>OX336388.2:2106220086-2116220086 GCA_946902985.2 Meconema thalassinum | reverse complement strand
GCCAAGTGTTTACAAAATATAGCATTTTTGTCGTGGGTCAGGTGAGAAATGAGCCACGTGTGTTAGGGCAGTTTCCGGGCAGAAGTAGCGTTCAGAAGGTTCGGAAGTGTAATCCGAGGGTCGTGGGGCCTGAGGTACGTATTTATGTGTTTGATTTTCAATTTGTACATTACTTACATTGAAAATAAGCCGAAATAATGCTCAATGTATATATTACATCAATATCCACTTAACAATACAAAAATGTTTTTATACGATGTCCTTACACTCTTAGATACATGTTTCGGCTCTGTGAGCCTTCTTCAGTCAAACGTATCAATGATTCTCATGTGACAGTCTATGTGTTGATCTTGTCAAAAAACTTTAAACAAATATTTTTACAATCGTCAAAGTTATTTAAAAATGGACATAAAATACTTAAAGAATTCGACTATGTGCTGAAGTTCAGGTCATAGGCCCTTCGTCGTTGAAATCCCAATTCAAACACAGCACCCCATTGTACAAGTATCTTGTAAAATTCGTGTGTGAAAAATCCTTGTGGCTACGAGTGAACGGAAGGTACTTGCTTAAAACTTTGTCATTTTGGTTCAACATTTCCATTTAAAAGAATCGCACCAACTTGAGACTGTGGACTGGATGTTTTTATTCAGAACTGTTCACGCCGATGTCGTATGGCGTGAACAACACCTCCATTTGACAAATACGGTTTACGAATTAAAAGTATGGAGCTCGATTATAAGCTGCAGAAATACGTCCGTACCGTGTTATCGACGAACAACATTTCCTATTGCAAGTACAGTAGTTTGAACGTATAAATGACTTAAATATCTCTCAAAATCAGGATAATGCACAGTTACCGTAACGCGTTTAAAGAATCCGATGCCGCAATTTTATGAACAACATAGAACACAAGTAAGTAGAAGAAATGCCGGACTCAGCTGGGGTCCTGTGATCGCCAACCCACGTCCCACTAGATGTGAGCCCCTGGGGGGGGGGGGGAGCATGGAAGTGAAAACGACACAAAGCAAGAAGAATATTGAGTCTCTAGTGGCAAAGGGGATAATATAGAAATTGGTCTAATGCAAAGACCATTTGAAGTTTCTAGCTTTACTACTCGGACCCGAATCTCCTGGCCCGTAAAACACTGAACAATCCTGCCGATATTCTAAATAAAAGGGGACTGGGATCTCTTAGGAGCACCAAGTCACCCTCATGTAAGTTTGGACAAGAAAGCTGCCACTTCCACCATCATTGCAATAGCTGGAGGCACTCCAACTTCCAACGATGCCAAAAACAAATTTGGATTCGATCTCTCTCCATAAAATAGGTTAAGAATCATCACACCACTGCACAGTGGGTCAAAATCAAAATCTAAGGGGACAAAATTATTTTTTACGTTTTAATCGTGAATTTATAGAGAAAGCAACGTATATAATTTGTTTACTTCATAATAAACATCAGTTAAGAACGATTTAAAGCTACGTCTACACATGCAAGAAATTGTCTATGACTAGGAGTTGGATAGAGCATTCAGTTATCTCTTCAGAACAATTTTCTACCCCTAATTTACTTTTAACAAAGTCAAAAATTCCACTTTTGACAGTTGTAAACGTGTGAGAACTAGTAGCGCGGCAACTTCTAAAACGTAAAATAACTAAGTAAGTTGCAAAAAGATGCAAAAAATCTTATAACAGGCGTAAACTACAAGACTTGATCTACATTTTAACATTAAGTAGAAAGTGACACAGAGTGACGCGACATACTAAATATCTAAGTGAAAATATCATTTAAAAAGATAATAGTTAAATATTATAAAATGCAAATATAGCTAAAACTACGTAACAATTACGCGTTACAAAGATCATACCATCAGCTGCATGTTCCATCTTAAAGCATCACACTAACCACAAGGACAACCAAACCACAGCCACTTACATTCACCCTCCAATTCGGACTGCTCGAACAGTGGTGACAGATTTACACTAAGATGCGTTTATATCCCAGAATAGTGAGCGGAAATTATAAGAGAATTCTGTAGAAGTAATAAATTTTGATTTTTTAATGATGAAATTAAATAATGTTGTCCTCCTTGATTTCGATTTTGACCCACTGTGTGCTGCTCCAGCAAAGGAGGTGCAGTCGAAAATGAACAACCACTGAAAAATTACTTGGGAGTTAAAGGAAGGAGGACAGTTGGGTATGAGATAAAGGGGTGAGAGGTTTTGAATTAATTATTCCCTCAATCAAAATACTAAAGAGTGGAACTTTTCGAGAGGGAAAATAGAAACGCCAACTGTTTTCTTTACGTGTATTTCTGCAAGTTTTACACAAGGTTCCCAATGACCTCCATAATGAGGAGAATAAGGCGGAATAAAATGACACTTGAAACCTTTGGTGTAGGAGAAATCAGAAATCTGCTTCAAGACAGAGAGTGAAAAGAGCAATTTTTCGATTGAATAAAAAGCTTTAAAAAAAACTCTCGGCCCGCCGGAAGGCGGAGGTAGATTTCACCGGGCAAACTTGGGGATATACGAAAATAGGCAGAATAAGCAAGTTTTCGTAGAAGGATCAGACCTCATTTATAGAGAGGAAGTATTTTGCAACTGGAGCTTAATTAACTTTGTTTTTCATCTGTTGATGCATATTTTCAACATTTTATTGTCATATGGGGACTGTAACCTTCTCGTCTGATAAACGGTGTTAATTGTGATGGCTGTCTGTTAGGTAGTCAGCCCGAAGGCTGGTTGGATCCTCAAATAGTACCGCCATTAAGTTATGTGGGTGGATACGCACAGAAACCCCAGGCAGCGCTATATTGAGGCGAACTAGGCAGGATGAGGATTGAGGTAGTTTGCCATTGCTTTCCTCACTGAGTCAGAACAGCGGTACTAACCATATGAGTAGAACCTTTCACAGCATCCACAGGCACTGACTGTGTCCTGAATGTCATTACTAAGCACCACCCATACCTCAGCAGCTTACATATAATCACAGCCATGAGTGAGACTGAGACATCGGTGAAAAGCCACATTTTACTCTAGCCTGTGCCAACAGACAAATGCAAATGTACTGCATTCGTCAAGAGATGGCAAACAGGCCATGTGATGGCTGTATTATTCTGTAATTCAGGTGAGGACTGTAGACGGTCAATTTCAAGTAGTAGTTCCTAATTTTGCTACCAAATACTACCGTCAACGACACCTAGCTGTAAACATGGCTACTAGATGTCACCGCAACCAGCTACACGCAACGAACCTTGGATCTTCCCCTCCGAAAGAAATCATACTGAGGGATTTTTAGCGCTCTTAGAAAATTCGACGACTTCGGCCGGGTTTGAATCTGCGACTTGGGCATAGACGTTCAGCATGCTACCAGTTACGTCACCGAAGCCGCTTCCACAGAGTGGAATGGCGTTGTCATGGCAACGTCTGATGGCTCATCCCTCATCAATTTAGTAGTGTTGTCATGGCAACCTCTAATGGCTCTCGGCATTTTCTTCTAATTCCGAAATCATTTTGCTCATCCCTTGGCGTATGGGTGGGTCATATCAAAAATTCTTTCAGACACAAGTTTTAGGTAATTATTAGGGGAATATTTTCCATTTCGTACGGTTTTGATATAGTGTCTATTAAGAGAGATATGATTAATGTTTCCCGAAAAACCCACTTTTTCCCACCCCTTTGGTCTATGGATGGTGCTATCAAAAACATTTCAAACATATATTTTTGGGCCTTATCCGACACATAGTAGGAACTTTGAATGGATTCGATATTTCACATATTAAGAGAGTTATAGTGATATTTCACTTTTTCGAAAAAAATCACCCCCTTCGACCGATTGTGCCCATTAACGAACTCGACCGAGATTTTATAGGGATACATATTATGTAAAAACTTCCAAGTGATTAGTATAACATTGCGGTAATTATCGTGTCCACAAGAAAGTGATAGCCTATAAGTACATAATATATATCTCTACTTAGTATAAAACGAAGTCCCCGATTCTTGGATGTTACGGGTAAACTCGAAAATCACTGGATGGATTTTGATGCGGTTTTCACCATTCTGTAAAGGATATCTCGACGATGATTTCTGCAGAAAATAATTTATTTATGATCTAAGGAAGCCGAGCAGTAACGATTTCAGTGGAAAAGACGAAAAAAAAAACTGGCGTCCGAGCACTTTGTAAGCTTACGCTGGGCAAACCGTGAAAAATATCTAAATACTATGAGTGTAAGAATTGCTCACCATGAAAAGTTCTACAACAAAGTCCGGGAGAGCATATGTCTCCCTTCAATACATCGCCCACTATAAGTGTTTTTAAGTTTTAATTTCTTCCAACCATGTCCATTCAACTGGAAGTGTAACTCTCATTTCGCCTGTGAATTTTTTGTTCCGCAAAATTGACAGTCAATTTAAGATTGGACGGAAGGGGTATTATATTAAATTATACTGATTGGCGTATAATCTCTACTTAGTATAAAACTAAGTCCCCAATTCTTGGATGTCAAGGGTAATCTCGAGAACCACTGAATATATTTTGATACGGTTTTCACCATTCTCTAAAGGATATCTCGAAGAAGGTTTCTGTAGAAAATTGTTTATTTATGACCAAAGGAATTCAAGCACTAACGATTTCAGTGAAAAGGACGAAAAAAATGGCGTCCGTGCGCATTTTAAGCTTACGCTGGGCAAACCGTTAAAAATATCCATATACGATGAGTGTAAGAATGGTTCAGCATGAAAAGATTTACAAAAAAAAAAGCCCGGGAGAGCATATCTCTATCTGCAATACATCGCCTACTATAAGTGTTTTTACGTTTTCATTTCTTCGAACAATCTCCATTCAGTTACTGAGACGACAGTTTACGAGTGTACCCTTGCGTCATCATATGGAACATGTGTTCGTATCCCAGCTAGTTCACGGTCTTTCGAGGCATGGGGCATTCAACCCACTATAGGACCACATGTTCAGGATTTGAGTCTGTCAGGTAACTACTCTACTTGAAAGAAACAACAAATTCCTAACCATATCATTTAATGGTATTAACTCATGGCAAAAATACAACACAAAACACAAAAATATTACAATTACTTCCCACAACAAAAAACAAAATTATATGTGAGTCTCTTCTCATAAAGTTTGGTGCTCCACCGCACCCATATCTATCCTAGATATCGTAACGTTGATACTCTTCGACATTTGCGAGTGTCCATAGTGTTTTTCAAGTGGCATAATTTGACATAAATTTGCATATCACAACACAACAAACACAAATTATCTTTAAATAATATTTATGTGCAATTACTAAATATTTATCCGTTTTGAAACGGAACATTTACCTTTGAATAACATTGATTTCATGAGCTTATGCCTTGCTTAACATGTATTGCTTTTCCGCGATCGTCTTCTTTTCCCATAAATTTCAAACGCTGAAGTGATATACCTTTCCCCTCCAAAATACACATAGTGATTGGATTTTTAGCTTCACCATACAACAATCTTCTGAGTCTGGTCAAGTCATCATTAACATTACAAACGTGTCATATCGTTAAATTACGCTACCCGTCTGAATAAATTAGCATAAACTGGGTAAATACTCTTTACAAAATGCATCTATTTATTTGGTGCAGTTAAATTGTCCTCAGACAATAACTTGGCCAAATCTTATCCGCTCACATCGATCCAACATTCTATATGCACGGAAACAGTGCATATAATTCATTTGATACCATAATATCAAGCATATTTCAATTACTTTTGGAGATATCCAGATTCTTCAGTGTGCCACTACAATCTTAAAAGAAGGGAAAGAGGGATCCGGTCAAATTGACTCTCCTCGGTGTGAACAAAAGATTCGTCACGGACCGTCCTTCTCAAGATGGCTGCCGGGTCTGTGGCCTCCACGTGCCATCCTGACCGACTTCCTTCAAATGAATAAACTTGGCCATGTGCTCACACAATGGTGCACCTCCCCAGAGGTACCTGATTGGATTGTGTCATTACGAATTGAGTCGATCTAAATATTTAATACCCACACTTAGGGTATTTAATGGGCTCATTACGGCTCCTAATTAGTATTCATAGCGAGGGATGGATCACAAGTAGTTTCGCCGTTCTATGGACGTAATCAGTGGCTCTGTGCGCGTACCAGCTGAGTTTCAAACTGTTATCTCACTGTACGGGCACGAATATATTTAGAGGAAATCAATTGTTTCCTACTCGAGGAACCTTGTCTTACCTCTCTGGGTAGATCAATTACTATATTGGCGTACCTAGGGTGTCTAATCGTTTTCCCTGGCAGCGAAGACTCTGCTAACAGTGGGATACAGACAGACTCTGCCCCAACTCTGTTGCGAATACACATGTATGCTCTAAGGCGATACCACATCGTAGATTCGAAGATTGGCCTACTAGATTCGTCAACGCGTGAACTATTATTGGATGGTCCCTGCAATTATTGACGCAAATCTCTTGATTCTACGTTACATGCTCGCTGGTAGCGGCTAAACATTTCTTTCAGATGACTCAATTCTTAAGGCACTCCTGTCCTCCATACAATTACTTATAAGCCAAGGTTTTACATAGCTCCCAAAACAAGTATTAATTTACTGGCACTTACATTGACTACCTTAATGGCTCTCAAATGCAACCATGTAGCATTATATAACATTTATCTAACATTTCAATGACACTGAAAATCTCTCTTTATCTCGCTATTTTACCTCTCTTTCTCACTTTTCACAATAACACAGTACTCTTACAATGGATATGACACACTTTTGAACGTTCTATAGGCATCAATATGACGATTTATATATTTATTATTGACACTGACCTCAGATTATTCATTCATTCAATTTCGCTAATCGGCCAACTAGGGACCACGATAAGCCTCATTTTACATTCTGGCATTTGCTCATTTTTTGCTTGATCCACATTGCCTTCTTGAGCTCACTGTGTTTAGCACGACGTTCCTCTGTCCATTTCGCACCAGTTGTCCGTTTTTCGTCCCGGAAAGTCCCAAACGTCTTGATAGCTGCTCTATAAAGATTTCGGTCTTGTGCATCTTCTGCTCGTATCCCCATTTCTTTCAGATCTTTCTGGACGTTAACATACCATGGCATTGTCGTTTTTGGTTTTGAGTCGAATATACTGAAGATACGTTTCGTCCATCGGGAATCGATCATCCGTCGCATATGACCGTAGAAGCAAACTCTGCGTTTTCGCATTGTGTCTGTGATCTTCTCTATCCTCGAGTAAATTTCTTGCCTGGATTTTCTGATGTAGATGCCATTTTTGTAGTCTGGGCCAAGTATGATGTGTAGGATCTTTCTTTCTTTTCTCTCTAACTTCACGAGCAAACATTTCTCGGATAGGATAAGGCATTCAGATGCATATAGCGGTACTGGTTTGATGACAGTGTTGTAGTGACGAATTTTTGTGTTCATAGAAAAGCACTTTTTGTTATATATGTTGCGGGTGGTTTGAAAAGCGGCTTCCATTTTCTTGATTCTTGCTTCTATGGCTTCCTTGTCAAGGCCATTTTGCTGGATCCATTCCCCAAGATATTTAAATTTATTAACACGGTTTATCGTTCCGTATTTGGTGTTTAGTTGTGCTGTATCATCCTTGATGTTCGACATTACTTCTGTATTTTGAAAGGAAATTTGTAATCCTGTTTGTTCTGCTACTTCCTTCAATATATTGACCTGTTCTGTTGCACTTTCGAAATCTTCTGTCATCAGGGCTATATCATCAGCGAATGCTAAGCAATCTATTTCCACTCCGTTTTTCTTCGTCCCGATCCTTAAAGGTTTGTAAAGGCCCTCAGATTATTATTATTATTATTATTATTATTATTATTAATTAACGTTACCGTTACTTTCATCAACGTCTTACACCTAAATGGTCGTAGGTTTATCATCCTCAAAGCCATATATTTATAAAAAAATACGAGGGATATGAGCTCGTAAACAAATGACTGCTATTTCTTAATATTTGAGGAAATGATTTGTTGTATGGTGAGCTATTAAATCATATTAAGATATTCGGATGGTACTCACTTTCATTCTTGCTGGGTTAGTCCAAAATGACAGCAATTCGCCCACCATCTTGCTTACTTTTAAGCCATTATGACACTTTTCATACGACACGAGAAGCTTATTTCCAAAAGGTACCAAATCCAAATAGTAATATTTTACAGGAGAGAGGAAAAATGCTCAGAGTGTAAAATTTCAACTGAAAATCCACTTGAGCACTTTTATTATGTTCAAATAGAATAAATGCATTGTTATACCAAGTATTTCTGTTTAGGCTTTTGCAGTTTAGGAAATATTCAAAGAAAATTATGAATTTGGTACTTTTTGGCACTGAAACTCTTAAATACTTGCAACGGAAAGACATAAATTTCACTGCAGTCATCAGTATCTTCGAGAAAACGGATTGTATTTAGTTATGCAATAATTAGATTTAAGGTATTTACAGTGAAGGCATAGATTATTTAAATAATATTAAATAAAATTGAACAAAACAATGAAAATTATGCAAATTAACTTAGCAGTGCTGAACTTACGGAATTATGATTGTAGTTTGTGTCTAAAGAACATGAATATGGTAAATAACTTGTGAACTGAGCAACTGAAAATATTATCCAGTACTAAAAGGAATGGCTCTCATTGGCTGCATGGATACGGTGCGTATTGGCACATTCAGGCCACAGGATTTGGTACTTATTGGCATCAAACGAGATTTTCAATGCCCTGTTTGTTATGGATTTAGGTCGTTTTGGCAATTTATTTTTCTTCCATATGATGGAGCTTCCTACCAACGTACGTTTTCCATCATAATCTCAATTTCGATTTTTTTGGATTTGATATCTTTTGGAAATAACCTTCTCTTGCATATGGTTTGCACATGGTAATTATATCTTGCGATACTGGCATTTTACACTTTTGAAACACCACACATTCTCTTAACATACAAATACAAACACTTTTAATGATCACTTTTAAAAGAACTTTCCACATAATTTACACACGGAGCGTTGCTTGGCTTTCCACTATTGCCTGACTTCAGAGATGCGACGCAGCTAAATTCTGAAAACCGCCTGTCTCCTCCGAAAGTCTATCTCGCATATGTGTGCTCATCTCTCGTCTCCTACAGCTTCTATCTTCTATCTTGCAAAGTTGCTCAATCATAAATCACAAATACTTGTGATGCCTTCCAGGTTCCCGTAATCTGTAGTATGCATTACAATTATATATGTGTTATTTTGAATATTGTAACACTCCCTGTGGATAAGTTCATTGTCTATAAAAATCATCCTGTAATATCTCTACGCTGTACTGATTATTTAGTCGCGCATACTGTCTGCTTATACGTCTGCTGTAGACTGGTTATAATATTAATGCAGAATTACTTTTATTATGCTGCATGATGCGCCTTTGATTGTTCATCACAAAGATACTGAACGTTAATACTTATATATTTCGCGCACTTTCCCGCGTGGTCGAGCAGCATGTCGTTCCACGAGTTGAGTCAAGAATAACTGACTATCTCCTCCTTCATCTCCCCTATAAAGGTTTCTGACGAAAAGTAGTCCACTTGAATTTCAGGAGCGGTTCTCTTCTTAAATAATGCGTTTTCTGACAAGGTAAAGCGTGATTCTTGCTCGTCTATTCATGGAGGTTCCATATTCACTTGCGTGCCGGCAATTTCTTCGTCCAATTAATTAAAATTAATTGCTTTCTTCCATGGCGTTATGACGCTACCTCGGGGAAATCCCCTCATGCTACGAGACTTATCCGTGCCCCCGCGCAATACGTGTGTGAATATACTCATAAACATATACAGGCTTTAATTTAGGTGTGCAAATACTCCTAAATTATCTCTCTTCGAATAGAAGTCTCTGGGCGTAAGTCTCATTCCATTTGAATGCTCCATTTGGCCGGAATTAATTAATTTGTCTTGATGACTTTCCCCTCTCTACTGTTCTGTGTTGTCCGGTGGGGATTTTCTTCGTCGTTAATCACGGCCTTCTCCCCTACTGTCGCCAAGAAATAGTGCGCTGGCGTCACGTCTGCAACGCCCCCTCTCAACTTCACTTTGTCAAAACTGTCAAGTTGGCTCTTTTCTGTAGCTCTCGCTATCATATCCGTATTCAGCCTTGCATTTTTGCGCAATATTCCAACTCTTATAGCTTAAGATTCCCGTTCTGGACGTGGAATTAAGCTCTTATTATTATATATTGTCATTATCTCATTGTTCCTCGGGTTCACTGTGGCTGTTCCCCCACAGAGACCAGTGGTTCGATTCGTAGAAAAATCATAGGCCTGATCTTTCCTTTATAAAGATCCCGGTTCGATGCCAATCAGCCGTGTCCAACTGGGCACACTGGCTAGGGGTGAGTCTATCACCCCAGTTACAGCTTAGCTAGCAGAGGAGCTTATCGACCCAGATACAGCCAGCAGCAAACTGTCGAGACGTGTGGAGTTAAAACTTTAGAGAAGAGTGGTTGTGTTTGGAGTCTCCCTGGAAGTGCAACTGGGCTTTTCTTCATTTCGCCTGTGAACTTTTCGTTCCAAAAAATTCACAGTCCAGTAATGATTGGACGGAAGGGGGATTTGTGTTTCATGCACGTCGCCATTCTTAAATTACGTCTGACAAGAATTCGTTGCAGTGATTTTAGCCCATCATGCCGGGACGTAAAACGGATATTGGTCGTTGTTCATTGACATCGAAAATAAGGCGCTTATCACGTAATGAATTCATAACTGTTCCCGGGCGAAGCCGGGTCGAGTTAATGTATGTATGTATGTATGTATGTATATATATAATATATATATATATAATGCGTTTGGCCCTCTATGGAGCACGTAGAACCATTAGTTAACATTGGTCTTCTTGTTCTTCTTATCTTCCCAAAACTTCCTCATCCTTTCGCTATGTGCCTGTCTTCTTTCTTGTGTCCAAGCAGCTTTAAGTTTCAAATTCTGTCCCGTAGGGATCTTGGGTGGAAACTTATACGAATTTACTTTTTGTCTATATGCAGTCCGCGTCGTTGTCAGTGGGTCAATATTGATTTCAGTGAGGTCCTTTTGGGTGTCTGCTAGCCAGCGTACTTTGGTTTGTCGGTTTCCATTGACTATGAGGAAGATTTTCTTGGTCAGTCGGGAGTTGTCCATTCGAGCTATATGTCCGTCTTTTACGTGCGAGTGAGGCGAATCGTTCAGTCCGTGAATACAGTTCGTCTGAGCTTTTCCTTATCCAGATACCGTCCTGAAGCTTTGGTCCAAAGATTTTTCTCAGTATTTGTCGTTCTATCTTCTCAATATATTTGATGTTGATGGTTAACGATGACGTCTCAATCGCATAGAGTGCCTCTGGGAGGATGACTGTGTGGTAGTGATGGAGTTTGGCTTTAGTGGAAAGTGATTTCTTGTTGTAAATATTCCAAGTGATTGTGTAAGCTTTGCGTAATTTTTCTGCACGTGTTTTGTTAGCCATTCTTTCGTTACCAGTGTTCCCGATAATTTCACCTAGGTACTTGAAGTGCTTAACTTGTGTGATGTCGCCATATTTGGTTGTAATTGATGCCAGGTTTGTGCTCTTGGAATCCATGTACTGTGTTTTCTCGTAAGAGATATGGAGGCCGGTTCTGATTGATATCTCATGAAGCTTCTCGATGGCATGTCTGGCTTCTTCTGGAGTCCGGGAAATTATTGCTAGGTCGTCAGCAAAGGCGAAGCATTTTATGTTGATTCGTTGTTCTTTTGTTCCCATACTTATTCCAGGTATTTCTTTCTCCCATGTTCTGATGATCTTATCTAGTACCAGGTTGAATAGGAGTGGGGACAACCCATCACCCTGTCTTACGCCTGTTCTAATGTGAAAAGGTTCGGACACTTCACCCATAAATTTAACTTTAGAAGTTGTATCTGTCAAGGTCTGTTGGATTAATGTAGTTGTTTTGTTGTCCACACCATATTCACGAAGTATATTAAACAGAGTTGCGCGGTCGATTGAATCATATGCTTTCTTAAAATCTACGAAGGTGACAACTGTGCGATTCGACTGGCGATGTTGGAGTACCATCTTGAGGTTCCAGGTCTGTTCTGCACACGATCGACGCGGTCGAAATCCCGCCTGATATTCACCGATCATGTGCTCTGTCTGTTGCTCCAATCTGGTGAGGAGGGCACGTGAAAGTACCTTGTAGGCGATTGGCAGGAGTGAAATGCCTCGGTAATTATTCGGATCTGTCTTGTCGCCCTTTTTGTGTAGTGGGTGAATCAAAGCAGTTTTCCAGTCAACCGGTATGGTGTCACTCTCCCATATATTAGCAATGATGTTTTGTAGTCTTTCAGTCAAGAGTTCACCTCCAATCTTGAGCACTTCGGCGATTACACCGTCTTCTCCTGGTGCCTTGTTGTTTTTGAGATGTAATATGATGTTTTGTATCTCATCATATGTTGGTGGTACTGAGTCCAGGTTTGGGGCAGTAAAGTGGAGTTGGAGATTCTCTGCAGGTGCTTCACAATTGTGAAGCTCCTCGAAGAACTGTTTCAGGATATCACAATTGGCCTTTGTGTTTGTCTCAAGTGTGCCATCAGGGCGGCGAAAACAAAGACTGGGCGGCTTGTAGTTCGTCAGTTCTTCCCTAAATGTCCTGTGGAAATTTCGTGTGTTGTTCCTCTGAAAGTCATTATCGATTTCTTCCAATCGTTTGAGGTGGTACATGCGTTTAACTCGTCTGATTGTTTTGGATGTTTGCTTCTGCGTTTCTAAAATGTTCTGCCAATGTTCTGGTGTTCGGTTGCTATTCCATGTCTTCCAGGCTCGGATTCGGGACTCCAGGGCTTTATCACAGTCTATGCTCCACCATCTGTGTTTTCGTTTCCTTGGTGGTTTGCCGAGTTTTCTTGTTGATTCTTGGATGGCCTTGAGAAGTTCATCCCATTTTTCCGTGTTAGTCTGTAATGATTGTGTAAACTCCTGTGCGTGTTCTTTTGGGTATTCCGGATCTATGCGTGGGAGTTTGGAATTTGGACGCTTTTTACGATTGGGTATGAAGCGGACTTTGATCTGCGAGAGATGATGGTCGGACTCTACGTAACCTTTACGTACCCTCACGTTCATGATTTCTGGAGAGAATTGTCTGGTTATTGCTACATGATCTATTTGATACTCCCCGATGTGGTTTATGGGAGATTTCCATGTAGTCATTTTTCGTGGTGGTTTCTTGAAATGTGTGGACATTAGTTGTAGGTTGGCCATTCCACATATGTTGATTAAGCGAAGCCCATTCGCATTCGTCTTTTTGTGTGCCGAGAAATTCTCAATGATATGTCTGTGTTCCCGTTCTCTGCCAATTTGCGCATTGAAATCTCCGAGGAGGATCTTAATGTGGTGTTGAGGAATCTTAGTAAGTGTCCGTTCAAGTTGAGACCAGAACTTCTCAACTTTGTTTTTGTCAGGATCGTTGTTAACTGGAGCATGTGAGTTTATCAATGTATAGGCCTTATTGGCGCATTTAACTGTGAGTAGAGAGAGACGATTCGAAGGTGATGTGAAGTCTATCACTGAGTTCTGGATACTGTACAGCCTCCCAGGGGTATGCACCCCTTGGAGACCATCCCCCCATCATCTGCCCAAATCTCCTAACGGGCAACCCTTGGAAAGCCGGGCCAACATCCATAAACGTAGCAAGGACAGCTTGCCACTCTAGAAGCAGCTCGGTCCTTGCACAATGGTTACACATAGCGACATACTATTAACTGGGACAGCAATGCCAAGACATTGCTGACAGCATAGCGCCGAAGAGTATAAGAAGGCGTCTTAATCAGGTCAAGGGATCTCTCCATTATCAGTGCTTCAACGATACGGCCGAAGGCTACGCCAGTGTCATCAGAGGTGAGTCAGTCGTGTTCAGACATCCTACTTTTGTAACCTGTAACCCACAACTTGTACTTTACATTGTGAACATAATTACATTCCCTACAAGGGACTCATACTTCAGAATTACAGACCAATAAACACTTGGTCAACACATCACACTAGTCTTACTGTCCATACGCCTCTTTACATCCCAACGCCCTTCCTTATTCCCGTCGCGGTTAGACGTGACAGACGGTAGTCTAATAGCGCTAGCTCAGATACCATTGTATTTCTCGAGCCGACCCGGCTGCCAGAGAGCAGCGCGTGCTACTTAGCTGATACGAGCAGATCCAGTTACGTAATAAGCAGTCAGCTGAGCGACCAGCGCAGTGACCCTTGCATTGAGTCACATCCCCTAAAACACTACTACATTATTTATAGGAGCGCCCCCTAGTTCCTAACACACCACAACACTCTACACTGGTCAGCTTACCCTGCCAAAGGAAGCTACCCCTTTTAGGCACAGCTTTATAAATTAACACAATAACTCTTTCCTTTTAGATCCTACCACCCCCAAATAAGGGATCTAAAACACTGGTGGAGGCGGGGTACTACGCATAGAGAACGGGACTCAACCAACGAGCCCTCGTAGTTAAAACGACCCCTTCCGTACCGCAAAAAGCCAAGCAAATAGTGAAAAAAAATTTTCCCAGACAAAAAACACCATTTTTGCTCCAAAACTAGCTAAACAGGGGAAATTCTTATTAAACCAACCCCCCAACCCCAGAAAGAATCAAACAGATACGTAAATACACTGTCAAACACGCACAGATTTTTATTTTTTATTCCATTCGCATACACTTCAGTCAGAATGGCGCCTCATGCAGAGATTGCAAACCATAGAGGCAATAGGGTTACGCCAACATTATTAAAATTATTAATAAGATGCCAAAGACATATACAAAGGCGACAGACACAAATACGGGCACTCCAATCAAAAATCGGGGCAATACAGGGCAAACAGCCATACACTCCGTCAGAGGGTAGGACAGCGCGATTAAGATGCGCACATACGCTCTTGAATCACATACATGAACACCTCAATAGGATCCACATCCAAAGGCACGGAATACACGGCCAGTTGATCACCACACAGGGTCCCGTAATAAATAATGCAACCCTCGAGAGGTTGAGGGTGCACTACGCGACTTTACACGCTCAGTACAGGGAGTTAATTCGCGAGCAAGCGCTTCTCCAACTAGCGGCCACAAAACTATACAGAACACAGAAACATTAATACAGTAATTTGCAAACAGGCCATATGCCTCCACAGGCAGTACGCCCAAATTTGGGGTGGACATAAGGAACTCCGGGCTCACTAGGCCATTTTTTGAGTTCATGGTAGGGCCACCAGCCCAGCCGAGAGAGGACATAAGCGTAAATACGCTAACTCGACAATTTGCGAGGATGTCCCTCTCGCCATGTACTGCCACAAATGGGAAGGAGGTCACCATGGCCACAGTCAAGAAGACGGCCAGGTTAGGCTCCAATAGGCTACAAATACAAGGTTACATAAACACATGGCCTTCAGCTCCGGATCGGAAGGCAATTTTGCCAAACCAAGGGGCAGAGCCTAGAACAACCCCCTCGGAACAAAGGGACGAGAGGGAGGTGAAGCCAGGACTCTCAAACACACATAGCATGACAGGGAGACAACGGGACGTAACGACGTCATGGGCAGACGACATAGAACCCGTCCCACTACACATAAAGCCTACATACACCCACACAGATAGGCTAACGCAACGGCAGGAGTCTGCCGTGGCCACAGGCCGAAAAGCGGTCAGGTTACACGCCACCACATTGCTAGGCCAGACACAAGCAATTAAGCGACCTTTTCCGCCACTTCAAAGGGCAAATTTGCCAGAACGAAGGCGAACACCGGTATTAGTCCCTCAGGATGCACGATACACGCACGCACATTGGGACCAGACACTACCACACAGTACGACAATACACCATCCATCAGCACAAACATAAATTGCACATTTTTTTTCTTTCTCTATCTGCCTTCTTCCATGTATAGGCAGTGCAACTTGGCTAGATCAGAAGTGCATGATTCAAAATCTTTGTTTTTTTGTTCACCCCTGACATTTTTTCTCTCAGGCCATCAATGATTATTGGTCGGAGTGGTTATCACCACAAATTGAATAACGTAAAGTTTCTAATATCCAAAGCCAAGTAGAAGCCCATCAGGTGAGCTACGCGGCTTAAAGCCGGAAAGAGATATTTTGAACGTAGCTTAAGCATCAAATCACAGTATAGAGCTAAGCGAGTCTTTCTAAGCAGAAATGACTAAATGTTCTATGTTCCGGTTCAACAGTTGGATAGATTCTCTGGTAGCGGGCAAAAGCCATAAGCGTGGCAAGAATTAAGAATCGCAAACCAGTTTTCAAAAAATTTTGGTGAGGTGTGCTTTAACCAACTGAAAAGCCCAATTGCACACCGGGGCAAGACACTGTCATTTTGTTGAGTTATGCCGGAACATTTAGCACAAATTGTGTATAAATATATAATGGCTCAACGGACAATACATATTTTACTTTTGAAAAAAATATATATATTCAGTGCCAAGGTAAGATTATAATTGCTTTGGAGTGGAGTTTCGACTCCCATAGTGCACTGGCTTTGCTCGTGACGTGGATACACAGGTATCAAATACGTCTTGCAATGGCCTTCCCAATGTGTACTAGACAGTGTCGGTAGATTCCCATGAGATGTAACCAGATTACTATAGTGCTAACGTCACCTACTAGGTGAATAGTACGATCGGGACCTACTTACCATTTTCAAGCATTTTTTTTCATAGTGGTTACGACACAATTTTGGCAGACTATCGCCATCGGGCAACCCGCTTTAATCAGCATAAAGCAGGGTGCTAACGAGATACAGCATAATCTTTCTATTATTTTCTTTCAAGGTGCTCTCTTAATTCAGAGCGGGGCATGGAAAATTTTTTTTTGCCTCACGCATTCGGCCCGAGGAAGGGAGATGGCCAAGTTAAACTATATGCATATTTAATACATAGGCATCCGTTACACATAACACTGCCTCTAACATGACTTTTTCTCACCAGCACATAATCACCAAACACGCGACTAGCGGCCCGGAGACACTCGCGTACAACGACATTTTGTACACTGGACAAGGGACATACTTGAACCACGTTACAGTAACACACAATTGGGAACACAAAAGTAGTTAATAGAAGGTTCTTTTCCATTACGAAGAGCCTGCCCGCAATTACAACAGACAGCAATCAGGTTCCCACATACGCGTGCCGGAAACAAGAGCATGGACAAGACATAAAACAAACGAGAGCTCACGACATTGTAATCCTACACTGTCAGCGATAAGGCGGGCATGACTGGCTGACCTTCACGCACACAGACGAACTCCAAGTGAGCAGGAATAAACTCATCATTCACGCCCGATTTAGAGACCCTATATCTTCCAAAATTACACTACGAGGGGAAATCAAAAACATACAAACTCTACACAGGTATGCATGCTTTCATTTGCGCATTGCACATACACAGTACATGTGCCATAATATATCCGGCACAGAGAGGGTCACACCAAGTCTTTACAGACAACCGGATTCGAACCCATGACCACACACCACACTCGTACCAAAAACTAACTATCCAATGGTATTTTTGGTACGAGAAACACAAGCAAAAACCACACTGGGGAAGCCCCAAGCCCTGAAACACAACGCAGACATAGAACACAGAGAATGACATAAGGTCACGGGTCCGAGTCCCAGTAAAAATTAGACACAAGGGAAAGCAGTTATCCAGGCTCCCAACCACACCGAAATTGGCCCATACAAATACATGAACAGGGAATACTACATTTCCTCCCACCAAAAGCCAGACATAAAATTTCGAATTACACCAGACATAGAGAATACATTTCCCAAACACAGGTAGGAAAATTTCGCAAGACACAAGTCTTAGGAAACAATGGCCACTCAACGTCATTACCTAACTAGGATGAATTGCTACATTAGTCCGCTAGGAATCTAAAACAATGACCACACTTGCAAACGTGCAGAAAAGCACATGCCAGCGGATGACAAACAATAACATCCCAGCCTGACATTACACATACCAACTGCTGACTTGCAGACTAGTCATACGGCAATACTGCTCATGACAGGGCACTATTGTTTACCGGCATTGACAATGAAATCAAAAACGCAAAACAATCATAACAACATACATTTTTTTTATTACACCGCAAAAGCACTTGGCAATGGACAAGACATTGACAGGCCACGGGCGCCTCCCGCCCATACAGGCGATACATATTACGACTTAGCCTGCAACAGACCAACCGTCCGCGTGGTGTAGCGGAACATAGTCACACACACGCACATGCACTCAACAATTAGGAGCAAACACAGACAAGATCTCCCCTCAAATAACTTCTCTTATCGATCGTAAGGCATAGGAGTCATTACAGATGACTAGCACATGACCAGTCGCACTACGACCACTGGCCACATCTACACTACAAATGGCAGACCAGATTAGGTCATGAAGCTTTACTATCCCAAGGCGCGGATAGAAAGCCAACATGGATCAAGGGAGGATGACAAACCATAGGTGGATAATCCCAGAGGGATTACCGACATACTACAGCAGGCTACCATAGTTAAATACCCAATTCCCTTCCAATAACCCTCTCACGCCCAACATAAACCAACGCAGACACATGTACACGACCAAAAACAGCTACACTACATTACAAAGTACACTCAAGGGGTTGATGGACTTCATGCGTCTAAAGAGCAGGCACGCTACGCCTTGGACCACGATGCTACCACCTGAGTATTAGGGGTGGGTCAGCAAACATTAAAGAAGCATAATGCGCCTCTCCAAATGAGAGAGGAGGCCATAGATATATATTAACCATTCTTTAGTACTTAAACACTCCCGCATGACAGGAATATATTGGTATTATGCCCCACCCTACACCTATCCGTACATGAAGGCAGACGCCTCATATCCAGACACATGCATGACTATCCCATCCATTCACCCGGGATATTAATATCAAACCTGCATGAAATTTTCGTATCTTTGCAATCCCGGGAATTGCCTCCCCAGTCCACTCACTATAGGAGCATCCCAGCGGCATCACCGGTTCCACGCCACCACTAACGTGGAACCCAAAGGTGCGCAACCCCTTCCTGCCTTGTTTCAGCCCACTTGACAAATAACTACCCCCAGATCATAATAACAGGGTACCTGACGCCACAGACCCTACTAACACCTCCATTAAGGTAAAGAAAGCATTATTGCTGGAAAGCTGACGTAGCAATGGTAGACCAGAAGTAGCCTATGTACTTAGAAGATCTACAACCCCACAACACTGGAAATACTTTACATTTTACACAGTGATTAAACTGTTTACACAGGTTACGCCACATTTTTTTTACAAAGGAATCTGATACGATCTGATTGATGACAACGGTGTAAGCCGAAGGTCAGGAGAACCACACTTTGAGAGCTGGGGAAGGCGATGTGGACCCTTACCCCAGTTGTCTCAACAGCGCAGCGACCTCACTTAACTTGACGGCTAGACCAAACAGACGAACCACGTAAGGTCAAAGCATTCGTGACCTAGCACGGGCAAACATCGAGATCTAGGGGTGCATATAGCTTATCCCCCTTGTCGGAGAAGGTTACACCCACTATGTGCCACGGTCGTCGAAGCCAAGACCTGCAGGGAGACTTTCTGGGAATGGCGGGAGAAATAGCTCACTCAGCGCCAGACTCGAGAGCTATCCCTAGAGACGACCCATATTATGACTAAACTGTTAGTTAAATTTACGTAAGTAGGACTTCCATGGCGGGGAGTCAGACTCCTATTCGTCAGGAGTGAAGCAGGATCCTAGGGTTCAGCAGGACCAATCCTAGATCCGACAAGTCCTTACCCCGCGAGGTGAAGGTGAAGACCACGACGTTAATCAATAATGAAGAATAAAATATGAATATATATATATATGGAATGTACGCGCTCATTCGGTCCTGCGCCCACGTAAATGCATGACAACGGGTCGCCAGAGATCTTAAATGAGTAGCATAGCGGGCACTCAAAGGGGTTCAGTGGGCCACCCCAGCAATGCCGACAAAGGCGAAGAGATTCTATTACTGCGAAAAGCAAACCACGATTGCCGATACAGGCGAAGATTATTGCGAAAAGCAAACCACGATTGCCGACAAAGGCGAAGATTATATTATGCCATTGGACGACAATGTCCAATGCCCACATAAATGGCGCCACAGCGGGCAGTCAATGGGCATTAAGAGAGGAGCATTGCGAGCGCCTCATAAGGGTTACGTGGGCGGCCCAACTACGACTACACACGCAATGGCAACGATCAAAGAAATGGAAGATACAGCAGGCGAAACGGTTTGCTTAGTGGCACCGTAAGCCGCCTGTGATTAGATTAGTACTAGTAATAGACGTCGACACCTAGAATTAAGGGAACGGAATCCAGCGATCCTAGAGACAACCGGTGTTTCTAGGACTCGTGCGGGTGGTGTCCTGGGGAAGTAAATTGCCCCAGGCGATCGTTCTAGGCCAAATTTAGCTGTAAGACGGTTGCATTTGACACGCAACCTAGGATTAAGCAAATTTATTCACCGCTGTTGCCAGATATGGCACAGCACATTTCGGCAGTAGATTAAGGCAACCCTTTCGGCTTAGAAATAGCATTTTTTTTTATTAGACCATAATTAAGATAGATAGCACTAAGTAACGCCGTTCGGCGCCTGATGGCCCAGAAACCCGGCATCAGGGTAAGTCCGACAACTCATGATAAGGCATGATAATTCGTTGTAAGGTAGCATAAGCCTACATTTAAGGCAATTTTTTTTTTATATATATATAGATCACAATAGAATATCTCGGCACTTGGTGACTCAAAACCCGTTACCAAGATAAGCCCGACACCATTTAAGCTAGAATAGGTTAACAGAGGCTAACCTAGGGTAAGTTAGACTTCGGTGGCGCTACACTTAGTTTCCAAACTAAGCGCTACCGAGGAAGGTTATATATATATCTGTAATGAATTATAATGTATTGTACTCTCCTAACTTCATGACTAATCCACTTTTCACCCACACAGGAAGACCACGGAGCTACAAAGTGATAAACATCTTCATATGGATGCATTTTTTTTTTGTTTTGATTTACAGGTAACCAAGAACGTGAATATGTCTGTGGTAAATATATTACCAAAATACACATATGTCATACACAAATACACTCCTTATCAATTTTAGTTGCACCCTTAAAGGTGACAACGCCAGCGGTCAGCGGTGGACAGCATACGTGGGATGATGACCATCGCTGAACGCAAACACATTTCAGAATACGCAAATGAAGCGTTACTTCAGGCTCAAAGGGCGACACAGAGTTTGTAAGTGCCGGACCTTCGACCCTAAGGTGGGATTCCGACCCACGACGGAAAACCACGAGGTTATGTGATAAGTACAGGGAGAGAATAGTGGACTAGCCACTAAACCGCACCGGGAACGGCCGATTAGAGAACGGTCGGCGAGGCATAATAGTACGGTGCGCGCCAAGTATAAGAGGCATGCAATAACTGGCCAGGTAACAGAGCTCTATAAGGTTTATATATATATATATGATAGTGATAATTGTAAAGTGTAAATTATTTTGTATTTTCTCGCCATGTCATACAATTGCAAGGGTCCACAAGAGTGGCAAGAATACTTATACGTACAGGGTACCCACATGGCAACCATTATTTTTTTCTATGTTCATCTTCATTACATGTTTACTATGTTCAATTATAACTTGTCAGGAATTTTACAAATGTAAGGATTACTATTATTATTATTATCGGGTCATATCTGTTACCATTATCAAGACCACCAATGTACATAATGTCTATGATTTGTTTTCTTTCATTTTTCCTTCTTCTAACTTCCCCATTTGTCAGGGTGTTCCGTTTCATCCCGAAACAATAAATACACTTTGATTATATCCCTTAAATTATACCCTGGAACACCCATTTTTTCTATTCTCTCCTATCTTTCTCTTCGCAGGGAGCACTTTTTCCCCAAAGTAAAGCCAGACGACACAATTCCTCGTCTAGCTGGGTTTTTCCTCCCTGCACAACTATGTAACGAATCACCATCAAAAACCATGTTTTTTTTGAAAGTAGCAATATGCCAACAATGTCATTTTTTTTCCCAATGTCAATTTTTTTTCTCGATGGCAAAATTTTTTTTTTTCAATGTCAATTTTTTTTCAACGTCCATTTCTATTGTCACAATGCCAATGTCAATGTTATATATATATATCTCTGTACATCCCATAACCCTCCCCTCTGAACACGGGCTGACCTCACACCCACACTTCGATACGACACCACCAGGAGATACGAGGGGGCTCCAAGAACCACTACGGCAACATCCCAACCTCCAGTTCCGTTCCCGTTCGCGAGGACGCGAACAAATGAAGGAAGACGCTTGTACAGCCTCCCAGGGGTATGCACCCCTTGGAGACCATCCCCCCATCATCTGCCCAAATCTCCTAACGGGCAACCCTTGGAAAGCCGGGCCAACATCCATAAACGTAGCAAGGACAGCTTGCCACTCTAGAAGCAGCTCGGTCCTTGAACAATGGTTACACATAGCGACATACTATTAACTGGGACAGCAATGCCAAGACATTGCTGACAGCATAGCGCCGAAGAGTATAAGAAGGCGTCTTAATCAGGTCAAGGGATCTCTCCATTATCAGTGCTTCAACGATACGGCCGAAGGCTACGCCAGTGTCATCAGAGGTGAGTCAGTCAGTAGAGAGGCAGGGAGGGTTCTGCTTCAAATACCGTTATTTATGCAAATGAGGGGGACGTGGCAAGGTCAATGACCTTGAGGTAGGTCATAGTCAATGACCTCGAGGTAGGTCATTGACCCCCAAGGTCGCCGGGACCCCGGAAGGTAAACAAACCTTGGAGGGTCCAGGAACCGGTTTGAGGGGGTGTGGGTGGAGGGGGAGGAGTGGGGGGTGGGGAGGGAGGGTGGGGGAGGGAGGGGGAGGGAAGGGTGGGGTGGGAGACGAGGGGGGGGGAAGGATGGAAGAGGCTCTGCACGAGACCCTCCTCGACCCAGTCTCTCTCTTGGACTGAGCGCCTTCTCTGATATTATCCTGGGCTATATAGCTTTGCTTTGAGCCCGATGAGATCCGAGTGTTGCCGAAGGTTTCCGAATCCTTGGTTGTGAATGATTCGTCAGAGAATTGAACGGTCAACTGGTGTGTGTGTGACGTCACAGCAGATTACGGGATGTGAGGTAGGTTATGGACGGGAGTGTTTTGAATGGAAAACATGAATGGCGGTGGATGGCGGCGGTTGTTGAACCCTGACGTGCTAGGTTGGCGGGTAAACAAACGTGAATGAAGATGGAACTGTGAATGGAGGTTGGGACGTCACAGGCAGAATGTAGTGTAGGTCATGGATGGGATTGTTTTTTTCTAATACTTAACGGTAAACAAATTGTTAATGGGTGGGGGATACAAAACGCATGGCATGTCGGTTCAGCCAGCTCGACATGAAATAAAAACAAGATGGTGTAATGTCTATTGATGACATTGGAATATTCCATCTAGTTGTGAAGATATGAACTGTGCCGACTGTCGAAGCCTATCGCACTCCTCTGAGTCAGCGATTGAATAAATGACTGATAAAATTAAATGATGGTGGAGAGTGTTGGTGGAATGAAAGTTAGTCAGGAAAACTAGAGTACCCGGAGAAAAACCAGTCTGCTTCTGTTTTGTCCAGCACAGATTTTACATGGAGTAACTGGGATTTGAACCACAGACCCAGCGGTGAGAGGTTGGCATGCTTCTCCCTAAGCCATGGAGGCATAATCACAGAGACCTAGTGCAGCCGAAGGATTTTTTATTTATGCTGACTTGGGAGATTTGAATTTATGTGTTATGGAGCTGAGGATATGGAAGGTGTGCTAGATGGTTAATGGACATGGATGGGTGTTAGAATGAACAATCTGATTTGAACGGTCAACCGATGTGTGATGTCACAGGAGTGAATTTCTGAGATTGACACCTGACATGTTGGCTCGCTCAGCTTCATATAAAAAAAATAAAAGTGGGAATGATAGACAAATAAATCAAAACAAGAATTTTTTTATTAATAGTTTTTTTTCCTTACATTTACTTGTAATTTTTAATTATTTATTTTCGGAAGCTTTTTCTTCTTCTTCTTCCTCTTCACTTTCACTTCCTTCCTCCGTTTCATGATCGGCCTCCATCATCATCATCATGCGGAGAAAAAACTCCGCCATGACACGGTCATTCGAGAAACTATAAAATAGAAAAAATGTCTATCAATGTCATTAGAATACCCAATCTAGCGGCGAGGATATAAACTGTCTTGATGTTTGTGTCAGGGAAAATTAAAGTACACAGCAGAAAACCTCCTAAGTTATGGAGGCATACTCCTTGCACTTCTCTGCATCAATGATTAAATGACAGGCAGAAGGTAGGAAATAATGGGAAAAGAATACTGGCCTCTTGCAGAAGGAGGGAATCAGAAAAGATGTGGCAAGGGCCTTGGATACTCTAATACTGTTGGAGTTGGAAGAGAACAAGAGTTAACCAAGCGAGGTTGACAGGAAAGAAGACAGAGAGGAGCTTGACACAAGTAAGTGGAAGCAATGCTGAACTCGGCTGTCACCTCTGTAGTTGTAAAATCCGCGTTCTGCTATATGTAAGCTTTTGGAAGCTGAGTTTAAAAAATGTTTTGCAAGAAGAGAATAATACTGTTAATTTTGTTATCCTTAATTCAACCTTCTTGATTACTCATGCTTCAAAGATCCTGTCCAGAATGATTTACAAGAGGATTGAAAGCCAAATAGAAACAGAGTTGGGCGAAGATCAGTTTGGTTTCAGGAGAAATGTAGGAACAAGAGAAGCTGTACTAAGTGTTAGGCTGATTTTAGAAGGTAGAATAAGGAAAGATAAGAGAACGTTCATGGCTTTTGTAGATTTAGAAAATGCTTTTGATAAAGTTGATTGGACTAAATTGTTTGACATTTTAAAACCAATTGGAATAAAGTACTCCGTCTTACGGAAAGAATACATGATGAAAATAAATGTAAAACATAAATACTGGAATGCAACCGAAATAAATCAGAAACCTCTATGGAGATCAAATTGACAGGTGAAAAGCTGAAGGAAGTAGGAGACTTCTGTTACTTAGGAAGCGGAATAACCAGTGATGGACGAAGCAAGTAGGTTGGCTCAGACAAAGAAAGCATTTCTACAAAAAAAGGAATCTGCTGACATCGAATATAGATTTAGGTATTAGGAAGTCATTTTGAAAGCCTTTGTCTGGAGCGTGGCGCTCTATGGAAGTGAAACTTGGACTATTGGTGCAGCAGAAAAGAGGAGAATAGAAGCATTTGAAATGTGGTGTTACAGGAGAATGATGAAGATCAGATGGGTAGATAGGGTTACAAACAAAGAGGTATTAAGACGAGTGGGAGAGGAGAGATGTTTCCGGTGACTGCTAATGAAGAGAAGAGATAGGTTGGTAGGACACATACTAAGACACCCAGGAATAGCAAGCTTAGTTATGGAAGGAAGGGTCGAGGACAAGAACTGTAGGGGTAGACCGAGGTTAGAGTATGTTAAACAGATTGCCTCCGATGTAGGGTGTTGGAGCTATGTAGAGATGAAACGATTAGCTCAGGACAGGGAGACATGGAGAGCTGCATCAAACCGGTCAAAAGACTGAAGACTCAAACAACAACAATTTAACTTTTGCGATACCATACACAGATCTCACATGAAGTAAGTGAGATTTAAACTGCAGATTAGCAGTGAGAGCTGGTATACTACTGCTAATTTACATAACAGCCCAACACAATTTTAATGATACTGTCACAATTCTAAGATATTGAAAGCCTGTTTGACATTAGACTGGTATCAAGATTGAGGATGTAGGCTATTAACTTTTATTTTTGTTAAAGCAGTATGTCTTGGCAATAAATTTAACAGGTCTTCAACCGGTAATACAATTTGCATTAAATTACAATAAATTAGTCATGTTTCTTAAGTGGGACTGGGAGAAAAAAAAAGAACGTTTTTTTTTTTTCAACTAGTCTGTAGCGCAACATTAGGTCACGGTCCAAGCTCTCTGCTGACCCGGTAGACGCGTGGGTTCGAGTCCTACCGTCGGCCGTCCTTGAAATGGTTTTCCGTGGTTTCCCATTTTCAACACCAGGCAAATGCTGGGACGGTACCTTCTGATAGGCCACGGCCGATTCCTTCCACATGCAAATGCTGGGACGGTACCTTCTGATAGGCCACGGCCGATTCCTTCCACATCCTTGCCCAGTTTCATCTTCCACTCCATACCGACGTCGAATAGAAAGACCTGCACTTGGCCTCTGAGTAGGTCACACGACAAAAAAACTAGCTATGAAATTCAATTAAAAGGTTGTCAGGACGGACTCGGTAGACGCGTGGGTTCGAGCCCCACCGTCGGCCGTCCTTGGGCTACACCCGGCTAAGTATATAAAACCTTAACACCTATCTAAGTGTTCAAAGCTACTTGACCACAATTTGACAAACGCTATTAACATTAACAGCAATAGTGTTAGCCAAGCTTGACATTGCATTTAAACAATAGTGTAATAATTAACTTGACTGTTTATTGCGAGACAAGATACAACTATGTGTTTAGCTGTGTGGCTCAACTATACTGTTCTTGACTGCTGTTAGCCTCTAAACTGGAGGGTCCTGGGTTAGACTTTTGGGAGGTCTGTGGGGATTGTATTTTCTGGTGATTAATTCCCCTGGCTTGGGGACTGGGTGTTTGTATTGTCTTAATTAAAAATATATTCCGGTCCCATGGTTAATTGGTTAGCGTTCTAGGCTTTTCCCACCGTCGGCCGTCCTTGAAATGGTTTTCCGTGGTTTCCCATTTTCAACACCAGGCAAATGCTGGGACGGTACCTTCTGATAGGCCACGGCCGATTCCTTCCACATGCAAATGCTGGGACGGTACCTTCTGATAGGCCACGGCCGATTCCTTCCACATCCTTGCCCAGTTTCATCTTCCACTCCATACCGACGTCGAATAGAAAGACCTGCACTTGGCCTCTGAGTAGGTCACACGACAAAAACTAGCTATGAAATTCAATTAAAAGGTTGTCAGGACGGACTCGGTAGACGCGTGGGTTCGAGCCCCACCGTCGGCCGTCCTTGAAATGGTTTTCCGTGGTTTCCCATTTTCAACACCAGGCAAATGCTGGGACGGTACCTTCTGATAGGCCGCGGCCGATTCCTTCCACATGCAAATGCTGGGACGGTACCTTCTGATAGGCCACGGCCGATTCCTTCCACATGCAAATGCTGGGACGGTACCTTCTGATAGGCCACGGCCGATTCCTTCCACATCCTTGCCCAGTTTCATCTTCCACTCCATACCGACGTCGAATAGAAAGACCTGCACTTGGCCTCTGAGTAGGTCACACGACAAAAAAAACTAGCTATGAAATTCAATTAAAAGGTTGTCAGGACGGACTCGGTAGACGCGTGGGTTCGAGCCCCACCGTCGGCCGTCCTTGGGCTACACCCGGCTAGGTATATAAAACCTTAACACCTATCTAAGTGTTCAAAGCTACTTGACCACAATTTGACAAACGCTATTAACATTAACAGCAATAGTGTTAGCCAAGCTTGACATTGCATTTAAACAATAGTGTAATAATTAACTTGACTGTTTATTGCGAGACAAGATACAACTATGTGTTTAGCTGTGTGGCTCAACTATACTGTTCTTGGCTGCTGTTAGCCTCTAAACTGGAGGGTCCTGGGTTAGACTTTTGGGAGGTCTGTGGGGATTGTATTTTCTGGTGATTAATTCCCCTGGCTTGGGGACTGGGTGTTTGTATTGTCTTAATTAAAAATATATTCCGGTCCCATGGTTAGATGGTTAGCGTTCTAGGCTTTGATTTAATTTTTTTAGCCTGGTATCAATTTAAAAAAAATGAATATTACTTACATGAAAATGTCTAAAGATGAATCCCAATTTGCGGATTCTTCTTCCTCATCCCCATGATGGGTGTTTTCATGATCCGACATATCAGCAGTGAACGACAATTCTTTGTAAAGTAGCAGGTTCATTTATACTAAATATGGAGGTCATCCAGTTACTGAGAAAGCGGACACTAAATATGGAGGTCATCCAGTTACTGAGAAAGCGAACAAACCGGTGTGTTGCCTCTGATTGTAAGGGTATATAAGCCCTGACATTATTGTTGCTAGCCAGAGAAGTCCACGAGTTGGTAGTATACACATCGCTTTGCTGCAAAGATCTTCTATCAGGTAATATTGAACACAGTACCTTTAGTTTCTCTAACTGTCGATGGTTATACAGTTGACCTTAAATATTTATCAAGTGGATAATAATAATATCAAATGGGTATATAAAACTATTATTGCAACTAACAGTCATTACCAGGCTTGACGTCAGTCAAAAGAGATATTACCTTATCTCGCTCTATCCGACTGATTTACTGGGACTGAGCGCTGTTAGAGACTCCTCGTCTTCGCAAATAAGTTTTGTATACACATTTGATGGTTTAGTCTATAGATCAGGGTTTGAGTTAATGTGCTAATAAATAAAGGTGGAGGGTACCTGAACCTTTTTAATAGTTTACCTAAACACTTTATAATTACCTTTCAGAACCAATATGTCTGCTATAACAGTTGCGAATCTCATTGGCAGAGCAACCGGTCTGGAGACTAAACGTTTACAGGACCTGCCAGTTAACGAGTCCTATTTGGTGACAGCTGTTCGCAAAGTAAACACGAAATATGGCAGAAGAATTGTTTGCGAACTAGAAGATTTCGCTGTCTTCTTACCTGCGAGGTTCATGGAACTCAACGACGAAGCTGTAAATGACCTCAACAAAGGAACCATCTACCTAAAATATTTGGGAGTAGAAAATAAAAGATGTTTGGTAGAATTTATTGAAGAATCAAATAAAATTTAAAATTTGTTAATGTTAAAACAGAATTTGCAGAGACAATAAACTTTGTTTGTTTTCATTCTCTGCAAACTGTTCAGTGATTTGCTGTTTTTGTAGTAAATGTAATTACTGTAAGTGTCATGATGTCAGCATCAGAACTTAGTTGGCAGAACGTGGATAGTTGTTTTAATAATAAGTTATGTAGCTTAAAAATTAATAATGATGCTAAATTTTTAGACCCAAATGAATTTTTAAACGCTAGCTACAACATTTTTCAAAATAAAATGCAAGACTGTTTAAGAGAACATGTAGCGTTAAAGATTAACGCTGAGTTATTATGTGATTTTGTTATTTTAAAACAAGGTGTTGAAGTAACCAAACCGATTTATTTACATACGAAAATGTGCGAATTGTACCGCACTGATAATATACACAGTTGGTATAGTAAAAACATTGTCGATAAGCTCATGACGCGCTTTGCCGAGTTTCAAGAATTGGAAAGTGGCAAATCGCTGGAAGCTATCAACCATCTTAAAATTAATGTATGCACCTTTGATCCCATAAATAGTGGTTCATCTCATGTTAATTTGCCTAAACAGTTGGAAAACCGTCACGCAGTTATCAATGTGGATAATAATGATGTTTTCTGCTTTGTGTGGTCCTTGGCTGCTGGGTTAAGTCCTGCAACTGAAAATGTTCACAGAATGGGAAAATATCACCAGAAATTTATGGAATTAATGATCAGTCTAAATTTAGCAGACATAGAATTCCCAATGGACCTCAACGCCATTTCTCGTTTTGAATCTAAAAATCCGCTTTACTCCATTAATGTATACGGAGTTGAAGGGGGCAAAGTTATTGGGCCACTCTATGTGACAAAGGAAAAAAAAGAAAAGCATTTTAATTTATTGTACATTGAAGGGGAATTGTGCAACCATTATTGTTATATCAAAGATCTTTCTAGACTAGTTCGTTCACAAGTTACAAAAAAAAAATAGGGTATACATATGTGATCGCTGTTTGCAATATTTTACTAGCAATCAAAAGTTGGCAGCACATACTATTGATTGCATCACACAACCAGCGGTAAAAATTATATTTCCAGAAAAGGATAAAGCCAGTATGAAATTTCAAAATGTGTCTCGTCAAGAACCGCTTCCATTTACAGTATATGCAGATTCTGAATGTTTAACCACACCCATTGACACATGTAAACCAGATCCGACACGTCCATACACTCAACAAGTACAGCAACATGTGCCATTCAGTTGTGCCCTAAAGGTGATTTGTTCATATGACCCTTCACTTTCATACTTCAAATCTTATCGCAATGCAGATGCTGCTGCTTGGTTTTTAAATGAATTGGACGCCTTGGCAGATCGGGTGTACAATATCCTGGAAAACCCAATTCCGCTTCAAATGTCGGACGCAGACGAGGCGGTTTTTGCAACAGCACCCACTTGTCACATTTGTCAAAAACCAATAGCACCTTGTGACACGCCAGTGAGAGACCATAATCGGTACACTGGCAAATTTAGAGGAGCGGCTCATAGTGTATGTAATTTGGCGTATAAAAGAGCACGCTATATTTCTTGTTTCTTGCACAACATGTCTCGGTATGACAGTCATCTAATTATTAAGGAATTTGTTAACCTTGGAAACCAAAAGTTTTCTTTAATTCCACAAAATCATGAAAATTTTATTTCGTTTTCGAAATGGCGAAATGGAATCAGTATACGATTTTTAGATTCGTATAGATTCCTCGCATCATCATTGGATGCGCTTGTTCAAGGGCTTCACCCAAACAATTTGCATTTTGTACGTCAACACTTTACTGATGCCAAACAATTTGAATTATGCATTCGAAAAGGGGTGTTTCCCTATAATTATGTAAACAATTGGGCATGTTTACAGGAAACTGCACTCCCTTCAAAGGACAAATTTTACAATGACTTAACAAAAAGTCATATTTCTGAAGAAGACTATTTACACGCCCAAAAAGTATGGGACGTGTTCAAGATATCAACTTTGGGCGAGTATGCTGATTTATACCTCAAAATTGATACACTACTTTTGACAGACGTGTTTGAACACTTTCGCAAACTGTGTCTTGAAATCTACAATCTAGATCCAGCCCATTACTACACCCTTGCCGGATATAGTTGGGACTGTATGTTGAAGGTGACTGACATAGAACTGGAACTATTAACAGACATCGACATGTTACTCTTTTTTGAACGTGGAATACGTGGTGGTCTTGTTTCGCTTGTGCAAAAGCACGCCAAAGCAAATAATCCATATATGGATACATACAAACCAAACCAACCTACAACATACCTCACCTACCTAGATTGTAACAATTTATACGGATATGCTATGGAAAAACCTCTTCCATATCAAAATTTTCGATGGTTGACTTCAGATGAAGTTTCAAATTTTAATTTAAAAGATGTGTTGAGCAATGACACGCGTGGCTACGTTCTAGAGGTCGACTTATTATATCCCTGTGAGATACACAATGATCATTCTGATCTACCATTTTGTGTTGAAAAATTACAACCTCCCAGTTCACGTTCCAACAATAAAAAGTTGCTGGCAACGTTAACTTCAAAAAATCGGTACGTCATACACATTGAAAATTTAATGCAATGTTTGAAACATGGTTTGAAACTGCAATCCATTCACCGCATTATTTGCTTTGACCAAAAACCATGGTTACAACCGTACATGCAATTGAATACTCATCATCGGCAGCACGCCAAGACCACATTTGAATCAAATTTTTATAAATTAATGAACAATGCGTGCTACGGTAAATCAATGGAAAATATTCGAAAGCATAGAACTATTCATTTGGTAAACCACTGGGACGGTCGATATGGCGCACGAAAATATATAGCTATGCCTAATTTCCATTCTGTACGAGTTATTGAAACTGATTTAGTAACCATTGAATTGTCAAAGACAGAAATCATGTATAACAAACCAATTTACTTGGGAATGGTAATACTTGACTTTTCAAAATTTGTAATGTATCAATTTCATTATGAGTTTGCCAAACAAAAGTTTGGAGATGTAAAATTACTGTATATGGATACAGACAGTCTTATTTATCAAACCAATACGATAGATGTTTACTCAGTGATGAGAGAACATCCAAATTACTTTGATACCTCAAACTATGAGGTTAACAATATGTTTGGCATAATTCCCATGAATAAAAAAATAGGTCTATTTAAGGATGAGTGCGCCGGTGATGTTATGACAGAATTTGTGGCTTTGGCGCCAAAAATGTACGCATTTTCAACACAAAAGAATATAGGTCAATACAAAGCGAAGGGTGTTCTTCGTAGCGTCACACAATTCCTCAATGTTGAGGAATATCGATGTGTACTCTACGCAAACACCTCTCGCTTATACCAGCAAACACGCATTCTTTCAAAGAACCATAATATTTTTACAGTAAATCAAAATAAAACATCGCTGACAACATATGACAATAAACGTCTGTGGGATGGTGTAAATAGCTTGCCTTATGGACATTTCCACACCTTGTAAAAAAGAACACACTTTCATTTTCAATTCTTTTTATTAAAATTGTATGTTTTTTACAAGAAGAAAACTAAACCATATTTTGTGTATACTATGAACTGGTGGACTGACTCTCAAATAAATACTTCACAATATTTGATGCATGTTTATTACTTTGTCCTTTTCCTCACTAATCCACCACCAATCAATAGCTTTGACTTCATCGCTCCTGCTACAATCAAGGCTGCAATCTTCTCACCAATAGAAGCAGTAGATGACATCACACGCTGCATGGCCTTTCTTAGAAGAATGCGGTCTGCAACTCGACGTACTTCTATATTCTTGTTGTTGTAAGCAATGTCATGATCTCTACACGCTGCATCCAATATGTTGATTCCAGAGTTCCCTTGTGCTAGACGTTGGCTTAGTTTAATTCCAGGTCCACAAAATTGATAGCCAGGAATATGCAGTTCAATGGGAAGTAGATCAATGGCCTTGTTAACTAGACCATGACCAGCAAAGGTCTGGCATATCTTTTTCAAGCGTTGTCTTACTTTTTGGCACTGGCGATACTGCCGCTGCTGTCTCTTCTTCCTCTTCTTCATCGCAACCATGGAATGATGAAGCAAAGTCTTTACAGGACGGTATATTTGTATGGCCGTGGTACAATTTGATGAGCTGACACGTTCCACACTGTCTAATGGATGGCATTTTAGTAATAGACACTTGCTGGTGATGACTAAAGTCAGTGCATGGTTGTAGTTCACGCAGACCAGGATCTCTGCTCCATTCACTAGGTACACTGTGCCAAATATTTTTCACCGCGTTTGAAGCAACATAAAAAAGGAACGCCTTGGGCAAAGCGTTCAATTCCTCATCTGTGAAACTGTCAAGCTTTTTTTTACAGGCAAAAAACTTGACAATAGCTCGCTCTGTGGGGTTTGAGTCCAAACCTTCAATTGCTGCCATATTACTACACGTCCACACTGATCACTGGTATGTCTCACACTGAAGCTGACGTTACGACGCTTTGCACTCAACATGCAAGTTTTGACACGCTCTGCGAGCTAGCCAATCAAAAAGCTTCCAAACATTTTGAAGTGTTTTATTTTGTAGAGGTTCATCAGGCACGGACAGGTTGTACAGTGCAGGACATCCCAGATCATGAAGGTCAACAAGTTGACAGGTTGAATTAACATACTGACGCAACCATTCCTTTTTTTCACTTCCCTTTACAAATACAAGGTCAGCACCAAACAAGTGTGCTTTCAGAACAAGTGATAGATGCTGGTAAGGAATGTCGCCTTCTTTCCAGACTAGTCCCAAATTGCGTTGCAACCACTCTGTTTGTCTTCTGTCCTCGTCTGACTGCAAATGCAATGGAAACGGTGGTTCAAAGACAAAACTGGTTACTCTTGGTGCCCACATGGTTGTGCAGTCAATAATTCCTACTTCTTTAAATACAAACTTGTTTCCGTTCACCTTGAAACCCTGCACGTCGACAATCAATATTTTCGGCATGGCGACGGATATCACACCTTCCACCACCGCTGCTTCTTAACAACTAACTGATTGGATAGGAGCGGGAAAATAATATACACACAAAGAATCAATTACACAATTTTATTCATAAAGTTATCAGTACATCGCTTACAATTTTTTATCATAGGATTTGGACCATCCCAATCACAGTGAGAATCTCCTCGATGCATAAAGTGTCTACGACAAGGACGGCAGGCTGCAACATCCGCCGACATACGGAGGTGTAATGGTAGCTTATCCCAATTAAGGTCAATGTCGTGTGCACCGTACGCGGTCAGAAATCCAGCTGGTAAATAGGCAATCAGATGCTGCGGCATTTCAAGAAGAAATTGTGCTTTATGGTAGGCGCGTATTGCTAAACTCACCAGGGTGCGATAAATCTCAAATGCTGCATCAGCGTCTCGACTTGTTGAGCAACGATCGCATTTGCAGTCCATACAATCTACCCGCTCTCCAACATGACAAGATGAAGCTTTGGCAACGCCATCGTCCACATTATTTGTTTGATTAGCGATGGGCTTGTTGTTGTAGCCCCTGTCATGAATACCAAACGTAGACATGAATCCATCCGGTAAATAGTGAACCAGATGCGGCGGCATTCTAAGCACAGTATGATTCTTGTGATAGGCAGTTATAGCTTCACTCACTAGGGCGCGATAAATGGTAAACCTTGAATCTTCATCTGAACCTGGTGAATCACTTTCACATTTGCAGACCCACCTCGCAGAGGGGGTTGTGACTTCATCGTAGCTTTCCATGACTGTGAAGGGCAATACAGGAAGACATGCTATTTATACTCTGGTCACCATATTGGACAGCGGTTGATAAAACACTTGCGCCTCGTGAACAATAAGGCAATAGGCTGTTGTTTTTTCTGGAATAACTGTAGATGTTTCAAATTCTAGTCTGATATCAATAGTTGTTTCCTTCATCGACTCCTCCAAATACGAACAGTCCATCACCACCAGAGGCGCCTTGGACTTGAAGTCTTGTGGTGATAATAGCGGGCATGCCTCTTTCTGATAATAGGAAGACTGAAAGTTTACAAACATGTCATAGAGCTTACCATATTTGTTCTTGTTAAAGTTTAAATCCATTCCCTCATAGGGAAAGGTAACTCCGTTCAAAAAAAGTCGTATATTTCGTAATTGGATGTGGTCAAATTTTGATGCATCTTTATTCTGTTGATATTTGCGATCTGTTTGAAATCCAACCAGGACGTAGAGTGGCCGCTCTGTATACCGTGAGGTTTTTATAGACCAAGTATGTGTATCGGAGAGTGGTAATACCGGGTATTCATGCAGCTCCCAGCTTCTAAATTGAATGGGTAAAGCTGTATCCTTCTCCACAATCTTGAGCAGACTCAATTTTTTCTGATCTGATAGAGTAACGTGCGGTACTTTCCATAGAATTCGTTGCAGTAGAATTTTTGTATCTATTGGCGCTGTATCAGCTCCCTTTAGCGCATTATAATCACTCCTGTCTCGTACAAGAATCAGATCCTGTCTTGCGTTCACAACAATGCGCTTATGATCCTCTGCAAAGCCTAGTATTAATTTTAGAGGTAAATGTCCAGTAAATGTACCATCATCGTTAATCATCCAGTCGTTGGTTGAGTTGGGACACCAACCAGCCATACAAAAAGCTTTACTCTCTTCGCTTCCATACGAGAGATAAAGTTTCATGACACTTGTTATGCCAACATTTCGAGTAGTATCCACTTCAATACCGTTGATCACGTAGCGAACCTCAGAAAACAAAAAGGCCAAAGCATTGTTGGCCAACTTTGACGTTGTTGGAATGGTACCATCCAATTTGGTGAGTTGCCCTTCAATCTGGATGTAACTTTCATGTGGAAGCGTGTAGATATCTTGTTGGTTAATAGTAATGCGAATCTCATCATTATTATTTAGTCCCTGAGTATACGGTTGGTAGGAATGGTGTTCAATTCTTACAATACCCTCCTGTACTTCGACAGGGTTTGTCACGTCTAGAATCGAATTCATGACGTAAGGTGTAACCAAGTTGTTGTAGGATCTGCTTGTTGACACGTGTTAACCTGTACACGTGTTGAGCACAACTAACACCTGCTCTTGACAGCGTTGCCGCTTTATACACTTGTTTCATGCTGGTTTCAAATACAGTTTGTAGGTCACAGGTGTATGAGGGTCTAATCGGATGAGACGTTGGTTTCTATTCACCAGTCTTAAGGTAATATTCCTGATGTTGGTCACACTCACAGGATGATAGAGCACCACCGACGGGTTTTTGCGGATAATATAACCACCAGGTGAAGTAACAATAAAATCATAAAGCGAATGCGAGGGATCTTGATTGGTGTAGACGTCTGTAATAATATTACACGTGACAGATACGTGATGATCTTCAATTATTTTCACCGGTTGGTCAGACTTGTGTATCACGTTCGGTACTAACACTTGTGGTGAATAGCCTAACAATGACCCAATCGAATCTGGTTGAGATTTAAAATCAATCCTAAAAGAAGAAAGAATACTGCAGCGATGTGTCACGTTGTTGGCTATGAGTTCAAACTTGCGTGTCCCGTCCAGAAATGCTTTTAGACTAAATTCTTTGGTGAGAGTTGTGTAGATGTGATCGTGAATATCATCTACGGTGTAGCTGCCAGACGGTAGAGTTAACACATAGTCATCGTAGTAGAACTTATCATTGACGTCTTCAATTATGTTGCAGATTCTATTATAGCCTTCAAACGAAACAAGTCCCAGCACGTAGGGTCGTCGTCCCAATTCAATAGGAGGATAAAAGTCAACAGTTACTTCCGCACCTTGTCCGTGCACTGTAAACGTTCTACTTTCTGTTGTCATAATGACCACGTCACCCGCCGTGCTCGGTCTTATATAGAAAAGTCAAACATAGACGACCGCACTGTTGCGTGTTAAAATTTTGCACTCGTTTCACATTATAGTGTATTGTTGCACTGCTTCCAAAATAGCGAACAAGCTCTGTCGGAGGAGGAAGATTTCCAAAACTGTCAAAGTACCACACGGTTCGCCCATGCTTTATGTAGGCCACATAATGCGTTCCCGGTCCATGACTGTCATTCAAATTGACAACTGCACTTTCATGGCTCCGTGGTCGAGACGGTAGTTGGTTGCGCATAAACACGCCTCGAAAGTGGGAGATCTTAAGCTGTTTTGCATATCTTATAACTTCCTCATGCGTCATGGCTCGTCGTGGCAGTGCATCGATTAACCGTTTTTTGGCGACATGTAAATACCGAGTCCTTTCTTGTAGGGTGCTAGCTTCATGTTCACACCTTTACCGCGCAGTGCTATGGCCTCCATAGTTTTATTATGCCTTTCACTTTCCTTCAACTGTTGCTTCGCCTCCTCAACAGCTTTCACCGTTCGTGCTACCGCACTTGCTCCTCCAAGAAGTGAACCCAGGGCTGCTAGTCCAGCAAACAGTGCAGGTAAAAATCCACCACGTTTCGGCACAGGAATAACTCGGGCACGTTTTCTAAAACGTAGTTTACTTTTGGGATTCGCATGCAATCGTGCTGCTCGGAGTGCTTTCTTAATAGCCAACTCACTATTTGTTTCTCCGCGCGAAGCTTGACGTGCCGCATGAAGAATAGCTTTAAAGCCTCCCTTTCTTGGCAACTTCTTCCTCTTCTTCACCACATATCTCTGTTTCACCATCGCGACCAAAGAACAAGACAACCTCACACCGCAAAGTATAGAACACAACTAACGCTCCTCAGGAAGGGAACCTGTAGTTATTTATTCAATGGTGGCTGTATATTCAAGTTCTATATACAGAGGAAAATCGTTCATCGTTTTCCCCGCCTCTTTTTCTTCAGACGAGAGTTTCAAGTGAAAGAATAATTTGTCTCCGGCTTTCACCGGTTGATCAATAAGTGGTTGAACACTACCGTTTAATCGTACCTCTAAATGTTTCAAATCTGGTGCATACTCAATTACACGAATGGCACCATCATACATTAAACGGTAATTGTCATACCCCGAACGTAGTATGTAGGCGAGGTTATTGGGATCTTTTACCGGTTGTTGGTTTACAATGTGAAGCAGAAATATTGAGGGTATTGATTTAATAAAAAGCGATAACCGTTGTTCCAAAAATCGTTTGGTCGTCACGTCGTGAGGTTGCACAGGATCAGCAACTTCTGCTATTCGTCTTCGCTTCATCTGTAGAGCGTTCTCCTTAATTTCCCACACCTTTTCCATTTCAGAGTTTAAAAACCGTTTTGTACAAACATCTTGATCATCTTCAGGATCGGCCACATGCACAAGGCGTGCATTATTTGCTGTATAGCCCTTTGCAGTTAGGGTGGGCACAATACTGAGCACCTGTTTCACCTTGTTATCTACATAGTCCTTTCGAGCAGCGTCCGTGTTGTTTGTTGGAAGAGCCAGCTGAGTGATTCGACGTTGGTGTACGTCATAGTCCTTTGCTTCTGTTAACACCACAGCATTGGTTAACATATAGGCTTTGGTGCACACATCTTGATCGTTCACAGGATCTGCAACGCCTGTAATACGTTTATTCTGAGCCTCATAATCTCCTTTGATACGTCGTAATCGGTAATAATCTACATACTTTTTTGAACATGCGTCCGAGGGTAATACGGGTTCTGTTATATTGGTCAATCGCTTTCCATTAAAGTCGTAATTGCCATCTGTAGTGCGTGACAATACATTAGCATCGACATATGGTTTAGTAGCCGGATCTGTATCATGTTTTGACTCGTTTGTCAAAGCAAATCGTTCATTTGTTTTGAGAGTTCTTCCAAAGGCGTCCATGGTTACACTGGAACTGAAACACCCGTTTGCCTCATGTATATAGAGACCAGCTCTTCCCCTTTCACATTTAGTTGATATGCAGATTATTAAGCAACAACATTCACTTCCGGTGGGAGACTTGGTTTCACACCTCTTCTCAACATCGTCCGAACAACGTCATGGATCACTCTTCCCATCCTCCATTCGCTGTCTCATCGCCGGCCCGTCGGGATGTGGAAAAACCAATCTTCTGCTTACCCTCATCACCTCCTTAAACGGAGTGCGCTTTCAAAATATCTATATTTTTGCCAAATCGCTGTATCAACCGCTGTATGTGTTCTTGGAACAGGTCATGTCAGGTCTGCGCAACATGGGCTACTTCACATTCGCAGCACACGAAGATGTCATTTCTCCAGACAATGTTCGCCCCCATTCGCTTATGATTTTTGACGATGTGGCCACAGAACGACAGGGTATTATTCAGGCTTACTTTAGCATGGGACGTCATAAATATATTGATTGTTTTTATCTCGCTCAAACCTATTCGCGAATACCAAAACAGTTAATTCGTGACAATGCCAACGTGATTGTTCTCTTCCGACAGGATGAGCGCAACATGCATCACGTCTACGATGATCACGTGAACCCAGACATGACCTTTCAAGCCTTTACACAGTTGTGTGCCATGTGTTGGAACGCTCATCACCACAGTTGTCTTGTTATTGATAAGCAGAGCAACATCAACAATGGACGCTACCGCATGGGATTTGATCATTTCATTCGTATTTAAGTAGCTGTATTGCTTTTCTGAACATCATTAGTCCAGATGTCATGGCGACAACAGGGAGTCAATTAAAAAAGCACATAATCCGTGCACGAAATAGCATTCGACAAAAGTTTCGCTATCTAAAACGTGCACATGCCGACAGTGAACTGTTTGTCGAAAAACATTTGAAGTCACCTCTGGAAGCTGTGTTGAAAGGAACATCAAAACCTAGTACACGCTCAAAAGAAACACAAACAATTGAAGAGGAGGAGGACGAAAATGATGAAGAACCTGAGGATGTTTTTTCTCCATTGCTTCCGTCTTCTAGCTCCAAAGAATCACCGCTGCCCCAGTTTTTGAAAACATCAATAATTGCTGAAACACCCACTAGAGCCAAAGAAAAGCAGCCTACTCTTAAAGAAATATTAAATACGCCCGAACAATATGTGCGGTTAAAATCCATTTTACTACAAAATTATGGTGCGTTGGTTACTCCCTTCCTTGAAGATCTTTTTACTAAGAAAACTGATACTACCTATGGTGTTCGCTATGAAAACAATAGATTTCGAATTGGCGATTCACCAATCAAGATAAGTGACAATGTTTTGATTGTTAAAACAGTTCGTTATAAATTGACGCGAGGTCTTTTAGAACTTTTATTTTCACGTACACCTTCTACCGAGGACTATGATAAAGAAGATCTTGAAAAGTATAAAGACATCTTGATGGCTACAAATGGTTTTAGACGTAATTATAAACGTTCTGAAGCAGTAAATGCTAATAAGAGCTTCAAATATAAAACCATCATATCAAAATTGTTTCCCACCTATGCAAGTGTTCGCCGTGCAAATTCAGCGTCCGGTATCACGTTTAATACTTTGAAACCATTCATCGATTTCGCCTATTGGAACAATCCAAATAAGTTGGTTAAACGTCTGCAACTGTTGCGTGCATCAGAACAGGCTGGTCATACCGGACACGAGGCGGAAGTTTTAGAAATAGAAGAGGAGCTTCGTCATGCTGGCATTATTGTCTAATGAGTCAACGTGTTCATACACCCTCGCCTGTTAAGGCTGGCATTGCTCGCGAGTTGCATAGACCAGCTCGTCGTCTCTACCATCGTCGTCATGTCATCACACGGGGCGTTGACGATCTTTGGCAAGCTGATCTGGTTGAAATGATTCCCTATGCCAAAGCTAACAACGGGGTCAACTATCTGCTCACCGTCATCGACGTTTATTCCAAAATGGCCTTTGTTGAACCTGTTCGGAATAAATCTGCACAACTGGTCACCGCTGCATTCAAGACCATCGTTCAGCGGTCAAGACGACAACCTCGTTTGCTTCAAACAGATCAAGGCAAAGAATTTTTCAACAAGACTTTTTCCGCTTATCTCAAATCACTTGACATCCATCACTATTCCACTTTTAGCAATCTAAAGGCAAGTGTTGTAGAACGTTTCAACCGCACACTCAAGACGCGCATGTGGGAACAATTTACAGCAAGAGGATCCTATCGCTGGCTTGAACTTGTAGGCGACCTGGTGACACGTTACAACAACACTAAACATAGAACCATCAAAATGAAACCACGCCTTGTAACCAAGAACATTGCGCAATTGGATCGCATTCATCACAAAATCAAAACAGTAGATCCGCGACGTCATCAATTACGTATTGGTGATTATGTGCGCATCAGTAAACATAAAACAATCTTCGCCAAAGGATACACACCAAACTGGAGCACAGAAATATTTCGTATTCGCAAGGTAAAACTTTCTAATCCAGTTGTTTATTTACTTGATGACCTCAACAAGCAGCCAATCCAAGGAGGATTCTACATGGAGGAACTGCAAAGGACGCAATATCCCAAGCATTATCTTGTTGAAAAAATTGTACAAAAACGTGGCAATAAACTTTTTGTTAAGTGGCTAGGTTTTAATGCCACATATAATTCATGGATTAATAAATCAGATCTGGTGTACACCTTCTTGTTTTTATTTCATGTCGAGCTGGCCGAGTCAACATGCCATGCGATTTGTATCCTACCCCCACCCTACCATTTACAGGAAATACTACTCCAGATTCATTGACGTTTGTTTACCATTGAGCACATTCAACAACCAGTTCATTCCCCCCCTCTCTCTCAATTCCATTCACTACTCCAGATACCATTGATGTTTGTTTACCATTGAGCGCTTTCAACCCCATCTTGTTTGTCTCTCAGACCCATTCACACCTAACCAACCTACCACGTCAGGGTTCAACAACCGCCGCCATCCACCGCCATTCATGTTTTCCATTCAAAACACTCCCGTCCATGACCTACCTCACATCCCGTAATCTGCTGTGACGTCACACACACACACCAGTTGACCGTTCAATTCTCTGACGAATCATTCACAACCAAGGATTCGGAAACCTTCGGCAACACTCGGATCTCATCGGGCTCAAAGCAAAGCTATATAGCCCAGGATAATATCAGAGAAGGCGCTCAGTCCAAGAGAGAGACTGGGTCGAGGAGGGTCTCGTGCAGAGCCTCTTCCATCCTTCCCCCCCTCGTCTCCCACCCCACCCTTCCCTCCCCCTCCCTCCCCCACCCTCCCTCCCCACCCCCCACTCCTCCCCCTCCACCCACACCCCCTCAAACCGGTTCCTGGACCCTCCAAGGTTTCTTTACCTTCCGGGGTCCCGGTGACCTTGGGGGTCAATGACCTACCTCAAGGTCATTGACTATGACCTACCTCAAGGTCATTGACCTTGCAACGCCCCCCTCATTTGCATAAATAACGGTATTTGAAGCAGAACCCTCCCTGCCTCTCTACTTCAGTCGTGTTCAGACATCCTACTTTTGTAACCTGTAACCCACAACTTGTACTTTACATTGTGAACATAATTACATTCCCTACAAGGGACTCATACTTCAGAATTACAGACCAATAAACACTTGGTCAACACATCACACTAGTCTTACTGTCCATACGCCTCTTTACATCCCAACGCCCTTCCTTATTCCCGTCGCGGTTAGACGTGACAGACGGTAGTCTAATAGCGCTAGCTCAGATACCATTGTATTTCTCGAGCCGACCCGGCTGCCAGAGAGCAGCGCGTGCTACTTAGCTGATACGAGCAGATCCAGTTACGTAATAAGCAGTCAGCTGAGCGACCAGCGCAGTGACCCTTGCATTGAGTCACATCCCCTAAAACACTACTACATTATTTATAGGAGCGCCCCCTAGTTCCTAACACACCACAACACTCTACACTGGTCAGCTTACCCTGCCAAAGGAAGCTACCCCTTTTAGGCACAGCTTTATAAATTAACACAATAACTCTTTCCATTTAGATCCTACCACCCCCAAATAAGGGATCTAAAACAATACTGTTGTGCACAAAGAATGCTGTTCCGAACACATGTAAATTACTATTTCTTAGCTTAGTTGCTGGTTTTCCCTTATAGATACGGTATCCACCGGAGTCGGAGTGATCACAATCACGGAATCGTGTTTCTTGTACTGCAAGTATGAGAATTCCGAATCTGTCACTGGTGTCCGTCAGTGTCTTGAGTTTCCCAGTTTTGGTCAGCGTCTGTACGTTTAGTGTACCAATGAATTGCGTTCGCTTAGGTTTGAGGAGTTTTGGGAAGCTCCGATCCTTCTCGGCATGACGTCCTGGTCCCCCAGAAGCCGAATGACCAGGTTCGCCTTCGCTCTTCTTAGCTCTGGCCTGAGGTAGTTGCTTTTTTGCTTGTGCTTCCATCATGCTAAGTTCGTGGTTGATTTTAGCTGGTGGGCGTGAGCCCAGGGCGAGTGAATCGCTGATAATCCATAAAATTCACTCTCATCGTAAGGATTGTTAGTTCATACGGCAGCTGATGTTATGCTGTGGTTTACTGGTGCCTCTTGGTGTTCTGGGCTGAATATTATTTTACGGCTTCGAGCCAACCCTCCTCCTTTACCCGGACTTGGGACCGGCAACAGCAACGACTGAGCTACTCAATCCACCCAGTAGTTGCTGCAGGTGGAGTTAATATATATATATATATATATATATAATAAATTATATATAAACTTTTGAACTGACGGTGGTTTTAGGGTCTAGGGTAGTGGTTCCCAACCTTATTTTCCTCCCGTACCCCTTTATACACATTTATCTAAAATAGTACCCCCTAAAAAGTAAACTTTTAAGATTTGAATATTTTACGGGCAATATGAACATAACATAATAAAAACATTAATGATAAAAAACATCTTAAAACTCTTTATAACTTTTTTAAAAATTTTAAATAATATTTTAAATTTACTAACTTATTTGTTTGCTGTTCGTCTGCATTTCATTTCAATAAAATGCTTTACTTTTACTTTTATTTACTTGTGCAAATGAAGATGTATAAATATTTAGGCGAGGAAAATAAACAATTAAAATACGGTACTTAAGATTTTTTAATTTTGATGTTATTGAAAACCAATTAATTCTAGCGATTAGTTTTGGAAAAATAGACAAATCTAGACAATAGCAGTGTAGCGGTGAAAATGACTGGGGTTGGAGTAGGGTGGGGGCATTGACCTAGACAAGCGTAAATAAGACGGCACTGCGCGACGGTATATTGCCCGCCATTACCGTTTATTTTTGGCGTACCCTTAACCGGTTCCCTGGGTACCACAAAAGGGTACGCGTACCCCCAGGTTGGGAACCGCTCGTCTAGGGGATGTGAAACGCTAAGATATGTCGAAATTTTCCGGAAGTCGAAACATGGTAGCCATTGCAATAGTTGGCTTTCTAATGAAATCTACCTAAAAGACCAAATTAGTCTTAATTCTCTGTTCCGTATTGACTTACAATATGCAGTTTCCAAATTAGTCGAGAAGCCACTTAGTCAATACATATACTGTTTCTCAGTGAACAATTGTTTCAAGTAGGTTTTTTTGTTGTTGTTTTTGTTGTTGTTGTTGTTTTTTTCTCATCTTCAGCACTTGTGGCAATAATACAAACATCATTAAGATATGCTTAATAAAGACAAAAATGTTCTTTCTTTGTATCAATTGTATATAAGGTTTTAAAAATAGGCCTATTCCTTTTCATTTTTAGAACATTAAGCTGGCACTTTCAACAGGATTTTAAAGTCCCACATTGACATGACTCGTCTCTCCAACTGTGAGTTGAATGCATCATTACCATAGCACTACATGCGAAGGAAGCCACAACAATCTTTACTTTAGACATACCAATATGACGAAGTACAATGGATTGTCTGAAATACAGCACATTTTACTTTTTTTTTTTTCAAAATGCATTATTTTTAAGTTGTATATTTTTATAAATATACTGTAGATGTCTTAATGATGTTTATTTTATTGTCAAAGAATTATCCTGACCGGTTCGCGCATGTCGGCCGTATGGCTATGTTGAATGTATATCGCATACGGTTCACTTCAAGGTTTAGAGGCCCCATTAAAGCTATTCCTACAATAAATCATCTTCAAGTAGTTGTTGTTGTTCTTTTGTGTGAAAACATTCATTATATCATATTTGCTGAAAACAATTATGGTTTATTAAATCTTCACACTTTTGCTGCATTCTTATTTAATGTAAGCATTCGAGGTTCTGTTGGCCAACATACAGCCCTATGTGGAATGCATATCGCATACGGTTTACTTCAAGGGTTGGAGGCCCCATTAAAGCGATTCCTACAATAAATCATTGGCACTGGAATTTTACAAGTAGTTATTTCAATGACCAACAGAGTTCACTGTCAACAAGGGACATGTCACATGCCACATGTAACATGTCACATGTTACACATCATATGCGAATACTGCAAGGCTCGTAATTTTGTTCACTTGGTGTATAGGATTTATGAGACAGGTGAGGTATACTCTGATTTCAAGAAGAATGTTATCATCCCTATACCGAAGAAAGTAGGAGCTGACAAATGTAAAGATTACTGTACAATCAGCTTTGGAAGGTAGAATAAGGAAAGATAAGAGAACGTTCATGACATTTTTAGAATTAGAAAAGGCTTTTGATAATGTTGATTGGGCTAAATTGTTTGACATTTTGAAAACGATTGGAATAAAGTACAGGGATAAGAGGGTGATCTACAATATACACAGAAACCAGACAGCAGTCATTCGAGCTCAAGGACACGAGAGAGAAGCTGGTATTCAGAAAGGTGTAAGGCAAGGTTGCAACTTATCACCCATACCTTTCAATCTTTACATTGAACAAGCAATGAAGGAAATTGCAGAAAAATTTAAAGTTGGAGTGAAGATTCAAGGATAAATAATTTCAACTCTGAGATATGCCGATGTCATAGTCATCATGGCTGACACGCCTGAGGATTTGAATGAGTTTTTGAATGATATGGACTCCGTTTTGAGGAAAGAATTCATGATGAAAATTAATAAATGTAAAACAAAAATATTGGAATGCAGCCGAAATCAATCAGAAACCTCTATGGACATCAAATTGGCAGGTGAAAAGCTAAATGAAGTAGGAGACTTCTGTTACTTAGGAAGCAAAATAACCAGTGATCACGAAGCAGAGGATATAAAAAGTAGGTTGGCTCAGGCATGGAAAGCATTTCTACAGAAAGGGAATCTGTTGACATCGAATGTAGATTTAGGTATTAGGAAGTCGTTTTTGAAAGCCTTTGTCTGTAGCGTGGCACTCTATGGAAGCAAAACTTGGATTATTGGTGCAGAAGAAAAGAGGAAAATTGAAGCGTTTGAAATGTGGTGTTACAGGAGAATGATGAAGATCAGATGGATAGATAGGGTTACAAATGAAGAGGTATTAAGCCGAGTGGAAGAGGAGTGACGATTGTGGGGACTGCTAATGAAGAGAAGAGATAGGTTGGGAGGACACATACTAAGACACCCACGAATAGCAAGCTTAGTTCTGGAAGGAAGGGCTGAGGACAAGACCTATAGGGGTAGACCACGGTTAGAATATGTTGACAAATTGCCTCGGATGTAGGGTGTGGTAGTTATGTAGAGATGAAACGATTTTCTCAACAGGGGGCCGTGGAGCGCTGCATCAAACCAGTCAAATGACTGAAGAATCAAACATTATGTAAACAAGTCGTGATTTGAGAGCAGTAGTAATTACATCGCAGTATTGCCTTCTCTGAAAGTTTCTAAGAGTGGGGCAGGTAATGAGTTCCTATTATCATTACCGCGAATAATGAAAGAAAATTTTCCAAAATGTGTAAGATGCGGTCGACCCTTAACTTTATGCGGATGATCTGCCCTGCTCAGGTATGTGAGATTTCCTAGACGTTTGCTTACTGTAGTTATCGCCATGCTGGCCGATTAGTGTAAGAGTTACATATAGCGTACGGTCAGGGCCGGATTTACCATAAGGCAAAATAGGCACGTGCCTAGGGGCGCCGCGTGGCGCCCCTTCGGTTAGGCAGCCGGCAATGATCTGTACTGGAGGCGCCCCGAAGGGCACCGCCGTCAGGCGCCCTCTTTGCTAGGGCTTTAAATGTGCTAAGTTAGGATTATAGCAGTATACATGCTAAAATAAATATTGAAGAATGAGCAGAGACATTTAGAAATAATATCGTGTCTTTGTCGCATGCCCGCCCATGCCCTTCCACTTCGCTCTTCGTTATGCCGCTCGACGCCCTTTCGTCCCGACAAGTGTGAGAGGGTAGGGGAAGCGGGAGAGCGGAGCTGTGCTACGCATGCTGTTGTTGCGGTAGCTGGGTTTGCTTGCATTGTAGTAGCATCGAAGTGCCCCGCTCCCCACCCCCTTGCCTGTCCTATGTGCGAGTTCGAGCTTGCGTTGTGTTGTTTTGTTGTGATGTGATCTGCAAGTAAATGTTTTAAACTATGGGCAGTTAAAGGTTGTCTGGTTACCAAAACCGTGTCCGCAAAGTTGAAGAGGATAAGAAAGCCGAGGTTACACTATCAAAATGTCGGAAGATAAATGAAATGTTTAGTGCGCGTGTGAATCCTACTCCTCCAACGACATATTCGGATAACAATAACAATTCTTGCTCTGCGGTTCACGACATTGACTGCGATGGTGTTCAGCAACTTGAGGTAAGCTACCGTACACGAATTACTTTACGCAAAGTAGGCCTTTCCCAATAGGCGATTCCTTGATACACTGTTGCACAAAGTGACATACGTAAAAACTCAGACTGGTTTCGAGGCCTGTGATCGAAATTTTAAAGAACTTTATTGCGCTCGTACTAAAAAGCCTGTCAGTGACTCGGTGGTCGGCACGATATGACGCCTGTCAAGCTCTGAGGGAAGGCTGGTGTGGCATCGTGGCAGTTCTTGAGAGTATTGCCTACACGAAGACAAAAATCAAAAGGCAAACACTCGTAGTGAAGCCAAAGGCATCGTAAGCAATATCCTACAATTAGAAACTGCTTTCCTAGTTGTTTTATGGAGTACCATTATAAAAAGATTTAATAATGTCAGCCAGAAGCTCCAAAAAGTTAGCACTAATTTGAGCACTGTGGTAGAATGTTACGCTTCGTTAGCGGAATTTGTTCAAAGTTTAGGAGATAATTTCGATGTCTATGAGAAAGAAGCCAACGAATTAAGCTGTATTGCTCAATATGTTGTTGTTTAGGTGAGCCTCCGTGGCTTAGGCGGCAGCACGCCGGCCTCTCACCGCTGGGTCCGTGGTTCAAATCCCGGTCACTCCATGTGAGATCTGTGCTGGACAAAACGGAGGCAGACAGGTTTTTCTCCGGGTACTCCGGTTTCCCTGTCAAAATTTCATTCCAGAAACACTCTCCACTATCATTTCATTTCATCTGTCATTCATTTAATCATTGCCCCAGAGGAGTGCGTCAGGCCTCGGCAGCCGGCACAATTCATATCCTCGCCGCTAGATGGGGGTTTCATTCATTCCATTCCTGACCCGGTCGGAGACTGGAAGCAGGTTGTGGAGTTTCATTTCATGTTGTTGTTTAGGTCTTCAGTCTTTTGACTGGTTTGAAGCAGCCCTCCATATCTCCTTGTCCTGAGCTAATCGTTTCATCTCTACATAGCTACCACACCCTACATCCGAGGCAATCTGTTTAACATACTCTAACCTTGGTCTACCCCTACAGTTCTTGTCCTCGACCCTTCCTTCCATAACTAAGCTTGCTATTCGTGGGTGTCTTAGTATGTGTCCTACCAACCTATCTCTTCTCTTCATTAGCAGTCGCCAGAAACATGTCTCCTCTCCCACTCGTCTTATACCTCTTCGTTTGTAACCCTATCTACCCATCTGATCTTCATCATTCTCCTGTAACACCACATTTCAAACGCTTCAATTCTCCTCTTTTCTGCTGCACCAATAGTCCAAGTTTCACTTCCATAGAGTGCGACTCTCCAGACTAAGGTTTTCAAAAATGTCTTCCTAATACCTAAATCTATATTCGATGTCAACAGATTCCTTTTCTGTAGAAATGCTTTCCTTGCCTGAGCCAACCTACTTTTTAGGCCTATATCCTCTTTGCTTCGTCCATCCCTGGTTATTTTGCTTCCTATGTAACAGAAGTCTCATACTTCCTTTAGTTTTTCCCCTGCAAATTTGGTGTCCATAGAGGTTTCTGATTTATTGCTGCTGCATTCCAATATTTTTGTTTTACATTTATTAATTTTCATCATGAATTATTTCCACAAGACGGCGTCCATACCATTCAAAAACTCATTCAAATCGTCAGGCGTGTCGGCCAAGATGACTATGTCATCGGCAAATCTCAGGGTTGAAATTGTTTCTCTTTGAATCTTCACTCCCACTTTAAATTTCTCTCTAATTTCCTTCATTGCTTGTTCAATGTAAAGACTGAAAAGTATGGGTGATAATATTCCTACGATCTAAAGAGAAGACCGGAACGAATTACTAGGAATGATGAGACAAAGCAAGGAGTATATGTACCGTCAGAGGGCTCAGAAAATGTTCGCGTCAATGTATTTTATGTAAATCTGGATGTACTAAGTGTTGAGCTGAAGAGGCGAAGTTACGCTTACAAAGTCCTCCATAAGAGATTTTATCTTTAGAAAACCTGTTAGACCTAGATGGACCAATGATTTAAAAAAATCGCTGACGATCTCGCAGAAATGTATGTGGATGACTTAGAAAGTGCATTGGCTGACGAGTGCTTGCATTTAAAGGAGCATTTAAAAATTGCAGATTTTAAAGGTAAGTCAGCCTCTGAGCTCAGCACTTTTCTTCATGAAAAAGATTTACACGATATGTACCCGAACGTAAACTATGCTTTACGGATACTTCTCACCATTCCAGTGACCAATTGTTCTGGAGAAAGATCATATTCGGCACTGAATCGCGTCAGGAACTATTTGCGGTCAGTCTCTAAAGAAGAAAGGTTAAACTCTATTGCACTCCTAGCGATTGAAAAATATATGACGAAAAACTTGAACTGCGATGCCATATTTAATGAATTTGCTGAAAAGAAGGCAAGAAGGAAACTTTTGAAGTAGTTCTCGTTGTGCTTGAGGCAGGCCCCGTTATGTCTTCATTCATGTTTTTAATCTGCACTTTAATTTCTCTAAAAGTTATTGCAGGAAGATATGCAGTTGGCCTTATTTGTATTTTAGAGGCGCTTTGTTCTATTTTAAATGTCGTTCGTACCACTGCTCTTAATGCGTTTTAAAATTAGTGTGTGTTCTATTATTTTTTAAACTATATTTCGTGCTACCGCAGTTCATTCAGTTACAGCAGTAAATAATGTTTTTATTTTTGAGGCTAGTCTTCACTTTTGTTGTATGAATTAAGGCTAGACATTATTTTTGGAAAGGGTATTCATAAAGTGTTTTGGTTGCATAAAAGTTAAACTGTTTCATGTAGTTTTACGCCAAGCTGTTATTTTTATTTAATTGACTATGTTTTCCCAGCGTAAAAATTCAAGCATAAACTTATGCTGTCAGCCATAATATATCTGTTTATTTTTTTTTTCCCCCGAACCTTACCTCATGCGAGTGGCTATGCCTTATCATAAAACTCGAGGGGGGGGGGGGGCTCAAGTGAGGAGGGGCGCTCAATGGAGAGGTGCCTATAGCGTAACTTTGGGTAAATCCGGCCCTGCGTACGGTATTGTTACGAGTGCCAGACAGCTTCATTGCCTCGCGCGTGACTCAGGCCGCCGCAGGCTATCCCTGACTCTGTGTTACCAGCGCCTTACGCAACGAGGCTGCAAGAACAAGGACATAGTCCAGAAGGTTCGTGGCCCACCTAGTATTGGAAATCTCGAGAAGGTGTGAACCCTGGTCTGCTCTAGAAACATGTGTGAGTCATCAGTCCCGATAAATAAAGAGCGATCCTGGCCGGTGACGACGGGACTGTGTTTTTGAGCGATTGTGCTTCACTCTGCGACAGAGGTTATTGTGGTGAAGTGTTGTGTGAATTGCAAAACCCAATGGACCGTTCCCTAACCCGCGGACAGCGAAGCAGTGTGCGGTATTCAAGCATTTAGTGGTGATTGCCAAATTATCGTAAATAACTGTAGCTTCTGTACTCAAGGAAGTGTTGCTGGTATTTCTACCGAGGACACCGGTCTCCTTAGCGAGGGATTAACTGCTTGAGCAAGTGAAAGGGTGAGCGTCTTCCATAAGGAAGCAAACACGAAGAAAAACAGCTAATTGTTTCAATTTGCTTATTGTGTGGTGTAACTTTCTGACCTGCAATAAAGCTAATATTTCTTTAAAGGACCATTTGTGTTGTGCTTTACCTACTTTGATCCAATTAACGAACTTGCTACTAGGGGTAGCACGTATCAATATAGTCTGGATTTCGTCCTTCTATCTTCCAGAGATCCCCACCCTAGTTTTTCTATCATTCGAGTTCCACTACTTCTAGGTCTAAAATCGTTGAGCACAAACCTATCAGCCTTCCTTCGTACCACCTCCAGCTCATTGATGGGCCTAACTGTTATGAGTCCCAAACCGCTGAGCCGTATTCCAAGATTGGCCGCACCAGGGTCAAATAGCCTATCCTAAATTCTTTTGTTTTGGAACTACTGCATTTTAATAACCACATTTCGAAATAAAGTGATTTGTACGCTTTGGAGATGACACTTCCCACATGGGTACTCCATTCCATATCATTCCTTACATGGATGCCCAAGTATTTGCACGTCTTCTTCTACAAGTACAGTATTACCGAGTCGATATTTTATTGAAAATCATGCCTTCGCCCTCTCCCTATTTTTAGCCTACTTTTCACATTTTGCAAAAATGAGGAAAAAGTAGACTTATGAGATCGATCCGGGCAAATGTGTGTCCTTCTGTCTGTCTGTCTGGCTGGCTGTGTGTGTGTATGTGTTTGTCCCCCCATCTATCAACTCCTAAACGGCTGCAGCAATCGAAACAAAATTTGGTAGGAGTAAAGATCTATACCTTAATACCTCAATGACGTATTTGAAAATGATGTCAGTGCTACCAACTGCTGAAAAATCGGAATTGAAATTTGAGCTCCATGTTGGATATCTTGGAAGGTATGAATCAGAGCTATTTCAAAATTGGCGCATATGTAGATAATAGTATTTCAGTTTAATTTCTAGGAGGCCATACATGGCAGTGTTGCCAAAATGATTATAAGCCTGCTGATACGTCCAATTTTTAAATGCACATAACTTCTACACTATCAAAAGGAATTCAACCAACAGATATGACTGAGCGTAATCTTAAGATCCACCAGGGCTGTCAACTGTTAATAAATGCACTTAATTTCTTTTATCCCAATACCAATATATCAGAAAGTATGCAAGCCGACAGCCTTAAACTATGCACACGTATAGTACCTGACATTCTATATTAACTTGGTGTAACTTATAATCGTCAGTGCTACCAACATGATTCTAGCCTGCTGAGAGGTCCAACTTTAAATACATGTAACTTCTATACTATCATTTGGATTTCTACCAAATTTCGTATGTGCTATGTGTACCATTACAGATATGACTATGCGTATTCTTAAGAGCAACCAGGGCTACCAACCGTTACTAAATGATGTCCCTATTTTTGTTACCCTAATATCAATATATCAGAAATTATGCAAGCCAATAGCTCTAAACTTTGCACACGTATAGTATCTGGCATCCTAGATTAATTTGTAGTAAGTAGTATACGTCAGTGCTGCCAACATGATTCTAATCCTGCTAATAGGTCCAATTTTAAAATGCACGTAACTTCTATATTAACTAATGGATTTCATACAATAATGGCACAACAATAGATCGTATTATTTCAAATTATTTCTGACCAAAACATGCATGACATTGTTGCCCACATGATTTTACGCGCGCTGTTAGATCCAATGTTTAACTGCATGTAAAGTCCATGCTATCCATTAGACTTCAACCAAATTTTGTATTGTGTACCTTAAGAGATGGAACTAAGAATATTTTCAGTCACCAGGGCTGCCAACTGTAGTGCTCTATTAGGCTACATTAGGTTACATTATGCCAGGTATACAGTATTTCGAATTTGAAATTTCTATATTACCAACTTAATTTCGTCATCAATCATTGGCAAGAATCTTAAATTTTGAGAAAAGTAGGTTCTTTAGTTCGTCACGGAACTTCTTGTTAGGATACTGCATTTACTCGTTATCGTGTTCGTAGGGTTGCACTTGTCTGTAGGGATTATTTTACATGGTTCGTTTGAATTGTTTGAATGCGATGAAGGTCGTCAATTCGGGAGACAGTCACGAGTCCCTCTTACTTACGCATCCTCAAATGCTAATCGATTGCTCAGGGGTTTGAACCCGCAACCTTGGGCACAACAGGGAAGGGTCTTGCCAGCTACATACATCAAGCTAATGGATTTGGGCGGGGTACAGTAAAAGGGAATGAACTGCATAATAATATTGTTAGAGTTATTATCCCGAATAAAATATTTATGGCAGTTTCTGTAAACAATGGATTTTCTATTAGTATTTATATCATTTTACGTTCAGCCTGCAAACATGGATGCACCTTTCAATTACAGAATATAGATAAATATTTACAATGATGGTCATTAGGATGAATTGTTCCTTTAATTACTTTCCAGTAATAAATCAGCCAAAATGATTGATACAGTTCAAGCAAATAAGTCCTTTGGAATAATTCTGTATTCTTTTGGAAGATTTCTCCCCTGAATGTTCGTGATATATGCTCTTCTTTTGTGAGATTCCACAACATAATGTTTGAGAAATATGCCTTTCTAATGTGAGATTCAACTATTGAAATTTTGATAAATATAACGAAATATCTTTTTTTATTTTTAGCCTACTTTTCACATTTTCCAAAAATGAGGAAAAAGTAGTCTTATGAGATCGATCGGGGAAAATGTGTGTCTGTCTGTCTGTCTGTCTGTCTGTCCTTCTGTCTGTCTGTCTGTCTGGCTGGCTGTGTGTGTGTCCCCCCCCCTATCAACTCCTAAACGGCTGGAGCAATCGAAATAAAATTTGGTAGGAGTAAAGATCTATACCTGAATATCTCACGCCCATATTTGAAAATGATGTCAGTGCTACCAACTGCTTTTTTTTAGCGTATGGCTTTTAGTGCCGGGAGTGTCCGAGGACATGTTCGGCTCGCCAGTTTTTTGTAGCTGCTTCGAGACGGACACCCAATGGGTGAGCTACAAGTACCGTTGGGGAGGGAAGGAGGGAAGTTGGATTGTAAGGACGAGGAGTTGGAAGGTAGCGGCTGTGGCCTATAGTTAGGGACCAACCCCGGCATTTGCCTGGAAGGAAGATGGAAAACCACAGAAGACCATCTTCAAGGTTGCCGGCGGGGGGATTCGAACCTCCTCGCCTCCCGGATGTGAGCGACTGCCATCAGTCATGCCGTTACCAACTGCTGAAAAATCGCAATTGAAATTTGAGCTCCATGTTGGATATCTTGGAAGGTATGAATGGGAGCTATTTCAAAATCAGCACACATATAGATAATAATATTGCAGTTTAATTTCCAGAAGGCCATACATGGCAGTGTTGCCAAAATGATTATAAGCCTACTGATAGGTCCAATATTTAAAGGCATATAACATATACACTATCAATTGGAATTCAACCAAATTTCGTATGTTGTATGTGTACATAACCAGATATGACTGAACGTATTCTCATGAACCACCAGTGCTGCCAACTGTTAAAAAATTATCTTAATTTCTTTTATCCAAATACCAATATATATGAGAAAGTATGCAAGCCGACAGCTTTAAACTATGCACACGTATAGTACATGACATTCTATATTAATTTGGAGTAACTTATATACGTCAGTGCTACCAACATGATTCTAAGCCTGCTGAGAGGTCCAACTTTAAATACATGTAACTTCCATACTATCATTTGGATTTCAACCAAATTTCGTATGTGCTATGTGTACCATAACAGCTATGACTATGCGTATTCTTAATAGCAACCAGGGCTGCCAACTGTTAATAAATGCGGTCTCTATTTTTGTTACCCTAATATCAATATATCAGAAAGAATGCAAGTTAATAGCTCTAAACTTTGCACACGTATAGTACCTGGCATTCTAGATTACATTGGAGTAACTAATATACGTCAGTGCTGCCAACATGATTCTAAGCCTGCTGATAGGTCCAATTTTAAAATGCATGTAACTTCTATACTAACTAATGGATTTCATTCAAAATTGGCACAACAATAGATCATATTATTTCAGATTATTTCTGAACAATACATGCATGACACTGTTACCAACATGATTTTACTCGCGCTGTTAGATCCAATGTTTAACTGCATGTAACGTTCATGCTATTCATTAGACTCCAACCAAATTTTGTATTCTGTACCTTAAGAGATGGAACTAAGAATATATTCAGTAACCAGGGCTGCTAACTGTAGTGCTATATTAGGCTACATTATGCCAGGTATACAGTATTTCGAACTAATTAGAAATTACCAACTTAATTTCGTCATTATTTTAGATAGATCCATATCGATTAATCATTGGCATGAATCTTAAATTTTAAGAAAAGTAGGCTCTTTAGCTCGTCACGGAACTTCTTGTTTTTATTTTGCGATGTAAGAACGCTAGACTTCTCTGTGATGAAACAGTTTCAAGGTTGAAGGGATCAAAATGTTGCACAATTGGTTAATATTTGAGGGCGCTGAAATAATAAAGCCCAGGGGCGTGCACAAGGAGTGCATTTGGAAGGGGTTAAAGCAGAAGAAAGAAAACCCACCAAGGTGTATTGGCCAAACAAAGAATTCCGCGGGTCAACTTGGCCAAAAACAAATTATTAATTATTCATATGATCACTAGAGATCATGAGTCACTCAGAAAGTATAAGAGAAACAGGGCAGAAAATAGTAGGCCTATTGAAATCCTACGAATTTGTGTAAATACAGAGCAGACTCCACATACCTCTACTTCAAAATATCAGGTCCATTCTTCTGTTTGCGTAGTTACAAAATTTCTCAACCACTTCCTCTGCAGATAGCTGGGTTTCTTTATGACTTTTCAATGCTGACAATTTTATTTATTTCTCGTGTCGGAAACATACAAATGTACAGTTGCTATGCAGGTACATAAAAGGGTAAAACTGTCTAATTATATAACACGTGCCCAATACTAAGCAACATCCAAGGCTCTCGGAGTGGCTAACAGGAGATCTTCCTCTGCTCAAGATGACGGGCACAGAGGGCAAAGAACCATGTGTCTTGTGGTTTGTTCTTGTCCACATTCGCAAGACGTGTCACTTGTTCTGAGACCCCATCTCCTCAGATTGTCTCGGGATCTTACAACTCCTGATCGTAACCTGTTTAGGGATTTCCACAACAACCAGCTTTCATTGTGACCGGGTGGTAGTTCTTCAGCTACTGGCATCCAACCGCAGGGGTGAGGGGTCGACTTCTTCCATATATCCAGCCCTTGCCTTCTCCAGTGAGACGGTAAGCATCTCAGATGTCCTCAGGAAGATCTTTCAGGACCTCAGCCGTTGCTGAGGAGGATTATATCCATGCAGTGGGTGGGCGCTGTTCTCTTCCACTCTCAGCCTCTCCCTGTTGGCAGCCACCTCTCTGCGTAAACAAGGTGGTGCTATTCCAGCCAGGTAGTAGAGCTTATCTGTTGGGGTAGGTTTTAAGCAACCTGTTATCAACCTACAGGTTTCGTTCAGAGCTGTATCTACCTGTCTGGCATGAAATACCTGTACCAAACTGGGGAAGCAAATTCAGCAGTATAAAAGCACAATGCCATTGCAGAAGTACGAATAGTCTCTGGATGTGAGCCCTATTGTGTCCCTACTAATTTGCAAATCAAGTTGTTTCGTGTGGAGATTTTCATTTTGTTATTCCTACAGTGGGTTTTGAATGTATGAGCTCTATCAAGGGTTACTCCCAAGGGGTGTGACAATGCTGCAATCGGATACCTGAACATGATCTAGGTCTTCTTCAAGACCACAGTTGACCATCAATGCTACCAATTCATTCAACCTCATTTGTGAGGTTGACGATCTCAACCATTGTTATTTACCGTATGGCTTTTAGTACCGGGAGTGTCCGAGGACATGTTCGGCTCGCCGAGTCTGTAGCTGCTTCAAGCGGATACCCTTAAGGTGAGCTACAAGTTCCGTTCATTTTCAAGTAGTTCCAACTTTCGCTACTAGATATCAATGATCCCTAGTGGTGAACGTTGTACGTTTTGATAGAGCGTTCCGACGAAATCTAACCTAACAATTTAGCTGCACACAAGGTTAGTCTGTGGAAGGATCTTTTACATGCCATAAATCTATGACATGGGACCGCAGGCTTTACTTCCCCTCCGAAGGAAAGCATACTGAAGGATTTTTAACGCTCTTAAAAAATCCGACGACTTCGGCCGGGATTAAACCCGCTACCTTGGGCACAGCAGTTCAGCCACCGAAGCCGCTATCTCAACCATGATTTTAGTCCACGCTAAGTTGAAAAAGAACGTTCTGCCGGAGTTGTTAATGTTTTAAGGGGTAGAACAGTGAGGTGATCTGCTGGCCCTGCCGTTGCCACTGGAGGGAGGCACAATCATCATATTATTGTCAAACAAATAGGCATTGCAAAACGCATGTGAAGATCATCTATATCGCACTTTTCCTTCCGTTGCGTAAATTGGTAGCATGATCGCGGGTTCAAACTCGGCCAAAGTCATCGGATGTTTTAACAGCGTTAAAAATCCCTCACTATGCCTTCCTTCGGAGAGAAGTAAATCCGTCAGGCCCATGTCTCTGATTTATGGCATGTAAAAGAACCCTACACTAACTAAACTTGTGTGAAACAAAATTTGTAGGTGGTTGTTGTTTGAGTCTTCAGTCTTTTGACTAGTTTGATGCAGCTCACCAAGCCTCCCTGTCCTGAGCTAATCGTTTCATCTCTACATAGCTACCATACCCTACATCCGAGGCAATCTCTTTAACATATTCTAACCTTGGTCTACCCCTACAGTTCTTAACCTCGACCCTTCCTTCCATAACTAAGATTACTATTCCTAGGTGTCTTAGTATGTGTCCTACCAACCTATATCTTCTCTTCATTAGCAGTCGCCAGAAACATCTCTTCTCTCCCACTCGTCTTAATACTTCTTCGTTTGTAACCCTATCTACCCATCTTATCTTCAACATTCTCCTGTAACACCACATTTCAAACGCTTCAATTCTCCTCTTTTCTGCTGCACCAATAGTCCAAGTTTCAGTTCCGTAGAATGCCACGCTCCAGACAAAGTTTTTCAAAAATGGCTTCCTAATACCTAATTTGATGTTATTAAGATTTTCAGAACGCTCTTTACGTATTATTTTAAACTTCAGACTAGCAACGCGCCCGGAAACAGTTATGAATGCATTACGTGATAAGCGCTTTTTTTTAATGTCAATGAACTACGACCTATATCCATTTTACATCTCGGCATGATGGGTTAAAATCACTGACAGGACTATTAAGTATATTATCATGGAGATGCATGTGCAACGAATTCTTGCCAGACGTAATTTATGAATGGCGAGGTGCATGAACACAAATCCCCCTTCCGTCCAATCTTAACTTGACTGTGTATTTTGTGGAACGAAAGGTTCACAGGCGAAATGAAGAAAAGCCGAGTTGCACTTCCAGGGAAACTCCAAGCACAACCACTCTTCTCTGAAGTTTTAACTCAACATGACTCGACAGTTTGCTGCTGGCTGTATCTGGGGGAATAGACTCGCCCACTAGCTAGGCTGTAACTGGGGTGATAGGATCGCCCCTAGCTAGCTCGTAAACTGTCCCCTCAGTAATTGAATGGAGATTGTTGGAAGAAATGAAAACGTAAAATCACTTATAGTGGCCGATGTATTGATGATAGAGATATGCTCTCCCGGAACTTTTTGTAGAACTATTCATGCTGAACAATTCCTACACCCATTGTATATTGATATTTTTAACGGTTTGCCTAGCGTTAGCTTAAAAACGCACGGACGCAGATGTGTTCTTTTTCTTGCTTTTTTCACTGAAATCGTTACTGCTTGGCTTCCTTTGTTCATAACTAAATGATTTCCTACAGAAACCTTTTTCGAGATATCCTTTACAGAATGGTGAAAACCGCACCAAAATCCATCCGGTGGTTCTCGAGAATACCCATGATATCCAAGAATTGGGGACTTTGTTGGTATGCTAAGTAGAGATTATTATAAATGGTTGTTATATGCAGTAAAAAGTAAAAAGTTTCCAACAAGCCAACATTAAAACTGGCTTCAAAGTTATCGATACTTACAAATCTAATGAGACTTGATTGGATTATAAATTCTAAATTAACTTAATTCGTTATTTCAGAATAATGTGGTTACTTTATTGAAACGTAAGTGGTCGGACTCATGCATCGCAGGTTTTATGAACATTGAGTCAAATGTTAGGCTTGTCCTCCCACTCACAGTAGCGTCAGTTGTCACCATGCAACAACGGGCCTTCTCCCTCCTCTTCTGGTGTTCGCTTCTGATTCTGCTCGGTAAGATCACTCTATTCCACATATACACGAGCATGGAATCATAGCTCTCAAACTCGAATATCTTCTGATTGGTTGAAGATATAGATATCTTGTTTTCAAACCGAATACAGTAGAGTCTTGCAAACTCGGCCAAATGTGGACCGAAGGGTGGCCGAGTTCGCGAAAATGCCGGGTTATCGGGAAATGTGTTAAAAAGAAGAAATAAGCTGTTTGTTTTTGTTTAAAAGTAATGCAATGCAGTACATTTATTTGTTTTAACAAAACACAAGTTTTAAACGATTAAGCCACTACAATTACAGTACTTGAATATATAGTTCAGTACTGTACTGCATAAAAATCAAGGAAAAACTAAGAAAAACTTGGCCTAGACATTATATTTACATATGTACACTGTACAATATATGTACAAAACAATTCCCGTACGCAAATAGTTTTTTCACTTAATGAAAATTACCACTTACGTTTTTGCAAAAAAAAGTAAGTAATGTTCTTTTGCTTTTCGCTTTGAACCTGTTTCTTGAAGCCTCATCACAAAGAAGGCGAAGAAACAGAATGTCCATTGCGGAGAAGACGGAGAAGACGAAAGAAAACATAATAACGCTCTGTGTGGAAACACAAAAACAAACAAAATCATGATTTTTTTCTCCTGTCAGTGTGGCCGAGAAATCCGGAATGCGGGTTACCGAGTGCCGAGTTTGCGAGACTCTACTGTAATGGCAATGAAGGGCTGATAAATGAAAGCGTAACCTTGTTATCGACATAATGTTGCTGGCATCTTATAAAGTGCCGTTCGGACCGTTTATGAAGAGATTCCCTAACTGGGTGAATTCGCCCAATAGTGGGCGATTTTAGCACGCCAGTGGACGAAACTGACAGAATGTGAATACGATGGGCGATTTGAAAATATTGGTGGGCAAATAGGCCTAATTCGGATTTTTATATATACAATATGACCGAGAATTTTTTTCCTATGAAAACAAGGAATAAAATAGCAATGCAAACATGTAGGCTAATTTAATTATATCAAATTATGCTTCCTTTTTAATCTATTTACAACTTTATGGGGTGTGAAGCCATTTTTCAGTGTTGCCATAGTAAACAAAAGTTTGGTGCTTTTCAGTCAGTCAACACGAATGTACCCAAATAAGTTGGGTGAGTGGATAGCGTGTCGGTCTACTAACCCCAAGATTGCAGGTTCGCTCCTGGCCGTGGAAAGTGATTTTTGAAAGGCGGCAGAGATACGACACGCATGTCATACGATATTGGCATGTCAAAGAACCCATTTGAATCCAGTAGGCCTTGTTCATAATGGCAAAATTAATCTCGGGAGTTTCCGCCAACACAAAGTTCCTCATTTTTCTACTACAGGTAGAAAGCGCTATAGTGTTCAAGGACCTTAGATATCAAACCTCCTTAACTTTCATAGTGATTCAAGGAACAACGAAATTCGACATGCAAGCTACCCTCTGGGTGTCAAATTACAAAGCTTTCACCCGGCACCCGAGCCCATACGATATTATTATTATTATTATTATTATTATTATTATTATTATTATTATTATTATTATTATTATTATTATTAGAGTTGGGTTATACCCTAATCTTGAAAAAATTATATGAAATTAATAAATACACTTGGATTTATTTATTTATCACATGTAATAATTTCTTTCAGGATTCGGGTACAACCCAACTTATTTGGATACATTCGTGTTGACCGACTGAAAAGCACCAAACGTTTGTTCTATTTACAACTACAGTAGTTCATCAAATTACATTAATTACACATAAGTATTCATGTTGTTTAATTAATTAGATATAAACATTCATGTAGTTTTAATTTTATTTTTTTCTTAAATCATTTCATTGATTGTTATTCCTTTTTTAGACCTACTATTTGCAAAAATTTTATGTACATAATTAGGCTATCATCTAAATAAACATGATGTACCTATTAAGAGAAAATGTCTATAAACATCCTAATTTCTCAACTTATATGTAGGTATTTGAATACATGTGTTAGTAATTTAAGATTCGTGCGTTTTTAGCCTACTTTTCACATTTTGCAAAAATGAGGAAAAAGTAGACTTATGAGATCGGGCAAATGTGTGTCTGTCAGTCTGTCTGTCTGTCTGTCCTTCTGTCTGTCTGGCTGTGTGTGTCCCCCCCCCCTATCAACTCCTAAACGGCTGCAGCAATCGAAACAAAATTTGGTAGGAGTAAAGATCCATACCTGAATATCTCACGGCAATATTTGAAAATGATGTCAGTGCTACCAACTGCTGAAAAATCTCAATTGAAATTTGAGCTCCATGTTGGATATCTTGGAAGGTATGAATGGGAGCTATTTCAAAATTGGCACACGATTAGATAGTAATATTTCAAGGAGGCTATACATGGCAGTGTTGCCAAAATGATTATAAGCCTGCTGATAGGTCCAAAATTTAAATGCATATAAATTCTACAATATCAATTGGACTTCAACCTAATTTCGTATGTGCTATGTGTACATAAGTGGATATGACTGAGCGTATTCTTAAGAGCCACCAGGGCTGCCAACTGTTAATAAATGCTCTCAATTTTTTTAATCCAAATACCCATATATGAGAAAGTATGCAAGCCGACAGCTTTAAACTATGCACACGTATAGTGCCTGACATTCTATATTATTTTGGAGGAACTTATATACGTCAGTGCTGCCAACATGATTCTAAGCCTGCTGAGAAGACCAACTTTAAATACATGTAACTTCTATACTATCATTTGGATTTCAACCAAATTTTGTGTGTGCTATGTGTACCATAACAGATATGACTTGCCGATTCTTAAGAGTAACCAGGGCTGCCAACTGTTAATAAATACTGTCTCTATTTTTGTTATCCTAATATCAATATATCAGAAAGTATGCAAGCCAATAGTTCTAAACTTTGCACACGTATAGTACCTGGCATTCTAGATTAATTTGGTGTAACTGATATATGTCATTGTTGCCAACATAATTTTACGCGCTGTTAGATCCAATGTTTAACTGCATGTAACGTACATGCTATCCATTGGACTTCAACTAAATTTTGTATTCTGTACCTTAAGAGATGGAATTAAGAATATATTCAGTCACCAGGGCTGCCAACTGTAGTTCTCTATTATTACAAACTTAATATCGTCATTATTCTAGATAGATCCATATAGATTAATCATTGGCATGAATCTTAAATTTTAAGAAAAGTAGGCTCTTTAGTTCGTCACGGAACTTCTTGTTTGAAATGAGGTGGGCGAAAAAGAATTATGAATCTCGAAAGTGGGCGATGGCCAGAAAATGTTTGGGAAACCCTGCTTTATAGCATACTCTAAAAACAGTTTGTAGACTATTTTCAAAGGTGCTAATTGTTGAAACTTCAGCCTAACTACAACAAAATTTCTTGTAGATGTAATATTTCTGAAAGGCAAATATTATATCAGTCCAGGTTTATGGTGCTGGATAAAATTTAAACTAGTAAATATAATAAAACAAGTAGTACCGTGAAGAACTATACAGCCTATTTTCAAATATCCTACTTATGTTAACTGCCACTATCAACATACAAAATTTCAGTTTGATTGCTGTAATAGATTCGTAGATATTGAGAACCGACTAAATATTTCGGATGGTCGCCATGTTGGATTTTATATATGTAGGTCCTAGAGTTATGTACTGTTACATGAAGATTATTGTGTACGTGTAGCATTCAAATTTCAATCGCATGATTAGGACACAAGAAATAAAAATAATAATTTTAAATTTCGCACATCCGCCATCTTGTGGTTATGTAAACAATTGAACGAAGTTTGATGTCGGTGCGTTTCAATGTGTATAAACATATACTGTACCAAGTTTTATTGCGTTTGGTTGGTTAAATCGCGAGAACCGTCTATTTAAAAGTCGCAAATTCGCGTGGCCGCCATGTTGGTTTTGTAGTTACCAGTTTTTCAATAGTCACATAGGTGAACTTCTAGTAGTTCCCTTTATCTCCGTAAAAAATTTCAGGGTGATATCGGGAATAGTTTCGGAGATATTGAATGCTGGTGAAATATTTCGCACAGCCGCCATGTTGGATTGGTGTGACGTAACAAAATTTGAAGGGCACGGTCGTGGTCGCCCTTAATAGAGCTATGAACTTACCGAGTTTAATTGAAATCGCTTCAGCCGTTTAGATTTTATTAGGGGTGTAACGGTACTTTTGGTTGTGTATGTAAATTTTGGAACAAAATATAAGACCAAAACCTGCCAGATTATTAATTTCTGTATCCAATTTTTACCTGACTTACCATTTGATATGACCCATCAGTGGTCACCGGATCTGAAGTTATATGTAAGAGTGTTGGGCGCCAAGGGTTCGATCTGAGAGCGATAACCCAATAAATAATAAATAACTTTACGTCCTAGCTCAGGTAGAACATTCACCAGACTCCATCGACTCAAGTCGTGGTATGACTTAGTCATTAACCTGAATAACATTTGCTTCGGGGAAAAGAGGATGGCTTATATCTATTTCTATCATCTAGAAAGGAGACAGACTGCATTTACTTTAAATAAAAATTTAATGGCATCAAAAACAATCAAGTTAGGAAGATGCATTAATTAATGACTTACGGTAACGTAGAAAGTAAACAAAAGAATTTAAGACAGGCAAAAGTTGCAAGAAAACGGAGGCGTTATGAATTTAATTTAATCTAGATCTGAATTTATTACTTTAGGTTGATTTATTCAAGAGTGAAGAAAGAGAGCTTGTGCATTAAAGTCAAATGAGCTTACCAAACGATGAATCAGCTTTATTGAAGTGTTTCTCCCCAAGAGAAAGCTGCTGTTGTAGGCGGTAGAAGTCCATCTTCATGCGTGGAATTTATTTTAAATGACAGGCTACTATTAATTCTGAGGTATTTAGATTTCTCTGAATTAATAATGGTGGTGGATTGAAAGTCCTTAAACCACTTTTACGATGTTAGCTCAGACACTGCTAACACCATCCTGTATCGGACAAGCATATGTCCTGAATACCTCTCCTGCAATACTGTCTTGAACCAGGTCTCGTTGAGTTGTCCCCTCCTTCACCTAAAGGAGTCTCGTCCCAAGGTGCTCCGCGACCGTATCTATTGTTCAGGCCTTCCCTTTCCACTCGCATACCCTTGTCATACGCCGCACCCTTACTCATTAGCGTGGGCTCGCCACGCAGCTTTTGTTGAGTACACAGGTAAGTATTTCATCACATAGTGCTGTTCTGGGAGAAGACGTAAGCTCATGAAATGACCCTTAGTGTTCAAGCGCTAGCTAATTACAAAAACAGCCTCTGACTTCTCTCAACTTAATACCGTAATAAAACCTAATCATGATAATACATTATATGGACTAAACATACACTTAATAACTTGTGGCTAATTAACTGCCGAAATAACACATGATATAAATAACGAATGTCAAATTTTGACATAACGTCAGTGGCGTTATCGTACCCTTCAAAATAAGGTTACATTCGTCCCGGAAAATCACGCAGACTATTGTTTACTATATTCCGCGTGATCTTCCTAAGACACGTGTAAATTAACATAGATCCCTAATATAACATAAAACACATAATACATTACCCTTATAGACATTTATATATACAATCAACATATCTTCTTTTGGTTTAACACCAATGTTTTTGCTTAGGCTATTATGTCTCAATCGCATATAGCTTATTGTTTTCTTTTTATTGTCCTGCGGTCATTACCGCTCATTGTTTATTTTACCTATATGTGTAAGAAAAAAAGACATATATGTGTTCTCTTATTTGCCCTTTGTCCAATTCTCTTATTTCAAATCACACGAGTTCACATGTGATGTACAGTTTGATTTCCCAAACCGCCTTGTATTGCAAGTTCGTTGATTTTGGAATTCCCATTTTGAGTGCTTTGTGTAAGGTCAAACGCACACACGATCACTAGTAATTTGGTTGTGCTATATGACTCTATCACTCAAACTCTCTCTCATATCTCATTACGTGTATATCACTGAAAAAAAAGAACAACACTAGAAATACATATAATCCATCATATTTCTGTCCTGTTTGTCCCTATAGATAAAACTCCCTTCTTCTGCTTTAATAATAGAGTTATCCCTGAATGGTTCTACTAACTTAGAATATTTTAACACAAATCGTCTAAAAAAAATTACAGATTCCTAAATACGTCTTCAGCTGTTTAACATTTTGTGGCGCACTTGCATCGAGGATTTTGTTAATCCGACTTTCTTCTGGAGTTACCCCTGAACGTGACACACTATGACCCAGGAAAGTTACTTGTGACTTACAAAACGTAGATTTTGACAATTTCAGAGAGAACCCTGCCTTATCTAGTCTCTTAAAAACCGTGTCCAAGTGAACCAAATGCTCTTCAAAAGTACGCGAACTGATTACAAGATCATCAATATATATAGTTACATAATCACCCGTGTTATCACCTAAAGCTATGTTCAGTGCTCTTATCAGCGCTGCTGAACTGCTCTTTAATCCATAGGGTACCCTGCAAAATTGGTACAGATTGTACTGATGACTAAAAGCGGTAAAGGCTCTATCTTCAACTTTAAGAGGAACTTGCCAGAAACTAGAACTTAAATCAACACACGTAAAAAATTGTTTTCCCTCAAAAGTTTGCATTAGCTCCTCTATAGACATAGATTTTAATTGGTCTGATGAAATGTGTGCATTAACTAAACGCGCGTCTAAACATATCCTGACTTTTCCATCTGCCTTAGGTACTGTAATAAGTGAATTTACATAGGGGCTGTTAGAATACTCTATTATACCATCCTGAAGCATCTGATTGATCTGACTTTCTACGGCTTTCTGATAGACAAAAGGCACAGGATAGCGGTGACCGGTAAATACCGAATTGTCAACAACGTTCAATGAGTGGACATAACAATTGGCTCTACCAATTCGATCTTCAAATACCCTACTATTATTTGACAAAACATCGTAGAGAAGCATACACTTATCTTCATCTACATCTCCAAGAAACGCAGCTTCACGTAACGAGTCATCTAGACTGTCGTTCGTAACCACACTGCCTACAAAAGTAACTGACCCTTGCTCTATAGCTTGAGACATCTCATTTAACGTACACATCACTCCTACTACACTACTCCTATATTGTTCATTGAACGGTATCACCACTTCAGCACCACCAAATTTAAATGTAATACAGCACTCTTCATAACATATGTTTCCTGACACCCTAGTCAGCCAATCAGAACCCATAATTACGTCGTACACTAGATTTGGAATTACAAGGCACACTTGCTTCTCTACGTGACTGTATATATTTATCTCTATTAACACCTGTTTTGATATAATTTTAGACTTCCTACCCACGGCTGTGATTACAAAAGTACTCTTAATTGGCAATTCTTCAAAGTTTACCCCAGTTCCCTTTAATTTATCATAATAAGCATTGCTTATGCAACTCCTTACACACCCACTGTCTATTAACACATTCGTACACGTCCCGGACACGTGTAGCTTAATGATCGGACTTATATTACCCGCCACTGGTAATATTGCTTCGTCACATAGTTCACTTAACAAATCATTCCTTACGTTTAGGTCATAGTGTTCCTGTATCAGGGTTAAAACAGGGCACGTTGGAGACTGAGATCCTGACCTTATGATGCAGTCTGGCTCGCGTTTAAATTACTATTATTGTCTCTACCTTCACAAGTGGTCGCAACGCTCGTCTGGCTATTACTATTCACATTCTGTTGGTTACTATTTTCATTATTACCTACGGGATTACCTCTCCCATATCCTCGGTTCTGATTAACATTAGGGTTATTACCGTAGTTACCCTGTCCGTGGCCGCTGCGTCCATCATTACCCCTACCTTGATTTCCTCGCGAATCATAATTCCTACCTTGCGAGTAATTATTCCTGTTTTGATAGGGCGTCACAAAATTATTACCCCGGTTTTGGTAATTGTTTCCACTCTGACCCCTATTTTGATAATTGCCTCCTTCGCCACTGTTTCCCTGCGTTCCTTGATTTCTTGCATCCTGAGACTGATTGTTATAATTGCCCTGGTTTCTAGTGACTGTTTCTTCACTTGAACCTTTCCCTAGCGCATCAAAGGTACCTAGTAGGCTCTCTACTTGCGTGACAGTTTTTACATTTTGTATGCATGCCGCCTCTTTGATTCGGTAAGGGAAATGCCTTAACAGGAGCCTTACCACATCTTTTTCCCCTCTCAGTCCATCCAAGTATTTACAAACCAACACTTGCCCCAGGAAATACTCCGTCATATTGAGATTACCCCTTGCGTTGTATTTTCCGCACACGATTCCCTCACGATACCGTGATTGTATGCTCTCACTCCAAAACTTATCACAAAATTTATGTCTGAAGTCTGTGATACTTTCAAAACCGTCCCTATAAACTGCAAACCAGTTTTTGGTTTCCCCTACGAAGGCCTGTTCTAATATTTCAACAACATTACACCATTCGATGTTTCCGTCCTCCAATCTTTCTTTAAACCTCACTTCAATAGTATTTAGAAACTCCATGGGGCATCCTTGCCGATTGCTAAATTTCCCTAACTCTATTTCTTTATGCGTACTATTCATATATGTCGTTCGACTCTGACCTGCTTCTTGTCTTATTCTAGACTTTAATTTATTTTCAAGCTCGACAATTTTCTCCTCTGCTCGTTTCTCCATACTACTAACTTTTGCGTTTATGCTCCCATCTGTTGCTTCAACTTTATCATTCAGCCTATCCTGTGTTTCTTGAATTTTACTTATACTTTCCTTACTCTGTTTCCTCAAATTTTCAACTTCTTTACTAATTTCTGCTTGAACCTTATCGATTTTGCCGCCCAGCTGTTCTTTAATTTCCGTTGTTACTCCCTGAAGGTTTTTAATTTCTCCCCCCAGCTGTTCTTTAACCTCCATAGCTGTACTCTGAACTTTTTCAATTTCTCCTCCCAATTGTTTCTTAATTTGCTTCGTCTCTAGCTGTATTAACTCTTTAGATTCCTCAGCTTGCTTACTTATTTTACTCTCAAGTTCATCTTGCACCCTCCTCAATCTACTCTCCATGTCAGCTAGGATTTCTTTCGTCTTCTCTTCCATCACACCCCTGATTTCACCCTTAATTTGCTCAAATCTTTTATCCATCTCCTTACTGTTTTGATCCAATTTACTGTTAAGTTCTTTATTACTTTCTTTAATTTCCCTACTGTTTTCCTCCAATTTATCGTTTAGTTTACTACTAATTTCTTTACTGTTTTGATCCAATTTACTGTTAAGTTCTTTATTACTTTCTTTAATTTCCCTACTGTTTTCCTCCAATTTATCGTTTAGTTTACTACTAATTTCTTTACTGTTTTGATCAAATTTCGTATTTAATACATGTATAAGACTCGCAAACATGCTCTTCATATCTCCCGGACTTTCTTTCTCACCATCATTACTGGGATTTACCTCCGACATCATCCCTGTGCTGCTTTCACCTTCCTCTACTAACTTACTACGCGCTTCATCCTCTTTCTCCTTCGTCATCTTACTCCCTAGTTGTTTTTGACTACGTAGTAGCATATCGTCTTCTGAATCACTCATTCTGACTCACGTTGATATATAAAATCCCCCAAAATGCAGGTACAGAAATATGTCACTTTTCCCTCCACAAATGTTATCAGGTTTTCGTCCCACGTTTATGGCGACAATGTAACGGTTCTTTTTGGCAGTGTATGTAAATTTTGGAACAAAATATAAGACCAAAACCTGCCAGATTATTAATTTCTGTATCCAATTTTTACCTGACTTACCATTTGATATGACCCATCAGTGGTCACCGGATCTGAAGTTATATGTAAGAGTGTTGGGCGCCAAGGGTTCGATCTGAGAGCGATAACCCAATAAATAATAAATAACTTTACGTCCTAGCTCAGGTAGAACATTCACCAGACTCCATCGACTCAAGTCGTGGTATGACTTAGTCATTAACCTGAATAACATTTGCTTCGGGGAAAAGAGGATGGCTTATATCTATTTCTATCATCTAGAAAGGAGACAGACTGCATTTACTTTAAATAAAAATTTAATGGCATCAAAAACAATCAAGTTAGGAAGATGCATTAATTAATGACTTACGGTAACGTAGAAAGTAAACAAAAGAATTTAAGACAGGCAAAAGTTGCAAGAAAACGGAGGCGTTATGAATTTAATTTAATCTAGATCTGAATTTATTACTTTAGGTTGATTTATTCAAGAGTGAAGAAAGAGAGCTTGTGCATTAAAGTCAAATGAGCTTACCAAACGATGAATCAGCTTTATTGAAGTGTTTCTCCCCAAGAGAAAGCTGCTGTTGTAGGCGGTAGAAGTCCATCTTCATGCGTGGAATTTATTTTAAATGACAGGCTACTATTAATTCTGAGGTATTTAGATTTCTCAGAATTAATAATGGTGGTGGATTGAAAGTCCTTAAACCACTTTTACGATGTTAGCTCAGACACTGCTAACACCATCCTGTATCGGACAAGCATATGTCCTGAATACCTCTCCTGCAATACTGTCTTGAACCAGGTCTCGTTGAGTTGTCCCCTCCTTCACCTAAAGGAGTCTCGTCCCAAGGTGCTCCGCGACCGTATCTATTGTTCAGGCCTTCCCTTTCCACTCGCATACCCTTGTCATACGCCGCACCCTTACTCATTAGCGTGGGCTCGCCACGCAGCTTTTGTTGAGTACACTGGTAAGTATTTCATCACATAGTGCTGTTCTGGGAGAAGACGTAAGCTCATGAAATGACCCTTAGTGTTCAAGCGCTAGCTAATTACAAAAACAGCCTCTGACTTCTCTCAACTTAATACCGTAATAAAACCTAATCATGATAATACATTATATGGACTAAACATACACTTAATAACTTGTGGCTAATTAACTGCCGAAATAACACATGATATAAATAACGAATGTCAAATTTTGACATAACGTCAGTGGCGTTATCGTACCCTTCAAAATAAGGTTACAGGGGGGACACACTCACACACACACACACACACACACACGCACACACACACGGACAAAAGGTGATCTCATAAGCCTTTTTTTTTTTCAAAATTTAAAATAGGCTAAAAAATAATCAATAAAATAAAACATAAATATACAAATTAAAATAAAACAAACTAAAACTTAAAATAAAATTAAGATTATAAATTAGAAAGTTAAAAATTTTAAATGTATTTAAATAAAATTAATAATATTGAATAATAATTAAAATCAAAATCAAAATTAGAACTGAAATGTAAATGTAAATAAATTCATTTGAAATATAAATTAGAAAAAACTTGTCTGCCCTATAAGGGGTTAATCCAAACCGCACGCCATATTTGTTAACGCTTCAAGAAATGCTGTACAGTTCGATAAATGATCATGTTGTTAACTGGGAACATTTTGCTGTGAATCACTTAGCTGCTTCACTGTGCGCTACCACCATGGCCGTGCCTGGTGAGTGCCTGGGGGAAGGTTGACCCAAATACAGTATTGTGCTTGAGCATGGCCGGCTCTACGGAAGGCCGCGGCGTTCGACCTTGCAACGCTGCACTTCTCTGAACTGGGATGGCCATAGCAGCCGGTCAGCTGTTGATGCGTGTGCTTCGCCACGAAAACAAATTGAAATAACGAAATAATATTTGTTCTTTTCAACATTAAAGTAAAAGGATTGTCAAGAGTGAGTAGGGCTTACTTGGAGTAACAAAACCAATTTGCTTTTACTATTTATTTGACATTTACAAAATATACAACAGGTTGGCCTCTAACAAAGAATAGCAAGTTTTCCGTTTGCTTTCAATATTTATTTGACAGCGGCTTCGGTGGCGTAGTCGGTAGCATGCTGAACTCCTATGCCCAAGATAGCGGGTTCAAACCCGGCCGAAGTCGTCGGATTTTTTAAGAGCGTTAAAAATCCTTCAGTATGCCTTCCTTCGGAGGGGAAGTAAAGCCGGCGGTCCCATGTCATAGATTTATGGCATGTAAAAGATCCTTTCACAGACTAAACTTGTGTAAAGCAAAATTTGTTAGGTTAGATTTCGTCAGAACGCTCTATCAAAGTTCCAACGTTCACCACTAGGTATCATTGATATCTGGTGGCGAAAGTTGGAACTACTTGAAATTGAACGGAACTTGTAGCTCACCCTTTAGGGTGTCCGCTGGAAGCAGCTACAGACTCAGGCGAGCCGAACATGTCCTCGGACACTCCCGGCACTAAAAGCCATACGATAAATAAATAAATAAATAAATAAATAAATAAATTTATTTGACATTTACAAAATATACAACAGGTTGGCCTCTAACAAAGAATAGCAAGTTTTCTGTTTGCTTTCAATATTTATTTGACATTGACAAAATATACGACAGGTTGGCCTCTAACAAAGGATAGCAAGTTTTCTGTGATTACTATGACAAGTTACCCGTTCATTCCTCAACTTCCTGTAATTATTTAACAAAATGTTACTCATTGTTAAGACAATACTTGTGACTATTGTCATAACATTACATCCACAGGTACAAGTTTTCTCGGCAGTTTCTGACAATTCAATATCTGATAAAATACCGAGTAGACTAAGATTTTGAATTACTTGGCGTTGATTGTTACATTTACATTTTAAAAATTGTTCCTCAAACTTATCAGAAATTAGTGCCTGCGTAATTCCAACAACATGTTTACACACTGATAAAATAAAATCTGCAGGAACTGAAAGTCCGCCCCTATTTATTTGATTGAAGTAGCTGTCATTTATCTTTCCTTTATTTCTAAGCAAAGCCAAACATTCTTCACATTTTATTCTTGAACATTGCTTGAACGATATGTAACCACAGGCATATATAAAACCCGACTCATCGAATTGTTTGTTTTCAGTGTACTTGTCCTCTAAAATACTGTAAAAGGTATCGTCAACAGTAGCTGACGAAAGGCTGCCTGTTGTACTTTCTCCTGAATTTGTATCGGAAGAGGACATTATCATTTCTTTCGAAAAAGTAACTGCTCCATACCTGGCTGAATGAAGGCCATGTACGCTTTTCAACCTTATTTTCAATTCGGCCTCCATTACCTGAGTAACTGATATATTATAGTTGCCGCCTGTTAGTTGGCGGTACTGCCCAAACCTGGATTCTAATTGGTCACTCTGAAATTTGCCAGTTAATACATAAGTGGGGTTCACATTCTGTAGAGCATAAATAATAATCTCACGTAATACATAGGTTGTTACATACAAAGCATTGTAAGTTTCATTGGTTAAACAACTCTTTTTTGAGGAATCATTTTCATCGTTCTTTTTCCACGTGGACAACCATTGGATGAATGCCTTTAGGAAAGCCAACCTTTTGTCTTCGGGATTTTTGAAAGGCATTTGAAGACTATTACGTTTAACAACATGGGTGAGAGGCCGCTTAATATTAACAATGGACCACCACATTATTAGGATTACTCTGACAAAAAAAAACGGTACTTTTATAACAATACTTGTTTAGAGCAGAAACTGTAGATTCGTGAAACACGTTTGTAACCAAAGAAACCCTTTGGCGTTCAAGTGAATTTGGATAAACACTTTTAAATGTTAACTTTGGTGCAGACTTAATCAGTAAATCGGATTCCTTTTTGTAGATCGCTCTTATGTCACTAAATGATGCTTGAGTTACCTCTTTAAAATCAGGGTTACAGTCATCTGAACTTAAAACATTATAAAATGAGTCTAAATCTTCCCATACAGGAATAATAAATGACTTATCAATGCCATTTAAATTCAGCCAATTATTTCGTATATTTTTAATACATGGACACTGTCATATAAAACAAAGGTTTTTAGGGGGTTTCCATCAATATGGAACCAGTAATTACTATCAGAATGTTTGGTTAGTTCTTTGAACATACCATTATTCACACCATTATTATCAGCTATGATAGACAGAATATTTAGGCCACAATCCTGTATTTGGCTGATAACACCTTTTGCAATATCAGCTAGTTGCAAACCCGTTAATTGTTTCACTGGAACTAATTTAACAACCTCTTTCAAATTTCCAAAAGCAGAACTAACGAGAAAGGCCAGAACTGTCTTAGCTAAATCGACAGATTCATTTGTAGCAACACCAAATAAATGCCCATTTTTAAAATCTAAAGTTTGTTTGACATGTATTTCATCAATCTGTAAATTTACAACCCTTTCTAAATTTGATAAATCTTTCACAATGTGACTTAGAAAGTTACTGTTCTCTTCATCAGCTTTCGGGGATATGGCGAAGGAAGTTGTTAATTTTTGTAAAACTCGGGGATGAGGTAGGGATAAAATATGGTTAAATCTAATTGCGTTATAACACTTTGTAGGCTGCATATAAATGAGGAATGCATTTAGAGTTGTAGTGGCGTTATACTGTATCTAGGTTTCCTTAAAAAGGTAAGTGTAAACTGATCTTGCAGAAACATTAACTTTATAAACAGAATCTCTGAAGTTTCGTCTCCCTGGTTTTCAAGGTCAGTTTTTAGGTTATCTATTAAACTATTAATCTGGACGACTAGTGAACTTACAGAACTTCCAGGTAAGAAAAAGTCGTGGCAAAATTATATTGCTTGGAACAACTGACTCCACTTACTTAATAATGAATTTCGAAATATTACAGAGCCAGAATGAAGAACAACAGCGTTAGGAATTACGCCTCCATTGATATGAATTTCGACCGTAAAATCATTGTTTACCCTTATACTTGACCTTATTTTAGGTATGTTTGACACATCTAATTTATACAAAATACAATAATTTTCACTAGTACTTACAGACCAGTCTGTTTTATGCTCCACCAATTTATTTTGTATATCACAAACAAAGGACTCGAAAGTCGTAATTTTGTTGGCTTCCTCAGCAAGGGTCTTCTCACATTCCTCTGCAGACCTTTTCCGTTCTTTTTTTTTCTTCTCTCCTTTCTTCTGGAGATTTCCTTATCTTGGAGGAGCACTTACTCAAATACGATGGTAAGTTTGGGAATACCTTTGGAACTGCACGAGGTAACAATACAGGCTTCTTCCGTGTGAATTCCTTATTATTACCATCACCATCCTTGTATTTTTCAACATAACTTACGTCTTCAGGAAGAAAGTGTTTAATGCATACGAAGGAATATTTCGTAGGTACCCAATTGGCTCGAGGAATAGCACGTTCCCATATGGCTTTCAATTGTGGATTTTTAGGAAACCCAAACACTGTCACAAATCCTTCAGTTTTTATCGATGAACGATAATTAGACTTGCAATTCGGCACAACACAAGTCTTTGGCATTGTAACTAGCCACTATACAGTAATAATCAATGGTATAATTTCATTTACATAGAGCATTTTGAAGAAAACACGAGCGCGTGACACATTTTCCATGTAACTCAGTGGGCTAGGCAGAGCAGACTGGCCATTCACGGCGAGGTTGCCAATTTTCGCTCGCCGCGGCCTTCCGTAGAGCCGGCCATGGCTTGAGTCACTTACTGCTGGCAGTCGCTCACATCCAGGAGGCGACGAGGTTCGAATCTCTCCGCCGGCAACCTTGAAGATGGTCTTCTGTGGTTTCCCATCTTCCTTCCAAGCAAACGCCGGGGTTGGTCCCTAACTATAGGCCACAGCCGCTTCCTTCCAACTCCTCGTCCATACACTCAAAATGTCCTCCCCAGACAACACTGCACACCCGACGGTACTTTTAGCTTACCCATTGTGTGTCCGCCTCGAAGCAGCTACAAAACAGGTGAGCCGAACATGTCCTCGGACACTCCCGGGACTAAAAGCCATACGCTTTAAAAAAATGCAATTACAGTAAAACCTGCCTAAAGCGGATTTATGTTTCCGTTTTCAAAGGTTTCTATTCTACAAAAGGTTGAGTGTTAACCCTCCAAGTGCTGAATGTTTCACTCGTAAGTGCTAAGCATTTTTAAGGCAGCGTGCAAATATATTTTAAAATAATTATAATAAATACAAATTTGTAACTATATCAATGTATTCAGAATAAATTAGAGAGTAAGATAATACTAGTTTTTTTACTTACAAGTATCCAGTAGAAGTATAATGGATGATTAGTCAGATTTAAAAAAAAAAAAAAGAAATTCCAATTTTAGAGGTTGGTCACAAGCACTACTTTATCTGAAATAAAAGTCGAAGATATTCAAAATGTGCCAAATTTCATTACAAGCGCAATGATATATAATAATAGAAATTTTGATAAATAATGAATAATAAAAACGTCACAGGAAAATAAGTCTAACCATATCACTTTTCACAGAATTGCAATCACAGATGCATAAGTAGAAAGTCGTCATTCTTTTTATATATATTTTTTTTGAAGATCAAAGACCTACTTGCATTGCCTGCCAGATAGACAATTTCATTTCACAGCGAGACTATTCAAAAATGGATTGTTATATAGATTTTACGATTTGTTATATCGATTATACGAATAGTCTCACTGCGAGACGATAGCACTCGAGGGTTAATAATACAAAATAAACTATAAAGAAATACTGTATTATCGCATAGGATTACAATGAAATAATAATTTCAAATATAGGTCTGTAAATAAAAATGAAAATAGGTTCTCATGTATTACACTGTATTTTCAACTTACGTACAAAAAGTTCAGTTTCTCTGCTTATTTCCACATGTCTTTCAGAGTGCATTGCCGCGACTTCTTTACAAGAGAACGTTGTATGATCTTCTTTGCATCCTGTATTCACTCCAAGACTGAAGATGGAAGATGACTGAAGATGGAAAGTAGCAGAAGAATACAACTCGGGAATGCTTTCTACCAACAGGTACGGGGACTAGTATGCCACAAGGATACATCAATTAAGGCTAAAGAAGTTATGTGCAAATCATATTATGTTCCTATAATGACATATGCAACAGAAGCTTGGATAATGACTAAGAGGGATGAGAGCTGAGTACTGGCAGCTGTGATGAGATTCCTGAGAAGTAAGGTCCAGAAAACGATAAGAGACAGAGTGAGAAATGAAGATATACGGAAAGAACTGGGAGTACAGAAACTAAATTACAAACTGGATCAAAACAGATTGAGATGGTTTGGATATGTCAAACGGATGAATGAAAAAAAGGAAGCTTGTAGTTTAACGTGACCGTTAATCTCGCGATCATAAGCCACGGGACCTCCGTTTTACTTGGAATCCGAACCACAGGACATGGCATTTCACATCGAAAATCTCACATGCATTGACCGGGTAACGGATGAATGAAGTAAGGATTCCAAGACGAGCACTGGAGCGACGGAAGAGAGGACAAGGAAGACGAAGAATGCGTTGGATGGACTCGGTGAAGAATAGCATTAGTAAATGGAACCTGGATTGGAACACCGTGTCGGAAAAGGAATGGTGGAACGACAGAACAAAGTGGAGAGGAATCATATTTGCCCCCACCCAGTGTCAGCTGGAAAAGTGGAAATGAAGAAGATGATGCTCATGATGATTAACTCCAGGAGTTCTGGAACATACTTGCAAGCCGCAAATTTCTGAAGTTCACTCACAACAGCTTCCTTTCGTTGCCCTCATCGTCATCGTCGTCCAATTCTTCCATGACTTTGCACCTGCTGTTTTCGGCAGCACTTTGAATGTGTTCAGACGTTTATGTTTCCTAGAAATTTGGTGCAAATAAAGTCGCGCTCAAAATTTAGTACTGTACATATCTTTATGTTCGACAATGTCGAAATCTAAACATTTTGTGTCAGAAAACTGTATCATAATGAGACTCATTATAACTCTATTTTTCATTATGAAACAGTTTCTCCCACCAATCATGGCTCAAGAAACAGTTGTGTGACCAATTAGATAAGGATACCTTCGCGCATGCGCTCAAAATCCAACATGTCTATATAAATTATCGACATGGAAAGTGGTCCATATGTTCGCGTAAATAAACTGGTGAATATGAGACAAGAAATAGCACTCTACCTTAATATCTCCAAATCAAATTTCTACACAGCGTATTGCTTTCAAAACTCCTCGGTGACAATATTAGTGAATGCTATAGAGCTGGACGGCAGGCTGTAAACAATAGGTGTTCTGTGTTGGCAAGCAAAGTGAATGGTCTCAGCTTTCGGAGTGCCTTGACCCTCGCATGCGCTCTGTTCAGTTAGCAAAGCCAGCGCGCCCTGTTCACTAACTGAATTAACTGAATCCTCAGATATTTATGAATATTTATGTTAAAACATATAATAAAGTTATAATTATCGTCGAACATAAACAGTCGTATGCAACTCGCCTATAATGGTAATTAAGACACTCGTATGGAAATCATAAACATACTCGTGTCTTAATTATTGCCATTATAGGCTTGTTGCATAATGTACTATTGTATTGTGGATAAGATAATCCGTCTTAGTCGGGTTATTTACGCCTACGGTACCGGAATTTCTTTCCGTTTACACGTTAGGCTGTTTTCCGGTTTACAGCGCCATTGAACATAGAAAATACCTCCGTTCCGAATTTTGTTTTCCGTCTGTCCAGGTTTCCGGTATATGAAGGGTCCGGTTTAGGCAAGTTTTGCTGTATCAGATATGTTCAAATTGCTCCTTCTTATGCTTTTATTTGAAGAGAGAAGTATCATTTTACTGTTGTCGCTATAGATTCATTTAAGGGATTAAGACACTTAATTTAATTTATTCGTGTCAGAAGCAACATCAGTCTCAAGAAAAAGTACATCATACATGGTATTTAGCTGGTACTATATACAATCTCATCAAAACAGTCAGTGAAACTATATACTACTATATGTTACTATGTGACCAGTATTTTGCCACATCACGTGCTTCAGGTGTTGCCTCCATCAAGTCCTACATCGTGCACTTAGCAGGAGATAATCTGCATACAAGAAGGTGATCCATGGTTTGTTCTTCCCCGCACTCGCACATGGTGGTGTCGAAAGTGTATCCCCATTTCTTCAAATTCACCTTGGACCTACCTACCCCACTTCGCAACCTGTTCAGTGTTCTCCACGAAACCCATCCGTTGTCATGTCCCGGAGGTAAACTTTCATGAGGGATAATCCAGTCTTCAAGGTCTTTAACTCTCCTTTTCCATGATGTTAATCTAATTTCCCGGGCGGTTCCGTGAGGCTTTTTTGCTGAATGGAGGAAGCTTTTCCTTGACTTGAGCCTTTGATTTGATGGTGTGTACCCATAGAGAGGATGGTTTTCTGAGTTGTCTGCCTTTGTTCTTTCAACTCTGGCTGCCACTTCACGTCTGTTATCTGGTGGGGAGATTCCGGCTAAGCAGTAAACTTTTTCTGTTGGCGTAGGTCTTGGGCAACCGGTGATAAGTCGGCAGGTGTCATTCAGAGCGATGTCTACTTGCTTCGAGTGACTAGATGTATACCATACAGGGCTTGCATATTCTGCAGTGGAGTAGCATAGAGACAAGGCAATTGTTCTAAGCGTGCTAGGTTGTGTCCCCCATCCGGTACCAGAGAGTTTACGTAGGATATTGTTTCTTGCCGATACTTTCTGTATCCTCGTATTAAGTGTGTGTTCAATTTGCCTAACAACCTGTGTTATTGTGATGAGTGAAGTAGCTGGTTACCCGTCCTTCTAACCCGTATAAATGTATGGATCTTACACTCGGAAACCTTTCATTGTTCTAACCCGAGTAAATAAACCTTGAATTGAAATCAAAACTTTGGCAGCAAGAGGCGTGGGCAAGGGTGAATTTATGCAACCTGCCATGTATACTTGTTCGCCGGGCGGGACATGGCAGCGCCTTCTACTGAATGATATGTAACTTTTGCCTCCATATTGAAACGGTGAGACACTGGAAGCGGCAGTAGTCCTATGTTATTCCCTGGTACATATGCTCAGTTCATGCTACTGTAAATTTCAACTAAATCGGTGAGGTACGGTGGGTGACAGACGCCAAGATATTTTTATACAGGGTGTCATTGATATACCTGTACTCCTTTTAACTGGCGATAAAAGACGGTATTCTAAGCAAACATCTCCATGAAAGTTAGTCGTATCTTAGATAGTGTTGTTGTTGTTGTATGAGTCTTCAGTCTTTTGACTGGTTTGATGCAGTTCCCCATGCCTCCCTGTCCTGATCTAATCGTTTCATCTCTACATAGCTACCACACCCTACATCTGAAGCAATCTGTTTAACATATTATAACCTTGGTCTACCCCTACAGGTCTTGTCCTCAACCCTTCCTTTCATAAATATGCTTGCTATTCCTGGGTGTCTTAGTATTTGTCCTACCAACCTATCTCTTCTCTTCATTAGCAGTGGCCAAAAACATCTCTCCTCTCCCACTAGTCTCAATACCTCTTCGTTTGTAACTCTATCTAACCATCTGATCTTCATCTTTCTCCTGTAACACCACATTTCAAACGCTTCAATAATCCTCTTTTCTGCTGCACCAATAGTCCAAGTTTCACTTCCATAGAGTGCCACGCTCCAGAGAAAGGCCTTCAAAAATGACTTCCTAATACCTAAATCTACATTCGATGTCAACAGATTCATTTTCTGTAGAAATGCTTTCCTTGCCTGAGCTAACCTACTTTTTATATCCTCTTTGCTTCGTCCATCACTGGTTATTTTGCTTCCTAAGTAACAGAATTCTCCTACTTCCTTTAGCTTTTCACCTGCCAATTTGATGTCCATAGAGGCTTCTGATTGATTTCGGCTGCATTCCAATATTTTTGTTTTACATTTATTAATTTTCATCATGAATTATTTCCTCAAGACGGCGTCCATACCATTCAAAAACTCATTCAAATCGTCAGGCGTGTCGGCCAAGATGACTATGTCATCGGTAAATCTCAGGGTTGAAATTATTTCTCCTTGAATCTTACAAAAATCGTCGGTCAATGATTTGTAAAAGCAAATAGGCTGGATTCCCTACCACAACACAGCTGGTATATTATCCAAGTCCCCCTCCACCCCCCCCCCCTCCCCCCCACCCCCCTTCCGCCAAGGCTGTGGAATGTAGACCAGAGTTTGAAGTTGATTGACCTCCTCACTGCATCTGCCAATAGCAACGAAATACACAAACCAAGAAAATATGAAAATCCACAGCCTGTTTCCAGTCTCCGACCGGGTCAGGAATGGAATGAATGAAGCCCCCCATCTAGCGGCGAGGATATGAACTGTGCCGGCTGCCGAGGCCTGACGCACTCCTCTGGGGCAATGATTAAATGAATGACAGATGAAATGATAGTGGAGAGTGTTGCTGGAATGAAATTTTGACAGGGAAAACCGGAGTACCCGGAGAAAAACCTGTCTGCCTCCGTTTTGTCCAGCACAGATCTCACATGGAGTGACCGGGATTTGAACCACGGACCCAGCGGTGAGAGGCCGGCTTGCTGCCGCCTAAGCCACGGAGGCTCACACAAACCAAGCATATGAACAATATTCATTCCATCACGGGGAGTAGACTGCATGACAGGGGTGGTAGATCTGTTTAGGATTCAGTCAGTCTTATGGCTGATGACTCAACATAAGTAGCTTCTTGATCTACGGTATATAAGGTGCGTTCAAAAAGTAACGAGCCGGTGGCTGTAATGAGCAAACCGGTGACGACATCGGCTAATCGTGGCATGTGTAACGAGGTGTGGTTCCGACCAGAGCGTTGAAGGTCACAGCCCGTCGCTGGAGGGCACGCGTTCAGGTCACGTGACGATACAAAGCGAGCGGCTAGCTGGTGAATCATGTCTTATTTCCCCGTACAAGTACAAACCGATGTAAAATAAATGAATTAATTTACGTATTTCACAGTCATACAGCACAACCTTTCGATGTATAAGGATTACAACACGACCAAGAACTACATTTTCCAACGACCCCGAGCCGAGAAAACGTTACCTTACACAAATGATAACAACTTTCTTTCTTGGACACACAAAACTTTGAAATTCATAAACCAGTTATACAGCATTCCATTCTATATTGTGTTAAAATTTGGATAAGATCTGATGTCGGGTTTGTGAGATAATAATTCTTAAATATGACGCATGGTTGAAACACCCTTAAAAATGGGCACTTTTTGTGTTCCAACTGGGATCAAAAATATTAAAATATGCATTAAAAATTCCAAGCCTACATGAACTAACGTAGAATAGAACGACAAAAATGATGATGTTACTGGATTTTATGTAGGTCTATTGGTTACTTCACAAACAACCTTCAAACACGAGTGCACATAATATTTTGGTCGACAGTAAGTCTTAGGCTGATTTTGGAAGGTAGGAAGAGGAAAGATAAGGGAACGTTCATGACGTTTGTATTCTTAGAAAGGACATTTGATAACGTTAATTGGAGTAAGTTGTTTGACATTTTGAAGACGATTGTAATAAAGTATAAGAATCTACCTTTTGAGTCCATGTAAATGATAAACACTATTTTTCACACTCTTTACAGTGGCATTATCTATCGAAGTGGAAGCTTGCACTACCAGACATGGCATAAATGGTGACCCACGATTGAAATTCTGTCACTGTAACAAAGGCAAGAGAATGTCCAGTAACTGCAAGGTATTTTGTGGTATGTATCAATAACTATGCTATGCACGAAAAACTATCAGTATATTATGTTTATCGATAACTATCACAAGTGCATCTATCTCGGTTTTGAAGTATGTAATGAAAAGGTTTGAAGCCATTTTTCCAGTGTGCCTATACAAACTCTCAGTTGCTACTCTTCAGTGGTGAACACGAATTAGCTCCAACACAGGGTGGACCACAATGTGTCTAATGTATGAACAAAACACTCCTGTAAAAATTACATGTATTAATTAAGATCACTTTTATTATTTGGTATGGCATAAAGGATACACATTGATACGTGCCACCCCTAGTGGCACGTTCGTTAACTGGATTACGGTGAGTAGAATCACAACACAGTGGTCCTTTTAAAGAAATAGTAGTTTTATTGCAGGTCTTAGCAAGTTACAGTTCACCACACAATAAACAGATACAAGCAATTAGCTGTCTTACATAAGCTGCCTCTATGGAGCTCGACTCACCCTTTCACTCAGTTATGCAGTTAATCCTACCATAATGAGGTCCGTGTCCTTGGCTAAAAGTAACGGCACTCTCCCTCAAGTAAACAAGCCACACTCACTTGTTCCGAATATACACTGTCCCGCCATCTGCAGGCTAGGAAAACAGTTCACTGCGTTTCCCAATCCACACAGCACTTCACTGCATGCAATAGCCTCACTTGGGTTTCGCACGTCACGTCACCAACTATAGACGCACTCGCTCAAAAACACTGCCCCTCCCTCACTGACCAGGTCGCTTTATATAGGGGGCTGGTGACTAAATGAATGCTTCTTGAATAGTCCAGGATTCACAGCTTCTCGAGATTTTCATCACTAGCTAGGTCACGAATATTCTGGTCTATCCCTTTTGTCCTCGCAGCCCCGTTGCGTAAGGCGCAGGTAACACACAGAGGCAGGGCATAGCCCGGGGCGGGTGTGACTCACGTGGCAAGGCGACGGAACAACCTCGCAGACGTAACACCACCCCCTTCCTAAAAGGCTGATCGTCCCGATCAATCATTGTTCCGTCTGTGTCCCTCCGTAGTCTACCAGGCGATCTCGATGTACGATCTTCATCTTCGCACTCAGTCTCCTCCTTGCGAACGCGTGCACGTCCTCCAGTCGGTCGACCAGTTCTTGTCAATACTGGCCTACCGGGACCGGATCATCCCCAGGTCGGCCGAAGCATGGTCGACAGGTAGACGGAGTTCCCTCCCAAACATGACCCGGGCTGGTGTGCACCCGGTGGCTTCATGCACGGCGGCGCGGTAGGCCAGGAGAAATAGGGGAAGGTGTCTGTCCCAATCCTTCTGGTGCTCGCTGACAACTATCCGGAGATGGTTCTCGATGGTGCGATTGAAACGCTCTACCATTCCTTCGGACTGGGGGTGCAATGGCGTCGTCCTTGCCTTCCGGATTCCCAGCAGCTGGCATAGGTTCTGGAACACCTGCGACCCGAAGATCCTTCCTTGGTCTGAGTGCAACTCCAAGGGTACTCCGTACCGGCTGACAAATTCCTTCACCAGTGTCTCTGCGATCGTCGCAGCTTCGTGGTTAGGGAGCGCATACGCCTCCGGCCATTTGGTGAAGTAGTCGCTGACGACCAATATTTAGCGGTTCCCTGCCTCGCTCAACGGGAATGGCCCAGCAACATCGATGGCCACTCTCTCCATGGGGCCGCCCACGTTGTAGGTCTTCAGTGTGCCCCATCGTCTTCGTCCTGGGCCCTTGCTGGCAGCGCAATCTTGGCATCTCGCGCAGTGGTTCTCCACGTCTGCTCGGCATCCGATCCAGTAGAACCGCTCTCTCAGCTTCTCCAGGGTCTTCTTTATCCCCAGGTGTCCAACAGATGATCCTCCAAGGAAATCCTTCAGGACTTCCTCCGTCATAGCCTTTGGAAAGACGACTTGTTCCCGAGATGTCTTCCCGTCGGTGCTCTCCCTGGTACGGCAGATGAGGCCATCCCTTACAACCAGCGAGTCCCACTGCGCCCAGTAGGACTTAAACTTTGGGCTGCAGTCACTCACAATGTTTCACCCAGGTCTGGGGACACAGGCCCTCTTCCATTAGGCTATCAGTCCCAGGTCATCATCTTCCGCTTGTGCCCGCGTGAAAGATTCGCGGCTCCACCTCCCTTGAAGTTCCACGGTAGTCCTTCGGCACTGTATCCCGGTGTTCTCCCTTCTGGCACAGAAGGTGCAGTCTTCGGGGCACGGTCTTCGTGACAGGCCGTCGGCGTTAGAATGCAGTTGGCCTTTCCTGTGCTGGATCTCAAAGTTGTACTATTGAAGCCTCTCTAACCACCGCGCGAGTTGACCCTCGGGCTGCTTGAAGTTCAGGAGCCACCGCAGGGATGCATGGTCGGTCCTGATGAGAAATTCTTGCCCGTACAGGTACTTGTGCAAGTGTTCAATGGTCATCACGATGGCGAGCAGCTCCTTCCTGGTGACGCAGTAGTTCCTTTCTGGCTTTGACAAGGCTTTGCTGAAGTAGGCCACTACTCTCTCCTCACCGTCCACTACTTGCGACAGGATTCCCCCTATATCAAAGTCACTGGCATCGGTATCGACGATGAACCTTGTTCCAGGTCTGGGGTAGACCAGAATAGGTGTGGTGCACAGAGCCTGCTTGAGTTGTTCACAGGCACTGTGGCATTCTGCTGTCCACGTCAAGAGTTGGTCCTTCTAAGTCAGTCGATGCAGTGGTTTGGCAATGTCGGCAAATCCTCTCACGAAGCAACGGTAATAGGTGCAGAGTCCCAGCAAGCTTCGTAGTTGGCACTTGTCCTTCGGAACTGGCCACTCCATCACAGCTGCGGTCTTCTCTGGGTTGGTGCGCACCCCTTGCTTGGAGACGATATGCCCAAGGTACTGGACCTGCTTCTGGAAGAGCTGACACTTCTTGGGGCTCAACTTCAGCTCGGCAGCCCGTAGCTTCATCAAGATCTCCTTCAAGTTGCTGTAGTGCTCCTCGAAGCTCCTCCCCAGAACGATGACGTCGTCTTGGTATACCAGGCAAGTCTTCCAGTGTAGTCCCCTCAGAATGGACTCCATTAGCCTTTCGAAGGTTGCAGGGGCGTTGCACAGACCGAATGGCATGACGGTGAACAGCCAGAGCCCGCTGCCCACAGAGAACGCCGTTTTCTCGCGGTCCTTAGGGTGGACCTCCACCTGCCAGTAGCCACTCATCAAATCCAAGGCGGAGAACCATCTTGATCCTGATATGGTGTCCAGCGTGTCGTCGATCCGGGGTAGAGGGTAGCTGTCCTTTTTCGTGACGTCGTTCACCCGCCTGTAGTCCACGCAGAACCTGGTGGAACCGTCCTTCTTCTTCACTAGTACGACCGGGGAGCTCCAAGGACTATGTGATGGCTCGATCACCCTCTGCTGCTTCATTTCTTCCACCATCCGGTCGACTTCGGCTTGCTTGGCGAGCGGGACACGTCAGAATGGGGCCCTGATCAGTGCTCTGCCCCCAACGTCGATTCTGTGCTGGACCAAGCTTGTCCTGCCGAAGTCTTTGCTCCCCACGGAGAAGACATCCTGGAATTCGTGTAGCAGGTCCCAAAGTTGGCGTGATTGTTGCTCGTCTAAATGGTCCTGGGATCCTTGGTACAGCTTCTGTAGTTCTTCTGGCAGGGCGCGTCTTCTTCGGTTGTCCGTCTGCAGGTGTCCGTCCGTCGTGCCTGTGATGCGGGCAATCTAGGTAACGGGCTCGCAGACTCCTAGGTTGGTGTCCCGGAGAATCGTCATGTCGTAGTCGTTCAGGTTGGACAGGCGGACGTACAGCCGAGACGTCGTGTTGATGAGGGTCTTGGCAATTAGCAATCCTTTTGTCTGGATGGCCTCATATTTTGGCTCGATGACAGCCGCCACTCCCTCAGCAGTTCCGTCGACAATTACGGCAGCGCTGACCGCCGTCCTGGCGGGAACGATGACGTCCTCTCTCAGCCTTACTCGTCGTGCGGTGATGGCCTCGTGTGCTGGTTGCAAAGCAAGTTCCTCGCTTCCGAAGTGCAGAGTGTTGGTACTCAGGTCCAAGATGATTTCGTTCTGGCCCAAAAAGTCCAGTCCGATGATCACTTCGTTTGATACGTCAGCCACAAGCACTGGATGCTTCACCGCCCGTCGACCAATAACGAACTCCAGTGATGCTTCGCCATGTACCGGTGCAGTCTCTCCAGTCGCGGTTATTAGTTGGAGGTTCCTTGGTGTGGCTTGCACTCTCCACCTCGGGATCACGGTGGGATTGACGATGGTCCTCGACGCTTCTAGTCGATCAGCATGGGCCAGCTCACTCCATTGACGACTCTGTCAACCATAAGGCTGCTATTGTCCCTCCGTAACTTCGTCACACGAACTTGGACTGCCGGGGCTTGACGACTGTCACAAGCCAAACTTTGCCTCCCCCCAAGGCTGGCTAATACTCGTTTCCCTGGGCCGCGCGGTTTTCAGACGACTGATTTCCCGTCGGATACCCTCGGCGGCGGCGATCACCGCAGTCTTTGCTCAGGTGGTCTTTCTTACCGCAGGTCCAGTAGGTCGGTAGTCCCCTGCCGGGCCACCTCTCCGGTTGGCTTCCGGCTGTGTCGTTGCTGGTGGTGCCACGACTATCGAAGAAACGGCTTAGCACCTCCATCAATTCACCGCCCAGGGGCTTGGTCTCGTTGGTTTTTGCTAGTTGGTCGACGTCCACTTGACGCACCCGCGCGTGCATTCTAGATGCCTGTTTTGTCGTCTCAAACTCAAGTGCGTGGCTCAGCGCATCTGCCAGGGTCTTATTGCGCGTGAGTCGCAGCGCCTGTTGAGTGTCCGAGTCCCGTAGCCCGTCGGTGAAGATCTGCGTCGCAATCTTTTCCAAAAAGTCGGCCAGGGCTGTTGGATAGGCGCGCCTTACGAGGCGAGCGATGTCCATCTCGAACTCCTGCATGGTTTCCGCGTTCTTTTGTACCCGGGTCTGGAGCTGCATCTGGTAGGCCTGCTGAAGATGGCTATCTCCATATCGGGACTCCATATGGGCGACCAGTGAAGCGTAGTTCTGATATTCGGTCGGGATGGCCTGAAGGACATTAAGGGCGTCCCCTCTCAGCCTTACAATGAGAGCTGTAGCCTTTTCATTGTTGTTCCAGTTGTTTATGGAACAGGCCACCTCGATCTGACGTAAGTAAGTGCTCCACGGCACCTTTCCGTCGAAGGATGGGGGCGTCACTCTGCTCTGTCTCGTCCCTGATATTCCCGGTGTACCTGTGGGTGGGCGTCGGCGCAGCTCGGTAACTTCCTTCTGTAGAGCGTTGAATTTCTCTTCCATCTCCGTCGGCGGGCGTTGGCGCAGCTCAGCGAATTCCTTTTGTAAAGCGTTGAATTTCTCTTCCACCCCCGTCAGCGGGCGTTGGCACAGCTCGGCATCTTCCTTTTGTAAGGCGTTGAATTTCTCCTCCACGCCCCATCAGTGGGCGTCGGCGCAGCTCGGCAACTTCCACTTATAATGCGTCGAACTTCTTTTCCACTGCCGTGACTTCCTCACGTAGGCCCTGTCCTAATTTCTTCAGGTCTTGAGCTAACTTAATCTGGCCGTCTTCCATCTTCTTCTGGCCAGCCTCCATCTTGGTTTCCATGCCACTTAACTTTTCTAGCAGTGCTTGCAATTGCGCTTCCATTTTAGTTGATTGTCTTGTGAATGGCATGCACTTACTGGAGTATTAGAGAACTGAGGTAAAATGAGCTGCTCGGGTTTTGAAACCAGGACCTTCAGGTATTGTGCTTGTGCTTGAGATCGTAATCCGGCTTCTGACACCAGTTGATACGTGCCACCCCCAGTGGCACGTTCGTTAACTGGATTACGGTGGGTAGAAGCACAACACAGTGGTCCTTTTAAAGAAATAGTAGTTTTATTGCAGGTCTGAGCTTGTTACAGTTCACCACACAATAAACTGATACAAGCAATTAGCTGTCTTACAGAAGCTGCCTCTATGGAGCTCGACTCACCCTTTCACTCAGTTATGCAGTTAATCCTACCGTAATGAGGTCTTTGTCCTTGGCTAGAAGTAACGGCACTCTCCCTCAAGTAAACAAGCCACACTCACTTGTTCCGAATGTACACTGTCCCGCCTCTGTAGGCTAGGAAAACAATCCACTGCGTTTCGCAATCCACACAGCACTTCTCCGCATGCAATAGCCTCACTTGGGTTTCACACGTCACGTCACCAACTATTGTCGCACTCACTGAAAAAAACTGTCCCACCCTCGCTGACCAGGTCGCTTTATATAGGGGGCTGGTTACTCATTGAATGCTTCTAGAATAGTCCAGAATTCACAGCTTCTCGAGATTTCTATCAATAGCTGGGTTACAAATATTCTGGTCTATCTTCCCTTTTGTCCTCGCAGCCCCGTTGCGTAAGGCGCAGGTAACACACAGAGGCAGGGCATAGCCCGGGGCGGCTGTGTCTCACGCGGCGAGGCGACGGAACAACCTCGCAGCCGTAACACCACCCCCATAGATTGTATTAGGGACACACACACATTCACATACACGGACATAAGGTGATCTCATGATGATGATGATGATGATGATGATGATGATGATGATGATGATTATTGTTATTTTAAGGGGTGTAACTATGAGATCATCTGCCCCTAAAGGTGATATCATAAATAAAAATGGCTTCAAATAGCACAACCGCCAGCAGAGTTAACCTCAGACCAGTTAGCTCGAGTGCGGTCAAACAAGCTCCAGTGTTCAGCTATCTGATAACGACTTCTACAAAATGTGTGAAACCTACTACATCTTTCTAACTCAATAACAACAACAACAAAAAAGAGTCAACCCCTGCCACGATACAGCCCATGAAGGGCCTAGGCCGACCAAGCGACCGCTGCCCACCCATTTGGCCTGCAGATATTGGGGTGACGCGTGATCAGCGCATCGAGTCGGGTCGCTGCCTCACTGTCCGACAGCTACTCAATTGTCCTCACGAGGCTGAGTGCACCCCGTTCCAACCCTCACGTCAGTTTTAAAATCCCTGACGGAGCCGGGAATCGAACCCGGGACCTCCGGGTGACCGGTAGGCGCGCTACCCCAACACCACGGGGCCGGCCATCTTTCTAACTTAACCAGTGGTTGTGAACCCGTAGAAGACTGAATTGAATCATGTAAGGACCCCCTCCCCCCCCCCCCCCCCCAATACACATTATCACTTGTAACCCTTCCTAAATAACCCTTATTTTAAAGATATTTCAATTCAAACCCTGATAGTCATCGCCGCGAATACATTCGGACGATTCTCGTTCAACGCACATCGTTTCCGAAATCCCCATATATTGGCCATTTTATAAACGTGCTGGTGGACCATTTTCTTCCGCGGACCACACCCGAGGCACTCGCGAACCACCTTTGGTCCGCGTACCACCGGTTGAGAACCACAGAACTAAACCAAGTATTGCCAGGTCTGATTCCTTGTGAAAAGGAACCCTGGAATTAGAATTATAACACCAGTTTTGGAGATGATGATGATGATGATGGTATTTATTGTTTTGAGGGGCTAACATCTAGGTTATCGGTCCCTAATGATTTGGGTGATAGTGAAAGATGAGATGAGAATGAAAACTATAACTAATACTAACTACAGACTTACATACTAGAAGAAGAAATGGTAAACAAATAGAGGATAAGGCAAATAAAGGACAGGAAGGAAAGAAATGTCCTCAACCCTCAAAGAATGAGGTTTGAGGGACTAGGAAGGAAGGAGAGCCATGAAAGGCAGATAGGGAATGGAAATAGGAGAGGGCCCAACCCAAAAGCAAGGGAAAACGGACCCAGGTCCGGAATGGAATCCCTTGGGAGTCTCCAACTCCCAAACTCACCAGCTGTGAGCCCTTGAGGGTGTAGCACTATCCACGTTGCACCAGAAGTGGTGTGTCTACATACACCCTGCCTCCTTGATGGCCTTGTGCAGAAGACAGGATATAACATGAAAAGAAAAGGCAGGCTGACCCCTCGAAGAATGAGGGTATCAGGAAAGATGAGACAAGGGCTAATTAAGGCGGGAAAGGAAGAGACTCCCTAGGCCTCGGATACCCCAATACCGTCGGGGTCGGAAGAAATCAAGTGTTGACAAAGAGAGGTCGACAGGAAAGAAGACGGAGAGGAGCCCGGCACAAGTAAGTGGAAGCAATGCCGGCCTCAGCTGGGGTCCCGTGGTCGCCAATCCACGGGGGGGGTTTTAGAGATGTCTTCACAATTGTACCACAACCTTTATTTCAAGGGTTTATGTAGCATAATGTATTTTATGTTCGACCCTGACTATTATATGTCAGAAAACTGTACTTAATGAGGCTCATTGTAACACTATTTTTCATTATGAAACAGTTTCTCCCACCAATCAGAGCTCAAGAAACAGTTCGACCAATTAGATAAGGTTAACATCGCACCTGCGCTCAGTTCTACGGCCTTCTAATTTATATTTCACTGCGTAGCCTAGTGTCATAGTAGGATAATCGAGGAGGCCATGGTCAAGTACAAGGCATTCCCTGCGTCCCATGCGCTCTGTTCAGTATATAAAACTGGCGAAATCTCGACAGATATTTATGAATATTTATGTTCGAACATAAAATAGTTATAATAATTATCGTCGAACATAAACAGTCGTATGCAACTCGCCTATAATGGTAATTAAGACACTCGTATGGAAATTATAAAACTCGGATACGCTTGTTTTATAAACATACTCGTGTCTTAATTATTGCCATTATAGGCTCGTTGCATAATGTACTATATAATAATGAGTCTCATTATAACACTATTTTTTATTATGAAGCAGTTTCTCCCACCAATCAGAGACCAAGAAACAGTTGTGTGACCAATTAGGTAAGGATACCTTCGCGCATGTGCTCAAAATCAAACATGTCTATATAAATTACCGACATTGAATGTGGCACCGTCCATATGTTCGCGTAAATAAACTGGCGAATATGAGACAAGAAATAATGACACTGTATCCTAATATCCCCAAGGACCCCAACTCCAATTCTGAACAGCGCATTGCTATCAAACAACTTCGGTGACATTATTAGTGAATGCTACAGAGCTGGACGGCAGGCTGTAAACAATAGGTGTTCTGTGTTGGCAAGCAAAGTGAATGGTCTCTGCTTTCGGAGTGCCTTGGCCCCCGCATGCGCTCTGTTCAGTTAGCAAAGCCAGCGCGCCCTGTTCACTAACTGAATTAACTGCATCCAACAGATATTTATGAATATTTATGTTAAAACATTAAATAAAGTTTATGGTCGACCCTCACTATTATGTGTCAGAAAACTGTATCATAATTATGGTCATTATAACACTGTTTTTCATTATGATACAGTTTCTCCAGCCAATCAGAGCTCGTTCATTGACCAATTAGGTAACGATACCTTCACGCATGCACTCAAAATCCAACATGTCGGACATAAACACAACATCGAACTATAACAAATTACCGACATGCAATACGCACCGTCCGTATGTTCACGTAAATAAACTGGCGAATATGAGACAAGAAATAGCACTGTACGTTAATATCACCAACACTAATTTCTACACAGCGCATTGCCTTCAAACGACTCCGGTGACAATATTACTGAGGGACGCCAGATGTAAACATATGGCCTGCATATGGCATTGCAAGCACACAGAGCACATGCGTCGGTCGTTCAGAGATCTTGAAAGACAGAGATATACCCAGCGCTCGCACTGCGATCACAACATTCAAGTGGCTGACTCTCAACAGATATTTATGAATATTTGTGTTAAAACATATAATAAAGTTATAATTATTGTCGAACATAAACAGTCGTATGCAACTCGCCTATAATGGTAATTAAGACACTCGTATGGAAATTATAAAACTCGCATACGCTGGTTTTATAAAAATACTCGTGTCTTAATTATAGCCATTATAGGCTCGTTGCATAATGTACTATTATGTTCGACCCTGACTATTATATGTCTGAAAACTGTATCATAATTATGGTCATTATAACACAGTTTCTCCCACCAATCACAGCTCAAGAAACAGTTGTTTGACCAATTAGATAAGGATACCTTCGCGCATGCGGTCAAAATCCAACTTGTCTTTATAAATTACCGAAAGTGCACTGTCCATATGTTCGCGTAAATAAACTGGTTAATATGAGACAGGAAATAGCTATGTACCTTAATATCCCCAAACTCAATTTCTACACAGAGCGTTGTTTTCAAACGACTTCGGTGACAGTTTTACTGAATACTGGTGCACAATTTGCTCATATGGCATTCAAGCACACAGAGCGCATGCGTCGGTCGGCCAGAGAGCTTGGAGAACAGAGATATCTTACCCAGCGCAGCACCCGATCACAAAATTCTAGTGACTGAACAGATATTTATGAATATTTATGTTAAAACATATAATAAAGTTATAATTATCGTCGAACATAAACAGTCGTATGCAATTCGCCTATAATGCCAATTAAGGCACTCCTATGAAAATTATAAAACTCGCTTACGCTCGTTTTATAAACATACTCATGTCTTAATTATTGCCATTATAGGCTCATTGCATAATGTACCATTGTTATGAAGTGCATCATATATCATAGAAGGTATCCGTATTAACATATAAATAACAAGAAGTTCCGTGAAGAACTATACAGCCTACTTTTCATGCCAATGATTATTCTAGAGAATATGAACCTATCTAGAATAATGACGAAATTAAGTTGGTAATAACGAAATATCTAATTAGTTCAAAATATACCTGGTATAATGTAGCCTAATAGAGCACTACAGTTGGCAGCCCTGGTGACTGAATATATTCTTAGTTCCATATTCATTTTCTTAGTCTTAAGGTACAGAATACAAAATTTGGTTGAAGTCCAATGGACGTTTCATCCAGTTAGACATTGGATCTATCAGCACGCGTAAAAGCATGTTGCCAACAATGTCATGCGTGTGCTGGTCAGAAATAATCAGAAATGTTATGATATCTTGTTGTTTCAATTTTGGATGAAATACATTTGTTAGTATAGAAGTTACATGTATTTTAAAATTGGACATATCAGCAGGCATAGAATCATGTTGGCAACACTGCCTTGTATTAATTACTCCAAATTAATCTAGAATGGCAGGTGCTATACGTGTGCAAAGTATAGAGCTGTTGGCTTGCATACTTTCTGATATATTGATATTAGGGTAAAAAAATATATACAGCATTTATTAACAGTTGGCAGCCCTGATTGCTCTGAACAATACTTATAGTCATATCTGTTATGGTACACATAGCACATACGAAATTGGGTTGAAATCCAACTGATAGTATAGAAGTTGTGTGTATTTAAAAATTGGTACTATCAGCTGGTTTATAATCATGTTGGTAGAACTGACGTATATAATTTACTCCAAATTAATCTAAAATGTCAGAATATACGTTTGCGTAGTTTAAAGCTGTTGGCTTGCATACTTTCTGATATAAAGGTATTTGGATGAAAAAAATAGAGAGAGCAATTATTAACAGTTGGCAGCCCTGTTGACCTTAAGAATATGCTCAGTCATATCTGTTTATGTACAAATATTACATACAAAATTTGGTTGAAATCCAATTGATAGTGTAGAAGTTATATGCATTTAAACAATGGACTTATCAGAAGGCTTAAAATTAATTTGGCAACACTGTCATGGTTGGCCTCCTGGAAATTAAACGGAAATAGTCTTATAGTCTTATCTACATGTGCGCCAATTTTGGAATAGCTCCCATGCATACCTTGCAAGATATCCAACATGGAGCTCAAATTTCTAGTGCGTTTTTTCAGCAGTTGATAGCACTGACATCATTTTCAAATATGGACGTGAGCTATTCCGGTGCACATCTTTACTCATACTAAATTTGGTTTTGATTGCTGTAGCCGTTTAGGAGTTGATGGGGGGGGACACACACACAGCCAGACAGACAGAAGGACAGACAGACAGACAGACAGACAGACAGACACACATTTTCCCGGATCGATCTCATAAGTCTACTTTTTCCTCATTTTTGCAAAATGTGAAAAGTAGGCTAAAAATACCTATGCATAGCTAAAATGCATAGTAGTTGTATTCCAAGTAAGTTAATAATATAATGAAACTCTTCTTATATTTTTCAGGAACTATAATAGGTGAGCTGGGAGATAAATATTCCTCTAAACGAATGGTGAGACCGGGAAGCGATGCTCCCCAAACGAAAGAAAAATTGAAACGCTTTTTAGAGATGAGCGACTGATGTAACTATTTTAACAGTGGAATAAAATCGAATATCAATCTATACTAAGATAATAAAGCTGAAGAGTTTGTGTGTTTGTTTATGTGTTTAAACGCCCTAATCCCTGGAACTACCAGTCGGATTCAAAAAGTTATTTTTGAATATTGAACCCTTGCAAAGAAGCTTATGAGACTCTGTTTCGGGGGGTGTAACAGTCCATATCGTAAGTTGTTGTTAAAGCGCTTCATTAACATGCAGGGTAACATATAACAAAATAACATGCAGGAAAAAGTGAAGCCAGGGTTAAAACAAATGAATTATATAACAAATCACCTAACTAATACAAAGAATTAACAACACAAACTCCCAAATGACTCCCACTTAATAAATAAAAATATGCCAAACTAGGCCAATATATCTGGAGAGATTAAATACACGGACAAAGTATCTTTAAGAAAATCAACAAAAGTGACAATGTATGCGCATGTGCCGTTCTGCATGCTTCACGATGTGTACAATCGAATGCATGATTCGTCATCATCCAGAATAAACATTCAGACAACGAATCCACATTGCTTAGAGCTAGACGGACGCGGGGAACAACTATACAACACTTAAAACTAAACCGACACTTCCTATACTTAAAATATACAACACAATAATTTCCGTGTGAAATTGGAATCAAACTGCCGTAGCAAAAAAAACATTACTGCCTAAAAACTTAGGACTTCTCACACAAATCAACACAAGTAAGTTAACACGTGACCAATAAAAACAAGAAGTTCCGTGAAGAACTATACAGCCTACTTTTCATGCCAGTGATTATTCGACAGAATATGAACCTATCTAGAATAATGACGAAATTAAGTTGGTAATATCGAAATATCTAATTAGTTCAAAATATACCTGGTATAATGCAGCCTAATAGAGCACTACAGTTGGCAGCCCTGGTGACTGAATATATATTTTAGTTCCATCTCTTAAGGTACTGAATACAATATTTGGTTGAAGTCCAATGGACGTTACATGCAGTTAGACACTGGATCTATCAGCACGCGTAAAAGCATGTTGCCAACAATACCATGCGTGTGCTGGTCAGAAAAAATCTGAAATATTATGATATCTTGTTGTGCAAATTTTGGATGAAATCCATTTCTTAGTATAGAAGTTACATGTATTTTAAAATTGGACATATCAGCAGGCATAGAATCATGTTGGCAGCACTGCCTTGTATTAATTACTCCAAATTAATCTAGAATGTCAGGTGCTACACGTATGCAAAGTATAGAGTTGTTGGCTTGCAAACTTTCTGATATATTGATATTCGGTTAAAACAATAGAGACAGCATTTATTAACAGTTGGCAGCCCTGATTGCTCTTAACAATACTTATAGTCATATCTGTTATGGTACGCATAGCACATACGAAATTTGGTTGTAATCCAACTGATAGTATAGAAGTTACATGTATTTAAAAATTGGTACTATCAGCAGGCTTATAATCATGTTGGTAGAACTGACGAATATAAGTTACTCCAAATTAATCTAAAATGTCAGAATATACGTGTGCATAGTTTAAAGCTGTTGGCTTGCATACTTTCTGATATATTGTTATTTGTATAAAAATAAATAAATAGAGAGAGAGCAATTATTAACAGTTGGCAGCCCTGGTGGCTCTTAGGAATACGCTCAGTCATATCTGTTTATGTATAGATATTACATACAAAATTTGGTTAAAATCCAATTGATAGTGTAGAAGTTATATTCATTTAAACATTGGACCTATCAGAAGGCTTAAAATTATTTTGGCAACACTGTCATGGTTGGCCTCCTGGAAATTAAACGGAAATAGTCTTATAGGCTTATCTACATGTGTGCCAATTTTGGAATAGCTCCCATGCATACCTTCCAAGATATCTAACATGGAGCTCAAATTTCTAGTGCGTTTTTTCAGCAGTTGGTAGCACTGACATCATTTTCAAATATGGACGTGAGCTATTCCGGTGCACATCTTTACTCATACTAAATTTGGTTTTGATTTCTGCAGCCGTTTAGGAGTTGATAGGGGGGGACACACACACAACCAGGCAGACAGAAGGACAGACAGACAGACAGACACACACACACACATTTTCCCGGATCGATCTCATAAGTCTACTTTTTCCTCATTTTTGCAAAATGTGAAAAGTAGGCTAAAAATACACCTATGACCGCCGTCAAATTTACAAGTACACTACCCCTACACCACACGGGTGTGACATACTAAATTTACATGAATTGAGTCATAAACAAGACACTAGGCTCAAAGCCAACATTTACATTACTAACACAAATATCTATCCATACAACATGCAATAATCCGTCACACACATGGCGAACTCCCCAATTAATTATGGTTCAAAAATGACCATCACAATGAACAGGTTTGCTACATGAAAGCTTAAAGGGGCCAGTCGGAACAAGGACTGCCTATCAAAAATAAGTCACCAGGCGAGACGGGCGATTTGTGGAAATCTGCATATCTGTCAACCCACGTGTGTATCGAAGAAGCGTGCCCCAAAGCACAATAATACGTGTGTGTGTCAGAACAAAATGTCCCGGCATTTCTGTTAGAAATATGTAACCCAACAGCTGATCCATGGTTTAAATACAGCGCCAGGAAGCGCAACGCCATTGGTGGCGGTTCTAGTTACGAGAATGTTCTCGTTGATTCTTTTGTATGTTTTTGTATATATACGCCTGTTTGTAACCTTGTCGTTCTGTTCGTATTAAACATGTATACTGCATATACGCCTAGACGTCTTTCTCCTGCCATATACTCCTACAGGTTATGGGCTCCAGCAGGATCATTGACGAGTGTATAGTTTTCTGACCAGTGTGATTGTATTTGAATTAACAAAACTGTGATCGCGTGCAATAAGTGTGTGCATCATGGCGGAATCAAGCACCGGTTCTCTTTATAACTTCGAGAAACTGAAGGGGAGAGAAAACTACATTGACTGGCGTTTCCAGATGAAGAATTATCTTATGCACGATGATCTTTGGAAGTGCATATCTGGTTATGCAGAAGATGATAAAAAGGGCGCAGAGGTTAAGGTACGACGCGACGAACGTGCTTTGTGCAAGATTAACCTTATGGTGGAAAAGAGTGTTTTTCCGTACGTCATGGAAGCAAAAACGGCGAAAGCAGCATGGAATTCGCTAGAGATGGCATATGAAGATAAAGGCGCCAACAGGCACACAAGAATTCTTCGCCAACTGTGTTCCACCAAGCTTGAACAATTCAAGACTATGGAAGAATATGTCACCACAATTTTGGGGCTCTCCCAGCGGCTAGCAGCAGTTAAAAAAACACTTGATGATGAATTTCTAGGTGCCTTGCTCTTGCAGGGACTTTCTGATGACTATGAACCAATGATTATGGCATTGGAAAATTCAGGCGCAGAGTTGACTAGTGACTTTGTGAAATGTAAACTGCTACAGGAAGACAAACGCAGCTCCAGCAAAGAAACAGCACTCTACACCAACAGGAGTGGATTCAAGAATACTAAACCCAAGAAACCGTTCTGTTGGAACTGCCGTAAAACTGGCCACTGGAAACAAGATTGCAAACACCAAAACAAGACAGCAGCACATCAAGCAGATGCCAAGCCACTAGAGAAGAAAGAAGAAAAGAAGGGTAGGGCTCTGCTCACAGCACTTGGAGTTGATACCCACTCAGCAGACAGCTGGTACATGGACTCCGCAGCCTCCAAACACATGACTGGTAGAGTGGATTGGATGTCAAAATTTGATGATAAAAGGGAGGTTGGATATGAAGTCACCATAGCAAACGATTGTAAACTATATAGTGGTGGCATAGGTGATGTTCCAGTACAAGCAAATGCTTTTACAAAGGTGAGCGATGTTCTGTATGTACCTAACCTTACAGCAAACTTGCTCTCTGTGAACAGTATTGTTAAAAAGGGTCATGTAATTGTTTTTGATAAAGAAGTTTGTAAAGTGTTTCAAGACAGTGACTGTCAAGTTACAGGTGATGTGCAATTATTGATTGAAGAGTCAAATGGACTATATATCTTAAATAACTCAGGTTCTGTAAGTGCAAATGCATCAGCAGTGTCTTGTTTAAGTGATGCTAAAAGTGTTTGTTCAAAAAGTTCTAATTCCAGAGAATTGTGGCACAAAAGGTTAGGCCATCTCAATCACGTGGGGATGGACTTGTTAAAAAATGGTTTGGCTACCGGTATTGATTTTTCGGGTGAAAAGCAGCTCTGTGTTCCATGTATAGAAGGGAAACAAGCTCGACAGCCCTTCAAGACCACCAAGCATCGTGCCAAGAACCGACTGGACCTGTTGCACAGTGACCTGTGTGGACCGATGCCTGAGGAATCCTGGGGAGGAGCCAGATATTTTCTCACCTTCATCGATGACCATACGAGGAAGGTTTTTGTCTTTTTTCTAAAAAGGAAAAGTGAGGTAAGAGAAATCTTTGAACAATTTGCTAATTCTGTTGAAATTGAGTGTGAAAGGAAAATCAAGGTCATACGCTCTGACAATGGTGGGGAGTATTGTAATAAAGCTATGGATGAGTTTTTCAAACAGCGTGGCATCAAGCATCAGCTAACAGTGAGGTACACACCAGAGCAAAATGGAACTGCAGAACGCATGAACAGGACTCTGAATGAAAGAGCACTCGCTATGATGCAAGGTGCAGCTTGTGACAAACGCATGTGGGCAGAGGCTGTCAATACAGCTGCATATCTTGTCAACAGGTCTCCTGCACGGAAAACACCAAATTCAACACCAGAACAAATGTGGACTGGAGAGAAAGTAGACCTGACGCACTTAAAAGTGTTTGGATGTAATGCCTATGTTCATATTCCAGATCAGCTGAGAAGAAAACTTGATCCCAAGACTGAGAGAATGGTATTTGTTGGGTATTCGGATGAGAAAAAGGCGTACCGGCTCCTGCATCCAGTAACCCATGAATTAATCACAGCGAGAGATGTGATTTTTGATGAGATGTCTTTCTCTGCTCTAACAGATCCTCCAGTGGTACCAGGGAATACAATAATACCCCTAACCGCTGAAAACAGTAAACCACTATTGACTGCATGTGATAGGGATGTTCCAGATCCAGCTCCACAGCATAATGAAGAACTGGAAGTTGAGCCTGATCATCAAGATAATCCATCACAGCACAATGAGGAAGCTCGTCGCTACTCCCAGCGAGAAAGAAGACCAAGACAATATCCTGATTACATTCTGCATTACACTCATTGTTCTGATCAAAGTGAACCATGTACAGTAAGTGAAGCCTTGTCATCACCTTACTCTAAGGAATGGCATAAAGCCATGCAGTGCGAAATGGATTCCATGATGGTTAATAAGGCGTGGGTTTTAGTTCCTAAACCAGAAGGTAAAAACATTGTACAGAATAAGTGGGTGTTTAAAGCTAAGCGTAATACAAATGGTGATGTTGTAAAATATAAAGCAAGGTTGGTTGCAAAGGGTTTTTCACAGCAATTTGGCATTGACTTTGTTGAGACATTCTCACCAGTTGTGCGGCATGGCACACTCAGAATGTTGTTTGCTTTAACGGTTGAATTAAATTTACAGATTGATCATCTAGACATTGAGACTGCTTTTCTCAACGGTGAGTTACAGGAGGAAATATTTATGTGTCAGCCAGAGGGCTTCCAGGTGAAGGGAAAGGAAGACCAGGTTTGTTTGCTCAAAAAGGCCATTTATGGACTAAAGCAGGCTGCACATATGTGGCACAGAAAGGCTCATACAGTTCTGTCTGCTTCGGGCTACACAAACAGTCATAATGTGGCATGTGTTTACAGAAAGAGTATCGGTAATACTGTAATTCTTGTTGCTCTGTATGTTGATGATTTCTTTGTGTTCCACAATAATCCACAGGAAGTTAGTAAACTAAAAGATGTCTTAAAACAAAAGTTCATGATGAAAGATCTTGGACCTGCTGCTCAGGTTCTTGGAATGCAAATAGAAAGGGACACAGATAACAATATACTCAAAATTTCTCAGACGCAGTTCATAAAAAATCTGCTCAATAAGTTTGAGATGACTGATGTTAATCCCATCGGTACTCCTATGGAAGTAAATATGAAATTGTCTAAAGCCAAAAGCGTGGACGATAAACCTTATCAGCAGCTGATAGGTTCACTCATGTATTTGAGTGTGTGTACTAGACCAGATATTGCCTATGCATTGTCATATTTAAGTCAGTTTAATTCTTGCCACAGTGAGGAGCATTGGCTTGCAGCCAAAAGGGTACTTAGGTATCTTAAAGGTACGATAAACCAAGGACTCATTTTTAAGAGCACTGGTTTAGATTTGGTAGGGTTTGCAGATGCCAGTTTTTCCACAGATAGTGATAGTAAGTCCTATACTGGTTATCTTTTCAAGCTTGCTAATGCTGCCATATCATGGGAAGCTCATAAGCAGAGCTCAGTTGCTACCTCATCGACAGAGGCTGAGTATGTAGCTTTGTCAGAGGCTGCAAAGGAAGCAGTTTATCTTAAGAATCTGATGTTTGATTTCATTGGTTCTAATCAAGGTCCAATTAAAATTGAATTTGTTAAAGGTGAATGTGATTTGCAGTGTGTGTTGATGGATTGTGATCAAGAAATTGATTTGTATAATGACAGTCAAAGTGCACAGAAAATTGCAAAAAATCCTGTTTTTCATATGCGCACTAAACACTTCAACACCAAACATCATTTCATTAGGGAAAAGGTTCAAGAGAGAATCATTTCATTGCACTATTTGTCCACACAAGAAATGATTGCAGATATTCTCACCAAACTTTTACCTAAACCAAAACATGTGTATTGTACCCAAGGAATGGGATTGAACTGTTAATTAGTATTTTAAGTATACATAGTGTTCAAAAATGTTTTCAGTAATTGTATTATGTTTTCAGGGTACTCTATGATTGAAGTCTGATGACAACTGTCTATTGCATTCTAGATCAGCTATTGGTTTAAGTGGGTGTGTTAGAAATATGTAACCCAACAGCTGATCCATGGTTTAAATACAGCGCCAGGAAGCGCAACGCCATTGGTGGCGGTTCTAGTTACGAGAATGTTCTCGTTGATTCTTTTGTATGTTTTTGTATATATACGCCTGTTTGTAACCTTGTCGTTCTGTTCGTATTAAACATGTATACTGCATATACGCCTAGACGTCTTTCTCCTGCCATATACTCCTACAATTTCCACTAGGAAATCCAAGACTCAGCAATATGGACAAGGAACAGCGGTCTCCCTAGAGCACCCTGCCTTTCCATCAAAAAAACAACAACAACAACAACAAAAATGAGGGCGGTAGGACCTCTACCCCTCTTCACGTAGAATCAACACACACACCTGACACAATAACACACACAGAATCACACGTATGGGTTTGACAGACCCTGAAATAAAAAGACATAAATATTCCACTTGCTGGCGCCACCGTTCCACGCCGTGACTAATAAACCTGAAATGGACTCAAAAGAAATCTATCAAATTAGAACGAAGGTGTTCTACAATTACATCTTAAATCGTTGCACTTGGCAACCCTAATATGAATAATAACCTGTTCAGCAAACATCTTACAGTAATTACCTCCCTTTTCCTATCACAAATATGAACTTTAATAAAGCACCACTTATCGAATGTAACGGGTTTCGCATTTGCATGGATAAACATCACGTACACGCGCCGTGCACATTAAATATGACTCCCAGAAAAACAAATATACAACAAACACTTTGGCCACGCGCCAACGTACATTTAAAACAATTAGTGCCGGTACAAAGAAAAACACTCTAACAAGAAAAGACAAAAAAATTAACTATTTACAAAGGTTCCCCCGCCAATCTAACTACATAATTGAATAATCAATTGTTTGTACATCACCGTCTCAGCTTGCAGAACATTATGACATCCATCTCAGCCCATTTCCCCTATGGAAAAGTTAGCACTCCATAGTCATCTTCGTTGAAGCGTCGGACATCATCCCAACTCCTGACCTCATGTTGGACATCTTGATGTAGTCTCCTTGGAAGAAAAGTTCAATGATATTATAATGTGACCTGGCTATAATCGCTTGTGGGTTACTAAATTCGCCCACAAATAGTCCTATGCGATTAATTACGAAGACTTTCCCTAAATATCGCTCACACACGCGCAATACACACATGAAAAATACACTTAAAAATATACATGAAATACACACTTCGAGTCCAACGTCACTGGGTCGACAATACAAGTATTAAAGTCTGACTGACTCACAGTCGTTATCTCGCTCGGTAATCCCTACTCTGCTCTGCATGACCTTCGCTCGGGTGAGCGCTAATTAGAATGTTACAAGTCTTGCCCCTAAGAGCTGAAATAGTTGTCTTTAAGATAATATTACAAGTTTCAAATCATCACGCACGCCGGCGTGAATTTAGCTCACAAAGCTCACAAAGCTCACAAAGTAATTGACTTCAAATAATTAAGAGCGTTAAAAATTGCTACGCAATTTAGCGTGAATTTAGCTCATCAGAGCTCACAAATAAAATAACTTCGAATATATCAGAGCGTTAAAATCGTTATGCAAACGGGCGTGAAGTTAGCTCACAGAGCTCACGAACAGAAAGACATCGAACAGCTTCTCGTCGAACAATTTATTAGAAACTGACAGGGTACGGAAGAGTGGGGTGGATTTAGAAAAAAATTCCAGAGTTTTCATCTCACACAGATGGGACTAGTGTCAATCTTCATCAAATAAATCAAACGTCTCATCGCACTCGTGCGGAGATAATTCCGATCGGCGGTTCTTTAGATAATCAATTCCGCGCGCTTTTTACCACTGACGCCATCCATCGCGTGATATTGGCGTGGTCTCTCCTGATTGGTTGATTCAATTGTAGGTCGGTTGTAAGTAACTCGTGACCATTCCTTTATGATTCCAATTCTGGTGCAAGTTGTTACACAATTTGGCCTTGAACTCAGCTTACCAGGCCGTTCTTCAAGAATAGCTACAAGCTCAACCTCTGTGGCAATCATTGCGACACGCTACCTTGCCTTTATTCTCGTCAACTTCCTCAAGTACTGCCTGGGCTGCAGTAATAATAATAATAAATTATGAATACTTATTTATCGTAGATCAATAAGGGTTCAATATGATAGCCTGATTCAAAAGGAATAGTTTAGGCTATGTAGCATTAGGCTACACCTCTCTGGTATCCTTAAAGATTGCTTTTTGTTCAGTAAGTCGGAAAAACAAGCGCTCCAGAAGGGCTTCAATAATACCGAAGTCTATTTTTGCCAAGTAATGCGGGCTGCATCACGTCGCCCCTACCAATGTTCTGGTGCAGAATTGCGAGCTGCTTATAAATTGCAGTCACGGGGAATAATTAGTGCAAAACGATTTCTTAGGCCCCTTAAAACAATTATCATGACAATAGTATTCCTCTGTTTTAAGACGAGGGGGTTGAGGTTATCAGCTGCAATAAGTTATGGTGCTTTCAAACTTACTTTCATTTATTCCGATCCTTACCCTTGAGCGCTCTAGTTCTGTAAAACAAATAAATCCAACAGGCGAAGCCGGACCCCAGCTTATGAGCAACTTAACTGGTTACGTCTAAATAAACGACGCGACCTCCATTCCTTATGCCTTCTTCAACAAATACTCTCAACTTCAACTCCAGCTTACCTGCATTCTCAGTTTCACCGCCTCTCAAACGAGCATAGTCTTGGAACACGGTCAAAAACGACACAGTCTTGCTGATACCCATACACCGCACAGTACGCTATACCAACTCCTTCGTTGTTGCTACTACACGACTGTGGAACAATCTGCCTCGCTCTGTCAGAGGAGCAACCCCGTCCAGCTTCAAGCAGTGTTGCCAGCAGTACATACTCACTAAGTAAATGAAAGTTGAACTCAACACATATGCTTATATTCTTACGTCGTATTACATATATTCAAACTTTCCAATTCTCACTTTCTCATTTACTCGCTATTTATATATCTAAATAACCTCCTTCAGTAACGTCTAATCATCCTCATCATCATCTTCATCACCATCATTAGTCTACTTTTTTCAGTATTTCCTTACCTTACTGTAATTTTAAACTTACATCTAAGTATCTCAGTTATTCACCCTAACAATGCAACAATTTACTGCCTACACCACCTGTTTATATGTATTTTATATTGCATAAACATTGTAAAATTGTTAGATTTAAGTTGTATTTGTATTGTTCATTATCAAGCTAATCCATTTCATATGTATTTTATATTATACAGCGGGTCCGGGAACGTTCTCCGCAGCGCCTACATGCGTCTGCGAGAGCTAGCTACAGATGTTACGTTGGCAGCACGGCTGCCGCTTGCAACATATTAGCCTTTCACGAAATGATTGCCGGCGGTCGATATGGGAACTATTCTTTGTTTATTTTTGTCAAACGTCAGCCTGCTTCGTTGACAGGTACAGTTGCACGAGTAGGATATGACTCAGCTCAAGTAGCCTCTGTCATCGTTTAACTGTCCGCGGTGGCATGAGCTCCTGTGACGCGCAATGCTCCTTGACTTATGTGCAGAATGCATTCTGTCATCACTGTGTTCCCTAATAACAAGCAAACAGTATACTTTGTGTCATTTAGACTTTCACGGCCCGTGTTACTATTCATAATGTTGAATTGTGGGCTTATACCGTGTTTTATTATACTAAAATTCGACGCGTTTAGAAAGAAACCATGTCTTTCATCGTCAGGAATAATCTGGAATACGACAATGTTGCTAAGAGAAAGCAACGAAGAACATATAGAAGGTGCCCAAAGATGGACGCCATTATAGCCCCATGTTAGGGACAACGGAAAGCAGTAGTTTACATCGGGCAGACTTCGAGAACAATATACACTCGCATTAAGGAACATAATAGATGTATCAGGCTCATTCAACCTGATAAATCAGCTGTTGCCGATCATGCTTTAACACCTGGCCATGATGTCATGTTCCAAGGAGTGGATGTTCTTGCCCGTATAAAGCAATATCGTCCCAGAATCATCAGGGAGGCGGTTGAAATACGTAAACACCCAGATAATTTCAACCGCGACACCGGCTACAATCTCAGTGAATCCTGGCTACCTATTATCAGAACCCTGAGAAAGTAATTCACTGCTGCTTTCCGTTGTCCCTAACATGGGGTATAATGGCGTCCATCTTTGGGCACCTTCTATATGTTCTTCGTTGCTTTCTCTTAGCAACATTGTCGTATTCCAGATTATTCCTGACGATGAAAGACATGGTTTCTTTCGAAACGCGTCGAATTTTAGTATAATAAAACACGGCATTAGCCCAAAATTCAACATTATGAATAGTATACTTTGTACTCACCACAGCCATTCATAACAGATGCTGGAAGTGCTGATGACACATACGCTCGCTAATTGCAATACACACTGACGATTTCGCAAGCTACAGCCCACACGTGTGGGATTCACCCTGTCAAGGACACCGTGCTGCCAACTAAACCGATGAGGCAACCACTCACAGCTGCACGTAGCCACTGCGGAGATCATTCTCGGGCGCTCTGTATCAACATTGTAAGATTGTTAGATTTAAGTTGTATTTGTATTTTTCATTACTTACCTTTTGTATAATCTGGTTAGATGAAAGAGAAAGCCCAATGGCCCTAATCTTGCCAGACAAAATAAATCTATCTAGCTATCTAGATAAAACCCAAAATATCACTTACATTATAATACTAGCAGGTACCCGCGGCTTCGCTCGCGATAAAGACAATTGGGACGATGCATTATTGCTGAAAATTGGTCTATTTTATCACATCAATCGCGGCTACAGGTGGGTCCATTCTAATTCTGAAAATTCTAATACATACAGTGTATTGATATGAGCAGCAAAGTGGGACTTTCATATAGTTGAGAAAGTCCACAGGGTATGATGTTACCTTATGTGAACACATTTGAAAATTACTTTTTGGTTTTGCCACCTTCTGCTGAGACATAACAATTATGTTGTCCGGATACTCGTGAGCAGGCCACATACAGTTGTTCATGGGAAAAAATGGTTTTGTCTAAATGTACACCTGCTGCTGTTAAGTGTGTCATTGCGCTTTGTTAATGGAAATTGCTAATATTGTTGGAAAAGGGAACTGCACTCTTGCACACTGGAATGGCAAATCTATCGGAATATGGGGATTTAAAAGTATTTTTCCTTAAGCTATTCACAATGTAATTTTGCCATAGTTATTGATGGTTTGAACGACAACATGTCGCTATTAATAGACCCATAGTGAAATATCTCTCACCTTGGCCGCTGGAGCACATTATGCAGTCTCTTCCAGTGTTACATCCCTGGGATTGAAATTCTCCAGATGCCTCTGTGGGTAATTAAAATTCCTGATTGTTGTTGTTGTTTGTTTGAGTCTTCAGTCTTTTGACTGGTTTGATACAGACCTCCATGCCTCCCTCTCCTGAGCTAATCGTTTCATCTCTACATAGCTACTTCATCCTACATCCGAGGCAATCTGTTTAACCTTGGTCTACCCCTACAGTTCTTGGGCTCGACCCTCCCATCCATAACTAAGCTTGCTATTCCTGGGTGTCTTAATATGTGTCGTACCAACCTATCTCTTCTCTGCATAAGCAATCGCCAGAAACATCTCTCCTCTCCCACTCGTCTTAATACCGCTTCATTTGTTACCCTATCTACCCATCTATCTTCATCATTCTTCTGTAACACCGCGTTTCAATCGCTTCAATTCTATGTCAAACGATTCCTTTTCTGTAGAAATGCTGTCCTTGCCTGAGCCAACCTACTTTTGATATCCTCTTTGCTTCGTCCTTCACTGGTTATTTTGCTTCCAAAGTAACAGACGTCTCCTACTGCCCGTAGCGTTTCACCTGCCAATTTGATGTCCATAGAGGTTTTTGATCTTTTTCGGCTGCATTCCAATTTTTTTGTTTTACAATTATTGATTTTCATCATGAATTCTTTCCTCAAGACGGATTTCATACCATTCAAAAACTCATTGAAATTCTCTGGCGTATTGGCCAAGATGACGATGTCATAAGCAAATCACAGAGTCGAAGTGATTTCTCCTTGAATCTTCTCTCCCACTATACATTTTCTCCAATTTCCTGATTACTGTGTTTTTAGAGATCTTTGAAATGCGTTGCCCTCGCACATGGTGTAGATGCATTGTCAAAGGAAAACATTCTATGTTACGAACATGGGATGCATAACCTGTACCGAAAGCTTCTGCAGATTGAACACAATGCCTATTCTGAACAGCAGTTCCTTAAACTCAGATTTGCCAACATTTTATTGTATCTTTCCATGTGGTATATATCTGTACCTCAACATACAGAAGAGTGCTTTCAAAATCACGTCTTGTGTAAATTTTGCAAAAGGTAGTTCACAATTTTATAAGTGCACATTGACTATTTATTTATCGTATGGTTTTTAGTGCCGGGAGTGTCCGAAGACATGTTCGGCTCGCCTGAGTCTGTAGCTGCTTCCAGCGGACACCCTAAAGGGTGAGCTACAAGTTCCGTTCAATTTCAAGTAGTTCCAACTTTCGCCACCAGATATCAATGATACGTAGTGGTGAACGTTGGAACTTTGATAGAGCGTTCTGACGAAATCTAACCTAACAATTTTGCTTTACACAAGTTTAGTCTGTGAAAGGATCTTTTACATGCCATAAATCTATGACATGGAACCGCCGGCTTTACTTCCCCTCCGAAGGAAGGCATACTGAAGGATTTTCAACGCTCTTAAAAAAATCCGACGACTTCGGCCGGGTTTGAACCCGCTATCTTGGGCACAGCAGTTCAGCATGCTACCGACTACGCCACCGACTATGAGACGGCGGGATGCCTTTAGTGTTACGGAAACGGCAATAGCCGCCACAGAGCTTCGTTGCTACTGACATAACGACCAGACTGATATTTGTACTGAAATATACGGGATTTGTGAGCCCAGTGTTTATGAAATTGAACGTAGCTTGATCGATACCTTTATTTAGTACCCGCTACTGTAGTGTTTAAAACTTAAAGGCGGTATTAGAAGGCGCTTCCTCTAATTTTTTTACCCCTGGCACTACAGCCCATGAAGGGCTTAGGCCTATAATGCGACCGCTTCCCAGTCATTTGGCCTTCAGATATTGTGGTGACGCGTGGTCAGTGCATCGTATCCCTCGGCCGTTAATGTTGTTCTTCGTGACCGGGGCGCTGCCTCACCATCAGACAGCTACTCAATTGTCCTCACGAATCTGAATGCACACCGTTGCAAACCTCACGTCAGTGTCAAAAATCTCTGACGGAGCCGGGAATCGAACCCAAGGCCCCCAGTTGAGAGGCCGCCGCGCTACCCTGTTCTTATTGTGTTTATATATATCTTGAAAAAGATAACAAATGGATTGGCATTGCCTCCTACAGGGATTTATATAAAATCGGATGTCATACCTTGAGGTAGTGTTGCCATGGAAACGGACTTTCCATTAGTTCAGTTTATCAGAGCGAAGATAGTTTTCTGCGAATATCTTTGAAAATATTGGTTTTAGGGCCTTAAAAAGTGGTTTTCGGTGTCCCCTAGGGACCTACCGAGTATTGTTTCTCGCATCGAGGGGCGTAAAATGAGCTGTGTCCGCTCTTTATGCGACAACTTCGATATTTTGTCCCAGTTGAGTATTTTTAGTGACTTTTCTGTTATGTTGCTCGTTCCACGGGAACAATGATTTATTTCTGGGTGAAAGGCATCCTATATGTTATCCCAGGGTATAAGCTGTCTCCATTTCAAATTTCATCCAAATCCGTCCAGCCGTTTTAGTGTCAAGAGGTAACAAACTAACACACACACACACAGACTTTCACAATTATAATATATATAGGGAATAGGGATTACAGTGCTTGCAGTAAGTTTAGAGACAGGTCTAAATTTCGTTTAATGCACAATTTTCTCTAAAGTAACAGCATTTCAGCCATTGTTTTACATGAAGTTATGAGACATCTATTATATATGAGGGGTTTTCATTTAAAATTTCACTGCTTTACCTCAAATACTTTGCAAGTGAAAAGCGCCGGGTTCAATCCCTGTCTCCTCTAACTTTCTTTGCCCAACTACATCATTCTTAATAGCTTTGTTTTACAACTGAATCTATACAGTCGGTTATACAGTATATGCATTCTAACAACATAACATATAAGGTGCGTTCAAAAAGTAACGAGCCGGAGGCTAGAATGCGGAAACCGGTGACGACATCGGCTAATCTTGGCGTGTGTAACGAGGTGTGGTTCCGATCAGAGTGTGGAAGGTCGTAGCCCGTCGCTAGAGGGCACTCGTGCACGTCACGTGGCGATACAAACGAGCAGCAGCATGCATCAATCGTCCAATGCTGCCAGTCGCATTGCAAACAGTGACATGGAGGCGTCAAACGAAGAGCAAAGAGGTGTTGTTCGGTTTCTGACAGCGGAAGGAGTAGGAGGAACGGACATTCATCGCCGAATGTCACAAGTGTACGGCGAACATTGCATGTCCCTTGCAAGGGTCAAGGCGTGGCACAAGCTCTTCAGGGAAGGACGGGTGTCGTTAGCCGAAGATGCTCGATCTGCCCCCCCTCCCCTGGATTACCGATGACAACGTCCAGCTGGTTGATGCACTCATTACCCAGGACCACCGAGTGGCAGTGAACGTCATTGGACGCCGTGGTCGGATTGAGCGTCGGAAGTGTGCACACCATAATGAAGGAACGATTGCACTTGCGTAAAGTGTGTGCCCAATAGGTGCCCTACAGTCTTCAACCACACCCGGAAGCATGTCGAATGGCCCACAGTTTTGGTCATCTGCAGCGCTAGGCGAGGGAAGGGAATGGGTTCCTGGCACGAGTGGTGGGTGGAGATGAGTCATGGTGTCATCACTTCGAACTAGAATCCAAACGGCAAAGCCACCAGTGGAAGCATCCAGGGTCACCACCACCCAAAAAAGGCAAGGCCATCCACACGAGTGCAGGAAAGGTTATGCTGACGTTCTTCTTTGACCAAGATGGCCCCCTTCTGAAACTCTTCATGCCGCACGGGACAACAGTGAATGCCCAGCGTTACTCGCTAACCTTGACCACCCTTCGCCAAGCGATCAAAACAAAACGACCAGGCAATCTCACCCGTGGAGTCATTCTGCTCCATGACAATGCACGACCTCATACGGCCAACACAGTCGCGGCACTCCTGCCGTAATTCAAATGGGAGGTTCCCGGCCACCCTTCATACAGTCCAGAACTCTCTCCCTGTGATTACGCCATGTTTGGTCCCCTGAAAAGGGCTCTGCGGGGCCAACGATTCACCTCGGACGTCGACGTCCAGCTGTACGTGCGGAACTGGTTCTCATCGCAGCCCAGGGAATTTTATGAGACAGCCATTCACCACCTCGTGTCACAGTGGGACAAGTGTCTCAACAGTCAGTGCCAATACTTCTAACATACAGGTACTGGCTTCTGTGATTATGCCCCCGGCTCGTTACTTTTTGAACGCACCTTATAAAACCACAACTGCCTCCTTACCAATCCTATCCATAATTTGTATTTAAACCAACTACAACTTGGGTGTGTGCATTAGCTCCATGTGCTAGCTTTACCTTACCCTCTATAGGTAGAGCGTTATCCCTTTCCTTTTGACATCGCTGAATGACAGCATCCACCCACGAGTTTTACACTTAGACCCTTGGCTTGTTCTTGATTAGGTTTGGTTCGGTTTGGTTCAGTTTGGTTCGGTTTTGGTTCGGTTTAGTTCGGTGTAGTCACTATTTTGTTCCTTCAGCTACCCTCTTTAACCGATCAATTAAAGATAGACTGCTCTTAATTCTTGAATCGATAAATCAGATTTTGTCTACACCGTTTGTCATTTCCATGCCTGCAACCTATACTCCGTCTGTACTGCGGTCAGGTCAGAAAACAAGTTATAATGGTCAAAGACGTGTCAGTCACCATACGAGTAGCATAAAATAATGTTTCATTACTCACAGTAAACATCTAACATTAAGGGCCTTTGGGGAAAATTCATAAGCCATAAGAAAAGAGGGCGTCCTGTCAAGTCCTAGAACATACTATGTATCCGAATCTGAAAATTAGTTTATAAAATCTCAGTTCGATGACCTTGCCGTTTTGGGATATTTGAGTCAATGAGTGCACCATAGGAACAATCAGAAAAATACCCTTAAAACAAACCGTCATATGCCGTCCTATCAAAATATCCATTGATCCATTGAGGGTACTGCCATCGTGGCCAGCAACATGTTTGTTTAAACACCACCGGTACCGTCTCTAGCTCTACTACCACTCTTAAATTATTTTTTTAAATCAGAATTTTTTTTCAACATGTGCAGTTAGGCCCTTTGTCAAAATTCTTTTTGAAAAAATAAATACTACATTCAAAAGGGGGGACGTAACCCCGAGTAATTTCATACCTCACATGTCGATATCTGGTCGTCATACTAATATATAACAAGAAGTTCCGTGACGAATTAAGAGCCTACTTTTCTTAAAATGTTAGATTCATGCCAATCTATATGGACCTATCTAGAATAACGACGAAATTAAGTTGGTAATGTCGACATTTCTAATTAGTTAGAAATACTGTATACCTGGCATAATGTAGCCTAATAGAGTACTACAGTTGGGAACCCTGGAGACTGAATATATTCTTAGATCCATTTCTTAAGGTACAGAATACAAAATTTGGATGAAGTCCAATGGATAGCATGGACGTTACATGCAGTTTAACATTGGATCTATCAACGCGAGGAACTTATGTCCATAGGCTCTATAACATAAAAAAACAGTTTGATTACTGTAAAAGATTCGTAGATATTGAGAACCGTCAAAATATTTCGGATGCTCGCCATTTTGGATTGTTATATGTTAAGGCCATACAGTTATCTTATGTAACATTAAAGGAAAATTATTGCGTAGCTTCATTATTCAAACTTTCACTTCGATCACATGATTAGAACACAAGAAATAAAAACGAGATTTTAAAATTTCGCACAGCCTCCATTTTGAGCTTATGTAAACAAATGAACTAAATTAGATGCCAGTGCATTTCAATATGTATAATCATTACTGTACCACATTTCTCTGCGCCCAGATGGTTAAATCACGAGAGAAAAGTCTATTAAAATGTTTCAAATTCGCTTGGCCGCCATGTTGGTTTTGTACTTCATAGGTTTTTGAAAGTTGCATAGATAAACTTTTAGCTGTGCCCTTTACCATCGTACAAAATTTCAGGGTGATATCATAAATAATTTCGGAGATATTGAATGTCAGTGAAATATTTCGCACAACCGCCATTTTGAGGTTATGTAAAATTGAACTAAATCAGACGCCAGTGCATTACAGTGTGTATAGAGATTTGCTGTACCAAGTTTCATTACGTTTGGATGGTTAAATCGCGAGAAAAGTCTATTTAAAAGTCGCAAATTCTCTTGGCCTCAATGTTGGTTTTGTAGTTACCATGTTTTTGAAAGTCTCATAGGTGAACTTCTAGTAGTTCCTTTTATCATCATACAAAATTTCAGGGTGATATCCGTAACAGTTTCGGAGATACTGAGTGCTGATGAAATATTTCGCACAGCCACCATGTTGGATTGGTGTGACACAACAAAATTTGAAGGGCACTGTCGGCGTCGGCCGGAATGGTCCTATGATCTTACCGAGTTTCATTGAAATCGCTCTAGCCGTTTAGAAGTTATTGGGGGTCACACACACACACCATCACACACACACAGACACACGGACAAAAGGTGATTTCATAAGCCTATTTTTTTCATAAAATGAAAATAGGCTAAAAATGATTGAAGGAAAAAATAAATGAGAGAGTAAATGAATGAATGAAAGAATACATTAATAAATGAGATTGAATGAATAAGAATGAATGAATGAATGAATGAATGGAAAAATAATGAATGAATGGATGAATAATTGTCTTTTTGTAGTCGTAAAATAGTGATCAAAGCAAATTCTTTGGTCAGACACCACACAAGACGTAGGAAGAGTACCTACTGTAAGTTCCATTAATTTTGGCAAAGTCACAATCGATATTAGAAACCGCACAAGCGATAGAAACTAAGGATAGATACTCTATTGATAAGCGGCTTCAGTGGCGAAGTTGGTAGCATTCTGAGCTTCTATGCCCAAGATCGCGGGTTCAAACCCGGCCAAAATCGTCAGATTTTTTAAGAGCGTTAAAAATCCCTCTGTATGCCTTCCTTCGCAGGGGAAGTAAAGCCGGCGGGTCTATGCCATAGATCTATGGCATGCCAAAGAACCTTCCACTAATTACACTTGTGTGAAGCTAAATTATAGGTTAGGTTTCACTAACGCTCTTAGGTTCCAACATTCGTCGCCAGGAGCCGACTGCAGTGGCATCTAGTTACCAAGTTCATAACTAGTCGTCGTTGATGGTAGCGTTTGGTAGCAAAAGTAGAAACTACTTGAAATTTGAATGTCTGCAGTCCTTACTTGAATTAAAAACAGATAACACACTCTAATACAGCCATCACAATTAACACCGGTATTCAGACAGATTCTAAGCCTCCGTGGCTTAGGTGGCAGCACGCCGGCCTCTCACCGCTGGATCCGTGGTTCAAATCTCGGTCACTCCATGTGAGATCTGTGCTGGACAAAAATGGAGGCAGACAGGTTTTTCTCCGGGTACTCCGGTTTTCCCTGTCAAAATTTCATTCCAGCAACACTCTCCACTATCATTTCATTTCATCTGTCATTCATTTAATCATTGCCCCAGAGGAGTGCGTCAGGCCTCGGCAGCTGGCGCAGTTCATATCCTCGCCGCTAGATGGGGGCTTCATTCATTCTATTCCTGACCCGGTCGGAGACTAGAAGCAGGCTGTGGATTTTCATTTTTTCATTCAGACAGTTTCTACACACACCCAAAGTACACGGGGCTACATGACCGCATTGTCGCAGCCCCAAACTGAGGAACCAAGCAAACAACCAACTTTATTGATAATGAAAGATTGACTTTCGGCCAAACCCTCAATTGTTTCGCATTCCCTGGCAAATTTGATTCATTAAAATTTCGTGGTTTGTAAGATATTCAGGAAAATTTAGGATTCTCCGCATTCTTCTTGTCATCCAGCAAGGACATACATTTTGGAACCAAAAATCGGGACAGACACGGTTTTCCGGTTGGCAACGCTAAATTAGAAGATGAAGGAAGTGAATTAAGATCACAGGAACAAAGGAACAAGCAAGATGAGACAAGAATAAAAGAACGTCTTCATTTATAGAATAATAAGGTAATGAAAATGAAAGCACCACTAAATTACTGACCAAAATTCTCCTATAGAGAGCTTTGAAGTCATTTTTCAGTGTTGCCTTATTGACAATATATTGCACATTTTCAGTCGAAGAACGCTAAATAATCCTATTTATATATTAATATTATTCATCATCATCTTCATTTCCCCTTTTCCAGTTGACACTGGGTGGAGGCAAATATGGTTCCTCTCCACTTTGTTCTGACGTTCCACCATTCCTCTTCCGACACGGTGTTCCAATGCAGGTTCCGTTTTCTAATACTATTCTCCTCCGAGTCCATCCAACGCATTCTTGGTCTTCCTTGTCCTCTCTTCCGTCGTTCCAGTGCTCGTCTTGGTATCCTTACTTCAATCATCCGTTTGACATGTCCAAACCATCTCAATCTGTTTTGATCCAGTTTGTAATTTAGTTTCTGTACTCCCAGTTCTTTCCGTATATCTTCATTTCTCACTCTGTCCCTCTTCGTTTTCTGGACCATACTTCTCAGGAATCTCATCTCAGCTGCCTGTACTCTGCTCTCATCCCTCTTAGTCATTGTCCAAGTTTCTGCTGCATATGTCATTATAGGAACATAATATGCTTTCTACTGTACCCATGTGAATAATTTCCATGGAAAACATGCTTCTGCCTCCAGCTTGAATCAGTCCTCAGGCGTGTACCGTTCACCCACTGAGCAGTTGCATATTTTTGATCTGAGACTAAAAGGTATCAACTCTACAATAATAAGGCACAACTCTATTCTAAAGACTTTAATTGAGCTCTAAATCATGGCTTCACACAAACAAAAACACAATCCCAACAATATAACACAAAACAATGCAAAACTTTTTCCTTCTATCCACTATTATTCGCATTTTATCCTCGCAAATCCAAATGATTATTTATTCATTTACCATGAGATTAACATAAAATTCATTCTCAAGTGCGCTGATGCACTGGTAAAATACACATACAACTGTACGTACAATCTTACGTCACCTATTGTGACCACTTTAATTTCACAATCTAGTTGTTTGTTCTCAACACATCCTACTTTACATTATGCGTACAATTATGTTCTGTATTTCTCTTCCCACCAAAATGCTCTACCATGCATTCACCAATTTATGGGTTGCACATCAGATTTACTTTCAACTACATTGTTACTTGTAATTCTACCCCTTTATGCAGTTCCACTGTCTGTCGTCATGAGTTCAATTTCAATGATCCTGTTACCGCTGTGTCGAGTGGGATTTTATGCTACCCTTGCGTGGGCATAGCATATGGCATCTGGTGTCCACCTTCGGAAATAGGTAACAATGTCAGTATAAAAATGCAACTTTCAACATCTCATAAGTTTGCCAAGTATTAAGTTATCAGAATGATCCTTAATTATCAATGTGTTTCAAACCACACAAATTCATTATACAATACAACCATGATTCTTTTATTACAAACAGGGTTTCAAAATCTTTCCACTCTAAACGTCACCCTCCAAGGGTAGTTTAAAATCTCTTCCCCCTGGCCCTTCCTGTATACAATGGGTCTGCGCTGGGCTGTATCAAAACACTTGCTACCTCCCTCGCTCTGTTCCTTTCCTTTTATTTCCAAGCAGTAGCACGTGGCTTCAAATACAATAGTGCCGTCTCACTGACCTGCACAACACAGATGATCTAACTGAACCGTATGCAAGACGGGATATGGAATTGTTTAAGCATTTATTCCTATCCTTAGGATATTAATGGCTGGCCTCAACAGGTCCATTTACACTCATATGAAGGAACGAGATTCATCAAACACATGTCGGATTGGGATAACCGGCATCTTTTTGTTAAAGAACACGGTCAGGTACACTTCCTGCCGTCTACATTCACTCCCAGGAGCTGAATTTATTCAATAGCTAGTTCTCGGCCGATATCAGGTGTCATGCTGAGGTCTCCATTGTTATCCTCCCATGCACCACTGGATTCGAACCCGGAACATTTCATAGCAATACTCAGAGCTAGGGTTTTCCTTCACTTAATACGCTCTGGCAAATAATACCTCTGTATGCCCTTGGCTATACGAGATTTCACACGTCGATTAGACTACCTGGCAACCATGACCATTGCGATATGATCCCGTCCTTTAATTAGTAAGATAATCTCTATCAATTACTCTTATAAGCTTATTCATCAAGCTGCGATCAATTCACTATTAAACCCTTCCATTTCCTATATTCTTGTATATTTATTTCCATTATCATAATATACTCTGATATTAAATTCCTTTGGTTAGCTCATCACGTATAATACTACTGCTTGGATACACATGTATTCCAATTAGCATACATATTTTGCTTACAAACATTCTCCCTGGTGTGTATTCATTTATTCTCATTATTATTATTATTATTATTATTATTATTATTATTATTACTGACATAAATTTTTCCCTATACCGACACAACGTAACCGTATTTATATAATCAATAACCGAACATCCTTGTTCGTTACGTTAACCATCTATTCAACTCAATTGCCATTCCTACATTAGTGGTAACGATTTATCCACTCAATGATGTACAAAGACATCTCAACTTGACTAAAATCAACACAACATTAATAACTGAAGGTTCTACCTCCCAAAATTGACTCTTATTGGCATATTCTACAATTTTGACGTCACTCAGCATACAGTGGACTACATTCACTACAAAATCATGGTTTTGGATACTTACATTGGCTAATCTGGTGGCTCCGACCAAACATTTTCTCCAGTAATGCCCGCCATCATTTGCAAATTAGCAAGGCATTATCACACTTTTCACACACATTTTACATAATTTTTGCATTACAAAACACTCTGCACTTTGCTTCTCCATGTCGAAGCTTGTCGCTTCCTTTTTCACAAAACACGTTATATCACTTATTACACTGTTAAGTTTACATATATTTAAATGACCATCACTAAAATCACACGATCAATATGTACATTTCTTAATGGTTGACCTTTATTTGCAGAATTTCAGAAATGCAGGCGTTGAAGATCTTCCTTCACGACTATCCCGCATCTCGTTCGAAAGTCTCGATTCTCTGCCTAATGATTCCTACCGGTCCCCAATCTGTCTATCAATTTCTATCCTTAGATAAATTCCCAATATAGCAGAAATATGCTTCCCCATCGTCCTGAGCATTAATTACAGTGGTATCCCTGCGAAATTTCATCACTCGCATAACAAAGTTTATACCTGCGCCGTTCGACATCCTATTATATGTCTAACAATTAGCTTATATATTGCGCTCGTCCATTGTGCATTGTACTTGTACAATTACCACTTTCAATTGTCCTTCGGCCGAACTTACAGTCCCCCTTAATGATCTGCTTATAACAAAACATTGGACAGTTCCACGTACATTATTATGATACCACATAATACCTCCTCGTCATGAGGTACGATTTGCCTAATCTGACATTTTCTTAACTTGTAGATCACACGGTACATTTTCTGCGTACTCAATAGTAATCACTTGTACTGCCGACTATAAAAGTATGGCACGACTGTCTTTATTAATTGTTCTTAATTAGTGCCTTACTGCATGGTTAATATGTTGATGAGCACTCAACATACTAAAGTGCACGCGTCCCTTCCTGAACTCCGGTGACGTGCGCTTCGCACTAGTGTCTGGTTCAACTGACCCCGACTGTTCGCTCCACTGACCTTATATCTGTTTGGAGACAAAAAGTAGGTCTAAAATTTAATTGGAGCTCCAACTCCTCTCTCCGTACATTTCTGGTCTTGAAATAACGTTTTCCTGGTCCATTTTGCCTCGCTGATCACATATCCGTCTGTGTGCTCGAGAATCGATCGGCCAATTAATTAATATTAATTGCCTTTGCCAGCGCGTCCCCACGCCGCGTCCCTGGTTTTTTCCCGAAGACATGGTCAGATTCTGGTGCTGGCCTCATTTCTACGGTGTCAATGCGCGTTACATTAAATCTGCCTCGATTTCAATATTTGATGGCTTGATAATTAGCCTCCTGGCCATTCATTCACAATGGTGCAATCCTCATGTCTCTGAGTTACTCCATTCACGAGTAATTATTAAATTATTCTGGCATCTTCTCAACCCCCTGGACCTTTCGTTATGTAGCGGGGAATCACTTGCCCATATATTACCGTCCTGCCTTGTCTCAGACAGCATAAGTAGGTCATAGTGACTGGCATGGCTCCACGAAACCACGCCTCTATTCCAGGCCCATTTACAATCTGTCAAGAGTTCTAACTCTCTGCGCTAAGTCCAGAATTGTATGCATCTTACAGCCCAATACTGCCGTATTCTGCTAATATTTTCTACATTATATTAACAAATTATGTCAGAGTTTGTTTATATCACAACAGTGATTTAATGTGTCCTTCCTTTAGGGGTTTTTATAGATTAAACTCCCTCAAAAGAGCTTGTGTTCGTTTCTTGCTGGTATCTCTAGTCTGTACTCACCTGTCTCAGAGATCCAGGTTCGACACCAGTCAGCCTAACACCGTTGGGTTCAGTACATAACTTATTTAGCCTTAATTGGTATATCCTTGTTCCATACTAGTCCCCGTACCTGTTGGTAGAAAGCACTCCCGAGTGTGATTCTTCTGCTAATTTCCAAATCTAGTCATCCATCTTCAGCCAGTTCACTTCCCAAGTATTGGGAAATGCGATAAACACTGATGGTCACAGGTGAAGTCGAACTTTGAAAGTTGAGCTAACTGGTGCATGACGAATAATACTAATTTAATGGATCTTGTAGTGTCTTCCAGACCAAATTTAGCTTGTACATTTGAACTTAAGATCTGATGATGCTCGCATTACGAACGAAACATATCATCCTATAAGGTTTTTCATGTTGTTTTTCGAATTTTTCAATAATTGGGATTATTTAACTCTTTTTGATGTCATGTTATTATGAATGGTTATGCTAATTATCTCGAGCCAAGTTTAGTTGAAATTACGCATTTTTGATAAATAATGTCTCCTCAAATGTTAAGGGAACGATTTGGTATCGCAGTAATCAATAACAAAATGCGTGAGGGTCGTCTGTGATGGTTTGGGCATGTGCTACTGTCAGGAGCGGACACCATTACTAAACAGGGCTACACACTAGAGGTCGCTGGGAAGAGACCAAAGGGACGACCGAGACAACGTTGGGCAGATACACTGCACAGGGATCTGAAAAGCGTCAACCTACATCCGGACATGGCCCATGACCGAGTAAAGTGGAGACAGCGGATTCAAATAGCAGACCCTGCCACGAGGCGGGACAAACGCTAAAGCAAAAGAAGAAGAAAGAAGAATGTCTCCTCAAATGTAAAATATTATTTTCCGTAGCAGGCAAATATATTTTAAACTTATCAGATCACCATTCTATAAAGGATATCTCGAGGAAGGTTTCTTTAGTAAAACATTCATATATGACCAAAGGAAGCCAAGCAGTAACGATTTCAGTGAATCGAGTCGAAGAAAAACTTGCCGCCCGTGCGACGTTGAAGCTTACGAGAACGCAGGGTAAACCGTTAAAAATAGACTATCTAAATACTGTACTAAGAGTGTGAGAATTGTTCAGCAGCAAATGCTCTACAAATACGTCCACGACCGCATATCTCTATATTTAATACACCGCACACTATAAGTGTTTTTACGTTTTTATTTCTTCCAACAATCTCCATTCAGTGGAAATTTAAATTACAGTACAAGCTCCGGAGCGCTCGAGCCTATCACCCCAGCTTCGCCCAGCACCAAACTGTAGGGTCGTGTCGAGTTAAGACTTCAGAGAAGAATATATGAGTTTGGAGTTTCACTGTTCACCTCGGATTTTCTGAATTGCGTCTGCGACCTGCCGTCCGTGCACCTTTTAAGCTTACGCTGGGTAATCCGTTTAAGATACCGGGGAGGTGGGGCTTGCTAGTTAATACTATAATCCATTTATTTCATTAAAAACACTAGGGAACCGGGAGAGTGTGCAATGCTGAAAAACGCTTATCATGGTATTACATCTGTTTGAAATTAAAGTTTTCAATGATTATTTTTCAATTTTTTTCTCAGTCTTTATCAGGGCCTATTCTTTAATTCACAACAGTTTTATTGCTCTAAATGAAAAAAAAAACACTCAAGTAAATAGGTCATAAATTTACCAAAAAGTCATAAAAATTTTGACATTTTATGTACAATTTCTGAGAACATTTTCAAAATATGGTCATGAAATGTTTACATGATATTTAACCACTGATACGCGACCTTAATGACTACATTCATCTTCCTAAATGAAATAGGTTCGAAGATATAATTTTTTTATTCTTTGGAATTAGGCAGATTTTTTTGAGTATGGTAATATTTTTTTTTACTGAAAATAAAGATTGAGAAAAAAATAAAGACTGAGAAAAAAATTGAAAAAAAATCATTTAATGAATGTGTTGTAACCATGACAACGCGGGAATCATTATCTCTCTGGATATATCGATATTCCAAGAATAATTGGATTCATAATCAGTGTTCTTTGAACATGCTGCTATAAGCTGACATCCCGCGCTTGTTATCCTTTGAAGTCGTATTTATTTACTTTACATTCATGCTCTGAGCTAATTAAGATCCTCTTGGAAGGAAGGGGAAATAAATAAAGTTTGTATAGGCTGTTAGGCTATATGAAAATATCCAGCTTAAATTTAATAAAATCGATATATCCAGAGAGATAATGATTCCCGCGTTGTCATGGTTACAACACTGATAGCACTACGCGGCTGGGAATAAAATAACAAGTAGTTCCGTGAAGAACTAAATAGCCTATTTTCATATATCCTACTTATATTGATTGCCTCTATCGACAAGCAAATTTTCAGTTTGATTGCTGTAATAGATTCGTAGATATTGAGAACCGTCTAAATATTTCGGATGGTCACCATGTTGGACATTTATAGGCATTATAGTTATGTACTATTACATGAAGATTATTGTGTAGGTGTTTTATTCAAACTTCAATCGCATGATTAGGACACAAGAAATAAAAACAAGATTTTAAAATTTCGCTCAGCCGCCATATTGTCGTTATCAAAACAATTTAAATGGATTAGATGCCAGGGGATTAAAATGTATATAAGCATATACAGTACCAAGTTTCACTGCGCTTAGATGGTTAAATCGCGAGAATCGACCATTTTAGTATTTGAAATTCGCGTCTTCGCCATGTTGGATTTGTGCCCACCAGGTTATTTCACGTCCTATAGGTGAAAGCCTCTTTACACATACAAAATTTCAGTCTGATTGCTGTCATAGATTAATAGATATTAAGAACCGTCTAAATATTTCGGATGATCACCATGTTGGATTTTAATATAATTATCTAGGCCATAGAGCTATGTACTATTAGATGAGAATTAATGTGTTCGATCGCATAACTACAATACAAGAAATTTAAAAAAAAAATTCGAAATGTCTTACAGGCGCCATCTTGAGGTTATGTAAATAATTGAACTAAATTAGATGCCAGTGCATTACAATGTGTTTAAATATTTACTGTGCCATATTTCACTGCGCTCAGATGTTTAAATCGCGAGAAAAGACTATTAAAATATTTCAACTTCGCTTATCCGGCATGTTCGTTTGGTACTTAAAAGGTTTTTGGAAAATACATGGATAAACTCGTAGTTGTACCCTTTATCACCGCACAAAATAATCAGGCTAATATCGGTAATAGTTTCGGAGATATAGAATGCCGGTAAAATATTTAGCACAGCCACCATGTTAGATTGGTGAGACGTAATAAAATTTGAAGGGTACGGTCGGGGTTGGCCAAATTAGTACTATGACCTTATCGAGTTTCATTGAAATTGCTCCAGCCGTTTAGAAGTTATTAGGGGACACACACACATACACACACGGGCAAAATGTGATCTCATAAGCCTTTTTAGCCTACTTTCGATTTTTGCATAAAATGAAAGTAGACTTATGAGATGTACACAGGGCCGAAAATTGTGTGTCTGTCTATGTGTTTGTGAGTGTGTGTACTCTGAATGTCTGTCCCCCCTATCAATTCGAACACGGTGAAAACGAATTGAAAAAAAATTGGTACAGAGGTAGCACTAGCATAAGGCACCTCAGTGTCATGTTTTATATCGCCGCCATCTTGACGGAAACGTAATGGCGGCCAACCAAATGTTCAACGCTTCTATCGAATTATGATTAACCTAATCATCCAATCTCTACCAAATTTTGCAACGACATATATTTATATGGCGAGCGTCTCTTGACTACAAGGTCATCAGTCTAATAGTTTGCAGATGGCGGCCATGTAAGTGTGCAAATCGATTCCCCCTATCAATTCAAACACGGTGAAACCGAATTGAACGAAATTTGCTACTGAGGTAGCACTAGCAAAGGGCACCTCAGTGTCATGTTCAATATCGCCACCATCTTGACGAAAGCATAATGGCGGTCAACCAAATGTTAAAAGCTTAGATCAAATTCTGACCAACCTAATCATCTGATCTCTACCAAATGTTGCAACATTATACCTTTATGTATGAAGAAACGTTTGACCTAATTAAAAGGTCATCAGCCCAATAATTTGCGGATGGCGGCCATGTATGTGTGCAAATCGATTCACCCTATCTATTAAACCACGGTGAAACCGAATTGAACACAATTTTGTACAGAGGTAGCACTAGCAAAGGGCATCTCAGTGTCATGTTTTATATCGCCGCCATCTTGACGGAAACGTGATGGCGGCCACTCAAATGTCAAAAGCTTAAATCAAATAACAACCAACTTATCATTTGATCTCTACTAAATTTTGCAACAACATACCTTTATGTGGTAAGCATATGTTGACCAAACTGCAAGGTCATCAGCTCAATAGTTTGCAGATAGCGGCCATGTATGTGTGCCGATCGATTCCCCCTATCAATTCAAACACAGTGAAACCGAATTGAACGTCATTTGGTACAGAGGTAGCACTAGCAAAAGGAAACTCAGTGTCATGTTCTTTATCATGCCATCTTAACGGAAACGTAATGGCGGCCTCCCAAATGTTAAAAGCTTAAATCAAATTACGACCAAGCTAATCATCTGATCTCTACCAAATATTGCAACAACATACCTTTTTCTGGGAAGCATATTTTGACCAAATTAAAAGATCATCAGCCCAATAGTTTGCAGATTTCGGCCATGTATGTGTGCAAATCGATCCGCCCTATCAATTCAAACACGGTGAAACCGAATTTCATGAAATTGTGTACAGAGGTAGCATTAGCAAAGGCACCTCATTTTCATCTTTTATAATGCCGCCATCTTGACGAATACGTAATGGTGGCCACCCAAATGCTCAAACGTAAATCAAATTACGATTAACCTAGTCATCTGATCTCTACCAATGTGAGAAGCGTTCTTTGACCAAGCTACTAGGTCATCAGTCCAATGGTGTGCTTATGGCGGCCATGTATGTGTGCAAATCGAATCTCCCTATCAATTCAAACACGGTAATACTGCATTGAACGAAATTTGGTACAGAGGTAGCACTAGAAAAGGGCACCTCAGTGTCATGTTTTATATCGCCGCCATCTTGACAGAAATGGAATGGTGGCCACTCAAATGTTAAAAGCTTAAATAAAATTACAACCAACCTAATCACTTGATCACTACCAAATTTTGCAACAACATACCGTTTTGTGGGAAGCATCTTTTGACTGAACTACAAGGTCATCAGAACAAGAGATTGCAGATAGCGGCCATGTATGCGTGCAAATCGATTCCCCCTATCAATTCAAACACGGTGAAACCGAATTGAATGAAATTTGGTACAGAGATAGCACTAGCAAAAGGCACCTCATATTCATGTTTAATATCCGTAGACTATAACACGTTGTATTTCAACAAACCACTACAACCAACATTCAATTATACTCCTTGAAAACTCCTCGAAAATGACAAAGTGTTATAACAATGCCCATGCATTTAGGAGAAAGTAGGCTATATGTTCTTTACTGAACACGTTGGTTTTTTTTCCTAAAGGAAAATAGTCTAAACATTCTATAAATAACGTGGCCGATATATCGCTCCGTGGCTCTATAAGGGTTAATGTTCACCGACTGGAAAGTGGCAAAATCAAAGATCCCTTGATTAGGGACGGTTTGAAAATGAAATGAGGGTATTATGGACAGTGTCATCAGGATGGGCGGGCCTTGAAAGTGTATTTTGTCTCAACAATGATGATACAAAAATTCTTGCGGACACCAAGAATCTAAAAGGCAAGAGGATATATGTTCAAAAAGGGGCATGGACAGAGAAACGATGCGAGAATAGTGGATCTTGCAATTGCACGTGATTTCATACGTCCATATCCTGTGTTCCGTGGGTTCCTTGATAGCTTAATGGACAAGTCGATTTGACAGGAAGAAATGGCTTTTAATTGACTCATTTCGAGTGTAGCTATTGGTCTGTGTAATATTACTAATAGTAATTACAATAACAGAGTCCTGAAATGCACTTGACTCAAGGATGATTGCACAGTTCTCTCTCAACATGAATCAGGCGAGTTTGCTGCTACTGTCGACCAAAGTATTATGTGCACTCGAGTCTGAAGGTTGTTTGTAAAGTAACCAATAGACCTACATAAAATCCAATAACATCATCATTTTTGTCGTTCTATTTTACGTTAGGTCATGTAGGTTTGGAATTTTTAATTTATATTTTAATATTTTTTATCGCAGTTGGAACACAAAAAGTGCACGTTTTTAAGCGTGTTTCAACCATGCGTCACATTTGAGAATTATTGTCTCAAAAACCCGTCATCATATCGAATCCAAATTTTAACACAATGTACATTGGAATGTTGTATAACTAGTTTATTAATTTCAAAATTGTGTGTGTCCAAGAAACAAAGTTGTTATTATTTTTGTAAGGTAACTTTTTCTTGGCTCGGGGTGGTTGGAAAATGTAGTTCTTGGTTGCGTTGTAATCGTTATACATCACAAAGTTATGCTGTATGACTGTGAAATACGTAAATTAATTCACTTATTTTATATCGGTTTGTATTTGTACGAGGAAATAACACACGGTTCACTAGCTAGCTGCTCCTGGGAAAGCTGTACAGCGTTGCTGAGATGGAGCCCATCACTTCCGAGCGAGACGCGCCATGATGCGTGTGTGCACCATTTCGGCAACGCTGTACAGCTTTCCCAGGAGCGGCTAGCTAGTGAACCGTGTGTTATTTCCTCGTACAAATACAAACCTATATAAAATAAGTGAATTAATTTACGTATTTCACAATCATACAGCATAACTTTGTGATGAATAACGATTACAACGCAACCAAGAACTACATTTTCCAACCACCCCGAGCCGAGAAAAAGTTACCTTACAACAATGATAACAACATTGTTTCTTGGACACACAAAATTGTGAAATTAATAAACCAGTTATACAACATTCCAATGTATATTGTGTTAAAATTTGGATTCGATCTGATGACGGGTTTTTGAGACAATAATTCTTAAATGTGACGCGTGGTTGAAACACGCTTAAAAACGTGCACCTTTTGTGTTCCAACTGTGATAAAAATTATTAAAATATTAATTTAAAAATCCAAACCTACATGAACTAACGTAAAATAGAACGACTAAGATGTTGATGGTATTGGATTTTGTGTACGCCTATTGGTTACTTAACAAACAACCTTCAAACTCCAGTACACATAATACTTTGGTCGACAGTAGTGCTCAGGTTGGCGACACAGATGATTACAGGCAAAGTAGAACGTTGGTAATTGCTGTATGACGATTAATATTTATCATGGAGTACTTCTCCTTTCACATCACGACTATTACGCCTCGTTGCGTAGTGGTTAGAATTCTTCGCTTTCACAGTGGACATCTGGGTTCGATTCCCGACTCAGCCAAGAAATTTAATTTTGGTCCGAGTGCTGCCACGAGGTGCACTCAGCCTCGTGGAGCAAAACTGAGAAAAGACCGGTTCGTTTCGTATATTCAGTGGGACAAATTTATCACTAACATTACTGACGCCTTTTGTATAATACTCCTCTTCTACCAAGTTTCGCTTTAATTGTACAATAAAATTCTGAGTTACTCATTTGTTTACTATAATAGTGCGTCTAGTCGCCATATTGAATCTATGGAATCACTGGCCTTTTGCTTTGGACATACGAAGTGACTTACGAGGTTCTGGTTGGTTGGTTGGTTGGTTCCTCAAGGGGCTGTGACAACGCGGTCAATAGCCCCGTGTACTTTGGGTGTGTGTAGAATCTGTCTGATAACCGGTGTTAATTGTACTGGCTGTATTTTTGTGTATTACTTGTAATTCAGGTAAAGGACTGAAGACAATAAATTTTCAATTAGTTCCTAATTTTGCTACCAAATACTACCGTCCAAAAACAACTAGTTGTGAAATTGGTTACTAGATGCCATCACAGTCATCTCCTGGCGACGAACGTTGGAACTTAAGAGCGTTAGTCAAATCCAATGGATGGTAGCGACCACATGACGTATCTTTTGCTTATGAACTGCGATGTGGAATAATTTATCGATGCTGGGTAATCCTGTCCACTGTTTTATGTTATCAACCCAGGAAATCCTTCTTCGGCCCCTTCCTCTTTAACCTTCGATCTTTCCTTCCAGTATCAACTTGAGAAGTCGATATTTGGTATTCCCCAAGATACGTCCCAGGTATGCAGTTTTTCATCTTTCAAAGGTGCATAATAAGTTTTGTTGCCTGTTCATTCTATGCAGTACTTCAACATTAACTATTTGAGCATCCATGGTATCTTCAGCATTCTGTGGTAAATCCACATTTCAGAGGCCTCTATCTTCTTTGTTGTTGCCGCATTTATTGCCCATCCTTCAGGCCCATATAGGAATACAGACCAAATGTAGCAGCTTACAAACCGAAGTCTAACGGTTCGATTTAAGTCCGTACTTGTGAGGATTTTCTTGAATTTCACAAAAGCATTACGGGCATTCTCTATACGACATTTTATCTCCATATCTGATCTCCAATCCACGCATAGCCATGTTCCAAGGTATTTGAATTTATCTACTCTTTGTAATCAGGAGGCATTAAATTGGAGATGTGCATTTCAAAAAAAGCCAGGCTGACGTGAGACAATCATGAAATACGTATTTTAGCCTACTTTTCTCATGTAATTTGAGCTCTATGTTGGATATCTCAGAAGTTATGAATGCAAACTATTCCGAAATTGGCACACATATAGACAATAGCATTCCAGATTGATTTTCGGAAGACTATATATGCCAGTATTGCCAACCTGATTCTAAGCCTGCCGATAGGTCCAATTTCTAAATGCATGTAACATCTATACTATCGATTGGATTTCAACCAGATTTCGTATGTAGTATGTGTTCTACAGCAGATATGACTGTGCGTATTCTAATGAGTCACCAGGGCTGCCAACTGTTAATAAATGCTCTCTCTATATTTTCACCATAATATCAATATATCAAAAGGTATACAAGCCGACAGCTCTAAACTTTGCACACGTATAGTACATGCCATTCAACCTCCGTTTGGAGTAACTTACAGTATATACATCAGGGCTCCCAACACGATTCTAAGCCTGCTGATAGGTCCAGGTATTAAATGCATATAATTTATATACTAACAAATGGATTTCAACCAAATTTCGTATGTGCTTTGTGTACCAAAACAGTATGACTATGCGTATTCGTAAGAACAAGCAGGGCTGCCAACTGTTAATAAATGCTCTCTCTATTTGTTTAATCCTAATATCAATATACTGTATCAGAAAGTATGCAAGTCATCACCTCTAAACTTTGCACACGTATAGTACCTGACATTCTAGATTCATTTGGGTCAACTAATATACCTCAGTACTGCCAACATGATTCTAAGCTATCTGATAGTTTCAATTTTAATTTCCTGTAACTTATATACTAACAAATGGATTTTATTCGAAATTGGCACTATAATAGATCGTAATATTTCAGATTAATTCTGAGCATCACATACATGACATTGGAATTTTAAGAAAAGTAGGCTCTTTAGTTCGTCACGGAACTATTAGTTTATATTGATGTTCAGACCTAGCATGTTGTTGTATTCCCCTACCACATTAACTAGATACTGAAGATCATCTAAGTTGTCTGCAATCAATACTGTATCATCTGCATAGCAAATGTTGTCGATGAAGACAATTTATCTTCACACAGGTGTAATTAGTGGAAGGTTTCTTTTACATACCATAAACCTATGAAATAGGACCACCGACTTTACTCCCCCCCGAAGGAAGGCATACTGAGGGATTTTAACGCTCTTAAAAATCCGACAACTTCGGCCGGATTTGAACCCGTAACCGTGGGCATAAAATGTCAGCATGCAACCAACTATGCCACTGAAGCCGCCCTTATAAGGTTCTATTTCATTACTGAATTTCGTTATTATAGTTCTAGGATACCGAAACTTACTCATTTATTTTGGAATATCAAGATGGCCACTGTGCGGTATATTCACCGTGATAGTCTTATGGCTAATGTATGTGAGAGCTCTAATATGATGCTCATCTCTTGGCAAGATTCCAAGACCCAATTTCATTCGGAGTTGTCGATTTTAATGTTCTAGTTTTTCACACAGCTGTCATCTTGTATGTATGGAGAGTTTGTTCTTTAACCTCGCCCATAAGAGGCTCTCAAATGTTGAGAGTTATTTTGTCTTTTATATTTTATAATTTCAATATGGCGGCTACGCGTAACATACAGTCTCACGTTGAAAACAAAGGGCACTTATATAGAACTATCTGAATGCCAAATACTGTGAAGATTGATTCATTGGATCATAAGTTATGGATTATATTATCTGCATGCTTTACACGGTCGCCAATTTGAAATTATTTAGTTGATGACCCTGTAGTTAAGTTAAAGCTTCCCAAATTTGGTAGAGATCCAAAGATTATTCGGAATTATATTTAAACCTTCATCATTTAGGTGGCCACCATTTTGTTTTGGTCAAGATGGCGGCAATATAAAACATGATACTGAGATGCCCTTTGCTAGTGTTACCTATGTACAAAATTTGGTTCAATTCGGTTTTGAAAGGAAGGAAAGAAGGAAGGAAGGAAGGAAGAAAGCATTTAGTTTTACGTGACCGTTAAACATGCGATCATGAGCCACGGGACCTCCATTTTACGTGGAATCCGAACCACAGGAGATGGCATTTCACTTCGAAAATCTCACATACATTCACCTCACCTTGGTGAGAGGCCAACAGCTTGACCACTGCGCCACCACACCCCAATTCGGTTTTGTTGTGTTTGAAATCATAGGGGTGGGGACACACAGACACACGAAAAATTTGGCCCGAGTGGATCTCATAAGTCTACATTAATTTTTTGCAAAAATCGAAAGTAGGCTCATAACATTGATTTTTAGAACCCTCTTTCTGCTCCTATTTTGTCAGAATATTTGTTGTAGCTAATCTTCCGCAATTTCGCCCGAATTTTTGTGAGTTATTGGAAGGATCTTAAACCCGGTTCTGTCCCACTTGAGTCGACATACTCCACACCAAGAACTTGCATGTATGATGTTATTAAATGGCATTAAATTATCAACATGTCCATAGCCATTGGTCACACTATTCTGTGCAAACAGTTTCAAATTGAGCAGGAAAATAATTATCGATCAAAGCGAAACCGCCTGGCGCACAGCATTCTCACGGCCCCACGCTGAGTGGGTGCGGCCATGGTCCTTCCCACGACTCACCTCTTCAACAGTAACACTCAAGGGTGCTTATTTTCTTAGATTCGAGATCGCTAGCTTTCTAGGTACCAGCGGTGAATTAAGGTAAGAATGACCTGCCTATGTCACCCATGTTAAATCTTCAAATTTTTGGTACACTTTACTCAAAATCTGTTTGGGTTAGCCAATTGAAATTTTCAGGGATTACTGTTTGGATCATTATCTGATATAATAATAAGAAGGATTATTGACAAAAACGAAATACTTTTGCCAATATGATTTTCTTTAAGGTAGGATATTTTAATCCAAAATTATGTCGAAAAATATTTATATTTCATTTTGTATACAGGGACTTTCATATAAAGTAAGAACGGCAAGCGGCAGTTTTGTTATTCGCTGCTGCGGTGGCCTTGGCCGAGCATGTGGCGCGCCATGGCCCCCTGCTGTACTATTGAAAGCGCGCGCATAGTACATACGAGGGCTGGTTTTTTCTGATGGACTGTATAAAAATAACAGACTGACAAACCAAACTGATTTTACTACTAAATATTTGCATGCTTTATTCATATGTCTTAACATAATCGCCTAAACGATTGAAACATTTGTCGTATCGTTACACCAGCTTACCAATGCCCTCGGCAAAATATTCTGCCGCCACTGAGGTGGGTACGTGTGGACAGTCTCCTGAAGTGTTGTTTTTTTTTTCCTTTTTGATGAGGCGTTGCCGTCCAACCATACCTTCAATTCTCGAATAAAGGGTGAAAATCCTTCAGTGCTGGTTTGGACTAAACGGCAGATTTTGAACTTATTCGATAATTGAAGGTATAGTTGGGCGGCAACGCCCCGTCAAAAAGGAAAAACTTCAGGAGTCTGTCCAGACGTAGTCATCTCAGTGGCGGCGGAATATTTTGCCGAGGGCATTGGAAAGCTGGTGTAACGATACGACAAATGTTTCAATCGTTTTGGCGATTTTGTTGAGACATACGAATACAACAAGCAAACATTTAGCAGTAAAATCAGTTTGGTATGTCAATCTGTTATTTTTATACAGTTCATCGGAACATGGAAGAAAAAAAACAATCCTCGTATGTACTACGCGCACGCTTTCAATAGTACAGCAGGGGGCAATGGCGCGCCACAAGCTCGGCCAAGGCCAACATAACTGCCGCTTGCCGTTCTTACTTTATTTGAAAAACCCTGTATTATTTAAAGATATATCCCTTCTTATTACTGTTCATTAGGATGATGTTGGTACATCAAAACAAGTAGTTCCATGAAGAACTATTCAGCCTATTTTCATACATCCTACTCATATTAAATGCCTCTATCAACATACAAAATTTCAGTTTGATTGCTATGTTAGATTCGTAGATACTGAAAACCGACTAAATATTGCAGATAGTAGCCAGGTTGGATATTTTTTTATGTATTATTACATAAAGATTATTGTGTACGTGTGGTTTTCAGACTTCAATCGCATGATTAGGACACAATAAGTAAAAACGAGATTTTAAAATTTCGCACAGCTGCCATCTTGTGGTTATGAAAACAATTGAAATAAATTAGATACCAGTGGATTAACATTTGTATAAGCATTAACGTGTAAAGTTTCACTGCACTCAGATGGTTAAATCGCGAGAAACGTCCATTTTAATATTTATACTTCCCGTCACCGCCATGTTGGATTTGTGCTCACCAGGTTACTGAAAGTCATATAGGTGAACTTATGTTCATAGCCTCTATGAACATTTACAAAAACAGTTTGAATGCTGGAAAAGATTCTTAGATATTGAGAACCGTAAAAATAATTCGGATGCTCGCCATTTTGGATTGTTATATGTATAGGCCATAGAGTTATGTACCATTAAATGAAAATTATTGCGTAGCTTCATTATTCAAACTATCACTTCGATCGCATGATTACGACACAAGAAATAACAACTTAATTTTAAAATTTCGCACAGCCTCCATCTTGAGGTTATGTAAACAATTGAACTAAATTAGATGTCATTACATTACAATATGTATAATCATTTACTGCACCACATTTCACTGCGCTCAGATGGTTAAATCACGAGAAAAGTCTATTAAAATGTTTAAACTTCACTTGCTGCCATGTTCGTTTTGTACTTTACAGGTGTTTGAAAGTTACATAGATAAACTTGTAGCAGTGCCCTTAATCACCATACAAAATTTCAGGGTGATATCTGTAATAGTTTCGGAGATATAGAATGCCAGTGAAATATTTCGCACAGCCGCCATTTTGAGGTTATGAAAACAATTGAACTAAATTAGACGCCAGTGCATTACGATATGTGTGAACATTTGCTGTACCAAGTTTCATTACGTTTGGATGGTTAACTCGCGAGAAAAGTCTATTTAAAAGTTTCAAATTTTACACAGCTGACGCGATGCCCAACCGGACTTGGAATGGAACAAACGTCACGATACGCAGTCCAGTGATGAGACTGGCGATACAGGGATATCACAACAGAACAGACTTTCACGACACTTTACCAGAATGCGTATGCAAATTGTGTAACAAATCGTACTAACGATATCATTTTGGTGAATGTTCCAAAAGGACGAAATCACTGTTGGAGTACAGCAGAGATCAAGACTAATTTACAATGTTTTTAATAGTTGGTTGGTTGGTTGGTTCCTCATTTTAGGGGCGCGGTCATGTAGCCCCGTGTACTTTTGGTGTGCATAGAATCTGTTTGAAAACTGGTGTTAATTGGGATGGCTGTATTAGTGTGTGTATCTGTGATTCAGATAGAAGGACTGCAGACGATTAATCTTTTCAAGTAGTTCCTACTTTTGCTACCAAATGCTACCGTCCTCGACACCTAGCTGCGGACGTGGCTACTAAATGCTATCGCAGTCACCACCTGGCGGTGAACGTTGGAACTAATATAGCGTTATGAAAGTAACCTACAAATGTTGGCTTCCACAGGTGTAGTTAGTTCTTTTTCATGCCATAAATCTATGACATGGGACCGCCGGCTTTACTTCCCCTCCGAAGGAAGGCATACTGATGGATTCTTAAACGCTCTTAAAATATCCGCCGACCTCGGCCGGGTTTGAACCCACGATCTTGGGCATAGAAGCTCAGCATGCTACCAACTACGCCACCGAAGCCGCCGATTTTATTAGAAATCGTGCGATTGTTGTGTTTTATAGCCATTGGCTGCTTTAAACTATAGACTATATGAAAATCCACAGCCTGCTTCCAGTCTCCGACCGAGTCAGGAATGGAATGAATGAAGCCCCCATCTAGCGGTGAGGATATGAACTGTGCCGGCTGCCGAGGCCTGACGCACTCCTCTGGGGCAATGATTAAATGAATGACAGATGAAATGAAATGATAGTGGAGAGTGTTGCTGGAATGAAATTTTGACAGGGAAAACCGGAGTACCCGGAGAAAAACCTGTCTGCCTCCGTTTTGTCCAGCACAGATCTCACATGGAGTGACCGGGATTTGAACCAAGGACCCAGCGGTGAGAGGCCGGGGTCCTGCCGCCTAAGCCACGGAGGCTTCTGCTTTAAATTATTATAAACTTAATTAACACGTTCACTGCGTATTAGTAGAGCATGACATATCCACAAACTGAGCAATATATTAGCGTGGAACTCTCTTAAGTTCGTAATAATTGGAGTTTCCAACGTCGTTAAGACGCATTCTACTGAGCTTATCCTACTTATCGTACTCACGCGCCTGGTGCGTGACTCGCACGGTGGTTGAAATCGAGAGGTACTGCTGTTCGTCGGGCGGACCTCGTGATGTTAACGGAAGTTCATTGTCGGCCATCTGAACACAAAATATAAATAAAATGATAACATAAGCGTAATAACGCAGCCAAAAATGAGTATTTCAAGTTATTTCATGTTACTCGTGAATATGATGCAGGAATAAATGTCATTTACAAGTTTAGTTTTTATATTTCATTTTAATTTTGAAATTTTTGCAGTACTGGAATTTAATTATTACAAAAGCGTAATCACACGTAATTATTTTGAAATAACAAACAGCACTCGGAGAAAATCTCACACACATTTAGGAAAATACTATTGAAATTTTATGGGCATATCCTCAGGATGGGCAATCAGAGACTGACCAAAATGATTCTTAACCTTACTCTGTCAATGAAAGTTAAGAACACCTGGCTGCTTGAAGTTGGACAAGATCTTCAGGAAATAGCAACACAGTTGGCATTGTACTAGACAGAGCTAAGTTCAGAGAACTAGACCATCCAAGCACATTCACCAACAAAACCTGGATAGAAGATCGCAAGAGAAACCACAGCGAGAAGATGAAGAGATTTTGGGAGAAGAGAAAGGCAATGCCATCAGCTAAATAAGTTCAATCGCCCTGCTTACTCGGGCATGATGAAGAATGAAGAAGAAACAGGAAATGCTGCGTCTCACCTCGCAGAGCAAACTTGCTGCTCAGAGATGTCAAAAAGAATGATAACGTACGACGAAAATCGATGCGAAGAAAAACGCGGGAAACGGAATATGCATGCGCAAATCTCGCTATAGTTGAACCTGCTAGTAGATTGGACCTACACGATGTGCGGGATGACGAGGAGAGTTCTTTTTACCGTGCGTGAAGACTGTGAATCACACTTTCTAACACTGATCACATGACGCGCTATGCGCGTTCCACGCACCTGCTTCTAAACTAGCGGCTCGCGGTGAGCACGTGATTCACACTGGACGTGTTAAATAATAATATTATTATTTAGGTATTAGGAAGTAATTTTGAAAGCCTTTGTCTGGAGCGTAACGCTCTATGGAAGTGAAAATTGACTGTTGGTACATCAGTAAAGAGGAGAATAGAAGCGTTTAAAATGTGGAGTTACAGGAGAAGGATTTAGATCAGATGGGTATCTAGAGGAACACATGAAGAGGTTTATTTATCGTATGACTTTTAGTACCGGGAGTGTCCGACGACATATTCGGCTCGCCAGAGGAATGAAGAGGTATTACGATGAGAGTGAGAGGAGAGATGTTGCTGGTGACTGCTAATAAAGAGAAGAGATAGGTTGGTAGTTACTTTCTAAGACACCCAGGAATAGCAAACTTAATTATCAAAGGAAGGGCCGAGGACAAGAAGTGTAGGGGTAGACCAAGGAGAGAATATGTTAGATGTAGGGTTGGTAGCTATGTAGATGATGATGATGATTGTTCTTTTAAGGGGCCTAATATCTAGGCTATCGGCCCCTAATGGTTTGGGTGATAGCGAAAGATGAGATGAGAATAACTATAACTAATACTAACTACAGACTTACATACTGTAACGTGTTTTTCGAGGGGTTTTATGCAACTGGCATAAGTCAGTAGGAAGCCATTCTACATTTATTTACGCGGCAAATTGTTCAGCCAAGAGAATTTTTCATGGTAATTTATTATTAATTTATTATAATTATTATTAAGGTATTTTCGGAGCATTTTATAAAAATTATTAGCATTCAGATAGGTTTTCTATGTCTTAGAAAACCCTATCCAGCAAATTATTACGAACGACGATATCATAGAAAATTATCTGATTACGGAATTTTACGGAGTTTTTGTCAGTTAGGGTATTTGAGAGAGATGACTCACGGGGAATTTGAGTACACGCTTAATCTTGTCGAGAAGCATGACGCAATCTTGGGTCGCATCGTCCAGGAAAGACGAATTGTTGGAACGGAACCCTCCCGCCGAGTGTAATGACCCGGAGGAGGAGAAGATCGCGTGGTGGGTCAGCCAATCAGGGGAGACGACGTAAGCTAGTTGGGACTGAAGAGTGGGGAGCCGGCGTGTGGTTATATCGTTCGACGCGCCGTGGAACAAGGACTATCTGTGAAATACTTGAGGAGTATGGATGCGCGTGCGTGTCGCTCCGATGTTCAGTGGAGTTAGTGACTATCTGTGAAATACTTGAGGAGTATGGATGCGCGTCCGTGTCGCTCCGATGTTCAGTGGAGTTAGTGACTATCTGTGAAATACTTGAGGTGGACGGTCGCAAGTGCGTGTCGCTCCGATGTTCAGTGGAGTTAGCGACGAACTTTTGTAAAACTTGGTTGTACGAGTGTTTGGGTCCGAGGTACGGACCATAGAATTATCTAATCTACCAGAATATCATCAAATTCCGACGGAGATGACGACGTCCAGGAGACTGTGGGAACCTCACAACATCATCAAGAACGAGGGAAATGCTTTGGCAATTTCCAGTGGTAAGCGCCAATGACGCAGAAATACGCAATCTCTCATTTTCTTTGTTTTACATTTCATATTTCAGTAACTTCATAGCTTGGAAATAAGAGTAAAATCAATTTATCAGACTCCGTTTTCACGTAATTTTCTATCGGTAATATTCAAATCACAACGCTCCAATTTAAATTTTATACTTATTATTATTAATTTTGCTATTCTTGTTTTATATAATAAATTCATTTCTTTTACAATGCAATCTTTGCTTTCAGTAGGTAGCATTAGATATAGACCAATTCCTTCTCCTGATACAATTGTTTGTTGGGTTAATGATCAAATCATACCACGATCTGAGTGAATAGAGTCTTGAAGGTGTTCTGCCAGAGCTAGACGTTGTTAAATACAAATTTAGATTTCAACATTGCGTTGAGGTCTTGGCGCCCATTAAAACAACATAGCTTAGGCAAAGGTAAACAGTTACATTTCTCACCCAACAGTTAGGAGCTAGCAAAGCGTTTCATTTGTCGCTACCAACATGGGGAACTAATAAACGTTTCACTTGGCGCCGACAACTTGGGGCTGAAAACCTAATAACATTTGTGGAAGGAGAAGGGTATATATTTCTGTGCCTGTATTTTGGGGGTTATTTGTCTGTATCAGTGTATATCATTATGGGGGATGAGAAAGAAAGACAGATGAGGTTACGTAGTGGTCATCAACGGGAGAGTGATGATACGAGCAGTATGTCGAGTGATGGTAGTACCGGGGTAGCGGAGGTAAATCCCGATACTGAAACAGGGAGTGTAGGCGGCCAACCAGAATTAAAAACTTTACTTCTCGAGTTTATGTATCAGAACAAAGTTAGTAGTGATGCCTTAAATGCAAAGTTAGAACAGAATAACGCTAAATTAGAACAAAACAGTAGGGAAAATAAAGAAAGTACAGAAGCTTTAAATGCAAAGTTAGAACAGAATAACGCTAAACTAGAACAAAACAGTAGGGAAAATAAAGAAAGTACAGAAGCTTTAAATGCAAAGTTAGAACAGAATAACGCTAAACTAGAACAAAACAGTAGGGAAAATAAAGAAAGTACAGAAGCTTTAAATGCAAAGTTAGAACAGAATAACGCTAAACTAGAACAAAACAGTAGGGAAAATAAAGAAAGTACAGAAGCTTTAAATGCAAAGTTAGAACAGAATAACGCTAAACTAGAACAAAACAGTAGGGAAAATAAAGAAAGTACAGAAGCTTTAAATGCAAAGTTAGAACAGAATAACGCTAAACTAGAACAAAACAGTAGGGAAAATAAAGAGCGTAATAGGGAATTGAGCGATAGTTTAAACGCCAGATTAGAACAAAACAGTAGGGAAATGAGTGACAAATTCGAACTGATTAGAGGTGAGATCAGGGGGGTGATGGAAGAAAAGGCTAAAGAGATTATTGCAGATGTAGACAGAAAATTAGGAAAAGTACAGGAGGAGTTGGAAATTAGAATCAGTACACAGGCTGAAAATTTAAAAGAACTAGTGCAACTGGAAACACAGCAGGTCAAAAAGCAATTGGGGGGAGAAATTGACAAAATTCAGGTAGCTACTAAAGAGGTTAAGGAACAGCTGGGGGGTAGAATTGAGAAAGTCCACTCACAAATAGTTGCAGAAGTAAATGATTTAAGAGAGAGTAATAAAGAGAGCATTAGCAAGATTGAGGAGAAACAAGCAAAGCTATATGATAAAGTAGAAGAATCAGAAGGAAACATTAAATTAACAGTAAACAGTATTGAGAGAAAGGCTGAGGAGAAAATCGCAGAATTAGAATTAAAATTAAAAGCTAGGATCAGGCAAGAAAATAGTCAGAATAGACCAGTTTTTGTGAATAGCACACACAGGGAGGTAGAACTGGGTAAGTTCAGCAATCGACAGGGGTGCCCAATGGAGTTCATGAACACTATAGAAAATAAATTCGGGGAGAGGTTGGAAAATGGTAGTATTGAGTGGTGCCAGGTAGTTGAAATTTTAGAACAAGTGTTTGTGGGGGAAACGAGGAATTGGTTTGCTGTCTACAGAGACAAGTTTACTGATATGAATGATTTTAAAATGAAATTCTGTGAAAAGTTCTGGAATGAGGTTATTCAGTCGCAGCATCGTGAGGGAGTAGTGTGTGGTAAATATAACCCTAAAGGAAGCTCCACCATGACCGAATACTTTTTAGGGCAGGTATTAGTGTGTAAATATCTGGATGGCTTGAAGGAGGAAAGTGATGTGGTAAGGTTGCTACTTAGGCACTTTCCCTATAGGATCAAGGAGGCTGCTTGTATCCAGAATGTAAAGACTATATCACAAGTAGAAAGTTTGTTAAGCACATTTGATGCACTAGGGAGAGGGGGTTATAAGGACAATTTCAATAGGAACCAGGGTAATAATAATAATAGACCTAATGAAGCTAGGCATCAGGAAGTTCAAGGGAACGGTGGCGAAGGGGCCAATGCTCAAAATAGAAATAATAATAATCAGCTAAATCAGAACAGAGGAAATGGCTATGGTAATCAGTATCAAGGGAGGAACAATGATTACAGGGGAAATCAAGGGAGAAACAATGATTTCAGGGGAAATCAAGGGGGAAATTATAATGACAATAATTACAACCAGAATAGGGGTCAAGGAAGAGGACAGCCTAGTGGTAGTAATATACAGCCAAACAATGACAACACAACTCAGAACAACCAGACCAGTGCAGTAGTAACTAGTACTACGGCCAGCTGTAGCGGTTCTTTAAACGCGAACCAGGCTGCGAAGTAAGGTCAGAATCTCAGTCTGTAGCATGCCCTGTCCATACAATTATACAGGAACCCTATGACCTAAATGTGAGAAATGAATTATTACATGAACTAAATGATGAAGGTATTATTCAGGAAGTGGTTAGTAAGAGCCCCATAGTTAAATTTAACGTGTCCGAGGCGTACACAGATGTTTTAATTGATAGTGGTTGTATGAAGAGTTGCATAAGTAGTGCATTTTATGATAAAATGAAAGGAACTGGAGTAAATTTTGAGGAGATGCCAATTAAAAGCACTTTTGTTATCACAGCTGTTGGGAAGAGGTCTAAAGTAATTTCTAAGCAAGTTTTAGTAGACATTAAAATTAATAATCATGTAGAGAAGCAGATTTGCCTTGTAATTCCAAATTTAGTATTCAGTGTTATCTTGGGTTCAGAGTGGCTAAGTAGAGTGTCTGGTAACTTATGTTATGATGTAGGGAGTTTGAAATTTAAATGGGGAGATTCTGAAGTAGAAGTAGCGTTCAATGACCATATTCAGAGGAGTAGTATTGTAGGTGTGATTTGTACTTTAAATGAGATATCGCCAGCCGTAGAGCGGGGTTCTCCATGTTTTGTGGGCAGTGTGATTACGAACGGAAGTCTAGAGGACTCGTTACGTGAGGCTGCATTTCAGGGTAATATAGAGGTGGAACAATGTGTTCGGCTCTATGATGTGTTATGGTGTAATAGGAGAGTGTTTGAGGATCGCATTGGTATGGCCAATTGCTATACCCATTCATTGAACGTTATTGATAGGTCAGTATTCACAGGACATAGATATCCTGTACCTTTCGCTTATCAGAGTGCAGTTGAGGCACAAATTAATCAGATGCTTGAAGATGGGATTATTGAGCACTCTAACAGTCCGTATGTTAATTCTTTGATAACGGTACCCAAGACCGACGGCACTGTTCGTATTTGTTTAGACGCTCGTTTGGTTAACAGTAGAATTAGTTCAGATCAGCTGAAATCTATGTCAATAGAGGAATTAATGCAAACATTTGAGGGGAAGAAGTATTTCACTTGTGTAGATTTGAGTTCCAGTTTTTGGCAAGTGCCACTTATGTACGAAGATAGACCATTTACAGCTTTTAGTCATAAATATAACCTTTATCAATTTGGTAGAACACCTTATGGGTTAAAGAGTAGTTCAGCAGCTTTAATTAGGGCTTTAAACATCGCATTAGGGGATGACACAGGAGAGTTTGTAACCATTTACATAGATGATATGGTAATTAGTTCACGCAGTTTTGAGGAGCATCTACGTCATTTAAATATAGTTTTTCAGAAGTTAGATCAGGCAGGGTTCACTTTGAAGCTGTCTAAGTCGTCATTCTGTCAGTCAGAAGTGACATTTTTAGGTCATAGAGTGTCGAGTAGAGGTGTAACACCAGAAGAAAGTAGGGTTAATAAGATACTTAACGCAGAGGTGCCACAGAATGTTAAACAGTTAAAAACTTACCTGGGAATTTGCAACTTTTTCAGGAGGTTCGTTCTTAAATACTCAGGGTTGGTAGAACCATTCAGGGAATTGCTTAAAAGTGGGACTCGGTGGAGATGGGAGTCCAAGCATGATCAGGCTTTTAGAGCGCTGAAGGAAGGTTTTGAGAAAGCTGTAGTGCTGAAATATCCGTTAAAAGATAAGGAATATGTGGTTATGACAGATGCTTCACATATAGGCATTGCTGGAGTATTATGTCAGAAAGATGATGAGGGTAATCTGTGCATTGTATCTTTAGCCTCGCGAGGACTGACAGCAGCGGAGAAAAGATACACGATTACTGAGTTAGAGCTTTTAGGTATTGTTTTCAGTTTAGGGAAATTTAGAATGTATTTAGTAGGGGGGAAATTTGAGATCCACACAGATCACCATGCATTACTGTATATGAGGACTTGTAAACTCAGTTCTAACAGAGTTAGTAGGTGGATTCTTGCTCTGCAGGAATACGAATTCACAGTAAAATATATTAAAGGTAAAGATAACATTCTTGCAGACATGCTATCGAGGGACACTAATTTATGTAGGGATTATCCTGTGGTTAAAGCAGAGGATGGTATTTTAATATGTGCATGTGTGGACAGTAGCAACAGGGCATCGTTACAGACACTGAGAAATATGCTAGGTAGAGCAACGTGATGACGTTCATTTAAGGGAGCCATTTGCAAGGTTGGAAGCAGGTGACGCAGAAACATTTATAGTTTCCAAACGTATTGGCAAAACAGCATATGTGCTGGAGAATAGTGAGGGAAACAGATTATACGGAACGTATAATATACATAGTCTACGAAAATATGTGTCATAAAGTGAGTGTGTTTAGCTGGCGAGCCAGCCTATCAAATGAGTAAGTGTGGTGTCTGGTGCGTGGAAGATCTGGTCTTAAGGCAGGCGTATCAGAAGTCACACAGGGGGGTAGTATGTAAGTAAATGAGAGTTTTTAAGGTACAGGGAAATATGACGGGATTGTCGGATGCTGTTGAGCACTAAATTGTCTCGATGCACCAAGGCCATTTTGGCAGCGCTGATGGGTTCCCATTTATCTCCAAGAGATGGGGGAGCGCTTGAATAGGGCTTGTTAGCTTAAGGCGTCCACGAGATAAAAGATGGGCCATCAGAATGCGAGACAGTCCTTCATGAAACTCATACATATCAGCACACGTGATTTCTGTTTACGGCCTCGCCATGTAAGATTTGTAAGTGTGTAATTTAAGGTAATTTGTACAAAGGTATTATTTGAGTGAGGAGAAATGGTCTGTGTTGAGAACTAGTATTAAGTAGAATATGGTTAACGGGAACTTAACAAGACAGGGCGATTACGGCACAGAAATATTTGGTGTTATATGTAATGCGCATTTACTGTTTTTTTTTCAGAAGTCAATATTAATTTAATCTACTTCAAAGAGAGATTAAGTATTATGGTCACGAGGCGCTGCCACAATAGTGTGATCGTGTGCTCAGTGATAAGTGGAATTAAATGTCACCATAAGGAGGGGACCTCCAGTGAAATTAGGAAGTTCTATGGTGATATAAATATATCAGAACACCTTCAATGCGTGTGGTATGACATCATAAATACATAGTGCTCACACATTAATTATGTCTATTTCTCCAACATAGAGAAATTTGAGAGGCGGAAATATCCGTGGAACACTATTCCATATGTAAAACATTGGACTGGTTGCAAAGTGCAATCCATTGTGACAACAAACTTTGACGCAAAGTGCGTGAAGAAAAAATATGAGTGTATATATCTGTAATTTAGGGTGATTTCATTTATGTAATATGTATTTTGGATGGGGTTTATTAACGTGTCTGGGATAATCGGATAATGGACCGTCGTCACGGTAAATCATCCGATGATCCGAGGCGAATATGTAACGTGTTTTTCGAGGGGTTTTATGCAACTGGCATAAGTCAGTAGGAAGCCATTCTACATTTATTTACGCGGCAAATTGTTCAGCCAAGAGAATTTTTCATGGTAATTTATTATTAATTTATTATAATTATTATTAAGGTATTTTCGGAGCATTTTATAAAAATTATTAGCATTCAGATAGGTTTTCTATGTCTTAGAAAACCCTATCCAGCAAATTATTACGAACGACGATATCATAGAAAATTATCTGATTACGGAATTTTACGGAGTTTTTGTCAGTTAGGGTATTTGAGAGAGATGACTCACTGGGAATTCGAGTACACGCTTAATCTTGTCGAGAAGCATGACGCAATCTTGGGTCGCATCGTCCAGGAAAGACGAATTGTTGGAACGGAACCCTCCCGCCGAGTGTAATGACCCGGAGGAGGAGAAGATCGCGTGGTGGGTCAGCCAATCAGGGGAGACGACGTAAGCTAGTTGGGACTGAAGAGTGGGGAGCCGGCGTGTGGTTATATCGTTCGACGCGCCGTGGAACAAGGACTATCTGTGAAATACTTGAGGAGTATGGATGCGCGTGCGTGTCGCTCCGATGTTCAGTGGAGTTAGTGACTATCTGTGAAATACTTGAGGAGTATGGATGCGCGTCCGTGTCGCTCCGATGTTCAGTGGAGTTAGTGACTATCTGTGAAATACTTGAGGTGGACGGTCGCAAGTGCGTGTCGCTCCGATGTTCAGTGGAGTTAGCGACGAACTTTTGTAAAACTTGGTTGTACGAGTGTTTGGGTCCGAGGTACGGACCATAGAATTATCTAATCTACCAGAATATCATCAAATTCCGACGGAGATGACGACGTCCAGGAGACTGTGGGAACCTCACAACATCATCAAGAACGAGGGAAATGCTTTGGCAATTTCCAGTGGTAAGCGCCAATGACGCAGAAATACGCAATCTCTCATTTTCTTTGTTTTACATTTCATATTTCAGTAACTTCATAGCTTGGAAATAAGAGTAAAATCAATTTATCAGACTCCGTTTTCACGTAATTTTCTATCGGTAATATTCAAATCACAACGCTCCAATTTAAATTTTATACTTATTATTATTAATTTTGCTATTCTTGTTTTATATAATAAATTCATTTCTTTTACAATGCAATCTTTGCTTTCAGTAGGTAGCATTAGATATAGACCAATTCCTTCTCCTGATACAATTGTTTGTTGGGTTAATGATCAAATCATACCACGATCTGAGTGAATAGAGTCTTGAAGGTGTTCTGCCAGAGCTAGACGTTGTTAAATACAAATTTAGATTTCAACATTGCGTTGAGGTCTTGGCGCCCATTAAAACAACATAGCTTAGGCAAAGGTAAACAGTTACATTTCTCACCCAACAGTTAGGAGCTAGCAAAGCGTTTCATTTGTCGCTACCAACATGGGGAACTAATAAACGTTTCAATACTGGAAGAAGAAATGGTAAACAAATAAAGAACAAGGCAAGTAAAGGTCAGGAAGAAAAGAAATGCCCTCGACCCACAAAGAATGAGGATTGAGGGACTTGAAAGGAAGGAGAGCCATGAAAGGCAGATAGACAATGGATAGAGGAAAGGGTCCTCCCCAAAGTCAAGAGGAAAAAGGGGACAAAACGGACCCAACTCAGGAATCCCTCAGGTTCTACAACTCCCAAACTCACCAGCCGTGAACCCTTGAGTGTGTATTACCATCCAGGGTGCACCAGAAGTGGTGGCCCTACATACACCCTGCCTCCTTGAAGGCCTTGTGCAGAAGGCAGGATATAACATGAAAACGAAAAGAAGGCTGGCCCCTCGAATGAGGGTATCAGGAAAGATGAGACAAGGGCCAATTAAGACGGGAAAGTGAAAGAATCTCTAGGCCTCAGATATCCTAATACCGTCGGGATCGGAAGAGAACAAGAGTTGACTAAGAGAGGTCGACAAGAAAGAAGATAGAGAGGAACCCGGCACAAGTAAGTGGAAGCAATGTCGGACTCTGCTGGGATCCCGTGGTCGCCAAACCACGTCTCACTAGATGTGAGCCCCTGGGGGTAACTCTGTAGAGATGAAACGATTAGCTCAAGGCAGAGAGGCGTGGAGTGCTGCATCAAACAAGACAAAAGACTCAAGACACAAACAACAACAACAAAGGTTACAATATGCCAACATCAGAAGGTTTGCCTGTGAGCGCAAGAGCTGCAGTGGGCCAAGGGTTCAATACCTCTGTCACAGATAAGTCACTTACTCCACACTGCGATAATCATTTTGAGGCACCCTCAAAACTGCAATCTCTTGTGTATGGGGTAGCTCCATCGCATAAGGCTTTGTTATTTTATATTTATATCTGGATTGAATTCTCATTTCAGTTTCTGTCACTCAGGGTAGTCTTTAATTCCTAAATCTTGGATCAGAAATGAACATTTTCGCTTCACTTCGCCTCGCCGCAGAGAAACGAATTAATTAGCCAAGTCTTGGGGCTTGCAGGGTGGGGAGCTGTAAGCCGCGAACAAAAGCTAAGCCCAGTAATATGAAAACTTGGCGCAGCACGGACACCGAGTTTTTGTCATTAAGGAAGTTACGTAAACAATGCTTGCAATTTATAATACACTTATTTATGAGAGGAAAGGATTGCATCTTGAAATTCAATTTCATGAGATGCGCTGGACAGAATTATTAGGCTTGACTTAATTTACCCCTTTCAGACATCGTGGGGAGAAGTTTTCTCAAGATTAACAAAATATTCTGTAACCATTGTCTTCAATTAACAAACTTACAGCGTGGTTCAATAAGAATGAAATGCGAATAACCCAAAGAGAGAACACAGTAGCATACTCGTACGCCGACGATATAGTGGTTGGATCAACAGACATTATTGAACTTCAGGACACTATAAATGATATAGAGAAATGGTGCACCAAGCATGAGTTCGAGATCAATATATCAAAGACAGAGATGATCTTTAGACCAGGAGGAAAGGCTCCAGCATGGGCGGAAATATGCATCAAAAAGACGATAATAAACATCGTAAAAGATTTTAAATATCTAGGCATCACGCTGCAAACAAGCGCTAAATGTTTCACGAAAGATATAACTGAGAAAGCGATGCAAGCAGCAAGGGCGATGCATGAGATCGGCTACATTAAATTCCTCAACTTAGAAACAGCAATGATGCTCTTCAGAGTTAAAATAATGCCTATACTAACGTATGGGATAGAAGTCATATGGTCGCATCTCACCGAAAAGAACCTCTCCGTATTAGAACGGGTAAAAGCATTATACATTAAAAGAGCACTAGGAGTGTCAAAGACAACACGTTCCAGACTTGTCTACTTCCTCGTAAGAGAAACATTCCTTATCGAGGACCTAAGGACACTTTTGACTCTTTCCAGCACTCGAGCCTCGGAAAATATTTTATTAACATTAAAAGCAAAAAGAGAAGAAATACCCGCAGAGTTTTATGGAACGGGGGTCATGGTACATCGGACATGGACCACACCCAGCTTTGAGATGAGGCACGTATTTACCAGAATGGTGGTACATGGATTCCATCATCTCATATGTGTGAACACATCGTACCATGAGCCAGCTGAGACGTGTGAGTGCAACTTATGCAAACAAGCATGTGAACGCTACCACATAGAATTGTGCAAGAAAATAACCCAATCAATTACAGAATATGCAAATCAAGGCACCAAAATGCAAAATTGAAATTACTTGAATAATTTTGTATTGTAATTACATTTTTCTTTTGTTTTTATGGCCATTTGGCTGCAATAAATGTATTATTAATAAGAATGAAAGTTGCTGTATCCTTCGTCACAGGAACATAGCAAAGCAAAGCCAGTCTGCTACACGGGCCATGAGGGTCCATGGATTAGCGGAAGGTAGACGCTGCCACTTCCGGCAGTTGTTCCGATGGAGTTGTCAGATTCACGCCCGACCCTGGTACTTTTTATGTTGTAGGCTGTGTGAATTCTAAGGCCTTTTCCATTTCTGAAAGTGATAGTTTTGTTTCTAAAATCCAGTATCCTGGTGGGAATCGAACCTACACCCTTCCTGTAAGGCACCGTCCATACTAAGGCGATATAAGAAAAGCGATAAGTCGTAAGCGATACACGATACGCCACACGCACAGACAGATGCGTGTAATGTAAAAGGGGGCGATAAAAAAGGTTCACAGCCGCGCGATTGCACAACATATCGCTAGTGACATATGTCTCGAAGTATCGCTTGCTGGTCTCTTGAGCGATTAGTATCGTACGATAGTTCGAGCTTTAAACATGATGACGGGAAGAAAAGAAGATAATTCTGTAATTCCTTTCGTTAATTTAGTGAAAGCTCATGAGTGCATCTGGAACTATTCCATTGCGGCATACAGCAAGACAGATGTGACGAGTGCTGAATTTTGATTCATGTTGAGACAGGTCTCGGGAAACATCGACCGAGCTATGGTGCACGTCGGTGTGATTGTAGGGATGTGCCCAGTATTTCTTTCTTCTCCCCATCCTACGCCTGAACCAATAAGCCACTGTCACATGGGCTCATATTTGTAATTGAAGTAGTGACAATTGTGTTCCCTACAAATGTTTAGCCTACTTTTCACATATTGCAAAAATGAGGGAAAAGTAGACTTATGAGATCGGGCAAATGTGTGTCTGTCTCTGCCTGTCCTTCTGTTTGTCTGTCTGTCTGTCCTTCTGTCTGTCTGTCTGTCTGTCTGTCTGTCTGTCTGTATGTCTGTCCTTCTGTCTGGCTGTGTGTCCTCCCCTATCAACTACCAAACGGCTGAAGCAATCGAAACAAAATTCGGTAGGAGTAAAGATCTATACCTCAATATTTCACGGCCATATTTGAAAATGATGTGAGTGCTACCAACTGCTGAAAAATCGCAATTGAAATGTGAGCTCCATGTTGGATATCTTGGAAGGTATGGATGGGAGCTATTTCAAAATTGGTACACGTATAGATAATAATATTGCAGTTTAATTTGCAGGAGGCCACACATGGCAGTGTTACCAAAATGATTATAAGCTTGCTGATAGGTCCAATTTTTAAATGCATATAACTTCTACACTATCAATTGGAATTCAACCAAATTTCGTATGTGCTATGTGTAAATAAACAGATATGACTGAGCGTATTCTTAAGAGCGTACAGTGCTGCCAACTGATAATAAATGCTCTCTTTTTTGTATCCAAATGCCCATATATCGGAAAATATGCAAGCCGACAATTTTAATCTATGCACACGTATAGTACCTGACATTCTATATTAATTTGGAGTAACTTATATACGTCAGTGCTACCAATATGATTCTAAGCCTGCTGAGAAGTCCAAATTTAAATACATGTAACTTCTATACTATCATTTGGATTTCAACCAAATTTCGTGTGTGCTATGTGTACCATAACAGATATGACTAAACCGATTCTTAAGAGTAACCAGGGCTGCCAAATGTTAATAAATACTGTCTCTATTTTTGTTACCCTTATATCAATATATCAGAAAGTAAACTTTGCACACGTATAAGTTACTACCTGGCATTCTAGATTAATTTGGAGTAACTAATATACGTCAGTGCTGCCAACATGATTCTAAGCCTGCTGATAGGTCCAATTTTAAAATGCATGTAACTTCTATACTAGCATTTGGATTTCAACAAAATTTCGTGTGTGATATGTATACCATAACAGATATGACTATGCCGATTCTTAAGAGTAACCCGGGCTGCCAAATGTTAATAAATACTGTCTCTATTTTTGTTACCCTAATATCAATATATCAGAAAGTATGCAAGCCAATAGCTCTAAACTTTGCACACATATAGCACCTGGCATTCTAGATTAATTTGGAGTAACTAATATAGGCCTACACCAGTGCTGCCAACATGATTCTAAGCCTGCTGATAGGTCCAATTTTAAAATGCATGCAACTTCTACACTAACTAACGGATTTCATTCAAAATTGACACAACAATAGATCATATTATTTCAGATTATTTCTGACCAATACATGTATGTTATTGTTGCCAACATGATTTTACGCGCGCTGTTAGATCCAAGCTTAACTGCATGTAACGTCCATGCTAACCATTGGACTTCAACCAAATTTTGTATTCTGTACCTTAAGAGATGGAACTAAGAATATAATCAGTCACCAGGGCTGCCAACTGTAGTTATCTATTGGGCTACATTATGCCAGGTATACAGTACTTGGAACTAATTAGAAATTTCGATATTACCAACTTAATTTCGTCATTATTCTAGGTAGATCCATATGGATTAATCATTGGCATGAATCTTAAATATTAAGAAAAGTAGGCTCTTTAGTTCGTCACGGAACTTCTCGTTATTGCCCAGATCTCGCCGATTTATCGCCCGCTGTCGGAACCTTCCTAGCAATAGATCGTCGTAATATATTCCTTACGACATATCCCTTATCTTATATCGCCTTAGTATGAACGTGCATAGTTCCTGCCAGTGGTGAAGCTGGAGGGGAATCGTTGAGCCTTAGAATACCCATTTCATTCTCAAGGAATATGCACATTTGAATTTTCCTATTTTTCATTGACATAGGCAAATTATATGTTTAGTTTTACGTATTATTCTCTATAGTCACGGTGGGATTGACGCCAGATTCTCGGCGCGGGACTGAGCTGCCAGTGAGTCTCCTTTGGAACAGGCTCAAGTCTCTGTGGGTAGAGAAGGCAATTGCGCATGCACCAAGCGGAAGGTCTAAAGCTGAATGCGTCAGCAGAGGGCCTAGGCTCCTATAGGGCATCCAACGTTTAGAATGAAGCATTGGTCTTATGGCGCGTTACGACAGGGTTGCCACTCCACGACAGGAGACAGTACAAAGCGCTTCGCGTACACTTTCCGCACATTCAGCGACTGTGCAGTGACGAAGACTTGAATTAAGCACTGTATAATAATACTAATAGTAGGCTAACATAACACATACAACGAAATTAAATTAACTATAACGTATGCTGAATATGACATAAAGAAAAAAATCAAAATAAAATAAATAAAATACAAGCACAAGGAAATGTGTGAAGTTTCGACTGCAGTTAAAGTTGAAGTAAGTTATTAAAGAAAATACTCCTCATTGGCTTACCTTTCATGATTTATACTTTCGTTGGGTTTAAGGTTCTTAAAATAACTGAACCCATTAATTACGACCTGTTTTTCCCTCCTTCTGAGCACTTGACCACGCTTTCTTTTCACAAAACTATCCATTGTTGTACGTGAAATACGTAAAATACAACACGTTAAATCTAACAGAACTGCTGCACACACACTCAAGATAGAGACAGCCGAACTACTGAAATACAAGCTCGAATGGCACAGTAATAAAGCTGTGAGTAGCAAGCGGCACCCCGCTGCCCTTCGAAACTTCATGTTTATAATCCGCGGTCAATGAACAGCCCGGCCTGCGTAAACAATTAAACCTACACTCTGGGTAGGCAGGTAGAAAACTTCTTCCAACATTATTCTACAACTCTCAAACTGACATGACATGGTTATCTTTAAAAATAGAAAAGTTGGCAGCATACGAACGTTTTCAATGCTGCTATGCGGTTATGAGAGAATATTCAGAAGTTTTACCTACATGAAAATTGTAATATTGCCAGTATAAAATATTTCAATAATCCATCATCAAGACGGCACATTTAGCTACACGTGTGTGAAAAATAGGCATCACTAAGTCAATGCAACATGATATAAGATCTATTTTACTAAAAAAGGGACTCAGTTTATAGTTTTTTAAGAAAATATGTGAGATCTGTGCTGGAGAGAACGGAGGCAGACAGGTTTTTCTCCGGGTACTCCGGTTTTCCCTGTCAAAATTTCATTCCAGCAACACTCTCCACTATCATTTCATTTCATCTGTCATTCATTTAATCATTGCCCCAGAGGAGTGCGTCAGGCCTCGGCAGCCGGCACAGTTCATATCCTCGCCGCTAGATGGGGGCTTCATTCATTCCATCCCTGACCCGGTCGGAGACTGGAAGCAGGCTGTGGATTTTCTTTCATGGATATCTAATTTTTCTAGCATTTCTATCAAGTTTACGTAGTTCTAATATAGGACAAAAAAGATCGGCAAAACATAGTTCTACCCGAATATGCTATTTTTTCGACAATGAACCGTTTTCGACTGATATGGCAACAGTGGAGTGCTAGAAAATGACAGCGTCATACATGTCTCGCGTGCAACAGAAAGAGAGAAGAATATCCCTATCTAACCAGTGCTTCATTCTAAACGTTGGATGCCTTATAGCAGTGCATTCGTGAGGTGGGTGGTATCTCAGCGCGTGCATGTTCGTTTGTGAGTTTTAAAACATGGAGCAGTGTAGTGATTTAATAGTGTATTCTTGCCACGGTGGGTGAGTGGTCAACGTGTCGGTCTACTATCCCCAAGGTTACTGGTTCGCTCCTGGCCGCGGTAAGGGGATTTTTTTTTGAAAGGCGACAAAAATTACGACACCATGTCATACGATGTTGGCATATCAAAGAACCCATTTGAATTCAGTAGGCCATGTGCATAATGTCAAAATTAATCTCGGGAGTTTCCGCCATCACAAAGTTCCTCATTTCTCTACTAGAAAGCGCTAGAGTGTTCAAGGAGCTTAGGTATCTAACCTCCTTGACTTTCATAGTGCCTCAAGGAATAACGAATTTCGACATGCATGCTACCCTTTGGGTTTCAAATAACAAAGCTTGCACCCGGCACTCAAGGCCATAGATATTATTATTATTATTATTATTATAATTATTATTATTATTATTATAATTATTATTATAGTGTATTTAAAATCAAGACCATTTTTTTCGTTGTCCTATGAAGAGAATATTTTATAAACAACGGCCTTGCAAAAATATATCAAAACACAGTGCGCCTCATAAGACTAATTCTTACATTTCCTTTTTCTACTGCTTCGAGGGAACGAAGTATAAGTGCATTGAAGAGAGTTAAGACATTTCTAAAACACTCCATGTCAGATTCTAGACTGAGCAATTTGAGTACTCTGGCTATTGAGAATAGTTTGGTGAACTATCTTTCCAGGGATGACATCTTCAAAGATCGCATCATTGATATCTTTGCTGAGCGGAAAACACGACGACTGGAGTTTATCAACAAAATAACTATAAGTTAGGAACTTTAGAATGCCCAGTTGCATGAATGGAGCTTCGCCACCGGTCTCTACTAACTGAGCTACGGAAACCCTTAAACCACCCCAATGTCGCAAGAACATAGATTCATGAAAACATAATAAGTTATAGAGAAACCTTTTCAATGATGATGATAATAATTGTTGTTTTAAGGGGCCTAACATCGAGGTTATCGGCCCCTAATGATCTGGGTGATAGCGAAAATGAAAATGAAATGGAAACCAGAACAAAAATTAAGTGAGACGGAAAATACTTACAAAATGGAACTCAGATTGAAACGATGCACAAAATGGAGAGTGGTAAAACTTACAAAAGGGAATTTAGAAGGAAAAGACTCACAAAAGGAAGAGATTGATAAATACGCACAAAATGTAGTTTAGGTTCAAAATACGTACAAAATGCAATGTAGAGTCGAAATACTTACAAAATGCAAGTGAAATTCAACATTCTTAAAAAATGCAAATGACATTAAAAATACGTGCAAAAAGCAAATTGAGGTTCAAAATACTTACAAAATGCAATTTAATTTGAAAATACACAATGCAATTTAGATTTAGAAACGCCCATAGAGACATTTTCAAAGCAAAATCCAAAATATTTTTTTTTAATTGATCAAGTTAATGTGGCATTAGTCGCGCAGCTAACGAACACAGTCTTTCAGATCATTGGTCAAATTGGGCAGAAGTATTCTTTTTAAACGAAAAACGCTCTTTTTAACGGTTATGATTTTTTAAGATGCTGTTTCAAATTCTGACATATTGCTTTAGATGGATTCATGTGATTTTCAGCTAAATTATCAAGATATTATTCAAATAATTCATGGTTTTTGGGCTAATGCCGTATGAAATTAAATTAAATACCACCAGACGTTTCGAAGGAACCTTGCTTCCTTTTTCAATGGAATTAAACAATGTGGCCAAAGAAAGTGTATCAATGATTACAACAACAACAAAAACTAGCTAAATTCCTCTGGTGACAAACAGAAGATTTTTTTTGTAATCTCATTGATATACTTTCTTTGGCCACATTGTTTAACTCTATTGAAAAAGGAGGCAAGGTTCCTTCGAAACGTCTGGTGGTATTTAATTTAATTTCATACGGCATTAGCCCAAAAAACATGAATTATTTGAATAGTTATCCGGGTCGTGAAAGCCTTAATCTACATATTATCAAGATATTATATGCACAAAATAAATTATGTTATAATAATAATAATATCGTATGGCCTCGGATGCCTGGTGCAAGCTTTGCTATTTGACACCCAGAGGGTAGCTTGCATGTCGAATTTCGTAGTTCCTTGACTATGAAAGTCAAGGAGGTTAGATGTTAGATATCTAATCTCCTTGAACACAATAGCGCTTTCTAGTAGAGAAATGAGGAACTTGTGCTGGCGGAAACTCCCGAGATTAATTTTGCCATTATGAACTCGGCCTACTGAATTCAAATGGGTTCTTTGACATGCCAACATCGTATGACATGCGTATCGTATTTTTGCCGCCTTTCAAAAATCACTTACCACGGTCAGGGGCGAACCTGCAATCTTGGGGTTAGTAGACCGACACGCTATCCACTCACCCACCGTGGCAAGCTATAAATTATGTTGACAATATGTCTTAAAAGAATCCAATCGGCATTAATCTTTCCAGTGCCAACAATGAAGGGGCCGGGGGCTGTGGAGTTCAGTCGCTAGAAACGCGGCACTGTGCTTTCCACCCAGGGAGTGGACTTTTGAAACAAAACGATCAATGACCCTGGGTTTCACTTAGCCTACATTGAGTACCTGGGGCCTGTTCCACGAATTAACTTTGCAACTTTCAATTCTTGCAAAGTGCAAAGTCTTTCTGATCCACCATGATTTATGTATTACTTTTCAATCTCTTTGCGTAGGAATGATCCGATCATGTTTATTCCATGAACAAACTGTATAATACTCCATGGATAAATGCTTTAATTTTCGTGGTGAACTTGAGGACTTTAGTAGCAGTTCTCCAAATAGTTGATTTTGATTGCCCATGCATTGCTGCTATACCGTGCTGGTCACAATTTCCTAACCAATGTAAGCATATCACAATTTGTTCTTTTTCGTAAAGAGATATACTTCTTTTTGTTGCAGGTTTCAATAATAGGCCAATTATTTCAAGAATATAGTCAGCTTGTATTGATAATACGAAAACAATCATGAAATTCCGTCGAAGTGAGGTTATGAAAATTCATCCTGTCTTTGTACGTCCTCTTGTTGGATTCTTCATCACTATCCTCACTTGATGATAACAAAAGCTCTCGTCGTAACATATTTATAACACTAAACCAAATTCTGAGCCGAGAAACTAGTGTAGAGACTTGTTCATTGACAGCTGAAAAGGTAATCGTCTCTTTGAGGAGATTTCTGAAAACCTTTCACTTCATTCCATTGCACATTGCATTTCTGTACCAATGGAGGAACATAACAGGCTTCAAAAGTGAAAATATTCCTAACTTTTCAATTTCCACTTTTCACTTTGCAGGACAAATCTGAAAAGTGATGGTGGAACAAAATCTGAACTGAAAAGTGCAAAGTGCAAGGTGAAAAGTTGCAAAGCTAATTTGTGGAACAGGCCCCAGGATAGTTCCTGGGAGTAAAATGCAACCGGGCATGGAGCTGATAATGTCAACTTACTGTATGTAGTGGAGACGTCTAAAAACGTGCAAGCCTCTACGTTCCATAAACAGCGTGTCTTACACTGCATGTTACTTTTCGACTGGAGTAAAAAATTCGACACATTTCCAGAATATTATGCTTGACGTTTCATTGTGATGCTTCCCTTGACCCTTTCAACATTCTGAGACGTAATGTGATCTAGTATTTAGTTAACTAGTATCCTACTCAAATAGATTAGTTAAAATAGTTGAAAATTGTTCGAAAGTTTTAAATTACAGATATACATTTAGTGTTATTCGCATAGAAACTGGTATTTATAAATGTTCACATTTCTCCCACTTATCGCACACACATTTTCAAGGTCAATGAAGGTGAACCTCAGACATGATTTGTGCATTTGATACGTGAGTTGCTTTCCCCGCAACTGAAAATTCACGTATCAATTACACATGTCTGCACTCTGTACGACCGTGAAACCGGGAATGACCGTGGCGTGAAGAGCAAGAACACCTCACAATTCGTTCAAATTGTATTTATAAAAATGATCATCAACTCATGAAATAATTTATTTTGGGAAGAAGGCAATTCCCTAGCCTATAACGAAAGTTGATGGTTTTCAATTTTTTGAAGTGAATACAATAGAATACAGTGAGTACCAGCAAGAAGGTGGTAAATAATAAAATGGTAGAATATAAGTAGCAGCTGTAAGAAGCTGATAAATAATAAAAGATAAGGCGGTGAGTAGCAGCAAGAAGCTGGTAAATCATAAAATACAAGGCAGTGAGTAGCAGCAAGAGCTCGCAATAATGAAATAAAGGTGGTAAGAAGCAGCAAAAAACTAGTGAATCTATACTAATATAATGAAGCTGAAGAGTTTGTGTGCTTGTGTGTTTAAACGCACTAATCTCTGGAACTGCCAGTCAGATTCGAAAAATTATTTTTGTATATGATAGCCAGATTCAAGAGGAATAGTTTAGGCTATGTTAAATTTCGAACAGACCACTCCATTCTCTCCATTTAGGCCATTTGACACAAATCTACACCGTTTCACCGATCTGAACCAAAATGTGTATACTTAGCCCTTGGAACCCTGCGAGTGACACTGTTTACATGAAATTTCTGACAGACCACTCCATTCCCTGACTTTGGGCCCTTTGGCACAAATCTACACCGTTTCACCTATCTGAACCAAAATGTGTATACTTACCCTTTGGAACCCTGCGAGTAACACTGTCTGCTTGAAATTTCGCACAAACCACTCCATTCCCTGCATTTAGGTCCTTTGGCACAAATATACACCGTTTCACCGATCTCAACCACATTTTGTACACTTACACTTTGGAACCCTGCGGGTGACACTGTCCACTTTAAAATTTCGAATCGACCACTCCATTTCCTGCATTTAGGCCCTTTATCACAAATACACACCGTTCCTCCTAATTGCACCAAATTTTACATACACATTGATACCCTGCTGGTAACAATGTCCACTTGATATTTTCGACAACGTTCTCCATTCCCTACATTTAGAATAACAAAAAAAACTGAACTTGAAAACCACGTATTAATGCCCTAGAATCATTCTTGTCCGTAGTAGTGTAACTGTGAGAGTATTTAAATAAGTTTATTCTTGACTGGCAATTCGGGCTGCATCACATCGCCCCTACCAGTGTTCTGGTGCAGAATTGCGAAACTAGTTAAATCCTGCACTGCTTATAAATTGCAGTCACGGGAAGTAATATGTGCCAAATGATTTCTTAGGCCCCTTAAAACAGTTATCATCATGAACATATTATGCATCTGTATAATTGCAATGGTGTTGGTGCAATACATTGAGGTTATCAGCTGCAATAAGCGTTGGCGATTTCAAATTTACCTTAATTTATTCCGAAATTTATCGTTGAGCGCTATGTGGCGATAAATGATACTATTGCTACCTCAGTAGCTCGGGACAGCCGAAGTTTTCCAAAGAGTTCTGATTATTTTCCTACGGCGCTATGCGACAAAAGACGACACTATTGGTCTCTACATTTCTAACAGCCAATGAGATATAGGCCCTAGGCAGTGTCTTTTATTTCATTTACTCCTCTTTCTATTTTATTTTTTGGTTGTAAATTTGATTGTAAATTGTATGTTTCCGTGCTGTAGTTGGTAACTAGCTGTTTCCCTATTCATAATTATCATTACGGGAAAATGACCTGATTGTTACGTCCATTATACTGTACTACTTATCACCACCACTGCAACCACCACCACCACCACCACCACCACAAAAAGATATAATTTTAAAATATTGTTTTCTGTTAGTTTAAGTATCATGCGCCAGTTCTGTAGTAGTATTCATTATCAACCATAAAACAAATAAATCCACCGGGCGAAGCCGGGCAATACTGCTAGTAATAAAATAGAAGGGGTGAGTTGCAGCAGCAAGGACTTGGTAAATAATACAATAGAAGGCAGTGAGTAGCAGCAAGGAGCTAGTAAATAATACAATAGAAGGCGGTGAGTAGCAGCAAGAAGCTGGTAAATAATACAATAGAAGGCGGTGAGTAGCAGCAAGGAGCTGATAAATAATACAATAGAAGGCGGTGAGTAGCAGCAAGGAGCAGGTAAATAATTCAATAGAAGGCGGTGAGTAGCAGCAAGAAGCTGGTAAATAATACAATAGAAGGCGGTGAGTAGCAGCAAGGAGCTGGTAAATAAGTCAATAGAAGGCGGTGAGTAGCAGCAAGAAGCTGGTAAATAATACAATAGAAGGCGGTGAGTAGCAGCAAGGAGCTGGTAAATAATACAATAGAAGGCGGTGAGTAGCAGCAAGAAGCTGGTAAATCATAAAATACAAGGCACTGAGTAGCAGCAAGGAGCTGGCAATAACGAAATAGATGGCGGTGAGCAGCGGCAAGAAGCTGGTAAATAATAAAATAGAAGGCGATGAGCAGCGGCAAGAAGCTGGTAAGTAATGGAATAGAAGGCGGTGAGCAGCAGCATGGTGCTAGATAAAACAAAATTGAAGTTTGTGAATAGTTGTAGCATCAGCAAGGAGCTGGAAAATAATGAAAATAGATGGCCGTGAGTAGCAGCAAGGAGCTGAAAAATGCTGTAGAAGGCAGTGACACACCCCAACTGCAGCGCGGGTAGCGGACGAGCAAGGAGCAGCGCTTCCTTGTCAAAAGAGATAACTCCCAGCTCTTTCCGTCAAAAGCCTACAAAACACGGAGTTAATTAGTACTAAGAATTAACGAGCTCTCGGCTAATTCATTAAGATGTAAGACAAGAATAATTATCAGTGGTGCTTCATTATTTGAGATCCAGCGATGATTAAGGGAGACGTTCTCCCTTTGATAAACCACAGTCATTTATTCTGCTATGATTGCAGCCTTCTTCCAACCGGCTTCTTCCTGTCCTCTTTTAAGATCAAAATGTATATTGGTGAGTCTTGTTGTTCCTTAAGCGAAAATTGAGGTGGCGGTTTATTCTGAGCAGTTGACATCAAAAGTGGGAAACCCTGGGGTCTGACAGAATCATCCAAGATTATTATCATTGTCATAATTTGTCATCTTAATCGATTCACCAGAGAATTTGAATGATTTTTTAAATACTATGGACTCCATCTTGAAAATGAAATTCATGATGAAAATCAATAAATGTAAAATAAAGAAAATGGAATTCAGCTGAAATATATCTGAATCCTATTGACGACAAATTAGCAGGTACGAGACCATTGCTACTATTGCAAAATAACCAGTGATGGACGACAGCCGAGGCAAGGAAAACATTTCTGCAGAAAATTAATCTGTCATAAAATATAGATTTTGGTAGCCTTTGTCTGGAGCGTGGCGTTATATGGAACTGTGTAGCGGCAATGATCCTTCGTGTTAGTATGGAATGTAGTATTGTAATTTAATTTTCTTTGGCCATTGACTGTAATAAATATGTAATTAAATATTCTAGTACTATCGAAATCAGTTCTGTTACAAAGTTATTTAACCAAGAAATATCTCTAATAACAGGAAATGAATTATTTGAAAATAAGTGAAGTATCAAATGCAGTATAATATACCGGTGTGTGGTTTCTAGTAAATAACCTTGAAAAGGGTTTATAAAAGTGCTGTGTTTTTCTCAAGATATGAAATCAAATAGTATTTCTAATTGTGACACAAAAGGAATATCAATTATAAGTTAAAACCAAATAAAAATGTTCTTTTTATATTTATGTAATTATTGGTAGAGTTTGGCGTGGTTCTTTAGATGTAGGCTACTGTGTTGTACATAATACATTACAGTACAGTACACTTGAAAAACGTATTTGGAGGACAATATGGTAATTGGATGCGCATAGCTTTAGATATGCTGTTGGATCAAACCCGGCCGAAGCCGTCGGATTTTTTAAGAGCGTTAAAAATCCCTCAGTATGCCTTCCTTCGGAGGGGATGTAAAGCTAGCGGTCGCATGTCATAGATTTATGGCATGTTAAAGATCTTTCCACTAATTACACCTGTGTGAAACTAAATTGGATAGGTTAAGAATGTAAACAACGCTCTTAGGTTGCTACGTTCGTTGCCAAGAGCCGACTGCGGTGGCGTCTAGTAGCTAGTTCTGAACTAGGCCTAGTAGTCGTTGACGGTGGCGTTTGGTGGCAAAAGCAGGAACTATTTGAAAATTCAAAGTTGCAGTCCTTACTTGAATTAAAACAAGTAGTTCCGTGAAGAACTATACAGCCTATTTTCATATATCCTGCTCATGTTAATTGCCTCTATCAACATACACAATTTCAGTTTAATTGCTGTAACAGATTCGCAGATATTGAGAACCGTCTAAATATTTCATATGGTCGCCAGGTTGGATTTTTATTTTTGTACTATTACATTAAGATTATTGTGTACGTGTGGTATTCAAACTTCAATCGCATGATTAGAACACAAGAAGTAAAAACGAGATTTTAAAATTACGCACAGCAGCCATCTTGTGATTATGCAAACAATTGAAATAAACTAGATGCCAGTGGATCAACATTTGTATAAGCATTTAACGTGCAACGTTTCACGGCACTCGGATAGTTAATTCGCGAGAAACGTTCACTTCGATCGCATGATAACGACACAAGAAATAAAAACTTAATTTTAAAATTTCGCACAGCCGCCATCTTGAGGTTATGTAAACAATTGAATTAAATTAGATGGCAGTGCATTACAATCTGCAAAATCATTTACTGTACCACATTTCACTGTGCTCAGAGAGTTATTTATACTTCGCGTCGCCGCCATGTTGGATTTGTGCTCACCAGGTTACTGAAAGTCCTATAGATGAACATATGTTCATAGTCTCTATGAACATAAAAAATTTCAGTTTGGTTGCTGTATAAGATTCATAGATATTGAGATACATCTAAATAATTCGGAAGCTCGCCATTTGGGATTGTTATATGTATAGGCCATAGAGTTATGTACCATTCAAGGACAATTATTGCCTAGGTTCATTATTCAAACTTTCACTTCGATCGCATGATACTACACAAGAAATAAAAACTTAATTTTAAAATTTCGCACAGCCGCCATCTTGAGGTTATGTAAACAATTGAATTAAATTAGATGGCAGTGCATTACAATCTGCAAAATCATTTACTGTACCACATTTCACTGCGCTCAGAGAATTAAATAACGAGAAAAGTCTATTAAATTATTTCAAATTCGCTTGGTCGCCATGTTCGTTTTGTACTTTACATGGTTAATGAAATATACATAGGTAAACTTGTATCAGTGCCCTTTATCACCGTACAAAATTGCAGGGTGATATCTGTAATAGTTTCGGAGATATAGAATGTCAGTGAAATATTTCGCTCAGCCGCCATTTTGAGGTTATGTAAACAATTGAACTAAATTAGACTCTAGTGCATTACAATGTGTATAAACAATTGCTGTACCAAGTTTCATTACGTTTGGATAGTTAAATCGCGAGAAAAGTCTATTTAAAAGTCTCAAATTCGCTTGGCCGCCATGTTGGTTTTGTAGTCACCAGGTTTTTGAAAGTATCATAGGTGAACTTCTAGTGGTGCCCTTTTTCACCGTAAACAACTTCAGGGCGATATCGGTAATAGTTTCGGAGATATTGAATGCTAGTGAAATATTTCGCACAGCCACCATGTTGGATTGGTGAGACGTAACAAAATTTGAAGGGCACGGTCGAGGTCGCCGGGAATAGCGCTATGAACTTACCAAGTTTCATTGAAATCGCTCCAGCCGTTTAGATTTTATTAGGGGGACACACACACACACCTCACACACACACACGCGCGCGCGCATACACACACGGACAAAAGGTGATCTCATTAGCCTATTTTTTCAAAATTGAAAATAGGCTAAAAACAGATACACACACTAATACAGCCATCACAATTAACACCGGTTATCAGACAGATTCTACACACTCCCAAAGTACACGGGGCTACATGACCGCGTTGTCGCAGCCCCTAAACTAAGGAACCAAGCAACCAACCGGTCTTTTTACTGTAGATTGGAAGGATAATTTTTATAGATGGTGCTTAAAAGGTTGGGTATCATGGATCCATTGCCTTCTTCATAGAAGAATCCTATAGTATTAAGGTTTACGGTAATACAGATTCACAAGATCGTGTTTCGTTTTATGTTCAATATTGTGTAACATAAACGGTATTGAGTTCACTAAAATATGGCCGTAACCGTGTGCGCAATGGGAAGCTGCAGCAAGTTTGAATCCCGGTGTTGACAGCAGCCACCTAGTTTTCTCTCACACCCAAGAGACTCACCATATTGCGAATCCTAGACGCTACAGCTACAGCAACACAGGTTATTAGACACATCACGGGCTAAGGTGTCACAAAATACTAAAATGAAGTGAAACACCAGCAGCGTTATGTCGTTGTTTCTTTCCCTCCTCCTTTCTTTCTTTCATTTTTCATTTCTTTCTTTCGTTCTTTCTGTCTCTTTCTTTCGTTTAAACTTTCTTTACTTCCTTCTTCCTTTCTTTCTTTCTTTCATTCTTCGTTTGTCTTTCTTTCCTTCTTTCTTTCCTTCCGTATTTCCTTCTTTCCTCCTTTCTTTCCTTATTTCTTTTTTTCATTATTTCTTTCTTAATTTCTCTCTTTCCTTCTTTCCTCCTTTCTTTCGTTCATTCTTTCATTCTTTCTTTTTAACTTTCCTAATCTTTTCCTTCTATTCGTACTTCTTTCTATCTTTCCTTATTTCTGACTTTCTTTTTTCCTTATTTCTTAGCCTATTTTCAATTTTGAAAAAATAGGCTTATGAGATCACCTTTTGTGCGTGTGTGTGTGATTCGCGTGTGTGTCCACCCCCCTAATAAAATCTAAACGGCTGGAGAGATTTCAATGAAACTCGGTAAGTTCGTAGCACTATTCCGGGCGACCCCAACCGTTTCCTTCAAATTTAGTTACGTCTCACCAATCCAACATGGCGGCTGTGCGAAATATTTCACCAGCATTCAATATCTCCGAAACTATACCCGATATCACCCTGGAATTTTTTACGGCGATAAATGGAACTACTACAAGTTCACCGAACTGACTTTTGAGAACCTCGAAACCACAAAAATCAACATGGCGTCCATGCGAAGTTGCGACTTTTAAATAGACGTTTCTCGCGATTTAACCAACCAAACACAATAAAACTCGGTACAGTATATGTTTATACATATTGTAATGCACCGACATCTAACTTCGTTCAATTGTTTACATAACCACAAGATGGCGGATGTGCGAGACATTTCACCGGCATTCTATATCTCTGAATCTAATAGCGGTATCACCCTGACAGTTTGTACTGTACCCGATACCTATTTTAGGCTATCGGCTACGCCAGCTGACATTAAGCTGTAGTTGAAGTTTTGGGAAGCATTCAGATAAGATAGCGCATCGATCGCGTCAAGAAGAAAGCCAAGATGACGTAGGAGGTCAAGAATCAAGGAGGCATTGAAATCTGTGAGAAGATAGAATTATTAATAAAGATGTGAAGCTTTATTGAAATGTATATGGGATTATAATAAGTTAAAACAACTTAGAAGAGTATATATGACATGAATTATATGTGGAAATAATTTTATGGAAATAAGTTATTGTATAACAGAACAGCCGAGAGGAGTCGGGTTCGAGACTATCTTCGTGACGTAGGAGCACCGTGGTGGGGAGAATCAGCCACGTGCCGCTCGGAACTCATAAGCTGGGACGCAGCGCTTAGCAGTTCAGTTAGGCTCAACGAGGCGAGCAGTACAGAGCAGTCCTATAGCACAGCGAGACGGGCATTGAAGGTCACGCAACACACGTAAGCCGTCACGGCAAGTGTAGGCGACATATCTCGCATCACCGAGCAACAGAGGCCGAGCGGGTCATCGATCCAGCCGGGCTAGCCGAGAGGACAATTGTGGATAGCCGGGGTATTTCAAAACCACACTGATCGCATATGAAGACTTTGTTTCAAGCTTCATTTCGACGTTGTTCGAACACAGGCTTTCACAATTAACCTTATAACCATGCTGTTATATAATACATTCAAAGCGACTTTTTACTATTTCAAGTAAACTGAATGTTTAGCATAGGCTCTGATGAACATTACAGCGTGCATTTATAAGATTTTTATCTTATGCCATTTTCATGGATTACAAATTATAGACAGATACAGGGTGTATCGTAATCTGGAACACTATCTAGTAAAATTTTTATTTTACTCAAGTAGAACTTCGCAGTAAGTTGAGAGAGGACTTACAATTCTCAAACTGAACATTTATCGGAACAGTGGCGTATATTAGAAGAAGAGTAGGGGGTCCGCTGTTACCATGAACTTTTCGAGAAGGAGTTGGACGATATCCGCTATGGGTAATTCGAGGTTCAACATGATCGAGTAAACGTGAATAGAGACAAGATGGCATCACAGAGCGATGGATTCGGTTCCTGACGAGAGGAGTCCAACAGCTGATTCGCTTGGGATTTCGAAGGAAAGCGTCATTTCATGGATGAAATGATATTCACGCCGATCTTACGAGAAATCTTTAGGTAGGGAAAATCGACGATCTTGGAAATTATATTACAACTGATAATGAAAGGTATTGTAAGAGTTCTATCTACCTGATACGATTATTTTCATGAATACTGGGCACACATGTATATTTTTCTAATAGGAGTGATTTGATTATTAAGACATGGTTTGAATTTATATACTTCGAATTTGCTAGAATATGGAGTGACCATATGATATGGCAGGCATCATTATTCGATATTCTCACCGTTGTTTGACTTTATTAAGAAGATGTTTGATCTTATAGACATTTTTCCAGCTAGGATATTTTTCATGGATAGTTTTTTTTGAGTAACGAGTATTTCGAGCTCGTGATCTGCAATTGATTATCAGAAACTACTTCGTCAGTTCATTGCATACTAGCGAGTGTGTATTATTCATCAGTAGGGATTTTTTCCATTGGATTGTTTGGAGATATTAAGAAGTTATTCACTTTAGTGAATGAACGTCGCTTTTATATGACAACTAGAAACTTGTTGATTCCTTTCTGGTACATTCACTCATATAGTCCACGAGATGGGGTCTGTCGTATTTATACGATTGTATGGTGGTACTCGCCTTACCCATCGTTTAGGGAACTATCATCCAAGTCGACGGGGCGAGGTCCTTCGTATTTATACGATTGCACGGTGGTTACACATCTTACTCGCCATTGAGGAACTCATTTTATCATCCGAATGTACACGAGATGTAAGTGAATTAAACAAGGAACTACTAGTCACATATCAGTCGAAATTTTGTTAAATAAAGTAACGATAAATGTCAACAGGATTGCATTTAGTAATTCTTGTTTGCCAATCCAATATTTTGTTGCTATACTCTTTTGAGAGTAATTTCAGTTTAACAGCTATTACAGCTGATGCTTTGATGATTTTTATAATTGTGTTTGATACCTTTGAGAAGGATTTAAAGTAATTTAATCTTGTAAGATTAATCATTAATGGTCATAATTATTTTAAGGCAGATCAGTATTGCAGATTTTGATGTGAGAGATTATAGCACATTGGTGTTTTTCTACGATGTGAATTATGAAACTTGTGAAAGAGAATTTATGCTATTTGAAAGCAAATATTAAATTACTGAAGTAATGTTTTTCCAATTGTTTAAGAAGTTGTCTAGAAGTGATCAGAGTAATTACAGTCATTGGAGATTATGTGCGTTAATAATTTGAAGCCATTTATATATTTTTGTAGATCATGCAACGTGGTTAAAAGAAGTTTGTGATAGGCATTTTGTGGAATTTGCCATTTGATAGTTGCAACGTTGATAATGTATTTTGAAGCGGACATGAGGTTGTCATACCCAGTCTAGCGTATTTGTTGAGATTCATGCTATATGTGCTGAATATTTATGGAGTTTTTGTAGCAATTCTTATATTCAAATGTGATATTTGGAATATTGAAGAAATATAATGTCGTTGTGGATAGTTAGATCCAACGTGATGTCGTGGAGACAATAATATTTTGGCATGATAATTAAATACGAGATATAACTTGGAAGTAATAAAACTGTAAGACAACGTTCTATAAACCCTATTAAACAATTTGTTAGGAAATTAAACAAGTAAATGAAGTTGATAATACAAGATTTTCTGAAAATAATAATTAATGAAATAATAATCTGAGATTTAAGCATATTAACGATCTGACCTAATGAAATAAAAATCAGAATGACCTAATGAAATAAAAATCAGAATGACCTAATGAAATAAAAATCAGAATGACTAGATGAAATAATAAAATTAAATAACCAGATGATTGAAATTTAAATAAGTTGATAAATTAAATTTTGAAATAAATCGATGAATTAAATAAGTGGATGAATTAAAGATTGAATTAATTAAACTGATTGAAATGAATTATTAGACGATTGTAATGATGATGAATAACTGAATTAGAAGGTGATGATTAATTAAAGAAGCTGATGATTAATGAATTTATATGCAATTAAATAAATTTAATTGAGAGATAATTCGAAGGAATTGCAACTTGAAATGTGAATTTAAATGATGTAATGGTGATGAATTAACGATTCTGACAGGAATATTTGGAATTTTGAAGTAAGAATTAATGTGAGAAATATTTAATTTGATAATAATGATGAGGATGACCAATGAGAATTTGAATTTTCTGTAATTCACAGATAAGAGATTAATGACGATGTAAATAATGTAAATTAATTAGTAAATGTTTAGGAACATTAGATTAACATGTTCTACGTTCAAATTATACCATGCAAACCATAATTTATGTGATATTTAACATGAGTGATTATTATATGTGTATGTTTAGGCAGATTAGTAACTTAATTAAATCCACATTGATGTTAAATTAAAGAGAATTAGGTCTCAGGTTTCACAAATGTCAGTGACGAAAGACATAGTGCGACAGTGATCCTGAGAACCCAAGAGAACTTTATACATTTTTCTTGATAAGTGGATTGAAATAATTTTGCATTAGAAAGGAGATGGTTCGATTTTTTGGACAATGACAATTTAACTTTGCATTCGACCATACTCTTAGGTAGGATTTATATTTAAAATGTCTGTCTGACTATCAAAGTAAAATAAATTTGTTTTTATCTTAGTTGTGATCTGATGATGGTGTGATGTTCCTTTTTCTTTCCTTGTCTTGAGTAAGGCTTATCCGGAAAGGAAGTGGTTTTGCTAGGAATTCAGTTGATGGCGCCCATTTATATTTGAATTATTTTTATTAACTTAAGCCCGTAACGACCCTAGAGATACTTTGTCTCGTGAAACCCACTGCTTTTTCAAGAATTCAACTGAATTTCCGACACATTCCTTATTTGACTAGAGGTTCATTTAACTCCGCTCTGTCCTGGAACTCCAGGGATGTGATGTTATAGCAGATGGGTCATCGCATCCCCAGGACGAACGGGTACAGAGAGAGAGGGAGAATTGGCGCCCAACGTGGGGCTTTTCGATTTTGTTAATTCGATGGAATCACATCAGATTTAGATTACTGAGAGATTGATCTCAAGTTCATTTAAGTGTGTTACAAAATTTATTATACTTAGTCAGACAATGTACTTGTGTGCCCAATCCAGTGTTCATGTTAATCGTATTAGTAATATCATGTTAGTTATAAGATATTTTTCCCTATACCCAAGTGAATGCAGGAATTGAGACATTGCGATGTGTTGTTGTCTAACGTCTCTATATAATTCTATATTGAAATATAATTATGTTGCCAGAGGATTTAGCGAAGGTGTTAGGAGAGTTACAGACGGGTATGTCTGGAATTGCAGAAACCATTTCTAAGATGGAAACTGAAGTTAAAGAACAAATTAATAATTCAGAAGCTAGATTAGAAGCTAAATGTAAAGAGAATGTACAAGCATTGCAAACTAGTACTGAAGAGAATTTAAAATCATTACAGATTAGTAACGAAGCTAATATAAAATTATTGCAGTCAACTAGTGAAGAAAATTTAAAACTATTACAGTCAAATAGCAAAGATAATTTGATGTTGTTAGAAACTAGGCTACAGTCAAATAGTGAAGCTAATTTGAAAGACAATTTTAAGTTATTAGAAGAAAGGTTACAGTCAAATACTGAAAGTCATTTAAATGCTAGTGAAGCTAACTTGAAAGATAACTTTAAATCGTTAGAAGAGAAATTACAGTCTCGTAGTGAAGAAACTAATACTGAATTAGAAAATAAGTTAACCAGATTAGAGAATAGTTTAACTTTGAAGAACAATGAGATGTTGAAAACGTTACAATTAGACATAATTGCAGTAAACATGAAAGGAGAGGAAAATGTTCAGATATTAAGGAAAAATATTATCGAGTTGGAAAGTAGAGGAGAAGAAAATATTTTTACTTTAAGAACAGACGTTATGACCATACAGAAAGACATTAAGTCAGATGTATCGAAGTTGAGATTCGACATCGATGGTTTAGTGGCAGATGTAGGAAAAATTCAAGATTGGTCTACCGAAGTATCTTTCGAGACTAAGATTAAGGGTCTAGAAACGAATCTAGGTAACGAAATAAAAGATTTGAAGACAGTAATTGGGACCATTAAAGATGAAGTCTTGGGAGAGGTCAATTCTAATATAAAGTCGTTAGAAAATCAATTGCAGAAGGATATTAGAAAGATAGACGACGATATAGAGCAAAAGGTTAACGAAAACTTAACTTTATTTAAAAATAGAGTCGGAGCAATTGTTGAGGAACGATATAATGAGGTCGATGCCGAAGCAAAAGAGAAACGTGACGGGTTAGATGAAAAATTAATCGCAGGTATGGCAAACTTAGAAGCTAGGTTTACGGAAAGCAAGGAAGCGATGAAATTAGATTCAACACTATTTAGAACAGATGTTGATCTGTTGAAAGAACAAGTCGCGTTAGTAAAGAACACGTGCGAAGGAAAGATTGACAAGTTGAGGAACGATCTAGACGAAAGTAACAAGACGCAGGACGTTACATCGTTAGATGAGTTGAAGACTCAGGTCAAGAGATTAGCAGAAGACAGGGTGACGAAACTAGAATCCATAGTTAACAGTTTCACCAGTCATAATGTAACATCAGGGGAAACATTGATGAATCAAACAGCGATAGACCGCAGTATGACGAATCAAGACACGAGCATGGTAGAAGACCGTCAAATGCAACCGAATGTGACATTCGAAAGGGTCAGTTCAACCCCGCAGGAGAATCCAAGTTCGAGTAGGAGTACGTCGAGTCCAAGTGAACGATATTCAGGTCCAGTCACAATTATAAGGAACCTAGATGACAAACCGAGAAAGTTTTCGGGAAATACAGGTGTTACACCAGTAGAATTTCTGCGAGATATTCGAGACTACATGGCGGAACACAGGGTAGCCAAAGAAAGAGAGCTAAGGATAGTAGAACGCGCCTTAGATGGATCTGCACTTACGTGGTTTAGAGCGTTCAGAAGCAACTTTGCGAACATGGAGCAATTTGCCATGGCTTTCTTGAGGAGATTCTGGAGTGCCGAGGATCAACTCAACGTAAGAGCGGAGATGTACTCTAAACGCTATTCTACGTCACATCCGACGCATTACGCCAACTACTTCACGTCACAGCTGGCTAAATTACAGTTCCTTATTCCTCCATTGCCAGAAGAAGAGCTTTTGCAAGCTATAGCGCGACAGTTACCGATAGAGGTACAGCGATCTTTGATAGCATCGGGAGCCAATACGCTGGAACATTATGATGACATATTGCGGCGATTGGATTATACGAGCGCACAGGTTACACCGAGAAGTAATCGAAACGACAACAGAAACACGCAAGAAGTAAACGCGGTAGTCGTGGACAATGCAGTTCAAACGGACAGAAGGGATTCCTGGGAAAACCGACGGAACGATGGGAATCGAGGAAACATCCGTAATGCAAGAGGAAATGATCGATATAGAGGACCATATGAAAGGCCATACGATCAAGAAGCGAGAGATAACCGGTATAGGAATTATAACCAAAATTCCAGGTATCAGGACAGAAATCGGTATAATAACAGATATCGGGGAAGGAATAACTGGAACCAAGGTCAACAGTTTAATAGAAACGACCGACAGGAAGGCCGAAGAAACGATCCTAACGACAGAAGGGATAATCGTGGACATGAAAGGTCAAGACAAGAGGATAGACAGCCTAGTGCACCACTCGAAGAGACAGTGAGAGATGTCAATCGAGCCAGCACGAGTGAAGACAGAAGGAATAAACGTCAGAATAACACAGAATCAAGACGTTAATCATTGGAAATCATCATTATAGAGAGTCAGAAAGTACCATCATGCTGAGTAAAGGAAATTGTAGAGCTATCGTGTACATGTATAATATATTGAATGCCTGAGAGTGTATTTTTTTTTCTCAATCCTGATAAAAAAAAAGGAGATGTACGGGAGAGATGTACCCGATACCTATTTTAGGCTATCGGCTACGCCAGCTGACATTAAGCTGTAGTTGAAGTTTTGGGAAGCATTCAGATAAGATAGCGCATCGATCGCGTCAAGAAGAAAGCCAAGATGACGTAGGAGGTCAAGAATCAAGGAGGCATTGAAATCTGTGAGAAGATAGAATTATTAATAAAGATGTGAAGCTTTATTGAAATGTATATGGGATTATAATAAGTTAAAACAACTTAGAAGAGTATATATGACATGAATTATATGTGGAAATAATTTTATGGAAATAAGTTATTGTATAACAGAACAGCCGAGAGGAGTCGGGTTCGAGACTATCTTCGTGACGTAGGAGCACCGTGGTGGGGAGAATCAGCCACGTGCCGCTCGGAACTCATAAGCTGGGACGCAGCGCTTAGCAGTTCAGTTAGGCTCAACGAGGCGAGCAGTACAGAGCAGTCCTATAGCACAGCGAGACGGGCATTGAAGGTCACGCAACACACGTAAGCCGTCACGGCAAGTGTAGGCGACATATCTCGCATCACCGAGCAACAGAGGCCGAGCGGGTCATCGATCCAGCCGGGCTAGCCGAGAGGACAATTGTGGATAGCCGGGGTATTTCAAAACCACACTGATCGCATATGAAGACTTTGTTTCAAGCTTCATTTCGACGTTGTTCGAACACAGGCTTTCACAATTAACCTTATAACCATGCTGTTATATAATACATTCAAAGCGACTTTTTACTATTTCAAGTAAACTGAATGTTTAGCATAGGCTCTGATGAACATTACAGCGTGCATTTATAAGATTTTTATCTTATGCCATTTTCATGGATTACAAATTATAGACAGATACAGGGTGTATCGTAATCTGGAACACTATCTAGTAAAATTTTTATTTTACTCAAGTAGAACTTCGCAGTAAGTTGAGAGAGGACTTACAATTCTCAAACTGAACATTTATCGGAACAGTGGCGTATATTAGAAGAAGAGTAGGGGGTCCGCTGTTACCATGAACTTTTCGAGAAGGAGTTGGACGATATCCGCTATGGGTAATTCGAGGTTCAACATGATCGAGTAAACGTGAATAGAGACAAGATGGCACCACAGAGCGATGGATTCGGTTCCTGACGAGAGGAGTCCAACAGCTGATTCGCTTGGGAATTCGAAGGAAAGCGTCATTTCATGGATGAAATGATATTCACGCCGATCTTACGAGAAATCTTTAGGTAGGGAAAATCGACGATCTTGGAAATTATATTACAACTGATAATGAAAGGTATTGTAAGAGTTCTATCTACCTGATACGATTATTTTCATGAATACTGGGCACACATGTATATTTTTCTAATAGGAGTGATTTGATTATTAAGACATGGTTTGAATTTATATACTTCGAATTTGCTAGAATATGGAGTGACCATATGATATGGCAGGCATCATTATTCGATATTCTCACCGTTGTTTGACTTTATTAAGAAGATGTTTGATCTTATAGACATTTTTCCAGCTAGGATATTTTTCATGGATAGTTTTTTTTGAGTAACGAGTATTTCGAGCTCGTGATCTGCAATTGATTATCAGAAACTACTTCGTCAGTTCATTGCATACTAGCGAGTGTGTATTATTCATCAGTAGGGATTTTTTCCATTGGATTGTTTGGAGATATTAAGAAGTTATTCACTTTAGTGAATGAACGTCGCTTTTATATGACAACTAGAAACTTGTTGATTCCTTTCTGGTACATTCACTCATATAGTCCACGAGATGGGGTCTGTCGTATTTATACGATTGTATGGTGGTACTCGCCTTACCCATCGTTTAGGGAACTATCATCCAAGTCGACGGGGCGAGGTCCTTCGTATTTATACGATTGCACGGTGGTTACACATCTTACTCGCCATTGAGGAACTCATTTTATCATCCGAATGTACACGAGATGTAAGTGAATTAAACAAGGAACTACTAGTCACATATCAGTCGAAATTTTGTTAAATAAAGTAACGATAAATGTCAACAGGATTGCATTTAGTAATTCTTGTTTGCCAATCCAATATTTTGTTGCTATACTCTTTTGAGAGTAATTTCAGTTTAACAGCTATTACAGCTGATGCTTTGATGATTTTTATAATTGTGTTTGATACCTTTGAGAAGGATTTAAAGTAATTTAATCTTGTAAGATTAATCATTAATGGTCATAATTATTTTAAGGCAGATCAGTATTGCAGATTTTGATGTGAGAGATTATAGCACATTGGTGTTTTTCTACGATGTGAATTGTGAAACTTGTGAAAGAGAATTTATGCTATTTGAAAGCAAATATTAAATTACTGAAGTAATGTTTTTCCAATTGTTTAAGAAGTTGTCTAGAAGTGATCAGAGTAATTACAGTCATTGGAGATTATGTGCGTTAATAATTTGAAGCCATTTATATATTTTTGTAGATCATGCAACGTGGTTAAAAGAAGTTTGTGATAGGCATTTTGTGGAATTTGCCATTTGATAGTTGCAACGTTGATAATGTATTTTGAAGCGGACATGAGGTTGTCATACCCAGTCTAGCGTATTTGTTGAGATTCATGCTATATGTGCTGAATATTTATGGAGTTTTTGTAGCAATTCTTATATTCAAATGTGATATTTGGAATATTGAAGAAATATAATGTCGTTGTGGATAGTTAGATCCAACGTGATGTCGTGGAGACAATAATATTTTGGCATGATAATTAAATACGAGATATAACTTGGAAGTAATAAAACTGTAAGACAACGTTCTATAAACCCTATTAAACAATTTGTTAGGAAATTAAACAAGTAAATGAAGTTGATAATACAAGATTTTCTGAAAATAATAATTAATGAAATAATAATCTGAGATTTAAGCATATTAACGATCTGACCTAATGAAATAAAAATCAGAATGACCTAATGAAATAAAAATCAGAATGACCTAATGAAATAAAAATCAGAATGACTAGATGAAATAATAAAATTAAATAACCAGATGATTGAAATTTAAATAAGTTGATAAATTAAATTTTGAAATAAATCGATGAATTAAATAAGTGGATGAATTAAAGATTGAATTAATTAAACTGATTGAAATGAATTATTAGACGATTGTAATGATGATGAATAACTGAATTAGAAGGTGATGATTAATTAAAGAAGCTGATGATTAATGAATTTATATGCAATTAAATAAATTTAATTGAGAGATAATTCGAAGGAATTGCAACTTGAAATGTGAATTTAAATGATGTAATGGTGATGAATTAACGATTCTGACAGGAATATTTGGAATTTTGAAGTAAGAATTAATGTGAGAAATATTTAATTTGATAATAATGATGAGGATGACCAATGAGAATTTGAATTTTCTGTAATTCACAGATAAGAGATTAATGACGATGTAAATAATGTAAATTAATTAGTAAATGTTTAGGAACATTAGATTAACATGTTCTACGTTCAAATTATACCATGCAAACCATAATTTATGTGATATTTAACATGAGTGATTATTATATGTGTATGTTTAGGCAGATTAGTAACTTAATTAAATCCACATTGATGTTAAATTAAAGAGAATTAGGTCTCAGGTTTCACAAATGTCAGTGACGAAAGACATAGTGCGACAGTGATCCTGAGAACCCAAGAGAACTTTATACATTTTTCTTGATAAGTGGATTGAAATAATTTTGCATTAGAAAGGAGATGGTTCGATTTTTTGGACAATGACAATTTAACTTTGCATTCGACCATACTCTTAGGTAGGATTTATATTTAAAATGTCTGTCTGACTATCAAAGTAAAATAAATTTGTTTTTATCTTAGTTGTGATCTGATGATGGTGTGATGTTCCTTTTTCTTTCCTTGTCTTGAGTAAGGCTTATCCGGAAAGGAAGTGGTTTTGCTAGGAATTCAGTTGATGGCGCCCATTTATATTTGAATTATTTTTATTAACTTAAGCCCGTAACGACCCTAGAGATACTTTGTCTCGTGAAACCCACTGCTTTTTCAAGAATTCAACTGAATTTCCGACACATTCCTTATTTGACTAGAGGTTCATTTAACTCCGCTCTGTCCTGGAACTCCAGGGATGTGATGTTATAGCAGATGGGTCATCGCATCCCCAGGACGAACGGGTACAGTACGGAGATAAAGGGCACTACTGAAAGTTCATCTATAAGACTTTCAAAAACCGGTTAACTACAAAACGAACATGGCAGCCAAGCGAATTTGAAAATTTTAATAGACCTTTATCGCGATTTAATGTTCCAACCGCAATGAAATCTGGTACAGGAAATGTTTATACACATTGTAATACACTGGTATCTAATTTAGTTCAATTGTTTACATAACCTCAAGATGGCGGCTGTGCGAATTTTAAAATTAAGTTTTTCTTTCTTGTGTCGTAATCATGCGATCGAAGTGAAAGTTTGAATGATGAACCTACGCAATAATTTTCCTTTAATGGTACATGGCTATATAGCCTATACATTTAACAATCTAACATGGCGACCATCCGAAATATTTAGACGGCTCTAAATATCTACGAATCTATTACAGCAATCAAAGTGAATTTTGTTATGTTCATAGGGGCTATGAACATAAGTTCACCTATAGGACTTTCAATAACCTGGTGATCACAAATCCAACATGGCGGCGACGCGAATTATAAATATTCACATGGACGTTTCTCGCAATTTAACCATCCGAGTGCAGTGAAACTTGGGACAGTAAATCCTTATACGAATGTTAATCCACTGGCATCTAATTTATTTCAATTGTTTCCATAACCTCAATATGGCAGCTGTGCGAAATTTTTAAAATCTCCTTGTTACTTCTTGTGTCCTAATCATGCGATTGAAGTTTGAATGCTTCACGAACACAATAATCTTCTTGTAACAGTACATAACTCTAGGACCTATACTGTATATATAAAATCCAACATGGCGACCATCCGAAATATGTAGTCAGTTCTTAATATCTACGAATCTATTACAGCAATCAAACTGAAATTTTGTATGTTGATAGAGGCAATTAACAAAGTAGGATATATGAAAATAGGCTGTATAGTTCTCCACGGAACTACTTGTTGAACCTCCGAATTTTCTTACTTTCTGCCTTTCAATCCTTATTTATTTATTTATTTCTGTCCTGTGGCGTAGCAGTGGTCGTTTAATTGTTCACCACGGCCGCCAGGACAACTGCAGCAAGTCCGGAGATTGTAGGTTTGAATCCCGGCTTGACAGCGGCTGTCCGAAGTGCGTTTTCCCACACTCCCTCCAGGCAAATGCCGGGATAGTAACTTATCAAGTCCTGGGGCGCCTACCTCATCCCTATCCCTAATACATTTAGTTACACACACTACTACGATCATCACATGAATACAGATTTCACATAGACACACACCCAAGTACACTGCCCAACCTAGTAAAGTGAATCAATAAATATCAACACAACGACATGTATCCCCGTGTACTTGGGTTTGTCCACAAACTGTTCTGATAATATGTATCACTGTGATACCGACCCTAGTGTGTGTATTTGCAACGGGCTCTAGGATTTGAGTAGTAATCGGCCCTGGCCTTAATATAGGTGACATCCCAGCAAAGTGAAAAAACCACGGAGAATCACTTCTAGGATGTCTGGAGTGAGATTCGAACCCACCTCTCCTACGTTCTATCTCACGAGATTGTAAGTAACCCATTCCACCCTTCAGAACGGAAGTAAAGCCGGCGGTCCCATTACTCTAATTACACTTGTGTGAAGCTAATATATGGGTTGGATTTGACTAACGCTCTTAGGTTCCAACGTTCGTCGCCAGAAGCCGTTTGCGGTGGCATCTAATAACCAAGTTCCGAACTATTTGTCGTTGACGGTGGCGTTTGGTAGCAAAAGTTGGAACTACTTGAAAATCCAATGTATGCAGTCCTTAATTGAATTAAAAACAGATTACACACACTAATACAGCCATCACAATTAACACTGATTTATCAGACAGATTCTACACACATCCAAAGTACACGGGGCTATATGACCGCGTTGTCGCAGCCCCTAAACTATGGAACCAACCAACCAACCCTTCAGAACAAAATTAAATTACATGGCAGGGCAGTTGTCCTTACAGTGACAACTAATATCGCTAGCCACTAGGCTACGAGGTGTACGAAACAAGAGCAACGATAACTCATGATTCGTCGAGTATAACCTAAGCGGCATTGTTAGCCTTTATCTCGGTATGTGGAGTGCTGAGGTCACCCCACGTGTAATATTCGCTTGTTTTCGTTTTCTGACAAACGTTGGCTACACTGTTGAGGAAGAACTCAGTACCTTCTTGAATAAGCTTGGAGTTTAATACTACGTCATTTGCATTGTTTAAAGTTGTGTATATTATTGCCGACAATAACATTTATAGGCTGAGGTGTCGTTAGCACCCCGCATACCCAGTTGCGTTACACAACGTGTCTAGTTGGTTTCTACTGCGCAAATTGAGCTGTCGCTTCTATGGGGTGTTGGGAGTGTGTGAAATGAATACTTCTGTAGATGAAGTGAGGGAACGGATCTGTTTACATATGTGTGTTGGTGAATAATTGTCTGGAAGTAATGAAGAATTGAGCTTACAAATTTACATGCAGTACGAAACCAAGACTTTGGGATTGGAAATCAGTAAGGTATTTATTTTATAACTGTGGTAACTGTGATAATATTTTAAGCCTACGTGGCTTAGGCGGCAGCACGCCGGCCTCTCACCGCTGGGTCCGTGGTTCAAATCCCGGTCAGTCCATGTGAGATTTGTGCTGGACAAAGCGGAGGCAGACAGGTTTTTCTCCGGGTACTCCGGTTTTCCCTGTCAAAAATTTCATTCCAGCGACACTCTCCACTATCATTTCATTTCATATGTCATTCATTTAATAATTGGCCCATGGGAGTGCGACAGGCTTCGGCAGCCGGCACAGTTCATATCCTCGCTGCTAGATAGGGGCTTCATTCATTTCATCCCCTGACCCGGTCGGTCGACTGGAAGCAGGCTGTGGATTTTCATTTTCAATAAGGATGTCGCTTCCGTAGCGTAGCGGTCAGCATGGTTAGTTGCCACCCCGGAGGTTCTAAATTCGATTCCCGGCTCCGCCACGAAATTGGAAAAGTGGTATGAGGACTGGAACGGGATCTACTCAGCCTCGGGTGGTCCAAATGAGTAGAGGGGGTTCAATTCCCACCTCAACCATCCTCGAAGTGGTTTTCCGTGGTTTCCCACTTCGTCTTTGGGTAAATGCCGGGATGGTACCTCATGTAAGGCCATGGCCACCTCCTTCCCTCTTCCTTGCCTATCCATCTCAATCTTCCCTTCCCTTCCGATCCCTCATGAGGCCCCTGTTCGCTTTGAAGGTGTTGCCGCCTGGGCGAAGTGCTGATGCCACCTCCCCAGCTGTATCCAATCCTACCAAGTGTTCTCAGCTCCAGAACACTGCCTGGAAAGGCGGTAGTTGTGAGTTCGCTCGCTGAGTCCGTGGGAACCACCAACCTGGAGGTTAAAATTGACTTTAAAAAAAGTAATAAGGTTTGAATTTGGTATATTTGGTTCTTATTTAATATTTATAAGAGAATAGTGCAAGTTTTAGTTGGGGTGTTGTGAGCACCCCACCTACCCACTTGCCCAACGTATACCCATATACTAATTAAAGGATAAAGCTAAGCGCCACCTGTTACTCATTTGTTTCCGCCATTCGACCAACAAGCCACACATACACAGCCTCAATAAGTCCAGGTGCCGAAACCACGACCGCTCAATCCAGTGCGCACCCACCGGCGGTGATGACATTTCCTCAGGCGATTTCTCACTCATTATACGTCGCCCCTTGCGTCCCCAGTCAATGGGTTCAGAGCCACAAGCCATGCCTTTTTAATCAGCCCGTGAACAATGGGACGCGTCACAGTAGAACAGAGAAGGGTTGGGTGGCTGATGTGGTCCAGAGGGGTGGGGGTAACACACGCTACCACACTGAGTCAGACTTCAATTGACTGGAACAATCACACATCCACAAGACAAGGAGATGTATTTATTTATTTATTTCTTCGTCTTCTTTTCTCGATTTTGTTCGTCTTTGGACCGCATAAAATAACTCATTGCATTCACTGTCTCTTATTTCCATTATCCTTTCTTGCCTTCAAGTAGTTCTTCACTTTGTCTCCTTCTTCTTCTCTCTGCCGTCCAGATGTTAACTCTCTTCTTCTTTTCCTTCTCCTGGAAATCCTTGAAATTTTTGATCATATTTCTGAAAAGTGGTCTGTCCTGAATAATATCTATTGTTACTTCCGTCTCTTCCATATCCTTTTTATACTTTGTACCCATTGATTACCATTCATGCTTTTGTATACATGACTGAAAATTTGTTTTGTAGGTCTGGTGTTATTCATCCTCATTACGTATCCAAAGAAATTAACCCTCCTTTTCCTGATCGTATCGTAGATATTTTCATTTTATTTTTATTTTCGTAGAGGTCGTCATTTTTTCTGTATCTGAATTCTCCACTTTCTGTTTTAATGGTCCCTCCCAATATTTTTCTAAGTATCCTGCTTCCCTTTTTCTCTAGCTCTTCTATTTCGACTTTTTAATGGGAAACAAACATTCTGAAGCATAGAGACTTCCCGGCTTAATTACCATATTGTAATGTCGGATTTTAGTTGCAACAGAAAGATATTTCTTATTGTAGGTTATTTATTTATTTATTTATTTGTTAATATTATTATCGAATTTTTCCCTTTGTGAGAGCGTGCGAACTTGAGCCAATCACAGCTTAATTTCCCTCTTCTCTTTTCTTCCCATAAACCTCTTCATTAATTCACTGTGTTTTTTCTTCCTTTCCTCTGTCCATTTCTTCCCTATTGTTCCTTCTCTTGAGGCTTGTATCAAATTTCTTGTTTCTGATTTTATTTCTGCCCTTAATATCGTCTTCAGAGATGTTGAATTGTTCCAGGTCCACCTGTGTTTCTCACATCCAACTGGTCTTTTATTTACTTGTATTAATGATGTTAAACATTCTCGTAGTGAGTCTGTATTCATCCATCCTCCACAGGTGTCCATCGAACTGAAGGCGTATTTTCCTGAATGTCTCTGGGATGGTGTCTGTGTTTCCGTAGAGTTCCTTTGTAGGTCGTCTGATCCATTTGTTAATTTATTTATTTACTTATTTAGATTAATTTTATTTGTGTTGTTTGAGTCTTTTGACTGGTTTGATGCAGCGCTCCATGCTTCCCTGTCCTGAGCTAATCGTTTCATCTCTAGATAGCTACTACATCTTACATCCGAGGTAATCTGTTTAACATATTCTAACCTTGGTATATCCCTACAGTTCTTATCCTCGACCCTTCCTTCCATAACTAAGTTTTCTATTCCTTGGTGTCTTAGTACTGTATGTGTCCTACCAACCTATCTCTTCTCTTCATTAGCAGTCACCAAGAACTCTGAAAGACTAGACTTTATATCATTTCAAATGACGCATGCTACAAATGCTACACATGTTAGAAATGCAGGAGGGCTCTTTCAACAGACTCCATTACCCATTAACTTTGGCTTCCTGCGCGGGGAACGGAGAGCGGGAGGTGCACTCTGCAGCATGACGTCACGCGCTCTCCGTCTCCGTGTCGCATAAAGCCATAGCCCAGGAGTAAACTCAGACTCGGTGCATATGCACTGAACAACATGATGACGGCATACGCTCAAGTGCAACCTTAGTACATTTCCTCTCCATAACCGTAACGCATAACGGTAGACCAAGGCATAACGATGAAGTCGTCAAGATCATTTGAAATGATTAAACATCTCTCCTCTCCCAATCGTCTTAATACCTCTTCAATTTTTAACCCTATCACCCATCTGATTAATTATTCTCCCGTAACACCACATTTCAAACGCTTCAATTCTCCTCTTTTCTGCTTCTCCAACAGTCAACGTTTCACTTCCATAGAGCGCCATGCTCCAGACAAATTTAATTTATTCCCTGAATAATAGAGATTTTACGCCAAGCTACAAATTCATGTAGGCCCTACTAATAATAATGTAATAGGTTTTACGTTCCTGTTACCTACCGAGGATTTTAGAGACGCCGGGGTGACGGAGTTTTGCCCCGAAGGGGATCTTTAACAAGCCAGAACGGCTCCCTCGCATTTTTGCACCCTCAAAAGTCAACTGACTCCGCCTGGATTCGATCCTGCAACTTTGAGAACAGCAGGCAAGAACGTTACCGCTGAGCCACGCAGTCAGCCACATAAATTCATGTATAAATTCTTGCAAACCTTACATTACATACCAAAATAACACAATAAAGAGAGTAATGCAAAGCACTTCAATAATAAGTAGACCTATGTAATATGTAAAAACTCATGGGGAAATCGTTAGGATAGAATCAAAGTAATATCAAATAAAATTAGTGCACGAGGGGAAACTGATAAGGATTTTTTTTATTATTTTAGCGTATGGCTTTTGGTGCCGGGAGTGTCCGAGGACATGTTCGACCCACCAGTTTGTAGCTGATTCTATGCGGACACCCATGGGGTGAGCTACAAGTACCGCCGCGTGTGGAGTGTTGTCTGGGAAGGAACGTTTTCATGTAAGGACAAGGAGTTGGAAGGAAGCGGCTGTGGCCTATAGTGAGGGACCAACAAACCACAGAAGACCATCTTCAAGGTCGCCGGCGGGGTGAATCGAACCTCATTGCCTCCCGGATGTAAGCGACTGCCTGCAGCCACGCCGTAACGACCTCAGCTAACTCACCCGGTAATTGATAAAGTGAATATATGCACATGACTTAATTACAATAACTCACATCATTCTACGGACACCTGTTAAGGGAGGTTGGAAGGAAGGAAGCTTTCAGTTCTACGAGACCGTTAATCATGCGATCATTAGCTACGGGACCTCCTTTTTACGTGGATTCCGAAACACAGGACATAGTATTTCACTTCGAAAATCTCACATGTATTGAGCGGGAATCGAACCCTGTCCACCTTGGTGAGAGGCCAACAGCTTAACCGCTGCGCCACCACACCCTCAAGGGAGGTTGGAACTGAGATCTTGGTGGAAATAATAAAAGTTGTCGATATATCAATTTGTCCATATTAATGTACCTCCAGACTCATGTGGATCGTTTGGCGGTGATATTTTTCGGATTCCGTCGTTTTTAGCCTACTTTCGATTTTTGCAAAAAATGAAAGTAGACTTATGAGATCACTACAGGGCGAAAAGAAGTGTGTCTGTCTGTGTGTGTGTATGAGTGTGTGTGAGTCTGTGTGTGTGTGTGTGTTTGTGTGTGTGTGACTGTACTCTGAATGTCTGTCCCCCCCCTATCAATTCGAACACGATGAGCGCAAATTGAACGAAATTTGGTACAAAGGTAGCACTAGCAAAGGACACCTCAGTGTCATGTTTTATATCGCCGCCATCTTGACGGAAACGTAATGGCGGCCACCCAAATGTTCAAAGCTTAAATCAAATTACGACTAACCAAATCATCCGATCTCTACCAAATTTTGCAACAACATACCTTCATGGGGGCAGCATCCTTTGACCAAACTAATAGGTCATCAGCCTATAGTTTGCGGATGGCGGCCATCTTTGTGTCAAAATCGATTACCCCTATTAATTCGAACACGGTGAAACCGAATGGAATGAAATTTGGTACAGAGGTAGCACTAGCAAAGGGCAACCCATTGTCATGTTTAATATCGCCGCCATCTTGACGGAAACGTAATGGCGGCCACACATATGTTCAAAGATTAAATCAAATTACGACTAACCTAATCATCCGATCTCTACCAAATTTTGCAACAACACACCTTTATGGAGGAAGCATCCTTTGACAAATCTAATAGGTCATTAGCCTAATAGTTTGCGGATGGCGGCCATCTTTGTGTCAAAATCGATTACCCCTATTAATTCGAACACGGTGAAAACGAATGGAATGAAATTTGGTACAGAGGTAGCACTAGCAAAGGGCACCTCAGTGTCATGTTTTATATCGCTGCCATCTTGACGGAAACGTAATGGCGGCCACACAAATATTCAAAGCTTAAATCAAATTACGATTAACCTAATCATCCGATCTCTACCAAATTTTGCATCAACATACCATTATGGAGGGAGCATCCTTTGACCAAACTAATAGGTCATTAGCCTAATATTTTGCGGATGGCGGCCATTTTTTGTGAAAATCGATTCCCCTTATCTATTCGAACACGGTGCAACCGAATGGAACGAAATTTGGTACAGAGGTAGCACTAGAAAAGGCCACCTCGGTGTCATGTTTTATATCACCGCCATCTTGACGGAAACGTAATCGCGGCCACCCAAATGTTAAAGGCTAAAATGTAATTACGACCATCCTAATAATCTAGTCTCTACCAAATTTTGCAACAACAAATCTTTATGTGGGAAGCATATTCTGACCAAACTGCTAGATCATCAGCCCAATAGTTTGCAGATGGTGGCCAAGTATGTGTGCAAATCTATTCCCCCTATCAATTCAAACACGGTGAAACCGAATTGAACGAAATTTGGTACAGAGGTAGCACTAGCAAAAGGCACCTCAGTGGCATGTTTTATATCGCCGCCATCTTGACGGAAACGGAATGACGGCCACCCAAATGTTAAAAGCTTAAATCAAATTTCGACCTTCCTAATAATTTGATCTCAACCGGATTTTGCAACAACATGCCTTTTTGTGGAAAGCATCTTATGACTGACTACAAGGTCATCAGCCCAATAGTTTGCAAATAGCGGCCATGTATGTGTGCAAATCCATTCCCCAGATCAATTCAAACTCGGTGAAACCGAATTGAATGAATTTTTTTTACAGAGGTAGCACTAGCAAAGGACACCTCATATTCATGTTTAATATCCCTATAGCACGTTGTATTTCAACAAGCTACTACAACCAACATTCAATTATACTCTTTGAAAAGGACAAAGAGTTATAACAATACCCATGCATTTAGGAGAAAGTAGGCTATATGTTCTTTACTGAACATCTTGTTTAAGAACTAGCGTGACCTTTAAATGTCCACTTGACAGCTTGGCAAATGCCCTCTTAGCTGACTTCAACGTAACAACCCAGCACTGGAAACAGAAAAAATGACAGGAGGATACTTAGAACTTCTAAATTGTCTGCAGATGATGCTAAGAAGAGGAAGAAGAAGAAGAAGAAGAAGAAGGAAGGGACTACCGTTTTGGTAACAGACTTAAATGTAGAAATGGAACATTACAAGAGATTCATTAATACATATTTAGCCTATTTTCATTTATGAAAAAATGGCTTATGAGATCACCTTTTGTCCGTGTGTGTGTGTGTCTCCCTAATAACCTCTAACCGGCTGGAGCGATTTCAATGAAACTCGGTACAGTCAAAGTACAAATTCAGCCGCCCCCGACCGTGCCCTTCAAATTTTATTATGTATCGCCAATCCAACATGGCGGCTGTGCGAAATATTTAGACGGTTCTTAATATCTACGAATCCATTACAGCAATCCAACTGAAATTTTGTATGTTCATAGAGGCAATTAACATAAGTCGGATATATAAAAATAGGCTGTATAGTTACTTAGGGAACTACTTGTTTTAATAACTATTAGTTTATCAAGATAGGGATAGTGGCATAATTTCCAATATTATAGGAAAGTTTTTGACGTAGTACGAAAAAATACCGTTCTAAAGCTTAATCTTCACCACATAACTTCCGTTAGTACTCTTCGAGGGACGAGGGTCCGACCAACATCCAGATTGACTACCTAACAGACTGGTATGGGGGAAATAGGGAAATGTACAGTATGTAACTTTTACTTCTTAAAACTCCGTAAAGAAGCTCCCGTTGTGCCACTGCTGGCTGCGCCCCCGCCACCGGATACCATCTTTCACTCTGTAGATAATACACAAACCCGTAGTGAAGCTTATCAGGCACAGCATTCATGTGATGCACACGGGTGCAGCGGGACTGCATCATCTTCCGGAAATATGTGATAGTGGGCGGAAATGACGTGGTCAAGGAGGTGAGGTATGTTGACGGCCGAGGTCAAGAGGTTCCCACTGCATATCTGTGACAATCATGGCAAATTTTCAAGGCAGCAAGTTTTTAGTTTTACGTGGCTTTTCGTCTGTTACTTTTACGTGGTATTTGAACAAGGAACAACTAAATACATGGAGATAGGAACTTAGTGTCCTTATTGATCAAGAAATTATAGTAAATACCAAATGGTATTGAATATATTTAATCCATCTTATTCAATAATATACAAGTAGTTCCGTGAATACTAAAGCCTATTTTCATATAACCTACTCATGTTAATTGCCACTATCATCATACAAAATTTCAGCTCGATTGCTGTAATAGATTCGTAGATATTGAGAACCTTCTAATATTACAGATGGTCGCCATGTAGGATTTTTATATAGGCTATTTAGGTCTTAGAGTTATGTACTATTACATCAATATTATTGTGTACGTGCAGTATTCATACTTCAATCGCATGATTAGGACACAAGAATAAAAAGAGATTATAAAATTTCGCACAGCTGCCATCTTGTGATTATGAAAACAATTGAAATGAAATAGAAAACAGTGTATTAACATTTGTATAAGCATTTACCGTACCAAGTTTCACTGCACTCGGATGGTTAAATCGCGAGAAATGTCCATTTAAATATTTATACTTCGCGTCGCCGCCATGTTGGATTTGTGTCCTTCAGGTTATTGAAAGTCCTATAGGTGAACATATGTTCATAGCCTCTATGAACATAAAAAATTACTGTAAACGATCCGTAGATATTGAGAACCGTCTAGATAGTTCGGATGGTCGCCATTTTGGATAGTTATATGTATAGGCCATAGCGTTATGTACCATTGAAAGAAAATTATTGAGTAGGTGCATTATTCAAACATTCACTTCAATCGCATGATTACGACACAAGCAATAAAAACTTGATTTTAAAATTTCACACAGCCGCCATCTTGAGTGTATGTAAACAATTGAACTAAATTAGATGCCCGTGCATTGCAATAAGTATAATTATTTACTGTACCATATTTCACTGCGCTCAGATGGTTAAATCGCGAGATATGTCTATTAAGATGCTTCAACTTCATTTTGCCGCCATGTTCGTTTTGTAATTAACAGGTTTTTGAAAGTGACATAGATAAACTTGTAGTAGTGCCTTTTATCACCGTAAAAAATCCAGGGTAATAACAGTAGTCTAATAGTTTCGGCGATATGGAATGCCGGTGAAATATTTCGCACAGCCCTCATGTTGGATTTGTGAGACATATTAAAATTTGAAAGGCAAGGACGGGGTCGGTCATAATAGTACTATGACCTTACCCAGTTTTATTAAAATCGCTCCAGCCGTTTAGAAGTTATTAGAGGGGGAGGACACACAGACAGACACACTGACAAAAGGTGATCTCATAAGCCTTTTTAGCCTATTTTCAATTTTGAAAAAATAGGCTTATGAGATCACCTTTTGTCCGTGTGTGTGTGCGTGTGTGTGTGTGTGTGTGTGTGTGTGTGATTCGTGTGTGTGTCCCCCCCCTAATAAAATCTAAACGGAAGGAGCGATTTCAATGAAACTCGGAAAGTTCATAGCACTATTCCCGGCGACCTGGACCGTGCCCTTCAAATTTTGTTACGACTCACCAATCCAACATGGCGGCTGTGCGAAATATTTCACCAGCATTCAATATCTACGAAACTATTACCGATGTTACCCTGACATTTTCTATGGTGATAGAGGGAACTACTATAAGTTCACTTATGTGACTTTTGAAAACCTGGTAGCTACAAAACCAACATGGCGGCCAAGCGAATTTGCGACTTTTAATAGACGTTTCTCGCGATTTGACCAACCAAACGCAATGAAACTTGGTACAGTATATGTTTATATACATTGTAATGCACCGACATCTAACTTTGTTCAATTGTTTACATAATCACAAGATGGCGGATGTGCAAAATATTTCACTGGCATTCTATATCTCTGAAACTATTAGCGGTATCTCCCTAAAATTTTGTACGGAGATAAAGGGCACTACTGGAAGTCCATCTATAAGATTTTCAAAAACCGGTTAACTACAAAACGAACATGGCGGCCAAGCGAATTTGAACATTTTAAATAGACCTTTCTCGCGATTTAATATTCCAAGCGCACTGAAACCTGGTACAGGAAATTTTTATACACATTGTAATCCGCTGGTATCTAATTTAGTTCAATTGTTTACATAACCTCAAGATGGCGGCAGTGCGAATTTTAAAATTAAGTTTTTATTTCTTGTGATGTAGTCATGCGATCGAAGTGAAAGTTTGAATAATGAACCTTCGCAATAATTTTCCTTTAATGGTACATGACTCTATGGCCTATACATTTAACAATCCAACATGGCGACCATCCGGAATATTTAGACGATACTGAATATCTACGAATCTATTTTAGCAATCAAACTGTATTTTTTAATGTTCATAGGGGCTATGAACTTAAGTTCACCTATAGGACTTTAAATAACCTGGTGATCACAAATCCAACATGGCGGTGACGCGAATTATAAATATTCACATGGACTTTTCTCGCAATTTAACCATCCGCATGCAGTGAAACTTGGTACAGTAAATCCTTATACGAATGTTAATCCACTGGCATCTAATTTATTTCAATTCTTCCCATAACCTCAAGATGGCAGCTGTGAAAAAAAATTAAATCTCCTTGTTTTTCTTGTGTCCTAATTATGCGATTGAAGTTTGAATACTACACGTTCACAATAATCTGCATGTAACAGTGCATAACTCTAGGACCTACATATATAAAATCCAACATGGCGACCATCCGAAACATTTAGTCGGTTCTCAATATCTACGAATCTATTACAGCAATCAAACTGAAATTGTGTATGTTGATTGTTGCAATTAACATAAGTAGGATATATGAAAATAGGCTGTATAGTTCTTCACGGAACTACTTGTTTTTTATAAAATGAAATTAGGCTAAAAATAATATGAAAATAATTAATTGATAAGTACCAATTTTGGCCACGTTATGGCCTTCTTCATTAAACCTAATGCGAGCTTTGGCAGCAGAGGTGGAATGACGATCTCGGAGGAAGATGGACAGCTCTGGTCGATTGGACGAGTAGAAAACACGGAGAAACTAATTACTTTCTGACTCAGATGTTGACAGGTCATGGCTACTTTCGGTGTGACCTTCGTCGTATGGCCAAAGTAAGGAGTCCAGTATGTATTTACTGCGAGAACGAACGAGATGACGTATATCATACGTACTTCGTCTGCGCTCGTTGGTCAGCGAAAAAAACAACGACTTGAAGCTGAGGTTGGTCCAATAACGCCGGACAATATAGTTGGCATTATGCTGAAAAACGAGCTCAGCTGGGATACGGTCGCTTTCTTTGTTGAGGTGGTCCTTCGTCATAAGAAGTCGGATGGGGACTTGCTCGATTTAGATGAATAAGTCTGCGATCCGCGGACTATGAATTGAGAAGTAAGATGGTGCTTGTGAAGCAAAGAAAATGTCTCCATCCTGAAGTAATACGAAAGTGGTCCCGGGATGGGTTTTGTCAAGAGGACAGGGTGTGGTTTTTTAGTGGGTAAGAATCCCACACTCTTGAGAAGTGCGGACCCTTCTCAAGGTCTTATGCAAGATTTCTCCACTTCCCTCGTAAAAAAATCATTATTAACTTTATTGGCCACATTGGACCACTTGCGTCTTCCATGTACACTTTTTCTTTGAAGGTTGTATTGCAAGCATATAATAATACAATTCGATCGAAAAGTTCTAAAACAAATTGGAAGTTATTCTCAACAGTCAAAATTTTATATAAATGTGGATTAGCTTAATATTGTCTATAAGTTGAGATATTGTCTAATGAAAAGAATATTCAAGTTCTGAAGATTAAACAAGAAGTTCCGTGAAGAACTATACAGCCTACTTTTCATGCCAATGATTATTCTACAGAATATGAACCTATCTAGAATAATGACGAAATTAAGTTGGTAATATCAAAATATCTAATTAGTTCAAAATATACCTGGTATAATGTAGCCTAATAGAGCACTACGGTTGGCAGCCCTGGTGACTGAATATATTCTTAGTTCTACCTCTTCAGGTACAGAATACAAAATTTGGTTGAAGTCCAATGCACGTTACATGCAGTTAGACACTGGATCTATCAGCACCCGTAAAAGCATGTTGCCAACAATACCATGCGTGTGCTGGTCAGAAATAATATGAATTATTATGATATCTTGTTGTGCCAATTTTGGATGAAATCCGTTTGTTAGTACAGAAGTTACATGTATTTTAAAATTGGACATATCAGCAGGCATAGAATCATGTTGGCAGCACCGCCTTTTATTAATTACTCCAAATTAATATAGAATGTCAGGTGTTATACGTGTGCAAAGTAAAGAGCTGTTGGCTTGCATACTTTCTGATATATTGATAGTAGGGTAAAAAGAATATAGACAGCATTTATTAACAGTTGGCAGCCCTGATTGCTCTTAACAATACTTATAGTCATATCTGTTATGGTACACATAGCACATACGAAATTTGGTTGAAATCCAACTGATAGTGTAGAAGTTATATGTATTTAAAAATTGGTACTATCAGCAGGCTTATAATCATGTTGGTAGAACTGACGTATATAAGTTACTCCAAATTAATCTAAAATGTCAGAATATACGTGTGCATAGTTTAAAGCTGTTGGCTTGCATACTTTCTGATATATTGGTATTTGCAATTTTAAAAAATAGAGAGAGCAATTATTAACAGTTGGCAGCCCTGGTGGCTCTTAAAAATACGCTCAGTCATATCTGTTTATGTACAAATATTACATACAAAATTTGGTTGAAATCAAATTGATAGTGTAGAAGTTATCTGCATTTAAACATTGGACCTATCAGAAGGCTTAAAATTATTTTGGCAACACTGTCATGGTTGGCCTCCTGGAAATTAAACTGAAATAGTATTATCTACATGTGTGCCAATTTTGGAATAGCACCCATGCATACCTTGCAAGATATCCAACATGGAGCTCAAATTTCTAGTGCGTTTTTTCAGCAGTTGGTAGCACTGACATCATTTCCAAATATGGACGTGAGCTATTCCGGTGCACATCTTTACTCATACTAAATTTGGTTTTGATTGCTGCAGCCGTTTAGGAGTTGATAGGGGGGGACACACACACAGTCAGACAGAGAGACAGACATACAGACACACATTTGCCCGATCTCATTAGTCTACTTTTTCCTCATTTATGCAAAATGTGAAAAGTAGGCTAAAAACCTTAAAATTTGTACTTTTATTGTACCGGTTTCGGCCACATTGTGGGCTTCCTCAGCGCAAATAATAATATGAATGAAATAGCAAGACTTACAGTGCATTAAAGAATGTTGCCATAAAAGAAAGTTGTTCTCAAAACTATTTCTAAAAAACGAATCGTCTGAAAGCTAAAAAAAACAATGTGGCCGAAACCGGTACAATAAAAGTACAAATTAATATTGACTTACGGTTTGTAATCTTCAGGACTTATACTTCGTCAACAAGGCATAGGGCTAACATGGCCATTTTCATGTCACATTAGAATATTAAAGCTTAAACATCAAATTCTGTTGTAATAAAAACTTTACTTATACCATGCTTTTACTATTAATGATGTTAAAATTCAAATAATAACCAAGGAAAATATCTTAAATATTAAAAAAGAAAAACAGATCAGTTACAAATAGTGAAGTTAATTTTAAATTTGTAGCACGGTAATAATTATAATCTTATTGGAAATTACGAATAAGCATTGTTTCAAATGTCTATGAGTAAATTTCAAAAATGCTAAAGTAATTGGTAGTATCGAGATCCTTAGAAAATAATCTAATATTGAGCCCGAAAGGCTCATGTTGGTGATCACTTTAATGCGCATAAGTTGGTACTCCACCCAACGACGGCTAAAACGCACCGCGAGAGCTTTGAGCTAGCTCCAATCCTTATTTTGACTCCAGTAATGCATTCTAACTTTCTGACTGGGATGAAGTGATTATGTCTTTAATTTGGAATTCTACGAATTTATTAATGTTATTAGGAATACCCGTTACAATACTCTGAATTCATGGATTTATGGCGATATCGGATCCAAATTCTTATTCACAGATGTGCGAAACATGTTTAATTAGTCTCTACACGACTTGATAGGCTTCTTCACGAACTCGGAACCGCGTCTAGATTGACACAACAACCGTGTCTGCTTGAAAGGGGTGCAGTCGTGATTTTGGGCCGACGTCCCGTGTGAATTGAAAATCTACGTTGGAAAGTTACGTGACTGTGAACAGTTTACTTATAAAAGTGCTACAGTAGGATTATTACATCCTACGAACAAGTTTGGCATGCGAAGGAGGCACGATTTTTGGTAAAACAGTGTATTTTTATTAGCACATTGGAACTTGTGCAACCATATTGTGCGATTTTCACATGGGCAAGCCTTGAGGTAGTCTATGCTAACATATCGGAAAACCTTGTGAAGTGTTTATTAAGTCTATTTTGAGCTAAATCAGCTATGAATTGCACTGGAACATTTTAGAATTACAATTGGACGACGATCGCAACGATTTTCTGCGATTTTTGATGAGAGTACTAGCTTCTGTGAACAGAACACCATCCGCGTGTTCATTAACGCCAGTGGCAGATATAGAGCCATTTTTGTCACAAGTCTGTAATAGTTTAAAGCCAGTGATTGGTTATTTTGTGAACAATAATTGTAAATTCAGTGCCACGATTTTCAACTACAAAGATTAAACTACCCAACAACCACGTGGACATACAGATTACTGACCTTAAGGTGATCGTCGAGATGGAGTAAACTACCCTGTGTGGGGGTTACTAGAGGTCAATTCCACATAATGGGGAGCAAAATAAAGCGATGGATTTGAAGGAGGTAAAGGATCGAAGGCAGGACTTGGGGACAATCCCAACACCAAGGTAACATGAGATCCAGCTCACCGACCATGTGAGGCCAACAATTTCAATCTGTTAAGGTTTCTGGTTCTGCTTCAGTTGAGTAGTTGTGGAACCGCACTCAATAGCAACCATTTTGGTAGGACCTATTGAGACTTATTCTAATATTCACTGTTTTTAGATCCTTGGGACAGCCCTGGTCCGATCACTAATTTTTGTGACACCCTGTGTCGTGGCTAGGCCACATGCCAATTACTGTGCACTGATGTACTCTTATGAGACACCTATGAACTCCTACAGCGCTTGTGACCTATATTTCGAGTCTACGACGCAGACAACTTGTTAATCAGACACCCTGAATATGCTTAATTTTGGTTATGGAATGCAGAGGCATTCATCCTCTCATTTGAAAAATCCACAGCCTGCTTCCAGTCTCCGACCGGGTCAGGAATGGAATGAATGAAGCCCCCATCTAGCGGCGAGGATATGAACTGTGCCGGCTGCCGAGGTCTGACGCACTCCTCTGGGGCAATGATTAAATGAATGACACATGAAATGAAATGATAGTGGAGAGTGTTGCTGGAATAAAATTTTGACAGGGAAAAACTGGAGTACCCGGAGAAAAACCTGTCTGCCTCCGTTTTGTCCAGCACAGATCTCACATGGAGTGACCGGGATTTGAACCACGGACCCAGCGGTTAGAGGCCAGCGTGCTGCCGCCTAAGCCACGGAGGCTTAATCAGACATCTAGGTATTTGGCCAAAATATGATTAACCTCAATCACAAGATAATACCGACAGTAGTGGCTTCGCGGGCTAAAGCGCAGCGTTAGGTCAAGGGGCCAAGCTCTCTGCTGACTCGGTAGACGCGTGGGTTCGAGCCCCACCGTCGGCTGTCCTTGAAATGGTTTTCCATGGTTTCCCATTTTAAACACCAGGCAAATGCTGGGACAGTACCTTCTGACAGGCCACGGCCGCTTCCTTCCACATCCTTGCCCAGTTTCATTCACCTTCATCCATTCCATCTCTCATCCCGACGCGCAGGTTGCCCACGGGCGTCGACTAGAAAGACCTGCACTCGGCCTCTCAGGAGGCTACACGAAAAAAAAAAGATAATAAATCGTACATTACGCTAATGAACGGTATTATAATACACACAAGCCTTAACAACACAGATCGCCTTGAATTAAAACATCCTAATGACATAGATAACATACCTCTTGCACTTTGGGTGCTGACTTAATGTTTTTTTATGAATTTCGTTCTCTCGAAGTATGTTTGGAGTCACGAATTATTATTATTAGCCTATTTTCAATTTTGAAACAAGATGTTCAGTAAAGAACATATAGCCTACTTTCTCCTAAATGCATGGGTATTTTTATAACTCTTTGTCCTTTTCAAGGAGTATGATTGAATGTTGGTTGTAGTAGCTTGTTGAAATACAACGTGCTATAGGGATATTAAACATGAATATGAGGTGCCCTTTGCTAGTGCTACATCTGTACCAAATTTCGTTCCATTTGGTTTCACCGTGTTTGAATTAATAGGGGGAATTGATTTTCACACAAAGATGGCCGCCATCCGCAAACTATTAGGCTAATGACCTAGTTATTTGGTCAAAGGATGCTTCCTCTATAAAGGTATTGAACCCTTGCAAAGAAGCATATGAGACTCAGATTCGGGGCGTAACAGGTCATATTCGTAAGTTGCTGTCAGGGCGCTTCATTAACTTGCAGGGTAACATATAACAAAATAACATGCAGGAAAGAGTGAAGCCAGGGTTAAAAACAACTGAATTTAATAACAAATCACCATATTTACACATAAACAATTAACAACAAAAACTCCCAACTGACTCCCGCTTAATAAAAATGCCAAAAACTTAGGCGATATCTCTGGAGAGATTAATTACCTGGACCAAGTGTCCTTAAATAAAAGATACAAAAAGTGACCATATAAGTGCGTATGCCGTTCTACATGCATCACGATGTGTACTTTGAATGCGTGATTCGTTATCATCCAGAATGACCCTTCAAACAACGAATCCGCATTTCCTAGAGCTAGACCGACACAAGGGAACACAACTACAATACATTAAATTAAACCGACACTTCCTAAATCTACTATAAACAAACACAAAATTTCCGTGTGAAATTGGACTTAAATTGCCGTAGCAACATTTACTGCCTAAAAACTTAGGACTTCTCACACAAATCAACACAAGTACATTAACACGTGACCAATAGAAAAATACTCAAATGACCGCTGTCAAAATTTACAAATACTCTACCACTACACCACACGGGTGTGACAAACAAAATTACATGAAATCGAGTCATCAACAAAGCAATAGGCAAACAGCCAACATTTACGTTAATCACAATATTCTTATCCATACAAGGTACAACAATCCGTTACACACATGGCGAACTCCCCAATTAATTATGGCTTAAAAAATTAGCCATCACAATGAACAGGTTTGCTACATGAAAGCTTACAGGGTTCAGTCGGACAAAATAGGACTGCCTATCAAAATAAGTCACAGGCAAAACGGGCGGTTTGTGGAACTCTGCATGTCTGTCAACCCACGTGTCAATAACCTCGACCTCCCAGAGCCTGGGGTCGAACCTCGAAGAAATGTGCCCCAAAGCACAATAATACATGTGTGTTAGAAAAACATATGGACAAGAATCAGCAGTCTCCCATGAGCACTCTGTCTTTCCATCTAAATTACAACAGCAGCAAAAATATAAGGGCGGTAGGACAACTACCCCCTCCTCACGTAGAATCAACACACACTAGACACATCAACACACACTTAATCACACGTATGGGTTGTGACAGATCCTGAAATAAAAGACACAAATAATATCCACATGCTGGCGCCATCGTTCTATGCCGTGACTAGTCACCTGAAAAGGACTCAAGAAAAATCTATCAAAATTAGAACGAAGGTGTTCTACAATTACTTTTAAGTTGGTGCACTCGGCTACCCTAACATGAATAATAACCTGTTCAGCAAAATGTTTTACAATCATTTCCTCCCATTCCTATTTCAAATATTAACGTTAATAAAGCACCATTTATCGAATGTAACGGGTTCCGCAATTGCAAGGATAAAAGTCACGCACGCACGCCGCGTACCTTACACATGACTCAAGAAAAAAAATCAAAATATCAACAAACACATTGGCCACGCGCCAACGGACATTTAAACATATAGTGTCGGTACAAGAAAAACAGCTAAAAAAAACAAGAAAGAAAAACATGACTATATACAAAGTTCCCCGGCCAAATCTAACTACATAATTGAAAATAATCCAATTTTAGTACATCACCGCTTCTGCATGTAGGACTAAGGACATCCTCCTCAACCCATTGCCCTATGGACAATTTAGCACTCCATAGTAGTCGTCTGCGTTGATTTCTTGAAGCTCATCCCAACTTCAAACCACGTGCTGATCATCTTGGTCTCGACTCCTTGGCAGAAAAGTTCAATGTTAAATATTTGCCTATCTATAATCGCTTGCAGGCTACTCAGTTCACCCACAATTGTCCTACTGCGATTAATAGCGAAGACTGGCCCTAATTATATCGCACATACGCACTATAAAAACACATACAATACACACAATTTATACATAAAATATACATCTCGAGTCCGCGCCACTGGCTCGTTAACAAGTTCAAAATCCTGGCTGCACTCGCAGTCGCTATCTCGTCCGGTATTTCCGTCCCGTCTTGGACTTCGGTTCTGGTAAGCGCTAATTAGGGTGATACGATACTTCCCCCTTAAAGTTGAACTCGTCGTCTTTAAAAGAATGTTACAGTTTATCACGCGCTGGCGTGAAATATTTAGATCACACAATTTAGTTGATTTTAGAACAAAATGTATTATAGCTTTTAAAATTCGATATTGCAAACGCTGCGACATTAGCTCCCCAGAGCTCAGAAAATAAATTAGCTTCACTGATTTTAGAGCGTAAAAATCACATTTCGAACTGGCGTGGAGTATGCCTCTGAAGGCTCCACAAGTTAAGTACTCCGATAAATTCGAGCGTCAAAAATCACACTTCAAACTGGCGTGGTGTATGCCTCTGAAGGCTCCACAAGAATAGTACTCCGATAAATTCGAGCGTCAAAAATCACACTTCAAACTGGCGTGGAGTATGCCTCTGAAGGCTCCACAAGAATAGTCTTAGATTAAATTCGAGCGTCAAAAATCACACTTCAAACTGGCGTGGAGTATGCCTCTGAAGGCTCCACAAGAATAGTCTTAGATTGGCGTCAGGCCAAACTATTTATGAGAAACTGACAAGGGCGGAGTGGGGCAGAGTCGGATAAAAACTTCCAGAGTTTTTGTCTCACAAAGATGGGGCTAGTGTCATTCTTCTCCAAATAAATCCAACGTCTCAAATTACTCGAGCGGAGATTAATCCGTTCGGCGGTTCCTTAGATACACACTTCCGCGCGCTTTTTACTACTGACGCCGTCCACCTCGTGGTCACAGCTTGGTCTCTTGCGATTGGCTGATTCAATCGTATGTTCGTTGAGAGGACCTCGTGATTCTTCCTTTATGTCTCCAATTTTGGTACAGTAGTTGCACAATTTGGCCTTGAACTCGACTAATTCTGGCCGTCCCCCAGGAATAGCTACCAACTCAGCTTCTGTTGCAATCATTACGAAATGCTGGCCTCCCTAATATCCAAGTCGACTTCCTTATGTGCTGCCTGGGCCGTAGTAATAATAATAATAAATATGAATACTTATTTATCGAAGATCAATAAGGGTTCATTTATCCTCAGCAAGGTTTTGAAATTCGAAACAATTTATTGGTTTGGATTTCAAAAACAAAATCCACTGTAGTAACAACACATCTCTTTAAATCTCACTCAGCTGCTCGAGTGTATGCCCCTCTGACTCAATTAGTGTGCTCCCTTCTCGCTGGAATGTCATTCATATTTTCTCTAGGTCTCCCCCTTCTCCTCACGTAGTTGCCACTCCCGTCGTCTCAGCTGCTCGTTGTTTACAAACAAAGTGCGTACTCACGCGCTCCCCGTGGATTTGAGTGTTTGCTTTCAAAAAAAAAAAATTTTTGGCAATACAGATTCTGCACATATCATCTTTCCTAATCATCAAATGGTTCCCTTCTGTAGTACGGTTTCAAATTGGCGCTATTAAAAACAGATTTTGCACCAGTGCTCACTTCTTCTAATCTGTAGGCATTGTTACCCAGATTCTTAATTACCCGGAACAGGCCAATGAATTTTGGACAGAACTTGGCGAAGACTTTGTTCTTAGGGTCGGAGATTGGTGGTCTACGAACCAGCACTAATTCTTGTTCTTGTAACTCTCGGTGAAACTTCTTTCCTCGGTACCGTCTCAGCCTTCGGTCCGCTTGGTTCCTCATGTGCTCTCTCGTTCGCTGGATTCGCAAATCATGCGCTAATAATGGATCCCTTGGGCAAGGAATGATCTTGTCCCAAGTTCTTTCCGGCAACCTGTTGTGGTGTATAATCAGTGGGACTTGACCCGTCGACTCGTGCTTAGTAGTGTTCATGCACATCTCAATTTCCCCTACTTTGTCTACCCATTTATTGTGTTCGTTAGGAATCATTACTCTGTAGTATTTAGCGACACAGCGAATTGTTCTTTCGCTCGGATTTCCACAAGGATGACGAATACTTGAAAATATGTGTTTTATTCCTAGGCTCTCCAAACCTTGCCTAAAAACATTGCTTGTGAAATAGGTACCGTGATCTGATAGAATGGATTCCGGCTTCCCAAGCATCGGAATGACTTTGTTCTTAATTCGACTAAGGACTTGTCCTGATGCCGTCTTCTGAATAGGACATAGCACGACCATCTTCGAAAATACATCGACACATACCAAGAGGTGTCGGCATCCACGCTTTCCTTTTACTAAAGGACCAAAGCAATCAATCGCGAGCATCTCGCATGGTTTCTGCGGTAATAGTGGTCTTGGAGGTTGTTTCAGAATAAAGTTGTTCGGCTTCGTGCGCTGACAAGCGTCACACGTTCTAATTACTTCAACAATGGTGAATCTCATCTTGGGCCAAGTAAAGGTCTCCCCTATCGTAGCTTCAGTCTTATCCGTGCCGATATGTGCTAGGCTCTCGTGAACGTGCCAAGTTAATCCCCTCTGTAGTGATGCTGGAACTAAGATCCGCAGTTTAGTATGATGCTCATCCACGTACTTATGTAACAAGTTATTCAAGTAGTGAAATCTCGCTTGTTTAGCACTGGCTTCCCGGTACTCCGGTGAATTTGGTTGTAACTCCTTCCTATAGAATTTTATCATCATCATCATCCATGGGTCAGCTTCTTGCTCCTTCCGAATATCCTTCAATCTCGCCAAAAACTCACGAGCCTTAGGTGTCAAGGTAATATTGTGAACTTCCGCTGTTACTTCGTTTCCGTCCTCAGGGTTTCTACTCAAGGCATCTGGTATGACGTTCAATTTCCCAGGACAATGCTCTATTGTAATGTCAAACTGCTGTATGTAGATGGACCAGCGCGTAACTCTCTCACTTGCTATTGTTGTCTTAAATAAAAATGTCAGTGCATGGTGGTCGGTTCTAACAATGATGGAATAACCATAGATCATCTTGCGCCACTGTTGGAGAGAATATAGAATTGCTAGTAGCTCAAGTTCCTTAACTGTGTAGTTCCTCTCATGTTTCCGTAATTTACGACTCGTAAATGCCAAATAGGATTTCTTCTTGGGTTCTTCAGCGTCCTCTTGGTACAGCATAGCACCAATCCCAATTAACGAAGCATCTGCTTGAATGATAAATTGTTTCTCAAAATCCGGATATCCAAGTTTCACACAGTTTTCCAATAAATCCTTCGTTGCTTTAAAAGACCTGTCGCACTCCTCGTTCCACGACCATCGATTCGCTTTCTTCAACATCTCCTGCATAGGCGCTACTGTTTCTGTGTAACCAGGGCAATTTTCTTTGAAGAAACCTGTCACTCCCAAAAATGCTCTAACATGTTTGACTTTGGTAGGTGTGGGAAATTTCTTAAGAGCATCAATCTTGGCTGGATTAGGCCGCACGCCCTCGACATCAATTATATGTCCCAAATATAAAATTTCGCTCTGGCAAAAATGTGACTTTTTTAAGTTGATCTTGAAATTCATGGTTCTCAGGTTGTCCAGCAGTTTATTTAAATTTATCAAGTGTTCTTCCATTGTCTCAGAAGCGATTAATATGTCATCAACATATCTCGTGGTGAAGTTCTTGACCTCCTCAGTCAGATTTCTATCGAGTGCTCTAATGAGTGCACATCCCGCAGTTTTCACGCCAAAGGGCATTCGACACCAGATATAACTTTGATTATCGAATAAAAATCCCGTCAACAGTTGGGATTTTTCTTCAAGTTCAAGATGGTGGAAACTATTCGTCAAATCAACACTTGAGTATATCTTCTTCCCGCGGAAGCCTTTCAAAACATCTTTGATCCTCGGTGCTTGGTCGTGCTCAACTAGCAGTTTGCTATTTAAAACTCGCGCGTCTAGGCATAGCCTAATTGATCCGTTTGGCTTGGTCACAGCCAATATTGCGTTCAGATAAGGAGTTGCAGCTTTCCTTATCATGCCAGAATCTAATAAGTTAGTAATAATGTCCTTCACCTGAGAAAAATGCTTCTCTGGGATCGGGTACAATTTACTTTTGAATGGGGTCCAATCTGTTACCTGCATCGCATATTGAAAATTTAAAACTTTCCCAGGTACGGTGTCAAAAGCTCCTTTATGTAATCTTAAAATTTCTGCCAATCTTCTTCTATCAGATTCCCCTACGATGGCTTCCTTAAGTCGCTCCTGAAGTAGAATTTCGAATTTGGTTCCGCCCATTTCTTCTTCCGCCAAATGCACCCAAAGTTCCTGCGAAATATCTCGGCTGTCCATTTCTAGCACTGCTGTCTGGTTGACTTGCTCTCCCCTCAAGATCTTATCTCCGGCCTCATTAGTGCATTCCTCAACAACCCATGTATTGGCCTCTCTCTCCAGCGGATTCTCTTCCATATTTAAACCCACATGATCCAATCCTTCTACTTGTTTGAAGCTTACAGTGTTGTTATGTAAATCAATTACAGCATGAAAATCGCAGATGAAGTTGGCTCCTAAAATTATATTGTAGTTCATCTTTGGAATAACAATGAATGTTTGTGAAAAAGTATGGTTCAATATTTCCAGATCTAGAAATGCTTGCTGTTTACAATTCATAGTTTTGTCAGGAATGACACCTCTGACTTTCATTAGCGGTACCGGCATAATAGGAACAGTCTGTTTTCTTGCTATTTCTTTTATCAAAATTTCAGTGACTAAGCTCACCTGGCTACCTGTATCAATCAAACATCTCACCCTCATACCTCCAATATGCGCGTAAATAATTGGTAGCTGTCTGATAACATTTTCACGGTTCTTCACCACTTCCTCCAGGCAGTCGTCTGGGAATGCTACCCACTCTTCTATATTGGCCACTATCATCTCTTCTTGCTCCCTGGCGATCTCCGTTTTTAGCCTGTCTCCTTTCAGTTCATTTGGGTTTTTTTTTATCCCGGGCCCCATTAGATGTGTTTCGCCGGTTATCATTCTGTCGCTCCTGTTGCCTCAGTAAACTCTCTGCCCCCTCTCCTTGATGGTTATCTGGGCTCTGTCTGTTCGCCATGGCACGCCCCCACTTCTCCTTCTCCGCTTCTTCATTACTTAATTGATCCAAGTATTTACGGGATTCAATATATCGTTCGTCCCAGTTATTCCTATAATCTCCTCTGTTTTCTTGGCGATAGTCCCTGCCGTTACTCCATCTACCATCTCCATTTCTTTGGTAAGGTCTACCTTGTCTCTGGTTTCCCCTCCAATTCGTGTATTCCCGCTGGTACGTCCACTGATTATTTTGATTTTGGTTATTCTGATGATATCTCCCGCGGTTATTCTGATAATTCTGATTGTTGTTATGGAACTGGTTTCGGCCGTCAAAATCTTGTCTTCTTGGCGTGAACTGTGTCCCTGTGGACTGTGTCTTACTTTGGTTCCCCTGGCCGTGGTTATTTTGGAGTCCCTGAACTACCTCTGCCGTGTTGACACATTCCAAATTCCTTCTTCCTGTCTGTGGGCTTACCATACTCGTCTCATCTAAGTGTCTGAGTAATTCTTCGGCTTGGACTGCGGTCTGAATATTTTCTGCGACTAATAATTGTTGGATATGCATTGGGAGTTGTTTTCCGATGGTTAGAACCATATTCGGCTCGCTAGGCGGGTCATCAAAATCCCTGAATTTTACCAATTGCTGACTGAAGAATTCTGAAAAACGGGTTGGATGTGTACTATGGTATTTGCGCGTGTACAGGTCCATTCTTAACCCCTGTTGTAACGAAGGACTCCAAAACTTCTTCAAAAACGCCTCGCGGAATTGAGCCATGTCTGTAAACGTGTACTTGAAACTTAAAAACCAGGTCAGGCTAGGTCCTTCTAAAAATTTCTCCACCATTCTTAATTGTTTCTCCGGGCCGATGTGTTGGTCATTAAAGTAGTCAGTTAATTGCCGTAGAAATGCTTTGGGAGTGGTTCCTGAATGTTCTTTAAACTTATCGGGCTTAAAATCATTACCCCGAATGACTTGGATGACTTGGGCTGGTGCCAAGTTCGGTTGCGGAGTTGAAGTCTCCCCCCTGTACTGCTGGAATGCATTAGTCGTTAGTCTGGGACTTTGACCCCGACTCGTGTCCTCAGCCAACTTCGAACCTGCCGGACTTCCAATACTTGTTTGCTTTTCCGGAATATTTTCGTTTGAAAATAACGTCGCATTCTCTAACGATCTAATCTCGTTTTTTATGATTAATTCTGAATGTTCCTGTAATTTCGACTTCATATTTTCCTCCAGTGCCTGCATTCGCTTTAAAACTGCCAGCCTGTCTTCCTTATTCGCATGAGCCTGCTGGTCCCAATCTCGCCGGATCCTACTTTTTAAGCTATTTATTTTCTCCTCGTTCCTCTCCTGATTTTTCTCTAGCTCTTCACGTATCCGTTCCTGCGTTTTCACTAGTTGTTCTTCCAAATTATCCTGAGTTTTGACGAGCTGCTCCCGTACTTCTTGTCTTATGACCTCTTGTGTGTTTATTAGCTGGCCTTCCATCTCTTTTCTTATGATCTCTTGTGTTCTGCCTAATTGCTCCTCTAAATTTTCCCGCAAGTGTATCCGCTCGGTTTCAGCCTTAACTTCGACTTTATCTATTTCCTTTATTAATTCCAGCACGTTGTTATCTACCGAATTAATTTGCTGCTGTAGTTTCTCTTGGGTTTTCTTCACTCCCGCGGTGTTACTGACACATGCTGCCTCTATCTGCTTGAGTTTATCTGCCACCATCTCGTCAAATTGTACTAATTTGTTATCAAATTTCGCCTCCAATTTCTTCATTTCGCCTAACTGTTTGATGTTGTTTTCCGCAACCTCGCCTGCCAGTTTCTCTACTTTTTGAACGCTCTGATTAATATCATTTGTGATTTTTCCTAACTGTTCGGTTTGTGTTACCGCCTGTTGTGACAATTTGTGGTTTAGTTCATTGAATTGTTTGTCAGTGTCTAATTTCTGGACTTCTAACTGGACCGAAATGTTACCGCTCATATCAAGTAATTGTTTTTCACTATGCTCACGCTGAGCTTCTAATTGTTCTTTTAATTGTTCTTCCGTCTTTACGGACATCTGCACTAATTGTTCTTCCGTTTTCGCGGACATTTGTTCTAATTGTTTTTCACTATGCTCACGCTGAGCTTCTAATTGTTCTTTTAATTGTTCTTCCGTCTTTACGGACATTTGGATCGACATCTGTTCTAATTGTTCCTCCGTTTTCGCGGACATTTGGATCGACATCTGTTCTAACAATGCCTTAATTTCATCAACAATCGCCATTTCACACACACAAAATATATTCAGAGAAAAACAGGGTTATGGGCTAAGGTTTCAGCCCTATACGTACATACATGTCACACATTTAAATATTACTGGCTCTAATTTAATGAAAATTTCAGTAACAAAATTTACTGAATACAAAGACACTTATTCCCAAACAACAAAATAACCCCTAGTGATCTGCTTTTAAATTCCTAACCAACAGAATTTACGAAACACCAATTAACCGAAGTCAATTAAATGTCAAATATAAGGCAACATCTTCCTGCTTTGACTGAGTTCATTAATAATGCAAATTTCTAATTTTAATGTGGGCGCCAGAACAAGTTTATAACAAATACCAAATCAAATTCTAACCTTGTTCAATATTTCTAACTTTAGGAACTCAGTGATTTTACTAATGCACATGGCGGTACAACATCGCCTCCATTTACTGAATTTACATGTCCGCTTGACCTGGCATCATTTCTCAACGAAATAAATATGAGATCATCTAAGCAACAACAACAACAATCCCCACTTGGGCAGCCATTTTTGTTTTATGAACCCTTGCAAAGAAGCATATGAGACTCAGATTCGGGGCGTAACAGGTCATATTCGTAAGTTGCTGTCAGGGCGCTTCATTAACTTGCAGGGTAACATATAACAAAATAACATGCAGGAAAGAGTGAAGCCAGGGTTAAAAACAACTGAATTTAATAACAAATCACCATATTTACACATAAACAATTAACAACAAAAACTCCCAACTGACTCCCGCTTAATAAAAATGCCAAAAACTTAGGCGATATCTCTGGAGAGATTAATTACCTGGACCAAGTGTCCTTAAATAAAAGATACAAAAAGTGACCATATAAGTGCGTATGCCGTTCTACATGCATCACGATGTGTACTTTGAATGCGTGATTCGTTATCATCCAGAATGACCCTTCAAACAACGAATCCGCATTTCCTAGAGCTAGACCGACACAAGGGAACACAACTACAATACATTAAATTAAACCGACACTTCCTAAATCTACTATAAACAAACACAAAATTTCCGTGTGAAATTGGACTTAAATTGCCGTAGCAACATTTACTGCCTAAAAACTTAGGACTTCTCACACAAATCAACACAAGTACATTAACACGTGACCAATAGAAAAATACTCAAATGACCGCTGTCAAAATTTACAAATACTCTACCACTACACCACACGGGTGTGACAAACAAAATTACATGAAATCGAGTCATCAACAAAGCAATAGGCAAACAGCCAACATTTACGTTAATCACAATATTCTTATCCATACAAGGTACAACAATCCGTTACACACATGGCGAACTCCCCAATTAATTATGGCTTAAAAAATTAGCCATCACAATGAACAGGTTTGCTACATGAAAGCTTACAGGGTTCAGTCGGACAAAATAGGACTGCCTATCAAAATAAGTCACAGGCAAAACGGGCGGTTTGTGGAACTCTGCATGTCTGTCAACCCACGTGTCAATAACCTCGACCTCCCAGAGCCTGGGGTCGAACCTCGAAGAAATGTGCCCCAAAGCACAATAATACATGTGTGTTAGAAAAACATATGGACAAGAATCAGCAGTCTCCCATGAGCACTCTGTCTTTCCATCTAAATTACAACAGCAGCAAAAATATAAGGGCGGTAGGACAACTACCCCCTCCTCACGTAGAATCAACACACACTAGACACATCAACACACACTTAATCACACGTATGGGTTGTGACAGATCCTGAAATAAAAGACACAAATAATATCCACATGCTGGCGCCATCGTTCTATGCCGTGACTAGTCACCTGAAAAGGACTCAAGAAAAATCTATCAAAATTAGAACGAAGGTGTTCTACAATTACTTTTAAGTTGGTGCACTCGGCTACCCTAACATGAATAATAACCTGTTCAGCAAAATGTTTTACAATCATTTCCTCCCATTCCTATTTCAAATATTAACGTTAATAAAGCACCATTTATCGAATGTAACGGGTTCCGCAATTGCAAGGATAAAAGTCACGCGCGCACGCCGCGTACCTTACACATGACTCAAGAAAAAAAATCAAAATATCAACAAACACATTGGCCACGCGCCAACGGACATTTAAACATATAGTGTCGGTACAAGAAAAACAGCTAAAAAAAACAAGAAAGAAAAACATGACTATATACAAAGTTCCCCGGCCAAATCTAACTACATAATTGAAAATAATCCAATTTTAGTACATCACCGCTTCTGCATGTAGGACTAAGGACATCCTCCTCAACCCATTGCCCTATGGACAATTTAGCACTCCATAGTAGTCGTCTGCGTTGATTTCTTGAAGCTCATCCCAACTTCAAACCACGTGCTGATCATCTTGGTCTCGACTCCTTGGCAGAAAAGTTCAATGTTAAATATTTGCCTATCTATAATCGCTTGCAGGCTACTCAGTTCACCCACAATTGTCCTACTGCGATTAATAGCGAAGACTGGCCCTAATTATATCGCACATACGCACTATAAAAACACATACAATACACACAATTTATACATAAAATATACATCTCGAGTCCGCGCCACTGGCTCGTTAACAAGTTCAAAATCCTGGCTGCACTCGCAGTCGCTATCTCGTCCGGTATTTCCGTCCCGTCTTGGACTTCGGTTCTGGTAAGCGCTAATTAGGGTGATACGATACTTCCCCCTTAAAGTTGAACTCGTCGTCTTTAAAAGAATGTTACAGTTTATCACGCGCTGGCGTGAAATATTTAGATCACACAATTTAGTTGATTTTAGAACAAAATGTATTATAGCTTTTAAAATTCGATATTGCAAACGCTGCGACATTAGCTCCCCAGAGCTCAGAAAATAAATTAGCTTCACTGATTTTAGAGCGTAAAAATCACATTTCGAACTGGCGTGGAGTATGCCTCTGAAGGCTCCACAAGTTAAGTACTCCGATAAATTCGAGCGTCAAAAATCACACTTCAAACTGGCGTGGTGTATGCCTCTGAAGGCTCCACAAGAATAGTACTCCGATAAATTCGAGCGTCAAAAATCACACTTCAAACTGGCGTGGAGTATGCCTCTGAAGGCTCCACAAGAATAGTCTTAGATTAAATTCGAGCGTCAAAAATCACACTTCAAACTGGCGTGGAGTATGCCTCTGAAGGCTCCACAAGAATAGTCTTAGATTGGCGTCAGGCCAAACTATTTATGAGAAACTGACAAGGGCGGAGGAGTGGGGCAGAGTCGGATAAAAACTTCCAGAGTATTTGTCTCACAAAGATGGGGCTAGTGTCATTCTTCTCCAAATAAATCCAACGTCTCAAATTACTCGAGCGGAGATTAATCCGTTCGGCGGTTCCTTAGATACACACTTCCGCGCGCTTTTTACTACTGACGCCGTCCACCTCGTGGTCACAGCTTGGTCTCTTGCGATTGGCTGATTCAATCGTATGTTCGTTGAGAGGACCTCGTGATTCTTCCTTTATGTCTCCAATTTTGGTACAGTAGTTGCACAATTTGGCCTTGAACTCGACTAATTCTGGCCGTCCCCCAGGAATAGCTACCAACTCAGCTTCTGTTGCAATCATTACGAAATGCTGGCCTCCCTAATATCCAAGTCGACTTCCTTATGTGCTGCCTGGGCCGTAGTAATAATAATAATAAATATGAATACTTATTTATCGAAGATCAATAAGGGTTCAGTATGTTATTGCAAAATTTGGTAGAGATCGGATGATTAGGTTAATCGTAATTTGATTTAAGCTTTGAACATTTGTGTGGCCGCCATTACGTTTCCGTCAAGATGGCGGCGATATAAAACATGATACTGAGGTGCCTTTTGTTAGTAATACCTCTGTACCAAATTTCGTTCCATTCGGTTGCACCGTGTTCGAATTAATAGGGGGAATCGATTTTCACACAAAGATGGCCGCCATCCGCAAACTATTACGCTGATGACTTATTAGTTTGGTCAAAGGATGCTCCCCCCATAAAGGTATGTTGTTGCAAAATTTGGTAGAGATCGGATGATAAGATTAGTCGTAATTTGATTTAAGCTTTGAACATTTGTGTGGCCGCCATTACGTTTCCGTCAAGATGGCGGCGATATAAAACATGACACTGAGGTGTCCTTTGCTAGTGCTACCTTTGTACCAAATTTCGTTCAATTCGCATTCACCGTGTTCGAATTGATAGGGGGGGACAGACATTCAGAGTACACACACTCACACACACACACACAGACACACAGACACACACACACACACACAGACTCACACACAAACATACACACACAGACAGACACACTTTTTTCGCCCTGTGTTGATCTCATAAGTCTACTTTCATTTTTTGCAAAAATCGAAAGTAGGCTAAAAAATAGGCTTATGAGATCACCTTTTGTCCGTGTGTGTGTGTGTGCGTGTGTGTGTGTGTGAGAGAGAGAGAGAGAGAGAGAGAGGTGTGTGTGTCTATTAACTTCTAAACGGCTAGAGCGATTTCAATGAAACTCGGTCAGTTCATAGCACTACTCCGGGCGACCCCGAACGTGAACTTCAAATTTTATTACGTCTAGCCAATCCAACATGGCGGCTGTACAAAATATTTAACCTGCATTCAATATCTCCGAAACTATTCCCAATATCATCCTGGATTTTTTACGGTGATAAAGTGAACTACTATAAGTTCACCTATGTGACTTTTGAAAAACGTGTAACTACAAAACCAACATGGCGGCCACGCGAATTTGCGACTTTTAAATAGACGTTTCTCGCGATTTAACCAACCAAACGCAATAAAACTTTGTACAGTATATGTTTATACACATTGTAATGCACCGATATCTAACTTGGTTCAATTGTTTACATAACCACAAGATGGCGGATGTGCGAAATATTTCACCGGCATTCTCTATCTCTGAAAATATTAGCGGTATCTCCCTGAAATTTTGTACGGAGATAAAGGGCACTACTAGAAGTTCATCCATAAGACTTTCAAAACCCGGTTAACTACAATACGAACATGGCGGCCAAGCGAATTTGAAAATTTTAAATAGACCTTTCTCGCGATTTAATGTTCCAACCGCAATGAAATCTGGTACAGGAAATGTTTATACACATTGTAATACACTGGTAACTAATTTAGTTCAATTGTTTACATAACCTCAAGATGGCGGCTTTGCGAATTTTAAAATTAAGTTTTTATTTCTTGTGTCGTAATCGTGCGATCGATGTGAAAGTTTGCATAATGAACCTACGCAATTCCTTTAATGGTACATGACTTTATGGCCTATACATTTAACAATCCAACATGGCGACCATCCGAAATATTTAGACGGCTCTGAATATCTACGAATCTATTATAGCAATCAAACTGATTTTTTTTTATGTCCATTGGGGCTATGAACTAAAGTTCACCTATGGGACTTTAAATAACCTGGTGATCACAAATCCAACATGGCGGTGATGCGAATTATAAATATCCACATGGACGTTTCTCGCAATTTAACCATCTGAGTACAGTGACATTTGGTACAGTAAATCCTTATACAAATATTAATCCAATTTATTTCAATTGTTTCCATATCCACAAGATGGCAGCTGTGCGAAATTTTTAAATCTCCTTGTTACTCCTTGTGTCCTAATCATGCGATTGAAGTTTGAATGCTACTAGTACACAATAATCTTCATGTAACAGTACATAACTCTAGGACCTACTGTACAAATATAAAAATCCAACATGGCGACCATCCGCAATATTTAGTCGGTTATCAATATCTACGAATCTATTACAGCAATCAAACTGAAATGTTGTATGTTGATAGTGGCAATTAACATAAGTAGGATATATGAAAATAGGCTATATAGTTCTTCACGGAACTACTTGTTTTATAGTCGTTTTACCGTCCAGGGTTGGCTTTTCTCTCGGACTCAGCGAGGGATCCCACCTTTACCGCCTCCAGGGCAGTGTCCTGGAGCTTGAACCATCGGATCGGGGTATACAACTGGGGAGGTGGGACCAGCACCTCGCCCAGGCGGCCTCACCTGCAAAGCGAACAGATTCTTTATGAGGGATGGGAGGGGATGGGAAGATTGGGAGGGATCGGCAAGTAAGAGGGAAGGAGACGGACGTGGCCTTACGTTAGGTAGGCCTACCATCCCGGCATTTGCCTGGAGACGAAGTAGGAAATCAAGGAAAAGGGAATCGAACTCCCTCTACTCATTTCGACCATCCGAGGCTGAGTAAACCCCATTCCAGTCCTTTTCAAATTTCGTGGCTGAGCCGGGAATGTAACCTTGGACCTCCGGGGTGGCAGCTAAGCACGCTGACCACTACACCCCGAAGGCGACATTATTATTACAATCACATTCATTTCACCACATAAGTGGGACAAATGAACATATCGTCGCCTTGTTTACAAGACGGTATGGCAACTTCTTCTAGGGTGGCGCATTGAGAAACGAGCGAACAATGGAACAGGTCTCCAAGATGACGGCCTTCTGCATGGTGATATGTAGACCAGAATGTATTCCCAATATCTCAAGATTGCGAGCCAATGATTTAGGGATAATAATAAAAAAAAGATACGAGCCTTACAGTAGTTGCATATGATGTGTAACATCTGACATGTTATCCTACTCGTATACTACACAGCTTGGACATTCTTAAAATGTTAATTTACACTCCATTTTCATTCTGGTACTATGATGAATGTATAGATTGAATTGGAGATATGCTACTGTCACATTTATGGCGCAGCGGGCAAGCTGTTAGTCTCTCACCAAGGTAGACCGGGTTTGATTCCCGGTCAATACATGTGAGATTCTCGAATTGAAATGCCATGTCCTGTGGTTCGCATTCCACGTAAAAGGGAGGTACCGTGGATCATGATCGTGAGATTAACGGACACGCAAAACTACAAGCTTCCTTCCTTCCTTTTACATTAATAATTCATAATAACAATGTGACACAACGTCAAATACTGTGAGCACATTCCTCAGTAACTATAACATTCATTATTCTCAAGGTTGTCATACAGTTCGTCGTAAGCAATCAAAACATGGCTTCCTACAATCATGAAATGACCTAGTCTCACATATGATGAAAATACCGCTTTTATTCCACTCATATAACAACATTCTGTTATGCATTTAATATTTGACTACTCACCCACAGCTTGACAATTATGCCGCTTACTTAAATGTTATTTGTCGTCTTTGTCCTACCCCATGTGATATTCAACCTTGAACGTGAAGCTTCATAAACTGCTCAATGACAAATGAAAGTCGGTGAAACATTTGCCACTGTGCTCGTCAAACCAGTGCCTGCTAAATGCACTGCCTACTGTATTGCCATAACATTCTCGCGCTACAGAGCACACACTGCCTTGTTTCCAATACACACATTTTCAATTGTACATCCAGCTGGCAGTGCGTCTTCACTTCCGTCCGATCCACTTCCGTTCGATCCACTTCCACCCGATTCATTTCCGTCCCATTTTTCTGGCAGTGCGTCTTCACTTCTGTCCGATCCACTTCCGTTCGATCCACTTCCGCCCGATTCACTTCCGTCCCCAATTTTCAAAATCACTCCCACAAAACTACCCAGCAACCGAGCGGAAAGATGTTACACATCAATAATAATATCGTATGGCCTCGGGTGCCGGGTGCAAGCTTTGTAATTTGACACCCAGGGGGTAGCTTGCATGTCGAATTTATTTGTTCCTTGAATCACTATGAAAGCGCTTTCTAGTAGAGAAATGAGGAACTTTATGTTGGTGGAAACTCCTGAGATTAATTTTGCCATTATGAACACGGCCTACTGAATTCAAATGGGTTCTTTGACATGCCAACATCGTATGACATGCGTGTCGTATTTTTGCCGCCTTTCAAAAATCGCTTACCACGGCCAGGAGCGAACCTGCAATCTTGGGGTTAGTAGACCGACACACTATCCACTCACCCACCGTGGCAATCTGATTTAGGGATGATGCCGGTAGAAGAAATGACTATAGGCAGAACCACTACACTTTCCTGTCTTCAGATTTGCCGTATTTCCTCAGGCAGGGGCAGATATTTGGTGATCTTCTCACAGCAGGTTTGTTGCAGATTATGGGAATTATTATTATTATTATTATTATTATTATTATTATTATTATTATTATTATTATTATTATTATTATTGTGGTGGCCATGTTTGACATACAGTGTGCTTGTGTGGTACTGGTGTATTTATCGGAAAGAAATGTTATTTGTGGAAGTGAGAATTGTATTCCAGCTTGGGAACAGGTCAGTGTGTATCGTAGTTCATAGTTTAACATACGGTGCTCACTAAATTGTATTCCTCAAATCAACTTCATCGAGTGTAGACTGGATTTGTTACGTGATTTTGGGGTTACGTTTTATCGTGTACTATTAGCCCATAGAGCATGAAGTTTCCTCTGTGACAGGAAGTGACGTAATCTAATCGTATTATCCAAAGCCATCTGAGCTTAGATTAGTAGTATAGTCAACAGCGCCTATAGGTTCCGTCGTCAGGGGGCAGTAAGACGGTCTGGCCTACTTCGGCGGCCATTAGAGCCCCGCTACCTTGGGTACGAGCTTGATAATAGAGGGAGGGTCTGGACTCTTTGGAGTCAGGGCTATTTTTCTTCCCACACCACTGGCCTGACCTGCGCTTTACCAGTTTCGGAATATGAATCGTCTTCTAACGAACCAAGAAAGAGATGCGAACTGGAAAAATGAGGTATGGCCTCGATTGTCTAAGGTGAATATAACGGGAGAGTCATCGAGTGATGGGGCAGTTGCGGAAGATACAATACTTCTCCCATCCCAACATCTTGACAAACTGAGGAGAACGGAAGAAGAGGCATTGCAGAAATGCTATAATATTATTAAAAAGATGAAGCTTGCTGCGGCGAAACAGAAAAACATATCCAAGGATGTGAAGGATGGTATTGTGGAGATGGAGGAGGCCATTGACAGCATTGCCTTCTGTAAGAATGCTAGGTACAAGGAGAAACAACAAGTCGACGAAACCACAATAACTGATCGAGCACAAGCATCAAACTCTCTTGATGACGGAAGAGAAAGGGAAGAAACGGAAAGAGGAGAAGTAGAGTCATGGACTAAGGTTGGGTCCAGGAAGAAACCACGAGAGAAAAGGAATCAAATGCAGGTTGAATTACAGCGGGAAGTTTCTCCAGGCAAGAGACAGAGTCAAATGCTCAAGAAGCAACTAACAAAGTCTCGACTGCCAGCTGTGTTAATTAAGCCAGCAGAAGGCAAGTCGTATGCCGATGTGTTACGGGAGATTCGGCAAAAGGCAAATCCTGCTGACACAGGAACGGAAGTTAGGTCTATAACCCAGACTAGAGCCGGTGAAGTTCTTGTTACTCTCGGGAAAAGCAATCGGGATAATGCGGCATTTAGCGACTCATTGAAGAATATCCTGGGACAAGATGCGACAGTCCGCAGTCTTGAGCCGAGGGTGACAATTGAGATTCGAGATCTTGATGCTCTCACGACCAAAGATGAAGTTTTAGAGTCCATTAAGGATATTATTAAAGAACCCCCGGATGGTCTGAGGATTATGGTAACGCAGACTAACAGTCGGAAACAGAGAATGGCTGTTATAACTCTGCCAGAAAAAGCTGCAAATGATCTTCTAAGGGAAGGCTTGGTTCAAGTAGGATGGATCAGTTGTAGAGTGAGGCGGAGAATATCAGTTCTTCGATGCTACCGATGCCTTAGGTATGGTCATATAGCCAAAATTTGTGAGGGCCCTGACAGAAGCAAGTCTTGCTTCTACTGTGGACAGAATGATCACAAAGCCAAGGATTGCATCAACCCAAAGAAGTGTGTCTTATGCGAGGAGAAGGGCGTTACGCAGCAGGATTTGTGTCATGTGGCCGGATCGGGCCAATGTAAGGTGTTCCGAGAGGCCCTGGAGAAAGCGACGTACCTGAAACGAAAATGATCCGAGTTCTACAAGCTAATATAGAAAGGAGTAGAACAGCCCATCATCTGTTGTACCAGCTAGCTGCCGAGAAACAAGCTGATCTGCTGTTAATTAGTGAACAGTACCAAGATAAGAAGTCACCTCTCTGGCTTAGAGATCAATTAGGCACCTCTGCTATTTGGATCTTAGACCCTGGAAAAATTCCAATTAAAGAACATGGGAGCGGGAAGGGATTCGTTTGGTTAAAGGGTAGAGGAGTCACCTATTTTAGTGTCTATCTTACTCCAAATGAAACAATGGGAAAATTTCGTCAGAAAGTCAACTCTCTGGAAGATGCCATTCTTAATACAACTGGAGCAATCATTGTAGCTGGGGATTTCAATGCCAGGGCAGTGGAATGGGGTATGCCACATACCAATTCCCGAGGTAAGTTCATTCTGGAAATGGCATCAAGGACAGGGCTTTTGATCTTAAATATAGGCGCAGTGTCAACCTTTTGGCGTCCGGGTTATACAGAGACCATTCCGGATATCTCCATGGCTTCTGAGACGTTAGTACCACACATCAAGGAATGGAAGGTTATAGAAGACTACACTGGTAGTGATCATCAGTATATTAATTTTGATGTGTGCAGTAATGTAAGTGGGAAGAACTTATCTACTCAGAAACAACGGAGATGGAATTTGAATAAGATCCATCTTGATGCATTTAAGGAGGCGTTAGCCATTGGTGTAGAACTAATTGAGGATATGGAGCCTGACGGAGAGGCTGATGTTGAGAATCTCGTTTCCTCAACTATGAATCTTTTTACATTGGCTTGTGATACCTCAATGCCAAGTTTAAGATCACACCATCGGAAGAGCCCTGCATATTGGTGGACACATGAAATTGCAGAATTGAGGCGGAATTGCCTTAGACTCCGACGTGCTGCACAACGGACAAGAAATCTGGATGATGCCAATGCCTTATCAGCCGAACATAGAGATGCAAAGAAGCTACTTCGGAAAACCATAAATCAAAGCAAAGCTAAGAGCTGGAGGAAGCTATGTAAGGATATTGACACTGATCCATGGGGATTGGGTTATAAAATTGTCAGAAAGAAGCTTGGGTCACAAAGAACACCGTGCGTCATGGATGCAAACAGTATGGCCATTATTGTCCAAACTCTTTTCCCAACACATCCAACAATCCCTGAGCAGAATTTCGATGTAGATGTTGAAATTCCTCTTTTTATTGAGGATGAGTTGAGTAGGGCTACTCAGTCTCTGCGAAGCAAAAAATCCCCTGGTCCTGACGGCATCTCAAATGAGATTCTCAAATTAATAATCGAGTTACATCCACAATTAATATTACGAATGTTCAACGAGTGTCTAAAAGCAGGAGTGTTCAGCATCTGCTGGAAGGTCTGTCATCTGGCGCTCATTAATAAGGGTAAGGGAGACCCGGATTTACCATCATCATACCGCCCTCTGTGTATGCTCGATACAACAGGGAAGCTCTTTGAGAAGCTTCTGAGGGTCAGGTTGCGCCAAGCGATCATGGCAGCGGGCGACTTATCACCAAGACAATATGGATTTCGAACAGGAAGATCGACCCTGGATGCGATACAAGAAATTGTTGCAGCTGTCCAGCGGGCGGAGAATTACAATCACCACTCTCGTCGTGTGGTTCTCTTTGTTACTCTTGACGTAAGAAATGCATTCAACTCTGTCAAGTGGAGTGACATGCTGAATGCGTTGGAGAATACATTTCATGTTCCAAATTATCTCTTACGGATGATAAATTCCTACTTGAAAGGTCGTTCGTTGATTTATAACACGACAGAAGGACAACGCAGGGTACGGGTCTCAGCCGGAGCAGCACAGGGTTCGATTTTAGGACCAGATCTATGGAATATCACATATGATAGCTTGCTGAGATCTGAAGTCCCTGATGAAACTATCCTAGTAGGTTATGCAGATGATGTTGCTGCTCTTGTAGCAGGAAGAAGTGTCGAGCAGGCACAGTTGCGGCTCAATATGGTAATGCGTACAATCAATAGTTGGATGGAGGAACATGGTCTGTCTCTAGCACTTAGTAAGACAGAAATTGTAGTCCTAACAAAGAAGAGAATTCAGACAATACTCCCAATACAGGTAGGAGACATACAAGTAGAGACGCGGCCAGCAGCAAAATATCTGGGCCTCATGATCGACAATAAATTGAATTTTGGAGAACAAATTAGACGGACTGCGGATAAGGCGGCAAGAGGAGTAACGTCTCTCAGTCGGCTAATGGCCAATGTTGGTGGGCCAAAATCTAGTAAGAGGAGATTACTGATGACAGCCATCCATTCAGTTCTGCTGTATGGAGCGTAAATATGGGCGGATGCCCTGGATAAGGAAATTTATAGAAAGTCACTAGCACAAGTGCAGAGGCGGGGTGCTTTACGCGTGGCATCTGCTTATCGCACGGTCTCTGAAGAAGCAGTTCTTGTTATTGCTGGGATAATTCCAATTTTTTTTTCTAGCGAAAGAACGCAAGTACAATTACTGGAGGAAATCGGAAGTAGGTTTACAAAATGCAAGACGAACAGCAAGAGCACAAACCTTTCACAATTGGCAGATCAAATGGGAGCAAGGACACCGAAGCCAGTGGACTAGGAGAATGATACCCCAGGTGCAGGTTTGGACAGAGAGGAAACATGGTGAGGTTGGTTATTATCTCACTCAGTTTTTGACTGGCCATGGGTACTTCAGTTCTTATCTTAAGAAGATGGGGAAAGTGGATTCACCAGATTGTATCTACTGTGTTAATGAGGTAGATAGTGCTAATCATACCTTCTTCTCTTGTGGACGGTGGGTCCAAAGTAGGCAGTCTCTTCAAGATGAAATTGATGTAGAGATATCTCCTGACAATATTGTTGCGGTAATGCTACAAAATGAAGAACATTGGAAACTTGTAGCAAGTTTTGTTGAAGATATCCTCCGAACAAAGAAGACGGATCTGGATCGCCACTGAAGATAATTCATTACGGAAGAGTGCCCTACGGGCAAATATAAAATGACTCTAGCCTGAAGTAATGTGCTAAACGGTTCCAGGCTAGTGTTCAGAAGTAAAGGGGGAGTTTTAGTCGGTAGTCTGCTACTCAGTAGCAGGAGCCCGACACTCTGTGCGTAAATGCATTTCTTCCCCTAAAAAATAAAAAATAAAAAATAAAATTATTATTATTATTATTATTATTATTGTGGCCTACTGTTTACCCACAGCCCCACTCCGGCCTTTGATCCAGAGCAGGGAGGAGAGCTTGCTCCCCTACATTCATTTCCAATAGCCTTGCGATTACTCTTTTCGTCCACCCCTCAAAGTCTTCATTAGTCGGCGCAGTATTCATGTCCCCCACTCGGATTTATCTACCGGCATTACTTGATTAATATGAGCTACCTCATGTACCGCTGTTTACTCACCTCCCCTCCCCCTCCCCACCCTCCTCAATGCTCGCCAAATGTGCGTCTTCCTTGTGTGCACACTTTAAAGGATGAGGTATGCAAACATAATTTATATATTCGGCTAATTTGTCAGCTTAAGGTAAGACGATCATTCGTGCGTGATGTCGAAATCAAGCGTTATACCCCGATTTATTAACGGATCTGATTAACAATTAAAGACTCCGCGAGAAAAACGGAGTAAGTCACATTCTGTTCATTTTTCAGGAGAGTGAATTTGAACTTTCAACACTAAAAAGAAACATTTAAAACACCCCAATTGAGGGTAAACAATATAGTTTTTGCCAAAAGTATTTCATGTATACATGTATAAGGCGTGTTCAAAAAGTAACGATCTGGAGGCATAATTACAGAAACAGAAGTAATTGACCCTGGCTGTTGAGGCACTTGTCCCACTGTGACACGAGGCGGTGAATGGCTGTCTCATAAAATTCCCTGGGCTGCGATGTGAACCAGTTCCGTACGAACAGCTGGACGTCGGTGTCCGAGGTGAATCGTTGGCCTCGCAGAGCCCATTTCAGGGGACCAAACATGGCGTAATCACAGGGAGAGGGGTCTGGACTGTATGGAGGGTGGCCGAGAACCTCCCATTTGAATTTCTGCAGGAGTGCCGCGACTGTGTCAGCCGTATGAGGTCGTGCATTGTCGTGGAGCGACCACGGCGGCTATGGCGTTCACTGTCACTCGGCGGTCCTGGGTAATGAGTGCATCAACCAGCTGGACGTTGTCATAGGTAATGCAGGGGGGTGCCTAAGACCAGGCATCATCGGCTAACGACACCCGTGCTTCCCTGAAGCGCTTGTGCCACGCCTTGAACCATGCAAGGGACATGCAGTGTTCGCCGTACACTTGTGACATTCGGCGATGAATGTCAGTTCCCCCTACTCATTTCACTGTCAGAAACCGAACAACACCTCGTTGCTCTTCGGTTGATGCCTCCATGTCACTGTTTGCAATGCCACTGGCAGCGTTGGACGATTGATGCATGCTGCTGCTCGCGTTGTATCGTCACATGGCGTGCACGCGTGCCCTCTAGCGACGGGCTGTGACCTTCCACGCTCTGGTCGGAACTACACCTCGTTACACACGCCACGATTAGCCGATGTAGTCACCGGTTTGCGCATTCCAGCCTCTGGTTCGTTACTTTTTGAACGCACCTTATAAAACTAATAACAACTAAAGTTAAATTATGACTAAAGTGAGAGGATATGGGACGTTCTTCCCGTTTCTACTAAAAATAAAAACCTCTGTATCTCGGAGACTTACCGCTTTATTTGAAATTAATTCCAATGTTTAACCATGAGTCCTAATTATATTTTCATTTAAGAAACTCAAATTAAATAATTTTTTAGAATTTCCATTAACAAAGGATCTTTGCTACTGCAAAATGCCACACATTTTGTTTTGATTACTTTAATGTACTTTTCGTGTGAATTCAGAGCAGATGGAGTTGAGGGCATTATACTGATGATCCACTTTTAAACTATTCAAAAATTCATGAACCATGGATTGAAATCACCTGACTTAGAGGGTATATTCCAAAGTCAATGAAAAAATAGAAAACGGACTCAGCTAAAGTATCCCCCGAAATCCCAAATTCTGAAAGTTTCCAGACGTAATTCCGTATGGGAAAAGGTGTAAACCCACGGGGAGGAAACATTACTTACAAAGGAATGGATTGCGGTGTAAAAATCTAATCTGGTTGAAATTTAGTACACAATATTCCTACAAAGTTGTACAAGGACGCAGTGACAACCGCATGGGCCACTTTCAATTTTGAACGCCGAAAACCTGCCAGGAAGAGGTAAAGCACGCGATGACTGGCGGCCACCAGACCGTTTTATTTATTTACAGTATGGCCAAGCGCATTGTATACTCTAATCGAGTGGGTAGAGTTAGGGGAACTTTTAAGGTAGGGAATGCAACGCAGCATGGGACCTTATTTTCGGTATAATACTGGAATGGGACCTTAGCAGTATAATATAGGGAGGGATGATATGAATGAATTTGATATCTTATATCGAACTGTTTTTATCATATTGTAACAATATAATATAATAATTGTAAATTTACAGGTTAAACAATGAGTAGGAAGTGTAAGGAAAATCATAAAATGTGTGCAGTCTTTCTGAATTTTGTAAAATTGGTTATATTTGTAACGATTTAATCAATAATAATAATAATAATAATAATAATAATAATAAACTTATAAGTCCAAATTCCTCTCCTATGAAGGCAAACTCAGACACTATAATACCGTGGTGAAACCTGAATGCCTTTATGCAGCGGAGACAATTGCCAGAAAGGGAATCACAGAAATAGAAAAGATAGAACGTTAATTTCTGAGGAAAATTCTGGGACCCAAGAAAGCAACAACAAAATAAGTTTACCTTCCGTTTCAGATCAAACCAAGAGCTATATAAAAATGCGAGAAGATTTCAACAACTATGAGGAAAAGACGACTAACTTTCTATGGACACTTGAGAAGAATGGGACCGGAGCGCCTAGCAAATAAAATCCTCATCTTTCAGGAAAGGAGACTCAAGTAATATGGTTGAAAGAAGTTTATCAAGATCTTTAAAAATGTGGCATTGAGGAGGGAGATATTGCAAACAGAAAAGTGTTCCGAAGGAAAATTGCGGAGGTGACAGATCTATCCGTAGAGAAACCCAAGAAAACTCGAAGGGTGTTCTCCGACGAGGAACGAGCAAGAGTGAGCCAACGAATGAAAGAGAATTGGCGTAACAGGAAGGAACATCAACAGTCAAGCCAGTTGTGTAATCGTAACCCAGGAGGTGGAAACGATTCTAAATAGATAACAAGTAGTTCCGTGAAGAACTATTCAGCCTATTTTCATATATCCTACTTATGTTAATTGACTATCAACATACACAATTTCAGTTTAATTGCTGTAACAGATTCGTAGATATTGAGAACCGTCTAAATATTTCAGATGGTCGCCAGGTTGGATTTTTATTTTTGTACTATTACATTAAGATTATTGTGTACGTGTGGTATACAAACTTCAATCGCATGATTAGACAACAAGAAGTAAAAACGAGATTTTAAAATTACGCACAGCAGCCATCTTGTGATAATGCAAACTATTGAAATAAATTAGATGCCAGTGGATCAACATTTGTATAAGCATTTAACGTGCAACGTTTCACGGCACTCGGATAGTTAATTTGCGAGAAACGTCCATTTAAATATTTATATTTCGCGTCGCCGCCATGTTGGATTTGTGCTCACCAGGTTCCTGAAAGTCATATAGGTGAACATATGTTCATAGTCTCTATGAACATAAAAAAAAATCAGTTTGGTTGCTGTAAAAGATTCATAGATATTGAGAACCGTCTAAATATTTCGGGAGCTCACCATTTAGGAGTGTTATGTGTACAGGCCATGGAGTTATGAACCATTCAAGGACAATTATTGCCTAGGTTCATTATTCAAACTTTCACTTCGATCGCATGATTACGACACAAGAAATTAAAACTTAATTTTAAAATTTCGCACAGCCTCCATCTTGAGGTTATGTAAGCAATTGAATTAAATTAGATGGCAGTGCATTACAATCTGCAAAATCAATTACTGTACCACATTTCACTGCGCTCAGAGAGTTTAATCACGAGAAATGTCTATTAAAATATTTTAAATTCGCTTTGGTCGCCATGTTCGTTTCGTACTTTACAGGTTTATGAAATATACATCGGTATACCTGTATCAGTACCCTTTATCACCGTACAAAATTGCAGGGTGATATCTGTAATAGTTTCGGAGATATAGAATGTCAATGAAATATTTCGCACAGGCGCCATTTTGAGGTTATGTAAACAATTGAACTAAATTAGACTCCAGTGCATTACAATGTGTATAAACATTTGCTGTACCAAGTTTCATTACATTTAGATAGTTAAATCGCGAGAAAAGTCTATTTAAATGTCTCAACTTCGCTTGGCCGCCATGTTGGTTTTGTAGTCACCAGGTTTTTGAAAGTCTCATAGGTGAACTTCTAGTAGTGCCCTTTATCACCGTACACAATTTCAGGGCGATATCGGTAATAGTTTCGGAGATATTGAATTCTAGTGAAATATTTCGCACAGCCGCCATGTTGGATTGGAGAGACGTAACAAAATTTGAAGGGCACGGTCGAGGTCGCCGGGAATAGTGCTATGAACTTTCCGAGTTTCATTGAAATCGCTCCAGCCGTTTCGATTTTATTAGGGGGGGACACACACACGAATCACACACACACACACACACACACACACGCACACACACACGGACAAAAGGTGATCTCATAAGCCTATTTTTTCAAAATTGAAAATAGGCTAAAAATAAAAAAGATGCGAGCCTTACAGTAGTCGCATATGATGTGTAACATCTGAGATGTTATCCTTCCTTGAAATTGTTACCGTTTTTATTATCCTTGACATTCATCAACACACAAAAAAAAATCTTTTTATTTTTTACACTCTCATAATACAGAACAATTCCAAGACTCTCTTTTTTTTTCTTCACTGCCTACTTGATATTTCTACTGTCGCACTGCCTTCTTGATACTCTGCTGTTACAAAGTAATCTGTATGTGATAAACATTCCACATGGTACCACTGCCAGCTGGATCACATCCCTTCTGGCTGCAAAAGCAATGCGTCTTACACACTTCCGTCCGATCCACTTTCGTCCCATTTTTCAAAATCACTCCCACAAAAATATCCAGCAACCGAGTGGAAAGATTTTACACATCAACATATATCACACACTAATAATCAATAATCAATGTCCAAGCACCTCAATTGAAACAAAAACAAATCGCAAATCGTTCATAAGGAACCCAACATAATACTTGAATCACTTTATGGAAGCTGTGAGTTCGTACTCGAGTTGATATTGCTGAGCTAATAAAACCCCCATTGTCTCAGTGCATGCACTTAATGACTTACGCTGATTAGCCCGTGAGCTATCCATCAAGGAGGAGATAAGCAACCCACTAATCAGTCTGACGGCTAGGCGGTAAAAATAGCTGTGTATTCCATTTTCACACTGTCGTGGCTTTAACGACAGATTTTAAACCTGAGTGACTATTAATCGTGTCGTACCTGGATGTGCCCCGTGGTCCGCTGAGCAAGCCGAGTTAGTGAGTTGTTCCTAATGCGGCTCGTAAATTCACCGATACAGCTCGCCCGCCAGCAAATGGGCCTCCTTAATGTTTGTCTATATCCCCTGTGCCTACATCATTCAATAAACAGAACTGCCACCAATATTTTAGACTTGACGTTACAGACAGCTAACGCACAGGGCTGCGAGCACAGATTACCTACGGCTGCGAGTAGCGTAGACAGCCGAAGTTATACGATTGACTTCGCGTCACCACATGGTAGCTTTACGATTGCTTACGAAGTGAGAAGCTTATATCCTCTCTGTTTCAAAATAAATCATGTGATTGTGCCAGAGCTTATCTATATTTACGACACTTTACTAAATGTAAAATACTGTAGTGTAATATTCAACATATCATATTCACAGAATACATTACATTGAAGTATCTCCATTTTCTAAATCTTTTACGTCGGTCTGTTGGTCTAGGGGTACGGTTCCTGCTTCGTGTGCGAGAGGTGCCGGGTTCATATCCCGGAAATGCCCAGCTTTTTTACTTTTGTTTTATCTCTTGAAAAGATTCAAAAAGTGTATAACAGAACCTAAGGGCAAGCCTCCGTGGCTTAGGCGGCAGCACGCCGGCCTCTCACCGCTGGATCCGTGGTTCAAATCCCGGTCACTCCATGTGAGATCTGTGCTGGACAAAACGGAGGCAGACAGGTTTTTCTCCGGGTACTCTGGTTTTCCCTGTCAAAATGTCATTCCAGCAACACTCTCCACTATCATTTCATTTCATCTGTCATTCATTTAATCATTGCCCCAGAGGAGTGCGTCAGGCCTCGGCAGCCGGCACAGTTCATATCCTCGCCGCTAGATGGGGGCTTCATTCATTCCATTCCTGACCCGGTCGGAGACTGGACACAGGCTGTGGATTTTCATTTTCATAACAGAACCTAAGGAACGTTCTTTTTTTCGTGCGAGACTTGTACATATACCGGTAATATAAATACATGTCGCCTCCGTAGCGTAGCGGTCAGCATGGTTAGCTGCCGCCCCGGAGGTCCTGGGTTCGATTCCCGGCTCTACCACGAAATTTTGAAAAGTGGAATGAGGACTGGAACGGGGTCTACTCAGCCTCGGGTGTTCCAAATGAGTAGAGGGGGTTCGGTTCCCACCTCAGCCATCCTCGAAGTGGTTTTCCGTGGTTTCCCACTTCGTCTTCGGGCAAATGCCGGGATGGTACCTTCTTCAAGGCCACGGCCGCCTCCTTCCCTCTTCCTAGCCTTTCCATCCCAATCTTCCATCCCTTCCCATCCCTCATGAGGCCCCTGTTCGCTTTGCAGGTGAGGGCGCCTGGGCGAAGAGCTGATCACACCTCCCCAGTTGAGATGTTCCAAGCTCCAGGACACTGCCCGTAGTGGCGGTAGTGGTGAGTTCCCTCGCTGAGTCCGTGGGAACCACCAACCTAGAGGGTAAATTGACTAAATAAAAAAAAATACATTTAGTAAAGTGTCGTAAATATAGATAAGCTCTGGCACAATCACATGATCTATTTTGAAACAGAGAAGATATACGCTTCTCACTTCGTATGCAATCGTAAAGCTACCATGTGGTGACGCGAAGTCAATCGTATAACTTCGGCTTTGTACGCTGCTCGCAGCCCTGTGCGTTAGCTGTCTGTAACGTCAAGTATATTTTAGTGCGAGAAAAGGCTCCCCAATGGCATCCACATAGCCTTGATGAAAACATTAGCCTACGTATGATATACACATACGTAAAACGGAAACCTATAATTCACCAACATAGAACAGACTGAATAGTTTGAATAACGAGGTTCACTGCGAATTGTAATACAGTGCTGTTGTTTGAGTCTTCAGTCTCTTGACTGGTTTGATGAAGCTGCCCATGTCACCCTGTCCTGAGCTAATCGTTTAATCTCTACATAGCTACCACACCATACATCCGAGGCAATCTGTTTAACATATTCTAACCTTGGTCTACCCCTACAGTTCTTGTCCTCGACCCTTCCTTCCATAACTAAGCTTGCTATTCCTGGGTGTCTTAGTATGTGTCCTACCAACCTGTCTTTTCTCTTCATTAGCAGTCTCCAGAAACATCTCTCCTCTCCCATTCATCTTAATACCTCTTCGTTTGTAACCCTATCTACCCATCTGATCATCATCATTCTCCTGTAACACCACATTTCCAACGCTTCAATTCTCCTCTATTCTGCTGCACCAACAGTCCACGTTTCACTTTCACAGAGCGCCACGCTCCAGACAAAGGCTTTCAAAAATGACTTCCTAATACCTAAATCTATATTCGATGTCAACAGATCCCTTTTTTGAAGAAATACTTTCCTTGCCTGAGCCAACCTACTTTTATCATTTTAAATGATCTTGTCGACTTCGTCGTTACGCTGGGGTCTGGCGTTACGTTACGGTGACGGGACGAAATGTACCCAGATGCACTGAGGTGTGTGACGTCATAGTACCGCTTGGTGCTTCTGTACCCCGACAATCTCTTCTTCGTTAGTATAAGACAAAAATCCCCAATCCTGGATGTAACGGGTAATCTCGAGAACCACTGTATGGATTTTAATGCGGTTTTCACCATTCTGTAAAGGATATCTCGAGGAAAGATTCTGTAGAAAATAATTTATGTATGATCAAAGGAAGCCAAGCAGTAACGATTTCAGTGAAAAAGTCGAAAACACACTTGGCGTCCGTGCGCTTCTTAAGCTTACGCTGGCCAAACCGTTAAAAATACCAATATACTATGAGCGTAAGAAATGTCAGCATGAAAAGTTCTACAAAAAAGTCCGCGAGAACATATCTCTATCTTCAATACATCGCCCACTATAAGTGCCTTTAGACTGGATGGAACGGGCAAGTCCCCGCGCACTCTGGTGAGCGTGTGGCATCCCGCGCTTGCCCTTGCTTTGCCCTTGGTTTGCACTTGCCGTTCGCGAGTAATTTGAATCAAGATAAGCAAGATAAGTATAATGCAGATAATTCTCTAACATGTCAAGAGTCTTTGGCTTCGAGCGAAGCGAGAAGACTCCATCCTTTCTAGCATATTTCAGCATTTGTAGCACTTAAAATGATACAAAGTCTAGTCTTTCAGACTGACTGTCAATTTTTTATATCCTCTTTGCTTCGTCCATCACTGGTTATTTTGCTTCCTAAGTAACACAAGTCTCCTAATTCCTTCAGCTTTTCACCTGCCAATTTGATATCTATAGAGGTTTCTAATTTCTTCGGCTGCATTCCAATATTTTGTATGTAAACAATGTTAAACGATCGTGGATAATTCGAATTATTTTTTTAGCCTATTTTCAATTTTGAAAAAATAGGCTTATGAGATCACCTTTTGTCCGTGTGTGTGTGCGTGTGTATGTGTGTGTGTGTGTGTGTGTGTGTGATTCGTGTGTGTGTGTCCCCCACCCCCCCCCCCCTAATAAAATCTAAACGGCAGGAGCGATTTCAATGAAACTCGGAAAGTTCATAGCACTATTCCCGGCGACCTCGACCGTGCCCTTCAAATTTTGTTACAACTCACCAATCCAACATGGCGGCTGTGCGAAATATTTCACCAGCATCCAATATCTCCGAAACTATTACCGATATTACCCTGACATTTTCTATGGTGATAGAGGGAACTACTATAAGTTCACTTATGTGACTTTTGAAAACCTGGTAACTACAAAACCAACATGGCGGCGAAGCGAATTTGCGACTTTTAAATAGACGTTTCTCGCGATTTGACCAACCAAACGCAATGAAACTTGGTACAGTATATGTTTATATACATTGTAATGCACCGACATCTAACTTCGTTCAATTGTTTACATAACCACAAGATGGCGGATGTGCGAAATATTTCACCGGCATTCTATATCTCTGAAACTATTAGCGGTATCTCCCTAAAATTTTGTACGGAGATAAAGGGCAATACTGGAAGTCCATCTATAAGATTTTCAAAAACCACTTAACTACAAAACGAACATGGCGGCCATGCGAATTTGAACATCTTAAATAGACCTTTCTCGCGATTTAATGTTCCAAGCGCACTGAAACCTGGTACAGGAAATATTTATACACATTGTAATCCACTGGTATATAATTTAGTTCAATTGTTTACATAACCTCAAGATGGCGGCAGTGCGAATTTTAAAATTAAGTTTTTATTTCTTGTGATGTAGTCATGCGATCGAAGTGAAAGTTTGAATAATGAACCTACGCAATAATTTTCCTTTAATGGTACATGACTCTATGGCCTATACATTTAACAATCCAACATGGCGACCATCCGAAATATTTAGACGATACTGAATATCTACGAATCTATTTTAGCAATCAAACTGCATTTTTTAATGTTCATAGGGGCTATGAACTTAAGTTCACCTATAGGACTTTAAATAACCTGGTGATCACAAATCCAACATGGCGGTGACGCGAATTATAAATATTCACATGGACGTTTCTCGCAATTTAACCATCCGCGTGCAGTGAAACTTGGTACAGTAAATCTTTATCCGAATGTTAATCCACTGGCATCTAATTTATTTCAATTGTTTCCATAACCACAAGATGGCAGCTGTGAATTTTTTTTTAAATCTCCTTGTTTTTTCTTGTGTCCTAATTATGCGATTGAAGTTTGAATACTACACGTTCACAATAATCTGCATGTAACAGTACATAACTCTAGGACCTACATATATAAAATCCAACATGGCGACCATCCGAAATATTTAGTCGGTTCTCAATATCTACGAATCTATTACAGCAATCAAACTGAAATTGTATATGTTGATAGTGGCAATTAACGTAAGTAGGATATATGAAAATAGGCTGTATAGTTCTTCACGGAACTACTTGTTTGGTTATTCAAACTCTTTACGTCAATGGTAGAGCGCAGTATTGTATTTCATAACTCGTATATTTTCTAAACAGGACCGCTTCCGAGTGCGGCAGAAGCATCCAATTACGAGGGCTGTTTTTTAAGTAAGGGCCGTTTTTTAAAGCCCGTAGTTAGTGGGCACGCCACCTCCCGGCATCCTTTGCGAATAAGCAGCTGTGTAGCTAATCTGTACGCTGAACTGTGCATCATTACAATGTTCAAGATTATTGATTCGCCCGCCGCGTGTGAGGTACGATCTGTGATATTTTTTTTGAGTGCAAGAAACATGTCGGCTGCAGACATTCAGCGTCAGCTTTGTGAGGTGTATGCTGATAATGAAATGACGGAAGGTAAAGTGCGAAAATGGGTACGCGAGTTCAAAAGTGGCCGTGAAAATGTTCATGACGATGAACGCTCAGGTCCGTGAACACAGATGACTTGGTGACTGCATTTGACACGAAAATTCACGAGGACCGAAGATTCATGATAACCACTCTATCAATGGATTTTCCTCAAGTGTGCATTCTTGGTTGTCAGAGCAGGCGGCAAACTTTCTTGCAGAGGGATTTCAGCACTTAATTTTGAGGTATGACAAGTGCCTAAATAAACAAGGCAACTATGTAGAAAAATAGAGGAAGGTATGTAAAACCTAAAAATAAATGTGGTTTCAGAATAAAATATTCGGTTAATTTTATTTAAAAAAAGGCCCTTGCTTAAAAAACAGCCCTCATGTGTCTTACAGCACAGAATATCTTTTGAAAATCAACACGACCCATGTGATTCTGTTTTTTTCAGTCACTAAATGGCGTAGATTCATATTATTACTTGTGAGAGAATTAAATCAAGATAGCAAGCTACTATCTCGGGCTTTTTTGGCAAACAGTAAATGTTATTTACTGTGTCCATTAGGCCCCTACTGCTGTACATATTAATCTTTAATCTTATATATAACAAGAAGTTCCGTGAAGAACTATACAGCCTACTTTTCATGCCAATGATTATTCTACAGTATATGAACCTATCTAGAATAATGACGAAATTAAGTTGGTAATATCGAAATATCTAATTAGTTCAAAATATACCTGGTATAATGTAGCCTAATAGAGCCCTACAGTTGGCAGCCCTGGTGACTGAATATATTCTTAGTTCCATCTCTTAAGGTACAGAATACAAAATTTGGTTGAAGTCCAATGGAATGTTACATGCAGTTAGACACTGGATTTATCAGCACGCGTAAAAGCATGTTGCCAACAATACAAAGCGTGTGCTGGTCAGAAATAATCTGATATATTATGATATCTTGTTGTGCCAATTTTGGATGAAATCCATTTGTTAGTATAGAAGTTACATGTATTTTAAAATTGGACATATCAGCAGGCATAGAATCATGTCGGCAGCACGGACTTATATTAATTACTCCAAATTATCTAAGAGGGTCAGGTGCAATACGTGTGGAAAGTATAGAGCTGTTGGCTTGCATACTTTATGATATATTGATATTAGGGTAAAAAAGACAGCATTTATTAACAGTTGGCAGTCCTGATTGCTCTTAACAATACTTATAGTCATATCTGTTATGGTACACATAGCACATACGAAATTTGGTTGAAATCCAACTGATAGTATAGATGTTGCATGTATTTAAAAATTGGTATTATCAGCAGGCTTATAATCATGTTGGTAGAACTGACGTATATAAGTTACTCCAAATTAATCTAAAATGTCAGAATATACGTGTGCATAGTTTAAAGCTGTTGTTTGCATACTTTCTGATATATTGGTATTTGGAAAAAAAATTAGAGAGAGCAATTATGAACAGTTGGCAGGCCTGGTGGCTCTTAAGAATACGCTCAGTCATATCAGTTTATGTACAGATATTACATACAAAATTTGGTTGAAATCCAATTGATAGTGTAGAAGTTATATGCATTTAAACATTGGACTTATCAGAAGGCTTAAAATTATTTTGGCAACACTGTCATGGTTGGCCTCCTGGAAATGAAACTGAAATAGTATTATCTACATGTGTGCCAATTTTGGAACAGCTCCCATGCATACCTTGCAAGATATCCAACATGGAGCTCAAATTTCTAGTGCGTTTTTCAGCAGTTGGTAGCACTGACATCATTTTCAAATATGGACGAGAGATATTTCGGTGCACATCTTTACTCATACTAAATTTGGTTTTGATTGCTGCAGTCGTTTAGGAGTTGATTGGGGGGGACACACACACAGCCAGACAGACAGACAGACAGACACACATTTTCCCGGATCGATCTCATAAGTCTACTTTTTCCTCATTTTTGCAAAATGTGAAAAGTAGGCTATAAATTAAAGTCTGTATGTATGTGTGTATGTGGGTGGGTGGGTCTGTTCCGTATACAAATCTACACCGTTCCACCAATCTCAACCAAATTTTGCATACACATAGTTTAGGACCCAGAAGGAACCGCTGGCTACATGCATTTTCGATAGTCTTTCTCATTCTTCTGATTTCGGCCCTATTGCACTCAAGCACAGGCTTGATAGCGGTCACCAACCCACGTCTCACAAGTTGTGAGCCCCTGGGGGCACCTAGAATGAATTCAGCGAACCCGCAATAGACATCCTGGAGAAAGAAATTGAAATTAGTAGACTATAACTACAGTAGAATCGTATTTGGCTTAACCACGCTAGGGTTACAGAAATTGGCAGTCGTAAACCTTACTTCAGTTGGCATTGCTTAAAGTTATATGAGATTTGTAATGGATAAAATGGTTGAATTCATATAGGGGTTCGTATTGCTCCTAAATCAATATCTAGTCATCTCCAGGTTCTTAGGTGTAAAGGATCGTCAGCACGTTGCGAAAGATCGAGAAACTTCCTTCCACATAAACGCTTGCTAAGGGTGCATACAGCAAGTGATATTTCGAGGTGAAAAGGCTGTTAAGACCTTTAAAAAAGGCTAAAATAAAGGTCCAATAAGCCAAAAAAAATGCCCAAAACAAGGCAAAAAAGGACAAATGAAACCAACCCAAAATGAACATACTTGTATTATGTTTGCCCTCGTTTTCGAACACTCCAGAAAAATATATTTTTCACAACTTCCGAGTCCTGTAACTTTGATAACTATTTTGAATGTAAACTACATTATTATATCAATGTTAGTAATGTATTCTGTTGAGTGTAATGCTGTAGGTCGACACATAATGCATAATGTTTTAAAAGTAATTCAGTTATTTATATAATCATCTTATATATAAATGTGAAAGTCTGTATGTATGTATGTAGGCCTATGTGGGTGGGTGGGTTGGTTCCGTATACAAATCTACACCGTTCCACCAATCTCAACCAAATTTTGCATACACTTAGTTTAGGACCCAGATGGAACCGCTGGCTACATGAATTTTCGATAGTCTTTCTCATTCTTCTGATTTCGGCCCTTTTGCACTCAAGCACAGGCTAATCAAATCATAAAATATACTCATGAAGGAATGGCAAGATAGATAGTTTCCATGGCAACATAGCTCAAGTCGAGACACGGCCGACTGGATGCCAGTTCTGCTCTGCACTACCGGTTTAGAAAATGAGGAGCTTTACTTGAAATCCCGTTAGTTTCTCACCTACTCACACAGCACTGTCAACCGAGTTTAGCATAACAAAGACTTGACACTATCTTCTACTATATATTTGTCAAATACCACTCACTCACTCACTCATTCATTCATCACGAAACCTCAGAAACCACCGAAAGGATTGGAATTAAATGTGGTATGCTGCTTTTACAAGGGCCACAAATGCCCACTAAGAGAGGATTTTTGTATATTCAGGTTCTAAAGGGGTGTTAGGGGGGTAGACCTGCATTTCATTGAATAGCAATATCTCCCGATTGGTTTCATTGGGGGATGTGATACTCGGCACATAAACTCATCATAAGAAGACACGAGTCTGAGGGTTTTTCGATGTGGTGTATATTATGAGGTGAAAGGGAGTGAAAAGTGGGGATTGAAAGATTCCTAACGGAGCGTGTATCTCTTAAACGACATAGGCGAGGAGTTTGAAACTCAGCGGAAAAAATCAGCATGAAAGTAAGTAAATATGTGTTTGACCGTTTCTTTCATAAATCCAATTTAAGGGGCCCATGGGGAGGGGTGAAATTCTGGGGGGGGGGGGACAGGAAAGAAAGTGTCCTAACTGATTGACTGACTGACTCACTCATCAAACTCAGGCGGAAAAAACTGCATTAAGGTAAGTAAATAGCTGTTCGACAGTTTGTTTTCATAAATCAAATTTAAGGGGTTCATAGGGAGGGGTGAAATTCTGAAAGAAGAATATTGAAAGAAAATGTCCTGACTAACTCACTCACTCACTCACTCATCATCGCCCAGCCAAAAGTATTGAAGTTAGAAACATGACAGTTTGGGGATATGTTCATTGTATGTCAAAACCGTCTACTAAGGCAGGATTTTCGGATATTCCGGTTCTAAAGGGGTCTTAAGGGGGTTAAACCTGCATTTCATTGAATAACAATATCTCCCGATTGGTTTCATTGGGGGATGTAATACACGGCATATAAACTCATCATTAAAAAGTAAGAACACACGTTTCTGAGGGTTTTTCGATGTGGTGTATATTATGAGGTGAAAGGGGTGAAAAGTAGGGATTGAAAGATTCCTAATGGAGCGTGTATCTCTTAAACAACATAGGCGAGGAATTTGAAACTCAGCGTAAAAAAATCAGCACAGAAAATAAGTAAATATATGTTTGACCGTTTTTTCATAAATCCAATTTAAGGGGCCCATGGGGAGGGGTGAAATTCTGGGGGGGGGCGGGAGAACAGGAAAGAAAGTGTCCTAACTGATTGACTGACTGACTCACTCATCAAACTCAGGGGGAAAACCGCTTTAAAATAAGTAAATAGCTATTCGACAGTTTTTTTTGATCAATCAAATTGAAGGGGTTCATCGGGAGGGGTGAAATTCTGAAGAAAAACAAATGAAAGAAAATGTCCCGACTCATTCACTCACTCATCATCGCCCAGCCAAAAATATTGAAGTTGGAAACATGGCATTTTGGGGATATGTTCGTTGTATGTCAAAACCGTGCACTTAGGGAGGATTTTTGGATATTCAGGCTCTAAAGGGTTCTTAATGGGGTTAAACCTGCATTTCATTGAATAACAATATCTCATGAGTGGTTTTATTTGTGGATGTGATCCTCGGCACATAAATTAATCATTAAAAATAAGCAGACATGTGTCTAAGGGTTTTTCGATGTTGTGTATTATTATGAGGTGAAAGGGGTGAATAGTGGGGGTTTGAAGGATTCCTAACTGAGCGTGTAGGCGTATCTCTTAAACGACATAGGCGAGAAATTTGAAACTCAGCGAAAAAAATCAGCTAAATAAATAAGTAAATCGGTGTTCGACGTTTTTTTTTCATAAATTAATTTAAGGGGCCAATGGTGTGGGGTTAAATTCTGGGGGAAAAAGGAGAGAAAGTATCCTAACTGACTGACTAACTCACTCATCAAACTCGGAGGAAAAAGACAGCTTAAAAATAAGGTAATAGGTGTTCAAGAGTTTTTTCATCAATCCAATTTAAGGGGCCCATGGGGAGGGGTGAAATTCTGGCAAAAATAATTGAAAGAAAATGTCCTGTCTGACTCACTCACTCATCACGCCCCGCGAAAACTATTAAAGTTAGAAAAATGATATTTTGGGAATAAGATCTCTGTATGTCGATAACGTCAACTAAGGAATGATTTTTATTTATTCGGGTTTTAAAGAGGTGTTAAGGGGGTAAACGTGCATTTCATTGAATAACGATATCTCATGAGTTATTTCTTTGGGGATGTGATATTCGATATATAAACTAATCATTAAAAATAATCAGACATATTGAACCCATGTACCATTAGCTCAAAAGGGGTCGAATCCATGTATTTTGTGAAAGGAATGAAAGAAACATACAGTCTCTAATGGAATGGAGAAAGATTTCAAGCAAGGATGCTAGCATAACGTTGCGCAAGCAGCTGGACCAGGTGTTCAGGAAATGAGATCATGCTTCTTGACTCATCGATAAGGAGCCGGTCATGAGTATTAATAGAACGAGTGGAAAGTTTTGGCTGTTAGACAGAGAAGCGTGACTCCGAAACCCAGCTTACCATGCAATAAAACGGCAACAGCGCCGCTGTGCCAGAAGAAGAATAATTAAATTTAACCCATTTGCAGGAATAAAAATAAGTAAATAAATACAGTACTGTGAATCATTTCGGATTAGAGATTTTTGTGTAAAGAAATAGTTTGTAATAATTGCACAGGAAAGATATGCAAACGCAGCATACGTCATCGGGGATTCACTGATACCAGAGGAGTGGGGAATTTAAAAATGAACAGCACCACCCACGCAGCTGAAGACTAAAAATTAATTAATATCTCCGAAATGCACGATCGATTCTTGTGCGCAGTGAGATCATTTGACGTTGAGAAGACGAGCTTTCTGGAGATATAATTTTTATAATTGTGCGACAATTATTTCAAAAGTTGGTCACGAAAAGGACTAAGAGTTTATCTTTTTTTTTGACTGAATAGTATAAAAGTCCAGGCCAAGCCAGACCAAACATGCAGTCATTCCGAGAGCCCGAGAGGGGGCGTCACGCTGTATCAGTACATGCAGTTTCCGATAGCCCGTGAGGGGGCGTCAGGCTACATCAGACAAAGAAGGCAGTTACTAGTCCGTCCAGGGGGCGTGACGCTGGAGCATCATAACCACGCAGTCTTCAAACGTATGAACCTCAGGGGAGGTCATACTGTGCAACAAGTATAAGCACCGAATGCAGTATTCCGACAGTCCGTGAGGGGGCGTCACGCTGTAACGCACCGAAGACAGTATACAAGCTTTCCTTGAGGGGAAAAACGCTGTATCACATCGCATAGACAATATCCGACAGCCACGGGCGTCGCGGTATCAATAACTTACGTGATCCGTAGGGAGTTGCAAAGAAGAAATATTACAGTATCGCCGTGTTGAAAATTAGGAAAATCCTAGTTACAGGATTTAGGTCCGACAGTAGAAAATTTACAGTGAAAAGTTCATAAAATACAGTCAAAGCAGGCTGCGAACTTAGGACTCAGGGCGATAGGTCTTTAAGTAAACGACCAAAAGTATCATAACGTACGGAAGTACCGTAACAGCGAGATAAACATTTTATAAAATTAAAAGAACCCGAGCAGGGACAGGCAGAATAAGGTTCGCAAAGTATTCTAGAAGATTAGAAGTGCGAGGACCGAATAAGCGAAGAAGAGAAGGAAACTATAGACATTGTTTCAAGAAAGCAGACGAACTATTCAAAAGCACTAAGACTCGAGAAGTATTAGTTGCTAAAAATCCATAGGTCACCGATAGATTATCGAGGGGACCGTGAACAGAACAGACTTTCGCTAAGATCAATAAATAGGATCTAGAAGGGGAGCCGTTCAAGTCAGAGAAATAGCAGATCGTCAGGAACGGGATTCGAAAGAGTGCTATTGCAGGGAGGAAGTAGATGATTCGAGACTTTCATATTCGGAGAGGATAGGAAGCCGACATTACTAAATTTCACCCTTGGAGACGGGAGGTCAAGAGGTCACGTGTGATAGGCTTAATAGCGGCCTTGTGATCAGAATTTGTGAAGTGTAAATATATCAAGATTTTGTGTTAAAAGTAATATATTTTCAGTGTTTTTATTGTGTGTTCTAAACGGATACACCAGTGTATTTAAAATGTTATCAGTGTTAAATGTATACGTGTTAAATATGTGTCAAGATATGTCTGTACATGCAATGAATTTGTACAAGATGGAGTAATTTACAAGAGTGGGCAAAATGACGCATCGCACGAGAAGGAAGGTCAGGAAACGACCTAAAACATGTGAGTAAAGATTTTCATTATGTTTTGGTGTCGGGGGAGTGTTTGTGTACAAATCCACCGGAGTTTTGAGTAAAAGGGATGTTTTTCTAACTAACTAATAACAGAATAAGAACGCGGTCTGAACAAAAATAAAATTTGAGAAATTATAAATAATCATGTGAAAGAATAAATCCTGTAGAGGAAATGTATGAATAAAATGTCAGTGTATTTGACGAATGTTATAAAAGCAAGCGTATTAATAATAATAATAATATAAAGGAAATATAAATAAAGATTAAATTGAATGATATGGAAATAAGACCGTTGGAGCCTTAATAAAAGTATAAGACATGATGTTAATGCATGTTCTCAAAATAGAGCGATTTATTGTCAAGGGAGAAGATTAATATAAAAATTGAGATATGTATCAATTGTTAATATGGAATTTATCAGTTCTTTGGAGGGCGCTAGGCCTTAAAATAATGTATAGCGCAATGGAGTGCAATTAAAATAAAATGTCACGCTAGGAATGCGTAGAATTTAAATGTACTTGGTAAATTACTTATGAGGGGTAGTTGATTGCGGTAATTTGAGATATGTTGTAAGTCCTCCAATAGTGACGTAGATCACGAGGCCATGTGTGTGTTATTATTTTGTAAAAGGGAGCAAATGTATGGTATTATGAGTGTAGGTCATGTAGGCCACGGCCGACCCTAAATCGCATTTTGTATAAGTCCTCCAATGTGGAAATGGTTCTCGAGGCATGTTAAGAGAGTCGAACCTAGACTCCTCTTGTTGTTGAAGCCCCTAATTATTCGTCGTAGAATGTGTATTACTCTTCCCAATCAATGAGGACCCTTCATAATTAATAAATGCCAAGGTTACGAAAGTGGTTTATGAACCTAAAATGTTGTTGAAAGTAAATAAGAGAAGTAAAATGCCAGGTCTCCCCAGAGAGCTGAAAAGAAGGAAACATTTGTTTTAAAAGCATTGAGGAGAGCTCCCACCCGCAGACTAGACGGGAAGTCACCCTCCCAGTCATAAATCTCATTCAAGTATACGGTCAGACCCTAATAGCAGGAGGGTTGGTGAAGGCCGTCTGTAAGAAGTCATGAATACACCGTGAGTGTTTAAAAGTTGTTAATGACCCGGGCTTTGAACCGAGGTCCATGTTGATTGAAATTATCGCTTGCCAGTTCAGATCGTAGTTTTCTTATGTGATAATGGTCTAATAAGACAAATAAAATAAATAACAATCCCTATTGTAATGTTGTATGAACGTAGGATTCCATGAGTTTAATGAAGATAACTAGATTCCGGGAGTAATCATAGTTTTTGACTTTGTCAAGTAATCTTTATAACTCTGGAGTACACAAGTATTTTCCCGATCACTATGGTGAATGTGTAAAATTTGAGAGAGATGGTAAATGCTGAGAACATGTGAAATGCCCAAATATTGAAGTATAGAATTAACATGTACTTTAAATGTAATTATGTATTTGTTTTGATGATAAGAAAATATAAAAATAGTATTGAGGTGTACAGAAGAATGACACCCTTATTATTGGAAAGTATCGAGCCAAATGAGCTCGTGGTTATATGGAACTTTAAGATAGATACTTTATGGAAGTAAAAATAATTATGAATTGTTGGTTTTAAAGGAAACCATGTGTTTTAATATAATATTTGTTTAATTCTTATGTTATTCCTTGTTCACTTTGAACAAGTAGAAAGATTTGGTCAGTAGTTTATTTGTTTTATTGTTTGTAGCGCCATAATTTTGGTTAATTAAATGTTTCGAAATAGGAGTTGATTTTGTTGTTATATTTGCAAGTGTATCCTCTATTTAATCCAAAATGTGTAAGTCACAGAGTGGGAGAACATACTGCAACCCCGAAAATACCGAATTGAGCAAAGCTGGCATACTGTGATTTGCATATTTCTTGCTGAAAGGGCAAATGGGGGTTTAGAAATAATGTGCTTGGATTAATAACTAGAGGAACACTAAAGACGGTCATTTCATGTAAAAGTAAAGTAATGATAGGAATAGCTACAACGTATAATGTTAACTGACCGAGCAGCCCTGAATTAAACAACCCCCCCCCCCAGCAAACATACTCTTTTTGGCGCCCAGTACGCAGGGATGAGTTTTCCTAGGGAAAACCCGAGTTTTCTCGAAAAATCAAAATTTTCATTTTTTTAATGGTTTTTCGAAATTTTGAATTTGAAATACTTTCATAAAAGTTTCTGAGTTTGAATAAAGATATCAAAAGGGTACGTTGGAGTAAAAACCCGTACCAAAGTACATTTTTGAAGAAATTGGGACACAATGGTTCAGATTACCATCTCTCAAGCATGTACCAGCGATGAGGCATGAGTAGCCCACTGTATTCCAATAAGATGGCAGTGAGTGAGGAGATGCCACGGCTCTTGGAAGCCATAAACAATAAATTGGATAGCCAACAGAATACAAATAAAGAAGAGTTCAAATCCATAAATGAGAGTTTGAATAAATTGGATAGCCAACAGACTGAAAATAAAAGGGATTTAGGATCCATAAATGAGAGTTTGAATAAGTTGGACAGCCAACAGAAGGAAAATAACCAAAAGTTAGGATCCATGAATCAAAGTTTAGAGTCACTAAAAACTAATAGTGATAGCATGGGGACTAAATTAGAAGCTATCGAGGCCGACTGTATAAAAATGAATAAGGACCTGAAGGCTGAGATAGAAAAGATTAAAACAGAAAGTGGGGATAACATCGCAGAACAGCTGAAAGTTATAAAAGATGAGACGTTAGAGTCTATAAAAGCTGACAGTAAAGCAAATAACAAGGTACTGAAAGCTGAAATAGAAAAGAAAATAGATACCAAATTTCGAGGTTTTGACACTGAGTTTGGGAATAGGTTAAATGATTTAAAAGGGGAAATTACAGGTAAAATTGAAAATGAAAATGGGGCACTTCAGTCAGAATGGCAAGGCCAAATAAAGACCTTGAAAGACAGTATGGTAGAGTCCCAAACTAAATGTCAAGAAAATTTTAAAAATTTAGAAACTCAATTAATTAATATGGAAAAAATGGGTGATGATTGTGAAAAGAAACTTGTAACCCAGATCCAAGGTGTGCAGGCAAAGTTAGAAGCTGAAATAGAATCTAACAAGAGACTTTGTGAAAGTTCCCGGGATGAGATAAAAGAAAGTGTAAAAGAGTTAGGAACCCGATTTGGAAGGGTTGAGGAGAAAGTAGGAACCCTCGAGAACAAAATCGGTGTAGTTCAGACCGAAGTAACTGAGATGAAGAATCAAAATCAAAAGGATGCGCAGGACATGAAAGATCAATTTGAGCCGTTTACCGGGCAGGTAGATGAAAACTTAAAGAAGTACGAGGATGAAATAAATCAAAGATTATGTATATACGAGGGGCATCTCCAGAGTGAAAGAAAACAACGAGAGGAAGAAAATAAGGAAAGTACCCATAAGATAGATGAAATAAGTCAGGGTATTAATGAGGTTCAGGAAACCATTGGAACATTAAAGGTACAAGTAGGAACAACCAGTACTGAGGTAAACCAGGTCCAAAATGAATTAACGAGATTATATAAGAGTCAAGGGAAAACTGAGGAAAAGCTTGAAGGAATTAAAGTAGATATGGTCAAAGGACAAAGAGAAATGGAGAAGAAAATAAAGGAGATACGGGAAGACCTAGATACCAGAGGTGACGTTAAACCAGAAATTATAACAGAACAGGTCATGGTCATCAAGAAAGAGGTAGAAGATCAATTAGCTGAAATAAGGGATAGTTTCAGGGAAGAGAAATTCCAACTCAAAAAGGTAGAGGAAGATAGTAAAAGGAATCAAGAAAGAATTCAAAATGAATTAAGATCACGGTTGGAAAGGACTGAACACAAGAACAGTCAAATGGAAATTCAACTCATGGCTAATGAAGAAAGTGCCCGAAGAGAAAGGAAGCTAGAATTTGAGAGTCAGGATGAGTTTCCAAAGACAGGATGGGTAGATCCCCGTGTACAAGGCACAGATCAAGAGAGGGACTTAGGAGGGGAGAGCCCTTATAAGAACCCAGGATATCCGATGGCGATGTCAACCCCGTACATGAATCAGGCAAATGGCCAGATAATAAATATCATCAAGTCGAATGAGGACAGACCGGTGATGTTTACGGGTAATAACATGTCAATTACTCCAAAATACTGGTTAAAGGAAGTCGCAGAGTACTTGAACGAAATGAAGGTTCCTCAGGATCGGAGACTGAGAGCTATTGAGAAACTGTTGGCAGGTGATTGTCTCACCTGGTTCAGAAGCTTTAGGTACACCTTTGATACGGTGGAAGGCTTTAGTGAAGCGTTTCTGAAACGATATTGGGCAGCAGATGTCCAAGAGAATTTGAGGCTAGATCTGTACTCTAGGAAGTACAGCACAAATGCACCAACTAAGTACTCAGAATTTTTCACCGCTCAGCTGTGTAAATTCCGGGAACTTGACATAGCTCCAGCTGAGAACGACCTGTGTGCCGCCATTGCAAGACAACTTCCATATGAGATCCAGAGGCTGTTAATCTCATCCAAAGCCAGAAGTGCTGTGGAAGTGGAGAGTGTATTACGTCAATTAGATATGACGACTTCGCACGTTACTCCCAGGCATCAAAGACAGACTGAACAGGTACATATGGCCAGCAGTCAGGAAAACAGAGTGAAACCATCGACCAGAAATCAGTCCACTAGTACTGATACTCAGGGACTGGGTCGAGAGTATGGGCACCAAGAGCCTAGGGGAATACAGCCATACTACAGAGGAGGATATCGAGGAAGAAATCCTAGGAATACGGGTTATAGGCAACAAGAGAGCCGAACCTATAACAATAACCATCAGAGGCAAGAAAACCGAAAGAGATGGGAGAATTATCCCAGAAGGAACGTAAGGCCAGAGGATAGGGATGATGAATATCGGGCCGAAATAGAAGAGAGATATCAGGAAAGTCTTCGTTATATGAATGAACGACCAGACGAACCTGAAAGGCAGAAAGTCCGTTGGAGTGAGGCAATAAAGAACCGGAAATCACCCGACCGACTAGACGGAGCTCAAAGCTTGGAGCTACAAGCTCAATTAAAGAATGAGGGGAAAGGAAGCCCTCAGGATAAAAAAAACTTCAAATTTAAATCGTCAAAAGTGGAAACATACCAGGAGCTGGGAGGAGGTAGAAATTGTAAATTGGATAGCAAGACCAGATGAGCTAATTAACGAGGATGTGGGAGGAATCCCACCTATTAAAAGGGAACTACCTATAATTATGTTAAGAATAAAAGGATTACTGGTCAGGGCATTAATTGATACCGGATCCACAATAAGTTTAATTACGCAAACCCTTCTAAATGAATTGGAAACAAAGGGCCGCGTATTAAAAATTCCCACATCAAGTGTAAAGATTAAGGGGATTATTCCTGAAAAATCTTTAACATGTAAATTTCAGGTATACATCGATTTGATCATGGGTAACGCTGAAATTTCGCAATGCTTTTTGCTGGTAAATCAATTGCCGTATAATGTCATATTAGGTATTGATTTTATCCGTGAGGACAAGGTCATCATAGACCTAGCGCAAAATTGCATTAGAATCCAAAGAGAGGATGTGGATGAACAAAACATTAACCTACAGGAACAGGATGCAAAAATAGGAGAACAGGTATGGAATGTCGAAGAAGTAATTGAGGAAGGTTATAAGGACATAGAAAAGATATTTGATGTCCTCAACATAGAACTCGAAGATAATTTGGAAACTGAGTTCGAGACCAACCTGTCAGGAAAAGTAGAGGAAGCTAAAGTTAACCTCGAAAATAAGGAACAATTAAAGAAATTATTATTAAATTTTAGGGACGTATTTGATTTCAAGCCAGGGAAGATTGAAAATTTTAAATACGCGTTCCAAGTCAATGATTGGGCACCGTTCAGACAAAGACCATACCCGGTTGCGGAAAAACATTACCCACAAACGAAGTAAACACTGCAGGAGATGATGAATGCAGGTGTTATAGAAAAAATGGCGACACCATATGTTAGTCCATTAGTGATTGTGAGTAAACCGGATGGCTCAGTAAGGGTGTGTCTAGACGCCAGAAATTTAAATGCAAAAATCATACCAGAAAATGATTCGGCACAACCCATAAAAGAAATACTGAGGAAATTTAAAGGCAAGAAGATTTTCACAAATATTGACATGACTTCTTCGTATCATCATCTCGAACTGGAAGAGAAAACCAGCCTGTTGACTGGATTTCAGTTCGACCAACAAACATACTGTTTTAGGAGATGTCCGTTTGGATTGAAGACCGCAGGATCTGCCTTTATAAGAGCGCTTGATCGAAACCTGTCAGACGAAGTGAAAGATTGCATTATCCGTTATGTGGATGATATTTTGCTTACCTCGGAGAACATTGAGGAACATTTAGAAAAGTTAAAGAAATTATTGGAAGACTTAAGAAGGGCTAATTTTAAAATCAATTTAAAGAAGTCAAATTTTTGTCAAAGACAAGTAACATTTTTAGGGCATGTGATTGACAAGGATGGTGTTAAACCAAATCGATGCAAATTAGAATCGATAAGAGATTTTCCAAGGCCTTTGAAGGTAATGAACGTTCGCCAGTTTTTGGGATTGATTGGATTTTTCTCAGGACATTGTCCATCATACAAAAAAACTGTTGCACCACTACAGGACCTTCTGAAAAAGAGGGGCAAGTGGAAATGGACGGAGGAAACAGAAAAACATTTGTGGAGGCCAAGGAAATGCTCTTAAATTATGTGAAGCTAGGATATCCTGATTTTAATCAGAGATTTATCATTCAAACAGATGCATCCCAGATTGGAATAGGGGCAATGCTATATCAGGAAAACCCGGATAACCCTGATAAGAAAAATTATCTAGCTTTCACAAGTCGGAGACTGAAACCACACGAGAAAAATTATACGATCAGCGAAATCGAGCTGTTAGCGATATTGCACGCGCTGCAATATTGGCGAAAGATCGTATATGGGTTTCAAGTCACTTTAAGAACGGATCATAAAGCCTTAACCTTTTTGATGAAGACTGATTTATCCAGTCAAAGGTTGATGCGTTGGGCTTTATACATTCAACAGTTTGACGTAAAGATAGAATACTGCCCAGGAAAAGAAAATGTAGTTCCAGATTATTTAAGTAGACAGCCAGAGTCCACAGAAGAGGAAGTAATGGCTATTGATTTGGAAGACAGGGATCAGCGTACTCTGAATGAGTTAAGAAGCATTGGTCAACGACAACGTGAGGATCCTTGGATGAACATGCTATACACATTTTATAATGGATTATTATATACGTTTGTGGACTCTGACCATACACGATTAAGGATTGTTGTACCTGCAATTTTGCAGAGGAAAATAGTATGGTTAGCCCATAGATCGTTCGGACATATGGGAGTCGACAAAACAGTCTCGATGCTGAAGGAAGCATTTATATGGCCGAGACTGAGAGAAACTGTAAGGGACACGCTCAAGACATGTGATCTATGTCAAAGGATTAAACCAAATGCATTTCTGATGAGACAAAAGCCTATACCATTGTTGCCCGAAAGGCCAGGTCAAATCATATCTATTGATAATTTCGGACCTTTGCCCAAGGCAAGAAGAGGAAATCGACACATAATGGTGGCTATGGATGTCTTCACTAAAATGGTTGTCCTTGCTCCCATACAGAAGACTAGTACCAAACAGGTATTAAAACGACTCAAAGAAAAAGTGATACCGATTCTGGGAAAACCTGAGAATTTGTTGTCGGATCACGGTAGTTGTTTTACCAGTGTAGAGTTCAGACAAGAATTAGAAAGACTTGGAATACGCCAGATTTTGTCAAGTATTCGCCATCCTGAGGCAAATCCTGTAGAAAGAGTGATGAGGGAGACGGCCAAGTATTGTAGAATATACTGTGCCGAAGAAAATTGGAAATGGATAGATATCCTGGATATTATCGAATTTTGTATAAACAATACAATCCATGAATCTACGGGAGAGATACCAATAACGTTACATCGGAATGAGCAACCAGAGAGACCTTGGAGTCTGGTAATTCCTAGGCCAGCAGACGCTCAGCCTGGAAGAGATGTACGTATTAGAAGAGCCTTTGAGCATCTAAAAGCTCAAGCCGACAGGAGGCAAAGAAGAAATAGGCACAAGAGGTATCATCGGCCACTATTAGCAGGGGAAATGGTGTTAGTAAAAAGACCAGCCATTTCGGATCCAGGGAACCGCGTGTACAAAAAGTTCCAGAAAATGTACCACGGACCGTATCAAATAATAAGAGATTTGAGAAATAATGCCTATAGAATTCGGCACTGTGAAACGAATCACGAAGTGACCATGAACTCAGCAAATTTAAAAGTATATTACCCTCCCGAAGACTTCGATGAAGCAAATGAACAAGCTCTGGTAATGGAACAATTTAAAGATGAATCCACTTTTGATAGAAACGAGAATAAGGAAGAAAAAGGAAACAGAGCTCAAACATTCGAGTGCGAATGCGAATTGGAGAAATTATATTGGGAAATAAAAGAAATAATTGATTTTGTTGAAGAAGAAAATTTCAATTTAAGAAAGGAGAATGATGAAATAAAGAAACGGGTGGGGATAGACCACACCCGTAAAGAAGAATGAGGTTCTGGAAACCTGAAGTCCAGACAAATAAAAAAGGGAAAGAAAGGGTAGGGACAGAGCGTACCCAACCTACACAATTACCGGATATGACATAAAAAGATGGAAAAACCAAATTATCGTGGGATTTTTAAGGAATAAAATTCAGAAGGTACGGATAAACGTTATGATGGCTTCGACGAGTCAAGAAAAATAAATTTTTTATGAATAATTGAAATAAATTTCCTCAAAATGTTTCGAAAATTTATTTACCTAAGGAGGGGAGAGATGAACCCATGTACCATTGGCTCAAAAGGGGTCGAATCCATGTATTTTGTGAAAGGAATGAAAGAAACATACAGTCTCTAATGGAATGGAGAAAGATTTCAAGCAAGGATGCTAGCATAACGTTGCGCAAGCAGCTGGACCAGGTGTTCAGGAAATGAGATCATGCTTCTTGACTCATCGATAAGGAGCCGGTCATGAGTATTAATAGAACGAGTGGAAAGTTTTGGCTGTTAGACAGAGAAGCGTGACTCCGAAATCCAGCTTACCATGCAATAAAACGGCAACAGCGCCGCTGTGCCAGAAGAAGAATAATTAAATTTAACCCATTTGCAGGAATAAAAATAAGTAAATAAATACAGTACTGTGAATTATTTCGGATTAGAGATTTTTGTGTAAAGAAATAGCTTGTAATAATTGCACAGGAAAGAAATGCAAACGCAGCATACGTCATCGGGGTTTCACTGATACCAGAGGAGTGGGGAATTTAAAAATGAACAGCACAACCCACGCAGCTGAAGACTAAAAATTAATTAATATCTCCGAAATGCACGATCGATTCTTATGCGCAGTGAGATCATTTGACGTTGAGAAGACGAGCTTTCTGGAGATATAATTTTTATAATTGTGCGACAATTATTTCAAAAGTTGGTCACGAAAAGGACTAGGAGTTTATCTTTTTTTTGACTGAATAGTATAAAAGTCCAGGCCAAGCCAGACCAAACATGCAGTCATTCCGACAGCCCGAGAGGGGGCGTCACGCTGTATCAGTACATGCAGTTTCCGATAGCCCGTGAGGGGGCGTCAGGCTACATCAGACAAAGAAGGCAGTTACTAGTCCGTCCAGGGGGCGTGACGCTGGAGCATCATAACCACGCAGTCTTCAAACGTATGAACCTCAGGGGAGGTCATACTGTGCAACAAGTATAAGCACCGAATGCAGTATTCCGACAGTCCGTGAGGGGGCGTCACGCTGTAATGCACCGAAGACAGTATACAAGCTTTCCTTGAGGGGAAAAACGCTGTATCACATCGCATAGACAATATCCGACAGCCACGGGCGTCGCGGTATCAATAACTTACGTGATCCGTAGGGAGTTGCAAAGAAGAAATATTACAGTATCGCCGTGTTGAAAATTAGGAAAATCCTAGTTACAGGATTTAGGTCCGACAGTAGAAAATTTACAGTGAAAAGTTCATAAAACACAGTCAAAGCAGGCTGCGAACTTAGGACTCAGGGCGATAGGTCTTTAAGTAAACGACCAAAAGTATCATAACGTACGGAAGTACCGTAACAGCGAGATAAACATTTTATTAAATTAAAAGAACCCGAGCAGGGACAGACAGAATAAGGTTCGCAAAGTATTCTAGAAGATTAGAAGTGCGAGAACCGAATAAGCGAAGAAGAGAAGGAAACTATAGACATTGTTTCAAGAAAGCAGACGAACTATTCAAAAGCACTAAGGCTCGAGAAGTATTAGTTGCTAAAAATCCATAGGTCACCGATAGATTATCGAGGGGACCGTGAACAGAACAGACTTTCGCTAAGATCAATAAATAGGATCTAGAAGGGGAGCCGTTCAAGTCAGAGAAATAGCAGATCGTCAGGAACGGGATTCGAAAGAGTGCTATTGCAGGGAGGAAGTAGATGATTCGAGACTTTCATATTCGGAGAGGATAGGAAGCCGACATTACTAAATTTCACCCTTGGAGACGGGAGGTCAAGAGGTCACGTGTGATAGGCTTAATAGCGGCCTAGTGATCAGAATTTGTGAAGTGTAAATATATCAAGATTTTGTGTTAAAAGTAATATATTTTCAGTGTTTTTATTGTGTGTTCTAAACGGATACACCAGTGTATTTAAAATGTTATCAGTGTTAAATGTATACGTGTTAAATATGTGTCAAGATATGTCTGTACATGCAATGAATTTGTACAAGATGGAGTAATTTAAAAGAGTGGGCAAAATGACGCATCGCACGAGAAGGAAGGTCAGGAAACGACCTAAAACATGTGAGTAAAGATTTTCATTATGTTTTGGTGTCGGGGGAGTGTTTGTGTACAAATCCACTGGAGTTTTGAGTAAAAGGGATGTTTTTCTAAATAACTAATAACAGAACTAATAAGAACGCGGTCTGAACAAAAATAAAATTTGAGAAATTATAAATAATCATGTGAAAGAATAAATCCTGTAGAGGAAATGTATGAATGAAATGTCAGTGTATTTGACGAATGTTATAAAAGCAAGCGTATTAATAATAGTAATAATATAAAGGAAATATAAATAAAGATTAAATTGAATGATATGGAAATAAGAGCGTTGGAGCCTTAATAAAAGTATAAGACATGATGTTAATGCATGTTCTTAAAATAGAGCGATTTATTGTCAAGGGAAAAGATTAATATAAAAATTGAGATATGTATCAATTGTTAATATGGAATTTATCAGTTCTTTGGAAGACGCTAGGCCTTAAAATAATGTATAGCGCAATGGAGCGCAATTAAAATAAAATGTCACGCTAGGAATGCGTAGAATTTAAATGTACTTGGTAAATTACTTATGAGGGGTAGTTGATTGCGGTAATTTGAGATATGTTGTAAGTCCTCCAATAGTGACGTAGATCACGAGGCCATGTATGTGTTATTATTTTGTAAAAGGGAGCAAATGTATGGTATTATGAGCGTAGGTCATGTAGGCCACGGCCGACCCTAAATCGCATTTTGTATAAGTCCTCCAATGTGGAAATGGTTCTCGAGGCATGTTAAGAGAGTCGAGCCTAGACTCCTCTTGTTGTTGAAGCCCCTAATTATTCGTCGTAGAATGAGTATTGCTCTTCCCAATCAATGAGGACCCTTCATAATTAATAAATGCCAAGGTTACGAAAGTGGTTTATGAACCTAAAATGTTGTTGAAAGTAAATAAGAGAAGTAAAATGCCAGGTCTCCCCAGAGAGCTGAAAAGAAAGAAACATTTGTTTTAAAAGCATTGAGGAGAGCTCCCACCCGCAGACTAGACGGGAAGTCACCCTCCCAGTCATAAATCTCATTCAAGTATACGGTCAGACCCTAATAGCAGGAGGGTTGGTGACGGCCGTCTGTAAGAAGTCATGAATACACCGTGAGTGTTTAAAAGTTGTTAATGACCCGGGCTTTGAACCGAGGTCCATGTTGATTGAAATTATCGCTTGCCAGTTCAGATCGTAGTTTTCTTATGTGATAATGGTCTAATAAGTCAAATAAAATAAATAACAATCCCTATTGTAATGTTGTATGAACGTAGGATTCCATGAGTTTAATGCAGATAACTAGATTCCGGGAGTAATCATAGTTTTTGACTTTGTCAAGTAATCTTTATAACTCTGGAGTACACAAGTATTTTCCCGATCACTATGGTGAATGTGTAAAATTTGAGAGAGATGGTAAATGCTGAGAACATGTGAAATGCCCGAATATTTAAGTATAGAATTAACATGTACTTTAAATGTAATTATGTATTTGTTTTGATGATAAGAAAATATAAAAATAGTATTGAGGTGTACAGAAAAATGACACCGTTATTATTGGAAAGTATCGAGCCAAAGGAGCTCGTGGTTATATGGAACTTTAAGATAGATACTTTATGGAAGTAAAAATAATTATGAATTGTTGGTTTTAAAGGAAACCATGTGTTTTAATATAATATTTGTTTAATTCTTATGTTATTCCTTGTTCACTTTGAACAAGTAGAAAGATTTGGTCAGTAGTTTATTTGTTTTATTGTTTGTAGCGCCATAATTTTGGTTAATTAAATGTTTTGAAATAGGAGTTGATTTTGTTGTTATTTTTGCAAGTGTATCCTCTATTTAATCCAAAATGTGTAAGTCACAGAGTGGGAGAACTAAATGCAACCCCGAAAATCCCGAATTGAGCATAGCTGGCATACTGTGATTTGAATATTTCTTGCTGAAAGGGGACAATATATCTAAGGGTTTATCGATGTGGTGTATATTATGAGGTGAAATGGGTGAAAATTGGAGGTAGAGGGATTCTTAACGGAGCGTGTATCTCTTAAACGACATAGGCGAGAAGTTTGAAATTCGGCGAAAAAAAAACAGCTTAAAATACAAGTAAATAGGTGTTCGACCGTTTTTTTTTTTCATAAATCCAATTTAAGGGGCCCTTAGAGAGGGGTGAAATTCTGGCGGAAAAATGAGGAAAGGAAGTGTCCTAACTGACTCACTTACTCACTCATCAAACTCAGGGCGAAAACAGCTTTAAATAAGTAAATAGGTGTTCGACCCTTTGTTTCATAAATCCAATTGAAGGGGTTCATGGGGAGGGGTGAAATTATCAAAAATAAATGAAAGGAAATGTCCTGACTCACTCACTCACTCATCATTGTCAAGCCAAAGTTATTGAAGTTAGAAACATGAAATTTTGGGGATATGTTCGTTGTATGTCGAAAACGTCCACTAAGGAAAGAGTTTTGAATATTCAGGTTCTAAATAGGTGTTAAGGGGGGGGTAAACGTTCATTTCATTGAATAACAATATCTCACGAGTGGTTACTTTTGGGGATGTGATACTTGGCATATATACTAATCATTATAAATAAGCTGACACATATCTAATGGTTTTTCGATGTAGTGTATATTATGAGGTGAAAGGGATGAAAAGTGGGGGTTGAAAGATTCTTAACGGAGCGTGTATCTCTTAAACGACATAGGCGAGGAGTTTGAAACTCAGAGGAAATCAATCAGCTTAAAAATAAATAAATAAATAAAATAAATAGGTGTTCGACCGTTTTTTCATAAATCCAATTTAAGGGGCCTATGGGGAGGGGTGAAATTCTGGAAGAAAACGTCCACTAAGGAAGGATTTTTGGATGTTCACTCTCATCGACCAACCCAAACTATTACATGTTAGCAGAATGATATTTTGGGGATACGTTTGTTGTGTGTCGAAAACGTCTACTAAGGAGGGATTTTTTGATATTCAGGTTCTAAAGGGGTGTTAACGGGGTTAAACCTGCATTTCATGGAATAACAATATGACACGACTATGACGCGAGCGAAGCGAGGCTAAAAATGAGATGGTGTGTGTCTGTGTATTACTCAATCACGCAAGTACCACTGGTCCGATTTACATGAATTTTACATGGAAGTAGCTGATTTATCTGGTTAACATATTGGTTACTTTTGATTTCAATACTTTGCATTATTTAAAGATGGCGACCATTTTAGTGACGTCACTACACCCTTTGGTTTAAAACTTTCATATTTCCATTTCAAATAAAAAGAGAACGCTAAGAAATAGCAAATTTTTGATGGCATATACGAGGTTTAAAATTACATTTTCTATCCGAAAGGTATCTCCAACCGTTAGCGAGTAAAACCTAAATTTGAGCTATTAACACGGTCAGCGCCGAGCGGTGTAGTTGGACAAAATGTTCCATCCTTAATCTCCCTCTGCGCAGCACCTCGCCTATCCCCTGTTTTAACTGTCACCTTCACATTTTAATTTATTTATGACGCGTGGCGAAGCACGGGTACTTCAGCTAGTATAATATATTTTTACATGTTTTAAAAAATTAGCATGAAATGAACATATTCAAATGTTGTAGACATACTCGTTAAGAAGTTTTGAAGACCTGTAATGTTAAATTAATATGAATTTTGAACTTGGCTTTTTATCTAACAATCTCACAATAGTAGGTGTAATTAGGTGCACAATACAATAGGGTGTACCAAATAATGTATCGACAACTATTTACAACCTAAAGGGTAAGACTGCGCCATCTGTTGCATGGAAAGAAAATTAACTGTACTTGAAAATCGGCTGCTATGAATCGCACAGTCTGATAGGTTCGCATCGGATGTTGAGCTATTGGTGGGCCAATCAAAATGTATTGACGGGCCATTCTTTGGCCCGCGGGCCTAGGATGGGCACCCCTGGGACTACTGTTAGTGCATTTCATCTATGGAGTCTCATAATGATGTATTACTTTGTAATCAAAATTCTAATTCCGAATATCAATTATTAAAATTGACCCACGAATTATTCGTTTCTTTATAAATATACATTTTAGACCCATAGATAATAAATATTTAAATTAGGATAGCGACAACGTTACCGGGAATGATTTATTTAACACGTTTAGATCTCCTTCTTTAAATTGCAATATAGTATCACTTTTGGCATGGTTCATATCTTAGCATCACCACATTTCTCTTTTTTCTTTCTTCGTTTCGGCCTGCTGTGGATCACGTTACTTCAACCGTTTGCACCCTAGGGCTTTAACTCTTCCCCAACACTGTATTCTCGCATTCGCGTTCTGTGAGCCACCTTTCCTTCATCAGTCCACTTCTTCTCTGGAGATGTGCTCTTTCCTGCCTGTTTTCAAGTGTGATTCCTACTTCCCGAAGATCTGATTCAACTTCGATGAAATAAATACTATTCTTTTCTTGCATTGGGCTGGAGGTAAACGAGGACAAAACTAAATATCTTGGAGTATCACGTCGTCCAGTTCTCCCTCCTTATATTGTTGTAGACGGGCATACCTTCGAACGAGTTGATGATTTCAAGAACCTGGGCTCAATATTAACCAAAAAAAGTGAAGTGACGAAAGAAGTACATCAACGCCTGACAAGCGCTAATCGCGTGTTCTTTAGTGTTGAACAATCCCTTCAAATATCGTCTGATATCTGAGAAGAACAAAGTCCATCTGTAACTGACACTGGTGAGGCCAGCACTTTTATACGGTAGTGAAACTTGGGCGACATCAGCAACGACAGAAGATTCAATATGTGCGTTTGAAAGAAAGGTACTTCGAAATATCTATGGACCCGTCTACAATAACATGGAAGGCAAATGGGAGAGAAGAAGGACAGAAAGAAAACCTGTACCAGAGGTTTGGAAAGCCACACATTGGACGAATATTGGGACAGAGGCGACTATAATGGTTTGGACACATCTTACGAGTGGACGGATCCCTTCCTACGAGAGTCCTCCAATCTCAACCCACGGGAAAACGCCCGAGAGGACGCCCAAGAACACGATGGAAGGATCGAGTAACGAGATCCTTCAAGAAGTGGAACCGACAGCCGTGGAGGATGATGCTAGAGATCGGAAAAGATGGAGTGCCATCTGCAACAAATACCTCCTCTTGTGATTGACTGACTTTCCTTTTACTGGATTTTTCTTTGTGTTTGTAATATTTTTTTCTTTTGAAATATTGTTTGGTTCCGTAATATTTGTAATATTATTATTTTCCTATTGTAGTTCTTCTGTAGGCCTGTTAATGCAATAAATGATGATGATGATGATGATTTCAAAAATACAAAATTATTATTATTAGGGTTCGGAAGTTTAAGACCTAAAGAAGTACAAAATATGCAAGCAAATATGCCCTAAAACTAGCTAAATATTACCTAAAAACTATGAAATATGACATGAATTTTTGGGATAGGTAGAGTATCACTAACATCCAGTAAACGTCTTAATGCCAAAATGTGATCAGCGATAATACACCAGACACATTTAATCATACAAACTGACAGAGAGCTACAGTACATTAAAATTTTCACCTTAATACAGTATTACACTACACTACACTATTCGAAAAACCTGTGTTTGAAACTCGACGCAGATAACACGTATCTTGTTAACGACGCCTCAATTTAAACAAAAATGCTGAAATTATAACCAAATATGACCTTATATCACTAAAATATGACCAAATATGACCAAAACAATAATAAAAATGGCCGAAATATGCATTTATAGGCAACATCAAATTGCTTTAAACGTGGTCAGGGACGCGTCATTCAAACTTATTTTTCAGATTTGGGGTAAAATGAGCTCAGGAAAAAAATATGACTTTTCCTTAACATCCGAACCTTAATTATTATCATAGATATTTAAGAACCCGCTATCTTGGGCATAGACGCTCAGCATGCTACCGACTACGCCACCGAAGCCGCCTGAACGAAAAGTTTACAAGACCATGATAAGGCCAGTGGCACTCTACGGCACAGAATGTTGGCCAGCTTCAACCAAACACGAACAAGCCCTCCATGGTATGAAAAGGAAAATGCTGCGTTGGTCCATGGGTATTACAAGACTTGACCATGTCAGAAATGAACACGTAAGGAAAAAACAAATGGGAGTTGTAACAATTAAAGACAAAATAAGGGAAGCTTGTCTTCGCTGGTATGGGCTTGTCACTGGAAGTGATGAGAACTCTCCGATACGATCCAGGAGTGTATCGACCCTGTGGGCGCCCAAAGAAACGATGGATGGATAGAATCAGTGAAGACCTACTGGTGTGCCAAACATGAAGATGCCCTTGACAGGAAGAAGTGGCGAACAAAAACCAAGCCAGCGAACGCTGCTCCAGCGCGGGAAATACGCTAGGAAAGAAGGAGAATTAATGAATTTCTACCCACTATTAGGTTATTTTCAGGGTCGATAATCAGGTGAGAATAGTGTCTTATGTTGTGGATAATTTTCACAGCTCGATGCCATTCCTGACGCCCCAGTCAGGTGGCGGGTCGGGGATGTTACCCCAACTAGCGCAGAGGACTCATAATATGCTGGTTAGCGAGGCGTGTCGCAATCCTGAATCCTCCAGGACGATTATAAATAAATGACAGTAGGGTACTATTACAATGAAAGTAAAACTGGAGAACTTACCCCACCTCTGCTTTGCCCAGCACTAATCCAGTTTGTCTCAAGTTCAACTGAGAAACCACAGAAAACAATTTCAATGACGGCGGAGTTCAATCCCACTCGTCTTCCATGCCTCGGCCTTGGAGCGTGTAACTGCGGCATTCGGTATTATTAGTATTATTTATTTATTTAAACGATTGTTCCCCTTTAGGAGAGCGATTGAACTTGAATTCATGATTTCCTCTTCTGGCGTTTTCCCGCTTGTCTTCCCAAAATCTCTCCATTCTGTCAGAAAACTCTTTCTTCCGGTCAGCTGTCCATTTCCTTCCAGGCTGTCGTGATGGCCTATGATCAAACTTAACATTTGTGATTTTATTCCGGCACTCGGTGCGGTCCTCGAGATTTTCTATGTTGACCTGTTGTAGGTCCCTCTGAACCTCTGTCAGCCACTCCGTGCCACACTTACTCCGTGTTATAACGTTGAGCAATTTCTTCGCCGTTCTGAAGTTTTCCATCCTGTAAATGTGTGCTCGGCATTTTCTGATTACTTCCGTTATCATGTGGATCTTTTGGTAGAGTTCGTTTTGAGGTCTCTTCATCCAAATACCGTTATTATTAACTGCCCCGTAAATCTTTCTGAGAATTTTTCTTTCCTGTTTTTCTATAGGCCTATCCTTAATTTTTGAATGACCGTCGATCACCATTGTTTCGGCTGCGTAAGTTGCTTCCGGAAGAATCACCGTTGTATAATGCCTTAATTTTCCGTCTAGCGAGATACACTTCTTGTTGTAGTGAGCCCAGCCAGGAAGACAACCGGATAAGTATTAACCTGTGCTGGTGCTAGAGTGAACACGAAACTGCCCGAAGTTCCAGCCAGGAAGACAACCGGATAAGTATCAGCCTGTATTATAACCATAGTTGATTTTTTATAACCATTTAATCACCCCAAAAAGACAAACTCCGGATTTTTAACACCATTTTAGCATTTCACCTAACATTAGGTATACTACATTTATCATACCAATACTGCAACTAAATAATTGTACATATTGTAAATATTTGTCACCTGTATTGTCAAACATAGATGTTATAGCCTAAGTGTAATGGATCTGATGATGATCGCTTGTTAGTGGTAAGTTAACGAGTGTTTCTGTTTGATGAAATGCTCGTGCCTAGTTAAATAACTTTAATGAAGAATTAAGTGATAATTGACGTTGGTTAAAACGGTGCTTAAGGTAGCCTGAAAATGTCACACAGGTGGCAATCCCATCGTTTGGAAATATATGCCTGGTGGATCGCGAGCCACACTGAACCACCATCACGCTTCAGTAAGACGTACTTAATGTCCATGTTTGCGATCGCCTCTAGTAGCATGGCTGGTTTTATAATGTGAGAAAGCGGCTATTGTTATCAGGATACGGAATAACCCGGCCTCGCATTCATTGCGTTCATATCGGCAATTAAGAGAGCTTTTCACTTGCCTTCAAAGCATTTACGATCTTCCGAACCGAGCTTAATCAAGAGTGGCGCGTTCTGGTAACAATAAGGCATGTTTAGTGTTTATCACCGAGAAATTCGGCTGCTTTGTAACGCACACAGTTCTCATTCCCTAATCTATAGCACACAATCGATAGTGAATTGAAAGAAATTTACTAACTTAATGTATTCAGTGTAAATGTCACGAGGCTACAGTAAATGAGCCGTGGGCTATGTTCAGGTTTATCGCTTCTGACAATAACGTGTTAAATAGCAGTGGCATTTTGTACCAAGTCGCTTCGTGCCCACGGAATACGCACTGAATTACACGCTGAGCTGTGTTATAACAACAGGCATCGAGATTAATTCAAAATGTGAAAGAGCTCGGGGGGATAGAAACTCCCTGGACAATACGGCAGCAAACAGCACCTAGCAGAACAGTTATGGGCCAGTGATCACATTTAACCAATACGAACCAATGATCTGGCAGTCACCAGACCTAATCTCACGCAGCAATGATATGTCAGTCAGAAGATCTGACGTCACCAACCAATGATCTGTCAGGCACAAGATCTAACGTCACCAACCAATGATATGTCAGTTACTAGATCTGACGTCACCAACCAATGATCTGTCAGTCATCAGACCTAATCTCACGCAGCAATGATATGTCAGTCAGAAGATCTGACGTCACCAACCAATGATCTGTCAGTCATCAGACCTAATCTCACGCAGCAATGATATGTCAGTCAGAAGATCTGACGTCACCAACCAATGATCTGTCAGGCACAAGATCTAACGTCACCAACCAAAGGTCTGTCAGTTACTAGATCTGACGTCACCAACCAATGATCTGTCAGGCACAAGATCTAACGTCACCAACCAATGATCTGTCAGTCACTAGATCTGACGTCACCAACCAATGATCTGTCAGTCACTGGATCTGACGTCACCAACCAATGATCTGTCAGTCACTGTATCTGACGTCACCAACTAATGATCTGTCAGGCACAAGATCTATCGTCACCAAACAATGATCTGTCAGTCACTAGACCTGACGTCACTAACCAATGATCTGTCAGTCACTAGATCTGACGTCATCAACCAATGATCAGTCACTAGATCTATCGTCACTAACCAATGCTCTGTCAGTCACTAGATCTGACGTCACCAACCAATGATCTGTCAGTCACTAGATCTGACGTCACTAACCATGATCTGTAAATTACTGGATCTGACGTCACCAACCAATGATCTGTCAGTCACTGGATCAGACGTCACCAACCAATGATCTGTCAGTCACTAGATCTGACGTCACCAACCAATGATCTGTCAGTCACTGGATCAGACGTCACCAACCAATGATCTGTCAGTCACTAGATCTGAGCACGCCAACCAGTGATCTGTCAGTCACTAGATCTGACGTCACTAACCATGATCTGTCAGTCACTGGATCTGACGTCACCAACCAATGATCTGTCAGTCACTAGATCTGAGCACGCCAACCAGTGATCTGTTAGTCACCAGACCTGACCGCACGAACCAGTGATCTGTCTGTCAATAAACCTGACTTCGTGAATCAATGATATGTCAGTCAACGAACCTGACCTCGTGTATCAATGATACGTCAGTCACCAGACCTGGCCTCATGAATCAATGTTCTCCCAGGAGGTTTCAAATGAAAATAAATTTATTTGTAGTTTTTTACGGGCATTACAAAAAAGTGTTACAACAAAAGGACATTCTGACGAGCAGCAAGAAGAAAAATCCATTCAAAAACTCCAATTAAAATTAAACTATAATTTGCTAATTAATGTATGTTTAAACTTGTATAATCTGAAAGAATGTACAATGATCGCCTTTTGCTTAGTTTTGGTAAATAAATATTTTATCTAAATTAACAGCAGTGTCTAAGACATTTTTTAAGTGGGGAGACCCAGCTTAACAATGGAAGAAAAGGCCAATATTCATTCGATTGTTAAATATGCTACACATTTTGTTGACAAATGCTGCACATATCCCAGTATTGTTATGCTTCCTTGCAACCAGAAGCAACTTCAATAATGTAAAAATTCTAATTATAACATTTTAAAATAACATTTTCAAAATTTCCCGCCTTTTTAGGAATAAAATAAAATAAATAAAAACTCCATAAAAAATCGATATCACAGTGTATGTTAGTGATTGAGGTTCATTTTGTAGGTTGAGGTTTGATACACTCTTTAAAATAGGAAAAGTACGAAAATTCTTATAAACTTGGAATTTATATGGGAAACAGTGATACATTGTTAAAAAAGCGGGAAATTTTGAAAATTGTATATTAAAATGTTATAATTAGAATTTTTACATTATTGAAGTTGCTTTTGGTTGCCAGGAAGCACACCAATACTGGGATGTGTGCAGCATTTGGTAACAATATGTGTAGCATATTTAACAATCGAATGAATATTGGCCTTTTTTTCCTCTGTGCTGGATCTCCCCCCTTAAATTGTCCCACGGTTCATTATGTAATCTATTGTAAAATACTAAAAAGAATAAAGGCCTTTGCAAAATTCAATGTATTGAGAAAGGAGGATTAACTGCATTATTGATGAATTTTGTTCCTGATGTCACGAGACCACAGCCACAACATCGAGGATCATCAAGGCTACCAATGGTTGTGTGGAGTGTTCTGGTCCCCCGTACACACTCTGGAATTACGCATGACTAGTTAGTTAGTTATTTAGTTATAGTTGTTATAAGTTGTGAAGTTGTGGAACATGGTCTTCGTCTGTCTCTATGCCAAGCGGGAACGAACATACAATACGCTATATCAGACAGGATGTCTACCAAAACCAATTGTTATTATCCATATTGGTCCGTTTTGAATTGAATCCTCTTAATAATTTGCAAACTGTTCCGTCTTTTCAATACTAGTTGTATTCAGGAATTAACAACGGTACATGTTTCGGACACTTATGTGTCCTTCTTCAGCCATAGATACGTATTAAAACACTTGTAAGAAACCAAACACACATTTAAAATACATTATAAAACACTGAGTAGTCATGAAATTTAAAATCAAGTTGATCCATAGTTCAAGCATCTGGAGGAAGTTGTCCCGTATTATAACTCTGCATGTCAACTCTACTGGTTGACAGTAGTCATTTAGTTCGTTAGGCTCCTTCCTGTGCCAATACTTGTTGTGATAAAACTTTTAAAAAGGAACTGCTGAAGATCTTGTCAGTTGTAAGTTCAACCTTCAACTTCGGCCCCCATAGAATCCACTCAATAATAGACTGTTGCCGTCTTCATCATTAACATATAAGGAACCCTAAAGTTCCAAACTCTACAAATCACGGTCGGTGCATAACCACTACTAAATACCAAAGACCAAGGGATAAGTGCAAATATTGTCTATTTCATTCGTTCAACAACTTACAACTGACAAGATCTTCAGCAGTTCCTTTTTAAAGTTTTATCACAACAAGTATTGGCATAGGAAGGAGCCTAACGAACTAAATGACTACTGTCAACCAGTAGAGTTGACGTGCATAATTATAATATCCTCCAGATGCTTGAACTATGGATCAACTTGATTTTAAATTTCATGACTACTCAGTGTTGTATAATGTATTTTAAATGTGTGTTTGGTTTCTTACAAGTGTTTTAATATTATATGTATCTGTGGCTGAAGAAGGACACATAAGTGTCCGAAACATGTACCGTTGTTAATTCCTGAATATAACTAATATTGAAAAGACGGAACAGTTTCCAAATTAGTAAGTGTACCAAAACCAACGAACAGATTTCCCTGACAATTCCTTGATTTTTCCAGGATAAATCATAAAATTCCCTGAGTAACAGTAGCAGCCATAATAAATATATAAAACAGAGTTGGTTCTTAAGGAGCATTTCAAACAGTGCCTTAACAATAAAGGGTAGCATGACAACGTGGAAAAGACAAAAAAATTGATGTGTAACATCTTTCCATTCGGTATCTGGATATTTTTGTGGCACTCGGTAGCTGGACATTTTTTGTGGGAGTGATTTTGGAAAAGTGACGGAAGTGGATGGCATGGAAGTGGATGGGACGGAAGTGGATGGGACGGAAGTGCATGGGACGGAAACATTGAGCACGCGCGGTGGCGGAAATCGGTACAACGACGTACTGTAAGCCATGTGACTATGTGGAAGGTAAATCGCATACGGTTTACCTCAAGTTTTGGGGGCCCCATTAAAAAAATTCTTAGAATAAATCATCTTCAAGTTGTCGTTCTTTGGTTTGAAAATATTCATTATATCATATTTGCTGAAAACAATTACGATTTATTAAATCTTCATTCTTTTGCTGTATTCTTATTTAATGTAAGCACTCGATACCTCGAGTGCTATATCGCATCAACCAACACTCCAAACAACGTAGGAATTCAGTATATTAACACCGACTACTAACAATAATTGAAACTTCGTTGGTCTAAACATATCACTGGGAGAAACGCATTAAATATACTTACTGCACACCTAATTTTTATCGCGCCTATACTTGGCAGTGCGCTATATCGGCAATAAGAGGCCATTTTCAATAACACCGCTGGCATGGGTTCACTAACTGGCCGGTATAAAGCGCAGCTCGCATCAAGTAAGCAGTGGATTGCTCCCGCATACAGTTGCAGGTATATGGCACTAATGCAGATGCATTGGCGAATCCTTTCATGTTTGCTGGCACAAGGTAGCACTATGAGTTCATTCTTTAAACAAGTAGTTCCGTAAAGAACTATACAGCCTATTTTCATATATCCTGCTCATATTAATTTCTTCTAACAACATACAAAATTTCAGTTTAATTGCTGTAACAGATTCGTAGATATTGAGAACCGTCTAAATATTTCAGATTGTCGCCAGGTTGGATTTTTATTTTTGTACTATTACATTAAGATTATTGTGTACGTGTGGTATTCAAACTTCAATCGCATGATTAGAACACAAGAAGTAAAAACGAGATTTTAAAATTACGCACAGCAGCCATCTTGTGATTATGCAAACAATTGAAATAAATTAGATGCCAGTGGATCAACATTTGTATAAGCATTTAACGTGCAACGTTTCACAGCACTCGGATAGTTAATTCGCGAGAATCGTCCATTTAAATATTTATACTTCGCGTCGCCGCCATGTTGGATTTGTGCTCACCAGGTTAATGAAAGTCCTATAGGTGAACATATGTTCATAGTCTCTATGAACATTAAAAAAATCAGTTTGGTTGCTGTAAAAGATTCATAGATATTGAGAACCGTCTAAATATTTCGGAAGCTCACCATTTAGGATTGTTATATGTATAGGCCATAGAATTATGTACCATTCAAGGACAATTATTGCCTAGGTTCATTATTCAAACTTTCACTTCGATCGCATGATTACGACACAAGAAATAAAAACTTAATTTTAAAATTTCGCACAGCCGCCATATTGAGGTTATGTAAACAATTGATTTAAATTAGATGGCAGTGCATTACAATCTGCAAAATCATTTACTGTACCACATTTCACTGCGCTCAGAGAGTTAAATCACGAGAAAAGTCTATTAAAATATTTCAAATTCGCTTGGTCGCCATGTTCGTTTTTTACTTTACAAGTTTATGAAATATACATAGATAAACATGTACCAGTACCCTTTATCACCGTACAAAATTGCAGGGTAATATCAGTAATAGTTTCGGAGATATAGAATGTCAGTGAAATATTTCGCACAGCCGCCATATTGAGGTTATGTAAACAATTGAACTAAATTAGACTTCAGTGCATTACTATGTGTATAAACACTTGCTGTACCTAGTTTCATTACGTTTGGATGGTTAAATCGTGCGAAAAGTCTATTTAAAAGTCTCAACTTCGCTTGGTCGCCATGTTCGTTTTCTACTTTACAAGTTTATGAAATATACATAGGTAAACTTGTATCAGTACCCTTTATCACCGTACTAAATTGCAGGGTGATATCTGTAATAGTTTCGGAGATATAGAATGTCAGTGAAATATTTTGCACAGCCGCCATTTTGAAGTTATGTAAACAATTGAACTAAATTAGACTCCAGTGCATTACAATGTGTATAAACATTTGCTGTACCAAGTTTCATTACGTGTGGATAGTTAAATCGCGAGAAAAGTCTATTTAAAAGTCTCAACTTCGCTTGACCGCCATGTTGGTTTTGTAGTCACCAGGTTTTTGAAAGTCTCATAGGTGAACTTCTAGTAGTACCCTTTATCACCGTACACAATTTCAGGGCGATATCGGTAATAGTTTCGGAGATATTGAATGCTAGTGAAATATTTCGCACAGCCGCCATGTTGGATTGGTGAGACGTAACAAAATTTGAAGGGCACGGTCGAGGTCGCCGGGAATAGTGCTATGAACATACCGAGTTTCATTGAAATCGCTCCAGCCGTTTAGATTTTATTAGGGACACACACACACACGAATCACACACACACACACACACACACACACGGACAAAAGGTGATCTCATAAGCCTATTTTTTCAAAATTGAAAATAGGCTAAAAATGCGAGTAAGTAATATGGAATTATTCGAATAACATGTCAGATGTTACACATCATATGCGACTACTGTAAGGCTCGTAATGTTTTTTTTTTTTTTCTATATTTTAACAATTTCTACATTTTTCATCCAGAAAAACTATTGTACTTGCGAATAATGAAAGTAGCTCGTCAATAGTAATGCTCTCAAAAATCATATACGAGGGCAGATCAAAAAATAAGTTGCACTTCCCAGTTATGGCCATTTACTACACCACCTATACAACAGCTACATGCCTATAACGACATACAATGTAACGTCACTTTTCCACATAGTTTCCAAGAGACTCCAAACATTTCTGCGAACGAACAACCAACTTGTCGATGCCGGATGCATAGAAAGTTCCTCCAGCGTTCTGCAACCACACGAAGACAGCGACCTTCACCTCCTCATCGGTGTGGGAATGTCCACCACCGTTCTGTTTAATGATCGCATTCACACTGTTGACATTTGCACGGGTCTTGGACGTTGCGGGCCTGCCCTCGTGTTATTCGTGCGTCCGGCTTCGAATTGCTGACATCACTTTACGATCCCTTGCCGGGAATTGCCCGCTCCCCATACACAGCACTAATTTCACGATGAATGTCCGTGCAATTCTTCCTTTTGGCCCATAGGAATCGGATTGTCGCACGCATCTCATATTTGGAGTGAACGTCCAGTCGACGCGTCATTGCTTTTGGCGGCTATTCACACCATACAAGACGAGACACTACAGCGACCTGCCTAACAGATGTGTGGGCAATGGCTGTCCCTTTCTCCGCTGTGCCCACGTTTGCGACACACAGCGCGCTGCTGCAGCGCGTTAGTGCAACTAACTTTTTTGATCCACCTTCGTAGTTACACATTTATATACAAACACACAATCATGTAATTCGTGTGCTCTATCTTGCAAGGAATGAGAGCTTACTGATTTAAAGTCAGTACGAATATACATCTACAACAACCATCACCATAATACCGGGTGAGTTAGCCGTGGTTGTTACGGCATGACTGCTGGCAGTCGCTCACATCCGGGAGGCGAGGACGTTCGAATCCCCCCGCCGGCAACCTCAAAGATGGTCTTCTGTGATTTCCCATCTTCCTTCCAGGCAAATACCGGGGTTGGTCCCTAAAGTAGGCCATAGCCGCTACCTTCCAACTCCTCGTCCTTACATTCCAACTTTCCTCCCCAACGGAACTTGTAGCTCACCCATTGGGTGTCCGTCTCGAAGCAGCTACAAAACTGGCGAGCCAAACATGTCCTCGGACACTCCGGCACTAAAAGACATACGCTAAGAAAAAACACCAGAATATACATTCCCCCCTCCCCCATCAAATTTAAATGCTTAATCACCAACTATTCAAGGTCGGACCTTGTAATACTAAAATTCCCTGAGGGTCATTAAAATACCCTGAGTTGTCCAGGATTTAAAAATTCCATGAGTATTCCCTGTTTTCCAGGTTTTACAGAGTAGTCGACACCCTGCAGATCAGTCCTAAACAGAGCTATCAACAATCTGAGTGTTTTATCTTGAGCTTTGTTCTGTTAAGGAGCTAAAAGACTTATCACGTCAGTAGTTCAGAACGCGAAGACCCCGTCGACTCATGTGTGGAATTGTCATAATGTAACACCAGGCTATTATTACAGTGCTCATTCTGTTTGCGTTGTTAACTCCTTTGTTCATACTTTCTCTGTCTCTGGTTTGTACAACAAGACGGGAATGCAGCCCAACTAACATCATGTCACGGTAACGAGAGGTTAACGCCGTTACTAGGAACAGTTACTTTACAGTATTGAGAGGGTAACGCTGTCACTAGTAAGAGTTATTGCTGTTGGTTTCCTGAAAGGGAACCAATCGAATTTCTTTCTTAAAATGCGGTGGGGTTTGAAGTCAATTTTTCAGTGTTGCCTTAGTAAACAAGAGTTTAGAGCTTTTCAGTCGGTCAACACGAATGTACCCAAAAGAGATGGGTTATGCCCTAATCCTGAAATAAATTACATGAGATTAATAAATACCCTAGGATGACCAGTTTCGATCGTCAAGCGATCATCATCAGATCCATTACACTTAGGCTATAACATCTATGTTTGAGAATACAGGTGAAAAATATTTACAATATGTACAATTATTTAGTTGCAGTATTGGTAATGCAACTGTCGGTGTATGCTAAATGTAGTATATCTAATGTTAGATGAAATGCTAAAATGGTGATATAAATCCGGAGTTTGTCTGTTTGGGGTGATTATATGGTTGTAAAATTCAACTATGGTTATACTGTAATAATACAGGCTGATACGTATCTGGTTGTCTTCCTGGCTGGAACTTCGAGCGGTTTCGTGTTCACTCTAGCACCAGTTGTGGTCGACTGAACCCGGGTGTTAACTGGACGAATCTGGTTTTTCCTTTCTCCCCCCTTTGTTCTGTCTGAGGTCAGTGGAATGTTTATTTGTGTGACGTTGTTAAATGTAGATAAGAATGTATGTTATTGAATACAGGAAGATCTACAACTATTAAAGACCGTGGAACTGTCTTCGCCAGACGTGGACTAAAAAGCCATTCGAACTAAGCGTTGCCCAGTCTATTGAAGACGTCCCGGCACAATGTCACAAAAATCTGTAGAGTTGGTAACACTAAGTGCACGATGTCTCGTCACCCACTGTCTGCTTGAATATGTATGGCAACACTGTAGAGCAAGTGGACGATATCTCGTCACATACCGTCTGCTTGAATACGTATGGTAACACTGTACCCGCTGTGTATTTTTCAATACTTATGGTAACACTGTATAGTAAGTGGTCGATGTCTACATGAGATCTTCAGCCACACGTGTGTACTGACAGTGTACGTCACTGTCTTGTTATTCCGACTGATACAATAGCAAGGACAAACCAATTGTTTTTGTCTGAACAACATTGATTAGTTGTGACATGTAATAACACGATAGAAAACCTCGAGTTATCCGAAACTTTACAATAAATATTACTATCAGATAAGTGATCGACATTATTACCTTTCGGGATTATTATTTTTATTATTTACAGTATTATTATTGTCGTTTCGGTCGTGTAGGGACCACGATCCAATTTCAATGCTTTGTCCTTTGCTGTTCCTTCTTCTTACTCCAGTATACCTTCATCATCTCACTATGTTTCCTCTTCCTTTCCTCGGACCATTTCGAGTCGGTTTTCTTTCCCATCCTCCTTTGGAATCCTTCTATTTATAGCACTTTTTTCCTAAAAATATCTCTCTGTGGTGTATTTTCTTCAATGATATTGTTTCTTTCCAAATCCTTTTGGACTTCTTGTACCCAGATTTTTGTTGACTTCTTGTTTCACAGAAATGTGAAGATCTGCTTGGTTAACCTATTGTCATCCATCCTGTACAAAAGTCCAAAAGATAGCAATCTCCTCTTCCGTATTGTCTCTGATATATTTTCTATTTTTTTATATATTACATCATTACTTCTTAATTTCCAGAATTCTGCAGTTTTTGAAGGACCGAGTATTTTGCGTATAATTCTTCTTTCTACTACTTGTAATTTATCCAATTTGTAGTTCAGTACGAGACATTCACACGCATTCCGGTTTGACTACGGTGTTGTAGCGCTGTATTTTAAGATCTTTAAACAAACACTTTTTGTTGTTGTTGGTCTCCTAGTTATGCCATACGCTCTTTCCATCTTTCGTATTCTTTCTTCTACAGCATCCAAACCATTTTCTTGAATAATTTCTCCCAAATATTTGAAGTTCCTCACCCTTTTTAGTTGACCAATTTCTGTTACTAGGATTTCTGGAGCTTTTTCTACATTTGTCATAAATTTGTTGGCGTGACAACGACAAATAAGTTGTTGGAATTCAGTGACGTTCGTGAAAAAGTGTTACAGTGAAAGGTGATGATAGCGTTTTATCTCTCTTCTGTTGCTGCGCTCGAGTGTCGCTACTGTCGTTTTTGGATGTCACGGGTGAACCTCTGGATGGATTTTGATGCGGTTTTCACCATTCTGTAAAGAATATCTCGAGGAAGATTTCTGTTGAAAATTATTTATTTATGATCAAAGGAAGCCGAGCAGTAACGATTTCAGTGGAAAAAAAATCGGAAAAAAAGACACATGGCGCCCCTGCGCTTTTTAAGCTCACGCTGGGCAAACCGTTAAAAATATCAATATACTATGAGGATAAGAATTATTCAGCAAGAAAGTCCTCGCCCACTATAGTTGTTTTAACGTTTTCATTTCTTCCAACAATCTCCATTCAAATACTGAAGTGACAGTTTACGAGCTGGCTAGTGGCGGATCTATGACCCCAGTTACAGCCTAGCTAGCGGGCGAATATATAACCCCAGATACAGCCAGCAGAAAACAGTCGAATCGTGTTGAGTTAAACTTCAGAGAAGAGTGATTGTGTTTGGAGTTTGCCTGGAAGTGCAACTCGGCTTTTCTTCATTTCGCTTGTGAACTGTCTGTTCCGCAAAACACATAGCCTAATATAAGAAATATTCGAAACTGAAATTTCACAAGAGCGCCAGTTTAAACAAATCAATCTGACAATACGTAGTCACGCTCGAATATCGTAGTTGCACACACCAAATAAAAACATCAAACTTTTGTTTACTGAGGCAACACCGAAATATGGCTTCAAGCACCATAATAATAATAATAATAATAATAATAATGTTATTGGTTTGAAGTCCTTTTATTTACTACGGCTTTTAGAGACGCCGGGGTACCAGAATTGTGCACCGAAGGGGATCTTGAACGTGCCAGTAAATCTACTGACACGGCTCCTTCGCATTTGCGCACTCTCAAATGCCAGATGACTGCACCAGGATACGATCCTGCAACCTTGGGACCAGCAGGCGAGAGCCTGTCGGGCATATCTTGTATGATGAGCATTAGAGGTACGAGTACAATGTGGTGAAGCAAATTTGGTATGAGTAAATACCTGAATATCTCACGGCCATATTTCAAAATGACGCCAGTGCTACCAACTGCTGAAAAATCACAATTGAAATTCGCGTTCTATGTTGGATATCTCAGAAGTTATGTCTGCGAACTGTAGCAAAATGTACACACACATAGATAATAACATTCCAGATTAATTTCCAGGAGCCCTTACATGACAAAGTTGCCAACATGATTCTAAGCCTGCCGATGGGTCGGATGTTTAAACGCGTGTATCTTCTATACTATCAATTAAATTTCAAAAAAAAATTGTATCTGCTGTGTAGGTACCATAGCAGATTATGACTATGCGTATTCTTTACAGCCACTAGGGCTGCCAACTGTTAATATATGCTATCGCTATTTTTTTTATCCTAATGCCAAGCCTCCGTGGCTTAGGCGGCAGCACGCCGCCTCTCACCGCATGGTCCGTGGTTCAAATCCCGGTCACTCCATGTCAGATCTGTGCTGGACAAAACGGAGGCAGACAGGTTTTTCTCCGGGAACTCCGGTTTTCCCCGTCAAAATTTCATTCCAGCAACACTCTCCACTATCATTTCATTTCATCTGTCATTCATTTACTCATTGCCCCAGAGGAGTGCGTCAGGCCTCGGCAGCCGGCACAGTCCATATCCTCGCCGCTAGATGGGGGCTTCATTCATTCCATTCCTGACCTGGTCTGAGACTGGAAGCAGGCTGTGGATTTTAATTTTTTTTCACCAATATATCAGAAAGTATGCAAGCCAACAGCTATAAACTTTGCACACGTATAAGTTAGTAACTGACATTCTAGATTAATTTGGAGTATCTAGTATACGTCAGTGCTGCCAACATGATTCTAAGCCTACGGATAGGTCCAATTTTTAGCCTATTTTCAATTTTGAAAAAATAGGCTTATGAGATCACCTTTTGTCCGTGTGTGTGTGTGTGTGTGTGTGTGTGTGTGTGTGTGTGTGTGTGTGTGTGTGTGTGTGATTCGTGTGTGTGTCCCCCCCTAATAAAATCTAAACGGCTGGAGCGATTTCAATGAAACTCGGTATGTTCATAGCACTATTCCCGGCGACCTCGACCGTGCCCTTCAAATTTTGTTACGTCTCACCAATGCAAAATGGCGGCTGTGCGAAATATTTCACTAGCATTCAATATCTCCGAAACTATTACCGATACCGCCCTGAAATTGTGTACGGTGATAAAGGGTACTACTAGAAGTTCACCTATGAGACTTTCAAAAACCTGGTGACTACAAAACCAACATGGCGGTCAAGCGAAGTTGAGACTTTTAAATAGACTTTTATCGCGATTTAACTATCCACACGTAATGAAACTTGGTACAGCAAATGTTTATACACATTGTAATGCACTGGAGTCTAATTTAGTTCAATTGTTTACATAACTTCAAAATGGCGGCTTTGCGAAATATTTCACTGACATTCTATATCTCCGAAACTATTAAAGATATCACCCTGCAATTTAGTACGGTGATAAAGGGTACTGATACAAGTTTATCGATGTATATTTCATAAACTTGTAAAGTAGAAAACGAACATGGCGGTCAAGCGAAGTTGAGACTTTTAAATAGACTTTTCTCGCGATTTAACTATCCACACGTAATGGAACTTGGTACAGCAAATGTTTATACACATTGTAATGCACTGGAGTCTAATTTAGTTCTATTGTTTACATAACTTCAAAATGGCGGCTGTGCGAAATATTTCACTGACATTCTATATCTCCGAAACTATTACAGATATTACCCTGCAATTTTGTACTGTGTTAAGGGTTCTGGTACAAGTTTATCTATATATATTTCATAAACTTGTAAAGTAAAAAACGAACATGGCGACCAAGCGAATTTGAAATATTTTAATAGACTTTTCTCGTGATTTAACTCTCTGAGCGCAGTGAAATATGGTACAGTAAGTGATTTTGCAGATTGTAATGCACTGCCATCTAATTTAAATCAATTGTTTACATAACCTCAATATGGCGGCTGTGCGAAATTTTAAAATTAAGTTTTTATTTCTTGTGTCGTAATCATGCGATCGAAGTGAAAGTTTGAATAATGAACCTAGGCAATAATTTTCCTTGAATGGTACATAATTCTATGGCCTATACATATAACAATCCTAAATGGCGAGCTTCCGAAATATTTAGACGGTTCTCAATATCTATGAATCTTTTACAGCAACCAAACTGATTTCTTTTTTATGTTCATAGAGACTATGAACATATGTTCACCTATAGGACTTTCATTAACCTGATGAGCACAAATCCAACATGGCGGCGACGCGAAGTATAAATATTTAAATGGACGATTCTCGCGAATTAACTATCCGAGTGCCGTGAAACGTTGCACGTTAAATGCTTATACCAATGTTGATCCACTGGCATCTAATTTATTTCAATTGTTTGCATAATCACAAGATGGCTGCTGTGCGTAATTTTAAAATCTCGTTTTTACTTCTTGTGTTCTAATCATGCGATTGAGGTCTGAATACCACACGTACACAATAATCTTAATGTAATAGTACAAAAATAAAAATCCAACCTGGCGACAATCTGAAATATTTAGACGGTTCTCAATATCTACGAATCTGTTACAGCAATTAAACTGAAATTTTGTATGTTGTTAGAAGAAATTAACATGAGCAGGATATATGAAAATAGGCTGTATAGTTCTTTACGGAACTACTTGTTAAATGTATGTAACTTCTATACTAAGAAATCGATTTCAACCAAATTGTGTATGTCCTTTTGTGCACTATACCAGATATGACTATACGTATTCTTAAGAGCCAGCAGGGCTGCCAACTGTTAATACATGCTCTCTATATTTCTTTTATCCTAATATCAATAAATCAGAAAGTATGCAAGCCAACAGCTCTAAACTTTTCACACGTATAGAACCTGACATTCTACATTAATTTGGATTAACTGATATACGTCAGTGCTGCCAACACGATTTAAGCCTGCTAATAGGTCCAATTTTTAAATGCATGCAACTTCTGTACTATCAAATGGATTTCATCCGAAATTGGCACAATAATAGATGATAAAATTACATATTAATTCTGAGCAGCACATACGTGTCATTGTTGCCAACATGATGTTAAGCGCACTGATGGATCCAATGTCTAACTGTATATAAAGTCCATACTATGCATTTCACTTCAACCAAATTGTGTATTCTCTACTTTAATAGATGGAACTAACAATATATTCAGAGTCACGAGGGCTGCCAACTGTAGCACTCTATTAGGCTCTATTAGGCTACACTACTTCAGATATATTTCGTACTAATCAGAAATGTCAGTATTAACAACTTAATGTATTCATTATTCTAGATAGGTCTCTAAAGATGAATCATTGACATGAATCTTAAATTTTTAGACAACTAGGCTCTTTAGTTCGTCACGGAACTTCCTGCAGCCTCTCTTCATTGGCAGAGTTGCCAACCTCTCAAACCTGAAAATCCCAACTTCCCACTCAGAATGTCCCTTTTTACTAGAAAATATCCCACTTAAAAATATATTTTGTTCAAAGCAAATATATAATGAATAAAAAATATGCTCTGGAGTCTCAATAATAATTTTCTATTTGCCGTACCATATGCACTAAAATTGATTTGAACGAAACAAAAAAAATTACAGTCAGTCTGAAAGACTAGACGTTATATCATTTCAAATGACGCATGCTACAAATGCTACACATGTTAGAAAGGCTCAGGACTCTTTGAACATACTCCATTACCCATTAACTTAGGCTTCCCGCACGGGCACTCTCTAAGGGTCACCCTATATTTGAGTCTGACATATTTTACAATTCTTTAAGGGTCACCCATTATTTGAATCTGATATCTTGCAAATCTCTTTAAGGGTCACCCTGTATTCGAATTGAATCTAATATACTGTACACCTAGTTAAGTGTCACCCTGTATTTTTCTCTGACATCCTGCACACCTCTTTAGGAGGCACCCTGAATTCTTATCTGGCATCTTGTATATCTCTTTAGAAGTCACCCTGTATTAGTGTGTGACATCTTGTACACCTCTTTAGGAGTCACCCTTTATTCTTGTCTGACATCTTGTGCACCTCTTTAGGAGTCACCCTGTATTCTTCTCTACCATCTTGTACACCTCTTTAAGAGTCACCTTGTATTCTTATCTGGCATCTTGTATATCTCTTTAGGAGTCACCCTGTATTCTTATCTGGCATATTGTACACCTCTTTAGGAGTCTCCCTGTATTCTTCTCGCTTCACTCAAAGCCCCAGGTCACTCGACGCCCCAGGACTCTTTCAACAGACTCCAGTAACCATTAACTTAGGCTTCCCGCGTGGCTGCGTGACGTCACGCACTCGCCGTCCATTACCCATTATCTTAGGTTTCCCGCGCGGCTGCATGACGTCACCGTCTCCGTCTCCGTAACGCATAACTTTTGACTCAAGCATAACGATGAAGTCGACAAGACCATTTGAAATGATAAAAACTGTCATGTAAACTATAATTACCATACACTTAAACATTCACTTAATACACGTAGCCTATGTATTCATTTAAAGATTGAGATGTTTATCTTTCCCTGTATAAGTCTTTGAATTAAAAAAAAGTCCTCTCGGCACGCCGGAAGGCGGAGGTAGATTTCACCGGACAAACTTGGGGATAGTCGAAAATAGGCAGAATATGCAGGTTTTCGTAGAAGGATCAGACCACATTTATTGCGTGAAAGTATTTTATAATTGGAGATTAATTAACTTTGTTTTTCGTCATTTTATGCATATTTTAAACATTCTATTGTCTTATGATGACGGTAACCTTCTTGTCATTTGGAGTCCATTTTTAGCCTATTTTCAATTTTGAAAAAATAGGCTTATGAGATCACCTTTTGTCCGTGTGTGTGTGCGTGTGTGTGTGTGTGTGTGTGTGTGTGTGATTCGTGTGTGTGTCCCCCCCTAATAAAATCTAAACGGCAGGAGCGATTTCAATGAAACTCGGAAAGTTCATAGCACTATTCCCGGCGACCTCGACCGTGCCCTTCAAATTTTGTTACGACTCACCAATCCAACATGGCGGCTGTGCGAAATATTTCACCAGCATTCAATATCTCCGAAACTATTACCGATATTACCCTGACATTTTGTATGGTGATAAAGGGAACTACTATAAGTTCACTTATGTGACCTTTGAAAACCTGGTAACTAGAAAACCAACATGGCGTCCAAGCGAATTTGCGACTTTTAAATAGACGTTTCTCGCGATTTAACCAACCAAACGCAATGAAACTTGGTACAGTGTATGTTTATATACATTGTAATGTACCGACATCTAACTTCGTTCAATTGTTTACATAACCACAAGATGGCGGATGTGCGAAATATTTCACCGGCATTCTATATCTCTGAAACTATTAGCGGTATCTCCCTACAATTTTGTACGGAGATAAAGGGCACTACTGGACGTCCATCTATAAGACTTTCAAAAACCGGTTAACTACAAAACGAACATGGCGGACAAGCGAATTTGAAAATTTTAAATAGACCTTTCTCGTGATTTAATGTTCCAAGCGCACTGAAACCTGGTACAGGAAATATTTATACACATTGTAATCCACTGGTATCTAATTTAGTTCAATTGTTTACATAACCTCAAGATGGCGGCAGTGCGAATTTTAAAATTAAGTTTTTATTTCTTGTGATGTAGTCATGCGATCGAAGTGAAAGTTTGAATAATGAACCTACGCAATAATTTTCCTTTAATGGTACATGACTCTATGGCCTATACATTTAACAATCCAACATGGCGACCATCCGAAATATTTAGACGATACTGAATATCTACGAATCTATTTTAGCAATCAAACTGCATTTTTTAATGTTCATAGGGGCTATGAACGTAAGTTCACCTATAAGACTTTAAATAACCTGGTGATCACAAATCCAACATGGCGGTGACGCGAATTATAAATATTCACATGGACATTTCTCGCAATTTAACCATCCGCGTGCAGTGAAACTTGGTACAGTAAATCCTTATACGAATGTTAATCCACTGGCATCTAATTTATTTCAATTGTTTCCATAACCTCAAGATGGCAGCTGTGAAAAATTTTAAAATCTCCTTGTTTTTTCTTGTGTCCTAAGTATTCGATTGAAGTTTGAATACTACACGTTCACAATAATCTGCATGTAACAGTACATAACTCTAGGATCTACATATATAAAATCCAACATGGCGACCATCCGAAATATTTAGTCGGTTCTTAATATCTACGAATCTATTACAGCAATCAAACAGAAATTGTGTATGTTGATAGTGGCAATTAACATAAGTAGGATATATGAAAATAGGCTATATAGTTCTTCACGGAACTACTTGTTATACTTGTGGTCACATTGTCCTTATGCAAAGTTTCGACACTGATGCGTAACTATGTAACGGTCTGTTACTTCTTCACGCAAAATTATATCTCCCGCAGAGATGTTGGTTGGTTCCTCAGTTTAGGGGCTGCGACAACGTGGTCATGTAACCCCGTGTACTTTGGGTGAGTGTAGAATCTGTCTGATAAACGGTGTGAATTGTGATAGATGTATTAGTCTGTAATTCAGGTAAGGAATGCAGACGCTCAATTTCAAGCAGTAGTTCCTAATGTTGCTGCCAGATACTACCTTCAACGACACCTAGCTGTGAACTTGGCTACTAGATGCCACCGCAATCAGCAACTCGCAACGAACGTTGGAACTTCCCCTCCAAAGGAAAGCATACTGAGGGATTTTTAGCGCTCTTAGAAAATCTGACGACTTTGGCCGGCTTTGAACCCGCGACCTTGGGCATAGGAGTTCAGCATGCTACCAGTTAAGTCACCGAAGCCGCATCACACTTAGTCAGATGGAAATCTGAATCTGATCTCGCGCAAGTGCGTTGTCATGGCAACGTCTGATGGCTCATCCCTCATCAATTTAGTAGTGTTGCCATGTCAACCACTGATAGCTCTTGGCATTTTCATAAATTTCTGAGCTTTATCCGACACATAGTATGAACTTTGAACGGATTCGATATTTCACATATTAAGAGAGTTATAGCAATATTTCATTTTTTCGAGAAAAAAAAAGTCCCCCATTTTCATCCCCTTCGACCGATCTAGCCCAGTAACGAACTCGTCCGAGATTTTATGGGTATACATATTCGGTAAAAAATTCAAAGTGATTGGTGAAAATTATGGCAGTTAACGTGTGCACAAGAAACTGATATACATATATATACATATATTACATAAATTATATATAAACTTTTGAACTGACGGTGGTTTTGGGGTCTGGGGGATGTGAAACGCGAAGATATGTCGAAATTTTCCGGAAATCGAAACATGGTACCCATTGCAATAGTTAGCTTTCTAATGAAATCTACCTAAAATACTGCCGTCAACGACACCTAGCTGTGAACTTGGCTACTAGATGCCACCTCAATCAGCAACTCGCAACGAACGTTGGAACTTCCCCTCCGAAGAAAAGCAAACTCAGGTTTTTTTAGCGCTCTTAGTAAATCCGACGACTTCAGCCGGGTTTGAACCCGCGACCTTGGGCATAGAAGTTCAGCATGCTACCAGTTCCGATACCGAAGTCGCTTCCCACTGACATATGAAAACTGAATGTGATCTCGTGCAGTGGCGTTGTCATAGCAACTGCTGATGGTCATCCCTTATCAATTAAAAGTAAAGTTGTCATGGCAACCTCTCTTGGCACTTGGCATTTTCTTATAATTTAAATCATTTTGTTCACCCCGTGGCGTAATGGTGGGTCATATCAAAAATTCTTTCAGACAAAAGTTTTAGGTAATTATTGGAGGAATATTGTCCATTTTGTGCGGTTTTGATATTGTGCCTATTAACAGAGATATGATTAATGTTTCCCGAAAAACCCACTTTTTCCCACCCCTTTGGTCAATGGTTGGTGCTATCAAAAAACTTATTTGACATAAATTTTTGGCACTTATCCGACACATATTATGAACTTGGAAGGGATTCGATATTTCATGTATTAAGAGAGTTATAGCGATATTTCACTTTTTCGAAAAAAGCCCCCCATTTTTACCCCCTTAGACCGATTTTGCCCATTAACGAACTCGACTGAGATCTTATAGGGATACATATTATGTAAAAAATTCAAAGTGATTGGTGCAAAATTACGGCAGTTATCGTGTCCACAAGAAACTGATATATATATATATATATATATATACATATATACATAAATTATATATAAACTTTTGAACTGACGGTGGTTTTGGGGTCTGGGGGATGTGAAACGCGAAGATATGTTGAAATTTTCCGGAAGTCGAAACATGGGACCCATTGCAATAGTTAGCTTTCTAAAGAAATCTACCTAAAAAGAATATTTCACAAAAACACAAAACATAAGTTTTAATCTCCAAAAACACACAAAACTGTCTGTTATCGCACAAGCAGCAGTTGGCGATTGTAATGTAATGAAAGGTTTATTTTTATTCTATCGGCAAGTATGAATCGTGCCTATTGTGCACATTTGTTGTGCAAACGAAGCGTTTATCGTTTTATGTATTAATGCCAGCTCAGCTGGTGATATATGACTTCGGCTAAATACACTTAATAATTTATAAACTGTTCCGTCTTTTCAATGCTAGTTGTATCCAAGATGTTAACACTGGTACATGTTTCGGACACTTATGTGTCCCTCTTCAGCCAGAAATACATATTAAAACACTTATAAGTAACAAAAACACACGTTTAAATACACTGTAATACACTGAGTAGTCATTAGATATAAAACCAAGATGCCTCATAGTTTATGCACCTGGAGGAAGTTGTCCCATTTTATAACTATTTAGGCATGTCAACTCAGCTGGTTGACAGTAGTCATTTAGTTCTTGTTGGTTCCTCCCTGTGCCAATGCTTATTATGATAAAACTTTAAAAACTTGATGAAAGTCTTTCCAGTTGTATGTTGATGAAGTTCTATTTTGCTAAAATATTAAAAGTGGAAATGACGTATAGTTGCATTTTTCCTTTAGTCTCTGGTATTTGGTTGTACTATGCATCGATCGTGTTTAGGGTTCCTTATTGTGATACTAGTGAAGACGGAAACGTCATTATTATTGAGTGGATTCTTTTGAGGTCAAATGTTTGATCTGAGGCGGTTTTTGTTGCAATTCCCTGATGTATGTATCTCTAAAACGAAAGGAAAACTTTGTTAAGAATGGCTAACATGGATAATAACAATCGGCTAAATATCCTGCAGAATAAGTACTGGTTGCCTGAAACCTACACCTGTTCACAAACTACATTCCTTGGCAGGAATATCCCCTCCTGAGGTACGCCGTGAGGTCGTAGCACAAACGGAACGAAAAAAGTCCGCAGAGGACCATGCTCACCCTCTTTTTGGTCACCAGCCTCCAAGAAGGCGGCTAAAATCAAGGAAAAGTTTTCTGCCAACAACATCGATGCCAGGATACAGCTATGGCAATCCACCACACCACCAGATTGGATGAAGGCCAAGGAAAGGCTTCCAGCAGGCCACAACAACAACTGGGAAACTTGGCGGTCACTCAATAGACTTCGGAGTGGTGTTGGAAGATCAGTAGCGTAGCCAGGATTTTAGTTTGGGGGGAGGGGGGGGGGGGGCATTAGGTCCTCATCTATTACTGCCAGAGTTTTTATATTTTAGCCTATTTTCATTTATGAAAAATAGTAGGCTTATGAGATCACCCCCCCCCCCCCCCCCTATAATGAAATCTAAACGGCCGGAGCGATTTCAAGGAAACTCGGTAAGCACATACTACTACCTCGTCCGACCTCGACCGTGCCTTTCAAATTTCAAATTTTGATGCGTTTCACCAATTCAGCATGCGGGCCACGCAAAATATTTCACTGGCATTCTATATCGCCCTGAACTTTTGTACAGTGATAAAGGACACTACAACAAGTTTACCGATGCGACTTTATTAAACATTTAGGAGTATTACCCTTCATTTACAAAACGAACATGGTGGCCAAGCGAAGTTGAAACATTTTAATGGATATTTCACGCGATTTAACCATCCGAGCTCAGTGAAACTTAAAGCGTTAAATGTTGATACAAATTCTAATCTACTTACATCTAATTTAGTTAAATTGTTTACATAACCTCAAGATGGAGGCTGTGCGAAATTTTAAGATTAAGTTTTTATTTCTTGTGTCCTAATCATGCGATCGTAGTGAAAGTTTGTATAATGAACCTACGCAATAATTTTCATCTAATGTTACATAACTGCGTGGCCTACATCTGGCGACCATCCGAAATATTTAGACGGTTCTCAATATCTACGAATCTATTGCAGCAATCAAACTGAAATTTTGTATGCTGATTGAGGCTATTAATATAAGTTCAATAACCTGGTGAGCACAATACCAACATGGCAGCAAAGTGAAGTAAAACATTTAAATGGAATTGACTCGCGATTTCATTATCCGAGCGCAATGAAACTTGGTACGGTAACTGTTCACACAAAATCTACCGCCATCTAATTAAATTCAATTGTTTTATAACCCCAAGAAGGCGGCAGTGTGACATTTTAAAATTGAGTTTTTATTTCTTGTGTCCTAATCATGCGATCGAAGTGAACGTTTGAATAATGAACCTATGCAATAATCTTCATCTAACGGTGCATAACTCTATGGCGTGCATACAGAACAATCCAACATGGCGTTCCTTTTCATAGGCAGGAGATTTTTCTAATAAAGAAGACCAATTGGATACATGAAAATAGGCTGTATAGTTCTTTACGAAACTACTTGTTTTGAGTATAAGTACTTTAGGGTCCATTTTAACTTAGGACAAAGATCTCCAGTCTGTTCATGTCTGTCTGAATTCTGTCCTTTGTTGCTTTGTTTTGAGGCAGCTCACAGCTGTGTCAGTGTCTATATTTGTCTCTGTCGCTCAGATTTTCAATTATCCGTTATCAGAATACTACTACAATATTATGGCATATTCACACGTTTCTGTGCAGAATGTTCTTTTACATAACACCGCACTATGGCTTGGTGTTTTATAAATAGTTTATTTTAACAGAAATGTTTTTAGTCAATTGAATGAATCTGTCAAAAAAAAAACATCAGGAGTAGATAACAGGAAGAAGGGACACTCATAAAGGCATCAAACAAGTACCTACGTTGAAAAATATTTAGGTATATTATTGTTAGTGTAATTTATACAGTGCTGTTTTAAGGTAAGCCTAACGGTCGCCGTGTATGGTACCTCAATCTTGTTTATTATTATTATTCAGAGGAAACTGTAGCACCCTTTAAATAATAAAATAAATACGAACCTTTAAAAAAATGGAATAACTTTACATTCTATCAGTGAGCATTGCGTCTTTCTCGTTCAGAGAAAATTATTTGTGAAAGCTGTGCCTATATAATGAAATGGGGGCCTCAATTTTCTACACCTACAATAAAAGCTTTTCATAACTTACCGAAGATATGTCCAGTTTTGCCTTCTTTATGACAAATCTTAACAGTCGCTAATGTGACAAAAAGAAGAAAGAAAAGAGCAACTAACAAACAACTCTGGACTCTTCCCCAATGCTACCACTCACAAACGGTATATCTCCTCTCGCACAGACACACGATCACCGTAAATCTCGACAGTGGCGACAATCAACCACGCTGTGCCAGTATTGTTACCTGGGACATTTTAACACTGCTATTTCCAGGAAATGGAAATGAAAAGCTGACAAGATATTACTGGCCCCCTCCAGAGAAGTCTCCTGCTAATTGGCAATCTCCTAATTTCTTGGTCGACTTTTGTATCCCCAGTACTCAGGCACCTACTGTTCTTGGAAAATCCCCTCCCCCATGTCACAATCCTAATTGCTACCCTGTTATTTGAGCTCCTCCAAGCAGTGCAGACACGGAAATGATGACAGGCAGTGAAAAGATTGGTAGTACATTCTTTGTCAAAGCATTTACTATATTTAACATTTCGTTGTAGGTTCTAAATTTGTTCGAGCCGTAAGAAAATGTGAAGGCTTATGCCAACCCCAATTTCTGGATTTATTTGGGGGGGGGGGGCAGAGGGGCCGGCTACGCCACTGTGGGAGATGCAAAGTTAATCTCCACAAATGGGGATACCTCCAGGAATCAGAACTCTGTGAGTGTGAGGAGAGACAGTCCATGGTACACCTGTGTTCCTGTGAACTGTGGCGTGCTCTTGCACATCGCAGGAGATAATGGAAGGTCATGAAAAGGGTGTGACAGTGGCCCGTTTCTGGGCGAAGAAAATCTAATTCGAGACATTGTTGTATAAATTCCTTTGTAATATTGAGTATCATCCCTCCTGTGTATATTGTAGTGCTTTTGACTTGAATAATATAAGGTGCGTTCAAAAAGTAACGAGCCGGAGGCATAATTACAGAAACCAGTACCTGTATGTTAGAAGTATTGGCCCTGATTGTTGAGGCACTTGTCCCACTGTGACACGAGGCGGTGAATGGCTGTCTCATAAAATTCCCTGGGCTGCGATGTGAACCAGTTCCGCACGTACAGCTGGACGTCGGCGTCCGAGGTGAATCGTTGGCCCCGCAGAGCCCTTTTCAGAGGACCAAACATGACGTAATCACAAGGAGAGAGGTCTGGACTGTATGGAGGGTGGCCGAGAACCTCCCATTTGAATTTCTGCAGGAGTGCCGCGACTGTGTTGGCCGTATGAGGTCGTGCATTGTCGTGGAGCGATCACGGCGGCTATGGCGTTCACTGTCACTCGGCGGTCCTGGGTAATGAGTGCATCAACCAGCTGGACGTTGTCATCGGTAATGTAGGGGATGCCCCAGACCAGGCATCATCGGTTAACGACACAGGTCCTTCCCTGAAGCGCTTGTGCCACGCCTTGACCCTTGCAAGGGACAAGCAGTGTTTGCCGTACACTTGTGACAATCGACGATGAATGTCCGTTCCCCCTACTCCTTCCGCTGTCCGAAACCGAACAACACCTCTTTGCTGTTCGGTTGACGCCTCCATGTCACTGTTTGCAATGCGACTGGCAGCGTTGGACGATGGATGCATGCTGCTGCTCACTTTGTATCGTCACGTGACGTGCACGCGTGCCATTTAACGACGGGCTGTGACCTTCCACGCTCTGGTCGGAACCACACCTCGTTATACATTCCACGATTAGCCGATGTAGTCACCGGTTTGCGCATTCCTGCCTCCGGCTCGTTACTTTTTAAACGCACCTTATAATAAACCTCACCTTTTGCACCCAAAAAAAACCTTCAGCCATTTCCTAAAAATATTTGTCTAAATGTCCCACAATTTGGGACAAATCCCACGGGTTGGCATCACTGATCTATGGTCCCAGGAAGATAGCAGCGAATATGTTTGCACGTATTGAAAGCAAGAGAAGTGCTGACGCCAAGAACGCTATAGACGGCGCCACATTATTCACCTGGCTTCCTCCAGACAACATTTCGTTGAGGGCAGCGTTAATTGATACGAACGATAAGTCTCGTGTCTGGTATTTAAATATGTGCTGAGTTTATAATTAGTCATATACCTGATACTCCTTAATGAGCCACAGCATTCCCCAGACGTTCAACTGAATACTTCAGAAGATATGCTGTGTGTAGCCAATGTTGTAAGTCTCCTTCAACAGTGGCGGATCCAGAGGGGGGCACCAGGGGCAAGTGCCCCCTCCGAAAATCCAGTTGTCTGCTACATTGATATTGCCGATAAAAATGATTGTCTCTCCAAACTGCACTGCAAGTAAAATCTTTGCTGTATTGCCTGCATTCATTAATGTGGTCAATGTTTGTTATCATATAGTATGTAATGGCAACACTGTTAATATAATCGCTACATCGACAGTGTTGCAAGTGCAGAGAGATCTTTAGCAGCCTGCAACTTGTTAAATCATGGTTACGAACGCGAATGACAGAGGAAAGGTTGAATGGCTTGTGTCTGTAATTTGTTCACCGTGATATAAATGTTGACGTTGAAAAAGTTCTAGAACGTTTCTCTAAAGGGAGTAAACGAATGATCACCTGGATTTAATTTTTTAATAGGCATTTATTTTGCCTAGGATAGTCACCAAATAGAATCCCAATCAGTATTCAATACAATTGTTTTTTGTATTTATATTTATGTGACTAGTAACTTAGTGACTCAGTGACTGACAATGTTGGTACTATGTACAATTGTTCATATGTTGTAACATTTGTGTAGTAGACTTGTATATTGTCTTCAGATAGTCACTATGATTGCAAATGTTTTTAATACATATTTGACTGTATAATGTGCATTAAAATGTGGAAATGTACATATTCTGTAGAATTGAAGATTTTTTTTAAACATAATGACAATGACTTGAAACTGAAACCAATAAACCATTTTAATATAATGAATTTCTTGTAGAATTATAAAATCTGGTGGTTGGATGTTATGTGTAGTGTGTGTAGATTAAATACAAATTTAGTAAGTTTTACATATTTTCTGTAGCTACTCTGAAATCCTAAGAGTGCCCCCTCCGAGGTGAACCTCTGGATCCGCCACTGCCTTCAAAGGACTATTCTAAATATACTGTGTTTCCATGGTGGGCAACTACTGTACTTTGTAGGTCCATATTTTCCACTTCGGGTTTCATTTTAGTGAAAAGTACAATAATGAAGAATGAAACCGTAAATGTTGTTTGTATGATATATACGATGACCTTAAGTCCCGAAAAAATTGGGACAGCTCCGATTTAAAGGAGCAAGTTCGGGCATCCCGAATATTAATAAAAGAGTCCTGATTTTTTAGTTTGAAAGAAATAATAATAATGATCTGAAAAAATATGCGTAATTAAACGAAATATATATATTGTTTGAAATATCCACGACCCTGTCCTAGTTCGTCAAGACTTCAGGCGCTTGTAAAGACTCAGTAAGAATTATTTTTGTTGTTATTGTAATAAGATGTAAAGAAAGAAACTTAAAAATAAGCTTATTAATGTTTTCTTTTCCTTCTCACAAAACTTCTTAGGTACTTGCATACATTTTAAAAAACACTAAAATAAACTTTGCTTTCATTTATCCCTCTGTATTTCATTTTTGCTGGATTGATTTTTGTGGAACTTCTTAAATTTAAATTTTGTAAAAGGCCAATACTTTAAAAAAAACTCTGTATGTTAGAGTCAAACTATAATCTCTCTATCCTCCAAAGATCCCCCCCAACAAGGGTGTCCCGATTTTGACTGTCAAAAATATGGTCACCGTAATGATATATTATATATTATTCGCAGCCAATGGCCATAGCTGGACATTTTTGATTGAACGCTCGAGGGCTACCAAGAAGTTCGATTCCAAGTAGTCCCTTCTTTGGCTATCAAATGCTACAGTCAGTAACACTAGCGGCGAACGTTGGAACTTGATAGAGCGTTGTGTACTAGCCAAATATAACCTACAAATTTTGCTACATAGCACCAACTGCAGTGGTAGGTTATTTTACGTGCCATAAACCTATGACATGGGTCCGGTGGCTTTACTTCCCCTCCGAAGGATTTCAACGCTCTTTAAAAATCCGACGACTTCGGCCGGATTTGAACCCCCAATCTTGGGCATAGCAGTTCAGCATGCTACCGACTACGCCACTGAAGCCGGTTATATGTTGTTTGTACACTCTTGAAGGGACACTTGTAATATTATTTGGTTGCAGGACCTACATCCGTCTGTTTGTTTGCCTTTTCCTTCCTCTTCTTCTTTCCGATGAGGACCACGCGTCAAGTTCAATTCTTCACACTTTGTTGTTTTCTCTTCCGTTCTTCCCAATATTTCTTCATTCTTAGACTACGCTGCAGTTTCTGTCCTAGACCACTTCGCCCCAGGTTTCCTTTCCGCCCTTCACTGGAATCCTTCCATACTTAACCCCTTCTCTGTGTCCACACTGTCGTCTTCTCTTATATTATTTCTTCCCTAATATTTCTTTGCCTCTTGAATCCAGCTAGTCGTTGACCTTTTGTCCCAAAGGTACTTGAATATCCTTTTTGTTAATATGGAATCATCCATTCTGTAAATATGTTCAAATATATCAATTCCCTATTTCTTTTGGTTTCCATTCTTCTTCTTTCTTTCTTTCTTTCTTTCTTTCTTTCTTTCTTCGTCATGCCCGACTAAGGAGCGCGATTGAACTTATTTAGCTGACGGTATTGCCTTTCTCTTCTCCCAAATCTCTTCATCTTCTCGCTGTGGCTTCTCTTGCGATATTCTGACCAGGTTTTGTTGGTGATAGTGCTTGGATGGTCTGCAAAGCGGTGATTATCGAATAATTCTCTGAACTTAGCTCTGTCTAGTACAATGCCATCTGTGATGTCTATTTCCTGAAGATCTTTTCCAACTTCAAGCAGCCAGGTGTTTAACTTTCATTGACAGGGCAAGGTCAAGAATACTTTTGATCAGTCTCTGATTGCCCATCCTGAGGATATGCCCGTAAAATTTAAATCGTCTTTTCCTAAATGTGTCTGAGATTTTCTCCGAGTGCTGGTATAAGTCTTGGGATTTTCTTTTCAACCAGATTCTCCCTGTACAGACTGGTCCAAAAACAATTCTTAGGATTTTCCTTTCTTGCTTTTCCACATCTTTAATTAATGATCTGCCTCCAATAATCAACGTTTCAGAAGCATATATTGCTTCAGGCTTGATTACAGTGTTGTAATGCCGTAATTTTGCATTTCAGGATATTGATTTTTATTATAACTGTTTCCATTATTATTATTATTATTTGATGCAGGCACCTATGCACAACAACCGTTCAGGTTTTCTTCTTTAAGGTGTTCCTTCCTTGTCGTTTTGCTTCCTGCCAAATATCTTTCCTTTTCAATCCTTCTTCGGCTGAAAGCGTGGGTCTTTTTTGGGGAGATCCTTCATACCTGCAATTTTGGTTCTGAATCCTGTCCTGCCCCGGATTTCGGCCGGTCCGATGTTTGCCCTTTTTAAGTCCTGATGGTCTTCCTGAGGCCATGGAGGTTGCACCTTCCATTTCTGCTGAAGGTTGAGAATTTTGTTAGACAATCTCTCGGTCCCCAATCGTTTAATATGCCCATAGAACATCAACCTCCTCTTTCTCATGCTGACAGAAATCCCTTCAAACTTGTCATAGAGTTCTTGGTTTGACATCAGTTGAAATTTGTATCCATCTCCAGGTAGCTTCTCGGGAAGAATTTTCCGGAAGATCTTCCTTTCCTTTTTCTCAGTTTCCATCATGCTTTCTATGTTGTTGTTTGAGACTTCAGTCTTTCGACTGGTTTAATGGAGCTCTCCATGCTCCCCTGTCCTAAGCTAATCGTTTCGTCACTACATAACTACCACAACGTACATCCGAGGCAATCTGTTTAACATATTATAACCTTGGTCTACCCCTAGAGTTCACATCCCGATCCTTCCTTCTATAACTAAGTTTGCTATTCCTACTTGTCTTAGTATGTGTCCTACCAACCTATCTCTTCTCTTCATTAGCGGTCAGCAGAAACATCTCTCCTCTCCCACTCGTCTTAATACCTCTTCATTCGTAACCCTATCTACCCTTCTGATCTTCATCTTTTTCCTGTAACACCACATTTCAAACGCTTCAATTCTTCCTTTTTCTGCTGCTCCAACAGTCCAAGTTTCACTTCCGTAGAGCACTCCGCTTCAGACAATGGCTTTAAAAAATGACTTCCTAATAATTAAATCTATATTCGATATCAACAGATACCTTTTCCGTAGAAATGCTTTCCTTGCATGTGCTTGCCTATTTTATATCCTCTTTGCATCGTCCATCACTGGTTATTTTGCTTCCTAAGTAAAATAAGTCACCTACTTCCTTATCTTTTCATCTGCCAATTCGACATCCATAGGGGATTCTGATTGCTTTCGACTGCATTCCAATATTTTTGTTTTTCATTTATAAATTTTCATCATGAATTCTTTCATCAAGACAGAATCCATACCGTTTAAAAACTCATTCAAATCCTCTGGTGTGCCGGCTTAGATGACGATGGCATCAGCAAATCTCAGTGTTGAAATGATTTTCCCCTTGAATCTTTACTCCTACTTTGAATTTTTCTCAAATTTCCTGCATACGTGTTCAATGTATAGATTTAAGAGTATGGGTGATAAGTTGCAGGCTTGCCTTACACCTTTCTGAATAACTTACCAGCTTCTCTCTCATGTCCTTCTACTCAAATAACTGCTGTCTGGTTTCTGTATAGATTGTAGATCACCCTCCTATCCCTTCACTTTATTCCAATCGTTTTCAAATTGTCAAACAACTTACTCCAATCAACGTTATCAAAAGCCCATTTTAAGTCTATAAGTGCCATGAACGTTCTCCTATCCTTCCTTATTCTAGCTTCCAAGAACAGCCTAAGACTTAGTACAGCTTCCCCTGTTCCCTCGTTTCTCCTGATGCCAAACTGGTCTTTACCCAACTCTCTTTCTCTCTGTCTTTCCATGCTCTTGTAATTTGAACCATGAGTGATCAAGCTGATTGTACGGTAATCTTCACATCTGTCAGCTCCTGTTTTCTTCGGTATAGGGATAATAACATTCTTCTTGAAATCAGAGGGTACCTCACCTGTCTCACAAATCCTACACACCAAGTGAAATAACCTGATCAGACCATCATCACCAATGCAGCCTAACACCTCAATCGGTATATCTTCTATGCTTGGTGCTTTTTTCCTGCATGAGTCTTCCAATACTCAGTCAAAATCTGATCTCAATATTAAATCTCCTTTCTCATCCTCATCAATTTCCTCTCCCCTTTCCATAACATGATTCTCAATCTCCTTTCCCTTATACAAACATCCTACGCAAGGTTTCCATCTCTCAAGTTTTTCTTCCCTATCTGTTAGAGGTTTTCAATCTGAGTCCCTAATATTCGTCCATAAGTACTCTTAATCCTTCCATAAGCTGCATCTACCTTTCCTAATTTCAGACAATTTTCTATACCTGCAAATTTCTCTTTGAACCATTCTTCTTTTGCTCCCTTACATTTTTTCTCAGACGTCAGTATTCTGCTTTTCCTCTCTCATCTCTTTCATTCTTGTGCTTCCGCCTTTCGTCCATTAATTCAAGTATATCCTGAGTGATACACGGTTTTCTATCTATTCTTTCTTTCCTACCAATGTTTTCTTCTGCGGATTTTTTTGTTTCATTCTTCAAAAGTGCCCATTCCTTTGCAATTGTAGCTTGTTGAGGGTTTTTCATTAGCCCTTCCTTTATAACAAAAGTATGGTGTTTCTCAGTCGGTCAACACGAATGTACCCAAAAGAGTTGGGATATACCCTAATCGTGAAAAAGCTACATTAGGGTACAACCCAACTCTTTTGGGTACATTCGTGTTGACCGACTGAAAAGCACCAAACTTTTGTTTACTAAGGTAACACTGAAAACAAGATGTTCAGTAAAGAACATATAGCCTACTTTCTCCTAAATGCATGGGTATTGTTATAACTCTTTGTCCTTTTCAAGGAGTATCATTGAATGTTGGTTGTAGTAGCTTGTTGAAATACAACGTGCTATTGGGATATTAAACATGAATATGAGGTGCCCTTTGCTAGTGCTACCTCTGTACCAAATTTCGTTCAATTCTGTTTCACCGTGTTTGAATTGATAGGGGGAATCGATTTGCCCACATACTTGGCCACCATCTGCAAACTATTGGGCTGATGTTCTTGCAGTTTGGTCAGAATATGTTTCCCACATAAAGATATGGTGTTGCAAAATTTGGTAGAGACTAGATTATTAGGTTGGTCGTAATTACATTTTAGCTTTTAACATTTGGGTGGCCGCGATTACGTTTCCGTCAAGATAGCGGTGATATAAAACATGACACTGAGGTGCCCTTTGCTAGTGCTACCTCTGTACCAAATTTCGTTCATTCGGTTCCACCGTGTTCGAATTAATAGGGGGAATCAATTTTGACATAAAGATGGCCGCCATCCGCAAACTATTAGGCTAATGACATATTCATTGGGTCAAAGGATGCTTCCTCTATAAGGGTATGTTGTTGCAAAATTTGGTAGAGATCGGATGATTAGGTTAATCGTAATTTGATTTAAGCTTTGAACATTTGTGTGGCCGCCATTACGTTTCCGTCAAGATGGTGGCGATATAAAACATGACACTGAGGTGCCTTTTGTTAGTACTACCTCTGTACCAAATTTCGTTCCATTCGGTTGCACCGTGTTCGAATTAATAGGGGGAATCGATTTTCACACAAAGATGGCCGCCATCCGCAAACTATTACGCTGATGACCTATTGGTTTGGTCAAAGGATGCTCCCCCCATAAAGGTATGTTGTTGCAAAATTTGGTAGAGATCGGATGATTAGGTTAGTCGTAATTTGATTTAAGCTTTGAACATTTGTGTGGCCACCATTACGTTTCCGTGTTCGAATTGATAGGGGGGACAGACATTCAGAGTACACACACTCACACACACACACAGACACACACACACACAGACACACACAGACTCACACACACACACACACACACAGACTCACACACACACATACACACACACAGACAGACAGACACACTTTTTTCGCCCTGTCTACTTTCATTTTTTGCTAAAATCGAAAGTAGGCTAAAAATGGCTTCAAACCCCAAATGTCCTTTCTTTATAATCGTCTTGAATCCTTTGTTCACGTCCTTCTCTTTCAGTCTGTCTATTACCCACCTTTTTGGCTTTTGGCTTTCCTTCAATTTCTTCAACTTAAGTCTGCATTTCATAACAACCAGATTGTGGTCAGAGTTTATGTCAGCCATATGTCTTGCAATCCAAAATCAGGTTCTGGAAGCCTTCACAGCGAGGTTATGGCTGCATGAGCTTTTAGTTATCGCAGTAAAGAGGCGCAGGTGCGCTTCATAAAAAGGGAGGTAGCACGCAGCTCACTACTCCTGTTGGGGTCCGGGCGGGGACGCCAAGAGCCCGCCGATGAGCCAGCATGCTGTCCTAGGCGAAACCTCACACAAGACACGGCACAAACCTAGAGAGATTGCTGAGTTTTAATTCACTGCCCGTGAAAGCCAATATACCAAAAATTATATTTGCTTTAATTTTTTGTATCGTGCAAAAAGAGAACTTAAAATCATTGTACTTGACTCCTTTCTGCAATGAAGAAGTAGAACACGAATAATTTGTTAGCGAAACAAAAGATATTTTACTGTTTTGTAATGAAAACGGATTGTATGCAAAACAGTTTATTTATGTGTATTAGATAACATTATTAATGCAAGAAAACCATTATTGTAACTAACGAAACCTGTTAAAAGATGGCTGGTACTTTCTTTTAACTTGATCAGTGTCAGAGTTCAAAGCCATACATTATCAGGTTGGTACTACACTAATTTATTCGCCTTCTAACTCCACAGCGTATTCTGTATCCGCAGTAGGCCATTGCAATATATAGTTGTAGAAGTCATCATACCCAATAAGGTAAGGTTTGAGGTTAGTGAGGACTTTATCTTCTTCACATTGATGGGAACCTGAAACAGAAGCTGTCTGTAGGTCCTAGGCCAAAACTATACACAGAGTGAAAGAAGTACGGGCTGAAATATTAGAATAGGAACGAGTCAAGCAGCGTTTCTTAACCCCTTTCTGCACTAAACGCAATTTTATCAACAGGCCGGAACTTGACTCATTTCTGCACTAAAATATGCGCCTACCCCTGCAGAACATTATCCCACAGATAACTCGTTTCATCATATCTTGTCACTTGACCCCCTAACTATCTTGTTACACCGTTTTCTTACCTCTCGTCCCATCATGACCACTATACGAGATCTGGCTCCTCTCTTGCCATACCTATAAACCGTACTGTTGTTACAATTGCTCGTTCATAATCTCGGCGTCTAGGTCATGGAATTTTCTACCTGCGAACATTAGAGACAATTACTCTCATCGCAAGTTTAAAGTGGCTTGCTGCGAGTATTTGCCGGGTGGACCCCGCTGACTGCCTGGATAAATGTTGAATGAACGAATGAATGAATGAATGAATGAATGAATGAATGAATGAATGAATGAATGAATTACTGTAGTCACGTCATTTAAGTGTAGGCTACTTTACTTGTGTATTTTCAAATTAATGATTCTATCATTATTCATATTATCACTATTCTTATTGCTATTACTATTATTTGTGCTATTGGTAGGTCTATTTGTAATAATGATAAGTCATGTAGATGTTTACTCTTCTAGTTGTTAAGTGGAGCCCTAACTTCGCCACCAATAAAGGCATTATCTATCTATCAATCCATCTATCTATGGGGTGGACATCAAGGTCATCTGCCCCATGTTAGAAAAACGTTTAATCGGGACATCAAAGAACCATTTCTGATCCTGAGCCCTAATATAGATGTGACCTTGATGTTCTGCTCGTTAAAACGAAAAGTATCGGCACACTTCGTGTCACTGTACATTGCTAGGATTCTGATAGATATCTGGGTACCAGGAGCATAAAACACGGGGTGGGCATGGGGGGGGGGGGGCGGCATTGCCACCCTCAATTTTTTTTAGTATCCTTATTAAAAATAGTAAAATAACCCGAAACTCTTCTATCAATGATTTAATACTACGTTAGGCTGAAAATCGGAAAAGCCATCTTGCCTTGCTTACAAGCAAACCTTCTGTTTGGGGCAGAAAGGAATTGTATTTTTGTTCTTTAGTCATGCTTAGGATGTTAAAATATGCGCTCTCACAAATTTTAGCAACAGGAGGGCAATGAGTGTGGGAGATACATGGCAATAAATAAGGGGGGAAGTTGTGAGTTCTTGTAGGGTTGTGAGTCGTTTGTACGGGTAACAAGAAATTTAGAAAAAGGAATAGTCTGGAACAAACATACTGCAGTAATCGTAGTCTATAAAAAGTGCGTAAGACATAACTTCTCTATACACCAACCACATCTAATTATTGCTACTGCATCACATTTATTACACTGTCCTCCCATATTCTTGAAACAACAATCTGTAGTATTACGAAAGTGGTGTGGGTTTCTTGCAGTTAATCCAGCTAACACACATACGTACTGGTGAAGGTGCTCAAAACGCGGAGAAAGGAAATGCTGGAATGCTAGCGACTGTAGTTTCAGGATGTTATCCCGCTGCTGTTATCCGAACTCTCTGGAGGAGCAAACGAATTCCAATCAGAAGACCATCTCTCAGTCAGGCTGAATTTGTTGGTTCCAAGATTCTCCACTGTACAGATAGGTGGATGTCTTGAACGTAATCGTTTCTCATGTAGATCAGCAATGTCTCCATGGATAGGTAGTTGTTTGTTGGTCTGGATCATTCTATATTCTCTTATCGCCACAAATGAGATGGTGGGATGTGGCTGAGAATAGGAAGCCATTGTGTAGCCTATTCAACAAGTTCTGTTTGTAGTCCAAAAACTATCCGCAAATTTACTCCAAACATTATCCGCTATCCGCACAGTCATGCAAACTATATCCACATGGCGGAAAATGTTGCGGATATCAGCATCCGTGCAGAGCTTTAACTATGGACTGTGGTTGAGGTATGAAGTATGGCTCTGGATCTATCGGTAGTTGACGCTGCTTGCATAGTTCTTGATAGATGCTCTTAGCTACATTGTCAGGTCGGCGTACAGTAGTCCCTTAGTGCAAGTACTGGGCAAGCTGTTACTAGACTATGTGATAGATGCTCTTAGCTACATTGTCAGGTCGGCGTACGTACAGTAGTCCCTTAGTGCAAGTACTGGGCAAGCTGTTACTAGACTATGTGATAGATGCTCTTAGCTACATTGTCAGGTCGGCGTACGTACAGTAGTCCCTTAGCGCAAGTACTGGGCAAGCTGTTACTGGACTATGCGATAGATGCTCTTAGCTACATTGTCAGGTCGGCGTACGTACAGTAGTCCCTTAGTGCAAGTACTGGGCAAGCTGTTACTGGACTATGTGATAGATGCTCTTAGCTACATTGTCAGGTCGGCGTACAGTAGTCCCTTAGTGCAAGTACTGGGCAAGCTGTTACTAGACTATGTGATAGATGCTCTTAGCTACATTGTCAGGTCGGCGTACGTACAGTAGTCCCTTAGTGCAAGTACTGGGCAAGCTGTTACTGGACTATGTGATAGATGCTCTTAGCTACATTGTCAGGTCGGCGTACGTACAGTAGTCCCTTAGTGCAAGTACTGGGCAAGCTGTTACTGGACTATGCGATAGATACTCTTAGCTACATTGTCAGGTCGGCGTACAGTAGTCCCTTAGTGCAAGTACTGGGCAAGCTGTTACTAGACTATGTGATAGATGCTCTTAGCTACATTGTCAGGTCGGCGTACGTACAGTAGTCCCTTAGCTCAAGTACTGGGCAAGCTGTTACTAGACTATGCGATAGATGCTCTTAGCAACATTGTCAGGTCGGCGTACAGTAGTCCCTTAGTGCAAGTACTGGGCAAGCTGTTACTAGACTATGTGATAGATGCTCTTAGCTACATTGTCAGGTCGGCGTACGTACAGTAGTCCCTTAGTGCAAGTACTGGGCAAGCTGTTACTGGACTATGTGATAGATGCTCTTAGCTACATTGTCAGGTCGGCGTACGTACAGTAGTCCCTTAGCTCAAGTACTGGGCAAGCTGTTACTAGACTATGCGATAGATGCTCTTAGCTACATTGTCAGGTCGGCGTACAGTAGCCCCTTAGTGCAAGTACTGGGCAAGCTGTTACTAGACTATGTGATAGATGCTCTTAGCTACATTGTCAGGTCGGCGTACAGTAGTCCCTTAGCTCAAGTACTGGGCAAGCTGTTACTGGACTATGTGATAGTTGCCCTTAGCTACATTGTCAGGTCGGCGTACGTGCAGTAGTCCCTTAGCGCTAGTACTGGGCAAGCTGTTACTAGACTATGTGATAGATGCTCTTAGCTACATTGTCAGGTCGGCGTACGTACAGTAGTCCCTTAGTGCAAGTACTGGGCAAGCTGTTACTAGACTATGTGATAGATGCCCTTAGCTACATTGTCAGGTCGGCGTACGTACAGTAGTCCCTTAGCACAAGTACTGGGCAAGCTGTTACTGGACTATGTGATAGATGCTCTTAGCTACATTGTCAGGTCGGCGTACAGTAGTCCCTTAGCGCAAGTACTGGGCAAGCTGCTACTGGACTATGTGATTGATGCTCTTAGCTACATTGTCAGGTGGGCGTAAGTACAGTAGTCCCTTAGAGCAAGTACTGGGCAAGCTGTTACTGGACTATGTGATAGATGCCCTTAGCTACATTGTCAGGTCGGCGTACGTACAATAGTCCCTTAGAGCAAGTACTGGGCAAGCTGTTACTGGACTATGTGATAGATACTCTTAGCTACATTGTCAGGTCGGCGTACAGTAGTCCCTTAGCGCAAGTACTGGGCAAGCTGTTACTGGACTATGTGATAGATGCTCTTAGCTACATTGTCAGGTCGGCGTACGTACAATAGTCCCTTAGCACAAGTACTGGGCAAGCTGTTACTGGACTATGCGATAGATGCTCTTAGCTACATTGTCAGGTCGGCGTACGTACAATAGTCCCTTAGCGCAAGTACTGGGCAAGCTGTTACTGGACTATGTGATAGATGCTCTTAGCTACATTGTCAGGTCGGCGTACTTACAGTAGTCCCTTAGAGCAAGTACTGGGCAAGCTGCTACTGGACTATGTGATAGATGCTCTTAGCTACATTGTCAGGTCGGCGTACGTACAGTAGTCCCTTAGTGCAAGTACTGGGCAAGCTGTTACTAGACTATGCGATAGATGCCCTTAGCTACATTGTCAGGTCGGCGTACAGTAGTCCCTTAACGCAAGTACTGGGCAAGCTGTTACTGGACTATGTGATAGATGCCCTTAGCTACATTGTCAGGTCGGCGTACAGTAGTCCCTTAGCGCTAGTACTGGGCAAGCTGTTACTAGACTATGTGATAGATGCCCTTAGCTACATTGTCAGGTCGGCGTACAGTAGTCCCTTAACGCAAGTACTGGGCAAGCTGTTACTGGACTATGTGATAGATGCCCTTAGCTACATTGTCAGGTCGGCGTACGTACAGTAGTCCCTTAGCGCTAGTACTGGGCAAGCTGTTACTAGACTATGTGATAGATGCCCTTAGCTACATTGTCAGGTCGGCGTACGTACAGTAGTCCCTTAGGGCAAGTACTGGGCAAGCTGTTACTAGACTATGTGATAGATGCCCTTAGCTACATTGTCAGGTGGGCGTACGTACAGTAGTCCCTTAGCGCAAGTACTGGGCAAGCTGTTACTAGACTATGTGATAGATGCTCTTAGCTACATTGTCAGGTCGGCGTACGTACAGTAGTCCCTTAGCGCTAGTACTGGGCAAGCTGTTACTAGACTATGTGATAGATGCTCTTAGCTACATTGTCAGGTCAGCGTACGTACAGTAGTCCCTTAGGGCAAGTACTGGGCAAGCTGTTACTGGACTATGCGATAGATGCTCTTAGCTACATTGTCAGGTCGGCGTACGTACAGTAGTCCCTTAGCGCTAGTACTGGGCAAGCTGTTACTAGACTATGCGATAGATGCTTTTAGCTACATTGTCAGGTCGGCGTACAGTAGTCCCTTAGGGCAAGTACTGGGCAAGCTGTTACTAGACTATGCGATAGATGCTCTTAGCTACATTGTCAGGTCGGCGTACGTACAGTAGTCCCTTAGCGCTAGTACTGGGCAAGCTGTTACTAGACTATGTGATAGATGCTCTTAGCTACATTGTCAGGTCGGCGTACGTACAGTAGTCCCTTAGCACAAGTACTGGGCAAGCTGTTACTGGACTATGTGATAGATGCTCTTAGCTACATTGTCAGGTCGGCGTACGTACAGTAGTCCCTTAGCACAAGTACTGGGCAAGCTGTTACTGGACTATGTGATAGATGCTCTTAGCTACATTGTCAGGTCGGCGTACGTACAGTAGTCCCTTAGCGCTAGTGCTGGGCAAGCTGTTACTGGACTATGTGATAGATGCTCTTAGCTACATTGTCAGGTCAGCGTACGTACAGTAGTCCCTTAGGGCAAGTACTGGGCAAGCTGTTACTGGACTATGCGATAGATGCTCTTAGCTACATTGTCAGGTCGGCGTACGTACAGTAGTCCCTTAGCGCTAGTACTGGGCAAGCTGTTACTGGACTATGTGATAGATGCTCTTAGCTACATTGTCAGATCGGCGTACGTACAGTAGTCCCTTAGCTCAAGTACTGGGCAAGCTGTTACTAGACTATGTGATAGATGCCCTTAGCTACATTGTCAGGTCGGCGTACAGTAGTCCCTTAGCGCAAGTACTGGGCAAGCTGTTACTAGACTATGTGATAGATGCCCTTAGCTACATTGTCAGGTCGGCGTACAGTAGTCCCTTAACGCAAGTACTGTGCAAGCTGTTACTAGACTATGTGATAGATGCCCTTAGCTACATTGTCAGGTCGGCGTACGTACAGTAGTCCCTTAGCGCTAGTACTGGGCAAGCTGTTATTAGACTATGCGATAGATGCTCTTAGCTTCATTGTCAGGTCGGCGTACATACAGTAGTCCCTTAGCACAAGTACTGGGCAAGCTGTTACTAGACTATGTGATAGATGCTCTTAGCTACATTGTCAGGTCGGCGTACGTACAGTAGTCCCTTAGCGCAAGTACTGGGCAAGCTGTTACTAGACTATGTGATAGATGCTCTTAGCTACATTGTCAGGTCGGCGTACGTACAGTAGTCCCTTAGTGCAAGTACTGGGCAAGCTGTTACTAGACTATGCGATAGATGCTCTTAGCTACATTGTCAGGTCGGCGTACGTACAGTAGTCCCTTAGTGCAAGTACTGGGCAAGCTGTTACTGGACTATGTGATAGATGCCCTTAGCTACATAGTCAGGTCGGCGTACGTACAGTAGTCCCTCAGTGCAAGTACTGGGCAAGCTGTTACTAGACTATGTGATAGATGCTCTTAGCTACATTGTCAGGTCGGCGTACGTACAGTAGTCCCTTAGTGCAAGTACTGGGCAAGCTGTTACTGGACTAAGTGATAGATGCTCTTAGCTACATTGTCAGGTCGGCGTACGTACAGTAGTCCCTTAGTGCAAGTACTGGGCAAGCTGTTACTAGACTATGTGATAGATGCTCTTAGCTACATTGTCAGGTCGGCGTACGTACAGTAGTCCCTTAGGGCAAGTACTGGGCAAGCTGTTACTGGACTATGTGATAGATGCCCTTAGCTACATTGTCAGGTCGGCGTACGTACAGTAGTCCCTTAGCGCAAGTACTGGGCAAGCTGTTACTAGACTATGTGATAGATGCTCTTAGCTACATTGTCAGGTCGGCGTGCGTACAGTAGTCCCTTAGCTCAAGTACTGGGCAAGCTGTTACTGGACTATGTGATAGATGCTCTTAGCTACATTGTCAGGTCGGCGTACGTACAGTAGTCCCATAGCGCTAGTACTGGGCAAGCTGTTACTGGACTATGTGATAGATGCTCTTAGCTACATTGTCAGGTCGGCGTACGTACAGTAGTCCCTTAGCGCAAGTACTGGGCAAGTTGTTACTAGACTATGTGATAGATGCTCTTAGCTGCATTGTCAGGTCGGCGAAAGTACAGTAGTCCCTTAGGGCAAGTACTGGGCAAGCTGTTACTGGACTATGTGATAGATGCCCTTAGCTACATTGTCAGGTCGGCGTACGTACAGTAGTCCCTTAGCACAAGTACTGGGCGAGCTGTTACTGGACTATGTGATAGATGCTCTTAGCTACATTGTCAGGTCGGCGTACGTACAGTAGTCCCTTAGCTCAAGTACTGGGCAAGCTGTTACTGGACTATGTGATAGATGCTCTTAGCTACATTGTCAGGTCGGCGTACGTACAGCAGTCCCTTAGCTCAAGTACTGGGCAAGCTGTTACTGGACTATGTGATAGATGCCCTTAGCTACATTGTCAGGTCGGCGTACAGTAGTCCCTTAGTGCAAGTACTGGGCAAGCTGTTACTGGATTATGTGATAGATGCTCTTAGCTACATTGTCAGGTCGGCGTACAGTAGTCCCTTAGTGCAAGTACTGGGCAAGCTGTTACTAGACTATGCGATAGATGCTCTTAGCTACATTGTCAGGTCGGCGTACGTACAGTAGTCCCTTAGCACAAGTACTGGGCAAGCTGTTACTAGACTATGCGATAGATGCTCTTAGCTACATTGTCAGGTCGGCGTACGTACAGTAGTCCCTTAGCGCTAGTACTGGGCAAGCTGTTACTGGACTATGTGATAGATGCTCTTAGCTACATTGTCAGGTCGGCGTACGTACAGAAGTCCCTTAGGGCAAGTACTGGGCAAGCTGTTACTAGACTATGTGATAGATGCTCTTAGCTACATTGTCAGGTCGGCGTACGTACAGTAGTCCCTTAGCGCTAGTACTGGGCAAGCTGTTACTGGACTATGTGATAGATGCTCTTAGCTACATTGTCAGGTCGGCGTACGTACAGTAGTCCCTTAGGGCAAGTACTGGGCGAGCTGTTACTAGACTATGTGATAGATGCTCTTAGCTACATTGTCAGGTCGGCGTACGTACAGTAGTCCCTTAGGGCAAGTACTGGGCAAGCTGTTACTAGACTATGCGATAGATGCTCTTAGCTACATTGTCAGGTCGGCGTACGTACAGTAGTCCCTTAACGCTAGTACTGGGCAAGCTGTTACTAGACTATGTGATAGATGCTCTTAGCTACATTGTCAGGTCGGCGTACGTACAGTATTCCCTTAGTGCAAGTACTGGGCAAGCTGTTACTGGACTATGTGATAGATGCTCTTAGCTACATTGTCAGGTCGGCGTACGTACAGTAGTCCCTTAGCGCAAGTACTGGGCGAGCTGTTACTAGACTGTGTGATAGATGCTCTTAGCTACATTGTCAGGTCGGCGTACGTACAGTAGTCCCTTAGAGCAAGTACTGGGCAAGCTGTTACTAGACTATGCGATAGATGCTCTTAGCCACATTGTCAGGTCGGCGTACGTACAGTAGTCCCTTAGCGCTAGTACTGGGCAAGCTGTTACTGGACTATGTGATAGATGCTCTTAGCTACATTGTCAGGTCGGCGTACGTACAGTAGTCCCTTAGGGCAAGTACTGGGCAAGCTGTTACTAGACTATGTGATAGATGCTCTTAGCTACATTGTCAGGTCGGCGTACGTACAGTAGTCCCTTAGCGCTAGTACTGGGCAAGCTGTTACTGGACTATGTGATAGATGCTCTTAGCTACATTGTCAGGTCGGCGTACGTACAGTAGTCCCTTAGGGCAAGTACTGGGCGAGCTGTTACTAGACTATGTGATAGATGCTCTTAGCTACATTGTCAGGTCGGCGTACGTACAGTAGTCCCTTAGGGCAAGTACTGGGCAAGCTGTTACTAGACTATGCGATAGATGCTCTTAGCTACATTGTCAGGTCGGCGTACGTACAGTAGTCCCTTAACGCTAGTACTGGGCAAGCTGTTACTAGACTATGTGATAGATGCTCTTAGCTACATTGTCAGGTCGGCGTACGTACAGTATTCCCTTAGTGCAAGTACTGGGCAAGCTGTTACTGGACTATGTGATAGATGCTCTTAGCTACATTGTCAGGTCGGCGTACGTACAGTAGTCCCTTAGCGCAAGTACTGGGCGAGCTGTTACTAGACTGTGTGATAGATGCTCTTAGCTACATTGTCAGGTCGGCGTACGTACAGTAGTCCCTTAGAGCAAGTACTGGGCAAGCTGTTACTAGACTATGTGATAGATGCCCTTAGCTACATTGTCAGGTCGGCGTACGTACAGTAGTCCCTTAGTGCAAGTACTGGGCAAGCTGTTACTGGACTATGTGATAGATGCTCTTAGCTACATTGTCAGGTCGGCGGACGTACAGTAGTCCCTTAGTGCAAGTACTGGGCAAGCTGTTACTGGACTATGTGATAGATGCTCTTAGCTACATTGTCAGGTCGGCGTACGTACAGTAGTCCCTTAGTGCAAGTACTGGGCAAGCTGTTACTAGACTATGTGATAGATGCTCTTAGCTACATTGTCAGGTCGGCGTACAGTAGTCCCTTAGAGCAAGTACTGGGCAAGCTGTTACTAGACTATGTGATAGATGCTCTTAGCTACATTGTCAGGTCGGCGTACGTACAGTAGTCCCTTAGCACAAGTACTGGGCAAGCTGTTACTAGACTATGTGATAGATGCTCTTAGCTACATTGTCAGGTCGGCGTACGTACAGTAGTCCCTTAACGCAAGTACTGGGCAAGCTGTTACTAGACTATGCGATAGATGCTCTTAGCTACATTGTCAGGTCGGCGTACGTACAATAGTCCCTTAGCGCAAGTACTGGGCAAGCTGTTACTAGACTATGTGATAGATGCCCTTAGCTACATTGTCAGGTCGGCGTACGTACAGTAGTCCCTTAGTGCAAGTACTGGGCAAGCTGTTACTAGACTATGTGATAGATGCTCTTAGCTACATTGTCAGGTCGGCGTACGTACAATAGTCCCTTAGCGCAAGTACTGGGCAAGCTGTTACTGGACTATGTGATAGATGCCCTTAGCTACATTGTCAGGTCGGCGTACGTACAGTAGTCCCTTAGTGCAAGTACTGGGCAAGCTGTTACTAGACTATGTGATAGATGCTCTTAGCTACATTGTCAGGTCGGCGTACGTACAATAGTCCCTTAGCGCTAGTACTGGGCAAGCTGTTACTAGACTATGCGATAGATGCTCTTAGGTACATTGTCAGGTCGGCGTACGTACAATAGTCCCTTAGCACAAGTACTGGGCAAGCTGTTACTAGACTATGTGATAGATGCTCTTAGCTACATTGTCAGGTCGGCGTACGTACAATAGTCCCTTAGCGCTAGTACTGGGCAAGCTGTTACTGGACTATGCGATAGATGCTCTTAGCTACATTGTCAGGTCGGCGTACAGTAGTCCCTTAGTGCAAGTACTGGGCAAGCTGTTACTAGACTATGCGATAGATGCCCTTAGCTACATTGTCAGGTCGGCGTACAGTAGTCCCTTAGTGCAAGTACTGGGCAAGCTGTTACTGGACTATGTGATAGATGCTCTTAGCTACATTGTCAGGTCGGCGTACAGCAGTCCCTTAGCGCAAGTACTGGGCAAGCTGTTACTAGACTATGCGATAGATGCCCTTAGCTACATTGTCAGGTCGGCGTACAGCAGTCCCTTAGCGCAAGTACTGGGCAAGCTGTTACTAGACTATGCGATAGATGCTCTTAGCTACATTGTCAGGGCGGCGTACGTACAGTAGTCCCTTAGTGCAAGTACTGGGCAAGCTGTTACTGGACTATGTGATAGATGCTCTTAGCTACATTGTCAGGTCGGCGTACATTAGTCCCTTAACGCAAGTACTGGGCAAGCTGTTACTGGACTATGTGATAGATGCCCTTAGCTACATTGTCAGGTGGGCGTACGTACAGTAGTCCCTTAGCGCAAGTACTGGGCAAGCTGTTACTAGACTATGTGATAGATGCTCTTAGCTACATTGTCAGGTCGGCGTACGTACAGTAGTCCCTTAGTGCAAGTACTGGGCAAGCTGTTACTAGACTATGTGATAGATGCCCTTAGCTACATTGTCAGGTCGGCGTACGTACAGTAGTCCCTTAGGGCAAGTACTGGGCAACCTGTTACTGGACTATGTGATAGATGCTCTTAGCTACATTGTCAGGTCAGCGTACGTACAGTAGTCCCTTAGGGCAAGTACTGGGCAAGCTGTTACTGGACTATGTGATAGATGCTCTTAGCAAACATTGTCAGGTCGGCGTACGTACAGTAGTCCCTTAGTGCAAGTACTGGGCAAGCTGTTACTGGACTATGTGATAGATGCTCTTAGCTACATTGTCAGGTCGGCGTACGTACAGTAGTCCCTTAGCGCAAGTACTGGGCAAGCTGTTACTGGACTATGTGATAGATGCTCTTATCTATATTGTCAGGTCGGCGTACAGTAGTCCCTTAGTGCAAGTACTGGGCAAGCTGTTACTAGACTATGCGATAGATGCTCTTAGCTACATTGTCAGGTCGGCGTACAGTAGTCCCTTAGCGCTAGTACTGGGCAAGCTGTTACTGGACTATGTGATAGATGCCCTTAGCTACATTGTCAGGTCGGCGTACGTACAGTAGTCCCTTAGTGCAAGTACTGGGCAAGCTGTTACTAGACTGTGTGGTAGATGCTCTTAGCTACATTGTCAGGTCAGCGTACGTACAGTAGTCCCTTAGTGCAAGTACTGGGCAAGCTGTTACTAGACTGTGTGATAGATGCTCTTAGCTACATTGTCAGGTCGGCGTACGTACAGTAGTCCCTTAACGCAAGTATTGGGCAAGCTGTTACTAGACTATGCGATAGATGCTTTTAGCTACATTGTCAGGTCGGCGTACGTACAGTAGTCCCTTAGCGCAAGTACTGGGCAAGCTGTTACTGGACTATGTGATAGATGCCCTTAGCTACATTGTCAGGTCGGAGTACCTACAGTAGTCCCTTAGTGCAAGTACTGGGCAAGCTGTTACTGGACTATGCGATAGATGCCCTTAGCTACATTGTCACGTCGCCGTACCTACAGTAGTCCCTTAGTGCAAGTACTGGGCAAGCTGTTACTAGACTATGTGATAGATGCTCTTAGCTACATTGTCAGGTCGGCGTACAGTAGTCCCTTAGGGCAAGTACTGGGCAAGCTGTTACTAGACTATGTGATTGATGCTCTTAGCTACATTGTCAGGTCGGCGTACGTACAGTAGTCCCTTAGCGCTAGTACTGGGCAAGCTGTTACTGGACTATGTGATAGATGCCCTTAGCTACATTGTCAGGTCGGCGTACGTACAGTAGTCCCTTAGTGCTAGTACTGGGCAAGCTGTTACTAGACTATGTGATAGATGCCCTTAGCTACATTGTCAGGTCGGCGTACGTACAGTAGTCCCTTAGCGCTAGTACTGGGCAAGCTGTTACTAGACTATGTGATAGATGCTCTTAGCTACAGTACATTGTCAGGTCGGCGTACGTACAGTAGTCCCTTAGTGCAAGTACTGGGCAAGCTGTTACTAGACTATGTGATAGATGCCCTTAGCTACATTGTCTGGTCGGCGTACGTACAGTAGTCCCTTAGGGCAAGTACTGGGCAAGCTGTTACTGGACTATGTGATAGATGCTCTTAGCTACATTGTCAGGCCGGCGTACGTACAGTAGTCCCTTAGCGCAAGTACTGGGCAAGCTGTTACTAGACTATGTGATAGATGCTCTTAGCTACGGTACATTGTCAGGTCGGCGTACGTACAGTAGTCCCTTAGTGCATGTACTGGGCAAGCTGTTACTAGACTATGTGATAGATGCTCTTAGCTACATTGTCAGGTCGGCGTACGTACAGTAGTCCCTTAGAGCAAGTACTGGGCAAGCTCTTACTGGACTATGTGATAGATGCTCTTAGCTACATTGTCAGGTCGGCGTACGTACAGTAGTCCCTTAGCACAAGTACTGGGCAAGCTGTTACTGGACTATGTGATAGATGCTCTTAGCTACATTGTCAGGTCGGCGTACGTACAGTAGTCCCTTAGCGGAAGTACTGGGCAAGCTGTTACTGGACTATGTGATAGATGCTCTTAGCTACAGTACATTGTCAGGTCGGCGTACGTACAGTAGTCCCTTAGTGCAAGTACTGGGCAAGCTGTTACTAGACTATGTGATAGATGCTCTTAGCTACAGTACATTGTCAGGTCGGCGTACGTACAGTAGTCCCTTAGTGCAAGTACTGGGCAAGCTGTTACTAGACTATGTGATAGATGCTCTTAGCTACATTGTCGGGTCGGCGTACGTACAGTAGTCCCTTAGAGCAAGTACTGGGCAAGCTGTTACTAGACTATGTGATAGATGCTCTTAGCTACATTGTCGGGTCGGCGTACGTACAGTAGTCCCTTAGCGCAAGTACTGGGCAAGCTGTTACTAGACGATGTGATAGATGCTCTTAGCTACAGTACATTGTCAGGTCGGCGTACGTACAGTAGTCCCTTAGTGCAAGTACTGGGCAAGCTCTTACTAGACTATGTGATAGATGCTCTTAGCTACAGTACATTGTCAGGTCGGCGTACGTACAGTAGTCCCTTAGAGCAAGTACTGGGCAAGCTGTTACTAGACTATGTGATAGATGCTCTTAGCTACAGTACATTGTCAGGTCGGCGTACGTACAGTAGTCCCTTAGCGCTAGTACCGGGCAAGCTGTTACTGGACTATGTGATAGATGCTCTTAGCTACATTGTCAGGTCGGCGTACGTACAGTAGTCCCTTAGCGCTAGTACCGGGCAAGCTGTTACTGGACTATGTGATAGATGCTCTTAGCTACATTGTCAGGTCGGCGTACGTACAGTAGTCCCTTAGCGCTAGTACTGGGCAAGCTGTTACTAGACTATGTGATAGATGCCCTTAGCTACATTGTCAGGTCGGCGTACGTACAGTAGTCCCTTAGCGCAAGTACTGGGCAAGCTGTTACTGGACTATGTGATAGATGCCCTTAGCTACATTGTCAGGTCGGCGTACGTACAGTAGTCCCTTAGGGCAAGTACTGGGCAAGCTGTTACTGGACTATGTGATAGATGCTCTTAGCTACATTGTCAGGTCGGAGTACGTACAGTAGTCCCTTAGCACAAGTACTGGGAAAGCTGTTACTGGACTATGTGATAGATGCTCTTAGCTACATTGTCAGGTCGGCGTACGTACAGCAGTCCCTTAGCACAAGTACTGGGCAAGCTGTTACTGGACTATGTGATAGATGCTCTTAGCTACATTGTCAGGTCGGCGTACGTACAGTAGTCCCTTAGGGCAAGTACTGGGCAAGCTGTTACTAGACTATGTGATAGATGCTCTTAGCTACATTGTCAGGTCGGCGTACGTACAGTAGTCCCTTAGTGCAAGTACTGGGCAAGCTGTTACTAGACTATGTGATAGATGCTCTTAGCTACATTGTCAGGTCGGCGTACGTACAGTAGTCCCTTAGAGCAAGTACTGGGCAAGCTGTTACTAGACTATGTGATAGATGCTCTTAGCTACATTGTCGGGTCGGCGTACGTACAGTAGTCCCTTAGAGCAAGTACTGGGCAAGCTGTTACTGGACTATGTGATAGATGCTCTTAGCTACATTGTCAGGTCGGCGTACGTACAGTAGTCCCTTAGTGCAAGTACTGGGCAAGCTGTTACTAGACTATGTGATAGATGCTCTTAGCTACATTGTCAGGTCGGCGTACGTACAGTAGTCCCTTAGTGCAAGTACTGGGCAAGCTGTTACTAGACTATGTGATAGATGCCCTTAGCTACATTGTCAGGTCGGCGTACGTACAGTAGTCCCTTAGTGCTAGTACTGGGCAAGCTGTTACTGGACTATGTGATAGATGCTCTTAGCTACATTGTCAGGTCGGCGTACGTACAGTAGTCCCTTAGCGCTAGTACTGGGCAAGCTGTTACTAGACTGTGTGATAGATGCTCTTAGCTACATTGTCAGTTCGGGGTACGTACAGTAGTCCCTTAGCGCTAGTACTGGGCAAGCTGTTACTAGACTATGCGATAGATGCTCTTAGCTACATTGTCAGGTCGGCGTACAGTAGTCCCTTAGCGCAAGTACTGGGCAAGCTGTTACTAGACTATGCGATAGATGCTCTTAGCTACATTGTCAGGTCGGCGTACAGTAGTCCCTTAGTGCAAGTACTGGGCAAGCTGTTACTGGACTATGCGATAGATGCTCTTAGCTACATTGTCAGGTCGGCGTACAGTAGTCCCTTAGCGCTAGTACTGGGCAAGCTGTTACTGGACTATGTGATAGATGCTCTTAGCTACATTGTCAGGTCGGCGTACGTACAGTAGTCCCTTAGCGCTAGTACTGGGCAAGCTGTTACTGGACTATGTGATAGATGCCCTTAGCTACATTGTCAGGTCGGCGTACGTACAGTAGTCCCTTAGCGCAAGTACTGGGCAAGCTGTTACTAGACTATGCGATAGATGCTCTTAGCTACATTGTCAGGTCGGCGTACGTACAGTAGTCCTTAGCGCAAGTACTGGGCAAGCTGTTACTAGACTATGTGATAGATGCCCTTAGCTACATTGTCAGGTCGGCGTACGTACAGTAGTCCTTTAACGCAAGTACTGGGCAAGCTGTTACTAGACTATGTGATAGATGCTCTTAGCTACATTGTCAGGTCGGCGTACGTACAGTAGTCCCTTAGCGCTAGTACTGGGCAAGCTGTTACTGGACTATGTGATAGATGCTCTTAGCTACATTGTCAGGTCGGCGTACGTACAGTAGTCCCTTAGCGCTAGTACTGGGCAAGCTGTTACTGGACTATGTGATAGATGCCCTTAGCTACATTGTCAGGTCGGCGTACAGTAGTCCCTTAGCGCAAGTACTGGGCGAGCTGTTACTGGACTATGTGATAGATGCCCTTAGCTACATTGTCGGGTCGGCGTACGTACAGTAGTCCCTTAGCGCTAGTACTGGGCAAGCTGTTACTGCACTATGTGATAGATGCTCTTAACTACATTGTCAGGTCGGCGTACGTACAGTAGTCCCTTAGCGCAAGTACTGGGCAAGCTGTTACTGGACTATGCGATAGATGCTCTTAGCTACATTGTCAGGTCGGCTTACGTACAGTAGTCCCTTAGTGCAAGTACTGGGCAAGCTGTTACTGGACTATGTGATAGATGCCCTTAGCTACATTGTCAGGTCGGCGTACAATAGTCCCTTAGTGCAAGTACTGGGCAAGCTGTTACTAGACTATGTGATAGATGCTCTTAGCTACATTGTCAGGTCGGCGTACAGTAGTCCCTTAGCACAAGTACTGGGCAAGCTGTTACTAGACTATGTGATAGATGCTCTTAGCTACATTGTCAGGTCGGCGTACGTACAGTAGTCCCTTAGTGCAAGTACTGGGCAAGCTGTTACTAGACTATGCGATAGATGCTCTTAGCTACATTGTCAGGTCGGCGTACGTACTGTAGTCCCTTTGTGCAAGTACTGGGCAAGCTGTTACTAGACTATGCGATAGATGCTCTTAGCTACATTGTCAGGTCGGCGTACGTACAGTAGTCCCTTAGAGCTAGTACTGGGCAAGCTGTTACTAGACTATGCGATAGATGCTCTTAGCTACATTGTCAGGTCGGCGTACGTACAGTAGTCCCTTAGTGCAAGTACTGGGCAAGCTGTTACTAGACTATGTGATAGATGCTCTTAGCTACATTGTCTGGTCGGCGTACGTACAGTAGTCCCTTAGAGCAAGTACTGGGCAAGCTGTTACTAGACTATGTGATAGATGCTCTTAGCTACATTGTCAGGTCGGCGTACAGTAGTCCCTTAGCGCAAGTACTGGGCAAGCTGTTACTGGACTATGTGATAGATGCTCTTAGCTACATTGTCAGGTCGGCGTACGTACAGTAGTCCCTTAGTGCAAGTACTGGGCAAGCTGTTACTGGACTATGTGATAGATGCTCTTAGCTACATTGTCAGGTCGGCGTACGTACAGTAGTCCCTTAGTGCAAGTACTGGGCAAGCTGTTACTGGACTATGTGATAGATGCTCTAAGCTACATTGTCAGGTCGGCGTACGTACAGTAGTCCCTTAGTGCAAGTACTGGGCAAGCTGTTACTGGACTATGTGATAGATGCTCTTAGCTACATTGTCAGGTCGGCGTACGTACAGTAGTCCCTTAGTGCAAGTACTGGGCAAGCTGTTACTGGACTATGTGATAGATGCTCTTAGCTACATTGTCAGGTCGGCGTACGTACAGTAGTCCCTTAGGGCAAGTACTGGGCAAGCTGTTACTAGACTATGTGATAGATGCTCTTAGCTACATTGTCAGGTCGGCGTACGTACAGTAGTCCCTTATTGCAAGTACTGGGCAAGCTGTTACTGGACTATGTGATAGATGCTCTTAGCTACACTGTCAGGTCGGCGTACGTACAGTAGTCCCTTAGCACAAGTACTGGGCAAGCTGTTACTGGACTATGTGATAGATGCTCTTAGCTACATTGTCAGGTCGTCGTACGTACAGTAGTCCCTTAGGGCAAGTACTGGGCAAGCTGTTACTGGACTATGTGATAGATGCTCTTAGCTACATTGTCAGGTCGGCGTACGTACAGTAGTCCCTTAGGGCAAGTACTGGGCAAGCTGTTACTAGACTATGTGATAGATGCTCTTAGCTACATTGTCAGGTCGGCGTACGTACAGTAGTCCCTTAGCGCAAGTACTGGGCAAGCTGTTACTGGACTATGTGATAGATGCTCTTAGCTACATTGTCAGGTCGGCGTACGTACAGTAGTCCCTTAGCTCAAGTACTGGGCAAGCTGTTACTGGACTATGTGATAGATGCTCTTAGCTACATTGTCAGGTCGGCGTACAGTAGTCTCTTAGCGCTAGTACTGGGCAAGCTGTTACTGGACTATGTGATAGATGCTCTTAGCTACATTGTCAGGTCGGCGTACAGTAGTCCCTTAGCGCTAGTACTGGGCAAGCTGTTACTGGACTATGTGATAGATGCTCTTAGATACATTGTCAGGTCGGCGTACAGTAGTCCCTTAGCGCAAGTACTGGGCAAGCTGTTACTAGACTATGTGATAGATGCTCTTAGCTACATTGTCAGGTCGGCGTACGTACAGTAGTCCCTTAGCGCTAGTACTGGGCAAGCTGTTACTAGACTATGCGATAGATGCCCTTAGCTACATTGTCAGGTCGGCGTACGTACAGTAGTCCCTTAGTGCAAGTACTGGGCAAGCTGTTACTAGACTATGCGATAGATGCTCTTAGCTACATTGTCAGGTCGGCGTACGTACAGTAGTCCCTTAGTGCAAGTACTGGGCAAGCTGTTACTGGACTATGTGATAGATGCTCTTAGCTACATTGTCAGTTCGGCGTACGTACAGTAGTCCCTTAGCGCTAGTACTGGGCAAGCTGTTACTGGACTATGTGATAGATGCTCTTAGCTACATTGCCAGGTCGGCGTACGTACAGTAGTCCCTTAGTGCAAGTACTGGGCGAGCTGTTACTAGACTATGTGATAGATGCTCTTAGCTACATTGTCAGGTCGGCTTACGTACAGTAGTCCCTTAGCGGAAGTACTGGGCAAGCTGTTACTAGACTGTGTGATAGATGCTCTTAGCTACATTGTCAGGTCGGCGTACGTACAGTAGTCCCTTAGCGCTAGTACTTGGCGAGCTGTTACTGGACTATGTGATAGATGCCCTTAGCTACATTGTCAGGTCGGCGTACGTACAGTAGTCCCTTAGCGGAAGTACTGGGCAAGCTGTTACTAGACTATGTGATAGATGCTCTTAGCTACATTGTCAGGTCGGCGTACAGTAGTCCCTTAGCGCAAGTACTGGGCAAGCTGTTACTGGACTATGTGATAGATGCTCTTAGCTACATTGTCAGGTCGGCGTACGTACAGTAGTCCCTTAGCACAAGTACTGGGCAAGCTGTTACTAGACTATGTGATAGATGCTCTTAGCTACATTGTCAGGTCGGCGTACGTACAGTAGTCCCTTAGCACAAGTACCGGGCAAGCTGTTACTAGACTATGCGATAGATGCTCTTAGCTACATTGTCAGGTCGGCGTACGTACAGTAGTCCCTTAGTGCAAGTACTGGGCAAGCTGTTATTGGACTATGTGATAGATGCTCTTAGCTACATTGTCAGGTCGGCGTACAGTAGTCCCTTAGCGGAAGTACTGGGCAAGCTGTTACTAGACTATGCGATAGATGCTCTTAGCTACATTGTCAGGTCGGCGTACGTACAGTAGTCCCTTAGTGCAAGTACTGGGCAAGCTGTTACTAGACTATGTGATAGATGCTCTTAGCTACATTGTCAGGTCGGCGTACAGTAGTCCTTTAGCGCAAGTACTGGGCAAGCTGTTACTGGACTATGTGATAGATGCTCTTAGCTACATTGTCAGGTCGGCGTACGTACAGTAGTCCCTTAGCGCAAGTACTGGGCAAGCTGTTACTGGACTATGTGATAGATGGTTTCAGTTTTGTTTCGGCAATAATCTGTTGATGTATTGTCTTTGATGATGTACCTTCAGAAGGGGAGCAAGGGGCGTTTAAAATAGTGTCATGGCCGCCACGCGAGTCCAAGCTGATATCTCGCGAACTCATGGTCGTATTTTGACATATAAGGTGTCGTAGAACTTGGGGTGACGCCCCCTTTCATATGGATCACTCGCTAGGCCTATATTAAAAAAAGAAACTCTTTGTTTTTCCAAGTAAGCGATATTTTGAAAACTAATTATGATAGAACGTTGTGCAATGGCTCAAACGAAAGGTCTCTATGTCCTTTATTGTTAGAAGAAAACATGGATTTTTTTTCTAAAAAATATTTTGCAAATGTGTTATGTTTCGGAAACTATGAGTTTGACAAAAAAAGATTGTTTGTCATAAATAAGGCCCGGATAGTTATGTGTTTAAATATTTTTCATTTAATTAAATATTTTCCATTTATTTGCATATTTTTACCGTTTTAATGAATAAATACATATTCTGGCGTGTTTATTGATAAACACATATTTCCTACATTTGGTGGTATGTTGTACTTCTTGGATGGCTGCTGCCCACATTTACAACCCTTTGAAATATAGTAAGTGGCTTCTCTATTTCGTCAGTGCTCCATTGTCTCCATACTGTAGTCGTATTTCAAGACAAGAATTTCCCGGTCTTTAAGTACAGCAGGGGGGCTGGAGTTAACAGGCTCATTAAGCCTTACCTAGACGAGAAATTTTACTTGAAATCACAGTGGAGTGCATAACTTGTGAGTATACTGAATGTGGCGTTGTCGTTTCAACGAATACGATGCGTCCCAAAAGTGTGAAATGTGTTACTTTGAATCGTTTAGTGCGGGAGTGCGGAGACGTTTTTAGTATGGAAGGACCTAATTTATTTTGCAACATTTGTGAGAAACCCATAGCGGCAGGCATGAGTTCACAAGTTACGCAACATTTTGCGACAGCGAAACACGTGAAATGTGCATTTTTAAAGAAGTTCACACATCGTTGGTTTCTCGAAATGCAGGATGTGAGATCTGGTTCAGCAAATTGCTAGTTCTCACAAGACATTTGTCACGCATTTCGTGTGGCTGATGTACCATTGAACAAATTGGAGAATCCAGTGCTACGTGGAACGTTAGAAAAGTACGTCAAACGTCCTCTCCCTGACGAGTCAACACTGCGTTAGAACTATTTACCCTAACTTTACTCTGAGTGCACAAAATTCGTAGTGAAATAGGCGACAACGCTGTGTGGATTACAATGACAAGACGTCCGACGATGCTGACCGTTACGTAGCCAACATCATACTGTAGTTGGTGGGTTAAAATACGATCCATCACAGTTATTTTTACTGACAGCTGTTCATTTTGAGAAAACCCACAGTTTCACAATAGCTAAAGCATTCAATGATGCTATGGTGCTTCTGTGGCCTGATTGCCGGGGACGACATTTAATTTACTGTACACGTCAATCGAGCAAATTTACCCACTCAAGTATCAGTATAAGACAATACAATCGGTACCATAACAGATTTTTAAGTGACCTTTTCTTCCGTTGTTTAGAATGAAATTCGAAAACGGCACATATATGGTTTCGTATCGCGTACTGTATCTGCAGGAAGTATTGTAGGATTCGGAAATTGAGGCAAGACCCGGTCTGTTAAGCGGGAATATTTGTACTGTGGACTGGGTTATTGAAGCAGCTGTACGTTTCAACTATTTTTAGAGTAACTGAGGGACATAATTACGATACCAATTTAAGAACATATTTTGCAAACTTAATCACATATTTTCCCACTTTTAAGCACATAAATAAATACATATTTCTGAAAACATAAGCACATAACTATCCTGGCCCTAGTCATAAATGACAGGTCTTTACACCCTCTACCCACAAACCAAGTCCCAGGTCTCTAGGACAAAAACCAAAAAAGTTCAATTTTGAAAGTAGGCGATATTTTGAAAACCAAACATCCTAAGAAGTGTTAGGCTTAAAAGAATGCTCTCTCTACGTCTTTTATCGTTGGAATAAAACTTTTTATTTTTTTACAATTTTTTCCAAAAAAGTCCAATTTTGAAATTTGCTATATTTTGGAAACTAGGATTTTTTTAAAACGTTTGTTTGACGTAAATGAATGGTCTTTACACCCTCTACCCCCCAAACGTCTCTAGGACAAACATGGTCCAGGATTCCTGATGTTCTCACACACGCGCGATGGCTGGAGGGAAATATTCTGTCTCAAACAGAACGTAGGCCACTGCGGATATCAGCACGATCGTCATGAATAACTTATTGAGTTGCTTTTCCTGGAAATATTTCAAACCGCAGGGATACGATTTAATAACGCGGAAGTTTCCTTGTTCGGAGATGCGATTAACTTATTCGACAGCATCCTGCGATGGGTGGGAGAAGGAAAACCACGAGGCTATTCTCGTAATAGATACGAGTATTTGCTGCAAAAATCCGACAGTTCTCTCATGGAATGTGGTTCTTTATTATACACCGTCTGTCTGAAAAGTTCGGTGAATGGGTCTATATTACGAACGGATTATTGGCTTACCTGAAACAGCCGTTACCATCCTTCGAATTAATCCCCGTGGATGGTTATGCACTTCTTAGAACGGCTGTACAAGTCCTGGCATAGTCTTCCTGAGGGAAAGCCTTAGTTGGGACGTCACATTACGTTGGATGTCCGAATACCTCTGGCCCTTCAGGGCTTTTCGGCACCCTGGACCCCAATACTCCATACTTTGACGCTTTCCTTCGAGGTCGTACCTCAGGCACCAGGTCTCGTCACCCGTGACGATGGTTTTCAGGGCCATTCCATTCCACGGAACATTCACCCTTCTCACCGCCACCCATAGAACAGGTGTGCAGTCTGTTTTTTCTGAATTTCTTCGGAAATTTTCGTTATTTACGCGTTTCAGACTGTTTTATGACGGATGCGCGCGAAAATAAATTTTTTGTCTGTCTATCTGTTTGTCTGTCTGTGGACAAAGTGGTTGTTCCCTTAGGGCCTATAACTCGAGAACGGCTGAGTGGATCAACGTAAAATTTGGTACAGATATCCTCCAGAGGCACGACACTAATCATTGATGTAACTCTTCTCTGTACCTCTCATAAAAGGGGGTCTACCCCCTTAAAATACTTGCTGAAATAGGCGTAGAAGGGCCAGACAAAGGTCATTTTCAGCCCCTCAATGTGAGAAGCGAAACTCGGGGGCCGAAAACCAAAATTGATACCTTGACTTAACCTGAAGTAAGTTTTTCGAATATTATTAAGTTTGCATTCGTTCTATATCATTATAAATTAATTTTTATAGTTGTTCATAATTATTTCAGTCTATAAATTTCCCCTTGGTCCCTTTTATTATGGTGTTGTTTTTCCTTTGCTTCTTTCAGGTTATGCATTGAGCTAACCTCATTGCTATTTGAAGTTGTTCCTTCCACGCTCGTCTAGTTCGTATGCAGGCATTTGATTTTGGACTTGTTGAGCATAAGGCTTCTTTATTGGTTGTGTCCATAAGGTGAAGTATTGTGATTTTTGCCAATTCAAGCTTCGACCAGTGTTTTGGAGCGGATTTACGAATTAACTGTCCACTGATTCTCTGTGTTTTGATGGCTGAATATCTTCGCTGTCACATATATGTTTTTAGTTTTGCTCAACATTTTCCTGTGACCTACTTATATGGTGCACCATATTAAGTTACATAGCCATTTATTTTTTGAGTGCTACGCTATCTTATATCTTTCTTCGAATATTTGTCTTGGCTGATGAAGGGGATAAAATCAATTAATCCCCGAAACATGTACCAGGAGCAAGTGTAATTATAATTTATTTTCATTTATGTATTGACTAAGGCGGATATACAATTTGTTGTTAAAACTACAATAATGAAAGAAAGCAAGCCGGTAACCATGGCAACATAAATTCACAGGTCCATCTATTGCTGTAAGACGCAATACAATTCCATTTATTAGCCTAATTTCAATTTTGAAAAAATAGGCTTATGAGATCACCTTTTGTCCGTGTGTGTGTGCGTGCGTGTGTGTGTGTGTGTGTGTGTGTGCGTGCGTGTGTGATTCGTGTGTGTGTCCCCCCCTAATAAAATCGAAACGGCTGGAGCGATTTCAATGAAACTCGGGAAGATCATAGCACTATTCCCGGCGACCTCGACCGTGCCCTTCAAATTTTGTTACGTCTCTCCAATCCAACATGGCGGCTGTGCGAAATATTTCACTAGCATTCAATATCTCCGAAACAATTACCGATATCGCCATGAAATTGTGTACGGTGATAAAGGGCACTACTAGAAGTTCACCTATGAGACTTTCAAAAACATGGTGACTACAAAACCAACATGGCGGCCAAGCGAAGTTGAGACATTTAAATAGACTTTTCTCGCGATTTAACTATCTAAATGTAATGAAACTTGGTACAGCAAATGTTTATACACATTGTAATGCACTGGAGTCTAATTTAGTTCAATTGTTTACATAACCTCAAAATGGCGGCTGTGCGAAATATTTCACTGACATTCTATATCTCCGAAACTATTACAGATATCACCCTGCAATTTTGTACGGTGATAAAGGGTACTGATACAGGTATACCTATGTATATTTCATAAACCTGTAAAGTACGAAAGGAACATGGCGACCAAGCGAATTTAAAATATTTTAATAGACTTTTCTCGTGATTTAACTCTCTGAGCGCAGTGAAATGTGGTACAGTAATTGATTTTGCAGATTGTAATGCACTGCCATCTAATTTAATTCAATTGCTTACATAACCTCAAGATGGCGGCTGTGCGAAATTTTAAAATTAAGTTTTAATTTCTTGTGTCGTAATCATGCGATCGAAGTGAAAGTTTGAATAATGAACCTAGGCAATAATTGTCCTTGAATGGTACATAACTCTATGGCCTATACACATAACACTCCTAAAGGGTGAGCTCCCGATATATTTAGACGGTTCTCAATATCTATGAATCTTTTACAGCAACCAAACTGAATTTTTTATGTTCATAGAGACTATGAACATATGTTCACCTATAGGACTTTCAGGAACCTGGTGAGCACAAATCCAACAAGGCGGCGACGCGAAGTATAAATATTTAAATGGACGTTTCTCGCGAATTAACTATCCGAGTGCCGTGAAACGTTGCACGTTAAATGCTTATACAAATGTTGATCCACTGGCATCTAATTTATTTCAATGGTTTGCATTATCACAAGATGGCTGCTGTGCGTAATTTTAAAATCTCGTTTTTACTTCTTGTTGTCTAATCATGCGATTGATGTTTGAATACCACACGTACACAATAATCTTAATGTAATAGCACAAAAATAAAAATCCAACCTGGCGACCATCTGAAATATTTTGACGGTTCTCAATATCTACGAATCTGTTACAGCAATTAAACTGAAATTTTGTATGTTGATTGTGGCAGTTAACATAAGTAGGATATATGAAAATAGGCTGTATAGTTCTTCACGGAACTACTTGTTACATTACTGAGATAGTTTGCAAATGGCCATAAGGTTATAACGGAACCAAATTAAGCTGTAAAATTCATCAATACATATAATGCGCTTAAGGGGGTCAAGGGGTAGGCTACTCTAGAATTTTTTTCACGCGATTTACACGTGCAGGTGTGGTACGGAAGGTCTATTATATCCCTATCCCTATATTGTTATATTATTATTATTATAATTATAATTATTATTATACTACGGCCTACAACGACGAGGCAAAGCTTATTTTCAGCCCCCTGGTATCAGAAAAAAAAACTCGGGGCCATTCAACAGCCTAAAGGGTCCCCGAAAACTACATTTTAAGGCTCTGAAACCAAGAGTTTCCAAGATATTCCCAGAAAACTAATTTCATTTAATAAACTAATGTATGAATGCAAGCCAGTAACCATGCCTACAGTGTCTCAAAAAGTTACATCCAACTTTCCATCTATTTCTGCAAGAAGTAATGCCACTCCATTTATTAAATTTCTGTGAAAGTTTGCAAATGGCTAGGCTATAAGGTTATCACGGAACCAACAAAAACTGTAAAATTCATCAATGCGCTTAAGGGGGTCAAGGGGTACCCCAGATTTTTTCCCAAGACTTAAACGTGCGATATGTCGTACAGAAGGTCTATTATATCTTCAAATAGCAACATTATTTTCAAAAATTCCTGGATTGAAATAATTTATTAGCCTACTTTCGATTTTTGCAAGAAATGAAAGTAGACTTATGAGATCAACACAGGGCGAACAATTGTGTGTGTGTGTGTGTGTGTGTGTGTGTGTGAGAGAGAGAGAGAGTGTGTGTATACTCTGAATGTCTGTCCCCCCCTATCACTTCGAACACGGTGAACCCGAATTGAACGAAATTTGGTACAAAGGTAGCACTAGCAAAGGACACCTGAGTGTCATGTTTTATATCGCCGCCATCTTGACGGAAACGTAATGGCGGCCACACAAATGTTCAAAGCTTAAATCAAATTACGACTAACCTTATCATCCGATATCTACAAAATTTTGCAACAACATACCTTTATGGAGGGAGCATCCTTTGACCAAACTAATTGGGCATTAGCCTAATAGTTTGCGGATGGTGGCCATCTTTGTGTCAAAATCGATTCCCCCTATTAATTCGAACACGGTGAAACCGAATGGAACGAAATTTGGTACAGTGGTAGCACTAGCAAAGGGCACCTCAGTGTCATGTTTTATATCGCCGCCATCTTAACGGAAACGTAATGTCGGCCACACAAATGTTAAAATCTTAAATCTAATTACGACCAACCTAATAATCTAGTCTCTACCAAATTTTGCAACAACATACCTTTATGTGGGAAGCATATTCCGACCAAACTGCAAGATCGTCAGCCCAATAGTTTGCAGATGGTGGCCAAGTGAAAAATGAAAATCCACAGCCTGCTTCCAGTCTCCGACCGGGTCAGGAATGGAATGAATGAAGCCCCCATCTAGCGGAGAGGATATGAACTGTGCCGGCCGCCGAGGCCTGGCGCACTCCTCTGGGGCAATGATTAAATGAATGACATGAAATGAAATGATAGTGGAGAGCGTTGCTGGAATGAAATTTTGACAGGGAAAACCGGAGTACCCGGAGAAAAACCTGTCTGCCTCCGTTTTGTCCAGCACAGATCTCACATGGAGTGACCGGGATTTGAACCACGGACCCAGCAGTGAGAGGCCGGCGTGCTGCCGCCTAAGCCACGGAGGCTTACACAGATGGTGGCCAGTATGTGTGCAAATCGATTCCCCCTATTAATTCAAACACGGTGAAACCCAATTGAACGAAATTTGGTACAGAGGTAGCAGTAGCAAAGGGCACCTCAGTGTCATGTTTTATATCGCCGCCATCTTGACGGAAACTGAATGACGGCCATCCAAATGTTAAAGCTTAAATCAAATTACGACCATCCTAATCATTTGATCTCTACCAGATTTTGCAACAACATGCCTTTTTGTGGAAAGCATCTTATGACTGACTACAAGGTCATCAGCCCAATAGTTTGCAAATAGCGGCCTTTTTGTGTGTGCAAATCCATTCCCCATATCAATTCAAACACGGTGAAACCGAATTTTACAGAGGTAGCACTAGCAAAGGGCACCTCATATTCATGTTTAATATCCCTATAGTACGTTGTATTTCAACAAGCTACTACAACCAACATTCAATTATACTCCTTGAAAAGGACAAAGAGTTATAACAATACCCATGCATTTAGGAGAAAGTAGGCTATATGTTCTTTACTGAACATCTTATTTTTTATTTTATTTTTTTGCTTTTAGGAATTTGGGCCATTGGAGGCTAAAAAAAACTGAATTTTCATGCACCACAAGCCTTTATAATTTATTAAAGGGGTGTTCCTCTGGATGCGGACTTGACACAACAGTGAGGGTCAGTTTTTATGTGACGTGTATTGCGTTTCGTCTACGAGGTTTTCAATTTTATTTTCACGTCAGGAAGTACACGTTAGGTAAATTAGTTTCAGAGCAAGTTTCAACTAATCATTTATCTTTGTCGACAAACAGGTTCCAAGCGCCTAACCATTGCAAAAGTTGCTCAATTGAATACGTCTGGTTATTAATACCAGATCTGGATACCGTCCTATCAAACATCAACCGTGAAGATAGGATCATATTACTCGGAGATTTTAACGCTAGAGTGGGCAGGGACTACATTGTTTGGAATGGTGTCATTGGTAAGGAGGGAGTTGGGAGCGAAAACTCCAATGGTATCAGACTGCTCTCCAAATGCACTGAACATGAATTGGTAATCACCAAAACTATCTTTCGCCAAAAGAATCGCTTTAAAACATCATGGCAGCACCCTAGATCGAAGCACTGGCATCTTATTGACTATGTGATTGTACGCAAGAAAGATTTACGAGATGTTCTTATCACCAAAGCAATGACAGGAGCCGATGACTGTTGGACAGATCACCGGCTTATCAGATCAGTTATGCGTATACCATTATCCACACAGAGGAGGAAGCAACAGAAGAGCTGTAGGCATATTTTTGATACCGAGAAGTTTGGTAAGTCAGAGCATATCTCCCAATATAAAGAGTTGCTTAGCCAGACACTGCCACAGGAATACCATCCAGATGTAACACTGCACTGGGAGAGTCTGAAGACCGCTATTCAGAATGCTTGCAAGGAAACGCTGTGATATAAGACCAGGAAACATCAAGACTGGTTTGATGAAAATGATGAAGAAATTGAAGCATTAATCTCAGAAAAGAGAAAAGCCTTGCAAACTTGGAGAAAAGATATGAACTCCCGTACAAAGAAAGAAGCATTTTGTCTTGCGAAGGCAAATGTCCAAAGAGGAACTCGTGCGCTCAAAAATGCATGGTGGACATCCAAAGCTAAGGAGCTGCAATATCTAGCCGACAAAGATTCGCGACAGTTCTTCCAAGTCACAAAAGCGATTTATGGCCCCTCCACGTTTGGTAGAAATCCACTTTGGTCCAGTGACAAAAGTACGCTTCTAAAAGATCAATACTCCATCATGAATAGGTGGAAGGAGCATTTTGAAGACCTCTTGAACCAGGACTCAGTTATTGATGAGCAGGTGTATGATATATTACAACAAGCACCCATCAAGGAAGAACTCGGTACCCTGCCAACACTAGATGAGGTTCAGTGTGCTATTAATCAAGCAAAGCGACACAAAGCCACTGGATGTGATGGAATACCGGCGGAAGCTCTCAAAGAAGGAGGTGAGGAACTCATAAGCCACATACATGATCTTATCATTAAAATTTGGAGAACTGAAAAAATGCCTGCTGATTTCAGAGATAGTCTGATAGTTCCCATATTTAAGAAAGGTGATCGTGCAGACTGCAACAACTATCGTGGTATATCTTTGTTATCATGCCTTGGAAAGCTTATTGCTCGTATTTTGGCGAATCGTATTCTATCCCTGGTGGAGAAAATACTCCCAGAGGGCCAATGTGGTTTCAGGCCTTCTAGAGGAACTGCAGATATGATATTCACTGTTCGTCAGCTTCAGGAGAAATGTAGAGAGCAAAATAGACCTCTTTATATTGCCTTTATAGACCTCAGTAAGGCATTTGACTCGGTAAACCGTGAAGCCTTGTGGAAGATTTTAGCATTGTATGGTTTTCCACTGACATTTATTACCATCTTAAGACTACTCCACACTGATATGAAGGCAAATGTCATTGGTAACGACTCTATTGGAGAACCATTTCATATAAATACCGGCGTTAAACAAGGCTGTGTGATTGCCCCTACATTGTTTTCTCTGTACGTTGCCACTGTCATGCAGTTAGTCAAAGATGATCTTCCTACAGGTATACAGATAACTTACAGGATGGATGGGAAGATCTTTAATTTGAGCCGTCTAAAGGCAAGGACTCGAACATCTCCTGCTGCATTGGTTGAGTTACAGTACGCTGATGATAATGCAGCAGTAGCTCAATCAGAGGACGAACTTAGGAAAATCCTGAATGCTTTTTCTTCAGCATACAAAAAGATTGGGCTGAAACTTAACACCAGTAAAACCCAAGTCCTCTACCAACCAGCCCCTGGACAAGGACAAAGAAACATCAATGTCACCATCGACGGAGCGAAGCTTCAAGAAGTTAACACCTTTTCTTATCTTGGCAGCACCCTGTCATCAAGTGCAAATATAGATTCCGAAATCCAACACAGGATTAACAGTGCCGGGGCATCCTTTGCAAGATTGAGGTCTGGAGTTTTTGACAACCATCATATCAATGCTGCAACGAAGATCCTTGTGTACAATTCGGTTGTAGTTCCCACCTTACGTTACGGATCTGAATCCTGGACATGCTACAGACGTCATTTTAAAAAGCTGGAGCAATATCACCAGCGTTGTTTGAGGAGAATTCTTCGTGTGACATGGCAAGACAAACGCACAAACACCAGCATTCTCGAAGAAGCACAGACTACCAGTGTTGAAGCCATGCTTTTAAAACGTCAGCTGCGATGGACAGGACACGAAATCCGCATGCCCAATAATCGTATTCCCAAGCAAGTGTTTTGCTCTGAACTAACTGAGGGCAAGAGCTGTGTGGGAGGTCCGAGGAAGCGATTCAAAGACGTACTAAAGGCTAATATGCAAATGTGCCATATTGATATCAACAACTGGGAGACCTTAGCTCTTGATCGCTCATCCTGGAGATCAATTGTTCATCGTGGTGCGATACTTTTTGAAGAAAACCGCCGACGTATGATAGAAGATCAGAGGCAGCGCAGAAAGAACAGAGTGTTCATTAGAAGACAGGGAATGAATGCGGATGTCTCACCTGGACCTGATACTACCTGCCATCACTGCGGGAAACTGTGTCTCTCCCGCATTGGGCTTTTTAGTCACCTCCGGACTCATCGATGAAGAGTCATTCAGCATTGGAAGGCCAACCTACTCGAGACGAGTGTTTGCTATCATCATCAATACCGAAGACCGTTCGAAGAATGGGTACTTCTGCTAGTCTTATTATATAATACGCTAAGGTGTATCTTTCACAAAACTCAAGCTCCTAAACCAGGAGGAGTTAGAAGGTGTGGATTATTCCAAAATCTCCCAAATCGTCTCAATAGTACAGAAAAAAAAATCTTGAAAAGTCAACGGAAATATATTTATTTGTTTATAAAGTGCTTTTAAACAAACAAACAAGACGGTAGCCCCTGGGAGAACATGTGTCGCGTCTAGCCCATAAAAAAATAGAGCCGGGCGGGTAGTTTGTCCACATGGGGTGCACACAACCCTGGTCCGCTAGTTTTAAATTAATTTAAGCCCAATATCATCATTAACTGAACGGTTTAGGCCATGAGGCCTGTTCCGTCTCCACTTTTACTTGGTTCACCCACCTCTTCTTTCGTCTACCTATTCTTCTTCCATGACTTGCTTGGTAAAGGTAGATTTGTGCTGGAAGCCAAGAATTTCCTGGTCTTAATAAATGAACTACTTGATTTTTATCTTTGTCGATACAGGTGATACAACTTCATTTCGCCGGTTTAAAAAAATGAACATTATGGAGATGATTCACAAAGATAAGCGAACTCTTATGGACAAAAATTCTGAACTACAAAAACAAATTTCTCCCATTCATTCCATAAAGATAATGCACCCAACGATTTAAGAGCAGTCAAATAATGAATATCACGAAGCAAGTAAGAAATGAAACCAAAATTGCGGGGGGAAGAGGTACGTCTCAATATCACCTAGTGACATGTAGGTAATAAAATTGTGATCGCTCTTCAACACTAACAAATATCATTGGGCGCCACTCATATACACAATGAGAATGAAATAAAGAACACGAAATCTCTCCTCCCGGGCAGTAAGACAATATGACATGCTTATGGCAAAAACATCATAGGCCTCTTATTCTCAATGAATCTCTACAACAACTTTCACATATAAGATCGTATTTCTTATTTATTCTAATCTCTGCCGCAAGATACTCAGTCTTTCCTTCGTCTCCACAAAACAATGATTAATCTATATGGATCTATTGAACCCATGGGCCATAGGGTCCATGACGGTCGAATCCATGTCCTTAAGGAAGAAATGAAAGAAACGTATAGTTTCTTAAAGGAACGGAGAGAGATTTTAAGCCAGGAATATAGCTTAACATTGTGCAAGCGACTAGGGACAGATGCTCCTTAGATGAGATCACCACACTCGACATTTCAGAGAGGGCCGGTCACGAGTATTAATAACTGAGTGGAAGTTTCCACCGTGATAGAAAGAGAAGCCTGAATCGGAATTCAAGCTGACGTGGCTGGAAATTGACAACGTCGCATACGCGCCATAAGAGGAATAATTAAAATTAACACGTTTACGAGCATAATAATGAGTAAACAAGCACAGTACAGTGAATCATTTGGAATGAGAGATTTTTCAGTATAGAGAAACCATGTAATAATTGTGCAGAAATAAACTGCCGACGTAAGACTACGTCACAGGGGAAGTACCTAAGCCTCTGTGGAGGGGAGAGAGCAAAAAGAATGCAACACCCACACAATTGAGGACGAGAAATTAATTAATATCTCCGAATTGCACGATCGATTCTTAGGTGCAATAAGATCATGTGACATTGAGAAGACGAGTTTTCGGAAGGTATAATTTTTATATTTGTGGCACCATTATTTTAGAAGTTGACCACAGAAAAGGCTTGAGTCTTATTTTTTTGTAGTAAAACAGTATAAAGCTTCGGGCGTTTCCAAGCCAATCATGCAGTATTCAGACAGCCAGAGGGCACGTCACTGTGTCACATCGCATGCAGTCCTACGAGCATTCCGTGAGGGGAAGTGCTGCTCCACGACGTAGAAGTAATCATTCCGACAGTCCGTGAGGGGACGTAACTCTGCGTTACATCGATAACAGCTACCAGTACTCCTTGAGGGGAGAAACGCTGTTTTACACCGCCGAAGTAAGATCCAATAGCCACAGGCGTCACAGTAGTAACGACTTGCTTGCCTCCATAAGGAGCATTCAAGACGAAATTTTAAAGTATCGCCGTTGTGAAATATTAGGAAAATCCTAATTATAGGATTTAGGCCCGACTGTATACAAGTTAAAGTGAAAATTCGCAAGATATAGTCAGAGCAGGCTGCGAACGTCGGACTTAAAGGCGATAGGTCGTTAAATGTACGAACGAACAGATCATAACGTACGGAAGTATCGTACCAGACAGATAAACTGTTATTTAAATTGAAGCAACCTAAAAGGGAAGAACAGAATAAGGTTCGAACGTAGGAGTGTTAAAACAGTTCAAATAAAGACGATAGGAGACTATAAACGTTAGCTCCAGAAAGCAGGCGAACAATTCTAATAGTACTAGAATCGAGAAGTGCTAGCTGCTAGAAACTAAATCTATAGGTCTTAGAGGAGACTTCGATCCATATAGACTCTCGTTAGGATCAATAGACAGATCTACAGAGAAGCCGTTCAAGCTAGATAAATAGCCAGTTATCCAGGATAGGAATAGCAGAATTGAACTCCAGGGAACAGTAGATATTTCGGGACTTTCGCATTCTTCAGAATAGGAAGCCGACATCGGATAAATCTCACCCTTGGAAACGGGAATTCAAGAAGATCACGTGTGATAGGCTCAGAAGTACGGCCTAGTGATCGAGTAATTGTGAAGTGTAAAATAATCAAGATTGTGTGTTAGATAATATTTTTAGTGTTATTATGTGTTCAAAAGGGACACACCAGTATATAAAAATGTCGTCAATATTAAGTGTTCTAGATATAGGTCAAAAAGTGTTTTTACGTAAGATGAATACCTTCAATATGGTGTAAAAAGTTCGAAGTGGGCCCAAAAATGAAACACCACACCAGATTTAAGATCATGGGATGATCTGAAAATATGTGAGTACAAATTTCATTTTTTTATTTTGGTGTCAGAAATTGATTGTGTACAACTCACCGGAGTTTTGAGTGAAAGGGATGTGTTTTAATGAATGAATACTGAATAATCAAGAATACGGTCTGAACAATAATAAAATAAATAGAGAAATTATGAATAATTATGTAAAGAATAAATTCCGTAGAGGTAATATGTGAATAAAGGGTTAATGTATTTAACAGATGTCATAAGAGCAAGCGAAATATCATTTAATTATCACGAAAGACATTGAAATAAAGTAAAGTTGAGATATGAAAGAGATAGCTTTTGAGCTTGTATAAAGAATAAAGATAATAATAATAATAATTAAATATGGAAATGTTAAATAAAAATCAAATAAATTGATATGAACATAAGAACGTTAAGCCTTAACGTATGTGTAAGAAATGAGGTTCAATGGAATATTTTAAAACAGGGAGCGATTTATCGACCATGGAGAGATTAATATGTGAATTAAAATAATATGAATTGTTACTAAAGAGATTTACCAGTTCTTGGGAAGACATTTTCGGCTTAAAATAATGCATAGCGCATAATGAGCGCAAATATAATATTAAAGTGTCACGCTAGGAACGCGTAGTGGTGAAATACTTGGTACATTACTTATGGAGGGTAGTTGATTGCAGTGAATTGATAATTGTGTAAGTCCTCTATTTGTGACATTGGTATCACGAGGCATTGTGTATGTATTTAAAAAGGGAGCTAATATATGGTATATTTGAGCGTATGTCATTGGGCCACGGCCGACTCTAAATCGCATTGTGTAATAAGTCCTCTGTACGGGATTAGTTCCCGAGGCACCTGAAGAGATTCGAATGCAGGATCTTCTTATGATAAAAGCCCCTGTAATTCTCCGTCGTCGTATGTGTATTTAATCTTCCCAATCAATGAGGACCCTCTCATAATTAATAAATGCCAAGGATATGAAAATGGTCTGTGAACCAAAGAATAGTTGTTTGAATGTTACGGTACTATAAAGCCCGGTCTCCCCAGAGCTGGATAGAATGGAAAGGTTTGTTTTGAAAGCCTTGAAAATAAGCTACTAAATGTTGGGTCAGACGGGATGTCTCCTCCACCCTAACATGTCATAAATCGCACCCCAAGGAGTAGAGTCTAGCTTTCTTAAAGCGAGAAGGAACAGAGACCGTCTCGTAAGCTGTTGTAAAGAAAAATAAATTCACCAGGAGTGTTTAAAGTTGTTAACGACCCGGGCATTGAACCGAGGTCCTTAAAGATGGATATTTCGTTTGCCGGTTCAGATCGTAGTTTCTTATATGATAATGGTCTATTAAGACATAAGAGATAAATAACAATCCCTATTGTAATAATGTATGGACGTGGGATTCCACGAGTTGATTGAAGGCAACTGAGTTCGGGAGTAACTATAGTTTTTGACTGTGTCAAGTACCTTCACGCTCTGGAGTACACAATTGATTTTCTGATTACCTTAATATGTTTGTGAAATAAAGAGAGATGATAACAACTGAATGTGTGGACTTGCCCAAAATATTGACTGAGATAATTAACATAGATCTTAAATATAATTATATATTTGTTCTTGAGATATAAGAAAATATAAAAGACAATGTTTGAGGTGTACAAGAATGACACCATAATAATGTAAATGCATGGAGCCAAAGAGCTCGGAGTTATGTAAACTTAATGTTAGTGCTTTATGGAAGTGAGACTAAGTAAGAATTGATGGTTTATGTGGAAACCACAGGTTTTGAATACAATATTTGTTTATTTTATTTTGTGATCCCTTGTTCATTTGGAACAAGCAGTTGATATTTGGGTCAGTAATTAATTTGTTAAAAATGTTTGTAGCGCCATTAATTTCATTAATTAAATGTGTTTAAATAGGAGTTGATTTTGTTGTTATTTTTGCAAGTGTATCCTCTAATTAATCCAAAATATGTGAGTCACAGAGTGGGGGAACTTACCGCTGCCCCGAAATCCCGAATTGAGCTACGCTGGTATACTGTGATTGGCATATTTCTTGCTAAATGGGCACAGGGGGATATATAAATACTGTGCTGGATTAATAACTAGAGGAACACTTAAGTCGGTCATATCATGTAAAATTAAAGTAATGATAGGAAAAGCTACAACGTAAAATATTAACTGACCGTATGGGTCCCTGGAAACTCATACCGAGCAGCCCTGAATATATTATATTATTAACCCCCTAGCAAATCTTAGATTTTGGCGCCCAGTACGCAGGGCTGAGTTTTCCTAGGGAAAACCCGAGTTTTCTCGAAAAATCAAAATTTTCATTTTTTTTGAAAAAAAATGGTTTTTCGAAATTTTGAATTTTGAATACTTCCATAAAGGTTTTATGAAATTGAATAAAAGTAGTAAAAGGGTACGTTGTAAGTGAATACCCGTACCAAAGTAATATCTTAAAAAAGAGATTGGGACACACCGATTCAGAGTATCATCTCTCAAGCATGTACTAGTGTGGTGGCATTTGTGGCCCACTGTATTTTTATATTAGAAAGATGGTGACGATGATGGAGTTAAAGGAGTGTTTGGATGAACATTTCCAAAAGAATAGGGACGAGATAATAAAAATAAGTACGCAAAGTACGGAAGATGCAAAAAAAGAGAATAGGGAAGAGAGGCAGGAACTTTTGAACGCTTTAAAAGGCGATAGCAATGAGAAGTGGGAGGCCATAAACAATAAATTGGGAACAATAGACAATACATTGGGTCTCCAAAAGGATGAAAATAACATAGTGTTCGAATCCATAAATGAAAGTTTGGAGTCAATAAAAACTGATAGTGCTAATATGGACACTAAATTAGAGAATATCGAAGCTAAAAGTAATACCATGGAAACTAAATTAGAAGCTATCGAGGCTAACTGTGTAAAAATGAACGATGAATTGAAGGCGGAGATAGAGGGCAAATTGAATAGTATAAAAACAGAAAATTCAGATCATTTTTCAGCACAATCCAGGGCTTTGGAAGATAAACTAGGAATAATGGAAGGGAAATTTAAAAACGAATTACATTCCTTTCAGGAGAAGATTATAGGTGATAATTTCTTGAAAAGTCAAGCCATGAACACTAAACTAGAGGCCATGGAGACTAAAATACAAAGTAATATAAATGAGAAATTAGAAGGGATAATGAATGACAAATTCCAAGGTTTTGATACTAAGTTGGGGGACAAGTTAATTGAGTTAAAAGGGGAAATCACAAGTAAAATTGAAAATGAAAATGGGGCACTTAAGTCTGAACTGCAAGGCCAAATCAACATATTGAAAGACAGTATGGTAAATTCCCAAACTCAATGCAAAGAAAACTTTGAAAATTTAAAAGGTAATTTTAAGGCTATAAAAATTAAGTTAAATTCCATGGAAACAACATGTCAAAAGAATGTAGACGATTGTAAAAATGAACTTGTAACCCAGATCCAAGGTGTGCGGGAAAAATTAGAAGCTCAGATAAAATCTAACAGCGATATTTGTGAGGCCTCCCGGGAGGAAATAAAACAAAGCGTGAATAAGCTAGGAACCCGATTTGGAAAGGTTGAGGAGAAAGTAGGGACCCTCGAGAACAAAATCGGTGTAGTTCAGACTGAGGTAACTGAGATGAAAAATCAAAATATAAAGGATGCGCGGGATATGAAAGATCAATTTGAGCTATTTACCGGGCAGGTAGATGATAACTTAAAGAAGTATGAGGGTGAAATAAATCGAAGATTAGGTATCTACGAGGGGCATCTCCAGGGTGAAAGAAAACAACGAGAGGACGAAAATAAGGATAACACCCATAAAATAAATGAAATAAGTCAGGGTATTACTGAGGTCCAGGAAACCATCGGAACATTAAAGGATCACGTAGGAAAAACCAATAAGGAAGTTAATCAGGTCCAAGATGAAATGATGAAATTGTATAAGAGTCAAGAGAAAACTGAGGGAAGGCTTGAAGGAATGAAAATAGATATGGTCAAAGGACGAAAAGAAGTGGAGAAGCAAATAAAGGAGATACGAGAGGGCCTGGAGACCATAGGTGACGTTAAGCCAGAAATTATAGACCAACAGGCTAAGATCATTAAGAAAGAGGTAGAAGACCAAATAAATGGATTTAGGGATAGCTTCAGGGATGAGAAATTCCAACTCCAAAAGATAGAGGAAGATATTAAAAGGAATCAAGAAAGAATTCAAAATGAATTAAGATCCCGATTGGAGAGGACGGAACATAAGAACAGTCAAATGGAAATCCAACTCATGGCAAATGAAGAAAGTGCCCGAAGAGAAAGGAAGCTAGAATTCGAAAATCCGGAGGAGTTTCCAAAAACAGGATGGGCAGATTCCCGTGAACAAGGCACAGATACGGAGAGGGACTTAGGAGGGGAGAGCCCTTATAAGATCCCAGGATATCCAATGGCGATGTCAACCCCGTACACAAATCAGGCAAATGGCCAAATAATAAACATTATTAAATCTAATGAGGACAGACCAGTAAAGTTTACGGGTAATAACATGTCTATTACTCCAAAATACTGGCTAAAAGAAGTGGCAGAGTATCTAAATGAAATGAAGGTTCCTCAGGATCGGAGACTGAGAGCTATTGAAAAGCTGTTGGCAGGTGATTGTCTCACCTGGTTCAGAAGCTTCAGATACACTTTTGATACGGTGGAAGGCTTTAGGGAAGCATTTTTAAAGCGATATTGGGCAGCAGATTCCAAGAAAATTTAAGGCTAGATCTGTACTCTAGGAAGTACAGCACCAATGCACCTACTAAATACTCGGAATTTTTCACCGCTCAGCTGTGTAAATTCCGCGAACTGGATATTGCTCCGGCAGAAAACGACCTGTGTGCCGCCATTGCAAGACAGCTTCCATATGAGATTCAGAGGCTGCTAATCTCATCCAAAGCCAGAAGTGCTGTGGAAGTGGAAAGCGTATTACGTCAGTTAGATATGACGACTTCGCACGTAACACCTCGGCATCAGAGACAAACTGAGCAAGTACACATGGCCAGCAGTCAGGAAACTGGAGAAAAACCAGCGACCAGGAATCAGTCCACCAGTACGGATACTCAAGGACGAGATCGAGAGTATGGGCACCAGGAGCCTAGAAGGATACAGCCATATTACCGGGGAGGATATCGAGGAAGAAATCCTAGAACGACGGGTTATAGGCAACAGGAAAGCCGACCCTATAACAATAACCAGCAAAGGCCGGACAACAGAAAGAAATGGGAGAATTATCCCAGGAGAAATGTAAGGCCAGACGATAGAGATGATGAATATCGGGCCGAAATAGAAGAAAGATATCAGGAGAGTCTTCGTTATATGAACGAAAGACCAGATGAACCTGATAGGCAAAAAGTCCGTTGGAGTGAGGCAATCAAGAACCGGAAATCACCCGACCGACTAGACGGAGCTCAAAGCTTGGAACTACAAGCTCAGCTAAAGAATGAGGGAAAAGGGAGCCCTCAGGATAAAAAAAACTCCAAATTTAAATTGTCAAAAGTGGAAACATACCAGGAGCTGGGAGGAGGTAGAAATTGTAAATTGGATAGCCAGACCAGATGAACTAATTAACGAGGATGTGGAAGGAATCCCACCTGTTAAAAGAGAACTACCTATAATTATGCTTAGGATAGAAGGATTACTGGTCAGAGCATTGATTGATACTGGATCCACAATAAGTTTAATTACACAAACCCTTTTAAATGAATTGGAAACAAGGGGCCGAGTACTAAAGATTCCCACATCAAGTGTAAAGATTAAGGGAATTATCCCTGAAAAATCTTTGACATGTAAATTTCAGGTATACATTGATTTAATCATGGGTAACGCTGAAATTTCGCAGTGCTTTTTGCTGGTAAATCAATTACCGTATAATGTCATATTAGGTATTGATTTTATCCGTGAGAACAAGGTCATTATAGACCTAGCGCAAAACTGCATTAGAATTCAAAGAGAGGATGTGGATGAGCAAAACATTAACCTACAGGATCAGGAGGCGAAAATAACAGAACAGGTATGGCATATGGAAGAAGTGATTGAGGAAGATTATAGGGACATAGAAAAGATATTTGAAGTCCTCAACATAGAACTCGAAGATAATGTGGAAAATGAGTTCGAGACCAACCTGTCAGGAAAAGTGGAGGAAGCTAAAGTCAGCCTCGAAATTAAGGAACAGTTAAAGAAACTATTATTGGATTATAGGGACGTATTTGATTCCAAGCCAGGGAAGATTGAAAATTTTAAATACGCGTTCCAAGTCAACGATTGGGCACCGTTCAAACAAAAACCATACCCGGTTGCGGAAAAAACATTACCCACAAACCAAGAAAACACTGCAGGAGATGATGAATGCAGGTGTTATAGAAAAGATGGCGACACCATATGTTAGTCCATTAGTGATTGTGAGTAAACCGGATGGCTCAGTAAGGGTGTGTTTAGATGCCAGAAATCTAAATGCAAAAATTATACCAGAAAATGATTCGGCACCACCCATAAAAGAAATACTGAGGAAGTTTAAAGGCAAGAAGATTTTTACGAATATTGACATGACTTCTTCGTATCATCATCTCGAACTGGAAGAGAAAACCAGCTTGTTGACTGGATTTCAGTTCGATCAACAAACATACTGCTTTAGAAGATGTCCGTTTGGATTAAAGACTGCAGGATCCGCATTAATAAGAGCGCTGGATCGAAACCTGTCAGAGGAAGTGAAAGAGTGCACTATCCGATACGTAGATGACATTTTGCTTACCTCGGAGAACATTGAGGAACATTTAGAAAATTTGAAGAAATTATTAGAAGACCTAAGGAGGGCAAATTTTAAGATAAATTTAAAGAAGTCGAACTTCTGTCAAAGGCAAGTGACATTTTTAGGGCATGTGATTGACAAGGATGGTGTTAAACCAAATCCATGCAAATTGGAATCGATAAGGGATTTTCCAAGGCCTTTGAAAGTGAAGAACGTTCGCCAGTTTTTGGGATTGATTGGGTTCTTCTCAGGACATTGTCCATCATACACCAAAACTGTTGCACCACTACAGGACCTTCTGAAGAAGGGGGGCAAGTGGAAATGGACGGAGGAAGCAGAAAAAGCATTCGGGGAAGCCAAGGAAATGCTCTTAAATTACGTGAAGCTAGGATATCCTGATTTTAATCAGAGATTTATCATTCAGACAGATGCATCCCAGATTGGAATAGGGGCAATGCTATATCAGGAGAACCCGGAAAACCCTGATAAGAAGAATTATCTAGCTTTCACAAGTAGGAGACTGAAACCACACGAGAAAAATTATACGATCAGCGAGATCGAGCTGTTAGCGATATTGCACGCGTTGCAATATTGGCGGAAGATCGTATATGGGTTTCAGGTCATTCTAAGGACGGATCATAAAGCCTTAACCTTTTTGATGAAGACTGATTTATCCAGTCAAAGGTTGATGCGTTGGGCTTTATATATTCAACAATTTGACATCAAGATAGAGTACTGCCCAGGAAAGGAAAACATAGTTCCAGACTACTTAAGTAGACAGCCAGAGTCCATAGAAGAGGAAGTAATGGCTATAGATTTGGAAGACAGGGATCAGCGTACTCTTAATGAGTTAAGAAGCATTAGTCAAAGGCAACGGGAGGATCCATGGATGAACCTGCTCATATCATTCCTTGAGGGAAGCTTGATAAGAGGATCACCAGCGTACACGGAAGCTGAGAAGATAGCACAAGACTACACGTTTTATAATGGGTTATTATATAAGTTTGTGGACTCTGACCATACGAAATTAAGGATTGTTGTACCTGCAATTTTGCAGAGGAAAATAGTATGGTTAGCCCATAGATCGTTCGGACATATGGGAGTCGACAAAACAGTCTCAATGCTGAAAGAAGCATTTATATGGCCGAGACTGAGAGAAACTGTAAGGGACACGTTAAAGACATGTGATTTATGTCAAAGGATTAAACCTAATGCATTTCTGATGAGACAGAAGCCTATACCATTGTTGCCCGAAAGGCCCGGCCAAATCATATCTATCGATAATTTTGGACCTTTGCCAAAGGCGAGAAGAGGAAATCGACACATAATGGTGGCTATGGATGTCTTCACTAAAATGGTTGTCCTTGCTCCCATACAGAAGACTAGTACCAAACAGGTGTTAAAACGACTTAAAGAAAAAGTGATACCGATTCTGGGGAAACCTGAGAACTTGTTGTCGGATCACGGCAGTTGTTTCACCAGTGTAGAGTTCAGACGAGAATTAGAAAGACTTGGAATACGTCAAATTTTGTCAAGTATTCGCCATCCTGAGGCAAACCCTGTAGAGAGAGTTATGAGAGAAACGGCCAAGTATTGTAGAATATACTGTGCCGAAGAAAATTGGAAGTGGATAGATATTTTGGATATTATTGAATTTTGTATAAATAATACAATCCATGAATCCACAGGAGAGATACCCATAACGTTACATCGGAATGAGCAACCAGAAAGACCTTGGAATCTGGTAATTCCTAGACCAGCAGACGCTCAGCCGGGAAGAGATGTACGAATTAGGAGAGCCTTTGAGCATCTAAAAGCTCAAGCCGACAGGAGGCAGAGAAGAAATAGGCATAAGAGGTATCATCGACCATTATTAGCAGGAGAAATGGTGTTAGTGAAAAGACCAGCCATTTCGGATCCAGGGAACCGTGTGTACAAGAAGTTCCAGAAAATGTACCACGGACCATATCAGATAATCAGAGATTTGAGGAATAACGCATATAGAATTCGGCACTGTGAAACGGATCACGAAGTGACCATGAATTCAGCAAATTTGAAATTATATTACCCTCCCGAAGATTTTGATGAAGAAAATGAACAAGCCCTGGTCATGGAAACATTTAGAGAGGAATCCGCTTTTGACATAGACAAGAATAAGGAAGAAATAGAAAATAGAGCTCAAGCATTCGAGTGCGAATGCGAATTGGAAAAAGTATATTGGGAAATTAAAGAAATAATTGAATTTATTGAAGAAGAAAATTCCAATTTAAGAAAAGAAAATGATGAAATAAGGAAACGGGTAGGGATAGACCAAACCCGTAAGGGAGAATGAGGTTCTGGGAACTTAAAGTCCAGACAATGAAAGAAAGAAAGAAAGAAAGGGTAGGGACAGAGCATACCCGACTTACGCAATTACCGTATACGACTTAAAAGAAAATAAAATAACAGTAAATACGGATGACGTTATGATGGATTCGACGGAAAGGAAATACAAATTAAATTGAAATAAATTTCCTCAAAATTTTTGAAAATTTATTTACCTAAGGAGGGGAGAGATGAACCCATGGGCCATAGGGTCCATGACGGTCGAATCCATGTCCTTAAGGAAGAAATGAAAGAAACGTATAGTTTCTTAAAGGAACGGAGAGAGATTTTAAGCCAGGAATATAGCTTAACATTGTGCAAGCGACTAGGGACAGATGCTCCTTAGATGAGATCACCACACTCGACATTTCAGAGAGGGCCGGTCACGAGTATTAATAACTGAGTGGAAGTTTCCACCGTGATAGAAAGAGAAGCCTGAATCGGAATTCAAGCTGACGTGGCTGGAAATTGACAACGTCGCATACGCGCCATAAGAGGAATAATTAAAATTAACACGTTTACGAGCATAATAATGAGTAAACAAGCACAGTACAGTGAATCATTTGGAATGAGAGATTTTTCAGTATAGAGAAACCATGTAATAATTGTGCAGAAATAAACTGCCGACGTAAGACTACGTCACAGGGGAAGTACCTAAGCCTCTGTGGAGGGGAGAGAGCAAAAAGAATGCAACACCCACACAATTGAGGACGAGAAATTAATTAATATCTCCGAATTGCACGATCGATTCTTAGGTGCAATAAGATCATGTGACATTGAGAAGACGAGTTTTCGGAAGGTATAATTTTTATATTTGTGGCACCATTATTTTAGAAGTTGACCACAGAAAAGGCTTGAGTCTTATTTTTTTGTAGTAAAACAGTATAAAGCTTCGGGCGTTTCCAAGCCAATCATGCAGTATTCAGACAGCCAGAGGGCACGTCACTTTGTCACATCGCATGCAGTCCTACGAGCATTCCGTGAGGGGAAGTGCTGCTCCACGACGTAGAAGTAATCATTCCGACAGTCCGTGAGGGGACGTAACTCTGCGTTACATCGATAACAGCTACCAGTACTCCTTGAGGGGAGAAACGCTGTTTTACACCGCCGAAGTAAGATCCAATAGCCACAGGCGTCACAGTAGTAACGACTTGCTTGCCTCCATAAGGAGCATTCAAGACGAAATTTTAAAGTATCGCCGTTGTGAAATATTAGGAAAATCCTGATTATAGGATTTAGGCCCGACTGTATACAAGTTAAAGTGAAAATTCGCAAGATATAGTCAGAGCAGGCTGCGAACGTCGGACTTAAAGGCGATAGGTCGTTAAATGTACGAACGAACAGATCATAACGTACGGAAGTATCGTACCAGACAGATAAACTGTTATTTAAATTGAAGCAACCTAAAAGGGAAGAACAGAATAAGGTTCGAACGTAGGAGTGTTAAAACAGTTCAAATAAAGACGATAGGAGACTATAAACGTTAGCTCCAGAAAGCAGGCGAACAATTCTAATAGTACTAGAATCGAGAAGTGCTAGCTGCTAGAAACTAAATCTATAGGTCTTAGAGGAGACTTCGATCCATATAGACTCTCGTTAGGATCAATAGACAGATCTACAGAGAAGCCGTTCAAGCTAGATAAATAGCCAGTTATCCAGGATAGGAATAGCAGAATTGAACTCCAGGGAACAGTAGATGTTTCGGGACTTTCGCATTCTTCAGAATAGGAAGCCGACATCGGATAAATCTCACCCTTGGAAACGGGAATTCAAGAAGATCACGTGTGATAGGCTCAGAAGTACGGCCTAGTGATCGAGTAATTGTGAAGTGTAAAATAATCAAGATTGTGTGTTAGATAATATTTTTAGTGTTATTATGTGTTCAAAAGGGACACACCAGTATATAAAAATGTCGTCAATATTAAGTGTTCTAGATATAGGTCAAAAAGTGTTTTACGTAAGATGAATACCTTCAATATGGTGTAAAAAGTTCGAAGTGGGCCCAAAAATGAAACACCACACCAGATTTAAGATCATGGGATGATCTGAAAATATGTGAGTACAAATTTCATTTTTTTATTTTGGTGTCAGAAATTGATTGTGTACAACTCACCGGAGTTTTGAGTGAAAGGGATGTGTTTTAATGAATGAATACTGAATAATCAAGAATACGGTCTGAACAATAATAAAATAAATAGAGAAATTATGAATAATTATGTAAAGAATAAATTCCGTAGAGGTAATATGTGAATAAAGGGTTAATGTATTTAACAGATGTCATAAGAGCAAGCGAAATATCATTTAATTATCACGAAAGACATTGAAATAAAGTAAAGTTGAGATATGAAAGAGATAGCTTTTGAGCTTGTATAAAGAATAAAGATAATAATAATAATAATTAAATATGGAAATGTTAAATAAAAATCAAATAAATTGATATGAACATAAGAACGTTAAGCCTTAACGTATGTGTAAGAAATGAGGTTCAATGGAATATTTTAAAACAGGGAGCGATTTATCGACCATGGAGAGATTAATATGTGAATTAAAATAATATGAATTGATACTAAAGAGATTTACCAGTTCTTGGGAAGACATTTTCGGCTTAAAATAATGCATAGCGCATAATGAGTGCAAATATAATATTAAAGTGTCACGCTAGGAACGCGTAGTGGTGAAATACTTGGTACATTACTTATGGAGGGTAGTTGATTGCAGTGAATTGATAATTGTGTAAGTCCTCTATTTGTGACATTGGTATCACGAGGCATTGTGTATGTATTTAAAAAGGGAGCTAATATATGGTATATTTGAGCGTATGTCATTGGGCCACGGCCGACTCTAAATCGCATTGTGTAATAAGTCCTCTGTACGGGATTAGTTCCCGAGGCACCTGAAGAGATTCGAATGCAGGATCTTCTTATGATAAAAGCCCCTGTAATTCTCCGTCGTCGTATGTGTATTTAATCTTCCCAATCAATGAGGACCCTCTCATAATTAATAAATGCCAAGGATATGAAAATGGTCTGTGAACCAAAGAATAGTTGTTTGAATGTTACGGTACTATAAAGCCCGGTCTCCCCAGAGCTGGATAGAATGGAAAGGTTTGTTTTGAAAGCCTTGAAAATAAGCTACTAAATGTTGGGTCAGACGGGATGTCTCCTCCACCCTAACATGTCATAAATCGCACCCCAAGGAGTAGAGTCTAGCTTTCTTAAAGCGAGAAGGAACAGAGACCGTCTCGTAAGCTGTTGTAAAGAAAAATAAATTCACCAGGAGTGTTTAAAGTTGTTAACGACCCGGGCATTGAACCGAGGTCCTTAAAGATGGATATTTCGTTTGCCGGTTCAGATCGTAGTTTCTTATATGATAATGGTCTATTAAGACATAAGAGATAAATAACAATCCCTATTGTAATAATGTATGGACGTGGGATTCCACGAGTTGATTGAAGGCAACTGAGTTCGGGAGTAACTATAGTTTTTGACTGTGTCAAGTACCTTCACGCTCTGGAGTACACAATTGATTTTCTGATTACCTTAATATGTTTGTGAAATAAAGAGAGATGATAACAACTGAATGTGTGGACTTGCCCAAAATATTGACTGAGATAATTAACATAGATCTTAAATATAATTATATATTTGTTCTTGAGATATAAGAAAATATAAAAGACAATGTTTGAGGTGTACAAGAATGACACCATAATAATGTAAATGCATGGAGCCAAAGAGCTCGGAGTTATGTAAACTTAATGTTAGTGCTTTATGGAAGTGAGACTAAGTAAGAATTGATGGTTTATGTGGAAACCACAGGTTTTGAATACAATATTTGTTTATTTTATTTTGTGATCCCTTGTTCATTTGGAACAAGCAGTTGATATTTGGGTCAGTAATTAATTTGTTAAAAATGTTTGTAGCGCCATTAATTTCATTAATTAAATGTGTTTAAATAGGAGTTGATTTTGTTGTTATTTTTGCAAGTGTATCCTCTAATTAATCCAAAATATGTGAGTCACAGAGTGGGGGAACTTACCGCTGCCCCGAAATCCCGAATTGAGCTACGCTGGTATACTGTGATTGGCATATTTCTTGCTAAATGGGCACACTATCTAGTATAATAACGAAATAAAGTTGGTAACATCGAAATTTCTAATTAGTTCTAATTAGTCCCTCTTTATATAAGTTTACACAACCCAATCATCAAAACAATAAGAATCAGAAAAAATTGACAATCAGAAAAAGAAATATCTTTGCAGATAAGGAACTCAAGTGAGCATGCCCCCCCCCCTCCCCTACCTCACTGCCAGACCATTACAAAGAATCTCATAGCTACATGCACTAGATACCCTGCCATGACCCAGCAGCAAGATGTGGCCATGCTACAAACCTAAAAGTAACCTAACAAGAAGTTCCGTGAAAACTAAAGAGCCTACTTTTCTTAAAATTTAAGATTGATGCCAATGATTAATCTATATGGATCTATCTAGTATAATACCGAAATAAAGTTGGTAATATCGAAATTTCTAATTAGTTCGAAATACTGTATACCTGGCATAATGTAGCCTAATAGAGCACTAGATTTGGTAGCCCTGGTGAGAGAATATATTCTTAGTTCCATCTCTTAAGGTACAGAATACAACATTTGGTTGATGTCCAATGGATAGCATGGATGATACATGCAGTGAAACATTGGATCTAACAACACGCGTAAAATCATGTTGACAACAATGTCATGCATGTATTGGTCAGAAATAATCTGAAATAATATGATCAATTGTTGTGACAATTTTGAATGAAATCCATTAGATGGTATAGAAGTTACATGCATTTTAAAATTGGACCTATCAGCAGGCTTAGAATCATGTTGGCGGCACTGACGTAGGACTATATTAGTTACTCCAAATTAATCTAGAATGCCAAGTTACTATACGTGTGTAAAGTTAAGAGCAATTGGCTTGGATACTTTCTGATATATTGATATTAGGGTAACAAAAATAGAGACAGTATTTATTAACAGTTGGAAGCACTGGTGGCTCTTAAGAATACGCATCGTCATATCTGTTATGGTACACATAGCACATACGAAATTTGGTTGAAATCCAAATGATAGTATAGAAATTTCATGTATTTAAAGTTGGACCTCTCAGCAGGCTTCGAATCATGTTGGTAGCACTGACGTATATAAGTTGCTCCAAATTAATATAGAAGGTCTGGTAATAAACGTGTGCATAGTTTAAAGCAGTCGGCTTACATACTTTCTGATATATTGGTATTTGGATAAAATAAATTGAGAGCAATTATTAACTGTTGGCAGCCCTGGTGGCACATTAGAATACGCTCAGTCATATCTGTTTATGTACACATTGCACATACGAAATTTGGTTGAATTCCAATTGATAGTGTAGAAGTTATATGCATTTAAAAAGTGGACCTAACAGCAGGCTTATAATCATTTTGGCGACACTGCCATGTATGGCCTCCTGGAAATTAAACTGAAATATTATTATCTATACGTGTGCCAATTTTGAAATACTGATATCTTCCAAGATATCAAACATGGAGCTCAAATTTCAATTGCGATTTTTCAGCAGTTGGTTGCACTGACATCATTTTCAAATACGGCTTTGAAATATTCGGGTGTAGATCTTTACTCCTACCAAATTTGGTTTCGATTGTAGCCGTTTAGGAGTTGATATGGGGGGACACACACACAGCCAGACAGACACACATTTGCCCGGATCGATCTCATGAGTCTACTTTTTCCTCATTTTTGGAAAATGTGAAAAGTAGGCTAAAAATGAACAGTGATAGAATGAAAAATATTACTTGCCCCCCTACCCCCTCCTCTCCTTAATGAAAATAGTGAACATCCAGAACAATTATACGCCAGTCGCCACTGACATATACTGTATAGGCTATTGCTTTTCTTCTGTCTTCTTTGTTGTTTGGGCCTACTGCGGACCACGGGGCTCGTATCGTCTCGTTGCTTGGGCATTCTGTTTTCTCCTCCTCTACTCTTCCACTTCTTCTTCTTCTGCGCCAATTGGTCTCCTAGGACTACGCGGAATCAACACTTATTGGCCTTGATGTTTGCCCAATAACTTTTCATGCGCAACGATTGAGCGAGTCTTCGTTGCTGCGACCAGACGTGTCTGGTAGGTCTTTTCTCTTCTCCCTCAAAACCCCGTGTATGAGTAATTTTCCTAATTTCCCCTCGATCCTTGAGATTGGGAAAACCTAATTCAGCCAAGTCCTTTTCCGCCTAATGTACCAACAAAATTGGACCTTGTTGCCTTTTTCTGCAAAAACTTATAGATTTTATTTGTTAACCTAGTTGGGTCCATTCTGTCCAAATGTCCTATGAATTGGATCCTTCTCATACGGATTGTGTCTGTGATTTTAGTAATTTTTAAATAGATGTCAGCATAAGGTTTTGGAAGGTGAATTCCATCTTTGATTCTTGGTCCCAAAATTTTTCGCATGATTTTGCGTTCCTTAATATCCAATTGATTTCTCAGTGTTTTATGTTGTAGATTAAGTTTCTCGGCTGCATAACGGGGTGCAGGCAAGACAACTGTTTTATAATGTTGAATTTTACAATTCCAAGAGAGGCATTTTTTATTATAAACTTGTTTTGTCAAATGGAAAGCTGTTTCCATTTTCTGTAGTCTTGCTTCTATAGATTTTCTTTCGTTGCCAGTTTCATTGATCCATTCACCTAAATACTTGAAGTCTTTCACTCGGGAGACCATACAATTACCAATGCGGAGTGTATTCGGAGCAGTTTTAATATCCGTCATAAATTTTGTTTTGTCAAAAGAAATCCGTAAGCCGATCTTTGCTGCTTTTTCTTGGAGTAATTCAAGTTGTTTCAGGGCATCAGAAATGTTTGGAGCAATTAACGCCATGTCATCCGGAAATGCCAAACAGTCGAGTGTTATTATTATATCACAAATTGTTCAATAAACACAGTTATTCTGGTCTTCGGCAAAACTTCGGTGAGCGTACACAAGAAGCTATTCTGGTTCTCAATCACTATTCAAGAATTTCCTGACAATATCACAGCTATGCACTATTGCTGCCTTCTGCATTTTCTGATGGATGTTTTCTGATGGATGTTGAAAGGTAGATTCAGTTGGTGTAGAGCTGTTTCGGTATTACTCATGTGGCTGAGATTAAAACAGGTATGACAGCGACTGTTTATTGTTTCCAAAGCTGTTTTAAGCCTCTCTTGCCAAGTCCATATATTTGCTTATCTTTTCGTGGGTCTTAGTTCTGATGTTGTGGGAGTTTGGCACTGCAATGTCTATGAGCCATGTGTTCGTGTGCACTTTGTTTGTCCGATTTATTGGCAGCTATTGTCTTGTTGGTTATGACAGAAGAATTCCAATGTATTTTAAATGTGTCACTTTTTACTATGGGTAGAGTCCTGCGCGGATAAACAAAACGTTATCCGCAATCAGACGACTGTTATCCCCAACCGCCCCGCATCCGCACGACTTTTATCCGAATCCGCTGAATAGACTAATATGTTTAGCCTACTTTTCACATTTTGCAAAAATGAGGAAAAAGTAGACTTATGAGATCGACCCGGGCACATGTCTGTCTGTCTGTCTGACTGTCTGTCTGTCTCTGTGGGTGTGTGTGTGTGTGTGTGTCCTATCAACTCTTAACGGCTGCAGCAATCGAAGGAAAATTGGGTAGGAGTAAATATCTATACCTGAATATCTCAATGCCGTATTTGAAAATGAAGTCAGTGCTGCCAACTGCTGAAAAATAGCAATTTAAATTTGAGTTCCATGTTGGATATCTTGGAAGGTATGAATGGGAGCTATTTCAAAATTGGCACACGTAGGCTAGATAATACTATTTCAGTTTAATTTCCAGGAGGCCATACATGGCAGTGTTGCCAAAATGATTATAAGCCTGCTGATAAGTGTAATTTTTAAATGCATATAACTTCTACACTATCAATTGGAATTCAACCCAATTTCGTACGTACTAATGTGTACATAAACAGATATGACTGAGCGTATTCTTAAGCTCCACCACGGCTGCTAACAGTTAAGAAATGCTCTCAATTTCTTTTGTCCAAATACCAATATGTCAGAAAGTATGCAAGCCGACAGCTTTAAACTATGCACACGTATTGTACCTGACATTCTATATTAATTTGGAGTAACTTATATACGTCAGTGCTACCAACATGATTCTAAGCCTGTTGTGTGGTCCAACTTTAAATACATGTAACTTATATAGGCTACTATCAATTGAATTTCAACCAAATTTCGTATGTGCTATGTGTAGGCCTACAATAACAGATATGACTATGAGGAGCTTATACTTAGGAGGAACCAGGGCTGCCAACTGTTAATAAATGCTGTCTCTATTTTCGTTACCCTAATATCAATATATCAGAAAATATGCAAGCCAATAGCTCTAAACTTTGCACACTTAGGCCTATAGTACCTGGCATTCTAGATTAATTTGGAGTAACTAATAGACTATACGTCAGTGCTGCTGACATGATTCTAAGCCTGCTGATAGGTCCAATTTTAAAACGCATGTAACTTCTATACTAACTAAGGGATTTCATTCAAATTTGGCACAACAATAGATCGTATTATTTCAGATTATTTCTGACCGATAGCCTACATGCATGCCATTGTTGCCTACATGATTTTACGCGCGCTGTTAGATCCAATGTTTAACTGCATGTAACGTCCATGCTATCCATTGGACTTAAACCAAATTTTGTATTCTGTACCTTAAGAGATGGAACTAAGAATATATTCAGTCACCAGCGCTGCCAACTGTAGTCTCTATTAGGCTATATTAGGCTACGTTATGCCAGGTAGGCCTATACAAAATTTCGAACTAATTTGAAATTTCTATATTTCCAACTTAATTTCGCCATTATTCTAGATAGTGTGCCCTTTAGCAAGAAATATGCCAATCACAGTATACCAGCGTAGCTCAATTCGGAATTTTCGGGGCAGCGGTAAGTTCCCCCACTCTGTGACTCACATATTTTGGATTCATTAGAGGATACACTTTCAAAAATAACAACAAAATCAACTCCTATTTTTAACACATTTAATTAATAAAATTAATGGCGCTACAAACACTTTAACAATTAAATTACTGACCCATAATCATCTACTTGTTCCAAATGAACAAGGAATCACAATATCATAAAACAAATATTGTATTAAAACATATGGTTTCCACATAAACCAACAATTCCTACTTATTTTTACTTCCATAAAGCCTCAGCTGTAAGTTTCATATAACTCCGAGCTCTTTGGCTCCATGCTGTACATAATAACGGTGTCATTCTTTGTACACCTCAAATACTACTTTTTATATTTTCTTAATCCTCAAAACAAATGTATAATTACATTTAAAATTATATGTTAATTATCTAACTCAATATTTGGGCATGTTCACACATTTTTCAGCTGTTATCATCTCTCTCTAGTTTCACAAATATATTAAGGTAATCAGGAAATCACTTGTGTACTCCAGAGTATGAAGATACTTGACACAGTCAAAAAACTATAGTTACTCCCGAAACCTAGTTGCCTTCAATTAACTCGTGGAATCCAACTCCCATACAACATTACAATAGGGATTGTTATTTATCTCTTACGTCTTATAAGACCATTATCACATAAGAAAACTACGATCTGAACAGGCAAGCGGAAATATCAATCTACAAGGACCTCGGTTCAACGCCCGGGTCGTTAACAACTTTAAACACTCCTGGTGTATTCATTACTCTTTACAAAACGACCTCCAGACACCCCTCCTACTCCGAGGGTCTGGCCGTGAAACATGCTAGTTATTTATGACTATGCGGGATCCTTCCCGTCTGGCCCGAGCTAGAGCCCTCTTTAAATGCTTTACAAAACACAAACTTTCCATTCTCAATTCTTTGTGGAGACCTGGCCTTTTATTCTGCGTGTACAATCAGCAATATTATTGGGCTTATAAACCACATTCGTACTCTTGGCGTTTATTAATTATGAAAGGTCCTCATTGATTGTGGAAGAGCAATTAACGACGAATAATAAAGGGGCTTTCAAAATAAGAGGATTCTGAGTTCGAATCTCTTCACATGCCTCGGGAACTTTTCCCTTATAGAGGACTATACAAAATGCGATTTAGGGTCAGCCGAAATAGCTAATAGACCTACGCTCAATACCATACATTTGCTCCCTTTCAATACATACACAATGCCTCGTGATACTACGTCACAAATAGAGGACTTATACCAAATCTCAATTCACTACAATCAACTACCTCTCATAAATAATTTACCAAGTACATTAACTTTTACGCGTTCCTAGCGTGACATTTTATTTTGATTGCGCTCCTTTTGCGCTATATATTTTAAGCCTAGCGTCATCCAAAGAACTGATAATATCCTATTAACCATTGATACACACTTCAATTTTTATATTATTCTTTCCTTTTGACAATAACTTTCTTTATTTCAAGAACATGCATTTAAACATCATGTCTATACTTTTTATTAAGGCTCTAACGCTCTTATGCTCACATCAATTTATTTGATCTTTATTTAATATTTCCTTTCTTGGTTATTATTATTATCTTTATTCTTTACACAAGCTCGAAAAGCTATTTCTTAAATTTCTATTTTTGTTCAGATTGCGTTCTTATATATTCAGTATTTATTTATTAAAACACATCCCTTTTACTCAAAAACTCCGGTGGATATGTACACAGTCATTCCCTGACACCAAAATAGAATGAAATTCAGTACTCACATGTTTTTAAGATCGTCCCATGATCTTTATTCTTGTGCGGTGTTTCATTTTGGGCCCACTTTGAACTTTTACTCCATATTATCGAAATTCATCTTATGTACAAACACTTCTTGACACATATTTAATACACTTAACATTGACGACATTTTTATACACTGGTGTGTCTCTTTAGAACACACAATCAACACTAAAAAATATTAATTTAACACACAATCTTGATAAATTTACACTTCACAATTCTTGATCACTAGGCCGTATTTCTTAGCCTATCACACGTGACCTCTTAATTTCCCGTTTCCAAGGGTGAAATTTATTCAATGTCGGCTTCCTATCCTGCAGAATACGAAAGTCTCGAAACATCTACTGATCCCTGGAATCCTAATTCTTCTACTCCTATTCTGGATGACCGGCTATTTATCTAGCTTGAACGGCTTCTTTGTAGATCTGGATTATCGATCCTAGCGAAAGTTTATTCGGATCGAGGTCTCCTCGATAACCAATCGATGATCTATGGATTTATTTTATAGCAGCTAGTACTTCTCGAGTCTAGTGCTTTAGAATAGTTCGTCTGCTCTTCGGAGATAATGTTTATAGTCTCCGTTCTTCTTTATTTGATCGGTTCTAGCAATCCTACGTTTCTGAAATACGTTATGAACCTTACTCTGTTCTTCCCTTTTTGGGTTCTTTAATTTAGATAACTGTTTATCTTTCTGTTACGGTACTTCCGTACGTTATGATTTATTCGTTCGTCTATTTAAAGACCTATCGCCTTAAATCCAACGTTCGCAGCCTGCTCTGACTATATCTTACGAACTTTTCACTATAAACTTGTGTACTGTCGGACCTAAATCCTGTAACTAGGATTTTCCTACTTTTTCAACACGGCGATACTTTAATATTTCTCTGCGACGCCTATGGCTATCGGATATTAATTCTGTGGTGTAATACAGCGTTTCTCCCTTCAAGGAGTACTAGTAACTGTCTTCGATGTGACGCAGAGTGACGCCCCACACGGCTGTCTGAATACTGATGCGTAGCAACGCCCCCCTTGGGCTATTTGGACCTGCTTGTACTGATGCGTAGTAACACCCCCTCGGGCTGTTCAGAACTGCATGTACTGATGCGTAGTAACACCCCCTCGGGCTGTTCGGAACTGCATGATTGGCTTGGTGAGGCCAGGAGTTTTATACCTTTTCGCTACAAAAAGATAAGACTCTAGCCCTTTCTGTGGCCAACTTCTAAAATAATGGTTGCACAATTATAAAAATTATACCTGCCGAAAGCTCGTCTTCTCAATGTTAAATAATCTTATTGCCCCTAAGAATCGATCGTGCAATTCGGAGATATTAATTAATTTCTCGTCCTCAATGGTGTGGGTGTTGCAGTTCTTTTGTACTCTCCCCTCTACACCAGCCTAGGTAATTCCCCGATGACGTCTTCTTGCGTTTGCAGTTTTCTCCTGTGCAATTATTAAAGGGTTTTTCTTTACTAAAAAATCTCTCATTCGAAATGATTCACTGTACTGTACTTGTTTACTCATTTTTATACTCGTAAACGGGTTAAATTTAATTATTCCTCTTCTGGCGCATAAGCGGTGTTGTCATTTTCCAGCAAGCTCAGCTCGATTTCCGAATCAGGCTTCCTTGTCTAATAGTGGGAATTTTCCACTCGGTTATTAATACTCATGACTAGCTCCCTTCTGAATATCAAGAGGGGTGATCTCATCTCTTGAACACCTGGTCCTCGCCTCTTGCACCATATTAGGCTAGCATCCTAGCTTGATCTTTCTCTAAGTTACATTAGAAACTGTACGTTTCTTTCATTTCTTCCCCAAATGCATGGATTCGACCTCCATGGACCCGATGGCACATGGGTTCAATAGATCCATATAGATTAATAATTGTCTTGAATCTTAAATGTTAAGAAAAGTAGGCTCTTTAGTTCGCCACGGAACTTCTTGTTAATTTATAAGATAAAGCATAAAGTATTGAACCACACATTTAGGCATTTAGGGTGAAATTCGTTGCCCTAGGCTAGGTGTGAATCGCAAGACAATGTTGACTGAGTTTTGTGCCTCTGAGTAACGGCATGTCAAACAGCTGGTGACTACTTACTTAGTCGTCAGATATACCCACGGTTGAACATCAATTCCCCCCGATTTTCCTTAATTCCACTCGGTCCTCCAAGGGACCCAACAATAAGTTCCTCAACTCCGCTCAGGGAAAGGGGTTATCCCCAATGACGTAAACAAATAGCATAACCCTCCTGCTCGCATACCAAGGGCTGGGTCAAAATATTTAGGGGATGAAAAGAGTTTCATCTAATGTTTTTTGTATAGTTCGAAATGAAGTAAAGATTTATGTGATTTTAAGATGCTGATTGTTCTAATTTTATTTAATTTCCTGTCCATATTTTTATTTAACAACAGTGATTAATATCTAGTTCTTTATGTATTATGTTTATAGGCCTATCTGATTTAACGAATGAGCGGACTTGACTTCAGAGCGCTTGATCGATGGCGTAGTGGTGTTCGCAGGACATTGTTGTGCCATTGGTCAACCGCTCTGATGCCAAGTCCGCTCATTCCTTAAATCAGGTATAAAGTGTTTGGCACATTATAACTTATATGGCAGAAAATACAACTGATTTAAAATTAATCATAATATTCTTTTAAATAAGTCTGCCAAGTTTTCTACAAATTTTATACCTTGCTTTTAACATGTGTATAATTAAATGTTTTTATGTTTTTTTAACCTAGGCAGACATTATTAAATTAAATTTAGATAATAATAGGTTGCAGTATTGCAGTGAGTCGAACGCACAGTGAGTTCCAGTGAGCACGAAAACTGCGAGTAGCTGTAGTACGGAAGACAATCAGATAAGTAGTTGGCCTAAAATTTTATAGTTTAACCATAGTTTACAACCATATAATCTCTCTAAAGTACAATCTCCGGATAGCTATCACCATTTAGCATTTCACCTAACATATACAGTATACTGCATTTAGCAAACACTGACAGTTGCAGTACCAATACTGCAACTAAATAATTGTACATATTGTAAATATTTTCACCTGTATTTCAAACATAGATTTTGTAGCCTAAGTGTAATGGATCTGATGATGATCGCTTGACGATCGAAACTGGTCATCCTAGTGTTTTATTAATCTCATGTAATTTATTTCAGGATTAGGGTATAACCCATCTCTTTTGGGTACATTCGTGTTGACCGACTGAAAAGCACTAAACTCTTCTTAGCAAAAACTAAAATTATTTAAAAAAAACAATTCAACATTGTTTTTTAAAAACTAGCCGGAAATTTACTCGGAACAAAATCCGCAGCGTATTCGCTATCCGCACAGCGTGTAAACTATATCCGCTTGGCGAAATCTTTTGCGGATATCTGCATCCTCGCAGGGCTTTACTCATAGGGTCAGTGCTATTGTCCTGACTCAGTGAGGAAAGCAATGGCGAACTACCTCACTCCTCATCTTGCCTAGTATGCCTCATTATAGCGCTGATTTGAGGTTTTGTGAGTATCTACCAACCTAACGTATGGCAGGGGCGTATAAACAATTTTTAGGGGGGGCTGATTATCCTGGAAAATTGTGATCGTCACCGCAAAATACCCAGAAATATCAACCATATCTTAGAGCATATAAATTTGTGTGATTATTTTAGCTAAGATTCAAAGTTTATATAGCCTACAATCATTACTGGCATTACAAAAAAAAAAGTTGTAAAATACAACACAACACACAAATAAAATTTTATACTTAATGAATTTTCTATTATGGCCTATGGAGTATGAATGGCAAATATTTGTCTATTTACCAAGCAGAAAGGTAAACAGATCTTTTATTTTTTTTATTTTTATAAGTTGATAATTTATTCCTCAAAAGTAGGCTACCGTACTGTGGAATTCACAGTTCTGCCTCACAAGGCTGAGTGTACCCCGTTCCAGCCTTCAGACTAGAATTAATATTTCTTTGCAGAGCCGGGAATCGAATTCGGACCTCCGGGGCGGCAGCACAAAATGCTAGCCACTACACCACGAGTTGGTATAATTTCAATCTTAATATTGTTTATGATCGACCCTGTATGTCAGAAAACTGTATCATAATGATAACTATTTTTCATTATGAAACAGTTCCTCCCACCAATCAGAGCTCAAGAAACATTTGTTTGACCAATTAGATAACGAGTTCCACGGCCTTCTAATTTACATTTCATTGCCTGGCCTAGTGTCATAGTAGGGTAAACGAGAAGGCCATGGTCAAATACAAGGCATTCTCTGCCTCTCATGCGCTCTGTTCAGTACATAAAACTGGCGAAATCTCGACAGATATTTATGAATATTTATGTTCGAACATAAAATAGTTATAATAATTATCGTCGAACATAAACAGTCGTATGCAACTCGCCTATAATTGTAATTATTGTCATTATAGGCTCGTTGCATAATGTACTATTATAACTTAGCCAATAAGTTAAGATTAGGGTACAAACAAATTACAATTTATTTTATGCTCTTACCAAAGCAACGCTTTCTTAATTTTTATTGGCTTTTTCGGGGGGGAGGCTGAATCCCCCTCAGCCCCCTCCCCCCCCCCCTTATATATGCCCCTGACGTATGGCGTCAGCCTCTGGGCTGACTACCTGACAGACAGATTATTATTTGCCTATTTATTCAATTAGCATTTAAAATCTTCATAGTAGAATAATAATAATAATAATAATAATGATGTTATTGGTTTTACGTCCCTTTTAACTAGCCTACTGCGGCTTTTAGAGACGCCGGGGTGCCGAAATTCTTCCCTGAAGGGGATATTTAACGTGGCAGCAAATCTACTGACACGGCTCCCTTGTATTTGCGCACCCTCAAATGCCTGCTGACTGCGCCAGGATTTGATCCTGCAGCCTTGGACTCAGCAAGCAAAAACGTTGCCACTGAGCCACGCAGTCAGCCTTAAAATCTTCAGTGAAAAAAGATATGGTCCTTTTTGAGACCGTACCCCTCCCCCTTTCCTGCTTCTACGTGACGCAGATTCCATGTCCTCATTAGTTTCGTCGCTACGTAACGATGCCAAGCGTCGCAGCAAGCCACGCGAATTAACATTAGATGAAAGTAATGTCTGGGTGGCTAGATATAGGCCTAATGGAACGTTAAGCATTCAAGTAATGTAGGCCTACGTAGTCTATTAATACGCAATCCGTTTATCTCTATTGTTTTTGTTCGTTTTTTTATCATCCAACAGATACAAAAGCAACATATCTAATGACTAGGGCTCGGATTTTTAGGTAAATAAATATTTTCTTAATTTAGACTAAATATAGGCTATATTTTAAACATTTTGTCTATAAATACATAAATTCCTGCTTTTCACTTATTAGCACATAAAAAGACATAAACTTAATATTTACATCAGGAAACGAAGACTGAAATTCTATGGACACGTTCACAGACTCTCATCTTCAAGGTTAACTCACAAGATTTTGACATTGGCCCTACTCTGGAAAACTGAAGATACAAAATGTTAAAAATGACCTGGAAAAGGCCCGGTTAGAAACGTCAGAAATACTAGACAGAAATGTCTACCGTCAGAAGATAAATAAATGGGTGGTACAGCCAGAGAATGAAGTCCCCAGAAGATCGGGGACTAAGTGGTCAGAAGAATGGAAACAAGCGCACAGTGAAAGAATGAAAGCAATAAGGTCTGTTAGAAAGGCGAATCATAAATGTAATGCGTGATCCCATAGGGTCCATACGCACATAATAATAATAATATTTACATTTTTAAATCAGTAGACTATGCTAGATCTTTCAGTTTATTGCATTTTTGTTCTGTATTACTTCAACGGGGAAGAACTCGTGAGCTATCTACTGTAATCTCCATGCAGAGCGTATGTCAGCTTGCAGCTGTGTTTTTCATATCTTGTCGCCCCGTTCCACTTACTGTGGAATCCGGTGATGCCTAAAGAAAAAGCAACTATAAATTATCGTCTGCAGCAGTATTTTGCAGAATTTAAGGTTAATTTTACTTCTGATGGGGGCGTTCTGTTCTGCCAACCCTGTGAGAAAGCAATCAAGGCTTAACAGCGATTTCAAGTTACACACCACCTCGAGGGCAAGAAACATATTGCGGCAGTTTCGCGCCTTCAGAAGAAGTGTTTCGCGATAATCATCGGTTATTTATTTATCGTATGGCTTTTAGTGCCGGGAGTGTCCGAGGACATGATCGGCTCGCCAGAGAATGTAGGCTAGCTGCTTCATGCGGACACCGATAGGGTGAGCTACAAGTTCCGTTAAATTTCAAGTAGTTCCAACTTTCGCTACCAGATATCAATGATGCCTAGTGATGAACGTTGGAACTTTGATAGAGCGTTCCAACGAAATCTAACATTGGTGATTTAACTTCACACATTTTAGTCTGTGGAAGGATCTTTTACATGCCATAAATCTATGACATGGGACCGCCGGCTTAATTCCCCTCCGAAGGAAGGTACAAGTTAGTGAAGGATTTTTACGCTCTTAAAAAATTCGACGACATCGGCCGGGTTTGAACCCGCTATCTTGGGCACAGCAGTTCAGCATGCTTCCAACTACGCCTCCGAAGCCATCGTCGGTCATTTGTGATGGAAAACTTGAAGATGTATCTCGTTGTGTATTGTAACTTAATTCTTCAGTAGTCAGTGAGGCATAAGATTCGTGAGTAGACCTACTGCTTTTTTTTTAGCGTATGGCTTTTAGTGCCGGGAGTGTCCGAGGACATGTTCGGCTCGCCAGTTTTTGTAGCTGCTTCGAGACGGACACCCAATTGGTGAGCTACAAGTACCGTTGGGGAGGGAAGTTGGAATGCAAGGACGAGGAGTTGGAAGGTAGTGGCTGTGGCCTATAGTTAGGGACCAACCCCGGCATTTGCCTGGAAGGAAGATGGGAAACCGTTGCAGGCGGGGGGATTCGAACCTCCTCGCCTCCCGGATGTGAGCGACTGCCAGCAGTCATGCTGTAACGACCATGGCTAACTCACCCGGTAGACCTACTGCGTATTGATTATATTCACATTAATAAAATAAATTATAATTAAATATTGTTACCTTTAGACACATATTTCAGGTATTTTTAATACATATAACAATAAATGTTTGCCCGATTTTTAGCATCTAAAAATCCGAGCCTTACTAATGACAACAAAATAAAGTGCACATTGGATTCCCGGTCAATGCATGTGAGATTTTCGATGTGAAATGCCATGTCCTGTGGTTCGGATTCCACGTAAAACGGAGGTCCCGTGGCTTATGATCGCGAGATTAACGGTCACGTTAAACTACAAGCTTCCTTTTCCTTATATAAATACACAATAGAGAAATGAAATGCCAGTGGACGGTGAACGCGGGGGTGGTTTATTGAGCTTCGGGTCAGCCCCTCACCTCACGACTGACGCCCTACCCGACCCACGACGCTACCGACGCGGCTTATCAAGACGACGACGCCCTCTTACATCTGTGGCCCTGCCCATTTTTAGCTCTCGCTCCAGTTTTGATTGGTTCCCCCTCCTCGTGCACCGTATGACCCCGACGGCATGCGCCGGTGACAGAGTAGGGCCAAGACATGCCCTGTGCCTCTGCGTAATAGCCGGGGTCTAAAGTCCGCGCTCCATGCCCGCTGAGGGCGCCCGGGTCTAGCAGAGCAGGCTGCGGTAAGACAGGCCATCTCCCATGGGCAACCACTTCCACTCCACACACTGTCACGACTCCCCTCGTCAGCAAGGCGATGTAACGTAACATCCAGTCGCGAACTTAAAGCGCCGGTAAAGTTGGCGCCGCGAGCTATCGCCGCTGTTGTGGATAACGAATGTGAGTTGGGCCAATCAGAGCGGCCGAGAGTCGTGGCCTCTGGTCGGGGGCGAGGATCTCTCACCCATATATGGCAACACGTTGCCATGGTAACCAGCTTGCGGCGCGCGGGGTGGGGGAAGAGGGGTCGGGTGTCAGGGTTCAGAGGGGCTCCGACAGAGCAGACGAGTAGTTGGTCTCGGCTGTCAGGCCGGCACGGTAGTGGACTTGTTTTGTAGCGGGACCCAGCTTGCATGTGAAACACCTACAGTAGTCAGTGAGTCGTTTTGTCACAGTGCAGTGCGTGTGTGCGTGCGTGACCCCCACCCCCCTTAACCCTAACCCCTTCGGGGCCAAAACAATACTTTCTATTTTTGTGTGTGTGTAGCGGCGGTCCTTCACCGCCCCAGACAAGTTACCATTATTATTCCGCATAACGCCCTCGCGGTGTGCACGGGCGTGTTGTGTCCGACGACGACGGGGTTCTTTGGATCGCGAGGTCAGCCCCCCGAGGTCACCACGTTGGAGCTCGGCTTCCCCCGCAGCATGGCGCTGGTGGCTCCCCCGCCGTCCGCTTGGCGGGACCCCGGCGCCAGCAGTGCCGCCGTCTTGAGCCATGGGGGCCACCCAGGACTCACGCCTACCGCCCCCGATGACCTGCCAGGTCTTACCACCCCCGGCAGGGACTTACAACAGAGCACCACCCCCGGCAGCCAAGCAGCCAGCACGCAGTCCGGGGGCAGTTCTCAAGGCGCCGATAAGAATCAAAATATTGAGTGCATTGTGTGTGGAGATAAATCCAGTGGAAAACACTACGGCCAGTTTACTTGCGAAGGTAAGCGAATTTGACATTATTCTAAGCATGGTAATGGCTACGCCACCCCCACTGTCACCCGGCAATTCAACCAACTGACGTTTGCACTTACGCAATACATGTGATAAATAATATTCTGGGGCCAACATATTGTTAAAATAACAGTTGTAATTTTCCTGCAATATTTCTAAAATCGTTACGAAATGATTTTTGCGCTAAAGTGATTAATGGTCTAGAAGTTTAAGGCAAATCTGGTGTCCACGAGAGATTCGAACCTCCAACTAATTGTGACTTATCTCTACAAAATTCAATGTTACTGATTTTAAATAAGTTTACAAATGAGTATGGTAGTCTTACTTGATTAGTTCCGATTTTAGAATTGCCCTCAGTAGTTATGAACCATTACCTAATAGGTTAATAATACCGCAATAATAATAATAATAATAATAATAATAAATAATAATCATAATAATAATACTCTTATAGTTTTAACGTCCCTTTCAGCTAAATGTGATTCTAGAGGCTTGAGCTAGGGGCAGATGACCTCACTGTTCCGCCCCTCAAAGCAACAATAACTAACTAACTAACTAACTAACTAACTGACTGCGTGGCTCAGCGATACATTTCTCGCCTTCTGTGACCAAGTTTGCGAGGGTGTGCAGTGTCAGTAGATTTACTGACACGTTAAAGATCCCCTTCGGGGCAAAATTCCGGCATCGCGGCGTCTCTAATAGCCACAGTAGTTAAATGGGACGTAAATCTTATTATTATATCTAACTAACTAGATATTTGCGCTAGAATGGATTATTTAACGTTCCTTCCTATAAACTGGCACCGATCTCTCCTATTTAAACGCCCCCAAATGGCGAATTTCGATTCCGCAATCTTGGGCACAGTAGGTGAAAGCCTTACAAAGTCAGTGAGCCTTGGACTAGAATGCATTACCATTCCTAAGAAAGACTATAATTAATGGATATAGTGTTGCAGCGCAGGTATTCGCGGTCAGGTGCAACTGTGCGGGGGAGGATCTACCTGTTCGAGTGTTCCACGCGTCCCGCTCACAACCATGTGCTCGTTCTCACGCTTATCGCCCGCCACAATCCCGCGGACCCAACTAATAACTCGTCACTGAAATAGTTATAGGACATAACGTACCACTTGGCCGGCTGATTACTTGCGAACAGTCAGCTAATGACCTTAAAATATTTAGGAGAGGACATAACGCACCACTTGAAAAAGTGGGAAGTATTTAGGGTGCATGAAACCCTAACCGCACGGCCACTTGCTCGGTATTGCTCATCAATCCTGGTAATAAATACGTGGGCAATAACATAACATAACATAACATAAACTAATGTAAAATATGATACGTTTTTGGATTCCCATCACACTTTATTCAGGCTTTGGACTGGCAAAATGTTTATAAACATTTATCAGGTGTGGTTAAGCTCTGGTCATTTTTCTTTTTCTTTACTTTTTTTTAAATGTTTTATGTGGGTTTTATATCCTAGCGAATAGCAAGTTCGCCACGTGAAGTTTCATTCCAAAATCTGCGAATATGAGAGAGCTCTCAAGCAAGATTTCAAGTTTCCATTCTCTTCATACCGGTTCATTATTCTGTCAAGCCGTTCATCATACTTGACATATTTCTTCTTTCTCTTTGAACTTCCAACGTACAATTCGTACTTCATCCGTCGAAGTGCGCTCATAAACCGCCCTTATTCGTTGTACACAACTCCATGTTACAATACCAAAATGTTTAAAGGCGCACAGTGTGATCGCCACTGATGTTTATGTGGTAATGAACCTGTAAGTGGAATGCCTGTCTGACATCAAGTGGTACGTTATGTCCTAGCGTAAATATTTGGGGATTACGGGAAAACCGTTCTTCGGTGGTACGTTATGTCCTCGAAAATCAAGTGGTACGTTTTGTCCGTGGTACGTTATGTCCGGACACCAACTGAAATGGCTTTCATCTAATAAGCCATAACTCAAATGACGTTCGACCAGCCTACTGCGATAACAGGTGCAGAAGCAAGTAGCGGCGACTTTAGCGATAAGATTCCCCTGCGGTGTATTTAGTAAGCCTTCATTATTACATCTGCTAAGAACATGCCATAGGTTATAATCAAGAAACTTCTGCCGTGTCATGATTTTAGATGTGTTGCTGGTTGAATTACATTATTATAATTGCATTTATATTACATTTCGCAATCTTTTCAGAGAGAGAAAAAGGCTTCTATATAATTTATCTCAATGTCAGCACTTCGAAACGACCTTATAAAATGATTGAAACAAGATCTTGCGTAAGTGAAATGTTCATCTTAAAAATTTAGTTATATATGACGCTTCCTCGAGGAACACGAACTGTCTAAATCGTTTCGACTATTTTCGACCTGGTGTTGACCGACTGAAAAGCATCGTTTAACTTTCAGTCGGTCAACGAAAGATTTCCAATTACTGGATAGGCCTATATGTGAAAAATAATCTAAAATAGATTGCATGTGATTAAGATACATCACGCAGGGTCATCGAAAAGGTGGCCTTACTTTTGATTTGTAATACTTCTGGCTGAAAGATAATTTAATTATTTTTACACCAAAAGATAGAGATAACCTTAAAGTTTTGTTTACCTATTTAGAAGATTTCGATGTGAGCTCCTCTTGTGGCACGAATCACCGATACGGTAGCAACTGTGACTCCTGACATGATTCGGCGGACCTGGATGGAGGTGGACTATCGCTTGGATGTGTGTCGTGCCCCAGTCGGAGCTCACATCGAAACATAGGCTACTAAATAAGTAAACTAAATAAAATACGTAAACATTGGCCATTATGGCAATATTTAATAATTAATAACCTTATTGACTGATAGTATTATCTTATTAAAACCGCCCAGTCAAACGCTAAAGAAACGTTTAATTATATTATTAATCGTACATGTTTCGGTATTTCATTGATCCATTTCGTTTTAGCTTTGTTAACTAGTTTTAAGATTTAATATCAATCACGCTGAGGAAGGTATCAATGAAATACCGAAACATGTACGATTAATAATATAATTAAACTTTTCTTTAGTGTTTGACTGGGCGGTTTTAATAAGATAATAAATAAACTAAACTTTATGATTTTCTCTATCTTTTGGTGTAAAAATAATTAAATTATTTTTATTACAGCCTGAGCTATTGTAAATTAAAATTAAGGCCACCTCTTTCGATGACCATGTGTTGTTATGGACAATTGAAGAACAATAGACCATACATATGTATCTTAATCATATGTAATATAGCCTACTTCAGGTTATTTATCACATATTTACCGTTGACCGACTGAAAATTACAATAGGCTTATATTGTCGATAAGGCAACACTGTAAAATGGCCTCTACTAGGCCTAATAGAAATATAGGCATATCTGCGGCCTACGTCAAATGACGTCCAGACTCAAATATTGACTAATTCCCTGATTTATGGAAGATGAGTACATTATGAAACGAGCCTATAATGGCAATAATTAAGACACGAGTATGTTTATAAAACGAGCGTAGCGAGTTTTTATAATTTCCATACGAGTGTCTTAATTACCATTATAGACGAGTTGCATACGACTGTTAATGTTCGACGAAGAGCGTATGAGACGCAGAGAATACCTTGTATTTGACCATGGTCTCCTCGAATACCCCCAATATGACACTAGCCACGCAGTGAAATTTAAAATAGGAGGCCGTGGAAGTCAGCGCAGATGCGATGCTATCCTCACACAACTGTTTTTGAGCTCTGATTGGTGGGAGAAACTGATTCATAATGAAAGATTGTGTTAAAATGACCCTCATTATGATGCAGTTTTCTGACATATAATATTTACATTTCGACATCGTCGAACATAAATTATGTTATTGGTTTTACGTCTCTTTTAACTACTGCGACTTATAGAGACGCCAGGGTGCCGAAATTTTGCCTCGAAGGGGATCATTAACGTGCCAGTAAATCTACTGATACGACTCCCTCGCATTTGCACACCCTTAAATGCCAGTTGACTGCGCCAGGATTCGATCTTGCATTCTTGAACACAGCAGGTGAGAACGTTACTGCTAAGACACGCTTCGAGTCGTTTAAAACTAGTCATGGTGGCTCTAGTAACCTATAAGGTTCTACAGGTGTACCTGAAATTAACTGCATAATATGGTAGATGCATAATTCGTGACGCAAACAAGTAAATTACGTCAGTCAAGAATATCCACATAGCCCTAAGTAACTTACACATTGAATATAAACAGATCAGAGTCGTAACACGTACGCGGTCAATTTGCCTATATTTTTAGTGTTTGCCCACAAATAAAATAAGTTAATGATGAACAAAAACCAGTCCGAATTTGACCCCTGCGGCTGGCTGCGTGGCTCAGCGGTAACGTTCTTGCCTGCTATGCCCAAGGTTGCAGCATCGAATCTTGGCGCAGTCAGGATGACGAAGCGTTTGGGGATGCGTAAATGCGAGGGAACCGTTTCACAAGGGGAGGTCGCCAAGTGGTTTGCTAGAAAAGCGTTCAAATTTGGAGGGTTTGCTCCCCATAAAAAAATATTTTGGCCATGTTCGAGCGTTTATGCCAATGGGCCTTAGTGTGTTCAAAATTGATTGAAAATCAATCCTCAACTTTTGTAGTCTTATTCCCACACACGTTCCCGGCTCGTCTCCGTGGCTTAGTCGCTAGCGTGTTGGCTTGGAGAATTGAAGGATTCGAGTTCGAGTCAGAGCTTGGTCAGTACATTTTCGTTTCTTTTACTGATACATCCCTTATTGTCTTTTGCGTTTTCTATAATGTATTTGCTGTGGTCTCTTCGGTTTTGGAGCTATGCGCGATATTTTAACATCATTATTCGTCCGTGACGCTTGAACGTGTTGTAAGTTTTATTTGTTAGAATTTAAATGCAGCGTGGCCGGCGACGCTACGTTCATTCGCACTGCGCCGAGTCTAATGCAGAAACGCAAGAGCCCTTATCTCTGTTCCACTCTGCTCCACCATCAAGCTAAACTTTCTGTATGTAAACAATAACGTAAATATTAATTTATTAATATTGTATATAGAAAAAGCAACAACAAATAATAAAGTAATAATTGATGCAATCTGCCAACTTAAATATTGTACCACAAATATAAAATAAAAGAAAAAATGTCAAAGGAAAATAAAGAAAATAACTTAAAAAGATCAAGGTAGGTTCCGATCACGGAAACTTCCATTTCCAACGCCAACACGCTAGCGACTAAGCTACGGAGACGCGCCGAGAACGTATGTGGGAATAAGACTACAAAAGTTTGAGGATTGATTTTCAATGTTCAATTTTGAACACACTAAGGCCCATTGGCAAAAACGCTCGAACAGGGCCAAAATATTTTTTTTTTTTTATGAAGAGCAACCCCTCCAAATTCGAACGCTTTTCTAGTAAACCACTTAGCGACCTCCCCTTGTCAGTTGATTTACTGGCACGTTAAAGATCTCCTATATGGAAAAACTCTGGCAGCCCTGCGTCTCTAAAAATCACTAGTTAAAAGGAACGTAAACCCTCCCCGCTTCGAGACGTAGCCTACCTTAGATACTTATAGCTCATACCACATCAGGAAGTTCGATAAATAAAAGACAGTATTGATGGTGTGTTGAATTACAGAGTCAACATGGTCTCTATGGGTCACGAAGCACAAATGTTTAAGTCAAACCGTTTGGTGTGAAATAAACACACATTTAAACACAAAAAATGGGTTTGGCCACTTGATAGCTGCGCTGGCCTCGGACGTGCGTTGCATAGTAATAACGTTGGACAGAAAAAAAAGCCCTTTTCTTCTGTGCTCAACGCCAATAAAACACCGACGAAGCAGCATGCGGGACGAGTTTTTTTTCCCGCGCGCTCACACGAGTGAATGCGTTGGGGTTATTGGGTGGGCAGTATAACCCATCCCAGACGGCGAGGATGACTTAGCGATAAAAAAAAATCGATATTTTTATTATCCTGTCACGTCCGCGGGTTGAGTGATGGCACTTCTCATTACTGGCCTCAATTAAGAGGACTTGGTCCAACAAATGAAGACTTATTAAACCTTTTCATCGCATACTTCACACTAAATGTATTCCTTTGGCATTCACTGGCTATGCAAATGAAGTCAGCATAGGCCTACCAGGAAGAAGTTACCAATTTTTCAATAGCACGCAAGGGTTTACGAATATACTCTGCATTCGCTTGTAGCGGTCTACAGTGATGCAATTTTGTATAAGTCCTAAAATAAAATCTAAATGAAGAAGTATGATTATTTATATTTTACAGAGCCTCGACTGGCGTAGAATGTCCAGTCTCAATTCCCAACATAACTTATTTCATTATTCCGTGGATTAGTCTAAATTGTTTAAGACGGAAATTGAGCCTTTCAGCGTCTGGAATACGGAAGGTGTCGTCAAAGAAATGCCAGGTCGTTCTAGTTTACGGCAATCTCAAAACAAACACATCTGTACGTTAAAGATACTATTGACTCTAGCCATTGTTATAGAGTTAGGGCGAAGCACTAGGGTCATCCAGAAGAAAAATGATCTTCTCCCTCATCCTGCCATTAGAAATATGCTTCATACACATGCTGATAAAAACTGATTATGCGTCGTACAATAATCCACTTTCGTATTGTTCAGTCTGAAGTCCATTCAAATCTATCGATAAATCCCTTCCCCGAACAAGCCCCTATAATGACTTTGAAACTAATTTCAAGGATGGCTCTCTTCGAAATAGACGAGGGCTAGGAGCTTGAAGGCTCGTGTTCAATTCTTGAGGGAAGATGTTAAGCTCAGTTCTAATGTTATGGGCTTAACGTACCTTGCTTGAATTTTGTGGCTTTAGGGGCACCAGAAAGACAGAATGTCGCTCAGTAGGATTTCTACCGACACGAGGTGTCATATTTAAGCACCATTAAATGCCATCGGACTGGCCAGCGCTTAACCGATTGAGCCACTCTGCCGGACACAACTCTATTCTGTTTGAAATATGTTCAACATTTTGATCGTTTTTGTGTGCCTCACTCGAACTCCACAACACGACTTTTGAAAAGAATTCTGTGTTTCGTAAACTGTTTTGATTTATAATTGTAAACTATTCTGAAACCGCGAGAAGGCTACGTAAGCTGCTTGCTTTGTGCCGATAATTGGGGCATGCCTCAAAGAGTAAAGATGTAAATTGTCTTGAAAAGACAAACATTCGACTTCGAGCACTTTTTAATCAATGTAATACAAATTTGTTACATCGTTGTGATGCCCTCACATACGAATCAGTTTATTTCTTTATTCTTTGGCGGTTACCTCAGCTGGTGAGACACACTGCAAGCAGCTTACGTAGCCTTCTCGCGGTTTGAGAATAGTTTAGAACAATAAAACAAGTTTAAGAAACATTAACTCTCCAATTGCGAAGCAATAATAGTCCACAGTATCCTCGCATAAATCTGTACCTCTTTGCAGCTAAAGCTCATTTCAGAGTCCTAAGTGTTCGCCTAAGTTCGTTTGAACTGTGCAAGGATGATGGTAATTGTTGTTTTAAGGGGCCTAACATCGAGGTTATCGGCCCCTAATGGTCTCGGTGATAGCGAAAATAACAGTGAAATGGAAACCAGAACGAAAATGAAGTGAGACTGAAAATACTTATAAAATGGAACTCAGATTGAAACGTCTCACAAAATGGAGAGTGGTAGCCTAATACATACAAAAGGGAATTTAGAAGGAAATTAATCACAAAAGGAATAGATTGAAAAATACGCACAAAATGTAGGTTAGGTTCAAAATACGTACAAAATGCAATGTAGAGTCGAAATACTTACAAAATGCAATTGTAATTCAAAATACTTACAAAATGCAAATGAGATTGAAAATACTTACAAAATGCAATTGAGGTTCAAAATACGTACAGAATGCAATTGAAATTGAAAATACACAATGCAATTTAGATTGAAAAACCTACATTTCAGATCCAAAATACTCACAATTCAAATTCAAAATGCTTACAAAATGCAATTGAAGTTGAAAATGCTTACAAAATGTATGGTAGATTCAAACTACTCATTTGGATGGATCTGTCTGTTAGGTAGTCAGCCCGAAGGCTGGTTGGATTCTCAAAAAGCACCGCCGTTACGTTATGTGAGTAGATACCCACAAAAACCCAAGGCAGTGCTATATTGAGGCGTTCTAGGCAAGAAGAGGAGTGAGGTAGTTTGCCATTGCCATTGCCATTGCTTTCCTCAAACTACTCATTTGGATGGATAATACTTACAAAATGCAATTTAGATTGAAAATACTTACAAGATGTAATTGAGATTCAAAATATCCACAAAATGCAATTGAGAATCAAAATACTTGCAAAATGCCCACCATACAAAATGCAATTTAGATTGAAAATACTTGCAAAGAGCGGTTTAGGTTGAAAATACTTACAAAATGCAATTGAAATTCAAAATACTCCCTAAAGTCCCAGACCCTATATTGTGAAAGGAAATCAAGATCTAGTAAAGCGATAGTTAATGCCATCCACAACAGAGGGCATAACGTCCTACGCGCCAAAAATTCCCCCTCCGTAAGAAAAGAAAGCAGCGTCAATAACGACAACGACTGTGAAAACTATCAATACTGGAATTGCGTAGGCTACTTTGAGCAGAAACCTTTTAGAATAGTGAGTTTTGTTGAGTGATGTCTCCACTTTCTACGTTTTATGTCATGACTGCGCCGCGCCGCTCCGGGCCGTTATCTTGGATGGTGTAACATTTTGGTCCGGACGTTGGACAAAGCAGTTAGCCTACGTACGTTACTCGGCCGGGACAGTTGGTGAGAGATTTTTCATTATTCAGAATCCGGTTTAGGTCATGACACGGCAAAACACGTTTCGTTGCTTGTACAAATATTAACAGTACCCTCTGAAAGAACACCGTAGCCTATAGGCTACCATTAACTAGAGACAAGAATAGAAAATAGGAGTATTTCAGGTTAATATAAGTTACCAATCAGGCTACTCCACGATTCATTTCCTCCTCATAATGGTTCGTTGCCATTCTCTAGTCCTATTGTTTTAAGACTCGTACATCCATGTTTAGTTGAAGACTATTTTAATATTCACTGCAATGCGTAAATTCAATTTTCAGTATTCTTGAGTCCAATCTTCTTCGCGCAATGGCTATTTCAAATTGTTTACATTCAATTATTAATTTACGTTATTTTCAAATGGGGAGTTCCCCGGTGGCAAATTGTACACTTAGAGAAAATTACCAACAATGATATCAAACATAATGTAAGTTAGACAAGCCGCGATTTGGAAACTAACGTAATTACATCGGAGTATTAACACAAAATGCCAGTCTTCTCTTAATAAACACATTAATATGTTTGGGGAAAGGCTCTAAGACTGTGGCAGATAATGAGTTCCAATTATCAATAGGCTACCACGATTAATGAAAAATAGGCTATTTTCCATAATGTATACGGTTCGGTCGGCCCTTAACTTGGTGCGGATGATCTACCCTGCTCAGGAAGGTGGGATTTCCTAGACGTTTGCTTAGTTCTTCCCATGTTGGCCGTTTAGTGTAACTGTTAAACATAGCGTCCTTCCATCTTTCAGAGATTCCTATGACTTTGTTCATTACCGCTCTACCAATGAAGTAGGTATATACAGACGTACTTTCAGCTTCTGTTATCACTCTTATCTTTGGTTGGCAATGGTTTGTATTTTGGTCACATTTTAAAATAATTTCCCAACAATACCACTCTGAACCTTGCCGCACCGATCAGCCATAACATGGTTCGCCTCCCAGCACGGTGTTAGTTTTCCGCCACGTCCTGTGTGTCTCATTTCTAATATAAAATAATTCAAGATAATAAATACATTCATATAGCCACTTCTCTTCTGGTTGATTGTAATCCTCGTGGCGTGGTATTATCATTTTTGATGCGATTCGCAAAATTACTCTATCTTCGATTTCTTTTTCAAATTAATTTATTTAGGGTACTTTTCAATGTAAGGAAATGTATTCTGTCGATAATTATAAGCATTAGTCTCTCTTTCCAGTTGAGTACTGTTTCACACGTCACTCTCTAGCGATAGCAAGAGACGGGGCTTGTTTTCAGCCATAGTATAGACAGACCTGTATGAATATCTATATATTTCAAAAGAGGATGTTTCTAGATACATCGGATTATGTCCACGAAATTTATGATTTACAGTCAGTCAACACGGTTGTACCCAATCCCAAGGGGATTAACTTATGTCCATTTGCCAGAGAGAGCTTAAATCTACTATGTGAGAAACTAAAGACAATACGGATCATTAGGGAGAGGAGTAAAAACACATCTAGGATACAAATTCATTGAACCTCGAACATTTTGTGTAAGAATTCTTCTAGAAAAATTAAACCAACATTCGTTCATATCTCGCTGTTTTTGTTCCAAGTAGGCTATGTGCGCTTGCGGAGTTGGTAACAATGCAGTATGTTTCTTGAATACCTTGCTACCACCATTGAATCGAGTAAATATACAAGCTAATCTGTCAAGTAATAAATGTCATATGAACGATCTCCATTGTTTAAGAACCCACCTAGTTTTTAGCCTACTTTCGATTTTTGCAAAAAATGAAAGTAGACTTATGAGATCAACACAGGGCGAAAAAAGTGTGTCTGTCTGTGTGTGTGTATGTGTGTGTGTGAGTCTGTGTGTGTGTGTGTCTGTGTGTCTGTGTGTGTGTGAGTGTGTGTACTCTGAATGTCTGTCCCCCCCTATCAATTCGAACACGGTGAATGCGAATTGAACGAAATTTGGTACAAAGGTAGCACTAGCAAAGGACACCTCAGTGTCATGTTTTATATCGCCGCCATCTTGACGGAAACGTAATGGCGGCCACACAAATGTTCAAAGCTTAAATCAAATTACGACTAACCTAATCATCCGATCTCTACCAAATTTTGCAACAACATACCTTTATGGGGGGAGCATCCTTTGACCACACTAATAAGTCATCAGCGTAATAGTTTGCGGATGGCGGCCATCTTTGTGTGAAAATCGATTCCCCCTATTAATTCGAACACGGTGCAACCGAATGGAACGAAATTTGGTACAGAGGTAGTACTAACAAAAGGCACCTCAGTATCATGTTTTATATCGCCGCCATCTTGACGGAAACGTAATGGCGGCCACACAAATGTTCAAAGCTTAAATCAAATTACGATTAACCTAATCATCCGATCTCTACCAAATTTTGCAACAACATACCTTTATAGAGGAAGCATCCTTTGACCCAATAACTAGGTCATTAGCCTAATAGTTTGCGGATGGCGGCCATCTTTGTGTGAAAATCAATTCCCCCTATTAATTCAAACACGGTGAAACCAAATGGAACGAAATTTGGTACAGAGGTAGCACTAGCAAAGGGCACCTCAGTGTCATGTTTTATATCGCCGCCATCTTGACAGAAACGTAATGGCGGCCACACGAATGTTCAAAGCTTAAATCAAATTACGATTAACCTAATCATCCGATCTCTACCAAATTTTGCAACTACATACCTTTATGGAGGGAGCATCCTTTGACCAATCTAATAGGTTATTAGCCTAATAGTTTGCGGGTGGCGGCCATCTTTATGTCAACATTGATTCCCCCTATTAATTCGAACACGGTGGAACCGAATGGAACGAAATTTGGTACAGAGGTAGCACTAGCAAAGGGCACCTCAGTGTCATGTTTTATATCGCCACCATCTTGACTGAAACGTAATGGCGGCCACACGAATGTTCAAAGCTTAAATCAAATTACGATTAACCTAATCATCCGATCTCTAGCAAATTTAGCAACAACATACCTTTATGGAGGGAGCATCCTTTGACCGAACTAATATGTCATCAGCCTAATATTTTGCGGATGGCGGCCATCTTTGTGTGAAAATCGATTCCCCTTATCAATTCGAACACGGTGAAACCGAATGGAACGAAATTTGGTACAGAGGTAGCACTAGCAAAGGGCACCTCATATTCATGTTTAATATCCCTATAGCACGTTGTATTTCAACAAGCTACTACAACCAACATTCAATCATACTCCTTGAAAAGGACAAAGAGTTATAACAATACCCATGCATTTAGGAGAAAGTAGGCTATATGTTCTTTACTGAACATCTTGTTTTTACATCATATTACAGATATTATCATCATCGTATAACTACATGTTGCGTTGGTGTTTCAACAATTATACGGAAAAATTCTTCTAGGAAAGAAAATCAAATTGACTGTCCTATGAAGCCGTTTCTGCCCACGAGGATTCAATATAATGTGTAACGATTGATAAGGAATCTATATTTGATGCTGAACTATTCGTATTGATTAACGACTGATCTTTTTTGATTCTTGATGTCCTCATTTTTAACTAAATGATCTGTTGAGTTCCCCGCGTTTCATATTCAACTTCCAGAAACGTCTTCCCTACCGACATCATTAGCCACAGAGCGCACGAACAGCAAACAAGGCGGTGTTTATGATTATCCTCCCTGTAGAATCTTCACTGCCATTATACGCGCGGAAAGAATCTCTCGGTACGGGAAGGGACATTGTCTTTCATAGTTTAGGCAAGCAGTGTCAAATTCAAGACGTCCGTCAAAGTTTCATATTTCATCCCATTTTCAGGACTAATTCAAATAGTATTTTAATACCTACTAGTTGTAAACATACTATCACTAAAGCCCGGAATTTCATGCAAAATCATATTTTTGCATATGTATGCATATTTAGGTTATTTTGGCACAATGTATCATATTTTCTTCCTATGCCTGTTTAAGTGCATACCTCTGTTACAGAAGGGCGTGAATTCTAATTTCTTGTTGTTTTGAAGCGACTTTTGCTACTTCATGTTCTTAAAGCCATATATATCGATTCGGACTCCGAGAGTCTATCACAGAATAATACTGAAATTATTTTAATTCCCTGCACATTTTAGTCCTTTTTGCAAGTTAATATCAATTATTTTTATTCAGCATTCACTACGTAAATATTGTAAAATTATTTTCATTTGAAAAAAATCAATAGCTCTTAAAATTGTATATCAGTTATACTAAAAAATTAACATAATACAATAATTACTAGCATTACCCGTCGCGGCTTCGCCCGCGAATATTCTAGTTGTAAAGAGTACACTTAGCAAAATCTCAATCATGAATGCTATGACTGATTTATCCTTGGTATGAATAATCAGACTTTATCAATTCAGCTACTGGTGCAGTGGTTAGGGGTTTGTCATTCCTTCATAGGTATATCAGAGCGAAGTTAGTTTTCTTGGAATATCACAGACACTGTTAATTTAAGGGCCTTTAAATGTGGTTTTCGGAGACCCTTTATAGTCGGGTGAAAAAGACCTATCGTACCACACACACGCGTGAAAATTGCGTGAAAAAATTCTATAGTGCCCCTTGACCCCCTTAAGCGCATTATACTGTATGTATTGATGAATTTTACAACTTAATTTGGTTCAGTGATAACCTTATAACGGTCTGGAAACTTTCACAGTAATGTAATAATTGGAATTGCATTGCGTCTTACAGAAATAGATGGACCTGTGAGATCCTGTTACCATGGTTACCGTGTTGCATTCGTTCATTATTTCATTGTAAATATACATGTTTTAAGGTATTTATTTAATTTTGAGGCATTTAAGGAGTAAGTGAGTGCGTTTCGCTTACGCATTGGGTTATGCTGAACCTGTAGGTACCCCATATGTGTAGGTTGGTGTTAATGGGACCTTATTTTCGGTACAAAACTGGAATGGGACCTTAGCAGAATAATATAGGGAGGGATTGATGGTCAACACCGCTTGAAGTTCCATAAAATAACATTTCCTACTATTTAGAACTGTTTCTTAGTTGAGATATTTTATAAAATACTTATATGTCATTCTGTTCATATTTTCTTTATATTCAAAGTAGAAACGCTGAAGAATGCGGAGTGATCATAATTGCCGTAGTAATTTCATAGTGCATATTGTTGAAACGGGATGCATATTAGACCAATCATTTTTACACTTTTGCATGCATATTTATTCACGTAACAGCGTATGAACTTCCGGTCACTAACTATCACATACTGTAGTTCCAATTCACGCACATATAGGCTACAATTGAGATCAACTTAGCCTAAGGGAGAATAAAACCCCTAACAAAATCAGCGCTGCAGTTTATCCACAGGTATACTACATTTCCTAGCATGGTGATCCCTTGGCCAGTCACTCGGTAAGGTCTCACCATCGCTTTTCGTGTCTTATTATTATTATTGATTCAAGCCCATTTCGGAGCGCTTCTGACCAGTTCTTCCTCGATGCTCTTTTCCGTTCCCGATATCTCTTGAGCCCTGCTGATAATTTCTCCTTTCTCTCCTGCTAAAGGGGCTTCCGACATCTAGGGACTCTAGGTGGTGGGGTCCAAGATTCTACCATAGCACAAAATTTACAGCGATCTTCTACATCAAGGTCAGCAAATCCAGCCGAATCCAAGTCCTTTAGTACTTCATTAAGCCACGAGCTTCCAGTCTTGTAGCTTTTAACCAAGGAGAATATCTTCTTGGTAAGCCTGTTGCTATTCATTCGTTGTAGGTGCCCGTAGAACTTTAGCCTCCTACGTCGCATACTGGTATTGGCTGATTCTAACTGTCGATACAGGTCAGAATTAGATTTCAAACGGTAGGTTCCATCTGGGAGCAATCTCGGGCCTTGGATTTTCCTGAGGATTCGTCTTTCGGCTTTCTCCAGGTCATCCATGGTGCCTTTTCTGTTCATCAAGAGGGTCTCTGCAGCATACGGAAACTGTGATCTGACAGTAGTTCTGAAGTGACAGATCTTAGCATTCCTCGAAATGCATTTCTTGTTGTACAAATTGGGGGATAGTTGGTATGCTACGTTGAGATTTCGTGTCTTGTTTTTCTGCCAACTTAAAAAAAGAAAGATTTTCATCGTTGTCTTCAGTGAGGTTGTAGCCTTCAAGATACATGTCAAAAATCCTTAACAAATTCGAAATTATTTAATTAGAGACAATATCTGACAATTCATCTCAGAAATCTTGAAACAAAACTACGCTTTATGTAGAGAGCATTCCATTTCCTGAATCGATTAGTTTAGTGCCCTGACGAAATGGCCCCGTTAATTAACTATTAGGCTAATATTGATATTAAAGCTCAGCAATTTTTCTAGGTTTATGCCGTGTCTTGTGCGGGGATTCGTCCAGGAACACCAAGCTGGCTCATCAGCGGGCTCTTGGTGTTCCGCACCCGGATTCCCACAGGAGTAGTGAACTGTGCACTACTTCCCTTCTTGTGAAGCGCACGTGCGCCTCTTAACTGCGAGAGATAAAAGCTCAAGCAGCCATTCACCTCCCTATAAAGCAGGGCCATCCAGACAGCGCTCCGGCCGCGCTCTAAGCCAGTGCTCCGAGCGCTTTGTTGGAAGGTAGTTTCAGATGTGATGGGAGGAGCTTGGCTGACTGAGCGCGCTGAAGTGTGCAGCCGATCCATCAGTCTCTAGTCTTGTCCAATGCCCTTTGTTGACAGCGTGTAAGTAAATCAGTTTCGCAGTGGTCATGACTGAACAGCGTTACAAAAAAAAAGGAGTGGTGAAGCAGCAGTCTTTAAAGCAGAATGGGACATTTCATTTTTCTGTACAGCTTATAAAGGGCATGCCAAATGTTTAGTATGCAACAGAGATGTAATGTGTTAAAAAGGACACAATTTGTTGTTGAATTTTCCTCTCTAATATGTTCACATTTCAGTTTCAATAAATCACAATATTCTTTACTTAACATTTGTGTTCATTTCCTGCACATTCCATATATCGGAGTACCATTCGATTTGTATATGCGGTATATTTGTTATGGCAAAATAACCCTATTAATATATCAACAATTCCACAAGAGCGGTACATACGTATCCAGTCAGCGTGGTCCGAACATCGTCCGTCTCCTCGCTGCCACAGTGTCGTGGTGGTAGGGGAAGGAGCACTAGTCTGACTGCCCAGTGCTCCCGGAGCGCAAAGACTGAATGGCCCTGCTATAAAGGCTTTCAAAAAAGATGGTATATTGGCTTTCACGGCCCGTGAATTAATGCTCAGCAATTTTACCGGGCACGGAACACCCAGAGCCCGCCGAGACCCCACACAAGACACAGCATAAACCTAGAAAAATTGCTGAGCTTTAATTCACGGGCCATGAAAGCCACTGTACCAATATTGATATTATTTCTCCTCCAGGGTATCTCAGTGCGTTAGCGCGAAGGCACTCTCCAGACTTGGTAGACGAGTGGGCTCGAACCCCGCCATTAGCATCCCTTAAAATGGGTTTTCTGTGGTTTCCCATTTTCAATTCCAACAATGATAACATCTAATGAGCTACGGTCATTTCCTTCGAAGTCTTTGCCCAATTTCATTCTTCATTAATTTCATCTCTCATTATCTTCACTGCAGGAAGAGCAATCGGCCGGAAATACTATTCGCTCCCCTCACTTCATCCCACCACACGGCGTAGCCCAGCGTGTTAAATCACTCTCAGCGACTGCAATGGGTAGCTGCATAAGTCAGGAGATGGAAGGTTAGAATCCTCATGTTGGCAGCGAGTTATTCCACACTCTCCAGGCAAATGTCAGGATCATACCTTAGGCTGTTTCAAGTCCCGGGGCACCTACCCTATCCCCAATCCCAGGGGTTCCCAACCTTTTAGCAACTGCGTACCAATTGACATTTTTAGAAATGTTGGCGGACCAACAGTCCTATACTTTTTTAGAAACATATATTTACTGTCGGAAAAGTGCCCAATAGCTTGTTTTATTGCAATTAACTTACTGAGAAAACTTCATATTTAATTATTAATGCACTGGTATTTCGTTTTTTTCAACATTTTATCAAGACAACAATAAATATATGTAGATTTTTATCAATTTTTTCTTGTTAATTTTTATTTAAAAACAAGCTGTACCCGGAATGCGTTGCAATGCCAATCAAAGAAAGTGTTGGCGTTGAAATTCTGTTTCTTGAAGTGCTTTTGGATACACAACATGTTAACTGCCTCTAAGCTATCATAAAATGGATTTTCTAATTTAGAACCATTCGAGGGAGCGTGCACAACAACTTTCAAAAAGTTTCATCGCTGTCACTCATTTGTTGAATCTAATCGTACGCTACCTATTGTGAAATGGATTTACTAAGTCGAAACCCTTCCCTGGCGTGTACACAATGACTCATCAATGATTCATCGCAATCGGATGAATGGTATATGCACGTATAGGGGTTTTTGTTTAAACGATTCGTGCGCTGTCACTCATTTGTTGAATCTACTCGTGCGCTACCTATTGAGAAATGTATTACTAAGTCGAAGTCCTTCCCTGGCGTGTACACAATAACTCATCAAGGTTTCATCGCAATCGAAGAATGTTATATGAACGCAATAGGGAATTTTGTTGAAACGCTTCGCGCGTCGTCACCCATTTGTTGCATCTACTCTTGCGCTACTTATTGTGAAATGGATTTACTAAGTCCCCTTCCCTGGCGGGTACAAAATAACTGATCAATGTTTCATCGCAATCGGATGAATAGTATATGAACGCATACCTGATTTTGTTTAAACGATTCGCACTCCGTCACTCATTTGTTGAATCTACTCGTGCGCTACCTACTGTAAAATGTACTTACTAAGTTAGAAACCGTCACGTAAGTGTCCACAACATCTCACCCAAGTTTCATCGCTATCGTCGTTCATTTGTCGAATCTACTCGTGTGCTACCTACTGTGAAATGTATTTACTAAGCCAGAAACCTTCCTTGGAGTGTCAACCATATTTCACCCAAGTTTCACCGCTAACGGCAGAATGGTATATGACCTTATACGGGACTTTGTTGAAACGCTTCGCGCGTCGTCCCTCATTTGTTGAATCAAATTGTGCGCTGCATATTGTATAGGGGATTTACTAAGCCAGAAATTTTCCATGACGTGTACACAACATCTCACCCAAGTTTCATAGGTACGGACGAATGGAGTGTACACAACATCTCACCCAAGTTTCATCGCAATCGGATGAATGGTATGTGAACGTATACGGGACGTTGTCGAAACGCTTCGAGCGTAGTCACTCATTTGTTGAACATAAACGTGCGCTTCGTATTGTAAAATGGATTTACTTAGCCAGAAACCTTTCCTGGAGTGTACACAACAATTCACCAAACATTTATCACTATCAGACGAATGGTATATGACTTTATACGGGACTTTGTGGAAACGCTTCGCGTGTCATCGCTCATTTGTTGAATCTACTGGTGCGCTACCTATTGTAAAATGTATGTACTAAGCCAGAAACCTTCCCTGGAGTGTACACAGCATCTCACCCAAGTTTCATCGCTATCGGATGAATGGTATATGAAATTAAATGGGACTTTGTTGAAACGCTTCGCGCGCCGTTGCTCATTTGTTGATTCTACTCGTGCTCTACCTATTTTTAAAGGGATTTACTAAGCTAGAAACCTTCCCTGGAGTGCACACAAAATCTCAGCCTAGTTTCATCGCTATCGGACGAATGGTATATGAACGCAAACGTGACTTTGTTGAAATGCTTCGCGCGTCGTAGCTCATTTGTTGAATCTAATCGTGCGCTGCCTATTGTAAAGTGGATGTACTACGCCAGAAAATTTCCCTGCAGTGTACACAACATTTTACGCAAGTTTCATAGCTATCGGACGAATGGTATATGAATGCATTCGGGACTTTGTTGAAATGCTTCGCGCATCGTCGCTCATTTGTTGAATCTACGCGTGCGCTACCTATTGTAAAATGGATTTACTAAGTCAGAAACCTTCCTTGGAGTGTACTCAACATCTCACCCAAGTTTCATCGCTATCGGACGAATGGTATATGAATGCATACGGGACTTTGTTGAAATGCTTCGCGCATCGTCGCTCATTTGTTGAATCTACGCGTGCGCTACCTATTGTAAAATGGATTTACTAAGTCAGAAACCTTCCTTGGAGTGTACTCAACATCTCACCCAAGTTTCATCGCTATCGGACGAATGGTATATGAACACATACGGGACTTTGTTGAAATGCTTCGCGCATCGTCGCACATTTGTTGAATCTACGCGTGCGCTACCTATTGTAAAATGGATTTACTAAGTCAGAAACCATCCTTGGAGTGTACTCAACATCTCACCCAAGTTTCATCGCAATCGGACGAATGGTATATGAACACATACGGGACTTTGTTGAAATGCTTCGCGCATCGTCGCTCATTTGTTGAATCTACGCGAGCGCTACCTATTGTAAAATGGATTTACTAAGTCAGAAACCTTCCTTGGAGTGTACTCAACATCTCACCCAAGTTTCATCGCTATCGGACGAATGGTATATGAACACATACGGGACTTTGTTGAAATGCTTCGCGCATCGTCGCTCATTTGTTGAATCTACGCGTGCGCTACCTATTGTAAAATGGATTTACTAAGTCAGAAACCATCCTTGGAGTGTACTCAACATCTCACCCAAGTTTCATCGCAATCGGACGAATGGTATATGAACACATACGGGACTTTTTTGAAATGCTTCGCGCATCGTCGCTCATTTGTTGAATCTACGCGTGCGCTACCTATTGTAAAATGGATTTACTAAGTCAGAAACCTTCCTTGGAGTGTACTCAACATCTCACCCAAGTTTCATCGCAATCGGACGAATGGTATATGAACGCATAGGAGACATACACACCCACAGACAAACTATCACGTTACATTGATTTTTATATATATAGATATATAGAGACATATGTATATCATTAACATTTTTATTTATAAAAATGAAAAAAATGAAACGATTATTGCAAATTACAGCTTTATTTATTGCTCACGGGACTAAAAACATATATTTGTATATAAACCAAGCAGAAAAGTCCGGCAGACGGGCAGTAGAGAAAAGTTTGCGTGGTCACGCACACAGAGGCCCTTACTAGCATATCGCTCGTAATCACCCACGCGTACCACATGAAACGTTCCCGCGTACCACCGGCTGGGGACCCCTGCCCTATCGTAATAATTCCAGTTGCACTCACTACTAGCCACCTCAAAATCACAGATTAAGGACAAATTCATCAAACACACGCACACACAAGTGCACGGGACTGATAATTTAAGAAAGACCCGTCGCGGATTCGCCCGCGAAAATTCTAGTTGTAAAGAGTACACTTAGCAAAATCTCAATCATGAATGCTATGACTGATTTATCCTTGGCATGAATAATCAGACTTTATCAATTCAGCTAGACTACTGGTGCAGTGGTTAGGGGTTTGTCATTCCTTCATAGGTATATCAGAGCGAAGTTAGTTTTCTGGGAATATCACAGACACTGTTAATTTAATGGCATTTAAATGTGGTTTTCGGAGACCCTTTATAGTCGGGTGAAAAAGACATTTCGTACCACACTCACACGTGAAAAAAATCGTGAAAAAATTCTAGAGTGCCCCTTGACCCCCTTAAGCGCATTATACTGTATGTAGGCCTATTGATGAATTTTACAGCTTAATTTGATTCAGTGATAACCTTATAACCGTCTGGAAACTTTCACAGTAATGTAATAATTGGAATTGCATTGCGTCTTACAGAAATAGATGTTACCATGGTTACCGTGTTGCATTCTTTCATTGTAAATATACATGATTTAAGGTATTTATTTAATTGTGAGGCATTTAAAGAGTAAGTGAGTGCGTTTCGCTTACGCATTGGATTATGCTGAACCTGTAGGTACCCCATAGCCTATGTGTAGGTTAGTGTTAATGGGACCTTATTTTCGGTACAAAACTGGAATGGGACCTTAGCAGAATAATATAGGGAGGGATAGATGCTGTGCTAAATTTGTCCCAAATAATAATCTGCCTGTGTTAAAGGATGGCCCAATTAACCGGACTGTACTGCACATGAATTGGGACCTAATTAGGCCCGGCGCGAGCCATGCGGCGGTGAGCAGAAAGCGTGAAGGTGAAAAAGTTGCGGCTGGCTAACAAACTCTAGATCCATATCCACCGTCACTTAAGTGGATCAAATGACTAACTAGAATTTGTTACGTAGGCCTACTTTCGCATCTGAAATTCAGTGGCACTTAGTTAAACCTGGTTGAAAATTACGCTTGGTAAGGCAAGTTGTATTGGTGCGTTGTAATTAAGTCACGCGTTCCCTTTCGAACACTTGGAGCTGTTCAATATTAACATCGGCTCTCTTTGCCGTAGTGACTCAAACTGATCGTTATGGTGAACATCTCCTGCATTAATAATAATACTTTTATTGCAGCTATACAGCCAAATAATACATTTATATACACTATGTTTGCGCACCTGCGCCGTGGGTAGCATAGTCTTTTATGGACTTTATTCATTTGCTGCATTTCTCTATATGGTAGCGTTCACATGTGGGTCGGCATAGTTGACATACACATGTGTCATCCGGGTCATGGTATGTTTTATTTTCACAAATCAAATGGTGAAAACCATGAACTGCCAGGCGTGTGAACATGTGCCTCATCTCAAAGCCAGCTGATGTCCACGCCCGGTCAACCATGGCCCCCGTTCCATAAAATGCAAGTGGGATTTCTTCTCTTTTTCCTTCTGAGTGTCGTTAATAGGATTTCCGAACCTCTTGTGCTAGGTAAAATTAGAAGCGTTCTAAAGTCTTCAATTAGGAATGTTTCTCGCGCGAGGAGGTAGACTAGCCGTGATTTGGTCGTCTTGGAAACTCCAATCGCTCTTTTTTATGTATAATGCTTTAACACTTTCGAGTGATGATAGATTCTTTTCAGTGAAGAAAGGCCATATGATTTTTATTCCATATGTCAATATTGGCATTATTTTATTTTTAAATATGCCATTGTGTCTCGAGGTCGAGTGTTCTTTTACTATCGTATTTCGTGCATCGCTCGAACCGCTTGTGTGATTTTTTCTGTCACATGTTTTGTAAAGCATTTTGCACTTGTTTGTAGAGTGATGCCTAGGTATTTGAATTATGTTACTATTTTTATTCTTTTTTTCTGTATGAAAATTTCTGTTCCGGTTGGTACCTTTCCTGCTTGTCGAAGGAGGAATAATAATAATAATAATATTGTGTGGCCTCGGGTGCCGGGTGCAAGCTTTGTTATTTGACACCCAAAGGGCAGCTTGCAATTCGAATTTTGTTGTTATTAAAAGTTTAAATGATACGCCAATCAATATTCACACTGATTGATGTATAATTTAAACTTTTAATTCATTTATCAATACGGATATTTAAAACATGTGTGCTATCAATGGCAAATGTGTTTGCATTCTATGAATTTTGTTGTTCCTTGGAACGCTACGAAAGTGAAAGAGGTTAGATATCTAAGCCCCTTGGCACTATAGCGCTTTCTAGTAGAGAAAGGAGAAACGTTTTGTGTTGGCGGGAAATTCCGAGATTAATTTTGCCATTATGAACACGGTCTACTGTATTCTAATGGACCCTTTATCATGCCAACATCGTATGACATGCCTACCGTGATTTTTGTCGCCTTTCAAAAATCACTTACCACGGCCAGGAGCGAACCTGCAAGCTTGGGCTTGGCAGTCCGACACGATAACCACCTTCCCACCGTGCCAAGGTGAGAAAACTTCACTGCACTACAAGTCGCATGATGTTCGCTAGTAAAAGAGTCATATTAGCCTGCCAGACAAAATGAATAAATGCCAATCACAGATCAATCAGCAGATTTACAATTTCTCTGTTACATAGCAGTAAAATCAAATCGTCTGAATTGGTTCGTAGATCGCCTAGCCTAGATGGTTTCACCTTAATATCAACACCGGTAGCTGATGCCATACGATTGTTAGGCTATTATTATTGTTATTGCTAATAGTATTACAAACTACTGTACTTACGAACAGTACTAGGGCCTGTCTTACGATAAAATACCGAGAAGAAATCTACTTCAGTCCGGTAATTAGAAGAAAGGATCGTAAAGCTAACGAATGCCAAGTAATTCACTATAGCCTAAGAACTAAGAATGCAGATCATCCATTAAAATTATATTTATAATATGAAGAATAAGCAAAATTATAATGTTCATTGTTGTTTGAACGATCCATGCTGCTAGGTTGTTCAGCCTATCAAATGTTAGCAGCAGCGTTGAAAGGTCGATGAATATTGACCGTGAATGATCGGAAATTAGCACATTAACTTATACGAAAGAAATCAGAACGAGATTTCTTTACGAGCAATAAAATGCTTGTTGAAATATTGCGTAATAAGGTGTCGCCAATGGCACACTCATGTGCTTCTAAGACTCCTCCTACGGTAAGTTTATGTGAGATTTCACATTAGAAGCAAGTGTTGCAAAAATAAACAATCCAACTAAACACAAATTTAGAGGGTTTCTCTATTTCTAATTTACGGTATTTCAAGGAAACGTTGATCGTTATCACACCTAACGACGAACCCTCCTATAGAATACTATTCTAACTTCTAGTACTGTAGAAACACGTTGTGCTTTAGTCCAGTGTTTCCCAAACTTTTTGTGTGTGTACCACTTGTAGATGAGAATCTCTCGCATACTACCTAATGGTTGGGAGACATAGGAACTATAACCCCCATCACAATGTTCGAGTTAAAGTGTGACCAGATTCAGTTGTTTTATTATTTATTACAAGCTGTACCCGGCATGCGTTGCAATGCCGATCAAAGAAAGTGTTGGCGTTGAAATTCTGTTTCTTGAAGTGCTTTTGGATACACAACATGTTAACTGCCTCTAAGCTATCATAAAATGGATTTTCTAATTTAGAACCATTCGAGGGAGCGTGCACAACAACTTTCAAAAAGTTTCATCGCTGTCACTCATTTGTTGAATCTAATCGTACGCTACCTATTGTGAAATGGATTTACTAAGTCGAAACCCTTCCCTGGCGTGTACACAATGACTCATCAATGATTCATCGCAATCGGATGAATGGTATATGCACGTATAGGGGTTTTTGTTTAAACGATTCGTGCGCTGTCACTCATTTGTTGAATCTACTCGTGCGCTACCTATTGAGAAATGTATTACTAAGTCGAAGCCCTTCCCTGGCGTGTACACAATAACTCATCAAGGTTTCATCGCAATCGAAGAATGTTATATGAACGCAATAGGGAATTTTGTTGAAACGCTTCGCGCGTCGTCACCCATTTGTTGCATCTACTCTTGCGCTACTTATTGTGAAATGGATTTACTAAGTCCCCTTCCCTGGCGGGTACAAAATAACTGATCAATGTTTCATCGCAATCGGATGAATAGTATATGAACGCATACCTGATTTTGTTTAAACGATTCGCACTCCGTCACTCATTTGTTGAATCTACTCGTGCGCTACCTACTGTAAAATGTACTTACTAAGTTAGAAACCGTCACGTAAGTGTCCACAACATCTCACCCAAGTTTCATCGCTATCGTCGTTCATTTGTCGAATCTACTCGTGTGCTACCTACTGTGAAATGTATTTACTAAGCCAGAAACCTTCCTTGGAGTGTCAACCATATTTCACCCAAGTTTCACCGCTAACGGCAGAATGGTATATGACCTTATACGGGACTTTGTTGAAACGCTTCGTGCGTCGTCCCTCATTTGTTGAATCAACTTGTGCGCTGCATATTGTATAGGGGATTTACTAAGCCAGAAATTTTCCATGACGTGTACACAACATCTCACCCAAGTTTCATAGGTACGGACGAATGGAGTGTACACAACATCTCACCCAAGTTTCATCGCAATCGGATGAATGGTATGTGAACGTATACGGGACGTTGTCGAAACGCTTCGAGCGTAGTCACTCATTTGTTGAACATAAACGTGCGCTTCGTATTGTAAAATGGATTTACTTAGCCAGAAACCTTTCCTGGAGTGTACACAACAATTCACCAAACATTTATCACTATCAGACGAATGGTATATGACTTTATACGGGACTTTGTTGAAACGCTTCGCGTGTCATCGCTCATTTGTTGAATCTACTGGTGCGCTACCTATTGTAAAATGTATGTACTAAGCCAGAAACCTTCCCTGGAGTGTACACAGCATCTCACCCAAGTTTCATCGCTATCGGATGAATGCTATATGAAATTAAATGGGACTTTGTTGAAACGCTTCGCGCGCCGTTGCTCATTTGTTGATTCTACTCGTGCTCTACCTATTTTTAAAGGGATTTACTAAGCTAGAAACCTTCCCTGGAGTGCACACAAAATCTCAGCCTAGTTTCATCGCTATCGGACGAATGGTATATGAACGCAAACGTGACTTTGTTGAAATGCTTCGCGCGTCGTAGCTCATTTGTTGAATCTAATCGTGCGCTGCCTATTGTAAAGTGGATGTACTACGCCAGAAAATTTCCCTGCAGTGTACACAACATTTTACGCAAGTTTCATAGCTATCGGACGAATGGTATATGAATGCATTCGGGACTTTGTTGAAATGCTTCGCGCATCGTCGCTCATTTGTTGAATCTACGCGTGCGCTACCTATTGTAAAATGGATTTACTAAGTCAGAAACCTTCCTTGGAGTGTACTCAACATCTCACCCAAGTTTCATCGCTATCGGACGAATGGTATATGAATGCATACGGGACTTTGTTGAAATGCTTCGCGCATCGTCGCTCATTTGTTGAATCTACGCGTGCGCTACCTATTGTAAAATGGATTTACTAAGTCAGAAACCTTCCTTGGAGTGTACTCAACATCTCACCCAAGTTTCATCGCTATCGGACGAATGGTATATGAACACATACGGGACTTTGTTGAAATGCTTCGCGCATCGTCGCTCATTTGTTGAATCTACGCGTGCGCTACCTATTGTAAAATGGATTTACTAAGTCAGAAACCATCCTTGGAGTGTACTCAACATCTCACCCAAGTTTCATCGCAATCGGACGAATGGTATATGAACACATACGGGACTTTGTTGAAATGCTTCGCGCATCGTCGCTCATTTGTTGAATCTACGCGTGCGCTACCTATTGTAAAATGGATTTACTAAGTCAGAAACCTTCCTTGGAGTGTACTCAACATCTCACCCAAGTTTCATCGCTATCGGACGAATGGTATATGAACACATACGGGACTTTGTTGAAATGCTTCGCGCATCGTCGCTCATTTGTTGAATCTACGCGTGCGCTACCTATTGTAAAATGGATTTACTAAGTCAGAAACCATCCTTGGAGTGTACTCAACATCTCACCCAAGTTTCATCGCAATCGGACGAATGGTATATGAACACATACGGGACTTTTTTGAAATGCTTCGCGCATCGTCGCTCATTTGTTGAATCTACGCGTGCGCTACCTATTGTAAAATGGATTTACTAAGTCAGAAACCTTCCTTGGAGTGTACTCAACATCTCACCCAAGTTTCATCGCAATCGGACGAATGGTATATGAACGCATAGGAGACATACACACCCACAGACAAACTATCACGTTACATTGATTTTTATATATATAGACAATAAGTAGGCCTGTTCAATTCAAACATTAATTAAACATAAAAACTTAAGTTCAACTAACAACTTCAATGTCAAATGTGAGCTAGAAACCAACTTAGGAATGTCTGGTTCAAGATTGCTGAGTCTCAAACGAAGATCGTTTTCCACTGTAAGGAGCCTATTCCAGTATTTATTCTTGAGATAAACAAGTGAAGAAAATGCAGTTTCACACAAGTACGAAGTAGTGAAGGGCAGTAAAAATCGAACTGCTTTGTCAGCTATGTCTGCATAGTCTGCAAAAGTTCGCAAGAGCCATTTTTGAAAAAGTTTGCCTTTGTTCTGAATCACAATTCAATTCATAAAACTGCTCCTTATCTTTGGCCTTAAAGTCCTCCGGCAACATATCAATGTTTTTATATTTCTAAAATTTATATTTTTTAATTTTTTTTCGTAACATCACCGCGTACCACTGCAGCAGTACGAGCGTACCACCTATGGTACGCGTACCACAGTTTGGGAAACGCTGCTTTAGTCTATTATTGAGCGGACGATAAGATATCGGGTGCCACATTGTTGGAACCTCTTAGAATTTAGATTTATTGTCTAGTTTTTGTGACTTAGTTACTTTCTTGATCTTTTTGCACGCTATTTCTCATTATTATTATTGTCTATTATTATTATTTTTATTATTATTATTATTATTATTATTATTATTATTATTATTATTATTATTATTATTATTATTATTATTATTATTATAGCTATCATTTTGAGATTAGTAGCTTGAGTATTGTTGATTTTGATGGTTATGTTCTTTAATTTCCACACCTCTAGCATTATCTTGGATAAAAAAAATGTAGAGCTACATAGGCCTAGAGTGTGTCAGATTCTCCAAGATGGAGGGAATTCGAACTCACGACTCGTCTCGAATAGAGGTGACAAGAAGGCGATGTCTGTCGGCTGGAGTGCAGTCACGCTGTGGCTCATTAACGGATGTACCATCGCAAACCATCTGGAACTAACTCAATTGAAGTTTTTATAACAAGTTCCCGAGGTAGTCGAAGATGGGGGAGAGAAGAAGATTTCCATTAATTGATTCTAAAAGTTTCCATGCTTTTTGTTGCCCTCAAAGTTATCATCATGTTTATTCAGTGATTTGAAAATGAGTGTTTAATTTAGTAAGAGTTGAAGCGTTACGGTGGTGTTGATTCCTCGTCAGTTGCCAGCGTGTGAGAACTGTAGCCTATCAATAAATGTATGATTTTAACGTGAATAACTATAGGCTACATTTCATGCGAGTTAATCAAGACTGAAGGGCTCTAGCCGGAAGTTGCCTACTGTATGATATTTCAGCTTACACCTCCCTTCCCTCTCGGCATAACACCCCAGTGCACACAAAGAATCGCATGCCTAAAGGGCAGATCAGACATCTGCGATCACACTTCTGTCAGCTATTGTCTACTGTAGGCTAGTGTGAACAGCCACAGCAGAAATGAAAGGATTGACTGTAGCAACATTATAATGAGTTCCATAAACTGCACCATGGATGGGACGATAGAAATTCGATAGGCTATAATCAGTGTTGAAATAACAAGGGATCAAACCCTATTATTATTATTATTATTATTATTATTATTATTATTATTATTATTATTATTATTATTCTTTCGAATAACCCATTTGGAGGGTACGATGAATCAACGTTGGCTATTGTCCATTGTATTTAATTTCCGTTGTTTCCAAATTTCTTTCATCCTTCTAGAGTGACGATCTTTCTCCTCCTGAGTCCACTTTCTGCCAGTTGTTTGTTTCTTCCTTTCTTGAAATTTTGCGTTTTGAATAGCTTCTCTGAAGAGTGATCTGTTTGCTATTGTGTCTGTCTGAATTTTGGCGTTTGTCAAATCTTTGTCAATTTCAATGAACCATGTGGGTTTGGATTTGTAACTAGTCAGTAAGTTGAAGATCTGTTTAGTTAGTCTACTATTTTCCATTCTATAGATATGCCCAAAAAAACTGTAATCTTCTCTTTCTCATTACATCAGTTAATTTTTCACATTTCAAATATAACTCTCTATTTGGTCGTAACCTATATTCTGCGTTATTATTTCGTTTAGCTCCCAGTATTTTTCTCAGAATTCGTCTTTCAGTCTTCTCTAATTTGTCTAAATCACCAAATCTTGTTAATTTAAGTGTTTCTGCTGCATACAGAGTTTCAGGTCTGACTACTGTTTGATAATGCCTTAATTTAGTGTTCCAGGATAAGCTTTTTTTATTACATATATCTTTTGTCATATGAAAACACCTTTGTAATTTATGCATACGTGTTTCTATTGCTGTCTTTTCCTGTGAGTCATTCATTATCCACTCTCCTAGGTATTTAAAGGAATTTGTTTTACATACTGAACTGTCATGAATTGTGATACTTTTGGGGGCATCGGTGATGTTTGTCATGAACTTAGTTTTTTCAAATGATATTTGTAGTCCGACTTTGGCTGCCTGTTTTTGCAACTCTCTAATTTGTTCTTGGGCAGTATCCAGTGAGTCAGTAAGTAATGCAATGTCATCCGCAAAAGCTAAACAATCTACAGTGATTTTATTTGGATGTCTTCCTAGTTGAACGCCTTTAGTATTGATGGCTTTCCTCCACTCTCGAATTACCTTTTCCAATGCACAATTGAAAAGCAGAGGTGACAGACCATCTCCTTGTCTCACACCTGACTTTATTTTGAAAGATTTTGAAAGTTCCCCTCTAAATTTAACTTTGGAAGTTGTGTTCGTTAGTGTTGCTTGAATTATTTCAGTTGTCTTGTTATCAAGTCCAAATTCCTTCAGAATGTTAATAAGTGCCTTTCTGTCAATGGAGTCATAGGCTTTTTTAAAATCCACAAAAGTAACTACATATTTCAAGTTCCTGATTTTCCTCATGTCTAATATGCTCTTTAAATTTAGTATTTGCTCCATACATGATCGTCCCTTCCTAAACCCTGCCTGATACTCTCCCAATTGTGGGTCAAGTATTTTTTCCGCTCTTTTTAAAAGTGCTTTGGATAAGATCTTATAGGTCACTAGCAGGAGGGAGATTCCTCTGTAATTGTTAGGATCAGTTTTCTTCCCTTTCTTATGTAGTGGATGTATCAAAGCAGATGTCCATTATTATTATTATTATTATTATTATTATTATTATTATTATTATTATTGGTGTGTAACATCTTTCCACTCGGTATCTGGATATTTTTGTGGCACTCGGGAGCTGGACATTTTTGTGGGAGTGATTTTGGAAAAGGGACGAAAGTGGATGGGACGGAAACAATGAGCGCTCGCGGTGGCAGAGATCGGTACAACGACGTACTGTAAGCCATGTGACTATGTGGAATGTATATCGCATACGGTTTACCTCAAGGTTTGGAGGCCCCATTAAAGAAATTGCTTCAATAAATCATCTTTAAATTGACGTTCTTTGATGTGAAAATATTCATTATATCATATTTGCTGAAAACAATTACGATTTATTAAATCTTCATACTTTTGCTGTATTTTTATTTAATGTAAGCACTCGATACTTCGAGTGCTATATCGCATCAACCAATACTCCAAACAACGTAGGAATTCAGTATATTAACACCGACTACTAACAATAATTGAAACTTCGTTAGTCCAAATAGCTTAATCACTTTGTATTTTGTAATGAAACCACCCATATATAGCCCAAAAGTTACACTTCTAACATGTGCAGATAAACTTGCCAGCTGATTGAAATAGAGTTGGTAGTTGTCTGCGCGAACCGCTAGATGGCACGCATAATCGGTGTCGCCAGTTTCTCGTGGGAGTTTCCGGCAGTGGATTGCTCCCGCATACAGTTGCAGGTATATGTCACTACTGCAGATGCATTAGAGAATCCTTTCATGTTTGCTGGCACAAGGTAGCACTATGAGTTCATTCTTTAAAAAATGCGAGTAAGTAATATGGAATTATTCGAATAACATGTCAGATGCGACTACTGTAAGGCTCGTAATTGTTATTATTATTATTATTATTATTATTATTGTTGTTATTATTATTTATTATTATTATTATTATTATTATTATAGTCTATATGTAATTCGTTGAGACCATCTTGGACCATGTTAAGTCTTCCTACACTTGACAATTTGCTTCGCTTTCCTCTGAGCCCAGAATTCCCTCATTCTCTGTGAGTGGGCCATCTTGCGCTCCGCTGTCCAGGTAGTAGTACCTTGTCTCCTTTTCGGTCTCGGTGTCTCGTCTCGGGTTAGCCCATTAGTCAGTATCTTTTTGCGGAAGAGATCTCTATTGAAGGCGTCGTCGGGTTTTAGATGCAGCATTTTGAGGTCGTCTCTGGTGTTCATAAACCAGAGCATTGTGGTTTCGGGTCTGGAGTTTAAAAAAATGAAAAATCTGTTTAGTCAGCCTGTTACCGTCCATTCGTTTGAGATGACCGTAATGCCGTGCCAGCCTCTTACGGATCGTTTCTGTAATTTTCTCCATTTCACTGTAGAATTCTTTGCTGGATTTTTTATAATGGATGCCATTCTTGTTATATGATCCCATTATACCTCTAACGATTTTGCGCTCTTTTTCTCCAGTTCTTCGAGGAGTCCTTTATTAGCATTTAGGGATAGGGTTTCGGCTGCATACATAACTACTGGCTTCAGAACAGTTTCATAATGACTTAGTTTAGTATTTTTGGACACGCATTTTTTGTTGTAGATTGAGCGCGATGTTATTATTATTATTAATAGTAATAGTATTATTAGTATCTTATTATCTCTTTTGCATGCACTCTTGTATTGAAATACAATCTGTATATAAGCCTATGTTGTAAATAATAATTATATGTCACACAGATGGATTTGCCGTCAGATTCGTGAGGCATATCACAATAACGTAATATCAATAACTTAATACCGGGTAAGTTAGCCGTGGTCGTTACGGCATGACTGCTGGCAGTCGCTCACATCCGGGAGGCGAGGAGGTTCGAATCCCCCCGCCGGCAAGCTTGAAGATGGTCTTCTGTGGTTTCCCATCTTCCTTCCAGGCAAATGCCAGGGTTGGTCCCTAACTATAGGCCACAGCCGCTACCTTCCAACTCCTCGTCCTTACATTCCCATTTCCCTCCCCAACGGTACTTGTAGCTCGCCCATTGGGTGTCCGTCTCGAAGTAGCTACAAAACTGGCGAGCCGAACATGTCCTCGGACACTCCCGGCACTGAAAGCCATACGCTAAAAAAACTTAATATTTAATAAATAAATTAAAATTAAATTAAATTAATTAAATGATTAATATTATTATTATTTCGATTCGTTATCCCCAACTAAGAAGCGCATTAGAACTTATTAAGAACAATGTTTTCCCTTTTCTTCCCAATTTCTCTTAATCTATTCACCGTGCTCTCATGTGTGTTCCTTGGTCCATCCTGTCTTCTTCCACGTAGGTTTCTCGGCAATTTGTGTATGTTTATTAGAGCTCTAAATGGTTTTCTATCGTGAATGATTTCTTCGTTAATAGGCCTACCAAATTCTTGCAAGTCTCGAGATATTTCTACCTGCCATTTGTTGTGGGGTTTCCGAGATAATGTTAGGTTGTTTTTTTTTTTTTTTTTTTTTTTTTTTTTTTTTCCTATTGTCATCCTTTCTGTATTATTACGTGAACATAAAATTTCAGTCTCCTCTTTCTGCAGGAATCTGGGATCTTTTGAATATTGTGATAGATTTATTGTAGCTTCTTTTTTCATCCAAACTCTGTTTACATATTTTGATCCTAAGATTTTTCGGTCTTGTTTCTCGATGTTTCTAACTTGTGATCTGCCCCAATTACCAACGTTTGAGACGCGTTAAGTGCTTCTGGTTTGACGATAGCATTGCAGTGACGGTATTTTGCGTTTTGTGATATGCATTTCTTCTGCTTATTATTATTATTATTATTATTATTATTATTATTCTTCTTCTTTCGATTCGGCCATCTAAGGACCACGTCATTTCAACTGTTTCTTGTTGCATCGAGCTTTAACGTCCTCCCAGTACTTTCGCATTAGTTCTCGATGCTGTTGTTTCCTTTCTGCAGTCCACTTCTTGCCAGTTGGAAGCTTTGGCTTTTCTTGAAAACATCGGTGTGCTGTTAGTTTTTGTTTAAGTGTGGCACGTTCCCAAATATCGTTGCCTGTTATTCCCACTTCTTGCAAATCTTTGTCCACCTCAATGAACCAAGCTCCCTTGGTTTTCTTTTTGAGGAAGTAGGTGAAAATTCTATTTGTCAATCGTGCTGGGTTCATTCTTGTTATATGACAGTAAAAGGCAATTCTCCGTTTCCTCATGGCATCAGTTATTTTTTCCACGTGGGTGTAAAGTTCGTGGTTGTGCCTTCTCCTATATTCCCCATTTTCTTTTACCGGACCCAAGATTTTTCTTAGAATTTTTCTTTCTTTCACTTCCAGCTTCTCTGTTAGTCCCTTGCGATGCATTGCAAGGCACTCTGCAGCATACAAAGCCTCTGGACGGATGACTGTTTGGTAGTGTCTTAACTTGGCATTTGTTGATATGGATTTCTTGTTGTAAATGGCCTTTGTTAGATTGTATGCCATTTCCATTTTCCTGATTCGTGACTCGAAAGCTGCCTTCTCGGAGAGATTGGGGTCTATCCACTCACCCAAATATTTGAACGCTTTCGTTTGCTTGATTTTTCCCTGTCCTACATCCAGCTCTTTTGGCGCTAGCTTGATATTAGTGATGAATTCTGTTTTTTCAAAGGAGATCTTAAGGCCCGCTTTTGCTACTTGAATCTGGAGTTCATTAATTTGTGCTGCGGCTGCATCGAGGGAATCTGAAAAAATTGCGAGGTCATCTGCGAATGCCGAATTATTATTATTATTATTATTATTATTATTAAGAAGTGTATGTTAATAGATTCATCTTAAATTAAATTAGGGCTTAAATACGGGAAAATAATTAAGTTTTCTACGATAGAATAGAATAGAAACAGCTTGCAACAAATTCATAATCTCACCATATTATCAAAGTTGTGGTTAAATGGTAGTGTGCTCAAATTTCTTCACCCTTCTGAAGAGAGTAATGATTTCATTGGTTTCCATTCTGAACGTCTGTCTCCAGAACAGCGTTTATAAATGTTACCCTTCGTAACTACTGTAGTTAATGGCTTCTAGGTTCGAATCGCACCGTTGGCAGTGGCCAATCTGAATGTTGTTTTCTTTTCTGGGAGTTTCCATACTCACTTCCGACTAGTTCCAGGATGAAATCCCGACGTATTCCCACCAAACTTAAAAATCAAAAACCAAAATGTGTGGTTCGACAGCCCAAGTGACCGCACTCAACCATATGGTTTGCAGAATACGGGGTGAAGCGTGCTCGTTGCGATGCCTCAGCCGTTAATCTTGGTTGGCTTCCTTGACCAGAGTCACTGCCTCTGATTAGACTACTACTCAATCCTCACGAGGCCCCGCTCCAGTCCGCATGTTAGTTCTAAAATCCTTGCCGGAGCTGGGAATCGAAGCTGGGGCCTTCCAGGCAAGAGACAAATGCACTACCTCTACACCAATCCTAGACCCATACAATTACAATTACCCTTCACATACTCCTACATTCTCCAGAATAACACAGGTTATCGGGCAAATGCCATACACACGTAGGCTAAGTAGGCGTACTCGATAACGATTCCTAAATAGGCGCCTAGCCTCTAATTAAGGAAACAACAATGAAAGTAAATGAAAATTCCGCCGAGGGCACATAAACGTGAGGGGCAGATGACCTCGCTGTTCCGCCCCTTAAAACAACAATAACTAACACATAAACGTGTTTATGTTTGACCCTGACAATTATATGTCAGAAAACTGTATCATAATGATCGTCATTATAACACTATTTTTCATTATGAAACAGTTTCTCTCACCAATCAGAGCTCAAGAAACAGTTGTTTGACCAATATTAAATCACCTGCGCTGAGTTCCACGGCCTTCTAATTTAAATTTCACTGCGTGGCCTAGTGTGATAGTAGGGTAATCGAGGATGATGATGATAATTGTTGTTTTAAGGGGCCTAACATCTAGGTTATCGGCCCGGTAATCGAGGAGGCCATGGTCAAATACAAGGCATTCTCTGCGTCTCATGCGCTCTGTTGAGTACATAAAACTGGCGAAATCTCGACAGATATTTATGGATATTTATGTTCGAACATAAAATAGTTATAAATAATTATCGTCGAACATATACAGTCGTATGCAACTCGCCTATAGGCTAATGGTAATTAAGACACTCGTATAGAAATTATAAAACTCGCATACGCTCGTTTCATAAACATACTCGCGTCTTAATTATTGCCATTATAGGCTCGTTACATAATGTACTATTTTCGCGTTTCTATTCATACACCTAAATAAGTTATGAATGAGCCTGAGTATACAGTAATTATTGAGAACCATCTTGTTGTTGTTGTTGTTGTTGTTGTTGTTGTTGTTGTTGTTGTTGTTGTTGTTGTAAGGTAGCCTGCATCTCCCCATCGTGTAGTTGTCTGTGTCATCTTAGCGCCAGCGCTTTTTCTCCACTGTTGTTTCGGTGTCAAATTACTCTTGTGGAAATAACGTACAAAAAAAGAGGAAAGGCTTTGTTGTTGCTACCGGTTTTATTTTCTACTGCCTTTACTCCTACAGAATGCAGATCTTAAACACCCGTCTAATAAAAGCCGCGCCTCGCATGATGTAAGTGACACCTCACCTGTTCGTTTAGTGCCTGCTATGTCATACAAGTGATATCAGATGTCGCACGAACCGGAACGATGATACTCCTGCTATCGTGTTTCGATACTTCGCAGGTTCACTTGTTCACTATCGACTCTGCTTGGTACATGGTTCATTAAGTTGTATGAGTGTGCTTAGTTCCTCCTAGATAATAATGTTCCGTTTCTTCGCACACACAAAAAGTACATGTCATATTTCATATTACACAAATAGCGGTTCCAAATACGTCAGAAACAGGTAAAATGTTGCTGCTTTATTTCTTCTGTTGAACACCATTACGTTCATATTTTGCCTTCGTGAACCGTCTGATATATATTATTATATGTATTAGTCTATGTGCTTTAACACGAAGACCATCTTCGTGCTTTCTTTCCAAACAATAAATTGAAATATGTATAATAATAATAGCCTCCTTGACCAAGGCGGCAACACGCCGACCTCTCGCCACTGGGTCCGTGGTTCAAATCCCGGTCACTCTATGTGAGATCTGTGTTGGACAAAACGGAGGCAGACAGGTTTTTCTCCGCGTCCTCCGGTTTTCCCTGTCAAAATTTCATTCCAGCAACACTCTCCACTATCATTTCATTTCATATGTCATTCATTTAATCATTGCCACAGAGGAGTGCGTCAGGCCTCGGCAGGTGGCACAGTTCATATCCTCGCCGCTAGATGGGGGCTTCATTCATTCCATTGCTGACCCGGTCGGAGACTGGAAGCAGGCTGTGGATTTTCATTTTCATGTATAATAATAATAAAAGCCAACAAAGGACTCCTTGAAGAACTGGAAAGGAAAGAGCGCAAAATTTTGACAGGAATCTTGGGATCAAAGTACAAAAATGGAATCCATCAAAAGAGATCCAACGAGGAAGTCTAGAGAAAAATAGAGAAAATTACCGACACAATCCGAAAAAGACGGGCACGATTTTACGGTCACGTGAAAAGAATGGACGGAAGAAAGTTAACTAAAGAGATCTTTCTCAATTTTAATTCAAACCCCAGAACCACATTCCCTGGTTTAGAAATACCAAAGAAGACCTACAAATGCTGCATATATCAACTGAAGACCCCCTTAACAGAGATCTCTTCCGCAAGAAAATAATGACGAACGGGCTAAACCGAGAGGAGCAACCGAAGAGGAGACACGGTGCCCCTTGGACGGCCCCAGCGAATTATATATAATAATAATAATAATAATAATAATAATAATAATAATAATATTAATAATGTCTTACTATTAACTTTGATTTACTTAGGGATCGCGGATGTTAAGGATTCCTTCTTTGTACTGAAAAGGAGGGTGATACCAACAGCTTGTATCGATCAGCTTTTACATTTACGGAAAATCACGAGAATAGGTTAATTGTGTGCATTTCTCGTTTCGGCCTCCAACTTTGTGGAAAGTATTCGATGAAATCGAGCGTCTAAGGGCGATATTATTAAATTTTAAATTTGTTATGATATGCTCGCGTCTCTTCATCGCAAAAATATACAGGTCTAACAAATTCTTGGCACGGTTTTGAGAGGAAAGAAAAGGAGAAACCTTCTACTATTTTTCTGAAATTAATTACGTAGTGCGTGGTCTCTTTATTTTGGAATGGGATGACCTTATTTTCTTATGAATATGCTTTAAGAACGCTTACAAACTCGTCCTTCGTTTGCGATACAGCGAAAACAAATTGCTCTCAGTTGTATAAATTTGATAGTTGTCAATTTTTTCTACATTACTGTATGTTGTTGATTGATTTAGGAGCTTTGGGACATCGAGGTCATTTAGCCCCTTTTTCTACATAAAGCTACTGCTTATCTCAAGATGAAATCTAGTCAAGGAACACCTCGTACGTAAAATTTATTATGGCAACTTTCACCAGAGAAAGGAGTCAGTGACCATTGGGTCAGTGGTTGGATCAGAAAGTTGGTGATTTTTAGAACACTGCACAAAATTCAGAAATTAAAAGATGTCTTCATTCTGCGTCATCTGATCGCAGGTTTCCAATTTGACTAAGGTTACTCCAAAGTTCAATTAAAATCAACTATTACCTGAGTGAATTAGAATATTTAAGTAGACGATGATGCTCAGTTAAAGCTATTTTAAAAGAGCAAATTAATAAATACACACAGGCTACAACAAGAAAGCGATTTCTACGACACTATCAAACAGCAATTCAACCAGAGTGCCTGTATGCTTTGGAATGCCTTCGACTAAGAACTAAAAAAAGACACTGAAGAAATTGAAGAAAAGGAACGAAATATTTTAAGGAAAATTCTCGAACCAAAAGAATACCGATTACGCAGTAACAAAGAAGTATATAAAACATGCAGTAGAATCTCAGATAAGGAAAGGAAAATAAAAAAGAATAACTAGGAGTGATCACTAGAAACTGAATAGAATCCATTCATCTTTGTGAAAGACGAGCAGTTGATACGCATGCTATAAATGTGCATCGAGCTTTGTCCCCGTGCCAGTTTAGCTGACAGATCAGCAAATGAATTGGACGGTTGAAGCCCTGCAACCTTTCCACTCGTACGACACGAGACGTCTCGCAGGTGATTGTTACCCATACTGTAGCACCTGCAGTGAACCGGTTAGCTGCACCTTCCTGGTAAGGGATCAAACTCGTGTCCTTTGTTCTTCTCCCTGCACTGCACTAGAGAGATGAAAGGGGAATACGTGCTACCAAAACAGAACAGACAGCTTAGTCATTTCCTACTTAAGTTATACGAACGGTTAAACCATAGCTCTTAAATGCCGCTAAATATCTGTGCTACGCCTATTGGTTGTTATTATTATCATCATCATCAGCGCTTGCAACGGTGGGTGAGTGGTTATCATGTCAGTCTACCAACCCCAAGCTTGCAGGTTCGCTCCTGGCCATGGTAAGTGATTTTTGAAAGGCGACAAAAATCACTACTCTCATGTCATACGTTGTTGTCACGTTAAAGAACCCATTTGAATTCAGTAGGCCATGTTCATAATGGCAAAATGGATTTTCCGCCAACACAAAAGTTTCTCGTTTCTCTACTAGAAAGCGCTTTAGTGTCAATGTGCTTAGACATCTGACGTCCTGGACCTCCATGGCGCTCCAAGGAACAACACAATTCGACATGCAAGCTGCCCTCTGGGTGGCAAATAACAAAGCTTGCACCCAGCACCCGAGGTCATACGATATTATCATCATCTTCTTCTTCTTTATTGTTGTTGTTGTTGGAGTATGGCGAGAGAACTTAACACTACCACACCTTGTGATATAGCCTACTGTAACTCATTCAGAACCCGTTAATTTTGGAACGACTCACATCATAGTCTGCAGTAATATCTGATCTTATCTCCATCGCCTTGAGAGATTAGAGGCGAAATGATTGCCAGTAATAATCTGGAGTATTAACTTACAAGGAAATGCCATCCTGCCATGATCGTTACTCAAATAAGCGATGAATCAATTCAGAAATAAAGTTTGAAATTTGAATTACGGATTAATTTCGTTTTGTGTTAGAAAACGTCTAAAGAGACAGATGGACAGATCTTTTCAGGTAACTGCCCAACTTCATAATCCGCGGATTCAAGCAATGTATGTGTGTATTGGCCTACCGGCTTCTTCGGGAACTTTGTATACAATAGCTTTAACAATAATTATACAACCGCTTTAATCAATACATAAACGAAAATAATTATTATTAGAGTTGCTCCTGGTACATGTTTCAGGGATTATTCAGCAACATTGTTATCCCCTTCATCAGCCAATAGTAAAGCATAAAGAAAATTATGAAGTAGCGTGGCACTTAAATATAAATGGTTATTAAACCTAATATGGTGCACCATATTAATACTCCTCTTTAAACACGCAACCCTCCAATATTCGCCTAATAAGCCGGTTTTTCCTGCCCCTTTAGTGTACATGAATAATGGTGCCTTTCAGAGTAATTCTTTCTTAATATATCCTGATGTCCACGTAGGCCTACTTCACCCCGTGTGACACCCAGAGGAAGATCCGAGCTACGTCCTTGTATTCGTCCTTGTTCTTGCACTTTGATCCCAAGTTTCCACTTGAGTGAGTTCACTTCCGACAGGTAGATATCTTGAGGGGACGTGTTAGTTAAAACAGCTGTAATTACTGGGGCGTGCGGCCTCCGAAAAAACTAACAGCTCCCTTCCTTGCCTACAGCACCATGTGAAACATTAGCACCACACAGGACGTCCCATTGCCAAGCTACGTAACAGTTCATTTCTTTGCTACAGCGCCTTTCCTAGGAGAGCAAAATTAACACTTACCTTTCTTGCTATAACATCCAGTAAACTCTCGATTTTCCGCGGGTGGTATATCAGCTTTGCGGATTATCCGCGGTGCCTGTAGGAGAACATTTTTTGTAAAAAAAAAAGGAATGTTTTGAAACCCAAAATTATTTCTCAAAAATTGAAACAAAGTTACTAAATACTTAAGCGTAATAAAAATCGTAAATCGCAAATACAGTACAGTACAAAACGTGTACAGTAGTTCAGTATTTATGTACAGTACTGTACTGTATATCGGTATACACACTGTACGTCGTGTATGCTTGAACATTTTGGACGCGACCAGCGGCATTGCAGATCTTCGTTTACTTAGCGTGCGAGTGAATCACCTGACCAGTGAGTCATCTGCACGTGCGAGGTGTTGAGAAAACTCAAATCACAAATAAAGAAAAAGTGTTTCACTACGAAAAAGCAAAAGAAAATGACCGATTTTTTTGTTTGTTAAGCAGTAAACGAGACTTTTTAATAACACACATAACATCGACTGAGTTTTGTTATCATGTACGTCCTTTTATTGTATAATAAACATATTTAAAGCACTTGTGTGTCTTTTTTAGTGCCTTAGACCTTTGTTTAACCATTACCAGCAATTTTGCGGTTTATCCGCGAAATTCGATTATCCGCAGAGTCCGCACCAGTCAATTCCGCGGATAATCGGGAGTTAACTGTATTGTGATGCATTAGCACACAATGCAGTGACCTTTTTGGAAACAAGTCATTCATTGGCGGCTTTGGAGGCGTAGTTGGTAGCATGCTGAGCTTCTATGCCCAAGATCGTGGGTTCAAACCCGGCCGAAGTCGTCGGATTTTTAAGAGCGTTAAAAATCCCTCAGTATGCCTTCCTTCGGAGGGGAAGTAAAGCCGGCGGTCCCATGTCATAGATTTATGGCATGTTAAAGAACCTTCCACTAATTACATCTGTGTGAAGCTAAATTATATAGGTTAAGAATGTAAACAACGATCTTAGGTTCCTACGTTCGTTGCCAAGAGTCGACTGCGGTGGCGTCTAGTATCTAAGTTCTGAACTAGTAGTCGTCGACGGTGGCGTTTGGCGGCAAAAGTAGGAACTATTTGAAAAATTCAGTCTGGAAACCTAACTTGAATTAAAAAACAGATAACACACACTAATACAGTCATCACAATTAACTCGGGTTATCAGACAGATTCTACACACACCCAAAGTACATGGGGCTACATGACCACGTTGTCGCAGCCCCTAAACTAAGGAACCAACCATCTCTATCCCCTTCCTAATCCCAATTACTAGTACATAACCTAGTAAAGAGCCATAAACACTTGGTTACACAGAGTTGATGACCAGGATGTCACAAACCCTCAACTAAATCAATCAACATCAATTCTTTCTTTCATTCAAATTAGAGCAGCCAAAATCTAACTGCTCCTTTCCGTGCTACAGCATTACACAGGTTCCTCCTTGGAAACAAGCCTTTATTTATTTATTTATTTATTTATTTATTTATTTGTTAATATTATTATCGATTTTTCCCGTTTGTGAGAGCGTGCGAACTTGAGCCAATCACAGCTTTACTTCCTTTCCCTCTTCTCTTTTCTTCCCATAAACCTCTTCATTAATTCACTGTGTGTTTTCTTCCTTTCCTCTGTCAATATTTTCCCTATTGTTTCTTTTCTTGAGACTTGTTCAAATTTCTAGTTTCTGGTTTTATTTCTGATTTGATTCCTGTCCTTAATATCGTCTTCAGAGATTTTGAATCGTTCCAGGTCCTCCTGTGTTTCTCTCATCCGACTGGTCTTTAATTTACTTGTATTTACGAGTATGATGTTAAAAAAATATCCTAGTGAGTCTGTTTCCATCCATCCTCCACAGGTGTCCATAGAACTGTAGGCGTCTTTTCCTAAATTTCTCTGTGTTTCCGTAAAGTTCCGTCTCGGAGAACTGCGCCGTGTATCTTTCTAAGAATTTTCCGGTCTTATTTCTCGGTGTCATGAATTCTTGTCATCCCTCCAATTAATGTTGTTTCTACCGCATACAAGGCTTCTGGTAAAACAACCGTGTTGTAGTGTCGTAGTTTTGCATTTATAATTTATTTATTTATTTATTTACTTATTATTTATTTCTTCTTCTTTGTTCGATTTTGGCCTACTTTGGGCCACGGGAAACAATTGATTTGCTGGTTAGTTCCTTTTTTTTCGCACAGAATTTTGTCATCCTTTCGCTGTGGTTCCTCCTCCTTTCCTCTGACCATGTGTTCTTCGACGTTCTACTGGGTCTTTTCTTGAACCCCTTGAAGTTATCAATTTTAGCTCGAAACATAGCCCTGTTCCAGATGTCTTTTGGATGTTTACCAACTTCCTCCATTTACTTATTTATTCATTTATTTACTTATTTACTTAGGCTACTTATTTATTTATTTATTTATTTATTTATTCATTTATTTATTTATTTATTTATTTATTTATTTATTTATTTATTTATTTATTTTACATCGTTATGCCTACCTGTGGATTGCGATAGAACTTATTTTGCTCATGATGTTATTTTACTTCTCCGAAAATCTCCTCATCTGGGCATGAAAAATCTTCCTCCGTTCTTCTCTCCATGATTTCTTAATAATTTATTTATTTCTTTATTTACACACGGACAGGCACACAAATAGTCTACATAATGTTATGGCTAATCTAAATTACCTATTTACATTGTTAACTAAAATAAATTATAAATATAAGCTGCCGTATGCAGGGATTTACTGACACTCAAAAAAATCCCACCGTGAAGAATTTCCGACACTTGACTTTTAAAATATTTTTGCACCTGAAAGTAGATTGAGAAACAGTTCCCTCATAAAATAAAATGTGTAACCATTTGCAAATTCTATGAATTGTTATAAATTTGGTGCTAATAATGTAATTAATAGAAAGTCTACTGTATATTAGCACGCTACTTCCAAGAGTTGATGTAACTCTCACACTCTCATATCTGCTGTTCACGGACTTGTTGAAGGTCACACACTACACCCTTGAACCGATACGACCCCTAAACAATCAGCAAGAATAAACATGTCCTAATCACATATTGGATTTCAATGTTTCTACTGAAAGTATGATTTGCTTTTTTTAAATGAAGCAATTAGGAAATTTCTGTCGTCAATAATAGCATCATTAATCGCGGTGGTTATCTGAAGCACGGTTTAATTTTCAACTGAACTTTATGATGTGTAATCGCTAACATTCAGATAAGTAATGGAAAGGAAATTTAAGAAAACTCCCTTTTCTGGTTGGCAACGCCAAGCTTGTTGAATATTCTGTAATACTGAAAACCTTTAAGTCCCTTACTACATATTTTATCACCAGGAACTCTGGAATACCCAAAATCTTCAAAATGTTCAACATATGGTTTTTGCGCCACATTAAACTACGGAATTCTTGCTTTCCAACGGTACATCCTGGGGCTACTTTCCTTATACTTTTCCACAATCTTGCGTCCTTGAAATCACCAAAGTACAATTTTTAGTTTTATTTCTATTACACGATAGTTACAAAAAATAAGGAAAAGGCTCCTTTAGAAGCAAGGGCAAAGGGACATTGACAAACAGTAAAATTGATGCTAGTGCTTCGAATGGAAAAAGAGGAATCCTATGAAAATGACATGTTCTAAAACCCTAAAAAAGTTTGATTCCAATTTCTCGCGAAAATGTTTTTCTAAATATAAATTTTTCAACTCTCATTTTCAACTTTTCAACATACAACGCTGAAATCTACATTTTAACGCGTCCATTCTTTTTAAATTTACTTGTGTTTAATTTTGCCAATTGGAAATGTTAATTTAAGAGCAGTTGTAATTATGCAATTTTAAAAAGACTAGCGCACCCGTGCTAGAAATCTCGCATGTCCATAAACCACACTTTCCCCAATAGGTTTATAATGAGAGACTTAAGGAGAAAGGTTGTTATGTTTTTATTTCAACCAAATGATTATAGAACACTATTTACATTTCAGTTAGAATTCCAAGTCTTACGTTCCCTAACTTGAGAAGGCAATCACTGATAATTGGATATTTATGAAATTATACGATTTGAGTAGGCCTACTCATTCCCTTGATCTACTGTTTCTGAAAACCATGCAAAATGATAGAGGAAAGACATCAGAATGTTAAAATGACATTAAACATGCATCACAACGGCCAAAATGTGAAGTGGACAGCAATTATGGAACGTATTTTCCTACAGCAACAGTATCTGCAAATCGCACACTTCGTACATTTTTTAAGGTCATTCTTAAAGAACAAATTCAGCACACACCCAACTACACGGGGCAGATGCCCCAAGCCGCTGAAATGAATTAACAACATGAGTACCAGTTTGTCACTCTATAGGCGAGTATTCTTGCTGTGTTCATGTCCGCAACTTCTAGATTTGAAGGATTTATGTTTAAAGTTGTCACGGTGATAAATCTTTCTGTAGAGAAACTTGGTTTACCATTATGCATTTGCTGAAGTAGTGAGTTGCAGGCGGCTTGGGGGCGCTTAGTCACGTACAGTATTTTATTTGTAAATACAGAAACACCCTAAACACTCTAAATATATCTTTATGTTCTTATATTCTTAAGTAATTGCATTTACAAGTTTGTCAATCGGAAGGACCGCTCTTAGTCCTTCCCCTGTGGATTTTGGGTGACACGCGACTGGTGCGATGACACCCTCTGTCTATTGCCTTAGTTTTGTTTTAGGCAATGGGAAGCTATTTCTCATATCAAACAGTTAATCAATGTCTTCAAGGGTCTGAATGCACCCCATTCCAGCTTCCAGCCCTCACGCCAGGAATTGAATCAAGAACCTCCTATATAAGAGAAAGACTAACACTGTTTGTAAACGGGGTTACGCTCACAGACACGAATCCCGGGGATATACGACAAACAAATGCTGATATTAACCTTGGTATGATACCCAGCTAAGCACACACCATTAAGCCTATCATATATACTGTGTGTATTTACTAAACTAACTGGCAGGAACAACCTTCCTGTCGCGCAGTCCTGGGTCCATGGGTCCAACAAATTAATGTTAGGTTTATCCACAACAGTAGCTCTCCTCGTGGGTCAGTGGTCAAGTTTCCGCCTTGTCTCCTGCTGAGGTAGGGAAAGACAAGAATTCCACGGAAGCCCCTGTCACATTTGGTATGTATGTCTACCCCTTATTATTCCCGTTTTCCAACGGGGTCGGGGATGAGATGCGAAGTCGTTGTGGCGATGGTTTTTACGGCCGGATGCCCTTCCTGACGCCAACCTCATGAGAGGAGTTAATGAGAGATGAAATGAATGATGGTGAATGAAACTGGGCAAGGATGTGGAAGGAAGCGGCCGTGGCCTGTCAGAAGGTACCGTCCCAGCATTTGCCTGGTGTTGAAAATGGGAAACCACGGAAAACCATTTCAAGGACGGCCGACGGTGGGGCTCGAACCCACGCGTCTACCGAGACGGCAGAGAGCTTGGCCCCATGACCTAATGCTGTGCTTTAGCCAGCGTAGCCACTACTGTCGGTCCCCTGTCACATTTGGTAATACCCAAGAAATCATAGGTCACCTAGACGGATTTAACGTTTTATTTGTTAGATCGCAGCGAAAATGGATTATCGGAATTGACATGTAGGTCAACCAGATAGCGTCGCCCCAATAGATCGGATAGCTGAGGGTATTCGATCTTAGTATATAATACGCTAAGGTGTATGTTTCACAAAACCAGAGGGAGTTAGAAGGTGTGGTTTGTACCAAAATCTTCCAAATCGTCTCAATAGTACAGGAAAACCGGGTAAGTTAGCCGTGGTTGTTACGGCGTGACTGGCAGGCAGTCGCTCACATCCGGGAGGCGAGGAGGTTCGAATCCCCCCACCGGCAACCTTGAAGATGGTCTTCTGTGGTTGCCCATCTTCCTTCCAGGCAAATGCCGGGGTTGGTCCCTAACTATAGGCCACAGCCACTACCTTCCAATTCCTCGTCCTAACATTCACACTTTCCTCCCCAGACAACACGCGATGGTACTTGTAGCTCACCTAATGGGTGTCCGCGTAGAAGCAGCTATAACCTCTGGCGAGCCGAACATGTCCTTGGACACTCCTGGCACTAAAAGCCCCCCCCCCCCCCCCCCCACCAAAAAAAAACACAACAGGAAAAATCTTGAATTTCTTTAGTCAGCCAATGAACGCTCATTCTATGAATATGCCCATAACACTTCAAACGTGTTTTCCTGAATGTATCTGAGATTTTTTCCCGAATCCTGATAAGCTCCTGGGATTTCCTTTCCACGTCGTAATTTCTTATTAATATCTCCCACCATATGAGCAAGACACCCACTCGTCTTCACCAGTCGCGCGCGGGTCCGGAAGAAGATACCAGCTTCACAATTAAGGGTAAAAGTCACACTTGGGTTTAAATAACGTAATAGAGTGATTAAACCATCCGAAAAGTTAGTTCACATGTCCTTGCTAATGCACTTAGCACCTCTACCGTCGGTGAGGCTGCTAATGGCGATGACACAACTCAGGATTGTTTCTTTCTCTTCCACTCCCAGCTGTGCTTCCTATTACGAGAAATGGTACATTTGAGCAAGGTAGACTTTAATCAGAACTAGCACTACCCGTCGCGGATTCGCCCGCGAATATTCTAGTTGTAAAGAGTACACTTAGCAAAATCTCAATCATGAATGCTATGACTGATTTATCCTTGGTATGAATAATCAAACTTTATCGATTCAGCTACTGGTGCAGTGGTTAGGTGTTTGTCATTCCTTCATAGGTATATCAGAGCGAAGTTAGTTCTCTGGGAATATCACAGACACTGTTAATTTAAGGGCCTTTAAATGTGGTTTTCGGAGACCCTTTATAGTCGGGTGAAAAAGACCTTTCGTACCACACTCACACGTGAAAATTGCGTGAAAAAATTCTAGAGTGCCCCTTGACCCCCTTACGCGCATTATACTGTATGTATTGATGAATTTTACAGCTTAATTTGGTTCAGTGATAACCTTATAACCGTCCGGAAACGTTCACAGTAATGTAATAATTACAATTGCATTGCGTATTACAGAAATAGATGGACCTGTGAGATTCTGTTACCATGGTTACCGTGTTGCATTCTTTCATTAATTCATTGTAAATATACATGTTTTAAGGTATTTATTTAATTGGGAGGCATTTAAAGAGTAAGTGAGTGCGTTTCGCTTACGCATTGGGTTATGCTGAACCTGTGGGTACCCCATATGTGTAGGTTGGTGTTAATGGGACCTTATTTTCGGTACAAAACTGGAATGGGACCTTAGCAGAATAATATAGGGAGGGATCAGAATGTGATATAACTCAAACGGATTCAAATCCGGAGCAAGAACTTATGAAAACTTTCTGCTTCGCCGTTTGAGTTATGTCAATCCTATTAAAGGTTTGCGGAAAGGCGAAGTATAACTGTTTTTAGTTCAACTGGGACATCAGCTGCCAGCATGTGAGACTGGCTACGAGTATAGTCGAGGAGAAAGGCTCCGATTTCTCGATAACCTTCCATTCGCCTCGGTGGAGAAGGCCACTTTCTTCGCATTTTGCCATGGATTAAGTAGAGAAGTTAGTCATCATAGAACATAAAATTGCCGTGGGAGATCGAGTGGGTCGGTAATAATTATTATTACGACAGGTACCTGGTTCATGAACGTATTAAGACTTGAATCTCCAAGGGCATGATTTAACAGCTATACACACCAAAGTAAATCAGAAACCTCTATGGACATCAAATTGGCAGGTGAAAAACTAAAGGAAGTAGGAGACATCTGTTACTTAGGAAGCAAAATAACCAGTGATGGTCGAAGCAAAGAGGATATAAAAAGTAGGTTGGCTCAGGCATTTCTACAGAAAAGGAATCTGATGGCATCGAATATAGATTTAGGTATTAGGAAGTATTTTTTGAAATCCATCGTCTGGAGCGTGGCGCTCTATGGAACTGAAACTTGGACTATTGGTGCAGCAGAAAAGAGGAGAATTGAAGCGTTTGAAATGTGGTGTTACAGGAGAATGATGAAGATCAGATGGGTACATAGGGTTACAAACGAAGAGGTATTAAGACGAGTGGGAGAAGAGAGATGTTTCTAGCGACTGCTAATGAAGAGAAGAGATAGGTTGGTAGGACACATACTAAGACACCCAGGAAAAGCAAGCATGGTATATCTTCATACAAACCTTAATATATCGACGACTAATTCAATGGAATTTTATGGGAACTTAAAATGGCGGCTGTGCAAAATCTTTAAAATCTCGTTTTTATTTCTCGTGTCCTAATCAAGCAATATAAATATAGGTTGGTTTATATACCAAATTTTAAAAAAATGCACAGCCGCCATGTTATGTTCTCATAAAATTCCATTTAATTAGTCGTCAATATATTAAGGCTTGTAAGGAAATGCACTAATATTGTTGTTGTTGTTGTTTTAGTCTTCAGTCTTTCAACTGGTTTGATGCATCTCTCCATGCTTCCCTGTCTGAGCTAATGCACTAACATTTACCGGAAATATATATATTTTTTGGCCAAAACGTTACCAAATACTTTATTTTCTTTCTAAGTATAATACTATGGCAGACCACTGTACATGCTAATTATTAATAATAAATATTAATTTTAGAACTTAAAAGGTTAATTCTGGTTCCGTATTGATAAACTAATTGAGTAATAATCAGGTTAAAGGTTCCGTCTGATCAATACTTTTTATTAAATAAAGATCACTGTGTGGTCATTGGTGGGACATGTGGAACACTAAAAAGTCCCTTGTTACACCATTTTAGTGTGTTATGCTATACATTTTGTTGTGTCTTTGACATTTATTTATTCATATCGGCCGATGAAGAGGCCAAAAGCAATTAGGCCTTGAAACATGTACCATCAATGACCACACAGTGATCTTTATTTAATAAGAAGTATTGATTAGGTGGAACTCTCAACCTATTTATTACTCAGTAAATATTAAGGCATTAAGTACCACCATAGATTAGTTGGGGGAGGAAGACTGTGATCGTCACACGAATGGCAAGGGGCTGATGTCAACCGTAAGGTGAAATATGAAACAGCATTGACACACAGAAGGTTTCATTTCTTCCGTGACGATCAACAAACGTAACAAACATAAGGATACAAACGTGATTCCATCTGAAAAGAGCAATGACTCTCTCTCGTATTGCGAGGGCTGTTGTGACAAATGGTCTTCTCACCAAAACTGAACTGTCCGTTTCATTTCGTCTCGGGCAAAGGAGGGGGCCTGACCTTACCTGGGCCAGCAATTAGCGCCCGAACAAAAGGAAATTAACTCAAGAGATCGTGGACAAGCACAATGAAAATAAAAAATTAAGTGGAAATAAAACTGACTTGAACGAGGGAATTGTTCATATTAATCATATTGCCATTAAACAGTGTTGTGAAGAGTACTCCTTCTGTGGTTTAGGGGAGGGCTGGTAACTTTAATCGATTAATTTCAGTAATCGATAATCGATTAACTGAAGCAGCAAAATCGATTAATTGCTACAAATAATGCCAATTTATTTTAATTAACTTTGCAGCAAAATCGCCAAATATTTTGGAATTAATCGCCAATTATTTTCAAGTCAGCATTTTGGACATCCCACCTTGAATGTCTGCCAAAATATAAGATTTCTGTTATATTAGTTAAATTTATGTATACTGTTAACATTATGCTGATTAACGATTTAATTATTAACAAAATAATTATATTAAAACCAGCAATAGTCAGTCACATTATCCCACTCAGTTGTCACAACAATCTTCTTCTTGAGTGCAAGTTTTATCCAGCCATTTTTTTTTTCCGACTCCAATCACCCCTGTTAGACGTCCATACAGTACATAGTTTCTGAGCATTTTCTGCAAGAAAATTACGGATATTTAATTAATATGAAAATCGGCCTCCTACCTTGTTAAAAACAATGGCATCTTCCCCAAGCATCGAGGTGAGATGCCTACTAGACTTAGTCTCCATTAGATGTTTGAACAAATGAGGTGGTCACCGACAACATGCACTTCAAAACATCCGTTATATGATACACTAATATCAGCGGTTACCAAACTCGTGAACCCCTTCTACAACGATCTGGTTTGGGTGAACCACTGTCTTACAATGTACATGTAACTGTTCCTTAGTGGGGTTGCGGTACTGTTGTTAGTATGGTTAGAACACAAAGAAACTGCCAGACTAAATAGGCTATCCATTGTAGCGAAATCAAATGCATTCCTAGCGTTGTTACATAACTGCAAATCAGGCATTCGCGGTAAATATTAATTTATTGTAGAAATGATGTGATAAATTCCCGATGTTACACATACTGTATGTAACAAAGGCATTACAGGGTTATTTTAATTTAAATTAATAATAATAATATATAATATGTTTTTAGGGGAATAAATGCATTTACGCACAGAGTGTCGGGCTCCTGCTCCTGAGTAGCAGAATACCGACTAAAACTACCCCTGTTACTTCTGGAACCTAGCCTGGAACCGTTCAGCACATTACTTCAGGCTAGGACCATATTATGCTAGGTCACTTGTGCTCAACTATCTTTTTCTTTATACCGTTCACTGATTAACAAGAGATCACTTTGCTTCTCTGCCACTAGCTGATACAGCAGATCATCGACCGTTTTACTTCTATGTAGATTGGCTTCAAGTACACGAATCATTTGAACCTTAGAGCCTTTTCTTTGTCCTAAGCCTCCCTGAAGACCTTACACTGGCCATTTTCCACAGCATGTGCTAAATACCCTTTGTCAAAACATTGTTCTTCACAAAGACCACATTTCTTCGATGCCGTACATCCTCTAGCTTTGTGATCAGTCCCTCCACAATTGTAGCAAAGTTTACTTCTATCAGTGCCTTTGCACTTGCTAGCGACATGTCCATACTCCAGACATCTGTAACAGCGAGACAACATGATCCTCCGTCTAATCCTGCAATTGACCCAACCTATTTGAATATGATCTTGCTTCAAGAGTACATCTGCATCACTAGTTGTTAATGTGACAACAGCCATCTTCACTTCCTCGTATTCGTCCTCGTCACCCGCACCTTGGTATCTGGAGAGAACTCTGGAATAATAATAATAATAATAATAATAATAAAGGATTTGGAAATAAATCATATCAGAGAAGAAGATACACCACAGAGAGATATTTTAGGCAAAAGGTGCTAAAAATGGAAGGATTCCAAAGGAGGAAGGGAAAAAACCGGCTCGAAATGGTCCGAGGAAAGGAAGAGGAAACACAGTGAGATGCTGAAGGAATACTGGAGGAAGAAGAAGGAACAGCAAAGACAAAGCATTGAAATTGGTTCGTGGTCCCTAGACGACCGATAATTATAATAATAATAATAATAATAATAATAATATGACAATGCCGCGGGAATTAAGGAAACAGTAATAGACCTAACTTCAAAACCCGCCATTATGGGAAAGTGTTAGGCGAATCCTTTGAAATATTTTGCGAACCCCCTGGAGGTTCGCGAACCACAGGTAGGGAAACATTACCAGAACGTTGAACTTAATGTACTTTTAATATACATTTTATGAACGATTGAAACTGTTTAGAGCACTTAACCTAAGGTTTTCTAATCCCCAAACGAATAATTACATACATGAACGCTAGCCGACTCTACCCACACAACGTACTGGCGCGAAGAACACCACAGCGAAGTGAGTGGTGCGATCTATTGACAGCTTCCGAAACTATAATAAAATAGGCGACTTCCCCAGATCGCCATTTCCCCCCGATCCACTCTAATATAAGCAGGATAACCATTAAACTGATTACATTCAACAGGGAGATGATGACCACGATGTCTGTAGCAACTAGTTTATCTGCTCGGGATTACCTCGAGGATCGCAGTCATCAGGTCGGCACGCCGCTGTAATGTCTTGAGTAGAACAGGGTAACTCGTTGATGATGGCAATTATGAGTATCTGTCTAATGGATTAAGAACTCTATTAACCAATGGAATGTTTTAGAGATAACTCGACACAAGTTGGAATGCAGTGGCAGCAAGTGACCAATAAAGGAGAAGCAATGTGAATGTGGCGTTAAACTGAATAAATCTAGATTCTTAATATGGTTTTATGCTCCAGAAAGGCGATGTAAAGATTGCCTGCGATATTTTCCTTGTGGAATTTCACATAATTCATTTGTTGTTGTTGCTCTCAATGGAACTATTTCAAAAGAATACTCTTGTGTGTGTACTAGTAACCATAACGGATATCTAAAGAATGACAAGTTCAAGTAATGGAGAAATTATCACTTTTATTATTATTATTATTGATTTTTTTAATAAAATAATAAATAAAGTAGAAATAAATTCCTTGTCTGAGCCAGGAATCGAATCTAAAGCAATAAGCCACAGAATACTTCACAACACTGTTAATATTATTATATTATTAGTACGTCTTGTGTAGTGGTATGAATGCTAAATACCACTGCCCGGGTTCGATTCCCGACTCTGCCAAGGAATTAAAATCTGAAAGATGGTATATTGGCTTTCACGGCCAGTGAATTGAGCTTTTAGTTCTCGCAGTCAAGTGGTGCAGTTGCACTCTATATAACGGGAGGTAGCGTGCAGCTCGCTACTCCTGTGGGGGGGGGGGGGGGGCCGGGCGGGGACACCAAGAGCCCGCTGATGAGCCAGCTTGGTGTCCTAGGTGAAATCCCACACAAGACACGGCACAAACCTAGAAGAATTGCTGAGTTTTAATTAAAATCTGGTTTGAGATACTGGAACGGTATCGTTGGCATGCAAGTCATCGATGCGATGTCAATTTCCAAGTCCTGTAACTTATAAGGGCAGTGGGCTTCACAAATATACTATTATCATTATTATTATTAATAATTAATTAATAATAATAGAGAATTTAGTGTAAATATTATCAGTCAACATTATGTCAAGGATAGTCAGTGGCAACTCTGTGTTGCCCCGACCAATTCACTGACACCCAGCAGCCATAAAATAAAACTCATTAGCCTACTTTTCACATTAAGCAAAAATGAGGAAAAAGTAGACTTATGAGATCGATCCGGCAAAATGTGTGTCTGTCTGTCTGTCTGTCTGACCTTCTGTCTGTCTGTCTGGCTGTGTGTGTGTGTGTGTCCCCCCCCCCCCCCCCCCCTATCAACTCCTAAACGCTGCAGCAATCAAAACCAAATTTAGTATGAGTAAAGATGTGCACCGGAATAGCTCACGTCCATATTTGAAAATGATGTCAGTGCTACCAACTGCTGAAAAAACGCACTAGAAATTTGAGCTCCATGTTGGATATAATGGAAGGCATGCTTGGGAGCTGTTCCAAAATTGGCACACATAATCATTTTTCAGTTTAATTTCCAGGAGGCCATACATGACAGTGTTGCCAAAATAATGTTAAGCCTTCTGATAGGTCCAATGTTTAAATGCATATAACTTCTACACTATCAATTGGATTTCAACCAAATTCTGTATGTAATATCTGTACATAAACAGATATGACTGAGCGTATTCTTAAGAGCCACCAGGGCTGCCAAATGTTAATAATTGCTCTCTCTCTATTTTTTTTATCCAAATACCAATATATCAGAAAGTATGCAAGCCAACAGCTTTAAACTATGCACACGTATATTCTGACATTTTAGATCAATTTGGAGTAACTTATATACGTCAGTTCTACCAACATGATTATAAGCCTGCTGATACGACCAATTTTTAAATACATGTAACTTCTATACTATCAGTTGGATTTCAACCAAATTTCGTATGTGCTATGTGTACCATAACAGATATGACTATAAGTATTGTTAAGAGCAATCAGGGCTGCCAACTGTTAATAAATGCTGTCTATATTCTTTTTACCCTAATATCAATATATCAGAAAGTATGCAAACCAACAGCTCTATACTTTGCACACGTATAGCACCTGACATTGTAGATTAATTTGGAGTAATTAATACAAGGCAGTGCTGCCAACATGATTCTATGCCTGCTGATATGTCCAATTTTAAAATACATGTAACTTCTATACTAACAAATGGATTTCATCCAAAATTGGCACAACAAGATATCATAATAATTCAGATTATTTCTGACCAGCACACGCATGGTATTGTTGGCAACATGCTTTTACTCGAGCTGATAGATCCAGTGTCTAACTGCATGTAACGTCCATTGGACTTCAACCAAATTTTGTATTCTGTACCTTAAGAGGTGGAACTAAGAATATATTCAGTCACCAGGGCTGCCAACTGAAGTGCTCTAGTAGGCTACATTATACCAGGTATATTTTGAACTAATTAGATATTTCGATATTACCAACTTAATTTCGTCATTATTTTAGATAGGTTCATATACTGTAGAATAATCATTGGCATGAAAAGTAGGCTGTATAGTTCTTCACGGAACTTCTTGTTGTATTCTGGAATAGTAGACAACTGTATTTAGATTGTCCCGATTATTTTGCTATTTTGGTCGAATTGAAGTAGACCTACGTTTTTTTTTTAAATTTCGTTTTGCTGGTTGGTTATTTGGTTCCTCAATTTAGGGGCTGCGACAACGTGGTCATGTAGCCCCGTTTACTTTGGGTGTGTGTAGAATCTGTCGGATAACCGGTGTTAAATGTGATGGCTGTATTATTGTGTGTAACCTATAATTCAGGTGTATATGTAGACTATATATCGTATGGCTTTTAGTGCCGGGAGTGTCCGAGGACATGTTCGGATCGCCAGAGGTTGTAGCTGCTTCAAGCGGTGTAATTCAGGTAAGGACTGCAGACGATCAATTCCAAGTAGTTCCTACTTTTGCTACCAAATGCTACCGTCAACGACATCTAGCTCTAAACCTGGCACCTGGCGGCAAACGTAGGAACTTAATAGAGCCTTAATCAAATCTAACCTACAAATTTAGCTTCACACAATTGTAGTTAGTGGAAGGTTATATGCCATACATCTATGACATGGGCCCGCCGGCTTTACTTCCCTTCCAAAGGAAGGCATACTGAGGGATTTTAACGCTCTTAAAAATCCGACGACTTCGGCCGGGTTTGAACCCGCGATCTTGGGCATAGAAGCTCAGCATGGTACTAACTACGCCACTGAAGTCGCTCTTTCGTTTTGCTATTGAGTGAAAAGTCAAGAAATGAAATAGGCCTATTGCTAAATGCACCCTTGGCAAGGCAGTGCACAGTATGGATGTGTGTTTGTAGATTTTTGACAGGTTTGCTCGGAATTTATTAACTAGTTTCTAAAATTGCAAATGTATCTTAGTTATGAAGATTTCTTTTAGATGTAAAAAGAAATAAACGCTATCTCAGCTCCGATATAGTCACATTTAGGGTCGCTTGATCAATGTTCTTATAATAAACATTTTGTTAATTTGTGCATGTTGTTGCGGAGTCAGGTATCAAGGATGTGGAACATGAGAGGAAGGAGCTCCTTACCATTAATTTTACGAGACATTAATTTTTAGACAAGTTAATCACGTTTTACTACGAGAAAATGTTAGCCATTATAAGCACTAAGGAGCTTATGTTAATCATCAAATGAACCTGCTTCACATGCGGTAATGAAATGATCGAGTGTTGGCCACGGTCGTGCCTAATTACCTCTCGGACGTGTCCGTAGAACAGCTGGAGGAAGATGTTTCTTTCCCACGTTCGCCAGAGGCATGTGCATTTATTTGGAAAATTGTCTATGATTGATCGCTGAATGATTTTCTTTTTATTTCTTGCAAATTCCTTCTTTGATTCATTTTGATCATACACAGTTACGTATTTAGAATTCAGTAAAAGAATTCCTTTTCTGTCGGTCCACACAAGTGCGTCTAATTAGATTTGGCGAAGCGTAACTATTATTATTTTATCGCCCTAATACCTCAACGAAATATTACATGCATTATCTATACTGTACACTTATTAACACTCATATGAGGTGGAGAGGAGGGGGGATTTAATGGTATGACATGTTTCATTCGTGCCGAATATCATCCGATATTATGCTTAAATAAAATTAGGTCAACATCATCATCCTCCTTCCATGTGTTAGTCCTAGAAGAACTGTTACGGTCTACACAAAAGATTTGAATTTTCACGGCCATCTTTTCCTGGGGCGACCTAGAGATCTCTACCCACCGGGGCAGTAGTTGATGACTGCTTTAGGAATCCTGCTTCTGTCCATCCTGTTGAGGTGTCCTAGCCAATTTCTTTCGTATTCATGGATGTATTCCAATATAGGTCTGCTGTTAAGACCATTCAGCACTTCTGTGTTTCGTTTGTGATCCCACTTAGTGACTTCAGCTGTTCGGCGGTAGTTATTCGTCTCTCATCGCATTTCCTCAGGGTCCACGCTTCGCTACCATAACAAAGTACTGGTCTTGCTAAGGTTTTGAAAGTTCTTGTTCGGGATATGGCGGATATGTATGCCTATAGGCCTATGTAGTAGTCAGATAGTGATATCTGTAATTTCATTAAAATCCTAGGCACTTCTTGAAAAGCTGGCATATGATGTAAAAATGATAGGTCCACTATGTGACGCGTCTCTTCATGAAGTGACGGACCGATTTTGGCAGATTTGCGTAAGAAATTATTTTACATTATCAACTGAGGCACTTCATAAAGATACGGGTTTGTTGATTCGACACTTCATGAAATGATTGACGCAATGGAGTCGTACATTAACCTTTGATCTTCAATTGCGCACATTGACCTACTGGAAGAAATCAATATTGTTGCTCTTTATTAGTCTACCTCTGAACACTAGATGAACTAGATTAATTTATACTTTGTTACATAGGCTACATTAATAAAACATATCAAAACTATTATATTTTTATGATTCACCATTACATGTTTTTATTTTCTGTCACTCATAACAAAGAGATCACATTTCTCTTTTCTTGTTTTTTACTGCCTGCTAAATACCGCTCCTTTCTTTTATGAGATTACGAAGGCAACACTGAAAAATTATTATTTATAAAATTTCTATAAAGGAATTGAAATGTTACGTATGCTCTGTATGGAGGTTCCAAATTGAAGAATCATAACAATCCCACTTAATGGTGTGTTGTCAGGTATGAAATCGGTCAACCTTACTCTTCCTTTCTTCCTTCTTGGAAATGCTACGTGCGCCCACGACGGCCTTCAAAGAGGTAGCCAGAGATCACTTAGCAAAGAAACAAGATATTTGGATGGAATTTTACACCACGGATGCCATGATAACGACGGACTGGAAAGAAGCAAATTATTAGCTCAGACATCTTGTTACCAGATTTGCAGTCCATGGTTTTCATCACAAGTGTTGTGGGACCATACGTTTTCATGAGCCATGCGCGGACTATGTTTGTCGTACTGTATGTGTGGGAAACTCCGTGAGAGATATCACGTGATGGGTTGTACAGATAGATTTTTAACATTGTCTCAATTCTGTTGTGAATCAACTTGATTATGTATATAACTGGCCATTTGGCTGCATTATTAAATTATTAATAGTTGTATTCTGCAAGAGGCTGATGATCTCCACGTATCATTTTATTTTGGAAACAAGGCAGTTTATTGAGAGAACTCACGTGGGTGGCTTGTGGCTTGGACAACCTAAGCTTGCCTCAGTTGCAGCATTGTTTCAGCTTTTGTTATTGTTTGCTGCTGATAGATCTGAGCTACCATATCGCTAATGTTTGTACCACTGGTCATAACTGGCTGTGGTTGGAGGGCTACAATCGTCCTGACCTTTTAGGTGATAAGTAGGGAGGTAAAGAAAATAAATAGTTGTCTTGACTCCTTCTCGAAAAAATGTGGGTATCGTGACAGGAAGGACCACGGATGGAAGACACCCTGTTCTAGCAGTCAACAGCGTTGGAGTAGAACTGACAGGAACGTTGAAGGATAGGAGCCTAGGGGTGCCATGATCGCCATCCGCGTCTCACTAGTCGTGACACCCAGGGGGAATTTAGTTTCCTGCCACGGTGACAAACATAAAATTACCACCTTTCTGGGCGTACACCCAGCTTCACTTATAACTAAGCCATGCGATCGACACAAGTAGGCCACGTGCCAGAACGTCCCCATCCTGTGCAATGCCCTCCGGGAGCTGAGGAAGGACAGCCCTGCCTCACACCGGAGGAATGAGACAAAATAGAGAGCATTTTAGATTGAGTTCATCTCTTTTAAAACGTCCTTGGTGTCCGGTCCATAATTATCTCGACACAGCTGCAATTTCATGACACCATGCAGACTTGACAATCATACATCAGTTCCTCTAAGCATGACGTGCTTCAACGGGCCATTAAAATATCTTGTGCGATGAAATCCATTTGTGTTAAAATATATTATCTCGGGTCCGACAAAAGGGGGGCGGTTCTGTCCCAATTACCACACGGTTATTAGAAGAACCGGTTTGGCTCTTCCTGGAGCCTGCGCCACATGACCTTATCTAACCATCAGCATAATCCATATGCATTCACTGTATTCATTTATTTATATTTAAAAACTCGCAACAAAGCCGAGGCTTTAGAGTGCTAGACGGAGGGATGTTGTCGGGAGGGGAGATGGGCTTTAAAAGTTAAAGTTCACACCTCATTATCATAGAGAGCTAAGTCTTGAAGACAGGGGAGGAGGATAAATATTCAACATATGGAAATGGCTCGCGAGCTGCTGTTTGCTCAGTCCGGCTACACGCGTGCTAATTGTGGACTCCTAGAGGTCGAGCACCATCGCACACAAGAGCACCCCCAATGCCAAAGGGTAAAGTATTTTAAAATACAAGGGCTGTTTTTATCATTTCAAATGATCGTGTCGACTTCGTCGTTAGGCTTTGGGTCTAACGTTATGCGATACGGAGACGGTTGCGTTACGGAGACGGAAACTGTGACGTCATGCAACCGCGCGGAAAGTGAGTGCGTGACGTCATGCAGCCACGCGGGAAGCCTAAGTTAATGGTTAATGAAGTCTGTTGAAAGAATCCTGGTGCGTCAAGCAACCTGGGGCTTCGAGCGAAGCGAAAAGAATACAGGGTGACTCCTAAAGAGTTGTACAAGATGCCAGATAAGAATACAGGGTGACTCCTTAAGAGATATACAAGACGCCAGATAAGAATACAAGGTAACTCTTAAAGAGGTGTACAAGATGTCAGAGAAGAATACAGGTTGTCTCCTAAAGAGGTGCACAAGATGTCAGACAAGAATACAGGTGACTCCTAAACAGGTGTACAAGATGCCACACAAGAATACAGGGTGACTTCTAAAGAGATATACAACATGTCATATAAGAATACATGGTGCCTCCTAAAGAGGTGTGCAGGACGTCAGAGCAAATACAGTACAAGATGCCAGATAAGAATACAGGGTGACTCCTAAAGAGATATACAAGATGCCAGATAAGAATATAAGGTGACTCTTAAAGAGGTGTACAAGATGGCAGAGAAGAATACAGGGTGACTCCTAAAGAGGTGTACAAGATGTCACACAAGAATACAGGGTGACTTCTAAAGAGATATACAAGATGCCAGATAAGAATACAGGGTGACCCTTAAAGATGTGGGCAAGATGTCAGATTGAAACCTTTAACCCCTTATTGGATGGAACTAATTGTTAAAATAATTTGTTCGAAGTTCGTAATGGAGTCTGTTGAAAGAGTCCTGGGGCTTCGAGCGAAGCGGAAGCCCTCCCGCCTTTCTAATAACATGAGTAGCATTTGTAGCATGCGTCATTTGAAATGATTTAACGTCTAGTCTTTCAGTCTGACTGTAATTTTTTAAAAGTAAGGGCCGTTTTTGTTTTAATCCTGTAGTTAGTGCACACGCCGCAACAAGAGTGCGCGCTACCTCCCAGCATCCTTTGCGAACAAGCAGGCGTCAGTCGCAGCTGTGTAGCTAACCTGTACGCTGAACTGTGCATCTTTACAATGTTCAAGATTATTGATCCACCCGCCGCGAGTGAGGTACGATCTGTGATACGTGTTTTGAGTGCAAGAAACATGTCGGCTGCAGACATTCATCGTCAGCTTTGTGAGGTGTATGCTTATAATGCAATGACGGAAGGAAAAGTGCGAAAATGGGTACACGAGTTCAAAAGTGGCCGTGAAAATGTTCATGACGATGAACGCTCAGGTCTGTGATCACAGATGACTTGGTGGCAGCAATTGACACGAAAATTCACGAGGACCAAAGATTCATGATAATCAATCGACTTTCCTCAAGTGTGAATTCTTGGTTGTCAGAGCAGGCGACAAACTTTCATGCAGAAGGATTTAAGAACTTAGTTTTAAGGTATGACAAGTGCCTAAATAAACAAGGCAACTATGTAGAAAAATAGAGGAAGGTACGTAAAATATAAAATAAAATGTTAGTTTAATTTTAAAAAACGGCCCTTACTTGAAAAACAGCCTTTGTATTACAGAAAAGTTGTTTTAGTGGTTAAGAAATAAAGAAAAATAGTGGGACCAAGGATCTTACCAGATGGAAGACGATGGTACAAACCAAATTGCTAACTCTACAAACTCCAGGAAAACCTCACCGATGCCATCAGAAGGAGACGCCTGGCTTTCTACGGCCACCTGTTCAGTATGGACCACAGGCTGTCTTATAAGATCTTCGAATAAGCAAAGAAGTGTTCTTGTGGATCCAACACATTGAGAAGGATCTTACTGAACTTAATATTCAGCAAGACACATTGAATGACAGGAGTCGCTACCGCGTGACAGTTGAAACCAGGCCTTCCCTCACATCCATTACAGAAGTTCACCACAACGCGTCCAGGAAATGGTCCGAGGAACGTAAGATAGAGTTTAGCAAGAAAATTAAAGATTACTGGTCCAATAGAAAAGCTCAAGATATCAGCAAAAAAGCAGCCGCCCAACAATCCACCAAAAACACTAGAAGTGGCAGGCAACAGCTAAAACACAAGCACCGTGGTCCATAGGAGGCCCAAACGACCAAATAAGATATAGAGAAAGAGAAAGAGAGAAAGAAGGAAAGAATGAATTCGAGATTTAATGTTTTTCAGTCGGTCAACACGATTTTTTTTTTAAATTAGGGAAACAACCATCCCAATTGGGTGCAATCGTGTTGACCGACTGTTGTTTTTTGAGTCTTCAGTCTTTTGACTGGTTTGAAGCAGCTCTCCATGCCTCCCTGTCCTGAGCTAATCGTTTCATCTCTACATGGCTACCACACCCTACATCCGAGGCAATCTGTTTAACATATTCTAACCTTGGTCTACCCCTACAGTTCTTGTCCTCGACCCTTCCTTTCATAACTAAGCTTGCTATTCCTGGGTGTCTTAGTATGTGTCCTACCAACCTATCTCTTCTCTTCATTAGCATTCGCCAGAAACATCTCTCCTCTCCCACTCGTCTTAATACCTCTTCGTTTGTAACCCTATCCACCCATCTGATCTTCATCATTCTCCTGTAACACCACATTTCAAACGCTTCAATTCTCCTCTATTCTGCTGCACCAATACAGTAGTCCAAGTTTCACTTCCATAGAGTGCGACGCTCCAGAAAAATGTTTTCAAAAATGACTTCCTAATACCTAAATCTATATTCGATGTCAACAGGTTCCTTTTCTGTATAAATACTTTCCTTGCCTGAGCCAACCTACTTTTTATATCCTCTTTGCTTCGTCCATTACCGACTGTAAATCATTAACTTTCGAATACTAATGCAACACTAAAAAAAGGACTTCCAACACGATAATGAAAGAAAGAGAGAAAGAAAGAGTTGATGATTCTTTAGGGGATTTGCGACATTGTGGTCATGTAGCCTGTGTCACTGTAATGGATGTGCTGTCTGTTCTGTCTGTTAGGTAGTCTAGTGAGTGTATTTGTAATTGAGGTAGGATTTGGGTAAGAGGCGGCCGTGGCCTTATGTTAGGTACCATCCTGGCATTTGCCTGGAGTAGAAGTGGAAAACCACGGAAAACCACTTCCACGATGGCTGAGGTAGGAATAGAACCAGCCTCTTCCCAGTTTTGCCTCACGGGGTAGAAATTATCCCGTTCCAGCTCCTTAGAACCAGATTTAAATTTCTTGGCAGAGCTGGGAATCGTACCAGGGTCTCCACGGTGACACCCAGGAAAGAAAGAAAGAAAGAAAGAAAGAAAGAAAGAAAGAAAGATATTGGTATAAGTTAACTCATTTTTCAAAAGGTCTGTTGGTTTGTTTGTAATTAAGGCCTAAACTCGAGTATCCATAATGAAACAAATAGTTCCGTGAAGAACTGAAGCCTATTTTTATATATCCTACTTATGTTAATTGCCACTGTCAACATACAAAATTTCAGTTTGATTGCTGTAATAGATTCGTAGATATTGAGAACCGTCTAAATATTTCTGATGACCGCCATGTTGGATTGTTATATGTATAGGCCATAGAGTCATGTACCATTAAAGGAAAATTATTGCGTAGGTTCATTATTCAAACTTTCACTTCGATCGCATGATTACGACACAAGAAATAAAAACTTAATTTTAAAATTCGCACGGCCGCCATCTTAAGGTTGTGTAAACAATTGTACTAAATTAGATACAATTGCATTACAATGTGCATAAACATTTTCTGTACCAAGTTTCATTGCGTTTGGATCATTAAATCGCGAGAAAAGTCTATTTAAAACTTTCAAGTTCACTTGGCCGCCATGTTCGTTCTGTAGTCAACCGGTTTTTGAAAGTCTCATAGTTGAACTTGTAGTAGTGCCCTTTATCTCCGTTCAAAATTTCAGGGTGATACCGGTAATAATTTCAGAGATATGGAATGCCGGTGAAATATTTCGCACAGCCGCCATGTTGGATTGGTGAGACGTAATATAATTTGAAGGGCACGGTCGGGGTCGGCAAAACTGGTGCTATAACCTTTCTGTGTTTCATTGAAATCGCTCCAGCCGTTTAGAAGTTATTAGGGGAGGACACACACACACATACTCACACACAATGGCTACACACACGCACGGAAAAATGTGATCCCATAAGCCTTTTTTTTTTTCATAAAATGAAAATATGCAGAAATCCGATAGTAGGCCACGTGCGTGCAAGTACACATGGCTGATAACCACGATGTCCTAGAGTCCCTAAATAAAATAAACCAGTGAAGCGTTTTTAGCGATACCCCATATTTGAAACAGCCCACAGTACGGTATTATTGGCTTGGTTGTTATATGAAGTAATGGGCGTGTGCTTTCATTATTAATGATATCGTTTGTTTTTATTTCAAAAAGAGAGAAATGTTTAAATAGCTTCGATTAATAAAAGTTTCATCTACATTCGGTGGAGAGCTCGAGCTCATTCAATTACTCAGCCTGATAAATGGTCGGACGTGATACCGTAGCTAATTCAGTGCAACGTTCTCACAAAAGATAATAACTATGTAGTGTAACTTGAGTTTTTCTTCAAATATAGCTGGATGTGTCAATACCGTACTTACTTAAGTTACTTACTGACTGACTGGCTGCGTGGTGAAGCGGTAACGTTCTCTCCTGCTGTGCCCACGTTTGCAGGATCGAATCCTGGCGCTTTCAGTTGGCATTTCAGGGTACACAGTATGTTTACTGGCTCGTTAAAGGTCCTCATCGGGGAAAGATTTCGGCACACTGGCATCTCTAAAAGCCTCAGTAGTTACAAAAATAGACTTATAACCTGTAACATTATTATTATTATTATTATTATTATTATTATTATTATTACATTTTTACCCTTATGGACAGTGTTTGAACTTAAATATCTCATAATGTCACAATTTTCCCTTCTTTCCCTTCTTCTCTTCCCAAAATCTCTTCATCCTTTGACTGTGCTCCTGTTTCCTTTGTTCCGTCCACAATGTTCCTATCTTCTTCCTTTCACTTACTAAAAATTTGGCGTTCTTAATTTTGTTTCTGAATTTTTCTGTGTCTTCTATCATTTTGCTTGTTGATCCCTAATTGCTTTAAGTCGTCTTCTATTTCATGATACCAATTTGTTTTCCTTTTTGAACTGTTTACTACATCAAAGATTTTCTTTGTAAGTCGTTTATTGTTCATTCTCTGTATGTGCCCGTAGAAAGTTAGTCTGCGTTTTCTAATGATATCTGTGAGTCTGTCTGTGTGTTCATATAGCTCTTTGGTAGGTCTTTTCATACATATCCCATCTCTGTGTACTGCTCCAAATATTTTTCTCATAATTTTACGTTCAATTTTTTCTGTTTCTATGATGCCAGATGCTCCAATTGTGGTCGTTTCTGACGCATACAATGCTTCTGGTAATACAACTGTTTTGTAGTGTCTAAGTTTGGCCTGTCTTGATATGCTTTTCTTATTATAATGTGACCATGTAAGTTTGTATGCTTTCTGCAGTTTTTCCGTTCGTTCTATGTTAGACACCTTGTTTGGTCCTCCTATTTGTATATATTCTCCTAAGTACTTAAACTGTTCAACTCTTTGAATGGATCCATATGTGGTATGCATGGTTTGTACATTGTTGGTGTGTCGTTCCATGTATTCGGTCTTCTCATAAGATATCTGTAAACCTGTTTTAGCAGCTATTTCATGTAATCGTTCCAGTGCTTCCTTTGCCTCCAGTGTGTTATTGCTGAGTAAGGCTACGTCATCTGCAAATGCCAGACATTTTATGATTGTTTTTGTTTCACGGGTTCTTCCTAGCTGTATTCCTTTGACTTGTTCCTCCCACTGCTTAACAATTTTGTCTAAGACCATGTTGAACAAGATTGGTGAGAGGCCGTCTCCTTGTTTGACACCTGTGCGTATATGAAAGGGTTCTGAAATTTCACCCATGAACTTAACTTTAGAGGTGGTGTCCGTGAGCGTTAGTTGTATAAGTGCCCTATTTTTTTTTTTTTTTTTTTTTTGTCAATGCCATATTCTTCCAGTACTGCAAAGAGCGTTTGTCTATCAATGCTGTCATGTGCTTTTCTATCATTATTATTATTATTTCTTACTTAATCATTTAATTAATTACTTACTTACTTACTTACTTACTTACTTAGTCACTACTTACTCCGAGACAGAAGGCAACCTCTTACACCATCTGTGCAACTATAATTCTGTGTTCAGAGAAACTGACACCCAATGGGCCTGGCACAATAATAATAATTTTTAATGATAATAATAAAAAGTAACAATAATAATATCAATTAAGGTAAAGTTGTATATGCCAAAAAATGAGACCAGTCATTCCAACGATACCTTTCCAGTACCGTAGGCTACCCCAAAAGTTACGTTAGTTTCTTGACAGAACTGAGACTTGAACCGGTGTCTTCATGATGACAGCCAAGTATGCTCATTACTACACAACTAGACGTAAATAATAATAATAATAATAATAATAATAATAATAAAAAGTAAACTAAGCTTGTGCACCCCAGAAAATGGCACTAATTATCCCAACGATACCGTTCCAGTACCTCAAAGGTTACGTAAATTTCTTTGCAGAACTGAGATGAACGCGGGACCCCATGATGGCAGTCAAGTATGCTCATTACGACACAACGAGATGTAAATATTAATTTAATCTTTATATTTAAAACACTAAGGTGATGTTTGTTACCGCGAGATTGAGAAAACGTCTTAACCGATTGACTTTGTTATGCATTCTCATGAGAGCTCTTAGCATGTAGATTTGCGGAGTGTATCTAAAAGGAAAATATATGTTAGGGTATATTTTTAAATTATTAAAGAAAAATGTAATATTTGTCGCTCCCGCGCTTGCACACAATGGCTCTATTCCACCAGAGAAATGGCGGATTCCGCCGCGGCTGACTGAGATTTTGTTTATGAGAATTAAAAAGGGAGGAAATATTGTTGTGGCTCTATGGCTCAAACTTTTTAGAGTAAGTTTATGTGGAGTAAGTATATGTGGAGGCAAGAGCCTCCGTGGCTTAGGTGGCAGAACGTCTGCCTCTCACCGCTGGGTCCGTGGTTAAAATCCCGGTCACTCCATGTGAGATTTGTGCTGGAGAAAGTGGAGGCAGACAGGTTTTTCTCCGGGTACTCCGGTTTTCCCTGTCACAATTTCATTCCAGCAACACTCTCCCCTATCATTTCATTTCATCTGTCATTCATTTAATCATTGCCTCAGGGGAGTGAGACCGTCTTCGGCAGCCGGCACAGTTCATATCCTCGCCGCTAGATGGGGGCTTCATTCATTCCATTTTCTGACCCGGTCGGTCGACTGGAAGCAGGCTGTGGATTTTCATTTGTGGAGGCAAATCACTTAATGGGCAAAGAGCTATAATCCTTCGACTTGATTTAACATCCTCCGATAAAACACTTCAATTTTCCAATTTCCAATTCGCTTGGCGTACTTTATCACAATCAATAAAGCTCAAGGGGAAACTCTGGAACGTGTAGGTGTCTATTTGCCTCGCCTCTTCAAGGTTTCAGTCATATGTTGCGAAGTCGATCTTTCGACGCCCTTTTAAAGCAGCAACAGTGTCAAAAAGGGGGCAGATGACCTCGTAGTTCCGCCCCTTAAAACAACAATAACTAACTAAGTGTCAAAAAGTAATCGTTCAGAAAATGCATATAAGAGAATCCTTCAGTAAATATTTTCCCAATGACCGTCATGTTTTGACGGGTATCAACTATTTTTAATTTAATTTACTTATGAAATACTATTGATATAGCATTATTATTATTATTACTATTATTATTATTATTATTATTAATAATAATAATAATAATAATAATAATAATAACAATAAGATGTGCCAGAAGAGAGTCTCTGTCACTGTCACAGCTGTGTAGGCCATGTCGAGAGCTGTGATATGATGAGAAGGGCAGCTTCACAGGAAATATAGCGGAACCTCTCTGGAGCAAGTCGTGCGCCATTGCGGAGATGAAAATACATACTAATTGTAATGTATGGTACAGACCTTCAGGCAAACTTTCACCATTAATAAAACTACCAACTTGATGGCCTTCTTTGCAATTATGCTCAGTTGTTAGAGCATAGTGGTCATTTCGTGCAAGAACTCTTGCTGCAAACATTACTGAGTAGCCTACTTCGTGATTGTATTCCCTCTGTTTACACTCCTGTGAAAAGCCACGACCAGCACTTTTGTGTGATCCAAGCAGTTTTGTCTAATACCGCAATAGGCCAGGAAATGTACTCTTCGTCCAGTGACGTGAATTAGTGCCATTGTACAAACCGCAATGGACCGGGGCGATGGGTGGGGGATAGAGACCTGCTCGGATAAACAAAACGTTATCCGCATCCGCGACGCATCCGCACGATTTTTATCCGCATCCGCACAACTGTTATCCGCATCGGCACGACTTTTATCTGCATCCACACGTTTGTTATCCGAATCTACTGGCATTAAAATATTATTTTTAATTAAATAATAGTACATTATGCAACCAGCCTATAATGGCAATAATTAAGACAGGACTATGTTTATAAAACGAGCGTATGCGAGTTTTATAATTTCCATACGAGTGTCTTAATTACCATCATAGGCGAGTTGCATACAACTGTTAATGTTCGACGATAATTATTATAACTATTTTATGTTCGGACATAAATATTCATAAATATCTGTCGAGTTTTCGCCAGTTTTATGTACTGAACAGAGCGCCTGAGACGCAGGGAATGCCTTGTATTTGACCATGGCCACCTCGATTACTCTACTATGACACTAGGCCAGGCAGTGTGATTTACATTAGAAGGCCGTGGAACTGAGCACATCTTATTATCTAATTGGTCAAACAACTGTTTCTTGAGCTCTGATTGGTGGGAGAAACTGTTTCATAATGAAAAATAGTGTTATAATGAGCCTCATTATAATGAAGTTCTCTGACATATAATAGTCAGGATCGAACATAATAGTACATTATGCAACGAGCCTATAATGGCACTAATTAAGACACGAGTGTGTTTATAAAATGAGCGTAGCGAGTTTTATAATTTCTATACGAGTGTCTTAATTACCATTATAGGTGAGTTGCATACGACTGTTTTTCTTCAACGATAATTAGGCTATAGCTTTATTATATGTTTTAACATAAATATTCATAATCATCTGTGGGAATCAGTAACTTTTGTTAGTGAACAGGGCGCGCTGGCTTTGCTGACTGAACAGAGTGCATGCGTGGGTCAAAGAATTTCGAAAGCAGAGACCATTTACTTTGCTTGGCAATGCTATTGTTTACAGCCTGCATGATGTCTTGTGACGATCAGAACTAGCATTCACTAATATTGTCACCGAAGTCGTTTGAAAGCAATGCGATGTGTAGAAATTGAAGTTGGGGATATTAAGGTACAATGCTATTTCTTGACTCATATTCGCCAGTTTATTTACGCGAACATATGGGACGGTGCACTTTCCATGTCGGTAGTTTATATAGAAGGATGCTGTGTTGCTAACTTCTGGACGTAGATTCATAAATTTATTTCATATGTCATAGTATTTTCTTGTTACCGTAAAGGTTCGTGCTGATTTTGTCTTTGTGTTTGGGATTGTAACTACAATGGTTGATCCGATATCCAATTTGAACTTTCAAATCATGTAATTCATGTCGAACATGTTGGATTTTGAGCGCATGCGCGAAGGTATCCTTACCTAATTGGTCAATGAATTAGCTCTGATTGGCTGGAGAAACTGTCTTATAATGAAAAACAGTACTATAATGACCATCATTAAGATACAGTTTTCTGACGTATAATATTTACATTTCGACATCGTCGAACATAGGTAAAGCATAAAGCAACACATTTAGACATTTGAGGAGAAAATCGTTCCCATAGGCTATGCATGTCAAGTGCTATGTTTAAAATGAATGTTACACAGCCAGAATTGCAACCCTTTCCAGTTCGGAGTGATAAATATGCTTAATGACATAATTTGAATGATATAAGCTTAAATCATCACGTTATATTTGACATGAAAAAAGAACATAACAAAAACATAACACAACAAGAAGTTCCGTGACGAACTAAAGAGCCTACTTTTCATGCCAATGATTATTCTACAGTATATGAACCTATCGGGAATAATGACGAAATTAAGTTGGTAATATCGAAAAGTCTAATTAGTTCGAAATATTCCTGGTATAATGTAGCCTAATAAAGCACTACAGTTGGCAGCCCTGGTGACTGAATATATTCTTAGTTACATCTCTTAAGGTACAGAATACAAAATTTGGTTGAAGTCCAATGGACGTTACATGCAGTTAGACATTGGATCTATCAGCACGCGTAAAAGCATGTTGGCAACATTGTCATACGTGTGCTGGTGAGAAATAATCGGAAATATTATGATCTCTTGTTGTGCCAATTTTGGATGAAATCCATTTGTTGGTATAGAAGTTACATATGTTTTAAGATTGGACCTATCAGCAAGCATGGACTCATGTTGGCAGCACTGACTTATATTAATTACTCCAAATTAATCTAGAGTGTCAGGTGCTATACGTGTGCAAAGTATAGAGCTGTTGGCTTGCATACTTTCTGATATATTGATATTAGGGTAAAAAATACAGAGCATTTATTAACAGTTGGCAGCCCTGATTGCTCTTCAGAATACTTATAGTCATATGTGTTATGTTACAAATAGCACATACGAAATTTGGTTGAAATCCAACTGATAGTATAGAAGTTACTTGTATTTAAAAATTGGTCCTTTCAGCAGGTTTACATTCATGTTGGTAGAACTGAAGTATATAAGTTACTCCAAATTAATCTAAAATGTCAGGTACTATACGTTTGCATAGTTTAAAGCTGTCGGCTTGCATAATTTCAGATATATTGGTATTTGGATGAAGAAAATAGAGAGAGCAATTATTAACATTTGGCAGCCCTGGTGGCTCTTAAGAATACACTCAGTCATATCTGTTTATGTACACATATTACATACAAAATATGGTTGAAATCCAATTAATAGTGTAGAAGTTATATGCATTTAAAATTTGGACCTATCAGAAGGCTTAAAATGATTTTGGCAGCACTGTCTATGGCCTCCTGGAAATTAAACTGAAAAAGTATTATGTGTGCCAATTTTGGAACAGCTCCCAAGCATGCCTTCCATGATATCCAACATGGAGCTCAAATTTCTAGTGCGTTTTTTCAGCAGTTGGTAGCACTGACATCATTTTCAAATACGGCATTGAGATATTCCGGTATAGATCTTTACTCCTACCAAATTTTGTTTCGATTGCTGCAGCCATTTAGGAGTTGATAGGGGGGGGGGGGGAGGGACACACACACACAGCCAGCCAGACACACAGAAGGACAGACAGACACACATTTTCCCGGATCGATCTCATAAGTCTACTTTTTCCTTATTTTTGTGAAATGTGAAAAGTAGGCTAAAAATATGTGTCAAACATCCGGGTCCTAGTAATTATATTCAACAAGTTCGGATTGTAATCTAAAACCTATCCGCAAATTTACTCCTCAATTTATCTGCTATCCGCACAGCCATGCAAACTATATCCGCATGGCGAAACAATTTGCGGATATCCGCATCCGCGCAGGGCTTTAGTGGGGGAGGCGTTTCTTACAGACCCAGGATTCGTGCTGACAATGCCAATAATTAGATGATGATGATAATTGTTTTAAGGGGCCTAACATCTAGGTTATTGGCCCCTAATGGTTTGGGTGATCGTGAAGATGATAATGAAACTAACTACGGTATAACTAAAACTAACTACTAACTTATAAACTAGAAGAAAAACTGGAAACCAAAAGGAGAATAAGGCAAATAAAGGACAGGAGGAAAAGAAAGGCCCTCAACCCTCGAAGAATGCGGATTGAGGGACTTGGAAGGAAGGAGAGCCATGAAAGGTAGATAGGAAAGTGAAAGAGGAGAGGGTTCACCCCAGAAGTAATGGAAAAAAGGGAGAAAACCGGACCCAGCTCAGGACTCCCTCGGGGTCGCCAACTCCCGAACTCATCAGCCGTAAGCCCCTGAGGGTGTAGCACTATCTAAGGTGCACCTGAAGTGGTAGGGCAACATACACCCTACCTCCTTGATGGCCTTGAGCAGAAGGCAGGAGATAACATGAAAAGAAAAAGAAGGCTGACCCCTTCCAGAAGGAGGGTATCAGAAAAGATGAGACAAGGGCCAATTAAGGCGGGAAAGGAAGAGACTCTCTAGGCCTCGGATACCCTAATACCGTCGGGGTCGGAAGAGAATAAGAGTTGACCAAGTGAGGTCGACAGGAAAGAAGACGGAGAGGAGCCCGGCACAAATAAGTGGAAGCAATGCCGAACTCAGCTGGGGCCCCGTGGTCGCCAACCCACGTCCCACAAGATGTGAGCCCCTGGGGGGCCAATAATTAGAATCAGACAGGTTAAACTAATTTTCAAATATTGTTGGTTACTGCTTTATTATTAAACAAATATTGAAATCAATAATTTTACGATTGTGGACATTAAACATTTAAGATAATTGGCTTTGTTATCCCTATTTCATTTATGTAGACAAGAGGTTGGTCATTCTGATCGCGCCAGTAATGCTGCTTCATGTTTCGTATCAGTTTGTCTATCAACCGCAGTGATCGCCACTATCGCGACAACTCATTAGATGACTTCACAAACATGAAATCAACCCAGAAGATATCTTAATCATATCCATTAATTGCAGCATTGTTAGACTGAGCACAATCGATATTTATCAAAGCAAATAATGTTCACAATAGCCTGCATGTTCTTCAACAGTATAATCAGATGATGATTATAAAATAGGTATAATCTACAATCAAATATTATTATGAGTTTTGTTATTAAACCTCAAGGATCTATATTAATGAACATTCAGTAATCGGAATCCTCTTGCAACATTGGCACGTCAAATATTATTCCAAACAAGAAAGTTTTGTTGCCCAATTAGTTTCTTGTAGATAATATACAGTACCTAAGACAAATCCAACTATAAAATGCACCTATTGGTTGGCACCTGAAGAAACATTTGAACGTCACACATTGCGACAGCCGTAATAAGTTACATTAAGATAGGCTATTTAAATTATTCAATTTCTTCTTGCAGCTTTAGCCACGTATTTGGATGATTAACTATTTTGGTATTATAAATTATAAAATTCATAGACATTAAACTTTATGCATATGGTATTAAATACAACCTGTGACAATCAAGTTCGGTGAATGGGTCCATATTACGAACGGATTGTTGGCTTACCTGAAACAGCAGTTTCTGTCCTTCGAAGTGATACCCGTGGATGGTTATGCACTTCTGAGAATGTCTGTACAAGTCCTGGAAACTCTTTAGGGATAGTCTTCAGTTGGGTCGTCACATTACGTTGGATGTCCGAAATGTTCGAAAACCTCTGGCGCTTCAGGGCTTTTCGGTGACTCTGGACCTGCACCCCGCCACTCCATACTTTGACGCTTGACTTCGGGGTCGTACCTCAGACACCAGGTCTCGTCGCCCGTGACGATGGTTTTCAGATAAGCCATTCCATTCCCCAGAACATTCACCCTTCTCACTGCCACCCGCCAAACAGATGTGCATGGTAGGTTACATAAATGTATCTCTCTCACTGCGACCCGCCGAACAGGTGTGCATGGTAGGTTGCATAAATCCATCCTTCTATACACGCACGGTGTCAAACAGGTCTTACACGTTGCGTTGTGTGTCGCCATGTTGCCAGGTCGACCGTTCTGACTTTATTCACCGAATGCAACGTGACGAGCCTTTTGAACACTATCCCAAAGGACGCCTTCTTGCAGGGCATGTATCGCCGATCCCAGCATTGCATAGTTACGGGAGGGGACTATATCGAAAGACAATAGGGTCACTGTCGTGCATTGTTCATCTACGTTGATAGTATTGGACTATTCACCGAACTTTACTGTCACAGGTTGTATCATCCGTGTTGACTGATATTAATCTCCAATTCTTCTTCTTCTTCTTCTTCTTCGCGAATGGGTCTCCTAGGACCACGCGGAAACAACACTTATTGGCCTTGATGTTTGCCCAATAACTCTTCATGCGCAACGATTGAGCTAGTCTTCGTTGCTGCGACCAGAGGTGTCTGGTAGGTCTTCTCTCTTCTGCCTCAAAACCCCGCGTATTAGTAATTTTCCTAATTTCCTCTCGATCCTTGAGATTGGGAAAACCTAATTCAGCCAAGTCCTTTTCCGCCTGTTTGTACCTATTGGACCTTGTTGCCTTTTTCTGCAAAAACTTATAGATTTTATTTGTTACCTTAGTTGGGTCCATTCTGTCCAAATGTCCCATGAATTGGATCCTTCTCATACGGATTGTGTCTGTGATTTTAGTAATTTTTAAATAGATGTCAGCATTAGGTTTCGGAAGGTTAATTCCATCTTTGATTCTTGGTCCCAAAATTTTTCGCATGATTTTGCGTTCCTTAATCTCCAATTGATTTCTCAATGTTTTATGTTGTAGATTAAGTGTCTCGGCTGCATAAAGGGCTGCAGGCAAGACTACTGTTTTATAATGTTGAATTTTACAATTCCAAGAAAGGCATTTTTTGTTATAAACTTGTTTTGTCAAATGGAAAGCAATTTCCATTTTCTGTAGTCTTGCTTCTATAGATTTTCCTTCGTTGCCAGTTTCATTGATCCATTCACCTAAATACTTGAAGCCATTCACTCGGGAGACCTGACATTTACCGATGTGGAGTGTATTCGGAGCAGTTTTAATATCAGTCATAAATTTCGTTTTGTCTCCAATTATAAAATCCACCTTGTCAAAAACTAAGAAATTTAATAGTTAAATCAAAACGTACATGTTTCGGTATACAATGATACCTTCGTCAGCGTAGATTTAAAAAAAATCTTAAAAAGTATGATAACAAATACAATGAGAAAATGGATATCCTTACAAAAGCATTAAAATGTAAATAAATAAAGTTCACAAAAAATAGAATTAAAAAAATAAAAATTTTCTAATTTCTTTCTGAACTTTCATTTATTTACATTCCGGAACAGGTGGGAACAACAAGAAGAAGAAGACATTAGTGTTGCATATCTGAGACACATTCCTATTGAACGTTCGTATTTGACGTGTTAACCAATTGGTTAGCTTTCTGTATTTAGGATTATATTATTCTTGCCAATCTGGCCGAATGCCATTCTTCGTGAAATGTTCTTTGTTTGAATCTGGTACAGTTTTGGTCACTTGAGTAACTATCCCTGGACCTTGTATTATAAAAAAGAGGGGAAGTAACGACACCTAACATCTGGAATTAAGCAAATGTAATGGGACGCAGATTGATGTGATTGCTATACAAGGATCTAATTTATCTCCGTGGAGATTTACTTCTTGGCGGGCGCGTTGTTACGCCCTCTCAAGACAGCTGACACCTCGCTATAAATCCCCATTACCCCGCCCCCGCCGCAGGTCACTTATTGATCTCCTCCCGTTCTTCCTTCTGGATACAAATGATAGCTCTACTAGGACTTCTTATTGGTTCTCCGGAGTGAGTGGATGTCCGAAGACTGAGGGCCATAGCCAGCCGAAAACCACTGCTCCACACGGTATAAGCGCCAAAACCCGAATCTGACGTCGGCTTTCTACAAGATGAGCGATTTGTTTGTGCCCGAGGATCGCGGCGTGAAGCTGACAGCTAGCTCGCTGCTGCGTGCCTTTTCGATCACATCACACGAATCCTTTTACATCCGAGGTCAAAGGAACGTATGCAACTCTTACACCATAGTACAGTACAGCTGCACAGAAGAAACCTCTTTTGTTCCAAAAACCGTGCTATGGTTGGCTTTTAGTAAATCGTTCTAAAAGCACAAGAAAAGCTTAACTCTAAATTTCAGAATAATTTGCACGATCATTTTGTCGGAAAACTAAAAAAAAAATGGAAAGCGTATTTCTCCGAATCGACGTATTTTAAAGAAAAGACTTTTAAACAAAAAATGTGGAGGACATTATCACCTACAATTTGTCTCATTGAGGTCATGTTATACGTTTTGAAATGCAGAAGCTAGGTGGCGCCAAAGTTTCCAAAAAAGTGTTTTTTCAGTTTTTGTCCTAGAAAAAATGTTTTGTTCACAAAAGAGCGAATCAGAAATTTGTTCCTCACAAAATTGTTGACAACATTTATTGAAACATTTTCCCCTCCGACTTACCGTTCCAAAGTTAAAGTCTGCCGAAGTGTGAAAATTGTCCGACACCGGTCCCGGTCTAAACTATGCCCACCGCTCTCTCCGCAGTAACAATAGTAACCTTGACTACGCAGCGTTGCATTTGCTGCGCTATAACTTTGGAACGGTAAGTCGGAGGAAACAAACGTGAATTAAATCCAATGGTTCTGATCCCACGTAGAACATATAGACTATCTTGTGACTTTATGATTGCAAGTTTAAAAGCTACGTTAACTGAAAAAGGGTGCTTTTAAAATACCCACTAAAGTTCAAAAGCTTCTTCTTATCGCATGAGTAAACTTTTAACACAATTCAAAACAACTTAAGACACAGCTAATAATTCTGGCAGTGTTATACGCTTTCTGATACACGCCGTTCTTAATGGACCGTAGAATTGAAATTAGATTAATACATTCCAACTCAACTTTCATAGCCAGAATAATGGTATCGGTATCCGAAGGCCATAGGTCAAATCTCTCCTCAACTGCCCTAGAAGTGGTCTTCCGTGGTTTCCCACTTCTACAGCAGGCAAACGCCGGGATGGTTCCTAACTTACGGCAACACCACGAAATGTACCGAGAATGCACTGAGGTGTGTGACGTCATAGTACCGCTTGGTGCATGTGTACTGAGTTCACTGGTGAGCTCTGGCGTTACGAGACGGCAACGACACGGCGAGGGTGACGTCATCCAGCCAGCTCCCTCCTTTCACCGCGATGACTTGTAACTTTCTAGCGTTCTGATTGTTTCTTGATTATCTAACATGTCAAGAGTCTTTGGCTTCAAGCGAAGCGAGAAGACTCCAGCCTTTCTAGCATTTTTCAGCATTTGTAGTATTTAAAATGATATAAAGTCCAGTCTTTCAGACTGACTGTCACTTTTGTTTTTATTTACTTAGAATTGTCTGTTTTCGTCTTCTGAGCTTCCAAGTACAGAAGGCCCTATATAGGCTATACTCTAAACTATAAAGTAATTCTAACAGTTTCTGTTTTGTTATTTGATCTTATAACAGAAATATAAATAGAACTCAAATGGTCATCCTGAATATTGTGCAAATACAAGGTGCGTGTAACCTAAGTTCAGCCTCAGTTTTGAACTTTAGGGATTAGTCCCTTCAGAATATAATCTGAGCGTGAATGATGCCAGAAAGATATTGTTCTTCATTCACGCTGTCTATCAGAGCTGTGCTAAAGAACTACAATGAACCTCAGCACAGGCGTAAGAAGGAGGCTAGCAATTACTGAGCAATTACAAATCAGAAGCGCTAGCCATATGGTGTAACCTACTTGTTCGACCATAGCACACCAGCTCCCACGGACATTATTATATACTGTAGACCTAGTGTGCAAATATGCTGCTAACTGCACGACTATTAAAATGATGGAAAAAATTATCAGAGGGACGAAACAATACGCGAAATGGCTTCCTACTATTGTGCTGTTTCCCGGGGATGAATACATTTGACAATCGGAAACAATTTACACCAACTGTGGTGAGTTTATATTATCCAGCGGGCTCTGACAGGCTAATGGCAATGTGAAATATGTTGCAGTATTCAATTACAGATACGATACCACTTTGTACTCTCATCAGTTGGAGTTTCTGATCATTCCAGTTTTTCAAACGGTCATACTCGTAGATACAAGAAAACGGGGTGGACTAGAACCAGGATAGTTCAGTGCTTTCCATTGTGTCCTCAATGCCAGAGTTTGTCAGAGTGTGGTCCGTGGACCCCAAGGGTTCCGCGACTAGCGTAATAAATTCGAAATATTTTTTTAAAAATCTTCACTTTGCTTATGATTAACAAACCAAGTGCGGCACGCAGATTTAGCAAACAAACCACTAAAATATCTTATGTGGTGTGGTTTTTTTTTCACTACTTATTCGTGTACGCAGGCATTCAACTTTGATAGGCCTACATGATGAACTTTCTTCATCATCGCTGACCTGCAATTAGCTGAATCGAAGATTGCATAAGTGTGTGATTACTTTGCGTTGTTCAAAATCATATACACAGTTATTAAGTGTTACACCAGTTAGCGAAAAGCTGCAGTATTTTAAAATTATTCCAGGATAATTACTGCTTAAACTACTATGCCGGGAAGGTTCCTTTCACGGCCGATTTCCTTCCAAAATCCTTTCCCTGACCCATCCTGAAAATAAATTTCAAAGATGGACATTGGCAGCATTATTTTAAAAAATCCTCAGTGATTAAAGTCATTTTCGTCTCAAATAAATTCATTCACTTCTTCGTCTTCTCCAGCTTCTTCTTTTGTGGCCACATAGGATATTTCTTTGAGGAAAGAATTCATGATGAAAACTAATAAATGTAAAACAACAATATTGGAATGCAGCCGAAATAAATCAGAAACCTCTATGGACATCAAATTGGCAGGTGAAAACTAAAGGAAGTAGGAGACTACTGTTACTTAGGAAGTGAAATAATCGGTGACGGACGAAGCAAGGAGGATATAAAAAGTAGGTTAGCTCAGACAAGGAAAGCATTTCTACAGAAAAGGAATCTGTTGACATCGAATAGGCTATAGATTTAGGTGTTAGGAAGTCATTTTTGAAGGCCTTTGTCTGGAGCGTGGCACCTTATGGAAGTGAAACTTGGACTAATGGTGCAGCAGAAAAGAGGAGAATTGAAGCGTTTGAAATGTGGTGTTACAGGAGAATGATGAACATCAGATGGGTAGATACGGTTACAAACGAAGAGGTATTAAGACTAGTGAGAGAGGAGAGATGTTTCTGGAGACAGCTAATGAAGAGACGAGATAGGTTGGTAGGACATAACTAAGTTACCCAGCAAGCTTAGTTATGGAAGGAAGGGTCGAGGACAAGAACTGTAGGTGTAGACCAAGGTTAGAATATGTTAAACAGATTGCCTCGGACGTAGGGTGTGGTAGCTCTGTAGAGTTGAAACGATTAGCTCAGGACAGGGAGGCATGGAGAGATGCTTCAAACCAGTCAAAAGACTGAAGACTCAAACAACAGCAACAGGATATTTCTATTCTATCATTTATTTATTCAGTCTCTTCGAAGAAACTGTTCGAACCAGTACATTTTCTAATTAAATAATATTAAATAAAATCTCCAATAATGGTGCGTTTCAAATGATGACTAGTCGAGTTTAATTTCAACAGCAGGTTAGAAATGAAAGAGAGATCTATGTTACGCTTCGTACACAACTTCTCGTATCAATAGTGGCTTCAGTGCCAGAAGCAGCTAATGAATGCGCGACGACGCTCAACATAAACTCAAATTCAGGCTTCGACAAATGACTTCGTACTCCAACTTACGTTGGAGCACCATTTAAAAAGGTGCCACATATACTGTAATAGGGCATCACACAGCTAAGTTACACCCGTGACGCAGCGTGATATGAGATGCTATCGACCAAATCATAAATAACCAACAATGTCAATCAGATCATAAATAAATAAGCAGTTATGGTCAGCCGACACGTGGACAACCATAGTTGGAGTAATTGATTGTGTTGTCCTGCTTCCTTCTTCGCATTACTTATACCACTGCAATTACTCCAGATGCTTCGTTCACAACTTGTTTAATTCAGTTCGGACTTAAGCTTTAACTGGGTATGTGGTGTGCTGAAAACACCCCACGTGTAATATCCACTTGGTTTTTTTTTTTTCGGACAGAAGTTTACTACCCTGTTGAGGAACTCTGTACCTTCTTGAATAAGCTTGGAGTTCAATATAACGCCATTTGCATTGTTCGAAGTTGTGTCTATTATTACCGACAATAGCATTTATAGGCTGGGGTGTAGTCAGCACCCCGCATACAAATGTTTTGATAAACGATTTTCTGGTTTTAATGCTAATGTGCCTGCTTGTCAGAAGTTGTTTCTTATTGCTGAAGGCCTGTTTAACGAGGGCAATTCTCCTTTTGATTTCTGTGGTGCACCAATATCGTCAGTGACAAGGCTTCCTAAGTAGCAGAACAGACTGCCCTGTTGAATGGTTTCACCATTGGTCACTGAGTTGAAATTTAAATTTATCGACTGACTGTATTACTATAAAAGCCTCCGTGGCTTAGGCGGCAGCACGCCGGCCTGTCACCGCTGGGTCCGTGGTTCAAATCCCGGTCACTCCATGTGAGATCTGTGCTGGACAAAACGGAGGCAGACAGGTTTTTCTCCGGGTACTCCGGTTTTCCCTGTCAAAATTTCATTCCAGCAACACTCTCCACTATAATTTCATTTCATCTGTCATTCATTTAATCATTGCCCCAGAGAAGTGCGTCAGGCCTCGGCAGCTGGCACAGTCCATATCCTCGCCGCTAGATGGGGGCTTCATTCATTCCATTCCTGACCCGGTCGGAGACTGGAAGCAGGCTGTGGATTTTCATTTTCACTGTATTAGTATAGAGATTGGCTGTAGAGCTACAACTGACAAACTGCTCTAGATAACGCAGATCCCTTCTCTATGACAAGTTCTCATCCTTTTGTCTCGGTATAAAGTGATAATGACACTGGTTGAGATGGTACAGTAGATCCTTATCTGAGGACAAGCGAACAAAGCAGGTACAGTACGTTATGCTGTTAAATTAGTTCTGGACCCATGCACGAGCAAGAGCGCTCCTGCTGATAAAAGATTAGCGTGAATCGTACTTTTCTTCTTCTCGAAGCCATTATATTGAGACTGGCGTCAAAAAATATAACACGAGGACTGGTGCCGGGTCATTTAGATCCCCCTCCCTAGGGGCTCACATCTAGTGGGCCGTGGTTTGTCGACCACGGGACCCCAGCTGGGTCCGGCATTGCTTCCATTTACTTGTGCCGAGCTCCTCTCCGTCTTCTTTCCTGTCGACCTCACTTGGTCAGCTCTTGTTCTCTTCCGACCCCGACGGTATTAGGGTATCCGAGGCCTAGGGAGTCTCTTCCTTTCCCACCTTAATTGGCCCTTGTCTCATCTTTTCTGATACCCTCCTTCTGCGAGGGGTCAGCCTTCTTTTTCTTTTCATGTTATCTCCTGCCTTCTGCTCAAGGCCCTCAAGGTGCCAGGGTGTATGTAGCCCCACCACTTTTGGTGCACCCTGGATATTGCTACACCCTCAGGGGCTCACGGCTGGTGAGTTCGGAAGTTGGTGACCCCGAGGGATTCCTGAGCTGGGTCCGGTTTCTTCCCCTTTTATCCTCTCCTCTTTCACTTTCCTATCTTCCTTTCATGGCTCTCGTTCCTTCCATGTCCCTCAATCCGCATTCTTCGAGGGTTGAGGGCTTTTCTTTTCCTCCTGTCCTTTATTTGCCTTATTCTCCTTTTGTTTTCCATTTCTTCTTCTTCTTGTAGCCTATATAAGTTAGTTTTAGTTATAGTTTACATTTCATTATCATCTTCACGATCACCCAAACCATTAGGGGCCGATAACCTAGATGTTAGGCCCCTTAAAACAACAATTATCATCATCATCATCATCATTTACACCCATAGTGTAACTCCCCGTTTTTTTCTAGTCGTACGGATTTTAATTAAGTAATTTACACTGGGTGTCTTCCGATAAACCAATACCAAATATGAAATGAGGTTTAGTTGTATCGTTCGAAATTAACATGCAGAAAATGCCAATAATTTTTGCAACACCAGTATAATTTGCCTGTAAATTGGCGGCAAAGTAATTATTTTCAATTTTAGTCACCTGATGACCAATGTATACCTAGCGCCTAAAAATGGATCGAGAGGAACGTGGGCCTTGTGATTTGTTCTGGTGGTGCACAAAATAGGTGGATTTGCCACCTTATTTTTACATATCGTCCCGAGTAATGTATGCTGAGAATTGTCACGCGAGGATTGGCGCCATGGGTAAATCTGACCCGACGATAAATAACATAGCAATAACTTGGGTGTTCACAAAGTTATGGACATGTCACCTTTGCAGAGTGAAGTTCAAGGCTAGGAAGGAAGGTACACGGGCTATTCCAAAACTAAGGTCCGGTTGAAAAAAAAAACATCCAAAATAAAAATTGTTTCCAAAACAATTGTTTTATTGACATTCCTTACGTCTTTCTCTATTTTTCTACATAATTTCCATACTTATTTACACATTTGTCACATCGTTCCACAAGCTTTTGAACGCCTAAGTCGTAGAACTCGGCCGCCTGCGAAGCTAACCAGTCTTTAACAGCCTCTTTCACTTCATCATCTGTGTCGAAGCGCTTGCCGCCAAGAAACTCCTTTAGGTAGCGGAACAGGTGGAAATCACTTGGCGCCAAGTCCGGACTGTACGGTGGGTTGTCCATCTGTTCCCATCCAAATTTCTTGATTAAAGTTTGCGTGTCATTCGCAGTATGGGGTCTGGCATTGTCATACAACAACAACACTCCAGACGATAAAAGACCACGTCGCTTATTCTGGATTGCAGAAATGTTTCTTGCAGACAGAAACCGTATCACTGGCCCTACTTCACAACCGGCGGGCAGATTAATTGTCTTAAACATTGTGAACTGACACAATCAACAGCACACAGCAACAGTAACAACGCTACTGGCGGCTTTAGCCGCGCAAGGCATGCCAGGAGTCGGCGCGCATGCGTGTTTTGCCCTTGGCGGCGCTTTCAAATATTTACGGCGAATCGGACCTTACTTTTGGAATAGCCCTCGTATTTTAGGTGACAGGAAGTAAGGACTGAACACAAATGCTGAGTTTTAATTCACTGGCCGTGAAAGCCAATATACCATCATTTTGGGAGCCTTCATAGGGAGGTTATGGCAGCTTGAGCTTTTAGTTCTCGCAGTAAAGAGACGCAGGTGCGCTTCATAAAAATGGAGGTAGCGTGCAGTTCGCTACTCCTGTGGGGTCTGGGTGAGGATACCGAGAGCCCGCTGATGAGCCAGCTTGGTTTCCTAGGCGAAACCCCACACAAAAAAAGGCACAAACCTAGAAAAATTTCAGAGTTTTAAACTATACCGTTTCGGAGGGGAAGTAAAGCCGGCGGTCCCATGTCATAGATTTATGGCATGTTAAAGATCTTTCCACTAATTACACCTGTGTGAAACTAAATTGGATAGGTTAAGAATGTAAACAACGCTCTTAGGTTGCTACGTTCGTTGCCAAGAGCCGACTGCGGTGGCGTCTAGTAGCTAGTTCTGAACTAGGCCTAGTAGTCGTTGACGGTGGCGTTTGGCGGCAAAAGTAGGAACTATTTGAAAATTCAAAGTTGCAGTCCCTACTTGAATTAATAAAAACAGATACACACACTAATACAGTCATCACAATTAACACCGGTTATCAGACAAATTCTACACACACCCAAAGTACACGGGGCTACATGACCGCGTTGTCGCAGCCCCTAAACTAAGGAACCAACGAACCAAACTATACCGTAATTCATACCTAAACTATTTTTTTAACTTTACATTCCGAGTTGCAGGTACTGTATATGACCAACATGATAAGTCTGTAGTGAATCATTAATTACGAGCCAGTCTATTGACAGAGCAACACAGTGCAACTACTTTCAATAATTACCATGCTCTGCAAGTACAATTCTAATCTTTCTATTGATTCATTAGCATTCTCGAAATGAAAATGTGGAGTTTGCTTTCGCTTGCCTGTGTAATTGCCATCTATTTAGGTTTTGTGAAAATTAGTTCTCCCAGCGCATGTAAATTAAATCAGCCCATACGAGAGGTTTTTCATTTACTTTTAATATTCTCAAATCCTGTAATTACTTTGGAACGCGAATTGCCTAAAAAATAAATTATATTTGAACAAAACAATGTAAAAGGATTTGCCAGAGGCACGTGGAATGTTGCGTGATGAGAACATTCCAGGTGTGTGTCGGGAAAATAGGCTATTATTATGATTATTATTTCATTTCTACGTCTCTCCTACTTAATCGTTATGTCCTTTCCTTTTCAATTTCTTGTGCAGATTTGAAGCCATACTTTTTCAGTGTTGCAGGGACAATATTGTTAATTTGTAGTTCTTCAGGTGAAAAGCTGAAGGAAGTAGGAGACTTCTGTTACTTAGGAAGCAAAATAACCAGTGATGGACGAATCAAAGAGGATATTAAAAGTAGGTTGGCTCAGATAAGGAAAGCATTTCTACAAAAAAAAAAGGAATCTGCTGACATGGAATATAGATTTAGGTATTGGGAAGTCATTTTTGAAAGCCTTTGTCTGGAGCGTTGCACTCTATGGAAGTGAAACTTGGACTAATGGTGCAGCAGAAAAGAGGGGAAATAAAGCGTTTGAAATGTGGTGTTACAGGAGAATGATGAAGAACAGATGGGTAGATAGCGTTATAAACGAAGAGGTATTAAGACGAGTGGGAGAGGAAAGATGTTTCTGGCGACTGCTAATGAAGAGAAGAGATAGGTTGGTAGGAAATATACTAAGACACCAAGGAATAGCAAGCTTAGTTATGGAAGGATGGGTCGAGGACAAGAACTGTAGGGGTAGACCAAGGTTAGAATATGTTAAACAGACTGCCCTTGATGTAGGGTGCGGTGCTATATAGAGATGAAGCGATTAGCTCAGGACAGGGAGGCATGGATAGCTGCTTCAAACGAGTCAAAAGACTGAAGACTGAAACAACTCAAACATCAGTCAGTCAACACGATTGTGCCCAATGAATGGACGGGGTATAAGCCACTCGTGAAAAAAACATGTATTTTATTAGATTACTGCCGCATTATTGTGTTAATCTAATCAATTCTTGTAATTTTTTCCCAGGAGTGTCGTTACATATTTATATCTTCATTGGACAGAATCGTGTTGGCCGACTGAAGAGCTAAAAATTAACAATTTCAATTTCTTTCTCTTTCAATTGTTTATCCTGTCTTTCATTTGGCCCACTATGATAATGTCGCGCAACGACCATGATGCAACACAGCTATGATCATCACACCTAGCAACTTAACAAAATTTGCCAGATTCATCGCAAAAGTCACTGAATTCCTATATTATCAATAGATAGACGCTTATTTGTGTCGTATCAGGCCAGGGGTGTCCAAACTACAGTAACGCCCGGCGCCCGCCATAGCTTATTTTGATTACATTGTAAGTAAGTTATAAAAATTATAACCAGATAATTATATTTAACGGCCAATTAAGAAACACATTAACTGACACACATAATGAAATTGAACATTTTATCGATATGCGATTTATCCTGAAAACGTGCAGTAAGTGACACACATAGATGATTCACATAATGGAATTAATCATTATTATTATTATTATTATTAATATTATCGTAGCTAGAAGAAGACGTGCGTGAAGTGGGAATAACCCAGGAGGATATCCAGAAACGTGTTCCACTAAAGTCGAAACTCCAAGAACATCATGGATTCCAAGAAAAGCCAAAAATAAAAACTGGCAAGACATGGAATGAAGCGAGGAAGGAACAGCATAGGAAACGAATGCGGGAATACTGGGCGAACGTTAAGGCCCAGGCGCAAAGACATGGAAAAGGGCAGTTGAAATAGCGTGATCCGTAGATGGCCGAAACGACAGCAAGAAGATTATTATTATCGTTAATTCTCCCCCAAGGAGAGCGTTAAAACATACCGAGGAAGCTTAACTGTACCATATTGTGTTGCGATGTTTTGCCCCTTAAAACAACCACCAATGCAGTCCCTCAGAAAATAGCTTACAAGTAACTATTTATTCAGTTAAGGAAAGTATCATTTAAGGACAACATTTGCCCGCTTTTCTAACGTGTGACTGTTATTGCTATCGTAAACTGTGCTACACGAGCCCGCGCGATTTGTTTAACACTCCCCAGAGGTCCTCCCCTCTGCTAACCTTTGGACGGAAAGGTCAACTCTTGGAGTTTCTACCGACCAAGTGGAGAAGGAAGGAAAAATCCTAGTCAAATACTTACGGCGGCGTGGCGCACCTAGCCTACTGTAGAAGTGCTAGGCATACAGTGAGGAAGTAAGAGGGGCGTGCATCTCACCAAGTTGGACAGAGTTCGATTCCTAATTAATGCAAAAACTGAGCCAAATAAGGTCCATCTGTGATTCTATTAGCAGAATATTCGAAATTCTACAAGATAGTTAGTGTTTCTGATAGCTACTAGCCTTTAACGGCTAAACTAGAAACTACAACTGTTGAAGCGAATGACTCCGCGATGTTTGATTCAGTCGAGTAGTAAACGGCGTCCGAAGCTCTTTTTGCTAGTATTTCTAAGTATTTTAATAAACCTTCTTCATGTTTTTGAAATTTAACATACATAAACCTGGTGTATATCATTTCCAAGAAGGTGATTTGTAGATTAATATACTGTATTGATATTTTCCGCTCAATCTGCATTTCTTTATCTATTTTCATTTACATAATATGGTCCTTATTTGGAACAAGTAGTGGGTCTTATTTATTCATTCATTCATTCATTTATTTGCAATTGGGGGTGTGTCCCCCAGTGGCAAATTGAGTATAGGCTACATAACAAATAAATAATTATACATAACAATTCATTAACGATTAAACTATAGAGTATTTACACAAATAGTCAGTCTTTTCTTAAACACACCTATATGTTTGGGAAAAGGCTCTAAGACTGCGGCAGGTAGAGAGTTCCAGTTATCAATGGCACGGTTTACAAAATAATTTCTTTTCTTCTCTTAGTCGTTTACCCTCCAGGTTGGTGGAACCCACGGACTCAGCGAGGGAACTCACCACTACTGCCTCTACGGGCAGTGTCCTAGAGCTGGGAACATCTGATCGGAGTGGATACAACTGGTGAGGTGTGATTGGCACCTCGCACAGGCGGCCTCACCTGCAAAGCGAACAGGGGCCTCATGAGGGAAGGTAATGGATGGTCAGGATGGATAGGCAAGGAAGAGGGAAGGAGGCGGCCGTGGCCTTGAAGAAGGTACCATCCCGGCATTTGCCTCGAAGACGAAGTGGGAAACCACGGAAAACCACTTCGAGGATGGCTGAGGGTGAATCGAACCCTCTCTACTCATTTGGGCCACCCGAGGCTGAGTAGACCCCGTTCCAGTCCTCGTACCACTTTTCAAATTTCGTGGCAGAGCCGGGAATCGAACTCAGGACCTCCGGGGCGGCAGCTAACCATACTGACCGCTACGCTACGGAGGCGACTTACAAAATAATATTTACCATAATTTGTTCGTTGTGGTCGGCCCTTAACTTTGAAAAGATGATTACTCATACCCATGTAAGTGGGCTTTACCATGCGTTTGCTAAGTTCACCCCATGCTGGTTGGAACGGGTGTTCCTAATGGGCCCGCTACTCACATTTGAAATATTGTATTATTACTGAAATATTTTCCAGTGATTCTAATTATCAACCCATGTTACTTTGGTTGGTTGGTTCCTTAGTTTAGGGGTTGCGACAACGCGGTCATGTAGCCCCGTGTACTTGGGGTGTGTGTAGAATCTGTCTGATTACAGGACGGTGGTAATTGTGATGACTGTATTAGTGTGAGTTATCTGTTTTTAATTCAAGTAAGGACTGCAGACATTAAATTTTTTAAGTAGTACCTACCTTTGCCACCAAACGCCACCGTCAACGACTACTAGTTTAGAACTTGGCTACTAGACGCCACCGCAGTCGGCTCCTGGCGACGAACGTAGGAACCTAAGAGCGTTGTTTAAACTTAACCTATATAATTTAGCTTCACACAGGTAATAATAATAATATCGTATGGCCTCCGTGCCGGGTGCAAGCTTTGTTATTTGACACCCAAAGGGTAGCTTGCATGTCGAATTTCGTTGTTCCTTGAAAAACTATGAAAGTCAAGGAGGTCAGATATCTAAGCTCCTTGAACACTATAGCGCTTTCTAGTAGAGAAATGAGGAACTTTGTGTTGGCGGAATCTCCCGAGATTAATTTTGTTTTATGAACACGGCCTACTGAATTCAAATGGGTTCTTTGACATGCCAACATCGTATGACATGATGTCCTAATTTTTGCCACCTTTCAAAAATCACTTACCACGGCCAGGAGCGAACCTGCAAGCTTCGGGTTAGTAGACCGACAAGTTGACCACTCACCCACCGTGAGATGCAATTAGTAGACTAGAAGTTTCTTTGACATGCCATAAATCTATGACATGGAACCGCTGGCTTTACTTCCCCTCCGAAGGAAGGCATACTAAGGAATTTTTAACGCTCTTTAAAAAAATCCGACGACTTTGGCCGGGTTTGAACCCGCGATCTTGGGCATAGAAGCTCAGCATGCTACCGACTACGCCACCGAAGCCTTATTTGGCACATTCAGCTTACGAGATATTTTGGAGGTAAAATGTCACATCCAATTGTTCGATTTCCATGCAGAAAGGAAGTCCCGTGACTTATGATCGTAAGGTTAAAAGTCACAGAATACTACAGACTTGCGCTTGCTAGATGGCAGAGAAAAGTGAATACATTACTTACAATTGGCAGTTCCTTTCCTATTTTACACAATCCGCCAATCAGCGACTCTTCGTGCCGAGGTTCAGACTTCATCTCAAACTTGCCAACATATCACGCTCCTTTCCATTCATCACGACACAAACTACCGTATTACATTCCTAAGTAGTTTTTGTATAGGCAGCATGTGTTCCAAACACAGACACGTTCTTCGTCGTAGTTTGCACTGGCTGGCGCACTTTGCGTCATTCCCAGAAGATGAGACATAAGGTACAAGGCCGGACGTTTGTTTTAGACGATTGCCCTTGACCTTGAAGCCTGTGGGTGAGCCTACACACACTCATTCTCTCACCCTATCACTTCACACTTGTCACCACCGATCTGATGTAATGGAATTCCAGACTGGAGCAGACAGTACAGTCCAAGTTGAAGTATTATGTGACGGGCGGAAGTACACGTTACGTAGTTACGAACAGTCATTATATTTGCCAATGACTGTACTTCAGAAGAAGTGTGAAACAGATTTGTCAATCATCGGACCGCTTGGGGCAGCTGATAACAACGCAGGTACTGTAGTAACTCGCCTCCAGGCTTCCATTAAGATTTTTCACTCGTCTAAAACAAACGTCCGGCCTGTACGAGGTGCGTACTACAGTATATTGTTTTATGTTCGACCCTGACAATTATATGTCTGAAAACTGTATCATAATGATGGTCATTATAACACTATTTTTCATTATAAAAACAGTTTCTCCCACCAATCACAGCTCAAGAAACAGTTGTTTGACCAATTAGATAAGGATACCTTCGCGCATGCGCTCAAAATCCAACATGTCTATATAAATTACCGAACGTGCACCGTCCATATGTTCGCGTAAATAAACAGGTGAATATGAGATACTGTACCTTAATATCCCCAAATCCAATTTCTACACAGCGGGTAGTTTTCAAACGATTTCGGTGACATTTTTACTGAATACTGGTGCTCAATCTGCACATATGGCATTGAAGCACACAGAGCGCATGCGTCGGTCGGTCAGAGAGCTTGGAAATCAGAGATATCCTACCCTGCGCAGCACCCGATCACAAAATTCTAGTGACAATCTCAACAGATATTTATGAATATTTATGTTAAAACATATAATAAAGTTATAATTATCGTCGAACATAAACAGTCGTATGCAAGTCGCCTTTAATGGTAATTAAGACACTCGTATGGAAATTATAAAACTCGCATACGCTGGTTTTATAAAGATACTCATGTCTTAATTATAGCCATTATAGGCTCGTTGCATGATGTACTATTACACTTCATTTTTTTCTACCCAAATGAAGTGCATTACACATCAGTTGTTACGTCCACCTTCTCAACATAATCTCCTTTTAAATGTATGCACTTTTGCCATCGATGTGTCAGTCTCTCCAGGCATTCCTGAAACCATTCCTTTGGAGTTCTGCGTACCCATGCCTTGACAGCTGTGTCCAGAGGTTTCTTCATGTTCCCGAACAGGTGGTAATCACTTGGTGCCAAATCGGGAGAGTATGGTGGTTGTGGCAGCACCGTGAATCCCATTTGATCAATGGGAGCGGTGGTCTCTCGGCTAGTGTGGGGGCGGGCATTGTCATGTTGCAGAAGCACACCTTTAGCCCAATTTCCTGGCCGCTTAGTTTGAATGACACGACGTAAGTGCTTAAGGGTTGCCACATATTCTGCACTGTTAATCGTGGCCATCAATTCCAGCCAGTCAATGAGGATGATGCCCTTTGTGTCCCAGAGCACTGTCGCTTGCTAACTGATGGCGCTGTTGGACATTACTTTGGCGGTGGACTGCCCCTATACTTCCATTGCATCGATTGTTGTTTCGTTTGTGGCTCGTGGTAATGGAGCCATGTGTCATCACCAGTCACAAGCCTAGCCATGAAGTCAGCTGGATCTTGTCTGGAGAGACTGACACATCGATGGAAAAAGTGCATAAAGTCACCAGGAGATTTTGTTGAGAAGGTGGACGTAACAACTGATGTGTACAGTAATATACTTCATTTGGGTAGAAAAAATAAATTATAAAGTGCAAAACAATATAGTAAAAGCCTCCGTGGCTCAGGCGGCAGCACGCCGGCCTCTCACCGCTGGGCCCGTGGTTCAAATCCTGGTCACTCCATGTGAGATTTGTGCTGGACAAAACGGAGGCAGACAGGTTTTTCTCCGGGTACTCTGGTTTTCCCTGTCAAATTTCATTCCAGCAACACTCTCCACTATCATTTCATTTCATTTCATTTCATTTCATCTGTCATTCATTTAATCATTGCCCCAGAGGAGTGCGTCAGGCCTCGGCAGTTCATATCCTCGCCGCTAGATGGGGGCTTCATTCATTCCATTCCTGACCCGGTCAGAGACTGGAAGCAGGCTGTGGATTTTCAAAACAATATAGTCCGCCCTACGTACATAGCCTACTGCTGCGAGGGTCTAACCCTTGGTGTCCATGACTTATCAGACAAAACGGAAGTAGATATTTCGATTTTGATTTTACCATGTAGAGATAATTTTTTTTTATCGTATGGCTTCGGGTGTCGGGTGCAAGCTTTGTTATTTGACAACCAAAGGATAGCTTGCATGTCAAATTTCGTTGTTCCTTGAAGCACTATGAAAGTCAAGGAGGTTAGATATCTAAGCTCCTTGAACACTACAGCGCTTTCTAGTAGACAAATGGGGAACTTTGTGTTGGCGGAAACTCCGGAGATTAATTTTGTCATTATGAACACGGCCTACTGAAATCAAATGGGTTCTTTGACATGCCAACATCATATGATATGGTGTCGTAATTTTTGTCGCCTTTCAAAAATCACTTACCACGCCAGGAGCGAACCTGCAAGCTTGGGGTTGGTAGTCCGACACGTTGACCACTCACTCACCGTGGCACTGATTTGGTGAACTACATACGACAAAGGATGTCGTGTCCATGTATTGTTTGAATGAAACCATACGAGTATCGTCTGTCTTCGTCTTCTGTTGGCGAGGTTTGCGTTTCTTTAATGTAATTGCATTTGCAGTTGTTGGTCGTTCAAAGATTTCAATGCCGGCTCTGCCAATATAATTAATTATAGTCTGAGAGCTGGAACTTGATACACACAGCCTCGTGAGGAAAAACTGAGAAAAGGGTGGGTTCGATTCTTATCTCAGCCATGCTGGAAGTGGTTTTCTGTGGTTTCCTACATCTACTCCAGGCTGTGCCGGGATGGTACCCAACGTAAGGCCACGGCCTTAATTACAAGCTCACTCACTAGTAGAGACATCACAGTGACACAGGTTATCAGACAACCTCTTCACACACCCAAGGACTCGGGGCTACATGACCACGATGTATCAAAGCCCCTAAATGAACCAACAAGAACAACAAGAACGAAGTGCATATTCCATATTTCTTCAGCTGCACGTAGTTCATTGTCTCCAATGATATAACTTACATGTGCTTTTTGAACTTCCTTTCTCTCAAGTTGTTTATCATGTGATTGGCCACAATTGACGTCAAAACATGGACTCGCTGGTCCATTCTTTCCTTGCTGTATCAATTTCCTCTTCTGTGTTTCACAATATTCACGTATCAGCAGGAAACTGTGGAAATATCGCGTCACGTTTGGCTCCCTGGCGTGTCCGATTCGCTTTACACTCGATCCATCGACTGAAGGGACTTGCAATATCACCTCGAGCACAAGATCTAAAGTCTGTATTAAGAATGAAGAACGCTGACAGCTGTCATCGACCGTGTGTTGAGAAGTTGGGTAGGTTAACGGTTTCCCTAGCAACAGCGAGCGGAGTTGCAATGTATGCTGGGACAGCAGCGAGCACGTGGTTTGACGCAGTGTCCTACTGTACTGTAACTCATCCCTGCCATTAGTATTATCCCGTATACCTACTGAAGTGTAGTAGGCTATATATGTAAAATGAAAATAGGCTAACTCCTCTCCCCCAAGAAGCATTATTTTTCTACACTCATTCAAGTTTACACTTACCGTTTTGACCTCAATTGGCTTATTTTTCTTACTTCATTTTGTCAGTTGTTTTATTGCACTCTTAATTTTAAAGTCTGTATCCATATCATTCAGAAACTCCTTCAAATTAGCTGCTGACTCGACAATGATACCCAGGTCGAATGCAAATCTCAGGATCATGATCATTTCGCCTTGAACCTTCACCCCGGCTGCAAATGTGTCCTTGGCATCATCCACTATTTGTTTAATGAACAGATTGAAAAGTATTGGCGGTAAGTTCCAACTGCTGTTTGATTTCTCCAAATACAGTGTACCTCTCCGTCTACTTCAGAATTCCATTTTTAGCCTACTTTTCACATTTTGCAAAAATGAGGAAAAAGTAGACTTATGAGATCGATCCGGGCAAATGTGTGTGTGTGTGTGTGTGTGTCTGTCTGGCTGTGTGTGTGTGTGTCCGTCCCACCTATCAACTTCTAAATGGCTGCAGCTATCGAAACAAAATTTGGTATTGGTAAAGATCTATACCTAAATATATCAATGGCGTATTTGAAAATGATGTCAGTGCTACCAACTGCTGAACAATTGCAATTGAAATTTGAGTTCCATGTTGGATATCTTGGAAGGTATGCATGGGAGCTATTTCAAAATTGGCACACGTATAGATAATAATATTTCAGTTTAATATCCAGGAGGCCATATATGGCAGTGTTGCCAAAATGATTCTAACTCTGCTGATAGGTCCAATTGTAAATGCACATAACTTCTACACTATCAATTGGAATTCAACCAAACTTCGTATGTACTATACGTACATAAACAGATATGACTGGGCGTATTATTAAGAGCCACCAGGGCTGTCAACTGTTAATAAGTGCTCTCAATGTCGTTTATCAAAATACCAATATATCAGAAAGTATGCAACCCGACAGCTTTAAACTATGCACACGTATAGTACCTGACATTCTATATTAATTTGTAGTAACGTATATACCTCAGTGCTACCAACATGATTCTTATCATTTGGATTTCAACCAAATTTAAAGTATGCAAGCCAATAGCTCTAAACTTTGCACACGTATAGTACCTGGCACTCTAGATTAATTTGGAGTAAATAATATACGTGAGTGCTGCCAACATGATTCTAAGCCTGCTGATAGGTCCAATTTTAAAATACATGTAACTTCTATTCTAACTAATGGATATCATTCAAAATTGGCACAACAATATATCATATTATTTCAGATCATTTCTGACCAACAATTGCATGACATTGTTGCCAACATGTTTTTACGTGCGCTGTTAGATCCAATGTCTGACTTAATAACCGTCCATACTATCCATTGAACTTCAACCAAATTTTGTATTCTGTACCTTAAGTGCTCTTGTAGTGCTCTATTAGGCTACATTATGCCAGTTATACTGTATTTCGAACCAATTAGAAATTTCGATATTACCAACTTAATTTCGTCATTATTCTAGATAGATCAATTTAGGTTAATCATTGGCATGAATCTTAAATTTTACGAAAGGTAGGCTCTTTAGTTCGTCACGGAACTTCTTGTTTTAATAAAGATAGTTCTGAAGCCATTGTAGCTGTCAGTCGGTCAACACAAAATTACTGGAATATGTGGAAAATAACCTGAAATTAGATCTATATATATAATTACTAGCAACCCGCCCCGGCTTCGCCCGGGAACAGTTATGAATGAATTACGTGATGAGCGCTTACTTTTTCATGCTGAACAATTCTTACACTCATAGTACATTGATATTTTCAACGGTTTGGCCAAAAGTAAGTTTAAAAAGCACACGGACGCCAGGTTCTTTTTTCTACTTTTTCACTGAAATCGTTACCGCTCGGCTTCCTTTGATCATAAATAATTTTCTACAGAAACCTTCCTCGATATATCCTTTACGGAATGGTGAAATCCACATCAAAATCCATCCAGTGGGTCTCGAGATTACCGTAACATCCAAGATTCGGGGACTTTGTTTTATAAGGACTGAAGAAGGTATTATACTAAGTAAAGATTGTTAAGGACTGAAGAAGAAGAAGAAGAAGAAGGAGAAGATAAGAAGAAGAAACTCTTAATCACATGTAATTTATTTAAAGTTATCTTTCAGATATTCCAGTAATTGGAATGATTTTGTGTTATCCGACTAAAAGCTAAATGTTGTTGTTGTTGTTGTTGTTTGATTCTTCAATCTTTTGACTGGTTTGATGCAGCCCTTCATGTCTCCCTGTCCTGAGCTAATCGTTTCACCTCTACATAGCTACCACACCCTATATCCGAGGCAATCTGTTGAGCATGTTCTAACCTTGGTCTACCCCTTCAGTTCTTGTCCTCGACCCTTCCTTCCAGAACTAAGCTTGCTATTCCTGGGTGTCTTAGTATTTGTCCTACCAACCTATCTCTTTTCTTAATTAGCAGTTGCCAGAAACATCTCTCCTCTCCCACTCGTCTTAATACCTCTTCGTTTCCTATCTACCCATCTGATCTTCATCATTCTCCCGTAACACCACATTTCAAACGCTTCAATTCTCCTCTTTTCTGCTCCACCAATAGTCCAAGTTTCACTTCCATAGAACGCCACGCTACAGACAAAGGCTTTCAAAAATTACTTCCTAATACCTAAATTTATATTGTTTGATGACAACAGATTCCTTTTCTGTAGAAATGCTTTCCTTGCCTGAGCCAACCTACTTTATAGACTATATCCTGTTTGCTTCGTCCTTCACTGGTTATTTTGCTTCGTAAGTAAAAGAAGGCTCCTACTTCCTTTAATATTAATTGTTAATAAACGTTTTAATTCCAATCAACTACTCTGCTGCATATAGGCTATCAGTAGCCTACGCCCAAACTCCTACAAAGGGCAGCCTCTGCTGTTTAAACACGGCTTGTGTATGGGAACGATAAACACTATAACAAAAACAAGTAGTTCTGTGAAGAACTATGCAGCCTATTTTCATATATCCTACTTATGTTAATTGCCTCTATCAACATACTAAATTTCAGTTTGATTGCTGTAATAGATTCGTAGATATCCATTTAAATATTTCGGATAGTCGCCATGTTGGATTGTTATATGTATAGGCCATAGAGTCGTGTACCATTAAAGGAAAATTATTGCGTAGGTTCATTATTCAAACTTTCACTTCGATCGCATGGTTACGACACAAGAAATAAAAAAATAATTTTAAAATTCGCACAGCCGCCATCTTGAGGTTATGTAAACCATTGAACTAAATTTGATACCAATGCATTACAATGTATATAAACATTTCCTGTACCAAGTTTCATTGCGATTGGATCATTAAATCGCGAGAAAGGTCTATTTAAAATGTTCAACTTCGCTTGGTCGCCATATTCGTTTTGTAGTTAACCGGTTTTTTAAAGTCTTATAGATGAACTTTCAGTAGTGCCCTTTATCCCCGTACACTATTTCAGGGTGATCCCGCTAATAGTTTCAGAGATATAGAATGCCGGTGAAATATTTCGCACAGCCGCCATCTTGAGGTTATGTAAAAAATTGAACGAAGTTAGATGTCGGTGCATAAACGTATAATGTACCAGGTTTTATTTCGTTTGATTGATTAAATCGCGTCCATTTAAAAGTCGCAAATTCGCTTGGCCGCCATGTTGGTTTTGTAGTTACCAGGTTTTCAAAATAACATAGGTCAACATCTAGTAGTTCCCTTTGTCACCGTAAAATATTCCAGGGTGATATCAGTAATAATTTCGGAGATATTGAATGCTGGTGAAATATTTCGCACAGCTGCCATGTTGGATTGGTGAGACATAACAAAATTTGAAGGACACGGTCGGGGTCGTCCGGAATAGTGCTATGAACTTACAAAGTTTCATTGAAATCTCTCCTGCCGTTTAGAAGGTATTAGGGGGGGACACATACCATCACATACACACACGCACACACAGACAGACACACGGACAAAAGGTGATCTCATAAGCCTATTTTTTCATAAATGAAAATAGGCTAATAACAGTTTCAGAGTGGAAAGGATTATAATTTTGAATAATCTCTGTGAAAAAGCCCAGAAGTTAATTTTCGAGGTATTTAGTGTGAATAAGCGCTGCAAAGGAAACGTAATTACCTCTGTTTTAATTTGGAGCGTTGATTCCCACAGAGAATGAAGGAGTTGCTATTCTTTTGTATGTCTCTGTAATGAAAATGAGTACCGGTAACACATTCCTGATTACTGCGCAGACGCACTGTGCACCTATACCATAATTGGTCACACTGTTTAATTTCTGATCTTCTTTTCTTTATCCTAAAGTATTGTTATTATATTTATTCTCACGTGTTTCCTGGACTCCAATTAAGAGACGATTCGTGCGTAGCCATGCGTGACCGTTGCTCACGCACATGATAATAGGAACAGCCCCGCTGAGGAGTTTGTGAATAGAACTAGACCAGGAATGTACAAAGTGTTGGTGCTTTTTAAATGCAGGGTCGAGCAGTATTTCTCAAATTGTTTCATCAGTATTACGTTGGTTGTATTTAAGGAAGATCTGCTTGTGAATATATTTAAAATTCCACACATTCGTAGCAATTATTAAAGAAAGCTTTCCAGTCGGTCAACATAAATAGTGACCAATTATATTAGGCGGGAAAAGAAGTATAAGGTGCGTTCATAAAGTAACGAGCCGGAGGCATAATTACAGAAACCAGTACCTGTATGTTAGAAGTACTGGCCCTGGCTGTTGAGGCACTTGTCCCACTGTGACACGAGGCGGTGAATGGCTGTCTCATAAAATTCCCTGGGCTGCGATGTGAACCAGTTCCGCACGTACAGGTGGACGTGGGCGTCCGAGGTGAATCGTTGCCCAGCAGAGCCCTTTTCAGGGGACTAAACATGGCGTAATCACAGGGAGAGAAGTCTAGACTGTATGGAGGGTGGCTGAGAACCTCCCATTTGAATTTCTGTAGGAGTGCCGCGACTGTGTTGGACGTATGAGGTCGTGCATTGTCGTGGAGTGACCACGGCGGCTATGGCGTTCACTGTCACTCGGCGGTCATGGGTAATGGAGTGCATCAAACAGCTGGAAATTGTCGTCGGTAATGCAGAGGGGTGATCCAGACCGGCCATCATCGGCTAACGACACCCGTCCTTCCCTGAAGCGCTTGTGCCACGCCTTGACCCTTGCAAGGGACATGCAATGTTCGCCGTACACTTGTGACATTCGGCGATGAATGTCCGCTCCCCCTACTCCTTCCGCTGTCAGAAACCGAACAACACCTCTTTGCTCTTCGGTTGACGCCTCCATGTCACGGTTTGCAATGTGACTGGCAGCGTTCGGCGATTGATGCATGCTGCTGCTCGCTTTGTATGGTCACATGACGTGCACGCGTGCCCTCTAGCGACGGGTGGAGACCTTCCACGCTCTGGTTGGAACCACACCTCGTTACACACGCCACGATTAGCTGATGTCTTCACCGGTTTGCGCATTCCAGCCTCCGGCTCGTTACTTTTTGAACGCACCTCATACAAATTGGGATATTTAATTGGATGATATGTTTCGAACGTCAAGTGTTCATCCTCAGGTCCTGTTCACTTAGACTATTATATATATGTCTAAAAGTATATATCACCCTATCACCCATACTTTTAGGCAAGTCTGGATATCGGAGGTTTGAATCCTGACGATGACAGCGGTCAGTTTGAGTGTGTTGATAGCGGGGGGGGGGGGGGGGGGGGGGTATCTTGGTGGCTTCAATATTGTTCTTAACTTAACTCTATAATTGCATCTAGGATTGGTATGTCCGGAAATTAAAATGCGGTATTTCCCACTCTGAACGTAATAAAGATAGAAAAGAAACCATGATGCTGTAAGTGCCAGGATCAGAACTTTGGTGTTGCCATGTCCTCAAAGTGGAGTAGGGACAATTTGATCATCTGCCTTCAAAGAACGGACCGGTAAGAAATGAGCGGTACAAATTGCAGAAATCAGACAGATCATAGAGTAACTTCCTGACTATATCCTTGGTGAATGATGGAGGCCAGAAAGGATTTGGTCACCCCTGTACTTACCGGTCGACCCGCCCGCCGACTGACCAATTAAAAACGCGAAGACGAGGCGAGGTCTTGTGCCAATTAGCGTTATTCGTTAGGCGCGCTCTCCAGGCGGAAACACGGAGAGAGGTCGCTCACCCTGGGTGCTCCGAGTGTCACCTCCTTCTCTACGCTCCGGTGACCTCGGTGACATTATCAGGGCGTGTAGCGCTACTCTTCGTGGCCTTATCACACTTGTTCCTGACTCCAAGTCATAATGGTGGACCACACAAGATCTGAATCTTAACACACTTCGTCCTGATTCCAATTGCTTTATCACAAGTCATAATAGACAAGTCTGTGCGCAAATAAACTTGATCTGAATGCTGGATTTGACCCAATATGATACCTGGAGTTTCGAAACTAGAATAGGCTACATCCAGAAGTTCTTCTTCGTTGCCAGAAGGAAGATATAGTATTTGTTAATGTTGCCCTATCTGATGGTTCTCCACCTCACCGTTCAGACCGCGAATAAGCATTGCTACTGCCCGATTTAGGCCTACTGTGTGACAGAGGTAGATTCAGTTTGCTGGCAAGTCTGACAGGTTAAGCGAGCAACTCCGAGCTGAGCACCGAGTGGTAGCACACACCCTCGACCGATAGGCACGAGCTGAAGAGGCCTGGCCTACGCCATTCAACAGCGCCCTATAGTCTTTCCGTTTGGCCATGATACCCAGAGGATTAAGGGACTTCTTGGAACTCAACTGACGTCACTCACTCACCCTCCCAACCCGCTCACCGGACTGGCCGGTGGCGCACAATGATTCACCTACTGGCGCTGTCTCACAGCACTAAAACTTTTCTTATTTCAAATACCTATAAATTTACAATTGTCAAGTTTATTGAATTCTACATATATTTTTTTATTATTTTTATTTTTTATCGAGTTTACCCTCCAGGGTGGTGGCTCCCACGGACTCAGCGAGGGAACTCACCCCTACCGCCATTTTTCAAGCAGTGTCCTAGAGCTGGGAACATCTAATCGGAGTGGATACAACTGGTGAGATGGGATTAGCACCTCGCCCAGGCGGCCTCACATGCAAAACGAACAGGGGCCTCATGAGAGAAGGGAGTGGAAGGTTAGGATGGATAGGCAAGGTAGAGGGAAGGAGGTGGCCGTGGCCTTACATGAGGCACCATCCCGGCATTTGCCCGAAGACGCGCGCTGATGGATCCAATGTCTAACTGCATGTAACGTCCATGCTATCCATTGGACTTCAACCAAATTTTGTATTCTGTAGCTTAAGAGATGGAACTAAGAATATAGCCTATTCAGTCACCAGGGCTGCCAACTGTAGTGCTCTATTAGGCTACATTATACGAGGTATATTTCGAACTAATTAGATATGTCGATATTACCAAATTAATTTCGTCATTATTCTAGATAGGTCCGTATAGATTAATCAATGGCATGAATCTTAATTTTGATAAAAGTAGGCTCTTTATTTCGTCACGGAACTTCTCGTTTAATAATTAAATGTAGGCCTATGTGTTGCTTAAACGACCAATCTATTAATCGTTATTAATACCAATTAATCGATGTTTCTGCTTCGATTATTCGATTATTCATAACTAGCATTACCCGTCGCGGCTTCGCCCGCGAATATTCTAGTTGTAAAGAGTACACTTAGCAAAATCTCAATCATGAATGCTGTGACTGATTTATCCTTGGTATGAATAATCAGACTTTATCAATTCACCTACTGGTGCAGTGGTTAGGGGTTTGCCATTCCTTCATAGGTATATCAGAGCGAAGTTAGTTTTCTGGGATCACAGACACTGTTAATTTAAGGGCCTTTAACTGTGGTTTTCGGAGACCCTTTATAGTCGGGTGAAAAAGACCTTTCGTACCACACTCACACGTAAATTGCGTGAAAGAATTCTAGAGTGCCCCTTGACCCCCTTAATCGTATTATACTGTATGTATTGATGAATTTTACAGCTTAATTTGGTTCAGTGATAACCTTATAACCGTCTGGAAATGTTCACAGTAATGTAATAATTGGAATTGCATTGCGTCTTACAGAAATAGATGGACCTGTGAGATTCTGTTACTATGGTTACCGTGTTGCATTCTTTCATTATTTCATTGTAAATATACATGTTTTAATGTATTTATTTAATTGTGAGTCATTTAAAGAGTAAGTGAGTGCGTTTCGCTTACGCATTGGGTTATGCTGAACCTGTATGTACCCCATATGTGTAGGTTGGTGTTAATGGGACCTTATTTTCGGTACAAAACTGGAATGGGACCTTAGCAGAATAATATAGGGAGGGATTAAAATTAATCTATTAAAATTACCATCTTTAGTTAGTAGGCTAGTGGGTTAGGTAAGTTATATTTGTAGAGCCACGGGACAAACACAGCAGCTCTGTTGTCATTTATAACGTTCAGCTTGACACTTGAACATTTATACTAACAATTGTTTGCATTGCGATAGTAAAATTATATTAATCTACTCTCGGCTCCATGAGCCTTCTAATTGCCCGCAATTACTGTCACAATTGCAGACTCGGTGAGTCCATTTTAATGCTAATTATTCAGTTTCCTGGAGTGACTGGCGCGAACCACTCTCGCCGATACCGGAAGTAGAGGACAAAGGACTAACAGTATTTTATTGAATCCGCATTGTTAGTTTATTATTATACTAGCAGAAGTACCCATTCTTCGAACGGTCTTCGGTATTAATAACCAGACGTTATCAATTGAGCTACTGTTGCAATGGTTAGGGGCTCGGAACCTGTTTGTTGACAAAGAAAAATGATTAGTTAAAATGTGCTCTCAAACTAAATTTACCTAACGTGTTCTTCCTGACGTGAAAATAAAATTGAAAACATCGTAGACGAATCGCAATACACGTCACATACAAACTTACCCTAACCGTTGTGTCAAGTGCCCACCCACAGGAAGACCCCTATTATAAATTATAAAGGCTTGTGGTGCATGAAAATTTAGGTTTTTAGCCTCCAATGGCCCAAATTCCTAAAATCAGCAAAAAATAGTCTACTATTTCAAATCAGGATCTTTTGAAAATAATGTTGCTGTTTGGAGACATAATAGAACTTCTGTACGACATATCGCACGTGTAAGTCGTGTGAAAAATATCTAGGTTACTCCTTGAACCCCTTAAGCGCATTGATGAATTTTACAGTTTTAGTTGGTTCCGTGATAACCTTATAGCCATTTGCAAACTTTCACAGAAATGTAATAAATGGAGTGGCATTACTTCTTCCAGAAATAGATGGAAAGTTCGATGTCACCTCTTGAGATACTGTTGTCATGGTTACTGGCTTGCATTCCTTCATTAGTTTAATAAATGAAATTAGTTTTTTGGGAATATCTAAGAAACTGTTGGTTTTAGAGCCTTAAAATATAGATTTCGGGAAACCTTTACTGCTCTTTAGGGGCTCCGAGTTTTGTTTCTGACACCAAGGGTTTCAAAATGAGCTTTGTCTCGTCGTCGTACGCCTTAATAATGATAATAATTAAAATAATAATAATAATAATAATATAACAATATAGCGATAGGAATATAATAGACCTTCTGTACCATACCCGCACGTGTAAATCGCGTAAAAAAATTCTAGAGTACCCCTTGACCCCTTAAATGCATTGTATGTATTGATGAATACTTCAGCTTAATTTGGATCCGTTATAACCTTACTGCCGTTTGCAAACCTTCACAGTAATGTAATAAATGGAATTGCATTGCGTCTTACAGAAATAGATGGACCTCTGAGATTCTGTTGCCATTGTTACCAGCAAGAATTCTTTCATTAATTTATTAAGTGAAATTAGTTTTCTGGGAATATCTCAAAAACTGTTTGTTTTAGGGCCTTAAAATGTGGTTTTCGGGGTCCTTTTAGGGCCACCGAGTTTTGTTTCTCTCATTGAGAGGCTGAAAATGAGCTTTGTCTCACCCTTCTACGCTTATTTCGGCATGTATTTTAAGGGGGTAGGCGTCCTGTTATGAGAGGTACGGAGAAGAGTTACATCAATGATTAGTGTCGTGCCTCTGATGGATATCTGTATCAAATTTTACGTTAATCCACACGGCCGTTCTAGAGTTATAAGGACACAAAAAAGTGTCCACAGACAAACAGACAGACAGACAAAAAAATTATTTTTGTGTGCATCCGTTACAAAACAGTCTGAAACGGGCAAATATCGCAAATTTCCGTGGAAATTCAGAAAAAAACAGACAAACTTTCATTTCTATATAATAGAGAAGGGATATAATAGACCTTCCGTACCATACCCGCACATGTAAATCGCGTGAAAAAATTCTAGAGTACCCCTTAAGCGCATTGTATGTATTGATGAATATTTCAGCTTAGTTTGGATCCGTTATAACCCTATAGCCGTTTGCAAACCTTCACAGTAATGTAATAAATGGAATTGCCTTGTGTCTTACAGAAATATATGGACCTCTGAGATTCAGTTGCCATGGTTACCGGCATGCATTCTTTCATTAATTTAATAGGTGAAATTAGTTTTCTGGGAATATCTCAAAAACTGTTGGTTTTAGGGCCTTAAAATGTAATTTTCGGGGTGCCTTCGGGATCCCTTTAGGGCCCCCGAGTTTCGTTTCTCACATTGAGGGGCTGAAAATGAGCTTTGTCTCACCCTTCTACGCCTATTTCAGCATGAATTTTAAGGGGGTTGGGCCCCTTTTATGAGAGGTACGGAGAAGAGTTACATCAATGATTAGTGTCGTGTCTCAGATGGATATCTGTATCAAATTTTACGTTGATCCACCCAGCCGTTCTCAAGTTATAAGGACACATAATTGTCCTCAGACAGACAGACAGACAAACAAACAAACAGACAGACAGACAAAACAATTATTTTTGCGCGCATCCGTCATAAAACAGTCTGAAACGCGCAAATAACGCAAATTTCCGTGGAAATTCAGAAAAAACAGACAAACTTTCATTTATATATATAGAGAGAGAGATGACGTAGGCTACATGGTTCAGTATTCAGTGATACCTTCTTCGGCGTTTATACATTAACAAAATGGATATCCTTAAAATAATTTTAATTAAAATAAAAAGTTGGTTGGCTGGTTCCTTAGTTTAGGGACTGCGACAACGCAGTCATGTAGCCCCGTGTACTTTGTGTGTGTGTAGAATCTGTCTGATAGCCGGTGTTAATTGTGATGGCTGTATTAGTGTGTGTTATCTGTTTTGATTCAATTAAGGACTGCAGACGATAATTTCGAGTAGTTCCTACTTTCGGTAGCAAACGCTACCGTCCACGACACCTAGCTGTGAATTTGGATACTACTGGATGTCATCACAACCAGCGCCTGGTGACGAACGTTGGATCTTAAGAGCAATAATCAAACCTAACCTACAAATTTTGCTTCACACAAGTTTAGTTAGTGGAAGGTTCTTTTACATGCCATAAATCTATGCTATGGGCCCGCTGGCTTTCCTTCCCCACCGAAGGAAGGCATACTGAGGGAATTTTAATGTTCTTGAAAAAATCGGACGACTTCGGCTGGGTTTGAACCCGTGACCCTAGGCATAGAAGCTCAGCATGCTACCAACTACAAAAAATAAAAACTTGCAATTACTTAAATATTGAAATGATAGAAGCCATTTTTGAGTGTTGCTTTTCAGTCGGTTAACACAAATGTTGTGTGCCCAATTACATTAGGCGGGAAAACAACTATGTATATGCCCTAACATGAAAACACTCCATAAGATATTTATCACAACATAACACGCCTTTATGAACAAACATGGGGGTACTTTGTACATATAAATACTTTGTGTATTTTAAGGCTTTCACGGCCCGGATCAAAGAGCATCAAAGGAACATCCGTCTAAACCAACTTGGCAAATCAGCTATAGCTGAACATGCCCTGTCTTCAGGTCACGATGTATGTTTCAAGGATGCTCATGCGCTTGCCCTTGTTAATCACAACTGGTCTGGAATTATAAGGGAGGCTGTTGAAATTCGTAAAAATCCCAATAATTTTAACAGAGACACTGGATATCAGCTAAGTGACACTTGGCTACCAGTTATTAAGGATCTAGGGAGATAGTTCCTCTCAGTGTCTCTGTTCTTCACCTATTACAAATTATACTTTTTTCCTCTATAGCTACAGAGCCTGGATTTGATCTCCTTTGTTCGTCACTGGAGGAGTTTCCATCTGTTTTTTTCGCCGTTGCCTGTATGACGTTAGGTATCGTTCAGATACACTTCCCTTTTGTTTATGTTTCCTTGTATCCATCTAACCCTCCCCCCTCTTCTTTTGCACATCCTCATTCTTCGAGGAGTCTCTATATTTTCACCCCGCCCCCTTTACCTTCTCCTTACTCACTACTCTGTCCGCCGTTCTACCATGGTCCATACAGTAATTTCTGGCAGCTGCTCTCTGGTGACGAACCGAGGAATTTATCTACATTTTTTGTAATTTTTGTAATCTCATTGATATACTTCTTTGGCTACATTGTTTGATTTCCATTGAAAAAGGAGGCAAGGTTTCTCCGAAACGTTTGGTTCTAATCTCAATACACACGGCATTAGCCCAAAAAACATGAATTATTTATATAAATACTTGTTTCCCCGCCTAATATAATTGGGCACAAAACATTCGTGTTGATCGACTGAAATCCTTTCTTTATTGAATACGAAATTGCAAACATTAGAAGACGTTTTGAAACAGGAATTCCGATGGATTCTGGTCAAACTGTAAACAATGATGGAGGGAATTGAGATTTCTACCTTCGGTATTTGCCGGTCACAACATTATTTGCTGACGTATTCTCGTTGTAGTCTAGTTGTTCGAATGGTTTCAAGAAATGTGTGTCTGTCTGTTAGGCAGTCAGCCAGTAGGCTGGTTGGATCTACAAAAAACACCACCCTATGTTATGTGATAGAAACCCACAAAACCGAGGCAGCACTATAATGGGGCGTACCAGGCAATGTGAGGAATGACGTAGTTTGCCATTGCTTTCCTCACTGAGTCAGAACAGCAGTACTAACCCTATGAGTAGAACCTTTCACAACATCCACAGGCACTGGTTGTGCCCTGAAGCCATTACTCAGCACCACCCATACCTCACAAGCTTCAATATAATTACAGCCATGAGTGAGACTGAGACATCGGTGAAAAGCCACATTTTACTCTAGCCTGTGCCAACAGACAAATGCAAATGTTCTGCATTTATCAAGAGATGGTAAACAGGCAGAAATACAAGAAATATTTATATACAGTACTCCCTCTGTAATCCGGCATCTCAGCTCTCCAGTACTCCCAGTAATCCGGCGTTTTGTATTCGAGTACGAGCTCAACACTTGATTTGATACTGTACAGTGTATCCAACGCAGCGACAAGACTAGTGTCTGAGTAAACGAAGCATTGGCGCCAAGAGCGATGACTCACGCACGCCCCTCTCGGGTGCTTACTGTAGGACAGTTGGACTGTAGTAGTGTTGTGTTGAAGATGGCATCTGTGCAGAAAAAACTTAAACATAAAACTCTATCTTTGTTAGATAAACATGAAATCATAAAGCGGCTTGTAAAGGGCGAAACGTTAACTAGTGATGCTAACGAATACGGTGTTGGTCGAGCTGCAGTTCATGACATAAGAAAAAACAGTGATAAAATAAAGTCGTTTTTTAAGACGAATGAAAATTTAAAAAGTAAACAACAGACATTGAAAACTGGTGAAAATCCTAAAGTTGACGATAGCCTCTATGCTTGGTTTTTACAAGAACGTGGTAAGCAAAAGACAATCGCTGCATATTTCCAGCCGTCTACTTCCAAGGAATTACGTGAGTTATATGATGTATTTTCATAGTTTTTTACTTTGTATAGTACAATGTAATCAAAACTGATTTTCAAATGATATCTGCGTTTTTCTCGATATTTTCCAGTAATCCGGCGTTTTCGGTAATCCGGCAATGCTCTGGTCCGATAGCTGCCGGATTACCGAGAGAGCACTGTACTTCATAACGACCTAATAATTCCACGCTGATATATGAATGCTTCCTTGTATTAGAAGTTTCACTCGAACTACTCCTGTGCTCACTGGTGCCAAGCAGGTTATATTTGCTTCGGAGTTAACATTGTTAAACATTGATAGAGGAAATTGAGATTTCTACCATCGGTCACTCTGCGATACGACTGCACTTAAAAAGACGTCAATATGGTAAACGTACACGCAGGACAAAAGACTCAGTGTTCCTAATGAACAGATATTAATCACAGTTCTGTGGATGCTATTTCAGTTTTCCAAGCATTGGTTGCAATTCACTTGGAGTATGCAGACTTATTTCCGCCGGGGCTAGGTGGGAATCATGAGATAATTGGTTTAATCATAGCCCAGATATTCATATATTTTAGGGCGCAAAAATGGTTCTAGTTGTAGAAAGCAGTGCCAAGCAATCAATGAGTTAATATACCTGTACGTAGAGCATTGGGAGGTAAATAAGGAATGGCAAAGCATTATCAAATTTACTTTATACTAGCATTACCCGTCGCGGCTTCGCCCGCGAATATTCTAGTTGTAAAGAGCACACTTAGCAAAATCTCAATCATGAATGCTATGACTGATTGATCCTTGGTATGAATATTCAGAATTTATCAATTCAGCTACTGGAGCAGTGGTTAGGGGTTTGTCGTTCCTTCATAGGTATATCAGAGCGAAGTTAATTTTCTAGGAATATCACAGACACTGTTAATTTAAGGGCCTTTAAATGTGGTTTTCGGAGACCCTTTATAGTCGGGTGAAAAAGACCTTTCGTACCACACTTACACGTGAAATTGCGTGAAAAAATTTTAGAGTACCTCTTGACCCCCTTAAGCGCATTATACTGTATGTATTTACAGCTTAATTTGGTTCAGTGATAACCTTATAACCGTCTGGAAACTTTCACAGTAATGTTGGAATTGCATTGCGTCTTACAGAAATAGATGGACCTGTGAGATTCTGTTACCATGGTTACCGTGTTGCATTCTTTCATTATTTCATTGTAAATATAACTTGGTTGGTTGGTTCTTAAGTTTAGGGGCCGCGACAACGCGGCCATGTAGCCCCAAAAATATAACTTACATGTTTAAAGATATTTATTTAATTGTGAGGCTTTTGAAGAGTAAGTGAGTGCGTTTCGCTTACGCATTGGGTTATGCTAAACCTGTAGGTACCCCATATGTGTAGGTTGGTGTTAATGGGACCTTTTTTTTTTGGTACAAAACTGGAATGGGATCTTAGCAGAATAATATAGGGAGGGATTCGGAAACTGCCGTATGGTCGCTAATAAACAAGACATATCAGTGATGACCTCAGTTTTAACTAGTGCCTCGCGTATGTTATGGTAGCATTTGGATTTGACACCACTGAGGTAGAGTACTGTACACCTGGCGGTACTCGAATCCGAAATGAAGACGAGTCCGTTTCGCTACGCAGACACACCGGATGTCGGCCCGGCAAGAGACACAGTAATGACGGGAGTTCACGTGATAGTGCAAAAAGTATGATGTTATCTGCAACAAGCATGCAATGTCATAATGATGGCCTGCTGCTACTTCCACATTTTTGCAGTCATAGCATATATTTATTCATTTCTAGCCTGTTTTCATTTATGAAAAAGTAGGCTTAAGAGATCCGCTTTTGTGCGCGTGTCCCCCTAATCTCTACTTAGTATAAAACTAAGTCCCCGATTCTTGGATGTTACGGGAAAACTCGAGAACCAATGGATGGATTTTGATGCGGTTTTCACCATTCTGTAAAGGATACCTCGAGGATGATTTCTGTAGAAAATAATTTATTTATGATTGGCCGTTGTTCATTGACATTGGAAAAAAACGCTTATCACGTAATGCATTCATAACTGTTCCCGGGCGAAGCCGGGTTGGGTTGCTAGTAACTCATAAACGGCTGGAGCGATTTCAATGAAAGGAAGCCGAGCAGTAACCATTTCAGTGGAACAGTCGAAAAAAAACTGGCGTCCGAGCGCTTTGTAAGCTTACGCTGGGCAAACCGTTAAAAATATCTAAATACTATGAGTGTAAGAATTGTTCAGCATGAAAAGTTCTACAAAAAAGTCCGCGAGAGCATATCTCTATCTTCAATACATCGCCCACTATAAGTGTTTTTACGTTTTAATTTCTTCCAAACATGTCCATTCAACTACTGAGGCGACAGTTTACGAGTTAGCTAAGGGCGAGACTATCATCCCTGTTACAGCCTATCTAGCGGGCGAACCTATTGCCCCAGATACAGCCAGCAGCAAACCGTTGAGTCGTGTTGAGTTAAGACTTCTGAGAAGGGTGGTTGTGTTTGGAGTTTCCCTGGAAGTGCAACTCGGGTTTTCTTCATTTCGCCTGTGACCTTTTCGTTCCACAAAATTCACAGTCAAGTTAAGATTGGACGGAAGGGGGATTTGTGTTTCAAGCACCTCGCCATTCTTAAATTACGTCTGACAAGAATTTGTTGCACATGCATCTCCATGATAATGTAATTAATAGTCCAGCCAGTGATTTTAACCCGTCATGCCGAGACGTAAAACGGATATTGGCCGTTGTTCATTGACACTGGAAAAAAAAGCGCTTATCACGTAATAGATTCATAACTGTTCCCTGGCGAAGCCGGTTCGGATTGCTAGTAACTCATAAACGGCTGGAGCGATTTCAATGAAACTCGGCAAGGTCATAGTTCGATTTTGGCCGACCCCAACCTTGCCCTTCAAATTTTATTACGTCTCACCAATCCAATATGACGGTTTTGCGAAATATTTCACTGGCATTCTATATCTCCGAAACTATTACTGATATCACACTGAAATTTTGTACGGTGATAAAGGGCACTACTAGACGTTCAGCTCTGAGACTTTCAAAAACCTGTTAATTACAAAACGAACATGGTGGCCAAGCGTATTCGAAACATTTAAATAGACTTTTCTCGCGATTTAACCAACCGAACGCAGTGAAACTTCGTACACCAAATGACCATACAAATTGCAATGCACTGACATCTAATTTAGTTCATTTGTTTACATAACCTCAATTAAGTTTCCATTTCTTGTCTTCTAATCATGCGATCGAAATCAACGTCTGAATAATAAACGTACAGAATAATCCTAATCTAATAGTAGGCCTACATAACTACATATATTAATATCCAACATGGCGACCATCTGAAATATTTAGACGGTTCTCAATATCTATTAATCTATGACAGCAGTCAAACTGAAATTTTGTATGTTTATATAGGCTATAAACATACGTTCACCTATGGGACGTTCAATAACCTGGTGACCACACATCCAACATGGTGGCGACATGAATTTAAATACTCAAATGGGCGTTTGTCGCGATTTTACCATCCGAGCGCAGTGAAACTTGGTACGGTATATGCTTATATGACCACTGGCGTCTAATTCATTTAAATTATTTTCATAACCGCAAGATGGCGGCCGAGCGAAATTTGAAAATCTCGTTCTCATTTCTTGTGTCCTAATCATGCGATTGAAGTTTGAATAAATCATCTACACAATAATCTTCAGTACATAACTCTAAGGCCTATATTAAAAAAAACAACAACATGATGACCAGCCGAAATATTTAGACGGTTCTCAATATCTACGAATCTATTACAGCAATCAAACTGAAATGTTGTATGTTGATAGTGGCAATTAATATAAGTAGGATGTATGAAAATAGGCTGTTTAATTCTTCACGGAACTACTTGTTTATTTATTATGTATTTATCTATTTATTAATCTATCATGACACCAGGATGACGGATAGGCCAAAAAGGCACAGATTTTAAACTAATGGACGAAGAGTCCATGTAGACAATATCGTACACTGTCAGAGGTGTTGATTTTGTTCTAGCTGGCAGTTATTTATAAAGACTGCATAAGGAATGTATTATAAGTTATGCAGAGCATACGGACGGTGCTAGGGCTTCTTGCGTGAGGGGTCGACCCTCGCAGAGGACGCCCGGACCAATGCAAGTGTGAATGTAATCTAATTGTCGCTACCTAAGCTGCTTCAAAGGAAGCACTTTAATGTCGGTCAACATTTTTTAAGAAATATGTTCCGCTGTCTAAAGGTTTCCTTGCATAAGGCGGCTTTCTTCTTCTCGGTGTGTGTGTCTGCAAGCCTCCAGTTCAAGAGGTTATCTACCCTTGGAGGCGTCGCGATAACACGTTCATGCTGCATACATTAACTCTCCTTCAGACAGATATAGAACGCTCTACAGTTCAGTGCGTTAAGGCGCTGGCCACGGTGACATCGGGAGAATTTTAATTCAACAAATCTTCAGATTACCATCGTCTCCAAATACTTCTATCACCGTTATAATATTGTATTTATTACAGTGGAAGCTGTGTTAGTAAATAGTTTACCCCTGACGTAGTAGCTTAATTGTATTGTGTGTTTTAATGCAATAGGCTATATTGTAAATCGTCAACCAACACGAATTGATTTTTGCCAGCGAATAAAAGCACAAAATAGCAACACATTTTGCAATTAGGTCAAGAAATAAACAACATTTCTTTTTCTCCAAAAAACACCGGTAATAATGTTTAATGCATTTTGGTAGGTTGGTTGGTTTCTTAGTTTAGGGGCAGCAACAACGCGGTCATGTAGCCCCGTGTACTTTGGGTGTGTGTAGAATCTGTCTGATAATAATAATAAATAGCCTTACAAATCCCATAAGGGCTATGGCCTCCTGCTTTGCAGGGAATTGCTCAGTTTTAGCTCATCAGGTGAGCAAGTCCTGAGGAGCATTCGGGGTCATTCTTTCTGATTGGGCCTTCTATATAGATGTGTAGCTGATTAAAGATTAAGTAAATTATATTGCGCTGGTATAACATTCGCTACAACAATCTGTTAAATAGAAACATATTCATTCATTGAGTCTGGCGATATCAAGGCCTCAAATATCCATTAGTATTACGAAAATCATAATAGCCATCAACCAATATCTGGGAGCTTCCCATTGCCACTTAGCACACAGCTTACTCTGTTTAAGCACTTGAACAATGACAGAAACTGCCAAGTCCTCACTCTTCAGTAAAATCTATATTGAACCGTTTCAAATAGAAGGGTTTTTTAAAATGCAATACAAAGCATTACTGGTGGAGTTTTGTCATCTAGTTTGGATGCAGATATCTATACACTTTCTTTAACATCCCACAAATCATTCACTATGTCGTGCACATGTGGTCCCGGAACGAATTAACATGTGTTTCGCAAGATAGTCCAACCTTTTGAATTCCTTGTAACCGGTGATGCAGTAAGGTTATTTCTTCCCCAAGTGAACACGATGTCAGATAGCCAGTATTAATTGTGATAGCTGTGATATCTGTGATATCTGTCGTTAATTCAAGTAAAGACTCTTCTTCTTCTTCTTTAGCGTTTGTCCCGCCTCGTGGCAGGGTCCGCTATTTGAATCCGCTGTCTCCACTTTACTCGGTCATGGGCCATGTCCGGATGATGGTTGACGCTTTATAGATCCCTGTGCAGTGTATCGGCCCAACGTTGCGTCGGTCGACCCTCCAATTCAAGTAAGGACTCCAGACAATAATTTTCAAGGAGTTCCTTTTTTTTTGCTACCAAATGCTACCGTCCACGACAACTAGCTTGCGGACTTGACTACTAGATGGCATCGCAGTCAGCACCTGGCGGCGAACGTTGGAACTAATAGAGCGTTATCAATTTTAACCTACAAACTTTGGCTTTACTTTCCCTCCGATGGAAGGCATACTGAGGGATTTTTAACGCTCTTAAAAATCCCACGACCTCAGCCGGGCTTGAACTCGCGACCTTAGGCATAGAAGCTCAGCATGCTTCCAACTACGCCACCGAAGCCGCCTTAATACATTTTAAGGGAAACATGAGTCCATTCTCGAAAGGGGCATCAGTATGCCTGAGATTTGACTCGTAAAGGTTGTTCGAGCTCAGGCGGGTGGGGGAAGAGAGTTAACTGTTGGCCGCTTTGCCAATTTGAAGTCACGGAGCGCCTATCCCAGTTCCTTTTTCTAGTTATTTACACACCAGCAGCGGCTCGACCAAATGGGGCTGGAGGTATAAGTTACTTACAGTACACTCGTAGCCTGTGCTACTCCACAGGCAAAGATATTACACAGGGGGATTCATAATTCCTATTACAAACTTCTGGGGGTTGTAGAGGGGACTAAGCAGATCTCATTTTGATGAGGAACCCATATCCGGGCATATATCGTTTCGATACCAAATCAGTTTGACTCGATTGCACATCTCCCACTTCACACGTGTGCAACAAGATCTTTTTCCAACTCGACAAGAGTATAATAAACAAGGTTCTTCATGTGGCCCCACAGGAAAATGTCGATGGGAGTTAAATCTGGCGATCGCGGTGGCCACGCAATTGGACTACCTCGACCTGTCAAAGTGGACTCACTGTCACTAACGTTTGTAAACGAACAGACGACACGATATCATTGGACTGCGGTCTCGTCCTGTAGACTACTGCACCCTAACTGCATCACAACTGCTGACAAAGCGGACTCACTGTCACTACGGTTTGTAAACAGAAGGCATACGTACTGTATGGCATCAGGGGACTGCAGAGGTTGCCCTCAGCCAATGTTATTTGCGTTCCAACAAGCGGGCGATGTAAAATAAAAGTGATCTTCAAACCAAGTTGGTATCGAAACGATAAATGTCTGGGCAAGGGTTCCTATTCAAACAGTGATCTACTTAGTCCCCTCTACAACCCCCAGAAGTTTGTAATAGGAATTATGAATCACCCTGTGTGGCCCTTGCAGTTATCAGTCAAATCCAACACACACCCATGAGCACGGTACTTCCTCCAGTTTGATTGAAGTCCTGAGGCATGACCTTGGATTAGAAACGCAAGTTGTGTCAAGAATGTTGACGGTTATGATGAGAAGAGCTGGGCTTCAGACGTCCCCAAGCATCTGAGTGGAAGGACGCCGATACGACGCGCCAGGCTTCATGCGACAAAAGAAACCCTTAGTGCGTGTATCTTTCAGCTTCACTGCTGCCATTTTTCATTTCACACAGACAGGTACGTGTTATATGAATCCAGTCGCCCGTAACAGACCAGAAATGGAGTTTCCTCAAGAACTTTTCCATTCGCTCTTCATTCTTCATATATGCTGTACTGTTGTTTGATTCTCCAGTCTATTGACTGGTTTGATGCAGCTCTCCATTCCTCCCTGTCCTGAACTAATCGTTTCATCTCTACATAGCTACCACACCCTATATCAGAGGCAATCTGTTTAACATATTCTAACCTTGGGCTACCCGTACAGTTCTTGTCCTCGACCCATCCTTCCATAACTAAGCTTGATATTCCTGGATGTCTTAATATGTGTCTACCAACCTATCTCTTCTCTTCATAAGCAGTCGCCAGAAACATCTCTCCTCTCCCACTCGCCTTAATACCTCTTCGTTTGTAACCCTATCTACCCATCTGAACTTCATCTATCACCTGTAGCATCTCATTTCAAACGCTTCAATTCTCCTCTTTTCTGCTGAACCAATAGTCCAAGTTTCACCCTCCAGACAAAGGCTTTAAAAATGATTTCCTAATACCTAAATCTATATTCGATGTCAACAGATTCCTTTTTTGTAGAAATGGTCTCCTTGCCTGAGCCAACCTACTTTTTATATCCTCTTTGCTTCGTCCATCACCGGTTAATTTGCTTCCTAAGTAACAGAAGTCTCTACTTCCTTTAGCTTTTCACCTCGTATTCCATTCATGAGTGTGTATTGTACAGTATGGACTCTCTTATCGTTTCTGGTTTGAGGGGTGGAACGGGGTACATTCAGCCTCATGAGGCAAAACTGAGAAGAGGCAGTTCGATTCCCACCTCTGCCATCCTGGAAGTGATTTTCCATGGTTTCCCACTTCTGCTCCATTCGAATGTCGGGATGGTTCCTAAATTAAGGCCAAAGCCGCCTCCTTCCCAGTCCTCATCTGAATTACAATACACGCACTAATACAGTCATTACAATAACACAGCTTAACAGACAAATTATACTTACACCCAAGTAATTGAGGCTACATGACCACGATGTCGATTTTCCGTGGTTTCCCACTTCTACTCCAGGAAAATACCAGGATGGTTCCTAACGTAGAACCACGATTGGCTCTTTTACCGCAGATTCAGCCAGCAGCAAACTGTTGAGTCGTGCTGAGGTAAAACTTCTGAGAAGAGTGGTTGTGTTTGGAGATTCCCTGGAAGTGCAACTCGGCTTTCGTCCATTTCGCCTGTGAAGTATCCGTTCCGCAAAATACAAAATTAAGAAATATACGAAGCTGAAATATCGCAAGAGCGACAGTTTAAACAAATCACTCCGAGAATATGTTGTCACGCTTAAATATCGTCACGCACCGTAGTTGCACACACCCATTTATTTATTTTATTTTATTTTTATTTTTATTTTTTATGTGATCAGATTGAGGCACCTTTTCAATAAATTCTAGTTTCATTCAGCAATTTTTTTCAGACACTATCCTCCCTTATGCGGGCGATCAGGTGCCTGCCCGTGGACAGTGTCTATAGTGCGCATACGAGTTATCCTTGCAGAGCGCGTGAAAGTGCGACATTGGCCTTTAGTATCTAGTGCTCCTCCCTCAAGTGTGGTTCACACGGCCCCGCTCTGGCTGCCCAGGTTCTAATCAAGGACTGCATGATACATGCCCCACATGTTGCCTTGGTAATCCCCCCCTATATTATTCTGCTAATGTCCCATTAACACCAACCTACCCATATGGATACCTACAGGTTCAGCATAACCCAATGCGTAAGCGAAACTCACTCACTTACTCTTTAAATGCCTCACAATTAAATAAATACCTTAAAACATGTATATTTACAATGAAATAATGAAAGAATGCAACACGGTAACCATGGTAACAGAATCTCACAGGTCCATCTATTTCTGTAAGACGCAATGCAATTCCAATTATTACATTACTGTGAAAATTTCCAGACGGTTATAAGGTTATCACTGAACCAAATTAAGCTGTAAAATTCATCAATACATACAGTATAATACGTTTAAGGGGGTCAAGGGGCACTCTAGAATTCTTTCACGCAATTCACGTGTGAGTGTGGTACGAAAGGTCTTTTTCACCCGACTATAAAGGGTCTCCGAAAACCACATTTAAAGGCCCTTAAATTAACAGGGTTTGTGATATTACCGGAAAACTAACTTCGCTCTGATATAGGCTACCTATAAAGGAATGACAAACCCCTAACCACTGCACCAGTAGCTGAATTGATAAAGTCTGATTATTCATACCAAGGATAAATCAGTCATAGCATTTATGATTGAGATTTTGCTAAGTGTACTCTTTAAAACTAGAATATTCGCAGGCGAAGCCGCGACGGGTAATGCTATAAAGAAGTAAATCCTCCTCCATCAGGGACTTGAACCGCAGCATCCCAATTCCTAGCAAGGATTTTATATAGGCCTACTTTATCCAGAGGGGACCTTCATGTCCTCATGAAGCACAACCAAAATGAAAATAAGAGGGCTGGTTCTTTTTTTCAAGTTCCGATTGACTGTAGGTCTATACAAATAACAGATTGACATACCAAAATCATTTTACCACTAAATATTTGCTTGTTTTATTTTATGTCTCAACATAATCGCCGAAACAATTAAACATTTGTCGTATCGTTACACCAGCTTTCCAATGCCCTCGGCAAAAAATTCTGCGGCCGCTGAGGTGGATAAGTCTGGAGAGTCTCCTGAAGTTTTTCCTTTTTGGCGAGGCATTGCCGCCCAACCATACCTTAAATTCTCGAAAAGGGTGAACATCATTCACCGCCGCATTGTGTCAACGTTACCATAGACTTTTTCAAAGAATTTAAGTGTGAAGTTTTGGACCATCTGCCGTTTAGTCCAAACCAGCACTGAATGACGTTGTTTCCATCTTTTTTTCACTCAACAGGAGGTCCAATTCATTATATAAGGTGCGTTCAAAAAGTAACGAGCCGGAGGATGGAATGCGCAAACCGGTGACGACATTGGCTAATCGTGGCGTATGTAACGAGGTGTGGTTCCCACCAGAGCGTGGAAGGTCACAGCCCGTCGCTAGAGGGCACGCGTTCACGTCACGTGACGATACAAAGCGAGCAGCAGCATGCATCAAACGTCCAACGCTCCCAGTCGCATTGCAAACAGTGACATGGAGGCGTTAACCGGAGAGCAAAGAGGTGTTGTTCGGTTTCTGACAGCGGAAGGAGTAGGGGGAACGGACATTCATCGCCGAATGTCACAAGTGTCCGGCGAACACTGCATGTCCCTTGCAAGGGTCAAGGCGTGGCACAAGCGCTTCAGGGAAGGACGGGTGTCGTTAACCGATGATGCCCGGTCTGGGGCACCCCCCTGCATTACCGATGACAACGTCCAGCTGGTTGATGCACTCATTACCCAGGACCGCCGAGTAACAGTGAATGACATAGCCGCTGTGGTCGGATTGAGCGTCGGAAGTGTGCATAACATCATGAAGGAACGACTGCACTTGCGCAAAGTGGGTGCCCAATGGGTGCCCCACAGTCTTCAACCACACCAGGAAGCATGTCAAATGGCCTACTGTATTGGTCTTGGTTGGACGATTGATGCATGCTGCTGCTCGCTTTGTATCGTCACGTGACGTGCACGCGTGCCCTCTAACAACGAGCTGTGACCTTCCACGCTCTGGTCGGAACCACACCTCGTTGCACACGCCACGATTAGCCGATGTCGTCACCGGTTCACTCATTACAGCCTCCGGCTCGTTACTTTTTGAACGCACCTTATATAATTTGAGATTAACAAATCTGTTGCCGAGCAAACAAAACCCAAAAAGACCAACAACCTAGCCACGGCTATCTTCCTCACGCCAGCCACGGGAGCATTGAAGTCTGATAGTAATTTTTGTGTGTGTTATCCTTTAGCATATACCCAATAACGATGGGTACGCGATGCTTGTTTACTGCACATCCGGGCAGAGGTGTAATAAACAAACGGGTCTACGCGAGTGAGAATTCAGCTTAAATCATTACGGCAGATGACGTCATTAGGGTCGTGATATAAAGTTATTTGGGGTCAGGATGTTAACATAAATCTGCTACGGTTCAAAATGCAATGAATAACGTTTAATGAGACATAACCGCTGGATTATAATAACATGGACAGTCCAACTTCCTTGGGATGTAGGTGAACCATAAATAGGTCATGTCTGTAATTTCTTTAATTGAATGCACATAATTTCGCTCCGGGAGGATGTTTTAATGATAGCACAGAAACAGCCTTCACTTCACAACTCGTCGCGAGACCACCGGGGCGGCCATTGTTTGCGTGCTGTATCCTTGTGTGTACATTGCCTGACTCCTTCGTAACAAATGCGTCTGGTGACTGACTTTATAAGTAGCTCTATGCTAATTATTATCAGCTCCTTACGAATGATTATGTCCACTCGCCCTGAAGAGTCTGATTTCACCAACTGGCAGTGCTTTTCCGTCCCAACAATCACCATGACTACTGGCTATTTTCCACAGTATGGGTTAGCTTCATTCACCTTGAGCGTTTATTTATTTATTTCTTCTTTTTCTTTGTTCGATTTTGGCCTACTTTGGACCACGGGAAACAATTGACTTGCTGATTAGTCCTTTTTTCTGCTCCCAGAAACTCTTCATCCTTTCACTGAGGATTCTCTTCCTTTCTTCCGACCAGATGTTCTTGGCTCTTCTCCTTTGCTTTCCCTGGAACCCCTTGAATGCATCAATCCTACCTCGAAACACCTCTCTATTCCAAATCTCATTTGGACTGACCCCAACTTCCTCCATATCCTTTCTTATTTCATCTACCCATTTTGTAGTCGCTTTTATCTTGGTGATGTAATTAAAGATGTTCTTCGTTAGTCGACTATCGCTCATTCTCGTAAGGTGTCCATAGATCTTCAATCTTCTCTTCCGTATGGTATCTGTGATTTTTTCTGCTTGTCCGTAAAGATCTTTGTTTCGCCTCTTCGGCCATGTACCATCATTTCTATTTTCGGGTCCTAAGATCTTCCTAAAGATTGTTCATTCTTTCTTCTCCAGTTCCTCTAATTCACCTTTCTTGTTCAGTATCAAACATTCTGAACTATACAATCCCTCAGGCTTGACAACCGTGGTATCGAGGCCTATCTTCCCTCCGTAAGATGTTGTTCTTTTGTTGTACCTATTCTGTACTAATTTATAAGCTAATTCCATCTTTCTGATCCTCCCTTTGTTTGCTGCATTTATTTATTTATTTATTTATTTACTTTGGATTGAGTATAACAGCTTTTGATTGAACGTATGATATTTCATTTTTATATTTATGGAAATATAACGTCATATTCTGGCAAACGTTTAATAAAGAAAGCTTCAAAATAAAATATGTCTCTCTTCCCTCCTCATTATCCCTTTATTGTTCCAGTAAATAAAGGACTTATCTTGGTGTAAGTTTCTCTATCGAATTCTCGAATTATCATTCTAATGAACTTTGCGAGATACGCGCTAACAGGACAAAAGTTGGACAATAATGTGAACATCTGCAATAATATTTTGAATCTTCACATTTATCAACATATTCATTAGATCTAATTACGTTTTGTCCATAAGCTTGTTGTTTGGATAGTATGAGAGCATTCAAATAGACGTTATCAATTGCGCCTCTTTTCGATTTCTTGATTACTGATTTCGATCAATTGAGCAGCTAAGGCTAGTTATAAGGTTTACCTATATTTGGCTATTTTTGAAATTATCAATTTTAATAATTTGTTTTAATCAATTATTTAAATTTATAATCAAAGTATTATTTCCATGCACCACACTAGCCAGCCTTTTCTAGGATATATCATTCTTCCCCTCCTCCCACTGTCGCGTTGAAAAAATCTACCCGCCTTCTCTGTGACATTTATTTACATTGAAACTTATTACTATCAGAACGTAGATGACGAATGTTTATCGTCACATATAACATCACTTGAAGGTATCTCTGGGAAGAGTTCCGATGATTGTTGTACGGAAACAGTGGGCAGAAGACCCCCAACCCTTTAAAGCAAGAATCACTGTACAAGATTAAAATACATATACAGTGAAACCTCTATTAAGAGACCAGTCACAGTTCCATGGAAAACTGGTCTTTTACAGGGGTGGTCTCTTAATAGGGGTAGGGGCGTGGTGGCGCAGCGGTCAAACTGTTGGTCTCTCACCAAGGTGGACCGGGTTCGATTCCTGGTCAATGCATGTGAGATTTTCGAAGTGAAATGCTTTGTCCTGTGGTTCGGATTCCACGTAAAAAGGAGGTCCCGTGGCTCATGATCGCATGATTAACGGTCACGTAAAACTAAAAGCTTCCTTCCTTTCTTAATAGGGGTAGGTATTAAAAATAATGTTATACTGCATTATTAATAAAGTACAGTTAGAACACATACTTGATTACAATTTATCTGCATTGGTTCACATTTAGTACTAATTAATTACAATTAGTTATTTTCTGAGCTCTGCATTTAAATAAGTTACGAATTGATCTCTGTTTCAGATTAGCACATCTTTTTTTAAACAATTTCACTTTCTAGAATATCTCTGAGCGAGTTCGAAAGTCTATTAATTTGTTCTGGGTTCGAACAATCTTGTAGGAGAGCCGTTTATTGTATTTTTTATACGTTACATAACACCTTTTCTAATGACATTGTATGCTGGTGCTGTTCTGTGCCAACAGAACCATTGTTTACATCATCACCCTCATCACCATCTCCAATGGGAAGGCAGACGAGAAATGGTCTTTTGAATGAGGTCAGACTGAGAAAATGCCTGGTCTTTGGTCGGGGAGAGGGGTGGTCCTTAAATAGAGGTAACAAATACATTGACCTTATGAGGTTTTAAATTGGTTCCAAGAAAAATCGGTCTTTAAAAGGGGTGTTCTTTTAATAGGGGTGGTCTTTTAGATAGGTTTCACTGTAACTCAATAATCGAGTATAATACTCATTCAGTGGCTCCCTGGAATTGTGGAAGAATTATATTGAGGTTATATGATTTAGGAAAACCGTGCTTTGCACTCATCCTTTCGGATAGAGTGAGGAGTTAATGTTCCACGCTACAGAAGTTCCTCGTCCTAGCGCATTGAAGTCTCCACATCCAAGCCAATGTTACTGCTGCACCCGACTCTCGGGGACAAGCTACAATGCAGAAATTGTCTTACTGGGTGATCCATGGACTCCGAAAAAGTTCATTGACTACCTCGCATTTCTCTTACGTACTGTATATGCAACAGTATTCAATATCCATATTAGTTCACTTATGTGATTATGCCTAAATGATAATGTACATGTAATGCACGTTGTCTGTTTGTTTTTGATTCATTGATTCATCGATTCATTGATCCATTGATTTATTGATTGATTGTTTATAATTCTATTCACAGAGGTGTAAAGCGTTAATATTCTGTAACTAAATAACCAAGCAACCCTTAAAATACTAATATTAATTATCTAATAATAATAATAATAATAGTTCCAAAGGTAATAATAATATACATTGAATGAGACTTCAGAATGTTACTTCAGTTGGGGTTCGAATCCGAATGTTTAATTGTTATTCAACACATATGACCTCTATTCTCTGAAGCCATTCCTGTGATATTGATGATGATGGTTATCATTATCTGTATTTACTCAATCTACAGTTGGTAACATGACTCATATCGGTACATTACGTACAAAAAAATGAGTAAAGTCACACTTTGAAAAGCCTATAGCATACATTTTCAAATTATATAACATAGACGTTTGACATTTTTTTGTTCAGTAATGTTATCTTCCATGTCTCCATTTCACAAGAGGGTCCAATAACATCCTAGTGGTGTTATTATCTTCTATATATTTAAAGCACTAAGGTGATTTTTGTTACCGCGAGATTGAGAAACCGTCTTAACCGATTGACTTCGTAATGTATTTTAACGAGAGCTCTTGGCATGTAGATTTGCAGAGTGTTTTTAAAAGGAAAATATATGTTAAGGTATATTTTTAAATTATTAAACAAAATGTAATATTTTTCACTCCCGCACTTGCGCACAATGGCTCTATTCCACCAGAGATATGCCAGTTTCCGCCGCGTCTTACTGAGATCTTTGTTTATGAGAATTAAAAAGCGGGGAAATATTGTTGTGGCTCTATGGCTCAAACTTTTAGAGTAAGTATATGTGGAGGCAAATCACTTAATGGGCAGAGAGCTATAATCCTTCGACTTGATTTAACATCTTCCGATAAAACACTTTAATTTTAAAATTTCTAATTCGCTTGGCGTAGCCTACTTTATCACAATCAATAAAGCTCAAGGGGAAACTCTAGAACGTGTAGGTCTCTATTTGCCTCATCAAAGTTTCAGTCATGGCCAGTTAGTTATATGTTGCGAAGTCGATCTTTCGACGCCCTTAAAGTTGCAACAGTGTCAAAAAGTAATCGTTTAAAAATGCATATAAGATAATCATTCAGTAAATATTTCCCCAATGACCGTCATGTTTTGGTGGGTTTCAACTAGTTATTATTATTATTATTGCTATTATTATTATTATTGATGTGTTGTGGTTGTATTTTGGGTTGTGTTTTTTCTTGCATAACTTACTTGGCTACGGTGAATATGAAATATCAACGAGAATAAATACATTTCTTGTGTGATTCATCTATAAGAGTACCATCAGATATTGAATACAAAGGTGAAATTCTTGACTACAATCTAAGGTTAAAATAGGTACCGTAGTGCATAATCTAATGTTGGATGGTTTTTGCTCTCTTTGTATCCCTACTTATAATTTACAATGTAAGAAACGTCCATGATCTTAATCTTACGTTCGAAGCGATCGTGTGATTTTTGCTACACCCAGGTACTTTCTCCTCAAGTGGTATGGTTTGCTTTCCTTCATTTCTTTTATTTTCTTTTGTTTGAAATGCTCGATTTTGCAAGTAGACAACTCATTTACTTTTCGTGTGGATTTCTTTCCAAGCAGTGTTGAGTCGTGTGTTGTTCCTAGAAGTAGGCTACTTCACTTTCATCCTGTGCAGCAAATGGCCTGCACGACCTGTACTGCGCAGCCTTGTACGGAAGTGGCCGGCCCAAGTCGTGACCTGCCCTCCCCATCGCAGCTTGCTCACGTCTCATGCTCAATTGTAGTTTTTGCGCCAGAAACACGAATATAAATTCAAAGCCAGACAACTCCACAAAAGATAAACATGAGTTTGATATTAATTACACGTGTCGCGTAATCTATGGGAAGAAGATAGTAATGCTGTGATTCCGTATGTAAAACAGAATACGCAATAGGTACCAGATGCTTTCCCGAATATTTGTATTGTATATTTTGTGTGATTCACGGTTTTATAATGTGATTTGCTTCATGAAATCAAGGAGGTGCTTCTTGGAGCAATGAACTGTGGTAGCCCGAGAGAACTAACCGATAGCAGGTTTAAATACAAATGTTGAAATGAAATATTACTTCGAGTAATAAACTAGTTTTAAAACTTTCTTGGTCCACTGTTTCGTCTGATAATTATACAAGTTCTCCATAGCATCAGCACGTTAAGTGTGCGTTAAACAAATATTTTTATTTTCTTTACCAAAACTCTCGAAATGTATGCTCTTCAGTCGGTCAACATGAGTGTGATGGGTGTTTCCATAAACCTGAAAAAAAGTGACAGTCAGTCTGAAAGACTAGACTTTGTATCATTTTAAATGCTACAAATGCTGAAAAATGCTAGAAAGGCTGGAGGCGTCTCGTATCGCTCGAAGCCAAAGACTCTTGACATGTTAGAAAATTATCTGCATAATACTTATCTTGCTTATCTTGTTTCAAATTACTCGCGAACGGCAAGTGCAAACCAAGGGCAAAGCAAGGTCAAGCGCGCGGATGCCGTCACGCTCACCAGAGCGCGCGGGGACATACCCCTTCCATCCAGTCTAAAAGCACTTATAGTGGGCGATGTATTGAAGATAGAGATATGCTCTCGCGGATTTTTTGTAGAACTTTTCATGCTGACCAATTCTTATGCTCATAGTATATTGATATTTTTAACGGTTTGCCCAGCGTAAGCTTAAGAAGCGCACGGACGCCAAGTTTGTTTTCGACTTTTTCACTGAAATCGTTACTGCTTGGCTTCCTTTGATCATACATAAATTATTTTCTACAGAATCTTTCTTCGAGATATCCTTTACAGAAAGGTGAAACCCGCATCAAAATCCATCCAGTGGTTCTCAAGATTACCCGTGTCATCCAAGAATCGGGGATTTTTGTCTTATACTAACGAAGTAGAGATTGTCGGGGAACACATGCACCAAGCAGTACTATGACGTCACACACCTCAGTGCATCTGGGTACATTTCGTCCCGTCACCGTAACGTAACGCCAGACCGCAGCGTAACGACTAAGTCGACAAGATCGTTAAAAAAGGTAACATTTGCTCTACCAAGTTTCATGTCGTTTCGATGATTCAAACGCGAGAAAAGTCTATTTAAAAGTTTCAACTTCACTTGGAAGCCCTGTTCGTCTGTTAGTGAACATGTTTTTGAAAGTCTCATAGGTGAACTTCTAGTAGTGCCCTTTATCACCATACAAATTTTCAGGGTGATATGTGTAACAGTTTCGGAGATATAGAATGCTGGTGAAATATTTCGCACAGACACCATGTTGGATTGGTGAGACGTAATAAAATTTGAAAGGCACGGTCGGGGTCAGACAAATCAGTACTTTGACCTTACCGTGATTCATTGAAATCGCTTCAGCCGTTTAGAAGTTATAAGGGGGGACACATACACAGACGCACACACATACACACACATGGACAAAATGTGATCTCATAAGCCTATGTTTTTTCATCGATGTAACTAGGCTAAAGATCGTTAATGTGACTTATGGCATAGCCTTTAATAACTCCAAAAATGTGCTATCGTGTTCAAACTAGTTTTGCAGGAGAGGTCCAACGAGAAGAGATCTGCATGTACTGTAATAGACTATGAGCAGCATCTTCCCTGGAGCGACACTCATTGTTCCAGAACCAGGAAGTAAGCACGATGACATTTACTGCGGCTCTTTATTGCAGTGCGCGCTAAATTTATCCTCCATACCTTCACACCCACCCACGGGGGTTCAGTCATATCTCAACTAATTGTTGCTAAATGAGAAATAATGCCTGTAAACTTAACGACAACATTAAACCAAGAACAATGGCCTTGGCACTGAGCAGTCTTCGCACGCCGGTTCGCTATCGATAGGTCGAGTCGATAGGTCGCGCCGATAATAACCAAAGTCGAGACCTCACCGCTGCGCTTTGCCCTCAATTCTACTTCACGAAAATAATCAATCACAGGTCTATTTAGGGCAACATCGCGCGCCCGCTGTAAATCCTTTCTGGTGGGGAAAACGCTACCAAATTTCTCGTTGTTTTTAATGCTTCCCTGATTACAGGTCAGTTTTGTATTGGCATCAGCACTGCGCATTCCAAGGATTGGGCAGTTAAACTGCAAGGCCGCTGTGCACCAAACTCCTTTTTAAGCACATGAAGTTATGCAGTTGACACTCGCAAACCTTCTATAGAGAATCCTGCGTTGAGAAATTACCATGGGTCTTACTGCTTTTACTTTTAACGCCCCCCCCTACCCTGGTTTTGTTACCTCACCTTTTGTCATGAAGGAACTCTGAACATATACATTTTTCGTCATAATAGCTTTCTACAATTATCTGCCAATTGATTACCTTTGTTATTGCATACAAGTATCGTTTATATTAAGTCTTTAAAAATTTTCGAGGTTAGCACGCTGGAAAGAAGTGCCTCGTCCTGTGCTGCATGCTCGCCCGGAGTGGAGCACGAGCTCAGTTCCGCCGGCAAATAATATCTGAAGCACTATCCGTCTTTGGTGTTACTGTTGTGTGTCTGTTTTATTTTCTATTCGATCGCATCAGGGCTGTCGACAGTGGGGTTTGAACCCACTATCTCCCGAATGCACGCTCTCAGCTGCGCGACCCTAACCGCACGGCTAACTCGCTACAATATTACAAATATTAATCTAAACAAAACAACAACAAGAATAGAATTGAAAGAAACTAAGTTATAGCATAACTAATAACAAAAGAAGGTGATGATCAACAGTATTGCTGACCTAAAAATTGTTAATATCGTCAGCATACATCCGAGAGGAAGGTTGTGCTCTCGACATCATTCTGTCAATCAGTAATGCGTCATATCCCAATGAAATGAATGTCGTTATTGGTTCCCTTCGTGTATCCTTAATACCAGTCCAATCCGTTAACACGTGCAAAACTGCTCCTAATTGTGCGTGTTCTATTTCAGGTAGCTGCTAGGGTTGTGTTGTGTTGCTAGCTTATGAAATCGCGTTACGCTGCACATGGTTTTCATAGTAAAATATGTACAAATCCGAAATTCCACAATTCGACAGAAAAGTGCATATGTCTCCTATATGGGGAGGAGCTATGCTCCCGGTACCATCTTGGAAACTGTGCTGAAAGATCACAAGCAATCAGCATATTTGCTAATGACTGATACAAATCAGTATTATCTTATTCATTCAATAATTCATTTTCTTTCTTTTTGTACACATTGTGTTTAATAGTAATAATACATTAATTACACTACTGTATGTCTCTGCACAATTATATACGTCTGGCTGCGTGGCTCAGGGGTAACGTTCTCGCTTGCTGAGCCCAAAGTTGCAGGTTCGAAACCTGGCGCAGTCAGCTGGCATTTGAGGGTGCGCAAATGCGAGGGAGCCGTGTCAGTACATTTACTGGCACGTTAAAGATCCCCTTGGGGGCAAAATTCCGGCACCCCGGCGTCTCTAAAAGCCAGGGTAGTTAAAAGGGACGTAAAACCAATAACATTATTATTATTACAATTATATACACAATTTTTTAATCAGTGTTTTTTGAAAGGGCGTAGGTGAACGAAAGGAAATTGTCGGGAAACTAAATAAAACTTCCCCAAGGCTCAATTTTTAATTTAATTATTACTTTAATGGATTTTGTGACTAACATGCTTATGTGGAACATGTTCCACTCTCTAAAATAATTTTATAAATTTTTGTCTGGAAGATATGCGCAAAAGAAAATCGTGCAACTACGCCCTTTCATTAAAAAAATCGAATAATTAGACACAACAATGTTCATTAAATTGTTCGAAAATGCAATCTATTTGCTAGAGACAGATATTTACACAAATATATGGCAAAGATGAACACAACATATAATGGATCATTGTTAAATATCAGTTTAGGACTTAAATTGTTTTTGTTTTTTTTGCAATACTAAGAAATTAGTGCAAATCTAAAGCACAGACATAGTGTCCATATGGAATACCTTTGCTACACACAAAAATCGCAACAAATCTGAAGCACAGGGAAACACTTACAACATAAGAAAGTCATTGTTGGTTGATTCCTTAGTTTAGGGGCTGCGACAACGTGGTCATGTAGTCCCGTGTACTTTAGGTGTGACGCACGTCCGCCCTTTCAAAAAAAAAAAAAAAAACTCAATGTTTATGAACATGAGTTTTGTACGGAAAGAACACTTGCACAAGCGTCCTCTCAAAGGAAACAGATGGCTCTATCCAAAAGGAAAACAAAACGCAAAATTTTCAAAATATCAAAAAATGTTGATTACGCCCTTTTAAAATACACCGATTCATTTAGATTACAAATGTTTGTGGAACGTTACACATGTTTTTATAAACTAAATATTGTGCATAGGCTATAATGGTGCGATAAGACGCTGGTCTGTGAGAACCAGCTTTGCACTCACCTGCCGACTGTTCCTTTGTTTGCGACTGTAGATGAAAGAAGACGGTAATGTATGTTATGTTCACGGGATCGGATTATCCTACAAAATATATAGGCTACCGTAACTTCTAGTTATGTAGCGTTAATTTATGAATGAGCTTTTAAGAGGTAAACACCTTTCTGCTTTCTCTCGGAGTAGGTTGCAATGGATTTCAAAAATGTCTAAGTCACACGGTTGGAATAAATGCAGCACGTCCTTATGATTCAAGCAGAGCATATATTTGTAGAGATGTGAGATCGGAGTCTTTTGTAGGATATCCTATTATAAAGTGATCACAATGGTGGTAGGAATTTGTTAGACCGCCGTAATTTGTGAATTATTTGTTCCTCGCACACTAATATTGTGTTCTAAAAAGGCAGATGAACTTTGTATTTGAATTGGTTCTGAATATTTAGACTGATTTATTGATTATTTATTTATTTATTTATTTATTTAAAATAAATGTATTGATTATAATCGAGTACTGTATTTAATATGGAAGTTAACTTGTGTGTGTGTGTGTGTGTGTGATTACTTTGGCCAACATTTGGAATTTAAAGATAATAAAAAAATGAAACTCTTAACTTTGCGAGGTTCTTAATCTTGCGATCATAAGCCATGAAATCCACTATTATGTGCAATCCGAATCACTGGATTTGAAGTTTCATTTCAAAAATACGACGTGCATTCGCCGGAAATCAAAGCTGTTGAGAGGCAAGCAACTTCAAAATCTCCACCTTGCAACCATTAATCCATATTTCCCATTTAAAACGTTCATACCTTAGGAATAAAGTAATTTCAGCGTTTAGATTTTACCTTAGCATCTTGGAGGCTGTGTAGATGATTTCTTTACAATAGCAATACAAGTATTGTAGTGGTATCCTGGATTTTTGACGATAACCTATTTGAGAACTTCATTTATTGACATACACTAACCGGCAAAGAAAACCGATCACTTGAAAAATGCAACATTACTTTCATTTAAATCATAAATATGAACGCTCTAGGCCCAGTATATAACTTACTGTTTATAACATGGAAGTAAGGTTAATTGTTTTCCCGGATGTATTATCATTTTTCATGTGATTGTTTCACTTAACAATAGCGATTCATTGACATGATGCTGTTTCCCGCGGGAAGATGTGCGCGCCACCATTTTCGATCAGAGCCACTGCCCTGGTAACATCTTCAGGCCTCAAGCACATATTGGTTTCTGAATTGCACAAGAGTAACTGAGGATGCGGCTGTATTGATCTTTTCCTATGCCAACAAGTGGCAACAGAAACATTGCATTGTTGACGATAGCGATGGCGCGCACATCTTTCCGCGGGAAACAGCATCATGTCAATGAACCGCTAATTGTTAAGTGAAACAATGACATGAAGTATGGTAATGCATCCAGGAAACCAATTAACCTTACTTCCATGATATAACTACAGTATGTACTGTACTAGGCCTATTCCGTTCATTATGATTTGAATGAAAGTAATGTTGAATTTTTCAAGTGGTCGTTTTTTGTTGATTTTTTGTTGTTTTTTTTGTTGGGGTGTAGACTTGGAAAAGGCTTTTGATAATGTTGCTTGGAGTAAGTTGTTTGATATTTTGAAAAGGATTGGAATAAAGTACAGGGATAGGAGGATGATCTACAATCTATACAGAAACCAGACAGCAGTTATTCGAACTGAAGGACATGAGAGAAAAGCTGGTAATCGGAAAGGCGTACGGCAAGGCTGCAACTTATCACCCAACGTCTACTTAGGTAGACAATGAAAAAGCAATGAAGGAATTCAGAGAACAAATTAAAGTAGGAGTAAAGATGCATGGCTTCGGTGGCGTAGTTGGTAGCATGCGGAACTTCTATGCCCAGGGTCGCAGGTTCAAACCTGACCGAAGTCGTCAGATTTTTAAGAGCGTTAAAAATCCCTCAGTATGCCTTCCTTCGGAGGGGAAGTAAAGCCGGCTTTATGAAGTATTCTCGATGGATCAGTGCTAAATTGTCCAAATCCTTTTTAAAATTTATTAAAAGTGTAGGTACTATAAATTTATTTATAATTGTTTTTTTTTATAAATAAAATTTAGAAATATTAAAAAAAGTTTTTTAGATTAAAGCTAAAGAAAATATTGAAAATAAACATGTGCTTAGGTAGATATGTAGCGAAATATGCTTGAGTTCGTCACATAAACTCTTAGCTGACGTGACGAGCTAAAATAAAATGCAGTGGTGGTAATTTCGGGCGTAAGAGAGCAAGAGTTGAAGTAGGCACGTGTCTATGGCTCTTGAGTCACCCCGACCGAGGTCTCATCCGATGTGTGCCTATAAATTGTAACTGTGCAACCGATTATTAAGTAGTTGGAGGCTGGCTGTGCTCTTGTGCGCTATTGCTGGGTCATCCCTCTCAGGGACCATTATGTGGCGGCCCGAAACGTGCGGGAAACAAAGAGCAGTCCCTTTTGTTGGATGCAAGCCTATTATTAATGGAAAGTCTTCTCGGCCTAGACACACAGCCCGGTCACGCTGCCTCGGTCCGCTCTTCACCACCTGTTCAACAAACACCTCACATTCCATCTCAGATATGGAACTATTCATGTGACTATAAAGCATTTGTAAACTTAGAAAAGGCTTTTGATAACGTTTATTTATTTATTTATTTATTTATTTATTTATTTATTTGTTGATGGTACACAACAGGGCTCAGTGTGCGCCCCAATAACCGTGCACCTACACAGTAAGATACATTTCCTGATATGTCTGCATTAAGTATTAATATCTTAATGTAATTCTTAAAACTAAGAAGTTCACACAGATCAAAATGCATAGTAGTAAAAAGATAATATAAAAACTAAATCTAAATATGATCTAATGCCAAGGAAGTTGTTTGACATTTTGAAATCGATTGGAATAAAGTACAGGGATATGTGAGTTTACAATCTATACATAAACCAGACAGCAGTTACGATGATGACGATAATTGCTGTTTTAAGGAGCCTAACATCTAGGTTATTGGCCCCTAATGGTTTGGGTGATAGCGAAAGATGAGAATGTAATGCAATGAAAACTATAACTGATACTAATTACAGACTTACAAACTAGAAGAAGAAATGGTAAACAAATAAGGCAAATAAAGGACAGGAAGAAAAGAAATGCCCTCAACCCTCAAGGAATGAGGATTGAGGGACTTGGAAGGAAGGGGAGCCATGAAAGGCAGATGGGAAAGGGGGGAAAGAGGAGAGGGCCCACCCCAAAGTCAGTGGAAAAAGGAAATAAAACGGACCCAGCTCAGGAATCCCTCGGGATCGCCAACTCCCGAACTCACCAGTCGTGAGCCCCTGAGGGTGAAGCAATATGAAGGGTGCCCCAGTAGTGGTGGGGCTACATACACCCTGCCTCCTTGAGGCCCTTGAGCAGAAGGCAGGAGATAACATGAAACGAAAAGGAAGGCTGACCCCTCGCAGACGGAGTGTATCAGGAAAGATGAGGCAAGGGCCAATTAAGGTGGGAAATGAAGAGACTCCCTAGGCCTCGGATACCCTAATACCGTCGGGGTCGGAAGAGAACAAGAGTTGACCAAGAGAGGTTGACAGGAAAGGAGACGGAGAGGAGCCTGGCTCAAGTAAGTGGAAGCAATGCCGGACTCAGTTGGGGTCCCGTAGTCGCCAACCCACGTCCCACAAGTTGTGAGCCCCTGGGGGGTGTAGACTTAGAAAAGGCTTTTGATAATGTTGATTGGAGTAAGTTGTTTGATATATTGAAAAGCATTTGAATAAATTACAGGGATAGGAGGATGATCCAAAAACCAGACAGCAGTTATTCGAACCGAAGGACATGAGAGAAAAGCTGGTAATCAGAAAGGTGTACGGCAAGGCTGCAATTTTTCACCCAAAGTCTTCAATCTACCTAGGCCTACATTGAAAAAGCAATGAAGGAAATCAGAGAAAAAAATAAAGTAGGAGTAAAGATGCAAGGCTTCGGTGTCGTAGTTCGTAGCATGCTGAACTTCTATGCCCAAGGTCGGAGGTTCAAACCCGACCGAAGTTGTCAGATTTTTTAAGAGCGTTAAAAATCCCTCATTATGCCTTCCTTCGGAGGGGAAGTAAAGCCGGCTTCATGAAGTATTCTCGATGGATCAGTGCTAAATTGCCGACTCCTGATCCCATGACCATGGTTCTATTCCCGGCTGAAGAATCATATTCCAATTGACGTCCTTTGTGATAGTTCGCCTGGAGGAACGTTAAGCCTATTGGGCTTGGGAATGTCACAAATCAAAGCTGTTTCTCCGAAGTTTTGCAGATTATCTGTAAATAAGAGGGAAAATGTGCAGTTGTATGTTTGTAACTTTATTAAGGAAATTTCGCGTTTCTATAGGCAGATCAATCTGGATTTCTTTACTGCCTCCAAGCATTACCCTGGTGCCTAAGCTCATCGCCGAAAAGCACTCAATTTGCGTGCAACTGGTGAGGTAGTTTACTCTGCGTTTTTTCCACAGAGACAGACCAAAGAAATTCCATAACAATATTCGCACAGTAAACTTAACTTTAGGAGAAAATTGATGATGAAAATCACTACCTAGCTTTTTTTGTTTATCTCAGTCGAGATTCGAGCTGTCGACTCGCATCACACTGTTTATTTTTTCCATCAGAGATTGCGCTAAAATCTTGTCGGTAATGGAGTGCGGTGTTGATTGTGCCCGTGGCGATCACTCTTAGTGATACATCAATTTCCCGCTCGCTCAACAAGTAGCGCCCGAAGCGCTCCTGGTTGACTGGACCCATACGCCAACACCTATACAAAGAATCAAAACATTATTTGTGAAAAAATAGATTGCACTTTGTATTGGAATTATTTACGTGTGGCCCCGGGCGATACCATCAACAAAGATATTAGCAAAACAATTTCGAAACAAATGAATCCGTAAGGCCGCGATTGTGGGGTGTACGCTGCCCAGTGGGCACAAGCATCGGGGGACGGTCCGCTACTTGCTGGCGAGATTAACTTATAAATAGGTTTACTGTAATATTGTGGTTTTAGCTTTGTGTTTGTATGAATCTGGCCGAGAGTAAGGCACTGATAAATATTCCAGATACTCCCACCGGCCATATACAAATATTATGTTTTTGTAAAAACGATGCCCACTGTTATTCAAGCATATCTTGGTGTATGCTTTATAAATATATAATTTTACAGGTTTTGCAAACGCGAAATATCGTGAAATGGTGTTATTAGCACAAAATGATATTACACTGTTGCGAAATGTAGTGAAATATTGAAATTGTAGGCTATAATTAATATTTATTTTAGCTATTATGTAGTTTATGAGTAGAATCAATCCTGCCGTGCCTGGACTATTCTGTATTTGGTAGACAGCTCTTAACCACTGAGCTATGAGCCTTTCACCTTTCCTCTTCTGCTAAAATGGTACATATGCGTGGCCTGTCAATAGTTGCAATGGTCTCAGAGATATCCTTAAGTAAGGCCTGTTTTGCACTGAATCTTGTATATAAAAATGGAAATCTATAACCTTCCGAAGTTAATTATAGACTCCAACACCGTTCAACCGATTGCATTGAAATTTTGAAGGGTTGTAGTGCTTTCCCCAAGGAAGGCTTTTTGGCAACAATAATTTTAGATAGCCCTCTCCATTCCCTTCATTTAGGCCCTTTGGCACAAATATTGAATCTGCAAGCACCACAAGCTTTATAATTTTATTTAAGGGCGTCATCACGGGGATGGGGACTTAAGCATTGTTGAGGATTCATTGTTTTACAGTATGAGAGGAGAAAATATTATTTCCCTTGCTTCTATGCATACATTATTTGATCCTTTTTTTGTGTGTGTAGATAGATAGAATGGGTTGTTGAGGGCTGGCCGCCATCACAACTACGATGATCTTCGGCCAAGCCGATCGAGCTTTTTTTTAAGGTCTTTGTTTTATACTACTTTGTTGCTTTTCGTGTACGAGTGTTTCAATATTGAATTCATATGAAGAAGGAGAGTGTTGGTAAATATAGCTTCAGAGATGATTTGAAACTAATCTTCTAATTTTTGTCGTCAAATTTCGTCATCACATAGAACTTGGGTCCTCCCTCTTGTGTATGGTTTTCACATCCATATTTGGTCATCTAGGTGATATGGTGTTCTGAATAGGGTTAGTTTGTCTCGCGGTCGCAAGGTGTCTCTGCACTCCTATGAGTACTATAGTTTTTATTTTAAGTGTGGGTGGACATATAGATTCTTAGATGATATTTATTATGTACTTTTTTGGTATTTGGTTAATTCCCTAATCAAATGCATATATTATTATGAAGCTGGGATTCTAAGAGTTTATCTGCGGACTACCATTATCCTCTTGAAATGTTGCTGTTCGACTAAACACGCAAGGCTAACACAATTAAGAAAAAGATATTCATTGGCCCTTAAAATGTAATAGTTAGGTTAATAATGCACACAAAAAATCAAATAGGATCCTTAAATATTCAGTTATATTAGCGAAATTTCAGGATTGACCTAAGCTACAAGCAGTATAGAGTCGTCGTACCCAACCACTTAACAACTCCAACACAATTTTTGATCAGATAAAGAGCACGCTCAAGGACTTTGAATTGCAGTAATATTACTCATTATAACAACGACCTTCCTCCGGGTTGCACACAATACGACACAGCGAGCAAAGGTACGATCTCTTAATATCCTATTGTTATCCCGAGCAACGTTCTTGCTGCCATCTACAGACACCTGGAAGAGGTCAATAGAAGATCAAACCCTAACAGAGAAGATATTTGGATGGAGTTCTACTCAACAAAGGCCATGACAAATAGAGCCACAGAGGCGAACCAAGACTTGGCATATTTTTGTCAACTCACTAGCTACTTACTACTCAATTTCCTCTTGAACAGGAATGGAACCCGGATGTCTGAGTAAGAGACAGACATGGTGGTGCCCAGCTAAGAACTAAATTAAAGGAACATGCTATTCAGTGAGAGGCGAGTTCTCGGAAGTGCGCTATGATCCTCCTCCTCGCTTACCAAGTAGCTGCTGGACAATGTGTCTAGAATACACTGCGCTCTATTAGAATGAGCGATTAACAAAGTACTGTGTGGTCTCATCTGCATCAGATACTGTATTCGAGACTGTCCAGGAATGGAGCGAAAATGTTCAGCAGTGGGGAATGTTCTAGATAACGCCACGTCCAGCGTATTCTATAGACAAGAAAAGCTAGCTTTCCTCTGAAACAAGGTCCGACTAAGCTAACCCGTCACCAGTCTCTCAAACATTATTTTTTTATTATCCTTAGAAGAAATAATTTCAACTGAGCTTTGCTGGTGACATCGTCAACTTAGCAGATACATTAGAGGATTTGATTGGGTTTTTAAATGGTATGGATGCTGTCTTGAGAAAAGAATTCATAATGAAAATTAATAAATGTAAAACAAAAATATTGGAATGCAGTCGAAAGAAATCACTAAGCCCTATGGATGTCGAATTGGCTAAAGGAAGTAGGCGACTTCTGTTACTTAGGAAGCAAAATAACCAATGATGGACGAAGCAAAGAGGATATAAATTGTAGGTTATCACAGGCAAAGAAAGCAATTCTACACTAAAGGAATCTGTTGTCATTGAATATAGATTTAGGTATTAGGAAGTCATTTTTGAAAGCCTTTGTCTGGAACGTGGTGCTCTATGGAAGTGAAACTTGGACTGTTGGCGCAGCAGAAAGAGGAGAATTAAATCGTTTGAAATGTGGTGTTACAGGAGAATGATGAACATTAGATGGTTAGATAGGGTTACAAACGAAGAGGTATCAAGACTAGTGGGAGACGAGAGATATTTCTGGCGACTGCTAATGAAGAGAAGAGATAGGTTGGTAGGACGCATACTAAGACACCCAGGAATAGCAAGCTTTGTTATGGAAGGAAGGGTCGTGGATAAGATCAGTAGGTAGACCAAGGTTAGAATATGTTAAACAGATTGCCTCGGATGTAGGGTGTGGTAGCTATGTAGAGATGAAACGATTAGCTCAGGACAGGGAAGCACGGAGAGCTGCATCAAACCAGTCGAAAGACTGAAGTTTCAAGCAACAACAACCCTTAGAACACAAGAGCTTGTAAATAAAAATAATACTAATAATAATAATAATAATAATAATAATAATAATAATGATAATAATAATAATATTCAAGTTTCAGTAATAAGAATTTAATTAATTAATGTATTATGCTTATAACAGGTAATAATGATCGTGTGGCCTCCGAAGAGGCCGAGTGCAGGTCTTTCTAGTTGACGCTCGTGAGCGACCTGCGCGTCGTAATGAGGAAGTCTGCACACACACCCAGTCCTCGAGCCACGGGAATGAACTTTAGGAGATTAAAATCCCAAATGGCCCAGCCCGGAATCGAACCCGGGGCAAGTCGAGCCAAATCCTAGCGCGCTAACCATTTAGCCACGGAGCCAGACAGTCTTCGTAGTGATTAATGGTGAGTTTGATTTGAGGGAGGAATGACTTATACGTTGGATAGGGATATTGCTCGCAGCATGTTAGCCGGCAGACTTGTCCTGATATTAAAGATAGCTTGGCCTGTATACTAAGAAGCAATCAAGTTAACTTCCTGCTTATTGGTATTCTGGACCAAGTGGATTCCCGTCATGCACTGCGCTGTAAGTACAGGATAATAAATAAGTGAAGGAATACTTAAGTATTAGCTATTACCGCTCACGTGACCGCCTCGCTATTACAAGTGCTTTGATCTAGAGACTGGAACTTGTGACTGCGCCCCCAAACTATTCACGCCGTGAAGTCATTTATTTTGTTTGCTTTTAGGAAGCAGAATTATTGCAAAGTTCTTCTTTATTCGTATCAGGAGCACCAATCACAAATATATGTCACAAATGGTAAACAGTGAGAATCAAATACAAATACTAATAACGATAAGGGTACAGTGGATTGTTAATGAAGACACAAAATACTTGGTAAACTGTGAGAATCAAATACAAATAATAATAATAATAATAATAATAATAATAATAATAATAATAATAATAAGGTTAATAAAGACACAAAGTACTCGGCAAACTATTCTAAATCTAATATTAAGTAAGGACACCGACATACAAGTCATTCAAACAACACACAAACATCTAACTGGCAGGTAACCCGCAACCAAATTAAATGTTCTTTGTCCAGTAACGGGCGACGTCAATAGCATTCAGATTGGCAAGTGTTTAAATCTTCCATTGTGCATGTTGCTGGACATAGTGGGCACTGGTAAAGATGTTGGACTGTCTGTAGTTCTCCACAATCACAGAGGAGAGAGTCACTCGAAAAACCCCATTTCTGCAGGTTCATCTTGGTTCTTCCAACTCCAGTCCGTAGTCTGTTGAGCGCCTTCCATGTTGCCCAGCCTTCCATATGGCCCGGAGGATGGCTTTCTCTTGGGGTCATCCAGCCGGACAGATGACCAGTTCTTTCCTTCCACATTCTTGCCCAAACAGTGTCAGCATTGACTTCAAGGCTGACTGTAGTCCGAAGGAAGCTTTTCCTAGATTTAAGGTGAGTTCGGGCGGGGGAATATCCAAATAGTGGGTGTGTTAGTGATGTGGATGCCTTAAATCTTTCCTTGTTCGCTGCTACCTCCCTGCGTATCTACTGCAAAGTTGAATTTATACATGCGTTTGGTCTTCTAAGGAGCATGCAAAACCATTGGTCTTCTTGTTCTTACCTTCCTCATCCTCTCACTATGGTTATGTCGTCTATCTTGTGTCCACGCGAATTTGAGTTTTTTTTTTTTTTTCGTCGATGTCTTGGGTGTGAACTTGTATGAGTTGATTTTCTAATCTAAATGTCGATCATGCAGTTTCAGTGGTCAATATTGACTTTTGGGAGATCCATTTGAGTGTCTACTTGCCATTGTGCTTCGGTTTGTCGTGTTTCATTGATGATGGAGATCTTCTTGGTCAATTACAAGTAGGGGCGTGGTGGCTCAGCGGTCTAGCTGTATGCCTCTCACCAAGGCGGTCCGGGTTCGATTCCCGGTCAATGCATGTGAGATTTTCGAAGTGAAATGCCATGTCCTGTGGTTCGGATTCCCCGTAAAAAGGAGGTCCCGTGGCTCATAATCACAAGATTCACGGTCACGTAAAACTACAATCTTCCTTCAATTACAAGTTGTCCATTCCTACTGTATATCCATAGAATTCTGTGTCTTTTCTTTGAATCGATTAGTCAATGAATAGGCCTACAGTTATTCCGAACTCTTGCGCATCTAGATACCATCTTGGGTGCGAATATTTGCCTCAGTATTTGGGGCTCAATATCCTCGATGTCTTTGATGTTGATGGTTTGATTTCCCTGTTGTGTAAGTGTGTTTCTGGGAGAACGTTTGTGTTTTGGTATTATTATTTCCGATTATTCCCTTTAAGGAAAGCGTGTGAACTTGAGCCAATCACAGCTTCACTTCCTTTTCCTCTCTTCTTTTCTTCCCAAAACCTCTTCTTTAGGGTTCACTGTGCTTTTTCTTCCTTTCCTCTGTCCACTCTTTTCCTGACGTGTCCTTCCTTGAGACTTGTACAATTTTCGTGTTTCTGATTTTATTTCTAAATTGTTCTCTGTCCTTGATGTCGTCTTCAGAGATTTTAAGTAATTCCATGTCTTCATGTAGCCTACTTATTTTATCCAACTGGTCTTTAGTTTACTTGCATTCACGATATTGAAAATCTTCTTAGTGAGTCTGTTCTCATCCATCCTATATATGTGTCCATAGAACTGCAGACGTCTCTTCCTAAATTTATCTAGAATGGTGTCTGTAATTTCATAAAGGTCCTTTGTTGGTCTCCTGACCTAAATTCCATCACGGAAAACAGCGCCATGGATTTTCCTAAGAATGTTTCGTACCTCTTTCTCAATATCATGAATTCTCGTCATTCCTCTGATGACTGTGGGTTCTGCCGCGTACAAGGCTTCAGGCAAGACAACTGTGTTGTAATGGCACAGTTTTGCATTACGTATTATTATTATTATTATTATCACCATTAATCCGTAAGGTTATTTTGTATTATTCCTTCCTCTGTTCTCAATTAAGATTCGATTGATGGAAGTAATCGAGATGTGTATACGGCATTGGTTGTCCTCAAAGGTTTTTAAAAGAAATGGTGTTCGGTTTTAGGTTATTAGCTATCCACATTTCCTTGCCCAGTATTGCCATCTCAATCCCTCAAACTTTACATATGATTTGTTCATCCTTTTCCTACCACTATTCACCATACAATGATAATTATATTTCAGAATTACCTTCTTAAGCAGAGTTCTCTCTAGTGTCTCATCATTTGTTGTCTAAGGTCCCTAAGGTCCAACTTGTCTTCTCTAACGTTCCTTACACAGACATCTCTTTTTAGAACCCCTTCCCAGCTGGCTCCGCGGTGTAGGGTTAGCAGTCTTGCCTCTTACCTATGACGTGTCGGGTTCGATTCTGAGTGGTTTTAGAACTGACATCAAGGCTTGAACATGATGCACTCAGCTTCGTCACGTCAGCGATCCCCGTTGAGCAAGCCAAGATTGATTAACACGTCACGTTGACTACCCTTCACCCAGCAAATGTGTAGACTATATGGTTGAGCAGCGGTTGCTAGGTAGGCCAAGGACCTCAATGGACCATTGAACTCAGGCTTTTTTTCCTTAATGCCCAAGTCTCCGACTCGTTCAATACTTAAGAACATACTAAAATTATAAGTAAGAATTTCGATAATTTCTCTTATTCGCGCAATTTCCTCTGAAATAACGCTCCATACTTTGGCAGTTGAAAAATGATTTACTTGAATGATGGTATAACTGAATGACGCAATGGGGGTCTCATAACAAAATGTTAATTTTAACCCCCCGCTCCAGCTCATGAGGGCTGGTGTTATTTTCACATATCAGAAAGTGTTCTGGAAATCAATTACAGGTCCACTTAACACTGCAGGTGGTCTGAGGCCTTTGTCTCCCCGTCCAAGATTAATGAACGTATTATTTCACACGCTGTAGTTGGTTCCATATTATTTTCTTGTTGTTTTGCACGTCAGCCTTTTTATGTTCACTTTGCCAACGGCTTCGTTGTTACTGGACACTGCGCTGGTAATGACTGTACAAATCTCTTCTGCCTCTCCAATATGTTGACCAAGAAGTTGCTTCCAAATAGATGGTATTTTCTCCAACTCAGTATTTATTTATCGTGTGGCTTTTACTGCCGGGAGTGTCCGAGGACATGTTCGGCTCGTGAGGGCTGTAGCTGCCTCAAGTGGACACCCATAGGGTGAGCTACAAGTTCCGTTCAATTTCAAGTAGTTCCAACTTTCGCTACCAGATGTCACTGACATCTAGTGATGAACGTTGGAACTTTGATAGAGCGTTCCAACGAAATCTAACCTAGGAATTTAGCTTCACACAAGTTTAGTCTGTGGAAGAATCTTTTACATGCCATAAATCTATGACATGGGACCGCCGGCTTTACTTCTCCTCCGAAGGAAGACATAGACTTCTGAAGGATTTTTAACGCTCTTAAAAATTCCGACAACTTCGGCCGGGTTTGATCCCACTATCTTGGGCACAGCAATTCTGCATGCTACCAACTACGCCACCCAAGGCACTACCAACTCAGTGGTAGGCTACATCAATAAAAAGCGTGTCTAGAGATTCCTTGCATGTCTAGGCCTACTCATTACTCCTCTCGGGGATACTCTGCGGTGAATATATGTAGTGGGTGGTTTTTACTGCCTGGTGCCCTTTCTAACACCAACCTTATGAGACATAAATAAAGTTGTTGTTTTTGTTCTTGTAGATTCAGCTATGGGCTCTGTGAAATCATGGTCATGTAGCTCCTTGTACTTGGGTGTCTGTGAAATTTGTCTGATAACCTGTGTTATTGTGATGGCTGTATTAGAGCGTGTATTTGTAAATGGGAAGGAGGCAACCGTGGCCTTAATTAAGGAACCATCCCGGCATTCACTTGGAGTAGGTTTAGTTATTTGTATTCTAAATTTGAATAAATAAATAAATAAATTCGTACATTATGCAACGAGCCTATGCGAGTTTTATAATTTCCATACGAGTGTCTTAATTATTGTCATTGTAGGTGAGTTGCATACGACTGTTCATGTTCGACGATAATTATAACTATTTTATGTTCGAACATAAATATTCATAAATAACTGTCGAGATTTCACCAGTTTTATGTATTGAACAGAGCGGACGGGACGCGGAGAATACCTTGTATTCGACCTTGGCCTCCTCTAATACCCCACTGTGACACAACCCACGCAGTGAAATTTAAAATAGGAGGCCGTGGAAGTCAGCGCAGGTGCGATGCTATCCTTACCTTATTGGTCACACAACTGTTTCTTGAGCTCTGATTGGTGGGAGAAACTGTATCATAATGGAAACTTGTACTATAATGAGCCTAATTAATGTGCAGTTTTCTGACATATAATATTTACATTTCGCCATGGTCGAACATAAAATAAATAATAGATTTATTAATCTCATGTAATTTTTATTTCATAATTGGATATAATCGTGTTAATAGTTTTGCTTCACGAGACTGAGTGGACCCTGTTCCAGCCCTCACACCCGAATTAAATTTCGTGGTAGAGCCGGGAATCAAACCCGGACCTCCTCAGAGACAAATTAATGATCGTCGTGTTTCCTTATGAAGGTCTTTGGTTTGGTTTTTATTTCTATTCCTGGCGTCGCTGTGGGTGTGACGCTTGTATGAATCCAAGTTTCAGCAGAAGAACCGAGTGTTATCCCTGATTATAGCCTCAATAAGGGGATGAAGACATCTTGGTTAAGAGCCCCATGTAGTTTTGTGTGTGTGGAATTTCTCTGATATCGTATCCCTCTCAAGATTTACTGATTCTACTCTGCCGATACCTGTCCACCTTACAACTAAATACAATATATCATTCCTTTGCACAGCTTCACGGCTCTTTAATACATTCCACCTTCACTCATTTACAAACTCTGCTATCACTACACGACTCGAGAAATACCTTATGTCAAGATTCCTGAAGGAGTACGAAACACCTCAGTTGTTGAATTCGTAAATCACGAATATGCTTACAGTCAACAATATAAATAGTTCATACAACTTTTTGAAATATATCCGTGCCATACAGCTTTTTATAATATTATTAATATTCAAGATACAACTTCCGTGGAATTGATAATACTGTAGTTCGAGTAGGCATGCCACTCTTGTACTTGTTTTAATAATAGATCATGCAGGGTCATTATATATGTGCGCACCAGTAAACACGGCAAGCTAAGCCGGCTGTGACTAGCACAGATCGCGGGCGCGCGTACGCGGTTCAGCCAGTGGTGGCGCGCTCCGCTGATTCATATCGTTAGTTCACACGTGTTTTGTCATTCATATGGGCGTGTATTTGCAAAGCTTAGACGTTAGTGTTGCACGTTTAGTGAGTATTGTGTTTACTGTGATTGTTGGTCATGCCTAGACACCAATTCACATTGCGCGAACGTGTGTATATCCATAATTCGTATATGAAAAGCAGAAAATCTTGTTCTGAAACAAGTCGAAAATTTTGAATCAAGTTTCCAGGATGACCTGTGCCTGATGCCAGCACAATTAGGAGGCTCGCTAAACAATTCAAGGAAACAGGCTCCGTAAATAATAAAAGAGTTGACAGATGTTAGGTGTGTGTTTCAAGAGAGGGAGGACATTTTCAGCATCGCCTATGAGCACTGTAAGGTACACATTATTGAACATGTTTGGTAAAAGTGTGATAGTGCACGCCACCGCCGCCTGAACCGGGTGCACACAGCCGCGATCTGCGCTAGTCACAGCCGGCTTAGCTTGTCGTGCTTTCTGGCGCGCACACACATAACGACCATGTATTATAATTCACTTAAAAATTGTAGTTCTCTTTTAACGGATTGTTATATCCCCAACCCTTCCATAACAGTACTATACTGTAGTTCGTTTTTTAATAGATATAATAATACAATATGTAGGTTATTTATTTAATTTTTATATTCTAATTTGTGTTATTCATCTTGTATAAAATGTTTGCTAATTGGCTTCTTTAGTTATAATTATATTCTATACATAATTTTATTCGTTGTTGATCTAGGTTTAGTTTCTTATTACAAAACTTCAAGCCAGAACATTGTATACGCTCTCTAGCCTCAGTGTCAGTTCTCTATGAATACATTTAATAAATTCAAAATTCAAATTCTCAGAATAACCGTTGCCAGCTCAGAGATTCGAACTTGGGATCTCCAAATCCGCAGCTACCCGGACCCAGATTAGCGCAAGTGCTGTAAGCATAAGTAAAGACAGACTCCGCTGGTGCCACGTGGTTGCCAAATCACGTCCAAGTTGTTAAAAGTGGGGTTCGGGAGAGTTTCTAATGCAGCGAGAGATATCTTTTGTAATGTATAAATGCCCGCTTACAACGTGCTATAATGATGAACAACACCGCAGGCCCTCCCCCCAACATTTGTTATCAAGAGAATGCGGCTAACAAGATTTGGTAATTAGCCAAAATGTTAATAAGAATGGTGCCGCATTAACGGCAGATAAATCAGTGCGTGCCTTGGATTACACATGTCTCGTGTTGGAACACTTTCACGGATTCCGGGAACAAATGTGATGCACTCGTCTGATTGAGACTGCCCACGAAGTCTGCTGGGCACGGGCCTCGCTTACACCAGCAGACCAATACTGGCGAGCTCGGACAGTAATTAAATGAAGGACAATAGTGCAATGATATGTAGAGAATATCACAAACAAGTAGTTCCGTGAGGAACTAAATAGCATATTTTCGTATATCCTACTTATCCTGTCTGGTTATCTCTGAGTTGGAGGGGTTGTACATTAGATGCTTTTAACTCAGACTTTCTACTTACCTGATGATCTCAGAGCTAGTATGTTAAGTGCTTTAGAACGCAGAATCTCTGTTTGTCTGTAGGTCTCAGAGCTGGTAATGTTAAGTACTTTGGATCTCAGAATGTATATTTGTCTGATGATCAGCATGTTAAATGCTTTGGATTACAGAATTTCTATTTGATGATCTCAGAGTCGGTATGTTAAGTGCTTTGGACACAGACTAGATACTTGTCTGATGATCACGGAGCTGGTATGTTAGGCTAAGTGCTTTGGATCACAGAATTTCTGTTTGATGATCTCAGAGTCGGTATGTTACGTGCTTTGGACAAAGACAAGATGTCTGATGATCTCAGAGCTGGTATGATAGGCTACGTGCTTTGGATCAGAGAATTTCTATTTGATGATCTCAGAGCCGATAAGTTAAGTGCTTTGGATCACAGAAATTATATTTGATGATCTCAGAGTCGGTATGTTAAGTGCTTTGGACACAGTCAAGATACTTGTCTGATGATCTCAGAGCTGGTATGTTAAGCTTAGTGTTTTGGACACTCAGAGGTAGTAGCCTATGTTAAATGCCTTGGATCACAGAATAAATTTGATGATCTCAGATCCGGTATGTTAAATGCTTTGGACACTGACAAGATACTGGTCTCATGATCTCAGAGCTGGTATGTTATGTGGATCAGTATGTTATGTGGATCACAAAATTTCTGTTTGATGTTGTGAGCTGGTATGTTAAGTGCTTTGGAACGCAGAATCTCTGTTCGTCTGTAGGTCTCAGAGCTAGTAATGTTAAGTGCATTGGATCTCGGAATGTATATTTATCTGATGATCAGCATGTTAAATGCTTTGGATCACAGAATTTATATTTGATTATCTCAGAGTTGGTATGTTAAGTGCTTTGGATCACAGAAATTCTATTTGTCTAATGATCTAATGATATCAGAGTTGGTGTACTAAGTTTCAGACAGCTGAGCGGTGCTTGCAGGGTTCTTGAAGGCTTGATATCTGGTTCCAGGTTGCAAGAGTTTCTTCAAGAGGAGCGTCAGACGGAACCTTACGTACTCATGTCGAGGGAACCGTAACTGCCCCATCGACCAGCACCACCGGAACCAGTGCCAATACTGCCGGCTCAAGAAGTGTCTCAAGATGGGCATGCGGAGAGAAGGTGCGTACCTCACTGAATTCGGGAATTTTGGGAGAAATGGTTAACATATTCAGTCGAATTTGAGCACATTTCATTTGTTGTAGTCTTGTTTTATCATCATGTTAAACATTCAAATGTTCTCGTTATTTGAGACGCGATATGTTGTACCGTCATATAGCTCCTCCGTCGTAACTCCACCCCCAAGTTCAAGAGATTGGTTCATGGATGAGTTTGTGACAATGCACCTTTTATTGCCTTTGGTTGATTGTTTAAAAGAATGTCGCAAAAAATAGAACCAGGATTTCAAAGTAATATACTTTAAAGACGGAGCAATTCCATTTTAAGTCTTTTCAAAGAATTTCATCTTTACCACCAATTCATATCGATGTGTTGCGTCACATTATCCCTCTTTCTCCAAACAAATTCTCACATGTTTCCAGCATTTTTCCGTTATCATTACTTCATATAGGCTACAGTACGTAGAGCTCGCTCCATGTTTTGAGCTTTCATTGTCTTAAATATTAGTGTATAGTATTAATTTACAATAAATGCGTCCCGTTCGTACAAGTATTGTTCTTCAAGTTCAAGAATTGGAAATTGACACCTCCCTCGGGACTCCTACCCAGATCTCCTACAGTCCAGCCTGGCGTGTTTTTCGATAATACCACAACGATCTATGTAGTTAGTTAGTTATCGTTGTTTTAAGGGACGGAACTACGAGGTCATCTGCCCCTCTTAACACAGATTAAAGAATACAAATTTGGAACTGAATTTAAAATTTAGAGGTGGACACCTAAATTTGAAAAGACTGAAAATTAATAAAACAAAAAAATAAATTAAACTAATTATAAATATGAACAAAAATTTCGGTAAACAAAAATTCATCATTCAAAAACGAACAAGTCGTTGAGCCATTGCACACTGAACAATTTAGATTGCTGGCCCTAACCCACTCTCACTTATAAAGGGGATGACGAGATCAGCAGCCACCGCGTCATCGGCTAATATAAGTTTGAGTGTCATCTGCAAACCAAGGTTTCTTTGTAAGTCAGCAAGTTCCACACACTCGGTTAAAATGTGAGCCACGGAACATAATGATCTACACCCGAGGTAAATTCTTTCAAGTCGTGGCTGAGTATAGTGCTCTTTTAGACAAAAATTGAGGTTACTGTGACTTCGCTTGATAACGCCTGCGTGGCTTAAGAGTCAAGGTAAGTTACTGGCATCAATAGAGTATCTCAAAACTTGAAAGAGTTGAAGGTGTGTCTCTCTTTGGCAGTAACTGATTTGGCACTATTGTAAAGCACAGCTCACTAGACTGTAGGGGTCTAGGTTTCGAGTCTCAAGGGTGGTCCTATCTTCAACTCTCTATGTAATCATATTTTAGAGTAGCCTATTTATCGTCTATATCAAGGGTGGCCAATATCATTAACTTTGGGAGCCAGAAATTTATGAAGGTGTTTCGAAGCGAGCCAGATTGTTAAATAATGAATGATTTATAAAATAAAGACAGTTTTTTTTAACCGTCGACTTGAGCATCTATGGACTGCGTGTTAACAACCACTCTCATTTCAGTATCTGCGTCTTGTTCGTTTGCCGGATTTAACATATTGCCAGTATCTCTTGAGCCCATCTATCAGCTTGTTCTTCCTCTCCTCTGTTAAGGAGCCTCTTCGTCATCTGGGTTCTGCCTCCACCATAAAACCCTGATAGCTTTTCACCATCCTTCTGAAACTATTCCTGTCTTTGATTGTATCCTCCGTAATGCCCACCTGTCTCATATCTCTCTCACACACTTGGACCCATTTCAACCTGGAGATCTTCGGTTTAAGAAAATTCCAGATTTTCTTTGTGAGCCGCTCATTATCTTCGTTTTCTAATTGTTGTTGTTATCGGTTCCATCTTGCTGTATACTTTTTATTTGATATTAGGTTTTTATTTTATAAAAAGTGAAGAAACATTTGTATAGTTTACTTAACACTTACACATAACATTATTGTTCAATTACACAACAAGATCAAGGATTTTACTGTTGAGAAGTGCTCTTTTGAATGTTTATTTTTGCTGTTAGTTGTTTGAAATCTGACTGATAATAATTGTTCGAGTTCACTTCAAGGTTCATCGGTTAGTTCAAGTTGAGCGTTGAGTACAGTGATTCACACATAATACAGTAAGTAGTCCCAAATATTGAGATAAGCATACTCTTTAGTCAGTAAATATTTCTTTTCTGGAATTTTCTTCACAAACACCAATCCATTTACATACTTTACTAGCAGTAGTGCCCGGCTTCGCCCGGTGGATTTATTTGTTTTACAGGACAGGAGCGCTCAAGGATACGGATCGGAATAAATGAAAGTAAATTTGAAAGCACCAACGCTTATTGCAGCTGATAACCTCAGTATACTGCACCAACACCATCGCCCTTATACAGAGGCATACTATTGTCATGATGATAACTGTTTTAAGGGGCCAAGGAAATCTTTTTGCACTAATTACTCCCCGTGACTGCAATTTATAAGCAGCTCGCAATTCTGCACCAGAACATTGGTAGGGGCCACATGATGTGGCCCGCATTACATGGCAACAATAGACTTCGGTATTATTGAAGCCGTTCTGGACCGCTTGTTCTTCCGACTTACTGAACATAAATCAATATTTAAGGTTACCTGAGAGGTGTAGCCTAATGCTACATAGCCTAAACTATTCCTCTTGAATCAGGCTATCATATACAAAAAATAATTTTTGAATCCGACTGGTAGTTCCAGAGATTAGCTTTATTATATTAGTATAGATACACTTTTTAAACTTTTAAAAATCACAACTAATTTTTCAAGGAGCCGCACGAGATTGACTCGTTGTGGACACCCATGCTTTATAGGATGCCCTTGGTATAATTATTGCTATTTTGTTTACGACCGTAAACTCACGGTCAAGGAAGGCGTACATCTTGTTTAGTCAAATTTCTTATGTTCATGCAGCACATACTTACAGTAAGTAAAATGAGAATTGGCTACATTGACCCTCATTAATTCAGTGGGCTTTGTTTTAGAAGATATAACTTAATAATCAGCCAGCATGCCTACAGAATGTCACTCCTCAACATGTTCCCAAGCATTGTATGAATATTCAGTACCAGCAGCCTGGTCATTCTTTAGCTGCATGGTATTCTTCGCCTTGTAGGAAGGACTCGGTCTGCCACGTAGTAGTCAAAATTCCTGCCAACTCTTGGATAAATAGGCAACCAACATTTACGTCAGTATGCTTACGAGTTCCACCCAGCAGCATTTTGAAGGAGCTGGAAACACACTGCCTTCTCGTTACAGATGACTGGGAATTAAGTTTTAAATTTTCCGTGTTTAGGAAGTTGATGGTTAAGTGTGCAGTATTATTCGAAGGGCGCGTATATTTGCGTGATTTATTTACTTGCCGTATGGCTTTTAGTGCTGGGAGTGTCCGAGGACATATTCGGCCCGCCTGTAGCTGCTTCAAGTTGTAGCTGCGCTACAAGTTCCGTTCAATTTCAAGTAGTTCCAACTTTCGCTCCTAGATGTCCTTGACACCTAGTGGTGAATGTTGGAACTTAAATAGAGCGTTTCACCGAAATCTAACCAACAATTTAGCTTCACACAAGTTTAATTAGAAGGTTCTTCTACATGACATAAATCTATGACATGGGACCACCAGATTTACTTCCCCTCCGAAGGAAGGCATACTGAAGGATTTTAACGCTCTTAAAATCCGCCGACTTTGGTCGGGTTTGAACCCGCGATCTTGGGCATAGAAGCTCAGCATGCTACCGACTACGCCACCGAAGCCGTGATGAAAAATAATAATACAGTAAATTTAATTAATCAATCCGGATAAACCAGAAATCTGGATAAATAACGACCGGATAAACTAGGTTTTTGCTTATACACACTAGTAGTCATGACATAAACACAGGTTATCAGAAAAATTCTACACACTCAAGTACACGAGGCTACATGACCACGTTGTCATAAAGCCCCTAAAGAATCAACAGCAACGCTTGTCGAGATAAGTATTTTAGGCTGATCAATGTTACTCTCCGAAAGAGATTGTTAGGTCCAGTACAGGAAATAAGCTGGGAATATTTCTTGCATCACGATATTCTATTGATGTGAAACTTATCAGTGCTTGCTTACCGCACTGTGGTTAGGTGCGACATTTCGTAAGACGGAATTTACGTTCGATAGGATAACAAACTCATTTCTCTCTGTCTTTGAGGTCGAGTAGCAGTGGCGTAACTGAAAATGAAATGAAAATCCACAGCCTGCTTCCAGTCTCCGACCGGGTCAGGAATGGAATGAATGAAGCCCCTATCTAGCGGCGAGGATATAAACTGTGCCGGCTGCCGAGGCCTGACGCACTCCTCCAGTGGCGTAACTAAAGTTTGCTAATGAAGGGGATATTGTTGTTGTTTGAGTCTTCAGTCTATTGACTGGATTGATGCAGCCCTCCATACTCCCTGTACTGAGCTAATCATTTCATCTCTACATAGCTACCACATCCTACATCCGAGGCAATCTGTTTAACATATTCTCGACCATTCCTTCCATAACTAAGCTTGCTATTCCTGGGTGTCTTAGTATGTGTCCTACCAACCTATCTCTTCTCTTCATTAGCAGTCGCCAGAAACATCTCTCCTCTCCCAATCGTCTTAATACCTTTTCATTTGTTACCCTATATACCCATCTGTTCCTCATCATTATTCTGTAACACCACATTTCAAACAATTCCTTTCTTCTGCACCTATAGTCCAAGTTTCACTTCCATAGAGTGCAATGCTCCAGACAAAGGCTTTTAAAAATGACTTCCTAATACCTAAATCTATATTCGATAACAACAGATTCCTTTTTTGTAGAAATTATTTCCTTTTCTGAGCCAACCTACTTTTAATATCCTCTTTGCTTCATCCATCACTGGTAATTTTGCTTCCTAAGTAACAGAAGGCTCCTACTTTCTTTAGCTTTTCACCTGCCAATTTGATGTCCATAGAGGTTTCTGATATATTTCGGCTCTATTCCAATATTTTTGGTGAGTCAAAATTACATTGGAGGTGGGGACATAGTGAAACATAATCAATGAAATCAAGTATACGATCCCGAAGTTTCAAAACCTCCTGGTTGATTTAATTAGAATTTGTTACGTTGTATTTGCACTTATCAATGTTCAAATGCTCGAAAATTGTGTTGATATCTCTACACAGTATAAAACAATGTCCCCGATTCTTGGATGTAACAGTTAATCTCGAGAACCACTCGATGGATTTTGATGCAGTTTTCACCATTCTGTAAAGGATTTCTCGAGGAAGATTTCTGTATAAAACACTAATTTATGACCAAAGAAAGCCGAGCAGTAACGATTTCAGTGAATCTAGTCGAAGAAAAACCTGCCGTCCGTGTGCCTTTTACAGTAAGCTTACGCTGCGTAAACCGTTAAAAATATCTATATACTGTACTATGAGTGTAAGAATTGTTCAGCATGAAAAGTTCTTCAAAAAAGTCCCCGTCAGCATACCTGTATCTTTATTACATCGCTCACTATAAGTGTTTTTACGTTTTCATTTCTTCCAACAATCTGCATTCAGTGGAAATTTAAATTACTAGCTTCGGAGCGAGTTTACGAGCTAGCGAGTGACCCTCTCACCTCAGTTTCGTCCATCATCAAACTGTTGAGTCCTGTCGAGTTAAGACCTCAGAGAAGAGTTGTGTTTGAAGTTTCGCTGTTCACCTCGGCTTTTCTGAATTGCGTCTGGAATCTGCCGTCCGTGCACCTTTTAAGCTTACGCTGGGTAAACCGATAAAGAGACCAGGTGAAGCCGAGGCGGGTTGCTAGTTCATATACTGTATATTGTGCCCATTTAGCAAGAAATATGCCAATCACAGTGTACCAGCGTAGCTCAATTCGGGATTTCGGGGCAGCGGTAAGTTCCCCCACTCTGTGACTCACATATTTGGATTAATTAGAGGATACACTTGCAAAAATAACAACAAAATCAACTCCTATTTAAACACATTTAATTAATAAAATTAATGGCGCTACAAACATATTTACAATTTAATTACTGACCCAAATATCAACTGCTTGTTCCAAATGAACAAGGGATCACAAAATAAAATAAACAAATATTGTATTCAAAACCTGTGGTTTCCACATAAACCAACAATTCTTACTTAATCTCACTTCCATAAAGCACTAACATTAAGTTTACATAACTCCGAGCTCTTGGCTCCATGCTTTTACATTATTATGGTGTCATTCTTGTACACCTCAAACATTAGCTTTTATATTTTCTTATTTCTCAAAAACAAGATATAATTATATTTAAAAATCTAGGTTAATTATCTAACTCAATATTTTGGGCATGTCCACACATTCAGTTGTTATCATCTCTCTTTATTTCACAAATATATTAAGGTAATCAGAAAATCAATTGTGTACTCCAGAGCGTGAAGGTACTTGACACAGTCAAAAAACTATAGTTACTCCCGAACTCAGTTGCCTTCAATCAACTCGTGGAATCCCACGTCCATACATTATTACAATAGGGATTGTTATTTATCTCTTATGTCTTAATAGACCATTATCATATAAGAAACTACGATCTGAACCGGCAAACGAAATATCCATCTTTAAGGACCTCGGTTCAACGCCCGGGTCGTTAACAACTTTAAACACTCCTGGTGTATTTATTTCTCTTTACAACAGCTTACGAGACGGTCTCTGTTCCCCCTCGCTTTAAGAAAGCTAGACTTTACTACTTGGGGTGCGATTTATGACACGTTAGGGTGGCGGCGACTCCTGTCTGACCCAACATTAGTAGCTTATTTTCAAGGCTTTCAAAACAAACCTTCCCATTCTATCCAGTTCTGGGGAGACCGGGCTTTATTGTACCGTATACATTCAAACAACTATTCTTTGGTTCAAAGACCATTTTTATATCCTTGGCATTTATTAATTATGAGAGGGTCCTCATTGATTGGGAAGATTAATACACATACGACAACGGAGAATTTCAGGGGCTTTTATCATAAGAAGATCCTGCATTCGAATCTCTTCAGGTGCCTCGGGAACCAATCCCGTACAGAGGACTTATACAAAATGCGATTTAGAGTCGGCCGTGGCCCATATGACATACGCTCAATAATACCATATATTAGCTCCCTTTTTAAATACATACACAATGCCTCGTGATACTAATGTCACAAATAGAGGACTTACACAATTATCAATTCACTGCAATCAACTACCCTCCATAAGTAATGTACCAAGTATTTAACCACTACGCTTTCCTAGCGTGACACTTTAATATTATATTTGCGCTCATTATGCGCTATGCATTATTTTAAGCCGAAAATGTCTTCCCAAGAACTGATAAAATCTCTTTAGTAACAATTCATATTATTTTAATTCACATATTAATCTTTCCGTGGTCGATAAATCGCTCCCTGTTTTAAAATATTCCATTGAACCTCATCTTTTACACATACGTTAAGGCTTAACGCTCTTATATTCATATAAATTTATTTGATTTTTATTTAACATTTCCATATTTAATTATTATTATTATCTTTATTCTTTATACAAGCTCAAAAGCTATTTCTTTCATATCTCAACTTTACTTTATTTCAATGTCTTTCATGATAATTAATGATATTTCGCTGGCTCTTATGACATTTGTTAAATACATTAACCCTTTATTCACATATTTCCTCTACGGGATTTATTCTTTATATAATTATTCATAATTTCTCTATTTATTTTATTATTGTTCAGACCGTGTTCTTGATTATTCAGTATTTATTCATTAAAACACATCCCTTTCACTCAAAAACTCCGGTGAGTCTGTACACAATCAATTTCTGACACCAAAATAAAAATGAATTTAGTACTCACATATTTTCCAGATCATCCCATGATCTTAAATCTGGTGCGGTGTTTCATTTTTGGGCCCACTTTGAACTTTTTACACCATATTGAAGGTATTCATCTTACGTAAAAACAGTTTTTGACATATATCTAAAACACTTAATATTGACGACATCTTTATATACTGATGTGTCCCTTTTGAACACATAATAAACACTAAAAATATTATTTAACACACAATCTTGATTATTTTACACTTCACAATGACTCGATCACTAGGCCGTATTTCTGAGCCTATCACACGTGATCTTCTTAAATTCCCGTTTCCAAGGGTGAAATTTATTCGATGTCGGCTTCCTACCCTGCAGAACGCGAAAGTCCCGAAACATCTACTGTCCCCTGGAGTCAAATTCTGCTACTCCTATCCTGGATAACCGGCTATTGATCTAGCTTGAACGGCTTCTCTGTAGATCTGTCTATTTATCCTAACGAAAGTCTATATGGATCGAGGTCTCCTCTAAGACCTATAGAATTAGTTTATAGCAGCTAGCACTTCTCAATTCTAGTATTTTTAGAATTGTTCGCCTGCTTTCTGGAGCTAATGTTTATAGTCTCCTATCCCCTTTATTTGAACTGTTTTAACACTCCTACGTTCGAACCTTATTCTGTTCTTCCCTTTTAGATTGCTTCAATTTAAATAACAGTTTATCTGTCTGGTACGATACTTCCGTACGTTATGATCTATTCGTTCGTACATTTAACGACCTATCGTCTTTAAGTCCGACGTTCGCAGCCTGCTCTGACTATATCTTACGAAGTTTCACTTTAACTTGTATACAGTCGGGCCTAAATCCTATAATTAGGATTTTCCTAATATTTCACTCCGGCGATACTTTAAAATTTCGTTTTGACTGCCCCTTATGGAGGCAAGCAAGTCGTTACTACTGTGACGCCTGTGGCTATCGGATCTTACTTCGGCGGTGTAAAACAGCGTTTCTCCCCTCAAGGAGTACTGGTAGCTGTTATCGATGTAACGCAGAGTTACGTCCCCTCACGGACTGTCGGAATGACTACTTCTACGTCGTGGAGCAGCACTTCCCCTCACGGAATGCTCGTAGGACTGCATGTGCTGATATAACTTCACGTCCTCCTGGACGGATTCGTACTGCGTGATTATACCCCTCACGGGCTGTTCAAGACGGCATTCAATGATGATCGTGACACAGTGACGTCCCCTCAGGCTGTCTGAATACTGCATTCGTTGTGATGTGATACAGCATCTCCCCTCACGGAGTCTGTCGTGAACTGCATGATTAGCTTGGAAACGCCCGAAGCTTTATACTGTTTTACTACAAAAAAATGAGACTCAAGCCTTTTCTGTGGTCAACTTCTAAAATAATGGTGCCACAAATATAAAAATTATACCTTCCGAAAGCTCGTCTTCTCAACGTCACATGATCTTATTGCACCTAAGAATCGATCGTGCAATTCGGAGATATTAATTAATTTCTCGTCCTCAATTGTGTGGGTGTTGCATTTCTTTTGCTCTCTCCCCTCCACAGAGGCTTAGGTAATTCCCCAATGACGTCGTCTTACGTCGGCAGTTTATTTCTGCACAATTATTACATGGTTTCTCTATACTGAAAAATCTCTCATTCAAAATGATTCACTGTACTGTGCTTGTTTACTCATTATTATGCTCGTAAACGTGTTAATTTTAATTATTCCTCTTCTGGCTCATATGCGGCGTTGTCAAATTCCAGCAACGTCAGCTTGAATTCCGATTCAGGCTTCTCTGTCTAACACGGTGGAAAGTTCCACTCAGTTATTAATACTCGTGACCAGCCCTCTCTGAAATGTCGAGTGGGGTGATCTCATCTAAGGAGCATCTGTCCCTAGTCGCTTGCACAATGTTAAGCTAATTCCTGGCTTAAAATCTCTCTCCGTTCCTTTATGAAACTATACGTTTCTTTCATTTCTTCCTTAAGGACATGGTTCGACCGTCATGGACCCTATGGCCCATGGGTTCATCTCTCCCCTCCTTAGGTAAATAAATTTTCGAAAATTTTGCGGAAATTTATTTCAATTTTATTTGTATTCCTTTTCCGTCGAATCCATCATAACGTCATCCGTATTTACTGTTGTTTTATTTTCTTAAGGTTCCTTCCACTAATTATGTAGGTTGGGTATGCTCTATCTTTACCCTTTTCTCCTTTATTAGATTAAAATTTTCCTTTTCAATAAAATCAATTACTTCTTTAAAGTTCCTTTCCTTTCTGGTCTGTGTTTAGGTTGGGTCTCCAAGAGTTCCCATTCATTCATTTATTCCCTAGTGGTCGACTCCACTCAGGCCATAAATCTCTTGTCACGTTCAGTTTACAACTCTCTACCCTCGTCTGGCGCATGCTTCTCCAAACTCGAGTCAACGGTTGGTTTCCTTTCTTCTTGTCTCAAGTCAGACTTCAAGTCGTTCTGTTCTTTATTCATTATATTTCTTCAACTCAATGACTTTATGTTAATTATCTTGCGGGTGCAATTAGCTTTACCCGTAACTCAATTCATTACAGTTATCAGACTTCAAGTCTGTTACACTTCATTTAAAATTTTTAAGAGCTCAGTCTGACTTCACCTGACTCTTTCTGGTTCTCTTCCCTATTCCTCATCTCTCTTTGAGATGGTATTTCATCACATATTATACTTATCTCTCGTATTCTTTGATGGTTGCAAATATCTTTACCCGTTTGTTCCTATGGGATAATTCGCTTCCTTCACCTCGTATTGAGATGGCATTTTCCAAGAGTATTTCTTTTTCCTACTCTTCCAATTCTTTAGATTTTCCAAATCTCTTTCCTTTCTCTTCTTTTTATCCTTCCCTTTCTTCTTACGATGCTTCCAGCTGAAATATGCCTGGGCATCCTCTTTCTCCAAGACATCGTTTGTTATTTCACCTTCTTTCATTGTTTCCATGGGGTATCCATTTCCTGGTACACCAATTATCAACGGCGGTTTTCCTCCTTTTGGCTCTTCTTCAGAGACGTCTCCTCTCATTTTTTCATTGTTTCCAACAATCTCATCCTTTTCCTTTAGGGTTTCCTGGCTCTTATTTGCATCTCTTTCCAGTCCTCTTTTCTGTCGTTGGCATTCCTGACATTTAATCATTAATTCGAGGATCTGGGCTTTCAATTTTTCCTCTTCTTCCTCTAATGCCCTTTTATTTTCCTGGTCTTCCTGAATGTCTTCTAGGTTTTCTTTTTCTACCTCCTCATTTTCTTCGGAGTTTTCTTTTTCAATTCCTGTGAACTCTTGAACCTCTGTTTCCATCGGTACTCCGTTGACATTTCCTATATTTGTTTCATCTAATTTCTCTATTTCTTCTGGAATTATCATTTCCGTTTCTTCAACTATCAATTCCTTTAGTATCTCCTGTTCCGAGATTACTTCTTGTTCTTCCAGCTCGACCTTTTCATAAAAATGAGTCTCTTCAATTTGGAGCTCATTTTCATTTTGGCTATCCTCCAGGTCTGGAATTACGATTTCTTCCTGAATTTCCATTGATTTCTCTATGAGGATCTCCAAGTTTTCTTCAATTTCCACTGGAGTCATGATGATTTCTATTTCTTGTTTTTCTTCTTTAATCTCAACTTTGGGCTGTTCTGGCACCGTGACTTCTTTTTCTTCTTCAATTTCGGCTTGTTTTTCAACTTCCGTCTGGACAGCTGTTTCATTTTCCTGACAGTTCTGCGCCACCATGTATTCCTCATATACCTTCTGAGCAGCCTCTAATATTTCTTGATATTCTGGAATTTTGGCCTGTCTTACTTCAGCCAACTCCTGAATACTTATTATCTCATATTCGTCATACATGCTCATTCTGAAACAGTGCATTTTTCTCATTTCCTTTACCAGATAATCCTTTTGTTCCTTTACATATTTCAGCCTTTCGTGCTCTTTATAATCGGTCTTCCACCAAATCTTATCCCATTTATCCAGTATCTCTGACCATTGTCTCTTTATTTCCATAATTTCATCCACGAAACTTTCTATCTGTTCCCACGGAGCTAATTCGATTTTTCCTTCTTTCACCATACGTTCTACAAATTCCTTCTTCGTTTCCCTAAATGACTCCTTTACATTAGGGATTTCCTCGTATAATTCCTCTAATTCCTGTTTCGGTATCTCATAGTCATTTATACTTATCCTATCCCAAAGTTCACCTATCTTCTTTATTTCCTTAGAAATACTTTCTCTCTGTTCCTCAATGCCTTCCTTCTTTCTTGAGTCGAAATCCTTTAAATTCCAAAGTTCATTTCTCATCCTATGATACTTATTATCCGTTTCACGAATTATATCCAAGAATTTCTCTATTTCATCCCATTCCGCCATTTCTACCTTTTCCTGATCCTGAACGTCAGTACTATCGTTCTTTTCCCCTTCGTTTTCGGAGCCTACCTGGACCGACATTACTACGTGAGACTTTGTATTATCCTTATTCTTATCATTATCAATTACATTTTCCCTTGGAATTGGTTTACAAATTTCCTTTTCCTTTCCGAGCTCTAAAGGCTCAACATTTATTACCCTTTTGTCTGCAGACATGTTACCATCTCTTCGTGTAACTATGTCTCCAGGTGCACGCATGCTTTCTACAGAAACATTTATCATTTCTTTGGTTGGGTACTCTTTCTCACCTGTAGTTTTACCTTTCCCTGGGCTCTCGGCCCTTACATTCTCAGAGAGCCTCCGCCTCTCTTCACCTAACAACATCATATTAAAATACAGTGGGCCTCTAATGCCACCACACTAGTACATGTTTGAGAGATGATACTCTGAATTAGTGTATCCCAATTTCTTTAAAACTTTACTTTGGTACGGGTATTCACTTACAACGTACCCTTTGGATAATCTTATTCAATTTCATAAAACCTTTATGGAAGTATTTAAAAAAAATTTCGAAAAACCATTTTTTTTTCCAAAAAAATGAAAATTTTGATTTTTCGAAAAAACTGGGGTTTTCCCTGGGAAAACTCAGCCCCGCGTACTGGGCGCCATGTTTACTTTTGCTAGAAGCCCCACGTTGAAGCCACTATGTTTACTTTTGCTAGGGGGTTTATAATATAATATTCAGGGCTGCTCGGTGTGAGTTTCCAGGGACCCATGCGGTCAGTTAATATTTTACGTTGTAGCTTTTCCTATCATTACTTTATTTTTACATGATATGACCGACTTAAGTGTTCCTCTAGTTATTAATCCGGCACATTATTTATATATCCCCCTGTGCCCATTTAGCAAGAAATATGCCAATCACAGTGTACCAGCGTAGCTCAATTCGGGATTTCGGGGCAGCGGTAAGTTCCCCCACTCTGTGACTCACATATTTGGATTAATTAGAGGATACACTTGCAAAAATAACAACAAAATCAACTCCTATTTAAACACATTTAATTAATAAAATTAATGGCGCTACAAACATATTTACAATTTAATTACTGACCCAAATATCAACTGCTTGTTCCAAATGAACAAGGGATCACAAAATAAAATAAACAAATATTGTATTCAAAACCTGTGGTTTCCACATAAACCAACAATTCTTACTTAATCTCACTTCCATAAAGCACTAACATTAAGTTTACATAACTCCGAGCTCTTGGCTCCATGCTTTTACATTATTATGGTGTCATTCTTGTACACCTCAAACATTAGCTTTTATATTTTCTTATTTCTCAAAAACAAGATATAATTATATTTAAAAATCTAGGTTAATTATCTAACTCAATATTTTGGGCATGTCCACACATTCAGTTGTTATCATCTCTCTTTATTTCACAAATATATTAAGGTAATCAGAAAATCAATTGTGTACTCCAGAGCGTGAAGGTACTTGACACAGTCAAAAAACTATAGTTACTCCCGAACTCAGTTGCCTTCAATCAACTCGTGGAATCCCACGTCCATACATTATTACAATAGGGATTGTTATTTATCTCTTATGTCTTAATAGACCATTATCATATAAGAAACTACGATCTGAACCGGCAAACGAAATATCCATCTTTAAGGACCTCGGTTCAACGCCCGGGTCGTTAACAACTTTAAACACTCCTGGTGTATTTATTTCTCTTTACAACAGCTTACGAGACGGTCTCTGTTCCCCCTCGCTTTAAGAAAGCTAGACTTTACTACTTGGGGTGCGATTTATGACACGTTAGGGTGGCGGCGACTCCTGTCTGACCCAACATTAGTAGCTTATTTTCAAGGCTTTCAAAACAAACCTTCCCATTCTATCCAGTTCTGGGGAGACCGGGCTTTATTGTACCGTATACATTCAAACAACTATTCTTTGGTTCAAAGACCATTTTTATATCCTTGGCATTTATTAATTATGAGAGGGTCCTCATTGATTGGGAAGATTAATACACATACGACAACGGAGAATTTCAGGGGCTTTTATCATAAGAAGATCCTGCATTCGAATCTCTTCAGGTGCCTCGGGAACCAATCCCGTACAGAGGACTTATACAAAATGCGATTTAGAGTCGGCCGTGGCCCATATGACATACGCTCAATAATACCATATATTAGCTCCCTTTTTAAATACATACACAATGCCTCGTGATACTAATGTCACAAATAGAGGACTTACACAATTATCAATTCACTGCAATCAACTACCCTCCATAAGTAATGTACCAAGTATTTAACCACTACGCTTTCCTAGCGTGACACTTTAATATTATATTTGCGCTCATTATGCGCTATGCATTATTTTAAGCCGAAAATGTCTTCCCAAGAACTGATAAAATCTCTTTAGTAACAATTCATATTATTTTAATTCACATATTAATCTTTCCGTGGTCGATAAATCGCTCCCTGTTTTAAAATATTCCATTGAACCTCATCTTTTACACATACGTTAAGGCTTAACGCTCTTATATTCATATCAATTTATTTGATTTTTATTTAACATTTCCATATTTAATTATTATTATTATCTTTATTCTTTATACAAGCTCAAAAGCTATTTCTTTCATATCTCAACTTTACATTATTTCAATGTCTTTCTTGATAATTAATGATATTTCGCTGGCTCTTATGACATTTGTTAAATACATTAACCCTTTATTCACATATTTCCTCTACGGGATTTATTCTTTATATAATTATTCATAATTTCTCTATTTATTTTATTATTGTTCAGACCGTGTTCTTGATTATTCAGTATTTATTCATTAAAACACATCCCTTTCACTCAAAAACTCCGGTGAGTCTGTACACAATCAATTTCTGACACCAAAATAAAAATGAATTTAGTACTCACATATTTTCCAGATCATCCCATGATCTTAAATCTGGTGCGGTGTTTCATTTTTGGGCCCACTTTGAACTTTTTACACCATATTGAAGGTATTCATCTTACGTAAAAACACGTTTTGACATATATCTAAAACACTTAATATTGACGACATCTTTATATACTGATGTGTCCCTTTTGAACACATAATAAACACTAAAAATATTATTTAACACACAATCTTGATTATTTTACACTTCACAATGACTCGATCACTAGGCCGTATTTCTGAGCCTATCACACGTGATCTTCTTAAATTCCCGTTTCCAAGGGTGAAATTTATTCGATGTCGGCTTCCTACCCTGCAGAACGCGAAAGTCCCGAAACATCTACTGTCCCCTGGAGTCCAATTCTGCTACTCCTATCCTGGATAACCGGCTATTGATCTAGCTTGAACGGCTTCTCTGTAGATCTGTCTATTTATCCTAACGAAAGTCTATATGGATCGAGGTCTCCTCTAAGACCTATAGAATTAGTTTATAGCAGCTAGCACTTCTCAATTCTAGTATTTTTAGAATTGTTCGCCTGCTTTCTGGAGCTAATGTTTATAGTCTCCTATCCCCTTTATTTGAACTATTTTAACACTCCTACGTTCGAACCTTATTCTGTTCTTCCCTTTTAGATTGCTTCAATTTAAATAACAGTTTATCTGTCTGGTACGATACTTCCGTACGTTATGATCTATTCGTTCGTACATTTAACGACCTATCGCCTTTAAGTCCGACGTTCGCAGCCTGCTCTGACTATATCTTACGAAGTTTCACTTTAACTTGTATACAGTCGGGCCTAAATCCTATAATTAGGATTTTCCTAATATTTCACTCCGGCGATACTTTAAAATTTCGTTTTGACTGCCCCTTATGGAGGCAAGCAAGTCGTTACTACTGTGACGCCTGTGGCTATCGGATCTTACTTCGGCGGTGTAAAACAGCGTTTCTCCCCTCAAGGAGTACTGGTAGCTGTTATCGATGTAACGCAGAGTTACGTCCCCTCACGGACTGTCGGAATGACTACTTCTACGTCGTGGAGCAGCACTTCCCCTCACGGAATGCTCGTAGGACTGCATGTGCTGATATAACTTCACGTCCTCCTGGACGGATTCGTACTGCGTGATTATACCCCTCACGGGCTGTTCAAGACGGCATTCAATGATGATCGTGACACAGTGACGTCCCCTCAGGCTGTCTGAATACTGCATTCGTTGTGATGTGATACAGCATCTCCCCTCACGGAGTCTGTCGTGAACTGCATGATTAGCTTGGAAACGCCCGAAGCTTTATACTGTTTTACTACAAAAAAATAAGACTCAAGCCTTTTCTGTGGTCAACTTCTAAAATAATGGTGCCACAAATATAAAAATTATACCTTCCGAAAGCTCGTCTTCTCAACGTCACATGATCTTATTGCACCTAAGAATCGATCGTGCAATTCGGAGATATTAATTAATTTCTCGTCCTCAATTGTGTGGGTGTTGCATTCCTTTTGCTCTCTCCCCTCCACAGAGGCTTAGGTAATTCCCCAATGACGTCGTCTTACGTCGGCAGTTTATTTCTGCACAATTATTACATGGTTTCTCTATACTGAAAAATCTCTCATTCAAAATGATTCACTGTACTGTGCTTGTTTACTCATTATTATGCTCGTAAACGTGTTAATTTTAATTATTCCTCTTCTGGCTCATATGCGGCGTTGTCAAATTCCAGCAACGTCAGCTTGAATTCCGATTCAGGCTTCTCTGTCTAACACGGTGGAAAGTTCCACTCAGTTATTAATACTCGTGACCAGCCCTCTCTGAAATGTCGAGTGGGGTGATCTCATCTAAGGAGCATCTGTCCCTAGTCGCTTGCACAATGTTAAGCTATATTCCTGGCTTAAAATCTCTCTCCGTTCCTTTATGAAACTATACGTTTCTTTCATTTCTTCCTTAAGGACATGGTTCGACCGTCATGGACCCTATGGCCCATGGGTTCAATATATTAGGTCGAATTGTGCACATGAAATGCAAGCCTGGCACAGCATGGACACAATACGAACCAATAGTTGTACAACAGTCTTGGTTTCAGTAGGGCCCGTGGGGCCAAGTGCACATCTTGTGCTAGTCTGATCCGGCCCGCGACATGGTTTCACATAGGTCATATATTCTGTTCTGTTGTGGGGTTTGAAGCCATTTTTCAGTGTTGCCCTAGTAAACAATAGTTTAGTGCTTTTCAGTCGGTCAACACGAATGTACCCAAAAGAGCTGGGTTATGCCCTAATCCTGAAATAAATTACATGGGATTAACTAATACACTAGGATGACCAGTTTCGATCGTCAAGCGATCATCATCAGATCCATTACACTTAGGCTATAAAATCTATGTTTGAAAATACAGGTGAAAGTATTTTACAATATGTACAATTATTTATTGCAGTATTGGTAATGCCAGTTGAATTGCTGAAATATGGGGGTGAGAAGCTTCATGAAAAACTGCATAAACTTATCCTGGAAATATGGCGCGAGGAACAAATACCGGATGAATGGAAGGAAGCAATTATTGTTCCAATACATAAGAAAGGAGATAAACATAACTGCGGAAATTACAGAGGAATATCCCTACTTGTCACAGCTTACAAATTACTGTCGCACATAATATTACAACGTCTAATTCCATACACCGAAGATATAATAGGAGACTATCAGAATGGTTTCCGTAAAAACAGATCAACAACAGACAATATATTTTGTATTAAGACAATCAATGAAAAAGTTTGGGAATATAACAAAAACGTCCATTACCTATTTATTGACTTCCAAAAGGCCTATGACTCAGTCCACAGAGAAACGGTGTGGCAAATTATGGCAGAATACGGAATCCCACAGAAACTTATCAGCCTGGTCAAATGTGTATGGAGGAGACAGTGAGCAAAGTGACACACTGTGGATCCGTATCAGACGGTTTTGAAAACAGAACAGGACTAAAACAAGGTGATGCGCTCTCCCCACTTCTCTTCAACATCGTTCTGGAAAAAGTAATTCGGGAAACCAAAGAAGCTGCAACTGGAGACCTAGCAGATAACAAACACAACATCCTGGCATATGCAGATGACATTGTATTAATAGGAAATAATGGAGGAGAAATTGAAGCTTTATTCAGGAAATTAAATGAAACTGCTGCAAAAATAGGTCTAAAGATTAATGAAGAGAAGACAGAATACATGATCATACAGAGAGAAAACATGACTACAGACCAACGCAACAATCTTCATATAGGCAATTTTACCTTTAAGAACACGCCAAACTTCAAATACCTTGGGGTAAATATAAATGACTGCAATAGAAGACAAGTTGAACACCAAATTAGATTACGGAATGCAAACAAAGTTTACTTTTTCCTGCATAAATTACTTTCCTCCAAACTTTTGACCAGGAAAACAAAACTAAAACTATACAACACGATCATCAGGCCGGTACTGCTATACGGAGCCGAAACATGGAGTGTGACCAAAAGGGAGGAACGCCAACTTACAGTCTTCGAAAACAAGATATATAGAAAAATTTTCGGCCCCATCTTTGACCAGGAAACACAAAGATGGGTTCTCAGATCAAATCATGAGCTGTACAAGTTGGCCAATCAACCCAGAGTAGTGGACGTCATGAAAGCGAAACGGCTGCAATGGGCAGGGCATGTTATCAGAATGGACTCTGCCAGAATAGTTCGCCAGGTGTATGAGAAGAAGATCGAAGGCTCGAGACCCCCTGGAAGACCTAGGAGTAGATGGCAAGATGAGGTGACCTCTGACTGCAGACAAATGGGTATTACTGTATGGGAGAATACTGCGCTGGATAGGAGGAGATGGAGGCAGATAGTGAGAGCGGCACGGGATCGTCACGTCCCAGAAAAGCCAACGGAGTGAGTGAGTGAGTGAGTATTGGTAATGCAACTGTCGGTGTATGCTAAATGCAGTATATCTGATGTTAGGTGAAATGCTAAAATGGTGATAGAAATCCGGAGTTTGTCTGTTTAGGGTGACTATATGGTTGTAAAAAGTCAACTATGGTTAAACTGTAATATTATAGGCTACTACTTATCTGGTTGTCTTCCTTGCTGGAGCTACGCCCAGTTTTCGTGTTCACTGTTACTCCAGGTGTGGTCGACTGAGATGAGAGAAAAACCAGTGTCGTTGAGATAACAGCCCATCTCAGTCGACCACACCTGGAGTAACAGTGAACACGAAAACTGCACGAAGATCCAGCAAGGAAGACAACCAGATAAGTAGTAGCCTGTAATATTACAGTTTAACCATAGTTGACTTTTTACAACCATATTATCACCCCAAATTACAAACTCCGGATATTTATCACCATTTAGCATTTCACCTAACATCATATATAGCCTATTGCAATTAGCATACACCGACAGTTGCATTACCAATACTGCAACTAAATAATTGTACGTATTGTAAATATTTTCACCTGTATTTTCAAACATAGATTTTATAGCCTAAGTGTAATGGATCAGACGATGATCGCTTGACGATCGAAACTGGTCATCCTAGTGTATTTATTAATCTCATGTCATTTATTTCAAGATTAGGGCATAATCCAGCTCTTTTGGGTACATTCGTGTTGACCGACTGAAAAGCACTAAACTCTTATTCTGTTCTGTGTACTTAGAAGTGAAAAACCATTTCAATCTCATTGTGTTTATGCCTTATGTGTAATATCGTTTTACGCGAAAAATCTCCACGACGAATTTGAATAAAAATTTCAGGACTTCAAAATTATTGAACAGGACTTGGACATTTTAAGCATGCCATTATTTTAATGTTGACTGTAAAACAGTAAAATCAGAGTTGAAGCTAGAACTGATTGAGTTACAATGTAGCCCAACAACGAATTAAAGCAACTATTCCTCAACGTTTCGAAAATTGAGTTCTACAAGGTCCTACCAAAATCAAGCTTCCCAAACTTGAAATCTCATGCACAAAAGATAACTAGCATGTTCGCATCTTACTATATCTGTGAACAGGTGATTTCTGCAATGAAGCTTCGCAAAAATAGCGTCAGAAATAGATTGACGGACCACCATTTAGCAGCTCTACTAAGAATCAGCTCATCCCAGTTTCAATCAGATTATGAAAAACTTTTAGAAGCACAGCCACAGTTTCACTTGTCACATATTCCTTCCTCTTCTAACACATAATGAGGGTGTGTTGTTTTTTCCTAAGTTTTCTACAATTTATAGCCAATACGTCTTGTTTGATTAAAATTCATAAATAAAAAGTTTATAATGTATCTACAAACATGTGTTGTTCTTTTTTACGGCTCGCCTAGATTATTTTTTATTGAATCTGGCCCTGCCCCTGGAAGGTTTGCCCATGTTTGCTGTATAATCTCACTTGGTATAGGCCTATCATCTACTGTCGACCAAAATATTATGTGCACTCGAGTTTGAAGGTTGTTTGTGAAGTAACCAATAGACCTACATAAAATCCAATAACATAATCATTTTCGTCGTTCTATTGTACGTTAGTTCATTTAGGTTTGGAATTTTTAATTTATATTTTAATATTTTTCATCGCAGTTGGAACACAAAAAGAGCCCATTTTTACGCGTGTTTCAACCATGCGTCACATTTAAGAATTATTATCTCAAAAACCCGTCATCAGATCGAATCCAGATTATAGCACCATATACATTGGGATGTTTTATAACTGGTTTATTAATTTCAAAATTGTGTGTGTCCAAGAAACAAAGTTGTTATCATTTTTGTAAGGTAACGTTTTCTCGGCTCGGGGTGGTTGGAAAATATAGTTCTTTGTCGCGTTGTAATCCTTATACATCAAATGGTTATGCTGTATGACTGTGAAATACGTAAATTTATTCACTTATTTTATATCGGTTTGTATTTCTACGGGAAAATAAGACATGGTTCAGCAGGTAGCCGATACGGGTAAAGCAGTACAGCGTTGCAAGGATGGAGCCCATTAGGCGTCATGCCGTGCCTCACTCGGCAGTGATGGGCTGCATCTCGGCAACGCTGTACTGCTTTGCCCGTATCGGTTACCTGCCGAACCATGCCTTATTTTCCCGTAGAAATACAAACCGATATAAAATAAGTGAATTAATTTACATATTTCACAGTCATACAGCATAAACTTTGGATATATAAGGATTACAACGCGACAAAGTACTACATTTTCCAACTTCCCGAGCCGAGAAAACGTTACCTTACAAAAATGATAACAACTTTGTTTCTTGGACACACAACATTTTGAAATTAATAAAACCAGTTATAAACAATTCCCATGTATAAGGTGTTAACATTTCGATTCGATCTGATGACGGGTGTTTGAGATAATAATTCTTAAATGTGACGCATGGTTGAAACACGCGTAAAATTGGCTTTTTTGTGTGTTCCAACTGCGATAAAAAAATATTAAAATATAAACTAAAAATTCCAACCCTACATCAACTAACGTACAATGGAACGACGAAAATGATGATGTTATTGGATTTTATGTAGGTCTATTGGTTACTTCACAAACAACCTTCAAACTCGAGTGTACATAATATTTTGGTCGACAGTAGGCTTACAGATTGGAGCCGCGTCGTATATAGCTAAACTAGACACCGGCCGCGAAAGCCTACGATCTAAATATCTCACTTGGTATTCAAGCAGTCGCGAAAATACAATGCTTCCATAATATTAATATTCATGTATCGGTTCGAACCTGGGCTGAGGAACAGAACACTTGTCTTGGGCCGACCGACATGCACTTCCTCCCATACAATAGACGCCGTGTACCGTGACCCTCGCCGGACTTGTCAGGAACTCTCCCACGGAACTTGTATAATGTGTGCGCGTGGTCAGGCCGGTTATGCTGTGTTGTCATAAAACTTAATATTATTCTGTGTTGATCCGGCAAGGTCATGCGGACGGTTTTTTATGACCCCGAGTTGACCTCTACTGCGTTTAATAGAATACTTTTTAGAACAAGTGAGTCTTGTTTGGCGAGAACCAGGTGTTCTCTCCGCGTACGGGACGGCCCGCACTGGAATCGCTTGAGAACATGACTTTCATTCCTCAGAGCGGAATTTACATGTCATACAAGTTACTCCCAAAACAGGCAGGCCTGCCTGAAACAGGTTGGCGATTATAACCTGGAAATAAATTCTTTCTTCGACTTGATTTACAGGAGCATCTATTAAAATTAAAATAACGTTTTCAGCAGCAACAGCAGCAGCAAATCAATCACTCAATCAATTAGATATTTTGAACTACCTAACACTCGCATGTATAACAATGCACTGAAAGGACTGTATATCGTAGTCTATAGATACTGTAATATGGTAGGTCAGCCGTCAGACCTGTATTGCAACTAGCACGTAGTCAACTTGAATATTATTATTACTATTATTATGGTCGCCTCCGTAGTGTAGCAGTCAGCATGGTAAGCTGCCGCCCCGGAGGTCCTGGGTTCGATCCCCGGCTCTGCTACGAAATTTGAAAAGTGGTATGAGGACTGGAACGGGGTCTAAGCCTCGGGTGGCCCAAATGAGTAGAGGGGGTTCGATTCCCACCTCAGTCATCCTCGAAGTGGTTTTCCGTGGTTTCCCACTTCGTCTTCGGACAAATGCCGGGATGTTACCTACTGTTACCTACCTTCCACTTCCTTGTCTATCCATCCCAATCTTCCTCTCCCTTCCCATCACTCATAAGGCCCCTGTTCGCTTTGCAGGCGAGGCCGCCTGGGCGAGGTGCTGATCACACCTCTATCCACTCCGATCAGATGTTCCCAGCTCTAGGACACTGCCCATAGAGGCGGTAGTGGTGAGTTCTCTCGCTGAGTCCGTGGGTTCTACCAACCTGGAGGGTAAACGACTAAAACAAAAAACAAAAACTATTATTATGTCTGGCTCCGTGGCTAAATGGTTAGCGCGCTAGGCTCTGACCCCATCAGGGATTTTGATCTCCTGGGGTTGATTCCCGTAGCTCAGGGACTGGGTGTATGTGACGTCTTCATCATCACTTCATTCTAGCTTCCCACGGTGGGTGAGTGGTCAACGTGTCGGTCTACTAACCCCAAGCTTGCAGGTTCGCTCCTGGCCATGGTAAGTGATTTATGAAAGGCGGCAAAAATTACGACACCATTTCATACAATGTTGGCATGTCAAAGAACCCATTTGAATTCAGTAGGCCGTGTTCCTAATGGAAAAATTAATCTCGGGAGTTTCCGCCAACACAAAGTTCCCCATTTCCCTACTAGAAAGCGACAGTTAAGTAAAGGGATTTCAAGGAGTAGAGATATCTAACCTCCTTGACTTTCATAGTGATCAAAGAAACAACGAAATTCGACATGCAAGCTACCCTTTGGGTGCAAATAACAAAGATTGCACCCGGCACCGAGGCCATACGATATTATTATTATTATTATTATTATTATCACTCCATTCTCATTAGGAAGCGCAGGTCGCCCACGGGCGTCATCTAGAAACACATGCACTCGGCCTCTCACGAGGCCACAGGATAATTCAATATTAGTATTATTATTATTATTATTATTATTATTATTATTATTATTATTATTATTATTTGTATTATATTAAAGCAATAACCATATTACGAAGTTTTCTTTCACATTTCCCATCGTGAACTTTTTGTGCATGAACACGTGCTGCGCGAGTCTTCCCTATTCGTGATTTTTGAAACACACCATTGTTGAAGAAATTCCGCTTCAACATTGTGAGGTTTTATTCGCTGTTCGTTTGATGTTGCGGTCCTCCCCAACCGTGACAAATCTCAAACACTCTTCCGAAATGAAGGCAGCATAGACCTGTCTCACAGTGTCATACCGTTACCAAAGTACATGGCGGCAATTTCACGATCATGTTCTGCATGAGGAAGTTTGAAGACAAGAAGAAGTTAGCCGCTGGAGCCTACACGACAGTGATCTGTCGTGCTTCTACCTTCTCGGCAGGTCACTGCACTATATCGCCTAATGTAATGCTAGAGTTTCATACTGAGACACAAATCCCATGCCCATTGGACAATATTCACAATATTTTCTTACTTCTGACTTTGTTCTGGTTACTCTGATGAGCTTGGACATCGTGGTAATTTAGCCCCGTGTACTTAAGGAAAGAATTCATTATGAAAATTAATAAATGTAAAACAAAAATATTGGAATGCATCCGAAATAAATCATAATCCTCTATGGACATCAAATTGGCAGGTGAAAAGCTAAAGGAAGTAGGAGACTTCTGTTACTTAGGAAGCAAAATAACCAGTGATGGACGAAGCAAAGAGGATATAAAAAGTAGGTTGGCACAGGCAAGGAAAACATTTCTACAAAAAAAAAACTGTTGACAACGAATATAGATTTAGGTATAAAGAAGTCATTTTGGAAACAAATCTGGAGTGTGAATTTTGTACCAGGTGCCAACCAGTTAGTGCGTCGTTTGAATTTTTATATAAATTTGAAAGTGATTGGTAGTAATTGTGCCCTCAAGAAAGTTATATATCGGCCAACAGATATAAATCATTATATAAACATTTTAACTGACGGTGGTTTTGGGTCCGGGGGATGTGAAACACGAAGATATGTCGAAATTTTCTGGCAGTAGTAACATGCTACCCACTACAATTTCAATGAAATCTACCTGACACTTCATTATTCTTGTCGGGGATGAGATGAGATGAGTCGAGTTGTTTTTACGACTGAATTCTCTTCCTGGTATCAAACTCATAGGATAAGGTATTGAGAGGGGAAATGCATGAAATTGGTCAATACTGGCATTTGCAACTGAGAAACCATTTCAAGAATAACCGACGGTAGGTTTCCCGAGTGACCCAGTCGGTATTTTACCCAATTTACATTTGATTGCCGCTGAGGGTGGCTGCGCCACTGTTTGTTGATCATTGTAGCAGGAGCCCCGCGGGGTGAAGCGGAGGATACAGTGATGACAGAGTGCAGTCTGCACATAAGTCAAGCAGTATTGCGTCAGATAAGCGTCACATGAGCTCATGTTACCACGGACAGTTAAACGATGACTGAGGCTACTGGAGCTGAGTCATATCCTACTCGCGCACCTGTACCTGTCAACGAAGCAGGCTGACGTGTGACAGAAGTAAACAAAGAATAGTTCCCATCTCGACCGCCGGCAATCAATTCATGAAAGGGTAATACTACATTTGATTATGATTATGATGATGATAATTGTTGTTTTAAGGGGCCTAACATCTAGGTTATCGGCCCCTAATGGTTTGGTTGATCGTGAAGATGATATTGAAATGTAAACTATAACTAAAACTAACTACTAACTTATATATTAGAAGAAGACATGGAAAACAAAAGGAGAATAAGGCAAATAAAGGACAGGAGGAAAAGAAATGCCCTCAACCCTCGAAGAATGCGGATTGAGGGACTTGGAAGGAAGGAGAGCCATGAAAGGCAGATAGGAAAGTGAAAGAGGAGAGGGTCCGCCCCACAGGTAATGGTTAAAAGGGGGAAAACCAGACCCAGCTCAGGAATCCCTCGGGGTCGCCAACTCCCGAACTCACCAGCGATGAGCCCCTGAGGGTGTAGCAATATCTAGGGTGCACCAGAAGTGGTGGGGCTACATACACCCTGCCTCCTTGAGGGCCTTGAGCAGAAGGCAGGAGATAACATGAAAATAAAAAGAAGGCTGACCCCTCGCAGAAGGAGGGTATCAGAAAAGATGAGACAAGGTCCAATTAAGGCGGGAAAGGAAGAGAATCCCTAGGCCTCGGATACCCGAGGAAAGAAGACGGAGAGGAGCCCGGCACAAGTAAGTGGAAGCAATGCCCGACTCAGCTGGGGTCCCGTGGTCGTTAACCCACGTCCCACTAGATGTGAGCCCCTGGGGGGAACATTTGATTACTACGTCTCTATAAAATATAATATCATGCTTCTTTCCAGGTCACTTTTATCTCCTCTCTTTTTTCGGGCAGTTTCCATCTTATGCACGTTGGTCGCATTGATTGTGGGGAAATTGTCATTTTACGGGGTTTTCTTAGGTCGCTTCCTTCACATCGTGATCCATATAACGATACCCTTAAAGGCAGCTTCCTGGCTGCGAGTTCACGAACATGCATACAGGAGAGAGAGAGAGAGAGAGAGAGAGAGAGGGGGGGGACCAAGCAGACGCGATCCATATGGAAATCCACGGCTCGCTGTATCAATCAGCACGGTCGTACTTCATAACGTCATTACTATATCGTAATGGCGACCGAATGATTGGGTCGAATGCATTTGAGTAATTCAATACGGCCTTGACCGAGTCTTCAATTGGCAGTGTGTAAATTACAACCCCGAGGTGCGTATGTCCACTCACTGGTGGAAGGGGGGAATTGGAATGCTATCACCGAACAGTCGTCCGCTATTTCAACTAGATCAACCAGCTGTATATTTTGTGCGGTATTGGTAGATTTTCAAGATTGAAGGAATGATTCCTACGATTTTACTGCAAAAGGTAATAACTAGAGCCCTGCGCGTATAAGCAAAACGTTAACCGCATCCGCCCCGCATCCGCACGTTTGTTATCCGAATCTACTGGCATAATAATATTTTTAATTAGATAAAGTATTCAAGCAACAGAGCCTCCGTGGCTTAGGCGGCAGCACGCCGGCCTCTCATCGCTGAGTCCGTGGTTCAAATCCCGGTTTCTCCATGTGAAATTTGTGCTGGACAAAGCGGAGGCAGACAGGTTTTTCTCCGGGTACTCCGGTTTTCCCTATCACAAATTTCATTCCAGCAACACTCTCCACTATCATTTCATTTCATCTGTCATTCATTTAATCATTGCCCCAGGGGAGTGCGACAGACTTCGGCAGCCGGCACATTTCATATCCTCGCCGCTAGATGGGAGCTTCATTCATTTCATTCCCTGACCCAGTCGGTCGACTGGAAGCAGGCTGTGGATTTTAATTTGTATTAAAGCAACACGCCGGCCCCGTGGTGTTGGGGTAGCGCGCCTGCCCTTCACCCGGAGGCCTCGGGTTTTATTCCCGGCTCCGTCAGGGATTTTAGAAACTGACGTGAGGGCTGAAACGGGGTGCACTCAGCCTCGTGACGACAATTGAGTAGCTGTCTGACAGTAAGACAGCGCCCCTATCACGAGAACCAAGATTAACGGCTGAGAGGACCCGATGCGCTGATCACGCGACACCCCAATACCTGCAGGCCAAATGGTTGGGCAGCGGTCGCTTGGTAGGCCTAGTCCTTTCAAGGGCTGTAGTGCCAGGGGTTATTATTATTATTATTGTTATTATTAAAATACATTTAGACATTTTAGGCGAAAGTCATCCCCCTAGGTTGTGCATGTCATGTGTTATGTTTAAAATGCATGTTATACAACCAGAATTGCAACACTTTAGTTCGTAGTGTTAATTATGCGTAATGACATAATTTGAAAGAGATTAGCGTAAATCATCATCTTACATGAGGGGTGGTCAAATGAAAAGGTAAGAAATGTCATCGTGGTCATATAGCGCCGTGTGTTTGGGTGTGTGTGATTTGTGTGATAACCTGTGTCATTGTGACTTTTGTACTAGTGTGCCAATAATAAGGGAAACTTTGGAAAATAACAGCATTGCAAGATACGAGGTAATGCATTGACACCATCGATATGTGTTGGTGCTGGTCTTCCGTTCCTCAGGTGCAACATACTCTATTACGAGGATTGTTAAAATGAAAAGGTACGAAACGATACTGTGGGTACAGTTTATTCGTTATTCAAAAGTAATCACCACAGATCTGTGCACAGGTGTCCCATTGCTTCACTAGCCGCAGGATCCCCTGTTCCCAGAAGTCTGGTGGTTGTGACAGGAGCCAATCCTGTACGGTGTCCCTTAGTTCGTCGTCCGATTGGAAACGTAAACCAGAGGTGTAAACACAGACGCTTTTCTCTCGAGTTTCAAAACGCTCGGAAATACGGGACAATTCAGGTCCCGGACGAGAACTGTTCGGGACGTGGGACATTTAGCACGAATACGAGACTGTACCGTAAAATCGGGAATGTCTGGCAACCCTCAGTGGGGAGTTATGTACCTGGTCTACCCTCTAAGTGAGCCAAGCACCTTACTAGCCACAATGGACATTGTCTTGGTAAGAAGATAGGGGGAGCTCCATGTTTAATCCTAATTCAGTAGAACCCATCATATTTCGTCAGCCTATAGTAAAATAAAATAATACGATCATATTATCTTACTAATCTGGAAAGACGCAACCGGATTGGATAAAAGACCTTTCATTCAATCCAGTTTATCAAACAATTTTGGAAGTCATCGTTAAAATGGCGATACGTGGATATTACAGACAAGGAAAACATTAATATTCTAACGAGCAATTATGGATTTAATGGCTGTCCGATAATGAGCATGAGAATTTGTTTGGAAAGAAATGTATTTTTAAGTGAAATTCTACCGTCAATAAGAGACATGTATGCTGGATTAGTCCGATCGTCCGTAATTACTGTGCAACTTATACTCGTACCATTATAAGACAATTTAATAATATACCAGATTAGCGTGAGATTGGGGAAAGCATAGCCTAATTATTCTATCGACAATTGACTTGAGGCATTTCATCATATTTCGGTAGTTTGACAGCAGCTGTAGGTGTGGAATCATCCTCAACTTACCGAACGGGAACTAGTGTATACACAAATAGACTGGAAATAACCACTTAAACATGCGCATTCAGAAAATTAATATGGAAATAGGACTGTAGAATTTAGTAAACAATTTCATTTCGAAGGGATTGTCGGTTGGATTTATAATTTACTAGCATTACCCGTCGCGGCTTCGCCCGCGAATATTCTAGTTGTAAAGAGTACACTTTGCAAAATCTCAATCATGAATGCTATGACTGATTTATCCTTAGTATGAATAATCACACTTTATCAATTCAGCTACTGGTGCAGTGCTTAGGGGTTTGTCATTCCTTCATAGGTATATCACAGCGAAGTTAGTTTTCTGGGAATATCACAGACACTGTTAATTTAAGGGCCTTTGTATGCGGTTTTCGGAGACCCTTTATAGTCGGGTGAAAAAGACCTTTCGTACCATACTCACACGTGAAAATTGCGTGAAAAAATTCTAGAGTGCCCCTTGACCCCCTTACGCGCATTATACAGTATGCATTGATGAATTTTACAGCCTAATTTTGGTTCAGTGATAACCTTATAACCATCTGGAAACTTTCACAGTAATGTAATAATTGGAATTGCATTGCGTCTTACAGAAATAGATGGACCTGTGAGATTCTGTTACCATGGTTACCGTGTTGCATTCTTTCTTTCATTGTAAATATATATGTTTTAAGGTATTTGTTTAATTGTGAGGAATTTAAGAGTAACTGAGTGCGTTTCGCTTTCGCATTGGGATATGCTGAACCCCATATGTGTAGGTTGGTGTTAATGGGACCTTATATTCGGTACAAAACTGGAATTGGACCTTAGCAGAATAATATAGGGAGGGATAAAAAGGCCATAATTAAATCAGTCATTTTCAGGACATATTTTGTTATCTTTGAGTCATATTTCGCCATTTTTAAGGTCATATTTGCTTGCATATTCGGGCAATTATGGCTGTATGCATATTTTGAGATTTGATAGTGCATGGAAATCCGGGCTCTAGATTTATTTATTGATGTGTAACATCTTTCCACTCGGTATCTGGACATTTTTGTGGGAGTGATTTTGGAAAAGGGACGGAAGTGGATGGGACGGAAGAGCATGGGACGGAAACAATGAGCGCGCCATGTGGCTATGGGGAATGTATGTCACATACAGTTTAGCTCAAGGTTTGGAGACCCCATTTAAGATATTCCTTCAATAAATCATCTTCAACTTGTCGTTCTTTGGTGTGAAAATATTCATTATATCATATTTGCTTAAAAACAATTACGATTCATTAAATCTTCATACTTTTGCTGTAGGCCTATTCTTATTTAATGTAAGCACTCGATGTACTGTCGGCCATGTGGCTATGTGGAATCTATATCGCATCAACAAACACTCCAAACAGCGTAGGAATTCAGTATATAAACACCGACTACTAACAATAATTGGAATTTCGTTCGTCTAAACGTATCACTGGGAGAAACACATTTAATATACCTTCTGCGCACCTAATCGGCAAAAAGAGGCCATTTTCAATAACATCGCTGGCACGGGTTCACTATCTGGCCGGTATGGAGCGCAGCGCGCATCCAGTCGGCCGTGCTCCCGCATACCGTAGTTCAACTAGTTGAAGGTAGATGTCACAACTGCAGATCCATTGGAGAACTTTGCATACAACATACTGTACTCATATTAGTGAAATATAGTTCAGAACGAGAGATCAGCTGCCATCTTGTCTGCAATCGAGACGGCTCAGCTTTTTAAAGCCATTTCTACACTATAATATTACAATATACACATAATTTTGCATTAAAAAAATGCACAATATGATATCAATCGATTAAGATACAACGTCTTAGCAAATAACAATTATGATTTATTACGGTTAGGATTTGGCACTGGAGTTATACAAGTAGTTATATCAATGACTAACAGAGTTCACTGTCAACAAGGGATTTGCGCTCCCGGGACACACATAGCAGGATAACATGTCACATGTTACACATCATATGCGACTACTGTATGGCTCGTTTTTTTCCCTCCATAAGTACCGCAAAGTAGTTCAGTGCGATCAAAACCATCGCATCCTGGGATACTCGAGGTGAAGCTAATCTGATTGTGTATCAGTGTGATCACAGCAGTGCTAGTACACTGCCAATATGATGCCGCGCTGTTCCGACATGACAAGTCGACAGCCAATGAAAAGAAATGAAGGGCGTTCATCAATAATTCCTTCCTTCACTGGTACAGCGTTATGTCCGACAAACATGTGACGAGCTGTCGGTAAAGAATCCGGTTTGTAGGGAGGGGGTCATGTTCCCGTCATGGGCTACGCTACATCTGTTCACATCACTGCTGTTTTGTGCTTTATTTATTAGGTATTGGTCAACAAAGCTCTCATCTATGAGTTTCCACCCCGTCTCATTATATGAGTACTTGCAAAATGAAGCGCACTATAGCAGCAACATACTGTCGACAAGCAACGCGGCGAGGACTAGGCCTGGCGTGCAATCGCTGGGAGTACGCTTATATAGTCCGCATCAAGCCTCCGTGGCTGAGGCGGTAACACGCCGGCCTCTCACCTTGGGTCTTTGGTTCAAATCCTAGTCACTCCGTGTGAGATTTGTGCTGGACAAAGCGGAGGCAGACAGGTGTTTCTCCGGGTAGGTGTAGTCCGGTTTTCCCAGTCACAATGTCATTCCAGCAACACTCTCCACTATCATTTCATTTCATGTTTGATTCATTTAATCATTGCCCCAGAGGAGTGCGACAGGCTTCGGTAGCAGGCCGCTAGACGGGGGCTTCATTCATTCTATTCCCTGACCCGATCGGTCGACTGAAAGTAGGCTGTGGATTTTCACTAAGGATGCGGTGGTTGGTTGGTTCCTCAGTTTAGTGGCTGCGACAACGCGGTCATGTAGCCCCGTGTACTTTGGGTGTGTGTAGAATCTGTCTGATAACCGGTGTTAATTGTGATGGCTGTATTAGTGTGTGTTATCTGTTTTTAATTCAAGTAAGAACTGCAGACATTCAATTTTCGATTAGTTCCTTATTTTGCTACCAAACGCCACCGTCAACGACAACTAGTTCTGAACTTGTTTACTAGATGCCACCGCAGTCGGCTCCTGGTGACAAACGTTGGAACCTAAGAGCGTTAGTCAAATCTAAACTATCATTTAGCTTCACACAAGTGTAATTAGTGGAAGGTAAATGCCGTAAATCTAGGACATGGGACCGCCGGCCTTACTTCCCCTCCGAAGGAAGGCATACACAGGGATGTTTAACGCTCTTAAGAAATCCGACGACTTCGGCCGGGTTCAAACCCGTGATCTTGGGCATGCTACCAACTACGCCATCGAAACCGTTCGTGTATTTTGTCGCTTGGGATTTTACGGAAAGGCCATCTCGAAAGTTGGCATGTATGACTGTTTATATGGCAATAATTGATCGTTTTACCACTTAACAACGTAAATCTCTGGGGTCTCGGCATGACGGAATGGCTGATACGATATATCGACCTTAGTCCAGCGGCTGTGCTCATTCCAAACACGCAGATCCGGTCTCAAATGACGAGAAATCATCGCACGTGAACTCCACGGAAACCATTACGCTGTCAATGAGGTGTGAACGCACTTGTGATGCCTGTTATCGAGACATATCAGGCTTGAAGCAGTTTCCTTCGTGGCTTCTTCTTTCTCCGTACAACAGCATACACGTGGCTTCATTTAATGGCTTTTAGCAGAGGGCCGGTGTAATAATTACTCCCTGAGTGACGCTGTCTTAACAACCTGTGCTATTGTGGGGCCTGCAGTAGTGTGCCTAGGAAAATGCTGGTTAACCCTTTATGAGTTAGTGGTCTCTACATTAACCATCTATCATAAAGACAGTTTATGCTTTCAAAGATGCTGATAGTTGAATCTTTCAGCGAAATTTCGGAGAATTTTCATGCCGTAGTGCTAGTATTTCTAAAAATCAAGTATTATTGCCTATACGTATTTACTTGACGTAATGTATTGGATAAAATTCAAAAAGAATTAAACTAGAAACATTAACAATTAAAGTGAAAAAATAAAATATAAGTATAGAAATAAAAATCATAAAATTAAAATGACAATAATAAAAGAAATATACAAATTAAAATAATAAACATAACTATAGAAATATGAAAATAATTGTAAAAATCAATTCGAAATTAATTATTTAATTCAATAAAAATATCAAAATCAAATTTTAGTTGCAATAGAAAGATTTTTCTTATTGTAGGTATCCTTCGTCAGTTGAAAATCTTGCTCCGACTATCGTATTCTTGCTCTATTTGCTTCTTTGTCTAGTCCATTAATTTGAATAATTTCTCCCAAATACTTAAACTTTTCTACCTTGTCAATTTTTCCGGAGTCTGCTATTAAAACTGTAGGAGAAATTCTAATATTAGTCATAAATTTGGTCTTCTCAAAAGATATCTGAAGTCCAACTTCCTCTGTTATCTTCCTCAAAAAGTTTATTTGGACACAAGCCGTTTGTATATTTTCTGAAAGAATGGCAATGTCATCAGCAAAGGCCAAGCAATTGATACCTACCCATTTCAATTTCGATCCAAGTCTTATTTCATGGTCATTTATTTATTTACACTGTTTACGCCCACATTGGAGCACCAAAAATCAAACCTTATATACAAATTCTTCAAATACTAAGTTCAGTTCTTAATGCTTGATAATTTTTTTCTTTCCCAATACTTCTTCATTCTGAAGGATCTTGCAGCCCGTTCTTCGGCAGATATAACATATTGCTTACGCTGTGAAATTTTGAATGTTAGTCGAATGTATTTGTTATTCAGAAGCCGTTTTTCTGCTCTATGTTCAATTTGATGCTGAGTAATTTTCAATTCGTCCAAATCCATTTGTATTTCTTTAAACCATGCGATTTTTGTTTTACTGTTCCAAACGAAGTCAAAAAGTTGTTTCAGGAGTCTAGTATTTGGCAAACGGGATATGTGTCCAAAACACGCAATCCTTCATTTTCGCATCGGGTCAATGATAGATTCGTTTTCCTTGTAAAGTATTGAATTGGGCAAAAGTCTCCACTGGCCATCAACCTGGTGTTTTTTATTGAGTATTGTCCGAAGAATCCGTCTATCAACCTTCTGTAATTTGTCAGTTGTTGATCTGGTGTTTATTTATGTATTTATTTATTTATTTATTTCGCAATCGACTCAATTCGTTATATGGTTTAGGCTATTGCGTTTTATGTTTTTGGAGGTTAGCAAAGCTAAGGAACCAGCCCTCACTCGTGAATTTTAAACTGGAGGGAAATGTTTTGTGCAAAATCTCCAGCTGTTCGATCCAATCAATAGGGTAGACTTCTTTGAAGATTATGCGATTTTTGTACCCTCGTGATTCTTGTTTACTGGCTTGTGGTCACACGGCCGGTCGAGCTGGACGTTGGTAATTACACCAGCCAAACCAAACCGGCCAGGTATACAGCCGAGAAGAAAGGAGATTTGGACGCGAGATATGATACCTTCTGTCGGAGATTCACCACCGATTATAAAAGTAACCCCTCCCCTCTCCCTTGCCTGACCTTTTACCAACCTGCTTTTTGATTCTTATGGAAATTGCGGCAGCGAGTCTAGCCCAGCTGGGCCTACCGGGACGGGACGGGACCATAGGGGCTCTCATCGGCTATATCATTAGCATCTCCCTTCCTCAACATAATCCGATGTTCACTTGGTTGGGATTAGTTCACTGACATTGTTGCGTATACAGAATTATTTACCATATTGTACACAAATATTTGGGAACAAAATTTATGCCGTAATGGCTTCGCCTTAGAATTAAGTATGGACTAACTTATTACAGAGTTAAAGGTTTTGATGCAATTCATGTAATTTATGTTAGGCTCTAGCAAATTAATTGTGTTGACCAAATGAAAAGCTTTTAATAACTGAGTGAAGGATTTGGTGCTATTACCTCAAAACTAGCCATGAGAAATATATACAAGGAACACTTAAAATTGGCATGTATATTTGCCGTTAAAATCACAAGAAGTGCAGTTAAACATTCGTTAATATTTCTTCCCCTTTGAGCGGCCTCGGTGGCGTAGTTGGTAGCATGCTGAGCTTCTATGCCCACGATCACGGGGTCGAACCTGGCCGAAGTCTTCGGATTTTTTAAGAGCGTTAGAAATCCCTCAGTATGCCTTCCTTTGGAGGGCAAGTAAAGCCGGTGGGCCCATGTCATAGAGTTATGGCATTTAAAAGAACGTTCCACTAACTTCAATAATTATGTGAAGCCAAATTTGTAGGTTAGATTTGATTAATGCTCTTAAGTTCCAACGTTCGTCGCCAGGTGCTGGTTGCATCTAGTAGCCAAATGTGCAGCTAGGTGTCGTGGACTGTAGCATTTGGTAGCAAAATTAGGAACTACTTGAAATTATCGTCTGCAGTCCTTACAGCCATCACAATTAACACCGGTTATCAGACAGATTCTAAACACACCCAAAGTACACGGGTCTGCATGACCGCATTGTCGCAGCCTCTTAGCTAAGGAACCAACCTTTCTTCCCCTTGGTACTCTAACAAAATACTCTGCCAAAAATCGAAAGATTACATTACAATGTATTAAGACTAGTGTTTAGTCTATGTTACGTGTTTTCAGAGAAGAAAAACTGCAGTAAATTCCACGCACAAACTTATTGAAGACTACATTTAAAATTAAGCCAGCAAGTTATTGGTGCTGCAGATAGGATCCTGTGCGATTTTCGAAGGTAAGCATCATTCTGCGTGGCACGTACTTGGTATGTACCACAAAAGATGGGAAAGAGAACGGCAAAGTACAGACCACTCTATCTGAAACAAACCCTGGCTGAGGAACGCTTCTTCGCAGGTGCAATCCAGCCTTTGACACTCTCTGACATTAACAATAGAAAACATTGAGTTATCATTTCTCGACTCCCTGGATGTAACCAGTCCCTGCTGCGGCTGGTCGCCTCACAGATCACCTGCGACCACACACGCGCACGCTAAATGCGTCCTCTTGTTCTGCTGATAACCTGGCGTATTCAATTACCGTATAACAACTTTCATTGTACCGCTTGTCTTCAAGTTCTTGATTCCAACTCTGATACAAGGGAATTCTCCCTCCAGCTCTAAACCTAGCGTGATGAGACTCATGTAGCACATCAGGAGTGCTCGTGTAACATTCTGGACGCGGAAATTATATCCATAATATGCGTACACAGTCAATTCATGTCTAAATAAACACATTTATGTTCGACTATGTCGAAATGTAAATATTATATGTCAGAAAACTGTATCATAATGAGGCTCATTATAACACTATCTTTCATTATGAAACAGTTCCTCTCACCAATCAGAGCTCAAGAAACAGTTATGTGACCAATTAGGTAAAGATAGCATCGTGTCTGCGCTGACTTCCACGGCCTTCTATTTTAAATTTCACTGTGTTGCTAGTGTCATGGTGGGGTATTTGAGGAGGCCATGGTCAAAGTCTCTTGCGCTCTGTTCAGTACATACAACTGGCGAAATCTCAACAGATATTTATGAATATGTATGTTCACACATAAAATAGTTATAATTATCGTCGAATATAAACAGACGTATGCAACTCTCCTATAATGGTAACATAAGTTACTCGTGTCTTAATTATTGCTATTATAGGCTTGTTGCATAATATACTATTTATTCATTTTAAAACCATTGAAACGTCCCGTTTAGAGACTATTATGTGCATGAGTACAAAAGTTACAGCCACATGCCTATGATCCGTTAATTGTGGTTGTTGATCCATCGTGATCATGAAGCGTCGTGTACTTGGGTGTGTGTAGATTTTTTGTCTGATAACCGGTGTTAATATTATTGTGATGGCTGTATTAGAGTGTGTTATCTGTGATTCAGGTAAGGACTGCAGACGTTCAATTTTCAAGTAGTGCCTACTTTTGCTACCAAATCCTACCGTCCACGACACCTAGCTGTGGACTTGGCTACTTGATGCCATCGCAGCCAGCACCTGGTGGCGAACGTTGGAACAAATATAGCGTTATAAATTATAACCTACAAATTTTGACTTCACACAAGTGTACTTACAAAGTAGAAGTTCTTTTTCATGCCATAAATCTATGACATGGGACCACCGGCTTTGCTTCCCTCCGAAGGAAGGCATACTGAGGGATTTGTAACGCTCTTAAAAATCCGACGACTTCGGTTGGGTTCGAACCTCCAACCTTGGGCATAGAAGCTCAGCATGCTACCAACTACACCACTGAAGCCCCCCCATAAAAAATAATGTTATTTGCGGCCCAGAGGGCAGCTTGTACGTCGAATTTTGTTGTTCCTTGGAACGCTATGAAAGTCAAGGAGGTTTGATGTCTAAGCTCCTTGACACTATAGCGCTGTCTAGTAGAGAAAGGAGAAACTTTTGTGTTGGCGGAAAATCCCGAGATTAATTTTGCCATTATGAACACGGCCCAGTGAATTCAAATGGGTTCTTTAACATGCCAACAAGCGGCTTCGGTGGCGTAGTTGGTAGCATGCTGAGCTTCTATGCCCAAGATAGCGGGTTCAAACCCGGCCAAAGCCGTCGGATTTTTTAAGAGCGTTAAAATTCCTCAGTATGCCTTCCTTCGGAGGGGAAGTAAAGCCGGCTGTCCCATGTCATAGATTTATGGCATGTTAAAGAACCTTCCACTAATTACACCTGTGTGAAGCTAAATTGGATAGGATAAGAATGTAAACAACGCTCTTAGGTTTCTACGTTCGTTGCCAAGAGCCGACTGCGGTGGCGTCTAGTAGCTGAGTTCTGAACTAGGGCTAGTAGCCGTTGACGGTGGCGTTTGGCGGCAAAAGTAGGAACTATTTGAAAAATTCTAAGTTGCATTCTGTACTTAAATTAAAAAAAAAACAGATACACACACTAATACATCCATCACAATTAACACCGGTTATCAAACAGGTTCTTCACACACCCAAAATACACGGGGCTACATGACCGCGTTGTTGCAGCCCCTAAACTTAAGAACCAACCAACCAACCATCATGCCAACATCGTATGACATGCGTGCCGTGATTTTTGCCGCCTTTCATAAATGGCCAGGAGCAAACCTGCAAACTTGGGGTTGGTAGTCCAACATGATAATCACTCACCCTCCGTGGCAAGCTATCTAGTATAATAATTTGCACACCGAGACCCTTCCCAGCTACGTCACACAGGATTCATAGACACAGCAGGTTTCCAGGACTTATGACCACGATGTAAACATCATTAAGTGCTGACCAGCCCGTTCCCAAGGAGTTGCCAGCCCGCCCGTGGGAACGAGTCGCCCTCCGGCCCAGGCCACTATGATGGATGGACTAGGGCCCTGCCCGTCCCGTACCGGCCCAACATTGACAACCTATTGCATACTAGGGTGGCTGTACCCCTTCTTAAACATTCTTCACATCAGAATTAACATACCACTCGCCTTCAAGTGGCTGCTGGTAAATGAGGTAAACCAAGGAGAAATGACTCAACGCCAGAATTTATTGTCACGGACTAGTAACTGCTGGTCAACTAGCTTGGAGATATTTGAATAGCGTAGTTGCTATGGAACGAACCTGTCAGGCAGAACGTACGGGTTCAAAACCACCCTCTGGCGAAGTTTTTTCTTCAATTGGCACTCTCAAGCTGGCCTTAAGCTACGTGCAGAGTTGGCAACAGTGCCTCACAGAGAACATTTGAATTTGCCCGCGAAGCGATCTGATTGGTGAACTTAATCACCGGATACAATAACACTGCGCGACATATCGACTATTTGTTTCCTCCAGTAAGACCAAACTCCTAAGGCTCATAACTCGGTTCACAATGCTTCCGACCACCCTGTATATTTGTATAGGAATGTGTCTCTTAACCTGTGATATTGTGGTGTCTGTAGTAGTAGTAGTGTATTTGTAATTTACTGGTTCCTCAGTTTAGGGGCTGCGACAACGCGGTCATGTAGTCCCGTGTAGCCTACTTTGGGTGTGTGCAGAATCTGTACCGGTATTAATTGTGATGGCTGTATTAGTGTGTGTTACGTATCTGTCTTTAATTAAAGTAAGGACTGCAGACGATAATTTCAAGTAGTTCCTACTTTCGCTACCAAATGCTTCCGTCCGCAACTCCTAACTCGCTATTACTAGAGGCCATCGTAACCAGTGCCCGATGACGAACGTTGGAACTTAAGAGCATAAATCAAACCTAACCTACAAATTTTGGCTTCACACAGTGTAGTTAATGGAAGGTTCTTTATCATGCCATAAATCTATGACATGGGACCGCTGGCTTTACTTCCCCTCCGAAGGTAGGCATACTGACGGATTTTTAAGGCTCTTAAAAAGTCCGACGATTTTGACCGGGTTTGAACCCGCGGTCTTGGGCATAGAAGCTCAGCATGCTACCAACTATGCCACCGAAGCCGCCGATCCCAAGATAGCGGGATCGAATCCCGGCGCAGTTAGTTGACATTTGAGGATGCTTAAATGTAAGGGAGTCGTGTCAGTAGATTTACGACACGTTGAAGATCCCCTTCGGGGCAAACATCCGGCACTCCAGCGTCTCCAAAAGCCGTAGTAGTTAAAAGGGGCGTAAAACCAAGAACGCTTTTAATGTATTTGTAATTTAGGTGAAGATTGGGAAGGAGGCGGCCACGACGTTAAATTCGGAACCATCCCGGCATTTGCCTGAAGTAGAAATGGGAAACCATGGAAAACCACTTCCAGGAAGGCTGAGGTGGCAATTGAGCCCACATCTTCTCCGACTTGCCTCCCGAGGCTGAGTTTACCCCTAACAGAAATTTAAAGTAGTCACTACAGTGAAGTGATGATCGTGTGGCCTCCGGAAATGCTGGGTGCAGGTCTTTCTAGTAGACTACCGTGGGCGCCCTGCGCGTCGTAATGAGGAAGACGTCACATACACCCAGTCCCCGAGCCACGGGAATTAACCCCAGAAGATTAAAATCCCTGATGGCTCGGCCGGGAATCGAACCCAAGGCACTTCGAGCCAAAGCCTAGCGCGCTAACCATTCAGCCACAGAGCCGGACAGTCACTACAGTAAAACATTAAAATAATTTATCTTTCTATATTAAAAGAAAGAAGACTGCGATCCGACAGAATGAAGAAGTAGCCTACTGAGTTGAGAGAAAAACACAAAATCCGTTGTACACACTTTACCAAAGTGGTCCCAATGGAGGCCAAAAAATGTAAATAAATAAATAAATAAATAAATAAATAAATAAATAAATAAATAAATAAATAAATAAATAAATAAATAAATAAATAAATAAATAAATAAATAAATAAATAAATAAATAAATAAATAAATAAATAAATAAATAAATAAATAAATAAATAAATAAATAAATAAATAAATAAATAAATAAATAAATAAATAAATAAATAAATAAATAAATAAATAAATAAATAAATAAATAAATAAATAAATAAATAAATAAATTAAATAAATAAATAAATAAATAAATAAATAAATAAATACGAGATAAATAGATAAACAGATAAATAACATGCTAAAATTATTTTACGTGTGCATTGAAAATTAAGACTTGCCTCAGAATTCTTGTTTAATTTATTTAAATGTTTTACTATATTCTTAGATTGATATGACAGGATATTAGCATGAACGTCCTGGACTCTCTTGACTTGTTAGTCGACTGAAAACAGCCAGTACACAGGATTTTTCAGGGCTACAATGAAAAATTTGGTTGTTAACCTGCCTTTTATTCCCTACAAAACTCGTAGTGTTATTACAAACATTTCAGAATATGTTCCTAAAATTGCTTGGGGAACTAAACATAACCAATTCCAGTTCGATAAAAATAGCTTCGAAGGATTGCTTCATCTATGCGGATTTTTTTTATAAGAGTCAGTTATAAATGTAGGACCCATCTGGATTCGAACCCCACGATTATTCCAGATAAACATATACGGTTCTCGTTCATTCTAGTGATGCCCTTCGACAAACGACATAGAGTATTTTCACTCTTATTAAGCACTTTTTGTTGTTACTCGCTTGCAGGGAAAGTCTGGTGAGCGCTGCCCCTGTTCGGCAAGAAGTTAATTTAGCGGGACTGTTGAGAGGAGATGTTAATTATGTGTTAACCAAGGTCAAGCAGGTGAATGTTTTCAGCCCGGATAGTGGTCGCTGTGCACCCACCCGGAACAGGCAAGTAGCGGGAAGAAACAGAACTTCCGTTCCGACATGTGGGTTAATTAGCACCTCGTTCTTTGAACAGGTGATCAGATTGATGTACTCGAGAGATGAGTCACTCTCTAGTGCACCCTGGGATGGATTCACCTGTCATAGTGCACTCTGGGTAGTGTTCACCTGCCATAGTGCATCCTAGGTAGTGTTCACCTGTCATAGTGCACCCTGGGTAGTGTTTAATCCTGCTGATATGTCCAATTTTTAAATGCACACTATCAATTGGATATCAACGAAATTTCGTATGCAATATGTGTACATAAACAGATATTGTCTGAGCGTATTCTTAAGAGCTACCAGGACTGCCAACTGTTAATAAATGCTCTTTCTATTTTATTTTATTTATCCAAAGACCAATATATCAGAAAGTATGCAAACCGACAGTTTTAAGCTATGCACACGTATAGTACCTGACATTAACTATTTATCGTCATCTAGGGAAGGGTTTTGGCTTTATACAGGTGACACATAGGAACCAGATGTTTTTGAAATGAACAGTACTCGGTTGATTTGCAACGAAAACTAATTTTATTGTTACCACATTTAAGAATTCGTTCCACCATTTCATTTACTATTTTTAGGTCTGAAAGATAATGTCACTCAGGTGGCGGCCATCCGTTTGAAACCCTTGGTTGCCAAGATCCCCCGTCTTATACTGTTGCTATTTTTCCCTGTGGGGTGCTTAAAGGAACGTGTCTTTGCCCACTAACCCCGTACAGAAGAGGTGCGTGCGATTGATTACTGTCGACCAAAGCATTATGTGCACTCGAGTTTGAAAGTTGTTTGTGAAGTAACCAATAGACCTACATAAAATCGAATACCATCATCATGTTTGTCGTTCTATTTTACGTTAGTTCATGTAGGTTTGGATTTTTAAATTTATTTTTAATATTTTTTTATCGCAGTTGGAACACAAAAAGTGCACGTTTTTCAACCATGCGTCACATTTAAGATTTATTATCTCAAAAACCTGTGATCAGATCGAATTCATATTTTAACACAATATACACTGGAATGTTGTATAACTAGTTTATTAATTTCACTATTTTGTGTGTCCAAGAAACAAAGTTGTTATCATTGTTGTAAGGTAGCTTTTTCTCGGCTCGGGGTGGTTGGAAAATGTAGTTCTTGGTTGCGTTGTAATCCTTGCACACCAAAAAGTTATGCTGTATGATTGTGGAATACGTATAAATTAATTCACTTATTTTATATAGGTTTGTATTTGTACGGGGAAATAACACTTGGTTCACCAGCTGGCCGCTCCGGGAGAAGCTGTACAGCGTTGCTGTGATGGAGCCCATCACTTCCGAGCGAGGCACGCCATGATGCGTGTGGGCTCCATTTCGGCAACGCTGTACAGCTTTCCCCGAAGCGGCTAGCTGGTGAACCATGTCTTTTCCCCCCCTACAAATACAAACTGATATAAAATAAGTGAATTAATTTACGTATTTTACAGTCATACAGCATAACCTTTCGATGTATAAGGATTACAACGCGACCAAGAACTACATTTTCCAACCACCCCGAGCCGAGAAAAAGTTACTTTACAAAAATGATAACAACTTTGTTTCTTGGACACAGAAAATTATGAAATTAATAAACCAGTTATACAACATTCCAATGTATATTGTGTTAAAATTTGGATTCGACCTGATGACAGGTTTTTGAGATAATAAATCTTAAATGTGACGCATGGTTGGAACACGCTTAAAAACGTGCAATTTTTGTGTTCCAACTGCGATAAAAAAAAATATTAAAATATAAATTAAAAATTTCAAACCTACATGAACTAACGTAAAATAGAACGACGAAAATGATGATGTTATTGGATTTTATGTAGGTCTATTGGTTACTTCACAAACAACCTTCAGACTCGAGTGCACATAATACTTTGGTCGACAGTAAGCGGTGTTTCGCAGAGTTATGAATGCTTTCTCATGACGACATGAAACCTGTATTCAAACGGATGGCAGCCACCTGAGTGACATTATCTTTCACACCTAAAAATGGAAAATGAAATGGTGGAACGTATTCTTAAATTTGGTAACAATAAAATCAGTTTTCCTTGCAAATCAACCGAGTACTGTTCATTTCAAAAACATCCGGTTCCTATATGTCCCCCTACATAACTACTGGCTTCAGATACGTTTCATTGTGACGAATCTTAGTGTTATTATCGTGGAGAATCTTAACATGTGACTAAAAGCGCGCTTTCCTCATTGACACGTACATATTCCTCCATTAGGAACATATCGACCTGCCAACCTTAAATTGCCCATCGATTGTTGTGCATTAGGAATGTGTTCGCGTTTGAACAGCACTTCTCCTTCTTCCTCTCTCTGTAGAACCCTCCTTATCCTCCTGTTCTCTATTGAACTGTGGGTGGCATTCAGGACTTCGCTCAGACAACAGAAGTCTCCTGGTCGTGAGGGAAGAATTCTCATCTGTTACTCCTACTGCCTTCATTCAAAACCTAAGATTAACATCTTTGATAAAATATCTTTTATGAAAGATATGACAGTGTAATGGAGAAATCTTTTGTAAAAGGTTGTTTTTATAAAAAGACATACAGTATATAAGGTATGAGCATCATGCTATCTTTGATAAATGATTCAAGCCAAAATGGCGGATCATAACAGCTGGAAGATGGTCATATCAGAGTGTGAAATGCATGAAATATTAGTCTACATAACTAGCAACTCAACCCGACTTCGCCCAGGAACAGTTATGCATGCATTACGTGATAAGCGCTCTTTATTTCGATGTCAATGAACTACGACCTATAACCGTTTTACGTCTCGGCATGATGGGTTAAAATCACCGACTGGACTATTAATTGTATTATCATGAAGATGCATGTGCAACGAATTCTTGTCAGACGTTGCGGAATGAAAAGTTCACAGGCGAAATTAAGAAAAGCCAGTTGCACTTCCAGGGAAACTCCAAACACAGCACTCTTCTCTGAAGTTTGAACTTAACACGACTCGACAGTTTGCTGCTGGCTGTATCTGGGGGTAATAGGCTCACCCGATAGCTAGTCTATAACTGGGATGATAGGCTCGCCCCCAGCTAGCTCGTAAACTGTTGTCTCAGTAATTGAATGGAGATTGTTGGAAGAAATGAAAACGTAAAACACCTAGCCTATAGTGGGCGATGTATTGAAGATAAAGATATGCTCTCGCGGACTTTTTTGTAGAACTTTTCATGCTGAACAATTCTTACACTCATATATTATATAGATATTTTTAACGGTTTGCCCAGCGTAAGCTTAAAAAGCGCACGGACGCCAAGTTTGTTTTCGACGTTTTCACTGAAATCGTTACTGCTTGGCTTCCTTTGATCATAAATAAATTATTTTCTACAGAAACCTTCCTCGAGATATCCTTTATAGAATGGTGGAAATCGCATCAAAATCCATCCAGTGGTTCTCGAGATTACCCGTGACATCCAAGAATCGGGGACTTAGTTTTATACTAAGTAGAGATAAATGCTTTTAAAGATAGAAAGTGTAGGTGAGTATAGCAGAGGATATAAACGCTGTACATAAAGGACGCATATTTCAGGATAAGAAGAAGAATTAAATACCTATTAGGCTGAAGAAAGACGTGAATGGTAGTGTATTTTATGTGTATAATATTTGTATTTTAATTCGTCAATTTTACTTAGGGTAATAGGCTTACATGCGAGTGTAAATAAACACTTTATCTTTACCGGTTGGTAATACATGTAACCAAACGCAGCAGTATAGAGAATACGGTATTGTCGGCTCCGTGCATTGTTCCGAAAGAGAGAGAAGTGTGGAATAATATTGTTTATGTTCGACCCTCACAATTATGTGTCAGATAACTGTATCATAATGATGGTCATTATAACACTGTTTTCCATTATGATACAGTTTCTCCAGCCAATCAGAGCTCGTTCATTGACCAATTAGGTAACGATAACTTCGCGCATGCGCTCAAAATCCAACATGTCGGACATAAACACAACATCGAACTATAATAAATTACCGACATGGAATACGCACCGTCCATATGTTCGCGTAAATAAACTGGCGAATATGAGACAAGAAATAGCACCTTACCTTAAAATCACCAACCCTAATTTCTACACAGCGCATTGTCTTCAAATGACTGCGGTGACAATATTACTGAGGGACGGCTGATGTAAACATATGGTTGCATATGGCATTGCAACCACACAGAGCGCATGCGTCGGTTGTTCAAAGCTCTTGAAAGACAAAGATATAACACCCAACGCTCGCTCTGCGATCACAAAATTCCAGTAGCTGACTCTCAACAGATATTTATGAATATTTATGTTAAAACATATAATAAAGTTATAATTATCGTCGAACATAAACAGTCGTATGCAACTCGCCTATACTGGTAATTAAGACACTCGTATAGAAATTATAAAACTCGCATACGCTCGTTTTATAAAAAATACTCGTGTCTTAATTATAGCCATTATAGGCTCGTTGCATAATGTACTATTTCTATCCCCTATTTCTTCGAAACAAAGATACGCCGTGAAAAGCCTTACTCACATCTGTCATTCGAAAGCTATACCGGTATAATGCTTACCACGGTGGGTGAGTGGTTATCGTGTCAGACTACCAACCCCAAGATTGCAGGTTCGCCTCTGGCCGTGGTAAGTGATTTTTGAAAGGCGACAAAAAACACGACATGGATGTCATACGTTGTTGGCATGTTAAAGAACCCATTTGAATTCAGTAGGCCGTGTTCAATGGCAAAATTAATCTCGGGATTTTCCGTTAACACAAAGGTCTTCCATTCTCTACTAGAAAGCGCTATAGTGTCAAGGAACTTAGATATCTAACCTCCTTGACTTTCATAGCGTTCAAAGGAACGACGAAATTCGACATGGAAGCTTCCCTCTGGGTGTCAATTAACAAAGTTTGCACCCGGCACGCGAGGCCATACGATATTATTATTATTATTTATTTATTTATTTATTTATTTAGTATGTTTCGACCCATCCAGGATCACATAAAAGCAAGTTATGATCTGTTGCTGTTATTTTTCTTGTTCTTCCAGAATTCTTTTATCATGTCGCTATGTTTAGCTCGACGTTCGTCAGTCCATTTTCCCCTAGGTCTGCTGGGCTTATCTTCTGATGCAGCTTCCCAAGTGCAGATCTTATGTCTGAAAGTTTTGCGGTCTTCGATATCTGTGGGTGTGATGTTGGCGTTATTGAGATCAGTTTGAACTTGTTTAATCCAAACCGTTGTCGTCTTTAATTTTTGTGAGTACATCAATATTTTCTTTGTTAATCGGTTGTCATCTAGCCTCATAATGTGTCCATAACATTTCAAGCGTCGTTTTCGGAAATCGGTTTCAATATTTGAATATTTTTCTGTGATCTTGTGCAATTATTATTAATATTATTATTATTATTATTATTATTATTATTATTATTACCGGTATAATCATGTACTGTATAGCAAGACGTTACCGGCCGCGGTGGCTGAGATAAGAGCGCTGGTATCTGGAGAGCGTGGGTTCGAATCCCACCACAGCCGTTCTGAAAATGGGTTACGTGGTTTCCCATTTTCACCACCAGGAAAATGCCATGACGATTCCTTCAAACATGTCCACGGCCGACTTCAGTCCAAAAATCCCTTCCCTGGCCCTTCCTTAATTAGGCCTAAGTTAGCGGTTGGCTGTCACCATCCCCAGTTGTATCTGTTGACTAAGTGGGTCCAGCTCCAAGACACTGTTCTTCTGGCGGTAGAGGCAGAGGCGACTGCTGATTTTTATAATGTGTAGGACGTAATATGATAGGCTTAACTTAAGATAATTATTATAGCTGGGCTATATTGAGATATTAGACCGAGTCTAATATTAATTACTAGCATTACCCGTCGCGGCTTCGCCCGCGAATATTCTAGTTGTAAAGAGTACATTTAGCAAAATCTCAATCATGAATGCTATGACTGATTTATCCTTGGTATGAATAATCAGACTTTATCATTTCAGCAACTGGTGCAGTGGTTAGGGGTTTGTCATTCCTTCATAGGTATATCAGAGCGAAGTTAGTTTTCTGGGAATATCACAGACACTGTTAATTGAAGGGTCTTTAAATGTGGTTTTTGGAGACCCTTTATAGTCGGGTGAAAAAGACTTTCGTACCACACTCACACGTGAAAATTGCGTGAAAAAATTCTAGAGTGCCCCTTGACCCCCTTACGCGCATTATACTGTATGTATTGATGAATTTTGCAGCTTAATTTGGTTCAGTGATAACCTTATAACCGTCTGGAAACTTTCACAGTAATGTAATAATTGGAATTGCATTGCGTCTTACAGAAATAGATGGACCTGTGAGATTCTGTTACCATGGTTACCGTGTTGAATTCTTTCATTATTTCATTGTAAATATACATGTTTTAAGGTATTTATTTAATTGTGAGGCATTTAAAGTGTACGTGAGTGCGTTTCGCTTACGCATTGGGTTATGCTGAACCTGTAGGTACCCCATATGTGTAGGTTGGTGTTAATGGCACCTTATTTTCGGTACAAAACTGGAATGGGACCTTAGCAGAATAATATAGGGAGGGATTCAGTCGCGCACCACTATTACGAACACATTACACAATACAATACAATCGAATACCACTCCAAGATGTGCACACGCTGAAAACAGACTATCCATTTTGACTGTGCGAATTCGTAACCAATAAGCCCGTATTGTTGGTTTCAATTCAACCAATAGCGAGACTTGAGGATCTCAGTCGTCGTCCTCAAAGCGCCATTTAACAGACCAAACCCGCCCCTTCCCCCTCAAGGGTTTCCATACAGTACATTTCTAAAGCTATAAACACGTGCTTTGAGGATGCAAGGCTTCCTTCCTCAGCTTTCTACTCCGGGCGGCGAAGGTCACAAACACTTCACCCATCTAGGGGTGAAATGCAGAACTAGTCACAAGTACTGACAGTGACAGTGAGACAGAGCTTATCGAGAAGGCGCGCAAGTAAGCCCCAAAGACTAGTTTACAAAGCAAACAATTTAATTGTTTGAAACAGTTACAGCTGAGAGCTGACTGTGGGATGATCCTCACGTCCTACATGGAGGAATCGCCACTGGGTAGAGGAATGATCCCTCGCAGAGTCCGTGGGTAGGAGCAGATGACCTCGTAGTTCCTCCCCTTAAAACAACAATAACTAACTAACTAACTACAGGCCGGACGTTTGTTTTAGACGATTGCCCTTGACCTTGAAGCCTGCGGGTGACCCTACACACACTCACTCTCTCACCCTATCCCTTCACACTTGTCACCACCGATCTGATGTAATGGAATTCCAAACTTGAGCAGACAGTACAGTCCACGTCGAAGTATTGTGTGACGCGGAAGTACGCGTTACGTAGTTACGAACAGAACGTCATTATATTTGCCAATGACTGTACTTCAGCAGTGGTGTGAAACAGCTTTGTCAATCATCGGACCGCTTGGGGCAGCTGTTAACAGCACAGGTACTGTAGTAACTCGCCTCCAGGCTTCCATTAATGTTTTCACTCGTCTAAAACAAACGTCTGGCCTGTAACTAGAGTCCGTGGGTAAAACCAAGCTTGAAGATAAGCGATTTTCAAGACCATTTCTCTTGCAGTTTCTTTAAAAAGGTAGTGTCTTCGAGCCTAGTCCCTTTTGAAAAAAGTTACCGCACTCCACCGGTTGCTGTGAGCTGTTGGGGCTGGCCCGCTGATGTACGCGAACAGGAAGCAGTAAGAACCAAACCTTCCTCTCAACCTTGCGGCGTATCGCCCACGCCCCCACTCGCTCGTAGAAGAAAGAGTTACTTGTTGTATACCTGCTCCGGTCTCTGGGGCCACATCATTCACCAGGGGTCGAGCAGGTACTGAGCGACAAAGGGCGATGAGCATTCACTGGCTTAAGAAGGAGGAATGTACTAATGCTTATATCAAAAGTTCGAGATGACTCTCAAGTGTACTGCGCAGATTTATTAAGTGGAAAATGAAAGAGATTAAAGCTTGGGTCGACGGATTCTAATCAAACGTAAGGCAATGCCACATCACCACACATCTTCAAGATTGTTTACTTCTTTGATTACTGCTACTGGTTTTCTGAGTATTTTAACTTCATAGGACAACTGAGGAGCTTTTCAGTGAATTATGCGCTTTAACCAGGTTTCTGTTGGCCGGCAGTCCTAGCTTTCGGCTAGTGTGTGTGGCTGTGGAACTTAGCAATACGTCTGATTCCAGTTAGAAGCCAGCCTTGGGCATAGAGGACTTACATTTGTTTTCAAACCGCGTTGGAGAAACTGTATGATAATGAAAAGTAGTACTTTAATTACCCCCCATTATGATACAGTTTTCTGACATATAATATTTACATTTCGTCATCATCGAACATAATAGTACATTATGCAACGGGCCTATAATGACAATAATTAAGACACGAGTATGTTTATAAAACGAGCGAATCGAGTTTTATAATTTACATACGAGTGTCTTAATTACCATTAAAGGCGAGTTGCATACGACTGTTTATGTTCGACGATAATTATAACTATTTTATGTTCGAACATAAATATTCATAAATATTTGTCGAGATTTTGCCAGTTTTATGTAGTGAACAGAGCGCATGGGACGCAGAGAATACCTTGTATTCCGCCATGGCCTCCTCAAATACCCCACTATGACACAAGCCACGCAGTGAAATTTAAAATAGAAGGCCGTGGAAGTCAGCGCAGATGCGATGCTATCCTTACCTGATTGGTCACACAACTGTTTCTTGAGCTCTGATTGGTGGGAGAAACTGTTTCATAATGAAAAAAGTCCTCCCGGCACGCCGGAAGGCGGGGGTAGATTTCACCGGACAAATAAGCAGAATATGCAGGTTTTCGTAGAAGGATCAGACCTCATTTATCGCGTGAAAGTATTTTATAACTGGAGATTAATTAACTTTGTTTTTCGTCATTTTATGCATATTTTAAACATTCTACTTGTCATTTGGAGTCCATTTTTATACTTGTGGTCACACTGTCCTTATGCAAGGTTTCGACACTGATGTGTAACTATGTAACAGTCTGTTACTTCTTCACGCAAAATTATATCTCCCGCAGAGATGTTGGTTGGTTCCACAGTTTAGGGGCTGCGACAACGCGGTCATGTAACCCCGTGTACTTTGGGTGAGTGTTGAATCTGTCTGATAAACGGTGTGAATTGTGATGACTGTATTAGTCTGTAATTCAGGTAAGGAATGCAGACGCTCAATTTCAAGCAGTAGTTCCTAATGTTGCTACCAGATACTACCGTCAACGCCACCTAGCTGTGAACTTGGCTACTAGATGCCACCTCAATCAGCAACTCGCAACGAACGTTGGAACTTCCCCTCCAAATGAAAGCTTACTGATGGATTTTAGCGCTCTTACAAAATCCGACGACTTTAGCCGGGATTGAACCCGCGACCTTGGGCATAGAAGTTCAGCATGCTACCAGTTCCGATACCGAAGTCGCTTCCCACAGACAGATGGAAAACTGAATGTTATCTCGTGCAGTGGCGTTGTCATAGCAACTGCTGATGGCTCATCCCTTATCAATTAAAAGTAAAGTTGTCATGGCAACCTCTCTTGGCACTTGGCATTTTCTTATAATTTAAATCATTTTGTTCACCCCGTGGCGTAATGGTGGGCCATATCAAAAATTATTTCAGACAGAAGTTTTAGGTAATTATTGGAGGAATATTGTCCATTTTGTGCGGTTTTGATATTGTGCCTATTAACAGAGATATGATTAATGTTTCCCGAAAAACCCACTTTTTCCCACCCCTTTGGTCAATGGTTGGTGCTATCAAAAAACTTTTCAAACATAAATTTTAGGACCTTGTCCGACACATAGTATGAACTTTGAATGGATTCAATATTTCAGATATTAAGAGAGTTATAGCGATATTTCACTTTTTCGAAAAAAGCCTCCCATTTTCACCCCCTTTGACCGATTTTGCCCATTAACGAACTCGACCGAGATTTTAAGGGGATACATATTATGTAAAAAATTCAAAGTGATTGGTGCAAAATTACGGTAGTTATCGTGTCCACAAGAAACTGATATACATATATATCTTTATATATATAATTCTTCGACATGTGTGTATGTGACTGAACTCCTCCTAAACGCCTGGGCCGATTTTGATGAAATTTTGTATGAATGTTAGGGTAGGCCCATGTATGGTTTAGATTCACAATTTGACCAGATAGGTGAAATTTTAGAATTTTAGAACCACAATTTACACACAAATTTAGAACCACAATATACAGTCATAAACAGTCGTCATGGAAACCGCTAGCCTTAGTGAAAAGTGATCCTTTTGGACTGTGTGTCTCTGCACGTAGAGCCACCTGATCGCAACCTGTGCAACTACCGCCATAACATACACTCCGCCCATGGCGGAAAGTTGTGTTTTATACCAAAGGTGGCAGTGATGTCGAATTCTGTTTGTCTCTGCACGTTAGAGCGTTTCAAAGTTCCGTATGCGTTCATATACCATTCATCCGATCGCGATGAAACTTGGGTGAGATGTTGAGTGCACTCCAGGGAAGGTGTTTGGCTTAGTAAATCCATTTTACAATAGATAGCGCACGACTAGATTCAACAAATGAGCGACGACGCGCGAAGCGTTTCAAAAAGGTCCCGTATGCGTTCAAATACCATTCGTCCGATAGCGATGAAACTTGGGTGAGATGTTGTGTACACTCCGGGGAAGGCTTCTGGCTTAGTAAATTCATTTTACTATAGGTAGCGCACGAGTAGATTCAACAAATGAGCGCCGACGCGCGAAATGTTTCAACAAAATCCCGTATAAGTTTGTATACCATTCATCGATTGCGATGAAACTTGGATGAGTTGTTGTGTACACTTACGTAAAGGTTTCTAACTTAGTAAATCCATTTCACAGCAGGTTAAGCACGAGTAGATTAAACAAATGAGCGCCGACGCACGAAGCGTTTCAACAAGGTCCCGTATGCGTTCAAATACCATTCGTCCAGTAGCGATGAAACTTGAGTGATATGTTGTGTGCACTCCAGGGAAGGCTTCTGGCTTAGTAAATTAATTTTACCATAGGTAGCGCACGACTAGATTCAACAAATGAGTGATGACGCGCGAAGCGTTTCAACAAAATCCCGTATACGTTTATATACCATTCATCGATTGAGATGAAACTTTGATGAGTTGTTGTGTACACTTACGTGAAGGTTTCTAACTTAGTAAATCCATTTAACAGGAGGTTGCGCACGAGTAGATTCAACAAATGAGCGGCGACGTGCGAAGCGTTTCAACAAGGTCCCGTGTGCGTTCAAATACCATTCGTCCGATAGCGATGAAACTTGGGTGAGATGTTGTGTACCCTCCACGGGAGGCTTCTGGATTAGTAAATCCATTTTACAATAGGTAGCGCATGAGTAGATTCTACAAATGAGCGACGATGTGCGAACGTTTAAATTAAGTCCCGTATGCGTTCATATACCATTCATCCGATTGCAATGAAACTTAGGTGAGATGTTGTGTACACTTACGTGAGAGTTTCTAACTTAGTAAATCCATTTCACAGGAGGTTGCGCACGAGTAGATTCAACATATGAGCGACGACGCGCGAAGCGTTTCAATAAGGTCCCGTATGCGTTCAAATACCATTCGTCCGATTACGATGAAACTTGGGTGAGATGTTGTGTACACTCTACGAAAGGTTTCTGGCTTAATAAATCCATTTTACAATTGGTAGCGCACGAGTAGATTCAAGAAATGAGTGACGGCACGCGAATCATTTCTACAAAGTATCATATGCGTCCATATACCATTTATCCGATTGCGATGAAACTTTGGTGAATTGTTGTGTACACTTCAGTTAAGGTTTCTGGCTCAGTAAATTCATTTTACAGTAGGTAGCGCACGAGTAGATTCAACAAATGTGCGATGGCGCGCGAATCGTTTCAACATAGTCCTGTATGCGTTCATATACCATTTATCCGATTACGATGAAACTTTGGTGAATTGTTGTGTACACTCCAGGAAAGGTTTCTGGATTAGTAAATCCAGTTTTTAATAAGTAGCGCACGAGTAGATTCCACAAATGAGCGACGGTGCCTGAATCGTTTCCACAATGTCGCGTATGCGGTCATATATCATTCATCCGATTGCGATGAAACCTTGGTGAATGATTGAGTACACTCCAGAGAAGGTTTCAGGCTTAGCAAATCTATTTTACAATAGGTAGCGCATGAGTAGATTCAAAAAATGAGTGACGGCACGCGAATCGTTTAAAAAAATCCCGTATACGTTCATATGTCATTCATCCGATTCCGATGAAACTTTGATGAGTTGTTGTGTATACTTACGTGAAGCTTTCTAACTTAGTAAATTAATTTCACAGTTGGTAGAGCACGGGTAGATTCAACAAGATGTTCAGTAAAGAACATATAGCCTACTTTCTCCTAAATGCATGGGTATTGTTATAACTCTTTGTCCTTTTCAAGGAGTATGATTGAATGTTGGTTGTAGTAGCTTGTTGAAATACAACGTGCTATAGGGATATTAAACATGAATATGAGGTGCCCTTTGCTAGTGCTACCTCTGTACCAAATTTCGTTCAATTCGGTTTCACCGTGTTTGAATTGATAGGGGGAATTGATTTGCACACATACTTGGCCACCATCTGCAAACTATTGGGCTGATGTTCCTGCTGTTTGGTCTGAATATGTTTCCCACATAAAGATATGGTGTTGCAAAATTTGGTAGAGACTAGATTATTAGGTTGGTCGTAATTACATTTTAGCTTTTAACATTTGGGTGGCCGCGATTACGTTTCCGTCAAGATAGCGGTGATATAAAACATGACACTGAGGTGCCCTTTGCTAGTGCTACCTCTGTACCAAATTTCGTTCCATTCGGTTTCACCGTGTTCGAATTGATAAGGGGAATCGATTTTCACACAAAGATGGCCGCCATCCGCAAAATATTAGGCTGATGACCTATTAGTTTGGTCAAAGGATGCTCCCTCCATAAAGGTATGTTGTTGCTAAATTTGGTAGAGATCGGATGATTAGGCTAATCGTAATTTAGCTTTGAACATTTGTGTGGCCGCCATTACGTTTCTGTCAATATGGCGGCGATATAAATCATGACACTGAGATGCCCTTTGCTAGTGCTATCTCTGTACCAAATTTCGTTCCATTCGGTTTCACCGTGTTTGAATTAATAGGGAGAATCGATTTTGACACAAAGATGGCCGCCATCCGCAAACTATTAGGCGAATGACCTATTAGATTGGTCAAAGGATGCTCCCTCCATACAGGTATGTAGTTGCAAAATTTGGTAGAGATCGGATGATTAGGTTAATCGTAATTTGATTTAAGCTTTGAACATTCGTGTGGCCGCCATTACGTTTCAGTCAAGATGGTGGCGATATAAAACATGACACTGAGGTACCCTTTGCTAGTGCTACCTCTGTACCAAATTTCGTTCCATTCGGTTCCACCGTGTTCGAATTAATAGGGGGAATCAATTTTGACATAAAGATGGCCGCCACCCGCAAACTATTTGGCTAATAACCTATTAGATTGGTCAAAGGATGCTCCCTCCATAAAGGTATGTAGTTGCACAATTTGGTAGAGATCGGATGATTAGGTTAATCGTAATTTGATTTAAGCTTTGAACATTCGTGTGGCCGCCATTACGTTTCTGTCAAGATGGCGGCGATATAAAACATGACACTGAGGTGCCCTTTGCTAGTGCTACCTCTGTACCAAATTTCGTTCCATTTGGTTTCACCGTGTTTGAATTAATAGGGGGAATTGATTTTCACACAAAGATGGCCGCCATCCGCAAACTATTAGGCTAATGACCTAGTTATTTGGTCAAAGGATGCTTCCTCTATAAAGGTATGTTATTGCAAAATTTGGTAGAGATCGGATGATTAGGTTAATCGTAATTTGATTTAAGCTTTGAACATTTGTGTGGCCGCCATTACGTTTCCGTCAAGATGGCGGCGATATAAAACATGACACTGAGGTGCCTTTTGTTAGTACTACCTCTGTACCAAATTTCGTTCCATTCGGTTGCACCGTGTTCGAATTAATAGGGGGAATCGATTTTCACACAAAGATGGCCGCCATCCGCAAACTATTACGCTGATGACTTATTAGTTTGGTCAAAGGATGCTCCCCCCATAAAGGTATGTTGTTGCAAAATTTGGTTGAGATAGGATGATTAGATTAGTCGTAATTTTATTTAAGCTTTGAACATTTGTGTGGCCGCCATTACGTTTCCGTCTAGATGGCGGCGATATAAAACATGACACTGAGGTGCCCTTTGCTAGTGCTACCTCTGTACCAAATTTCGTTCCATTCGGTTTCACCGTGTTCGAATTGATAAGGGGAATCGATTTTCACACAAAGATGGCCGCCATCCGCAAAATATTAGGCTGATGACCTATTAGTTTGGTCAAAGGATGCTCCCTCCATAAAGGTATGTTGTTGCTAAATTTGGTAGAGATCGGATGATTAGGCTAATCGTAATTTAGTTTTGAACATTTGTGTGGCCGCCATTACGTTTCTGTCAATATGGCGGCGATATAAATCATGACACTGAGATGCCCTTTGCTAGTGCTATCTCTGTACCAAATTTCGTTCCATTCGGTTTCACCTTGTTTGAATTAATAGGGAGAATCGATTTTGACACAAAGATGGCCGCCATCCGCAAACTATTAGGCGAATGACCTATTAGATTGGTCAAAGGATGCTCCCTCCATACAGGTATGTAGTTGCAAAATTTGGTAGAGATCGGATGATTAGGTTAATCGTAATTTGATTTAAGCTTTGAACATTCGTGTGGCCGCCATTACGTTTCAGTCAAGATGGTGGCGATATAAAACATGACACTGAGGTACCCTTTGCTAGTGCTACCTCTGTACCAAATTTCGTTCCATTCGGTTCCACCGTGTTCGAATTAATAGGGGGAATCAATTTTGACATAAAGATGGCCGCCACCCGCAAACTATTTGGCTAATAACCTATTAGATTGGTCAAAGGATGCTCCCTCCATAAAGGTATGTAGTTGCAAAATTTGGTAGAGATCGGATGATTAGGTTAATCGTAATTTGATTTAAGCTTTGAACATTCGTGTGGCCGCCATTACGTTTCTGTCAAGATGGCGGCGATATAAAACATGACACTGAGGTGCCCTTTGCTAGTGCTACCTCTGTACCAAATTTCGTTCCATTTGGTTTCACCGTGTTTGAATTAATAGGGGGAATTGATTTTCACACAAAGATGGCCGCCATCCGCAAACTATTAGGCTAATGACCTAGTTATTTGGTCAAAGGATGCTTCCTCTATAAAGGTATGTTATTGCAAAATTTGGTAGAGATCGGATGATTAGGTTAATCGTAATTTGATTTAAGCTTTGAACATTTGTGTGGCCGCCATTACGTTTCCGTCAAGATGGCGGCGATATAAAACATGACACTGAGGTGCCTTTTGTTAGTACTACCTCTGTACCAAATTTCGTTCCATTCGGTTGCACCGTGTTCGAATTAATAGGGGGAATCGATTTTCACACAAAGATGGCCGCCATCCGCAAACTATTACGCTGATGACTTATTAGTTTGGTCAAAGGATGCTCCCCCCATAAAGGTATGTTGTTGCAAAATTTGGTTGAGATAGGATGATTAGATTAGTCGTAATTTTATTTAAGCTTTGAACATTTGTGTGGCCGCCATTACGTTTCCGTCAAGATGGCGGCGATATAAAACATGACACTGAGGTGTCCTTTGCTAGTGCTACCTTTGTACCAAATTTCGTTCAATTCGCATTCACCGTGTTCGAATTGATAGGGGGGGACAGACATTCAGAGTACACACACTCACACACACACAGACACACAGACACACACACACACAGTCTCACACACACACATACACACACACAGACAGACACACTTTTTTCGCCCTGTGTTGATCTCATAAGTCTACTTTCATTTTTTGCAAAAATCGAAAGTAGGCTAACAAATGAGTGACAGCGCACAAATCATTTAAGCAAAATCCCGTATGCGTTTTATGCCATTTATCCAATTGCGATGAAACGTTGGAGAGTTGTTGTGCACGCTCCCACGAATGTTTCTAGATTAGTTAATTCATTTCACGATAGTTTAGAGGCAGTTAACAGAAATTGAAGAAAATATTGTGTATCCAAAAGCACATCAAGAAACAAAGTTACAACACTTTCTTTGATTGGCAGGACAACGTCTGCCGGGTCAGCTAGTATATATATACATACATAAATTATATATAAACTTTTGAACTGACGGTGGTTTTGGGGTCTGGGGGATGTGAAACGCGAAGATATGTCGAAATTTTCCGGAAGTCGAAACATGGGACCCATTGCAATAGTTAGCTTTCTAATGAAATCTACCTAAAATAGTGTCATAATGACCCTCGTTATGATACAGTTTTCTGGCATATAATATTTACATTTCGACATCGTCGAACATAAAACATATTATAGGTGATGTGAAGTGTACTCAGTTTTTTGTTGTCATGAACAATTGATTTTCAGTGGGCAAGAGCTCCTTTAAAAACAAACGATTCATTGCTAATCACATCTTCAGTATTGCTGAATTAATATGCATATCTTGTCAGTAGATGCTGATCGAAATTTGTTCATGGTGCTCTATTTTGATAAACAGTGGTGTGTAAGAAGTTAGATTAACAGGAAGCTCATATTTAAGGAAATAGACTACTGTAACTTGATAAATTCTGATATCTAAAACACCGTAGTAATTTTTATCCCAACTGAGGGTAATGACGCTGACGGTAGCTTCAACCAAATACAAAAGCGACATGTTATCATGGAGGACAGGTACATTGATACATTTGTCATGTGCGTGAAATGGATACATACAGGCATGACGCATTGTCAGGGGTATCAAAACATTGGTTACTGAAAACTGAAAAGCTCGGTAAATAAAAGAGTTGTGTTAGGCCTACAAATAAATGATTTGATTTACTTATATTTCTAATGTGACATGAAAATGAACATGTTAGCCCTGTCCCTAATCGACGAAGTATAATAAGTTCTGAAGATTAAAAAACCTTAAGTCAATACTAATTTGTACTTTTTATTGTACCGGTTTCGAGCACTTTGTGGCCATCCTCAGCGCAATGGTAATATGAATAGAAAAACAAGACTTACAATGCATGAAAACTATTACCATAAAAGAAGGTTGTTCTCAATACTATTTCTCAAAATTAATCGTCTAACAGATACACTAACATTTTAAAAAACCAGATCTGTTACAAAAATATGTTAAATGCGATCGAAATATATCTTCAAGCTGGTTTTATATCAAGATTTCTTTCTTTCGCATTTAACATATTTTTGTAACCGATCTGTTTTTTTTTAAATTTTATTTTAGTGTACGTGATATTTTCCACTCTGAGATTTACGGATGACATCGTCATCTTGGCCGACAAGCCTGAGGATTTGAATGAGTTTTTGAATGGTATGGACTCCGTCTTGAGGAAAGAATTCATGTTGAAAATTAATAAATGTAAAACAAGAATATTGGAATGCAGCCGAAATAAATCAGAAACTTCTATGGACATCAAATTGGCAGGTGAAAAGCTAAACGATGTAGGAAACTTCTGTTACTTAGGAAGCAAAATAACCAGTGATGGACGAAGCAAAGAGGGTATAAAAAGTAGGTTGGCTCAGGCAAGGAAAGCATTTCTACAAAAAAGGAATCTGTTGATGTCGAATATAGATTTAGGTATTAGGAAGTCATTTTTGAAAGCCTTTGTCTGGAGTGTGGCGCTCTATGGAAGTGAAACTTGGACTATTGGTGCAGCAGAAAAGAGGAGAATTCAAGCGTTTGAAATGTTGACTAGTGTTACAGGAGAATGAAGAAGATCAGATGAGTAGATATGGTTACAAACGAAGAGGTATTAAGACGAGGGGAGAGGAGAGATGTTTCTGGCGACTGCTAATGAAAAAAAAGAGATAGGTTGGTAGGCCACATACTAAGACACGCAGGAATAGCAAGCTTAGTTATGGAAGGGAGGGTCGAGGACAAGAACTGTAGGGGTAGACCAAGGTTAGAATATGTTAAACAGATTGCCTCGGATGTAGGGTATGGTAGCTATGTAGAGATGAAACGATTAGCTCAGCACAGGGAGGCATGGAGAGCTGCATGAAACCAGTCAAAAGACAGAAGACTCAAACAACAACAACAACAACAGACGATTCATTTTTTTTAAGTAGTTTTGAGAACAACATTCTTTTTTGGTAAAATTTGTCATGCTCTGTTAGTCTTGCTTTTCTATTCATATTATTATTTGCGCTGAGGATGTCCACAATGTAGCCGAAACCTTACAATAAAACGTACCAATTAATATTGACTTAAGATTTGTAATCTTCAGGACTTATTCTATTTCCAAGTTTACATCATCCATGCTGCGCCTAATTGTTTTCATAGTTTGTTGAAATACGTTACCCTTTCAAAGGGGCTTATAGTCGCGATGTTCCTAGCTCATAAATGAAGCAACTATAAGGCCAGATGACCTCCATGTTTTCCCCTTAAAATGTCAATCACCACCACCCCCATCATCATTAGCAATGACAATGCCGCCTCGTAGGATAGTGGCTAGCATTCTTGACTGTCACCGCAGAGGTCCAGGTTTGATTCCCAGCTCTTCCAAGGAATTCAATTCTGATCTGAGGCCTCGTGAGGCAAAACTGAGAAGAGGCGGGTTCCATTCCCTCCTCAGCCATCCTGGAAGTGGTTAGTTAGTTATTGTTGTTTTAAGGGGCGGAACTACGAGGTCATCTGTCCCTAATCCTGGAAGTGGATTTCCGTGATTGGTTCATAACTTAAGGTCACTATCGCCTCCTTCCCAATCCTCACCTGCATTACAAATTCAGGCGGCTTCGATGGCGTAGTTGGTAGCATGCTGAGCTTCTATGCCCAAGATAGCGGGTTCAAACCCGGCCGAAGCCGTTGGATTTTTTAAGAGCGTTAAAATCCCTCAGTATGCCCTCCTTCGGAGGGGAAGTAAAGCCGGCGGTCCCATGTCATAGATTTATGGCTTGTTAAAGAACCTTCCACTAATTACACCTGTGTGAAGCTAAATTGTATAGGTTCAGAATGTAAACAACGCTCTAAGTTCCTACGTTCGTTGCCAAGAGCCGACTGGGGTGGCGTCTAGTAGCTAAGTTCTGAACTAGGTCTAGTAGTCGTTCACGGTGGCGTTTGGCGGCAAAAGTAGAAACTATTTGAAAAATTCAAAGTCGGCAGTCCTTACTTGAATTAAAAAACAGATAACACACTCTAATACAGTCAACACAATTAACACAGATTATCAGACAGATCCTACACACACCCTAAGTACACGGAGCTAGATGCCCGCGTTTTCGCAGCCCCTAAACTGAGGAACCGACCAACCAACCAAGTTCGAATACGAAGGACTAAGGCTTGGATATTCAATTCATGAGTCTTTTACGAGTAACATCGGTGAGAACCAAATGGCTCCTGGCCGTCTGCGACCCCAGAGTTCGCTTTTCTAACGAGGTCACATTCCAATAGTTGCAATAAACGCGCCTATCTTAATTAGCACTGTATATACATTCCATTGGAATAACGAGAAGTGAACTCAGGACGTGTCTAATTGCCCCACCCTCCGGGGCATAGGCTAGTCTGTAAGCCTATAACTCATTCCCCACTCCACCCGCCGCTTTGAAAGTAGGAAAGAAATGAACATGTAACCTCCAATAGGCCTTCCTTCGGAGGAGAAGTGAAACCGGCGGGACCATGTCAAAGATTTGTGGCATGTAAAAGATCCTTCCACTAACTAAACTAGGTGTCAGTGACATTTGGTAGGGAAAGTTGGAACTACATGAAATTGAACGGAACTTGTAGCTCACCCCATGGGTGTCCGCTTGAAGCAGCTACAGCGTCTGGCGAGCCAAACATGTCCTCGGACACTCCTGGCACTAAAAGTCATGCGCTAAATAAATGAATAAAACAATAAATGACGGCCGAGGGGACCTAACATGCTGACCTCACGTAACTCCACAATTACTTGTAGGCCATCTGGGCTGAGCAACGGGTGTTCGGTCGCTCGGGGCTAAGTAGGCTACAACACGTGTTTTATATGTTTAAATTACAATAGTCAGATATTCCACACTACGTTCCTCTGGAATGAACAGTACTAGCATTACCCGTCGCGGCTTCGCCCGCAAATATTCTAGTAAACAGTACACTTAGCAAAATCTCAATCATGAATGCTATGATTGATTTATCCTTGGTATGAATAATTAGACATTATCAATTGAGCTACTGGTGCAGTGGTTAGGGGTTTGTCATTCCTTCATAGGTATATCAGAGCGAAGTTAGTTTTCTGGGAATATCACAGACACTGTTAATTTAAGGGCCTTTAAATGTGGTATTCGGAGACCCTTTATAGTCGGGTGAAAAAGAAATTTCGTACCACACTCACAAGTGAAAACTGCGTGAATAAATTCTAGAGTGCCCCTTGACCCCCCTTAAGCGCATTATACTATATGTATAGATTAATTATTTTACAGCTTAATTTGGTTCAGTGATAACCTTATAACCGTCTGGAAACTTTCACAGTAATGTAATAATTGGAATTGCATTGCGTCTTACAGAAATAGATGGACCTGTGAGATTCTGTTACCATGGTTACCGTGTTGCATTCTTTCATTATTACATTGTAAATGTCTGTTAGGTAGTCAGCCTGAAGGCTGGTTGGATCCTCAAAGAGTACCGCCGTTAGGTTATGTGGGTAGATACCCACAAAAATCCAAGGCAGCGCTATATTGAGGCGTACTAGGCAAGATGAGGAGTGAGGTAGTTTGCCATTGCTTTCCTCACTGAGTCAGATCAGCAGTACTAACCCTATGAGTAGAACCTCCACAGCATCCACAGGCACTAACTGTGCCCTGAATGCCATTACTAAGCACCACCCATACCTCAGTAGCTTCCATATAATCACAGCCATGAGTGAGACTGAGACATTTGTGAAAAGCCACATTTTAATCTAGCCTGTGCCAACAGATAAATGCAAATGTACTGCATTCATCAAGAGATGGCAAACAGGCCATATACATGTTTTAAGGTATTTATTTAATTGTGAGACATTTAAAGAGTAAGTGAGTGCGTTTCACTTACGCATTGGGTTATGCTGAACCTGTAGGTACCCCATATGTATAGGTTGGTGTTAATGGGACCTTATTTTCGGTACAAAACTGAAATGGGTCCTTAGCAGAATAATATAGGGAGGGACTATTGTGGTTTGGTGTGATTGTGTGTTAAATGTAGAATCGGGAGGTGAGGTGTTGGAGCATGATACAGTGTCGGTATTGTGCTTTTCAAGATGTTTACAATTAGCTCAAACTGAAGTGGTCAAATAATTAACTCGTTCATGACTCTTGTGCCTCTCCTGGCAGTGCTCCAAGTGGCGGCTGACTGTACTTGCTTCCCAGAAATCAGCAATCACGGCCGTGACGTCACTGCACGAAGACCACGTCCAATAGGACACGCTTCGTGTGACAAGTCGCGATCGTCCTCCTTGGACTTACTCCGCGCGTGTTGTCAGTTGTAACTCTTCAGTCGGTCAACTTGAACTTGCCCAATGACTGGGTGGGATACAATGTATAAGGTGCGTTCAAAAAGTAACGAGCCGGAGGCATAATTACAGAAACCAGTACCTGTATGTTAGAAGTATTGGCCCTGGATGTTGAGGCACTTGTCCCACTGTGACACGAGGCGGTGAATGGCTGCCTCATAAAATTCCCTGGGTTGCGAAGTGAACCAGTTCCGCACGTACAGCTGGACGTCGGCGTCCGAGGTGAATCGTTGGCCCCGCAGAGCCCTTTTCAGGGGACCAAACATGGCGTAATCACAGGGAGAGAGGTCTGGACTGTATGGAGGGTGGCCGAGAACTTCCCATTTGAATTTCTGCAGAAGTGCCACGACTGTGTTGGCCGTATGAGTTCGTGCATTGCCGTGGAGCGACCACGGCGGCTATGGCGTTCACTGTCACTCGGCGGTCCTGGGTTGAGTGCCTCAACCAGCTGGACCTTGTCATCGGTAATGCAGGGGGGTGCCTCAGACCGGGCATCATCGGATAACGACACCCGTCCTTCTCTGAAGCGCTTGTGCCACGCCTTGACCCTTGCAAGAGACAAGCAGTGTTCGCCGTACACTTGTGACATTCGGCGATGAATGTCCGTTCCCCCTACTCCTTCCGCTTTATAAACAAAGATTATCTAACTACAAAGTATTGCATTGCGTTTAATTGTTGTTTATAATAGGATTCGCAATTTGAATCTCGTTATAAGGTTAGTTTGTTTTAACAGTCAGCATTTTTTCTAGGATTGTGCCGGGTCGTGGGGTTTCGCCTAGGACACCAAGCTGGCTCATCAGCGGGCTCTTGGTGTCCATGCCCGCTGATGAGCCAGCTTGGTGTCCAAGGCGAACCCCCCCCCCCCCACAAGTCACTGGACAAACCTAGAAAAATTGATGAGTTTCAATTCACTGGCCGTGAAAGCCAATATACCATCTTTTTGGAAGTCTTCACAGGGAGGTTATGGCTGCTTCAGCTTGTAGTTCTCGCAGTAAAGAGGCGCAGGTGCGCTTCATAAAACGGGAGGTAGCGCACAGTTCGCTACTCCTGTGCGGGTCTGGGAGAGGATATCAAGAACCCGCTGATGAGCCAGGTTGGTGTCCTAGGCGAAACCCTACACAAGACACGGCACAAACCCAGTTAAATTGCTGAGTTTTAATTCACTGGCCGTGAAAGCCAATACACCATTGTTATTAGGCTAATATTATTATATTATGATTATTATTATTATTATTATTATTATTATTATTATTATTATTATTATTATCTTGTTTTAAATATTCCTTTGCAACATTTCTAAAATAGACTACTGGTGGATATTTAACACTGGATGTAGGATATAATAGATTCGTCCTTCGCACCAATCGGCTCGACATTGACATCGTTAACTACATGTGAGTTACCATCTCGTTGCGTAGCATTATTTGCTGTCACCGCGGAGGCCTGGGTTCGATTCCCGGCATTGATAAGATATTTAATGCTGGTCTGAGGACTGTAACGGGATACACTCAGCCTCGTGAGGCAAAACTGAGAAGAGGCGGGTTCGATTCCTACCTCAGCTATCCTGGAATTTGTTTTCCGTTGTTCCACACTTCTACTCCAGGCAAATGACGGGATAGTCCCTCCTCAGTTTCCTTCCCCACCATATCTCCAATTTACCAATACACCCACTTGTAAAGCCATCACAATAACATAGGTTATCACGCAAATTTTACATACATACACACACACCTATGTACATGGAGCTACATGAACATAATGTTGCAAAGACCCTAAATGATTCAACAACAACAGCTCATAAGGTATGCACGATCAGAGCCATACTGGTGACACGATAAAAGCCGTATACTTTCAATCTCTATCTATTATATAAAGCTCAAATACCACTCATTCATTCATCACGAAATCTTAGAAACCACCGAACGGATTGGAATGAAATTTAGTATGCAGCTTCCTCAAGGGCCGCAAACGCCTACTAAGGAAGGATTTTTGAATATTCCGGTTCTAAAGGGGTGTTAAGGGGGTAGACCTGCATTTCCCGATTGGTTTCATTGGGGGATGTGATACTCGGCATATAAACTCATCATTAAAAGTAAGAAGACACGTGTCTGAGGGTTTTTCGATGTGGTGTATATTATGAGGTGAAAGGGGTCAAAGTGTGGGTCGAAGGATTCCTAACGGAGCGTGTATCTCTTAAACGACATAGGCGAGGAGTTTGAAACTCAGCGGAAAATAATCAGCATAAAAAATAAGTAAATTGTTTGACCGTTTTATTCATAAATCCAATTTAAGGGGCCCATGGGGAGGGGTGAAATTCTGGGTGGGGGGAACAGGTAATATTTCTGAGTGAAAAATTATACATGGCCTATGTTGTAGACAATAACACATTGCATCTTTTTTGTCTCTTGCTATTTCATCATACGACCAATACTTAGGGAGTTATTAATGATTTTGTACTTTTTGGCCGGAATAAGTCCCAGGAATTACATAAAAATTGATTCGAATGAAATTTCAAAAAAAGTTTTTTTTAATACTTTTATTATATTTTTCACGTCTTTTAGGGTCCGAAACCAACATGATCTTTTGATGTTTTTTTTCGTCCCATGCATTTTTGGTTTCAGGTGATAGAATTACTTTCCACAAGGACCCATGCTTATCTGTCTATTAAACTAATGTTATAACGGGATTCCAAATGTTATTGCAGGCGAAGCCGCGGGTAACAGCTAGTTGGAAATAAAATAATGAAGTAATATAATGTTTCTGGCATTTCTGAGAGCAAGCATCCAATGTTTTATTGTGTCTTTCGGTTTGATATTGTATAGAGCCTATGAGGAAACGTAAAGCTCACCATAATATGCAGGAACACCATTATTACCAGAAGAAAGTCGCCTTTACTCCAGCCAACTTGTATTTTACCTTTCTCCTATCATTTATTGGAAATCAGGCATCTGCTCAGAGATACACACCGGAAATTATTAAGAGAAAGTACACGATCACAACACAAAATGACTAGACCTGGCTCTGAATCGATAACACGTTGTTGGATAATAATTATGTCACTGTAACGAATGTTATGTTGGTAGGGAAGAAACGCAAGAAAATAGAATTCAAGGTAGGAGGAACTAAATTGGAGCAGGTGAAATATTTTGCGTACTTGGGATGTGTATTTTCTCAGGTTGGTAGTATGGGGAAGGAAATAGAGTCAAAGAGTAGAATAGTACATTATGCAACGAGTCTATAACGGCAATAATTAAGACACGAGTATGTTTATAAAACGAGCGTAGCGAGTTTTATAATTTCAATACGAGTGTCTTAATTACCATTATAGGCGGGTTGCATACGACTGTTTATGTTCGACGATAATTATAACTTTATTATATGTTTTAACATAAATATTCATAAATATCTGTGGGATTCAGTTACTTCAGTTAGTGAAAAGGGCGCGCTGGCTTTGCTGACTGAACAGAGCGCATGCGTGGGTCAAAGCACTTCGAAAGCAGAGACCATTTACTTTGCTTGGCAATGCTATTGTTTACAGCCTGCATGATGACTAGTGCCGATCAGAACTAGCATTTACTAATATTGTCACCGAAGTCGTTTGAAGGCAATGCGCTGTGTAGAAATTGGAGTTGGGGATATTAAGGTACAGTGCTATTCCTTGTCTCATATTCGCCAGTTTATTTACGCGAACATACGGACGGTGCACTTTCCATGTCTGTAATTTATATAGTAGCATGCTGTGTTGCTAACTTCTGGACGTAGATTCATAAATTTCTTGCATATGTCATAGTTATTTTCTTGTTACCGTAAAGGTTCGTGCATATTTTGTCTTTGTGTTTGGGATTGTAACTACAATGGTTGATACGATAGCCAATTTGAACTTTCAAATCATGTAATTTATGTCCGACATGCTGGATTCTGAGCGCATGCGCGAAGGTATCCTTACCTAATTGGTCAATGACTGAGGTCAGATTGGCTGGAAAAACTGTCTCATAATGAAAATCAGACCTATAATGACCATCATAATGATACAGTTTTCTGAGGTATAATATTTCCATTTCGACATCGTCGAACATAAAAGCCTTGGAGTGAGTTGTCAGTTGCGATCTATAGTATTCTGCAAGAAAGAAGTCAGTGTAGCCATGAAACCTTCCCTATATCACTCAGTAGGCTATTTAAACCGTCTTTGCTGTATGGAAGTGACATCTGGGTAGATTCAGGATATCTGACACTCCAGAGGATTTGAATGAGTTTTTAAATGGTATGGACTCCGTCCTGAGGAAAGAATTCATGATGAAAATCAATAAATGTAAAACAAAAATATTGGAATGCAGCCGAAATAAATCAGAAACCTCTATGGACATCAACTTGGTAGGTGAAGAGCTAAAGGAAGTAGGAGACTTCTGTTACTTAGGAAGCAAAATAACCAGTGATGGACGAAGCAAAGAGGATATAAAAAGTAGGTTGGCTCAGGCAAGGAAAGCATTTCTACAGAAAAGGAATCTGTTGACATCGAATATAGATTTGTCTGGAGCGTGGCGCTCTATGGAAGTGAAACTATAACTATTAGTGTAGCAGAAAAGAGGAGAATTGAAACGTGTGAAATGTGGTGTTAAAGGAGAATGATGAAGATGTGTAGATAGGGTTACAAACGAAGAGGTATTAAGACGAGTGGGAGAGGAGAGATGTTTCTGGTGACTGCTAATGAAGAGAAGAGATAGGTTGGTAGGACACATATTAAGACACCCAGGAATGGCAAGCTTAGTTATGGAAGGAAGGGTCGAGGACGAGAACAATAGGGGTACACAAAGGTTAAACAGATTGCCTCGGATGTAGGGTGTGGTAGCTATGAAACGATTAGCTCAGTACAGGGAGGCATGGACAGCTGCAGTCAAAAGACTGAAGACTCGAACAACAACAACATCAACAAGCCAGAGGTAACTGGTATGAGGGTAGCACGAATTCGCGAATAAATTGAAATTGTGCATCTGGATGTAGGCTAATTTATTGCATGTATTATTATTTTTAGATGGTGTCATTTTGTGGAGTTAACTGGCCAACTGAACAGCTGATGACCACGATGCCCTAATACCCCATATGACGTAATAACTTTTCCCGTTAGGCCGCTAAAGACGCTGGGTGAGAGGATGTGTGGTCTGAAAGCAGAGTAGTGCCATTAATCTCCGCCGGATGAATGAATCCTACATTTCTTCTTTTAGAAAGTGAGACAATCACAGCCTGAAGGAGTAATTACGCAATATGCGATATCAATACACGGACGTTTAATAATAATGGAAGGTTGTAATGCGCACTTTGAGGTCAGCGCAGCCTGCCTTTCACACGTGACCTTCCCCCATCCAGACCTTCTCTCAGCTTGTCTCTTGCTATTTCTCCTTCTCCATTTAGCCGCCGGCTGTTAAACATAGTGCTCCACGGCTCAAGGACATAGTGTACGGCAATAATAATAATAATAATAATAATAATAATAATAATAATAATAATAATAATAATAATATAGCAAGACCACTTTAAATACCTAGGTGAAGTGCTTGAACCGACGGGATAAGAGAAAATCGCGCAGAACACTACTGTAGGTTAATGAAAATGAAGAGAGCCCTATATAAGACAAAGCGTGTCTACAACAAGAAATGTCAGTCCACATTCGCCAAATTTCGTTATTACAGCCTGAGGTGCTTTATGCCTGTGAGACATTGACGTTACACACTAAGAGCGACTTGAAAAAAATTCTCACAGAGGAAAGAAAAATTAATAACTTTTCGGTTTTCGCTATCGTTTTACCCTCCAGGGTTGGCTTTTCCCACGGACTAAGCGACGGATCCGACCCCTACCGCCACTGAGGGCAGTGTCCTGGAGCTTGAGACTCTGGGTCGGGGATACAACTGGGGTGTGTGACCAGCACTACGCCCAGGCGGCCTCACCTGCAAAGCGAACAGGGGGCCTGATGAAGGGATGGGAAGAGTGGGACGGTTAGGCAAGGAAATGGGAAGGAGGCGGCCGTGGCCTTACAGCAGAAACCATCCCGGCATTTGCCCGAAGACGAAGTGGGAAACCACGGAAATCCACTTCGAGGATGGCTGAGTTGGGAATCGAACCCCCTCTACTCATTTGGGCCACCCGAAGCTGAGTAGACCCCGTTCCAGTCCTCAGACCACTTTTCAAATTTTCGTGGCAGAGCCGGGAATCGAACCCAGGACCTCCGGGACGGCAGCTAACCATGCTGACCTCTGCGATACGGAGGCGACAGAAATTAATAACTTAAGGAAAATTAAAACAAAAGTTTGGTGCTTTTCAGTCGGTCAACACGAATGTACCCAAAAGAGTTGGGTTATACCCTAATCCTGAAAAAAACATGAGATTAAAAAATAATGGAAGGTAGTAATGCGGTTGTAAATTATTAAATTAATCTCATGTAATTTCTTTTTCAGGATTAGGGTATAACCCAACTCTTTTGGGTACATTAGTGTTGACTGACTGAAAAGCCCAAACTTTTGTTTACTAAGGCAACACTGAAAAATGGCTTCAACCCCCACAATGTTAAGGAAAATTATTGGACCAAAGCACGCAGATAAAGGACTGAGGCTTCACTCCAGAGACACCACAGAGAAATTGTCCAACCTCGCAGTAGACATCAGAAAGAGGCGACTAAAATTTTACGGCTACATCAGTAGACTCCCACAAACCACCAACTAACAGCGGCTCAAGATTACTCCACCCTGGGAGATGCAAGTCAAAATTGATCTGGAAAAATCACAGGTCGACCCAGAAGACGTCATAGACAAAAGCGTCTTTTGACACAAGGTATACAAGTTGGAAGTAATGTCAGAGAAAGCAACACCTACAGCCCAAATACCAAAGTGGACCGAAGAAAGGAAGATGGCCTTTAGTGCACAAATGAAAGAGTACTGGAAATACAGGAAGAACAAATAGTCATGATTGCTTCGCGTGATCTAATAGGCCTGTAACGTGTAAAATAAATAATAATAATCATAATAATAATGATAATAATGAGAAAAATCCTAGATCCAATCAAAGAAAATGGTGTGTTCAGAAGACGACATAATCATGAACTCTACTCTCATGTAGAAAAGATCACGGACACCATTCGTAAGAGAAGGATAGTTTTCTATGGCCGCATTGCTCGTATGAGTTCTACAAGGTTGAGCAATAGGATCTTCACTTTTCTTCTTAAGAAGAAAACCAAGTTGGCGTAGTTAACCGAGGTAGAAAAAGACCTGCGTGAAGTGGGAATAACCCAGGAGGATATCCTGAAACGTGTTCCACTAAAGTCGTAACTGCAAGAACATCATGGATTCCAAGAAAACCCAAAACTAAAAAACTGGTAAGACATGGACTGAAGCGAGGAAGGAACAACATAGGAAACGAATGCGGGAATACTGGGCGAACGTTAAGGCCCAGGCGCAAAGACATGGACAAGGGCAGTTGAAATAGCGTGGTCCGTAGATGGCCGAAACGACAGCAAGGAGAAGAAGATAATATTATTATTAATAATAATAATAATAATAATAATAATATAAGCACAATACTGTATCAAAGATCCTGCACCAGGAACTGTTGGGAATCCAACTTTTAAAACACAAGGTTCCGTACTACCAGTAGCCTATGTTCCAGGGAGCGTGGCTGAAAATGATCATTTCAGACTGTATTGGGATCGGACTGTGTTCACCGAGAGGACACTGAAACATAATAAGCCTGACAGTGATGTTCAACAAAAATTTGAAGGAAGTCACGCTGATTGATATTGTGGTGGAGACATCTAGTGGGAATTCTGGAGTCAATTGACGTGAAGAGAACTTTAACTTGTATTTCTGACTTTGTTAATGGTATTGTTATTGTTGATCTCCTAGACAGAATCCCTCACTAATACACTGGCACAGCTACCACAACTTATGCCAGTAGCCAACAGCAGATTAATAGGGACATCTGCACCCCACAGACTCAACTGAAAGAGTCTTACACCCGTTCTGGAAGAGCTATTCGATTCCCATCACGATGTCTCTCCGATGTCACTGGGGAGGGAGTATGTGGTGGAGACATCTAGTGGGAATTCTGGAGTCAATTGATGTGAAGAGAACTTTAACTTGTATATGTTTTATCTCTGGCTTTGTTAATGGTATCGTTATTGTTGATCTCCTAGACAGAATCCCTCACTAGTTCATTTTCTAAAATGTGTATTTTATTCCCTCATAATAAAAGTGTCAAACAAATGTGAGTACATCATCATTAACCTCAATATCGTCAATCTGAAAACGCACAACCAGCTGGAAAAGTGTTCAAATATTTGGAGCTGGTTGAGCTTATCAGGAAGCAATGTTAGGTCAAAACAATTCAAATTGTACCAACAGTCATCTCAAGCACTGGTGTGGCTCCTAAACATCTTCTGCAAGGGTTGACTTGTATAAATTAATAGAGAATGCAGTGATATTAGCTACAACTAGGATAGTTCGTAAATGCATTGGCAGTGATCTAATTTAAGGTGATGAGTATGCTTTCATTCAATGTAATCTGCATACTTGCTTTGTATTTTACCAGACTATGATCTGAGAATAACGGTATTATTATTATTATTATTATTATTATTATTAATAATAATAATAATAATAATAATAATAATAATGATAATAACTATCATTACCCGTCGAGGCTTCGCCCGCAAATATTCTAGTTGTAAAGAGTACACTTAGCAAAATCTCAATCATGAATGCTATGACTGATCTATCCTTGGTATGAATAATCAGACTTCATCAATTCAGCTACTGGTGCAGTGGTTAGGGGTTTGTCATTCCTTCATAGGTATATCAGAGCGAAGTTAGTTTTCTGGGAATATCACAGACACTGTTAATTTAAGGGCCTTTAAAAGTGGTTTTCGGAGACCCTTTATAGTCGGGTGAAAAAGGCCTTTCGTACCACACTCACACGTGAAAATTGCGTAAAAACATTCTTGATTGCCCCATGATCCCCTTAAGAGCATTATACTGTATGCATTGATGAATTTTACAGCTTAATTTGGTTCAGTGATAACCTTATAACCGTCTGGAAACTTTCACAGTAATGTAATAATTGGAATTGCATTGCGTCTTACAGAAATAGGTGGACCTGTGAGATTCTGTTACCATGGTTACTGTGTTGCATTCTTTCATTATTTCATTGTAAATAAGTTATACATGTTTTAATGTATTTATTTAATTGTGAGGCATTTAAAGAGTAAGTGAGTGCGTTTCGCTTACGCATTGGGTTATGCTGAACCTGTAGGTACCCCATATGTGTAGGTTGGTGTTAATGGGACCTTATTTTCGGTACAAAACTGGAATGGGACCTTAGCAGAATAATATAGGGAGGGATAATAATAATTATAATAATAATAATAATAATAATAATAATGTACAACGGATTGCCTCGCCGTGAACAAGAAAGGGATGATGGAAAAATTAGAAACCAAGAAAAGGAAGACTTTTGAGGAAAATCTCAGGCATAACACAACATGTGGAGAAAATGACTGGCGCGATGTGGAAAAGACGGATTACGTTTTATGGGCACGTGACCCGAATGACGTCAACTCGATTAACTTATCACATTTTTACTTTTCTCCAAGAGAAAAAAGACAACGGGTTCAGTGAAGTACAAATAGATATACATGAGATTGCGATCTCATGGAGAACGTGGTAGTATTTAGGGTTGGTCATAAGATACTAACAAGGGAACTTTGTGGACGCAATCGTTGTACTATAAGAGTACAACGTACGGAAAATCATCCTCCAGATTGAACAACATAGAGTTGATGTTGTTGATGATGATTATTTAAGGATTATGTAGCCACGTGTAGGCCTACTGCGGTATTTGTAGGATTTGTTTGATAACCTGTGTCACTGCGTTGTCGGTGTGGATTTGTAATTGATATAGGATTTGGGTAGGAAATGGCCGTGGCCTTACGTTCGGTACCATCCCAGCATTCTCCCGGAGTAGAAGTGGGAAACCACGGAATACCCCTTCCACTTCTCAGAGTTTGTCTCTCGAGGCTAATGTACCCCATACCAGCCCTCACACCAAAATTACTTTTTTTTTGTCAGAGACGGGGATCAAACCCGAGCCTAGAAAGCTAACCACTACGCAACGAAGCGAACCAACAACATAGAAACGGGAAGAACTGTCTGAGGCGGGGAAATGTACTACGTCCCACAAGTTGTGTAGCCTCGCAGTTGTAAGAGTCCTAGTAATGGCCTTCACGAGTGGCTGTATGCTACCCAAGTCGTGCCCCGCATGAACTTGATGGAACTGTAAATGTATTCACTACGTACTTTATCACGTTTAAACAATATCGACTCCTTTCGAAATTGTTGTTGTAACTTGGCCCCACCTGGCAGCGCGAGCGAGTCTCTCTCTCCACTATAGTGGTCTCTATCGTATATTAACCATCTGTCATAAGGACAGTTTATGCTTCCAAAGATGCTGATAGTTGAATCTTTAAGCCAAATTTCGGAGAATTTTCATGCCGAAGTGCTAGTATTTCTAAGAATCAAAGATTATATACGTATCTACTTGACGTAATGTGATGGAAAAAAGTTTTAAAAAATAGTCTACAACTAAGAACATTAACAATTAAAGTGTAAAAAATATAAATATACAAATAAAAATCATCAAAATAAAATTACAATAATAAAAGAAATATAAACGCAGACTAACTTTCTACGGGCACATACAGAGAATGAACAATAAACGACTTACAAAGAAAATCTTTGATGTAGTAAACAGTTCAAGAAGGAAAACAAATTGGTATCATGAAATAGAAGACGACTTAAAGCAATTAGGGATCAACAAGCAAATGATAGAAGACAGAGAAAAATTCAGAAACAAAATTTAGGACGCCAAATTTTTAGTAAGTGAAAGGAAGAAGATAGGAACATTGTGGACGGAACAAAGGATACAGGAGCACAGTCAAAGGATGAAGAGATTTTGGGAAGAGAAGAAGAAGAAGGGAAAGAAGTGAAAATTGTGACATCATGAGATATTTGAGTTCAAACACTGTCCATAAGGGCAAAAATGATGTAATAATAATAATAATAATAATAATAATAATAATAATAATAATAAAAGAAATATAAAAATGAAAATAATAAATATAACTATAAAAAATATTAAAATAATTTTAAAAATCAATTCACAATTAATTAATTACATTAAAAAATATCAAAATTAAATAAGAACATAAATGAAAAATAAAAATTAAAACATTATAATTAGAGAAACAAAAACTGCATTAATAATAATAATAATAATAATAACATGTAAAAACACATAAAAATAAAAAATAATGTTGCCCTATAAAGTGTTAATGCTTTGTGCACCCTCTTGAGTGTGTAGCTAATTACACATGGCCATCACAATAACACAGGCAATTATTATTAATTATTAACATTGATCATAATTAATGTATCTAATTGTTTTCAGGAGGGTTTATTTACTTCTTCTTGTTTCGTTTCGGGCAACTAAGGCCCACGTCATTTCAACTGTTTCTTTTTAGCTTTAAAATTAGCTCAGTATTCCTTCATTCGTAGACGGTGTTGTTCCTTTCTCTATTTTTCCCACGCCGTGGCCTTGATTTGGATACCATTCCGGCATTTGCCTGGAGGAGACGTGGGAACCACGGAAACCCCGCCTCTGCTAAGTTTGGCCTCACCAAGCTGAGTGTACCCCGTTCCAGCCCTGAATTAAATTTCTTGACAGAGCCGGGAAACGAACCCATATTCCACGGTGACAGCTTTGAATGCTAGGCGCTACGCCATGAAGTTGACAGTCTAGAAATAAGACGACATACTTTATGCAAGCGTATGGTATTATAATATAATACATGTTCACGTTCATAAATTCACCGAGGACTCTGGTATCATTTTCGAGATCCCGATGTCCTCTTCATCGTAAGAACTGGAAGTGAGCTGTTTTGGGGCGTGGATCGTATTGACATAGACGAAAAGTGCGCATGCTTGAAATGCAGAAGATTTGAGTGTCATTGGTAGTCTAATTTGTCGGTGTCTTTTACACAACGAATAATTGTTTTTTCTAACGACTTCAAATATAAATTCAGCACCCTAATGTTCAGTACGCAATATGTAGGTGCCTTGCAGTTATGCAACACCTCAAACCGATGTGTGTTGCACTTTGTATAAGTAGCGCACGTGTGTCGAGTTATCACCAAGTTGTGTAGAATTTTCGTGACCTTGAGGATATGCATGTTACCAGTAACTGTAGTCTACTGCGTGCCGCGGAGATAGCATACAAGTGTTGTGAAGGAAACCAAAGTGCAGCGTATCATGTCAAGTTCAAACAATCTTGCATTTTGTAACTGTTTTGCAGTAACAGGTGCTCTTTCGCTATCTAGATTATCAGCCGTGTGTACTTGGGGATGTGTAGAATGTATCTCTTGATGTGAATTACTCTGGTGTATGTCGGTGGGTGGAACTATTAGTATAGGCGCTCATGACTTCAAAATAGGCTAGGTTGCTTTGTAATCATTTGATGGGGGTGGTGAACATCGAGTTCATCTATTAAAGGTTGGTTCGCTCCTCAGTTTAGGGGCAGCGACAACGTGGTCATGTAGTCCCGTGTACTTTGGGTGTGTGTAGAATATGTCTGATAACCGATGATAATGGTGATGACTCTATTAGTGTGTGTTATCTATTTTTTTATTCAAGTAAGGACTGCAGATTTACATTGGGCTCGATTTACACTGGGCGTGATTTACACTGGGTGCGATTTACATTGGCCGCGATTTACACTGGGCGTGATTTATATTGGGCACGATTTACACTGGGTGTGATTTATACTGCGTGCGATTTACATTGGGAGCGATTTACACTGGGTGCGATTTACACTGGGTGCGATTTACAGGACTCCATTCAGACTGTGTCACATAGTCCTGGGATCGATTCCCCAGTTATTTATTTCTGATCTGAGGGAGGGAACGGGATGCACTCACCCTCCTAGGAATGAATAGGTTTGAATCTCATTTCAGATATCCAAAGATTGTTTCCCACTTTCTACGCCAGGTAAATACAACGATGGTACGTAAAGGCCACTGCCGTCTGCTTCCCAAGCGCAACCCAAACTATAAGCACTCACACCTAAGGTCATGGGCCTGTCGACCACGATGTCCCATGCCCTTAAATAAAATAATAACAACTGATATGCTAATGTTATCTAAGAGGAATACACAGCCCAATATAATTGGAATAATGCATCTGCTCCTGGTATTCCAACCGATATCACGTTGTTTCTTAAAATGAAAATCCACAGCCTGCTTCCAATCAACCGACCGGTGGAATAAATGAAGCTCCCATCTAGCGGCGTGGATATGAACTGTGCCGGCTGCCGAAGCCTGTCGCACTCCCCTGGGGCAATGATTAAATGAATGACATATGAAAGGAAATGATAGTGGAGAGTGTTGCTGGAATAAAATTGTTGGCAGGGAAAATCGGAGTACCCGGAGAAAAAACTGTCTGCCTCCGTTTGGTCCAGCACAAATCTCACATGGAGTGACCAGGATTTGAACCACGGACCCAGGCAGCGGAGAGAGGCCGGCGTGCTGCCGTCTAAGCCACGGAGGCTTTGTTCCTTAAAATGCTCTTCTTTAAACCGCGGTCTTCAAGTTTCAAGTACCACTAGCTCTCACCATACGAGGAACTGGTGTGTATCAGCAAACAGTAGCGGTCCCAAATCATTGGAGTAGAATGGCCGAGCTAGGGGCGATATATTTATCTTACAGCTAAGTATGGTCCTGTCAGTAAATCAGTTCAGAACGCGTGGGGGGCGACTACTACTTGTCCGATCCTTCTTACCCATTACAGAGCATTTCTGTCGAGTGTGATATTTTATAGCATAATCTCTCTGTAAGTTGTGAGGAAATGTTTCAATTCGTTTAAACGTAAGACAAAGGTGATGGATGTGTGCCAGTCATCAAAAATTATCAATAAACATTCTGAGAAAAGTAATATACACACATCAAAAAAAGTTTTGCATCGCCTCGGTTCCAAGAGTTCCGGAACCATTAAATACAAAGGGAATAGAGATCAACACAAACAACATTTCAGCTCGTTTTATTGCTCATGAGACCCACACATTGCATGTTGTACCATCATACAGCTAGACTTTCAGCATTTGTGGTCCAGATTGCAGTACACACCACTACCTCTAATACCCAGTAGCACGTCCTCTTGCATTGATGCATGCCTGTATTCGCCGTGGCATACTATCCACAAGTTCATCAAGACACTGTTGGTCCAAATTGTCCCACTCCTCAACGACAATTCGGCGTAAATCTCTCAGAGTGGTTGGTGGGTCAAGACGTCCATAAACAGCCCTTTTCAACATATCCCAGGCATGTTCGATAGGGTTCATGTCTGGCGAACATGCTGGCCACTGTAGTCGAGCGATGTCGTTATCTTGAAGGAACGCATTCACAAGATGTGCACGATGAGGTCGAGAATTGTCGTCCATGAAGACAAATGCCTCTCCAATATTCTGCCGATATGGTTGCACTATGGGTCGGAGGATGTCATTCAGGTATCGTAAAGCCGTTTCGGAGCCTTCCATGACCACCAGTGGCGTACGTCGGCCCCACATAATGCCACCCCAAAACATCAGGGAACCACCACCTTGCTGCACTCGCTGGACAGTGTGTCTAAGACGTTCAGCCTGACCAGGGTGCCTCCAAACACGTCTCCGACGATTGTCTGGTTGAAGGCATATGCGACACTCATCGGTGAAGAGAACGTGATGCCAATTCCGTGGGGTCCATTCAGCATGTTGTTGGGCCCATCTGTACCGCGCTGCATGGTGTCGGGGTTGCAAAGCTGGACCTCGCCATGGACGTCGGGAGTGAAGTTGCGCATCATGCAGCCTATTGCGCACAGTTTGAGTTGAAACACGACGTCCTGTGGCTGAACGAAACGCATTATTCAACATGGTGGCATTGCTGTCAGGGTTCCTCCGAGCGGCAATCCGTAAGTAGCGGTCATCCACTACAGTAGTAGCCCTTGGGCGGCCTGAGCGAGGCCTGTCATCGACAGTTCCTGTATCTCTGTACCTCCTCCATGTCCGAACAACATCGCTTTGGTTCACTCTGAGACGCCTGGAAACTTCCCTTGTTGAGAGCCCTTCTTGACACAAAGTAACAATGCGGACGCCATCGAACTGCGGTATTGACCTTCTAGGCATGGTAGAACTACAGACAACATGAGCAGCGTACCTTCGTCCTGGTGGAATGACTGGAACTGATCGGCTGTCGTACCCCCTCCGTCTAATAGGCCCTGCTCATGCATGGTTGTTTACATCTTTGAGCAGTTTTAGTGACATCTATGAACAGTCAAAGGGACTGTATCTTGGATACAATATACACAGTCAACGTCTATATGCCGGAGATCTGGGAACCGAGGTGATGCAAAACTTTTTTTGATGTGTGTACGTTCATTTCTCTCACTAAGACACAAAACCATCAATCAACTAGACCAGTGAGGTTGGATGGTTGGTTCCTCAGTTTAGGGGCTGCGACAACGCGGTCATGTAGCCCCGTGTACTCTGGGTGTGTGTAGAATCTGTCTGATAACCGGTGTTAATTGTGATGACAGTATTAGTGTGTGTTTCTGTTTCTTAATTCAAGTAATCTGCAGACTTTGAAATTTTCAAGTAGTTCCTACTTTTGCCGCCAAACACCACCGTCAACAACTACTAGGTCAGAACTTGGCTACTAGACGCCACCGCAGTCGGATCCTGGCGACAAACGTAGGGACCTGAGCGTTGTTTACATGTTCAACCTAATTTAACTTCACACAGGTGTAATTAGTGGAAGGTTTTTTAACATGCCATAAATCTATGACATGGGACCGCCGGCTTTAATTCCCCTCCGAAGGAAGGCATACTGAGGGAATTTTAACGCTCTTAAATCCGACAACTTCGGCCGTTTTTGAACCCGCGATCTTGGGCATAGACCAGTGGGGAACGGCAAATTTTCCCAGTTGTACAACGTCCCGTGCTTTGCAATCTGACTTATAAAAACATAATTACCCGTTTTTTATCATCGCTAATTCAGGTAACCTTATGCTCTATAAGTTACAATCGTTAGGAAGTTAACAGTCATGAATACAGTTAGGCTCTGGGTGTTGGCTTCAAGAAGAGGTTCAGTTTATGGGTATTGAAAGCAGACCTTTTGCAACTTGAGGGGCGTTTTTAAAATCATAATAATAATAACAATCTTATTACTACCCTGAAGCGAATTGTTACCGATGGCGGAAATCGGAACTAATGCGCTCCGCCCAGCCACACGCCTGCGATAGACGTTCAATAGTCGCCAGCGAAACCTCATCGCATGTCTTTGTGAATGTGGTTTGTGCTGGGTCGTGCGCTGTGCGGTGTATTCTCATGCGTTCCCCCTCTTGCTCCACACTTTCCCGGGGCAGCCATAACGTGGCGAGCTGACGTAATGTATACACAACAGCCCCGCTCCACGTCTAGCGAAAATAATTCCCTGGCAGGGTAGTATATAATACGATAAGGTGTATGTTTCACAGAACTCAAGCTCCTAAACCAGAGGGAGTTAGTAGATGTGCGTTGTACCAAAATCTTCCATATCGTCTCAATAGTACAGGAAAAATCTTGCATTTCTTGAAAAGTCAACGGAAATATATTTGTTTATAAAGTGCTTTTAAACAAATAAATAAGACGATAGCCCCTGGCAGAACTGTGTCGCGTACAGCCCGCATAGCACTAGAACTGGGCGGGTAGCATGTACACATGGGGAGTATAAAACACATTATGCGAGAGTTCTCGCATGGGTCCGCTAGTAATAATAATAATAATGCTATGGCTGAATCAAACTGCGTTGCAAGACCTTGAAAAACAAAAACACTTATCGCCGCAGAACCCCTGCACAATCTTGTCCTGAAGGAGATCCTTAACATGCCAGTACATCTATAAACATGGGTATTCTCTCAAATGCCAATTGACTGCCCAAGGATTCGATCCCGCAACCTTGAGCACAGAGCGTTAAAATCCTTCAGTATGCCTTCCCTCGGAGGGGAAGTAAAGCCAGCTGTCCCATGTCATAGATTTATGGCATGTAAAAGATCCTTCCACAGACTAAACTTGTGGGAAGCTAAATTTTTACATTAGATTTCGTTGGAACGCTCTATCAAAGCTCCAACGTTCACCACTAGGTATCATTGACATATGGTAGCGAAAGTTGGAACTACTTGAAATTGAATGGAACTTGTAGCTCACCCTATGGGTGTCCGCTTGAAGCAGCTACAGCCTCTGGTGAGCCGAACATGTCCTCTGACACTCCCGGCACTAAAATCCATACGATAAATTAATAAAATATTCCCTAATCTGTCTTGATTACGAATTTGGCTTCCACAAATAAAATGTGGGCATGTCGGTGGTACTAGGACTTGTGGGTGAGCGACATGCGTGGCCATGAAGACCACAGGGGCTGCTACAAAGTACAGGTCTTCAGTAATTATACGTGCATGTTCCTCTGCCTGTTCCCATGGGTATTGTCCGACCTGCGATTGTTCCCTGGCTTGTGATGTAACAGCAGTCGCCAGAGTGCTTCTCGCTGATAGCGCGCCCACCTGGTCTTCAAGGCAGCGTTAGTTTGCATTGTTGTGGATTACAGTCAGTCTGAAAGACTAGACGTCATATCATTTCAAATGACGCATGCTACAAATACTACACATGTTAGAAAGGCTCAGGACTCTTTCAACAGACTCCATTACCCATTAAATTAGGCTTCCCGCGCGGGCACCTCTTTAAGGGTCACCCTGTATTTGGGTCTGACATCTTTTACAACTCTTTAAGGGTCACCCATTATTTGAATCTGAGATCTTGCAAACCTCTTTAAGGGTTTCCCTGTATTTGAATTGAATCTAACATACTATACACCTCGTTAAGTGTCACCCTGTATTTTGCTCTGACATCCTGCACATCTCTTTAGGAGACACCCTGTATTCTTATCTGGCATCTTGTATATCTCTTTAGAAGTCACCCTGTATTCTTGTCTGACATTTTGTACACCTCTATAGGAGTCACCCTGTATTCTCGTCTGACATCTTGTGCCCCTCTTTAGGAGTCACTCTGTATTCTTCTCTGCCATCTTGTACACCTCTTTATGAGTCACCTTGTATTATTATCTGGCATCTTGTACACCTCTTTAGGAGTAATCTTATCTGACGTCTTGTATATCTCTTTAGGAGTCACCCTGTATTCCTGTCTGACATCTTGTACACCTCGTTAAGGGTCACCCTGTATTCTTATCTGACATCGTGTATATCTCTTTAGGAGTCACCCTGTATTCCTGTCTGACATCTTGCACACCTCTTTAGGAGTCACCCTGTTTTCCTGTCTGACGTCACGTACTCGCCGTCTCCCAGGAGTAAACTCAGACTCGGTGCATATGCACTGAACAACAAGATGACGTCATACACGCCGTAACCGTAACCGTAACGCATAACTTTAGACCCAAGCATAACGACGAAGTCGACAAGATCATTTGAATTGATAAAACCTTGTCCAAAGCGGGTATCCAATATCCACCCCCTTCCCCTTGGCACTACAGCCCATTAAAGGGCCGGTCTAACAAGTAATTGCTGCTCAGCCATTTGGGCTGCAGATTGGTCAGCGCGACAGGTCCCCTCGGCCGTTAATCTTGGCCTTTCTTCACCGGGTCATTTTCAGTTAATTTTGGACTTTTATTATAAGGCTTCGGTGGTGTATTCGGTTGCATGCTGAACTGCTATACTCAAGATCGTAGCTTCTGTTGGTTGGTTCTGAAGTTTAGGGGCTGCAACAACGCAGTCATGTAGCCCCGTGTACTTTGGGTGTGTGTAGAATCCGTCTGATAACCGGTGTTAATTGTGATGACTATATTAATGTGTGTTGTCTGTTTTCTTAATTTAAGTACTGCAACTTAGAATTTTTCAAATAGTTCCTACTTTTGCAGCCAAGCGCCACCGTCAACGATAACTAGGCCAAGTTCAGAACTTAGCTACTAGACGCCACGGCAGTCGGCTCTTGGCAACGAACGTAGAAACCTAAGAGCGTTGTTTACATTCTTAACCTATTCAATTTAGCTTCACACAGGTGCAATTAGTGGAAGGTTCTTTAACATGCCATAAATCTACGACATGGGACCGCCGGCTTTACTTCCCCTCCGAAGGAAGACATACTGAGGGATTTTTAACGCTCTTAAAAAATCCGACGCCTTCGGCGGGGTTTGAACCCGCTATCTTGGGCATAGAAGATCAGCATGCTACCGACTACGCCACCGAAGCCGCCAGATCGTGGCTTCAAACCCGGCCGAAGCCGTCGGATTTTTAAGAGCGTTAAAATCCTTTAGTATGCCTTCCTTCGGAGCCGGCTGGCCCATGTCATAGATTTATAGCACGTAAAAGAACCTACCACTACAATTGGTAGTGTGTAGCAAATGTTGTAGGTTATATTTGGCTATTTAGAAACGCTCTATCAAGTTACAACGTTCGCCGCTAGGTATTAGAGAAAATAGCATCTGGTACCCTTTGGAATGCGAGGCTCTGTGAATTTGGACTACGGCTCAACCTTACTAAGACTGAGTACCATGAATGTGGTTCCCAGACAGATGGGACCATCATAGTAGTTTTTTTTTCCTATGGCTTTTAGTGCCGGGACATGTTCGGCTCGCCAGTTTTTGTAGCTGCTTCGAAGCGGACACCGAATGAGTGAGCTACAAGTACCGTCGCGTGTGGATTGTTGTCTGGGGAGGAAAGTTTGAATGTAAGGACGAGGAGTTGGAAGGTAGCGGCTGTGGCCTACAGTTAGGGACCAACCCCGGCATTTGCCTGGAAGGAAGATGGGAAACCACAGAAGGCCATCTTCAAGGTTGCCGGCGGGGGAATTCGAACCTCCTCGCCTCCCGGATGTGAGCGACTGCCAGCAGTCATGCCGTAACGACCACGGCTAACTCACCCGGAATCATACTAGATGGTACCCCACTACCAAAGGCTTCACATCTCCGATACCTTGGCTCCGTTGTGAGACCTGATGGTGACATAGTCTCGGACACCAAGAGCCCGCTGATGAGCCAGCTGGGTGTTCCTAGGCGAAACCCCACACAAGACACGGCATGAACATAGAATTGCTGATTTTTAATTCTCTGGGCGTGAAAGCCAATATACCATCTTTTTGGAAGCCATCATAGGGAGGTTAAGGCTGTTTGAGCTTCTTGTTTCTAAATATCGGCTTCGGTGGCGTAGTTGGTAAAATGCTGAACTGCTGTGCCCAAGATAGCGGGTTCAAACCCGACCGAAGTCCTCGGATTTTTTAAGAGCTTAACACAGCTTCTTCGGTCCGGATGTCTCTCCAGACAGTTCAAAATTCGTCTGTATAAAACTCTGATTCAACCCGTTGTACTATATGGATGTGAGACATGGAGTAACTTATCCGAAAACAGGACTTTCATAAACTACTCGTTTTTGAGAGGAAAGTTCTTCGGAAGCTCTTCGGACCGGTGAGGGATGTACACACGGGCGAATGGAGGATTAGACACAATCATGAAGTAGAAGACCTGTACCATGATGCCAACATAGCTGGAACCATCAAAACCAGAAGACTGCAGTGGGCTGGACATGTAGCCCGGATGGAAGACCACCGACGGCCACGGAAGCTACTGGATTTCATCCCCACAGGAAGAAGACCACCATTTAGACCAAGGAAGCGGTGGAATGATGGACTCCATGAAGATCTGCAACAGGCAGCGATGCGTGAGGACAGTTGGCAGCTATGGATAGGAGACGATGGAGAAGGTAACTTGTAGCAGCGTGCGGTCCACTGGGCCTGATCGCGTAGAACAACAAGAAGAAGAAGAAGTTAAAAATCCATCAGTATGCCTTCCTTCGGAGGGGAAGTAAAGCCGGCGGTCCCATGTCATAGATTTATGGCATGTAAATGATCCTTCCACGGACTAAACTTGTGTGCAGCTAAATTGTTACTTTAGATTTCGTCGGAAAGCTCTATCAAAAGTTCCAACGTTCACCACTAGGTATCATTGATATCTGGTAGCGAAAGTTGGACCTACTTGAAATTGAACGGTACTTGTAGTTCACTCTATGGGTGTCCGCTGGAAGCAGCTACAGACTCAGGCGAGCCGAACATGTCCTCGGACACACCCGGCACTAAAAGCCATACGATAAATAAATAAATAAATAAATAAATAAATAAATAAATAAAATAAATTGTTCCTAAATAAAAAAAATCCATAGCCAATACAATAATTGCCTTACGTTCCTGTTGTCCCATGATGTTGACTAATAAATCAGAGCCATCGAGGAACATATCAGTGGCTTAGTCATGAATTATGTTGGTCGTATCTCTCTCCTTGTCACTAAGCAGTATTATGGTGTCGCGTAGGTCTCTGAAAAGCTGTAAATTACACGTCCATTGTTTTATGGCGATCAGAGAGGTATTAAGGAGGAAGCAATCCGCCAGCATTCAGTGGACAAAACTCTTATCACTCACCGCTCTTTCTCACCCATACTTGGCTTGTTCAGAAGTGAATCTTCTTCATTAACCTCAAAATTTCAATGCACCAACATATCATGTCCACATCACTGATATTTTCCACTTCGAGCTGTTTCTTCAAGAGATATATCTTTCAACATTAATCGAAATTTGTAACAGTTCTGTTTTTTAGTAATTTAGTGTATTTTTAGCCTATTTTCATTTATAAAAAATAGGCTTGTGTCCATGAGTGTGTGTGTATGTGAGTATGTGTGTGCGTATGTGTGTCCCCCCAATAAAATCTAAACGGCTGGAGGGATTTCAATGAAACTCGGTAAGATCATAGTACTAGTCTACTATTGGCCGACTCCAACCATGTCCTTCAAATTATATTGCATCTCACCAATCCAACATGGCGGCTGTGCGAAATATTTCACCGGCATTCTATGTCTCTGAAACTATTTCTAATATCATCCTGAAATTTTGTACAGTGATAAAGGGCGCTACTAGAAGTTCACCTATGGAACGTTCAAAAATTTGTTAACTACAAAACGAACATGGTGGCCAAGTGAGTTGAAAAATTTAAATAGACCATTCTCGCGATTTAACCATACGAACCCAGTGAAACTTGGTTCAGCAAATGGTAACATGTGTGGAGAGTCCATGGTTGTGTCTCCGTCTGCAATCACCGTTTTCCTTGACTGGGCCCAAGATTTTCCGTAAGACCTTCCTTTCTTTAGTTTCTCCATAAGACCTTTTTCTGTGCATCGTAAGGCACTCGGCAGCATATAAGGCTTCTGGTCGGATTTATTAATTAATTGATTTCTTCTTCTTCTTTGTTCGATTTTGGCCTACTTTGGACCACGGGAAACAATTGACTTGTTGATTAGTCCTTTTTTCTGCTCCCAGAAACTCTTCATCCTTTCACTGTGAATTCTCTTCCTTTCTTCCGACCAGATGTTCTTGGCTCTTCTCCTTTGCTTTTCCTGGAACCCCTTGAATGCATCAATCGTACCTCGAAACACCTCTCTATACCAAATCTCATTTGGACTGACCCCAACTTCCTCCATATCCTTTCTTATTTCATCTACCCATTTTGTAGTCACTTTTATCTTGGTGATGTAATTAAAGATTTTCTTCGTTAGTCGACTATCGCTCATTCTCGTAAGGTGTCCATAGAACTTCAATCTTCTCTTCCGTATGGTATCTGTGATTTTTTCTGCTTGTCCGTAAAGATCTTTGTTTCGCTTCTTCCGCCATGTACCATCGTTTCTATTTTCGGGTCCTAAGATCTTTAATTAATTTATTTATTTATTTGTTTATTACAACAAATTTGGTGAGTAGGGAGAGGTGGTTGCTAAGTAAAGAAGACGGTTGCTGAAAGAAAGCAAAGAGCTACGGACAGATTTCTGTGTTTCGGAATTGTTTCTGATGATGATTATGACAATAGTTGTTTTAAATGGCCTAACATCGAGTTTATCGGCCCCTAATGGTTGTTCTGAATAGTCCCCATTTGACTACCAATCAGTGGAGATGGTGGAGGGAGGGAGGCCGAGTGCACGACTTCCATGATGCCACCTCCTAATGTGGTCCGCCCCGTCACAGTTCACATTTGTATATCATTGTCATTAATCGCGCGCGACACGAAGCTTCTTTCATATTTTGTTGTATCCTATACGATATCTTCCATCGGGCACACTTTAGAGGTTCGGGCAGTCATTAACAGCGTATGAAGGGTGAACACATTATTTTAATTGACTGTTATCTACCTCAAGTTGTCCACGAACATAACAACACTGCCTCTCACCATTTCCACCAGGAAATGGCGGCTTTAGTGGCGTAGTCAGTAGCATGCTGAACTGCTGTGCCCAAGATCACGAGTTAAAACCCGGCCACTGTCGTTGGATTTTTAAGAGCGTTTAAATCCTTCAGTACGCCTTCCTTCGGAGGGGAAGTAAAACCGGCGGTCCCATGTCATAAATGTATGGCATGTAAAAATCCTTTCACTAACTAAACTTGTGTGAAGCTAAATTTCTAGGTTAGATTTCATTGAAACGCTCTATCAAAGTTCCAACGTTCACCACTAGATGTCAGTGGCATCTGGTAGCGAAAGTTGGAACTACTTGAAATTGAACGGAACTTGTAGCTCACCCCATGGGTGTCCGTTTGAAGCAGCTACAGCCTCTGGGGACCGAAAATGTCCTCGGACACTCTTGGCACTAAAAGCCATACGCTAAATAAATAACCAGGAAATGGTTTGTATCTTGATGATGTGTGCCGAAAGATGACACGTAAGAAGGAGGTCCTGTGGCTAATGATCGAGAGATTACCTCTCACATACACCTACTAGGTTCCTCATCAACACACTGCATACGTATTGTAGTTCATATCATCGACAGTCATGAGTGAACGTGCAGAACAAATGTATCCTTGAGAGTTATTAATGCCTCGAAGATCCAATGTGCACTGTGGAACTGAGTGGACAGTCGGCAGTCCCAGTCACGCTCCATGGATCTGCTTCACACCTGACATTCCTCCATGCGGAATGTAAACCTGCGGTCACGGTATGTCCAATTTATCCAAACTCACTAATACACTCAATCACTTGCTGCTTTAGCAACATAAACGTGACGGTCACCCCACCAAGAATCGTCACGACGAATTATACTAGGTTTTCGTTTTCCCTTCGTTGACAGGTTTGTGCATTTGTTGTGACAATACATAGTTTAGTCATTGACCTCATCGCCCGAGAGACTGGTGATAGTGGACTCTGTCTGCATTCAAAGCGTGCTTCCTGGTCAAGCGGAGTGCGATGAACATACGACATATAAGCTACTGGCAGTGCGAGATAGAGTGCACTGTCTTTCAATTGATAACGGTAATAATCTTGCTGAGAATACAGTAGACTAATAGCGTATAAGTCTACGCTTCAGGAATTATACTCAGAAGTAGGCAACAAACAATTTGTAATGCCTCAATCATTCAGATTGGTCAATTAGATTGTCATAGTCGATATAAATGTTTGAAAGGTTTAGAGAACAATTTTAAGTAGGAGTAAATATTCTAGGAGAAATAATTTCAACTATGAGATTTGATGGGGTGAATTTTGAGAGGTGTGAAAGTTTCAAGTATTTGGGAGTACTGGCTACTGAAGATAATAACACAAGAGAAGAAATAAAAGCAAGAACTGCAGCCGGTAATATAGCTTATTGGGCAGTGATAAAAATCCTCAAAGCGCGCATCCTCAGTAGAAGATCAAAGGTGACAGTGTACCGAACAGTTATAAGACGAGTGGTAATGTACGGCTCGGAAACATGGACTATGACCGTGACTGAAGAGGAGCTTTTGAGAAGATGGGAAAGGAAAATACTGATGCAGATTTATGGAGCAGTGAATGAGGCAGGAAGATGGAGAATACGTGAAAACAAAGAATTGTAGGAACTATATGGTCATCCTGATTTAGTTTTGGAAGTAAAGAGTAATAGGCTAAGATGGCTGGGACATGTGGAGAGAATGGCAAATGATAGAGTGGTTAGAAATACCTATAGAGGAAATCCAGGTGGAAGAAGATGCAAAGGAAGACCTAGGAAACGATGGTTGGATGACGTGGAGGGCGACTTACGCAAGATGGGAGTAAGAAGATGGAGGAAACGTACAGAAAATCGTCAGGATTGGGCAACGATTGTTGGACAGGCCAAGGTCCTAAATGGACTGTAGCGCCGAGGAGTAGTAGTAGTATGAGATTTGCTGATGGCATTGTCATCTTAGCCGACAAACTAGAGAATTTGAATGAGGTTTTAAATGGTATGGACTCTAGTTTGAGGATGAACATCAATAAATGCAAAACAGAAGTAATGGAATACAGCGGAATGAAATCATAAACCCCTATTGTTGTCAAATTGGCAGGTGAAAAGCTAAAGGAAGTAGGAGACTTTTGCTACTTAGGAAGCAAAATAAGCAGTGATGGACGAAGCAATGTGGATGTATAAAGTAGGTTGACTCTGGCAAGGAATGCATTTCTACAGAAAAGAACTCTGATGACTTCAAATATAGATGTATCTATTAGAAAGTCATTTTTGAAAGCCTTTGTCTGGAGCGTGGCGCTGTATGGAAGTGAAACTTGGGCCGTTGGCGCTGCAGAAAAGAGAAGAATAGAAGCATTTGAAATGTGGTGTTACAGGAGAATGATGAAGATCAGATGAGTATCTACCCATGAATAGGTATTAAGACGAGTGGCGAGGAGAGTTGTTTCTGGCGACTGCTAATGAAGAGAAAAGAGAGGTTGGTAGGACACATACTAAGACAACCAAGAATAGGATACTTAGTTATGGAAGGAAGGGTCGAGGATAAGAACTGTAGGGGTAGATCAATGTTATAAGATGTTAAACAGATTGCCTCGGATGTAGGATCTGGTAGCTATGTAGAGATGAAACGATTAGCTCAGGAGGGCTGCATCAAACCAGCAGTGGATCGCTCTTGCCGCCTGGTTGACGACTGCCGGACTCAACGACCTTGGTCTAACCTTTATCGCACCATGGAGACTTGCTTCCCTGCACCGCATCCTCCGCCCCTACTTTCTTTATTTTCTACAATGGCTGCTGAGCCCCCCTGAAACGTATCCTGATCCTGAAACCTTCTCTAAAGAACACACTGCCCTTTTATGAAAGCCACATTCAAATCAGTTCCTGAGGTTAGAAACAAATACCATTATTTCAGCTGCAACGTAAAACAATTTAGAGCATTTTCAATCTCCAATGATCAACGAGAACTCCAGTTTTTATACATATTTTCAAGCAACAATGTTGAGAGATTTGGAGTTTTGGAGTGCTGTGATCTCACCCGCACCAACACTTCCATACGCACGTTCACACAACCCATCTCTAATAGAACTTCAACAAAAATGGTTTAACCTATTTGGAAGTTTTTTTTCTCGTCGACTTGACAGTACAGTATTCATAGAAATCAGCACTAATATCCTCGATCCCACGATCAGATCACTGGTTTAGTGAAGTCTCCTAGATTCGAACTAACGGGCGATGGTGACTCATTCTTTGACTGTCCACCTCCTCCTTAACAAACATTATTCATACAAATCCTGGGGTTCCTGCTGGGCGCACCGGAAATGAAGCACGGAGCCGGTACAACACAAGAAGAGTCGAGCGAGTGCGCACCTGTTCGAAGAGGAGAGGAGCATCGCGTGACACGACAGACGTTCCGTTCCTGTTCTTTAGCTCGGCTAAATTACCGTCTGTCTCCGCTCCCCGCAGAGGTCTCCTCCATTCACAAGTATCACAAGTTCCCAGGCCGAAATGTTTCTTTAATGGCTTTTCATTCTATATCACAGCATGTGACCGCCACTCAGCCATTTTCCACATTGCTCTGTCATCAACCACGCTTTCTTCACTAACTCGTGAAGAATTGTGCAGCGATTACATTATTGCAGCAAAGGAGGTGGGAAATTCCAACGAAGAAATCACAGCTCTATATAGTATAACTGAAATCAGTTATATCCGTTAATGATATGAGAAGCAGTAAAGAGGTAAGAACTCGCATTGCCGTTGCTAAAGAAGCCTTCAACAGACAGGCGCGGATCTAGAGTTTGGCTTTGGACAGGGGCGGGTCAGAGAATCGAAATTGTTAAGAAAAATGGTATCACTAAAACGCAATCACAAAATAACCAAACGTACAAAACCAGACCAATTTTTTGCAAGCTACATGGATAGAAATTTGATGCGTTTAGCGCACCAAAAATATTCGTACAAATTGCAAAGGCGTGTTTTGCGACTTTTACATCGAGCTTCGAGAAAAGTATCAAGGTACGTTACAGTTTCGGCAAGTCGAGTTGGTACCGACAAAGAGAGAAAGTCACAGCTTAAATTGCCAACAAAGCTTGCAGTTTGGACGTCGGCAAAAATTACATCCTTCATACCTGTACATAAAAAGGATTATTAATATAACTAAATCAACTCGTCTATTTTGTTTAGCAAACCTTGTGATTACCGAATTGATTTACAGGTATGAATTTGTAAATATGTACAGTTGTAACAGAACATAATAATTGCAATAAAGATATTTTCAGTAATGAATAAAATGAAAAAAAAAACTGTTTTTCATTTAAAATTCGTTAAGTTTTATTTGTCTGGTTATTGTGTTTTCGTTTTTTGAGTTTGCAAAAAATTTTTGTCTCCGTTTGGGGGGGGGGGGTGTCATGACCCCCGTGCCCCCACCCCCCTCTTGAATCCGTGCCTGTCAACAGAAATAAGAGATTATTGTGTGGACGCTTGGACTTGAGGTTAAGGAAGAGACTTGCAAAATGCTTTGTTTGGAGTGTGGCACTATACGGAGCCGAGACCTGGACGCTAAAGAAGGATGATGAAAGAAGACTAGAAGAGTTTGAAATGTGGTTATGGAGAAGGATGGAAAGGATATCCTGGTGGAAAGGGTCTGGAATGAGGAGGTATTGGAGCGATTTGGAGAAAATAGAAGTCTGTTACATACCATCCATACTAGGAAGAGGAACTGGCTTGGGAACTGGCTGCGAAGAGAGTGTTTGCGAGGGATGCTCTCGAGGGATCAGTAAACGGAAAGAGAGGAAGAGGACCGAGAAGGTACCAGCTGGTGGACAGTGTCAAGATAGCAGGAAATTACCACCAAACAAAGAGAACGGATGAAGACAGGACTGCATGGAGAGCTGCCTAAGAGCAGAACACATATACAGGGTCCTTCATATAAAGTAAGAACGCCAAGCGGTGGGTTTGTTATTCGCTGCTGCGGTGGCCTTGGTCGAGCTTGTGGCGCGCCATGGCCCCTGCTTTAAGCGTGTGAACAATCCTATTTGAAATGTTACCTTATAAGAGATGCCGGATATGTCGTCCTTCCTGGGTAATGCAGGCATTGTATCCGGTAACCACATTCTGGCTGACGTGAGTGAGTTCTGCCACTGTAATGTTTCTGATTTTTTATTTTATGTATTTTATTGAGCACCGAGCCAGTAGTGTCAAACTTATTTTCAATTACGTGAATCTGTGCTAGTGAAAATTGTTGAACAAATGCATCACGTACCCGCCGAGCCGATCGTACTTAAAATGAGGTTTACTTAAAAAAATACGATGCTGTAAAGATAACTGTCTCACCATGTTAGCATCTGAGGTTCAGACTGGTGACTGAACAACTGCACGCTTATTGCAAGGTCAAATATGTACTATGCGCGCGCTTTCAATACTACAGCAGGGGGCCGTGGCGCGCCACAAGCTCAGCCAAGGCCACTGCAGCAGCGGATAACAAATCCGCCGCTCGCCGTTCTTACTTTATATGAAAGACCCTGTATACATCAGTTAAACATTCTGAGGATATTATTCTAGCACACTGGCAATTATTTGGATGTTTGGGTCAAGCTCGCTTCCTGAACCGTGTAGCAAGCGAACAAATTGTCCCCAGGATGGTCGAACTGCGCTAATTGGAGTGAACCCAGAGTGTCCAGTCAGCTTAGGCTAATGGGTTTGGGAAGAGAGTGGAGAGTTGGGATAGGCAGCCTCTCCTGAAATGTTGACAGACAGCTACCTACACCTGGACTCCCTGGAGTTCCCGTAGATATAATCAGTGCAGCCTTTGTCTGGAGCGTGGCGCTCTATGGAAGTGAAACTTGGACTGTTGGAGCAGCAGAAAAGAGGAGAATTGAAGCGTTTGAAATGTTGTGTTACATGAGAATGATGAAGATCAGATGGGTAAATAGATTTACAAAATTAAGAAGTAGGGCCTATTAAGACGATTGGGAGAGGAGAGATGTTTGTGACGACTGCTAATGAAGAGAAGAGATAGGTTGGTAGTTCACATACTAAGACACCCAGGAATAGGAAACTATGGAAGGAAGGGTCGAGGATAAGAACTGTAGGGGTATACCAAGGTTAGAAAATGATAAACAGATTGCCTCGGATGTAGGGAGTGGTAGCTATGTAGGGATGAAACGATTAGCTCAGGACAGGGAAGCTTGGAGGGCTGTATCAAACCAGTAAAAAGACTGAAGACTCGAACAACAAGGTGTACAGTCATATTGTCGCACAGAGTGTCACACCGGAACTGCTGCAAGGGTAGGCCTACAGGCAATAGGAAGATCAGAATCAGAAAGAACTTCTCCACTCTTTGGTAGAAGCCTACGTGCCGACACAGGGCACCCTCCCTCCTCATCAGGGCCTATGTTGGCAGTTGTTCAAACACATGCTTGTAAAACACGATAAACATAGGTTTCCATGTAGCCTGCAGGTAACCGAGCTTTAATGGACTTAACCTATGCCTTACAAGCTAAATTGCACCATCCTTCAACTGGGGAATAACTTTCACACATCCGCCATAACATTAGATCACATCCCGAGTAGCGGTTTCAATCAGTGCTTTCAGCTGTCTGTTACTTTAACACAAAATTATCGTACGCACTATCATAATTCCAAAAATAATTTCTAAGCATTTATTAATTACAGTAAAGATGAGGAAAAATCCGCCTGATCAATAGACTACATAATTATACTGTATTTATATCAAAACACGGTTACATTAGACCCTGTTAATGGTACATGTTTCGGGGCCTATAATAATGGTCCCTTCTTCAGCCATAAATAAGGGCGTAAAGTCCAGCATCATTAAAAGATATCATATTACACATTAAAAAGAGGAATGAATAGCTGAAATGAGGCGAAACTAAAATGACCTAGTCAATTGTGAAAAAAAAATTGACATGGCGTGTGAAACACATGAGAAAACATACCCTAAGGAAAAGCACATTAAGACCAAGACACATGAGAAAAACACGTTAAAACACAAGGGCACAACGAGTGGGTATCAAAAAATGACGAAAAAAACATTGGTTGTGGCTTAAAGGCCCCTAGTTGACCAGCAAGCTTAGTCAGCAGTTTTTATTTACATCGTAAACAACAGTCCATACGAACGAGTGAAGTGATTATTCTCAAGCTTAAACATTGGAACTTTGTTCAAAGGACCAATTAGACAATCAATGCGGAACCATGTATGAACCAAATACTAAGCATTTATTGTCGTTTTACATAAGAGGTCCATTCAGAAATGAATTTTCCCGATGTTTTAAATAACAAGATGTTCAGTAAAGAACATATAGCCTACTTTTTCCTAAATGCATGGGTATTGTTATAACTCTTTTCCTTTACAAGGAGTATAATTGAATGCTGGTTGTAGTAGCTTGTTGAAATACAACGTGCTATACGGATATTAAACATGAATATGAGGTGCTCTTTGCTAGTGTTACCTCTGTTCCAAATTTCGTTCAATTCGGGGTTACCGTGCTTGAATTGATAGGGGGAATGGATTTGTACATATACATGGCCGCCATATGCAAAATATTGGACTGAAGATCTTGTAGCTTGGTCAAAGAACGCTACTCACATAAAGGTATGTTGTTGCAAAATTTGGTAGAGATCAGATGATTATGTTGGTCGTAATTTGATTAAATCTTTTAACATTTGGGTGGCCGCCATTACGTTTTCGTCAAGATGGCGGCGTTATAAAACATGACACTGGAGTGCCCCTTGCTAGTGCGACCACTGTACCAAATATCGTTCAATTCGGTTTCACCGTGTTTGAATTGATAGGGGGAATCGATTTGCACACATACATGGCCGCCATCTGCAAATTATTATTACACCCGTACTACGTCTACACGTTGCCTTCCATATTCCTATTCATACCTCGCAGGCATCGGTCTATAACATATGCCTTTGAGATGTCCCGTACAACCATAAAACATAATTACCTTCTTCATGTTGAATTCATATGACATAGTTTTGTAATGAACTGGATTGTTGCATTAGGTTGGTCATCATTTGCGTTTAGCTATCTCAAAACTAAGCCAAATAACATAGCACGTGACAGTTTTCTTTGAGTATGACACATGCTCGCAGATTTTATGATGCCCCACAGCATATACTTTCTAGGAACGTTGTTAAAAGATATTGCATGTTTTGTAAGCCAAGATACGCAATACGTTACGAGTTTCTGCTGTCATGGTCAACCTGATTTATTATTTATTTATTTATTCGTTAATTCCCCATATGGAGAGCGTTACAACACAATCAATTTTCATGTTTCATTCTGGACCTCTCTTCTTTTTTCCCAAAAACCTCTCTTATAAACACTATGCTTCCTCTTTCTCTCCTCCGTCCACTTCATTCCCAGTTGTCTCTCTTTGGGAGTTTGCTCAAACTTCTGTTGTCTAAGTTTTTCTCTGTATGTGCTCCTGTCTGCCATGTCTTCTGTAGAGATGTTTAGTTTATTGAGGTCTTCCACGGTTTCCTTTACTATATTAAAAAAAATCTTGATCAGTCTGTCTTCGGTCATCCTATGTATACAGTATGTCCATAAAATTATTCCCTTCTTTTCCTTATGTTGTTTGTAATCGTCTCTGTCGGTCTCTTCATCCACATTCCCTCTTTCTGAACTGGCCCGTAGATCTTTCTCACAATTTTTCTATCTTGTTCTTCTAATTCCTTTTGTTCGTCCCTTGATTGCTGTCGTTTCTGAAGCGTATAAGGTCTCTGGAAAGACAACTGTACGCTAGTGTCGTAATTTGGCATTGATGGAAATACTTTTTTTTATTGTAGTGGTTCCATGTAAGTCGGTATGCTTTCTGCAATTTAGCGATCCTGTCTTCCTTGGATGCCAAGTTCAGTCCTGTTTTCTGTATAATCTCTCCTAGGTATTTGAAACTTTCCACTTGTGTTATTTTTCCGTACTTGGTTTCCAGTGGATGCTTGTCTGTAGATTTTGTGTCCGTGACTTTGTATTGCAGAGCAACATTAGTGCTGCGACGACAGACTTACACACGGAGATGGCATGAACTTATTGCAGTTTAATGTCCTCTTTGCTGTGAAACACACATGAGATGTTGTTGTTTGAGTCACCAGTCTTTTAGCTGGTTTGATGCAACTCTCCATGCCTCCCTATCCTGAGCTAATCGTTTCATCTCTACATAGCTACCACACCCTACATCCGAGGCAAACTGTTTAACATATTCTAAAATAAGAGGTCATGTGCACCGCGGCAGCTTCGGTGGCATAGTTGCTGAGCTTCTATGCCCAAGGTTCAAACCTGGCCAAAGTCGTCGGATTTTTTAAGAGCATTAAAAATTGTTCAGTATGCCTTCCTTCGGAGGGGAAGTAAAGCCGACGGTCGCATGTCATAGATGTATGTGAAAGAACCTTCCACTAACTAAACTTGTGTGAAGCAAAATGTGTCGGTTAGGTTTGATTAATGCTCTTAAAGTTCCAACGTTCGTCACCAGTTGCTGGTTGCGATGGCATCTAGTAGTAGCCAAGTTCACAGCTAGGTGTCGTGGACGGTAGCATTTGGTAGCGAAAGTAGGAACTACTTGAAATTATCGTCTGCAATTATTGAATTGAAAACAGATAACACACACTAATACAGTCATCACAATTAACATCGGTTATCAGACAGATTCTACACACACCCAAAGTACACGGGGCTACATGACCGCGTTGTCGCAGCCCCTCTACTAAGGAACCAACCAACAAACCACGTGCACCGCCTACTTGGTGCTGTCTCGTTGTTAGATTATCTCAATGTTCAATTAGCTATCTGCTGTATTAGTTAGACCTACCATTTGAGCAAGTGTCGCGATTACACTGCTAAATGTCTCCTGGCTCTTCTGTTGTCCACCTCGTGGTGTAGTGGCTAGCATTCTTGGCTGCCACCGCGGAAGCTTGCCTCACAAGGCTGAGTGTGCATCGTTCCAGCTCTTAGTTCAGAATAAAATGTCTTGGTAGAGCCGGGAATTGAACCCGGCCCTCCGGGGTGACAGCTAAGAACGCTAACCGCTACACATTTGTCACATGTGTTTGAATAGAGGGAGTTATTGGTGTTGGTTGACAAATATGGTACTTGCACGAAATGTGCTTGCGACCCACAGTTGAGCTCAACACTTTTGACTGTCACTGTACACTGTACAGCTGACTATAAACCTAGCACATAATGACGGGAAGAATGAAGTGTCTGCACTAAAGAAACGTTTATCACGGTTTGTTGCCAACTATTTGGAATAGAAGTCTTATCACCACTAGGTTATTACTACATAAATGAATTCAATTGACAATTTTGTGAAGTGTCGTAGTGCCTTTTGTTTATGCTGGATTCAATAGAAATACGCAGAAGTAAGAAGGCTTCTGTCCGATATCTCATAGGTAGATTACATATTATGACCTGTCAACGACGTGGAAATATGAACATTTCAACCATTCAGCCAGGACTATGTTTATAAGACAATTTAGATTACGGTGCTGTTTATTCGTTTGGTCTCACAAATAAAATGTCATGACTTAGTACTGGTTTTAGCTGTTTGCATCCAATAATTACTTTAGGGGAAAACATGAAAGTACACCTCCTACGATTCTTTATATTATCAAACACTCAAAGACGTGAAATTAAATCCCTAATGTTCTTGGTGATTGCAGTACACCCGAGATTGATGTTAAAGTGCACCGACATTCTAATGTAAGTAGGCAAGTTAAGAATAGAACAATTCACCAACCGAACACAAAAGAAACGAATCGTAGATGACTCGGAAAAGGAAAAAAGCTAATACGAATGCATCTCCCTTAAAACATCGTATTTTGTTGTTGTTGATGTTTGATTTTTCTGCTTGGTACTGTGCCCTTTTAGCAAGAAATATGCAAATCACAGTATGCCAGCATTGCTCAATTCGGGATTTTTCGGGGCTGCGGTAAGTTCTCCCACTCTGTGACTTACATATTTTGGATTAAATAGAGGATACACTAGCAAAAATAACAACAAAATCAACTCCTATTTTAACACATTTAATTAATAAAAATTATGGCGCTACAAACAATAAAACAAATAAACTACTGATCAATATCATTCTACTTGTCCAAAGTGAACAAGGAATAGCATAAAAATAAAACAAATATTCTCTTTAAACACATGGTTTTCTTTAAAACCAACAATTCATGATTATTTTCACTTCCATAAAGTACCTATCTTAAAGTTCCATATAACTACGAGCTTCTTTGGCTCGATACTTTCCCCTAATAATGGTGTCATACTTTTATACACCTCAAGAACTATTTTTATCTTTTCTTATCATCAAAACAAATATATAATTACATTTAAAATTACATGTTAATTATTCACTTCAATATTTGGGCATATCACATGTTCTCCGTATTTACTATCTCTCTCAAGTTTTGCAAATTCACTACGGTGATCGGGAAACTACTTGTGTACTCCAGAGTTATAAAGATTACTTGACAAAGTCAAAAACTATGATTACTCCCGAAATCTAGTTATCTTCATAAAACTCGTGGATTCCTTATTTTCCATACAACATTACAATAGGGATTTTTATTTAATTCATGTGTCTTATAAGACCATTGTCACATAAGAAAACTACGATCTGAACTGGCAAGCGATAATATCAATCTACAAGGACCTCGGTTCAACGCCCGGGTCATTAACAACTTTAAACACTCACGGTGTATTTAACACTTCTTACAAGACGATCTTTACCCACCCTCGCTCTATGAGGGTCAGGCCATTATACTCGAGCGTGATTTATGACAGGGAGAGCGGCTCCCTGCCTAGCCTACTGTTGGAGCTCTCTTCAATGCTTTTAAAACAAACCTTCACATTATTTTCAGTTCGATGGAGAGACCTGGCATATTAACTTCTCTTTTCACTTTCAACAATCTTCTTTGGCTCATAAACCACTCTCGTAATCTTGGCATTTATTAATTATGAAGGGTCCTCGTTGATTGGGGAAGAGTAATACACATTCGACGACGAATAATAAGGGGCTTTAACAACAAGAGGATTCTAGGTTCGAATCTCTTAACATGCCTCGGGAACCATTTCCACATTTGAGGACTTATACAAGACGCGATTTAAAGTCGGCCGTGGCCTACATGACATACGCTCAATAATACCATACATTTTCTCCCTTTTCTATAATAACACACACATGGCCTCGTGATCTACGTCACAATTAGAGGACTTACAACATATCTCAATTCAATACAATCAACTACCCCTCATAAGTAATTTACCAAGTACATTTTAATTCTACGCATTCCTAGCGTGACTTTTTATTTAATTGCGTTCCATTACGCTACACATTACTTTACGGCCTAATGTCTTCCAAAGAACTGATAAATTTCATAGTAACAATTGATACATATCTCAATTCTTATATTAATCTTTTCCGTTGACAATAATTCGCTCCATTTTTTAGAACATGCATTCACATCATGTCTTATACATTTTTTAAGGCTTCAACGCTCTATATTTTTATATCATTCAATTAAATCTTTATTTAGATTTCTTTACCTTGTTATTCACCTCATGTCTTCATTCCTTACAAAAGCTCAAAAGCTATTTCTTTCATATAATTCAAATTTACCTTTATATAAATATCTTTGTTATAATTATTATTATTACGCTTGCTTTTATAACATTCATTAAATACACTGACATTTTATTCCATGCATTTCCTCTACAAGATTTATTATTCACATAATTATTTATTATTTCTTAAAACTTTATTTTTGTTCAGATCGCGTTCTTATTTAGTTATTATTTATTTAAAAACATCCCTTTTACTCAAAACTCCGGTGGAATTGTACACCAAATTTTCCCCGACACCCAAAACATAATGAAAATCTTTACTCACATGTCTAAGGTCGTTTTCTGACCTTTATTCTCGTTCGATGTGACATTTTGGCCCACCTTCTTGACTTACTCCATATTGTACAAACTCATCTCATGTACAAACATTTCTTGACACATATTCAATACATTTAACACTGACAACGTTTTTAATACACTGGTGTATCCGTTTTGAACACACATTAAAACACTAAAAAATATTTTACTTTTAACACACACTCTTGATATATTTACACTTCACAACTTTTGATCACTAGGCCGTCTTTTTCTAGCCTATCACACGTGACCTCTTAATCTCCCGTCTCCAAGGGTGAAATTTATTCAATGTCGGCTTCCTATCCTGCAGAATACGAAAGTCTCGAATCATCTACTTATTCCCTGGAATAACAATTCTTCGAATCCTGTTCCTGATGATCGGCTATTTCTCTAGCTTGAACGACTCCCCTTTTAGATCTGGTTTATCGATCCTAGCGAAAGTCTGTTCTGATCGAGGTCCCCTCGATAACCTATCGGTGACCTATGGATTTTTTTTGCCACTAATACTTCTCGAGTCTTAGTGCTTTAGAATAGTTCGTCTCCTTTCTTGAGACAATGTCTATGGTTTCCGTTCTTCTTTGTTTATTTAGTTCTCGCACTTCTAATTTTCTGGAATACGTTGCGAACCTTACTCTGTTTTTCCCTGTTCGGGTTCTTTAAAATTGATAAATTGTTTATCTCGCTGTTCCGGTACTTCCGTACGTTATGATACTTTTGGTCGTTTACTGAAAGACCTATCGCCTGAATCCTAAGTTCGCAGCCTGCTTTGACTGTATTTTGGAACTTTTACGGTAAACTTTGCCCTGTCGGACCTAAATCCTGTAACTAGGATTTTCCTAATTTTTCAACACGGCGATACTTTAATACTTCTTCTTTGCAACTCCTTATGGAGGCACGCAAGTTACTGATACTTCGACGCCCGTGGATGTCGGATATTAATTCTGCGGTGTAATACAGCGTTCCTCCCCTCAAGGAGTACTGGTAAACTGCCTTCGATGTCTGATACAGCGTAACGTCCCCCTCACGGGCTCTTGAATACTGCATATACGATGTGGTGCAGCACCTCCGCTCACGGAATGCTCGTAGACTGCATGATTGGCTTGGTGAGGCCAGGAGTTTTATACCTTTTAGTCAAAAAAAGATAAAATCCTAGTCCTTTTCGTGACCAACTTTTGAACTAATTGTCGCACAATTATAAAAATTATATCTCCAGGAAGCTCGTCTTCCAAACGTAAAATAATCTTCCTGTGTATGGAAATCGATCGTGCATTTCCGAGATATTAATTAATTCTTCGTCCTCAACTGTGTGGGTGGTGCTGTTCATTTTTAATTCTCCCACTCCTTGGGTCCCGGTGAATTCCCAATGACGTATGCTGCATTTGCACTTTCCTCCTGGACTATTATTAAAAGCTTTTTCTTTACACAAAAATCTTTAATCCGAAATGATTCACCGTACTGTATCTGTTTACTTATTTTTATACTCGTAAACGGGTTAAATTTAATTATTCTTGTTCTGACTCAGCAGCGAGGTTGCCGTTTTTCTGCAACGTAAGAGCAATTTCCGAGTCAAGCTTCTTCGTCTTACAGTCCAAACTTTCCACTCGTTCTAATAATATCCATGACTGGCTCCTTATAAATGTCAAGAGGCATGAGCTCATCTTAGGAACACCTGGTCCCAGCGCTTGCACAATGTTAGGCTAGAATCCTGGCTTGAAATCTCTCTCCGTTCCCTTAGAGACTGTATGATTCTTTCATTCCTTTCAAAAAATACATGGATTCGACTCCCTTTGAAGCCTATGGTACATGGGTTCAGTACATCGTGTTCATCGATGCTGTGTAGTTGGGTTTGAGACGGATTTGTCCGTTCTGTTGTGGTTCAACTGTGTATTGAGGAGACATTCACGGTCTTCAGTTATAAACCATCCCAGCATTTCCATGGAATATAAATGGTGTAACTACGGAGAACATACGAGAGTAGGGATAGAACTCACCTCTTCTCGGCATCTTAGAAGAGACTCAGTGTACCCCGTACCAGCTCTTAATCCTTTATAGGATAGTGGTCTATATAAAAAGAGTTTGTAGGCTATTATCAAGGGTGCTAATAGTTGAAACTTACAGCCTAATTACAACAAAATGTCTTCTAGATGTGATATTTATGATAGGCAAATATTGTATCTGACTAATTTTATGGTGCTGGATAAAATTTTAACTAGTAAATATAATCAAAAATATTAAAATTAAACAATGAAATAAAACATAAATATACAAATTAAAATAAAACACACAAAAATTAAAATAAAACATTGACGACGCTAAAAATTAAAATAAAACATAAAGGACGCCAAAAATTAAAATTAAACATAAAGGACGTCAAAAATTAAAATAAAACATAAAGGATGCTAAAAATTAAAATAAAACATAAAGGACACCAAAAATTAAAATAAAACATATAGGACGCCAAAAATTAAAATAAAACATAAAGGATGACAAAAATTAAAATAACACATAGCCTAAAGGGCACTAAAAATTAAAATAAAACATAAAGGACGCCAAAAATTAAAATAAAACATAAAGGACGCCAAAAATTAAAATAAAACATAAAGGACGCCAAAAATTAAAATAAAACATAAAGAATGACAAAAATTAAAATAAAACATAAAGGACGCCAAAAATTAAAATAAAACTTAAAGGATGACAAAAATTAAAATAAAACATAAAGGACGCTAAAAATTAAAATAAAACATAAAGGACGCCAAAAATTAAAATAAAACATAAAGGACGCAAAAATTAAAATAAAACAAAAAAGGACGCCAAAAATTAAAATAAAACATAAAGGATGCTAAAAATTAAAATAAAACTTAAAGGACGCCAAAAATTAAAATAAAACATAAAGGTGCTAAAAATTAAAATAAAACATAAAGGACGCCAAAAATTAAAATAAAACATAAAGGACGCCAAAAAATTAAAATAAAACATAAAGGACACTAAAAATTAAAATAAAACATAAAGGACGCCAAAAATTAAAATAAAACATAAAGGATGCTAAAAATAAAAATTAAACATAAAGGACGCTAACAATTAAAATAAAACATAAAGGATGCTAAAAATTAAAATAAAACTTACAGGACGCCAAAAATTAAAATTAAACATAAATGACGCTAACAATTAAAATAAAACATAAAGGATGCTAAAAATTAAAATAAAACATAAATGACGCCAAAAATTAAAATAAAACATAATGGACGCCAAAAATTAAAATAAAACATAAAGGATGACAAAAATTAAAATAAAACATAAAGGACGCTAAAATTTAAAATAAAACATAAAGGATGACAAAAATTAAAATAAAACATAAAGGACGCCAAAAATTAAAATAAAACATAAAGGACGCCAAAAATTAAAATAAAACATAAAGGACGCTAAAAATTAAAATAAAACATAAAGGACGCTAAAAATTAAAATAAAACAAAGGACGCCAAAAATTAAAATAAAACATAGACGACGCTAATAATTAAAATAAAACATAAAGGACGCTAAAAATTAAAATAAAACATAAAGGACGCTAAAAATTAAAATAAAACATAAAGGACCCCAAAATTAAAATAAAACATAAAGGACGCTAAAAATAAAAATTAAACATAAAGGACGCTAACAATTAAAATAAAACATAAAGGATGCTAAAAATTAAAATAAAACTTAAAGGACGCCAAAAATTAAAATTAAACATAAAGGACGCTAACAATTAAAATAAAACATAAAGAATGCTAAAAATTAAAATAAAACATAAAGGACGCCAAAAATTAAAATAAAACATAAAGGACGCTAAAAATTAAAATAAAACATAATGGACGCCAAAAATTAAAATAAAACATAAAGGATGACAAAAATTAAAATAAAACATAAAGGATGACAAAAATTAAAATAAAACTTAAAGGACGCTAACAATTAAAATAAAACATAAAGAATGCTAAAAATTAAAATAAAACATAATGGACGCCAAAAATTAAAATAAAACATAAAGGATGACAAAAATTAAAATAAAACATAAAGGACGCTAAAATTTAAAATAAAACATAAAGGATGACATAAATTAAAATAAAACATAAAGGACGACAAAAATTAAAATAAAACATAAAGGATGCTAAATATTAAAATAAAACATAAAGGACGCTAAAAATTGAAATAAAACATAAAGGACGCTAAAAATTAAAATAAAACAAAGGACGCCAAAAATTAAAATAAAACATAGATGACGCTAATAATTAAAATAAAACATAAAGGACGCTAAAAATTAAAATAAAACATAAAACACTATAAATTAAAATAAAGTTAAGATTATAAAATTAAAAAGTTAAAATTATAAAATTAAAAATAAATAAATAGATATTTTTTAAAATTTGTTAAAAAAATAACATTTATTAAAAATCAAAATCAAAATTTGAGCTGAAATGAAAATTTAAATTAAAAAATTAGAAAAATAGGAAAAAATCTGAAAAAAATAGTCTGGCCTATAAAGGGTTAAGCCAAAATTAAAATGTCCTGGCTTCGCCATGAACCGACTCTGGACCCGTAGGACGGACCTCTCAATATACCCCAAGTTATATTTTAAAATTTTCCTCCTGATTGTAGCGGCTAACATTCTTGGCTGTCGCATCGGAGGTCCTGGTTCTGCCAAGAAATTTAATTTTGGTCTGAGAACTGAAACGGGGAACGCTCCGCCTCGTGATGTTAAACTGAGAAGAGGGTTTTAATTCCCACATCAGCCATTCTAAAAGTGATTTTCGTTGTTTCTCACCTCTACCCTAAGCAAATTCCGGAATGGTTCCTAACGTAAGGCCACGACCGCCTCCTTCACAAATCTTTACCTTAATTACAAATACACACATGGCTACAGGCACCACAATAACACAGATTGTCATAGAAATTATCTAAACACACATTCAAGTAAACAGGGCAAAATGACCACGTTGCTCCTCAAAGAGAACACTGTACAGTATTTGCAGGACTTTCTTCTCCTGGTTCAGCTTACAAAGCTAATATCTAGTTATGAGGCAGATTACACACTCCCACCAGGAGATACGGAGCTGATGTCCAAGATATCCCTAGTCCCTGAAGGAGAATACTGCACTGTATTTGTAGGACTTTCTCTATCTGGTTCACCTCGCAGGCTTGATGTCTAGTGTCTAGTTATCAGGCAGATTACTCGCACTCGCCAGGAGATACGGGGCTGATGTCCAAGATATACCTAGTCCCTGAAGGAGAATACTGCACGATGCATTCTTCCTGGTTTACCTCGCGATGTCTGCTTGCAGTAGCAAGGCTCTTGCTCACTCACAATTATTGTTATTATTTTCACCATTATGAAGACAAGGCCGTCCTTAATCACCTCAATGGAGTCTCTTAAGTCAGTGGCACAAAAAGCGGAACCGAGTCGTCCGCTGTAATTGTATCCGCAACTCGCTCGCTCGCTCGCACTGCATCCTTTCAGTATTGACATTTATAATTATTCACAATCTATCATTTAAATCCTGTTATTTGGGGAGTTTACCAGTTTCCTTCTAATTAAGGCGACTTGGATTCAATATCCGGCCAAAGAATGTCAGATTTTCGAAATGAGAATCACGTCCATTGGTTCGGATTTCACGTGATAAAGAGATCCCAGGATTCATGATCGCGATAATTAAAGCCACATAACTCTGCAAGCTTCCTTCCTTCCTTCCTCCTTTTATCTCCTTCTTCCTTCCTTCCTTCCTTCCTTCCTCCTTTTATCTCCTTCTTCTTTCCTTCCTTCCTTCCTCCTTTTATCTCCTTTCCTTCCTTCCTTTCTTCCTCCTTTTATCTCCTTCTTCTTTCCTTCCTTCCTTCCTCCTTTTATCTCCTTCTTTCCTTCCTTCCTTCCTTCCTTCCTCCTTTTATCTCCTTCTTCTTACCTTCCTTACTTCCTCCTTTTATCTCCTTATTCTTACCTTCCTCCTTTTATCTCCTTCTTCTTTCCTTCCTTCCATCCTTCCTTCTTACCTTCCTTCCTTCCTCCTTTTATCTCCTTCTTCTTACCTTCCTTCTTTCCTCCTTTTATCTCCTTCTTCTTTCCTTCCTTCCTCCTTTTATCTCCTTCTTTCCTTCCTTCCTTCCTTCCTTCCTTCCTCCTTTTATCTCCTTCTTCTTACCTTCCTTACTTCCTACTTTTATCTCCTTCTTCTTTCCTTCCTTCCATCCTTCCTTCTTACCTTCCTTCCTTCCTCCTTTTATCTCCTTCCTTCCTTCCTCGTTTTATCTCCTTCTTCTTTCCTTCCTTCTTTCCTTCATTCTGCCATCCCTCCCCCTCTTCCTTCCTTCCTTCCTCCCCTCCCGTTCTTCATCCTCATTCCTCCTTTGTCCTTCTGTGTCCTTCCTTTACTCCCTCCTTCCTTCATTCCCTCTCTTCTTCCTTCCTCATTTTTACTCCTTCTTCCTACTTCTTTTCTGCTTGCTTCCTTCCTTCCTTCTTCCATTCTTCCTTCCTTACTTCCTTCCTCATCCTTTCTTTCTCCTTCTTCCTACTTCTTCCCTCTCTTTCCATCCTTCTCTTTACATCCCTCCACTTCTTCCTTCCCTCCTTCGTCCTTCTTCCTACTTCTTCCCTCTTTCCTTCATTTCCATCCTTCTTCTTTCATTCTTCCCCTCCTTAATTCCTTCCTTCCTCCCTCTTCCTACTTCTTCCCTCTTTCCTTCATTTCATCCCTTCTTCTTCCATTCCTACCCTCCTTCATTCCGCCCTTCTTTCCTTCCTTCATCATTTACATTTTTGTAAAGTAACCTACAGATGCAGACATAGTCCAGTTTATAATAACAAGTATCTGTTGAAAAGCGTTCTAGATATGTTGTTGTAGTCCTATACAGTGTTCCCTTTCATTTGTTCTACAACTAAGGTTGTAATCAAGCCTAGGACCCTTAAACTGCAACTCTTCAAGTGTGACCCTTCCCTTGCAAGTGGCTACTAGTAGACTATTTCATTACAGAGCTCTCTAGAATCAAATCCTCATCAGCCACTCCAGCCAGCGCGCAGTGTAGCGTCTCTTGCGAGATTTTAGATGGCCATGGCTCGTCAGTCACTGATGAAGGTCGCTGTCAAAGCCTCGGCTCGACAAATATAGGAATAATCACCCACCTCAAACAGACATTCACTTTTTGGGCTGATTAAAATTCCATTAATAGCTTTTTCTATGTATTCAGATCCTTCATTTCAATACCATCAGCCCCAGGGGTCGCAGATTCTCCTCCCCCGCCTGTCTCTCTTACACTTGTGTAATTAACAAGACTGTTTTCATGGTTTACGACCATCTGCGTAGTTGGAAGGCGTGTGTTGGTGTACAGGTCAAGCTACTGCCGTCATTTTAATGCTATTAACAAAAGTGCTCGAGACATCCAGCCCATCTGAGCTTCATTTCCGGCTATACAGGACTAACCATTCAATTAGCCTATAGAAGACGTCACGGAGTCTTAGGTCTTTTGAACTTCCACGGCCGTTATAGATATTGTACCGTGAAATACGAGGGTTATTCCAAAACTAAGGTCCGGTTAAAAAAAACATCCAAAATCAAAATTGTTTTCAAAACAATTGTTTCATTGACATTCCTTACGTCTTTCTCTATTTTTTCTACATAATTTCCATACTTATTTACACATTTGTCACATCGTTCCACAAGCTTTTGAATGCCTAAGTCGTAGAACTCGGCCGCCTGCGAAGCTAACCAGTCTTTAACAGCTTCTTTCACTTCATCATCTGGGTCGAAGCGCTTGCCGCCAAGAAACTCCTTTAGGTAGCGGAACAGGTGGAAATCACTTGGCGCCAAGTCTGGACTGTACGGTGGGTTGTCCATCTGTTCCCATCCAAATTTCTTGATTAGAGTTTGCGTGTCATTCGCAGTATGGGGTCTGGCATTGTCATGCAACAACAACACTCCAGACGACAAAAGACCACGTCTCTTATTCTGGATTGCACGTCGAAGATTAGTCAGGGTAGCGCAGTAGGCGGCTTTATTGATCGTTGTCCCTGAAATAGTGAATCGTCGATCTTCACGAATTTTGTCGTCAACCGCATGAACCAACTCGTCTGAAATCACTGCTGGTCTGCCAGAGCGGGGTTCATCGTGCACATTTTTCCGTCCCTCATTAAAGGCTCGCACCCACTTACGCACTTTACTCAAGGCTTATAAACTACAGAGGTTGCCTCAATTTTCACTCACCAATCAGCGCTCACAAGGCGGATGACGTCACAAGATACCAAACGCGCCATGTGGGGAACGTAACGAAACTGTCAACAACAGCTGTTGAGTACGCAAAGAACAGTATATTCGCATGAAATTATCGGTAAATGGGTGATAAAATAACTAAATGTTGCCTACTTACATTTTATGTAGTGATCTTCTTGAATTTCTTGGAAATTCGCCTAGACTCGGTAGCAGAATCGTGGGTGTTAGTGACTTCCAATAACCACTTCACTTATGCAAGATAGAATTGGAATGTTTCAATCTGATGAAGAAAATTGTTATCACAGCTGCCTCAACCCCACCAGACGGTACGTCAGGAACTTCTCTCGACAAAAATTCTGTCGTTCTTTTTAGAAAGTTCTTGCCTCGTTGAAATCCGTATTTTCCGTGAAATGTGACGAATTTTGTTGAAATGTGCCGGAACTGGTTTAGCAAAGTTTCTGAGGGATCGATCATACCACCGCATGACAAGTGTTTCATCCAAGTCGGTAATGCATAGTCGTGTTGAGTTTGCATTCCATAGGTTAAGTTCCCAAGTTGTGGAAATTTATTTTGGAACTTGTGGGCTACATATCCTGAAACATAAGTCTTGCCATCTTCCTCACTTTGTTCCATGATATTGGCAATAAAGGACTCTGGAAGCACGTTACTTGATTCAGACACTATGACAGCTTTGTTTAGTGCTTTAGCAACTACATATTCATCTGAATCTGGATCAGCAGTGTTTGTTTGCTTTTGAATGAACAACTCCTGGATTTTTTCCCTAAAATAATCATCCTCAGTCTGTAAATGCAGTCAAGGGGAGAAGGATGATCATTTAAGCCACCACGGGTTCGCAATTGTGAAAAGAGGTTTTCCAGTGCATCTTGATTTAGCCTATGTGTGAGAATGTACTTTGTATTATGCCTACGGGCGATATCTTGGTACAGAAGTCGAAGGGATTTTATTGAAATGATGACTGCTTTCTGGAATATTTGCAAAGAATTTTTACTAATGCAAAGAGAATTACTCATGAAATTTTCCATCTTGTCCGAAAACTAAATACCATGCATGGGCGTATATAAGGGGGGGGGGGGGGGGGGGGGGAGGAGGGCTGAGGGGGCTCCAGATCCCCCCCCCCCCTAAATAAGCCAACTTGGGTACAACATACAATGTATTTCACAGTAGTCTACTTTTAAGAAATTATTATCAATTTGTAAAAGAAAACGAGTGTTTACCTTTCTACTTTATAAATTGACAAGTAGCCCATTGAGATATTTTCCATTCATACTCCATAGGCTATAATAGAAAATTCATTATGTACTCACAATTTTCCACGATAGTCAGCCCCCCCCCCCCCCCCCCCCCCTCGAAGAAAATTGTATATACACCCGTGATACCATGTACGAAATATGTCAAAAATATTAACAGCTTTAAAATCATCCTAGCAGGTCATCAAAACTTAAGAGTAGGCCAGCTAGGCACACTTACCATTTGGTTTTAGATTCCTTGGAAATCTTGGCTTTATATTAAGCAATTCGGCCCTGTAGTCTAATTCGAAGTCTTCACTCTTAAAGTGGAGGGAACATAGGCTATCCTACTTGTTTGAGGGTTACAATGATCTTTTCGCTTACATGCAGCAATCCACTGATTGCGAACGCATGTGTCTTTAGGCATCGTGAAAAACGACAAGTCATTTCCAACTTTATAATAACTGTGACAAACTGCCACAGCACATCTTTGGCCTGGCATGATTATAAACAAGAGGGCTTAAAACACATGTTTAAACCATTGCAATCCACACAATATAATGTGTGGGAAAGTTAACTTTCCTTGCATATCTCGCGCCTCGCGCGCTACGAGGAAACGTGTGACGTCACGTCCTTTCCCTTCCCTCCGCGATCCCCTCGCCCAAGAGCTCCATATTGAGGCAACCTCTGTAGTTTACTAGCCTTGCACTTTACTGTCACTCATTATGTTAGGACCGTACACTTCAGTAATCTGCCGATGAATTTCTGCCGCAGAAATGTTTCTTGCAGACAGAAACCGTATCACTGCCCTTACTTCACAACCGGCGGGCTGATTAATTGTCTTAAACATTGTGAACTGACACTATCAACAGCACACAGCAACAGTAACAACGCTACTGGCGGCTTTTGCCGCGTAAGGCATGCCAGGAGTCGGCGCGCATGCGTGTTTTGCCCTTGGCGCCGCTTTCAAATATTTTCGGCGAATCGGACCTTACTTTTGGAATTACCCTCGTACTTAATGGAAACCCAACGTTTCGTCCTCTCCTGTTGTGGACATATTCAGTGTGGGCTTATTTAACATAATTGAAGATTGTGTGGACTTGAGTAATTCAGAATATTGTCCCAATCATCATCGACTTAACGTTCTTCACTGACCGGCAAAGAAAACCGATCACTTGAAAATTTCAACATTACTTTCGTTTAAATCATAAATATGAACGCTCAAGGCCCAGTATATAGGCTAACTTACTGTTTATAGCATGGAAGTAAGGTTAATTGTTTTCCTGGATGTATTAGCATTCTTCATGTGATTGTTTCTCTTAACAATAGCGATTCATTGACATGATGCTGTTTCCCGCGGAAAGATGTGCGCGCCACCATTTTGGATCAGAGCCACTGCCCTGGTAACATCTTCAGGCCTCAAGCGCATATTGGTTTCTGTATTGCACAAGAACAAGTGAGGTTATGGCTGTATTGATCTTTTCCTACACCAACAACTGGTAAAAGAAAAAAGAATAAAACATTGCATTGTTGACGATAGCGATGGCGCGCACATCTTTCCGCGGGAAACAGCATCTGGTCAAAGAATCGCTATTGTTAAGTGAAACAATGACATGAAGATTGGTAATGCATCCAGGAAACCAATTAACCTTACTTCCATGCTATAACTACTGTAGGTACTGTACTAGGCCCATACCGCTCATATTTATGAATTATTGAATGAATGTAATGTTGAATTTTTCAAGTGATCGTTTTATTTTTAGCCTATTTTCAATTTTGAAAAAATAGGCTTATGAGATCACCTTTTGTCCGTGTGTGTGTGTGTGTGTGTGTGTGTGTGAGGAGTGTGTGTGTTCCCCCCTAATAAAATCTAAACGGCTGGAGCGATTTCAATGAAACTCGGTAAGTTCATAGCACTATTCCCGGCGACCTCGACCGTGCCCTTCAAATATTGTTACGTCTCACCAATCCAACATGGCGGCTGTGCGAAATATTTCACTATCATTCAATATCTCCGAAGCTATTACCGATATCGCCCTGAAATTGTGTGCGGTGATAAAGGGCACTACTAGAAGTTCACCTATGAGACTTTCAAAAACCTGGTGACTACAAAACCAATATGGCGGTCATGCGAAGTTGAGACTTTTAAATAGACTTTTCTCGCGATTTAACTATCCAAACGTAATGAAACTTGGTACAGCAAATGTTTATACACATTGTAATGCACTGGAGTCTAATTTAGTTCAATTGTTTACATAACCTCAAAATGGCGGCTGTGCGAAATATTTCACTGACATTCTATATCTCCGAAACTATTACAGATATCACCCTGCAATTTTGTACGGTGATAAAGGGTACTGATACAAGTTTACCTATGTATATTTCATAAACCTGTAAAGTACAAAACGAACATGGCGACCAAGCGAATTTGAAATGTTTTAATAGACTTTTCTCGTGATTTAACTCTCTAAGCGCAGTGAAATGAGGTACAGTAAATGATTTTGCAGATTGTAATGCACTGCCATCTAATTTAATTCAATTGTTTACATAACCACAAGATGGCGGCTGTGCGAAATTTTAAAATTAAGTTTTTATTTCTTGTGTCGTAATCATGCGATCGAGGTGAAAGCTTGAATAATGAACCTAGGCAATAATTGTCCTTGAATGGTACATAACTCTATGGCCTATACATAGAACAATCCTAAATGGCGAGCTTCCGAAATATTTAGACAGTTCTCAATATCTATGAATCTTTTACAGCAAACAAACTGATTTTTTTAAATGTTCATAGAGACTATGAACATATGTTCACCTATAGGACTTTCAGTAACCTGGTGAGCACAAATCCAACATGGCGGCGACGCGAAGTATAAATATTTAAATGGACGTTTCTCGCGAATTAACTATCCGAGTGCCGTGAAACGTTGCACGTTAAATGCTTATACAAATGTTGATCCACTGGCATCTAATTTATTTCAATTGTTTGCATAATCACAAGATGGCTGCTGTGCGTAATTTTAAAATCTCGTTTTTACTTCTTGTGTTCTAATCATGCGATTGAAGTTTGAATACCACACGTACACAATAATCTTAATGTAATAGTACAAAAATAAAAATCCAACCTGGCGACCATCCGAAATATTTAGACGGTTCCCAATATCTACGAATCTGTTACAGCAATTAAACTGAAATTTTGTATGTTGACAGAAGCAATTAACATTAGCAGGATATATGAAAATAGGCTGTATAGTTCTTCACGGAACTACTTGTTTATTTTTTACTGGTCGGTGTATTTTGCAGAAATTATTTTTGGACAAAATTTCTTGATATATGCATAGGTGTTCTCCATTCGATCACCACGTTAACGGGAGCCCAATTGAATAGCAAGAGGAAAGAGCCTAATAAGTCACATTTCAGTGTTTTTCAGGAGAGTAACAAAATTCCATGAACTTCTCTTCATTAGCTAAGCTTTCAACTTCAGTTCCTTGGTTACTTGTTGGGATGCAAGTCTAATGAATGTTGCAACAATCTGATCATTGGATGACTTAAAAATAAGGAACTAACAGAATTTGAACTTACAAAAGTTCTTTGCTCGACGTTTCTGGGTGGTCAATATCAACTTAAACAAAATTTTGGTGCTTTTCAGTCGGTCAACACGATTGTACCCAAATGAGATAGGTTATTCCCTACATGAGATTAATAAATACACTTGGATGATCAGTTTCGATCATCAAGCGATCATCATCAGATTCATTACACTTAGGCTATAAAATCTGTCTGAAAATATTTACAATAGGCCTATGTACACTTATTTAGTTGCAGTATTAATGATGCAACTCGTCAGTATTTGTTAATTGTGGTCTATGTGAAGTTTTGTGGAGATACTGGAAGTGGTGATTGAACTCCGGAATTTGCCTGTTTGGAGTGAATATGTGGTTGTTGTACATGGTAAATTCTGATTGTACTGTATCGTACGGGCTACTTACATATTGTACAGCTTGTGAAATGACATTCATGCGACGAACAGCAGGCTATGGGATCATAAGCGAAATGAAGATGTGCTAAAGAAATTGAAGGTGAAACCTGCCATCACTTACATCTATGATTACCATGGAAAATGGAAACGTTGCGTGTAAAGGATGGATTTTGGAGATACAAAAGGACATACAACGCTACCAACCCAGAGGAACAAGATCTGTAGGACGTCCGATGAAGCGATGGATGGAAAATTCAAGACCGTAACGGGACACTTGACCCAATACTTAGAAGAAAGATTATTATTATTATTATTATTATTTAGCGTATGGCTTTTAGTGCCGGGAGTGCCCGAGGACATGTTCGACTCGCCAGAGGCTGTAGCTGCTTCAATGCGGACACCCATAAGGTTAGCTACAAGTTCCGTTCAATTTCAAGTAGTTCTAATATTCGCTACCAGATGTCACTGACACCTAGTGGTGAACGTTGGAACTTTATAGTTAGTTGTTGCTGTTGTTTGAAGGGACGGAACTACGAGGTCATCTGCCCCTAATTTGAACTTTGATAGAGCGTTTCAACGAAATGAAAAATCCACAGCCCGCTTCCAGTCGACTGACCGGGTCAGGAATGGAATGAATGAAGCCCCCATCTAGCGGCGAGGATATGAACTGTGCCGGCTGCCGAAGCCTGTCGCACTCCCCTGGGGCAATGATTAAATGAATGACAGATTAAATGAAATAATTGGAGAGTGTTGCTGGAATGAAATTGTGACAGGGAAAACCGGAGTACCCGGAGAAAAACCTGTCTGCCTCCGCTTTGTCCAGCACAATTCACACATGGAGTGGCCGGGATTTGAACCACGGACCCAGTGGTGAGAGGCCGGCGTGCTGCCGCCTAAGCCACGGAGGCTCCGTTTCAACGAAATCTAACCTGTAAATTTAGCTTCACACAAGTTTAATTAGTGGAAGGTTCTTTTACATGCCATAAATCTATGACATGGGACCGCCGGCTTTACTTCCCCTCCCAAGAAAGGCACATCTACTGAAGGATTTTAACGCTCTTAAAAAATCCGACGACTTCGGCCGGGTTTGAACCCGTGATCTTGGGCATAGAAACTCAGCATGCTACCGATTACGCCACCGGAACCGCTAATAACATGATGATGATAAATAATAGCGTATTGATGTGTGGCTATTTGCTAACTTTGTTCACGTTCACCAAATGATTGATCTAGGGGTATTGTTTTATTCTTCAAGGCACTGGAATGTTAGTACCAATGCAAAAATTCTCAGCTTACTATTATTCAATCGATTCGTAAGCCAACATAGTTATCGTGCAGTGTGCTAGACGCATGAGCACACCATATGAGGAGTTAGCCCAACCCGACTAATGATCACGATGACCAACAGGAATCAGACATACTAATTATAACGATGATTAATAATCCAATTATTCTGGCACATGGTGTACAACCCGAGGGACCATTCTTCAAGCTAATATTTCTCTCGTATGTAAATTCTGTCCAAGGTGAATCGTACGCAAGGTTGTTGGTGGTTTACCGCACTCTCCCCACTCTTATCACCTTGAGAGTGGACCAGCGTGGTACTCCACAACTGTGGGTACTATCGAGAACATAGCCGGATAGCTCGAGTCGCAGCACTCGCAAGTCCGAGGTTTGAATTGCGATCCCCTCTCACCTTGCTCAAAATATAACTAGCAACCATCCCCGGCTTCGCCCGGTATCTTTACGGTTTACTCAGCGTAGGCTTAAAAGGGGGACGGACGGCAGGTCCCAGACGCAATTCAGAAAAGCCGAGGAGAACAGCAAAACTCCAAACACATACTGTATACTTTTCTCTGAAGTCCTAACTCGACACGACTCGACAGTTTGGTACTGGCTGAAGCTGGGGTGACAGGCTAACTCGCTCCGAAACTAGTAATTTAAATTTCTACTGAATGGATATTGTTGGAAGAAATGAAAACGTAAAATAACTTAAAATGGGCGATGCATTAAAGATAGATATGATGTCGTGGACTTTTTTGTAGAACTTTTCATGCTGAACAATTCTCACACTTATAATAGCCTATGTAGAAATCTTTAACGGTTTACCCAGCGTGAGCTTAATAGGCGCACGGATGGTAGGTTTTTCTTTAACTCGATTGACTTAAATCGTTACTGCTCGTCTTCCTTTGGTCATTAATGAATGTTTTTCTACAGTAACCTCCTCGAGACATCATTTACAGATTGGTGAAATCGCATCAAAATCCATCCAGTGGTTCTCGAGATTACCCGTGACATCCAAGAATCGGGGACTTTGTTTTATACTAAGCAGAGATTAGAAGTGTGTCTCTTTATACCATATTTGTGCGTGAGTTGTTTATAACTATTACCTGAGGAAATGTTCTTTGTATGTGGTATTAGTGCAGTGTTTTCATGTGTTTCCTAACCATATTCACTACATGTATATCTGCCTATGTTAATATTGATTATGTTAATAATTATGCAGGTAAAAATGTTGTTTTCCCTTAACCAGTAGGTAATTAAATAATTTGTAATTTAAATAATTGAATTAATTACTGTACGCATTAAATATTCCTATCCTTGAAAAAAAAAATAGTCTTCAGAACCTTTCCATGATTTTTTTCTTCATTTATCTGGCCCATCACTATTTACAATCTCAGTTCAGACCGGAATATTGTGCACTCGGTATGAAGCCCAGTGGTCAGGTTTGTTGGTCCTGGAGATGCTTAGCGCCCGGATAAAACCAAACATCTGTCGTTTCCAAAATAATGGTTGTACTGCCCCCATTCGAGTACTGTAATTACTCACTCGGGTCTTTCTTGTAAAACATTCATCAACTGGAGACTGCATGCCAATAAAAGATTCAATTTAAATATCCTCCGAATAAATCAGGTCTTTTTATTTTTTACTATAAATAGTCTTATATTTTAGTGTAATGTTTATTGTCAGTGTAATGCAACAGAATCAGTGTATGCCCTGTTGTAGGGCCTAATTTAAAGCACTGATTACCTCTTGGTTTCTGTTTCATGCACTTCATGCAGTCCCCCGTCCACCCAGTTATACTGTAGATACTTCAGCGCTTGCAGGTAAGCAGTTTCTCTCTACCATATAGGCTACTGGGAGGGTTTCTTTGGATCGCGGGATGCAACTCGAACTAACCTGACCACGGGCGACCGCATGCTCTAACTGCACTCGGGATTTGCGTTTTCTTGCGATAAACATGTACCAGTTGAGGGTTCTGTTTTTTTTTTTTTTTTTTTTTTTTCGATAAGGTGATCACCGCTCAAGCTTCATACTTCCCAATAGTGTAGGTTTCAATTATTTATTGCAAATATTTTCTTAAGGAAAAGGAAGGGAAAAAGAGGAATATTCCATCGGGCCATAGAAGATAATTACGACTAAGCACAACGATTGCAGTAGATTCATTCCTTTGTAGAACTCTTGTAGAACTCTGATTTGTTTTATCGTCTCATCAAATTCCTTGTTAATCCTGTTTCAGAGCTGTTTCTCAGTTTTATCATCATGACTCCGGTAAATATGACTTTCATAGCAATATTAATATATAGCCTATATCAGTAGAGAGATCTACACTGCTGGGACATGAGTACAACCAAAGCACAATTTAAGGCAATGGATTGGCTAAAATAAGAATGTTAAGATTTTGTGGCTTCACTAGAACTGAGAGAATAAGATGTAGTGTTAAAATAAGACGGAGACATTATAGAAGATTTAAGAGAGAAGAAAATGGACCACATCTATGTGGGAAAGAAAATGGAAGAAATGGTAGTGAAAGGTGACAGAGAGAGGGAAAGCCTAAGATGGAGATGGATGGACCATATACGCTAGAAGTTTCGAGAGGAACATTTAAAGGAAAATGAATTAAGGATCCGAGGAAAATGGAGGAGACTTGCCAGGAACGTCGACCTCACATGAATGGGAAAAGACGAAGGAAAAGGAATTGTACTCGCATCGGCCTCATGGACTCTGCTTCTGGACCTCGCACTAAGCCAAGTCACTCACATTGGGTCACCAGCTCTGAAATTTTGGTAGACTAGACTAATAATTAATTCTCCTATTCAGTGATGTTTTCAAAAACTTCGACCATACCGCCGACCTCATTATTATCTTAACCAAATGTACAACCTGCTCTGTAGGGGAGACATGATGGTAGCCTAAATTAAGGGAAAGGCTTTCAAAAATTCAACATACAAATTTGTGACAAATTCAGTTCTTAAAATTTAATCTGGCGAGAGTTGTCCAAAACTATTAATAACACTTTCGAAGAAAATTGAATTTAGTAACTTTTTTGGTTATTTTTGTTGATAATAGTGGTACTAATGCTAATTCCACCATGAAAAATCCACAGCCTGCTTCCAGTCTCCGACCGGGTCAGGAATGGAATGAATGAAGCCCCCATCTAGCGGCGAGGATATGAACTGTGCCGGCTGCCGAGGCCTGACGCACTCCTCTGGGGCAATGATTAAATGAATGACAGATGAAATGATAGTGGAGAGTGTTGCTGGAATGAAATTTTGACAGGGAAAACCGGAGTACCCGGAGAAAAACCTGTCTGCCTCCATTTTGTCCAGCACAGATCTCACATGGAGTGACCGGGATTTGAACCACGGACCCAGCGGTGAGAGGCCGGCGTGCTGCCGCCTAAGCCACGGAGGCTTCGCTAATTCCACCATACCTTGTTTAAATCTACAATATGATCAGTCTAATAATATGTTTCATTACTAATACTACCACACCATTCAAAATACATGAAAATTTATAAATATTTCTCAAACAAAATACAACACGATTTTAACACCAGGTGGTAGCAGGTGGAAATTCATAGCCAAGGGAAATAAAGTACGATAGTTCGCTCAACACAACTATAGTGCGGGACAAACCATTGGAAGCCTGAAGGTCACGCGTAGTCGGTGCGGTGTTGTCATGTACGTTCTCGCATCCAGCACTCCACTGAAGGTACCGTGCAATAGCATGGCAGCACCGCCAGGCGCGGGGAGGAGAGCGGAGCGGAGGGCCTCTTGACCTTCAGGCTTCCAATGGTTTGTCGCGCACTATAGTGAGAATAACTCATCTCTTGCACTGGGGTGTGTCTGCAGAAAATTTATATTTGAAGTTAGCAAAGACGCACTAAATTATTTGAAATTGTTTCAATGGATGTCCTCTATTAGGCTAGAATATTTCAAATGAAACTCGAGTGGTGACACAGGTTTACAGAACACTCAGGGTACGAGCCAAGAGACATTCAGTAGCGTAGTGTTCAAGTCAACTAAACAAGTCTCCATCATTTTGGTGATGGTGGATAACGCAGTCAGTTCAGACTAAAAAATAAGTTCAGTATCGAATTCAACATTCTCAACATTTCCTTGTGAAATGCATGGTTATTGGTCCCAAACTGTTCTAATGCTGTGGAGAGGGGACTAAGTTTCACATTTTGAGGCTAATAATAATAATAATATCGTATGGCCTCAGGTGCAGGGTGCAAGCTTTGTTATTTGACGCCCGGAGGGCGAATTTTGTCGTTCTTTGGAGCGCTATGAAAGTCAAGGAGGTTAGATATATAAGCTCCTTGACACCATAGCGCTTTCTAGTAGAGAAATGAGGAACTTTGTGTGGGCGGAAAATCCCGAGATTAATTTTTCCATTATGATCACGGCCTACTGAATTCAGATGGGTTCTTTAACATGCCAACAACGTACGATATGCGTGCCGTGATTTTTGTCGCCTTTCAAAAATCACTTACCACGGCCAGGAGCGAGCCACTCACCCACCGTGCCAAGCATTTTGATGCTGAAAAGACGAGGGAGTGTTTGTTGACGAGTAAGTTATATGCTATGGATGCATGGAGCTCGCTTAGAAACACCAGCAACAGTTATAAATGAACGGTATTCGAAGGAATTAATTCTGAAACGCTCGCACATTTTTCAAGAAGAGTGTTTGCACGAAAACCAGAGTTACAGTAGGCTACTGCAAGAGACAACATTATGGGATAAACGGGACAAACAGTATTATAATCTGTAACCCGTACGTTCAGTATCGACTCCAGTATCGATGTTAATTTTATATTAATAAACCTATTAAAAATCCATCCTACATTTTGAATGATAACTTAGAAGCCTTTTTTTTTTTTTGTATTGTCTTGTCGGATTCTATACATTGTTTTCAAGTCTGCCAACACGTAGAAGGGAATAACAGATGAATAATCTCTACTTAGTATAAAACAATGTCCCCGATTCTTGGATGTCACGGGTAATCTCGAGAACCACTGGATGGATTTTGATGCGGTTTTGACCATTCTATAAAGGATATCTCGAGGAAGGTTTCTGTAGAAAATTATTTATTTATGATAAGAGAAAGCCAAGCAGTAACGATTTCAGTGAAAAAGTCGAAAATAAAAACCTGGCTTCCGTGCGCTTTTTTAGCTTACGCTAGGCAAACCATTAAAAATATCAAATGTGTGTAAGAATTGTTCAGCATGAACATTTCAACAAAAAAGTCTACGAGAGTATTTCTTCAATACATCGTCCACTATAAGTGATTTTACGTTTTCATTTCTTCCAACAATCGCCATTCAATTACTGAGGCGACAGTTTACGAGCTAGCTAGGGAAAAAGCGCTTATCACGTAATTAATTCATAACTGTTCCCGGACGAAGCCGGGGCGAAGCCGGGGTGGGTTGCTAGTTATTATATAATCCACTCGAAGTGACAGTTAGAATTCGTTTACGTGCTGATTGACTTAAAAGCAATTCTACAATATCACATTTTTTGATACCTACTGTCGGGGAAATAAGTATAGATACTCGAGTTTAGAGGTCAATAAAACCTTTACCCTTAGTCTTACATAAGAACAATCTACACAAAAATTTTCCTTGTTTTATTTGTCGTTTAACGATATAGAGTAAATATTTGCATTGTATCTCGTTAAAATTTTATAGCAGATTGAACAAAAAAAGTACCGGTTTTTCTTACCAAGTTTACGGAGCGCTCACTTAGAAAGAGCATTACGTTAAAAGTATCGATCTGATCGTAACGAAACTTTAATACGTCTTAAAGGAACTTATTGTTAACGCGTATATGAAGTTTTAATCTGATCTGACGTTTCTTAAAATAGTTGTTGTGAATTTTGTAAAACAACTTTTTCTCAGGCCTGGGTGGTCATAGCAGTTTGAAATATGGCTTGTTATGAGGCTCATAGCAATGCAAGGCTTAACGTAAAACTACAGTTTATCTACTTGTGATTATCGATTTTATATGGATTGATATTTAATCGGACCATTGTGGGCGGCGATAGTACATTAGCAGCCTGGCAATGTTGCCAGTTGACTACCGTATTTCGAACTCGCTGCGCGCTCGTTCATACGCACACCAAACTCTGACCTTTGTTCTTCGTTGAGTCATTAGCAACAAGCAGCAACTATCACTATCTGTATTACCTACATCGATCAAGATGCCAGCTAAACCGCAGTTAACGGAGAGAGAATTTGCCATGATTATAAGTGCAATATGTTTTTTTAGAAGCGAGAGAGAAAGTAATAATGATAAGAGGGTTTAGCAAAAAGTATCCAAGTGTATTGGAAGGTCGATAGCTACGGTGAAGGGAAGTGCCGCTGCAATGAAAGATATTACTCTTCCTCCCAGAATCCAAAAGTATGAAAGTATGATGAAAACAGAGCTAATTGTTCACGCCAAACCTCACTTCAGGGCACCTAAAAAGAAGCTGGAACAGATATTCAAGAATGTTCGTCCTGACGTCGAACTCGTCTGGCTGCCTGTTGCTCATTGTGAGCTCAACCCCATAGAGATGGTTTGGTCCTACGTGAAAAATAAAATAGCTAAAGTGAATATGAGTAACCAGGCGGAGAGAGGTGATGCGAGATCTCCGTAAAGAAGCCTTGAGGTCCGTAACACCGGAGCTATGGGAAAAATGCATCGAACACACCAAACAAATAGAGAAACATTACTGGGCTAACAGAAGACGTCCCCGTTGTTGAGCCACTTGTTATAAACTTAAATGACAGTTCATCTGCTTCATCGGGCAGTGATTTTTCAGACGGTTAATAAGGGAGCAGTTTTATAATCGTATAATCTCAAAGTGTAAATTACTTCAAACAATTAATCTTATAATAATAGCTTTTCAGCTGACACACCATTTTCAAACCTGCCAATGGAGGTCCAAAGCCCTCATTAAAAAAGGTGTTGGGAAATGTTTCACTTCTTGCGGAAATGAAATAAGGCACGCTTCTCTTACTTGTAGGTAAAATTAGCAGAGGATAATAGCGCTGTACATAAGGGACGCATATTTCAGGATAAAAAGAAGAATTAAATAGTTAAGTTAAATAGACGTGAATGATAGTGTTTGTGTTTTTTTTTCTTAGTCGTATTACCCTCCAGGGTTGGCTATTCCCTCGGACTAAGCGATGGATCCCGCATTTACCGCCTCCATTTTGAAACTTCGGGATCGGGTGACCAGCACCTCGCCCAGGGAGCCTCACCTGCAAAGCGAACAGGGGCCTCATGAGGGATGGGAAAATTGGTGGGGATAGGCAAGGAAGAGGGAATGAGGCAGCCGTGGCCTTACGTTAGGTATCATCCCGGGATTTGCCTGGAGACGAAGTGGGAAACCACGAAAACCACTTCGAGGATGGCTGAGGTGGGAATCGAACCCCCCTCTACTCATGTGGACCACCTGAGGCTGAGTAGACCCTGTTCCAATCCTCATACCACTTTTCAAATTTCGTGGCAGAGTCGGGAATCGAACCACGGACTCCGGGGTGGCAGCTAAGCACGCTGACCACTACAACACGGAGGCAAATATATATTACAATATTTGTATTATAATTCGTCAATTTCACTTATGGTTTTTAATTTATTTTAATTAATGTCATTTTTCAAGTCCTCGTACTGCAGCTCCTTCCCCAAGATTTTACTCGTATAAAATAATATCTTCCTTGTCACGTGAGCGACCCATGGTTTAACCCATACACATTCACTTTATCTTTTCGTTTCATTTATATACCGGTATGCCATCACAGAATTCCAACTACCATAATAAAATTAAGTGATCAAGGAACTGTCCTTCATCCATTTTGCTGAACTATGATAAAATATTTGATGTAGTGTAATGGTGTGATGATTGCTTTGTATAACTTTGATAAAAGTTTAGTTTTATAAAATATTTTATAAAATTTATTTGACAAATTTCTTTGGTAGTGTAATACCGGCCAAACACAAATTACAAAACAACAACAACAGAAATGCACAGACCTTACGGCTTGGAACGCGCGCGTATTATGTTTCACAGGGCAACGTCGCATGAGTTTCCTCGACCGAGCGCATTGTTCCCGTCGCTTGCTACGATACATTCTTCTCACATAACCACCTGATTATATATCAATCGATATAAAAGCAATTATCAAAAGTAGATAAAATGTAGTTTTTCGTTTAGCCTTGCATTGCTATGAGCCTCATAACAAGCCATATTTCATACTGCTATGACCACCCAGGCCCGAGAAAAAGTTGTTTTACAAAATTCACAACAACTATTTAAAGAAACATCAGATCAGATTAAAACTTCATATACGCGTTAACAATAAGTTCCTTTAAGACGTATTAGAGTTTAGTTACGATCCGATCAATACTTTTAACGTAATGATCCTTCTAAGTGAGCTCTCCGTGAACTTGGTTAGAAAACCCGGTACTTTTTTTGTTCAGTCTGCTATAAAATTTTAACGAGATACAATTCAAATATTTACTCTATATCGTTAAACGACAAATAAAACAAGGACAATTTTTGTGTAGGTTGTTCTTATGTAAGACTAAGGGTATAGGTTTTATTGACCTCTAAACTCGAGTATCTATACTTATTTCCCCGACAGTAGGGGTTTGTTTCTCTCGAGGAGAAAACGGTAACTAGAAGATTTCAAAACTTATACAGTTTTCTTTGAACCATTTGTACAATAAGGGAAATATATTATAAAGAACCTATGATGGATCACAAAATATTTGGGGCATGTGTGATTCTAGTATATGATGTAATTTCCAGGATGTGCTATATAATCTGTGTTCTGTCGTATATTGTGTTTCATCTCAAGTGTATGTTCTCCAGGTCTGTAGTGATTTCCCCTTAATTATTCGTGTTATATGACTCCTGTCCCTAAAGGCCTTGAGGTGTGTTCCCGAATGTTCGACTGTGGGTTCAGTGAACGTGGTGAGAACAGCTGAGACGATTTGGGTTCGATTTCCATATCAACCACGTTAGAACTCAGATCCACCCAGTCCAGGTGTGCGGCTGAACGGGTGGGTGAGTCGAGTCTCAGAAGGGCCCTGAACCACGTGGCTATGGAGGTAGATTCTGTGGTCTGTTGCCTGGGTGTGTACGGAGTGCTGGACGAAGATGAAGTAGGCTGCCTAGTAGCACCAAGGACACTGTAATCAGATAGCCTTGTCAGTAACGCACCTCCACGGCTTGTAACGGTTTGTGCATGGGAACTCGACGGTTCATTACACATGCACATACCACATCGATGTATTGAAAGATAAATATTCCGAGCAGTATCTTATTTATGTCCTGGCGACTTGTTGTACAACGTTGGAAAATGAAACAATCAAAGCTGTAGATATTACGCTGTAGTTTACTGTAGAACACCCTTTGCTCGAAGAACCTTTATCAATTAAATTACTTATTTCTTTATTTTTAGTTGAGATGAAGTTTTAAAGTGTTTCTGAGCCAGTATCTCATAGTAATTGTTTTCTAGGTACGGTACTGTGATCTCAAGTCTCCTTCAGTTCTTAGACAGCACGCACAACACAACTCGAATAGAATACAGTGGCTATGGTTCGAGCCCTATGCGGATAAGCATTCGCAAGACAGTTATCCGCTATAGCTCAAGCAGCCATAACCTCCCTATGAAGGCTTCCAAAAGGAAGTTTAAGGCTGCTTGAGCTATCAGTTCTCGCAGTGAAGAGGTGCAGTTGCACTTTATATGAAGGGAGATAGCGCGCAGTTCGCTACTCCTGTGGGGATCCGGGTGGGGACACCAAGAGCCCGCTGATGAGCCAGCTTGTTGTCCTGGGTGAAACCCCACACAAGACACGGCACAAACCTAGAATTGCTGAGTTTTAATTCACTAGCCGTGAAATCCAATATACCGTCTTTCATAAAAGAAGTATGGAATAAAGCTTGTAGTTTTAAGTGACTGTTAATCTCGTGATTATGAACCACGGAACTTCCATTTTTACGTGGAATCCAAACCACAGGACGTGATATTTCATTTCGATAATATCACATACATTGACCGGGAATCGAACCTCAACCTACGCTTTAATTAGTCAATTTTCGGTATGTAATCACCTATTTTACAGATGGCAGATATGTTACCAGACGTAACCCAAACAAACAAAAAGTGGTGTTGATAGTGGGATTTGCCATCTGTCAGGTGAAGAACATCACTAATGATGTATTATAACACCCATTTCTCTCAAAATTGTTGAGAACAGGAAGTGGAGGCAGAATCTCTCCTGCACGATTTTGCACTCACTGAGCTTGTCAGACGCATGCCCCGCAGCTAGGACATGGCCACTCTGCAATTCTTACTGATGCTAGTACAGTCCAGTCAGATTAACAACTCCTTTAACCCATTATAGGTAAAAACTATTCTTTATTATATGTTTACATTTTAATTTATCTTAATTATTATAATTATTAATAATGTTATTTTTTGTTTTTCTAATTTTAATGTTTATATATTTATGTTTAATTTTCAGTTTATGTTCTTATAGATTTAACTAGCAGAAGTACCCGTTCTTCGAACGGTCTACGTTATTAATAACCAGAAGTTATCAATTGAGCTACTGTTGCAATGGTTAGGGGCTTGTCATTCCTTCATACGTTTATCAGAGCGAAGTTAGTTTTCTGGGAATATCACAGACACTGTTAATTTAAGGGCCTTAAAATGTGGTTTTCGGAGACCCTTTGTAGACTCCCGAATTTTGTGTCTCACATTGAGAAGCGCAACATATGCTTTGGTCGTCCTTCTAGGATAATATTTATATTTTGCCAATTTTAGCATGTACCGGTATTTTTAAAAGTATTATCCTATAACTTACCCTCCCTTCTATGAGAAGTACGGTGAAGAGTTTTATAAATGATTGGTGAATTGACTCTCACGGATGCCATACCTAATTTTGCGATGCTCAAAACATTCGAACACGAGTTATAGGCGTACAAAAAGATACACAGAAAGGCAAATCCATTGACTACAACATATCACATCGGCTTCGGTGGCGTAGTTGGTAGCATGCTGAGCTTCTATGCCTAAGGTCGCGGGTTCATGAAAAAGAACCTTCCACTAACTACACCTTGTGTGAAACCAAAGTTTGTAGGTCAGATTATTTGATAACGCTATATTAGTTTCAACGTTCGCCACCAGGTGCTGGCTGCGATAGCATCTAGTAGCCAAGTTCGCAGCTAGGTGTCGTGGACGGTAGCATTTGGTAGCAAAAGTAGGAACTACTTGAAACATTAATCGTCTGCAGTCCTTACCTGAATCACAGATAACACACACTAATACAGCCATCACAATAATTAACACCGGTTATCAGACAGATTCTACACACACCGAAAGTACACGGGGCTACATGACCGCGTTGTCGCAGCCCCTAAACTAAGGAATCAACCAACCAATTTTTTCAGGTTGTTTTCCACATATTCCAGTGATTGGTATTCTTTTCTGTAGACTGACTGAAATCAATAATATTAACCAGCAGAATGTAACACCATTGTCTGGCGAATGTGTGAAAGTTTCATATTTGCGTACATTTTATCCATTCTTTTCCTATAGACATACATATCCCTCCACCGTTCCTTGAAAGTCATCCCCCCCGCCAACTAGCCTACCTGCCTCCCAATACTCAACTTTACCTCTACTACAACAGCCTTGTGGTCACATATCCCTTCAATGATCTCTGATTTGACCCAAACAGGCTTTATCAAAAACACGTCCAATATGCTGCTCCCCTTAGTGCATCCCTCGATAACTTAAGCCCCCCCCTCCTATATGATTTTGTTGGCCAGCAATTGATAATGTTCTTGAGAATCTGCCCTACCTTCCCAGTCCACTCCTGGCATATTAAAATCACCCTCTACAATTATAATTATTCCTGCCCTGTAAGCCTCCATAGCTTAATTTACTAATGATGTTCCTAAATTTACATCCCTTTCCCCCCTTCCTGTTCTATATACACCCAAAATGTCTACCATATCTTTAAAACCAACCCCAGCCCCCAGAATCTCATCTTCCTCATCTGTAAAAACTAGGCAACTCCTAAATACGGAGGTCATGGCAACTTTTTTTTTTCTCGCGAACAGGAGACAACACGGAAAATCTACGATATGCATTTGGAAACGTACGGTATGTACTTGCGTAGGATGCCACTAGATGGTGTGGTGTATGTAAACAACAGTGTGGGTCTGAGCATGCCCCCAAGTTCAGTGTGTGAGTGAGAGCGTCACACAATGGAAGTCAACAAGCAGGAGCAACGATCGTATATTAATATCGCAGTTCTCCGCGGCAGAAATGCACGCCAATGCCATGCAGAACTGCGGGAAACATTAGGTGTGCATGCCATGCCCTATAGAACAGTGGCGAGGTGAGTGGAGACGTTGAAACGGGGTAGAGTATCAACTGCCGATTTGCCTCGCCCAGGCCGTCCAGTGTCCGACGACAAAGCTGTACGGATAATGGTGATCGATCAGTGTTTACAGCTTGTACGTAGTCTTGTGTATTCGCTGTCTATACCATAATAAAACAATGTTTACCAATGGCCTCTGTTCTGTCACTTACCTACGAGCATCTCCTGACGTCAGAATTTATCTTCAGGCACTATGCATACGTACATACCCTATATTTCCAAATACATATCATAGATTTTCCTTGTTGTCTCCTGTTCGCAAGAAAATAAATAGTTGCCATGACTTATGACTCGACCCTCGTATAATAATTCCTGGAATGGTACGCAGAGAGACAAGGTTCCACAGTCGGGAAGAAGCTGCAGCTGACGTACTGGTCACGACTCATGGCCCCCTGGTTCTCGGAGCGTGACGAACCTTCACGATCGCCAACCTGTGACCAGAAAAGTGTTTGTTTACCGAGTAATTGATTTGAAGTGACTGATTATGATTTATTTACATGCACGAACTCCCTTGTCTTATGTTCTTCATGGAAAGTGCTCGCAATAGATGTTATCTTTTGAGGCTATCTCGTCACCATATCAGGATGGCAATGGTTGGAACATTTACTTTGCTCTCACCGCCAGAATGTCAAGTCCTCTCCAACATATATCATCGCTGAAATCTCTTCTTATTATATTATGTAAAATAAATTGGACAGTTTATAAGAAGGCCCGATGAGAGGGAGGTGCAAGTGGGGCTCCAACCTCGGGGCCCGATACAGTTGACATCACTCAAATTCATTTCTAAACCATTTTGAAAGTTTATGATAAGACTATGTTCAATTCAATTAAATACCAATGCCATTAAAAGTCAATAACAAGAAGTTCCGTGACGAACTAAATAGTCTACTTTTCCTAAAATTTAAGATTCATGCCAATGATTAATCTATATGGATCTATCTAGAATAATGACGAAATTAAGTTGGTAATGTCGAAATTTCTAATTAGTTCGAAATACATACCTGGCAGAATGTAGCCTAATAGAGCACTACAGTTGGCAACCCTGGTGACTGAATATATTCTTAGTTCCATCTCTTAAGGTACAGAACACAAAATTTGGTTGAAGTTCAATGGATAGCATGGACGTTACATGCAGTGAGACATTGGATCTAACAGAGCGCGTAAAATCATGTTGTAAAAATGGTCATGCATGTGTTGGTCAGAAATAATCTGAAATAATATGATCTATTTTTGTGCCAATCCATTAGTTAGTATAGAAGTTACATGCATTTTAAAATTGGACCTTTCAGCTGGCTTAGAATAATTTTGGCAACACTGGCATGTATGACCTCCTGGAAATTAAACTGAAATATTATTATCTATTACGTGTGCCAATTTTTAAATAGCTCCCATGCATACCTTCCAAGATATCCAACATGGAGCTCAAATTTCAATTGCGATTTTTCATCAGTTGCTATCCCTGACCTTATTTTCAAGTACGGCATTGAGATATTTAGGTATAGAGCTACCAAATTTTGTTGCTATTGCTGCTGCCGTTTATGAGTTGATAGGGAGGGGGGAGGGGACACACAGACAGACAGACAGACAGACAGACACACATTTACCCGGATCGATCTCATAAGTCTACTTCCTCCTCATCTTTGCAAATATGAAAAGTAGGTTAAAAATAAATTACTAGCAGATGTTTATTGAACTACTTTCGACCACATTCTGGTCTTCATCAGCATAATCTTAAGAAACAATTAATAATTGCGAGTATATTAGTATATTAGACTAAAATTAGTGGTGTCGTCGTCATTGGAATGTTCTTGAAAGTATACAAAACAAACAGTAAGCTAGAAAATCTGGTCTGTTACAAAATCATATATACTTTACAAAACCCGGAAAGGTGTCAAAATGCGTGTTTTTGAATGCTCTATCATATTCCAAAATAAAAGCTTGCGAACTACTTCCGGCTTAAATGATATTTTGAAAAAAACATCTGAAAAATGTTTGTTTTTAAAATGAAACTTATTCTGCAGATTTAAATGAAATGAAATTTTGATTATCTACAATTTGTGGGAAGCAGATATGTGAATTTTGATTTTGATTTGACCAAGTATGGAGCAACACTAGCGCTCTTAGTGATAGATTTAGTGAACTACATACGACAAAAGTGCTCTAACGTTTGGTGTCCATGACTTGTTAGTTTAGTGTGTGTCACCATACCGGCAACACGTAAGAGGCGTTTGGTTAGCACAAAATATTCAAAATTGGATAATAAAATTAAAAAGCAGAAAGTAGTAAGATCCAGTGACGAACCTGGAACAAGTCGGCAACAAGATGAAGGCATTGTAATCATTGAACGATAAATAATATCGTATGGCCTCGGATGCCGGGTGCAAGCTTTGTCATTTGACGCTCAGAGGGCAGCTTGTATGTTGAATTTTGTTGTTCGTTGGAGCGCTATGCAAGTCAAGGATGTTAGATATATAAGCTCCTTGACACTATAGCGCTTTCTAGTAGAGAAAGGAGGAACTTTGTGTGTTGGCGGAAAATCCCGAGATTAATTCTGCCATTATGAACAAGGCCTACTGAATTCAAATGGGTTCTTTAACATGCCAACAACGTATGACTTGAGTACCGTACCGTGATTTTTGTGGCCTTTCAAGAATCACTTACCACGGCCTGGAACCTGCAAGAGGTAGTCTGACACGATAACCACTCACCCACCTTGGCAAGTGCTTTCAGATAGCAGCACAGGGTCCATATGAGTTGGTTATAATTTTATGACAATTACGAGTATCCAAAGGGCTTCAAAATAATCATAGATGTGCGGAAGCATGTTCTAAGGAGAATTGCATACGGTATCTTGTACTGTAGAAGCCTCCGTGGCGTAGGCGGCAGCACGCCGGCCTCTCACCGCTGGGTCCGTGGTTCAAATCCCAGTCACTCCATGTGAGATTTGTGCTGGACAAAACGGAGGCAGGCAGGTTTTTCTCCGGGTACTCCGGTTTTACCTGTCAAAATGTCATTCCAGCAACACTCTCCACTATCATTTCATTTCATCGGTCATTCATTTAATCATTGCCCCCAGAAGAGTGCGTCAGGCCTCGGCAGCCGTCACAGTTCATATCCTCGCCGCTAGATGGGGCGTCATTCATTCCATTCCTGACCCGGTCGGAGACTGGAAGCAGGCTGTGGATTTTCATATATTGTACTGTAGTTGGTTTGATAATCGTTGTTGCGCTGTTTTGAGTCGTTTTGTGTCCTACGTACTTAGAATACAGTATACGCATTTTAGAAAGTTAAACAGTGTACCCTAAATTGTAAGATAGATAGACGAGGTGCGTATACGGAATGTCCCGCAATGCCTGTGCAAAACCTATGGGAACCTTGGCTTGGTCTTATCTCTGTTGTCATCTTTGGCGCCAAGTTCACAGAACTTGCTCGTATACTGTAGTAGCCTCCTTGCTGGCTCTTGCAGGTCAAAGCTCGGCCGGGTTATAAATTCCTCCGTCTGCCTTTGTGTTCCTGTGAGTGTTTCTAGATAAAAGTTTAGTTTTTATCTCTATCGTAAATAATAAATTAAGTAAAACATTTCCGCCTGTGATGGGTGAAATAATGCGAGGCTAATAAAAATACCAGACTCTTCTCAGAAGGAAACCGGTAAGGCAACAATATAAACTGCTCACTTTTTAATCCTTTTATGGAACTGAAATGAAGAGTCAGAAAGGTAGAAAAGAACCTATTTATTGATATTCAGATTCAGAACTTTATTGCACAGCGTACAGACATTCATAAATAGTTGGACAACAATCGCATTGTTCAGGGGGCCATGGGAGTAAAGAATCGCGCGGGAGTCCTCCTAGACACAGGCCGTGGACGATGATGTCAGACTAGATGACGTAACAACTCGCTTGTTTGGTTAGATTTGGTTGAGCTCTTTTCTTTGCCTCAAGATTTTTCATTTTATTTTCAGTACTGCTAAATAACAAACCACGGAGTATCTCTCTTTCTCTCTCTCTCTCTCTCTCTCTCTCGTGTTCTTGTGGCTCAACATATCATTTCCCAGGAATCTCCACACACACAAACACAACAGACATACATGAAGCTTAAGGTGAAAGGGACGAGAGGTTTGTGTGGTTGGAGGAAAGCTCATACAGCACAAGGAAGACGTGCTTTAGAAAAAGCGGCCGTGCTCTTGCATTTAAATGTTCTCCAATTAAGTGTTAGCCACACACAGATACGCAACATGTCATCGTAAAAAAAAGAAGCACTCGTTTCCATCCTATAACCAACACAACATGTAATGCGCAATTCCGCGTGCACTTTTGAAAGTTATGTTAATCACGAGCATGATTAGGTGCACCGGCTACAGCGCTCATTTTTAAGTGCTACTTTATTATTTTATGTAGCTATGAGGGCGGGGAAACGACATTTAATATACAAAGCGACCACCCTCTCCTGTTTTTTGTCATGTTTTTAAACGGACGTTCCGTGTAAGTGTCTGACGGGAATGAAACGTGCCGTGAGAATTAACCTTACGACGCAATTATATTACGCGTATAAAGTGAAAAATAAAACAGTTTCTTTGTTGATATAGTATTCAACTACTAAAAAAATAAGTTCGCGTATTCCTTTCATTTGCTCTGAGGGAGTCTCTGAGTGCCAATTAAAACCTTGCCCTGAGCTCGGTGAAAATATCTTGCTACAACTATCTAAACTATGGATAGCCTACTCAGCTTTGATACAAATAGAAACCTCTTTCCCTTTCCTATCTGCCTTTCATGGCTCTCCTTCCTTCCAAGTCCCTCAATCCTCTTTCTTCGGGGGTTGAGGGCATTTCTTTTCTTCCTGCCCTATATTTGCCTTACCCTTTATTTGTTTACCATTTCTTTTTCTAGTATGTAAGTCTGTAGTTAGTATTAATTATAGTAACTTATTCATTCTCATCTCAACTTTCACTATCACCCAAACCATTCGGGGTCGATAACCTAGTTGTTAGGCACCTTAAAACAACAATTATCATCATCATCATCATCATCATCATCAAGCATCCGTGGCTTAGGCGGCAGCACGCCGGCCTCTCACCGCTGGGTCCGTGGTACAAATCCCGGTCACTCCATGTGAGATCTGTGCTGGACAAAACGGAGGCAGACAGGTTTTTCTCCGGGTACTCCGGTTTTCCCCGTCAAAATTTCATTCCAGCAACACTCTCCACTATCATTTCATCTGTCATTCATTTAATCATTGCCCCAGAGGAGTGCGTCAGGCCTCGGCAGCCGGCACAGTTCATATCCTCGCCGCTAGATAGGGGCTTCATTCATTCCATTCCTGACCCGGTCGGAGACTGGAAGCAGGCTGTGGATTTTTCATCATCATCATCATCATCCGAATAGAACATATAGGCCCTACGAATATGTCAATCTGAAATTTAATCCCATAAATATTTCGATGCTATACATTATATCTCTGCGTTTCAGTAGTAAACAATGTTTTGATGTTTTAAAACCAATAATTGCACTTGTGGTGCACTAAACAGTCAGCGAGAGATCGCAGGACGTGAAAGACAAGCATAGCACTGAAAGACCCAAGTCTGAACCACTTGTGGTGCACTAAACTGTCGGCGAGAGATCGCAGGACGTGAAAGACAAGCATAGCACTGAAAGACCCAAGTCTGAACCACTTGTGGTGCACTAAACTGTCAGTGCGAGATCGCAAGACGTGAAAGACAAGCATAGCACTGAAAGACCCAAGTCTGATCCACTTGTGGTGCACTAAACTGTCAGTGCGAGATCGCAAGACGTGAAAGACAAGCATAGCACTGAAAGACCCAAGTCTGAACCACTTGTGGTGCACTAAACTGTCAGTGCGAGATCGCAAGACGTGAAAGACAAGCATAGCACTGAAAGACCCAAGTCTGATCCACTTGTGGTGCACTAAACTGTCAGTGCGAGATCGCAAGACGTGAAAGACAAGCATAGCACTGAAAGATCCAAGTCTGAACCACTTGTGGTGCACTAAACTGTCAGTGCGAGATCGCAAGACGTGAAAGACAAGCATAGCACTGAAAGACCCAAGTCTGATCCACTTGTGGTGCACTAAACTGTCAGTGCGAGATCGCAAGACGTGAAAGACAAGCATAGCACTGAAAGACCCAAGTCTGATCCAGTTGTGGTGCACTAAACTGTCAGTGCGAGATCGCAAGACGTGAAAGACAAGCATAGCACTGAAAGACCCAAGTCTGATCCACTTGTGGTGCACTAAACTGTCAGTGCGAGATCGCAAGACGTGAAAGGCAAGTATAGCGCTGAAAGACCCAAGTCTGAACCACTTGTGGTGCACTAAACTGTCAGTGCGAGATCGCAAGACGTGAAAGACAAGCATAGCACTGAAAGACCCAAGTCTGAACCACTTGTGGTGCACTAAACTGTCGGCGAGTCCTCCAGTGGGGACGTGGGACATAACAATGGACGCTACCGACACAGAGCGCATTAATCAACATGCGTGATGATTATGTAAATGAGAGTACCACCTGCTCTATGCCTGCCTCGCGGGCCGTGAATCAGCGGCGTGCGACACTTCTTGTGCGTTCAGCGTGTCACTGTACCATCCGGCTCGGGGGCTAATAGGTTAGCATGCCCGAAGGGTCCTGGATGGGCGGTGGGGATTTTAACCCCCTATAGTTATTTTCTCTGGCTCGTAGACTGGGGATTTTTGACGTCTTAGTAAAAATAAAAGACACGGATAGTCAGTCTGAAAGACTAGACTTTAAATCATTTTAAATGCTAGCTGCCGAGTACCAAGAAGGCAGTGCAAGAACAGAGTTTCAAGATTCTATTTTGTTTCTTCACTGCCTACTTGATTGTTCTCGCACTGCCTTCTTGAAACTCTGTTCTTGCACTGCCTTCTAGGTACTCGGCTGCTACATCGTACTATGACGTCACACACCTTAGTGCATTCTCGGTACATTTCGTCCCGTCACCGTAACGTAACGCCAGACCCCAGATAAAGTCGACATAATCATTTAAAATTATAATACACTTATAGTGGGCGATGTATTGAAGATAGAGATATGCTCTCACGGACTTTTTGTAGAACTTTTCATGCTGACCAATTCTTACGCTCATAGTATATTGATATGTTTAACGGTTCGCCGCCCAACGTAAGCTTAAGAAGCGCACGGACGCCAAGTTTGTTTTCAACTTTTTCACTGAAATCGTTACTGCTTGGCTTCCATTGATCATACATAAATTATTTTCTACAGAATCTTTCCTCGAGATATCCTTTACAGAATGGTGAAAACCGCATCAAAATCCATCCATTGGTTCTCGAGATTACCCGTGACATCCAAGAATCGGAGATTTTCGTCTTATACTAACGAAGTAGAGATTGTCGGGGAACACATGCACCAAGCAGTACTATGACGTCACACACCTCAATGCATCTGGGTACATTTCGTCCCGTCACCGTAACGTAACGCCAGACCCCAGCGTAACGACGAAGTCGAGAAGATCATTTAAAATGATAAAATGAAGTAAAACGAAAAAAATAAACCTGAAAATTGTTTAAAAACGCATCATCATCATCTTCCTGCTAAACCGCTACGTTAGCTTTCTAACTGGACGGACCGTGGTTAGATCAGTGGTAGTGCCAGGGGATATTGTGCTGTCCTCCGTCTTTGTTATTACCATATTGGCAATTATGGCCTTTTGCAATGCCAGGCTGGTTGGGAACGGTGACTCTGCGGTGGGGTTTTCATTCATGGTACATTTGGCTACATTTGGGTTGGATGCACTCAGCCTCACGAAGTCAACTGAGAAGTAAGGTAGATTCAGATTGTATTCACAGCCAGCCTAGAAGTGGTTATCTATAGTTCCCACACTTCCATTCCAACTGTCGGAAAGGTGTCTAACACAAGACAACGACCAGCTCCTTCCCAGTCCTAGTGCACACCCAATCACACGGGACTTATGACAGCGATGCCCCGATGTCTTAAATGCTCACTACACTTCACTTATTTTCCTCGTGGCGTAGTTGGTAGCATGCTGAGCTTCTACTGTATGCCCAAGATCGCGGGTCGGATTTTTCAAGAGCGTTAAACATCCCTCAATATGCCTTCCTTCGGAGGGGAAGTAAAGCCGGCGGTCCCATGTCATAGATTTATGGCATGTAAAAAATCCCTGCACAGACTAAACGTGTGTGAAGCTAAATTTCTAGATTACATTTCTATCAAGTTCCAACGTTCACCACTAGGTATCAGTGACATTCGATAGCGAAATTTGGAACTATTAGAAATTGAACGGAACTTGTAGCTCACACAATGGGTGTCCACTTGAAGCAGCTAGAGCCTCTGGCGAGCCGAACATGTCCTCGGACACTCCCGGCACCAAAAGCCATGCGATAATTAAATAAACAAATAAATAAATAAATAAATAAAATACTGTTTAGGATAGGTGTAGATGTCTCGGGACAATCCCAATATTTAGCTGGAGGTTGTGCGGAAAAAGCGTTGAAAAGCCACACTTGGGAATTGGGATGGGATAAAACTACATATCCCGGGATTGGCACTCCCCGGAGTCGTGGTGCACAGCTAAGTTTGCAGCACTGAGGCTGGGGTTCAGATTTTCCTCAATATTATTTCCTTCACTCGTTAACTTCGTAGGGGTTGGCTTCGTAGCTAGGCTACTAGTTTCAGATGGTTCGGATTATACCTTCGGCTCAACCATGGAGACATTTTATCCCGACATAGCCTATGTATGGAACTACAGGCCATGGCCGATTCCTTCGTAACAAGTTTAGTTGTTTAGACAGTGTGACAGCCATTCTTTAACTCTGGACACGCATTTCAGTGCACACATTTTATCGCTCTTTCTTTGATATTTTCATGATAAAAATTGCCATAGGTTGGTGGTTTCTATTATTATTTTATCAATTAAAAATAATGTTCTGTTCAAATCTAAAAGTTCCCCCAGGAGCTCACGACTAGTTGGACGTGGGTTGGCCACCACGGGGCCCCAGCTGAGTTCGGCATTACTTCCACTTACTTGTACCGGGTTCCTTTCTGTAACCTTTCCTATCGACCTCCCTTGGTCAACTCTTGATCTTTTCCGACCCCGATGGTATTAGGGTATCCAAGGCCTAGAGAGTCTTTCACTTTCCCTCCTAAATGGGCCCTTGTTTCATCTTTTCTGATCCCTAATTCTTCGAGGGGTCAAGGCTCTTGTTTTCTTTTCATTGTATCTCCTGCCGTCTGCTCAAAGCCCTCAAGGAGGCAGGGTGTGTGTAACCCTACTACTTGTAGTGCACCGTCGATAGTGCTACACCCTCAAGGGCTCACGTCTGGTGGGTTCGAGAGTTGGCAACCCTGAGGGATTCCTGAGCTGGGTCCAGTTTTCCCCCCTTTTTTCCATCGCCTCCGGGACGGACCCTCTCCTCTTTCCCCTTTCCTATCTGCCTTTCATTGCTTTCCTTCCTTCCACGTCCCTCAATAGTCATTCCTCCTGTCCTTTATTTGCCTTATTCTCCTTTTGTTTCCCATTTCTTCTTCTAGTGTGTAAGGGTGGTTTTAGTTATAGTTTTCATTCTCATTTTTCGCTATCACCCAAACAATTAGGGGCCGATAACCTAGATGTTAGGCCCCTTAAAACAGCAATTTTCATCATCATTAAATCTAAAAGTTATGAACTCTCTATATGTACTTTGCGGTGACCACGCTTCAGGCTGGTGGCATTGCTGTGGTGGTTCTGGTTAGCCAGGGCACATTTAAGTGTTTCACTGCTGTCACATCGCCTCTATTGAGACACGAACTGAATGAAGCGTGACAAGCAGAGTCCCTTTTACAAGCATTCTACAAGTTCAGTGGTCATTCTCCACCTGCTTCCATCGCCATGGACACTAATCTTTCTTCTTCTTCTTCTTCTTCTTCTTCTTCTTATTATTATTATTATTATTATTATTATTATTATTATTATTATTGTTATTAACATTATCACAGATACTGTTAATGTTTCCTGATCCATTTGCACTTTTTAACACAGAACGTTAAATAAATTAAATAAAAAACAAAAGTTATAAAAACAAGAGTTTGAAATGTGTAGTTATGCCCTTTAGCAAAATTTTAAAAATATAAATAATCCACGACAAGAAGGGTGTTACGCCCTTTAATTTGAATCCTTGCACGACTTTGTACAATTATTGGTTCGCGAGATATTTTAAAAATGTAGTTATGCCCTTTGCCAAAATCAAAAAGAATTATCATTATCATCATTATTATCATTATTAACACTATCACAGATACTATTGTTGTTTCCTGATATTGTTTGCACTTCTTAAGACAGAACATCTGTGTAGGCCTACTTGAGTCTAGCAAGACTTTCTGTTTCACTTTCATTACCTTGAATATTTATACATATTTACAATACTTTCTAGAGAATAAAACTCCAATATATTTATGAAATATTATTTTAATACACTGCTGACCTTCTTTCATCCAGTGAAACAGTCAGATTGTCTTAAATATTTAATATATTGTCCGAGCACTATACTAAATTTTCAAATCGATTTTCTCGACATTCAATAAATTCTGTTATATAACTTCAATGTTTCATAAAATAATAATTTTTTAATATAAATACAGTACTTCTAGTTTTCACGAAAATGATCGCAAACTTACCTACAATCAAAATATAAAATGAACCAAAAATGTGATTTTCCGACTAGGAATGGTTTCCTGGAGAACGTCACATTGAGACACTATCTGAATGAAGCGTGACAATCGGAGTCCCTTTTACAAGCATTCTACAAGTTCAGTGGTCGTTCTCCACCTGCTTCCTTCGCCATGGGTGCTAAGCTTTCAGAGCCAAAGCCGAGTGGTTGGTTAATATTCTAAACACGTAAATAAGTTTGGGAAACATATTGTAGGCTTGTAAAAACGGAATTCAGATGTAAGCTGTGCCAGTAAAGCAAAACATGTGTATGTGAGGCTTGCCTTCTTCCACAAGGCCTTCCATACTTCCCGTATGATTCTTGGCAATTAAATGAAAATGAAAATCCACAGCCTGCTTCCAGTCTCCGACCGGGTCAGGAATGGAATGAATGAAGCCCCCATCTAGCGGCGAGGTTATGAACTGTGCCGGTTGCCGAGGTCTGACGCACTCTTCTGGGGCAGTAATTAAATGAATGACAGATGAAATGAAATGATAGTGGAGAGTGTTGCTGGAATGAAATTTTGACAGGGAAAACCGGAGGACCCGGAGAAAAACCCGTCTGCCTCCGTTTTGTCCAGCACAGATCTCACATGGAGTGACCGGGATTTGAACCACGGACCAAGTGGTGAGAGGCCGGCGTGCTGCCGCCTAAGCCACGGAGGCTTACTTGGTAATTAAATAATAATTATTATTATTCTAAAATACGCTGTCGTTCAAATCTCACATTGATTGTCCAGGTTGAGTGGCCATTACGATATGTCTCGGTAATTTGAACAGCACGTGTTGCGTCCTGTATGGCTCCGATCAGCCCTGACTGCAGCTGCCAGTAGGTTCACCAGCTCCTTGTACACTATGATGCTCTGTTATTGTGGTGCAATACTGTTTTCTAGGTAAATTTACAGGTTTCTTACAAAACATGACGACTTCATGAAACAATTTTGCGAAAAGAACAAAATCTACTGTATAATTGAATCGGGTTATAAATTACTTACATCTAGGAGTGTAATCTATTGAATGCAGCCTAGAAGAGTATAACAAATTATACTCACAATAGCACGGCATTAAACCCTCTAAAAACAGAATTCAGTTTGATTGCCGTAATAGATTCGTAGATAGGCTATTGAGAACCGTCTAAATATTTCGGATGGTCGCCATATTGGATTTTCATGTATGTAGTGTACCCATGTGAGTAATCTCGGTGGATAATATGCATCTGCCTCCAACTAGCATCAGCTCTCAGGCGTGTACGGTAACCCCAATTTAGCAGTGCATATTTTGGATTTGAGGCTAAAAGGTATCAACTCTACAATGATAAGGCACAACTCTATTCTAAAACTTTAATTCATTAAAATAAATCATGGCTTCAAACACAAAACAATACCCAAAAAAGCATAAAAATAAAGCAAACAAAATTTTTACTTCCACAATCCATAAGTAAACAAATATAAAATCACAACAAAGTCATACCTAGCCATAAGGCTTTACCCTTCTGTGAACTTCACAAGGATATACTAGTGCGCTGATGCACCTACGACTTCAAAACAAACTGTACATTAACATAACAGTCATACAATGTGACTTCTTTAATATTACAACAAGGATTATTCCTTAAACCTCTTTATGTTAAACAATTATGTGTGCCGTGCGTGTTTTAATATTTTTCTTCTCACCAATGAAATGCTTTGCATGCATTTACCTATTTGGACGTTGCACCAAAATCAACGTGCAACTCCATAATTATGTAAGCTACCCCCTACACATCCTCCAATTATATGGTTTCGCCGCATGCTGTCTGTGATTCCTAGATAAAACGTTACGTTATAGCTTATGTCGGATTGTACGATAGACTACCTCGCGCTCATGGCGATTGGCATCTAGTCACCAACTACATGACTTGGCTCCAGTGACAGTACAAATATATCATGTAACTATTCGTCAGATAGCTAAAATAATGAACCATCAGGATGAACTATAATTATCCATGTGTTCACAAACCACATGGCTATAATACTCAACATAACAATCTTGCATTATATGTCATTTCAACAAGGTCTAGACTCTTCCCTCTTATAACTTGCCTGAGCGGCCCGGGTGGCTAGCACCGACCCTCGGCTAAGGAAGTCGCTACACAATAGAAAGTGGAATGGGTCGTTTCACCAATTATCTCGACCTTTCTAAAAGTTTGAAAGCCTCCCTCTCTCTAAGCAGTGTAGATTTACAAGACAAATACTGTGTCCTAACCGACACACATGTTCCCAAAGGATCTTAATTGACTATTATGCCAACAGGTATTGAATGAGCTTTTGTAATTATTCCTACGTCGAGGATAACGATTAATTAATGGCCTCACATGGGTCCATTCAACATGAAGGTTCGGGGTTCGCAATGCATGAGCCTGGCGGTTTGACCGATGTCTCAAGTATAATATAGGCGCACAAAACCACTGTCGCTATGAGTTTTCGCTGCCAACGAGCGTAAATAACTCATCAATAAGTTCTCGGGAAATCATAGAGCTGCGAGGTGTCCTCGTTTCCTCGACTCTGTAAAGATTCCAGTCCGGAACACATTTCAATCCTTTCTTCAGAGTTAGGGTCCAACACTACAACTCTGGAATAAATAATATCTCCAACAATGTCCACGACATAGGAGAATTCATACGTAGAATAGACTATCTGGCCCCTAATGCTCCATGCTACGACACTCCGACCTATAATATTAAGAGAAATCTAACATTTACTCTATAAGCTTCTCAATTAAGCTGCAAATTCAATTCACTAAAAGCTCTTTCATTACTGGTATCATTACTGAATATCTGCAATATTCTGATATAAAACTTCTTTCCATAGTTACTGTAATGTAATCTCACTGTAACATCTTCCTGCTTAGATTGATAAGTCTTGCACTTAGCGTTAATAATTCTCGCTTACAACATTTATTTGTTTCCTGATGTGTTCATTCATACTCTTAATAACCATTATTATTATTATCATCATTTCTCACTGACATAAATGACCAAAATCATCCTTTATTATTATTATTATAAATCTCATTGACATAAATGATCAAAATCATCCTTTATTATTATTATTATAAATCTCATTGACATAAATGATCAAAATCATCATTTATTATTATTCTCACATAAATTACCAAAATTTCCGACATAGCTAAACGTTTTAAACTCGAACAATCGCGTTCGTTGCATTTACATAACTGATTGCCATTCTTAATTCATAGTGGGAATAATTACTCCACTTAATGATGCAAATTAACATCTCAACTCTATAAAAATCAACTCAATACTGATTAAACATGGAGGATCAGCCTCCTAACTGACTTTTACTGGCATCTATAAGGAATTCACAATATCTTTACGGAATCACAGACATGCAGCGGTCCCTACTTCTACATAATCATAACCATAATTTGTGGGGTACTTACATCTCTATAGGCATCTAAGGTGGCTCCGACCAATCATATTCTTCCATGTCGCCCGCCATAATGGGTTTAACGCGACATATTTCTCTTGTTTACACACATTTGATTACACATAATTTCTATCACCAACACGACACGTTGCATACCTTTCAGGAAGTTATCACTCCCCAAACATGTGAAACACTTCGTCAAACACTACTTTAGATGATATTTTTACATATGCATTACACTGAACACTCGTCACTTTATACACACTTCAATGCTGAAATTCCCTAGCAGAGATCGAAATTGCAGGTGTCGACGGCATCTTACGTTACCAACTCCTGATTGAAAGTCTGGTTATCTGCTCTCGGAACTCTCCAACAGTTTTTATGACGATCATTACTCCTACAGTAAGCGTCCTGCGTTACATCAATACGCTGGCTCCCAAACATGAGCGTTAACATCTGGTACTCTCATGGCAATACCAAACACTTAGTAGAGTTTCTTTCGCGCATTCTATCGTAGTTACACATATACGATTAGTTAATACTATACACACTGCGCCTAATAAAGTTCAACACTTTCACAAATAATTATATACAATAGTTCTACCGTTAGTCTATACGGTGCTTCGTAACTGAACACGTCATAGTTCGTGCTGCTGATTATGCCTGTATCACGACTATTATTCATACAAGCATATTTACTGTTTCTTTTACACATACCCGTCTTTGTTCGGCGTCTTGAAGAATAGAATCGTCATGCGTTTTGCCTTGACGAACTTGCTTCAACCTGGCTGTAGCTGACTGAAGTTTCACTCGAAGACTGTACGTAACTTATTTGAAGACTTCTGTATGCGGCTTGCACGCTGTCTCGTACTGCTGCATATTTGCTGTATACTGATTGCAACTTATTGCCATTGTGCTACAATTGACAATTGAGTAAGACTGTAACTGGCTGTAACTGCGCTTGGCGGCATGTAGACTGCGTGACAACTGAGTTTCAACTGGGCTTCAACTGTGTAAGACTGAGAGCTCCTCCTGGGGTCTACTCCCTTATATCGGATTTCCACAGAAAGTAGAGCAACATCTTCCCGCGTAATCTTGGCTCCTCTCACAGCATGATTCAGGTCTTCAAACCATGATCATTGTGTTCCTCTCTCTTCACAGGTCCCAAAACTATCTGTGTGCAAAGGAATCGCTCGTCCAATTAATTAATATTAATTCCTTTCTCCATGGCGTGGGACGCTACCTAACGGGAAACCCCCGGCAACATCTTCACATCCATCCGCGAACAATGGTCGTTTTACAGTCCTTACGCACATCACTAAATATGCACCAATTTCGCAGGTAAAAGACTCTAAAATTATCTTCTTGCCAAGATATTCACCTGTGTGCAACTCTCATCTCGATTCGTTACTCCAATCACGAGTAATCAATGATTTTTCTGGGCATTTCTCCGCCCCTACTCTAAATCCATTCTCCGTCGGGGAATAACTATGTCATTATTCAGGCCTCACCCCTGCTCCAGACGACATAATGGGGTCGCAGAGATGGACGTGGCTCCACTGGGACCAACCCACAATTCTGGGCCAATTAGTAAATGTCAGCTCTGCCCTTCTCCGTGCTTCAAGCCTCCAATAGCTTACACCAAATCGTCTTATAATGATATAATCTGCTCATTATTTCCTACATTATTTTAATAAATAATGCCATTTCATCAAAATCACACCAGTGATTAAATATACATTTCTTTCGAGGGGTTTTTACCAAGAAACTCCCTGTACAGATCTCTGGTTCGCTTCCTGGTGGAACCTTTATACTGAGATCACAGTCTCTGAGAACCATGTTCGATTCCAGTCAGCATAACCCCATCGGGTTCATGTTCCCCTTGCAAAACTTATAAAAGTCCAATGCAAGTGGCTTATATAAGTAACCAGCTGACTGTCGACCACCGTCTGTGTTTACATCTGGGGTCCTTCACCTTGTCTGGCTGCGAGTGGGTTAGTAGTGTTCCCCCTTCCACACTCGGCCTTGTTTCTGAGCTGTCTATTCTCCCTGCGAAGGGTCGCGTTTACAGCCTCAACCTCTCTAGCCACTCTGACCATTTCTTCATAGAATTCTCGCAAACACTGGCATTCTTTCTGCTCTCCGCTTACACTGGGTACACTGTCTGCTTCTCGTCCCGTCTCGCCGTTCCAACATTCAGGTCTGCCTGCTTGGCTGCCTCCGCTCTCCACGTTGAGTTGGGTGTGCGTTACTAATTCTTCTTCTGGTTCGTCGAATTCTTCTGGCGAGTAATAAACTTTTAAGTTGGCTATGTTCATAACGACCTCGTTTCCATTCTCTAAATGCCTTAACCTGTATGCATTGTTCTGGAGGTCTCTTATCACCTCGAACGGGCCGTGGTAAGAAAAATTAAACTTTTTATACTTCCGTGCCTCTGGATCTGAACTGGCGGGTTTCTTAATTAAAACTTTCTGTCCCACGAGAAGCGGTTTATGATACCTCTTCGCACGATTCCTTCTCTGACGTCTCTCCGCCTGTGCTTTGAGATATTCAAAGGTTCGTTGGATCCTCAATTCTCTACCGGGCTGTGCGTCTACAGGTAATGGAATAACACCATTCCACGGTCTCTCTGGTCTCTGATCCAGATGTAGAGTAACGGGAACCTGACCTGTCGCCTCATGTACAGTATTATTTATACAGTATTCAATGACTTCTAGAAATTCAATCCAACGCCAATTCGCTTCAGAACAGTAGATCTTCATGTATTTCTGGACCTCTCTCATTACTCTTTCAACGGGACTTGCCTCAGGATGGCGAATGGTAGATAAAATCTGCCTAATTCCTAGAGTTTCCAGTTCTCGACGAAATTCTGCACTAGTAAAGCAACTTCCGTGGTCCGAGAGAATGTTATCCGGCTTCCCAAGAATCGGAATAACTCTCTCTTTCAGGCGCTTCAAGACCTGTTTTGAACTTGTCTTTTGAATGGGGCACAACACCACCATTTTCGAAAATACATCCATGGCTACAAAAATGTGTCTATTGCCTCTACGTGCTCTAGGCAATGGTCCAAAGTTGTCGATACTCAATAGCTGCCTTGGCTTCTCTGGCAACAACGGGATAGGTCGTTGCCTCATTAAAAAGGGATTCGGCTTTACCCTTTGGCAAAGATCACATGTTCTAATAGCATTTCTCACCGTTTCTCTCAATTTTGGCCAAGTAAATGCTTCCTTCAACAGAGCACAAATTTTATCTATTCCAGGATGTCCAAATGCTCTGTGGGCTAGCCATACTAATCTCCTCTTCAAAGATGCAGGAATTACAATCCTTTGACGTGTGTGATCCACATCGTCCCACTTGTGTAATATCTGATTATACCATACATAATCTGTTGCCAATGCCTCCGCCTCTCTGTATATCGCAGTTCCCCTTGCTAAGCGTCCCTCGAAGTAATCGATTATCATCTTCAACCATAGGTCTTCGCGTTGTAGGTTGGTAATGTTCCTTAAGTCATCCAACGTCTTCTGATCTCGATTCTCAATCTGGACCGCTAGTACTTCTTCTTCTCTAGGGTAACGACTTAATATGTCCGGTATTACATTCTCTTTCCCTGGACAGTATTCTATTTCCACATTAAATTGCTGGATATACAGGGACCATCTTGTCAATCTCTGACTAGACAAATCCGTCTTTAACAAAAATGTTAAAGCTTTATGGTCTGTTCTCAGAACTATTCGGAAGCCGTACACGAGTTTGTGACACGATTGCAACGCGTACAAAATTGCGAGCAATTCTATCTCTGTGATCGTGTAGTTTTTCTCATGGGCTCTCAGTCTTCTGCTTATAAAGGCGATAAAAACTTTCTTCTCAGGCTGGTCAACATTTTCCTGGAATAGCATCGCTCCAATCCCAATAAGTGATGCATCCGTCTGTATGATAAACTTCTGGGTATAATCTGGGTATCCCAGTTTCACATATTCCAAAAGCATTTGTTTTGACCTCACGAATGCTTCCTGACATTGCTCCGTCCAATTCCATCTGCCGCCTTTCTTCAATAGGTCCTGCAGTGGTGCTACTGTCGCAGTATAGTTTGGGCAGTGGTTCGAAAAGAATCCAATTACTCCCAAATACTGTCGGACGTGCTTTACTTTCGTGGGTCGAGGGAAATTCCGAATTACCTCCAATTTATCTGGATTAGGCTTCACTCCATTTGCATCAATAACATGCCCTAGGAATTTAACTTCCCTCTGACAGAAGTGCGATTTCTTGATATTGACCTTAAAGTTAGCCTCTCGAAGGTCATCTAGCAACTTCTTCAGGTCTCTCATGTGCTCCTCCAGAGATTCTGATGTGAGTAGAATGTCGTCTACATATCTGATGGTACTCTCTTTAACCTCATCTGATAGATTGCGATCTAACGCTCTTATCAGGGCTGAACCAGCTGTTTTCAACCCAAAAGGTAGCCTTAAAAATGTGAATGTATGTTGATCAAACATAAATCCTGTCAACAGACTAGTTTTCTTCTCTAATTCAAGATGGTGGAAACTGGATGTGATATCCAAATTTGAGAATATAGTTTTCCCTCTAAACTTCCTGAGGATCTCTTTAATAGGTGGCACTTGGTCAAATTCCGGAATAACTCTCAAATTTAGGCGTCTCAGGTCCAAGCAGACTCTGACAGATCCGTCTGTCTTTGGTACAATTACCAATGGACTTACATAAGGCGTAGGTGTTTTCTCAATAACGCCGGCCTCCAACATCTCCTGAATTGCCTCTTTCACTTTAGCATAATGCTTTTCAGCTATAGGGTAGGGTTTCTGCCTAAATGGTGTCCAATCACTGACTTGAAAAGCATAAGTGAAGTTCTTTATCCGACCAGGTCTCGAATCAAAGACTTCCTTCTGTTCCAGCAATAACTGCTTTAAATTTTCCTTCTCTTTTAGCCCAATTTTTGCTTCTTCTAGCTTCTCCGAAATGTATTCTTCCAATTTGGGTTCCAGATCTTTTTCCAAGTCTGTGGCTAGTGTTTTGAGCTCTTCTTCTAACTGCTCAATAGCTAACACTTCTTCATCAGCCACATCTCTGTATGTATGCCATACTTGTTCACTGGATCCTGGTTCAATTTCATTGAGTGCGACCTCTAAGCCTTCAGCTTCTTCATTCACATGGAACATAACCCTGTCCTGTGCTAGGTCAATTATCACTCTGTATTCCCTTATAAACTCTGCCCCAATAAGTAGGTTATAAGGTAGTTTGTTTACTAACAGAAAACTCTGTGAGAACATAGAGCCTCCTATCTGTAAATCTAGGAATACCTGGTATTTACATATCATTATTCTGTCTGGAATTACCCCTTTAATTTTGACACTGGAGATCGGTATCTTCAAAATGTTCTCTCTCCGGGCTATTTCATTATATAGAGCTTGTGTCATCAGGCTTACTGTTGATCCCGTATCTAACAGACTTCTGACTTTTAATCCTGCCACTCTCACAATTATAATAGGCAATTCTCTCTTGACCATGACCTGTGGTCCTCCTGTATCCTCAATCAATTCTTCTGGTTTGGCTATCCAATTGATGATGTTAATAGACTTCCATCCATCAGTCTCGAGCTCTTCTAATTTTGGCGTTTTTTTTTTCTTCAGCGCCCGCCCCTTTGGAGTTCCTTCTCTCCTGTTCGCTGCGCTGTAGTTCCAAACTCTTAGCTCCATCTCCATATCTGTCTGGCGATGTCCTGTTCTGCATGACTTCTTGCCAGCGGACTTGTGATTTCTGGGGCTCATCTCCCCTTTCTTCGAGGTATCGCAAAGAAGCATGATATCGCTCTTCTGCCTCGTCATCGAAGTTATTTCTTCTCTCTTGGGGTCTCCAGTTTCTATTATTGCCTTCCTGGCCATTATTACCCCCATTGTTATGGTACGGTTTGCCCCTGTTATTGTGTTTATTCCACGAACTTCGACCTCTTCCTGCTTTATTAGCATTTCCTTTGTACCTTGACTGCCATTTTCTGGGTTCCTGTTCCCATTGCCGTCCATAGGAATCTAAAGTTTCTGTGCTCGTGGCCTTGTTGTTCCTTGGAGTTTGCTGTTGGTCAGTCTGTGTGTTGGTCACGTGGACTTGTTCCACAGTTCGACTCTGACGCATAGTATTTGCTGTGGTGAGGTCCAGTTGCCTTAGAACTGTCTCCATTTCCATAGCAGTTTTCGCATTAGCCGAGATTAGTAGCCTTTGGATCTCGTATGGAAGCTGTTTGGCGATAGCAATGCATAGCTCCAGTTCACTAGGTTTTTGATCCAGCTCTTTAAAACGACACATCTGCGATATGAAGAATTCTGCGTACTTCGTCGGGTTGTTCGTGCTGTACTTTTTGGCATACAAATCCAGCCGTAAATTCTGCTGAGTCGCGGCGTCCCAATATCTCTTCAAGAATGCCTCGCGGAATTCCTCAACAGTATCAAAAGTGTAACGGAAGCTGCGAAACCATAATGCGCACTCCCCCTCTGTTAACTTCTCTATAGCACGTAGCCTACGCTCCTGCGGTATTCGTGCATCATTGAGATATTCAGTCACTTCCTTTAACCAATATTTTGGTGTCATACTACAGTGACTACCTGAAAATTTCCTAGGTTTTTCTTCGCTTGCCCTAATGACGTTTATCTCCTGGGTGTGCATCGCGTTTTCATGTGGCGTCGATGCCGCAATTGGTACACCTGGCGTCATGTAAGGACTTTCTCCTGCGCCTGCAGCGTTCCTGCTTATAGGTTGGGTTTCTAGGTCTGCCCACCTTGTTTTTCTCATATCCTCTATGCTGCCTTCACTTGACTTAGGATCTTTCAGAAGTGTCTCCTCCTGTGCTATTATCCTAGTCTCCATTTGGTTATGGCGCATTTCTGCTCTTTCTAGGCGAGTAATGACTTCTTTTTCTATTCTTGTAAGCCTATCTCGGTTTTCCTCGGCTACTTGAAAAATTTTCACCTTGTCTTCTTTCAGACTTAGTTTGATATGGGATATTTCATCCTCTACGTCCTCTTTAATTTGAGCAAGGATCTTGTCGCTTGCCTCTGTTTTCTGGCCTTCTCTTATTTCGAGTTCTTCTCTCAGACCTTTAATTTCATCTTGAATGTGTCCATTGACTTTAGACAATTCATTCCGGACCTTGGTGATCTCGCCTCTATTTTCCTCTTGTCTTTTATTGACCATGACAATATCACTCTGAACTTGGTCCAGTTCTTTATGAACTTTACCCATCTGACTTTTCACGTTGCCTACCAGCTCCTTACTTTCATGAGCGATAGCCTTAATTTCGCCTATTTCCTGGCATTGACCTAATATATTCTGGTCCTGTTTCTTGAGGTCACCGTTAATTGCTCTAGCGTAACTTTTCAATTTCTGGTCCCATTTGGAGTCGTTCTCCTCTAATCTCTGGTCTACTGTTTTTGTAAACTCTGCGAACTGTTTCGCTTGGCGTTCGAGATTCGCCTCATTTTGGATCTGAATATCCTTAATATCGTTAGACAACGCCTCTAATTTACTGTTGGTTTGCTCCTGAGCATGCCTACACGCTTGCAAATTACCCTCAAGTTTGGCTTCTATAGCCTCGAAACGTTTATCAGTATTTACCTGCATTTCCGATACAATGCTTACAACAGTATCTGTTACTTCGGTCTTAATGACTTCTTGCATTTGACCTAACTTATTATCTAGTGCAACCTGATTTGCATTAATTGCCTCCTGATGGGCATCTAAACGATTGTTTATTTCAACCTGAGTTGCATTAATTGCCTCCTGATTGGCATCTAACCTGTTATTTAACTCTCTCTGGTTCTCATCTAACCGAGTGTTTATACTATCCTGGAACGCTTTGGTTTCCAGTTTACTCTGCTCGTGAGCAGCATCAAAATGCTGTTTCAGTCCTGCAAAAACTTGCAAGATCTCCTGCGTACCTGACATTTTCCAATAACACACTTAAATATGCAGGCAGGCTTCCTGGAAAAATATGTGGATACGTTTCGAAGAGAAACATCAAACACTGCACACATATTGTGACGTCGTACAAAACCTGATAATATTATAGTAGATTGTGGATTGGGTATGTAACGCTAGTACCCTTAGGCCATTCTCTTCTCAATAGAGAGATTCTGCGTTACCTCAAAAAGCCTACTGAATTCAAAGATCACTCAAACACAGTTTGAGGCAAAACAATTACTATGGTTTTCCCCATGAAATACCATAAAAAATCTATGGGTTTTCCCTAAATCCCATAAGCTCCACGTATTCTGGGCGCCATGATAAATGAGATGTGATATGCACAATCTATCGTTGCCCGGTTCGTGCAATGCCAACATCGCTCATATTGCACTGACGCAGGCGGTTCCATAAAGAGTTAATACCGCCCCACGTTGCTTGGGCCATGATAAATGAGATCAGAGGGTGGTATTAGTAGGACATCGGCCATATTTTGATTTACTATAAAAACTGTTCAGGGAGTGGTTTTTACTGCCGAAAGCCCCACTTAGGCCACGCCATGATAAATTATAGGGATTTATCACTATCTATCAAAATTTATATATACGTATCGGAACTTAGCTATGGATTAGGAGCGGTCACACCCTACTTCGTTAGTTCTTACTTTAATAGAGTTGTGTGCATTAAATCTGACCGACTTTAGTCGTACCTTTAGCTCAAATCACAGTATAGGACATCAATTCCCATGTACCCATGTGAGTAATCTCGGTGGATAATATGCATCTGCCTCCAACTAGCATCAGCTCTCAGGCGTGTACGGTAACCCCAATTTAGCAGTGCATATTTTGGATTTGAGGCTAAAAGGTATCAACTCTACAATGATAAGGCACAACTCTATTCTAAAACTTTAATTCATTAAAATAAATCATGGCTTCAAACACAAAACAATACCCAAAAAAGCATAAAAATAAAGCAAACAAAATTTTTACTTCCACAATCCATAAGTAAACAAATATAAAATCACAACAAAGTCATACCTAGCCATAAGGCTTTACCCTTCTGTGAACTTCACAAGGATATACTAGTGCGCTGATGCACCTACGACTTCAAAACAAACTGTACATTAACATAACAGTCATACAATGTGACTTCTTTAATATTACAACAAGGATTATTCCTTAAACCTCTTTATGTTAAACAATTATGTGTGCCGTGCGTGTTTTAATATTTTTCTTCTCACCAATGAAATGCTTTGCATGCATTTACCTATTTGGACGTTGCACCAAAATCAACGTGCAACTCCATAATTATGTAAGCTACCCCCTACACATCCTCCAATTATATGGTTTCGCCGCATGCTGTCTGTGATTCCTAGATAAAACGTTACGTTATAGCTTATGTCGGATTGTACGATAGACTACCTCGCGCTCATGGCGATTGGCATCTAGTCACCAACTACATGACTTGGCTCCAGTGACAGTACAAATATATCATGTAACTATTCGTCAGATAGCTAAAATAATGAACCATCAGGATGAACTATAATTATCCATGTGTTCACAAACCACATGGCTATAATACTCAACATAACAATCTTGCATTATATGTCATTTCAACAAGGTCTAGACTCTTCCCTCTTATAACTTGCCTGAGCGGCCCGGGTGGCTAGCACCGACCCTCGGCTAAGGAAGTCGCTACACAATAGAAAGTGGAATGGGTCGTTTCACCAATTATCTCGACCTTTCTAAAAGTTTGAAAGCCTCCCTCTCTCTAAGCAGTGTAGATTTACAAGACAAATACTGTGTCCTAACCGACACACATGTTCCCAAAGGATCTTAATTGACTATTATGCCAACAGGTATTGAATGAGCTTTTGTAATTATTCCTACGTCGAGGATAACGATTAATTAATGGCCTTACATGGGTCCATTCAACATGAAGGTTCGGGGTTCGCAATGCATGAGCCTGGCGGTTTGACCGATGTCTCAAGTATAATATAGGCGCACAAAACCACTGTCGCTATGAGTTTTCGCTGCCAACGAGCGTAAATAACTCATCAATAAGTTCTCGGGAAATCATAGAGCTGCGAGGTGTCCTCGTTTCCTCGACTCTGTAAAGATTCCAGTCCGGAACACATTTCAATCCTTTCTTCAGAGTTAGGGTCCAACACTACAACTCTGGAATAAATAATATCTCCAACAATGTCCACGACATAGGAGAATTCATACGTAGAATAGACTATCTGGCCCCTAATGCTCCATGCTACGACACTCCGACCTATAATATTAAGAGAAATCTAACATTTACTCTATAAGCTTCTCAATTAAGCTGCAAATTCAATTCACTAAAAGCTCTTTCATTACTGGTATCATTACTGAATATCTGCAATATTCTGATATAAAACTTCTTTCCATAGTTACTGTAATGTAATCTCACTGTAACATCTTCCTGCTTAGATTGATAAGTCTTGCACTTAGCGTTAATAATTCTCGCTTACAACATTTATTTGTTTCCTGATGTGTTCATTCATACTCTTAATAACCATTATTATTATTATCATCATTTCTCACTGACATAAATGACCAAAATCATCCTTTATTATTATTATTATTATAAATCTCATTGACATAAATGATCAAAATCATCCTTTATTATTATTATTATAAATCTCATTGACATAAATGATCAAAATCATCATTTATTATTATTCTCACATAAATTACCAAAATTTCCGACATAGCTAAACGTTTTAAACTCGAACAATCGCGTTCGTTGCATTTACATAACTGATTGCCATTCTTAATTCATAGTGGGAATAATTACTCCACTTAATGATGCAAATTAACATCTCAACTCTATAAAAATCAACTCAATACTGATTAAACATGGAGGATCAGCCTCCTAACTGACTTTTACTGGCATCTATAAGGAATTCACAATATCTTTACGGAATCACAGACATGCAGCGGTCCCTACTTCTACATAATCATAACCATAATTTGTGGGGTACTTACATCTCTATAGGCATCTAAGGTGGCTCCGACCAATCATATTCTTCCATGTCGCCCGCCATAATGGGTTTAACGCGACATATTTCTCTTGTTTACACACATTTGATTACACATAATTTCTATCACCAACACGACACGTTGCATACCTTTCAGGAAGTTATCACTCCCCAAACATGTGAAACACTTCGTCAAACACTACTTTAGATGATATTTTTACATATGCATTACACTGAACACTCGTCACTTTATACACACTTCAATGCTGAAATTCCCTAGCAGAGATCGAAATTGCAGGTGTCGACGGCATCTTACGTTACCAACTCCTGATTGAAAGTCTGGTTATCTGCTCTCGGAACTCTCCAACAGTTTTTATGACGATCATTACTCCTACAGTAAGCGTCCTGCGTTACATCAATACGCTGGCTCCCAAACATGAGCGTTAACATCTGGTACTCTCATGGCAATACCAAACACTTAGTAGAGTTTCTTTCGCGCATTCTATCGTAGTTACACATATACGATTAGTTAATACTATACACACTGCGCCTAATAAAGTTCAACACTTTCACAAATAATTATATACAATAGTTCTACCGTTAGTCTATACGGTGCTTCGTAACTGAACACGTCATAGTTCGTGCTGCTAATTATGCCTGTATCACGACTATTATTCATACAAGCATATTTACTGTTTCTTTTACACATACCCGTCTTTGTTCGGCGTCTTGAAGAATAGAATCGTCATGCGTTTTGCCTTGACGAACTTGCTTCAACCTGGCTGTAGCTGACTGAAGTTTCACTCGAAGACTGTACGTAACTTATTTGAAGACTTCTGTATGCGGCTTGCACGCTGTCTCGTACTGCTGCATATTTGCTGTATACTGATTGCAACTTATTGCCATTGTGCTACAATTGACAATTGAGTAAGACTGTAACTGGCTGTAACTGCGCTTGGCGGCATGTAGACTGCGTGACAACTGAGTTTCAACTGGGCTTCAACTGTGTAAGACTGAGAGCTCCTCCTGGGGTCTACTCCCTTATATCGGATTTCCACAGAAAGTAGAGCAACATCTTCCCGCGTAATCTTGGCTCCTCTCACAGCATGATTCAGGTCTTCAAACCATGATCATCGTGTTCCTCTCTCTTCACAGGTCCCAAAACTATCTGTGTGCAAAGGAATCGCTCGTCCAATTAATTAATATTAATTCCTTTCTCCATGGCGTGGGACGCTACCTAACGGGAAACCCCCGGCAACATCTTCACATCCATCCGCGAACAATGGTCGTTTTACAGTCCTTACGCACATCACTAAATATGCACCAATTTCGCAGGTAAAAGACTCTAAAATTATCTTCTTGCCAAGATATTCACCTGTGTGCAACTCTCATCTCGATTCGTTACTCCAATCACGAGTAATCAATGATTTTTCTGGGCATTTCTCCGCCCCTACTCTAAATCCATTCTCCGTCGGGGAATAACTATGTCATTATTCAGGCCTCACCCCTGCTCCAGACGACATAATGGGGTCGCAGAGATGGACGTGGCTCCACTGGGACCAACCCACAATTCTGGGCCAATTAGTAAATGTCAGCTCTGCCCTTCTCCGTGCTTCAAGCCTCCAATAGCTTACACCAAATCGTCTTATAATGATATAATCTGCTCATTATTTCCTACATTATTTTAATAAATAATGCCATTTCATCAAAATCACACCAGTGATTAAATATACATTTCTTTCGAGGGGTTTTTACCAAGAAACTCCCTGTACAGATCTCTGGTTCGCTTCCTGGTGGAACCTTTATACTGAGATCACAGTCTCTGAGAACCATGTTCGATTCCAGTCAGCATAACCCCATCGGGTTCAGTAGGTCTTAGAGTTTTGTACTATTACATGAAGATTGTTGTGTAGGTGTAGTATTCAGACTTCAATCACACGATTAGGACACTAGAAATAAATTCGGTATTTTAAAATTTCTCACACCTGCCGCCTTGTGATCCTGAAAACAATTGAAATAAATTAAATGCCAGTGGATTAAAATTTATATAAGCATATACTGTACCGAGTTTCACTGCGAAATATACATATTTAAATGAACGTTTCTCGCGATTTAAACATCTACGCTGTTTTTATCAATACTTATATTTTTCATATTTTTCTTACTTAACACATTTTGTAAGAGATCTGGTTTTTTTTTCCTTTATATTTTTAAAATTTTAATGTTTGTGCTTTTGGACGAAGAATATTTTTAGAATTTTTGATAACATCCTCTGTTATGTCAAATTTATACTAAGTATATGTTCTTGCAGCTTTTCATGTCCTAAATTACACAATGTGACTGAAAGCGGTACGTTATTAATAGTACATTATGCAACGAGCCTATAATGGCAAAAATTAAGACACGAGTATGTTTATAAAAGGAGCGTGTGCGAGTTTTATAATTTCCATACGAGTGTCTTAATTACCATTGTAGGCGAGTTGCATACGACTGTTTATGTTCGACGATAATTATTATAAATAGTTTATGTTCAAACATAAATATTCATAAATATCTGTCGAGATTTTGCCAGTTTTATGTACTGAATAGAGCACATGGGACGCACAGAATTCCTTGTATTTGACCATGGCCTCCTCAATTACCCCCACGATGACACTAGACCACGCAGTGAAATTTAAATTAGAAGGCCTTGGAACTCAGCGCAGGTGCGATGCTATCCTCACCTAACTGGTCAAACAACTGTTCCTTGAGCTCTGATTGGTGGGAGAAACTGTTTCATAATGAAAAATAGTGTTATAATGACCCTCATTATGACACAGTTTTCTGAGATATAATGTTTTCATTTCAACATCGTCGAACATAAATATTATTATAATTACATCGTCAATAAGGAATTGCGCTATCATGGTCATTTTTATGTCATTTTATACCGTTAGAAAGTTAAAAGTCCAAAGGTTAATGTTGCGCTAGAACAAAATTTTGAACATTTTGTAGTTTTTGGTCATTCCGGAAATTATTTATTTATTATTTATTTGTCGTATCAGGAGTACTTATCTATACTTATAAAATACAATTTTTACAACTAAATTATACATGAAAATGAAAATCCACAGCCTGCTTCCAGTCTCCGACCGGGTCAGGAATGGAATGAATGAAGCCCCCATCTAGCGGCGAGGATATGAACTGTGCCCGCTGCCGAGGCCTGACGCACTCCTCTGGGGCAATGATTAAATGAATGACAGATGAAAAGAAATGATAATGGAGAGTGTTGCTGGAATGAAATTTGGACAGGGAAAACCGGAGTACCCGGAGAAAAACCTGTCTGCCTCCGTTTTTTCCAGCACAGATCTCACATGGAGTGACCGGGATTTGAACCATGGACCCAGCGGTGAGAGGCCGGCGTGCTGCCGCATTAGCCACGGAGGCTTTAATTAAAGTATACATATTGACCAAAAAATCATTGGTAAATAAAATTAAAGGGAAAGTCCCAGGTGGTGAAAATGGTCTATGTCTGTGACTTCCTGTCAAGCGCGGTTCTTGGAGAAGATGCTGCGTTGGTATCCTGGCTCGTTAATGTGAAGTCTGACTTCAGAGATGCCGCACCATGAAGGAAGGAGTCAAACACGAGCGACAACTATGGTAGAGGAATAAACTTATGCGGTTATTGACCAGTAGTTAGCCACTTTCAGAGACTCAGGTGTTGTTTGCATGAGGTCTTCCATACAGCATGTTGTTGGGCACAGTTTGCATTGAAGGAGATGAGGTGTTGTCTGTGGCAACCCACATTCACATAACGTCGATTTTACGTGAAAACCCCACTTCATTATATTAGATTTGCATCTTTTGACACCTGAGCTCAGTGTATTGAGTGATTTCCATGTCAGCCATCATTCTGTATGACCAGGGGAAGTTCCTCAATTGGTGTCAACCATTCTTCAGAATGCATGAACCTTCCTCGCCATTTACAAATTCGGGCTTGGTGTGCTGTCCCTGTCCGGAAAACACTTGACTTATTTATAACAATGTGGATACAATTTGGGGTCTTTATCCTGATTGTTGAGCTGAACACAGTCTTTGCCTCTCGCCTGCTCTTACTTGCCTCATTTCAATTTAGCGGCCAAGAGAGCCCAGGGGGTTGGTGGCTCGACCTCATCATGTGGGCAAAGAGTAAAAAACGTGGTAGGCAACATAACTGAACTAGTAGCAGCATCGTTAGTGCAAAACCTGTTTGTAAGTGTAACTTATAAATTTGCAATTTTATCTGCGAGGTCAAGGGCTTCGCGTCATATTTAAGAACTTTTTGAAGTGCGCCGTGATTGGTTATCTGAAGTTGACCGCAAGCTAACCAGCGAGGGCAGTCTTCCTTTTATCGTCCTTGCTAATTGCTGTTTTGAAATACTGTTCTTTAATTTAGCACAGCACTTCTTCATATCTCGTAACTAATAGCTGCTTGCTGAGTAGAGGGTGGGCGTTGATGACCTTAACACTTAGCAATGTCCTTAAATTTATGAATACTTACTCGAAAAATAATACGAAAAATTACATTAGACTAAAGCTAAGTGACTGTACCAGAATGGTTTTACAACAAATCATATTCTTCTTCAAGTTTTGGATTTTTAATTTTATCATCTTGGATGTTCATATGCACCTTGAAATAGTACATTATGCAACGAACCTATAATGGCAATAATTAAGACACGAGTATGTTTATAAAACGAGCGTATGCGAGTTTTATAATTTCCATACGAGTGTCTTAATTACCATTATAGGCGAGTTGCATACGACTGTTTATTTTCGACGATAATTATTATAACTACCGTATTTTATGTTCGAACAAAAATATTCATAAATATCTGTCGAGATTTCGCCAGTTTTATGTACTGAACAGAGCGCATGAGACGCAGAGAATGCATTGTATTTGACCATGGCCACCTCGATTACCCTACTATGACACTAGGCCAGGCAGTGTGATTTACATTAGAATGCTGTGGAACTCAGTGCATCTAATTATCTAATTGGTCAAACAACTGTTTCTTGAGCTCTGATTGGTGGGAGAAACTGTTTCATAATGAAAAATAGTGTTATAATGAGCCTCATTATAGTACAGTTTTCTGACAGATAATAGTCAGGGTCGAACATAAATGATATTATGGTACTTGAAGCCATTTTTCAGTGTTGCCTTAGTAAACAAAAGTTTAATGCTTTTCAGTCGGTCAACACGATTGTATCCAAATGAGATGGGTTATCCCCTAATCCTGAAAAAAATTATATGATATTAACAAGTAAATAAATAAATAATACGAGTGCAAACAGTGACCAAGTGAACTGCTCTCAACAGGGCCGCGCAAGACTCAACCAGATAAATAGCCTGTACCATACAATCTGAATTGACCATTTACAACAACCACATATTCACTCCAAACAAGCAAATTTCGGAGGTCAATCACGACTTCCAGTATCTCAACAAAACATCACATAGACCACAACTAACAAATATTGACGAGTTACATTTCTAATACTGCAACTGAATAAGTGTACATATTGTACATATTTTCACCCATACTTTCAGACATAGATTTTATAGCCTAAGTGTAAAGGATCTGATGATGATCGCTTGACGATCGAAACTGGGTCCAAGTGTATTTATTAATCCCATGTATTTTTTTCTGGATTAGGAAATAACCAATCTCATTTGGGTACAATCGTGTTGACCGACTGAAAAGCACCAAACTTTTGTTATGAAAATGATAGGCTAGTTAATTGTTAAGTTTAATTCATAACCAAATGTACACATTCTTGTATTTACAAACGTTCCTGGGACAAAAGAGTTGTTCTGTTGTAGTTTATTCTTTAGGGGCTTTGCAACATCGACGTCATGTATCCCTGTGTACGTGGGTGTGTGCAGAAGTTGTCTAATAACCTGTGTCACTGTCACTAATGTGTGTACTTGGCCGTGGCCTTAAGTTAGGTACAATCGTGGTATTTGCCTGGAGTAGAAGTGGGAAACCACGGAAAACCACTTCCAGGACGGCTGAGATCCAAGCTCCTAAATGAATTAACAAGAACAACAACAAGAAAAATAACTCGCACAAAATGAAACCTGACGAGCTGCTGTATTACATTCTTGCGCAGAGTATAGTCACATCAAATTAACTCCTTTAATTCTGGTCTGAAGGCCGGGACCGGATACACTCAGCCTCGTGAGGCTGAACTGAGAAGAGAAGGGTTCCCACTTCTACTCCAGGCAAACGCCGGCCTGAGCACCTCCTTCCCAATCACCATCTGAATTACAAATACACACACTGATACAGACACCACAGTAGCACAGGTTATCAGAAATTCCACACACGTCCAAGTACACGGGACTACATGATCACGATATCGCAAAACCCCTAAATCAATCAACAACAACGTTTTCTGAAGAGATAGTAAATAACAGAAGTTCAAGTTTGGAACTGTAACTTATACACCACCGTTAATACCGTAATAATAATAATAATAATAATAATAATAATAATAATAATAATTATAATAATAACAACAATATGTTTTATATCCTCTTTAACCACATGCCAAAGAATCATTAACGCCAATTTTGTAATTACCAGAAGGTCCCATGGGCTAAACGTAAATTACAGTTACTGGATTTTCTATGCAGAATTATTTATTGTTGACCAGTCTGGTTTAAGTTTTATTTTCCCCCCTTACAGATTTCTGAATATCGGCTTCTCTCTTATGTTCTTTAGCTCTAATAAATACCGCCGGGTCTCTGTATATATTTTAGATCACCGTCCTATCCATGTACTTTATTCCAATCCTTTACAAAACCACTTAATCCAATCAACGTTATCAAAAGCCTTTTCTAAGTCTACAAATACCATGAACGTTCTCTGATCTTTCCTTATTCTACCTTCCAAGAACAGCTGAAGACTTAGTACAGCTTCACTTGTTCCTAATATTCTCCTGAAACCCAATTGGTCTCCACCCAACTCTGTTTCTGCCTCTTCTTCGCATCCTCTTCTTCTATATCAGTTACTTTCTTCTGTGGGACGGATGTGGCCCACGGGCATGTTCTATAATGGAGCCGAAGCAATAGGTCCAAATTAAACCTTTGTAGGGCAAAGATATGTTTTATTTTTGTGTGTTTTTATATTTTAAAATATTGTAACAATTGTTTATTTATATATTTATTTATTCGTTAATTCCCCATAAGGAGAGCGTTACAACTCAATCAATATTCATGTTCTATTCTGGCCCTTTCTTCCCCCTCCCCCCTCCTCAAAACCTCTCATATTCACACTATGCTTCCTCCTTCTCTCCTCCGTCCACTTCTTTCCCGGTTGTCTCTCTTTGGGAGTTTTCTCAAACTTCTGTTGTCTAGGGAGGTCTCTGTATGTGCTCCTATCTTCGATGTCTTCTGTAGAGATGTTTAGTTTAGTTTCTTGAGGTCTTCCACGGTTTCCTTTACCCAATTGGTTTTTAGTATGCTATTCGCAATTATATTAAAAATTTTCTTGGTCAGGTCTTCGGTCATCCTATGTATATGTCCATAAAAGTTTGCCCTTCCTTTCCTTATGTTGTTTGTAATCGTCTCTGTCTGTTTGTACAGTTCTATTGTCGGTCTCTTCATCCATATTCCCTCTTTCTGAACTGGCCCGTAGATCGTTCTCAGAATGTTTCTCTCTTGTTTTTCTAATTCCTTGATTTTTGTTCTTCCCTTGATTGCTGTGGTTTCTGAAGCGCATAAGGCCTCTGGTAAGACTACTGCACGATAGTGTCGTAATTTGGCATTGATGGGAATTTATTTTAACAATTATTATTATTATTATTATTATTATTATTATTATTATTATTATTATTATTATTATTAGATATTATTATTAATGTATTTTTTGTTTCTCTAATTTTAATGTTTATATACAGTATTTATTTTTAATTTTTAATGTATATTCTTATAGATTTAATTTTGATATTTTCAATTTGTATTTATTTATTTATTTAATTAATTAATTAATTAATTAATTAATTTCGAATTGATTTTTACAATTATTTTCATATTTTTTATAGTTATGTTCATTATTTTATTTTTGTATTTCTTTTATTATTATTATTATTATTATTATTATTATTATTATTATTATTATTATTATTATTATTATTATTATTATTATTATTGTAATTTTATGATTTTTATTTCTAGCCAATATTTATATTTATTTTTACACTTTAATTGTAAATGTTATTAGTTGTAATCTTTTTCAATTTTATCCAGCACATTATGTCAAGTAGATACGTATATAATATTTGATTTTTAGAAATACATCGGCATCTCCGAAAGAGTCAACCTTCAGCATCTTTCAAAGCATAAACTGTCCTTATTGACAGGTGGTTACCACTATCCCATAAAGGGTTAAACTAAAGACTAGGCATATGGGATGAAACTGAAACAAATGATGCAAACACAACAATCATGAACTTCCGTGACTGAGAATTGTAAACGTGAATATAGATTTTGTTTCTTGTTTTGGGTTGTCCATTCATTCTTTGAGTGAGGGAGATCGTGCCTAATGAACAATGCATGTATTATCTTCTATCTTAATTGCAGCGCTTGTAAAATGCGCCACATTATGCATGACCCACGCTATGATGACAAGAGATCCTGTAATAATATGGTCCACGATAACGTCTCTACGCATTGTTATACTGATCACATTAAGATGTATCTAATGTGGATTATGCAGTTTTTTCACGGGACCTATTGAAAAACTGGCTGGCTCTCTCACTATTTTCAAAGCAAGCACCCCTCCCTTCCCCCACATTTTGTACGCCAAATATCTCGAATAGCTTAGCTCTGGCCGCGCATCAGCTCTATGTGTATACGTGGGTTGAATTTCTGCCATGTCGCGTGGGTGTTGGTATTGAACTGGCGATGGTGAACAGAGGTGTTGTGCCAGTCTAGTTGATGAGCTAGTCATTTAGTAAGACTTATAACTAGGGCTCGGATTTTTAGGTGCTAAAAATCAGGAAAATATTTATTTTACGTATTAAAAATACCTGAAAAATGTGACAAAAAAATAAAAATATTTAATTATAATTTAGTTTATTAATATGCAGTACTCACGAATGCAATTTATGCTATGTCTCACTGACTGCAGAAGCATTACAATACACAACGAGTTACATCTTCAGTTTGTCCATCACAAACGACCGACGATTATCGCAAAACCCTTAATCTGAAGGCGCGAAACTGCGACAATATGATTCTTGCCCTTGAGGTGTTGTGTAACTTGCGATCGCTGTTCAGCCTTGATTGCTCTCCCACATGGTTGATATAACAGAACGCCCCCATCAGAAGTACAATTATCTTTAAATTCTACAACAGACGATAACTTGTAGTTGTTTTTACCTTAGGCATCGTAGAACTGCCTTACACTTCACAGTGCCAGAAATGAACTGGTTCCAGGTAGCTAATGGTGCACGTGGTATAATATGGCTATGGACAAGGAAATCCCCGGCTTTCACAGTGAGTGGAACGGGGCAACAAGTTAAGAATAACACAGTTGCAAGGTGACATACGCTCTGCATGAAGATTAGATAGCTCACAGGTTCTTCCCCGTTGAAGTAACACAGGACAAAAATGCAATAAACTGAAAGATCTAGCATACTGATTTGTCTTTTTATGAGCTAATAAGTGAAAAGCAGGAATGTATGTATTTATAGAAAAAGTGCTTAAAAGATGTATTTATATGTTGTTGTTGTTGTTTGAGTCTTCAGTCTTTTGACTGGTTTGATGCAGCCCTCCATGCCTCCCTGTCCTGAGCTAATCGTTTCATCTCTACATAGCTACCACACCCTACATCCGAGGCAATCTGTTTAACATATTCTAACCTTGGTCTACCCCTACAGTTCTTGTCCTCGACCCTTCCTTCCATAACTAAGCTTGCTATTCCTGGGTGTCTTAGTATGTGTCCTACCAACCTATCTCTTCTCTTCATTAGCAGTCGCCAGAAACATCTCTCCTCTCCCACTCGTCTTAATACCTCTTTGTTTGTAACCCTATCTACCCATCTGATCTTCATCATTCTCCTGTAGCAAAACATTTCAAATGCTTCAATTCTCCTCTTTTCTGCTGCACCAATAGTCCAAGTTTCACTTCCATAGAGCGCCACGCTCCAGACAAAGGCTTTCAAAAATGACTTCCTAATACCTAAATCTATATTCGATGTCAGCAGATTCCTTTTTTGTAGGAATGCTTTTCTTGCCTGAGCCAACCTACTTTTTATATAAAGTAAATTTATTTACCTAAAAATCCTAGCCCTACTGATAACCTTTGTTTACGTCGAATGGTGGGAGAAGCAGCGTCTAACTTTAAAAGGGTCTACTGAAATCTGTTCTAATAGGGGAATCTCAGCTAAATCCGCAATATTAAGGGATTTATGTCCCCAATTCTTGGGTGTAACGGGTAATCTCGAGGACTACTGGATGGATTTTGATGCGGTTTTCACCATTCTGTAAAGAATTTCTCGTGGAAGGTTTCTGTTGAAAACATTCACTCATGACCAAAGGAAGCCGAGCAGTAACAATTTTAGTGAATCAAGTCGAAGATAACCCGGCCGTCCATGCGCCTTTTACGCTTACGGGGGAGGGGGTAAACCGTTAAAAATATTTATACGATGAGTATAACAATTGTTCAGCATGAATAGTTCTACCAAGAAGTTCGCAAAAGCATATCTCTATCTTTAATACACTGCCCACTATAAGTGTTTTTACGTTTTAATTCTTCCAACAATCTCCATTCCGTGGAAATTTAATTTACTGGCTTCGGAGCGAGCTTACGAACTAGCGATCAACCCTATCACCCCGGCTTCGGCCAGCATCAAACTGTCGATTCGTGTCGAGTTAAGACTTAAGAGAAGAGTATATACAGTATGTGTTTGGAGTTTGGCTGTTCACATCAGCTTTTCAGAATTGCGTTTGTGACGTGCCATCCGTGTGCCTTTTAAGCTTACGCTGCTTAGCCTAAACCATTAAAGATACCAAGCCAGACTTTTTGGCAGAGCTGGGAATCAAACCCAGACCCTAGCGGTGAACGCCAAAATACTAACCTCTGCGCCATGAAGTGGTCCATAGTCAATCGTCAAAATGCAAAGCTAGCAAACAAATGTGTAGTTTACCGTGGCTCTTAGCATTGCTATCTTAAGCCATGCAACGTTGTTTTTGCGTAGAATCTGAACCACCAGATATCATATATATTATTTCAGTAGTATAGATCCCTCCTGCGGCGCTCACAAGCGACCGATCGTAACAAATGCCCATTCAAATGAAAGAGAATAGACATTAGCAGTGACGAATTGCACTCTGATTCATAAATATCAAGAATTTCTTAAAAAAATGACTTTTAAAAATGTACGAAGTGTGCGATTTGCAGATACTGTTGCTGTAGGAAAATACGCTCCATAATTGCTGTCCACTTCACATTTTGGCCGCTGTGACGCCTGTTTCATGTCACTTTAACATTCTGAGGGATTTCCTTTATCATTTTGCATGGATTTCAGAAACAGTAAATCAAAGGAATGAGTACCGATACTCAAATCGTATAGTTTCAGAAATATCAAATAACCGGTGAGTGTTATGATGATTCAATTTTCAGTTATTGTCTTTTTATGTTAGGGAAAGTAGAACCTGGAATTCTAATTGAAATGTAAATAGTGTTCTATAATCATTTGGTTGAAATGAAAACTTATCAGCCTTTCTCCTTAAGTCTCTCATTATAAACTTATTGGGGAAAGTGTGGTTTATGAACATGCGACATTTCTCGCACAGGTCCGTTAGTGACTCTTTATTTTGAAAACGTCATAAAATGCGTGATAGTTCCGAGCGGAACGGTTGTGCGCAGGTGTGGGGAGCTGTGCCCAATGGTGACCCCGACCCAAGTGGGTCGCAGGCGAGGCTGGCTGCTTGCTTGCTCGCGACCTGCGAAGCTTTTCCAACTAATTAAACAGCTTGCCTGAATTCTATTAATCCGTCATGCTTATTCAAGTGCACTCGTGGACTGCTCATTTGAATATGTGTCGTCAAGTGCTCGCTCACTTTGGCACCTGCTCTCCGGCCAAAGAAGTGTTAATCGTTATACAATATGTAGGCCGAAGTTGTGCGACCCCGTGGCATAGCTAGGTGATCATTGGCTCGATTCTCGGTGTGGACAGTGGTGACAGGATGTGGATTCACCCCGGGTTTTCCACTATCCAGTCTTATAAAATGGGTATAGGTTTACCGTATTGAGCTGGTAAAGGTCGATCGGTATCGACTATTGGCAATTATCCCTCCCTATATTATTCTGCTAAGGTCCCATTCCAGTTTTGTACCGAAAATAAGGTCCCATTTACACCATCCTACACACATGGGGTACCTACAGGTTCAGCATAATCCAATGCGTAAGCGAAACGCACTCACTTACTCTTTAAATGCCTCACAATTAAATAAATACCTTAAAACATGTATATTTACAATGAAATAATGAAAGAATGCAACACGGTAACCATGGTAACAGAATCTTACAGGTCCATCTATTTGTGTAAGACGCAATGCAATTCCAATTATTACATTACTGTGAAAGTTTCCAGACGGTTATAAGGTTATCACTGAACCAAATTAAGCTGTAAAATTCATCGATACATACAGTATAATGCGCTTGAGGGGGTCAAGGGGCACTCTAGAATTTTTTCACGCAATTTTCACGTGTGAAAGTGGTACGAAAGGTCTTTTTCACCCGTCTATAAAGGGTCTACGAAAACCATATTTAAAGGCCCTTAAATTAACCGTGTCTGCGATATTCCCAGAAAACTAACTTCGCTCTGATATACCTATGAAGGAATGACAAACCCCTAACCACTGCACCAGTAGCTGAATTGATAAAGTCTGATTATTCATACCAAGGATAAATCAGTCATAGCATTCATGATTGAGATTTTGCTAAGTGTACTCTTAACAATTAGAATATTCGCGGCGAAGCCGCGACAGGTAATGCTAGTTTATTTTATTTTATTCTCCTTTCAATATTATATCTATGATGTTTATTATTATTATTATTATTATTATTATTATTATTATTAAATAAAATAAATAAAATTATTCCAACGTCCATTTTACTTTAGCTAAATCATTCAGTGCTGGTTTGGACTAAACGGCAGATGGTCCAAAACCTCACATTTGAATTCTTTGAAAAAGTCTATTGTAATGTTGACACAGTACGGTCGTGAATGATTTTCACCTCTTTCGAGAATTGAAGGTATGGTTGGGCGGCAACGCCTCGCCAAAAAGGAAACACTTCAGGAGACTCTCCAGACGTACCCGCCTCAGTGGTGGCAGTTTTTTTTTTTTTTGACCGAGGGCATTGGAAAGCTAGTGTGACGATACGACAAATGTTTCAATCGTTTTGGCGATTATGTTGAGACTTAAGAATAAATCAAGCAAACATTTAGTAGTAAAATCAGTTTGGTATGTCAATCTGTTATTTTTATACAGTTCATCGGAACTTGAAAAAAGAAACAGCCCTCGTAAGATAGTTAGGCCTACAGTGCTGGAAATTACTGTAGCATTCTCCTCGTGCATATCACTTTCCGCGGTTGTGGTTTGAACTGTGAGTCACCTTAAGGAGGATGCCACTGCGGCGTGGTGCTCGCTCCTATTCGGGAGGTTACAGTTCAAGTTCGTGGCCGGTTTCTGCTTCCTAGTGCTCTTGAGGTAATTGTTCAATAAATAACACAAGACTTCATTCACTACACTGGATTGATATTCTTGAGAGTCCTCGTACGTGCAGTAAACTCATCACCAAGTGGCTGTTTTCTGGAAGGGTATGCCACTGTCACAGTCGCCGGAGCTAGAATTAAGTCCTTCCTTGGGCTACTATGAAGTCGATTCCTTTATTGCTGCTGCATTGTGACGCTCATACCTCAACTACCGTGTATTTCTCGTGCAGATGTTCCACGGATCAAGTAGGTGTCGGTGTATTGTGACATCCTTACAGCTATAACCCTTTCACGAAATGATTGCCGGTGGTCGAGATGGGAACTATTCTTTATTTACTTGTGTCACACGTCAGCCTGCTTCGTTGACAGGTACAGTTGCGCGAGTAGGATATGACTCAGGTCCAGTAGTCACAGTCATCGTTTAACTGTCCGTGGTGACATGAGCTCCTGTGACGCAATGCTGCTTGACTTATGTGCAGACTGCACTCTGTCATCGCTGTGTCCTCCGCTTCGCCCCGCGGGGCTCATGCTACAATAAACAACAAACGCTGATGCAGCTACGCTCAGCTGCAATCGAATCATGAATGGATAATAACGCTTGTATTGTTTTTTTTATTGTAGCTGTTCAATGGCGGCGAGTCCATTATCATTTGTGTCTTTTTCTTGCATCTGTTCAACGGATTGAGTTCATTAATGTCAGTGTATTACGACGTTCTTACGTTTGTGTCTTTCTCCTTAAGCTGATCAATGGGGTGGAATCCATTTACGATCTTACGTTTGTGTCTTTCTCTTTCAACTGTTCAACGGGGTCGATTTCATTAGTAATTGTGTCTTTTGTCACAATCTTACGTTTGAGTCTTTATCTTTAATCTGATCAATGGGTTCGAATCCATTATTGTTTGTGTCTATAGTCACAATCTTACGTTTATGACTTTATCTTTAATCTGATCAATGGGTTCGAATCCATTATTGTTTGTGTCTATAGTCACAATCTTACGTTTATGTCTTTATCTTTAATCTGATCAATGGGTTCGAATCCATTATTGTTTGTGTCTATAGTCACAATCTTTCGTTTGTGTCTTTATCTTTAAGCTGATCAATGGGGTCTATTCCATTATTGTTTATGTCTATTGTCACACACAATCTTATGGTTGCCTCACTTTCCTGGTTAACGTGCGGCTCGCCTTTGAAATCTAGCTAGGCGGATATGTTTACATTCCATGGCACCTTGGGCTATGGCTGTCCCAGCGTGAGGCACAGCGTTGTCGAATTTCCACCGTAGTAATTGAGAGCAAGCAGTGAGACTGGACAGAAGTATGTGCAGATGTGCGACATTGGATACTGATACCTGTCGGAGACACAAGCTAGCACCAGGGCGGGACTTACGAGTCCACGTGGAGTGATAGAGGAAGCAATCTATTGGTCAGTAGCGAACAATGGTTATTGTGCTACTGCCTTACGTTTGTGTCGCCGCTCGTTAACCAGGAGAGTGAGGGAACTGTACGTTTGTGTCTTTCTCTTTCAGCTGATCAATGGGGTCGAATCCATTATTGTTTGTGTCGATTATCACAATCTTACGTTTGTTTCTTTCTCTTTCAGCTGTTCAACGGGGTCGAGTTCCACCGACGCAACCACCGGGGCTGCCCGGCCAGTTTGCGCTGACGAACGGCGACGCTGCCTCTGCCGCGGCGGCAGTGGGGCTAAACGGTCACTCGTACCTGTCGAGTTACATCTCGTTACTGCTGCGAGCTGAGCCGTACCCCACCTCGCGGTATGGCCAGTGCATGCAGCCGAACAACATCATGGGCATCGACAACATCTGCGAGCTTGCGGCACGTCTTCTCTTCTCGGCCGTGGAGTGGGCGCGGAACATCCCCTTCTTCCCAGACCTGCAGGTCACCGACCAGGTGGCGTTGCTCAGACTCGTGTGGAGCGAACTCTTTGTGTTGAATGCGTCGCAGTGTTCAATGCCGTTACATGTGGCGCCTCTACTGGCGGCCGCGGGACTTCATGCGTCGCCCATGGCGGCGGACAGGGTGGTAGCGTTCATGGACCACATCAGAATATTTCAAGAGCAAGTGGAGAAGTTGAAGGCGCTACACGTCGACTCTGCGGAATACAGCTGTCTCAAGGCGATCGTCCTCTTCACCACAGGTAGGATGAATGCAACCACAGTCCATAAAATTTATTTATTTATTTCTTTACTAGCAGAAGTACCCGTTCTTCGAACGGTGTTATATATTAACACCAGACATTATCAATTGAGCTACTGTTGCAATGGTTAGCGGTTTGTCATTCCTTCATAAGTTTTTCAGAACGAAGTTAGTTTTCTGGGAATATCACACACACTGTTAATTTAAGGGCCTTAAAATGTGGTTTTCGGAGACCCCTTATAGACTCGCGAATTTTGCGTCTCACAATGAGAAGCGCAACATATGCTTTGATCGTCCTTCTAGGATAATTTTTATATTTCGCCTATTTTAGCATGTATTTTGAGAAGTTTTTCCCTATATCCACCCTTCTACTGTATGAAAAGTACGGTGAGGAGTTTTATAAATGATTGGTGTATTGACTCATGTTTGAAATGAAAATCCACAGCCTGCTTCCAGTCTCCGACCGGGTCAGGAATGGAATGAATGAAACCCCCATCTAGCGGCGAGGATATGAACAGTGCCGGCTGCCGAAGCCTGTCGCACTTCCCTGGGGCAATGATTAAATGAATGACAGATGAAATGAAATGATAGTGGAGGGTGTTTCTGGAATGAAATATTGACAGGTAAAACCGGAGTACCCGGAGAAAAACCTGTCTGCCTCCGCTTTGTCCAGCATAAATCTCACATGGAGTGACCGGGATTTGAACCACGGACCCTGCGGTGAGAGGCCGGCGTGCTGCCGGCTAAGCCACGGAGGCTTTATTGACTCATGTTTACCATACGTAATTTTACGATGCACCAAGCATCCGAACACGATTTATAGGCGTACATAAAGATACACAGAAAGACAGACAGACAATTCTATTGTCTACAACATATCACACAGATATCCAAATATGGGTATATCTACCATACGTATCAAACAAAATCATCCCTACGATGAACCCGTATGTCGACAAAAAAAAAAAAAGATTAGTTAAAATGTGCTCTCAAACTAAATTCACCTAACGTGTACTTCCTGACGTGAAATAGATTTGAAAGCCTTGTAGACGAAACGCAATACACCTCACATAAAAAATGACCCTCTACGTCGTGTTAAGTCCCCATACACAGGATTTTTGAAAATAATGTTGCTGTTTGTAGATATAATAGACTTTATGTACTATATGTCGCACGTGAAATTGCATGAAAAAATTCTAGGTTACCCCTTGACCTCCTTAATTGAATTGACGAATTATACAGTCTACTGTACGTTGGTTCCGTGATAACCTTATAGCCATTTGCAAACTTTCACAGAAATGTAATAAATAGAGTAGCCTAATAATAATATCGTATGGTCTCGGGTGCCGGGTGCAAGCTTCGTAATTTGACACCCAGAGGGAAGCTTGCATGTCGAAATTTCGTTGTTCCTTGAATCACTATGAAAGTCAAGGAGGGTAGATATCTAAGCTCCTTGAACACTATAGCGCTTTCTAGTAGAGAAATGAGGAACTTTGTGTTGGCGGAAACTCCTGAGGTTAATTTTGCCATTATGAACACGGCCTACTGAATATTCAAATGGGTTCTTTGACATGCCAAAATCGTATGACATGCGAGTCGTACTTTTGCCGCCTTTCAAAAATCATGTACTGGCCGCACGTTTGTTTTAGACGATTGCCCTTGACCTTGAAGCCTGCGGGAGAGCCTGTACACAGTCACTCTCTCACCCTATCACTTCACATTTGTCACCACCGATCTGATGTAATGGAATTCCAGACTTGAGCAGACAGTACAGTCCACGTCGAAGTATTGTGTGACACGTAAGTACACGTTACGTAGTTACGAACAGAACGTCATTATATTTGCCAGTGACTATACTTCAGCAATAGTGTGAAACAGCTTTATCAATCATCGGAGCGCTTGGGGCAGCTGATAACAACACAGGTACTGTAGTAACTCGCCTCCAGGCTTCCATTAAGATTTTTCACTCGTCTAAAACAAACGTCCGGCCTGTACCACGGCCAGGAGTGAACCTGCAATCTTGGGGTTAGTAGACCGACACGCTATCCACTCACCCACCGTGGCAAGGTATAAATGGAGTGACATTGCTTCTTACAGAAATAGATGGAAAGTTGGATGCCACCCCTTGAGATAAAGTTGTTATGGTTACCGATTTCCATTCCTTCATTAGTTTGTTAAATTAAATTAAATTAGTTTTCTGGGAATATTTCAGATACTGTTGGTTTTAGAGCCTTATAATGTAGTTTTCGAGGCCCCCAAGTTTTGTTTCTGGCACCGAGGGGCTTTGTCTCCTCGTTGTACGCCATAATATAATACTAATGATAATAATATAATATGGGGATAGGAATATAATAGACCTGCCGTACCACACCCGCAGGTGTAAATCGCGTGAAAAAATTCTAGTGTACCCCTTGACCCCCTTAAGCGCATTATACGTATTGATGAATTTTACAGCTTAATTTGGTTCCGTGATAACCTTCTAGCCGTTTGCAAACTTTCACACCAATGTAATTAATGGAATTGCATTGCGTCTTACAGCAATAGATGGACCTCTGAGAATCTGTTGCCATGGTTACCGGCTTGTATTCGTTCATTAGTTTATTAAATGAAATTAGTTTTCTGGAAATATCTCAAAAATGGTTGGTTTTAGGGCCTTAAAATGTGGATTTCGAGTTTTGTCTCTCACATTGAGGGGCTGAAAATGATCTTTGTCTCGTCCTTCTACTCCTATTTCAGCATGTATTTTAAGGGGGTAGGCCCTCTTTTATGAGAGTACGGATAAGGGTTACATCAATGATTAGTGTCGTGCCTCTGATGGATATCTGTACAAAATTTTACGTTGATACACCCAGCCGTTCTCGAGTTATAAGGGAAAAAAGTTGTCCACAGACAAACAAACAAAGAAACAGACAGACAGACCAAAAAAAATATTTTCAAGGTTATCCATAATAAAACAGACTGAAACGCGTAAATAACTCAAATTTCCGTTGAAATTGCGAAAGAAACATACAAACTTTAATTTTTGTATGTAGAGATATATTGCACCTCTCGGTGTTGACCGTGTTTTATTGCACATATTTAGGTTTTACTCGCTAACCTTTGGAGATACACGAAAAGTGATAAGGACCTTTTCGATAGAAAATTAAATGTTAAATCTCGTGTATGTATCAAAAGTTTGCTATTTCTTAGCGTTCTCTTTTTATTTGAAATGGAAATATGAAATTTTGAAACCAAAGGGTGTAGTGACGTCACATATGTGGGTTTTACTCGCTAACCGTTGGAGATACACGAAAAGTGATAAGGACCATTCGGATAGGAAATTAAATTTTAAAGCTCGTATGTGCCATCAAAAGTTTGCTATTTCTTAGCGTTCTCTTTTTATTTGATATGGAAATATGAAATTTTGAAACCAAAGGGTGTAGTGACGTCACTAAAATGGTCGCCATTTTTTAATAGTGCAAAATATCGAAATCAAAAGTATCCTATATGTAAACATGGTAAATCAGCTACATCCATGCAAAATTTCATTTAAATCGGACCAGTGGTTCTTGCGTTATTGAGTAACAGACAGACAGACAGACAGAAAGACAGACACACACCATCTCATTTTTATATATTAGTATGATTTAGCGTATGGCTTTTAGTGCCATGAGTGCTTGCCACGGTTGGTGAGTGGTTATCGTGTCAGACTACCAACCCCAAAGCTTGCCACGGTGGGTGAGTGGTCAACGTGTCGGTCTGCTAACCCCAAGCTTGCAGGTCCGCTCCTGGCCGCGGCAAGTGATTTTTGAAAGGCGGCAAAAATCACTACATGAATGTCATACGTTTGTGGCATGTTAAAGAACCCATTTGAATTCAGTAGGACCTGTTCATAATGGCAAAATTAATCTCGGGAGTTTCTGCCAACACAAAGTTCCTCAGTTCTCCACTAGAAAGCGCTATAGTGTTCAAGGAGCTTAGATATCTAACCTCGTTGACTTTCATAGTGCTTCAAGGAACAACGAAATTCGACATGCAAGCTACCCTTTGGGTGCCAAATAACAAAGCTTGCAATCGAGGCGATACGATATTATTATTATACCAACCCCCCAAGCTTGCAGGTTCGCTCCTGGCCGTGGTATGTGGTTCTTGAAAGGCGACAAAAATCACTACACGCATGTCATACGTTGTTGGCATGTTAAAGAACCCATTTGAATTCAGTAGGCCGTGTTCATAATGGCAAAATTAATCTCGGGATTTTCCGCAAACACATAGTTCCTCATTTCTCTACTAGAAAGCGCTCTAGTGTCAAGGAGCTGAGATATCTAACCTCCTTGACTCCATAGAACAACAAAATACGACATGCAACCTGTCCTCTGGGCGTTAAATAACAAAGCTTGCACCCGGCATCCGCGGCCATACGATGTTGTTATTATTATTAGTGCCGGGAGTGTCCGAGGACATTTTCGGCTATCCAGAGGCTGTAGCTGCTTCAATGCGGACACACATGGGGTGAGCTACAAGTTCCGTTTAGTTTCAAGTAGTTCCAACTTTCGCTACTGAATGTCACTGACACCTAGTGGTGAACGTTGGACCTTTGATAAGAGCGTCTCGATGAAATCTAACCTGCAAATTCAGCTTCACACAAGTTTAATTGGTGGGAAGTTATTTTACTTGTCATAAACCTATGGCATGGGACCGCCGGCTTTACTTCCCCTCCAAAGGATTTTAACGCTCTTAAGAAATAAAAATCCGACGACTTCGGCCGGATTTGACCCCGCGCGATGTTGGGCATAGAAGCTCAGCATGTCGGAGGCAGCAGTAATAAAGGACGGCTGTTTCGCGGGAGGGTGACCGGGGGGGCATTTTCGCCTTCCCCCCTCAGTGAGTCTCGTATAAGGAAAGCCGCCCAACTCTTGATGTTTAAGAACCAGACGTTTTCCCCAGCTCTGCTCGACTTTGTGAGGTATAACTCAGTGCATTCGGCGAGATACTCGATAATGGAAGTGAGCGGTCGCTGGCGGCCTGGGAACACATCCCATTTGCTGACGAATCATTGGACGAGAATTACATACGTCACTCGCCTAATGACGCCACACGTCACTTGCGCTTTTGTTTGTGCTGTGCGATCCCTCAGGCGCTTGGACAGTTCAATAGCGCTCCGTCAAGGATCGATCATTATTGCTTCTCCATTACAGTCACAAGAGATTTACTCCAAAACGTGTGATACAAATCGTCTTCAAAAGTGTCTCCCAGTGCTGGCCGTATAAGGTGAGCGTCGCACTGTCCTAAACCGAACACTCCGGTGCGAGGAGATCAACCACAAGGCCTTGATGTTTGGTATTGCTTCCAGTTGTCATAGGTAGGGCTAAAAATCGGTTTTTTTTTATGTATTCAAAATACTGAAATATGTGACAAAAAAGTAAAAATATTTAATTATAATTTATGCAATACTCACGAATGCAATTTATGCTATGTCTCACTGACTACTGAAGAATTGCAATAAACGAGATACATCTTCAGGTTGTCCATCACAAATGACCGACAATTATCGAGAAACACTTCTTCTGGAGGCGTGAAACTGCTGCAATATGTTTCATGGCCTTGACGTGTTGTGTAACTTGAGATCGCTGTTCAGCCCTCATTGCTTTCCCACATGGTTGGCAGAACAGAACGCCCCCATCAGAAGTATAATTATCCTTAAATTCAGAAACAAACTGCTGCAGACGATAACATGTAGCTCCTTTTACTTTAGGCATCGTAGAACTGCCTTACACTTCACAGTGCCAGAAATGAACTGGTTCCAGGCTGATGGCGCACGTGGTGCAATATGGCTATGGACAAGAAAATCCCCGGCTTCGGCAGTGAGTGGCACGGGGCGACAAGTTAAAATAACACAGTTGCAAGCTGACATACGCTCTGCATGAAGGTTATATTGCTCACAGGATCTTCCGCGTTGAAGTAACGCACAACAAAAATCCAATAAACTGAAAGATCTAGCACACTGATTTTAAGAAAAATGTATAAATATTATGTCTTTTATGTGCTAATAAGTGAAAAGCAGGAATTTATGTATTTATAGAAAAAAATGCTTAAAATATGTATTTACATTAAAAAATATTTATTTACCTAAAAATCCGAACCCTAGTGATAGGTAGAGACAGGATTTTTAGCCTGCTTCTCACATTTTGCAAAAGTGAGGAAAAAGTAGACTTATAGATCGATCCGGGAAAATATATGTGTGTGTCTCCCCCTATCAACTCCTAAACGGCTGCAGGAATCAAAATCAAATTTGGTATGAGTAAAGATCTATACCTGAATATATAAAGGCCATATTTGAAAATGATATCAGTGCTTCCAACTGCTGAAAAGTCGCAATAGAAATATTAGCACCATGTTGGATATCTTGGAAGGTATGCATGGGAGTTATTCCAAAATTGGCACACATGTAGATAATAATAGTTCAGTTCAATTTCCAGGAGGCCATACATATCAGTGTTGCCAAAATGATTCTAAGCCTGCTGATAGGTCCAATTATTAAATGCATATAACTTCTACACTATCAATTGGATTTCAACCAAATTTTGTTTGTACTATGTGTACATAAACAGATATGACTGAGCGTATTCTTAAGAGCCACCAGCGCTGCCAATTGCTAATAAATACTCTGTCTATTGTTTTTTTAAATCCAAATACCAATAATTCATATAGTATTCAAGCCGACAGCTTTAAACTATACACACGTACCGTATAGTACCTGACATTCTGGATTAATTTGGAGTAGCCAATATACGGCAGTGCTACCAACACGATTCTAAGCTTCCTGATAGGACCAATTTTCAAATACATGTAATTTCTATAGTCTACTATCAATTCGATTTCCACCAAATTTCGTATGTGCTATGTGTACCATAACAGATATAACTATGCGCACTATTAAGAGCAACCAGGGCTGCCAACTGTTAAAATGCTATCTCTATGTTTTTACCCTAATATCAATAAATCAGAAAGTATGCAAGCCAACGGCACTAAACTTTACACACGTATAGTACCCAACATTTCAGATTCATTTGGAGTAACTAACGTACTGTACGTCAGTGCTGTCAACATGATTCTAAGCCTGCTGATAGGTCCAATTTTAAAATGCATGTAACTTTTATACAAACAAATAGATTTCATCCAAAATTGGCACAACAATAGATCATAATAGTTCGGATTATTTCAGACCAACACATGTCGCTTCGCTCGTTTCATAAACATACTCTCGTCTTAATTAATGCCATTATTGGCTTGTCGCATAGTGTACTAAAAATATTATTATTGTTGGTAATTTTCTGTAATTGCACACTTTGCCTTCGGGAAATGACCGCTATTTGAAAATAAAGTAAATAAATAAATGAAATAATAATAATAATAATAATAATAATAATAATAATAATAATAATAATATCGTTTGGCCTCGGGTGCCGGGTGCAAACTTTGTTATTGGACACCCAGAGGGTAGCTTGCATGTCGAATTTCGTTGTTCCTTGAAGCACTATGAAAGTCAAGGAGGTTAGATATCTAAGCTCCTAGAACACTATAGCGCTTTCTAGTAAAGAAATGAGGATCTTTGTGTTGGCGGAAACTCCCGAGATTAATTTTGCCATTATGAACACGGCCTACTGAATTCAAATGGGTTCTTTGACATACCAACATCGTATGACTTGCAAGTCGTAATTTTTACCACCTTTCAAAAATCACTTACCACGGCCAGGAGCGAACCTGCAAGCTTGTGGTTAGTAGACCGACATGTTAACCAATCACCCATCGTGGCAAGCTAATGAAAAAATAAGGACATTTCGCAGACTGAGACCGAACAGTAGTAGCGTATAAGTGAAGAAACGTATTAATAATTAATGTTTACTTGAGTTAAATTCAAAAGATGAAATTTAGTGCTTTGAAAATCTATGTATGAATAGGTGACTCTTCGTGTTTATATCAGATTGAAGGGTGAGAGGCAGGTGTGCTACCCCCAACACCACGTGGTCGGCTGCTTCCTATGAATATTTAAGGAAATTAGCCTCACTTCGGAGGGGAAGTAATGCCGGCGGTCCCATGTCTTAGATGTATGGCATGTTAAAGAACCTTCCACTAATTACACCTGTGTGAAGCTTAATTGGATAGGTTAAGAATGTAAACAACGCTTTCTACGTTTGTTGCCAAGAACCGACTGCGGTGGCGTCTAGTAGCTAAGTTCTGAACTAGGCCTAGTAGTCGTTGACGGTGGCGTTTGGCGGCAAAAGTAGGAGCTATTTGAAAAATTCTAAGTTGCAGTCTGTACTTAAATTTAAAAAAAGAAGTTGCACACACTAATACAGTCAACAGAGGTGCCAACCTTTGAAGTGGGTTATCAGTAATCCCTTATATTGCCCCCCACCCACTGAAAAATTTTCACGTCAATTCCAAAGATTGCTCCTGCATTCTCGATTATGACACCACCTTTGCCCTATCCGGAAGCAACCTACTGTAAAGAATATCATATTACACAATAAAATATGCACAGTACCTTCTAGTCCTGTGATAAAAAATTCCTTGTAGCTTATTTTGCACCCAGTAACTGGTTTTCCGTGAAAGTTTTCTTGTAACATACTTCCCCCTACGATGACATTTTCGCCTTCCGAATCATAAGCGATTCCAGTGTAGATGTGCTTAATGTAGGTCTGAATTCTGTCTGATATTTCCTAACACTGAAAATTCTCTCTGTGGGTGAGTTACTGTGAGGTACAAGTAATATTGCAAATACCACATTACTTAAAGTTTTATACTTGAACTATCCACTTCCGTTTTCAAGCTGAGCAATTTTGTCCCAGTTTACATCAATTCTAGGTCCTTGTAAAATATATTCAGGGAAGTACCACACTGATAAACAGCAAATTCCTCTTCAAGTTTGTCATGTTCACTTTCCTTGACCAAACTTGGGAATCTTTGAACAAAATAATCAAGAGATGAATAGGAAACCTTAATTCTAAGAAAAAGAAAAATATTGAAATGTTACACGATCGGCGCTGGCCTCAGCCGTTTGACGAGATTCCCTTAGTTTTCACGATAGAACACGGAGAAAAATCGCTATTTACATAATTGGTGGCACTTTTAGCCGATCGACGAGATTTCCATTGTCCTTGCAATTATAGCATAATTACGCAATCGGCGCCACTTGCTCAAGAGTCCAGTTTTTCTAGTCATCGAATGCGGAGAAATATCGCGTTGTATTGCAATCGCTGCCGCTTACGGTCGTTATACGAGAATCACGATGTCCTCGCGGTTGGTCACTGAGAACGCGATAATATGCAATCGGCGCCGCACCCGGCCGTTCAACGATTGTCGCCTGGCAGAATGGCGGAGGCAAGTTAGAGGTTGTGCATGGTTGAAATTCACGAGCAGCTATCTACATGAAGTATGGTCGGCGCCATGATTCCCGCTGTCCCTATGCTGTGGTTGGGAGTTCACGGTGGATCACGAGGAGATATGAGTATCGCGATGCTACGTAGACTGTCATTTCTAAAAGGGTTGACGCACTTCTTGCTCCCCGTACGCTTTTGAGTATACAATGGGAAAAATGGCGAGTAAGTTTCGGGATGTTTCGTGATGGGTGCCCAATCGCCTTTGACAGGATTCCCGCAGTCCTCATGGTCACTATTTCGCGAATGGGCACGTGTTTTATGATTTTACGCAACTGGCATCGATCTCGGTCAGTTTGGCGAGATTCCCGCAGGCAAGCCGTGCAGTCAGCCGGCCGTCTTGAGCATGTGAGGTCGGAGGATGAACGTTCGAAGTAGGTATCGAATATTACGAATTATTCTGATAGGATTGCATGAATAATACGACACGAGGGCACATTTTCTTTCGAATTCGAATCACGAATTATACAAGTTTTCGAGATAATCGGTTAAATTATCCGATGGAACCAAAGTTCGAAGGAAAAGTCTACATAACGGAATTTCGAAATAACCATACTGGATGTCGCAAATTTTTGAGACGGATAGATTTTTAAAATTAATGTATTTCGAAGCATTTCCGTGATTATTTTTTTTCGAAACTATCATTTCGCAAGATTGCGACATTAGGTTATTTCACGTTATTTCTGGACTTCAATTTGAGATAGTCTCCAAATTTAGAGGTCAATAACAGAAATGAGAGGTAGTTTTCGCGAATAAACCGTCTCGCGGAAAGTCAGGTTTCCTAATACATAAAAATAGTTCACACAAAACTAAAAACTCTTCTCGATACCGAAATTTTACGTTGGACTGATGTATATCACTCAAGGCATCCTCAGTATGCATTTCCTTGAGGTCGGGCACGGGGAAATATAGCATACGCAATCGGCTCCATCGCAATATGTGAGCCAAGTGGCGCGAGTTTAGACGATTTAAACCGACCTCGGCGAATTTTCGTTACCTCCAACTATGCAGACATAAAAATTAGCTACTTTTACTTTCGTTACCCGTTTCTAAAATTAGCTAGTTTTTCGTTACTTTCGTTACCGGTAGACACCCTGTAGCATTTCTTTCTTTTCTTTTTTTTTCTTTCTTCATAGATATGTATTTTTTTCGTGATGTCACTTTTCCGTAATAATTTCCCCTTGGACCGTAATGCCGTAATCGTGAGCTGAAATCCGTAATAATTACGGACAATCCGTAATAGTTGGCACCTCTGCAGTCAACACAATTAACACCGGTTATCAGACAGATTCTACACACCCAAAGCTCACGGGGCTACATGACCACGTTGTCGCAGTCCCTAAACTGAGGAACCAACCAACCATCAGATTGAACCCACGGTTTATGCATTAACGACTCTTCAATTTTCCATGAAACGTATGTTTATCACATTTTGAACAAGGTATGCTGCATCAATAACGCAAGTGTGCAATTATATTTCTCTCGCCAACGGCTAGCCCGGTTTCTCTGAGCTGTAACCATGCAGTTCATAACACGTGTATCGAACATGTTGTTATCAATTCTTGAACTTATGAGCGCGATTTAATCCGCGTGGCAAGGAGAAAGTTGATGGTGATGATTATCACCCTCAGTGGCTGGCCATACGTCACTCGGAAAGCATTTATTTGCGCGAAAGTGCAGCACTTTCATCTCTAGCCTTGAGCTCCCCGATACCAAATGTAGTATTAACATGCTTTCCTTTCACCAGTCTATTGGTGTTAAATGTGTGGCTAATTTCCTTAAATATTCATAGGAAGCAGCCGACCACGTGGTGTTGGGGGTAGCACGCCTGCCTCTCACCCGGAGGCCCCGGGTTCGATTCCCGGCTCCGTCAGGGATTGTAGAAACTGACGTGAGGGCTGGAACGGACTGCCTTCAGCCTCGTAGCTGTCTGACAGTGAGGCAGCGCCCCGATCACGAAAACCAAGATTATTGGCCGAGAGGACCCGATGCGCTGATCACGCGTCACCCCAATATCTGCAAGCCAAATGGCTGGGCAGCGGTCGTTTGGTAGGCCAAGGCCTTTCATGGACTGTAGTGCCTGGGGTTATTATTATTATTATTTTTATATATTCATAGGAAGCGACTTCCGATTTGTCCTTTATTATCACGATCCTTGCTCTGTTGAGTTGATTGTAGTCATTTTTAGCCTACTTTCGATTTTTGCAAAAAATGAAAGTAGAATTATGACATCTACACAGGGCCTAAAATTGTGTGTCTGTCTGTGTGTGTGTGTGTGTCTGTCTGTGTGTGTGTGTGTGTGTGTGTGTGAGTGTGTGTCCTCTGATTGCCTGCCCCTCCACCCCCCCCTATCAATTCCAACACCGTGAAACCGAATTGAACGAAACTTGGTACAGGGGTAGCACTAGCAAAGGACACCTTAGTGTCATGTTTTATATCGCCGCCATCTTGACGAAAACGTATTGGTGGCCACCCAAATGTTCAAAGCTTAAATCAAATTACGACCAAACTAATCATCTGATCTCTACCAAATTTTGCAACGTTATACCTTTATGTATGAAAAATCCTTTGACCAAACGACAAGGTCATCAGCCCAATAATTTGTGGATGGTGGCCATGTATGTGTAAAAATCGATTCCCCCTATCAATTCAAACACGGTGAAACCGAATTGAACGAAATTTGGTACAGGGGTAGCACAAGCAAAGAGCACCTCAGAGTCGTGTTTTATATCGCCGCCATCTTGACGGAAACGGTATGGTGGCCACCCAAATATTAAAAGCTTAAATCAAATTACGACCAACCTAATCATTTGTTTTCTACAACATTTTTCAACAACATACCTTTTTGTAGGAGGCTTCTTTTGACTGAACTACAAGGTCATCAGCCCCATAGTTTGCAGATAGTGGTCATTTGTGTGTGCAAATCGAATCCCCATATCAATTCAAACACGGTGTAACCGAATTGAATGACATTTTTTAAAGAGGTAGCACTAGCAAAGGGCACCTCATATTCATTTTTAATAACCGTTTAGGACGTTGTATTTCAACAAGCTACTTCAACCAACATTCAATTATACTCCTTGAAAAAGGACAGAGTTATGACAATACCCATGCATTTAGGAGAAAGTAGGCTATATGTTCTTTACTGAACATCTTGTTAATAGTTGATCTCATTGACTCCTGGCCATGGTACTAACAAAGGACTATAACCCTGCTCTCGTTACAGATCACAAGGAAAATATACAATAGGGCCTACATTGGTATTTCTGAGATCACGGTTCATGAAAACGTGATGAACAGGATTAACTCGAATTACAGGTTTTATAGTGCAGCTCCGAATGTAATGAAGTAAAATTAGGAGCAATAATAGATGACGCAGGATGAGTTCGAAAATAATACCTTCCTGAGATGTATCAGTGATGTTGATGATAATGATAATAATAAGAATAAGAATAATTTATAACAAACGTTATATCAGCACTCAACGTGCTAGAGGTAGGTGAAGGGAAAATCAAACGAACAGGGAAATTAAAATATCTGGGCTCTTCTTCTGAGTCGGAAACAAGTTCTTCGAAGATCAGCTATTTCGTCAGTCCTCCAATAAGCTGGACGTCAGTTGTTTCGAAGACGCCTCTGGGGCATTGACGCTTCACAGGCTAGGTGCAAGAGAAGACAAATCATGGTGAGAGAATGAAAATATTGAGGGAAGAGGAGAAAGCAAATTCATAACATCTGTTAAATAGATCCAATGCTTGCGACGGTGGGTGAGTGGTTATCGTGTTGGATTACTTACCCCCAAGCTTGCAGGTTCGCTCCTGGCCGTGGTAAGTGATTTTTTTAAGGCGGCAAAAATTACGACACGCATGTCATACAATGTTGGCATGTCAAAGAACCCATTTGAATTCAGTAGGCCGTGTTCATAATGGAACAATTAATTTCAGTATTTTCCGCCAATATACTAGAAAGCGCTATAGTGTCAAGGAGCTTAGATATCTAACCTCCTAGACATTCATAGTGCTTCAAGGAACAACAAAATTCGACATGCAATATTATTATTATTATTATTATTATTAATAGATCCAATTGCACTCGATAGTTGGGCATGGCTTTGTTAAATAAAAGCTGTTTTAAAAACTGTCATCAGGTAGCACAGACTTGAGAATATCCAGTCAGGCTATCTCAAGTCGATGTGCTCTGAAGAAGTGTAATGTGGTTACTAAGCGCTATCGCCTAGTTTTATTTTTTACGGCTAAACTATCTTGTTCAGCATATTTCATGCTAATCTCTTTGTATGACCTCTGTGGTCGAGTCCAAAGTCCTCACTGCAGCGCTACCATTGGACCTGGTAGACGTTATCAGTTCTGATGCTATTGCGTCAAACCCATCATGGCCGTCCTTATTTTTGTAGCAACAATAATCTTGCTACGCACGACACATATCCGTGGTGATTCCTTTTAATTCTGCTTTTCTTTCTCATCAATTTGAAGAACCACTATTTCCATGTTTCTAAGGAAGCTTAATAGCAGCTTATAGGAGCCCTTGGTATTCTTTGTTTCTCGGAATTATAAAAAAACAAGATGTTCAGTAAAGAACATATAGCCTACTTTCTCCTAAATGCATGGGTATTGTTATAACTCTTTGTCCTTTTCAAGGAGTATGATTGAATGTTGGTTGTAGTAGCTTGTTGAAATACAACGTGCTATAGGGATATTAAACATGAATATGAGGTGCCCTTTGCTAGTGCTACCTCTGTACCAAATTTCGTTCAATTCTGTTTCACCGTGTTTGAATTGATAGGGGGAATCGATTTGCACACATACTTGGCCACCATCTGCAAACTATTGGGCTGATCTTCTTGCAGTTTGGTCTGAATATGTTTCCCACATAAAGATATGGTGTTGAAAAATTTGGTAGAGACTAGATTATTAGGTTGGTCGTAATTACATTTTGGCTTTTATCATTTGGGTGGCCGCGATTACGTTTCCGTCAAGATAGCGGTGATATATAACATGACTCTGAGGTGCCCTTTGCTAGTGCTACCTCTGTACCAAATTTCGTTCCATTCGGTTTCGCCGTGTTTGAATTGATAGGGGGAATCGATTTGCACACATACTTGGCCACCATCTGCAAACTATTGGGCTGATGTTCTTGCAGTTTGGTCTGAATATGTTTCCCACATAAAGATATGGTGTTGCAAAATTTGGTAGAGACTAGATTATTAGGTTGGTCGTAATTACATTTTGGCTTTTAACATTTGGGTGGCCGCGATTACGTTTCCGTCAAGATAGCGGTGATATAAAACATGACACTGACGTGCCCTTTGCTAGTGCTACCTCTGTACCAAATTTCGTTCCATTCGGTTTCACCGTGTTTGAATTGATAGGGGGAATCGATTTGCACACATACTTGGCCACCATCTGCAAACTATTGGGCTGATGTTCTTGCAGTTTGGTCTGAATATGTTTCCCACATAAAGATATGGTGTTGCAAAATTTGGTAGAGACTAGATTATTAGGTTGGTCGTAATTACATTTTGGCTTTTAACATTTGGGTGGCCGCGATTACGTTTCCGTCAAGATAGCGGTGATATAAAACATGACACTGAGGTGCCCTTTGCTAGTGCTACCTCTGTACCAAATTTCGTTCCATTCGGTTTCACCGTGTTCGAATTGATAAGGGGAATCGATTTTCACACAAAGATGGCCGCCATCCGCAAAATATTAGGCTGATGACCTATTAGTTTGGTCAGAGGATGCTCCCTCCATAAAGGTATGTTGTTGCTAAATTTGCTAGAGATCGGATGATTAGGCTAATCGTAATTTGATTTAAGCTTTGAACATTTGTGTGGCCGCCATTACGTTTCTGTCAAGATGGCGGCGATATAAAACATGACACTGAGGTGCCCTTTGCTAGTGCTACCTCTGTACCAAATTTCGTTCATTCGGTTCCACCGTGTTCGAATTAATAGGGGGAATCAATTTTGACATAAAGATGGCCGCCATCCGCAAACTATTGGGCTAATAACCTATTAGATTGGTCAAAGGATGCTCCCTCCATAAAGGAATGTTGTTGCAAAGTTTGGTAGAGATCGGATGGTTATGTTAGTCGTAATTTAACTTAAGCTTTGAACATTTGTGTGGCCACCATTACGTTTCTGTCAATATGGCGGCGATATAAAACATGACACTGAGATGCCCTTTGCTAATGCTACCTCTGTACCAAATTTCGTTCCATTCGGTTTCACCGTGTTTGAATTAATAGGGGGAATTGATTTTCACACAAAGATGGCCGCCATCCGCAAACTATTAGGCTAATGACCTAGTCATTTGTTCAAAGGATGTTTCTTCTATAAAGGTATGTTGTTACAAAATTTGGTAGAGCTCGGATGATTAGGTTAATCGTAATTTGATTTAAAATGTGAACATTTGTGTGGCCGCCATTACGTTTCCGTCAAGATGGCGGCGATATAAAACATGACACTGAGGTGCCTTTTGTTAGTACTACCACTGTACCAAATTTCGTTCCATTCGGTTGCACCGTGTTCGAATTAATAGGGGTAATCGATTTTCACACAAAGATGGCCGCTATCCGCAAACTATTACGCTGATGACCAATTAGTTTGGTCAAAGGATGCTCCCCCCATAAAGGTATGTTGTTGCAAAATTTGGTAGAGATCGGATTATTAGGTTAGTCGTAATTTGATTTAAGCTTTGAACATTTGTGTGGCCGCCATTACGTTTCCGTCAAGATGGCGGCGTTATAGAACATGACACTGAGGTGCCTTTTAATAGTACTACCTCTGTACCAAATTTCGTTCCATTCGGTTGCACCGTGTTCGAATTAATAGGGGGAATCGATTTTCACACAAAGATGGCCGCCATCCGCAAACTATTACGCTGATGGCCTGTGGGTTTGGTCAAAGGATGCTCCCCCCATAAAGGTATGTTATTGCAAAATTTGGTAGAGATCGGATGATTAGGTTAGTCGTAATTTGATTTAAGCTTTGAACATTTGTGTGGCCGCCATTACGTTTCCGTCAAGATGGCGGCGATATAAAACATGACACTGAGGTGTCCTTTGCTAGTGCTACCTTTGTACCAAATTTCGTTCAATTCGCATTCACTGTGTTTGAATTGATAGGGGGGGGACAGACATTCAGAGTACACACACTCACACACACACAGACACACACACACACACACACACACACACAGACTCACACACACACATACACACACACACACAGACTCACACACACACATACACACACACAGACAGACACACTTTTTTCGCCCTGTGTTGATCTCATAAGTCTACTTTCATTTTTTGCAAAAATCGAAAGTAGGCTAAAAATGGTAAATAGATGTATCCGTATTGGTTGATAGAATTATTATTTGCTTCGACTTTCCAATTATTTTTCTTCACCTTAACTATCAAATGCTATGATCATGCTCGCATGCATGCTTGAATGAATTTATATCAACGATATACACATTTTATTGACCGAAACACAAGTATCGTAACATAAAAAGCCAATTAGTAAGGATTGTTTTCAAGTCATTTCGAGGTTATAAGAAGCTATACCGATGCACTTTACTTTACTCGACCTGGAAGACGGATATCATAAAAAGATATTTTTGGCAAGTTAATTGATAATTACTGCTTACATGTCAAGTATGCTTGAATATTTTTGCTATTATAGAATTTTACGCACATTATGTTGCCAGTAGATCAGAAAAATCTACAGAGTGAAGAATGATCTTGAATTTTTGACTGATATTTGATAATATTTATTTACGTGTTTTATCGAAAATTCTTCCAATTTTAACGACGGTTTACTTGCCTTATCACGTGTCTACATTCGAAAAATTCGACATATTTCGTAATACTAATAGAATTCAACATAGTATTTTAAGGTAGTTTGTCTAATTACACATCAATTCATATATTTAACCTACAAGTTTTTCATTAATTTAAATAAACACTATTTGTAAGGTGTAGTATTTTCCGGCTGAGGATGGAATAATTGATATTCCGAAACATGTACGTCGTTTAATATTTCAATAAACAACTGCTCCTATAGTACAGTACAGCTGGAATGGTTTTGTTCCAAAAACTAGCTTTTTGAAAATTGTTCGAAAAGCACAAAAAAAAGCTTAACTCTAAATTTCGGAATAATTTGGAGTCTAGTATTATGCTGTGGGAAAAATAAAAAAATAAAAGATTTTTTATCTGAATCTACGTATTTTAAAGGAAAGTTTTTTAACAAAAAATGTAGAGGACATTGCCACCTACAATTTGTATCATTGAGGTCATGTCATACGTTTTGAAATGCAGAAGCTAGGTGGTGTCAAAGTTTCCAAAAAAGAGGTTTTTCACTTTTTGTCCTAGAAAAAATGTTCTTTTCCACAAAAGAGTGAATCAGAAATTTGTTCCTCTAAAAATTGTCTGCAACATTTATTTAAACGTTTGTTTCCTCCGACTGACCGTTCCAAAGTTATAGCGCAGCAAATGCAACGCTGCGTAGTCAAGGCTACTATTGTTACTGCGGAGAGAGCGGTGGGCATAGTTTGGTTGGTTGGTTGGTTCCTTAGTTTAGGGGCTGCGACAACGCGGTCAAGTAGCCCCGTGTACTTTGGGTGTGTGTAGAATCTGTCTGATAACCGGTGTTAATTGTGATGACTGTATTAGTGTGTGTATCTGTTTTTTAATTCAAGTAGGGACTGCAACTTTGAATTTTCAAATAGTTCCTACTTTTGCCGCCAAACGCCACCGTCAACGACTACTAGGCCTAGTTCAGAACTAGCTACTAGACGCCACCGCAGTCGGCTCTTGGCAACGAACGTAGCAACCTAAGAGCGTTGTTTACATTCTTAACCTATCCAATTTAGTTTCACACAGGTGTAATTAGTGGAAAGATCTTTAACATGCCATAAATCTATGACATGGGACCGTCGGCTTTACTTCCCCTCCGAAGGAAGGCATACTGAGGGATTTTTAACGCTCTTAAAAAATCCGACGGCTTCGGCCGGGTTTGAACCCGCTATCTTGGCCATAGAAGCTCAGCATGCTACCAACTACGCCACCGAAGCCGCTGGGCATAGTTTAGACCGGGACCGTTGTCGGACAATTTTCATACTTCGGCAGACTATAACTTTGGAACGGTAAGTCGGAGAAAAAAAATGTTTCAATAAATGTTGTAGACAATTTTGAGAGGAACAAATTTCTGATTCGCTCTTTCGTGAACAAAACATTTTTTCTAGGACAAAAAGTGAAAAAACACTTTTTTGGAAACTTTGGCACCACCTACCTTCTGCATTTCAAAACGTATGACATGACCTCAATGAGATACAGTAAATTGTAGGTGACAATGTCCTCTACATTTTTTGTTTAAAAACCTTTTCTTTAAAACACGTCCTTTTAGAGAAAAACGCTTTTCAATATTTTTTTTAGTTTTCCGACAAAATGATCGTGCAAATTATTCTGAAATTTAGAGTTAAGCTTTCCTTGTGCTTTTCTAATGATTTAGTCTACTAAAAGCCAACCATAGCACGGTTTTTGGAACAAAAGGGGTTTCTTCTCTGCAGCTGTACTGTACTATTAGGCTATTACTGATCAGGCGAATTTCCAGTTTATCAATTTGGGAATTGTACCATATCAAGTCGTGGACAATGAAGGCATCGGATAAAAATCGAATAGAGGTTTTCGAAGTTCAGTGAATGTGAGAAATGCTGCACATCCCTTGAAAAGGGGAATTACTATCGACAGTTTGATGACGCTGCGTTTCGAATATGATGTTGTTGTTTCATTTGATGGTCTTGGACATTGTTGTCAATCTTCTCCGTGGACTTGAGTGTGAGTGTGGAATTTTGTCTGATAACCTGTGTTATTGTGATGCCATTATTAGTGTATTTGTAATTGGCTGGCTGTTTGGCTCAGCGGTTACGTTCTCACCTGCTGTACCCAAGGTTGCAGGATCGAATCCTGGCACAGTCAGCTGGCATTCGATGGTGTTCAAATGCGAGGGAGCCGTATGGGTAGATTTACTGGCACGTTAAAGATTCCCTTCGGGGCAAAATTTCGGCACTCTGGCATCTCTAAAAGCCAGAGTAGTTAAAAGGGACGTTCAACCAATACCATTATTATTATTATTGTTATTATTATTATTATTATTATTATTATTATTATTATTATTATTATTATTATTATTATTATGTATTTGTAATTCTGGTGAGGATTGGGAAGAAGGTGGCTGTGGCCTTAAGTTAAGGATTAACCCCAGCATTTGCCTTGAGCAGCAGTGGTGAAACCATGGAAAAACACTTCCAGGATGACTCAAGTGGGAATACAACCCACCCTTTATCAGTTTTGCCCCACGAGGCTGAGTGAACCCCGTACCAGCCCTCAGATCAGAATTGCATTTCTTGGAAGAGCTGGGAATCGAACCCGGACCTCCGGATCGACAGACAAGTATGCTAGACGCTAAACCAGGAGGTAGACGCGAGAAATAACATCCTTCGTCTGGTATGTATGTAGTAGTCCGGAAAAGTGCCAACATGTTTTGGGAGGTTATTTCCTATCCCCCCAGGGGCTCACAACTTGTGGGACGTGGGCTGGTGACCACGGGACCCCAGCTGAGTCCAGTATTGCTTCCACTTACTTGTGCCAGGCTCCTCTCTGTCATCTTTCCTATCGACCTTCTTTGGTCAACTCTTGTTCTTTTCCGACCCCGACGGTGTTAGGGTATCTGAGGCCTAGGGAGTCATTCACTTTCCCGCCCTAATGGGCCCTTGTCTCTTCTTTCCAGATACCCTCATTCTTCGAGGGGTCAGCCTTCTTTTTCTTTTCATATATCCTGCCTTCTGCTCAAGGCCCTTAAGGAGGCAGGGTTTGTGTGTAGCCCCACCACCCTGGATAGTGCTACACCCTGAAAGGCTCACGGCTAGTGAGTTCGGGAGTTGGCGACCCCGAGGGATTCCTGAGCTGGGTCCGGTTCCCCCCCCCCTTTCCATTGCCTCTGGGGCGAACCCTCTCTTCTTTCAATTTCCTATCTGCCTTTCATGGCTCTCCTTCCTTCCAAGTCCCTCAAACCTCATTCCTCGAGCGTTGAGGGCATTTCTTTTCCTCCTGTCCTTTATTTGCCTTATTCTCCATTTGTTTTCCATTTCTTCTAGTATTTAAGTTCGTAGCTAGTTTTAGTTATAGCTTACATCTATTATCATTTTCACGATCACCCAAACCATTAGGGGCAGATAACCTAGATGTTAGGCCCCTTAAAACGACAATCATCATCATCATCATCATCATATTTCCTATCACATATTAAATAAAAGAAAAGTTTCTTAAATGTTCTTTTCCTTTCTACATCGCTTGCACAGAATCGGAACCGATTCACTGAAGGGAATGACAATGACCTGGATGAAGGTAAATCAGCGTGATGTCCTGAACCACGTGGGCTGAAACACTTTTGGCAAGTGTGTCAGAGAGTGTACCGCTGGTGGTCAGCTGCGGTATGCTGAGCCTCCTCTTCGGCGAGGGCGGCCAACACGAGTTCGCACTGTCTTGCACAACTAGCGGAGCAGCTACGCCCTTACCCCTGAGGAATACCGTATGTAACTTGCAACACAGTTCGCGCGTGGCGTAACTCGGTCCACATTCATCCGGAACAGTCTGGTTCACATCTGCCACAATTATTGCTCATGCCCTTGTTTTCTCGGTAGAAGATGACGCCCACCTCTATAGCTACATCTGTTTATTTTAACTGCTGGTTGGTTGGTTCATAAGTTTAGGGGCTGCGACAACGCGGTCATGTAGCCCCGTGTACTTTGGGTATGTGTCGAGTCTGTCTGATAACCGGTGTATTTTTGATGTGTAACATCTTTCCACTCGGGGTCTGGATATTTTTGTGGCGCTCGGTAGCTGGACATGTTTGTGGGAGTGGTTTTGGAAAAGGGACGGAAATTGATGGGACGGAAGTGCATGGGACGGAAACAATAAGGGCGCGTGGTGGCGGGGATCGGTACAACGACGTACTGTAGGTCGTGTTGCTATGGGGAATGTATGTCGCATACAGTTTAGTTCAAGGTTTGGAGACCCCATTTAAGATATTCCCACAATAAATCTTCTTCAACTTGTCGTTCTTTGGTGTGGAAATATTCATTTTATCATATTTGCTGAAAACAATTACGATTTTGCTGTATTCTTATTTAACGTAAGCACTCGATGTACTGTCGGCCATGTGGCTATGTGGAATTATATCGCATCAACAAACACTCCAAACAACGTAGGAATTCAGTATTTTAACACCGGCTACTAACAATAATTGAAACTTCGTTGGTCTAAACATATCACTGGGAGAAACACATTTAATATACTCTCCACACACCTAATTTTTAATCGCGCCTATACTTGGCAGTGCGCTCTATCGGCTAAACGAGGCCATTTTCAATAACATCGCTGGCATGGGTTCATTAACTGGCTGGTATAGAGCGCAGCTCGCATCAAGTAGGCAGTGGATTGCTTCCGCCACGGCAAATAACAATTATGATTCATTACGGTCAGGATTTCGCAATGGAGTTATACAAGTAGTTATTTCAATGACCAACAGAGTTCACTGTCAACAAGGGATTTGCGCTCCCGAGACACACATAGTAGGATAACATGTCACATGTTACACATCATATGCGACTGCTGTAAGGCACGTATAATTTATTTATTTTTATTTATTTTTTACGTGGGAAGTGGAAAAATCTTCTATCAAGACGTTTGAAGAGAGTCCGCACTCTTCAAGTGTGTGGGATTCTTACGCACTAAAAACCACACCCTTTCCATCCTGACAGTCCGTCCTGGAACCGCTCTCGCATTACCTCAGGACGGTGTCGAATTAGTGAGCCTTTTAAGCTGCTCCTTCCTTATTCTGTTTATCACTGACGCTCATAAGCATCCAGTTCCATCTTCGATTTTGTTGATGTACACAGCAAATAGCATACTGATGATCACTTCCTGTGTAGTCCTCAATTTCCCGCCTTTCAGATATTCTTGACAAAGGATTGTTTGACGCAAAAGTCACATCCGGTATGATTCCTTTGCAGCCAGGTCGTTGAATGTTAGCCGTATTTACGGTCGTCAATCCCAACCTTGCAGCCATTTCTAGTATACGACGTCCTCTGGACCGGTATTAATTGTGATGGCTGTATTAGTATGTGTATCTTTTTTTAATTCAAGGATTGCAGACATTTACTTTTCAAAGAGTTCCTACTTTCGCTTACCAAACGTCACCGGCAACAACCACCTAGTTCTGAACTTGGTTACTAGATGCCACCGCAGTCGGCTCCTGGTGACGAACGTTGGAACCTAAGAGCGTTAGTCAAATCTAACCTATAATTTAGTTTCACACAAGTGTAATTAGTGGAAGGTTCTTTATCATGCCATACATTTTTTGACATGGGACCGCCGGCTTTACTTCCCCTCCGAAGGAAGGCATACTGAGGGATTTTTAACGCTCGGGTTTAAACACGCAACCTTGGGCATAGGAGCTCAGCATGCTACCTACTACGCCACCGACACCGCGAATATTTTAACCGCAATGTGTGGTTTGTTTACAATGTGTCTGACCAACGGTGAATAGCGTGGGAAAATCTGTTCGTGTCAGTTTTGTTTGTTCCCTTATCACTGAATAATCGCACAACGTAGATTAGATGAAACTTGGTGCAGTTTAACCCCTAGGGGCCTCGTGAAACCGTGTTTTAAGCGCTCTTAACGACGAATGCCCGGAGACTTCTTTTGTTTTTCATAATAAGGGTTAAATTCCACAATTGAATCAGTCGGAGCTGAGGAGCATTAAGTCAGTTTTCACTACATTTCAGGAGAAGATAAAACGTGTTCCGCCTAGTCTATACTTGTTAACATATGGTACATGTTTCAATACCTAACTTAATTGGTGTCTTCCTCAGCCTAGGAGAAATGTGTATGTTTGTCTTTTTATTAGCCTACTTTTCACATTTTGCAAAACTGAGGAAAAAGTAGACTTATGAGATCGGGCAAATGTGTGTCTGTCTGTCTGTCTGTCTGTCTGTCTGTCTGTCCTTCTGTCTGTCTGTCTGTCTGTCTGGCTGGCTGTGTGTGTGTGTGTCCCCCTATCAACTCCTAAACGGCTGGAGCAATCGAAACAAAATTTGGTAGGATTAAAGATCTATACCTGAATATCTCACGGCCATATTTGAAAATGATGTCAGTGCTACCAACTGCTAAAAAATCGCAATTGAAATTTGAGCTCCATGATATATATCTTGGAAGGTATGAATGGGAGCTATTTCAAAATTGGCACACGTATAGATAATAATAATTCAGTTTAATTTCCAGGAGTCCATACATGGCAGTGTTGCCAAAATGATTATAAGCCTGCTGATAGGTCCAGTTTTTAAATGCATATAACTTCTACACTATCAATTGGAATTCAACCAAATTTCGTATGTTGTATGTGTACATAACCAGATATGACTGAGCGTATTTTTACGATCCACCAGGGCTGCCAACTGTTAATAAATGCTCCTAATTTATTTTATCCAAATACCAATATATCAGAAAGTATGCAAGCCGACAGCTTTAAACTATGCACACGTATAGTACCTGACATTCTATATTAATTTGGAGTAACTTATATACGTCAGTGCTACCAACATGATTCTAAGCCTGCTGACAGGTCCAAATTTAAATACATGCAACTTCCATACTATCATTTGGATTTGAACCAAATTTCGTATGTGCTATGTGTACCATAACAGATATGACTATGCATATTCTTAAGAGCAACCAGGGCTGCCAACTGTTAATATGTACTGTCCCTATTTTTGTTACCCAAATATCAATATATCAGAAAGTATGCAAGCCAATAGCTCTAAACTTTGCACATGAATAGTACCTGGCATTCTAGATGAATTTGGAGTAACTAATATACGTCAGTGCTGCCAACATGATTCTAAGCCTGCTGACAGGTCCAATTTTAAAATGCATGTAACTTCTATACTAACTAATGGATTTCATTCAAAATTGGCACAACAATAGATCATATTATTTCAGATTATTTCTGACCAATACATGCATGACATTGTTGCCAACATGATTTTACGCGCGCTGTTAGATCCAATGTTTAACTGCATGTAACGTCCATGCTATTCATTGGACTTCAACCAAATTTTGTATTCTGTACCTTAAGAGATGGAACTAAGAATATATTCAGTCTTCAGGGCTGCCAACTGTGGTGCCCTATTAGGCTACATTATGCCAGGTATACAGTATTTCGAACTAATTAGAAATTTCGATATTAGCAACTTAATTTCGTCATTATTCTAGATAGGTTCATATACTGTAGAATAATCATTGGCATGAAAAGTAGGCTGTATAGTTCTTCGCGGAACTTCTTGTTTTTATTTATTTATTTATTTATTTATTTATTTAATAATTATTAGATACAACCATGAAAGGTCATTTTACACTAATATTTTAACAATTTCAAATAATATTAACAAAAACAACAACAATAACAGGTAACAATTGGCAGTGATGGCAGAAAGGATAAATCTCGGGAAGGACGCAAGGAGTGATTAGGGTAGTGAGTGATTAGGAGGGCGAGGGGTTAGGAAAACAGGGTGAAAGGGATCTTCTAATGTTATGTTTGAATGTTCGATAGGGAGAGAATATGTCAATGTTTGGAAGGGAGTTGCTAAGGGTAGGTAGACGGTGGAAAATAGAGCGCTTCTGTACTTCAAGACATGGGCGAGGCATGTGGTGTAAATGGTTTGGCGTGTTGAACGGGAGGGAACATGAAGTGGGAAGTAGCTTAAGAGCATGTTACATTTTGTGTAACAATTCATAATTTTATGTAGGAAACACAGGTCAGTAAATTGTAGACGGCTTCTCAGGTCGAGTAAATTGAGCTGATTTAGGATGTCGGATTTGGCAAAGTGCCTTAGTGAAGGATTGCGAGCTTTGACAATTGACATGAAGAAATTAAAGACACTGTTCAATTTAGAAATATTGGTTATAGCCGAAGTAGACCAAATTGGAGAAGAGAAATCTAGGATAGGGAGAACATATGTGGTGAAGTATAATTTAAGTGCAGTGAGGTCTTTAATTTCTGTGAATCTGTATAGAATGCCGATACTGCGCATTGCGCGAGATTTGATATGGTCAATGTGGGGAGAGAATGTCAGTTTATCATCGTGAATAATACCTAAATCTCTCACCTGAGAAACCGTATCCAATTTATTTCCACATATTTTATAGTCCGCCTGATTTCCAGATTTCAGTAGTGAGAAAGACACTTCTGTGTGTCTGTCTATCTGTCTGTCTGTGTGACCCCACCCCGCCCCCTATCAACTCCTAAACGGCTGCATCTATCGAAACCAAATATGGTATGAGTAAAGAGCTATGCCTGAATATTGCAAAGCCATATATGAAAATGACGTCAGTGCTACCAACTGCTGAAAAATAAGAATTGAAAATTGAGGTTTATGTTGGATATCTCGGAGGATATGCATGGGAATTGTTCCAAAGTTAGCACACATATACATAATATTACATCAGACTAATTTACAGGAACCCATAGGCTATATGAGAGAGTTGCCAACATGATTCTATGCCTGCTGATAACTCCAATATTTAAATGGGGGCGTGGTGGCGCAGTGGTCAAGCTGTTAGCCTCTCACCAAGGTGGACCGGGTTCGATTCCCGGTCAATGCATGTGAGATTTTCGATGTGAAATGCCATGTCCTGTGGTTCGGATTCCACGTTAAAAGGAGGTCCCGTGGCTCATGATCTCAAGATTAACGGTCACGTTAAACTACAAGCTTCCTTCCTTCCTTCCTTCAATCTTTAAATGCATATAATTTCCATACTGTCTATTGGATTTCAACCAAATTTGGAATGTGATTTGCGCACCGGAGCAGATATGAATATGCATTTTCTTAGTGTCAACAGGGCTGCCAACTGTTGAAAAATGCACTTTATACATTCTTATCCTACTCTCAATATATCAGAAAGAATGCAGGCCAACAGTTCTAAACATTTGCATACATATAGTACCTGCAAATGTAGGTTAATTTTCAGTAACCGATATATGACAGTGCTGCCAACATGATTCTACGCGTGTTGATAGATTTAATGTTGAATCACATGTAACTTCCATACTAATAACTGAAGTTCTTTCAAAATTGGCACATATATAGATCATGATATTTCAATTTACGTTTGAGCATCCGATTTATGGCTGTATCGCCAACCTGATTTTATGCATGCTGATACATTCAATAGGATATTTAAATACATGTAAGGTGCATACTATCTATTGGATCTCAACCAAATTTTGGACCTTAAGAGATAGAACTAAGACTATATTTCGAGTCGCCAGGTCTGCCAACTGTTGATATATAGTCTCTATAATTTGAAGAAGAGTAGGCTCTTTAGTTCGTCACGGAACTACTTGTTTTTTATTATTGTAATCATAAGATGTAAAGTACGAAACTTCGAAGCGGAAAGCAGGTTAGGCTGGTGTGGTACCCGCCAACAACTCGAGTCCTGGCCGCCACTGTGAGCAGGTAAGGCCGGTGTGGTACCCCGCAATAACTCGAGTCCTGGCCGCCACTGTGAGCAGGTTAGGCTGGTGTGGTACCCCCCAACAACCCGAGTCCTGGCCGCCACTGTGAGCAGGTAAGGCTGGCCGGGTCGTGACTCGTCCTGGTCACGATGTGGCTGCCCGCTGCTCCGACTCAACTCCAACCTGCCTGCAGACACTTTCCAATACCTGCCACTTCACACTCAGCATCGTATTCGTGTGAACTACTATTGTCACGCATCATCGAAATGCGGTCAAATTCTCGATATCTCTACGTATTGTAATTTAAACTTCCACTGCATTACTGACTAGTTTAGCTGTACGCGTTAACCTCATGGAACCATATGTTTCTGGACTCGATAAACGAATGAGTTCGAACTTCAATTTTGGCCATCCTTGAAATGATTTCCCGAGGATTCACAGTTTTAACTACAAGCAATTGTGGTGACGATTATCTTCTAAGAGATCTCGGTGGTCTCTTTAGTAATCTTGACCAATTTCTCCCAGGGGCTCACACCTTGTGGGACGTGGGTTGGCGACCACGGGGCCCCAGCTGAGTCCAACATTGCTACCACTTACTTGTGCTGGGCTCCTCTCCGTCTTCTTTCTTGTCGACCTGTCTTGGTCAACTCTTTTTCTCTTCCGACCTCGACTGTATTAGGGTATCCGGGGACTAGGGAGTCTCTTCCTTTGCAGCCTTATTTGGCCCTTGTCTCATCTTTCCTGATACCCTCCTTCTGCGAGGTGTCAGCCTTCTTTTTCTTTTCATGTTATCTCCTGCCTTCTGCTCAAGGCGCTCAATTAGGTAGAGTGTATGTTGCGCCACCACTTCTGGCGCACCCTGGATTTTGCTACTCCCTCAGGGGCTCACGGCTGCTTAGTTTGGCAGTTGGCGATCTCGGGGGATTCCTGAGCTGGGTCCGTTCTTTTCCCCATTTTTCCACTGACTTTGGAGAGGGCTCTCTCCTCTTTCCCTTTCCCATCTGCCTTTCATGGCTATCTTTCCTTCCAAGTCCCTCAATCCTCATTCTTCGAGGGTTGAGGGCATTTCTTTTCTTCCTGTCCTTTATTTGCCTTACCCTTTATTTGTTTACCATTTCTTCTTCTAGTATGAATGTCTGTAGTTAGTATTAGTTATAGTTTTCATTCTCATCTCATCTTTCACTATCACCCAAACCATTAGGGGCCGATAACCTAGATGTTAGGCCCCTTAAAACAACAATTATCATCATCATTATCAAAGAGGTTGAGAAAAGGCCCACGGCCGATTTCCTCCCAAAATCCCTTCCTTGGCCCGTCCTGAAAAGATAATGAAGAATGGCCTTTGGCTGTGTTGATAAAATTATTATTATTAATGTATTATTGAAGAGGTTGAGAGCGCCTGCAGTACACCATGAGGTGGTTGAGTTCTGATGGCCACATTTGGCCCGTGCAACAACAACAACTGCGCCAGTGATGAAGATGATGATGATGATAATTGTTGTTTTAAGGGGCCTAACATCTAGGTTATCGGTTCCTAATGGTCTGGGTGATAGTGAGAGATGAGATGAGACTGAAAACTATAACTAATACTAACTTCAAACTTACAGACTAGAAGAAGAAATGGTAAACAAATAAAGGATAAGGCAAATAGAGGACAGGAAGAAGATAAATGCCCTCAACCCTCGAAGAATGAGGATGGAGGGACTTGGAAGGAAGGGGAGCCATGAAAGGCAGATAGGAAACGGAAAGTGGAGAGGGGCCGCCCCAAAGCCAGTGGAAAAAGGAAAAAAAAACGGACCCTGCTCCGGAATCCCTCGGGATCGCCAACTCCCGAACTCATAAGCCGTGAGCCCCTGAAGGTGTAGCAATATCCAGGGTGCACCAGAAGTGGTGGGGCTACATACACCCTGCCTCCTTGAGGCCCTTGAGCAGAAGGCAGGAGACAATATGAAAAGAAAAAGAAGTCTGACCCTTCGCAGAAGGAGGGTATCAGGAAAGATGAGACAAGGGCCAATTGAGGCGTGAAAGGAAGAGACACCCTAGGCCTCGTATACCCTAATACCGTCGGGGTCGGAAGATAACAAGAGTTGATCAAGAGAGGTCGACAGGAAAGAAAACGGAGAGGAGCCCGACACAAGTAAGTGGAAGCAATGCCGGACTCAGCTGGGGTCCCGTGGTCGCCAACCCTCGTCTCACTAGATGTGAGCCCCTGGGGGAGTGATGAATATGTCAGTGACTTGTTGTGAAGGTAAATTTATAGCTGCGATAAATACCTACTTGAGGAAATTAGCATGGCTGCCTGTTTTTATCGCGAGCTTGATCGAGATTGTGAATTCCTTAAATATGTAACCCGTCCGACCTTGCGCGGCCTGGGAATGAGGTCTAATGACCCAGGGCTTCACGCCCACTCGCCTGCACTTTCTCCGGCATGAAAGTGGATCACATATATACAAACACACGGCTGCTAATCAGGAAGTGAACACACCATTACCGATCGAAGAAGAACAAGATGAGGTACGCAGCGCGCGATTGCCTCGAGCCTGCAGAAACCTGTCTTGTGTCCGCAGTGAAAGGCTGGCAGGCGATATTCACTATTGTGCTCCATGGGAAAATGGTTTGATTCCTGGGTGGAGGCTTGGAGCTATTACTTATATGGAGGCTGGAAAGTGTGCGGGAGGCAAAGCGGCGTTCCCACACTCAAGTCAGCGGTGCCATATTTTATGCACGGCTGCCTCGCGTGGTACAAAGCGCAACTTACTCCTGAGGCTGTCAGAGTTTTCCTAGTCTCAATGACATCATTGATGTCTCATGCGAGCAGCTTTCCAAATAGTAGGCTATGTGTAGCGATTCTCTCCTGAGGGCGGTCTTCACTCTTTAAGTATCCTCACATTGAAAGAAGCTGTCCTCTAAACTGTGTTTATGTTCGACGATGTCGAAATGTAAATATTATACGTCAGAAAACTGTATCATAATGTTGGTTATTATAGTACTGTTTTTCATTATGAGACAGTTTCTCCAGCCAATTCGAGCTCATTCATTGACCAATTAGGTAAGGATCCTACATGTTGGACATGAATTACATGATTTGAAAGTTCAAATTGGATATCGGATCAACCATTGTAGTTACAATCCCAAACACAAAGACAAAATCAGCTCGAACCTTTACGGTAACAAGAAAATACTATGACATATGCAAGAAATTTATGAATCTACGTCCAGAAGTTAGCAACACAGCATCCTTCTATATAAATTACCGACATGGAAAGTGCACCGTCCCATATGTTCGCGTAAATAAACTGGCGAATATGTGACAAGAAATAGCACTGTACCTTAATATCCCCCACTCCAATTTCTACACAGCGTATTGCTTTCAAACGACTTCTGTGACAATATTAGTGAATGCCCAAGCTGGACGGCAATAGTCATCATGCTGGCAGTAAACAATAGCATTGCCAAAGCAAAGTAAATGGTCTCTGCTTTCGAAGTGCTTTGACCCACGCATGCGCTCTCTTCAGTCAGCAAAGCATGCGCGCCCTGTTCACTAACTGAATTAACTGAATCCCACAGATATGTATGAATATTTATGTTAAAACATATAATAAAGTTATAATTATCGTCGAACATAAACAGTGGTATGCAACTCGCCTATAATGGTAATTAACAAACTCGTATTGGAATTATAAAACTCGCTACGCTCGTTTTATAAACATACTCGTGTCTTAATTATTGCCATTATAGGCTCGTTGCATAATGTAACCCCCCGAGGCACTAGAGCCCTTGAAGGGCCTAGGCCTATCAAGCGACCGCTGCCCAGCCAATTGGCCTGCAGATATTGGGGTGAGGCGTGGTCAGAACGTCGAGCCCCCTCGGCCATTAATCTTGGTTTTCGTGACCGGGGCACTGCCTCACCGTCAGACAGCTACTCAATTGTCCTCACGGGGCTGAGTGCACCCCGTTCCAGCCCTCACGTCAGTTTTAAAATCCCTGACGGAGCCGGGGATCGAACCCGGGGCATCCGGGTGAGAGGCAGGCGCGCTACCCCAACACCACGGGGCCGGCTCGTTGCATAATGTACTATTTGTTAATTGTTAGGCCAATGCTGAAGTTTAAAAACGTCGGGTATTTATTACAAGATTGCTAGATCTATAAGTTTTCAACTTCAAATAATATTTAATTCTGTGGAATTAAACGCAGTTCATCATCATAATCGAGGACCACGTAAATAACTCTTCGTGATTTCAGTAGTCTTTGGCGCCAGTCTTTCATTCTCTTGCTCAAAGCTTCTTCCTTTCCAGATGTCCAATGTTGATTCTTTTTGGTCGCTGTTTCTGGCTCTAGGAACATATCTTAATTCTGAAAGTGATTCTGTTGCTGATGTCTTGATCAGTGATGTTCATTTCTTGTAGATCCTTCTTGTGTTAGCAAACCATTTTTCATAATAATTGCCTTTTCTATTGGGCTTGTTGAAATTGTTAAAAAATTCTTTGTGAGTCAATCGTCAGGCATTCTTGAAACATGTACAAAGAATTTAACCCTTCGTTTTCGTATGGTTTCTGAGATTCTGCTGCATGTTTGATATACTTCTTTGTTTCTGTGTAATCGGTATGTGTCAGCACATTTTTTTTTTTGGTCCGAGAATTTTTCTTAAAATTTTTCGTTCTTTTGTTTCAATTTCTTCAATGTCTTTTTTAGTTGTTAGTCCGAAGTATACAGGCACTCTGGTTGGATTACTGTTTGAGAGTGTCGTAGTTTAGTCATAATAGAAATCGCTTTTTGGTTGCATGTGTTTTATTTATTTATTTATTTATTTATTTATTTATTTATTTATTTATTTATTTATTTTAATCGCTTTTCCTCCAAGCTCGGCTTCACCCAAGCACTCTGTGAGGGATCATTCCTCTACCGCCACAAGGACAGTGTCTAGGAACTGGAAACACTATGTCAGCAGATACAACTGGGGATAGTGACATGCGACCGCTAACTTGGGTCCAATGAAGGAAATGCCAGGGAAGGGAGTGGGAAGGAAGCCGGCAGTGGAACTGTTGAAAGGTGAAAGTGGGAAACCACGGAAAACCATTTTCAGGTGGAGGTCAAACCCACGCTCTCCCGATACCATCCAGGTACGAGGTTGCGCGTTAATGCTCTCAGACACCGCGGCCGGTTATTTATTTATAAATTTATTAATTTATGTATTTATTTTATTTATTTATTGATTAATTTATTTATTTTTATTTATTTTTATTTATTTTATATATTAATTAATTAATTATTTTATTTTATTAATTAATTAATTAATTTATTTATTTATTTATTTTATTTATTTATTTATTTTTTATTTGTATATTTATTTATGTATTTATTTAGGCCCTTCACGAGCTGTAGTGCCAGGGGTTATTATTATTATTATTATTTTTATTATATTTATTTACCGACAGCGGTAGCTACGCTTCCTAAAGCGCAGCGTTAGGCCATGGGGCCAAGCTCTCCGCGGACTCAGTAGACGTGGATTCTAGCCCCACCGTCGGCCGTCCTTGAAATGGTTTTCCGTGGTTTCCCCATTTTCAACTCCAGGCAAATGCTGGGACGGTACCTTCTGACATGCCACGGCCGCTTCCTTCCACATCCTTGCCCAGTTTCATTCATATTCATTCATTTCATCTCTCATTAACTCCTCTCATGAGGTTGGTGTCAGGAAAGGCATCTGACCGTAAAAACCATACGCTGCATTATAATTTCATCTCATCTCATTCCCGACCCCGTTCAAAAACGTGAATAATAAGGGGTAGACATACAATGGTTATTTATTTATGTATCACAAATAAAAGCGCTCATCTATTGGGTCGTGATCGTCGGCACGAGTCACACTGGGGTCAGATACTTCGAACCTCTTCCTTAAAATTGTATTTTCTTTCTTTTTTAAGCGTATGGCTTCTAGTGCCGGGAGTGTCCGGGGACATGTTCGGCTTGCCAGAGTTTGTAGCTGCTTCTATGCGGACACCCATGAGGTGAGCTACAAGTACCGTCACGTGTGGAATGTTGTCTGGGGAGGAAAGTGTGAATGTTAGGACGAGGATTTGGAAGGTTGTGGCTGTGGCCTATAGTTAGGGACCAACCCCGGCATTTGCCTGGAAGGAAGATGGGGAAACCACAGAAGACCATCTTCAAGGTTGCCAGCAGGGGGATTCAAACCTCCTCGCCTCCCGGATGTGAGCGACTGCCTGCAGCCACGCCGTAACGACCACGGCTACCTTGTACATTTTGTGCATTACATGACCCAGTAGCTGAAAGCTTTGATTTGAATCTGTCTATCTTCGGAATGACTCGCATGCCAGTGATAATAAAGCTGAAGTTTTTGTTTGTTTGTGTGTTTAAACGCACTAATCTCTGGAACTAACAGTCGTATTTGAAAAAAAACAAGAAGTTCTGTGAAGAACTATACAGCCTACTTTTCATGCCAATGATTATTCTACAGAATATGAACCTATCTAGAATAATGACGAAATTAAGTTGCTAATATCGAAATTTCCAATTAGTTCGAAATACTGTATACCTGGCATAATGTATCCTAATAGAGCACTACAGTTGGCAGCCCTGATGACTGAATATATTCTTAATTCCGTCTCTTATGGTACTAAATACAAAATTTGGTTGAAGTCCACTGAATAGCATGGACGTTACATGCAGTTAAACATTGGATCTAACAGCGCGCGTAAAATCATGTTGGCAACAATGACATGCATGTATTGGTCAGAAATAATCTGAAATAATATGATCTATTGTTGTGCCAATTTTGAATGAAATCCATTAGTTAGTATAGAAGTTACATGCATTTTAAAATTGGACCTATCAGCAGGCTTAGAATCATGTTGGCAGCACTGACGTATATTAGTTACTCCAAATTCGTCTAGAATGCCAGGTACTATACGTGTGCAAAGTTTAGAGCTATTGGCTTGCATACTTTCTGATATATTGATATTAGGGTAACAAAAATAGGGACAGCACATATTAACAGTTGGCAGCCCTGGTTGCTCCTTAGAATACGCATAGTCATATCTGTTATGGTACACATAGCACATACGAAATTTGGTTGAAATCCAAATGATAGTATGGAAGTTACATGTATTTAAAGTTGGACCTGTCAGCAGGCTTAGAATCATGTTGGTAGCACTGACGTATATAAGTTACTCCAAATTAATATAGAATGTCAGGTACTATACGTGTGGATAGTTTAAAGCTGTCGGCTTGCATACTTTCTGATATATTGGTATTTGGATAAAATAAATTAGGAGCATTTATTAACAGTTGGCAGCCCTGGTAGGTCTTAAGAATACGCTCAGTCATATCTGGTTATGTACACATACAACATACGAAATTTGGTTGAATTCCACTTGATAGTGTAGAAGTTATATGCATTTAAAAATTGGACCTATCAGGAGGCTTATAATCATTTTAGCAACACTGCCATGTTTGGCCTCCTGGAAATTAAACTGAAATATTATGATCTGTACGTGTGCCAATTTTGAAATAGCTCCCATTCATACTTTCCAAGATATCCAACATGGAGCTCAAATTTCAATTGCGATTTTTTAGCAGTTGGTAGCACTGACATCATTTTCAAATATGGCCGTGAGATATTCAGGTATAGATCTTTACTCCTACCAAATTTTGTTTCGATTGCCTCAGCCGTTTAGGAGTTGATAGGGGGGGACACACACACAGCCAGACAGACAGACAGACAGAAGGACAGACAGACAGACAGACAGACAGACAGACAGACACACATTTGCCCGATCTCATAAGTCTACTTTTTCCTCATTCTTGCAAAATGTGAAAAGTAGGCTAAAAATTGTATATGATAGCCAGATTCAAGAGGAATATTTTAGGCTATGTAGCATTATGCTACACCTCTCAGATAACTTACGATTGTTTTTTTTTCCAGTAAGTCGGATGAACAAGCGCTCCTGAACAGCTTCAATAATACCTAAGTCTATTGTTGCCAGGCAATGCGGGCAGCATCACGTCTCCCCTGCCAGTGTTAGGTGCAGAATTGCGAGTGGCTTATAAATTGCAGTCTCGGGGAGTAATTAGTGCAAAAAGATTTCTTTGGCCCCTTAAAACAGTTGTCATCATGACAATAGTATGCCTCTGTATAAGGGCCATGGTGTTGGTGCTTTCCGATCCTTATCCTTGAGCGTTCCAGTTCAGTAGTAGTACTCATTATCATTCATAATAGTACATTATGCAACGAGCCTATAATGGCAATAATTAAGACACGAGTATGTTTATAAAACGAGCGTATGCCAGTTTTATAATTTCCATACGAGTGTCTTAATTACCATTATAGGCGAGTTGCATACGAATGTTTATGTTCGACGATAATTATTATAACTATTTTATGTTCGAACATAAATATTCATACATATCTGTAGAGATTTTGCCAGTTTTATGTAGTAAACAGAGCGCATGTGACGCCGAGAATACCTTGTATTTGACCATGGCCTCCTCGATTACCCCACTATGACACTAGGCAACGCAGTGGAATTTAAATTAGAAGTCCTTGGAACTCACTGCAGGTGCGATGATATCCTTATCTAATTGGTCAAACAACTGTTTCTTGAGCTGTGATTGGTGGGAGAAACTGTTTCATAATGAAAATTAGTGTCATAATGACCATCATTATGATTCAGTTTTCTGATATATAATAGTCAGGGTCGAAAATAAAACAAATAAATCCACCGGGTGAAGCCGGGCACTACTGCTAGTAATAGAATACTGGCGGACCCGTGCGAGAAATCTCGCGTGTTCATAAACCACACTTTCCCCAATAGGTTTATAATGAGACACTTAAGGAGAAATGTTATGTTTTTATTTCAACCAAATTATTGTAGGACACTACTGTATTTACTTTTCAGGATAAAGGAAATACCTCAGAATGTTAATATGACATGAATCAGGAGTCACAGCGGCCCACGGACAGCAATTATGGAGCGTATTTTCCTACATCAACAGTGTTTGCAAATCGCACACTTCGTACAATTCTTTTAAAGTAATTTTTTAAAGAAATTATAGATATTTATGAAATTATAGTGCAATAAGTCACTGGTAATGTCCATTCTCTTTCATTTGAATGCTCATTTGTTGCGATCGGTCGCTTGTGATCGCCACAGGAGGGATGCATACTACTGAAATAATATATATGATGATATGTAACTCGAGCTGTCTCTATTGTATTTTACGAAACTTCCAAAGTGTTGATTTCTTATGTAGAAACTTTACTATGTATTCCTTTGCCAAGCTTTTTGTTTGTCTTGGAAATAGAAGTTGCAAAGCTAGTATTCTTTAAGTGAATATGCCTTGCCAGTCAGATGCCTGTATCTTACCTGTGTTAGTTGTAAACCAGAACTGCAGCACAATGCTAGCGCGCGGTTTAGAAAACGGTTTGGGCGTCAAGTCTGCTGTTGCTTCTCCTGTCAGGCGAGGCGAAGGCGATCTAAGGAGCAGTGTTGTCTTACAGGACAATGCCAGCTTAGAGGCGTCGGGACCGGTGCGGTGACAGGCACATCCTGGCTCGCACTTATCTCCCATCCCGAGCAACAGCTTCCTGACAGCTCGCAACATTCAAAGTTTATTATAACCACCGATACGCTTCTCATTGTTCGTATAACCGCCCCTGCACGGATTTAATCCCGCCCCAAATATATTCCCCTTAGAATGTCCTGTCCAGTGATTTTTATCAGTGGTGCCAACACCCTAAAAGGAGATAAAAATCAGTAGTGAAATGGGAAGAAATAGCTAAATATAAAATAAAGATTACAGTATTTTCAAGGTGTTGATTTCTTATATAGAAACTTTACAGCGTAGACTATTCCTTTGCCGAGCAAAGGAGAAATAATTTCAACTCAGAGATTTGCCAATGACATCGTCATCTTGGCCGACCCGCCTGAGGATTTGAATGAGTTTTTGAATGGTATGGACTCCGTCTTGAGCAAAGAATTCATGATGAAAATTAATAAATGTAAAACAAAAATATTGGAATGCAGCCGAAATAAAGCAGAATCATCTATTGACATCAAATTGGCAGGTGAAAAACTAAAGGAAGTAGGAGACTTCTGTTACTTAGGAAGCAAAATAACCAGTGATGGACGAAGCAAAGGGGATATGAAAAGTAGGTTAGCTCAGGCAAGGAAAGCATTTCTACAGAAAAGGAATCTGTTGACATCAAATAAAGATTTAGGTGTTAGGAAGTCATTTTTGAAGGCCTTTGTGTGGAGCGTGGCGCTCTATGGAAGTGAAACTTGGACCATTGGTGCAGCAGAAAAGAGGAGAATTGAAGCGTTTGAAATGTGGTGTTACAGGAGAATGATGAAGATCAGATGGGTACATAGGGTTACAAACGAAGAGGTATTAAGACTGGTGGGAGAGGAGAGATGTTTCTAGCGACTGCTAATGAAGAGAAGAGATAGGACATATATTAAGACTCCCAGGAATAGCATTCTTAGTTATGGAAGGAAGGGTCGAGGACTAGAACTGTAGGGGTAGACCAAGGTTAGAATATGTTAAACGGATTGCCTCGGACGTAGGGTGTGCTAGCTATGTAGAGATGAAATGATTAGCTCAGGACAGGGAGGCATGGATAGCTGCATCAAACCAGTCAAAAGACTGCAGACTCAACAACAAAATAATACTAAATAACAAAATTAAAATCAGATTTAATCATAACAATAGGAAGAAAAAGTAGACTACTTTCCTACAATTTTGTCTCACTAACATTTTTCATTTTCTGTGTGTGATGGCCAAAGGCACTAAGATATTCCAACAGTAAAGAACATAGGACGGGATTTCGTATGAAATGCAACAATATTGTGCACATAATTATTCTTTCCTACCGTCACGTATGGCTGAGTCCTAGACCATAAATGCAGCATGCCGTAGGAGAATCGAAGCCTTCGAGATGACGTGTTATCGAAGAATACTACGAAGATCGTGGGTAGCAAGAAGAACAAATGAATATATTCGGAAGGAGCTAAGGATTGTTCGTAAAACACGCTTACTCGCAAACATCCAAAGGCAAATGTTGAAGTTTGTCGGCCATGTCATCCGGCGACACGGCATTGAGAAAGGTCAAGTTGACGATAAACGGCTGAGGGGACGCGCCCCGAACCGGTAACTTGACCAGATAAAGAGTCTCACTAATCTGCCACTTCAGAAATAAATGCTCACAGCGGAAGACCGCGGTGTATGGCGGTTAACAGAATTGCGTGAAGGGTCACGACGTTCGAATTCGAACTACGACCAAGGAGAAGAAGAATAAGAAGAAGAAGAAGAAGAATTATGCACATGACATAATCTAAATCATGCTTTTAAAATATCTGCTATGATTTTTCACTATTATCAATCATTCAGTATTATAAACTCTCTCTCTCTCTCCTAGCGTTTATTACGCAGTGCAGGGTTCTCTGCTTTGCTACATTGCCTCCATTTCAATCTGTCGTTGGCATCTTCCGGTTTTAAACCAACATCGTGCATGTCGTCTGATTAAAAAGTTAGAAAACAATCACCGCAGTTAGGGAGATTGTAGGGTCACATCCTTATCGACAATCGAGCATGCTTGGAACGTCTAGTCTCTATTGTGACAATTGTTTTAACCAGTTTTATTTATATACAGGGTGTCTTTTATGTGCCTTTGGAGAATGATAGGTCGTGTAGGGGACGGGTTTAGAAGTAATTTGAGATAGGGAACTTGGGGTCGGAGCGGCCTCCTTAACCCCTAAAATAAGGGTTGATTCAGGCCCTCCACCCTGTAAGTTAGCAACCGACCCAAGCCTCTATTATCATTTTCAATCCTTTAACTCTTGGCAAGATTCATTTCACCATGTGGCGCTGGCTTAATGGATAGCGTTTTGCGGTACGAAAGGCCGGTAGTCCCGGGTTCGATTCCGGGCTTGGGCAAAATCTTTTTTTTTTTTTTTACACCAGAGCATATTCATCCGATACCGCAACGCTATCCATTACGCCAGCCCCACATGGTGAAATGAATCTTGCCAAGAGTTAAAGGATTGGGAAAGGAAATAGAGGCTTGGGTCGGTTACCTAACTTACTGGGTGGAGGGCCTGAATCAACCCTTATTTTAGGGGTTAAGGAGGCCGTTCCGACCCCAAGTTCCCTATCACAAATTACTTCTATACCCGTCCCCTTCACGACCTAACATTCTCCAAAGGTACATAAAAGACCCTATATATATAGCCTTAAAACAGCCACTTTTCACTTATAATAAAGAATAGTGATAGAAGATGATAAATGGGGTACTGACGGCACTGACATCTGAGCCCAGGACCTCCCGTTAGATGCTCTTGCCGAATGGGCTATATCTCTACCAAAGTTATCATCTAGTGCTTGAATGAAAGCTATGTTTTATTATTGTTGTTTTAAGGAGCGGGACAGCGAGGTAATCTGCCTCTAAAATGATAGCTAATTTCATATTTGTTCCTTAATTGTCACCGTTTAAGAATTAAAATTATACTGTCCGTTTTCTATTATTAAAGTGAACACAGGTTATCACTAGTCTGATGACTGCAGCGAAGGAGTTTATTACCCCCACGCGACTTCAAGGAGCTCACAAGCGTGTGATCACGAACTCTTGACCAGTTATTGCCACTTCTGTTATAAACGAGGGATTAACAGAATGGCTATTACTCTTTTACGATGTCCTTTTGGCAAGTAGCATTGCACTTGATAGCATGCAGCTGGCGAACTGAAACTTGATCTACACTCAATGCAAATTGCAATCTTCGTTGCTGTAAGTGCACAGGAAATAGCAAGGCTCTGCGGTTTACGTCGTTAAACAGCGCAGGAACAGAGGTTTATAAAGAGATATTTGGGACATGCTGTCTATAGCTCTAGAATGCTTGACCCGTTATGGGACACTAACCCAGGTCTACTTTCTTGCTCCAGAGGCGCGTCTACAACTTGAGTTGTACCTAACAATACTAAGCAAGCCTCTCTGATATTAGTTGCCGTTTGAGTTAGCTTTGATCTCCGATACGCTAGAGATCTCCAACTGTTCGGTTTAACACCAGACACCTCACCATGCGGTTAATTCTTTTGGCTGTGGCCCCTAATTCCTGCTCTGGATATGAACCCCAGACGCCTCACCTTGCTGCTGTTTGTTTTGGCTGTTACCCCAAATTCCTGCTCTGGATATAAACCCCAGACATCTCACCTTGCTGCTGTTTGTATTGTCTGTTACCCCAAATTCCTGCTCTGGATATGAACCACGGACACCTCACCTTGCTGCTGTTTGTTTTAGCTGTGACCCTTAATTCCTGCTCTGGATATGAACGGGAGACACCTCACCTTGCTGCTGTTTGTTTTGGCTGTTACCCCAAATTCCTGCTCTGGATATAAACCCCAGACACCTCACCTTGCTGTTGTTTGTTTTAGCTGTGACCCCTAATTCCTGCTCTGGATATAAACCTCACCTTGCTGCTGTTTGTTTTGGCTGTTACCCCAAATTCCTGCTCTGGATATAAACCCCAGACACCTCACCTTGCTGTTGTTTGTTTTAGCTGTGACCCCTAATTCCTGCTCTGGATAAAAACCTCACCTTGCTGCTGTTTGTTTTGGCTGTTACCCCAAATTCCTACTCTGGATATGAACCCCAGGCACCTCACCTTGCTGTTGTTTGTTTTAGCTGTTACCCCTAATTCCTGCTCTGGATATGAACCCCACATTGCTGCTATTAGTTTTGGCTGTGACCCCTAATTCCTGCTCTGGATATAAACCTCACCTTGCTGCTGTTTGTTTTGGCTGTTACCCCAAATTCCTACTCTGGATATGAACCACGGACACCTCACCTTGCTGCTGTTTGTTTTAGCTGTGACCCTTAATTCCTGCTCTGGATATGAACGGGAGACACCTCACCTTGCTGCTGTTTGTTTTGGCTGTTACCCCAAATTCCTGCTCTGGATATGAACCACGGACACCTCACCTTGCTGCTGTTTGTTTTAGCTGTTACCCCTAATTCCTGCTCTGGATATGAACCCCACATTGCTGCTATTAGTTTTGGCTGTGACCCCTAATTCCTGCTCTGGATATAAACCTCACCTTGCTGCTGTTTGTTTTGGCTGTTACCCCAAATTCCTACTCTGGATATGAACCCCAGGCACCTCACCTTGCTGTTGTTTGTTTTAGCTGTTACCCCTAATTCCTGCTCTGGATATGAACCCCACATTGCTGCTATTAGTTTTGGCTGTGACCCCTAATTCCTGCTCTGGATATAAACCTCACCTTGCTGCTGTTTGTTTTGGCTGTTACCCCAAATTCCTACTCTGGATATGAACCCCAGACACCTCACCTTGCTGTTGTTTGTTTTAGCTGTTACCCCAAATTCCTACTCTGGATATGAACCCCACATTGCTGCTATTAGTTTTGGCTGTGACCCCTAATTCCTGCTCTGGATATAAACCTCACCTTGCTGCTGTTTGTTTTGGCTGTTACCCCAAATTCCTACTCTGGATATGAACCCCAGGCACCTCACCTTGCTGTTGTTTGTTTTAGCTGTGACCCCAAATTCCTGCTCTGGATATGAACCACGGACACCTCACCTTGCTGCTGTTTGTTTTAGCTGTGACCCTTAATTCCTGCTCTGGATATGAACGGGAGACACCTCACCTTGCTGCTGTTTGTTTTAGCTGTTACCCCAAATTCCTACTCTGGATATGAACCCCACATTGCTGCTATTAGTTTTGGCTGTGACCCCTAATTCCTGCTCTGGATATAAACCTCACCTTGCTGCTGTTTGTTTTGGCTGTTACCCCAAATTCCTACTCTGGATATGAACCCCAGGCACCTCACCTTGCTGTTGTTTGTTTTAGCTGTTACCCCTAATTCCTGCTCTGGATATGAACCCCACATTGCTGCTATTAGTTTTGGCTGTGACCCCTAATTCCTGCTCTGGATATAAACCTCACCTTGCTGCTGTTTGTTTTGGCTGTTACCCCAAATTCCTACTCTGGATATGAACCCCAGGCACCTCACCTTGCTGTTGTTTGTTTTAGCTGTTACCCCTAATTCCTGCTCTGGATATGAACCCCACATTGCTGCTATTAGTTTTGGCTGTGACCCCTAATTCCTGCTCTGGATATAAACCTCACCTTGCTGCTGTTTGTTTTGGCTGTTACCCCCAAATTCCTACTCTGGATATGAACCCCAGGCACCTCACCTTGCTGTTGTTTGTTTTAGCTGTTACCCCTAATTCCTGCTCTGGATATAAACCTCACCTTGCTGCTGTTTGTTTTGGCTGTTACCCCAAATTCCTGCTCTGGATATGAACCCCAGGCACCTCACCTTGCTGTTGTTTGTTTTAGCTGTGACCCCAAATTCCTACTCTGGAATTGAACCCCACATTGCTGCTATTAGTTTTGGCTGTGACCCCTAATTCCTGCTCTGGATATAAACCTCACCTTGCTGCTGTTTGTTTTGGCTGTTACCCCAAATTCCTACTCTGGATATGAACCCCAGACACCTCACCTTGCTGTTGTTTGTTTTAGCTGTTACCCCTAATTCCTGCTCTGGATATGAACCCCACATTGCTGCTATTAGTTTTGGCTGTGACCCCTAATTCCTGCTCTGGATATAAACCTCACCTTGCTGCTGTTTGTTTTGGCTGTTACCCCAAATTCCTACTCTGGATATGAACCCCAGACACCTCACCTTGCTGTTGTTTGTTTTAGCTGTTACCCCTAATTCCTGCTCTGGATATGAACCCCACATTGCTGCTATTAGTTTTGGCTGTGACCCCTAATTCCTGCTCTGGATATAAACCTCACCTTGCTGTTGTTTGTTTTGGCTGTTACCCCAAATTCCTACTCTGGATATGAACCCCAGGCACCTCACCTTGCTGCTGTTTGTTTTGGCTGTTACCCCAAATTCCTACTCTGGATATGAACCCCAGGCACCTCACCTTGCTGTTGTTTGTTTTAGCTGTTACCCCTAATTCCTACTCTGGATATGAACCCCACATTGCTGCTATTAGTTTTGGCTGTGACCCCTAATTCCTGCTCTGGATATAAACCTCACCTTGCTGCTGTTTGTTTTGGCTGTTACCCCAAATTCCTACTCTGGATATGAACCCCAGGCACCTCACCTTGCTGTTGTTTGTTTTAGCTGTTACCCCTAATTCCTGCTCTGGATATAAACCTCACCTTGCTGCTGTTTGTTTTGGCTGTTACCCCAAATTCCTGCTCTGGATATGAACCCCAGGCACCTCACCTTGCTGTTGTTTGTTTTAGCTGTGACCCCAAATTCCTACTCTGGAATTGAACCCCACATTGCTGCTATTAGTTTTGGCTGTGACCCCTAATTCCTGCTCTGGATATAAACCTCACCTTGCTGCTGTTTGTTTTGGCTGTTACCCCAAATTCCTACTCTGGATATGAACCCCAGACACCTCACCTTGCTGTTGTTTGTTTTAGCTGTTACCCCTAATTCCTGCTCTGGATATGAACCCCACATTGCTGCTATTAGTTTTGGCTGTGACCCCTAATTCCTGCTCTGGATATAAACCTCACCTTGCTGCTGTTTGTTTTGGCTGTTACCCCAAATTCCTACTCTGGATATGAACCCCAGACACCTCACCTTGCTGTTGTTTGTTTTAGCTGTTACCCCTAATTCCTGCTCTGGATATGAACCCCACATTGCTGCTATTAGTTTTGGCTGTGACCCCTAATTCCTGCTCTGGATATAAACCTCACCTTGCTGTTGTTTGTTTTGGCTGTTACCCCAAATTCCTACTCTGGATATGAACCCCAGGCACCTCACCTTGCTGCTGTTTGTTTTGGCTGTTACCCCAAATTCCTACTCTGGATATGAACCCCAGGCACCTCACCTTGCTGTTGTTTGTTTTAGCTGTTACCCCTAATTCCTACTCTGGATATGAACCCCACATTGCTGCTATTAGTTTTGGCTGTGACCCCTAATTCCTGCTCTGGATATAAACCTCACCTTGCTGCTGTTTGTTTTGGCTGTTACCCCAAATTCCTACTCTGGATATGAACCCCAGGCACCTCACCTTGCTGTTGTTTGTTTTAGCTGTTACCCCAAATTCCTACTCTGGATATGAACCCCAGGCACCTCACCTTGCTGTTGTTTGTTTTAGCTGTTACCCCTAATTCCTGCTCTGGATATAAACCTCACCTTGCTGTTGTTTGTTTTGGCTGTTACCCCAAATTCCTACTCTGGATATGAACCCCAGGCACCTCACCTTGCTGTTGTTTGTTTTAGCTGTTACCCCAAATTCCTGCTCTGGATATGAACCACGGACACCTCACCTTGCTGCTGTTTGTTTTAGCTGTGACCCTTAATTCCTGCTCTGGATATGAACGGGAGACACCTCACCTTGCTGCTGTTTGTTTTGGCTGTTACCCCAAATTCCTACTCTGGATATGAACCCCAGACACCTCACCTTGCTGTTGTTTGTTTTAGCTGTTACCCCAAATTCCTACTCTGGATATGAACCCCACATTGCTGCTATTAGTTTTGGCTGTGACCCCTAATTCCTGCTCTGGATATAAACCTCACCTTGCTGCTGTTTGTTTTGGCTGTTACCCCAAATTCCTACTCTGGATATGAACCCCAGGCACCTCACCTTGCTGTTGTTTGTTTTAGCTGTTACCCCTAATTCCTGCTCTGGATATGAACCCCACATTGCTGCTATTAGTTTTGGCTGTGACCCCTAATTCCTGCTCTGGATATAAACCTCACCTTGCTGCTGTTTGTTTTGGCTGTTACCCCAAATTCCTACTCTGGATATGAACCCCAGGCACCTCACCTTGCTGTTGTTTGTTTTAGCTGTTACCCCTAATTCCTGCTCTGGATATGAACCCCACATTGCTGCTATTAGTTTTGGCTGTGACCCCTAATTCCTGCTCTGGATATAAACCTCACCTTGCTGCTGTTTGTTTTGGCTGTTACCCCAAATTCCTACTCTGGATATGAACCCCAGGCACCTCACCTTGCTGTTGTTTGTTTTGGCTGTGACCCCAAATTCCTACTCTGGATATGAACCCCAGGCACCTCACCTTGCTGATGTTTGTTTTGGCTGTGACCCCTAATTCCTGCTCTGGATATGAACCTCACCTTGTGGCTGTTTTTCTTGGCTGTGACCCCTAATTCCTGCTCTGGATACGACCCCCACCTTGCTGCTAATAGTTTTGGCTGTGACCTCTAATTCCTGCTCTGGATATGAACCCCGCCTTGCTGCTGTTTGTTTTAGCTATGACCCCTAATGCCTGCTCTGGATATGAACCCCACCTTGCTGCTGTTTGTGTTGACTGTGACCCCTAATCCCTGCTCTGGATACGAACCCCACCTTGCTACTATTAGTTTTGGCTGTGACCCCTAATTCCTGCTCTGGATATGAACCCCGCCTTGCTGCTGTTTGTTTTAGCTATGACCCCTAATGCCTACTCTGGATATGAACCCCACCTTGCTGCTGTTTGTGTTGACTGTGACCCCTAATCCCTGCTCTGGATATGAACCCCACCTTGCGGCTGTTTGTCTTGGCTGTGACCCGTGTGACACCAGGGACTCCCTCACTGACCGCAATGCACCTGCCCGCCCTATGACCGGAGAGGCGCTGCGCTGTGTCTATTCCTGTGGACCGCAACCTTTACACGAGAAGGCCCGGGTTGGTATGCTGCGTGACTCAGCCAACACACAATGTCCGCCAGCCTAAAATACACATGCGTGTCCAATGACTTAACCCTTTATGCTTTCAAAGATGCTGATAGTTGAATCATTAAGCCAAACTTCGGAGAATTTTCATGCCGAAGTAGACCTACTAGTATTTTTTTAAAATGAAAATAATATTATATATGTTAGTTGGTTGGTCCCTTGGTTTAGGGGCTGCGACAACGAGGTCATGCAGCCCCGTGTACTTTGGATGTGTAGAATTCGTCTGATAACCGGTGTTAATATTGTGATGGTTGTATTAGTGTGTGTTATCTGTGATTCAGGTAGAAAGACTTCAGACGATTAATTTTATCATTTTAAATGATAATGTCGACTTTATCTGGGGTCTGGGTTACGTTACGGTGACGGGACGAAATGTACCGACAATGCACTAAGATGTGTGACGTCATAGTACGATGTAGCAGCCGAGAACCAAGAAGGCAGTGCGAGAACAATCAAGCATTTAAAATTATATAAAGTCCAGTCTTTCAGACTTTTTTCTTAAGTAGTTCCTACTGTTGCCACCAAATACTACCTTCCACGACACCTAGCTGCGAACGAGCCTACTAAATGCCATCGCAGTCAGCACCCGGTGGCGAACGTGGGAACTAATAGAGCGTTATCAAACTAACCTACAAATCTTAGCTTCCACAAGTGTAGGCCTAATTAGTGGAAGGTTCATTTTCATGCCATAAATCTATGACATGGGACCGCCGGCTTTACTTCCCCTCCGAAGGAAGACATACTGAGAGATTTTTAACGCTCTTAAAAAATCCGACGACTTCGGCCAAGTTTGAACCTGCGATCTTGGGCATAGAAGCTCAGCATGCTACCAACTACGCCACCAAAGTCGCTTATGATATTTATACGTATCTAGCCTGCCACGGTGGGTGAGTGGTTAACGTGTCGGTCTACTAACCCCAAGTTTGCAGGTTCGCTCCTGGCCGTAGTAAATGATTTTTGAAAGGCGGCAAAAATTACGACGGATGTCATACGATGTTGGCATGTTAAAGAACCCATTTGAATTCAGTAGTTCGTGTTCATAATGGCGAAATTAATCTCGGGAGTTTCCGCCAACACAAAGTTCCTCATTTCTCAACTATAAAGCGCTATAGTGTTCAAGGTGCTTGGATACTTAACCCCCTTGACTTTCAGAGTGCTTCAAGGAATAACGAAATTCGACATGCGAGGGTCAAATAACAAAGCTTGCACCTGGCACCCAAGGCCATACGATATTATTATTTATTATTACCTGACATAATATGTTGGATAACATTTTAAAAAAAACTAACTTACATTAGTGTAAAACTAAAATATAAATATAGAAATAATAATCATAAAAATAAAATTTTAATAATAAAAGGAATATAAAAATGAAAATAATGAGCATAACTTTAGAGAAATTATGAGAATAATTCTAAGAAATAATTCGAAATTAGTTAATGAATTAATTCATTAAAAATATCAAAATAAATCTATAAGAACATAAATTGAAAATATCAAAATAAATAGTCGCCTCCGTAGCGGTCAGCAAGGTTAGCTGCCGCCCCGGAGGTCCTGGGTTCGATTCCCGGCTCTGCCACGAAATTTGAAAAGTGGTACGAGGACTGGAACGGGGTCTACTCAGCCTCGGGTGGCCCAAATGAGTAGAGGGGGTTCGATTCCCCCTCAGCCATCCTCGAAGTGGTTTTCCGTGGTTTCCCACTTCGTCTTCGGGCAAATGCCGGGATGGTACCTTCTTCAAGGCCACGGCCGCCTCCTTCCCTCTTCCTTGTCTATCCATCCTAACCATCCCTTACCTTCCCTCATGAGGCCCCTGTTCGCTTTGCAGGTGAGGCCGCCTGGGCGAGGTGCCAATCCCACCTCACCAGTTGTATCCCTTCCGATTCGATGTTCCCAGCTCTAGGACACTGCCCGTAGAGGCGGTAGTGGTGAGTTCCCTCGCTGAGTCCGTGGGTTCCACCAACCTGGAGGGTAAACGACTAAAAAATAAATAAAAAAAATATATAGACTAAACATTAAAAATAGAGAAGCAAAAATAACATTAATAATACTTATAATAATTAAAATAAATGAAAATGTAAAAACACATACAAATGAAGGGCTAATGTACGATTTCGCGCAGCACTGTAATTATACTGAAATTTCCTCGTGGAATCAGAATGGTTTCATTCTGCTAGTGTGTCAGTAAGTAAACAAAAACTTCTTCCAACTTGCGGTATGCAGGTCCAACCTCGTTGGCCATTTACTATGCCAGGACCAATCGTTCCACATCGTAGCGTTTTATTGCGGAAATGAACTACATTTTGGCGCAATAATCGTTTTGACACATTTTATATTATAAACGGTTACTCCTCACTTCATAACTATGTTCATCAGGTTAGGGGCTATATTATATATTTCGATTTATTCATTCGTCGGATTTTTAAGAGCGTTAAAATCCTTCAGTATGCCTTCCTTTGGAGGGGAAGCCAGCGGTCCCATGTCATAAATTTATGGAATGTAAAAGAACCTACCACTATAATTGGTAGTGTGTAGCTATATTTGTAGGTTATTTAGTTAGAAACGCTCTATCAAGTGACATCGTTCGCCTCTAGGTGTCAGTGACAATGGCATCTCTGGTAGCCATATTTAGAACTAATTGAATTTGATGGGGACCCTACGGCATTTCAATTAAAATTCCCCGCTATGGCCATTATTATTATTATTATTATTATTATTAAGGAAAACAGTCATATATTGTTCTTTTCGGTCAGACATGTTAATAATTACTGACGATAATATTGCTATAAAAGGAGCCTCCGTGGCTTAGGCGGCAGCACGCCGGCCTCCCACCGCTGGGTCCATGGTTCAAATCCCGGTCACTCCATGTGAGATTTGTGCTGGACAAAGAGGAGCCAGACAAGATTTTCTCCGGGTACTCCGGTTTTCCCTGTCACAAATGTCATTCTAACAACACTCTCCAATGTCATTTTTTTCATCCGTCATTCATTTAATCATTGCCCCAGGGGAGTGCGACAGGCTTCGGAAGCCGGAACAGTTCATATCCTCGCTGCTAGACGGGGAGCTTCATTCATTCCATTCCCTTGCCCGGTCGGTCGACTGGAAGCAGACTGCGGATTTTCAATACTGCTTTAAAATGATTGTCACAATAAGGTGTAAGGCAAGGCTGCAACTTATCACCCATACTTTTCAATCTTTACATTGAACAAGCAATTAAGGAAATTGGAGAAAAATTTAAAGTGGGAGTGAAGATTCAAGGAGAAATAATTTCAACTCTGAAATTTGCCGATGACATAGTCATCTTGGCCGACACGCCTGAGGATTTGAATGAGTTTTTGAATGGTATGGACTCCGTTTTGAGAAAAGAATTCATGATGAAAATTAATAAATGTAAAACAAAATTACTGGAATGCAGCCGAAATGAATCAGAAAACTCTATGGACATCAAATTGGCAGGTGAAAAGCTGAAGGAAGTAGGAGACTTCTGTTACTGAGGAAGCAAAATAACCAGTGATGGACGAAGCAAAGAGGATGTAAAAAGTAGGTTGGCTCAGGCAAGGAAAGCATTTCTAAAAAAAAAAAATGAATCTGTTGACATCGAATATCGAATATTAGGAAGTCATTTTTGAAAGCCTTTGTCTGGAGCGTGGCGCTCTATGGAAGTGAAACTTGGACTATTGGTGCAGCAGAAAAGAGGAGAATTGAAGCATTTGAAATGTGGTGTTACAGGAGAAGGATGAAGATCAGATGGGTAGATAGGGTTACAAACGAAGAGGTATTAAGACGAGTGGGAGAGGAGAGATGTTTCTGGCGACTGCTAATGAAGAGAAGAAATAGGTTGGTAGGACACATACTAAGACACCCAGGAATAGCATGCTTAGTTATGGAAGGAAGGGTCGAGGACAAGAACTGTAGGCGGTAGACCAAGGTTAGAATATGTTAAACAGATTGCCTCGGATGTAGGGTGTGGTAGCTAAGTACAGATGAAATGATTAGCTCAAGACAGGGAGACATGGAGAGCTGCATCAAACCAGTCAAAAGACTGAAGACTCAAACAACAATACAATACACAAGGAGGTCACCCATAGACCACATGACGACTGTAAATATATCGTTCCTCTCCGACATTTGTTATGATTTAAGTGGGTGGGCATTGGAACGATTCCACGACTAAATAGAATCAGGAGTATACACCGTTCGGCTAGCATTACTGTGTGCTACTTCCTAGGTCATCAGTGGTTGTGGTATTGTAAGAAACTTGATAATGTCGTTTCGAGGACGAGCCAAGGAGAAGAGCTGAGATGGCAATCATTTTCTTGTCCACCTACCAGACCTCCTCGCTTACCAGTTTTTGTGTGGCAAGCTTCCCTCCCACTCGCTGAAATCATAAATAATAAGATAGATTTGCCGTCACATGTTTTGTACTCAAGTTCCTTGAGATGGAATAAACATGTTGGCACAAGACAGTCCTTACTTGCTCTGGCATTTCAGTGGATTAGGAGGAAAGTAAAACAGCTTACGTATTAAGACGATGTGCCGCTCCATTATTTCTTCAGCTAGCAATGCGCTAACTACTGTCGAAACTGGTAAAGCTAATGGTGTCATAGAACATTATAATTAATAATTATTAACCCTTCCATTGCTCAGTCAATAGGGATAGCACGCTTGCTTCTTGCCTAGGAGACCCCGAGTTGGATTCCGGGCTCCGGCCGAGTTTAAAGATCTGATGTGAGAGTTAGAAGAGGGCGTATTTATTTCTTGAAGTCCATTGAATAGTTGCGTAATATGAGGAATAGCGCCATTGTCGCGCTAGCAGTTGACTATGAGCTGGATGGCAGTCATCCTTGGTTAAAGGTGGTCCTTGAGACGCAATCATGGGGTTTCTCTAAGGATGGGCCTACTGTGTACTCTTGAGCATTGAAGGAGTCAGGTTATATCCGTCATGTATGTTCCAAAACCTTAAGAAAGTAAACATTTAATGTTTAATACCTATTTAGCCTAGGTGTGCAACTTTTCTTACATTTCGTTTTACGATTAAGCACTATTCTCTTATCCACCACCCGCCACTACAATGCGACTATTTATAGAGTTTATTGATGTGTAACATCTTTCCACACGGTTGCAGTATATTTTTTGTGGAGGTGATTTTGAAGAAATGAAACGGAAATGGGACGGATATGACACGGAAACAATGAGTGCGCGCGGTGGCGAAGATTGGTACTGTTGTAATTTTTGTGGGGGTGATTTTGAAGAAATGAAACAGAAATGGGACGGAAATTCAACGGAAACAACGAGCGCGTGCGGTGGCGGAGATTGGTACCACGACGTACTGTCGACCATGTGGCTATGTGGAATGTATATCGCATACGGTTTACTCCAAGGTTTGGAGGCCCCAATAAAGATATTCCTACAATAATTCATCTTCAAACTGTCATTCTTTGGTGTGCAAATATTCATTATATCACATTTGCTGAAAACGATTATGATTTATTAAATCTTCATACTTTTGCTGCATTCTTATTTAATGTATGCACTCGAGGTACTGTCGGACAGAATACAGCACTATGTAGAATGACTATCGCATACAATTTACTTCAAGATTTGGAGGCCCCATTTAAGGGGTTCCTACAATAAATCATCTTCAAGTTGTCGTTCTTTGGTGTGAAAATATTCATTATATCATATTTGCTGAAAGGATTTTGCACAAGAGTTTTACAAATAGTTATTTCAATGACCAACAGAGTTCACTATAACAAGGGATTTGCGCTCTCGGCAGACACATAGTAGGATAATATGTCACATGTTACACATCATATGAGACTACTGTAAGGCTCGTATCTTTTTTTTCCCCCAGAGGTTACCCAACGAACACTTACGAACACTTTCTGCTCGCGGTTTGTGCGTATCACTGTGACGATTTTATTTCACAATTTAGATCACTAGAGCTAGGTTTGATTTTAGCCTACTTTTCACATTTTTGCAAAAAAATGAGGAAAAAGTAGACTTATGAGATCGGGCAAATGTGTGTCTGTCTGTCCTTCTGTCTGTCTGTCGGTCTGTCCTTCTGTCTGTCTGTCTGTCTGTCTGTCTGGCTGGCTGGCTGGCTGGCTGTGTGTGTGTCCCCCCCTATCAACTCCTAAACGGCTGCAGCAATCGAAACAAAATTTGGTAGGAGCAAAGATCTATACTTGAATATCTCACTGCCATATTTGAAAATGATGTCAGTGCTACCAACTGCTGAAAAATCGCAACTGAAATTTGAGCTCCATGTTGGATATCTTGGAGGGGCGTGGTGGCTCAGCGGTCTAGCTGTGTGCCTCTCACCAAGGCGGTCCGGGTTTGATTCCCGGTAAATGCATGTGAGATTTTTGAAGGGAAATGCCATGTCCTGTGGTTCGGATTCCACGTAAAAAGGAGGACCCGTGGCTCATAATCACAAGATTCACGGTCACGTAAAACTACAATCTTCCTTCCTTCCTTCCTTTGGATATCTTGGAAGGTATGAATGGGAGCTATTTCAAAATTGGCACACGTAGCCTATAGATAATAATATTGCAGTTTAATTTCCAAGAGGCCATATATGGTAGTGTTGCCAAAATGATTATAGGTCCAAATTTTAAATGCATATAACTTCTACACTATCAATTGGATTTCAACCAAATTTCGTATGTGCTATGTGTACATAAACAGATATGACTGAGCGTATTCGTAAGAGCCACCAGGGCTGCCAACTGTTAATAAATACTGTCTCTATTTTTGTTACCCTAATATCAATATATCAGAAAGTATGCAAGCCAATAGCTCTAAACTTTGCAAACGTATAGTACCTGGCATTCTAGATCAATTTGGAGTAACTAATATAGGCCTACGCCAGTGCTGCCAACATGATTCTAAGCCTGCTGATAGGTCCAATTTTAAAATGCATGTAACTTCTATACTAACTAATGGATTTCATTCAAAATTGTCACAACAATAGATCATATTATTTCAGATTATTTCTGACCAATACATGTATGTCATTGTTGCCTACGTGATTTTACGCGCGCTGTTGGATCCAATGTTTAACTGGATGTAACGTCCATGCTATCCATTGGACTTCAACCAAATTTTGTATTCATTCATTCATTCATTCATTCATTCATTCATTCATTCATTTATTTGCAATGGGGGGTGTGTCCCCCGGTGGCAAATTGGATATACATAACAAATACATAATTATACATAACAATACATAATTATACATAACAATTCAATAACAATTATACAACAATACCTTAAGAGATAGAACTAAGTGTATATTTTGTCACCAGGGCTGCCAACTGTAGTTCTCTATTAGGCTACAGTATGCCAGTATACAGTATTTCGTACTACTTAGAAATTTCGATATTACAAACTTAATTTCGCCATTATTCTAGATAGATCCATATAGATTAACCATTGGCATGAATATTAAATTTTAAGAAAAGTAGGCTCTTTAGTTCGTCACGGAACTTCTTGTTTTATATGGTGTCTGTACGAAGATTATTTAAATTCTTTGCACGATTGTCATAGCCGTGAGGCCTTGTAGGGCAGTACGGCGGCATCTTGCTGTGGGGGTGGTTGGAGTCTCCTTCCTGCAACTGTGGTGCTGAAATGCAAACCATCAGCCACATCGTGAAAGAATGTCCTCTGCGGGCATTCACTGGGCCTGTGGAGGAGCTACATCAAGTAACCCCTACGGCACTCACTTGGTTGGAAGGACTAGACATCAGCTTGTGATGAAATATCAGAATCTGCAGCAGTGTGTGTGTGTGTGTGTGTGTGTGTGTGTGTGTGTGTGTGTGTGTGTGTGTGTGTGTGTGTGTGTGTGTGTGTGTGTGTGTGTGTGTGTGTGTGTGTGTGTGTGTGTGTGTGTGTGTGTGTGTGTGTGTGTGTGTGTGTGTGTGTGTGTGTGTGTGTGTGTGTGTGTGTGTGTGTGTGTGTGTGTGTGTGTGTGTGTGTGTGTGTGTGTGTGTGTGTGTGTGTGTGTGTGTGTGTGTGTGTGTGTGTGTGTGTGTGTGTGTGTGTGTGTGTGTGTGTGTGTGTGTGTGTGTGTGTGTGTGTGTGTGTGTGTGTGTGTGTGTGTGTGTGTGTGTGTGTGTGTGTGTGTGTGTGTGTGTGTGTGTGTGTGTGTGTGTGTGTGTGTGTGTGTGTGTGTGTGTGTGTGTGTGTGTGTGTGTGTGTGTGTGTGTGTGTGTGTGTGTGTGTGTGTGTGTGTGTGTGTGTGTGTGTGTGTGTGTGTGTGTGTGTGTGTGTGTGTGTGTGTGTGTGTGTGTGTGTGTGTGTGTGTGTGTGTGTGTGTGTGTGTGTGTGTGTGTGTGTGTGTGTGTGTGTGTGTGTGTGTGTGTGTGTGTGTGTGTGTGTGTGTGTGTGTGTGTGTGTGTGTGTGTGTGTGTGTGTGTGTGTGTGTGTGTGTGTGTGTGTGTGTGTGTGTGTGTGTGTGTGTGTGTGTGTGTGTGTGTGTGTGTGTGTGTGTGTGTGTGTGTGTGTGTGTGTGTGTGTGTGTGTGTGTGTGTGTGTGTGTGTGTGTGTGTGTGTGTGTGTGTGTGTGTGTGTGTGTGTGTGTGTGTGTGTGTGTGTGTGTGTGTGTGTGTGTGTGTGTGTGTGTGTGTGTGTGTGTGTGTGTGTGTGTGTGTGTGTGTGTGTGTGTGTGTGTGTGTGTGTGTGTGTGTGTGTGTGTGTGTGTGTGTGTGTGTGTGTGTGTGTGTGTGTGTGTGTGTGTGTGTGTGTGTGTGTGTGTGTGTGTGTGTGTGTGTGTGTGTGTGTGTGTGTGTGTGTGTGTGTGTGTGTGTGTGTGTGTGTGTGTGTGTGTGTGTGTGTGTGTGTGTGTGTGTGTGTGTGTGTGTAATACTTTACATCCATGTATATAAATATGTATATATTAATTTTTATTTTGTAATAGCAATTATATGTAATACATTTCAACGATTGTCAAATGAAGCATCATACGCTAAATAAATAACAGTTTATGGACATTCTTGCACATAGTACAAAGTGCAATGGGCAGTTGTAATGTCGTATGTTGCCTTTTCGTATAGCCACAGTAGATTTCTTTTAGCATTGAGATGAAAACTTTGTGCTGAAAATGCTGGAGCTTCCAGGATATTATTTCCTTTGTGGAGACTTCAATGCTGGTATAGCAGATGATCCCACCATTACAGTTACTGGTGATAACACGAATACAGTACACTGTTGTAATAATGACAGAATACATTACAGGCTCGCATCTTATTGCACAGACGTGTTCAATCTATGACTCGTGTTCCACCGGACTCGTGGGTTGACTATTCAGATGAGACTTGGAGTGGAAAACATTTACCACATTAACTGGAGGTACTGTTTAACAGAACTCTGGTTGGTTGGTTGGTTCCTCAGTTTAGGGGCTGCGACAACGCGGTCATGTAGCCCTGTGTACTTTGGGTGTGTGTAGAATATGTCTGATAACCGGTGTTAATTGTGATGGCTGTATTAGTGTATCTGTTTTTTAATTCAAGTAAGGACTGCAGCTTTGAATTTTTCAAATAGTTCCTACTTTTGACACCAAACGCCACCATCAACGACTTCCAGGCCTAGTTCAGAACTTAGCTACTAGACACCACCGCAGTCGTCTCTTGGCAACGAACGTAGAAACCTAAGAGCGTTGTTTACATTCTTAACCTATACAATTTAGCTTCACACAGGTGTAATTAGTGGAAGGTTCTTTAACATGCCGAAAATCTATGACATGGGACCGCCGGCTTTACTACCCCTCCGAAGGAAGGCATACTGAGGGATTTTAACGCTCTTAAAAATCCGACGGTTTCGGCCGGGTTTGAACCCGCTATCTTGCGCATAGAAGCTCAGCATGCTACCAACTACGCCACCGAAGCCGCTCTTGACAGAACTCTTATGGGCGTATTATTATTATTATGATTATTATTATTATTAGTGCGAACATATGAGATTCATTTTAGCCAATTTTCATTTATGAAATATAGGCTTACGGGATTACTTTTTTCTGTATGTGTGTGTACGTAATAAAATCTTATCACCTCTAGCGATTTCATTGAAACTCGGTAAGTACGTACTACCACATCATCCAACCTCGACAGTGCCTTTCAAATTTTAATGAGTCACCAATACAACATGGCAGCTGCGCGAATTGTTGTATCCACATTCAGTATCTCCGAATTTATTACCACTATTAACCTCAAATTTTGGATGGTCGTTGAGAGTACTATCCTATGTTTATCTATATTACTTGATAAAACCTGATAAGTACGAAACCAACATGGCAGCCATGCGAAGTTAAAATATTTAAATGGACTTTTCACGCAATTCATTCACTTGAGCGTAATTAAACCTGGCATTATACACCTTTATGGGAGGCTTAATATAATGGTTTCTAATTGAATAGTTTTGAAACATTCAACATGGCGGCTGTGGGAAATTTCTAAAATAGCCTATGCTTTAATTTCTTGTGGCTTGAAGTGAAAGTTCATATTATGAACCAACTTAATAATCTTTATATACTGGTGCATAAATCTATGGCTTATATATAAAAACATTTCAACGTGGCTGCGATGAAAAATATTTCACCTGTTCTCAACATCTACGTATCTATTAACTTTGGCCCCTAGAAATGAAACTGAAATTTTGTATGGCGATAGAAGCTATTAAAATAAAATCATCTATGCAACTTTCAATAACCTGTTGAGTACAAAACTGACATGGCGGCCACGCTAATTTTAAATATTTTAATGGGATTTTATTGTGACTTAATCATCCAAGAATAATGAAACTTGAGCAGAGTAAATCTTTATAGAAATTTCAATATACGGTACTGGTGTATACTTTAATTCAGTTAGGGGAAATTTGAAAATCACGCTTTCATTCTTTTTAGTACTATTCAAGCGATCAATTTGAAGTTTGTATAATGAGCTACCATAATAATCTTCATCTGCCCAAGGATGAACTGCTCATTCTAGGCGTGTCGGGTTTGATGGTCGATCTGTCCAATTGTAAGACGTGTCTTCTAAAAAAAGGACATCCCTTGTCACTGGCGGATGTTGACCTGACAGCGGAAGATAGACCCGTGGTGGGGGGAAGAGACCTCCACACTGCCACACGTCTGGTTACGCTTCACTGAAAGTACCAAAACCACTTCCATGATAAAAAGTCGTTACACTTAAATCTGCAAATAAATTAATACCTTGTGCCACAATCTCCATTCCCATCTTCTTTCTCAGGATATAATGTGTTGGAATATCAAAGTTCCTGGAAGTTAATCACGGCTCTTATACCCCGCCAAATACGTGTGCGTGATAAAGCTGCACGTTTACCTCATGTGTGAGTGTTGTAAAGGGAAGAACCAGTATTTCTCATCAGTACACTCTTGCTGAACAGTTCTTCTTTCTAATGATCCTTAATATTTACCAGACAGTAATTTACAACAGATGTTGGGCGATAAAGCACTGAGAATGAGGCTAACACTAGTTTGATCAATATTTTCTTGCTTCGGACCTACCTGGGCAGTATAGTCCTCTCACTTTTCTGCGACTCAAACTTTAGGCAGTAGCAGGCGGTGTTCGCTGTTGACCAATAGCATACTTGCTCTGTCTTTGCACGTGGAGCACACAGTCCAGTTCTGGCTGTGGGCAGAGTTGGGCAAATTGATTTAAGCTGAAGATGACCCCATCGAAGGTTCAAAATATGTAGCTGCAATTCAGTAGATGTCTTATGAATTCTATCGATAGGCGTATTATTTTAAAAAGGAATCTGTCTAAGAATTAAGAGGTCTATTGAGGTGCTGCTCAGAGCTATAGGCTATAAACTTATTACAGTGCCGCTTTACTGTTGTTACTCGAATTTAATCCTTACTGGGTCGTTGACGAAGGCCGAACAATTGACACATGTCGAATATTTAATAGAGAAAAGATTCGCACGATGTGCAAAGAAAACATATTATCTCTCAACATCGAAATAGAATTTAGTCAGTGACACTAGTCTTTTCCTGCGAAACATTGCGTGGTACCTCTCACAGCTTCTCCCGCACAATTTGCGTATACACTGTAATTCTTGTGGTTCATGATAGTTGGCTCTGCTGCATAGCCTACTCAGTGGTGAAATCCGTGGACAACAAATGGCGTCATTATGTGTCTAAGTTCATATCCTTGCTTTTTCCATTCGCAATTTAACATCGCGTCTGTAGAGTACAACTCCAGCCATATTTCTTCCCTTTTTCTTTGAAGGTCCATAAGCAAACACTGATATGCCTGTGTAGAGGGTAGATGCAGTTGTAAGAGAGATTTTCTATGAAAAAAAAATCTCTAGCCAGCACATATACCAGGCGCCAACAGGTGCACTTTGATACACACAATGTCTATTTGAAGAATTTGGCTTTTATTTTTTTAAGTCCGTTAGATTACTTTTGGTAAGGTTCTCCCAAATTAACTCCATGCCGTATGCTATGATGGGCGTAATTTTCAATTTCAATATTTCCATTGCTGTTCCTAGCGAGATCTGTGGCAGATTTTGTATACTTGTCATAGCTAAGGTCGCAGCTGTTATTCTTTCTTTGACATGTATCGTGAAGACATTTCCATATATCTGCAATGTGATCCCTCGGTATTTAAAGTGTGAGACAGTTGTTAGTGGTTCGTTTGCGTAACACATGTCGAATATGTTGATGGCTTAGTGCAAAATCATTGTATGTCCAAAAATCATGATTTTGAGAAAACTTAAATTGAAAGTTTCTGAAGGTGCAGTTACTTACCAGGAATAATAGCTAGGGTTACTCATCTGTAGATTATTTATTTATAATTGTATTTCTACTGCTGTACAACCTTCACTCTTTATAATAGACTGTTGGGACATACAATATTTGGCATTAACGATATGCGAGAGAACTTCAAGTCACAAACATTGTATTTCTCAAAGGAATTGTTCAACATCCTTTTCTCATTATTAATTATTATTTAATGATTTTCTTTTCTTAATAACATCACAAGATAAATAGTTAAAGAAATAGAATAGTAAATATTCACTTATATTGTCTTAAGTCTTTGACGACAGTATTCATGTTCATCACTAGTCATATTCCTCTACTTCCACAGGAACATAGTATGTGCTTTTAGGTGAAATAGAAACCAAATCGACATGTTTAGGCCAAAGTAATTATAAGGGACATGCAATATTAGTGCAGGTGATTCGTTGCATGACCCGGACATGCAATATTTGCACTTTGGAAATAAGCATGTTTCCTATAATTTGGACATACTATAATTGTACGCTAGCGAAATACTTTTAAGAGACTTACAATTATGGCATTAACTCCAAACTGGCCATGGATTGACATACAATGTTTGTGCACTAAGCCATCGTAAGGTGGTATGGTTTTTGAAAGCCAAACAGTGCCAAGTGCCTGATTCATCCTGAACTGTAGGCAGGTGAAATGGTGTTGGGGATGATAAAGTGGGTGTGTTTGACGAACATCACGGGAGAAGTCAAGCCATTCACCTCGAGCAAGATGCGCGCCTTGACCTGGCGACCTAGACCGTGCAACAAGTCGCTTCTCTAGCTTTCTCAATGGATAGGTCATTGTCATTGCTCTCCAATCATAGTCATTGCTCACAAAATCAATAATAACTAGCGGGCCTGTTCGAGAACTCTCGCATATGTATAAACCACCCACCTGGCTTTACTGTAATGCGGGCTTTTATAAATGTGTTTATTTGTTAAAACGCACTTTTTTAACAAATTATCGATATTTATGACATCATAGAGCAATGCATCCCTGCTGCTGGATGCACAATGGGTTGTGTGCGCCCCATGTGTACAGACTACCCGCCCGGCCCTAGTGCTATGCGGGCTGTACGTAACACAGTTCAGCCAGGGAATATCGTCTTGTTTATTTGTTTAAAAGCACTTTATAAACAAATACATATATTTCCATTGACTTGCTAAGAAATGTAAGATTTTTCCCGTACTATTGAGACAATTTGGAAGTTTTTGGTACAAACCACACCTTCTAACTCTCTCTGATGCGGCTTCGGTGGCGTAGTTGTTAGCATGCTGAACTTCTATGCCCAAGAAAGCAGGTTCAAACCCATCCGAGGCCGTCGGATTTTTAAGAGCGTTAAAATCCCTCAGTATGCCTTCCTTCGGAGGGGAAGTAAAGCCGTCGGGCGCATGTCATTGATATATGGCATGTAAAAGAACCTAACACTACAATTGGTAGTGTGCAGCTATATTTGTAGGTTATTTGGTTAGAAACGCTCTATCAAGTTCCAACGTTCGCCGTTAAGAGTTACTGACAGTAGCATCTGTTAGCCAAAGTTGGAACTACTTTTACTAGTTATTTAGAAAATGATATTTACCAAAGAGAACTAGTATTACTATTTAGCGGCACACATGATAACCTACAATACATATTTTCATAGAAGAAAAAGGAAGAAAACTTTTAATAGATATTTTGAAGAAGAGGTTTACCAAATGAAGAATATTATTATTATTCAGTGACACCTATAATTACCTATATTAAAAAAATTCATAGATATTTTCAAAAGATTATAATACGATTTTTCAAAGATATTTTCAAAGGTATTTTCAAAGGATTATGTTTAATGTTTTTTCTTCATTAATTCCTAATTCTTATTGTAAGGATATCTAGTTAAGTCTACTTAGGATAAGTAATATTTATGTGCTGAAGAAGAAACCAATGAGTTTTGAAACACATAGTGTGTAAAATATAGACAATTAAGGGTTTTTAAAGTATTGATTTGGCGAATATTATAACACAAGAGTTTTTTTAACTCTCATAACTAGGCCCCGGATGTTGATGACATGTCATCTTTTTACTAAGCTGTCTAAAACAATGCCGAAGTACATAGAAACTCCGGACGGGTCACCCCGCCTTCAAATAAGTTATGCCATTTTTATTTTGCATCTTTTTGCATTTCTTTGTTATTTTTCTATTTTAAGAGCATTTTTTTAAGTTTGGTATATTTTTTGGTCTTATTTTAGAGAAATCGGCCTTTTAAGGTCTTTTTTTTTTCAATTCAGTCATGTCACAACTTTATATGAGGGAGTTACGTCTCTCAGAGTTAAGAAGAAGCTAGTAGCTGATACAAGATAATTTAAAATATTGAAATATTGATTCCATTTCCTTTCAACTGGGTGTAAACTAATCTTAGCAACAATCGTGGCGAAATTGCTGCGGGTATCGCATCAAAACTGAAAAAAGTGCTGGACAAAATCACCTGGTATAGAACATTATGCAAATTCTCAGACATTCTTTCTGGTGAAGACTACTGCATGGATGGGATTAAGGAGGATTTAGCAGCAAATGACCTTCCTCACTTAAAGTACGCTCCGATCACATCAGTTAATGTTGAACGCAGCTTTTCGAGATATAAAAACTTGTTGGCCGATAACCGCAGATCATTTACACTTGACAACATCAGAATGACATTCAGTGCAACTCAGACTGAAGTGAATATAAACCTTTTGTTAAGTGCTAGAACTCTATTTTGATTGACTTTTCAGTTTGAGCCTAAGATGCCATTTTTAGCCTACTTTTCACATTTTGCAAAAATGAGGAAAAAGTAGTCTTATGAGATCGGGCAAATGTGTGTCTGTCTGTCTGTCTGTCTGTCTGGCTGTGTGTGTGTGTCCCCCTATCAACTCCTAAACGGCTGCAGCAATCAAAACCAAATTTAGTATGAGTAAAGATGTGCACCGGAATATCTCACGTCCATATTTGAAAATGATGTCAGTGCTACCAACTGCTGAAAAAACGCACTAGAAATTTGAGCTCCATGTTGGATATCTTGCAAGGTATACATGGGAGCTATTCCAAAATTGGCACACATGTAGATAATACTATTTCAGTTTAATTTCCAGGAGGCCAACCATGACAGTGTTACCAAAATAATTTTAAGCCTCCTGATAGGTCCAATGTTTAAATGCATATAACTTTTACACTATCAATTGGATTTCAACCAAATTTTGTATGTAATATCTGTACATAAACGGATATGATTAGGCGTATTCTTACGGGCCACCAGGGCTGCCAACTGTTAATAATTGCTCTCTCTATTTTTTTTAATCCAAATACCAATATATCAGAAAGTATGTAAGCCAACAGCTTTAAACTATGCACACGTATATTCTGACATTTTAGATTAATTTGGAGTAACTTATATACGTCAGTCCTACCAACATGATTATAAGCCTGCTGATAGTACCAATTTTTAAATACATGTAACTTCTATACTATCAGTTGGATTTCAACCAAATTTCGTAAGTGCTATGTGTACCATAACAGATATGACTATAAGTATTGTTAAGAGCAATCAGGGCTGCCAACTGTTAATAAATGCTGTCTATATTTTTTTAACCCTAATATCAATATATCAGAAAGTATGCAAGCCAACAGCTCTATACTTTGCACACGTATAGTACCTGACATTCTAGATTAATTTGGAGTAATTAATACAAGGCAGTGCTGCCAACATGATTCTATGCCTGCTGATATATCCAATTTTAAAATACATGTAACTTCTATACTAACAAATGGATTTCATCCAAAATTGGCACAACAAGATATCATAATATTTCAGATTATTTCTGACCAGCACACGTATGGTATTGTTGGCAACATGCTTTTACGCGTGCTGATAGATCCAGTGTCTAACTGCATGTAACGTCCATTGGACCTCAACCAAATTTTGTATTCTGTACCTAAAGAGATGGAACAAAGAATATATTCAGTCTCCAGGGCTGCCAACTGTAGTGCTCTATTAGGCTACATCATACCAGGTATATTTTGAACTAATTAGATATTTCGATATTACCAACTTAATTTCGTCATTATTCTAGATAGGTTCATATACTGTAGAATAATCATTGGCATGAAAAGTAGGCTGTATAGTTCTTCACGGAACTTCTTGTTGAAATATTAGTGAGTTTATTATTAAAAGCTCATTTTCTCCATTTTATTGTGCATTTTTCGAACTTTTAGGTCATTTATTACAGTCATTTTTGAAAATTTAAAGAGCATTTTAAAACTTTTTATGGCATCAACATCCGGGCCATACTCATAACCATGCATCATTATGAATATTAATAATTAACATATATCAATCTGTACATTTTACACAAATCCATTTGATTTGCGCATCCACCAAGTTAAACGACATCAAACTTGTGTTTGGTAAGAGTCCGCTCTCACTCGTATGGTTGTGGAGATTGCAAAGGTTGGTACCTCTGCTCCGGTCCATCGCATCGTGCCTGGAGATCTTTAACATTCCCCGACGACAAAGATCTGAAGAGATAATCCTCAATAGCCTCGTAATGCTGTAGTGTTAAGAGTGACGTCAGCAAAGTATGATCCGAGTCTGTATTTACCTGCGGCTTCAGCTGGCGTACAGTACAGTACCTTGGCTCGGAACTGAGAACACATTGTAATCACAGGGACCAGCTGTTGTTGCAATTCACGAGAAGTGCACTGAAATAATCCGCCATTGTTGTCAGCGTTTGCTTCCATGGCGCAGTAGAGGAAATGTGCAAGTTGGAGAACAGTTACCAGCCCGCGGGTATTCTCTGACAATGGTTTCCTCTGTCATTACATCACTTGTTTAGAGCAAGGGCAGTTTCATTACAATATTTTCCCATAACCATAATATTAATCACTAGCAACCCACCCCGGCTTCGCCCGGGAACAGTTATAAATTATATTATCATGGAGATGCATGTGCAACGAATTCTTGTTAGAAGTAATTTAAGAATGGCGAGGTGCATCAAACACAAATCCCTCTTCCGTCCAATTTTTTGCTTTGACCCGAGCTCGTGAAGTGTTTCGTTTTATTTGAGTCAGTCAACACCTGTCTAATCCGTTGTAAGTATTCACTGAAAACGTACTTGCTTTACGACATTTTTCAGAACAGCATGAGTTAGCTCTGCAAATACCTTGGAGCCATCTTTAGAGGATAAAGTTGTTGGAGAATGAATGGGGAGGTAGAGCATGACTACCCTCAATCTACTCTGTTAATCAAGTCGAAGCTGGCTGAGAAAGTAGCTAGTGTGTTGTTGTAGCTTGTGTAGACTGACTGATACAGTAGCTGATCTCAGTTTGTGACACTGCTACCTTGCTCTTTCAACTCGTTGGTGTCAGTAGTTATTCTACATACACACAGCGTACACTGCAATTAATACCTGATGGTGGAAGACCTCAGCTGCGCGCAGTGTAAAAGCTAACGTGTACAATGCCCTGGTGTGACTTATTATAGGGATTGTGGCGCCATGGCTTAGCTGCTCGTCTTCCAACCGGACGGCCGGGGTTCGAATCCCGGAGACAGCAGGGTGTAATTTTCACCTGAAAAATCACGTGGCGTCAGGACGGGCATCCGGCCTTAAATCCCCGTCCAAAACCATAATGAGCGTGGTTGGCTCCAATAAAACAAGATATTAAATAGAACTTTAATGATTGCAAATCATAAGATAAGACATTTTTGGCCTATTTTCAATTTTGAAAAAATAGGCTTATGGGATCACCTTTTGTCCGTGTGTGTGTGTGTGTGTGTGTGTGTGTGTGTGTGTGTGTGTCCCTATTAACTTCTAAACGGCTGGAGCGATTTCAATGAAACTCGGTAAGTTCATAGCACTATTCCGGACGACCCCGACCGTTCCCTTCAAATTTTGTTACGTCTCACCAATCCAACATGGCGGCTGTGCGAAATATTTCACCAGCATTCAATATCTCCGAAACTATTACCGATATCACCCTGGAATTTTTTAGGGTGATAAAAGGAACTACTAGAAGTTCACCTATGTGACTTTTAAAAAGCCGGTAACTACAAAATCAACATGGAGGCCACGCGAATTTGCGACTTTTAAATAGGCGTTTCTCGCGATTTAACCAACCAAACGCAATAAAACTTGGTACAGTATATGTTTATACACATTGTAATGCACCGACATCCAACTTCGTTCAATTGTTTACATAACCACAGCATGGCGGATGTGCGAAATATTTCACAAGCATTCTATATCTCTGAAACTATTAGCGGTATCACCCTGAAATTTTGTACGGAGATAAAGGGCACTAGTGGAAGTTCATCTATAAGACTTTCAAAAACCGGTTAACTGCAAAACGAACATGGCGGCCAAGCGAATTTGAAAATTTTAAATAGACCTTTCTCGCGATTTAATGTTCCAACCCCAATGAAATCTGGTACAGGAAATGCTTATACACATTGTAATACACTGGTATCTAATTTAGTTCAATTGTTTACATAACCTCAAGATGGCGGCTTTGCGAAATTTAAAATTAAGTTTTCATTTCTTGTGTCATGATCATGCGATCGATGTGAAAGTTTGAATAATCAACCTACGCAATAATGTTCCTTTAATGGTACATGACTCTATGGCCTATACATTTAACAATCCAACATGGCGACCATCCGAAATATTTAGACGGCTCTGAATATCTAAGAATCTATTATAGCAATCAAACTGAATTATTTTATGTTCATAGGAGCTATGCACTTAAGTTCACCTATAGAACTTTAAATAATCTGGTGATTACTAATCCAACATGGCGGCGACGCGAAGTATAAATATTCACATGGACGTTTCTCGCAATTTAACCATCCGAGTGCAGTGAAACTTAGTACAGTAAATCATTATACTGGCATCTAATTTATTTCAATTGTTTCCATATCCATAAGATGGCAGCTGTGCGAAATTTTAAAATCTCCTTGTTACTTCTTGTGTCCTAATCATGCGATTGAAGTTTGAATGCTACACGTACACAATAATCTTCATGTAACAGTACATAACTCTAGGACCTACTTATATAAAATCCAACATGGCGACCATCCGAAATATTAAGTCGGTTCTCAATATCTACAAATCTATTACAGCTATCAAACTGAAATTTTGTATGTAGATAGAGGCAATTAACATAAGTAGGATATATGAAAATAGGCTGTATAGTTCTCCACGGAACTACTTGTTGATAACTCATATTCTATCCACCCTCCTAGTAAACTCACAATTAGTGCCAAAGTTTTTAATCAAAGTGGTAAACAAATTATAGACGGGGAAGGAAACATTAGCCTACTCATCTCAAAATACACCCTCCTATAATTGCTATAATTATTAAAGTTAAGTTACTATGCCCTTTAATATAATTCATATCTCATAATTTAATGGGTGAAACGATGTAGAATTAAAATCCCCTGTTATTGAATAATAAACTAATCGTAAAGAATAACAAACAGTTAATCCAGTTGAAAAATATATAAGAAAAATCTTAAAAAATTAATTGTTAAAAGCTGAAAAAAGAAAGAGTCTGATATTAGGGAGTAATGTGCTCCATTATCGGACACTCAAATGGTTAAAACCAGGAAAACGCACTTGATAGAATACCCGTGGACGATGCTCTGATATTCATAATTGTATGATAACGTCTTGTTAAATGGTTTCAGCGTAATATTATTACATACCGTATAGTGAGACTTACCAAGCGCGAACTGAGAATGATCTCCGTGATTAATTTAATCAGCTCGCACTCTCTTATCTTCCCCTTGCTCTCATTGTTGCAGTTTATTCTCGTACATTCCTAATGAACTAATACCTCTGTTCCCCCAAGGGGCTCACGTCTAGTGGGACATGGGTTGGCGACCACGGGACCCCAGCTGAGTCCGGCATTGCTTCCACTTACTTGTGCCGGGCTCCTCTCCGTCTTCTTTTCTGTCGACCTCTCTTGGTCAATTCTTGTTCTCTTCCGACCCCGACGGTATTAGGGTATCCGAGGCCTAGGGAGTCTCGCACTTTCCTGCCTTAATTGGCCCTTGTCTCATCTTTCTGATACCCTCATTCTTCGAGGGGTCAGCCTTCTCTTTCTTTTCATGTTATCTGCCGTCTTCTGTACAAGGCCTTCAAGGAGGCACGTTGTGTGTAGCCCCACCACTTCTGGTGCACCCTGGATAGTGCTACACCCTCAAGGGCTCACGGCTGGTGAGTTTGGGAGTTGGCGATCCCGAGGGATTCCTGAGCTGGGTCCGTTTTGTCCCGTTTTTCCTCTGACCTTGGGGCGGGCCCTCTCCTCTTTCCCATTCCTATCTGCCTTTCCTGGCTCTCCTTCCTTCCCAGTCCCTCAATCCTCATTCTTCGAGGGTTGACGGCATTTATCTTCTTGAAATGAAAATCCACTGCCTGCTTCCAGTCTCCGACCGGGTCAGGAATGGAATGAAAGAAGCCCCCATCTAGCGGCGAGGATACGAAGTGTGCCGGCTGCCGAAGCCTGTCGCACTCCTCTGGGGCAATGATTAAATGAATGATAGATGAAATGAAATGATAGTGGAGAGTGTTTCTGGAATGAAATTGTGACAGGGAAAACCGGAGTACCCGGAGAAAAACCTGTCTGCCTCCGTTTTGTCCAGCACAGATCTCACATGGAGTGACCGGGATTTGAAGCACGGACTCAGCGGTGAGAAGCCGGCGGGCTGCCGCCTAAGCCACGGAGGCTCTATTTATCTTCTTCCTGTCCTTTATTTGCCTTATCCTTTATTTGTATACCATTTCTTCTTCTAGTCTGTAAGTCTGTAGTTAGTATTAGTTATAGTTTTCATTCTCATCTCATCGTTCACTATCACCCTAACCATTAGGGGGCCGATAACCTAGATGTTAGGCCCCTTAAAACAACAATTATCATCATCATAGTACCTCTGATGATAAAATCCAATGAAAGGCTCTGGCAGGACATGTGAAGATCAACAGTAGGCGCTACCTAGCTCGCTCTTGTCATCCAAGTGACACAAGTAAAAATATTCCCTTGAGACAACGCAATAACAGATTGTGGGGGAATACAAAAGGGGATTGATTAAAATTATTAAAGTTGGTGGTTAGGGTGGATGAGGGGTTATCCCATAATCCCCCGCCGTCATAGTTCGCGGTCGACTGACCCTCTCTTCCCCCCTCGTCCCTCCCGGGGGGCCTGGGACACGGATTAATATGCACCAGCCTAGCGATGGATGAGTCACAGACTAAACTGAGCTCGGGGAGACATCGTTCAATTTGTGTGTCACAGCCTTGCTATTTTTATGAGACCGCAAGTGAAGTGCAAGTAGATCGATATGCCGCAAGCGACCGCACGTTCCATTACTTAACTTCCGCATTATGGTGTCGTGAAGACCACAGGTTCCCACGTCCACACGAAGAGTTGGTGAAAATTGTCAGAAGTGGCGCGAAATTCTGGGGGAAAACCTTTTGGATTTAGTCCCAACATTTATTTGCTCACTTGGAAGTAACGTACCTCCTTGAGCAATGATTCAGCAGCGATTGCGCTTTCTTCTACGTCAGGTGAAGACATTATTAATCCTATAGTATGGGTTGGAAGTAGCGGAGATGAGATTCCTGAGAAGTATGGTCCAGAAAACGAGGAGAGACAGAGTGAGAAATGAAGATATACGGAAACAACTGGGAGTACAGAAACTAAATGACAAACCGGAGCAAAACAAATTGACATGGTTTGGACATGTCAAACGGATGGATGAAGTAAGGCTACCAAGACGAGCACTGGAACGACGGATGACAGGGAAGAGAGGACGAGGAAGACCAAGAATGCGGTGGATGGACTCGGTGGAGAATAGTATTAGAAAACGGAACCTGGATTGGAACACCGTGTCGGAAGAGGAATGGTGGAATGACAGAACAAAGTGGAGAGGAACTATATTTGCCGCCACCCAGTGTCAACTGGAAAATGGGAAATGAAGATGATGATGATGAGTACGGGTTGGGACCGGTCAACAACAGCCTGAGGAAGAGGACAAGAAAATATATTTAGCGAGCGTACCTTGTTTCATAATAATACTAATAAAATTTAAACCTGAGGTGCTCTATGCCAGTGAGTCATTGACGTTAGGCTACACACTAAGGGCGACTTGAAAATCCTCACACAGGAAAGAAAAATAATAAGGAAATTATTGGGCCAAAGCACACAGATGAAGGATACAGGCTTCACACACCACAGAGAAATTGTCCAACCTCGCAGCAGACATCAGAAAGAGGCGAGTAAAATTTTACGGCCACATCAGCAGACTCCCACAAACCAAACTCAGCAACAAAATTCTTTGATACATACAGCGGCTCAAGATTACTCCACCCTGGATGATGCAAGTCAAAATTGATCCGGAAAAAGCACAGGTCGACCCATAGAACGTCATAGACAAAAGCGTCTTTCGGCACAAGGTATACAAGTGTGAAGTGATGTCAGAGAAAGCAGCATCTACAGCCCAAAGACCAAAGGGGGCCGAAGAAAGGAGGAGGACCTCTAGTGCACGAATGAGAGAGTACTGGTCTAATAGGCCTGTGACGTGTGAAATAATAACAATAAATAATAAAAAAAATGGCAATCACCAATTTGGAGAGAAACCCAACATCAGAGCCACTATAACATGGACAGAAGAATGAAGGAAGAAACTCAGCGAGAGGACGAAAAGACTTTGGGAGGAAAAGCTAAGCAGGTTCAATCGTGCTCCTGAGGAAGAGACACAGCGTTGCTGGTCGGTACCGTGAAATAAAATAGAACGCGGTCTAAAAAAAATATTTGAGCTGTTTTTAAATGAGATTCCTCATTTGTACATACGTACATTCATCTCTGTATATTACCACGGTGGGTGAGTGGATAGCGTGTCGGTCTACTAACCCCAAGATTGCAGGTTCGCTCCTGGCCGTGGTAAGTGACTTTTGAAAGGCGGCAAAAATACGACACTCATGTCATACGATGTTGGCATGTCAAAGAACCCATTTCAATTCAGTAGGCCGTGTTCATAAAGGCAAAATTAATCTCGGGAGTTTCCCCCAACACAAAGTTCCTCATTTCTCTACTAGAAAGCGCTATGGTGTTCAAGGAGCTTAGATATCTAACCTCCATGACTTTCATAGTGATTCAAGGAACAACGAAATTTGACATGCAAGCTACTCTATGGGTGTCAAATTACAAAGATTGCACCTGGCACCAGCGGCCATACGATATTATTATTATTATTATTATTATTATTATTATTATTATTATTATTATTATTATTATAAAATCATATTAAATCAGGGAGATAGTTCATGCCATTTGTAGGCATAGAAAAGGCATTTGATAACGTCGATTGAAGTAAGTTGTTTGACATTTTCAAAACGATTGGAATGAAGTATAGGGACATGAGGCTGATCTACAATCTATAAAAGAAACCAAACGGCAACTATCCGAAGGACATGTGAGAGAAGCTGGTATTCAGAAAGGTGTACTGTAAGGCGAGACTGCAACTTATCACCCATACCTCTCAATCTATACATTGAAAAATAATGAAGGAAATTAGAGAAAAAATTAATTCAGGAGTAACGAAAAGAACTGTAGGGTAGACCAAGGTTAGAATATGTTAAACAGATTGCCTCGCATGTACGGTGTGGTAGCTGTGTAGAGATGAAACGATTAGCTCAGGACTGGGGGTCATGGAGAGTTGCATCAAACCAGTCAAAAGACTGAAGACTCAAACACACTGTTGTGTTTGGATCAATAGGAGCCTAAATGCAGATAAAGTAATGATATTGGATTAGCCTTACATGAAGTGGAGGCACGTCTCACAAATATCGATTCTTTTAGCACTTGACTCAAGGTGCCAATAAACCAACTTCTTTCAAGGAAACGAGAAGCTTCTCACGAGTGGGAAATTCCTTCCTCGTATAACATTGATTTAATATGCTGCCTAACAGCGCCCTTCTGAATTGTATCGGGTGATATTTTAGGGGCTGCTCGCGGTCATTGCTTACCAGGAGTGCGTAGCACTGCAGACGGTGTATCAATTTCAAATGGACACTTTTCTTTAGTCGCGCTTTTCACGGTTGTTTCTCCCACCTTCAAAGCGTCACAGACTATTACTTTCGTAACAGGAACAAGAAACCCTCCATTGTCTTACTCCTCAAAGTATTCACGCAACCTATAAATGAATTCACGGCTTCGACTCTTATAATCGCCGACCTTTTCTTCGATTCTGACAAACTGCTGTTCATATTACTAAAGAGGCTAATACGGCCTACACATTGTTAATCATGCACACTCAAAAACAAACATATCGTGACCTGTACTAACACAAAGAGCAACTGAACTACAGAAAAAAGACTCGGTAACAACGCGTTAAATTCAAAGACCCGCTTATCAGTGGACGAAATCCAGTCTATACGCTATGTTTAACACTTACACTTATTTATTTATTTATTTATCGTAAGGTTAGCAACTAGATGAATTACAATATAATAAATGTATATATAAATAAGTAAATCATATGAACAATACAGGGTGTCTCAAAAAATGTACTAACACTTTGAATGACTATAAAATGCATATATTATGAACACGGAGACAAGTTTAAGGGCTTCAATTATAGAGGAGACATGTAATTAAAGACTCATGTTCGCAAATGTTCAAATTGATGACCGTCAGTGTCCAGACAAAGCTGATAACGCGAGGCAATGGATTCGCAAACATTACGACAAAGTTCATTTGGAATTTCGTGGCATTGTCAATTTCCAATTTCGTGTTGGAATGTAGGATTTCCAGCGCAGACGCTTCATAATGCGATGGACGCTATCTTTTGAGATGTGTGTCTCTCGAGCCGCTTGTCGTAGTGATATCGGTGGGGATCGAGTGAGGGGTTCCTGCACCTGTTCTTCTTTTCTAGGACTGGTGGATGTCCGCGGTCGCCCAGAACGTTTATTGTTGACGTTGTGAATGGTTCCATCTGCTTCAAATTTATCTCTGATGCGAGCAATTGTCCGGTGCGTTGGTGGCGGTTTGTCGAACTCTTGGACATTGACAGTGATCAATTTGAACATTTGCGAACATGAGTCTTTAATTACATGTCTCCTCTATAATTGAAGCCCTTAAAATTGTCTTTATGTTCATAAATAATCATTTTATAGTAATTCGAAGTGTTAGTACATTTTTTGTGACATCCTGTATATACATCACTAGAACATTGGTTGCGTTCGCATTCACAACGAGATGTCCAGTTGTTGAAGCCAGTCCAGAAAGGGAGGTGCAGCAGAATTAACATCTTGTGGTGACCCAGCAAACTTCCTCAGCGGACATTATTGAACAATATGCTCTGCGGTTTCAAGAGGAGCTCCACAGTCACAGGCAGGAGAATCATGAAGTCCCCATTTATTAGCATGGCGTTACATCTGGCGTGACCTGTTCTTAGGCGATTTAACTTTACCCACTTGTTTCTCTTCAGGTTAAATCCCGGAAGTCGAATAGTAGGATCTAGAATACCTTGATGTTTCACAGGAGCAGACTTCCAGTTTTGCCGCCATTAATGTCACGAACGCTTACACTAATCGGCCAGCTTGGGGAGAAGTGGAATATTTCACTTACCTGAGCAGGGCAGATCATCTGCATAAAGTTAAGGGCCGACCGTAGCGTAAGTAAGCCAACGTACGGTATGCGCACAGAGCAATCGAGATGTAATGTATATTATTATGTTTATTAATTGAAGCCTCCGTGGCTTAGGCGGCAGCACGCCGGCCTCTCACCGCTGGATCCGTGGTTCAAATCCCGGTCACTCCATGTGAGATCTGTGCTGGACAAAACGGAGGCAGACAGGTTTTTCTCCTGGTACTCCGGTTTTCCCTGTCAAAATTTCATTCCAGCAACACTCTCCACTATCATTTCATTTCATCTGCCATTCGTTTAATCATTGCCCCAAAAGAGTGCGTCAGGCCTCGGCAGCCGGCACAGTCCATATCCTCGCCGCTAGATGGGGGCTTCATTCATTCCATTCCTGACCCGGTCGGAGACTGGAAGCAGGCTGTGGATTTTCATTCCATTATGTTTATTAATTGAAAGTATCTTCCTTCATTGGACTTAGTCTGACGACCCTTGATATTTTGATTGGTTCCTTAGTTTAGGGGTTGCGACAACACGGTCTTGTAACCCCATGTAGCCTACTTTGGGTGTGTGTAGAGTTTGTCTGATAACTGGTGTTAATTGTAATGGCTGTATTAGCGTGTGTTATCTGTGATTCAGGTAGAAGGACTGCAGACGATGAATTTTTCAAGTAGTTCCTAATATCGCTACAAAATGCTACCGTCCACGACACCTAGCTGCGGACTTGGCTACTAGATGCCATTGCAGTCAGCACCTGGAGACGAACGTTGGAACTAATATAACGTTATCAAACTAACCTATACATTTTAGCTTCACAAGTGTAGTTAGCGGAAGGTTCTTTTTCATGCCATAAATGTATGACATGGGACCGCCGGCTTTACTTCCCCTCCGGGCTCAGAAGGAAGGCATACTGAGGGATTTTTAACGCTCTTAAAATATCCGACGGCTTAGGCCAGGCTTGAACCCGAGATCTTGGGCATAGAAGCTCAACATGCTACCAACTACGCCACTTTTCACATTTTGCAAAAATGAAGAAAAAGTAGACTTATGAGATCGATCCGGGCAAATGTCGGTCTGTCTGTCTGTCTGTCTGGCTGTGTGTGTGTGTCCCTATCAACTCCTAAACGACTGCAGCAATCGAATCCAAATTTGGTAGGAGTAAACATCTATACATGAATATCTCACGCCCATATTTGAAATTTATGTCAGTGCTACCAACTGCTGAAAAACCGCAATTGAATTTTGAGCTCCATGTTGGATATCTTGGAAGGTATGCATCGGAGCTATACCAAAATTGGCACACATATAGATAATAATATTTCAGTTTAATTTCCAGGAGGCCATGCATGGCAGTGTTGCCAAAATGATTCTAGGCCTGCTGATAAGTCCAATTTTTAAATGCATATAACTTCTATACTATCAATAGGATTTCAACCAAATTTCGTATGTACTATGTGTACATAAACAGATATGACTGATCGTATTTTCAAAAGCCACCAAGGCTGCCAACTGTTAATAAATGCTCTCTCTGTATTTTCTTATCCAAATACCAATATACTAGAAAGTATGCAAGCCGACAGCTTTAAACTATGCACACGTATGCTACCAGACATTCTAGATTAATTTGGAGTAACTTATGTACGTCAGTGCTACCAACATCATTCTAAGACTGCTGTTAGGGCCAATTTTTAAATACACGTTACTTCTATACTATCAATTGGATTTCAACCAAAATTGGCACAACAAGAGATCATAATATTTCAGATTATTTCTGACCAGCACATGCATGACATTGTTGCCAGCATGTTTTACGCGCGCTAATACGTCCAATGTCTAACTGCATGTAACGTCCATGCTATCCATTATACTTCAAACCAAATTTTGTATTCTGTACCTTAAGTGATGGATCTAACAATATGTTCAGTCACCAGGGCTGCCAACTGTAGTGCTCTATTAGGTTACATTATACCAGGTATATTTCGAACTAATTAGAAATTTCGATATTACCAACTTAATTTCGTCATTATTGTAGATAGGTCTATATAGATTAATCATTGGCATGAATCTTAAATTTTAAGAAAAGTAGGCTCTTTAGTTCGTCACGGAACTTCTTGTTTTATAAAGTGTATTGGGTATCTGCAACAGGAATTGTGATTTTCATCTCCACGATCCTTAACTCTCAAATGCATTAGTTAGTTAAGAGCATTCATGTTCAGTATTGAGAACTAACAAACCATTGTATGGGTCTACCTCTCACCCTGAAAACAATGCAGCTTACTGGCTAGCAACGTCACGGTGTATACATAACCAGTTTCTCTGTGCCGGGGAAAAGGTCAGATACGTGTGAACATGTGGCTTGGATAGTTCAGTGCAGTTGTACGATTGGCGTTCAACGTTAAAAATTCGACTCGACTCAGTGATGCTTTCACCGCTAGAAACAGGTTAATCACCCACATTCGGATTTTAAAGGCAAGCTTTTTTTTTTTTTAATTAGCACTTTGCTAATCCGTAGCTCAGCGATAACTTGACTGCAACACATTTAAAATTAGCCAGCTGCTTGGAGTAGATACGGGCGTTAATGTTCAAGGCTGCAACTGCAATTGGGACTACTATTCTCAGGCAGTGATGGTTGTTCGGGGACAACCGGGGAAAAGAGTCTGATGCCCATGAACAGCGCACCGTTTACTCTTCTTCTTCTTCCTCTTTCGTTCACCCTATTTGGGGTACATTGTACGACATCAAATGAAAAGGTACGAAACGATACTGTGGGTACAATTTATTCGTTATTCAAAAGTAATCACCACAGGTCTGTGCACAGGTGTCCCATTGCTTCACTAGCCGCAGGATTCCCTGTTCCTAGAAGTCTTGTGGTTGTGACAGGAGCCAATCCTGTACGGTATCCTTTAGTTCGTCGTCCGATTGGAAACGTCTTCCCTTGAGATGTTTTTTTAACGGACCAAACCGATGGAAATCGCAGGGTGACAAGTCCAGGCTGTAGGGCGGATGCTCAAGTTGCCCCCACTTGAACGTGGCCAATACACCTTGTGTGACGTGTGACGTTAGAGACGTGTGGGCGAGCGTTATTATGAAGCAGAAGCACTCCCTTCGTGAGCAGTCCAGGCCGTTTGTTCTTGATGGACTTGCTTAGGATATGGAGTGTCGCACAATACACGTCACTGTTAATTGTTTGTCTCTGTTAAGGAATTTAATTTTGGTCTGTAGGTTGCAACGGGTTATACTCAGACACGTGAAGTCAAACTGGGAAGAGATGGGTTCGATTCCCATCTCAGCCATCCTAAAAGTGGTGTTCCGTGGTTTCCCACTTCTATTCCAGGCAAATGCCGGGATGATCCCTAACACACGGCCACGATCACATCCTTCCAAATCCTCGACTCATACAGATACTTCTATAGACACCACAATAACACAGCTACACACACCTAAGCACACGGGGCTGTGATGACCACCATGTTCCAGCCCATAAACCAAACAACAACGCACTATAGACAACTCAAACCCTTCACAAGCGGCATGCATATTCTGGTCTGGTCTTAAGTCACAGCAGGGAAATGGGACGTTAAACCCATGTAACGACCGTCTGCAACTTCTAGTCGTAGCTCTGAACGTCTTCCGAGTCGTAAGAAATGATTTCTTCCGAGTCGTAAGAAATGGTTTTTACCTTAACAACAATCTTGTCTTTCATTTCGCAGGTTGTTCCACCGTTTCAATGAAGGGAAGAAAGCTACAGCGACGTATTAAACCGTCCCCTGGTCATAAAGCTCATGCGATTATAGTCGTGTTCTTCGCAAATGCTAGATTTTAAAAAGGCACGGCCGGGGAATTTACTAAAGAGTCTTACCTTATTTAGTTTTATGAATGTACACGGAGGGAGCCGGTTAAAATTCTGATGAGATTCACTGTTTTTAAAGTGTCTATCCCCTCTCTATTTGCTCGGTGTTTTATACGTGCTGAAGTTCCTCACAGCATTCGCCCGTTCTTCTGTCCTCTGGCGGGCTGATGAGGAAGGACTGCAACTTCGCATAGCCTAGATAAGGCAAGTCACAAATGACTCTAGTTAGTTAGTTATTGTTGTTTTAAGGGGCGGAACTATGAGGCCATCGGCCCCTCTTAACACAGATTAAAGAATACAAATTTGGAATGAATTTATAATTTTGAGGTGGACACCTAAATTTAAAAAGACCTAAAATTAATAAAACAAAACAAAAAAATATAAAAATTAACAAATATTACGGAAAAGCAAAAAATTATCATTTAAAAAAGAACAAGTCGTTGAGTCAATTTACACTGGAAAATTTAGATATCTGGCCCTAACCCACTCTCACTTATAAAGCGGATAACGCGATCAGCAGCCACCGCGTCATCGGCTAATACACACATCAAAAAAAGTTTTGCATCACCTCGGTTCCCAGATCTCCGGCATATAGACGTTGACTGTGTATATTGTATCCAAGATACAGTCCCTTTGACTGTTCATAGATGTCACTAAAACTGCTCAAAGATGTAAACAACCATGCATGAGCAGGGCCTATTAGACGGAGGGGGTACGACAGCCGATCAGTTCCAGTCATTCCACCAGGACGAAGGTACGCTGCTCATGTTGTCTGTAGTTCTACCATGCCTAGAAGGTCAATACCGCAGTTCGATCGCGTCCGCATTGTTACTTTGTGTCAAGAAGGGCTCTCAACAAGGGAAGTTTCCAGGCGTCTCAGAGTGAACCAAAGCGATGTTGTTCGGACATGGAGGAGGTACAGAGATACAGGAACTGTCGATGACAGGCCTCGCTCAGGCCGCCCAAGGGCTACTACTGTAGTGGATGACCGCTACTTACGGATTGCCGCTCGGAGGAACCCTGACAGCAATGCCACCATGTTGAATAATGCGTTTCGTTCAGCCACAGGACGTCGTGTTTCAACTCAAACTGTGCGCAATAGGCTGCATGATGCGCAACTTCACTCCCGACGTCCATGGCGAGGTCCAGCTTTGCAACCCCGACACCATGCAGCGCGGTACAGATGGGCCCAACAACATGCTGAATGGACCCCACGGAATTGGCATCACGTTCTCTTCACCGATGAGTGTCGCATATGCCTTCAACCAGACAATCGTCGGAGACGTGTTTGAAGGCACCCTGGTCAGGCTGAACGTCTTAGACACACTGTCCAGCGAGTGCAGCAAGGTGGTGGTTCCCTGATGTTTTGGGGTGGCATTATGTGGGGCCGACGTACGCCACTGGTGGTCATGGAAGGCTCCGAAACGGCTTTACGATACCTGAATGACATCCTCCGACCCATAGTGCAACCATATCGGCAGAATATTGGAGAGGCATTTGTCTTCATGGACGACAATTCTCGACCTCATCGTGCACATCTTGTGAATGCGTTCCTTCAAGATAACGACATCGCTCGACTACAGTGGCCAGCATGTTCGCCAGACATGAACCCTATCGAACATGCCTGGGATATGTTGAAAAGGGCTGTTTATGGACGTCTTGACCCACCAACCACTCTGAGAGATTTACGCCGAATTGTCGTTGAGGAGTGGGACAATTTGGACCAACAGTGTCTTGATGAACTTGTGGATAGTATGCCACGACGAATACAGGCATGCATCAATGCAAGAGGACGTGCTACTGGGTATTAGAGGTAGTGGTGTGTACTGCAATCTGGACCACAAATGCTGAAAGTCTAGCTGTATGATGGTACAACATGCAATGTGTGGGTCTCATGAGCAATAAAACGAGCTGAAATGTTGTTTGTGTTGATCTCTATTCCCTTTGTATTTAAAGGTTCCGGAACTCTTGGAACCGAGGTGATGCAAAACTTTTTTTGATGTGTGTATAAGTTTGAGTGTCATTTGCAAACCAAGGTTTCTTCGTAAGTCAGCAAGATCCACACACTCGGTTAAAATGTGGGCCACGGTGAAAACTGCTCCACAGATACAAAGTGGGGGGTCTCCCTTCTCATTAGGTACGAGTGGGTGGGTCTTGTATGACCTATCCTTAGCCTACACAAAATGACAGACTCTCTCCGTGACCAGAAAGAGCTCCGCCACACGCGAGTAGTTCCCTTGATCGCTCTCAGTTTACTGGGTATTGGGTCAGCTAGCCAATGACTCTCCCAAATGCCAGAACTTGTAGGCGTACTGAGAGCGAATATCTCTAGTGGGTACCTCCATTGGTCGAGGTGGTAGTGATATCGCCTGTTTTGCAGCTTGATCCGCTAACTCATTTCCCGCAATTGTGATTCGAGTGTCAGCGTTGCACAGCCCGGCTAGTAGGTCGTGGATTCGCTGCACTAGGGGGTAAATGACGTGGTATTTTTATTCATTTTGCTTTGGTTGTCAGACTGCCTACAAATACAAGGAATCTTTAACCAACATTTAGGGATTTTTAAATAATTATCATCAACATTTTCACGCATTAGGCCTTGTGGTCTGTTACGGTCTCTTGCCAGCTTTCCTTCGGGCATCCCAGGTTTTTTCGACTTCTTGGAGCTTACGAAAGAATCTGTTTTGACACTCGTATAGAACTCATCCTGCCCACGTGCACTTTTCATTTTTCCCTCTGCTGCACAACTGGGGTGATTTTTAACTCTTTCATGATAACTTCATTCTTCCGATGATCGAGTAAGCAGTAACCAGAAGTTCGTCTCATGGATCTCATTTCTGCAACTGTTAGTCTATTTTTCATCTGTCTTCCTGATGGTCCAACCCTCACTTCCAAATGCAAGAATTGGCCTAGTTATAGTTTGATATACAGGGTCATTATCTATGTGCGGCAAACTAAGCCAGCTGTGACTGGCACAGATCGCGGCCTCCAGCTAACCTTCGTTGCATTCTTTGATGTGGCGCCATTTAGCTAATCTATTCACTAATATCGAATTTGCTTCATACACTGCCATCTAGCAGAGAAACCCGAATTCTATGCAGGCATCCTTGAAGGAGGTTTAATTATGTTGTTATCTTGTAATCCCCTAACGTGAACGAAAGATGTTGAACGAACCAACATCGTTCGACTCGGGATGCCTTGAATTTTCCACCAATCAAAAACCATTCTTTGTTGGTCGGTTTTCGAACCCACACTGCTTCACCGAGGAATCTCATAAATCGATAAAACATTTGATTGATTTATTGAATATTAAAATTCGTTGGCTTGAATAACAGATTATATTGACAACTCTAATGTTGACGTTAAGTTTTGAACACCATTTAAATATCTCCTAGGTTAGGCTATGCTGTTATTGAAATAACTCCCAATGAATTAATCCGTATCGTAATTGAAGCAAAGGCAACGACTTGACGCAGACATAATATGTTATTCTTTACTTCTGAAGAAAGAGGGAGGAAGGGTAAATATTGATAATCAATTTTCCGCCGTGAGCTGACATTTCAATTGTTAGGCGTTTTGCTTTGAAGGTCAGTTTCCTTCCGTGCGTTGTTCACAGCTCTTTAGCTGCATTGTGCTGTTTCTAACACAATAGTTGTCCATTTAAAGCGGCGACATTAACGGCATTTAAAGTACGTACCTTCGGTGGAAGTCATATCAGCATTAATAAGCTCGTAATGTCACATTATATATTTCCCGTATTGTAGTCGAAATGAGTTTTAGCGACACGTAAAGAACATTGCCAAGGAAGCTCTTTGACGAGATATGGCTATTATAACCCACGACAAAAGGTTTGCTTTTTCTTTGTTTATGGACGTTGAAATTTGACGATCACTCGGCGCTGCAGCCCGCTACAAGATGTTCCAGCAGGCCATGATTTTATTAGCACAAAAACACGTCGCTACTTAACTGTCGGAGCCGCTTAGGTAATGATCCGTGTTGCTAGTGAGTGACCCACAATCGGAGACCGCTCGTTGTTCATTGCGAGCCATAAAGTGTTTTGTATTTGTTGTCGCGACACGCCGGACAATGCCCAACCCCTGACGCAACCCCCCACCCTACAGTAACACAATAGTAAAAGCAGATCCCTCCCTCTTCTGACTTCCCTTCGGTCATCCCCAAGGATCAATATGAGGGCCCAGCCTACTGTACATGTTTTAATGTAACCACGTTTTCCGTCTTGCGTGGCGATGCGCGCGCACGATGTGATTGTGTGTGTATTGTGCAGCCTGCCACGGTACAGAATGGCGAAAGTGCCCAACATTATGACCAGAGCGAGTGAGACAGACGGTTAATAGAAATCATCCAACTTCGTAATCTTGATCGTGAGGCAGTAATGTCACTGGTCGAAATGTCATCAACGAGTATGTAATAACAACAAAACATATGTCGCCAGGCAGGACGAATGCTGCCACCATTTTCTTCCGTTGGACGCTCAATTTTTTTTCTTTTTTTATATATTTCTAGGGATCGATACTGTGAAATGACTGCCAGTGAATAATTTCTTGTAGCTTGTAGTAAAACGTCATATTATTCTCCTGAGCGAGCGGCTCATTTATAACACCACGTGATAAGAGAGTTCGTTGTTCCAGATTCCTAGAAACATGTCAAACTTGATGTGTTCTACGTTCTTTATAGTTTGCCTCACATTAATATCAGTGCCAAGAGAATATTAAGTCTGTTTTTATATTAGATCATAGATAGGCCTATAGAATCGCACAAAATCAAACTCCAATAGAAATCTAGCACGATGCAATTTATAAATCATTATTTTCAATCTACTGTATATCTTAATGTATGATTGGAAGTTACCATAATGATTATCAAACCCCGGATGTTTAAGTTCTAAGACGTTAAAATTAGGTTATATCTTTCTTTCTTTCTTTCTTCGGCTTTTCCCAATTAATTGGGGTCGCCGGAGCCAACCAGGCTCATTTTGGTTTTGGCCGGGGATTTAAGGCCGGATGCCCTTCCTGACGCCACGTGATTTTTCAGGTGAAATTTCCACCCCGCTGTCACCGGGATTCGAACCCCGGCCGTCCGGGTGAAAGGCGAGAAGCTAAGCCACTGCGCCATCACGCTCCCCATTAAAATTAGGTTATATCGGTAGACTATATTAGGATTTTATTAGATCTTGTATGTTCAATTTAGGAATTTATGGGATTTTTAGAACATAAAACACTGGTCATGCCATGTTAATTGTTGGAACTCCCGATAATGAACGAGGCAATAATACCTACCCAATAGTGCTTTGAAATGTTTGCCTCAATTTTTAACCTATTGTTGCGGCATGTAACCATCACACGTTCCTGAAATTTTGTGGACCTCAGAAAATCAGATTCAACAATAGTCGAAGTTAGTAAAATTATATAAACTGAAGGTGGACCTTTTAATACAGTTGATTTATGCCGCAATATTACGCAAGATTTCATAATTAACATTTTCCTTATTCGAACGGTCTCCTTTCGCTTTGAAAATATTTTTATGTAAATAAATGTACCCTCTTTGCTTAAATTTGGTATTTTTACGTTCTACCACGAAAAGTAGATCTTATTAGGCCTAGGTCCGAATGTAAAATTAGGTCAATTTAGCCTCTTTAAGAATGAAGTATTACTGGTTGGTACCTAAATCATTAAAATAAACTGAAATTTGGAGAGTAGGAGGTCAGGAATTAAATGGGTCAGAACCTAAGAATCCCGGGCTTGATGGTTTAAGTAGTTGAATGACTTTTGAATTAAATACAAGATTTGTGAAATTCCCTGCAAAATACGGTAAATGTCCATCATTACCATTAATAACATTCTTCTAACAAGGGACTTGTCAGGTAAGACAGGTCGAAACTTATCTTGAAACTTTGTGGACGCAATCGTTGTACTATAAGAGGACAACGTGTGGAAAATCAGCTGCCAGATTGAACTGCACGGTTTCGAAATCGTACCTGACATCCTGGTACGCACGCATGACGGCTGGAGGAGCTGGACATCTCTGTGGCACTCGGAGTAGTAGCTAGGTGGGGCGTATATGCTGACTGGAGCGTGCAGCTCCTTCACACCGGCATTGAGTGCTTGGGCGGTCAGGGCTGTCCATCCCAACATGTACGGTACTCGCTACCTCCCATTGATTTATATGAGAGATTCACCACATAATTTCGGAACCTTGCAGTTCAATCTGGCAGCTGATTTTCCGTACGTTGTCCTCTTACAGTACAACGATTGCGTCCTCAAAGTTTCAAGATAGGTTTCGACCTGTCTTACCTGACACTTCCGTTGTATGGTGCCCGTGAATTTCTTGGCACGAGGTTGTCGCATTTAAACACCCTTAAGGGATTACGGAATGTCGAAAATCTTCCAAATTTTCGAAATGTCGTTATTTGCGCATATTAATCTACAGACCCTTGACCTTCTAACATTATTTCTATTTTCTTCATATCTCATTGCTAAGGCTGCCTTCTTTCTTTCTACTCCAGCAACCATACGTCTTATTCGAAAGCTAATGAAACTTTTGTTTTTGACGTCTAACATCTTTCCACTCGGTTGCTGTATATTTATGTGGAGATGATTCAGAAAAATGAAACGAAAATGGGACCTCAATGCAACGGAAACAATGAGCGCGCGTGGTGGCGGAGATTGAAAATGGGACGGAAATGTGTAAGAGGATATATCGCATACGGTTTACCTCAAGGTTTGGAGGCCCCATTAAAGATATTCCTACAATAAATCATCTTGAAGTTGTCGTTGTTTGGTGTGAAAATATTAATTATATCATATGTGCTGAAAACCGGTCAGGATTGGGCACTGCAGTTTTACAAGTAGTTATTTCAATGACCAACAGAGTTCACTGTTAACTAGGGATAACATGTCACATGTTACACATCATAAGTCTGGTCTTGGCGTGAGGGCACGTAGACACCACAGCAGCTCTCGGTTACATTTACAATCAGCATGTGTCGGACGACACACCGTCGCCGGAGGAGGAGCCTCGTGGCGGAGCACGGGCTCCAGGCACCAGCTCCAGATCGGTCTACCACGACGAGCTACAACCTCACCCGGTATCCTCCGGCGGCGCATCTGCAGTCCGCACTAGCAGACTTCTGGGCAGAATACCATCCAGACGACCCGGAACCAACACCTCAGGATGTACCAATGCCGGTCAACTTAGTGCCGGATCACATATTCTCCATCAACTGGTTCCGGTGGCGCAGTGCTCCATGGGAGGCGTGGGCCGACATCATAGGCGACGACGACATGGAATCCGGGGAGGGCCCTGGACCCGCCGTCCAGGAGGATGCGGGGAACCCCGCGCGGCAACCAGAAGAAGACGCCACACCTGCCGAACAGTACCAGTTCCCGCCGGAACAAGAGGACGATGACTTATGAATATGCGACTTCTGTAAGGCTCGTATTTTTTTTTCTTCGTCTTGGACAATATACATTAACTCCTGGGGAAAAAAAGTAAAACGAGCCTTAGTTACAACGGCAAAGGGGGCATGGATGAACTGCAAGGTGGATGCTAACATTATTATTTTGCTCCATTTTAGTCCAGAATTCTCGCGCTGTGTGCCGTATAGCCTATCGTGCATAATTGGAAGAGCTCCCACGTGGAGAAGTCAACTGGCTGCTCATAACAGTGGCGATGTTTATAATGTGCAGGATGTAATAGGATAGGCTACTTATTAACCTAAGATAATTTTTATAGTTGGGCTAAATTGAGATATTAAACTTGGTCTAATACAGTGGAACTTGGATAATTCGAACCTCAAGGGATCAGTAAAATAATTCGAATTAACAAAAAATTTGAATTAAGAGGTTCTTTGAAAAGGGTAGAGAAAATATTCATATTTTAACTTTTCATCCAAGAACCTTTATTAAACATAATATTATCTCAAAAGTTTCAAAAGATAAAATAAAACCAAAATGTACTATTCACCTATTTAGCGACAGTAGTCTAGTAATTCAGAAATCTTTGCCACTCTCACTTTCACAACCGATAATTTTGTCTTTAATTTTTAGGTATGTTGACAACGTGTCTGGATAAATCCCGAAAGCCTTTGCAAAATGTAGATTTTTTTCTTAATTCCCTTATCCACTTCTTGAATCACCGCTATTTCCTCGGCCGAAGTCAAAGTTTTGTATGCAACCCGAGGCTTTGATGACGAGATCTTAGCTCTGTACACACGCTTTAAAACACAGGTAAAACCATACTTCTAAACAGCCACAAGTCTAATGAAACCACTCAGAATACTGCAGTACACAGCACGCACTACCAGACAGGTTTAAGGGATACAACGTCGTTTTTCGGGAATTCCTGACCCAACTGTTTGGCTTCCGATCAGCGTTTTACACGTAAAAACTTCGAATTATCCAAAATATAACTGGAATTAACCACGATTATTTAGCATTGATTGTATATAAAATGCTAGAGACCAAGAAAAAATATCAAATTAAAGAAGATTTCGAATTATAGAAATTCGAATTAGCCACGTTCCACTGTATTGCCGCCCCAAAGATGTGCACACGCTGAAAACCGACTATCCATTCTGACCGCGCGAAATCGTAACCAATAAGCCCGTAGTGTTGGTTTAAATTCAACCGATAGCGAGACTTGAGGATCTCAGTAGACGTCCTCAGAGCGCCATTAAACAGACCAAACCTGCCCCTTCCCCCTCAAGGGCTCCCATACATTTTCTCAAGCTATAAACACGTGCTTTGAGGATGCAAGGCTTCCTTCTTCAGCGTTCTACTTCGGGCCGTGAAGGACACACTTCACCCATCGTCTTCTTCTTTTGCTTTAGCGTTTGTCCCGCCTCGTGGCAGGGTCTGCTATTTGAATCCGCTGTCTCCACTTTACTCGGTCATGGGCCATGTCCGGATGAAGGTTGACGCTTTCCAGATCCCTGTGCAGTGTATCGGCCCAACGTTGTCTCGGTCGCCCCTTTGGTCTTTTCCCGGCGACCTCTAGTGTGCAGCCCTGTTTAGTAATGGTGTCCGCTCCTGACCGTAGCACATGCCCAAACCTTCGCAGACGATCCTCACGTTATTGATTGCTGCGATACGAAATCGTTCCCTTATTCTTTCATTGGGGATGTGATCCATGAAGGGGTGAAATGTAGAACTAGTTACAAGTACTGAGAGTGACAGCGAGACAGAGCTCTTATTGAGAGGGCACGCAAACAGGCGCGGATTTAAGGGGGGGGGGGGGGGGTCAAACGGAGACCAAATTTTTTTGCAAACTCAAAAAACGAAAACACAATAACCAGACAAATAAAACTTAACGAATTTTAACTGAAAAACAGTTTTTTTTTCATTTTATTCAAAATATCTTTATTGCAATTATTATTTCTCCGTGGCTTAGGCGGCAGCACGCCGGCCTCTCACCGCTGGGTCCGTGGTTCAAATCCCGGTCACTCCATGTGAGATCTGTGCTGGACAGAACGGACGCAGACAGGTTTTTCTCCAGGTACTCCGGTTTTCCCTGTCAACATTTCATTCCAGCAACACTCTCCACTATCATTTCATTTCATCTGTCATTCATTTAATCATTGCCCCAGAGGAGTGCGTCAGGCCTCGGCAGCCGGCACAGTTCATATCCTCGCCGCTAGATGGGGGCTTCATTCATTCCATTCCTGACCCGGTCGGAGACTGGAAGCAGGCTGTGGATTTTCATTTTCATTATTTCTATTACAACTGTACATATTTACAAATTCATTCCTGTTATATAAAAACGATTATTTATGTAACTAAATCAACTCGTCTATTTTGTTTAGTAAACCTTGTGATTACCGAATAGATGTTTATAGTAATTTCACGATGAATGTGCAGCAATGCACGGATAGGAATTTGGGTCTTTTTTCGACCCAAAAAATTTTGCCGACGTCCAAACTGCAAGCTTGGTTGGCAATTTAACTCTGTGACTCTCTCCCTTTGTCGGTACCAACTCGACTTGCCGAAACGTACCTTGATCACGCCTTTCAATGTGTACGAATATTTTTGGTGCGCTAAACGCATCAAATTTCTATCAATGTAGCTTGCAAAAAAAAAAGGTCTGGTTTTGTACGTTTGGTTATTTTGTGATTGCGTTTTTAGTGATACCATTTTTCTTAACAATTTCAATTCTCTGCCCCCCTCTCCTCCCCCCCCCCCCCCTCCCCAAAGCCAAACTCTAGATCCGCGCCTGCACGCAAGGTAGCCCCAAAGACTGTTATACAAAACTTTTTTTTAAGACAGTTACAGCTAAGAGCTGACTGTAGGATGAACCTCACGTCGTACATTGAGGAATCTCCACTGCTAGACTATATATTTATAGCAAAACAACATATTCACCTGTGCATTGAGGGTAAAGTGCAATGCGGGGAAAGTCTTTAAAGAGCGTTAGGAACATTAATGAATGTGAACTTTGAAGAGTTAAAGCAAACAATCTTGTCAAGATTCTTTGTTGGTGACCCCATCGCACGCGGGGTGTTTTAATGAGATTTGGGGTGCAGGCCATGTGTCCTAAGCCTGGCGCAAAACAACAGACCCCTCCCCATGTGGTGGGGGGGGATCATTCGCCTGGTCGCTCAGTGCTCACCGCAAACCACTGCCCTCCTCTCAAGCAACCAGCCAATGCGCAGATTATTGTACTGTATGTTGCAGTGGCGGTCGAATAATCTTCTTACCGTATGGAACCTTATTATTAGGGCTCGGATTTTTAGGTAAATGTTTTTTTTAAATGTAAATACATTTTTCAAGATTTTTTTTCTATAAATACATAAATTCCTGCTTTTCACTTAATAGCACATAAAAAGACATAATATTTACATTTAAAAAAAATCAATATGCTAGATCTTTCAGTTTATTGCATTTTTTTTCTGTGTCACTTCAACGGGGAAAAACCTGTGAGCTATCTAATCTTCATGCAGAGCGTATGTCAGCTTGCATCTGAGTTATTCTTAACTTGAATCAACCGTTTGAGGATTATGGTATCTATAATTTTGCATTTTATATTATCAAAAGTGATGATGGTTGAATCTTTAAGCTTTATATTAATGAATTTGCCTGTGAAAGTGCTCATAATTCTAAATAAACCAATTATAAAAGTGTTTCACTTTGAACTACGCTGCCGGATGGGATGGACGTGTAATTTGAATGCTCATTTGTCACGATCGGTCGCTTGTGAGCGCCGCAGGAGGGATCTATACTCCTGAGATAACATATATGATTGTAATGCCAGTAGATTCGGATAACAAACGTGAGAATGCAGAAAGAAGTCATGCGGATACGGATACCAGTCGTGCGGATATGGGGTGGATGCGTAAAACGTTCAAACTATCCGCGCAGGGCTCTAATTAAGTTACACTTAGCCCTATATTGTAATTGTAAATGCTCTTTTACTTATTTTAACTGAGAAGTCTAGGAAGTTCGCCGTCACTACGCGATTCTCCATTTATAATTTACACGTGCATTCTAAACCCCGACACAAACGCAAACTTTAATAATGCTACAAAATGCTAAAGTCGAGGCGACCATCTGTAAACATTACCTGAAGTGCGCTCGGACTGGGCACTGGGCAGAATAACGAGGCCAGCGGTGAGCAGAGCAAACGTCTCGTTAGCCGAGACCACGATCGCTAGTTACCATATTCCACATCCCACTTCGCTTCGTCTCAAAACACGAGACCTGGCAGTTAAAAGGTCGACTTTTAATTTCCATCCCAGGCTTTGGTGACACAGATGTGGGTGGCTCTAGTGATCGCTCTTCTCATCATTTGGCTGCCTTTGCCATGATGTCTACAGGCAGAAAAAGTCAGGATTAGTCAGGAAAAGTCAGGAATTTTGTTTTTGGTCAGGAAAAGTCAGGAAAGAGTGTGAAAAAATGGCGTGAGTCAGGAAAAAATGGCGAAAAGTATTTGAAAGTCAGGAATTTTTTATTAACCATACAGTATTTTGTGTTTTACAGCCATATTTTGATGTTACTAGTTCAACTAATCTCTGAAGATAAAAAGCAATAACTCACTGGACATTATGATAAGTTTCCATTTTTATAGTACATCATAGTAAAAACCTCTTTTGCCTATTTATCGTACGCTTTTTTGGCGTTGGCGTAGGGATGTGGCGACCCCATTATTATAGTTTAGGTTATGAAGTACTTTGATTTATGTATTATTGCAATATAATTTACTTTATTTTGTATTTTGAATGAATAAAGAGCTGAGCGTTGGGCAGCTATGGGGATGGTGGAGGCTGCAAATAAGAGATATTTATATATATTTGCTCAATACAACCATTTTTCCGATGTTAAGATGACTTCGCGGGTCAGGAATTGTGTTGAAAAATGGTCAGGAAAAGTCAGGAAAATTAACATTGAAATTTCTGTGGACACCATGTTTGTGGCCTAAGAGAGAAGATGCCTGACCCCTCGAAAACTGAGGGTATCACAAGAGAAAGGAAAGGCAAGGGCGAATCAGCCATTTGAGGATTATGGTATCTATAATTTTACATTTTATATTATCAAAAATGATGATGGTTGAATCTTTAAGCTTTATATTAATGAATTTGTCTGTGAAAGTGCTCATAATTCTAAAAATAAACCAATTGTAAATGTGTTTCACTTTGAACTACGCAGCTGGATGTTTTTTTAATTATATGAAAGCGAAATTTACGTGATATTAATAATATATCTCATGTATTTTTATTTTCATGATTCGGGAACCACCCATTACGATTGGGTACAATCGAATTGACCGACTGAAAAACATTACATTTCGATTACTAAGGCAACACTGATACTTGGTTTCCAACACGATACATATAAAAAAGCAGAAATAAATATAAATATTGAAATTCAAAAATACAAAGAAGTTAAAATTAACTGAAAATCAAAATTAATGTTTAAGAAATAAATATATCAAAATTGTAATTATAAATATAACAAGTAGTTCCTTGAAGAACTATACAGCCTATTTTCATATATCCTACTTATGTTAATTGCCACTATCAACATACAAAATTTCAGTTTGATTGCTGTAATAGATTCGTAGATATTGAGAACCGTCTAAATATTTCGGATGGTCGCCATGTTGGATTGTTATATGTACAGGCCTTAGAGTCATGTACCTTTAAAGGAAAATTGTTGCGTAGGATCATTATTCAAACTTTCATTTCGATCGCATGAATACGACACAAGAAACAAAAACTTAATTTAAAAATTCGCACAGCCGCCATCTTGAGGTTATGTAAATAATTGAACTAAATCACATACCAGTGCATTACAATGTATATAAACATTTGCTGTACTAAGTTTCAATGCGTTTGGATAATTAAATCGCGAGAAAGGTCTATTTAAAACTTTCAAATTCGCTTGGCCGCCATGTTCGTTTTTTATTTAACCGGTTTTTGAAAGTCTCACAGACGAACTTCCAGTAGCGCCCTTTATCTCCGTGCAAAATTTCAGGGTGATACCGGTAATAGTTTCAGAGATAGAGAATGCCGGTGAAATATTTCGCACAGCCGCCATATTGAGGTTATGTAAACAATTGAACGAAGTTAGATGTCGGTGCATTACAATGTGTATAAAAATATACTGTACCAAGTTTCATTGCGTTTGGTTGGTTAATTCGCAAAGAAAGTCTATTTAAAAGTCGCAAATTCGCTTGGCCTCCATGTTGGTTTTGTAGTCACCAGGTTTTCAAACGTCACATAAGTGAACTTCTAGTAGTTCCCTCTGTCACCATACAAAATTCCAGGGTGATATCGGTAATAGTTTCGGAGATATTGAATGCTGGTAAAATATTTCGCACAGCTGCCATGTTGGATTGGTGAGACGTAACAAAATTTGAAGGGCACGGTCGGGGTCGCCCGGAATAGTGCTATGAACTTACCGAGTTTCATTGCAATCTCTCCAATCGTTTAGATTTTATTAGGGGGGGGGGGGCGGCACATACACACTCCTCACACACACGCACACGCACACACACACGGACAAAAGGTGATCTCATAAGCCTTTTTTTTTCAAAATTGAAAATAGGCTAAAAATAAAGATATCCAATAAAAGTTACGAACATTGAAGAACAAAAAGTAAAATTAATTTTAATAATAATAATAACATTATATTTAAATAAATGCAAATACAACAATTGAAAAAAAAATGGCCTTTCAAGGGTTGAGGCACTGCCATCGTTATGTCCAGGCCGCAAGGTTCCTCTAGTGACGTCACGCGTAGGGTCGGTACAGCCGCCGTAGCAAGTCAGACGGCTCCTTTCACACGCAGTCACTCCAAAGCGAATATAAATTCATATTTATAGGAAAATGTTAATACTATTTGGAGTTCACTGGCAGTTAGATAAGTAACCTCTAAATAGGCCTAATTATCGCTCCGCTAGTTCGAATCCTGCCGTTGTAGCGGGCATTTTACGAGTGAACAAAATGGTACATCGTCTGTGAACTTACTAGGACATTGACGCACACAGACAGGGCAAAAATTGAGCTTTTTTACGTCCTGTAAATGTTATATCAATAAAAAGAGGCATTGAAACAGTTACTCAAGATGTACACAAGGTCGATAAATCGCATATGGCTAAACTCGGGATTGAAGGAAGGAAATATTCGAATATTTGAATACACAAAACAATTTGCAGAAACAGTTTGTTAATAAAATAAATCTATGTACCCACAGAAACAATACATTGACAGGTACACTTTTCTGTGCCTACTGCCAGATAAACCCTCGAACTGAGCTTAAGTTATAGGCTAACATTTGAGAAAACTGCAGAATCTCTCTTTCAAGGATAATATACCAAATTATGTGCATCTCTAATTCTGTATTTTATTTTCCTTTCTTTTAGATAACCAGCACCCCACCCCTTACTGCCTTCTTGAACACACTGACCCCAAAATTCATTATATATGGTAGCAACAGAAATATTCATTTCTAGACCTTGTTTATCAGAAAATACAAAACAAATACAATACAAAAATACTAGCTATTCACTTCTGGACTTGCATGAGAAAAAAGGCTAAGTAAGAAATCTGCCATTCTTGACATTCAGTAAAACAATGTTACGAAAATTATGCCTCCTCTCTAAACAACACCAGCAAAATCCAGATATAAAAATATACTTTTGAATTTTTGTATATTTATGCACTAAACAAAGTAATTGGGGCCAAAAGGATCTTCTTCAAATAAGTATCCCTTGTACAATATAACCGTTATCCCCCTTGACCTGTCAGAAAAATGGTTAAATTTCAAAAGGTCAATGTCACTTTACTGAGGATTCCACAAAAAAACTAATGCTATCACTGTTGTCCAACTTCATTTCATCTCACAAAAATGAATGACCTTCACAAAACAGGATATTCTTCAAATAAACATAAGTATAAAAACACTATGTCCCCATTGGCCTCCTGTCAGAAAAATAAGGTTCAAGAACCACTTCTTCACATAAAATTGTATGTACCAATTCAGTGCGGTACTACTTGACTACCAGAAAAATGTGTGGTATAAGGTCCAAAAATCAAGGCTACTTAACAGAGTATCTTCTCTGAATAAAACCACTACTTCAGTAAGAAAACAAAACAAATCTCACCCTATTCCAGATAAAAGAAGTGAAAAAACATAACAGAATATTTTTGTTACACACTACTAGAAAAGAAATGAAAACCTACTCTCTCCATAGCACTTTCTCGAATGAATTTCTTTTGTACAAAATAACAGATATACCTTGCTGAAACTTCTTCGAATAAACTTAATTATGTATAAAAACACTATGTCCCCCTTGGCATCCTGTCAGAAAAATAAGGTTCAAGAACCACTTCTTCGCATAAAATTGTATGTACCAATTCACTGCAGTACTACTTGACTACCAGAAAAATGTGTGGTATAAGGTCCAAAAATCAGGGCTACTTAACAGAGGATCTTCTCTGAATAAAACCATTACTTCTGTAAGAAAACAAAACAAATCTCACCCTATTCCAGATAAAAGAAGTGAAAAAATATAACAGAACATTTTTGTTACACACTACTAGAAAAGAAATGAAAACCTACTGTCTCCATAGCACTTTCTCGAATGAATATCTTTTGTACAAAATAACAGATATACCTTGCTGACCCTGCTTCGAATAAACATAATTATGTATAAAAACACTATGTCCCCCTTGGCATCCTGTCAGAAAAATAAGGTTCAAGAACCACTTCTTCGCATAAAATTGTATGTACCGTACCAATTCACTGCGGTCCTACTTGACAACCAGAAAAATGTATGGTATAAGGACGAAAAATCAAGGCTACATAACAAAGGATCTTCTCTTTTCAATAACTAATCAGAGCAGCTCAAAAAGTCAATGCACACCTCAAAAACTAATCTGCGCAGCTCAAAAAGTCAATGTGCACCTCAAAAAACTAATCTGCTCAGCTCAGAACATTTTTGTTATACACAACTAAAAAAAACTGAAAAGCTACTGTCTCTATAGCACTTTCTCGAATGAATATCTTAACACATGTATAAAGAGTGGAACCATTTAGAATATCCTAATCTAAGTGTCATAATTTCAGTCAGTATTAAGCTACTGTTGTGATATCAGCACTAGATGTTAACCTCTTATGGTGTAAGCTACAGTACAGAAAGTTAATAACTAATGTAGCCTCGTACCAAGTTAGGTGTGAACGATAATATAATGAGATTCAACTTACAATAATATTTACAGGTAATCACACCAAAAAATCTCTGTCCTAAAATGTAGACCTATGTATATATGATCTCAAGGGAAACTACTCTTAATTTGTAGATCACAAGTTGATCATTCTTTATCTGATCAATTATAATCGTCACTATTCACCACTTTAAGGTTAAATGCCTGAGAAAACCCAACATCACTCTAGGCTATTCAACAAATCACATTGTAAACTACTTCTGACTCATGATGTGATGCACAACGTAACCAATCTCTAACTGTAATCAATGCACAGAACACCTCTTGTGTGACCTAAACAGAGCCTAACCTAACAGCACACATTTTCAATTACTCAATCTAACTTGGCTATTGCATCAGGAATTTACCATGGATTGTAATCTAGAAATCAGGTAGATAGGTTGCTAACAATCCCATTAATCTAAATACAGCAGCCTACATAAATGCTACCACATGAAAATTATGTTCACTTGAGGTTGAACGGGACACATCTTCGATAGACTTCAAACTATGCTGAATAATACCGTACTAATAATAACTTGTCTGATTTACATAAGTAGGCCCTAACATGTAATTTAACCTCAGCATTTACATGTTAGAAATCTTTCCAGTCCTAGCATAGGCTGACATTTAGAACTTCATACTATAATATTGAAACCATATTATTAACTTATAAATTACCTTCAAGACGAGTAGGCCTAAAGGTAGCTCTTATCTCCCGAAGTATCTTACTTTCAAAGGAAATGTTTAATACACACTCTCGTCTTCCCTGTAATGTGAAAATCTTTTCTAGGACTTTTAAGTGCCGGTACCGTATTCATTGCTTTCTTAAATTTTCGTCGGTGGGGATGGAAAAACAAGGCATATAACCTAATCATCTCCATCATAATAGTTGTTTTTGCACCCGGTAACACAACTGCGTTTTGGCATTCCAGGGACCATGGAAGGAATAATTATTTCAATGAATAAATATAATTGTACCGTACCTACCAAAAAACCTGCATTAGTCGAAAATAAGCGATGTAAAGCTCCTAACTGAACCATAACCTTAATAAGTGTGGTGGCAAACATGCAACTCAAACATTTTATAGATATAGGCTAATTACCTACCTACGAAATGAACATTTGCCTCAGAAAACAAACGGAGTACCGTAATCCTCATTCTGGATGACGTAAGTAGTAGCGTTCTTACGTATTGCTTTTAACTCGGACACTAACTAAATTGTATAACCTAAACAACACAGCACAAACCACTCACAGTTAAGCATAATGGTAGTTACCCATCCACCCTTAGCGATCAGCTGATCACATGGTAATGGCCGCTGCCTGATGGCCTGTACATTACGATGGCAGTGGTTGAGGCGGAATAATGAGAGACACGGTACACCTCGGACACCCTCACACAGTCGGGGTCGGAAGAGAACAAGAGTTGACAAGAGAGGTTGGCACAGGATGGGTGGGGAGCCCGGCACAAGCAAGTGTAAGTAATGTCGGATACAGCTCGAGTCCCCAATCTAGTTGTGAACCCTTGCGGATATGTTCACCCACAGTGTATACGAGAATATTCACAAAGTACAGTATGTAGCATAAGGAGGACCACTTGGCTCTTGTCTAACTGTGATAGAACTGCGCCCGCTATCGAACTCAATCTGAGCCGACTCATCAGAAACTGATAATGACCAAAGACTCAGGCGAAACGTTAGCAATTGCTTCGCTCCTTAACATGAGCATATAATTTTAAAACATTAAACACGCTGTTTTAATTGTACCGAGGAAGACATCTCGTTGCGATTCGTTCCTACCTGTGGTGACGATAATTACTAGTAAGTCATTGCACGAGATTAACTTCACGCACTTAAGATACCGAGAGCTATAAGATAATGGAATTTAATAGCTTCTAGTGTTAAATGACAGTTGTAAAACAATTAGTCAAGCCTTCCCCTTATACTGATTAATAGTTAATTAAACAGGGAAAGATTCATAATAATGAGCTTAGCGAAAGACCGCTGTAACATCGAGGTCTTCAGCCCGAATAGCGAGTGATTATCTGTTGTCACTGAACTTGTAATACACCCTCTGTCTGAAAAGTTCGGTGAATGGGTTTATATTACGAACGGATTGTTGGCTTACCTGAAACAGCCGTTACTATCCTTCGAAGTAATCTCCGTGGATGGTTATGCACTTCTTAGAACTGCTGTACAAGTCCTGGCATAGTCTTCCTGAGGGATAGCCTTCAGTTGGGTCGTCAAATTACGTTAGAAGTCCGAAATGTCCGAAATCCTCTGGCCCTTCAGGGCTTTTCGGCGACCCTGGACCCCGATACTCCATACTTGACGATTGCCTTCGAGTTCGTACCTCAGGCACCAGGTCTCGTCACCCGTGACGATGGTTTTCAGGACCGTTCCATTCCACTCCACGGAATTCCAATGCCACCCGTCGAACAGGTGACCACGTTAGGTTGCATAGATTCACGCTTCTCTCGTGCGTTCAATTTAGATTTTTGACGACCCAAACTGAAGGCTATTCCTAAAGAAGACTATGCCAGGAGTTTCCAGGACTTGTTCAGTCGTTCTCAGAGGTGCATAACCATCCACGGGGATTAATTCGAATGACAGTAACGGCTGTATCAGGTAAGCCAACAATCCGTTCGTAATATAGCCCATTCACCGAACTTTTCAGACAGAGGGTGTACCACGTTGTTCCTTTTCATTACTCCCCTAATGTACGGTCACGGCTTCGAGCCATATGTGGCTATGCAGTCCAAAGCAGCAATTTACGTTTTCGAATCCCGGCTCTGTCAAGAAATTTAACTGTGGTCTGAGGGCTGGAACCGGGTACACTCAGCCTCGTGAGGCAAAATTGAGGAGAAGGTTAGTCTTATTCCTACCCCCAGCCATCCTGTAAGCGGTCTTCCGTGGTTTCCCCAGTTCTACTCCAAGAAAATGCTGGGACGGTACTTTCTGACAGGCCACGGCCACTTCCTTCCACATCTTTCTCCAGATTCATTCACCTTCATTCATTTCATCTCTAGCGGCTTCGATGGCGTAGTCGGTAGCATGCTGACCTGCTTTTCACAAAATAGCGGGTTCAAACCCGGCCGAAGTCGTCGGATTTTTTAAGAGCGTTAAAATCCTTCAGTAAGCCTTCCTTCGAAGGGGAAGTTAAGCCGGCGGTCCTATGTCATAGATTTATGGCATGTAAAAGATCATTCCACAGACTAAACTTGTGTGAAGCTAAATTTCTAGGCTCTATCAAAGTTTCAATGTTCACCACTAGGTATCTTTGACATCTGGTAGCGAAAGTTGGAACTACTTGAAATTGAACGGAACTTGTAGCTCACCCTATGGGTGTCTGCTAGAAGCAGCTACAGCCTCTGACGAGCCGAATATGTCCTCGGACACTCCCGGCACTAAAAGCCATACGATAAATAAAAAGGTACGAGCCTTACAGTAGTCGCATATGATGTGTAACATCTGACATAGAAGAAACCTCACGTGAAATTGTTGATACACCGGTATTTTATACTATTATTGGCATAAATATTAATCTATTGTAAATGGGAGTGTTTTACAGATATTGTACTTTATAATACGGAACTCATTTTATTAGATGATTTGTAGCTCCCACCAGCACTAGCCTAAATAAGGAATACGATATGGATCAACTAGATTAATAGACGCGACATCGCTCATAACCTTAAATTCCTTATAAACAGGTCCTCTTCATTCACAGACCAACACGTAATTTCATATGGATTCTGTTAAAATGAGTTATATTGATATGATACATATAGTTTAAAATGATAATCTGGTAGCAAAAATATCTACCCCGTCCGGGATTCTAACCCGAGATCTCTAGATTCACAGTCATAGGCGCTAACCCCACGGCTATTTCGACTACGCAAATATTGTGCACAAGATGGAGACTCACTTCCACGTTCCAATAATACTGCATTACGGAATTAAGATTCATTTATATTTTGCTTGTTTCGATTATGTTCCTGCGTGAAATTGAGTTTAAAATGATTTATGAATAGGCCCTCTTGTGAGTAAAGAGAATGTATCAATTTCCGACACCGCGCGCTCATTGTTTCTCTTACCACTGCCAGCTGGGTCTTACCACTGCCAGCTGGGTCTTACCACTGCCCGCTGGGTCTTACCACTGCCAGCTGGGTCTTACCACTGCCCGCTGGATCGAGAAAATGTATCAATTTCCGACACCGCGCGCTCATTGTTTCTCTTACCAGTGCCAGCTGGGTCTTACCACTGCCAGATGGGTCTTACCACTGCCAGCTGGGTCTTACCACTGCCAGCTGGGTCTTACCACTGCCCGCTGGGTCTTACCACTGCCAGATGGGTCTTACCACTGCCCGCTGGGTCTTACCACTGCCAGCTGGGTCTTACCACTGCCAGCTGGGTCTTACCACTGCCAGATGGGTCTTACCACTGCCCGCTGGGTCTTACCACTGCCAGCTGGGTCTTACCACTGCCCGCTGGGTCTTACCACTGCCAGATGGGTCTTACCACTGCCCGCTGGGTCTTACCACTGCCAGCTGGGTCTTACCACTGCCAGCTGGGTCTTACCACTGCCAGATGGGTCTTACCACTGCCCGCTGGGTCTTACCACTGCCTGCTGGGTCTTACCACTGCCAGCTGGGTCTTACCACTGCCCGCTGGGTCTTACCACTGCCAGCTGGGTCTTACCACTGCCAGCTGGGTCTTACCACTGCCCGCTGGGTCTTACCACTGCCCGCTGGATCGAGAAAATGTATCAATTTCCGACACCGCGCGCTCATTGTTTCTCTTACCACTGCCAGCTGGGTCTTACCACTGCCAGATGGGTCTTACCACTGCCAGCTGGGTCTTACCACTGCCAGCTGGGTCTTACCACTGCCAGATGGGTCTTACCACTGCCCGCTGGGTCTTACCACTGCCCGCTGGGTCTTACCACTGCCCGCTGGGTCTTACCACTGCCAGATGGGTCTTACCACTGCCAGATGGGTCTTACCACTGCCCGCTGGGTCTTACCACTGCCAGCTGGGTCTTACCACTGCCAGATGGGTCTTACCACTGCCCGCTGGGTCTTACCACTGCCAGATGGGTCTTACCACTGCCCGCTGGGTCTTACCACTGCCAGCTGGGTCTTACCACTGCCAGATGGGTCTTACCACTGCCCGCTGGGTCTTACCACTGCCAGCTGGGTCTTACCACTGCCAGATGGGTCTTACCACTGCCCGCTGGGTCTTACCACTGCCCGCTGGATCGAGAAAATGTATCAATTTCCGACACCGCGCGCTCATTGTTTCTCTTACCACTGCCAGCTGGGTCTTACCACTGCCCGCTGGATCGATCGATCGAGTTGGCAGTGCATCTTATACTTCCTTTCGTTCCACCACTGCCAGCTAGTACACTTCCGTTCGATCGATCCAGCGGGCAGTGCATACTTCCGTTCCATCCACCACTATCAGCTCGATCGTTCCGATCTACTTCCGTCCCCAATTTTCAAAATCACTCCCACACAACTATCCAGCAACCGAGCGGAAAGATGTTACACATCAAAAATAAATACATTTCATCTCTCATTTACTCCTCTCATGATGTTGGCGTCAGGAAGGGCATCCGGCCATGAAAACCATCCGCGACATATAATCTCATCGCATCTCATCCCCGACCCCATTTGAAACGGGAATAATAAGGGGTAGACATTACATTAACAGCTATCAGCTGCCTAAAATCCGAGTTTAACTGATGATCACAATGGGTCAGCAGCAGCAAGGATGATGCTGTGTAGCTTGTTGCTAAGAAACCAGGAAGTTGATGCGCGCAGAATCCATCTCGACTGTGATGGTCATTGGTTGGTAACGGTGCGTGCTAGAGGACAATGATAGTCTCACGTAGTGGGTCACACAGGCACCTCACATCGACCCGGATCCACCTACATAGCCTAGCCAATTTATTACATTCTCGAGAGGTAGGCGAGGTCTTCCTACCTCAGTTTAACCTCTCAGCTGCCCGCACCTGCCCCCAGGCTCTTCATTTCAATGAACAGGTTTCAGTATTGCTCAGTTGCCTTGTAATAAATCCACTTGTTTGCACAGTGACTGGCATGCTAAACTATTGGAATGTGCTTAATAAAATCCCTTGATAGACCTAATTATAGAGTAAATTCATTACATAAGAATGTCCATATTGCCTTGAGTCAGGAACACTGACAAGTGAAGATACCAGGGGTCTCTAAACTACGACCCGCGGAACAACAGCGGCCCACGAGCACTAGCAATCCAGCCCAGCATAATTTATTTTGATTACATTGTAACATTTACATTTAAAAAACAAGTAGTTCCGTGAAGAACTATGCAGCCCATTTTCATATATCCTACTTATATTAATTGCCACTATCAACATACAAAATTTCAGTTTGATTGCTGTAATAGATTCGTAGATATTGAGTACCAACTAAATATTTCGGATGGTCGCCATGATGGATTTTATATATGTAGGTCCTAGAGTTATGTAATGTTACATGAAGATTATTGTCTACGTGTAGCATTCAAACTTCAATCGCAAGATTTTAAAATTTCGCACAGCTGCCATCTTGTGGTTATGGAAACAATTGAAATAAATTAGATGCCAGTGGATTAACATTCGTAAGAGGATTTACTGTACCAAGTTTCACTGCACTTGGGTGGTTAAATTGCGAGAAACGTCCATGTGAATATTTATAATTCGCGTCGCCGCCATGTTGGATTTGTTATCACCAGGTTATTTAAAGTCCTATAGGTGAACTTAAGTTCATAGCCCCTATGAAGATAAAAAAAATCAGTTTGATTGATATAATAGATTCGTAGATATTCAGAGTCGTCTGAATATTTCGGATGGTCGCCATGTTGGATTGTTAAATGTATAGGCCATAGAGTCATGTATCATTGAAGGAAAATTATTGCGTAGGGTCGTTATTCAAACTTTCACTTCGATCGCTTGATTACGACACAAGAAATAAAAACTTAATTTTAAAATTCGCACAGGCGCCATCTTGAGGTCATGTAAACAATTGAACTAAATTAGATACCAGTGCATTACAATGTGTATAAACATTTCCTGTACCAGATTTCATTGCGTTTGGAACATTAAATCGCGAGAAAGTTCTATTTAAAATTTTCAAATTCGCATGGCCGCCATGTTCGTTTTGTAGTTAATCGCTTTTTGAAAGACTTATAGGTGAACTTCCAGTAGTGCCCTTTATCTCCGTACAAAATTTCAGGGTGATACCGCTAATAGTTTCAGAGATATAGAATGCCGGTGAAATATTTCGCTCATTCGCCATCTTGTGGTTATATAAACAATTGAACCAAGTTAGATGTCGGTGCATTACAATGTGTAAAAACATATACTGTACCAAGTTTTATTGCCTTTGGTTGTTTAAATCGCTAAAAACGTCTATTTAAATGTCGCAAATTCGCGTGGCCGCCATGTTGGTTTTGTAGTTGCCAGTTTTTCAAAAGTCACATAGGTGAACTTCTAGTAGTTCCTTTTATCATCGTAATAAATTCCAGGGTGATATCCGTAATAGTTTCGGAGATATTGAATGCTGGTGAAATATTTCGCACAGCCGCCATGTTGGATTGGTGAGACGTAACAAAATTTGAAGGGCACGGTCGAGGTCGCCCGGAATAGTACCATGAACTTACCGAGTTTCATTGGCATCGCTCCAGCCATTTAAAAGTTATTAGGGGGACACACACACACACGGACAAAAGGTGATCTCATAAGCCTATTTTTTCAAAATTGAAAATAGGCTAATAATAAGAACAAGAACAAATGGATTGCGTCAGTTAAGTCAGATATGGAACAACTAGATATCCCACTGGAACAAACTCGTGACCGTCTGCTGTTCCGTCAGGTCTTCCGACAGGGCGTTTTCCCAACGTCCCGCACAAGTAAGAAGACTACAGGAGCTAAGTGGACAAAAGAAAGAAGACTGACTCATAGTCAGAAAATGAGGGACTATTGGAAGCAGAAGAAGAAAGCAACAACTTTACGGAAGAGTAGATACGAGCCCCGTGCTCCTAATTAGGCCTAAACGATAAATAAATAAATAAATAAATAAATAAATAAATAAATAAATAAATAAATAAATAAATAAATAAATAAATAAATAAATACGATGTTTAATATTCAGCAACCATTTATGAACACAACAACTGTCATACATAATAAAATTGAACATTTTTACTGTAATTATTGATATGGGATTTATCCTAAAGTATTACAGTAAGTGACCTTCGCCCGGGAACAGTTAGGCTATGATGCAGTCCGTGATAAGTGCTTTTTTTTTTCGATGTCAATGAACGACGGCCTATATCCGTTTTACGTTTCCACATGATGGGTTATAATCACTGACTTGACTTTTTAATTATATTATCATGGAGATGCATGTGCAACGAATTCTTGTCAGACGTAATTTAAAAATGGGGAGGTGAACACAAATCCCCCTTCCATCCAATCTTAACTTGACTGTGCATTTTGCGGTATGAAAAGTTCACAGGCGAAATGAAGAAAAGCTGAGTTGCACTTCCAAGGAAACTCCAAACACAACCACTCTTCTCTGAAGTCTTAACTTAACATGACTTGACAGTTTGCTCCTGGCTGTATCTGGAGTAATAGGCACGCCCCCTAGCTAGGCTGTAACTGGGATGATAGACTCGCCTCTAGCTAGCTCGTAAACTGTCGCCTCAGTAATTGAACTTAGATTGTTGGAAGAAATGAAAACGTAAAAACATTTATAGTGGGCGATGTATTGAAGATAGAGATATGTTATCCAGGACGTTTTTGTAGAACCTTTCATGCTAAACAATTCTTACACTCATAGAAGCGCATGGACGCCAGGTTTCTTTTTCGTCTTTTTCACTGAAATCATTACTGCCTGGCTTCCTTTGATCATAAATAAATTATTTTCTACAGAAACCTTCCTCGAGATATCCTTTACAGAATGGTGAAAACCGCATCAAAATCCATCCTGTGGTTCTCGAGATTACCCGTGACATCCAAGAATCGGGGACTTTGCTTTTTACTAATAGAGATAGTGTATCCACAAAGTTTCCATAAATGTCATCTTATTGTTAAGGTAAGGTGTAGTCTCCAAGAAGGTATTAAAAAGAGTGCGCCACCTCTCTCGACTTTACCCTATACTGTACGTACAGTATTTGGTGTGGTTTGAGCTGTGAATGCCACATGCCAGCGAATTCCCATAAAGGAACTGCTTGTGTGTGTGGCTCAGACAATTGTGTGAGGTTATCGATGTCACTCGTAGCATGTGCCATGAATCAGGCAGGTAAATAACACCAACAGTGATGTTATCCGGCAGCTAATGGGCCCCATTTAGTCCCGGGTTGGGTATCCGTTATGGGCTATTGACGTGCCAGGGCAAGGAATGTATTCACTCCCTCATGCATGCAGGGGTGAAACAACCCTAGGTCATTTCATTTCGTACGCCTCGTTGCGTAGTGGCTAGCATTCTTGGCTGTCACCACGGGTTCGATTCGTGGCTCTGCCAAGAAATTAAATTATGGCCTGAGGACTGGATCGGGGCTAAATTAGCCTCGTGAGGCAAAAATGAGAAAAAAAAGCGGGTTCGATTCCTACCTCAGCCATCTTGGAAGTAGTTTTCCGTGGCTTCCACACTTCTACTCCTGGCAAATGTCGGGATGGTTCCTAGCTTCAGACCACGGCCGCCTCCTTCCAAATCATCTCAATTACAGTCCGGCTCCGTGGCTAAATGGGTAGCGCGCTAGGCTTTGGCCCGCCGTGTCCCGGTTTGATTCCTGGCCGGGCCAACAGGGATTTTAATCTCCTGGGGTTAATTCCCGTGGCTCGGGGACTGGATGTATGTAGGCCTACTCTCTTCATCATCACGTCATCCTCATTACGACGTGCAGGTCGCCCACGGGCGTCACTTAGAAGGACCTCCACTTGGCCTCTCAGGAGGCCACACGATCTTTTTATCTTAATTACAAATACAACCAACACATGAACACAGGTTGTCATTCAAATTTCACATACACCAAAATACACGGGTCTATATGACCACGACGTCGCAAGGCCCCTAAAGAATCAACAACAAAAACAACGATGCTGAAGGACCGTTGTAATCTGTCAGTGACATAAGTTTAACCATGCTACCGCGAGGCGATTCAATCCCACTGCACAGTGGGCCAAAATCAAAATCTAGGGGGACAAAATTATTTTTACGTTTTAATCAAGAAATTAGAGTGAAAGCAACGTATATAATTCGTTTACTTCATAATAATAATCAGTTAAGCCCTTTTTTAAGCTACATCTACGTGTACATGCAAGAAATTGTCTATGACTAGGAGTTGGATGGAGACTAAACTACAATAGATTGTACTCAGTTTACCTTTAATTTGGAAGACTGCAGTTTTGGATAATTGCAGACAGCACTTCAGTCACTATCATTAATCACTCGATGACCCTGACCTTGATGACTCATCACATGTGTCATCTGGAGCATCATCGTCACTCACTGCCTCATGCTGTTCATGATGAGCCGGTACATCTGGTTCTTTCACTGGATAAGGATCTTCTCTTTTTATGTTGAATTTTGGTTTTATGAGATATTACGGGGTCCGAAGATATCAGAAGCATATGTAATTTGTCCTCATTTGTATGTTTTCGTGAGAATTTCCTAGAATGTTCAAATCTGTATTTTCTCAAATCTTTGTTACATGATTCTTGGGCTTCTTCTGACAATTGCCCGATAGGTATAATACAAAAATCAATTATATCTGCACCATGCATTAATACTTTATGCACAGTGACTGGCATATAATACCATGGATATAGATTTAGATAGAATTTTGCTGTATCCTGGGTGTAGGTTTTGAAAGCGAGTGTATTTATAGGGAACTGACAAGAAAGAGCACACAAAATTGTAGAAAAACGTCTGATTAGCTCTTCATTTATACCTGTAATTTTGGATGACAAGACTGGATCCTAAAAAAAAAAAAAACAACAACAGCGAGCAGTGTTGCCATCATTCGAATTTCCGACGCCTCCAGATCTTGGTTTGTCAACATGCAGACCCATTTCTGATCGAAATTCATTTTGTATTACTTTCTTTCTTTTTTCTCTTATCTTCATCCCCTCTTGCTTGCCATTTCTTAATTTCTATTTTGTAAGATATATATAGCAGGCGTTCAAAAAATCGGATCCAACAATGGAGGGTAGATAATCCAAATTTATAGCTCTCCTCAGGACAAACTGTTTTTGGGAGTGTGTTATTCATAATTCTGGGACCAGCACCACACACATAACACCTCTGTGCTGATGAACCTGTAATAGAATTGCAGACTTTTCCATCCACCATGGTCAGCAATAGAGTTTGGTTAATATATATGTGTTGATCACCTAGTTCTATTTTACTTGGTTGGAGGGACATTATTTCAGTTTCAACTAATTGAACCACTCGCCTAGTCAATTCGACAGTCTCCTTTTCTAACAATAATTTAAGAGGTCTGCAAAATCGTGTCGAAGAAGGTCGTGGGTTCTGCCATAGAATTTTCTTTTCATTGTTGCTTTCTACATTTAGAGAATACATTTGTAATGGAACAACTGAAACTACAAAAATATCAGAGTCCATGCCGTCATCATCTGTAAATTTCTGCTTATACTGGCTATGTCCGCTTGAACCATCACACCCCAATTTTAATATAATATGAACTGTATCATTGCTAGAGATAGACTGCTTCAAAACATCTTCTCGAACTACTGCAAGGCGCTCAATTGTATGGTCGACCAGTGATTGCAATGTTATTGTGGATGATGTTTCCGTTATTGTTATTGATTCACTTGGTGGATAGCTTTTCTGTTTTGTTTCTCTAATGATGTGGTAAGGTGGGAAAATATTACAGTTCCTATTTTTGCATTCAAGTCGCATATTCATATATTGGCTTTTGCTGCAATTGTTATCTACAAGGAATGATAGAGCCTCTTCACCGGTAAGTGGTACAGGTTTTACAGCTGGTGATATATAGGATTTTTTAATTTTAGTAGCTCTATGTGGGGACTTAGAGTTTCTTTAACCATTTTTGCAGCATCTCGTTTTCCAGACATGTGCAGTGATACTTGTGGGGCATTAATAAGTTCCTGTTCTGAATGTGCAGAGAGTAGCGGTTGAATTTTTCGTCTCTTTGATTTTTCACTACTTTCATGAAAAAGCTTCGTAGGCCTTCCGACTTTCGATGTGGATGGAGTAGGATGATTTAAATTTTCTGTTAATTTAGAATCATACACAATTTTCGAAAATGTTATCTCCTCTTTTAACCAATAAGAATATTTTGAAATGAATTTTGATTTATTTCTATGAACCTGCTTCCACCGCCTGGTAAAATTATCAACAAAATCCTTTAAATCTCCTTGTAAGCATTCAGTTATTTCTTCAGAACAATTTTCTACCCCTAATTTACTTTTAACAAACTCACAAAGTTCCACTTTCACACAGTCTTCGAACCCAGTGCTTCAAACAGTTGTAAACGTGTGAGAAATGGTTGCGCGGCATCTCCTAAAACGTAAAATAACTAAGTAAGTTGCAAGAAGATGCAAAAACACTTATAACAGGCGTAAACTACAAGACTTTATCTACATTTTAACATTAAGCAGAACGTGACGCAGAGTGACGCGGCATACTAAAAATCTAAGTGAAAATATAATTTTAAAAATAATAGTTAAATATTATATAATACAAATAGGGCTAAAATTACGGAACAATTACGCCTATTAATAACTGAAACACGTTACAAATGTAAAGATCATACCTTTAGCTGCATGTTCCATCTTAAAGCATCACTCTAACCACATAGACAACCAAATACAGCCACTTACATTCACCCTCCAATTCAGACTGCGAGATAACGCAAGCTCAGCGCAGGAGATAAGATTAGATTCCAGCTCGAACAGTGGTGTCACATTTACACTGAGATGCGTTTATATCCCGGAATAGTGAGCGGCAATCATATGAGAATGCTGTAAAAGTAATAAATTTTGATTTTTTAATTATGAAAATAAATAATTTTGTCCTCCTAGATTTCGATTTTGACCCACTGTGCACTGGGACGCCACACGTGCAACGAGCGTCCTTGGTTATAATGTCTGTTAGCTGGAGTTTGGAGTTGGAAGGAGGTTGTCGTGGCCTATTAGAAGGCGAAGTCCCGGCATTATGCATTTCAGTTGGTCAATTCGCTTTTGCCCAATTAGATTAGTCTACTGTACATAACATACTTATTTGAAGAAAAAAAGAGCCTTACAGTAGTCGCATATGATGTGTAACATGTGACATGTTATCCCTTGTTAACAGTGAACTCTGTTGGCCATTGAAATAACTACTTGTAAAACTCTTGTGGCAAATCCTGAACGGTTTTCAGCAAATATGATATAATTAATATTTTCACACCAAACAACGACAACTTGAAGATGATTTATTATAGGAAGAATATCATTAAAGGGGCCTCCAAACCTTGAAGTAATTTTGTATGCGATAACGATACCACATAGCCACATGGACAACAGTACCTCGAGTGCTTACATTAATAAGAATACAGCAAAAGTATGAAGATTTAATAAATCATAATTGTTTTCAGCATATGTGATATAATGAATATTTTCACACCAAAGAACGACAACTTGAAGATGCATTATTGTAGGAATATATTTAATGGGGCCTCCAAACCTTGAAGTAAACCGTATGGGATTTACATTCCACATAGCCACATGGCCGACAGAACGTCGTGGTATCAATCTCCGCCACCGCGTGCGTTCATTGTTTCCGTCCCATCCATTTACGTTTAATTGTTTCGCTTCTATCCATTTCCGTTTCATTTTTCAAAATCACCCCCACAAAAAATATACAATACCGAGTGGAAAGAGGTTACACATCAAAAATACAGCTATATTATTATTCACTGATAAAGGGGGAATTTTAGAATTGCGCGTTTCGACCGCCGCGTGGTCATCATCAGAGCCTGATTGCTAGGGTTGGATTAAAAAATTATACAAATATTTAGAAATATGCTATTACTGCACTTGTTAATGTTAGTATTTATTATTCGCAGTTATTGTATTTATTTGAAAAGGTCAGCGGTAACGTTCTCGCTTGCTGGGTCCAATGTTTCAAATTCGTATCCTGGCGCAGTCAGCTGGCATTTGAGGGTGCGCAAATGCGAGGGAGCCGTGTCAGTGGATTTACTGTCACGTTTAAGATCCCCTTCGGGGTGAAATTCTGGCATCCTCGTGTCTCTAAAAGCCAGAATAGTTGAAAGGGACGTAAAACCAATAACATTACTATTATTATTATTAACTTATTATTTACATTTGAAAATGTTAGACTGACTTTCTTCGACATTTCCCAATTAATTGGGGTCGCAGGAGTCAACCAGGCTCATTTTGGTTTTGGCCGGGGATTTAAGGCCGGATGCCCTTCCTGACGCCACGCGATCTTTTCAGGTGAACATTCCACCCCGCTGTCACCGGGATCCGAACCCCGGCCGTCCGGGTAAAGACGAGCAGATAAGCCACTGTGCCATCACCCTCCTCTTGAAAATATTAGACTATTCTGTATTATTATGCTTGCGATCTGCGCATGGATATTATGGCTTCAACTTCACAAACTATCACTAAAGCCTTGTCGCCAGAGTAGCTGGCGGTCCTGCCTCGAACCGCCTGAAATGACACTTCAATAGGCGTGTTGCAAGAGTAGTTGGTTCATATTATAACGGCCCAAGCAGCCTCAGTTCCACAAATTCCCTCTCGCGTCTTGTTTAGGTAATATTGAAAATGATTCGCAAAACGGAATGTGTATATCGCTCGCTCGTATCTATTAACTGACTGCTTATCTGAGAATAGCAAGAATCACTTAAGGTGATGTCACTATCACAACCGCCTTAAAAATGACGTCATACCTGGCGTGGGAACTGGGCAGTCGCCAAGTCGCTTATTAGTTCTCAATTGTTCGTTGCCAGAGATTCCTGGTAACTGTTTCAATGTTTCAAGTAATCACAGACCTCCATATCCGGCATTTTAAATGTCCGAAGGAATTCAGAGAATCGGCAGGGAACTGATTGTTGTACACACTGTCCAAAGCAATGGAATCCAGTGCGCACAAGTTCTAGAGAAACTGGGGGTATATGAGGCGTTCCCGAACTCGATAAAAGCACGTTTCAAGAAAAATGCCATTACAATTTTCTACCAAGGGTGAACTCGACCTATTCTTCTTCTTCTTCTGTGATTTCATCCAAACATAAATGCTTGCCACGGCGGGTGAGTGGTTATCTTGTCGGACCACCAACCCCAATCTAGCAGGTTCGCTCCTGGCCGTGGTAAATTATTTTTGAAAGGCGGCAAAAATCTCGGTACGCATGTCATACGTTGTTGGCATGTTAAAGAACCCTTTTGAATTAAGTAGGCCGTGCTCATAATGGCAGAATTAATCTCGGGTTTTTTCGCCAACACAAAACTTCCTTCTTTCTCTACTAGAAAGTGTCAAGGGGCTTAGATATCTAACCTCCTTGACTTTCATAGTGCTCAAAGGAACTACAAATTCGACATGCAAGTTGCCCTCTGGGCGTCAAATAATAAAGCTTTCACCCGTCACCCGAGGCCATACGATATTATAATATAAGGTGCGTTCAAAAAGTAACGAGCCGGAGGCTGTAATGTGCAAACCGGTGACGACATGGGCTAATCGTGGCGTGTGTAACGAGGTGTGGTTCCGACCAGAGCGTGGAAGGTCACAGCCCGTCGCTAGAGGGCACGCGTTCACGTCACGTGACGATACAAAGCGAGCAGCAGCATGCATCAATCGTCCAACGTTGCCAGTCGCATTGCAAACAGTGACATGGAGGCGTCAAACGAAGACCAAAGAGGAGTTGTTCGGATTCTGACAGCGGAAGGAGTAGGGGGAACGGACATTCATCGCCGAATGTCACAAGTGTACGGCGAACACTGCATGTCCCTAGCAAGGGTCAAGGCGTGGCACAAGCGCTTCAGAGAAGGACGGATGTCGTTAGCCGATGATGCCCGGTCTGGGGCACCCCCCCTGCATTACCGATGACAACGTCCAGCTGGTTGATGCACTCATTACCCAGGACCGCCGAGTGACAGTGAACGCCATAGCCGCCGTGGTCGGATTGAGCGTCGGAAGTGTGCACACCATCATGAAGGAACGACTGCACTTGCGGAAAGTGTGTGCCCAATGGGTGCCCCACAGTCTTCAACCACACCAGGAAGCATGTCGAATGGCCTACAGTCTTGGTCTCTGGTCGGAACCACACCTCGTTACACACGCCACGATTAGCCCATGTCGTCACCGGTTTGCGCATTACAGCCTCCGGCTCGTTACTTTTTGAATGCACCTTATATATTATTATACATGCCTCCGGGCACTAAGAGCCTCCGTGGCTTAGGCGGCAGCACGCCGGCCTCTTACCGCTGGGTCCGTGGTTCAAATCCCGGTCACTCCATGTGAGATTTTTCCTGAACAAAGCGGAGGCAGACAGGTTTTCCTCCGGATACTCCGGTTTTCCCTGCCACAATTTCATTCCAGCAACACCCTCCACTATCATTTCATTTCATCTGTCATTCATTTAATCATTGCCCAAGGAGAGTGCGACAGGATTCGGCAGCCGGCACAGTTCGTATCCTCGCCACTAGATGGGGGCTTCATCCATTCCATTCCCTGACCCGGTCGGTCGACTAGAAGCAGGCTGTGGATTTTCATTTTCATACACGCTTACGTGCACTGCAAATTCTGTTTTATCATGGCTGATAACTTGCATTTATTTAAATGGCACTTGACCACCTCGTAGTGGAGCGATTAGCATGCTTGGACGTTGCCCCGGACTTCCGGGTTCGATTCCCAGCTCTGCCAAGAAATTTAATTCTGGTCTGTGGACTGGAACGGGGTACACTCAGCATCTTGAGCAAAACTGAGAAGAGGTGGGTTCGATTCCCACCTCAGTCATATTGGAAATGGTTTTCTGTTAATTCCCACTTCTACTCCAGGCAAATGCTTGGATGGTTCCTTATTTAAGGCCAAGCCCGTCTCCGTCCCAGTCCTCACTTGACTCGCAAATATACACACTAGTACAGACATGAAAGTGACGCGGACAACTTCTACACACACCCAAGTACACACGGCTACATGGCCACGATGTCGCAAATCCCCTAAATAAATAAATAAATAAATAAATATTTATTTATTTAGCATATGGCATGGTTACATAATTACAAGCTAAAGAACACATTAAACATATGCATTAGTATTTAGCCTAAAAGAACAATACGTATTAAAATAATTTTTGAATGAGGAGACACATATTCAATAGATGAAATGTTCAGATTTACAAGGTAAGATTTAAATTTGAAATCCAATCTAGAGCAGGCTGCGTTGTATCATGAAAGTCTTTCAGGTTCCCATTATAGGCTCAAAGGCTGCAGTCCTCCACGATATGTTGGATGGTCTGTCTTTCAAAACCACAGTCGCACTGAGGTGAGGAAGCCTTATTCCACTTTGAATAAGCTGTCTGCGCAGACCCCGTGTCCCGTCCGTATCCTGTTGAGTGATTTCCATGTATGGCGTGGTAGTTCCATGCCAGCTGGTTTCTTGGTAGGATCAATGAAGTTTCCATATTTCTCATGGAATAAATTATTCCATACCTCAGACCACTTGTTGTCAATCTGAAAAGTATTTAATTGTAGATATTCCGCTGTTAGGATGGGTGTTCGGCGGGATTTCAAGCGACTTATCTTTACTGTAGGTACCGGTATGTCACAATGAATAGGAGCTGTGGAGTGGAAATAAATAAATAAATAATAACAACAGAAAATTAAATTGCACAATTTTGTCGTTCACAAATTGGTTCACAAGCACCGATTCCAGAAATGTACGTTTTAAGGTATTTCTTGTAGGCTATTCCTCGCGACCTTGTTAAAGTGTAGTCCAATGTTGCATATAATTCATTTATTACATTACATTATGCGAACCGGCCAAAACTAAGGACCACGCAAATATCATTTCATTTCCTTGTCATAGTTCTTTAGTAGTGGGGTAGTGGGGGAGCTGTCTCACTTTTTATTGAGCCACCCTCGTATCGGCCCCGAACCTGATATCTCGCTAACCAAACATGGGATTAGAACATACGGGGTGTCCTAGCACTGCTAGTAATGCCCCCTACTTTCCTATAGGCTCTTTATTTGATTAAAAGACCAAAACTAAAAGGTCATTCGCGAGTAGTGGGGTAGTGTTGGTTTCCTGAAGTCGCGCTCGTGCTTGAATATGTATGCCTATGTTGGGAAAGGGTTAGGTGGTGAGGGAGGAGTAGGGTCGAGTGAGGGGTCGTTTAGATGGTATTTTTTCCGCTCTAGATGATGGTGAGGTTATTTTTTAAAAATGGATGGAATTGGGAAACGCCATTTGGGGTAAACATGTTGTTTTTTGACATTTTGGCGATGAGTGTTTTTTTTATGCGCATGCGCACTTGAGGAGTTTTGTAAGAGGGCGGGCTTTTTAAATGATGATTTATCAATGAGTGTTTTTTTAATATGTATTGAAATAAACCATAAAAACTAATAGGTCATCGGCTTTTGACTATCTCGCTAACCAATAATCGGATTTAAACGTATGAGGTGTCGTAGGACTCGTGGTGAACTCTCTTTTTCTATCGAAGGGGTATATTTACCCCAAAATAAAAACTACCCTTACCCGGGGGATGAAATAGTAATTTATTTTTGTATACCTACGAACTTGGCGGTTTTTGTAAAAGAGCGGGCTTTTTAAATGATGATTTATCAATGAGTGTTTTTTTAATACGTATTTAAATAAACCATAAAAACTAATAGGTCATCGGCTTTTGACTATCTCGCTAACCAATAATCGGATTTAAACGTATGAGGTGTCGTAGGACTCGTGGTGAACTCTCCTTTTCTATGGACGGGGTATATTCACTCTAAAATAAAAACTACCCTTACCCGGGGGTTGAAATAGTAATATTTTTTGTATGTGCGCACACGGACGGCTTTTGTCAAAAGGATTTAACTACACGTTTGTTAATATTTTCTGAACCCCTCATGGGATTTTGCCATAGGCAGTATTCTAACCCTGGGGGGTGACGCCCCGTTTTTGAATGTAGGATTCATTTTTGTTAAAAGGACCTAACGACACTTTTGTTCATATCTCGCGAACCAATCATGCTAGGGACTTGTATGAGGGGTCCTAGCACTTGGGGCAACATTCCCTGTTTGGGGGTGAAACTACCCCCTAAAATTGAAAAATCCATATCTTGGAAACGAAGAATCCTAAAATTAAGTGTGATAGCTTAAAAAATAGGGGATGATATGGGCTTTTACCTCGATGGATCATTTCACCCCTAAAACAGTAAATAGTCATGTTATGGGGAAAAAACGTGTTAAACACCTAAAAATGATAAATGAACCTAAGATCTTTTGTTTTTGATGAAAAATAGCAGGGGGGTGAAACTACCCCCCAAAATTGAAAAATCCCTATCTCGGAAACGAAGAAGCCTAAAATTAGGTGTGATAGCTTAAAAAATAGGGGATGATATAGGCTTTTACCTCGATGGATCATTTCACCCCTAAAACAGTAAATAGTCATGTTATGGGGAAAAACGTGTTAAACACCTAAAAATGATAAATGAACCTAAGATCTTTTGTTTTTGATGAAAAATAGCAGAGGGGTGAAACTACCCCCCAAAATTGAAAAATCCATATCTCGGAAACGAAGAATCCTAAAATTAGGTGTGATAGCTTAAAAAATAGGGAATGATATGGGCTTTTACCTCGATGGATCATTTCACCCCTAAAACAGTAAATAGTCATGTTATGGGGAAAAAACGTGTTAAACACCTAAAAATGATAAATGAACCTAAGATCTTTTGTTTTTGATGAAAAAATAGCAGGGGGGTGAAACCACCCCCCCCCCAAAAAAAAATTGAAAAATCCATATCTAGGAAACGAAGAAGCCTAAAATTAGGTGTGATAGCTTAAAAAATAGGGGATGATTAGGGCTTTTACCTGGATAGGTCATTTCACCCCTAAAACAGTAAATAGTCATGTTATGAGGAAAAAATGTGTTATACACCTAAAAGCATAAGCATCTTTGTGAAACCATGCTTTAATGGACATGTGTATGGAGGATGATTTTTGTTATTATTATTATTAGGTAATTATGGATTAATGTGTTTATAGATAACTAACCTGTGGGGAGCGTGATGGCGCAGGTGCTTAGCTGCTCGTCTTTACCCGGACGGCTGGGGGTTCAAATCCCGGTGACAGCGGAGGTTGGAATTTTCACTTGAAAAATCACGTGGCGTCAGGAAGGGCATTCGGCCTTAAATCCCCGGCCAAAATCAAAATGAGCCTGGTAGGCTCCGGCGACTCAAACTAATAGGGAAAAGCCGAAGAAAGAAAAAAAATGGTAACTCACCAGTAATAGTAAACATTGGTTAGAAGTGTTGATGAAGTCAGGATGGCCAACCCTTGCCATGGTTCACGAATGCACCCCAAAAAGTTTTACCTGTCAAGACACAGTCTACCCTGTTGCAGCCTTGTGAAAAAAAATCGAACCGGGGCCTCTGTAGTGACAGTGGACTTATTTTCATGATGATTTTTAAACAAACATAGGCTTGCCTACTACCGCTGTGTTGAATCTGCACAGAGACTCTGGCTTTGGTTTGCGTAGTGTGCCTTGCTGATAACAGCACAGCGACCTTGTCAGGAAGTTTCATATTACTCATTTGCTTGATAGCGGACGTGCTCTGCACATGACTAGATCGTTGTTAGGTTTGACAAAGGCTTAGTGAACCTTATGGGAACCTTGAAATGAATGTCATGGTATAGTCGGGCTTGGAAGCCAAGACCTTAGGGTTGACAACCAAGTAGGTTAACCACTACACGGTGAGATGGTCAAATAATAATGTAACAGAACATATAGAAACGTTTTCTATAGTTTAACGAATTGGCATACCATGAGAGGTGTAGGTAATGGAAATTGAATCCTTAGCTGATGATTATACTACTTTCCATGCGCACGTTTAAGCTATCATGTTAGAAAAAGAATGGTATGGCTTGTTTTAAACGGAGAATAATCATTGTGTTTACTGTGAAACACAAATCTGAATTTAAAATTAATTTAAAATAATTAATTTAAAATTAACTAATTTAAAATTAGTTTAGTACGCTGAAGTTAAAATGAATAATGATCACGTTACAGACAGCCAGTTTCAAAGCCATGAGAACTAAGTGAACAAAGTATAAAATTCATGAGCCAGTGAGGAATTCAACATGCTGTCCTTTGGACAAGAGAGAAGCGTTCTACAGCGACCCTCAATGGTTTGGGACATCGTAAAGATGAAAATTAAATCTAAGCTACTACACTCTTATATACTAGAAGAAGAAATGGAAAACAATTGGTCAAATAAAGGACAGAAGGAATAAAAAATGACCCTCAACCCTCAAGCATAAGGATTGAGGGAGTTGAAGGAAGGAGAGCCATGAAAGGCAGATAAAAAGTATACTAGGAGTGGCTTTGCCCCAGAGGTAATGGATAAAGAGGAGGAAAACTGGACTCAGCTCAGAAATCCCTTGGGGTTGCCAACTTCCAAACTGATCAGCCCTTGAGGGTGTAGCCATAGGCAGAGTGCATCGCAAGTCGTGGGGCTAAATACACCCTACCTTCTTGAGGGGGCTTGGGCAAAAGACAGGAAATAACATGAAAATAAAAAAGCAAGGCTGCCTCCTCAGGATATCAGAAAAAATAAATAAACCAGGGCCAATGAAGTTTCAAAAGGAAGAGACTCCCTAGGGCTCGGATACTCTAATCATGTTGGGGTCGGTAGAGAACAAGAGTTGAGCAAGTGTGGTCGACAGGAAATAAGAGAGTGAGGAGCCTAGCACAAGTTAGTGGAAGCAATGACGGTCTCAGCTGGGACTCCGTGATCGTCAACCTACATGACACTAGATATGACGCCCAGGGGTGGAATTAAAGACCTATTTTTGTTTTTTATCACTGGCTTTTAAGAACGCTAACACATGGCATGCCTTATAATGCAATACTGGTCCTAGGGTATGCAAAATTGTATTAGAAACTCAGCTAATAATAGTGTGCTTGCCCATGATTTACCTTAAATTTTCCTAAAATCCACTACATTTTCCGAAAATTGACCAAATGACACAACATTCCAGCAAAATTCAACAAATGACTACCAGATTTATTGAAATTCCATTGATTTACCTAAGCATGGTTTAAACTACCTCAAATTCATATAAAATTAGACGAATATAGATGAAAATTCACTAAAAATTTACCGAATTTAGCCAAGTGGTGTACAAACCATGAAATTTATCCAATTTTTTAAATTAAAATTGACCACATGTACTCGAAAATTTCATAATATTCCCTTTACATGTATGCTTTTTGTTGTTGTTGTTGTTGTTGTTGTTGTTGTTGTTGTTGTTGTTGTTTCGTTTACCATACTCTCTGCAGACAAATACCTCAACATGAATTTCTCTTAGACTAGGAGCTCTACATTCGATATGATAGCTGACTTTCATTTCCCATAAACTTGTCACTGAGGCGGGTGTCAGGTAAAGGCATTCAGCTGTAAAAACCACACTCTCACATAGACTTTCATAACCTCTTACGTTGAGGTTCCTAACGCTAACGACATTGAATGATTGAACGGTTTCCTTTTCACAATTCCTGTCTATACTTTCCTCTTTAAGGTTGCAAGATGTTTGCAAGATTCCTAAAATGCAATTAAATGTAATAAATACCTTAAGATGGTTTCATTTGTTTAATGATATGGTGTTGATGATGGATATATACGTTAAGACTAATTTTTGTTAGGTCTTGACTGGCCTTGCAATTAGAAATTGACAAACCAAACATGGGTTATCTACCAGGGGAACACTTTGACCACTATGTTGGTTATTGACCAGTAAGTACAGTTCTAGTAATGAAACAGAAATCCAACACAAACAATGAGCGCACAATGCGGTGGAGATTGGTTATGTAGCTATGTGGAATGTACATCACATGTGGTTTACTTGAAGGTTTGGAGATTCCATTAAAGATATTTCTACAATAAACCATTTTCAAATGGTCATTCGTTGGTGTGAAAATATTTATTATATGGTATTTTATGAAAACAATTATGATTTATAAAAAATTTATACGTTTACTGTATTCTTATTTAATGTAAGCACTGGAGGCACTATCGACCAAAATACAGCACTATCTGGAATGTATATTGCATACTTGAAGGTTTGGTGATCCCATTAAAGGTATTCCTACAATAAATGATTTTTAAGTTGTCGTTCTATGGCGTGAAAATATTTAATATATGATATTTGCTAAAAGGATTTACCAGTGGAATTATTTTACAAGTAGTTATTTTAATGACCAACAGAGTTCACTGTTAAGAAGGTAGAGCCCTATGTGGAATGTAGGATAACATGTTATACATGATACGTGACAACTGTAAGGCTTGTGATTTTTAAGATGCCTTTAACCCTATATTAAACACTCAGTTTGCAATACTGATAACTGCAATGTTACTGAAAAAAAATTGAAACAAAACAAAAATCAGCATTGAAAAACCAAAAAGTGGTTGAGCATATATACAGTGGGGAAAAGAAAAGTTTTGTAAACACTAATGTCCAACAAGACTAATTAAATCAGTAACTGTCAGGGTGGCCGAGTGGTTAAGGCGTTTGACTTAAGATCAACTTTCCAAATATATAAGGAAGCAAGGGTTCGAATCCCTTCCCTGACATAACTATTGCTTGAACATGCAAGAAAACAAGAAATATACACAAACTATGTTTATCAATTTAATCATTTTTTTTTTACAAGAGATAGACACACAGAATACAGCTCTTTTTGTTTATCATTTCTTTTAAACATAACACTTGTTGAAAATTATTTTTTAGGGGATGGGTGTGTTGCTATGTTGACCCATCACACAATAATAGCAGCTTTACGAAGTTCATTTTCTATATTTAATAGCTCTTTCTCATAACCAATATGACCAAGCTGTTTACAGGCATGCAAGAGCTGTAGACGTTCGACTAATATATTAGGATCGTTCCATTTACTATTTTTTATGAATGGTTTCAGAATCTCGGGAAGCAGTTCATCATTATCACCATTAATATGATTATAATCCTCATTATTATAATCATTTTCATAATGATGATCATTATCATCGTTATCATTACCATGATAATTTCCACCTGTGTCCACAGTCTGTTCAATGGTTTGAGTTGTCTTTGATAGTGTTGAAAGCTTCTTTTTAGATGTGCTAGAATGCTTTAACATTGTTATGTTATTATTACCACTATTACCTTTCCCCACTAACTTTTTGATGGGGTATATTGTCTCTGATAGGGTTGAGGGCTTTTGAGATGTGGGTGCATGTCTGAACATGGGTTTCACAGGAGGTGTTAAAGGTTTCTCATTAAACAACTCGCTAACAGCATGAGTGCGTTGTAGTGTATTAAACTTGAGGTTAATATTATCTTGAGCAGTACTATCTTTCTCTTGGACTTGGTTTCTTGCTTTGGTTTGGGTTTTCCTTACATTTAGACTAGCGTGATTATTAAGTTTACATTCATGATTGTTTGAAGAAAGTACGTCCAATTCTTTTGTTTTAAGCATTCCTCGACACTGTTTCGATCGTTGCTTTGAACAGCGCCAAATAACAGTTCCATTTTTATTGCTTCGTTTCACAATATATGAATATCCTTTATAGTATGCATAAGGCTTACCATACCTAGTCACTGATACTTCCATATCAACTGTCAAGCACAAACTAATCTCTAGTAAAGACAACTTGGTAATAACAACAATAGTTTAACGTGGGAGCATATATACATGCAAAAAAAGTGGGAGCAAAGGTGGGGGGGTAAAAAGTGGGAGCAAATGTGGGAGAAAAAAATAACTGTGAGCAAAAAGTGGGAGCATATATGGGATCAAATGTGGGAGCAAAGCAAATATAAAAAAAAAGTGGGAGCAAATATGCTAACAAATATGTCAACAAATATACCAGCAAAAGTAAATACACAAGTCAAGATAGATTAAAGTGCAAAGAAAATATGCAAGCAAATATGAGAGCAAAAATGGTGTTTTTTCTAAAACAACTAGACATAACAAACTTAGTCATAACCTAACCTAACCTAACCTCACCTAACCTCACCTCACCTAACCTCACCTAACTTCACCTAACCTAACCTAACCTAACTTAACTTCACCTAATCTAACTTGACTGAACTTTACCTAACCTAACCCATCATAACTTCACCTAACCTAACTTTACCTCATCTAACTTCACCTAACCTAACTTTCAACTCACAGATCAAAATTAAATTCTAGGCATAGTTGAGTTGGAACCCAAGACTTCAGGGATAACACACAAGTATACTAGCCACTACACCGCAAAATGGGCAAATTATCATGCAACACAACATAAAGTAAAAGTTTCCTGTAGTGTAACTCATTGGCTGTCAACCATAGTTTGGGAATTCAAACCCAAGACCTCAGGACTTTTGTTTTGAACATTATCAGAAATATTATTCCATTTACATTTTGCTGCTGCTGCTTATAGTTATAAGAGTTGGCATTAATATGGAAAGCAAAAAAAATGTGGGAGCAAAAAGTGGGTGGAAAACGTGTAAGCAGAAGTGGGAGCAAACAAGTGTGAGCAAATATGGGAGCAGAAAGTGGGAGCAAATGTGAAAGCAAAAGTGGGAGCAAAAAAGAGCGAGCAAAAGTGAGTGTACAAAGTAGGAGCAAAATGTGTGAGTAAAAAGTGGGGGCAAATGTGGTGTTTTACTAAAACAATCTCCCCTAACCTAACCTAAACTAACTTCACCCAACCTAATTTCACCTAACCTAACTTTACTTAACCTAACCTTCCAACTCTCAGATCAAAAATTAAATTCTGGCCATAGTCGAGTTGGAACCCAAAACCTCTGGGATAACACCCAAGTATACTAGCCACTACATCGCGAAATGGGCAAATTATCATGCAACACAACACAAAAATAAAAAGATTTCTGTAGTGTAACTCATTGGCTGACAATCATAGTTGAGAATTCAAACCCAAGACCTCAGGACTTTTGTTTTGAACATTATCAGAAATATTATTCCATTTACATTTTGCTGTTGCTTATAGTTATAAGAGTTGACATTAATATGGGAGCAAAAGTGAAAGCAAAAAGTGGGTGCAAGCATGGCTGGTTGTAGAGACTTTCATATCAACAAATACACATAAATTAAAATTTAGTAAAGTGACTTGGCTAATAATAATAATAATAATAATATTAACAGTTAAAAAAAAATTCAAGGGGATTGATATTTTTCAGGGTGTAATTTCCAAAGTACTGTCAAGAATAATAATTACATGAACAGATTCCAAGAACTCTAGAGTGCTTTTAAGGTTAATGATTGGCTAGGAGTGAGATAGAGCTAGCTAACCTAAATTAACCTCAGCTCAGTAAACCTAACCTTGTCACATGGCATGTTCTACAAGTATAGACTTGCTTTGAGACTGGCTATGACGTCACAGATGAATGGCGGTGGGAGGCTGGCAAAAAGGAAAATGTTTTTGGATAATAAAAACGTCATGTCCAGCCTCCCACCGCCATTCATCTGTGACGTCATAGCCAGTCTCAAAGCAAGTCTATACTTGTAGAACATGCCATGTGACAAGGTTAGGTTTACTGAGCTGAGGTTAATTTAGGTTAGCTAGCTCTATCTCACTCCTAGCCAATCATTAACCTTAAAAGCACTCTAGAGTTCTTGGAATCTGTTCATGTAATTATTATTCTTGACAGTACTTTGGAAATTACACCCTGAAAAATATCAATCCCCTTGAATTTTTTTTTAACTGTTAATATTATTATTATTATTAGCCAAGTCACTTTACTAAATTTTAATTTATGTGTATTTGTTGATATGAAAGTCTCTACAACCAGCCATGCTTGCACCCACTTTTTGCTTTCACTTTTGCTCCCATATTAATGTCAACTCTTATAACTATAAGCAACAGCAAAATGTAAATGGAATAATATTTCTGATAATGTTCAAAACAAAAGTCCTGAGGTCTTGGGTTTGAATTCTCAACTATGATTGTCAGCCAATGAGTTACACTACAGAAATCTTTTTATTTTTGTGTTGTGTTGCATGATAATTTGCCCATTTCGCGATGTAGTGGCTAGTATACTTGGGTGTTATCCCAGAGGTTTTGGGTTCCAACTCGACTATGGCCAGAATTTAATTTTTGATCTGAGAGTTGGAAGGTTAGGTTAAGTAAAGTTAGGTTAGGTGAAATTAGGTTGGGTGAAGTTAGTTTAGGTTAGGTTAGGGGAGATTGTTTTAGTAAAACACCACATTTGCCCCCACTTTTTACTCACACATTTTGCTCCTACTTTGTACACTCACTTTTGCTCGCTCTTTTTTGCTCCCACTTTTGCTTTCACATTTGCTCCCACTTTCTGCTCCCATATTTGCTCACACTTGTTTGCTCCCACTTCTGCTTACACGTTTTCCACCCACTTTTTGCTCCCACATTTTTTTTGCTTTCCATATTAATGCCAACTCTTATAACTATAAGCAGCAGCAGCAAAATGTAAATGGAATAATATTTCTGATAATGTTCAAAACAAAAGTCCTGAGGTCTTGGGTTTGAATTCCCAAACTATGGTTGACAGCCAATGAGTTACACTACAGGAAACTTTTACTTTATGTTGTGTTGCATGATAATTTGCCCATTTTGCGGTGTAGTGGCTAGTATACTTGTGTGTTATCCCTGAAGTCTTGGGTTCCAACTCAACTATGCCTAGAATTTAATTTTGATCTGTGAGTTGAAAGTTAGGTTAGGTGAAGTTAGATGAGGTAAAGTTAGGTTAGGTGAAGTTATGATGGGTTAGGTTAGGTAAAGTTCAGTCAAGTTAGATTAGGTGAAGTTAAGTTAGGTTAGGTTAGGTTAGGTGAAGTTAGGTGAGGTTAGGTGAGGTGAGGTTAGGTGAGGTTAGGTTAGGTTAGGTTATGACTAAGTTTGTTATGTCTAGTTGTTTTAGAAAAAACACCATTTTTGCTCTCATATTTGCTTGCATATTTTCTTTGCACTTTAATCTATCTTGACTTGTGTATTTACTTTTGCTGGTATATTTGTTGACATATTTGTTAGCATATTTGCTCCCACTTTTTTTTTATATTTGCTTTGCTCCCACATTTGATCCCATATATGCTCCCACTTTTTGCTCACAGTTATTTTTTTCTCCCACATTTGCTCCCACTTTTTACCCCCCCACCTTTGCTCCCACTTTTTTTGCATGTATATATGCTCCCACGTTAAACTATTGTTGTTATTACCAAGTTGTCTTTACTAGAGATTAGTTTGTGCTTGACAGTTGATATGGAAGTATCAGTGACTAGGTATGGTAAGCCTTATGCATACTATAAAGGATATTCATATATTGTGAAACGAAGCAATAAAAATGGAACTGTTATTTGGCGCTGTTCAAAGCAACGATCGAAACAGTGTCGAGGAATGCTTAAAACAAAAGAATTGGACGTACTTTCTTCAAACAATCATGAATGTAAACTTAATAATCACGCTAGTCTAAATGTAAGGAAAACCCAAACCAAAGCAAGAAACCAAGTCCAAGAGAAAGATAGTACTGCTCAAGATAATATTAACCTCAAGTTTAATACACTACAACGCACTCATGCTGTTAGCGAGTTGTTTAATGAGAAACCTTTAACACCTCCTGTGAAACCCATGTTCAGACATGCACCCACATCTCAAAAGCCCTCAACCCTATCAGAGACAATATACCCCATCAAAAAGTTAGTGGGGAAAGGTAATAGTGGTAATAATAACATAACAATGTTAAAGCATTCTAGCACATCTAAAAAGAAGCTTTCAACACTATCAAAGACAACTCAAACCATTGAACAGACTGTGGACACAGGTGGAAATTATCATGGTAATGATAACGATGATAATGATCATCATTATGAAAATGATTATAATAATGAGGATTATAATCATATTAATGGTGATAATGATGAACTGCTTCCCGAGATTCTGAAACCATTCATAAAAAATAGTAAATGGAACGATCCTAATATATTAGTCGAACGTCTACAGCTCTTGCATGCCTGTAAACAGCTTGGTCATATTGGTTATGAGAAAGAGCTATTAAATATAGAAAATGAACTTCGTAAAGCTGCTATTATTGTGTGATGGGTCAACATAGCAACACACCCATCCCCTAAAAAATAATTTTCAACAAGTGTTATGTTTAAAAGAAATGATAAACAAAAAGAGCTGTATTCTGTGTGTCTATCTCTTGTAAAAAAAAATGATTAAATTGATAAACATAGTTTGTGTATATTTCTTGTTTTCTTGCATGTTCAAGCAATAGTTATGTCAGGGAAGGGATTCGAACCCTTGCTTCCTTATATATTTGGAAAGTTGATCTTAAGTCAAACGCCTTAACCACTCGGCCACCCTGACAGTTACTGATTTAATTAGTCTTGTTGGACATTAGTGTTTACAAAACTTTTCTTTTCCCCACTGTATATATGCTCAACCACTTTTTGGTTTTTCAATGCTGATTTTTGTTTTGTTTCAATTTTTTTTCAGTAACATTGCAGTTATCAGTATTGCAAACTGAGTGTTTAATATAGGGTTAAAGGCATCTTAAAAATCACAAGCCTTACAGTTGTCACGTATCATGTATAACATGTTATCCTACATTCCACATAGGGCTCTACCTTCTTAACAGTGAACTCTGTTGGTCATTAAAATAACTACTTGTAAAATAATTCCACTGGTAAATCCTTTTAGCAAATATCATATATTAAATATTTTCACGCCATAGAACGACAACTTAAAAATCATTTATTGTAGGAATACCTTTAATGGGATCACCAAACCTTCAAGTATGCAATATACATTCCAGATAGTGCTGTATTTTGGTCGATAGTGCCTCCAGTGCTTACATTAAATAAGAATACAGTAAACGTATAAATTTTTTATAAATCATAATTGTTTTCATAAAATACCATATAATAAATATTTTCACACCAACGAATGACCATTTGAAAATGGTTTATTGTAGAAATATCTTTAATGGAATCTCCAAACCTTCAAGTAAACCACATGTGATGTACATTCCACATAGCTACATAACCAATCTCCACCGCATTGTGCGCTCATTGTTTGTGTTGGATTTCTGTTTCATTACTAGAACTGTACTTACTGGTCAATAACCAACATAGTGGTCAAAGTGTTCCCCTGGTAGATAACCCATGTTTGGTTTGTCAATTTCTAATTGCAAGGCCAGTCAAGACCTAACAAAAATTAGTCTTAACGTATATATCCATCATCAACACCATATCATTAAACAAATGAAACCATCTTAAGGTATTTATTACATTTAATTGCATTTTAGGAATCTTGCAAACATCTTGCAACCTTAAAGAGGAAAGTATAGACAGGAATTGTGAAAAGGAAACCGTTCAATCATTCAATGTCGTTAGCGTTAGGAACCTCAACGTAAGAGGTTATGAAAGTCTATGTGAGAGTGTGGTTTTTACAGCTGAATGCCTTTACCTGACACCCGCCTCAGTGACAAGTTTATGGGAAATGAAACTCAGCTATCATATCGAATGTAGAGCTCCTAGTCTAAGAGAAATTCATGTTGAGGTATTTGTCTGCAGAGAGTATGGTAAACGAAACAACAACAACAACAACAACAACAACAACAACAACAACAACAACAACAAAAAGCATACATGTAAAGGGAATATTATGAAATTTTCGAGTACATGTGGTCAATTTTAATTTAAAAAATTGGATAAATTTCATGGTTTGTACACCACTTGGCTAAATTCGGTAAATTTTTAGTGAATTTTCATCTATATTCGTCTAATTTTATATGAATTTGAGGTAGTTTAAACCATGCTTAGGTAAATCAATGGAATTTCAATAAATCTGGTAGTCATTTGTTGAATTTTGCTGGAATGTTGTGTCATTTGGTCAATTTTCGGAAAATGTAGTGGATTTTAGGAAAATTTAAGGTAAATCATGGGCAAGCACACTATTATTAGCTGAGTTTCTAATACAATTTTGCATACCCTAGGACCAGTATTGCATTATAAGGCATGCCATGTGTTAGCGTTCTTAAAAGCCAGTGATAAAAAACAAAAATAGGTCTTTAATTCCACCCCTGGGCGTCATATCTAGTGTCATGTAGGTTGACGATCACGGAGTCCCAGCTGAGACCGTCATTGCTTCCACTAACTTGTGCTAGGCTCCTCACTCTCTTATTTCCTGTCGACCACACTTGCTCAACTCTTGTTCTCTACCGACCCCAACATGATTAGAGTATCCGAGCCCTAGGGAGTCTCTTCCTTTTGAAACTTCATTGGCCCTGGTTTATTTATTTTTTCTGATATCCTGAGGAGGCAGCCTTGCTTTTTTATTTTCATGTTATTTCCTGTCTTTTGCCCAAGCCCCCTCAAGAAGGTAGGGTGTATTTAGCCCCACGACTTGCGATGCACTCTGCCTATGGCTACACCCTCAAGGGCTGATCAGTTTGGAAGTTGGCAACCCCAAGGGATTTCTGAGCTGAGTCCAGTTTTCCTCCTCTTTATCCATTACCTCTGGGGCAAAGCCACTCCTAGTATACTTTTTATCTGCCTTTCATGGCTCTCCTTCCTTCAACTCCCTCAATCCTTATACTTGAGGGTTGAGGGTCATTTTTTATTCCTTCTGTCCTTTATTTGACCAATTGTTTCCCATTTCTTCTTCTAGTATATAAGAGTGTAGTAGCTTAGATTTAATTTTCATCTTTACGATGTCCCAAACCATTGAGGGTCGCTGTAGAACGCTTCTCTCTTGTCCAAAGGACAGCATGTTGAATTCCTCACTGGCTCATGAATTTTATACTTTGTTCACTTAGTTCTCATGGCTTTGAAACTGGCTGTCTGTAACGTGATCATTATTCATTTTAACTTCAGCGTACTAAACTAATTTTAAATTAGTTAATTTTAAATTAATTATTTTAAATTAATTTTAAATTCAGATTTGTGTTTCACAGTAAACACAATGATTATTCTCCGTTTAAAACAAGCCATACCATTCTTTTTCTAACATGATAGCTTAAACGTGCGCATGGAAAGTAGTATAATCATCAGCTAAGGATTCAATTTCCATTACCTACACCTCTCATGGTATGCCAATTCGTTAAACTATAGAAAACGTTTCTATATGTTCTGTTACATTATTATTTGACCATCTCACCGTGTAGTGGTTAACCTACTTGGTTGTCAACCCTAAGGTCTTGGCTTCCAAGCCCGACTATACCATGACATTCATTTCAAGGTTCCCATAAGGTTCACTAAGCCTTTGTCAAACCTAACAACGATCTAGTCATGTGCAGAGCACGTCCGCTATCAAGCAAATGAGTAATATGAAACTTCCTGACAAGGTCGCTGTGCTGTTATCAGCAAGGCACACTACGCAAACCAAAGCCAGAGTCTCTGTGCAGATTCAACACAGCGGTAGTAGGCAAGCCTATGTTTGTTTAAAAATCATCATGAAAATAAGTCCACTGTCACTACAGAGGCCCCGGTTCGATTTTTTTTCACAAGGCTGCAACAGGGTAGACTGTGTCTTGACAGGTAAAACTTTTTGGGGTGCATTCGTGAACCATGGCAAGGGTTGGCCATCCTGACTTCATCAACACTTCTAACCAATGTTTACTATTACTGGTGAGTTACCATTTTTTTTCTTTCTTCGGCTTTTCCCTATTAGTTTGAGTCGCCGGAGCCTACCAGGCTCATTTTGATTTTGGCCGGGGATTTAAGGCCGAATGCCCTTCCTGACGCCACGTGATTTTTCAAGTGAAAATTCCAACCTCCGCTGTCACCGGGATTTGAACCCCCAGCCGTCCGGGTAAAGACGAGCAGCTAAGCACCTGCGCCATCACGCTCCCCACAGGTTAGTTATCTATAAACACATTAATCCATAATTACCTAATAATAATAATAACAAAAATCATCCTCCATACACATGTCCATTAAAGCATGGTTTCACAAAGATGCTTATGCTTTTAGGTGTATAACACATTTTTTCCTCATAACATGACTATTTACTGTTTTAGGGGTGAAATGACCTATCCAGGTAAAAGCCCTAATCATCCCCTATTTTTTAAGCTATCACACCTAATTTTAGGCTTCTTCGTTTCCTAGATATGGATTTTTCAATTTTTTTGGGGGGGGGGGGTGGTTTCACCCCCCTGCTATTTTTTCATCAAAAACAAAAGATCTTAGGTTCATTTATCATTTTTAGGTGTTTAACACGTTTTTTCCCCATAACATGACTATTTACTGTTTTAGGGGTGAAATGATCCATCGAGGTAAAAGCCCATATCATTCCCTATTTTTTAAGCTATCACACCTAATTTTAGGATTCTTCGTTTCCGAGATATGGATTTTTCAATTTTGGGGGGTAGTTTCACCCCTCTGCTATTTTTCATCAAAAACAAAAGATCTTAGGTTCATTTATCATTTTTAGGTGTTTAACACGTTTTTCCCCATAACATGACTATTTACTGTTTTAGGGGTGAAATGATCCATCGAGGTAAAAGCCTATATCATCCCCTATTTTTTAAGCTATCACACCTAATTTTAGGCTTCTTCGTTTCCGAGATAGGGATTTTTCAATTTTGGGGGGTAGTTTCACCCCCCTGCTATTTTTCATCAAAAACAAAAGATCTTAGGTTCATTTATCATTTTTAGGTGTTTAACACGTTTTTTCCCCATAACATGACTATTTACTGTTTTAGGGGTGAAATGATCCATCGAGGTAAAAGCCCATATCATCCCCTATTTTTTAAGCTATCACACTTAATTTTAGGATTCTTCGTTTCCAAGATATGGATTTTTCAATTTTAGGGGGTAGTTTCACCCCCAAACAGGGAATGTTGCCCCAAGTGCTAGGACCCCTCATACAAGTCCCTAGCATGATTGGTTCGCGAGATATGAACAAAAGTGTCGTTAGGTCCTTTTAACAAAAATGAATCCTACATTCAAAAACGGGGCGTCACCCCCCAGGGTTAGAATACTGCCTATGGCAAAATCCCATGAGGGGTTCAGAAAATATTAACAAACGTGTAGTTAAATCCTTTTGACAAAAGCCGTCCGTGTGCGCACATACAAAAAATATTACTATTTCAACCCCCGGGTAAGGGTAGTTTTTATTTTAGAGTGAATATACCCCGTCCATAGAAAAGGAGAGTTCACCACGAGTCCTACGACACCTCATACGTTTAAATCCGATTATTGGTTAGCGAGATAGTCAAAAGCCGATGACCTATTAGTTTTTATGGTTTATTTAAATACGTATTAAAAAAACACTCATTGATAAATCATCATTTAAAAAGCCCGCTCTTTTACAAAAACCGCCAAGTTCGTAGGTATACAAAAATAAATTACTATTTCATCCCCCGGGTAAGGGTAGTTTTTATTTTGGGGTAAATATACCCCTTCGATAGAAAAAGAGAGTTCACCACGAGTCCTACGACACCTCATACGTTTAAATCCGATTATTGGTTAGCGAGATAGTCAAAAGCCGATGACCTATTAGTTTTTATGGTTTATTTCAATACATATTAAAAAAACACTCATTGATAAATCATCATTTAAAAAGCCCGCCCTCTTACAAAACTCCTCAAGTGCGCATGCGCATAAAAAAAACACTCATCGCCAAAATGTCAAAAAACAACATGTTTACCCCAAATGGCGTTTCCCAATTCCATCCATTTTTAAAAAATAACCTCACCATCATCTAGAGCGGAAAAAATACCATCTAAACGACCCCTCACTCGACCCTACTCCTCCCTCACCACCTAACCCTTTCCCAACATAGGCATACATATTCAAGCACGAGCGCGACTTCAGGAAACCAACACTACCCCACTACTCGCGAATGACCTTTTAGTTTTGGTCTTTTAATCAAATAAAGAGCCTATAGGAAAGTAGGGGGCATTACTAGCAGTGCTAGGACACCCCGTATGTTCTAATCCCATGTTTGGTTAGCGAGATATCAGGTTCGGGGCCGATACGAGGGTGGCTCAATAAAAAGTGAGACAGCTCCCCCACTACCCCACTACTTTCTTTCTTCCTTTCTCTTCCTCCACACTTCCTTCATTCTTTCAGAATGTTGCGCCTTTCTCTTTGCTGTCCATCCCTGGCGCAGTCAGCTGGCATTTGAGGGTGCGCAAATGCGAGGGAGCCGTGTCAGTAGATTTACTGGCACGATAAAGATCCCCTTCGGGGCAAAATTCCGGCACCCCGGCGTCTCTAAAAGCCAGTGTAGTTAAAAGGGACGTAAAACCAATAACATTATTATTATATTTGCTGTTCATCTTCCTCCCCGGCGTTCTCTCTTTTTTTCCACAAGAACCTTTATGTTAGAAAGTATTTCCCTGAATTGTGATCTGTTTCGACAGTCGTCATTTGTAATTCCTAGCCTCCGGAGTTCTTCCTTCATCTGCTTGGTGTAACCCCCTTGGCTCTTCGGATTGTATATTTTATCAAAAATGTGTTTATTTATTCTTGTCGGATCCATTCTAACCATATGTCCATAGAAACGTAAACATCTTTTCCTAGTTGTTGTTTCCAGGTCTAATTTATTTATTATTATTATTATTTAAAACCACCGAATTTAGCCTATTATTATCTTTTCAAGAACTGCTTTCTTTTAGTCCGATTCACGAAAAATGGCCAATTTTGTACAGAGGTGTTCCTCTCGTTTTGTCATCTCATAGGTAATTTCGTCATAGCTGATCTCCTGCTAAAAATAGAGGATAAAGTATTGTTTCTTTTTCCGTGGAACAGAGGTGGAAGGTTAATAATAGTGTTAAGGCCCAACCTTTACAAGGTCTTAACGCCCAAAATCCCATAATTATTACAATTATAAAAGGGACTCCACTCCATCTTGCAACAATTGCCGCTGAGATGGTGAGTTGCTTCCAATGGCATGGTAAACATATAAATAAATAATAATAATAATAATAATGATATATAATTCACACAGGACTGAACACAATCTCCAACATAGAAAGAATATTCAAACAGGAAAAGGCGTACTAACTGACATGGAATCATTTCAACAAAATAGTAGTGTCTCGTAATGCAAAACTACGACACTACAACACGGTTGTTTTACCAGAAACAACATTAATTGGAGGGATGACAAGAATTCATGACATTGAGAAACCAGAACGGAAAATTCATAGAAAGATACACGGCGCTGTTCTCCGAGACGGAACTTGGGCCAGACGACCTACAAAGGAACTCCACGGATACACAGAGAAATACAGTCCTATGGACACCTGTGGAGGATGGATGAAAACAGACTCACTAAGAACATTTTTAATATACTAATATAATAAAGCTGAAGAGTTTGTTTGTGTGTTTAAACGCGCTAATCCCTGGAACTACCAGTCGGATTCGAAACATTATTGTTGTATATGATAGCCAGATTCAAGAGGAATAGTTTAGGTTATCTAGCATATTTTACACCTCTCAGGTAACCTTGAAGATTGATTTTTGTTCAGTAAGTCGGAAGAACAAGCGCTCCCGAACAGCTTCAATAATACCGAAGTCTATTGTTGCCATGTAATGTGGGCTGCATCACGTCGCCCCTACCAATGTTCTGGTACAGAATTGCGAGCTGCTGCTTATAAATTGCAATCACGGGGAATAATTAGTGCAAAAAGATTTCTTAGGCCCTGTCGAATACATAGAATACGATGTGGTGGACTGTATAAAGAAATATATTTTACACTGTATGTACATGATTAAACACTGAACAAGTACAGTAGATATTACATGCGTGCTATGACACCATGTCCGGTAGCCACTGCTACCTTCTTGAAAGTGAGTCCTGCTTGACGCAGGTAAGAAAAACGACCCTTCCTCTTAATGGGTCAACAACCCTCCAGCAGGGGGACCAACTGTCATTAGAGTATGTACAGTGCCAGAGTTGCCAACATACTCCCCCCCTTGAAATAGCAAATATTTCAAACAACAATTAAATACCGTCACTTTGTTCTATTAACTGGAATGAGAGTTGAAATAAACACTATGTACACAAACATTTAAACAATTCACTTCTCTTCACTCAACAATGGGCAAAGTCTTGACACTGCTCTTTTCAAAAGAGCTCCGCTGGGTGTTTTGATGGTAACAACCCTCGTAACTCCGTCGGTTCCTGGATGCACTGCTGCGACACGGCCCAGTTTCCAATGAAGTGGAGGCACGCCCTCTTCCTTCAGAACAACCAGAGTGTCGATTTGTGGGGATTGTCCGGGCGACCGCCATTTAGAACGCTGTTGGAGTTGTCCGAGATATTCCTTGGACCATCGACGCCAAAATTGCTGGAACATAGCCTGAAGCAGTTGCCAGCGCTTCAGTCTATTCAAGGGAGTCTGAGACACATCTTCTTCCACAGGAAGATGAAATGAGCCACCGATCAGGAAGTGGGATGGGGTTAATACTTCCGGATCATTGGGATCAGAGGATAGTGGGCAGAGGGGGCGCGAATTCAAAACTGCCTCTATCTGTACAAGCACTGTAGTCATTTCTTCAAACGACAATGCAGCATTTCCTACTATTCTCTTAAGGTGATACTTAGCTGATTTAACTGCAGCCTCCCACAACCCTCCGAAGTGAGGTGAACCAGGAGGACTAAAATGCCACTGAATCCCCTTCTCAGTAGCAAAGCTTATGAGTGACTGCTTGGTATTCATATCATTAAAGAATTTCTTTAGCTCACGTGATGCACCTACGAAATTAGTTGCGTTGTCAGTGAATATGTGGGTGCAAGTTCCTCGTCTAGCCATGAATCTTTTCAGTGATGCTAAAAAAGCAGCTGTAGACAGATCGCTTACAAGTTCAATATGTACAGCCTTTGTGGCAAAACAAACAAACATAGCTATATATGCCTTAATCCGAGCGCCCTTCCTGGAGGAAGGCCGTAAATATACTGGGCCACAGAAATCTATTCCTGAAGATGCAAATGGTCGACTGGGAACTACTCTCCTTTCAGGTAGCGATCCCATTATCGGTTGATACGGCCGAGACGAGAATTGAAAACACGTCTTACATCGATACACTGCCTTTCGAGCACCGTTCCTCCCACATAGAGGCCAGTATTGCTGTCGCATCATAGTCAATAAAGTCTGAGCTCCAGCATGAAGAAAAACAAAATGAAAATGATCAAATAACATTATTGTAATGCGATGATTGCCAGGTAATAAAATAGGATGTCTTCTGTTGACCGATAGTTTAGTATTTTGCAGACGGCCTCCTACCCGTAACAGACCCTGCTCATCCAAATACGGTGCTAATCCATGTAATTTGCTTCCCTTGGGTAGTGGCAAATTTTGTTTGAGAGCCTTTATGTCTTGTGAAAATTCAGAACCTTGCGCAATTTTACACCATAAATACTTAGCCTGCTCTAGTTCTACCGGATTAAGAGCACCTGTTTGTCTGTCTGTTTTAGTTTTAAGATTTTTGATAAATCTGAGCACGAGAGCTGTTATTCTAATCAGCTTGCTCCAGGAAGAGTATCTGTTAATCAGATTCGATCCAAGGGATTCTGTAGATGACACTAGAACGATTTTAGTTTTCCTAACTTCAGGTAATTCTTGAGAGCTATGCCTCTGCTGTGAAGGCCATTCGTCTTTATTATCTGAAAGCCAAGATGGTCCCGATAACCAAAATGATGAATTTAACAGCTTCTCCGCGGTAACTCCTCTCGAGATCATATCTGCTGGGTTATGATGAGTAGAGACGTGCTGCCAACAATCAATATTTGTCAACTGTTGAATCTGCGACACTCGATTAGCGACGTATGTTTTCCACTGGTGTGGATGGCCCGAAATCCATGCTAATGCTATTGTGGAGTCAGTCCAACAAAAACACTTGTCTTTAGTTACGTTTATGGATCTCATGACTCTTTCGACCAACTGAGCAAGTAATACAGCACTGCATAGTTCTAATCTTGGTAAAGTTACTGAGCCTAATGACGCAACGCGAGACTTGGAACACAATAAGTGAACTGTTATTTTACCATCTCCTGTCTGAGATCTTACATAAACACAAGCGCCGTAAGCAATCTGAGACGCGTCACAAAATCCATGAATTTCATACTCCACAAATTCTACTGCCCTAACATGACGAGGCACTTTGAACTCCTTCAATTTAGCAATATCCTGCATATAACGAATCCATTTAATTTGAAGTTCTATTGTGAGAACGTCGTCCCAATTTAAGTTCATTTGCCACAGTTGCTGGACGAAAATCTTACCCTTAATCAATACTGGGGCCAAAAGCCCTAAGGGGTCAAATATTTTAGCCAGGTCTGATAGAATTATTCTTTTGTTTATCTGTGTCGAACTGAAATCACTTCTCAATTCAAACTGAAAAGTGTCTGTGATGGGTTTCCAAGATAGCCCCAACAACTTCAAGTCTTCAGCTTCATCTACCTTAATAATGTACTTGGGATCTGTTTCGTGGTTAGAAATGCTCGATAGTACATTGGGCTCATTCGAACACCATTTTCTTAAGGTAAAACCCGCACTGGATAAAATATCTGAAACACACTTGTGAGTGGTTCTTAAGCCGTCAGTTGATTCACAACCTGTCATTAAATCGTCAACATAAAAATCCCGCCGTATTACATTCGAAGCTTCAGGAAATTCCTCCTTAGTGTCATTCGCCAATTGAGAGAGGCATCTTGTGGCCAGGAAGGGTGCACATGACGTGCCATATGTGACTGTTTTGAGACGATAATGTTTAAGCTCGTCCTTAGGGGACTCCCTCCACACGATGCGCTGAAAGTCAGTATGTGCAGGTTCTATGAGGACCTGTCGATACATTTTTTCTATGTCAGCGGTCAATACATAGCGATGCATGCGAAATCTAGCCAATATTGAAAATAAATCATCTTGAACGATCGGTCCTACTAATAACAAATCATTGAGGGATAATACAGAATCGCCCTTCGAGCTGCCATCAAATACCACGCGAGTGCGCGTTGTCAATGAATTACCCTTAAATACACAATGATGCGGAAGGTAGTACTGTAATGGTTTGTTTATCTCATTACTGGGAATTTCCTCCATATGATCCAGGTCAGTGTACTCTCTCATAAACTGTACGTACTCCGACTTGACTTGGGGCTGCCTTTCAAAACGCTTCTCTAGGCTGTGAAACCGTCTAATTGCCTCATTAACATTGCTACCTAGCTGACTCGGGTCCTCTTTAAGGAGTAGTGGGACTATGAACCTACCCTGTGAATTCCTTCTGTGACCGTCAGTAAATAGCCTCTCACTAATCTCTTGCTCAGAATGTCCTTGGCCAAGCAGTGCTTTCCCCGGCTCATTGAATATCTTACCTGACACAAAGAGGCAGGAAGAACTGTTATCTGCGTGCTTTTCAGACAAACCAACACTACCTGCTGCTACCCAGCCAAGAGCCGTGTTGCGAAACAACGGTAGTTTGTTTGAGAAACTGTCGAGCTGAAATTGTTCTGCGCCGATAAGATCATAAAAGAATTCTGCTCCAATGAGAATGTCTATGGATGATGACACATTAAATTGAGGATCCGCAAGGTTTTCTAATATAAACTCTGGAATACTCCAATCTGTGATGTTGATATTTTTAGTGGGTAAGCACTGACCAGTAATTGAAGGTATTACGTGAAATGTCATGATTCGTTCAAAGGAACCGAACCGCGAAGAAATCTTTGTTCTTACCACCGACCCCACCTTGATGGTAGTGTTATGCAACCCATGTATCGGAATATTAGTCATTGTCTTTAACAATCGTAATTGATGAGCTAATTCCCTGGTTATGAAGTTGAGTTGCGAGCCGCTGTCTAACACAACCCGAGCATGACGGGTTTTTCCCTCTGAATTGTTGACATTCACTACTGCTGTCGACAACAATACATGAGAGGAAACATCATTGTTGTGATTGTGCAATGAAACAGCATTACTACTATGTTGCTCATTAAGGGGAGACAATGAAGTATTATTGGACACAATACTCTTGTTTGAAGTTTGACTATTATTGTGGTTCGGTGACCCTTGGTCCCTATGAAGCAAGGTGTTGTGTTTATCCTTGCACAGCTTACAACATGAACGAGTGCACTCGTTAGCGAAGTGATTTCCAGACAGGCAATTAACACAGAGCTTATGCTTCTTGATCTCCCGCCATCTGTCATAAACACCCATAGAAGTGAAGGTTCTGCATCTAAATATGGGATGCTCCTCCGTGCAAAGCGGGCATTTCTGATTTTTCTGTGAAAGGAAACAATTTTTTCCTGGGTTCGTGAATGGCCTCGGTTTGAAACCAGATGCATTCGTTTTAGATGAAACGCCTACCTGCTTCAGCTGTTTTGTGCGATCACAATTCTTAGTTTCGATCGATTCCAATGCATTACATGTTTCGAGCAGAAATTTGTCCAGTGTCTGATACGATGGAAGATCAAAGGTTGGTAACGAGGTCTCCCATTTTTTTAATGTTTCAGCGTCAAATCTGTTTGTTATTAAATGTATCAAAATGGCATCTAATTGTTCTTCACAAGACAGACCAAGCGCTGATAGCGACTGTATGTGCCTTCTGAAGCCGTCATACAAGTCTCTTAATGCCTTGGAAGATTCTACTTCTATTTTGTTAATCTGAAGGACCGAATTAATGTGGGAGGAAACAATTGCTCGCCGGTTATTGAACCTTTCATTTAACAGGTTCCACGCTATGTCGTAATTCGCTGCAGATATTTCTAGAGACTGTAACACGTCTGCCGCCCTGCCTGATACCACTGATTTTAGGTAATGAAATTTCTGTATTTTTGACAAATTTGCATCTTCATGAATGAGATTCTTAAAAGTATCGGCAAAATTGGGCCATTCTAAATAATCACCTGCGAATGTAGGTAAACTTATTTGAGGCAGTTTAACTGAACGTGTTTGCGAACTGGTAGTTGATTCACCAATAGAATCACTTAGCGAAGTTGCTGACTTGGAAATTGCACTGTTTATGGATCTTATAAGACCAGATGTTTTGAAGTATTGCTCCTCAAAGTCGGAGCGATAAGATTCTTGTTCTGCTTGAAATGATTCATCCTCTTTCAAATCCTCTATTTGTGATTGAACTGTTTCATATTCTTCCCAGATTTTTGATAAGTGAGCCCGTCGATCTTCCAACTGATCTACGTCCTTAGATTGAGAATCTAATTTCTCTACGAAGCCTTGTATGCGAGATAAGCTAGCCTTTAACCTACCCCTTTTGCTACACAGTGATTTTATCTTTTGTTCCATTTTTCACTAGCAATTCCCAATAAACTGCTGAATGATATAAAATCACAATAGACCAAATGCCTATACGTAAAAGAATGACAAAACGAAAAGACAAATACCTAACATATTTACATAATACAAAGATGAACTCCTGGTTTTGTTTCAAAGAGTTGCGGGAAAACTGCGTACAAATAACATACAGTTTTACGGGCGAAATCATGTGTGATCACTAGCAATACCAATACATTGCAAGTACAAACGAACAGTTTTGAATGAAGAAAGAAAGGAATGCATATTAGTCACAAGGAATAATTAAGGATGATCGGTGACTTACCAGGATGATGAATTCTGTTGTCCAGTAGTCGCCATGCTGGTAACCACCCACGCCATTTGTGAGAAACCATGCTGTCTTTGGATCACACGAGTTCAATTTTCACTGTTTTTCTTGCCATCTAATCGTGCCCGGAGGACCAAAACTTATGTCGAATACATAGAATACGATGTGGTGGACTGTATAAAGAAATATATTTTACACTGTATGTACATGATTAAACACTGAACAAGTACAGTAGATATTACATGCGTGCTATGACACCATGTCCGGTAGCCACTGCTACCTTCTTGAAAGTGAGTCCTGCTTGACGCAGGTAAGAAAAACGACCCTTCCTCTTAATGGGTCAACAACCCTCCAGCAGGGGGACCAACTGTCATTAGAGTATGTACAGTGCCAGAGTTGCCAACAGGCCCCTTAAAACAGTTATCATCATGATAATAGTATGCCTCTCTATAGGGACGATGGTGTTGGTGCAGTATACTGAGGTTATCAGCTGCAATAAGCGTTGTACTTTCCGATCCTTATCCTTGAGCGCTCCAGTTCTGTAAAACAAATAAATCCACCGGGCGAAGCCGGGCACTACAGCTAGTCATTAATACAAGTAAATTAAAGACCAGTTGGATGAGAGAAACACAGGAGGACCTGGAATGATTCAAACTCTCTGAAGACGATATTAAGGACAGAAATCATTTCATAAATAAAATAAGAAACAAGAACTTTGAACCAGTCTCAAGAAAAGAAACAATAGGGAAAAAAGACACGGATAGTCAGTCCGAGAGACTAGACTTTATATCATTTTAAATGCTATCAGTCGAGTACCAAGAAGGCAGTGCGAGAACAGAGTTTCAAGATTCTATTTTGTTTCTTCACTGCCTACTTGATTGTTCTCGCACTGCCTTCTTGAAACTCTGTTCTCGCACTGCCATCTTGGTACTCGGCTGCTACATCGTACTATGACGTCACACACCACAGTACATTTCGTCCCGTCACCGTAACGTAACGCCAGACCCCAGCGAAGTCGACATTATCATTTAAAATGATAAAATGGACAGAGGAAAGGAAGAAAAAACACAGTGAATTAATGAAGAAGTTTTGGGAAGAAAAGAGATGAGTTAAAGGAAGTGAAGCTGTGATTGGCTCAAGTTCGCACGCTCTTCCAAAGGGGCAAAATCGATAATAATAATAATAATAATAATAATAATAATAATAATAATAATAATAATATTATTAGACTATTATTATTATTTACAGTGAGGTTTAGCAATTAGCTCTGGTTCTTTGTGTTAGGTATGGGCCTGTTGTCTTTTGAGTCTTCAGTCCTTTGACTGGTTCGATGCAGATCATCATGCCTCCCTGTCCTGAGCTAATCGTTTCATCTCTACATAACTACCACACCCTACATCCGAGGCAATCTGTTTAACATATTCTAACCTTGGTCTACCCCTACAGTTCTTGTCCTCGACCCTTCCTTCCATAACTAAGCTTGCTCATCAATGAATTGGAAATGGTTCAAAGAAAGGCCGCTAGATTTGTGCTCAGTGACTTTAATCCCAGGAGCAGTGTGAGCCGTATGTTAAAGAAACTTGGGTGGGAATCACTGGAGGCTAGGAGGATGAAATCTAGACTCTGCGCTATGTACAACACGTATACAAATCAACCAGCATGGGGTGAGCTTGGCAAACGTATGGAAAAGCCCACTTACATGAGTAGGAGCGATCATCCTTTCAAAGTTAAGGGCCAACTACAAGGAACAAATTATGGTAAATATTATTTCGTAACCCGTGCCATTGATAACTGGAACTCTCTACCTGCCGCAGTCTTAGAGCCTTTTCCCAAACATATAGGTGTGTTTAAGAAAAGACTGACTATTTGTGTAAATACTCCAGTTTAATTGTTGTATAATTGTTATTGAATTGTTATGTATAATTATTTATTTGTTATGTATATCCAATTTGCCACCGGGGGACACTCCCCCCATTGCAAATGAATGAATGAATGAATGAATGAATGCTATTCCTGGGTGTCTTAGTATACTGTATGTCCTACCAATCTATCTCTTCTTTTTATTAGCAATCGCGAGAAACATCTCTCCTCTCCCACTCGTCTTAATACCTTTTCGTTTGTAACCCTATCTACCCATCTGATCTTCATCAGTCTCCTGTAACACCACAGGTGAAACGCTTTAATTCTCCTCTTTTCTGCTGCACCAATAGTCCAAGTTTCACTTCCAGACAAAGACCTTCAAAAATGACTTCCTAATACCTAAATCGATATTCAAAGTCAACAGATTCCTTTTTGTAGAAATGCTTTCCCTGCCTGAGCCAACCTACATTCTATGCCCTCTTTGCTTCGTCCATCACTGGTTATTTTGCTTCCTAAGTAACAGAGGTCTCCTAGTTCCTTCAGCTTTTCACCTGCCAATTTGATGTCCATAGAGGTTTCTGTGCCTGTTAAAAACACGATAAATCCTAACAAATAAATATTCTTAATGAATAGTTTTTTCCTAGGCTATGATGTACGAATAACCGTGTTTCCCTGCAGGGGCGTGAACAATAGTGTCCAATTCACATAGGTTTTCTTTTTGTACAGACAATTGTAGCCTCCTTTGTTTTAAGTACTCTTAGATTGTAAATTGCAGTCCACTCCCTTGTTTGCTACTTGACTCTTAGAAGCAAAATTTAGCTGGCGGACATTATACTAAGATAAGTTTTAACACCATATCCATGCAGTGTTATAACATCCAAGGAAGAGTAAAATTGTGATCTTGTTATGGGGTAAGATTCCATCTTGAAGTTGCTATCTCGGAAACAATAACAGTTGGTGGCGGCTTTTAAAACAAGGGTGGAGACGATATCTAGAGAAAAGTATATAAACAATTTTAAAATTACCCTTACAAAAGGGACTTGAAGTGTATGCTGTATGCTTTATCTTCCTTTCCTCTTGTGTGTGAAGAGACCAAGGGCGAGAACTCTGAATAACAAGGACAGAAAAAAAGGCGAAGAAGTGGAGCGAACCCTTCATATCCACTTGACTACTGAAAATAATAGCGCCAGTTAACATTTATGCCTTTGTACTTCATTTAGATGTTGTAACGGTGATAAGGGAAGAGGTAGGCGTGCAGGCGAGAAGGTTAATCTGCAGTCCGGAACAACAAAGTTTCATCGTTAAAACCGATTGCCGCGCTGTGCGAGCAAGACAAAGCTAGACACAGTCGAGATAATGCGAGGGAGAAGGCGAGAGAGAGAGGGACAGAGACAGAGGTTATAGTTTAAATTGAAACCTTATCTACTTAGCCTATGGCTGCTCGGCGACAAAGCTCATCCGTGGGTCAACCCCGCGGGCTTTTTGCCCACTCCAGAGGGAGAGAGAGGGTTTGTATTAGAATTAGCCTATTCTACTGTGCTTTCGCTATGGTTATTCAGGAGGCGAGAGGAAACATTGTTTTGATAGGGGGAGGCCCAAGAGTTTTATCTGACACCTAACTCCGCCGGCCGGCTGTGGGGGTGGGGTGGGGGGAGGTACATGTTTCATATTAGTTTTAGTATAACTCTCGGCCCTCGCACTGGTTGGAGTGGGTTGGGGCCCTGGTTGTTTCCTCTTTGCTTATCTGCTGACACTCCTCGCCACTAGGGCTGGCTAGTCCTACTAAAAGTTTGTGCAGTACACAACCTGGTGAAGCCAGCTTTATCGCCCATCCTTCAGCCTGGCTTTTGATTCATCCCTTCCGATGACCCTCCTCACCCAACTTCACCCCATTTTTTTCCCTCTCTTTGATAAGTACAAATCCCCTCCCGTGGTCGACAGACATGTGTTCTCCGAGGTGTTTGTGGGATTAACACAGTTGCCATTTCAAATAAAAATGTTATCTATGGAAAGTTAAAGAACATAGGCGCCACCAGGCTAACATGATATTTTAGAATTTATATTGTGAGTATAAATCTCCCGAGTCTAGTCCTATCACATTTAAGCTCGTCACACACAGGTCCTTGAGAGATCCTCTCTCTTCCCGGTGTATAGCTGGTGTTAGCTTGTAGAAATCGTAAATGAAGGACAAAGAGCGGGTTAGTAGGTCTATTACTCGTCCATATGAGGAAACACTGCGCGCAAATGATATATGTAAAACAGAAAAAACTCACACATTTTATTAGTGCATAAAACAGAGTCGTAAATGTAAGAAAAATCTTCTTATATTTTTTGTACAATTTAATAAAGGTATTACAATTTATGTTAATAGATAAAATAACATGTATTTTTAGTTTTTACAGATTATCAGGATTTTCGATAATACGGATCAGTTCCGGTCTCACATAATCCGGATATGTCTTCGGTAGTGGCGAAGTTAGGCCTCTCTTACACGTAACCACGCAGTATGCTACCGGTACATATGAAACAACTTTTGAAATACAATTAGAAAAATAAAATAATAAAGAATATTAAAAATGCTCCAGAAACCCTAATAAGAAAAATTGTTCAAATTAAGAGGGTAGATACGTTCAAATATCTGGGGAAAATAATTCAGAAGAATGGCTTATAAAAATCTGCTGTAGAAGAAAGAGTGCACAAGATTCAAAGAGCATATGGTATAACCAGGAATATCTATAACAAAAGATGTGTATCTAAGAAATTGAAAATACAGCACTATAGAACAGTAATTAAACCAGAATGCTTATATGCCAGTGAATGTCTAATAGTAAATTATAAATTGGATAAATTAGAAGTATCAGAAAGAAAAAAGTATACGCAAAATTCTCGGTCCATTAAGAACTACAGAGTTTTGGAAATTAAGAAGTAACGAAGAAATATATCGGAACATTGAAAACATAACGGAGATAATAAAGAAGAGTTCATGACAAACATCACCGATGCCCCCAAAAGTATCACAATTCATGACTGTTCAGTATGTAAAACAAATTCCTTTAAATACCTAGGAGAGCGGATAATGAATGATTCACAGGAAGAGACAGCAATAGAAACGCGTATGCATAAATTACAAAGGTGTTTTCATATGACAAAAGATATATATAATTAAAAAAAAAGCTTATCCTGGAACACTAAATTAAGACATTATCAAACAGTAGTCAGACCTGAAACTCTGTATGCAGCAGAAACACTTAAATTAACAAGATTTGGTGATTTAGACAAATTTGAGAAGATTGAAAGACGAATTCTGAGAAAAATACTGGGAGCTAAACGAAATAATAACGCAGAATATAGGTTACGACCAAATAGAGAGTTATATTTGAAATGTGAAAAATGAACTGATGTAATGAGAAAGAGAAGATTACAGTTTTTTGGGCACATCTATAGAATGGAAAAAAGTAGACTAACTAAACAGATCTTCAACTTACTGACTAGTTAAAAATCCAAACCCACATGGTTCATTGAAATTGACAAAGATTTGACAAACGCCAAAATTCAGACAGACACAATAGCAAACAGATCACTCTTCAGAGAAGCTATTCAAAACGCAAAATTTCAAGAAAGGAAGAAACAAACAACTGGCAGAAAGTGGTCTCAAGAGGAGAAAGATTGTCACTCTAGAACGATGAAAGAAATTTGGAAACAACGGAAATCGAATACAATGGACAATAGCCAACGTTGATTCATCGTACCCTCCAAATGGGTTATTCGGAAGAAGAAGAAGAGGCAATTGTTATTTTACGGACATTTATATAGAATGAATGATAGCAGGTTAACCAAACAGATTTTTAAATATCTTTGGAAAAATAAATCGACAACAGCCTGGTTTCAAAAAGTAAGGAAAGATTTAGGAAGAAACAATGTAAGAGAAGAAGATGCACTACAGAGAGAATTAAAAAAGAGAGCGTATTGGAAACGGAAGGACTCTAAGGAAGGCAATATAAGAAAACAGGCTCAAAATGGTCGGAAGAGAGAGAGAAGACACACAGCGAAAAGATGAAGGAGCACTGGAGGAAGAAGAAAGAACAACAAAGGACTAAACATTGAAATTGGTTCGTAGTCCTCAGAAGACCCTAACGGAAAAAGAAAGAAAGAATACACAGTATGATCCCCAAGATCTTGTGGGAGGATCATCTGCTTGGTTATGCTGTCCCTTTTATGTAAGAGCAAAAGTAAACAGTTCCCCGGGGTCGATGAATGTATCTCTACAGGCTTGATCTCTTTATCATTTATCCAGTTCCTAATGGATTCCCTAAATATATGTAGCACGTCAAATTAGTATCACTGGGTCGTACATTTAATTATAAATTTAAATTATGCATTGAATTGTAATGTTTCATTGGGGTTCGACGCGCGTGTGATTTATTATTTACGTGGGCTTCAAATCAGTGATATTTGCATTCAGCATGTGTCGTCACAGCACGAGTTAGGTTTCCTTGGGCCACCAAGTGCTTGGCTTGCTGCCAGGCCAGACAATTGACAAGTAATCAATACGAACAAAAATCAAGTATTATTATGATCAAAGAAAGCCTCCATGGCTTAGGCGGCATCACGCCGGCCTCTCACCGCTGGGTCCGTGGTTCAAATCCCGGTCACTCCATGTGAGATCTGTGCTGGACAAAACGGAGGCAGACAGGGTTTTCTCCGGGTACTCCGTTTTCCCTGTCAAAATTTCATTCCAGCAACATTCTCCACTATCATTTCATTTCATCTGTCATTCATTTAAGCATTGTCCCAGAGGAGTGCGCCAGGCCTCGGCAGCCGCTAGATGGGGGCTTCATTCATTCCATTCCTGACCCGGTCGGAGACTGGAAGCAAGCTGTGGATTTTTCATTATGATCAAAGAACAAATGGAAAGGTAATTAATTAAGATTTTTGAATTGTGGCGTACACAATAAAGAATTTACCAGTCCCCACAGAAGCCGAAATTTGAATTTGATTTCTGGATTTCCACAGTGAATGTCTCTTCGTTACGCTACGAGGCAGATTAGAGCATTGTAATGCGATCAGTCTTTGTTAGTTTGTTTTAAGGGACGGAACGGTGAGGTCATCTTCCTCTATCAGCATTTGTGCTAGATAGTATTTTGACTGGCTGCGTGGCTCAGCGGTAACGTTCTCGCTTGCTGTTCTCAAGGTTGCAGGATCGAATCCTGGTGCAGTCAGTTGGCATTTGAGGGTGCAACAATGTGAGAGAGAGCTGTGTCAGTAGATTTACTTGTGCGTTTTTTTTAAATTCGAGTCAAAAGCACTACAACATACACAAGAGGGATGATACACAATATTAACAAGTAGTTCCGTGAAGAACTATGCAGCCTATTTTCATACATCCTACGTATGTTAATTGCCACTATCAACATACACAATTTCAGTTTGATTGCTGTATTAGATTCGTAGATATTGAGAACCGACTAAATATTTCGGATGGTCGCCATGATGGATTTTATATATGTAGGTCCTAGAGTTATGTACTGTTACATGCAGATTATTGTGTACGTTTAGTATTCAAACTTCAATCGCATAATTAGGACACAAGACGTAACAAGGAGATTTTAAAATTTCGCACAGCTGCCATCTTGAGGTTATAGAAACAATTGAAATAAATTAGATGCCAGTGGATTGCCATTCGTATAAGGATTTACCGTACCAAGTTTCACTGCACTCGGATGGTTAAATTGCGAGAAACGTCTATGTGAATATTTATACTTCGCGTCGCCGCCATGTTGGATTTGTGATTACCAGGTTATTTAAAGTCCTATAGGTGAACTTAAGTTCATAGCCCCTATGAACATTAAAAAATTCAGTTTGATTGCTATAATAGATTCGTAGATATTCAGAGCCATCTAAATATTTCGGATGGTCGCCATGTTAGATTGTTAAATGTATAGGCCATAGAGTCATGCACCATTAAAGGAAAATTATTGCGTAGGTTCATTATTCAAACTTTCACTTCGATCGCATGACTACATCACAAGAAATGAAAACTTAATTTTAAAATTCGCACAGCCGCCATTTTGAGGTTATGTAAACAATTGAACTAAATTAGATACCAGTGCATTACAATGTGTATAGATATTTCCTGTACCAGATTTCAATGCGTTTGGAACATTAAATCGCGAGAAAGGTCTATTAAAATTTTCAAATTCGCTTGGCCGCCATGTTCGTTTTGTAGTTAACCGGTTTTTGAAAGTCTTATAGTTGGACTTCCAGTAGTGCCCTTTATCTCCGTACAAAATGTCAGGGTAATATCGGTAATAGTTTTGGAGATATTGAATGCTGGTGAAATATTTCGCACAGCCGCCATGTTGGATTGGTGAGTCGTAACAAAATTTGAAGGTCGGGGTCGCCCGGAATAGTGCTATGAACTTACCGAGTTTCATTGAAATCGCTCCAGCCGTTTAGATTTTATTAGGGGGGGGGGCACACACACGAATCACACACACACGCACACACACGGACAAAAGGTGATCTCATAAGCCTATTTTTTCAAAATTGAAAATAGGCTAAAAAGGAATAATACATCCAACAATGTCTCGAATTAGATTCTCTTCGCCCAGAAACGGGCCAATGTCACACCCCTTTCATGGCCTTCCATTAACTCCTGCGTTGTGCAAGAACACGGGCACAGTTCACAGAAACACAGGTGTATCATGGTCTGTCTCTCCCCACACTCACAGAGTTCTGATTCCTGTAGGTATCCCCATTTGTGGAGATTAACTTTGCATCTCCCAACACCAGTCCGAAGTCTATTGAGTGACCGCCAAGTTTCCCAGTTGTTGTTGTGGCCTGCTGGAAGCCTTTCCTTGGCCTTCATCCAATCTGGTGGTATGGTGGATTGCCATAGCTGTATCCTGGCTACCTCGGGTTTTGTAGTAGGCATCGATGTTGTTGGCAGAAAACTTTTCCTTGATTTTAGCCGCCTTCTTGGAGGCTGGTGACCAAAGAGAGGGTGAGCATGGTCCTCTGCGGACTTTTTTCGTTCCGTTTGTGCTATGACCTCATGGCGTACCTTAGGAGGGGCTATTCCTGCCAAGGAATGTAGTTACTTGTGCGTTAAAGATCCCCTTTGGGGCGAAATTCCGGAACCCCGGCGTCTCTAAAAGCCACAGTAATAAAAAGGGACGTAAAATCAATAGCATTATTATTTATTATTCGATAGTATTTACGGCACTGCCTGTAAATGCCGGCATTGCATAACTTCAAAATCACCTGATGATAAGTGTTTTGGGTAATGAGACTACCCCTCATTCATTTAAAATGATTTTTAAAGAGTATGCCTACAAAAAGAGTCACTGCAATGAACCATTTTCTAATAATTTTAAGCTCGTGTGTCGGAGTCTTCCCACATTAAGACATGGTATGTTGACTCCGAGAATAACGCGTTTTAATGGAAGCTGGTGATTCTCGGACAATATCTCCAAAGGGTGAAGGAAAATGCATGGGTTTCTGAACATAATTCTGAGGGTGCTTTGGGCAGGCAATTCGTGGAACGTATATTAGGCACTGTGTTTTCAGGTGGAAAGCGCAAACATGGCCTTGCATAAATCTACATTAGGGCGATTGTGAATGATTTGTACTCGAGTGAATATTATTGTCTTTCGGAACTTGATTCAGGAAGTAAGTATCGAGGTATTTCAAAAATATCCAGTGAATTTGAAGTTGAATATGGCTCCAATTCGTAAGACGGTGGCAGCTCTAATTGGGTAACCTTACCGGCTTACCCACTCTGATTTTATAAAATTCCCGCATAATTTTGACTTTTCCAACCATCATCTGTTTAGTCTCTTTCAGCCTACACACAGATTTTAAAATCAATGCCATCCTAAAATGTGACATGAAAGAAACCTTACAATAATAAATGTTTCCATAATTGGATTTCCACTAATGTATTGATGGGCCTGGCACATTACTTGGTACTTTCTTTGCCATACGTGATCTACGAGAAAAGCGCTTATTTACCATAATCAATGTTGTTCATGTCGCTCTGTTATTTCTCAATATGATTGCCCGTCTATTTCTGGTTGGTTGGTTGATTCCTTAGTTTAGGGGCTGCGACAACGCGGTCATGTAGCCCCGTGTACTTTAGGTGTGTGTAGGATCTGTCTGATAACCGGTGTTAATTGTGATGGCTGTATTAGTGTGTGTTATCTGTAATTCAGGTAAGGACTGCAGAAGATCAATTTCAAGACGTAGTTCCTACTTTTGCTACCAAATGCTACCGTCAACGACACCTAGCCGCGAACTTGGCTAATAGATACCACCGCAACTGTGATCTGGCGGTGAACGTTGGAACTAATACAGCGTTAATCAAATCTAACCTACAAATTTAGCTTCACAAAATTGTAGTTAGTGGAACGTTCTTTTACATGCCATAAATCTATAACATGGGACCGTCGTGGTCTTTAATTCCCCTCCGAAGGAAGGCATACTGAGGAATTTTTAACGCTCTTATAAAATCCGACGACTTCGGCTTGATTTGAACCCACAATTTTGGGCATAGAAGCTCAGCATGCTACCAACTAGCCACCGAAGCCGCGCAAAGAAATTCGAGTGCTAAGGGTTAAAAGTCCCGTATCAAGTTACTGTTCTGGAGACCTTCCTGGGCTGTGTATTGGTGGGAACTGGAGACGGCTACACCCTCATCAGCGGTGCTGCGGTCATATGCCCTCTGTTATTAGCCTGAGGTTCATAATAACAGCTGTGCATTGCGCTGTAGTCAAGGGGTTGTCTGGTGGGCGATGACCTCCCAGCCCAGTTGGTTCTCACATCCTTCCCTTTATAGGGCAGGCTCAACGTTAGTTAGTTATTGGAGTTTTAAGGGGAGGAACAGCAAGGTCATCTGCCCTCAAGGCTCAACGTTCAAGTTGGCGATAAAATAAGTGATTTTCAGAGCATGTTTAGTTGTTTGTTGTGTTAACGGCAAATCAGACTTTTACGCGTTTTGTACCATTTTATAACGATCGGGACGATTGTTGAAATATCATCTAGGTTTACAGGACGGATCCACGTCGTGTATCGGTGATTGCTTGAGTATGGACACCAATTCGTACCTACCATGATTAAGGCCGCTGCAATGACAGCCGAAACGTTGGAAAACAATCACCGATATACGACGTGGCTCAATCCTGTAAGCCTAGACGATAAACTAGACATTGTTCAAATATTTGTCTGCTGCCTCACTGTAGATATTGTTACGGCTGTGAGTTTGTGTCATCGCTCGCCGCATGAGTCACAACTGCCCCAGGGCTGAGCTGCTCGGCCTCAGTGTATTGCGTGTGCCTTATGCAACAGGGCTACTAGGACAAAGGGATGGTCCAGAATATTCGTGACTGAGCCAGCGATGGAAACCTCGAGAAGCCGTGAACCCTGGATGGATCTAGAAGCATTTATTGAGTCACCGGCCTGCTATATAAGTGCGACCTGTCAAGCAGTGGTTGTTGTTGTGTTTTACGAGCGAGTGCGAGCGCTTATCTCGAGCGACAGAAGTGTGGAGACTTGCGAAACCCCCTAGTGAAGCCGATTCTTTTGACAGCGAAGGGAGTGAGGAGCATACAGGGGACTGCCTGTGTTTTGAGCGAGTGTGCTTACCTAGTGCGAGAGAGGTCATTGTGGTGTGTTGCAAAACAGTGAGTGACAGACCTAGTGCAGCTATTTTCAGCCAGCGTACGGGACCGGACTCATTAGCGAGAGGATTAACTGTGGTCTGTTGACAAGTGAAAGGGGAAGTATTCTCGACGTGAGGAAACTGGAGTAAGGTAATAATTGCTTGTATTTGCTGTTGAGTAGTGTATCTTTCTGGCCACAATAAAGTTAATTATTTCTTTAAGCAGTAATTGGTGTTGTGCTTTCTACCCACCGTAATCCAGTTAACAAAAGTGCCACTAGGGGGGTGGCACGTAACAATATGTAGACTAGAGAAGGCCTCGGTCCAAGTACATGGCATATGTTGTATCAAAATTCAATTTGAACATTATTTTATAAGGACGTATGAAACACAAATTTCTAATGATCTCCGTCAATGTTGAGTTTCCAAAACTAAAACACAGAACAAAAATAGTTCAGAATTTAATGTTTAACAACCTCTTTTTTATGGAAATTATCGATGAAATTTCGTTGCTTAACATCGTTGACCCATAATGAGTGCGTCAATTGCAAAATATTGATATTCAATTAGCATCTGTATGAGTGCCCGGGAAAATGGATGATCCGATTTGCATGGAGGAGAGTCTTTTGGGGGAAGGTCAGCTAATAAGAACTCCGCCAACAAAGTGAGTCTCTAACATGAAGGCAGGGGCCTGTTCCACGAATGAACTTTGCAACTTTTCACTTTGCACTTTGCACTTTTCGGTTCAGATTTTGTTTCACCATCACTTTTCAGATTTGTCTTGCAAAGTGAAAAGTGAAAAGTTAGGAATCTTTTCACTTTTGAAGCTTGTTATGTTCCTCCATGGTGCAGAAATGCAAAGTGCAAAGGAATGAAGTGGAAAGTTTTCAAAAATCTTTGCAAAGAGACGATTCCCTTTTCAGCTGTCAATGAACAAGTCTCTACACTAGTTTCTCGGCGCAGAATTTGGTTTAGTGTTATAAATATGTTACGACGAGAGCCTTCGTTATCATCAAGTGAGAATAGTGATGAAGAATCCATCAAGAGGACGTACAAAGACAGGATGAATTTTCATAACCTCACTTCGACAGAATTTCTTGAGTGTTTTCGTATTACCCCAATACAAGCTGACTATATTCTTGAAATAATTGACCTTTTATTGAAACCTGCAACAAAAATAAGTCGATCTCTTTCCGAAAAAGAACAAATTCTTATAAGCTTATTGGTTAGGAAATGGTGCCCAGCACGGTATAGCAGCACTGCATGGGACAACAGTTAGTTATAGTTAGTTATTGTTGTTGTAAGGGGTGGAAATACGGGGTCATCTGCCCCCATGGGACATCAAAATCAGCTATTTGCAGAACTGTTACTAAAGTCCTTAAGTTCACCACGAAAAAAAAAAAAGCATTAAATCATGGAGTATTATACAGTTTGTTCATGGAATAAACATGGTCGGATCATTCCTACGCAAAGACTTTTCACTTTGCAAAGAAATTGAAAAGTAATACAAAGATCATGGTGGAACAGAAAGACTTTGCACTTTGCAAGAATTGAAAAGTGCAAAGTGAAAAGTGAAAAGTTGCAAAGTTCATTCGTGGAACAGGCCCCTCAGGTCACGTTTCCGGTCATATATTTATAGGAACATTTCTTCTCGTTTCGACCAATCCCAGCCCCTGTTGCAATATCGGACACTTTTTTCTAAACACCCTGTATATACCGGGTGATTCAGCTAAGATGACCACTTCAAATATCTATGGAGCCGTTTAAGATATCGTCATTCTGTTTCCAAATTCTTAAATCGTACTACGAGGCTCATACAACACGGTCCATTTCGCTACCAACACACACGTATTTACCGAGAAAGCGGTAGCAACTGTCGTTTTGTAAATGGGACTATACTAATTTCACCCACTGGAACAACTAAGAATCAAGTGACAAGTTCACTGATGTGCTTATTTTGCAAATCCGACGAGTACCTTTTGAGATATTAATGGTTTCCATGTAGATAGATTGGAGAGAAATCCCGTATGGAGCGGGGATGTTATAGATGACTGCTAGTATCTGACCTTTTAAACCCGACCACTTGAGGCTTGCCGACCCACGCGGTCCGCTCTCTGTGTTTACACCACATTTCAATGCTCTCACACTCTCGCTATCCTACCTACAGAGAAGTTAATTGGTCTGATATCACCAGGGGGAGTAGTGTTCCGTACATTCCGAACTCTTAAGTGGAACTAATTTCATTTAACTTCAAGTCAGGAACGGCAGTGCCTCCATAACCGGTAGGTATTTACGTTTATGTGGTGCAATGAGTGAGTAGAATGAACAGTATTGCGTAAGAAATACATCGAAATTAATGCTCTTCAGTCGGTTAACTCGATTGTAATGGGTGCTTCCCTAAACATGAAAAATGTAGGCTACATGAGATTAATAAATAAATAAATACACTTGGATGATCAGTTTCGATCGTCAAGCGATCATCATCAGATTCTTTACACCTAGCGTATTGAATCTATGTCTAAAAGTATGGGGGTGATGGTATTTCCTATGTTTACTTAGCAGTAATTAAACTTAAGCAACTTTCCAAGATTTGTTAGTTATCAGTAGGGCCCGGATGTTGATGCTGTCAAAAAGTTTAAAAAATGCACTTACAATTTTCAAAAATGACTGTAATAAATGTCCAAAAAAATTGAAAAATGCACTATAAAATTGATAAAATAATAAAAATAATAAAATCAACAATATTTGGAAAATTCGATAAATGCACTATAAAATGGAAAAAATTATCTTTTAATAATAAACTCACCAATAATTCAAAAATGACATCTTAAGCTCAAACTGAAAAGTCAATCAAAATAGATTTCTAGCACTTAACAAAAGGTTTATGTTCACTTTAGTCTGAGTTGCGCTGTACTACGAATGTCATTCTGATGTTGTCAAATGTAAATGATCTGCCATTATCAGCCAACAAGTTTTTATATCTCGAAAAGCTGCGTTCAACATCAACTGATGTGATCGGAGCGTGCTTGAAGTGAGGAAGGTCGTTTGCCGCTAAAACTGAGAGACGTAACTCCCTCGTATAAAGATGTGATATGACTAAATTGGGGGAAAAAATTACCTTAAAAGGCCAATTTCTCTAAAATTTGACCCAAAAAATCTACCAAACTTAAAAATATGCTCTTAAAATGAAAAAATAGCACAAAATGCAAAAAGATGCAAAATAAAATTCCATATTTGAAGACGGGATGGCCCGTACGGAGTTTCTATTTACTTCAGCATTGTTTTAGAAAGCTCAGTAAAAAGATAACATGTCATCAACATCCGGGCCCTCGTTATAACTTATGTGAATTTTTGTTAGGATATTGTTATTGACCTTCAAGTTAGCTTGTTTAGTGTGATATCTGTGATTATTAGCGAATGGTCTGGTTGGAATTGAATATGTACTTAGCTTATTGTACAGGGTCTTTACTTTCGTTGGCAAGGACATTTTCGCTCAAGCGCTCCGCCAGTGACGGCTCAGTTGCCGGCTACCACGCGCGCATATGTACGGCAGACACGGTGCTTAAAATCAGTATCATGCACTTTTACTCGCCATTTTTTCAGTAGATGCTGAAAATATTCCCCATTCACTGCCAAACATAATCGGCATCTCCTTATGAAATTTACGGTTACTCCGGTTAATTTATCTTCAGTAAGGAAATAACGACCTTTACGTCTATTTTTATTGTTTACTGAACCTGTACGTTTGAATCTCTTAGCCAGTTGTTTTATTGTCCGATTTATAAGAATGGGTTTCACTCGAAACTTTTGTCTTGTTCTAGCGCACGATTTCCTGCACTTTATGTACGTATTGTGCAGATATACACGTTCACGTAACGAATATTTCACAAAGGCATTACAGCACTATACACTAGCACAATGAAACACTATACAATACGATATACAGTAGCCAACATAGTAGCTTTATAAAGCACCCAGTTAGCTTGGAGCTCACACGTCTACCGTAGCAAGCGTGGGGATACGGCCGGAGACCGCGCGCGCCAGCCTGTAACAGCCGGCTATTGGCCGGGGACCGCCGGTCAAGGTCGAGCGGAATCACCTTGCCAAGCAAAACTAAAGACCCTGTATGAGCGATTTGGGATCTGTTCTCGTGCAATTGCTAACAATTCTTAATTCGTTTTGATTCCCAGGATTTTCGAAGTGTAATATCACGTTCTATGGTTGAAATTCCACGTAAAATGATAGTCCCATGGCTCTTGATCGCATGATTAACGGTCAACTAAAACTACAGCTTCCTTCCTTTGCCTTCATCACCCAGTAATGACGCGAGTCTGTGCCGACAGACTATCAAAGAGGACCACTCAATTATAGAGTACGGTATGTGTGTTTTTTCTAGCTTGTAAACTGTGATATATTTGAAAATGCTAGCGCCTTTGCTGAATAAACGTGAGATATTAATCAAAATACAACAGCGTAAAAGTCGTTCTAAAACTCCTCCCACGCGAATGCATGCACTCACAAACATGTGTTTTATTTCAGATATTGTTATTATTGGGCATGTGTGTGCTTTATTGGTGTTTAAGGTTTACAGTCATACAATACATATTTCATAACGTGATTATTTCTGTCTTTCCAGGTATGTAAGGTGCACTACTTTGGATGATGGTCTCCAGAAATGTAAGTGGAGCCCAATGATGATCAGTTTTCCTTAAATGTTTAGGCCTAAAGTGTTTGTAAGCTATATTCAGGAAGGGGAACACGTTAATACACACTCCCCATATCAGGGAGAAATGGTGGAGATTGGTGTCGTCAGTTTGTAGAAGATAGAGCAAGTTTGAGGTCGTCTAGCGATAGCACACGCCTTAAAACACTTTGGCATGCTGTTCCAAGAGGCGTTCTCGCCTGTGATGCCTAAGGTTGCAGGATTGAATCCTGGTGCAGTCAGTTGGCATTTGAGGGAGTACAAATGCGAGGGAGCCGTGTCAGTAGATTTTCTGGCACGTTAAAGATCCCCTTCGGGGCAAAATTCCTTGGGAACAGCAGGCGAGAACGCAACCAGTCACAACTAACTTGCGGACTGGATGTAGACAAGAAAGAGGAATTAAACAACAGACAAAATAAATGCCCTCAACCCTCGAAGACTGACTACTGAGGAACTTGGAAAGAAGGAGAGTCATGAAAGGCAGATAGGAAAGAGAGGGGGGAGGAGAGATTCCTCACCAAAGTCAACGGAAGAAGGGAAAAACAGGCCCTTCTCAAGAATCCCTCGGTGTCGGAAGAGAACAAGAGTTATCAAGGAAGGTCAACAGGAACGAAGACGGAGAGGAGCCCGGCACTAGTAAGTGGAAGCAATGCCGGACTCAGCTGGGGTCCCGTGGTCACCATCCCATGTCTCACTAGTCGTGGGGGGGGGGGGGGGGGGGGGTAACCCTTTATAGGGAAAACACTTATTTTTATTTTTAGGTGTTTTTGCCTTTTAATTTATTTAAATTATTATAATTATTTTTACCGACAGCAGTGGCTACGCTGGCTAACGCGCTGCATTAGGTCATGGGGCCAAGCTCTCTGCAGACTCGGTAGACGTGAGCCCCACCGTCGGCCGTCCTTGAAATGGTTTTCCGTGGTTTCCCATTTTCAACACCAGGCAAATGCTGGGACGGTACCTTCTGACAGGCCACGGCCGCTTCCTTCCACATCCTTGCCCAGTTTCATTCACCATCATTCATTTCATCTCTCATTAACTCCTCTCATGAGGTTGGCGTCTGGAAGGGCATCCGGCCGTAAAAATCATCGCCACAAAGACCTCCAACGCATCTCATCCCCGACCCCGTTGGAAAACGGGAATAATAAGGGGTAGACATACATACATTATAATTATTAATAATGTTATTTTCAGTTTCTCTAATTGTATTCGTTATATATTTATATTTAATGTTCAATTTATGTAGTTATAGATTTAATTTTGATATTTTTCTATTGAATTAATTAATTAATTAATTAATTAATTATTGATTTTACAATTATTTTCATATTTTTTACGGCTATGTTTATTATTTTAATTTTTATATTTCTTTTATTATTGTAATTTTATTGTTATTATTTTGATGTATATATTTATATTTTGTTTTTACGCTTTAATTGTTAACGTTTTTAGTTTATTTTTAAATTTTATCCAGCACATTATGTCAAGTAGATACGTACTTATACAGTATAATATTTGATTTTTAGAAATACCAGCACTTGGGAATGAAAATTCTCCGAAATTTGGCTGAAAGAATCTTTGAAAGCATAAACTGTCCTGCTCGAGTCCAAGCTCTGTGAACTTGCGGGGAGAGGGGAAGGGAAAGGGAAGGGTCAGGCGAGAAGAGAAGGGGCTGTCAACAGCCCGCCGTGTTATCTGGTATTCCTTTCTATTCCAATACTGCTAACATAGAGCCGTTGCTTAAACCATTGTGGTGTTGCGAACGAGTGAGTGAGTCACCGACTAATGTATTTGGTTCTGTTACTATGCACGGACCGAGAAACCTCATCACTCATCACTAGGGCCTGGATGTTGATGACATGTCATCTTTTTACTGAGCTGTCTGAAACAATGCTGAAGTACACAGAAACTCCGAACGGGCCATCCCGTCTTCAAATATGTCATTTTTATTTTGTATCATTTTGCATTTTTTTGGTGCTATCTTTCCATTTTAAGAGAATTTTTTAAGTTTGTTAGATTTTTTTGGTCTTATTTTAGAGAAATCGGCATTATGAGGTAATTTTTTTCCAATTTAGTCATGTCACAGGTTTATATGAGGGAGTTAGGCTACGTCTCTCTCTGAATTAAGAAGAAGTTAGTGGCTGATACAAAATAATTGTAAATATTGAAATATTGATTCCATTTCCTTAATCGACCGGGTGGAAACTAGTCCTAGCAACAATCGTGGCGACAGTGCTGCGGGTATTGCATCAAAACTGAAAACATTGCCAGAAAAAAACACCGGGTAAAAAACATTATGCAAAATCTCAGACATTCTTTCTGGTGAAAACTACTGTACGGATGGGGGATTGAGGAGGATTTAGCAGCAAACGACCTTCCTCACTTCAAGTACACTCCAATCACATCAGTTGATGTTCAACGCAGCTTTTCGAGATATAAAAACTTTTTGGCTGATAATCGCAGATCATTTACGTTTGACAACATCAGAATGACATTCTTAGTGCACTGCAACTCAGTGAACATAAACCTTTTGTTAAGTGCTATAAATCTAAATCTATTTTGATTGACTTTTCAGTTTGAGCAAGATGTCATTTTTGAAATATTGGTGAGTTTATTATTATAAGATCATTTTCTCCATTTTATAGTGCGTTTATCGAATTTTCGAAATATTGTTGATTTTATTATTATTATTTTCTCCATTTTATAGTGCATTTTTCAATTTTTTTTGGACATTTATTACAGTCATTTTTGAAAATTTTAAGTGCATTTTTTAAGGCATCTACATCCAGGCCCTACTCATCACCACTTTTCATAGTCCGCGATCCACATTCCTCTCAGGTTCGCGCAGCTTGGACCCGAGCAGTACTTATGACAAGTGGTTACTAGAGGGATCACTATCCCATAAAAGGTTAAATAGGATTGGCTGTCAGTCTAGGGACATCCTAGTGTATTATCTACTCGTACAATCGATTACTTTTAACGCTGGATTGGGATTGAAACATTAAGGCTAAACAGAAGCAGTGTCTGATGTGTCAGAGCGAAGAGGTGAACCGCGTCAAGCATTGTCATGCATAGCGGCACATTTCCATACTCGTGCATATTAACATGTCAGTTAACACGCGATTTCTTTCTTACTTCATGAGGTAACAGTTTTACATACAATACAAGCCTACTGAATTACATCTCTCATTATACATGGTAATTAACCTTGTGATCTGAAATATGGTTTCTTAATATTCCAGTTCACCGGCCATGATGTTGTTTGCATAATGTATTCCTTTGAGGAGGGCATAACCGTCCGTCATACAGAGTGAGTGAGTCAGGAGAAATTGTCATGCTTCACCAGCCTGGCTCCCTGCGGATAAACCCATTAGTGCATGTGATCCAACATGGTGACCATCCGAAATATTTAGACGGCTCTCAATATCTATGAATCTATTGCAGCAACCTATCTGAAACTTTGTATTTTGATAGAGGTTATTAAGATATGTTCACCTATGTATCATTAAATAACCTGGTGAGCACAAAACCAACATGGCGGTGACACGAAATTTAAATATTTAAATGGATTATTATCGCAACTTTTCATCAGAACGCTGTAAAACTTGGCACGTTTTATCTTAATACAAGCCCACATTAAGGTATAAGTTATTGTTGCAAAATTTGGTCGAGTTTGGATGTTTAGGTTAGTCGTAATTTGATTTAAGCTCAGAGCATTTGGGTGGGCGCCATTTCTGTTCTGTTATGATAGCGGCGATATACAACATGACACTGAGTCGTCCCTTGCTAGTGCTACCAAAGGTGGTTCGATTTGGTTTCGTTGTGTTTGAATTCATACGGGGGGATCGATTTTCACACATACACGGCCGCCATCTTCAAACTATTTGGCTGATGACCTTGTAGTTTAGTCAAAAGGGCTTTCCACATATAGGTATGTTGTTGCAAAATGTAGTAGAGATCAGATGGTTAGGTTAGTCGTAATTTGATTTAAGCTTTGAAAATTTGGGTGGCCGTCATTACGTTTCCGTCAAGATGGTGGCGATATAAAACATGACACTGAGGTGCCGTTTGCTAGTGCTACCTCTGTACCAAATTTCGTTCAATCCGATAGGGGAGGGGGACACACAGACATACCAAATTCCTCACACACACATACAGACACACAATGTTTTCTCTCTGTGTAGATCTCATAAGTCTACTTTCATTTTTTGCAAAAATCGAAAGTAGGCTAAAAATCTCGTTTTCATTTCTCGTGTCCTAAGTAAGACCAGTAGGATATATGAAAATAGGCTATTTAGTTCTTCTTGGAACTACTTGTTGTACATAAAAGCGTGTTATTTTGTGATACATATCCTATTTAATATTTATTTCTGGTTATATACCGTACTACGACATTCTACAAATTATGTTTATCGAAGATATAATTAAAGTGTGCCGGCAATATTTCCTTTTAAAAACAACAGTTAGCGACGAGCTGTTTTTGCATTGTTTGAGGAGTTGCCTCTCCCTTTGTGGCTACTTGAGCACCTTATATGGGTGCAACTATTAAAAGCAGTTTATTGTTACTGCAAGAGTTCATCCTACGATTGCAAAGAATTCCACCACAACTGTGAACTTGCTGTTGGAAAGATTTGCAAAGAAACAGTCGGAATATGTTATGACTAGCGAACCCGTGCGACAAATCTCGCGTGTTCATAAACCACTCTTTCCCCAATAGGTTTATAATGAGAGACTTAAGGAGAAAAGTTATTATGTTTTTATTTCAACCAAATGATTATAGAACACTATTTAAATTTCAGTTAGAATTCCAAGTTCTACGTTCCCTAACATAAGAAGGCAATTACTGAAAATTGGATCATCAGACACTCACCGGTTATTCGATATTTATGAAATTATACAATTTGAGTACTCATTCCTTTCTGAAATCCGTGCAAAATGATAAAGGAAAGATCTCAGAATGTTAAAATGACATAAAGCAGGCGTATCAGCGGCCAAAATGTGAAGTGGACAGCAATTATGGAATGTATTTTTCTATAGCAACCGTATCTAAAAATCGCACACTTCGCACATTTTAAAGTCATTTTTTTTAAGAAATGATAGATATTTGTGAAATTTGAGTGCAATTCGTCACTGCTAATGTCTATTCTCTTTCATTTGAATGCTCATTTGTCACTCTCGGTCGCTTGTGAGCGCCGCAGGAGGGATCTATACTACTGAAATAATATATATGATGATTTGTAAAATAGAAACTGCGTGTAGATAGAGCGCATACGTCATCAAAATGTAGCGGCTATTAGCTTTATGTTTATTAATAAATAATTCATACACGAGAACGTTATTCCAAGGTGGAGAGGAGTTAAGGCTGAGGATCAATTACTGGATTCAGAACACTCACGTAACGACCTGGTAATCTTAAAGTCTTCACACTGAATTAAGCATCGCTTAAAGGCCAGCTCGACGTCTTAAAGCCACTTTTAATATGAAATCTTTCCCGAGCATCACCGCAGCTTCTTTTTTGCCACTTACCGCGGTGTCTGCAGGGTGCTGGGAGCTCTCTTTCTCTTTAACTGCTTTGGAATCGCAAGGAACATCATTCAGAGACTTTGAGAAATAGACCGGCAATCAGAAATAACTGAGCGACATGAACAACATTGATTATGGTAAATGGGTGCTTTTCTCGTAGGTCACGTATTGCGAAGAAAGTACCAAGTAATGTGCCAGGCCCACCAATACATTAGTGAAAATCCAATTATGGAAACATTTATTATTGTAAGGTTTCTTTTATGTCAAATTTTAGGATGGCATTGATTTTAAAATCCGTATATAATTTTATGGATGCATAGGGTTTTAAGGAACGAAAACACGTGTCCTACTTGGTGCTTCATTCCCTCTGTAAAACTGTAATTTTGACCACCTAACATGTAACCAAACAGTGAGTTATTTCCATAGATTTTATACATGATCTCTCTAATAGAAGACACATTATATTAGAATACACGATACAATATATTTTAATTAATTAAATGTATGTTCTCTTTCTGTGAGAGCGTAGTGAAAAGAGCGAAATACATCGACTAATCGACAAAAAAATAATCAATTTATTGACGAACCAATTAATCGATAAAATGCTCAATAGATTAATCGTTAATTGTAGAAATAAATTGATTTTTCTGCTTCGATTATCGATTGTTCGAAAACTGAAATTATCGAATAGAAGTATCAGCCTAGTCTATTTTTTTCTTTCTTTTTTTTTTTTTTTTTTTTTTTTAATTTTTGACTTGACCATCGGCGGGTCCCCATAACCAGCATTCACGGCATTAACTCGTCCCACTGAGGTATTTTTTTTATTTGTTTATTTTTGACTTGACCATCGGGTCCCCATAACCAGCATTTGCGGCATTAACTCGTCCCACTGAGCTTTTTTTTTGTTTGTTTCTGTTTATTTGTGTTTCTTTTGACAATGAAGATGTCACAAACAACCAGTCACCCTGCCAGAGGAGTTGACCACAGGAGATTAAATTCCCCATGGCCCTGCCGGGAATCGAACCCGGGACCCTTCCGGCCAAAGCCTAGCACGCTAACCTATTCGCCACGGAGCCGGACTACCCTTGACCCGAGAGTTGTTTTAAGGCAGCATTCTAGCACTCACTAAAGAATAGCCTATATTAGCCTACTTTCGATTTTTGCAAAAATGAAAGTAGACTTATGAGATCTACACAGGGCCAAAAATTGTGTGTGTGTGTGTCTGTGTGTGTGTGTGTGTGTGTGTGAGAGAGAGAGTATGTGTGGGTGAGTGTGTGTACTCTGAATGTCTGCCCCCCCCCCCCTATCAATTCCAACACGGTGAAACCGAATTGAACGAAATTTGGTAAAGAGGCAGAACTAGCAAAGGGCACCTCAGTGTCATGTTTTATATCGCCGCCATCTTGACGAAAACGTAATGACGGCCAACCAAATGTTAAAAGCTTAAATCAAATTACGACCAACCTAATCATCTGATCTCTACCAAATTTTGCAACATTATACCTTTATGTATGAACAATCTTTTGACCAAACTAGAAGGTCATCAGCCCAATAATTTGTGGATGTGTGCAAGTCGATTCCCCCTATCTTTTCAAACACGGTGAAACTGAATTGAGGTAGCACTAGCAAAGGGCACCTCAGTGTCATGTCTTATATCGCCGCCATCTTGACGGAAAAAGAATGGCGGCCACCCAAATGTTGAAAGCTTAAATCAAATTACGACCAACCTACTCATGTGATCTCTACCAAATTTTGCAAAAACATACCTTTTTGTGGGAAGCATTGTTTAACTGTACTACAAGGTCATCAGCCCAACAGTTTGCAGATAGCGTCCATGTATGTGTGTAAATCAATTCCCCATAGCAATTAAAACATGGTGAAACCGAATTGAATGAATATTTTTACAGAGATAGCACTAGCATGTTTTAGATCCGTATAGCACGTTGTATTTCAACAAGCTACTACAATCAACATTCAATTATACTCCTTCAAAAGGACAAAGATTTATAACAATACCCATGCATTTAGGAGAAAGTAGGCTATACATGGTATCCGCAGGCAGGAAAAGTCAGTAATAGTCAGGAAAAGTCAGGAAAAATTACATTGAAAATTCTGTGGACACCATGTACCTATATGTTCTTTACTGAACATCTTGTTTTTCTTCTTGCATTATTAACTCGGAGTTTGGTATTCCTCCTCGCTAATGAAGTAGGTTCAACTGTGGAGTTTGTTCAACTTTGTGCCATTTAGAAAGAGATAGCCCATATCATAAGTATGGAATTGCAATCCGATAGTACTGAAGTGGACTTGTGGACTGGCCAAGGGGCCATAAACAAGGCCGAGCAGCCTTGGGCGCTGTAATTGCATACTTGCATGATGAGAACGTGAAACGAGACGGGGAAAAGGAAAGAAAATAACGTCTTAACTAAAGAAAACAAAAGAAGAGAAACCAAGGTTGGAGATGTTTCCTGTTTGTACCTGCGCTCAGCAATTAGCAGGCCAGCCGTGTATCGCTCATGGTCCAACATTATTTTAGAAAATGGTTTAATTTGTTCATTTATGTGACCACTGATTTCCATTCACCCTTCAAACTAGACTGTTTGTTGACTTGGCGTACGAGATCAAGGAAGTCTTCTGTCAGGATGAAATATGAGCTGTGTTACGTGACCAAGTAGCAGCTGGTATAAAATCGCTCTCTTCCCTTCCAATCGTTCACTCAACTACTGTCGGATTTTTTATTATGGATACTGGAATTTAGGCCTTTATTACAACCAAACCAACATACCTATTGAAAAATGACTTATACCAATATTTTCGTTGTTTACGTCTGCGTTACACTATATAAGCCAAATATTCTCAAGTTTATTAATTATTTTTATCATTTTAAATGATCTTGTCGACTTCGTCGTTAAGCTGACGTCTGGCGTTACGTTACGGTGACGGGACGAAATGTACTTAGAATGCACTGAAGTGTGTGACGTCACAGTACGATGTAGCAGCCGAGTACCAAAAAGGCAGTGCGAGAACAGAGTTTCAAGTAGTCATTGCGAGAACAATCAAGTAGGCAGCGAAGAAACAAAATAGAATCTTGAAACTCTGTTCTCGCACTGCCTTCTTGGTACTCGGCTGCTAGCATTTAAAATGATATAAAGTCCAGTCTTTCAGACTGACTATCCGTGTCTTTTTTATTTGTGGTTGTATGAAGAATTGTCCGGGGTTTGTACGTCTTTTCTAGGAACCACTCACTTAAAGCAATATACATGGGAAACCACTTGGCTGAGGGTAATGGCATGTTTATATGTTATATGCACAAGTATCGGTATTGTAAATCTCAAGTTTGATTTTTTTTCAACTACCCAATATAAAGTTATTATACTTTTTCTGAAGTAACGTTTTCTTAGCCCATGATAAACGTACAGCAGGAAACTTGGCCTCATTTTGAATCTCTCATTCGTGATTATCGGAAACTATGACCACTGCAAACGTCCAGTGTGATGGCGAATTTATGAAGAGTTAGAATTAGAATATTTGACTCTGGTGAGGCGGATCTTGGAATAAGGTTTGGGACCCGTATCAGGTAGGGCTCGTCAATGAGCTGGAGACGGTACAAAGGAAGGCTGCTTGGTTAGTGCTCAACGATTTTAATCTCAGAAGCAGTGTATATCGAATGTTAGAAAAACTAGGGAAGATAAAAGGGATAAATACAGACTAGTTTAACACTTCAACTAATTGGTCAGCCTGGGGAGAACTAGGCAAACGTCTGAGAAATCCCACCTACCTGAGCAGGGCAGATCATCCACATAAAGTTAAGGGTCGACCGCAAATTATGGGAAATATTCTTTCATTAACCGTGGTATTGATAATTGGAACTCATTACCTGACACAATCATAGAGCCTTTCCCCAAATATATTGATGTGTTTGTTTGGTTGGATGGTTCGTTAGTTTAGGGGCTGCGACAACGCAGTCATGTAGCCCCGTGTACCTTGGGTGTGTTTAGAATCTGTCTGATAACCGGTGTTAATTGTGATGGCTGTATTAGTGTGTGTATCTGCTCTTTTTTATTCAAGTAAGGACTGCAACTTTGAATTTTTCAAATAGTTCCTACTTTGGCCGCCAAACGCAACCGTCAACGACTATTAGGCCTAGTTCAGAAGTTAGCTACTAGACGCCACCGCAGTCGGCTCTTGGTAACGAACGTAGCAATCTAAGAGCGTTGTTTACATTCTTAACCTATACAATTTAGTTTCACACAGGTGTAATTAGTGGAAAGTTCCTTAACATGCCATAAATCTATGACATGGGACCGCCGGCTTTACTTCCCCTCCGAACGAAGGCATACTGAGGGATTTTAACGCTCTTAAAAATCCGAAGGGAAGACTGAAATTTTGTGTAAATACTATAGTTCCCTAATCGCGACTTGTGTACATTAAGTTAAGTGTGTTTGATATCATTCTTGAGAATTTCCTGTAACTGTGCAATTTCAATTACATGATGATGATGATGATAATTGTGGTTTCAAGGGGCCTAACATCTAGGTTATCGGCCCCTAATGAAAAACGAGATAAAAATGAAAACTATAACTAATACTAACTACAAGAAGAAATGGTAAACAAAGGGAAAAGGCAAATAAAGTACAGGAAGAAAGGAAATGCCCTCAACCCTCGAAGAATGAGGATTGAGGGACTTGGAAGGAAGGAGAGCAACGAAAGGCAGATAGTAAAGCGCAAGAAGAGAGGGCCCGCCCCAAAGTCAGAGGAGAAATGGGAAAAAACGGTCCCAGCTCAGGAATCCCCCGGGAGCGCCAACTCCCGAACTCACCAGCCGTGAGCCCTTGAGGGTGTAGCACTATCCAGGGTGCACCAGAAGTGGTGGGGCTACACACACCCTGCCTCCTTGAGGGCCTGGAGCAGAAGGTAGGAGATAACAAGAAAAGAAAAAGAAGGCTGACCCCTCGCAGAATGAGGGTATCAGGAAAGATGAGACAAGGGCCAATTAAGGCGGGAATGGAAGAGACTCCCTAGGCCTCAGATACCCTAATACCGTCGGGGTCGGAAGAAAACAAAAGTTGACCAAGAGAGGTCGACAGGAAAGAGGACGGAGAGGAGCCCAGCACAAGTAAGTGGAAGCAATGCCAGACTCATCTGGGGTCCCGTGGTCGCCAACCCAAGTCCCACTAGATATGAGCCCCTGGAGGGAATTTCAATTACGACACATCCTTCTCCCCGAGTAAAACAATTAGAGTTGGCTCTTCTTTTCTAAACGATCTGGGTCTTATAGTTCATGATACGTATTACCACTACAACGAATCCAATGTTATAGCATCCATCTTGCACGTCCTCCATACTACACACTCTCAAATGCTACAATTACGTCTTCTTCGTCCCCAACGGCTGACAGAACTGTCAACACTTAAAAAAGCAAACACAACAGTGGTCATGTTGCCACGCAAAATTTGGTGTGAGTGCGGAGTCTGTATAACCTGTGTTATTGTGTTGGCGGTACTAGTGTGTGTGCTTGTAATTGGTAGTAGGATTTGGTTGGAGGTGACCGTGGCCTTAATTTAGGTACCAACCCAGAATCTGGCTGGAGTCAAAGTGCGAAACCACGCAACTTGGATGGCAGAGCTGGAAGTCGAACCCGGTTCTCCGCGGTGACAGCCACGAATGCTAATCACTACACTCCCAGTGCAAGTCATTACCATGGTTACCTTGACGCTATCTTCTGTCTAATATTCCTCATGCAGATGGAGGTATTAGAATATCTAAACGTCCTATTAAAAAAAAGCCGCTGGTTTTGGAGAGTGCATTGCTCAGTGATTGGGAAAGCTATTGGTTCAAAATACATTATGTGATTATCTTGCTAGAGCTAGGGTCTCCCGTTTTCTTGATATAAAACGCCACACACACAGGCAACCCCTGCTGCACCTGTGGAATGTGGTGATAACACGCTGCAGCCACGAGCGGCAGGCGTAGATCAGTACCAGGGTGTCTTTTCTATATGTTCGAATCCGGTCTCGAGCTTGAAAGTATCGGTTAAAATTGAAATCCCTTGCGTTGCCGATTATATTCCAAGCGCGACGCCTGCCTGAGAGTACCGCCACTTGTCTTGACTGTGCATTGGGCTGCTATCCGCTCAGATGTGACCGTTTGAAATGAACCTAATTTTGATACCACTAGTGTACTCTTACTACTACTTTATTAAGCTTTTCTCCCCCCAGGGGCTCACATCTAGTGGGACGTGGGTTGGCGACCACGGGGCCCCAGCTTATTCCGGCATTGCTTCCACTTTCTTGTGCCGGGCTCCTCTCAGTCTTCCGTGTCGACCTCACTTGGTCAACTCTTGTTCTCTTCCAAGGTATCCGAGGCCTAGGGAGTCTGTTCCTTTCCCGCCTTAATTGACTCTTGTCTCATATTTTCTGATACCCTCCTTCTGCGAGGGGTCAGCTTTCTTTTTCTTTTCATGTTACCTCCTGCTTTCTGCTCAAGGCCCCAAGGAGAAAGGGTGTATGTAGCCCCACCACGTCTGGTGCACCCTGGATATTGCTACACCCTCACGGGCTCACGGCTGGTGAGTTCGGGAGTTGGCGGCCCCGAAGGATTCCTGAGCTGGGTCCTGTTTTACCCCTTTTATTCATTACCTCTGGGTCGGACCCTCTCATCTATCACTTTCATATCTGCCTTTCGTGGCTCTCCTTCCTTCCAAGTCCCTCAATCTGCATTCTTCGAGGGTTGAGGGCATTTCTTTTCCTCCTGTCCTTTATTAGCCTTATTCTCCTTTTGTTTTCCATTTCTTCTTCTAGTATATAAGTTAGTAGTTAATTTTAGTTATAGTTTACATTTCATCATCATCTTCACGATCACTCAAACCATTAGGGGCCGATAACCTAGATGTTAGGCCCCTTAAAACAACAATTATCATCATCATCATCATCATCATAACTTGCCATGGTGGGTGAGTGGTTATAGTGTCGGACTACCAACCCCAAGATTGCAGGTTCGCCCCTGGCCATGGTAAGTGATTTTTGAAGGCTACAAAAATCACGATACTCATGTCATACGTTGTTGGCATGTTAAAGAACCCATTTGAATTCAGTAGGCCGTGTTCAATGGCAAAATTAATCTCGGGATTTTCCGCCAACACAAAGTTCCTCCGTTCTCTACTTGAAAGCGCTGTAGTGTCAAGGAGTTTAGATAGCTAACCTCCTTGACTTTCATAGCGTTCAAAGGAACGACGAAATTCGACATGCAAGCTACCCTCTGGGTGTCAATTAACAAAGCTTGCACCAGGCACCCGAGGCCATACGATATTATTATTATTATTATCATCATCATCATTTGTTAGGCTTTTCTTATATCGTTTCTGTCGCTCTATCAGAGAAACGATGTGCTAGGTAGGGCCGTAGCGAATCTCATGCGGCTAACTAGCCTCGCACGTCAAGTACAAAGTCAATCTGGAAATGTCTCTGCTACGTGGTGAGGTTGGTTTATTCTCCACGGTGTCTCTGCAGTGTTGACGTGACAGTCGCAAATAGCCGTAACCGAGTGTGTTTTTGTGGCCAGTGGAAAGGAAATGGCTAAGTAACACATTCGATTGGCCGAGCTCATCCAAGTCATTCATAAGTTGCACGTATTGGCCTGCTGCCAACAAGAGGCCTAGTTTTATTGACTAATCGATCAGTTGATTGATTAGAGAGTTAGGTAAGATGTTAAAACTTCAGTGTCACCTTTGTGGCAACAGAATAAATGGTGTTATCTTTGCGTTAAGTCCACAGAACACCGAATACAATATCCTTAACGTTCCCAACATTACCAATCTCGTAAACCCCCTAGTTCTCGTATCATTCACAGTAGCCTACTGTATACTGTATACAGTATTTCTGCCATGACTTACTAGTGAGTTAGCCATGGTCGTTACGGCGTGGCTCTAGGCAGTCGCTCACATCCGGGAGGCGAGGAGGTTCGAATCTCCCCGCCGGCAACCTTGAAGATGGTCTTCTGTGGTTTCCCATCTTCCTTCCAGGCAAATGCCGGGGTTGGTCCCTAACTATAGGCCACAGCCGCTACCTTCCAATTCCTCGTCCCTACAATCACACTTTCCTCCCCAGACAACACTCCATACGTGACGGTACTTGTAGCTCACCTCATGGGTGTCCCCATAGAAGCAGCTACAAACTCTGGCGAGCCGAACATGTCCTCGGGAAACCTGTTTTTTCTCATTATTGTTGATATTAGCTGAACCCATTTTTGGATTTGGATGTAGGTGGTAGGGATGTTTTGAGGGTGATGTTCTTTTTGTTATGACGTAGGAAGAGGGTGAGAATTTTTGAAAAGGAGGGAAACTGAATGGATTTTTGGTATGGTATTAAATATTATTCGTGTTGACTGATGAAAATGAAAATCCACAGCCCTCTTCCAGTCTCCGACCGGGTCAGGAATGGAATGAATGAATGACTGATATTAATCTCAAATTACAATGGCCACCTTGTCAAACACTCGAAAGTAGTTTGACAATGTTAATGTTTAATGATGTTAATTAAATTTCTCAACTTATAATTTAATTACGGTTGGATTACCGATGTCAAAATATTTTACACATCCCATTATTAGACTATATAATTACCTAGCAAATATACATTAACCATTTTTAACAGCGAACGGACATAACCAACAAATGGATTCGAGGTTAGTTGTTTTAACATTTCAAAATTTGATAAGTTGTTCAACCCTCTGTTTAATTCATATAGGCCTATACATAACGACAGATGATTTTCAGCAGCAGGTCTATGTCCTGAAGCAAACCATTCCCATGTGCAAAATTTATTGAAATGACTGATATCTCAGGTGGATATGGTACGCCTAAGTATTTCACACATCCTATAATTGTTTATTAATTCATTTTTGTGGTGTCGCCTCCGTAGCGTAGCGGTCATCATGATTAGCTGCCACTCCGGAGGTCCTGGGTTCGATTCCCGGCTCTGCCATGAAATTTGAAAAGTGGTATGAGGACTGGAACGGGGTCTACTCAGCCTCGGGTGGCCCAAATGAGTAGAGGGGGTTCGATTCCCACCTCAGCCATCCTCGAAGTGTTTTTCCGTGGTTTCCCACTTCGTCTTCGGGCAAATGCCGGGATGGTTCCTACTGTAAGGCCACGGCCGCCTCCTTCTCACTTCCTTGCCTAACCGTCCCACTCATTCCATCCCTTCATCAGGCCCCCTGTTCGCTTTGCCGGTGAGGGCGCCTGGGCGTAGTGCTGGTCACACACCCCAGTTGCATCCCTGACTCAGAGTCTCAAGCTCCAGGACACTGCCCTCAGTGGCGGTAGAGGTGGGATCCCTCGCTTAGTCCGTGGGAAAAGCCAACCCTGGAGGGTAAAACGATAGCGAAAAAGCGAATTCTCTTTTGTGACCTTTCATTTTTTTAAATTACTGACTTATTGTATGGATATCCATTTCATTTTTAGGTTTTTGTTCAGATAACGTAGTTTCTAAGATTTTTCACGCTGACGAAGTTATCATTGATATAACGAAACATGTACGTGTTAATTTAAATATCAAATTACTTTCTAGTGTTTGAAAAGGTGGCTTTTATAATTTGAGATTCCATCATAAGATTTGCTAAACCTGATCTTACCATAGCCGAGTGACAAATGCGTATGTGTACTGTGCGACTACATGTGTACCAAGTAGGCCTATCATATAACGACATGCTGCAAAAGAACAAAGTCACTTAGTGAATACTGTAAATATATGCCTATTCGGGCGATCCTTCTCTCTTTATTGTGTATAACCCTGTTAGGATGCTTAGTTTACTTAGTTAATAGTTGGAGTTTTAAGGGGTGGAATAACTGGGTAATAATAATAATATCGTATGGCCTCGGGTGCCTGGCGCAAGCTTTGTTAATTCACACCCAGAGGGTAGCTTGCATGTCGAATTTCGTCGTTCCTTTGAACGCTATGAAAGTCAAGGAGGTTAGATATCTAAACTCCTTAACACTACAGCGCTTTCAAGTAGAGAATGGAGGAACTTTGTGTTGGCAGAAAATCCCGAGATTAATTTTGCCATTGAACACGGCCTACTGAATTCAAATGGGTTCTTTAACATGCCAACAACGTATGACATGAGTATCGTGATTTTTGTCGCCTTAAAAATCACTTACCACGGCCAGGGGCGAACCTGCAATCTTGGGGTTGGTAGTCCGACACTATAACCACTCACCCACCGTGGCAAGCTAACTGGGTCATCTGCCCCAATAATTAGTTTAGTTGTTTCAATGGAGGAAATCTTTCATAGCTCAGTGTTTGTGAAATATGTCTGATAATCTGTGTGTGTTGTATGAGTGTATTTGCAAATGTTGCAAGGATTTTAGAAGGCAGTCATTACCTTAAGTTAGGAACCAACCGAGCATTTCCCTTGAGTTGAAGTGGGAAACCACGGAACACCTCTTCTGGGACAGTTGAGGTGGACATCAAACACAACTCTTCTCAGTTTTGCCTCACGAGGTCGGGCCTATCCCGTTCCAACCCTCAGACAAGAATTACATTTCTTAGCAGAACCGAGATTCGGAACTAGACTCGTATGCTACGTGCCTTTGAACTGAAACATTAGTCGAATTGTCAATATGATCGATAAGAGATGCCAGACGAGTAATAACTAAGACCCAAATTCAGAGAGCATCAACTTTCTTCAATACCACCGTTCAGCGTTGAGCTGCTTGTTGGGTAGCGCATTGAGATATCACTAACGCCATTCAGCAGTGAGCTACCTGATGGATAGCACATCGAACTTTCCTCAACCGTGAATGTGGTGTCCACACCAGCAAAGATTCTGATGAACATTGTTGCTGTAGCGTGTTGCTTATTGACACAGCAATGACGTAGCTAAACATTGTTGCTGTAGCATGTTGCTTATTGACATAGCGATGATTTGAATAAATAATGTTGTTGTTGATTATTGTTTTACGACACAGTGATGATTTATCCAAACGTTTTTGCGTGTTGCTGGATTGGAAATGAGACAGTTGTTGACTTAGGTTAGTCCCCATTCCGATATTTTCCTGCAGTGTTGTGCAACACAACTGAAGATCACCTTTTGGATGTATCTTTTAAGTGGTTCAAAGGATCTAAGCGCACTCTGTTTTAGCCCCCAGACCAAAATATTTAAATCTTGTTTGAGTCAAGAATCCCAGACAGCGTATAGCAATATTTCCTTGATTCTGAACACTTGACGCGTAATGCGCATATTGGGGTGCGAGTGTGTGTGAGAGGATTAACATATTGGGGCGCCTTCACCTGTTTGGATATTTCAAGGAGCTGGCTCGAGGCGTGTATATGGACATGTCTCCGTAATCCCTTCCACAAACAGAGAATCCAAGTCAAGCGCCATCAGTTTTACCACTCAACTCAGGTAAATAGCAGGGCTAGGCAGATTCTCTTCGCCCTTCTCTCTTGATTATATTATATTGCTTTTAACAAACGTAAACTCAATTTATAATGCTTATGGACTTGTATACTCTGAAATTCTGATTGAAAATCAATAACTACATGAGCAAAGCAAAGTTTATGGAACATAAAGGCCATTTTCCATACTTTTGGGACATAAACAATTAGGAAATAACACTTCCAACACAAGGACAAACAAGAAGTTAAAATTTGTCACGAATTTTGATTATATCCGCCTTTTCAAGAATTTGCTTGGATTATCACAAAATTTATTTGATTCTTTAAATGTTCTTGTAAAGTAATATTATGATAGAAAATGATTTATGGTGTCACATAGATAACTCATCCGCGCCCAGAGAGGCTCCCTGTTATGCCCTATTCATCTAACAAGAAGACATGACGGAGGCCGTTGGTTTCATGTACCGATATGCCTGCTTCGAGAGGAGCTACTCCCTTAAGTCTTTATTATTATTATTATTATTATTATTATTATTATTATTATTATTATTATTATTATCATTATTATTATTAATAATAATAATAATATTAATTTATTTATTATTTGCTAATCGGCCAACTAGGGACCACGATAAGTTCCAATATACATTCTGGCGTTTATTCAATTTACGATTGATCCAGTAGGTTTTCAATATCTTGCTGTGTCGAGCACGGCGTTCATCCGACCACTTTGCACCGGTTGTCCATTTCTCATCTTGGAAAGTCCTAAAAGTCACGATGCTTTTTCGGAAAAGGTCTCGTTTGTACGCGTCACCGGGATGTAGGCCCATTTCTTGGAGTCTTTCTTGACGTTAACGTACCAGGGAACTGTTGTTTTTGGATTTGAGTCGAAATTACTAAATATAACTTTTGTCCATCTAGAGTCGTCCATCCGTCGCAAGTGACCGTAGAAGCGAGCCCTGCGTTTTTGCATGGTGACTGTGATCTTCTCTATCTTAGAATAGATTTCATGCCTGGACTTTCTTACGTATTATTATTATTATTATTATTATTATTATTATTATTATTATTATATATATATATATATATATCATTCTCTTGGGCCATCTGGGACCACATTATGTTTTGTCACATTTGGCTTTCTTTTGCGCCCAGAAGTCCCTCATCCTTTGAGAATGAGCCTGCTTGCGTTTATCTGTCCAAGGGGCACCCTGTCATATTTTTGAAGATAATAATAATAATAATAATAATAATAATAATAATAATTTACAAGAATTATTATTATTATTATTACTGAAGCCTCCGTGGCTTAGGCGGCAGCACGCTGGCCTCTCACCGCTGGGTCCGTGGTTCAAATCCCGGTCACTCCATGTGAGATCTGTGCTGGACAGAACGGAGGCAGACAGGTTTTTCTCCGGGTACTCCGGTTTTCCCTGTCAAAATTTCATTCCAGCAACACTTTCATTTCATTTGTCATTCATTTGATCATTGCCCCAGAGGAGTGCGTCAGGCCTCGGCAGCCGGCACAGTTCATATCCTCGCCGCTAGATGGGGGCTTCATTCATTCCATTCCTGACCCGGTCGGAGACTGGAAGCAGGCTGTGGATTTTCATTCATTATTATTATTACTATTATTATTATTATTATTATTATTATTATTATTATTACTATTATTATTATTATTATTATTATTATTATTATTATTATTATTTCCACTTCGAGACTTTAAAAGTGCACTATTAACTGTTTCGGACACTTAGTAATAAGTTGTTGATAATTTTAGTATCGTAAACTGTCTCAAGTATGTTTTCTTGTATTTTAACTGCAGTCGATTTCTGAATAATAATAGTACATTATGGAACAAGCATATAATGGCAATAATTAAGACAAGAGTAGACTATACAAGCGAAGCGAGTTTTATAATTTCCATACGAGTGTCTTAATTACCATTATAGGCGAGTTGCATACGACTGTTTATGTTCGACGATAATTATAACTATTTAATGTTCGAACATAAATATTCATAAATATCTGTCGAGATATCGCCAGTTTTATGTACTGAACAGAGCGCATGGGATGCAGAGAATACCTTGTATTCGACCATGGCCTCCTCAAATACCCCACTAGGTCACTAGCCACGCAGTGAAATTTAAAATAGGAGGCCGTGGCAGTCAGCGCAGGTGTGATGCTATCCTTACCTAATTGGTCACACAACTGTTTCTTGAGCTCCGATTGGTGGGAGACCTGTCACGAAAACCGAGATTAACGGCCGAGGGAACCCGATGCGCTGATCACGCGTCACCTCAATATCTTCAGGTCAAATGGCTGGGCAGCGGTCGCTTGGTTGGCCTAGGCCCTTCATGGACTGCAGTGCCAGGGGGTATTATATTATTTATGTTCGACGTTGTCGAAATATAAACATTATGTGTCAGAAAACTGTATCATGACGAGGCTCATTATAACACTATTTTTAGCCTACTTTTCACATTTTGCAAAAATGAGGAAAAGTAGTCTTATGAGATCGGGCAAATGTGTGTCTGTCTGTCTGTCTGTCTGTCTGTGTGTGTGTCCCCCCCCCTATCAACTCCTAAACGGCTGCAGCAATCAAAACCAAATTTAGTATGAGTAAAGATGTGCACCGGAATAGCTCACGTCCATATTTGAAAATGATGTCAGTGCTACCAACTGCTGAAAAAACGCACTAGAAATTTGAGCTCCATGTTGGATATCCTGCAAGGTATGCATAGGAGCTATTCCAAAATTGGCACACATGTAGATAATACTATTTCAGTTTAATTTCCAGGAGGCCAACCATGACAGTGTTGCCAAAATAATTTTAAGCCTTCTGATAGGTCCAATGTTTAAATGCATATAACTTCTACACTATCAACTGGATTTCAACCAAAGTTTGTATGTAATATCTGTACATAAACAGATATGACTGAGCGTATTCTTAGGAGCCACCAGGGCTGCCAACTGTTAATAATTGCTCTCTCTATTTTTTTTTATCCAAATACCAATATATCAGAATGTGTGCAAGCCGACAGCTTTAAACTATGCACACGTATAGTACCTGACATGTTTGATTAATTTTGGAGTAACTTATATACGTCAGTTCTACCAACATGATTCTAAGCCTGCTGATAGGGCCAATTTTAAAATACATGTAACTTCTATACTAACAAATGGATTTCATCCAAAATTGGCACAACAAGATATCATAATATTTCAGATTATTTCTGACCAGCACACGCATGGTATTGTTGGCAACATGCTTTTACGCCTGATGATAGATCCAGTGTCTAACTACATGTAACGTCCATTGGACTTCAACCAAATTTTGTATTCTGTACCTTAAGAGATGGAACTAAGAATATATTCAGTCACCAGGGCTGCCAACTGTAGTGCTCTATTAGGCTACATTATACCAGGTATATTTTGAACTAATTAGATATTTCGATATTACCAACTTAATTTCGTCATTATTCTAGATAGGTTCATATTCTGTAGAATAATCATTGGCATGAAAAATAGGCTGTATAGTTCTTAACGGAACTTCTTGTTCATTATGATACAGTTTCTCCCTCTAATCAGAGCTCAAGAAACAGCTGTTTGACCAATTAGGTAAGGATACCTTCGCGCATGCGCTCAAAATCCAACATGTCTATATACATTAACGAAAGTGCACCGTGCATATGTTCGCGTAAATAAACTGGCGAATATGAGACTAGAAATAGCACTGTGTATACCTTAATATCCCCAACCCCAATTTCAACTCAGCGCATTGCTTTCAAAGGACTTCAGTGACAGTTTGACTGAATGCAGATGCACATCGGCAGGCTGTAAACAATGCCAAGCACACAGAGTGCATGCGTCGGTCGGTCAGAGCACTTGGAAAACAGAGATATACTACCCAGCGCTTGCACTCTGATCACAAAATTCTAGTGACTGAATCTCAACAAATATTTATGAATATTTATGTTAAAACATATAATAAAGTTATAATTATCGTCGAACATAAACAGTCGTAAGACACTCGCATGGAAATTACAAAACTCGCTTACGCTTGTTTTATAAACATACTCGTGTCTTAATTATTGCCATTATAGACTCGTTGCATAATGTACTATATTATGATTGGTGGAAGAAACTGTATCATAATGAAAACTTGTACTACTGTATAATGAGCCTCACTATAGTGCAGTTTTCTGACATATAATATTTACATTTCGCCAGGGTCGAACATCAAATCTAATAGAAAAGTCGTGTTTTGATTTATTGAGAGCTTTTTGTTATTGTTCAGATAATTATCAATAAATCTCCACCTAGGACGATTCCGCTAAGTTCTCTGGGTATGAAAAGTGTCGAGCCACACGTGTGTGGCAGTTGTCTAACTACAGGTGGGGGGAGGGGGGGGGTGATCAGGCGGATCAATTCCCCCCCCCCCCCCCCCTCAGAGCCAAATAATGATAATTGAAATTTTATGAAGTTTTTAATTTTGAATAAAACCCCTCTTCGGATTGTTGCCAAATGATTCGATTGTGTTTGAAAGTATAAGTTAATCTATCTTTTGACTCGTGTAACATTTTTAGAGTTATCCTAATTAAACACTTACTGAATGAGCATAATGGTCAGCTTTCCAGTTATCCAGAGGGGTGAGAGTTGCCCTATCTCTCCTCATCCCTCTCCAAGAATACACCACTTGTCAATTGGCATTCTGTTAATATCCGAGTGTGCGTGCCAGTTTGGAAAGAGAATATTATTGTGTTTACTTGTATTGTTATTTAAACGCTTGCCACGGTGGGTGAGAGGTTATCGTATCGGACTACCAACTCCAAGCTTGCAGGTTCGCTCCTGGCCGTGGTGAATGAGTTTTGAAAGGCGACAAAAATCACGATACGCATGGCATACGATGTTGGCATGTTAAAGAACCCATTTGAATTCAGTAGGCCGTGTTCATAATGGCGAAATTAATCTCGGTATTTTTCGCCAACACAAAGTTCCTCATTTCTCTACTAGAAAGCGCTATAGTATCAAGGAGTTAAGATATCTAACCTCCTTGGCTTTCATAGCGCTTCAAGGAGCGATACAATTCATCATGCAAGTTGCCCTCTGGGCGTCAATTAACAAAGCTTGCACCCGGCAGCCGAGGCCATACAATATTATTATTATCATGTTATTTAAACTTTAGTTGGAAACTAGTTTATTAATACGTATTTCTACAATGTCGGGGAATAGAAAATTCCAAATCATTTTGCGAAGAATACTGGACTTTATAATATCAACAAAATTGATTTTGTTATGTTTCAAGCATTTGCACATTGATAAGTGCAGACACAACGTATGAAATGATAATAAAATTAAACATGAACATACTATTTATTATGTCTCATTATGTCTGAAGGTCGCGGGTTCAAACCCGACCGAAGTCGTCGGATTTTTAAGAGCGTTATTAATCACTCACTATGCCTTCCTTCGGAGGGAAAGTAAAGCCGGCGGTACCATGTCATAGATTTATGGCATGAAAAAGAACCTACCACTAACAACACTTGTGTGAAGCCAAAATTTGTAGGTTAGAATTGATAACACTCTATTAGTTTCAACGTTCGCCGCGAGGAGCTGACTGCTATACCATCTGGTAGCCAAGTCCTCAAACTAGGTCTCGTGGACGGTAGCATTTGGTGGCAAAAGTAGGAACAACTTGGAAATTATTGTCTGCAGTCCTTATTTGAATTAAAACAGATAACACACACTAAAACAGCCATCACAATTAACAGAGGTTCTCAGACAGATTCTACACACTCCCAAAGTACACGGGGCTACATGACCGCATTGTCGCAGCCCCTAAACTAAGCAACCAACCAACCATCATTATGCCTGAGCCCTCCTCGTCAATGTAATTTTAATTTTATTTCTACTCCTCATCCCCCCTCAAAAGCAAATCCAAGTTACACCACTGGTTTCTGGGATAGTTTAGCTAGAATAATAATGTGAGTTAAACATAGTTCCGTTTCAATCTGATGTTAAAGCCCAAGACTGTTGGAGGCAGCCCTGTGGTGTGGGGTGCGCACGTGATGTGATGTGCACCTCACGAAGGAATGCGAGGCGAAGCCACAATGGGGGTGTAGAGGTGTTGTTCATTGCTCAGACACAGCACAGGTTCTATTGTTGGTTCCAAATTTCCCTGTAATTTCCACCTCAGTTGGTCTCTAGAAGTGTGCGCTCTGTGTCCAGTAACACTGGTCAACAATGATTTTGTTTGATACATAATTTCAGGTGTTTATTATATATTGCCATCTGCTGATTTCCAAAAATGAAGTCAGAAATTTTCCATCACCCACCATTTTTTTAAAAAAATTGAAAATATAGTTTTCCCTGTTTATTAGCATTTGTGGTATATAACATGCTGATTAGAAGGAGTGTTTTACATTTACATTTCATTCCATTGTATCAACAATTGACTTGTTGCCTGTGAATTCACAAATAACAACAATGACATTTCCCTCACAGAACTGTGATTGTAGGGTAAAATTTCCCAGTTGAATAGACGCTTTCTTTGAAGAAAGAAGTTAATCCTGTGCTGTCTTCCGTTGTGAATTGAATTGTGATAGAAGTGTATTATATCGTACCGATTAGTGCATTATTTAGTATTTAGTGTACCGGTATACGAAACATTTCTCGAAAGTGCCTTAATGATAGAAACAAATTCTGTTACGTGTGTGGTGAGATTACTTTACAAACAGGGAGGCGAAATTTTACTGCTTTAGTTAGAAGAGCTTATGACTTTTATTTTAAAACCAAAATATACCAGAACAAGACATGGTCCCCGGTAATCTGCTGTGCCAAATGTGTAACACAAATTGCAGAAAATGGTAACATCTCCTTCGGCTCTTGTATCTACACAAACAGTAGGCTATACACAAGCAGAAATCTGACCACCCTGAACGGATGACTAGGTGGAGGTCATTTGGATATTTCAATATAATAATAATAATAACAATAATAATGGCGTGGTTCAGACAGTTGACGTCTGCATCGCGACTTCAAATCTCGGTCAGTGCATGTGAAATTTGTGCTGTACTAAGCGCAGGTGCGATAGGTTTCTCCAGGATCTCCATTTTCCTCTTTCAATTTTATTCCAGTAACATTCCATCACCATTTACTCCGCGTAGACGGAGTTGAAGGAGTGCGACAGGCCTCGCCAGCCGACACATTTTTTCCATTCCTTGATGTCAGACGGGTCCGAAACTTAGTTAGACTCAACCTTTCAGATAGAATATTTAAATTTTCTTGATGAATAGGAATATGATTATAATGATGATGATTAAGACGATTATGATGATTCTGATGTTTATGATGATGATTAAGATTCTGCTGTTTCTTATGATTATGATAATGATCATGATGATTCTTATGATTATGATGATGATCATCATGATTAAGAGGATTATGATGATAATTATGATGATTAAGATGATTATAATGATGATGATTATGATCATTATGATTATGGTGATTAATTTTAAACATTTTTTTATTTTCACCTAAAGTCAATATTTATTTCATTGATACCGTACCGGTTTCGGCCACATTGTGAGCATCATCAGCTGGTATATGATGAGTAGTACCATACCAAAAGTTCACATAGTAAATTTTCCACAAAAAAAAAAAATCAGATCTGTTACAATAAATTTTGTAAATTAAGAATAAAAAATTGTCTTAAAAAAAGATGAGGAAATCTAAAAAGGAGAAATTAAACTGAGAAACAAATCATGAGAATAGAACAGGAAAAATCATGGTCATTTTTATGTCATTCTATATGATGATTAAGATGATGATGATTACGATGTTAATTATGATTTTGATGATGATTATGGTGCTGATGATTATGATCATTATGATAATGATTGTGATTCTGATGATTCTTATGATTATGATGATGATTAAGATCATTATGATGATAATTATTATTTTATGATGATTATGATGATGATGATTCTTATGATTATTAAGATGATTATGATGATAATTATAATTATGATTTTGATGATGATTTTGATTATGACGATGTTGCCTCACACTGGAGTCTAGCATTGTTTCTCAATCGACATCCCATTTACAAAATATTGCTTTGACAACACTCGTTAACGAATAATGTGTAGCATACTTACAAAGCTTGGGAGGATATTTTGTCATGTAAGTCATCTAAACTGGGAGCAGTTCCATAGACTTACGCTTAAGTTATACGTTGTTAAGTTTGTAAGTGTGGACTGATCGTCACTTCAGAAAGCGTAAATAATAGAGAATATTCTGGATATGCAGTGCTTGCTGTAATATTCTAGCTCTACTTTAATTAATGTTTCGCGATTTCGGACATTGTGTGTTCGCTTAGTACAGTATATTAATTTTCGCGCTGTATTTCTCTCTGCAATATTTCCAGAATAAGGACATCTGAGTATCCTACGTTAACAAGGAGAGAATGAGATCTCATTTAGAGTATTTCTATTCTTTTTCTGAAAGCAATTTGCCAGTCTGATTTGTCATTCGTCTCACCTGTGTTATACAACTCACTCCGGTGGAAACTAATCACGAATTCCTTCAGCCGTCTTCAGTGTCTCATTGCTTCTCACACAAAACTGCGATCTACAGTAAATATTCAGCAGGAAAAAATGTAAAGCCTGTATTCCCTGCATTTGTCACGAAGGAGACGCCACGGTCATCAACCCTGAGTTGTTTGATGTGCGGTCTCTGACACAAGTAGACCCACTAATTTAAATGAGTTTAAGTGAGACGAACAGTAAATAGTACGTTTTTAAGGACGCTCGCTTTATTTATAGAGGGGATGTTGAAAGTTTGTTTCAATAACTCTCTGGGAAATCACTAAATTCCAAGGATGAATTATTAGCTTCGAAAATCAATTAGTGCTATATTTATTTATTTATTTATTAGTTCATTTATTTATTTCTTCTTCTTATTCTTCCATATGCCCATTCAAAGAGCGTGTTTGAACTTTTTAGTTGGCTGATGGTTTTTGCCTTCTGATCCTCACAAAATCTCTTCGTGAATGCACTGTGTTGCATTTTGTGTTTTGTGGAAGCTGGAAAAATATTGTTACTAAGAGAAGGGCAGCCTTTAGTTCTAAGGATGTCACATGTCTGAAGTCCTCGAGCAAAGTAGTGTGACTCTTAAGTAACTGTCAACTTCAACTTCAAACTCTTGTGTCATTTAATAATCAATATTGAAATATATTTCAAATAATAGGCCTATTATTAACATACATGCTTTACAATTTATTTAATTTTTACTGCATGCCACCAATACAATTACATTTTAAAATTATATCTTCCTCATCTTATATATAACAAGAAGTTCCGTGAAGAACTATACAGCCTACTTTTCATGCCAATGATTATTCTACAGAATATGAACCTATCTAGAATAATGACGAAATTAAGGTGCTAATATCGAAATTTCCAATTAGTTCGAAATACTGTATACCTGGCATAATGTATCCTAATAGAGCACTACAGTTGGCAGCCCTGATGACTGAATATATTCTTAGTTCCGTCTCTTAAGGTACAAAATACAAAATTTGGTTGAAGTCCAATGAATAGCATGGACGTTACATGCACTTAAACATTGGATCTAACAGCGCGCGTAAAATCATGTTGGCAACAATGTCATGCATGTATTGGTCAGAAATAATCTGAAATAATATGATCTATTGTTGTGCCAATTTTGAATGAAATCCATTAGTTAGTATAGAAGTTACATGCATTTTAAAATTGGACCTATCAGCAGGCTTAGAATCATGTTGGCAGCACTGACGTATATTAGTTACTCCAAATTCGTCTAAAATGCCAGGTACTATACGTGTGCAAAGTTTAGAGCTATTGGCTTGCATACTTTCTGATATATTGATATTAGGGTAACAAAAATAGGGACAGCACATATTAACAGTTGGCAGCACTGGTTGCTCCTTAGAATACGCATAGTCATATCTGTTATGGTACACATAGCACATACGAAATTTGGTTGAAATCCAAATGATAGTATGGAAGTTACATGTATTTAAAGTTGGACCTGTCAGCAGGCTTAGAATCATGTTGGTAGCACTGACGTATATAAGTTACTCCAAATTAATATAGAATGTCAGGGACTATACGTGTGCATAGTTTAAAGCTGTCGGCTTGCATACTTTATGATATATTGGTATTTGGATGAAATAAATTAGGAGCATTTATTAACAGTTGGCAGCCCTGGTAGGTCTGAAGAATACGCTCAGTCATATCTGGTTATGTACACATACAACATACGAAATTTGGTTGAATTCCAATTGATAGTATAGAAGTTATATGCATTTAAAAATTGGACCTATCAGGAGGCTTATAATCATTTTGGCAACACTGCCATGTTTAGCCTCCTGGAAATTAAACTGAAATATTATGATCTGTACGTGTGCCAATTTTGAAAGAGCTCCCGTTCATACTTTCCAAGATATCCAACATGGAGCTCAAATTTCAATTGCGATTTTTTAGCAGTTGGTAGCACTGACATCATTTTCAAATATGGCCGTGAGATATTCAGGTATAGATCTTTACTCCTACCAAATTTTGTTTCGATTGCTGCAGTCGTTTAGGAGTTGATAGGGGGGGACACACACACAGCCAGACAGACAGACAGAAGGACAGACAGACAGACAGACAGACAGACAGACACACATTTGCCCGATCTCATAAGTCTACTTTTTCCTCATTTTTGCAAAATGTGAAAAGTAGGCTAAAAATGGAAATGACTGTCGACGTTAATGGACTCCGACACTGTTTAACCGATTGCATTGACATTTTGTGGGTTGTAGTGCACATCCCAAGGAAGGTTTTTGGCAACAATAATTTTAGATAGCCCTCTCCATTCCTTTAATTTAGGCCCTTTGGCACAAATCTACACCGTTTTTCAAATCTACATCGTTTTACCGATCTGAACCGAATTTGACGTACTTACCATTTGGAACAAGGCGAGTAACACTATCTACTTGAAAGTTCAGAAAGCCCTCACCATTCCCTTCATTTAGGCCCTTTGGAAGAAATACTGAATTTCCATGCCCCACAAGCTTTATAATTTTATTTAAGAGCGTCACAACGAGGATGGGGACTCACAACAATGGTGAGGATTCGCTCTTTTACAGTATGAGCGGAAAAAATATTATCATTTCATGCCTTTATGCATACTTAAATGGATTCTTTTTTGTTTTTGTTTTAGGGTCTTTTTTTATACTACGGGGGTTGCTTTTAGTATACGAGTGTTTCAATTTTGATTTTATCTGAAGAAGGAGATTTTCGGTAAATATAGCTTCAGAGTTGATGTGTTACTAATCTTACAATTTTTGTCGCTACGTTCCTCATCATGGACCTGGGTCCAGATTTGGTAACCTGGTGTTCTGAATAGGGTTAGTTTGTCTCGTACAAATAAAATTGTAAACATTATAAAATATATTATTCAAAGGTAATTTTTTCTCGAACCGGTACTGTGTGAAACCGACTAAAGTTCGATTAATCGACAGATTAACGGATTAAAGACATTCGGTTAAATAGTTTCCGTAATTTAGGATCAACCGTCAATGGTTAAGATGTTGAATGAGAAATCAACAGTGGAAGGTCAGGCTATTATGATATCCATATAAAAGCTAATTGTTGCCCTTCCTCGAGCCATTCCTGGAGCTTTATTCATCACACGGCTTTGTTCTCTCTTGTACTGTGTCCAGCTTTCAAGTCCGCTGCATTCGTGCTGTAAACAAGGAACGCCCAGTTTTGACTTTCTTCTATGTTGGGTCACAGAAGCCTAAAAGCGTTTTAGTCGTCCCTTCCCCCACTGTATTCTCGATCGTCAATCCAGTGGAAGTTCCGCGAGGTCGCCTTGTGACAAAGCCTGGTGAGGGGGTGGGGCGTTATGAGTTATAGTCATCTCCCTAGCGCAGCATCCTGCACCCTCGCCTAGCCTCGCCTCGCCTCGTCTTACCATATTAACACACACGAGGTAAAAAAGAGAAATACTTCGGTCTGCGCTCACTTGGAGAGCAGAGAATCTTCAACCTCCAGTATTGATAGATTGATTGATTGATTTTATTTTCACGGCTACACTTAGAGCTTAAGAGCTCCTTTACAGTAGCGCCCTACATAAAATAAGATTAGGGCTTATAAAAATAAACATTTCACTTACATTTACAATATAAATAATCATAGTCTAACAATTATAGTAACAAAAAGATAGTAACAATACAATAATAATAATAATAATACTAATGATAATGGAAAAATTATATACAAAAGAGTGAGAGTGCATACAGACTATCAGCCTGAAAAACAAACACCATATACTGTACAAGAAAAGCTATTGAAGTAGACAGGTTGTCAGCTATGGTCCTTGTGATATAATTGAACTTTAAAAAAGTATTTTATCATAATACAGTAATCAAATGTGAGAGGTATACTGCTCCAAGAAGCAGGATGAAAGATGTCTTTTGAAAGCTGCAGTGCTTTGCAATGCTGACGAACTTATATAAATCGAAGGTGTTGAAGAAGCGTGAGGCAGTGCAAACAAAAGATTTATTGAACTTCATGGTTCGGTGTATAGGAATCTGGTGTGTTAATTTTGTGTATCTATTTTCTCGATTATGAACAGAAAGCATTGGTGTAAAGGCATTGTAGAGATATAACGGGGTCTTGGTATGTAATATTTTATGTGTCAGAATGGCAACTGATAACTGCCTGCGCTCGTGGAGTTTCAGCCATTTCAGCTGCACGTAGTAAGGTGTGATATGTTCATCTCGCCTTACATCCAGAATGTACCGAACACATGCATTCTGGACTCTTTGTAATTTGATGTTCTGTGTTTCTGGTAAATCATTGTATACAGCAGAGCCAGATGGATAGAGGTAGATATTATTAAGGGCGTGATGGTGCAGTGGTCAATTTGTTTGCCTCTCACCAAGGCGGACCGGGATCCACTCCCGGTCAATGCATTTAAAATTTTCGAAGTGAAATATAACGCCCGATGATCCGGATTCCACGTAACAAAATGGAGGTCCCGTGGCCTATAGGTTAAAAAAAAAAGAAGGAAATGGGTTTGTTGTGTTACGAGACCGTTAATCTCGCGATCATAAGCCACGTGACCTCCTTCCTTTTGAGAAATCCGAACCACCGGATTAAAAAAGTGACAGTCACTCTGAAAGACTAGACTTTGTATCAATTTAAATGCTACAAATGCTGAAAAATGCTTGACATGTTAGACAATTATCTGCTTAATACTTATCTTGCTTTATAATACTTTACCTTGTTTCAAATTACTCGCGAACGGCAAGTGCAAACCAAGGGCAAAGTAAGGTCAAGCGCGTAGGATGCCGTCACGCTCATTAGAGCGCGCGGGGACGTGCCCCTTCCATCCAGTCTAAAAACACTTATAGTGGGCGATGTATTAAAGATAGAGATATGCTCTCGCGGACTTTTTTGTAGAACTTTTCATGCTGACCAATTCTTACGCTCATAGTATATTGATATGTTTATCGGTTTGCCCAGCGTAAGCTTAAGAAGCGCACGGACGCCAAGTTTGTTTTCGACTTTTTCACTGAAATCGTTACTGCTTGGCTTCCTTTGATCATACACAAATTATTTTCTTCAGAATCTTTCCTCGAGATATCCTTTACAGAATGGTGAAAACCGCATCAAAATCCATCCAGTGGTTCTCGAGATTACCCGTGACATCCAAGAATCGGGGATTTTTGTCCTATACTAACGAAGTAGAGATTGTCGGGGAACACATGCACCAAGCGGTACTATGACGTCACTCACCTCAGTGCATCTGGGTACATTTCGTCCCGTCACCGTAACGTAACGCCAGACCCCAGCGTAACGCCGAAGTCGACAAGATCATTTAAAATGACAACAAATCCCCGAATAAATCTGACATAATTCTACATTAAACGGAAATTGAACAAATTCGTTTGAAGAATAATAGATACACTAGTTTTAAGAATTAGATATAAGCAATTTGGCTTATGAAGACCTCAATGAAAGGTTGAAGCATGTACCAACAAATTAATAGTTTTTCTTAATTTTTTATCGATGGGTGTTATATTCTAAGTGTTTTCTATTATTATTATTATTATTATTATTATATGGTAATTACCTAATGAATCTACAGATAAATGAAGAAAATACTAAGTATATGCCTGTAACCAAGAAAGGATACCCTAGTGGCTCCACATACATAGAAATTTACTCGTATAAGTTTGATGTTTTGCGCAGCTTTACCTATCTTGAATCTGAAGTTAATTCCATGAACAATGTTAGCTCTGAAATCCAGAAGCGTATACTGTCTGCTAACGAGTGTTATCATGGTCTCAGAAAGCATCTGAAGTTCAAGATGTTGTTCAGAAAAACTAAACTCCTAATGTATAAAGTTTTAGTAAAGCCTGTATTAACACATGGTGCTGAGACCTGGACACTCTCTCAAAATCTGATGAAAGACAACTTGGTATATTTGAAGAAAAGATTTTGAGGCAAATTTTTGGGCCAGTGGAGGAAAACGGTGAATGGAGAAGAAGATATAACCATGAACTCTATGATTTATATAATGAACCAGATATTGTAAAATATATAAAGATCAGAAGGTTGGAGTGGGCAGGACATGTGCTGCGTGATAATGACGGAATGATAATGAGGATATTGAATGCAATGCCAGAAGGAACCAGGAAAGTCGGAAGACCAAAGCTAAGGTGGGAAGATGGAGTGAGAGAGGATGTAAAGACAATTGGAATCAAGAATTGGATGAGCTCAGCACGTAACAGGAAAGAATGGAGAATACTTCTTCAGAAGGCCAAGGCCCACAGAGGGCTGTCGTGCCAGTGATGATCATGAGGTAATTTCCTAAAACGAAAAATGTTATTGCTTTTTACGAATCCAGAGAAATCCTGTCTCTGATGAATCTGGGACTCCTGGTTGAATTCCCCGGCACGGCGCATGCGTGACAGATCACGCTGTCCCCTCCTCCGTCGTCCCTTTTTCACTAATCCTTGAGGGATCTGATCTAATCCCGACTATTAATCATGCTATGTCTAGTATTAGTACGGGATTACGGCCGGTTTACTGGCAAACGGAAATCAAACGCTGCCTGCATTATCATTTTTACGATTTGTGCAGCAAACGGTGCGGAGCGGCTGGTGCCGTTACACTAATTGGGTTAATCAATCTATTTCTGAATTAAATTAAAGTTGAATAAATTACATAAATTATATACATTAGAACCGCACTCATATGGAATTGGAATGTTTGCGTTTTGATGTGGAGCGTATCAGAGCAGGTAGCCAGGCTAATGTGGATTATGCCACACTCCCCACGAATTAATTCTCAGATCCAGCAACAGAAACTCATTTCACCATATTAATTTGCCAACAAAAACATCGGCATTTTCTGGAATTACACACTAGAAGCTCTTCAGAGGATGGAACTACGCTTTGTTTAGAGTGAGAGGTATGACAACGGATTTTTATGTGCGGCGAGATTATTGCGTACATCTCCAGGGATTTGTCAGTGTTATCAGAGCTTGCTGTTTGAAACAGAAACCGAGCTTCAATGTTACAACTAAACAGTCGTGGTGTAGTGGCTAGCATCGGCCCATGAGGTCCAATTTCGATTCCCCGCTCTTTCTAGAAATTTAACTCTAGCCTTGTAGTTGGAATGGGGTACACTCAGCCTAAAGCCCTGCGCGGATGTGGATAAACTCGCGGTTATCCGCAAAATTTTTCGCCATTTGGATATAGTTTGCATGGCTGTGTGGATAGATAGATAGATAGGTAGATATATAGACAGACAGACAGACAGATAGATAGATAGATAGATAGGTAGATAGATAGATAGATAGATAGCTTTAGTTAGTCTGGAAAGATACAATACAGATTTTACAATTAATACATTATTACATTATTTGCAGAACTTAAGAATGGTACTTAAATCTAACAGGAATACATTTCAGATCCGATCACAATACATATAATGGCAGGTAAGCATGGCGTAGGAAAAATTATTGTAATTAGTTAATTATTGCTAAAGTAAGAAAATAATAGGGAAATACAAACACTAATAAAACCGAAACTAATGATGATGTGATGATGTTGATGATGATGATAAGCATCATGGATGAGTTATTACTATAGCTTAATATTGATTTTGCAATGCGCATTTAAAAGAATGTAAGAAACCATTTAGGTATCTAAACAGAAAATAAATAAAATGTAAATTAGAAACTCGAATATAACTCAGCATAAGGATTCAAATATTTGACGTGTTGACTTCAGCTTTCATTTCTTTTGTGATATGTACAGCTGGCATTGCTGCCTGAAGTTAGACGGGGTTGCTCCTCTGACAGAGCTGAGTTGTTCGTACGCAGGGGTGACGTGGTCGAAATACCGTAAGTTGCATATGTAGCATACACAGGCATTTTGTGCTAGTTGGAGTTTGTTTTTAAGAGTAGCAGATAGGTCATTGTATACCACATTGCGATAGTCAAAATGAGGCAGTAGTAGGGAGGAAACAAGTCGTTCTTTTTAACACGCGGATAAGCTGCGGATAATGTTTGGAGTAAATTTGCTGATAATTTTTAGAATACAATCTGAACTTGTTGAATATCATTACTGGGACCCGGATATTTATGACTAAGGCCCGGAAGTTCATGCACTAATTGTTGGTCAAATATGCTACATGTTTCAAAAAATATGCACTATAAAATAAATACGACAATTACGATCACTCCGTATTCTTTGGCGTTTCTATTTTGAATATAAAGAAAATATGAACAGATGGACATATAACTACACCTATTTTAAATGCATCGACTAAGAAACAGTTCTAAATAGTAGGAAATGTTATTTTATGGAACTGCAAGCGGTGTTGACCATCAATAAATATTTTATTATGTTAATTTTTAAGTATAACTAATATACAATTTTAATAATTTTACAATATTTACCTAGTAAATGCTGAATAATAATAATTGATACTAACTTGCAAAATGACTGAAACGTAGGTATTAAAATAATTTCATTATTATTCTGTGATAGACTCTCGGAGTCCGAATTGAAATATACGACTTTAAGAAGCTGAAGTAACAAAAATCACATCAAAACAATAGCAAATTAGAATATTCGCCCTTCTCAAGCAGAGATGTGCACTTAAACAGGCGAAGGAGGAAAATATGATGAATTGTGCCAAAATAACCAAAAAATGCATAAATATGCCAAAATATGATTTTGCATGAAACGGGCCTTATTTCTGACAAATATTTTTCCGCTAGGTTCTTTTTTCATATCAAATATAAGATGATGATTTAAGCTAATCTCATTCAAATTATGTTATTAAGCACAATCAACACTCCGAACTATACAGGGTTGCAATTCTGCCTGTTAATTATTATTTATAGGTTGCGTTCAAAAAGTAACGAGCCGGAGGCTGGAATGCGCAAACCGGTGACGACATTGGCTAATCGTGGCGTGTGTAACGAGGTGTGGTTCCGACCAGAGCGTGGAAGGTCACAGCCCGTCGCTAGAGGGCACGCGTGCACGTCAAGTAACGATACAAAGCGAGCAACAGCATGCACCAATCGTCCAACGCTGCCAGTCGCATTGCAAACAGTGACCTGGAGGCGTCAACCGAAGAGCAAAGAGGAGTTGTTCGGTTTCTGATAGCGGAAGGAGTAGGGGGAATGGACATTCATCGCCGAATGTCACAAGTGTACGGCGAACACTGCATGGCCCTTGCAACGGTCAAGGCGTGGCACAAGCCCTTCAGGGAAGGACGGGTGTCGTTAGCCGATGATGCCCGGTCTGGGACACCCCCCTGCATTACCGATGACAACGTCCAGCTGGTTGATGCAGTCATTACCCAGGACCGCCGAGAGACAGTGAACGCCATAGCCGCCGTGGTCGCTCCACGACAATGCACGACCTCATACGGCCAACACAGTCGCGGCACACGTGCAGAAATTCAAGTCGGAGGTTCTCGGCCACCCTCCATACAGTCCAGACCTCTCTCCATGTGATTACGCCATGTTTGGTCCCCTGAAAAGGGCTCTGCGGAGCCAACGATTCACCTCGGACGCCGATGTCCAGCTGTACGTGCGGAACTGGTTCACATCGCAGCCCAGGGAATTTTATGAGACAGCCATTCACCGCCTCGTGTCACAGTGGGGCAAGTGCCTCAATAGCCAGGGCCAATACTTCTAACATACAGGTACTGGTTTCTGTAATTATGCCTCCGGCTCGTTACTTTTTGAACGCACCTTATATTAATATCGTATGGCCTCGGATGCCGGGTGCAAGCTTTGTTATTTGACACCCAAAGGGTAGCTTGCTTGTCGAATTTCGTTGTTCCTTGAAGCTCTATGAAAGTAAAGGAGGTTAGATTTTTAAGCTCCTAGAACACTATAGCGCTTTCTCGTAGAGAAATTAGGAACTTTGTGTTGGCTGAAACTCCCGAGATGAATTTTGCCATTATGAACGCGGCCTAGGGAATTCAAATGGGTTCTTTGGCATGCCAACATCGTATGAGAGGACTGCCCAACCTACAGCCCGCGGGCCGTGTCGCCAAAACTTTGAAACAAGTTCCAGTAGTCGCAGTAAATTATCATGAACTTTATTTCATAATTTGATTAATAATTGTGTCAAATGAACATAAATCCTCACTCTTTGTCATTCGTGCTGTATGAGTGTATTGAATATCATCGTACTTTTATTTTAAAGGGATTTTTGTGAGGTTTGAAGGCATTATTCAGTGTTGCCGAAGTAAACAAAAGTGTGGTGCTTTTCAGTCGGTCAACACGAATGTACCCAAAAGAGCTGGGTTATGCCCTAATCCTGAAATAAATTACATGAGAGTAATAAATACACTAGGATGACCAGTATCGATCGTCAAGCGATCATCATCAGATCCATTACACTTAGGCTATAGCATCTATGTTTGAAAATACAGGTGAAAAATGTATACAATATGTACAATTATTTAGTGGCAGTGTTGGTAATGCAACTGTCGGTGTATGCTAAATGTGGTATATCTAATGTTAGGTGAAATTCTAAAATGGTGATCAAATCCGGAACTATGGTTATACTTATACAGGCTGATACTTATCCGGTTGTCTTCCTAACTGGGACTTCAAGCAGGGTTAAAGGGATTTATTAAAATATTTACATTTATTTTTAGTGTTTCTTTTATCCACTATAAATAAATATAGAAAATGGCAACAATAATAAGAAAACTAAGCTCAGACAGACACAAAACTCACCACATTGCACCTATATTTAAAAGAAGAATTCTATACCTCTCAAACCACCCGGAGTGTCACTGGCCCGCAAGATCCCCCAACTATTTACAATGTGGCCCTTAGTTAAAAAAAAGGTTGGGCAGCTCTGTCGTATGACATGCGTGTCGTAATTTTTGCTGCCTTTCAAAAATCACTTTCCACGGCCAGGAGTGAACCTGCAAACTTGGGGTTGGTAGACCGACACGATAACCACTCACCCACCGTGGCAAGCATTCTGCTTCATTTTAAACATAGCACATGACAACCAAAGGCTAAGGGAACGATTTTCTCCTCGAATGTCTAATGTGTTGTTTTAATACTATATCTAATTAAAACTTGTCATTATTATTATTATTATTATTATTATTATTATTATTATTATTATTAGTCTTATTATTATTATTATTATTATTATTATTGTGTTCTTTCCTGTGAGCCTCCGTGGCTTAGGCGGCAGCACGCTGGTCTCTCACCGCTGGGTCCGTGGTTCAAATCCCGGTTACTCCATGCGAGATCTGTGCTGGACAAAACGGAGGCAGACAGGTTTTTCTCCGGGCACCTCAGTTTTCCCTGTCAAAATTTCATTCCAGCAACACTGTCCACTATCATTTCATTTCATCTGTCATTCATTTAATCATTTCCCCAGAGGAGTGCGACAGGCTTCGGCAGCCGGCACAGTTCATATCCTCGCCGCTAGATGGGGGCTTCATTCATTCCATTCCTGACCCGGTCGGAGACTGGAAGCAGGCTGTGGATTTTCATTTTCATCTAATTAAAACTATTCTTGTAATGCCAGGAGATTCGGATAGACCTGCGGATGCGGATAAAAGTCGTGTGGTTGCGGGGCGGATGCAGATAAGGTTTTGAGTATCCGCACCGGGCTCTAACTATAGCCTAGTGTACAGCAGTCTGTTTGACCCTCTTCTCCCCAGGTATCGTGTACTGATTCTTATCGCGCCAGATTTGTGAGCCACACTGTGTCTATTGTCGATACAAGGCCCCTTTGTCATTAATAGTGTGACCGCCCCTTCAGACGCGTGTTTGTTCACTTGAAAAAGTGTTTGAGCAGAATCTTGAAACGTTTTGTACATTTCTGGTGTGGCGGGTGTGAGCCCATAAATAATCGGTGTTCTGTGTCCAGCGTCAGTGGCTCAGATACTGCTGATGGGTGCGCGCAATTTACTGCCAGGGGGAGTTCGCAGCTGAGCGCTCTACCGTCATCTACCTTCCTCATCCTCTATACCTTTCCATCCACATACAGTGCCGTCATTTGCCTGAAGCAGAAGTGGCACACCACAAAAAACTACTTCTAGGGTACTTGAGGTGGGTACCTAACCCACCTCTTCTATGTTCTGCCTCATGAAGCTAAGTATACCCCATCCCAGGTTTGGGCCAGCACTATACGAAAGTGGATCAAAAAGTTAGTTGCACTAACGCGCTGCAGCAGCGCGCCTTGTGTCGCAAACGTGGGCACAGCGGAGAAAGGGACAGACACTGCCCACACGTCTGTTAGGCAGGTCGCTATGGTGTCTCGTCTTGTATGGTGTGAATAGCGGCCAAATGCAATGTCGCGTCGACTGGACGTTTACTCCAAATATGAGGTGCGTGCGACAATCCGATTCCTATAGGGCAAAAGGAAGAATTGCACGGAGATTCATCGTGAAATTAGTGCTGTGTATGGGGAGCGGGCCATTTCCCTGCAAGGGATAACGCAACACCTCACAAGGCCCTCCAAACGAGCAAACTGTTGCAGCGTTTCAAGTGGGAGGTCTGGCAACATACATCCTACAGTCCCGACCTAGCGCCATATGACTTTCATCTGTTCGGTAAGCTCAAAACGGAGCTCGGTAGTTGACGTTTCCAGACCGATGAGGAGGTGAAGGCCGCTGTCTCCGTGTGGTTGCAGAACGCTCGAGGAACTTTCAATGCATCCGGCATCGACAAGTTGGTTGCGTGTTCGCAGAAATGTTTGGAGTCTCTTGGAAACTATGTGAAAAAGTGACGTTACATTGTATGTCGTTAAAGGCTTGTTGCTGTTGTATAGGTGGTGTAATAAATGGCCATAACTGGGATGTGCAACTTATTTTTTGATCTGCCCTCGTATTTCTTGTCAGAGCGGTGAATTGAACCCGGACCTGCGCGGTGACAGCCACTACACCACGAGGTGGACAGAATTATCCGTCCCCGTATTCCATTCACCCTAGTAGTACTCTCAATCAGTCGAAATATTAATGCTTCGAGTCTGGTGCCCTTAAGGGCTTCTTTCACTTTGATGTTAAGGGATTAGATTTTGCAATTTTTATATTTTGTCGGTAAGTTTATAGCATAGAGTCTCACTTAATGCATTAATTGATAATGCTTTATTAAATGGCACTTTTGTCGTTGGGTTGGTAATTAATTCGTTAATGTATTGGATGTTTATTTTTGTTCTTTATGGCATTCCTAATGATGGGTAGAGAGTACTAATACTTGAGTATGGCTGTAGAGCTGTAATTGTGGCTTTTGGTTCAGATACTGGTGGTATTGTCCTTCCAGCCTCACAGCGGCATTAGATATTATTTTTACTCTATGTTTACCGTCGTAGCCTATCAGCAGCAGCTTCAGCTAGGTGGTTGGTTGGTTGGTTCCTTAGTTTAGGGGCTGCGACAACGCGGTCATGTAGCCCCGTGTACTTTGGGTGTGTGTAGAATCTGTCTGATAACCGGTGTTAATTGTGATGACTGTATTAGTGTATGTTATCTGTTTTTTTAAATTTAAGTACAGACTGCAACTTAGAATTTTTCAAATAGTTCCTACTTTTGCCGCCAAGCGCCACGGTCAACGACTACTAGGCCAAGTTCAGAACTTAGCTACCAGACGCCACCGCAGTCGGCTCTTGGCAACGAACGTAGAAACCTAAGAGCGTTGTTTACATTCTTAACCTATCCAATTTAGCTTCACACAGGTGTAATGAGTGCAAGGTTCTTTAACGCTCTTAAAAAATCCGACGGCTTCGGTTATATATAGAGAGAAAGCCCGCTAGTGGCTTGGTTTTAGTAGTATGAAAATATGGTAGACCTATAGTAGCTTCTTGTGCCAGCATCACATTTCAAAGGAGTAAGAATGATAAGAATATAATTCCAATTCACTGCTTCCACTGAGAATATTTCCCCGTGTTCGAGCCACAGGATCAAACAACATTTTGAGCGTACATCGCGTTGGATCATCCCTTGATTGATGCAAATTATGTGTCCGGGGAATTATCACATGAGGTGTTATATGTTAACTTGATGGCAAAAAATGAGGTCTTCCTGAGTAGCGTGTCACAATAATAAGGAAAACATGGAGATTGATCACTCAGCGTTTGACTCGCATTGCCCATTACACAGCTCGGCGATCGATGTGTCGTGTTACCTGTTCCCGTGAAAGGCTTTCACCTAACGTGGCCTGTTTCATTTGTGATTGATAACCTTGTGATTGTCATTAGCTTGTGACATTGCGCTGACCTCAGGTTGCGTGCACGGGTCATACTCATTCAGCCTTATCTACTCCACATGTACGACCCAGGTTCATAGGTCTCTACCTAAGGTGTCGTGCCGCAAGCAACCCACCAATTTGCCATCGTGCCACTAGCGACCCAATCACTGATGTATCGGTGGAATCTGGGAATTTCTAACACATCTGTCTCTGCTAAAATTCCGCTTAGGTTAAGCCGCGTCCACACCGGCAGATTTGTTTGCAGACTGTATGCAAACTGTTTGAAAACTGTATGAAGACTGTATGTATACTACTTTGGAGTCTGGAAACAGTCTGCAAACAGTCTCCATACAGTCTGCAGACTGTTTAGAAACATTGTATCCGATACAAGCATGTTACTTGGTTTGCGTCCACACCAGAATTAGACCTCTAGTCCACACAGTCAGTGCTTCTAGCGATGCCGAGTGAAGAAGACGTACTTTTGGCTTGTGCGTGTTTTGTATTGCTTAATTATGTGTCTACTCTACCAAGGACGGGCGTGAAACTCTTCAATTAATTTGATTGTCTGTTCCTGATTCCAAGAAGTCATTTTGGGACTATCACCAGGAGCACAGTTTTCCTATCAAATTTTAAAACTAAAAACCAAATATCTACTTTTGCCACGCACAATTCACAAACAATTAACTCAGCAGTATGACTCCATCCGCACTGTGATCCGCTCGAAAGGCAGCTGACTACTGGATGCGTCTGTGGTTTGTATCCGGTATCCAGTTTCAAAACACGTCCACACAGGAAGGTTTGAGACAAAATACTTGTTTCTTGTATGCGTGTTTTCCATTTCGTTGGAAAACAGAAAACATTGTATCTTGTCTGTAGAAACACGAGATTTGTTTGTCATTTGTATGTCAATTGTATGCAGACTGTTTGAAAACTGTATGCAGACTGTTTACAAACATCACTCAAGTATGAAATGTGTCCCCCGATTGTATGTAGATTGTTTTCAAAAAGTCTGCAAACATCCCGCATACAAGTGAGAAACATTTTGGAAACAGTCTGCATACAATGTTCTGGAAACAAATCTGCCGGTGTGGACGAGGCTAATTATTATTAGATTAGGCGCCGTAAAAATTGAAGAGCTTATTTCCGAAGTGACTTAAATCCAAAATTGATGGATTTTCAGTTTTTTTCTTTCATAAGCAAATCATAGGTTCTCTGAACGTATAGCAAAGGTTTTAAGTCGCAATACGTCGTATATCCCATATTAACAGAGATCTAAGAACTAAGTTTATTTGCAAAGTGATGTACCTCCAACGGGTATTTATTTCCAATGCGTCTTATGTCCATGTTGACCAATCCGATGGCTCTCTGGACATCACGTGATAAATGTAGGCCATGGCTAACATTGAAGAATATGTAGAGCATCAGTTTCTGTTTGTTGTGTTTAAACCATTTAAATTTTCATAATTGCCTCTCAAAAGCGTATGTCAATATATATGATTTATTTCCAAAACTTCCTAACTCCAAGTTACAGGAGAAGATTACCACAATTTCCATTGATAGGAGATTTTTAAAACACAGTGTCAGGCTGCGCATAAAAGTAATGAATGAAATTACATTATATTCATAATCATATCTGAATTTAATTTTACGAAGATACAAAAACGCTATTTCTGAAGTTTTGAATTTCATGGATTTACCTCACTTTGGAAATAAGATCTTCAATTCTTCTCTCGAACAATAGGTCGCATGAGGCACTGTAAGCTACTAACAGGGTCGCTACAGCCACGATGTTTACTGGGTCGCATCTGGCACGTAATCCTACCTAAAGTCAGTTTGCCGAGTCTAGACAGTGAAAGTAAACACAGCAGTTCGCTACTCCTGTGGGGGTCTGGGCGTGGTCATCAAGAGCCCGCTGATGAGCCAGCTTGGTGTTCTAGGCCAGCGTTTCCCAAACTGTGGTACGCTCGTACTGCTGCAGTGGTACGCGGCTACGTTACGAAAAATATAAAAATATAAAATATACAATTTTAAAATATAAAAACATTGATATGTTGCCGGAGGATTTTAAGACCAAAGATAAGGCGCAGTTTTATGAATTAAATTGTGATTCACAACTAAGGCAAACTTTTTCAAAAATGGCTCTTGTGAACCTTTGGGCTGGGAGGCGTGTAGACTAAAATGCAGACATAGCTGACAAAGCAGTTAGAATTTTACTGCCATTCATTACTTCGTACTTGTATGAGACTGCATTTTGTTCACTTATTTATCTCAAGAATAAATACCGGAATAGTGGAAAACTATCTTCGTTTGAGACTCAGCAATCTTAAACCAGACATTCCTAAGTTGGCTTCTAATCTTCAAGCTCACCCTTCACATTGAAGTTGTTAGTTGAACTTTTGTTTTTATGTTTAATTATTACGAGTTCTTTTATTAATATTATTTTTACAGTGTCATTTCTGAATATTTGAATTGAATAGGCCTACTTATTTTATAATATTTTATAATAGAACAACTGGACACATTTTTTATTACTTGAATGTTTACTCTAACAAATGCCGGCCCGTGGTGTTGGGGTAGCGCGCCTGCCTCTCACCCGGAGGCCCCGGGTTCGATCCCCGGCTCCGTCAGGGATTTTAAAACGGACGTGAGGGTTGGAACGGGGTGCACTCAGCCTCGTGAGGACAATTGAGTAGCTGTCTGACAGTAAGACAGCGCCCTGATCATTAATACCAAGGTTAACGGCCGAGGGGACCCGACGCGCTAATCACGCGTCACCCCAATATCTGCAGGCCAAATGGCTGGGCAGCGGTCGCTTGGTCGGCCTTAGCCCGTCATGGGCTGTATAGTGCCAGGGGTTGACTTGACTCTAACAAATACAATTTACGGTACAATCCATCTTTTGATCTGTTCCGTAGTGGTGGTGGGGTTATGGTTACTGTATCTCCCAACCATTAGGTGGTACGCGAGAGATTCTTATCTCTTAAAGTGGTACACACACACAGAAGTTTGGGAAACACTGTTCTAGGCGAAACCCCACACAAGACACGGCACAAATCTAGAAAGAATGCTGAGTTTTAATTCACTGGTCATGAAAGCCAATATACTGTACCATCTTTTAGCAAATATTACGTAAATTAGCTTAACTGCAATGAAATCTAACAGAGATACCGGTACCTATAATGAGGATATGGAATGAGTTCTAGACAACAAGGATCACAGAATGACCAAGAGGCGGGAAAGAGACATGGATAATATCTGTATTTCTTGTCAGTCCCTTTACCAACTTTACTAGCGGTTCAACTCTCCAGCTGGACGCTGGAAGAATAATTCAGAATATGAAGAAATTTCATGGTTTACCTCTGGGTGCACGGTGTCTTATATTATTCATGAGAAGGCCTGAATAGGTGAAATTGAAAGGGAATCGCTAACGTAACGGTTTCAAAATCTTGTTATGAAGTTAGAAGTCAGCGAACAATAGCGAGAAGGTTTTCGCATGGTTGTTTAATGTTTGTGGGGCGAGAGATGAGTGACGGGTGAGTGGAGGCGCGCATCTGGCTCCAGTAGGGGGGAGGGGGGAGGGAGATCGCAGCTTCTTGAGCGGACATCTCTGATCGCCACAAGGAGCGGGGATACTTACAGCCACCACCAAAAGTTCTCTGTCCTCAACTATTTTAGGGGTAGAGGAGCTTGAGCGGACATCTCTGATCGCCACAAAATCGTGGGTTCAAACCCGGCCGAAGTCGTCGGATTTTTTTAAGAGCGTTAAAATCATTCAGTATGCCTTTCTTCTGAGGAGAAGTAAATCCGACTTATGGCAAGTTAAAGATCCTTCCACTAACTAAACTTGTGTGTAGCTGAATTTCTAGGTTAGATTTCGTTGTAATGCTCTATCAAAGTTCCAACGTTCATCACTAAGTGTCAATGACATCTGGTAGTGAAAGTTGGAACTACTTGAAAATGAACTGAACTTGTAGCTCACCCCATGGGTGTCCGCTAGAAGCAGCTACAGTCCCTGGCGAGCCGAACATGTCCTCGGACACTCCCGGCACTAAAAGCCATACGCTAAATAAATAATAAATGGATAATCTCAGTATTGAAAGAAAGAAAGAAAGAAAGAAAGAAAGAAAGAAAGAAAGACCAATGAGATGTGTAATTCGCACAGGGCTGGAAGAGAGTTTCGCTGCGTCCTTCACATTTCCTGTAGGCTACTGTTTATGACGCTGCCAAGTTGCGAACAGCAACATTGACGTGTTCTGCGTTCTGTCCCTTTCTAAAATTTAAAATTTAAATTATTGTAATAGACTATTGATTACTATAATTGTGCGGTCACGTGAATCACAGTCATCAATATACATAATTGGATAGTTAGAGCTAAATGAGATTGATGTGTGCGTTTTAAAAGGGATTTCAAATGCGAAGCCAGTGACGATCCCAGTAACCATGTTGCGAAAAATTATTGCATGTGATGTTATACAGCTTGGCTGGCAACATTCGCACATACTGCTGGGATATCCCGCTGTGTGCAAATACACCTAATGTAAGCAAGCTTGCAGTTTTGTGTGGGTTTAAATCTTGCGTTTATAAGCCCCAAGACACCTGTCCCAAGCCCAAATAAATACAACTCCATACACATTACTGCAGGTGTAGGCTGCAACTTATCACCCATACTTTTCAATCTGTACATTGAACACTTAAAGGAAATTAGAAAAACAAAATTGGAGCAAAGATAATTTCAACTCTGAAATTTTCTGATGACATCGTCATCTTAGCCGACACACCAAAGGATTTGAATGAGTTTTTAAATGGTATGGACAACATCTTAATGAAAGAATTCATGATGAAAATTGAAATGAAAATCCACAGCCTGCTTCCAGTCTACGACCGGGTCAGGAATGGAATGAATGAAGCCCGCATCTAGCGGCGAGGATATGAACCGTGCCGGCTGCCGAGGCCTGACGCACTCCTCTGGGGCAATGACTAAATGAATGACAGATGAAATGAAATGATAGTGGAGAGTGTTGCTGGAATGAAATTGTGACAGGGAAAACCGGAGTACCCGGAGAAAAACCTGTCTGCCTCCGTTCTGTCCAGCACAGATCTCACATGGAGTGACCGGGATTTGAACCACGGACCCAGCGGTGAGAGGCCGGTGTGCTGCCGCCTAAGCCACGGAGGCTACATGATGAAAATTAATAAATGTAAAACAAAAGTACTGGAATGCAGGCGAAAGGAATCATTAACCCCTATGGATGTTGAATTGGCAGATGAACAGCTAAAGGATGTACGAGACTTCTGCTACTTGTGAAGCAATATAACCAGTGATGGACGAAGCAAAGAGGATATAAAAAGTAGGTTGGCTCAGGCAAGGAAAGCATTTCTACAGAAAAGTAATGTGTTGACATCAAATATAGATTTAGGTATTAGGAAGTCATTTTTGAAAGCCTTTATCTGGAGTATGGCGCTTGATGGGAGTGAAACTTGGACTGTTGGCACAGCAGAAAAGAGGAGGATTGAAGCGTTTGAAATGTGGTGTTACAGGAGAATTATGAAGATCAGATGGGTAGATAGTGTTAAAAATGAAGCGATATTGAGACGAGTGGGCGAGGAGAGATGTTTCTGGCGACTGTTAATGAAGAGAAGAGATAGGTTGGTAGGACACATACTAAGACACCCGGGATTAGCAAAGACTCAAACAACAACCACTATCGCAGAGATTATAATGTACAGAGATGTGCAAACTATTAGAATCAAATGAAGAATTTAAACCAGTCACACATTTTTATTCAAAATCATTTTATTGATCAACAGCTGGCATGTTTTTTATCCTAGTTAGTAACATTTCCTTCCTTGTAGACTTACACCTTTTCCCATAAGGAATTGCGTCAGAACACTTTCAGAATTGGAGATTCCCTAGGATACCTGAGCTGGGCCCGCTTTCTATTTTATCATTTTAAATGATCTTGTCGACTTCGTCGTTACGCTGGGGTCTGGCGTTACGTTACGGTGACGGGACGAAATGTACCCAGATGCACTGAGGTGTGTGACGTCATAGTACCGCTTGGTGCATGTCTTCCCCGACAATCTCTACTTCGTTAGTGCAAATCAAAATCCCTGATTCTTGGATGTCACGGGTAATCTCGAGAACCACTGGATGGATTTTGATGCGGTTTTCACCATTCTGTAAAGGATATATCAAGGAAAGATTCTGTAGAAAATAATTTATGTATGATTAAAGGACGCCAAGCAGTAACGATTTTAGTGAAAAAGTCGAAAACAAACTTGGCGTCCGTGCGCTTCTTAAGCTTACGCTGGGCAAACCGTTAAAAATATCAACATACTATGAGCGTAAGAATTGGTCAGCATGAAAAGTTCTACAAAAAAAGTCCGCGAGAGCATATCTCTATCTTCAATACATCGCCCACTATAAGTGTTTTAGACTGGATGGAAGGGACACGTCCCCGCGCGCTCTGGTGTACGTGACGGCATCCCGCTCGCTTGACCTTACTTTGCCCTTGGTTTGCACTTGCCGTTCGCGAGTAATTTTAAACAAGGTAAAGTATTATAAAGCAAGATAAGTATTATGCAGATAATTTTCTAACATGTCAAGAGTCTTTCTAGTATTTTTCAGCATTTGTAGCATTTTAATGATACAAAGTCTAGTCTTTCAGACTGACTGTCACTTTTTTCATTGACTTTGTAATATACCCTCAAAGTCAGGTGATTTCAATCCATAGATCATAAATCTTTGAATAGTTTAAGAGCAGATCATCAGTAAAATGACTCCAAACCCTCTGCTATAAATTCACACAAAAAGTAGAGTGAAGTAATCAAAACAAAACGTGTGGCATTGATTTTGCATTAGCAAAGCTCCTCTGTTAGTGAAAATTCTAAAAAATCATTTTACATTGAGTTTACAAAAGAAAATATAATTAACACTCTTTGTTAAACATTTGAAATAATTTCAGCGAATTACAAACATATTTAGTGTACTAAGCCGTGAGATGTATAAGTTAATGCAATTTTGGAAAACTGACGTTGATTCTAATAATTTGCTCACCTCTGTAGATTGTACAACCACGGGGCTGATGACCAAGATGACCGAAGCCCCTGAATGTATTAACAACATAACTTAGTCAAATATCAGGTCGGTATATTTCTTATAATAGACAAGTAAATCATGGTACTTTTTGGTCAAGTATATGTTGGAATTTAGTTGACTGAATCTCATTGACTCAAAATGTATTTATTACCCTTTCATTGGGCTGTGATATGTCTTGACCTTTGATCCTGCTTCCGGAGATAGCAGTGCCTCGCCATGCTGTGGAGAAGAGCTATCTCTCACCCAGATAGGACAACGCAGACTTGTTGAGATCGGCCCGAGGGAGAGACATACATTGTACCCACAGTGCCCCTGAGAATTGGTTTATTATCTGTGTCACATGAAATACTCTCAATATTTAACCTCATTCACGTTTATCTAGTCCTTAATATTATCATGGTGGCGTAGTCGGTAGCATGCTAAACTTCTATGCCCGTTATCGCGGGTTCAAACCCAGCCGAAGTCGTCGGAGTTTTTAAGAGCGTTAAAATCCTTCAGTATACCTTCCTTCGGAGGGGAAGTAAATCCGGCGGGCCCATTCCAAAGATTTGCGGCATGTAAAAGAATCATCCACTAACTAAACTTGTGTGAAGATAAATTTGTTTGGTTGGGTTGGTTCCTTAGTTCAGGGGCTGCGACAACGCGGTCATGTAGCCCCGTGTACTTTGGGTGTGTGAAGAATTTATCTGATAACCGGTGTTAATTGTGATGGCTGTATTAGTGTGTGTTATCTGTGATTCAGGTAGAAGGACTGCAGACGATTAATTTTTTCAAGTAGTTCCTACTTTAGCTACCAAATGCTACCGTCCACGACACCTAGCTGCGGACGTGCCTACTAAATGTCATTGCAGTCAGCACCTGGCGGCGAACGTTGGAACTAATATAGCGTTGTCAAACTAACCTACAAATTTTAGCTTCCACAAGTGCAGTTAGTGAAAGGTTCTTTTTCTTGCTATAAATCTATGACATGGGTCCACCGGCTTTACTTCCCCTCCGTAGGAAAGCATACTGAGGATTTTTAACGTTCTTAAAAAATCCGACGACTTCGGCCGGGTTTGAACCAGTGATCTTGGGCATCGAAGTTTGGCATGCTACGAGCTACGCCACTGAAGCCACTGAAGCTAAATTTATTATTATTATTATTATTATTATTATTAAAAGAAAAGCGCACAATGTGCAAATACATATCTGTACAAATTATCAATTATGCTAATGCCATCTTATTATTGAGGTTGTCCTCATTTTGCAGATTTGTGCGTGGTACCTTCCACAATGATCGTTGCACAGGTCACACACACAGTCTTCATTCGCTTGGTGGAAATTCTTGGTTTTGCAGAATCTATAGTGAAATCCATGGGTAGCGTAACGTGTTATTACGTGTCGTAGCTCGTAATTAGCTTGTTTCCACTCTTCTGTCATTATGGCATCTGTGGAGTAAAAGTCGGACCAAATGGCATTTCGTTTCTCATTTAAGGTTCGGCGTGCATTCTCATAGGCTTTGGTGTTTGGTAGGTAAAACTGTATTTTGATGTCGTCGATGAAGTAGTCCTCCTTAGTTAATACATATGTCAACCTTGAAGGGGCAGACTTTCCTATGCCTAAAATCCTCTTAAGATATCGGGCCTTGACTTTTTCTATTATCATCAGGTCGCTGAGTGTGAGTTTTTCCCAGGTAATGCTAATCCCATAGGTTGCTATTGGTGATATGGCTGTTCTGAACAGTAGCATTGCTGTACCCAATGATATTTGTTGAGGTTGTTCGATGTGGTAGATGGCTTTTATTGCTGCGGCCGCTCTTTCTTTAACGTGGATATTGTAGGATGTTAGAGTAGTTTGGAGGGTGACTCCGAGGTACTTGAATTTCGGCACTACTTCTAGTGGTTTGTTGTGAAGAGTCATTGTGTTTTTAAGTGAATGCCTTCCTCCTTTCCTGAAGGTAATCTGTTTGGTTTTGCTGTGGTTAATTTGTAGGCCATGAAGCTAAATTTGCAGGTTTGCTCTATCAAAGTTCCAACGTTCCCCACTAGGTGTGTGTGACATCTGGGAGCGAAAATTGGAACTACTTGAAATTGAACGGAACTTGTAGCTAACCCCATGGGTTTCCTCTTTAAGCAGCTACAGCCTCTGGCGAGTCGAACATGTCCTCGGACACTCTCGGTACTGAAAGCCATACGCTAAATAATAATACTTGAATTTTGAAGATATTTAGTGACCGTCTCACTATCTGCCTTGCACTCCTAGAATTTACACTAATCCTGTGTTTCAAAACAGTTGAGTAAATCGGTCATTGTTACAAACTCACGCCTTTGTAAATCAGACAATATAATTTTTCTATGGACCATCAATATGTAGGCTATAGGTTGATTAGCCCTACAGATATATAAGTTGCACCCCTTACTTTTCTTGCTCGTTTCGATTTACTCTTGGACTGCTATTCCTCGACATGTTTTCCTCTTTACTCTGGATGTTGATGCACATGCAACAGACCTTATTGCCCCCCAGCATCTCCGCGTGTTCTGACAAGCTGCGGTACTACTGACAACTACGGATAATGTTCAGATGATCAAACTCGGTATGTATAGAGAAAGTTACAAGCTCTGCACTCTTCATTAGGCTGTGCACTTTCTAATATTAAAATCAGCTCGTGTATTTATGTGTTGGCAACTACCACAAGGCAGAAATAAGCAACAGTATTCCCCGCAGTTCACTTTGCAGTAGTCTTCCAGGAACATCTTCGAGTGCATGATTATAACCAATTCAAACATAACAAAGGCGAGTTGATGCAAGTTTTCCAAATCAAAATAAACAACCAATTAACTTACTATACTCTATACTCTATCGGTTGGTTGGTTGGTTCCTTAGTTTAGGGGCTGCAACAACGCGGTCATGTAGCCCCGTGAACTTAGGGTGTGTGTAGAATCTGTCTGATAACCGGTGTTAATTGTGATGACTGTATTAGTGTGTGTTATCTGTTATTAATTCTAGTAAGGACTGAAGACGATAATTTCAAGTACCATATGCTACCGTCCACGACACCTAGCTGTGAACTTCGCTACTACTAGATGCCATCGCAACCAACGCCCGGTGATGAACATAAGTTATAAATAATATTATTATGTAATTAATTTAAATGCTAATATTAGATTTAAGTTATGAAAAAAATTAGAATTACTGTTAAAATTTTGTAGGTTTACTGTTATTGGGGTTAAAGACCCTGTTGTAAACCAGCATAAATAAATAAATAAATAAATAAATAAATAAATAAATAAATAAACATTGGAACCTAAGAGCATTAATCAAACCTAACCTACAAATTTTGGCTTCACACACGTGTAGTTAGTGGAAGGTTCTTTTCCATGCCATAAATCTATGACATGGGACCGCCGGCTTTACTTCCCCTCCAAAGGAAAGCATACTGAGGGATTCGACGACTTCGGTCGGATTTGAACCTGCAACCTTAGCCATAGAAGCTCAGCAAGAAACAAAATCAACCCAATAGACGGTCTATCACTCTTCCATTTCCAATATTATTACATCAAATGACAGTTAGCTGCATATCAACTGAGTTGATATAAACACCAAATGCCGCTGCGAGGAAGATGGTCACAAGCCACAGCAGCAGACCCAGAATCAACCTCACAGCTCGCACTGGCGAGACCAAGTAGACTACTAGGTGTAGTACTCTCAAGCCTCCACAAGACAGTCATTTTAGATAAATAAATAATCTTTACGAATAAATCATAATCAAACGACAAACTTTCTCCCCTAAAAAAACATTGTAAATAATGTAATGAGAGATATCAACAAGTAGTTCCGTGAAGAACTATACAGCCTATTTTCATATATCCTACTTATGTTAATTGCCACTATCAACATACACAATTTCAGTTTGATTGCTGTAATAGATTCGTAGATATTGAGAACCGACTAAATATTTCGGATGGTCGCCATGTTGGATTTTATATATGTAGGTCCTAGAGTTACGTACTGTTACATGCAGATTATTGTGAACGTGTAGTACTCAAACTTCAATCGCATAATTAGGACACAAGAAGTAACAAGGAGATTTTAAAATTTTTCACAGCTGCCATCTTGAGGTTATGGAAACAATTGAAATAAATTAGATGCCAGTGGATTAACATTCGTATAAAGTTTTACTGTACCAAGTTTCACTGCACGCGGATGGTTAAATTGAGAGAAACGTCCATGTGAATATTTATAATTCGCGTCGCCGCCATGTTGGATTTCTGATCACCAGGTTATTTAAAGTCCTATAGGTGAACTTAAGTTCATAGCCCCTATGAACATTAAAAAATACAGTTTGATTGCTAAAATAGATTCGTAGATATTCAGTATCGTCTAAATATTTCGGAGGGTCGCCATGTTGGATTGTTAAATGTATAGGCCATAGAGTCATGTACCATTAAAGGAAAATTATTGCGTAGATTCATTATTCAAACTTTCACTTCGATCGCATGACTACATCACAAGAAATAAAAACTTAATTTTAAAATTCGCACTGCCGCCATCTTGAGGTTATGTAAACAATTGAACTAAATTAGATACCAGTGGATTACAATGTGTATAAATATTTCCTGTACCAGGTTTCAGTGCGCTTGGAACATTAAATCGCGAGAAAGGTCTATTTAAAATTTTCAAATTCGCTTGGCCACCAAGTTCGTTTTGTAGTTAACCGGTTTTTGAAAGTCTTATAGATGGACTTCCAGTAGTGCCCTTTATCTCCGTACAAAATTTTAGGGAGATACCGCTAATAGTTTCAGAGATATAGAATGCCGGTGAAATATTTCGCACATCCGCCATCTTGTGATTATGTAAACAATTGAACGAAGTTTGATGTCGGTGCATTACAATGTATATAAACATATACTGTACCAAGTTTCATGGCGTTTGATTGGTCAAATCGCGAGAAACGTCTATTTAAAAGTCGCAAATTCGCTTGGCCGCCATGTTGGTTTTGTAGTTACCGGGTTTTCAAAAATCACATAGGTGAACGTATAATAGTTCCCTCTATCACCATAGAAAATGTCAGAGTAATATCGGTGATAGTTTCGGAGATATTGAATGCTGGTGAAATATTTCGCACTGCCGCCATGTTGGATTGGTGAGTCGTAACAAAATTTGAAGGGCACTGTCGAGGTCGCTCGGAATTCTGCTATGACCTTTCCGAGTTTCGTTGAAATCGCTCCTTCCGTTTAGATTTTATTGGGGGGGGGGGACACACACACGAATCACACACACACGCGCACACACACGGACAAAAGGTGATCTCATAAGCCTATTTTTTTCAAAATTGAAAATAGGCTAAAAATGCTTAACATTAAATAAAAATCAAATCAAATGAATTAAACAATCGCAAACAGCAGAGCGAAAGGAGCCCTTAAGGGCACCAGACTCTATCCATTTTTCATCGACTGCCTAAGAGTACTACTACTCTTTAAACTTGTATTTAATTTTAAAATGATACATGTAAATCTTTCTAGAAACCTATTTCTCTTATGATTGCAAATAGTATTTGTTTTATGCTATTTTTGTACACATTACATTTATCATCATTATAGACTTACTGGCGGACCCGTGCGAGTTATCTCGCATATTCATAAACCACACTTTCCCCGGCGCCCCTACGGCTAAAACGCGAACTGAACAGCATTGATGTCGCGTAATTGTAAATCGCACACTTCTTATAAAAAATGATATTTATGAAATTAGAATGCAATTCGTCACTGATAATGTCATTTGTGTGCTGAGTCCATTGATTGACCGCTTAGCCGTAACACTCACCAGTTATTCGATATTTATGAAATTATACGATTTAAGTACTCATTCCTCTGAAAATCAGTATAGAGAAAAGCAAGACCATGGTGATGACAAGAGGGGAAAGACAAGGAAAGGGCACTGTGAAAATTGGAAGTCAGAGTTGGAAATTGTGGACACGTTCAAATACCTGGGAAGTGAATTGATGCAAACTGGCAGGTTGGACATGGAGATTGGCAGGAGGGTACAGCAGAGCAATGCATTCTATCAAAGTGTAAGAAAACTTGTTTGGGATAAGGAAGTACCAAGGAAAAGCAAGGAGGTAATGTATAAAGTGTACTATGTTCCCATATTAACTTATGCAGCTGAGACTTGGACCCTGACAAGCAGGCAAGAGAGTAGAATCCAAGCCAGTGAAATGAAATTCCTAAGAAGTATGATAGGAAAGACAAGGAAAGACAGAGTGAGGAATGAAGATGTTAGGAAGGAAGTTGGGATGGGAAAACTAAATGAGAGAATTGAGAAGAATAAACTAAGGTGGTTTGGACATGTAAAGAGGATGGAGGAAAATAGAATACCAAGACAGATGCTGGAGGCGAAGTGCAAGGGTAAGAGAGCAAGGGGAAGACCTAGAACAAGGTGGATTGATTCAGTGAAGAACAGCGTAAGAAAAAGAAATCTGGACTGGGACAAGATCGTGGAAGAAGAATGGTGGAAGGAAAGAGGAAAGTGGAGAAGTGCCATAAATACCCCGACCCGGCAGGAGCTGGATAAGGGGAAATGATGATGATGATGATGATGATGATGATGATCCTCTTTGATTTACTGTTTCTGAAATCCATGCAAAATGATAAAGGAAATACCTCAGAATGTTAAAATGCGATGGAACAGGCGTCACAGCGGCCAAAATGTGATGTGGACAGCAATTATGTAGCATATTTTCCTACAGCAACAGTATCTGCAAATCGCACGCTTCGTACATTTTTAAGTCATTTTTTAAAGAAATGATAGATATTTATGAAATTAGAGTGCAATTCGTCACTGCTAATGTCTATTCTCTTTCATTTGAATGCTCATTTGTCACGATCGGTCTCTTTTGAGCGCTGCAGGAAGGATCTATACTACTGAAATAATATATACTAGCATTACCCGCCACGGTTTCGTCCGCGAATATTCTAGTTGTAAAGAGTACACTTAGCAAAATCTCAGTCATGAATGCTATGACTGATTTATCCTTGGTATGAATAATCAGACTTTATCAATTCAGCTACTGGTGCAATGATTAGGTGTTTGTCATTCCTTCATAGGTATATCAGAGCGAAGTTAGTTTTCTGGGAATATCACAGACAGTGTTAATTTAAGGGCCTTTAAATGTGGTTTTCGGAGACCCTTTATAGTCGGGTGAAAAAGACCTTTCTTACCACACAAACACGTGAAATTTGCATGAAAAAATTCAAGAGTGCCCCTTGACCCCCGACCCCGTTAAGCGAATTATACTGTATGTATAGATGAATTTAACAGCTTAATTTGGTTCAGTGATAACCTTATAACCGTCTGGAAACTTTCACAGTAATGTAATAATTGGAATTGCATTGCGTCTTACAGAAATAGATGGACCTGTGAGATTCTGTTACCATGGTTACCGTGTTGCATTCTTTCATTATTTCATTGTAAATATACATGTTTTAAGGTATTTATTTAATTGTGAGGCATTTAAAGAGTAAGTGAGTGCGTTTCGCTTACGCATTGGGTTATGCTGAACCTGTAGATACCCCATATGTGTATGTTGGTGTTAATGGGATCTTATTTTTGGTACAAAACTGGAATGGGACCTCAGCAGAATAATATAGGGAGGGATAATGATAGACAAACTCTGTGCAAACACCTCTCCTAAGCAATAGAGATAGGCGAGTTACTGTAGTGGCAACAGTGCGCTGTTGAAACCCGTAAAGGCTCAATACCTGGGCTTTCAGTTCTCACATTAAGGATATTGCAGAGGCGTCCTGGAAGGTCATAACCAAGAAGACATGGTAACTTGCGACCATATCATAACCATGTGAGGCCGAACTTAATCGAGGCGGAGACGGAAGAAAAAATGTAACAAAGACTTTACAGTGAAGTCGTTGCTGATTTATTTGAGGACAAAAGACTTCATGGTCATCAACCCCATATAGTAGGTAAACGTACGGATTCTGTGTGATAGCATCCGCGAATGTAGGAATGGGTATTAATATTAGAGGCTAGGTTGGGTAAATGCGTCCGGAGACGTGAAATAAAGAAGCATTTCATCATTTTGTAGTCGCCATGCTCGGGGCTCGAACTACTTCATTGTGTCTGAGAAATGTGTAACGGGTCTGCAGCACTGACGCAACGATCTGTTTGTCTCGCTTTATAATTGCTTGACTAATTAAATATTAATTACTTCCTTGATAATCACCTTATAGTACAGTTCTGTACCGTTACTCCAATGGCATCCCATGTGAGATCGGCTTCTTCTCTGGACTTAGGATTTAGCCGATCGTATTTCCTTTCAGCTCAGGATCTCGCGTACTTGTTAATCTTGTCGTGATTTTAGAGGAGCAGCGGTGAAGAATTTGCCTCTTCTTTAACCTTGTGGTAAATATACTGACACCGGTTACCCACATTTACACTGAGAGATTAGGATCACTTGATAAAAGTAATATTTTCAATGCTAATAATACACACAAAAATATTCACTCATACGCCTTTCCTTTATCTAAAAGGGATTTTGTCAAACATACAGTACTGTGTTGCACTACAATCCTTCCGAAAAAGTAATGAAACATTGTACCACATCCCTTTGCAGCTATCACAGTTTGGACTCTGATAATCATATCATATCATATATATATATATATATATATATATATATATATATATATTATTTCAGTGGTATAAATCCCTCCTGCGGCACTCACAAGCGACCGATCGTGAAAATAGGCCTTCAAATGAAAGAGAAAAGACATTAGCAGTGACGAATTGCACTCTAATTCCATAAATATCAATAATTTCTTTAAAAAATGACTAAAAAAATGTACGAAGTGTGCGATTTGCAGATACTGTTGATGTAAGAAAATACGCTCCATAATTGCTGTCCACTTCACATTTTGGCCACTCTGACGCCCGTTTCATGTCTTTTTAACATTCTGAGGTCTTTCCTTAATCATTTTGCATGGATTTCAAGAACACTAAATCAAATGAATGAGTACTCAAATCGTATAATTTCATAAATATCGAATAACCGGTGAGTGTTACAGCACACTCAGCACAAAAAGGCATTATCAGTGACTAATTGCATTCTAATTTCTTAAATATCCAATTTTTGAAAGAAGTGTTCGATTTGCAAAACCTATTGGGGTCCGCACGGGTCTAATAGTAATGTTAAATGTTGTATTAAGGGGCGGAACGGCGAGGTCATCTGCCCCAGCTTAGACTCTATCTAGCATACTGCAAATGCACCTCATTTTATTTTCATCATTATGCTACACGATGATGGTTCTTTCAATCAATCCGATTTTATCCGCAAGGATCTCAGCGAAAACTTTCCTCTCTATTGGCTCTCCAGGTTATCAATCGGGTTGAGATCCGGAGAGTTGCCAGGCCACTAGATAATCTTTGCTGTGTTGTCACGAAGAAACTGTATCACTTTCTTAAAGCCATATAACAAAGTGCACAATCGTACATGAACACCAATTTGCCGTATGAAGACCAATCACGGACTTGTGAAAACAATCGTTTCTCGAGAACCATCATGTAATTACTGATGTTGGTTCATGGTCGCTTCGACAATAGGCCTAATATAGGCGGCCAGTTTTAATACCACTGATGAAGAAACACATCCTTGTCACTTCATTGCATCACATATGGCTGCTGGAGCTTTTATTTCTCGCAGTAAAGAGGTGCGGGTGCGCTTCATAAAAAGGGACGTAGCACGGCCCAACTCCTGTTGGGGTCCGGGGGAGGGACACCAAGAGCCCGCTGATGAGCCAGCTTGGTGTCCTAGGCGAAACCCCACACAAGACACGGCATGAACCTAGAAGAATTGCTGAGTTTTAATTCAATGGCCGTGAAAGCCAATATACTAGACAAAACAGTACTGTAGTTATGACTCGATACTAAAGTAGACTTAACTTACATATCTCGAAAGGGAAGATTTTCGTTTGCATAAAAGTTAAATATGGGAAATTATTGGAAGTTTCTTCAATATCTCGACTCGATGCCTACAATTTATTAGTTTCGTTATAATGTGAACAGAGATTTTTGTTTTAGTGATAAAAAGGAGTACACTTTATTGTGAGTGAAAAGCTAGCGTAATACGGCCTGTTTCACAGTAGCGATGAGCGTGCTCATGGTAGCTGACATACTTCCCCTGAACAGACAGCCTTGACAAAGTTCTCTGCCGACTACGTCAACGGAATATCGCTGGGATCCTGTTTTGTGGTTATGCAAATGCTGAACACGTCATTCACGTTGGACAGCCCTCCCCCGCAAATAAGAGCATTACGATGCGATGGTGGTGGTGGCAATTGAAAACAGCTGAAGTTTATTGACGGAAACAACACGAGATCTCAGTACGCTGGCCGCCCCTCTAAGAGAGTGGGGGTGTTGTGTTGTGCGCGGGTCGTCCGGGCAACGTGACGCGACGCATGGCGGGACTAATGATGGAGCTCAAACGGGTCAGCCTAATTTACCAAGTGGATGACAGGACTCTCTTAAAAGAATCCATACTGATGTTCTACAGTTTGGCGTGACAAAGCAGAAACTAGTCCGTCAACGTTCAGTTGCACAACAAAACATACATGCCTTCATTGTTCTATTCATGTACCATACGTACACGAGCGATGCAAGAAACCAGACACCAGTCGATAGCCTATCAAATTTTGAAGCCTCAACTTCATCGCTGACAAACCACTAGCAATATTTCAGTACTCCTACTAAACTTACTGGATGATGCAAAATTCAAAGCAACACTTCTGATCATTTCCCATATTTAACTTCTATACAAACGAAAATCTTCCCTTTCAGGATATGTAAGCCTACTTCACTATCGATTCACCCCCCAGAGGCTCACATCTATTGGTACGTGGGCTGGCGACCACGGGGCCCCAGCTGCGTCCGTCATTTGCTTCCACTTACTTGTGCCGGGCTCCTCTCCGTCTTCTTTCCTGTCGCCCTCACTTGGTCAATTCTTGTTCCCTTCCAACCCGACGGTATTAGAGTATATGAGGCCTAGGGGGTCTCTTCCTTTCCCGCCTTATTTGGCCCTTGTCTCATCTTTTCTGATACCCTCCTTCTGTAAGGGGTCAGCTTTCTTTTTCTTTTCATGTTCTCTCCTGCCTTGTGCTCAAGGCCCTCAAGGAGGCAGGGTGTATGTAGCTCCACCACTTCTGGTGCACCCTGGATATTGCTACACCCTCAGGGGCTCACGGCTGGTGAGTTCGGGAGTTAGCGACCCCGAGGGATTCTTGAGCTGGGTCCGGTTTCCCCCTTTTATCCATTACCTCTGGGGCGGACCCTCTCCTCTTTCACTTTGCTATCTGCCTTTCATGGCTCTCCTTCCCTCCAAGTTCCTCAATCCGCATTCTTCGTGAGTTGAGGGCATTTCTTTTCCTCCTGTCCTTTATTTGCCTTATTCTCCTTTTGTTTTCCATTTCTTCTTCTAGTATATAAGTTAGTTTTAGTTATAGCCTAGTTCACATTTCATTTTCATCTTCACGATCACCCAAACCATTAAGGGCCGATAACCTAGATGTCAGACCCCTTAAAACAACATTTATCAACTATAGATTCATAAGTACTGTTTTCATAACCACTAGATAGGAGCTGTGCGAAATTTTAAAATCTCATTTTTAGCCTATTTTTATTTATGACAAAAAATAGGCTTATGAGATCACCTTTTGTCCATGTGTGTGTGCCTGTGCGTATGTGTGTGTTCACCCCCCCCCCCCCACACCATCCCCCCTCCGGGACCTACCGGGATGAATAACAGACGGGGTTAAACAGGGGACTGGGAATGAACCTAGTACCATCACGGCATTTGTCTGAAGTGAAACTAAGAAGTCATGGAAAATTATTTCGATCGTGATCGACGGCAGAATGTGAAAGATGAGTAGAATGCATTGGAGTTTTATTTTAAGGAGAGAATCACATCCTTTTGTATGCATGCCTCTTTCTCTGTGGATGACACGGCTCATTGTCAGCATTACGACCAGCTGAAGGTCTTCTCGCCACACAAGTGCAAAGAATTCTATTCTTATACAAATTCTAGAATATAAAATATAACACTTGCAAACAATGTGGCTGCTTATGCTAATGTGTGTTCCCTAGTTGCAAATGTGCTTTCATTAATACATTGAAAAAGATAAAAATTGAAATTTTCAAACTATTTAAGCGAGGATTACTTTAAGTAATTTTCAAAATAATGTACTCTGAATTATAATGCAAGTATTTAATGAGACACTCTTCTTCCGGGTTGATATAAAATCATTTAAATTATGAAAAATCCATTTCAATTGAAAAGTTCAATAGCAATTATGATAAATCACTCATACCAGAAGTGCCTTAGGCTCCTGGGAGAGCCAGGCAAGGACGTAGGCGTACCCGAATTTTACTTTAAAACGCTTGCACGCTGTTGTAGACTAAGAACAAATTAATGGGCGAGAAATGCAAAGATCAGTTTCCTTTAAAAGGGAAAGCAATAATTAGAATAATAAACGTATTTCTTTGTGTCAAATATATTTATTTACATTTTTACTTAAGAGAAAAAAAAACACTTGCTTAGAAAAATAACAACCTGTTTTCTGCTCAACAAGCTCATGAATAGAGACCGTATTCTTAGGTTTTTGCCTATTTTTTTTCTTACTTATAAATACAATAATACTTAAATCTTCTTCTTCCTCTTCCTCTTCAAGTGCCTCGTCCTCCAAGAACATTGACGATGATCTGCTGTTTGTCCATAGCTGTTCTAAACAGTGATACTGTATTAAGTCCAAACCACTGGCTTAAGTTCTTTAGCCAGGATATTCGTCTGCATCCTGGACCCCTAATGCCATCAATCTCCCCTTGGATAATTAATTGCCAGAGGTGGTATTTGTTGTTGCGCATGAAATGACCAAAGTGTTCTAATTTTCTCCTTTTGATGATACTGAGAATTTCTGAGTCTTTGTTCATACGCCGCAGTACTTCCACATTTGTGACTTTAGCTGTCCATGATATCCTTAAAATCCTGCGATACATCCACTTTAATACTTTTCCAAATCACACTCGAACCATATACATGAATTCTGTTGTAAGCTTACCTAAAAAAAAGCTTAATATAGTTGGAGAAGAAATGGGTCTGACGATCAACACCAAGAAAACAAAACATACGGTTTTCAGTCGATGAAGAGATGAAGTAATTCTGACAACAAATCCAACAAGAACCTTGGTTGTTGGTTAGCAGAGGATTTGAATCCAGACCTTGAAATTAAGACCCGTATAGAAATGGCGAGATCAACTTTTAAGAAAATGAGACCTTTATTGTGCGATGATGCCTTAAATTTAAAACTCAGACAGCATATTGTAAAATGTTTTGTTTGGTCCATTTTGATTTAAGGAGTGGAAGCCTGGACTATGAAATCGTCCATCATTGAGAGGCTCGAAGCTCTGGAAATGTGGTTTCATAGAAGGATGCTGAAAGTCTCTTGGATAGATCATGTCTCTAATGACCAGGTACTGCAGAGGGCAAATTTCAATATTTTGAAGCCTCCGTGGCTTAGGCGGCAGCACGCCGGCCTCTCACCGCTGGGTCCGTGGTTCAAATCCCGGTCACTCCATGTGAGATCTGTGCTGGACAAAACGGAGGCAGACAGGTTTTTCTCCGGGTACTCCGGTTTTCCCTGTCAAAATTTCATTCCAGCAACACTCTCCACTCTCATTTCATTTCATCTGTCATTCATTTAATCATTGCCCCAGAGGAGTGCGTCAGGCCTCGGCAGCCGGCACAGTTCATATCCTCGCCGCTAGAAGGGGGCATCATTCATTCCATTCCTGACCCGGTCGGAGACTGGAAGCAGGCTGTGGATTTTCATTTTCATTTTGCGCATGTGCTTACACATTCTCAGCATATTTGCTGGAGAGAGAACATTAACAATCCCAGATAACACAGTACATACATCATAAAGAGCAAATTCTCGGTGACTGCATTCCGTAGTACATTTACACTTTTCCCTCACTACTTGAGGCTTAATTAGCCCTACTATGCGACACGTTGAAAGTATGTCTGTCTTCTGCAAAATATTAAAAAGGCCTGGGTCTAATTTCAACTCAGTGAGAGATTCCTTTAGGTTGTTGGGAATCACGCCAGTCCTGGAGATGATTATAGGAACTGTCCTGATTTGTGCCATGTGCCATTGCTTCCTGATCAGTTCTGAAAGCTCTTTATACTTTGACAGCTTTTCAACATGTATATTTGTATTATTATTAATATTATTATTATTATTAAATCCAAGCCTCCGTGGCTTAGGCGGCAGCACGCCGGCCTCTCACCGCTGGGTCCGTGGTTCAAATCCCGGTCACTCCATGTGAGATTTGTGCTGGACAAAGCGGAGGCAGACAGGTTTTTCTCCGGGTACTCCGGGTTTCCATGTCACAAATTTCATTCCAGCAACACTCTCCACTATCATTTCATTTCATCTGTCATTCATTTAATCATTGTCCCAGGGGAGTGCGACAGGCTTCGGCAGCCACAGTTCATATCCTAGCCGCTAGATGGAGGCTTCATTCATTCATTTCATTTCATTCCCTGACCTGGTCGGTCGACTGGAAGTAGGCTGTGGATTTTCATTTCATTATTATTATTAATATTAAGTTGTTTCCTGCAGCTATCGTGCAGACTCGAGAAGAGAACCCCGAACTGGCACGAATGTTGCGTATTTCTCTCACGTCTCCACCGCTGTATTCATTGTTTATGGAAAGAGCCCGTGATATTCGAGCCGCACGTTGTGTTCATAGTTTGCAATAACGGGGCCAGCATCTGTCCCAGATATGATCTTCCTGGTGATGGCTATCTGTAGTACTTGGCTAAGAAGATGAATATGGAACTTTGGCATACCATTTACTGTAAGCGCCGTTAGGGGATCAAAACAGAAGAACCATTCTTGTCTGAGATTTGCCGATGACATCGTCATCTTGGCCGACACGCCTGAGGATTTGAAAGAGTATTTGAATGGTATGGACTCCGTCTTGAGGAAAGAATTCATGATGGAAATTAATACATGTAAAACAAAAATATTGGAATGTAGCCGAAAGAAATCAGAAACCTCTATGGACATCAAATTGGCAGGTGAAAAGCTAAAGGAAGTAGGGGACTTCTGTTACTTACAAAGCAAAATAACCAGTGATGGACGAAGCAAAGAGGATAGAGAAAGTAGGTTGGCTCAGGCAAGGAAAGTATTTCTACAGAAAAGGAATCTTTTGACATCGAATATAGATTTAGAAATTAGGAAGTCATTTTTGAAAGCCTTTGTCTGGAGCGTGGCACTCTATGGAAGTGAAACTTGGACTATTGGTGCAGCAGAAAAGAGGAGAATTGAAGCGTTTGAAATGTGGTGTTACAGGAGAATGATGAAGATCAGATGGGTAGATAGGGTGACAAACGAAGAGGTATTAAGACGAGAGGGAGAGGAGAGATGTTTCTGGTGACTGCTAATGAAGAGAAGAGATAGGTTGGTAGAACACACACTAAGACACCCAGGAATAGCAAGCTTAGTTATGGAAGGAAAGGTCGAGGACAAGAACTATAGTGGTAGACCAAGGTTAGAATATGTTAAACAGATTACCTCGGATGTGGGGAGTGGTAACTATGTAGAGATGAAACGATTAGCTCAGGACAGGCAGGAATGGAGAGCTGCATCAAACCAGTCAAAAGAATGAAGACTCAAACAACATAATTTAATTTTGAGTTAACGTTAAGGATGAAACTTACCTTAGTTGTACTAACTTTGATTGGTTCATTCATACTGTGAGACACTTTATTTCCGTGATTATAAACAGGTTTAAAGTAGTTTTGTATTTAGAAGCGAGGGAAAATAGGTAAAAAAACTAAGAATCTTGGCCCTAGTCATTACATTGTGACTGGATGTAGTCTCAAGTTTGCTTCAGAGCCGTTAAGTATTCCTGGATGGCCAGTCCCTTGCAACTTGAACAACGTGCTTGGCGAGTTTTGTGAGGCACATACCATGAAATCAGCCTTTACTGTGCATAATATTAGAATTACGACGGTACTCGCTCGGCTCGTCCTTGACTTTAGCTCTGGTTATTCTCCTGCTATGAGAAGCAATTAATTTTCTGATATTTCTATTAAGCGCAGTCCTTGCAAGGTAGGCCTATGCATTTTGATTCATATATTGAGTTTCTTCACATCTTCAGTTGCATTCTTCTTTCTTCTTGTGCCTGGTCTCCTGGACGTTGGTGATCTATATGGACAGTTTTGTCCTATTCTAGCAGCATGGTATAGTTTTTCGGTGGTTGTTATACCACTTTTGAATGTTTTTGAGGCATGATATTTGTCTTCAACCTCCTGCTCGTTGTCCTTCATATTTGCCTTTTAATAAAATAGCCTCCGTGGCTTAGGCGACAGCACACCGGCCTCTCATCACCGATCATTCCATGTGAGATTTGTGCTGGACAAGTGGAGGCAGACAGGTTTTTCTCCGGGTACTCTGGTTTTCCCTGCCAACTACACTCCCCACTATCATTTCATTTCATCTGTCATTCATTTAATCATTGCCCCAGGGGAGTGCGACAGGCTTCGGTAGTAGGCACAGTTCATATCCTCGCCGCTAAATGGGGGCTTCATTAATTCCATTCCCTGACCCGGTCGGTCTACTGGAAGCAGGCTGTGGATTTTAATTTTCATTAAAATGAGATGCAATATGGCATTTTTCTGTCACCACGAGTTCTACAATAAAATGCGTGTAAACGTTAAAGTTCTAACTTATCTTAGTTGTCATATTTATTATGAACTACCTATGATTGACCTTGTTTGGCGCGCTCATCCGATAGGACACATTAAATAAAACGAGCGTTATCGTGTTGAAAAGCAATGACATTTACCATGCCAGGAGAATGTATGATAGTTACCGCATTGTTCTCTACATCAGCGTTTCCCAAACTGTGGCACGCGTACCATGGTACGGAAAATATAACAAACATAAAATATGTCGCCGGAGGACTTAAGGCCAAAACTAAGACGCAGTTTTATGAATTGAATTGTGATTCAGAACTAAGGCAAACTTTTTCATATTGGCTCTTTTGAAATTTTGGTTTGAGAAGCGTGCAGACTATTCAGACATAGCTGACAAAGCAGTTGGATTTTTACTGCCTTTCACTACTTCATACTTGTGTGAGACTGCATATTCTTCACTTGTTTATCTCAAGAATAAATACCGGAATAGGCTCCTTACAGTGGGAAACGATCTTTGTTTGAGACTCAGCAATCTTAAACCTGACATTCCTCAGTTGGCTTCTAATCTTCAAGCTCACCCTTCATACTGAAGTTGTTAGTTGAACTTTGCTTTTTATGTTTAATTATTAAGAGTTCTTTTATTCATGTTATCTGTACAGTGTCATTTCTGAATGTTTGAATTGAATACGTATTGTAATACATTATAAAACAACTGGACACACTTTTTATTTTTTGAACTTTAACTCTAGCAGTCTAACTAAAAAAAAATCAATCCGTATTTTGGTCTGCTACGTAGTGGTGGTGGTGGGGTTATGGTTATTATATCTCCCAACCATTAGGTGGTACGCGAGAGATTCTCATCTCTGAAAGTGGTACACACATTAAAAAAAGTTTGGGAAACACTGCTCTACATAGTATCAATCCAAGTCCCGGATTCTTGGATGTAAAAGGTAATCTCGAGAACCACTGGATGGATTTTGATTCAGTTTTCACCATTCTGTAAAGGATTTCTCGAGGAAGGTTTCTGTTGAAAAAAAAACAACATTTATGTCCAAAGGAAGCCGAGCAGTAACGATTTCAGTGAATCGAGTCGAATAAAAATCCGCCGTCCGTGCGCCTTTTAAGCTTACGCTGGGGAAATCGTTAAAAATATATACAAATAAGTCCACGACAGCATATCTTTAACTTTAATACATCGCCCACTAGAAGTGTTTTTACGTTTTCATTTCTTCCAACAATCTCCATTCAGTGGAAATTAAAATTATACTAGCGGACCCGTGCGAGAAATCTCGCATATCCATAAACCACACTTTCCCCATTACGTTTTGCAAGTCGAACATTTCTTACAAAAATTGATATTTAAAAAATTAGAATGCAATTCGTCACTGATAATGTCATTTGTGTGCTGAGTGTGCTGTAACACTCACCGGTTATTGGATATTTATGAAATTATACCATTTGAGTACTCATTGCTTTGATTTACTGTTTCTGAATTCCATGATAAAGGAAAGACCTCAGAATGTTAAAATGAAATGAAACAGGCGTCACAGCGGGCAAAACGTGAAGTGGACAGCAATTATGGAGCTTATTTTCCTACAGGAACAGTATCTGCAAATCGCACACTTCGTACATTGTTTTAAAAGTCATTTTTAAAGAAATTATTGATATTTATGGAATTAGAGTGCAATTCGTCACTGCTAATGTCTATTTTCTTATCATTTGAATGCTCATTTTCACGATCGATCACTTGTGAGTGCCACAGGAGGGAACTATGCTACTGAAATAATATATATGATACTTCAGAGCGAGTATACAAGCTATCGAGCGAGCCTACCATCCCAGCTTCGGCCATCATCAAACTGTTGAGTCGTGTCGAGTTCAGAGTTCAGAGAAGAGTAGCCTATACGTGTTTGGAGTTTCCCTGTTCACCTCGGCTTTCCTGCGTTGCGTCTGGGAACTAATAGTTTCTGTTTGGTATTTGTGAACATAGTTTTAAGATTCTTTTATGCTCGACGATGTCGAAATGTAAACAGTATGTGCCAGAAAACTGTATCATAATGAGGCACATTATAACACTAGTTTTCATTATGAAACAGTTTCTCCCACCAATCAGAGCTCATGAAACAGTTGTTTGACCAATTAGGTAAGGATACCTTCGCGCATGCGCTCAAAATCCAACATGTCTCTATAAATTACCGAAAGTGCACCGTACATATGTTCGCGTAAATAAACTGGCGAATATGAGATTAGAAATAGCACTGTATATACCTTGATATCCAAAACTCCAATTTAAACACAGCGCATTGCTTTCAAACGACTTCAGTGACAGTTTGACTGAATGCAGATGCACATCAGCAGGCTGTAAACATTGCCAAGCACACATAGCGCATGCGTCGGTCGGTCAGAGCACTTGGAAAACAGAGATATACTACCCAGCGCTTGCACTCTGATCACAAGAGGAACATAATTAACACCATAAGTAGATATGAAAAATGAAAATCCACAGCCTGCTTCCAGTCTGCGACCGGGTCAGGAATGGAATGAATGAAGCCCCCATCCAGCGGCGAGGATATGAACTGTGCTGGCTGCCGAGGCCTGACGCACTCCTCTGGGGCAATGATTAAATGAATGGCAGATGGAATGAAATGATAGTGGAGAGTGTTGCTGGAATGAAATTTTGACAGGGAAAACCGGAGTACCCGGAGAAAAACCTGTCTGCCTCCGTTTTGTCCAGCACAGATCTCACATGGAGTGACCGGGATTTGAACCACGGATCCAGCGGTGAGAGGCCGGCGTGCTGCCGCCTAAGCCACGGAGACTTGCCATAAGTAGATATAAAAGGTATAAATCTTAAAGACACAATAAAACAAGATATTAAATAAAACTTTAATGACTGCAAATTAAATCTGAATCTCAACAGATATTTATGATTATTTATGTTAAAATATATAATAAAGTTATAATTATCGTCGAACATAAACAGTGGTATGCAACTCGCCTATAATGGTAATTAAGACACTTGTATGGAAATTATCAAACTCGCTTACGCTCGTTTTATAAACATACTCGTGTCTTAATTATTGCCATTATAGGCTCGTTGCATAATGTACTATTATTATTCAATCTACGCTGACTAGGATATCTATGTATACCGTAACATGTACGTATTAATTTAATTATAAAACTTCTTTCTAGGCTTTTATAATTTGAAATTTACAATATGTACACTTATTAAGTTACAGCAGTTATTATAAACTAGCGCAACTTGTCAAGATTTTTAGTTAGAAGTGCAGCAACGGGCCTGATCACCAAAATGTCCCAAGCCTTGGGAGTGTACTTAGAAGGTCGTGCGCTGACCTGGCCAACCCCTCTGTCCTCCTGCCCCTACTAATCGATGTGAGATCACTCAAAAGCACGATGTAACTATTCTTCGTCCATATTCCCGGTAGACTTGACATTTACTGACATTTTGTGTCGCCCCTCGCCCGAACAATAGCCGGCGCGTCACCCCAGGAACAAAGTGGCACATCCCGGCCGAGCAGAACCCAAGCACGGTCACTGCTCCGTAATCATTGTGCAATGCCTTCCTTCCAAGTGCATTGGCTACTGATTTGTTATGGCTTTTTGGCGGAACCTACGGCATTTGTTTGATGGCCTATGCTATTAATAGGTTAGGGTCTAGGATTGGGTGGGTTAAGAAGTCGATGTGGAATCACACTCAGGAGGCCGCCGTTAGCGCCGAAAGACGTACTTGCGAACTCTCACGCGGGGAGTGAGCCTTGGAAAGCTCGACGAAGACAGACGTTTGTTCGCCGAGTCTAGATAGTGGAAGTAAACACAGTTGTACACGTGATTGCAGGGCTGCCCTCAAGGGGTGCATAGAGCTGTGTCTGTTGAACGAACAGTGCTGTGTATTGTATAGCCTACATGTGAAGCGGGCTGACTCACAAGCTACAGCGCGGTTTATTATTGTTCGTTTATGTTTTATTTGTTTAATTAATTAATTAATTAATTAATTAATTACTTCTTAACTGCTTACGACAGGCAACAGTACTGCTCGGGTCTAAGCTGCGTGAACCTGAGAGGAATGTGCATCGCGGACTATGAGAAGTGGTGGTGACGAGTGATGCGGTTTCTCGGTCCTTGCGTAGTAACAGAAGCAAATACATTAGTTGGTGACTCACTCACTCATTCGCAATGCCACACTGGTTTCAGAAAAGACATATGTTAGCAGTATTTGAATAGACGAGAATGTCAGGTGAAACGGCGGGCTGTCAACAGGCTTCTCAATTCTCGCCTGCTCCTACCCTGCCTCTGCTCTTCATCCCGCAAGTTCACAGAGCTTAGACCCGAGCAGTATTGACGTCCGAAACGGGGGAGGAGCTTACGGTCAGCTGTTTGCAATATGGCGGCGAGATAGTGACGAGAAGTAATTGGGTGTGCGTTTGTTATGGCTTCTAATTTATGATGGCAAAATACTACATATTTTCTTTCATTGATAGAAATATTTTATAATCAATTTAAATGCAGTGCCTAATTACTACCAGTTAAAAATATTACCCACATGTAGATAGTTAATTTACTGTCTGCTGTTACATATATGAAGCCTGAATTTGCATGAATGTTTTGGGTTCAAAGAAGCGTTTCTTGGGATGCTCAAATCATAGCCTACTTCAATATTGCAAATATAGACCTACATACTTGCTGTTCAAAGGCAAGAATATAAATTCTCTGGCAAATTATGGCTAGGAACAGCATTTTTCTTAAGTTTTCTAACCATTCGGCTATTGTCAATCGGAAGAACCCCTAAAATAAGTTTACGAAGAGCGGATTACATTCTATGTACGGCACAGAAGTAATAAGCTACAAGTTTATCAGTATTTTTGATGTAGCTAAATCCATGTGAATACAAATTAAACACAATAACTATCAATAATCAACAGTACCGGTGGAAAGAAGTCGTCTTCACAAAAATGCAGACTGCACACTGTCATGTAACATGTAACACGTTTTCCAATTGACAGCGCCGAAGCCATCTTTCTCTGTGAACTTTTTGTACAGGAAAGTAGTGAAGATATTTCGTACCCGTTTTATACTATTTGCAACCGTGTACAGAGCAGTACCTCCTCGAATTTGACAAATTCCTTTCTGTTTCCATCACGACGTCAATGCTTCACCATCTAAATAAACCTCACCAGTCACAATGTTACAAGCTTGCCACGGTGGGTGAGTGGTTATAGTGTCGGACTACCAACCCCAAGATAGCAGGTTCGCCCCTGGACATGGTAAGTGATTTTTGAAGGCGACAAAAATCACGATACTCATGTCATACGTTGTTGGCATGTTAAAGAACCCATTTGAATTCAGTAGGCCGTGTTCAATGGCAAAATTAATCTCGGGATTTTCCGCCAACACAAAGTTCCTCCATTCTCTACTTGAAAGCGCTGTAGTGTCAAGGGGTTTAGATATCTAACCTCCTTGACTTTCATAGCGTTCAAAGGAACGACGAAATTCGACATGCAAGCTACCCTCTGGGTGTCAATTAACAAAGCTTGCACCAGGCACCCGAGGCCATACGATATTATTATATTATTTACAATGTTACAGCTCAACATTCTACCGCGTGGCTGCGCCATCCAACTTTTCTGACGTCACAGCCGCTGAGTGTTTACCTTTGACGTTTGGCGATGGTGGGAGAAGAGAACAATATAGCCAACTTACGGCAGTGAGAAGCTGTTAATAGAACCCTGAAACTTGTCATCATTGTAATTCTTCTCTAGCGTCTACACTATTCAATGTGGAAGTCCCACACCTCATTTACAATTCTATTCTTGATTTTGTTATTCCGACACTTGGCGGTTACAAAACCTAAATTCTTCGATCGCAGTGGAATTCCGCCTATGTTGCCGAAGTCGCTTACTGCCATGAAGAATGTTGTCACCTGTACCAATCAGCGGTTTTCCCTGTAGCCGGACTTGAAATTTAGCTCGATGTTGCCAAGACTCCCCTTTGTAGTCCAGTTGCTCTGTGTGTTAGCGCAGGTTTGTTGTTTTATTGTCTTGTGTGTGCACACTTACCGGTTACCTGTGTGTAAGTATATTACATTAGTAATTAAGTCAGTGGTTCATCAGCATTCATTTAAAACATGTGAAATATTTGATGTAGTCCACGTTGTTTTATATTTCGCGGTACAGAACTGGCAACGCTGTCTCCCTCCCTCATGAGATATGTCAGAGCCGGACTGTAGGTACAGTAAGTCTTTTCTTTTCTAGAGCTACGCCATGACTAATGGTCTCGGAGCTTCTTGGCTACCCCTGTCCGGCAGAGCCAATGACGTGAACTGGGCGTGTTTCCCTGTCCGGGTAGCCAGGGGCACTGTCTCGATTCGGCGAATAGACTTTAGTTCGCAAGGTCTTCGGGTTGAGATGCGAAACTTTTACGCACGCTAAGTCACCAGTCGCTCGTGTAGTTCGTCGTCGACGACAACAGTGACAAGTGTATAGAGAGGGTTTGTCACATAACCTGTGTTATTGTGGTGTCTGTAGAATATTTATTAGTAATATAGGACTATAAAGTCCCACTGGATGCACATAATGTACAGCATGATCAACAATCATTAAATATAACAAATGTTCGACCCTGGCGAAATGTAAATATTATATGTCAGAAAACTGTGATATAATGAGGCTCATTATAGTACAAGTTTTCATTATGGGACAGTTTCTCCCTCCAATCAGAGCTCAAGGAACAGATGTGTGACCAATTAGGCGAGGATAGCTTCGCACCTGCGCTCAATTCCATGGCCCCCTATTTTAAATTTCACTGCGTGGCGAGTGTCATAGTGAGGTATTCCAGGAGGCCATGGTCAAATACAAGGTATTCTCTGCGACCCAAGCGCTCTGTTCAGTACATAAAAGTGGCGAAATCTCGACAGATATTTATGAATATATTTGTTCGAACATAAAATAGTTATAATTATCGTCGAACATAAACAGTCGTATGCAACTCGCCTATAATGGTAATTAAGACACTCGTATGGAAATTATAAAACTCACATACGCTTGTTTTATAAACATATTGTCATTACAGGCTCGTTGAATAATGTACTATAAAAGTACACTAACGTTATCTATGTAAATCCATGCTGCACTTTACACGGTCTCGTAACTTCTTTGTCACTTATAGCCCGCTATTAATTATTATAGAAGAAATTTCACAGTCACATTATATTTACTGTATATATTCGCTTACATACATGTTCACGTCAGTCATATATCCTACAAATTTTCCGTGCACATATAATAACCACATCACTGTTTTAACGTCAAGCTGCTTTTTTATAAAGATTTATATCTTTCATTTTATAACAGATTGTAACAGATCTGTTTTTTTTTATTTTAAATTTTAAGTGTTATTTTTCCAACCCTTAGACTATTAGCATTTTAAGTAATTATTTTGATAACAACTTTTGATAAGGACATTTTTGTATGTTAGTCTTGCTTCTTTTCGTCTTTTATAATAAAACGCTGAAGAAGGTCGCAATGTGGCCGAAACCGGTACTGTACCCTGTGTACAACTATTTATTGACTCAAGGTTTCAACTTACTGAATATTTAACCTTCTTGGTGTTATCAAACCATTTTTCATTAGAGTTGCCTTTTCTATTGGGCTTGTTGAAGTGGTTAAAAAAATCTTAGTGAGTCTGTCGTCAGGTATTCTCTGAACATGTCCAAGGAATTGAACCCTTCATTTTCGTATGGTATCTGAGATTCTGCTGCATTTTTTGTTTACTTCTTGGTTACTATGTAATCGGTTATTATTTGTATTTATTTATTCGTTAATTCCCCACAAGGAGGGCGTTACAACACAATCACTTTTCATGTTTTATTCTGGACCTTTCTTCTTTTTTCCCAAAAACCTCTCATATTCACACTATGCTTCCTCTTTCTCTCCTCCGTCCACTTCTTTCCCGGTTGTCTCTCTTTGGGAGTTTGCTCAAACTTCTGTTGTCTAGGTATTTCTCTGTATGTGATCCAGTCTGTCATGTCTTCTGTAGAGATGTTTCGTTTCTTGAGGTCTTCCACGGTTTCTTTTACCCAATTGGTTTTTAGTATACTATTCGTAACTATATTAAAAAATTTCTTGGTCAGTCTGTCTTCGGTCATCCTATGTATATGTCCATAACATTTTGCCGTTATTTTCCTTATGTTGTTTGTAATCGTCTCTGTCTGTTTGTACAAATCTTTTGTCGGTCTCTTTATCCATATTCCCTCATTCTGAACTGACCCGTAGATCTCTCTGATTATTTTCTCTTGTGTTTCTAATTCCTTGATTTTTGTTCGTCCCTTGATTGGTGTGGTTTCTGAAGCGTATAAGGCCTCTGGTAAGACTACTGTACGATAGTGTCGTAATTTGGCATTGATGGAAATACTTTTTTTATTGTAGTGGTTCCATGTAAGTCGGTATGCTTTCTGCAATTTAGCGATCCTGTCTTCATTGGATGCCAAGTTCAGTCCTGTTTTCTGTATAATCCCTCCTAGGTATTTGAAACTTCCACCTTTGTTATTAATCAGTTATTATTATTATTATTATTATTATTATTAGTTATTTATTCAATTCACCATTACAAGCATGGGTTACTCTAAAGCACGGGTTAAACCAAGTGCTTTACAACAATACATAAACACTATAATACAAACTATAATACATATCATGTATATACAAAATATAAGAGTTCATTATCACTCATTCATTAGCCAGGAAGGATCGCACAATATTGCATGTGGACAATAGGACAGAATGCTGCATACTCTTGTAGATGGTCGGCGGAAGATCCAATTCCTTCAGACTCTTGTGGAGTGTGTGAGGTATGAGGCCGTTGACTGACAAGATTACAGGCACTATCCGGACGCAGTTCATCTTCCATATCCTCTTGATTTCCTCTGCAAGCTGTCTATACTTGGTCATTTTTTCATTGTGTTTACGTTCGATGTTGGTGTCGTTGGGGACTGCTATGTCTATTATTATTATTATTATGTTATGCAATGCGGCCGCGTGGAGCCTAACCAACACACACACACATTATGTTGAACGTCTTTACTGTGCTCTGCCGCGCCCGGGAGAGCTCTATGGTAGCATGATGCAAGATGCATCTATCATGCTAATGTGCAGCGCACTATGTAACATCGATAAGGGCTCACTCCGGCTTTATGGCGGAATGTTGGCAGGATGATAAATACCTGATAACAATCGCGCATGCCCTGCCTGAGATATGAACCCGTGGCCCGACCCCACTGTGCTGCACTTTGCAATTAAACCGGCTGCAGTTTGTCTGATAGACCGCCGCCATACATCACAACTTTCTACATTTTAATTGGTTAAGTGGCATCAGCTGTAGAAAGCCCATATGTTCTCTTATGTAGTGCTGTTCAATTTTACTTCTAAAGCTATACTCAAAATCCATTTGTTACACCTTCCTCCATACCTTAACTCTTTATGTGATAGTGGTCTCTATATTAACCACCTGTCATAAGGACAGTTTATGCTTTCAAAGATGCTGATAGTTGAATCCTTCAGCCAAATTTTGGAGAATTTTCATTTCTAAAAATCAAATATTATATACGTAACTAATTGACGAAATGTGCTGGATAAAATTTGAAAAAAACTAAGAATATTAACAATTAAAATGTAAAAAATAAATAAATAAATATAAATAAATAAATAAAAGTCATAAAAATATAATTACAATAATAAAAGAAATATAAATATTAAAATAATAATTATAACTATAAAAATATTAATATAATTCTAAAAATCGATTCATGATTAATTAATTAATTAATTAAATTAAAGTAACAAAATTAAATCTATAAGAACATAAATTAAGAATGAAAAATAAATATATAAACATTAAAATTAGAGAAACAACAAAACAACAACAATAATAATAGTACCGGTAATTTAAATGAATTAAAAGTGACAGTCAGTGTGAAAGACTAGACTTTGTATCATTTTAAATGCTACAAATGCTGAAAAATGCTAGAAAGGCTGGAGGCTTGTCGCTTCATTCGTAGCCAAATACTCTTGACATGTTAGAAAATTATCTGCATAATACTTATCTTGCTTATCTTGTTTCAAATTACTCGCGAACGGCAAGTGCAAACCAAGGGCAAAGCAAGGTCAAGCGCGCGGGATGCCGTCACGCTCACCAGAGCGCGCGGGGACATACCCCTTCCATCCAGTCTAAAAACACTTATAGTGGGCGATGTATTGAAGATAGAGACATAATCTCGCGGACTTTTTTTTGTAGAACTTTTCATGCTGACCAATTCTTACGCTCATAGTATATTGATATGTTTAACGGTTTGCCCAGCGTAAGCTTAAGAAGCGCACGGACGCCTAGTTTGTTTTCGACTTTTTCACTGAAATCGTTACTGCTTGGCTTCCTTTGATCATACATAAATTATTTTCCACAGAATCTTTCCTCGAGATATCCTTTACAGAATGGTGAAAACCGCATCAAAATCCATCCAGTGGTTCTCCAGATTACCCGTGACATCCAAGAATCGGGATTTTTGTCTTATACTAACGAAGAAGAGATTGTCGGGGAACACATGCACCATGCAGTACTATGACGTCACACACCTCAGTGCATCTGGGTACATTTCGTCCCGTCACCGTAACGTAACGCCAGACCTCAGCGTAACGACGAAGTCATTTAAAATCAATAAAATGTAAAAACACATAGGTTTCTTCATGTTCCCAAACAGTTGATGATCACTTGGTGCCAAGTTGGGAGAATATGGTGGGTGTGGCAGCACCGTGAATCCCATTTGATCAATGGCAGCGGTGTTCTCTCGGCGGGCATTGTCATGTTGCAGAAGCTCACCTTTAGCCCATTTTCCTGGCCGCTTAGTTTGAATGACATGCCGTAAGTGCTTAAGGGTTGCCACATTTTCTGCTCTGTTAAATCGTGGCCCCCAATTCCAGCCAGTCAATGAGAATGATGACCTTTGTGTCCCAAAACACTGTCGCTTGCCAACTGATGGCACTGTTCGTCATTTCTTTGGCGGTGGGCTGCCCCTGTGCTTCCATTGCTTGGTCGCAGTTTTTGCGGATTTTTCAGAACTAGGCACAGCTGTCAAGGCATGCGTACGCAGCACTCCAAAAACATGGTTTCAGGAATGTTAGGAGAGACTGACACATCGATGGCAAAAGTGCATGAAGTTACAAGGAGATTATGTTGAGAAGGTGGACGTAACAACTGATGTGTAATGTACTTCATTTGGGTAGAAAAAAAAAAATAAAGTGTAAAACAATATAGTGTAGTACGCCCCTCGTATTTAGGCCTATTACGTAACTAACTAGTACTGTATATTCACCCTGCGCACTGCTTATCTTATATTTCTAGATTTCTGTAGGCAAATGTCCGTGATTATTTCATACTGTTGAAAAGGTGAGGTTTCAAGCTTGCCTCTGCGGTGTTTACTGTTTTTCCTTCGAAGTCCGTTACGCGATAGGTTTGAGTTTGTATTCACGCCCTCCTCTGCGCTCCCCCAATCACGCGCGTTCCCGCCAAAATTGCGGTGCAGTTGTTTTCTTTTTGTTGAAGTTTTCTGCTTACAGATGTATCTAAGAACTTTCTACAGCCGGAAAAGTAGTGTTTCTTTGAATATGACTCTTAGGTGTCCTTAACTTGGGCTCAAAACTGATTTAAAAAAATGAAAAATTTTAAAATTATCAGAGTAACCTCAATTAATAAAGTTTAGATGCCGTATTTACTGTTATGAACATACTGTATGAAGGAATGAGGTACTGGTTATAATGCAAAGCAAAAATAATAATTCTATCGTTGAAAATGTGGTATTTATGATCCTTTTTTCGAAAGTCTGCATGGCCATCGAAAATAGCTGGGCATTCTTGGCAAGTATTTCAGGAAATGGCTTGGCACTAAGAGGGTTCATGTAGGAAAAGCTGTATTGGCAGGGAATATATGAAAGCAACAACAATTAAAAGCATGATATTTGTACAGTGCCTTATTTCTTGTTTGTGTCTTGCAAATGTAATAGCACACAAATATCAAGTAATCTAGTTTTAATTCATGCAGAGTGGATGTGAGTATTATAATAAGAAAGTAACTGAGGAATAAAAGTCACTGTGCTTTATGAACGTAGATCGACCTTGGATGTACTCCTCCTCATTCTGTTTATTATTATCTCCGCAGCAATGTGCTTTGATTGGTAGAACAAGATACAGTCGAAGTACCGGTATGTTCCCCTGGAGAATATACTTCCCGCGCAACTCAGCCTGAAGCGAGGTTCGTAAGAAATACGCGAAGTCATGAAATCATTTGAATAACTTTTCTATTCTGTTTGATCGAGGTCACAAGGCTCTTCTCCTCCTCATTGCCTTGTCTGCAAGCAAGATGCAGCATACTGTAGTAATACAACTAACGTTCATGCTCTCGGAGTGGCAAAATAGGCGCCCTTCTGTACACTAAAATTGGCTTAAATATGCAACAAAAAATTCCAACAACAAAATCAACAAACAAACTTCTTCTCTTCTTTTCTCCTCAGGATGCCTGTCCGCTTCGAACGTTGGTGATCGTTCTGACTATGGTGGCTTTATTGGTCGCTATCCGGAACAATTGGGTGGATGTTTTTCCGAACCATACTGGACATTTGGAATGAAAATTTGAAGGAGTTTGGAATGGTAATTAGTAAAAAGAAAACTGTAGTCATGTATTGTGGAAAAGAGAAAAAGGAAAGCCAAGTGAACATAGATAGGGTACGATTTGAGAATGTAGAACAGTTTACATATCTAGGTAGCACTATAAATGGAAGTAATGACATCAACATTGAAATTAATAACAGACTACGTAAGGGTACAACATTTCATCATCAAGTCAGAGAATTTTTATGGGATGACAAAGTACCCAAGAGAACGAAATTAACATTATATAAACAGTATTTCATACCAATTGTAACATATGGACTGGAAACACTGGTAACGAATAAAAGGCGAAATAGTAACAAACAGTAGAAATTATATTTTTAAGAACTTCAGCTAAAAAGACAAGAAGGGATAGAATTCAAAATATTAAAATCAGAGAAGAGTTAAATATGGAACCGTTAAATCAGAAGATACAAAAAGCAAGGTTACGTTGGTTCGGACATGTAAAAAGAATGGGTAAAGAAAGAGTAGCAAGAAGGGAATTGGAAAGAGAAGTCAAGGGAAAGAGACCAGTTGGAAGACCGAGAAGAAGGTGCTTGGACCAAATTTTGAAGGACATTGGAGAAGCTGGATTGGATGTGGCAGAAGTGATGGAACAGGAAAAATGGAAGGACAGAAAGGAGTGGAGGAGGCTTGTAAACCACACCCGGGAGACTGGAGTGGGACTTTGATGGTGATGATGATGACTCAGTGGTTGGCAAGCCAGGAAATTCTTCTTCGTCCCAGGGCTCGTTTTCCTTCTATTCTTCCTTGCAAAATGCATTGCAGTAGTCCGTATCTGCCTCTGTTCCTCATTAAGTGACCCAGGTATTGTAGCTTACGGCATCTAACAATATTGACTATTTCTTGGGTTGTATTCATCCTTCATTATACTTCTTGGTTGGTAATCTTATGAGTCCATGGTATCTTTAGAATTCTTTTGTACAACCATAGTTCAAACGCGTGGAGTTTTGAAATAGTTTCTTCTTTCAAGGTCCATATTTCTAAGGGGCAGATGACCTCGTAGTTCCGCCCCTTAAAACAACAATAACTAACGAACTCCATGCTCCTACGCCACACAGAAGCACTGGGTATATATACTGTAGCATTTGAGGAGTCTTATTTTTGTGGTGAGGTTATGAAAACTAAAAAACATAAAATTTAATTAAAAAATCGTAATTTGCAGCAAAATGGTTGTGCTGAGTGCTACTGTCTTTACACAAAGTCATTAATCGATTATTGGCCATTGAGCGCTGATCTCGACGAGGAGATAGTCTACCATGGAGAGGGAGGGAAGGGCGTGTGAGTCAGGGATATCTAAATAATTGTTTTCCCGATCTCAAAATGATATCTGTCTAAAAGCTAAATCCACCTTCTTCTCAATCCTAACCTCTATTACAAGTAGTCTCATTGACACAGCACAATAACACAGGTTGTCCAGTATTCTAATAAGCTCGTTAAAGAGAGTTCAGCAATGTAAGATACGGATCTCATGAGAGGAAAATACTGTAGTGTCGATTTTTCCTTAATTAGCTGAGATACTGCGTCAACACGTCTTATAATAATCACTAGGACTCGGATGTTAAGGAAATAAAACTTTTTTTTTCTTTGCCACTATTTTCATGCCCGATTGCTTTCTGATGCAAATCAAGTGATTATCGTCACAATACAGTGGTTTTTATTTGTCATATAAATGCATATTTTGAACATTTTTTACCTTTAGGTCATATTTTGAGTTTTTATTTTATTTTTAAGAACGTCATATTTTGGTAGTTTGACAGCAGCTGTAGGTGTGCGATCATCCTCAACTTACCGAACGGGATTACGAGCCTTACAGTAGTCGCATATGATGTGTAACATCTGACATAGAAGAAACCTCACGTGAAATTGTTGATACACCGATATAGTATTATTGGCACAAATATTAATCTACTGTTAAAAGGAGTCTTTTACAGATATTGTAGTTTATAATACGGAACTCATTTTATTAGATGATAAGTAGCCTCTACCAGCACTAGCCTAAATAAAGAATACAATATGGATCAACTAGATTAATAGACGCGACACCGCTCATAACCTTACATTCCTTATAAATAGGCCAACTTGCGAGTAAATGCTATGTGCACAGCAGTTGATCATGAAAGGCTTGCCCAGTTCCCGGACCTCTTGATTCACAGACCAACACGTAATTTCATGTGGATTCTGTTAAAATGAGTCATATTGATATGATTAGCAGCAGAGTATCAAGAAGGCAGTGCGAGAACAATCAAGGAGGCAGTGCGAGAGTAGAAATATGAACTAGGCAGAGAAGAATTAGCTGCGGAGTATCAAGAAGGCAGTGCAAGAACAATCAAGGAGGCAGTGCGAGAGTAGAAATATGAACTAGGCAGTGAAGAATTAGCAGCAGAGTATCAAGAAGGCAGTGCGAGAACAATCAAGAAGGCAATGCGAGAACAATCAAGAAGGCAGTGCGAGAGTAGAAATATCAAGTAGGCAGTGAAGAAAAAAGAGAGAGTCTTGGAATTGTTATGTATTATTAGTGTGTAAATAAAAACCATTTTTATGTGTTGATGAATGTCCAGGAGGGATACGATCCAGCTGGCAGTGCGTCTTACACACTACCGTCCGATCCACTTCCGTCCCATTTTTCAAAATCCCTCCCACAAAAATATCCAGCAACCGAGTTGAAAGATGTTACACATCAATAAATAAATACATAAATATATTAGCTTGCCACGGTGGGTGAGTGGTTATCGTGTCAGTCTACTAACCCCGAAGCTTGCAGGTTCGCTCCTGGCCGTGGTAAGTGATATTTGAAAGGCGGGAAAAGTACGACACGCATGTCATACGATGTTGGCATGTCAAAGAACCCATTTGAATTCAGTAGGCCGTGTTCATAATGACAAAATTAATCTCGGGGGTTTCCGCCAACACAAAGTTCCTCATTTCTCTACTAGAAAGCGCCATAGTGTTCAAGGAGCTTAGATATCTAACCTCCTTGACTTTCATAGTGCTTCAAGGAGCAATGAAATTCGACATGCAAGCTGCCCTCTGGGTGTCAAATTACAAAGCTCGCATACGATATTATTATTAACATATATATTCAGAAAACGTTGGAAATAAGTGTTACGAGGTAATGTTATAAATGGGCAAGAAATGTATTGGTTATTTAGTTAGCAAAGCGGCTTCTATGCCCAAGATAGCGGGTTCAAAACATCCATCAGTATGCCTTCTTTCGGAGTAAAGCCGGCGGTCCCATGTCATAGATTTATGGCATGTTAAAGAACCTTCCACTAATTACACCTGTGTGAAGCTAAATTGTATAGGTTAAGAATGTAAACAACGCTCTTAGGTCCCTACGTTCGTTGCCAAGAGCCGACTGCGGTGGCGTCTAGTAGCTAAGTTCTGAACTAAGCCTAGTAGTCGTTGACGGTGGCGTTTGGTGGCAAAAGTAAGAACTATTTGAAAAATTCAAAGTTGCAGTCCTTACTTGAATCACAAAAAAGATAAACACACTAATACAGATATCACAATTAACATCGGTTATCAGACAGATTCTACACACACCCAAAGTACACGGGGCTACATGTCCGCGTTGTCGCAGCCCCTAAACTGAGGAACCAACCATTTAGTTAGCAATATCACAAAGTACTACCCTTCCCGCGCCAACATCTCTTATCATTAATGGCTCTTAAAATAATTATACTAACGCAGTTTCGTTGTGTAGACCCATCATTGTGCTGGTAAAGAATATCGTAAGCTGGACCCGGACAAGAATCCACTGCTGCGCCGTGTTATTGGATGAGACCTCCCGAGGGCGCTCTCGGCTCGTGTCCTCCTAACAAGTCTTATTGGCTGTAACGGTACGGACCTAGTTAGCATCATCTGATACCCAAATAAGCAAGAGCTACACATATAATGATGGTGTTTCAGTAGTGCTTCGTGTTGGAACCTCATCGTATGCGACATTTCAACAGCTTGTAATCCGTAGCTAAATTGTGAGTTCCAGAGAAATAACAAGATCTGATACGTTCCACAATCTCAACTTGAACTACGAATATTGTTTTGTAGAACATCAACTTCTTGCCTCGTGAATAATGTTATATGAATTGAATCAAATCAAATTCTCAATCATTAACGGTACGGTACTGTAAATTTTGTAAATTACCTACAGTAGACATGCTTCAAGAAGTGTTGTTAGAACTGGAAGATGGTCCACTTCACGAACATCTGCAGCCGGTTAAGGAAAAGTTCATTTGGCAACAAGATGGTGCACCTCCGCATTATGGAGTTACTGTGAGATACTTTCTAAATGAAACCTTTGATGAATGGATTGGCAGACGGGGTACTGTTGAATGGCCTCCACGATCCCCAGATATCACACTAATACTGGGATATACTTAAAAATGAGGGCTATTCCGTCAAGATTCGTCATTTTGAGCATTTGAAGGCACGAATCAAATAAGAATTTGAAAACCAACAGACGAGGATAATTTAAGACAAAAGTTGTAAATCAGTGTTGAAATATGCACACTTTGCTCAGAACAGCATTGAAACCACGTTGAGAATCTTTCGTAGGTTCCTTAAACTCTACATGTAATTCTGTGTTGATAATACATTTGTGTTTTTATTTGTTTAAATATCTTGGAGAAATAATTAGTAGCAATGGGACGGATAAATTGGCAATTGAGAAAAAAAAAGGGAAATTGGAAAGATTAAATTTTTGTACAAAAAATATATACAATAAAAAGAACCTGTCTATCAATGCAAAATTACGACATTTTAATACAGTTGTTAGATCAGCCATCTTGTACGGCATGGAAACTACAAATATAACCGGAATGGAGAACTTGCTCAAGATAGAAAGAAGAATTTTAAAAAGGATTTATGGTCCAAGGAAAACACGGGAGATCCAATGCAGAAATTTATAGTAAAATCGACAACCTTGAAGTGATGATCAGAAAACGGCGACTTTAGTTCTACGGACATATGGTCCGCATGGATTGCTCAAGGTTAAACAAACAAATTTTTGATAAAATCTGGAACTATAAAGGGCAAGGAGGCTATGTAAAACAAATGAAAGATGAACTTCAAAAATTCAAAATTACTGAAGAAGAATGTCTAAATCGAATAGAATACAGAAATAAAATTTTTAGCCTCAAAATTCTTGTCGGGGAGAAGAAGAATCTCAACAGAGGAGAATGGTCTGCTGAAAGAAGAGCTGCGCAGTCGACCAGGATGAAAGACTTCTGGAAGAGAAAGAAGGAAACTAGACCTATAAAGAAGTGATATTTGCGTGGTCTTGTTGGCCTGTCCGCGGTGTATATATATATATAATTGCACCAAACGCATTTTTGACAACTGACTTATGGCCCACCCTGTATATGCCAGTAAACAAAGGGAGGATACAATTCTTCATGGAAAGCAAATAGGCTATCGACAATTTTCACTTGAAACATCATACTTCTAAAACAATAGTTCACTCTGGAATGTTATGGACGAGACTGATTTTGGCCAGTAGGTCGCTGGTTTGCAGCCATAATCTAATCCATCAGGGAAATTCTAAATGCAATCATGTGAAGCTTCCTAACAATCGATAGAACACCATCACGAGTAACTGACCTGTTAACTACATTGTAGTAAGATTAACATATCTGGTTTCCCACACTTGTTCTTCGAAGACCTTGTAACCGCCCGTCAAGGTGCAAGATGCAGGCGAAGCGAACTCTGTCATAACGATAATGATTTAATACCTCACCTAACGAAATACTTCGATACATAGTAATTTTCTAAGGTATTTTCGAGTTACCGGGCTAGATCATGAATACAGGCTGATTTTCAGTTATTCAGCACATCACGAGAGATTCATTAAGTACGGAATGTTGAACTGGGAAATTACTGGATTAGTTCTTTGGAATTAGAGAAGTAATTTCATTATGTATATTTTTAGAATATTACAATTACTTGCCAAAGACGTTCTAATAGATTCACTGTAAATCATTGCTCTTGATAAAGCTCCCCAAACAGAAAACGTCACTATCTTCTTTCTTAAAATGGTTCATATGATTGGTTGGCTGCATCAGCTAAACCCTCTGTGCATGCAGTGACTAATCACAAAAACAAAACAAAAAAGTCAAATATAACAAGTAGTTCCGTGAAGAACTATACAGCCTATTTTCATATATCCTACTTATGTTAATTGCCACTATCAACATACACAATTTCTGTTTGATTGCTGTAATAGATTCGTAGATATTGAGAACCGACTAAGTATTTCGGATGGTCGCCATGTTGGATTGTATATATGTAGGTCCTAGAGTTATGTACTGTTACATGCAGATTATTGTGAACGTGTAGTATTCAAACTTCAATCGCATAATTAGGACACAAGAAAAAACAAGGAGATTTAAAAAAAATTCACAGCTGCCATCTTGAGGTTATGGAAACAATTGAAATAAACTAGATGCCAGTGGATTAACATTCGGATAAAGATTTACTGTACCAAGTTTCACTGCACGCGGATGGTTAAATTACAAGAAACGTCCATGTGAATATTTATAATTCGCGTCACCGCCATGTTGGATTTGCGATCACCAGGTTATTTAAAGTCCTATTGGTGAACTTAAGTTCATAGCCCCTATGACCATTAAGAAATGCAGTTTGATTGCTAAAATAGATTCGTAGATATTCAGTACCGTCTAAATATTTCGGATGGTCGCCATGTTGGATTGTTAAATGTATAGGCCATAGAGTCATGTACCATTAAAGGAAAATTATTGCGTAGGTTCATTATTAAAACTTTCACTTCGATCGCATGACTACATCACAAGAAATAAAAACTTAATTTTAAAATTCGCACTGCCGCCATCTTGAGGTTATGTAAACAATTGATCTAAATTAGATACCAGTGGATTATAATGTGTATAAATATTTCCTGTACCAGGTTTCAGTGCGCTTGGAACATTAAATCGCGAGAAAGGTCTATTTAAAATGTTCAAATTCGCTTGGCCGCCATGTTCGTTTTGTAGTTTTTCCGGTTTTTGAAAATCTTATAGATGGACTTCCAGTAGTGCCTTTATCTCCGTACAAAATTTTAGGGAGATACCGCTAATAGTTTCAGAGATATAGAATGCCGGTGAAATATTTCGCACATCCGCCATCTTGTGATTATGTAAACAATTGAACGAAGTTAGATGTCGGTGCATTACAATGTATATAAACATATACTGTACCAAGTTTCATTGCGTTTGGTTGGTCAAATCGCGAGAAACGTCTATTTAAAAGTCGCAAATTCGCTTGGCCGCCATGTTGGTTTTGTAGTTACCAGGTTTTCAAAAGTCACATAAGTGAACTTATAGTAGTTCCCTCTATCACCATAGAAAATGTCAGTGTAATATCGGTAATAGTTTCGGAGACATTGAATGCTGGTGAAATATTTCGCACAGCCGCCATGTTGGATTGGTGAGTCGTAACAAAATTTGAAGGGCACGGTCGAGGTCACCGGGAATAGTGCTATGAACTTTCCGTGTTTCATTGAAATCGCTCCTGCCGTTCCACACACACACACACACACACACACGCACACACACACGGACAAAAGGTGATCTCATAAGCCTATTTTTTCAAAATTGAAAATAGGCTAAAAATATATAAACTGCGTTTGAACACTGTGACCAGGATCTGATGATGACCGCTTGAGGGCCGAAACGCGTAGGCTTAATCCTAAACATTCACCCATTATAGACATAGCTAATACATTTTTTTTTTCATTTTTTTTTCAGGAGTGTCATATATATTACATATTATAAACTGTACATTGTTCCCGGCCCAGTCTTTGGGCGAGCTCGTATTGACCGACTGAAGAGTAATAATTCAATGAGAATAAATCTAATTAATACAATGGCTAATGTTGAAAATGTAATTAATGAATTTAATAATAATGAGAATCGAAGAACATTATTAAGATGAAAATGAAAATCCACACAGCCTGCTTCCAGTCGACCGACCGGGTCCCATCTAGCGGCGAGGGTATAAACTGTGCCGGCTGCCGAAGCTTTTCACACTCCCCTGGGGCAATGATTAAATGAATGACAGATGCAATGAAATGACAGTGGAGAGTGTTGCTGGAATGAAATATTGACAAGGAAAACCACAGTAGACCTACCGGGAGAAACACCTGTCTGCCTCCCCCTTGTCCAGCACAAATCTCACATGAAGTGACCGGGATTTGAAGCACGGACCCAGCGGTGAGAGGCCTGAGTGCTACCGCCTAAGCCATGGAGGCGCTAACATGTTTAAAAAGTGAAATAAAATTACCTTTACGCCTCCCAACTAAAGAAGAGTGGATTAAAACTGACAACTTACAGTTTGTATAAGTATCACTGAAAGACTGGCTTCAGTACTTTAGATTTACACTATTTAACATCTATAAAGCAGAAGAATACAACTCGGGAGTTCTTTCTACCAACAGCTAAGGGGACTATTATGGAACAAGGATATACCAATTATGCTGAAGAAGTTACGTACAAAGCATATTTTCATTTTCAATGACATATGCAGCAGAAACTTGGACAATGACTAAGAGGGATGAGAGCAGAGTACAGGCAGCTGAGATGATATTCCTGAGAAGTATGGTCCAGAAAACGAGAAGAGACAGAGTGAGAAATGAAGATACACAGAAATAACTGGGAGTACAGAAACTAAATAACAAACTGGAGCAAAACAGATTGAGATGGTTTGGACATGTCAAACGGATGAATGAAGTAAGGCTACCAAGACGAGCACTGGAACGACGGATGACACGGAAGTGAGGACGAGGAAGACCAAGAATGCGTTGGATGGACTCGGTGAAGAATGGCGTTAGTAAACGGAACCTGGATTGGAACACCGTGTCTGAAGAGGAATGGTGAACGACAGAACGAAGTGGAGAGGAACCATATTTGCCCCCACCCAGTGTCAGCTGGGAAAGGGTAAATGAAGATGATGATGATGATGATGAAGGCATCCAACGTTTAGAATGAAGCATTGGTCTTATGGCGCGTTACGACAGGGTTGCCACTCAATGAGAGGAGGCAGTACAGAGCGCTTCGCGTACACTTTCCGCACATTCAGCGATTGTGCAGTGACGAAGGCTTGAATTAAGTACTGTATAATAATACTAATAGTAACATAACACATACAAGGAAATTAAATTAAATTAACTATAACGTATGCTGAATGTAACTTAAAGAAAACAATCACAATATAGTACATTATGCAACGAGCCTATAATGGCAATAATTAAGACACGAGTATGTTAATAAAACGAGCGTATGCGAGTAGTATAATTTCTATACGAGTGTCTTAATTACCATTATAGGCGAGTTGCATACGACTCTTTATATTCGACGATAGTTATTATAACTATTTTAGGTTCGAACATAAATATTCATAAATTTCTGTCGAGATTTCGCCAGTTTTATGTACGGAACAGAGCGCTTGGGACGCACAGAATACCTTGTATTTGACCACGCCTCCCCGATTACCCCACGATGACACTAGGCAACGCAGTGAAGTTTAAATTAGAAGCGCAGGTGCGATGCTATCCCCATCTAATTTGTCAAACAACTGTTTCCTGAGCTCTGATTGGTGGGAGAAACTGTTTCATAATGAAAAATAGTGCTATAATGACCCTCATTATGACACAGTTTTCTGAGATATAATATTTACATTTCGACATCGTCGAACATCGAAATAAATGAAGTACAAGCACAAGGAAATGTGTGAAGTTTCGACTGCAGTTCAAGTTGAAGTACGTTATTTAAAAAATACTCCTCATTGCCTTACCTTTCATCACAATGTTGTATCGGCCTTGGCAGCTGTGTGTTACCAGGAAGATGGGCCGGAGGGTGGGCGTGCGAGCGCCCTGAGGCCCTCGGATAGCGAGCCAGGGTCAGCGACCCTACCGGTCGGCTGACCTGAGCGTCTTCCCTTCTTTCTTCTCCACTCGCTAGCTCGCCTCCTCTACGTAATCACGCTGCAATGCAAGCTCTTCCATGGTCGTAGCGTACTCAACTTTGGAGCGGGTTCCACAGTTACTGAAATAATTACAATGTATTTCTTTCTTTCTTTCTTTCTTTCTCTCCCCCCCCCCCCCCCAGTGGCTCACAACTTGTGGGACGTGGGTTGGCGACCACGGGACCCCAGCTGAGTCCAGCATTGATCCCACTTCTTACTTGTGCCGAACTCCTTTCAGTTATCTTTTATGTTGACCTCCCATGGTCAACACTTGTTCTCTTCCGACCCCGACGGTATTAGGGTATCCGAGGCCTAGGGAGTCTTTCAGTTTCCCGCCTTAATTGGCCCTTGTCTCATCTTTCGTGATCCCCTGTTTCTTCGAGGGGTCAGCCTTCTTTTTCTTTTCATGATAGGCTATCTCCTGTCTTCTGCACAAGGCCCTCATGGAGGCCCCACCACTTCTGGTACACCCTGGATATTGCTACCGCCTCAGGGGCTCACGGCTGGTGAGTTCAGGAGTTGGCGACCCCGAGGGATTCCTGAGCTGGGTCCTGTTTCCCCCTTTTTTCCATTATCTCTGGGGCGGACCCTCTCCTCTTTCACTTTCCTATATGCCTTTCATGGCTCTCCTTCCTTCCAAGTCCCTCAATCCGCATTCTTCGAGGGATGAGGGCGTTTCTTTTCCTCCTGTCCTTTATTTGCCTTATTCTCCTTTTGTTTACCATTTCTTCTTCTAGTATTTAAGTTAGTAGTTAGTTTTAGTTATGGGTTTCATTTCCATCTTCACGGTCACCCACGCCATTAGGGCCCGATAACCTAGATGTTAGGCCCCTTAAAACAACAATTATCATCATCGTCATGTCTTTCTTTCTTTCTTTCTTTCTTTCTTTCTTTCTTTCTCTTTCTTTCTTTCTTTCTTTCTTTCTTTCTTTCTCTTTCTTTCTTTCTTTCTTTCTTTCTTTCTTTCTTTGGCGGCTTAGGTGGCGTAGTTGGTAGCATGCTGAACTGCTGTGCCCAAGATAGCGGGTTCAAACCCGGCCGAAGTCGTCGGATTTTTTAAGAGCGTCAAAATCGCTCAGTGTGCCTTCCTTCGGAGGGGAAGTAAAGCCGGTGGTCCCATGACAGATTTATGGCTTGTAAAAGAACCTTCCACTAACTAGATTTGTGTGAAGCCAAAAGTTGTAGGTTTGAATTGATAACGCTCTATTAGTTCCAACCTTCACCACTGGATGCTGACTGCGATGCCATCTAGTAGCCAAGTCCGCAAGCTTGGTGTCGTAGACGGTAGCATTTGTTAGCAAAAGTAGGAACTAGCCTACTTGAAATTTATGTCTGCAGTTCTTACTTAAATTAAAACAGATAACACACACTAATACAGCCATCACAATTAACACCGGTTATCAGACAGATTCTACACACACCCAAAGTACACGGGGCTACATGACCGCGTTTTCGCAGCCCCTAAACTAAGGAACCAACCAACCAACCTTTCTTTCTTTGGTCTCCTTCCCCCAGGAGCTCACAACTTGTGGACGTAGGTTGGCGACCCCGGTACCCCAGCTGAGTCCAGCATTGCTTCCACTTACTTGTGCCAGGCTCCTTTCAGTTATCTTTCCTGTCGACCTCTCTTGGTCAACACTTGTTCTCTTCCGACCCCGACGGTCAGCCTAGGGAGTCTTTCACTCTCCCGCCTTAATTGGCCCTTGTCTCATCTTTCTTGATGCCCTCATTCTTGGCGGGATCAGCCTTCCTTTTTCTTTTCATGATATATCCTGCCTTCGGCACACGGCCCTCAAGGAGGCAGGGTGTATGTAGCCCCACCATTTCTAGTGCACCCTGGTTATTGCTACACCCTCAAGGGCTCACGGCTAGTGAGTTCGGCAGTTGGCAACCCTGAGCTGGGTGCGACTTTTCCCCTTTGTCCACTGATTTTGGGGCGGACCTTCTCCTATTTCCCTTTCCTATCTGCCTTTCATGGCTCTACTTCCTTCCAACTCCCTCAATCCTCGAGGGCATTTCTTGTTCTCCTGTCGTTTATTTACCGTAATCCTCTTTTGTTTTCCATTTCTTCTAGTTATTTATTTATTTATTTATTTATTTATTTATCTATCGTATGGCTTTTAGTGCCGGGAGTGTCCGAGGACATGTTCGGCTCGCCTGAGTCTGTAGCTGCTTCCAGCGGACACCCTTAGGGTGAGCTACAAGTTCCGTTAAATTTCAAGTAGTTCCAACTTTCGCTACCAGATATCGATGATACCTAGTGGTGACCGTTGGAACGTTGATAGAGCGTTCCGACGATATCTAACCTAAAAATTTAGCTTCACACATGTTTAGTCTGTGGAAGGATCTTTTACATGCCATAAATCTATGACATGGGACCGCCGGCTTTACTTTACTTTACTTTAGTTTAGTAGTTAGTTTTAGTTATAGTTTACATTTCATTATCATCTTCACGATCACCCAAACCATTAGGGATTGATAACCTAGATGTTTGGCCCCTTAAAACAACAATTATCATCATCATCATCATCATCTTTGTCGTTTAGTTCTCGAGTCAAGAGCTAAAAGTCAAAGAAATTAATAGAGTAACGAGTAACCGCGTGTACCATACTTATAAACCCTGACACCAAGTAAACTCGGCCATAGCAGGTATTAAGCGCTCATTCTTTTTCTTTCCAGTGGCTTAGGTATCTCAAGTGGCTTTCACATTGATATATCAGCATAAGCCAGTCAAGGATACATATCTATACATATTAATACCGGATACTTCAACCACGACGAATAGAAACAAATAGTGGAATCACTCCTCTGCGCTGCTCGCGGTGAACTTGGGAAACTGTGGCGCTTCGCATGCTCGTGCAACAGCACCCCATGCACGGAGTACAGTTTTAATATGATTTCTTTCACCGACTGAAACACATTGAATTTCGATTACTAGGCAACATTAAAAATGGCTTCCAATGCTATATTATGTGAGATACCGTACAGAGTTGGATTGGATACAAGATGGCCAGCTTCTGATTCGGTGTGTGTTGCAGGTCGGGACACAACGGGAACACTGAAGGCAAAAGTAACAAGAGTAAAGCACGGTGTGTCGCTGATGAATCAGCTGTAGATGGGCAGGTTCAAGGTCAGTCTGGCAGTAACAGGTCACGGGAAGACCATAATGTCTCTGAAATGGCCACTAAAATACACATCGTGAACCACAGACAAAGCTATATTTTACTTTAAAAACTAAGGGCCGGAAGTCCGCCAAGTTTACCCTCAAACTATTGTATTTGTTAACTGATCGTGAATTTTATATTTTAGATAATGAAACTTTTGTTTTTATGTTAAATTTGAATTTTGCAACAAGCTTTCCCCTTGATCGATTAGACACGGCATTCACCCACCCAAACTGTTTAAAACCAACACCAACACAGAAGTTGTATTCACTTCCAGGCATAGCCCCACCTGATGTTTGCAACATCTTAGCCCATCCCCTTCATGGTCATCAGCCACCTTCGACTGAAGTCCAGGAAAAGTTTTCTACAGTCTTCTACTCCACTTGATTCTAACCCAAAAAAGGCCAGGGTTAAGCTATGGAATCAAAGGTATCCTGATCATCCGGAACTGGTTGAAATTGAAGAAAAATTACCACCTGTTCACGAAGATGGATGGTGTAGCCTACCTGGAAGTCCTTAAACAGACTGCGCACCGGTGTAGCAAAATCTAAGGACAATCTCATGAAATGGGGAATCTTGCATGATGGGGACACACTGTGTGAGTGCGGAGAAGAACAAACAAACAAACAAACTGTCGTCTATGCCCAGACTCGTGCACAGGGCTGGATCTGGCATTGGCTGGTAACAATGCTGTCAGTGTAGCCAAATACTGGTTACAAGTCGTGTAAATATTGTATATACAGTATTATCATGTAATAGCTGATTTCTCCAGTTTCATTTCTCTTGCTCTTGTTTTACACGTGTTACAAGTGCTTCATTATTACTTTTAGCCTATTTTCAATTTTGAAAAAAATAGGCTTATGAGATCACCTTTTGTCAGTGTGGGTGTGCGTATGTGTGTGTGTGATTCGTGTGTGTGCCCCCCCCCCCCACCTAATAAAATCTAAACGGCGTGAGAGATTTCAATGAAACTCGGTAAGTTCATAGCTCTATCCCGGGTGACCCCGACCGTGCCCTTCACATTTTGTTACGTCTCACCAATCCAACATGGCGGCTGTGCGAAATATTTCACCAGAATTCAATATCTCGGTAATAGTTACCGATATCAACCTGGAGTTTTGTATGGTAATAAAGGGAAATACTAAAAATGCACTTATGTGACCTTTAAAAACCTGGTAACTAGAAAACCAACATGGCGGCCAAGCGAAGTTGCGACTTTTAAATGGACGTTTCTCGCGATTTAACCATCCAAACGCAATGAAACTTGGCACAGGATATGTTTATATACATTGTAATGCACCGACATCTAACTTCGTTCAATTGTGTACATAACTTCAAAATGGCGGCTGTGCGAAATATTTCACAGGCATTCAATATCTCCGAAACTATTTATGATATCAACCTGAAATTTTGTACGGTGATAAAGAGCACTGCTACAAGTTTATCTATCTAACTTTCAAAAACATGTAAAGTACGAAACGAACATGGCGGCCAAGCGAAGTTGACACATTCTAATACATCTTTCTCGTGATTTAATCATATGAGCGCATTGAAATGTGGTACAGTAAATGATTTTACATATTGTCATTCACTGGCATCTAATTTAGTTCAATTGTTTACATAAACTGAAGATGGCGGCTGTGCGAAATTTTAAAATTAAGTATTTATTTCTTGTGTCGTAATCATGCGATCGAAGTAAATGTTTGAATAATGAAGCTACGCAAAAATTTTCCTTTAATGGTACATAACTCTATGGCCTATACATATAACAATCCAAAATGGCGAGCATCCGAAATATTTTGGCGGTTCTCAATATCTAAGAATCTTTTCCAGCAATCAAACTGATTTTTTTAATGTTCATACAGGCTATGAACATAAGTTCACCTATATGACTTTCAGTAACCTGGTGAGCACAAATCCAACATGGCGGCGACGCGAAGTATAAATATTTAAATGGACGTTTCTCGCGATTTAACCATCTGAATGCAGTGAAACTCTGCACGTTTATGCTTGTACAAATGTTAATCCACTGGTATCTAATTTATTTCAATTGTTTTCATAACCACAAGATGGCAGCTGTGCGAAATTTTAAAATCTCGTTTTTACTTCTTGTGTCCTAATCATGCGATTGAAGTCTGAAAACCACACGTACACAATAATCTTCATGTAATAGTACATAAATAAAAATCCAACCTGGCTACCATTTGCAATATTTAGTCGGTTCTCAGTATCTACGAATCTAAGATAGCAATCAAACTGAAATTTTGTATGTTGATAGAGGAAATTAATATGAGTAGGATATATGAAAATAGGCTGTATAGTTCTTCACGGAACTACTTGTTTTTGATGTGTAACATCTTTCCACTCGGTTGCTGGATATTTTTGTGAGAGTGATGTTGACGGAAGTGGTTCGGACGGAAGTGTGTAAGACGCACTGACATTTGGATCGCATCTCTCCTGGCTGCCTTAGGAGCCAGAAGGGATGTGATCCAGCTGGCAGTGGCACCATGTGGAATGTTTATCACATACGGATTACTTTGTAACAGCTGAGTATCAAGAAGGCAGTGCGAGAGTAGAAATATCAAGTAGGCAGTGAGGAAAAAATAGTCAGTCTCTGTTAACGTGACTTAGTTACTGGCAGGAGAGTGATGTAACAGCAGAGTATCAAGAAGGCAGTGCGAGAGTAGAAATATCAAGTAGGCAGTGAAGAAAAAAAAAGAGAGTCTTGGAATTGTTATGTATTATGAGATTGTAAAAAATAAAAATATATTTTTTGTGTTGATGAATGTCAATGATAATAAAAACGGTAACAACTTCAAGGTAGGATAACATGTCAGATGTTGCACATCATATGCGACTACTTACTGTAAGGCTCGTATCGCTTTTTTTTCTTTTTTCTTTTTATATTCAATGTCTTGTTTGTATATTTTAGTACCTCTGACACGAATAAAAACCCACCCAAAACTTAACCATGAATATCCAAGCTCCTGGACTTATAAAAGAGTCAATATTTTTTTCTATTAGACCAGAAATTCGCGAACCGATTGAATTATCCGTCCACGCTCTGTTTATCCTGTTTGTGAAATCTGAGGCTGTTCCTACCTTTTGTACAGGCCCATAATCAATTGAGCCGGGCAGTTGCAAAACTCGTTTAGTCCACTTGTGAATAAGAATCATTTTCATGAGAAACGTTTCTCTGGACTTTGTGTTTGTTGTTTTCTACTTTTTGCTTTTCTTTCTTGGTTTTGGTTTTGTGTTTGTTTTCTACTTTTCCTTTTTTGAATTTTGCTTTTTGCTTTGGGTTTCTTGTTTTTTGTTTTCTGGTTTCGCTTTTGTTTCTGAATTTTTCTTTTTGTTTCGTGTTTTTTGTTTTTATGTTTGTTTTCTGGAAAATTGAAATAAAACAAAATAAACAAAACAAAATCTAAATAAAACAAAACAAAACAAAATAAAAACAAAATAAAACAAAACAAATAAAACAACAAAACAAAAACTAGATAAAACAAATTAAAACAAAATAAAACGAAATAAAATAAAACGAAGCAAAATATAATAAAATAAAATAATTAAATAATAGTACATTATGCAATGAGCCTATAATGGCTATAATTAAGACACGTGTATGTTTATAAAACGAGCGTAAGTGAGTTTTATAATTTCCATACGAGTGTCTTAATTACCATTACAGGCGAGTTGCATACGACTGTTTATGTTCGACGATAATTATAACTTTATTATATGTTTTAACATAAATATTCATAAATATCTGTTGAGATTCAGTCACTAGAATTTTATGATCAGAGTGCAAGCGCTGGGTAGAATATCTCTGTTTTCCAATTGCTCTGAACGATCGATGCATGCGCTCTGTGTGCTTGGCAATGTTTACAACCTGCCGATGTGCATCTGCATTCAGTCAAACTGTCACTGTAGTCGTTTGAAAGCAATGCGCTGTGTTGAAATTTGAGTTGGGGATATACAGTGCTATTTCTAGTCTCATATTCGCCAGTTTATTTACGCGAATATATGGACGGTGCACTTTGGGTAATTCAAACAACTGTTTCTTGAACTCTGATTGGTGGGAGAAACGGTTTCATAATGAAAAATAGTGTTATAATGAGCCTCATTATGATACAGTTTTCTGACATATAATGCTTACATTTCGACATAGTCGAACATAAATAATTTTACGACATGATCCTTATTCACAAGTGGATTAACGAGTTTTGCAACTGGACGACTCAATAAATAAGACTAAGTAACCAACCAACCTGCGTCCAAACGATCCGAGCTCTGTATTTACTTCTAGAAATGACCTACCATAGAACTGCCAACGCTGACAAGTTCGATGCTGCTGCTACTACACACAAATGCACTTAATAAAGGAATTGGGAGGAGTACAAAGGAAAGCCGCGAGGTATGTAATGGAGGACCACAGATCGACGAGTAGTGTGAGTAGTTGATGATGATGATGATAATTGTTGTTTTAAGGGGCCTAACATCTAGGTTATCGGCCCCTAATAGTGAGGGTGATCGTGAAGATGATCATGAAATGTATAACTAAAACTAACTTATATACTAGAAGAAGAAATGGAAAACAAAAGGAGAATAAGGCAAATAAAGGACAGGAGGAAAAGAAATGCCCTCTACCCTCGAAGAATGCGGATTGAGGGACTTGGAAGGAAGAAGAGCCATGAAAGGCAGATAGGAAAGGGAAAGAGGAGAGGGTCCACCCCAGAGGCATACGCTCGTTTTATAAACATACTCGTGTCATAATTATTGCCATTAAAGGCTCGTTGCATAATGTACTATTATAATTTCCATACGAGTGCCTTAATTACCATTATAGGCGAGTTGCATACAACTGTTTATGTTCGACGATAATTATTATAACTATTTTATGTTCGAACATAAATATTCATAAATATCTGTCGAGATTTCACCAGTTTTATGTACTGAACAGAGCGCATGAGACGCAGAGAATACATTGTATTTCTCCATGGCCTCCTGGAATACCTCACTATGACACTCGCCACGCAGTGAAATTTAAAATACGGGGCCATGGAAGTGAGCGCAGGTGCGATGCTATCCTCACCTAATTGGTCACACAACTGTTTCTTGAGCTGTGATTGGTGGGAGAAACCGTATCATAATGGAAACTTGTACTATAATGAGCCTCATTATAGTACAGTTTTCTGACATATAATATTTACATTTCCCCAGGGTCGAACATAAAAATAAATAATTTGACTTTTAGGGAAATACTCGTACGTCGTCATCATCATCATCATCATCATCATCATCATCATCATTATCTAAAGGTTAAAGCCTTGTCGCTGCGGCCACAGCCCACGATCTTCATCATGACGTAGGAGGCAAAACCCAGCTGAGTGATTGTGTTCCTAAGGTATGAGAGACGCGGTCTTGCTCTCGATTTCTTCCCCAGAATCTTGCCTTCGAAGACAATCTGGAGAAGTGTGTCATGCCATAAGACGTGTCCAAGAAATTTAGTTTTTATCACTTCAGCCTCTCTGGCATTTTTCAGCAGTTGTAGCATTTAAATTGATATAAAGTCCAGTCTTTCAGACTTACTGTCTCTTTTCTCTTCTCTAATGAACAAAGTAAGGTCCGTTTCTCCTCAACTTCATCCAAGATTTGTTCATTAGTCGTCCTTTCCCTCCTACTCGTCCTCGTCAGTCTACTCCAGATCCACATTTCAGCAGCTTCTAGTCTTGATTTTGCTTGCTTTCTCGAAGTCCATGTCTCGCATCTGTAAGCTAGCACACTCCAAACAAGGGTCTTAACAAATTGCGTCCTGGCTTCAATTCCTTCCAATAAATTTTTCCCTCTCTGGAATGCTTGCTTTGCCATAACGCTTATAATTTGCAGTAAAGGCGAGTTCAAGTGCGCTGGACTGAAACCAGCCCCCCTGGGGCTCACATCCAGTGGGACGCGGGTTGGCAACTACGGAACCCCAGCTGAGTCCGGCATTGCTTCCACTTACTTGTGCCGGGCTCCTCTCCGTCTTCTTTCCTGTCGACCTCCCTTGGTCAACTCTTGCTCTTTTCCGACCCCGACGGTATTAGGGTATCCGAGGCCTAGGGAGTCTTTCAGTTTCCCGCCTTAATTGGCCCTTGTCTCATCTTTCCTGAGCCCTCCTTCGCGGGGTAAGACAGCTTGCTTTATTTTCATTATATTTCCTTTTCTCTTTAAGATTCCCGCACTGTTTTTGTTAATTGGTCCACGTGTATCTAAATTCCCTTTAGCGATTTCTTTTTGCATCTACACTCCATTTTGTAGGTATTTTAAATCTACATTGCATTTAGCAAGTATTTTGATTCTCAATTGCATTTTGTGGGCATTTTGAATCTAATTTACATTTTGTAAGTATTTTCAATCTAAATTGCATTTTGTAAGTATTGTCAGCCCAAATGCGTAGTTTGAATCTACCGTGCATTTTGTAAGCATTTTCCATTTCAATTACATTTTGTAAGCATTTTGAATTTCAGTGAGTATTTTGGCTCTGAAATGTGCGTTTTTCAATCTAAATTGCAGTGTGTATTTTCAATTCCAATTGCATTTTGTAAGTATTTTGAACCTCAATTACATGTTGTACGTATTTTTCAATCTCATTTGCATTTTGTAAGTATTTTGAATTTCAATTGCATTTTGTAAGCATTTTGACTCTACATTGCATTTTGTACGTACTTTGAACCTAACCTACATTTAGTGCGTATTTTTAAATCTATTCCTTTTGTGAATATTTTCTTTCTAAATTCCCTTTTGTAAGTATTACCGCTCTCCATTTTGTGAATAGTTTCAATCTGAGTTCCTTTTTGTAAGTCTTCTCCTTCTCACTTCACTTTCGTTCTGGTTTACATTTCATTGTCATTTTCGCTATCATCGAGGCCATTAGGGGCCGATAACCTAGATGTTAGGCCCCTTAAAACAACAATTATCATCATCAACACGTCACCGATCTGAATGTCCGAGCACCTCGTTCGACTCCTGGCGGCTGCAGACAAAGGACTATCCATTACTAGTCTATAGGCTACGGGTGTTGTATATTTACACGTGAGGACATTCTTATGTGACGATCAGCAGCCATTAGGCGCGCAGCCAGCAGTGACACGCGCCAGACACGTCGGGAACGTGAGTCCCTCGTAATGTATCATTCATTAAAATAAACACGTTCACTCTGAACAGAATAGTCGCACTGCATACTTACTGATGTTAGCTGCTGGTGATTTACATGGAGATGACATTTAGAAAGCTTTAAATGGACCTTGAGAGAACACCAACTGCTGCTAATAGCAGAGTTTGCAGAACGCTAGAAAGACATTTGTTCTATCGTCTGGACTAGGGCTAACTTATGTTTTGAGACTCCCGCACTCCCATGGTCTGAGGATTGACACGAGGTACAATCAGCTTCGTGTCCTTAACTGAAAACCAAGGCCCTCAAGGAGGCAGGGTGAGTGTATCCCCACCACTTCTAGTGCACCCTGGATAGTGCTACACCCTCAAGGGCTCACGACTGGTGAGTTTGGGAGTTGGCGACCCCGAGGGATTCCTGAGCTGGGTCCGGTTTTCTCTCTTTTTCCATTACCTCTGGGACGGACCTTCTCCTCTTTCACTTTCCTATCTGCCTTTCATGGCTCTCATTTCTTCCAAGTCCCTCAATCCGGATTATTCGAGGGTTGAGGGCATTTCTTTTCCTCCTGTCCTTTATTTGCCTTATTGTCCTTTTGTTTTCCATTTCTTCTACTAGTAAGTTATATAAGTTAGTAGTTAGTTTTAGTTACAGTTTACTTTTCATTATCATCTTCACGATCACCCAAACCATTAGGGGATAACCTATATGTTAGGCCCCCTTAAAACAACAATTATCATCATCATTAACTGAGAAGCCGTGGGTTCAATTCCCACCTCAGACATCCTAGAAGTGGTTTATCGTGGTTTCCCAATTCTACTCCAGCAAGTGCCGGGTGATACCTTCCTTCCACACTGTCACGAATCTAACGTTGCTGGATAGTTTCAGAGCGTTAAGGAAATTTATCTTTGAAAGATAAACTTCAAATGTATTACAAATTGTGCTCAATAACATTAGGAGGGAAAGCAAGTATTTATATACCATAACATGAAGGAAATATCATAAAATAACACGCTTTTGTGTACGATAGGTTTCATGATAAATATCTTAAAAAGGAATAACATCCACCATGCTAGTAGAATGTATGATATTTACGGTATTGGTTAATAGATAATTCTTAATAATACTACACCAGCGATACAAATTAAGAAATAACTATTCAATTGTTCAATTGTTCTACATGTTTCGACTTGACAATGAAGTCTTATCCAGCTAAAAGTTCAATTAATAATATTAATTAAGGTATCGTTGTGTCAAAACTATAAATTACTGTTTACAAAGAACAATAATTTGCTATGACTAATCCTCAGAATGAATTATTAAAAAAATGTATATCCTTACATATGTAAGGATATTGTTTCACCCCGCCAATTGTTGCGCTCCACTAATTGTTGCGCCTCCACCAATTGTTGTGTCCTCACCTGATGGCGCGGCCTTAAGCCATAGCCCGATCAGCGGTTCTCCAAGATTAAGTACCAAGATCGTTAACGCGTCCTTACCGATAGCTCTGATAGCGATTACAGCACACACCTACTACACAAGGGAATGGAAGTGGGAGGATATTAAGGTTTCAGCGAATGCTTGGTTTAAGGGCTACGACAACGCGGTCATGTAGTTACACCACTGATATTTGACTATGCCAAAACTCTTTGCGTCTGTCTGTCTCTTAGGTAGTCAGCCCGAAGGCTGGTTGGATCCTCAAAAAGTACCGCCGTTAGGTTATGTGGGTACGCCCAGAAAAACCCAAGGCAGCGCTATATTGAGGCGTACTAGGCAAGATAAGGAGTGATGTAGTTTGCCATTTCTTTCCTCACTGAGTCAGAACAGCAGTACTAACACTTTGAGTGGAACCTTTCACAGCATCCACAGGCGCTGACTGTACCCTGAATGTCATTACTAAGCACCACCCATACCTCAGTAGCTTCCATAATTTTAATCAAAGCCATGAGTGAGACAGAGACATCGGTAAATAGCCACATTTTACTCTAGCCTGTGCCAACAGACAAATGCTTATGTACTGCATTCATGAAGAGATGGCAAACTCTCCGCGTATTAGGTGGTTAACTTCCAGAGTGGAATATTATGTTAAGGTCCTGTGAATACATTGCTTGAAGAAACCAATTACTGTAAAATATTGAGAATTAGACCTAATAAACATGTAACTGAATCCTACAGGCGTGGATCATCACGGTCATCAGCCCCAGGAGTGGTGTTTGCGGGCCATGACGCACAGTAGGCCTGAACGCACCGACTGTGTTATTATATGCATCTCTATGACAACAAACTGTCCAGGAAGTTGAGGAGTAATGTGTTCTTAATGAGCACGAACACAAATGACCACATTGTTAACCTTATGGGCTACCTGAACGCGGAGAGATTGTTGACCGTAAGCCAAGCATATTGCGAGACAATCAACTCTTTAACCCATCTAACGGCTGTTCGCCGAGTCGAGATAGTGGAAGTAAACACTGTTATACACGTGATTGCAGGGCTGCCCGCAAGGTCGAACATCAATTCCCCTCGATTTTCCTTAATTCCACTCGGTCCTCCAAGGGACCGAAAAATGAGTTCCTCAACTCCACTCAGGCTTTGGCAAGGGGTCGGCAAAGGGGTTATCCCCAATGACATAAACAAATGTAAATGACGTAAAATAGAAAATTTGGCAGACTTATACAAAAGAATATTATGATTAATTTTAAATCACTTGTATTTCTGCCAAATAAGTTATAATGTGCCAAACACTTTATACCTGATTTAAGGAATGAGCGGACTTGACATCAGAGCTGTTGACCAATGGCACAACAATGTCTTGCGAACACCACCACGCTATCGGTCAAGCGCTCTACAAATTTTATGTAGGCCTATTGTTTTTAACATGTGCATAATTAAATGTTTGTATGTTTTTTAACCTAGTCAAACATTATAAAATTAAATTTAGGTAATAATAGGTGTATAATTTGTACCTAAAAAGATACTTTCGATATCAGCTGCGGATGCTGAATATATTATTTTCCTGCCTTCAAGAATTCGCTCATGCGCTGCAGAAGGTGTTTGACCCGGCCCTTGGTATGCGAGCAGGAGGGTTATGACATTTGTTTACGTCGTTGGGGATAACCCCTTTGCCGACCCCTTGCCAAAGCCTGAGCGGAGTTGAGGAAGTAATTTTTGGGTCCCTTGAAGGACCGAGTGGAATTAAGGAAAATCGAGGGGAATTGATGCCCGCCCACCGGCAAGGGGTGCGATAGGTGAAAGTACCCCAACTTCAGTGCTGTGTATAGCCTACATGTGAAGCGGGCTGACTTATCGGTTACATGCTACAGCGCGGTTTATTTATTGTTTGTTTATGTATTTACTTACTTAATTAATTAGTTCCTAACTGCTTATGACAGGCTACAGTATGCAGTGCAGTACAGCACTAACGAGGGAAGTACCCCAGCTCGAACGGCTCAAACCGACTGGCAGTGCGCTTGACATATGAAGATATGTCTGTTGGATATTTATCTGTAAAACCCCTCATCAGTGTACAATCAATGTTTGGAAGTTACGGCATCCAAAGATTTCAGAAACACAATTCTCAGCAGAAACTACCGTGCAACAGTCAATTCGGACCATTATATCAGGGAAAATCCATTCCTAGCAATTGGTTAGACCTTTAGCATTACAAAAAGATTGTATAAACACAATTCGCAGCAGAAACTACCTTGCAACAGTCAATTCGGACCATTATATTAACAAGAAACATATGTGGTGCAGTATCATCTGGCCAAAGGTTGAACACTTGCTTGCAACAAGAAATCTTAACACATGCAGTACCGTGTTGACATAGTCATCTTTCCCACAATAGAAGATACTGTGTTGACCTTCATTCGACGTCGAAGTGAAATGTGGCGTTTCAATGAAGGGATTAAAACACAGCGGAATGGAACAGTACGCACATTTAACAAGGGCAACATGTAGACATACTCCATTATTTACAATGTTCCCGCATTGCAATAGTCCAAACTCAAATGACACGGTGATCACATTATCACATACTCAGATGGCGCTGGAGACCGAACACGTACTTTTACAGATGAATGGCATTGATAGCTATTGACATAGGTACAACTATATACTATAAACCCACTTTCAGTTGGTTTTCGTCGTTCGAGCTGGAATATTTCCCTCGTAAGTGCAGCAAGTCTTGTCTTTTCTAGGGCTACGGAATGACTAATGATCTCGGAGCTTCTTGGCTACCCCTGTCCGGCAGAGTCGACGACGTGAACTATTCACTGTGAGCTGCCTGAATATGACTGACATTTGGCAGGAAATTCCACGTCAGTCATCACCCCTCTGCCTCTTGACCAATCCATGTTCGCATAGTTGATGTCATAATACTCTGCGTTGTAATATTACAGCCCACGTGCTTCAGTGCCTGGTCAGCTGTATCTCTGGCTTGTACAGTTTGGCAACCTCGCTCTCAGACCACATGGCGAGGCGAGAACTGTCAATACCATTCTGGTAGTTCACAGAGTATAGGTGTGTTTCCCTGTCGAGGCAGTGAAGTGGCCACGTGCAAGTATTTACGCGCACTATCTCGACTCGGCGAACAGACTTTCGAAACGGTGCACAAGATACTTTTTTTTTCATATTCCTCATTCGTTTTCGAGTGCCAAGTCGATCTCTGGCATGTTCTGCCATCTGTTGGGCATTATGTAATACTACTTGAGTTTGGATTGTTGCTTTCGAAAGTAACTAACAGACCATTTTGTAGACGTCTGTCCTCTACGGCCAGTAGCGGATCCAGGCCTTGCGGAGCCCTGGGCGATATGATAAGGTGAGGCCCATAACAATAGGAAATTTAAAAAATCAAATCAAATGGAAAATAGTTTGGTAATAATAATAATAAAATAAAGAATAATTACAATATTTTGAATACACTACAGTACATTTTCTTAATATTATGAAAGATACCTTGAAGTCCCCTTGAAGAGGATTATGTAAATTATGAAATATTGAAATATTACTTTGTGACTTTTTCCCCGGCTGAAGTCTTCTATTATTTCACTGAAATCTTAACTTGCTAAACGGTCACGGGAGGTCATAGCTGCACTGAAAAAAGGAATATGAATTATAAATTAGTTTGAAAAGTATAATTAATTACGGTAATTAATTAAATTTAAAAAAAACCATGGTGCGGGGCCCCTCGGACTGCGGGACCCTGGGCGGTCGCCCTCCTCGCCATCCCCTATATCCGCCCCTGTCTACAGCTGCAGTTCATCTGTGTTGTAAACAAGCCTGGAGGAAATACAAGCAAATTCTTCACGCCGCGTTGTGATTTCGGGTCAAAGAATATCAATTCTCGCACTAGCAAGGAGCAACAAGTATTAACTTACTTGAAAATGAAAATCCACAGCCTGTTCCAGTCGTCCGATCGGGTCATGGATGGAATGAATTAAGCCCCCCCCCCCCAACCAATCTAGCGGCGAAGATATGAACTGTGCCGGCTGCCGAAGCCTGTCGCATTCCTACGAGACAATTATTGAATTATGTAGGCAGCTTCGGTGTCGTAGTTGGTAGCATGCTGAGCTTCTATGCCCAAGGTCGTGGGTTCAACCCGGCCAAAGTCGTCGGATTTCTTAAGAGCGTTAAAAATCCCTCAGTATTCCTTCCTTCGGAGGGGAAGTAAAGCCGGCGGTCCCATGTCATATATTTATGGCATGTTAAAGAACCTCTCACTAATGACACCTGTGTGAAGCTAAACTATAGGTTAAAAATTTGTACAACGCTCTTAGGTTCCAACGTTCGTCGCCAGGAGCCGACTACGGTGGCGTCTAGTTCTAGTTCTGACTAATACAGCCATCACAATGAACACCGGTTATCAGACAGATTCTACACACACCCAAAGTACACGGGGCTACACGACCGCGTTGTCGCAGCCCCTAAATTAAGGAACCAACCAACCAAATATTAAATGAATGACAGATGAAATTATACTGGAGAGTGTTGTTGGAATGAAAGTAGTGACAGGGTAAACCGGAGTACCCGGAGAAAAACCTGTCTGCCTCCGCTTTGTCCAGCACAAATCTCACATGGAGTGTGCGGGACTTGAACCATGGACCCAGTGGTGAGAGGCTGGCGTGCTGCGCCTAAGCGGCTCCAACTATTAACTTACTTGCCTACTGATTTTAGGAAATAATTGTATTTTGGGCCCTGGTATTGAAATGATGCAATCGTGGGCACAAAAATTTTAATTTCGGTTCGTGTCAAAATGAAAATTAATATCTAAACGTAGGATTTTGAATTTACATTTAGATTAATTAAGACCCAAAACCCATAGACATTTTAGGCCCCCTGATAAGTTAAAAATTATAACTTCTAATTATTTTTTTAAATGTGAAAATATAAAACTTGGCCCTGAGGTAGCAAACAGCTAACTGAGTAGCTCAGCACTTAAAAGGTCAAGGGGACCGGTACAGTAAACCCCCTTCAAATTTGACATTTTTAATAATTTTTATCTCAGCTCCTAATAAAATTATGTACAGCAATGGAACTTTCTAAATAAAGCATCCTATATATTTACTAGTAAGCACATATCTCAGAATTGATTTTAGCATTATCAAACTCGCTAATTAATTATTCAATATGACGGTTGTTTGCGAGTTGGTGCTCAGCGTTTTATTCATAGCTGCACCATTTATCAATATATTAGTATTTTGCTTCTTTAAATGTACTGTTAAAAGTTACTGCTACAAATATGACCACTTTCAGAATTATATGTTCAAAATTAGTATTTTTAATTTTGTGCTACTTAAACATTGCATATTTTGGTCAATTTTTGGGATGTAAATAATTTCTATCCCAACAATCATCAACCCTAGGAACACGGGTTTGGTCAGTTTTGTGGTCTCTAACGGTTAACATAGAGAAAAGTATCATTGTAATGCAATGCATAAATTAGGAGTTACAAGTAAAACGGATTTGAAATAGTTTGAGAAAATGAACCGCAAAGTAGCGCAGGGCTCTTTAAATAGCCTATGTAATGTCTAGCATTTTAAACCATAACTCCTAAACTATTGCAGATACAGTGAAACTTGGATAATTCGAACATCAAGGGAGCAGTAAAAAAATCGAATTATCCAAAAATTCGAATTAAGAAAGTTCTTTGAAAAAGGTAGAAAAAATATTCTAAATCAAATTTCCCGGTTCTCTCAACCTTTTTCAGCCTTTGCCACTCTCACTTTCACAACCGAGAATTTTGTCTTTATTTTTTAGGAATGTTGACAACGTGTTTGGAGAAATCCCGAAAGCCTTTGCAATTTCAGATTTTTCTTCTTTCCCTTTTCCACTTCTGTAATCACCGCTATTTTCTCCGCCAAAGTCGAAGTTTTGTATGTAACCTGAGGCTTTGATGACATATTAATTCTATACATACACTTTATGTTCGACCCTCACTATTATGTGTTTGAAAACTGTATCATAATGATGGTCATTATAACACCGTTTTTCATTACGATACAGTTTCTCCAGCCAATCAGAGCTCGTTCATTGACCAATTAGGTAACGATAATTTCGCGCATGCGCTCAAAATCCAACATGTCGGACATAAACACAACATCGAACTATAATAAATTACCGACATGGAATACCCACCGTCCATAAGTTCGCGTAAATAAACTGGCGAATATGAGACAAGAAATAGCACAGTACCTTAAAATCACTAACACTAATTTCTACACAGCGCATTGTCTTCAAATGACTGCGGTGACAATATTACTGAGGGACGGCTGATGTAAACATATGGCTGCATATGGCAGAGCGCATGCGTCGGCCGTTCAAAGCTCTTGAAAGACGAAGGTATAACACCCAACGCTCGCTCTGCGATCACAAAATTCCAGTAGCTGACTCTCAACAGATATTTATGAATATTTATGTTAAAACATATAATAAAGTTATAATTATCGTCGAACATAAACAGTCGTATGCAACTCGCCTATAATGGTAATTAAGACACTCGTATGGAAATAATAAAACTCGCATACGCTCGTTTTATAAAAAATACTCGTGTCTTAATTATAGCCATTATAGGCTCGTTGCATAATGTACTATTATGTTCGACCCTCACTATTATGTGTCAGATAACTGTATCATAATGATGGTCATTATAACACTGTTTTCCATTATGATACAGTTTCTCCAGCCAATCAGAGCTCGTTCATTGACCAATTAGGTAGCGATAACTTCGCGCATGCGCTCAAAATCCAACATGTCGGACATAAACACAACATCGAACTATAATAAATTACCGACATGGAATACGCACCGTCCATATGTTCGCGTAAATAAACTGGCGAATATGAGACAAGAAATAGCACTGTACCTTAAAATCACCAACACTAATTTCTACACAGCGCATTGTCTTCAACTGACACCGGTGACAATATTACTGAGGGACGGCAGATGTAAACATATGGTTTGCATATGGCATTGCAAACACACAGAGCGCATGCGTCGGTCGTTCAAAGCTCTTGAAAGGCAGAGATATAACACCCAACGCTCGCTCTGCGATCACAAAATTCCAGTAGCTGACTCTCAACAGATATTTATGAATATTTATGTTAAAACATATAATAAAGTTATAATTATCGTCGAACATAAACAGTCGTATGCAACTCGCCTATAATGGTAATTAAGACACTCGTATGGAAATAATAAAACTCGCATACGCTCGTTTTATAAAAAATACTCGTGTCTTAATTATAGCCATTATAGGCTCGTTGCATAATGTACTATTAAAACACAGAAAAAAAAAACTTCTAAACTACCACAAGTCTGATCAAACCACACAGCACGCACAACCAGACAGGTGTAAGGGATGACACTAGTTTGTTAGTTATTGTTGTTTTAAGGGGCGGAACTACGAGATCATATGCCCCTAAGGGATGTCGGCGTGTTGTTAGTCACGTAGGCAAAATAATCGAGTAGAAGCCGCATGCCAATGATACAACGTCGTTTTTCGGGAATTCCTGACCCAACTGTTTGGCTTCCGATTGGCTTTTTACACATAAAAACTTATCCAAAATATAATTCGAATTAACCACGATTTTTTAGCATTGATTGTATATAAAATGCTAGGGACCAAGAGAAAAATTCGAATTAAAGAAGATTTCGAATTATAGAAGTTCGAATTAGCCACGATCCACTGTACTTCAATAATTTTTTCACCAAAAAGAACTAGAAGAGTGGGGCTGTACATTAAAATACATTGAAACAAGAAGTTCCGTGACGAACTAAAGAGCCTACTGTTCTTAAATTTAAGATTCATGCCAATGATTAATTTATATGGACCTATCTATAATAATGACGAAATTAAGTTGGTAATATCGAAATTTCCAATTAGTTCGAAATATACCTGGCATAATGTAGCCTAATAGATCATTATAGTTGGCAGCCCTGCTGACAGAATATATTCTTAGTTCCATCTCTTAAGGTACAGAATACAAAATTTGGTTGAAGTCCAATGGATAGCATAGACGTTTCATGCAGTTAGACATTGGATCTATCAGCGCGCGTAAAATCATGTTGGCAGCAATGTCATGCATGTGTTGGTCAGAAATAATCTGAAATATTATTATCTATTGTTGTGCCAATTTTGGATAAAATCCATTTGTTAGTATAGAAGATACTGGTATTTTAAAATTGGACCTATCAGCAGGCTAGAATCATGTTGGCAGCACTGACGTATATTAGTTACTCCAAATTAATCTAGAATGTAAGGTACTATACGTGTGCAAAGTTTAGAGCTGTTGGCTTGCATATTTTCTGATATATTGATATTAGGGTAAAAAATATAAACAGCAATTCTTAACAGTTGGCAGCCCTGATTGCTCTTAAGAATACGCATAGTCATATCTGTTATGGTACACATAGCACATACGAAATTTGGTTGAAATCCAATTGATAGTATAGAAGTTACATGTGTTTAAAAATTGGTCCTATCAGCAGGCTTTGAATCATGTTGGTAGCACTGACATACATTAGTTGCTCCAAATTAATGTAGAATGTCAGGCACTATACGTGTGCAAAGTTTAAAGCTGTTGGCTCGCATAATTTCTGATATATTGATATTTGGATAAAAAATAGAGAAAGCATTTATTGACAGTTGGCAGCCTTGGTGGCTCTTAATAATACGCACAGTCATATCTGTTTATGTACACATAGTACATATGAAATTTGGTTAAAATCCAATTGATAGTGTAGAAGTTATATGAATTTTAAAATGGGACCTATCAGTAGGCTTAAAATCATTTTGGCAACACTGTCATGTTTGGCCTCCTGAAAATTAAACTGAAGTATTATTATCTCTATGTGTGCCAATTTTGGATTAGTTCCTATGTATACATTCCAGATATCCAACATGGAGCTCAAATTTCAATTACGATTTTTCTTCAGTTGGTAGCACTGACGTCATTTTCAAGTGTGACATTGAGATGTCCCGGTATAGATCTTTACTCGTACCAATTTTGGTGTCGATTGCTGCAGCCGTTTAGGAGTTGATAGGGACACACACACAGCCAGCCAGACAGGCAGACAGACAGAAGGACAGACAGACAGACAGACAGACAGACATTTGCCCGGATCGATCTCATAAGTCTACTTTTTCCTCAATTTTGCAAAATGTGAAAAGTAGGCTAAAAATCGAAATTTTAAAGGTGGTTTACTGTACCGGTCCCCTTAAGCTAGGCAATACGTTGAGAAATGCCATCTATCATTGCAATCGTGAAAATCAAATTTTTGAAAATACTAACGGTTTTAATCAAATGCACACAAATTGTGTTGTTGGCTCAATGAGTTGGGGTGTCTCAAAACTTGAGTTCTGACCAATAGGGAGCCCTCATTGTGCCGTACGACCTTCGCGTAGTGACGCTGCGTCTCATTGACCTAAATATCTTCATCTGCTATAAACCTTTCGAGAACAAGAGCTGAGCTAAACCTTGGATCTAATTGTGCATCGTAAGCTTTATATTTCTATACTTAATGAGAGGCAAGGCCACTGCCTATCATGGGACGTATTCTCCTCTCAGTTCGCACCGTTATCTGTGGATAACATTCGGAAATTACTACCTTGGTAGAGGCCGTGCCCTTTGCGATGGGCAAACAACTTTCTTAATACCTCTTTTGAAAATAATTGCCAAAATTATTTCTGTAGAAACTTCCAAATTGTTCTCCCATGATCGTCATTTACATTATTTTCACTATTATTTTAACATGTACATTAAATAATAATTTTCGTCAGGTATGAGAGACTGCTGATCGTGAAGTCAGCCAAGTGTTGCTAAAGGCTGATTGGTCTGGCGCGAACTGAAGAAGGAAGAGTAATTGTTTTAAATGGGCGAGTGAGCGTTCGTGGCGTGCTCAGACGATAGAACCATAGGTGAGTGGTTAGATTACACGACGAGCATAGGATCATTCGTGACATAACTTACTGCTACTCCCTGCTTTCATGTTGTTGCGGTTCTTCCCCATTTTCACGTGTAGGCTTACACGCTGCTGGTGATTATAAAGTTGCACTATTAACAACAACAACAACAACATACACCAGTAGTCAATAAAAAATATCTACATTAATTAATGAAAAGTACCAGTTTCGGCCAATATTAGACTATGGCCCTTTTCAGCGATGTTGACCATCGCAAGATATGTTTAGCCTACTTTTCACATTTTGAAAAATGAGGAAAAAGTAGACTTATGAGATCGGGCAAATATGTCTGTCTGTTTGTCCTTCTGTCTGTCTGTCTGTCTGTCTGTCTGGCTGTGTGTGTGTGTCCCCCTATCAACTCCTAAACGGCTGCAGCAATCGAAACAAAATTTGGTAGGAGTAAAGATCTATACCTGAATATCTCACGCCCATATTTGAAAATGATGTCAGTGCTACCAACTGCTGAAAAATCGCAATTGAAATTTGAGCTCCATGTTGGATATCTTGGAAAGTATGAATAGGAGCTATTTCAAAATTGGCACACGTATAGATAATAATGCTGCAGTTTAATTTCCAGGAAGCCATACATCGCAGTGTTGCCAAAATGAATATACGCTTGCTGATGGGTCCAAATTTTAAATGCATATAACTTCTACACTATCAATTGGATTTCAACCAAATTTCGTATGTGCTATGTGTACATAAACAGATATGACTGAACATATTCTTAAGATCCAACAGGGCTACCAACTGCTAATAAATGTTCTCAATTTATTTTATCCAAATACCAATATATCAGAAAGTATGCAAGCCGACAGCTTTAAACTATGCACGCGTATAGCAACTGACATTCTACATTAATTTGGAGTAACTTATATACATCAGTGCTACCAACATGATTCTAAGCCTGCTGAGAGGTCCAACTTTAAATACATGTAACTTCTATACTAACATTTGGATTTCAACCAAATTTCGTGTGTGCTATGTGTACCGTAACAGATATGTATATGCCGATTCTTAAGAGCAACCAGGGCTGCCAACTTCTAATAAATACTGTCTCTATTTTTGTTACCCTAATATCAATATATCAGAAAGTATGCAAGCCAATAGCTCTAAACTTTGCACACGTATAGTACCTGGCATTCTAGATTAATTTGGAGTAACTAATATACGTCAGTGCTGCCAACATGATTCTAAGCCTGCTGATAGATCCAATTTTAAAATGCATGTAACTTCTATACTAACTAATGGATTTCATTCAAAATTGACACAACAATAGATCATATTATTTCAGATTATTTCTGACCAATACATATATGTCATTGTTGCCAACATGATTTTATTCGCGCTGTTAGATCCAATGTTTAACTGCATGTAACGTCCATGCTATCCATTGGACTTCAACCAAATTTTGTATTCTGTACCTTAAGAAATGGAACTAAGAATATATTCAGTCACCAGGGCTGCCAACTCTAGTTGTCTATTAGGCTACATTATGCCAGGTATACAGTATTTCGAACTAATTACAAATTTCGAACTAATTAGAAATTTCGATATTACCAACTTAATTTCGGCATTATTCCAGATAGATCCATATAGATTAATCATTGGCATAGATCTTAAATTTTAAGAAAAGTAGGCTCTTTAGTTCGTCACGGAACTTCTTGTTAAAGAAATGTTTTTAGACTAATTATTTATAGAAATATACAAATACCAACTATTTAGATAGGCTATTGACCTCAGAAAAGTTAGATGGCGCAGCCACGCGGTAGAATGTTGAAGCTGTAACATTGTGACTGGTGAGGTTTATTTTCATGGTGAAGCATTGATGTCGTGATGGAAACAGAAAGGAATTTGTCAAATTCGAGGAGGTACTACTCTGTATACGGTTGCAAATCGTATAAAATGGGTACGAAATCTTCTCACTACATTCCTGTGCAAAAAGTTCAGAGAGAAAGATGGGCTTCGGCGCTGTCAATTGGAAAACGTGTTACACGTTGCATGACAGTGTGCAGTCTGCATTTTTGTGAAGACGACTTCTTTCCACAGCGTAAGCACCGGTACTGTTGATTATTGATAGTTATTGTCTCTAATTTGTATTCATAAGGATTTAGCTACATCAGAAATACTGATAAACTTGTAGCCTAATACTTCTGTGCCGTACATTGAACCGAATGTAATCCGCTCTTCGTAAATCTATTTTAGGGGTTCTTCCGATTGACAATAGTCGAATGGTTAGAAAACTTAAGAAAAATGCTGTTCCTAGCCTTAATTTGCCAGAGAATTTATATTTTTGCCTTTGAACAGCAAGAATGTAGGTCATTGAAGTATGATTTGGCTTAAATTGTGTTTTTGGCTATGATCTCCTTACTGTTGAATTTAGTTAATTAATGTGTAAAATCTTAGTTTTAAGTACCGGTTTGGTGACCCATCATCCCAGGCAGGCCGGTAACACCTATACTACTCAGGCAGATAGGTCACTTAGCCGTAATTTAGAAGTTATAGTGATGTTAAGTATACATATGCGGTAATGTAGCAGGAGACCTGATCGGCCTAGGCTATTCTAACTTTAATTAGTTCCCATTTCAGGGTTTTTCAGTTTTGAGTGCAAATAGTTGGTTTGAAATTTGTACAACAGTAAGGAGAGTATGTTTTGTATGGGTTTTAATTGGTGTTATGGTTTATGTCGAGCTGAGGAGTGAATTTGATTTGGCTTAAAGTGTAGTTTTTGATCTGTTCCGTTTGCTTATGACAAGTTCAAATGGAGACTCCAGCTTTGTTAAATATCTGTATTTTAAATATTTAATTAAATATATTGATAAAGAGGATGTCTCCATTTTAACTTGCCTGTGGCAAGAGATTAATATATTTATATTCTTGCCTTTGAACAGCAAGTATGTAGGTCAATATTAGCAATATTGAAGTATGATTTGAGCATCCCAAGTAACGCTTCTTTGAACCCAAAACATTCATGCAAATTCAGGGTTGCTGGATTCAATTTATTATCAGGGAGTCGTCCTTTGTGTTATGTGAGATATATATATATATATATATACATATATTGTGAAATTAATAAAAACATCGATACCATTAGGCTCCCAAGTACAGGCTTCATATATGTAACAGCAGACAGTAAATTAACTATCTACAGGGGGGTAATATTTTAAACTGGTAGTCTAGTAACTAAGCACTGCATTTAAATTGATTATAAACATATTTCTATCAATGAAAGAAAATATGTAGTATTTTGCCATCATAAATTAGAAGCCATAACAAACGCACACCCTATCACTGTCTAGCTTACTTCTCGTCACTATCTCGCCGCCATATTGCAAACAGCTGACCGTAAGCTCCTCCCCCGTTTCGGACGTCAATAGTCTATGTCACTTTCAGAAAATTATTATTACATTGTCATCAAATTAACGCCCACATTTGTTACAGATCTCTTTTTAACTATTTTTATATTAAAAAATTAGAAAACTCAAGTAAAATATTACTAAGAAATCTTTGCTCGTAATTAACTTACATCAGATTTTTTTCTTTTTAACAACATCGCTGAAGAAGGCCATAGGTAATATGACTGACATTGGTACTTTTCATTAATTACTGCACGAAGGACGTAGTATAATGTTTTACACTTGATTTTTTTCTACCCAAATGAAGTAAATTACACATCAGTTGTTACGTCCACCTTCTGAACATAATCTCCTTGTAACTTTATGCACTTTTACCCTCAATGTGTCGGTCTCTCCAGACATTCCTGAAACCATTCATTCGGAGTGCTGCGCACCCATGCCTTGACAGCTGTGTCCAGAGGTTTCTTCATGTTCCCGAACTGCCATCTCAGGAGAGTATGGGGGCCTGGCAGCACCGTGAATCCCATTTCATCAATGGCAGCGGTGTTCTCACGGCTAGTGTGGGGGCGGGCATTGTCATGTTGCAGAAGCACAACTTTAGCCCGTTTTCCTGGTCACTTAGTTTGAATGGCACGACGTAAGCGCTTATGGGTTACCACATTTGCTGCACTGTTAATCGTGGCCCCCCAATTCCAGCGAGTCAACGAGGATGATGCCCTTTGTGTCCCAGAACACTGTCGCCATTCGCTTGCCGACTGATGGCGCTGTTCGACATTTCTTTGGCGGTGGACTGCCCCTATGCCTCCATTGCATGGTCGCCGATTTGCGGATTTTTCAGAACTGGACACAACTGTCAAGGCGTGGGTGCGCAGCACTCCGAATGAATGGTTTCAGGAATGTCTGGAGAGACTGACACATCGATAGCAAACGTGCACAATGTTACAAGGAGATTATGTTGAGAAGGTGGACGTAACAACTGATGTGTAATTTACTTCATTTGGGTTGAAATAAATCAAGTGTAAAACATTATACTACGCCCTTCGTGCAGTATTTTCTTTGTATCCACCAGAGTGTAATACATTTATTAAATACTTATTGGTAGGCCTATTTCATTTAGTTTAAACGTCAATAAGGAAGCAACTCACATTATTAAGTTCATATCACTACGTAACATACACCACTACCATTACGTAGCGTAGGCCTATGTCGAAGTTCTTCCCTTCCCTTTTTTTACCTGTTTTGAGGAGTATGACTCAGTTGTTATAACCCTCACACTCAAACATAAATCTTCAATCAATTGAAAGTCTACAAAATTTCCTTTGGATGTACTGACGATTTTTTCATTTATGGATTTCCACACGATCCACTTTTAGAGCGCTTTCAACAATCAGGGGCAGATGACCTCGTAGTTCCGTCCCTTATAACAACAATAACTAACTTTCAACAATCATTATGAGTGAAGCAGTACAGCTCATTAACGCTCCAGACTCTGAAACTACCTAGCCTATCACAAGTTTTAGACGCATTCAATACACACCTAAGTGCATGGGGTTGATGGTTCAGATGTCCCTACCCCCAGATTAATTAACACTGTAAGTTGCTCTCTAGAATGGTTATCATCACCTACTGTGTCAAATTGCGGGGTGGGAGCTTCATAATATCAACATGCGAGAGATTCCTTAAAATAATCTGGTTGGCTGCGTGGCTCAGCGGTATCGTTCTCGTCTGGTGAGTCCAAGGTTGCAGGATCGAATCCTGGCGCAGTCAGCTGGTATTTGAGCGTGCTCAAATGCGAGGGAGCCGTGTCAGTAGATTTACTGGCACGTTAAAGATCCCCTTTAGGGCAAAGTTCTGGCACCCCGGCGTCTCTAAAAGCCGCAGTTGTTAAAAGGGACGTAAAACCAATAACATTATTATTATTATTATTTAAAAACATCTGCCTCAATCCTATGTTTGTCGTCAAGCAGGATATTAATTCAATATCATTGTGATACATGAAATTATTTATAATGTATGTATGTGTTCATTAACTAGAACTAATTTGTCTTTGTCTTTTGTTTCCAGGTAAGCGAGAATCCCATCACCAGTGACAATCTGAAGGTAGGCACGCTGTAAAGGAGTGGACACCACTCCAAAATATTTTATTAAACACTTGATTGAACTGAAATAAACTGTAATTGTGGCCAATAATATATTCATGTTTCGAATAATTCCAGGCAATCAGAAACGTAAAAAAGCAATATAGCAAACTTCCATGTTCTCAAAAACCTATAGGCCTATTTTTAGGAAGTTTTCCATAGTGAATGTATCCAAACGCCTGAAAAAAAGATCGTGGGGATTTTCAACTTAGCAAAATCGCGCGCCAAATATGCATGGTATTTCCTCATGAATCTAATCATAAATGTTGCACTTGGTGCTTTCTAGCAGCACGTGAAAAATTATGTTCAAAATACTTAAGTTCTTAAAACAAGGAATCGTATGCCGTAATTGCTTTTCTCTTTGCAATATCATTTGAACTGGGTGAATTCAAAGTTGACGGAATCGACAAAAATCAAATTATTAACGCAGCCAAGTTTGACTGTGCTTTAATAGCTGCGGATGCGAACTTTGTAGGATGGTAACTTTTACCCGTGCAATAATCGTCTGATCAAGTGATTTGCAAGTGTTTAGTGCTTTTCAGTCGGTCAACACGAATGTACCCAAAAGAGATGGGTTATGCCCTAATCCTGAAATAAATTACATGAGATTAATAAAACACTAGGATGACCAGTTTCGATCGTCAAGCGATCATCATCAGATCCATTACACTTAGGCTATAAAATCTATGTTTGAAATACAGGTGAAAATATTTACAATATGTACAATTATTTAGTTGCAGTATTGGTACTGCAACTGTCAGTGTATGCTAAATGCAGTATATATGTTAGGTGAAATGCTAAATGGTGATAGCTATCCGGAGATTGTACTTTAGAGAGATTATATGGTTGTAAACTATGGTTAAAGTATAAAATTTTAGGCTAACTACTTATCTGATTGTCTTCCGTACTACAGCCACTCGCAGTTTTCGTGTTTACTAGAACTCACTGTGCGGTCGACTGCGGTGGTTATCTTAACGACTGGTTTTTCCCTCCCTTCTCCCCCCTACCCCTACGTGCTGTGGGGAGTGATCGCGATGTGTTTATGTGAGGTGTTGCCAACCTAGATAAGATGTATGCTATTGAATGAGGTGGGTCTGCAACTATTAAAGACCGTGGATTAGCCCTCGCCACGTGTGGAGCATAACCCATTCGAACTAAGCGTTGACGGTCTTATGAGGACGTCCCGGCACCTTTAATACTGCCGCGAATATGGGCCTTGGTTTATTGCAGAAGAAAAGTACATCGTACACCTGATCCAGATAACATTTACCTATTAAAAACCCCCTAATTTCCCCCCTTTTTATCTAGCTTGGCTGTGTCGCTAAATTGTGTTTTGTTTCCGACAGGGTGTGTTTTTTAGTAGCGTGAAGAGGGGTGAGCTCTCCATGAACGTGTGTTCATTTAGATTGTTGGGATTGTTTCGTTTGGCTAGGTGTATCTCGATTGCTTCCTTTATGTCAAGAGCTCTGCCTTTCGATTCGTGATGGATTATTTTAAGGTCCGACTCTATGTTGGTAAAGCTGTGCCCTGCGTCACACATATGTTCGCACACGGCTGAATGTGTTCCGTATCTTATCGCATTCCTATGTTCATTATAACGTGTGTCTACTCGCCTTCCACTCTGCCCGATGTAATTAGCTTGACAATCGGTGTCTTGGCACGTTATAGAATATACCCCTGACCTTGAATACGGGTCACGTTTATTTAGATTACTATTTAGGAGGTGCCTAGCGGTTGTGTTTTTCGTCGTGAAAGCTATCTTTATGCCATGCTTTTTGAATAGGTTAGTGATTTTATATGTATTCGCATTCACATAGTTGAAACGCGCAAATTTTTTCTCATTACTGTCCGGTTTGGGAATCGTTTTATCTTTATTTTTATGTTTGGCTATAATTTGGTTTATTTTGCTTGGCGAGAAGTTGTTTTCCTTAGCTATTTGCATAATTGTTCTTATTTCCTTATTATAGTTGTCTTTTGACATGGGTATGTTTAAAGCCCTGTGCACCATTGAGTTGAAACCCGCTAGTTTGTGCGTACTGGGGTGATTAGACTGATTGTCGATTGCATGCGAGGTTTGTGTTGCTTTCCGGAATATGGAATATGAAAGGTCGTTGTCTTTACGTTCAATAGTTATATCGAGATAATTTATTTTCCGGTCTATTTCGGATTCCTTAGTGAATTTCATAGAGTGGTGAAGGCTATTAATGGATTGGAGAATTGTATTGAACGTAAAGACAACGACCTTTCATATTCCATATTCCGGAAAGCAACACAAACCTCGCATGCAATCGACAATCAGTCTAATCACCCCAGTACACACAAACTAGCGGGTTTCAACTCAATGGTGCACAGGGCTTTAAACATACCCATGTCAAAAGACAACTATAATAAGGAAATAAGAACAATTATGCAAATAGCTAAGGAAAACAACTTCTCGCCAAGCAAAATAAACCAAATTATAGCCAAACATAAAAATAAAGATAAAACGATTCCCAAACCGGACAGTAATGAGAAAAAATTTGCGCGTTTCAACTATGTGAATGCGAATACATATAAAATCACTAACCTATTCAAAAATCAAGGCATAAAGATAGCTTTCACGACGAAAAACACAACCGCTAGGCACCTCCTAAATAGTAATCTAAATAAACGTGACCCGTATTCAAGGTCAGGGGTATATTCTATAACGTGCCAAGACACCGATTGTCAAGCTAATTACATCGGGCAGAGTGGAAGGCGAGTAGACACACGTTATAATGAACATAGGAATGCGATAAGATACGGAACACATTCAGCCGTGTGCGAACATATGTGTGACGCAGGGCACAGCTTTACCAACATAGAGTCGGACCTTAAAATAATCCATCACGAATCGAAAGGCAGAGCTCTTGACATAAAGGAAGCAATCGAGATACACCTAGCCAAACGAAACAATCCCAACAATCTAAATGAACACACGTTCATGGAGAGCTCACCCCTCTTCACGCTACTAAAAAACACACCCTGTCGGAAACAAAACACAATTTAGCGACACAGCCAAGCTAGATAAAAAGGGGGGAAATTAGGGGGTTTTTAATAGGTAAATGTTATCTGGATCAGGTGTACGATGTACTTTTCTTCTGCAATAAACCAAGGCCCATATTCGCGGCAGTATTAAAGGTGCCGGGACGTCCTCATAAGACCGTCAACGCTTAGTTCGAATGGGTTATGCTCCACGCGTGGCGAGGGCTAATCCACGGTCTTTAATAGTTGCAGACCCACCTCATTCAATAGCATACATCTTATCTAGGTTGGCAACACCTCACATAAACACATCGCGATCACTCCCCACAGCACGTAGGGGTAGGGGGGAGAAGGGAGGGAAAAACCAGTCGTTAAGATAACCACCGCAGTCGACCGCACAGTGAGTTCTAGTAAACACGAAAACTGCGAGTAGCTGTAGTACGGAAGACAATCAGATAAGTAGTTAGCCTAAAATTTTATACTTTAACCATAGTTTACAACCATATAATCTCTCTAAAGTACAATCTCCGGATAGCTATCACCATTTAGCATTTCACCTAACATATATACTGCATTTAGCATACACTGACAGTTGCAGTACCAATACTGCAACTAAATAATTGTACATATTGTAAATATTTTCACCTGTATTTCAAACATAGATTTTATAGCCTAAGTGTAATGGATCTGATGATGATCGCTTGACGATCGAAACTGGTCATCCTAGTGTTTTATTAATCTCATGTAATTTATTTCAGGATTAGGGCATAACCCATCTCTTTTGGGTACATTCGTGTTGACCGACTGAAAAGCACTAAACACTTGTTTACTAAGGCAACACTGAAAATATGGCTTCAAACACCACAAGTGATTTGCATTATGGTCTTCTCCAACTTTCTTTGAGGTGACAACTTTAGCATGTTGAAAGAATCCTGTGGTACTTTAGTTTGTCAACAATTGCTTTGATTTCACAGTTAATAAAACTCTGCAGTGATAAAGGAGAACCTACTTGCATTTTAAATTAATATATCAAAATGTTTGTTTATTTTTTGAGAAGCATAATATTTTAACTGTAATATACCCAAGCTGTTAATGATTTATGTATCTGGGGTTTGTCTTTGCCAGCCACTTGGTGTTAGGGTAAAGATATGGAAGTACTGGCCACTCTAAACACGAAAAAGATGCAATACCTCGGTCACATTATGTGCAACGGAAGCAGATACCATCTACTGCAAGAAAGAGAAGTGTTGGCAGAAGACGTTGGTAGGTTCCTCAGTTTAGGGGCTGCAACAACGCGGTCATGTAGCCCAATGCACTTTGGGTGTGTGTAGAATCTATCTGATAACCGGTGTTAATTGTGATGACTGTATTAGTGTGTGTTATCTGTTTTAATTTAAGTAAGGACTGAAGACATTCAATTTTCAGGAAGTTCCTACTTTTGTCACTAAACGCCACCGTCAATGACTACCAGTTCTGAACTTGGTCACTAGATGCCACCACAGTGGGCTCCTGGCGACGAACGTTGGAACCTAAGAGCGTTTGTCAAATCTAACCTATAATTTAGCTTCGCACAAGTGTAATTAGTGGAAGGTTCTTTTACATAGCATAAATCTATGACATGGGACCGCCGACTTTACATCCCCTCCGAAGGAAGGCATACTGAGGGATTTTTAACGCTCTTAAGAAATCCGACGACTTCGGCTGGATTTGAACCCGCGATCTTGGGCATAGAAGTTCAGCATGTTACCAACTACGCCACCGAAGCCACCGGCAGGAGACGAATCTCCTGGCTAAAGAACCTCAGAGACTCTCTCAAGACATCGAAAGAGTTATTCCAAACGCCTCAGAACAGAGAAAGCACAGCCGAGATGGTTGCCGACATCCGGAACGGGTAGGGACTTGAAGAAGAATGGTAAACTGAGTCAATGGTGACTTAAAATACCGAGCTCAAGTTATTAGCCTACTTTTCACATTTTGCAAAAATGAGGAAAAAGTAGACTTATGCGATCGGGCAAATGTATGTGTGTCTGTCTGTCTGTCCTTCTGTCTGTCTGGCTGTGTGTCCCCCCCCCCCCCTCTATCAACTCCTAAACGGCTGGAGCAATCGAATTAAAATGTGGTAGGAGTAAAAATCTATACCTGAATATCTCACGGCTATATTTGAAAATGATGTCAGTGCTACCAACTGCTGAAAAATCGCAATTGAAATTTGAGCTCCATGTTGGATATCTTGGAAGGTATGAATGGGAGCTTCTTCAAAATTGGCACACGTATAGATAATAATATTGCAACTTAATTTCCAGGAGACCATACATGGCAGTGTTGCCAAAATGATTATAAGCCTGCTGATAGGTCCAATTTTTAAATGCATATAACATGTACACCATCAATTGGAATACAACCACATTTTGTATGTGCTATGTGTACATAAACTGATATGACTGAGCGTATTCTTAAGAGCCTCCATTGCTGCCAACTGTTAATAAATGCTCTCATTTTCCCCCCCCGAAATACCCATATATCATAAAGTATGCAAGCCGACAGCTTTAAACTATGCACACGTATAGTACGTGACATTCTATATTAATTTGGAGTTACCTTTTATACGCCAGTGCTGCCAACATGATTCTAAGCCTGCTGATAGGTCGAATTTTAAAATGAATATAACTTCTATACTAACTAATGGATTCCATCAAAATTGACACAACAATAGATCATATTGTTTCAGATTATTTCTGACCAATACATGTATGTCATTGTTGCCAACATGATTTTACGCGCGCTGTTAAATCCAATGTTTAACTGCATGTACTGTTCATGCTATCCATTGGACTTCAACCAAATTTTGTATTCTGTACCTTAAGAGATGGAACTAAGAATATATTCAGTCACCAGGGCTGCCAAATGTAGTTCTCTATTAGGCTACATTATGCCAGGTATACAGTATTTCGAACTAATTAGAAATTTCGATATTACCAACTTAATTTCGTCATTATTCTAGATAGATCCATATAGATTCATCATTGGCATGAATCTTAAATTTTAAGAAAAGTAGGCTCTTTAGTTCGTCACGGAACTTCTTGTTTTTCTCGAGTGAATATGGAAACTCATTTAGAAACAGAGCATCCAAAATAGCCACTGAAAGTTAGCCTAGATCGAGATCAGAACATTCACTTTAAGCTCTCTATTTCTAGCTTAGCACGCAGCTTTACGCACGGCTGTTATAGTAGGTTCTCTCTCTTGTGGCCATCATCATCATTATTATTAGCAACAACAAGGGCCATTATGCGCGCTTGATGGTGAATTCCTCCAGATGGACGTCTCTGTTGCATATAATTTAGAGGTCTTTTATGGCCATGCTTAAAAGAGTCATAAATTTCTTTCTTTCATGGGTCATTTTATAACTTGAAAATGTACCCTTACCCTTCAGTGGAATTAATCATAGAAATAATAGTCGTGTAATCAACTTTCGACATTTATATTCGACCATGGTTTCTTTTATCTTTTTGTTCAAGGAGTTGGTATGTTTTCTGTTGATCATACCAGTATTGCAAGTGGCCGTAGCAACGCTATTGCAGAACTCAAAGCTCCAGCTTTTCAAAGTAAGAAACGAGATGTCACTCTAACTAATAGTTCGATGACAAGCGTCCTGACCCACAGCCGAGTGCGGTAAGGTTGCCGGAAGTTGGGAGGTTCGATCCTGAACCAGGGGAACCCTGGAGAATTAAAGGCTCCCACAAGATAAGTGACCCACAGTGTAGCTTAATTGTACGTCACGTGTTGTAGTGGTCAGCATTAATGGCTACCACTCCAAAAGTCTGGGTTCGATTCTCGGTTCTGACAATAAATGTAATTCTGGTTTGAGGAACGGGGATGGTATCGTGGACTTGGGTGTCCCTCAAGTGATGTCAATATCGCCGACTGCATCAGCCAAGTGATCCACACGAGCTCACTTACTCATTCACAAGTTTATGCCATCTATAATTGACTCCAAATTGGCAGGTAAAAAGCTTAAGGAAGTAGGACACTTCTGCAAGATAACCAGTGATGGACGAATCAAAGAGGATATAAAAAGTAGGTTGGCACAGGCAAGGAAAGATATCTACTGTAAATAAATCTGTTGACAACAAGTATCGAGTTAGGTATTAGAAAGTCAGTTTTGGAGCGTGGCGCTCTATGGAAGTGCAATTTGGACAGTTGGGGCAGCAGGCTAGAGGAGAATTCAAGATTTTGAAAAGTGGTGTTTTGGAGTACGATGAAGACTAGATGGTTTTAGATAGATTAACAAATGAAGAGGTATTAAGATGAGTGGCTGTTGGTTGTTTATAAAGAGAAGAGACAGGTTGGCAGGACACATATTAAGGCACCCGGGACGAATATGTTAAACAGCTATGTAGAGATGAAAGACTGAAGACTCGAACATCAATGAACCTACAGAGGTGTTATTTCTGCGGGAAAGTACGAGCATGCCGAACATAAAATAATATGTAGGCCTATGTTGACAAATGTTCTTCGAAGAATAAATAGCCTGCATTTCAATGTTTTAAGATGGACGATTCTGACCTTATTTAGCTAATGTTCTGGAACTGTATATATACAAGATCCAGCCACTCTTACTTAATGAGAAGGGAAGACCCCCCACTTTGTACCTTGTGGTGCCGTATTCACCGTGGCCCACATTTTAACCGAGTGTGTGGATCATGCTGACTTACGAAGAAACCTTGGTTTGCAGATGACACTCAAACTTTATTAGCCGATGACGCGGTGGCTGCTGATCACGTTATCCGCTTTTTAGTGAGAGTGGGTTAGGGCCAGCAATCTAAATTTTCCAGTGAACGTTGACTAAACGACTTGTTCGTTTTATCATTTTAAATGATTATGTCGACTTCGCTGGGGTCTGGCGTTACGTTACGGTGACGGGACGAAATGTACCGAGAATGCACTGAGGTGTGTGACGTCATAGTACTGCTTGAGCTTCCTCCTTTCCCCGTGCGCTCCGATGAGCGTGACGTCATCCAGCCAGCTACCTCCTTTGGCCTTGGTTTGCACTTTTTTTTTTTTGCTAACGGACTTTGAGTTCACGCAGCATTTGTAGTATTTGTAGCATTCAAAATGATATAAAGGCTATTCTTTCAGACTGACTGTCAGTGTTTTTTGAATGCTGAATTTTTGTTTTTCCGTAGTTTTTGTTTATATTATAATTAATTATTAGTTTTATTTAATTTTTGTTTTATTAATTTTCGGTCTTTTACCGACAGTAGTGGCTACGCTCGCTAAAGCGCTGCATTAGGTCATGGGGCCAAGCTCTCTGCTGACTCGGTAGACGCGTGGGTTCGAGCCCCACCTCGGCCGTCCTTGAAATGGTTTTCCGTGGTTTCCCCATTTTCAACACCAGGCAAATGCTGGGACGGTACCTTCTGACAGGCCACGACCGCTTCCTTCCACATCCTTGCCCAGTTTCATTCACCATCATTCATTTCATCTCTCATTGATCCCTCTCATGAGGTTGGCGTCAGGAAGGGCATCCGGCCGTAAAATCCATCGCCACTAAGACTTCCATCGCATCTCAACCCCGACCCCGTTGGAAAACGGGAATAATAAGGGGTAGACATACATACATTAATTTTCGGTCTTTTCAAATTTAGGTGTCCACCTGTAAATTTTAAATACCATTCCAAATTTGTATACCTACTGTAATCTGTGTTAAGATGGGCAGATGACCTCGTAGTTCCGCTCCTTAAAACAATAATAACTAACTAACTATATCGGAATAACCATTTGGGCACTTGCATCTGTTGCAATGCACCCGTAGAGTGTACGTCACGCGGCTAGCGGAGCGTGAACAGTCTGTCCCCTGTGAGTTCTGAACCGCAACCAGACAGACAATCTGCGCGAGCTACACTCATGCAATTGGCAACTCCAGCTATCTGATATGACATCTAGCGGTAAAAATGAGAAACTTACCAAGTAGGGTACATTTGTCACGTGGTGACTGTTTGTATATGGTTTCTTGTATTGGTAAACAGATCGTGGTAAATTGTTCGTGTCTTTATACATAAGTAATAAATTTTATTCGTTGATAGAGTGAAAAATGAGTAAAAGGAAAGTGTATTGCTCAGTTTACGGCTGTAAGTCGATGCATAAGAGGGCTGCGGATATACGTTTTCATCACTTTCCAAAAGATGCAAATAGCAATAGCCGACATGTGATGATACCTAATACCTAATAATAATACCTTTCCACCCCGGGAAGGATCTAACACTTGTCGAGGTAGACAGACAGAAGACCTGCGACGTAAAGCCAGCGAAGGTTATTCAGTTTAAAAACAGCTGTTACGATGGGCGCGCTGGTAAGATTGAAGTTACTTGAATAATTAATTATTGGCTGCTTGGTAGGGAGAAGGGATGAGTTTAACTTGTATTAAAACTCGTGGGGCGGCAGGAATTGCTTGATTTGGATGGTTAAAAGGTGGGTTTGGTGTTGAATATTTGAATGGTAGCGGAATCACTCATTCTACAGTGCCCACGGGGAGGCAAATTAGGCCTATATGACTCGTAGTGGAATAGCTCGAATATCGAAGAACTTAGCGATTACGAGGTGTAGGCTTGGCGGAAAGGCTGGCGGATCATCAGTTTGACATCAATTCACGATATAAGTCGGAGCTTGGAACAGTGGCGTCTGGTTTGCGTGGATGCTAGTCTCGGAATGATAAAAGTAGCACAGCTTCGGTGTGTTATTTATTTGTTTATGTACCGTATTTCTCTATTTGAATGTCCTCGTCGTTGACTCAGGATCGACATTTACATTATATTGCGCATAATAGTACCGAAATAATGTCCGAAGTGTAGCCCTGTGTAAATTTGAATCAGCTGATCTACATCAACCATAAAAACTGATGCTTGATAATATGCAAATGACACCAAAAAATCCAGTGGAACACACAAATTAGATCACGTGTATCGCACAGTTATACATATATACAATTAAAAATAACACTCTCATTACTTTAGAGACCACATTTACTGATTATAACCGAAAAATAAAAAGTGTTCCATATCAAACGCGTGTTATTGAGTATTTTAAACCCTACTTATCCAGACCGACCGCAGCGCCCCAAGTGTTAGTTTGAGTTGCCAATAACAGTCTTCACTTATCAGTGATCGTTTACCGGGTGAGTTAGCCGTGGTGGTTACGGCATGACTGATGGCAGTCGCTCACATCCGGGAGGCGAGGAGGTTCGAATCCACCCCGACGGCAACCTTGAAGATGGTCTTCTGTGGTTTCCCATCTTCCTTCCAGGCAAATGCCGGGGTTGGTCCCTAACTATAGGCCACAGCCGCTACCTTCCAACTCCTCGTCCTTACATTCCAACTTCCCTCCTTCCCTCCCCAACGGTACTTGTAGCTCACCCATTGAGTGTCCGTCTCGAAGCAGCTATAAAACTGGCGAGCCGAACATGTCCTCGGACACTCCCGGCACTAAAAGCCATACGCTAAAAAAAAAATCGTTTAGAGCAGCCATCTGCATTTGAGTCGTCCAGTTGGAAAACTCGTTTAATCCACTTGTGAATAAGAATCATTGTCATGCGAAACGTTTCTCTGGACTTTCCCTCGCGTATCTTTTGAGTTTGTTGTTTTCTAATTTTTTCTTATTGCTTTGTGTTTTTGGTTTTTGGTTTTGTGTTTGCTTTGTGCTTTTACTTTTTGCTTTTCTTTCTTGGTTTTGGTTTTGTGTTTGTTTCCTGATTTTTGAAATTTGCTTTTTGCTTTGTGTTTCTTGTTTTATGTTTTCTGCTTTTGTTTTTCAATTTTTCTTTTTGCTTCGTGTTTTTTGTTTTTTTTTGTGTGGAAAATCAAATTAAAATAAACTAAAACAAAATAAACAAAACAAAATCAAAATGAAACAAAGCAAAATAAAACAAAATAAAACAAAACAAAATAAAAGATACGAAATTAAAAAAACTATTTAAAACAAAACAAAACAAAATCAAAATAAAACAAAATAAAATTAAATTAAACAAAACAAAATAAAATAAAATAAAATAAATTAATTAAATAAATAATTTTACGACATGATCCTTATTCACTAGTGGATTAAACGAGTCGACTCATTTGGCTCACTAGCTATGAATACTACAGATATTTTTGAGGGTCTCCGTGCGCTTTTTAATCTTACGCTGAGAAAACCGTTAAAAATATCAATATACTATGAGTGTAAGAATTATTTAGCATGAAAATTTCTACAAAAGAGTCCGCGAGAGCATATTTCTATCTTCAATACATCGCCCTCTATAAGTGTTTTTACGTTTTCATTTCTTCCAACAATCTCCATTCAATTACTGAGGCGATAGTTTACGAGCTAGCTAGAGGGCGAGCCTATCAACCCAGTTACAGCCTAGCTAGCGGGCGAGCCTATTACCCCAGATACAGCCAGCAGCATAATGTCGAGTCGTGTTGAGTTAAGACTTCAGGGAAGAGTGGTTGTGTTTGAAGTTTCCCTGGAAGTGCAACTCGGCTTTTCTTCATTTCGCCTCTGAACTTTTCGTTCCGCATTGCTGCCAATCAGAACTGAGGTCTTTTAAGCTAAACTTGGCACTGAAGCAGAGATCCTTCTTTATGAATAATCTAATTGAAGAAAGTTTGGCACTTACCACCTTTTGTTGTTAACTGCTGAATTATTTGTTATTGGATGTGGCACCCGAGCCGCCATTTGGCCCACATGGCCCTGAATGCAACAACAACAGTGGGCCCATGGATTATGTGTTATAAGATGTGGCCCGCGAGCCGCCATTTGGCCCACATGACCCTGTACGGAACAACGACAGTGGGCCCATTATGTGTTATTAGTTGTGGCCCCCGAGCCACCAGTTGGCCCGCATGGCCCTGTACGGAACAACAACAGTGGGCCCATTATGTGTTATTAGTTGTGGCCACCAGTTGGCCCACATGGCCCTGTACGGAACAACAACAGTGGGCCCATTGATTGTGTGTTATTAGTTGTGGCCCCCAAGCCACCAGTTGACCCACATGGCCCTGTACGGAACAACAACAGTGGGCCCATTGATTGTGTGTTATTGGATGTGGCCCCCGAGCCACCAGTTGGCCCACATGGCCCTGTACGGAACAACAACAGTGGGCCCATTAATTGTGTGTTATTAGTTGTGGCCCCCGAGCCACCAGTTGGCCCACATGGCCCTGTACGGAACAACAACAGTGGGCCCATTGATTATGTGTTATTAGTTGTGGCCCCCGAGCCACCAGTTGGCCCACATGGCCCTGTACGGAACAACAACAGTGGGCCCATTGATTGTGTGTTATTGGATGTGGCCCCCGAGCCACCAGTTGGCCCACATGGCCCTGTACGGAACAACAACAGTGGGCCCATTGATTGTGTGTTATTAGTTGTGGCCCCCGAGCCACCAGTTGGCCCACATGGCCCTGTACGGAACAACAACAGTGGGTCCATTGATTATGTGTTATTAGTTGTGGCCCCCAGCCACCAGTTGGCCCACATGGCCCTGTACGGAACAACAACAGTGGGCCCTTTGATTATGTGTTATTATATGTGGCCCGCGAGCCACCACTTGGCCCACATGGCCCTGTACGGAACATCAACAGTGGGCCCTTGATTATGGTTTGCCACACTGTACACAAAGCTTATGCACGTTTTGATGACGCCTTTGTTGAGTAGAAAATGAAATAAAACAGCGCGGTGTAAGGAGGGAGGGACGGTCCCCTCCCTGCTGGCCGAACGGGATTAGAGCAGGGGAGAGCAGCGGCTGACACCTCCTCTTACATCAGAATCGTGTTGTGATGCTATTGCGATGTTGCCACGTTATGATTATTATTTTCTCCCCCTCTCCCAAGATTCTAACCCGCACGCTTTACAGGATTTGCCTAATAGGGTTGTCAGCAAATTTGCCCGAAATAATAGACAGTGTACAGTCACACTTTATGCAAACAACTTTGCCTTCATGACAAGATCTCACCTCCTTCAAAATTAAAAAATGTATCACGCGTCTCTGTTTGGATGGATGGTTCTTAAGTTTAGGGGCTGCGACAACGCGGTCATGTAGCCCCGTGTACTTTGGGTATGTGTAGAATCTGTCTGATAACCGGTGTTAATTGTGATGACTTTAATAGTGCGTCTTTTTTTTAAATTTAAGTACTGCAACTTAGAATTTTTCAAATAGTTCAAATAGCCGCCAACCGTCAACGACTACTAGGCCAAGTTCAGAACTTAGCTACTAGACGCCACCGCAGTCGGTTCTTGCCAACGAACGTAGAAACCTGAGAGCGTTGTTTACATTCTTAACCTATCCAATTTAGCTTCACACAGGTCCAATTAGAGGAAGGTTCTTTAACATGCCATAAATCTATGACATGGGACCGCCGGCTTTACTTCCCCTCCGAAGGAAGGCATACTGAGGGATTTTAACGCTCTTAAAAAATCCGACGGCTTCGGCCGGGTTTGAACCCGCTATCTTGGGCATAGAATCACGCGTCTCTAAAGCAAGGGTTTTCCATCTTCGGACGGTCACACTTGACTTACTGTATGAATAGTTCGCGGGCCACGTGGGTGTTTGGGAAGATAAATGCCGATAATTGTTAAGTTTTATTGATAATGACGTTCCTCGAGTCAAAACCCGCGAAGTCCATTGAACATGAAAAATGAGATGCCTTTATATAAACTTGCAATTCAATGGTGCCATTATTTTCCTTCAAAAGGCGCTATTTCCCTCTGAAAAGGACGGACAAAACTTAGGGTTAATTTCAAAATCCGCTAGATTCAATTGAACTTCCACCATTGTTAGTTTCATAACCCACCAAATCGATTTCAACCAATCAGCACATAGAATTGCATTACCCAGGATTCCTTCACATTGTCATCATCTGTGTTGTGTTTCGTAACGTGTGGTTAAGTGTTAGTTAAATTTTAAATATATGCACAATCATAATTCTGGTCAGGTTTTCATTTCTTACATAATTTGGAGGGATCACGTTCAAATGCTTTCCTTCTTCCCTTGTTTTTATTCCTAGAACTGGTTTTCTTACTTTCAAAAGCGTCCATATGTACATTTCACTTTCAAAAACAGTTACCTCCTAATTAAACTTAAGAATTGTGTTACTTTCCATAATTTATTGGAATGCATCGCTTGAAGACAAAGTAATTAATAACCGAAATGTTAATATTCCAAGGATGTTTTTTTTTCCATAGTTTTCCTCATTTTCCCAGAAAGTTTGTTTTGTGGACTTAGCGGCTTTTGATTCTAGGCGCCTCATATGTTTGTTTAGTTGTGTTTTATTTCTTAAAAAGAAGTCAATACATTAATTTCATGCAATTTCAGAGATCGTCAGTTTGAATTCTGACGCTGACAAAGGCCATCGTGGGTGTGGTTTTACCCGGTATATTCCTCACTCCCCTCAATCAAACGGCAATATGATAACTCATTTCAAGCCTCGGGGCACCTACCGTAATACCTTATCCTGATAACTACAATTACACACAGCACAAAAACACAGGTTATCAGACACAACAAACATGCAAGTACACGGGGATGGTTATCAATATGTCCCTAGTCCCTAAAATTATTGAACAATAATTACAATGTAGACCTACATGAGTTTTGGAAGCCATTTTTCAGTGTTGACTTAGTAATCGAAATTGAATGTGTTTCAGCCGGTCAACAAAAGCTCAATCACCATTATCAATATCTTAACCAAAATAAAATCACATATACTGTAACTAAAAGACCTTGACTAGTTACTCGAGTTTGTAATACCTGCTGTAACTAGACAAGTGTTACGTACTGTAAATGCCGGCCCTGTGGTATTGTAGTAGCGCACCTGCCGTTCACCGAGAGGCCCCAGGTTCGATTCCCGGCTCCGTCGGGGGTTTTACAAACTGAAGTGAGAGCTGGAACGGGGTGCACTCAGCCTCGTGAGGACAATTGGTTAGCTGTCTGACAGTGAGGCAGCGCCCCGGTCACGAAAATCAAAATTAACGGCCAAGGGGACCCGATGCGCTGACTGCGCATCACCCCAATATCTGCTGGCCATATGGCTGGGCAGCGGTCGCATGGTCGGCCTAGGCCCTTCATGGACTGTAGTGCCAGGGGTTATATATTATTATACACTGTGAATACCATCACCAATATTTGTAGACATAGTCTAAGTATAAAGGATCTGATGATGATCGCGTGACGGTCGAAACTGATCGTCCAAGTGTATTTATAAATCTCATGTAAATGTTTTTCAGGATTAGGGAAACACCCATTACAACTGGGTACAATCATGTTGACCAACTGACAATCATTAAATTTCGACAAGAGTGTTAATTAATGTTTAAAATTTGTTCATGGGTCAACGTGACTAATCCACTCCTGACATAGTCTATAGCTCTTCACTTTTATTCACTGACTTAACGAGTGATCATTCTAAAAAGAACCAGGAAAAGAACTCGATCCCTCCTAAACCGGCTAATTTTATCATTTTAAATGATCTTGTCGACTTGGTCGTTACGCTGGGGTCTGGCGTTACGTTACGGTAACGGACGGACAGATGCACTGAGGTGTGTGACGTAATAGTAGGCTACCGCTTGGTGCATGTGTACCCCGACAATCTCTACTTCGTTAGTATTAGACAAAAATCCCCGATTCTTGGATGTCACGGGTAATCTCGAGAACCACTGGATGGATTTTGATGCGTTTTTCAGCAGTCTGTAAAGGATATCTCGAGGTAAGATTCTGTAGAAAATAATATATGTAGGCTATGATCAAAGGAAGCCAAGCAGTAACGATTTCAGTGAAAATGGTCGAAAACAAACTTGGCGTCCGTGCGCTTCTTAAGCTTACGCTGGGCAAACCGTTAAAAATATCAATATACTGTACCATGAGCGTAAGAATTGGTCAGCATGAAAAGTTCTACAAAAAAGTCCGGGAGAGCATATCTCTAACTTCAATACTTCGCCCACTGTAAGTGTTTTTAGACTGGTTGGAAGGGGCAAGTCCCCGCGCGCTCTGGTGAGCGTGACGGCATCCCCCGCGCTGGACCTTGCTTTGCGCTTGGTTTGCACTTGCCCTTCGCGAGTAATTTGAAAGAAGATAAGCAAGATACGTATTATGCAGATAATTTTCTAACATGTCAAGAGTCTTTGGCTTCGAGCGAAGCGAGAAGCCTCCAGCCTTTCTAGCATTTTTCAGCATTTGTAGCATTTAAAATGATACAATGTCTAGTCTTTCAGGACTGTCTCTTTTTTATTTATTCCAGACTGTTTAGCTTTTCTGCAAGCCTGAGGACCGTTGTAGCACTAAATCAACAATTTTCAGACGAGTCATCTTAAACATGAAACAATATAGCGCACGTTACATGTGGAGAGAGCCGCTCGAGAGCTCTTACATGGGCCAACCCGCGAGCTCACATGAATACAGATCAGCTGCTCTCTGCTAAGGACGTGGCCAAACAGCTCTTTAAATCTCAAGTTCTTATTACAATGTTGGGCTTTCCTGCACATACTGTAAGTTTAAAATACATAATAACAATTCTAATAATAATCTTCTTTCTTTATTCGTGTCAGAAGTATCAACTTTACATACACATATTCAAAAAAGAATACGAATAATGAATAAAGGATATCTACATTTCTACCACACATACACATGTATATACAGGTCAATTTCTTCTTCTTTCGTTTCACCCTCTTTGGGGTACGTTGAATCAATCATTTCCCTGTACGCTGTTCTTTCCATAGAGCCCAGTACTTCTTCAGTCTTTCCGATCTTCTTTTCCTCCCTTCTTCCGAGATAATGGGTTTGGATTTTAGTGTAGCTCTGTCTTGGAACCTTATATTTCCGTCTTTAGTAATTAATTTGGCTGTTCGATCGAGCAATGACGTTTCTGTCATTTTCAATTCTACTAGGTCTTTTTCAATTTCTTTAAACCAGTTGGGTTTTGTTTTACGATTACGGAAAAGGTCAAAGATTTGTTTCGTTAATCTATTAGAATCCATTCTCAGAAGATGACCGTAAATATTTATCCTCCTTTTTCGCATGGTATCTGAAAGGTTTTCAATTTTCTGGTAGAGATTTTCATTCCTAATGTATATAATCTTGTTATCCTGAAATTTTGGTCCTATAATTTTTCTTAAAACTTTCCTTTCCTTCAGCTAGAGTTTTTCCATTTGGCCCTTAAAATTTATAGTTAGTGTTTCTGCTGCGTACAATGTTTCTGGCTTAATCACTGTCTTGTAATGTTTAATTTTGGACCCCCATTAAAGGGATTTTTATTGTATGTATCTTTTGTTAATTGGAAGGCCAGTTCAAGCTTATTTTTCCTAGGTTCCATTGCTTTACGTTCCAACTAATCCATTCTCCGAGATATTTGAATTCTTGTACTATTTCAATTTTTTGTTCTATAACTTTGAGGTATTTACGAGGGTGTTTGCTGTTCGTCATGATCTTCGTTTTTTCGAAAGAGATGTGAAGACCTATTTTAGCTGCTTGTTTCTCTAGTTCAAGGATTTGCTCCCTTGCTTCCTCCAATGTTTCGGCCAACAAGGCCATATCATCAGCAAAAGCTATAGCCTACAATTGATTTTAAGATTCTTCTTTTTGCAACCCAGTCTTTTTCCACTCTTTATATTCGTGTTCCATTCTCTGACTACTTTCTCAAGCGCACAGTTGAACAACAACGGTGAGAGCCCATCACCTTGTCGTACTCCCATTCTTATTTCGAAGGGGTTGGATTTTTCACCCATGAATTTATACAAACAAGTCACATATTGAGCAACAAATTTTAGAGCTAGATGATTTTTGCCCAGTATTGGGCGACGTCAATAGCGCTGGAGGAGGCTGCATAGTGCACTTTGAAGGACATAACTCACACTGACATAAATGTTGGATTGTCTGCTACTCTCCACAGTCACAGAGTAATGAGTCGCTTGAGAAACCCCACTTCTGCAGATTTACTCTTGTTCTGCCCCCTCCTGTACGGAGTCTGTTAAGGGCTTTCCAAGTTGTCCACTTCTCCTGGTGTCCACATGGAAGACTTTCCTTTGGCTCCATTCAGTTGGAAAGGGGGTTATTTCTGTCTTTCCACATCTTGATCCTAGCATTCTCTGCTTTCCCTTGATGCTTAACTGATGTACGGAGAAAACACTTTCTAGATTTCAGCCTCCGTGTGGCAGGATGGTATCCGTAGGGGGGAGATGTGCTTCTGAAGTTGATGATTTGAGCCTTTCTTTGTTAGCTGCAATAATAATAATAATTATCATTATCTTCATTTCCCCTTTTCCAGTTGACACTGGATGGGGGGAAATATGGTTCCTCTCCACGTTTTTCTGTCGTTCCACCATTCCTCTTCCGACACGGTGTTCCAATCCAGGTTCCGTTTACTAAAGCTATTCTTCACCGAGTCCATCCAACGCATTCTTGGTCTTCCTCGTCCTCTCTTCCCTGTCATCCGTCGTTCCAGTGCTCGTCTTGGTAGCCTTTCTTCATTCATCCGTTTGACATGACCAAACCATCTCAATCTGTTTTCCTCCAGTTTGTCATTTAGTTTCTGTACTCCCAGTTCTTTCCGTATATCTTCATTTCTCACTCTGTCTCTCCTCGTTTTCTGGACCATACTTATCAGGAATCTCATCTCAGCTGCCTGTACTCTGCTCTCATCCCTCTTCGTCATTGTCCAAGTTTCTGCTGCATATGTCATTATAGGAACATAATATGCTTTGTACATAACTTCTTTAGCCTTAATTGGTATATCCTTGTTCCATAATAGCCCCCGTACTTGTTGGTAGAAAGCACTCCCGAGTTGTACTCTTCTGCTAATTTCCAAATCTAGTCTTCCATCTTCAGTCAGTTCACTTCCCAAGTATTTGAAGTGTTTCACCACTTCCAATTCCTTATCTCCTACTTTGATTACTCCTTTTCCTTCTTTCCTACCTCTAATCGTCACCACTGTTTTACTCTTCTCCACATTTATCTTCAATGCCCATTGCTCAATCCCACACGATTGACGAACTGGTTCTTAAACTATTTTAAACATAAGAAGACCAAGCCAGTCTGGTTGGAAGAGGTGGAAAGTGACCTGCAAGATATGGAGATTACCTGTGGAGATATTCAAGATCGCAATCCCCTCAGGAAGAAACTAAACGATCACCTAGGTTTTCGAGAAAAACCAAAGTTAAAGACGGGAAAGATGTGGATGGAAGAAAGAACACCGGCATCGTATGAAGGAGCAATAGACAAAGATCAAATCCCAGAGAAGTCAGTTGAAATGACGTGGTCCTTAATAGGTCGACAGGATTAACGAAGAATAATAAGTTCAAATATGGTGGTTACAAGCTATGGAGTAATTCAGAAATATACTCCCACACTGAAAAGATCTCAAGTGTAAACCGGAAACGGAGAATAACATTATATGCTCAGCTCCTCAGAATGGCAGTCAGTAGATTCTCCAACCGTCTATTATCATACTTCCTAGGTTTAAAGGTGATGTCTCTTTGGCTGGTGGAAGTGGATAAGGACTTCTTAAAGTTTGAAATAAACTCCGTCAGGTTCATCAAGAGGAAGTAAAACTCAGCAAGAGATAGACTATGTCCACTCGGATGAATGGAAGAAATCCCATTAAGAAAGGATAAAGGCGTGGTGGGCTAACAAGAAAAAAAACCAGTTGATCTCGCTGTCCCTAGCGGCCAAAACGATAAAAGTAAGTGAGTAAATATTTCATTTCATATTTATTTATCAGTGCATTACACTATATTTACGGTAGACTGAAGGGAATCTCTGATTAAGAGTACAGCCACACTTTGCATTTGAGATGAGTCACAGCAGCCATTATACTAATAATTAAAGAACTCCATATCGACGAATTTTAATAATAATAATTATAACATAAGGTTAATGAATAAATTAACTTGGATGACCGGCATCGATTGCCACGTGATCATCATCAGATCCTTCACACTTAGACCGTTAAATCTACGTCTACAAGACATAGTGTAAATGACCTGATGATGATCGCTTCACGATCGAAATTGGTCATCCGAGTACAATAACTAGTCTTATGTAATTTCTCTCAGGTATATGGATTAGCATCCATTGCAATTTGGGTTGTATCGTGTTGACCGACTGAGAATACATTAAAATTATCCCTCCCTATATCATTCTGCTAAGGTCCCATTCCAGTTTTGTACCGAAAATAAGGTCCCATTAACACCAACCTACACATATGGGGTACCTACAGGTTCAGCATAACCCAATGCGTAAGCGAAACGCCCTCACTTACTCTTTAAATGCCTCACAATTAAATAAATGCCTTAAAACATGTATATTTACAATGAAATAATGAAAGAATGCAACACGGTAACCATGGTAACTGAATCGCACAGGTCTATCTATTTCTGTAAGACGCAATGCAATTCCAATTATTACATTACTATGAAAGTTTCCAGACGGTTATAAGGTTATCACGGAACCAAATTAAGCTGTAAAATTCATCAATACATACAGTATAATGCGCTTAAGGGGGTCAAGGGTCACTCTAGAATTTTTTCACGCAATTTTAACGCGTGAGTGTGGTGCGAAAGTCTTTTTCACCCGACTATAAAGGGTCTCCGAAAACCACATTTAAAGGCCCTTAAATTAACAGTGTCTGTGATATTCCCAGAAAACTTACTTCGCTTTAATATACCTATGAAGGAATGACAAACCCCTAACCACTGCACCAGTAGCTGAATTGATAAAGTCTGATTATTCACACCAAGGATAAATCAGTCATAGCATTCATGATTGAGATTTTGCTAAGTGTACTCTTAACAACTACAATATTCGCGGGCGAAGCCGCGACGGGTAATGCTAGTGTATATTAATCCATTAATTTTTAACCATTCTATAACTTAAAATCAAAGTAATGTTTAAAACTGTAACCTTCCGCATTTGTGTTGCTTTTAAATAATGAACAGTTAGTTTCGGATCACCTTATGTGTGAGATGAGTGGACCCTGGAGGCTGCGTGCTTCAGAAGTCCCATCACTGTGGTGACAGGTCTTCACAAGTGTGTACAATGATTTAGATTGGGCAGCCGAGCTTCTGAGAGTCTGCTCACGTGCGATCGCGCGTGCCCTGTCATTAGCCTATTGCCTTCCAAGTGCGACTCACCCACATACAGTAGTGCAGTGCGGGGACTGAAACTGAAGGTAGGTTGGTTCCTCAGTTCAGGTGCTGCGACAACGCGAACATATAACCCCGTGTAGGCTAATTTGTGTGTGTGTAGAATCTGTCTGATGAAAATGAAAATCCACGGTCTGCTTTCAGAGTCCGACCGGGTCAGGAATGCAATGTTTGAAGCCCCCATCTAGCGGCGAGGATATGGACTGTGTCGGCTGCCGAGGCCTGACGCACTCCTCTGAGGCAATGATTAAATGAATGACAGATGAAATGAAATGGTAGTGGAGAGTGTTGCTGGATTGAAATTTTAACAGGGAAAACCGGAGTACCCGGAGAAAAACCCTGTCTGCCTCCGTTTTGTCCAGCACAGAGCTCACATGGAGTGACCGGGATTTGAACCACGGACCCAGCGGTGAGAGGCCGGCGTGCTGCCGCCTAAGCCACGGAGGCTTAATCTGTCTGATAACCGGTGTTAATTGTGAAGGCTGTATTAGTGTGTGTATCTGTAATTCTGGTAAGGAATGCAGACGATCAATTTCAAGTAGTTCCTACTTTTGCTACCAAATGCTACTGCCAACGACATCTAGCTGTGAACTTGGCTACTAGATATCACCGCAAGCGGCACCTGGCGGCGAAAGTTGGAATTAACAGAGCGTTAATCAAATCTAACCTACAAATTTAACTTCACACAATTGTGGTTAGTGGAAGGTTCTTTTTGATGCCATAAATGTATGGCATGGGCCCACCAGCTTTACTTCCCCTCCGAAGGAAGCCATACTGAGAGATATTTAACGTTCTTAAAAAGTCCGATATTTCGGCCAGGTTTGAACGCGCAATTTTGGGCAAATAAGCTCAGCATAATAAACTGAACGTAGGGCACGTGGGCAATAGTGAAGCGCACAAGGCCTAGATCGCGGGGTCAAGCCCGGCCGAATTCGTTAAACTCAAACTTGCCAGTAAATGTAGTTACCTGGTCTGGGGGCTGGGACGGGATATACTCAGCCTCCTGAGGGAAAACTGAGAAGATGCTGGTTCGATTCCTACCCTCGGCAGGCTGCGTGGCTCTGCGGTATCGTTCTCGCTTGCTGAGCCCAACGTTGCAGGTTCGTATCCTGGCGCAGTCAGCTGGGTGGGCAAATGTGAGGGAGCCGTGTCAGTAGATTTAAAGATCCCTTTCGGGACAAAATTCCGGCACCCCAGCGTCTCTAAAAGCCAGAATGGTTAAAAGGGACGTAAGACCAATAACATTATTTTTGATTCCTACCTCAGCCATCCTGGAAGTGGTTTTCCGTGGTTTCCCACCTGTACTGCAGGCAAATGCCAAAATGGTACCTAACTTAAGGCCACGGCCGCCTCCTACCCAAATCCTATCTGGATTTCAAACGCACACACTAGTACAGACATCACAGTGACACAGGTTATCAGACAGCTTCTACAAACACCCAGGTACACATGGGTACACTACCACTAAAGAATCAACAGCAACAACAATCTAGTGACGCGAGGTTATCGCCTATAAACACCCTTCACTGGGATTGGGTAGTAATAATAATTATTATTAATAATAATTAATAATAATAATAATATCATATGGCCTCTGGTGCTGGGTGCGAGCTTTGTTATTTGACGTCCAGAGGGCAGCTTGCATGCCGAATTTTGTCGTTCTTTGGAGCAATATGAAACTCAAGGAAGTTAGATATCTAAGCTCGTTGACACTATATCACTTTCTATTAGAGAAAGGAGGAACTTTGTGTTGGCGGAAAATCCCGAGATTAATTTTGCCATTATGAACACGGCCTACTGAATTCAAATGGGTTCTTTAACATGCCAACAACGTATCATATGCGTGCCATGATTTTTGTCGCCTTTCGAAAAAATCACTTGCTGTGGCCAGGAGCGAACCTATAAGCTTGGGGTTGGTAGTCCGCCACGATAACCACTCACCCACCATGGCAAGCACTGGGATTGGATGCAAGCGCTAAACCAACTGCGCCACTTACCCTTAGCATTAGCAACATTCGCCTGCGTTGAGCGACATGATTGAATTCTGTTTTGCTCGAATGTTTTAAAGATTCGCTTCACTGGAGTTACATTTTTATCAGATGATTGTTTTCGAGTGTATACATCGCAGTGACGTCACAGCTCTTTGTTGGCGACCCGCTGGTATTAGCTATTGACACCGCCACTGGACAGGTAAATATCAGTGATCTGCTCCGCTTTCGATCATATGACGTTTGGAAAAATGAATTTCCACTGAACTTTTGTTCGTTCCTCGCCCTCGAAGTCTGATGGTCTTCCACGTGTGAAATGACACTATTTCCCTTTCCAATAGCTCCTCTTCCACACTCGGTTTGGTGCCTTAAATATACACTTCACTAATAATAATAATAATAATAATAATAATAATAATAATAATAATAATATCGTATGGCCTCGGGTGCCGGATGCAAGCTTTGTAATTTGACACCCAGAGGGTAACTTGCATGTCGGATTTCGTTGTTCCTTGAATCACTATGAAAGTCAAGGAGGTTAGATATCTAAGCTCCTTGAACACTATAGCGCTTTCTAGTAGAGAAATGAGGAACTTTGTTTTGGCGGAAACTCCCGAGATTAATTTTGCCATTATGAACACGGCCTACTGAATTCAAATGGGTTCTTTGACATGCCAACATCGTATGACATGCGTGTCGTACTTTTGCCGCCTTTCAAACCAATCACTTACCACGGCCAGGAGCGAACCTGCAATCTTGGGGTTGGTAGACCAACACGCTATCCACTCACCCACCGTGTATATTGCGTTTAAAAGCGTTCCAATACAGTATTGAATCCTGGTCCCTGGAAATTTTACTACGTTCAATTAACCTGTGGATGCGAACCCGGACCCTATGAGGATGCTCGACTGACTTCTCATACCCGAGCCCTGTGCGGGCATACTCTTCTGGTTCCAGTCACGTGTGGTTATACGTAGCCAGTCTACGCCAACTGGAATCCTTTTCAAGGTCATGGTGCTTCCTGCTTCATGTATCGGCAGAGTTGTAAACCGAACTAGTCATGCTATAATCTTCAAGGATTCTTTCTTCCAAAACAAAGTTAAGTTTTAATGACATTCTAAACCAGTGATTTGTCTCTTCCACGCACAATTTTCTACAATCAATTATTTTATGGGGTTTCCGATTAATGGACACTTTACTCTTAGAAAATTTTATTAAAGTTTTTGAATTTACTTCTTCAAAGAATTGCAAGTGTTATTGAGTTGCCTGGTGATACCATTATAAATGAACTTTCATATTTTATTGCTTTTAGTATAATATTCATTGAAAGCATTTTTTCCTGCTAAATTATATATTGTTAATCAAATCTCAAATAAATCAAAAAGAAAACCTTTACTATTTGGTCTCTTCCGTATCTGCCAATTGCAACTCCTTTCTTGTGCCCGAAAACCTAAACTTTCCGAATTCCCTTATGGTAACAAACCATCACTCGGTTTGATGCCTTAAATATACACTTCACTAATCTATACTGTATATCGCGTTGAAAAGCGTTGCAATACAGTATTGTTTTGTTGTAGACACCATGTGTCTTGTATAAGGTTCCCTTGATTTTCATTAACCTATTACTCCCTCCCGGGTTGCCCTTCTCATTGCTCTGTACTTTCCTGTTCAACGTGTGGCATATTCGGAGCGCCACCTTCACAAATAAGTTGTGTAACGCCTGACCGGAGCATCACCTTCCCAATGAAGTCGTGTAACGCCTGACCGGAGCATCACCTTCAGAGAGAAGTTGTGTAACGCCTGATCAGAGCATCACCTTCAGAAAGAAGTTGTGTAACGCTTGATCGGAGCTTCACCTTAAGAAATAAGTTGTGTAACGCCTGATCGGAGCATCACCTTCAGAAAGAAGTTGTGTAACGCCTGACCGGAGCATCACCTTCACAAAGAAGTTGTGTAACGCCTGATCGGAGCATCACCTTAAGAAATAAGTTGTGTAACGCCTGATCGAAGCATCACCTTCACAAAGAAGTTGTGTAACGCCTGACCGGAGCATCACCTTCACAAAGAAGTCGTGTAACGCCTGATCGATGCATCACCTTCAAAAAGAAGTTGTGTAACGCCTGACCGGAGCATCACCTTCACAAAGAAGTTGTGTAACGCCTGACCGGAGCATCACCTTCACAAAGAAGTCGTGTAACGCCTGATCGGAGCATCACCTTCACAAAGAAGTTGTGTAACGCCTGATTGGAGCATCACCTTCACAAAGAAGTCGTGTAACGCCTGATCGAAGCATCACCTTCACAAATAAGTTGTGTAACGCCTGACCGGAGCATCACCTTCCCAAAGAAGTCGTGTAACGCCTGACGGGAGCATCACCTTCACAAAGAAGTTGTGTAATGCCTGATCGGAGCATCACCTTCACAAATAAGTTGTGTAACGCCTGACCGGAGCATCACCTTCACAAAGAAGTTGTGTAACGCCTGATCGGAGCCCTTCACAAAGAAGTTGTGTAACGCCTGATCGGAGCATCACCTTCACGAAGAAGTTGTGTAACGCCTGATCGGAGCATCACCTTCACAAAGACGTTGTGTAACGCCTGACGGGAGCATCACCTTCACAAAGAAGTTGTGTAACGCCTGATCGGAGCATCACCTTCACAAATAAGTTGTGTAACGCCTGACCGGAGCATCACCTTCACAAAGAAGTTGTGTAACGCCTGATCGGAGCCCTTCACAAAGAAGTTGTGTAACGCCTGATCGGAGCCCTTCACAAAGAAGTTGTGTAACGCCTGATCGGAGCATTACCTTCACGAAGAAGTTGTGTAACGCCTGATCGGAGTATCACCTTCACAAAGAAGTTGTGTAACGCCTGATCGGAGCATCACCTTCACAAAGAAGTTGTGTAACGCCTGATCGGAGCATCACCTTCACGAAGAAGTTGTGTAACGCCTGATCGGAGCATCACCTTCACAAAGAAGCTGTGTAACGCCTGATCGGAGCATCACCTTCACGAAGAAGTTGTGTAACGCCTGATCAGAGCATCACCTTCACAAAGAAGTTGTGTAACGCCTGATCGGAGCATCACCTTCACGAAGAAGATGTGTAACGCCTGATCGGAGCATCACCTTCACGAAGAAGTTGTGTAACGCCTGATCGGAGCATCACCTTCACAAAGAAGTTGTGTAACGCCTGATCGGAGCATCACCTTCACAAAGAAGTTGTGTAACGCCTGATCGGAGCATCACCTTCACGAAGAAGTTGTGTAACGCCTGATCGGAGCTTCACCTTCACAAAGAAGTTGTGTAACGCCTGATCGGAGCATCACCTTCACGAAGAAGTTGTGTAACGCCTGATCGGAGCATCACCTTCACAAAGAAGTTGTGTAACGCCTGAACGGAGCATCACCTTCACGAAGAAGTTGTGTAACGCCTGATCGGAGCATCACCTTCACAAAGAAGTTGTGTAACGCCTGATCGGAGCATCACCTTCACGAAGAAGTTGTGTAACGCCTGATCGGAGCATCACCTTCACGAAGAAGTTGTGTAACGCCTGATCGGAGCATCACCTTCACAAGGAAGTTGTGTAACGCCTGATCGGAGCATCACCTTCACGAAGAAGTTGTGTAACGCCTGATCGGAGCATCACCTTCACAAAGAAGTTGTGTAACGCCTGATTGGAGCATCACCTTCACAAAGAAGTTGTGTAACGCCTGATCGGAGCATCACCTTCACAAAGAAGTTGTGTAACGCCTGATCGGAGCATCACCTTCACGAAGAAGTTGTGTAACGCCTGATCGGAGCATCACCTTCACGAAGAAGTTGTGTAACGCCTGATCGGAGCCCTTCACGAAGAAGTTGTGTAACGCCTGATCGGAGCATCACCTTCACGAAGAAGTTGTGTAACGCCTGATCGGAGCCCTTCACAAAGAAGTTGTGTAACGACTGATCGGAGCCCTTCACAAAGAAGTTGTGTAACGCCTGATCGGAGCATCACCTTCACAAAGAAGTTGTGTAACGCCTGATCAGAGCATCACCTTCACAAAGAAGTTGTGTAACGCCTGATCGGAGCATCACCTTCACAAAGAAGTTGTGTAACGCCTGATCGGAGCATCACCTTCACAAAGAAGTTGTGTAACGCCTGATCGGAGCATCACCTTCACGAAGAAGTTGTGTAACGCCTGATCGGAGCATCACCTTCACAAAGAAGTTGTGTAACGCCTGATCGGAGCATCACCTTCACAAAGAAGTTGTGTAACGCCTGATCGGAGCATCACCTTCACGAAGAAGTTGTGTAACGCCTGATCGGAGCCCTTCACGAAGAAGTTGTGTAACGCCTGATCGGAGCATCACCTTCACAAAGAAGTTGTGTAACGCCAATCCCCTGACGATAATTCTTGTTTTACTTCTCTGCCAACTCATATTTTACGACCTTCTTTATAACTGTTTTATTGAAGAGTTTGACATTAAAAGTTTTCTGTCCGTTAACAATCTCAGTTTGATTTATGCAGTCTGATTGTTCTAATATGACTCTTCTAAAGAGCTATGCCTCATAAAATCGGAACCACTCCACTGCAGCTCATTCTGTGACAGGAGCAGCATTAGGACCATTTTCCTGTGAAATGTACTTTGATTGTCCCGACGTGGTTCGGTTCTCACCTCCACTAACAAGCGGACAGCGCTTACTCGTCATCGCCGATTTCGTTCAAACTTATGCCATAGGGCTTGACCAGACATGAAAGTGACAGAAGTAGGAGCTGCAGATGGCCAAGTGTTTAGAGAATATAGCATTTATTGGCGCGGGTCGGGCGAGTCATGACTCATGAGCCACGTATGTTAAAGTAGTTTCCACGGAGCAGTTAGCACAATGGAAAGAGTACACAATGGCAATCCGATGGTCGTGGGGTCGAGCCCTATGCGGAAACTTTTGTGTCTTGCTTGTATTTTAAGCCTATTTTCATTTATGAAAATATAGACTTATTGATTATTTATTATTTACGAAGCAAAGAGGCTATAACAAGACGTTACGTGACGAAATAAAGAGCCTACTTTTCTTAAAATTTAAGATTCATGCTAAGGATTAATCTATATGGATCTATCGAGAACAATGACGAAATTAAGTTGGTAATATCGACATTTCTAATTAGTTGGAAATACTGTATACCTGGCATAATGTAGCCTAATAGAGAACTACAGTTGGCAGCCCTGGTTCCTTAGTTCCATCTCTTAAGGTACAGAATACAAAATTTGGTTGAAGTCCAATGGATAGCATGGACGTTACATGCAGTTAAACATTGCATCTAACAGCGAGCGTAAAATCATATTGGCAACAATGACATACATGTATTGGTCAGAAATAATCTGAAATAATATGATCTATTGTTGTGCCAATTTTGAATGAAATCCATTAGTTAGTATAGAAGTTACATGCATTTTAAAATTGGACCTATCAGCAGGCATAGAATCATGTTGGCAGCACTGGCGTAGGCCTATATTAGTTACTCCAAATTAATCTAGAATGCCAGGTACTATACGTGTGAAACGTTTAGAGCTATTGGCTTGCATACTTCCTGATATACTGATATTAGGGTAACAAAAATAGAGACAGTATTCATTAACAGTTGGCAGCCCTGGTTACTCTTAAGACTCTGCATAGTCATATCAGTTATGGTACACATAGCACACACGAAATTTGGTTGAAATCCAAATGATAGTATAGTAGTTACATGTATTTAAAGTTGGACCTCTCAGCAGGTTTAGAATCATGTTTGTAGCACTGACGTATATATGTTACTCCAAATTAATATACTGTAGAATGTCAGGTACTATACGTGTGCATAGTTTAACGCTGTCGGCTTGCATACTTTCTAATATATGGGTATTTGGAAAAATAATTAAGAGCATTCATTAACAGTTGGCAGCCCTGGTGGCTCTTAAGAATACGCTCAGTCATATCTGTTTATGTACACATAGCACATACGAAATTTGGTTGAAATCCAATTGATAGTGTAGAAGTTATATGCATTTCAAATGTGGAACTATCAGCAGGCTTAGAATCATTTTGGCAACACTGCCATATTTGGCCTCCTGGAAATTAAATTGCAATATTATTATCTATACGTGTGCCAATTTTGAAATAGCTCCCATTCATACCTTCCAAGATATCCAATATGGAGCTCAAATTTCAATTGCGATTTTTCAGCAGTTGGTAGCACTGACATCATTTTCAAATATGGCCGTGAGATATCCAGGTATAGGTCTTTACTCCTACCAAATTTTGTTTCGATTGCTGCAGTCGTTTAGGAGTTGATAGGGGGACTCACACGGAAGGACAGACAGACACACACACATTTGCTCGATCTCATAAGTCTACTTTTTCCTCTTTTTTGCAAAATGTGAAAAGTAGGCTAAAAAGTGGGTTAGCTTAGGGAAGGAAAGCATTTCTACAGAAAAGGGACCTGATGACATCGAATATAGATTTAGGTATTAGAAGTCATTTTTGGAGAGTGGCACTTTATGGAAGTGAAACTTGGACTATTGGTGCAGCAGAAAAGAGGAGAGTTGAAGCATTTGAAATGTGGTGTTACAGGAGAATGATGAAGATCAGATGGTTAGATAGGGTTACAAACGAAGAGGTATTAAGACTAGTGGGAGAGGAGGGATGTTTCTGGCGACTGCTAATGAAGAGTAGAGATAGGTTGGTAGGACACATAGTAAGACATCCTGGAATAGCAAGCTTAGTTATGGAAGGAAGGGTCGAGGGCAAGAACTGTAGGGGTAGACCAAGGTTAGAATATGTTAAACAGATTGCCTCAGATGTATGGTGTGGTAGCTATGTAGACATGAAACGATTAGCTCAGGATAGGGCGGCATGGAAAGCTGCATCAAACCAGTCAAAAGACTGAAGACTCGAACAACAACAACAAAGCACAATGTGCACTTAAGACGCGTTTACACGAATGTATAGGTCTTTGGCTTAATTGGCGAGTGTAATTGTCCTTTTAGAACGGCCTCCGTGGCTTAGGCGGCAGCATGCCGGCCTCTCACCGCTGGGTCCGTGGTTCAAATCCCGGTCACTCCATGTGAGATCTGTGCTGGACAGAACGGAGGCAGACAGGTTTTTCTCCGGGTACTCCGGTTTCCCCTGTCAAAATTTCATTCCAGCAACACTCTCCACTATCATTTCATTTCATCTGTCATTCATTTAATCATTGCCCCAGAGGAGTGCGTCAGGCCTCGGCAGCCGGCACAGTTCATATCCTCGCCGCAAGATGGGGGGGGCTTCATTCATTCCATTCCTGACCCGGTCGGAGACTGGAAGCAGGCTGTGGATTTTCATTTTTCAATTGTCCTTTTAGAGCAGTTCTTCAGGTGGTACTGCGAACATTTCAATCTTCACAGTTGGCATTTGTAGTTGTCATCCGGTGTGTGGTGGCCGCCAGTCGTGCAAATCTTCCAGTGGAATGCGTGGGCGGCATCCGCTGGAATCTGTCGTGCCGTTTCTCTAAAATAAGCCTTTGTCCATGTAAGGGCGTGTGTCCCCCCCCCCCCCTTAATAACGTCTAAACGGCTGGAACGATTTCAATGAAACTCGGTAAGGTGCCCTTCAAATTGTATTACGTCTCACCAATCCAACATGGTGGCTGTGCGAAATATTTCACCGGCATTCTATATCTCCGAAACAATTACTAATATCACCCTGAAATTTTGTACGATGATAAAAGACACTACTAAACGTTCACCTGTGTGGCCTTCAAACACCTGTTAACTACAAAACGAACATGGTGGCCAAGCCAAGTTGAAGCATTTAAATAGACCTTTCTCGCGATTTAATCATCCGAATGCAGTGAAACTTGGTACAGCAAATGACTATACAAAATGCAATTCACTGACTTCTAATGCAGTTCACTTGTTTACATCACCTCAAGATGGCGGCTGTGCAAAATTTTTAAATTATGTTTTTATTTCGTGTGTTTTAATCATGCGATCGAGATCAAGGTTTGATTATTGAACGTACACAATAATCATGGCTATGGTTATCCCATAACTCCTAGGCTACTCCTGGCTATGGTGGAAGGTGCTAGTAGTTATCCAATAACTCCCCGCGCCCAGATGCCCCCAGGGCAGACAAGTGTCGGGTCTCTGACCTCCACGGCTCGTCACGGTACGTGTCATTTCATATCTGCTGTACTCGCACCTCTCATTATAACATCTCTAGGAACTACTGGACCACAGTTCAAACAAACCACTGGCTCAGACCCAACAAGTCCTCACGTGCAACCTTCTAGCGCAGGGGTTCTCAACCCGGGGGGCGTGGGGATTTATCAAGGGGGGCGTGAAGTGATTTCCGTTTTTTTAAACTCGAATATTACAATTATGTAAAATTAACATTTTTCGAATATCTCCAAGTGATTGTCGCGCCAAGTCAGTCGTTCAAAAGCACTGGTAATTGCCAACTGTCGGCACAAACCTCTGCGGAGTCGCGAGGTTGGAGGTGAAATAAGGAATTTGCTGAGTTGAAAGGAGCAAAATCAAGCCTGAGAGATGATTACAAAATTAGGACTGGGTGATTTCTGGGTAAACTGTCTTGCAGTTTATCCTGAAATAGCCTAAGTTGCTATTAGGCGAAGAGGTTATAGAAGCAACGGGGGGGGGGAGGATGACCACCCGTACCTGAAAAGGGGGGCATTAGCTGGCAAAGGTTGGGAACCACTGTTCAAGGGTGTTCTGATTTAATACAAACCGTCACAGTGGCCTGCAAAATCCGCTATGTAACAATTCCAACCAGTCTCACCCCCCCCCCCCCCCCCAGACGCGCATAATCTCGTGAGGGTAATGTTCCTAAAATAGATGTTTATTTATTCATTTATTTATTTATTTATTTATTTAGCGTATGTATTTTAGTACCGGGAGTGTCCAAGGACGCCTGAGTCTGTAGGTGCTTCAATGCGGACACCCATAGGGTGAGCTTTAAGCTTCGTTCAATTTCAATTGGTAATGTATTTATGTTATTTCCATGTTTCCAACTACATGTGTAGACTACATGCATTTTCACTCACCCAATTATTAATCAGAGGAAGCTCCTTGATACTATAACGCATTCTAGTAGAGAAAGGAGCAACTTTTTTGTGTTGGTGGAAAATCCCGAGATTAATTTTGACATTATGAACACGGCCTACTGAGTTCAAATGGATTATTTAACATGCCAACAAAATATGACATGCATGCCTTGATTTTTGTCGCCTTTCAAAAATCACTTACCATGGCCAGGAGCGAACCTGCAAGCTTGGGGTTGGTAGTTCAACACGTAACCACTCACCCACCGTGGCATTACCTCAGGAGATGACAGCCTACACTACAGCACGAGGTGGTCCAGGTCTGCTGGGTACAGGTGCAGCCACCGAGTGTTGGCGCCAAGCCAGGCCGGTACTCGTGGTAGATCTTACTCTTTATTTATTTTTTAGTCAATTTTACCCTCCAGGTGTGTGGTTCCCACGGACTCAGTGAGGGAACTCACCACTACCGCCTTTCCAGGCAGTGTCCTAGAGCTGGGAACACTTGGACAGATTGGATACAACTGGGGAGGTGTGATCAGCACTTCACCCAGGCGGCCTCACCTGCAAAGCGAACAGGGGCCTCATTAGGGATGGAAGGAAAGGGAACATTGGGATGGATAGGCAAGGAAGAGGGAAGGAGTCGGCCGTGGCCTTACAGTAGGAACCATCCCGGCATTTGCCCGAAGACGAAGTGGAAACCACTTCGAGGATGGCTGAGGTGGGAATCGAACCCCCTCTCCTCATTTGGCCCACCCGAGGCTGAGTAGACCCCGTGCCAGTCCTCATACCACTTTTGAAATTTCGTGGCAGAGCCGGGAATCGAACCCAGGACCTTTAGGACGGCAGCTAACCATGCTGACCGCTATGCTACGGAGGCGACATATCTTACTATAACCTGTCAAAAGACTCAAACAACAACATCCTAAATCTATACTTGATGTTCTTATGCTCAAGGTCGCGGGATCAAACCTGGTCGAAGTCGTCGGATCTTTTAAGAGCGTTAAAAATCCCTCAGTATGCCTTCCTTCTGAGGTAAAGTAAAGCTGGCGACCCTTGTCATAGAGTTATGGCTTGCAAAAGAACCTTCCACTAACTACACTTGTGTGAAGCAAAATTTGTAGGTTAGGTTGATTAATGCTCTTAAATTTCAACGTTCGTCACCAGGCACTGGTTGTGATGGTATCTAGTAGTAACCAAGTTAACAGCTAGGTGTTGTGGACGGTAGCATTTGGTAACGAATGTAGGAACTACTTGAAATTATTGTCTTCAGTCCTTACTTGAATTAAAAACACATAACACACACTAATACAGTCATCACAATTAACACCGGTTATCAGACAGATTCTACACACACCTAAAGTACACGGGGCTACATGACCGCTTTGTCGCAACCAACCAACCAACCTCTATTTGATGATCAACAGATTTATTTTCTGTAGAAATGTTTTCCTTGCCTGAGCCAACCTACTTTCTATATCCTCTTTGAATAATAATAATGGCTGCCCTCTATAGTTTCATTACCAACTAACTGTTTGTTTCGAGATGTCTTCCTATCTTATACCATTTCTCTATGGAGGCTGTGCCATTGTTGACTCATTCTTTCTTTCTTTCTTTCTTTCTTTCTTTCTTGACAAACCTTAATAAAAGGAACAAGCAGTTGTCTTGAAACGTCGTTTTTTAAAGTGTCACTCGACCTGATTATGTAATAATAATAATAATAATAATAATAATGATAATACGTCACTACAACACTGTCATCAAACCATTACCACTATGTGCATCTGAATGCCGTATCCTATCCGAGAAATAAAACTCAGCAATTCTTCTAGGTTTGTGCTTGTGTGGGATTTCACCTAGGACACCAAGCTGGCTCATCGGCGGGCTCTTGGTGTCCCCGCCTGGACCTCCACAGGAGTAACGAACTGCCCGCTACCTCCCTTTATACAGAGTGCAACTGCACTACTTGACTGCGAGAACTAAAAGCTCAAGCAGCCTTAACCTCCCTATGAAGGCTTCCAGAAAGATGGTATATTGGCTTTCACGGCCGGTGAATTAAATCTCAGCAATTCTTCTAGGTTTGTGTCGTGTCTTGTGTGGGGTTTCGCCCAGGACACCAAGCTGGCTCATCGGCGGGCTCTTGGTGTCCCCGCCCGGACCCCCACAGGAGTAACGAACTGCGCGCTACCTCCCTTTATACAGAGTGCAACAGCACTACTTGACTGCGAGAACTAAAAGCTCAAGCAGCCTTAACCTCCCTATGAAGGCTTCCTAAAAGATGGTATATTGGCTTTCACGGCCGTTGAATGCTTGCTCGCGAATTTAGAGAGAAAAGAACGATGATCCTACACATCATACTTGGCCCGGACTACAAAAATGGCATCTACATCAGAAAATCCAGGCAAGAACGACAATTCCATGTTATGTTAACGTCCAGAAAGATCTGAAAGAAATGGGGATACGAGCAGAAGATGCACAAGACTGAAATCTTTATAGAGCAGCCATCAAGACGTTTGGGACTTTCCGGGACGAAAAACGGAGAACTGGTACGAAATGGACAGAAGAACGTCGTGCTAAACACAGTGAGCTCATGAAGACAATGTGGATCAAGCGAAAAATGAACAAATGCCAGAATGTAAAATGAGGCTTATCGAGGTCCCTAGTTGGCCAATTAGCGAAATTGAATGGATGATAATAATAATAATAATAATAATAATAATAATAATAATAATATTGCCTCACCTACCTTGTGTAAGGCGAGCGAAAGTTCCGTTTGCAGTACTGCAGTATATAGCTGTCTCTCGTATTCACTGAATGTGGTACGACGTACGAGTGTTTTACCCGCCAGCATCGAACGAGCGCCGTGAAATATTTCCCGCTCATCAAAGATCCGACTACTTAGACTGGGAAACGAACCCACTTCTTCAGGCTCAGGTGTTGGACACTAATCCTTGCCCACCGAGGAAGCCAATCTACAGACATTGGTCTCAATCATTCATGCGAGTTTGATCTTTGTCGATGGATTGCTGCTAAAGTTACATGTTCTAAGTAGCTGTAGTTCTCTAGTTGCGACTAATACAGTATTTCTGGGATGACCTCAGTGTGTCAGAAACACAGGTGTCTTAGCCCACCCATGGTGCTCGACAATTACAAGCGCGAATACCGCCCAGCTCAGCGGTGTCCACCCACCCATCTCATTGTTCGTGGCCAGCCAGAAACTCTTTCATGCAGTGGTGTGCATTGGGATGAAGCACTGCTTCAGTGCCCGAAATTCCTCTTAAATTCGTCTATTTTCTATTAGTTACGACCAATGGAGGTACCCGCTAGAGATATTCACTCTTAGTTACGCCTACAAGTACTGGCATTTTGGGAGAGTCATTGGCTAGCTGACCCACTACCCAGTAAACTGAGAGCGATCAAGGGAACTACTCGCGTTTGGCGGAGCTCTTTCCGGTCAGGGAGAGAGTCCGTCATTTTGTGAAGGCTAAGGATAGGTCATACAAGATCCACCCACTCCTACCTAATGAGAAGGGAAGACCCCCACGTTGTACCTGTGGAGCCGTTAACACCGTGGCCCACATTTTAACCGAGTGTGTGGATCTTGCTGACTTACGAAGAAACCTTGGTTTGCAGATGACACTCAAACTTATATTAGCCGATGACGCGGTGGCTGCTGATCGCGTTATCCGCTTTATAAGTGAGAGTGGGTTAGGGCCAGCAATCTAAATTTTCCTGTGTACATTGACCCAACGACTTGTTCGTTTTTGAATGATAATTTTTTTGTCTTTCCGTAATTTTTGTTTATTTTTATACTTATTGAAAATGAAAATCCACATCCTGCTTCCAGTCTCCGACCGGGTCAGGAATGGAATGAATGAAGCCCCTATCTAGCGGCGAGGATAGGAACTGTGCCGGCTGCCGAGGCCTGCCGCACTCCTCTGGGGCAATGATTAAATGAATGACAGATGAAATGAAATGATAGTGGAGAGTGTTGCTGGAATGAAATTTTGACAGGGAAAACCGGAGTACCCGGAGAAAAACCTGTCTGCCTCCGTTTTTTCCAGAACAGATCTCACATGGAGTGACCGGGATTTGAACCACGGACCCAGCGGTTAGAGGCCGGCGTGCTGCCGCCTAAGCCACGGAGGCTTAATCTGTCTGATAACCGGTGTTAATTGTGAAGGCTGTATTAGTGTGTGTATCTGTAATTCTGGTAAGGACTGCAGACGATCAATTTCAAGTAGTTCCTACTTTTGCTACCAAATGCTACTGTCAACGACATCTAGCTGTGAACTTGGCATTATTTTTATACTTATTATTTTATCATTTTAAATGATCTTGTCGACTTCGTCGTTACGCTGGGGTCTGGCGTTACGTTACGGTGACGGGACGAAATCTACCTAGATGCACTGAGGTGTGGGACGTCATAGTACCGCTTGGTGCATGTATTCCCCGACAATCTCTACTTCGTTAGTATAAGACAAAAATCCCCAATTCTTGGATGTCACGGGTAATCTCGAGAACCACTGGATGGATTTTGATGCGGGTTTCACCATTCTGTAAAGGATATTTCGAGGAAAGATTCTGTAGAAAATAATTTATGTATGATCAAAGGAAGCCAAGCAGTAACGATTTCAGTGAAAAAGTTGAAAACAAACTTGGCGTCCGTGCGCTTCTTAAGCTTACGCTGGGAAAACCGTTAAAAATATCAATATACTATGAGCGTAAGAATTGGACAGCATGAAAAGTTCTACATAAATGTCCGCGAGGGCATATCTCTACCTTCAATACATCGCCCACTATAAGTGTTTTTAGACTGGATGGGGCACGTCCCCGCGTGCTCTGGTGAGCGTGACGGCATCCCGCGCGCTTGACCTTGCTTTGCCCTTGGTTTGCACTTGCCGTTCGCGAGTAATTTAAAACAAGGTAAAGTATTATAAAGCAAGATAAGTATTATGCAGATAATTTTCTAACATGTCAAGAGCGAAGCGAGAAGCCTCCAGCCTTCCTAGCATTTTTCAGCATTTGTAGTATTTAAAATGATACAAAGTCTAGTCTTTCAGACAGACTGTCACTTTTTATTTAATTTTTTGTAATATTAATTTTAGGTCTTTTCAAATTTAGATGTCCACCTCAAAATTTTAAATTCAATTCCAAATTTGTATTCTTTAATCTGCGTTACGAAGGGCAGATGACCTCGTAGTTCCGCCCCTTAAAACAACAATGAATAACTAAGTAACTAACTGTATTAGTTATTGCCACATTTGCTTAGTTTACCTCTCGTCCGTGAGAAGAAGCTCCGCTTCAGCTTGTACTAGGTATAGCGTGTACTCCTACAAGTCCTACACCCGCAAAGCACTGCCTTGTATTCATGCAGGTCGTACTGAAGCATGCATCATCTCGTTTCCAAGACCTCCTAGTTCCTTTCGTCCCTAAAAGATAGCAGCAGGCATAGTCTGAGGGCGAGAACAACACTGAAACATTCACTTCGAACCCCACAGATACGTCGCTCCGGACAGCGTAGAGGTGAACATTATTTTTAGCCTACTTTTCACATTTTGCAACAAGTAGTTCCGTGAAGAACTATACAGCCTATTTTCATATATCCTACTTATGTTAACTGCCACTATAACATACACAATTTCAGTTTGATTGCTGTAATAGATTCGTAGATATTGAGAACCGACTAAATATTTCGGATGGTCGCCATGTTGGATTTTATATATGTAGGTCCTAGAGTTATGTACTGTTACATGCAGATTATTGTGAACGTGTAGTTTTCAAATTTCAATCGCATAATTAGGACACAAGAAAAAACAAGGAGATTTTAAAATTTAAAATTTAACCTCAAGAGGTTATGGAAACAATTGAAATAAATTAGATGCCAGTGGATTAACATTCGTATAAGGATTTACTGTACCAAGTTTCACTACACGCGGATGGTTGCGAGAAACGTCCATGTGAATATTTATAATTCGCGTCACCGCCATGTTGGATTTGTGATCACCAGGTTATTTAAAGTCCTATAGGTGAACTTAAGTTCATAGCCCCTATGAACATTAAGAAATGCAGTTTGATTGCTAAAATAGATTCGTAGATATTCAGTATCGTCTAAATATTTCGGATGGTCGCCATGTTGGATTGTTAAATGTATAGGCCATAGAGTCATATACCATTAAAGGAAAATTATTGCGTAGGTTCATTATTCAAACTTTCACTTCGATCGCATGACTACATCACAATAAATAAAATCTTAATTTTAAAATTCGCACTGCCGCCATCTTGAGGTTATGTAAACAATTGAACTAAATTAGACTCCAGTGCATTACAATGTGTATAATTATTTCCTGTGCCAGGTTTCAGTGCGCTTGGAACATTAAATCGCGAGAAAGGTCTATTTAAAATTTTCAAATTCGCTTGACCGCCATGTTCGTTTTGTAGTTAGCCGGTTTTTGAAAGTCTTATAGATTGACTTCCAGTAGTGCCCTTTATCTCCGTACAAAATTTCATGGTTTTACCGCTAATAGTTTCAGAGATATAGAATGCCGGTGAAATATTTCGCACATCCGCCATCTTATGATTTTGTAAACAATTGAACCAAGTTAGATGTCCGTGCATTACAATGTATATAAACATATACTGTACCAAGTTTCATTGCGTTTGGTTGGTCAAATCGCGAGAAACGTCTATTTAAAAGTCGCAAATTCGCTTGGCCGCCATGTTGGTTTTGTAGTTACCAGATTTTCAAAAGTCGCATAAGTGAACTTATAGTAGTTCCTTCTATCACCATAGAAAATGTCAGGGTAATATCGGTAATAGTTTCGGAGATATTGAATGCTGGTGAAATATTTCGCACAGCCGCCATGTTGGATTGGTGAGTCGTAACAAAATTTGAAGGGCACGGTCGAGGTCGCCGGGAATAGTGCTATGAACTTTCCGAGTTTCATTGAAATCGCTCCAGCCGTTTAGATTTTATTAGGGGGACACACACACACGAATCACACACACAAACACACACACACACACACACACGCACACACACACGGACAAAAGGTGATCTCATAAGCCTATTTTTTCAAAATTGAAAATAGGCTAAAAATGAGGAAAAAGTAGACTTATGAGATCGATCCGGGAAAATGTCTGTCTGTCTGTCTGTCTATCTATCCTTCTGTCTGTCTGGCTGTGTGTGTCCCCCCCCTATCAACTCCTAAACTGCTGCAGAAATCGAAACCAAATGTAGTATGAGTAAAGATGTATACTGGAATATTTCACGTCCATATTTGAAAATGATGTCAGTGGTACCAACTGCTGAAAAAAAAACACTAGAAATTTGAGCTCCATGTTGGATATCTTGGAAGGTATGGGAGCTATTCCAAAACTGGCACACATGTAGATAACACTATTTCAGTTTAATTTCCAGGAGGCCATTCATGACAGTGTTGCCAAAATAATTTTAAGCCTTCTGATAGGTCCAATTTGTAAATGCCTATAACTTCTACACTATCAATTGGATTTCAACCAAATTTTGTATGTAATATGTGTACATAAACAGATATGACTGAGCGTGTTCTTAAGAGCCACCAGGGCTGCCAACTGTTAATAATTGCTCTCTCTATTCTTTTATCCAAATACCAATATATCAGAAAGTATGCAAGCCGACAGCTTTAAACTATGCACACGTATAGTACCTGACATTTTTGATTAATTTTGGAGTAACTTATATACTTCAGTTCTACCAACATGATTCTAAGCCTGCTGATAGGGCCAATTTTTAAATACTATCAGTTCGATTTCAACTAAATTTCGTATGTGCTATGTGTAACATAACAGATATGACTATAAGTATTCTTAAGAGCAATCAGGGCTGCCAACTGTTAATAAATGCTGTCTATATTTGTTATTCCAGGAAGCATGCAAGCCAACAGCCCTATACTTTGCACGCGTATAGCACCTGACATTGAAGATTAATTTGGAATAATTAATATAAGTCAGTGCTGCCAACATGATTCTATGCCTGCTGATAGGTCAAATTTTAAAATACAGGTTCAGATACTTCACCAAGGAAATTGACTTTGGAAGTTGTTTCAGATAGGGTCTGTTGGATGAGGCGTCGTGTTTTCGGGTCGAGCGTGTATTCTTCGAGTATATTAAAGAGGGATAGGCGGTCGACAGAGTCATAAGCTTTCTGAAAATCGACGAATACGCAGATGGTTGGGAGATTTCGTAAAGCTCGAAGTTTCAGTGTGGACTTGTGGTTGAAAATTTGTTCAGTACTTGATCTGTTTGGTCTGAACCCTGCCTGGTATTCACCAATGAGAGGCTCGAGCTGTTCTTGTGTGCGTTGTAGGAGGCAAGCAGAGAAGACTTTGTAAGGTACAGAAAGGAGGGATATCCCTCTATAGTTATTCACATCCAATCTGTCTCCTTTTTTGTAGAGTGGGTGAATGAGTGCGCATTTCCAATCATCTGGGAGTTTTATTATTATTATTATTATTATTATTATTATTATTGGTTTATACAGTACATATAACACATTGCTGGTACATTGCAACGCAACTATACGGGTTTCAGGGAACCAAAGTAGAGTTATTGAAACAGCAACTTCTAAGCTGGAATGTCGCTCCCCATGAACTTCCGAACGATTCTGGTTGTTGATAGAACTACTGCCTTCTGCGTTAGTTTGAATAGTTGCGTATCCAGACCAAGTTCTTTAAGGCCTTGGAGCAAGGTACTTGGGATCACGCCCGTACTTGAGACAATGATAGGTATGGTCTTTACCCGCTCTACATGCCATTGTCTTTTGATAGGGTCAACCAACTCGCTGTATTTGCTGATCTGTTCTATGTGTTTTGACTGGAGATTTTTGTTGTTAGGAATCGCAACATCAATCAGGGTAGTTTGCTTGATTTTCTTGCTGACAACCACCAGATCCGGCCTGTTGTGTGATGCCGATTGATCAGTCAAAATACTTCGGTCCCAATACAACTTGTATGTAGCCTATTCCTTGTTTTCTGGCTGATATTGGTGGTTTATTATTATTAATTATTATTATCATTACTATTTTTATTATTATTATTAGTCTTCTTCTTCTTCTTGTTTCGTATCTAAGGCCCACGACATTCAACTGTTACATTAGGAGTGGGCTTTGTTGTTTGCCCAGTAGTTACGCATCCTCTGGCTGTGTTGTTCCCTCCTCTCCTGGGTACAGAGGGCACCTGTCTTCTTTCTTGGTGGTTTGTCCTGGAACCTCAATTGCTGAAGCATCTTCCTGAGAGGTGTCCGGTCTTTTAAGTCTCTTTCCGTCCCTCCAAGTTCTTGCAGATCTTTGCTCACTTCCCACAACCATGGTGACTTGGTCTTCCGCTTTTGCTAGTAACCGAGGAGCTGGTTGGTCAACCTGGTAGGATGCATCCTGTAGACTTGTCCATAAAATGGTAGACGTCGTTTCCTAGCAACATCCGTGATTCACAGAACGTGTAGAGCTCCTGATTAGGCCGCCTTCTGTATTCATTCCCGTCCTTAACAGGCCCCAATATCTTCCTCATTATATTTCTCTCCTGTACTTCAAGTTTGTCCGTGAGTCCCTTCCGGAAGCCTATAAGGCTCAGGACGTATAACTGGCTGGTAGTGTCTCATTTTAGTCTTTCGGGTTATTGCAAGTCCCATAAGTGAACTAATATCCATAGCCGTTATCAGCATACACAATTTCAGTTTGATTGCTGTCAAATATTAGTAGATATTGAGAACCGTCTAAATATTTCCAATGGACGCCATGTTGGATTTTTATATATCTAGGCCATAGAGTTATGTACAGTACTGTTAGATGAAGATTATTGCGTAGGTTAATCATACAAACTTCAACTTCTGTCGCATGATTAATACGCAAGAATTAATAACTGTATTTTAAAATTTCGCACAGTCGCCATCTTGAGATTATGTAAACAATTGAACTAAACTAGTTGTCAGTGCATTACAATGTGTATAAACATTTGCTGTACCACGTTCCACTGCGCTCGGATGGTTAAATAGTATTTTTAAATGTTTCAACTTCGCTTGGCCGCCATGTTGGTCTTGTACTTAACAGGTTTCTGAAAGTCACATAGGTCAACGTTTAGTAGTACCCTTTATCCCCGTACAAAATTTCAAGGTGATATCAGTAGTAGTTTCGGAGTTATGGAATGACGGTGAAATATTTCGCACAGCCGCCATGTTGAATTGGTGAAACGTATATACATTTGAAGGGCACAGTCGGGGTCGGACAAAATTGTACTAAGTCCTTACTGAGTTTTATTGAAATCGTTCCAGCCGTTTAGATTTCATTAGGGTGACACCCACACATACACGAGTTCACACCCAGCTACACGGGACTACATGACCACGATGTCGCAAAGCCCTTGAAAGAATCATCAACAATAAGAAGAAGGTAGTGGAGGTTATGTGTCGAGTGCGAAACAGTGTGGAGCGCTCAAGTTGGCAACAGCCGGCAGGTAGGCCATAGCGCCCGAACCGGTTCCTGAAGGAAGCGTTTTTCTCTCTCAGTCCGCAGGTTGAACTCTGGGACGACCCCTTGGCCCGGTCGAGCTACCGGCTGCAGCATTCCTCTCTGGGTTGTGCTGAGCGCGCTGTGGGCTATTGGTCTCAATCTTCCGCCCCCACGGTCATCACATAATCAGGAGGACTGGCTTCCATTCTAGGTTAATGCAGGAAAGTTCGTCAAAACACTAATGGCTTGAATTGCGTGTTAAGAAGGAGATTTGTCGACCAAGATAATGAATGAGGTTAAAAGACACGTGGCTGTCATTTCTTGCGGACAAGAGTGTCCATACGTAACCCTGGAGTACTTGGCATCAGAAGGCTTTTTATTGTTGTCTCTTTTGCGATTATGATAATAATAATAATAATAATAATAATAATAATAAAAATTACGAGCATTACGGTAGTCGCATATGATGTGTAACATCTGACATAGAAGAAACCTCACGTGAAATTGTGGATACACTATTATTGGCACAAATATTAATCTATTGTAAAAGGGAGTGTTTTACAGATATTGTAGTTTATAATACGGAACTCATTTTATTAGATGATTTGTAGCTTCCACCAGCACTAGCCTAAATAAAGAATACGATATGGATCAACTAGATTAATAGACGCGACACCGCTCATAACCTTAAATTCATTATAAACAGGTCCTCTTGATTCACAGACCAACACGTAATTGCATATGGATTCTGTTAAAATGAGTCATATTGATATGATAAATATCGTTTAAAATGATAATCTGGTAGCAAAAATATCTACCCCGTCCGGGATTCGAAACCAAGATCTCTAGATTCACAGTCATACGCAATAACCCCACGGCTATTTCGACTACGCAAATATTGTGCACAAGATGGTGACTTATTTCCACGTTCCAATAATACTGCATTACGGAATTAAGTTTCATTTATATTTTGCTTGTTTCGATAATGTTCCTGCGTGACATTGAGTTTAAAATGCCTTATGCCAATGCAATGCCGACTACTTACAATGTTTGATATTAAGGCATTTTACCATTTAAAAATACTGATACGAAGACTTCGAATATGTACCATGTCATTTGTTTAAATCACTTGACACCAGAGTTCGCATGAGCGTTTTCCGTTCAGTATGTCATATACATTCCTCATGGCCGAGATTGCGTCATGGTATCAATATTCGACACCGCGCGCTGGTTGTTTCTCTTACCAGTGCCAGCTGGATCGATCGATCGAGTTGGCAGTGCGTCTAATACTTCCGTTCGATCCACCACTGCCAGCTAGGGCACACTTCCATTCGATCGATCGAGCGGGCAGTGCATACTTCCGTTGTCCACCACTGCCAGCTAGTACACTTCCGTTTGATCGATCGAGCGAGCAGTGCATACATTCTAACGGCCTAAGTTTAACGGACCTGATGATGATCGCTTGACGATCGAAACTGGTCATCCAAGTGAATCAATTATTTATTTAGTTATTTATTTAGTTAATCATTTGTTTATTTATTTCTTTATTTATGTATTTGTTTATTTATTTGTTTATTTGTTTTTTATTTTATTATTTATTTGTTTATTTGTTTGTTTAATCATTTGTTTATTTATTTGTTTATTCATTTGTTTATTTGTTTGTTTATTTGTTTTTTATTTGATTATTTATTTATTTGTTTATTCATTTGTTTATTTGTTTGTGTATTTGTTTATTTGTTTGTTTACTCATTTGTTTATTTATTTGGTTATGCATTTGTTTATTTATTTGTTTATTCATTTGTTTATTTGTTTGTGTATTTGTTTATTTATTTGTTTATTTATGTGTTTGTTTATTCGTTTATTTATTTATTTATTTGTTTATTTGTTTATTCATTTATTTGTTTATGTATTTATTTATTTATTTACTTGTTTATTTATTTATTCTTTTATTTATTTGTGTATTTGTTTATTTGTTTATTCATTTATTTGTTTATTTGTTTATTTAGTTGCTTATTTGTGTATTTGTTTATTTATTGTAAATTATTTCCAGGTATATTGAAACAACCTTTGCAATAGGCTATGGGTACAAACTAGTTGACCGACTGAAAGGCATTAATTTCGATTACTACGGCTACACTGAAAAAAGGCTACCAATACTATACCGTAATGACTTTTATAAAATTTATAAATTGGAGCTGGCTGTATGATTATAAGGCCAAAAATCAAAACATTCTTAAATCAAAAACTAAGAAAAGAGATATGCCTATTCAGTTCTAACAAGTAGTTCCGTGAAGACTTATACAGCCTATTTTCATATATCCTACTTATGTTAATTGCCTCTATCAACATACAAAATTTCAGTTTGATTGCTGTAATAGATTCGTAGATATTGAGAACCGTCTAAATATTTCGGATGGTCGCCATGTTGGACTTTTATATATGTAGGGCTTAGAGTTATGTACTGTTACATGAAGATTATTGTGTACGTTTAGTTCTCAAACTTCAATCACATGATTAGGACACAAGAAGTAAAAATGAGATTTTGAAATTTCGCACAGCTGCCATCTTGTGGTTATGGAAACAATTGAAATAAATTAGATGCCAGTGGATTAACATTCGTATAAGGATTTACTGCACCAAGTGTCACTGTACTCGGATGGTTAAATTGCTAGAAACGTCCATGTGAATATTTATACTTCGCGTCGCCGCCATGTTGGATTTGTGATCACCAGGTTATTGAAAGTCCTATAGGTGAACTTATGTTCATATCCCCTATGAACATTAAAGAAAACAGTTTCATTGCTGTAGTAGATTCGTAGATATTGAGAACCGTCTAAATATTCCGGATGGTCGCCATGTTGGATTGTTATATGTATAGGCCATAGAGTCATGTACCTTTAAAGGAAAATTATGCCGTAGGTTCATTATTCAAACTTTCACTTCGATCGCATGATTACGACACAAGAAACAAAAACTTAAAAAACTTAATTTAAAAAATTCACACAGCCGCCATCTTGAGGTTATGTAAACAATTGAACTAAATTAGATACCAGTGCATTACAATGTGTATAAACATTTGCTGTACCAAGTTTCATTGCGTTTGGATCATTAAATCGCGAGAAAAGTCTATTTAAAACTTTCAACTTCGCTTGGCTGCCATGTTCGTTTTGTAGTTAACCGGTTTTTTAAGTTCTCATAGATGAACTTCCAGTAGTGCCCTTTCTTTATCTTCGTGCAAAATTTCAGGGTGATACCGGTAATCATTTCAGAGATATAGAATGCCAGTGAAATATTTCGCACAGCCGCCATATTGAGGTTATGTAAACAATTGAACGAAGTTAGATGTCGGTACATTGCAATGTATATAAACATATACTGTACCAAGTTTCATTGCGTTTGGTCGGTTAAATAGCGAGAAACGTCTTTTTAAAAGTCGCAAATTCGCTTGGCCGCCATGTTGGTTTTGTAGTTACCAGGTTTTCAAAGGTCACATAAGTGAACTTCTAGTAGTTCCCTTAATCACCATACAAAATTCCATGGTGATATCGGTAATAGATTCGGAGATATTGAATGCTGGTTAAATATTTCGCACAGCCGCCATGTTGGATTGGTGAAACGTAACAAAATTTGAAGGGCACGGTCAGGGTCGCCCGGAATAGTGCTTTGAACTCACCAAGTTTCATTGAAATCACTCAAGCCGTTTAGATTTTATTAGGGGACACACACACACACACACACACACACACACACGAATCATACACACGCACACACAGACACACGGACAAAAGGTGATCTCATAAGCCTTTTTTTTTTTCATAAAAGAAAATAGGCTAAAAATGAAGTATAATTAACACCTTGTAAAAATTAGTAAAGTTACACACAAGTGTACGGAATTGATCAGACATTATAAGCGATGCTAAAAATCAAACCATTAGCGACATTGACAGGAGTGCATAACATAATGAGGCTGGACTGTACTTTGTGGGGTAAACACCGGAATGTTTGATCTATGATACAGACAGAGCAGCATTCAGCGCGGCCGAATCAATCAATAATTTCAATTAGCTTGTTACTTTCCTCTCAATTGCGAGCTGGCTGCGGTCCAGCGCAACGCAAGAAGACAGAACAATACGGGATGGGACTTGCTTGCAGGAGGGCAGAACTTGTCGACATTCCCTATTCCACTTTCATTGTGATTTATAACTCAGCACAAACCTTTGGGGGTCACCAAACACACAGAGCGAGTGAGACGGCGCGGCGGGAAAAAATGAAACCCACATTTATAATCATTATTTGCGCATCCCGTCAGCTTGGCCTGGCATCTCGCCTGTGAGGAGCAAGACGCGGCGCGCCGAAGAAAGTGTTGGGGCGACAAAAAGATTGTACCTGGCCGTGCGTGCGTGCGTGGGACGAGGATGGATGTGACATCAGTTATTTGGGTTTGAATACGAAGTTGATGATCTGTCCGTACATTATTAGTCTTGTACCGGGTGAGTTAGCCGTGGTCGTTACGGCATGACTGCTGGCAGTCGCTCACATCCGGGAGGCGAGGAGGTTCGAATCCCCCCGCCGGCAACCTTGAAGATGGTCTTCTGTGGTTTCCCATCTTTCTTCCAGGCAAATGCCGGGGTTGGTCCCTAACTATAGGCCACAGCCGCTACCTTCCAACTCCTCGTCCTTCCCTTCCAACTTCCCTCCCCAACGGTACTTGTAGCTCACCCATTGGGTGTCCGTCTCGAAGCAGCTACAAAACTGGCGAGCCGAACATGTCCTCGGACACTCCCGGCACTAAAAGCCATACGAAAGAAAAAAAAAGTCTTGTCTCGTCAGGCTTGTTGCTTCTCCGTCTCTCCCCCAGGGTCTCTCGACTAGTGGGACGTGGGTTGGCGACCACGGGACCCCAGCTGAGTCCGGAATTGCTTCCACTTACTTGTGCCGGGATCCTCTCTGTTATCTTTCCTCTCGACTTGCCACGGTGGGTGACTGGTTATCGTGTCGCACTACCAACCTCAAGCTTGCAGGTTCGCTCCTGGCCATGATAGAGTATGTTTGAAAGACGACAAAAATCACGACACGCATGTGATACGTTATTGGCATGTTAAAGAAGCCATTTGTAATCAATAGGCCGTGTTCATAATGGCAAAATTGTTCTCGGGATTTTCCGCTGTAGTGTCAAGGAGCTTAGATATGTAACCTCCTTGACTTTCTTAGCACTCCAAGAAACAACAAAATTCGACATGCTAGCAGCCCTCTAGGTGTCAAATAACAAAGCTTGCGCCCGGCACCGAGGTCATACGATATTACTTCTTTTTAATAGAGTGCCATATCCCCTCCAGGAACGTAGGAGACCTGAATTAGAGCCCTTGACTTTGTCAAGGGATCACTAACCAGGCACCCCGAGCCGGGGTTTGCGTGTGGTAGGGTGGCCAGTTCCTTTCCACTCCTCATCCTGCCATAGCATCCGGAAGATTCCTATTTTGCACCACGAGGCTTGGAGACCCCGTACCAGACCATACAAAGACTTTTAAATTCTTGGCAGAGCCGAGGATCAAACCCGGTACCTCGGGGGTGACAGCCAACAATGCTAGCCATTGCGCTACGAGGTGGTCAACGGTATTACCCTTATTACTATTATTATTATTATTATTATTATTATTATTATTATTATTATGAACTTTCCTCTCGACCTCCCTTGGTCAACGCTTGTTCTTTTCCGACCCCGACGGTATTAGGGTATCCGAGGCCTAGGGAGTCTTTCACTTCCCCGCCTTAATTGGCTCTTCTCTCATCTTTCCCGATACCCTCATTCTTCGAGGGGTCAGCCTTCTTGTTTTCTTTTCATGTTATCTCCTGCCTTCTGCACAAGGGCCTCAAAGTGGCAGGGTGTATGTGCCCCACCTCTTCTGCTGCACCCTGGATAGTGCTACACCCTCAAGGGCTCATGGCTGGTGAGCTCGTGAGTTGGCGACCCCGAGGGATTCCTGAGCTGGGTCCGGTTTTTCCCTATTTTCTATTGCCTTTGGGATGCTCTCTCTCCTCTTTTCCTTTCCTATCTGCCTTTCATGGCTCTCCTTCCTTCCAAATCTCTCAGTCCTCATCTTTCGAGGATTGAGGGCATTTCCTTTCCTCCTGTCTTTTGTTTTCCTTATTCCTATTTGTGTTTTCCATTTCTTCTCCTAGTATGTAGTTAGTTTTATGTATAGTTTCACTTAATGTATATTTTTGCTAACACCCAAACCATTAGGGGCCGATAACACAGATAATAATAAAAATATCGTATGGCCTCAGGTGCCAGGTGCAAGCTTTGTTATTTGACACGCAGAGGGTAGCTTGCATGTCGAATTTTGTTGATCTTTGAAGCAGTATGAAAGTCAAGGAGGTTATATATCTAAGCTTTTTGAAGACTATAGCGCTTTCAAGTAAAAAAAATGAGGAACTTTGTGTTGGCGGAAACTCCCGAGATTAATTTTTGCCATTATGAACACGGCCTACTGAATTCAAATGAGTTCTTTGACATGCCAACATCGTATGACTTGTGTGTCGTAATTTTTGCCGCCTTTCAAAAGTCACTTACCACGGCCAGGAGCGAACCTGCATGCTTGGGGGGGTTGGTAGTACAACACGATGATCACTCACCGACCGTGGCAAGCATAACCCAGATGATGCCCCCTTAAAACAACAATATTATCATCTGTCTGTCTGGGAGATCACACCTCCTCCTTTCGTTACGGTATGAATATGTACGGCCCCTTAAAACAACAATTACTTGGCTGCTCCATCAAGCTTCCAGGTCCCGTTACGTCCTCGAGTAATTATCGACTGTATGATCGTGGAATGCGAATTAACCTGCTGTAATCGCCTCACGTTATTGCTGATGTTTCACTTACGCTACGGCCTTCACCTGCTGGCGACCAGAGGGCAATGGACTGAGACTTGGCTAGATATAGTGTCAAATGATATCACAGCAATTGAGATGTGACTGGCGACTGCGGGGTCGCGAGCTGGATCTAACATGGCCTCCTCCTGGACTCTCTTGCACACTCGCACACGGGAAATACTGGTATAGTACCGTACTTTATTTCCAATTTGGTGTAAAAATGTTCTTGAATCGGTCAACACGTATCTCAGTTATTTGGGACGTGGTGGCGCAGCGGCCAAGCTGTTGGCCTCTCACCAAGGTGGACTGACTTCGATTCCCGGTCAATGCACGTGAGATTTTCGAAGTGAAATGCCATGTCCTGTGGTTCGGATTACGCGTAACACAGGAGGTCCCATGGCTCATAATCACAAGATACGTGGTCACGTAAAACTACAATATTCCTTCTCAATTATCTCAATAATATTTAAGTAGTATATGTACGATTTGTAGAGCCTCCGTGCCTTAGGCGGCAGCACGCCGGCCTCTCACCGCTGGGTCCGTGGTTCAAATCCCGGTCACTCCATGTGAGATTTGTGCTGGACAAAGTGGAGGCAGACAGGTTTTTCTCCGGTTACTCTGGTTTTCCCTGTCACAAATCTCATTCCAGCAACACTCTCCTCTATCATTTCATTTCATCTGTCATTCATTTAATCATTGCCCCAGGGGAGTGCGACAGGCTTCGGCAGCCGGCACAGTTCATATCCTAGATGGGGGCTTCATTCATTCCATTCCCTGACACGGTCGGTCGACTGGAAGCAGCTGTGGATTTTTATTTTCATGTACAATTTGTGCAAAATGAGTGTTTGAGTCATCAGTATTTTGACTGGTTTGATGCAGGCCTCCATGACTCCCTACCCTGAGATCATCCTTTCATCTCTACATCCGAGACAATCTGCTTAACATATTCTAACCTTGGTCTACCCCTACAATTGTTGTCCTCGACTCTTCCTTCCATAACTAAGTGTGCTATTCCTGGGTGTCTTGCTAAGTGTCCTACCAACCTATCTCTTCTCTTCATTAGCAGTCGCCAGAAACATTCCCCACTCGTCTTAATACCCCTTCATTTGTAACAATATCTACCCATCTGATCTTCATCATTCTCATGAGGGGGTGTGGTGGCGCAGCAGCCAAGCTGTTGGCCTCTCACCACGGCGGACCGGGTTTGATTCCATGTGGAATTTTGAAAGTGGAATTCCATGTCCTGTGGTTCGTATTCCACGTAAAAAGGAGGTCCCGTGCTCATGGTCGCGAGATTAATAGTTACGTAAAACTACAAACTTCCTTCTTACTTACATACAACTCATTCTCCGGTAACACCACATTTCAAATGCTTCTAATCTCCTCTCTACTGCTTTCAAACATCACTTCCTAATACCTAAATCTATATTTGATGTCAACAGATTCCTTCTCTGTATAAAGGCCTTCCTTGCCTGAGCCAACCTACTTTTCATATACTCTTTCTTTCGTCCATCACTGGTTATTTTGCTCCCTTAGTAGCAGAATTTACCTACTTCGCTTTGCGTTTCACATTCCAATTTGTTGTCCATAGAATGAAAATCCACAGCCTTCTTCCAGTCGACCGACCGGGTCAGGGATGGAATGGATGAAGCCACCATCTAGCGGCGAGGATATGAACTGTGCCGGCTGCCTAAGCCACGGGTATCTCAATTCTTTAGCCTGCATTGCATTATTTTTGTTTTACTTTTATTGATTTTCATCATAGATTCTTTCCTCAAGACGGAGTCCATGCCATTTCAAAAGTCATTAAAACCCTCTGGTGAGTCGGCTAAGATAGCAATGTCATCAGCAAATCTCTGAGTTGAAATTATTTCTCCTTGAAATGGGGAATATATCAGGTTAATTGGGAGTGTTGACCAACCGGATAACATTTTACATAAATTCTAACAAGACAGCACAGAAGAATTGGCTTTCAAGATTTCTTTCTGTTTTCATGGAGCCTAGCTCAAGGAGATATAGTTTCAACTCTGAGATTTGCTGATGACATCGTCATCTTGGCCGACACGCCTGAGGATTTGAATGTGTTTTTGAATGGTATGGACTCTGTCTTGAGGAAAGAATTCATGATGAAAATTAATAAATGTAAAACAAAAATATTGGAATGCAGCCGAAATAATTCAGAAACCTCTATGGATATCAAATTGGCAGGTGAAAAGCTGAAGGAAGTAGGAGACTTCTGTTACTTAGGAAGCAAAATAACCAGTGATGGGTGAAGCAAAGAGGACATAAAATGTAGGTTGGCTCAGGCAAGGAAAGCATTTCTATAAAAAGGAATCTGTTGACTTCGAATATAGATTTAGGTATTAGGAAGTCATTTTTGAAAGCCTTTGTCTGGAGTGTGGCACTCTATGGAAGTGAAACTTGGACTATTGGTGCAGCAGAAAAGAGGAGAATTGAAGCGTTTGAAATGTTGTGTTACAGAAGACTGATGAAGATCAGATGGGTAGATAGGGTGACAAACGAAGAGGTATTATGACTAGTGGGAGAGGAGAGATGTTTCTGGCGACTGCTAATGAAGAGAAGAGATAGGTTGGTAGGACACACGCAGGAATAGCAAGCTTAGTTATGGAAGGAAGGGTCGAGGACAAGAACTGTAGGGGTAGACCAAGGTTAGAATATGTTAAACAGATTGCCTCGGACGTAGGGTGTGGTTGCTATGTAGAGATAAAACGATTGACTCAGGACAGGGAGGCATGGAGAGCTGCATCAAACCAGTCTAAAGACTGAAGACTCAAACAACAACAAACAACAGCTCTATCCTAAAAGTGTAGTCACAGACATATTCCCAGGGATGATGGCCATAATGTCCCTTATCCTCAAAGAGATACCCGCGCAATTTTTAATACAACTCTATATTTTTGAAAATATAGCTTTGAAGCCATTTGTCGGCGTTGCCTCATTGGTAGGGGCCGTATTTCTTGGCAATAGCGATACGCACGAACCTTTGTCATATCTTCTTTCTTGCCTATAGCCTATATGACCTTGTAGGTACTTAAAGTAGCGTATTTTAGCAAAATGAACTCGCGAAATATCACGAAATCTGATTTATTGCGCAAATTGCACAAATAATCACGAAATATACTCCTTTTAGTACGAAAAATGCTAAATATTATGGATAATGCTATCCAGTACACGTTTAAATGCTTCTGAGGATTTGACCGTCGTGGTTTCCTTCTTTTTTGATTGATAGTGCTGCATATTCTCTACACAAAAGCCCACAAAGCCGGAAGTATGTGTATTCAGTTCCGCGATCTCTATGGCTATCGATGAAAATCGATATCTGCTATCGATTTCATCAAATGGCGTTGTGGTCGTAGATACAGCAGTGCGTGTTCGCGACTGAAAACTTGATCGGCAAACATCCAGCATTTAAGTATAAAATTCCGAAAACTAAAGTCACCACAGTTTTCTCGAGAGCCGAGGTATACAACAGTGAGGGGTTCTATGTTTTTGACGCTTCAAGAAAGATTATAATGTGTAAACACTCCAATGTTCGTATTCAGTGCGAACGAAAAGACTCGTGCGATAAACACTGCAGGGATTCAGAAACGCATAAAGAGAAAGAAAGAAGAAAATTAACATAATTCTAAGCAGCAAATCACATTCGGCGATACTCCACACATCGCAAAGAAGTAGAAAAAAACCCTTATCACTTAATTTGTTAGATTTACCCCATTCTATAAGGAAGGTTTCAGAAGAAACATGCATCATTATGACAATTTATTTCGCGAAATACCCACCGAAATAGCGTCAGTTTTAACATCGAAATCAACAGTTTTATTTCACCAAAAAATAAGGCCCTTACTCATTGGCAAATTATATTGTCTCAATTGTTGAAAAAATCGTGCGTCGTTCATCAGCCTCTGGCTTCTTTCATCACTGTCCACACAAATAATTCGAAGCTTGTTAATAAAAGCTGTAGACCACTACGTGAATGGATTCACTTCAACTCGTCACATGCTAATTCGCCTACAAGAAACTTTCGACCGGTGATAAATACACACATCAAAAAAAGTTTTGCATCACCTCGGTTCCAAGAGTTCCGGAACCTTTAAATACAAAGGGAATAGAGATCAACACAAACAACATTTCAGCTCGTTTTATTGCTCATGAGACCCACACATTGCATGTTGTACCATCATACAGCTAGACTTTCATCATTTGTGGTCCAGATTGCAGTACACACCACTACCTCTAATACCCAGTAGCACGTCCTCTTGCATTGATGCATGCCTGTATTCGTCGTGGCATACTATCCACAAGTTCATCAAGACACTGTTGGTCCAAATTGTCCCACTCCTCAACGACAATTCGGCGTAAATCTCTCAGAGAGGTTGGTGGGTCAAGACGTCCATAAACAGCCCTTTTCAACATATCCCAGGCATGTTCGATAGGGTTCATGTCTGGCGAACATGCTGGCCACTGTAGTCGAGCGATGTCGTTATCTTGAAGGAACGCATTCACAAGATGTGCACGATGAGGTCGAGAATTGTCGTCCATGAAGACAAATGCCTCTCCAATATTCTGCCGATATGGGTGCACTATGGGTCGGAGGATGTCATTCAGGTATCGTAAAGCCGTTTCGGAGCCTTCCATGACCACCAGTGGCGTACGTCGGCCCCACATAATGCCACCCCAAAACATCAGGGAACCACCACCTTGCTGCACTCGCTGGACAGTGTGTCTAAGACGTTCAGCCTGACCAGGGTGCCTCCAAACACGTCTCCGACGATTGTCTGGTTGAAGGCATATGCGACACTCATCGGTGAAGAGAACGTGATGCCAATTCTGTGGGGTCCATTCAGCATGTTGTTGGGCCCATCTGTACCGCGCTGCATGGTGTCGGGGTTGCAAAGCTGGACCTCGCCATGGACGTCGGGAGTGAAGTTGCGCATCATGCAGCCTATTGCGCACAGTTTGAGTTGAAACACGACGTCCTGTGGCTGAACGAAACGCATTATTCAACATGGTGGCATTGCTGTCAGGGTTCCTCCGAGCGGCAATCCGTAAGTAGCGGTCATCCACTACAGTAGTAGCCCTTGGGCGGCCTGAGCGAGGCCTGTCATCGACAGTTCCTGTATCTCTGTACCTCCTCCATGTCCGAACAACATCGCTTTGGTTCACTCTGAGACGCCTGGAAACTTCCCTTGTTGAGAGCCCTTCTTGACACAAAGTAACAATGCGGACGCGATCGAACTGCGGTATTGACCTTCTAGGCATGGTAGAACTACAGACAACATGAGCAGCGTACCTTCGTCCTGGTGGAATGACTGGAACTGATCGGCTGTCGTACCCCCTCCGTCTAATAGGCCCTGCTCATGCATGGTTGTTTACATCTTTGAGCAGTTTTAGTGACATCTATGAACAGTCAAAGGGACTGTATCTTTGATACAATATACACAGTCAACGTCTATATGCCGGAGATCTGGGAACCGAGGTGATGCAAAACTTTTTTTGATGTGTGTAGTACGCTAAAAGAAATTCTCATCTGAGGGGAAATTGTCCCGGCTTCTTGTTTGTTTCTGATCGTGAGCATGTCTAATGCCACGGAGCAAACCAGATTGGGGTTACGTAAGAACAAACAGCACGTACAGCGCAGGCGGATGTGACGTAGTGGCTAGTTACCTGGCAAGTTTTTTTGAGGGCTGCTCTAAACGATCTGCTTTTAAATATCAGACAATTATTATTAAACGGTTGATTAAACAACATTTTAGCAGCTAAACGGTCTGAATGAACATGGCCTCACTCCTGCATGGTTCTTGCTCGTTGACCGCGGTACATTTTCTAGATGCAGCCTTTCGAAGTGGCCTGATAATTATCCTAATTTATGTATTGGCAGTTAAAATTAACAATTAGTTTCCAATATAATGGTAATATTTATATCGATAAAACAGATTCAACTTACTTCTCAACTAATTCCAATTAATCAAGGTCATCCCCCGCGCCAACCTTATTCATTGTGGTTTTAGCTAGGGATTTAAGGCCGGATGCCCTTTCTGACATCACGTAGGGCCTGGATTTTTAGGTGGCTTAAACCTTCACTTTAGGTTTCTTAGGCCTATATTCTAAAAATAGGTTATTTTAGGCTTTTCTTCCAGGATCAATACAGGCAGCAATAATTTTTTGTTTTCCTTATTTCAGTGAAATTTATTTATGAACTTATTTCACAAAAGTTCATTGTCACTTGTGCCGGGCTCCTCTCCATCTTCTTTCCTGTCGGCCTCTCTTCTTCAACTCTTGTTCTCTTCTGACCCCGACGGTATTAGGATATCCAAAGCCTAGGGAGTCTCTTCCTTTCCCGCCTTAATTGGCCCTTGTCTCATCTTTCCTGATACCCTCCTTCTGCGAGGGATCAGCCGTCTTTTTCTTTTCATGATATCTCCTGCCTTCTGCTCAAGGCTCTCAAGGAGGCAGGGTGTGTGTCGCCCCACCACTTCTGGTGCACCCTGGATATTGCTACACCCTTAGGGGCTCACGGCTGGTGAGTTCGGGAGATGGCGATTCCGAGCGATTCCTGAGCTGGGTTGGTTTTTCCCCCTTTTTCCACTGACTTTTCCATCTGCATTTCATGGCTCTCCTTCCTTCCAAGTCCCTCATTCCTCATTCTTCGAGGGTCGAGGGCATTTCATTTCTTCCTGTCATTTATTTGCCTTATCCTTCATTTGTTTACCATTTCTTATTCTAGTCTGTAAGTTTGTAGTTAGTATTAGTTATAGTTTTCATTCTCATCTCACCTTTCACTCTCAGCCAAACCATTAGAGGCTGATAACCTAGATGTTAGACCCCTTAAAACAACAATTATCATCATCATTATCTACTAATAGGGTCAGTACTATTGTCGTGACTCAGTGAGGAACTAGTGGCAAACTACCTCACTCCTCATCTTGCCTAGTATGCCTCATTATAGCGCTGCCTTAGGTTTTTGTGGGTATCTACCGACCTAACCTATGGCGGTACTTTTTGAGGATCCAACCAAACTTTGGGCTGACTATCTAACAGACAGACAAACCAAGGCGAGTTTCTCTCAATTTACGGAATATGTTGAAGCACAGGGATCAAAACTCGGCTAAATACAGAGTTTGTCTCATATATATGCACGTCATATAAAATGAAGAATAGCCAAATATAAATCAAGATAACAGGCGGGGGCGTATATTTAGGGGGAGCTGCGGGGGCTCCAGACCCCCCCCTCCTCCGAAAAGCAATAATAATTAAGAAAATCTTGCTTTGGTAAAAGCATAAAGTAATTGTAAATTTGGTTGTACCCTAATCTTAACTTATTGGCTAAGTTATAAACAATATTAAGTTGGTTGGTGTAGTGGCTAGCATTCTTGGCTGCCGCCCCGGAGGTCAGAATTCGATTCCCGGCTCTAACAAGAAATTTTAATTCTGGTCTAAGGGCTGGAACGTGATACACTCAACCTTGTGAGGCAAAACTGAGAATTCCACATTGCGGTACTTTTTAGAAATATATTATCAATTTGTAAAAAAAAAAAACTACTTAAAGATTGACAAATATTAATACTCCTTAGGCCATAATAGAAAATTCATTAAGTATAAAATGTTATTTGTGTGTTGTGTTGTATTTAACAACTTTTTTTGTATTGCCGCTAATTGTAGGCTATATAAACTTAGAATTTTACTATCAACTCTTATCTAAAATAATTACACCGAGTTTTATGCTCTAAGATATTGGTTGACATTTCTGGGTATTTTGCGGTGATAATCCTCTGAGAATACTCACAATTTTTCAGGATAGTCAGCTCCCCTGATTACAGGTACAAAGAAAATTGCTATATAACCAGGGGATAGGTGACGAGGCTGATAACCTAGATGTTAGGCCCCTATTCACATTGATGGCACTTAACTCCGAAAATCATCTGCATTCAAATACCTGGGTACGCTAATCTGTTCAGATGGCCGAACACTCCCAGATGTCCGAAACAGAGTCAACGCTGCATGGCTGAAATGGCGCCAAGTTACTGGAGTCCTTTTTGACCGGAATGTGCCACTATATCTGAAGTCGAAAATTTACAGAACCATCGTTCGACCAGTAGCACTGTACGGTACTGAATGCTGGCCAGTAACGAAGAGACATGAACAACAACTACATGTCATGGAGATGAAGATGATTATCCATGAAAAAATGCGGGAGAGCCGTCTGCGTTGGTATGGCCATGTACTGCGTAGCAATCACTCTTCAGTCGCGAGAACTGCACTTGACATCAGTCCAGAAGGCCGACGACCACGAGGGCGACCGAGAAAGCGCTGGCTGGATACTATGCGGGAGGACATGCAACTAGTGAATGCCACAACTAGAGACGCTCAAGATCGAGGAGCAGTATGGAAGAAAAAGTGCAGTAAAGCAGACCCTGCAATATAGCGGGATTAATGCTAGGAAGATGATGATGACAGGTGACGAGGATTCCGAACGTTAGTTGATAAATTTACTACTGATTAGTTTTAAAATGTAGGATATTGTAGTCATGAACATCAGTGGGTGTTGAGAGGGTGACCAGCTAGCGCCGTATTTTAAAGGCAGGGTTTTCCGCTTGGCGATCATGCAACAGGTATTGCCTGCGCACCTGAATGCAAGGAGCTTGAAAATCAGGCAACATTCGGGGAGATTTAGAATGCAAAAAGGGCTTGTTTGAGGTGCCTTAATGAAACAAGTACTGTACGTCTATAATCACGTATTAAAGCTTCCCACGCTCTTACAATTATAATGAGCACCTCGTGGTGTGGCGGCTAGCATTCTTGGCTGTCACGCTGGAGGTTCGGTTTCGATTTCCGGCTCAACCATTAGTTATTGTTGTTTTAAGGGGCGGAACTACGAAATGTAATTCTGGTCTGAGGGCTGGAACGGAGTACACTCAGCCTCGTGAGGCAAAACTTACTGATTCCCATCTCAGCCATCAGGGAAGCAGTTTTCCGTGGTTTCCCATTTATACTTCAGGTAAATGCCGGTATGGTTCCTAACCTAAGCCCACGGGTGCTTCCTTTCCAACTCTCATCTGAATTACAAATACACACACACACGATGAATGCACACCATGTCCAAGTCCCTCAAATGAAATAAACGAAGTTAAGTTTACGAGTCAGAACAGAAAAGAACTGCTTTTAAAAAATTCCATCTTGAGTAGTTAGTGGGTATTTCAAATTTCATTTTTAGCCTACTTTTCACATTTTGTAAAAATGAGGAAAAAGTAGACTTATGAGATCGAACCGGGAAAATGTCTGTCTGTCTGTCTGTGCCCGCCTCCTCCCCCCCCCCCCCCACATCCACCCCCCTACACCTATCAACTCCTAAACGGCTACAGCTATCGAAAACAAATATAGTATAAGTAAAGATCTATACCTGAATATCTCAAGGCCATATTTGAATATGACGCCAGTGCTACCAACTGCTGAAAAATCGAAATTGAAATTTGAGCTCCATGTTGGATATCTTGGAAGGTATGCATGGGAGCTATTCCAAAATTGGCACATTATAGATAATAATATTCTAGTTTAATTTCCAGGAGGCCATACATGGTAGTGTTCCCAAAATGATTCAAAGTCTGCTGATAGGTCCAATTTTGAAATGCATATAACTTCTACACTATCAATTGGATTTCAACCAAATTTCCTATGTACTATGTGTACATATACAGATATGACTACGGGTATTCTTAAGAGCAACCAGGGCTGCCAACTGTTAATAAATGCTGTCTCTATTTTTTATTACCCTAATATTAATATATCAGAAAGTATGCAAGCCAACAGCTCTAAACTTTGCACACGTATAGTAGGCCTACCTGACATTCTAGATTAATTTGGAGTAACTAATATACCTCAGTGCTGCCAACATGATTCTAAGCCTGCTGATATGTCAAATTTTAAAATACATGTAACTTCTACTAAAAATGGATTTCAGCCAAAATTGACACAACAATAGATCATAATATTTCAGATTATTTCTGACCAACACATGCATGACATTGTTGTCAACATGATTTTACGCGCTGATAGATCCAATGTCTAACTGCATTGGACTTCAACCAAATTTTGTATTCTGTACCTTAAGAGATGGAACTAAGAATAGATTCAGTCACCAGGGCTGCCAACTGTAGTGCTCTATTAGGCTACATTATGACAGGTATATTTCGAACTAATTAGAAATTTCGATATTACCATCTTAATTTCGCCATTATTCTAGATAGGTTCTTATAGATTAATCATTGGCATGAATCTTACATTTTAAGAAAAGTAGGCCCTTTAGTTCGTCACTGAACTTCTTGTTAACTTCTAGTTGTTTTAGTGCGTGATTGTTGTAGCAACACCCTAGCTAAATAAACTCACTTAAGCGTTAGTGAAGAAATGCAAGTGTCTGATTAATTTTAAAACAGAATATCTTAACGAAAGGCCCTCCCATGACTGTCCGTTCCACGTGCCGCGATGGCACAAGACTGTCTGTTGCGGATGTCTTTCCAGACTCTGGTATGTCCAACTTGAAGACAAAGGCTATTATTTGTTGTTTTCCCTGCTGCAACAAAAATTAGAACTTGTCGCCATTGAAGACAGTTGCCTGTCTAGCAGGTCGTGCAGTGATAGCATGTGTTTGTCCCTGCATCCTCAGGACAGGCCGTCTGGCCCGATGAATGCCAATATCTGATCAAGTGCCACGACTTTCTGTTTGGTCTTCCGGAGAGACTCATAATAAAATTGTGAGTCTGAACTTCGGGAGTACAGAAGTTCTCTTCGCCAACATCTGCAAGAAATACTTCAGCAGTACAAAGGACTGGGCATTAATAACTTCTGATTCCTAGTTGGCATCAAATTCTCGAAATATTTGCTCAGGCAATGCTATCTCCATAGCCATGTGCGTGAAAGAGCCACAGACTCACAGGTCATTATTATTATTATTATTATTTATTTATTTATTTATTTATTTATTTATTTAAGAAAAGCACACAATGTGCATAATGGTACATAAATTATTCTTGACCTAGTCCTATTATTGAGATTGTCCTGTTTGGGCAGTTTTGTGGATGATATCGCTCACAATGTTTAATTGCTCAATTTGCACACGCAGGATTCTTCCAGTTGATGAAATCTTAGGTTCTGACATAGCTTATGATGAAAGCCGTGGGTTGCAAATCTTGTCAGTATGTGTCTAAGTTCATAATTTGGCTGCTTCCATTCCGATGTTATCATGGCGTCTGTTGAGTAAAATTCGGGCCATATGGCATTAGTTTTCTCATTTAACAGGTGTAGTGTCTTTTCATAAGCTATTAGTACTTGGTAGCCAGAATTGTGCTCTTATGTCCTCAACGAAGAAGGTTTCTTTTGTTAACACACATGTTAGCCTCGATGGTGCTGACTTCCCAACTCCTAGAATCCGTTTTAGATAACAGGCTTTGACCATTTCAATTGTTGATAGATTTGTGATTGTTTCTTTGTCCCAGATGATGTTAATCCCATAGGTTGCTATTGTTGCTATGATGATGATGATTGGATCTTCAGTCTTTTGACTGGTTTGATGCAGCTCTCCATGCCTCCCTGTCCTGAGCTAATCGCTTCATCTCTACATAGCTACCACACCCTACATCCGAGGCAATCTGTTTAACATATTCTAACCTTGGTATACCCCTACAGTTCTTGCCCTCGACCCTTCCTTCCATAACTAAGCTTGCTATTGGTGCTATAGCAGTCTTGAATAGTATTAATGCAGAGGCTATTGAGATTCGCTGTGGTTGTTGGATATGAAACATGGCTTTTATTGCAGCAGTGGTTCTCTCTGTAACATGGAAGTTGAAGGATGGTAATGTTGCTTGTATAGTAACTCCGAGGTATTTAAATTTTGAGACTACTTCTAAAGGTAATAATAATAATAATAATAATAATAGTAATATCGTATGCCCTCGCGTTCAGGGTGCAAACTTTGTTATTATGTGATTGTTATTAAACGCTTTATCAAAGTTCCAACGTTCACAAGTAGGTGTCAGTGACATGTGGTAGCGAAAGTTGGAACTACTTGAAATTGAACGGATTTTGTAGCTCACCCCATGGGCGTCCGCTTGAAGCAGCTACAGACTCTGGCGAGCCGAATATGTCCTCGGACACTCATGGAATTAAAAGACATACGCTAAATAATAAATAAATAATTAAATGGTCAGCTAAATGCACAGTCCACAATAACTTGACCATTTAATTACAATCACAATAATCAAAAAAAACTTGAAGGGCAATTTCCACTATCAGTAACTCAACAAAAATCACATGTTTTGACTGTGTAGTTGTGATAGTGTAATTACTACTGCAACTAAATAAGTGTGGGACATAGTCATCAGGGCGACAGCCTGAGGATTTGAATGAGTTTTTGAATGGTATGGACTCCGTACTGAGGAAAGAATTCATGAAGAAAATTAATTAATGTAAAACAAAAATCACAAGAGTTTAGTGCTTTTCAGTCGGTCAACACGAATGTACCCAAAAGAGATGGGTTATGCCCTAATCCTGAAATAAATTACATGAGATTAATAAAACACTAGGATGACCAGTTTCGATCGTCAAGCGATCATCATCAGATCCATTACACTTAGGCTACAAAATCTATGTTTGAAATACAGGTGAAAATATTTACAATATGTACAATTATTTAGTTGCAGTATTGGTACTGCAACTGTCAGTGTATGCTAAATGCAGTATGTATGTTAGGTGAAATGCTAAATGGTGATAGCTATCCGTAGATTGTACTTTAGAGAGATTATATGGTTGTAAACTATGGTTAAACTATAAAATTTTAGGCTAACTACTTATCTGATTGTCTTCCGTACAACAGCTACTCGCAGTTTTCGTGCTCACTGGAACTCACTGTGCGGTAGACTGCGGTGGTTATCTTAACGACTGGTTTTTCCCTGCTTTCTCCCCCCTGCTCCTACGTGCTGTGGGGAGTGATAGCGATGTGTTTATGTGAGGTGTTGTCAACCTAGATGAGATGTATGTTATTGAATGAGGTGGGTCTACAATTATTAAAGACCGTGGATTAGCCCTCGCCACGCGTGGAGCATAACCCATTCGAACTAAGCGTTGACGGTCTTATGAGGACGTCCCGGCACCTTTAATACTGCCGCGAATATGGGCCTTGGTTTATTGCAGAAGAAAAGTACATCGTACACCTGGTCCAGATAACATTTACCTATTAATAACCCCCTAATTTCCCCCCTTTTTTATCTAGCTTGGCTGTGTCGCTAAATTGTGTTTTGTTTCCGACAGGGTGTGTTTTTTTAGTAGCGTGAAGAGGGGTGAGCTCTCCATGAACGTGTGTTCATTTAGATTGTTGGGATTGTTTCGTTTGGCTAGGTGTATCTTGATTGCTTCCTTTATGTCAAGAGCTCTGCCTACTACTAAGGCAACACTGAAAATATGGCTTCAAACACCACAATAAAACAAAAATATTGGAATGCAGGCGAAATAAATCAGAAACCTCTATGGACATCAAATTGGCAGGTGAAAACTAAAGGAAGTAGGAGACTACTGTTACTTAGGAAGCAAAATAACCAGTGATGGACGAAGCAGAGAGGATATAAAATGTAGGTTGGCTCAGGCAAAAAAAAAAAAGCATTTATGCAGAAAAGGAATCTGTTGACATCGAATATAGATTTAGGTATTAGGAAGTCATTTTTGAAAGCCTTTGTCTGGAGCGTGGCACTGTATGGAAGTGCAGCAGAAAAGAGGAGAATTGAAGCATTTGAAATGTGGTGTTACAGGAGAATGATGAAGATCAGATGGGTAGATAGGGTTACAAACGAAGAGGTATTAAGACGAGTGGGAGGGGAGAGATGTTTCTGGTGACTGCTAATGAAGAGAAGGGATAGGTTGGTAGGACACATACTAAGACACCCAGGAATAGCAAGCTTAGTTATGGAAGGAAGGATCGAGGCCAAGAACTGTAGGGGTAGACCAAAGTTAGAATATATTAAACATATTGACTCGGATGTAGGATGTGATAGCTATGTAGAGATGAAACGATTAGCTCAGGACAGGGAAGCATCTCGGAGAGCTGCATCAAACCAGTCAAAAGACTGAAGACTCAAACAACAACAACAACAACAACAACAACTTTGTAAATATCATAATCCATACTTATGAACATAGATTTTACGGTATGGTCTAAGTGTGAAGTATCTGATGATTATTAATCTCCTGTAAATTTTCTTAGAGGATTAGGGAATCTCCCATCACAATTGGGTACAATCGTGTTGACCAACTCAAAAACATAACATTTCAATAACTAAGACAACACTGAAAAATGATAATGTCCTGATGATCTGAACAATTTAGAATACGTAAAATGGCATAATAGCATGATTTTATAACCCTGCATACATTTGAAACATAATCCCATAAGATGAGATGTTTGTAAAGCCTCCATTGGCGAGTTGAGGATTAGAAGCGAGGATGGACCAAGAAGAAGAAGAGTGTCTTCTCTTGGCTTCTCGCCCTAATGTGGGGGCAGCATGCACGATGCTCGGAACATCAAGAGGGAGGATCGCGCGAGGAGACGGGACAGTCGGGGCGGAGCACCATAGCGCACCACACACCTGAAGGACAGTCACGTCCTATCATGACAGGACACGCTCAACCATCGTCTGACGGAGGTCCTTTAGCAAGACATAATTAATTTGAGCCATAATATTGTCTTCAGGGTTGGTCCCGTGGTGTTGGGGTAGCGCGTCTGCCTCTCAACCGGAGGCCCCGGGTTCGATTCCAGGCTCCGTCAGGGATTTTAGAAACTGACGTGAGGGCTGGAACGGGGTGCACTCAGCCTCGTGAGGACAATTGAGTAGCTGTCTGACAGTGAGGCAGCGCCCCGATCACGAAGACCATGATTAACGGCCGAGGGGACCCGATGCGCTGACCACGCGTCACCCCAATATCTGCAGGCCTAATGGCTGGGCAGCGTCACTTGGTAGGCCTAGGCCCTTCGCGGTCTGTAGTGCCAGGGGTTATTATTATTATTATTATTATTATTATTATTATTATTATTATTATTATTATTATTATTATATTGTCTTCACAAAATTAAGAAACTGATATCATTGTTTGTATGAATAACCATTCACACATATTTCAGGTCTCAACCAATTATTTTCGCTGTGCAGTTGGTACTTCTGAAGATAATTCTGAAGCCATTTTTCAGTGTTGCCATATTAACAATTAATATTGTAGCTTTACCGGGTGAGTTAGCCGTGGTCGTTACGGCATGACTGCTGGCAGTCGCTCACATCCGGGAGGCGAGGAGGTTCGAATCCCCCCGCCGGCAACCTTGAAGATGGTCTTCTGTGGTTTCCCATCTTCCTTCCAGGCAAATGCCGGGGTTGATCCCTAACTATAGGCCACAGCCGCTACCTTCCAACTCCTCGTCCTTACATTTCCAACTTCCCTTCCCAACGGTACTTGTAGCTCACCCATTGGGTGTCCATCTCGAAGCAGCTACAAAACTGGCGAGCCGAACATGTCTTCGGACACTCCCGGCACTAAAAGCCATACGCTAATAAAAAAATGTAGCTTTGAATCGGTCAACACAAAATCATTCGAATTACTGGAATGTGTGAAAAATAACCTGAAATGAAATTCATGTGATAATAGTACATTATGAAACGAGCTTATAATGGCAATAATTAAGACACGAGTGCCTTAATTACCATTAGCCTATAGGCGAGTTGCATATGACTGTTTATGTTCGACGATAATTATTATAACTATTTTATGTTCGAACATAAATATTCATAAATATCTGTCGAGATTTCGCCAGTTTTATGTACTGAATAGAGCGCATAAAACGCAGAGAATGCCTCGTATTTCACCATGGCCTCTTCGATTACCCTACTATGACACTGGGCCAGGCAGTGAAATTTAAATTAGAAGGCCGTGGAACTCAGCGCATCTAATTATCTAATTGGTCAAACAACTGTTTTTTGAGCTCTGATTGGTGGGAGAAAGTGTTTCATAATGAAAAATAGTGTTATAATGACCATCATTATGATACAGTTTTCTGACATATAATAGTCAGGGTCGAACATAAAGATTTATATAATCATCACAACGGAGCAGCCTACTTGTAGTTCATTTCCGCATATTAGTTAACAATTCTACTGTGCTTATTGCTTAAGTGCATCACAGCAATATTAGCTACACCTTCATAGATTAATTTGGGGAAAGAAGAGTGTTTTTAGCCTATTTTCAATTTTGAAAAAATAGGCTTATGAGATCACCTTTTGTCCGTGTGTGTGTGCGTGTGTGTGTGTGTGTGATTCGTGTGTGTGTCCCCCCCTAATAAAATCTAAACGGCAGGAGCGATTTCAATGAAACTCGGAAAGTTCATAGCACTATTCCCGGCGACCTCGACCGTGCCCTTCAAATTTTGTTACGACTCACCAATCCAACATGGCGGCTGTGCGAAATATTTCACCAGCATTCAATATCTCCGAAGCTATTACCGATATTACCCTGACATTTTCTATGGTGATAGAGGGAACTACTATAAGTTCACTTATGTGACTTTTGAAAACCTGGTAACTACTAAACGAACATGGCGGCCAAGCGAATTTGCGACTTTTAAATAGACGTTTCTCGCGATTTGACCAACCAAACGCAATGAAACTTGGTACAGTATATGTTTATATACATTGTAATGCACCGACATCTAATTTCGTTCAATTGTTTACATAATCATAAGATGGCGGATGTGCGAAATATTTCACCGGCATTCTATATCTCTGAAACTATTAGCGGTAAACCCCTGAAATTTTGTACGGAGATAAAGGGCACTACTGGAATTCCATCTATAAGACTTTCAAAAACCGGTTAACTATAAAACGAACATGGCGGCCAAGCGAATTTGAAAATTTTAAATAGACCTTTCTCGCGATTTAATGTTCCAAGCGCACTGAAACCTGGCACAGGAAATATTTATACACATTGTAATCCACTGGTATTTAATTTAGTTCAATTGTTTACATAACCTCAAGATGGCGACAGTGCGAATTTTAAAATTAAGATTTTATTTATTTTGATGTAGTCATGCGATCGAAGTGAAAGTTTGAATAATGAACCAACGCAATAATTTTCCTTTAATGGTGCATGACTCTATGGCCTATACATTTAAACATCCAACATGGCGACCATCCAAAATATTTAGACGATACTGAATATCTACGAATCTATTTTAGCAATGAAACTGCATTTTTTAATATTCATAGGGGCTATGAACTTAAGTTCACCTATAGGACTTTAAATATTCTGGTGATCACAAATCCAACATGGCGGTGACGCGAATTATAAATATTCACATGGACGTTTCTCGCAATTTAACCATCCGCGTGCAGTGAAACTTGGTACAGTAAATCCTTATACGAATGTTAATCCACTGGCATCTAATTTATTTCAATTGTTTCCATAACCTCAAGATGGCAGCTGTGAAAATTTTTTAAATCTCCTTGTTTTTTCTTGTGTCCTAATTATGCGATTGAAGTTTGAATACTACACGTTCACAATAATCTGCATGTAACAGTACATAACTCTAGGACCTACATATATAAAATCCAACATGGCGACCATCCGAAATATTTAGTCGGTTCTCAATATCTACGAATCTATTACAGCAATCAAACTGAAATTGTGTATGTTAAATAGTGGCAATTAACATAAGTAGGATATATGAAAATAGGCTGTACAGTTCTTCACGGAACTAATTGTTTTTATTCAGCATTCACTAAGTGAATAATGTAAAATTGTTTTCATTTGAAAATTGTATAACAGTTGAACTAAAATATTAACATAATACAATAATTATTGATGGTCAACACCGCTTGAAGTTCCATAAAATAATTTCCTACTATTTAGAACCGTTTCTTAGTTGAGATATCCTCCCTATATTATTCTGCTACCGAAAATAAGGTCCTGTTAACTCCAACCTACAACAGGTTCCGCATATCCCCATGTGTGCCCGAAACGCACTCACTTCCTCTTTAAATGCCTCACAAATAAATAAATACCTTAAAAATTGTACGTTTACAATGGGAGCACCGTAACCTGGCGCGGCGGCGGCTGCCATCTGGCGGGAGCGCGGCGCACTGCTAGGTGAGCCTGCCGCTAGAGCGCAGGGCAGCGTTTGCGTTCTTCTCATGTACATATGCCGTTTAACAACAATAAATACATTTCTCCAATATTTAAAACTTCGTTCTCCCACATTCTTCCCTACTACCCCATAAACCTACATTCACGTTGCGAAAGCTCGCACGGGTCCACTAGTTTAAAAAAAGGTGTATTTATATGTCCGTCTGCTCATATTTTCTTTATATTCAAAATAGAAACGCAAAAGAATACGGAGTGATCGTAATTGCCGTAGTTATTTGATAGTGCATATCTTTTGAAACTTGATGGATATTTGACCAATAACTAGTGCATTTTTGCTTGCATATTTATTCATTTAACAGTGCATGAACTACCGGGCCTTGCTCATCAATCAGTAATACAGTAATTACCACACTGGCTATGTTTTATAATTTTAGATGATCTTGTCGACTTCGTCGTTACGCTGAGGTCTGGCGATACATTACGGCGACGGGACGAAATGTACCGAGAATGCACTGAGGTGTGTGACGTCATAGTACCACTTGAGCTTCCTCCTTTCCCCGCACGCTCCGGTGAGCGTGACGTCATCCATCCAGCTACCTCCTTTGACCTTAGTTTGCACTTGCTAATGGAGTTTGAGTTCACGCAGTTCGCTGCATGATCATGAGGCTTTCACCCAGCATTTTTCAGCATTTGTAGCATTTGTAGCATTTAAAATTATATAAAGTCCAGTCTTTCAGACTGACTATCGGTCTTTTTCTGACAGGTTTTCTTGTATTTTGTTTTTGGACAGCAGAGGACTGTCTGTGGGTGTCACTGTAGGTTTGGTAGTGTTTTTGTGGGGAGCGTGATGGCGCAGTGGCTTAGCTGCTCGTCTTTCACCCGGACGGCCGGGGTTCGAATCCCGGTGACAGCGAGGTGGAGCTTTCACTTGAAAAATCACGTGGCGTCAGGAAGGGCATCCGGTCTTAAATCCCCGGCCAAAACCAAAATGAGCCTGGTTGGCTCCGGCGACCCCAATTAATTGGGAAAAGCCGAAGAAAGTTTTTTTTGTAGAGCTATTTGTCTTGCATATTTGGATCCGATGATGCTCTCTTGACGAGCGAAACATGTAATCCCTTAGATTTCTTATTCTTCTTCTTCTCCTTCCTCTACTTCTTCGTATTCAATAGTCCGTAACAATAGGCCTATATGCCACAAGGCGTTGAGTTTAGTGGTCCTAACTGAAAGAAAAGTGAGTTTATGTTGTTGAATCATTTAAAGACTTAATAACAACATAGTGATAATAATAATAATAATAATAATAATAATAATAATAATAATAATAATAATATCGTATGGCCTCGGGTGCCGGGTGCAAGCATTGTTATTCGACATGCATGTCGAATTTCGTTGTTCCTTGAAGCACCATGAAAGTCAAGGAGGTTAGATATCTAAGCTCCTTGAACACTATAGCACTTTCTAGTAGAGAAATGAGGAACTTTGTTTTGGCGGAAAATCCTGAGATTAATTTGGCCATTATGAACATGACCTACTGAATTCAAATGGGTTCTTTGACATCCCAACAACGTATGACATGCGTGTCGTAATTTTTGCCGCCTTTCAAAAATCACTTACCACGGCCAGGAGTGAACCTGCAAGCTTGGGGTTGGTAGTCCGACACGTTAACCACTCACCCACCGTGGCAAGTGACATGGTCATGAGGCCCGTGTACTCGAGTGTGTGGGTGGAATCTGTCTGTCTGATAACCTGTGTCATTATGAAGACTGTTCAATTATGTGTATTTGTAATTAAAGCTATGATTTATATACCATTCTAGCATTCGCCTAAGTACAAGAGGGGATACCACAGGAAACCTCTTCTAGGATGACTGAGGTAGGAATCGAACCCACCTCTTCTCAGTTCTGCTTTGCGAAGCTGAGTAAGCCACGTTCCTGTCCTCAGCCAAAAATTAAATTTCTTGCCAGAGCCGGGAATCGAGATGACAGTCAACAATGCTACCAACTATGCCACAGAGTAGGCTAACAAACGACGGCTTCGGTGGCGTAGTTGTTAGCATGCTGAGCTTCTATGCCCAAGATCGCGGGTTCAAATCCGGCCGAAGTCGTCGGATTTTTAAGAGCGTTAAAAATCCCTCAGTATGCCTTCCTTCGGAGGGGAAGTAAAGCCGGCGGTCCCATGTCATAGATTTATGGTATGTTAAAGAACTTCCACTAATTACACCTGTGTGAAGCTAAATTATATAGGTTAAGAATGTAAACAACGCTCTTAGATTCCTACGTTCGTTGCCAGGAGCCGTCTGCGGTGGCGTCTAGTAGCTAAGTTCTGAACTAGTAGTTGACGGTGGCGTTTGGCGGCAAAAGTAAGAACTATTTGAGAAATCCAACGTCTGCAGTCCTTACCTGAATTAAAAAACAGATAACACACACTAATACAGTCATCACAATTAACACCGGTTATCCGACAGATTCTACACACACCCAAAGTACACGGGGCTACTTGACCGCGTTGTCGCAGCCCCTAAACTTAGGAACCAACCAACCAACCAAACGGCGAGTGAGCGACCTTCCCTTTAACTGCTGCTGTAGCCTATGTTTCTTTGACGTGAACTGGGGCTGCCATTAACTCGGCCGTGTATTCCTATCACGCTATGATGTATGACCAGACACAGATAAGGGCTATTACTACAACATGCGCATATTAATGTACCGCTCACCAGGTGGCAGCACCAGTTTCATCTTATTGCACACACTGTATGCTGTTGCCTCAAGCCAATCGTAAATAATAATGTAATGTACCTTCAGAACTCAGTTACGGCTTTGAAAGTGATTTGCACTCAAAGCAGGGATAAATCTTGGGAATTTCTCCCTCATCTTGTAATGAATATAAATTATCTTGAGAACTAAAAAGGATACTAAAGTGGTGTACATCCTTCAACGAATTCTGCCCTGCGGGATGAAATGTCTGGAATTATCCTAGTTCATATTGTAATCTATCAATTCTTGCCACAAGATGGCTTCACCCAGAGAAGCCATTTGTAACTTTGAAGATACAAAAATTAAATAAAAATGAATATTCTGCCTCATAAATGGCCTTTCTTTAAAATTTAAACAAACTGACATAATTAGTACTGTAATTGAACAAATCCACCTTATCGAAACTCTTCTCATCTCCGGGCGTGTGCAGATATTCTGAAAGGACTGGCTCGTACATAGGCCTTACCAAACCTCCTATAAATTAATAAAGATGAAGGAAGGTTTACATGCATCTAACTAAAAAGAAACTATCCAATTTAAATTTACTTTATATTCTGAAGCTGCATCATGCAAGAAATTGATTAATATAAGAAAAAGAGTGACACACAAGAAATGCAATTAAAACTATATAATATAATAATATAATAATAATAATAATATTTAGGCCTTTAAAGATTTATTATTTGTTTTCACATTACCGGTAATGCCGTCGTCTGCCCAATATGTCCATTTCATCACCACATTGAAGCTGGTCAGCCATGCCATTATGGTTTACCGCCATGAAGGTCTTCTTCAACTTAGCACAGTTATCTTGATGGGTATTAGCCTTACTATGATTGTGGCATTACAGCCAGAACCCAATCACGTGGTACCCTCCATACTAAAACAATTCGGAGGTACCGTACGGTCTTCAAGCTTTCCGTAGAAACACCAAGCGCTCAGCTCAAGAGAGACACCCTACACAACCTGACATCTCAAAGTCCAGCGAGACAATCCCTTCCGCAGTGCATCCAGTAGCTTGCTACCACACGTCTGAAACCCACAGCTCCTTCCAGGAAGTCTTATTGTCATACGCCTGTTTGTCCATTCCACTCCTAGCAAGGCCCCCTGGCTGCTTCCTCATCACCCTCCCCGGGGTAAGCGAGCATACCTGCTCGAGACAATAGTGTCCATAAATGCTGCCTCCTGTACGTGTGACCAAAACATGAACCTGACTCCTGGTTCAGTGGTCCGAACAATATTAATAAACTTTCTTAGACAACATATGATTAGAGCTAGCTTCAGAATCTTGTCAAAAGTGACCTAAAATACATTGAATAATTAATAATAAAAAGCATTCGTATATGATAATAGTAATAATAATAATAATGACACTGCGTCTACTGCAGACGTGTCCAATGCAATTGAACACGTTGCCAACACGATAACATGATATAAAGAAATAATAAACCCACTAGCCTACATTAAAACTGTCATGGGGGACTCATAAAATATAGGTTACAGAACGCCCCCTTGCTTTTCATTCATTTGGTCCTATACCATAGAATAAAAAGCAATCCTTTTAGGCATGACTTCCCTTCCAAAATCCTAACTCCTTCCTCCCACAAATATATACACAATCAACAGGGCTACTAGGATATGTACATCCTCAGATTGGAAATATTGTAAATCCCTAGCACCCTGCCGTCCTTTGTAAGGAGCTCGTACGCACAGGCCCCTAATTTCCGTGCAATTTCATACGGTCCTTCATACAAATGAAAAAATTTACTCACCAATTTCTGGTCTGCGGACGAGACATGAGGCACCCTCAAAAGCACAAGGTCACCTACATCTAACTTATCTCCTGCCCGCTTCCCTTGCTGCTTCTGCCGTTTCTTACTGGCCTTACATAAATATTCCCCAGCTAACCTGATACTTAAATCTCTGGGTACGGCCTCCCCTGTCCTCAAACCCAAAATCATGGCAAGTTCGCTGACAGGCTTCCTGCCCAGCTGGACTTCTATGGGAGTGCGACCCGTGCTCTCGTGTTTAGTTACATTGAGCCAACGCTCAACGTCCTCAAGCATCGAAAACCAGGCATTATGTCGCTCACTCACATAAGTCCTAAACATGCGCCCTAGTTCTCTCATTACTCTCTCAGACATGTTTCCTTGGGGATACCTAATAGAGGAATACGTACACTGTGTTCCCAGTTCACTCAACTTTGTCCTCCATATCTTCGAGGTGAACTGAGAACCGTGGTCTGAGAGTATTCGGAGTGGCTTACCAAACTCCGGAACATATTTCCCCAGTATACAATTTACACAACCCCTCCCCGTGGCCTGTCTTATAGGATAGAGCTTAACATACTTAGAAAAGGCATCAACAACGACAAACACATATTGATAGCCATACTGAGACTTCACCAACGGCCCATAGAGGTCAACACACACCAACTCACCTGGTTTCTGAGTTAACACAGCCTGCCTTGGCCCTTCTAAATACCTTGTGGGGTGCTTGCACTTCTGACACAACTCACATGTTGCTAGGGTTTTTCTGACTTCCCTGCCCATGTTTTTCCAGAAGAAGTTCTCCTGAATAGCACCCAACACCTTCTCTGCACCATATTGGCCTAACTCCTTATGATAAAACCAGATAATATCATACCTCAAAGACTTAGGAACCCACACGCACCATCTCTCGCCAAAGCATTTCCTAGTTAGCAAGTTGTTAAAAAGCCTGAATTCCTTATTACCCCTTTTAGCAATGCTCATATGTTCCATTTCCTCGAGTTCCCGATAAATGTCTTGAATCTCCTCGTCCTTGCATTGTTCCTCTCTCATTTTACCCAACTTTAACCTCTCCCCGTCCCTATCTGACATCCTAGTTACACAGACCAAAATTCCTTCCTCTCTCCTAGCTTCAACTCCCTCCCCAGCAATTTCCGGGTGACGACTCACAAAATCCGCGAATGCGTTTTCTGACCCTTTTACTTGAAATATATCAAAATCGTACTCTTGGATCGCCAATATCCACCTAGAAAGCCGGTTCGAGGTTATCCTACATGTCCTAAGAAACGTAAGTGCGTTATGGTCTGTATAGATTAGGAATTTCCGGCCAAGCACATAGGTCCGGAACTTGCCCAGCGAATACACAATGGCTAGCAATTCCTTCTCACTAGTAGTGTATCTTTTCTCCGCGGAATTTAGACCTCTACTAGCGAGTGACACGATGCCTAGATTACCATCCCCATCCTTTTGACAAAGCACCCCTGCTAAACCTAAGTCGCTAGCATCTGTCATCACTATATACTGACTATCCTGCCCGGGGTACCTAAGTGTGACAGCATCCCTAAAACCCTCTTTAAGTTTGATGAATGCCTCATCGTGTTCCTTTTCCCAAACCCACTTAGAATTCTGTTTAAGTAACCCGCTAAATGGCCCGCACAGCTGCGAATACCGCAGTACAAACCTCCTGAAATAATTACATACCCCCAGAAAAGAGCGAAGTTGTTTGACGTTACGTGGTGTCCGAGTGTTGATTATGTTGTCTAATTTCGACCCTTCTGGCGTAACCCCCTGTGGTGTAATAGTGTGGCCTAAAAACGTGATCTGTTGTGCACAAAAGGTCGCCTTCTTAAGTTTCACTGTGAACCCGGCCCGATGCAACTTCCCCAAAACGATTCTAAGGTGTTCCATGTGTTCCCCAAATGTACGTGATGCGATGACTAAGTCATCGATGTAACTGGCTGTGAAATCCCCAGTGTCATGTCCCAGAGCGATGTTAAGTGCGCGAATGAGCCCAGCTGACGATGTTTTCATACGAAAAGGAATCCGTGTGAATTGTAACAGCTGGTTTTTGTAACAAAAAGCCGTGAATTGCCTATCCTCCTTCCGTAGGGGTACCTGCCAAAAACTAGCACTCAAATCTAATGTGGACAGCCATTCTTTACCCCCAAATCTCTGAACTAAATCCTCAGTAGTTTCCGGTCGCTGATGATCCGGCGCAATGCGTTTATTAGCTTGTCTTGCATCCAAACATAGCCTAACTGACCCATCCTTCTTAATCACTACTACCAACGGATTGACATACTGGCTCCTACTGAATTCGATCACCTCATCGTCTAGCATCTGCGAAATGACATCATCCACTGCTTTGACATGGGCGTGTGGTATCGGGTATCTAACACCATTAAAACTAGACCTATCGGTGATCTCGAAACTATGCTCGTAAACATGTGTCCTACCAGGTTTGTCAGAGAACACCTCACTGTGCTCTCTCAAGACTTCTAACAACTGAGCCTTCTGCTCTACCTCCAACATGGTATCTTCCACAACACTTGAAAATTCGCCTTCACGCTCCTCTTCCACTACCATACTACAACTTTGAATATCCTCTGATACCATGTCGCTACTAACCTCACTGACTTCTTCCTCTTCATTTAAAACCTGGACACACACTGATATACTCACAAAAGTTCCCGAGTCCACCTGATAACTCAGACTAATCGTATCAAAATTCTCACCCCACTTGAATCTCACCTTAGATTCGCCGTAATCAAGCTTACACATCTGACTGCTTAACCAATCCGCACCCAATATGACAGGATACACTAAATTCGCGACCACTAGAAAACTCTGACGACCACATTTCTCATCAATGTACATAGGTGCGACAACCTGTCTACGCACTCTCTGTGACTTAGTCCCAACAGCAGACAATATAAATATATTGGACACAGGAATCTCCTCTATGACTTCTCCTTTACTCTTAACCTCATCATAAAAGCCTGCCTTAATGCAAGAACACATGCTCCCTGAGTCCAATAAGGCATCGACGACTTGACCCCATATCTTCACCTTAATCACAGGACTGATCAACGTAGGCTCACATCTCTCCTGCATAACCTCAACCTGGTCATCTAACAATTCCTTTCTAACATCAAGGTCGTATTCTATCTTCTTCAACACATGAACTGGAATACTGGGATGGGACCCTCTATCTGACCGTCTTAAAGAGCCCTGTTCCCGTTTAAATTACTCGGCTGAGCTGGCTGTCTCTCTTCTTCACGCCCCCTATTCTCTAACTGCCTTTGTTCCCCAGGTCCCCGATTTTCTGCCTGCCTCTGTTCTCCGCGCCCCCTATTCCGAAAATTCCCTTGGTCACCCCTATCCCTATTTACAAAATTTCCTCTATCATTCCTCACAGAGTTACCTGGCCTATCAATATTCCTACGCTCATAATGCCTATTCCCTTCCTCCTGATACCCCTGATCGTAATTTCCTTCCCTTCCCTGTTCTTGCCGTTTGCCTCCCATTCTACCCAAAGTATCAAACCTTTCTAACACACGTTCCATGTCCTTAATCGTATTTACATCCTGCATGACTACGGCCATCTTCACCTCATCAGAAAAATGACGGGCCATACGCCTAACAATATCACCTTCAGAAGAACTAGTGTCTAAATTCTGACTGATAAGGACATGTGTGAGGAAATACTCCGTCATGCTCACCCCCTGATTCGACTGATACCTCCCAAAAGAAATCTTGTCTCTTTCTCTTCCTTTAGTCTGTTCGTTCCAGAACTTTCCCTCAAACTTCTGCTTAAAATCTTCCAACCCCTGAAAACCTCCCCTAAAAACTTGATACCAAGATTTAGCCTCCCCCACAAAAGCTAATGATATGATTTCCTCAACAATATCCCAGTCTAAAGTCCCATCTTCTAACCCTTTCGAAAACCTCTTCTGAACAACTTTAACAAACTCCATAGGGTTAAACTGCCTTCCACTAAATTTAGGTAAGTCAGATTCCCTATAGAAGTTACTATGTCCTACAGAGTGATTACAATTTTCCTTATTTGACTTGGCCTGATTCAGCTCTCTTCTTAATTTCAAATTTTCGCTCTCATTAAAGGATTTCAGTTCACTAATCTCTTTTTTTACACTCTTATCTACCATCGTTACTCTGGCTGAAGAAATCGCTAGCTCCTGTTCGAAAGACACCTGCTTATTTCTAATCTCAGTTATACCCTTCATTTCTTCCTCTACAACTATCAACCTCTCACTAACTTCTTTCTTGACAATGGCTACCTCATTACTCACCTCGCCTATCTGCTTATCAACAGTATCCATAATGCCCTGCCTCTGTAAGCTCATCTTCTCCTCAACTTGATCGAATCTTTTATCTACCATCTCAATTCTACTAGCAATTTCCTGACGAATTTCCTTATAGCCTTTACTCATACTCTCTACAATCTTATTAATTTTGCTCTCTAAATCCGTACTTTGAATGTCTATCTTAGTACTAAATTCACTGCTTTGATTATTAATTTGAGTACTTAAATCACTACTCTGAGTATCCATTTTATTACTTAAATCACTTAGTTTACTACTGAATTTTGACATCATCTGCTCCATTAACTTGATCATCTGTGAGTTTTCCCCCAGCCCTACATTTTCCTCGTCACTATTCACTCCCATTCCTAACTCCTTGCTAGTTGCAACATCATCTTTCTCGGCCCCCTCACGTCCCTCCAACGTACCAGAAATCACATCCTTATCTGCCATTTTACTAAGAACTACTCTCGAATTTGTGGAATCTGACCGCTTATTGGTCTGCCTGTTTGACTGACTCCTGCCTCTTCTAGAATGACCAAGAGTGCTTCGGTCAACACTTCTGGATCTCAACTTTAATAAATCAGGCTCACTCTTATTACTTAGCATACCCTCCAAAATCACTGAACATATATACCCTTCCTAAAATACCCGATCAGATTTCACAAATTACCAGTGCGTACTGCCATACTATGCACCAGCCAGCCTTATTCACACTCCATAGTTGGGCGCCATTTGTAATCTATCAATTCTTGCCACAAGATGGCTTCACCCAGAGAAGCCATTTGTAACTTTGAAGATACAAAAATTAAATAAAAATGAATATTCTGCCTCATAAATGGCCTTTCTTTAAAATTTAAACAAACTGACATAATTAGTACTGTAATTGAACAAATCCACCTTATCGAAACTCTTCTCATCTCCGGGCGTGTGCAGATATTCTGAAAGGACTGGCTCGTACATAGGCCTTACCAAACCTCCTATAAATTAATAAAGATGAAGGAAGGTTTACATGCATCTAACTAAAAAGAAACTATCCAATTTAAATTTACTTTATATTCTGAAGCTGCATCATGCAAGAAATTGATTAATATAAGAAAAAGAGTGACACACAAGAAATGCAATTAAAACTATATAATATAATAATATAATAATAATAATAATAATAATATTTAGGCCTTTAAAGATTTATTATTTGTTTTCACATTACCGGTAATGCCGTCGTCTGCCCAATATGTCCATTTCATCACCACATTGAAGCTGGTCAGCCATGCCATTATGGTTTACCGCCATGAAGGTCTTCTTCAACTTAGCACAGTTATCTTGATGGGTATTAGCCTTACTATGATTGTGGCATTACAGCCAGAACCCAATCACGTGGTACCCTCCATACTAAAACAATTCGGAGGTACCGTACGGTCTTCAAGCTTTCCGTAGAAACACCAAGCGCTCAGCTCAAGAGAGACACCCTACACAACCTGACATCTCAAAGTCCAGCGAGACAATCCCTTCCGCAGTGCATCCAGTAGCTTGCTACCACACGTCTGAAACCCACAGCTCCTTCCAGGAAGTCTTATTGTCATACGCCTGTTTGTCCATTCCACTCCTAGCAAGGCCCCCTGGCTGCTTCCTCATCACCCTCCCCGGGGTAAGCGAGCATACCTGCTCGAGACAATAGTGTCCATAAATGCTGCCTCCTGTACGTGTGACCAAAACATGAACCTGACTCCTGGTTCAGTGGTCCGAACAATATTAATAAACTTTCTTAGACAACATATGATTAGAGCTAGCTTCAGAATCTTGTCAAAAGTGACCTAAAATACATTGAATAATTAATAATAAAAAGCATTCGTATATGATAATAGTAATAATAATAATAATGACACTGCGTCTACTGCAGACGTGTCCAATGCAATTGAACACGTTGCCAACACGATAACATGATATAAAGAAATAATAAACCCACTAGCCTACATTAAAACTGTCATGGGGGACTCATAAAATATAGGTTACAATATTATATCCAAGACACCAATGAATGTTTATCCCGGAAGAGGTGATGAGGCTATACCGTGTGTTTCTACCGTAAAATTAGTTTCACTTATCGGTAAAATATTCAAGAATCGGAAGTATTGTTTGGAGGTAGGCTACATCATTGAATTTTACATATGAATTCCGTTTATTAGCCTATTTTCAATTTTGAAAAAAAAAATAGGCTTATGAGATCACCTTTTGTCCGTGTGTGTGTGCGTGTGTGTGTGAGAGAGGTTTGTGTGTGTGTGTCCCCCTAATAAAATCTAAACGGCTGGAGCGATTTCAATGAAACTCGGTAAGTTTATAGCACTATTCCCGGCGACCTCAACCGTGCCCTTCAAATTTTGTTACGTCTCACCAATCCAACATGGCGGCTGTGCGAAATATTTCACTAGCATTCAATATCTCCGAAACTATTACCGATATCGCCCGGAAATTGTGTACGGTGATAAAGGGCACTACTCGAAGTTCACCTATGAGACTTTCAAAAACCTGGTGACTACAAAACCAACATGGCGGCTAAGCGAAGTTGAGACTTTTAAATAGACTTTTCTCGCGATTTAACTATCCAAACGTAAGGAAACTTGGTACAGCAAATGTTTATACACATTGTAATGCACTGGAGTCTAATTTAGTTCAATTGTTTACATAACCTCAAAATGGCGGCTGTGCGAAATATTTAAACTGACATTCTATATCTCCGAAACTATTACAGATATCACCCTGCAATTTTGTACGGTGATAAAGGGTACTGATACAAGTTTACCTATGTATCTCTTATATAAAAACAAGTGTCCTGACTGACTGACTGACTGACTGACTGACTCATCATCGCCCAGCCAAAACTATTAAAGTTAGAAACATGAAATTTTGGGGATATGTTCGTGGTAAGTCGAAAATGCGCACTAAGAAAGGATTTTTGGATATTCAGGTTCTAAAGGTGTCTTAAGGGGGTACACATGCATTTCATTGAATAGCAATATCTCCGGCTTGGTTTCATTGAGGGACGTGATACTCGGCATATAAACGTATCATTAAAAATAAGAAGACACATGTCTGAGGGTTTTTCGATGTGGTGTATATTATGAGGTGAAAGGGGTGAAAAGTGGGGGTTGAAGGGTTCCTAACGGAGCGTGTATCTCTTAAACGACATAGGCGAGGAGTTTGAAACTCAGCGGAAAAAATCAGCTTAAAAAATAAGTAAATAGGTGTTTGACCGTTTTTTCATAAATCGAATTTAAGGGGCCCATGGGGAGGGGTGAAATTCTGAAAAAAGAAAATTGAAAGATACAAAGTCCTGACACACTCATCATCGCCCAGCCTAAATTATTGAAGTTAGAAACAAGACATTTTGGGGATATGATCATTATATGTCCAAACCGTCCACTAAGGGAGGTTTTTCGGATATTCAGGTTCTAAAGGGGTGTTAAGGGGGTAAGACCTGCATTTCATTGAATAACAATAACTCCGGATTGGTTTCATTTGTGGATGTGATACTCGGCATATAAACTGATCATTAAAAATAAGAAGACACGTGTCTGAGGGTTTTTCGATGTGGTGTATATTATGAGGTGAAAGGGGTGAAAAGTGGGGGTTGAAGAATTCCTAACGGAGCGTGTATCTCCTAAACGACATAGGCGAGGAGTTTGAACTCAGCGGAAAAACATCAGCCTAAAAGATAAGTAAATAGGTGTTGACCGTTATTTTTTTCATAAATCCAATTTAAGGGGCCCATGGGAAGGGGTGAAATTCGAGGGGGGGGTGGGGGACAGGAAAGAAAGTGTCCTAACTGATTGACTGACTCACTCACTCTTCAATCTCAGGAAGTGAAAACTGCTTAAAAATAAGTAAATAAGTGTTCGACAGTTTCTTTTTCATAAATCAAATTTAAGGGGTTCATGGGGAGGGGTGAAATTCTGGAGAAAAAAAATGAAAGAAAATGTCCTGACTCACTCACTCACTCACTCACTCACTCACTCACTCATCATCGCCCAGCCAAAATTAATGAAGTTAGAAACATGACATTTTGGGGATATGTTCGTTGTATGTCAAAACCGTACACTAAGGGAGGATTTTCGGATATTCAGGTTCTAGAGGCGTCTTAAGGGGGTTGAACCTGCATGGGAAGGGGTGAAATTCTGGGGGGGGGGGGGGACAGGAAAGAAAGTGTCCAAACTGATTGACTGACTCACTCACTCTTCAATCTCAGGGAGTGAAAGCTGCTTAAAAATAAGTAAATAAGTGTTCGACAGTTTCTTTTTCATAAATCAAATTTAAGGGGTTCATGGGGAGGGGTGAAATTCTGGAGAAAATGAAATGAAAGAAAATGTCCTGCCTCACTCACCCACTCATCATCGCCCAGCCAAAATTAATGAAGTTAGAAACATGACATTTTGGGGATATGTTCGTTGTATGTCAAAACCGTACACTAACGGAGGATTTTCGGATATTCAGGTTCTAGAGGGGTCTTAAGGGAGTTGAACCTGCATTTTATTGAATAACAATATATCACGAGTGGTTTCATTTGTGGATGTGATACTCGGCACATAAACTAATCATTAAAAATAAGCAGACATGTGTCTAAGGGTTTTTCGATGTGGTGTATATTATAAGGTGAAAGGGGTGAAAAGTGGGGGTTGAAGGTTTCCTAACGGAGCGTGTATCTCTTAAAAGACATAGGTGAGAAGTTTGAAACTCAGCGGAAAAAATCAGCTTAAAAATTAAGTAAATCGGTGTTCGAACGTTTTTTCATAAATTCAACTTAAGGGGCCGATGGTGTGGGGTGAAATTCTGCAAAAAAAGGAGAGAAAGTGTCCTAACTGACTGACTAACTCACTCACTCATCAAACTCAGGGGAAAAAGACAGCTTAAAAATAAGTTAATAGGTGTTCGAGCGTTTCTTCATAAATTCAATTTAAGGGGCCCATGGGGAGGGGTAAAATTCTGGTAAAAATAATTGAAAGAAAATGACCTGATTGACTCACTCACTCATCATCGCCCAGCCAAAATTATAGAAGTTAGAAACATGAAATTTTGGGGATATGTTCATTGTATGTCGAAAACGTCCACTAAGGAAAGATTTTTGGAAATTCAGCTTCTAAATGGGTGTTAAGGGGGTAAACCTGCATTTAATTGAATAACAATATCTCACGAGTGGTTTCATTTGGGGATGTGATACTTGGCATATAAACCAATCATTAAAAATAAGCTGACACATGTCTAATGATTTTTCGATGTAATGTATATTAAGAGTAAAGGGGTGAAAAGTGGGGGTTGAAGGATTCCTAACGGAGCATGCATCTCCTAAACGACATAGGCGAGGAGTTTGAAACTCAGAGGAAAACAATCAGCTTAATAATAATAAATAAATAAATAAATACATAAATAAATAATTTAATAAATAGGTGTTCGACCGTATTTTCATAAATCCAATTTAAGGGGCTCATGGGGAGGGGTGAAATTCTGGAAGAAAAACGTCCACTAAGGAAGGAATTTTGGATATTCACTCTCATCGACCAACCAAATCTATTAAAGTTAAACCTGCATTTCATTGAAGAACAATATGACACGACTATGACGCGAGCGAAGCCGCGGGTACCTGCTAGTATTTCATAAACCTGCAAAGTACAAAACGAACATGGCGACCAAGCGAATTTGAAATATTTTAATAGACTTTTCTCGTGATTTAACTCTCTGAGCGCAGTGAAATGTGGTACAGTAAATGATTTTGCACATTGTAATGCACTGCCATCTAATTTAATTCAATTGTTTACATAACCTCAAGATGGCGCCTGTGCGAAATTTTAAAATTAAGTTTTTATTTCTTGTGTCGTAATCATGCGATCGAAGTGAAAGTTTGAATAATGAACCTAGGCAATAATTGTCCTTGAATGGTACATAACTCTATAGCCTATACATATAACAATCCTAATGGCGAGCTTCCGAAATATTTAAACGGTTCTCATTATCTATGAATCTTTTACAGCAACCAAACTGATTTTTTTTTATGTTCATAGAGACTATGAACATATGTTCACCTATAGGACTTTCAGTAACCTGGTGAGCACAAATCCAACATGGCGGCGGCGCGAAGTATAGATATTTAAATGGACGTTTCTCGCGAATTAACTATCCGAGTGCCGTGAAACGTTGCACGTTAAATGCTTATACAAATGTTGATCCACTGGCATCTAATTTATTTCAATTGTTTGTATAATCACAAGATGGCTGCTGTGCGTAATTTTAAAATCTCGTTTTTACTTCTTGTGTTCTAATCATGCGATTGAAGTTTGAATACCACACGTACACAATAATCTTAATGTAATAGTACAAAAATAAAAATCCAACCTGGCAACCATCTGAAATATTTAGACGGTCGTGAATATCTACGAATCTGTTACAGCAATTAAACTGAAATTTTGTATGTTGATAGAGGCAATTAACATCAGCAGGATATATGAAAATAGGCTGTATAGTTCTTCACGGAACTACATGTTTTCTTTACGTTGGCATATTCCTTTTTAGCCTATTTTTATTTTATGAAGAAATAGGCTTATGAGATCACCTTTTGTCCGTGTGCGTTTGTGTGTGTGTGTGTGTGTGTGTCCCCCTAATATCTGCTAAATGGCTGGAACGATTCCAATGAAACTCGGTAAGGTCATAGTACTTTTTCGGCTGACACCGACCGTGCCCTTCAAATTTTATTACGTCTCACCCATCGGTTATCAGACAGATTCTACACACACCTAAAGTATACATGAGGCTACATGTCCGCGTTGTCGCAGCCTCTAAACTAAGGAACCAACCAACTAGGATAACTGATGAGTGCGTGCACCCCGTTCCAGCCCTCACGACAGTTACTAAACTACTTGACGGGGCCGGGAATCAAACCCGGGGCCTCCGGGCGACAGACAGTCGGGCTACTCCTCACACCACGGGGTCGACTAGCTCGTGAAACAGGCTGAATACAACCTATTCCGAGTTCAATAGTGACGTTGAAGGCATGGGAGGTCATGCTGAGCTATGAGATCATTTCCCTCAAAGATCTTACTGTCGGTGGTGGTCGTTGACAGACGCTCAGTGCATGAAACGAAGAAATAAAAGGAGTAGGTTAATCAAGGGAGGCGGCCCAGCCATCTGGCGCGCCACGCTCAGCGTCATTCAATTGTTTCAAGTGTGAAGCACTGTGCTCGCTGGATCCTCCTCCTTACCATGAGTAAGCAGCTTTTCTTTGGGAACGATATGTTTTCTAGCAGCATACAACTGTGCGTATTTGAGGGATAGGTGCTCTGAAACTGGATTAAGGTAGCATACTATCCGACCATTCGCATGTTGTGAGGGGATAGTCCTGGTCTGGCAAAAGACAACCACTCAACTTCACATCTCTCTCTGGAGTCTAGATCACCACATGCGAACTTTGGCGATGACAAAACTCAGCAATTTTTTCTAAGTTTGTGCTGTGTCTTGTGTGGGGTTTCGCCTAGGACACAAAGCTGGCTCATCAGCGGGTTCTTGGTATCTCCGCCTGGACCCCCACAGGAATAGCGAACTGCGCGCTACCTCCCTCTTTACGAAGCGCACCTGCTCCTCTTCACTGCGAGAACTAAAAGCTCAAGCAGCCATAACCTCCCTATGAAGGCTTCCAAAAAGATGGTATATTGGCTTTCACTGTGGGGGTCCGGGCGGGAACATCTAGAGCCCGCTGGTGAGCCAGCTTGGTGTCCTATGCGAAACCCCACACAAGACACGGCACAAACCTAGAAACATTGCTGAGTTTCAATGAGTATGAATGTTAAATGTTTCTGATGTTCCTATTGCACAACTGATGACATTTCTGTAGAGGAGCGCGACCTATTTCGGGCACACCATGAGGCCTAGGAGCTCAAGTGGTACTCGGTCCAATTCCTTCTTTTTCACCTCATCTTCTTCTTCTGGTTCCTATCCGTTCCGGATGTTGGCTACCATCTTGGCAGTGCTGTTCCTATCACTTGCAGGTCGGAATAATTCAGTAGATGTTTTTGAGGTCCAGGCTGGGATATTCTTTAACCAGGATATTCTTCTTCGTCCAACACTTCTCCTCTCTGGTATTTTTCCTTGAAGAATAGACTGTAGGAGGTGGTAGTTGGCGGTATTCCTCATGTTACATTTTTAGCCTACTTTTCACATTTTGCAAAAATGAGGAAAAAGTAGTCTTATGAGATCGATCCGGGAAAATGTGTGTCTGTCTGTCTGTCTGGCTGTGTGTGTCCCCCCCCCCCCCTATCAACTCCTAAAGGGCTGCAGCAATCAAAACCAAATTTAGGATGAGTAAAGGTGTGCACCGGAATAGCTCACGTCCATATTTGAAAATTATGTCAGTGCTACCAACTGCTGAAAAAACGCACTAGAAATTTGAGCTCCATGTTGGATATCTTGCAAGGTATGCATGGGAGCTATTCCAAAATTGGCACACATGTAGATAATACTATTTCAGTCCAATTTCCAGGAGGCCAACCATGACAGTGTTGCCAAAATAATTTAAAGCTTTCTGATAGGTCCAATGTTTAAATGCATACAACTTCTACACTATCAACTGGATTTCAACCAAATTTTGTATGTAATATCTGTACATAAACAGATATGACTGAGCGTATTCTTAAGAGCCACCAGGGCTGCCAACTGTTAATAATTGCTCTCTCTCTATTTTTTTTAAATCAAAATACCAATATATCAGAAAGTATGCAAGCCAACAGCTTTAAACTATGCACACGTATATTCTGACATTTTAGGTTAATTTGGAGTAACTTATATACGTCAGTTCTACCAACATGATTATAAGCCTACTGATAGTACCAATTTTTAAATACATGTAACTTCTATACTATCAGTTGGATTTCAACCAAATTTCGTACTGTATGTGCAATGCGTACCATAACAGATATGACTATAAGTATTGTTAAGAGCAATCAGGGCTGCCAACTGTTAATAAATGCTGTCTATATTCTTTTTACCCTAATATCAATATATCAAAAAGTATGCAAGCCAACAGCTCTATACTTTGCACACGTATAGCACCTGACATTCTAGATTAATTTGGAGTAATTAATACAAGGCGGTGCTGCCAACATGATTCTATGCCTGCTGATATGTCCAATTTTAAAATACATGTAACTTCTATACTAACAAATGGATTTCATCCAAAATTGGCACAACAAGATATCATAATAATTCAGATTATTTCTGACCAGCACACGCATGGTATTGTTGGCAACATGCTTTTACGCGTGCTGATAGATCCAGTGTCTAACTGCATGTAACGTCCATTGGACTTCAACCAAATTTTGTATTCTGTACCTTAAGAGATGGAACTAAGAATATATTCAGTCACCAGGGCTGCCAACTGTAGTGCTCTATTAGGCTACATTACACCAGGTATATTTTGAACTAATTAGATATTTCGATATTACCAACTTAATTTCGTCATTATTCTAGATAGGTTCATATACTGTAGAATAATCATTGGCATGAAAAGTAGGCTGTATAGTTCTTCACGGAACTTCTTGTTATTAGGAGACTTGCATTAGGGATGACATCAATCACCCCTCTATCTTTTACAAAACTACATTGGCTTGGTGTGGTTTCAATAATGCTACGGACATCACTCAAAGATCTTCAGTGCTCATCATAGGAGGTGGATGTTGTTGACATCACCTTTGGACTGCGATGCTTGTCAGTCCAGCGGCCCCCCAGGGTGCCACATCTAGTGGGTTGGCGACCACGGGACCTCAGCTGAGTCCGGCATTGCTTCCACTTACTTGTGCCGGGCTCCTCTCCGTCTTCTTTCCTGTCGACCTCTCTTGATCAACTCTTGTTCTCTTCCGACCCCGACGGTATTAGGGTATCCGAGACCTAGGGAGTCTCTTTCTTTCCCGCCATAATTGGCCCTTGTCTCATCTTTCCCGCTCCCTCATTCTTCGAGGGATCAGCCTTCTTTTTCTTTTCATTATACTGTAGTTCCTATTCTCTTTAAGTTTCCTGCCCTGTTTTTTATGAATTGGCTCCCGGTTTCTCTACAATTTGTGGGTTTAAAAAAATCTCAACCACAATTTGTAAGTAATTTCAATCTACATTGCATTTTGTAAGTATTTTCAGCCCACCTTAATTTTCGTTCTAGTTTCCATTTCATTGTCATTGTCGCTATCACCCAGACCATTAGGGGCCGATAACCTCGATGTTAGGCCCCTTAAAACAACAATTATCATCATCATCATCAGTCAAGACGTGGGAGTACCTTTAATTTCAACCCCTTATTATTACAGTTTCTTTGGAGTCGATGAAAACGTGAAGTGAGTTACTATGTGCCGAATGGTTTTACGGCAGGATGTCCTTTCTGACACCAGGCTTGTTAGAGAGAGATGTAATGAATTAAGATTATACTATCGGACCCGTGTGAGAAATCTCGCATGTTCATAAACCACACATTCCCCAATAGGTTTTTAATGAGAGACTTAAGGAGAAAGGTTGTTATGTTTTTATTTCAACCAAATGATTATAGAACACTATTTACATTTCAATTAGAATTCCAAGTTCTACGTTCCCTAACATAAGAACTCACCGGTTATTCGATATTTTTGAAATTATACGATTTGAGTAGGCTATTCATTCCTTTGATTTACTGTTTCAGAAATCCATACAAAATGATAAAGAAAATACCTCAGAATGTTAAAATTACATGAAACAGGCGTCACAGAGGCTAAAATGTGAAGTGGACAGCAATTATGGGGCGTATTTTCCTACAACAACAGTATCTGCAAATCGCACACTTCTTACATTTTTTTAAAGTCATTTCTTTAAAGAAATGATAGATATTTATGGAATTAGAGTGCAATTCGTCACTGCTAATGTCTATTCTCTTTCATTTGAATGCTCTTTTGTCACGATCGGTCGCTTGTGAGCGCAGCAGGCGGGATCTATACTACTGAAATAATATACAGTATATGATGATGGGGTAAGGAAACAGAAGGAGGTGGTATGGCTAGTAGATGGTACAGTCCCGGCATTTGACAAGGCTAGAAAATTGGAAACTAAAGAAAAACCATTGAACGAACGACCTACCGACTGTGGAACTCCAGTCCTGTTGTCTCCCCAGTTTGGAGATAGCCTGATCCCGTTAACCCACTGAGTTGCCTAATCGGTAGTAAAATAATCCAATCCTAACACGAAGGAAAATACCACTGTGATCCCGTTCTGAAGCGTGTGCTTGTCTACAGTTTGTTGACCTCTACTCTTGATACTGGGTGTTAAAAACAAGATCTCTTGATGATTGGTTAATGCTTACATTGTTGTTTCTTATTGTTCCAGGTACGGTTACGAGTCGTATTGCACATCTGTCAGCTGCAGCATTCTTGGGTAATGTAACCATTATGTAGTTATGTGTCTAGCACCAGTTCTTGTGTTCTGCGCGAAGTGGTCCTCAAGACGTGCTATCGTCACAACACCTAGAACACCTCATTTATAATTCCCCACTGGTTTTTAAACTAGTCAAATTAGTTGACTTTTAAAACTAAATAATGATCGCTCGCTTGCTATTAGATTATTTTCCTCGATCCCGGCCATTTATATATTTCTGTTGCAACATCTTAATTATTCTTCTTCACATGTCCTTAGTAAGATGTCACTTCAAGTAATACAACAGTAGTTTCAGGTTGAGTAATTTCTAGTGCGTCTCTACCTTAAATGACAGTACGGAATTAGATGTGGAATTTTCCTCTCTCTGCCACTCATATGTCCTTCGCCCTTTTCTAGCCCCGGGTTGTTGATTATTTCCCAGTAATGCCAACTGAGGGCACAAATCTGGGACGACTTTTAAGCCACCTATGCAATGATCACACAAGACTGCAAGCGAACAAATTACGAACTACGGAATGTAATGACTAGATTCGTTATTCATTAGTTATGTGGAAGATCTGTGTTCATCACCCTGATTCAAATTGTGTATGCTGTCGTTGTGGGAAGCTTAGTTGGTCTTATGCCTACAGAAACATGAATTCTTGAGAGTGTTTTGTACGACACAATGATATTGATTTATTTATTTATTTATTTATTTATTTATTTATTTTGTATTTTATGTTATTTTCTTTCATGCTATTTGGCAAATGGCTGCAATTTAACGTTCCCCATACAAATTGATTGGTTTTATAGAGAATTGCTCGCTCTTTCCCTTAGCATTTAGCAGATCATGGCTGTCCTCCATATTTGAGTCAGGAGATGATGGAGTAGTGGATTGTGTTTCGACGCGGCTTTCTTTATGTCATTTATTCCTTAGGGACAATATGTCCTTTCTTCCTTCTTCATGCATTCCTAGTCTTGATAAAGAGACAAATAATTGCTGTCTGAATATGCATTGGTGTATTCTGTTAATATACCTCAGAAAAATATGTATAGCCTGTAAACTGAAACGAAAATTTACCTGACCCTATAAAACTCATACATGTACGCTCTTAGATTTCAAAGTTTGTCGCTAGGAGCCGACTGCGGGGGCATCTAGTAACTGAGTTCAGATCTAGTTGTCGTTGACAGTGGCGTTTTGTAGCAAAAGTAGGAACTACTCGAAAATTAAATGTCTGCAGTCCTTACTTGAATTAAAAACATAACACACACTAATACAGCCATCACAATTAACACTGGTTATCAGACAGATTCTACACACATCCAAAGTACACGTGGCTACATGAATGCATTGTCGCAGCCCCTAAACTGAGGAACCAACCAACTACATGTACTACTTTCCCATTACCGTAAATTCCGCAGTAATTCTGCCTTTTTCAGGAAAATCAGCTTACGTGGTTCAGAAGAAAGCTGTCGATATATTGTTAGGTTTTGGAATATTCTGTAATGAAATGGGTACTTCTGGGTAATATATGAAAATCTAATCTAATGTTATCTGTGTATTTCTGTCTGTTGCTCTTTAACGCAAAAAAAAAAACCACTCAACCGAATAAGCTAAAATTGTTCCTAAATATAATTATTATAGTTGTCAAGAACATTGGTGTATTGGCGTTTTGAAATATAATGTGTGATTCTAATTTCGGCCCTTACACACTCGAACATAGGCTAAAGAGGCAAAATACCGAAGTTATCGTAAATATACCAGACCCAGCTAATTCTACGCCACTCGTTGCGAGAAACAATACTCAAAGGAACCGAAAATATCACATTTTGATACCTTAAACCTGTCATTTCCAAGATATCTTTACTTCAATTCCCACTCTTCAAAACTGAATCTTTTAGTAATATGTAAGGTCATCCTGTCTCAACATGTATAGTGAGTGCATCAATCATACAAATGTCGGTGCACCATATAAACCCTAATAGCTGTAGTACCTTAGAACCTGATAAAAGGGGCTGGTAAACGAACACCTTGTTACTAGGAAACTAAAACCAAAATATTGCATGTTAAACACCACCCGGGAATCGCTGAGTAGTATAGGTAGTAAAAAATAAATCACAAACACTTCTTCCTAACGTTCAGTTGGAACTGGCGAGCAGTGGACAAGCCTCACATGCTGATCCTGAACTACGCCTGACAGCAGCTGGTTATGCAGCCCAACTAACTAATCTGACACTCCGTACCCTAGTCTGTAGTACAACCTTTGTCTGAAAAGTTCGGTGAATGGGTCTATATTACGAACGGATTGTTGACTTACGTGAAACAGCAGTTACTGTCCTTCGAAGTAATCCCCGAGGATGGTTATACACTTCTGAGAACGACTGTACAAGTCCTTGAAACTACTAACATTAGATTTAAGAGCAATATGCCCCCAGCTCTGTAAGTTCTTTTCCCTGCTGTTCTGCGTTGTTCTTCAAGTAGAGGTATTTTGCTGTCCAATAATGTATTAGTTTACTACATTATGTTGGTACTGACCTGTGTCTCCCATTCTAAGAGGTCGTGTGGGTGATCCCAGCACTTAATCATTGTTTAAGATAGGGGAATCACGTGAAGGGCCCGTGCCAATTCTGACTCCACTCTCACTTCGGGGATGAGATGCGATGCAATTTTATGTGACGGATGGTTTTTACAGCTGGATGCCCTTCCTAACGCCAACCTCACGAAAGGAGTCAATGAGAGATGGAATGAATGAAGGACAATGAGACTGGGCAAGTATGTGGAAAGGTATCTGCTGCGGAAACATATCAACATTTTATCTTTAAAAAATCTAGTTTAAGATAATTTTATTTTAAATAATAATCAAGGAATTATAAATACAAGACAGAACAAGAAGTTCCGTGAAGAAATGGTTGAAATAGAATTTACATGTATTTAAAAATTGGTACTATCAGTAAGCTTATAATCATGTTGGTAGAACTGAAGTATATAAGTTACTCCAAATTAATCGAAAATGTCAGATTATACGTGTGCATAGTTTAAATCTGTCGGCTTGCATACTTTCCGATATATTGGTATTTGGATTTAAAAAAATAGAGAGAGCAATTATTAACAGTTGGCAGCCCTGGTGGCTCTTAAGAATACACTCATTCATATCTGTTTATGTACACATCTTACATACAAAATTTGGTTGAAATCCAATTGATAGTGTAGAAGTTATATGCATTTAAACATTGGACTTATCGGAAGGCTTAAAATTATTTTGGCAACACTGTCATGTATGGCCTCCTGGAAATTAAACTGAAATAGTATTATCTACATGTGTGCCAATTTTGGAATAGCTCCCAAGCATACCTTGCAAGATATCCAACATGGAGCTCAAATTTCTAGTGCGTTTTTTCAGCAGTTGGTAGCACTGACATCATTTTCAAATATGGACGTGAGATATTCCGGTGCACATCTTTACACATACTAAATTTGGTTTTGATTGCTGCAGCCGTTTAGGAGTTGATAGGGGGGGGGGACACACACACAGCCAGATGACAGACAGACCGACAGACAGACAGACATTTTCCCGGATCGATCTCATAAGTCTACATTTTCCTCATTTTTGCAAAATGTGAAAAGTAGGCTAAAATTCTGAGAAAGGTCTACGGGTCAGTTCAGAAAGAGGGAATATGGATAAAGAGGCCGGCAATAGAACTGTACAAACAGACAGAGACGATTACAAACAACATAAGGAAAAGAAGAGCAAAATTTTATGGACATATACTGTACCCTAGGGCATGGGTCAGTACATTTGCATTTGTCTGTTGGCACAGGCTAGAGTAAAATGTGGCTTTTCACAAATGTCTCAGTCTCACTCATGGCTGTGATTATATGGAAGCTACTGAGGTATGGGTGGTGCTTAGTAATGACATTCAGGGCACAGTCAGTGCCTGTGGATGCTGTGAAAGGTTCTACTCATAGGGTTATTACTGCTGATCTGACTCAGTGAGGAAAGCAATGGCAAACTACCTCACTTCTCATCTTGCCTAGTTCGCCTCAATATAGCGCTGCCTGGGGTTTCTCTGGGTATCTACCCACATAACTTAATGGCGGTACTATTTGAGGATCCAACCAGCCTTCGGGCTGACTACCTAACAGACAGGGCATGGGTACAATACATAGGATGACCGAAGACAGATAGAATATAGTTACGAATAGTACACTAAAATCCAATTGTGTAAAGGAAACCGTGGAAGACCTCAAGAAACTAAACATCTCTACAGAAGACATGACAGACAGGAGCACATACAGACAAAATATTAGACAACAGAAGTTTGAGAAAACTCCCAAAGAGAGACAACCGGGAAATAAGTGGACGGAGGAGAGAAAGAGGTAGCTTAATGTGTATATGAGAGGTTTTTGGGGAAAAAGAAGAAAGGGCCAGAATAAAACATGAATATTGATTGTGTTATAACGCTCTCCATATGGGGAATTAACAAATAAATAAATTAAATAAATAATTTCACTAAATTTCGCCATTTTTAACAGCTTGGTATCAAAAAGGTTCAAGTCCCGTGTTAAGTCTCATTTTTTGGTGATTTTCCAAGCTGAGCAGTTTTACTTCTCAATTGTATGCATCCCGCGTACTGTGCAATTAAAATAAAAGCTGACTCTGCGCAAACTCGCAAACATGTAAATATATGCATAATGGTAAAACTCGGAATGGATCTCGGTTATCAATTACTGTCCCATTCTCATGTACCTTAACGTGTTTCCTCTTCAGCTAAATCACACACTGCCAGTGTTATCTCAAATGGTGACTGTTGAGGTGTTACGGCGCATGGCCATGAATGTAAATGTTACGGGGTCATCCAAGACCATTCCCAATGATTGTCAAGTACGAGGTCTCGCTCATTCTAACATACCCTGATTCATGATTCCCAGTCTGTACTAACATTGATTAAATACGTCTCCAGGTCCTCAATGAAACAACTGCAACAACAATTAAAGAAATCTTTCCAGTTGGTCAACACAGATTCAGCCCAATGGCATTAAATAGTAAAACAGGTATTTAAACACCCTAATCTGAAAGAAATAGTACATAAGATTTATCACAAAACTATAGAAGTGAGTAACTAATAATATTGTAAGCATCGTACATTAACTAGGCCACTGCCAGCTGGATCGCATCCCTCCTGGCTGCTTTAGACTGCCTACCCATTCAACGCTCAGAGGCGTAGAAGATAGGTTGCAGCACCAACCCACTGTGATCACCGCGGCTTTTTCACTGCCAGCTTCATCGCGTCCCTCCTGGCTGCTTTAAACTGCCTGCCCTTCAACACTTGGAGGCGTACAAGATATATATTAATTGCGGATTTCATTTCTGCTTTACAAAAGAGCACGCAGCAGTACGGCATTCTAAAATCCAAAACACAACTTCACGGAAAACAAACAACAAATGGTTGAACATCGTAATTCAGCGACGCTCCAAAGCCTTTCACACTCAAAGCAATGGCTTCTTACCAAGGAAGTCAGACCGTACCTAACCTTACCGACAGTTCTACCCACAATGTGCCCAAGAAATCCCAGAAAAGTTATGCTTCTGCAATACAGTTAACACCGAATAAAGAACAGGCTATTATTATTGACGCCATTAACATCAATACAAAACAAATGTCTGCAACAGTGACTTGAAAAAGTGGTGATCACAGCGGGTTGGTGCTGCTCTTAGCGTCTATATTTGGAAACGAGGTTGTACGCATAAACCAATGCTGTAATCGTTGAATGGGCAGGCAGTCTAAAGCAGCCAGGAGGGATGCGATCCAGCTGGCAGTGAACTAGGCCTAAGTCAGCAAGATCTGATGATGATCGCATGACGATCGAAACGTGTCATCAAATTAAGTACCCCCCCCCCCCTTTTAGCCTATTTTCATTTTATGTAAAAAATAGGCTTATGAGATAACCCTTTGTCCATGTGTGCGTATGTGTGTGTGTCTCCTTCAAATAACTTCTAAACGGCTGGAGCGATTTCAATGAAACTCAGTAAGTTCATAGCACCATTCCGGTCAACCCCAACCGTGCCCTTAAAATGTTATTACGCCTCACCAATCAAACATGGTGGCCGTGCGAAATATTTCACCAGCATTCAATATCACCCTGAAATTTTGACCGCTTATAAAGGGCACTACTACAGGTTCACCTATGAGACATTCAAAACCCTGGTGACTTCAAAACCAACATGGCGGCCAAGCGAAGTTGAGACTTTTAAATAGACTTTTCTCGCGATTTAACCATCCAAACGCAATGAAACTTGGTACAGCAAATGTTTATACACATTGTAATGCACTGGCATCTAACTTAGTTCAATTGTTTACATAACCTCAAGATGGCAGCTGTGCGAAATACTTCACCGGCATCCTATATCTCCAAAACTATTGCTGATATCACCCTGACATTTTTACGGTGATAAAGGGCACTACTACATGTTTTTCTATGCCACTTTCCAAAACCTGTGAAGTACAAAACGAACATGGCGGTCAAGCGAAGTTGAAATATTTTAATAGACTTTTCTCGCGATTTAACCATCTGCGCGCAGTGAAATATGGTACAGTAAATGTTTATACATAATGCACTTGCATCTAATTTAGTTCAATTTTTTAGAGAGCCTTACGATGGCGGCTGTGCGAAATTTTAAAATTAAGTTTTCATATCTTGTATCGTAATTATGCGATCGAAGTGAAAGTTTGAACAATGAACCTACTCAATAATTTTCTTTTAATGGTACATAACTCTATGGCATAACTTATACATATAACAATCCAACATGGCGACCATCCGAAATGTTTAGGCGGTTGTCAATATCTACAAATCTTCTACAGCAATCAAACTTAATTTTTTTATGTCGAGGCTATGTACATATGTTCACCTATACGACTTTATGTAGCCTGATGAGCATGAACCCAACATGGCGGCGACGCGAAGTATAAATATCTAAATAGACGTTTCTCGCAATTTAACCATCCGAGTGCCGTTAAACTTGGTACGGTGAATGCTTATACAAATGTTAATCCACTGGCATCCAATTTATTTCAATTGTTTTCATAACCATAAGATGGCAGCTGTGCGTAATTTTTAAAATCTCGTTTTCACTTCTTGTGTCCTAATCATGCGATTGAAGTTTGAATACTATACGTACACAATAATTTTATGTTAATAGTACATAACTCTAAGACCTACATAATTATATGAAAATCCAACATGGCGACCATCCGAAATGTTAGATGGTTCTCAATATCTACGAATTTATTACAGCAATCAAACTGAAATTTTGTATGTTGATAGTGGCAATTAACATAAGTAGGATGTATGAAAATAGGCTGTATAGTTCTTCACGGAAATACTTGTTTTACATAAAAGCGTGTGATAAATATCTTATTTAATATTTATTTCAGGTTAAGATATATAAATACTTGTTTTCCCGCCAAATGTAATTGGGCACAATTTGTGTTGACCGACTGCAAAGATTTCATTAATAGAACTAAGCAACATTAAAAAATGGTTCCCATCACTACAAGAATAATTCATTTTCGTTTGATGTATTGACTTCGTTTGATGCAAGGCTAATATGGTATATTTTTATTTAATTTCATTTAGGATCGTTTCAACCTCCTATGGATTACGATTACACAACTTCCTTGACTGTTGATGTTCTTTCCTGTTACGCCAATACTCTTTCATTCGTTGGCTTACTCTTGCTCGTTCCTCGTCCGAGAACACCCTTCGAGTTCTCTTGGGTTTCTCTGTCACCTCCGCAATTTTCCTTCTGAACACTTTTCTGTTTGCCATATCTCCCTCCTCAATGCCACATTTTTAAAGATCCTGATAAACTTCTTTCAACCATGTTACTTGAGTCTTTCTCCTTTCCTGAAAGATGAGGATTTTATTTGCTAGGCGTTCCGGTCCTATTCTTCTCAAGTGTCCATAGAACATTAGTCGTATTTTCCTCATAGATGTTGAAATGTTCTCGCATTTTTTATATAGCTCTTTATTTGATCCCAAACGGAAGGTAAACTCATTTGTTGTTGCTTTCTTGGGTCCCAGAATTTTCCTCAGAAATTTACGGTCTTTCTTTTCTATTTCTGTGATTCCCTTTCTGGAAATTGTCTCCTCTGCATAAAGGCATTCAGGTTTCACCACGGTGTTATAGTGTCTGAGTTTGGCTTCATAGGAGAGGGATTTGGACTTATAAGTTTCCAGGCATAATCTGACTGCAATCTCCATCTTCGGCACTCTCTCTTCAATAGCTGACTTCTCATCGTTGTTAGGAGTCAGAATTACCCCTAGATACTTGAATTTGTGGACTATTTTTATGTCACCATACTTGGTTTTCATAGTCCATTATATAATACTTTAATAATATTTAAGTAATCAGGGCACTTTACACTCCACAGATAAAAGGAAATCTGCAACATTAGAGCTAAGAATTTGAACTTATTCCTACAGTACTTTGCTTCAATTCCCGGCACGCGTATATTGTGTGTTGGACGAGGAGATGAGCGATAGAGGCATAGCCTTATTATTGGGGATGTGAATCTAATCTGGAACGGCTAACTCTCGCCACAGCATCCTATTACAACAATGGCGATGGGGTCTTCGCTTATCTTTACTAGCTCCCCCCTCCCCCTCACCCCCAACCCCTTTATGCTGAACAAACAACCCCGGCTAGCCTACTACAGCAATGCCACAGCCTGCCCAATTAAAATCAGTGCATAGCACGCCTATCGGTGTGCATTTGTCACCGTAACAAATTCCGATGTCATCCGGTGTGATGAATGTATATCGAAATACGATCGCTTTTATATATATATATTCATTTGTCACTTGGGTATTTTTAACCGCGACCAAACAAACAAATGAGCGAGCACGTGCATTTGATCATATCACCTTTATTATCCGACCCGTTGAAATGACAAATGAAAAACAAAATCATTTATACACAAAATATTTATCATTTTAGCACTTTCTCTAATAAAAATGTATGTGTGTATAATTTAAAAGTGGACCGGCCTAATGAAATCCCATGTGCTGTGTTTGTAACTCATTATTCTAAACTCCTATTTAGTTATATTTAATATGACGCTTAAAAATGTGTTGCAATTTGTAGAGCATATTACGGAATATAATTCATTAAATTCCAAAAAATTTGAATAAGGCAGCTATGATTTATTAAATATTCATGTTATTTGCTAACGCACGAAGCAGTGATTTTAATATTAATACCATATCACATTTTGTGTTATTAATCTAAAACTATGAAAAGCTCTGGTGTTTGTTTGCATAATGTTTCTCATATTATCGAATGGCTCGAATAAGTTTCTTCTTGGTATTAACACAGTTTTGAAGGAAGAATTCAAGATACAAATCAATTAATGTAAAACAATCTTACGTTGAGCACAGCCGGAAGAAATCGGATACCCTTATCAACACCGGATTGTATGGTGAAACGCTAGAAGAAGTAGAAACAATCTGTAACTTGGAATACAACGAAAGCAGTGATGTCAGAGCAAATCTCTAATTAGTATAAAACAAAATCCTCGATTCTTGGAAGTCACGGGTAATTACGAGAACCACTGGATGTATTTTGATGCGGTCTTCGTCATTCTGTAAAGGATATCTCAAGGAAGGTTTCTGTAGAATATAATTTATTTATGATCAAAGGAAGCCAAGCAGTAACGATTTCAGTGAAAAACCTGGCGTCCGAGCACTTTTTAAGCTTACACTGGGCAAACAGTTAAAAATATCAGTAAATCAAATAATAATAATAATAACATCGTATGGCCTCTGTGCCGGGTGCAAGCTTTGTTATTTGACACACAGAGGGTTGCTTGCATGTCGAATTTCGTTAGATGTTAGATATCTAAGCTCCTTGAACACTATAGTGCTTTCTAGTAGAGAAATGAGGAACTTTGTGTTGGCGGAAACTCCCGAGATTAATTTTGCCATTATGAACTCGGCCTACTGAATTCAAATGGGTTCTTTGACATGCCAACATCGTATGACATGCATATCGTATTTATGCCGCCTTTCAAAAATCACTTACCACGGCCAGGAGCGAACCAGCAATCTTGGGGTTGGTAGACCGACACGATATCCACTCACCCACCGTGGCAAGCTAATAAATCAAATATGAATATACTATACTTCCAGAATGGTTGAGGTGGGAATCGAACTCTCCTCTTAAAATTTTTGTATCACGAGGCTGAATGTACTCCGTTCCAGCTCTCAAACCAGAATTACATTTCTGTGCAGAGCCGGGAATCGAACCTGGAACTCCAGGGCGTCTAACCGCTACACCACGTTAGTTAGCTTAAGATAGGCAGTTCTTGTTTAAATGAAAATAAAAATTCACAGCCTGCTTCCAGTCGACCGACCGGGTCAGGGAATGGAATAAAGGAAGCCACCATCTAGCGGCGAGGATATGAACTGTGCCGGCTGCCGAAGCCTGTCGCACTCACCTAGAGCAATGATTAAATGAATGACTGATGAAATAAAATGGTAGTGGAGAGTGTTGCTGGAATGAAATTGGTGACAGGGAAAACCGGAGTACACGAAGAAAAACATGTCCACCTCCACTTTGTTCAGCACTAATCTCACACGGAGTGGCCGGGATTTGAACCACGGACCCAGCGGTGAGAGGCCTGTGTGCTGCCACCTAAGCCACGTAGGCTCAGTTCTTGTTTAAATAAATATCGAATTTTTAACCATGAGTTGGAGAGTTAGTCTAGTTCAGACAGTAGTTACCAGGAGCGTGAGCATCGCCATGCAAAGCTGTTGAGTTTGGGGCACTGACCTTATAGTTGTTGTTGTTAATTCATTTGAGGGGCTTAGGACATCTTCGTCATCTGCCCCGTGTAGTGTGTTGAATTCGCGGAGATAAGTCCGGTGCTGTCCTCACGAACAGATAGCTCTCCCTCGCTCCTTGTTAAAATAATTAGAGAATTAGTTCAGCTAGTGCTCACATAATGATGTGTGCGTGACACTCGCCGTCACACCAGGCTGCACTTCTCAGAGCGCGATATCGCCTAATTATGTGGCACCACTCCAGATGGCGGGTTCGATTCCTGGCCGAGAATGCGGGAAGAACACATGACTTCATGTCCTTTCGTATCACAATTGGTGCTTACAAGGCAAAATTAATTAAATTCAATCACAGTTCGTACTTTAAAATTCCGGCTCGGTGGCGTAGTTGGTAGTGTGCTGAGCTTCTATGCCCAAGGTCGCGGGTTCAAACCCAGCCGAAGTCGTCGGATTTTTTTAAGAACGTTAAAAATCCCACAGTATGCCTTCCTTCGGAGAGGAGGTAAAGCCGGCGGATCCATGTCATAGATTTATGACAAGTAAAAACATTCCACTAACTAAACGTGTGTGAAGCAAACTTTGTAGGTTAGATTTGATTAATGCTCTGAAGTTCCAACGTTCGTCACCAGGCACTGGTTGCGATGGCCTCTAGTAATAGCCAAGTTCACAGCTAGGTGTCGTGGACGATAGTATTTGCTAGCGAAAGTAGGAACTACTTGAAATTGTCGTCTGGAGTCCTTACTTGAATAAAAACAGATAATACACACTAATACAGTCATCACAATTAACACCGGTTATCAGACAGATTCTACACTCACCCAAAGTACACGGGACTACATGACCGCGTAGTCGCAGCCCCTAAACTATGAAACCAACCAACTTTTAAAGTTCCGGTTCCTCTACTAGATCGCAGTGCAAAACGGAACGTCGAATTTTGAGAGTAGATCGCCTAATTCAGCGATGTCAGTGTGTGCGTGCTCGCTGTAGGACAGTAGTCTTAAAAAAAAGTGATGGAAATAAATGTGCCGTTAGAAAGTTGCTTAATGTGACGTAAAAATTGAAATTTCGAAAAAATTAAAAATTTTCAGCAATCCGGAGCCCCTTAAGTTCAAAGCAAATAGACATGTACTAAACCTGAAAGCTATTTAGATCGTTATAATTTAATACGTCGCCTCCGTTGCATAGTGGTCAGCGTGATTAGCTGCCACCCCGGAGGTCCTGGGTTCGATTCCCGGCTCTGCCACAAAATTTGAAAAGTGGTATGAGGACTGGAACGGGGCCTACTCAGCCTCGGGTGGTCCAAATGAGTAGAGCTATCCTCGAAGTGGTTTTCCGTGGTTTCCCACTTAGTCTTCGGGCAAATGCCGGGATGGTACCTCCTGTAAGGCCACGGCCGCCTCCTTTCCGCTTCCTTGCCTATCCATTCCCATCTTCCCCTCCCTTTCCATCACTCATACGGCCCCTGTTCGCTTTGCAGGTGAGGCCGCCTTGACGAAGTGCTGATCACACCTCCTCAGTTGTATCCATTCCGAACAGATGTTCCCAGCTCTAGGACACTGCCCGTAGTGGCGGTAGTGGTGAGTTCCCTCGCTGAGTCCGTGGGTTCCACCAACCTGGAGGGTAAACTCTATAAAAAAAAAATAGTTTTAGTAATATTATTAACAGCTGATTGTGAGTGATATATTTTATTTCATTCCATGTGTGGTCATCTTCGCTTTGTCAAGATTTACGGTATGTGACTGGTGCTTACCAGTGTCGAAGCTCCAACTCCCAGGGTGGAGAGCCGACGTGCTCTACGGATGAGCAAGCGTCGAGTCACCACCATCATTTTTTAAAATAGCTCAGCAACAGGTATATCAGTTGAGTGAGTTTTTCCAGCGGTGGAACAATTTAAGGGGAATTCTTTTCAAGTGCCGTCGCGTTGCTTTTTAAAGCAAATCCAGATAAGCATTGGCGAGCCATTCTCCATTCCTCCTCTCTTCGTCGCCAATATTGATTTTGTTTTAACCCTGTAAATGTAACATCATGCAGGAAGGGGAAGAGTAAAGGGTAGAGGTGCTGGTATTTATAAAGCGAGGCTGCAAAGGCCAAGCTGCGATATGGTAATGCGTTCCTCCCTAATTAAACAGCGAAAAGGGACGCTCGACAGAATTATAAAGTGGCACCCTTCACACAGATTTGCAACGTATAGAGAAACAGAGCATTGCAAAAGTTAGTCGAGGATGTACTGCCTAGTTTACATTAATATGGAACAGGGGATTATTTTTTTTGTTATTCCCCTGAAATGCTATATTTTCTATCCTTTTAAAAGAGAAGTAGTTCTCCTCTCATGCATACGTAAACATTCATCCCACTCCGTGAAGAAGGGAAGCGTGAAACGTTTGGTAAGACTGACACAAACGGCCTTTATAATGGAAATTCCAGTACATCTTACCAGACAACTAGCCTATATCTATATTGTTATTAATTCTTAAGCTTTAAGAAAATATTAGAAATGTCTTCGGAGGACAGCCTCTCACAACATGGAAGTGCTAATAATAATAATATCGTATGGCCTCGGATACCGGGTGCATGCTTTGTTATTTGACGCCCAGAGGTCAGCTTGCATGTTGAATTTTGTAGTTCCTTGGAGCGCTATTAAAGTCAAGGAGGTTAGATATCTAAGCACCTTGACACTATTGCGCTTTCTAGTAGAGAAATGAGGAACTTTGTGTTGACGGAAAATCCCGAGATTAATTTTGCCATTATGAACACGCCCTACAGAATTCAAATGCGATACCCACGGTATATTAGGTTGCCCGTCTTCCACGGTATGGTAGAGATCTGCAGTTTTTAAAGGACCGAGTATTTTGCGTATAATTCTTCTTTCTTCTACTTCTGATTTATCAAATTTGTAATTCAGTACGAGACATGCGCTCGCATACTGGCATTCCGGTTTGAGTTAGGCCAATTTATTTATTTATTTATTTAAGACCATTAACCGCATCCGTACAGGTCATGGAGTTTGTGCATACGACCTGCACAAATGGGGGAAGTGGCCAGACCCCTGCTGTGATTGCGATACATCGAACCAGACCATCAGGCACATTGTCGAAGATTGCAAACTAAGAGCGTACTTAGGTGACCCTATCAACTTTTTCAGTGCTACACCATCGAACCTGGACTGGAGAAATAGACTGGACATAAGGTCGATATCTGTGCTTGCATGTACTTTATATTTTTATTGTTATTATTGTCATTATTCTTGTTATTATTATTATTGTGTTTCATGTGTATTACCATACTCTAAATAAATAAATAAATAAATAATAGTACATTATGCAACGAGCCTATAATGGCTATAATTAAGACACGAGTATTTTTTATAAAACGAGCGTATGCGAGTTTTATAATTTCCATACGAGTGTCTTAATTACCATTATAGGCGAGTTGCATACGACTGTTTATGTTCGACTATAATTATTATAACTATTTTATGTTCGAAGATAAATATTCATAAATATCTGTCGAGATTTCGCCAGTTTTATGTACTGAACAGAGCGCATGAGACGCAGGGAATGCCTTGTATTCGACCATGGCCACCTCGATTACTCTACTATTACACTAGGCAAGGCAGTGTGATTTACATTAGAAGGCCGTGGTACTCAGCGCATCTAATTATCTAATTGGTCAAACGACTGTTTCTTGAGCTCTGATTGGTGGGAGAAACTGTATCATAATGAAAAATAATGTTATAATGAGTCTCATCATGATACAGTTTTCAGATACATAATAGTCAGGGTCGAACATAAATATTTCATTATTATTAACTTTATTTTTGGGGTTATGTTCTTAATACGAAATATTATATTCCTAGCTTTTACAGTAGCATGATTATGAGTTGTCAAGGGCAGTGACTTTGTTAGTCTACTCTTAAAACAATAACCATCACTATCACCGCCACCGAAGCAATCCCTCCCTACATTACTCTTCTAAGGTCCCATTCCAGTTTTGTACCGAAAATAACGCCCCATTAACACCAACCTACACATATGGGGTACCTACAGGTTCAGCATAACCCAATGCGTAAGCGAAACGCACTCACTTACTCTTTAAATGCCTCGTAATTAAATAAATACCTTAAAACATGTATATTTACAATGAAAGAATGAAAGAATGCAACACGGTAACCATGGTAACAGAATCTTACAGGTCCATCTATTTCTGTAAGACGCAATGCAATTCCAATTATTACATTACTGTGAATGTTTCCAGACGGTTATAAGATTATCACTGAACGAAATTAAGCTGTAAAATTCATACAGTATAATGCGCTTAAGGGGGTCAAGGGGCACTCTAGAATTTTTTCACGCAATTTTCACGTGTGAGTGTGGTACGAAAGGTCTTTTTCACCCGACTATAAAGGGTCTCCGAAAACCACATTTAAAGGCCCTTAAATTAACAGTGTCTGTGTTATACCCAGAAAACTAACTGCGCTCTGATATACCTTTGAAGGAATGACAAACCCCTAACCACTGCACCAGTAGCTGAATTGATAAAGTGTGATTATTCATACTAAGGATAAATCAGTCATAGCATTCATGATTGAGATTTTGCTAAGTGTACTCTTTACAACTAGAATATGCGCGGGCGAAGCCGCGACGGGTAATGCTAGTTCGTAACAATAGGAAAGTTGCAAAGAACTGGCGCAGTTCTTTCTAGAAGTGTCGTATTTACCTACAGTGCATTCCCAGTACAGTACTTGATTTGAACCCTGTAACGGACTCCTAACCATTTTGTGATATTCCTCCTAATGGCTGGTTAAGGCTGAAGTCTCCAAGGGGCTATTCCGGTGGGCCATAAGGAAGCTATATTCTGCCAGGTCGTTAGACGTCTTGAGCCTGCCCTCAAGGCGTCCCAAGAAGAGACGCTAAGATGACCTATAAACTTGGGAATGTATCCGCTTTGACTGTTAACTATCGCCGCGGGGCAATGATAACAATGACAGATGTTGAACTCAGTTTACCAGAGAATAGCTTTATTAATCAGTAAATATAAATCATGCAATTCTATTGGCCGTAGCCAGAAACAAGCGACAAGCGTGCTAAACGACACCCGCGCCACTCCCTATCAATCACCCATCGGTTGACATCTGCGCTGAGCCCACGGAACACACACGCGAGATGTAAATCACTACTTTATTGACACGACGAAAGCTCCAGATTCAATTTCTGTAAAAGCAATTTAAGTACTGGAGTCCATTTCATGTCGCAGTAGGAAATAACAAGTTTACGACGCTGTTTCACTTGCACATTGCTCGGTTCAAACTTCGATCACCTGCACCATTCAATGATTCATTTGCCTTTCTCGTGTTTCATTTTAGCCTACTTTTGATTTTCGCAAAAAATGAAAGTAGACTTATGAGATCAACACAGGGCGAAAAATTGTGTGTCTGTCTGTGTGTATGTGTGTGAGTCTGTGTGTGTGTGTGTGTGTGTGTGTGTGTGAGTGTGTGAACTCTAAATGTATGTCCCCCCCTATCAATTCGAACACGGTGAATCCGAATTGAACGAAATTTGGTACAGTGGTAGCACTAGCAAAGGGCACCTCAGTGCCATACTTTATATCGCCGCTATCTTTACCAAAACAGAATGGCGGCCACTCAAACGTTCAAAACGTAAAATCAAATTACGGCTAAACTAATCATCCGATCTCTACCAAATTTGATGACAACATACCTTTATATAGGACGCGTCTTTCACCCAACATTCAAGGTCATCGGCCGTGCCATTTCAGGATGGCGGCCGTGTGAATTATTCAACCATTTTAATCAATAGCTTAAGACCCACCAATTCCGATTATCGAGCCTGGGGTGGTTTAAGCTATCCTGAAGGTCGTGATCCGTTATTTATTATAATTTAATATTATAATATTATACTGTATGAGTGGCTTAAAAGAGCTGAGCTGTCTGTGTCACACGACAAGATGGCAGCTGTCCTCATGTGCCTGTCTTATATTTCAATAGTTTTAGTATGTTGTATGTGATATACCCTACTGATACAATAATATAAACTTTGTATGAAATTATCTTTAATGAAGATGTACTGCTGTGAAGAAATCGTTTATTTAAAGTCATTATTTGCCAACAGGTTGTATCTAATATGTCAGTTAAGAACACCATGATGTTAAGGATAGGATTAGCTCTTGGCTAGCGTGTTAGTCTGTCACGCAGTTGACTGGGGGTTCGAGTACTGCTACAGTTAACTTTTTTTTTCTTGAATTCTTTTACAAATGATGTGCACGAGCTCTATCCACAGATACTGAATAAGATGTCATTTAGCTCAAAGGAGAGGCTGATGTATACACTAGTTTATTAATAAAATCACAGCCCCAGCATCGCACATAAACAGAAGACATTAGGAAAAGGAGAATAGAAGAACTAGATACACGTTGTCATTAACCACAGCCTTCTTAATGCCTCTGTACGGTGCTGTCCTCTTGTGGGTTATGTGGGTAATATTGTTCCAAACTTACCGCTTTGTAAATATCTGGCCTCCTGAAGTATGGCAATTTTGTAATACTGGTAGTTCAACTATTAGCCACGATCGCGCTCCGATTACCTTTAAACACTGCCAGCTGGATCGCCTCCCTCTTGGCTACTTTAAACTGTCTACTCATTCAACACCCTTAGGCCACTGCCATCGTAGTACATTACGATGGCAGTGCATAGGCGTACAACATAAAGATTAATTCACTGATAGGTCGCAGCACCAACCTACTGTGATCGGCGCGGATTTTTAAAGGGGAAGATACCCAAAACGGAATATTCTTAACTTTGCAGGCTGACTTAATATAGAGATTAACGGACGTGAATGCATTACAATAAGTTAGTAGTTTTGTTATTCAATCATCATAAAGTATACAATATTGATCTTGACACTTACTGGCTTATTATCAATATAAAAGAAAACAAGCAATACATTGTGGTAGAGGTGATTGTGTTAGGGATGAGGACAAAGAGTCATAACTATACTCATACATTTAGGAGAAAGTAGGCTATATGTTCTTTGCTGAACATCTTGTTTTAAGAACCGAAATTCCCCAAGGATTCTTAATTCATAAGAATTCATTTCTTTCTTATTATTTCGCACCTCACAGCAACAGTAGGCTTAAACATGTGTTATACATATTATTTTCTTAACCCTTTATATGGCTTTTTTTATTTGTTGTTACATTTTAATTTAATTTAATTATTATAATTATTAATAATGTCATTTTTGGTTTCTCTAATTTTAATGTTTATATTTATTTTTAATTTTCAGTTTATGTTTTTATAGATTTAATTTTGAAATTTTTATTGAATTAATTAACTGATTTTGAATTAATTTTTACATTTTTTTATATTTATGTTCATTATTTTAATTTCTATATTTCTTTTGTTATTGTAATTTTATTTTTATGATTTTTTATTTCTAATGCTTTTTATTTTTTTATTTTTATTTTATTAAAAACATTACCTGTACGTTAAGTAGATACGAAGGTATATTTTGATTTCTAGAAATACTAGCACTTCGGCATGAAAATTCTCCAAAATTTGGCTTAAAGATTCAACTATCGGCATCTATGAAATCATTAACTGTCCTTATGACAGATGGATAGTATAGAGCCCCCGACGTGGACTCTCTTTTGTTCTCTTCAAACCTACTTAGAAAAGGTAGCTCATTCGGTAGAGGCGCGTTATGTCTCTTAATTGGAGGGAGTGAATTCAATTTCCAGCCAGATAGTAAATTTTCGAGATAATATTGACACTTACAGAATCTCAAATGTCCTGTGCTTCACTCGGTTTACAACAGATATTAGTTTTGCAACTTGGGGCAGAAGTCTCCGAAATTAATGTATTTTTAGCCAATTTTCAATTTTGAAAAAATAGGCTTATGAGATCACCTTTTGTCCGTGTGTGTGTGCGTGTGTGTCCCCCCCTAATAAATTCTAAACAGCTGGAGCGATTTCAATGAAACTCGGTAAGTTCATAGCACTATTCCGGGCGACCCCGACCGTGCCCCTCAAATTTTGTTATGTCTCACCAATCCAACATGGCGGCTGTGCGAAATATTTCACCAGCATTCAATATCTCCGAAACTATAACCGTTATCACCCTGGAATTTTTTACGGTGATAAAGGGAACTACTAGAAGTTCACCTATTTGACTCTTGAAAAACTGGTAACTACAAAACCAACATGGCGGCCAGGCGAAGTTGCGATGTTTAAATAGACGTTTCTAGGGATTTAAGCAACCAAACGCAATAAAACTTGTTACAGTATATGTTTATTCACAATGTAATGTACCGACATCTAACTTCGTTCAATTGTTTACATAACCACAAAATGGCGGCTGTGCAAAATATTTCACCGGCATTCTATTTCTCTGAAACTATTAGCGGTATCACCCTGAAATTTTGTACGGAGATAAAGGGTACTACTGGAAGTTCATCTATAAGACTTTCAAAAACCGGTTAACTACAAAACGAACATGGTGGCCAAGCGAATTTGAAAATTTCAATAGACCTTTCTCGCGATTTAATGTTCCAAACGCAATGAAACTTGGTACAGGAAATGTCTATACACATTGTAATACAGTGGTATCTAATTTATTTCAATTGTTTACATAACCTCAAGATGGCGGCTGTGCAAATTTTAAAATTAAGTTTTTATTTCTTGTGTCGTAATCATGCGATCCAAGTGAAAGTTTGGATAATGAACCTACGCAATAATTTTCCTTGAATGGTACAAGACTCCATGGCTTATACATTTAACAATCCAACATGGCGACCATCCGAAATATTTAGACGGCTCTGATTATCTACGAATCTATTATAGCAATCAAACTGAATATTTTTATGTTCATAGGGGCTATGATCATAAGTTCACCTATAGGACTTTCAATTACCTGGTGATCACAAATCCAACATGGCGGCGACGCGAAATATAAATATAAATATTCACAAGGACGTTTCTCGCAATTTAGCCATCCGAGTGCAGTGAAACTTGGTACAGTAAATCCTTATACGAATGTTAATCCACTGGCATCTAATTTTTTCAGTTGTTTCCATAACCAAAAGATGGCAGCTGTGCGAAATTTTAAAATCTCGTTGTTACTTCTTGTGTCCTAATCATGCGATTGAAGTTTGAATGCTCCACGTGCACAATAATCTTCATGTAACAGTACATAACTCTAGGACCTACATATATAAAGTCCAACACGGCGACCATCCGAAATATTAAGTCGGTTCTCAATATCTACGAATCAAACTGAAATTTTGTATGTTTATAGTAGCAATTAACTTAAGTAGGATATATGAAAATAGGCTGTGTATTTCTTTACGGAACTACTTGTTTATTATTTATTTATGTACGGTATGTAGGCTGTATATTTATTATTATAATTATTATATCATTTCTGCCCTTATGAACAGTGTTTGAACTTAAATATCTCATGTTGACACAATTTTCACTTCTCTCCCTTCTTCCTCTTCTCTTCCCAAAATCTCTTCATCCTTTGACTATGCTTCTGTTTCCGTTGTTCTTGTTGTTTGAGTCTTCAGTATTTCGACTGGTTTGTGCAGCTCTCTATGCCTCCCTGTCCTAAGCTAATCGTTTCATCTCTACATAGCTACCACACCATACATCCGAGGCAATCTGTTTAACATATTCTAACCTTGGTCTACCCCTACAGTTCTTGTCCTCGACCCTTCCTTCCATAACTAAGCTTGCTATTCCTGGGTGTCTTAGTATGTGTCCTGCCAACCTATCTCTTCTCTTCATTAGCAGTCGCCAGAAACCTCTCTCCTCTCCCACTCGTCTTAATACCTCTTCGTTTGTAACCCTATCTACCCATCTGATCTTCATCATTCTCCTGTAACACCACATTTCAAATCTCCTCTTTTCTTCTGCACTAATAGTCCAAGTTTCACTTCCATAGAGCACCACGCTCCAAACAAAGGCTTTCAAAAATGACTTCCTAATACCTAAATCTATATTCGATGTCAACAGATTCCTTTTTTGTAGAAATGCTTTCCTTGCCTGAGCCAACCTACTTTTTATATCCTCTTTACTTCGTCCATCAGTGGTTATTCTGCTTCCTATGTAACAGAAGTCTCCTACTTCCTTCAGCTTTTCGCCTGCCAATTTGATCTCCATAGAGGTTTCTGATTTATGTTCTGGTCTTCATCTTTTCATTTATTTTAAATGTTGTATTCTTAACTTTGTTTCTGAATTCTGCTCTGTCTCCAATCATTTGCCTGTCAATCCCCACCTGCCTTAAGTCTTCCTCTATTTCATGATGCCAATTTGGTTTCCTTATTTATTTATTTATACAGGATAGTTTAGAGGCTTGAAGGAAATGAGGCAGACAATTTTGAAAGGGTTTAATGTAAAAAAGTAATACAGTATATTGTGCTTTACCACCCTTATTCAGCAATTGGGTATAATAACGATATTGCTCTATTTGATCAAGGATCTATAGCATCCGTTATCTGTCTCTGCTTCTCAAAATTCTCAACAAATGACAATCATGTTCTACAGTTAAATTTTGACTTTAAAATAAAATTCATAAAGGAGTTTGAAGGAAGGAAGGAACGACCAAGAATGTTGTGCTATCTTTCAGTTGAATTTGGTGATTTTTCCTTTCCTTACCATTGTCACTCCCAGAAGGTTTGACCTCATTACGTTCGTTGTCGTTGATTTGTATTAGGGGCTTGGGGGCACCATTGATCATCAGCGCCGTGTACTTGGGTGTGTGTTGAATTTGTCTGACGACGTGTGCTTCTGTGATGACTGTAGTAGTGTGTGTAGCAGGATTGGCGATGGGGTAGGCACCAGGCATTTGCCTTGAGCTTAGTGTAGAAAAAAACTGGCGGAACCCACACTCAAAATATTGCTGTCTGCGCCGACCTCCAGACTAGGCTGCAGCTCCGCAGCGCACGGCAACGCAGCGGGATGGCCGCATTACCTGGGGACGGTGCGCCCTGAAAACAGCAATCAACATAATTATTCCTGCAATGTACTTCAAAGTTGATCACGTGTTTTCATGCTGACGGCGGCTTCGGTGGTGTAGTTGGTAGCAAGCTGAGCTTCTATGCCCAAGGTCGCGGGTTCAAACCCGGCCGAAATCGTCGGATTTTTTAAGAGCGTCAAAAATTCCTCAGTATGCCTTCCTTCGGAGGGGAAGTAAAGGCGGCGATCCCATGTCATAGATTTATGGTATGAAAAAGTAAATTCCACTAATTTGTAGGTTAGAATTGATAATGCTCTATTAGTTCCAACGTTTGTCACCAGGTGCTGACTGCGATGCCATCTAGTAGCCACGTCCGCAATCTAGGTGTCGTGGATGGTAGCATTTGGTAGCAAAAGTAGGAACTAATTAAAATTATTGTCTGCAGTCCTTACTTGAATTAAAACAGATAACACACACTAATACAGCCATTACAATTAACACCGGTTATCAAACAGATTCTACACACACCCAAAGTACACGAGGCTACATGACCGCGTTGTCGCAGCCCCTAAACTAAGAAACCAAACAACCTTCATGCTGACGCCATTCTCCAGGAATAATTGCACTAAGCGTCATAATTTTATGTTGTCTTCCTGTTTACTCCCAAGAACTTACGTTTTGCAACACCCAACTCTGTCCACTGAGAAAGTCTATGAGCGCTTCTTCTTGAAGAAACAGATAGGTTGACACGTTTATTGACGGTGATACAGCTACATTCTCAGTCCAGTGACCTATCTTTATTTGAGATCAGCTTACATTAAACTCGTTGTAAAAAGACAAAGGCAGTTTCTAGCTTTCTATTCTGTGAAGTTGTTATCCCGTCAGATGCTGAACGCTGCTCTCCAGGGGATCTCCAGTGAGGAGACTTCATGTTCTTCCCTCACATCTCCACATCATGGGCTGTGATGGTTGGTTGGTTCCTCACTTTAGGGGCTGCGACAACGCGGTCATGTAGCCCTGTGTACTTTGGGTGTGTGTAGAATCTGTCTGATAACCGGTGTTATTAGTGTGCGTAATCTGTAATTCAGGTTAGGACTGCAAACGATCAATTTTCGAGTAGTTCCTACTTTTGCTACCAAATGCTACCGTCAACGACACCTAGCTGTGAACTTGGTTACTATATGCCACCGCAGCCAGCGGTGAACGTGGAACTAATAGAGCATTAATGAAATCTAACCTAGAAATTTAGCTTCACTCAATTGTAGTTAGTGGGAGGTTCTTTTTCATGCCATAAATCTATGTCATGGGACCGCTGGCTTCACTTCCCCTCCGAAGGAAGGCATACTGAGGGATTTTTAACGCTCTTAAAATTCCGACGACTTTGGCTGGGTTTGAACCCGCGATCTTGGGTATAGAAGCTCAGCATGCTACCAACTACGCTATCGAAGCCGGTGTCACAAGTCCCTAAATGAAATCAAACATCTCATTGAGATTTGAAGGGCCACTGTGAGACCAACATTAGTGGTTTGCGACATATTTGGTTGTCAGGCCCGTGCACTTGGGTGTGTGTTGAATTTGTCTAATAACCTGTGTTTCTGTGGTGGCTATAGTGGGAGCCCAAAAGAATCATTTATCTGCGTTATTTATGGTCTAACATAGAATCATTTCACTTGTTTTCGCGAAAGCTAGCGGCTGTTTGTTGATTTTATATTTTATTTTATCTTGTGGCCTCGGGTGCCGGGTGCGAGATTTGTTATTTGACGCCCAGAGGGCAGTTTGCATGTCAAATTTTGTCGTTTTTTTTTGCGCTATGAAAGTCATGGAGGTTGGATACCTAAGCTCCTTGACACTACAGCGCTTTCTAGTAGAGAAATGAGGAACATTGTGTTGACGGAAAATCCCGAGATAAATTTTGCCATTATGAACACGGCCTACTGAATTCAAATGGATTCTTTAACATGCCAACAACGTATGACATTGCCGTGATTTTTGTTGCCTTTCAAAAAAATATCACTTACCAGAGCCAGGAGCGAACCTGCAAGCTTGGGGTTGGTAGACCGACACGATAACCACTCACCCACCGTGGCAAGCTGTTTGTTGATGAACCCAGATCTCCGCAATAATACCGTACGTCCTGAACCAAGCGCCTGATTCATGTCTTTAGCTACTTGAGGCATCAGCGTCCGCCTTCCGTACCTAATTGTTCCTCCAGGCACCTTGGCAACCTCGTGAACCTGGCAATCTTCTCATCAATGTGCTTATTACCCATCATGCTTAGCAATTATCAGAATTGAATTAGCGAATATTCAACTGACGGGTACCAGTCACGGGTCTTGAAAGGACGACCTTTCACTGCAGTTAATTGGCCAAGTCAGGAACACGTTCCCCAGGTGTCTTTATGAAAATCCACAGCCTGCTTCCAGTCGACCGACCGGGTCAGGAAATGGAATGAATGAAGCCCCCATCTAGCGGTGTGAATATGAACTGTGCTGGCTGCTGAAGCCTGTCGCACTCGTCTGGGGCAATGATTAAATGAATGATAGAAGAAATGAAATGAGAGTGGAGAGTGTTGCTGGAATGAAATTTTTGGCGGGGAAAACCAGAGTACCCAGAGAAAAACCTGTCTGCCTCCGCTTTGTCCAGCACAAATCTCACATGGAGTGACCGAGATTTGAACCACGAACCCAGCGGTGAGAGGCCGGCGTGCTGCCGCCTACGCCACGGTGGCTAGGCTTATTTATAAATCGCCATAAATCATGTGTGTAGACTATCTTAATCGCATACGTTCCGTTTTCCTTTTTTGAAGAATCTTATTTGGCATTCTTAGAGTAAACTGAACGCGTGTGAACGGACGGTGATTGGTGTGTTTTTGAAGAGCCCCTTGCATCGTCTATTCTATTTTCTGTTGCCTTGCTTGTACGCTGGCGGGCTGGCAGGCCGCAGTCAATTGAATATGCATGACGGAATGTGCGAGAGAAATGGAGAGAGAGCTGACCCCCTCCCACCCCCCACCCTCCTCTAGACCAACGACACTGAGAGGCCGTGATTAAATGCCCCAGCAAAAAGCGACCGAACGAGCCCTGGATTGTAATTAAAGAGGACCGAAGAAGAATGCGCGGATGATGGCAACAATATGCACCTTAGATTAATTGTTACCAACTTATTGCTTCAATTAGCCCATAAATTGTCAAGCGAAGACATGAAGGCTATTGCTTTTTAACTGATTTTATGCTCATAAGAACGTTCGTTTCACGCATTTAAAAACTAATTTATTAGGGCAAGTTTCAAGCAATCCATCGCAGCTAAATAGCCACCAAGGGGCGTTTTGTTTTACTATAATCCTTTTACAGCCTTAAAGATTTGTGAAAAAGCAGAGAAAGAGTGCTGAATTTCCATCATCAGCCGATACAATATGGTTGGGGATTCCTTGGGGGTTACTGAGACACTTGTTAATACTGTAATGTTCATTGTCCAGAGTCATTATCTTTGTGTGCCCCGGTAAACACGGCAAGCTAACCCGGCGTTGACTGGCGCTGATCGCGGACGTGCGTACACGATTCAGTCGGTGGTTGGCGCGGACTTTTACACTTTTACCAAACATATTCAATAATGTGTACTTGCAGTCCTCATAGCCGATGCTCAAAATGTCCTCCCTCTCTTGTAACACACACCTGACCTGACATCTTCCGATGAAAGAATGGACAGCAATCTCATCTCTAATTTTTAGCCACTTTTCACATTTTGCAAAAATGAGGAAAAAGTAGACTTATGAGATCGATCAGGGCAAATGTGTGTGTGTGTGTGTCTATCTTTCTGTCCTTCTGTCTGTCTGTCTGTCTGTCTGTCTCTCTGGCTGGCTGGCTGTGTGTGTGTCCCCCCTATCAACTCCTAAATGGCTGCAGCAATCGAAACAAAATTTAGTAGAAGTAAAGATCTATACCTGAATATCTCAATGCCGTATTTGAAAATGATGTCAGTGCTACCAACTGCTGAAATATCGCAATTGAAATTTGAGCTCCATGTTGGATATGTTGGAGCTGAGCATCGCCGAGTTGCAGCTGAGGATCCCCAAGTTGTTCCACATAGCTTATGCATTATGTTGTTGCGGGTTCCTATTTTTGCAGCAACATTCTGGAGATGTTGTTTGTAAGACAGCGTTCCATCCAATGTGACCCCCAGATATTTAGGTAGTAGACACTACAGGTCTTACCAAAAGTTTACGGACACCCGCGAATTACATGGTCATTATACCTCTCCGTATACTTTTGGTCTCAGGCATACCAATTTTTACTGGGACCTAAAACGTGTTCTGAGGAATTTTTTGAGAATTTATTAAGTCGTCAACTGCGACATCATGAAGAACGATTCTACATTTATTTTCGGGTGCCAATGGAATGCTTTGATGATCCACTGGACAAAATTAACGGTCCGTGGTTCAAATCCCATTCACTCCATGTGAGATTTGTGCTGGACAAAGCGGAGGCAGACAGGTTTTTCTCCGGGTACTCTGGTTTTCCCTGTCACAATTTTATTCCAGCAACACTCTCCCCTGTCATCTCATTTAATCTGTCATTCATTTAATCATTGCCCCAGGGGAGTGCGACAGGCTTCGGCAGCCGGCACAGTTGATATCCTCGTCGCTAGATTGGGGTTTCATTCCATCGCTGACCTGGTCCGTCGACTGGAAGCAGATTGTGGACTTTCTTTTTCATAAAGAAGGAATGTACGAACTACAGGAGGCCTATTGAACCGTGGAACTCATTGTCATGCCAGCACACAGTGTCGCGGGCAGCGGTCAAACACTACAAGCTGCATCTGATCGCCACCGCGTAGTAGAACGCTGCCTGTCTGAAAGAAGCTATTTAATTCTGCAGGAAGTATTTGACCGCCACAGCCACCGCGATCGCTCCGGTGTGTGAGAGCCTTTAGACTTGCAAATTCAAAATTGTATTCTTATAATCAAGTTTCATTTATTATATTGTTTTTTTTTCATAGTAAATAACCTAATTAGTAATTGAATAACCTATAGTACATTATGCAACAAGCCTATAATGGCAATAATTAAGACAAGAGTATGCTTATAAAACGAGTGAACCAATTTGTATGTTCGACGATGTCGAAATGTGAATATTATAAGTTATGTCAGAAAACTGTATCATAATGATAGTCAGTTACTCCAGCTAATCAGTGCTCATTCATTGACCAATCAGGTAGGATACCTTCGAGCATGCGCTCAAAATCCAACATGTCGGATATGAACACAGCATCTTTCTATATAAATTACCGACATGGAAAGTGCACCGTCCATTTGTTCGCGTAAATTAACTGGCGAATATGAGACAAGAAATAGCATTGTACCTTAATATCCACAACTCCAATTTCTACACAGTGCATTGCTTTCAAACGACTTCGGTGACAGTTTGACTGAATGCTGCTGCTCATCGGTGGTCGGCAGCCTATAATCATAAGACATTGCCAAGCAGACAGAGCGCATGCGTCGGTCGGTCAGAGAATTTGGGAAACAGAGATATCCTAGCCAGCGCATGCACTCCGATCACAAAATTCAAGTGACTGAATCTCAGCAAATAATTATGAATATGTATGAAAATTATAAAAATTGCTTACGCTCGTTTTATAAACATACTCGTGTCTTAATTATTACCATTATAGGCGAGTTGCATACGACTGTTTATGTTCAACGATAATTATAACTATTTTATGTTCGAACATAGAGCCTCCGTGGCACCTCCTGCACGCCGGCCTCTCACTGATGGGTCCGTGGTTCAAATCCCGGTTACTCCTAATGAGATTTGTGCTGGACGAAGTGGAGGCAGACAGGTTTTTATCCGGGTACTCCGGTTCTCCCTGTCACAATTTCATTCCAGCAACACTCTCCACTATCATTACATATCATCTGTCATTCATTTCATCATTGCCCCAGGGAAGTGCGACAGGCTTCGGCAGCCGGCACAGTTCATATCCTCGCCGCTAGATCGGGGCTTCATTCATTCCATACCCTGACCCGATCGGCCGACTGGAAGTATGCAGTGGATTTTCATTTTCATATTCGAACATAAATATTCATAAATATCTGTCGAGATTTCGCCAGTTTTATGTACTGAACAGAGCGCATGGGACGCAGAGAATGCATTGTATTCGCCGAGGCCTCCTGGAATACCCCACTATGACACTAGAAGCCACGCAGTGAAATTTAAAATAGGAGGCCGTGGAAGTCAGCGTAGGTGCGATGCTATCCTTACCTAATTGGTCACACAACACTTTCTTGAGCTCTGATTGGTGGGTGAAACTGTATCATAATGAAAACTTGTGCTATAATGAGCCTCATTATAGTAGGCTACAGTTTTCTGACATATAATATTTACATTTCGCCATGGTCGAACATAATAGTACATTATGCAACGAGCCTATGATGGCAATAATTAAGACACGAGTATGTTTATAAAACGAGAGTAGCGAGTTTTATAATTTCCATACGAGTGTTTTAATTACCATCATAGGCGAGTTGCATACGACTGTTTATGTTCGACGATAATTATAACTTTATTATATGTTTTAACACCGACAGTAGTGGCTACGCTGGCTAACGCGCAGCATTAGGTCATGGGGCCAAGCTCTCTGCTGACTCGGTAGACGCGTGGGTTCGAGCCCCACCGTCGGCCGTCCTTGAAATGGTTTTCCGTGGTTTCCCATTTTCAACACCAGGCAAATGCTGGGACGGTACCTTCTGACAGGCCACGGCCGCTTCCTTCCACATCCTTGCCCAGTTTCATTCACCATCATTCATTTCATCTCTCATTAACTCCTCTCATGAGGTTGGCGTCAGGAAGGGCATCCGGCCGTAAAAACCATTGCCACAAAGACCTCCATCGCACCTCATCCCCGACCCCGTTGGAAAACGGGAATAATAAGGGGTCGACATACATACTATATGTTTTAACATAAATATTTGTGGGATTCAGTAACTTCATTTAGTGAACTGAACAGAGCGCATGTGTGGGTCAAAGAATTTCGAAAGTAGAGACCATTTACTTTGCTTGGCAATGTTATTGTTTACAGCCTGCCGTCCAGCTCTAGCATTCACTAATATTGTGACCGAAGTCGTTTGAAAGCAATGCGCTGTGTAGAAATTGGTGTTGGGGATATTAAGGTACAGTGCTATTTCTTGTCTCATATTTACGTGAACATATGGGACGGTGCACTTTCCATGTCGATAATTTATATAGAAGGATGCTGTGTTGCTAACTTCAGGACGTAGATTCATAAATTTCTTTCATATGTCATAGTATTTTCTTGTTACCGTAAAGGTTCGTGCTGATTTTGCCTTTGTGAATGGGAGTGTAACTACAATGGTTGATCCGATATCCAATTTGAACTTACAAATCATGTAATTCATGTCCGACATGTTGGATTTTGAGCGCATGCGCGAAGCTATCCTTGCCTAATTGGTCAATGAATGAGCTCTGATTGGCTGGAGAAACTGTTTCATAATGATGACTAGTACTATAATGACCCTCATTATGATACAGTTTTCTGACATATAATATTTTCATTTCGCCATGGTCGAACATAAAGTATGTTACAGTATTGCGACGCATGCTGATGAAGGGCTTACAATAAACATATTAATAACAGGTGTATTTCAGTAAACTCAATTAATACAAGAGTTAATACGACTCTTGAACACATTATCCTTCGTAGTTAATGTTTTTGCTTCATAAGGGGTTTTACTTCTCCAGTAGTTTTATGATTTGATAGGGTTCACTTAACTGGTCTTGCAATGATGTGTTTCGACATGCGCCTTATCAACTAAACTTTCCGCTGAACTTTAGTCTTGTCTTATGTCATTCACAGAACATAAAATAGCAATGCGAAATTTGATAAGGAAACAAAACAAGAATTGTTTGTGTCGTGTTTTGCAACACGGCTATGGGCTGCTTTCGTGGAGAATCAATTGCCTCGTTGGATTGTCTTTCCAGTCGGTCAGCACGTAGACCCGCCCCCACGTGTGTAAGTGTATAAACAACGCAAGTCTACAAACAAAACATTTTATTTTGAGTCTATTATATAATGCGCCGGCCCCGTGGTGCTGGGGTAGCGCGTTGCCTCTCACCCAGAGGCCCCGGGTTCGATTCCCGACTCCATTAGGGATTTTAGAAACTGGCGTGAGGGCTGGAACGTGGTGCACTCAGCCTCGTGAGGACAATTGAGTAGGTGTCTGACAGTGAGGCAGCGCCCCGGCCTCGAAACCCAAGATTAACGGCCGAGGGGACCCGACGCGCTGACCACGCGTCACCCCAATATCTGCAGGCCAAATGGCTGGACAGCGGTTGCTTGGTAGGCCTAGGCCCTTCATGGACTGTAGTGCCAGGGGTTATTATTATTTATATATATATTATTTAATGCATATTATTCTGACTGTCAACATCGAACAGTGACAACAAACGCCATTCATAATTAATGACGTTTGCTTTTGTGTTTTATGCAATGATAGATAAACAATTACCCTACACCCACGAAAACCAAGCATGGTACAGCCTTAAAGCAGTGATCTCTGGCTTCCTTGGAAATAAGAAAGCCGAGTGAGGGCTGGAACAGGGTAAACTCAGCCTGGTGAGGTAAAACTGAAAAGAGGAGGGTTCAATTCTTGCCCCAGCTATCCTGGAAGTGGTTTTCTGTGGTTTCCTACTTCCACTCGAGGCAAATGCTGGAATGGTACCTAACGTAAGGCCACGGCCGCTTCGTACCCAAATCGTATCTCAATTACAAATACACACACAATAGTACACAGGTTATCAGACAAATTCTACACACACCCAAGTACACGGGGTTACATGACCACGATGTCGCAAAACCCCTGAAAGATTTAACAAGAACTCTTACTTCTTTTTATTAATCCTGTATCTATCTTTTTTTTACATTTTCAGAAAGTTCGCCTCGAAAGCAAACCATTTTTACAGTGTAGTTGAGCGCTCCCCAGGTGTTCTCAAGGAACGAATGTAGGTGAAACGAGCCACTTTCTGCTCCAGAAACCTTTTGAGTGTCAGAGTAAACAGTGTAAAACACACACAATTATCACAGCCTTCTAAGTTTCAACACAATAGACAGTGCACGTTCTTTGTTCATCCCTCTTCATTCTCCCCAGGAGAAAAAAAAATCGTATTGTGCAAATTTTTGATGAGGGTAACGAAGTGTATTATGTTTCCCGAGGAGAGGGTGCTGTGGACTTCCACCCCCACTCTCACTCCCCACTGGATCACAGCATCCCTCTCACCCGCAATATCGTGGTTACCCTCCCCCATTATCTCATTCTGTGGTCTGCCCCGGCAGCGGGAGATTCTAACACAATTTGTGGCACATATACGAGGAGGGGAAGCTCTGTACCAACACCAAATCTCGGGGCTTCATATACAGTACAAAAAGTGAAAAATCAATATGGTGAGGTGACAGTTGTCACTCTTGGTGCGTCTTAGCGCCGAGCCTGCGGTATTAATGTCTTCATTAACCCGAGTAACGCTAATGATGAGCTCGCTGTCTGAACTTGGACGTATCGAATGTCTTACCCTTGCCTCATTTAACGACCATTTTCTCTGCTCTCTTTTTAGCCTATTTTCATTTCTGAAAAATAGGCTTATGAGATCACCTTTTGTCCGTGTGCGTGTGTACGTGTGTGTGTATGCGTATGTGTGTGTCCCCCTAATAAAATCTGAACGGCTGGAGCGAGTTCAATGAAACTCGGTAAGGACATAGTTCTACCTTTTCCGACCCAGACCTTGCCCTTTACATATTATTACGTCTCACCAATTGAACATGGTGGTTGTGCGAAATATTTCACCGGCATTCTATATCTCCGAAACTATTACTGACATCACCCCGAAATTTTGTACAGTGATAAAGGGCACTACTAGAAGTTCACCTATGAGACTTTCGAAGAACTGTTAACCACAAAACGAACATGGTGGCCAAGTGAAGTTGAAACTTTTAAATATACTTTTCTCGTGATTTTACCATCTAAATGCAATGAAACATGGAACAGCAATTGTTTATACATATTGCAATGCACTGGCATCTAATTTAGTTCAATTCTTTACATAACCTCAAGATGGTGGCGGTGCGAAATATTTCGCCGATATTATATATCTCCGAAACTATTACTGATACCATCCTGACATTTTTTTACGTTTTTATTTCTTGTGTCCTAATCATGCGATTGAAGTTTGAATACTACACCTACACAATAATCTTCATGTAATAGTACATAACTCTAAGATCTACATATATAAAATACAACATGATGGCCATCCGAAATATTTAGACGATTCTCAATATCTACGAATCTATTACAGCAATCAAACTGAAATTGTGAATGTTGATAGAGGAAATTAACATAAGTAGGATAGGCTATATGAAAATAGGCTGTATAGTTCTTCACGGAACTACTTGTATGAATATACTGTACTTACAAGGGGTAGACATACATACAATGCTTGATGATGATGATGACGATTATGATCGTTTCGATAATCATTTTGGTGACAGCAGAAGTAGTGCGAGGATCTGAGATAGAGGGATCGGGCTTTCTAACACAGAAGTGAGAGACAAAACCCATTTCTCTCCGTGTTGTGTGTTTAACCTTTTAATAATTAAATCTCTATCTATCGTATGGCTTTTAGTGCCGGGAGTGTCCGAGGACATGTTCGGCTCGCCTGAGTCTATAGCTGCTTCCAGCTGACACCCTTAGGGTGAGCTACAAGTTCCGTTCAATTTCAAGTAGTTCCAACTTTCGCCGCCAGATGTCAATGATACCGGTTCCTAGTGGTGAACGTTGTAACTTTGATACAGAGTTCCGACGAAATCTAACCTAACGATTTAGCTTCACACAAGTATAGTCTGTGGAAGGATCTTTTACATGCCGTAAATCTATGACATGGGACCTCCGGCTTTACTTCCCCTCCGAAGAAAGGCATACTGAAGGATTTTTAACGCTCTTAAAAAATCCGACGACTTCGGCTGGGTTTGAACCCGCTATCTTGGGCACAGCAGTTCAGCAAGCTACCGACTACGCCACCGAAGCCACTAATAATTAAATGAATACATAGTACAAAGGAAATCGCAATAGCTTGGGTTATCAGGCAGTAATATGCACGGAGCAGATCACTGCATTATTCCTAGACCCTAAAACAAACAAATAAACACCGCAAATAACAGTAGAAATGGGGCCCCGAATCCAGGAATGAAGTAACCAGATGCTCGTTCTACAAGAATAATACATTTTTGGCCAGGTTTGTCTATGAGTGTTGCAGACTAACCTACTGAAAGCAGCAAGTAACGTATGTTTCTATAGAATGTGATCATATCTAATCCTGTTCTCTCCATGTAAGCATCCGGGTTCCAAACCTACGTGCCTCTGAAGAAGCAACTAGCAATCGTGAGTAGTTCCTTGTTGTTGATGATTCATTTAGGGCTTTGATGACATCATGGCCATGTAGCCTCGTGTACTTGGGTGTATGTCTGATAACCTGTGTTGTTGTGTGTATTTGTAATCGAGACTAGGATTGAGAGGAAGGCGACTGCGAAAATGGAAAATATAGATTTAGAGAGAGGGTTCATAGAAAACATAGAACAGATTCATTGTGTGATAATCTCGAGGACCTCTGAATAGATTTTGATGCGGTTCCTCAGTTCTACAGTAAATCCCTTTTCTTGAGAAAGGCTTATGTGAAGAAATGTTCATATTCAGAGAGGCCGACAGGAAAGAAGACGGAGTGGAGCTCAGCACAAGTAAGTGAAAGCAATGTCGGACTCAACTTGGGTCCCGTGGTCGCCAACCCACGTCCCAATAGATATGAGCCCCTATGGGGGAGAGTAAGTACCCTTTGTATTTTTTTTTAGTGCATGTTTTTTTTTGTGCCGGGAGTGTCCGAGGACATGTTCGGCTCGACAGTTTTTGTAGCTGCTTCGAGACGGACACCCAATGGATGAGCTACAAGTACCGTTGGGGAGGAAAGTGGGAATGTAAGGACGAGGAGTTGGAAGGTAGCGGCTGTGGCCTATAATTAGGGACCAACCCCGGCATTTGCCTGGAAGGAAGATGAGAAACCACAGAAGACCATCTTCAGGGTTGCCCGCGGGGGGGATTCGAACCTCCTCGCCTCCCGGATGTGAGCGACTGCCAGCAGTCATGCCGTAACGATCACGGCTAACTCACCCGGTCCCTTTGTAATGAAGACATAAGACAGAAAAAAACAAAGAGAACTTTTTGAGGGAAATAGCATTCCTGAGGTGTAAACGCAGACACATTTCTCTCGAGTTTCAAAACGCTCGGAAATACGGGACAATAACCGTCCCGGATAGGAACTATCCGGGACTCGCGTCAATTAGCACGAATACGGGACTGTCCCGTAAAATCCGGGACGTCTGGCAACCCTGCAACGAATAACTTAGATGCGGGCTAACTTTTTGAATCCCCCAAGGGCTCACATCTAGTGGAACGTGGGTTGGTGACCACGGGGCCCCAGCTGAGTCCAGCAAAGCTTCCGCTTACTTGTGCCGGGCTCCTCTCCGTCTTCTTTCCTGTCGAACTCACTTGGTCAACTCTTGTTCTCTTCCGACCCCGATGGTATTAGTGTATCCGAGGCCTAGGGAGTCTCTTCCTTTCCCGCCTTAATTGGCCCTTGTCTCATCTTTTCTGATTCCCTCCTTCTGCGAGGGGTCAGCCTTCTTTTTCTTTTCATGTTATCTCCTGCCTTCTGCTCAAGGCCCTCAAGGAGGCCGGGTGAATGTAGCCCCACCACTTCTTGTGCACCCTGGATATTGCTACAACCTCAGGGGCTCACGCCTGGTGAGTTCGGGAGTTGGTGACCCTGAGGGATTCCTGAGCTGGATCCGGTTTTCCCCCTTTTATCCCTTACCTCTGGGGCGGACCCTCTCCTCTTTCACTTTCCAATCTGCCTTTCGTGGCTCTCCTTCCTTACAAGTCCCTCAATCCGCATTCTTCGAGGGTTGAGGGCATTTCTTTTCCTCGTGTCCTTTATTTGCCTTATTCTCCTTTTGTTTTCCATTTCTTCTTCTAGTATATAAGTTAGTAGTTAGTTTTAGTTATAGTTTACATTTCATTATCATCTTCACGATCACCCAAACCGTTAGGGGCCGATAACCTAGATGTTAGGCCCCTTAAAACAACAATTATCATCATCATCATCATAACTTTTAAAACTTATTTTGTTTATGTCTTCAACATTATGATTATCCGAAGCACCCAAAAACCCTCTGGCATCATAGCGACTGCAGTGGAAGTTGAATGTGTGTCGTTAAGAGCCAGTGGTGTTCGTATGTTTAAATCAATTCAAGCAGTACGCGGAAGGGCTAACGTACTGTCTTACTTAACACAACTGCGCAAAAGTGGCGCGCTCCAAATGAAACAAGTGACATGGAATGCGGACAGATGTTCAAATTCATTTAAAGCGAAGAAGAGAGACGGGAGCTTGATGAAACCCTAGCTGGCCTCTCGTTACGTAAGCCGTGTCTTTATTGAACAAACTAGCCTTTATTTAATACAGCCTGGCAAAATTAGAATACAAGATTGTTGAGCTATATGGCAGCTCCGGCCAGTTGCCTCTTACAGTATATAGGGCGTCATTTATGTACTTGAGTACCCTTGAGGGGCGTGTGGGGGATGGGTATAGGATCAATTTGAGATAGGGAACCTGGGGTCGGAATGGCCCCCTAACCCCAGAAAACAGGTTTGTTTCAGGCCCTCCGCCCCTGTAAAGTAGGGAAGCGTGCCATGTGTTACTCTGAGGTCAGGCACTCTTTCGCTGTCAACGGTCTTGGCGCGACCACCGCTCAACGCTGCGTTAACCGAGAGCTGCATTCCACTTGCCAATTGATAGTTCCGTCGTCTTTAACTACTACAGAAACAAACGTAACTCGTTGATACTAATAATCAAAAGGCAATTAATTTACAGAATCAACGATAGTTTTAAAAAATCAGCACAGAATAAACACGCACAGTGACTACGCCCCCTCCTGCCCCTATAAAAAATAAAGAAAAAGAAAAAATTAAGGCATGGCCCCCAATGAGAAATGAACCCGGGACCTCCGTGCCTCACCGCTATCCTCTCGGCTAACGCAGCGCTAAGCGGTGGTCGCACCAGGACCGTTGACAACGAAAGAGCGCCTGACCTCAGCGTAACACATGTCGAGCTTCTCTACTTTACAGGGGCGGAGGGCCTGAAACAAACCTGTTTTCTGGGGTTAGGGGGCCATTCCGACCCCAGGTTCCCTATCTCAAATTGATCCTATACCCGTCCCCTACACGCCCCTTAATGGTACTCAAGTACATAAAAGACACCCTGTATATACATTCTATAAAATAAAGTCTTCAGCCCTGACTATTTGTTCCGGATAATCTCGAAGACCCCTGAAAAGGTTTTGATGCGGTTCCACAGTTCTATATCGCATTTCTTGAGAAAGACTTATGTGAAGAAATATTCGTTTATGGTCAAGATACATTAAAAATTAACAATTTAAGTGAGGCCTCGACGCGACTGTTTAAACAAATAGGCCGTATTTATGAAATCAGAGTGCAATTCGTCACTTCTGCGAGTAATTATCTTTCTTTTGAAAGTGGCTGACTGCGTGGCTCAGCGGTAACGTTCTCGCTTGCTGGGCCAAAGTTTGCAGGTTCGTATCCTGTCGCAGTCAGCTGGCTATTTGAGGGTGCGCAAATGCGAGGGAGCCGTGTCAGTAGACTTACTGGCACGTTTAAGATCCCCTTCTGGGCAAAATTCTGGCACCCCGGCATCTCTAAAAGCCAGAGTAGTTAAAAGGGACGTAAAACCAATAACATTATTATTATTATTATCTTTTGAATGTTTATTTGTTACGATCGGTTACTTGTGGACATCCCTTGTGTGAATATAGGGTGTCGCAAAATTTTGTCGACAAACTCAAATCAGAGGTTCCGGCCCTTATCTGAAGCAACTTGAGATAGGACACTTATGGCCGGAAACGAACCGTTAAAATCTGTGCGACGTTAAACTTTTAAACTTATAACCGTCTGGAAACATTCACAGTAATGTAATAATTGGAATTGCATTGCGTCTTACAGAAATAGATGGACCTGTGAGATTCTATTACCATGGTTACCGTGTTGCCTTCTTTCATTATTCCATTGTAAATATACATGTTTTAAGGTATTTATTTAATTGTGAGGCATTTAAAGAGTAAGTGAGTGCGTTGTGTAGGTTGGTGTTAATGGGACCTTTTTTTTTGGTACAAAACTGCAATGGGACCTTAGCAGAATAATATAGGGAGGGTTTATATGCATTGTTCCCCGCCCAGTCATTGGAAATATTCGTGTTGACTGACTGAAGAGTAACACATGACAGTCAATTTAAAATTTAAATTTTTATTATTTATTAAATACAAAAAGCTTTGAAATTATATATAACATTGATTAAAGTAGAAGTTTCAATGAGAATACATTTTGAACGATTTATTTCAATTACCTAACGTGGAAATATACAATTTGCAATGTACCTATAAACATTACTTAACCCTTTATAGGGCAAAACTATTTTCTACTTTTGGGTTTCTACGATTTAATTTAATTAAATTATTATAATTAATAATAATGTGTTTTTTTGTTTCTCTATTTTTAATGTTTATATATTTATTTTTAATTTTGAATTTATGTTCTTATAGATTTAATTTTTATATTCTTATTGAATTAATTAATTAATTAACTAATTTCGGAATGATTTTTACAATTATTTTCTTATTTTTTATAGTTTTTTATTTATTTTAATACTAATATTTCTTTTATTATTGTAATTTTATTTTTATTATATTTTTACACTTTAATTGTTAATGTTTTTATTTTTTATTTTTATTTTAATAAGACATTACATCAAGTAGATAGGCCTACGTATATAATATTTGATTTTTAGAATTACTAGGCACTTCGGCATGAAAAAATTCTGAAATTTGGCCCAAAGATTCAACTATCATCATCTTTGAAAGCATCAACTGTCCTTATTACAGTTGGTTAATATAGAGACCACTATCCCATAATGGCGCTGTTGTGAAAGTGTGGCGAGACCTGTACATTGGCTGTTGAAACAATCTCTTGGCTGTGATGGTGAATTCCAGCAACATAATTATGTTTATGTTCGACGTTGTCGAAATGTAAACATTATGTGCCAGAAAACTGTATCATAATGAGGCTCATTATAACACTATTTTTCATTATGAAACAGTTTCTCCCACCAATCAGAGCTCAAGAAACAGTTGTTTGACCAATTAGGTAAGGGTACCTTCGCGCATGCGCTCAAAATCCATTTCTGTGTTGGCAAGCAAAGTGAATGGTCTCTGCTTTCGAAGTGCCTTCACCCGCGCTCTGTTCAGTCAGCAAAGCCAGCGCGCCCTTTTCATTAACAGAATCCCACAGATATTTATGAATATTTATGTTAAAACATATAATAAAGTTATAATTATCGTCGAACATAAACAGTCGTATGCAACTCGCCTATAATGGTAATTAAGCCACTCGTATGGAAATTATAAAACTCGTGTCTTAATTATTGCCATTATAGGCTCGTTGAATAATGTACTATTATGTTCGACCTTGACTATTATATGTCAGAAAACTGTACTATAATGAGACTAATTATAACATTATTTTTCATTATGAAATAGTTTCTCCCACCAATCAGAGCTCAAGAAACAGTTGTTTGATCAATTAGATAAGGATAGGATCGCATCTGAGCTGAGTTCCAAGGCCTTCTAATTTAAATTTCACTGCGTGGCCCAGTGTCATAGTAGGGTAATCGAGGAGGCCATGGTCAAATACAAGGTATTGTCTGCGTCCCATGCGCTCTGTTCAGTACATAAAACTGGCGAAATCTCGACAGATATTTATGGATATTTATGTTCGAACATAAAATAGTTATACAAATTATCGTCGTATGGAAATTATAAAACTCGCATACGCTCGTTTTATAAACATACTCGTGTCTTAATTATTGCCATTATAGGCTCGTTGCATAATGTACTATATTGTGTCTCTGATTATTTAAATGAACATTTGTGTACGGTTCATTCTGGTTAACAGAGTTGTGCGCCTGTGTTCTTCATCATTGTTCACAAAGAGCAGTCTCGCTGCAGACTTGTGAAGTACTCGTACTTTAACCCCATTGTATAGGACAGTGTGGAATGAAACGATGGCAATTGGCTGGAGGGCAATTCACACGGCCACGGCGCGGGGAAGAGGATTATGAGTCTGGAGGCTCGTGACTTCACTTGTTTGGGGGTGCGATTCAACAAGTCAGGACAAAGCCTCATCCAAGAGCAAATAAGAAACAGCAGCACGCTATAAACCGACGACAATAGAATGAAGGGCGCAAGAAAGGTCAGGAACGTTCTGGAATGGGAACATCAAGTGTTTAAAAATGAACAAGACCTTTCCCTTTAGGTTGACAACAAAACCAAGTATTTCACATAAGAACCAGCAATACAGTGAAGAAATACATGATGAAATCATCCTTTATACAGTAAACTCTCGATTATCCGCGGGTGGTTTATCCGCTTTGTGGATTATCCGCGGTGTCTGTAGGAGAACATTTTTATAAAAAAGGGAAGGTTTTGAAACCGAAAATTATTTCTCAAAAATTGAAATGAAGTTACTAAATGCTTAAACGTAATAAAATTCGTAAATCGCAAATACAGTACAGTACACTTAATAATGTACAGTACAAAACGTGTACAGTAGTTCAGTATTACTGTACAGTACTGTACTGTATATCGGTATACACACTGTACGTGTGGACCGTTACTCATGATGCAGCATTAGGACACATTGACAGGATTCTTCAATACCTTGAAAAGCAAGACGACGCATCACTTTGTGACAAGATGGTGTTGTGAAAACTCAAATCACAAATAAAGAAAAAGTGTTTTACTACGAAAAAGCAAAAGATCGATTTTTTTGTTAAACAGTAAACAAGACTTTTTAATAACACACATAACATCGACTGAGTTTTGTTATCATGTACGTCCTTTTATTGTATAATAAACTTATTTAAAGCACTTGTGTGTTATTTTTTAATGCATTCGACCTTTGTTTAACCATTACCAGCAATTTTGCGGCTCATCAGCGAAATTCGATTATCCGCGGTATCCGCGCCATGGATAATCGGGAGTTTACTGTACTTTGCAAATGGCTTCCCTTCTCGGACGACAATTTATTTTTATTTATTTTTTAAAATATTTATTCTTCGTTCAAGGCAAGTTACTACATTATTTTATTGCAAAAATTATCGTCCATCAATCAACACTTTAAAAACATATAATCAATTGTGGTACCGGTACATGTTTCGGGCTACTCTATGAGACCCTTCATCAGCCACACTATAAAGAATGCATGGAACATCTCAAACACATTAAAGACAATTTAAAAGCCCTAAAAATCATATATATATATATATATATATATATATATATATATATATATATAAATTATTTAAAAAACATGCAGAACACAGAATAAGAAGCATGCACTTGTCGTTGGAGCACTATCAAAGGCCCTCCGGCCCATTATTTTATGAGGTTGTGTGGGCAAAGTTGCAATAAAATAATCATCAAAGTCAACACGGACCAAAAACTGAGGAAGTAAATCCCACAAGTTACTACATTGCAGCATTTTTTTTGTTTTGTTTTGTTTTGTTAGATACTGATAGTTGTGTTAAATATTGCCCTTCAAGTTTGCTTGCTTAGCGTGATTATGAGATGGTCATTTATTAATAATCTTGGTTTTCTTCCCCCGTAAAACACAACGACCCGTTGTACCATTATGTTTGGCGTGTTGCGGATACCTCTCGTCGAATGATACTTTTTCTTTGAGGAAATGTAATAGCACATTTATATGAATTATGAATACTGGATTAAGTTAGGAACTATGCGTCCTTGCACTAGGATAAACAAGCAACAGAGCAACGTTGCTTAGTGGCAGTCATATCTCAAATGAGTTAACAGACACAGATTGGATTATGCTAAAAGGAGGTTCCTGAAACCATCCGAGTGCCTCTGAGCTGGAAACCGGAAAATTTCAGAAGTCCTGAGGGTACAGATTGGGTGCCCTTACGTGACCAAGTGTTCTCAGCATGCCTTATCGTTCCCATTCATTGATGTCAAACTATTGAAGGTTGTTGTATAAAGATATTGATAGCTGCACCAAATCGCAATGGAGGGAGGTTCCTGAATTGAAGACATCCTCTTGTGTTCTGTGAATAGAAAGATATACTGGAATAAAACACAGGCTTATCTTTGTATAAGATTAAAAAGTGACAGCCAGTCTGAAAGACTAAACTTTGTATCTTTTAAATGCTACAAATGCTGAAAAATGCTAGAAAGGCTGGAGACATGTTAGAAAATTATCTGCATAATACTTATCTTGCATTATAATACTTTACCTTGTTTCAAATTACTCGCGAACGGCAAGTGCAAACCAAGGGCAAAGCAAGTTCAAGCACGCGGGATGCCGTCACTCTCACCAGAGCGCGTGGAGACGTGCCCCATTCAATCAAGTCTAAAAACACTTATAGTGGGCGATGTTGAAGATAGACATATGCTCTCGCGGACATTTTTGTAGAACTTTTCATGCTGACCAATTATTACGCTCATAGTATATTGATATGTTTAACGGGTTGCCCAGCGTAAGCTTAAGAAGCGCACGGACGCCAAGTTTGTTTTCGACTTTTTCACTGAAATCGTTACTGCTTGGCTTCCTTTGATCATACATAAATTATTTTCTACAGAATCTTTCCTCGAGATATCCTTTACAGAATGGTGAAAACCGCATCAAACTCTATCCAGTGGTTCTCGAGATTACCCGTGACATCCAAGAATCGGGGATTTTTGTCTTATACTAACGAAGTAGAGATTATCGGGGAACACATGCACCAAGCGGTACTAAGACGTCACACAACTCAGTGCATCTGTGTACATTTCGTCCCGTCATCGTAACGTAACGCCAGACCCCAGCGTAACGACGAAGTCGACAAGATCACTTAAAATGATAAATACTAATCGTGATATTAAATAAGAAACATGTGGCTTGGTATCCAATTCAAATTGTCAATTTGATTATGATTATGTATACCCTTAATCCTCCTATGGAAGACAGACCAAATTTAGAAATGTGGCTATGGAGCAGGAAATTGGTAGTGAACGTCCCCTAAGAGAAAAGTGCAATTGTCAAGTATTAACTCTAAGAGAAAGATTCTGTTGTTGTAAATTAGTACATTATGCAACGAGCCTATAATGGCAATAATTAAGACACAAGGATGTTTATTAAACGAGCGAAGCGAGTTTTATAATTTCCATTCGTGTGTCTTAATTACCATTATAGGCAAGTTGCATACCACTGTTTATGTTCGACGATAATTATAACTTTATTTAAATTATGTTCTAACATAAATATTCATAAATATCTGTCGAGATTCTGTCGGCAGAATCTTCTTCTTCGGAATTTTGTGGGATCAGCATTTGATCTCTACCCTATAACGAATCCCAAAGCTTTGAAACATTGTTTATCCTGAAGTAGCACCAAAAGATAGCACACAGGTACTATGTTGGATCATTTTGTTATTTTGGTCAAATAACACAAAATAGGCTGTTACAAACGCTTTAAAATTAAAGTGTATCGTATTATCAACTAGTTATTCCTCAAATTCGATGCGTATAGAATGTCAACGGAAGGAAAATCAATTGAGTCCCAAATAGAACAGTTATGACATCTGGCGGAAATGTTTCGCATAAGAAATCCATTTAATGAACAGAGAGCTGAATTATAATTTCCGTTGAACTAATGTCATACGCCTGATTACTCCCTAACGTTCTGGTGTGTTCATGTCAACAACAGTATTCACTAAAATTGTCGGCGAAATCTTACGAATGAAAGGCAGTATGTGTAGAAATTGGAGTTGTGGATATTAAGGTACAGTGGTATTTCTTTTGCAATATTGCCCAGCTTGTTTATGCATTGTAACTACAATGGTTGATCCAATATAGGCTACATTGTCAACTTTCAAATCATGTAATTCATGTCCGACATGTTGGATTTTGAGTGTATGTGAGAAGCTATCCTGATCTAATTGGTCAATGAATTAAAATATTGAGCTCTGATTGGTTGGAGAAACTGTGTTATAATGAGAAGTAATACTTTAATGATCCCCGTTGTGATACAGTTTTCTGACATTTATTTACGTATCGACAATCGTCGAACATTAAAGAGCATTAACTTACTTGTGTTTATATTATTTGCGCCTGCATTACATTACTCAATATCTGAGATATAACACCGCGTGCTAAGCTTGAAAACACAAAATGTTTTGTGGAGCGAGTATTCACAGTATTATATAATACACATTGCAATAATATGTGATATCCCTGTTTTGATACAGGATTTAAAACTGCATTATAGAATAACCCTAAAACATTTGACGTTTCATTTGTTCAAACAAATGACAGTTAATGTGATGTATTTCGTAGATTAAATTATTGGTGTCACAACAGAGTCACATCAACATAATACTGATGACATTCAATTACCTTTAATTCTGTAAACACGACATGCTGGCAGCGTTATTCGCTATGTTCAGTTCCGTGCAGTAAAGAGAGGATCGGGAGCCCAGCGTACTTCCAAAATCATCTGGGCCCTATTTTACCGCTGAGGAAAGAGCCTCTGGCATATTGGGTTTAGTTCCCAGCATTCACTCGATAACGTTCTGTTGTTGTTTGAGTCTTCAGTCTTTTGACTGGTTTGATGCAGCTGTCCATGCCTCCCTGTCCTGAGCTAATTGTTTCATCTCTACATAGCTACCATACCCTATATCCGAGGCAATCTGTTTAACATATTCTAATCTTGGTCTACCCCTACAGTTCTTGTCCTCGACCCTTACTTCCATAACTCAGCTTGCTATTCCTGGGTGTCTTAGTATGTGTCTTACCAACCTAACTCTTCTCTTCATTAGCAGTTGCCAGAAACATATCTCTTCTCTTCCACTCGTCTTAATACCTCATCGATTGTAACCCTATCTACCCATCTGATCTTCATCATTCTCCTGTAACACCACATTTCAAACGCTTCAATTCTCCTCTTTTCTGCTGCACCAATAGTCCAAGTTTCACTTCCATAGAGCGCCTCGCTCCAGACAAAGGCTTTAGAAAATGACTTCCTAATGACTAAATCTATATGCCTTTTCGATGTCAACAGATTCTTTTTTTGTAGAAATGCTTTCCTTACCTGAGCTAATCTCCTTTTTATATCCTCTTTGCTTCGTCCGTCACTTCCTAAGTAACAGAAGTCTCCTACTTCCTTCCGTTTTTCACCTGCCATTTTGATGTCCATAGAGGTTTCTGATTTTTTCCCGGCTGCATTCCAATAATTTTGCTTTATATTTATTCATTTTCATCATGATTTTTTTTTTTCAAGACGGAGTCCATACCATTCAAAAACTCTTCAAATCCTCAGGCGTGTCGGCCAAGATGACGATGTCATCGACAAATCTCAGAGTTGAAATTATTTCTCCTTGAATCTTCACTCCCACTTTAAATTTTTCTCCAATTTCCTTCATTGCTTGTTCAATGTAAAGATTGAAAAGTATGGGTGGTAAGTTGCAGCCTTGCCTCACACCTTTCTGAATACCAGCTTCTCTCTATTTTAGCGTCGAGGAAAGAGCGTCTGGAATCTTGGGTTTAGTTCCCACCAATCACTCGATAACGTTCTACTGAAATTATTTTTCTGGCACGTACTTACTTTTACACAAGTTATTTTCGAAATTTATTGTTTTTCAGTCAGTGAACACAAATTGTACCCAAATGTAATGGGTGATTCCCTAACACTGAAAAAGATACATGAGATTTATAAATTTATACAGGGTCTTTCATATAAAATAAGAACGGCAAGCGGCAGTTTTGTTATTCACTGCTGCGGTGGCCGAGCTTGTGGCGCGCCATGGGCCCCTGCTGTGCTATTGAAAGTGCGCACATAGTACATACGTTGGCTTTTTTTTTTTTTTTTTTTCAAAATAAAAGATTGACATACCAAACTGATTTTACTCCTAAATGTTTGCTTGTTTTATTCTTATGTCTTAACATAAACGCCAAATCGATTGAAATATTTGTCGTATCGTTACACCAGCTTTCCAATGCCCTCGGCAAAATATTCTTCCACCACTGATGTGGATACGTCTGGACAGGATCGCGTAAAAGAGCCACCGACAGACACCACAATATTTTTTATAGGAGTACTGGTATATATTTATTTTAACATTTATGTTGGTAAAACTGCATCGAATGATTGGTTCCGGCATCTTATTGACGGTCGGAAGCAGTGAGGCGCTCATAGTCGAGGATGTAGAACTAAGATACATTTGCGACTCATACGCATGGCTGCTCTGAGCACAAATCAATCGCATGATCTCCAGTAGCGTGTGCGAGGATTATGGCGTCGAGTGGAACCGCTCAGATCGAATGCTCAGTGGTTATTCAAGTGGTACACTGGCCGGCAAAAAATACCAATCACTTGAAAATTTCAGCATTACTTTCATTTAAATCATAAATATGAACGCTCTAGACCTACTGTCGACCAAAGTATTATGTGCTCTCGAGTTTGAAGGTTGTTTGTGAAGTAACCAATAGACCTACATAAAATCCAATAACATCATCGTTTTCGTCGTTCTATTTTACGTTAGTTCATGTAGGTTTGGAATTTTTAATTTATATTTTAATATTTTTTATCGCAGTTGGAACACAAAATGTGCCCGTTTTTAAGCGTGTTTCAACCATGCATCACATTTAAGAATTATTATCTCAAAAACCCGTCATCAGTTCGAATGAAAATTTTAACACAATATACATTGGACTATTGTATAACTGGTTTATTAATTTCAAAATTTTGTGTGTCCAAGAAACAAAGTTGTTATCATTTTTGTAAGGCAACTTTTTCTCGGCTCGGGGTGGTTGGAAAATATAGTTCTTGGTCGCGTTTTAATCCTTATAAATCAAGAAGTTATGCTGTATGACTGTGAAATACGTAAATTATTTCACTTATTTTATATCGGTTTGTATTTGTTCGTGGAAATAAGGCATGATTCACCGGCTAGCCGCTCCGGGGTAAGCTGTACAGCGTTGCTGAGATGGAGCCCATCACTGCCGAGCGAGGCGAGGTCTTATTTCCCCGTTCAAATAAAAACCGATATAAAATAAGTGAATTAATTTACGTATTTTAAAGTCATACAGCATAACGTTTTGATATATAAGGATTACAACGCGACCAAGAACTACATATTCCAACCACCCCAAGCCGAGAAGAAGTTACCTTACAAAAATGATAACAACTTTGTTTCTTGGACACGCAAAATTGTAAAATTAATAAACCTGTTGTATGACATTCCAGTGTATATTGTGTTAAAACTTGGATTCAATCTGATGAAGGGTTTTTGAGATAATAATTCTCAAATGTGACGCATGGTTGAAACACGCTTAAAAACGGGCACTTTTTGTGTTCCAACTGCAATAAAAAATATTAAAATATAAACTAAAAATTCCAAACCTACATGTACTCACGTAAAATAGAACGACGAAAATGATGATGTTATTGGATTTTATGTAGGTCTATTGGTTACGTCACAAACAACCTTCAAACTCGAGTACACATAATACTTTGGTCGACAGTAGTATATCAACTTACTGTTTATAGCATGGAAGTGAGGTTAATCGTTTTCCTGGATGTATTATCATTATTCATGTCATTATTTCACTTAACAATAGCGATTCATTGACATGATGCTGTTTCCCGCGGAAAGATGTGCGCGCCACCATTTTCGATCAGAGCCACTGCCCTGGTAACATCTTCAGGCCTCAAGCGCATATTGGTTTCTGAATTGCACAAGACTAACTGAGGATGTGGCAGAAGAAACAAGAAGTTCCGTGAAGAACTATACAGCCTACTTTTCATGTCAATGATTATTCTACAGTATATGAACCTATCTAGAATAATGACGAAATTAAGTTGGTAATATCGAAATATCTAATTAGTTCCAAATATACCTGGTATAATATAGCCTAATAGAGCACTACAGTTGGCAGCCCTGGTGACTAAATATATATTCTTAGTTCCATCTCTTAAGGTACAGAATACAAAATTTGGTTGAAGTCCAATGGACGTTACATGCAGTTAGACACTGGATCTATCAGCACGCGTAAAAGCACGTTGCCAACAATACCATGCGTGTGCTGGTCAGAAATAATCTGAAATATTATGATATCTTGTTGTGCCAATTTTGGATGAAATCCATTTGTTAGTATAGAAGTTACATGTCTTTTAAAATTGGACATATCAGCAGGCATAGAATCATGTTGGCAGCACTGCCTTGTATTAATTACTCCAAATTAATCTACAATGTCAGGTGCTATACGTGTGCAAAGTATAGATCTGTTGGCGTGCATACTTTCTGATATATTCATATTAGGGTAAAAAGAAATATAGACAGCATTTATTAACAGTTGGCAGCCCTGATTGCTCTTAACAACACTTACAGATATTTTGTTATGGTACACATAAAAAATACGAAATTTGGTTGTAATCCAACTGATAGTATAGAAGTTACATGTATTTAAAAATTGGTACTATCAGCAGGCTTATAATCATGTTGGTAGAACTGACGTATATAAGTTACTCAAAATTAATCTAAAATGTCAGAATATACGTGTGCATAGTTTAAAGCTGTTGGCTTGCATACTTTCTGATATATTGGTATTTGGATAAAAAATAGAGAGAGCAATTATTAACAGTTGGCAGCCCTGGTGGCTCAAGAATACGCTCAATCATATCTGTTTATGTACAGATATTACATACAAAATTTGGTTGAAATCCAATTGATAGTGTAGAAGTTCTATGCATTTAAACATTGGACCTATCAGAAGGCTTAAATTTATTTTGGCAACACTCTCATGGTTGGCCTTCTGGAAATTAAACTGAAATAGTATTATCTACATGTGTGCCAATTTTGGAATAGCTCTCATGCATACCTTGCAAGATATCAAACATGGAGCTCAAATTTCTAGTGCGTTTTTTCATCAGTTGGTAGCACTGACATCATTTTCAAATATGGTCGTGAGATATTCCGGTGCACATCTTTACTCATACTAAATTTGGTTTTGATTGCTGCAGCCGTTTGGGAGTTGATAGGGGGGGACACACACACAGCCAGACAAACAGACAGACAGACAGACACACATTTTCCCGGATCGATCTCATAAGTCTACTTTTTCCTCATTTTTGCAAAATGTGAAAAGTACGCTAAAAATGCATTGTTGACGATAGCGATGGCGCGCACATCTTTCCGCGAGAAACGGCATCTTGTCAAAGAATCGCTATTTTTATGTGAAACAATGATTTGAAGAATGGTAATGCATCCAGGAAACCAATTAACCTTACGTCCATTCTATAAACAGTATGTACTGTACTAAGCCTATTCCGTTCATATTTATGATTTGAATGAAAGTAATGTTGAATTTTCCAAGTGATCTTTTTTTATTTGTTTTTAGCCTACTTTTCACATTTTGCAAAAATGGGGAAAAAGTAGACTTATGAGATCGATCCGGGAAAATGTGTGTCTGTCTGTCTGGCTGGCTGTGTGTGTGTGTGTCCCCCTCCCCCTATAAACTCCTAAACGGCTGCAGCAATCAAAACCAAATTTAGTATGAGTAAAGATGTGCACCGGAATATCTCTCATCCATATTTTAAAATGATGTCAGTGCTACTAACTGCTGAAAAAACGCACTAGAAATTTGAGCTCCATGTTGGATATCTCGCAAGGTATGCATGGGAGCTATTCCAAAATTGGTACACATGCAGATAATACTATTTCAGTTTAATTTTCAGGAGGCCAACAATGACAGTGTTGCCAAAATAATTTTAAGCCTTCTGATAGGTCCAATGTTTAAATGCATATAACTTCTACACTATCAATTGTATTTCAACCAAATTTTGTATGTAGTATCTGTACATAAACAGATATGACTGAGCGAATTCTTAAGGCCACCAGGGCTGCCAACTGTTAATAATTGCTCTCTCTATGTTTTTCATCCAAATACCTATATATCAGAAAGTATAGAAGCCAACAGCTTTAAACTATGCACACGTATATTCTGACATTTTAGATTAATTTTGAGTAACTTATATACGTCAGTTCTACCAACATGATTATAAGCCTGCTGATAGTACCAATTTTTAAATACATGTAACTTCTATACTATCAGTTGGATTACAACCAAATGTCGTATGTGCTATGTGTACCATAACAGATATGACTATAAGTATTGTTAAGAGCAATCAAGGCTGCCAACTGTTAATAAATGCTGCCTATATTATTTTTACCCTAATATCAATATATCAGAAAGTATGCAAGCCAACAGCTCTATACTTTGCACACGTATAGCACCTGACATTCTAGATTAATTTGGAGTAATTAATACAAGGCAGTGCTGCCAACATGATTCTATGCCTGCTGATATGTCCAATTTTAAAATACATGTAACTCCTATACTAACAAATGGATTTCATCCAAAATTGGCACAACAAGATATCATAATAATTCAGATTATTTCTGACCAGCACACGCATGACATTGTTGGCAACATGCTTTTACGCGTGCTGATAGATCCAGTGTCTAACTGCATGTAACGTCCATTGGACTTCAACCAAATTTTGTATTCTGTACCTTAAGAGATGGAACTAGGAATATATTCAGTCACCAGGGCTGCCAACTGTAGTGCTCTATTAGGCTAAATTATACCAGGTATATTTTGAACTAATTTGATATTTCGATATTATCAACTTAATTTTGTCATTATTCTAGATAGGTTCATATACTGTAGAATATTCATTGGCATGAAAAGTAGGCTGTATAGTTCTTCACGGAACTTCTTGTTTGTTTTGTTTTTGTCTTTTTGCCGGTCAGTGTAGTTCAGATGACGTTACGACCAACGAGCCAATACCGATCCAAAATGAATCATTGCATTCCTAAATACATTAAGGCAAGCCGAAAAGCTAGATATAAGAATTAAGTTACCAAATAGACCATAAAAGATATCGATTTTCTCCATATATGCAGAAGTCAATATCTTATGCCTAATAATAATAATAATATCGTATGGCCCTGGTGCCGGGTGCAAGCTTTGTTAATTGACACCCAGAGGGTAGCTTGCATGTCGAATTTCGTCGTTCCTTTGCACGCTATGGAAGTCAACGAGGTTAGATATCTAAGCTCCATGACACTACAGCGCTTTCTAGTAGAGAATGGAGGAACTTTGTGTTGGCGGAAATTCCCGAAATTAATTTTGCCATTGAACACGGCCTACTGAATTCAAATGGGTTCTTTAACATGCCAACAACGTATGACATCGATGTCGTGATTTTTGTCGCCATTCAAAAATCACTTACCACGGCCAGGGGCGAACCTGCAATCTTGGGGTTGGTAATCCGACGCGTTAACCACTCACCCACCGTGCCTAATCACCTTAAACATATCAAAATGCATACCGTGTCTGATTTTCATTGAATTTATTAAGGAAATGTTAATTATTTTAGAAGGTTTTATGAATGATTTTTTTAAGGTGTGAATATTAAGTTATATCTTTTTTATGGAATACCAGTAGACTTTGTAAGTAAGATGCTGATGAAGCTCCCGAAACATGTAGCTAGTATATTGATGAATTATAAATGAATGCTACTGACAGGGCGGAAACTTTTGTTAGTTGTATCCCCTTTAAAATTACGATCAACGCCATAACTTGTTCACTGACTTCTGTTTCGCTACTAAGTGAGACAGTGCTTTCCAAATCATAGTCAGTGTTTCTGGCAGGGTCACATATACAAATTATTTGCCGTCTTTAGAATGTTTTTCCAATTATTTTACCTTTGAAATTATATTATTTTTCATTGGAATAAGTTAATAATATCCCATCTTGCCACGGTGGGTGAATGGTTACTGTGTTGGACAACCAACCCCCAAGCTTGCAGGTTCGCTTCTGGCCGTGATAGGTGATTTTTGAAAGGCGACACAAATCACGATACGCATGTCATACGATATTGGCATGTTAATGAACCCATTTGAATTTAGCAGGCCGTGTTCATAATGGCAAAATTAATCTCAGCGTTTTCCGCCAAAACGAAGTTCCTCATTTCTCTACTAGAAAGCGCTGTAGTGGCAAGGAGCTTAGGTATCTAACCTCCTTGACTCATAGCGCTTCAAGGAGCGATAAAATTCGACATGCAAGTTGCCCTCTGGGCGTCAATTAACAAAGCTTGCACCCGGCATCCCAAGCCATACGATATTATTATTATTAATAATAATAATAATAATATTCCAATAGAAATAAAACAGTAAAAAGTGTGATGTGAAAAGGGTAAAAAGTGGCAGGACGCTATCATATTCCGAACTTCAAAAGTCGTGATCCGATTTTCATGAGTTATTTCTTATATGAAGAGGGCAGATAATATTAATCCTACTGAAAAATACAAATTGTACTATTATGCTTCTAAACAGTGCACACAATATGTTGATGGTGATGCTCTCTGTCGATTGTGAGCTAAAGACTTGAAATTCTCGCGGTCGTTTTATATCTTTTGCAGCTTATTAAATGGGACTCGTCACTCAATATCACGCTAGGTCATTTCAGTGAATACAGACTGCTTAAACTATCTTCATGTCGACGCCCATTTCATGCGAATATCAGGGCCGGGTAGTATAAAAGTTATACTGCCCACAGGAATAGCCGTGAGTTGGAGTCTGGACTTAGCCTATATGTTTTATCATATTATTGTGTATTTTGAAGACCTATAACGGTGCATAAAACATGATATCTTTATTTTTCTTCACTTTTGGTGAGAGGAACGGCGACCTTAATTTCGGAACCTTACTTTATTCTTGAGTTATTTTTGTATATGCAGAGTCAGTCCAGTTTCGGGTGAGCACTGAAAATACCCTTTAAGCCTACCCTATATTTCATTCCGGGATACTTATTTGGGAATTGGTGTGGCACAGCTTGGAAGGGTTTTGGGATAAAAGTTCGAGAAATGGTTATGTATCGATGTTTGCCCAATTTTCATGGACAATGCCGAGCACAGTTTCTAGTTTACATGGAGAGTACTAATATTTGCTCGTAATAAACAAAATGGATACGCAGTCGAGCATTCCCTCGGTTCTACATGTCGGAACTCCATTATGTTATGCTATTTTTAACTCAATAAAATGTTGACCATTCCATTTCTTGAAACGAAACTTGGATATTGAAACACATCACATTTCAATGCCTGAGAAACACTGCAAAAAATATTTACAACAGTTTTTTAAACATTTCCCTCACAATAACGTTATGTATCACGCTATTCACTAAAGTTCTGTCGCTGCAAATTCTTCTGGCGGGCAGCTCTATAAGTTGTCTATAATATCCAAAACCATGAATCACTCAGATTTTTGAAATACTCAACGAGTGAACTCGATAGATTTCAAGGATGCCTCATCGCGATGCGTCCCGCGCAGGTTCCGTGCTGTCAGCTGGTCGTATATTGCAGCAACGAGACGAGATGTCGTGACCCCACAGTTGTACAGGGATGGGCTAAGAACATCTGGACAGTGGAATTCCACAAAAAAGCCAGCTGTTCTGCTCATTTCAAAATACCCTCTCTTGATAAACGCATGGTGGAAGCATCAATGTAGATAACGTTTCGCAGAAGACAGGCAGCGTGGAATGTAATGTTAGCTGAGAACGTTCTTCTGATTCAGTCATATCTGGACTGAACAGTAATCAGCCCACAGCAATTCCTGTCACAATAATTTACTGCCACATGCACGTTGCGTCAGGCACAGTTGCAGCTACGAGGTGAGTTGCTAATGCTAATGCATTACACGTGAATGAGAGTCAGTAGCTGTCCCTTCCCGGCAGGAATTTAAAAAAATATATATATAATCTATACCAGGTGAATCAGCTGTGAGCCTCCGTGGTTTAGGCGGCAGCACGCCGGCCTCTCACCACTGGGTCCGTGGTTCAAATCCCGGTCACTCCATGTGAGATCTGTGCTGGACAGAACGGAGGCAGACAGGTTTTTCTCTGGGTACTCCGGTTTTCCCTGTCACAATTTCATTCCTGCAACACTCTCCACTATCATTTCATTTCATCTGTCATTCATTTAATCATTGCCCCAGAGGAGTGCACCAGGCTTCGGCAGCCGGCACACTTCTTATCCTCGCTGCTAGATGGGGGCATCATTCATTCCATTCCTGACCCGGTCGGAGACTGGAAGCAGGCTGTGGATTTTCATTTTTTTTTTTCACCGGGTGAATCAGCTGCCCCTAATAATATTGTTATATGCAGCCCAACTAACGCGTGTTGTCAGGAAAGTCGACATTTCTCTGTTTGCATCCCGTATGGTTAGGCCAGTCATCGAAAACATTCTAGGTAGCAAAAAATTGCAAGGTTCTGATTTTCTGGGATGTTGTTAGGATAGATACCAATAGTGTAAAACCAAATTTGCAACTTCGAAAGATCTGTGCTAATTTCGTGGTGCTAGAAAAGCCTCGACATATTCTGACTTTTTTCAGTTTTTGGCTGACAACTTCTAGACAAATGCATTCTACGGCAAAGTTATCCATGACACTTTTAAAGAAAACAAATTTAGTGACAATTTGTCTCATGGATCTCGAGATAAAACACTTCGAAAATGGGCCATTTTTTCCAAAAAGTTAGAAATTTGTAGTAAGCTAGTTTTTCGAAAAAAATACCGTCTAAAATTCTCATTCTACGAGGAAAGTTATGGGAAATAAAGTTGTAGAGCAGTTATTTAGCTTTAATTTAAGCAGATGAAAAACGCTTTAGGACTAACGATTATCATGTTATCAGAACCTTGCAATGTTTTGCGACCTAACGCGATTTTTGTATCTACGGTGACTGGCCTTGGTATTAATGCACTGCAAACATATCCCGAGAGCGATAATGAACCCTATTATTTTTCCCTCTTATTAGTCTTTAGTGTCATCGAGGGAAAAATATTAGTGTTCAGTATCGTTTTCAGGTCTCCCACAAGTCCAACCCCTCCTCCACGTGGTGGGAGACGGGCAACGGCATGAAGTAGGGGATTGCCTGTAGGGGTGAAGTACAGTGGGGACTTTGTGTGCCCCGGGACCGCTACGGTAGCTGTGAAGGCTCTATGGGAACCCTGAAAAGTGACGGCTGACGGGGCTCTGGTGAAGCTACGATAGGCCTAGCAAGCCAGTAGTGGATATCATATTTGCTTTCAAACCAGGAACAGGCCTCGGAAAGGACGGATGCAAACGACGACGACCCGGATATGCTAATGGACTACGAGTTGGGACATTAAACATACAGACACTGACAGGAAAAGTGGAGGAGATTGTAGATGCGATGGAGAGAAGAAAACTGGATGTACTGGGCTTGGCAGAAACAAGATGGAAAGGAGAAGGTCGCAGAGAACTGAGGAAAGGGTACCGGTTGTACTGGAGTGGGAACAGTGAAGGAAGGAGCAGCGGAGTAGGAGTAGTTGTGAGAGATGGAATGAAGGAAGAGGTAAAGGGAATAAGTGACAGGATCATGAAGATCAGAGTAAATGTAAAGGGAAGAAGCCTGGAGATAGCCCAGGTGTATGCCCCTCAAGTTGGATGTACAGCTCAAGAGAAGGAAGACTTTGAGGAGGAGCTACAACAGCAGTTGAATGGGCAGAGCATCATTGTCATGGGAGATTTGAATGCACATGTAGGAAGTGAAAGGCAAGGATATGAAAATGTATTGGGAGCAGAAGGATGGGGTAGCAGGAATGAAGAAGGGAGAAAGTTGCTGGATTTTTGCAAGAGAAACGGTTTAGTGGTAGGCAACTCCTGGTTCCGGAAGAAAGAAAGCCACAAGGTAACGTGGTACAGCAGTGATTTAACAAAGAAATCTTTGGTAGATTACATGCTGTACGACTGGGAAATGAAGAGAAGTGTCAGAGATATAAAGGTAATACCATCAGAGGCCTTAGATAGCGACCACAGAATACTTGTAATGAACTTGGGAGTTGTTAAGGATAGCAAGAGGACAGAGTACCAGGAAAGGAGAATCAAAGTATGGAAACTCAAGGAAAAGGAAGTCAAGGAAGAATTCCAGAAGATAATAAGGGAACAGCCAATCCTAAAACAGGGGAAGAGGAATGGAAGCAATTCAAAAACACAATGGTGGAAGCTGCAGTGGCAGTATGTGGAAGAACAAGCAACAGAAAGAGGTGTAAAGAGACACCATGGTGGAATGAGAGAGTAAAAGAAGCTGTGGGAAGGAAGAACAAGGCTTTCAGAGTGTGGTTCCAGGAAAGAACTGATCTGACAAGGGAAGATTATAAGATAAAGAAGAAAGAAGCAAACAAGATTGTCACAGAGGAGAGGAAGAAGTGGATGGTAAAGTGGACAGAGATGATGGAGGAAGACAGCAGAGGAAATAAGAAAGTACTTTATGGGATGGTCAAAAGTAAGAGAAGAGGCCTGCGAGAGGATGTGGTAATGATGGACAAAAGCGGAAATGAGGTACACAACAAAGAGGCACTCAAGACAGTGTGGAAAGAGTACTTTGAGGATTTGCTGAATCCAAATGGTCATAGGGAGGAAGACAATGTATTGGAAGATGGAGAAGACAACACAGGAATGGAAAAGGACCTGACTTGGAGAGAACTTGAAATGGCTATAGACAAGATGAAAGGAGGAAGGGCACCAGGTGTGGATGAAGTGAGTGTTGAAATGGTGAAGGCAGCAGGGGAGGTTGGGAAACAGTGGCTGTACCGTGTGATGAGGGTGATATGGAAGGAGAAAAAGACCCCAGAAGATTGGAAGAAAGGATTAATTGTCCCAATATTTAAGAAAGGAAGCAGAAAGGAGTGCAGAAATTACAGGGGAGTCACACTCATACCTCACTGTGCCAAGATATATGAAAGGATATTAGAAAGTAGAATACGAGCCAAAGTGGAGAGAAAGTTGAGAGAGGAGCAGTATGGATTCAGACCTGGGAGATCAACAGTGGATCTCATATTTTCAGTGAGACAGCTCCAGGAACACCACTACGAATTAGGAGAGGATCTGCTGATGGCCTTCCTGGACATCGAAAAGGCCTATGATAGTGTGTGTAGGGAGAAGGTTTGGAAAGCAATGGAAAACATGGGAGTGGAAAAAGAGACTGTAGGCAGAGTGAAGGAGATGTATTGTGGAAGTGTGAGTTGTGTGAAAGTTGGAGGGGAAACAACAGACTGGTTCAGACAAATGAGTGGCCTGAAACAGGGTAGTGCGCTGTCACCCCTTCTCTTTATTGTGGTTATGGACGAGGTAATGACACGGATAGCAGGAAAGATAGGAGAAGATAAGATGAAAGCAATGGTGTTTGCAGATGATCTCATGGTCTGGGGAAACAAGGAGGAGGAAATTCAGGAGCAACTGAAGGCTTGGGAAGAAACAGTGGGAGAGTACGGATGGAAGTTCAACATCAGTAAATGTGAGATCCTGTTAACGACCAGGAAAAAGGACAGACCAATGAGTGGGATAACACTTGGAGGTGGACAGCTGAAGAAGGTGGAAAGTCTCAAGTACTTGGGAAGTATAGTGGAGGAAAATGGGAGAAATGACAAAGAGATTACGGAACGTGGCAGACAGGCAGAAGCATTTCTGAGAAGCATTAGGAGCTTAGTGTGGAATAAAGATGTCCCACAAAAAAGCAAGGAAGTGTTATACAGAAGCTACTATATCCCGATACTGACCTATGCTTCAGAAACGTGGACAATGAAGAAAAGAGACATAAGCAGAATACAGGCAGGTGAAATGAAGTTCCTGCGAAGTAGGATCGGAGTAACAAGAAGAGACAGGGTGAGGAATGAAAAGGTCAGGGAAATGGTGAAAGAGGAGCCCTTGCAAGGTAGGATTGAGATATCAAGACTGAGGTGGTATGGACACTTAAAGAGAATGGATGAGAAGAAGATTCCCAAGAGGATACATGAGATGCAGATACAGAAGAAACGACCAAGGGGAAGACCAAGAGATAGATGGCTGAAAGGAGTGGAGGAATGTGTCAAGAAGAGAGGCGAGGACTGGACCAGAGTGACAGTGGAGAGGTGGTGGGAAGAAAGAACTAAGTGGCGAGGCTTATGTTCCAAACAGACCCAGCCTGGGGCTGGAAACTGTACAAGATGATGATGATGAGTATTGTTTTCAGCATATGCTTCCAGTGCGTAGTACAGGGCGCGAGAGATAGCATCAGCAGTACGGCTGCTGCTTGTGTCAGGGAACGACTGAAGCTTGTCTCTTACAGCTTTATTTGCTGTCCACTTAGAGATTCCTGTTTGTTGAGCTAATTTTCGTGTTGATTTTCTTGGACTACGCAACATTATATCGGTGATTCCATCAACATTTCCGCGGTTAAAAGTGTAGGCCTGCCTGTTCCCGGTACATTGTGAACTGCGCCAGCCACATGAAATTTACTTATGAAATCCCGAACGGTATCCCGGTTTGGACACTTTGAATTAGGAAGCCGCGCCTGAAATTTTAGTTTTACATTTTCTGTAAACCGATCACCTTCGCGATAAACGTATTCCACCAAAGAAGCTCTCTCTTCAGTAGTAAACATAACCGCCCGTATACTGTTGCACTCTTCCAATGATCTATCTGAACGCTCGCTTACTGCAATACACACTGACGATTTCGACACCCTACAACCCACACGTGTGCCCTTCACTGTACCGCTACCCTGTCTAGGACACCGTGCTACCAACTTAACTGCTGATGCTACCCCTGGCAGCAGCACGTAGTCATTGCGGAGAACATTCCCTGACGCCCTGTACCATACACCATACAGAAGACAAGCACAGAAATACCGACCTTCCCGGTAATAACGCTAGTTGGGTTGCATAAAGCAATATAGTTAGGCGCAGCTGATTCTGCTGGCATTCAAAAGGGAGTTTGTTACTTATACGTCTCCAGTGATCAGCACCAAAATTGATACCAAGGTTGGTTGGTTGGTTAGTTCCTCAGTTTAGGGGCTGCGACAACGCGGTCATGTAGCCCCGTGTACTTTGGGTGTGTGTAGGATCTGTCTGATAACCGGTGTTAATTGTGGTGATGACTGTATTAGTGTGTGTTTCTGTTTCATAATTTAAGTAAGGACTGCAGACTTTGAATTTTTCAAGTAGTTCCTACTTTTCCCGCCAAACGCCACCGTCAACGACCAACTAGTTCAGAACTTAGTTACCAGATGCCACCGCAGTCGGCTCTTGACGACGAACGTAGGAACCTAAGAACGTTAGTCAAATGTTTAACCTATATATAATTTAGCTTCACACAGGTGTAATTAGTTGAAGGTTCTTTAACATGCCATAAATCTATGACATGGAACCGCCGGCTTTACTTCCCCTCCGAAGGAAGGCATACTGAGGGATTTTTAACGCTCTTAAAAAATCCGACGACTTCGGCCGGGTTTGATCCCGCGATCTTGGGCATAGAAGCTCACCATGCTACCAACTATACCACCAAAGTCGCTGATACCAAGGTTCATGAGACACTCGTACGGGTCATATTGTCAAAGTAAAATCTGAACTCTATATTTTAAAGGGGCTCAAGATAAGATAGACAAAATGTCTAAGTTTCGATAGAAGAACCGGACATAGCTCTGTTAACTCTCCACTGTGAGAAACAATAGCCGATAGTTCCCACCTCTAAGACCGTAGAATCAATCGTTTATGAGCTATTTCCCAAAGAAATCTCCCCACTCTTGGAATCAAGAATCAAGCTGGCGACAATAAACTGCTACCTTCCTACTAATGTGCACTCAAAGAGAAGATAATAGTAATAATAATAATAATAATAATAATAATAATATCGTATGGCCTCGGGTCCTGGTGCAAGCTTTGTTAATTGACACCCAGAGGGTAGCTTGCATGTCGAATTTCGTCGTTCCTTTGAACGCTATGAAAGTCAAGGAGGTTAGATACCGTATCTAAACTCCTTGACACTACAGCGCTTTCAAGTAGAGAATGGAGGAACTTTGTGTTGGCGGAAAATCCCGGGATTAATTTTGCCATTGAACACGGCCTACTGAATTCAAATGGGTTCTTTAACATGCCAACAACGTATGACATGAGTATCGTGATTTTTGTCGCCTTCAAAAATCACTTACCATGGCCAGGGGCGAACCTGCAATCTTGGGGTTGGTAGTCCGACACTATAACCACTCACCCACCGTGGTAAGCATAATAATAATCTTATTGGTTTTACGTTCCTTTTAACTACTGCGGCTTTTAGGACCACCAGGGTGTCGGAATTTCGCCCTATAGGGGATCTTAAACGTGCCAGTAAATGTACTGACACGGCACCCTGGCATTAGCGCACCCTCAACTACCAACTGACTACGTCAGGATTTGATCCTGCAACCTTGGCCACAGCAGGCCGGTACATTACCGCTGAGCCAGTCAAGGAGAAGAGAAACGGGACCACCAACCATTACCAAACAATTAGCCTAAATTAGGAATATTACTTTGATGTTGTTAATTCGTATTAGGACCTTGGGTCATTTTTTATCATGAGCCCCGTATACTTGGGTGTGTGTTCAAATTGTCTTATTCTGTGGTGGCTGTTTCGTGGGAATATTTGTAATTATTTAGGTCGGCAATGGGATAGTTGCCCCGGGACTTGAAATAAGGTACTGTCCCGACATTTCTCCTGGAGAGAGTGTGGAAAACCACGGAAGTAAACCAAACTCAGCGCCGGGATTCGAAGCTCTGATATCCAGACATTCTGCACTCCCCGTCATGGCAGTGGTGAGCTACGGTCCGCACTGCAGGGTATAGGAATCACTTGACAACTGGCTGCAATACTTTTGTATTTTGGTTATTCGAGGGAACTTCAGATAAAAGATAAATGATCTAGTTTCATAAAGTTCCTGTTACAGTTATATACGTATGGACCCTAAGGCGAACCGGTACGGTACGCAGAACAAAAGAAAGTAGCGAATTGTCCCGATAAAAGCCGTACGTTTGACAACCCTAGTCCAGTTCGGTCGTTCGTAAGGTTCAGAATTCTCCACCAACACGCACACTCAATGAGTCGTTTCCCTGACAAGATGATGTTGAAGGGGATAATTTGGTGTCCAACGAGAAGAGTCTCTGGAATGTTCCATTGGTAACAAGTTGGTATTTTAGCTGTGTACACGTCATAATGGACAACAATCAGCTGTGGTGACGTTCTACTTGAGCTAACGAGAGATGGCGCCACTACGACTCGGCTGGGTAACTAATAAAACTTAGCTCAGTCTACTAAATAAATCAGATGGAGTTGTTACGTCATACGACAATGGCCACGTGGCTGAGGTCGGAGGGCATCTCACAGAGGCTTCATGTTTATTTATGTTCCCGCTCTCACCTCTTTTTTGTGGATTCTAACTCAGTCTATTTTTACAGAGCATAATATGAGCAGTCACTGACCGCCTAGAACATCGACGAAAATATCGCATGCAATACGTAATTGCTCTAATGACTAATTATCTCTGTACTTGTACTTTAGCACAGCTGACTCGAAGTGAGGGGTTAAGGAACCCGGTTCATTATGATAAGCTGTTAGTTTCTGGAACACATTCCGATTTTAGCGGGACATTGCCGGTATTAAGACCCTGGTTCCTGCCACACTTAATTCTCCTGATACCAAGATTTGCAGCGCTTATTATAATGTACTGTAGCATTGCATTGCATATAGAACGACACCCATTGCAGACATTGCAACTTAAGCACAGATTCGTCGCTTCTGCCAGCTCAAAATCCAAGACACCATCTGATTGACGAAATAGCGTCAGCTCTGAACTATGAGTTCAACGAGGAAATCGACTGTGTTGCAAAAATTGATAGCAATGAGCAATAGACAGGAAATACAAATTAATACGATCCTTCAATACGCTTTGAAGCAGACATAGATCAACTCATAGCAGTTGATTCTAAAAACGCGAAAAGGAGGTTTATTTATATCTCCGAGTCCAAAACACATACAAATATACATATAAATGGCACTAAATTTCATTTCTCCAGTGATCAACTGTTAGAATGGCACAGTCATTAGCTTCAATCAAGTCCTGCATATCACATGGTTTTGGTAACATGCAGGTTTGAGGGTTTTAGGGGGCTCCTGTCAGATTTTCAGAAATAATAATTGTATGACCTCAGCTACCTAATTTGCCCTGCGATTTTCTCTCCAGTTACGATATTCCTCTCGCACTACCACTGACAGTGAAACCGGAGGCTACGATTCAATTATTTTTGCTTTTCAATCACCAAATGTGGTTATTTACAAACCGATATCGCCCAGTCGGTGTACCTTCTGAAATCCGACGTCCTCGCCAAGCCCTTGGGATCATGAAACGGATGCACCGAGATTGCTCTGTAGAATATGCAGACAATAGTGGTATGGGCTATGTTGCTCCATAATATAGGCTAATCATTCTGCGTGGAATAACACTCCTTCACATGCAAATTAGAAGCAACGTGTAAATGCTTTTACTCACTCCTGACTGTTTTAGGGCATTCAGTCCTCGTCTTTTCACCGCCTTCTATGTCCCCTCTCTTTTGCTCACTCCTGACGGTTTTAGGGCATTCAGTCCTCGCCTTTTCACCGCCTTCTATGTCCCCTCTCTTTTGCTCACTCCTGACTGTTTTAGGGCATTCAGTCCTCGTCTTTTCACCGCCTTCTATGTCCCCTTTCTTTTGCTCACTCCTGACTGTTTTAGGGCATTCAGTCCTCGTCTTTTCACCGCCTTCTATGTCCCCTCTCTTTTACTCACTCCTGACTGTTTTAGGGCATTCTGTCCTCGTCTTTTCACCGCCTTCTATGTCCCCTCTCTTTTACTCACTCCTGACTGTTTTAGGGCATTCAGTCCTCGTCTTCTCACCGCCTTCTATGTCCCCTCTCTTTTGCTGAATCCTGACGGTTTTAGGGCATCCAGTCCCCGTCTTTTCACCGTCTTCTATGTCCCCTCTCTTTTGCTGAATCCTGACTGTTTTAGGGCATTCAGTCCTCGTCTTTTCACCGCCTTCTATGTCCCCTCTCTTTTGCTCACTCCTGACGGTTTTAGGGCATCCAGCCCCCGTCATTTGACCGCCTTCTATGTCCTCTCTCTTCTACTCACTCCTGGTGGTTTTAGGGCATTCAATCCTCGTCATTTCACTGCCTTCTAAGCCCCCTCTCTTTTGCTCACTCCTGGTGGTTTTAGGGCATTCAGTCCTCGTCATTTCACCGCCTTCTAAGCCCCCTCTCTTTTGCTCACTCCTGGTGGTATTAGGGCATTCAGTCCTCGTCATTTCTCCGTCTTCTATGTCCCCTCTCTTTTACTCACTCTCGTCAGATTTAGGTCATCCATTCCCCGCATTCCATAACCCTTTCTTTTCCCAACTGCCTACACACATTTTTCTAAGGCTAAACTGGTCCTTTATCCTTCTTCAACGTAATTGTATATAATGAGAGGAAGATTACCTCGATGTTCTACCCCTTTAAACATCAAACTTCATTCTTTACTCTCTCATTCTGGAAAGTAACGGATTTTCCTTCAACACTGGAAACTAACCCGAAACTTGGCCTCCATTTCTAAAACGAGAGTTTACGACACTGTATTTAAATGTTCTCTTGGCGATTATGAGCTAATGCTAACGAATTATTTACCCTAGTGACACATTCTGTAATGGACGTACTATTTATTTATTTAATTATTTATTTACTGCGTATTTTCCCATTATTATTATTATTATTATTATTATTATTATTATTATTATTATTATTATTATTATTATTATTATTTACGAGGCACGTCCAGAAAGTAAGTTCCGTTTGGTAATAACATTAAATTGTGTACAGATACAGAAAAAATATTTATTGCACAACATTCTACACCCCTTAAACTACTTTTCCACATAACTGCCGAACTTTTGCAGGCATTTGTCATAGAGTGGCACAAGTTTTTGGATACCTTCTTCATAGAAGTTTGCCGCCTGTGTCTTCAGCCAGTTGGAAACATCTTCTTTCAGCTCGTCGTCATTGTTGAAGTGTTGACCGCCAAGGAAAGACTTGAGATGTGTGAACAGATGAAAGTCGCTAGGAACGAGGTCAGGGCTGTACGGAGGGTGGTCAAACACGTCCCAGCCAAATCCCTGTAGGAAGTTTTTCGTCACATTTTCAGTGTGTGGTCGTGCGTTGTCGTGAAGAAAAACAACACCTTTTGACAGCAACCCTCGGCGCTTATTCTGTATTGCGCGGCGAAATTTCCTAAGTGTCTCGCAGTAAGCATCTGCGTTGATTGTTTGACCACGCGGTAAGAAATCAATGAGTAAGATGCCTTTCCAGTCCCAGAACACTGTGCACATCATTTTCCGAGGTGTCAAGATTTGTTTCGGCTTAACCTTTCCTGGGGATGAAGTGTGCCTCCATTCCATTGATTGCCGCTTACTTTCAGGGGTGTCGTAAGAAACCCAAGTTTCATTTCCTGTGACTATCTGTGTCAGAAATTCTTCGCCGCCTTCATTATAACGGGTCAAAAACTGAAGTGCACTACCTATCCGTTTTGTTTTGTGTTGCTCCATAAGAATCTTTGGTACCCAACGTCGGCAAAGTTTACGATAGTTCAGTTTTTCGGTAACAATTTCATGAATTAGTGATCGTGAGATTTGGGGAAATTCCATAGCGAGAGCACTAATTGTAAACCTGCGGTTTTCCCGGATCTTGTCATCAATCGCGTGAACCAGTTCTTCTGTAACCAAAGATGGACGCCCACTTCGTTCTTCATCGTGCACTTCACTACGTCCTTCATTGAACTGTCGGACCCATCTTCTCACCATTGAATCACTCATCGCATTTTGTCCACACACTTCGCAAATTTGCCGATAAATTTCAATTGGTTTCACTTTCCTAGCATTCAGAAAACGAATCACAGATCTGATTTCACAAGCGGCGGGATTTTCAATCAACACCGACATTGTACGAGTAAACATGCACAACAACGCGTAGGTGGCTGACAGCGCTCTCCAAATGGCGCACGTTTCTTCTCCTTGATACAGAGCGTCTACCGCGCATATGCGGAACTGCGCTGCAGCGGAACGTACAACTAGTTGAAGACACAGGCGGCACACGTCTATGAAGAAGGTATACAAAAACTTGTGCCACGCTATGACAAATGCCTGCAACATTTCGGCAGTTATGGGGAAAAGTAGTTTAAGGGTTGTAGAATTTTGTGCAATAAATGATTTTTCTGTATCTGTACACAATTTAATGTTATTACCAAACGGAACTTACTTTCTGGACGTACTTCGTATTTACCAAAAATTGTGCCTACAATGTATGGATGGCAGATAGAGAAAGGGCAAGCCCCACATACATAGCAGTGTCTCCATTGGAAAGCGTTAAGCACTTTGACTCAATTCTTGACGTTCTTCTTATTTTGCCAGTATTGTTTCATTCTGTCGGAGATTGCCAATTTTCTTTCGTCAGACCATTGAGGTCTGTAAGGTGTAGGTTTTGCTTGCTCTGGTTGGACTTCCCAGTTGTTCACTTTGTTACGGAAGGAGTCTCTGTCTGATGTGTCGGTTATGTTAGCGGTTCGTATGTCTTTTTGTACTTCTATCATCCATGGTGTTGTACTTTTGAGTGATGATATGTAATCTAGTATTATTTTGGTTAGTCGGGTATTCGGCAGTCTACTTATTTGCCCGAAGAATTTCAATCGACTTCTTCTGATATCGACTTCGATGTTTGAGTATTTTTCAGTTGTCTTGATTGACTGTAGTCGGTACCCGTCAGGAGTGAGTCTTGCTCCCAGTATTTTCCGAATGATTTTTCTTTCTAGTTTCTTGATGTCTTCAAGTTCATATTTCTTATTGAGTGTAAGTGTTTCGCTTGCGTAGAGATTTTCCGGTTTGATGACAGTGTTGCAATGTCGAAGTTTGGTTTGTCTTGACATGCATTTTTTGTTATAGAGGTTTTGGATAAGTCCGAATGCTCTACTGGTTTTCTGAAGACGGTTTTGTTGTGAGATTTTTTCGGATCCAGTTGTTGTTTGAGTCTTCAGTCTTTTGACTGGTCTGATGCAGCTCGCCATGCCTCCCTGTCCTGAGCTAATCGTTTCATATATACATAGCTACCACACCCTACGTCCGAGTCAAACTGTTTAACATATTCTAACCTTGGTCTACCCCTACAGTTCTTGTCCTCGACCATTCCTTCCATAACTAAGCTTGCTATTCCTGGGTGTCTCAGTATATGACCTAGCAACCTATCTCTTCTCTTCATTAGCAGTCACCAGAAACATCTCTCCTCTCCCACTACTCTTAATACCTCTTCGTTTGTAACCCTCTCTACCCATCTGATCTTCATCATTTTCCTGTAACACCACATTTTAAACGCTTCAATTCTCCTCTTTTCTGCTGCACCAATAGTCCAAGTTTCACTTCCATAGAGCGCCACGCTCCACACAAAGGCCTTCAAAAATGACTTCCTAACATCTAAATCTATATTCGATGTCAACAAATTCCTTTTCTGTAGAAATGCTTTCCTTGCCTGAGCTAACCTACTTTTTATATCCTCTTTGCTTCGTCCATCACTGGTTATTTTGCTTCCTAAGTAACAGAAGTCGCCAACTTCCTTTAGTTCTTCACCTGCCAATTTGATGTCCATAGAGGATTCTGATTTATTTCGGCTGCATTCCAATCATTTTGTTTTACATTTATTAATTTTCATCATGTATTCTTTCCTCAAGACGGAGTCCATACCATTCAAAAACTCATTCAAATCCTCAGGCGTGTCTGCCAATCTTTTTGGTTCGATACATTATCCCAGATATTTGAGATGTGGGACTCTTTTGATCGTTCTGTATTTTGTTTGCATGTTGTCGTCTTTGTGACTTAGTACTTAAGTTTTATTACTATTATTATTATTATTATTATTATTATTATTATTATTATTACAACTTATTATTACAACTTATTATTTCCTTCAGTTTCATGCTACAGTATATAATTATTTGCGTAACTCTGGGGCAACTGGACTCACGTGTGATCTACAATATTGCACATGACGCCATAAAAGCCCGTATTGAAGGCTATTCATGACCCGCTTTTTGGAAGAACACATGTGCAGCCCGCCAGCCACTCACACAATTACAACCAATCTCCAGTGTCCGTCGCGTCGCGGAGACAAAGAAGTGAAGCTGGCGACTGGGAGTCTAATTATAGAAGCCATATCTCATATTCCCTTTTATTGCCCGCATCTATATGCCAGTCACAGTCAATTTGATAAATGAATCAAACCATATGATGATGATGTATTAAATGTGTTATAAAATGAAACCGGTTTCAAATCCTAAGGGAGGTCAATTTTATTGCTATGCTGTTTACTTTTATGTACTTCAATTGCACGGTCCGATAGTAATTTGAAATGTATTCCAGAAAAGGCTTCTCGTTACATTTCACAGTGTTGCCAACACTAAGGCACATTGACCCTGTCTTATGATGGCCACAACAACTAGGCTTGAGTCAGCCTTACTCTTTTACTGTTCTTGTGACATTCTTCGTTGTCATGGAAAATAAACTGCTCGGAGGAAAGATGGTATATTGGCTTTCACGGCCGGTGAATTAAAACTCAGCAATTCTTCTAGGTTTGTGCCGTGTCTTGTGTGGGGTTTCGCCTAGGACACCAAGCTAGGCTCATCGGCGGGCTCTTGGTGTCCCCGCCCGGACCCCCACAGGAGTGACGAACTGCGCGCCACCTCCCTTTATATAAAGTGCAACTGCACCACTTGACTACGAGAACTAAAAGTTCAAGCAGCCTTAACCTCCCTATGAAGGCTCCCAAAAAGATGGTATGTTGGCTTTCACGGCCGGTGAATTAAAACTCAGCAATTCTTCTAGGTTTGTGCCGTGTCTTGTGTGGGGTTTCGCCTAGGACACCAAGCTAGGCTCATCGGCGGGCTCTTGGTGTCCCCGCCCGGACCCCCACAGGAGTGACGAACTGCGCGCCACCTCCCTTTATATAAAGTGCAACTGCACTACTTGACTACGAGAACTAAAAGTTCAAGCAGCCTTAACCTCCCTATGAAGGCTCCCAAAAAGATGGTATATTGGCTTTCACGGCCGGTGAATTAAAACTCAGCAATTCTTCTAGGTTTGTGCCGTGTCTTGTGTGGGGTTTCGCCTAGGACACCAAGCTAGGCTCATCGGCGGGCTCTTGGTGTCCCCGCCCGGACCCCCACAGGAGTGACGAACTGCGCGCCACCTCCCTTTATATAAAGTGCAACTGCACCACTTGACTACGAGAACTAAAAGTTCAAGCAGCCTTAACCTCCCTATGAAGGCTCCCAAAAAGATGGTATATTGGCTTTCACGGCCGGTGAATTAAAACTCAGCAATTCTTCTAGGTTTGTGCCGTGTCTTGTGTGGGGTTTATATGAAAGCTACGCATTGCAATATTGCTACCAGTTTACAACTTCCGGAGTCTCACATCATCCAGACCCCAAAACCAGCGTTAGTTTAAAAGTTTATATATATAAACTTAATGGAGCAAGCAGAAAAAATAGGTTTACAAATCTCCTTCCCCAAGACAGAATTTATAACGAATGTTCAAGATTGTCCTGATGTAATAATCATAAACCAAAACAAAATACACAAAGTTAACTCATTTAAGTATTTAGGTGAATGGATAATTATCAATAACAATGAATAAAAATAGTTCAGAGGTCCGAGCAAAGAAAATGAACGTAGCATTTCAGATCACCAGAAATGTATACAAGAAGAAGACATTATCATGGGACACTAAAATTAAACATTACAATTCTGTGGTGAGACCTGAAGCACTCTTTGGAGCTGAAACATTCAAGTTAATGCGGAAAGGTGACATAAACAAATTCATGCTCATGGAAAGAAGATTGGTTCGATGCATCCTTGGCCCAAGGAAAAAAGAAACAGACTATAACAGACCACGACCTAACAAGGAAATATACACCGATGTGGAGAACATAACGCACACCATGCGCAAACGATGGATGTCATTATTTGGGCATTTAAATACACACATCAAAAAAAGTTTTGCATCACCTCGGTTCCCAGATCTCCGGCATATAGACGTTGACTGTGTATATTGTATCCAAGATACAGTCCCTTTGAGTGTTCATAGATGTCACTAAAACTGCTCAAAGATGTAAACAACCATGCATGAGCAGGGCCTATTAGACGGAGGGGGTACGACAGCCGATCAGTTCCAGTCATTCCACCAGGACGAAGGTACGCTGCTCATGTTGTCTGTAGTTCTACCATGCCTAGAAGGTCAATACCGCAGTTCGATCGCGTCCGCATTGTTACTTTGTGTCAAGAAGGGCTCTCAACAAGGGAAGTTTCCAGGCGTCTCAGAGTGAACCAAAGCGATGTTGTTCGGACATGGAGGAGGTACAGAGATACAGGAACTGTCGATGACAGGCCTCGCTCAGGCCGCCCAAGGGCTACTACTGTAGTGGATGACCGCTACTTACGGATTGCCGCTCGGAGGAACCCTGACAGCAATGCCACCATGTTGAATAATGCGTTTCGTTCAGCCACAGGACGTCGTGTTTCAACTCAAACTGTGCGCAATAGGCTGCATGATGCGCAACTTCACTCCCGACGTCCATGGCGAGGTCCAGCTTTGCAACCCCGACACCATGCAGCGCGGTACAGATGGGCCCAACAACATGCTGAATGGACCCCACGGAATTGGCATCACGTTCTCTTCACCGATGAGTGTCGCATATGCCTTCAACCAGACAATCGTCGGAGACGTGTTTGGAGGCACCCTGGTCAGGCTGAACGTCTTAGACACACTGTCCAGCGAGTGCAGCAAGGTGGTGGTTCCCTGATGTTTTGGGGTGGCATTATGTGGGGCCGACGTACGCCACTGGTGGTCATGGAAGGCTCCGAAACGGCTTTACGATACCTGAATGACATCCTCCGACCCATAGTGCAACCATATCGGCAGAATATTGGAGAGGCATTTGTCTTCATGGACGACAATTCTCGACCTCATCGTGCACATCTTGTGAATGCGTTCCTTCAAGATAACGACATCGCTCGACTACAGTGGCCAGCATGTTCGCCAGACATGAACCCTATCGAACATGCCTGGGATATGTTGAAAAGGGCTGTTTATGGACGTCTTGACCCACCAACCACTCTGAGAGATTTACGCCGAATTGTCGTTGAGGAGTGGGACAATTTGGACCAACAGTGTCTTGATGAACTTGTGGATAGTATGCCACGACGAATACAGGCATGCATCAATGCAAGAGGACGTGCTACTGGGTATTAGAGGTAGTGGTGTGTACTGCAATCTGGACCACAAATGCTGAAAGTCTAGCTGTATGATGGTACAACATGCAATGTGTGGGTCTCATGAGCAATAAAACGAGCTGAAATGTTGTTTGTGTTGATCTCTATTCCCTTTGTATTTAAAGGTTCCGGAACTCTTGGAACCGAGGTGATGCAAAACTTTTTTTGATGTGTGTAGAATGAATAATGACAGGCTAACAAAACAAATTTTTAATAAAATTTTAAAACATAAAGTTCAACCAGCGTGGTTTACACAGACAGTAAAGATACATATGATAGGAATTTATTTCGGGACAAATTTCAAAAAGTGATCTTCCGAGAGGAACAAGAAAGACAACGAAAGCAGCCACGTAACATTGAACAGCTCCGAAAGCAGAGATCAGACAGGATGAAGCGAATGTGGGCAGAGAAAAAGGGACATGTGGCAAGATTTGAAGTATTGATTTTACTTGCTCTGTAATAGTGCTATTCGATTAAATAATAATAATAATAATTTATATAATTTTATTTAATTATTATTAACGTTAATCTGAATCATTATTTCCCTTACGTGTAAAACGCATGGCTGAGAAAGGAAGTAAACACCAATACTATGTACGTATGGTGACCTAACTTCACCGCTAACAAAGATACAAAATAAATAATTATGGTTTGAAGAAACAAGAAAAGATCTCCAAGAAGTTGGAATTAATCCAGAAGATTTACTAAACAGAACAGGGTGTCAAGGGAAGGTTGATAAATTCAAAGAGTTTCAGCAAAAACACAGCTCAAAACCAAGGTCATCTGGTCTGAAGACAGAAGGAGAAGAATTTCTTGGAGGAGAAAAAGAGATTGGCAAGTCGGCCGATTGCTTGCCGTGGTCCACAATTGGCCAAAATCGACAGAAGAATAAGAAATAAATAAATACATAAATAAATAAGTGAATAACTACATGCATGACCTAGAGTTTTCAGTGGTCGTGAAAATACAATCAGTAAATCAGTCAGTCAAAAAATTGTATTTATCTCATTGTCTTTCAAGAAATCTGTACTTGGCATGCAGTAATATATTGCAAGGTTAGAAAGTCATTACAATTCCGGGAACTGCCATTAATAGAGAAAGATGTTCTCGCGGACACCGTCAGATAGTTCAACAATAGACGTGCACAAAATGGTCGTCATGCGAGCGTTGAAAGTACAAGCTATGGCCATGTCAAGTGGGAATCGATATCCGAGTGGAAGTTTAATATTTTAATGTCAAGTAGCAGTGCAAAAGTTTAAGGAATAACTATGTCGTACTTCACTACTCTGTAACATGCAACACTTCATAGTCAAGTACATTAGTCTTGAGGGAACCGCGACGTGTCATAGCTTCAAAATTGTCCATTTTTTTAGCTTAAAATATCACCCATCTCTCCTGAAGAATTTGCTGTATCAATTATTGTGCTGAAGTTATACTTGATGCAATAAAATTATTTTTAAACATATACTGTAGCTACTAGTCAAAGATTCTTTTTATGTTTTCCGTAAGACATATTGTTTTAAACTTCATGTACCATTTTCTCAAAACTATCTGATCAATGTATTTGAAACTTGGTAGTCTCTAAGACACTATATAGATCTACTAATGAAAATAAATGCATTTAGGTATCTTGATTAGTTCATGGAGCCCAGCTTGAAAAGTACTGTCAATTTTACAGAAAATTTCAGTTTTCAACTAGGATGAAAAAAGAAAACAAAAATCAACTCTTCTAAAAAAATGGGCAATACTTTTACTTCAGTAGCTCAACAATGGTTTAAATATTATGCGTGCAAAGTTTCTTGGCTCTAGTTTGAGTAGTTGCTCAGAAAAAGGGACTTGAATTAAGGGAATTTTTACCAATATATGTTCTTAAAGATTTTGTTTTCTAATGCTCTCTCTGACACAAAATATTCAACATAGAAGCTTCAAATTCTACCCAAATAATTATTATTGTACTCTGAATACACCAAAAGAACATTCAAAGAAATATCCATTGTAGTTTCTGAGATATGCAACTATACATCGGAAACTACATTTTTTTTTATAGATTCATACATCCCGGTTCGCTTAAATATTATTTGATCCACCCCAAAGGTACAGCTAATGGCACCACTGGGGAGGGGAGGGGGGAGTACGATCAGCCCCTACAGGCCACAGGAGACGAATTATGGCCTTTGCGGTAAGGTAGCCACAGTTCGAGTCTGAAGCAGTTAACCCGCGAGGACTGGCGCATGGGTATTTTTCACCCGAGGCTTAAATGATGCTCTATATTTTCGTTTTGGTCAGTCCGTATTTCCAGTCGCTTATTGTACCTTCCTTCCTAGTCCTGATCTTCAACCTGCAAAAGAAACATGTCCATAGCTTTTTGAACACGAGTTATTTCTATATTATTTACGGTCGGGTCAGATTTACCCATGGCGCCAGTCCTCGCGTGACAATTTTCGATTTACGTTAGTCGGGACCTTCTGTAAAAAATAAGGGGGAAAATCCACCTATTTTGGAGCAGCACCATCACATAGCTCACGTCCTTGTAGATCACTGTTTAGGGTCTAGAGACACCTTGGTCATCAGCTCCTTTGTTCAAAATAAATGAGATGACTGCTTTGCCACCACTGTTGTTGTTTGAGTCTTCAGTCTTTTGACTGGTTTGATGCAGCTCTCCATGCCTCCCTGTCTTGAGCTAATCGTTTCATCTCTACATACCTACCACACCTTACATCCGAAGCAATCTGTTTAACAAATTCTAACCTTGGTCTACCCCTACAGTTCTTGTCCTCCACCCTTCCTTCCATAACTAAGCTTGCTATTCCTGGGTGTCTTAGTATGTGTCCTACTAACTTATCTCTTCTTTTCATTAGCAGTCGCCAGAAACATCTCTCCTCTCCCACTCGTCTTAATACCGCTTCGTTTGTAACCCTATCTACCCATCTGATCTTCATCATTGTCCTGTAACACCACATTTCAAATACTTCAATTCTCCTCTTTTCTGCTGCACCAATAGTCCAAGTTTCACTTCCATAGAGTGCCACGCTCCAGACAAAGGTTTTCAAAAATGACTTCCGAATTTCTAAATCTATATTCGATGTCAACAGATTCCTTTTTTGTAGAAATGCTCTCCTTGCCTGAGCCAACCTACTTTTTATATCCTCATTGCTTTGTCCATCACTGGTTATTTTGCTCCTACTTCCTTCAACTTTTCACCTGCCAATTTGATGTCCATAGAGGTTTCTGATTTATTTCGGCTGCATTCCACTATTTTTGTTTCACATTTATTAATTTTCATCATGAATTCATTCCGTAAGACGGAGTCCATACCATTCAGAAACTCATTCAAATCCTCAGGCTTGTCGGCCAAGATGACGATGTCATCAGCAAATCTCAGAGTTGACATTATTTGTCCTTGAATCTTCACTCCCACTAACAAGGTCAATTTTACTGTTCGAAAATCATTGTAATTTGTCTGCATTTTAAATTTGAAAAATATAAATAAAACTCATTTTATATTGGGAATAGTTCATAGGAAGACACCAGGTGTAAAATTATTTCATTAATCTCCGTACGACTACAACAAAAAGGGAGTGACACATTATGGGTCAAAATGACCCGGCGCCAGTCCTCGTGTTATATTTCTTCACGCCACTTCTCAAGGGTTAAGGAAGGACAGACACTGCCTTCACTTTGCAATAACCTCGCAATTCCCCATTCTACCTGCTATTTACCTGGGTGAATGAGATTCCCAATGGAATTACCGTCACAAAATGTTCATTCTTCAAGATACTTTCAGCGTCGCATATTTAAACGAAATTTATCCTCACGGTGTAATGTGATTTGGAGGCCGCTAAAGATTAATTTTGTCTGGCTCGAATGGCACGACGCCGGAATAAGCATTTTATACTGGTGTCACGGGCTTCTTCAGAGCTTGAGAAAGGCAGTACTCTGATATTCGATTCCCTCTCACGAAACAGTGTGATAGTTAATTAGATGCTGCAGATACCACTTCATTTAAAAGTTTTTGTCTTTTAAACTCAGCAATATTTCTAGGTTTGTGCCGTGTCTTGTGTGGGGTTTCGCCTAGGACACCAAGCTGTCTTATCATTGAAACTTTCTGATAACCGGTGTTATTGTGATGGCTGTATTAGTGTGTGTTATCTGTTTTTAATTCAAGTAAGGACTGCAGACAATAATTTCAAGTAGTTCCTACTTCTGCTACCAAATGCTACCGTCCACGATACCTAGTATGCGGACTTGCCTTTCCACGACTCCTAGCTTGCGGACTTGCCTATCCAGAACACCTAGCTTGCGGACTTGGCTACTAGATGGCATCGCAGTCAGCACCTGACGGCAAACGTTGGGACTAATAGAGCGTTATCAATTCTAACCTACAAATTTTGGCTTCACACTAGTGTAGTTAGTGGAAGGTTCTTTTTCATGCCATAAATCTATACATGGGACCGTCGGCTTTAATTCCCCTCCAAAGGAAGGCATACTGAGGGATTTTTAACGCTCTTAAAAATCCGACGACTTCAGCCAGGTTTGAACCCGCGATCTTGGGCATAGAAGCTCAGCATGCTACCAAATACGCCACCGAAGCCGCCTAACCTTTTAGAACCTAAGGATCCGGGGCTTGCCGTTAAGTTGTCTTCCCTGAGTGGGGGTGTGGCATGAAGGACAGGGTCATTAGTGTTAAACACTCGACAGTCTGTAAGAAATGACACCTCCAACTTTTTGGCGCGGTCAAGGTAATTGAGGTCGTGTGCCATCTACGAGGCAACATCATTAATGTGACGGAATATCTGTGAAACTTCAGCATTGTTCAATTACATGGTACCGTTAATTATATTGAGAAATCTCAACGAGTTCTGACCTCATGTACTTGGGGAACGAGTTTGTGGTCGCAGTCATCAAGATAAGAGCTAGTTTAACTGTTCCCCAAATATCGCGGGTACTCAGTATGCCCATGTTCTACCCAGGGCACGTCAAGGATGACCTCTTCAGCTGCTCAAACTGCGTAACAGTGCATTGTGAAATAATGTGCAACATGAGCTCCCGTTACACCCGCGCTGCGTTCCTAACACATGTCCAATAATAATCACAATAATAATAATAATAATAAAGCTCTGCACGGTCGTCATCCGTATGATCTAATCCAGAATCATGTCGACATCGATGCGTCGAACAGCTGGTTGACTCATGCGGACCTATTCACTGAGATCGAAGGATTCATGGTTGCAATCCAGGATCAATTTGTATCTACCAAAAACTATCTTAAATATATAGTTAAGGCAAATATTCAGGATGATAAATGTCGAAGATGCCAACTCGAACCGGAAACTATTCAACATTTCACTGGAGGCTGCCAAGCAATCTCCTGTACTGATTACTTGAAAAGGCACAACCAAGTGGCCAAAATAATGTACCTACACCTTCCACATTATCCTTATTATTTGAAAATACTTTGCCTTACTATCAGTATGTTCCTGACGGCGTTTTGGAAAATCCTAGTTACAAGTTGTTATGGTACCGATCAGTTATTACTGATGAAACCATACCAGCAAACCGGCCAGATATCGTTCTTGTGGACAAGGTGCAGAAGAGAACCTTCTTCATTGATATTGCAGTGCCAATTCCCATTATCTCCAACAAACCTGCTGTGAGAAGATCGTCAAATATCTGCCCTTGGCTGAGAAAATACGGCAAATGTGGAGACAGGAAAGTGTAGTGGTTCTGCCCATAGTAATTTCTTCTACCGGCATCATCCCTTAATCATTGGCTTGCAATCTTGAGATATTGGGAATACATCCTGATCTACATATCACCATGCATAAGGCCGTCATCTTGGAGACCTGTTCCATTGTTCGCTCGTTTCTCAATGTGCCACCTTAAGAGAATTAGCCATACCGTCTTGCAAACAAGCCGACGATATGTTGATATGTGGTGAAATGAATGTGATAACAATAATAATAATAATAATAATAATAATAATATTCAAAATGTAACTAGACCAGGTATATGCAGCAGAAAGTTTAATACAGTAAAACCTACCGAAGGCAGAAAGCAATCGTTCCAGATTTATGTTTCCGTTTTCACAGGTTTCCGTTTTACAAAGGGTTGAGTTTTAATACGACAAAATCCAACACAAGGAAATACTGTATTATCGCATAGGATTAATGAAATAATAATATATAATATAGGTCTGTAATTGAGTGGATATAAAAATATCCGCCTTTTCAATACAATTTATTAAATAGTACTCACTGGTACATGTCTTGGAGGCTTTCACACTCCCCCTTCATGAGCCTGCTTCACAAACCTTTAAGAACTTTCCTTGTTCCAAACACATATAAATCAAAAGAAGATAAAAACTTGATAATAAAACCACACTTATTATACTGCTTATTGTTAAGAAGACCAAGATATCTTGGCTACTATTCACATGTTGACGTAAGATTGGATGAAAGCTGTACGTGCGAAACTGGTTCACATCGCAGCCCAGGGAATTTTATGAGACAGCCATTCACCGCCTCGTGTCACAGTGGGACAAGTGCCTCAACAGCCAGGGCCAATACTTCTAACATACATACATAAGATTTTTTCCCCATTTTTTTCCTTCCTCTTCTGCTCCTTCTTCTTCGCCTTCTTCTCCTTCTCCTCCTCCTTCTTCTCCTTTTTCTCCTCCTCCTCCTTCTTCTCCTCCTCCTCCTTCTTCTCCTCCGTCTTCTTCTTCTTCTTCTTCTCATTCTCCTTCTTCTTCTTCTTATCCTCTTCCTCATCCTCCTCCGTCTTCTCCTTCTTCTTCTCATTCTCCTTCTTCTCCTTCTCCTCCTTCTTCTTCGCCTTCTTCTCCTTCTCCTCCTTCTTCTCCTTCTTCTTCTCCATCTTCTTCTCCTCCTTCTTCTCCTCCTTCTTCTCCTCCTCCTCCTTCTTCTCCTCCTTCTTCTCCTTCTCCTCCTCCTTCTTCTCCTCCTCCTCCTCCTTCTCCTCCTCCTCCTCCTTCTTCTCCTCCGTCTTCTCCTTCTTCTTCTCATCCTCCTTCTTCTTATTATCCTCTTCCTCATCCTCCTCCGTCTTCTCCTTCTTCTTCTCATTCTACTCCTTCTTCTTCGCCTTCTTCTCCTCCTCCTCCTTCTTCTCCTCCTTCTTCTTCTCCTTCTTCCCCTTCTCCTCCTCCGCCTTCATCTCCTCCTCCTTCGTCTTCTCCTTCTTCTTCTTATCCTCCTCTTCATTCTCATCCGTCTTCTCCCTCTTCTTCTCCTTCTCCTCCTTCTCCTCCTCCTTCTTCTCCTCCTTCTTCTCCTTTTCTACATTTCCTTCAAAAGTCCGTAACAATATATATAAATGTTAATCACAAGTAATTTATTTCAGGTTATTTTTCACATATTCCAGTAATTGGAAAGCTACAATATCATGCAATACAAAAAGTGGTGCTAGGGTTCATTCAAGGAAACCGTCTATAAATACGTAATATGATAATATGCTTCTTTACTGCGTCTGCTGCGTCACATAACAAACAAGATAGTGTAGAACACAGGATTTCACGATTTTACTACTCCTGATGAGATGAACTCGTCTCTTGCACTGGGGTATATCTGCAGACAATGTACTCGAACCTCGTTTATCTGGCTCTCATTAATTCGGATCTCCGGTTTATCCAGATCAAAAATCATTTAAAAATAGTTGTACTGTACAGAGTTTCTTTTACGGGGTCGACTTTTCTTGAATGTCAAGGACTGGAATTGTAAGTAATTCGGCCACAGTCTATCAAAGGTACGGTACCGTCCCGGCATTCGACTGAAATTGAGAAGTGATGTTAGTAAAACGTCTTCGTGATCCTGCTGTGTGCAAACGCAATACAAATGTAAAACAGAAAACACTCACACATTATTTTTGTGCATAAAACAGAGTCGTAAATGCAATAAAAGTGTCCTTATATTTTTGTGTACAATTGGAAAAAGGTATTACAACTTATGTTAAAAGATTATATAACATGTATTTGTCTTTTAGTTTTCCCCCCGGATTTTCCGGGTTTTCGATAATCCGGATAGTTCTGGTTGCACTCAATCCGGATAAACGAGGTTCTTGTGTACTTAATAGTTCATCTACTGAGAAATTATCTATGCTGCGGAGTTAACAAAGTTTCCACTATATTCCAAACCATCAATGAATAACTGAAGGTGCCAATTATAAAATTAAAAAGAGAAAGTATGTGAAAATAACAGAGTTAATTCTATCTAACACCTACAGATGTCATAATTCAACTGTTCAGTATTTAGGGCCGTTTTCACTAACGCTTTAATAACGATTATTTAGTTAATTCCCATTTAACATAAATAGGAGATTTAATGCGTGATTATCTTCGATGCATTTCACGAAGCCGTTCGGGTTCGCAATTACTTAAATATGCTTTACGGCTCTCGCGCATGCGTAGACTCGGTTTCAGCTTGGACAAACGTGGCGGACAGAACAAGAAGCGTGTAGCACTGATCGTTGTTTGCTATGCTTCCGTGAGATTTTCTGGAACATTATTACAAAGGAAGGGAAATACAGAAGACCTTATTCGCGGCAAAAGCTTAAAATGATATGAACAAAGTATTTAGGAGAACTGGCAGTTGTGTGAATAGATAGGACGCGCTCTGTCAGTGGTCTTCGTACAGTAAAAGGTTGTGATGCGGACTCTGAATTTATTACGCAGCGCTGGAAGTAGTTCGAATCCCACTTCGCATATACTTTTTTTTTTAAATTTCCGTATTCGTCTTTCTTGGTATTAAAAGTTAGTAATGTGCGTGATCTTTTATAATTTCTTTGTCATAAACATATTTTATATTCATATGGATGAAAGTTCGTGTGAAACTCGGAAACAAACCACCACTGTGAGATGCGCAAGGCACAGCTCAGGTGTTTCCCGCCACTTTAAAGATGCTTTAGACAGTTGAGTGGCCCGATTTGGCCAATTAACGTAATTCCTTGTTAGTGGTAAGTTAACAAGCGTTTCTGTTTAGAGAAATGTTCGTGCAAATTGATAAATTAAGAGATAATTGACGTTGGTGAAAACGGCCCTTAGACAGATTTTTTTTAAAGGAAGCATGCATAACCTAACTAATTAGTAACCTAGTCGCTCACTATGAAAAACTTTCGCTACATTGTCTGTGCTTACATGGGACAGAGCGCGAGGAATCATGCTACTTCGGGGGTGTTCGTGTCCAGGGTCCTAATGCATTTGCTCTGACTTGCTCCATCATGTTAGTGCTTATTCTATGCATCGAACATCCCTGCGTGTAGTTTAGGATGTCCTGAGAAGTGGAATGGCAGTAAGACCGGAGAATTCAATGATGATGATGATGATGATTGCAGTTTTAAGGGGCTGAGCTTGGAAGTCATCTGCTCCTAGAGAGACCAACGGTTCAAGCATATTGCTATATTATTGGCGATCATCAAAGGTTGTAGGCGCAAGAACACAGTTTATGAATGGAACGACGCAGTCCCACATAAATGAGTGGCCATTAATACACGCCGTGGGCTAACAAGTGTGACAAATTCTTTATAACCCTCTCCATCCTCAATTTGTATCAGCTGTTCTACAGTGCGTGAAACTAGCTGACAACCACCATGGAGCTCCGTTCATTAGACACATCACTTCTTATAATACCAACCTATCACCGTGTTTGTGCCTTAGATATGGAAGATCTGCGTAGTCTACATTCCCATTATTGACCGACATTCAAGGAGGCACATCACATCTTATAATACCAACATATCACTGTGTTTGTACCTTAGATCTGCGTTGTCTACATTCCCATCTTATAATACCAACCTATCACTGTGTTTGTACCTTAGATCTGCGTAGTCTACATTCCCATCATTGACCAACATTCAAGGAGGCACATCACATCTTATAATACCAACCTATCGCTGTGTTTGTACCTTAGATCTGCGTAGTCTACATTCCCATCATTGACTAACATTCAAGGAGGCACATCACATCTTACAGTATAATAGCAACCTATCACTGTGTTTGTACCTTAGATCTGCGTAGTCTTCATCCCCATCATTGACCAACATTCAAGGAGGCACATCACATCTTAAAATACCAACCCATCACTGTGTTTGTACCTTAGATATGGAAGATCTGCGTAGTCTACATTCCCATCATTGACCAACATTCAAGGAGGCACATCACATCTTATAATACCAACCTATCACTGTGTTTTTACCTTAGATTTGGATGATCTGCGAGCATAGTGGAATTCCCACTGTTGACTAAGGTGCTTGGTTGGTTCCTTTGATTAGGGGCTGCAACAATGCGGTTAAGTAGCCCCGTGTACATTGGGTGTGAGTAGAATCTGTCTGATAACCGGTGTTAATTGTGATGACTGTATTAGTGTGTATTATCTGTTTTCAATTCAAGTAGGCTAAGGACTGTAGACGATAATTTCATGTAGTTCCTACTTTCGCTGCCAAATGCTACCGTCCACGATGGAAGAAGATGAAATTTGAATTGATTTGAGGGTCAGAATACCGAGGTCGTCTGTCCTTCGCGCAAGAAAATCATGTCTTAATAATATTGTCCAGTTGTCATGCCAACAATTTCTTGCGTATGTCGAACGGTTCTGGACCTTCACAGTGTATCATAGACCAATCTCCCTTCCTATCACGGCCGAGGTAAAAGGATCAAAATAATCCAACAACTAGTTTCAAAAGCGGGACATGGACATAAAACACGGCAGACACTTAGCGGTTGGCGAACACAATTACCGTACTTGATATAAGAAGTAGCGCATCAGGATCTACAACCAGCATAATGCGATCGTGGGTGACGTCACACTACCACGCACCACCCTATCAACCGCAGGCTATGAGCTGGGCGACAGTGCCAAATCACGGGGCTCGTTGTTTCAACACATGGCAAAGCATCTACGACCAGCCATAAGGAAAGGAATAAAACTAGCTGCATTACATTGTGGTGTACACAAACATCAGTGCCTTGGTATAAGACTTATAATATTGCACACTATATTACTGAGGTGGTGTACGGTGTACGGTATCTAAGTAGCGAATGATGCAGAGGAAATGTACACCAACAGCACTGCAATGTGTGCACGTGGAATATAATTCAGTCACAACAACAACAACAACAACAACACAGTCTTCACTCAGTGTGTTTATTATTATTATTATTATTATTATTATTATTATTATTATTCTTCTTTATTAGGAATATCCTACAATACAGTAGTTTACCTTCAACCCAAAAATACTCTACTCCTTCAGCATCTTCCTCGGTTAATCCTCTGGTAGCCATGCTTCTCTTTACACCATCCATCCATTGTTCTCTTTGTTTACCCCGTGTCCGTTTCCCTTCAGCTTGCCAATGTAACATTACATTTGGAATTCTACTATTCTGCATCCTTTCCACATGTCCAAACCATTGTACTCTTCTTTCTTCAACCGCTTCTAGTACATTTTTGTTACCTGCATAATTTCTCTGATTATCGTATTTCTAATTTTATCCAATCTTGATTTTCTTGCCGCCCTCCTCCAATAATCCATCTCTGTTACTAATAATTTGTTTGCTTCCTGTCAGTTTAACGTCCACGTTTCTGCTCCAAATAACAAAACACTTTGTACCAATTAACTGTAAATAAGTTTCTTAGTGTTGTTTAAAATATTTCTGCTCCATAAAACGGAATTCAATGCTCAAATTGTCCTCCTAGCCTCACTTACTCTTCTCTCAATTTCAGATTATTATCATTATTATTATTGTTATTATAATAATAAATTATTGCATGAACATGGCACGAGAAACCACCATATTCCAGTTTTAAAGGTCTGCCTGACCGCGAGGTCATCAAGGATCGTGATCTCACTCTGGGTATTAATAACAGCAGCTCCTTTTACTTCCGGATTTACGTGAGAGAGGTGAGCAGTCATGGGCTGGAAGTCGTGGTCATCAGCCTCGCCTACTTGTTGAGTAATTATACTGGTGTGGCGTCATGTCTGGATTGTAGGAGATTCGAATTTGAATCTTGACAACGGTCTCATTATGAACAGTCTTTGTAAATTACGTCCAACGGCTTAGCCATGTTGATAACCCAGATCCGAAGTTAAGCAACAATGGATGTGGTCAGAACTTGAATAGGCAACCGGTTCTTGGGGACCACATGCTCAGGGGTATACTCGATAACTTGCCAAGACACAGGTGTCAAGCAAATTATATAGGCCAAACTGGTAGAAGAATGATCACGAGATACAAAGAACACAGAAATGCGATAAAATACGGGACACACCCGGCCGTGATGGCTGGGGACACCCTATCCTCAGACTCTCAAACACCTTCTCGGGGAATTCAGACCTATTCATAAGGTACGAAACCTTCTTGTAAATTTCAGTAAGACTGAGATTACATGGCTCATATATTGTTGAATAAAATTTTCTCGTTAGGCTACTCTCTCTTCACCCAACTAAGTCAGGCGGTGGCTAGTGCTTGGGCTAGTGGTAAGAGAGGAGTACCTAGTTACAATTGAACACCTGTGCAACGACCTGCCTGATCTGGACTACTCTAAATGGATAAGTAATCATAACTACTGTAAGAACTAGTGTGCATGCTTTATTGTATTGTATTGTATTGTTACATCGCTGAACTATTTACGCGTGCTTAATACACAAACTCAACTCTAGCCTCTAAAACAACAACATAGAATGGACTAAACAGCTGATAACGAGATTCACTGCGAATCTTAATTTTAACTAGAAGAATTGTATAAAATATAACAAGAACACATTTCAAATAGTATATAAAATGTAACTTCAACCCTAGTGCTCAGGATCTGAAGATGTCCACGTGAGGGGTCGAAACCCTTAATCCTCAATTCCCCCTTTATTAGTCAATAATATTAATACATGTGTTTTTATTTTCAGCAATAGTGTGTTATATGTATAGTTCCCCCACCTAATCTAATTGGATAAAAGCGTGTTTAGCGACTGAAAACCATTCTATATTAAATTACTAGGAAACAGAGAAAAAAATAAACTTCGTTGTTGTTGTTGTTGTTGTTTGAATCTTCAGTCTTTTGACTGGTTTGATGCAGGTCTCCATGCCTCCCTGTCCTGAGCTAATCGTTTCATCTCTACATAGCTACCACACCCTACACCCGAGGCAATCTATATGCATATCCTCGGGAATAGATTACGGCTGTAGTTTCCCGTTGCTTCCAGCCGTGCAGCACAACGCAGTGTAGCCATTAGTTGGCCAATGTTATCAATATAATTATTTACAGTCTATAAGACAAGTAAAGAATTGATTTATTCTGAAAGACTGCTACTCCACTTCACACAAATGAATTTGGCAACAATGTGTAGATTATCACCAACAGCTCTGCCCATCCCAGACGGAGACATATTGAGGTACTTGCTGCCGTAGATTACATCATTGCATCATCCTTTTCCTCGTCCTACAGCCCTGAAAGGCAAAGACAACCATCGAGGTGAACATACGGCTTGCATGTTTAACCAGCCTCAACAGTACATGACTTACTTCCGCATAGGCGTTATCAGTGCAAATGTCAGCGAATAATCCCCGCTATGTGCATAAATCAGGCATTGTACAGCATTTCTTTATTTGGAAACAGTCCGACTTGGATGCATATATTATGTAAATAAGATATCCGTGTTCTTAATCGCACACGTTTAACAAGTCGTTCGTGGTAAGCTCGGTATTTTAATCTGCTGAGAGGTGTTGTATTGCTTTCACTTGGAAACAGACTGTGGGACAGCGCACCTCTTTAGAGAACCAACTCAAATTTCGTGATCGAATTTTAAATTATACCACGTATTAAGCTATATCCTTGTTTTTTTTTGATGTGTAACATCTTTCCACTCGGTAGCTGGACATGTTTGTGGGAGTGATTTTGGAAAAGGGACGGAAGTGGATGGGACGGAAATGGATGGGACGGAAGTGCATGGGATGGAAACAATGAGTGCGCGTGATGGCGGAGATCGGTACAACGACGTACTGTAGGCCATGTGGCTATGGCAAATGTATATCGCATACAGTTTAGTTCAAGGTTTGGAGACCCCATTTAAGATATTCCTACAATAAATAATCTTCAAGTTTTTGTTCTTTGGTGTGAAAATATTCATTTTATCATATTTGCTGAAAACAATTACTATTTATTAAATCTTCATACTTTTGCTTTATTGTTATTTAATGTAAGCATTCGAGGTACTGTCGGCCATGTGGCTATGTGGAATCTATATCGCATCAACAACCACTCCAAACAACGTAGGAATTCAATATATTAACGCCGACTACTAACAATAATTGAAACTTCGTTGGTCTTAACATATCACTGGGAGAAACACATTTAATATACCTTCCGCATACCTAATTTTTAATCGCGCCTATACTTGGCAGTGCGCTGATCGGCAAATCGATGCCATTTTCAATAACATCGCTGGCATGGGTTCACTAACTGGCCGGTATAGAGCGCAGCTCGCATCAAGTAGGCAGTGGATTGCTTCCGCCACGGCAAACAACAATATATGATTCATTACGGTCAGAATTTGGCAGTGGAGGTTTACAAGTAGTTATTTTAATGACCAACAGAGTTCACTGTCAACAAGGGATTTGCGCTCCCGGGACACACATCGCAGGACAACATATCACATGTTACACACCATATGCGACTGCTGTAAGGCTCGTATATTTTTGTTCTCCCTTGAACCACATTTTAAAATGAACAGGGAGGCATGGAGACCTGCATCAAACCAGTCAAAAGACTGAAGATTCAAACAACAACAACAACAACAACAACAACAACAACAACAACAACAACAACAACAACATTACATTTTATGTTGTTAGTTAAAGAGCAGGTGATGTAATTATGACGTGGGATAGGCCAACAATCATCAGTCACCATCAATTAAGACACGGCCACGCATTAGAGCTAATTTTATGGTGAAGAACTACTAAATAACTTTGGCTATTCTCAGTGGCGTACGCAGAATTGCCTTCTGGGGGTGTTTCATTACTGTAGAAGGGTAATTGTGTAGGCCTACACTATTAAAGGGGCAGATAACCTTGCTGTTCCACCCCTAATACGACAGTCATCATCATGATCATCATACATTATTAAAATATTTCGATTGATATTCATAAAAAAAACAATAATTAAATAATCATTCTCTTTAGATGAACGCTATTTTGAGCCTCATTATATTAACAAAAGTTTGGTGCTTTTCAGTCGGTCAACACGAATGTACCCAAAAAGAGCTGGGTTATGCCCTAATCCTGAAATAAATTACATGAGATGAATAAATACACTAGGATGACCAGTTAGCGATCATCATCAGATCCATTACACTTAGGCTATAAAATCTATGTTTGAAAATACAGGTGAAAATATTTACAATATGTACAATTTATTCTAAAAAGCCTCCGTGGCTTAGGCGGCAGCACGCCGGCCTCTCACCGCTGGGTCCGTGGTTCAAATCCCGGTCACTCCATGTGAGATCTGTGCTGGACAAAACGGAGGCAGACAGGTTTTTCTCCGGGTACTCCGGTTTTCCCTGTCAAAATTTCATTCCAGCAACACTCTCCACTATCCATTCATTTAATCATTGCCCCAGAGGAGTGCGTCAGGCCTCGGCAGCCGGCACAGTTCATATCCTCGCCGCTAGATGGGGGGCTTCATTCATTCCATTCCTGACCCGGTCGGAAACTGGAAGGAGGCTGTGGATTTTCATTTTCACAATTTATTCTAATGAAATCTATCTAATAATACAGGAGTAAAGAAGGTGGTGATGTAAAGCAGGTGATAGATGGGACAATATATTGATTCAAGTAAACAAATGTCTCGGGGGGGGGGGGGGGGGGGTTAAACCCTTCCGGTATACCACTGCCTATTCTCCACATTACAAAATCGGTAGACCTAATTTTATTAATCCCAGACAAGTAGGCCTACCGTACATTTAGGAAGATGACATGTTCGCAAGGCGAATTATTAAATTGAATAGTGTCATGGGACGCTGTAGTGCTCCTGTTTTGCTTGTCCAACTATCGTATGCAGTGTCCAGTACCTTTGGTGCATTGGGAACGATCAATTGACGTCCGTGCGCCCTGACAGCCAATTCCTCCCGTTATTTCCGAGTTCCACTTGATCTTCTGTAAGGCTATGTGCTGTCAATTACTCCATAGGAAGCTGTATCAGATAGACTACTTGAAGAAGGTTGAAACCAGCTCTACCAGTTGTAGAGCGACATCTTGGAATGCATATTTCACGTGCTAACAGGTCGAACAAGGTGCATGGTAACTTGTTACACGGACCAGGCTAATTAAAATATTAGTCTAATAGCCCTGCTCCTGACCATCATACAACCAAACAGGCGTGACTCCTAGTTATAGGGTTATAGCATGGCCACAACTATGCTTTTATTTCCTCTGTTATACTCTTTGGAATGGATCTTTTCTTGTAAACAATAATCAGCCGATTACAAGCTAAATCATCAACATTAGTTACGTGTCCGCAGCCCACCGCTGTGGTTAATGCAGAGCTATTGTATGCCATACGGAAATATAATAAGCAAAAATATTTGCCATAATAGCAAATTGTTTAGATCCGTATTGACAGAATAATTAAAAACACTTATGTTAAATATACGCCAAATCAATACTAACAAAACACACTTAAATGTTTATATTTTATAGACTATTTGTACATGTTTCGAAACAAGGATGGTTTCTTCTTCAGCACAATTAAGAGAAAACTTATCCTAAGGAGACTTAAAACTAAGAAATGGCTATCCTTACAATACGTTTTTAAGAGATAATTAAGAAAATACATTAATAAATCCTTAAAAATATCTAAGCAATTTTTTTTGTAAATGTTCCTCATCTGGTAAAATTATTTTTGAAGATACTGTTTATATTCAGCAGAACCATAATAACCAATACTTTTACCAGATGAGGAACATTTACGAAAATTTTCATAGATAATTTTTCAGAAGATTGGCCCTGTAATTGCCTATAAAACAATATTTCTTACATATTTTCAAAAGATTATTTAATAATATAAAAATTTTCATAGATATTTTTAAGGATGTATTAATGTTTTTTTTCTAAATTATCTCTTAAAACGTATTGTAAGGATACCCATTTCTTAGTTTTAAGTCTCTTTTGGATAAGTTTTCTCTTAATTGTGCTAAAGAAGAAATCATCCGTGTTTCGAAACATGTACACTTCAAATAGTCTATAACATAGACATTTAAGTGTTTTTAGTATTGATTTGGCGTATATTTAACATAAGTGTTTTAATACGGAAATATATCTCTACCTAATATAAAACAAAGTCCCCGATTCTTCGATGTATCGGGTAACCTTGAGAACCACAGGATGGATTTTGATGCGATTTTCACCATTCTGTAAAGAATTTCTCGAGGAAACTTTCCGTAGAAAAACATTTATTTATGACCAAAGGAAGATGAGCAGCGACGATTTCAGTGAATTGATTCGAAAATAAACGTGCCATCTGTGCGCCTTTTAAGCTTACATTGGGTAAACCGTTAAAAATATCTATATACCGGTGCTATAAGTGTAAGAATTGTTCAACATGAAAAGTTCTACAACAAAGTCCGGGGCAACATATCCTATCTTTAATACTTCGTCCACGGTAAGTTAATTTACGTTTACATTTCTTTCAACAATCTCCATTCAGTGGAGAGCCTATCACCCCAGCTTCGGCCAGCATGAAACTGTCGAGTCGTGTCGAGTTAAGACTTCAGAGAAGAGTATATGATTGTGTTTGGAGTTTGGCTGTTCAATTGCGTCTGTGATCTGCTTCCGTGCGCCTTTTAAGCTTACGCTGGGTAAACCGTTAAAGATACCGGGCGAAGCCGGGGTGGGTTTCTAATCTATCATAAAACATTAAGGGGGCTCATACACTGTCGGATGTCAACATTTAATTTTTGTTTTTACATTTAAATGAAAGACAATACCTTTCTCAGTATATCTGTTAAGCTTTATAACTAAATTCAGCGTTTTGGCAGACATATAGCTTATTACTTGAGACCGTGTGCCTATGTGTCAATGGAGTGTTTAATATTCAAAGCTGTTTACCCGAAAGTTTTTTTTCGTAGGAAGAACACAATATCTCGTGAACTATGTGATGAAAATGGATGAAACTCGGCAGATACATTCCAACCTATGATCCCTAGAGGATGAACCTCACTCATGAAATTATCTTAAAAATAATTGATATATACTTGGAAAATTAAACAAAAACTGTTCACTTTTTGAAAGACAAATTTAATATTTCTTTTTAAATATACTATTTACAATATATCATTCATGGTGGTTCATCCTCGGTACTTGGCGTTTTCTTTACATGAAAAAAAAATCATTCCATTCAGACTGGTATTTCTTGTTAAATCGTGTTTTTTTGTGATTCGCGGAATTTAAAAAATCACGAATATGATCCTTTCAATAAATCACGAAATACTTTGTATACTGTTCCTCTCTTTAAATTAGATGAAAGCTCTAAGTATTTTCTATACTTATGTCAGTTTTCATAACATTATGTTACATATTAAAGAAGCTATGATATGATTCGTAACTGTATGTGAAAATTCCCACTGACGGTGTATGCTATGTTTCCCAAAACTCAGGCAGGCGGTCTAACCCAACAGCACGGGGCTGGCGCGGTGTCTCAGGTTAGGTTGGGGATAATGTTCTTACGGTCTGGAGATCACAGCCCGACACTGACCACAAAACAGTTCAATACGTAACATTGCATTTCGGTGTGATCATAATGAAGCGTCATGTTGCCAATGTAACCGGTTATGCTGGATCCTCAGCATTTGAGAAGGTTGAATCACATCGACAAGTTGTTTATTGATCTTGTTCTACAAGTTTTTGCATGGGACAATTCCATTGAGAATGAATGAATCAAACCATTAGAACTCGATTTCACCCGCAGCATAGCTTAGCTCGTTAAGTCGCGCAAACATTGGCCATCCCGAGGTTTTCCACAGTCACTCCAGGCTAATGCCGTTACCTTATTTCAAGTCCCGGGGCACCTACCCCAATCCCAGGCGCCATAGAAGCACAGGTCATCTGACAAATTCAGCTCACACTAGAGTCTACATGGAGCTGATGACCAAGATGTCCCAAACCGTAAAATGTTTGATCGTTTCTAGGCGACAAGAATCCTGAATAGGCAAGTGTGGACATGAAATAAAGTACAATAGTTGGTTGGTTGGTTCCTCAGTTTAGGGGCTGTGACAACGCGGTCATGTAGCCCCGTGTACTCTGGGTGTGTGTAGAATCTGTCTGATAACCGGTGTTAATTGCGATGACAGTATTAGTGTGTGTTATCTGTAATTCAGATAATGACTGCAGACGATCGATTTCAAGTAGTTCCTACTTTTGCTACCAAATGCTACCGTCAATGACACGTAGTTGTGAACTTGGCTACTAGATGCCACCATAACCGGCACCTAGCGGTGAACTTGGGGACTTATAGAGCGTTAATCAAATCTAAACTACAAATTTAGCTTCACATAATTTTAGTTAGTGGAATGTTCTTTTACATGGCATAAATCTATGACATGGGACCGCCGGCTTTACTTCCCCTGCTATGAAAGGCATACTGAAGGATTTTAACGCTCTTAAAAATCGACCTGCGATCTTGGGCATGGAAGCTCAGCATGCTACCAATTACGTCACCGAAGCCACCACCAATATACTTTGCCTTTTCTCATATTTTATTCAAACAACGAGTAAAACACATTAATTGTGTATAAAAACACGAACAAATTAAAACGCTCTCTTCACCCTTGTAAGAAACATTACAAACTATCACCACGTGGTAAATTAATTATCCTACTTAGTAAGATTCTTATTTTCACCGCTAGATGGCACATCAGACACTGAAGTTGCCAATTCGAACTTGTTGTATCACTCCCTTGGTGCGCATTTGACAGCATACAACTATAACGCGTGTTGGAGAAATAGTGCTAGTTTCCCTTAGTCGTTAAGACCACAGTAGCTAGCATTCTCGGGCATCACCCTGGAGGTCCGGGCTTGATTTCCGGCGCTACCAAGAAATGTAATTCTGGTCTGAAGGTTGGAACGGGGTTCACTGAATCTCGTGAGGCAGGGAATGTACAATGGTAGGCACAGCACCGTTTGAATCACCAAGGCAACCACTCTTCTCCCCAACATCGCCTGCTGCTGTAAACAAACACCAATCCCCTTGTGAAGCAATGGCCACAAATAGTAGCGGTCATGTTGTGGGGTACACCATGGCGAAACTAACACTTTTGCTCATCTCACTTCCACAGATATAAATCACAATAGAAACCGTCGTACTCACACTACCTTGATTCATTCAATGAGCAGTAAAGACTCCAACACCGTCAGACAAAAAGTAGACTACCAACAAACATTCAACAAATACGTGCTAAATTTATCTTGGCAAGGGGCAAAAGAGTTCCATAGGTTCCTGAAACATTCAAGACATAATCTAGCGTTATGTCCATGCCTGAGATTAGAGAACTGACAAGAGGTGGGTTCGTTTCCCACCTCTGCAATCCTTGGAGTGGTTTCCTACTTCTACTCTAGGCAAATGCTGGGATGGTACGTACCTTAAACCTTTATAGGGCAAAAATATTTTTTTAGTTATTATGTTTTACATTTTAATTGATTTTAATTGTTATAATTATTAATAACTAGAAACCCGACCCGGCTTCGCCCGGGAGAATGCATTACGTGATAAGCGCTTTTTTTCTCCAGTGTCAATGAACAACGACCAATATCCGTTTTACGTCTCGGCTTGATGGGTTAAAATCACTGACTGGACTATTAATTATATTATCATGGAGATGCATGTGCAACAAATTCTTGTCAGACGTAATTTAAGAATGGCGATGTGCATGAAACACGAATCCCCCTTCCGTCCAATCTCAACTTGACTGTGAATTTTGCGGAACGAAAAGTTCACAGGCGAAATGAAGAAAACCCGAGTTGCACTTCCAGGGCAACTCCTAACACAACCACCCTTCTCAGAAGTCTTAACTCAACGCGACTCAACGGTTTGCTGCTGGCTGTATCTGGGGCAATAGGTTCGCCCGCTAGCTAGGCTGTAACAGGGATGATAGACTCGCCCTTAGCTAGCTCGTAAACTGTCGCCTCAGTAGTTGAATGGACATGTTTGGAAGAAATTAAAACGTAAAAACACTTATAATGGGCGATGTATTGAAGATAGACATATGCTCTCGCAGACTGTTTTGTAGAACTTTTCATGCTGAATAATTCTTACACTCATAGTATTGAGATATTTTTAACGGTTTGCCCAGCGTAAGCTTACAAAGCGCTCGGACGCCAGTTTTTTTTTTCGACTTTTCCACTGAAATCGTTACTGCTCGGCTTCCTTTGATCATAAATAAATTATTTTCTACAGAAATAATCCTCGAGATATCCTTTACAGAATGGTGAAAACTGCATCAAAATCCATCCAGTGGTTCCCTAGTTTACCCGTAACAAACACAAATCGGGGACTTTGTTTTATACTAAGTAGAGATGCTATTTTTTGTTTCTCTAATATTAATGTTTATATTAATTTTCAGTTTATGTTCTAATAGATATAATTTTGATATTTTTATTGAATTAATTAATTAACCAATTCCAATTGATTTTATAATTACTATCATAATTTTTATAGTTATGTTTATTATTTTAATTGTTATAATATTTCTTTTATTATTGTAATTTTCTTTTTATTATTTTTATTTCTATATTTATATTTTGTTTTTACACTTTAATTGCTAATGCTTTTAGTTTTTTTTTTTAAATTTTACCAACACATTACGTCAAGTAGATACGTATATAATATTTGATTTTTAGAAATACTAGCACTTCAGCATGAACATTCTACGAAATTTGACTGAAAGATTCAACTATCAGCATCTTTGAAAGCACAAACTGTCCTTATGACAGGTGGTTAATATAGAGACCACTATCCCGTACAGGGTTAAATCCACGGCCACCTCCTACCTCGATTACAAATACACACACTAGCACAGACATGATAGTGACACAGGTTATCAGACGAATTCCACAATACACGAGGCACGATGTCGCAAAGCAGCGTTAATATGAAACTTGTAAAAGAGAAGCATGGTATCTGCGCTTTGGCTTGGCAACAGACCGCATCACTTAGAGCGATTAATTGTTCGCACGTTTATCGCTAGTTAAAATGAAGGAATGTTCTCTCCTCGGCTGGCGCGCAATTTACGTCCTTCCTTTGCAGCTGCAGACTCTTCTCCCCTCTCCTCTCCACAATGTGTTAAATGGACAAATAAAACAATCCATCGCACGTCATCTCTGCCATTCAAGGCTGGGCTAATAATAGGATCCACTGTGACATCGGTCATATTGCTCAACATTCTTAACATACACCTGGGTTCGGCTAACAACAACCAGTACGGGATGCTTGCCTGAACTTTATGGGAAAATGACCTAATATAAAAAGTAGACTTGAAATATTGGAACAAACTGCGCCCGTTAGCAAGGTTGCCAAATTCATGAAAACAAAATAAGGGACAGGTGTGTTGTCGAGGGAAAAAATGCGTTACATAAACCACGATTAACTTAGTCGGGATCACCGCCCGAAGTCAAAAGTTAAGTTTTTGTTTTACATTTAAATGAAAGGCTATACCTTTCTCAATATATCTGTTGAGTTTTATAACTAAATTCAGCGTTTTGGCAGAGATATAGCGTATAACTTGAGACCACGCGCCTCTCTGTCGATGGAGTTTTTGATACGCAAAGCTCTTTTCCCGGAAGTTTGTTTTAGGTAGGAAAAACACAATATCTCGAGAACAATGTGATGAAACTGGATGAAACTCGACACATACATTCCAACCTATCCCTAGAGGATGAACCTCATTCATGAAATTATCTTAAAAAATAATTGAGTTATGAACAAAATCTGTTCATTTCTTGAAAGAAAAATGTAATATTTAAAAAATATATATAGTCTACTATTTTCAACATATCATTCATGGTCGTTCATCCTCGGTATTTATTTTGTTACTTTACATGAAAAAAATGCATTCCATTCAGACTGGTATTTCTTGTTAAATCGTGTTTTTTTGTGATTCACAAGTTTAAAAAAATCACGAATATGATCCTTTCAATAAATCACGAAATACTTTACATACTGTCTCTCTCTCTCTCTAATTTAGATGAAAGCTCTAAGTATTTACTATACATATGTCCGTTTTCATAACTCTATGTTAGACTACATATTAGTGATGCTATGATATAATTCGTAACTGTATGCAAAAATGCCCACTGACTGTGTATGAGACCCCTTAGAATTATTTTACACAACTTACAGTATATTGAAATCACAGGGCAGCTTATCAATAAATAATAAATTCCTTTACGACAGATATTAGTCAAATGGGAAAAGTTACGGCGCACGCGGTACTGACGGCAGTACCCATTATGTCCGCCAGGCGGTGAACCCTAAATTCGCCAAAATTGTAAGCAATGAACCAAAGAGTTTCTTCAGTCTTTACGAACCGATATACCAGAGTAAGAACTATTTGCAATGAAAACTTCAGACAGGAAAACCCGAAGAGAACTATTTGAAGGAAATAGTATAGTCTACTACAGGTGTAAACACCGACGCATTTCTCTCGAGTTTCAAAACGCTAGGGAATACTGGACAACAACCGCCCCGGATAGGAACTGACCGGGACGCACGACATTTAGCACGAATACGGGACTGTTCATAAAACACAGAACATCTGACAACCCTGCCCGTTAGTGTCTTACAAATCATGTTCCAATATTATTCCGTAAACGTTATTTCTTGTCGTTGTTGTTGTGTTGTCTTTAGTCCTTTCACTGGTTTTATGCAGCACTCCTTGCCTCCCTGTCCTGAACTAATCGTTTCATTTCTGCATAGCTACCACATCCTACATCAGAGGGAAACTGTTTAACATATTCTAACCTTGGTCTACCGCTACAGTTCATATGCTCGACCCTTTCTTACATAGAATACCTAAGTTTGCCATCCCTGGGTGTCTTATTATGTGTCCTACCAACCTAACTCTGCATTAGCAGTCGCCAAAAATATCTCTCCTCCCCCACTCGTCTTACCACTTCTTCATTTGTTACTCTATCTACCCATCTGATCTTCATCATTCTCCTGTAACACCACATTTCAAATGCTTCTATTCTCCTTTTCTCTGCTGCGCCAGCAGTCCAAGTTTCATTTCCATAGAGCGCCACGCTCCAGGCAAAGGCTATCAAAAATGACTTGTTAATACCGTACCTAAATCTGTATTTGATGTCAACATAACCCAATTATTTTCTGTAGAAATGCCTTCATTGCCTGAGCCAACCTACTTTTTATATCCTCCTTGCTTCGTCCATCACTGTTATTTTGCTTCATTATTTTTTTCTTATAAAGAAATGATGCATTAATAATTAACCCGAATATACATTAACATTGTTATTTTAATTATTGACTTTCTTCAGAACTAGCTTGAAGAAGAAAGCAAGAAAGAACAAACAAGCGGAGGAATACGGCTGTGGAATTTGATGACAGAGTGCTTGAGGCCAGACGAATGAGTTCGGTCGGGAACTTAACCTGGCCGGGTGACGAGGTCTAGGTCTTTTTATAGGCCGCAGTGGGCCGGTCAGGTGAGTTGAGGTGACTTATTGCAGTTAATGGCCCGTGTGCCTTCAGGTGTTGACAGGGTTCCTGCAAATCGTTGATCTCTATCTCCTGTATAAATCACACTTAATGTGATCGAGCCGGGTCTTTAGCCTTCTGCCTATGCTTCGAGATGATTAATACTGTTCTTTGTCGAAATAGCCAACTGAACCAGGGCGTATCGGGCTTCATCCACCCTTTCTTCAGGTAAATCCTCGGATGTAACCATGGTTACATATATTTAACTCCTAAATGCTCACCCTTCGTGCTGCAAATAACTCCCAAAACCTTCAGGTTTATCAGGAACATCCCTGGACTAAGAAGTGCGATCTCAAATCAGAACACTGTACACTGGTCACATCTGAAGCTTTGAACATTAAGTTCACCTTTCCAGGGCGATGGGGCTGGAAATTTATACCTCTTCAAAGGCAGAGATGATTCAGTGCAAGTAAAATTTTCACATCGCTGCGATACAACTTCAATCTCAACTTGATGGTGTCGTTGCTTATAGACATGTGATTTACAAGAATTGCATTTTTACGACAGCAATGATGACCAGAGATGTCACAATGTCTGTACCTAATACATAAAGCTTCTTGTTCAAGTGATTTACAATGACGTAAAATTTCAAGCTCGCTTGCTTGTGTTTTCGAAATAGATCCATCAAAGAGGTTGTTTCCATCAGTATTTCGAAACTTTTGTGGCGATAAAGGCTGTGTGTAAGATTACAAATAACAAGTGATCTCTGTGATGATGATGATGATAATGATGATAGTAATAATATCGTATGGCCTCGGTGCCGGGTGCAAGCTTTGTTATTTGACACCCAAAGGGTAGCTTGCCTGTCGAATTTCGTTGTTCCTTGAAGCACTATGAAAGTCAAGTAGGTTAGATATCTAAGCTCCTTGAACACTATAGTGCTTTCTAGTAGAGAAATGAGGAACTTTGTGTTGGGGTAAACTCCCGAGATTAATTTTTACCATTATGAACACTGCCTACTGAATTCAAATGGCTTCTTTGACATGCCAACATCGTATGACATGGTGTCGAAATTTTTGCCACCTTTCAAAAATCACTTACCACGGCCAGGAGCGAACCTGCAAGCTTGGGGTTAGTAGACCGACACGTTGACCACTCACCCACCGTGGCAAGCTATGATGATGATGATGATGATTGGTGATCATGAAGATGCTCAGAGGTGCGGACTCATTTCAATTGTTTGAGGACAGGACTATTTAACAAAATCAGATAATAATGATATTTTAAATACGAGTAGTTATGAGAACGTTATTCAGTAGGTGCTCTTAACTACAGTGCTTAGTAAAAAGCTTCAATGAATAGCCATCGTGTCCTTTTGTGTTTTATCATGTTTTCCGACACACAAGACATTGTTGATTCCTACCAAACTAACACTAGAAATAACAATTTTCAGTTTCCTTTGACATAGTTAATCGTTTAGAGAAACTTATCCTGTAATCAATTCGAACACCAAACCACTCCACCAATATTTCAGGGAGAGGAGGCGATACGCCTTGTTTTATAAATTGGAGAGGCAGAAATTTTCTTGTCCCTCTGATTCGGCGGCAATGTTAATGATGACTTACCGAGCTTTAATGCGTATTTTGTTTTCCATCTCTTGATGAATGCAGTACCCTTGCATTTGTCTGTTGGCACAGGCTAGAGTAAAATGTGGCTTTTCACCGATGTCTCAGTCTCACTCATGGCTGTGATTATATGGAAGCTACTGAGGTAATGACATTCAGGGCACAGTCAGTGCCTGTGAATGCTGCGAAAGGTTCTACTCATAGGGTCAGTACTGCTGTTCTGACTCAGAAAGGAAAGCAATGGGAAACTACTGCTCGGGTCTAAGGTGCGTGAACCTGAGAGGATGTGCATCGCGGACTATGAGTAGTGATGTTGACGAGTGATGAGGTTTCTCGGTCCGTGCATAATACAGAACTAAATACATTGGTCGGTCACTCAATCACTCATTCCTAACACCAAAGTGGTTTGAGCAATGGCCCAATGTAAGCAGTATTGGAATAGAAAGGAATACCATATATCACGGTCGGCTGTTGACAGATCCTTCTCTTATCGCCCGACCCTTCCCTGCTCTTTCTCCTCACCCCGCAAGTTCATACAGCTTGGACCCAATCAGTACCTCACTCCTCATCTTGCCTAGTATGCCTAAATATAGTGTTGCCTTGTATTTTTGTGAGTATCTACCCACATAACCTAACAGCGGTACTTTTTAAGGATCCAACCAGCCTTCGGGCTGACTACCTAACAGACAGACAGTGCATATTTATCTGCACCGGGTCATAATACCAAGATGGAAGAATTTGTGTCAATATTCAAAGAAAGGTTTCAGAACATGGGAAGTATAGAGCCAAGAGACTCAGACAGTCAATATCCGTCCCTCAACTAGGAAAATGCACTACCTATAAACGGACGTAGCAATAAACGGGTTAAATCGTGGGGAAAAAAGAGAGCGCACTCTGTTGTGAGAAAAATGCGAACTTTTGCTACAAGTTTTTATTTGCGGTCCAGAATTTTAAAGAGCATTCACATCTGGTAACAAAGTCAAAATTTCCCCTTGTTGCGATTTTTTCAGTGAAGACGAGAATAATGGCGGCGCACGACAAAGTTTCGTCACAAATAATAATGCGCCGGGCTGCTTTCAATCCCAACTTTTGTAGCTAATTTCAGCTAATTAATGTATGGACTCCTTTACATGTTTCACCCAAACTTTGAACTTTGGTGAGTTTTAATTGAAGAGGAAAGCTCTTTGCGGGCCTAATGAGAGCCCAGCAACTTGTGATGGATCTAGGACTCAACAAACTTCGACCAAATGGGAGATGTCATTTTCTAAGAAGCCACAATATAACTTATTTATACTTTATAACTTACGTATTTGAAGGAAACTCCAGATTTCTGTCTCATTGGCACAATATTATAAACTAGTTGAGCTCATCCCTCAGGGACTCACAAGTATTAACGATCTTCACTTACTTGCGCCAGTGCCCTCTAGTCTAAGCACAGCTGATGAGTGACTCCAAAGGATTAGTCTACTGAGGAGGAGCAATTTTCTCATTATATTCAATCATTATTTTACCCACCTTTCAACACAAGTTTTGTATAGACGTTCACACTATTAGCAGTAGCCTACATGTTTCGGTCTGTTTGACCTTCTTCATCTCATATACCTAGGTACATAAATTGTTTTATGTTCGACCCTGACTATTATATGTCAGAAAATTGTATCATAATGATGGTCCTTATAACACTATTTTTCATTATGAAACAGTTTCTCCCACCAATCAGAGCTCAAGAAACAGTTGTTTGACCAATTAGACAATTAGATGCGCTGAGTTCCAAGGCCTTCTAATTTAAATTTCACTGCGTTGCCTAGTGTCATAGTAGTGTAATCGAGGAGGCCATGGTCAAATACAAGGCATTCTCTGCGTCTCATGCGCTCTGTTCAGTACATAAAACTGGTGAAATCTCGACAGATATTTTTGAATATTGATGTTCGAATATAAAATAGTTATAATAATTATCGTCGAACATAAACAGTCGTATGCAACTCGCCTATAATGGTAATTAAGATACTCGTATGGAAATTATAAAACTCGCATACGCTCGTTTTATAAACATACTCGTGTCTTAATTATTGCCATTATAGACTCGTTGCATAATGTACTATTATCTTAAGGCGGCTTCGGTGGCGTAGTTGGTAGCATACTGAGCTTCTACGCCCAAGATCGCGAGTTCAAACCCGGCCGAAGTCATTAGATTTTTTAAGAGCGTTAAAATCCCTCAGTATGTCTACCTTTGGAGGGGAAGTAAAGCCGGCGGGTCCACGTCATAGATTTATGGCATGTAAAAGAACCTTCGCCGGGATGGTACCTACTTTAAGGCCGCTTCCCGCTTCCTTGCCTATCCATCCCAATCTTCCCATCTCTTCCCATCCCTCACGAGGCCCCTGTTCGCTTTGCAGGTGAGGTCGCCTGGGCGAGGTGCTGATCACACCTCCTCAGTTGTATCCACTCCGACCAGATGATCCCAACTCTAGGACACTACCCGTAGAGACGGAAGTGGTGAGTACCCTCACTGAGTCCGTGGGAAACACCAACATGGAGGTTAAAATCGATTTAAAAAAAAGAACCTTCCAATAACTACAATTTTGTGAAGCTAAATTTGTAGATTAGATTTGATTAACGCTCCATTAGTTCCAACTTTCGCAGCCAGGTGTTGGTTGCGGTGGCATCTAGTAGCTAGGTGTCGTTGACGGTAGCATTTGGTACCAAAAGTAGGAACTACTTAAAATTGATCATCTGCAGTCCTTAACTGAATCACAGACAATACGCACTAATACAGCCATCACAATTAACACCGGTTATCAGATAGATTCAACACACACCCATAGTACACAGGACTACATGACCGCGTTGTCGCAGCCCCTAAACTGAGGAACCAACCAACCAAATATTGAGTCCTATCAGAATAGCATTGTAGTGGCTCAGTTCGTCCAGTCATCAGCACTCAACGACGGATTGTTCGTGGTCAATGTTATAATTGAAAGACATCTGTCATATGCCTTAATGCTGTGTTATATCATCTCACTGAAGACTGTGTGTAGTCACGCATGCGTGCGAATCCTTTTACCGCTTGAATTGGTGAATGACGTCATGTTATTCTCTTTAATTTTGGTTGAAGCTCTTGCCGTTGGAATGTTTAGCCGACATGAATTATGTCGAAAGCGCGTGTTCTCTTGCCATCTCTCCTCGGCTGTATATCTCAAGGCTGCTATTCCGCTATTTGGCAACGTTGCACATGACTACCATTCCGAGCAACAAGGCAGGCTCTTGAAAAATCTAGTTAAGCCTCATACATTTTCTTCCCTTGCAATTGAAAACAACTTCCAAAGAGGCTACGTGTTTTTCATTAACTTTTGCGAGACAATAGAATTGGATGGTTTTGATTGAAAGGATGACCAACTGGTACAAACCCACTTCTGGATTTAGCGAAATGTCCAGGGAAATTACGAATACAAAACGAACGCAGCTCCAAATTAAGTTTCCTGAAAACTGAATTTCTTGTGACATAGCCTGCAGTATGTTTGTTACAAACGCTGTCGGTTCACGGTGTAGGGAGTTCTTTTTACTACGTTCATCTTTAAAAACGTACCAAACTGAACGACTCATCCCGACATTGTTAGATTCGACGGAACAGTCTTAATATTTCTTAGCAAGTGTTGTTACAGATACAGCATGCTGCCAAAATTTACATAATTGAAGGAATTTAGAGCTAAGCTCAGATATAATCTGTTCAGAATAAAAATGCACGTATTTCCGATGTGCAACATTTTTAGTCTATTTTCATCTATGAAAAAAATATAGGCTTATGAGATCACCTCTTGTCCGTGTGTCCGTGTGTGCGTATGTGTGTGTGATTGATTCGTGTGGGTTCTCCCCTAATAACTTATAAACAGCTAGAGCGACTTCAATGAAACTCGGTAAGTTCATAGCACTATTCCGGACGACCCCGACCGTGCCCTTCAAATTTTGTTACGTCTCACCAATCAAACATGGCGGCTGTGCGAAATATTTCACCAGCATTCAATATCTCCGATACTATTTTGTATGGTGATAAAGGGAACTACCTATGTGACATTTGAAAAACTGGTAACTACAAAACCAACATGGCGGCCAAGCGAAGTTGCGACTTTTGAATAGACGTTTCTCCGATTTAACCAACCAAACGCAATGAAACTTGGTACAGTATATGTTTATACACATTGTAATGCACCGACATCTAACTTCGTTCAATTGTTTACATAACCTCAAGATGGCGGCTGTGCGAAATATTTCACGGGCATTCTATATCTCTGAAACTATCACCGGTATCTCCCTGAAATTTTGTACGGAGATAAAAGGTACTGCTGGAAGTTCATCTATGCGACTTTCAAAAACCGGTTAACTACAAAACGAACATGGCGGCCAAGCGAAGTTGAAAGTTTTAAATTGACTTTAGTAATCCAAACGCAATGAAACTTGGTACAGCAAATGTTTATACACATTGTAATGCACTGGTATCTAATTTAGTTCAATTGTTTACATAACCTCAAGATGGCGGCTGTGCGAATTTTAAAATTAAGATTTTAATTCTTGTGTCGTAATCATACCATCTATGGGTGGGGCTTTGTAATGGCATTCGAGGCTCAGTCAGTGCCTGTGAATGCTGTGAAAGGTTCAACTCATAGGTTTAGGACTACTGTTCTGACTCAGTGAGGAAAGCAATGGCAAACTACCTCACTCCTCTTCTTGCCTAAAACGCCTCAAAATAGTGGTGCCTTGGGTTTTTGTGGGTATCTACTCACATAACGTAACGGCGGTACTTTTTGAGGATCCAACCAGCCTTCGGGCTGACTACCTAACAGACACAGACAATCATACCATCGAAGTGAAAGTTTGAATAATGAACCTACGGAATAATTTTCCTTTAATGGTACATGACTCTATGGACAATACATAATAGCAATCCAACATGGCGACCATCCGCAATATTTAGTCGGTTCTCAATATCTACAAATCTATTAGAGCAATCAAACTGATTTTTTTATGTTCATAGGGGCTATGGACATAAGTTCACCTATAGGACTTTCAATAACCTGGTGATCACAAATCCAACATGGTGGCGACGCGAAGTATAAATATTCACATGGTCGTTTCTCGCAATTTAACATCCGAATGCAGTGACACTTGGTATAGTAAATCCTTATACAAATGTTAATCCACTGGCATCTAAATTTTTCCAATTGTTTCCATAGTCACAAGATGGCAGCTGTGCGAAATTTTAAAAGCTCGTTTTTACTTCTTGTGTCCAACTCATGCGATTGAAGTTTGAATACTACACGTAGGCTACACAATAATCTTCATGTAACAGTACATAACTCTTAAGACCTACATATATAAAAATCCAACATGGCGACCATCCGAAATATTTAGTTGGTTCTCAATATCTACGAATCTATTACAGCAATCAAACTGAAATTTTGTATGTTGATAGTGGCAATTAACATAAGTAGGATATATTAAAATAGGCTTTAGTTCCAATGAACTTCTCACAAGGCTCGTGAATAAGTGGATAAGTGTTGAAGGCTGAATAAATAATTTAGAATGTATTGTTGTGAACCCAAGCATTTCGTTATTAGCCTACTATCCACATTTTGCAAAAATGAGGAAAAAGTAGTCTTATGAGATCGGGCAAATGTCTGTCTGTCTGTCTGTCCTTCTGTCTGTCTGTCTGGCTGTGTGTGTGTCCCCCCCCCCCCTATCAACTCCTAAACGGCTGCAGCAATCAAAACCAAATTTAGTATGAGTAAAGATGTGCACCGGAATAGCTCACGTCCATATTTGAAAATGATGTCAGTGTAACCAACTGCTGAAAAAACGCACTAGAAATTTGAGCTCCATGTTGGATATCCTGCAAGGTATGCATAGGAGCTATTCCAAAATTGGCACACATGTAGATAATACTATTTCAGTTTAATTTCCAGGAGACCAACCATGACAGTGTTGCCAAAATGATTTTAAGCCTTCTGATAGGTCCAATGTTTAAATGCATATAGCTTCTACACTATCAACTGGATTTCAACCAAATTTTGTATGTAATATCTGTACATAAACAGATATGACTGAGCGTATTCTTAGTAGCCACCAGGGCTGCCAACTGTTGATAATTGCTCTCTCTATTTTTTTTATCCAAATACCAATATATCAGAATGTGTGCAAGCTGACAGCTTTAAACTATGCACACGTATAGTACCTGACATGTTTGATTAATTTTGGAGTAACTTATATACGTCAGTTCTACCAACATGATTCTAAGCCTGCTGATAGGGCCAATTTTTAAATACACGTAACTTCTATACTATCAGTAGGATTTCATCCAAATTTCGCATGTGCTATGTGTAACATATCAGATATGACTATAAGTATTCTTCAGTGCAATCAGGGCTGCCAACTGTTAATAAATGCTGTCTATATTTTTTACCCTAATATCAATATATCAGAAAGTATGCAAGCCAACAGCTCTATACTTTGCACACGTATAGCACCTGACATTCTAGATTAATTTGGAGTAATTAATACAAGGCAGTGCTGACAACATGATTCTATGTCTGCTGATATGTCCAATTTTAAAATACATGTAACTTCTATACTAACAAATGGATTTCATCCAAAATTGGCACAACAAGATATCATAATATTTCAGATTATTTCTGACCAGCACACACATGGTATTGTTGGCAACATGCTTTTATGCCTGCTGAAAGATCCAGTGTCTAACTGCATGTAACGTCCATTGGATTTCAACCAAATTTTGTATTCTGTACCTTAAGAGATGGAACTAAGAATATATTCAGTCACCAGGGCTGCCAACTGTAGTGCTCTATTAGGCTACATTATACCAGGTATATTTTGAACTAATTAGATATTTCGATATTACCAACTTAATTTCGTCATTATTCAAGATAGGTTCATATTCTGTAGAATAATCATTGGCATGAAAAGTAGGCTCTATAGTTCTTAACGGAACTTCTTGTTTTTATTATATGATTGTTGAACGTTAATTTGCTGTCAAATATTACTCCTAAATCCTTAAATGTTGATACTATTTCTAATTTAACATTGTGTGTAGAAGAACACGGAGTCACACATTCCTTGTTTCTAGTAACTGCCATGCACTTACATTTCTTGACATTTAGAGACATAAATGGTTCTTTATTACACCACAATACAACACAATCTATGATTTGTTGTAGGGCTACCTTATCCTCTATGGTCTTTATGGTTTTATAAAGTTTTAAATCATCAGCAAAGAGTAGGCATTTGGCGTGACTGAGGTAATTAGGTAAATCATTAACAAAAATTGTAAATAGAAGAGGGCCCAGATTGGATCCCTGTGTGACGTGTTCTGCATTTAAAATGTATTGCTCTGTTTTATGTGTGTGTATGTGTTCCCATTGTGTACGTATGTTACGTAACGTGTTATATTAGGGGCAGATGACCTCGCTGTTCCGCAACAATAACTAATGAACGTGTTTTATTGGTATGTTACAGACGCGTGCGGCCTGTCGGATGTGGCGCACATCGAAAGTCTCCAGGAGAAGTCGCAATGCGCGCTGGAAGAGTACTGCCGAACCCAGTACCCCAACCAGCCCACGCGGTTTGGGAAGCTGCTCCTCCGACTGCCGTCTCTACGTACCGTCAGCTCGCAGGTCATCGAACAGCTGTTCTTCGTGCGGCTGGTGGGCAAAACGCCCATCGAGACGCTCATCAGGGACATGCTGCTTAGCGGCAGCAGCTTCAGTTGGCCATACATGTCATCGATGTGACACAGCGTGTGGCGGCAACTTGCGTCCGCGTAGACACCCGCTGGTTCGTGGCCCTCCGCTAGCATTGCGTCTCCTTGGTTCATGTACAACTAAGGAGCTATCAGATAGCGACCCTAGACATACAATCTGTCAGTGGTGAAATGTACTGTGCCTTGGGCCCACAGAGGGCTCTGCCGTTCCGTTTTGTTCATATCTAAGATAAACTAACTTTCTGTGTAGGATTCTCAAATTCTTTTATCGAGGGAAAATGTGAACCATATGCATCTACCGTTTCTGGTTTTATTCTGAAAAATGAATCTTTCATTGAAGATTCTCAACATATTAACGATTGCCTTTGTCCGCCCACTTAAATTACTCTTAAGCTTTATGATAAAAGTTACCCAGAATTTTTGAGGCAAGAACTATTCTTCCGAAATCAGCTTAGGACTTCAACATGCTTTTTTCTTCAATGAATCACGGTGTTGGTAAATTTCGGGTTATGCAGCATAGGCATGTTGGTCATCACTAAATAAATAAAAGGTGGGGTCCCAAACTCTCGGAGAATAAGGTAGAGAGTACACAAAAGGTAGTTGTAGGTGTTCGCAAAGCTAGGTTACGACTTTGGAAGAGAATACGAGTTGATCAAGGGAAATAGAGCAGGAAAAATTAAAGTAAAGAGCCGAACACAAGTGAATATAACGCTAGGGACCTTCGATCACGTTCATGAGTCTCTGGAAGGATAATATTAGTTTCTGGGTTAGTGACATTTAAAATTTCTCAAGCTATTTGCCACTTGATTTCCATTTTTTTTAAATTCGCTGGCAAGTGCTTGCGATCGATAATAATTATCTTGTGGTGGTCGATTTTATTACGTGTATTTGTTAACTAAATTTGCTGTAATTTACGGACAGAGCACTTGTGAGACCAGGGCACACACTTCCATTCAAACAACATCCAACAGTTCAGTCTTGAATGACACTGTTTGGACTTAAACGGGTCGCTGAAGACCTAATGCAATGTCACGTTTCATGGGTATTAATGTGATCTCATTGAAAGAAGAAACTTAATGTAAAGCTACTTAAAATGTGGGATATACCCGCTAGCGAGGACCAAATAATGCGAACCAAGTGTGGGTGTGCCTAGCTTGCCGGTGGAAATAGCGGAACGGCCTCTCGGCAGAGGATGACCGCCAAGAGCTTAACACGTGACTTGAGGTTAGTGGCTCAGATACAATGTTCAATTGTCACAATATTATCCAGCCTCCTGTATCGAGTAGCGTAGAGCCATTAGCATCCTACTGGTGAAACCTGGTTTCGACCAAGGTTTCGCTGTCGCCGTCAAGTCCGGAGCTTGCTCAGATGCTATCCTTGATGTGAAGGGAGCATCGTACAACTGTTCAAAGTACTTAACATGTTAAAGCAGGATTCGTATGTCGCTCGAGGATATGGATCTGGGGTTTGAGAGTGACCTCACACTTCCAGCCAGTCCTTGGTATCTGTAGTTTTTAATGTGAAAACTCTTGTCAATTGAAGATCTCCGTGCAAAAAAACGAGGTCCTATACTGTATTCTTACTTTTTGAATGGATGGCAAGTCTAGTTTCGAAAACTGAATTGTATTGTTTTAGTATGCTGCTTGTATGACCTGTTTGGGCATGTAAATGTTCCCCAGTAGGCGCACCATTAATAGTGATATTGTCTGAAAGGGGCACTCGGGAGAGACTCCACTAAATCCGCAATATTAGGGGATTGACGATGAGCATCATAAATTAAGGAAAGGGTTAGAAAAATTACCATAGAAATTAAATTTGTACATTGCCTACCTGCGATGCAAATTTAGTTCTGAAATTTTCATCTGGTTGTCTAAATCATCTAACAATTGCACAAAACCTTTTCCACATTACAACACTACTTACTTTGAGGCTTTATGTCCTCTACGGGTACATGTTTCGGACCTTTAAATGGTCCTTCTTCAGCCCGGTTCAGCAAAATCTTAGTCTGTTATTTTCACCATTTTGACGATCGTTATTAAAATACAAAGAAAACCTATTAAAATACATACAATATATGGAGATGAAAATGACACTGAACAATGGATGAATAGAAGTTTGAAAAGTTATTTAAAACATAATGAAACGTTATGCTCCTAGGAGTACCAAAATCAAACAGGGAGAAATGGAACAGCACACCTAAAATCGTCATAATGTTTCATTATTTTTTAAATAACTTTTAAAACTTCCATTCATCCATCGTTCATTGTCATTTTCATCTCCATATATTGTATGTATTTTAATAGGTTTTCTTTGTATTTTAATAACGATCACCAAAATGGTGAAAATAACAGACTAAGATTTTGCTGAACCGGGCTGAAGAAGGACCATTTAAAGGTCCGAAACATGTAACCGAAGAGGACATAAAGCCTCAAACAAAGTAAGTAGTGTTGTCAGGTGGAAAAAGTTTTGTGCAATTGTTAAAATTCAACACGGAAAATGTTTATAAAAGATATTCATAAATCATCTAATACTTAAAACAACATTTTCAAAGAAAATTCAACTTATTAATTTTTTATGGATTATTGGTTTATAGTAGCGGTACTTGGGCTAAATCCGCGATATGATAAGTCTAATAATTTGCTTCATCACTACCACTACCGCATCACCGAAATACATGAGTTTTTATGAACAAATAACACAAGTTTTCACGATTTTACCACCAGGTGGTAGCATTTCTCGTTTCGAAATTCATAGCCAAGGGAAATTAAATACTCGTCTCAACACAACTGGTGAGATGATCTCGTCTCTTGCACTGGGGCATTTCAAGTACTGCGGGATTAGCAAAGTCTCCCCTGATGTAAAATTACATTACATGCGAAGTTACGATAACTTTTATGAAATGTGTGTTTGATTACAGCTAACGGTTGTGAATGACCAAAATGTGAAACTCATCAGTATAACCAAGAACGTAGAACGTTTGCTAATCTATTTTTTGAACGGAGGTCTTCAAATCTGGGTTACTAGTTTAATTTTACTCTTTGTACAGTGAGAGCCTTTCCTATAGCACCCAGCTTTTCTTGGGCCGCATGATGCACGGAGAGCGTCAAGTCAGCGCCATTTGACTAGCATCTACCGTTACACAACAGCATTCCCAGCTGGCAAGATACCTTAGTTCAGAAAGTTAATACCTGTTGTGAAGTACTGCAGCCTGTCTCGTATCCCATATGATTATTAAATGTGTTAAACTAGTTAGGCGCTACGCTGTTGCTAACACCAGTGCCTTGCTCGGCACGCGGCTAGCTACAGTGGCCCGGCCGTCACGCGGCGACTGCAAAGCTCCGTTCTCTACGGAGGGCTCTCACTGCATAACCAGTGCATTCATATCAAGCTTGTATGGTGATAATTTACAACGCTGTCAGTGTGCAAGCAAGTGATGTTACACTTCTCAGTCAAAAGAGGCTCTTTAAACAAACAGTTTGCACCAGTTACTTTGAAAACAATTGATTTTCGCCGCAAATTGTTTATTAGTGTCTTGTCAGAAAATCTTAATCCCATAATTTAATCCTAATGTACAACTGTTCATTAAACCAACCTTTGTGTCTTTCTTCTAAAACGGCCAATGTCAGCACATTCTTTGGGAAACAGACAATTGTTTTCTTCGCAATAATAGACCTACTTTTAACAAATAAAATGAATTCCTTTTTTAATGAATTTTGTTTATATTGTGGGAATTTCCTGTCACTTACAGCTTCATAATGGTAAGAATTACGTTGTAATAAAGAGGAAGGTTTGGATGAGAATACCGTAACCGTTACCGTTAACGCTGGTCAACAACTTGTAGTTACAGTATTTGCAGAGTGGACATATCTAATGAGCCAAGCGATAGATATTTTGAAATTCACTTTTTTTTTCTTGTAATGTGTGCTATGAAACACCGTCGATAACAAGATATAACGAGCCATGCGAAAAATTGCTTCCAAATAATTTAAATCTTCCGAGAAAGATGGAGCATGGTCCTCACTTTCAGCTATATGATGGCTCCCGAATCTTGTTTAGGTTTTCGCGTTTGGCACTTTACATTACCACACTTCATTTAACATTGGCCCTCTTAGCAGTAAGCCAAAGATTATTCCTCACGCATATTTTAATTTAAGAAACAGAGTTTTCGATATATCGTCGTTGCCGGTAGAATATCTCCTATGTGAAGAAGTTGTTCACTGCACCCCATTCTTTTTATTGTAACCAGTCCCTTGTTACACAGGGAGTGCATATAACAGTAATATATTGTGTTTCTCTGTCAAAAGTAAAGTAAAATAATCATTATAGCAAACTGTACTGTTTCACTCTTTAAAACAACAACTATCATCATTATCATCATCATCATCATTATCATCACCATCAAACTGTACACGAGTATTCTCGTTGTCGGCTAGTCTTAGGAAATAACAGCAGTACAAAAACACATATGAGGTATTCCACCGACAAGGACGGTATGGTGCTGAGGTCTCCAGATCTTCCACGAGCGACTGACACGACAATACGTTACTTATATGAATCAACATCACAAGAGTGCCATTATAAATAGACTATTTTAAACAAATAAGATTATCTATGTACCTACGTATATCTTGACAACGACCAGAGTATAGTGCGTACAGAGAAAATGTGATATATAAAGCATCGCTGATCCGGTGCCACATTTAGTTTTAAAATAACACTTCTTTTGTAAGAAAATGTAAATATATATAATAAAATAAGCGGTTCGTTCTTATATATATAATATATAATATAAAGTAAATAGCCATGGCAATATTGTTCTGTAGCCCTTTCTACGAGCACAGGAGTTGTACACAAGACACAGCAGGATTATATTGAGCCAGGTCCTTGCATTGGGACTGATGTTTCACAGGCATAAGCAAATCTGGTTATTTGCCACATCATATCGTCACTAATGTAGAACTCTTTTGAATCTGATAAAATGGGAGATTAGCTTTGTGGTAGCAAGAGTTCATATTTATGTATTTCGTCTTCTCCTTGTCAAGAGAACGCTCGGCTGCGTTGTACTCAGTGAATCGCACCAACAATGTACCGCGTAATACTCAATTTTAGTATTCTCTTCAAGTACTCGTTCCTGAAGTTCTTGTTAATATGGTTATTTATTGAATTGTCATTGGCATTAGAACATTCATTCGTGTTGAATGATTACCCTAAACTAGACATCTCACTGCATACATACACCTACAATCCATCGTATGACTTTCTATTCCCTGGGTAGATCAAAGCATGATCAAATAAGTATGAAGTGTCCTGCTATTTCGGCTCCGTACATCTCTTAATGTGCCCCTCAGACGCACCAGTCTAATGAATGTTTGACCGTGTTTTCGCTAGCTCCTGATGTTGAAACACAATGGCTGATATGAAGCGTGAGGATCATTACACACGTAAGAGGTCAATGTACCTTATTTATAAAGCCACCTACTTAATTTTCTATACGTCTCGGAAATGAACATAGGAAACATTTCTGATAATTATTTCTGGTTGAAGGTTTTGTGCAATGCTCAACGCCTGCTATGTCATGAGTTAATCTTGTGTGTTCGTAGATATCTTCCTGAGTTATAAATACATTTCCTAAGGGCCGAATCGAGCCCTTGTATCGATCTCGGATTTTTTCAGTGATGTCTGTGTTAGCGTGAATGTTCAGTTGTGTATAAAATATGTAAATAATGTAGATTTTTTTAAATGCTCAGTGAAGAAGAGTGTTTCTGTTCAAGAGAGTGAAGGATATAATATTATATTGTATGACCCTCCTCCTTAAGTTCATGTTTTCTACTACAAGGTCATCAACATTTTTACTCTTGTACAGTGATTATAGGTTAATTGTACAGCATATAAAATAAATGTTATTCGGCCAAACTAATGTGTTCTTTTGATGTCTTAATTAATATTCCTAATATCCCTGCATCCTTTATTTGCTGTGTTGAACAGAGGATAAGAACAGATAGAATTTGAAGTTTCGGTAGTGATACACTGGTGGCTTAATTATTATGGTAAAGCTAGATAGAGCCAAATTCTTTGTTGTTAATTGGTTCACAGGATCTTTAACAATGTCTAGATTCCCTGTATCCTGATGAAGAGATTGTGTTTTTGGGGCATCCTAACCAGACTAGTCTTTGCCGCCAATTGAGGTAACGTGGTTGGGAATTAATTAAATTATTTCCAGTTGATAGTTTGCTATGAAATCATCATCATCATCATCTGGCACGACAGCCCTCTGTGTGCCTTGGCCTTCTGAAGAAGTTTTCCACATTCTTTCCTGTTAAGTGCTGAGCTCCTCCAATTCTTGATTCCAATTGTCTTTACATCCTTTCTCACTCCATCTTCCCACCTTAGCTTTGGTCTTCCGACTTTCCTGGTTCCTTCTGGCATTGCATTCAATATCCTTATTATCATTCTGTCATTAGCACGCATCACATGTCCTGCCCACTCCACCTTCTGATCATTATACATTTTACAATATCTGGTTCATTGTATAAATCATAGAGTTCATGGTTATATCTTCTTCTCCATTCACCGTTTTCCTCCACTGACCCAAAAATTTGCCTCAAAATCTTTCTTTCAAATATACCAAGTTGTCTTTCATTAGATTTTGAGAGTGTCCAGGTCTCAGCACCATGTGTTAATACAGGCTTTACTAAAACTTTGCTATGGAATAATTCCTTCAACTTACAATATTTTTATGCCAAACATTAATCGTAACAAAAGAAGATGCGACAGAATTAATTCAGTTCCGACAGCACAACGTTTTGTTTTCTTGTTTAAAACAAAATAAACTAAGATAACGGCGCTTTAACGTTAAATGCACAAACAAATTCTTATGACGCTGGTTCGTAAAAGATCTCTTGTAGCATATTTGGTGAGTACATGACAAAATTCAACCAAGAAATGTCCTACAACGGAGACTCGAAGTCAATAAAATCTTCCACTTTAATGGTGGTGAGAAACTCCAGATTGGAAATGTAGATATTTAAACAGTCACTAAATTTAAATATTTGGGTTCAATAATAGAAGCTGGGGGAACAAGTTCATCTGAAATTGGGAAAAGAGTAAGTGAGGCTGGGAGAACAATTGGAGCATAACATTCCGTTTTATGGAGCAGAAATATTTTAAACAACACTAATAAACTTATTTACAGTTCATTGGTACAAAGTATTTTGTTATATGGAGCAGAAACGTGGACGTTAAACAGACAGCAAGCAAACAAATTATAAGTAACAGAGATGGATTATTGGAGGAGGACGGCAAGAAAATCAAGATTGGTTAACGTTAGAAATACGAGAATCGGAGAAATTATGCAGGTAAAATCAAATGTACTAGAAGCGGTTGAAGAAGATTACAATGGTTTGGACATGTGAAAAGGATATAAATAATTCATATTTGCCCAAAAAATATGAATTATTTACATAATTCGGGCCGTGAAAGCCTTTATATACATATGTGAAAAGGATGCTGAATAGTAGAATTGAATCGGTCATTGTTAGAAGGCACTAAGTCAATTCTTGTCGAATTTCCGATTTCCATGGATACGTCTAGTATGAATGTCGGCGCATCTAGCTATGTTAAAAGGAACTAAGTCTGCCCGTTCAGTATGCTGTAGAACTACTAGCAGAATTTAACGTTTAGTGTTAAAGAGAACCAAGTCATTGACTTAGCTCCAGACTTTTTAGCTTCTATTTGCCCACTACTATATTGCTAGCATTGAAAATATAGTAATATGCTATACTGGTATCTATAAATCGGTTATTTGTCATAAAAGTGAACAAACTAATTTTTAAAGATCTGATTCAGTGTTAAAGAGAACTAAGTCATACATTTCTTTTTCTATTTTCTCCCTTTTTAAAAGGATAAATCCATTCCAAAAGACCTCTCCAGAACAGAATTATTGCGGACAATGATACTTACACGTGACAGCAACTATGCTTTACAATTAAGTGAGAGGAACAGTTTTTGTCAATTATCTCAATTCTTAGAAAAATGACTTAGTTCCTTCCAACAATGACCGATTCAATTCCAAATTTAATGTTACATTGGCAAGCTGAAGGCAAACGGACACGGTGTAAACAAAGAGAACAATGGATGGATGGTGTGAAGAGAAGCATGGCTACCAGAGGATTAACCGAGGAAGATGCTGAAGGAGTAGAGTACTTTTGGGTTGAAGGAAAACTACTGTATAGTAGAATATTCATAATAAAGAAGATCTTAATTTTGAATAAAGAATTTTGTTCTATTCAGTTTTCCACAATGATTTGGCTGCCTCACTCGCATGAAATGGAATGAACCCCGCAATTTGTAGTTGTGGAGTTGTATTCACCTGAGTCCACTGTTTAACCCAGCTTGTGCATCTTGTAGGTCTAAGATAGCTCATCAATCTGCTACGAATAATTATACTCACCTATGACGAGAAGCATGCTCATTTCGAATTGTCGAAGAGTGTGAAACAGTCAGTGGTCCAAAATTTTCAAGAGTCTCTTAAATCAGCGAGGGGCAATTTATATCTTGAGGATTTAATTAAGAATTTTACAATAATTTTAATACTCAATTTATTTCAACCGACAGCGGTAGCTACACAAACATCACTAGGTCATGGGGACAAGATATCTTTGGAGTTGGTAGACGTGGATTTGTACCCCACCGTCGGTCGTTCTTGAAATGGTTTTACGTGCCGGGATGGTACATTCTAATAAGCCACGGCCGTTTCCTTCTCCTTGCCTAATTTCATTCACCTAGATCCATTACATCTCTCATCAGGGCGTCAGGAAGGGAATCTTGGCGTAAAACCAACGTCACACTGAAAGTCATCGCATCTCATTCCCGACCCCGTTGAAATGAGAATAATAACAATGGTTAAATTCTGTGTCCACAAGTAGCTTTGTATCTGACGAAATGTTGATAACTGAAAACAAACTCCAGCACGGACTCATTTCTCTCCCAATCTCGGATGACGTAGGTCTGGGTGCAGATTATGTTTTGTCTGCTGTAATAAGCTAGTTTTATGGAGATTTGAAATTCAGAATTGTTCACTTGAAAAGTACGACGGCTGTTTCTTTCTTCAAGTTCCGATGGACTGTATAACAATAACAGATTGACATATCAAAGTGATTTTACTACGAAATGTTTGCTTGTTTTATTCTTATGTCTCAACATAATCGCCAAAACGATTGGAACATTTGTCCTATCGTTACACCAGCTTTCCTATGCCCTCGGCAAAACATTCCGCCACCACTGAGGTGTGTACGTCTGGACAGTCTCCTGAAGTGATTCCTTTTTGGCGAGGGGTTGCAACCCAACCATGCCATCAATTCTCGAAAAAGGCGAAAATCGTTCAGTGCTGGTTTGGACTATACGGCAGATGGTCCAAAACTTAACACTTGAATTCTTTGAAAAAGTCCATCGTAACGTTGGCTCAGTGCGGTCCTGAATGAATGTCACTTTTTGAGAATTGAAGGTATGGTTGGGGGGCAACGCCTCGCCAAAAAGGAGAAACTTCAGGAGACTGTCCAGACGTACACACCTCAGTGGTGGCGGAATGTTTTGCCGAGGGCATAGGAAAGCTGGTGTAACGATACGACAAATGTTTCAATCGTTTTGGTGATTATGTTGAGACATATGAATAAAACAAGCAAACATTTAGTAGTAAAATCACTTTGGTATGTCAATCTGTAATTTTTATACATTCCATCAATAAAAAAAACAGCCCTCGCAATATCCTAACGAGTAATAGCTCCTTCCGGCCTGTTGAGGAATAGAGTACGTGGAGGTTAGGTTCTACACTTCATTTGACTGAAATTAAGAAAGTGGATACGCTGTGGTAAGCAGTATAATATATATCCGCGTATACCAATTTATAAAGCTGAGTGAGTTAACCCGGACCCACCTGTTGGTGAGAGACAGTTCAAGAATTCCTGCCTCTACCTGGTATCAAACTTTCCAGTTGGTAAACTATCCGTTGAGCACCATCGCTCGTAAAACAACTGAGGGACGCTCTTATTAACTCTCTTCTTGGTTAGCTAATACTGGACCCACGATTACAATGCTGTTTGAGAGAAGGCCTGGTGTGGAGCTGATGAAGATAATGTAGAAGAATAGGTAAGTCATCAATTTGTTCTGTAGTATGATACCGAATGGGATGTACTGGCGACCAAAATATTATGTGCACTCGAGTTTGAAGGTTGTTTGTGAAGTAACCAATAGACCTACATGAAATCCAATAACATCATTTTTGTCGTTCTATTTTACGTTAGTTCATGTAGGTGTGGAATTTTTAATTTATATTTTAATATTTTTTATCGCAGTTGGAACACAAAAAGTGCCCGTTTTTAAGCATGTTTCAACCATGCGTCACATTTAAGAATTATTATCTCACAAACCCGTCATCAGATCGATTCCAAATTTTATCACAATATACATTGGAATGTTGTATGTTATGTGTCCAATAAACAACAATGTTATCATTTTTGTAAGGTAATTCTCGGCTCGGGGTCGTTGGAAAATGTAGTTCTTGGTCGCGTTGTAATCCTTATACTTCAAAAAGTTATGCTGTACGACTGTGAAGTACGTAAATTAATTCAATTATTTTATCGGTTTGTATTTGTACGGGGATATAAGACATAATTTACCAGCAAGCCGCTCGGGGGAAAGCTGTACAGCGTTGCCAAGATGGAGCCCTTATCGCGTCATGGAGCGCCTCGCTCGGAAGTGATGGGCTCCATCTCAGCAACGCTGTACAGCATTCCCCGGAGCGGCTAGCTGGTGAACCATGTCTTATTTACCCGTAAAAATACAAACCGATATAAAATGAGTGATTTAATTTACGTATTTCACAGTCATACAGCATAACCTTTTGATGTTTAAGGATTACAACGCGACCAAGAACTACATTTTCCAACGACCCCGAGACTAGAAACAGTTACCTTACAAAACAGATAACAACTTTCTTTCTTGGACACAGACAATTTTGAAATTAATAAACCAGTTATACAACATTCCAATGTACATTGTGTTAAAATTTGGATTCGATCTGATGACGGGTTTGTGAGATAATAATTCTTAAATGTGACGCATGGTTGAAACACGCTTAAAAACGTGCACTTTTTGTGTTCCAACTGCGATAAAAAAAATATTAAAATATAAATTAAAAATTCCAAACCTACATGAACTAACGTAAAATAGAACGACAAAAATGATGTTATTGGCTTTTCTGAAAACAAAAATAGATTTTAATGCTAAAATGTCAATCATAATGTTTTATTTCAATTAACTTAATATTGGCTATATTCCCCAAATTCTTACCTTCAACAGGGCTTTAAGAATCTCCAAGACATGTGCCGGAAGCTGGGGTGTTTCTTTAGCATTGGCTGGGTTTTGCACCTACCGCGATTGTTTAGGCTTCAGAAACTTGGTCAAGGCGCCTGTTATGACTGCATCTTCCCTCAGCTCCACATTCCCATTTCTAGAAGATGCGATAATTCCTGTGCTAAGTGTTGACTCGATGGCATGCAGGCAAGATCTCACGTCCATCATGTCATTGTTACCTCCCTTATTTCTCAGGTGACTGATGAGCAGTTCTACATCGTCACTTGAGAGATTCCGCGTAAGTACATAATGGAAGCGAATACTGATTAGAAATCGTATGCATTTAAATTGCAATGGTAGTGGGATTTCTTGTAAGAGTGGCAGAAGAGAGAGAGAGAGAACAGGGAACAGACTGTGAAGGTTGCTTAGAGAAAATATCAGCTCAAGCAAATTGAAGCCTGCCATTTAGTTAAATACATTTTCAAGACAGAGGGGGATTCAAATATCCCAAAGCTTCTTTTATTTATCTGTTGGAAACAATTTCTCACTTTGTCACAACAGTCATGACTCGAAAATATTTAGTGTCAAATTTCACAAATATTTTAACTGACACGTTTTCCGAGCACACTAAATGTGTAGTGTGTATTGACAATTCTCTCTCCGCGGTTCTTCTGCAAAAGTTTTTAAGGCCACTTTTAGGGAATGGTGTGAACCACACGGGCAGTAGTGCAACGTTTCTGAATTTAAGAAGTAAGCCACTTGACAGAATAATTCTTGAAGTGAAGTGAAATACAGTTAAGAGTGAGCCGTATTCATCATTTGGGGGAAACTGGAGGAAAGCTGGTAAGAAGTGCTAAAAAACATGTATTAAATGTATTTGAGTTGCATGTGACGCATAGTCAAAAGCAGACAACTAGGGCGCCGAACCGCGATCCTAGTGGCGTAAAGTGGAACTACCAGTTTGGCGTGCCAAGTCTCAGCTCTATTTCCAGGCCTTGAGTATAACATAGGCCACGAATCAAATACATACATCGTATTGGCAACTAATCACTTGGACTGAATGATTTCTTCACTGGAGTATATTTCAAACGTGTTCATTTCATATTAAGTTCATATAATTTTTATCAGTAGGTATATTGCATGCAACATACTGAAACTAGTAAAATATAGGTCAGAACGAGATATCAGCTGCCATCTTGTCAAATAACCGAGACGACTCAGATTTTTAAAGTCACTTCTAGACTATAATATTACAATATAAACTTTTAATTTCGAACGAACCACGTCATTTAGAACAGATTAAACGTTTCTTGGTTTGATAATCGGAACTGGTCGGTCCCATGTTATGGATTATAAAGTTTGCATAATTCACACGGCCGCCATCCTGAAATGGTACATTTGATGACCTTGTGGTTTGGGCACAAGACGCGTCCCATATGAAGGTATGTTGGTACCATATTTGGTAAAGATACGATGATTAGTTTGGTCGTAATGCATTATTAAGTTTTGACCATTTGAGTGGCCGCCATTACGTTTTGGTAAAGATGGAAGAAATATAAAACATGACACTGAGTTGCCCTTTGCCAGTGCTACCTCTGTACCAAATTTCGTTCAATTCGGTTTCACCGTGTTCGAATTGATAGGGGGGAACAGACATTCAGAGTACACATACTCACACACACACACACAGACAGACACACAATTTTTGGCCCTGTGTTGATCTCATAAGTCTACTTTCATTTTTTGCAAAAATCGAAAGTAGGCTAAAAATGGTGATGTTATTGGATTTTATGTAGGTCTATTGGTTACTTCACAAAGAACTTTCAAACTCGAGTACACATAATATTTTGGTCGACAGTAGGCGGACATATTATAATCGCACCCAGCACATACATCATACTAGTGGGTTATAAATATAGGTACAGCTAGTAACAGCAAGAAATAAACAAGTAGTTCCGTGAAGAACTAAATAGACTATTTTCATATAACCTACTAGCTTGCCACGGTGGGTTAGTGGATAGCGTGTCGGTCTACTAACCCCAAAATTGCAGGTTCACCCCTGGCCGTGGTAAGTGATTTTTGAAAGGCGGAAAAAATTCGACACACATGTCATACGATGTTGGCATGTCAAAGAACCCATTTTAATTCAGTAGGCCGTGTTCATAATGGCAAAATTAATCCCGGGAGTTTCCGCCAACACAAAGTTCCTCATTTCACAACTAGAAAGCGCTATAGCTTTGATATCTAACCTCCCTGACTTGCATAGTGATTCAAGAAACAACGAAATTCGACATGCAAGCTACCCTCTGGGTGTCAAATTATAAAGCTTGCACCCGGCATCTAAGGCCATACGATATTATTATTATTATTATTATTAGTATATAACCTACTTATATTAATTGCCTCTATCAACATACAAAATTTTAGTTCGATTGCTGTAATTGATTCGTAGATATTGAGAACCGTCGAAATATTTCGGATGGTCACCATATTGATTTTTTATATATAGGCCTTAGAGTTATGTACTGTCCCCGTTTACCTGGATAGTAGGCTGTCAGATATCCGCCCCCTCAATCGGATTGCCAATTATCAATCGCACCGGCACAGTTACATCAATGAAAATGGCACTGACAGACATTATCGAGATAAGAGCACAGAAATTCACAGGAAATCATTGTGGAACACACCAAAATAGACGGGGGTGCATACTTATCGTTGCTTACCTCTTAATTATCTCGGGGTTTGAGTTGACAACAGGATCACTAAAAGTCTGTTCACACAATAATCTCCGCCATGACATTTAAAAATGAACCAGAAACGAAGACGAGAACTTTGAACTGTACAAAAGCTTTATTTCTAATAAAGGGTCTGATTTTCCTAACACAACAAAATATACGTGGCTATCAGTAGCCCAAGTCAATCTGACTACGTCCTCCAGTAGGACTTGCAAAATTATTATACAACATGATATATAAAACATTTTAGCTCCCAAGAGCTCCAAATACCGTAATATTCATAACACTATTGGATTGGAAAAGGACGTCAGGGTGTGACATATATAGAGCATTTGTTTCCTTTTAATAAACAAGAGAATGATATTTATAGTCGCAAGGCCAGAGTGTACGACCTCACTCTCTGAAAACCATATGTTGACACAGCTGCGGGCTACCTTCCAGCCTGACGCATACTGGTCAAATGCACTCCCTTCTCACACGCTATGTTACGTAAGAATCCAGCCTGCACTCTCAAGCTTTTAAATGTCTTACAAGACAACTCACATTATATTTACGCAAATCTTTCAAGTACTTTGCTCACATCCTAATGGATCATTACATTAATTTCTTAAACTTGTTAACTTCAATCCAAATGTTTAATTAGCTCTTAAATGTTTATAACAAAATCACATAAATTATTTATAACAATTAGAAATTGTTTATACTATTTGTCAAAGACAATAAAAATATAAGCACGCCTTTAACATCACTCTCGTTTCATATTATTTTCAAAAATATTTACAACAATTATTTACAATAGTAACATTTAAATTGTTTAAATTATTAATTTAATAAATACATTAGCCACATGTTCATTCGGTTGGTAATTTTATAATCCTGTTTAATATAATCGACCAATGAAGGTTAGTTATACATATTAATGTCACAATCCGGTTTAATAAAGTTTTTAATAATGATTTGTGACGGCAACCTTCATTCAACATCTTGTCTCAAATTCTTTCAAAACTCGTGTTAATTATAACAGTAAATCACTTGATTAATTTTCAACGAACTATAATAATCTTACTCCAGCGGAAAATCCTTCGCTAACAAGTTAATGCACAATCTGCATTAAAATATATGCCCAAAATCATCATATATTAATCTATATGGCATTTACAACTTTCACATCACTTACAAAACTTCCACAAATAATTCTTTAACATTTATTCCTGTGGGAACTTCCTTCATATTCAAGGGCAGTATATTTCAGCGACTTTCAACACGCGCTGCACTAGCGATTATACATTCATAGTTCCACTTAAAAATTTTATAATCATAATTTGTTTCAAAACTGTTTTTCTATTTAACCTTCGTAGATTTCATTCATGAACTGAAATGAAGTCAAAACTTGCCAATCACAAACAAATTTAATAGTGAATACGCTTATATACGCCTATCTGGTCTATCAAAATTTAAGATTAACATCTTAAAAGAAAATGTAGTATGAAAATACTATCTTCAAATAAAGTGCGACTAAAATGCAAAGTAGTCGAATAGAATCCAATTAGACTGGGGAATGCAAACATCGTTATATAATTCTCTAATTGAGAAAAACTCCTAACAAAAGTACTTGACTTTAATGCATTCAATAATTCATTATTAACATTACTCTTTCACAAAAGTGTCTATGATGCAATGTTCATTCATAACTGATGACAAATGTCTGTGTTGCAATCAATACAAATAACGACTAGTATTTCCAAGATCGTCGATCACGTAAGAGATTTTAACGCTCTAAAATCATTTAAATGTTCTTCCTTCTTGATGATGACAGAAAATTGTTCAAAGTAATTAAACTGGGGTTGAATTACTTTAATAAAATGACACGCTGTCTGAATTTAAATCTGCCATAAAAATCATTAACTTACAGTCAAATCGTGACTACAAAAATATTAATTACTGAAAAATCTAAATATCAGTCTCAACTGATTCAAAATCGTTAACTATGCCCATGACATAACAATGTCTTAATAAATTGACGAAAAATGCACAACTCAACAAGGTGTACTGAGAATAAGAATCTCAACAAGAAAATAAAGCAAAATACATGAGGGTAAAAATATGGGAAAAATGGTTGCTCAAACATTACTAGGTTACTCAAATACAATAAACGTTCACGACTACCTTATCTGCCGATTGACGTTCCAGAGGAAAATTCCCCAAAGAAGACTGCTGATGGATCCATTTCACCACGTTAAAGCTGAGCTCCATCCTCGAAATAGGAAATAGCACCCTCGGAGAATCGAACTGCTTCCTTCTCCGTGAATCGCTCTGCTCCTCGAATACGAATAGACATCCTTCCGGCAATAATCTTCTTTGTGAGTCGGGACTACCCTGACCTCTCTTGAAAAATTCCCTGAAGTTCCAGTAGACAATCATCATGACGTTTTGTAGAAATTTCCGAAGAAATTATTCATATACTGAGTATGAAATTGTTTCTATGGCTGTTCGATGGTATTCAGCCATTACTTACGAAACATGGGTGTAGATGGTATTCACCGCATGTTCGCTTGTGTGGAATAGCAATTAGCGAAGTTCCATGTCGCTATCTTACTCCATTGAAGTATGTCCCAATTGCAATAAGCGTTCTTAGCCTTCCATCTGCACTTCGGTTGTAGTGTCAGAAGAACAAACTGTCGTATTCAAATGCTCCATTATACTGTATCGTTCTGTAAGCAAGCAATCTGAAGTATTTCTACTCCACTCGCAGCGTTAGCCTTGCGTTGATTCTGGCTTATACAAAAGCGTTTCTCTAGTGGCGAGATAATCACTTTTGCCAGTCCTATAAAACAGCTAATATCTTTTGAAGTACTCGGTCGAAATTGTTCAGCTTTTCTCTATAATTGCATGTAATACTGCACAATACAATTATGTTATCGTAGACCGCTAACTGTTTGAAGTTAAACTTATAGAAGCTTTCTAAGGTCTGTTTCAACTTCACCTAGTTTGACCTGTATCTCGTTAACATAGTGGCCTCGCCACGCGTTATAAAAACGATTCTTTTCACTTGCTGTTCACTTTGATGTCTCACTATATTGAATGTATAAGAAACTGACTTTCACAAATACTTCGATGATCTGAGCATTAGATCTCAGAATGATCAGAGAACGAAAGAGAAGAGAAGAGGCTCCTTCCTTCTGCGCAAGCCCTTTTATTACCTTCTCGAGGGGCGTTACCATCCCTTCCAGAGCGTGATACTGCGTCATCGCTAGAACTTCCAACTTCGTTAATTCATGACGGATTTTCAAAATTCAAAAACTGAAAATAAATTTCATCAAAATTCCAAATCAATGCTATTACTGCAAATGGATTTCCACAATTCTGCATTCCAAAAAGTCATAAAAATACCATAGTTTCAGCAATCTCCGTCTTCCTTTAAACTATCGCTCATTGGTTCATGCCTCTCCTCCAATAGCATAGTTTCTTCCTCAGCAGAATTCCTCGTTTCCTGCGACTGCGTCGTACATCTTGGAACATTCTGGACTAAAATGCTGACGTCACGGAGAATCTCAGCTCAAGTAGCTTGCTGGCATAACATTTACGTCATCCGTGCTTACGTCATGACTACCCACGTCATAACTATGACAGCCATAACTCTAATCATAATTTCAAATATAGCCACCGTGGTCTCTACATAATTCAATTACGGGGGCATTCTCCTCCCACCACGTTTTAAAAACAGTTGCAAATTGTTTTTAAACTCAATGTTACAAGTATCTCAACTCTCTTGAACACGAAATTGAATTATTACTGGCTTACTCTAGGATAATATCTTTTTAAATTTCCAGCATTGAACTTGCCGTAAACGACATTATTCTCATCATCGTAGAGTTCATAACAGTTGTTTCCATAAGCGTTCGTAATCCTAAATGGCCCCAGGAACACTAATCCAAATTTGGGGTAGATTTTCTTGGTCATATCAGCTTTGACAGGTCTGCGTAATAATACAAGATTTCCAACTTGAAAGGGTGTACCAAAACGTTTTCCAGCTACTCTCTTCAATCGTTTCTCTGCTGCTTTCTGGAGTTGTTCCTTTGCCTTGTCAATCCTCTGCTGTCTTCCTATGTCGGGATCTCTCGGTATGTGGTTGAAAAGATTATCCCACGGCCTTTCTGGGTTTCTTCCTAGATGAAGTCGCATTGGCACTTCTCCTGTGCTCTCCTGCACTGTAGAGTTCAGACATTCCTCAATAAGGGGTACAAATCTCACCCAACCAGAATGATCATTAGGACAGAAAATTCGACAGAATTTCGAAAATTCAGCCATATATCTTTCTGAGGAATTTGATTCAGGGTAACGCACGCTTGAAAATAAGTGCTTAATGCCAAGCCTTTCCATATCCGCTGCAAATTCCACGGACGTAAACTGCGTTCCATGATCTGACAGTAGATATTCCGGTATACCAGCTTTAGGAAATACAGCATTTTCCAGTCTGCTTACTACGTTCCTCGTGTTAGCTTTCTGCATGGGACTCATTGTAACAAATTTTGAGAAAACATCCACGGTCACCAACAGGTACTGGTTACCCTGGTATCCCTTCGGACAGGGGCCAAATATATCCGTCGCCATGAGTTCGTTTGGCTTAGAAGGAATCATCGCCTTCGGTTTTCCCTTTAATAAAGCAGAAGCATACTTTGCTCTTTGACATTTGTCACAGGATCTAATGACCTTGGCAATGCTGGAACGCATGTTAGTCCAGATAAATCTCTCTTTAAGTGTATTAAGAGTTTTATCTAAACCGGCATGTCCAGTTGCGTGATGAGCTACCCACACTAAATTGACAACAAGTTTAGGTGGCACGACTATTCGAAGTTTTGTATGCGCAGGGTCAGCATACTTGCATACAATGCCTCCACTCAAGACAAAATGTCGTGAATTTCTCCGTGTAGTCTCATAGTCAACATCCGTATTGTCCATGTAACCCTTGAGGAACCTGTACATTTTCCTTATTGGAGCGTGTCTCTTCTGTGACACACCGATTCGGGCTAACCTCCTAACGGTTTCTTCATCTTCTTGCTCCAATTGTACATGGTGTATCTGCACATTTTTAATAGGGTTACGTGATAGAGCATTAGCCAGTAAGTTATCTTTCCCAGGCTGGTGGACGATAGTAGCGTTAAACTGTTGGGTGAACAAAGCCCAACGTGTCAATCTATCACTCGACATGTCAGTTTGCAACATAAACTGTAGTGCTTTATGGTCAGTAATAATGATGACCTTATGTCCCAGCAGGATTTTCTTCCAGGCTTGTAAAGCTGTCACAAAAGCTAACGCTTCAAGCTCTGTCGTGAAGTAGTTTTCCTCGTGCTTTTTCAACTTCCGACTAGTGAACGCAATGTAGTGCTTGTTGCCTGCCTCGTCTTTCTGGTATAAGACTGCACTAATGCCTATTCTTGATGCATCAGACTCAATATAAAACACCTTCTCAAAGTCTGTGTACTCCAGTTTCACATTATTTTTGAGCATCTCTTTTGCTTTCTCAAAAGCCTCGTCTGCAGCGGTACTCCATTTCCATCTGTTGTTCTTCTTGAGTAAGTCATACAGAGGAGCCATAATTTCCGAGTATCTTGGACAGTGACTGCTAATAAATTGGCATGCACCTACAAATTCTCTGACTTGTTTTACCTTAGTTGGCTTTGGAAATCTCGTGATCGCATCTACTTTTTTCAGGTTTGGATGATATCCATCTTTATCAATAGTATGCCCCAAGTAATTTATCTCCTTCTTCAAAAATTGACATTTTCCAAAGTTCACCTTTATGTTGGCCTCCCTTAAATTCTCGAACAACTTTCTCAAGTGCACTAAATGTTCTGCGGCGCTGGGTGAAGATACGATTAAATCGTCAATGTAGCAGATTACATTTTCTTTCACTTCGTCAGTGAGCTTACTATCAAGTGCTCGAATAAGTGCTGGTCCACTGTTAACCATTCCAAAAGGCATTCTGGCAAAGACCCATGACGTCTGGTCAAATAGGAATCCAGTGTACTGCATACTATCCTCTTCTAATTGAACTTGATAAAATGAAGACGTCAAGTCAAGAACGCTGAAACAAGCTCTTCCTTTGAATTTCCGAAGCAGATCTCTAATCTTGGGTGGTCTGTCATTTTCTGGAAGAATCTTCAAGTTGATGGTCCTGGCATCGAGACAAAGACGTATCTGACCATTACTTTTCTTCACTACTGTGATGGGGTTTATATAAGACGACGCCTGTTTTCTAATAATCCCGTCTACCTCCATTTTTCTGATTAACCCTCGTACTTCTTGATAGTATTTCTCAGGAATGGGGTATATTCTCTTCTGGTAAGGGGTTTCATCTGTCAGTCTTATCTTGTACTTATAATCCTTAATCAATCCAGGCTTTTCATCGAAAATATCTTGGAATTCCTTTATCAGATCCTCAAATTCCCCCTGAATTTCTTCAAATCCTTCAGTTTTTCTACTGGGTATTTCTTCTAAGTTTTCCACTTCATTAATTATTGTATTCAAAATTTCTTCCCTAAGGTCTATATCCAGACTGTTTTTCACGTCCTGTTCTTCTATCTCTTCTGTGATTATGTACCCATCATTAAAGCTAATACTTCTGTTCTTCATGTCAATAATAGCTCCGACCTTCGATATAAAATCGATTCCAAGCACCATATCAAAATTGATCTTGCTCACCACAATGAAGATCTGTTCATAATTCCTTCCATTGATCTCAAAGTTCAATAACACTTGAATCTTGCATTTCACTGCCTTATCTTGGAATATCCCTCTCACTTTGACGGTAGAAACAGGTAGAACTGTCATGTTCTCTCCTCTTAGCAGACTTTGATAACATTCCTCTGAAATGATGGAAATAATAGCACCAGTATCCATCAGGGCTTTGTACTGCTGTCCATCTATCCGTACAGCAATAATCGGTAAGGCACATGGTCTTTCCTCTTTAACAATACCCCTCTCTTCTAGTAAATCTTCATCGGTAACTTCGTATATCTCATTAATCGTAATCAGGTGTGGTGTGGCAATGTATTTACAGGTTCTCACTGACGTTGAGAAATCGGCGTTTTTTTTTTTTGTGTTACCGACCTCAAAATTCTGTTGGCTCGTAGAAGGTCCAGGATCGATTACAACATCCTGCCTTTTCCTTTGATTGTCAGCTTCTTTATCCCTTAATTCTTTTAAGTATTGCTGGCTTTCCTTTTCTCTTTGCTGATATTGCTCAGGTGTCATAACCTGACTTTGAGTATTCTGGTTTCTATTTTGGTTTTGGTTATTCCTATTATAGTTACGATTATACCCATTATTGTTATAATATCTGCCTCTTCCATTATAGTTTCCTCGGTTGTAGTTCCAACCTCTTCTCTGTTGATACGGTCGGTAACCTTGTGATCTGTAATTTCTAAACTGATTATTCCCGTGAGGACCTACATTGTCAGTTTTCTCCTCCTCTGGCTTGTCAGTTTGTTGGACTTGGTCCATGTATACCGTATTGATTTCCTTATACTCTTGCCTTTGACCTTTCTGGACTACGTTAGGCATTGGACTTGTGTAGTCTAACCTTCTTAGTAATTCATCCATGCTGGATAAATCCCTGATGTTGGACGAAATTATAAGTCTCCTCACCTCAACTGGCAGCATACGAGAAATCGCATCTATTAGTTGCTCCGTGGACAATGGGGGTTGCAAAAATCTCAAGCGGGACAACTGACTCGTAAAGAAATCAGCGTACCTCGTTGGAAGAGTACCTGAGTATTTTCTTGAATATACCTCTGCTCTTAACGAATTCTGCGCTTCTATGGACCAAAATCGTTTGATTAATGCCTCTGCAAACTCGTCAAAGTTGCTGAATGTATATCTAAAAGCTCTAAACCATTCAAGGGGTCCTCCAATCAGATATCTCTCTACAATCTTCATCTCTCTCTCTCTGGGAATGTGAGCTTCGATGAAATAATCTTTGAGATTCCTTACATACTCTATAGGTGTCAAACTATCAGTGTTACTGAATTTTTGTGGTTTGTCCTCGAAATTCCTAATGACCGTCACGTTCCTCGGATATGAATCCGGATAGTTTTTCCCACTATCTCGATAATTCCACTCAGATTCCATATTCCTCTCGTCATCCTCCTCTCTGAATCTGGATACACGTTCTTCAGGAGTCACGTCTCTTTCTTCTAGATCTAGGTGACATCTTCTGGTATGCTTCCTGTTCAATTCGCAAGCTAAGCCTTCTGTATCCTTATCGGTGATTTCTGTTAAGACTTTCTTGACTATCTCTTCCTTGTAGTTCTCCATTAAACTAGCCTCTCCTAACTTCAAATTTTTCAGTTTACTCGTCGTTTCATTTACGTCAGAGACAACTTTATGAATTTGATCCTCTAATGTAGATTTTAAAGTTTGCATATCCTGATCTAGTTGTGTTCTATCGTCAACTTGTTTTTCGGATAGCGAATTTATCCTGACGCTTAAATCTTTTCTAATCTGTACTACCTCATTGTTAATTTCTATCTGCGTACTGGCAAGTTTTCTTTCAATCCTTTCCTGAATTTGGGTTACATGTTCCCCACTTGACTTATTCCACTCGTCTTTCCATACCGCTACGTTTGCTGTTAACATCTCGGCTATGTCTACTTCGATATCCTCTTTTAATACTCTATTGTGGTCTAATACCTGTGTTCTCATGACCTCTACGTCATACTTCAACTCTGCTAAAGACGTTGTTGTTCTAACCGATTCATCGACTAACCTAGTCGTTAATGCAGTTATATTACGCGTACAAAGAGTTTTTGAGTTTTCGATTTCTTCCCTGACTTTATTGACATCAGTTTGGACTTTAGTGATATCTACGAAAACTGTGTTGACCTCTACCTGAATCTTAGTTACATCACTTTGCACCTCAGTTATATCCGCATGAATATTGTTAATGTCTACCTGAACATTGGATACATCTGTCCTAGCTTTTTGAATTTCTTTCTGGACTTCCTCGACCTTGTCTTGGACAGTCGCTACATCGTTTTTGACAACAACTACTTCGGCTCTAGCACAAGAAATATCCCCTCGGACATTAGCTACATCTAAATTTAACATTGTAAGGTCCCTCTGTACCTTAGACACATCATTTTTAACATCAGACACATTTGTGCGGATGTCACTTACAGTATTTTCAATTCCTAGGGTATTGATCTGTAAACGCGACATATTATCCTCCAAATTAGCAGCACTAGTATGAAGAACCTTCATATTCTCCTCCATTCGACTAGTATTCCTATCTTCCATCTCCTTCATACTACTATTCAAATTAGCAGACATATTACTAGCATTCTCCTCCATCCTTGCATTTAAATTAGCAGACAAATTGCTAACATTCTCCTTCATTCGACTATTATTCTCCTCCATTCTTGCATTCAAATTAGCATTTTCCTCCATCATCTGCTTCATGTTAGCAGACATCTCCTCTAACATTTTCTTCAAACTTTCATCTGCCATTACAATATTATTATTCAAAATGGATTGCTGTAGGGACATACATCAAAAAAGCAAAATAACAACGTTTGAGCAACACTTTTCACCATATATATAATTTTTGATCAATTTTCTGTCTTAAATCTAACTTATAACTACCTTATAATTAATATTCGAAGATACTTCATGTTGAAACAAACTCAAGCACATGTTCAAATTTCTCTGGCTCATTTTAAAATATCCTAACACAAATAATTTACATTTACAATCCAAATAATTAATTTTATCTTTAATATGACTAAAGTGTCATAAGCCGGTCAAATAAAATAAGATTCCAGATTATAGGCGATTTTTCTAAGTTTCCTGCCCATTTAACCTTTCTCAAGTTGTCTAAGATCTGATCTTTTCTGAGTGTAATTTTCCTAATACAATACAACATTTAATTCCTATATAATCACACTCTTAAATACTACAATTGGCCTAGACATCTAACAAAGAATCAACCTCTTTATTTGAGTCTAATCGAACCTCACGTTCTAGGTTTGTCAATCTTTCTGGTGTTCAACCTGGTGATCCAGTGTTGTTGAACACGCCCCACACGTTGACTGCGCCAATCTTTCTGTCCCCGTTTACCTGGATAGTAGGCTGTCAGATATCCGCCCCCTCAATCGGATTGCCAATTATCAATCGCACCGGCACAGTTACATCAATGAAAATGGCACTGACAGACATTATCGAGATAAGAGCACAGAAATTCACAGGAAATCATTGTGGAACACACCAAAATAGACGGGGGTGCATACTTACCGTTGCTTACCTCTTAATTATCTCGGGGTTTGAGTTGACAACAGGATCACTAAAAGTCTGTTCACACAATAATCTCCGCCATGACATTTAAAAATGAACCAGAAACGAAGACGAGAACTTTGAACTGTACAAAAGCTTTATTTCTAATAAAGGGTCTGATTTTCCTAACACAACAAAATATACGTGGCTATCAGTAGCCCAAGTCAATCTGACTACGTCCTCCAGTAGGACTTGCAAAATTATTATACAACATGATATATAAAACATTTTAGCTCCCAAGAGCTCCAAATACCGTAATATTCATAACACTATTGGATTGGAAAAGGACGTCAGGGTGTGACATATATAGAGCATTTGTTTCCTTTTAATAAACAAGAGAATGATATTTATAGTCGCAAGGCCAGAGTGTACGACCTCACTCTCTGAAAACCATATGTTGACACAGCTGCGGGCTACCTTCCAGCCTGACGCATACTGGTCAAATGCACTCCCTTCTCACACGCTATGTTACGTAAGAATCCAGCCTGCACTCTCAAGCTTTTAAATGTCTTACAAGACAACTCACATTATATTTACGCAAATCTTTCAAGTACTTTGCTCACATCCTAATGGATCATTACATTAATTTCTTAAACTTGTTAACTTCAATCCAAATGTTTAATTAGCTCTTAAATGTTTATAACAAAATCACATAAATTATTTATAACAATTAGAAATTGTTTATACTATTTGTCAAAGACAATAAAAATATAAGCACGCCTTTAACATCACTCTCGTTTCATATTATTTTCAAAAATATTTACAACAATTATTTACAATAGTAACATTTAAATTGTTTAAATTATTAATTTAATAAATACATTAGCCACATGTTCATTCGGTTGGTAATTTTATAATCCTGTTTAATATAATCGACCAATGAAGGTTAGTTATACATATTAATGTCACAATCCGGTTTAATAAAGTTTTTAATAATGATTTGTGACGGCAACCTTCATTCAACATCTTGTCTCAAATTCTTTCAAAACTCGTGTTAATTATAACAGTAAATCACTTGATTAATTTTCAACGAACTATAATAATCTTACTCCAGCGGAAAATCCTTCGCTAACAAGTTAATGCACAATCTGCATTAAAATATATGCCCAAAATCATCATATATTAATCTATATGGCATTTACAACTTTCACATCACTTACAAAACTTCCACAAATAATTCTTTAACATTTATTCCTGTGGGAACTTCCTTCATATTCAAGGGCAGTATATTTCAGCGACTTTCAACACGCGCTGCACTAGCGATTATACATTCATAGTTCCACTTAAAAATTTTATAATCATAATTTGTTTCAAAACTGTTTTTCTATTTAACCTTCGTAGATTTCATTCATGAACTGAAATGAAGTCAAAACTTGCCAATCACAAACAAATTTAATAGTGAATACGCTTATATACGCCTATCTGGTCTATCAAAATTTAAGATTAACATCTTAAAAGAAAATGTAGTATGAAAATACTATCTTCAAATAAAGTGCGACTAAAATGCAAAGTAGTCGAATAGAATCCAATTAGACTGGGGAATGCAAACATCGTTATATAATTCTCTAATTGAGAAAAACTCCTAACAAAAGTACTTGACTTTAATGCATTCAATAATTCATTATTAACATTACTCTTTCACAAAAGTGTCTATGATGCAATGTTCATTCATAACTGATGACAAATGTCTGTGTTGCAATCAATACAAATAACGACTAGTATTTCCAAGATCGTCGATCACGTAAGAGATTTTAACGCTCTAAAATCATTTAAATGTTCTTCCTTCTTGATGATGACAGAAAATTGTTCAAAGTAATTAAACTGGGGTTGAATTACTTTAATAAAATGACACGCTGTCTGAATTTAAATCTGCCATAAAAATCATTAACTTACAGTCAAATCGTGACTACAAAAATATTAATTACTGAAAAATCTAAATATCAGTCTCAACTGATTCAAAATCGTTAACTATGCCCATGACATAACAATGTCTTAATAAATTGACGAAAAATGCACAACTCAACAAGGTGTACTGAGAATAAGAATCTCAACAAGAAAATAAAGCAAAATACATGAGGGTAAAAATATGGGAAAAATGGTTGCTCAAACATTACTAGGTTACTCAAATACAATAAACGTTCACGACTACCTTATCTGCCGATTGACGTTCCAGAGGAAAATTCCCCAAAGAAGACTGCTGATGGATCCATTTCACCACGTTAAAGCTGAGCTCCATCCTCGAAATAGGAAATAGCACCCTCGGAGAATCGAACTGCTTCCTTCTCCGTGAATCGCTCTGCTCCTCGAATACGAATAGACATCCTTCCGGCAATAATCTTCTTTGTGAGTCGGGACTACCCTGACCTCTCTTGAAAAATTCCCTGAAGTTCCAGTAGACAATCATCATGACGTTTTGTAGAAATTTCCGAAGAAATTATTCATATACTGAGTATGAAATTGTTTCTATGGCTGTTCGATGGTATTCAGCCATTACTTACGAAACATGGGTGTAGATGGTATTCACCGCATGTTCGCTTGTGTGGAATAGCAATTAGCGAAGTTCCATGTCGCTATCTTACTCCATTGAAGTATGTCCCAATTGCAATAAGCCTTCTTAGCCTTCCATCTGCACTTCGGTTGTAGTGTCAGAAGAACAAACTGTCGTATTCAAATGCTCCATTATACTGTATCGTTCTGTAAGCAAGCAATCTGAAGTCTTTCTACTCCACTCGCAGCGTTAGCCTTGCGTTGATTCTGGCTTATACAAAAGCGTTTCTCTAGTGGCGAGATAATCACTTTTGCCAGTCCTATAAAACAGCTAATATCTTTTGAAGTACTCGGTCGAAATTGTTCAGCTTTTCTCTATAATTGCATGTAATACTGCACAATACAATTATGTTATCGTAGACCGCTAACTGTTTGAAGTTAAACTTATAGAAGCTTTCTAAGGTCTGTTTCAACTTCACCTAGTTTGACCTGTATCTCGTTAACATAGTGGCCTCGCCACGCGTTATAAAAACGATTCTTTTCACTTGCTGTTCACTTTGATGTCTCACTATATTGAATGTATAAGAAACTGACTTTCACAAATACTTCGATGATCTGAGCATTAGATCTCAGAATGATCAGAGAACGAAAGAGAAGAGAAGAGGCTCCTTCCTTCTGCGCAAGCCCTTTTATTACCTTCTCGAGGGGCGTTACCATCCCTTCCAGAGCGTGATACTGCGTCATCGCTAGAACTTCCAACTTCGTTAATTCATGACGGATTTTCAAAATTCAAAAACTGAAAATAAATTTCATCAAAATTCCAAATCAATGCTATTACTGCAAATGGATTTCCACAATTCTGCATTCCAAAAAGTCATAAAAATACCATAGTTTCAGCAATCTCCGTCTTCCTTTAAACTATCGCTCATTGGTTCATGCCTCTCCTCCAATAGCATAGTTTCTTCCTCAGCAGAATTCCTCGTTTCCTGCGACTGCGTCGTACATCTTGGAACATTCTGGACTAAAATGCTGACGTCACGGAGAATCTCAGCTCAAGTAGCTTGCTGGCATAACATTTACGTCATCCGTGCTTACGTCATGACTACCCACGTCATAACTATGACAGCCATAACTCTAATCATAATTTCAAATATAGCCACCGTGGTCTCTACATAATTCAATTACGGGGGCAGTACTATTACATTATTGAGTAGGTGTTTTATTCAAATTTCAATTGCATGATTAGGACACAAGAAATAAAAACGAGATTTTAAAATTTCGCTCAGCTGTCATCTTGTGGTTATGAAAATAATTTTATGTTCGACCCTAACTATTATGTGTCAGAAAACTGTATCATAATGAGGTTCATTATAACACTATTTTTCATTATGAAACAGTTTCTCCCACCAATCAGAGCTCAAGAAACAGTTGTGTGACCAATTAGATAAGGATACCTTCGCGCATGCGCTCAAAATCCAACATGTCTATATAAATTACCGAAATTGCACCGTCCATATGTTCGCGTAAATAAACTGGTTAATAATGAGACAAGAAATGGCACTGTACCTTAATATCCACAAAATCAATTTCTACACAGCGCGTGGTTTTGAAACGACTTCGGTGACAGTTCTACTGAATACTGGAGCACAATCTGAACATATGGCATTGAAGCACACAAAGCGCATGGGTCGGTTGTCCAGAGAGCTTGGAAAACAGAGATATAATACCCACCGCAACACCCGATCACAACATTCTAGTGACTGAACAGATATTTATGAATATTGATGTTAAAACATATAATAAAGTTATAATTATCGTCGAACATAAACAGTCGTATGCAACTCGCCTTTAATGGTAATTAAGACACTCGTATGGAAATTATAAAACTCGCATACGCTCGTTTTATAAAAATACTCGTGTCTTAATTATAGCCATTATAGGCTCGTTGCATAATGTACTATAAAAGAATTAGTTGCCAGTGGATTAAAATTTATATAAGCATATACCACACCACGTTTCACTGCGCAAAGATGGTTAAATCACGAGAAACGTCCATTTGAATACTTAAATTTCGCGTCGCCGCTGATGTTGGACATGTGCTCACCAGGTTATTGAACGCCCCATAGGTGAACTTATGTTTATAGCCTTTATACACATACAACATTTCAGTTTGATTGCTGACATAGATTAATAGATATTGAGAACCGTCTAAATGTTTCGGATGGTCGCCATGTTGGATTTTAATATATGTAGGCAACACCTTATTCAATAACCACAATAGAAGAATATACACATGGATGAGACCAGGAGATACAGGGCGTTACCAAATCGACTTCATTATGGTCAAGCAGAGGTTTCGAAACCAGATTTTGGATTGTAAAACATATCCTGGTGCTGACATAAACTCTGACCACAATCTGGTTGTAAAGAAATGCAGATTAAAGTTGAAGAAACTGAAGAAAAGTCAAAAGCCAAAAAGGTGGGCAATAGACAGACTGAAAGAAAAGGATGTAAACTAAAGATTCAAGAAGAGTATAAAGGAAGGACTAATGAAAAACCCTAAACAAACTTCAATTGCAGACGAATGGGCACTTTTGAGGAATGAAATAACAAAATCCGCAGAAGAAAACATCGGTAGGAAAGAGAGAATAGGTAGAAAACCGTGGATCACTCAGGATATACTCGAATTGATGGATGAAAGGCGGAAGCACAAGAATGTAAGAGATGAAAAGGGGAAAGCAGAATACAGACGTCTGAGAAATGAGGTTAACAAGAAGTGCAAGGATGCGAAAGAAGAATGGTTGAAAGAGAAATGTGCTGGTATAGAAAATTGTCTGAAATTAGGAAAAGTAGACACAGCTTATCGAAGGATTAAGAATACTTTTGGGGAAAAAAAGACTAAGTGCTGTAATATTAAGGACACAAATGGAAAGCCTCTAACAGATAGGGAAGAAAAGGTTGAGAGATGGAAAGCTTACATACAGAGTTTGTATAAGGGAAAGGAGATTGAGAATCATGTAATGGAAAGGGAGGAGGAAATTGATGAGGATGCGAAAGGAGATTTAATATTGAGATCAGAATTTGATAGAGCTTTGGAAGACTTAAGCAGGAACAAAGCACCAGGCATAGATGATATACCGATTGAGTTGCTACGCTGCATAGGAGAGGATGGTCTGATCAGGTTATTTCACTTGGTGTGTAGGATTTATGAGACAGGTGATGTACCCCCTGATTTCAAGAAGAATGTAATCATCCCTATACCAAAGAAAGTGGGAGCTGACAGATGTGAAGATTACCGTACAATCAGCTTGATTACTCATGCTTCAAAGATCCTGTCTAGAATAATTTACAAGAGGATTGAGAGCCAGATAGAAACGGAGTTGGGTGAAGACCAGTTTGGTTTCAGGAGAAATGTAGGAACAAGGGAAGCTGTACTAAGTCTTAGGCTGATTTTGGAAGGTAGAATAAGGAAAGATAAGAGAACGTTCATGGCTTTTGTATACTTAGAAAAGGCTTCTGATAATGTTGATTGGACTAAATTGTTTGACATTTTGAAATCGATTGGAATAAAGTACAGGGATAGGAGGGTGATATACAATCTATACAGAAACCAGACAGCAGTCATTCGAGTTGAAGGACATGAGAGAGAAGCTGGTATTCAGAAAGGCGTAAGGCAAGGCTGCAACTTATCACCCATACTTTTCAATCTTTACATTGAACAAGCAATGAAGGAAATTAGAGAAAAATTTAAAGTGGGAGTGAAGATTCAAGGAGAAATAATTTCAACTCTGAGATTTGCTGTTGACATCGTCATCTTGGCCGACACGCCAGAGGATTTGAATGAGTTTTGGAATGGTATGGACTCCGTCTTACGGAAAGAATTCATGATGAAAATTAATAAATGTAAAACAAAAATACTGGAATGCAGCCGAAATAAATCAGAAACCTCTATGGAGATCAAATTGGCAGGTGAAAAGCTGAAGGAAGTAGGAGACTTCTGTTACTTAGGAAGCAGAATAACCAGTGATGGACGAAGCAAAGAGGATATAAAAAGTAGGTTGGCTCAGGCAAGAAAAGCATTTCTACAAAAAAGGAATTTGCTGACATCGAATATAGATTTAGGTATTAGGAAGTCATTTTTGAAAGCCTTTGTCTGGAGCGTGGCGCTCTATGGAAGTGAAACTTGGACTATAGGTGCAGCAGAAAAGAGGAGAATTGAAGCATTTGAAATGTGGTGTTACAGGAGAATGATGAAGATCAGATGGGTAGATAGGGTTACAAACAAAGAGGTATTAAGACGAGTGGGAGAGGAGAGATGTTTCTGGCGACTGCTAATGAAGAGAAGAGATAGGTTGGTAGGACACATACTAAGACACCCAGGAATAGCAAGCTTAGTTATGGAAGGAAGGGTCGAGGACAAGAACTGTAGGGGTAGACCAAGGTTAGAATATGTTAAACAGATTGCCTCGGATGTAGGGTGTGGCAGCTATGTAGAGATGAAACGATTAGCTCGGGACAGGGAGGCATGGAGAGCTGCATCAAACCAGTCAAAAGACTGAAGACTCAAACAACAACAGTGTTATGTACTATTAGCTGGGAATTATTGTGTAGGTTCATTATTCAAACGTTGATTTCGACCGCATGATTAGAACGCAAGAAATAATAATTAATTATAAAATTTTGTACAACCGCCAACTTGAGGTTATGTAAACAATTAAACTAAATTAGAAGTCAGTGCATTATAATGAGTATAAACATTTGCTGTAGCACGTTTCACTGCGTTTGGTTGGTAAAATCGCGAGAAAAGTCTATTTAAATATTTCAACTTCGCATGGCCGCCATGATCGTTTCGTAGTTAGCAGGTTTTTGAAAGTCTCATAGATGATCTTCTAGTTGTTCCCTAAATCACCGTACACAATTTTAAGGTGATGCCATTATTAGTTTCGGAGATATAGAATGCCGGTGAAATATTTCGCAGTCACCATGTTGGATTGGTGAGACGCAATAAAATTTGAAGAGCAAAGTCGAGGTCGGCCAAAATAGTACTACGACCTAATCGAGTTTCATTGAAATAACACCAGCCATTTAGATGTTATTAGGGGACACACACACACACACACACACACACACGGACAAAGGGTGATATCATTAACCTTCTTTTTTTTTCACAAATGAAAATAGGCCGAAGTCGTCGGATTTTTAATGTGACCAATATATGCCTTCCTTCGGAGGGGAAGTAAAGCTAGCGGGCCCATGTCATAGATTAATGGCATGTAAAAGAACCTGCAACTAACTACAATTGTGTGAAGCTAAATGTCTAGGTTAGATTTGATTAACGGTCTATTAGTTCCAACGTTTGCCGACAGGTGCCAGTCACAGTGGCATCTAGTAGGCAAGTTCACGGCTAGGTGTCGATGACGGTAGCATTTGGTAGCAAAAGTAGGAACTACTTGAAATTGATCGCCTGCATTTCTTATCTGAATTAGAGATAACACACATTAATTCAGCTATCAGAATTAACACCGGTTATCAGACAGATTCTACACATATCCGAAATATACAGGGCTACATGACCACGTTGTCACAGCCCCTAAACTGAGGAACCAACCAACCATCCGTGATTATAAAGTGTTATTTTCACGTTAGCATATGATACGTTATTCCAACCTCACTCTGTCTACAACATTGGCATTTCCTACGTCAAGCTGCTTTCAAAAAATATTTTTCCATATTAATGAAAATTGTTAAAGACATTCTAAATTAGATAGTTAACATTTTTAGAAATTGTTTTGAACCTAATCTTTTTATAAATTTACTTATCACATGGACTTGCAACTTCAATTTTGTTTCTATTTATAAATCTTATATATTATTTCAGTAGTATAGATCCCTCCTGCTGCTCTCACAAGCGACCGATCGTGACAAATGAGCATTCAAATGAAAGAGAATATATATTGGCATTGACGCATTGCACTCTAATTTCGTAAATATCTATAATTTCTTTATGTTCGACCCTGACTATTATATACTGCTCAAAAAAATTAAAGCACCACTTTTTTCAAAGGCCACCAAATTTGGAAAGTTGACTGCACAAGGTCGAAATCTCAGTATGACGTTTGCCCCGACGCCTACCAAGCACATGCTTCAGCACAACTCCCCAACTTGTGTAGTTTCGGGATAGCGCCCCCAAAACCAGCCCATTTTTGAAAACCGTAAATTGAAGTTTGCGAAAAACGCTGTAGGACTTGTCGCAGGTTGCCAAAGCAGTCGAAAATGAATGAGTCTTGCTCTTAAGGTTCCACGAACACGTTGAAATCGTTACATTTGACGTTTGGGCATTTTCAACCCCCTTCATCATCCCCTAAACATGGACTACCATTGGGGGCGCCTGAGAAGGTACCGGATGTGTTTAACCACCTGAAAACCTGCACACCGTCCTCAGTTGCTGATTGCAGTAAGTTCTTAAGGCCTCCGGCAATGATCACCCCTCCTAACACCCTCAACTAGCAAGGGACCAAACCACCCCGTCTTGATTCACCCCTAAGGAAGGTTTAAATCGAGATTTTTATCAGTGCTGCTAATGGGGGGGTCTTCCCCTAACGTTTCAAAAGAGGACCTGCGCCTGTGTCGCCACCCCTTCCCTTGCTACCCCTTTTTGTATGATTTTTCGAATCGGGCCCTTTTTAAGGGCTGAAATGAGGTCTTAATCGCTGAAAGGGCTGTAAAGGTCCTTAGAACTAGTGGTGACTCGAAATCCATCCCTTCCGATGTTTGATTGACATTCCATCCCGCAAAGTTGACATTTTTGCACCCTCAACCCTCCCTGTCTGGACGCGTAACGCGTCATGGCAGAGTTTTCAGAGTTGGATCAAAATGAAGCTAATGGCCTGAAATGGAGCCCAAAACAGCAGGTTGGATGGAAATTCATCGGTAGGGTGGGAAACGGGACCAAAAAGTTTTCAAGAAAGTTAACAGCCTCTAGTAAGTACACCAATGCAAAGGCAACCCACATCACGTCATTTTTCTCCCATTGCCAAACTTTGTAACCTATTGCCGATCATAGGCAACCCACACGCACGGACGTGATGTGGGTTGCCTATGTATGGGCGTACTTACTGTAGGCTGTACACTTTTTTGAAAAATTTTGGTCCCGTTTCCCAACCTACCGATGAATTTCTATCCAGCCTGCTGTTTTGGGCTCCATTGCAGGCCATAAGCTTCATTTTCATCCAACTCTGAAAACTCTGCCATGACGCATTACGCGTCCAGACAGGGAGGGTTGGGGGTGCAAAAATTTCGAATTTGGGGGACGGAATGTCAATCATCGATCGGAAGAGGTTGATTTCGTGTCACAACTACTTCTAAGGACCTTTACAGCCCTTTCAGCGATTAAGACGTCGTTTCAGCCCTTAAAAAGGGCCTGATTCGAAAAATCATACAAACGGGGATTGCAGGGGAAGGGGTGGTGACAAAGGCACAGTTCCTTTTTTGAAACGTTAGGGGAAGACCCCCCCCCCCATTAGCAGCACTAATAAACATCTCGATTAAAACCTTCCTTAGGGGTGAATCGAGAAGGGGTGGTTTGGTCCCATGCCAGTTGAGGGTGTTAGGGGGTGTGGACATTGCCGGAGGCCTTAAGAACTTACTGCAATCAGCAACTGAGGACGGTGTACAGGTTTTCAGGTGGTTAAACACACCCGGTACCTTCTCAGACGCCCCCAATGGTAGTCCATGTTTAGGGGATGATGAAGGGGGTTGAAAATGCCCAAACGTCAAATGTAACGATTTCAACGTGTTTGTGGAACCTTTAAGAGCAAGACTCATTCATATTCGACTGCTTTGGCAACCTGCGACAAGTCCTGCAGCGTTTTTCGCAAACTTCAATTTGCGGTTTTCGAAAATGGGCTGGTTTTCGGGGTGCTACCCCGAAACTACTCAAGTTGGGGAGTTGTGCTGAAGCATACGCTTGGTAGGCGTCAGGACAAACGTCATACTGAGATTTCGAGCTTGTAGGTCAACTTTTCAAAAATTTGGTGGCCTTTGAAAAAAGTGGTGCTTTAATTTTTTGAGCAGTATATATCAGAAAAATGTACTACAATGAGGCTCATTATAACACTATTTTTCATTACGAAACAGTTTCTCCCACCAATCAGAGCTCAAGAAACAGTTGTTTGACCAATTAGATAATTAGATACGCTGAGTTCCACGGCCTTCTAATTTAAATTTCACTGCCTGGCCTAGTGTCATAGTAGGGTAATCGAGGAGGCCATGGTCAAATACAAGGCATTTTCTGCGTCTCATGCGCTCTGTTCAGTACATAAAACTGGCGAAATCTCGACAGATATTTTTGAATATTTATGTTCGAACGTAAAATAGTTATAATAATTATCGTCGAACATAAACAGTCGTATGCAACTCGCCTATAATGGTAATTAAGACACTCGTATAGAAATTATAAATGAGCGTACTCGTGTCTTAATTATTGCCATTATAGGCTCGTTGCATAATGTACTATTAAAAATGACTTAAAAAAACTGTACGAAGTGTGCGATTTGCAGATACTGTTGCTGCAGGAAGATACGCTCCATAATTGCTGTCCAATTCGCATTTTGGCCGCTGTGACGCCTGTTTCATGGCATTTTAACATTCTGAGGTTTTTCCTTTATCAATTTGCATGGATTTCAGAAACACTAATTTAAAGGAATGAGTACCGGTACTCAAATCGTATAATTTCATAAATATCTAATAAGCGGTGAGTGTTACGGCAAAGCTGTCAATCAATGGACTCAGCACGCAAATGACATGAGCAGTGACGAATTGCATTCTAATTTCATAAATATCAATTTTTGTAAGAAGTGTGCGATTTGCAAATTCTGTTGCTGTAAGAAAATACGCGACATCATTGCTGTTCAGTTCGCATTTTGGCCGTAGGGACGACTGAAACTTAAATAGTGTTCTATGATCATTTGGTTCAAAATAATCTCCTTAAGTCCCTTACCGTATTATAAACCTACTAGCATTACCCGTCGCGGCTTCGCCCGCGAATATTCTAGTTGTAAAGAGTACACTTCGCAAAATTTCAATCATGAATGCTATGACTGATTTATCCTTGGTATGAATAATCAGACTTTATCAATTCAGCTACTGGTGCAGTGGTTAGGGGTTTGTTATTCCTTCATACAGTAGGTATATCCGAGCGAAGTTAGTTTTCTGGGAATATCACAGACACTGTTAATTTCAGGGCCTTTAAATGTGGTTTTCGGAGACCCTTTAAAGTCGGGTGAAAAAAAACCTTTCGTACCACACTCACACGTGAAAATTGCGTAAACAAATTCTAGAGTGCCCCTTGACCCCCTTAAGCGCATTATACTGTATGTATTGATGAATTTTACAGCTTAATTTGGTTCAGTGATAACCTTATAACCGTCTGGAAACTTTCACAGTAATGTAATAATTGGAATTGCATTGCGTCTTACAGAAATAGATGGACTTGTGAGATTCTGTTACCATGGTTACCGTGTTGCATTCTTTCATTATTTCATTGTAAATATACATGTTTTAAGGCATTTATTTAATTGTGAGGCATTTAAAGAGTAAGTGAGGGCGTTTCGCTTACGCATTGGGTTATGCTGAACCTGTAGGTATCCATATGGGTAGGTTGGTGTTAATGGGACCTTATTTTCGGTACAAAACTGGAATGGGACCTTAGCAGAATAATATAGGGAGGGATTGGGGAAAGTGTGGCTTATGAACATGCGAGATTTCTCGCACGGGTCCGCTAGTATTTATTAAATTTGCTAATGAAGGTCGAAATGTGACTGAAACCGGAACTTAGAATTGGCTTCTAATACTAGAATTTGGATAACATGAATAATTGACTAAAGATTCTTTTACGTTATCTATTTATTTTCATTAGTTGTTGTTGTTAGTGTTGTTTGAGTCTTCAGTCTTTTGACGGGTTTGATGCAGCTCTCCATGCCTCCCTGTCCTGAGCTGATCGTTTCATCTATACATATCTACCACACCCAGTGCCGGATTAGGGTAAAATGAAACCCAAGTCCCTTAGATTTTTTGGGCCCCTTTATTTATTTCAAATAATTTTTATTTTTTAGCACTGTTCATTTAATAAAATATATACCGGTACAAGAGGTTTTTTCTCAAGATGAATAATACAGTTTTTATTAAATCATATATACATACATTTCAATTGAAACGATCATCGTTATTTGAAAACATTTCAGATGATTTGATGAACAATTTAATAAACCATACATTTTTTTACTTCTGTAAAATGTAATCCATTTTTTTCTTCTGTTTTTCCGGTCAATGAAATCTTCTACAATGTCATCAAAATCAATTTCCCGCAGAGCATCTGGCTCGATATACATTAGACTTAGCATGTCTAATCGTTCCTGTGACATGATACTTCTTTGCGCACTTTTGATCCGTTTCAATTTTGAAAACGAGCGCTCCGCAGAACAATTCGTTATCATGAGGGTCAGGAAAGTGCGAAAAGCAATTTCAACGTTCGGAAAAACAGACTCAAGCTTGTCTCGAATAAGAATTTCGTAAAGTTCAGAATGAGTGAACTCAGTTTTTAAAGGACATCGTAATTTAATATAACGCTGAAACTGTCTCAGTTCTGGATAATTTTTTTCTAAATCTTCGGAATAAAATTTTGGGGGCCCCAGATGATTGGGGACCCTAGGACTGGGCCTAGTCGGGCCTAATGGGTAATCCAGCAGTGACCACACCCTACATCCGAGACAATCAGTTTAACATATTCTAACCTTGGTCTACCCCTACAGTTCTTGCCCTCGACCCTTCATTCCATAACTAAGCTTGCTATTCCTGGGTGTCTTAGTATGTGACCTAGCAACCTATCTCTTCTCTTCATTAGCAGTCGCCAGAAACATCTCTCCTCTCCCACTAGTCTTAATACCTCTTCGTTTGTAACCCTATCTACCATCTGATCATCATCATTCTCATGTTACACCACCTTTCAAAAGCTTCAATTCTCCTCTTTTCTGCTGCACCAATAGTCCAAGTTTCACTTCTATAGAGCGCCACGCTCCAGACATAGGCTTTCAAAAATGACTTCCTAATATCTAAATCTATATTCGATGTCAACAGAGTCCTTTTCTGTAGAAATGCTTTCCCTGCCTGAGCCAACCTACTTTTTATATCCTCTTTGCTTTGTCCATTACTTGTTATTTTGCTTCCTATGTTACAGACTTTTCCTACTTCCTTTAGCTTTTCACCTGCCAATTTGAAGTCCGTGAATTCTTTTCTCAAGACGGAGTCCATATCATTCTAAAACTCATTCAAATCCTCAGGCGTGTCGGCTAAAATGACGATGCCATCAGCAAATCTCAGAGTTGAAATTATTTCTCCTTGAATATTCACTCCCACTTTAAATTTATCTCCGATTTCCTTCATTGCTTGTTCAATGTAAAGATTGAAAAGTATGGGTGATAAGTTGCAGCCTTGCCTTACACCTTTCTGAATACCAGCTTCTCTCTCATGTTCTACAGCTCGAGCGACTGCTGTCTGGTTTCAGTTTTTTATTTTATTTTAAATACATTATTTGGTTTCCTTTATAATATTCTTGTTTTCACTACGTTCTTGTGAAAGTATAATGCATTGCTACGTGGCGCCCATCACGCCTGTATGTCCCCTGTGGTTAGCTCACCTTGTGTTCCAAGTTGCGCATGGTTGCGCAATACGTTATAATAATACGCTGATATATTTGCACTGAATGCCATTAAGGACACCACGTACTCTTGGGCATACGAGTTGTGCTCATCAGCTGGCACCATTATGCTATTCATTTTCTGGGTATCTGGTAAAGGTACAACTATGATTCTTGTAACATGTAGAAAGCAGAATATTCCAAAGTGATTATGGCCAAGATATGCTACTTTGCTTTTTAGATTGTGCAAAATGAGTACGAATTGTGTCATAGAAATTTCCAGGAAGAAAAAGTAGTTACGTGAAGAACTATACAGCTTATTTTCATATATCCTACTGATGTTATTTGCCACTATCAACATACACAATTTCAGTTTGATGGCTGTAATAGATTCGTAGATATTGAGAACCGACTAAATATTTCGGATGATCACCATGTTGGATTTGTATATATGTAGGCCTTAGAGTGATGTACTGTTACATGGAGATTATTGTGTACGTGTAGTATTCAAACTTCAATCGCATGATTAGGACACATGAAGTAAAAACGAGATTTTAGGATTTTACACAGCTGCCATCTTGTGGTTATGGAAAAAATTGAAATAAATTAGATGCCAGTGGATTAACATTTGTATAAGGATTTACTGCACCAGGTTTCACTGCACTCAGATGGTTAAATTGCGAGAAACGTCCATGTGAATATTTATACTTCGCGTCGTCGCCATGTTGGATTTGAGATCACTAGGTTATTTAAAGTCCTATAGGTGAAATTATGATCATAGCCCCTATGAACATTAAAAAATTTAGTTTGATTGCTATAATAGATTCGTAGATATTCAGAGCCTTCTAAATATTTCGGTTGGTCGCCGTGTTGGATTGTTATATGTGTAGGCCATAGAGTCATGTACCATCAAAGGAAAATTATTGCGTAGGTTCATTATTCAAACTTTCATTTTGATCGCATGATTACGACACAAGAAATAAAAACTTAATTTTAAAATTCGCACAGCCGCCATCTTGAGGTTATGTAACCAATTGAACTAAATTAGATACCAGCGCATTACAATGTGTATAAGCATTTCCTGTACCAAGTTTCATTGCGTTTGGATCATTAAATCGTGAGAAAGGTCTATTTAAAATTTTCAAATTCGCTTGGCCGCCATGTTCGTTTTGTAGTTAATCGGTTTTTGAGGTCTTATAGATGAACTATCAGTAGTGCCCTTTATCTCCGTACAAAATTTGAGGGTGATACCGCTAATAGTTTCAGAGATATAGAATGCCGGTGAAATATTTCGCACAGCCGCCATCTTGAGGTTATGTAAACAATTGAACGAAGTTAGATGTCGGTGCATTACAATGTGTTTAAACCTTACTGTACCAAGTTTTATTGCGTTTGGTTGGTTAAATCGCGAGAAACGTCTATTTAAACTTGCAAATTCGCTTGGCCGCCATATTGGTTTTTTAGTTGCTGGGTTTTCAAAAGTCTGATAGGGAACGTCTAGTAGTTTCCTTTATCACCGTAAAATTTTCCAGGGTGATATCGGTAAAAGTTTCGGAGATATTGAATGCTGGTTAAATATTTCGCACAGCCACCATGTTGGATTGGTAAGACGTAACAAAATTGAAGGGCACGGTGGGGGTCTTCCTGAATAGTGCTATGAACTTACTGAGTTGCATTGAAACTGCTCTAGCCGTTTGGAAGTTATTAGGGGGGACACCATCACACACACACGCACACACAGGCAAACACACGGACAAAAGGTGATCTCATAAGCCTATTTTTTCATAAATGAAAATAGGCAAAAAATGTAGTCGTATTAGTTATTTCAGGCACACATTCCTCATTTGTTTACCGATCAAGTACTCTTAAATTTTGTTCACAAACTGGGAATGGACAATGGCATATAGTAACCACATTTTTAATTATTATTGGGTTAGAATGTAAGAAACAACATCCCAACAAACTTTTTGATTTTTTATAGATTTGAAAAAAATGTATTTTTGGGATTTCTTCTGCATTATAACACAATACTAATTTAAAAAAGTGGTTACTCGTCTGTCATTATCCATTTCCAGTTTGTGAACAAAATTTGAGAGTATTTGATCGGTAAACAACTGAGGAATGTGTGCCTCAAGTAGCTAATAGAATTTTATTTCTGATAATTTGTATGTCGAAATTCGTACTGATTTCTCACATTCTATAAAAGCAAAGTAGCATTCATGGCCATAATCTACTCAGAATATTCTGCTTTTTACGTGCTACAAGAATCATAGCTGTACCTTTGCCATAAATCCAGAAAATGTATAGTATAATGATGCTAGCTAATGAGCACAATTCGTTTGCCCAAGAGTACGTGGTGTCATTAGGCAGTCATTTCGCCTGAAAGAGATGGAAAACATTATTCCCGTTCCTTGTGGATGAAATGTATGACCTATATTTCAACTGTTACAAGGGAATGGTGGCATTGTGTACACAGTCGATCCATTAAACTGAGCGGAGTGGAGTTTAAAAGCTATGAGCCCGTAAATTAAGTCTTAATAAGCTAGGCACTACCTACTCTCCGCTAGCGCTGCCAAGAATGCGGGGAGAACTTACATTTGTTCCGACAAACAGGTTTTAAATTTAGTGGAAGAGAAGTCATATTTTTATGCTGTTAGTATCTCAATCATAATGTGGTGGTCCTAGGGACAGATCCTGGCACGCTCCCAGCTGGGAAGAACATGAGGCATGCCACTTGTGGATACCTCGAGTCGGGAACAAGTGGAGCGCGAGCGGTCACATTCTCCACTTTTATAACTCGGCCGTGGGACGTAACACGCTTCACAACACCTCACGAGGTCTCGTGGGCACTTGACAAGAAATAAATACCTATTTGCTAAAAAGAAAAGAGGTTCCTAATCATATGTTATTTCGTTTCCAACAAGTAGTTCCGTGAAGAACTATACAGCCTATTTTCATATATCCCACTCATGTTAATTGCCTCTACCAGCATACAAAATTTAAGTTTGAAGGTTGTGATAGATTCGTAGATATTGTGAACCGTTTAAATATTTCAGATGGTCGCCAGGTTGGATTTTATGTACTGTTAAATGAAGATTATTGTGTACATGTGGTATTCAAACTTCAATCGCATGATTTAGAACACAAGAAGTAAAAACGAGATTTAAAAATTTCACACAGCTGCCTTATTGTGGTTATGGAAACAATTGAAATAAAATAGATGCCAGTGGATTAGCATTTGTATAAGCATATAACGTGCAAAGTTTCACTGCACTCGGATGGTTAAATCGCGAGAAACGTCCATTTAAATATTTATACATCGCGTCGCCGCCTTGTTTTATTTGTGCTCACCAGGTTACTGAAAGTCCTATAGGTGAACTTATGTTCATAGCTTCTATGAACATAAAAAAACAGCTTGATTGCTGTAAAAGATTCGCAGATATTGAGAACCGCCGAAATATTTCCGATGCTCGCCATTTTGGATTGTTATATGTATAGGCCATAGAGTTATGTACCATTAAAGGAAAATGATTGCGTAGGTTCATTACTCAAACTTTCACTTCGATCGCATGATTACGACTCAAGAAATAAAAACTTAATTTTAAAATTTCGCACAGCCGCCATCTTGAGGTTATGTAACCAATTGGACTAAATTAGACGCCAGTACATTACAATGTGTATAAACAGTTGCTGTACCAAGCTTCATTACGTTTGGATGGTTAAATCACGAGAAAAGTCTATTTAAAAGTCACAACTTCGCTTGGCCGCCATGTTGGTTTTGTAGTTACCAGGGTTTTGAAAGTATCATAGGCGAACTTCTAGTAGTGCCCTTTATCAGCGTACACAATTTCAGGGTGATATCGGTAATAGGTTCGGAGATACTGAATGCTGGTGAGAAATTTCGCACAGCCGCCGTGTTGGATTGGTGAGACACAATAACATTTTAGGGGCACGGTCGAGGTCACCCAGAATGGTGCTTTGAATTTACCGAGTTTCATTGAAATCGCTCCAGCCGTTTAGAAGTTATTAGGGACACACACACACACGCACACACAGACACACGGATAAAAAGTGATCTCATAAGCCTTTTTTTTTTTTTCAAAATGAAAATAGGCTAAAAATTGTGGTGTTGCAGAGCGTAATTCATGTCTTGATTCGGGAGAGGAGGACGTTTGCCGAGGGAAGACTACAGCAATATTTCTAGGTTTGTGCCGTGTCTTGTGTGGGGTTTCACCTTTAGCACTTTATAAACAAATAAATATATTTCCGTTTACTTCTCAAGAAATGCAAGATTTTCATGTACTAATGAGATGATTTGGAAGATTTTGACACAAACCGCACCTTCTAATGCCCTCTGGTTTAGGCGCTTGAGTTTTATGAAACATACACCTTATCGTGTTATATAATAATGTTACATGCCACCCCCTAGTGGCACTTTTGTTAACTGGATTACGGTGGGAGTACAAAGCACAACACCAATTACTGCTTAAAGAAATAATCAACTTTATTGTGGCCAGAAAATTACACTAATCAGCAAATACAAGCAATTAGGAACCTTACTCCAGTTTACAAAGTCTCTTGCTTGTGGAGAGCTCTTGCCCCTTTCACTTGTCAACAAACCACAGGAGTTAATCCTGCCGCTAATGAGCCTAGTGGCCTTGACAGAACTACATGCAACTTCTTTCTAATGTGCGCCTACTACAGTACTTACGAGCACTTGCTGCGCGCTGTTCACCAGCTGGGAGAAACAATGTCACTGGATTTCGACACCACAATATCTGACACTCAGTGAAAGCACACTTACTCAGAACACGGCAGTACCCTGTATGTTCCTCACTTCGCCGCTACACTAGGGGTTTCGCAAGTCACCACACTTCTGTCGCTCAGAATAAACGCTCACACTAGCTCGTAAAACACAACAACAACAACTGCTTCACGGGTCACTCTTATATAGCAGGCCGGTGACTCAATAAATGGTTCTAGATCCATCCAGGGTCCACGGCTTCTCGAGGTTTCCATCGCTGGTCCAGTCACGAATCTTCTGGACTATCCCTTTGTCTGTAGTAGCCCTGTTGCATAAGGCGCGCGCAATACAGGAGGCATGCCACAGCCCAGCCCTGGGGCAGTTGTGACTCATGCGGCGAGTGATGACACAAACTCACAGCCGTAACAATAAGATAAATGTTCCATGATGGTATTCCGGAATGGAGGAAAAGTTCCTGGAACAGCAAAATCTACATACAAGGTCAGCAGCTAAAGATCACTCCAGATTTCAAGTATCTAGGAATCACATTTAGAACACCGCTGTTTCACAAAACATGCTACACATGCGATAATGGCTATGCATGGAATACGTTATATAAGATCCCTCAGATTAGAGACAGCAATGTCTCTACTTAAAGAAAAAATACTGCCAATATTGATGTATGGCTTAGAAATGATCTGGCCGTATCTCTCAATGAAAAATATCTCCACATTAGAGAGAGTAAAAGCAGTGTACATTAAGAAAGCAATTGGAGTTTCAAAGACAACTAGATACAGATTAGTTTATCTCCTGGCAAGAGAATCGTTCCTTAGGACACAAATACATCTACCCAACACAAACGCATCAGAGAACCTATAGGCAACACTCATCCAAAAGCGAGAAGACGTATATCCAGATTTTTTTTTGCATCTGACGCCATGATTGATTGATCATGGACGAAAGCAAACTCTGAAATGCGTCACGTCTATACAAGAATGGCAGTACGGCTTCCATCACATCATTTGTCACAACAAGACGTATCATGAGCCTTCAATTACATGCAAGTGTCAACTATGTGGACATACATTAGATCGATATGACCACTTGGAAATCTGTACAAAAAGAACAAGGACAATCAGTGATTATGCGAATCATTAGAAATCAAGTTTATATAAATATTATTTTTGTAAACCTATGGTCATTTGGCTGCATTAAATGTTTATAATAAGATAATACGGAAGAGGGGTCGTGGTCAGGATAAAATGACTAGGAGACAAGTGAAATGGCAGAAAGTATCTTCGGAAGAAAAGGCGAGGAAATGTGAGGGGGAGCAGGGAAGTTCTGAGTGTGTAAATATTAACATGCCTCTTTCTCTCATTATTTTTTTCAATGTATTGCTGTGTAAAAAATGCTCCTTGCGATGCAATTCTTATCAGATATTGTTGTAACTTGGTAAGAACTTTGCTAAGGGTACAGTTATGTAAATTTGCTCTGGGTTTTGAACTGCTTTGATTTTTAATTTGAATTTTGAAAGGTAGATTCAAACTTTTATTCTGGATTTTTTAAGTATATAAAATTAGAGTTTAAACATTTCTGGAAAGAACAGTATCAATCTAACACCAAAACGCAGAGTAATTATTGTTTTTATACATCTTTATATGTTTTAAAAATTGGCTTGATCAAACAAAAACTTTGTCGCTTGCGACTTCTTTTATGCCAACATTTCTTTAATACAAGAAAGGTCAATAACTCAAAAAATAATAAAGCTAAGAAATCGTAAGTTAGAAAATTTTATGCCAGCAACAGTATATGCAAGTGGTTAATATTTGGTAATTATATGATGAAAACTGTGGAAGTTGAAAAAATCAGTTATGATCGCCTTAAATGCTCTTTGCCCAGTAGCGGGCGACTTCAACAGCATTAGAGGAGGCTAGGATCATGTTCATGGGCATAATGCTGCTCTTCACAAACACAATCACATTTTTGGCTCATTCGGCTAGAAAAATAAACACAGAAAAACAGACCGACTATCGTATGTAAATTAGTTTGATGTTGAAATAGGATAAAAATATTTGTCAGCAAACAGTCTTGATCCACATCACAATACGGTTCAGTAGCGACGCAGGATTTCCTTCTGGGAGTTTTCGGTTGGTTGGTTGGCTCTTAAGTTTAGGGTCTGCGACAACACGGTCATGTAGCCCCGTGTACTTTGGGTGTGTGTAGAATCTGTCTGATAACCGGTGTTAATTGTGATGACAGTATTAGAGTGTGTTATCTGTTTTTTAATCTAAGTAAGGACTGCAACTTAGAATTTTTCAAATAGTTCCTACTATTGCCACCAAGCAGCACCGTCAACGACTACTAGGTCAAGTTCAGAACTTAGCTACTAGACGCCACCGCAGTCGTCTCTCGGCAACGAACGTAGAAACCTAAGAGCGTTGTTTACATTCTTAACCTATCCAATTTAGCTTCACACAGGTGTAATTAGTGGAAGGTACTTTAACATGCCATAAATCTATGACATGGGACCGCCGGCTTTACTTCCCCTCTGAAGGAAGGCATACTGAGGGATTTGTAACGCTCTTAAAAATCAGACGGCTTCGGCCGGGTTTGAACCCGCTATCCTGGGCATAGAAGCTCAGCATGCTACCGACTACGCCACCGAAGCCGCTCCTTGGAGGTTTCATTACCTTAGAAGGGTAATTGTGTAGGCCTACACTATTAAAGGGGCAGATGACCATGCTGTTCCGCTCCTAAAACGACAGCTACAAGTTCCGTTCAATTTCAAGTAGTTCCAACTTTCGCTAACAGATATCACTGACACCTAGTGGTGAACGTTGGAACTTTGATAGAGCGTTCCAACGAAATCTAACCTTGAAATTTAGCTTCTCACAAGTTTAGTCTGTGAAAGGATCTTTTACGTGCCGTAAATCTATGACACGAGACCGCCGGCTTTACTTCTCCTCCGAAGGAAGGCATACTGAAGGATTTTAACGCTCTTAAAAAATCCGACGACTTCGGCTGGGTTTGTACCCTCGATATTGGGCACAGCAGTTCAGCATGCTACCAACTACTCCACGGAGGTCTCATTATATTCTCAGCATAATAAAACAAGATGTTCAGTAAAGAACATAACGCCTAATTTCTCCTAAATGCATGGGTATTGTTATAACTCTTTGTCCTTTTCAAGGAGTATAATTGAATGTTAGTTGTAGTAGCTTGTAGAAATACAACGTGCTATACGGATATTAAACATGAATATGAGGTGTCCTTTGCTAGTGCTAAATCTGTAAAAAAAAATCATTCAATTCGGGTTCATCGTGTTTGAATTGATATGGGGAATCGATTTGCACACAAACATGGCCGCTATCCGCAAACTATTGGGCTGATGACCTTGTAGTTTGGTCAAAAGATTTTTTATACATAAAGGTATGTTGTTTCAAAATTCGGTAGAGATCAAACGACTAGATTGGTAGTAATTTTTATTTAAGCTTTTAATATTTGTGTGGCCGCATTCCATTTCCGTCAAGATGGCGGCAATACAAAACATGACACTGAGGTGCCCTATGCTAGTGCTACCTCTGTATCAAATTTCGTTCAATTCGGGTTTACCGTGTTTGAATTGATATGGGGAATCGACTTGCACAAATTCATGGCCGCCATATACAAACTACCGAATTAATGACCTTGTAGCTTGGTCAAAGAACGCTTCTCACATAAAGGTATGTTGTTGCAAAATTTGTTAGAGATCAGATGATTCGGTTGGTCGTAATTTGATCCAAGCTTTTAACATTTGGGTGGCCGTCATTACGTTTTCGTCAAGATGGCGGCAATATAAAACATGACACTGAGGTGCCCTTTGCTAGTGCTAACTCTGTACGAAATTTCGTTTAATTCGGTTTCACCGTGTTTGAAAAGATAGGGGGAATCGATTTGCACACATACATGGCCTCCATCCGCAAATTATTGGGCTGATGACATTGGAATTTGGTCACAAGATTCTCTATGCATAAAGGTATAATGTTGCAAAATTTAGTAGAGATCAGATGATTAGGTTGGTCGTAATTTGATTCAAGCTTTTGACATTTGGGTGGCCGCCATTACGTTTCCGTCAAAATGGCGGCAATATAAAACATGACACTGAGGTGCTCTTTGCTAGTGCTACCTCTGTACCAAATTTTGTTCAATTCGGTTTCACCGTGTTTGAATCGATTTGCACACATACATGGCAGCCATTCGCAAAGTTTTGGGCTGATGACCATGTAGTTTTGTCAAAAGATTCATCATACATAAAGGTATAATGTTGCAAAATTTGGTAGAAATCAGATGATTAGGTTGGTCGTAATTTGATTTAAGCTTTTAGTATTTGGTTGGCCGCCATTACGTTTTCGTCAAGATGGCGGCGATATAAAACATGACACTGAGGCATCCTTTACTAGTGCTACTTCTGCACCAAATTTCGTTCAATTCGGTGTCACCGTGTTTGAATTGATAGGGGGAGTCGATTTTCACACAAACATGGCCACCATCTGCAAACAATTGGGCGGATGATCATGTAGTTTAGCCAAAAGACGCTCGCCATATCAATATATGTTGTTGCAAAATTTGGTAGAGATCGGATGATTAGGTTAGTCGTAATTTGATTTAAGCTCATAACATTTGGGTGGTCGCCATTACGTTTCCGTCAAGATGGCGGCGATATAAAACATGACACTGAGGTGCCATTTGCTAGTTCTACCTGTGTACCAAATTTCGTTCAATTCGGTTTCACCGTGTTCGAATTGATAGGGGGGGGGGACAGACATTCAGTGTACACAAACTCACACACAGACAGACACACAATTTTTGGCCCTGTGTAGAACTCATAAGTCTACTTTCATTTTTTGCAAAAATCGAAAGTAGGCTAAAAATGACCCAAAACAAGAAGTTCCGTGACGAACTAAAGAGACTACTTTTCCTAAAATTAAGTTTCATGCCAATGATTAATCTACGGTACCTATCTAGAATAATGACGACATTAAGTTGGTAATATCGAAATGTCCTATTAGTTCGAAATATACCTGGTATAATGTAGCCTAATAGAGCATTACATTTGGCAGCCCTGGTGACTGAATATATTCTTAGTGCCATCTCTTAAGGTACAGAATAAAAAAAATGGTTGAAGTCCAATGGACGTTACATGCAGTTAGACATTGGATCTATCAGCACGCGTAAAACCATGTTGACAACAATGTCATGCGTGTGCGGGTCAGAAATAGCCTAATCTGAAATATTATAATATCTTGTTGTGCCAATTTTGGATGAATTCCATTTGTTAGTATAGAAGTTACATGTATTTTAAACTTGGACCTATCAGCAGGCATAGAATCATGTTGGCAGCACTGACTTATATTAATTATTCCAAATTAATCTAGAATGTCAGGTACTATACGTGTGCAAAGTAGAGGGCTGTTGGCTTGCGTACTTCCTGATATATTGTTATTAGGTTAAAAAAAAATATAGACAGCATTTATTAACAGTTGGCAGCCCTGATTGCTCTTAGGAATACTTATAGTCATATCTGTTATGCTACACATAGCATATAAGAAATTTGGTTGAAATCCAACTGATAGTATAGAAGTAATATTTAAAAATTGGCCATATCAGCAGGCTTAGAATCATATTGGTAGAACTGAAGTATATAAGTTTCTCCAAAATTAATCTAAAATTCCAGGTACTATACGTGTGCATAGTTTAAAGCTGTCGGCTTGCATACTTTCTGATAAATTGGTATTTGGATAAAAGAATAGAGAGAGCAATTATTAACAGTTGGCAGCCCTGGTGTCTCTTAATAATATGCTCAGTCAATTCTCTTTATGTACACACATTACATACAAAATTTGGATGAAATCCAATTGATAGTGTAGACGTTATAGGCATTTAAAAATTGGACCTATCAGAAGGCTTATAAGCATTTTGGGAACACTGCCATGTATGTCCTCCTGGAAATTAAACTGCAATGTTATTATCTATACGTGTGCCAATTTTGGAATAGCTCCCATGCATACCTTCCAAGATATCCAACATGGAGCTCAAATTTCTAGTGCGTTTTTTCAGCAATTGGTAGCACTGACATCATTTTCAAATATGGACGTGAGATATTCCGGTATACATACTAAATTTGGTTTCGATTTCTGCAGCCGTTTAGGAGTTGATAGGACACACACACACACACACACACAGCCAGACAGACAGAAGGACAGACAGACAGACAGACAGACACACACACATTTTCCCGGATCGATCTCATAAGTCTACTTTTTCCTCATTTTTGCAAAATGTGAAAAGTAGGCTAAAATACTTTTTAAAAATATGGAAAACAGTACCTAAATAAAACAACTTAAATGATGCAGTGGTATCATGTACGTGACTGCTTATAATATTGATAATATGTGAGAGAAAAACAAGATGTTCAGTAATGAACATATAGCCTACTTTCTCCTAAATGCATGGGTATTGTTATAACTCTTTGTCCTTTTCAAGAAGTATAATTGAATGTTGGTTGTAGTAGCTTGTTGAAATACAACGTGCTATAGGGATATTAAACATGAATATGAGGTGACCTTTTCTAGTGCTACCTCTGTAAAAAAAAATCATTCAATTCGGTTTCACCGTGTTTGAATTGATCAGGGGAATGGATTTGCACACATACATGGCCGCTATTTGCAAACTATTGGGCTGATGACCTTGTAGTCAGTCATAAGATGCTTTCCACAACAAGGCATGTTGTTGCAAAATCCGGCAGAGAACAAATTATTAGGATGGTCGAAATTTGATTTAAGCTTTTAACATTTGGGTGGCCGTCATTCCGTTTCCGTCAAGATGGCGGCGATATAAAACATGACACTGAGGTGCCTTTTGCTAGTGCTACCTATGTACCAAATTTCGTTCAATTCGGTTTCACCGTGTTTGAATTGATAGGGGGAATCGATTTGCACACATACTTGGCCACCATCTGCAAACTATTGGGCTGATGATCTAGCAGTTTGGTCAGAATATGCTTCCCACATAAAGATTTGTTGTTGCAAAATTTGGTAGAGACTAGATTATTAGGTTGGTCGTAATTACATTTTAGCCTTTAACATTTGGGTGGCCGCGATTACGTTTCCGTCAAGATGGCGGTGATATAAAACATGACACTGAGGTGGCCTTTTCTAGTGCTACCTCTGTACCAAATTTCGTTCCATTCGGTTTCACCGTGTTCGAATTAATAGGGGGAATCGATTTTCACACAAAGATGGCCGCCATCCGCAAAATATTAGGCTAATGACCTATTAGTTTGGTCAAAGGATGCTCCCTCCATAATGGTATTGCCCCCGTAAAGTGAATTATATTGAGAACCCAGGATGGCTGTGTTGGCAAATATGAATAAAGTTATGGATGTCATAGTTGTGACGTGTATATTCATGACGTAGGCACGGATGACGTAGACTTCATGCAAGTAGGCTGATTGAGCTGAGATTCTTGGTGACGTCAGGATTTTGTTCGAGAAGGATCTGAGATTTACGACGCAGTCGCAGGAAACAAGGAATTGTGCTGAGGAAGAAGTTACGCTATTGGAGGAAAGGCTCGAACCAATGAACGATAGTTTGGAAGGAAGACGGAGATTACTGAAACTACGATATTTAATTACTTTTGGCATGCAGATTTGTGGAAATCTATTTTCAGTTATGGCATTGATTTGGAATTTTGAAGAAATTAATTTTGAGTTTTTGAAATTTGAAAATCCGTCAAGTATAGCCAAAGTTAAAACTTCTAGCAATGACGGAGCAACATGCTATGGAAGGGATGGATACGCCCCTTAAGAAGTTGATAAAAGGTCGTGCACAGATGAGAGGAGCTCTCATAATCTCATATCTGATATCTCATACCGCATATATATTTCTGATGTCATAGAGTCATTTCCGAGTGAATAAGTGGAGCAAGTCATCTTTAGCGTGTGGTTAAAGCCCGGCGCATCGAACGAACACGGAGCAGTTCCATTTTACGGTGTTTGAAACTAGGCGAAGTTGAAACGCTCACATTAACGTTTCTACCAGATAATATATCGAGAGTTGGCCTCTGCCTTTATTATAATTCAATTGGGCAGTACAACATTGAGGTGTGTAGAAGATTTGAACAATCTCACGATTATAATTTGAAAGATATTGGCATTTTAAGACTGCAGACAAAAGTGATTTTCTCGCCACCTGAGAAGCACTTTTAAAATTCCACATTATACACTACGGCTGACACGTGTATCGCAACCGTGATATTAAAGAATACGTTTGGTAATACAACGATACATTCTACTATGGAACATTATAATCTGGCAGTGCTTTCAATGATTATAACAGAAGTTGAGATGGAAGGCTAAGGCTTTAATGCAATTGGGACATATATCGATGGAGTGAAATAGCAGCATGGAACTTCGTTAATCGTCATTCTACAAAAGCGAGCATGTAGTGAACATCCAACTACACTCATGCATCGTGAATCCATCGCTGAATTTTATCAAATGACAGTGGAAATATTTTCATACTCCACGATTATGAATATTTCTGCGGAAATAACTGCAATAAACTTCATGGCGAATTGCGACCAGAACTTCAGGGAACTTTCAAGAGAGGCCAGGGTGGACCCGGCTCACAAAGAAGAGTTTTGCCAGAAGGATGTCTTTCGTATACATGGAGCAGTGCAATTTCCGGAGGAGGAAGCAGTTCGATTCTCCGAGGGCGCTGATTCCAGGTTCGAGGTCGGAGCACATCTTTACGCTGGTGAATTGGAACCAACAGCAGTTTTCTTTGAAAACTTTCCTCTAGAACTTCAATCAACAGATAAGGTAGTCGTGAACGTTTCTTGTATTATTTGAGTCATGTAACGATATCTGAGCAACCATTTTCCCCATATTTTCTGTCCCATTTATTGTGCCCCATTTTCTTGCTTGATATTTCTGTACTCAGTACACTTCGATGATTTATGCCTTTTTCTTCGATTTGTTGAGACATTGTTATGTCATTGGCATATTTAAATAATTTTGGATCAGTTGAGACTGATAATTAAGATTCTTTCAGTAATTTGCATATTTTTGTAGTCACGATTTGACTGTAAAGTTAACGATTTTCTATGGCAGATTTGAATTCAGACAGCGTGTCATTTTATTAAAGTAATTCTATTCAGTAAATTACTTTGACCAATTTTCTGTTATCCTCAAGAAAGAAGAATGATTAAATGATTTTAGAGCGTTAAAATCTATTACGTTATCGACGATCTTTGAAATACTAGTCGTCTTATGAACATGATTGCAACATAGACATTTATCATTGCATTATAGACAATTTTATGAAATATGAACTTTGATTACGATTTATTGAGTACACTATAGTAATGAACATTTGATAGGAATTTTCTCAATTCTAGATTTGAACAATAATGTTTGCATTCCACAATCTAATTGTATTCTATTCGACTATTTATGCAGTTTAGAAGAACCTTGATTGAAGATAGTATTTTTATACTGCGTTACTTTGAAGATATTAATCTCAATTTTGATAGACCAGGGAGGAGTGTCTAATCGTATTTGCTATTAAATTTATTTGTGATTGGCAAATTTTTACTTCATATCGATTCATGAATGAAACCCACGAAGGTTAAATAATAACAGTCATTAATACAATTGATGAATATAAGAATTTTTAAAGAGGAACAATGGATGTATAATCGTTAGTTCAGTGGACGTGTAAAAGTCGCTGATGAATAATGCCCTTGAATAGTGAAGGAGGATCCCACAGTAAGATGGATGATGTTGTTGAATTTATAAGTGGAGGTTTTTGTATGTAGTTTGGAAGATTTTGATGCCATATATATGAAGAAATATGATGAATTCTGGGCCAATTGTTGTGCAATTTTGTGCATTTTGAGCGAAGTATTTTTCCGCTGAATGTATTGTCCTGGTTCTTTGAAAGTTATTCATATGAAGATACTGTTAAAATTAACAAGAGTGTTAAATAATTTGAGATAAAGATGTTGAATGGAGGTTACCGTTACAAATAATAATAATTATTAAACCTTATTAAACCTGAATTTGACATTTAAATATAACTAACCTTCATTGGTCGATTATATCACCACGATTTGAGTAATTATCAACCGGATAAACGAGTGGTTTAATGTATTTCTTGTATAAATGATATAAACAATATAAATATTGTAAATAATTATGTAAATATATTTGATAATAATTTGAAATGAAAGGGATTAATAGAGGCGTGTATAAAATTTTCAATTGTCGTTTGACATTGTTATAAACAATTTATTATTGTTATAAATAATTAATGAACTTTTGTTATTAACATTAAGAGTTTTGTTATTATACTCTAAACAACGCTAATTAAGCAGGTGGATTGAACAATTAAACATGATTTGGGATTATTAGAGTATTCCATTGGTGTTTGAATGGAGCATTTAAAAGATTTGCGTGATAATATTTCAGTTGAGATGTGGACATTTAACGTGTTTTGAAAGGAGAGCTAAGCTCTGATGTAACTCGCATATGCTGGGGTTGAACGGACAGGTGGGGTCCACTTGACGATGCGGCATTGCAGCTGGCCAGACAACTGTATGATAGAGGCCAAGGACGTCTCCATAATAGCCTTGTGGCTATAAATAAAAATGTGAAGAATATAAACACGCAAAACAATTGATATATGTCTCGTCCCAAATCCCGTTTCCATTCCAAGTGCATTATTATTTTTACGTTACTTTGAGCTTGAGAAAGCTGAAACATTGTATACAAGTCCTACAGGAGGACATAGTTATGTGGAAAATGGCTTCTGATTGCCACGTTTATTTTGTTGTTTTATTTTGTTAAATTCATTCTTTATGTGAAATAAATTATTGTGCAGTTTAAAGTTTCTCGTCTTCGTTGTGGTTCATTTTAAATATCATGGTGGAGGTTATTGTGTGGGCATACTTTAAGTGATCCAGTTGACAACCCAGTCCCCGAGATTAATTTAAAAGGTAAGTAAAAGGTAAGTATGAACCCCCGTATATTTTGGTGTGTTCCACAATAATTTCTTGTTAACTATTGTGCTCTAATCACGATAGTATCTGTCAGTGCCATATTCATTGATGTAGCTGTGCCGGTGCGATTGATTATTGGCAATCCGATTGAGGGGGCGGATATCTGACAGCCTACTATCCTAATATCGGGGACAGTAGGATTGGCGCCCAACGTGGGGCTCGATCAGCAAAACATTGGATTACCAAGTTATTGCAGTAGAATTGGCACCGCAATTTTTGTGGAGTGTTCGAATAACATTGGATTACCAAGTTATCGATGTCAAAGGGATTGTGAAGACTCAAATAATGAAGTAGTTCAGATTAGGAAAGACTTGAATGTAAGGATGGATTCGCTATCCGAAAAGCAGGTAGAGGATAGAACTCAAATAGGTCAGGACGTGCAAGCATTAAAAACCGCGTTAGAGGAACAGATTCATAAGGTTGTCTCTGATGTTAATGAAACTACGAGCAAACTTCAAAATTTGAAACTAGGAGAAGCTAGCGTGATGGAAACCTATAAGGAAGAATTGATTAGGAAAGTCATCACGGAAATCACAGACAAGGATACAGAAGGATTGACTGGTGAAGAGGATAGAAATTACGTAAGAAGATGTAACCTCGCTACAGAAGAGAGAGATATTAGTCCTGAGGAACGTATATCCAGATTCCGGGAAGAAAAAGAGGATAGGAATATTGAACCTGAATGGAAGTATCGTAATAGTGGGAAAAATTACATGGATTCATATCCGAGAAATGTGACAGTCATCCGGAACTTTGAAGACAAACCTCAAAAATTTAGCAACACTGATAGTCTCACACCGATAGAATATATCAGGAACCTTAAAGACTATTTCATTGAAGCCCACATTCCTAGAGAGAGATGAGAATAGTAGAAAGATTTCTAGCTGGAGGACCCCTTGAATGGTTTAGAGCATTTCGGTACACTTTTAGCAATTTTGACGAATTTGCAGAGGCACTGATAAAACGATTCTTGTCAATAGAAGCTCAGAATTCATTAAGAGCTGAGGTATACTCGAGGAAGTATTCAGGTACTCTTCCAACACGGTACGCTGATTTCTTTACGAGCCAGTTATCACGCTTGAGATTTTTGCAACCCCCATTGTCAACAGAGCAGTTGATAGATGCGATTTCACGTATGCTGCCTGTGGAGGTAAGAAGACTGATCATATCGTCAAATATCAGGGATTTGACAAGTATGGACGAACTGTTGAGAAGGCTTGACTACACGAGTCCAATGCCAAATTTGGTACAAAAAGGTCAGAGGCACGAATTCAAAGACGTTAATACAGTCTACATGGATCAAGTGCAGCAAACTGATAAGCCTGATGAAGAAAAAACTGAAAATGTAGGTCCTCACAGGAATAATTATTTCCGCAACAACAGATCACAAGGTTACCGTCCTTATCAGCAAAGACGAGGCTGGAATAATAATCGAGGGAATTATAACAACGGAAGAGGTAGATACTATAACAATGGTTATAATAGAAACTACAATAGAAATAACCAGTACCAGAATCAAAATCAGAATTCTCAAGGTCAGGTTATGACACCTGACAAGTATCAAGAAAGAGAGAAAGAAAGTCAGCAGTATCTGAAGGAATTACGAGAGAAGGAAGCTGAAAACCAAAAGAAAAGACAGGATGTAGTGATCGATCCTGGTCCTTCTACAAGCCAGCAGGGGAACTTTGAGATTGGTAACACAAAAAAAACGCCGATTTCTCAAAGACAGTGAGAAACTATGAATACATTGCCACACCACACCTAATTACCATTAATGAAATTTACGAAGTAACTGATGAGGATTTATTAGAAGAGAGGGGAATCGTCAAAGAGGAAAGACCATGTGCCTTACCTATTATTTCTGTACTGATAGATGGCCAACAGTATAAAGCTCTTATGGATACCGGCGCAATTATTTCTATCATATCTGATGAATGCTATCAAAGTCTGTTAAAAGGAGAAAACATGACAGTTTTACCAGTTTCTACCGTCAAAGTGAGAGGAATTTTCCAAGACAAGGCAGTGAAATGCAAGATCCAAGTGCTGTTGAACTTTGAAATTAATGGAAGAAATTATGAACAGATCTTCATTGTGGTGAACAAGATCCATTTCGATATTGTGCTAGGAATCGATTTTATATCGAAAGTTGGAGACATTATTGATATGAAGAATAGAAGTATTAGCTTTAATGATGGGTACATGATCACAGAAGAGATCGAAGAACGGGACGTAAAAAACAGTCTGGAGATAGACCTTAGGGAAGAAATTTTAAATACCATTATTAATGAAGTGGAGAATTTAACAGAAATACCCAGTAGAAAAACTGAAGGATTTGAAGAAATTCAGGGGGAATTTGAGGATTTGATAAAGGAATTCCAAGATATTTTTGATGAAAAGCCTGGATTGATTAAAGACTATAAGTATAAGATAAGGCTGACCGATGAAACCCGTTACCAAAAGAGAATATACCCCATACCTGAGAAATACTACAAAAAGAACGAGGGTTGATCAGAAAAATGGAGGTAGACGGGATTATTAAAAACAGGCGTCGTCTTACATAAACCCCATCACTGTAGTCAAGAAAAGTAATGGTCAGATACGTCTTTGTCTCGATGCTCGGACCATCAACTTGAAGATTCTTCCAGAAAATGACCGACCACCTAAGATCAGAGATCTGCTTAGAAAGTTCAAAGGGAGAGCTTGTTTCAGTGTTCTTGACTTGACATCTTCGTTTTACCAAGTTCAACTGGAGGAAGAAAGTGTGCAGTACACTGGATTCTTATTTGACCAGACGTCATGGGTCTTTGTGAGAATGCCTTTTGGAATGGTCAACAGTGGACCAGCACTTATTCGAGCTCTTGATAGCAAGCTCACTGACGAAGTAAAGGAAAATGTAATCTGCTACATAGACGATTTAATTGTATCTTCACCCAACGCCGCAGAACATTTAGTGCATTTGAGAAAGTTGTTTGAAAATTTAAGGGAGGCCAATATCAAGGTCAATTTTGGAAAATGTCAATTCTTGAAGAAGGAGATCAATTACTTGGGGCATACCATTGATAAGGATGGATATCATCCAAACAAGCAGAAAGTAGATGCGATCACAATATTCCCAAAGCCAACTAAGGTGAAACAAGTCAGAGAATTTGTAGGCGCATGCCAATTCATTAGCAGCCACTGTCCGAGATACTCTGAAATTATGGCTCCTCTGTATGATTTACTCAAGAAGAATAATAGATGGAAATGGAGTACCGCAGCAGACGAGGCTTTTGAGAAAGCAAAGGAGATGCTCAGAAACAACGTTAAACTGGATTACCCAGACTTTGAGAAGGTGTTCTATATAGAGTCTGATGCATCAAGAATAGGCATTAGTGCAGTCTTATACCAAAAAGACGAGGCAGGCAACAAGCACTACATTGCGTTCACTAGTCGGAAGTTAAAGAAACACGAGGAAAATTACTTTACGACAGAACTAGAAGCGTTAGCTTTTGAAACAGCTTTGCAAGCTTGAAAAAAAAAATTGCTGGGACACAAGGTTATCATTATTACAGATCACAAAGCACTTCAGTTTATGCTGCAAACTGACATGTCTAGTGATAGATTGACACGTTGGGCTTTGTTCACCCAACAGTTTAATGCCACTATCGTCCATCAGCCTGGGAAAGATAACTTACTGGCTGATGCTTTATCACGTAACCCTATCAAAAATGTGCAGATATACCATGTACAATTGGAGCAGCAAGATCAAGAGACCGTTAGGAGGTTAGCCCGAATCGGTGTGTCACAGAAGAGACACGCTCCAATCAGGAAAATGTACAGGTTCCTTAAGGGTTACATGGACAATACTGATGTTGACTATGCAGCTACACAGAGAGATTCACGACACTTTGTCTTGAGTGGAGACATCGTATGTAAGTATGCTGACTCTGCGCATACAAAGCTCCGAATAGTCGTGCCACCTAAACTTGTTGTCAATTTAGTGTGGGTAGCTCATCACGCAACTGGACATTCGGGTTTAGATAAAACTCTTGATACTCTTAAAGAGAGGTTTATTTGGACTAACATGCGTTCCAGCATTGCTAATGTCATTCGTTCATGTGATAAATGTCAAAGAGCAAAGTATGCTTCCGCTCTATTAAAAGGAAAACCTAAGGCTATGATTCCCTCTAAACCAAATGAACTCATGGCGACAGACATATTTGGTCCTTGTCCGAAGGGATATCAGGGTAATCAGTATCTGTTGGTTACCGTGGATGTCTTCTCAAAATTTGTAACAATGAGTCCCATGCAAAAAGCTAACACGAGGAACGTTGTAAGCAGACTGGAACATGCTGTATTTCCAAAAGCTGGTAAACCAGAATATCTACTTTCGGATCATGGAGCTCAGTTTACGTCCTTAGAATTTGCTGCAGATATGGAAAGGCTTGGTATTAAGCACATATTTTCAAGCGTGTGATATCCGGAATCGAATTCTTCAGAAAGATATATGGCTGAATTTTCGAAATTCTGTCGAATTTTCTGTCCGAATGATCATTCTGGTTGGGTGAGATTTGTACCCCTTATTGAGGAATGTTTAAATTCTACAGTGCAGGAGAGCACAGGAGAGGTGCCAATGAGACTTCATCTAGGAAGAAACCCAGAAAAGCCGTGGGACAATCTTTTTAACCACGTTCCTAGAGATCCCGACCTAGGAAGGCAGCAGAGAATAGACAGAGCGAAGGAACAACTCCAGAAAGCAGCACAAAAACGACTGAAAAGAGTAGCTGGAAAACGTTTTGGTGCTCCCTTAGAAATTGGAAATCTGGTATTATTACGCAGACCTGTCAAGGCTGATGTGAGTAAGAAAATCTATCCCAAGTTTGGAATAGTATTCATGGGTCCGTTCAGAATTACGAATGCCTATGGAAACAACTGTTATGAACTCTACGATGATGAGAATAATGTCGTTTATGGCAAGTTCAATGCTGGGAACTTGAAGAAATATTATCCAAGAGTAAGCCAATAATAATTCAATTTCGTGTTCAAATGAATTGAGATATTTATAACACAGAGTTTAAAAACAATTTGCAACTGTTTTTAAAACGTGGTGAAGGGAGAATGCCCCCGTAAATTGAATTATATTGAGACCACGATGGCTGTGTTGGCAAATATGAATAAAGTTATGGATGTCATAGTTGTGACGTGTATATTCATGACGTAGGCACGGATGACGTAGACTTCATGCAAGTAGGCTGGTTGAGCTGAGATTCTTGGTGACGTCATGAGTTTGTTCGAGAAAGATCTTAGATTTACGACGCAGTCGCAGGAAACAAGGAATTGTGCTGAGGAAGAAGTTACGCTATTGGAGGAAAGGCTCGAACCAATGAACGATAGTTTGGAAGGAAGACGGAGATTACTGAAACTACGATATTTAATTACTTTTGGCATGCAGATTTGTGGAAATCTATTTTCAGTTATGGCATTGATTTGGAATTTTGAAGAAATTAATTTTGAGTTTTTGAAATTTGAAAATCCGTCAAGTATAGCCAAAGTTAAAACTTCTAGCAATGACGGAGCAACATGCTATGGAAGGGATGGATACGCCCCTTAAGAAGTTGATAAAAGGTCGTGCACAGATGAGAGGAGCTCTCATAATCTCATATCTGATATCTCATACCGCATATATATTTCTGATGTCATAGAGTCATTTTCGAGTGAATAAGTGAAGCAAGTCATCTTTAGCGTGTGGTTAAAGCCCGGCGCATCGAACGAACACGGAGCAGTTCCATTTTACGGTGTTTGAAACTAGGCGAAGTTGAAACGCTCACATTAACGTTTCTACCAGATAATATATCGAGAGTTGGCTTCTGCCTTTATTATAATTCAATTGGGCAGTACAACATTGAGGTGTGTAGAAGATTTGAACAATCTCACGATTATAATTTGAAAGATATTGGCATTTTAAGACTGCAGACAAAAGTGATTTTCTCGCCACCTGAGAAGCACTTTTAAAATTCCACATTATACACTACGGCTGACACGTGTATCGCAACCGTGATATTAAAGAATACGTTTGGTAATACAACGATACATTCTACTATGGAACATTATAATCTGGCAGTGCTTTCAATGATTATAACAGAAGTTGAGATGGAAGGCTAAGGCTTTAATGCAATTGGGACATATATCGATGGAGTGAAATAGCAGCATGGAACTTCGTTAATCGTCATTCTACAAAAGCGAGCATGTAGTGAACATCCAACTACACTCATGCATCGTGAATCCATCGCTGAATTATATCAAATGACAGTGGAAATATTTTCATACTCCACGATTATGAATATTTCTGCGGAAATAACTGCAATAAACTTCATGGCGAATTGCGACCAGAACTTCAGGGAACTTTCAAGAGAGGCCAGGGTGGACCCGGCTCACAAAGAAGAGTTTTGCCAGAAGGATGTCTTTCGTATACATGGAGCAGTGCAATTTCCGGAGGAGGAAGCAGTTCGATTCTCCGAGGGCGCTGATTCCAGGTTCGAGGTCGAAGCACATCTTTACATGGGTGAATTGGAACCAACAGCAGTTTTCTTTGAAAACTTTCCTCTAGAACTTCAATCAACAGATAAGGTAGTCGTGAACGTTTCTTGTATTATTTGAGTCATGTAACGATATCTGAGCAACCATTTTCCCCATATTTTCTGTCCCATTTATTGTGCCCCATTTTCTTGCTTGATATTTCTGTACTCAGTACACTTCGATGATTTATGCCTTTTTCTTCGATTTGTTGAGACATTGTTATGTCATTGGCATATTTAAATAATTTTGGATCAGTTGAGACTGATAATTAAGATTCTTTCAGTAATTTGCATATTTTTGTAGTCACGATTTGACTGTAAAGTTAACGATTTTCTATGGCAGATTTGAATTCAGACAGCGTGTCATTTTATTAAAGTAATTCTATTCAGTAAATTACTTTGACCAATTTTCTGTCATCCTCAATAAAGAAGAATGATTAAATGATTTTAGAGCGTTAAAATCTATTACGTTATCGACGATCTTTGAAATACTAGTCGTCTTATGAACAATGATTGCAACATAGACATTTATCATTGCATTATAGACAATTTTATGAAATATGAACTTTGATTACGATTTTTTGAGTACGCTATAGTAATGAACATTTGATAGGAATTTTCTCAATTCTAGATTGGAACAATAATGTTTGCATTCCACAATCTAATTGTATTCTATTCGACTATTTATGCAGTTTAGATGAACATTGATTGAAGATAGTATTTTTATACTGCGTTACTTTGAAGATATTAATCTCAATTTTGATAGACCAGGGAGGAGTGTCTAATCGTATTTGCTATTAAATTTATTTGTGATTGGCAAATTTTTACTTCATATCGATTCATGAATGAAACCCACGAAGGTTAAATAATAACAGTCATTAATACAATTGATGAATATAAGAATTTTTAAAGAGGAACAATGGATGTATAATCGTTAGTTCAGTGGACGTGTAAAAGTCGTTGATGAATAATGCCCTTGAATAGTGAAGGAGGTTCCCACAGTAAGATGGATGATGTTGTTGAATTTATAAGTGGAGGTTTTTGTATGTAGTTTGGAAGATTTTGATGCCATATATATGAAGATATATGATGAATTCTGGGCCAATTGTTGTGCAATTTTGTGCATTTTGAGCAAAGTATTTTTCCGCTGAATGTATTGTCCTGGTTCTTTGAAAGTTATTCATATGAAGATACTGTTAAAATTAACAAGAGTGTTAAATAATTTGAGATAAAGATGTTGAATGGAGGTTACCGTCACAAATAATAATAATTATTAAACCTTATTAAACCTGAATTTGACATTTAAATATAACTAACCTTCATTGGTCGATAATATCACCACGATTTGTGTAATTATCAACCGGATAAACGAGTGGTTTAATGTATTTCTTGTATAAATAATATAAACAATATAAATATTGTAAATAATTATGTAAATATCTTTGATAATAATTTGAAATGAAAGGGATTAATAGAGGCGTGTATAAAATTTTCAATTGTCGTTTGACATTGTTATAAACAATTTATTATTGTTATAAATAATTAATGAACTTTTGTTATTAACATTAAGAGTTTTGTTATTATACTCTAAACAACGCTAATTAAGCAGGTGGATTGAACAATTAAACATGATTTGGGATTATTAGAGTATTCCATTGGTGTTTGAATGGAGCATTTAAAAGATTTGCGTGATAATATTTCAGTTGAGATGTGGACATTTAACGTGTTTTGAAAGGAGAGCTAAGCTCTGATGTAACTCGCATATGCTGGGGTTGAACGGACAGGTGGGGTCCACTTGACGATGCGGCATTGCAGCTGGCCAGACAACTGTATGATAGAGGCCAAGGACGTCTCCATAATAGCCTTGTGGCTATAAATAAAAATGTGAAGAATATAAACACGCAAAACAATTGATATATGTCTCGTCCCAAATCCCGTTTCCATTCCAAGTGCATTATTATTTTTACGTTACTTTGAGCTTGAGAAAGCTGAAACATTGTATACAAGTCCTACAGGAGGACATAGTTATGTGGAAAATGGCTTCTGATTGCCACGTTTATTTTGTTGTTTTATTTTGTTAAATTCATTCTTTATGTGAAATAAATTATTGTGCAGTTTAAAGTTTCTCGTCTTCGTTGTGGTTCATTTTAAATATCATGGTGGAGGTTATTGCGTGGGCATACTTTAAGTGATCCAGTTGACAACCCAGTCCCCGAGATTAATTTAAAAGGTAAGTAAAAGGTAAGTATGAACCCCCGTATATTTTGGTGTGTTCCACAATAATTTCTTGTTAACTATTGTGCTCTAATCTCGATAGTATCTGTCAGTGCCATTTTCATTGATGTAGCTGTGCCGGTGCGATTGATTATTGGCAATCCGATTGAGGGGGCGGATATCTGACAGCCTACTATCCTGATATCGGGGACACTATGTTGATGCAAAATTTGGTAGAGATCGAATGATTAGGTTAATCGTAATTTGATTTAAGCTTGGAATATTTGTGTGGCCGCCATTACGTTTCCGTTAGGATGGCGGCGATATAAAACATGACACTGAGGTGCCCCTTGCTAGTGCTACCTCTGTACCAAATTTCATTCCTTTCGGTTTCACCGTGTTCGAATTAATAAGCGTAATCTATTTTGACACAAAGATGGCCGCCATCCGCAAACTATTAGGCTAATGACCTATTAGATTTGTCAAAGGATGCTCCCTTCATAAAGGTATGTTGTTGCAAAATTTGGTAGGGATCGGATGATTAGGTTAGTCGTAATTTGGTTTAAGCTTTGAACATTTGGGTGGCCGCCATTACGTTTCCGTCAAGATGGCGGCGATATAAAACATGACACTGGGGTACCCTTTGCTAGTACTACCTCTGTACCAAATTTCATTCCATTCGCTTTCACCGTGTTCGAATTAATTGGGGGAATTGATTTTGACACAAAGATGGCCGCCATCCGCAAACTATTAGGCTAATGACCTATTAGATTTGTCAAAGGATGCTCCCTCCATAAAGGTATGTTGTTGCAAAATTTGGTAGAGATCGGATGATTAGGTTAGTCGCAATTTGATTTAAGCTTTGAACATTTGTGTGGCCGCTATTTCGTTTCCGTCAAGATGGTGGCGATATAAAACATGACACTGGGGTGCCCTTTGCTAGTACTACCTCTGTACCAAATTTCGTTCCATTCGGTTTCACCGTGTTCGAATTAATAGGGACAATCGATTTTCACACAAAGATGGCCACCATCCGCAAACTATTAGGCTGATGACCTATTAGTTTGGTCAAAGGATGCTGCCCCCATAAAGGTATGTTGTTGCAAAATTTGGTAGAGATCGGTTGATTAGGTTAGTCGTAATTTGATTTAAGCTTTGAACATTTGTGTGGCCGCCATTACGTTTCCGTCAAGATGGCGGCGATATAAAACATGACACTGAGGTGTCCTTTGCTAGTGCTACCTTTGTACCAAATTTCGTTCAATTTGCTCTCACCGTGTTCGAATTGATAGGGGGGGGGGGGGGGGGGGGGGACAGACATTCAGAGTACACACACATACACACAGACTCACACACATCAGACAGACACACTTTTTTTCGCCCTTTTTTGCGAAAAACGAAAGTAGGCTAATAATGTTTTGCTCTTTATGTTCCTACTGTCATTACTATTGATTCTCAAACTGTGCCTATCCTAATGGCTTTATCTGCATCATTGATTGAAATAAATTGCAGAAACTCCTCATGTACTGAATTATCTTTAACGAAACGGACACACAATTAAAGCGATGTGATGAAAGTTACCGATCGCACACTTCAACAGTAAAACTGATCCTTGGCTAACTACAACGCTGAAGGAGGAGTCACGCTGCGAGTAGGGTGCAGGACATTTACCAAGTGACGAACGTGGCCACATTTAACATATTATATATACAGGAGTAGAGAAGGTGGCAAAGTAAAGCAGGTGATAGATGGGACATTATATGGATTCCAGTAAACAAAAAGCGCCTTCGGTGGCGTAGTCGGTAGCATGCTGAGCTTCTATGCCCAAGATAGCGGCTTCAAACCCGGCCGAAGCCGTCGGATTTTTTAAGAGCGTTAAAAATCCCTCAGTATGCCTTCCTTCGGATGTTAAATGTTAAAGAACCTTCCATTAATTACACCTGTGTGAAGCAAAATTGTATAGGTTAGGAATGTAAACAACGCTCTTGGGTTTCTACGTTCGTTGCCAAGAGCCGACTGTGGTGGCGTCTAGTAGTCTAGTTCTGAACTAGGCCTAGTAGTCGTTGACGGTGGCGTTTGGCGACAAAAGTAGAAACTATTTGAAGAATTCAAAGTTGCAGTCCTTACTTGAATTAAAGTACACGGGGCTACATGACCGCGTTGTCGCAGCCCCTAAACTAAGGAACCAACCAACCAACCAATCAGATGTCTCGTGTGGGGAGGGGGTGTAAACCCTAAACCCCCGTCGGTACACCACTGGGTAAATTAAACACTCCATTTTACTGTATGGGGACACGAATCCACGATCAATTTCTGATCAGTGGTGCTAACAATAATTTTCTAATGCGAGCTTCTAAACTCAAAGTGATGCTGGGAATTGAAGTCGATTGAAGGCGTAGTACTAAGGTTATCAGACGTTCCGTTTCACCCGGATCAATTCCGTTTTTTACTTGTTTTGTTCCGCGTTTCGTTTTAATCTTTAACGGAACGCCAAACATTCCGTTTTTTGTGTGTGTTAATTTGATAATATATTCAATTTCGCACTAATTTTCAAATGTCCAGCATCAGAATTGATTGTAATATCCAGCTTGTTTTCTGGTGATACAGGCGCAAGTTTGAAAGAGAAAATGATTTCTATGTCTGTGTCAGATAGATGAGTACAAGTTGTAGATTTATTAGGGGCAACACAATTAAGGAATATCTTAGTCCTTGTGAAGTTAATACTCAGCATTTTCCCCTCCAATGCTTTTACAGAGAGAGTTTTTTCTGTCATGAATAACAAATGGAGAGATGATAGAAACAGAAGCTCCATTAGTTTGATAAAACAAGAATTGTTCACATATTGCAATTATGACGAAAATTGTAGTGAATTTTATCACAAGGTACTTACAAATAAAACAAGTAGTTCCGTGAAGAACTATACAGCCTGTTTTCATATATCCTACTCATGTTAATTGCCTCTATCAACATACAAAATTTCTGTTTGGTTGTTGTGATAGATTCGTAGATATTCAGAGCCATCTAAATATTTCAGATGGTCGCCAGGTTGGATATTTATTTATGTACTATTAATGAAGATTATTGTGTATGTGTGATATTCAAACTTCAATCGCATGATTAGGACACAAGAAGTAAAAACCAGCCAGTGGATTAACATTTGTAGAGGCATTTAACGTGCAAAGTTTCACTACAGTCGGATGGTTAAATCGCGAGAGACGTCCATTTAAATATTTATACTTCGCGTCGCCGCCATGTTGGATTTGTGCTCACCAGGTTACTGAAAGTCCCATAGGAGAACTTATGTTCATAGCCTCTATGAACATTAAAAAAAACAGTTTGATTGCTGTAAGAGATTCATCGATTTTGAGAACCGTCAAAATATTTCCGATGCTCGCCATTTTGGATTGTTATATGTATAGGCCATAGTGTTATGTACCATTAAAGGAAAATTATTGCGTAGCTTCATTATTCAAACTTTCACTTCGATCGCATGATTACGACACAAGAAATAAAAACTTAATTTTAAAATTTCGCACAGCCACCATCTTGAGGTTATGTAAACAATTGAACTAAATTAGATGCCAGTGCATTACAATATGTATAATCATTTGCTGTACCACATTTCACTGCGTACAGATGGTTCAATCACGAGTAAAGTCTATTAAACTGTTTCATCTTCGCTCGGCCGCCATGTTCGTTTTGTACTTTACAGGTTTTTGAAAGCTACATAGATAAACTTATAGTAGTGCCCTATATCACTGTACAAAATTTCAGGGTGATATTGGTAATAGTTTCGGAGATACTGAAAGCTGGTGAAATATTTCGCACAGCCGCCATGTTGGATTGGTGAGACACAATAAAATTTGAAGGACACGGTCGGGATCGGACAGAATGGTGCTATGATTTTACCGAGTTTCATTTAAATCGCTCCAGCCGTTTAGAAGTTATTAGGGGGCACATACACACGAATCACACACACACGCACACACAGACACACGGACAAAAGGTGATCTCACAAGCCTTTTTTTTCTTCATAAAATGAAAATAGGCTAAAACTCGTTGCAATGGGTCGTTCAAATGAAAACAATTTATAAGTTGCTGATGTCAAAGGCTTATATGATATGTCAGCTATATCTAGTTTTAACTTTGTGTATTTCATTATGTAATGCTTATTTAATGCATACTGTATGTGTATTATTTAATACAATATTTAACAACCTTGATTTTATAAAAAGCGATTTGGGACGTGTGTTGCGTTTTTCCATTCTTGAAATCTGTCAAACCTACGGTAGTACTGAGCTTTGCTTTGTTGAGTTGGTGATCAGTAATTTGATCATTCCTTCATAAGCTATTTTGGGCTACGCAAAAGCCAGATTCATCTCCAAAATGGGAACAATGTACGAGTATAACGCAGTTGGCCATCACCACACAGCGGTCGTTGAACTATTTCCAATTAAAGCATTCTTTATTAGCTTTCTGCCAACATGGCCTAGAATTATGTGCTCGGGTAATAACTGAGAGATGCCAGTTCGACACGCATCTTAGGCCCTAGTTTGTTATGGAGTCATCGAACAAGGAAATATCTGTTTTATCAGCGTAAATCTTCTCAAGCTCAATTTGTATTAGTGAGTTATTGTTACTGTCTTAAGTTAGCGCTGATCATTGATCAATATCACAAGTCCACCCGTTTCATGTCCTCGGACACTCCCGGCACTAAAAGCCATACGATAGATAGATAGATCACTCGATCAAAGGAAGGCATATTTATTTATATACTAACAGAAGTACCCGTTCTTCGAACGGTGTTCGTAGTTAACACCAGACATTATCAATTGAGCTACTGTGCAATGGTTAGCGGTTTGTCATTCCATCAAGTTTATCAGAACGAAGTTAGTTTATTGGGAATATCACACACACTGTTAATTTAAGGCCCTTAAAATGTAGTTTTCGGAGACCCTTTATAGATTCCCGAATTATCTGTCTCACATTGAGAAGCGCAACATATGCTTTGGTCGTCCTTGTAGGATAATTTTTATATTTCGCATATTTTAGCATATATTGAGAAGTTTTTCTCTATATCCACCCTTCTACTGTATGAAAAGTACGGTGAAGAGTTTTATAAATGATTGGTGTATTGACTCTCATGGTTACCATACGTAATTTTAAGATGCACCAAGCATCCGAACACGAGGTATAGGCGTACATAAAGATACACAGAAAGACAGACAGACAATTCTATTGTCTACAACATATTACTCAGATATCCAAATATGGGTATATCTACCACACAGTATCAAATAAAATCATCCTTATGATGAACCCGTATGTCGACAAAAAAAAAAAGTTAAAATGTGCTCTCAGACTAAATTCACCTAACGTGTACTTCCTGACATGAAATACAATTGAAAGCCTTGTAGAAGAAACGCAATACACGTCACATAAAAACTGACCCTCTACGTTGTGCTAGGAGCCCATACACAGTAAGACCCCTTTCATAAATTATAAAGGCTTGTGGTGCATGAAAATTCAGATTCTCTAGACTCAATTTGCCCAAATTCCTAAAAGCCGCAAAAAATGCTAGTTCAATTCAGGAATTTTTGAAAATAATGTTGCTGTTTGTAGATATAATAGACCTTCTGTACTATATGTCGAACGTGAAAATTGCATGAAAAAATTCTAGGTTACCCCTTCACCCACTTAATTGCATTGATGAATTATACGGTCTACGTTAGTTCCGTGATAACCTTATAGCCATTTGCAAACTTTCACAGAAATGTAATAAATGGAGTGTCATTGCTTCTTACAGAAATAGATGGAAAGTTTTATGCCACCCCATGAGATAATGTTCTCATGGTTACCGATTTGCGTTCCTTCATTAGTTTGTTAAATTAAATTAAATTAGTTTTCTGGGAATATTTCACAAACTGTTGGATTTAGAGCCTTATAATGTAGTTTTCGAGGACCCTTTAGGGCCCCCGAGTTTTGTTGCTGGCACCGAGGGGCTTTGTCTCGTCGTTGTACGCCATAATATAATACTAATAATAATATAATATAGGGAGAAATTATAACACCTATTTTTTATTATTTTTTATTCAGCCAATGGCCATGTACTTTTCTTTTCAGGACGGGTCAGGGAAGGGATATTATCAGAGAAAGAAGCATTCACATCGCGCTTGCAAAATGGAAATGGCCTACCATTTAACTAAGGACATCTATATGAAAAGGTCAATATCCTTCTACGCAAAACTAAAACATTACTGCAGTGTCATCCGTCCGGAAGTCTTGCATGCTTCTGAATGCCTCACGATGAACAAAAAAGGCATGGTCGAGAAACTGGAGGCCAAAGAAAGAAAAATTTTGAGAAAGATATTGGGTTCCATCAAAGACAATGGGGAATACAGAAAACGGCATAACCATGACCTATATACTCATGTGGTGAAGATAAGCAACGTCATCCGGAAGAGAAGGTTACCATTTGTTGGGCATGTGAAACGAATGAGCCCAGCGAGACTGACCAACCGCAACATAACTTACTTTCAGGAGAGGAAAACAAAATGAGCCTGGTTCATTGAACTGGATCAAGATCTGAAAGAAGTGGGGATTACACCAACAGACATTCAGGAGTGCGTCCCACTCAAAGGGAAACTTCAAGTTTGTAAAGGTTTCCAAGAAAAACCGAAGCTGAAAACGGGAAAGATATGGACCCAGGAACGGAAGGAAGTCCACCGAGAACGAATGCGGGCGTACAGGGCAAACATCAAAGCCAGTAAGAGACGGTTGGAATGACGCGGTCCATTGATGGCCTATACGAAATGAATGAATGAATGAATAATATGGGGATAGGAATATAATAGACCTGCCGTACCACACCCACAGGTGTAAATCGCGTGAAAAAATTCTAGAGTACCCCTTGATCCCCTTAAGCACGTTAAACGTATTGATGAATTTTACGGCTTTGGTTCCGTGATAACCTTCTAGCCGTTTGCAAACTTTCACACTAATGTAATTAATGGAATTGCATTGCGTCTTACAGCAATAGATGGGACCTCTGAGAATCCGTTGGCATGGTTACTGGCTTGCATTCGTTCATTAGTTTATTAAATTAAATTAGTTTTCTGGGAATATCTAAAACACGGTTGGTCTTCGGTCCTTAAAATGTGGTTTTCGGGGACCCGAGTTTTGTCTCTCACATTGAGGGGCTGAAAATGAGTTTTGTCTCGTCCTTCTACGCCTATTTCAGCATGTATTTTAAGGGGGTAGGCCCCCTCTTATGAGAGGTACGGAGAAGAGTTACATCAATGATGGTGTCGTGCCTCTGATGGATATCTGTACCAAATTTTACGTTGATACACCCAGCCGTTCTCGAGTTATAGGGGAACAAATTTGTCCACAGACAAACAAACAAACAGACAGACAAACAAACAAAATATTTTCGAGCGCATCCATCATAAAACAGTCTGAAACGTGTAAACATTTCAAATTTCCGTAGAAATTCAGAGATAAACACACAAATTTTCATTTTTATATCTAGAGAGATATACTGCACCGCTCGGTGTTGACCGTGTTTTATTGCACAGATTCTGGTTTTACTCGCTAACCGTTGGTGATATACGAAAAGTGATAAGGACCTTTCGGATAGAAAATTAAATGTTAAAGCTCATGTATACCATCAAAAGTTTGCTATTTCTTAGCGTTCTCTTTTTATTTGAAAAGGAAATATGAAATTTTGAAACCAAAGGGTGTAGTGACGTCACAAATGTCGGTTTTACTCGCTAACTGTTGGAGATACACGAAAAGTGATAAGGACCTTTCGGATAGGAAATTAAATTTCAAAGCTCGTATGTGCCATCGAAAGTTTGCTATTTCCTACCGTTCTCTTTTTATTTGATATGGAAATATGAAATTTTGAAACCAAAGGTTCTAATGACGTCACTAAAATAGTCGCCATTTTTAATAGTGCAAAATTTCGAAATCAAAAGTATCCTATATGAAAACCTGGTAAATCAGCTACATCCATGCAAAATTTCATTTAAATCGGACCAGTGGTTCTTGAGTTATTGAGTAACAGACAGACAGAAAGACAGACTCACACCATCTCATTTTTATATATTAACTAGCAGAAGTACCCGTTCTTCGAACGGTGTTCTGTGTTAACACCAGACATTATAATAATAATGTTATTGGTGTTACGTTCCTTTTAAGTACTGTTGCTTTTAGAGACGCACCAGACATTATCAATTGAGCTACTGTTGCAATGGTTAGCGGCTTGTCATTCCTTCATAAGTTTATCAAATATCACACACACTGTTAATTTAAGGGCCTTATAATGTGGTTCTCGGAGACCCTTTATAGACTCGCGAATTTTGTGTCTCACATTGAGAAGTGCAACACATGCTTTGGTCGTCCTTCTAGGATAATTTTTATATTTCGCCTATTTTAGCATGTATTTTGAGACGTTTTTCCCTATATCCACCCTTCTACTGTATGAAATGAACGGTGAAGAGTTTTATAAATGATTGGTGTATTGACTCATGTTTACCATACCTAATTTTACGATGCACCAAGGATCCGAACATGAGTTATAGGCGTACACAAGGATACACAGAAAGACAGACAGACAGACAATACTATTGTCTACAACATATCACCCAGAAATCCAAATATGGGTATATCTAGCACACAGTATCAAAGAAAATCATCCTTACGATGAACCCGTATGTCGACAAAAAAAAAAAAAGATTAGTTGAAATGTGCTCTCAAACTAAATTCACCTAACGTGTACTTCCTGACATGAAATAGAATTGAAAGCCTTGTAGACGGAACGCAATACACGTCACATAAAAACTGACCCTCTACATTGTGTTGGGTCTCCATACACAGGAAGACCTCTTTCATAAATTATAAAAGCTTGTGGTGCATGAAAATTCAGGTTCTTTAGTCTCAAATGGCCCAAATTCCTAAAAGCCGCAAAAAATGCTGATTCAATTCAGGAATTTTTGAAAATAATGTTGTTGTTTGAAGATATAATAGACCTTCTGCACTATATGTCGCACGTGGAAATTGTATGAAAAAATCCTAGGTTACCCCTTGACCCCCTTAATTGCATTGATGAATTATACAGTCTACGTTGGTTCCGTGATAACCTTATATTTGCAAACTTTCACAGAAATGTAATAAATGTAATAAATTGCTTCTTACTGAAATAGATGGAAAGTTGGATGCCACCCCTCGAGATAATGTTGTCATGTTTACCGATTTGCATTCCTTCATTAGTTTGTTAAATTAAACTTAATTAGTTTTCTGGGAATGTTTCAGAAACTGTGGTTTTAGAGCCTTATAATGTAGTTTTCGAGGACCCTCGAGTTTTATTTCTGGCACCGAGGGGCTCTGTTTTGTCGTTGTACACCATAATATAATACTAATAATAATAATATAACATAGGGATAGGAATATAATAGACCTGCCATACCACACCCGCAGATGTAAATCGCGTGAAAAAAATCTAGACTACCCCTTGACCCCCTTAAGCGCATTTTACGTATTGATGAAATTTACAGCTTAATTTGGTTCCATAATAACCATCTAACCGTTTGCAAACTTTCACACTAATGTAATTAATGGAATTGTATTGCGTCTTACAGCAATAGATGGATCTCTGAGAATCTGTTGCCATGGTTATCGGCTTGCATTCGGTCATAGTTTATTAAATTAGATTAGTTTTCTGGGAATATCTCAAAAACGGTTGGACGTAGGACCTTAAAATGTGCTTTTAGGGCCCCCGAGTTTTGTCTCTCACATTGAGGGGCTGAAAATGAGCTTTGTCTCGTCCTTCTACTCCTATTTCAGCAAGTATTTTAAGGGGGTATGCCCCGTTTTATGAGAGGTATAGAGAAGAGTTACATCAATGATTAGTGTCGTGCCTCTGATGGATATCTGTACCAAATTATACGTTGATACACCCAGCCGTTCTCGAGTTATAAGGGAACAAAGTTGTCCACAGACAATCAAGCAAACAGACAGACAGACCAAAACATTATTTTCGCGCGCATCTATCATAAAACAGTCTGAAACGTGTAAATAACTCAAATTTCCGTAGAAATTCAGAAAAAAACAGACAAATTTTCTTTTTTATATATGTAGAGATATACTGCACCGCTCGATGTGACCGTGTTTTATTGCACAAATTTAGGTTTTACTCGCTAACCGTCCGAGATACACGAAAAGTAATAAGAACCTTTTGGATAGAAAATTAAATGCTAAAGCTCGTGTATACCATCAAAAGTTTGCTATTTCTTAGCGTTCTCTTTTTATTTGAAATGGAAATATGAAATTTTGAAACCAAAGGGTGTAGTGACGTCACAAAAGTAGGTTTTACTCGCTAACCATTGGAGATACACGAAAAGTGATAAGGACCTTTCGGATAGAAAATTAAATTTTGAAGATCGTGTGTGCCGTCAAAAGTTTGCTATTTCCTACCGTTCTCTTTTTATTTGATATGGAAATATGAAATTTTGAAACCAAAGGGTGTAGTGGCGTCACTAAAATGGTCGCCATTTCTTAATAGTGCAAAATATCGAAATTAAAAGTATCCTATATGTAAACCTGGTATTTCAGCTACATCCATACAAAATTTCATTTAAATCGGACCAGTGGTTCTTGCGTTATTAGGTAACAGACAGACAGACAGACAGGCAGAAAGACAGACAGACACCATCTTATTTTTAGCCTATTTTCAATTTTGAACAAAATAGGCTTATGAGATCACCTTTTGTCCGTGTGTGTGTGCGTGTGTGTGTGTGTGTGTGTGTATATGAGGTGTGTGTGTGTGTCCCCCTAATAAAATCTGAACGGCTGGAGCGATTTCAATGAAACTCAGTGAGTTCATAGCGCTATTCCCGGCGACCTCGACCGTGCCCTTCAAATTTTGTTACGTCTCACCAATCCAACATGGCGGCTGTGCGAAATATTTCACTAGCATTCAATATCTCCGAAACTAATACCGATATCGCCCTGATATTGCGCACGGTGATAAAGGGCACTTTTAGAAGTTCACCTATGAGACTTTCAAAAACCTGGTGACTACAAAACCAACATGGCGGCCAAGCGAATTTGAGACTTTTAAATAGACTTTTCTCACGATTTAACTATCCAAACGTAATGAAATTTGGTACAGCAATTGTTTATACACATTGTAATGCACTGGAGTCTAATTTAGTTCAATTGTTTACATAACCTCAAAATGGCGGCTGTGCGAAATATGTCACTGACATTCTATATCTCCGAAACTATTACAGATATCATTCTGCAATTTTGTACGGTGATAAAGGGTACTGATACAAGTTTACCTATGTATATTTCATAAACCTGTAAAGTACAAAACGAACATGGCGACCAAGCGAATTTGAAATATTTTAATAGACTTTTCTCGCGATTTAACTCTCTGAGCGCAGTGAAATGTGGTACGGTAAATGATTTTGCAGATTGTAATGCACTGCCATCTAATTTAATTCAATTGTTTACATAACCTCAAGATGGCGGCTGTGCGAAATTTTAAAATTAAGTTTTTATTTCATGTGTCGTAATCATGCGATCGAAGTGAAAGTTTGAATAATGAACCTACGCAATAATTGTCCTTGAATGGTACATAACTCTATGGCCAATACATATAACAATCCTAAATGGCGAGCTTCCGAAATATTTAGACGGTTCTCAATATCTATAAATCTTTTACAGCAACCAAACTGTTTTTTTTTATGTTCATAGAGACTATGAACATATGTTCACCTATAGGACTTTCAGTAACCTGGTGAGCACAAATCTAACATGGCAGCGACGCGAAGTATAAATATTTAAATGGACGTTTCTCGCGAATTAACTATCCGAGTGCCGTGAAACGTTGCACGTTAAATGCTTATACAAATATTTATCTACTGGCATCTAATTTATTTCAATTGTTTGCATAATCACAAGATGGCTGCTGTGCGTAATTTTAAAATATCGTTTTTACTTCTTGTGTTCTAATCATGCGATTGAAGTTTGAATACCACACGTACACAATAATCTTAATGTATGTATGTATGTATGTCTACCCCTTATTATTCCCGTTTTCCAACGGGGTCGGGGATGAGATGCGATGGAATTCTTTGTGGCGATGGTTTTTACGGCCGGATGCCCTTCCTGACTCCAACCTCATGAGAGGAGTTAATGAGAGATGAAATGAATGATGCTAATGAAACTGGACAAGGATATGGAAGGAAGCGGCCGTGGCCTGTCAGAAGGTACCGTCCCAGCATTTGCCTGGTGTTGAAAATGGGGGAAACCACGGAAAACCATTTCAAGGACGGCCGACGGTGGGGCTCGAACCCACGCGTCTACCGAGTCAGCAGAGAGCTTGGCCCCATGACCTAATGCTGTGCTTTAGCCAGCGTAGCCACTACTGTCGGTACACAATAATCTTAATGTAATAGTACAAAAATAAAAATCCAACCTGGCGACCATCTGAAATATTTAGACGGTTCTCAATATCTACGAATCTGTTACAGCAATTAAACTGACATTTTGTATGTTGATAGTGGCAATTAACAATAGCAGGATATATGAAAATAGGCTGTATAGTTCTTCACGGAACTACTTGTTATATATTAGTATGAATTATGCACTTATTAATTCATAAATTTATTTATTTATTTATCTATATTTTTAAATACTTATTTGTTAATTAATCAATGTATTTTTTTAAACTCAGCAAATTTTTTAGGTTTGTGCCGTGTCTTGTGTGTGGTTTCGGCTAGGAACACCAACCTGGCTCATCAGCGGGCTCTTGGTGTCCCCGTCAGGACCGCCATAGGATTCACTGGCCGTGAAAGCCAATATACCATCTTTTTGGAAGCCTTCATAGGGAGGTTATGGCTGCTTGAGCTTTTAGTTCGCGCAGATAAGAGGCGAAAGTGCGCTTCATAATAAGGGAGGTAGCGCGCAGTTCGCTACTCCTGTGGGGGTCCGGGCGTGGACACCAAGAGCCAGCTTGGTGTCCTAGGAGAAACCCCACACAAAACACGCCACAAACCTAGAAGAATTGCTGAGTTTTAATCCAATGGCCGTCAAAGCCAATATACAATTGTATTTTTATTTATTTAAATACTTATTTATTAATTAATCAATTTATTTATTATGTAAGTAAATGTATTTATTTTTTAATTTAATTAAATAATTAGTTAAACGCCATAAGTGCAACGAAACTTGAGCAGTAATTTGAGAAAGGAAGATGTTATTGGAACAGTATTTAATTAATTAGAAATCAAATCGTTACCTCCTTGGTGTAGTGGTCAGCGTGCTTAGCTGCCAGCCCGGAGGTCCGAGGTTCGATTCCTGGCTCTACCACGAAATTTGAAAAGTAGTATATAAGGACTGGAACTGGGTCTACTCAGCCTCGGGTGGTCCAAATGACTAGAGGGGGTTCGATTTCCACCTCAGCAATTCTCGAAATGGTTTTCCGTGGTTTTCCACTTCGTCCTCGGGCAAATTTCGAGATAGGACCTAACGTAAGGCCAACTGCCACCTCCTTCCCTCTTCCTTGTCTATCCCTTCTTTCCCATCCCGTCCCATCCCCTGTTCGCTTTGCAGGTGAGGCTGCCTGGGTCTCCCCAGTTGTATCCCCGGACTCGATGTCAAGCTCCCGTAGAGATGGTAAAGGTGGGATCCCTTGCTAAGGCCGTGGGAAAAGCTTACCTGGAGGGTAAACTGACTACAAAAACGAAAGAAATCAAATCAAAATACTGTACATTTAAATACATAGCTGACATTGAGGCACAATGTTTTACGTAATATTGGAATGTGAGGTTAATTTATGAGCAAAGTGGTTCCCCTGTTGAATAAAAGTGGAAGTTAGGAAAGTTATTACATTTGCCAAACCAAACGCTGTGGTAGCTGAAGGACCTTCATCTACCAATTGCGCGTCGGATCCCTTCAGCCTTCAATCTTGGTACCTCATGTTTGTTTCTAAAATCCCTGCAGGAGCCGGGAAGCGAACACGGGGCCTCCGGAGAGAGGCAGGCGCACTGCCCCAACACCATGGGGCCGACTATTCTAATCAAGTCTAATTTTGTATTACCATCGTTTGTGGCCTCGCCAGGCAAGCCTGTTTTGAGACCGCGACGCGACGGCGGTTAGGGTAGTAGCTCCCCTGGTGGATGAAAGTGAAAGTTAGGAAACTAAAGTCAACTGTATTATTATTTGATTACATTCCATTAAATTTCAAGTTGACGCGGACTGTACCTCTTTTGAGGCCGCAGCCATTTTCCTCCAACTCCTTGCCCAGCTTCATTCATCTTCATCCATTTCCTCTCTGATTCACTCCTCTCACTCCACCTCATCCCCGATACCTTAGGAACGGGAGTATTAAGGGGTGAACATACACAATTGTACTCAGTTTAGTTTGTTGCTGTAACTTATAAAGTCCTGCGCGGATGCGAATATCCACGGATAAACCCGCGAATATCCGTAACATTTTTAGCCTACTTTTCACATTTTGCAAAAATGAGGAAAAAGTAGACTTATGAGATCGAGCAAATGTGTGTCTGTCTGTCCTTCTGTCTGTCTGGCTGGCTGTGTGTGTGTGTGTGTCCCCCCCCCCTGTCAACTCCTAAACGGCTGCAGCAATCAAAACAAAATTTGGTGGCACTAAAGATCTATACCTGAATATCTCACGGCGATATTTGAAAATGATTTCAGTGCTACCAACTGCTGAAAAATCGCAATTGAAATTTGAGCTCCATGTTGGATATCTTGGAAGGTATACATGGGAGCTATTTCAAAATTTGCACACGTATAGATAATAATATTGCAGTTTAATTTCACTTCTACACTATCAATTGGATTTCAACCAAATTTCGTATGTGGTATGTGTACGTAAACAGATATGGTTGAGCGTATTCTTAAGAGCCACCAGGGCTGCCAACTGTTAATAAATGCTCTCAATTTATTTTATCCAAATACCATTATATCAGAAAGTATGCAAGCCGACAGCTTTAAACTATGCACACGTATAGTACCTGGCATTCTAGATTAATTTGGAGTATCTAATATACGTCAGTGCTACCAACATGATTCTAAGCCTACTGAGAGGTCCAACTTTAAATACATGTAACTTCTATACTATCATTTGGATTTCAACCAAATTTCGTGTGGGCTATGTGTACCATAACAGATATCTTCTCTCACATGGTGTGGAAGCGAGGGGCTGATAGTCACGGCAGCAGGCAGAGGGCGCCCAGCACTGCGCGGGGTTGCCAGACCGCCCGCTACATTATTACATCTCGTGGTGCTGTCTGTGGCCCTCAGTGGAGATGTGGAGATGAACCCAGGGCCGAATAAGGTGTGTGTAATTTGTGATTCGAAGGGTCGTGTGAATCAGTTATTTGTGACATGTACATCTTGCCACTCTCAAGCGCACAGAACTTGTGCAAAAATCAGTGCTTCAAAACACAAAATAATCACCTCTGGGAAACAATCGTGGCTGTGTTGGAACTGTTCTTTACCTCAGTTCTCTAACTCATTTTTTAATACATCGACACAGAGTGCAAATAGTGTAGATAGTGACGTAACTCCCTCGGATGGCAAAGCATTGTCCATTTTTTCCTTCAATGCTCGAAGTGTAACATGTCCCTCCAAACAACCGGACCTGCGTTCTTGTCTCACAGCATTTAATCCGTCAATCGTGTGTTCAGGGGAGACATGGCTGAAAAAATCCACTAACGACCCAGAAATATTTCCGGTAACATACACCATGTTCCGCAAAGATCGAACCTGGACATCAGGGGGAGAGGTACTAATAGCCATGAAACCTGAGTTAAGGCCTGTTCGCCAACGGGAGCTTGAAACTGATGCTGAGGCTGTGTGGGTGGAATTCACGTGTGCGAACAATACATTTCAAATAGGCTCTGTATACTGTGCTCCAAATTCAACTCGGCACATCAATGATGAACTTTTGGAGTCCCTCCGTCGTGTACAATACATCCAGCACAAATACAAGGCCATTTACATAACAGGCGATTTTAATTTAGAAATAGACTGACAAAACTCTCCTCCCACTCCCAAGGATCCCATTGCTAATGAATTCCTTACCGCATTCTACGATTTATTCCTAGACCAATTGATAACCGAAGCAACTCGAATCACACTACACGCTCCACAATAGACCTATTCCTCACAAGCCTTCCTTCCTCCGTACAGAAAGCTGAAGTCATACCCGGTTTCAGTGATCACGCAGCCATCTTTACCACATTGCATTACAACAAACCACGCAGCAAGAGCACAGTGAGGACAGTATACAATTACAAAAAGGCAGACTGGAAACTGCTATCATCTTTATTCCTCAAACACCTTCCCACCCCATGTATTCTGGACACCAGCGACATCAACTCAGTGTGGCACGCCTGGCGAAAAAGTTTCTTTGAATGTGTGGATATAGCTATACCGAAAATAACCATTAGTAGGAAGAAAAATTCTCCTTGGGTGACGAAGGAAGTCATTAAAATGATTAGGAAAAGGAACGTTTTATACAAGAAATGGAAAAGTTGCTCAACTGACATCATGTGGGAAAAATACAAGAACATCAGGAACCAAACAAAGAACTTAATTCGCGAAACATACGACAATTATATTCACAAAATAAGCAGCACCAGTGAAATGTGGAAATTTTTGTCCAGAAGACGCGGCACCGCTGCGCCAGCCTCATTTCACTGTAACGGTACATTCCCCAGTGCACCCCAAGATATTGCAACAGCGTTCAGTGACAGTTTCAAGCAGAACTTTTCTAAGCCGGATATGACCATGAACCTGCTTCTGCCAAGGTCATCACTTCCACCCCTCCCACTCTCCAACCTGTACTTCACAACAACTGAGGTGATTCAGAGCCTACGGAAGATTAGACCACATGCGGCGACCGGCCCAGATGATGTTCCCGGACGGATCCTGCTGCAGTGTGCGGAAGCATTAGCGCCCTCTCTGTGTGCGTTATTCAACCTGTCTATCAACCAAGGTTCTGTGCCGTGTGGGTGGAAATGTGCTAACGTGGTGCCAATCTATAAGCAAGGTGACAGAGAGGATGTTGCAAATTACAGACCGGTGTGTCTAACATCTATAATTTGTAAATGTATGGAGCGGCTAGTAGCAAACAGTGTGCTGGAATTCCTGCGGGAGAACAATCTGCTCGACCCAAATCAGCACGGTTTTCTTCCGGGTCGTTCTTGCACTACTCTATTGACAAAAGTCATTGATGAGTTTCAGTTCTACTTGAATCAGCCAGAAGTGAAACAAGTGGACTGTATTGCACTGGATTGGGCTAAGGTCTTCGATCAAGTGTCTCATGAAAGACGTTTGTTAAAGCTACAGCAGCTTAACATACGGGGTAGCTTACTTGAATGGGTGAGGTCATTCCTAGAGGGTCGAACGCAGTGTGTGGTGTACGGAGGAGCTCGATCGCAGGCTGCTCAAGTTACTTCTGGAGTGATTCAGGGCTCTGTGATCGGACCTCTTCTCTTCACTATATATGTGCTCGATCTTCCTGGCTGTGTCACCTCATCAATGTCACTATATGCAGATGACACCGTGCTATACAGGGGCATTAAATGTGAAGAAGATTCCCTCTGTCTTAAATCAGATCTGGACAACTTATCGCTGTGGTGTTCTGTGAATAATTTAAATATAAATGTACAAAAATGTAAATACATAAGAATAACCAGGTCACAAAAACCCATTGAGAATGAATACAAAATTATGAACAGTGTCATCCCACAGTGCACAAACTTAAAGTTATTAGGGGTAACAATCTCCGACACCCTGAATTGGAACATACAAAGTGAAGAGGCAAGATGTAAGGCCACCAAAATTCTGGGTTTCTTGTACAGAAACATGAGAGGCTGTAAACCTAGAGCCTTCAGGATGGCTTACACATGCATGGTCCGTCCGATATTAACGTACGGCTTACCTGCTTGGCATCCCACTACAGCGGAAAACATGAACAAGCTCCAGCGTGTACAGCGCCGCGCAGAGAGGCTAATAGCTCGTTATTCCCCTTCCCCTTTGTCAAAATTTCCATCTATAGAGGCAACAGCCAAACAAATTGATCTAATTTTTCTTAAAAAATCCCTTACAGGTTCCATTAATATTGACCCTTTTTGCCGACTGTCATTGGCATACCGGTCAGTTCGGAGAGGACGAGGTGTAACCCTCGTTCCGCCCTTCGCACGTAGCAATGCTTACCTGACAGGTTTCTACGGCCGCTCTGCGCGGTTATGGAACGCGCTGCCAGGGGATGCCAAGATCTTGCCTCTTAGGAAATTCAAGCCGTACGTAAAAAGGTACATTGTATAAATAAACGTCTGTATGAGTGATTGATTGTCTCGCTGAATGAATGAGTATCTGAATGGAATGAATGTATGTATCGCGTGATCGAGGCTATGAAAGTGCGTGCGTGAGAGAGTGAGTGAACAGGAAAATGTACTATGTCAATATTCTAAATATGTAAATACTGCAAATATATTTGTAAAACTTGTAAATATTGTTAAAACAAATGTAGATGTAAGCTGTGCCTGTGAAGCATGAAATATGTATGTGGGGCTTGCCCTTTTTCACTAGGCCTTCCATACTTCGTGTACGATTTATGGTAAATAAATAATAATAATAATAATGACTATGCCGATTCTTAAGAGTAACCAGGGCTGCCAACTGTTAATAAATACTGTCTCTATTTTTGTTACCCTAATATCAATATATCATAAAGTATGTAAGTCAATAGCTCTAAACTTTGCACACGTATAGTACCTGGCATTCTAGATTAATTTGGAGTAACTAATATAGGCCTACGCCAGTGCTGCCAACATGATTCTAATCCTGCTGATAGGTCCAATTTTAAAATACATGTTACTTCTATACTAACAAATGGATTTCATCCAAAATTGGTACAACAAGAGATCATAATATTTCAGATTATTTCTGACCAACACATGCATGAGATTGTTGCCAACATAATTTTACGCGCGCTGATAAATCCAAGGCCTAACTGCGTGCATGCTATCCATTGGACTTCAACCAGATTTTGTATTCTGTACCTTAAGAGATGCAACTAACAATAGCCTATATTCAGTCACCAGGGCTGCCAACTGTACTGCTCTATTAGGCTACATTATATAAGGTATATTTCGAACTAATTAGGAAATTCGATATTACCAACTTAATTTCGCCATTATTCTAGATAGGTCTATATAGATTGGCAAGAATTTAAATTTCAAGAAAAGTAGGCTTCTTAGTTCGTCACGGATGTGTAGTTAGCGGATAATGTTTGGAGTGAATTTTCGGAGAGTTTTCAGAATATAATCCGAACTTGTTGAATATCATTGCAATATAGGACCCGGATGTTTATGACATAGTATTTCCGTTATGTTTTTTTTATGATAATTGTAAGATGATGATTTACGCTAATCTCATTCAAATTATGTCATTAAGCAAAATTAACAGTCCTAACTGAAAATGTTTGCAATTCTGGCTGTGTAACATTCATTTTAAACATAGCACTTGACACACAAAGCCTAAGGGAACGACTTTCAACTCGAATGTCTAAATGAGTTGCTTTCTTCTTCTTCGTCGCGAATGGGTCTCTTAGGACCACGCGGAATCAACAATGGTTAGCCTTTCTTGCAGCCCAGTACTCCTTCATACGCAACGAATGGGTTTGCTTCCGTTGTGAAGACCAGATATGGTGGTATGGCCGTCTTTCTTCCTCCTCGAAACCCCGTGTGAGTGCAAGTGTTCGGATGACATTTCGGTCTAGGAGATTTGGCGATCCTAATTCTTGCAAGTCTTTTTCAGTCTGTTTGTACCAATTTGATCTAGTTGTTTTGTTTTTCAAGTATGTGTGAATTTTGTGAGTTAGTCTATTTGGGTCCATTCTTTCCAGGTGCCCCAAGAATTGGATTCGTCGCATACGCATTTTGTCTGTGATTTTGGAGATGGTTTTATATATTTCAGCATTTGGCTTTGGAAGATGAACACCATCTTTGATTCTCGGCCCTAAGATTTTCCTCATTATTTTACGTTCCTTCACTTCCAACTGATCTCGAAGTGTTCTATGTTGAAGAGTGAGAGTTTCTGAAGCGTAGAGAGCTTCGGGCCCGATCACTGTTGTATAATGTTGAATTTTGCATTTCCAGGAAAGACTCTTTTTGTTGTAAGTATTTTTCGTTAACTGAAAAGCAGTTTCCATTTTTTAAATTCTTGTTGTAATGGACCTCTTTTCATTACAATTGTCGGTAATCCATTCACCCAAATATTTAAATTCCTTCACACGAGATATATGGTCAGTACCAATTTCAATTTCAGATGGGGCATTCTTTATATCTGTCATAAATTTTGTTTTATCAAATGAGATTTGCAATCCAATTTTCTTTGCTTGTTCTTGTAGAAGTTCAAGTTGGTATTGCGCATCAGAGATGTTTTGGGCAATTAATGCCATGTCATCAGCAAATGCCAAACAGTCTAATTCTATGCCTTTAAGTTTTGGTCCTATCCTATGCGTCGGTGCACCTGCTTTTCGCCATTCTCGTACAACCTTCTCTAGTGCACAATTGAAAAGCAACGGGGACAATCCATTTCCTTGTCGGACTCCTGTGTCAATGGGGAATTCTCTGCTCAGTTCTCCCATAAATTTAACCTTAGATTTGGTCTCCATGAGTGTTTCCTTAATAATATTTGTTGTCTTTTGATCTAATCCAAATTCTTTGAGTATTTTGAAAAGGGATTCACGGTCGATGCTATCATACGCCTTTTGGAAGTCAACAAATGTAATGACATAGTGTTTGTTCGATGTATTGCGGAAATATTTCATTGAGTTTTTTAAATTGATAATTTGTTCCACACACGACCTGCCTTTCCTGAAGCCACCTTGGTATTCGCCGATTACTGGATCCAATTGAATTTCTGCACGATTCAGGAGAGCTTTAGACAAAACTTTGTATGTTATGGATAGTAATGAAATTCCACGATAATTGTTGGGATCCGTCCGATTTCCTTTTTTGTGTAAGGGATGTATGAGTGCCATCTTCCAGTCAGCGGGGATTTTTTCAGTTCGCCAAACTTCTTCTAAAATTTCTTGGAGTTTTACAATGAGATTTTCTCCTGCATTTTTCCACAACTCGGCAACAATTTGGTCTTCCCCCGACGCTTTGTTGTTTTTCAATGATTTAATTATCTCTCTTACTTCCTGAACGTTGGGTGGATACGAATCTTGGTTTTGTTGCGTGTGGATAAAAATGAATGTTTCTTGAGGTTTCTCACAATTGAGCAATACCGAAAAGTAGTTTGCAAGGATTTCACAGTTTTCTGTGTTACTATGAGCAATATCCCCATGTTCATTTTTGAATTGAAGTGATGGAGGGGAATATTTAGTGAGCTTCTGGCGAAAAGTTCTATAGTAGTTTCTAGAATTATGTTGTTTGAAGTCAGCTTCTATTTCTTGTAATATTTTGTTGTCATTCTGCTTGCGAATTCTTCGTATTGATTTTGTGACTGTTCTTCTGACATCCTTGAGATCTTGCAGAGTCTTAGGAGTTTTGTTGCAAGACCAATTGTGCCATGCCTGTTGCCTGAGCCTTACAAGGTCATCACATTCGGCTGTCCACCACGGATGTTTGCGTGTTCTCATGTGTGGTGCTATTTTCTCGGCTGTTTTTATTAATCCTGCTTGGAGCTGTTGCCAGTTTTGTGGATTCAATTGTTGAGTCTCGTTTTTAAATTTATCATTACCTTGAATATTTTGAACATCATATTTACGGGGTGGGATTTTCTGAGAGAATCGCCTTTTCTCTGGAATAATATTTAATGAAAATTTTGTAGGGTAATGGTCAGAATCCAGAGCTAACCCCTTAAGGACTTTAAGTTTCATTATTTCGAGAGTATTTACTCTGGAGATCAGCACATGGTCCAATTGATATTCTCCTAACAGTGGGTTAGGTGACACCCACGTCTTGGACTGGGAGGTTTTCTTTTTGAAAAATGTTGATTTGAAGAATAAGTCATGGTTCTTGCAGATTTCAAGAAGACGCATACCATTCCGATTGGTCTGATTATGTCCTGACCATTTACCTACCCAATATCTATATTTCTTTTCTTTGCCAATTTGGGCATTAAAATCACCCATAAGTATTTTAACATGATTCCTCGGGATTCTTTGAAGTATATCATCTAATTGGTTCCAAAATTCTTCGACTTTTCCTACAGCCTTTCTGTTGGTGATATTAGTTGGGGCATGTCCATTAATGAGAGTGTAAATTTTGTTTGCTGATTTTATTGTCATGGTGGAGAGACGACCGGAGGGAGAGTGGAAGGTTGTAACTGAATCAAGTAAGGAATGATGGACTATAAATCCAGTACCAAATTGTGGGCAATTTTTCATAGCTCGTTCTCCTGGCTTCCCTTTGTAAATCCTGTAACCTTCAGAATTGAAAGGATATTCATCTGTAAATCTAGATTCTTGAAAAGCAATAATCTTGATTTTACGTTCTCGTGATTTGTCTAAAATGGATTTGAGTTTCCCCATCTTCAAGAGAGAATTTACGTTAAACGTCATTAGCCCAATCTTTGATTTAGGTTTAATTTTCTTACGGGGTGTCGAGGCACTCCGACTTACCTCATCGTACACGTCTGTGGTCTCCCCAGAATCCGAATAGACCACTTGCGGTTTTTCAACCGTGGGATTTGACCCACTGGGGTAAGTTGTTTTTGAACGTGCTACATCCATGTTGATTAACTTGGATTAGGGATTTGACTAGAATTGAGGTTCTAGTCGGGTTAAGCTCAGAGTTCCACTTCTGAGTGTTATTAATCAGCCGCCACTAACATGTGGAACAGACGCTGTCGGAGTATCGCCACTAACATGTGGAACCGTCATACCCCTAAGACTGATATATGGCCTCCATATACCTTTTACTCATTAACCCGAGCACTGGGTTGCCCCTTCCGCCAATTATGCTGTACCGAAAGTTACCTTCTCCACCATAAATGCCGTTGAGGTCTTCACCGTTACCCTGGTAATATCAGTAATGCAGATGCGGGGCGGATGCGGATAAAAGTCATGCGGATACAGGGCGAATGCGGATAACAGTCGTGCGGATGCTGGGCGAATGTGGATAAAAATCGTGCGGATACAGGGCGAATGCGGATAACAGTAATGCAGATGTGGGGCGGATGTGGATAAAAGTCGTGCGGATACAGGGCGAATGCGGATAACAGTAATGCAGATGTGGGGCGGATGTGGATAAAAGTCGTGCGGATACAGGGCGAATGCGGATAACAGTAATGCAGATGTGGGGCGGATGTGGATAAAAGTCGTGCGGATACAGGGCGAATGCGGATAACAGTAATGCAGATGTGGGGCGGATGTGGATAAAAGTCGTGCGGATACAGGGCGAATGCGGATAACAGTAATGCAGATGTGGGGCGGATGTGGATAAAAGTCGTGCGGATACAGGGAGAATGCGGATAACAGTAATGCAGATGTGGGGCGGATGTGGATAAAAGTCGTGCGGATACAGGGAGAATGCGGATAACAGTCGTGCGGGTGCGGGGCGGATGTGTTTACAGTCGTGCGGGTGCGGGGCGGATGTGTTTACAGTCGTGCGGGTGCGGGGCGGATGTGTTTACAGTCGTGCGGGTGCGGGGCGGATGCGGATACAGGGATAATGCGGATAACAGTCGTGCGGATGCGGGGCGGATGCGGATACAGGGATAATGCGGATAACAGTCGTGCGGATGCGGGGCGGATGTGTTTACAGTCGTGCGGGTGCGGGGCGGATGCGGATACAGGGATAATGCGGATAACAGTCGTGCGGATGCGGGGCGGATGTGTTTACAGTCGTGCGGGTGCGGGGCGGATGTGTTTACAGTCGTGCGGGTGCGGGGCGGATGTGTTTACAGTCGTGCGGGTGCGGGGCGGATGTGTTTACAGTCGTGCGGGTGCGGGGCGGATGTGTTTACAGTCGTGCGGGTGCGGGGCGGATGTGTTTACAGTCGTGCGGATGCGGGGCGGATGCGGATAACGTTTTGTTTATACGCACAGGACTCTACTGATAGACTAATGATGGAAATTGTATTTTTTTTATCTCTTAATAACGCACGGCATGACTTATAGATCGCAAACCCAAACAAGTTATTTGAGATTCTGCAGTAAATTTCCCACATTTTACATGTACAGATTTTTCTAATTATGAATCATCATTGGTATATTTTTATGTGAGTAAACTGAACAAACTTGAGATTGTACACAAAATAATAATACTAATAATAAATCTTCCTCATAGTCATTGGAACCTGACAAACCAAAGTACGCTGGCGAGCAGACACCCAAAAGGACCTCACTGAAATCAACATTGACCCACTTTGTTTTGTCGTGTGGCCGCATGAGAGGCCGAGTGCAGGTCTTTCTAGTCGACGCCCGTGGGCGACCTGCGGGTCGGGATGAGAGATGGAATGGATGAAGATGAATGAAACTGGGCAAGGATGTGGAAGGAATCGGCCGTGGCCTATCAAAGGTACCGTCCCAGCATTTGCCTGGTGTTGAAAAGGGGAAACCACGGAAAACCATTTCAAGGACAGCCGACGGTGGGGCTCGAACCCACGCGTCTACCGAGTCAGCAGAGAGCTTGGTCCCATGACCTAACGCTGCGCTTTAGCCAGCTGAGCCAATGCTGTCGGTATTGACCCACTAACAACTACACGGACTGCAAATAGACAGAAAGTAAGTTCATATAAGTTTACACCAAGTTCCCTACGGGACGGAATTTGGAACTCAAAGCTGCGTGGACACAAGAAAGAAGACACACACATAGCGAAAGGATGAGGAAGTTTTGGGAAGATACGAAGAACAAGAAGATCAATCGTAAATAATGGTTCTACGAGGTCCTTAGTGGGCCAAACGCATTATATAATAATAATAATAATAAGGAAGATTTTGAGGAAAATCCTGGGTCCCATCAAAGAAAACAGCGAGTACAGATGGCGTCACAACCACGAATTGTACAAGCACGTGGAGAAGGTCAGTGACACGATTCGAAAAAGAAGGATTGCCTTTTATATCCACGTGACACGAATGAGCCCAGGCAGGATATCAAAACGGATATTGACGTACTTCCAAGATAAGAAAACCAAAGGGGCATGGTTTACGGAAGTTGACAAAGATCTACGTGAAATGGAAATTTCCCCTAAAGATATCCAGGAGCGTGTTCCACTTCAGGAAAAACTACGTACGCACAAAGGTTTCCAGGGAAAGCCGAAGCTGAAGACAGGGAAGGCGTGGTCCCGAGAGAGAAAAGAACAACACCGAAGACGAATGCGGGAACACTGGGCGTAGTTAGAGTTCGGAAGAAGAGACAGTTGAACTGACGTGGTCCCTAGTTGGCCGAATCGAAGAAAGAATAATAATAATAATAATAATAATAAGTCATCCAACCTTCCGGACTGAATCGAGAAGCAAACAAAGAAAGGACTGCAAAAAGCTTACAGACTCACTTGGAACAGATATAATAAAAAATCAATATCCAGAAATGCAAAAATACGGCATTACAACACTGTAATCCAGCCTGAAGCACTATATGCTTCTGAAACGCTGATTATTGGGGGCAGATCATTAATTTAAGATGTGGAAAAGCAAGGAAGGACAACCTTAAGATTTTTTTGACCAGTCTGTACAGGAGGAATCTCGATGAAAAGAAATCCCAAGACTTACACCAGCACTCGGAGAAAATCTCAGACACATTTAGGAAAAGACGATTGAAATTTTACGACAATATACTCAGGATGGGCAAACAGAGACTGACCAAAAGGATTCTTAACCTTGCCCTATCAATGAAAGTTAGAAACACATGCCTGCTTGAAGTTGGAAAAGATCTTCAGAAAATAGACATCACAGATGACATTTTACTAGACAGAGCTAAGTTCAGAGAGTTAGTCGATAATCACCGCTTTGCAGAACATCCAAGCACCATCATCAACAAAACCTGGTCAGAAAATCGCAAGAGAAGCCACAGCGAGAAGATGAAGAGATTTTGGGAGAAGAGAAAGGCAATGCCATCAGCTAAATAAGTTCAATCGCGCTCCTTAGTCGGGCATGACGAAGAAGGAAACAAAGAAGGAAAGAAAGAAAGAAAGAAAGAAAGAAAGAAGAATAACCCTTCACGACACTTATCAATAAAATTGAATTGGTCTATCATCTAACAAAAAATATGTTCAGAAAAGAATACATAGCCTACTTTCCCCTAAATGTATTGGTATAGTTATAACTCTTAGTCCTTATCACCTCCTATTTTCTTCCTATTCGAAGTGGAAATTGGCACACAACAGTACGAGGGCCCGGATGTTGATGACATGTCATCTTTTTACTGAGATATCTAAAACAAATCTGAAGTACATAGAAACTCCGGACGGGCCACCCCGTCTTCAAATATGTCATTTTTATTTTGCATCTTTTTGCATTTTTTTACTTTTTTTCCATTTTAAGAGCATTTTTCTAAGTTTGGTAGATTTTTTGGTCATATTTTAGAGAAATCAGCCTTTTAAGGTCTTTTTTTTTTTTTCAATTTAGTGATGTCACAGCTTTATATGAGGGAGCTACGTCTCTCAGAGTTAAGAAGAAGCTAGTAGCTATGAACATAAACCTTTTGTTAAATGCTAGAAATCTATTTTGATAGACTTTTTAGTTTGAGCTTCAGATGTCATTTTTGAAATATTGGTGAGTTTATTATTATAAGATAATTTTCTCCATTTTATAGTGCATTTCTCGAATTTTTGAAATATTAGTGAGTTTAGTCTATTATTAATAAGACCATTTGCTCCATTTTATAGTGCATTTTTCGATGTTTTAAGGTCATTTATTACAATCATTTTTGAAAATTTTAAGTGCATTTTTTAAAACTTTTTTACGGCATCAACATCCTGGCCCTAAGTATGACATTCTGGATTTGAGCAGCGGCGTTCAAACCATAGTTTATAATTTACCCCCAGCGTTTTGCAATTTCATCAGCAAACACTCCAAACAACGTAGGAATTCAGTTTATTAACACCGACTACTAAAGCCCGTTGCTCACGGTAAAATGTTTCTTAAAATTTATTTTACAACTAATTTTATAAAAATTTGACGAAATCAAAGCTGTGTTGTTCACGGTAAAATTATTTTATAAAATCCGTGGATGTATCAGGATCGCCATCTACCGATATACTTCTGAACCGAGAATCAGCTGTTCAAAACACATTGGTTTGAGAGTATGGCTCCAACAAGCAAAGCGAAAATTGCTGCTTTAGCTACAATTATATGTCGTACAGTGGTAAAAAGGAAGAAAGGAAATTCTAGGAAGTCCTGGACTCGGGAATGGATAAAAAGAAGAGAAGAGTAGAGGAATGCTGTCTTTGGTCGAAAATGAGTTGAGGTTAGAAGATCAGAATTCATATATTAATTTTCTAAGAATGGAGGTAAGCAGTTTTAAAAAACTCGTAGATCTTGTAGGTCCAAAAATTATTCGACAGGACACTAACATGAGGCAAGTCATTTCTCCTGAAATGAGACTGCAAGTGAGTTCGAAGCCCGTTTATCTTCGCCTTCACATCAGCCTGGCTTGTGTTCGGTCGAATTTGTGAAACATATTCAGCGATTCAGATTTCTGCCTCCCTTTTTGCATTTCTATTGTGGTATATGGGCGTTTTAACCTCATAGAAACACTGATATTTCTAGTACTCGTCCAGCCGGAGCCTGCCATTTTCGAAGTGTTTGTTTACAAGTGAGCTTCACAATCTTCTCACCACGTGGCGCCAGCATCATCTTCATGTCAGCTTCCCTGATTGGTTCGTTTCGTAAAATTAATTTTACGGAATAGAACATGTCCTATTTTATGGAAAGTTTTATCAAAGGTTTTATAAAACTTGAATTTGACCGTGAGCAACAGAAATTTCATAAAATTAAATTATTGTACAATAAATTTGAAGGAAAATTTTACCGTGAGCAACGGGCATTACAATAATTGAAACTTTGTTGGTCTTAACGTATCACTAAGAAACATACTTAATATACCCACTGCACAGCTAATGTTTCATCGCGCCTATCCCTGGGGAGAGTGCACTCTATCGGCAACAACAGGAAATTTTTCAATTACATCCTAGGCATGGGTTCACTAACTGGCCGGTATAGAGCGCAGCTCGCATCTAGTAGGCCGTGGTTAGGTCCGTCATAGTTAAGGGAGCTGATACACCTGGAATGCATGCATTTTGTAAATTACTCTATATCTACGGAACCATAACAGTGATTTGAATTAAACTTAGTACACTTATAGTACAATTGCTGGGCTTTCATTTGATGTTTATAGTTTTAAAATTCAGTATGTACAAGTGTAATAAAATTAGCATATTAAAATATTAATTATTTTTTGAATGTTACAAAAAACATAATTTCTTGAGATCTGTCAATGTGATTGGCATCAAAATTTTTTTCCCTTAAAGACAACACTACATTACCAAGGATAGACCTCTATGAACTTAGTGGATGAATAAGTTACCCTTTTATAGGTATTTCATTTGAATATTGAAAAAAATTAAGAATTTCACATGGTGGTTTAGATGCACTGAGCATATTTCTCAAAGGAATTCAATAATTGAGGTTCATCCTCTATAACTTAGTTCCAACAAGGGTAATTCCAAATTTCATGCATTTTGGACCATTAGTTCTTGAGTTATTGTGTTTTTTGTGTGAAAAAAATTAAACTTTTGGGAAAATGTCTCTAAACATTGTATATGCAATTCCACTTACACATAACACTCAGCTGACAGTTCAGTACATGCATGGATTTAAATCGTAATATCTCGGTCAAAATCGGAATTTTCGCTATAACACTTCAGATTTAGATAATGAAATGGTTATTCTTTCATTCGAGATCAAAAACAAAAAATGAAAAAAAATCATATTTCCAGGTGTATCAGCCCCCTTAAACTGGTTGCTAACTTAGTAGATGTCACTTGTGCAGATCCAGTGGATTATGTTGTTTTAGTGAAATATATATTTTCCATTGCACAATGCACAATATAACGCTCAATTTTATAACTGCTCAGTACGGTACTCAAGAAACAATAAATAGGCCTATAAAATCCAGCAAAAAATACAACTCTGATAGGTTCTGAACCCCGGTCGGCCGGCCGGGTGAAAAACCAAAGCTCTAACCACAGAGCCAAACATGCCCTCCCAAGTTAAACGTTATCAATTGATTTACATACAACGTCTTGGATAATAATGACTTTGTCTAAACGATCTTTTCACTGGAGTATATATCCATTATAACCCATGTCAAACAAAGTTCATATTATTTCTATCAGTAGGCTTTATTGCATGTAACATACTTAAATTAGTGAAATATAGGTCAGAACGAGAGATCAGCTGCCATCTTGTCTTGTAACTGAGACGGCTCAGCTTTTTAAAGTCACTTCTTCACTATAATATCACAATGTAAACTTTAATTTCGAACGGCCCACGTCCTTTAGGCCAGTATAAATGATTTTCGGTTCGATAATCGGAACTGGTGGATCCCATGTTATTGATTATAAAGTTTGCATAATTCACACAACCGCCATCCTGAAATGGCACGGCTGTTGACCTTGTAGTTTGGGCACAAGACGCGACCCATATGAAGGTATGTTCTTACCAAATTTGGTTAAGATCCGATGATTAGTTTAGACGTAATTTAATTTTATGTTTTAACCATTTGAGTGGCAGCCATTACGATTTGGTAAAGATGGCGGCAATATAAAACATGACACTGAGGTGCGCTTCACTAGTGCTACCTCTGTACCAAATTTCGTTCAATTCGGTTTTATCGTGTTTTAATTAATATGAGAGGGGGGGGGGGGGTACAGACAAGCAGAGTACACACACATATACACACAATCACAGACACATAGACACACAAAGTTTTGACCCTGTGTAGATCTCATATGTCTAGTTTTATTTTTTGCAAAAATCGAAAGTAGGCTTAAGATGACTATAACAAAGGATTTACATAATATCCTTGAATGCAAAAATCAAACATTATTTATTTATTTATTTATTGGTGCCTTTATTGTGGCGAAGTTAGGGCTCTATTCCCTCTCTTACACTTAACCACACACAGTGCAACTTACATGAATACTCACATATGTTATTCTTAACCTACCAAACTTAAATACTAGGAAAACCTTTAATACTAGAATAAAATAAAATAAAATAAAAATTAAATTAAATTAAATTAAATTAAATTGGCGACTGCGTGATATTAACTAAGCTATACAATTTAAATGACATACATTTTTAACAAAATTATACTATGGTCATTCACTCACACATTCATACACAATTGTTCCAGTTGGCCTACGAATTCAAGACGAACTCTTTACATGCACGTTTGAAAGTTGTTAGGGATGTACAATTTCTGACGTCACGAGGACAGTTATTCCAAATTCTAGTTCCCGACACGAGGAAAGAGTTACTGGAGGCAGATGAATGATGTAGAGGAATTGCAATTATAGATCCAGATCGCGTGTGACGATTATGAAAGGAAGAAAGAAAACGAGAATTACAAGAGAGATAGTGAGGAGTACTTTCATTGAGAGGTCGATAGATGAGGGTACATATGTGCAGGTTTCTTAGTTGTTCTACTTTTAGCCAGTAAAGTAGATCATAAAAAGGAGACACGTGTGAGGAAAATTTCAAGGAGAAAATAAACCTAATGCAGGAATTTAAAGCTCTCTGAAGTTGTTTTGTTCTCCAGTATCATCTACTAATAATACAACATCACAGTAGTTAAATATAGGGAGTATCAAGGTTTGGACGAGTCTTATTTTCAAGTTACGGGGTAGAACGAGCTGGTGAATCTTAAGTTGATGAAGTGACGAGTAAACTTCCCTGCATGTATTAGTAACGTGCTCATCCCAATTCAATGTTTCATTTAGTGTGACTCCAAGACTTTTTACCAATTTAGAGAACGGAATAGCAACACCATTAAGTTGAATTAAAGATAGCGGTCTACTGTGTAAATGGAAAAGCAATTTAGTCTGCCCTATTATGATAGCTTGTGTTTTAATTGGGTTGATGGCAAGAGACTTTTCAGTTGCATAGCGGCTGTGCCTCCTTAGATTTAGATTCATATTTTCAATTGCCGCATCTATGTCGTTTACTTTTGTGTGGCAATATATCTGAAGGTCATCAGCATATAGATGGTAGTTGCAGTTTTCCAGTTTCGAAGAGATGTCATTCAGATATAGAATGAATATAAGGGAGCCGAGAATTGAACCCTGAGGTACTCCATTAATTTTGAACTTCCACTCTGTTCTGTTTTCATTAAGGAGTACACGTTGTCTTCGGTTATGAAGATAGGAGGCGAATAATTTGAGAGCAACGGGGCTAAGATGGAAGGATTGCAATTTAGCCATAGGTATGTCCGTGTTAATGGTGTCGAATGCACTGCTGAAGTCTAGAAGAATGAGTATTGTCACTTTACGCTCATCCATTGCTCGTCTTACGTCATCAGTGATCTTAATGAGTGCAGTAGATGTCCTGTGTCCTTTCTTAAATCCAGATTGTAACGGATCAAGTAGTGAGTATTGCGTCAAGTACTGAAGAAGTTGTTCATGCATAAGTTTTTCTAGTATTTTGGAAATTGAGGAAAGTATGCTTACAGGTCGATAGTCGGATGGAGAATTTGCAAGAGAATTTTTCGGAACTTGAATAACTAAAGCATCTTTCCATATTGTTGGGAAGAAACCTTCTAAAAGACATGTGTTACAAATGTGCGTAATAATTGGCAGTAATACTTCTATCAGGTTAACGATAAAGGAAATTGGGATGTCATCTATTCCGACTGCTTGTGATTTGATAGATTTTTTTTTCTTACGACAGTATCATCTATTTTACGAAACTTGAATAACGGCCGGTGAGGTAGTGGGACACATTGCAGTGTATTTATTGTTGTTTGTATTATTTGGGGATCAGTACTAATTATTTCTCGAGCAAAGTGAGCATTTAATTCATTGGGATTAATATCCTGCTTATTGGTCTTTTTAGTGCGCCTCCCAATACTTACCGACCTGAGTTGCTGCCAGGTGCTCCTAGCATTCAAGTTGCCGGCTAGCTGTTGGAAGTAGGCATACTTTTTATTTCGAATCATTTGTTTAACTCGATTTCTAAGCACACGATATTTACTGCACTGTCATTCGGTCAGAAGCTTTATATTAAGCGGAATGTCTCGCCATGAACAAGAAAGGAATGACGGAGAAATTGGAAACCAAGGAGAGGAGGACTTTGAGTAAAATCTTAGGGCCGGTCAAAGAGAATGGTGAGTTTAGAAGACGGCGTAGCCAGGATTTATATACACATGTGGAGAAAATTACTGACGCGATGTGGAAAAGACGGATTACGTTTTATGGGCACGTGACCCGCATGGCGACAAAACGATTAACTTATCGCAGTTTCACTTTTCTCCAAGAGAAAAAACAAGAAGTTCCGTGACGAACTAAAGAGCCTACTTTTCTTAAAATTTAAGATTCATGCCAATAATTAATCTATATGGTTCTATCTAGAATAATGACGAAATTAAGTTGGTAATATCAAAATTTCTAATTAGTTCGAAATACTGTATAACTGGCATAATGTAGCCTAATAGAGAACTACAGCTGGCAGCCCTGGTGACTGAATATATTCTTAGTTCCATCTCTTAAGGTAGAGAATACAAAATTCGGTTGAAGTCCAATGGATAGCATGGACGTTACATGCAGTTAAACATTGGATCCAACAGCGCGCGTAAATCATGTTGGCAACAATGACATACATGTATTGGTTGAAAATAATCTGAAATAGTATGATCTATTGTTGTGTCAATTTTGAATGAAATCCATTAGTTAGTATAGAAGTTACATGCATTTTAAAATTGGATCTATCAGCAGGCTTAGAATCATGTTGGCAGCACAGACGTATATTAATTAATCCAAATTAATCTAGAATGCCAGGTACTATACTGTGCCCAAATCTAGGAATGGGTATTCCAAGTTTCAGACACCTAGATATCAAGGGAAAGGCTGTAGCCGCTTTTGAAAGTTCAGATATTTGAATATCGCGCTACATTGCTTCTCGAAGCATTTCGAAGGATTTTACCGATAGTTGGATGTCAAGTGACGTAGCGAGTCATAGCAGAGGTGGAGGCTATTTATTGATTAAATAGTTAACTATGGAGCAGAGACTTGAGACTGGGATCAGATTACTGGCACGGCCAAATGAAAGAGAACGCAATTAGTATCAAGTAAATCGGACCAGGGATTCAAGAGATATGAGAATTTCTAGATATCAGGCGATGACGCGTGACCCTGACCGTTTTGAATAAAAGCCAGCTGGAGCAGGCATGGTTAGCTCACTTCATCACAAGCACTTGCAGAGCAAGTTGCGTCTACGCTGAGCCAAGGCACATGGTTGCCGCATCTACGCAGAAGTTCTGTTCAAATCGTGATAGTCACGAGAAGTGCTGCGCAAACGAGTTGGAACTTAGTAAGTTTCTGGTGAGGAGAATCACTGAGGTGATTGTTTTTCTACAGACATTGGTGGAAATATTTATATTTCCAAAAGGACATATGCTAGACTCTGTCTAGAAAATAGTATTTTGTCACAGTCCATTAGTAACTTAATACTTGGATGTTTAAATCCATTTGCAAGTCAGTTTTCATATTTTGTAACTAGTTGACCACTTCGATCTGTCAGTACACTGAAGACTAGTCTATAACAGTGGCGTTCATTAGTCTACGCAAGGGAAACTGCAAGTTGTCTAGCGCATGGCAGATGGTGATATTAATAAACCATGCCCAGGGAACGATCTTCAGAACAGCCGTTAACTGCTTAGACTGTCAATGTTTTTCTTGTACTGATGAGATTACAGTGAGTTATGATACAACTGACATATTCAAGAAGAGATCACTTAGATCTAACCCTATTTCAACAAACTGTTATGGCTTTGATAGAAGCTCACATTAAAATGGAACCACAGTTTATTCAAACGTCGAAAGATACTACCACTATGTCTGACTAGATGATTTGTGGGTCTACAATGGCGGCCGATACAAGGATTATACGTGCTTGTCCGATAGGGCATGTCTATGGATAAATCTGGTACAGACCAGGTTTACTACACTTCAAGACCATCAAGAAATGTAAGCCACATTTGAATTATATTATGCTTAGCTAATTGGAACAAACTATTTTTCTGCAGATGACCAACACATTTTTTTCGTCGTATTTAAAGCTTGTAATGATTTACGCAAGACTTATTAGAGTTATTCTGAGCATTTTCAGCACTCAGAACAGTTTAGGATCGATGACCGAGCATAACGAGCATTTATTTGAATTTTTCATATTTTTGGGAAATCACGGTAATCAGCCGATGTAACTGTAAAAGTTAAATTTATTTTTGTTGAGGAATGGATATTTTTTCCATATTCGAAGGTTCGAACATGTGGATTCTCACATAATGAGATGATAATTAAACATATAATCAAATGATATAAATAATAATAATAATAATAATAATAATCCACTAATAATAATAATAATAATTTTCGTAATTTTTCTAAATAATTCTTGGATATTATATTTTATAATAATCATATGTATTGAGAAAGAGCCTATGAAGTAGTTTAATCATTTCTAGTCTGGAACAGGAGATTTTCCGAAGGAGAGTGGTTAGCGCAAGCCCGCATTCAACCAACATGTCAGTTCTGGTTGAACAGTTGATATTTGCTATGAGCAAAGTATATGTTTCATATAACACGGAGAGGCATGAAACGGGAAGCAATTGATATTTGTATCAAATAGGATATTTTTGTATTTATATAAAATCATGACGTAAATACACTTCGAAAGTGAAATAAAGCTTTTCATAAGTATGGTAAAGTCACGGGTTGAACTGAATGGTAAAATAAAATAAACTTGTAAGTTTATTAATCTTCCAGTGTTGATAACAAGCAGAGGCTTGATTTATTGTATAAATTTTGGGAAGATAATTTGTGTGTGGAGTAGTTGAATGCCATTCCCAGGTGCGCATGTTTAAGTCGCAGGAATGAAGGTTTTTTCGAGCATCAATCAAATAGCAGGTTCGATGGCTCAGGTTTATAGTAGGAGTATTGGAGCCACACATTTCGTCTGATGAATGACCCGAAGGTTATTTCTTTGAAACCATCAGTTCTTATTTCAACCTTGTTTATGAATTCCATTTAGACTTTGATTTTGCTAGAACCCGGATTTGTCATGATAGAAGTTTATTCTTCTTCAGAGGAAGACCTTTGCCGTTGTTGATGTAATAATGTGTTCTGACACAAATAGTAGAATGGGCCACTGCCAGTTAAAAATAATTCTTTAACCACGAATAATTTGAAGGATATTTTCAATCCTAGTGCCATGAACTAAATGAATTCATTATAAAACTACAATTCTTATTTCCGCATTCTGTCGAAGAATTGCAAGTTGTAAAAGTTACTAGAAATGGCCATAAATATAAATATTTTTTTGATAATGATTCCAAGTGGATAATCTAATAGTTGAATGGTTCAACCATTTATTGATCAAGTTAATGATTCAGAAATCATGTATTTTGTTTGGAACTTGAAGTTCATAATCGAGTCACTTCTCGAATGTTTAATGTCAGAAGAACAATTAATTGTTGTTGTGCTTCGCACAGTTCTTCGATGCTATGCTCAATGGTCAAATACTTTTCAAATGTTATTAATATGTGTTCATAATTTGTGTTGCTTCTATGATGATAATATTTTCGACGAGATATTTTTTGAAACTGGAAAACAAGTGAAAGTTTAAGAAATTCTATAAACATTTATTCTACGAGTGTTAATATCATGTAAATAGTCAAATCTACGTTATTTCCAGTATGGACAATTCATTTTGAACTGGAATTAAATGTTAATAATTTTGGAACACAGTCCACAGGACTATCAATCGGACTTGTGTTTCCAAAGAGATTGTCAAATGTGTTTGGAAGATTTCTGTATATTGTGTGTAAATAAGAGTGTGGATCGCCACACGTGGATGATGCTGCTTTGAGCATTCTTGCAGTCAGATTTTAACTTCTAAATAAACTGAGATAATTTTACCAGATGTGTTTCACCCAATTAAATCTCCTTCTATCCTTATTGTTGCATTGAGCCAAAAATCAGTAAAGCATTTTTATAAATTTGATGTCGTTTTTGCGATTTGCTTTAACCCATCTGGCGCTCCGGGATATTTTGATTCTCGTGCTGACTGATTATTGGTAAAATGCATATGTGGTCGTGCGGACTCCGGTCTAAACGGGCACATAAAATAAGATAGAGAGAGAAATGGCTTCGAACGTGGGGACCGATTTAGACATGGTCAATCGCATGCCGATTTGAAATTGTGATAATTTTTATAGAAATATTTTGGGAGTTGAGAGATGTCTGGTTTGGATGAATAAATTAGTAGGAAACCCAATTAGTGGGGAAAATTAAAAATTTAATTGGTTAATAATTAGAATGGGTTTGATTATTTTTGATAATGGCTTAACCATTAGGGCGTCAAGTAAATTCAGTAGTAAACGTTCGATGACTGGACATACACATTATTAGAATCCAGGTGGAGGATATTTGAGAGCTTGCATATTTTTCTTGTGATATTGTGGTAAATGTAATTCGTAAAAGTAAAGAATTTTGTTTTTCCATCACGTCGACATTAGGACAAATCTCATTTTATTATAGTGTTCCAATTAGCTATTCATATTTCTTGTTCTAGTTATAAACTTGTGTTTGCCACTGTTGTATACCTCTAAGTTTTGAATAATAATTGAAATTATGGAAGAAATGATGAGGATGATGAGGAGTTTGGAGGAGAGTTCGAAAGAGGCTGGACGGCGTGTAGCCGCTATTATGAAAGAAAATACAGAGGCTTTAGAAAAGAAACTTCAAGAAAATTCTGATTCTTTAGAAAGTAAACTTAAAGAAAATTCTGATAATTTGAAAGAAAGTTTAGATGATAAACTTAAAGAAAATTCTGATTCTTTAGAAAATAAACTTAGAGAAAATTTGAATGATAAACTTAAAGAAAATGCTGATTCTTTAGAAAGCAGGTTAAAAGATAACTTGAAAGAAAGTTTAGATGAAAAACTTAAAGAAAGTTCTGATTCTTTAAAAAGTAATTTGAAAGAAAATTTAAACAGTAAATTTAATTCAATGGAAAGTAAATTTAAAGAGAATTCTGAAATTTTGAAAATGACACTTGAAAGTAAAATGAATAAATTATGCGATAAAACACATGAGCTCGAAACTTCATTAGCTACTAACGCAAGTTTAATGGACGAAAAATTTCGCGATGCCGATCTTCGATCCCAAAGCTTAGCTGATAGGATAGAACATGGTCTTAGGAAAGTTGGTGAAGACATGGTCAACCTGGAAGTCAGAGTGAAGAAGGAGAGTAACGAGATGGGAATTCTAGTTGTTCAACGTTTAACGGAACAATTCAAGGAACTTGTCATGGGAGAAATAAGAGAAGGTGTGATTAGTGAATTGCAAACTGAAATCAAGACCACAGTTGTCAATGAAATTAAAGACACACTCAAGCTGGAGAATCAAGAGGGAATCAAGGAGATTAGGGAATCTTTGTCATCCCATATTGAAGTAATTGCCAAGGATATTCAAGCAACTCAGAAGGATATATCAGATATGACAGGGTCATTGAAAAGTCATGAGGCTGTTATGAACCAGATATCCATTGATGTTAAAGACAATTGTAAAGAGACCGAAGCAATCAAGAAGATGGCAGAAGAAAACCAGAAGGAACTTGAGGCTATGAAAACTCAAATAAAGGATGAGAAACAGTCTGATCATCTGTTGAAAATGCCGAATGTAAGGGGAAAGGAACAGATACAGATAAATCTAGGAGGAGCTAGAGAGACTGATAGACAGGATGAGGTCAGGACAGTATTTCAATCCAACCCCATAACTGTATTTAAGAATATAGAAGATAAGCCTTCTAAATTTTCAGGGCGAGATTCTGTGACACCCGTGGAATTTTTGAGAGAAGCAGGTGATTACCTGAAAGATTCTAAGATCCCTAAAGAAAGACAGATCCGAGTGATAGGGAAGTTCTTGGAAGGTCCTGCACTTTTGTGGTTTAGAGCATTTAGATCCACTCTAACCACTTTTGAGGAGTTTTCTCGTGGGCTATTGAAGAAGTTTTGGTCCCCTGAAACCCAACAGCAAGTTAGAGCAGAGTTATATTCGAAGAGATTCTCGACGTCACAACCTACTCGATACTCTACGTACTTTTCTGGACAGCTGTCTAAACTCCAACATTTAGATCCGCCGATGCCAGATAACGAGTTGATTACTGCATTGATACGTCAATTTCCAGCAGACGTCCAGAGGACTTTGATCGCTGCTGATATCTATAATATGGAACAATTTGATGAAGTATTACAGAAGCTGGATCATACAAACGCTCAATTCTTCCATCAGAAGGGAGCAAAGAGTAACAACGCTGTGTATGCTGTTATGGCTGATAGTTATTATCAGACACCTCGAGAGATTCGAGAGGAGCGAGAAGAGAAATCGCCGAGGGAAGATCCGAATAAGAGAGGATGGAACCAATACAGTAACAGATACAGTTACAAACCATATGCGAGACCGGATGGTGGTAATCGATACAACACTCGATGGAGAAGACCACGTGATACTCAAGGAAGGTACCAGGAAAGAAGATCCTATGGTAGAAATAACTACAACAACAGAGGGAATGTAGATACTCGTCAGTCCAATGAAGAGTTTAACAAGGAGACGAGGAAAAATTTGGAAGCAAGACACCAAGATAACTTGCAATTTGTGGAGCAGAGGCCCAATAATCCAGGTCCATCGGGAACACAACAATCCCGGGGGAATGGTAATGAAAAAAAACAACTTCGAATTCACAGTAGAAGATAGAATTTTGAACACTTTCACTTCCAGAATTATTAAATGGCAAGCAGAGGATGATGATTTAATTCAACAGAATGACGAACGAAAAGAGATGGGTACAAGAATTAGAATGCCAATCATATCATGCGAAGTATTCGGTATGCCTGTCGATACTTTGATCGATACTGGGGCTATGCTTTGTCTGGTGAGTGAGAAGCTTTATATTCTGTGGAAGCTCAAAGAGAATTTAGAGGAAATTCCAGTATCAGGAATTAAGATCCAAGGAATAATACCCAATAAAATATCTCTGTGTAAAACACAATTATACTTATGTATTAAGATTGGAGGACATGATCTTCGACATGTATTTGTTGTAATGAAGGACATGGCTTTTGACATGATATTGGGAGCAGATTTCATTCAGAAATATCAAGCAGTGATAGATATGAAGACAGAGACGATTAAATTCAAGAATACCGAAGAGATTAACTTCGAGGGAAAAGAAGAGGAAGACATCGAGGGAGATGCTCAATGGTCTCTGATTTTTCATGAAGCTGAAGGAAGAGAAGTCTACACTGAGAAGGGGTCCCCAGAGCTAGGGAAGATTTTGGAAGAGTATCAAGATATTTTTGACATTAAGCCTGGTGAAATTGAAGATTTTGAATATTGTGGAAGTAAACAATAATGGAAGCTATGAAGTAGCTAATACACGAACTGGTAACATCGTGGGAACTTACAATGCATCGAATTTGAAGATCTATTATTCAAGAACCAGATGATTTAATGTGTAGATAGGAAAAATAAAAATTTTTCAATTTTTATTTTTTGCTAGGTGTGGGGTGGATGTGCCCAAATCTAGGAATGGGTATTCCAAGTTTCAGACACCTAGATATCAAGGGAAAGGCTGTAGCCGCTTTTGAAAGTTCAGATATTTGAATATCGCGCTACATTGCTTCTCGAAGCATTTCGAAGGATTTTACCGATAGTTGGATGTCAAGTGACGTAGCGAGTCATAGCAGAGGTGGAGGCTATTTATTGATTAAATAGTTAACTATGGAGCAGAGACTTGAGACTGGGATCAGATTACTGGCACGGCCAAATGAAAGAGAACGCAATTAGTATCAAGTAAATCGGACCAGGGATTCAAGAGATATGAGAATTTCTAGATATCAGGCGATGACGCGTGACCCTGACCGTTTTGAATAAAAGCCAGCTGGAGCAGGCATGGTTAGCTCACTTCATCACAAGCACTTGCAGAGCAAGTTGCGTCTACGCTGAGCCAAGGCACATGGTTGCCGCATCTACGCAGAAGTTCTGTTCAAATCGTGATAGTCACGAGAAGTGCTGCGCAAACGAGTTGGAACTTAGTAAGTTTCTGGTGAGGAGAATCACTGAGGTGATTGTTTTTCTACAGACATTGGTGGAAATATTTATATTTCCAAAAGGACATATGCTAGACTCTGTCTAGAAAATAGTATTTTGTCACAGTCCATTAGTAACTTAATACTTGGATGTTTAAATCCATTTGCAAGTCAGTTTTCATATTTTGTAACTAGTTGACCACTTCGATCTGTCAGTACACTGAAGACTAGTCTATAACGGTGGCGTTCATTAGTCTACGCAAGGGAAACTGCAAGTTGTCTAGCGCATGGCAGATGGTGATATTAATAAACCATGCCCAGGGAACGATCTTCAGAACAGCCGTTAACTGCTTAGACTGTCAATGTTTTTCTTGTACTGATGAGATTACAGTGAGTTATGTTACAACTGACATATTCAAGAAGAGATCACTTAGATCTGACCCTATTTCAACAAACTGTTATGGCTTTGATAGAAGCTCACATTAATATGGAACCACAGTTTATTCAAACGTCGAAAGATACTACTACTATGTCTGACTAGACGATTTGTGGGTCTACAATGGCGGCCGATACAAGGATTATACGTGCTTGTCCGATAGGGCATGTCTATGGATAAATCTGGTACAGACCAGGTTTACTACACTTCAAGACCATCAAGAAATGTAAGCCACATTTGAATTATATTATGCTTAGCTAATTGGAACAAACTATTTTTCTGCAGATGACCAACACATTTTTTTCGTCGTATTTAAAGCTTGTAATGATTTACGCAAGACTTATTAGAGTTATTCTGAGCATTTTCAGCACTCAGAACAGTTTAGGATCGATGACCGAGCATAACGAGCATTTATTTGAATTTTTCATATTTTTGGGAAATCACGGTAATCAGCCGATGTAACTGTAAAAGTTAAATTTATTTTTGTTGAGGAATGGATATTTTTTCCATATTCGAAGGTTCGAACATGTGGATTCTCACATAATGAGATGATAATTAAACATATAATCAAATGATATAAATAATAATAATAATAATAATAATAATAATCCACTAATAATAATAATAATAATTTTCATAATTTTTCTAAATAATTCTTGGATATTATATTTTATAATAATCATATGTATTGAGAAAGAGCCTATGAAGTAGTTTAATCATTTCTAGTCTGGAACAGGAGATTTTCCGAAGGAGAGTGGTTAGCGCAAGCCCGCATTCAACCAACATGTCAGTTCTGGTTGAACAGTTGATATTTGCTATGAGCAAAGTATATGTTTCATATAACACGGAGAGGCATGAAACGGGAAGCAATTGATATTTGTATCAAATAGGATATTTTTGTATTTATATAAAATCATGACGTAAATACACTTCAAAAGTGAAATAAAGCTTTTCATAAGTATGGTAAAGTCACGGGTTGAACTGAATGGTAAAATAAAATAAACTTGTAAGTTTATTAATCTTCCAGTGTTGATAACAAGCAGAGGCTTGATTTATTGTATAAATTTTGGGAAGATAATTTGTGTGTGGAGTAGTTGAATGCCATTCCCAGGTGCGCATGTTTAAGTCGCAGGAATGAAGGTTTTTTCGAGCATCAATCAAATAGCAGGTTCGATGGCTCAAGTTTATAGTAGGAGTATTGGAGCCACACATTTCGTCGGATGAATGACCCGAAGGTTATTTCTTTGAAACCATCAGTTCTTATTTCAACCTTGTTTATGAATTCCATTTAGACTTTGATTTTGCTAGAACCCGGATTTGTCATGATAGTAGTTTACTCTTCTACAGAGGAAGACCTTTGCCGTTGTTGATGTAATATTGTGTTCTGACACAAATAGTAGAATGGGCCACTGCCAGTTAAAAATAATTCTTTAACCACGAATAATTTGAAGGATATGTTCAATCCTAGTGCCATGAACTAAATGAATTCATTATAAAACTACAACTCTTATTTCCGCATTCTGTCGAAGAATTGCAAGTTGTAAAAGTTACTAGAAATGGCCATAAATATAAATATTTTTTTGATAATGATTCCAAGTGGATAATCTAATAGTTGAATGGTTCAACCATTTATTGATCAAGTTAATGATTCAGAAATCATGTATTTTGTTTGGAACTTGAAGTTCATAATCGAGTCACTTCTCGAATGTTTAATGTCAGAAGAACAATTAATTGTTGTTGTGCTTCGCACAGTTCTTCGATGCTATGCTCAATGGTCAAATACTTTTCAAATGTTATTAATATGTGTTCATAATTTGTGTTGCTTCTATGATGATAATATTTTCGACGAGATATTTTTTGAAACTGGAAAACAAGTGAAAGTTTAAGAAATTCTATAAACATTTATTCTACGAGTGTTAATATCATGTAAATAGTCAAACAGTGATCTACGTTATTTCCAGTATGGACAATTCATTTTGAACTGGAATTAAATGTTAATAATTTTGGAACACAGTCCACAGGACTATCAATCGGACTTGTGTTTCCAAAGAGATTGTCAAATGTGTTTGGAAGATTTCTGTATATTGTGTGTAAATAAGAGTGTGGATCGCCACACGTGGATGATGCTGCTTTGAGCATTCTTGCAGTCAGATTTCAACTTCTAAATAAACTGAGATAATTTTACCAGATGTGTTTCACCCAATTAAATCTCCTTCTATCCTTATTGTTGCATTGAGCCAAAAATCAGTAAAGCATTTTTATAAATTTGATGTCGTTTTTGCGATTTGCTTTAACCCATCTGGCGCTCCGGGATATTTTGATTCTCGTGCTGACTGATTATTGGTAAAATGCATATGTGGTCGTGCGGACTCCGGTCTAAACGGGCACAATACGTGTGCAAAGTTTAGACCTATTGACTTGCATACTTTCTGATATATTGATATTAGGGTAACAAAAATAGAGACAGTATTTATCAACAGTTGGCAGCCCTGGTTACTCTTAAGAATCGGCATAGTCATATCTGTTATGGTACACATAGCACACACGACATTTGGTGGAAATCCAAATGATAGTATAGAAGTTACATGTATTTAAAGTTGGACTTCTCAGCAGGCCTAGAATCATGTTGGTAGCACTGACGTATATAAGTTTCTCCAAATTAATATAGAATGTCAGGTACTATACGTGTGCATAGTTTAAAGCTGTCGGCTTGCCTACTTTCTGATATATTGGTATTTTGGATAAAATAAATTAAGAGCATTTATTAACAGTTGGCAGCCCTGGTGGCTCATAAGAATACGCTCAGTCATATCTGTATATGTACACATAGCACATACGAAAGTTGGTTGAAATCCAATTGATAGTGTAGAAGTTATATGAATTTAAAATTTGGACCTATCAGCAGGCTTATACTCATTTTGGCAACACTGCCATGTATGTCCTCCTGGAAATTAAACTGCAATATTATTATCTATACGTGTGCCAATTTTGAAATAGCTCCCATTCATACCTTCCAAGATATCCAAAATGGAGCTCAAATTTCAATTGCGATTTTTCAGCAGTTGGTAGCACTGATATCATTTTAAATATGGCCGTGAGATATTCAGGTATAGATCTTTACTCCTACCAAATTTTGTTTCGATTGCTGCAGCCGTTTAGGAGTTGATAGGGGGGGGGGGGGACACACACACAGCCAGACAGACAGACAGAAGGACAGAAAGACACACATTTGCCCGATCTCATAAGTCTACTTTTTCCTCATTTTTGCAAAATGTGAAAAGTAGGCTAAAAACGAAGGGAGCCTGGTTCAGTGAGAAACGAAAGGATCTGCACGAGATTGGGATTTCCTGGGAAGATATCCAGGAGATTAAGTGAAAACTCTTCGAACATCGGAGTTTCCAAACTAAGCCAACGCTGAAAACTGGAAAGGAGTGGACAAAAGGCCTTCTACGAATGAAGGAATACTGGTAAAAGGTAAAAGGAAACAGCTGATATGAATTTGTCCTTAGTTGGCCGAAACGAAACAAGAATAACTAGCGGACCCATGCGAGAAATCTCGCGTGTTCACAAACCATACTTTCCCCAATATGTTTATAATGAGAGAATTAAGGAGAAAGGTTGTTATGTTTTTATTTCAACCAAATAATTATAGAACACAATTTACATTTCAGTTAGAATTCCAAGTTCTACGTTCCCTAACTTAAGAAGGCAATCACTGAAAATTGGATCATCATAACACTCACCGGTTATTCGATATTTATGAAATTATACGATTTGAGTACTCATTCCTTTGATTTACTGCTTGTGAAATCCATGCAAAATGATAAAGGAAAGACCTCAGAATGTTAAAATGACATGGAACAGGCGTCGCAGTGGCCAAAATGTGAAGCGGGCAGCAATTTTGGAGCATATTTTCCTACAGCAAGAGTAACTGCAAATCGCACACTTTGTACGGTTTCTTAAAGTCATTTTTGAAAGAAATTATAGATATTTACGAAACTAGAGTACAATTCGTCTCTGCTAATGGCTATTATCTTTCATTTGAATGCTCATTTGTCACGATCGGTCGCTTGTGAGCGCCACAGGAGGGATCTATACTACTGAAATAATATATACTAGCATTACCAGTCGCGGCTTCGCCTGCGAATAATCTAGTTGAAAAGAGTACACTTAGCAAAATCTCAATCATGAATGCTATGACTGATTTATCCTTGGTATGAATAATCAGAATTTATCAATTCAGCTACCGGTGCAGTGGTTAGGTGTTTGTCATTCCTTCATAGGTATATCAGAGCGAAGTTCGTTTTCTGGGAATATCACAGACACTGTTAATTTAAGGGCCTTTAAATGTGGTTTTCGGAGACCCTTTAAAGTCGGGTGAAAAAGACCTTTCGTACCACACTCACCCGTTAAAATTGCGTGAAAAATTCTAGAGTGTCCCTTGACCCCCTTAAGCGCATTATACTGTATGCATTGATGAATTTTACAGCTTAATTTGGTTCAGTGATAACCTTATAACCGTCTGGAAACTTTCACAGAGATTCTGTTACCATGGTTACCGTGTTGCATTCTTTCATTATTTCATTGTAAATATACATGTTTTAAAGTATTTATTTAATTGTAAGGCATTTAAAGGGTAAGTGAGTGCGTTTCGCTCACGCATTGGGTTATGCTGAACCTGGAGGTACCCCAGGTGTTAATGGGACCTTATTTTCGGTACAAAACTGGAATACACCTTAGCAGAATAATATAGGGAGGGATGATGATAATGATAATTATGGAAACCCTCTCAATTAATGTGAACTCCTTGGACTGCTGGTGGGAGGAATGATGGCGCGATGGTCAAGCTGCTTGCCTTTCTCTAAGGTGGAATGGGTTCGATTTGTGGCTAATGTAAGCTTTCACACCCGGTGGGGCGGATTCCACGAAATATAGTATGTGACGCGGCTTATGATATAAGATTAACAGTCACGTTATATAATGCTGGCTACAGTGGCGGGGCGAGGATCGAAGACGTGCTCTCAGGCCATGAATTGCACGTTTTAATAATTTACTCGTATATATCTGCGCCGAGGAGGCCATGAATTAGCGCCCTGGAACACGCCACTTCATCACGGCTGGCACTAAATTAATTACTATTTGCTCCTAAAATGCTGAAATACTTCCAATTGGCAAAGCCACTCGCAGAGCAGACGTTTCAACACTCAAATAATTTAAACCATCACCAGAGAGAAATGTGAAGAATTCAGAAAGAAAAACACATTTTTAGGCACTCAAGAATAGAACAGTTATTAGAGGTTATTAGATTGATTGAGTGCACCAAAATTAGCAGCTTGGCAAAATATTTAGTTTTTCTTTCATGGTTTCAAACCGAGCAGATAAATTAGTGAAACATATTCTCTACCGTTCTTGTCATTCACTTTTCATAAAAACTAAAACACCGATGCGAATAAGTACCTCAAAAATAAATAAAGGACACATATTCCAGCTTTCTTCCATATAAGGCCAGGACGACTGAAAGATAATAATGTTACGGCTGTGAGTTTGTTTCGTCGCCTCGCCCCGTGAGTCACCGCCGTCCCCGGGCTATGCTCTGCCTCTGTGTATTACCTGCGCCTTACGCAACAGGGCTACTAGGACAAAAGGGATGGTCCAGAATATTCGTGACCCACCCAGTGATGGAAATCTCGAGAAGCCGTGAATCCTGGACGGGTCTAGAAGCATTCATTGAGTCACCAGCCTGCTATATAAGAGCGACCTGGCCAGCGAGGTGGACAGTATTTTTGAGCTAGTGTGTGCTTTTACCTGAGCGACAGTTGTTGGTGACGTGACTTGCGAAACCCTAGTGAAGCTGATTATCTTGACAGCGAAGAAGTGTGAAGCCTACGGAGGGACTGTATTTGAAGAGTGTGTGTTTACCTAGTGCGACAGAGATATTGTGGTGAATTGCGAAAACACAGGGGGCTGTTTCTCTAGCCAGCGGACAGCGAAGCAGAGTGTATTGGTGAGTGACAGGCTATCGTAAATAACTGTAGCTTGTGTATTCAAGGAAGTGTTGCAGGTAGTTCTACCGAGGCCACCAGTCCCATTAGGAGGGATTAACTTCTGTGGCTTATTGACAAGTGAAAGGCAAGTGTTCCCTACAAGAGGAAACTAGAGTGAGATTCTAATTGCTTGTATTTGCTATTGTGTGGTGTATCTTTCTGGCCCGCAATAAAGCTAATACGTTTCTTGAAAGGAACAATTTGTGTTGTACTTCTACCCACCGTAATCCAGTTAACAGAAGTGCCACTAGGGGGTGGCACGTAACAATAATAATAATGTTATTGGTTTTACGTCCCTTTTAACTACTCTGGCTTTTAGAGACGCCGGGTTGCCGGAATTTTGCCCCGAAGGGGATATTTAACGTGCCATTAAATCTACTGACACGGCTTCCTCGCATTTGCGTACCCTAAAATGCAAACTGACTGCGCCAGAATTCGATCCTTCAACCTTGGTAACAGCAGGAGAGAACGTTACTGCTGTGCCTCGCGGTCAGCTAACGACTGAAAGAAAGAAATTTGCCGAGCTGCCAACTTCTGTAGGGTAGGTTCATCGTTCGCTACCCTCGCGTGCTGTGGGAAATCTTAGCACGCATACCCATAAGACCACTGGTATTCGGAGTAATATTAATAATAGTAATAATAATAATACATTCAGATGGTAATATTAATGTGAAACAGCCCTGGAGAAGACCATGGACATTATTAATTAAGCAGGTCTTCGGTGACATTGAAACAGAAAGCTACGACAAAGTGAATACGATATCATTATTATTATTATTATTACTATCATTATTATTATTATTTCTTGATAAAAGAAAACAAGCTGCGAAGATCATCGGGGGGGGGGAGACGTACATTCGACAAAAGACAGCTGCTGCAAATTGATCAAGACTTTGAGAGGAACAAAATCTGGAACTTCTATAGAACCTTTAAACGCAGTCTTAGCAAATATAACCCGCCAAGCCTACATTTCAAAACCACCAATGGTAAAGTTGCTCATAATGATAAAGACAACTGTCAAATTCTAGCGAATTATTTTGGGGCACTTCTCAACTGTGAAGCTCCAAAGTCCACTTTTACTTTTGAAGACATCGTCAAAGTTCATCCAGATTCATTACCACCTAAGGAAGGAAGAAATCAAACAAATTATTCAATCGCTGAAGGACTACAAGGCACCAGGTGAAGACTCTATAATCGCCGAACTTTGGAAATATGCTGGTGACAAGACGCTAGATAAACTATTGGAAATTATCTGCGAAATTTGGAAAACAGAGAGACGCCCCAACGGCTGGACTTCTGCCTTGATTCACCCCCTTCATAAGAAAGGAGATAAAACAGACGTAAATAACCACCGTGGCATTTCCCTCCTTCTGATAACCTATAAGATTCTCTCGAAATCTCTTCTTACCAGAGCAGAGAAACAACTAGATCCACTACTGGGAGAATATCAAGCCGGTTTCCGGAAAGGGCGATCATGCGTCGAACAGATTATAAACCTCAAATCTACCCTCTCCTATTTGATGATCAGGAATAAGAAATTTGTGGTGACCTTCGTAGACTTTAAGAAGGCATATGATTCTATTGATCGCAACACCCTGATCCGAATCATAAAAGAATTTGGCCGGGACAACAAAACCAGAGCGATCATCCAACAATCGCTGACCAACACCACCTCGAAGGTGAAGTTTAGGGGCGAAATATCAGACACCTTTGTAATCAAGACAGGAGTAAGGCAAGGAGATGGTCTCTTACCAATACTCTTCAACTGTGTCCTCGAGAAGGTTATCCGTGAGTGGCGTAAAGAACTCAATAAACAAGGAGTTGCAAGCGGAGTCAGACTGGGTTACAGAAGCCGGAACATCACAATTGACTGTCTAGCCTTTGCCGATGATCTTGCAATCATTTCTGATTCATTAGAGACAGCCACGGAACAGATTAATCAGCTTAGTACACAAGCAGCGAAGGCAGGACTCCAGATCTCCTTTGAGAAGACTGTGTTCATAACTAATATCGTACCGGCGCCCAAACACCTTGCTGTGGAACAAGGAAAAATTAAGCGAGTTGCAAAGTTTAAGTACCTGAGAGAAATTATAACACCTAATGTATCAGAGAAAGAAGCATTCACATCACGCATGAGCAAAATGGAAATGGCCTACAATTTAACTAAGGACATCTATAAGAAAAGATCAATATCCTTCAACGCAAAACTAAAACATTACTGCAGTGTCATCCGCCCGGAGGTCTTGTACGCTTCTGAATGCCTCACGATGAACAAAAAAGGCTTGGTCGAAAAACTGGAGGCCAAAAAAGGAAAATTTTGAGAAAGATATTGGGTCCCATCAAAGACAACGGGGAATACAGAAGACGGCATAACCATGTACTATATACTCATGTGGAGAATATAAGTGACGTCATCCGGAAGAGAAGGATAACATTTTTTGGACATGTGAATCGAATGAGCCCAGCGAGACTGACCAACCGCAACATAACTTACTTTCAGGAGAGGAAAACAAAATGGGCCTGGTTCATTGAACTGGATAATGATCTGAAAGAAGTGGGGATATCACCAAGAGACAGACATTCAGGAGCGCGCCCCACTCAAAAGGAAACTTCAAGCTTGCAAAGGTTTCCATGAAAAACCGAAGCTGAAAACGGGAAAGATTTGGACCCAGGAACGGAAGGAAGTCCACCGAGAACGAATGCGGGCGTACTAGGCAAACATCAAAGCCAGTAGAAGACTGTTGGAATGACGCGGTCCATAGATGGCCTATACGAAATGAATGAATGAATGAATTATTATTATTATTATTATTATTATTATTATTATTATTATTATTATTATTTGCCTTCAGATTCGAGAGACATATAGCATTAATGTAATATAAATAGTATTTAGTAAATAAATAAAATAAAATAGTTATGAAGCCGAGAAAGAGCACGTGGAACTCCAAATTACAGACACCATGCTCATGGGCAAAACAGCCAAAACCGTCACCAAGGATAAGAAACAACGGTTCCAAGTGAAACTCAGACAAAAGCGTACGATCCACATCTCTGCCCAAGAAAGGGAAGCAAGATCTCCAAGGATGAGGCAATACCCGAAAGTTGGGTGAAACAAGTAAAGAAGAAGAAAATTGTTATTATTATTATTATTATTATTATTATTGTTATTATTATTATTATTATTATCGGTTTATACAGTACATATAACACATTTCTGGTACAATACATTCTTCTTCTTTCTTCTTTCTTCGATTCGGCCAACTAGGGACCACGTCAGTTCAACTGTCTCTTCTTCCGAGCTTTAACTACCGCCCAGTGTTCCCGCATTCGTATCCGGTGTTGTTCTTTTCTCTCTTGGGACCACACCTTCCCTGTCTTCAGCTTCGGCTTTTCCTGGAAACCTTTGTGGGTACGTAGTTTTTCCTGAAGTGGAACACGCTCCTGGATATCTTCAGGGGAAATTTCCATTTCACGTAGATCTTTCTCAACTTCCGTAAACCATGCCCCTTTGGTTTTCTTATCCTGAAAGTACGTCAATATCCGTTTTGATGTCCTGCTTGGGCTCATTCGTGTCACGTGGCTATAAAAGGCAATCCTTCTTTTTCGAATCGTGTCACTGATCTTCTCCACGTGCTTGTATAATTCATGGTTGTGACGCCTTCTGTACTCGCTGTTTTCTTTGATAAGAGCCAGGATTTTCCTCAAAATCTTCCTTTCTTTCACCTCTAGTTTTTCCATTAGACCTTTCTTGTTCATTGTTAGAGTCTCTGCCGCATACAGAGCCTCTGGTCGAATAACAGTGCAGTAATGTCTAATTTTGGCGTTTAAGGATACCGATCTCTTATTGTAGATGTCTTTAGTCAGGTTGTATGCCATTTCCATTTTATTAATGCGTGACACGAAGGCTTCTTTCTCTGATAGGCTCCTTCAGAATGTTAATAAGTGGCTTTCTGTCAATGGAGTCATAGGCTTTTTTAAAATCCACAAAAGTAACTACATATTTCAAGTTCCTGATTTTCCTCATGTCTAATATGTTCTTAAATTTAGTATTTGCTCCATACACGATCGTCCCTTCCTAAATACTGCCTGATACTCTCCCAATTTTGGGTCGAGTATTTTTTCTGCTCTTTTTAAAAGTGCTTTGGATAAGATCTTATTCTTTCGAATAACCCATTTGGAGGGTACGATGAATCAACGTTGGCTATTGTATTCAATTTCCGTAGTTTCCAAATTTCCTTCACCCTTCTCTAGTGACGATCTTTCTCATCTTGAGACCACTTTCTGCCAGTTGTTTGTTTCTTCCTTTCTTGAAATTTTGCGTTTTGAATAGCTTCTCTGAAGAGTGATCTGTTTGCTATTGTGTCTGTCTGAATTTTGGCGTTTGTCAAATCTTTGTCAATTTCAATGAACCATGTGGGTTTGGATTTGTAACTAGTCAGTAAGTTGAAGATCTGTTTAGTTAGTCTACTATTTTCCATTCTATAAATGTGCCCAACAACTGTAATCTTCTCTTTCTCATTTCATCAGTTCATTTTTCACATTTCAAATATAACTCTCTATTTAGTCGTAACCTATATTCTGCGTTATTATTTCGTTTAGCTCCCAGTATTTTTTATCCGAATTCGTCTTTCAGTCTTCTCTAATTTGTCTAAATCTCCAAATCTTGTTAATTTAAGTGTTCCTGCCGCATACAGAGTTTCAGGTCTGACGACTGTTTGATAATGTCTTAATTTAGTGTTCCAGGATAAGTTATTTTTATTGTATATATCTTTTGTCATATGAAAACACCTTTGTAATTTATGCATACGCGTTTCTATTGCTGTCTTTTCCTGTGAGTCATTCATTATCCACTCTCCTAGGTATTTAAAGGAATTTGTTTTACATACTGAACTGTCATGAATTGTGATGTTTGTCATGAACTTAGATTTTTCAAATGATATTTGTAGTCCGACTTTGGTTGCCTGTTTTTGCAACTCTCTTGGGCAGTATCCAGTGAGTCAGTAAGTAATGCAATGTCATCCGCAAAAGCTAAACAATCTACAGTGATTTTATTTGGATGTCTTCCTAGTTGAACGCCTTTAGTATTGATGGCTTTCCTCCACTCTCGAATTACCTTTTCCAATGCACAATTGAAAAGCAGAGGTGACAGACCATCTCCTTGTCTCACACCTGACTTTATTTTGAAAGATTTTGAAAGTTCCCCTCTAAATTTAACTTTGGAAGTTGTGTTCGTTAGTGTTACTTGAATTATTTCAGTTGTCTTGTTCATCATCATCATCATCATCATCATCATCATCATCATCATTTCCTCTTATCCAGCTCCTGCCGGGTCGGGGTATTTATGGCACTTCTCCACTTTCCTCTGTCCTTCCACCATTTTTCTTCCACGATCTTGTCCCAGTCCAGATTTCTTTCTCTTACGCTGCTCTTCAATGAATCAATCCACCTTGTTCTAGGTCTTCCTCTTGCTCTCTTACCCTTGCTCTTCGCCTCCAGCATCTGTCTTGGTATTCTATTTTCCTCGATCCTCTTTACATGTCCAAACCATCTTAGTTTATTCTTCTCAATTCTCTCATTTAGTTTTCCCATCCCAACTTCCTTCCTAACATCTTCATTCCTCACTCTGTCTTTCCTTGTCTTTCCTATCATACTTCTTAGGAATTTCATTTCACTGGCTTGGATTCTTCTCTCTTGCCTGCTTGTCAGGGTCCAAGTCTCAGCTGCATAAGTTAATATGGGTACATAGTACATTTGATACATTACCTCCTTGGTACTTCCTTATCCCAAACAAGTTTTCTTACACTTTGATAGAATGCATTGCTCTGCTGTACCCTCATGCCAATCTCCATGTCCAACCTACCAGTTTGCATCAATTCACTTCCTAGGTATTTTAACGTGTCCACAATTTCCAAACTCTGACTTCCAATTTTCACAGTGCCCTTTCCTTGTCTTTCCCCTCTTGTCAACACCATGGTCTTGCTTTTCTCTATACTGATTTTCAGGCCGTACTTCTGAATATTTTCGTTCAGTGCATCTAGTTGTTTTTGCACTTCTTCGGTGTTCCTTCCCCAGACCACAATATCATCTGCAAATAACAGTAACTTCATTTCTTTATGTCCATATGCTACCTTTGTTTCCTTTACAATTTCATCCATCACCATTATGAACAAGTGAGGTGACAGCACACTCCCCTGTCTTAGTCCAGTCTTGTTCCTAAACCAATCTGTCTTTCCAACTGGGGTCAGTACCCTGCTAACACAGTTGTTGTACATTGCTTGCACCATTTCCAACATTTCTCTTCCCAGTCTCTTCTTAACCATGGTTTCCCATACCTTCTCTCTGGGGACACTATCATATGCCTTTTCTAGATCTATGAAAGTCACGATCAAATCCTCTCCATATTCCCAGTTCTTTTCCATCACCTGCCTCAAGCTAAAGATTGGGTCCACTGTGGATCTTCCACTCCTGAAGCCATACTGTTCCTCTTGCAACTCACCTTCCACCTTTCTTCTCATTCTTCTTTCTAATATTCTTTCCGGTATTTTTACTATCTGTGATAAGAGGGTGATCCCTCTATAGTTATCACACACCTTCTTGTCCCCCTTCTTAAACACTGGTATTATTAGCCCTTTCTCCCAGTCTTCTGGTACACATTTCCGTTTCCACACACACTTTAGCAGTCGATACAACCATTGCTTACCAACAGGTCCAGCAGCCTTTATCATTTCTACACTGATTTCATCCACCCCTGTTGCTTTTCCCATCTTCATTTTCTGTACTGCTAATTCCACCTCCAGCATTGTTATATCATCTTCTGTTATAGAGTCGTCAGGTTGTGTCACTTCCATCTCACCAGCACAATTGCTCACATTCAATAGCTTATCGAAATACTCCTTCCATCGTCCCTTTATCTCTTCTGGGTGTGTTAACAACTCTCCATCTTCCTTTTTCACCAGCTTTGTGGTAACTCTTTCTTTCCTCTTACTTCTTAGAAGCCCATACAGCATCCCTTTACTGCCACTTACATCTGTTTCCATTCTTCGTGTAAATTCTTCCCAACTTTTCTTCTTTTCTTCTCCTACCACTTTCTTACACCTCCGTTTGCTGTCGTGATACTTCCTTTTGCTTTCTTCTGTTTGATCTCGATTCCATTCTTTCCATGCAGACTTCTTTTCTTTCACTGCTTTCCTCACTTCCTCATTCCACCACGGTGTCTCCTTCTCTTTCACTCTTGTTGACGTCCTACCACAAGCACTCTCTGCTGCACCAACAAATGCCTTTTTAAAGTGGGACCATTCCTCTTCTATGTTTTCCACTTCAGTAACTGGGATTTGTTGCTTCAATCTCTCCTGAAAATCTTCCTGTACAGTTTTGTCTTTCAATTTCCATACTTTTATTTTACTTTCTCTGATCTCCTTTAGGTTTTCCAATTTTTGCCATCTAAATTTTGCCACCACAGCTCTATGGTCCCCATCAAATGCTTCTCCTGGTAAAGCTGTCACATCTATCAGCTTTCTGCGATTAGTCCTTTCCACCAGAAAGTAGTCAATTGCTGATTTTGTTCTTCTATCGCCCCAACCATATCTCGTAATTTTCCTGCTGTTTTTCTTCCGAAACCATGAATTACCCACTATCAGTCCATTCCTTTCACAAAAATTTACAAGTTCCTCTTCTTCCCGGTTCTTTTTCCCATATCCATATGGTCCAATGACTTCTTCCTTTCCTTGTCTCTCGTTTCCGGCTTGTGCATTCATATCTCCCATGATCACCACTTCGACATCTGAAATTACTCTTTCTACATCCTCCAGGAATACTTCAATATCTTCTTCTCTGTTTCCAGTCTGTGGTGCATACACTTGTATGAAGTCCATCACGTCATTTTTCATCTTCATTCTAATTTTCATTATTCTGTCACTCACACACTCGACCACTTCAACATACTCCTCCAGTTGTTTCGAGGTTATCAGTCCCACGCCATTTTTTGCCTCTTGGCCACCGCTCCAGTATAATGTATATCCTTTCCTCAATTTCTTCCTTCCTTTACCTTTCCATTTCACTTCACTCAGCCCCATCAATCCAACATTCTCCCTCTCCATGAAGTCTACCACCTCCTCCACCTTGCCTGTCAGGGTCATGACATTCATGATTCCCACTTTCATTTCGGTTACTGGTCGCCCATTTCTCACAGTTCCCCCAGTACCAAAAGAACTGCGCGTCGCCTGCAGGGTACGCCCTAACCTTCTCCGAATCATTTGAAGTGCCATTTCCATTTTAGGCTATTATTACGATGGTGTCGCCACTCCCAAAGGCATTTTATGAAGCTACTGCCAGCTATTATACAGGCCGCCCCTAACATGGGAAACAGACGCCCTTGCAGCCGCCCCTAACCAGGGAAACAGACGCTGCCGATTGGTGCTGTACTCATACTATTCCCTGAGTACTGGGTTGCCTCTTCCGCAATCTCCACCGTTCCGAAGTCCATCTTCTCCGCTGCAGATTCCGTTGAGGTCTTCGCACGTAACCCTGTGCACGGGGCCTATGTTATACCCCATAGGACTGGGTCCTCACCAGAACTTAGCCGGTACTGTAGTTCCATGGTATATTACAGTACCGTTGCCCACCCCCGCGACGTGGACGCGCCTGGCAAGAAATATCCATGTAGCCAATTATAATTGCCTCATGGACCGGGTTAAGGAGCTGTCTAAATCCAGCCTCCATCAAGTCCAAATTCCTTCATAATGTTAATAAGTGCCTTTCTGTCATTGGAGTCATAGGCTTTTTTAAAATCCACAAAAGTAACTACATATTTCAAGTTCTTGATTATCCTCATGTCTAATATGTTCTTAAATTTAGTATTTGCTCCATACACGATCGTCCCTTCCTAAATCCTGCCTGATACTCTCCCAATTTTGGGTCGAGTACTTTTTCTGCTCTTTTTAAAAGTGCTTTGGATAAGATCTTATGGGTCACTTTGAACCCGCAACCTTTGGCATATTTCATGAGATTAATTAATACACTTGAATGGCCAGTTTTGATCGTCAAGCAGTCATCATCATTCATTTACACTTAGGCTATTAAATTTATGTCAACAAGTATGTGGGTGATGGTATTTACAATATAAACATTTATTTAGTTACCGTACAGTAGTTATTATAAGATAGCGCAAGATTTGTTAGTTATGTGTGATATAGACAGCTGGTAGCAGCTGCTGAGAACTGATCCCACATCGCTCAAACAATCAGCTAAGTGCACAATCCGTTCTAACCTGACCATTTAGTAACAATCATATAATCACACTAAGCAAGCAAACTTGAAGGCCAATCACCACTATCAGTATCTTAACATAAGAAATTAACATATAACAAATGTTGACATGTTGCGCTAGTTTATAGCAACTGCTATAACTAAATAAATGTATACAATGAAACCTCTCTAAAAGACCACCCCTATTAAAAGACCACCCCTCTTGAAGACCGATTTTTCTTGGAAGCGATTTAAAACCTCATAAGGTCAATGTATTTGTTACCTCTATTTAAGGACCACTCCTCTCCCCGACCAAAGACCAGGCATTTCTCAGTCTGACCTCTTTCAAAAGACCACTTCTCGTCCACCTTCCCATTGGAGATGGGACACACACACACACACACGCGCGCAAACACACACGGACATTTAACTTGGTTTAATTGTTTATATAACCACAAGATGGCGGTTGTGCGAAATATTTCACTGGCATTCTATAACTCTTAAACAATTAGCGGTATCACCCTGAAATTTTGTACGGAGATAAAGGGCACTATTGGAAGTTCATGTATGAACTATTATTACTTACCACAATGTCGAGTAAAGAGGAGACCGCTTTCGCGCCATTCTTCAACCATGCATTCCAAAGAATGACAAGCTCTCCACTGCATGTAAACAACACAGGTTCTCTGGAGAGTGCTGCATTCTGGTGCCATGGATTGTTACTATGAACTATGATAGTGATAGTAATCGTTGGGCCGCAATGAAAGGAGAAACAAATGCGGTAAAACCATGATGATAATATGCCTCATTGGGCTGGAATTAAACTACAAGCTTCCTTGCAAAATTTCGAGACGATAGTTTTGAGTGTTTCCGTAGATACATGGCTACACACAGACTGACAGTTAAGACTACGGGCAGTACGCACGTGCGGGATTGGCTAACAGTTGCCGCTACTTGCAGAAAATGATTACAGCGTTATCATTATGTTTACTTGTGTATTTTTAGCCTACTTTTCACATTTTGCAAAAATGAGGTAAAAGTAGACTTATGAGATCGGGCAAATGTGTGTCTGTCCTTCTGTCTGTCTGTCTGTCCTTCTGTCTGTCTGGCTGTGTGAGTGTCACCCCCCCCCCCCCTATCAACTCCTAAACGTCTGCAGAAATCGAAACAAAATTTGATAGGAGTAAAGATCTATACCTGAATATCTCACGGCCGTATTTGAAAATGACGTCAGTGCTACCAACTGCTGAAAAATCGCAATTGAAATTTGAGCTCCATGTTGGATATCTTGGAAGGTATGAATGGGAGCTATTTCAAAATTGGCACACGTATAGATAGTAATATTGCAGTTTATTTTCCAGGAGGCCATATATGGCAGTGTTGCCAAAATGATTATAAGCCTGTTGATAGGTCCAAATTTTAAATGCATATAACTTCTACACTATCAATTGGATTTCAAACCAAATTTCGTATGTGCTATGAGTACATAAACAGATATGACTGAGCGTATTCTTAAGAGCCACCAGGGCTGCCAACTGTTAATAAATGCTCTCTTATTTTATCCTAATACCCATATATCAGAAAGTATGCCAGCCGACAGCTTTAAACTACGCACACGTATAGTACCTGACATTTTATATTAATTTGGAGTAACTTATATACGTCAGTGCTACCAACATGATTTTAAGCCTGCTAAGAGGTCCAACTTTAAATACATGTAACTTCTATACTATCATTTGGATTTCAACCAAATTTAGTGTGTGCTATGTGTACCATAACAGATATGACTATGCCGATACTTAAGAGAAACCAGGGCTGCCAACTGTTAATAAATACTGTCTCAATTTTTGTTACCCTAATATCAATATATCAGAAAGTATGCAAGCCAATAGCTCTAAACTTTGCACACGTATAGCACCTGGCATTCTAGATTAATTTGGAGTAATTAATATAAGTCAGTGCTGCCAACATGATTCTATACCTGCTGATAGGTCCAATTTTAAAACACATGTAACTTCTCTACTAACAAATGGATTTCATCCAAAATTGGCACAATAAGATATAATATTTCAGATTATTTCTGACTAGCACACGCATCACATTGTTGCAAACATGCTTTTACGCGTGCTGATAGAATCAATGTCTAACTGCATGTAACGTCCATTGGACTTGTATTCTGTACCTTAACAGATGGAACTAAGAATATATTATGTCACCAGGGCTGCCAACCGTAGTGCTCTATTAGGCTACATTATACCAGGTATATTTTGATTTAATTAGACATTTCGATATTACCAACTTAATTTCGTCATTATTCTAGATAGCTTCATATACTGTAGATTAATCATTGGCATAAATCTTAATTTTAAGAAAAGTAGGCTCTTTAGTTCGTCACGGAACTTCTTGTTAAATTGGGGATAAGAAGCCCCCATGCCCTTAAGTTAGGAACCGTCCACGCATTTGCCTCCAATAGAAGTGGGGGAAACCACAAACCATAACTACTCTGATGGCTGAGGTGGGAATCGAATCCTTCTCTTCAGAGCTTTGCCTCGCGAGGCTGAGTGTACCCCGTTCCAGACCACAGCACAATTGAGATTTCTTGGCAGAGCCAGGAATCGAACTCGGATCTCCAGGACGACAGCCAAGAATACTAGCCACTACACAACGAGATGGTCAAAAGTGTGTTCAAACCCGGACCTCAGGGGTTTTAAGAGACACTGGAGTGCCGGAATGTTACCACTGCGCCAAGCAGTTAGTTGTCAATCTTAGGTATGGATTGGTATTTTTGCACTAAAGGTCCTTAGTTCTATTCCAAAGAGTTTAAATATGGATGGAAGGAACCGGTCGTTACCTACTAGAAATTACAGCCCCGGCACTTACCAGGAGTTGAAAATACGAAATATGAATAAACCATTTTAAGGACACTCAGTAATTTTTCTAGGTTTGTGACGTGTCTTGTGTGAGGTTTCACCTAGGACCAAGCTGGCTCATCAGCGGGCTCTTGGTGTGTCGGCTGCTTGAGCATTTAGTTCTCACAGTAAACAGGCGCAGGTGCGCTACATAAAAAGGGAGGCAGCGCGCAGTTCGCTACTTCTGTGGGGATCCGGGTTGGGACACCAAGAGCCCGCTGATGAGCCAGCTTGGTGTCCTAGGCGAAACCCCACACAAGACACGGCACAAACCTGGAACAAGAAGTTCCGTGACGAACTAAAGAGCCTACTTTTCTTAAAATTTTAAGATTCATGATTAATCTATGTGGATCTATTTAGAATAATGAGAAAATAAAGTTGGTAAAATCGAAATTTCTAATTAGTTCGAAATACTGTATAACTGGCATAATGTAGCCTAATAGAGCACTACAGTTGGCAGCCCTGGTGACTGAATATATAGTTACATCTCTTAAGGTACAGAATACAAAATTTGGTTGAAGTCCAATGGATAGCATGGACGTTACATGCAGTTAAACATTGGATCTAACAGCGCGCGTAACATCATGTTGGCAACAATGTAATGCATGTATTGGTCAGAAATGATCTGAAATAATATGATCTATTGTTGTGCCAAATTTGACTGAAATCCATTAGTTAGTATAGAAGTTACATGCATTTTAAAATTGAACCTATCAGCAGGCTTAGAATCATGTTGGCAGCACTGGCGTAGGCCTATATTAGTTACTCCAAATTAATCTAGAATGCCAGGTACTATACGTGTGCAAAAGTTAGAGCTATTGGCTTGCATACTTTCTGATATATTGATATTAGGGTAACACAAATAGAGACAGTATTTATTAACAGTTGGCAGCCCTGGTTACTCTTAAGAATCGGCATAGTCATATCTGTTATGGTACACATAGCACACACGAAATTTGGTTGAAATCCAAATGATAGGATAGAAGTTACATGTATTTAATATTTGACCTCTCAGCAGGCTTAGAATCAAGTTGGTAGCACTGACGTATATAAGTTACTCCCAATTCATATAGAATGTCAGGTACTATACGTGTGCATAGTTTAAAGCTGTCGGCTTGCATACTTTCTGATATATGGGTATTTGAATTTAAAAAATTGAGAGCATTTATTAACAGTTGGCAGCCCTGGTAGGTCTTCAACATAAGCTCAGTCATATCTGTTTATGTACACATAGCATATACGAAATTTGGTTCAAATCCAATTGATAGTGTAGAAGTTATATGCATTTAAAATTTGGACCTATCAGCAGGCTTATAATCATTTTGGCAACATTGCCATGCATGGCCTCCTGGAAATTAAACTGCAATATTATTATCTATACGTGTACCAATTTTGAAATAGTTCCCATTCATACCTTCCAGGATATCCAACATGGAGCTCAAATTTCAATTGCTATTTTTCAGCAGTGGGTATCAATGATATCAATTTCAAATATGGCCGTGACATATTCAGGTATAGATCTTTAATGCTACCAAATTTTGTTTCGATTGCTGCAGCCGTTTAGGAGTTGATAGGGGGGGGGGGACACACACACACAACCAGACAGACAGAAGGACAGACAAACAGACAGACACACATTTGCCCGATCTCATAAGTCTACTTTTTCCTCATTTTTGCAAAATGCGAAAAGTAGGCTACAAATTGCTGATTTTTTATTCACTGGCCGTGAAAGCCAATATACTGTCATTTTAAGGACAGCCGACTTCCGAGTCTGGAGATAGGCTGGCCCATTAGTCAGGGCACTTGGCATGTCAGGGCGCACGCATACCACCTTAAACGTGGACATGTTTACGGTGTAGTCTTGTTTACAGCATCGAGCAATGAATGGCTGATGGCCCTCATGTTATTTTCGGCAATGGAGCGCATCGTGTAGTTGGCACCGCGACCGGGAGATGGCAGGCTAATTGCATACCTCACTGCTACGTTAGTTTCCGTCGTTAAGACGCTTAGAACACACTTAGACTTACGATTTATTAACACTTAAGAAGAATTCTTCACGTCTTGCTTTTCGTTAAATTTGTTTTGTGAATTGTACGAACAATGTCTGTACGGCTGAATCCGCTCGATTGCTCCGTAAACTATCGTTACTGGCAACGACAGTACGTCCAGGAATAATTCAGGCTTTTATTTTGTTTACTTACGTTTTAAATTGAATTCTAAATGCTACTAAATAAAACCATTAATAGTCAATAAATATATTATTATAAGTAGTTGGAATATAACAGGACTAGTTTCGACCCCAGTGTGGTCATCATCAGCAATCGCAAGAAACTATTAAAATACAGGGACATTCAAAAAGAAGGAACAGATTTCAAACATGTATTTCTTCCAAAATACAAAGATAGAAACATAATTCCAACATTCCTGGAAAGAGAAAAGTTCAATTTTCACCTTTTTATGCAGTCAATACGAGCACCATGTGTTACACGACACATATCAAAACGGTGGCTCATTTCTTGCCACACACGAATCAGCTGGCCTCTAGTTATCGAATTCACAGCTTCAACAATTCGATGTCGAAGATTTTCAACAGTGTAAATATCACACGGAATGAGGTCTGGAGACATGGGAGGCCACCAGTGATGAAGTTGATCTTCTGCTCGTCCTCTTCCAATAAAACGTCCTGGAATGGTGTCATTGGGGTAACGTCGGACGTGGAATAACCAGGTTTGAAGCATGTCTAGGTAGGTTAGTCCTGTCACAGTTTTCTTCATGAAGAAGAGGTCCATAGACTTTGTTTACAGATATGGCACAGAATCTCGTTCATGTTCAATAATTGCCATAGAATTTTTACCTGCCCAAATTCTAACGTTATGGCGATTAACTGTACCGGAAGATGAAAATTGGATTCAACGGAAAAAAATAATAATTTACATTGTACACTTTTGTCTGTGCAGGAACGTTGGAATTATGGTGTAGTTTGGACGAAATTAATGTTTGTAATCTGTTCCTTCTTTTTGAATAAACCTGTATATAAAGTTGCAAGTAATAGTAACTACCTAGGTATATGGTAATTTAGACATTCTCTTAAAATATTCTAAAACCTATCGAAATCAGATCTGTTACAAAGTAATTTAATCAAAAATATAACTAAAAAAATAAATTATGAGATACACTGCTCTAGACTGTCAGTTTGTAAATAAACATGATACAGAAGGCAGTGAGAATGACTGTTCTATACTGTGAGTTTGTAAATATTCATGATACAGAGGGCAGTGATAATGACTGTTCTAGACTGTGAGTTTGTTAATAAACATGATACAGAAGGCAGTGAGAATGACTGTTCCAGACTGTCAGTTTGTAAATAAACATGATACAGAAGGCAGTGAGAATGACTGTTCTATACTGTCAGTTTGTAAATAAACATGATACAGAAGGCAGTGAGAATGACTGTTCTACACTGTCAGTTTGTTAATAAACATGATACAGAAGGCAGTGAGAATGACTGTTCTATACTGTCAGTTTGTCAATAAACTTGATACAGAAGGCAGTGAGAAAGATTGTTTCATTCTATTGGTTTGCAAATGGCACACTAAACTGAATGTAGGAGGCCGTGAGAATTATGGATTCTCAAAAGGAGCGATGAGTGAAGCAGTTTACGAGCGTTTACACGCAATGGTCATATCATTACACAATGTACGACTTTGACAATACCACAAGATTATACAGGGCTATGGATGCCAATGTAAGCGAAACAGTGCGAGGTAGCTGCTTTGTTTTGCTTTATGGAGATTGTTCCAAATATCACACTGTTTGATCACCTCAACATTGTGATTCATTTAGTTCCACTTAGAGCCTTATAAACTGCAGATGTTTATAACCTCTTTATTGTCTGCGACAACACTTAATTCCCGTCCCTTCGCTCTGCGGTGGGTCGTATCCACAGCGGGGGAACGTGTCGTCATCCTCAATACATACCATAATACATGATTTTTAGCCTACTTTTCACATTTTGCAAAAATGAAGAAAAAGTAGACTTATGAGATCGGGCAAATGTGTGTCTGTCTGTCTGTCCTTCTGTCTGTCTGTCTGTCTGGCTGAGTGTGTGTCCCCCCCCCCTATCAACTCCTAAACGTCTGCAGCAATCGAAACAAAATTTGGTAGGAGTAAAGATCTATACATGAATATCTCACGGCCATACTTCAAAATGATGTCAGTGCTACCAACTGCTGAAAAATAGCAATTGAAATTCGAGCTCCATGTTGGATATCTTGGAAAGTATGAATGGGAGCTATTTCAAAATTGGCACACGTATAGATAATAATATTGCAGTTTAATTTCCAGGAGGCCATACATGGCAGTGTTGCCAAAATGATTATAAGCTTGCTGATAGGTCCAAATTTTAAATGCATATAACTTCTACACTATCAATTAGATTTCAACCAAATTTCGTATGTGGTATGTGTACATAAACAGATATGACTGAGCGTACTCTTAAGAGCCACCAGGGCTGCCAACTGTTAATAAATGCTCTCAATTTTTATTAATCCAAATACCCATATATCAGAAAGTATACAAGCCGACAGCTTTAAACTATGCACACGTATAGTACCTGACATTCTATATTAATTTGGAGTAACTTATATACGTCAGTGCTACCAACATGATTCTAAGCTGCTGATAGGTCCAATTTTAAAATGCATTTAACTTCTATACTAACTAATGGATTTTATTCAAAATTGACACAACAATAGATCATATTATTCCATATTATTTCCGACCAATACATGTATGTCATTGTTGCCAACGTGATTTTACGCGCGCTGTTAGATCCAATGTTTAACTGCATGTAACGTCCATGCTATCCATTGGACATCAACCAAATTTTGTATTCTGTACCTTTAGAGATGGACCTAAGAATATATTCAGTCACCAGGGCTGCCAACTGTAGTTCTCTATTAGGCTACATTATGCCAGGTATACAGTATTTCGAACTAATTAGAAATTTCGATATTACCAACTTAATTTCGTCATTATTCAAGATAGATCCATATAGATAAATCATTGGCATGAATCTTAAATTTTAAGAAAAGTAGGCTCTTTAGTTCGTCACGGAACTTCTTGTTAAAATTATCGTTGCTTCTTCGCAAATGTAAAAACAATTTCGTAAATTGAGGTAATCTTTCCTTTATAACCTACATCAGTAGTGTGTTTGTGAGAGTTCTACAGCCTCCACCTCCACATTCCTCCACACAAGATGGCGGCGACACGATATCTCTCGAACCCATGGTTGGATTTTGACAAATGAGGTGTTGTTGAACTCGGGCTGACACCTCCTTTCCAATGAACAACATATTTCCTCCCCAAAATAAAACCTACCCCTACAAGGGGGTGAAAATTGCAATTTTTTAGAAAATCTAGCTTTCCAATTGCAACATGTGAGAGTTTGAATGCCGATATGGATTTAAACGTTGTTCCACATAAAGTGCATGTGTGTACGGTCGATAGCCACTATGAATTAACATGCTTGTTTTTTTGTTTTTTTTCGCATGCCCACTCATGGCTTTTGTAAGAGGGTGGGGGAGCGGATCCCTGTTGATGGGTTATTGTTGACAGGTCATTGTTGGCGGTTCATTGTTGACAGGTCCTTGTGGACAGGTCCTTGTTGACAAGTCATTAATGACAGGTCCTTGTGGACAAGTCCTTGTGGACGAGTCCTTGTGGACAGGTCCTTGTGGACGAGTCCTTGTTGACAGGTCCTTGTGGACAAGTCCTTGTGGACGAGTCCTTGAGGACGAGTCATTGCTGACGAGTCCTTGTGGGCAGGTCCTTGTGGACGAGTCCTTGTGGATGAGCCCCTTTGGACTGGTCCCTACGGACTAGCCCATGAATTTACTTAAATTATGTCAAAGGGCCTAACTACATTTGCGTGTAAAGCAATGTGTTGAACTGACGTTGTTCACCAGTCCTTACTACTACAATTGGATAACGATATGAAAGGAATTGATTAACCAGACATGAGTTAACTACCAACGAAACACTTTGGCGACTCTGCTTGTTATTGACCAATGAGTAGGGTTTTAGAAAAACTGTTTGCTATTTCGGGTTATATACAAAAAAGGCTTAGACCTTTTGAGCGACTATGTTTGATAAACAAGACATTATACCAGAGACGATTAGGATTCTTATGTAGCTCAGACAAGGAAAGCATTTCTACAGAATCTGTTGACATTGAATATAGATTTAGGTATTAGAAAGTCATTTTGAAGGCCTTTGTCTGGAGCGTGGCACTCTATGAAAGTAAAACTTAGACAATTGGTGTAGCAGAAAAGTGGAGAATTGAAGTGTTTGAAATGTGGTGTTACAGGAGAATGATGAAGATTAGATGGGTAAATAGGGTTACTATCAAAGATGTATTAAGACGAGTGGGTGAGAAGAGATGTATCTGGCGACTGTTAATGAAGTAAAGAGATAGGTTGGTAGGACACGTACTAAGACACCCAAGAATAGCAAACTTAGTTATGGAAGAAAGGTTCGAGGACGAGAACTGTAGGGGTAGACCAAGTTTAGAATATGTTAAACAGATAGCCTTGAATGTAGGGTGTGGTAGCTATATAGAGATGAAACGATTAGCTCGGGACAGATAGGCGCTGAGATCTGCATTAAACCAGTCAAAGGACTGAAGACTCAAACAACAACATGTACATTCACCAAAATAATGTTGTGTAACGGTAACTGTTAGTCAACTAACAGTAATGCATTACTAAAACCCATGACACGATACCTAAGAGGTTTTCTAAAATGATTTTTAAAATGCCTTTAACCCTATATTGAACACCCAGTTCACAAGACTCATAACTGCAATGTTATGGTAAAACAAAACAAAATCTATATTTCAAATCAAGCAAGTGGTTTAGTCAATGTATACTGGAAAAAGTTTTGTAAACACTCAAGTCCTCAAGACCAATTAAATTGGTAACTGTCAGGTTGGCCGAGTGGTTAAGGTGTTTGACTTAAGATCAAATTTCTGTATAAGGAAGCAAGGGTTCGAATCCCTTACCTGACATAACTATTGCCTTAACATGGCTTGGTCACACTGTATTATTATGATACTCGGTACACACAAACCATAGATATAGTGTATTGTTTAAGGTCACTCTCTTTCTGAACATAGAGACTGTTGATGGTTAACAATTGTATTAATAGTGGGACATGGGGATAGTAATTAAGAAAAACAGACAATACCCATACAATATTTTTATTAAATTCATTTTATAATAGTTACACACTGAATTCAACTCTATCTCTTTATCATTGTTCGATATAGATTTTTAAACACAACGCTTGTTGTAGATCCTTTTACAACTTTCTCCAGGTACTCTTGCTCTTAAAAACTGGGGAAGCCGCAATGGTTTTACAAACATAAAACCCTCATCCTCTTCTTTTTCATAATTATCATCATCATTATGAATATTATCATCAAAATTATTATAGTCATTGTCACCATCATTATCATCATCATCATCATCATTCTCAACATCACTAGAACTATCCAATTCCTCTTGTTAGTTTTCCACAGGGACCTCTTGTAGAGTCTGCGTTGCTTTTGATAGTGTTAAGGGTTTTTTGAACGATGATATTTGTCCTAACATGTCTTTTGAGGTGATGATGAATGCTTTTTATCAAACAATGCACTATCTTGAGCAGCAATATATTTTTCTTGGACTTGCTTTTTACCTGGGTTAGAGTATTTTGCGTATTTAAATGTGTATTAATTTGAGATTCACAATGATGTTCTTTTGAAGTAAGTACGTTGGAGTCTTTTGTTTTGATCATTCCTCGACACTTTTTGGATCGTTGTTTTGAACATCGCCAAATAACAGTTCCATCTTTATTGGTTGTTTTTACAATATATGTATATCCTTTATAGAAGACACATGGCTTGCCATGACTGGTTGTTGAGACTTCCATATCAACTAATACATATGAATTAAATTTTAGTAAAGTCACATGAACAATCTTTAGATTACAAGTGATTTACCCACACACACATACACACTTTCCTAAATGTCAAGATTTATGGATGTTGTTTTCCGCCAACAGCTGCTTACTGCGTATGACAAGGCTGGAGACTGGTAGGTGAGACGGTCTTTCACGATGTGAACACTGTAACAGGCAGTAGTCAACTGACAATATTCTTATACCCTAGTCAAGGTTAACAGGTACTTACTGTGTATGCCAAGACCGTACACTCGTAGGTTAGACAGTATTTTTTGTTTGTTGCTAAGGATCCCATATATACCCTAGACATGTTAGTTCTGAACACTTAGTGGTTAATTGTATATATTGAATTTAAATACACAGCTTATACAAGCACGTTTTGCGGATGGGAGGGGTGAGAGGCTGGCAAAAAAGGAAATGTTTTAGTTTAATGAAACGTCATGTCCTAGTAGGCGTGATTTATAGTAGACGCAATTGATAGTAGACGTAATTGATTGTAGGTGTAATTGATACTAGACGTGATTAATAGTAGACGCAATTGATGCTAGGCGTGATTGATAGTAGGCGTGATTGATAGTAGGCGTGATTGATAGTAGGCGTGATTTGACATGAGCGCGATTTATAGTAGACGCAAATGATAGTAGGCGTGATTGATAGTAGGCGTGATTGATAGTAGGCGCGATTGATAGTAGACGTAATTTGACATGGGCGCGACTTAGATAATTTTTTGATATTATAAAGTTACAGTGTCAATGTTTATACAAAGTACTAGGTAGAGAGGGGGTATTTTAAGACTTAACCTCAGCTCACTTAACATAACCAAACTTTACCTAACCTAACTTTGTCACGTGACATGTTCTACAAGTTTAGACTTGCTTTAAGACTGATTATGTCGTCATAGATTGATGGGAGGGGTGAGAGGCTGGCAAAAAGGAAATGTTTTAGTTTAATGAAACGTCATGTCTTAGTAGGCGTGATTTATAGTAGACGCAATTGATAGTAGGCGCGATTAATAGTAGACGCAATTGATAGTAGGCGTGATTGATAGTAGGCGTGATTTGACATGAGCGCGATTTATAGTAGACGCCAATGATAGTAGGCGTGATTGGTAGTAGGCGTGATTGATAGTAGGCGCGATTGATAGTAGACGTAATTTGACATGGGCGCGACTTAGATCATTTTTAGCCTACTTTCGATTTTTGCAAAAAATGAAAGTAGACTTATGAGATCAACACAGGGCGAAAAAAGTGTGTCTGTCTGTGTGTGTGTATGTGTGTGTGTGAGTCTGTGTGTGTGTGTGTGTGTGTATGTGTGTGTGTGAGTCTGTGTGTGTGTCTGTGTGTGTGTGTACTCTGAATGTCTGTCCCCCCCTATCAATTCGAACACGGTGAATGCGAATTGAACGAAATTTGGTACAAAGGTAGAACTAGCAAAGGACACCTCAGTGTCATGTTTTATATCGCCACCATCTTTACTAAAACTGAATGGCGGCCACTCAAACGTTCAAAACGTTAACTTAAATAACGACTAACCAAATCATCCGATGTCTACCAAATTTGGTAACAACATACCTTCGTATAGGATGCGTCTTGTAACCAAACTACAAGGTCGTCCGCCATACCATTTCAGGATGGCGGCCGTGCGAATTATGCAAACTTTATAATCCATATCATGGGACCCACCAGTTCCGATTATCGAGCCGAGAATCGTTTTAACTGTTCTAAAGGAAGAGGCACGTTCGAAATTAAAAGTTTATTTTGTAATACTATAGTGCAGACGTGATTTTAAAAAGCTGAGCTGATTCAGTAATAAGACAAGATGGCAGCGGATATCTTGTGCCTGACTTATATTTCACTAATTTGAGTATTGCATGCAATATAGCGTACTGATACAAAATAAATAAACTTTGTATGAAATGCTTTATATATAAATAATATACTCCAGTGATGAAATCGTTTAGTATAAATCATTATTTGCTAACAAGTTCTATGTAAGTCATTTTATATAGAAAGATATTCGTTGACACAATTAGCTCAGTGGTAGAGCGTTAGCCTATCGCTCAAATGCCTATGGTTCAAACCCGATCAGAGCTAGGTTTTTTGCGTGAAATGTTATATGTTTATTGTTTTGTAATGACTCAGATGTTTTAAAATTAAGCGTTATATTGTGCATATTATGGTGTAAAATATATATTTAATTAAAACATAATTCGCCAGCAGATTTACTCGAGACATCTAGCTGCCAAAAAGGTAACTTATTAACTTCCAGATTTTATTGAAATTTTCTTCTTCTGGCCGCTAGAATGCACTCGCTCTGTTAGGATTATATTGTTCGATATTTCACCACTAGATGTCACGACTAGTCTACGTGGGGCTCCATTGATTACTATACCATTGGCATTCTATGCGCATCGAATTTGAAGAATGACAAGATGATACTACGATACATTTTTCCTTTTTTTTTAAAGGGTTTGTAACAGCCTATTTTGCGTTACTTGAAAATGTTATTTGAAGTAAAGAACAAAACGATTTCACATAGTAACTGAATTCAACTTTTATTTCAGGCAAATAGCAATCGAAAATATCCACATAGTTTGTATACACACGTCTCTGTAGGGTCATGGAAAGATTTGTTAATTCAATTAGGGTTGTGAAAGCCATGCACAACCAGACGTGTAAAGACATGCCTCAACTCAAAGTTGGATGTTGCCCACGGCAGGTCGTATATGTAATAATAATAATAATAATAATAATAATAATGTTATTGGTTTTACATCCCTTTTAACTACTGCTGCTTTTAGAGACACCGGGGTGCCGGAATTTTGGCCCGAAGGGGATCTTTAACGTGCCAGTAAATGTACTGACACGGCTCCCTCGCATTTGTGCACCCTCAAATGCCAGCTGACTGCGCCAGGATACGAACCTGCAACCTAGGGCCCAGCAAGCGAGAACGTTACCGCTGAGCCACGCAGCCAAGCCGGTCGATTGTGTCTCCAGATCCATAACATTCTTGATATACTTCTTATCTTTCTTTCTTCAATGATGGTAGCAGTTTTTATCTAGGTTGTGGCGTTTGGTAGAGGTAAATCGTTTCTAAGGTCTTCAACAAAGAATAGTTCTATTATACTCTTTGACAATAACAACGAGATATAACTATACTCGTACATTTAAGAGAAAGTAGGCTATATGTTCTTTACTGAACATCTTGTTTGATATTATAATGTTACAGTGTCAATGTTTATACACAGTATAAGGTAGAGAGGGGGTATTTTAAGACTTAACCTCAGGTCACTTAACATAACCAAACTTTACCTAACCGAACTTTGTCACGTGACATGTTCTACAAGTTTAGACTTGCTTTAAGGCTGACTATGACTATGACGTCATATATTGATGAGAGGGGTGGGAGGCTGACAAAAAAGGAAATGTTTTGGTTTAATGAAAAGTCATGTCCTAGTAGGCGCGATTGGTAGTAGACGCAAATGGTAGTAGGCGCGATTAATGGTAGGCGCAATTGATAGTAGGCGTGATCAGGTACTTACTGCATATCAAAAGGCTGTACACTTGTGTGTTAGACACTCTATTTTGTTAAGGACCCCTATATTCCCTATACAAGGCTATACATGTTAGTTCTAAACACTTAGTGGTTATTTGTATATTAAATTTATATACACAGGTTATACAAGCACGTTTTTTCACACAGTAAAACTTTGTCAAATAGCCACATGCAACACGCAAAGTATGTTTCCGCTCTCTAGCGGTGACTATGGAAACTACCTGAACATATCCTAATCAAATCCTAGCTAACCTCACTTGACGTGACCATACCGGTTTGTTAGCAACAACAACAACACACTAAGATTCCATGAATTCCAGAGTACTTTTAGATTAATTATCGACTCTTAACTCTTATAACTATGTCCATCCCACTCTGTCAAAAACACGATATATTTTTTTAAATTTTTGCTTGATGTCAATACTAAAGTGATAATGGGATTTCCGATCCTATCACTATAAATTCATTACCCCCCACTCATATCTCGGTCTCGACAACAACCATGCCTATTTTTAGCCTACTTTCGATTTTTGCAAAAAATGAAAGTAGACTTATGAGATCACTGCAGGGCGAAAAAAAGTGTGTCTGTCTGTGTGTGTGTATGTATGTGAGTCTGTGTGTGTGTGTGTGTGTGTGTGTGTGTGTTACTCTGAATGTCTGTCCCCCCTTATCAATTCGAACACGGTGAAACCGAATGGAATGAAATTTGGTACAAAGGTAGCACTAGCAAAGGACACCTCAGTGTCATGTTTTATATCGCCGCCATCTTGACGGAAACGTAATGGCGGCCACACAAATGTTCAAAGCTTAAATCAAATTACGACTAACCTAATCATCCGATCTCTACCAAATTTTGCAACAGCATACCTTTATGGGGGCAGCATCCTTTGACCAAACTAATAGGTCATCAGCCTAATAGTTTGCGGATGGCGGCCATCTTTGTGTGAAAATCGATTGCCCCTATTAATTCGAACACGGTGAAACCGAATGGAACGAAATTTTGTACAGAGCTAGTACTAGCAAAGGGCACCCCAGTGTCGTGTTTTATATCGCCGCCATCTTGACGGAAACGTAATGGCGGCCACACAAATGTTCAAAGCTTAAATCAAATTACGACTTACCTAATCATCCGATCTCTACCAAATTTTGCAACAAAATACCGTTATGGAGGGAGCATTCTTTGACAAATCTAATAGGTCATTAGCCTAATAGTTTGCGGATGGCGGCTATCTTTGTGTCAAAATCGATTACCCCTATTAATTCGAACACGGTGAAACCGAATGGAATGAAATTTGGTACAGAGGTAGCACTAGCAAAGGGCACCCCAGTGTCATGTTTTATATCACCGCCATCTTGACGGAAACGTAATGGCGGCCACCCAAATGTTCAAAGTTTAAATCAAATTACGACTAACCTAATCATCCGATCTCTACCAAATTTTGCAACAACATACCTTTATGAAGGGAGCATCCTTTGACAAATCTAATAGGACATTAGCCTAATAGTTTGCGGATGGCGGCCATCTTTGCGTCAAAATCGATTACCCCTATTAATTCGAACACGGTGAAACCGAATGGAACGAAATTTGGTACAGAGGTAGCACTAGAAAAGGCCACCTCAGTGTCATGTTTTATATCACCGCCATCTTGACGGAAACGTAATCGTGGCCACCCAAATATTAAAGGCTAAAATGTAATTACGACCAACCTAATAATCTAGTTTCTACCAAATTTTGCAACAGCAAATCTTTATGTGGGAAGCATATTCTGACCAAACTGCTAGATCATCAGCCCAATAGTTTGCAGATGGTGGCCAAGTATGTGTGCAAATCGATTCCCCCTATCAATTCAAACACGGTGAAACCGAATTGAACGAAATTTGGTACAGAAGTAGCACTAGCAAAAGGCACCTCAGTGTCATGTTTTATATCGCCGCCATCTTGACGGAAACGGAATTACGGCCACCCAAATGTTAAAAGCTTAAATCAAATTTCGACCATCCTAATAATTTGATCTCTACCGGATTTTGCAACAACATGCCTTTTAGTGGAAAGCATCTTATGACTGACTACAAGGTAATCAGCCCAATAGTTTGTAAATAGCGACCATGTATGTGTGCAAATCCATTCCCCAGATCAATTCAATCACGGTGAAACCGAATTGAATGATTTTTTTTACAGAGGTAGCACTAGCAAAGGGCACCTCATATTCATGTTTAATATCCCTATAGCACGTTGTATTTCAACAAGCTACTACAACCAACATTCAATTATACTCCTTTAAAAGGACAAAGAGTTATAACAATACCCATGCATTTAGGAGAAAGTAGGCTATAGGTTCTTTACTGAACATCTTGTTATTATGTCAGATGATGTAATGTTCGGGTGCAAAAGTGGGTGCAAAAGTGGGGTGTAAAAGTGGCACCCTATTTGTAATGGCTTATTTGACAAGTTATTTTATGGTACTCTATTCGTAATGGTTTATTTCTTAAGTTGTTTTTTGTCAATGTATTTAGAGGATAGTTCTCTTGTTCATGGAAAGTATCTCAGCCCTTTTTATGATAGCATAATGCTTACCGTCATGTTTGTAAGCAACAACAACACACTAAAATTCCAAGAATCCAAACTACTCTAAGGTTAATTATGGTCTCTCAACTCCATTCCACGCCTAGTCAAAAACATTATATATTTCAAATTTTTCAAAAAGGTAAATTGGGAAAGTAGGCTATATATTTAAACTAGAAATCATATGCTAACTCCAACACCTACGTCTATCCCACTCTCAGTCAAAAAAAAAATTATATTCTTTAAATTTTTCCAAAAAATATTTGGAAAGTAGGCTATAATTTGAAAACTAATCATCCTAAAAAGTCATATATAGACTCAAACCGATGGCTTTTATGTCCTTAATCGTTAGAACAAAACATGAAATTTTTGACATTTTTCCAAATATTGATCATTTTTAAAAATGGGCTATATTTTGTAAACTATGAATTACACAAAAAATGTGTTTGACATAAATGACAGGTATTTACCCCCTCTACCCACAAACCAAGTCCCAGGTCTCTGGCACAAAATCCAAAACGGTTCAATTTTGAAAGTAGACGATATTTTGAAAACTAATCATTCTAAAAGGCATATATAGACTCAAACAAATGTCCTTTAAGTCCTTTAACGTTAGAACAAAACTTAACATTTTTTCATTTTTTCAAAAAAAAGTCCAATTCTCAAAATTGCCTATATTTTGGAAACTAAGAATTAGTTCCGAAATGGCGGTCGTAGCTTAACTCAACCTAACCTAACCCTACGAGGTGTGATCAAAAAGTTGCAAAATGGCTGCCGTAGCTTAAATTAACCTTTGATTGATCCCTGTTGATTGACCCCTTTTGATTGATCTCTGTTGATGTATCCCTTTGGACTGGTCCCTGTTGACTAGCCCCTTTGGACGGGTCCTTTTTAAATGGGGAGTCATTTTTTTACGGCTCCCGGAGGACGGGTTTTTGTTGACGGGTCCCTGTGGGCGGATCCTTTGGACTGATCCTTATGGACTGGCCCGTGCATTTTATCCAAAATATGTCAAAGGGACCCGCCCACAGGGACCCGTCAACAAGGACCCGTCCTCTTTGACCCGTAAAAAAATGACTCCCCCTTTAAAAAGGACCCGTCCAAAGGGGCTAATCAACAGGGACCAGTCCAAAGGGATACATCAACAGAGATCAATCAAAAGGGGTCAATCAACAGTGATCAATCAAAGGTTAAGTTAAGCTACGGCAGCCATTTTGGAAATTTTTGATCACACCTCGTAGGGTTAGGTTAGGTTGAGTTAAGATACGACCGCCATTTTGGAACTAATTCTTAGTTTCCAAAATATAGGCAATTTTGGAAATTGGACTTTTTTTGAAAAAATGAACAAATGTTAAGTTTTGTTCTAATGTTAAAGGACTTAAAGGACATTTGTTTGAGTCTATATATGCCTTTTAGAATGATTAGTTTTCAAAATATCGTCTACTTTCAAAATTGAACCGTTTTGGAATTTGTCCCAGAGACCTGGGACTTGGTTTGTGGGTAGAGGGGGTAAATACCTGTCATTTATGTCAAACTCATTTTTGTGTAATTCATAGTTTACAGAATATAGCCCATTTTTAAAAATGATCAATATTTGGAAAAATGTCAAAAATTCCATGTTTTGTTCTAACGATTAAGGACATAAAAGCCATTGGTTTGAGTCTATATATGACTTTTTAGGATGATTAGTTTTCAAATTATAGCCTACTTTCCAAATATTTTTTGGAAAAATTTAAAGAATATATAATTATTTTTTTGACTGAGAGTGGGATAGACGTAGTTGTTGGAGTTAGCATATGATTTTTAGTTTAAATATATAGCCTACTTTCCCAATTTACCTTTTTTGAAAAATTTGAAATGTATAATGTTTTTGACTAGGCGTGGAATGGAGTTGAGAGACCATAATTAACCTTAGAGTAGTTTGGATTCTTGGAATTTTAGTGTGTTGTTGTTGCTTACAAACATGACGGTAAGCATTATGCTATCATAAAAAGGGCTGAGATACTTTCCATGAACAAGAGAAATATCCTCTAAATACATTGACAAAAAATAACTTGTGAAATAAACCATTACGAATAGGGTACCACAAAGTAACTTGTGAAATAAGCCATTACAAATAGGGTGCCACTTTTACACCCCACTTTTGCACCCACTTTTGCACCCGAACATTACATCATCTGACACAATAAAAATAGGAATGGTTGTTGTCGAGACCGAGATAAGAGTGGGGGGTAATGAATTTATAGTGATATGATCGGAAATCCCATTATCACTTTAGTATTGACATCAATCAATTTTTTTTTTTTAAATCGTGTTTTTGACAGAGTGGGATAGACATAGTTATAAGAGTTGAGAGTCGATAATTAATCTAAAAGTACTCTGGAATTCATGGAATCTTAGTGTGTTGTTGTTGTTGCTTACAAACCGGTATGGTCACGTCAAGTGAGGTTAGCTAGGATTAGATTAGGATATGTTCAGGTAGTTTCCATAGTCACCGCTAGATAGCGGAAACATACTCTGCGTGTCGCATGTGGCTATTTGACAAATTTTTACTGTGGGAAAAAACGTGCTTCTATAACCTGTGTATATAAATTTAATATACAAATAACCACTAAGTGTTTAGAACTAGCATGTATAGCCTTGTATAGGGAATATAGGGGTCCTTAACAAGATAGAGTGTCTAACACACGAGTGTACAGCCTTTTGATATGCAGTAAGTACCTGATCACGCCTACTCAATTGCGCCTACCATTAATCGCGCCTACCACCAATTGCGTCTACTACCAATCGCGCCTACTAGGACATGACTTTTCATAAAACCAAAACATTTTCTTTTTTGTCAGCCTCCCACCCCTCTCATCAATCTATGACGTCATAGTCATAGTCAGCCTTAAAGCAAGTCTAAACTTGTAGAACATGTCACGTGACAAAGTTAGGTTAGGTAAAGTTAGGTTATGTTAGGTGAACTGAGGTTAAGTCTTAAAATACCCCCTCTCTGCCTTGTACATTGTATAAACATTGACACTGTAACTTTGTGATATCAAAAGTGATCTGAGTCGCGCCCATATCAATCACGTCTACTATCAATCGCGCCTACTATCAAGCACGCCTACTATCAATTGCACCTACTATCAATTGCGTCTTCTACCAATTGCATCTACTATAAATTGCGCCTACTATGAATCGCGTCTACTATCAATTACACCTACTATCAAATGCACCTAATATAAATCTCGCCTACTATCAATCACGTCTACTATCAATTGTGTGCCTACTATGAATCGCGCCAACTATCAATTACGCCTACTATCAATCACGCGTACTATCAATTACACCTACTATCAATCACGCCCATGTCTAATTACACTTACTATCAATCGCGCCTACTATCATTTGCGTCTACTATAAATCGCACTCATGTCAAATTTCGCCTACTATCAATCACGCCTACTATCATTTGCGTCTACTATAAATCGTGCTCATGTCAAATCGCGCCTACTATCAATTACGCCAACTATCAATCGCGTCTACTATCATTTGCGTCTACTATAAATCGCGCCCATGTCTACTTACGCCTACTATCAATCGCGCCTACTATCTTTCGTGTCTACTATAAATCGCGCTCATGTCAAATCACGCCTACTATCAATCACGCCTACTTTCAATTGCGTCTGCTGTTAATCGCGTCTACTATCAATTGCGTCTACTGCCAATCGCGCCTACTAAGACATGACTTTTCATTAAATCAAAACATTTCCTTTTTTGTCAGCCACTCACCCCTCCCATCAATCTATGACGACATAATCAGTCTCAAAGCAAGTCTAAACTTGTAGAACATGTCACGTGACAAAGTTAGGTAAAGTTTGGTTATGTTAAGTGAGCTGAGGTTAAGTCTTGAAATACCCCCCTCTCTACCTTGTACTTTGTATAAACATTGACACTGTAACTTTATAATATCAAAAAATGATCTAAGTCGTGCCCATGTCAAATCGCGCCTACTATCAATCACCCCTACTATCAATCACGCCTACTATCATTTGCGTCTACTATAAATCACGCTCATGTCAAATCACGCCTACTATGAATCACGTCTACTATTAATCGCGTCTACTATCAATTGCGTCAACTATAAATCACGCCTACTAAGACATGACGTTTCATTAAACTAAAACATTTCCTTTTTGCCAGCCTCTCACCCCTCCCATCAATCTATGACGACATACTCAGTCTTAAAGCAAGTCTAAACTTGTAGAACATGTCACGTGACAAAGTTAGGATAGGTAAAGTTTGGTTATGTTAAGTGAGCTGAGGTTAAGTCTTAAAATACCCCCTCTCTACCTTGTACTTTGTATAAACATTGACACTGTAACTTTATAATATCAAAAAATGATCTAAGTCGCACCCATGTCAAATTACGTCTACTATCAATCGCGCCTACTATCAATCACGCCTACTATCAATCACGCCTACTATCATTTGCGTCTACTATAAATCGCGCTTTTGTCAAATCACGCCTACTATCAATCACGCCTAATATCAATTGCGTCTACTATTAACGCGCCTACTATCAATTGCGTCTACTATAAATCACGCCTACTAAGACATGACGTTTCATTAAACTAAAACATTTCCTTTTTGCCAGCCTCTCACCCCTCCCATCAATCTATGACGACATAATCAGTCTTAAAACAAGTCTAAACTTGTAGAACATGTCACGTGACAAAGTTAGGTTAGGTAAAGTTTGGTTATGTTAAGTGAGCTGAGGTTAAGTCTTAAAATACCCCCTCTCTACCTTGTACTTTGTATAAACATTGACACTGTAACTTTATAATATCAAAAATGATCAAAGTCGCGCCCATGTCAAATTACGTCTACTATCAATCGTGCCTGCTATCAATAACGCCTACTATCAATTGAGCCTACTATGAATTGCGCTTACTACAAATCACGCCTACTATCAATCACGTCTAGTATCAATTACACCTACTATCAATTACGTCTACTATCAATTGCGTCTACTATAATTCACGCCTACTAGGACATGACGTTTCATTAAACTAAAACATTTCCTTTTTTGCCAGCCTCTCACCCCTCCCATCCGCAAAACGTGCTTGTATAAGCTGTGTATTTAAATTCAATATATACAATTAACCACTAAGTGTTCAGAACTAACATGTCTAGGGTATATATTGGATCCTTAGCAACAAACAAAAAATACTGTCTAACCTACGAGTGTACGGTTTTGGCATACACAGTAAGTACCTGTTAACCTTGACTAGGGTATAAGAATATTGTCAGTTGACTACTGCCTGTTACAGTGTTCACATCGTGAAAGACCGTCTCACCTACCAGTCTCCAGCCTTGTCATACGCAGTAAGCAGCTGTTGGCGGAAAACAACATCCATAAATCTTGACATTTAGGAAAGTGTGTATGTGTGTGTGGGTAAATCACTTGTAATCTAAAGATTGTTCATGTGACTTTACTAAAATTTAATTCATATGTATTAGTTGATATGGAAGTCTCAACAACCAGTCATGGCAAGCCATGTGTCTTCTATAAAGGATATACATATATTGTAAAAACAACCAATAAAGATGGAACTGTTATTTGGCGATGTTCAAAACAACGATCCAAAAAGTGTCGAGGAATGATCAAAACAAAAGACTCCAACGTACTTACTTCAAAAGAACATCATTGTGAATCTCAAATTAATACACATTTAAATACGCAAAATACTCTAACCCAGGTAAAAAGCAAGTCCAAGAAAAATATATTGCTGCTCAAGATAGTGCATTGTTTGATAAAATGCATTCATCATCACCTCAAAAGACATGTTAGGACAAATATCATCGTTCAAAAAACCCTTAACACTATCAAAAGCAACGCAGACTCTACAAGAGGTCCCTGTGGAAAACTAACAAGAGGAATTGGATAGTTCTAGTGATGTTGAGAATGATGATGATGATGATAATGATGGTCACAATGACTATAATAATTTTGATGATAATATTCATAATGATGATGATGATAATTATGAAAAAGAAGAGGATGAGGGTTTTATGTTTGTAAAACCATTGCGGCTTCCCCAGTTTTTAAGAGCAAGAGTACCTGGAGAAAGTTGTAAAAGGATCTACAACAAGCGTTGTGTTTAAAAATCTATATCGAACAATGATAAAGAGATAGAGTTGAATTCAGTGTGTAACTATTATAAAATGAATTTAATAAAAATATTGTATGGGTATTGTCTGTTTTTCTTAATTACTATCCCCATGTCCCACTATTAATACAATTGTTAACCATCAACAGTCTCTATGTTCAGAAAGAGAGTGGCCTTAAACAATACACTATATCTATGGTTTGTGTGTACCGAGTATCATAATAATACAGTGTGACCAAGCCATGTTAAGGCAATAGTTATGTCAGGTAAGGGATTCGAACCCTTGCTTCCTTATACAGAAATTTGATCTTAAGTCAAACACCTTAACCACTCGGCCAAACTGACAGTTACTAATTTAATTGGTCTTGAGGACTTGAGTGTTTACAAAACTTTTTCCAGTATACATTGACTAAACCACTTGCTTGTTTTGAAATATAGATTTTGTTTTGTTTTACCATAACATTGCAGTTATGAGTCTTGTGAACTGGGTGTTCAATATAGGGTTAAAGGCATTTTAAAAATCTCTTAGGTATCGTGTCATGGGTTTTAGTAATGCATTACTGTTCGTTGACTAACATTTACCGTTAAACAACATTATTTTGGTGAATGTACATGTTGTTGTTTGAGTCTTTAGTCCTTTGACTGGTTTAATGCAGATCTCAGCGCCTATCTGTCCCGAGCTAATCGTTTCATCTCTATATAGCTACCACATCCTACATTCAAGGCTATCTGTTTAACATATTCTAAACTTGCGTCTACTATAAATCGTGCTCATGTCAAATCGCGCCTACTATCAATTACGCCTACTATCAATCGCGTCTACTATCATTTGCGTCTACTATAAATCGCGCCCATGTCTAATTACGCCTACTATCAATCGCGCCTACTATCTTTCGTGTCTACTATAAATCGCGCTCATGTCAGTTCTCGTCCTCGAACCTTTCTTCCATAACTAAGTTTGCTATTCTTGGGTGTCTTAGTACTTCATTAGCAGTCGCCAGATACATCTCATCTCCCCCACTCGTCTTAATACACCTTTGATAGTAACCCTATTTACCCATCTAATCTTCATCATTCTCCTGTAACACCACATTTCAAACACTTCAATTCTCCACTTTTCTGCTACACCAATTGTCCAAGTTTTACTTTCATAGAGTGCCACGCTCCAGACAAAGGCCTTCAAAATGACTTTCTAATACCTAAATCTATATTCAATGTCAACAGATTCTGTAGAAATGCTTTCCTTGTCTGAGCTACATAAGAATCCTAATCGTCTCCGGTATAATGTCTTGTTTAGCAAACATAGTCGCTCAAAAGGTCTAAGCATTTTTTGTATATAACCCGAAATAGCAAACAGTTTTTCTAAAACCCTACTCATTGGTCAATAACAAGCAGAGTCGCCAAAGTGTTTCGTTGGTAATTAACTCATGTCTGGTTAATCAATTCCTTTCATATCGTTATCCAATTGTAGTAGTAAGGACTGGTGAACAACGTCAGTTCAACACATTGCTTTACACGCAAATGTAGTTAGGCCCTTTGACATAATTTAAATAAATTCATGGGCTAGTCCGTAGGGACCGGTCCAAAGGGGCTCATCCACAAGGACTTGTCCACAAGGACCTGCCCACAAGGACTCGTCCACAAGGACCTGTCATCAATAACCTGTCAACAAGGACTCGTCCACAAGGACCTGTCCACAAGGACTCGTCCACAAGGACTTGTCCACAAGGACCTGTCAACAAGGACTCGTCCACAAGGACTTGTCCACAAGAACCTGTCAACAATGACCCGTCAACAATGACCTGTCAACAATAACCCATCAACTGGGGCCCGACCACAGGGGCTCATCAACAATAACAGGGGCTCTCACCTCAAGGCCTAACGTGCCCCTCTTTGTTTATCAGTTTGGCTATCGACAAGCACCACTTGGAAAACGTTTTGATCACCCCTCGTGGGTTGGGTTTGGTTAGGTTACACTACAGCCACCATCTTTAAAAAGGCAGCCCTCTTACAAAAGCCATGAGTGGACATGTGTGTAAAAACGGAAAACAATCTTGTTAATTCATAGTGGCTTTCCACCGAACACATGCACTTTATGTAGAACAACGTTTAATTCCATATTGGCAATCAAACTCTCACATATTGCACTTGGAAAGCGAGATTTTCTAAAAAATTACAATTTCACCCCATAGTAGGGGAAGGTTTTATTTTGGGGTGGAAATATGTTGTCCAATGGAAAGGGGATGTTAGCCCGAGTTCAATGGCACCTCATACAAGTCTCTAGCCTGATTGGTTCGCGAGATATTGCCATTTTAGTATTCCAGCGGTGGAGCGGTGGCGGTGGATATAGAACCGATTCATTTCCACTACTTACATCTTGTAATAAAAATAATTCCCTTCCTACAAAGGTTGGTTGATTCCTCAGTTTAGGGGCTGCGACAACGCGGTCATGTCGCCCCGTGTACTTTGCGTGTGTGTTCTAATCTGTCTGATAACCGGTGTTAATTGTGATGGCTGTTTCAATGTGTGTTGTCTGTTTTTAATTCGAGTAGGGACTGCAGACATTCAATTTTCAAGTAGTTCCTCTTTTGATACCAAAAGCCACCGTCAACGACAACTAGTTCTGAGCTTCGTTATTAGATGCCACCATAGTGGGTTCCTGGTGACGAACGTTGGAACGTAAGAGCGTTAGTCAAATCTAACCTGTAGAAGGTTCTTTTACATGCCATAAATCTATGACATGGGACCGCCGGCTTTACTTCCCCTCCAAAGGAAGGCATACTTAGGGACTTTAACGCTCTTAAAAATCCAACGACTTCGGCCGGGTTTGAACCCGCGATCTTGGGCATAGAAGCTCAGCAAGCTACCAACTACGCCACCGAAGCCGCCCCTTCCTACAAAGAGCACTGTTGGGGAATTTATTTATTTATTTATTTATTTAGCGTATGGCAATAACAAAACTGAATTACAACATAATAAAGAAATAAAAATAATAATTTAACTAATGTGCACTTTTAACAAGAAATATGCAAATCACAGTATGCCAGCAATGCTCAAATCGGGATTTTCGGGGTTATGGTATGTTCTCCCACTCTGTGACTTACACATTTTGGATTAAAAAGAGGATACACTCCCAAAAAAATAAAACAAAATCAACTCCTATTATAAAACATTTAATTTACCAAATATATGGCGCTACAAACAAAATAAACAAATAAACTACTGACCAATCCTTCTAACTTGTTCAGAGTGAACAAGGAATACATAAAAATCAAACAAATATTATATTAAAATACATGGTTTCCTTCAAACCAACAAACTTATAATTCTTTTCACTTCCATAAAGTATCCCCTTTTAAGTTCAGTACAATCACGAGCTCCAATGGCTCGATACTTTCCAATCTGAACGGTGTAATTCTTTTACACACCTCAATATCTATTTTATGAGTTTCTTATAATCAAGACAATATATAATCGTATTTAAAGTACATATTACTCCTTTACTTAAATTTTTGGGCATTTCACAATATTCTCACGTTACCACCTATCTCAAGTTTAACAAATTCACCACAGTGATCGGGAAAATACTTGTGTACTCCAGAGTTATAGAAGACTACTTGAACAAAGTCAAAAATTATGATCACTCCCGAAATCTAATATTCCTCATTGAACTCGTGAAATCCTACATCAATACAACATTCCATTAGGGATTTTAATTTATTTGTCTTAAAAGACCATTATCACATAAGAAAGCTACGATCTGAACTGGCAAGCGGTACTTTCATCTACAAGAACCTCGGTTCGAATCCCGGGTCATTAACAAATTCTAAACACTCACGGTGTATTATTACTTCCAACAGACGGTCCTCGCTGACCTACCACACTTACAATGACGATGGGTCGGACCGTAACCACTCGGCGCGATTTATTGCCTAGAGGGGAGGCCTCAAGACTTGCCCACACGGGACAGCTACATTCATGCTTTTAAAACAGCTATTTCTTCTTCTCAGTTCTCTGAACAGACCTGGCGTTACTTTCATTTATTTTAACAACATTATTTAGGTTCATAGACCACTTTCGTAACCTTGGCATTTATTAATTATGAAGTGTCATCATTGATGGGTAAGAATAATTCAATACAACAACAATATTTAGGGCTTCACTCAATCGAACCTTGGTTCGATTCTTCCACTCCTCGGGAACTACATCCCATACTGGAGGACTTTAATTCGCGGCTTAGGGCGACCTCGGTCTAACCTGCGCTCATCAATACAATAAATTCGTACCCTTTAAACAATTCCTCGTGATCCACATCACTATATGGAGGACTTTATCATAGCTCAATTACCGCAATCAACTGTCCCTCATAATTAATTTACCAAGTGCGTTTAGATTCAACGCCTTCCTAGCGTGACAATTTACTTTAATGCGCTACATGGCGCTATACATTACTTTAAGGCCAAGCGTCTTCCAAAGAACTGATAAATTCATCAACAATTGATCTATATCTCAATTTTTTATATTAATCCTCTCCCGTGACAACAATCGCTATACTTTAAGAACATGTATTCATACCCTGTCTTTATACTTTTACTAGAGCTCAAAAGCTATTACTTTCATATAATTCAACTTAATCTTCATTTACCTAGTTTTTATTATTATTTTTTTTACGCTTGCTTTTATAACATTTATCAAATACGCTGATATTTTATCTCATACATTTCCTCTAAAGGATTTATTCATTTCACATAATTATTTTATAATTTCTCAATTTTATTTGTTCAGACCGCGCTCCTATTCTGTTATTTGTTATTCAAAAACATCCCTATTTCTCAAACTCAGGTGGATTGTACACAAACATTTCCCAACACAAAACATAATGAAAATAGTTACTCACATGTTCAGATCGGTCCACGACCGTACTTTCCAACGATGTTTCATTTCGCCCACAATTTGTGATTAAATCATCTTGCACAAATTCATTTCACACACTGACATATCTTGACACACATATAACTCATATACATTAAACACTGGTAACATTTTAAAATACACTTGTGTATTCCTCTATGATACACAATAAAATCACTGAAACATTACTCTTTAACACAAATTTTATATATTTACACTACACAGATTCTAACCACTAAGGCTTTTATTAGGCCTTTCACACGTGATTTCTTGACTCCCCGTCTCCAAGGGTGAAATTAGTAAATGTCGGCTTCCTATCTGACCAGAATGTGAAAGTCTCGAACAATCTACCTCCTCCCTGGAATAGTACTCCTTCAAATCCGGTTTCCTGACGATCAGCTATTATTATTATTATTAACTCGAAACTGCTTCTTTCTAGACCCTTTTGGTTGGTCTAGCGAAAGTCTGTCTTGTTCACGGTCCCCCAGATAATCTATCGGTGAACTATTATTTCTAGCATCTAATACTCTTCGTAACTTAGTGATTTTTATAGTTCGTTTGTTTCCTTGAAACAATGTCTAGAGTTGACTTCTCCTTTCTGATTATTCTGTTCTCGAATTCCTATCTTTTCAGTATACTATGCGAACCTTATTCTGTCCGACCCTGATCGGGTTCTTTAAAGTTGTTAGAATGTTTATCTCGCTGTTATGGTACTTCAAAACGTTACGATACTTTCGGTCGTTTAATTTAACTATATTTTGAAGACCTATCGCCTGTTCTCTAAGTTCGCAGCCTGCTTTGACTGTAATTACTGAACTTTTTACTGTAAGATTGATACTGGCGGAACTAGATCCTGTATTAGGATTTTCCTAATTCTCCACACGGCGATACTATAATAATACTTCTCGGCCACTCCTTACGGGTGCACGTTGGTTGTCGATACAGCGACGCCCTCGGGCTGTCGGATACTGTCTATACGATGTGATACAGCGTCTCCCCTCAAGGAATGCTTGTAGACTGCATGATTGGCTTGGTTCTGCCAGGACTTTTATACTCTCTGGCTACAAAAAGATAAAATCCACGCCTTTTCCTGAACCAACTTTTGAAGTAATGGTCGCACACATATAAAATTTATATCTCTGGAAAGCTTGTTCTCTAAACGTAAAATGACCACTCTGCACATGAAAATCGATCGTGCAGTTCTGAGATATTAAATAAAATTTGGTCCTGAGCTGTGTGGGTGTTACAGTTGAATTTTAATTCCCCACTCCTTGGGTCTCGGGAAACCCCCAATGACGTATGGCCACGTCTGCACTTCTTATCTGGGCCTTTATTATAACATCTTTCTCCACACAAAAATCTCTAATCCGAAATGATTCACAATGATGTGTTTCTTTAGTTAATATTATTCTTGCAAATGGGTTAAATCTAATTATTCTTCTTCTGGCACAGCTGCGCGGTTGCTATTTTACTGCAATCGCAAGGTTAATTTCCGAAACAAGCTCTTCGTCTCTCCGACGGAAAATTCCACTCGTTCTAATTATAGCTATGATAGGCTCCGAGCGGTGCGTCATGCGTGATCTCATCTCCTGGCCACCTGGCTCCAGTCTCTTGCACAACGTTATGCTTGCTCTCTTGTATAAAATCTTTCTATGTTCCTCTGAAGACTGTATATTTCTTTCCTTCCTTTCCCCAAAATACATGGATTCGACCCCTTGAACCAATGGTACATGGGTTCACTAAGTCATTAAATTTATAATTTAATATCTAAATTCTCTATCCATTGAAGGACTGCCTCTGTCACTTCATAGAAATCGTTACGATTTCCAGGGTACGCTCGACGGCTGCAACTTGATATAATGTGTTGGATGGTCTGATGTTCACTGCCACGATCATATTGGGGAGATGGGACTTTTCCCCAGCGTTGAAGACTCTCTGCGCAGATGCCATGGCCTGTTTGAATCATGTTAATTGTCTTCCATGCATGTCGCGGGAGTTCCATGCCTGGTGGCTTTGTGGTGGTTCTTATTAGAGTCTGATGTTCGATGTTATTAGTTATACTCCACATTTCCGACTACTTCTTGTTCATGTTAAAGCTCATTTCTTGTAACGATTCTGCCAATATTATGGATGGCCGCCTGGATTTTAATCTACGTCAGAGTGAATTGGGAGCTGTGGATTTTTAATCAATTTTTCATATTCCTTGAGAAGGGCATTCTGTCTACTCAAATCTGGTGGAGCAATATGACTTAAAGGTGGTAGCCATTGTAGAGGAGTAGATCTAATGCATCCTGTTATTGTCCTCATTGCTGTATGTAGTTGAACATCAATTTCCCTCACATGAGGGCTATTAAGCCATACTGGGGCGCAATATTCAGCAGCAGAATAGACAAGACCTAAGGAAGAGCATCTTAAAGTTGTAGATGTTGCACCCCATGAACTTCCACTCAACTTCTGTATGATGTTATTACGTGAGCTCAACTTTGCAGCGGTGTTTTCTATGTGTTGGGGAAGAACTGCAGTCATTCAGCTCCGGAGAATGTGGTTGGTACTTAATCGAGTGACTCGTGACGTCATGGTCATCAGGGCCCTAAATCTGCTGAATATAGGAGCGATATCCTTCTCTTAAATCAATTTATTTTTAGGGGCTTGGGACATTTTGGTTATCAGCTCCGTGTTGCTGGTATGTGCGTTGAAAGTGTCTGATAACCTGTATTTATGCGATGACTGTAGTAGTGCGTGTAGCTGTATTAGGGACAGGGCTCGGACATTTATGTACTGAACTAAAATATGCCTGCAATTATGCACTAAAATGTAGAAAATATGCATTAAAAGTTGAAAAATATGCGGTTAACAATAAGCCAATTTTATAACAAAGGAGAAACTGTTCCGCCTAGTCAATACATTTATTTACAACAAGTTATAAACTTGTTATTATATGGTACATGTTTCAGGACCTCTAGTACTGGTCCCTTGTTCAGCCATAAATTAAGATGCAAAATCCAGCATAATTAAATATATCATAAAAATACATAAAATGATGAGTGAATGGATGAAATTAGGTGAAAAAGAACATATTAACCATGAGAAGTAACATGAGTGTGCATCAGTACCAATGGTATTACTTTTTACTGATGCTCACTCATGTTACTTCTCATGGTTAATATGTTCTTTTTCACCTCATTTCATCCATTCACTCATCATTTTATGTATTTTTATGGTATCTTTAATTATGCTGGATTTTGCTTCTTAATTTATGGCTGAAGAAGGGACCAGTACTAGAGGCCCCGAAACATGTACCATATAATAACAAGTTTATAACTTGTTGTAAATAAATGTATTGACTAGGCGGAACAGTTTCTCCTTTGTTATATAGTGAGTCTGTCAATACGGAAAATGAACTTCTTTCAGAGCACAAGCCAATCTTATTCACTCACTTTATACAAGTATCATTCACAGCTGAAAGAACCATCACAATCGATAATTGCAAGTTTTGCAATGTTTTCAGGAGACAAATTACGTCTATTTTAATAATTTTCAGTGCATAAATATCCGGTCCCTAACCATCAGTTGAATAATCACTATTAACTGACACCCACTGTTTTAATAAATACTTTCTGCTGCTCTTCTCTTTAGGTATTTTGAGTTAAGGATATGCAGACTAAGAATAAAGTAACACATTAAATGAAGAAACGCCTCACAAAACTAACCCCGGACTACTGGCTGTCGAGATGATGACAGGAAAGTCCCACCCCATTCCCTTCTTCAAATAGCCATAAAGCATTGTGTGAAGTACGAGTACTCTCATCTCGTTATCTCTTGCTCAGAAAGTTGCTTACGAGGAATGTCCAACACGCAGGCGGAACCTATTTTGTTCAGCATGTTTTAAATTATATTAATTTCAACTGTGTGTGCTAAAATATGCTGTTATGTTCAGAATATGCAAAATATCCAAACAAACCTCAAAATATGTATTTGCATATGCGCATATGCATTTTCAAACAAGAAGTTCCGAGACAAACTAAAGAGCCTACTTTTCTTAAATTTAAGATTCATGCCAATGATTAATCTATATGGACCGATCTATAATAATGGCGAAATTAAGTTGGTAAGAACGAAATTTCCAATTAGTTCGAAATATACTGTAACCTTTATGCATCTGTGATTGCATAAATTTTACATATTTATTCCAACAAGATTTGCTTGTTGAACAAGGAATAACAAAGGGAAGTTCGTACGTGCCTTAGAGTAACTTTCACCCAGCACAAACAAAGACGGTAGGGAGAGAAAGTTGACATCTGGATACCACATGCGCTCAGACAACGCGCAGAGGTCCTTCAACTAAGCGAGCAAATGCGAAAATTTCAACGATCACTCACCAAATAAACCCCGCCCATTTCAGAGGAATTGGAGCAGTAATTAAAATACAGAAACAGGAATTATACCATCGTATAGGGGACAATCCCGGCCTCTCAGAAGTATTGTCAAAATTTAAATTGGATCATTCTGTGATTTTTGCCAGAATTAACATGAAATCAGGGGGTGGATTTAAAACTACCAATAGCAGCGAGGGACACGAGACGCGACCAAATCCCGCCGAAATTAAGGAACAATGAAGGAAATTACGGAGCTCATTATATAAAGATCCAACGATCGGATTTTGGATAAAAAGATGTCATTGAGACATTAGAAATGAGGACGTTCAAGGGAGCTAGTTTGCATATTCATGTGAGTGTTATTATGGAAATAAATTCTAAAAACTCCCCACTCCAAGTCCCCCTAAGAGAAATCATATAAATAATGGTTGGAGACGCAGCGAAAACAGTTTCTTACCCGGGCGCTGTGGAGGCGGAAGCCCGCGCTTGAAGCAATAAGGATATTAACAAATTTTACAAGTTTTTATAAAGTTTTCTATTTGGTGCGCTGCTTAGGCGCAAGCCCACGATCGTCGCGGTGGGAACAATTTTACAAGTTTTATAAGTAGAAGCAGACATACCTTTGGAATTTGAATGTCGCTAAGTATTCGCGAGTGCGAATTAGAACAGTGCATATCATGACAGTACGCAGTTATAATGATAGGGATAGCCGTACGAGCTATTAGTAGCTAAATCAGTGGTCTAGGAAGCTATGGAACTATCAGCTGAACTAAGTAGGTTGATGATAGCTATAGGAAGTAGGAGCTTCATATCCAAGAACCGTGCATTGTGATAATAATAATAATTCACAGTGGACCTTTGCTTTGGTGAATTTTGGAAACCGTGTGTAAATTATCCTCCTGGAAAGATGAACCAACTGATCAAGAAGACTGATATCAAGGACCAGAGCAGCATCAGGATGTATGAGAGATAAGTAAAAATTGTATGGGGCATGTTTGCCATAGCGTATCCCATCATGGGGATCGGATAAGTTTATCTCGATCATAAGCAATTATGATAAAAATAGGTATTTTAGGCATAGCAGGCATGTTTTGTGTAGATTTGTGTATTTATCAGTAATGATTATTTTTGTGTGTTTTATAACGTAATTAGTCTATGAGCATCAAAATTTTTGTTTAAATATGTTTTGTTTTGAGAGTGTCAGTAATCTTGTTGAATGCACAGTTAAGGGAATAATTGGTTTGATAGTGCTTATGCACGATATGAACGTAAAAGCTAATATGGGGAAGACAGCTCGATATTGTGGCAAGACTAGTAATGACACTGAAATTATGTGAATAATAAGTATGGTAATTGATAATCACACTAAGGTAAGGGAAGGTAAGACAAAATGGCTGGATGGATAAGGTAATATTCAAAAAAGGCTGAGAGTTGATCCTGGGTTGAGCAGAAATTAATAACGGAGGTGGTATTCCCGTGTTCTACGACGATATAAATGGTAAGTGAAATTAATAACGGAGGTGGTATTCCCGTGTTCTACGATGATATAAATGGTAAGTGAAATTAATAACGGAGGTGGTATTCCCGTGTTCTACGATGATATAAATGGTAAGTGAAATGATTGAGTTCATTGTCTGATGAGAGTGCGTTTTAGCTCCGTCGGAAAAGTAATTGTACAGCTCGAACCCAAGGTAGTCAAAAGAAAGTCTTAGGAAGCAGGTATAGGAGTGCGGCCAGCCGTCTGAATTCTAAAATTAGCAATGAAGGTTATTGCCTGCCCAGCTGGTTGGTGTGGTGAGAGTGTCTGTCACAAGGTCGAGGATGTTATTGTATTCTATGAGGGAAGGTAGTCCGGCTTCCCAGGGATTCTTCTTTTATGCCGCTTTAGGAAGCGACGTCTTGTATTGTCATTATTTTGAGTGCATTCATTATAGTTGTTTGTTTATTAATAGTCGCGGGGCACCGGCCGCCGAGTATTTATTTGATGCTTCATGTATGTTGACTTGGCCATGTTACCACAATTAACAGAGTCATGGCTCTGGGAGAAGTAATTGTTTTTAAGTTAGAAGTGCACACATGCCTGTGACCTAGAATAAAACTATTGCCTTCATTGTCTGACTCTTGTGAGGAAAGATGATGATTGTACGAGAAAACATGTCCGAGCTCCCAGAAACCAATTTTGCAAGTTATAAACATGAGTGCGCATATTTGTTGTGATAGAATGGCTAGGTTATTTAGGCCATAGTTGATGAACTAAGTCTGTTGACGTTAATTTTTGGACTTGAAGCAGTGGACTGCAATGAAATAGATTATTTTTCTTTTCCTGGTTTCAGCCAGTGTGATAAATTATTTTGATTTTTTGTATGTTGATGATTAGAGTAATTTGAGGGAGTTTATTTGTTTTGTTTATTGTCTATGGATGGGAGAAATGGGAGATGATGTTTTTGTGAATAAAATTATTTTGTATTAGGAGTTCTCTGACATACTGATTTTAAGTTATGCCTCCTGTGATCCTCGACGATATTCCTAGGATGTTTAGAATAAGTTAGAGCCACACCGAACAGACCACTCCCCGAGCTAGAGTCGGCATCCTGGAAGAACACTGAAGGGTACAATATCTGGCATAATGTAGCCTAATAGAGCATTACAGTTGGCAGCCCTGCTGACAGAATACATTCTTAGTTCCATCTCTTAAGGTACAGAATACAAAATTTGGTTGAAGTCCAATGGCTAGCATAGACGTTACATGCAGTTAGACATTGGATCTATCAGCGCGCGTAAAATCATGTTGGCAGCAATGTCATGCATATGTTGGTCAGAAATAATCTGAAATATTATGATCTATTGTTGTGCCAATTTTGGATGAAATCCATTTTTTAGTATAGAAGTTACTGGTATTTTAAAATTGGACCTATCAGCAGGCTTAGAATCATGTTGTTAGCACAGACATACATTAGTTGCTCCAAATTAATGTAGACTGTCAGGTCCTATACGTGTGCAAGGTTTAAAGCTGTTGGCTCGCATAATTTCTGATATATTGGTATTCGGATAAAAAATAGACAAAGCATTTATTGACAGTTGGCAGCCCTGGTGGCTCTTAATAATACGCTCAGTCATATCTGTTTATGTACTGAACCCTTGCAAAGAAGCTTATGAGACTCAGTTTCGGGGGGGGGGGTGTAACAGTCCATATCGTAAGTTGTTGTTAAAGCGCTTCATTAACATGCAGGGTAACATATAACAAAATAACATGCAGGAAAAAGTGAAGCCAGGGTTAAAAACAATGAATTTAATAACAAATCACCTAACTATACAAAAGAATTAACAAAACAAAACTCCCATATGACTCCCACTTAATAAAAAGTACGCCAAAACTAGGCCAAATCTCTGGAGAGATTAATTACACGGACAAAGTGTCCTTAAGAAAATCAACAAAAGTGACAATGTATGCGCGCGTGTCGTTCTGCATGCTTCACGATGTTACAATCGAATGCATGATTCGTCATCATCCAGAATAAACATTCAGACGACGAATCCACATTGCTTAGAGCTAGACGGACGCGGGGAACAACTATACAACACTTAAAACTAAACCGACACTTCCTATACTTAAAATATACAACACAATAATTTCCGAGAGAAATTGGAATCAAACTGCCGTAGCAAACATTACTGCCTAAAAACTTAGGATTTCTCACACAAATCAACACAAGTAAGTTAACACGTGACCAATAAAAAAATACACATATGACCGCCGTCAAATTTACAAGTACACTACCACTACACCAGACAGGTGTGACATACAAAAATTACATGAATTGAGTCATAAACAAGTCACTAGGCTCAAAGCCAACATTTACATTATTAACACAAATAATCTATCCATACAACATGCAATAATCCGTCACACACATGGCGAACTCCCCAATTAATTATGGTTCCAAAATAACCATCACAATGAACAGGTTTGCTACATGAAAGCTTAAAGGGGCCAGTCGGAACAAGGACTGACTATCAAAATAAGTCACCAGGCGAGACGGGCGATTTGTGGAAATCTGCATATCTGTCAACCCACGTGTGTATCGAAGAAGCGTGCCCCAAAGCACAATAATACGTGTGTGTGTGTGTCAGAACAAAATATCCCGGCATTTCCACTAGGAAATCCAAGAAATCAGCATAATGGACAAGGAACAGCGGTCTCCCTAGAGCCCCCTGCCTTTCCATCAAAAATACAACAACAACAAAAATATGAGGGCGGTAGGACCTCTACCCCTCTTCACGTAGAATCAACACACACACCTGACACAGTAACACACACAGAATCACACGTATGGGTTTGACAGACCCTGAAATAAAAAGACATAAATATTTTCCACTTGCTGGCGCCACCGTTCTCCGTCGTGACTAATTAACCTGAAAAGGAGTCAAAAGAAAATCTATCAAATTAGAACGAAGGTGTTCTACAATTACATCTTAAATCGTTGCACTTGGCAACCCTAATATGAATAATAACCTGTTCAGCAAACATCTTACAGTAATTACCTCCCATTCCTATCACAAATATGAACTTTAAATAAGCACCACTTATCGAATGTAACGGGTTTCGCATTTGCATGGATAAAAAATCACGTACACGCGCCGTGCACATTAAATATGACTCCAAGGAAAACAAATATACAACAAACACTTTGGCCACGCGCCAACGTACATTTAAAAACAATTAGTGTCGGTACAAAGAAAAACACTCTAAAACAAGAAAAGACAAATAAACTATTTACAAAGGTTCCCCCCGCCAATCTAACTACATAATTGAATAATCAATTGTTTGTACATCACCGTCTCAGCTTGCAGAACACTATGACATCCGTCTCAGCCCATTTCCCTATGGAAAAGTTAGCACTCCATATTCGTCTTCGTTGAAGCGCCGGACGTCATCCCAACTCCTGACCGCGTGTTGGACATCTTGATGTAGTCTCCTTGGAAGAAAAGTTCAATGATATTATAATATGACCTGGCTATAGTCGCTTGTGGGTTACTAAATTCGGCCAAAAATAGTCCTATGCGATTAATTACGAAGACTTTCCCTAAATATCGCTCACACACGCGCAATACACACATGAAAAATACACTTAAAAATATACATGAAATACACACTTCGAGTCCAACGACACTGGCTCGACAATACAAGTTTTAAAGTCTGACTGACTCACAGTCGCTATCTCGCTCGGTAATCTACTGCTCTGCTCTGCTTTGACCTTCGCTTGGGTGAGCGCTAATTAGGACGTTTACAAGTCTTGCCCCTAAGAGCTGAAATAGTTGTCTTAAGATAATATTACAAGTTTCAAATCATCACGCACGCTGGCGTGAATTTAGCTCACAAAGCTCACGAAGTAATTGACTTCTAATAATTAAGAGCGTTAAAAATCGTTATGCAAACGGGCGTGAAGTTAGCTCACAGAGCTCACGAACAGAAAAGACATCGAACAGCTTCTCGTCGCACAATTTATTAGAAACTGACAGGGTACGGAGGAGTGGGGTGGATTTAGAAAAAAAATCCAGAGTTTTCATCTCACACAGATGGGACTAGTATCAATCTTCTTCAAATAAATCAAACGTCTCATCGCACTCGTGCGGAGATAATTCCGATCGGTGGTTCTTTAGATAATCAATTCCGCGCGCTTTTTACCACTGACGCCATCCATCGTGTGATATTGGCGTGGTCTCTCCTGATTGGTTGATTCAATTGTAGGTCGGTTGTAAGTAACTCGTGACCATTCCTTTATGATTCCAATTCTGGTGCAAGTTGTTACACAATTTGGCCTTGAACTCAGCTTACCAGGCCGTTCTTCAAGAATAGCTACAAGCTCTACCTCTGTGGCAATCATTGCGACACGCTACCTTGCCTTTATTCTCGTCAACTTCCTCATGTACTGTCTGGGCTGCAGTAATAATAATAATAAATTATGAATGCTTATTTATCGTAGATCAATAAGGGTTCATTTATCCTCAGCACGGTTTTGAAATTCGAAGCAAGTGATTGATTTGGATTTCAAAAACAATATCCACAGTAGTAACAACAACATCTCTTTATTACCTCGCTCAGCTGCTCGAGTGTACAGTCCACTGACCCAATTAGTGTGCGCGCTCCCTCGCCGGAATGGCATTCATACTTCTTCGCTGGACCTCCCCCTTCTCCTCACGTGATTGCCACTCCTTTCGTCTCAGCTGCTTGTTGTTTACAAAACAAAGCATTCTCTCTCCGGCGCTCCACGTACATTTGAGTGTTGGCTCTCAAAATAAATTTTTGCAATACTGATTCTGCACACATCATCTTTCTTATTCATCAAATGGTTCCCTTCTGTAATATGGTTTTAAGTTGGCGCTATTAAAACAGATTTAGCACCAGTGCTCACTTCTTCAAGCCTGTAAGCATTGTTACCCAGATTCTTAATGACACGGAACGGGCCAATAAATTTTGGATAGAATTTTGCAAAGACTTTGTTCTTGGGGTCAGATATCGGTGGTCTGCGAACCAGCACTAACTCTTGTTCTTGTAGTTCCCGGTGAAACTTCTTTCCTCTGAATCTTCTGAGTCTCCGGTCCGCTTGGTTCCTCATGTGCTCTCTCGTTCGCTGGATTCGCAACTCATGCGCTAATAGTGGATCCCTTGGACATGGAATAATCTTGTCCCAAGACCTCTCTGGCAACCTGTTGTGGTGTACAATTAGTGGGACTTGACCCGTCGACTCGTGCTTAGTGGTGTTCATGCACATCTCAATCTCTCCTACTTTGTCAACCCATTTATTATGATCGTTAGGAATCATTACTCTATAGTATTTTGCAACACAGCGAATCGTTCTCTCGCTCGGATTCCCACAAGGATGACGAATGCTTGAAAATACATGTTTTATTCCTAGGCTCTCCAGACCTTGCCTAAAAACATTGCTCGTGAAATAAGTACCATGGTCTGATAAAATGGATTCCGGATTCCCAAGCATCGGAATAACTTTGTTCTGAATTCTACTGAGGACTTGTTTTGATGTCGTCTTTTGGATTGGACATAACACGACCATCTTTGAAAATACATCGACACACACTAGAAGATGTCGGCATCCACGCTTTCCTTTGACTAGAGGGCCAAAACAGTCAATAGCGAGCATCTCGCATGGTTTCTGAGGTAATAGTGGTCTTGGTGGTTGTTTCATAATGAAGTTGTTCCGTTTAGTGCGCTGGCATGCGTCACAAGTTCTTATCACTTCCACAATGGTGAATCGCATCTTAGGCCACGTAAAAGTCTCCCCTATCGTAGCTTCAGTCTTATCCGTGCCGATATGTGCTAGGCTCTCGTGGACATGCCACGTCAATCCTCTCTGTAGTGATGCTGGAACCAGGATTCGCAGCTTGGTATGATGCTCATCCACGTACTTATGCAACAAGTTATTTAAGTAGTGAAATCTTGCTTCTTTAGCATGGGCTTCTCGGTATTCAGGTGAATCTGGTTGTAATTCCTTCCTATAGAATTTGATCATCATCATCATCCATGGGTCTGCTTCTTGCTCCTTCCGAATTTCCTTGAATTTCTCCAAAACTCACGAGCCTTAGGTGTTAGGGTTATAGTGTGAACTTCCGCTGTTACATCGTTTTTGTCTTTAGGATTCCTGCTCAAAGCATCTGGTATGACGTTCATCCCTCCAGGGCAATGCTCTATTGTAATGTCAAACTGCTGTATGTAGATGGACCAGCGCGTAACTCTCTCACTTGCCATCGTCGTCTCGAATAAAAATGTCAGTGCATGGTGGTCGGTTCTGACAATAATGGAATAGCCGTAGATCATCTTACGCCAATGTTGAAGAGAATATAAAATTGCAAGCAGCTCAAGCTCCGTCACGGTGTAGTTCCTCTCATGCTTCCTCAATTTACGACTCGTAAATGCCAAATACGATCTCTTCTTGGGTTCTTCAGCGTCCTCTTGGTACAGCATAGCACCGATTCCAATCAATGAAGCATCTGCTTGAATAATAAATCGCTTCTCAAAGTCCGGATATCCAAGCTTCACACAGTTTTCCAATAAATCTTTCGTAGCTCTAAAAGACCTGTCGCACTCCTCATTCCATGACCATCGATTTGCCTTCTTTAACATCTCCTGCATAGGTGCTATTGTTTCTGTGTATCCAGGGCAATTTTCTTTGAAGAAGCCTGTCACTCCCAAAAATGCTCTTACATGCTTGACTTTAGTTGGTGTGGGAAATTTCTTGATAGCATCAATCTTTGCTGGATTAGGTCTCACGCCCTCAACATCAATTATATGCCCCAAATACAGAATCTCGCTCTGGCAAAAATGTGATTTCTTTAGATTAATTTTGAAGTTCATGGTTCTCAAGTTATCCAGAAGTTTATTTAAGTTTATCAGGTGTTCCTCCATTGTTTCAGATGCAATTAATATGTCGTCAACATATCTTGTGGTGAAGCTCTTGACCTCCTCAGTCAGATTCCTATCGAGTGCTCTTATCAGTGCACATCCAGCAGTTTTCACGCCAAAGGGCATTCGAGACCAGATATAACTTTGGTTGTCGAATAAAAATCCCGTCAACAGTTGAGATTTCTCTTCAAGTTCAAGATGGTGGAAACTATTTGTCAAATCGACACTCGAATATATCTTCTTCCCACGGAAGCCTTTCAAAACATCTTTGATCCTAGGTGCTTGGTCATGCTCAACTAGCAGTTTACTGTTCAAAACTCGCGCGTCTAGGCAGAGCCTAATTGATCCATTTGGCTTGGCCACAGCCAATATTGCGTTCAGGTACGGGGTTGCTGCTTTCCTTATCATGCCAGATTCTAATAAATTAGTAATAATGTCCTTCACCTGAGCAAAATGTTTCTCTGAAATCGGGTATTATTTACTTTTAAATGGGGTCCAGTCTGTAACTTGCATGGCATATTGAAAATTTAAAACTTTTCCAGGTACTGTGTCAAAAGCTCCTTTATGTAATCTCAAAATTTCTTCCAGTTTTCTTCTATCAGGTTCCCCTACTATGGCCTCCTTAAGTCGCTCCTGAAGTAGAATTTCAAATTTAGTTCCGCTAATTTCTTCTTCCGCCAAATGTACCCAAAGTTCCTGCGAAATATCTCGGCTGTCAATTTCCACCACCGCTGTCTGGCTGACTCGCTCCTCCGTCAAATTCTTATCTCTGGCCTCATTAGTGCATTCCTCAATGACCCAAGTATTCGCCTCTCTCTCCAGTGGACTCTCTTCCATATTTTAACCCACGTGATCCAACCCCTCAACTTGTTTGAAACTTACAGTGTTGTTATGTAAGTCAATTACAGCATGAAAATCACAGATGAAATTGGCTCCCAAAATAATGTTATAGTTCATCTTCGGTATGGCAATGAATGTTTTCGAAAAAGTGTGGTTCAATATTTCCAGGTCTAAATATGCTTGCTGTTTACAATTGATGGTCTTGTCAGGAATAACCCCTCTGACTTTCATTAGCGGTACAGCCATAATTGGAACAGTTTGTTTTCTTCCGATTTCTTTCACCAAAACTACAGTAACTAAGCACACCTGGCTACCTGTGTCAATTAAACATCTCACCCTCATACATCCAATATGTGCGTAAATAATTGGCAATTGTCTGATGACGTTTTCTCGGTCTTTCACCGCTTCCTCCAGGCAATCGTCCGGGAATGCTACCCACTCTTCTATATTGGCCACTATCATCTCTTCTCGCTCCCTGGCGTCCTCCGTTTTCAGACTATCATTTTTTAGTTCAATTGAAGTTTTTTTTATCCCGGGGCCCATTTGTTGTGTTCCGCCGGTTGTCATCGCGCCTCTCCTGTTGCCTCAATAAACTTTCTGCCCCCTCTCCTTGATGATTGTCTGGGCTCTGTCTGTTTGCCATTGCACGCCCCCACTTCTCTTTTTCCGTCTCTTCGGCATTTAATTGGTCTAAGTACTTTTGTGACTCGACATACCGCTCTTCCCAATTGTTGCGGTAGTCTCCCCTATTTTCCTGGCGATAGTTCCTCGCGTTGTTCCACCTGCCATCTCCATTTCTTTGGTAAGGTCGACCCTGTCTTTGGTTTCCCCTCCAATTGGTGTATTCCCGCTGGTACGTCCATTGATTGTGCTGGTTTTGGTTATTCTGGTTATATCTATCGCGGTTATTCTGAAAATTTCGATTGTTTTGGTTGAACTGGTTCCGGCCATGGAAATCTTGCCTTCTCGGTGTAAACTGTGTTCCTGTGGACTGAGTTTTCGTTTGGTTCCCCTGGCTATGACTATTTTGGAGTCCCTGAACCACTTCTGCCGTGTTGACACATTCCATATTTCTCCTTCCCGTCTGTGAACTGACCATACTCGTCTCGTCAAGGTGTCGGAGTAATTCTTCGGCCTGGACTGCAGTCTGAATGTTTCCGGCTACTAACAGCTGTTGAATGTGCATGGGAAGTTGTTTCCCGATGGTTAGAACCATATTTTGCTCGCTAGGTGGGTCGTCAAAATCGCGGAATTTTACCAGCTGTTGGCAAAAGAATTCCGGAAATCTGGTCGGATGCGTGCTGTGGTATTTTCGTGTATACAGGTCCATTCTTAACCCCTGCTGTAAAGAAGGGCTCCAAAACTTCTTTAAAAACGCTTCTCGGAATTGAGCCATGTCAGTGAAAGTATATTTAAAGCTTAAAAACCAGGTTAAGCTTGGTCCCTCTAAAAATTTCTCCACGAGTCTCAACTGTTTTTTCGGGGCCGATGTGTTGATCATTGAAATAATCAGTCAACTCTCGTAAAAAGGCTTTGGGAGTGGTTCCTGAGTGTTCCTTGAATTTATCGGGCTTGAAATCGTTTCCCCTAATGACTTGGATTACTTGGGCGGGTGCCAAGTTTGGTTGTGGTGTGGAAGTCTCTCCCCTGTACTCTTGGAATGCGTTGCTCGTTAATTTGGGACTTTGACCCCGGCTGTTATCCTCAGCCAACTTCAAGCCTACCGGACTTCCAATGCTTCCCTGCTTTTCTGGTACATTTTCAGCCGAAAATAATGTAGCATTCTCAAATGATCTAATTTCATTTTTAATTATTAAATCTTAGTGCTCTTGTAATTTAGATTTTACGCCTTCCTCCAAAGCCTGCATTCTCGAATTGTATTCCCCTAAGCGCTTTAAAATTGTCAGCCTGTCTTCTTTATTATTTGCGTTTGCCTGCTGTTCCCAATCTCTTCGGATCCTACTTTTTAAATTGTTAATTTTCTCTTCGCTCCTTTCCTGATTCCTTTCTAGCTCTTCTCGTATCTGCTGCTTTGTTTTGCCTAATTGTTCTTCCAGATTATCCCGATTTTTAATGAGCTGTTCTCCTACCTCTTCTCTTATGATCTCTTGTGTTTTAACCAATTGTTCTCCGACTTTTTCTCTTATGACCTCTTGTGTTTTAACCAATTGTTCCCCGACTTCTTGTATCTGCTGCTGTGTTTTACTTAATTGGTCCTTTACGTTTTCACGCATGTGCCTACGCTCTGTTTCGGCCTTGACCTCAAGTTTATCCATTTCCTTCATTAATTCAAGTACATTGCTGTCGACTGAATTAATTTGTAGCTGCAATTTATCTTGTGTTTTCTTTATCCCCGCTGTATTATTGACACATGCTGCCTCTATCTGCTGTAGTTTACCGGCCACCATTTCGTCAAATTGTACTAGTTTATTGTCAAACTTCGCCTCCAACTTTTTAATTTCACCCAATTGTTTGACGTTATTCTCTGCAACCTCACCTGCCAGTTTCTCTACCTCCCTAACACTTTGATTGATGTCATTAGTGATCTTCTCTAATTGTTCGGTTTGTGTTATTTGTGTTCTCGCCTGTTCCGATAGTTTGTGATTTACTTCTTTTAATTGTTTATCAGTTTCCGATAGTTTGTGATTTAATTCGTTTAATTGTTTATCAGTGTCCAATTTCTGGACCTCTAATTGGACCGAAATATTACCGCTCATGTCGTGCAACTGTTTTTCACAATTCTTGCTCTGAATTTCTAATTGTTCTTTTAATTGTTTTTCCGTTTTCGCGGACATTTGTATCGACATCTGTTCTAACTGTTTATTTAATTGTTTCTCATTGTCTTCGCTCATTTCCTCCTTCATGTTCTTTAACTGTTTTTCCGTTTTCGCGGACATATGTTCCAACAATGCCTTGATCTCCTCAACACTCGCCATTGCACAATACACAAATATAATCAGAGAAAACAGGGTCATGCACTAAGATTTCAGTCATCCACACGCATACATGTCATAATATTTAAATATTACTGATTCTAATTTAACAAAATTTTTCAGTAACAAAATTTACTGAATAAATTACTCTTATTCCCAAACAACAAAATAACCCCTAGTGATCTGCTTTTAAATTCCTAACCAACAGAATTTACGAACGACACCAATTAACCGAAATTAATTAAATGTCAAATATAAGGCAACACCTTCGTGCTTTGACTGAGTTCAATAATATGCAAATTTTCTAATTTTAATGCCGGGCGCCAGAACAGGTTTATATCAAATACAATATCAAATTCTAACCTTGTTCAATATCTCTAACTTTAGGTACTCAGTGATTTTATTAATGCACATGGCGGTACAACATCGCCTCAATTTACTGAATTTACTTTGCCCGCTTGACCTGGCATTATTTCTCAACGAAATAAATCTGAGATCAGCGAAGCAACAACAACAACAGTCCCACTTGGGCAGCCATTTTTGTTTTATGAACCCTTGCAAAGAAGCTTATGAGACACAGTTTCGGGGGGTGTAACAGTCCATATCGTAAGTTGTTGTTAAAGCGCTTCATTAACATGCAGGGTAACATATAACAAAATAACATGCAGGAAAAAGTGAAGCCAGGGTTAAAAACAATGAATTTAATAACAAATCACCTAACTATACAAAAGAATTAACAAAACAAAACTCCCATATGACTCCCACTTAATAAAAAGTACGCCAAAACTAGGCCAAATCTCTGGAGAGATTAATTACACGGACAAAGTGTCCTTAAGAAAATCAACAAAAGTGACAATGTATGCGCGCGTGTCGTTCTGCATGCTTCACGATGTGTACAATCGAATGCATGATTCGTCATCATCCAGAATAAACATTCAGACGACGAATCCACATTGCTTGGAGCTAGACGGACGCGGGGAACAACTATACAACTCTTAAAACTAAACCGACACTTCCTATACTTAAAATATACAACACAATAATTTCCGAGAGAAATTGGAATCAAACTGCCGTAGCAAACATTACTGCCTAAAAACTTAGGACTTCTCACACAAATCAACACAAGTACATTAACACATGACCAATAAAAAAATACACATATGACCGCCGTCAAATTTACAAGTACACTACCACTACACCACACAGGTGTGACATACAAAAATTACATGAATTGAGTCATAAACAAGTCACTAGGCTCAAGGCCAACATTTACATTATTAACACAAATAATCTATCCATACAACATGCAATAATCCGTCACACACATGGCGAACTCCCCAATTAATTATGGTTCCAAAATAACCATCACAATGAACAGGTTTACTACATGAAAGCTTAAAGGGGCCAGTCGGAACAAGGACTGCCTATCAAAATAAGTCACCAGGCGAGACGGGCGATTTGTGGAAATCTGCATTTCTGTCAACCCACGTGTGTATCGAAGAAGCGTGCCCCAAAGCACAATAATACGTGTGTGTGTGTCAGAACAAAATATCCCGGCATTTCCACTAGGAAATCCAAGAAATCAGCATAATGGACAAGGAACAGCGGTCTCCCTAGAGCACCCTGCCTTTCCATCAAAAATACAACAACAACAAAAATATGAGGGCGGTAGGACCTGTACCCCTCTTCACGTAGAATCATCACACACACCTGACACAGTAACACACACAGAATCACACGTATGGGTTTGTCAGACCCTGAAATAAAAAGACATAAATATTTTCCACTTGCTGGCGCCACCGTTCCCCGCCGTGACCAATTAACCTGAAAAGGACTCAAAAGAAAATCTATCAAATTAGAACGAAGGTGTTCTACAATTACATCTTAAATCGTTGCACTTGGCAACCCTAATATGAATAATAACCTGTTCAGCAAACATCTTACAGTAATTACCTCCCATTCCTATCACAAATATGAACTTTAATAAAGCACCACTTATCGAATGTAACGGGTTTCGCATTTGCATGGATAAAAAATCACGTACACGCGCCGTGCACATTAAATATGACTCCAAGGAAAACAAATATACAACAAACACTTTGGCCACGCGCCAACGTATATTTAAAAACAATTAGTGTCGGTACAAAGAAAAACACTCTAAAACAAGAAAAGACAAATAAACTATTTACAAAGGTTCCCCCGCCAATCTAAATACATAATTGAATAATCAATTGTTTGTACATCACCGTCTCAGCTTGCAGAACACTATGACATCCATCTCAGCCCATTTCCCTATGGAAAAGTTAGCACTCCATATTCGTCTTCGTTGAAGCGCCGGACGTCATCCCAACTCCTGACCACGTGTTGGACAACTTGATGTAGTCTCCTTGGAAGAAAAGTTCAATGATATTATAATATGACCTGGCTATAATCGCTTGTGGGTTACTAAATTCGCCCACAAATAGTCCTATGCGATTAATTACGAAGACTTTCCCTAAATATCGCTCACACACGCACAATACACACATGAAAAATACACTTAAAATATACATGAAATACACACTTCGAGTCCAACGTCACTGGCTCGACAATACAACTTTTAAAGTCTGACTGACTCACAGTCGCTATCTCGCTCGGTAATCTACTGCTCTGCTCTGCTTTGACCTTCGCTCGGGTGAGCGCTAATTAGGACGTTTACAAGTCTTGCCCCTAAGAGCTGAAATAGTTGTCTTAAGATAATATTACAAGTTTCAAATCATCACGCACGCTGGCGTGAATTTAGCTCACAAAGCTCACGAAGTAATTGACTTCAAATAATTAAGAGCGTTAAAAATCGTTATGCAAACGGGCGTGAAGTTAGCTCACAGAGCTCACGAACAGAAAGACATCGAACAGCTTCTCGTCGCACAATTTATTAGAAACTGACAGGGTACGGAGGAGTGGGGTGGATTTAGAAAAAATTTCCAGAGTTTTCATCTCACACAGATGGGACTAGTATCAATCTTCTTCAAATAAATCAAACGTCTCATCGCACTCGTGCGGATATAATTCCGATCGGCGGTTCTTTAGATAATCAATTCCGCGCGCTTTTTACCACTGACGCCATCCATCGCGTGATATTGGCGTGGTCTCTCCTGATTGGTTGATTCAATTGTAGGTCGGTTGTAAGTAACTCGTGACCATTCCTTTATGATTCCAATTCTGGTGCAAGTTGTTACACAATTTGGCCTTGAACTCAGCTTACCAGGCCGTTCTTCAAGAATAGCTACAAGCTCTATCTCTGTGGCAATCATTGCGACACGCTACCTTGCCTTTATTCTCGTCAACTTCCTCATGTACTGTCTGGGCTGCAGTAATAATAATAATAAATTATGAATGCTTATTTATCGTAGATCAATAAGGGTTCATTACACATAGTACATGCGAAATTTGGTTGAAATCCAATTGATAGTGTAGAAGTTATATGAATTTAAAAATGGGACCTATCAGTAGGCTTAAAATCATTTTGGCCTCCTGAAAATTAAACTGAAGTATTTTTATCTCTATGTGTGCCAATTTTGGAATAGTTCCCATGTATACATTCCAAGATATCTAGCATGGAGCTAAAATTTCAATTGCGATTATTCAGCAGTTGGTAGCACTGACATAATTTTCAAGTGTGACATTGAGATGTCCCGGTATAGATCTTTACTCATACCAAATTTGGTTTCGATTGCTGCAGCCGTTTACGAGTTGATAGGGGGGGGGGCACACACACACAGACAGACAGACAGACAGAAGGACAGACAGACATTTTCCCGGATCTCATAAGTCTACTTTTTCCTCATTTTTGCAAAATGTGAAAAGTAGGCTAAAAATCCGATTCCTAGTGATAAGGTAGGTGTCCCGGGACTATCCTAGCATTTGGCTGGAGGGAGTGTGGAAAACCCCGGGGAAAACCATACTGAGGATAGCCGTTGTCATCACCGAGATTCGAACCTCCAATCTCAGGACTTGCTGCAGCTGCCCGCGCGATCGTGGTGCACGATTTAACAAGCACGATCACGTCGTGGAACTCCGTAAATCAGAATAGGAATAGACGTTCATCTCCAGCCTGTGTTCACCGCGGAACACACAGAGAAACCTTGTTCTGGCATCTCGCCGCTATTGTGACAGCCAGCTGATCCCTTCCTCACACAGAGATACATTAGTCTGTCAGCCCGCAAACTGTATGTCTTAAATCTTTTATGTTCGACGATGTCGAAATGTAAACATTAGGCCTATGTGTCGGAAAACTGTATCATAATGAGGCTCATTATAACACTATCTTTCGTATAAAACAGTTTCTCTCACTAATCGGAACTCAAGAAACAGTTGTGTGGCCAATTAGATAAGGATACCTTCGCGCATGCGCTCAAAATCCAACATATTTCTGTGTAGACAAGCAAAGTGAATGGTCTCTGCTTCCGGAGTGCCTTGACCACGCATGCGCGCCTTGTTCACTAACTGAATTAACTGAATCCCACAGATATTTATGAATATTTATGTTAAAACATATAATAAAGTTATAATTATCGCCGAACATAAACAGTCGTATGCAACTCGCCTATAATGGTAATTAAGACACTCGTATGGAAATTATAAAACTCGCATACGCTCGTTTTATAAAGATACTCGTGTCTTAATTATAGGCATTATAGGCTCGTTGCATAATGTACTATTATGTTCGACGATATCGAAATGTAAATATTATATGTCAGAAAACTGTATCATAATGGGGGTCATTATAGTACTATTTTTCATTATGATACAGTTCCTCCAACCAAACAGAGTTAAATATTTTCATTCATTGACCAATTAGGTAAGGATAGCTTCACAAATGCACTCATAATACAACATGTTGGACATGAATTTCATGATTTGAAAGGTGACAATCAAACATTGTAGTTCAATCCCAAACACAAAGACAAAATCAGCATGAACCTTTAGGGTAACAAGAAAATACTATGAAATATGCATGCAATTTAGGAATCTACGTCCAGAAGTTTGCAACACACCTTCCTACCCTAGCCTATACCGACATGGAAAGTGTGCACCGTCCGTAATTTTTGCATAAACAAACTGCTGAATATTGCAAAATAAATAGCACTCTACCTTAATATCCGTAACTCCAATTTCTACACAGGGCATTGCATTCGTAAGATTCGCCGACAATTTTAGTGAATGCTGTTGTTAACATAAACACACCAGAACGTCATGGAGGAAGCAAGCGTATGGGTAGCTTCGGTGGCGTAGTTGATAGCATGCTGAGCTTCTGTGCACAAGATCGCGGGTTCAAATCCAGCCGAAGTCGTCGGATTTTTAAGAGCGTTAAAATCCCTCAGTATGCCTTCCTTCGGAGGGGAAGTAAAGACGGCGGTCCCATGTCATAGATTTATGGCATCTAAAAGAACCTTCCACTAATTACAACTGTGTGAAGCTAAATTGTATAGGTTAAGAATGTAAACAACGCTCTTAGGTTTCTACGTTCGTTGCCAAGAGCCGACTGCTGTGGCGTCTGGTAGCTAAGTTCTGAACTAGTAGTCGTTGACGGTGGCTTTGGTGGCAAAAGTAGGAACTATTTGAAAAATTCAAAAGTCTGCAGTCCTTACTTGAATTAAAAAACAGATAACACACACTAATACAGTCATCACAATTAACACCGGTTATCAGACAGATTCTACACACACCCAAAGTGCACGGGGCTACATGACCGCGTCGTCGCAGCCCTTAAACTTAAGAACCAACCAAGCAGGCGTATGACATTAGATCCATGGAAATTATAATCCTGCTCTCTGTTCAGTAAAGGGATTTCTTATGGGAAACTTTTCCGCCAGATATCATGATTCTTCTATATGGGACTCCGTTGATTTGCCTTCCGTTGACATTCTATACCCATCGAATTTGAAAAATAACTAGTTGATAATACGACACATTTTAATTTTACTGCGTTTGTAAAAGCCTATTTTGTGTTATTTGACCAAAAGGACAAAATGATCCAACATAGTACCTGTGCGCTGTATGTTGGTGCTACTTCTGGATAAACAATGTTTCAAAGCTTTGGAAATCGTTATTGGGTAGAGAGCAAATGCTGAGCCCACATAATTCCCAAGTAGAAGAAGTCAACCGACTGAATCTCGACAGATATTTCCGAATATTTATGTTAGAACATACCGGTATATTAAAGTTATAAATATTGTCGAACATAAACAATCTGACAACGTTGGGGTACATCTCAAGGGGTTGGCTACTTAGCTAAGGATACGATACACCCTGAGGGTACAGGATTAGAGTTACGGAGGACAAGTACCCTGAAGAAGCACAAGACAGCACATTACGTTTGTTGTTGTTGTTGTTTCATTTTAGGGGCATGGACATCGTGGTCATTTAGCCCCGTGTAGTTGGGTGGGTGTAGAACTTGTACGGTAACCTGTGTTACTATGGACTCTGTAGTAGCATGTGTATTTGTAACTCAGGTGAGGTGAGGATTGGGAAGGAGGTAACCGTGGCCTTACATTAGGAACCATCCCGACATTTGCCTGGAGTAGAAGTGGGAAACCACGGAAAACCACTTCCAGGATAGCCGAGGTGGGAATCAAACCCATCTCGTCTCAGTTTTGCCTCGTGAGGCTGAGTGTACCCTGTTCCAGCCGTCAGACAGAATTAATATCTTGGCAGAGCAAAGAGGGGTAACAGCTGAGGATGCTAGCCACTGCGCCACGAGAATGGCGCCATAAGTAACAAAACAACTGAGCTCATTTAATGATATCATTTACACTTAGGACACAGAGGACAGACAGACCGGGTAGGGCAATGTCACCTCAAGGCAAACTAAAGAGCTCCAAGCTACCAACCGCTAAGACAGAAACTCCCCTGCTCTGATCTGTGGAAGTTACGGGTTTTCGGGATCCTATGAACATGAGCTCAGTTTCTTGCGTCAAACATATTAAATTCAGCCTTATTTAGAAACAGAGTGTTAATTTTGTAGGGTGTTCCTCTCTAGCCCCTTCTTAATGGGTGTTTCGGTGAAATATTTGAGCCTTGCTTGTGATGGGTACAGTTACCAAATTTTACTTTGATCCACCCAGCGGTTCTCAGGTTATAGCCTACAGACAAACAAACAAACAAACAAACAGATATACAAACAAACAGACAAACAAACATATAATCTATACAAACAAACAGATATGCAAACAAACAAACAGAAAATCTATACAAGCAAACAGACAAACAAACAAACAGATATGCAAACAAATAGACAAACAAACAGATAATCTATACAAGCAAACATACAAACAAACAGATATGCAAACAAATAGACAAACAAACAGAAATACAAAGAAACAGATAGACAAGCAAATAATCAGACAAATAAAACATACTTTAAACACGAACAAGACGCACAACTCTACGAAAATTCACAAATAAATAAATAAATAAATAAATATAGAAAAAAAAGAAAGACAGAAAAAAGAAGAAGAAGGAAAGGAAAATCAAACAATAATTAAATTAATAAATAGAGAGAGAGGGGTATATAGATAAATAATAATAATAATGTTATTGGTTTTACGACCCTGTTAACTACTCTGGCTTTTAGAAACGCCGGGGTGCCGGAATCTTGCCCTGAAGGGGGTCTTTAACGTGCCAGTAAATCAACTGACACGCCTCCCTCACATTTTCGCACCCTCAAATGCCATCTGACTGCGCCAGGATTCGAACCTGCAACCTTGGGATCAGCAGGCGAGAACATTATCGCTGAGCCACGCTTGTTATATAGATAGAGAGATAATATAATTATGGATGGATAAATAAATAAAAGTCCTTATGCATTTTCTCCGTAAAATTTAACAAGTAGTTCCTTGAAGAACTATACAGCCTATTTTCATACATCCTACTTATGATAATTGCCACTATCAACATACCAAATTTCAGTTTGATTGCTGTAATAGATTCGTAGATATTGAGAACCGACTAAATATTTCGGATGGCCGCCATGTAGAACTTTATATATGTAGGTCCTAGATTTATGTACTGTTACTTGAAGATTATTGTGTATGTGTAGCATTCAAACTTCAATCGCATGATTAGGACACAAGAAGTAACAACGAGATTTTAAAATTTCGCACAGCTGCCATCTTGTTGTTATGGAAACAATTGAAATAAATTAGATGCCAGTGGATTAACATTCATATAAGGATTTACTGTACCAAATTCCACTGCACTCGGATGGTTAAATTGCGAGGAACGTCCATGTGAATATTTATACTTCACGTCGCCGCCATGTTGGATTTGTGATCACCAGGTTATTGAAAGTCCTATAGGTAAACTTACTGTATGTTCATAGCCCCTATGAACATAAAAATATTCAGTTTGATTGTTATAAAAGGTTCGTAGATATTCATAGCCGTCTAAATATTTCGGATGGTAGCCATGTTGGATTGTTAAAAGTATAGGCCATAGAGTCATGTACCATTGAAGGAAAATTATTGCGTAGGTTCATTATTCAAACTTCCACTTCGATCGCATGATTACGACACAAGAAATAAAAACTTAATTTTAAAATTCGCACAGCCGCCATCTTGAGGTTATGTAAACAATTGAAATAAATCTGATACCAGTGCATTACAATGTGTATAAACATTTCCTGTACCAAGTTTCAATGCGTTTGGAACATTAAATCGCGAGAAAGGTCTATTTAAATTTTCAAATTCGCTTGGCCGCCATGTTCGTTTTGTAGTTCACCGGTTTTTGAAAATCTTATAGCTGAACTTTCAGTAGTGCCCTTTATCTCCGTACAAAATGTCAGGGTGATACCGCTAATAGTATCAGAGATATAGAATGCCGGTGAAATAATTCGCACAGCCGCCATCTTGTGGTTATGTAATTGAACGAAGTTAGATGTCGGTGCATTACAAAGTGTATAGACATATACTGTACCAAGTTGTATTGCGTTTGGTTAGTTAAATGACGAGAAACGTCTATTTAAAAGTCGCAACTTCGCTTGGCCGCCATCTTGGTTTTGTAGTTACCAGTTTTTCAAGAGTCACATAGGTGAATTTCTAGTAGTTCCCTTTATCACCGGTAATAGTTTCGGAGATATTGAATGCTGGTTAAATATTTCGCACAGCCGCCATGTTGGATTGGTGTGACGTAACAAAATTTGAAGGTCACGGTCGGGGTCACCCGGAATAGTGCTATGATCTTACCGAGTTTCATTGAAATCGCTCCAGCCGTTTAGAATTTATTAGGGGGGCACACACACACACCTCGGACACACACACGCACACGCACGCACACACACACACACACACACGGACAAAAGGTGATCTCATAAGCCTATTTTTTTTTAATGAAAATAGGCTAAAAATGTCTGTCCTTTCTGAATTTCCACGGAGTTATGAATTATTTTCAAACAGTTTAATAACGCATGCACGCGAAAGGCTCAGGATGGTGTTAAATCTGTCTGTCTGTCTGTTCGCCACCACGTGTTTCCTGCCAACACGTGCGTCAGGCAGCTAGAAATAATAGAGCTACATTTTATCGAGCTGCCTTGGGCTGGAATTCTAGGCATGCTATTGTCAAGTGCGAGTGTTTATATAGCTCTGAACATGTCATCTGCTTTGTGAACACATCCATATTGCTACCAGATCTTAGGCACTGCTGTACACTGCCGGACAAAAGCAATTTAACAGTTTAAGAGCCGTTTTCATCAACGTCAATTACCTCTTCATTCATCTTTAAAGGTTATTGAACTTTGCACGAGCATTTCATCAAACAGAAACACTAACAAGAAATTACGTTAACTGGCCAAATCTGACCCCTCCAAGGATCATGTAAGTATAAGAGATTCGTCACTTTTGGTTATAGAATTTCCGAGAGAGAACACCGCCTGAGGCTATGGATTGTACTGGCAAGTCTGGCAACATAAAAAGTAAAAAGCCATATGAATGTAGCCTTTATTACACGTAATTGAACAGAATGTTCTGCGATGAGTTATTGATTATTGATGAAAATAACACAAACATAACTGCGCCTTTCGCTAGGCGCTGAAATATACGTCCAGATAGGAAAATAATACATTTTGATATATATCAATGTTGGCAATAGATTTGTCACGAAGGACTCAGTTATGCCGTTCTAGAGCTTAATTCACCTTTAGGCTAATTAAAAATGCTCTCATACTCTACAGAATTGTTGGGATATTTGATGAATATAAAGAAAACTGTCCAAATGCACACACTATATTGCCATAACCTAACTTTTTGCCCAGCATGCCCGATGCCACCCACCCCTCCCCGTATGGGTAAGAAACAAATTTTATTGCATTGCAAAGGAGAATGGGTAAGAAAACAAACAAGAGATGAAATGCACACATTTATTCTCTATATATTTTTATTCGAGAGTAGTCCATATTGCCCACTAGTTTTACACATGGTCAACACCAGGAAGATGAAAATTGCCGTATTGTTTTTACTATCATTATAATTCTTACATCCCGGTGCTTGGCAATTTTTCCTCCCTTGCAGTGGCATGATTGACTCTCAATTCAATTCAAATAAATAATCAAAATACCGAACAAATCAAAACAACCAACAACACCACGAGGAAAATCAATCAAAACAGACTATTCCCGCTTCCGCCAGTCGGTTTGATGCGCGTTCATGAATGCCAACTTCGAAACCTTAGTGCCAGAATTAATTCTTCATTGGTTGACAGAACATCCAGTACAGGACCTTACCCCGACCTACGCGCTCCCTATGATCTGTCATCCCCCTGGACCCCTCAACTCTCTAAAGCAACATTAAAGTGGAGGAAGACCGCTACATCTTGCAAAGACGGAAGAATTGGTTCGTTTCCCACTTTCACACGTAACTTTGACCATATCAATATAAAATATGTTTATGACTAAAAAATTATAAAAGATAATAATAATAATAATATCGTATGGCCTCGGGTGCTGGGTGTAATCTTTGTTATTTGACACCCAAAGGGCAGCTTTTATGTCGAATTTGTTGTCCGTGGAAGCACAATAAACGTCAAGGAGGTTAGATATCTAAGCTCCTTGAATACTATTGCGCTTTCTAGTAGAGAATGGAGGAACTTTATATTGGCGGAAAATCCCGAGATTAATTTTACCATTATGAACACGGCCTACTGAATTCAAATGGGTTCTTTAACATGCCAACATCGTATGTCATGCGTATCGCGATTATTACCGACTTTCAAAAAATCACTTACATTGGCTAGGAGCGAACCTGCAAACTTGGGATTAGCAATCTCGAAACGATAACCACTCACCCACCGAGGCGAGCTACTGTAAAAGATCATGTTACTAATGCCAAGAAATAAGAATACTCGATTGAAATAAGTTTACAGTTAACACAACCTTAATAGAGGTGACGGTTATCCATTGAGTATAAATCTATATTTTCATTACCAACAAACTCTTGGTCTCAGGAGGTCATGGAGAACGTTTTTTTTTAATCATTTCAAATAATCTTGTCCTTCTGGGAGGTTTCAGTTGGTTGGTTGGTTGGTTCTGAAGTTTAGGGGTAGCCCCGTGTACTTTGGGTGTGTGTAGAATCTGTCTGATAACCGGTGTTAATTGTGATGACTGTATTAGTGTGTGTTATCTGTTTTTTTTTTTAATTTAAGTACTGCAACTTAGAATTTTTCAAATAGTTCCTACTTTTGCCGCCAAGCGCCACCGTCAACAACTACTAGGCCAAGTTCACAACTTAGCTACTAGACGCCACCGCAGTCGGCTCTTGGCAACGAACGTAGAAACCTAAGAGCGTTGTTTACATTAACCTATCCAATTTAGCTTCACACAGGTGCAATTAGTGGAAGGTTCTTTAACATGCCATAAATCTATGACATGGGACTTCCCCTCCGAAGGAAGGCATACTGAGGGATTTTAACGTTCTTAAAAAATCCGACGGCATCGGCCGGGTTTGAACCCGCTATCTTGGGCATAGAAGCTCAGCATGCTACCGACTACCCCACCGAAGCCGCCCTTGTCGACTTCGTCGTTATGCTTTAGGTCTAACGTTATGCGAGACGGAGACGGTTGCGTTACGGACACGGAGACTGTGACGTCATGCAGCCGCGCGGGAAGCCTAAGTTAATGGGTAAAGGACGGCGAGTGCGTGACGTCATGCAGTCGCGCGGGAAGCCTAAGTTAATGGGTAAAGGACGGCGAGTGCGTGACGTCATGCAGTCGCGCGGGAAGCCTAAGTTAATGGGTAAAGGACGGCGAGTGCGTGACATCATGCAGCCACGCGGGAAGCCTAAGTTAATGGTTGAAATAGTCCAGGGGTGTAAAGCGACCTGGGGCTTCGAGCGAAGAATGCAGGGTGACTTGTAAGGAGATATACAAGATGCCAGATAAGAAAACAGGGTGACTCCTGAAGAGATATACAAGATGCCAGATAAGAATACAAGGTGACTCTTAAAGAGGTGTACAAGATGGCAGAGAAGAATACAGGGTGACTCCTAAAGAGGTGTACAAGATGTCAGACCAGAATACAGGGTGACTCCTAGGAGGTGTACAGGATGTCAGAGGAAAATACAGGGTGACATTTGACGAGGTGTACGGTATGTTAGATTCAATTCAAATACAGGGTGGCCCTTAAAGAGGTTTGCAAGATATCAGATTCAAATAATGGGTGACCCTTAAAGAGTTGTAAAAGATGTCAGACTCAAATACAGGGTGACCCTTAAAGAGGTGGGCAAGATGTCAGATTGAAACCTTTTACCCCTTATTGTATGCAACTAATTGTTGAAATATTTTGTTCTAAGTTCGTAATGGAGTCTGTTGAAAGAGTCCTAGGGCTTCGAGCGAAGCGAGAAGCCCTCCTGCCTTTCTAACATGTGTAGCATTTGTAGCATGCGTCATTTGAAATGATATAACGTCTAGTCTTTCAGACTGACTGTAATTTTATAAATGTATTTATTTATTTATTTCTCTTTAGCGTATGGCTTTTAGTGCCGGGAGTGTCTGAGGACATGTTCGGCTGGCCAGAGTTTGTAGCTGTTCCGATGCGGACACCCATGGGGAGAGCTACAAGTACTGTCGCGTGTGGAGTGTAGTCTGAGGGTGACATTCTGAGTGTAAGAACTAGGAATTGGAAGGTGGCGGCTGTGGCCTATAGTAAGGGACCAACCCCGGCATTTGCCTGGCAGGAAGATGGGAAACCACATAGAAGACCATCTTCATGGTTGCCGGTGGGGGGATTCGAACCTCCCCGCCTCCCGGATGTGAGCGACTGCCTGCAGCCATGCCGTAACGACCACGGCTAACTCACCTGGTATGGAGTACGGTAACTATTTGTTTCGAGATGGCTTTTTATCTTTTACCATTTATCTATGGAGGCTATGCCATTGTTTACTCGGTCTTTCTTTCTTTCTTTCTTTCTTTCTTTCTTTCTTTCCTCCTTTCTTTCTTCCTTTCTTCCTTCCTTTCTTTCTTTCTCTTTCTTTCTTCCTTTCTTTCTCTCTCTCTTTCTTTCTTCCTTTCTTCCTTCCTTTCTTCCTTTCTTTCTTTCTCTCTCTCTTTCTTTCTTCCTTTCTTTCTTCCTTCCTTTCTTCCTTTCTTTCTTTCTTTCTTCCTTTCTTTCTTTCTCTCTCTCTTTCTTTCTTCCTTTCTTTCTTCTTTTCTTCCTTCCTTTCTTTCTTCCTTTCTTTCTTCCTTTTTTCCTTCCTTCCTTTCTTTCTTTCTTTCTTTCTTTCTTTCTTCCTTTCTTTCTTCCTTTCTTTCTTTCTCTCTTTCTTCCTTTCTTCCTGTCTTTCTTTTTTCCTTTCTTTCTTTCTTTCTTTCTTTCTTTCTTTCTTTCTTTCTTTCTTTCTTCCTTTCTCTCTTTCTTTCTTTCTTTCTTTCTTCCTTTCTTCCTCACTTTCTTCCTTCCTTTCTTTCTTTCTCTCTTTCTTTCTTTCTTTCTTCCTTTCTTTCTTTCTTTCTTCCTTCCTTTCTTTCTTTCTTTCTTTCTTTCTTTCGTTCTTCCTTTCTTTCTTCCTTTCTTCCTTTCTCTCATTCTTTCTTTCTTCCTTTCTTTCTTTCTTTCTTTCTTTCTTCCTTTCTTTCTTCCTTTCTTCCTTTCTTTCTTTCTCTCTTTCTTTCTTCCTTTCCTTCTTCCTTTCCTTCTTCCTTTCTTCCTTTCTTTCTTCCTTTCTTACTTTCTTTCTTCCTTTCTTTCTTCCTTTCTTCCTTTCTTCCTTTCTTCCTTTCTTTCTTTCTTTCTTCCTTTCTTCCTTTCTTCCTTTCTTCCTTTCTTCCTTTCTTTCTTCCTTTCTTCCTTTCATTCTTTCTCTATATCTTTCTTTCTTTCTTTCTTTCTTTCTTGACAAACCGTGATAAAGGGACAAGCAGTTGTCTCGAAACGTCGGCTTTTAAAATATTACTCGACTTAATGGCTCCAAAGCTATATTATGGAAGAATACTGAAATTTAAAATAAAACACCCCAAGTGGGTTTCGAACTCCTTCCAGCTCTTCCAGTCCGCAAACCAACCACTTACGTTATGAAAAATAAAACGGGGAAAAATATCGGACAGTCAAACTTGGATAACTCGAAGCTCAAGGGACCGAAAAAAAACTTCGAGTTATCCAAAACGGTCGTTTGGGAGGGAGTAGTGTGTATAATAATGCAAAACGACCCTTTAAAACATCAAATTCTTTTATTTGATGCGTTTTAATGATTTTAATCTTCTCAGCTAGCGTCAGTGTCTTCAGCTTTGAGCGACTTGGTTTTGAAAGAGACATGGTAACCTATAAACAAAGAAATTTGCACTTAAATCCGGCTCACTTGCTCTGATTGTAACCAAACGCTCACTTGCCTGTGTGCCGTCCGGCCTTGTTCGCAGATGTTGTCGCAGTGGAAGTGTGTACCTATTAGTCGTGCGCTGGGCCCATGATACATGACTAGGTGATGAAAAGATAATAGAATCAGAGGCGGTGGACTGAACGTACATCCACATTGCTGTGAACGCAAGTTCAATTCGAATCCCGTAACTACGAAGAACCATGGGCTCAGCCTAGCCTAGTCTAGTTGCATAAAGAATAAAGAACTAAACAACGTGCGGAATAAGGTACAAAAACACGCCGCATAGGTAAAGGAACGGAAATGTATTCTCCAAGGAAATAGGCCTAAGAAATGACGAGGAAGCATTACAAGCTAAGCGTGAGGTTATGTGGTTGTCAAACATAAGACATAAGTTAAACAGACGATACAAAGGACCATGTCGTTAAGGTTATAGGAGGTAGGAGGTAAAGGAAAAAGGGAGGGAGATATATGGGGAAGGAATACTCGTAGAGAGTAAAATTACATTGTGAAATACGGAAGATAAAAGGGCTAGACAAGGTGTCAGGAAAAGTGAGTCTACCGCCAAAGAAGCGAACGGTAACTCTAATAGCCCAGAAGAAATGGAGTAGGTGAGGGAATATGAGAAAGGACGGAGTTTAATAAAAGCGCGCGTAGATATGACGTAGATAAAATAAACCAATAAAGTGAGGGGTAAGAAACCGAAATAAAATAAACACAAGAGACGTTACGTTACACAAAATAAAAGATATCCATCAAAATAAGTTACGTCAGAAAGGGATTAAGCCATACTCATAGACTTGCGTTGGAAGACGCAATCTTAAGATAAGGGAGGCAAACAAAAGATAAGAGGTATGGTAATGGTCTTACCGGTGAACGCACTATACAGTAAATCGAACCAAATACCCACACAAAAGATACGACGATAGGAGGACAAAGATAACGGGAACGAAACAAGCTCACAATGGACATACTAAAATGGCCATACGCCATAGTATTCCATACAGTAAGCAAATACAAAGACAAAAAGACGTGACCTACCTTGATGGAATCTGCTTAATCCGGCATCACGGAATTACATTAAATAAACTAGATCCGCGCCTCGACGCGCGCCTTTATAATAAACACTAGAAAAGGGAGTAAAAACCGAAAGAAAACACGGCATCTCGAAGACGAGAGCGAGAGCTCAAAATCTCAAGTCCTACAAGGGAGATAAAAAACAGAAGACAGCCAGGAGAGTAACAAAGGGTTGTCACTTGTGACGGAAAAGAGAAGATAAAAGGGAAGAGGTGTCACTAATCACGATTCGGCATAGGAAAAAATTACTATAACGAACCTTGATCGGCAGTTATAGAAATGCCCACTGATCTGCTCGGTTACCCTGACCAGTAATAACCAAGAGGGAAAGAGAACAGTTCCGATAATTGACACGCAGAAGGGAAAAAGAAAAAAAAGGATGTCTACAGGTGGAAGAAAATGGTTCACCTGTTAAGACACGATGCTACCGGCTCGAAGACTCGCCGCACACTGACGAAGCATGGGTGAGGGCGCAGAAACGCTATCCGAACTTTGCCGATCGTCCACAAACACCGAAATTGACCTACGAAGTCTGCTTCCCTTCCGAGGCGTTGTCGAAGCAAGAGGGGGGAAAGCGATAACGAGAGATGCGCTTACTCACCTTGAGCGGAACCGAAAATCAAACAGGGACTGGGCTTGAAACTGACAAAACCTGTTTCAGCCAAACAAATCTGTATGACTTCCGGAACCAAACTTCGAGTTATAAAAAAAAAAAACTTCGAGTTATCTACGATTTTTTTTCATTGTCAATAGAGCAAATTCAATCGACCGGAGAAAAACTTCGAGTTATCCACGAATTCCAGTTATCCAAGTTCGACTGTATTGAACTAAGTAAACAATGTATACACACAACTACCAGTTCTTCTAAAATACTTTGTTCGTAACATTTTTGGCTTTTTGCATGAATAAGGTCTTAGGAAGCATCGTAAATAATAACGATCTTGTACCTCCATCTCATCCTCGCCCCAGATCACAACATCGTCTGCAAACAACATTATCTTCATCTTTGCCCTACTGTACTATTTCATTGCTGCCTTCATGATGTCATCCATCATCATTAAGAACAGTAAGGGTGACTATAAAAAATATATAGTTAAAAATTATAAACATAAACAGAGATGTTGAAAAACAATATATTAATAATATTGAAGAATAATTGAAATTATAATAACTCAAATCGAAATTGGTGTAAGAATGAAAATTTTAATACATAGAAATGATATTTTTAAACTAGTGGTCCCGTGCGAGCTTTCGCAACGTGAATGTAGGTTTATGGGGTAGTAGGGAAGAATGTGGGAGAACGAAGTTTTACATATTGAAGAAATGTATTTATTGTTGTTAAACGGCATACGTACATGAGAAGAACACAAAGAATTAAGTAGAACAGTGTTTTGTACTTGTCACAGCACCTCTTTGTAGACAATATTCGCTGTTACAACGATTCATCGGTTATTGTTTGCTCGGGAGTTTCTTCTACAGCAATTTTTACATTTGCAAAGGATTGAACCCTAGAGAAAGTATTGGCGAGACCACACCGGAGCCATCTGCTGAGCGACTCCTCAGCTAACAGTACGCCGCGCTACCGCCAGATGGCTGCCGATGACGCGCTGCCCTGTGCTCTAGCGGCAGGCTCGCCAGGTTACGGTGCTCCCATTGTAAATGTACATTTTTAAGGTATTTAATTAATTGTGAGGCATTTAAAGAGGAAGTGAGTGCGTTTCAGGCACACATGGGGTTATGCTGAACCTGCAGGTACCCCATATGTGTAGGTTGGTGTTAATAGGACCGTATTTTCGGTACAAAACCGGAATAGGACCTTAGCAGAATAATATAGGGAGGATAGTCTGCTCTATAAAGGGTTAAAATATAAGATACAATATATTTTAATTAATTTATTCCCTGTTTTGCTCCAGCGAGAGCGTAGTGAAAGGAGTAAAGTACATCGATTAATCAACAAAAGAATTAATCCATTATTCGACAGACTGAGTAATCGATTAAACACACAATTAATCGATTTTCCCTCTTTGGTTAATCGATAAATTGAATGAATCGATTTAAAATACCAGCCCTAGTTTAGACGATTGGTGTAAGCCTAATATGTATAGTATTTGACAATATTTCCCTGTAGTGAGTGTAGAACTTGCAGGTCACCTGTACGACCCCTACTTGCACTTAGCTTTACAGAAATACCTCTTACAACAAACGTGCCCTCGAATTCCTGGTGTAGCGGCTAGCGTGCCCCGGAGGTGGAGGTTCAATCCACAGCTCTGTCAAGAAACATTAAATTCTGGTCGAAGGGCTGGAACGGGATGCACTCAGCCTCGTGAGGCAAAACTGAGAAGAGGTGGGTTCGATTACCTTGTCAGCCCCCCTCCCACTTCCACTCAGGAAAATGCTGGGATGGTTCCTAACTTATTGCCACGGTATCCTCCTTCCCAATCCTCGCCTGAATTACAAATACACTACTACAGATACCACAATAACATAGGTTATCAGACAATTTCTACATGCACCCAAGTACACGGGGCTAAATGATCACGATGTCCAAGCCCCTCAAATGAAATAACATCAAAAGCACCGACCTACCGAGAGCTAAAGTGCAGCGTTAGGCCAATGGACCAGGCTCTCTACTGACTCGGTAGACGTGTGGGTTCGAGTCCCACCGTTGAAGGCCTTGAAATGGTTTTCCATCGTTTCCGATTTTCAACTCCAGGCAAATGCTGGGACAGTACCTTCTGACAAACCACGGCCGCTTCCTTCCACAACCTTGCCCAGTTTCATTCATCTTCATTCATTTCATCTCTCATTAACTCCTCTCATGAGGTTGTTGTCAGGAAGGGCATCCGGCCGTAAAAAAGTATCCGCTACATTAGAATTTCATCTCATCTCAACCCCCAACCATTGAAAAACGGGAATAATAAGGGGTAGACATACATTTAAAAAAAACGCCGACCTTCACCACCACCTCCTGCTAGGTCTTCCTCAGCTTCTCCTTCCTTCTGTCCTCCAGAGGCTCACAACTAGTGGGACGTGGGTTGGCGACCACGGGACCCCAGCTGAGTCCGGCATTGCTTCCACTTACTTGTGCCGGGCTCCTTACTGTCACATTTTCTTTCGGCCTCCCTTGGTCAACTCTTGTTCTCTTCCAACCCCGACGGTATTAGGGTATCCAAGGCCAAGGGAGTCTTTCACTTTCCCGCCTTAATTTGCCCTTTCTCATCTTTCCTGATATCCTCATTCTTGGAGGGGACAGCCTTCTTTTTCTTTTCATGATATCTCCTGCCTTCTGCACAAGGCCCTCGAGGAGGCAGGGTGTGTGTAGCTCCACCACTTCTGGTGCACCCTGGATTGTGCTACACCCTCAAGGGCTCACGGCTGGTGATTTCGGGATTTGGCGACCCCGAGGGATTACTGAGCTGGGTCAAGTTTTCCCCCATTTCCTTTGGGGTGGGCCCTCTCCTCTTTTCTCTCGCCCCTTCTTGGCTCTCCTTCCTTCCAAGTCCCTCAATTCTCATTCTTCGAGTGTTGAGAGAATTTCTATTCCTCCTGTCTTTTATTTACATTCTTCTCATTTTTGTTTCCCATTTCCTCTTCTAGTTAGTAAGTCAGTAGTTAGTTTTAGTTACAGGTTTCATTGGATCATCTTTCATTTTCACTGTCACTCAAACAATTAGGGGCCGATAACCTAGATGTTAGGCCCCTTAAACCAAGAATTATCATCACCATCATCATCATCTTGCTTCCTGCAGATGACTCCGTCAGTTTCCTGGGCAATGTCTCCTGGTCCATCTGGCCCCCAGCATCAACATCCACCGTGTTCAGTTCTAATTTTGCCTTTGTTATTTTCATTACCAGTGTCCTCTTTCCATGTTTCCCATTGATTAACACTGGCAACCAATCATTTAATATTTGTCAGTCACTTGAATGAGTCGGCTAAACTTTCGCTCCAGTATACCCCTTGGTATAGCCGTGCGTGTTGAAGTGTTCACCGCGACTGCAATGGGGGTCAGCAAATGGTCCGGAGATCGGAGGTTCAATTACCGGAGCTGACAGCGGCGAACCGGGATGTGGCTTATCCACACTCTCTTCTGACAACACTCTCTCAACGTCTCTTGTTGTTGTTGTTAAGCGGCTTCGGTGGCGTAGTTGGTAGCATGCTGAGCTTCTATGCCCAAGGTCACGGGTTCAAACCCGGCCGAAGTCGTTTGACTTTTAAGTGCGTTAAAAATCCCTCAGTATACCTTCCTTCAGAGGGAAGTAAAGCCGGTGGACCCATGTCATAGATTTATTGCATGTAAAAGAACCTTCCACTAACTACACATGTGTGAAGCAAAATTTATAGGTTAGTTTGATTAATGCTCTTAAGTTCCAACGTTCAGCACCGGGCGCTGGTTGCAATGCCATCTGGTAGTAGCCAAGTTCACAGCTAGGTGTCGTGGACGGTAGCATTTGGTAGCCAAAGTAGGAACTACTTGAAACTATCGTCTGCAGTCCTTACTTGAATTAAAACAGATAACACACACTAATACAGTCATCACAATTAACACCGGTTATCAGACAGATTCTACACTCACCCAAAGTACACGGGGCTACATAACCGCATTGTCACAGCCCCTAAACTAAGGAACCAACCAACCAACCGTTGTTGTTGTTAATTCATTTTAGGAGCTTGGGACATCTAAGTACTCAGCTCCGTGTAGCAGTCTGATAACCTGCATTGCTGTGATGACTGTATACTGTGTGTTACCTGTAATTCGGGTAAGGAATGCAGACGATCAACTTCAAGTAGTTCCTACTTTTTCTACCGAATGTTACCGTCAACGACACCTAGCTGTGAACTTGGCTACTAGATGCCACCGCAACCAGCACCTGGCGACGAACCTTGGAACTTAATAGAGCATTAATCTAATCTGACCTACAAATTTAGCTTCACACAATTGTAGTTAGTGGAAGGTTCTTTTACATGCCATAGATCTATTACCTGCTGTTTTACTTCCCCTCCGAAGTAAAGCATACTGAGGGATTTTTAAAACTCTTAAAAAATCCGACGACATGATCTTGGGCATAGAAACTCAGCATGCTACCAACTACGCCACCGAAGCCCCCGACTGTAGAGTAACTGTATTAGGAACAGGGATAGGGTAGGCGTCCCGGGACTTGAAGTAAGTACCCCGCCATTTGTCTGGAGGGAGTGTGGATAAACCCGGAGTAAAACCTCACTCGGGATAGCTGCTGTCAGCGCCGATCTTCGAACTTTCTGCAGCAACCGGCGTGGTCGTAGTGCACGATTTAACGAGCTACGCCGCCTGGTACTGTCAAATGCACGGAGCTGATAATCAAGATGCCCCAAGCCTCCCCCTCTCCCCCCCCCCCCCCCCCAACAAAAATAGGCTAACAGCAACAATACTCCTGTACAAATGAGTTAATCAAAACCATTAAATTTGTTGTTGTTGCTTTATTTCCATACGTGGACATCGTTATCATTTAGCACCGTTTAGGCCTCCTTGGGTTTGTGTGTGTATCTCTACTTATTGTTAGTATAAAACAAAGTTCCCGATTCTTGGATGTTACGGGTAAACTCGAGAACCACTGGATGGATTTTGATGCGCTTTTCACCATTCTGTAAAGGAAATCTCGAAATAATTTATTTATGATCAAAGGAAGCCGAGCAGTAAAGATTTCAGTGGAAAAGTCGAATAAAAACCTGGCGTTCGAGCGCTTTGTAAGCTTACGCCGGGCAAACCGTTACAAATATCTAAATACTATGAGTGTAAGAATTGTTCATCATGAAAAGTTCTACAAAAAAGTCCGTGAGAGCATATGTCTATCTTCCATACATCGCCCACTATAAGTGTTTTTACGTTTTAATTTCTTCCAACCATGCCCATTCAACTACCGAGGCGACAGTTTACGAGTTAGCTAAGGGCGAGTCTATCATCCCCGTTACAGCGTAGCTAGCGGTCGAACCTATTGCCCAAGATACAGCCACCAACAAACCGTTGAGTCGTGTTGAGTTAAAACTTCTGAGAAGGGTGGTTGTGTTTGGAGATTCCCTGGAAGTGCAACTCAGGTTTTCTTCATTTCGCCTGTGAAACACAGTCAGTTAAGATTGGACGGAAGGGGGATTTGTGTTACGGTACATGCACTTCGTCATTCTTAAATTACTGTACGTCTGACAAGAATTCGTTGCACATGCATCTCCATGATAATATAATTAATAGTCCAGTCAGTGCCGAGACGTAAAACGGATATTGGTCGTTGTTCATTGACATTGAAAAAAAAAAGCGCTTATCACGTAATGCATACATAACTGTTCCCGGGCGAAGCCGGGTCGGGTTGCTAGTATATATATATATTACAAGCTGTACCCGGCATGCGTTGCAATGCCAATCAAATAAAGTGTTAGCGTTGTAATTTTGTTTGTTGAACTGCTTTTGGATACAAAATATTTCGTTTTCCTTTTCCATTAACTGCCTCTAAACTACTGTAAAATGGATTTAGTAATTCAGAAACATTCGTGGGAGCATGCACTACAACTCACCAAAGCTTCATCACAATCGGATGAATGGTATTTGAATGCAGATGGAACTTTTTTGAAACGATTCGCGCACCACCACCCTTTTGTTGAAACTACTCGAGTGCTACCTGTTGTAAAATGGATTTACTAAGTCAGAACCCTTCCCTGGAGTGTACACTACAACTCACGAAAGTTTCATCGCAATCGGATGAATGGTATTTGAACGCAGATGGAACTTTGTTGAAACGATTCGGGCACCATCGCTCATTTGTTGAAACTACTCGTGTGCTACCTGTTGTAAAATAGCTTTACTAAGTCAGAAACCTTCCCTGGAGTGTACACTACAACTCACGTAAGTTTCATCGCAATCTGTCGAATGGTATTTGAACGCAGATGGAACTTTGTTGAAACGATTCGGGCACCATCGCTTATTTGTTGAAACTACTCGTGTGCTACCTGTTGTAAAACAGCTTTACTAAGTCAGAAACCTTCCCTGGAGTGTACACAACAACTCACCAAAGTTTCATCGCAATCGGATGAATGGCATATGAACGCATAGGGGACATACACACATACAAACTATCACGTAACATTCAGTTTTATATACAGAGATGTGTATGCTAAACTGTGTTATTTTGTGTCTATAGTTTTGTGGGTGTTTGTTTGTTTGTAATTCAGGTGAGGATTGGGAAGGTGGCAGCCATCGCCTTCTTCTTAGTATCGCCTAATGAGGCTGAGCGTAAATCCCTCACACCAGTATTTGATTCCTTAGCAGAGCCAGGATCGGACCCGGATCCTCAAGGCGACAGCCAAGTTGTAAGTCGCTACACCAAAAACATCAAAACAACTAAAGGAAAATTAAAGGAAAAAGAAAATTTGGAGAGGTGTCCAAGTAGTTCCATGGACTGAGGTAGACAACATAGGAATAGAAGGTAAGGCCAGCGGCAAAAGGCCCCCTTTATCGCCACCTATTTATCTATCAAGGCCCACAGCAAACTCTCACGCTATGCACTCAGTTAAAGGTTAATTGATGGCGGATCCAAAGTAACGCTCAAATGGTCGCGACACGCGTGCCTATGTTCGCCTGCGCCAAATAGTGCATCGTCATTCCTCGCCTCAGACGCCAGGGCCTTCCAAACTGCGTTCGCCTGAGCCAAATAGTGGATCGTCCATCCTCGCCTCAGACACCAGGGCCTCCCAAACTGCGTTGGCCTGCGCCAAATATTGGATCGTCCATCCTTGCCTCAGACGCCAGGGCCTTCCTAACTGCGTTCGCCTGAGCCAAATACAGGATCGTCCATCATCGCCTCAGACGCCAGGGCCTCCCAAACTGCGTTCGCCTGAGCCAAATACAGGATCGTCCATCCTCGCCTCAGACGCCAGGGCCTCCCAAACTGCGTTGGCCTGCGCCAAATATTGGATCGTCCATCCTCGCCTCAGACGCCAGGGCCTCCCAAACTGCGTTGGCTTGCGCCAAATACAGGATCGTCCATCCTTGCCTCAGACGCCAGGGCCTCCCAAACTGCGTTGGCCTGCGCCAAATATTGGATCGTCCATCCTTGCCTCAGACGCCAGGGCCTCCCAAACTGCGTTGGCCTGCGCCAAATATTGGATCGTCCATCCTTGCCTCAGACGCCAGGGCCTTCCTAACTGCGTTCGCCTGAGCCAAATACAGGATCGTCCATCATCGCCTCAGACGCCAGGGCCTCCCAAACTGCGTTGGCCTGCGCCAAATATTGGATCGTCCATCCTCGCCTCAGACGCCAGGGCCTCCCAAACTGCGTTGGCCTGCGCCAAATATTGGATCGTCCATCCTTGCCTCAGACGCCAGGGCCTCTCAAACTGCGTTCGCCTGCGCCAAATAGTGGATCGTCCATCCTCGCCTCAGACGTCAGGGCCTTCCAAACTGCGTTGGCCTGCGCCAAATATGGATCGTCCATCCTCGTCTCAGACGCCCGAGCCTCCCAAACTGCGTTGGCCTGCGCCAAATATTGGATCGTCCATCCTCGCCTCAGACGCCAGGGCCTTCCTAACTGCGTTCGCCTGAGCCAAATACAGGATCGTCCATCCTCGTCTCAGACGCCAGGGCCTCCCAAACTGCGTTGGCCTGCGCCAAATATTGGATCGTCCATCCTCGCCTCAGACGCCAGGGCCTCCCAAACTGCGTTGGCCTGCGCCAAATATTGGATCGTCCATCCTTGCCTCAGACGCCAGGGCCTCCCAAACTGCGTTCGCCTGCGCCAAATAGTGGATCGTCCATCCTCGCCTCAGACGTCAGGGCCTTCCAAACTGCGTTGGCCTGCGCCAAATATGGATCGTCCATCCTCGTCTCAGACGCCCGAGCCTCCCAAACTGCGTTGGCCTGCGCCAAATATTGGATCGTCCATCCTCGCCTCAGACGCCAGGGCCTTCCTAACTGCGTTCGCCTGAGCCAAATACAGGATCGTCCATCCTCGTCTCAGACGCCAGGGCCTCCCAAACTGCGTTGGCCTGCGCCAAATATTGGATCGTCCATCCTCGCCTCAGACGCCAGGGCCCCGCAAACTGCGTTGGCCTGCGCCAAATAGTGGATCGTCCATCCTCGCCTCAGACGTCAGGGCCTTCTAAAACTGCGTTGGCCTGCGCCAAATATTGGATCGTCCATCCTTGCCTCAGACGCCAGGGCCTCCCAAACTGCGTTGGCCTGCGCCAAATATTGGATCGTCCATCCTCGCCTCAGACGCCAGGGCCTCCCAAACTGCGTTCGCCTGCGCCAAATAGTGGATCGTCCATCCTCGCCTCAGACGTCAGGGCCTCCCAAACTGCGTTCGCCTGCGCCAAATAGTGGATCGTCCATCCTCGCCTCAGACGCCAGGGTCTCCCAAACTGCGTTTGCCTGAGCCAAATATAGGATCGTCCATCCTCGCCTCAGACGTCCAGGGACTTCCAAATTGCGTGGGCCTGCGCCAAATGTAGGATCGTCCATCCTCGCCTCAGACGTCCAGGGCCTCCCAAACTACGTTCGCCTGCGCCAAATATTGGATCGTCCATCCTCGCCTCAGACGTCAGGGCCTCCCAAACTGCGTTCTCCTGCTCCAAATAGTGGATCGCCCATCCTCGTCTCAGACGCCAGGGCCTCGCAAACTGCGTTCTCCTGTGCCAAATATTGGATCGTCCCTCTCGCCTTAGACGTCCAGGGCCTTCCATACTGCGTTCGCCTGAGACAAATAGTGAATCGTCCATCCTCGCCTCAGACGTCAGGGCCTTCCAAACTGCGTTGGCCTGCGCCAAATATGGATCGTCCATTCTCGCCTCAGACATCCAGGGTCTCTCAAACAAGCTCTCCATGCCTCCCTGTTCTGAGCTAATTGTTTCATCTGTACATAGCTAGCGCACCTTACATCCGAAGCGATCTGTTTAACATATCCCAACCCGGGTCTTCCCCTACAGTTCTTGTCCTGGATCCTTCCCAACATAACTAAGTTTGCTATTCCTGGGTGTCCTACAGTACTATAAATATTCTTAATACCTCTTCATTTGATATTCTACCCATCTGATGTTCATCATTCTCCTGTAACACCACATTTCAAACGCTTCTATTCTCCTCTTTTCTGCTGCGCCAACAGTCCAAGTTTCACTTCCATAGAGCGCCACTCTCCAGACAAAGGCTTTCAAAAATGACTTTTAATCTATATTTGATGTCAACATATGTCTTCCCTGTAGAAAGGCTTCCTTCTCTGAGCCAAACTACTTTTCATATCCTCCCTGCTTCGTCCATCACTGGTTATTTTGCTTGCGAAGTAGTAGAAGGCCGGCCTTGCGGTGTTCGGGTAGCGCACCTGCCTCTCACCCGGAGGCCCCGGGTTCGATCCCCCACAGGAGTAGCGAACTGCGCGTTACCTCCCGTTTTATGAAGCGCACCTGCGCCTCTTTACTGCGAGAACTAAAAGCTTAAGCAGCCTTAACCTCCCTATGAAGGCTTCCAAAAAGATGGTATATTGGCTTTCACGGCCAGTGATTAAAACTCAGCAATTTTTCTAGTTTTATGCCTTGTCTTGTGTGGGGTTTCGCCTAGGACACCAAGAGCGCGCTGATGAGCTTTTTGGAAGCCTTCATAGGGAGGTTAAGCTTTTAGTTCTCGCAGTAAAGATGTGCAGTTGCACTCTATATAAAGGGAGGTAGCGCGCAGTTCTTGTTTCATTTATTCATACGGATAATTAAAAAAAACTGTGGAACTAAGTCCCTGAAGAACTTTGACCTATCAAATGCGTGGTCAGCACGTCGGGTCCGCTTGTCTTTATACGGATAAACCACGAGAATCAGAAATATGGTATTCCACAAGTAAACATGAATTTTGGGTCTGGTTTCTGTATGTTTCATTTTGATTTGTCATGCCTAACTAATGAAAGAAAAAAATAGTGATACATAATAAAGTTTGCTTATTAAATCGGCCATTGTAAAAATTAATCGGTTGTCAGAGATGGCTGAGAAAGTAGGTTTATAGATTTCCATTGAGAAGACAAAGTACATGACAAACATCAGTGATGGACCAGAATGGATGAAAACAAACAAAGGGAAAATATTGAACGCGTAAAGAAATTTAAATACCTGCGTGAGGTAATCCAACAAAATGGCCTAGAACAGGAACCAATTAATCTTAGAATATGGAAATTAGACCGAGCCTATCAACTGACGAAACATCTCTATAATAAGAAGTCGCTGAGCATTGGAGCCAAATTAAGACACTACAGCACGGTTATCAAACCTGAAGCATTATATGCTTCGGGGACTTTGACTATGAACAAACGGGGACTAGTCGACCAGTTAATCAAAGACAACGCAGGGTATTGAAAAACTGTTCCCGGGCGAAGCCGGGGCGGGTTGCTAGTTAAATATGAATGGCGTTTTATGTTACTCTTTGATGTATTATGCATTAAATAACAGACTCAACACAAAATGTTTTATTCGTTGACTGGTGTTATCTGGAATAAACAGCAAGGTTGGGTTGGTCAGGGAGCAATACTTGCACTGAAGAGTGCCTCAGGTGACCACATGTGTTGGGCTAACCACGCCTGACCTGCATGCATGCTGCACAGATCCCGCCGATAATGTTCTCGTTCCCACACTTTCATTTTCAGTTTTATTCTGCGCCTTACTTTCAGTTCGGTCGGGCGTGGACGGGCTAGCCAACTTTATAATAAATCTCATTCACTCGCACTTGACGCAAGAGAGAGTCTGTCGTGTCAAAAGGTAGGATGGTGTGGTTGTTCATCCACCGCACCGCCCCTTGCCATTCCGGAGACAGTGTAGGGTGACCTTCGGTACAGAATCAAAATCACGATTGAAAATCCTGATATCAAAGGGCAATTCTACGTGGGGAAATGATTTCCATACGAGTGTCTTAATTACCTTCATAGGCGAGTTCCATACGACTGTTTATGTTCGACGATAATTATAACTTTATTATAATTATGTTCTAACATAAATATTCATAAATAAAGGGTGTTTCAAAAATAGGGGGCATAATTTCATGTATGCATTTGTTATATGTAGACAACCAAAATAGTTCATTACAGCATGTGTCCGGAAATGCTTCATTTCTGAGTTATAGCCTTCACAACACTGAACTTCACCGGAACGTTTTTCTTATCGCAGGTCGCTGCCGAGATAGGAGACATTAAGAGGACACTGGGACGGTTCATTCTGAGGCGAAGGTTAAATTCATTGTTGTGTTTGGCGTTCGTCTGTACGTCCTGTACACAAATCAGCATCTGGCAGAGATGTACTTCATGTGCGGTAAGGTGGACGGCAATGCTGCGTTGGATCGTCGTTTGTTCCAGGAGAGGTCAATGATACATCAATGTGAGGTCTGTATTCAAGCAGGAGATGGACATTTTGAACATCTTCTGTAATGACAATGACCTGCGGAAGAAAAACGTTCCGGTGAAGTTCAGTGTTGTGAAGTCCATAACTCGGAAATGAAGCATTTCCGAACACAAGTTGTAATGAACTATTTTGATTGTCTACATATAACGAATACATACCTGAAATTATGCCCCCTATTTTTGAAACACCCTGTATATGTCGAGATTCTGTCAGCTGACTTAAGTGAAGAGCGCATGCACTGGATTCCCACTAAGGATCAAAGTCCTTCCAAATATTTTTCTTCTTTTTCGTGGGAATTGTGTGGGCTCAGCATTTGCTCTCTACCCAAAAACAAATTCGAAAGCTTTGAAACATTGTTTATCCTGAAGTAGCACCAACAGATAGCGCACAGGTACAATGTATGATCATTTTGTTATTTTGGTCAAATAATACAAAATGGGCTGTTACAAACGCTTTGAAATTAAAATGTATTGTATTATCAACTAGTAATTCTTTAAATTCGATGCGTATAGAATGTCAACGGAAGGCAAATCAATGGAGTCCCAAATAGAACAATCATGACATCTGGCGGAAAAGTTTGGCATAAGAAATCCCCTTACTGAACAGAGACCTTGGTTATAATTTCCGTGGATCTAATGCCATACGCAAGCTTCCTCAATGACGTTCTGGTGTGTTTATGTCAACATCAGCATTCACTAAAATTGCCGGCGAATTCGCACGAATATAATGCCCTGTGAAGAAATTGGAGTTACGGATATTAAGGTTTAGTGCTATTTATTTTGCAATATTCCGCAGTTTGTTTATGCAAACATTACAGACGGTGGACACATTCCATGTTGGTATAGGCTAGGGTAGGATGGTGTGTTGCAAACTTCTAGACGTAGATTCCTAAATTGCATGCATATTTCATAGTATTTTCTTGTTAGTGTAAAGTTTCGTGCTGATTTTGTTTTTGTGTTTGGGATTGTAACTACAATGGTTGATACAATATAGGCTATATTATCAACTTTCAAATCATGTAATTCATGTCCGACATGTTGGATTTTGAGCGCATGTGCAAAGCTATCCTTACCTAATTGGTTCGTCACCAATTCTGCCACGCGGTGATGATATTGACGAAATGGTTCGTCACTACGCGCGCGCTCTTTTAGTTCCACATTCGAGCCATTTAAGGCGATGTTATTCGAAGTAGACTTACCTGCCCTTTGGTGATGGTCCATAAAACCATTTACTTAGAGCTTTTAATCTCTATGGTGATGTGAATTATGTTATTCATTTGTTCAAAAAGATGGAAACGTTGACTTTTCTGCGCTGCAATGGCTGACAACAGACCTAGAAGTAGTTCGATTAGTGGCAATTCTAAATGTTAACTGTACCCAGGAGGGAGAATATGGGATATAACACCCCTAAAATCTAATGACGAAAAACCCAATGTAATACCTATACGCAGGGCTAGATTTGTGATGGTACGCCGTACCGAAACCTCTGATCGGGGGAAAAGTCGAATATATAACATAATTTTTAGAACTGTGGAACGTTAGTTGTAAGTCAAAGTCAACTTGGTCTTTGCCTAGATAATTATTTCAGAAAACTGTAAATAGTACAACAAGAAATAAAAGATTGTTGGTTAACATGTGTGTATTTTCAAACCGATTGTATTTTTTTAATTACGTAAAAAAATAACTGAAATAATGTACATTGTTTAGTATGAGCCTCCGTGGCTTAGACGGCAGCACGCCGGCCTCTCACCGATGGGTCCGTGGTTCAAATCCCGGTCACTCCATGTGAGATTTGTGCTGGACAAAGCGGAGGCAGAGAGGTTTTTCTCCGGGTACTCCGGTTTTCCCTGTCACACTTTCATTCCAGCAACACTCTCCACTATCATTTCATGTCATTCATTTAATCATTGCCCCAGGGGAGTGCGACAGGCTTCGGCAGCCGGCACAGTTCATACCCTCGCCGCTAGATGGGGGCTTCATTAATTCCATTCCCTGACGCGGTCGGTCGACTGGAAGCAGGCTGTGGATTTTCATTTTTCAATGTACATTGTTTAAATGGTAGCCTAGTTGGCCTACATTAAAATGTAATATGGTAAGAAAAATGTTGTTACAGCAGTCTAAATTTAATTTAAATTTGCAACCGAATTACATTGCTATTTTGTCCGCTGATTAATTTTTAATGGTGATCAAATAAAGCGTAAAATTATCGTTTTTAGAACTCTATATTTCAATATTTCGAAAATACACCCCTTAACCCCTTCCTACCACCACCCGGTAGCCCACAGTACCGGAACCTCTTTTCATTTACAAATCAAGCACTATCTATACGTAGGTATACGTAGAATATATGGAACCAATAGGACAGGCCTGTCCAGGGAAAATGTCACGGTAGCAGTCGTCTGCCACGCTACTGACGATCAAAGTAATATGAGCACTCGAGTTTGAAGGTTGTTTGTGAAGTAACCAATAGACCTACATTGAATCCAACAACATCATAATTTTTATCGTTCTATTTTACATTAGTTCATGTAGGTTTAGAATTTTTAATTTATATTTTAATATTTTTTATCGCAGTTGGAATACAAAACGTGCCCGTTTTTAAGCGTGTTTCAACCATGCGTCACATGTAAGAATTATTATCTCAACCCCCATTATCAGATCGAATATAAATTTTTACACAATATATATTGGAATATTGTATAACTGGTTTATTAATTTCAAAATTGTGCGTGTCCAAGAAACAAAGTTCAGTAAAACTTCGTTTAACTGTCACTCTTTTAACCGTCAGTTTCTGTTAACCGTCATTGCAGTAATAGAATAATAATACTGCAATTACAAAGTGCTTTAAGGTGCAGTGACGCGTTCGCTTTGTTTACTTACTCTATTTTAGTGGGAAGTGAGTGTACCTGCCCGCCATTTTCAAGCTACATGAACTATTTCACCGGTAAGTTTATATTACTGTACTGTACATTATTTTGCCACATTTGTAGCTACTGTGCAGATGTTTTTATCATGTAATAGATAGTTTTATTTGCTATTACAATCGTGTTTAATTTCTTTTCACTCCGAAATATATTACATTGCTGTGAGAGTGATATCCCTCTATAATATAATTGATTGAGGTCATGGTTTGGAGGAATAGTACAGTGTTTGTGTTATCCGTCTATTCGCTCAACCGTCACGACCACGGTCCCGACGATGACGGTTAATCAAGTTTTTACTGTTGTTATCATTTTTGTAAGGTGACTTTTTCTCGGCTCGGGGTGGTTGGAAAATGTAGTTCTTGGTCGCGTTGCAATCCTTATAGATCAAAAGGTTATGCTGTATGACTTTAAATACGTAAATTAATTTACTTATTTTATATCGGTTTGTATTTGTACGGGAAAATAAGACATGGAAAAGCTGTACAGCGTTGCCGAGGGAGCCCATCACGCGTCGCTCGGAAGTGGACAGGTCTGCATAGGATAATTAGTTAGATTGATTTAGGGCCTTGATGAGTGAAAATAACTCAGCACAAGGATGTTTGTTCATCTGGAAACACATAGCAGTTACAAGGTGTGCCTTCTGTAGGTAGTCCCCTTGTACTTACCTGCTTCATTAGGATGACACTTCTACCCTCAAGTATACATATCCAGTAGTTAAGGCCAGAGAGTTCCTCACATTGCCGTAGTTTCAGAAAGAGTTGTCAACACGCCTTTTGCCCGATATGATTGGGCTGGGTTACACAAGGCCTACATATAAAACACAAATCCTGAAAAAATACACGTTTTAATATTCTTGTTGTTGTTTGAGTCTTCAGTCTTTTGATTGTTTTGATGCAGCTTCCAATGCCCCCGTCTACTGACCTGATCATTCCATATCTACATAGCTACCACACCTTACATCCGAGGGAATCTGTTTTACATACTCTAACCTTGGTATACCTATACAGTTCTTACTCTCGACCCTTCCTTCCATAACTAAGTTTGCTATTCTGAGTCTCTTAGAGGGCCTATGTGTTTTACCATCCAAGTTTCACTTCCATCTCCAGACATAGGCTTTCAAAAATGACTTTCTAATACCTAATCTATCTTTTATGTCAACAAATTTATTTTCTGTAAAAATGCTTTCCTTTTCTGAGCCAACCTACGTTTTATATCCTCTTTGCTTCGTCCATCACTGGTTATTTTGCTTCCTAAGTAACAGAAGTCTTCTACTTCCTTCAGCTTTCCACCTGCCAATTTGACATCCATAGGGTTACTGATTTCTTTCGGCTGCATTTAATTATATTTGTTTTAGGCTATTTTTTTTATTTACATCATGAATTCTTTCCTCTAGAACAGACATGGGCAAACCTTTTAGGGGGAGGGCCAGATGCAATACAAAATAATCTAGGCGGGCCGAAAAATAACAACACATGTTTATAGAAAGATTATAAACTTTTTATGTGCCGGCGGTCTCATGTCATAGATTTATGGCATGTTAAAGAACTTTCCACTAATTAGACCTGTGTGAAACTAAATTGTATAGGTTAAGAATGTAAACAACGCTCTTAGGTTCCTATGTTCGTTGCCAAGAGCTGACTGCGGTGGCGTCTTAGCAAAGTTCTGAACTAGGCCTAGTAGTCGCTGACGTTGGCATTTGGCGGCAAAAGTAGGAACTATTTGAAAAATTCAAAGTTGCAGTCCTTCCTTGAATTAAAAAAACAGATACACACACTAATACAGCCATCACAATTAACACCGGTTAACAGGCAGATTCTACACACACCCAAAGTACACGGGGCTACATGACCACGTTGTCGCAGCCCCTAAACTAAGGAACCGACCAACCAAGCAAACTTTTTATGTCTGCATTTTACATCAAGCAAATCTTATAGGCTACAAAGGTAGAAAAAAGAACACACCTTCATTATTTGTTAGGTTGGTTGGTTCCTTACTTTAAGGGCTGTGACAACGCGGTCATGTAGCCCCGTGTACTTTGGCTGTGTGTAGAATCTGTCTGATAACCAGTCTTAATTGTAATGACTGTATTAGTGTGTGTTATCAGTTTTTTTAAATTCAAGTAAGGACTGCAGACTTTGAATTTTTCAAATAGTTTCTCCTTTTGCCGCCAAACGCCACCGTCAACGACTACTAGTTCAGAACTTAACAACTAGACGCCACCGCAGTCGGCTCTTAGCAACGAACGTAGGAACCTAAGAGCGTTGTTTACATTCTTAACTTATATAATTTAGCTTCACACAGGTGTAATTAGTGGAAGGTTCTTTAACATGCCATAAATCTATGACATCGCCGGCTTTACTTCCACTCCGAAGGAAGGCATACTGAGGGATTTTTAACGCTCTGAAAAAATCCGACGATTTGGCCGGGTTTGAACCCATGGTCTTGGGCATAGAAGCTCAGCATGCTACCGACTACGCCACCGAAGCCGGCTGAGGAATAGTTGCTTCAATTCATTGTTACATTGTAAATCAGTTCTAGGTACACAGAGAAGAATATATGTAGATAGTATAATTGGAAACCATGTCGCGGGCCGGATTACCCTTGCTCAAGGTGCTCACTTGGCCCATGAATTCTCTAGACGGAGTCCACACCATTTAAAAATCTATTCAAATCCTCTGGTGTGTCGGCTAACATGACAATGTCATCAGGAAATCTCAGTGTGAAATGATTTATCCTTCTGTTACTCAGGAAGCAAAATAACCAGTGATGGACGAAGCAAAGAGGATATAAAAAGTAGATTAGCTCAGACAAGGAAAGCATTTCTAGAGAAAAGGAATCTGTTGACATCGAATATAGATTTAGGTGTTAGGAAGTCATTTTTGAAGGCCTTTGCCTGGAGCGTGGCGCTCTATAGAAGTGAAACTTGGACTATTGGTGCAGCAGAAAAAAGGAGAATTGAAGCGTTTGAAATGTGGTGTTACAGGAGAATGATGATCAGATGGGTTGATAGGGTTACAAACGAAGAGGTATTAAGATGAGTGGGCGAGGAGAGCTGTTTCTGGCGACTGCTAATGAAGAGAAGAGATAGATTGGTAGGACACATACTAAGACACCCAGGAATAGCAAGCTTAGTTATGGAAGGAGGGGTCGAGGAAAAGAACTGTAGGGGTAGACCAAGGTTAGAATATGTTAAACAGATTGCCTCGGACGTAGGGTGTGGTAGCTATGTAGAGATGAAACGATTTGCTCAAGATAGGGAGGCATGGAGATCTGCATCAAACCAGTCAAAAGACTCAAGACTTAAAGAACAACAACAATAATTGATAATATAATTTACCCCAGCCTCATCATTCATTAATTCAATCATTCATTTACTTTATTTGCAAATACGGGTAATTCCCCGGTAGCAAATTGCGGAAAATTAACAGCAACAATATTACACAAGTCACGATTATGAGAACTGTAATAATTACTAAGGCCCGGAAGTTCAGGCGGCTTCGGTGGCGTAATCGGTAGCATGCTGAACTTCTATGCCCTAGGTCGTGGGTTCAAACCCGGCCGAAGCAGTCGGATTTTTTAAGAGCGTTAAAAATCCCTCAGTATGCCTTCCTTCGGAGGGAAAGTAAAGCCGGCGGTCCTATGTCATAGATTTATGGCATGTTAAAGAACTTTCCACTTTATTTTAGCGTATGGCTTTCAGTGCCGGGAGTGTCCGAGGACATGTTCGGCTCGCCAGTTTTGTAGCTTCTTCGAGACGGACACCCAATGAGTGAGCTACAAGTACCGTTGGGGAGGGAAGGAGGGAAGTTGGAATGTAAGGACGAGGAGTTGGAAGGTAGCGGCTGTGGCCTATAGTTAGGGACCAACCCCGGCATTTGCCTGGAAGGAAGATGGGAAACCACAGAAGACCATCTTCAAGGTTGCCGGCGGGGGGATTCGAACCTCCTCGCCTCCCGGATGTGAGCGACTGCCATCAGTCATGCCGTAACCACCACGGCTAACTCACCCGGTAACTTTCCACTAATTACACCTGTGTGAAACTAAATTGTATAGTTTTTTTTTTTTTTTTGTCGTGTAGCCTCCTGAGAGGCCGAGTGCAGGTCTTTCTAGTCGACGCCCGTGGGCGACCTGCGCGTCGGGATGAGAGATGGAATTGATGAAGATGAATGCAACTGGGCAAGGATGTGGAAGGAAGCGGCCGTGGCCTGTCAGAAGGTACTGTCCCAGCATTTGCCTGGTGTTGAAAATGGGAAACCACGGAAAACCATTTCAAGGACAGCCGACGGTGGGGCTCGAACCCACGCGTCTACCGAGTCAGCAGAGAGCTTGGTCCCTTGTCCTAACGCAGCGCTTTAGCCCGCGCAGCCACTACTGTCGGTATTGTATAGGTTAAGAATGTAAACAACGCTCTTAGGTTGCTACGTTCGTTGCCAAGAGCCGACTGTGGTGGCGTCTAGTAGCTAAGTTCTGAACTAGGCCTAGTAGTCGTTGACGGTGGAGTTTGGCGCCAAAAGTAGGAACTATTTGAAAAAAATTCAAAGTTGCAGTCCATACTTGAATTAAAAAAACAGATACACACACTAATACAGTCATCACAATTGACACCGGTTATCAGACAGATTCTAGACACACCCAAAGTACACGGGGCTACATGACCGCGTTGTCGCAGCCCCTAAACTAAGGAACCAAACAACTAACCCGGAAATTCATGCAAAATCATATTTTTGCATATTTATGCATATTTTGGTTATTTTGACACATTGCATCATATTTTTCTCCTTTGCCTGTTTAAGTGCATATCTCTGCTTGAGAAGGGCGTATATTCTAATTTCCTGTTGTTTTAAGCGATTTGTGTTACTTCATGTTCTTCAAGTCGTATATTTAAATTCGGACTCCGAGAGTCTGTCATAGAATAATACTGAATAATGTTAATACCTGGTAAGTTTCAGTCCTTTTGGCAAGTTAATATCAATTATTTTTATTCACCATTTACTATGTAAATATTGTAAAATTCTTTTCATTAAAAAAATTCAATGGCTATTAAAATGGTATATCAGTTATACTTAAAAATTAACATATCACAATAATTATTGATTGTCAACACCACTTGAAGTTTCGTAAAATAACAAATCCTACTATTTAGAACTGTTTCTTAGTTGAGATATTTAAAAAGAGTTGTAGTTAAATGTCCGTCTGCTCATATTTTCTTTATATTCAAAATAGAAACGCTAAATAATACGGAGTGATCATAATTGCCGTAGTTATTTCATAGTGCATATTTCTTGAAACGCGAAGCATAATTGACCAATATTTAGTGCATTGCTGCATATTTATTCATATAATAGTGCATGAACTTACGGGCCTTAGTTATTACGTCGTAGTATTTACACAAAATGTCAGTCTTCTCTTTAACACATCGATACCGTATGTTGGGGGAATGGCTCTAAGGCTGGTAATGAGTTGCAATTATCAATACCACGGTTAATGAAAGGACATTTCCTATAATTTGTTCGCTGTGGTCGGATCTTGACTTTATGTGGATGCTCTGCCCTGCTCAGGTAGGTGGGATTTCCCAGACGTTTGCTTCATTCTTCCCATACTGGCCCATTAGTTTAAGTGTTAAACATAGCGTATAGGCTGAATTTCGTCCTTCTATCTTCCAGAGATTCCCACCCTAGTTTTCTATCACTCGAGTTTCACTACTTCTACGATTAAAATCGTTGAGCAGAAACCTATCAGCCTTCCTTTATACCATCTCCAGCTCATTGGTAAGACCTACTTGATATTATAAGATTAGCCTCACCAGAGTCAAATATCCTAATTCTTTTCGGTGGAACTACTGCCTTTTAATACCCGCATTACAAAATGAAAAGATTTTTAAGCTTTGGAGACGACACAACCCACATTTTCATATCATCCTTGCATGTTAGTTACTTAGTTAGTTAGTTATTGTTGTCTTAAAGTGCGGAACTACGAAGTCATCTGCATGGATGCCCTAGTATTTGCACGAGTCTTCTTCTACAAGTAATATCCGAGCTGATATTATATTGAAAATTATGCCTCTCCCTATTCTCATGAGACTACATTTACTCGTTTATGGACCAGATTGTGGTCAGTTTGTAACTGGACGTTGTCTTGTGAGCTATGAATTTTTCGCTATATTACATATCATACGCAAACAATCGGTAGTCACTTGGAATCCCATTCGGTAAGTCGTTAATAATTGGCAGAAATAAGAGGGGCCCAATCACACTACCCTGAGGGACACCTGACTTTTATCAGGATGTTCTCCGAGAATACGGAATGTTGACCGACTGAAAAGTATAAATTGACAGTTTGTACAGACAGCACTGAAAAATTGGCTACAAAATTACACATATTTGAAAGATTTATCTCTTGCTGGCTCGTTCGCCCAAGGAGTTCATCGTTGTCCTTCTCGCTTCTTCACTCTAGGACTATAATAATGTAATGTCTACATAGCATAGGTGCACTTATCTGAATATCAGGTGTAGCCTACATCTCCTGGGCGGAATCACAACTCCGCATTGCCCGAGGCTTCTCTCTGTGTTACATACATGGGCATTAAGTCTGACAGAACTGTTCCTCATCTATCATTTTGTCATTATGTCTGTGGACTATATTTATCTGTCCCCTTCACTCGACAGCGTAAACCTCCGGGTAGAACGTTACTAAACAGGGCGCTTTGAGGTTTTCTCGAATGAAGTGCGGTATCCATACAGCCAATTTACACTCACGGGTGTTGTACCTTGCAAAGAACAGTTCTCAAGGACATAAAATGATTTTCCTCCTCATTTATAACCTTATGCCGGCCCCGTGGTGTTGGGGTAGCGTGCCTGCCTCTCACCCTGAGGCTCCGGGTTCGATTCTCGGCTCCTTCAGGGATTTTAGAAACTGACGTGAGGGCTGGAACGGGGTACACTCACCCTCTTGAGGACAATTGAGTAGCTGTCTGACAGTGAGGCAGCGCCCCGATCACCAAGATTAACGGCCGAGGGTACCCGATGCACTGATCACGCGTCACCCCAATATCTGCAGGCTAAAGGGCTGGGCAGCGGTTCGCTTGGTAGGCTTAGGCCCTTCACGGGCTGTAGTGCCAGGGGTTATTATTATTATTATTATTTTATAATCTTATGCAGGTCGGCACACCACGAACCTACTACGGTGTCGTAACAGGAGGAAGGGTGTTACTCCTACGTGGCGCGTCCCAGGTGGCGGATTGGGGCAGACTTGAACAAAATAAAATAGCTCTCGCGGACCATACACACATGAAGACTGGATGTCAATGGCTGGAAGGCGGATGAGAATGGGTAGTTACATTCCAACGGCGGAAAGTCAGAGGAACGTCAGTGGAAAATGGGTAGGTAGGACTCCATAGCTGAGGTGAAAGCAAGCTATCTAGGGATAGGTCACCCCAAAACCAATGACCCCAGCCAAAGGACAGGGTTGATTGTAAGGTTAACAGCCTCACCTTGTAAAAAAAACTATTGTTCAGAAGACTTCTACAAGAAAACCGGACGGAAACCGAAGCAGATGGCGGTAGATTGTAGAAGAGGTTCAACTTCAACCTCAAAATGAAAGACAGCCTATTAGGCGTTGCACGCAGTGCATGGCCATACCGTCGGAGCCGTTTCTCTCTCATATTGTCCACAATTGGGGCGACACCCATTTGCTCCCGAATTGTGTCGTTTCTGACATGGTCAATAAGGGACATGCCCTTTGTCCAACGGAGCATTCTCATTTCCATGGCGTGTAGGCGACGTTCTGAAATTTTATCGGATGGTCCACATTCAACTCCATACAGCGCAACTGGCCGTACCACTGTCCGATGTATCTTGGATTTGAGACGAAATGGCATTTTCTTGTCGCAAAGCACACCCGTGACCTCCTTCCACCGCAACCAGTTTGCGGTTACCCTGGCTCTTACTTCATCATTGAAGTTGCCATCACTCTGCAGACGAGATCCAAAATACCTGAAGCATCCTGTCTTGACTAGATTTTGTCCAGCGACTTGAATGGTACCGTCGCTTGTTGATGGACTGAAGTATTTAAACAAGCATGATCATGAATCAAGTTTTGTTCTCGTCTTTACAGAGCGCGTTATGGCCTTTCATAGGCCATGGGATAGAAAGTAAGAAATTCAGCCTAGTAAACACTAGACACTACTATTGTAGTTAAGTCAATTATTGAGATATATTTTCACTGTTAATGTAGTCTTCAACAGCCAATAATAAATCATTGAAAGTACGTCAAAAATTAACATAAGAAATATCACACATATGCCATTGTTCATGGAACTAGACTCTATTAAAACACTACAAACACTGCTCTTAACAGTCGAAGCATATCCCTTTGATTGGCACTTACGGTAGTGTTGACTATTGTATTGTGAATACATTCAATATTTAATTGACAAGTCAACTTGGAACCAATACTCAATTTTACATGTCAATGTACCATGCAATATTGCAACTTAATAACAGATGTGTATAGGCAGTGCTGGATTAACCATAAGGCACAATAGGCAATTGCCTGGGGCCCCGGCTCAAAAGGGTCCCCCAAAAATGAAAAAACTAAAAAAAAAATTTTTTTTGTGAGGAAAAAAGTCAAATAAATTAGGTACCGGTACCGAAAAGAAAAAAATGTGAAACTTAGAATTACAGTTCGAATTTTAGAGTTCAATTTCTTGGTTTATACTTGGTAAAGTGCTGTTCGTAAATTCTCTCTGCCCGGGTTTTTCCCAGAAACTTTATCTTCTTATTACACTTCCAGTTCATAAATAACTTAACTATCGTTTGACACATTCCAAGTCAATCGAAAATTCAACTTTCTGTTCGCTCAATTGTTTAAGGATTGGGAGCAATTAACTGATACTTCCTCGGTTGGGTCCCAAAATTCCCAAAATGCCATGATTATTTGAATTAACTGACAAGTCCCCCCAACCCCTCTACTTTATTAGCCATAGATAAGCTCGGAAAGAGTTTTTCCAAATTCTGGCATTCTGGTCTGTAGAGTAATTTCGGAAACAAGTAACGTGCTCCCGCTTGAGTTCACACTTCAAATCGACGGTTTTGTGATCGACAATTTTAATTCGTTAGTGTTCGATGAACAGTTTTATCTGTGTATCGGGTTGAATTAAAAACCCCAATCCAAAAATGTCTTCACGTACATATTTGAGTGGTGCACAAAAAAAGAAAACTTGCCAAAGGCAAAAATTACCGAGAAAGTGTGGTGTAAGAGAAAGTGCCAAAACCGACTGAATTTTTCCTTCGGAATGAAACCTCTTCATATTCATCGGAGTAGGATAAATAAGGCGGTTCTGGCGCAGGGGCTAATGGGCAAGATGGCCGCCGCGCGCAACCAGCCCTATGTTATTCTTATGGAGGGGTCAGTCAGAGCTGGCGCAGTGGCTAATGGGCAATATGGCCGCCGCGCCATTAGACCGTGAATGACGTCACAGAGAGAGGTCGGCCGTGTAGTTGCTAAATGGAATATTTATTATTATTATTATTATTATTATTATTAGGTAATTATTGATTGATCATGTACAATCCAGAGCAGCTTTATATTGTCAACCACTTGGGGTAGTGGCTTGTAATCTCGAATGTCACCGTGGAGGCCCGGGTTCGATTCCGGGCTCTGCCAAGAAATTTAATTTCTGGTCTCACGAGTGGAACGGGGTACACTTAGTCTTGTAAGGCAAAAGTAAGAAAAGGCGGGTTTTAATTCATACCTCTGCCATTCAGCCTAACCCAACTTGATTTAACCTCACCTAACCTAACCTAACCTAACCTAACCTAACTTCAGAGTGGGAGCAAAAAGTGGGAGCAAAAACTGGGAGCAAAATGTGCGAGCAAAAAAGTGGGAGCAAAAAAAAGTGGGAGCAAATATATAAGCATAAAGTGGGAGCAAATGTGACAGCACAAATAATAAACTTAGTTATAACCTAACCTAACCTACGCTAACCAAACCTAACTTTTCCTAACCTAACCCAACCTAACCTAACCTAACTTCAAAGTAAGAGGAAATATCAGAGCAAAAAGTGCTAGCAAAAAAAGTGAGAGCAAAAAAGTGAGAGTAAAAAGTCAGAACAAAAAGTGTCAGCAAAAACGTAAGAGCAAATGTGAGACCACAAATAATAAACATAGTTATAACCTAACCTTACCTAACCTAAGCTAACATAACCCCACCCCCCAAAACCTCATTTTAAGATTTAAATTAACACCTGTAAGATTTTCTATTTTTTACATTTTTGGTTTTACATTTTTTGATTTTTTCATTTTAATTCTCAGATTTTTAGATTTTGATTTTATATTTTGTTAGATTTGACATTTTACATTTTAGATTGTAGATTTTAGATTTTAGTGTTTTGATTTTACATTTTTTGATTTTAGATTTTTCATTTTAGATTTTCCGAAAAGAGTAAACTACAAGGTCACATACCTAACCTAACCTCAGTTTACCTAACCAAACATGTCCTCACCTAACTCTACCTAACCTAACTTTACCTGACGTAACCTTTTAAGCTAGGACAAAGGCTAATCAACACACCCAAAGTATATAAGGGCACACACAACTATATTTATGCTAGTCTTATAGAGAGTAAGGTAAAGCCAACACATGCACTGTGGCTACTGTGCAAGATGTTCGCTACGCACAACCAGCTTAGGATTACAAAGTCAGTTAAGTTTTAAAAAGTAAAAGCTTTCATTCATTTTTTTTTCTTTTTATTTTGTTGTTTACACATTTGTCAATTTCCCAATTTCCCATTTCAGTTTAAAAAAATGTTTGTTTTAAGTTTTCGAATTTCATGATATGGAAACATGGATTTTCAATTTTGTCAATATGGAAACATGGGTTTTCCAATTTTGTTGTTTACAAGTTTTTGATTTAGTCTATGTACAAAGTTCATTTTGCATTAGGAGTGAAAAGAGGTGGGTAGTAATTACAAATGTCCAAGCAGTGTTCATACAATATTTTTATTCATTTTAAATATATTTACACTATTTTCACATAAAACATTGTCTTTTTTTGTCATAAATTTTAGAGTTGGTTTTATTTTAATTGTTAAATATGAATACCATTTTCTTTCTTTTATTTGCTTTTTTAAAATTTTTGTAGTGCTATTGTTTTTAAATTGTTTGTTTCCTGTATTTGCTATATAGTGATAGAGGATTTTGATATTCAAAACTTAACTCTTTAAGCATGGTCAATGGTTGAGTAATGACCATAGGCATGTGTACTTATACCATTCGAATCAATTACTCTTTTATCATCACCAGGACACAAAGCAATTTTGTTTAGTCTTATAGATGACTAGCAGGTACCCGCGGCGTCGCTCGAGTCATAGTCGTATCATATTGTTATTCAATGAAATGCTGGTTTAACCCCGTTAACACCCGTTAAGAACCAGAATATTCAAAAATCCCTCCTTAGTAGACGTTTTTGACACACAACAAACATATCCCCAAAATATCATTCTTCAAACATTAATATTTTTGGTTGGTCGATGAGAGTGAATATCCAAAAATCCTTCCTTAGTGGACGTTTTTCTTCCAGAATTTCACCCCTCCCGATGCGCCCCGTAAATTGGAATTATGAAAAAAAAAACGGTCGAACACCTATTTATTTAATTATGTTTTTATATTTTTATTAAGCTGATTGTTTTCCTCTGAGTTTCAAACTCCTCTCCTATGTCGTTTAAGAGATGCACACTCCGTTTGGAATCCTTCAACCCCCACTTTTCACCCCTTTCACTCATAATATACACCACATCGAAAAAACATTAGACATGTATCAGCTTATTTTTAATGATTAGTTTATATGCCAAGTATCACATCCCCAAATGAAACCACTCGTGAGATATTGTTATTCAATAAAATGCACGTTTATCCCCTTAACACCCCTTTAGAACCTGAATATCCAAAAATCTTTCCTTAGAGGACGTTTTCGACATACAGCAAACATATCCCCAACATTTCATGTTTCTAACTTCAATAATTTTGCTGGGCGATGGTGAGTGAGAGAGTCAGTCAGGACATTTTCTTTCATTTAGTTTTGAGAAGTTCACCCCTCCCCATGAATCCCTTAAATGGGATTTGTGAAGAAAAAAAACGGTCAAACACCTATTTACTTATTTTTTAAGCGGATTTTTTCCGAATTTCAAACTTCTCGCTTATGTCGTTTATGAGATACACGCTCCGTTAAGAATTCTTCAACCCACAATTTTCACCCCTTTCACCTCATAATATACATCATATCGATAAACCCTTTGACATAAGTCTGCTTATCTTTACTGATTAATTTGTATGCCGAATATAACATCCCCAAGTGAAACAACTCGTGAGATATTGTTAATCAGTGAAATGCAAGTTTAACCCCCTTAACAGCCCTTCAGAACACGAATATCCCAAAATCCATCCTTTGGGGACGTTTTCGACATACAACGAACATATCCCCAAAATTTCAAGTTTCAAACTGCAATATGTTTGTCTGGGGGATGATAGGTGAATATCCAAAAATCCTTCCTTAGTAGACCTCTTTCCCCAGAATGTCACCCCTCCCCATGGGCCCCTTAAATTGGATTTATGAAAAAACGGTCGACCACAAATTGACTTATTTTTCAAGCTGATTTTTCCCCCTGAGTTTCATACTTTATGCCTCTGTCTTTTAAGTGATACTTGCTCCGTTAGAAATCCTTCAACCCCCACTTTTCACACATACCCCTCATAATATACACTACATCGAAAAACCCTCAGACATGTGTCTTCTTATTCTTAATGATGAGTTAAGATGCCGGGTATCGCATACCCCCAAGGAAACTAATCGGGAGATATTGTTATTCAATTAAATGCAGGTCAACCCCTTAACACCCCTTTAGAACCTGAATATCCAAAAATCCTTCCTAAGTGGACGTTTTCGACATACAACGAACATAACCCCAAAATTTCATGTTTCTAACTTCAATAATTTCGGCTGGGCGATGATGAGTGAGTAAGTCAGGACATTTTCTTTCATTTATTTTTCAGAATTTCACCCCTCTCATGGACCCCTTAAATTGGATTTATGAAAAATAACGGTCGAACACCTATTTACCTATTTTTAAGCTGTTCTTCTCCTCTGAGTTTGATGAGTGAGTGAGTTAATCAGTTAGAACACTTTCTTTCCTGTTTTTTTTGTTTTTTTTTTAGAATTTCATCCCTCTCCAAGGGCTTTAAGTTGGATTTATGAAAAAACGGTCGAACACCTATTTACTTATATTTTAAGCTGATTTTTTTTCCGATGAATTTCAAACTTCTCGCCTATGTCGTTTAAGAGATACACGCTCAGTTAAGAATCCTTCAATCCCCAATTTTCACCCCTTTCACCTCATAATATGCACCACACCGATAAACCCTTAGACATATATCTGCTTATTTTTAATGTTTAGTTTATATGCCGAATATCACATCCCCAAAGAAACAACTCATGAGATATTGTTAATCAATGAAATGCACGTTTACCCCCTTAACACCTCTTAAGAACCCGAATAAACAAACATCCTTCATTAGTTGACGTTTGCGACATAGAGCGAAAATATTCCCAAAATTTAATTTTTCCTACTTCAATAGCTTTCGCTGGGCGATGATGAGTGAGTGAGTCAGTCAGTTCATTTTATTTCAATTATTTTTACCTGAATTTTACGCCCTCCCCATGCGCCCCTTAAATTGGATTTATGAAGAAACGCTCGAACACCTATTAACTTATAATTGAAGCAGTCTTTTTCCCCTGAGTTTGATGAGTGAGTGAGTTAGTCAGTCAGTCAGGACACTTTCTCTCCTTTTTTCTCTAGAATTTCACCTCACCCCAATGGCCTCTTAAATTGAATTTATGAAAAAACGGCCGAACACCGATGTACTTATTTTTAAGCTGGTTTTATTTTCCGCTAAGTTTCAAACTTCTCGCGTATGTCGTTGAAGAGATACACGCTCCGTTAGGAATCCTTCAACCCTCACTTTTCACCCCTTTCACCTTATAATATACACCACATCGAAAAACCCTTAGACACATGTCTGCTTATTTTTTATGTATTCATATGCCGAGTATCACATCCCCCAATGAAACCAATCGGGAGTTATTTTTATTCAATGAAATGCAGGTTTAACCCCTTTAAGACCCCCTGAATATCCGAAAATCCTCCCTTAGTGGACGGTTCCGACATACAATGATCATAATCCCCGAAATGTCATGTGTCTTACTTCAATAATTTTAGCTGGGCGATGGCGAGTGAGTCAGGACTTTTTCTCTCAATTTCCTTTTTTCAGAATTTCACCCCTCCCCATGAACCCCTTAAATTGGGTATATGAAAAAAAAACTGTCGAATACCTATTTACTTATTTTTAAGCAGATTTTTTCCCCTGAGTTTGATGAATGAGTCTGTCAGTCAATCTGTTAGGACACTTTCTTTCCTGTTGTCTCCCCCAGAATTTCACCCGTCCCTATTGGCCCCTTAAATTGGATTTATGAAAAAAAGGTCAAACACCTATTTACTTATTTTTAAGCTGATTTTTTTTCCACTGAGTTTCAAACTCCTCGCCTATGTCGTTTAAGAGATACACGCTCCGTTAAGAATCCTTCAACCCCCACTTTTCATCCCTTTCACCTCATAATATACTTCACATCGAAAAACCCTCAGACACATGTCTTCTTATTTTTAATGATGAGTGTATATGCCGAGTATCACATCTCCCAATGAAACCAATCGGGAGATATTGTTATTCAATGAAATGCAGGTCTACCCCCTTAACACCCCTTTAGAACCTGAATATCCAAAAATCCTTCCTTAGTGCGCGTTTTCGACTTACCACGAACATATCCCCAAAATGTCATGATTCTAACTTTAATAGTTTTGGCTGGGCGATGATGAGTCAGTCAGTCAGTCAGTCAGTCGGGACACTTGTTTTTATATAAGAGATATGTCATGTTGTTTAGAAGCGATAATGTTCATTGGTATTCTTTTAACATTGTTTTTCATGACACAATCCTTATAATCTTGAAAGCTTATACAATTTTTGACAACACCTCTGCTAATACCTTTAATCTTTTTGATTTCTTTACCATTTATGCCTAAAGCATATATTTTAGCTCTAAGTCCAACAAATGCTTTAATAATTTGTCCACTAGCCTCGTCTTTAAATTTCCCCAACGTTTTCTTGTTTGATGTAGAGTAACATATGTGATTAGTAGGATAATCAGATGTGTCCAGGTGTTCTAGGAAATCCAACTTGTCTTGATATACATCTTGGGTGTTAACCAAATAAATGAACGAGTCGGTATCCATATACATAAGTTTAAGATTGTCCATGCCATAATAGGGTAGCAGGACATCATAGTGGTGGGAATACATGAGAGATTTTGAAATATCCATTATACACATTGCAATATATATAGGCTTATTGAATACAATGTTACGTTTAGCTATGTGGAAAGCAGCTAGGTTAGGACCATAAATTGTTCTGTCGATAAATGTAGTCTTTGCTAATAGCTTTTCTGTTTTTTTGCTGTCAGTCACAAGACGTATGTCTATTCTTTTACGAATATTTTCCATTGTTTTTCCAAAAATGGCATTGTTAAATAATTTGTACAGATTTTTCTCAAAATCATTTTTGGCTTGTTTTCTAAGGTTGTTATTAAAATCAACGTATGCCTTTAGCCAAGGTCTTTGTTTAAACTTTAACACACGATGAATCTTTATCAATTTTAGCCCATGATCTAGAGCCTGCTTAAGTGCCATGTAGTGAACAACGTACTGCCTTCGATTTTCAAGATGAGGAATTAGTTTTTTCAGGGACGAATGCTTAGGTTTCGTACAGTCTGGTAGGAAAGGTGAATCGTTGTGTAGATCATGAAGGTCTCATGGGTAAACAACATCAACGTCTAGAATGTATCCCACAGGATCGTCTTTCTTTAGTTTTTCTTGATCAACAGAATCTGGAGAAACCCACTGAAATCCACCATAAGGAAGAGAGTGACACATAGCCCTCCCGTATTGGTTGTTGGCAACATCATAGGTAATAAACTGCGATGGTTTCTCAGAATCATAGGTTTCCATGTATTTATTGTTAGCTTCAGCATACCGATGAGACACTTGGCATATGCCTCCACGTATTCCAGACTCGATTAGAAGAAGCTGATCGTAATCCTGTAGTAATTCCAGTTCAATGCCAGTGTAAAGGAGCATTGCCTCGAAACTTAAACCAGGTGAAGTAAATAAGTGTGCAGCATCCACTCTATGTGTTTCTAGTGTTTTGTTTCGAAACGTTTCAAAGCTGTCTGCAAGAAGGAGTACATCTAAAGTTAGGTAGAGGTCACTATATTCCCCTAGAGTTTTCCACACATTTTTAGCATGTTCATAGCCTTCTTGACTAATATCTTCATGACTTAATTTGTTAAAGAATGCCTCTTTTGGAGGTAAACACGGTTCACTTAACTTTTCCCATGAATCAATGTAATCATAACAAAATACCCCTTTACGAGTCATGAGCGTTGCATTTTCTTTCCCAAAGTACTTGTCTGTTTCAGGGTATGATGTTAAGCTGGAAACTAAGTTTTCCAAACTACTTGGCATTAACCGAAACGTGTCCAAAAATCGAAGCTTAACATATCCTACATATTTGGTGAAGGAAATGTACTTTTCTTTGGAGTTAGCGATAACATCCACTCTCTCAGTAGTACATCCCAATTGCTTGACAATGAAATTTGCGTCGTAGCCACTCATATTATGTAGAAACACAGGAACGGGGTTACGTGTTTTACACCTCAAATTACAGTTATTGTGAGCACTTCCTCGGTATTCTCCTGTAATATGGCAGTGGTCTCGTACTTTCGAGTCCTCTTTGGTAAATGTTTTATGACACAAATAACAGGTTTCAGAACATAGGAACTCTGCTTCTTAATCCTGAGTTAAGGCCTTTGGAACATTTGTGCTGTAAAGGCGATCGATTTCATTAGCTATTGAGATCAGAGTCCATAAATTTTTCTGTAGCGACAGGTCCACGATAAATACGAGGTTGGCTTGGAAGGTTTGTTTTTATGTGTTCCACAGCAGGTGAGGGTTTAACATATATACCAAAGCTCATAGGAACATGACTCTGGTATGGCACTGTATAACTTGCCTCAGGATTGGGCAGACATGTTTCATATGGTAACAGTATACTTTCAAAATCTGCATAGATAACGTAAGGTATTCTAATCATTTTTTCCACATTTAAGAATTTCACAATTGAGTTTTTAATAGGCATTTCAACCCTGGCACTGTCATGCTGGACACACAAAGCTCTATGTTCTTTCAAGTTTTCCATTCCTTCCTGCCCATATTGATTATCAAAGTGAGTAAAACACCGTTTACACGTATATATCTTATGTTTATGGTGGGTAATCTGATGTCTTACAAGTTTATCAAAATCTTTGATAAAGACGTAGTGGTTCTGTCCGGATGATGAACTTAGCAGAAGGAGGTCGCCATGGTCTTGCAGCTCTTAATCCACAACCTTTAGAGGGAACAATTTGTTGTCTTGTTCCAGTCCAAATACATTAATGGATATATCGTTGGCTTTTTCAAATTTGGGAATGTCAGCTAGCGATGTAGGAAGTGATATTACAGAAAAATCATACTTGTTGTCCAGGGCCTTGTATTTACTCATGCGTTGAGCATCCTTTTTAACCAGTTTTGCTATAATGGCATACATAAATCACTTTTCATTTTTCAAGTTTTCAGGATTAATGCAGGCTTTTCTTGCTTTTATAGCTGCTGGTAATGGAATATATGTGCTACCACGCAAGGGATTGTACTTATTTATTTTCAATCGTACTCCTTCCACTAACAAAGACAATTGCTGCCTTTTAGCTCAGATTCTTCAATTTCTGTAGTTAACTTTGTAAATTGTGTTTCCAAGAAACTACTTACGTCCGTTTCCAAAAATAGGGCCTGATTTCGTGTTTTAAAAGCACGATCTGTAATGTCGTTAGTGAACGTATGAATGAATCTACATTCAGCCACAAGATTAACTTTTATCGACTTGTGCATTGCTAGTTCTTTCTGCATAGCTTGTATTATTTGCTGTTAGGACTCTTTAAGGTATGAATTTAAATCCTGACACGAATCACACCGTATTAAATAGGATTTAAGTCGACCTTCAAAAGATGTCTCATATCCAATAAGTCCATTTTTGTCTGGGACCAATGAAAGTAGGTAATGTTTTGTAGGCTCCGCTTTTTGTCTTTTAGCTGCCGACACAACATTACAACATTTTTCTGCCGATGTCCGTTGTATACATTGTTGAATGTACTACCACAGGTCGTGCACTCATGGAATTCACCACACGATACTTCATGTCGCTTCCTATGATAGTCTCGAAGAAAAGTCTTTCCACACTCTTTGCACATATAGCTAGGAATGGGTTCTTCCATCATGAATGTTGATTTCTGCAAACAACTGCTTACTGCGTATCACAGGGCTAGAGGTTGGTCGGTGAGACGGTCTTTCACGATGTGAACACCGTGAGAGGTAGTAGTCAACTGGTGATATTCTTGTTAAGGGTCCCCTAATATATCCTAGTCTAGACCAAAAGCTCATTACAGCGAATGGCAAGGTTGTAGACTGGAGAGTGAGACGGTCTTTCACGATGTTAACACTGTAACAAGTAGTATTGTATTCTTGCTAAGGGTTCTCTAATATACTGTACCATAGTCAAGACCAACAGCTACTTACCGTGGAGTACTAGGATGTACAATGGTTGTTTTGACAGTCTTTTACGATGTGAACACCGTGAGAGGTAATAGTCAACTGTGATATTCATGCTAAGGGTCCTCTAATATACCCCTAATTAAGGGTAACAGCTGCTTACTGCTTATGACAAGGCTGTACACTTGTCGGTGAGACGGTCTTTCACAATGTGAACACTGTAAAGGGTCGTACTCAACTGAAAATATTCTTACACCCTATTCAAGGTTATCAGGTACTTACTGCATATCAAAAGGCTGTACACTCGTGGTTAGACAAACTTTCTTGCTAAGGACCCCTATATTCCCTACACACGGCTAGACATGTTAGTTCTAAACACTTAGTAATTAATTGTATATTCAATTTATATACAAAGCTTATACAAGCACGTTTTTCACTCGGTAAAACTTTGTTAAATAGCCACATGCGACACGCAAAGTATGTTGCCGCTATCTAGCGGTGACTATGAGAACTACCTGAACGACTAGCATTCTGCCTAGCGCTCAATATAAAAACTAACTAAACGACCAGCATGCAACCTAGCGGTGGACATGAGCACTAACTGAACTACCAGCATGCTACCTAGCGACCGAAATCAACACTCACTGAACTACAGGCATACTTTCCAATAATGAACATATTTGTTCATACCACTAACAATACACACAGTTGGGTTTGCTTTATCGTTTAATACAAATATATCTTTGTTTAAATAATGTATCAAAAAGTTAAATGACGCAATTGTATTGGCTCTTGTTGGCTTTTTAATGGCTTTTTGTTGGCTTTGTCGGCTTTTTGCTGGCTTTTGTTGGCTTTTGTCGGCTTTTGTTGGCTTCTTTTAACTTTTTGTAGCTCTCTCATATTTGCTCTTGCTTGTTTGTATATTTGGTCTTGGAAAGTATGTCAGCCCTTTTTATGGCAGCATAATGCTTACAGCCATGTTTGTAAGCAACAACAACAACACATTAAATTCCAAAAATTCAAATTACTCTAAGGTTTATGATTGACTCTCAACTCTTACTCTTACCTCTATCCCAGCGCCTAGTCAAAAACATTATATTTTTAAAATTTTTCAAAAAGTTGAATTGGAAAAGTAGGTTATATGTTTAAACTAAAAATCCTAAAATGTCATATCTTACCTCATACACCTACCTCTGTACCACTCTCAGTCCTAAAACAGTGTATTTTTCAAATTTTTCCTAAAAATATTGAGAGAGTAGGCTATATGTTTAAACTAAAAATCCTAAACAAGCCATATGTTAACTCCTACACCCACTTTTACCCCCCCCCCCCCCCCCAACTCTCAATCCAAAAATAGTGCATTTTTCAAATTTTTCCAAAAAATATTTGGAAAGTAGGCTATATTTCCAAAATTAGCAATACAAATAAGTTTATTTGACATTAATTGTTGGTCCTTTCGCCCTCTACCCACAAACCACGTTCCAAGTCCCTAGAACAAAATCCAACAATAGCTCAATTGGTAAAGTAGGCGATTTTTTAAAGTAAACAACATTCAAATAATTGTTCTATGGCTTAAAAGAATGCTCTCTATGCCCTTTATTTATTATAAAAAACTTTTTATTTTTCAGTTTTTTTAAGAAAAAATTCATTTTTGAAATTCTTATACTTTGGAAACTAAAGAGTTTACAAAAAAGTTTGTTTGACATAAATCAATGGCCCTGATCCCCTCTAGCCCAAAAATAAGTTTCAAGTCTCTAAGACCAAAAGTGTGCAGTAGGGAGTAGTGGCAATCTAAACCAGTTACACAAACCGCTCGGCTACGCTGACCTTTTATGTATATTTCTTGAAACCATGGGCATGCGACATATCGTTGGACTCGGGCTGACGTGCTCTTTTCTATGGGCCACTCGTTATATTAAAAAAAATTGTTTTGTTTTTGAAAGTAGGCGATAGTTTGAAAACCAAACATAGTAGAACGTTGTGCAATAGTTCAAACAAAAGGTCCTTATTTTTTATAATAAAACTTTTTTTATTTTTTATGTTTTTTGAAAACAGTCCTATTTTGAAATTCCTATATTTTGGAAACTAGGAAGTTTACAAAACAGTTTGTTTGACGTAAATGAAAGGTCCCTACCCCATCTACGCCTTGAGTCAAGTTTTAAGTCTCTAGGACAAAAACAAAAAAATGTTCAATTTTCAAAGTAGGCTATATTTTTGGAACCAATCATTATAAAATGTGTTATATAGGCTTAAACTAAAGGTCAGTATTGAACCCTTAATAAGCTACGCATATTAATGATTCTAATTATTCATTTCATTATATTCTGATTTTACTGCCAGAATCATACAGGAAGGCCAGACTGGATTGCGAAATATCAAGCTTATTTGGAGACAGTACGTTTGAACGTGCCCAGTCCTGAAACAAAGGAGTGACGAGATCGGAATGTTTGACAGACACTTTATCAGACAAAGGTGTGTTGGGGCCCTGACTCATTTCAGACCGTAATTTCTTTGTCACCCTAGCGTTACGAGTAAGATAGTTGCTGGATGAGAGAGACGAGAGGAACTTTCAACCAATCATAGGACAGAGGCTTCTGTTCTAAACTGCGATATTGACGTCATGAACTACCAATCAGAGAGGGTCATCAATTTTAGCGCCAAGGGAGCGTCTGACGCCGGCTTGAAGTTGAAAGCGGGAAAGATTGGATTAACGAAATCTATGATCGATTCCAGAGCACGATAGCCCCATTGTGACCTGTATAATTTTTCAAACTGTTTGATACCTGTTGCATGCCAATAGTCGCATTATTATAGAAGTTAGTGATAGATTTCCCTCTCCCTCCGTCTTTTTGCCAAATTCACATAAATACTGTCGTCTGAGTGACGAGGAGGTTGATTCTTGGTGACACCGTGAGGTGATCACTTATTCTTTTCCATACCGTGAAGATATACTGTGTTAAATTTATCAGAGACTAGCTGAAGTACCCGTGCTTCGCTACGCGTCATAAATAAATTAAAATGTGAAGGTGACAGTTAAAACAGGGGATAGGCGAGGTGCTGCGCAGAGGGAGATTAAGGATGGAACATTTTGTCCAACTACACCGCTCGGCGTTGACCGTGTTTTATAGCACAAATTTAGGTTTTACTCGCTAACAGTTGCAGATACCTTTCGGATAGAAAATGTAATTTTAAACCTCGCATATGCCATCAAAAGTTTGCTATTTCTTAGCGTTCTCTTTTTATTTGAAATGGAAATATGAAAGTTTGAAACCAAAGGGTGTAGTGACGTCACTAAAATGGTCGCCATTTTAAATAGTGCAAAGTATTGAAATCAAAAGTAACCTATATGTTAACCAGGTAAATCAGCTACTTCCATGTAAAATTCACGTAAATCGGACCGGTGGTACTTGCGAGATTGAGTAATACACAGACACACACCATCTCAATTTTAGCCTCGCTTCGCTCGCGTCATAGTCGTATCATATTGTTTTTTGGTGAAATGCAGGTTTAACCCCGTTAACACCCCTTTAGAACCTGAATACCCAAAAATCCCTCCCTAGTAGACGTTTTCGACACACAACAAACATATCCCCAAAATATCATTCTTCTAACTTTAATAGTTTTGGTTGGTCGATGAGAGCAAACATACAAAAATCCTTCCTTAGTGGACGTTTTTCTTCCAGAAGTTCACCCCTCCCCATATGCCCCTTAAATTGCATTTATGAAAACACGGTCGAACACCTATTTATTTTATTTATTTATTCATTTACTTATTTATTTATTTATTTATTTTTAAGCTGATAGATTTCCTCCGAGTTTCAGACTCCTCCCTATGTCGTTTAAGAGATACACGCTCAGTTAGGAATCTTTCAACCCCCACTTTTCATCCCTTTCACCTCATAATATACACTACATCGAAAAACCATTAGACATGTGTCAGCTTATTTTTAATGATTAGTATATGTGCCAAGTATCACATCCCCAAATGAAACCACTCGTGAGATATTGTTATTCAATAGAAAGCACGTTTACCCCCTTAACACCTCTTTAGAACCTGAATATCCAAAACTCTTTCCTTAGTGGACGTTTTCGACATACAACGAACATATCCCCAAAATTTCATGTTTCTAACTTCAATAATTTTGGCTGGGCGATGATGAGTGAGTGAGTCAGTCAGGATATTTTCTTTCATTTATTTTTGATAATTTAACCCGTCCCCATGAACCCCTTAAATTGGATTTATGAAACAAACGGTCAAACACCTATTTACTTATTTAAAGCTGTTTTCCCCCTGAGTTTGATGAGTGAGTAAGTGAGTCAATCAGTTAGGACACTTTCTTTCCTGTTTTTTTCCCCCATAATTTCACCCCTCTCCAAGGGTCCCTTACATTGGATTTATGAAAAAACGTTCGAACACCTATTTACTTGTATTTTAAGCTGTTTTTTCCCACCGAATTTCAAACTTCACGCCTATGTCGTTTCACAGATACACGCTCCGTCAAGAATCCCTCAACCCCCAATTTTCACCCCTTTCACCCCATAATATACACCACATCGATAAACCCTTAGACATATGTCTGATTATTTTTAATGATTAGTTTATATACCGAATATCACATCCCCAAACAAACAACTCATGAGATATCGTTATTCAATGAAATGCACGTTTACCCCCTTGACACGTCTCTAAAACCCGAATAAACAAAAATCATTCCTTAGTTAACGTTTTCGACATACAGCGAACATATTCCCAAAATTTCATGTTTCGTACTTGAATAGTTTTCGCTGGGCGTGATGAGTGAGTGAGTCAGACAGGTCATTTTCTTTCATTTATTTTACCAGAATTTCACCCCTCCCCATGGGCCCCTTAAATTGGATTGATTAAAAACGCTTGAACACCTATTAACTTATTTCTTAAGCTGTCTTTTCCCCCTGAGTCAGTCGGTCAGGACACTTTTTCTCATTTTCCTCCCCAGAATTTCACCCCACCCCATTGGCCCCTTAAATTAATTTATGAAAAAAAAAACAGTCGAAAACCGATTTACTTACTTTTTAAGCTGATTTTTTTCGCTGAGTTTCAAATTTCTCGCCTATGTCGTTTAAGAGATAGGCCTACACGCTCCATTAGGAATCCTTCAACCCCCACTTTTCAGCCCTTTCACCTCATAATAATACACCACATCGAAAAACGCTTAGACACATGTCTGCGTATTTTTAATGATTAGTTTATATGCCGAGTATCACATCCACAAATGAAACCACTCGTGAGATATTGATATTCAATGAAATGCAGGTTTAACCCCCTTAAGATCCCTTTCGAACCCGAATATCCAAAAAACCTCCCTTAGTGTACGGTTTTGACATACAACGAACATATCCCCGAAATGGCATGTTTCCAACTTCAATATTTTTGGCTGGGCGATGATGAGTGAGTGAATGAGTCAGGACATTTCCTTTCAATTTTTTTTTTCTTCAGAATTTCACCCCTCCCGATGAACCCCTTCAATTTGATTGAAAAACAAACTGTCGAAAAGCTATTTACTTACTTTAAAGCAGTTTTTTCCCCTGAGTTTGATGAGTGAGTCAGTCAGTCAATCAGTTGGGACACTTTATTTCCTGTCCCCCCCCCCCGAATTTCACCCCTCCCCATGGGCCCCTTAAATTGGATTTATGGAAAAGCGGTCAAACACATATTTACTTATTTTATGCTGATTTTTTTCCCGCTGAGTTTCAAACTCCTCGCCTATGTCGTTTAAGAGATACACGCTCCGTTAGGAATCTTTCAATCCCCACTTTTCACCCCTTTAACCTCATAAACACATCGAAAAACCCTCAGACACGTGTCTTGTTACATTTTAATGATAAGTTTATATGCCGTGTATCACATCCCCCAATGAAACCAATCGGGAGATATTGTTATTCAATGAAATGCAGGTTTAATCCCCTTAAGACCCATTTAGAACCTGAATATCCGAAAATCCTCCCTTAGTAGACGGTTTTGACATACAATGAACATATCCCCAAACTGTCATGTTTCTAACTTCAATAATTTTGGCTAGGCGATGATGAGAGAGTGAGTAAGTGAGTGAGTCTGGACATTTTCTTTCAATTTTCTTTTTTCAGAGTTTCACCCCTCCCCATGAACCCCTTAAATTTGATTTATGAAAAAAAACACTGTCGAACAGCTATTTACTTACTTTAAAGCAGTTTTTTCCCCCTGAGTTTGATGAGTGAGCCAGTCAGTCAATCAGTTAGGACACTTTTTTCCTGTCCCCCCCCCCCCAGAATTTCATCTCTCCCCATGGGCCCCTTAAATTGGATTTATGAAAAAACTGTCAAACACATATTTACTTCTTTTTATGTTGTTTTTTTTTCGCTGTGTTTCAAACTCCTCGCCTATGTCGGTTAAGAGGCACACGCTCCGTTAAGAATCTTTTAATCCCCACTTTTCACCCCTTTCACCTCGCAATGTACACCACATCGAAAAACCCTCAGACACATGTCTTCTTATTTTTAATGATGAGTTTATATGCCGAGTATCACATCCCCCCATGAAACCAATCGGGAGATATTGCTATTCAATTATATGCAGGTCTACCCCCTTAACACCCCTTTAGAACCTGAATAGCCAAAATTTCTCTCTTAGTGGGCATTTGCGTCCCTTGAGGAAGCTGCATACCAGATTTCATTCCAATCCGTTCGGTGGTTTCTGAGATTTCGTGATGAATAAATGAATGAGTGAGTGAGTGAGTGAGTGAGTGGTATTTGAAAAATATATAGTAGAAAGAAGATAGTGTCAAGTCTTTGTTATGCTAAACTCGGTTGACAGTGCTGTGTGAGCAGTTGAGTAACTAACGGGATTTCAAGTAAAGATCCTCATTTTCTATACCGGTAGTGCTGGGCGCAATTGGCATCAAGTCGGCCGTGTCTGGACTTGAGCTATGTTGCCATGGAAACTATCTGCCTTGCCATTCCTTCATGAGTATATTTTATGATTTGATTAGCCTGTTTTTTTGAGTGAAAAAGGGCCGAAATCAGAAGAATGAGAAAGACTATCGAAAATTCATGTAGCCAGCGGTTCCTTCTGGGTCCTAAACTATGTGTATGCAAAATATGGTTGAGATTGGTGGAACGGTGTAGATTTGTATACGGAACCAACATATATACATACATACATACATACATACATACATACATACAGACTTTCACTTTTATATATTAGATAGGGTCATTATTGAAAACATTATAATAAAGTTGTGTGCGCACAGCTGAGTGTGAAATTTGTGTATCGGTAAGATTTTAGTAGTCTCCCACGACTACAACTATTAGGGAAAGTCTACGTTTAATTTTGCACTAGACAAATGGTGAATAAAGTAACTATTGGCAAAATTTAGATAGAAAATTACGTGTGACTATAAATAACATTTTATTTTTTTATTTTTATTCAACGTCAAGATGGAACTCCAGACCCAGAGGAAGACATCGAACCAACGTTTCTACGGCTCCATGTGGTCTGAGATGAGCTAAACACTTTGGAGAGAGAATGTCAGGCGATGTTCGATGAGACGACGCAGAAAGAGGAATAAGTACTAAATAATTTAATTATTTGACAAACTAGTTATGGTTTTGTGGGAACATATTATTTTGTGTAAATATTTTATTTTATTTTTGTCTTCGTGTTTTATTGTAGTTGGTTTGTGGTACTGACACACTTTAGTTTAGTTCATGAGCAACGTGGCATGTATTCTATCTGTATGAAGATTATTTTTTTGTTGATGTCAAGTACACGGGGCAAGCGTACTCGAGTGCGTATCGCTACCGTAAAATGCGCGGCTAAGCGACACAAATTGGGAACCGATATCATAACAGAAGCGAAACTGAATTAACTAGAGTAGATAATAGAATTGGTGGGAAATCTTTTTATTGTATAGATTTTTATTGTTACACAGGCTTGTGTGTTAATTGCCGTTTGTTGCATTTTTGTTAAGTGAGGGGTCATATGCCCAATGACTTTATTTGTTGATGAAGTTTCCCTTTTAGTGTCTTGGTACAAAAAATCTATGATATTTGATTGGAGTGTCGGCCCGTGGTAGATTTGTGTTGTGTTCTGCCCTAAATGCTTTGTTGAGTCTGCAAATATATGTTTTATGGGATAGGAGTTTTCGGGAACCCTGGTTTCTGTCTGAAGCTTTGGCCAGGTAAGCATTTAATCCTTGCGAGGAAAATGTTGGAATCCCCTTCTACGATGTCTTGCAATTCTTTGGAATTGACAAGAAGTGTGTGAATTTATGTGTCGCGATTAACAGGTGGCGGAACGGGACTGTCTAGTCTCTTGTTATAAATAGCATGACTCAAAGCTTCGACAAGGAGGGCTGGTTTTGAACACAGACGCTAATGAGTGGTAAGTGAAGGTATTTCTACGCGGCGCACTCCATCAGATAAGGAGCAAGCTGTGCTCATTAGTATTCACGGACCAGGCCTCCGTTCTTCGTAAATGTTTATCTTATATTAAAATAAAGCCTGTTTAATGATAAAAGAATTGTAATCGGTAAATGGGCGCTGTTCGCGTTTGATTGATCGAGTCCCAGCGTGTTAGCTTATTCATGCTTTTATTTCATGTAAATATCATCGGATTTTAGGCATCTTATTTCTTGTTTAATTATTGTCATGTTCTTTGACCTCGGGTGGTCTCGATGTTCGGCCACGTTGTTGTCATGTATATGTTGAGCAATTGAGCCATTGGGCAAGCTTCTGTTTTGCTGGGAGTTTCCTGACTCACTGCGATCTCGATGGAGATCGATTAGTTTATAAATTTTAAATGTTGCGTGTGTCAGTAAAATTTTAATTGTTGGTAAGATATCCTTCGAGTGTGTCCCATAAAGCCATAATAATGGTTTGCAGTATGGGGGTTTGCAAGCATATTGGCTGTTCCATCTGTGAGCGAATCTCCATCAAAAGTACTTATTTCTTCTCTAGCGTAGTTATACGCGTGCATACATATTAATCAGACAAGTGGAATTTGATCCACAATTTTATTTCTTTGGAGTGGACCTTTCTAGGCCACTCAGATCTGTGTAAATTATTGTACTGTGGGAGTAAAGTTCAGGGTGGACTTTGTTTATATTATTTTTTATGTTTTGTTGTTTTTATTCAGTTATTAAATGGTGGTAATTTTATTTGTTTTTCACTCATTTCTTAGTTTATAGTTTTGCATATGGTCCTTGTATTTGTAAGCAGCCGTCTGGTATTTGAGCTCTAGTGAAAGCATATCCGGACTGAACGCTCCCCGAAGTTTGATTCTCGTATATACGACGCTGTTATATACAAGGGCACATAGGCAACGCTGGCGCCCAACGTGGGGAATTTCACTGTTTTAGGCTTTTCTAGCGCATTTTTTTGATAAACTGACACGCCACAAGTGGAGGCAGAATGTGACAGTATTTGAATCACCGAATGTGATAATTTTAAGTAACGTAGTTATGGCGATGGTATTACCGCCAAGTGAGTGAATTATACAGTGAAATCAGGAGTTGCAATGTAAAATACAGTACACGTTTTTGTTTCTTGCATTAATTGTAAAGATAATATCGTGAGACTGGGCGCCCATGTTATTGATAAAAATTAGCTTTGCATAGAAAGACAACTCCATGAATGTAATAGGAAGGCGTGTAGCTTTTCCAAGGCAATTAATACTTGATTAATTAGTCTGTTCTTGTAGCGTTTTGTAAGGCTAGCATTTAATAACTGAATGTGTGGGTTAAGTTTTAAATTATGTAAAATGAAGGATACTCAGGGATGCTATTGGATTAATGGGATTGTGTTTATAAATTTAAACGAACTGAGTATGTGTAAATTGATATAAATGTGTGTTAATATGTATGCACGTATCGGAGAACATCGCCAATTGGCATTTTCTCTATTTTCTCAAGTGTATTGTGGTGATGGCTTCTTTAGACGAAATAAGACAGGTTGTAGAGTGCGCTGCGGCACGCACTCAGCAGCAAATGGTGTTGTTACGGCAGGAGATGACGGCTGAATTTAAGGCACAAATGGACAGTAGCAGGGCTGAACAATCAGCGGAATTAATAGCACAGAGTGAAACATTTAAGGCACAAATAGACAGTAGTAGGGTTGAACAGTCAGCGGTGATCAAAGCCCAAATTAATGAATCTATTGGCACACAATTAGCGCTTCAAAATGAATCTATTAATACACAATTAGCGCTTCAAAATGACAGTATTAATACACAATTAGCTCTACAGAATGATAATATTAGTTCTCAATTGACACAACAAAGTGAATCAATAAACTCTCAACTAGACGCGCAAAACAGTCGTAACACTGAGCAACTCGATAATGTAGTGGTTGAAATGAAAGAACATACAAGGAAACAGCTTATATTACTCGCCTTAGATGTAAGTAAGAACAATGAGAAGCAGGTTAAACAGATAAAACAACTTGAGGACCAGTTTAACGCTAAACTTAATAACTTAGACGATACAGTTCTGGCAAAATTGGCACAGATTGAATTGGCATGCACAACTAAAAATAGCGAAATTATAACTGCACAGGACAGGTTACAAAACAGATTTAATAAAGTGGAGAAAATAACCGTAGTTATACAGGAACAGATAAAGGCGGTAGATGAAAACGTGACCGGCCTTATAAAAGACATAGACCGTCTCGAAAACCAATCAACAGATCGCTGGAAAAATGCAGAAGTAGACCGGGAGGGATTAAAAGCCACTATTGATGAAAACAATGTACGCGTGGAGGATCGCTTGGAACGGATCGAAGTGAGCCAGGACACTAATAATCTGAAGATAGAAAACGTTAGAAAGGATTGGCAAAAATTATGTAAGGACTCCAAGGAAGGAAGGTTGGCGGTAATTAAGAAGCTGAGGGAGAACCACACACGGATACAGACGTTAGAAGATGAGATAAAAGCAAAATTTAAAGAACAAGGTGACAGGCTGATAAAAGCAGAATTATTTTCTATGGAACATAATGCAGGGTCATTAGGCGTGAAGGGGAGAGATGGAGACAGAGATAGCCCGGGGGCGACTCATTCAACTGGTAGTCAGGTTGACACGGAAAGTCCAATTGCTCGGAACACGGAAGAATTTCGTAATCACATAGGGAGAAGTTCTACACCACATGACGGTAATCAGCACCCTCAACTTGTACAAATCATCCGTTCTAATGAATTCAAACCGGCTAAGTTTATGGAAAATTCTGGAGTCACACCCAAGGCATTCTTGTGGGAAGTCGAACATTATTATAATGATAATGATATAGCTCCCGCCCGGCAACTGCGCATGATGGAAAAATTTTTAACTGGAAATGTTTTAACGTGGTACTTGAGCTTCAAATACACGTTTGAAAGCGTAGATGCATTCAAGCATGCTTTCCTTCGAAAATATTGGTCGTCTTCATATCAACAGGGGTTAAGAATGGAATTGTACTCCAGAAAGTACCAATCTACTCAGCAAACTAAGTATTCAGATTTTTTTCATCACAGCTCCTTAAATTTAAAGATCTGGATAATCCTTTAAGTGAGGCCGAGCTAGTCATGACTATCGGACGCCAGCTTCCCGTTAACGTTCAGCAGGTATTGGTCGCAGCTAACGTTTCAGACGCGGTACACGCTGAACAGATCCTGCGCCAGATAGATGAAACCACGTCCCACTTACACAATAGAGTTGGAAGACAGGTCGAAATGGTAAATACAACCGAGGTGATTAAGCCGAGCCAGATAAACACAAGATCCCAGGCTACCAATACAAATACAAACATTTCAACACCCGTGAGAGGTCAGGATGATGTCGAGAAAAGACAGCGCCAACATTACGATAACAACCGTAATAACAACAGACAGTTCCAAGGACAGAATAGATTCCAACAACGAGGATTTCAACAATGGAGGGACAATCGGAGACAAGATGTACCATACAGGAGATGGGGAGATCGGAATGAAAATCAGAGATGGCAAGACCGCAGATTTCAGAATCGTGAGGACTCTAGAAGCTACCGAGACGACTGGAACGATAGGCATGCTCAATCGCAGAAATACTTAGAGGAAATTCATGCTAATGAGGGGAATGAGCAAGGACGCTGGGAAAATGCTATTGACAACAGAGTAAATCCCGACATTCAGACCGAGGGGTCTGAAAGTCTACAGCGACAGCAGGATCATCAGGAGAGTACTCGACCTCAGGATAATAGAGGTCGAGGCTGTAAAAAAAAAGTTTGATAAGTGAGATTGGAGACAGCCTGGGATTGCAACAGCATGTGGGAGGAGGAGATTGGATCGTCGCACACATAGAGGAATGGATCGCTTTACCGGAGGATTGCCTGGAGGAGACGGTGAAACCGCGGAACGACATTATTAAACAATTGCCGGTTATATACGCCAGGATTGGTGGATTAAAGGTCAGGTGCTTATTAGATACGGGGTCGCAGATTAGTCTGGTATCTGAGGCCCTAATTCGAGAGTTGGGACGGAGTCAAAAGATTGCTATGATTCCCGTGCCACAACTCAAAGTGAGAGGCGTAATTCCTGAACGCTCTGTCACTTGCAAAAATCAAGCCTACCTTGAACTTGATATTTTGGAGCACACATTTGGGCAGACCTTCATCGTAATGGCAAAGATGAGCTTTAATATTATTCTTGGAGCCAACTTCATTTGCGACTATCAAGCCGTGATAGATCTGCACAAGAATACAGTCAGTTTCAGAGAGTTGGTAAATTTAAATAACGTGGGTTTGCATATGGATGAGATCACCACAGGAAGGGATGTGAGTTCATGGACACTAGAAGCGATCCAGGAAGAGACGAACGAAGAGGTACAGGAGGCCGAGGGTGACGTCATTGGCACAGCTGTTGTAGAACTTGAAGAGGGCGAGTCCCAGGAACTATGGTCCCTACTGACGGAAGGAGATGATAACGAGGCTTATTTTGAAGAGATATTACAGGAGCGGCTCAGAGATGTTCAACTTGGGAGTGAGCATAAGAAACAGTTAGAAGGAATTTTAAGGAAACACAAGGCAGTTTTTGATACGATTCCAGGGAAGATACTAAATTTTCAATATTCGATGCAAGTTCAGGATTGGTCACCTTTCAGGAGTAGACTGTATCCTATTCCTGAAAAACATCGCAACCAGGTGAAACAAATAATAGATGGCATGTTGCAGGCAGGGGTTATTAAGAAGGCACCTACACCTTACTTAAATGCAATTTTGGCAGTTTCCAAGCCAAATGGTTCCATCAGATTATGTCTGGATGCCAGAAATTTGAACCAGCGACTTATATTTCCGGAATACGACACGGCGCCGATTATCAGAGATGTCCTAAAAGGTTTTAAAAATAAAAGTATTTACAGTTCAGTGGACCTGACAAATTCCTTCCACCATATTGAATTAGATGAGAAGTCACAACTACTTACGGGCTTCTTGTTTGATAACCAAACGTATTATTTTGTCCGTATGCCTTTCGGCGTGAGAACTGCTGGGTGTGCGTTGATACGAGCTTTAGATCGAAATCTTACTGAGGAGGTGAAAGAGATGACCGTTCGCTACATTGATGATATCCTGCTGGCATCGGACAACGTTGACACACACATGAGAAATTTGGATAAATTGTTGGAAAATCTGAGAACAACAAATTTTAAAATCAACTTAAAGAAATCGCACTTCTTCAAAAGCGAGATTCTGTATTTAGGCCACATAATAGACCAGGAGGGAGTCAGACCAAACCCTGCCAAGCTCGAGGCTATAAAGAATTTCCCGACTCCTACGAGAGTAAAACACATCCGTGCTTTCCTAGGCGTAACGGGATTCTTTAAGGAGAACTGCCCTGGCTATACTGAAACAGTAGCACCCATGCAGGAGATGTTAAAAAAGTAATAAATGGCTTTGGAATGCTGTTTGCGAAAAGTCATTCCAAGCGACCAAACTTTTGCTGGAAAATTGTATCAAGCTCGGTTATCCGGATTTTGGCCGCAAGTTTATAATCCAGGCGGATGCCTCATTAATTGGAGTGGGAGCTATGCTGTACCAAGAGGATCCGGCCAACCTTCACAAACGCTCATATTTGGCATTTGTCAGCCGCAGATTAAGGAAACACGAGCGCAACTACACGGTAACAGAGCTGGAGCTACTAGCTATTCTCCATGCTTTCCAACAATGGAAAAAAATCATCTATGGGTACCCCATTGTTGTCAGGACGGACCATAAGGCACTGACGTTTCTGTTCAAAACGTCTATGGCTAGTGAACGTGTCACACGCTGGTCTATTTACTTACAACAATTTAATATCGAGATTGAGCACTGCCCAGGAAAAATGAATGTAATTCCGGATGCTCTTAGCAGGAACCCTGAGCCTGACAATGTTGAAGCAGCGAGTGTTCAACATATTGAATTAACACCCAAGGATCATGAATTTTTGGAGGAGCTACGAGAAATCCAGAGAGAACAGGAAGCGGAGCCATGGATGTATCTAATGATCCAATATTTTAAAAGGGAATTGCCGCCAGGAACACCCGCATTTCGTGAAGCCAGAGCTAAAGAAGGAAAGTTTCACTATTTTAACAATTTACTCCATAAATTTGTGGATGCAGAGCACTCTAAATATCGCATCTTGGTACCAGCGTCATTACAGCGAGGATTGACATGGCATGTCCACGAAAGTCTCGGCCATATTGGAATCGACAAGTCTGAATCGACCATTGGGGAGACGTTTACTTGGCCACGCATGAGGACGACTATTTGTGAGGTTATTAAAACATGTGACCCGTGTCAGAGGACAAAGCCAAACAATTATCTGATGAAACAGTACCCCAAACCACTGCTTCCTCAGAGACCTTGTGAAATGGTGGCACTAGATTGTTTCGGTCCAATTCCTAAGGGAAGGCGAGGATGCCGACACCTATTAGTTTGTCTGGATGTTTTTTCCAAATTTGTTGTACTTTGCCCAATCCAGAAAACTACCTCAAAACAAGTACTTAGCCGCATACGAAATAGAGTTATTCCCATCCTTGGAAAACCAGAATTCATATTATCTGATCATGGCAGCTACTTTACGAGCGCCGAATTTAAAAAAGGAATGGAGGATATGGACGTAAAGCACATTTTATCTAGCATACGCCACGCCCAGGCTAATCCCTCGGAAAGGGCAATTAAATGCGTCACTAAGTACCTGAGAATCTTCATTCCTAACGACCATCACAAGTGGGTGGACAAGATCAAGGATGTAGAGACGTGCATGAATTCTATGAAGCACGAATCGACAGGACAGATTCCTATGGTATTACACATGAATCAGCATCCAGAGAGATCATGGAGTACCATCATTAATTGCCCACAAGATCACAATATAGCTCATGATTTAAGAATTGAGCGCACCAGAGTGCATATGAGGAACCAGGCAGACAGGAGGCTGCGCCGCGTGAGAAACAAGAGATTCCATCGTGAGCTAGAATTAGACGAGCTTGTCCTCGTACGCCGACCCGCTGTATCTGATCCAGCAAAGAAGATATTAAACAAGTTCTGTGCCAAGTATGTTGGGCCGTTCAGCATAGTGAGGAATCTTGGAAATAATGCATATCGAGTCAAAGAATTAAGCACAGGAACCATGTCTGTATATAATAGCGCAAATCTAAAAATTTATCACACCAGAGAGCCTTGGGAAGTCAGAAATAACGCAGTGAATTAAATACGTGATCGTCCAACATCATGCAAGTAAACGGGGGGCAAGCAGAAGCCAGCACGACATCGAGGAAGTGATTAGCGTCTGGCCTGTTTACATCTTGAAGCAAGCAGAGTTGACAGGTATGTCGACAGACGAGCAACAGAGAGGGGAATAGTCTTTAAGCAACAAATAGCCCCAGGCGACGCGCTGGGCAAGTGAGCAGCAGACTGGTACTGTCCTAATGAATGGGCGAGAATGTAAACATTGGAACGAGGAAAACACTTGTCAACTAGCAGAGGCGGACTGACTGAGCACTTTGAAGGGAGGCTAACCCAGTATCTGCACCATGTGACTTAGGGAAGAAAAATCGACTTTATCTCTAAGTTCGATTTTTCCCAACTAAGGGAGTTGTGATCCCTTAATAAGCTACGCATATTAATGATTCTAATTATTCATTTCATTATATTCTGATTTTACTGCCAGAATCATACAGGAAGGCCAGACTGGATTGCGAAATATCAAGCTTATTTGGAGACAGTACGTTTGAACGTGCCCAGTCCTGAAACAAAGGAGTGACGAGATCGGAATGTTTGACAGACACTTTATCAGACAAAGGTGTGTTGGGGCCCTGACTCATTTCAGACCGTAATTTCTTTGTCACCCTAGCGTTACGAGTAAGATAGTTGCTGGATGAGAGAGACGAGAGGAACTTTCAACCAATCATAGGACAGAGGCTTCTGTTCTAAACTGCGATATTGACGTCATGAACTACCAATCAGAGAGGGTCATCAATTTTAGCGCCAAGGGAGCGTCTGACGCCGGCTTGAAGTTGAAAGCGGGAAAGATTGGATTAACGAAATCTATGATCGATTCCAGAGCACGATAGCCCCATTGTGACCTGTATAATTTTTCAAACTGTTTGATACCTGTTGCATGCCAATAGTCGCATTATTATAGAAGTTAGTGATAGATTTCCCTCTCCCTCCGTCTTTTTGCCAAATTCACATAAATACTGTCGTCTGAGTGACGAGGAGGTTGATTCTTGGTGACACCGTGAGGTGATCACTTATTCTTTTCCATACCGTGAAGATATACTGTGTTAAATTTATCAGAGATAGGGTCATTATTGAAAACATTATAATAAAGTTGTGTGCGCACAGCTGAGTGTGAAATTTGTGTATCGGTAAGATTTTAGTAGTCTCCCACGACTACAACTATTAGGGAAAGTCTACGTTTAATTTTGCACTAGACAAATGGTGAATAAAGTAACTATTGGCAAAATTTAGATAGAAAATTACGTGTGACTATAAATAACATTTTATTTTTTTATTTTTATTCAACGTCAAGATGGAACTCCAGACCCAGAGGAAGACATCGAACCAACGTTTCTACGGCTCCATGTGGTCTGAGATGAGCTAAACACTTTGGAGAGAGAATGTCAGGCGATGTTCGATGAGACGACGCAGAAAGAGGAATAAGTACTAAATAATTTAATTATTTGACAAACTAGTTATGGTTTTGTGGGAACATATTATTTTGTGTAAATATTTTACTTTATTTTTGTCTTCGTGTTTTATTGTAGTTGGTTTGTGGTACTGACACACTTTAGTTTAGTTCATGAGCAACGTGGCATGTATTCTATCTGTATGAAGATTATTTTTTGTTGATGTCAAGTACACGGGGCAAGCGTACTCGAGTGCGTATCGCTACCGTAAAATGCGCGGCTAAGCGACACAAATTGGGAACCGATATCATAACAGAAGCGAAACTGAATTAACTAGAGTAGATAATAGAATTGGTGGGAAATCGTTTTATTGTATAGATTTTTATTGTTACACAGGCTTGTGTGTTAATTGCCGTTTGTTGCATTTTTGTTAAGTGAGGGGTCATATGCCCAATGACTTTATTTGTTGATGAAGTTTCCCTTTTAGTGTCTTGGTACAAAAAATCTATGATATTTGATTGGAGTGTCGGCCCGTGGTAGATTTGTGTTGTGTTCTGCCCTAAATGCTTTGTTGAGTCTGCAAATATATGTTTTATGGGATAGGAGTTTTCGGGAACCCTGGTTTCTGTCTGAAGCTTTGGCCAGGTAAGCATTTAATCCTTGCGAGGAAAATGTTGGAATCCCCTTCTACGATGTCTTGCAATTCTTTGGAATTGACAAGAAGTGTGTGAATTTATGTGTCGCGATTAACAGGTGGCGGAACGGGACTGTCTAGTCTCTTGTTATAAATAGCATGACTCAAAGCTTCGACAAGGAGGGCTGGTTTTGAACACAGACGCTAATGAGTGGTAAGTGAAGGTATTTCTACGCGGCGCACTCCATCAGATAAGGAGCAAGCTGTGCTCATTAGTATTCACGGACCAGGCCTCCGTTCTTCGTAAATGTTTATCTTATATTAAAATAAAGCCTGTTTAATGATAAAAGAATTGTAATCGGTAAATGGGCGCTGTTCGCGTTTGATTGATCGAGTCCCAGCGTGTTAGCTTATTCATGCTTTTATTTCATGTAAATATCATCGGATTTTAGGCATCTTATTTCTTGTTTAATTATTGTCATGTTCTTTGACCTCGGGTGGTCTCGATGTTCGGCCACGTTGTTGTCATGTATATGTTGAGCAATTGAGCCATTGGGCAAGCTTCTGTTTTGCTGGGAGTTTCCTGACTCACTGCGATCTCGATGGAGATCGATTAGTTTATAAATTTTAAATGTTGCGTGTGTCAGTAAAATTTTAATTGTTGGTAAGATATCCTTCGAGTGTGTCCCATAAAGCCATAATAATGGTTTGCAGTATGGGGGTTTGCAAGCATATTGGCTGTTCCATCTGTGAGCGAATCTCCATCAAAAGTACTTATTTCTTCTCTAGCGTAGTTATACGCGTGCATACATATTAATCAGACAAGTGGAATTTGATCCACAATTTTATTTCTTTGGAGTGGACCTTTCTAGGCCACTCAGATCTGTGTAAATTATTGTACTGTGGGAGTAAAGTTCAGGGTGGACTTTGTTTATATTATTTTTTATGTTTTGTTGTTTTTATTCAGTTATTAAATGGTGGTAATTTTATTTGTTTTTCACTCATTTCTTAGTTTATAGTTTTGCATATGGTCCTTGTATTTGTAAGCAGCCGTCTGGTATTTGAGCTCTAGTGAAAGCATATCCGGACTGAACGCTCCCCGAAGTTTGATTCTCGTATATACGACGCTGTTATATACAAGGGCACAGTATGTCTTTATTTTTTATAATAAAACTTTTTTATTTTTCATGTAGTTTTGAAAACAGTCCAATATTGAAATTCTTATATTTTGGAAACCAGGAACTTTACAAAAATGTTTGTTGGGTATAAATCAATGGTCTTTACTCTCTTTAGCTGTTAACCAAGTCCCAGGTCTCTAGGACAAAAATAAAAAAGTTCAATTTTGTAAATAGGCTATATTTTTAGAATCAAACATTTTAAATTCTTTTATATGGGCTTCAATAAATGTTCTCTATAGCCTTTATTTTTTATAATAATACTTTTTATTTTATGAGTTTCTTTGAAAAATTCCAATTTTCATATTCCTATATTTTGTAAACTAAAAATTTTACAAAAACGTTTATTTGATATAAATGAACCCCTCTACCCCCAAACCAAGTTTCAGTTCTCTAGGACTAAAACAAAAAAAATGATCAATTTTGAAAGTAGGTGATATTTTTGGAACCAAACTTCCTAAAAGTGTTATATAGGCTTAAAATATTTGTTTTTGTGTCCTTTATTGTTATAATAAAACTTTATATTTTTTTCTTTTTTCCAAAAAGTCTAATTTTGAAATTGGCTATATTTTGAAAACTATCAGTTTGACAAAAAAGAGTGTTTGACATAAATGAATGGTCCTTACCCCCTGTGTGGATCTCATCAACACCCTCCGAATCATCCTGGAGCAGAGTGTGGAGTGGCGGAATACCCTTTACCTCACATTTGTTGACTTCGAGAAAGCTTTCGACTCCGTAAATCAAAGAATCATGTGGAATACCCTCGAGGAATATAAAATTCCAACAAAGATCATCAGAATCATGGAAGAGATGTACGAAGGGTATGAGTGCCAGGTTCTACACGAAGGCAAATTAACAGAAAAGATAAAGGTCAGTTCCGGAGTGAGACAGGGGTGTGTCCTTTCCCCCACTTTGTTCCTGTTGGTCCTGGATAGTGTGATGAAGAAGGTAATGGGAGGACGGAAGAGGGGTATTCAATGGGGTATAAATGACAGGCTTGAAGATCTGGATTTCGCGGACGACATTTGTCTTATGGCACAACGGTACCGAGACATAGAAGATAAGCTGGGGAGGTTGCAGAGAGAAGCAGAACGTGCAGGACTGATGATTAACACCAACAAGACCAAAGAGATGAGGATAAATTCTGACGTCACGACTAGCTTGACAGTCAACGGAAAGGAAATTGAGCGAGTTGAGTCCTTCCTCTACCTTGGGAGTATAGTCACAAATGACGGGGGAGCAGAGGAAGATGTTCGAAGCCGTATCAGGAAGGCAAATGGTGCCTTTGTCCAGCTCTACCCCATCTGGAGAAATAGAAACATTTCCAGGAAGACCAAGCTCCGCCTTTTCAATAGCAACGTAAAGTCGATTCTTCTCTATGGCTGTGAAACATGGAAAGTCACAAAACCGATCAACAACCAGCTACAGGTGTTCATTAACAGATGTCTGCGTCGCATCATGAATGTGAGGTGGCCGGACATAATCTCAAACGAAGATCTTTGGACCATCACCAATCAACAACCGATTAGCATCCAGATCAAGGAGAGGAAATGGCGCTGGATCGGTCCCACACTAAGGAAGCCGGACGGAGCTGTTGAGAGGGCGGCGGCGCTAGACTGGAATCCTCAAGGTGCCAGGAAGCGAGGTCGACCTAAGAAGACCTGGAAGAGGACGATCGAAAATGAAATTGCAGAGGAGGACAAGAACTGGAGTCAAGTGAAGAGAATAGCCAGGAACCGTACTGCGTGGAGAAATTTCGCCAAGGCCCTATGCTCCGGAAGGAGCGGCAGGAATTGAGTAAGTACCCCCCTCTACCTCTAATACAAGTTTTAGATCACTAGGACAAAAACCAAAAAATATCAATTTTGAAAGTGATATTTTAGGATCCAAACTTCCTAAAAAGTGTTATATAGGCTTAAAATAACTGTTTTATGTCTTTTATTGTTAAAATAAAACATTATATTTTTTTCAAATTTTTCCAAAGAAGTCCAATTTTAAAATTGACTATATTTCGAAAACTACAAGTTTGACAAAAAAGTGTGTTTGACATAAATTAATGGTCCTGAAACCCTCTACCTTCAAACCAAGTTTCAGGTCTCTAGGACTAAAAATGTGCAGTAGTGTGATAGTGGGAAGGCTGTCCATTTACTAACTTATTGAGCCCTCCTCGTATTTGCCCCGAACCTGATATATCGCTAACCGATCATGGGATTTGAACATACAGGGTGTCCTAGCACCCGTAGTGATGCCCCTACTTTCCTATAGGCTCTTTATGTAATTAAAAGACCAAAACTAAAAGGTCATCGGCATGTAGTTTTGGCCTTTTAATTAAATAAAGAGGCTATAGGAAAGTAGGGGGCATCAGTACGAGTGCTAGGACACCCTGTATGCACAAATTCGACCATTGGTTAGCGAGATATCGGGTTCGGAGCCGCTACGAGGGTGGCTCAATAAGTTAATGGACAGCTTCCACACTATCACACTATTGCACATTTTTGCCCTAGAGACCTGAAACTTGGTTTGAAAGTAGAGGGGTTCAGGACCATTGATTTATGTCCAACACACTTTTTTGTCAAACTTGTAGTTTTCAAAATATAGCCAATTTTAAAATTGGACTTCTTTGGAAAAATTTACACAAAATATAAATTTTTATTATAACAACAAACGACACAAAAACAGTTATTTTAAGCCTATATAACACTTTTTAGGAAGTTTGGATCCTAAAATATCACCTACTTTCAAAATTGATAATTTTCAGTTTTTGTTCTAGAGACCTAAAACTTGTATGAGAGGTAGAGGGGGTAAGGGCCATTCATTTATGTCAAACACACTTTTTTGTCAAACTTATAGTTTTCAAAATATAGCCAATTTCAAAATTAGACTATTTGGAAAAAAATAAAAAAAATAAAGTTTTATTACAACAATATGGGACACAAAAACAATTAATTTAAGCCTATTGTACCCAATTGTCATCATGTGGAACATGTGTTCGTATCCCAGCTAAGTCACGGTCTTTCTAGGTATGGGACGTTCCTGCCCACCATACGACCACATGCTCAGGATTTGAGTCTACCAGGTAACTACTCTACATGAAAGAAACAACATATTCCTAAAATAAAACATTTACTGATATAAAATCATGGCTATACGACAAATACAAACAAAGGATAATTTACATTTAATTCCCACTATTAAAATCAGGGTTATTTTGTGAGTCTCTTCTTAATTAGGGCTACACTGCGCCCAAATCTATTTCTAGCATCCTATCATTGATACTTTCAGACCTCTACGAGTCTCCATAGTGTTCGTTAAGTGACACAATTTTACATAACTGGAGTATCACAACACAAAAATCACATATCACATCTAAATGACATTAATTCTGTAATAATAAAACATTAATCCGTTTCTTACGGCATTTACTTTCATTAACATAAATTCATTATTTTATGCCTTAATTAACAAATGTTGTTGTGTCGTGTGAATCATCTTCCCTCTTTTCCATCAATATGAAACGCTAAAAAGTGGTACGTTTCCCTTCCAAAATACACCTGGATAGAAATGTTTATAGTTTCACCATACAACGATTTTCTGGGTCTGGTCGAAATTATTATCGTTACAAACGTGTCATGTTCTTAGAAATCACATACCCGTCTGCATAAATTAACGTGAACTGGGCAAAAATGCACTTTAACAAGATGCCTACATTATTTTGGTTCAGTGTTCCTCCTCAGAGAATAACTGGGCCAAATATTATCCGATTTCAATGATCCGACAATGTATGTGTGTTGAAACACATCATTTAAATCAATTGGCATCATCATAACAATCATATCTTAATTACATTTCGAAATACCGAGATTCGTCAGTGTCCCACTCTGCTTTAAAAATAAAGGAATCAAAACGCTAAACCTCCCCTTCCAAGCAGGCAATAAAATTAGTTCCAGCTGGCCGAGCAAGATGACCGTCGCACTAGTGGTCTACTCCCACTCCCTCTCTTGGTTGCAAGCAAGGTCAACTTTGTTTACAATTGCAGTACAATGGAGTGACCCAGAGTATTGTCTCAAGTAATTGAGTCATTCTAATTATTTAACACCTATATTTATAGTGTAATGGGCTCAACTCGGCTCCTTAATTAACATTCATGGCTGGGGATGGATTCAGTAATAGCCTTGCCGTTCTATGGTGAATACTAGTGGCTTTGGACGCGCATCATAATGAGAATACAAGATTGCTCACCAGCAGCTGTCTCAATAATATAACATAATAAGGAAATCTGCGTTTCCTATACGACGAACATGATTCTCCTCTCAGGGCAGATCATTTTATACATGTGCTCACGGCTTCTCGAAGAGCTTCCCTCGTGGCAATTATTCCTGCAAGCGATGGATACAGACAGGCTCTGTCCAATTCGCTGCGAATAATAAAAGTATGCACAACGGCGATACTAACTCGTAGATTAGCCAACTTTTCACCTAATGTGCAAGCTATGCTAGCTTGGTCCCCGCAACTTTATTTACGTAAATCACTGGATTCTACGTTACTTCGCTCGCTCAATGCGGCTCAAACAATACTTCTCATAGATGACTCAATTATTGAGGCACTCGCGTCCTCTCCGCAATTACACTTAAGCCAAAGCTTTAAACAGCTCCTAAAAACAAGTCTATATTTACTGGCTTACATTACTTTAATGGTTCTCAAATACAATCCTAAGAATTGACCATATCAAATATTCATTCAACACTTCACTTGACACTGAAAAATTCTCGTATCTCGCTATATTTCACGTTACTTTCCTACTGTTTACCAAAATACAGTATCTTTATATTAGACATGACACACTTTGAACGTTATTTAGGCCAAAAATGCCTATTACTTTACTTTACTGTTACCGACCCCAGTTTATTATTATTATTATTATTATTACCATTTAATGTTACCGTTACATTCATCACTATTTTTGGCCTGAATGGCCCTAAACAAACCACCTTCCAAGCCATATTCTACCAAATACGAGTGGTGAAAGCTCGTACAATAAGTGGCTGTTACATCTTAGTCTCAAAGTGATGCATCGTTGTATGGCGAACTATTTAGTTAGAATAACATTGTAAATTGGTACTCACTTTTTCATTTTCGCTGGATTATACCAGCACGCCAGCTCCGGACCTACCATGACGCTTGATTTAAGCCATCATGTTATATCTCACGTACCACATGGTATCACATTTTTCACACACGATAATCATACTTTTATCAGTGGCTTTTCTCACTTTAACACGACACATATTATTCACAATACACATAAACACTTTTGAAATCACTATAACAAAATTTATATACACTTTTTCACTATTTCATAGGTTGATCCTTAATTGGACTCCTCCTAACGCCTGACCTCAGAGATGCGATGAAGCTACGTTAGCCGCTGGTCTCCGTGAAAGTCTATCTGCGTGTACGTGCGTTCGATTCTCGTTCCCTTCAATACTGTTCATTTTACCGTCATAATATTATTATTATAATTATTATTTTTCCGTCATGATTATTTGTGACGCCTCTCGGCTCCCAAAAATGTAATGATCTTGACGATACTGCGTCATTTATAAGTATGACAATACCTCCTGGTATTCAGTGTCCAAAACCATCCTAAATTATTGCTACGCTGTAGCAAATTACACTTGCGTATCATAATGGATGAATATCTTCTGTAGATTAAATCTTACGCGATTCATGATTACCATTAAGAATCTATATGATGTGCTTCCATTGTTCTTCATATATATTCGAGCGTCGATACTCTAACATTTCGCGCGCTACTGACAGCGTTTAGTTACGTGTAGACTGCAGAGTAACTCAAGACGAACTGGCTTGGTCTGTGCTGCTTCCCCTATATAAAGGTTTCTCGTAAAATGTAGTCCACAGGACACACGAGAGCGACTCCTTTCTTGAAATAATGTATTTCCATTCAAAATGACGCATACATCTTGTTTATCTAGATGTGGGAGTCCCATTATCACTTGCGTGCAAGCGATCGCTTCGGCCAATTAATTACAATTAATTGCCTTATTCCATCGCGTCATGACGCCACCATGGTGATTCCCCTCTGGCTGGTCACCAAATCACTCCTCTCGAGCGTAAGTCCGGTGTTAATTGGCTTATTTAGAGATATAGGCTTTAATTTAGGTGTAAGACTACTCCTAAATTATCTCTCCCAGAATATATTCACCTGGGTGTACATTTCATTCCATTTCAATGCTCCACTTGGCTGTAATCAATTAATTTCCGTGGGCAATCATCCCCACTACAGTCTCAAGCGTTGTCCATTGGGGACTCCCAGGGTCATTAATTTCGAGTTGTCTCCTCGGTCCAGACGAAAGAAGTTCCTCCGGCGCCTAGAATCTCCTCCCATTCGCTCGCTGCAATTAGTAAAACGTCAAGCTGGCCTGCTTTCACGTTTCTATACTTTGAAAACGTACATATGACTGCAATGTCTGACAATTATTCCCTTAAACAGCTATGATATTCACAATCTGGCCGTGAAATCATGCTATAGTATTATATGTCATTATACATCTCATTGCTCTTCGGGTTCCCTGTAGCTGTTCCCCCTCCGAGATCAATGGTTCGACTCTAGGCAGAATCATGTGCGTGGTCTTCTCTGATAAGACCCGAGTTCGATGCCAGTCTGCCGTGACCGATTGGGCACACTATATAACACTTTTAGGAAGTTTGGTTCCAAAAATATCACCTACTTTCAAAATTGATCTTTTTTTTTGTTTTAGTCCTTGAGACCTGAAACTTGGTTTGGGGGGGTAGAGGGGTTAAGGACTATTCATTTATATCAAATAAACGTTTTTTGTATAAAAATTAGTTTAGAAAATATAGGAATTTGAAAATTGGACTTTTTTCAAAGAAACTCATAAAATAAAAAGTTTTATTATAAAAAATAAAGGCTATAGAGAACATTTATTGAAGCCCATATAACAGAATTTAAAATGTTTGATTCTAAAAATATAGCCAATTTTCAAAATTGAACTTTTTTCATTTTTGCCCTAGAGACCTGGGACTTGGTTAACAGCTAGAGAGAGTAAAGACCACTGATTTATACCCAACAAACATTTTTGTAAAGTTCCTGGTTTCCAAAATAGAAGAATTTCAAAATTGGACTGTTTTCAAAAATACATGAAAAATAAAAAAGTTTTATTATAAAAAATAAAGACATACAGACCTTTAGTTTAAGCCTATATAACAGATTTTATAATGCTTGGTTCCAAAAATATAGCCTACTTTGAAAAATGAACATTATTTTGTTTTTGACCTAGAGACTTAAAACTTGACTCGGATGTAGAAGTGGTAGGGACCTTTCATTTACGTCAAACAAACTGTTTTGTAAACTTCCTAGTTTCCAAAATATAGGAATTTCAAAATAGGACTGTTTTCAAAAATATAAAAAATAAAAGAAGTTTTATTATAAAAAATAAAGGACATAGAGACCTTTCGTTTGAACTATTGCACAACGTTCTACTATGTTTGGTTTTCAAACTATCGCCTACTTTCAAAAACAAAACAAAAAAACTTTTTGAAAAATATAACGAGTGACCCATAGGAAAGAGCACGTCAGCCCAAGTCCAACGATATGTCGCATGCCCATGGTTTCGCGAAATATACATAAAAGGTCAGCGTAGCCGAGCGGTTTGTGTAACTGGTTTAGATTGCCACTACTCCCTACTGCACACTTTTGGCCTTAGAGACTTGAAACTTATTTTTGGGCTAGAGGGGATCAAGGCCATTGATTTATGTCAAACAAACTTTGTTGTAAACTCTTTAGTCTCCAAAGTATAAGAATTTCAAAAATGAATATTTCTTAAAAAAAATGAAAAATAAAAAGGTTTTTATAAAACAATTAAGGAAATAGAGAGCATTCTTTTAAGCCATAGAACAATTATTAGAATGTAATTTATTTTGAAAAATCGCCTACTTTACCAATTGAGCTATTGTTGGATTTTGTTCTAGGGACTTGGAACTTGGTTTGTGGGTAGAGGGCGAAAGGACCAACAATTAATGTCAAATAAACTTATTAGTATTGCTAATTTTGGAAATATAGCCTACGTTCCAAATATTTTTTGGAAAAATTTGAAAAATGCACTATTTTTGGATTGAGAGTGGGGGGGGGGTAAAAGTGGGTGTAGGAGTTAACATATGACTTTTTTAGGATTTTTAGTTTAAACATATAGCCTACTCTCTCAATATTTTTTGGAAAAATTTGAAACATACAATGTTTTTGGACTGAAAATGGTATCGAGGTAGGTGTATGAGTTAACATATGATGTTTTTAGAATTTTTGTTCAAACATATAAGCTACTTTCACAATAGTTTTTGGAAAAATTGAAAAATACACTATTTTTAAACTGAGAGTGCTATAGAGGTAGGTGTATGAGTTAAGATATGACATTTTAGGATTTTTAGTTTAAACATATAACCTACTTTTCCAATTCAACTTTTTAAAAATTTCTAAAAATATAATGTTTTTGACTAGGCGCTGGGATAGAGGTAAGAGTAAGAGTTGAGAGTCAATCATAAACCTTAGAGTAATTTGGATTTTTGGAATTTAATGTGTTGTTGTTGTTGCTTTCAAACATGGCTGTAAGCATTATGCTGCCATAAAAATATGATCATGATAATGATGATAATTGTTGTTTTAAGGGACCTAACATCGAGGTTATCGGCCCGCTGCCATAAAAAGGGCTGACATACTCTCCAAGACCAAATATACAAACAAGCAAGAGCAAATATGAGAGAGCTAATAAAAAAGTCAACTAAAGCCAACAAAAGCCGACAAAAGCCGACAAAAGCCAGCAAAAAGCCGACAAAGCCAACAAAAAAGCCACTAAAAAGCCAACAAGATCCAATACAATTGCGTCATTTAACTTTTTTGATACATTATTTAAACAAAGATATATTTGTGTTAAACGATAAAGCAAACCCCACTGTGTGTATTGTTAGTGGTATGAACAAATATGTTCATTATTGGAAAGTATGCCTGTAGTTCAGTGAGTGTTGATTTCGGTCGCTAGGTAGCATGCTGGTAGTTCAGTTAGTGCTCATGTCCACCGCTAGGTTGCATGCTGGTCGTTTAGTTAGTTTTTATATTGAGCGCTAGGCAGAATGCTGGTCGTTCAGGTAGTTCTCATAGTCACCGCTAGATAGCGGCAACATACTTTGCGTGTCGCATGTGGCTATTTAACAAAGTTTTACCGCGTGAAAAACCTGCTTGTATAAGCTATGTATATAAATTGAATATACAATTAATTACTAAGTGTTTAGAACTAACATGTCTAGCCTTGTGTAGGGAATATAGGGGTTCTTAGCAAGAAAGAGTGTCTAACCACGAGTGTACAGCCATTTGATATGCAGTAAGTACCTGATATCCTTGAATAGGGTGTAAGAATATTTTCAGTTGAGTACGACCTTTTACAGTGTTCACATTGTGAAAGACCGTCTCACCGACAAGTGTACAGCCTTGTCATAAGCAGTAAGCAGCTGTTACACTTAACTAGGGGTATATTAGAGGACCCTTAGCAAGAATATCACAGTTGACTATTACCTCTCACGGTGTTCACATCGTAAAAGACTGTCAAAACAACCATTGTACAGCCTAGTACTACACGGTAAGTAGCTGTTGGTCTTGACTATGGTACAGTATATTAGAGAACCCTTAGCAAGAATACAATCAGTTTACCACTACTTGTTACAGTGTTTACATCGTGAAAGACCGTCTCACTCTCCAGTCTACAGCCTTGCCATACGCTGTAAATAGCTTTTGGTCTAGACTAGGGTATATTAGAGGACCCTTAACAAGAATATCTCCAGTTGACTACTACCTCTCACGGTGTTCACTTCGTGAAAGACCGTCTCACTGACCAACCTCTAGCCCTGTGATATGCAGTAAGCAGCTGTTTGCAGAAATCAACATTCATGATGGAAGAACCCATTCCTAGCTATATGTGCAAAGAGTGTGGAAAGACTTTTCTTCGAGACTATCATAGGAAGCGACATGAAATATCGTGTGGTGAATTCCATGAGTGCACGACCTGTGGTAGTACATTCAACAATGTATACAACGGACGTCGGCATGAAGAATGTTGTAATGTTGTGTTGGCAGCTAAAAGACAAAAGCGGAGCCTACAAAACATTACCTACTTTCATTGGTCCCAGACAAAAATGGACCTATTGAATATGAGACATCTTTTGAAGGTCGACTTAAATCCTATTTCACACGGTGTGATCCGTGTAAGGATTTAAATTCATACCTTAAAGAGTCCAAACAACAAATAATACAAGCTATGCAGAAAGAACTAGCAATGCACAAGTCGATAAAAGTCAATCTTGTGGCTGAATGTAGATTCATTCATACGTCCACTAACGACATTACAGATCGTGCTTTTAAAACACGAAATCAGGCCCTATTTTTGGAAACGGACGTAAGTAGTTTCTTGGAAACACAATTTACAAAGTTAACTACAGAAATGGAAGAATCTGAGCTAAAAGGCAGTAATTGTCTTTGTTAGTGGAAGGAGTACGATTGAAAATAAATAAGTACAATCCCTTGCGTGGTAGCACATATATTCCATTACCAGCAGCTATAAAAGCAAGAAAAGCCTGCATTAATCCTGAAAACTTGAAAAATGAAAAGTGTTTTATGTATTCCATTTTAGCAAAACTGGTTAAAAAGGATGCTCTACGCATGAGTAAATACAGGGCCCTGGACAACAAGTATGATTTTTCTTTAATATCATTTTCTACATCGCTAGCTGACATTCCCAAATTTGAAAAAAGCCAACGATATATCCATTAATGTATTTGGATTGGAACAAGACAACAAATTGTTCCCTCTAAAGGTTGTGGATTAAGAGCTGCAAGACCATGGCGACCTCCTTCTGCTAAGTTCATCATCCGGACAGAACCACTACGTCTTTATCAAAGATTTTGATAAACTTGTAAGACATCAGATTACCCACCATAAACATAAGATATATACGTGTAAACGGTGTTTTACTCACTTTGATAATCAATATGGGCAGGAAGGAATGGAAAACTTGAAAGAACATAGAGCTTTGTGTGTCCAGCATGACAGTGCCAGGGTTGAAATGCCTATTAAAAACTCAATTGTGAAATTCTTAAATGTGGAAAAAATGCTTAGAATACCTTACGTTATCTATGCAGATTTTGAAAGTATACTGTTACCATATCAAACATGTCTACCCAATCCTGTGGCAAGTTATACAGTGCCATACCAGAGTCATGTTCCTATGAGCTTTGGTATATATGTTAAACCCTCACCTGCTGTGGAACACATAAAAACAAACCTTCCAAGCCAACCTTTTATTTATCGTGGACCTGACGCTGCAGAAAAGTTTATGGACTCTTTGATCTCAATAGCTAATGAAATCGATCGCCTTTACAGCTTAAATGTTCCGAAGGCCTTAACTCAGGATCAAGAAGCAGAGTTCCTATGTTCTGAAACCTATTAATTGTGTCATAAAATATTTACCAAAGAGGACTCGAAAGTACGAGACCACTGCCATATTACAGGAGAATACCGAGGAAGTGCTCACAATAACTGTAATTTGAGGTGTAAAACACGTAACCCCGTTCCTGTGTTTCTACATAATATGAGTGGCTACGACGCAAATTTCATTGTCAAGCAATTGGGATGTACTACTGAGAGAGTGGATGTTATCGCTAACTCCAAAGAAAAGTACATTTCCTTCACCAAATATGTAGGATATGTTAAGCTTCGATTTTTGGACACGTTTCGGTTAATGCCAAGTAGTTTGGAAAACTTAGTTTCCAACTTAACATCATACCCTGAAACAGACAAGTACTTTGGGAAAGAAAATGCAACGCTCATGACTCGTAAAGGGGTATTTTGTTATGATTACATTGATTCATGGAAAAAGTTAAGTGAACCGTGTTTACCTCCAAAAGGGGCATTCTTTAACAAATCAAGTCAAGAAGATATTAGTCAAGAAGAATATGAACATGCTAAAAATGAGTAGAATCAGTTCAACATTAAAACTCTAGGGGAATATTGTGACCTCTACCTAACTTCAGATGTACTCCTTCTTGCAGACAGCTTTGAAACGCTTCGAAACAAAACACTAGAAACACATAGAGTGGATGCTGCACACTTCTTTACTTCACCTGGTTTAAGTTTCGAGGCAATGCTCCTTTACACTGGCATTGAACTGGAATTGCTACAGGATTACGATCAGATTCTTCTAATCGAGTCTGGAATACGTGGAGGCATATGCCAAGTGTCTCATCGGTATGCTGAAGCTAACAATAAATACATGGAAACCTATGATTCTGAGAAACCATCGCAGTTTATTACCTATGATGATGCCAACAACCAATACGGGTGGGCTATGTGTCACTCTCTCCCATATGGTGGATTTCAGTGGGTTTCTCCAGATACTGTTGATCAAGAAAAACTAAAAAAGACGATCCTGTGGGATACATTCTAGACGTAGATGTTGTTTACCCATGTGACCTTCATGATCTACACAACGATTTACCTTTCCTACCAGAGTGTACGAAACCTAAGGATTCGTCTCTAAAAAAACTAATTCCTCATCTTGGATATCGAAGGCGGACCGTTGTTCACTACATGGCACTTAAACAGGCTCTAGATCATGGGCTAAAATTGATAAAGATTCATCGTGTGTTAAAGTTCAAACAAAGACCTTGGCTAAAGGCATACGTTGATTTTAATAACAACCTTCGAAAACAAGCCAAAAATGATTTTGAGAAAAATCTATACAAATTATTTAACAATGACATTATTGGAAAAACAATGGAAAATATTCGTAAAAGAATATACATTCGTCTTGTGACTGACAGCAAAAAAGCAGAAAAGCTAAGAGCAAAGCCTACATTTATCGACAGAACAATTTATGGTCCTAACCTAGCTGCTTTCCACATGGCTAAACATAACATTGTATTCAATAAGCCTATATATATATTGGAATGTGTATACTGGATATTTCAAAAACTCTCATGTATTCCCACCACTATGCTATCCTGCTACCCTATTATGGCACGGACATTCTTAAACTTATGTATATGGATACCAACTCGTTCATTTATTTGGTTAACACCCAAGATGTATATCAAGACAAGTTGGAATTCCTAGAACACCTGGACACATCTGATTATCCTACTAATCACATCAAACAAGAAAACGTTGGGGAAATTTAAAGACGAGGCTTGTGGACAAATTATTAAAGCATTTGTTGGACTTATAGCTAAAATGTATGCTTTAGACATAAATGGTAAAGAAATCAAAAAGATTAAAGGTATTAGCAGAGGTGTTGTCAAAAATTGTATAAGCTTTCAAGATTATAAGGATTGTGTCATGAAAAACAATGTAAAAAGAATACCAATGAATATTATCGCTTCTAAACAACATGACATATCATCTATAAGACTAAACAAAATTGCTTTGTGTCCTGGTGATGATAAAAGAGTAATTGATTCGAATGGTATAAGTACACATGCCTATGGTCATTACTCAATCATTGACCATGCTTAAAGAGTTAAGTTTTGAATATCAAAATCCTCTATCAGTATATAGCAAATACATGAAACAAACAATTTAAAAACAATAGCACTACCTAAAAAATAAAAAGCAAAGAAAAGAAAAAATGGTATTCATATTTAACAATAAAAAAAACTCTACAATTTATGACAAAAAAAAGACAATGTATTATGTGAAAATAGTGTAAATATATTTTAAATGAATAAAAATATTGTATGAACACTGCTTGGACATTTTTAATTACTACCCACCTCTTTTCACTCCTAATGCAAAATGAACTTTGTACATGGACTAAATCAAAAACATGTAAGCAACAAAATCGGAAAATCCATGTTTCCATAGTGACAAAATTGAAAATCCATGTTTCCATATCATGAAATTCGAAAACTTAAAGCTAACACTTTTTAAAACTGAAATGGGAAATTTTGAAATTGACAAATGTGTAAACAACAAAATAAAAATAAAAACAAGTAGTTCCGTAAAGAACTATACAGCCTATTTTCATATATCCTGCTCATGTTAATTTCTTCTAACAACATACAAAATTTCAGTTTAATTTCTGTAACAGATTCGTAGATATTGAGAACCGTCTAAATATTTCAGATTGTCGCCAGGTTGGATTTTTATTTTTGTACTATTACATTAAGATTATTGTGTACGTGTGGTATTCAAACTTCAATCGCATGATTAGAACACAAGAAGTAAAAACGAGATTTTAAAATTACGCACTGCAGCCATCTTGTGATTATGCAAATAATTGAAATAAATTAGATGCCAGTGGATCAACATTTGTATAAGCATTTAACGTGCAACGTTTCACAGCACTCGGATAGTTAATTCGCGAGAATCGTCCATTTAAATATTTATATTTCGCGTCGCCGCCATGTTGGATTTGTGCTCACCAGGTTAATGAAAGTCCTATAGGTGAACATATGTTCATAGTCTCTATGAACATAAAAAAATTCAGTTTGGTCAACATAAGAATTAATGCTGCGTGGATGAAGTGGCGAACAACGACAGGTGTCATGTGCGATCGCCAGATGAAAGACCACCTAAAATCGAAGATTTACCGCACTGTCATTCGTCCCGTAGCGCTTTATAGTACCGAATGTTGGCCGACCACGAAGGAAGCAGAACGTCGGCTAAGTGTCATGGAGACCAAGATGCTTAGATGGACAGCTGGCATTACTAGGTTGGATCACATCCCCAATCAAAGAATAAGGGAACGATTTGGTATCGCAGCAATCAGTAACAAAATGCGTGAGGGTCGTCTGCGATGGTTTGGGCATGTGCTACGGTCAGGAGCGGACACCATTGCAAAACAGGGCTACACACTGGAGGTCGCCGGGAAAAGACCAAAGGGGCGACCGAGACAACGTTGGGCCGATACACTGCACAGGGATTTGAAAGGCGTCAACCTTCAACCGGACATGGCCCATGACCGAGTAAAGTGGAGACAGCGGACTCAAATAGCGGACCCTGCCACGAGGTGGGACAAACGCTAAAGCAAAAGAAGAAGAAGAAAAGATTCATAGATATTGAGAACCGTCTAAATATTTCGGAAGCTCGCCATTTAGGATTGTTATATGTATAGGCCATAGAATTATGTACCATTCAAGGTCAATTATTGCCTAGGTTCATTATTCAAACTTTCACTTCGATCGCATGATTACGACACAAGAAATAAAAACTTAATTTAAAAATTTCGCACAGCCGCCATATTGAGGTTATGTAAACAATTGATTTAAATTAGATGGCAGTGCATTGCAATCTGCAAAATCATTTACTGTACCACATTTCACTGCGCTCAGAGAGTTAAATCAGGAGAAAAGTCTATTAAAATATTTCAAATTCGCTTGGTCGCCATGTTCGTTTTTTACTTTACAAGTTTATGAAGTATACATAGATAAACTTGTACCAGTACCCTTTATAACCGTACAAAATTGCAGGGTAATATCTGTAATAGTTTCGGAGATATAGAATGTCAGTGAAATATTTCGCACAGCCGCCATTTTGAGGTTATGTAAACAATTGAACTAAATTAGACTCCAGTGCATTACTATGTGTATAGACACTTGCTGTACCTAGTTTCATTACGTTTGGCTGGTTAAATCGTGAGAAAAGTCTATTTAAAAGTCTCAACTTCGCTTGGTCGCCATGTTCGTTTTCTACTTTACAAGTTTATGAAATATACATTGGTAAACTTGTATCAGTACCCTTTATCACCGTACTAAATTGCAGGGTGATATCTGTAATAGTTTCGGAGATATAGAATGTCAGTGAAATATTTCGCACAGTCGCCATTTTGAAGTTATGTAAACAATTGAACTAAATTAGACTCCAGTGCATTACAATGTGTATAAACATTTGCTGTACCAAGTTTCATTACGTGTGGATAGTTAAATCGCGAGAAAAGTCTATTTAAAAGTCTCATTTTCACTTGACCGCCATGTTGGTTTTGTAGTCACCAGGCTTTTGAAAGTCTCATAGGTGAACTTCTAGTAGTACCCTTTATCACTGTACACAATTTCAGGGCGATATCGGTAATAGTTTCGGAGATATTGATTGCTAGTGAAATATTTCGCACAGCCGCCATTTTGCATTGGTGAGACGTAACAAAATTTGAAGGGTACGGTCGAGGTCGCCGGGAATAGTGCTATGAACATACCGAGTTTCATTGAAATCGTTCCAGCCGTTTAGATTTTATTAGGGGGGACACACACACGAATCACACACACACACACACACACACACGCACACGCACACACACACGGACAAAAGGTGATCTCATAAGCCTATTTTTTCAAAATTGAAAATAGGCTAAAAATGAATAGAAGCTTTTACTTTTTAAAACTTAACTGACTTTGTACTCCTAAGCTGGTTGTGCGAAGCGAACATCTTGCACAGTAGCCACAGTGCATGTGTTAGCTTTACCTTACTCTCTATAAGACTAGCATAAAGATAGTTGTGTGTGCCCTTATATACTTTGGGTGTGTTGATTAGCCTTTGTCCTAGCTTAAAAGGTTACGTTAGGTAAAGTTAGGTTAGGTAGAGTTAGGGGAGGACATGTTTGGTTAGGTAAACTGTGGTTAGGTTAGGTATGTGACCTTGTAGTTTACTCTTTTCAGAAAATCTAAAATGTAAAATCTAAAATCAAAAAATGTAAAATCAAAACACTAAAATCTAAAATCTACTATTTAAATGTAAAATGTCAAATCTAAAAAAAATGTAAAATCAAAATCTAAAAATCTAAAAGTTAAATGAAAAAATCAAAAATGTAAAAATAGAAAATCTTACAGGTGTTAATTTAAATCTTAAAATGAGGTTTTGGGGGGTGGGGTTATGTTAGGTTAGGTTAGGTAAGGTTAGGTTATAACTAAGTTAATTATTTGCGGTCTCACATTTGCTCTTACTTTTTTGCTGACACTTTTTGTTCTTACTTTTTACTCTCACTTTTTTGCTCTCACTTTTTTTGCTAGCACTTTTTGCTCCGATATTTCCTCTTACTTTGAAGTTAGGTTAGGTTAGGTTGGGTTAGGTTTGGTAAAGTTAGGTTAGGTTAGGGTAGATTATGTCTGTCTGTTAGGTAGTCAGCCCGAAGGCTGGTTGGATCCTCAAAAAGCACCGCCGTTACGTTATGTGAGTAGATACCCACAAAAACCCAAGGCAGCGCTATATTGAGGCATTCTAGGCAAGAAGAGGAGTGAGGTAGTTTGCCATTGCTTTCCTCACTGAGTCAGAACAGTAGTCCTAACCCTATGAGTTGAACCTTTCACAGCATTCACAGGCACTGACTGTGCCCCGAATGCCATTACTAAGCACCACCCATACCTCAGTAGCTTCCATATAATCACAGCCATGAGTGAGACTGAGACATCGGTGAAAAGCCACCTTTTACTCTAGCCTGTGCCAACTGACAAATGCAAATGTACTGTATTCATCAAGAGATGGCAAACAGGCCACTGGGTAGATTATAACTAAGTTTATTATTTTTGCTGTCACATTTGCTCCCACTTTATGCTTATTATCTGCTCCCACTTTTTTTTGCTCCCACTTTTCTGCTCCCACATTTTGCTCCCACTTTTTGCTCCCACTCTGAAGTTAGGTTAGGTTAGGTTAGGTTAGGTGAGGTTAAATAAAGTTGGGTTAGGCTGAATGGCAGTGGTATGAATTAAAACCCGCCTTTTCTTACTTTTGTCTTACAAGACTGAGTGTACCCCGTTCCACTCGTGAGACCAGAAATTAAATTTCTTGGCAGAGCCAGGAATCGAACCCGGGCCTCCGCGGTGACATTCGAGATTACTAGCCACTACACCAAGTGTTTGAAAATATAAAGCTGTCTGGATTGTACATGATCAATCAATAATTACCTAATAATTATAATAATAATAATAATAAATATTCCATTTAGCAACTACACGGCCGACCTCTCTCTGTGATGTCATTCACGGTCTCATGGCGCGGCAGCCATATTGCCCATTAGCCACTGCGCCAGCTCTGACTGACCCCTCCATAAGAATAACATAAGGCTGGTTGCGCGTGGCGGCCATCTTGCCCATTAGCCCCTGCGTCAGAACCGCCTTATTTATCCTACTCATTGGAAAATCAAGGATCTTCCTCTAGCGATGGATCAAATAAGTAAAATAAAACGAACACTGGTCTCGCAGAAGACCCGGATAATGATCCGGTCATTTCATGGTCTCAAACATCCAGTTCTTCTTTCGAGGATGAAAAAGAAGCTGGACAACAAGGTGCCGAAAATTTGAACCGTTTCACTGATCCAGGACATTGGGGAAAATTAACCAGTGAAGACATACAGTTCTGGGTTACACATGGTCCGTCAAATTGTCAAAATTTGACTGGACCGTTTGAATCGTCCAAGCTTCGATATGATAAGGAATCAACGTCAAGATTGTTGCTCCCAAAATGTATTATTTGGAAAGAAACCGAATGGAGAGAATACAAAACGAGATTAGCTCATTTATTCACCTGCGAAAGGTAAGCTTTGATTAACAATTGAGCCCTTCATGTATTTTTGATACATTGACAGTTTTTGAAATATTATGCTATATTTATAAAAAAAGTTTGTAAATTATTTTTATTTTTTATTTTTCTATCTTTCGAATTCTAGTTCAATTTTATTCGTTTCCAGACTTCAATAAGTTCTCCCATATTTGTAACAACGTGGTATTTTTGAGCACCATATGCACTTCTGGTAGCTTGGTCCAAATTATCAGCAACGAGCGTATCACGCAAAGTATATTAAAACGCAACCAAAACTTTAGAATTTTGACAAGAATAATATCAAATTTTTTAGATAATTTCTGTTGATCAGTTTGCTTTTTTCGGAATTTTAGTCAATCGTATTCGTTTTACTTTTTTAAAATTATTTATTATTATAAACTCTTTTAATTAACTTCACTTATGGCAAATCAAATCTTGCAACAAAAATTTTGAATAGTTCCATCTTACCGAAACTAATCAAATTTGGCATAGTTGTGTAACTTGAAATTACAAATAAATTGTTAAAAACCACTCTTTTAATACCAAAAATACGATCATACAAAAAAATCAAAAAATACAAAAAAACAACTGAAGTGCAAAAATTACAAAAAAAGTCAAAAGTGAATAAAAATTTTAATAAACGTTTTGATTAAACTTAAACCGCGGCGAAAAAATACAAAAATCAAGTAAATTTATTAAATTGATTGATATTCAATAAATGATCGAAATTTTTATGATCAATAAATGATCGAAAATACATCGTTTTTGGAGAGGTACGATGCTACTTTTTAATCTCCGGACTAAAAGGGTTAACATTTCAGTTACTGGTTTTATGTCTTGAGTACCGTTTAATTAATTTTTGTTCTCAAATTATAATAATATTTTTTTGTTTTAATTTTCAGGCCGAGTGGTTTTTTTATTTGCAAGTTATTTTTGCCGCCAGACTTGTCGAACAGACTTGCGCATGAAGGGTATGATTATTGGAAGAACGTCGGGATTCATTTACAGTAGCATGCGAAGAATTTGAATCATCGGAAGAGTGTGCTAATTTACCTGGAAAAACGGAAACATGAAAATTTGCCAGATCTATTCAGAAATGGACTACTTGAAGAAAAAAAATATTGGTGCGATGTTAAAAAATGAGTAGTTGCTGTTATCATCACTCTGACAGAACGAGGATTGTCATTCCGAGGTACGAACGGGCACTTTGGAAAGCCGGATAATGGAAATTATTTAGGTATACTTGAACTTCTTGGGCAGTTTGATCTATTTTTGCGGAATCTTATTGTACGATACGGAAATGCTGGAAGAGGTGTTCCTTCGTGTTTATCCAAAATGACCTGCGAAGAGTTAATACACATCATGGGCAAAAAAGTTAGATCATATAATTTAGAAGAGGTGTCTCTACCTCTATATTACAGCCTTTCCATTGATTCAACTCCTGTTGTATCGCATAGAGATCAATTGTCAGTTGTGCTCCGGTATGTTTCACCAGAAGATCACAAACCAGTTGAACGGTTTATATCTTTTCTTGAAACAGAAGGTCATACTGGTGAAAGTTTGAAAACTCAAACTGTGAACTTCGTCACTACAGATTGTGGTTTGGAAATTCTAGATTGTAGAGGACAGTCCTATGACAACGCACCAAACATGTCTGGAAAGTATCAGGGTCTGCAAGCCAAAATATTAGAACTGAATAAATATGCAATTTATGTTCCTTGCGGTACACATTTCCTCGATTTAGTTGGACAATCTGCTGTTAAATGCTGTTTTAATGTAGTTGATATTTCCCGATAATGCAATCATTGTATAACTTCTTTTCTGTAAACCCTCACCGTTGGGATGTGTTGAAAAATTATATCAAAAACGCAAAAACTTTGAAATCATTGTCAGATACGCGCTGGAAAGCACAAGCTAATGCAACGAATGCGGTTTATTATTCGTTTCATAAAATTGTCGAGGCTTTAGAAAGCATTGAAGATGACGAGTCGGAAAATAATGACACTTAGCCTGAAGGGGGTGCATCGCAAACAGAATGCAAAAATTCGAATTCGGGTTCATGTTAATTTTGTGGGATTCAATTTTGACATCTATGCGTGCAACTAGTAAATCATTACAAGCTGAACAGATTAACTTACAAACGTCTGCTGCCTTGTATAAAACTTTAGACGAAAAGTTAGGCAAGTTTCGTGATAAGTTCAATATTTTCGAGGAAAAAGCTAAAAAATCGTCGCGTCGAAGAGAAAAACAACCGAACGATGGAGGCGCTCCTGTAGTCGAATTTTCGCCTCGTGAGAATTTCAGAATAACAGGTTTTCTCAAAATCATCGATAAACTCAACGTCGAAATAAAAAAGGGAAAAAGTTAATATGGACGTTTCCAAGAAAGTTGCATTTTTGAATAATTTTTCAATGAGCAATGAAGAACTCTGTGAAGAGGTAAACAATGTGATTGGCTTTTATGATAAAGATTTGGAAGAATTTTCAGCTGAACTGAAACATTTTCATTCTTATATAAACAACAGATACACCGCTGCCGAAAAATCTCATAGTCAGTTGTATGAGATTTCAATAAAAGACCAATTGGCAAATGTATTTCCGAATGTAGAAATAGCGCTCCGAATTTTTAAAACTATAATGATAACGGACTGTACTGCAGAACATTCTCTTTCACAGTTGAAACGAATTAAAGCACCCCGAAAAGCCACTATGTGACAAGAACGACTGGACATGTTAAGTCTTCTCTACATAGAATCAGACATTTTAAGGAAAATCAACGTCGATGATGTTATTGAAACTTTCTGCGAAACAAAATGCAGAAAACGATTTTTCTGAAAATGTACATATGATCTAAATTGTATTCATTATTCATTGTAAATTTGTAAATACAATCTCTTTCAAAGTTATGATTGACTTTTATTGAAGGGGGAGGGGGTGGAAAAAAAGGGGAAAAGGAACCTCAAATTAACAATAATTGCCTGGGGCCACTGGAAGTCTTAATCCGGCACTGTGTATAGGGTATCATCTCATAAAAACCTGTACTGTTAAGTTGTTTTCAAGAGCTATAAGGTAATGTATTTTAGGGGACCTGAGTGTGGGCCCTCTACAATGTAGTATTTGGGGGATGAGAAATGGGAACCTGGGGGGATGCTGGAGGTTCGTGTGTAGGAAGTGTGGGCGTTTGAGCAGTCCAAGAGCGTGGACGGAGCTCGAAAGGAGAACTCCCAATTGTGCTGTGTGGTTGGGTAGCTCGAGGGTGTGATATCGGAGTTAAGGGTGGTTTGGTGCAGAAGGCTGTAAACAGCTGAGCTGCTACTTGGATTACTGCTAACGTGGGCGACTGGCGGTTCGCGCTATACGCGAAGCAAGCACTGTGACGTAGACGAGTGGCTGAATGCGGAAGCCGCGGAACAATAAAATAAGTGTTACCTGGATCCTACCGGGACGAGGGATGAAGGGCAGGATCTTAACAACTAGAGAAATAAACTAAAAGACCAGTTGCTTCTAATATGTCTGAGTTTAGTGAGTACTTCTGACTTGAAGTACTCCTAGATTTGGCAGAGCAGTTAATAATTCAGATGCTTATTACAATCCAAGCGCGAGGGGATGAAAGTGTAAATGTCTGTGTGAGGAGTTGTGATCGCTAGACACTTACCCTCCGGCAGTCGTCGGAACGGCGCTCAGAAGCGGTCTGGCACTAGGTAGCACTGAGGAAGACTGACCCCGAGTGACCTCACCTCTACTGTTCCATAGCTTTCCGTGTGTTGAGTGCGCATAATTGCAAATTCCTCAGGATGTGAGATGCTGGCCGGGGTCGATGAGGTTCAAGTTATGAGGTTATTGGAGGTTATTGAAATATTAGGCTTATAGATGTGTTGTAAATTTGTATGATTTATCCTGAAGGCGTTTATTTGGGTATACATGTGTAGGTCGTAGATAGTAGGGGATGAGGGTGCCATCCTACGGATGCAACAACTCCTATGACGGAGCTAGTCATCGTCATCGATGACGGGATGAAGACTAGGCCTAGGGGTAGTTTTTCTTTTGTGTGTGTGAAGGGACATCTGCTTCTTTCTTCAAGTGTCTTCTATCTTCCTTTCCTCTCTTCTGTTTATTTCCCTTCGGAAATAAGGTGGTGACGTCAGTGGGGGTGTGTGGTAGCCCCGTGTGAGGTGAGTGGAGGAAGTGAAATTCTCGTAGATGGAAAGGTGGGGTAGTGAAGATTGAAGTTTGGGGTGTGTCTGTGGAAAGTGCCTCGTAGAATGTGTTTGCCTTCGGTTCGTGTCTAGCGAGCATGTGTAGGTGTGTTGGTTTGGGGGGGGGGGGAGGACAATAATTCATTTACATATTCCTTCGTGCATTACAGCGTTGGTGCCCTCGGCACATAAAAATGGATACAATTTAAAACATGGTAAAACAACAAACACAAAAAATATAACATGTGGACATTAGCATTTCTAAACATACATGGAGGGTAATCTGACCCAATATAATGAACAATAAGAACCATGTGAACTATCCCAAGGGGAAGAACATCGGGCAGGGTGTAACTTACCTTCCGTCCTCTCAGTAATGGACGGAATGACAAAATTGCCCTCGGTTAGCTAAACTAATAGAGTATAAACAAAACGAACAATGTAAAATTGAGATAGAAGAGAAAAAGGAAAATAAATGCCTCGATGTGTAATTTAAGGGCATAATAAAAATATGTTTATTGTGTGGGGGAGAAAGGAGGCATTTTTACAAATGGGATTTTAGAAGAAACGAAAGGAAAAATAAAATAGTGTAGTGACAATCGTGGTGTGTGGGGCAAGTAGAGAGTGTAGGTACATAAGACATGGGAATGGTGTCGGCCTTGTACTATGTGCCATAAGTGCAGCTGAACTTTCTGTGCTGTGGGACCTATATGTAGGATTACAAATGTCACATAACTAATTCCACGCACGTGGATACCTTACAATAGGAACTTAAGCGCGCTAGATTTTTAAAACTAACTTCTGCAATAGCTAATATATGGCCATTGAAAACTTCGATACCGCTATGGATCGTCGCCTGTGGGTGGACGTTCCATCATAGCGGGGAAGGTCGTCCCGTACAGGCTGTTGGTACGACCCTCGCCGCCGTAGCTCACCTCTCATTGTAGGTGCGTGTGAACCCGTCCAGCGGGAGTGGATAACCCACATTTATCCCTAACCGTGGTACGGAGATGATGTGAAACATCATGGAAACATGTGTGGGGAAAAAGTGTGAGAGCTGGGGGTGTGTTAGCCCTGTGTGTGTGGGAGAGGGTGCGACGAGCGCGTGTCAGGGCGTGGGCAAGATATACCCAAGGGACTATATACAAAATCGCCACCTGTGGGGAAAGAGAGAAATGAGAATAGGTGTGTAGTGTCGTCCCGCTGGCCAGGTGCTTTATGGTCCTGGAAAACATACAGTTATCAGGATTCATCACCATAGTGACCTTAACAACTGGTGTACAAACAAGTAAGATTGTGTAGATCAGACTGTGAAAGAAAAAACACACGTGTAAACTATGAGCAGTGAATAAAACATAGAATGCTTGTGATGGCGCTACTCATCGCCACCTGTAGGGAAAGTACCTCTAGGTACTCTGTGTTTTTCAGCTGGCGTCCCACGTTGGAGCTTTGTCTGAAAATAAAGCATGGACATATTATTAATCGCCATGAATTCATAAGCGGACGCCGATCGATAATCCTTCGATCGCTCCTGTAGACAGATCGCACTGTCGTCGTATGGCACATTACATCGTCATGTCGTCGCCTGTCGCGACCTCGTGTGGTCGCATATAGCAATGGTAAATGATCACATCTTGTGATACCGAAGTATCGTGTTATCGGGCTTACACGGCTGCGTAAAATCACAGTTCGAGGCCGATCGATGATCGATCGCTCCTGTGTAATTGTCTCTTCTCGTAAGTGTAGGCACATGATCAAAGTGTCGTGTTATCGCATATCATCGCAAATCGCATATCGCATATCGCATCTCGCATCTCGCATATCGCAAATCACATATCGCATATCGCATCTCATCGCAAATCATCGCCTGAAATAGGCTTGGGACCTTAGGATGCCTATGGCGAAGGCGAAAGGCAAGACAAATATGTCCCCCCCTGGGGTATGATCAAAGAGACCATCGGTGATCTATACCTCGGCCAGGGAGAGAACCGTGGGTATTTCGCCTTTGTGATGGATATATTGGCTGCCCAAGCCCTCACGACACGCAACGTCGACATGAAAAAACTCGAGGTCCGCTGACCAACATGTACGCGGGCGTTGAATGCACTGCCCAACATTCCTTATCAATCAAGTTCCGTGGGTGTGGGATTCAACATAATATATATCCATCACTAGAGTGTGTGTGTACTCTTCGCCGCACGTCCGGGTGAGGGCTTTGTTGCTTCACTCCCTGCGAACGGAAGAGTTGTCCCACCGCCTTAGAGACGCTACTTAATATACAAACTAACTGAAAGTCTAGTCCACAATTTCGACGTCCCTAGGTGGATGGTCTATCTCGTCCGACGCTGAGTGGGCTATTTCTCCCGTCGAACCGTCAAGATTCCACCTGCAGGTCGGGCTTTGCTTACAGTAGTGCATAACGGGTGTAACTCTTCTCCGCGTCGGGGACAGGCTAGGTACACCCGACAACTTTGACGTTTGCCAGCACTACTGAACCCATGTACCATTGGCTCAAAAGGGGTCGAATCCATGTATTTTGTGAAAGGAATGAAAGAAACATACAGTCTCTAATGGAACATAGAGAGATTTCAAGCAAGAATTCTAGCATAACGTTGCGCAAGCAGCTGGACCAGGTGTTCAGGAAATGAGATCATGCTTCCTGACTCATCGATAAGGAGCCGGTCATGAGTATTAATAGAACGAGTGGAAAGTTTTGGCTGTTAGACAGAGAAGCGTGACTCGGAAATCCAGCTTAGCTTGCAGTAAAACGGCAACAGCGCCGTTGTGCCAGTAGAAGAATAATTAAATTTAACCCATTTGCGAGAATAAAAATAAGTAAATAAATACAGTACTGTGAATCATTTCGGATTAGAGATTTTTGTGTAAAGAAAAAGCTTGTAATAATTGCACAGGAAATAAATGCAAACGCAGCATACGTCATCGGGGATTCACTGATACAAGAGGAGTGGGGAATTTAAAAATGAACAGCACCACTCACGCAGCTGAAGACTAAAAATTAATTAATATCTCCGAAATGCACGATCGATTCTTATGCGCAGTGAGATCATTTGACGTTGAGAAGACGAGCTCTCTGGAGATATAATTTTTATAATTGTGCGACAATTAGTTCAAAAGTTGGTCACGAAAAGGACTAGGAGTTTATCTTTTTTTGACTAAATAGTATAAAAGTCCAGACCAAGCCAGACCAAACATGCAGTCATACCGACAGCCCGAGAGGGGGCGTCACGCTGTATCAGTACATGCAGTTTCAAACGGCCTGAGGGCGCGTCACTGTGCTACATCAGACACCGAAGGCAGTATTCCGACAGTCCGTGAGGGGGCGTCACGCTGTATCACATCGCATAGACAATATCCGACAGCCACGGGCGTCGCGGTATCAATAACTTACGTGATCCGTAAGGAGTTGCAAAGAAGTAAAATTACAGTATCGTCGTGTTGAAAATTGGGAAAATCCTAGTTACAGGATTTAGGTCCGACAGTACAAAGTTTACAGTGAAAAGTTCATAAAATACAGTCAAAGCAGGCTGCGAACTTAGGACTCAGGGCGATAGGTCTTTAAGTAAACGACCAAAAGTATCATAACGTACGGAAGTACCGTAACAGCGAGATAAACAGTTTATCAAATTTAAAGAACCCGAGCAGGGAAAGACAGAATAAGGTTCGCAAAGTATTCTAGAAGATTAGAAGTGCGAGAACCGAATAAGCAAAGAAGAGAAGGAAACTATAGACATTGTTTCAAGGAAGCAGACGAACTATTCAAAAGCACTAAGACTCGAGAAGTATTAGTTGCTAAAAATCCATAGGTCACCGAGAACAGAACAGACTTTCGCTAAGATCAATAAATAGGATCTAAAAGGGGAGCCGTTCAAGTCAGAGAAATAGCAGATCGTCAGAAAAGGGATTCGAAGGAGTGCTATTGCAGGGAGGAAGTAGATGATTCGAGACTTTCATATTCGGAGAGGATAGGAAGCCGACATTACTAAATTTCACCCTTGGAGACGGGAGGTCAAGAGGTCACGTGTGATAGGCTAAATAGCGGCCTAGTGATCAGAATTTGTGAAGTGTAAATATATCAAGATTTGTGTTAAAAGTAATATATTTTCAGTGTTTTTATTGTGTGTTCTAAACGGATACACCAGTGTATTTAAAATGTTGTCAGTGTTAAATGTATACGTGTTAAATATGTGTCAAGATATGTCTGTACATGCATTGAATTTGTACAAGATGGAGTAATTTAAAAGAGTGGGCAAAATGACGCATCGCACGAGAAGGAAGGTCAGGAAACGACCTAAAACATGTGAGTAAAGATTTTCATTATGTTTTGGTGTCGGGGAAATGATTGTGTACAAATCCACCGGAGTTTTTGAGTAAAAGGAATGTTTCTAAATAACTAATTACAGAATAAGAACGCGGTCTGAACAAAAATAGAATTTGAGAAATTATAAATAATTATGTGAAAGAATAAATCCTGTAGAGGAAATGTATGAATAAGATGTCAGTGTATATGACGAATGTTATAAAAGCAAGCGTATTAATAATAATAATAATATAAAGGAAATATAAATAAAGATCAAATTGAATGATATGAGAATAAGAGCGTTGGAGCCTTAATAAAAGTATAAGACATGATGTTAATGCATGTTCTTAAAATAGAGCGATTTATTGTCAAGGGAAAAGATTAATATAAAAATCGAGATATGTAACAATTGTTAATATGGAATTTATCAGTTCTTTGGAAGACGCTAGGCCTTAAAATAATGTACAGCGCAATGGAGCGCAATTAAAATAAAATGTCACGCGAGGAATGCGTAGAATTTAAATGTACTTGGTAAATTACTTATGAGGGGTAGTTGATTGCGGTAATTTGAGATATGTTGTAAGTCCTCCAATAGTGACGTAGATCACGAGGCCATGTGTGTGTTATTATGTTGTAAAAGGGATCAAATGTATGGTATTATGAGCGTAGGTCATGTAGGCCACGGCCGACCCTAAATCGCATTTTGTATAAGTCCTCCAATGTGGGAATGGTTCCCGAGACATGTTAAGAGATTCAAACCTAGAATCCTCTTGTTGTTGAAGCCCCTAATTATTCGTCGTAAAACGTGTATTACTCTTCCCAATCAATGAGGACCCTTCATAATTAATAAATGCCAAGGTTACGAAAGTGGTTTATGAACCTAAAATGTTGTTGAAAGGAAATAAGTGAAGTAAAATGCCAGGTCTCCCCAAAGAACTGAAAAGAAAGGAAGATTTGTTTTAAAAGCATTGAGGAGAGCTCCCACACGCAGACTAGACGGGAAGTCACCCTCATAGTCATAAATCTCATTCAAGTATACGGTCAGACCCTAATAGCAGGAGGGTTGGTGAAGGCCGTCTGTAAGAAGGAATAAATACACCGTGAGTGTTTAAAAGTTGTTAATGACCCGGGCGTTGAACCGAGGTCCATGTAGATTGAAATTATCGCTTGCCAGTTCAGATCGTAGTTTTCTTATGTGATAATGGTCTTATAAGACAAATAAAATAAATAACAATCCCTATTGTAATGTTGTATGAACGTAGGATTCCATGAGTTTAATGAAGATAACTAGATTCTGGGAGTAATCATAGTTTTTGACTTTGTCAAGTAATCTTTATAACTCTGGAGTACACAAGTATTTTCCCGATCACTATGGTGAATTTGTAAAACTTGAGAGAGATGGTAAATGCTGAGAACATGTGAAATGCCCAAATATTTAAGTAGAGAATTAACATGTATTTTTAAATGTAATTATATATTTGTTTTGATGATAAGAAAATATAAAAATAGTTATTGAGGTGTACAAAAGAATGACACCATTATTATTGGAAAGTATCGAGCCAAAGGAGCTCGTGGTTAGATGGAACTTAAAGATAGATACTTTATGGAAGTAAAAATAATTATGAGTTGTTGGTTTAAAGGAAACCATGTGTTTTAATATAATATTTGTGTATTCTTATGTTATTCCTTGTTCACTTTGAACAAGTAGAAGGATTTTGGTCAGTAGTTTATTTGTTTTATTGTTTGTAGCGCCATAATTTTGGTTAATTAAATGTTTTGAAATAGGAGTTGATTTTGTTGTTATTTTTGCAAGTGTATCCTCTATTTAGTCCAAAATGTGTAAGTCACAGAGTGGGAGAACATACTACAACCCCGAAAATCCCGAATTGAGCAATGCTGGCATACTGTGATTTGCATATTTCTTGCTGAAAGGGCACACTACGTCATCGCCGCTTCGACCTTCCGTCGTTCGTCTGAGTCCACGTCATGGGCTATGATGGCCCTCTGTCCAGGTCAACACTTACCAACGTCCCATTTTCCAAAGGAAAATAGGGTCACAATTTCCAAAGTGCACCTGTGTGCACATACCATACGATTATAGTGTTAAGCGAGTTTATGTTTGTGTGGGGTGTGGTATTTATTCTGGGGGGGACTGTTTTGGCACAGTGCACCTCTTTGCGCCTGGCTTTCGGATGGCTAGCTAATTTCAGCGGCATTTATTCTCTCACACTTTAGTGGGTAAAGTTGAGGACGTGGAAGGGTTTCCCATGATGGGAAAATGTGTGCATGTTAAAGTTTTTAGTAGTGGGGTGATCGGACGGTTAAATAAGGCCAAGGAATTGTGGTCCTAAGTTGATGTAGGGAAAACGTTAAATGTAAGGATCGCTCTACTGGTGAGGATTGGGATCGTAATTGGCCAGGAACTGGGTTTTCAATGCAGTTGTTAGAGGCCGTACTGAAGTAGGTAGCGGTGTGTATGAGCTAGAGATGACATCATGTCGCATGCAACGTTGAAGATCCCTAACAGGGTAAAAATGGCATGCGGGAGAAAATACAATCTCTTATAGAATTATGTTAGCAGGTGATTTCTTTACGCTAAGCTGTTAGCTTTGTAGTTCCGAACTGTTGAATAACATTTAGCCAAGAGCGAAAAAGCATGGGGTACACCCTGGCGGTTGCATGACCACCAAGTGCCTCGCATTAATAGGGGAATGGGGTATTATGGGTAATCTGTAGAAGTGTAAATGCTGTGTCATGGGAGGGGGAATACTGTTGAGCTTGGGTCAACTTTCTGTAATATTTGGCATCTGTGGCCGTATAACGTAGTATACGGCTGTCTGCAATGTATAATGCATAACCTGTACTTATACTCTTGATACCTTATATACTAATACTGGTCAGTGTATTAGAAAGAACCTGTTATCATAGTAACACTGTACTATATATTCCTGGGAGGGTCACGGGGATTTGTCAGGATACCCTGTGATCGATATTTTCCCCCTGTGGCATATTGTCGCTAGTATGCCCTCAAAATATATCACTTATTAGGTAAAAGCTTGCTATAGATATGTGTTGGATCCCGATACAAAGTATACTGGGCTCTGTATGAAAATTCGCGTCCGCGAGTGGTCTATCGGTATCTATAAATCCCAAGGGATGTAGGCGTGTAGAGGAAGAAACCGAGATGGGGTAATAGGTGTGTGGCGGGAATATTGGTGTTCTATCGCTGTGAACGATCTTTCCCGTCCAAGACTGGAATGTAGTGTTATCACTGAAAGCTGTTATGCCTAGAATAAAAATTTCTGAATGGAGTGGACATCTATCTACATATGTCTGAGGGGGAATGCCCGTGCCTGCCTATAGCGGAGGGCAGTGTCCTTACGAGGGTGTATTAAAGGGCAAATGTTTTGTGAAAAAGGGCCAAAGATAGGACGGTGTGTATGTACATATGCGCTCCGTGTGTAGTACTGAAAATGATGGCATTTTGCCGTGAAATATGCGCTCTCTGTGTTAGGTAGGTAGTGTGTGAGGGGGTGAATACTATTAAAAATATGGATCTACCGTGAGAGGCAGTGTATATGTAGGTAAGTACATGTTCCAGCCGCAACAGCATTTGATTGGAGCGCGTGATTGTGGGATTAGTCGCTGTGCGAAATAATGGCTGCTCTGTGGGTCACGTGTAGTGGAGGGGGAGTGACGTCAGAACCTAAGATAGGAGGTGTGTATGTATAGTGTCATGTAGCGGTTATCGCTGGCTGAGTACGCTGCGCTAAGTGGCTACGGCGCTCTGTGGGAGTAGTGTTGACTTGGACGCTATGCCGAAAGGACAGGAGTGCTGTGAGCGACTGAAGAAAAATGGCTGGTCTTTGTTGACGTTTTGCGAACTGAATGACAGGCGTATATGTCGGCCGGTGATACGAGTGTGTGTCGGGTACGCACAGTTGGCATGCAAGATAGCTTGTGTATGACAGAGTGTGGGTGTGACTGCAGTGGGTCATGGTATATGCAATGGGAAATCTAAGTATTTCTCTCTAAGGTGGAGAACGTTTGTGGGAATTCACTGTCATGAAAGCGTGATAAAACGGAGCAAATGATAGTAAAAAAATCCGGGGCTACTGTTCCTGCTGTATATAGAGTACTGGCAGTGTATGTAGGCCTGTTGCGACGCTATCCGCGAGTATGGCAATGTGTGTTTTCCCGTAGAAAAATCCTTTCCGTGGTCTAGTCCCGCGTACTCTGGGAAAATGTAGAAATACTATGGGGGCAATGATAGTTCCCTCGGGGTGTATAAACTAGGGATATATATGTGTAATCTGTACTATTCCAGCTGTAGTCCGCAAATGCCTTAATGTCCGTGTGGTAGCGTAGTAGGATACGTCTACCAGACAACCTGCTGTATGGAAGTGACAGCTGTGTGTTGTAGCTCTGTAATGTAATGTGTTAACATGGGGAGTATGTTTCCTTAACGTGTATAGTATGTTGGTGTGCACAAGTGCATATTTAGTGTTTTAAGGAAGAGAATCATTGGGCCTTCGTTTACCATTTTTTACAAAACTTCGCATTCCTTCGTACATGGCTGATAAGTACCTTATATTATCGTTCTAGGGGGAATTGTTTTAATGTGGAATCTACAGTGTTCCCCTAGCAAAACGTAAAGTACTTATGGTCCATGGACGTTGTGGCTACCTGTATATATATACATTTACGGCTAGATATTTATTTTACATTGTTTTTGGGAAGAGACTCTTTGACGTGGCTTACCACGGTACTCCTCCGCAGAACGTAAAATAATTATGAGCCTCATCGGTTAGGATATACGTATATACATATGGGGATATGTACATTGGTATAAGTCGGCGCCTAGGTGAAAATCCATATGCCTACTTTGGCCAACGAATGATTGTGGTGAGAAGTGTGTATCTAATGGGTATATATATATAATGGGATCGATATAAGGACTTTTGTGTCCTGTTGTAGCCTTGTGGCTCTTGTTAAGGTATGTAGTTACTTCATTATTGAATGTTATGTCGGCATATGGCAGTCTATTATGGGCAGTTCATAACTCGGCGTTGATATGATAGTATGAAGCCCTAAGCGGCCAGTAAGAGGAATCGCTCCAATCAAGCGGTCTTGCCGCAAGTCCTGGCCTCGTCGGCTAATTTATGAATGAAACAATTAAATGTTGAATGGATGTCCGTAATCGTTGGCTAAAAAGTGGTGACGCCCTGTTGGTGAACTGACTGCAAAGCATGTCCCTATGTCGTTATTGTATGGTCAATGCGACCGTCTAACAAAAATAAAAATTAAAGTTCCCATGTTAGAAAAAAAATAGAAGGGAGTGTGTGTGAGTTTCTGCGCCATATGTAGCGTGTACGTGTTGGAGGCCCTGCTATTCGCAAACTGAGATGCTGTGGTGGCATTACTGCTTCCGGCATAGCGTGTATGGACCGCGCGTCACTGCCTATAATCAGTGTGCACTTCCGTGTGTTGGGACTTAGTGAAATGTATTAGAGAATGTAACATGAATTTATGGCGTATGATACTGTATGACTTCTGTAAGTATGTCCTTATCCATTGTCCGACAAGTGTGTGGTCCTGATGACCTGTTGTGTCCTATATCCTGAGTATATAGTAACCTATGTAATTGTTGTATCTCGTCCCCGTATGTGTCGATGGCAACTAACCCGTGCTGTTGTGGTAATGAGTCTTTGCCTGTGCTGAAGGCCGCTAACCTGTGTTATTGTGGTGTCCATGAGGTTAACCGTATGCTACGTTTGTTATCGTATGTGGACACGGTATATGGAATAAATCCTACTAAAGTACTATCTGACTCGGTGATAATTAAGTGGAACGAGGTTGTAACCTCGCCTCGGTGTGAGGTCGCTTCCGTAATCCGTGCACCTCGTGCTTGTGTGGGAAGTATGACTACGTGTATCATTATCTTTCGCGGTGATTCTAGTATTTGTGTTAGTATAAAATGGCTGTTGCTATGTTATGCGGTGCAACTAATTGTTGTATTATTGTATTTGCTACTTCTGTCGGTCGCTACCGAACGATTAGGCCGTATGTATATCATCATTAGTGTAGAACGTGTATACAGTTATCCTGTGAAGGCATGTATGTCCTACTGACCCTGTTTTAAGGTACCGTAAGTGAATCTTCCGTCGGTCAACTAATGGACCTGCGCCTGGGTGTGCTTGTTAGTGTGAAGATGTGAGGTGGATATGTCTCCCGTCATACTAATGTGTGACCTATACTATATGTGTGGTCGTCTACTATAAGTGAACCTTTCCGCGATCTTACGCCTGAACTCCGGGTAAATGTTCCGGAGTACGCACGGCTGTGTATGCGTGTGCCTGGGCACGTGAATTGCAGTGCACAGCTCTTGCTATGGAAGGAAGTGCTGAACGCTGAGTTGACTAACTGGCCCGACTTTCTATATCCTGGCCTTGCAGTGTAATGACCTGCGACTGGCGCGTGTTAACATGTGATAAGTTGTGTATACAATTCCTTTCCTGAAAACTTGTACATATAGATGGTACCTTAAAACTATGGAACAAAATAATACCTTGTGCAGGAAACATTAATATTTTATCATGCAACTTATAATTAGGTCGTGTATAGGCATTGTGTGGGATAGGCACCGACATCTATGTGTGAATATGGGCTACTAGATGCCATAGCGCGGTTGGCGCTCTATTTTCTCGTATAGTCCTAGGTTTGGTATCCCCTTTCTCTAATCTTATGTGAGGTGTCTAAAAGGAAAATGGTCCTAGGTTCTAGGTTTATGAGGTATAATACTATTCCCTGATTGGGTTTCTAACGCAAGGAGTATCTCTTTTGCCCTCGGATGGCTAATGCAGTCTTAGCTCCCGGAATCCACTCAGGGGGTGCATTCTGTTTGCGGGGCGTCTGGAGAAGGGTGATTTTGGGTTTACTGCTTCTTCGCGTCTCTGAGGGCGTAACAGGGATTTGCCGGTGTATGGGTACGCGTGTTCGGCTGGATGTAGGACCGTTGTTCACCAGTGTAGGCGATAAAGTCCTAGGGTGCAGCATAAGTGTAGAGATGGGGATGCGTGCACGTGGCGCGTGAAGTGTATGCAAGTGTGCCTTGTTCCCAAGTGTGGGTCTAGTATGTGGCGTGGCCACGGTGATCTCCTTCCAAATTGGAGTGGGGTGTGTGGAGATGGTCCCATTGGCCATCCTGGAGGTGATTATTTCCATATCGCCCTCTAAATGTATGGGCTTCTGTATTAATAGCTCGAACATTGTATTGTCCGCCTGCAACTGACGGTGTCATCGCCCTAATGCGGCATATTGCAGGGTGAGTTCCCCGGCCTGTTCCGCCACTCTGGTGTTGGCAGTGTTCACTCTAAGGTGTTCTTCCCTGAGTTCACAGTATTCTTTGTAAAGAGCCTCGTGTAGTAAGTGTAGTCTTCTGTGTGTGCGAATAAATTGTTGCCTGATTGCTGGAATGGGGCCTCTAATAACGTATTGTTGTCCCTTTTTGTGGGATATGGTCCCCAGAATCCTAATGTATTGAGCATGCAGCATCTCCTGCATGCGGTTCAGGTGATCCTGTTTATTCCGCAAGGATTTGTGTCATGCATTGACGCTTTGAAATGCGGCCACTCGTTTCAGTATAGTTAGGCGGTAAAGGGATGGCATGTTATGTAAGTGTGTAGACGTGGGGTGGAATTCCTGTAGAAGCGTTAAATATTACGAGTATGCTATGCCCTCTGAAGTGGTGATTGTATAAATATGTATGGGCTATCGGAGCTGTGGGATTAGTGTCCCTGTTTGTATGTAATCTCCCATTTACTCTACGGGGTTGGTGGATCTAATAGCACCTGAGCTATCCAGCCTATGGCACTGGGGATCTAGGTGGGCGGGTAATTAAATAATGTCGCCCATTTCTATCGTATGGGATGGGCGTAAATTTATGTGGGGTTGTAAATTGCTGGCTTCTATATAAGAGTGGCTGTGGAAATCCTATATCTGATCGGGCGGGCTTGGGTGGGTAATTAATAATACCTGACCCGTACTCTGGAAAAAAAATCGATTTTGAGTGGCGTAAGCTTGGCTGTAAAAGGTGGTTTGGGATCTTTTCCGCAGAATCACGTTGTATGTGATCCCTGGGACGTTGTCCTAAAACAACGTCACGGTACCTCGCGCGTCCACCAAGGGGACCTGAGTGTGGGCCCTCTACAATGTAGTATTTGGGGGGATGAGAAATGGGAACCTGGGGGATGCTGGGGTTCGTGTGTAGGAAGTGTGGGCGTTTGAGCAGTCCAAGAGCGTGAACGGAGCTCGAAAGGAGAACTCCCAATTGTGCTGTGTGGTTGGGTAGCTCGAGGGTGTGATATCGGAGTTGAGGGCGGTTTGGTGCAGAAGGCTCTAAACAGCTGAGCTGCTACTTGGATTACTGCTAACGTGGGCGACTGGCGGCTCGCGCTAGACGCGAAGCAAGCACTGTGACGTAGACGAGTGGCTGAATGCGGAAGCCACGGAACAATAAAATAAGTGTTACCTGGATCCTACCGGGACGAGGGATGAAGGGCAGGATCTTAACAACTAGAGAAATAAACTAAAAGACCAGTTGCTTCTAATATGTCTGAGTTTAATGAGTACTTCTGACTTGAAGTACTCCTAGATTTTGCAGAGCAGTTAATAATTCAGATGCTTATTACAATCCAAGCGCTAGGGGATGAAAGTGTGAATGTCTGTGTGAGGAGTTGTGATCGCTAGACACTTACCCTCCGGCAATCGTCGGAACGGCGCTCAGCAGCGGTCGGGCACTAGGTAGCACTGAGGAAGACTGACCCCGAGTGACCTCACCTCTACTGTTTTATAGCTTTCCGTGTGTTGAGTGCGCATAATTGCAAATTCCTCAGGATGTGACATGCTGGCCGGGGTCGATGAGGTTCAAGTTATGAGGTTATTGGAGGTTATTGGAATATTAGGCTTTAGATGTGTTGTAGATTTGTATGATTTATCCTGAGGGCATTTATTTGGGTATAGATGTGTGGGTCGTAGATAGTAAGGGATGAGGGTGCCATCCAACGGATGCAACAGTATCATAGCATTGTCGGGATGGTTCCCTATAAGAACATCTCTTCGCGTGCTCTCACTCAACATCTCACTGATGACATGGTCCCTTACAACAACATCCCTTAGCGAGCTCACACTCAACATCTCACTGTTGACATGGTCCCTAACAACAACATCCCTTAGCGAGATCACACTCAACATCTCACTGTGGACATGGTCCCTTACAACAACATCCCTTAGCGAGCTCACGCTCAACATCTCACTGCTGACATGGTCCCCTACAAGAACATCCCTTAGCGTGCTCACGCTCAACATCTCACTGCTGACATGGTCCCCTACAAAAACATCCCTTAGCGAGCTCACGCTCAACATCTCACTGCTGACATGGTCCCCTACAAGAACATTCCTTAGCGTGCCCACACTTAACATCTCACTGTTGACAATGGTCTCCTACAAGAACATCCCTTAGCGTGCTCACACTCTACATCTCACTGTTGACATGGTCCCCTAGTAGAACATCCCTTAGCGTGCTCACACTCAACATCTCACTGTTGACATGGTCCCCTAGAAGACCATCCCTTTGCGTGCTCACACTCAACATCTCACTGTTGACATGGTCCCCTAGAAGACCATTCCTTAGCGTGCTCACACTCAACATCTCACTGTTGACATGGTCCCGTAGTAGAACATCCCTTAGCGTGCTCACACTCAACATCTCACTGTTGACATGGTCTCCTACAAGAACATCCCTTAGCGTGCTCACACTTAACATCTCACTGTTGACATGGTCTCCTAGAAGACCATTCCTTAGCGTACTCACACTCAACATCTCACTGTTGACATGGTCCCGTAGTAGAACATCCCTTAGCGTGCTCACACTCAACATCTCACTGTTGACATGGTCTCCTACAAGAACATCCCTTAGCGTGCTCACGCTCAACATCTCACTGATGTCATGGTCTCCTACAAGACCATCTCATGGCGTGCTCACGCTCAACATCTCACTGATGTCATGGTCTCCTACAAGAACATCTCATGGCGTGCTCACGCTAAACGGCCTGTTGTCGGCATGGCCCACTGCAAACACATCGCTTGGCGTGCTCACACGAAGATTACTGTATCTCGGCCAGGAATATTTCACTCGGACAGCATGATACATTGGACATCTACTTAAACAAACAATTAAGGAAACGTTGTTTATTTATGGGCTTGAGTATATATCTAAAGAAGTTTTCAGCTCGCATTATTAACACTGTGTGAGTAGTTGGCTACTGACTCATTTGTTTGTGAACTACGGGTGATATTAATTAAATTACAATGTGAGCGCCAGACTGTCTCCTAACAGTCCAGTCAATAAGAGATAAAAAAGAGAAGTATATATCGAATATAGTTACGAAAAAGCTGAAATTTCGTAATTAGCTTGACTTTTATTGAAAGTATATTTCACCAAATCCCCCTCGCTCCCCATCCCAATGGATGCCCCAACCACACATTCGCAGACTTTTAGACATGTCCTTAGTTATTCATAACCATGGATCTGTTCTACTTATAATCCTTAAACCATGTGAAATAAAAATCTCTTTTTGTTTTCAATGTTGTGATAATGCTAGTGCATTGTCTTTGACTTTATGGAAACACAAATAAGCGTAATTATTTTATGCATTCGATGTTGTAACGTTGTAGACTTTACAGAAACTAACGCTTTATCCTCTATTTTATCTTTAAAACAATACAAATATTTACAAATGTATTTTGCGTACATTCAACAAGGCCTATGATTGTTGGAGATTAGATGACAGCGTGGAAACCAATTTTCTCACAAACCCAGCAAGTTGCTTAAACCCAACACTGTCAGCGGCTCCGAAAAGAGACAGGAATTAACAATAGCCTATAACACGATTAGAACTTCTAGGCTTGCCGTGCATGTTGTGGCAGTGGCGTAGCCTTAGATCGTGCAATGGGAGGGGTTCTGGTATATGGGGGATAACCGTAATTACTGGACATAGTAATATGAAGCAACTCGGCATCTGGCACTCAAAAAGTTAACAACGATCTACAAATTAGTATTAATGAACCCATGGAGTTTTTTAGTTCCTTATTAAAACATTTTATTTTTAGCCTACTTTTCTCATTTTGCAAAAATGAGGAAAAAGTAGACTTATGAGTTCGATCCGGGAAAATGTGTGTCTGTCCTTCTGTCTGTCTGTCTGTGTGTGTGTGTCCCCTATTAACTCCTAACCGGCTGCAGCTATCGAAACCAAATTTGGTAAGAGTAAAGATCTATACCTGAATATATCAAGGCCATATTTGAAATTCACGTCAGTGCTACCAAATGATGAAAAATCGCAATTGAAATTTGAGCTCTATGTTGGATATCTCAGAAGTTATGCATGCGAACTATTCCGAAATTGACATACATACAAATAATAACATTCCAGATTGATTTTCAGGAATCCATATATGCCAGTGTTGCCAACATGATTGTAAGCCTGCTGACAGGTCCAATTTCTAATTGCATGTAACTTCTATACTATCGATTGGATTTCAACCAAATTTCGTATGTACTATGTGTACTACAACAGATATGACTGTGCGTATTCTAAAAGCTACCAGGGCTGCCAACTGTTATTAAATGCTCTTTCTATGTTTTAACCCTAATATCAATATATCCAACTTTGCACACGTATAGTACCTGACATTCTTGATTAATTTGGAGTAACCATTATACCACAGTGCTGCCAACATGATTCTAAACTTCCTGATAATTTGAAATTGTAATTGCATGTAACTTCTATACTAACAAATGGATATTATCCAAAATTGGCACTATAATAGATCGTAATATTTCAGATTAATTATGAGCATCGCATAAATGACATTGTTCCCAACATGATTTTACGCGCACTGATAAATCCAATATCAAACAGCATGTAACGTCCATACTATCCATTAGACTTCAACCAAATTTTGTATGTGCATTCTATACCTTATGAGATGGACCTAAGAATATGTTCAGTCACAAGGGCTGCCAACTGTAGTAAGTTACTATATTAGGCTACACTATTTCAGGTGTATTTCAAACTGCAGAACTTAGAAATTTTAGTATTACCAACTTGATTTCTTCATTATTCTAGATAGGACTATATAGATTGGCATGAATCTTAAATTTTATGAAAAGGAGGCTCTTTAGTTCGTCACGGAACTACTTGTTAAACAAGAGTTTGGTAACGAAATGAGATGGGTTGTTCCCTAATCCTGAAAAAAAAATTACATGATATTAATAAATACACTTGGATGACCAGTTTGATCGTCAAGCGATCATCATCAGACCCATTACACCTGCACAAGGAACACACAGCACTTAGGAATGCGAGAGGGGGAACAGCCCAGTGAGATAACGGACCCTCACACACAGGAACTTCCATTCAGTTGAGTACAAACAGTGACCAAGTGAACTGCTCTCAACAGGACTGCGCAAGACTCAACCAGATAAATAGCCTGTACCATACAATCTGAATTGACCATTTACAACAACCACATATTCACTCCAAACAGGCAAATTCCGGAGGTCAATCACCACTTCCAGTATCTCAACAAAACATCACATAGACTAAAACTAACAAATATTGACGAGTTGCATTATCTCAACTCATACTGCAACTAAATAAGTGTAAATACTGTAAATATTTTCACCCATACTTTCACACATAGATTTTATAGCCTAAGTGTAATCGATCTGATGATGATCGCTTGACGATCGAAACTGGTCATCCAAGTGTATTCATTAATCTCATGCAATTGTTTTTCAGGATTAGGGAATAACCCATCTCGTATGGGTACAATCGTGTTGACCGACTGAAAAGCATTAAACTTTTGTTTTCTAAGGCGACAATGAAAAATGGTTTCAAACACCATAATTTTATTTTTAATTAAAAGTAGATTAATTTATAAACAACTTCCCTCCCACTAAGAAAAGAAGGAAAGATAATTGTCCCACTAGGTGGGATTTAATATTATTTGGCGCTAGGCTCAGTTTTTTTTAGTGTGTGTGTGTGTGTGGGGGGGGGGGGGGGGGGGGAGCTAGATTGCCAACCTTGGTAGGAGGGAGTTATGCGTTGTCATGAAGACGTGTGTACCCTCAATGGGGAGCCGGACCGAAAGGCAACACCAATACATCACCAAGAGGAGACCATGTAAACACAAATCACAACCATACAGGTTTCCCACAAAGCATGAGTTATTAACTCATCAGCAAAGGTCATTATTGAATTAAAGAAATGTTTACTTAGCTTATGGATTATTATCACTCACTGTGTTACTAGTTTATTTTAATTTTATGAAGAAGAAAAAAAAATAGGCTTATAAGATCACCTTTGGCCCTTGTGTGTGAGTGAGTGAGTGTGTGTGTGTGTGTGTGTATGTGTCCCCCTAATAACTTCTAAACGGCTGGAGTGATTTCAACAGAAGTCGGTAAGGTCATTGCACTATTATGGCCGACCCCGACCGTGCTCTTCAAATTTAATTACGTCTTACCAATCCAATATGGCGGCTGTGCGAAATATTTTACCGGCATTCTATATCCCCGAAACTATTACTGATATCGCCCTGAAATGTTTTACGGTAATAAGGGCACTACTAAACGTTCACCTATCAAATTTTCAAAAACCTGCCAACTACAAAACGAACATGGCGGCCAAGCGAAGTTGAAGCTTTTAAATATACATTTCTCGCGATTTAACTATTCAAATGCAATGAAACTTGGTAGAGCAAATTTTTATGCACATTGAAATGCACTGGCATCTAATTTAGATCAGTTGTTTACATAACCTCAAGATGGCGGCAGTGCGAAATATTTCACCAGCATTCTATATCTCCGAAACTATTACTGATATCACCCTGAAATTTTGTACGGTGATAAAGAGTACTACTAGAAGTTCATCTATGAGCCTTCCAAAAACCTGTAAAATACAAAACGAACATGGCGGTTAAGCGAAGGTGAAACACTTTAGAGAGTTTTCTCGTGATTTAACCATCTGAACGCAGTGAAATTTGGCACAGTAAATGTTTATACCCATTGTAATGCACTGGCATCTAATTTAGTTCAATTGTTCACATAACCTCAAGATGGTGGCTGTGCGCAATTTTAAAATTAAGTTTTTATTTCTTGTGTATTATTCATGCGATCAAAGTGAACGTTTGAATAATGAACCTACGCAAAAATCGTAAGCTAATAGTACATAACTCTATGGCCTACAGTAGTTACTAAGAGCTAAGTCTTAAATACGATTATTTCATGGGTGTATTGACCTCAATATAGTGAGAAAAACGCCCGTAGCTTAACCAATCATATTCCAGTATTCCCTGGAAACGAAACAATGCTTTTAAATGAAGCAGTGGTGGGGTTTTTGAAATATTATTGATATTTTGTAAATGACTTCTTCATGTTTACAAGGCTAGCCTGGTCCCCAGTTATTCTGAGAAAGCTCTAATGATATTACATTCATCTTTACTTAATCTACACGGGGTCATTTCCTGTTCACCAGGAAATAGAAGCATCGATTCTACTTGGCTGTTCCGAGAAGGGTTCGGCAAGCCCTTATACTGTTAAAAGGTGTTTTACTCAAGGTTGATAACAAATACGTGGCTCTCTAAGGAGTGATTACAATCCTAGAGTTATACACGCGACTTTTAGTGAATTTCCACATTGTCTTCATTTCAACAGTAGTAATGAATAAGAAGAATAATGACAGAAGTTGACACTTGCAGAACTCGTCTGAATCCACAGATGATGTAACACGAGCTGTGAATGAGACACAAAATTGGAAAACCACTGGACCAGACAATATCCATAGTTTCTGGATCAAACGATTCACCTGCACGTACACTAACATTTTGCCTGGCACTACAATAAATTCCTTGAAAATCCACAGCTGATACCCTCCTACCTGATGCGAGGGAAGACATAGCTACTCCCAAAAGATGAAAGAACTGTAGACCCTGCAAAGTATAGGCCAGTCACTTGCCTATGCAATCTGTATAAATTATTTACATCATGTATTGCACATAAAGCCTACAAGCACTTGGAGTATAAAAGCATCTTGGCTGAGGAACAGAGGGGATACGCGAAAAAGTCTCAAGGATGCAAAGAACAGCTGGTAATTGATGCCGTGATTATGGAGCAAGGATACAAAATGATGCGAAATCAATATATGACCTACATTGATTAGAGGAAAGCATTTCATTCAGTTCCACACTACTGGTTACTCCGAGTCCTCAAGATGTATAAAGTTGATCCAGTAATAATTACAACATTGCAAACAATGATGACATCATGGGGAACCAATTTGTATATACAACACGGTGGTACTTCGATTGAGTCAAGATTCATTCCAATCAACAGAGGCATTTTTCAAGGTGACAGTCTGAGTCCTTTGTGGTTCTGCCTTGCGTTGAACCCATTATCATCGTTATTGAATTCGACACGGAGTGGCTTTTCTATTAGACACTCTGGCACAGTAATCCATCATCTCTCCCATTTGATGTACATGGATGACATAAAATTATATGCACCCTCTGAAAAGCATATTATAGATAATCTGATTGTTATCACAGCTTCCTTTTCTACAGACATCGGTGTGTCCTTTGGGTTGGATAAATGTTATACTCTTACTCTCCGACAGGGAAACTTAGAAGCCCGAGGATTTGTAATCGAAAATCGATGTCTCATTCAGCCCATGGAAGGAACTGGTTTCCAACAGTTAAAGAGAATTGATCACAAGATCATTAAGGATCAAACAGTAGCGACATACCATCAAGGTCTCAAGAAGATTCTGAAATCCAAGTTGAATGGAAGGAACATCTTCAAGGCCATCAACACATATGCCATTCCAGTACTGGCTTACACGTTTCGTATAGTAAAATAGAAACAGACAGACCTAGAAAATATCCTTATTAAGACGCGCACCACCTTAACGAAACACATATGTCTACACCCGAAGTCAGCAGTTGAACCACTGACCTTGCCACGCCCGAGAGGTGGATGCGCGCTTACTGATATTACACAGCTACATGCCAAGCAGGTGAAGAATCTTCAGGCCTGCTTTTTGAGCAAGACGAACTCTCCCCTGCATCAGGCTGTTATTAAGGTGGATAACAACTACACGCCATTGGACCTTCTCCATGCCAGAGATGTGCAGCTAGCTACGTCAGAAGAACACATAACCAACAAGCTTCAACAGTGGACTCATAAAGCACTGCACGGCTGTCATCCGTATGATCTCAGTCAAGAATATATCGACATACATGCGTCGAACAGCTGGCTGACCCATGCGGATCTATTTCCTGAGACTGGGCGGTTCATGATCGCGATACAAGATCAAGTAGTGGCAACAAAGCATTATCTAAAATACATCATTAAGGCAGACATGTCAGATGACAAATGTAGGAGATGCCATCGCAAATCGGAGAACATTCAGCATATCACAGGGGGCTGTACAACAATTTTATCTACGTACTAGTTGAAAAGGCATGACCAAGTAGCCAAGATAATCCACCGGTTGGCCTACCTGGCAAAGAAGCACTCCTTAAGTAATAATGTTCTGCTTTACTATCAATACATTCCTGATGCTGTTCTAGAGAATGAAACACACAAGCTACTCTGGGACAGGTCAGTGATCACAGACATACCTATATCAGCAAACAGGCCAGACATTATTCTTACTGATAAAGTACAGAGGAAAACTCTTCTAATAGACATCACAGTCCCTCACTCGCATAATATCCAGCACAGTTCTGCTGAGAAAGTGACGAAATATATGCCTCTGGCTGAAGAGATCCGACAGATGTGGCGACAGGAATTTGCCACTGTATTGCCTATCATAATCTCTTCCACAGGGATCATACCGAAGTCGCTGAAGGCCAACCTCGATAAATTGGGGCTCCACCATAATCTGCATACCAGTATACAGAAAGTAGTTATTTTATAGACCTGCTCAATAGTTCGTTCGTTCCTCAACCTGCCGATATAGAGAACTCCACTGCATCTTGCAACAAATGCCGATGAAATGGTGAATTGTACCCAACGATATGGTGAACATATGAGTCGAAATAATAATAATAATAATAATAATAATAATAATAATAATAATAATAAAGATATTCACAAGTTGAATCTCAAGGGAAACATAGTCCCTGGTTTGATAATATAAAGCCCAATATTTCTTTACACTCACTATTAAAAGTTCTTATTTTTCTAACTGCATTTTGAAAAAATATTGTAAAGACCAATATTAAATTTATTTTATTTATTTACAACTAGCTGTACCCGGCAAGCGTTGCAATGCCAATCAAAGAAGGAGTTGGCGATGTGACTTTGTTTGTTGAATTGCTTTTGGATTCCCAATATTTTTTTCTTCTTACGTTAACCACCTCTAAGCTATTATAAAATTGATTTACTATCTCAGAAACATTCATGGGAGAGTGCTCAACAACTCACCAAAGTTTCATCGCAATGAAATGAATGGTATATGAACACATACGTGTCTTTGTTGATACTCGTGTACTTGGGTAAGTGTCTATAGAACTTGTCTGATAACCAGTGTTATTGTGGTATCTATAGTAGTGTCTGTACTTGTAATTCAGGTGACGATTGGGAGGGAGGTGGCCGTGGTTTTAAACCAGGAAACCATCCCGACATTTGCCTGGAGATGATGATGATGATTGAGTCTTCAGTCTTTTGACTGGTTTGATGCAGCTCTCCATGCCTCCCTGTCCTGAGATAATTGCTTCATCTCTACATAGCTACCACACCCTACATCCGAGACAATCTAACATATTCTAACCTTGGTCTACCCCAACAGTTCTTGCCCTCGACCATTCCTTCCATAACTAAGCTTGCTATTCCTGGGTGTCTTAGTATGTGTCCTACTAACCTATCTCTTCATTAGCAGTCGCCAGAAACATCTCTCCTCTCCCACTCGTCTTAATACCTCTTCGTTTGTAACCCTATCTACCCATCTGATCTTCATCATTGTCCTGTAACACCACATTTCAAAAGCTTCAATTCTCCTCTTTTCTGCTGCACCAATAGTCCAAGTTTCACTTCCATATAGCGCCACGCTCCAGACAAAGGCTTTCAAAAATGACTTCCTAATACCTAAATCTATATTCGATGTCAACAGATTCCTTTTTTGTAGAAATGCTTTCCTTGCCTGAGCCAACCTACTTTTTATATCCTCTTTGCTTCGTCCATCACTGGTTATTCTGCTTCCTAAGTAACAGAAGTCTCCTACTTCCTTCAGCTTTTCACCTGCCAATTTGATCTCCATAGAGGTTTCTGATTTATTCGGCTGCATTCCAGTATTTTTGTTTTACATTTATTAATTATCATCATGAATTCTTTCCGTAAGACGGAGTCCATACCAGTCAAAAACTCATTCAAATCCTCAGGCTAGTCGGCCAAGATGACGATGTCATCAGCAAATCTCAGAGTTGAAATTATTTCTCCTTGAATCTTCACTCCCACTTTAATTTTTTCTCGAATTTCCTTCATTGCTTGTTCAATGTAAAGATTGAAAAGTATGGGTGATAAGTTGCAGCCTTGCCTTACACCTTTCTGAATATCAGCTTCTCGCTCATGTCCTTCAGCTCGAATGACTGCCGTCGGGTTTCTGTATAGATTGTATACTACCCTCCTATCCCTGTACTTTATTCCACTAGATTTCAAAATGTCAAACAATTTAGTCCAATCAACGTTATCAAAAGCCTTTTCTAAGTCTACAAATGCCATGAACGTTCTCTTATCTTTCCTTATTCTACCTTCCAAACTCAGCCTAAGACTTAGTACAGCCTCCCTTGTTCCTACATTTCTCCTGAAACCAAACTGGTCTTCACCCAACTCCGATTCTATCTGGCTTTCAATCCTCTTGTAAATTATTCTAGACAGGATCTTTGAAGCATGAGTAACCAAGCTGATTGTACGGTAATCTTCACATCTGTCAGCTCCCACTTTCTTCGGTATAGGGATGATAACATCCTTCTTGAAATCAGGGGGTGCCTCACCTGTCTCATAAATCCTACACACCAAGTGAAATAACCTGATCAGACCTTCATCTCCTATGCAGCGTAGCAACTCAATCGGTATATCATCTATGCCTGGTGCTTTGTTCCTGCTAAAGTCCTCCAATGCTCTGTCAAATTCTGATCTCAATATTAAATCTCCTTTTGCATCCTCATCAATTTACTCCTCCCTTTCCATTGCACGATTCTCAATCTCCTTTCCCTTATACAAACACACTATGTAAGATTTCCATCTCTCAACCTTTTCTTCCCTACCTGTTACAGGCTTTCCATTTGTGTCCTTAATATTACAGCACTTAGTCTTCTTTTCCCCAAAAGTATTCTTAATCCTTCGATAAGCTGTGTCTACTTTTCCTAATTTCAGACAATTTTCTATACCTGCACATTTCACTTTCAACCATTCTTCTTTCGCTTCCTTGCACTTCTTGTTGACCTCATTTCTCAGACGTCTGAATTCTGCTTTCCCCTTTTCATCTCTTACATTCTTGTATTTCCGCCTTTCATCCATCAATTCTAGTATATCCTTAGTGATCCACGGTTTTCTACCTATTCTTTCTTTCCTACCAATGTTTTCTTCTGCGGATTTTGTTATTTCATTTTTCAAAAGTGCCCATTCGTCTGCAATTGAAGTTTCTTTAGGGTTTTTCATTAGTCCTTCCTTTATACTCTTCTTGAATCTTTCGTTTACATCCTTCACTCTCAGTCTGTCTATTGCCCACCTTTTGGCTTTTGACTTTTCTTCAGTTTCTTCAACTTTAATCTGCATTTCATTACAACCAGATTGTGGTCAGAGTTTATGTCAGCACCAGGATATGTTTTACAATCCATAATCTGGTTTCGAAACCTCCGCTTGACCATAATGAAGTCGATTTGGTAACGCCCTGTATCTCCTGGTCTCAGCCATGTGTATATTCTTCTATTGTGGTTATTGAATAAGGTGTTAGCTATGACCAACTCATGGTCGGTGCCGAATTCCATCAGCCTGCTTCCTCGATCATTCCTTTCACCTAATCCGAAATCTCCTACTATCTTCCCTTCTCTCCGTTTTCCTACCACAACGTTCCAATCTCCCATTACTATAACATTTTCATCACCCTTGATATACCTCAGAATTTCATCTATTTCTTCGTAGACCTTTTCAACATCCTCATCATCAGCTTGACTGGTAGGCATATAGACTTGTACCACTGTGGTGGACGTAGGTTTAGTATTTATTTTGCTACAATAATCCGTTCACTATATTGCTCATAATATTCCACCCGCTCTCCAAGTTTCCTACTCAATATGAGACCAACCCCTGCTTGGCCATTGTTTGATTTAGTGCTAATTACCCTATAGTCTCCTGACCAAAAGTCCTGTTCTTCCTGCCAGCGCATTTCACTAATCCCAACCAAATCCAACCTCAACCTATCCATTTCCCTTTCTAAGTTTTCTAACCTTTCACTTCCTAGCAGACTTCTAACATTCCACGCTCCGATCCGTAGAATATCAGATTTCCTCTTTGTCACTTCTGTGATGTTAACCCCCTCTCGAGTAGTCCCCACCCGGAGATCCGAACGGGGGACTAGTTTACCTCCGGATTGAAATTTTACAAGGGAGGAGGCCATCATCACATGTAATTATGCATAGAGAGGTGCATATCCTCGGGAATAGCATTACGGCTGTAGTTTCCCGTTGCTTTCAGCCGTGCAGCAGAACGCAGTGTAGCCATTAGTTGGCTTATATTATCAATATCTTAACCGTCTATTAGACTAGTAAAGAATTGATTTATTCTGAAAGGCTGCTACTCCCTTTCAGAATAAGTAAAGAGCAATTCTACTAACAAAGATACTAACCTTCTACTACCAATTAAATACCAAAATTCTACTAACGAAAACAATACTAAAGTTCCACCAACAACAAATACTACCCCTAAAACATTCTGTCACCAGGCACACTCACATGCACCCTCACACATCACAGTCTTATGAAACAATGAACTATAACTAATAAACAATGCAAATGCCACCAGACACACTCACATACCACAGTCTAATAGAACAATGACATATATATAATAAACAAACTAACTACATACTTACAACTGAAACTAACTACATACTTACTGTACTGTAATTTGAATTGACAATATTTACAAAATGCAATTTAGATAGCAGAAAATACTTACAAAACGTAATTTATATAAATATATATAAACTTTTGAACCGACGGTGGTTTTGGGGTCTGGGGGATGTGAAACGCTTACAGTATATATAGAATTAATTTTGACGGGTAGGGTTAAATAGTATGCTAATAAGGTGATAGGGCTTTATTTTTTGCGCTGTCAATCTACCGTTGCATTTTCTGTGCCTCCCATATGGCAACGCCTGGTGCGGTCGCATCGTTCGCACCGCCCTAGGGCCGCCCCTGAGAAAGTATGCTATGCTCAGATTAATAGAAAAAAAATACAGTTATGTAAACATTAGTAGGTAGACTCACAGCTGTTTGTTTTGAGGAGATATGTTACTGAATTATAAATTAGATATGTTTACTACCATAATCCTGAAGACAAAGTAAACTATCTCCATTTCACGCAATAATTTAGCATGCCGTACCTTTTGGGGCATGATACATTGGCATAATACCAGTAATTCTGATTGCCTGGAGAAGAAGTACGAAACCACTGAAAACTACTTCTAGGAGGCGGGAATCAAACCCAGATACAGATGATCCTCCCAAACCCTCGTCATTCAGGAGAATGTAGGTGAGTTGAAGGGACAATAACTTGCAATTACGAATATTAAAGGAAGGAAGGAAGCTTGTAGTTTAACGTGACCGTTAATCTCGCGCTCATAAGCCACGGGACCTCCGTTTTACGTGGAATCCGAACCACAGGGCATGGCATTTCACATCGAAAATCTCACATGCCAATTACGAATATTACATCTCGATCTAATCTAAAATGGTTCAGAACATTAATCTAATTAGCTTCGGCCGCTCGGCTGCTTATTAAGATCCTGTTTAAAAGGCAGGTTACGATATTTCAGCTCACTTGTTTTTAGTCCAGCTAATCATCAGTTCTGTAAGTAGAATAACGGCACGCGCCAAGAGCCGCAGGGATCAGCGCTACATCTCCAGACCGGTTTGAGGAACAAGCTACATACACAATAACTTCCTTTGAGCAAAGATTCCCCACTGCGGAACAGGTAAGGGGCAAAGAAAGCTATAGATAAAGAAAAGCTAATAAAATGGTAGAGAGCAATCGTTCACAGAGAGAGAGAGAGAGAGAGAGTTCGGACAGAAAAGATAACTGATTAGACCATGATAATAGTTTGCATCAAACTTCACCAAAATTCGAACAATTGATCCCGTCATCTCAATCTCTTTCTCCCCAGTGTACCATAGGGCTCATCAGTTGGTATGGCAAGTTACACCTCACCACTTATTACTTGTGACTCTTCAGTCAACACAAAGTGACTGTGCACATAATATGAAAATAAATAATGTACGTACAATGCAAATACATTTGCCATTGATAGCACAAATGTTCTTAAGTGTATTATACAGAGTTTTCCATCTACACAACACGGTAGGTGATACTACGTTATATTCATTAGATATTTGTCACATTTCATATGCAGGCTAGTTATTTTCTTTATTTCTTTATTTATTTACATATTTTTCACCCACATTGGAGCACTTAAATCAATACATTTGAGTAAATTTCTTCTTTTTCTCCTCCCAGAACTTTCTCATCCTCTCCGACCTGGAAGCCCTTTGTGTGCCCGGTATAGTAGGCTATATTGTTTCCGTTTAACTGTTTTTAGTTTGAGACTTATGCTTTTTTAGCCTACTTTCGATTTTTGCAAAAAATGAAAGTAGACTTATGAGATCAACACAGGGCGAAAAAAAGTGTGTCTGTGTGTGTGTGTGTGTGAGGCTGTGTGTGTGTGAGTGTGTGTACTCTGAATGTCTGTCCCCCCCCCCCCCCCTATCAATTCGAACACGGTGAACGCGAATTGAACGAAAATTGGTACAAAGGTAGCACTAGCAAAGGACACCTCAGTGTCATGTTTTATATCGCCGCCATCTTGACGGAAACGTAATGGCGGCCACACAAATGTACAAAGCTTAAATCAAATTACGACTAACATAATCATCCGATCTCTACCAAATTTTGCAACAACATACCTTTATGGAGGGAGCATCCTTTGACCAATCTAGTAGGTCATTAGCCTAAAAGTTTGCGGATGGCGGCCATATTTGTGTCAAAATCGATTCCCCCTGTTAATTCGAACACGGTGAAACCGAATGGAACGAAATTTGGTACAAAGGTAGCACTAGCAAAGGGAACCTCAGTGTCGTGTTTTATATCGCCGCCATCTTGACGGAAACGTAATGGCGGCCACACAAATGTTCAAAGCTTAAATCAAATTACGATTAACCTAATCATCCGATCTCTACCAAATTTTGCAACATACCTTTATGGAGGGAGCATCCTTTGACCAAACTAGTAGGTCATTAGCCTAATAGTTTGCGGATGGCGGCCATCTTTGTGTCAAAATCAATTCCCCCTATTAATTCGAACACGGTGAAACCGAATGGAACGAAATTTGGTACAGAGGTAGCACTAGCAAAGGGCACCTCAGTGTCATGTTTTATATCACCGCCATCTTGACGGAAACGTAATCGCGGCCACCCAAATGTTAAAAGCTAAAATGTAATTACGACCAACCTAATAATCAAGTCTCTACCAAATTTTGCAACAACATATCTTTATGTGGGAAGCATATTCTGACCAAACTGCAAGATCATCAGCCCAATAGTTTGCAGATGGTGGCCAGTATGTGTGCAAATCGATTCCCCCTATCAATTCAAACACGGTGAAACCGAATTGAACGAAATTTGGTACAGAGGTAGCACTAGCAAAGGGCACCTCAATGTCATGTTTTATATCGCCGCCATCTTGACGGAAACGGTGTGACGGCCACCCAAATGTTAAAAGCTTAAATCAAATTACGACCCTCCTAATAATTAGATATCTACCAGATTTTGCAACAACATGCCTTTTTGTGGAAAGCAGCTTATGACCGACTACAAGGTCATGAGCCCAATAGTTTGCAAATAGCGGCCATGTATGTGTGAAAATCCATTCCCCATATCAATTCAAACACGGTGAAACCGAATTGAATGATTTTTTTTACAGAGGTAGCACTAGCAAAGGGCACCTTATATTCATGTTTAATATCCCTATAGCACGTTGTATTTCAACAAGCTATTACAACCAACATTCTATTATACTCCTTGAAAAGGACAAAGAGCTATAACAATACCCATGCATTTAGGAGAAAGTAGGCTATATGTTCTTTATTGAACATCTTGTTTTTCTTCAAAATCCTCTTCTCTTCTCTGTCTTAGATTTGTTGCCGAGTTATACCCAATTCTTCCAAATCATCCTGAACTTCTTTGAACCAATTATTATTGATTTTATTTTTCAAAAAGTAATCAAATTGATGTTTCAATATCCTGGTTTCTGGCAGTCTTGTTATGTGACAGAAAAAGGAAATTCTTATTTTACGCATTGTAGTTATTATTGATTCACATTCACGATAGACGATGCTGTTAGGCAACAATCCCCAGTGTCCATCAACTTGGTGTTTTTTTTTGTTAATGACTGTTCTAATAATTCTTCTGTCAGTTTTCTGTAATTTGTCTGTTGTAGATTTTACATTCAATTTGAATAAAGTTTCACTAGCATAAATTGCCTCTGGTTTAACTATGGAATTATAGTGTTTCAGCTTAGCTTAGTTTCTTTAATATAAATAAAATATTTACTGACATATTATTTTCCAATCTATTAGGTTCATTCATTCGACGCACTTACTGGTTGGCACCTAATCAAAATTCAAACTCTGTTTTTTCAAGCGCTGTGGAAGTACTTGTTGATATTTGGCACTTGATTTTTAAATTATTTATTTGTCTACTGTATATTTTGAATTTTTAATATAAAGCCCAATATTTATTTACACTCACTATTAAAAAATTCTTATTTTTCTAACTGCATTTTGAAAAATTACTGTTATGACCAATATTAAATTTTATTTTATTTATTTACAATTAATACTACTTTGTGCAATATCACCATTATTATTTATTATACTGATGGATGAAATTATAAAACGTGTAAAACAGAGCATCAGTAATGATGATGTGAATGCTTTGGTATTTGCAGATGATGTGATGATTTGGGGAAAAGGAGAAAAAGAAGTACAAAAGAGACTGGACATTTGTAATGAAAATTTGAGGGAGTTTGGAATGGTAATTAGTAAAAAGAAAACTGTAGTCATGTATTGTGGAAAAGAGAAAAAGAAAAGTCAAGTGAACATAGACATCAATATTGAAATTAATAACAGACTAAGTAAAGGTACAACATTTTATCATCAAGTCAGAGAACTTTTATGGAATGACAAAGTACCCAAGAGAACGAAATTAATATTATATAAAACAGTATTTCATACCAAATGTTACATATGGACTGGAAACACTGGTAACGAATAAAAGGCAAAATAGTAAGATACAAGCAGTAGAAATGAAATTTTTAAGAACTTCAGCTAAAAGAACAAGAAGGGATAGAATTCAAAATACTAAAATCAGAGAAGAGTTAAATATGGAACCGTTAAATCAGAAGATACAGAAAGCAAGGTTATGTTGGTTTGGACATGTAAAAAGAGTGGGTAAAGAAAGAGTAGCACGAAGGGAATTATAAAGAGAAGTCAAGGGAAAGAGACCAGTTGGAAGACCGAGAAGAAGGTGGTTGGACCAAATTTTGAAGGACATCGGAGAAGCTGGATTGGATGTGGCAGAAGTGATGGAACAGGAAAAATGGACGGACCGAAAGGAGTGGAGGAGGCTTGTAAACCACACCCGGGTGACTGGAGTGGGAATTCGATGATGATGATGATGATGATGATGAAGATGATGATGACTACATTGTAAGGATATCCATTTTATTATTTTATTTCATTTTATTACAATTTTTATCATAAATATTTCACTTCAAACAAATGTAGACGTTAGTACATCTTTATTATTTCATTTTAATTCTTAATTGATTTCATTTAATTTGAGCTGAAGAAGACCTCAATGTCAGGTCGGCACATGGACGATATATCTCTACCTAGTATAAAACAAAGTCCCCGATTCTTGGAATCGTCTGACAAGAAATTGTTGCACATGCATCTCCATTATAATATAATTAATAGTCGAGTCAGTGATTTTAACCCATCATGCCGAGACGTAAAACCGTAATGCATTCATAACTGTTCCCGGGTGAAGCCGGGTCGGGTTGCTAGTAATATATATATATATATATATATGTGTGAGTATTGATTGGCGTATAATTTAAATCTTTTATTACTGTACGTAGATAACAAGGAACACACAAATGCGATTAAACACAACAAACACTCAACTATCTGCGAACACATGTATGACAACAACCATAGGTTCACTAACAAAGAAACAGACCTGAAAATTCTACACCACGAAGCAAACGGCAGAGCTCTGGACATTAAAAAATCCATAGAATTAAATCAAGCCAAGAAAGACAATTAATCATGCGAATCTCAACAAACACATGTTTTTAGAAAGATACCCGCTCTTTTACGCTGCTAAATAAAGTAAATCTTCACTCGTAACGGAAAATGAGACATGTGCGTATGGGAAGGAATACATTGCGAAATCAGTATTGTATTAGAGGAAGATGCGCTTGTAGTAATTCTCAACAAACCGAGGCTTCAAAGCAGGCAGTATTATACAATCCTATCTTAAAAACTGGTTGCAAGTAAGAAGGTAGCCGGTTGGGTTACAGTATTGGAGTATCAGACATTCTTTTAATAAAGTCGGCTCAGCAGAACTAGACTGTGATGATTAGTAACAGGTGTTTGGGGTAGGCGTTTAATAAATGTGACAAGACTAACTTTTTACAGAATGTAGAAGATTTAATTGTAGGGTTATTCTGCAACGAGTAGGCTTCACTTAGTCGCATTTAGCGAAGTGATAATTGTAGTAATGGAAACGATGCTTACAAACTTATAGGTTTGGAGGGGAAGGAAATGTATGGATTAAAACCTTGGATCAGCTTCTGGACGAGTATGGCCTCCGGCGTACACAGTGGTTGATGGTTTGAGACAACACCCGATCTTTGGGGCAAAGGGGTATTTATAGGAAGTATTATTGCTGTATAGGGAAATCAGCACTTTTATCGTGCTACTTTGGTAGAGTCTTAAGAAGTCGGTGCATTCCTATGCTACTTATGTTGAAGAAGTGTTGTAAAGATTGCGACATGTGTGGAGGGCTAAGATTGCTAGGAATTGATGAAATTGTAGTAGGTAGATGGTTGTAGCTGTTGCTTCCTTTGTAGTCTTATTCGTGAAATGAGGGGTGAAGAGTGGTGAGAGGGGGTTGATTGGGGATGGTTACACCCTGTAGGAACCCCAGACTGTAACAATAACGACATTTTTCTAAGCTGCGACAGATGGGTTAAATGACCTACAATAGGAATGAGAATAGTTCCAGAATCCATCATACATCAATGTTGTGAGTCATTCCATCCTTTGCACTTTCAATCAGATTAGTTAAATTTCTACCAACATATACCGTGCGCAAGGATGTTCAGGCATACGCACTCTGTAACGAGTCTGTCGAGAGTAGGCAAGATTATACCGTACACCTGTATAACAAACGTGCTGTGAGTCATATATGTAACCACTAGCAACCCACCCGGGAACAGTTATGAATGCATTACGTGATAAGCGCTTTTTCATTCGATGTCAATGAATCCGTTTTACGTCTCGGCATGATGGGTTTAAATCACTGACTGGACTATTAATTTTATTATCATGGAGATGCATGTGCAACGAATTCTTGTCCGACGTAATTTAAGAATGGCGAGGTGCATGAAACACAAATCCCCCTTCCGTCCAATCTTAACTTGACTGTGTATTTTGCGGAACGAAACTTTCACAGACGAAATGAAGAAAAGCCGAGTTGCAATTCCAGGGAAATTCCAAACAGAACCACTCTTCTCTGAAGTCTTAACTCAACACGACTTGACAGTTTGCTGCTGGCTGTATTTCCATTCAATTACCGAGGCGACAGTTTACGAGCTTGTTAGGGGCGAGTCTATCACCCCAGTTACAGCCTAGCTAGCAGGCGACCTATTATACCACCCCAAATACAGCCAGAAGAAAACTGTCGGGTCTTGTTGCGTTCAGACTTCAGAGAAGAGTGGTTGTGTTTGGAAATTCCTTGAAGTGCATATCGGCTTTTCTTCATTTCGCCTGTGAACTTTTCGTTCCGCAAAATACACAGTCAAGTCAAGATTGGACGGAAGGGGAATTTGTGTTTCATGCACCTCGCCATTTTTAAATTACGTCTGACAAGAATTCGTTGCACATGCATCTCCATGATAATATAATTAATAGTCCAGTCAGTGATTTTAACCCATCATGCCGAGACGTAAAACGTATTTAGGTCGTAGTTCATTGACATCGAAATCAAAGCGCTTATCAAGTAATGCACTCATAACTGTTCCCGGGCGAAGCCGGGGCGGGTTGCTAGTATATATATACGAGGCACGTCCAGAAAGTAAGTTCCGTTTGGTAATAAAATTAAATTGTGTACAGATACAGAAAAATTATTTATTGCACAACATTCTACACCTCTTAAACTACTTTTCCACATAACTGCCGAACTTTTGCAGGCATTTGTCATAGCGTGGCACAAGTTTTTGGATACCTTCTTCATAGAAGTTTGCCGCCGACCCGTAAACGAGAGTGAAGACTCCCCTGTAAGATATCCTACCGTTTGGCCACCACTGTTAGGCAAATTGCATATGTGGTCAGGAGAAATCCTAAACATGCGCAGTTCTCCTGGTAAGCACGCAATTTGCCTAACAGTTGTGGCCAAACGGCAGGATATCTTACAGGGGAGTTTTCTCTCTCGTTTACGGATCGGCGGCAAACTTCTATGAAGAAGGTATACAAAAACTTGTGCCACGCTATGACAAATGCCTGAAAAAGTTCGGCAGTTATGTGTAAAAGTAGTTTAAGAGGTGTAGAATGTTGTGCAATAAATATTTTTTCTGTATCTGTACACAATTTAATTTTATTACCAAACGGAACTTACTTTCTGGATGTGCCTCGTATATTAATCATATTTAATTTTTTCATATTATTTTTTGCATGTCCTAGTAATTGGAATAATCTTGTGTTGACCGACTGAAAAGTTGTAATGACAAATACTGTCAACAGTTTAGCCAGCGTAGTATAATATCCAATGTTTGTTTAAAAAAATTGAGAGTTAGCTAGTGAGCGAGCCTTTCCCAAAATCAGGCGGCCAAGTCCAGCGAAAATATTCACATGGAAACTTCCAAGTAGAGTAGATATGTTGTCTCTGTGAGTGAATTTGGAAGTTGTTAAAAATTGTTACCAATTGTACCATAACATAGTACATTATGCAACGAGCCTATAATGGCAATAATTAATTACAATATATTATTTACCATTATAGACGAGTTGCATACGACTGTTTATGTTCGACCCTGACTATTATATGTCAGAAAACTGTATCATAATGATGGTCATTATAACACTATTTTTCATTATGAAACATTTTCTCCCACCAATCCGAGCTCAAGAAACAGTTGTTTGACCAATTAGATAAGGATAACATCGCATCTGCGCTGAGGTCCAAGGCATTCTAATTTAAATTCCACTGCGTTGCCTAGTGTCATAGTGGGAAAATCGAGGAGGTCATGGTCAAATACAAGGCATTCCCTGCGTCCCAGCGCTCTGTTCAGTACATAAAACTGGCGAAATCTCGACAGATATTTATGAATATTTATGTTCGAACATAAAATAGTTATAATAATTATCGTCGAACATGAACAGTCGTATGCAACTCGCCTATAATGGTAATTAAGACACTCGCATACGCTCGTTTTATAAACATACTCGTGTCTTAATTATTGCCATTATAGGCTCGTTGCATAATGTACTATTATGATCGACCATACTTATAACTTTATTATATGTTCTAACATAATTATTCATAAATCTGTCTGTTGAATTCTTCTTCTTGGGAATTGTGTGGGCTCAGCATTTGATCTCTACCCAATAACGAATTCCAAAGCTTTGAAACATTGTTTATCCTGAAGTAGCACCAACAGATAGCGCACAGGTACTAGGCCTATGTTGGATAACGTTTGTTGTTTTGGTCAAATAACACAAAATAGGCTGTTAAAAATGCTTTAAAATAAAAATGTATCGTATTATCAACTGGCTATTCTTCAAATTCGATGTGTATAGAATGTCATCGGAAGGCAAATCAATTGAGTCGTAAATAGAACAGTTATGCTATCTGGCGGAAAAGTTTCGCATTAGAAATCCATTTACTGAACAGAAAGCTGGATTATAAATTCCGTGGAACTAATGTCATACGCATGCTTCCTCCATGACGTTCTGGTGTGTCAACAACAGCATTCACTAAAATAGTTTCTACTTGTGTAGAAATTGGGGTTGGGGATATTAAGTTACAGTGCTATTTCTTTTTCAGTATTGGTCAGTTTGTTTATGCAATAAGGGATGGTGCACATTTTCCATTCGGCAATGGCTAGAAGGTTGGTGTTGTAAACGTCTGGACGTAGATTCCTAAATTTCTTGCATGCCGTATTTCATAGCATTTTCCTGTTACCGGTACCGTAAAGGTCTTTGTGTTTGGCATTGTAACTACAATAGTTGATCCAATATAGGCTACATTGTCAACTTTTAAATCATGTAATTCATGTCCGACACGTTGGATTTTGAGTGCATGTGCGAAGCTATCCTTACCTAATTAGCCAATGAATGAAAATATTGAGCTCTGATTGGTTGGAGGAACTGTATCATAATGAAAAGTAGTACTTTAATGACCATCATTATGATACAGTTTTCTGATATATAATATTTGCATTTCGACATCGTCGAACATAAAACACATTTTATAACCCATCGTGTCGAGAAGAAAGCCTATTATAGGCCGTAGTACGACGTGCGTCCACAAAGTTAGATTCCCTGTTTTAGAAAAAAGGAGAACATTGGCAACAAGTACAGACATAGGCACCAAACGAATTGAGACTCTCGTCAACGCGTGGTATCAACTGTTGTAGTTCTGTGTCATAGAAGTCTGCTGCCTGCAAATAGAACCAGCGTGTAACAGTTGTCTTCAGCTCTTCGTCGTAGTGCAAACGCTCCCCGGAGAACTGGAATTTCTTGAGGTTCAGCAACAGATGGAAATCGCTGGGAGCTAGATCAGGACTGTATAGTGAATGATCAAACACCTCCCAGCAGAACAGTTGTTGTGTGCCGAGCCGAGCCGTATGTGGACGAGCATTATCATGAAGAAGCACAACACCTGCAGTAAGCATTGCACGCCTCTTGTTTTGAATGGCTCGTCGCAATTTCCCCAGTATTTTGTACGCGGCAGGAGAAGGAATAAGAGCCACCATTCGGGCCACTGCTGCCACACTACTGGCGCAAGGCTGGCATATGCTTGCTACGTCAGAGATCTGTTATGCATGCGCAAATATCCCGCCTAAATACGTTTACTTTACCAGAAGAAGAATAGGGAAACTTACTTTCTGAACGTGCCTCGTACATTGGACTCTAAAGAAAGCGTTTATCCTGTCGGTCACAGTGTCCTTATTGCTCCCGCTCGAGCGTGCCCCGACCCGAAATTAAACATTCGTTGGAACCCTGGACTCCTTCCTTTTGCTAAGAGGTTGGAGCTCTTCACTTTTCAATAGTAAACATAATTGTAAAGTCTCCCGAGTGAAAGACTTCAAGAATGTACTGCTCGGTTCCAAGCTCTGTGAACTTGCGGGATGAAGGGCAGAGGCAGAGTAGGAGCAGGTGAGAATTGAGAAGCCTGTCCACAGCCCGCCGTGTTACCTGACATTCTCGTCTATTCCAATACTGCTAACATGGGTCTTTTCTGAAACCAGTGTAGCGTTCGGAATGAGTGACTAAGTCACCGACTAATGTATTTGCTTCTGTTACTACGCAAGGACCGAGAAACCTCATCACTCGTCACCACCATGACTCATAGTCTGCGATGCACATCCCTCTCAGGTCCACGCAGCTTAGACCGAGCAGTAGGTGAATGGATCAATGAAACTGGGTACGAAAGAAAATCTATAGAAGCAAGACTACAGAAAATGGAAACTGCTTTCCATTTGACAAAATAAGTTTATAACAAAAAATGTCTCTCTTGGAATTGTAAAATTCAACATTATAAAACAGTAGTCTTACCTGCAGCCCTATATGTAGCAGAGACTCTAAATCTACAACATAAAACACTGAGAAATCAATTGGAGATTAAGGAACGCAAAATCATGAGATATATTTTGGGACCAAGAATCAAAGATGGAATTCACCTTCCAAAACCTTATGCTGACATCTATTTGAAAATTACTAAAATCACAGACACAATCCGTATGAGGAGGATCCAATTCATGGGACATTTGGACAGAATGGACCCAACTACAGTAGGTTAACACATAAAATCTATACGTTTTTGCATAAAAAGGCAACAAGGTGCAATTGGCACAAACAGGCGGACAAGGACTTGCCTGAATTAGGTTTTCCCAATTTCAAGGATCGAGGAGAAATTAGGAAAATTACTCATTCACGGGTAAGCCTCCGTGGCTTAGGCGGCAGCACGCCGGCCTCTCACCGCTGGGTCCGTGGTTCAAATCCCGGTCACTCCATGTGAGATCTGTGTTGGACAAAACGGAGGCAGACAGGTTTTTCTTCGGGTACTCCGGTTTTCTCTGTCAAAATTTCATTCCAGCAACACTCTCCACTATCATTTCATTTCATCTGTCATTCATTTAATCATTGCCCCAGAGGAGTGCGTCAGGTCTCGGCAGCCGGCACAGTCCATATCCTCGCCGCCAGATGGGGGGGCTTCATTCATTCCATTCCTGACCCGGTCGGAGACTGGAAGCAGGCTGTGGATTTCATTTCACTCATTCACGGGGTTTTGAGGGAGAAGAGAAAAGACCTATCAGACACGTCTGGTCGCAGCAACGAAGACTCGCACAATCGTTGCGCAGGAAGAGTTATTGGGCAAACATCAAGGCCAATAAGTGTTGATTCCGCGTGGTCCTAGGAGACCCATTCGCGCAGAATAATAAGAATAAGTAAACATTACAACACGTTAAAACTCAGCAATTTTTCTAGGTTTGTGCCATGTTTTATGTGGGGTTTCGCCTAGGACACCAAGCTGGCTCATCAGCGGGCTCTTGATGACTCCGCCCGGACGCCAGTAGGGAGGCTGGGGGGGTTTTGACTCAAATACCGTTATTTATGCAAATTAGGGGGCGTGGCAAGGTCAATGACCTTGAGGTAGGTCATTGACCCCCAAGGTCGCCGGGACCCCGGAAGGTAAACAAACCTTTCGGAGGGTCCAGGAACCGGTTTGAGGGGGTGTGGGTGGAGGGGGAGGAGTGGGGGTGGGGAGGGGGAGTGGGGGTGGGGAGGGGGAGGGGGAGGGGGGTGGTGGCGAGGTTGGGGGATGAGGGGGAAGGATGGAAGAGGGTCTGCACGAGACCCTCCTCGACCCAGTCTCTCTCTTGGACTGAGCGCCTTCTCTGATATTATCCTGGGCTATATAGCTTTGCTTTGATCCCGACGAGATCCGAGTGTTGTCGAAGGTTTCCGAATCCTTGGTTGTGAATGAATCGTCAGAGAATTGAACGGTCAACTGGTGTGTGTGTGTGTGTGTGTGTGACGTCACAGCAGAATACGGGATGTGAGGTAGGTCATGAACGGGAGTGTTTTGAATGGAAAACATTAGAGTAACTGCTGTGTGTGTGACGTCACATCAGATTACGGGATGTGAGGTAGGTCATGAACGGGAGTGTTTTGAATGGAAAACATGAATGGCTGTGGATGGTGCTGGTTGTTTGGACCCTGACGTGGTAGGTTGGTTAGGTGTGAATGGGTCTGAGAGACAAACAAGATGGGGTTGAAAGCGCTCAATGGTAAACAAACATCAATGGTATCGGGAGTAGTGAATGGAATTGAGAGAGAGAGAGGGGGAATGAACTGGTTGTTGAATGTGCTCAATGGTAAACAAACGTCAATGAATCTGGAGTAGTATTTCCTGTAAATGGTAGGGTGGGGGGGGGGGGGTAGGATACAAATCGCATAGCATGTTGAGTCGGCCAGCTCGACATGAAATAAAAACAAGAAGGTGTACACCAGATCTGATTTATTAATCCATGAATTATATGTGGCATTAAAACCTAGCCACTTAACAAAAAGTTTATTGCCAAGTTTTTGTACAATTTTTTCAACAAGATAATGCTTGGGATATTGCGTCCTTTGCAGTTCCTCCATGTAGAATCCTCCTTGGATTGGCTGCTTGTTGAGGTCATCAAGTAAATAAACAACTGGATTAGAAAGTTTTACCTTGCGAATACGAAATATTTCTGTGCTCCAGTTTGGTGTGTATCCTTTGGCGAAGATTGTTTTATGTTTACTGATGCGCACATAATCACCAATACGTAATTGATGACGTCGTGGATCTACTGTTTTGAATTTGTGATGAATGCGATGCAATTGCGCAATGTTCTTGGTTACAAGGCGTGGTTTCATTTTGATGGTTCTATGTTTAGTGTTGTTGTAACGTGTCACCAGGTCGCCTACAAGTTCAAGCCAGCGATAGGATCCTCTTGCTGTAAATTGTTCCCACATGCGCGTCTTGAGTGTGCGGTTGAAACGTTCTACAACACTTGCCTTTAGATTGCTAAAAGTGGAATAGTGATGGATGTCAAGTGATTTGAGATAAGCGGAAAAAGTCTTGTTGAAAAATTCTTTGCCTTGATCTGTTTGAAGCAAACGAGGTTGTCGTCTTGACCGCTGAACGATGGTCTTGAATGCAGCGGTGACCAGTTGTGCAGATTTATTTCGAACAGGTTCAACAAAGGCCATTTTGGAATAAACGTCGATGACGGTGAGCAGATAGTTGACCCCGTTGTTAGCTTTGGCATAGGGAATCATTTCAACCAGATCAGCTTGCCAAAGATCGTCAACGCCCCGTGTGATGACACGACGACGATGGTAGAGACGACGAGCTGGTCTATGCAACTCGCGAGCAATGCCAGCCTTAACAGGCGAGGGTGTATGAACACGTTGACTCATTAGACAATAATGCCAGCATGACGAAGCTCCTCTTCTATTTCTAAAACTTCCGCCTCGTGTCCGGTATGACCAGCCTGTTCTGATGCACGCAACAGTTGCAGACGTTTAACCAACTTATTTGGATTGTTCCAATAGGTGAAATCGATGAATGGTTTCAAAGTATTAAACGTGATACCGGACGCTGAATTTGCACGGCGAACACTTGCATAGGTGGGAAATAATTTTGATATGATGGTTTTATATTTGAAGCTCTTATTAGCATTTATTGCTTCAGAACGTTTATAATTACGTCTAAAACCATTTGTAGCCATCAAGATGTCTTTATACTTTTCAAGATCTTCTTTATCATAGTCCTCGGTAGAAGGTGTACGTGAAAATAAAAGTTCTAAAAGCCCTGGCGTCAATTTATAACGAACTGTTTTAACAATCAAAACATTGTCACTTATCTTGATTGGTGAATCGCCAATTCGAAATCTATTGTTTTCATAGCGAACACCATAGGTAGTATCAGTTTTCTTAGTAAAAAGATCTTCAAGGAAGGGGGTAACCAACGCACCATAATTTTGTAGTAAAATGGATTTTAACCGCACATATTGTACGGGCGTATTTAATATTTCTTTAAGAGTAGGCTGCTTTTCTTTGAGTCTAGTGGGTGTTTCAGCAATTATTGATGTTTTCAAAAACTGGGGCAGCGGTGATTCTTTGGAGCTAGAAGACGGAAGCAATGGAGAAAAAACATCCTCAGGTTCTTCATCATTTTCTTCCTCCTCCTCTTCAATTGTTTGTGTTTCTTTTGAGCGTGTACTAGGCTTTGTTGTTCCTTTCAACACAGCTTCCAGAGGTGATTTCAAATGTTTTTCGACAAACAATTCACTGTCGGCATGTGCACGTTTTAGATAGCGAAACTTTTGTCGAATGCTATTTCGCGCACGGATTATGTGCTTTTTTAATTGACTCCCTGTTGTCGCCATGACATCCGAACTAATGATGTTTAGAAAAGCGATGCAGCTACTTAAATACGAATGAAATGATCAAATCCCATGCGGTAGCGTCCATTGTTGATGTTGCTCTGCTTATCAATAACAAGACAACTGTGGTGATGAGCGTTCCAACACATGGCACACAACTGTGTAAAGGCTTGAAAGGTCATGTCTGGGTTCACGTGATCATCGTAGACGTGATGCATGTTGCGCTCATCCTGACGGAAGAGAACAATCACGTTGGCATTGTCACGAATCAACTGTTTTGGTATTCGCGAATAGGTTTGAGCGAGATAAAAACAATCAATATATTTATGACGTCCCATGCTAAAGTAAGCCTGAATAATACCCTGTCGTTCTGTGACCACATCGTCAAAAATCATAAGCGAATGGGGGCGAACATTGTCTGGAGAAATGACATCTTCGTGTGCTGCGAATGTGAAGTAGCCCATGTTGCGCAGACCTGACATGACCTGTTCCAAGAACACATACAGCGGTTGATACAGCGATTTGGCAAAAATATAGATATTTTGAAAGCGCACTCCGTTTAAGGAGGTGATGAGGGTAAGCAGAAGATTGGTTTTTCCACATCCCGACGGGCCGGCGATGAGACAGCGAATGGAGGATGGGAAGAGTGATCCATGACGTTGTTCGGACGATGATGAGAAGAGGTTTGAAACCAAGTCTCCCACCGGAAGTGAATGTTGTTGCTTAATAATCTGCTTATCAACTAAATGTGAAAGGGGAAGAGCTGGTCTCTATATACATGAGGCAAACGGGTGTTTCAGTTCCAGTGTAACCATGGACGCCTTTGGAAGAACTCTCAAAACAAATGAACGATTTGCTTTGACAAACGATCCAAAACATGATACAGATCCGGCTACTAAAAGATATGTCGATGCTAATGTATTGTCACGCACTACAGATGGCAATTACGACTTCAATGGAAAGCGATTGACCAATATAACAGAACCCGTATTACCCTCGGACGCATGTTCAAAAAAGTATGTAGATTATTACCGATTACGACGTATCAAAGGAGATTATGAGGCTCAGAATAAACGTATTACGGGCGTTGCAGATCCTGTGAACGATCAAGATGTGTGCACCAAAGCCTATGTGTTAACCAATGCTGTGGTGTTAACAGAAGCAAAGGACTATGACGTACACCAACGTCGAATCACTCAGCTGGCTCTTCCAACAAACAACACGGACGCTGCTCGAAAGGACTATGTAGATAACAAGGTGAAACAGGTGCTCAGTATTGTGCCCACCCTAACTGTAAAGGGCTATACAGCAAATAATGCACGCCTTGTGCATGTGGCCGATCCTGAAGATGATCAAGATGTTTGTACAAAACGGTTTTTAAACTCTGAAATGGAAAAGGTGTGGGAAATTAAGGAGAACGCTCTACAGATGAAGCGAAGACGAATAGCCGAAGTTGCTGATCCTGTGCAACCTCACGACGTGACGACCAAACGATTTTTGGAACAACGGTTATCGCTTTTTATTAAATCAATACCCTCTATATTTCTGCTTCACATTGTAAACCAACAACCGGTAAAAGATCCCAATAACCTCGCCTACATACTACGTTCGGGGTATGACAATTACCGTTTAATGTATGATGGTGCCATTCGTGTAATTGAGTATGCACCAGATTTGAAACATTTAGAGGTACGATTAAACGGTAGTGTTCAACCACTTATTGATCAACCGGTGAAAGCCGGAGACAAATTATTCTTTCACTTGAAACTCTCGTCTGAAGAAAAAGAGGCGGGGAAAACGATGAACGATTTTCCTCTGTATATAGAACTTGAATATACAGCCACCATTGAATAAATAACTACAGGTTCCCTTCCTGAGGAGTGTTAGTTGCGTTCTATACTTTGCGGTGTGAGGTTGTCTTGTTCTTTGGTCGCGATGGTGAAACAGAGATATGTGGTGAAGAAGAGGAAGAAGTTGTCAAGAAAGGGAGGCTTTAAAGCTATTCTTCATGCGGCACGTCAAGCTTCGCGCGGAGAAACAAATAGTGAGTTGGCTATTAAAAAAGCACTCCGAGCAGCACGATTGCATGCGAATCCCAAAAGTAAACTACGTTTTAGAAAACGTGCCCGAGTTATTCCTGTGCCGAAACGTGGTGGATTTTTACCTGCACTGTTTGCTGGACTAGCAGCCCTGGGTTCACTTCTTGGAGGAGCAAGTGCGGTAGCACGAACGGTGAAAGCTGTTGAGGAGGCGAAGCAACAGTTGAAGGAAAGTGAAAGGCATAATAAAACTATGGAGGCCATAGCACTGCGCGGTAAAGGTGTGAACATGAAGCTAGCACCCTACAAGAAAGGACTCGGCATTTACATGTCGCCAAAAAACGGTTAATCGATGCACTGCCACGACGAGCCATGACGCATGAGGAAGTTATAAGATATGCAAAACAGCTTAAGATCTCCCACTTTCGAGGCGTGTTTATGCGCAACCAACTACCGTCTCGACCACGGAGCCATGAAAGTGCAGTTGTCAATTTGGATGACAGTCATGGACCGGGAACGCATTATGTGGCCTACATAAAGCATGGTCGAACCGTGTGGTACTTTGACAGTTTTGGAAATCTTCCTCCTCCGACAGAGCTTGTTCGCTATTTTGGAAGCAGTGCAACAATACACTATAATGTGAAACGAGTGCAAAATTTTAACACGCAACAGTGCGGTCGTCTATGTTTGACTTTTCTATATAAGACCGAGCACGGCGGGTGACGTGGTCATTATGACAACAGAAAGTAGAACGTTTACAGTGCACGGACAACGTGCGGAAGTAACTGTTGACTTTTATCCTCCTATTGAATTGGGACGACGACCCCACGTGCTGGGACTTGTTTCGTTTGAAGGCTATAATAGAATCTGCAACATAATTGAAGACGTCAATGATAAGTTCTACTACGATGACTATGTGTTAACTCTACCGTCTGGCAGCTACACCGTAGATGATATTCACGATCACATCTACACAACTCTCACCAAAGAATTTAGTCTAAAAGCATTTCTGGACGGGACACGCAAGTTTGAACTCATAGCCAACAACGTGACACATCGCTGCAGTATTCTTTCTTCTTTTAGGATTGATCTTAAATCTCAACCAGATTCGATTGGGTCATTGTTGGGCTATTCACCACAAGTGTTAGTACCGAACGTGATACACAAGTCTGACCAACCGGTGAAAATAATTGAAGATCATCACGTATCTGTCACGTGTAATATTATTACAGACGTCTACACCAATCAAGATCCCTCGCATTCGCTTTATGATTTTATTGTTACTTCACCTGGTGGTTATATCATCCGCGAAAACCCGTCGGTGGTGCTCTATCATCCTGTGAGTGTGACCAACGTCAGGAATATTACCTTAAGACTGGTGAATAGAAACCAACGTGTCATCCGATTAGACCCTCATACACCTGTGACCTACAAACTGTATTTGAAACCAGCATGAAACAAGTGTATAAAGCGGCAACGCTGTCAAGAGCAGGTGTTAGTTGTGGTCAACGCGTGTACAGGTTAACACGTGTCAACAAGCAGATCCTACAACAACTTGGTTACATCTTACGTCATGAATTCGATTCTAGACGTGACAAACCCTGTCGAAGTTCAGGAGGGTATTGTAAGAATTGAACACCATTCCTACCAACCGTATACTCAGGGACTAAATAATAATGATGAGATTCGAATTACTATTAACCAACAAGATATCTACACGCTTCCACATGAAAGTTGCATCCAGATTGAAGGGCAACTCACCAAATTGGATGGTACCATTCCAACAACGTCAAAGTTGGCCAACAATGCTTTGGCCTTTTTGTTTTCCGAGGTTCGCTACGTGATCAACGGTATTGAAGTGGATACTACTCGAAATGTTGGCATAACAAGTGTCATGAAACTTTATCCCTCGTACGGAAGCGAAGAGAGTAAAGCTTTTTGTATGGCTGGTTGGTGTCCCAACTCAACCAACGACTGGATGATTAACGATGATGGTACATTTACTGGACATTTACCTCTAAAATTAATACTAGGCTTTGCAGAGGATCATAAGCGCATTGTTGTGAACGCAAGACAGGATCTGATTCTTGTACGAGACAGGAGTGATTATAATGCGCTAAAGGGAGCTGATACAGCGCCAATAGATACAAAAATTCTACTGCAACGAATTCTATGGAAAGTACCGCACGTTACTCTATCAGATCAGAAAAAATTGAGTCTGCTCAAGATTGTGGAGAAGGATACAGCTTTACCCATTCAATTTAGAAGCTGGGAGCTGCATGAATACCCGGTATTACCACTCTCCGATACACATACTTGGTCTATAAAAACCTCACGGTATACAGAGCGGCCACTCTACGTCCTGGTTGGATTTCAAACAGATCGCAAATATCAACAGAATAAAGATGCATCAAAATTTGACCACATCCAAGTACGAAATATACGACTCTTTTTGAACGGAGTTACCTTTCCCTATGAGGGAATGGATTTAAACTTTAACAAGAACAAATATGGTAAGCTCCATGACATGTTTGTAAACTTTCAGTCTTCCTATTATCAGAAAGAGGCATGTCCGCTATTATCACCACAAGACTTCAAGTCCAAGGCGCCTCTGGTGGTGATGGACTGTTCGTATTTGGAGGAGTCGATGAAGGAAACAACAATTGATATCAGACTAGAATTTGAAACATCTACAGTTATTCCAGAAAAAACAACAGCCTATTGCCTTATTGTTCACGAGGCGCAAGTGTTTTATCAACCGCTGTCCAATATGGTGACCAGAGTATAAATAGCATGTCTTCCTCCATTGTCCTTCACAGTCATGGAAAGCTACGATGAAGTCACAACCCCCTCTGCGAGGTGGGTCTGCAAATGTGAAAGTGATTCACCAGGTTCAGATGAAGATTCAAGGTTTACCATTTATCGCGCCCTAGTGAGTGAAGCTATAACTGCCTATCACAAGAATCATACTGTGCTTAGAATGCCGCCGCATCTGGTTCACTATTTACCAGATGGATTCATGTCTACGTTTGGTATTCATGACAGGGGCTACAACAACAAGCCCATCGCTAATCAAACAAATAATGTGGACGATGGCGTTGCCAAAGCTTCATCTTGTCGTGTTGGAGAGCGGGTAGATTGTATGGACTGCAAATGCGATCGTTGCTCAACAAGTCGAGACGCTGATGCAGCATTTGAGATTTATCGCACCCTGGTGAGCTTAGCAATACGCGCCTACCATAAAGCACAATTTCTTCGTGAAATGCCGCAGCATCTGATTGCCTATTTACCAGCTGGATTTCTGACCGCGTACGGTGCACACGACATTGACCTTAATTGGGATAAGCTACCATTACACCTCCGTATGTCGGCGGATGTTGCAGCCTGTCGTCCTTGTCGTAGACACTTTATGCATCGAGGAGATTCTCACTGTGATTGGGATGGTCCAAATCCTATGATAAAAAATTGTAAGCGATGTACTGATAACTTTATGAATAAAATTGTGTAATTGATTCTTTGTGTGTATATTATTTTCCCGCTCCTATCCAATCAGTTAGTTGTTAAGAAGCAGCGGTGGTGGAAGGTCTGATATCCGTCGCCATGCCGAAAACATTGATTGTCGACGTGCAGGGTTTCAAGGTGAACGGAAACAAGTTTGTATTTAATGAAGTAGGAATTATTGACTGCACAACCATGTGGGCACCAAGAGTAACCAGTTTTGTCTTTGAACCACCGTTTCCATTGCATTTGCAGTCAGACGAGGACAGAAGACAAACAGAGTGGTTGCAACGCAATTTGGGACTAGTCTGGAAAGAAGGCGACATTCCTTACCAGCATCTATCACTTGTTCTGAAAGCTCACTTGTTTGGTGCTGACCTTGTATTTGTAAAGGGAAGTGAAAAAAAGGAATGGTTGCGTCAGTATGTTAATTCAACATGTCAACTTGTTGACCTTCATGATCTGGGATGTCCTGCACTGTACAACCTGTCCGTGCCTGATGAACCTCTACAAAATAAAACACTTCAAAATGTTTGGAAGCTTTTTGATTGGCTAGCTCGCAGAGCATGTCAAAACTTGCATGTTGAGTGCAAAGCGTCGTAACGTCAGCTTTAGTGTGAGACATACCTGTGATCAGTGTGGACGTGTAGTAATATGGCAGCAATTGAAGGTTTGGACTCAAACCCCACAGAGCGAGCTATTGTCAAGTTTTTTGCCTGTAAAAAAAAAGCTTGACAGTTTCACAGATGAGGAATTGAACGCTTTACCCAAGGCGTTCCTTTTTTATGTTGCTTCAAACGCGATGAAAAATATTTGGCACAGTGTACCTAGTGAATGGAGCAGAGATCCTGGTCTGCGTGAACTACAACCATGCACTGACTTTAGTCATCACCAGCAAGTGTCTATTACTAAAATGCCATCCATTAGACAGTGTGGAACGTGTCAGCTCATCAAATTGTACCACGGCCATACAAATATACCGTCCTGTAAAGACTTTGCTTCATCATTCCATGGTTGCGATGAAGAAGAGGAAGAAGAGACAGCAGCGGCCGTATCGCCAGCACCAAAAAGTAAGACAACGCTTGAAAAAGATATATCGGACCTTTGCTGGTCATGGTCTAGTTAACAAGGCCATTGATGTACTTCCCATTGAACTGCATATTCCCGGCTATCAATTTTGTGGACCTGGGACTAAACTAAACCAACGTCTAGCACAAGGTAATTCTGGAATCAACAAATTGGATGCTGCGTGTAGAGATCATGACATTGCTTACAGCAACAAGAATGCAGAAGTACGTCGAGTTGCAGACCACATTCTTCTAAGAAAGGCTGTGCAGCGCGTGACATCATCTACTGCTTCCATTGGTGAAAAGATTGCAGCCTTGATCGTGGCAGGAGCTATGAAGTCAAAGCTAATGATTGGTGGTGGTTGTGGATTAGCGAGGAAAAGGACAAAGAAATAACCATGAATCAAATATTGTTAAGTATTTATTTGAGAGTCAGTCCACCAGATTACAGCATTCACAAAAGATGTTTTGGTTTCTTCTTGTAAAAACATACAATTGTAATAAAAAAGAATTGAAAAATTAAAGTGTGTTCTTATTTACTAGGTGTGGAAATGTCCAAAAGGCAAGCTATTTACACCATCCCACAACCGTTTATTGTCATATGTAGACAGCGATGTTTTATTTTGATTTACTGTAAATATATTATGGTTCTTTGAAAGAATGCGTGTTTGCTGGTACAAGCGAGAGGTGTTTGTGTAGAGTACACATCGATATTCCTCAACATTGAGGAATTGTGTGACGCTACGAAGAACACCCTTCGCTTTGCATTGACCTTTATTCTTTTGTGTTGAAAATGCGTACATTTTCGGCGCCAAAGCCACAAATTCCGTCATAACATCGCCAGCACACTCATCCTTAAATAGACCAATGTGTTTTTTATTCATGGGAATTATGCAAAACATATTGTTAACCTCATAGTTTGAGGTATCAAAGTAACTTGGATGTTCTCTCATCACAGAGTAAATATCCGTCTTATTGGTTTGATAAATAAGACTGTCTGTATCCATATACAGTAATTTTACATCTCCAAACTTTTGTTTGGCAAACTCATAATGAAATTGATACATTACAAATTTTGAATAGTCAAGTATTACCATTCCTAAGTAAATTGGTTTGTTATACATGATTTCTGTCTTTGACAATTCAATGGTTACTAAATCAGTTTCAATAACTCGTACTGAATGGAAATTGGGCATAGCAATATATTTTCGTGCGCCATATCGACCATCCCAGTGGTTTACCAAATGAATAGTTCTTTGCTTTCTAATATTTTCCATAGATTTACCGTAGCATGCATTGTTCATTAATTTATAAAAATTTGACTCGAATGTAGTCTTGGCGTGCTGCCGATAATGAGTATTTAATTGCATGTACGGTTGTAACCATGGTTTCTGGTCAAAACAAATAATGCGGTGAATGGTTTGTAGCTTCAAACCGTGTTTCAAACATTGCATAAAATTTTCGATGTGTATGACGTAGCGATTTTTCGGATTTAACGTTGCCAGCAACTTTTTATTGTTGGAACGTGAACTGGGAGGTTGTAGTTTTTCAACACAAAATGGTAGATCAGAATGATCATTGTGTATCTCGCGGGGATATAATATGTCAACTTCTAGAACATAGCCACGTGTGTTATTGCGCAACGCGTCCTGTAAATTAAAATTTGAAACTTCATCTGAAGTCAGCCATCGAAAATTTTGATACGGAAGCGGTTTTTCCATAGCATATCCGTATAAATTGTTACAATCCAGGTAGGTGAGGTATGTTGTAGGTTGCTTTGGTTTGTATGTATCCATATATGGATTATTTGCTTTGGCATGCTTTTGCACAAGCGATACAAGCCCGCCACGTATCCCGCGTTCAAAAAAGAGCAACATGTCGATGTCAGTTAATAGTTCCAGTTCTATTTCAGTCACCTTCAACATACAGTCCCAACTGTATCCGGCAAGGGTGTAGTAATGGGCTGGATCTAGATTGTAGATTTCAAGACACAGTTTGCGAAAGTGTTCAAACACGTCTGTCAAAAGAAGTGTATCAATTTTGAGGTATAAATCAGCATACTCGCCCAAAGTTGATATCTTGAACACGTCCCATACTTTTTGGGCGTGTAAATAGTCTTCTTCAGAAATATGACTTTTTGTTAAGTCATTGTAAAATTTATCCTTTGAAGGGAGTGCAGTTTCCTGCAAACATGCCCAATTGTTTACATGATTATAGGGAAACACCCCTTTTCGAATGCATAATTCAAATTGTTCGTCACCAGTAAAGTTTTGACGTACAGAATTCAAATTGTTTGGGTGAAGTCCTTGAACCAGCGCATCCAATGATGATGCGAGGAATCTATACGAATCTAAAAATCGTATACTAATTCCATTTCGCCATTTTGTAAACGAAATAAAATGTTCATGATTTTGTGGAATTAAAGAAAACTTTTGGTTTTCAAGGTTAACAAATTCCTTAATAATTAGATGACTGTCATACCGAGACATGTTGTGCAAGAAACAAGAAATATAGCGTGCTCTTTTATAGGCCAAATTACATGCACTATGAGCCACTCCTCTAAATTTGCCAGTGTACCGATTATGGTCCCTCACCGGCGTGTCACAAGTTGCTATTGGTTTTTGACAAATGTGGCAAGTGGTTGCTGTTGCAAAAGCCACCTCGTCTGCATCCAACATTTGAAGCGGAATTGGGTTTTCCAGGATATTGTACACCCGATCTGCCAAGGCGTCCAATTCATTTAAAAACCAAGCCGCAGCATTTGCATCGCGATAAGATTTGAAGTAAGAAAGCGAAGGGTCATATGAGCAAATCACGTTTAGAGCACAACTGAATGGCACATGTTGCTGTACTTGTTGAGTGTACGGGCGTGCTGGATCCGGGTTACATGTGTCAATGGGTGTGGTTAAACATTCAAAATCTGCATATACTGTAAATGGAAGCGGTTCTTGACGAGACACATTTTGAAATTTCATACTGGCTTTATCCTTTTCTGGGAATGTAATTTTTACAGCTGGTTGTGTAATGCAATCAATAGTATGGGCTGTCAACTTTTGATTGCTAGTAAAATATTGCAAACAGCGATCACATATATATACCCTATTTTTACTCTTTGTAACTTGTGAACGAACTAGTCTGGAAAGATCTTTGATATAACAATAATGGTTGCACAATTCCCCTTCAATGTACAATAAATTAAAATGCATTTCTTTTTTTTCCTTTGTCACATAGAGTGGCCCAATAACTTTGTCCCCTTCAACTCCGTATACATTAATGGAGTAAAGCAGATTTTTAGATTCAAAACGAGAAATGGCGTTGAGGTCCATTGGGAATTCTATGTCTGCTAAATTTAGACTGATCATTAATTCCATGAATTTCTGGTGATATTTGCCCATTCTGTGAACATTTTTACTTGCAGAACATAGCCCAGCAGCCAGGGACCACACAAAGCAGAAAACGTCATTATTATCCACATTGATAACTGCGTGACGGTTTTCCAACTGTTTAGGCAAATTAACATGAGATGAGCCACTATTTATGGGATCAAAGGTGCATACATTAATTTTAAGATGATTGATAGCTTCCAGCGATTTGCCGCTTTCTAATTCTTGAAACTCGGCAAAGCGTGTTGTGAGTTTATCAACAATGTTTTTACTATACCAACTGTGTATATTATCAGTGCGGTATAATTTAGTCATGTGTGTATGTAAATAGATCGGCTGAATAATTTCAACACCTTGTTTCAAAATAGCAAAGTCACATAATAATTCAGCGTTAACCTTTAACGCTACATGTTCTCTTAAACAGTCTTGTATTTTGTTTTGAAAAATGTTGTAACTAGTGTTTAAATATTCATTGAGATTTAAAATGTTTGCATCATTATTGACTTTAGTGCAACAGATATTGTTATTGAAACAACTATCCACATCTTGCCAACTTTGTATCGGTGACGACATGATGTCCCTTAGTACTTAACAATTACAAAAACTGAACGGTTTGCAGAGAGAGTGAACCAAAGTTTATTTTCCCTGCAAATTCCGTTTTTACATAAACTAATTTTAAATTTTATTTTTTTCTTCTATGAATTCAACAAGACATCTTTTGTTTTCCAGTCCCATGTATTTTAAATAGATGGTCCCTTTGTTGAGATCGGCTACATCTTCCTCGCTGAGTTCCTTGAATCTCGACGGTAGAAATACTACAAAGTCCTCCAGTTCACAAAGAATACGTTCCCCAAATTTCGTCTTGACTCGACGAACAGCAGTTACCAAATAAGACTCGTTTACCTGCAGATCCTGTAGTCGTTTAGTCTCTGGTCCAGCATCTTTCCCTATGGAATTCGCATTTTTTATTGCCGACATTCTGAAATCGAATTTGATATCTATAATAGTGTTTTAGTATACCTAAGCCATTAGCAAATATGTATATACACACAAAAGTTATCAAAACCCTTCTACACACCCATTATCGCTAGCCACTAATTTAATTGTCAGCAGCTTGCGTTCACCATTTTCCTACTTCTCCTCATTCCATTACAAGAACACGGGTTATCAAACAAGTTATACACCCAGGTGCTACATGGTCAGGTGCTGGCCATGAGTGTACTTTGGTGAAACCGGGTCAGATTGTTTGTATAATTTAACTGTTCCCTGGCAAGGCCGGGGCAAACTGCTTGTGTAATTTATCTGTTCCCCGGGCGAAGCCGGGGCGGATTGTTTGTATAATTTAACTGTTCCCGGACAAAGCCGGGGCAGATTGCATGTATAATTTAACTGTTCTCGAGCGAAGTCGGTGCATGCTTTTGGCATAATATAACTGTTCGCGGGCGAAGCCGGGTTGGGTTTCTGGTATAACATAACTGTTCACGGGCGAAGCCGGGTCGGGTTGTTTGTATATTATATCAGTTCCCGGGTGAAGCCGTCGCAGGTTGCTTAAATAATTTATGTGTTCAATACACCCAAGTGTATGGGGGGGGCTACATTGGTCGGGAGGTAATGATTTAAATGTCCTTAACTAAATAGGTTACTTGACCTGGAACTAAAGTATAAAAGTGAATCCATGTCTCAGAGCTAATGTTACATAAATCCTTCACCTTTGCAATACATAAGAGATTATTATCTACTCCGTGAATGCCTCGAGCACTGTCATTATCTCGCGGGGCAATGCAGTGAAATCGGCAACATTTAATTGGATAATAACAGTAATTATATATAATTGAGCTGCATTCATTTTATATATCCCAGGCAGCTAGTGGTTTAAGATGCAAGTCACGTTAAAACCAATCTTATTACATGCTATGAATTCTGCTCGTTTCAAACTTGAAGTAATTATTGCTTGTCTGATTCATACCGTCTGACTTTTAAACCAGCTTTGTCAATAGGCCATTATACTATTAAAATTCTAAACATCTTCATGTGGATTTAAACATACCATCTCAGCATTTACAAGTACTGTAATGTACAGTTGTTGTTTGAGTCTTCAGTCTTTTGACTGGTTTGACGCAGCTCTCCATTCCTCCCTGTCCTGAGCTAATCGTTTCATCTCTACATAGCTCCGACACCCTACACCCGACACAATCTGTTTAACATATTCTAACCTTGGTCTACCCCTACAGTTTTTGTCCTCGAACCTTCCTTCCATAACTTAGCTTGCTATTCCTGGTGTCTTAATATGTGTCCTACCAATCTATCTCTTCTCTTCATTAGCAGTCGCCAGAAACATCTCTCCTCTCCCACTCGTCTTAATACCTCTTTATTTGTTACTCTCTCTCTACCCATCTGATCTTCATCATTCTCCTGTAACACCACATTTCAAATGCTTCAATTCTCCTCTTTTCTGTACAGTACAATCACTTATTTTGTAAACCATTTGGTTGAGTTAGTCTCCCAGTAGCACATAGTCAAATATATACACTAGGATATACTTTAAAGTTATATACTTAAGTATGTTGAATATTACCTGATAGACATGGATCCAATTACAATCTGGTGTGAACGCTGTAAGCTCGTAGCCAACTCTACCGTCATTTCAATTCTGCTCGAGTATTTATACCCTCCGAATACAGGAAACGCGTCTGGATTACCGTTCCTTTCACACAAACATGACCTCCATACGGCATTACCCTGCGTTAATACAGGAATCGTTACTGACCTTCCTTTCACCAGAAATAGCTCCACACTGTATAACCCTGTACAACTAGCTTAAACACTTCTAATTAATCCGCCTTTCACCACAAAACACACAGTATATAAAGAGAATGTTCCTTTTCACAACATATCATTCGCTGCAATGTCTGGGGACAAGATTAATGAAGTCATGGAGATGGAAGAAGAAGAAGATAACCAGGAGGAGTTGACGCTAGATCTGTTAATGTAAGTATTATTTATTTACTAAAGCCTTATGTAGCAGCACGCCAGTCTCTCACGGTTGGGTGCGTGGTTCAATTCCAGTCACTTTATGTTAGATCTGTGCTGGGCAAACCAAAAGCAGACAGGTTTTTCTCTGAGAACACCAGTTTTCCCTGTCAAAATTTTCTTCCGGCAACACCCTCCACTATCATTTCTTTTTATCTGTCATTCATTTAAACATTGACTCTAAAAAGTGAGACAGGCTTTGGCAGCCAACACAGATCTTTCTCGCCGCTAGATGGAGTTTAATTCATTCCATTCCTGATCTGGTCAAATACTAGAAGCAAACGGTGTTTTTTTTCTTCTTCAAAATGATTAGAAATACTGAGCGTAGTTACCGCCTTTGTAGCCCATGTTTACTTGGGTGTGAGTAGAATTTGTCTGATAACCCGTGTTATTGCGATGAATAAAAAAAGGATTGGGAAGGAAGTCAGATTTTTTTTAGGTGTGTTAAAATCCTTTAGTATGCCTTCCTTTGGAGGGGGAGTAAAGCCAGTGGTTACATGTTCTCACTTTATGACATGTAAAAGATACGTCCACAGACTAAACTTGTATGAAGCTAAATTGACAGATTAGATTTTGTCAAAACAAGTTCCAACATTTACCACTAGATGGCATTATTATCTGGTAGCAAAAAACTTGGAACTTGTAGCTCACTCTAATGGCGTTCGTTGGAAGCACCTACATACTCAAGTGAGTCACACATGTTCGTGAACACTGCCAGCACTGAAACCCATACTCAAGTTCCAACATTCACCACTAGGTATCATTAATATCTAGTAGCAAAATTTTGAAACTACTTAAAAATGAACAGAACTTGTAGCTCACCCTAAGGGCGTCCGCTGGAAGCTGCTGTAGACTTAGGTGAACTGTACTTGCTCTCACACTCTCCCAGCAATTCACAGCACCTACATACTCAAGTGAGTCACACATGTTCGTGAACACTGCCAGCACTGAAAAACCCATACTCAAGTTCCAACATTCACCACTAGGTATCATTAATATCTAGTAGCAAAATTTTGAAACTACTTAAAAATGAACAGAACTTGTAGCTCACCCTAAGGGCGTCCGCTGGAAGCTGCTGTAGACTTAGGTGAACTGTACTTGCTCTCACACTCTCCCAGCAATTCACAGCACCTACATACTCAAGTGAGTCACACATGTTCGTGAACACTGCCAGCACTGAAAAACCCATACTCAAGTTCCAACATTCACCACTAGGTATCATTAATATCTAGTAGCAAAATTTTGAAACTACTTAAAAATGAACAGAACTTGTAGCTCACCCTAAGGGCGTCCGCTGGAAGCTGCTGCAGACTTAGGTGAACTGTACTTGCTCTCACACACTCCCGGCAATTCACAGCACCTACATACTCAAGTGAGTCACACATGTTCGTGAACACTGCCAGCACTGAAACCCATACTCAAGTTCCAACATTCACCGTCTGATAACCCGTGTTATTGCGATGAATAAAAAAAGGATTGGGAAGGAAGTCAGATTTTTTTTAGGTGTGTTAAAATCCTTTAGTATGCCTTCCTTTGGAGGGCGAGTAAAGCCAGTGGTTACATGTTCTCACTTTATGACATGTAAAAGATACGTCCACAGACTAAACTTGTATGAAGCTAAATTGACAGGTTAGATTTTGTCAAAACAAGTTCCAACATTTACCACTAGATGGCATTATTATCTGGTAGCAAAAAACTTGGAACTTGTAGCTCACTCTAATGGCGTTCGTTGGAAGCACCTACATACTCAAGTGAGTCACACATGTTCGTGAACACTGCCAGCACTGAAACCCATACTCAAGTTCCAACATTCACCACTAGGTATTATTAATATCTAGTAGCAAAATTTTGAAACTACTTAAAAATGAACAGAACTTGTAGCTCACCCTAAGGGCGTCCGCTGGAAGCTGCTGTAGACTTAGGTGAACTGTACTTGCTCTCACACTCTCCCAGCAATTCACAGCACCTACATACTCAAGTGAGTCACACATGTTCGTGAACACTGCCAGCACTGAAAAACCCATACTCAAGTTCCAACATTCACCACTAGGTATCATTAATATCTAGTAGCAAAATTTTGAAACTACTTAAAAATGAGCAGAACTTGTAGCTCACCCTAAGGGCGTCCGCTGGAAGCTGCTGCAGACTTAGGTGAACTGTACTTGCTCTCACACACTCCCAGCAATTCACAGCACCTACATACTCAAGTGAGTCACACATGTTCGTGAACACTGCCAGCACTGAAACCCATACTCAAGTTCCAACATTCACCACTAGGTATCATTAATATCTAGTAGCAAAATTTTGAAACTACTTAAAAATGAACAGAACTTGTAGCTCACCCTAAGGGCGTCCGCTGGAAGCTGCTGCAGACTTAGGTGAACTGTACTTGCTCTCACACACTCCCAGCAATTCACAATACAATATTTAGATAAACAAGCGTTATAAAACAATTTTGTTGTACTCTTTATTGTATACATTTTTTTTTATAGCTTTGGAAATGATCCAGTGTTGGTGGAGTTTTTTACGCAGTTAATGACGGCGATGGAAGGGTGTGAGGGAGTTGGAGAGAATGAAGAAGAAGAAGATGATGATGATGATGAAGAGGAAGATGAAGAGGAAGAAGAATAAGGATTAATAAATCAGATCTGGTGTACACCTTCTTGTTTTTATTTCATGTCGAGCTGGCCGACTCAACATGCTATGCGATTTGTATCCTACCCCCCCCCCCCCACCCTACCATTTACAGGAAATACTACTCCAGATTCATTGACGTTTGTTTACCATTGAGCACATTCAACAACCAGTTCATTCCCCCTCTCTCTCTCTCAATTCCATTCACTACTCCCGATACCATTGATGTTTGTTTACCATTGAGCGCTTTCAACCCCATCTTGTTTGTCTCTCAGACCCATTCACACCTAACCAACCTACCACGTCAGGGTCCAAACAACCAGCACCATCCACAGCCATTCATGTTTTCCATTCAAAACACTCCCGTTCATGACCTACCTCACATCCCGTAATCTGCTGTGACGTCACACACACACCAGTTACACTAATGTTTTCCATTCAAAACACTCCCGTTCATGACCTACCTCACATCCCGTATTCTGCTGTGACGTCACACACACACACACACACCAGTTGACCGTTCAATTCTCTGACGATTCATTCACAACCAAGGATTCGGAAACCTTCGACAACACTCGGATCTCGTCGGGATCAAAGCAAAGCTATATAGCCCAGGATAATATCAGAGAAGGCGCTCAGTCCAGGAGAGAGACTGGGTCGAGGAGGGTCTCGTGCAGACCCTCTTCCATCCTTCCCCCTCATCCCCCGACCTCGCCACCACCCCCCTCCCCCTCCCCCTCCCCACCCCCACTCCCCCTCCCCACCCCCACTCCTCCCCCTCCACCCACACCCCCTCAAACCGGTTCCTGGACCCTCCGAAAGGTTTGTTTACCTCCCGGGGTCCCGGCGACCTTGGGGGTCAATGACCTACCTCAAGGTCATTGATCATGACCTACCTCAAGGTCATTGACCTTGCCACGCCCCCTAATTTGCATAAATAACGGTATTTGAGTCAAAACCCCCCCAGCCTCCCTACTGACGCCCACAGGAGTAGTGAACTGCGCGCTACCTCCCTTTTTATGAAGCGCACCTGCGCCTCTTATCTGCAAAAACTCGAAGCTCAAGCAGCCATAACCTCCCTATGAAGGCCTCCAAAAAGAGATGGTATATTGGCTTTCACGTCCAGTGAATTATAACTGCCTCAGAACTAATTGACCCTTGTGAAAATATAGTAGGAAGCTGAAGAGAGAGTCTGCTTTTCTCAGCCTGCTGGGTGCTGTCCGCTGCGTCACCCGTCAGTCGTCAGAAGTACACTCTGTTCACGCAGCAACTGTCACTCACTCACACGATAACAGCCATTATTTATTTCACTCGTTACAAACTGTATTAGGTGATTAGAACAATTAAATGACACTATTACGTGTAATGGAATAATATTGTAACGACAATGTTATGACTATATATTTTAGCACTGTACTATTAAGAAAGGTGGAAGGAGAGTTGCAAGTGGAACAGTACGGCTTCAGGAGTGGAAGATCCACAGTGGACCCAATATTTAGCTTGAGGCAGGTGATGGAAAAGAACTGGGAATATGGAGAGGATTTGATCGTGACTTTCATAGATCTAGAAAAGGCATATGATAGTGTCCCCAGAGAGAATGTATGGGAAACCATGGTTAAGAAGAGACTGGGAAGAGAAATGTTGGAAATGGTGCAAGCAATGTACAACAACTGTGTTAGCAGGGTACTGATCCCAGTTGGAAAGACAGATTGGTTTACGAACAAGACTGGACTAAGACAGGGGAGTGTGCTGTCACCTCTTTTGTTCATAACGGTGATGGATGAAATTGTAAAGGAAACAAAGGAAGCATATGAACATAAAGAAATGAAGTTACTGTTATTTGCAGATGATATTGTGGTCTGGGGAAGGAACACCGAAGAAGTGCAAAAACAACTAGATGCACTGAACGAAAATATTCAGAAGTACGGCCTGAAAATCAGTATAGAGAAAAGCAAGAGCATGGTGATGACAAGATGGGAATGACAAGGAATTGGGCACTGTGAAAGTTGGAAGTCAGAGTTTGGAAATTGTGGACAATTTAAAATACCTAGGAAGTGAATTGATGCAAACTGGTAGGTTGGACATGGAGATTGGCAGGAAGGTACAGCAGAGCAATGCATTCTATCAAAGTGTAAGAAAACTTATTTGGGATAAGGAAGTACCAAGGAAAAGCAAGGAGGTAATGTATAAAGTGTACTATGTTCCCATATTAACTTATGCAGCTGAGACTTGGACCCTGACGAGCAGGCAAGAGAGTAGAATCCAAGCCAGTGAAATGAAATTCCTAAGAAGTAAGATAGGAAAGACAAGGAAAGACAGAGTGAGGAATGAAGATGTTAGGAAGGAAGTTGGGATGGGAAAACTAAATGAGAGAATTGAGAAGAAATAACTAAGGTGGTTTGGACATGTAAAGAGGATGGAGGAAAATAGAATACCAAGACAGATGCTGGAGGCGAAGTGCAAGGGTAAGAGAGCAAGAGGAAGACCTAGAACAAGGTGGATTGATTCAGTGAAGAACTGTGTAAGAAAAAGAAATCTGGACTGGGACCAGATCGTGGAAGAAGAATGGTGGAAGGAAAGAGGAAAGTGGAGAAGTGCCATAAATACCCCGACCCGGCAGGAGCTGGATAAGGGGAAATGATGATGATGATGAAGACTATTAATAATCAACCATTCTATCTGCGTGTTGTGCTACGATGCGTTGTCAATAACAAGCACTGAGTTGCCTTCCAAATTAGGGATCAACTTTTCTTTTAACCAACGAATATAATATTCACTGTTCATATCTTTGTGATTGTCCTCACTTCTTTTATGTGACTGGTAAATAATTACAGTGGGACGTGGCTAATTCGAACTTCTATAATTCGAAATCTTCTTTAATTAGAATGTTTCTCTTGGTCCCTAGCATTTTATATACAATCAATGCTAAAAAATCGTGGTTAATTCGAATTATATTTTGGATAATTCGAAGTTATTACGTGTAAAAAGCCGACCGGACGAATATGTCTCAGTTTGTGGTAAACTGACCGACGCAGAAATCATCGCCAATGTACTGAACTCCGAAAAACAAGATGGTGACGACGCATCTGGCGATGAACTCGTCGAGGAAGTTCCCGAAAAAACTGTCCCGAGTGCAGCCCAAGCAACAAACCACACCACAGAACTTACTGTCGACCAAAGTATTATGTGCACTCGAGTTTGAAGGTTGTTTGTGAAGTAACCAATAGACCTACATAAAATCCATTAACATCACCATTTTCTTCGTTCTATTTTACGTTATTTCATGTAGGTTTGGAATTTTTAATTTATATTTTAATATTTTTATCGTAGTTGGAACACAAAACGTGCACTTTTTAAGCGTGTTTCAACCATGCGTCACATTTACGAATTATTATCTCAAAAACCCGTAATCAGATCGAATCCAAATTTTAACACAATATACATTGGAATGTTGTATAACTGAGTTATTAATTTCAAAATTGTGTGTGTCCAAGAAACAAAGTTGTTATCATTTTTGTAAGGTAACTTTTTCTCGGCTCGGGGTGGTTGGGAAATGTAGTTCTTGGTTGCGTTGTAATCGTTATATATTAAATAGTTATGCGGTATGACTGTGAAATACGTAAATTAATTCACTTATTTTATATCGGTTTGTATTTGTACGAGGAAATAACACATGGTTCACCTGCTAGCCGCTCCGGAAAAAACTGTACAGCGTTGCCGAAATGGTGCCCACACGCATCATGGCGCGTCTCGCTCGGAAGTCATGGGCTCCATATCAGCATCGCTGTACAGCAATTCCCGGAGCGGCTAGCAGGTGAACCATGTGTTATTTCCTGGTACAAATACAAGCCGATATAAAATAAGTGAATTAATTTACGTATTTCACAGTCATACAGCGTAACTTTTTGATGTATAACGATTACAACGCAACCAAGAACTACATTTTCCAACCACCCCGAGCCGAGAAAAAGTTACCTTACAACAATGATAACAACTTTGTTTCTTGGACACACAAAATTGTGAAATTAATAAATCAGTTATACAACATTCCAATGTATATTGTGTTAAAATTTGGATTCGATCTGATGACGGGCTTTTGAGATAATAATTCTTAAATGTGACGCATGGTTGAAACATGCTTAAAAACGTGCACTTTTTGTGTTCCAACTGCGATAAAAAATATTAAAATATAAATTTAAAAATCCAAACCTACATGAACTAACGTAAAATAGAAAGACAAAAATATTGATGGTATTGGATTTTATGTAGGTCTATTGGATACTTAACGAACAACCTTCAAACTCGAGTACACAGAATACTTGGGTTGACAGTAGGCGTTATTCTTAAGTAGAAATGACGTAGTGATTCTGGTTTCCATTCATTCAATTTGTTAGATTCTTTTGTGATGGCCGAGAGACTTAATTGCAGTAAAAGGGTATAAATATCAAACTTTTTTGAAAAACAGTAGATTTCTCTAATACTTAACTAGATTGTTGGATTACTACTGTCGTTAAATAGGTGAATAGTGCATTTTGGTTTTATTTTCTAATTTGAAATTTTTGAAGTTATTCACGATACAGTCATTATACAGTACCGTTGTCTATTAATCTGCTTTGTTGAACGTAAATCATTATGTAAACGTAATACAATATATTTTCCCTACTGTTTTCAAAGAACTTTCTTAATTCGAATTTTTGGATAATTCGAATATTTTTACTGGTCCCTTGAGGTTCGAATTATCCAAGTTCCACTGTAGCATGTTGGGAACAACTAGCTAACTGTACCTCTCTGTTATAAATCTGTCACCGCCCCCTCTCGCCCCTTGCCAGCCCTCTTCTGTATTGTAAGATGGCAATTGTTCCGAGGGACTTATAAAACTCAGCAATTTCTCTAGGTTTGTGCCATGTCTTGTGTGAGGCTACGCCCAGGAGTTTTTCGCTGAGTTTTAATTCACTGGCTGTGAAATACAATATACCATTACAACGCGTTAGTTTTCCAAAAACTGGATCATTTCTGCTATCACTTGTGTCCAGTAGGTCAAGTTGACAGGAGCAAGATGATGGATGCTTCCTGTCCTACTGCAACATTCCAGTTTGGACGGAAGGACTGATGGCCCAAGGGTGCCCATGGCGCGTGCGTGCAGGATGTCATCTCTCCCGTTACAGAGCAACATCTCCTCCACCTCGTGTCTTGGCGGGCTGAGGATTGGACCGGGGAGAATTCAGACTTGTGAGGCAAACCTGAGAAGAGGTGGGTTCGATTCACAACTCAGGCATTCAAGAAGTGATTATCCGTAGTTTCTCACTTTTACTCCAGGCAAAGACCGGGATGGTTATGCCCAAGGTCGCGGGTTCAAACCCGGCCGAAGTCGTCGGATTTTTAAGAGCGTTAAAAATCTCTCAGTATGCCTTCCTTCGGAGGGGAAGTAAAACCGGCGGTCCCATGTCATAGATTTATGGCATGATAAATAACCTTCCACTAATTACACTTGTGTGAAGCGAAATTATAGGTTATATTTGACTAACGTTCTTAGGTTACAACGTTCGTCACCAGGAGCCGACTCCGGTGGCATCTAGTAACAAAGTTCAGAACTACTGTCGACCAAAATATTATGTGCACTCGAGTTTGAAGGTTGTTTGTGAAGTAACCAATAGACCTACATAAAATCCAATACCATCATCATTTTCATCGTTCTATTTTACGTTAGTTCATGTAGGTTTGGAATTTTTAGTTTATATTTCAATATTTTTTTATCGCAGTTGAAACACAAAAAGTGCCCATTTTAAGCGTGTTTCAACCATGCGTCACATTTAAGAATCATTATCTCACAAACCCGTCATCAGATCGAATCCAAGTTTTAAAACAATATATATTGAAATGTTGTATAACTGGTTTATTAATTTTAAAATTTTGTGTGTCCAAGAAACAAAGTTGTTTCATTTGTGTAAGGTAACTTTTTCTCGGCTCGGGGTGGTTTGAAAATGTAGTTCTTGGCCGCGTTGTAATCCTTATACATCAAAAAGGTATGCTGTATGATTGTGAAATACGTAAATTAATTCACTTATTTTATATCGGTTTGTATTTGTACGGGGAATTAAGACATGGTTCACCAGCTAGCCGCTCCGGGAAATGCTGTACAGCGTTGCTGATATGGAGCCCATCACTTCCGAGCGAGTCGCGCCATGACGCGTGATGGAGCCCATCTTGGCAACGCTGTACAGCTTTCACCGGAGCGGCTAACTGGTGAACCATGTCTTAATTCCCCGTACAAATACAAACCGATATAAAATAAGTGAATTAATTTACGTATTTCACAATCATACAGCATACCTTTTTGATGTATCAGGATTACAACGCGACCAAGAACTACATTTTCAAACCACGCCGAGCCGAGAAAAAGTTACCTTACAAAAATGATAACAACTTTGTTTCTTGGACACACAAAATTTTAAAAATAATAAACCAGTTATACAATATTTCAATGTATATTGTGTTAAAATTTGGATTCAATATGATGACGGGTTTGTGAGATAATAATTCTTAAATGTGACGCATGGTTGAAACACGTTTAAAAACGGGCACTTTTTGTGTTCCAGCTGCGATAACAAATATTAAAATATAAATTAAAAATTCCAAACCTACATGAACTATCGTAAAATAGAACGACAAAAATTATGATGTTATTGTATTTTATGCAGGTCTATTGGTTACTTCACAAACAACCTTCAAATTCGAGTGCACATAATATGTTGGTCGACAGTAGTTGGTCGTTGACGGTGGCGTTTGGTAGGAAAAGTTGGAACTACTTGAAGATCCAATGTCTGCAGTCCTTACTTGAAATAAAAACAGATAACACACACTAATACAGCCATCACAATTAACACCGGTTATCAGACAGATTCTCACACACCCAAAGTACACGGGGCTACATGACCGTGTTGTCGCAGACCCTAAACTGAGGAACGAAACAACCAAATTCTTCCCTCATTCAATCACGCTGTGCTGATGACCACGATATCCTACCCCATACGTGAAAAACAACAACAACAACAACTAATATTAGTCTACTAGAGAAAGGGCACGGATGGGTTTGGCATAGCTCTCTCTCTCTGTCTCTCAATTTCACTGATCTGTCTACCAGGAACACAGCTAGGACTGCCAACGTTTGAAAACTGAATGTCGCGAAAACGTTTGTCCTGAAGATTACCCACAGTAACACAGTGGCTGTTCTCCATTGAAGCGTTTGAATCACCGAGTCATATGTTTTATTACAAAATAATCAATGATTTAAAACTACATATTTTGACATTTTTTAAATATTTAAACATGATTTTTACTGCAATAGATGTTACCAATTAAGGCATGAACATCGACCTTCAAACGACACGGCACGTTGGCGAATCTACTGCCTCGTTGTTCAACTAGCCCGATGCGACAGGAATGTGATGGCAAGAACGTGCCTCCAACACCACCTAGGTGGTGTTGGTCCCTCCCTAGGTGATTGAGTAAGGCCGGAGGGGGAACGGAAGTCAGCGGTAACCATGGCAACAGGAGTTCCGTGATGCGAATTCAGCCAGCAAGCGAGTCGTCTCTCACTAGTGATTTCTCATCCACATTGCTATCATTTCAAGCAATCTTGTAGCCTACTATAACAGTTTCTGTGCAGTTCGTATATTAGATAGCGACGTGTTGTATGTGTAATATGTTTTACATTTTGATATTCCAAGATAAGAAATACAAAAATATGAGTATTGAAACATTAGCGAAATAAGGTACCTAAAAGAAAACAGTCCGTGGAAGCATACACATTATTCTCTTTAAATTTGTTCGGCGCGACACCATCCGATTCACTCCTCAACCGTCATTGCAATCACACTGAACCTTTTATACTTTGTAAAACTGTGCGATTTAATGTAAATAATAATTTTATTATTAAATTTTTCTCGAATTTGAATTATAAATTATGTAATAATATGAACTATTTCACATTTGTCCGCAGATATTGCCTTTCCCAGAATTCTTTTGTTTACCTTGCACCTTGACAATCGCTTGAAGCTCCGATTAAATAAATTATACTGTTTCTGTAATTCAGTGATTGCCACGGTGGGTGAGTGGTTAACTTGTCGGACTACCAACCCCAAGCTTGCAAGTTCACTCCTGGCCGTGGTAAGTGATTTTTTTGAAAGGCGCAAAAATCATGCATGTCGTACGTTGTCGTCGTATGTTAAAGAACCCACTTGAATTCAGTGCGCCGTGTTCATAATGACACAATTAATCTCGGGATTTTCCGCCAACACAAAGTTCCTCCATTCTCCACTAGAAAGCGCTGTAGTGTCACGGAGCTTAGATATCTAACCTCCTTGACTTTCTAAGCTTTCCATGGAATGACGAAATTCGACATGCAAGCTGCCCTCTGGGTGCAAATAACAAAGCTTGCACCCGGCACCCGGGGCCATACGATATTATTATTATTTATAATTCAGTCACCACTGTTGGTATCTGGATCGTCCAAATCCACTCTTGTCAGTCTTACCTCGCGAGGCTGAGCGTACCTCGTTCCAACCTTCAGACCAGAAGTAAACTTTTTGGCAGAGCCGAGAATCGAACCCGAACCTCAGTGGTGGCAACCAAGAGAGCTAGTCACAGCACCAGTCAAAAGACTGAAGACCCAAACAACAACTATTACAAATCAAAATTAAGGCCACCTTTTTCGATGACCCTGTATTTGATTTTGTTACCACGCACGGACCGGGAAACCCCCGTCATCGTCCGCGATCCACATTCCTCGCAGGTTCACGGAGCTTGGACTCGAGCAGTACAAGGGACCTAAAACCAATAACAGTATTATCTTAACCTCTACGGCCGAACTTATTAGCCTCTTAGGTAATCTCTCCTCTCCCATTCTCTTCACATGACCCCACCATCTGAGTCGCTCATACGAACAATTTCATCTAGCATATTCATTTCTAAATTAGAATACATAGTAAACTAGAACAAGATATAGATGAAACTCAGTTTGGTTTCAGGAATGCCCCGGGAACACGAGAAGCATTATTTGCCTTTAATGTACTCGCACAAAGATGCCTGGAAATGAATCAGCCAATATGTGTTTGTTTTCTGGATTATAATAAAGCCTTTGACAAAGTTCGACATGATAACTGATTCAGTTGCTCAGAAGAAGAAAATTAGACAGAAGGAATATGTAAACTATTACCCAACTTTCCTACAGTCAGACCGCAGTAATAAGAGACGGCAACATGATTTCAAATGAAATAAAAATTGAAAGAGGTGTGAGACAAGGATGTGTAGTGTATCCATTATTATTCAACACCTACTCTGAAGACGTAATTCAAACTGCCCTTTAGGGTGTTACATCAGGGATTAAGGTGAATGACAAAGTTGTAAATAATTTAAGATTTGCTGACGATACTATACTAATCGCTGGATGCCTTGAAGATTCACAACTGTTGACGGATAGAGTGGTAGACGCCAGCGAGAAAAGTGGTTTAACTCTAAATGTTAAGAATACCAGTTTCACAGTAATTTCGAAAGAGAATAATCCAGGAAATTTGATAATCAAAGGTGAAGCAGTTCAAAGAGTTCAGAAGTACAGGTATTTAGGAACCATAGTTAATGAAACCAACGATTGCTCTCAAGAAATTAAGGCAAGGATAGGAAAAGCCAGAAGGGCATTCAATCAAATGAGAAATTTATTGTGCAATAGAGACCTTAGTATAAATTTAAAACTAAGGTTGCTAAAATGAGAGGCGTTTGAGATGTGGACATATCGAAGGAGTAAGCTGGATGGATTGAACCACAAATCTTGAGATATTGCGTAGGATAGCTAAAGATAAGGAGTTTAGTTACAATACTTGGGACATATAATGAGAGGAGACCGGTGTCGTCTTCTACAAGAAATTAATCAAGGGAAGGTTGAGGGCAGAAGGACTCGAGGAGGAAGAAGGATCTCTTGGTTGGACACCCTAAAAAAATGGTTCAAATGTAGTTCCAGAGAACGTTACAGTGCTGCTTTATTCAAAAACACCGGGTGAGTTGGCCGTGGTCGTTACGGCATGACTGCTGGCAGTCGCTCACATCCGGGAGGCGAGGAGGTTCGAATCTCCCCGCCGGCAACCTTGAAGATGGTCTTCTGTGGTTTCCCATCTTCCTTCCAGGCAAATGCCTGTGTTGGTCCCTAACTAGAGGCCACAGCCGCTACCTTCCAACTCCTCGGCCTTCCATTCCAACTTTCCTCCCCAGCGGTACTTGTAGGTCACCCATTGGGTGTCCGTCTCGAAGCAGCTACAAAAACTGGCGAGCCGAACATGTCCTCGGACACTCCCGGCACTAAAAGCCACACGCTAAAAAAAATATCAAAAACCGGATTACTGAGATGGTCGCCAACTTTCTTAGAGGAGACGGCACATGTAGAAGACGTTAGTGTAAATTAAAGTTAATTTTGATGTATTCCTGACCTGACCTGGACCTGGACCTGGACCTGGACCTAACCCCGCGACGCTAAGCCAGCGAAGCTGGCTTAGCGCGCGCAATTATAGCCTGTCAGCCCACAGGGGGCCTTAAGAGCTATATCTATAGAACGATTTTGACCTGACAGCATGGTTATGGGGGTGTTGACATCCTTTTTAAATTTTGTGGTAACTATTTAATATGTTGATTGTGTGCAACATAGGAAATTGAATGAAGTGGATTTTTTTTATTAAAATGTCCATTTTCATCTCCACCTCTGAACACAGAGTTAGAATATTTTTTTAATCAAGACTTCTTCAACCATGCTGATAAAAATATGTTTCATCCAAGCACAGGAGTGGAGAATATGGATCGTGAAAATGGAGAGTGCTGCCATCTGTTGGCTTAATCTGAACTAACTGATGGGAGAGGTAGGGGTATCTTTCACCATCGAATTAGCAAATAGTGGTTTCTTATTGTTTAACTGTGTGTCTTTGACTGTTCACATTGTTTATTGAGATATCCTAAGTTTTGATTTGGTTCTTTCAGCATATTCTGTAAGCATGAGTGAGATTCCTAGTACCAGTAAGCGCAGTAAATGTCACGTGAACTGTTCCGTGTATGTTTGTACTCGGCCGTGGTTTGTAATTACAACTACGAAAACAGCCCGCCAGGATCGAAATTGTTTCGTTTTCCGGCCGGAGCTGCCCATAAGATCAGAAGGAAAGCATAAATTACATTCAACACTTGATGGAAAACGTTGGGTTCCTACCAGTTATTCCAGAATCTGCAGACGACACTTTATTGACGGAACACCTACCAGATACCAATACTGCAACTAAATAATTGTACACATTGTACATATTTTCACCTATGTTTTCAAACATAGATTTTACAGCCTAAGTGTAATGGATCTGATGATGATCGCTTAACGATCGAAACTGGTCATCCTAGTGTATTTATTAATCTCATGTAATTTTTTTCAGGATTAGGGTATAACCCAACTCTTTTAGGGTGCATTCGTGTTGACCGACTGAAAAGCACCAAACTTTTGTTTTTGTTAGTCTTATATCATCTGGCCCCAAACTAAAAGCTTAGTCAGGAGCCGCCTCTGGATGATCACAACCTGGACCTTGACTGCATTTCTTACCCCCAGAGAATACGCAGTCCAATGGTTCATCAGCTCCTATCCAGCAGTCTGTCTGTTTTATCAGACTTATTCTCTACAGACATCACCTTTGTCTTTGAAATGCTGATTTTCATTTTATATTTCTAGCTTGGAATAATAATACAAAAACAAAATTTTCTCCAAAGAAAACGTGTATTGACCGTTGAGCCATTATATATTAACACAAAATGTAATAAAAAATCTCCGGCATAACTCAACAAATTGCTAGCGTTTCGCCCCAGTGTACCAATTGGGTTCTTTAGTTGGTAATGGTACTCCTACCAAGACGCGTAGCTGGCTCACACTGAGAAGGCTATTGCAAGACGTTTCGCTTAATGTGTAACTACGTCACAAGCAAGCCAGTGCACCACGGAAGTCAAAACTCCACTCCAAAGCAATAAAATCCTTACCTTGGCATTGAATATAAAATCAAAATGTTCTCGAAAGAAAGCGTGTATTGTCCGTTGAGCCATTATATATTAACACAAAATGTGATTTAAAAAAATGTCCGGCATAACTCAACAAATTGCTACAGTTTCGCCCCAGTGTACTAATTGGGCTCTTCAGTTGATAACGGTACACCTGGTGTATTCTTTGGAATACACGTTTAGTTAGAGTCAGCAGTCGCTGCTCTTTGCTTTTCCTTTTATTTTCCTTGCAGACACCAACAGGGACCCTTTTTTTATTCCCTTTTTCTTGGAATATGCACTTAAATCTACGTAAGTCTGTTTCAGTTATTTACCCTCTGGATTTCGACCCCAGCTCACCACTCGGCAGCCTGCCGAAGTTTTTGGATTCGTCGATTTCAAGAGGACTTACAAACCATTCCAGCAGACGTCGTCCTTGTCGTCATCTACCATCTCCATGAAGATATTAAATGATGTATCGCATTCTCATTATGTTGAAAATGTTGTTTCCCAATGTTTCCTACAGTGTTTAGCCTCTTATGTTTCCCTCACCCTCCCCGCTTGCTCATGCTCTCTCGTGTGCAGAAATCTCTCTCACTTCTTATCTAGTCGTCGACGTTTAGAGTTCAGCCCTCTCTCAGAGGCTAGCCTCCTATCTAAATGAGGTGAATTTCAAATCGACGCCATGTTGTGGAGTTGTATGTAACGGCCGCAGCAAACATCATGGAAAACTAAGTACACTTCTTAAGTGATTTTAACCATGTCTTAAGGGTTTTAATCTAATTCAAGAAAGCTTTATGGATTTTATAGGCAGTATTTTGATTTCGCAATATTGCTCAATATCTCCTCCCCCCCCCCTCCATGGAAACTGTCATTCTTAGCCAACTAGGCTTTCTACTAGTCATGAAATCTAGCATTTCCTATACTAAATAAGGGAATAGCTTCCCGCAACGAGGGATTCATGTCAAATTAATAGCTGTCCAAATTTAACTTATCTGCCTTCGAGGGATCTCTACTTGCCCCTTCAAACTGTTACTACAGCTCTGGAACTTTCCATTCGAAGTAGGCTGTAAACTGTGAAACCATACTCAACACCTCAAGATTACCGTCAATTTTAAGTGAAATAGAACTATTAATTGAAACCTAAAACTTTATAACGCCGAAAACATGTTCAAATTCAACTCAGTATCTTTACATAAACTGTAATAACGTTTCCCTTGTTCAACAAACTTTAGCGCTACAAAAACAGTGTCCGTTCAACGAGCTTCCGTGTCACGATCCGTTGAGAGCAATAAAATTGGCCAGGACTTTAATCCCATATTCCTATCCTCCTAATTCTTTTTACTAACAATTTATGGTATGTTTAAACCTAGTTTTTTTTTTTGTTCAATTCAATGAGGCCTCGCTTATAATTAGGCGCCCTCCCACCTTTACTCAACTTAACATTTATTCACTCTTTAAAATTATCAATGTGGCTATAAATCCACATTTTACTACGTATTTTTTCCTGTTTTAACCAGGAAGTGCTAATCTTCTACTTCTCTTCTCCTGCTTTGCCCAGGAATTCATAGCCTTTTCGCTTACAAAAAGGGCATTCTCTAAGTATTTGGCATTCTGACTGACCAATACAACGAAATATTAAATCCAATTGTAATTCCTTTACTATTATCATTATAGGCTTTAAACTTCTTAATTGTATGCACAATTTGAAAACCCTTGTAAGGTTTGTTGATCTCTCTGCTGCATATGACACCGTAAACCACAGAATACTGTTACATAAACTCTATAACCTAACGAACAACTATGGATTCACTAACATGATAGCTACACTTCTTCAGGATCACCGGTTCTTCGTTGACTTCCAAGGACATCGCAGCCGTTGGAGAACTCAGAAGAATGGATTGCCCCAGGGAAGTGTATTGTCTCCTATTTTATTTAATGCGTACACCAATGATCAACCACAGCCTCAAGGGTGTAAAAGCTTCATTTACGCTGATGATCTTGCTCTTTCTGCCCAATCAGAACAGTTTGAAGTTGTAGAGCATACACTCACTCGTGCTCTCAAACAGCTGGGTACTTACTATGAAAGGAACCAACTCATGCCCAATCCTAATAAGACTCAAGTATGTGCCTTCCACCTGAAACATAAACAATCTAGTCGGAAACTTGAAGTATTCTGGAATGGTATGTTATTGGATCATTGTTTCCATCCCAAATATCTAGGTGTCACCTTGGACCGTACACTCACATTCAAGGAGCAGTGCTTTAAGCTAAAAAAAAATCCTCTCGGCACGCCGGAAGGCGGAGGTAGATTTCACCGGGCAAACTAGGGGATAGGCTATAATAGGCAAAATATGCAGGTTTTCGTAGGAGGATCAGACCTCATTTATTGCGAGAAAGTATTTTTCAATTGGAGGTTAGTTAACATTTTTTCGTGTTTCTATGCATATTTTTAACATTTTACTGTCTTATGGGGATGGTAACCTTCTTGTCATTTGGGGTTCATTTTTATACTTGTGATCACACTGTCCTTATGCAAGGTTTGGAACTAATGTGTAACTATCTAACAGTCTGTTACTTCTTCACGCAAAATTTTATCTCCCGCAGAGATGTTGGTTGGTTCCTCAGTTTAGGGGCTGCGACAAGGTGGTCATGTAACCCCGTGTACATTGGGTGTGTGTAGAATCTGTCTGAAAAACGGTGTTATTTGTGATTAATGTATTAGTCTGTAATTCAGGTAAGGTGTGCAGACGGTCAATTTTAAGTAGTAGTACCTAATTTTGTACCAAATACTAACTTCAACGACACCCAGCTGTGAACTTGGCTGCTAGATGCCACCGCAACCAGCAACTTGCAACGAACGTTGTAACTTCCCCTCCGAAGGAAAGCATGCTGACGGATTTTTAGCGCTCTTAGAAAATCCGGCGACTTTGGCCGGCTTGAACCAGCGACCTTGGGCATAGAAGTTCAGCATGCTACCTGTTAGCCGCTTCCCTCATAGTCAGATGGAACAAGAAGTTCCGTGACGAACTAAAGAGCCTACTTTTCTTAAAATTAAGATTCATGCCATAGATTAATCTACAGTATATGAACCTATCTAGAATAATGACGAAATTAAGTGGGTAATATCGAAATGTCTTAATTAGTTCGAAATAAGGTATACTAGCCATAATGTAGCCTAATAGAGCAATACAGTTGGCAGCTCTGGTGACTGAATATATTTTTACTTCCATCTCCTAAGGTACAGAATACAAAATGTGGTTGAAGTCCAAAGGACGTTACATGGATTTAGACATTGGATCTATTAGTACACGTAAAAGCATGTTGGCAACAATGTCATGCGAGTGCTGGTCAGAAATAATCTGAAATATTATATCTTTTTGTGCCAATTTTGGATGAAATCCATTTGTTAGAATCATGTTGGTAGAACTGACGTATATAAGTTACTCCAAATTAATGTAAAATGTCAGGTAATTTACGTGTGCATAGTTTAAAGCTGTCGGCTTGCATACTTTCTGATATATTTGGATACAATATAGAGAGCAATTATTAACAGTTGGCAGCCCTATTGGCTCTTAAGAATACACTCAGTCATATCTTTTTATGTACACATATTACATGCAAAATTTGGTTGAAATCCAATTGATAGTGTAGAAGTTATATGCATTTAAAAATTGGACTTATCAGAAGGCTTAAAATTATTTTGGCAACGCTGTCATGTATGGCCACCTGGAAATTAAACTGAAATAGTATTATCTACATGTGTGCCAATTTTAGAATAGCTCCCATGTATACCTTCCAAGATATCCAACATGGAGCTCAAATTTCTAGTGCGTTTTTTTAGCAGTTGGTAGCACTGGCATCTTTTTCAAATATGGGCCTGAGATATTCCGGTATACATCTTTACTCATACTAAATTTGGTTTCGATTGCTGCAGCCGTTTATGAGTTGATAGGGGGGGGGCACACACACAGCCAGACAGACAGAAGGACAGACAGACAGACAGACAGACAGACAGAAGGACAGACACATTTTCCCGGATATATCTCATAAGTCTACTTTTTCCTCATTTTTGAAAAGTGTGAAAAGTAGGCTAAAAATGAATGTGATCTCGTCAATGGCGTTGTCTTGGCAACCTCTGATAAATCATCCCTCATCAATTTAAAAGCGTTGTTATGGTAACCTCTGATGGCACTTGGCATTTTTTAAAATTCCAGAATGATTTTTCTCATCCCTTGGCGTAATGGTGGGTCATATCAAAAATTCTTTCAGACAAACGTTTTAGGTAATTATTAGGGGAATGTTTCCCATTGTGTACGGTTTTGATATTGTGCCTATTAAGAGAGATATGATTAATGTTTCCCGGAAAACCCACTTTTTTCCACCCCTTTGGTCAATGGTTGGTGCTATCAAAAAACTTATTTGACATAAATATTTGGCACTTATCCGACACATATTATGAACTTTGAATGGATTCGATATTTCACGTATTAAGAGAGTTGTAGCGAAATTTCACTTTTTCGAAAAAAGCCCCCCCATTTTTACCCCCTTCGACCGATTTTGCCCATTAACGAACTCGACCGAGATTTTATAGGGATACATGTTATGTAAAAAATTCAAAGTGATTGGTGTAAAATTACGGCAGTTATCGTGTCCACAAGAAACTGATATATATAGATAGATAGATAGATAGATAGATAGATAGATACATACATACATACATACATATATACATAAATGATATATAAACTTTTGAACTGACGGTGGTTTTGGGGTCTGGGGGATGTGAAACGCAAAGATATGTCGAAATTTTCCGGAAGTCGAAACATGGTACCCATTGCAATAGTTAGCTTTCTAATGAAATCTACCTAACAGAAGATCTCTTCGAGGAACAGCCTCCTCCGTAGACTGGCAGGGACTAACTGGGGCACCCATCCCCAAACGTTAAGGACAACAGCAATGGCCTTATGCTATTCAGCAGGAGAATATGCCAGTCCTGTGTGGTACAAGTCAGCACATGCAAAGCAGGTGGATGTAGCCTTAAATGAGAGCTGCAGGATTATTACAGGTTGCTTGAGGCCAACTCTCATCAGTAAAGTGCACTATCTTGCAGGGATTGCTCCACCTGACATCAGAAGAGAAGTGGCTGCAAACAACGAAAGAAGTAAATCATCTGTTATGAACTCACACCCACTCTTCGGATATCAACCTGCTGAGAGGAGATTAAAATCGAGAAAGAGCTTCCTAACAACTACTCAACCATTACAAGGAGCACCAGCAACAGCTCGAGTGGCCGTGTGGAAGGAGAGGACCAGCAATCTGTCTGAATGGATGGAACCAAAGGAATCTCTACCTCCTGGTCACACAGAGAACTGGCTAATCTGGAAGTCCCTGAACAGACTGAGGGTGGAAGTTGCAAGATCCAGGGACAACTTATATAAGTGGCATTTTCCGACCAAAACAGTCCTGTGTGATTGTGGCGCAACACAGACAACACAACACCTCTTCCCCTGCCCATTGTGCCCGTACAGCTGCACAATGAATGACTTGACTGAAGCTAATTCAAGTGCTATCGAAGTGGCTAAGTTCTGGGCAGAAACTGTTTGAAGTCGTCTGTTTAACACATTTTTGTACTTCTGACATGAATAAATAAATAAATAAATCTTCTACTTGTTAAATATTTATCTAATTGTGTAATCCAGGCTTCACAAAGGGTGACCTGTCCTATTAGAGTTAAGCATCTCTTAATTTCTGTAAAACTATTAGTGGCTATAATCAACTTCTTAATCTATTTTTTCTTCTCCTGCTTTGCCCAGGAATTCATAGCCTTTTCGCTTACAAAAAGGGCATTCTCTAAGTATTTGGCATTCTGACTGACCAATACAACGAAATAGTAAATCCAATTGTAATTCCTTTACTTTTATCATTATAGGCTTTAAACTTCTTAATTGTATGCACAATTTGAAAACCCTTGTAAGGTTTTTAGTGCTTGTAACAGGTGCGAAACCTCGAAATTGTTTAACATTATTTGTTAATTGTAAACCTATTTATTATTATAGGTCTGAGTCCTTTAATTTTTATAAAATAAAAAAAGTTGTTCTTTAGCTCAAAATAAGATCCGAGATCTAAAATTGTTAATAGTATTCAATTCAATTACTTAGTTAAATAAAATCTCTATTGTTTGTTTTTTCTACTTCTCTTGCTAGAGGAACTGTTAGGTAGGACCTTTCCTTCCCCATCTTTTACTCGAATTGATTTATTTTTAAAGAAATAAAGAAAAGCAGTAAATGATAAGCTTACTACAATCTCAATCACTTGTTGCATTTAGAGCAAAACTTTCACTAACACCATTGAAAGAGTTTCTTTTATCTATCATAGCTAATTCTAGTAAATTATTAAAGCAAGTATAGCTCGCTCAGCTAGCTTCCTACTTGTAGAGATTTCGCTCTATTTTTATGGTTTACTGTTTAGAATTTTGTTTTTGTTCAAGTCAGGATTGGATATTTCATCCTTTCTGAACTTTCAGTCAGCGTTCTGCTGGGTAAGAGTTCAGACTCCTTTAAATGCAACGATTAGTTTTCTTCAACGATACATACAAATAATAAAATTATAGCTCAAAGCTCTAAAGGCATTTTATCTCTGCCCACTCTGGGGGCACTCGGCCTTTCAGTTGGGAATCCGATAGTGTCGGGTAATAACAATATTTCGGCTAATTTAAATATTTCTAGCATCTCAGAATGCTTTATGAAATCTCCCCTTTTGAAGGGAAAGTACATACATCATTTTTATTTGGCATAACTTGGTTCGCCAGTACACTACGTCCCTACAATATACCCGCAATCACGCTCGGGAGGGAAAGAGCACTTAGCGATAGCTTGCCGGTAACCTCAGCTCACGCTGCGCTCTCCGTTATCCTTGTTCAGGCTCCCGCTTGTTCAGGTCGCTTCTACCAGTTTAAAGCAGTGTCATCATTTTCTTCTAGCTTCCTTTCTGCCTAAAATTGTTTCCATTCTTAAACCTACCTCCCTTTCTATCTCATCATCTTTCCTCAGGTAGTGTTAAAACTCAGGATGAACCTACCAACACCTACGAAGACGCTTAGCTGACTCACACTGAAAAGGCCATTGCAAGACGTTTCGCTTAATGTGTAACTACGTCACAAGCAAGCCAGTGCACCACGGGAGTCAAAACTCCACTCCAAAGCAATAAAATCCTTACCTTGCCATTGAATATAAAATCAAAATGTTCTCGAAAGAAAACGTGTATTGTCCGTTGAGCCATTATATATTAACACAAAATGTGATTAAAAATGTCCGTCATAACTCAACAAATTGCTAGCGTTTCGCCCCAGTGTACGAATTGGGCTCTTCAGTTGGTAAAGGTACACCTACCAAGACGCGTAGCAGGCACACACTGTCTTGCAATGGCCTTCTCAGTATGTGCCTGCTACGCATCTTGGTAGGTGTACCTTTAGAGCAATATTCTCCATTTTAGGTCCGTATTGAATATATTCACTAATAAAACTATTAATAATCTCCGTCTTTTCAATACAATGTTGTTGATAGTCTATTCATACAACTGGATACATGTTTCGTACAGTCGTCTGTACTTCCTCAGCCCAAATATACATCAAGATATAAACAAGTATGATGCACACTATCATTCACATACAATGAAAATATTCCATAGATAAAACAGTACGATAGTTGGCGACATCCAAAGAAGAAATAAAATATTATGTTGTAAAATTACACCAATGCCCATTAGAGTGTAAAATGTGCCTGTAGGCCTATGCCTGATTGTATTAACTCAGATTTTCTCAGATTTGCTCGCTGTTCAATTCGGTTAACATTATATTATAGGAGATAACACACAACATTTTCAAAGTTAAGCTTCGAAGTTCAATAAATCTTTTGTTTGCACCGCCTCACGCCTCTTCAACACCTTCGATTTATATAAGTTCGTCAACATTGCAAGCACTGCAGCTTTCAAAAGACATCTTTCATCCTGCTTCTTGGAGCAGTATACCTCTCACATTTGATTACTGAAGTTCAATTATAACACCAGGGCAATAGCAGTCAACCTGCCTACTTTAATAGCTTTTCTTGTACAGTATATGGTGTTTGTTTTGCGGGCTGATAGTCTGTATGCACTCTCACTCTTTTGTATATAATTTTTGCATTATCATTATTATTATTATTATTATTATTATTATTATTATTATTATAGTATTGTTACTATCTTCTTGTTGTTAGACTATGATTATTTATATTGTGAATGTAAGTGAAATGTTTTATTTTTATAAGCCCTAATTTTATTTTATGTAGGGCGCTACTGTAAAGGAGCTCTTAAGCTCAAAGCGTAGCCGTGAAAATAAAATCAATCAATCAATCAATCTATCAAAGTTCCAACGTTCACCACTAGGTATCATTGATATCTGGTAGCGAAAGTTGGAACTGCTTGAAATTGAACGGAACTTGTAGCTCACCCTAAGGGTGTCCGCTGGAAGCAGCTACAGACACAGGCGAGCCGAACATGTCCCTGGACACTCCCGGCACTAAAAGCCTTACGATAAATAAATAAATACCGTGTATTTAAGATTATAAAGGAACGGGTTGCGAAGGTATTTCACTTAGGCTATATGTTCTTTGGATACGACACAGAACAAAAACGTGAAATCGGTTTCTGACCTGCTCTGATTGGCTGTTACATTGCTGCAGTCGGGTAGTTGGCAGTCGAAGATGAAATTCTCGACAACCGGCTGCCAACTGCCAATTGCCAGCTACCGACTGCAACTGCATGTTGTGTATGGTGCCTATAGTATACACGGGGACGACCGCGACTGCCGACTGCCGACTGCGCATTGTGGATGGGCCTTATAGGCCCTCGGAATGGCGCACAATCTGAGACAGATCCAAAAGTCGGTGATCTTGGACACTTGCCATACAGTGCAACGATTCTTAAATGAATAATGAGTAATGAAAGTGCTTGGCATTACCCAGGTAGTCCGTGTATTCAGTCAATATACCATTAAAAATGAGGAATTTATGAATCTGTATACTGTAATAATAATGTAAGAAATGTTGGCTATCCTGCCAGGCAGGCGCAGGCGCAGGCGCAGGCGGCGCGACGTGGTTTATGCCTGCTCAGCCATTGTTTCACCGCTAAACAATGGGACTGCAGGCCGCACCTTGGGTCGAACAAGACCAAGATACACGAAGACAAGGAGATTAAAAGAGTAGACAGCGGCTGAGCCCAATCGCACTGACCACCTAGCTCATACCACAAGTTCCTCTCTTACAGCTGACATTTTGCATGCATATAGTTTATATACTGGGAAGGAACATAACACTGTTGTCGTTTCAAAATGTTTCACAATTTCAAAATGGTGGCGAATTAAACGTCACGTTTCATTCCAGTGCCCTTCAGGGGCTCACATCTAGTGGGACGTGGGTTGGCGACCACGGGACCCCAGCTGAGTACGGCATAGCTTCCACTTACTTGTGCCGGGCTCCTCTCCGTCTTCTTTCTTGTCGACCTCTATTGGTCAACTCTTGTTTTCTTCCGACCCCGATGGTATTAGGGTATCCGAGGCCTAGGGAGTCTTTCAATTTCCCGCCTTAATTGGCCCCTGTCTCATCTTTCCTGGTACTCATTCTTTGAGGGATCAGCCTTCTTTTTCTTTTCCTGTTATCTCCTGTCTTCTGCACAAGGCCCTCAAGGAGGCAGGGTGTATGTAGCCCCAACTTTTCTGGTGCAACCTGGATAGTGCTACACCCTCAAGGGCTCACGGCTGGTAAGTTTGGGAGTTGGTGACCCCCAGAGATTCCTGAGCTGGGTCCGTTTTGTCCCCTTTTTCCTCTGACTTTGGGAAGGGCCCTCACCTCTTTCCCTTTCCTATCTGCCTTTCATGGCTCTCCTTCCTTCCAAGTCTCTCCATCCTCATTCTTCGAGGGTTGAGAGCATTTTATTTTCTTCCTGTTCTTTATTTGCCTTATCCTTTATTTGTTTACCATTTCTTCTTCTAGTATGTAAGTCTGTAGTTAGTATTAGTTATAGTTTTCATTCTCATCTCATCTTTCACTATCACCCAAACCATTAGGGGCCGATAACCTAGATGTTAGGCCCCTTAAAACAATTATCATCAACATCATCATTCCAGTGGCATGTGCAGCCGTGTCCCGCCCGGCCAACAAGTATATATGGCGGGTTGCATATATTCACCCTTGTCACGCTTCATGCTGCTAATTTTTTTTGATTTCGTTTCAGAGTTTATTTACTCAGGCTAGAACCCCGTGGTGTTGGGGTAGCTCGCCTGCCTCGCATCCGGAGGTGCACTCAGCCTCGTGAGGACAATTGAATAGCTGTCTGACAGTGAGGCAGCGCCCCGGTCACGGAGACCAAGATTAACGGCCGAGGACACGCGTTACCCCATAATGGATGGGCAGCGCTTGGTAGGCCTAGGCCCTTCATGGGCTGTTGCATCAATGGGGTTTGGTTTTCGTTTTAAATCAATAAAAACACCCAACATACAACATGTTCAAAACTCACAGAATACAAATAATAAAATAATAGACTACTCTTTGTACATAATTCATGCTGAGACTCATGTCCACGCACTTTATGAGACCATTACACAAAAAGAAAACCGGGAGATCACCTAACCCGTTATTAGGGGAATTTCAGATAGATCATGTGGCTATTTCCGCAAAGAATATGCTTGAGATTCAGAATGTTAGAGTACGGAAGGTAGTGGTAGATTCGGATCACTACCTCACGCAAATCAAGGTTCAGTTTGAACCAAACATATCCAAACCTAAAGGCAACCGGTTTCCAAGAGTTGATCCGGACTGCTTGAGGAAGAACGCCGAGGTCTTCGTACGAGATTTACAAGAAGAAAATCCTAGGGAGTGGCCAGACCTTCGCAAAACATTACAGTCATCAGCCATGAAATTAGGACAACCACTCAGATGGTGGAACACAACCTGTGATGAAGCCGTCAATGACCGAATCAAAGCATGGCATCAATGGAATGGACATCGAACAGTACAAAGATGGGAGAACTTCCTAAAAACTAAAAAATTGACCTATAAAACAATCCGACGCGAAAAACGTGCCTACAACAAAATCAGACTCGAAGGATTAGAACAGGATTTCCAGAACAACACTCGAAATTTTTACAAGACATTCCGTGTGGACTTGTCAGGGTAAAAACCACCAACATTACGTTTCGTCGACGTAATGGACGACTAGAAACAAACAGTAAGGAGAACTGCAAGATACTGGCTGATTATTTCCAAACTCTACTGAACTGTGATCCTCCAGTGGAAAGGCTGCAGTTTGAAGAACCTGTACCAAACCCAGACTCACTTCCCCCAACAACTCAAGAAATAAAAGAGATAATCCAATCGCTCAAAAATAACAAAGCCCCTGGGAACGATGGCATAACTGCTGAGATGTTGAAAATAGGAGATGACCTCATAAGGAGAATTCATACACTCCTAACAGAAATATGGGAGACCGAAATAATTCCGAAGGACTGGAAGAATGCCATTATTCATCCGTTGCATAAAAAACTATAGTCTTTCCTTTTGGTCATGATACCCAGAGGATCAAGGGACTTCTCAGAACTCAACTGACGTCACTCACTCACCCTCCCAAACCTCTCACCGGACCGGCCGGTGGCGAATATGACTCACTTACTAGCGCTGTACCCCAGGTCTATTATTTATTTATTTTTTACTTTCAAGCTTAAGATTAATATTTTCAAGTTTTTTGAATTCTACATAGAATTCTAAAGAAAATGAGTCCAAACGCGACTGAAATGCTTCATATCCACGGTCTAATAGTCGGTCAAAACTTATTTATTTTCTTTATTTGTTTGACATTTTAAAAGTAATAGTTGCAATTGTAATAAACGACAGTTTAAGAAATAAGAAGTCCGAGTTTGGACTCATTTTCTTTAGAATTTTATGTAGAATTCAAAAAAACTTGAAAATTGTAAATTTAAACTTGAAATAAGAAAAGTGTTGGTGCTGTGGGACAGCGCCAGTAGGTGAGTCATTGGGCGCCACCGGCCGGTCCGGCGAGCGGGTCGGGAGGATGAGTGAGAGACGTCAGTTGATTGCCGAGAAGTCCCTTAATCCTCTGGGTATCACGGCCAAACGGAAAGACTATAAATACAGGGTCCTTATATTTGCTTGGCAGGGACTTTCTCGCTCACGCGCTCCGCCAGTGACAGCTCAGTTCCCGGCGGCCGCGCGCGCATATGTAGGACAGAATACGGTGCTTAAAATCAGTATCATGCATTTTTACTCACCATGCTTACGGTAGATGCCGAAAATGTTCCCCATCCGCTGCCAAGCATAACCGGCATCTCCTTATGAAGTTTGCGGCTACTCCGGTTAATTTAGCTTCAGTAAGGAAATAACGACCTTAACGTCTATTTTTATTGTTTACTGAACCTGTACGTTTGAATCTCAAATTTGCCAGTTGTTTTATAGTCCGATTTATAGAAATGGGTCTCCCTGGAAATTTCACTCAAAACTTCGTCTTGTTCTAGCGCACGATTTGCCGCACTTTATGTACATATTGTGCAGATATACATGTTCAAGTAATGAATATTTCACATAAGGCATTACGGCACTATACACAATCACAATAAAACAACTGGCTAAGAGATTCAAACGTACAGATTCAGTAAACGATAAAAATAGACTTTAAGGTCGTTATTTCCTTACTGAAGCTAAATTAACCGGAGTAGTCGCAAACTTCATAAGGAGATGCCGATCATGTTTGGCCGCGGATGGGAAACATTTTCAGCATCTACCGTAAGCATAGTGAGTAAAAATGTATGATACTGATTTTAAGCACCGTATTCTGTCCTACATATGCGCGCGCGGCCGCCGGGAACTGAGCTGTCACTGGCGGAGCGCGTGAGCGAGAAAGTCCTTGCCAAGCAAATATAAAGACCCTGTACCTTTTCAAACACTGTAAATATTGTGGTATGTTTCTTATGCTGTATTGTGTATAACCTACATAAAGAGAGTTTTATTTAGGGGCATATTACCTCGTAGTTCCGCCCCTTAAAACAACAATAACTAACTAATTACAGTTTTACGTAAAAGATACGTTTGCTTTACCCACCCTGCGGAGCGCTGCCTGGTGTAGAGGAAGAGGTGTTCCAGCTCTGCACGTCCCACATCAGGCTAGAGCACTTTCTGCTGATAAGGCTTTTGATTGGAGTACAGTAAGTTATTTGATATTTTGAAAAGGATTGAAGTAAAATAGAGGGATAGGAGGGTGAGATGTAGTTATTTGAATTGAAGGAGGCTGGTATTCAGAAAGTTGTAAACTATTAACAGAATTGCTTTTCAATCGGACAACAACGACTGTGCTCAATTAGATTGGGTGGAGAGTAACAACTATTTTATCACCCTAACCTGAAACAATTATTACATGAATTATTTATCTAGTTATTAACTTGATTTTTGAAAAAGAAAGGGAGGGGGGATTTAATTCAAAGTCATGTTTCGATCGTCAAGCAAACATCATCAGATCCAGTTCACTTAGGTTCGGTGGATATGTTTAAGTTAACACGTGCTTACAAACTTATGTAACGCGTGGATCGGTTTCACAAGGGACTATTACTCAGTTGGTCTCTCTATAGCACTTCCCTAACATTGTTATTATTATTATTACTAGGGCCCGGATGTTGATGACATGTCATCTTTTTACTGAGCTGTCTGAGACAATGCTGAAGTACATATAAACTCCACACGGGCCACCCCGTCTTCAAATATGTAATTTTTATTTTGCATCTGTTTGCATTTTTGCTATTTTGCCATTTTAAGAGCATTTTTTAGAGTTTGGTAGATTTATTTGGTCTTATTTTGGAGAAATCGGCCTTTTGAGGTTTTTTTTTTCAATTTAGTCATGTCACAGCTTTATATGAGGGAGATACTTCTCTCAGAATTAAGAAGAAGCTAGTAGCTGATACAAGATAATTTGAAATATATAATATTGATTCCATTTCCTTAATCGACCGGGTGGAAACTAGTCCTAGCAACAATCGTGGCGAAATTGCTGTGGATAGTGCATCAAAACTGAAAAAAATGCCGGACAAAAACACCGGGTATAAAACACTATGCAAATTCTCAAACATTCTTTCAGGTGAAAACTACTGCACGGATGGGATTGAGGAGGATTTAGCAGCAAACGACCTTCCTCACTTCAAGTACACTCCGATCACACCAGTTGATGTTGAACGAACTTTTCGAGATATAAAAACTTGTTGGCTGATAAGCGCAGATCATTTCCATTTGACAACATCAGAATGGCATTCGTAATGCAGTGCAACTCAAGACTAATGTGAACATAAACCTTTTGTTAAGTGCTAGAAATCTATTTTGTTTTAATTTTCAGTTTGAGCAAGATGCCATTTTTGAAATATTGGTGAGTTTATTATTATAAGATATTTTTCTCCATTTTATTGTGCATTTTTCGAATTTTTACGTCATTTATTACAGTCATTTTTAAAAATTTTTAATGCATTTTTAAACTTTTTTACGGCATCGACATCCGGGCCCTGTGTGTGTGGTCAACACTTCTTACTGTAGCGAGGTTCTGTGCCGGCCCCGTGGTGTTACGGCCGAGAGGACCCGACGCGCTGATCACGCATCACCCCACAATCTGCAGCCCAAATGGCTGGACAACGGTAGCTTGATAGACTGAGGCCTTTATGAGCTATGGTGCCACGTGTTCTTTTTTTTTTTTTTTGCAAACTTCTGATCAAATAGTGTTAGGCTACTTTCTATTTAACCGATGATCTTTTATAATATACGGTAATTAATACATCACTACTACATACAACATATTATTTTAAATTATGGTTATATTGTACATTGTATTTGGTACAACGAACATCCTTCCCGCTTATCATTACTATTTTCCTTTGATTATCCCCTTATTTATTCATTAGCTTTGCTTCATTCGTTATGTTGCTTTTTTATGAGAATGTTGCCTAATAGCGTCAATAGTAGTGGACCCTCCACGATTTGTGTTCGTTTACTGTCGATTAGCTGGGTTGTTAACCTCGCCTGAATGGATTTTTATGGTTTCTTAAGTTCCTTACCTTTTGTCTCGTAGTATATGATTTGTAGGTTTGCTCCTATGTTAGTGAACCTATGTCAAATGTTGTTGATGTATTCACATACTGCCGAGTGTTTCTTGTGTTTAATTGCATTTCTGTGTTCTTTATAGCGTGTATCCATCCTCCTTCCAGTCTGTCCTACTAGATAATTTGCTTGACATCCTGTTTCTTGGCACGATAATAAGTAAATCACTGATTTTGAGTACGGGTCCTCCTTATTTAAGTTACTGTTATTCAAGTGCTTAATGAGTGTGGTATTTGGTCTGAATGCTATTTTGATTCCTTGTTTTAATAGGTTATTTTTATGTGTGTTCGCGAAATTTAAACGCAAGCACTTGTTGTCATTATTAGTCGGCGTTGGATCTTCTTTTTTTCTGCGGTGTCTTAGTACTATTTGATCTTTATTATTTGGTGTTAAAATATTTTATTTAGCTATTTGCTTTAAGAACCGTAAGAACCACCTGTCACATGAGAAACTTATCTTACCTCATCCCCAACCCTGTAAAAACAGGAATAGGCTTAATAAGGGTAGGTATGGTGTATGTTGTGTTCAGAGCAAAGCAAAACAAGCGCTCATGACTGATGGATGTTGGAGTGGTCCCAAGACTCATCATAACGCAACTTGTGCAGGGGCATGTTAATTAGCCACTTGCACTTTGATTTCGTCATCTTCACATCCTGGTGTCGCTCCAGGCTCCACATGCATCATTCAGCACTGCGACACCATCCTACTCGCCAAATGTTTCACATTGTCCGCCGGTCAACTCGTCTCCAGGCCGCAAGGTAGAGTGCAGCCGGCACTGATTTCTAACAAATAAAATGTATGTAACCAAGTAGTGTTTGTAAACTGACAACCATTGTGTTTGGCCTGATCATATTTTAACCTGTAAGTAACTTACTATTTGATTCTATAAGGTGCGTTCAAAAAGTAACGAGCCGGAGGCTGGAATGCGCAAACCGGCGACTACATCGGCTAATCGTGGCGTGTGTAACGAGGTGTGGTTCCAACCAGAGCGTGGAAGGTCACAGCCCGTCACTAGAGGGCACGCGTGCACGTCACGTGACGATACAAAGCGAGCAGCAGCATGCATCAATCGTCCAACGCTGCCAATCGCATTGCAAACAGTGACATGGAGGCGTCAACCGAAGAGCAAAGGGGTGTTGTTCGGGTTCTGACAGCGGAAGGAGTAGGGGGAACGGACATTCATCGCCGAATGTCACAAGTGTACGGCGAACACTGCATGTCCCTTGCAAGGGTCAAGGCGTGGCACAAGCGCTTCAGGGAAGGACGGGTGTCGTTAACCGATGATGCCTGGTCTGGGGCATCCCCCTGCATTACCGATGACAACGTCCAGCTGGTTGATGCACTCATTACCCATGACCACCGAGTGACAGTGAACGCCGTAGCCACCGTGGTCGCTCCACGACAATGCACGACCTAATACGGCCAACACAGTCGCGGCACTCCTGCATAAATTCAAATGGGAGGTTCTCGGCCACCCTCCATAAAGTCCAGACCTCTCTCCCTGTAATTACGCCATGTTTGGTCCCCTGAAAAGGGCTCTGCGGGGCCAACGATTCACCTCGGACGCCGACGTCCAGCTGTACGTGCGGAAATGGTTCACATCGCAGCCCATGGAATTTTATGTGACAGCCATTCACCGCCTCGTGTCTCAGTGGGACAAGTGCCTCAACAGCCAGGGCCAATACTTCTAACATACAGGCACTGGTGTCTGTAATTATGCTTCCGGCTCGTTACTTTTTGAACGCACCTTATATAACAGTAGCAGCCTTTTGTTTCAGAACTCTTTTCAGTTTTTCGGCTGGATTGACCCGGAATTTAACACATTTCCCCGACCAAAGGGCGCAGGAACATACTTCTGCCCTGTCTTACGTCAACTTGAACTTAAGTTAGTTAGTTATTGGAGTTCAAAGGGGCGGAACAGCGAGGTCATCTGCCCCTAACTTGAACTTTAAAATGCACTCCAACCATAGACAATAGACAAGTGCCACTGAAATTCATATTTGGTAGAGAGTTGGACGAAAATATGCTACACGAACACTTTACTCCAAAAGAGCTATTGAGTATGCAAATTAAGTACGGTACTGTACATGTTCTTCTAATGCTGGTCTTCTAAATGGTACCATATTTTTCCTTCTAAAGTGTCTAAATTGGATTGTGACGATGGAGACAAGAACATTGAGTAGGCATATAGTATATTTCTTAATAGGCTACCCTTTATTAATTTTATTGACTTCTGTTCCTGGGGGCTTGTCGGTGCGAGGTGTTTTCCAGCAGAGAGATTCTTCAAAGTTGAGTTTTCTATCGCCTCTTTCAGGAGACCTTAATCACGAACTTTGACGAACGTGTTAAATTCCGGGACAATACCGCCGAAAAACTGAAGCGAGTTCTGAAACAAAAGGCTGCTACTGATATATAAGGTGCGTTCAAAAAGTATACGTATATCCACTTAGGGCTAAGGGTTGCATACCAGACATAGGGAAGACAAAGAAGGAGTAGCATATAACAAATTCCTCGTGAACTTCTATTTCAATAATGCTTTCAGTAACGCTTATAGTCTGCAGTACATGGCCACGAGTTGATAACTAACATATAAATAACCCCTGGCACTACAGCCTCTACAGCGTATGAAGGGCCTAGGCCTACCAAGCGACCGCTGCCCAGCCAATTGACCTGCAGATATTGGGGTGACACGTGATCAGCGCATCAGGTCCCCTCAGCCGTTAATCTTGGCTTTCGTGATCGGGGCGCTGCCTCACTGTCAGACAGCTACTCAAATGTCCTCACGAGGCTGAGAGCAACCCGTTCCAGCCCTCACATCAGTTTCTAATATCCCTGACGGAGCCGGGAATCGAACCCGTGGCCGCCGCGTGAGAGGCAGACGCGCCACCCCAACACCATGGGGCCGTGATAACTTACATGGCAACCATAATTATTATTGACGAAGAAACAGGTTGTCAACTGTGACGGTCGTATCCATAGATATAATACATTCGCTGTTGTATAAATAGAAGATTTTAAAATATTTGATTCCCTCCCTTACGATCCCATTTCCTGAATTGATAAAGAAACCGGGTGATCTTACATATAGTTGATTAAATTACTGTGCTAAACCATATAAAAATGGATTGTTTAGGCATATCTACAACTATACTGTAGTTTAGGGCTTACTGCTTAAATGTATCACATCAATAGTAGCCTACTGCTCGGATCCAAACTCTGTGAACTTGCGGGGTGAGGGGAAAGAGCAGGGAAGGGTTAGGCGAGAAGAGAAGGGTCTGTCAACAGCCCGCCGTGATATCTGGTATTCCTTTCTATTCCAATACTGCTAACATAGGGCCGTTGCTCAAACCACTGTGGTGTTACGAATGAGTAAGTGAGTCACCGACCAATGTATTTGGTTCTGTACTATGCTCGGACCGAGAAACCTCATCACTCGTCAACACCACTGCTCATAGTCCGCGATGCACATTCCTCTCAGGTTCACGCAGCTTAGATTAGTTTTGGGGGAGGAAGAATGTTTTGCAACATTAAAATAAATAGTTCTTTTTATCATTGCTTAATGCCTTAATATTTATCAGTAATTACCACTCTCACTAAGTTGTCTGACGGGTTTTCCTGTATTTTGTTTTTAAGGGCAGATACTGTCTGTGGATGTCACTGTAGGTTTGGTAGTTTTTTTTAAGATATTTGTCTTGCATATTTGGATCTGACGATGTTCGCTTGATGAGCGAAACATTTCATCCCTTAGTTTTCTTCCTCTTCAACAGTCCGTAAAAATACATATAAATCTTAATCATATGTAATTTCAGGTTATTTTTTCACATACTCCAGTAATTCGAATGATTCTTGTGTTGACCGAGTGAAAGTAAAAATATTAAAAACAAGAAGTTCCGTGACGAACTAAATAGCCTACTTTTCTCGAAATGTAAGATTCATATATATATGGACCTAATTAGAATAATGACGACATTGAGTTGGTAATAACGAAATTTCTTATTAGTTCGAAATATAATTGGCATAATGTAGCCTAATAGAGCACTACAGTTGGCAGCCCTGCTGACTGAATATATTCTTAGTTCCATCTCTTAAGGTACAGTAAAAAAATTGGCTGAAGTCCAATGGTTAGCATGGACGTTACATGCAGATAAACATTGGATCTAACTGCGCGCGTAAAATCATGTTGGCAACAATGTCATGCATGTATTGGTCAGAAATAATCTGAACTATTATGATCGGTGTGCCAATTTTGGATGAAATCCATTTATTTGTATAGAAGTTACATATATTTTAAAATTGGACCAATCAGCAGGCTTAGAATCATGTTGGACGCACTGACGTATATTAATTACTGCAAATTAATCTAGAATGCAAGGTACCATACGTGTGCAAAGTTTAGTACTGTTGGCTTGAATACTTTCTGATATACTGATATTAGGGTAAAATAATAGAGACAGCATTTATTAACAGTTGGCAGCCCTGGTTGTTCTTAAGAATACGCATAGTCATATCTGTTATAGTACACATACCACATACGAAATTTGGTTGAAATCCAATTGATAGTATAGAAGTTTCATGTATTTACAATTGGTCCTATCAGCAGGCTTAGAATCATGTTGGTAGTACTGAGGTCCATTAGTTACTCCAAATCAATGTAGAATGTCGGGTACTATAGGTGTGCATAGTTTAAAGCTGTCGGCTTGCATACTTTCTGATATATGGGTATTTGGATAAAATAAATTGAGAGCATTTATTAACAGTTGGCATCCATGTTGGCTCTTAAGAATACGCTCAGTAATATCTGTTTATGTACACATAGCACCTACGAAATTTGGTTGAAATCCAATTGATAGTGTAGAAGTTATATGCATTTAAAATTTGGACCTATCAGCAGGCTTATAATCATTTTGGCAACACTGCCATGTATGGCCTCCTGGAAATTAAACTGCAATATTATTATCCATACGTGTGCCAATTTTGAAATAGCTCCCATTCATACCTTCCAAGATATCCAACATGGAGCTCAGATTTCAATTGCAATTTTTCAGCAGTTGGTAGCACTGACATCATTTTCAAATATGGCCGTGAGATATTCAGGTATAGGTCTTTACTCCTACCAAATTTTGTTTCGATTGCTGCAGCCGTTTAGGAGTTGATATGGGGGGGGGGCCACACACACAGCCAGATAGACAGACAGACAGAAGGACAGACAGACAGACAGACAGACACACATTTGCCCGATCTCACAAGTCTACTTTTTCCTCATTTTTGCAAAATGTGAAAAGTAGGCTAAAAATCCACAGCCTGCTTCCAGTCGACCGACCGGGCCAGGGAATGGAATGAATGGAGCCCCCATCTAGCGGCGAGGATATGAACTGTGCCGGATGCCGCACTCCCCTGGGGTAGTGATAAAATGAATGACCGATGAAATGAAATGATAGTGGAGAGTGTTACTGGAATGAAATTTGTGACAAGGAAAACCAGAGTACCCGGAGAACAACCTGTCTGCCTCCGCTTTGTCCAGCACGAATCTCACATGGAGTGACCGAGATTTGAACCACGGACGCAGCGGTGAGAGGCCGGCGTGCTGCCGCCGAAACCACGGAGGCTCTGAAAGTTACAATATTAATTTGCTAAATAGCCACGATTATAACAACTAACTGTATTTACATCTCTGCCCTGCACCCCCTATGTAAAATATGCTGGTGACGCTAACCACGGGTAGTGGACACATGTAGCTGATGATTTCGTTGTCCCTTGCAAGCAAAATAATCAATAACACTTGATAAGTTTAAGGTGCTAAGTTCATCTGTCATAGCCGAAAGTACCAAGCATTGAAGCCCTGGAAATTGGATTTGCCCTCCCGGAGAAAATATCCTGTAGATCCTTAGACCAGAGTGGAATATTATTTTTGAGGGAATGAGATCGCGAACTCTCACTGAAATTTGTTACCTGACCCACATTTTCGCTAATGCGATGTTTCATGTACTTTCATTTGAGTCAGGTGCATTCCATAAAACCACTTACCACAGCTAAAGGATAAACATACACATTTACATGATAGAAGCGAAAACCTAATTCTTACTCAGTGACACAAAGAGCGCGCGAAGAACCTATGCTGCCATCTCGTGTGGTGCCATATGAACTACTAGCGCACTAGGCAGTGTAGATGGCAGCACTGCCAACGTCGCTCACCCCTGAGCACGGAGCCTCAACACGCAGTGGAGTGTGATCGTTGCCTTGATTCTGTTCAGTAATTCGTTTGTTGTTGCTTATTTTAGGGGCTGCTGATCATAATAGCCCCGTGTATTTGGCTGTGTGTGGAATTTGTGTGATAGTCTGTGTTATTGTGATGGCTATACTAGAGTGTGTATTTCTAAATTGGTGATAGAATTGGGAAGGAGATGGCCGTGGCCATAAGTTAGGAACCATCCCAGCATTTCCCAACAGTAGAAGTGGGGAAACCCCAGAAATCCAGTTCCAGGATGGCTGAGGTGGGAATCAAACCCTCCTCTTCTCAGTTTTGCCTCACGAGGCAAGAGGCAGTAAATCAGAATGTATACAGTACAGGCCAACAGTTCTAAACTTTACAAACTCATAGAACATAATATTCCAGATTAATTTTGAGTAAGCCATATATGCCAGTTTTGCCAACATGATTCTACGAGTGCTGATAGGTTCAATAATTAACTGCACGAAACTTTCATACTAACGAATGGATCATCCAAATTTTTACGTGGAATGTATGCATTAGGACATATGAAAAATCCACAGCTTGCTTCCAGTCTCCGACCGGGTCAGGAATGGAATGAATGAAGCCCCCATCTAGCGACGAGGATATGAACTGTGCCGGCTGCCGAGGCCTGACGCACTCCTCTGGGGCAATGATTAAATGAATGACAGATGAAATGAAATTATAGTGGAGAGTGTTGCTGGAATGAAATTGTGACAGGGAAAACCGGAGTACCCGGAGAAAAACCTGTCTGCCTCCGTTTTGTCCAGCACAGATCTCACATGGAGTGACCAGGACATATAACTGTGCTTATTATAAGAGCCAGCAGGGCTGCCAACTGTGTATTAATGATCTCAAAATGTTGAACCCGATATTCAATATCTCATTTGCACTGAACACACTTCACATTTAGTACACTGGAAGTTCAAGAAGTGTTAGACATATTTAGTGTAAATCCTCGAAGTTAGTGCTACCAATATAATTCTATGCAAGTGCAGGCCTCTAGTTTCAATGTTCAATTGCATGTAACTTCCATAATAGCAAAGGCATATCAACCAAATTTCGTATGTGTAATGTATGTCCCAAGAGATATAACTTGGTATATTTTATAGATTCACCAGGGCTACCAACTATAGATAAATGCTCTCCAAAATGTTATCCTAGCTTCAATATATCAGAATGCATGTAGGCAAACAGTTCAAAACTTGGCATGTATAGACTATAATTTTGCAGATTCATTTTGAGCAACCCATAATGACAGTGTTGCCAACATGATTCTACGCGTGGTATTAGGCTCAATGTTTAACTGCATGGAATTTCCATAACATTTAATGGATAACTAACAAATGTTAAATATACAAAGTATGCCATAGGGGTTTTAATTGAGCGCATTTTCAGGGATATCGGTCCTACTAACTACCTTATAACTCTCTCTCTCAGAGCACTTGGGCTGTAGATTCTCAGTATCTTAGATTCCATGGAAGGAAACTATTTGTATCAAACTGTAATGCTCCATTGGACTACAATGTTTCAGGTAGATTTCCAGCAAATCATAAATGACAGAATTGTTGTTGTTTGAGTCTTCAGTCTTTCGACTGGTTTGATCCAGCCCTCCATGCCTCCCTGACCTGAGCTAATCGTTTCATCTCTACATAGCTACCACACCCTACGTCCGAGGCTATCTGTTTAACATATTCTAACCTTGGTCTACCCCTACAGTTCTTGTCCTCGACCCTTCCTCCCATAACTAAGCTTGCTATTCCTGGGTGTCTTAGTATGTGTCCTACCAACCTATCTCTTCTCTTTATTAGCAGTCGCCAAAATCATCTCTCCTCTCCCACTAGTCTTAATACCTCTTCGTTTGTAACCCTATCTACCCTTCTGATCTTTATCATTCTCCTGTAACACCACATTTCTAGCGCTTCAATTCTCCTCTTTTCTTCTGCACCAATAGTCCAAGTTTCACTTCCATATAGCGCCACGCTCCAGACAAAGGCCTTCAAAAATGTCTTCCTAACACCTAAATCTATATTCGATGTCAACAGATTCCTTTTCTGTAGAAATGGTTTCCTTGCCTGAGCTAACCTACTTTTTATATCCTCTTTGCTTCGTCCATCACTGGAATTATCAACTTAATTCTGTGGTTAAATTTATTATTCTAGATAGATCTATATAGGTCAACCATTGCTATGAATCTTATATTTTAAGAAAAGTAGGCAAGTTCGTCACGAAACTGCTTGTTTATTTCATCATAACTTCCCGACCAGTTGGGGTTGCCAACTAAGAAAAAAGAATAACATCGTTCAGAGAAACTAACATAACGTACAGGATTAGTGTCGTGCGTAATTCTATTTCTTAATATTTACGAAGGCGGCATCGGTGGCGTGGTTCGTAGCATACTGAGCTTCTATGCCCTAGGTCGGGGGTTCAACCCCGGCCGTAGTCGTCGGATTTTTCAAGAGCGTTAAAAATCCCTCAGTATGCCTTCCTTCAGAGGGAAGTAAAGCCGGTGGTCCCATGTCATAGATTTATGGCATGATAAAGAACCTTCCACTAATTACACCTGTGTGAAGCTAAATTATAGGTTATCTTTGACTAACGCTCATAGGTTCCAACGTTCGTCACCAGGAGCCGACTGCAGTGGCATCTATTAACAAAGTGTAGAACTAGTTGGTCGTTGACGGTGGCGTTTGGTAGCAAAAGTTGGAACTATTTGAAAATCGAATGTATGCAGTCCTTACTTGAATTAAAAACAGATAACACACACTAATACAGCCATCATAATTAACTCCGGTTATCAGACAGATTCTACACACATCCAAAGTACACGAGGCTACATGACCATAAACTTAGGAACCAACCAACCAATATTTACGAAGAGACGCTCTCGAATGTGTACCTCGAAAATGTTAATTTCTAACAAAAAATATAGCCTACCATCTTATCAAATTTCTTTAATAGTACAACACTGAAATACCCGTTCTTCGAATGGCCTTTGGTTCTTTACAGTCAAGAACCGGGGCCGTATTTCTAAATAGGCTAAGTAGGCTGCAGCCTAGAGCGGTATATTTCCAGGGGCGGCAGTTTGGCAATTTATTCAAAAGTTAACATGAAGTATTTCAGACGTTTATAATATTTTCCGTACGAATTTAAGAATACATGTTGCTTAAAATTATGTTTTAGTCCTTCTACATTTTTCCCTGCCTTAGAAGAGTTAAGAACTACGGTAACTGCGAACTAGTATTTCTGAAATACGGTTAAACTCACTTCCATTACTTTGTATTGAGGCAAATACAACAAAAGCACTTTCATATGAGGACATTATTAAGGAGTTTGCGTTTAAGAAATCTCGTTAGAAAGCTATGTAAATTTGAACATCAAGATTACGTGGAGTGAGTTGTTTTAGAGAAGTTTATATATTTCTCAACAAATAAACCAGTAATTAACTACATTTTGTGTAATTTCATTTCACCGTGTAGGACAACTTAATTCAAATTGAATACAGTTCTTCAGTTACGCAAAAGAGTGTCATTAGCACTGAAATATAAAAATATGTGTAAAATAGTGATCACTGATCTCCAAGAATTAATTAATTAAGTTCAAAACTCATTTCATTTTTTAACGAATCTTAAAATTAATAAGTAAAAAAACAAGTAGATAACTAATTTCATTACATAATTTATTATGTAAACCATTAAAATAGTAGTTTTATCTAAACTAAATGAACTTAATGTTTAAAAAAGATGAAAACGCCAATGAAATCTATCCGTAAATATGAACTATTGAGGGGCGCCAAATGGACTTTAGCCTATAGGCGGCATACTCTTAAATCCGGCCCTGTCAAGAACTACCACATTACTACAGAATGGCTGGATTTTAAAAATAATAATATTAATATTATTAATAACAATAATATTATTGATATTATGTCCCTTATAACTACTGTACTGTGACTTTTTGAAACACTGGGGTGCCGGAATGTCACCCTGAATTGATTCTTCAACGAGCCAGTACATAAGAGCGGGTCATTTTGGATAAATATACAATATTTCTTTCAGGTAGGGTAGGCTATATAAATATTAGGATGTCTCCTAAGTAACGTCGTTTCTTATGTTTGGTGTTCCATGAGATAGAAATGGTTGTCTTTGGTTCGCCAATGCTATTTACAGGAGGCCATGACTAGAATTGCGTATATTGCGAGAATGTATCAGTCGTTAGTTGTTGATACACATTAGCAAAGGGAACTTACAAAGTTGGAGGTTAGGGTCATTCTAAAGCACTACTGGACACAAGATTACAAAGCTGCTGCTGCTCGAAGAATATGTGAAGAAGGTGTCGTTAGTGAGCGTCCGGCACAACGATGGTTCCAACGTTTCGACACTAGAGAAGAAAACACTACAGATTTACCGCGTTCTGGAAGACCTGAACTATGGGATATTGAGAATACACGCAGAGTGTTAGAAGAAAATTCGCAAAGAAGTACCTACTCGTAGGCTGTCAGAAGAACTAGGTGTATCAAAAGATTTTTTGTACCATACAACGCCCGTTTCAGAAACTCGGAAAATCCAACAGATGCTGTAGATCTGTACCTCATGAAATGACCCCTGAACAGGCACAACGTAGAGTAGATATCTGTCGTCAGCTTATCGGTAACCCCATGGATGACAGATTTATCAGGAGAATTGTCACATGTGATGAAAAATGGGTCTATTACCGCAACGCTGACGCCTCGAAACAGTGGCTGATTCACCATCAACCTTCCATAGTCACCGTTAAAAGGATCGGTTCGGCTCCAAAGTGATGTGTGTGTCTGGTGGAATGTTGAAGGAGTGATTCACTGGGAGTTTGTTCCAGTCAATGCGGATCTTTATTCTCAGCAAATGCAACGAGTTCATGAAATGTTGAGACAGATATACCCAGCATTAGTTAACCGAAATAGAGTTCTCTTGCAGCAGGACAATGCGAGACCTCATACTGCACGAACAGCCATGGCAAAAATTCAGGAATTGGGAGGAGTCGAACTACTGCCACATCCAGCATACAGTCCTGAATTTTCGCCTTCAGGTTACCATATTTTTTTTTTATCCGTGGCCCATTTCTTGCGTGGAAGAAATTTTGAAAACACTGAAGCTGTGGAAGTGGGTCTCGCCGAATTCATCGTATCAAACCCCAGAGACTGGTACCGTCGTGGGGTAAGAAATCTCGCTGAAAGATGGTTCAAGACCATAGCTAAAGCCCTGTCCGGATAGCGGATAATCTGCGGATAATGTTTCAAGTAAATTTGCCTATAGTTTTTAGAATAAAATGTGGAACGATAATATTACATATTTGATAAGCCAATCTACAGCTTCATGCTTAAAAGAGGAATACTCTTATAGCCTATTGCGTACGAAATATTCAGGGACGTATCTATGTACTACACGAGAAGATTATTTTACTCATATGCTTTCAGTTTCTAGTAGATGGTCTTGATATCTCATCAATTCCCACTGCCAATATTACTGTACGTACGAGATATAACGCTGTCAATAAGACTGTTAGTTCATCGTGGTGACATCATTAACATTCCTCAAGTCAGCTACTTCACGGGCTAAGCTATCTGGTCCCATGTGTAGCCTATCTGTAGATTTATTTCCAACTAGGCAATGAAACACGCTGACTGTGATATTGCAACGGATCGAGTTATGACATCAACTATGCGGACATGGATGGGTCAAGAAGCAGATGGATGATGACTGACTTGAAATTTCCGGCCAAATATCAATCCCTTTCTCCAAGCGTAAAGAGAGGTCACTTATTATTAGTGAATGTTACCGCGACCGTAAGTATGAACATTTCAACAACATGGATAAACTATCTATTAAAATAAAACAAGGTGAATATTCAATAGTGCGTGAAACTAAGCTCAAGTCAACGATATGGCAGATATTTGGTTACGTTTTCAATGGAAACGAAAAGGTGAACGATATAGTAGGATGTTTTACCTGTAAGAAAGTGTATTCATACTCAGGACACAAATCAGGCACATAAAACTTACTAAGGCACAAGTGCAAAAGTAGCCAAAAAAGTATAGCCAGTTTTTATTCTAAAGCGGAGGTCAAGAAACCTGAAGTGTCATCCAACTTGAAGTTCCTTGCAATGAAGCAAATTGCCAGGAACGACTCACTTATCAAATGTCTAAATGTGTTGGTTTGATACTTTATGTTTTATCTAATAAATTAAAAATAATATTGAAATATCAGCGGATTTGGATAAAAGTAATGCGGATGCGGGGCAGATGCGGATAACAGTCATGCGGATGCGGGGCGGATGCGGATAACAGTCGTGCGGATGCGGGGCGGATGCGGATAAAGTTTTGTTTATCCGCGCAGGGCTCTAACCATAGCATCTGATGTTCTTTGCTTTGAAGAGTAGTTTAATTCCATGTCAGAAAACTTTCCAAATAAAATTCTGTTTAAAAATCAACATTACTTATAAAATAATAATACTATCGTATGGCCTCGGGTGCCGGGTGCAACCTTTTTTATTTGACACCCAGAGGGCAGCTTGCATGTCGAATTTCGTTTTTTTTTTTTTTTTTTTTTTTTTTTTTTTTTTAGCGTATGGCTTTTAGTGCCGGGAGTGTCCGAGGACATGTTCGGCTCGCCAGTTTTGTAGCTGCTTCGAGACGGACACCCAATGGGTGAGCTACAAGTACCGTTGGGGAGGAATGTTGGATGGGAGGGTCGAGGAGTTGGAAGGTAGCGGCTGTGGCCTATAGTTAGGGACCAACCCCGGCATTTGCCTGGAAGGAAGATGGGAAACCACAGAAGACCATCTTCAAGGTTGCCGGCGGGGGGATTCGAACCTCCTCGCCTCCCGGATGTGAGCTTCGTTGTTCCTTGACTATGAAAGTCAAGGAGGTTAGATGTTAGATATCTAAGCTCCTTGAACACTATAGCGCTTTCTAGTAGAAAAATTAGGAACTTTGTGTTGGCGGAAACTCCCGAGATTAATTTTGCCATTATGAACTCGGCCCACTGAATTCAAATGGGTTCATTGACATGCCAACATCGTATGACATGCATATCGTATTTTTTCCGCCTTTCAAAAATCACTTACCACGGCCAGGAGTGAACCTGCAATCTTGGGGTTAGTAGACCGACACGATATCCACTCACCCACCATGGCACGCTAACATTACTTATGAGACACCCCCTATACTTATTTTCCCGCGAATGTAATTGGGCACAATTTGTGTTGACCGACTGGAAAGCTTTCTTTAATAATCAATAATCATCATATTGGCGTGCCTTTTTTTCTTTTTTGTAAATTAGTCATTCGCGAATTTTCACGGAGCTTTCAACTGCTTGACCAGGATATTAGTGGCAACCCTCCCCTAGACAACTAGTATTGTAAACAAAAAGGCTTTCACCATATTAATAACAGAAGCAGGCAGGCGGCTTCGGTGGCGTAGTAGGTAGCATGCTGAGCTTCTATGCCCAAGATCGCGGGTTCAAGCCCAGCCGAAGTCATCGGATTTTAAGAGTGTTAAAAATCCCTCAGTATGCCTTCCTTCGGAGGGGAGGTAAAGCCGGCGGTCCCATGTCATAGATTTATGGCATTTAAAGAACCTTCCACTAACTACACTTGTGGAAGCTAAAATGTGTAGATTAGTTTGATAACGCTCTATTAGTTCCGACGTTCGCCGCCAGGTGCTGACTGCGATAGCATTTTTTCCGCAGCTAGGTGCCGTGGACGGTAGCATTTGATAGAAAAAGTAGGAACTACTTGAAAAAAAATCGCCTGCAGTCCTACTTGAATCACTGATAACACACACTAATACAGCCATCACAATTAACACCGGTTATCAGACAAATTCTACACACACCCAAAGTACACGGGGCTACATGACCGCGTTGTCGCAGCCCCTAAACTAAGGAACCAACCAACCAGAATCAGGCAGATCTTCCCTAACGTTTGCAGTGCTGGAAGCCTACAGCGCGTGGTGTCTTCCCAAGATATCGAATTTGAATCTATGTGGCGAATGTTTTAACTTCAATAACATGGACTGGGGTTCAAGCCAAAATTTGCGTGATACACATTGAAAGCGTGATGGTCTACCGCGCACCTTGCCCCTACGTGGGCGCGCGCATCTACTACCAGCATCTAATTCATGCCAGGCGAGGAAAAGAATGTGTACGAAACAATTTGCTATCATTCTCGGAGGTGATCTGATTATCGATCTGAAAAGTACTCCAACTCGTTTATATGCGATACGTTTCATTTTGAGATGAATAATAATCCAGCCATTTCGACGACAAGAAATAGCGCTTTAGTCGACGCCGTGTGTAGCCGATTTCTCAATCATTGGACGACTCGAGAGTACATCTCATACTCCTCTCATTATCGTCCTTTACTCAGTATCGTGCCCTAGCTGTTCTTTTCTAGTTCTGGATTTATACTTGTCCACGAAACATCAATTTTAAAAAATAGCTAACTTTGAGTGTGAACAACGTTATAAAGAAACTGGTTTACAGACCTATCCTCATGCAAATTGCGAATGTTGTGAACACGTACTAACCATGTTAGAGGGGTTAACAGGTAAGTTATTCATCATCTATCTAGATCTTATCCATGATTCGATGTTCGTCACATTTTTTAGAATTTAGATTTTTAGATTTGTTATCCCCTCCTTACTCAAGCTAGTCAGAGGAGTTAATGAGGGATGTTGTTAGAAGGAAGCGGTCGTGGCCTCACAGAAACTATCGTTCCGGTACTTGCCTGAGAAACCATGGAAAACCATTTCAATTATATCCGATGCCCCATGGCAGTGGCGTAGCCAAGAGGGGTGTTATTCCGAGGAGGGGGAGGGGGGGAGGGATTAGATTCTCCTTTAACCTTTGGAATTTTTACACACACAAAAAAAAAAAAAGAACTGCTAATAATTAATAATCTAAATAAACATTTCTTAAATGAATGACACTTGCAGATGATTCTATAAGTAGAGTCCTGCGCGGATAAACAGAACGTTATCCGCATCCGCACGACTGTTATCCGATTCACTGGCATTACGATAATACTTTTAATTAGATAAAGCATAATTACTAAAGCAACATATTTAGACATTTGAGGAAACAGACGTTCCCTTAGGCTTTGTATGTCATGTGCTATGTTTAAAATGAATGCTATACAGCGAGAATTGCAACCCTTTCCTGTTCGGAGTGTTAATTATGCTTAATGATATAATTTGAATGAGATTAGCTTAAATCATCATCTTACATTTGACATAAAAAACTGAAAAATATGATATGTTATAAACATCCGGGTCCTAATAATGATATTAAACAAGTTCGAATTGTATTCTAAAAACTATCTTTAAATTTACTCCAAACATTACCCGCAGCTTATCCGCTATCCACACAGCCATGCAAACTATATCTGCATGCCGAAAATGTTTGCGGATATCCGCGGGTTTAACCGCAGATATCCGCATCCGCACAGGGAATTATCTATAACTCATGCTTTGTGGGAAATTAGTATGGTTGTGATTTGTGTCTGCATGGCCTCCATTTGGTGATGTATTGTTGCCTTTCGGTCCGGCTCCCCATTGAGGCTGCACACGTCTTCATGACAACGCATAACTCCATCCTACCAGGGTTGCCAATCTAGCATTTCCCCCACTAAATATAGCTTTTTTTTAAACTGAACCTAGCGGAAGATAATTTTAAATCCCACCTAGCGGGGCAATTAGCTTTTGTTATTTTCTTAACGGGAGGGAAGTTGTTTATAAACCAATCTAGTTTTAATCTATACTAATCTAAACTTATATGATAATATAATACTAATAAAACTAATAAAGCTGAAGAGTTTGTGTGTTTAAACGCTCTGATCTCTGGAACTACCAGTCGGATTCAAAAAATTCTTTTTTTATATGATAGTCAGATTCCAGAGGAATAGTTTAGGCTATGTAGCATTAGGCTACACCTCTCAGGTAACATAAAGATTGATTTTTGTTCAGTAAGTCGGAAGAACAAGCGCTCCCGAACGGCTTCAATAATACCTAACTCTATTGTTGCCTGGCAATGCGGGCTGCATCACGTCGCCCCTACCAGTGTTCTGGTGCAGAATTGCGAGCTGCTTATAAATTGCAGTCTCGGGGAGTAATTAGTGCAAAAATATTTCTTAGGCCCCTTAAAACAGTTATCATCATGTATAAGGGCGATGGTGTCGGTGCAGTGTACTGAGATTATCAGCTGCAATAAGCATTGGTGCTTTCCGATCCTTATCCTTGAGCGCTCCAGTTCTGTAGTAGTATTCATTATCATCCATAAAACAAATAAATCAACCGGGCGAAGCCGGGCACTACTGCTAGTTAAAAATAACATGTTTTAATGACTTATGGATTCATTAATACTAATTTGGAGATCGTTGTTAACTTGTTGAGTGTGAGATAGCCAATATGCTTCATGTTGCTATGTCCAGTAATCACGGATATCCCCCAGTTGCTATAAGCCATCCCATTGGTCGATCTTGGCTACGCTACTGTCCCATGGTTTACGCTGGTCACTTCTGACGAATGCATAGATTAAATAATAATGTCACACTGAGATTTTAGAAATCTGGCAACGCTCTTGACTATCACACAAGATGAGCAGGGCCTTAGCAATGAATGGATGTTCCTCGACCACAATCCGAGGCGCTGTATTATTACACAATTGACCCTACTTTGGCGAGGAATGCGTCGTTCGGAGCATCCTTGAACCTTTCAATTTGTAGGTTGTTGGCACCCAATTCCCATCCTTTTAACCTCGGCCAATTGAGATGGCCATCAGATTACCAGCACGTGGTGTCTGATTGCGTAAATATAGTGCTGCATACTATTGTTGAGCGTAATTGTCGGCTGTAATGCAAATAGCAGCGCAGTGTTATTTTCTTTTACACGGCAGGGACCGATTACTGAGATTATTTTCAAACTTCTACAATGTCGCGGAAAACGTTTTTGTGTCGGCGAAATCTTCCAGCTTATAAAAGTTATTTACTTCTGCGTTTTAGAAAGAAAAGTTTGTGGTTTCTCGTGGCAGTTAATCTCATCACGGAAATTCCTTTTTATGTGGAACCCCGAACAACAGAACATAACGATTCAGTTCGAAAATCTCACATGCATTAATTGGGAATCGAACCCGTATCACTTTGGTAAGAGGCAAGCAGCATGACCACTGCGTTATCAAGCCCCCACCCCGGGTATTAGAAAGTGGACTACACTGCATATTTTAAAGACTGAAGTCTACAGTTTCAGAATATTGGAGTTGTACCTGTACCCGAATTTCATGACAGATTCAACATTCAACTTCACAAGGGAAGTATCAGGTAAGACAGATCGAAACCTATCTTGAAACTTAGTGGACGCAATCGTTGTACTATAAGAGGACAACGTGCGGAAAATCAGCTTCCCGATTGAACTGGAAGGCTCTGATCGTACGTGACATCCTGGTACGCAGGCATGATGGCTGGCGGAGCTGGACATCCCTGCGATATTTGTAGTTGTCGCGTGGCGGGACGTGTAGCAGGCTACTTCCCACCTTGCCTCGAGTGCCTGGAGTGCCAGGGCTGTCCCTCCCAACATGTACGGTACTCGCTACCTCCCATTGATTTATATGAGAGATTCGCCACATGATTTCGGAGCCTTGCAGTTCAATCTGGAGGCTGATTTTACGCACGTTGTCCTCTTATAGTACAACGATTGCGTCCACAAAGTTTCAAGATAGATTTCGACCTGTCTTACCTGATACTTCCCTCGTGGGGTATAGTAATAATAATAATAATAACAATAATAATAATAATAATAATAATAATAAAAAGATAATCACATCGGTCATCACTAATGTCATTTATGGTCACATGTACCAGCATGGCATCTTGACAGAGGAGCATGAAAGGTTGTAAGAGAGACGGCCAAGGCTGCAAGGAACAGCTCACCATTGACAGTGTGATTATACACCAAGCGCAGAAGCAACAACGTAACCTCTTCTTGGCTTATATCGACTATAGAAAAGCATTCGATACGGTGCCCCACAGCTGGCTCATCCATACCCTTGAGATACACCGAGTAAACAAGACACTCATCAACTTCCTTGCTATCACTATGCAATTTTGGCGTATCAAAATCATCTTGAAATCTAACATCACTACCACTGAAACAGAGGTCATACCCATCAAACGGGGTATATTTCAAGGTGATGCCTTAAGCGCACTGTGGTTTTGTTTATGTCTCAACCCTTTATCAGAGACTCGGAAGATGAACAACAACGGATTCCAGATAAAAGAAAATAAACAAAGTAAATCACCTCTTTAAATGGATGACATAAAATTGTATGCAGCAAATAGGAACCAACTGACATCACTCATCTATATAACACATACCATTTCGAAGGACATTTGCATGGAGTTTGGCACTGGCAAATGCAAAATCAACAGCATCAATAAAGGACAGTGGTGTAGAACAGAGGGAATAAGCATAACAGCTGATGAGCGAATAGACAGCATGGGGAAATATGAAACATATAAATACCTAGGATTTGAGCAAGTAGTTGGAATCGACAGTAAATCTTAGAAGGAGAACCTTTACCAGAAATGTAATCATAGACTTCGACTTCTGCTGAAAACCAAGCTTAGTGCTCATAACCTAACAAAAGCTATCAATTCATATGCTATATCTGTGCTGATGTATTCGTTTGGTGTTTTAAAATGGTCACAAACAGACCTAGAGAACATTAATCGCACAATAAGAACTATGCTTACGAAACACAGAATGTTGCATCCCAATGCTTGTATAGAGAGAGTAACCACACCCAGAAATGAAGGAGGCAGATGTATTCTTGATGCTATAGCTCTGCACAATCAACACGTTATACATCTAAGGAATTACTTTCATTCTCGAAAAAATACCAGTGTTTTACATCGAGCGGTAGTACAAGCTGACTCCAACCACACTCCTTTGAACCTCCATGAAGGAAATTTCATCATGAAAGACAAGAACAAACTGAACAGAGAGAAGATGCAGAGATGGACTGGAAAAGAACTTCATGGCAGATTTTACAACCAGTGCAATGACAAGAATATTGACAGACAGCTTTCGAACACATGGCTGTCAAGGGGAGAGCTGTTTCCAGAAACTGAGGGATTTAACCAGGCGATACAAGACAAAGTTATCACCACAAGAAATTATAGGAAACACATCCTGAAAGATCAGACTGTTAGAGATGACGAATGCAGGAAGTGCAATACCGGCCCAGAAACCATAGAGCATATTACCAGCAGCTGCAGAATTCTAGCGCCAACATCTTACACTGAGAGGCATAACGACGTTGCCAATGTCATTCATCAAGAACTCGCCCTAACCCGATCTCTCATACACGACAGGACGCCTTATTACAAATACTCTCCAGAAAGTGTGCTGGAAAACGAAGATTACAAGCTGTATTGGGATCGCACTATTCAAACTGACAAAACAACTCCTCATAATAGACCAGACATAACTTTAACTGATATGAAGAACCATCACAAATAGATTACCTATAACATTAATCACTACTGTTCAGTTAGCTAAATTTGGATTGGGAGAAATTTCGGGAATTTCTTTTTTCGGATTTTCTGGTATGTTGCACAAAAAATCGGTAGATCTGGCAACATTTACGGACAATCAGGTTCACTGCGTTGAAATTTTTGTGTTTGTGAGTGCAGCGCCTCATCCCAGCCCAGCTGCACAGCTCAGGGATTCACCAAGTTGAAAAATCCCTAGGTTACATCAGCAGACACAATATTAGAGAGTTGCATCATCGCGTGCAGCGTGAATCCCACTGCAAGACAGGCGCGGCTCCTCAGAGTAGGCATTTGGACATTTTCAAAAAGAAAATAAGAAACGTCAACTATAAATACAATATCTTTATTAATTAAAAGAATGCCATCAAAGAGCGGGTGAGAAGAATGGAAATGGCTTATCAACTTACGAACGAGAACGATAGATACAACAAAAAGGGTCTATCATTTGGGGCTAAATTCTGACACTTAGATACTGTTGTCAAACCTGAATGTCTGTATGCAGCAGAAACACTACTGTCGACCAAAGTATTATGTGCACTCGAATTTGATGGTTGTTTGTGAAGTAACCAATAGACCTACATAAAATCCAATAACATCATCATTTTCGCCGTTCTATTTTACGTTAGTTCATGTAGGTTTGGAATTTTTAATTTATATTTTAATATTTTTTATCGCAGTTGGAACACAAAATGTGCCCGTTTTTAAGCGTGTTTCAACCATGCGTCACATTTAAGAATTATTATCTCAAAACTCCGTCATCAGATCGAATGAACATTTTAACACAATATACATTGGAATGTTGTATAACTGGTTTATTAATTTCAAAATTTTGTGTGTCCAAGAAACAAAGTTGTTATCATTTTTGTAAGGTAACTTTTTCTCGGCTCGGGGTGGTTGGAAAATATAGCTCTTGGTCGCGTTGTAATCCTTATACATCAAGAAGTTATGCTGTATGACTGTGAAATACGTAAATTAATTCACTTATTTTATATCGGTTTGTATTTGTTCGTGGATTTAAGGCATGATTCACCTGCCAGCCGCTCCGGGGTAGGCTGTACAGCGTTGCTGAGATGGAGCCCATCACTGCCGAGCGAGGCGAGGTCGTATTTCCCCGTTCAAATATAAGCCGATATAAAATAAGTGAATTGATTTACGTATTTTAAAGTCATACAGCATAACTTTTTGATGTATAAGGAATATAACGCGACCAAGAACTACATATTCCAACCACCCCAAGCCGAGAAAACGTTACCTTAGACAAATGATAACAACATTGTTTCTTGGACACGCAAAATTTTGAAATTAATAAACCAGTTATACAACATTCCAATGTATCTTGGGTTAAAATTTGGATTCTATACAATGAAGGGTTTGTGAGATAATAATTCTTAAATGTGACGCATGGTTGAAACACGCTTAAAAACGTGCACTTTTTGTGTTCCAACTGCGATAAAAAATAATAAAATATAAACTAAAAATTCCAAACCTACATGAACTCACGTAAAATAGAACGACGAAAATAATGATGTTATTGGATTTTATGTATGTCTATTGGTTACGTCACAAACAACCTTCAAACTCGAGTACACATAATACTTTGGTCGACAGTAGATAATATGATTGGGAAGGGAAGCCCCAAAGACATCCGAAAGAGAGAAAGGAAAATGCTCCGACATATCGTACGCCCAAATATTAAGGATGGAGAGAGGAGACTAAAACCTAACAAACAACTATACCTGAAGACAGAAGGAGTCGTAGCCCTGATGAGAAAAAGGACAATACAGTTTTATGGACACTTGGTGAGGATGATCAGTACCACATTTAAAAAGAGAATTTTTGAATTCTTCAGGAAGAGGAGCCGGAGCCGAAATGGTTTCGTGAAGTGCGATTAGACTTGGATCGGATGAGGGTGAAAAAATAAAACAAAATGGATCGAGAGCGATTTAGATGACTCGTTAAGGAGTTTACAGATTTCCATGAGACAAGGGAGTTGTCAGTGAGGAAAGGAAGATCTTACACGGAGAAACAGAAGAAGGAAGAGGGAGAGAGGATGAAGAGATAAGACAAAACATAATGTAGAAACTGTCAAACGTGGTTCATAGTTGGCCGTAACGAAAATATATATATATTAATGAAATACCTAGGTATATTACATTGTTGTATATATAATGTATAATGTCTCAATACTTAGTGTATGTTCTCCGCCTTTTCAAACTGACTGCCGGACCACTCAGACACGACCAGATCTATTCGCAGGGCAGGCAAACTCCGAGCTGTCCTAGGCACTCAGCTTGTGTGCTGGGCCCTTCAATGAGCATTAATATTAACAACATAGTCCTAGTCCATACACAAAGCATTCGTATGTCAGGCATATTTAAATCTTGCCTGCCCTTCCGATCGGTTACGATAATTACCGACTACTAACGAACATTGAAAAACATCCCCCGCGCTCACAAATGAGTATTCAAGTTTCTTGCCTCGTGCTATCGGCGTCAACAGCCAAATTAATTCTACAGTAAATGCTTTTGTGACTGTGTTTCTAAGTATGAATGCGTATTTTGTGAGTTTTGAACAGTTTTGGCCCATTGTCCACATTTTAGAAATGATTGAGTTATAACATGATAAGTCTACCGTAAGGATTTAATACGAGCCACTGCTGCTGCAAGTAGGTGGTGCTATATTAGTATCAAAGATATTTTTACAATGCCTCAGAAAACGTTCACGTTATATATCAACGGAGTTTATTCTAATTTAGAAGAAAATCGCCAATTGACTCCAGATAATTTATAGCAGCAGTTTGACCGTGTGCTCCCCGGACGACGAGCCCGTTAGTCACGCCCCTGTTAAAACAGCAATCACCACCATCATAGTGAACTGAACTATTGAAACACAATCTGCGAATGCGTGACATTGACGATCGAGAATAATGTATGGTGTTAGCGGGGGGAAGATGTTTACGATGCTGTGCTGTTACAAGTGCACCATAGCTACATTTCTCTGGAGCTTCTCTGTGCGTACAGTATGCGCCATGGTGTAGTGGTTAACGTAGTTGCTTAACTCTGCTAATTCTGGTTCGAAAAATTGGAATGGTATCGTTGACATGGAAATCACCCAAGTTATGTGGGAGACCACAGGAGTGGAACTGCAGCTCTTTACTTCCAGGCACGACGGAAAATATTCGCTATCTTTAGCTCTTATGGTGACGTAAGTGAAAATGTCATTGATTGGCATCAGTCGATAAAAGTCTCAAAACACCAGGAGGTCATCTTGCGAGATAACCCTTGTGTTGTGCCCAGAAGACAGTCACACTCATGTTTCTCAGACCAACAAGCTCCTTTTTAGAAGCACATTAACGATATCTTTATGGGTTTTATTTGTCTATTTATTTATTTGTCTCTAAAAAGATTCCCGAGAGCAGAGCTCTGTCGTGGGGAACAGTACACAGTTCAATACCAGATGACAGACTAACTATACATAGGATAAATTATAATACATTTAGAGTACAGTATACAAATATGCAATTGAAGTGTATTCAAAGCGATACCAAAACAACTGCTTCTCCTGTCCACTGGATGTCTGACTATGCCATCTACATGCAGAAACGGAACATACGGACCCCGATAATGGCCTCCTCAATAGATTTGCGCCACATGTACTGCATAATCGAAGTACAGGTCTGTGGTTTAGAAGGCCGTGTATATGAGTGGTGAGCGACACTTCTGTCCCCAGTGTGCGCACTTGAATGCAATAACCAGGGTTAGGATTTTTAGGTGCGCACCTTTTTTCTTAGGGTAAATTAAAGCTGATCGGAAAGATATCACAGTGTGAAATTTTGTTTCTAGTTGCGAAAAGAGGCATTTTTCACGCACATTTTCCCCCTTTTTTTGGGACCTTTATCCTTTTTTTCTCCCATCATACCCATAATCCCCTTTTCCCCCTGCTTTCTTTTAAGTTAAATTCCAATTTATCCTATAAGATTTCTAAACAATATAAAATATTTAACTTTTAATTAACGTCTCCTCAGCTTTCTGTGTACGTGCGAATAGTAAGCATACCTCTTTCAGTAAACACCGCGCGGGAGTTGAAAACACACCTCCAACACAGGAAAATAATTGTGTGTTCGACGAAACCTCTTTCTCTCGCTTTACTGCTATAATGTAGCCCGCAATAATGCAATTGACAATAAGTGCTGTTCGTGAATGTGAGCTTTTACTGTGAGAGACGTCATCTTTTCGCATGGAGGCGGAGGCTGGTTACGCAGAGATGTCAGCATCCGCACCCGCACCCGCATTCGCACCCACACCCGTGTAGATCCGAGAATTGAGACTGGGTGCTTCTCGAAGCTACTAGAAATCGCTGAAACTGCAATACCAGCATAAATGAGAACATTCTGGTAATTGTCACTGTGTTATAAGAGAGTGTGGACAGCGAGTGAGTGAGCGCAAGAGTGAGTTGTGTGATAGTCGCATTGAGTTAGCAAGTGAACTGGTGTTAGCACTTTGTTACATTACTTAACGAGTGTACTACTAGATTTTACCATACCAAAGGTATCCAGTATCCGATTTATTGCTCTGGCTCAAGAATTCAAACAGGATTTCATAGACACTGATGGAACTGTTATGGGATGTACTATTTGTGATTAAGGAATTTTGTTAAATGAAAAACACCAGCGAGATAGCATCAAACAGCACATTTCCAGCTCTAAGCATCAAATGAATAAGACTCTTCAAGCAAACAAATCGCGGCAACCTCTATTACGAAATGCGTTTCAACAGTTCTTCAAAAAGCCAAAATGTTAAGGAATTAAACATTGATTTGTGTGCAGCTCTTACACAAGCAGGAATTCCACTCAATAAGAGGAAGCGTCCAGCCTTCAAGGGATTTCTTGAAAAAAAAACAAACATAAAGATGTCACTGCCCGATGGGAGTACTTTAAGAAAAACTACACGGAGCCTGTTTACCGAGAAATCATACAAAGAATCAGGGAGAAAGTGTCCGATTGACATGTGGGAAACATTGCAGATGAAACCATAGACTCAATGGAACGATATGTTTTGGAGAACGTTAAGCCTATGTTGTTAAAAATGTATGAGCTGCAGAAAGCCAATGCCAGTACAGTAATGTAATCAATTACGGACTTCTGCCCTACTGGTATCGAGTTTGAAAAACGTCTTCCTGTGGTTACGGACCAGGCTCCATACATGGTTTCAGCTGTTAACCAATTGAAACCATTATTTCCTAAGTTGAAGCATGTGACATGCTTGATTCATACCCTTCACAGGGTTTGTGAATCCATAAGGAACGAATACAACATCTCAAATCAATTCATCTCTGCCCTGAAGAAGTTTCAATTGATAGCTCCGAATCGTGTTGTTGCCTACAGGGGAACCACTGGCCTTCCCCTTCCAAATTACCCGGTCATTACTCACTGGCGATCGTGGATTGAGTGTGCTGGTTTCTGTGGATGTCGAAAGTAGCTTTAGCATCTACAAAGACAATCTATCTCCTAATAGAAACAGACTTACTTTAAAAATATAGAGATCCTTAATGTCTGGAAGTATAACAGCTCCATGATTTTTCCTTCTTTTGACGAGTGATGTGATGTATAGTACTTGTTGTGAGGTTTGAAGACATTTTTCAGTGTTGCCTAAGTAAACAAAAGTTTGGTGCTTTTCAGTCGGTCAACACGAATGCACCCACAAAGAGCTGGGTTATGCCCTAATCCTGAAATAAATTACATGAGATTAATAAATACACTAGGATGACCAGTTTCGATCGTCAAGCGATCATCATCAGATCCATTGAACTTAGGCTATAGCATCTATGTTTGAGAATACAGGTGAAAAATATTTACAATATGTACAATTATTTAGTTGAAGTATTGGTAATGCAACTGTCGGTCTATGCTAAATGCAGTATATCTAATGTTAGGTGAAATTCTAAAATGGTGATAAAAATCCGGAATTTGTCTGTTTGGGGTGATTATATGGTTATACAAAATCAACTATGGTTATACTGTAATAATACAGGCTGAATACTTATCCGGTTGTCGAAACCTGGCGCAGTCAGCTGGCATTTGAGGGTGCGCAAATGCGAGGGAGCCGTGTCAGTACATTTACTGGCACGTTAAAGATCCCCTTCGGGGCAAAATTCCGGCACCCCGGCGTCTCTAAGAGCCAGTGTAGTTAAAAGGGACGTAAAACCAATAAGATTAATTATCAAACATAGATGTTATAGCCTAAGTGTAATGGATCTGATGATGATCGCTTGACGATCTAAACTGGTCATCCTAGTGTATTTATTAATCTCATGTAATTTATTTCAGGATTAGGGCATAACCCAGCTCTTTTTGGGTACATTCGTGTTGACCGACTGAAAAGCACCAAACGTTTGTATAGTACTTGTTTGTAATTCAATAAACTAGAATAGAGGAAAAAGTTGAATAAATCAGCACCTTTTTGCCCCTTTTTTTTACCTTATTTGAGCACCTTATCCCTTCCTTTTTTCATCTGAAATTTGCACCTAAAAATCCTAAACCTGGCAATAACTGTTGCGACAGTCCGGACACATTTTTGTCTCATCCATGTTTTGTCGCTAGTGTGCGCATCCCAATACAGTGTAATAGCCCTTCACCGTGCGACAAAACAGTCCCGCGACAAAATGTCCCCAGTGTGCGCGTGCTCTAACTGTTTGTTCGGTAGAATAAAGAAATTACGACTAAGCAAGGCAAGATAGCTTTTCCGATTTTCCGCCTAACGTACTATTAAATCATTTATAGAATAGGTTGGGTTTGTTTTACCTTTGTTAAGGGTACTTATAAATTTTGTCTCGCACCTAAAACTTGAGGAGGCAATGACGCCCCCGTCCCTGTTCTCCCCATGTTTTACGCCCCTGGAACTAATTGTGGAGATTGCTTTGTGTATCTATAGTGTTCGTAACTCATATTCTAAACTGGATATTTTAGAGTTGAGTTATCCCTCCCTATATTATTCTGCTAAAGTCCCATTCCAGTTATGTACCGAAAATAACGTCCTATTAACATCAACCTACACATATGGGGTACTTACAGTTTCCGCATAACCCAATGTGTGCGCGAAACACACTCGCTTACTCCTTAAATGCCTCATAATTAAATAAATACCATTTTGCACTCGAGAAAAGGCTTATAAAGTCATAAAATAAACTCATGAAGGAATGGCAAGTCATATCGTTTCCAGGCAACAGTAGCTCTTGACGAGACACGGTCGACTGGATGCGAGTAGCGCTCTAGAAAATGAGGCTCTTTACATGAAATCCCGTTAGTTACTCTACTGCTCATACAGCATTGTCAACCCAGTATAGCTTAACAAAGACTTGACACTATTTGTACCGCGGCGTACTGCTAGGCGAACCTGCCGCTAGAGCTCAGGGCAGAGCGGCGGCATTGGCAAAATACCTAACCTATATGTCTTTCTGTAGTCTCATTTATTTCCTATTTACGTTTGTGGTCGGAAACCGTGTTGTGATTTTGAGTCGAATTTTATACATGCGATGCGACATGACGTTGGAGAGATTTTGATATTTATGTGCCATTGTTGTGCTATAGTGTCTTTATAGTTTGATTGTTTACGCTCTTTACCAAATTCTTCTTTCTTCATTTAGGCCAGCTATGGACCACGTCATTTCAACTGCTTCGGTCCTTGGGCCTTGATCTTAGCCCAGTGTTCACGCATTCGCTGCCTGTGAGACTCCTTTCTTTCTTCAGACCACTTCTTGCCGGTTTTTAATTTCGCTTTTTCTTGGAATTGGTGGTGAGCTCCAAGCTTTTCCTTCTAAAGGTCACGTTCCATAATGTCTGCGTGGGTGATCCCTACTTCGTGTAAATCCTTGTCTACCTCACAAAACCAAGGGCCTTTTTTTTTTTTTTTAGAAAATAGGTAAATATCCGATTGGTGATTTTCTCGGGTTTCATACGGGTTTCCGAATTACTTGAGATAACCTTTCTACATGATGGTACAGCTCATTGTTATGCCGTCTCCTGTATTCACCATCGTCTTTCAACGGCCCTAAGATCTTCATGAGGATCTTCCTTTCCTTTGCTTCCAATTTCTCAACCAGACGCTTCCTATTCTGCTACGTACAGCGCCTCAGGTCGGATAACTGTACGATAGTGTCTTAGTTTGGCATTGCGGGACACTCTTCGCTTGTTGTACACTCCTTTACCAAATTATAATAATTATTATTCAAAATTATACGATACATCAGTCATAGCATTCATGATTGAGACGTTGCTAAGTTTACTATTTACAACTACCATATTCGCGGGCGAAGCCGCGACGGGTAATGCTAGTATTATAATATTCTTCATAGAAAACAACCATTTTAGTACGACTACATAAATATGTTATCTTAATACAACCGATGAAGGGTTAGTTATTGAAGTTGAAAACATGTTTCATTAAATGTCAAAGTATTGACAGGTGTCGCTTTATAAACTTAATACGTTGGTTTTGTTCCCACACTCTCTGGCAATCGATCAAAACTAATAATTGCATCACTATACTAATCTTCAAATAATCATGATAAATTAGATTCTTCTCCTCCACTTATTTTCAGAAACTAGTTAACATTATTTTGTATTCAAGATGTTTTATAGTTTAATGAGAAGCCATGTTTCTTACTTTAACACAGGCTTTCTGAAAATACCCAAGAGATTTTTCGTGGATTTTTTTTAAATGGCGTGATTTTAATAGCATGTTGATGAACATGCCCTTCAAGCAAAATTAAACTACAGTAAAGTAAATTGAAAACCGGTTGTGTTAAAATAAAACTCACAAAAGGAGGAATTGCTTCTAAAACTTTCAGCTTTGTTGATAGCCTACGTGGTTTTCAGCAATAAATCAAACATTTTTCCGCTTGCTAAGGAAACGGTGAGCGACTCTCCCGTACCAGCCACATTCACAAGTTCTGATTTGCAAGGTTTATTTAGCGACATATTCCTCTGGAGTTGGTGACTGAGGAGTACCAACTGGTCCCAACACTGACACGTTCAAATCGCGACTTCGACTCATTTAAATTTACACTCGACATTACGAGACTCTTTCTCACCACAATGTATTATAAGATCGGCCGTATTTGTCTCGGCTTTAGCCACACCCCTATCCAGAGATTTTCACATGAAACCACTATGCAGGGAAGATGTGGCAGGCGATAAGCAAGGTTAATATCGCTCGTGATACGGCACTGCTGTACAGTAATTATAGTCTTCGCCAGCACACAATAGAAACTCCTGATAGGGAAGATTTAACGATGGGCTCCTTCCAACACAATGGTCGCGATGCAGATTTCACAACACCGGACAGTCTCCAATCGTCTTGAGACTCTAGAAACAGGCAGTATTCATTTGAGAAACCCATATTGACGTCACATTGGCAGATGAAAAGCTAAAGGAAGTAGAAAACTTCTGCTACTTAGAAAGAAAAATAACCAGTGATGGACGTAGCAAAGAGGATATGGAAAGTAGATTGGCTCAGGCAAGAAAAGTATTCTACAGAAAATAAATCTGCTCATTCATCCATATTCTTGTCGATGCAACCACACTCTTCTGTCGTTGGCGGTTAGTTTCTGTTCCATCTCCATGTAATTGTCACATCCCATTCTTGATGTCTTCCAAATACTTCGTCCCAGGCCGTCCTCTTCCTTTCGTTCCCAGCATTTTCCCTTCAAGAATGTTAACGATGAAAGTGATTTGTCTGATGACATGTCCAATAAATTTTATTTTTCTCTTTCCCATTCCCTTCATTAATCTTCTCTCTTCTTTGACTCCCCTTAAGACTTCCAGGTTGGTCTTTCTTTCCATCCAGCTCGTTCTTGTCATTTTCCGCCATACCCACATTTCAGCAGCTTCAAGTCGATTCTTTTCCAATTTACCCAGAATCCAACTTTCAATTCCACAGAGCAGTGTACTTCATACAAATGATTTCGCTAAGGATTTTTTACATCTATATTCATATTTTTGCTGGATAAAATGTTCCTCTTAGTCATAAATGCCTGTTTTGCCAATGCAATCCTTCTCTTCACTTCCATTAAGCACCTATTGTCTTCTGTGATTACACTACCGAGACAACAAAATTGTTTCACTTGTTCAATTCTCAAGTCATCAATTAGCCTACTTTCGATTTTTGCAAAAAAATGAAAGTAGACTTATGAGATCAACACAGGGCGAAAAATTGTGTGTCTGTCTGTGTGTGTGTGTGTACTCTGAATGTCTGCCCCCACCCCCTATCAATTCGAACACTGTGCAACCGAATTGAACGAAATTTGGTACAGAGGTAGCACTAGCAAAGGACACCTCAGTGTCATACTTTATATCGCCGCCATCTTTACCAAAACAGAATGGCGGCCACTCAAACGTTCAAAATGTAAAATCAAATTACGGCTAAACTAATCATCCGATCTCTACCAAATTTGGTGACAACATACCTTTATATAGGACGCGCCTTTCGCCCAAAATTCAAGGTCATCGGCCGTGCCATTTCAGGTTGGCGGCCGTGTGAATTATGCAACCATTTTAATCAATAGCTTAAGACCCACCAATTCCGATTATCGAGCCTAGGGTGGTTTAAGCTATCCTGAAGGTCGTGATCCGTTATTTATTATAATTTAATATTATAATATTATACTGTATGAGTGGCTTAAAAGAGCTGAGCCGTCTGTGTCACATGACAAGATGGCAGCTGTCCTCATGTGCCTGTCTTATATTTCAGTAGTTTTAGCATGTTGTATGTGATATACCCTACTGATACAATAATATAAACTTTGTATGAAATGATCTTTAATGGAGATGTACTGCAGTGAAGAAATCGTTTATTTAAAGTCATTATTTGCCAACAGGTTGTATCTAATATGTCAGTTAAGAACACCATAATGTTAAGGATAGGGTTAGCTCTGGGCTAGTGTGTTAGTCTGTCACGCAGTTGACTGCGGATTGAATACTGCTACTTTCTTGAATTCTTTTACAAATGATGTGCGCTCCGATTACCTTTAAACACTGCCAGCTGGATCGCCTCCCTCTTGGCTACTTTAAACTGCCTACTCATGCAACACCCATAGGCCACTGCCATCGTAGTACATTACGATGGCAGTGCATAGGCGTACAAGATAAAATATTAATTCACTGATAGGTCGCAGCACCAACCTACTGTGATCGGCGCTGATTTTTAAAGGGGATGATACCCAAAACGAAAGATTCTTAACTTTGCAGGCTGGCTTAATATAGAGATTAACGGACGTGAATGCATTACAATAAGTTAATAGTTTTGTTATTCAATCATCATATAAAGTATATAATATTGATTTTGACACTTACTGGATAATTATCAATATAAAAGAAAACAAACAATACATTGTGATAGAGGTGATTGTGTTAGGGATGAGGACAAAGAGTTATAAATATACCCATACATTTAGGAGAAAGTAGGCTATATGTTCCTTGCTGAACATCTTGTTTTTATATTGGTTTTAATTTCTTCCATATTTTAGATATTTGAAAGTCATTTTGAAAGCCTTTGCATGGAGGATGGCGCTGTATGGAAGCGAAACTTGGACTGTTGGTGCAGCAGAAAGGAGGAGAATAGAAACATTTGAAATGTGGTGTTACAAGAGAATGATGAAGATCAGATGAGTAGATAGAGTAATAAATGACAGGGTATTAAGACGAGTGGGATAGGAGAGATATTTTTAGCAACAATTATTGAAGAGAAGAGTTAGGTTGGTAGGACACATACTAAGACACCCAGGAGTAGTAAACTTAGTTATGGAAGGAAGGGTCGAGGACAGTAGGTGTAGGCCAAGGTTATAATAACCCCGGCACTACAGCCCATTAAGGGCCTAGGTCTACCAAGCGACCACTGCCCAGCCATTTGGCCTGCAGATATCGGGGTGACGCGTGATCAGCGCATCGGGTCCCCACGGCCGTTGATCTTGGTTTTCGTGATCGGGGCGCTGCCTCACTGTCAGACAGCTACTCAATTGCCCTCACGAGGCTGAGTGCACCCCGTTCCAGCCCTCACGTCAGTTTCTAAAATCCCTGACGGAGTCGGGAATCGAACCCGGGGCCTGGTGAGAGGCTAAAGATCGTTTTAGCTTCTCAGGTCTTCTTGTAGCTTCATCGCTGTTTTTTCCAGAGAAGTTCCCCTTGTATTCTTCCAAGTTTCCAGAAGATATCTTAAAGACAGTATGTTTAGTGTATACATTTTTGGACAAAGTGAAACTACGCCATGAACTATCTTGCATCTATTTAGCACAAGAATTTAGATCATTGTCGGGCGCTGTTAGTCTAGCGGAGTTTATAATAACCAACAACCTAGGGCAGGGGTCTCCAAACTTTCCAGCCTTAGGGCCATACTGATTACTCCAGTAAGTTCCGAGGGCCAAAACCATATTATCATTGTTGCCGGTGGTAAAAAGTGAAATAGTCCACTGATGAAAAAAAAGTCCGAAAAAGTACGCAACGTTGAAAAAAGGCTGCAAATCGGACTAAAGTCAGCAAAACGGCAACACTGCATATTATTAATTTTCCTGTCATTATCTGTAATTTCTAGATTAGTCGTAGAGTACGAGCCATGAGGAGTAACGTGACACGACATCTGGTGGACACAAGCGGAAATAGGTAGTACCTTCTATCGCTAACAGATGGCGCTAATAGCACGTACGGAGTAATCTCGTTGGTTCGAGCGAGTTCTGGTGTCTTCCACTCACTTCTAGATGGCAGTAATTGGAATATATAAGAAGGCTAGTTGCGCAACCACAAGTCAGTTCCTATGACACTGTTGTGAAATAAAATAGTGCGTACCTCCTTAAAACGTGTTTGTGCGTGTTTAAGTTTAAGACATCTTTGTAACAGTATTTTGATTTGGATTGTTGCTTTTGTGTGTGATTTAGTAGTATGGAAAAGAAGCGAAAAATTGATAGTGAATGCAGAAAATTCAAAGATGAGTGGAACATTCAGTATTTCGTAATTGAGTCCAGTAACAAGGCGCTATGTTTGATTTGCAATGAAAGCATAGCCGTTCTCAAGGAATATAACATTAAACGTCATTATGAAACAAAACATTTTCAAAATTACTCAAAAAAAAAAACAGGAAGTTTGCGGACAGAAAAATTCGAAGCTATGAAGCGCGGATTGAAATCGCAGCAATCTTCATTTACAAAACTCAAAACCGAACAAGAGGCTGCAACTCGTGCCGGCTTTCGTGTGGCTCTTGAAATTGCAAAACGTGGAAAACCATTCACCGATGGAGAAATGATCAAAGAATGCATAATTGCAGCAGCCGAAGAAATGTGCCCTGAAAAGGTAAATTTATTAAAAACTGTCAGTATGTCAGCAAACACTGTGGCTCGAAGGGTAGAAAACATAACTGAAAATATATCCTCTCAACTGTTCGACAAAAATGGAGATGTTGAGTGGTTTTCTTTGGCCTTGGATGAGTCAACGGATGTGTCAGATACTGCTCAGGTGTTGATTTATATTCGAGGAGTAGATAAAAGCTATGAAGTGCATGAAGAACTTCTTGATATGTATAGTATTCATGGCACAACTACTGGTACAGATATTTTTAAAGGAGTTGAAATGGCCATTAATCAAAAGAACCTTCGATGGAAAAACTTGAAATGTATTACAACTGATGGAGGCAAAAACATGAGTGGGAAAGATAAAGGAGTGGTCGCTCTTGTGTCAAAGGCTGTAGAAAATAACGGTGGTTCAAAACCATTAGTCTTACATTGTATCATTCATCAACAGTCTTTGTGCGGAAAATGTTTGGATATGTCTGAAGTTCTGAAACCAGTCATATCAACTGTTAATTTTATGAGATCTTTTGGGCTGAATCACCGACAATTCCGACAATTTATTGAAGAGATTGGAGAAAATGACTTACCTTATCATACTGCCGTACGTTGGCTTAGTTGTGGGAAAGTCCTTCAGCGCTTTTTTGAACTTCGAGCAGTGATCGAAATTTTTTTGAATGAAAAGCATCGCCCTTTACTGAATTACAAAACAACGCATGGCTGTGGATGTTAGCATTCTATGTTGATTTGACAAAACATGTGAACGAACTGAATTTGAGATTGCAAGGAGAAAACCAGCATCTTCCTGATTTATACACTAATATCAAATCATTCCGGAAGAAATTGATACTGTTTCAATCACAACTACGAAGTAAATGTTTTTCACATTTTAAAACATGTGAAATATTCAGCCACACCACTGAGACTGAGTTTCCTATCGATTTTGCAGTCGAAACTTTGAGTGCTTTGAAAATAAATTTTGATACTCGTTTCTCGGACTTCGATGCCTTTGCGAATCAAATTAAGATTTTTCAGGATCCTTTTGATACTGACATTGAAACCCTATCCCCGGAACCTTTAATGGAAATGATTGAACTACAGTGCAGTGATATAATTAAGAATAAATATCAAAACTCATCTTTGTTGGAATTTTATAAGAGTCTTCCACTGACACAATTTGATAATTTGCATAAATTTGCTCGTGGGCTGTTTTCTGTTTTTGGTACTACTTATTTGCGTGAGAAGACCTTCTCCAAAATGAAGTACACAAAAAATGTTTACAGATCTAAATTAACTGATGAGCATCTTAAATCTCTTTTAATAATTGGTACAAGTAAAATTAGTCCACAACTACAAACTATTGTCAGTGGAAAATCTCAATTACATAAATCTCATTAGTATTTCATATGTCTGCATGTTATACATGTCTTTACTCATTACAATTCTGTGTTTCTTTATCCAACTTATCACAAAAACAATAACAATAAGCCTACAACAATGTTATGAGTAGTTAGCCCATGACCATATCAATGTAGATGTCATATTAATAATTATTCAACATAAAATTAGAATACTTCAGTAAACTAAATTTAATTTGCTATAAAAAAATATGTTCTCTAAAAGGAGTTTTCAAGTATGCTAGCTCTCCGCGGGCCGGACAAAATCTGTCCGCGGGCCGGATGTGGCCCTCGGGCCGTAGTTTGGAGACCCCTGACCTAGGGAAAACGTTCACCGACAGCTTGAAACTGTTGAAGTTAATTCTGACTATTCCTATGACGTCTGTTGAAGCAGAAAGGTGCTTTCCCACCTTAAAAAAGAATAAAGACATTCTTAAGGAACTCCATGACCCAGGAAAGATTATCGGCATTGGCGATAATTTCTATTGAAAGAGATCTAGTGATGGAGATTCCAGACTTCAACCAACGAGTGACTAACAAGTTTGCATCGATGAGAAACAGGAGGGCAAATTTCCAATTCAAGTGAGGTAAGTTTAAGTAACCATAATAGTTCTGTATTTTTGTGTTTTCTAAGTTTCGTATTTTCTAAGAATGACAATTCCACGAACCGATCAACCACATGACAATTTATTATCAGAAAACCAAACAATGTACAGATCAGTGCGCAACAATGTATGTAAGGCTCTCGTGAGATCGAGTAATCGATAACTGAGTCTCTTGTGGTGTCTATGTGTCACCAACTGTTGAGGGTGAAATTTCTTTGGAACTTATATTTCTGTGAGTTGGAGTACGCAACGTGTATAATTCGGCTCTTCTTTTCTTTGCTCGTAAGTAAAGGAATGTTCGGAAAATTGATCTCATTTTTGAATATGCTGCACGTCTTTGTTAGAAATAACATTTGTCGTTGCTGTACATACTTTTTGGTTGTCATGTTCTTATGTTGAGAATGTTTATTATTCCGGAGATTGAGAGGCTTAACCTTCGGGGAAGTGTAGTTTTTTAGACTATCTAACGTTAATACATTTGTGTTACTTGTATTTATTTATTTATTTATTTATTTATTTATCGTATGGCTTTTAGTGCCGGGAGTGTCCGTGGACATGTTCGGCTCGCCTGAGTCTGTAGCTGCTTCCAGCGGACACCCTAAAGGGTGAGCTACAAGTTCCATTCAATTTCAAGTAGTTCCAACTTTCACCACCAGATATCAATGATACCTAGTGGTGAACGTTGGAACTTTGATAGAGCGTTCTGACGAAATCTAACCTAACAATTTTGCTTTACACAAGTTTAGTCTGTGAAAGGATCTTTTACATGCCATAAATCTATGACATGGGACCGCCGGCTTTACTTCCCCTCCGAAGGAAGGCATACTGAAGGATTTTTAACACTCTTAAAAAATCCGACGACTTCGGCCGGGTTTGAACCCGCTATCTTGGGCACAGCAGTACAGCATGCTACCGACTACGCCACCGAAGCCGACTGTTACTTGTATAAACTTCCCATATAAAATGCGACATCGGAAATGTTGGTTGCACACCCAGCGTTTGATACCACCGGCCGCCACCGGCTTATATTATTCGAAGAGTGTATTTAAATTTGTCCTTTGATGTTGAGTTAAGTCGATAATGTATCTTAGTTTTCCCATTGTGCTGAAGTTGACCCCCATTGAGGGTTGAAAACATGTTTCTGGCACAATAAGAAGGTTCGTACCACGTGGTTGACAGAAACTGAAGAGGATATTAACGAACTGGAAATATCAGATCTTCATGAATGACAGGCTGTGAGGCGTGCTTTGAAGGAAGTCCATGGTTTTCAGGACAAACCTCGGAAGAAAGGTACCCTCTGGACTGCTGAAAGAAAGGAGTTACACCGGCAGAAAAAACGTCAATAGTGGGCTAAGATCAAGACCCTCCAGTTGAATAAACGTGGTCCTAAGTAGGCCAATTCTAGAGAAGAAGAAGAAGAATATAACATAATAGTATTAACAGGTGTCATCAGTTAAATTGTGAATGAAGATGTAAGAACACGAGTCAATGCGACTTGGATGCGATTCAGAGATGTCACCGGTGTTCTTTGAGAAAAGAAGATGCCTATCCATCTAAAATCAAAGATATACCGCACAATGGTGAAACCAGTTGCATTATATGGTACCGAGTCACTCACTTTTTGTCATGGAAATGCGGATGCTGCGAAGATCTTTAAACATTTCTCTTTTCGACCATATTCCCAACACAACGATTCGACATATACAGTAGCTGGCGTGGCTCCAATCAATGAAAAAATGCAGGAATGGAGACTCCGTTGGTATGGACACATTATCCGTGCACCACAAAGTTCAGTCATCGGCTCGGTCTACCATCTAACGGTCGACGGCCAGAGGCAGCGCGGGAGACCAAAATTGCGGAGGCTGCTCACTATTAACGCAGATCAAGAAACTTGAACTCACAGGAAGCATTAGATCGCAAGAAATGGCGTGCATTGATCCAAAAAGCGGACCCCGTTCCTACAGGATGACGCTAAGAAGAAGAAGAAGAAGAAGAAGATCCAAAAAGTAAAAAAAGAAGTCAAACCCTGGCACTCTAGAGCCCATGAAATGCCTTGGCCGACCAAGCGACCGCTGCCCAGCCATTTGGCCTGCAGATATTGGGGTGACGCGTGATCAGCGCATCGTGTCCCCTCGGCCGTCAATCTTGGTTTTCGTGATCGGGGCGCTGCCTCACTGTCAGACAGCTACTCAATTGTCCTCACGAGGCTGAGTGCACCCCGTTCCAACCCTCACGTCAGTTTTAAAATCCCTGACGGAGCCGGGAATCGAACCCGGGGCCTCCGGGTGAGAGGCAGGCGTGCTACCCCAACACCACGGGACCGGCGAAGAAGAAGATCAGTAGTAAAATTAATTAACTAAATTTATACGTATACTTAACACAGTTATATGAAGTTCCTGTGAGGTAGGTTCGGAGTAACAAGAAGAGACAGGGTGAGGAATGAAAAGGTCAGGGAAATAGTTAAAGGTAGGATTGAGACATCAAGACTGAGGTGGTATGGACACTTAAAGAGAATGGAAGAGAAGAAGATTCCCAAGAGGATACATGAGATGCAGATGCAGAAGAAACGACCAAGGGGAAGACCAAGAGATAGATGGCTGAAAGGAGTGGAGGAATGTGTCAAGAAGAGAGGCGAGGACTGGACCAGAGTGACAACGGAGAGGTGGTGGGAAGAAAGGATTACAGTAAGTGGCGAGGCTTATGTTCCAAACAGACCCAGCCTGGGGCTGGAAACTGTACAAGATGATGATGAATTAACACATTATCCATTATGGTTAATGTTACGGAACACAAATTGTGAAAGATAATAATGTGTAGGAAAAGGGAACGCTTGATGAAAATCTAAGACAGTGGTGTACTAGAGAGGTTTAGTATTGGTGCTAAGCAGTACTCCATTAGTGAAAATAATATAAAATCAAAGTGTTGTGAAATCTGTATTGTCCCCAAAATATAATATGTGTGTTTGTCAAGTGTGACGATCAGCTGATAGAAAATGGAATCTGCGAGTAACGCCAACAGGGCCAATTGTGGAGACTTGGCCGGAACCGGAGTTGATTATTTATAATATCTAAGAAGCTCCACCTGCAGTATCTGCTGGGTGGATTGAGTAACTCAGCAGTTGCTGTTGCCGGTCCCAAGCCCGAGGAAAGGAGCATGGTTGACTTAAAGCCGTAAAACAGTAGTCAATATCAACTTAGGCCCTCTGAGACTAACAACCTTAGTTGTATTTTGGGTAGAGTAAGGTCTACTCCCAAATCTGAGCACATTTCTCAACTGTTCAAAATGAAGCATGATGGATAAAACGTCAAACGGAAATATTACCCCAGGTGGTAGCCAATCCACCGGCTCTCAGGGAGTCGCAAGCAGGCAGGATGATGGGGAGTCTGCACCCTCATGCTTGAAGGAGAAGTCGGAGTCTCCTGAACTATCTGTTACATCCAAACTCAAGTGCAATGATGTGAACGTTTGTGCCACCTTCAACGTCAATTCACTTCTCAAACTCAAACACTTAACAGACACCCTCACCAAACATCGGATAATAATATCTGAAATCCAAGAAACACGCTACACGGATAATGATTCATTCGAAACTCAAGGTTTCAGAGTCTTCAAAAGCAAAACTGACAAGAAAATCCTCAAAGGAGCTCGTCATCTTGGCAATGGTTTCATTGTTAGTAACAAAGTCCTCGGATCAATCATCAGCTTCAAACCCATATCCAATAGGCTCTTTGTGTCAAATGTGTGAATGTTCACTCACCCATCAACCAAGACAACAAACGGAACGCAGAGACTGTGGAAATCTTCTGGGAAACATTGGATGAAATCCTATCTAAAATTCCTAAATCACATGCCACAGTTCTCCTGGGCGACTTCATTGCTCAAATTGATAAAGAACGAAAATACAGGCATATAGTTGGTGATTATCCAACACATTTCAGAACCAACCGGAATTGAGAACGTTTAATTGAACTCTGTGGGAATAACAAGCTAGTGCTAACATCCACGTTTTTCAAACAACTTCCGAGGAAGCAAATGACATGGACATCTCCAAACACTTTTCTTGGAGAATTTCAACTTGACCATGTAGCCATTTCTGTCGGATCCTCAAAATAAATACAGAATGTCAAAGTCCTTCGAGGCGCCAATCTTCACTCGGATCGTATGTCTAAAATCAAGTTTAAATTCATTCCGAAAAATACACGAAAAAGTTGGAGTTACAGAATTCTTCGACCCGACAGAGAGAAACACAAATTACATCAGAATGAATCCTCAGAAAAAATCCCCACTCGAACCTCACCAGATCTTGAACGACTGGAGTAATCCGTGGTAAAAAAAAAAACAGCTCTCGAAATTGCGCGTCAAACATGGAAACCTAGACACCCTTGGTGGAACTTACAATGTGATGAAGCCCTGAAAGACAGAAAACGAGCCTGGCTTCTCTGGAAATCTCACAAAACAGAGAATAAATATGAACACTTCATTGAAACGAGAGAGAGGACTTCACGAGTTATTCGGAACGTACCGTAGGAAGACAATTCCACAAAAATGAACTGACCAACATCGAGTTGAATTTCCAGAAGCATAACTCCAGAAATTTCTACCAAACGTTAGAGGAATCTAACAAAGTACAGACCTCCTAATTTGAACTTCCGCGACCCGATCACCAACCAGATCACTCACAGTGACAAGGGTAATTGTCAAATTTTAGCTACATACTTTAAAAACCTTCTCAAATGTGATCCACCGGATTCGACGTTCACTCCAATTTCGAATCCAGTTTCTACTAATCCAGACTCTTGTCCACCAGATATCTCTGAGCTGCGATAGATCATCACTTCACTAAAAAATAACAAATCCCCGGGTGAGGACTCGATAATCGCAGAACACTGGAAGCTCCTGGATGATAACGCACTGGAACCCCTCTTACTAACCCTCCAACAGATTTGGAAAACTACCGAGATACCATCAAAATGGACCAGAGCTCTTATTCATGCGCTTCATAAAAAAGTGAAAAGTCAGACGTCAATAACTATCGGGGATTTCCCTCCTTCCTATCACATACAAGAACCTCTCTAAAGCCTTACTCGCTAGAGCCACTGCCATCGTAATGTCCAGGCTGCAAGGTTCCTGTAGTGACGTCACGCTTAGGGCCGGTACAGCCGCCGCAGCAAGTCAGACGGCTCCTTTCACACGCAGTCACACCAAAGCGAATATAAATTCATATTTATAGGAAAATGTTAATACTCTTTGGAGTTCACTGGCAGTTAGATAAGTTACCACTAAATAGGCCTAATTATCGCTCCGCTAGTTCGAATCCTGCCGTTGTAGCGGGCATTTTACGAGTGAAAAAAAATGGTACATCGTCTGTGAACTTACTAGGACGTTGACGCACACAGACAGGGCAAACTTGCAGCATTTTGACGTCCTGTAAATGTTATATCAATAAAAAGAGGCATTGAAACAGTTACTCAAGATGTACCACAACGTCGATAAATCACATATGGCTAAACTCGGGATTGAAGGAAGGAAATATTCGAATATTTCAATACACAAAACAATTTGTAGGAACAGTTATTTAATAAAATAAATCTATGTACCCACAGAAACAATACAAAGACAGGTACACTTTCCTGTGCCTACTGCCAGAAAAACCCTCGAACTGAGCTTAAGTTATAACATTCGAGAAAACTACAGAATCTCTCTTGCAAGGATAAGATACCAAACTATGTTCATCTCTAATTCTGTATTTTATTTTCCTTTCTATTAGATAACCAGCCCCCCACCCCTTACTGCCTTCTTGAACACTCTGCCCCCCAAAATCATTATATACGGTAGCAACAGAAATATTCATTTCTAGACCTTGTTTATCAGAAATAAATCAACAGAGAAGGTAACTTCCTTCCTGTATCTCACGCACGAAAACTGCCAGTATCCTTACTCACCAGTAAAACAGAATAACATTACAAAAATACTAGCTATTCACTTCTGGACTTGCATGAGAAATAAAGGCTAAGTAAGAAATCTGCCATTCTTGACAGTCAGTAAAACAAAGTTACGAATATTATTCCTCCTCTCTAAACAATACCAGCAAAATCCAGATATAAAAATATATTTTTGAATTTTTGTATGTTTATGCACTAAACAAAGTAATTGGGGCCAAAAGCCACTGTTGCTTTAATGAGGATCTTCTTCAAATAAGTATCTCTTGTACAATAAAACCGTTATCCTACTTGACCTGTCAGAAAAATTGTTAAATTTCAATGTCACTTTACTGAGGATTCCACAAAAAAAACTAATGCTATCACTGTTGTCCAACTTCATTTCTTCTCATCAAATTGAATGACGTTCACAAAACAGGATATTCTTCGAATAAACATAATTAAGTATAAAACACGTTCAAGAACCACTTTTTTGCATAAAATTGTATGTACCATTTCACTGCGGTACTACTTGACCACCAGAAAAATGTATGGTATAAGATAAGGTCCAAAAATCAGGGCTACTTAACAGAGGATCTTCTCTGATAAAACCACTACTTCAGTAAGAAAACAAACCAAATCTCACCCTATTCCAGATAAAAGAAGTTAAAAAATATAACAGAATTTTTTTGTTATACACTACTAGAAAAAAATGAAAACCTACTGTCTCCATAGCACTTTCTCGAAAGAATATCTTTTGTACAAAATAACAGATATACCTTGCTGACCCTTCTTCGAATACTCATAATTATGTATAAAAACACTATGTCCCCCTTGGCCTCCTGTCAGAAAAATAAGGTTCAAGAACCACTTCTTCGCATAAAATTGTATGTACCAATTCACTGCGGTATTACTTGACCACCAGAAAAATGTATGGTATAAGGTCCAAAAATCAGGGCTACATAACAGAGGATCTTCTCTGAATAAAACCACTACTTCAGTAAGAAAACAAAACAAATCTCACCCTATTCCAGATAAAAGAAGTTAAAAAACATAACAGAACATTTTTGTTACACACTACTAGAAAAAAAAAATGAAATCCTACTGTCTCCATAGCACTTTCTCGAATGAATATCTTTTGTACAAAATGACAGGTATACCTTGCTGACCCTGATTCTGTTTGCACAATGTTTTGCATTCGCCTTCTGGATAGGATGCAACATAGTGTACTTGCTGAAAACATCAATTGTTACAAGGATGTACCGATTTCCTCTCTTAGATTTCACAAGGCATCGTTGGAATAATAGGCATTGGGGCTTCCTTTAATAGTTTGGAATTATGCTTATTCCTCTGGCATAAATCACATTCTCGGATGGTGTTCCTAACAGTGTGTCTCATCAGCTCCCACGAAAATTTCTCTTGAATCACTTTAATGGTTTTGTCTACTCCAGCTTGACCTGACATGCGATGCGCCATCCAAATGATGGGGACTTGCATCCGTGGAGGTACAACTACTCTTAACTTGGTATGGTCTGGATCGACAAACTTGTAAATCAGGCCATCCAACATCAAAAAATCTCTTGAAATTCTCTCCGTTTTAGCGAATTCAGCATCTGCCGGATCCATGTCACCCTGAAGAAAACGATAAATGTACCTGAGTCGTCTATTTCTCCTCTGTGATAATGGTAAAAGTCTTAACTTCCTCAAAGTTTCTTCATCTTCAAGAGTTAAAGTTACTTGCAAAACTTTAGGTGTAGATTCCACTGCTCTGCTCAATAAAGCAGCACCAACATTCAATTTTCCTGGAGTGTGTTCAATGATCAAGTTGAATTGCTGTATGAAAAGTGACCATCTCGTTATTCTTTTGCTAGCAAAGTTCGTTCCTAGAATGAATTCTAGAGCATAGTGATCGGTTCTTACTATAACCGCATGTCCTATTAAAATCTTTTTCCACGTTTCCAGAAAAAATATAACTGCAAGTGCTTCTAGCTCGGTAGTATAATAGTTCCTCTCTGATGGACGGTTTCCTACTTATAAAAGCTAGGTAATGTCTTCTGTGATCGTCGTCATCTTGAAAAAGAATAGCTCCAATCCCTACGGTGGACGCGTCAGATTCTATTATAAAGTTCTTAGTGAAGTCAGGATATTCTAATTTTATACTATTAACCAATAGTCTCTTGGCATCTTGGAACGACTGTTCACAATTCTCATTCCATTTCCACTTGTTATCCTTTCTCAGTAATTCCTGTAGAGGCGCAACTGTCTCCGTATAACTAGGACAGTGCCCTGCGAAGAATTGGCATGTACCTAGAAAACTTCGAACATGTTTTACTCTAGTAGGTCTGGGAAAATTTGCAATCGCTTGAATTTTCGTCTCATTTGGACGGTAGCCCTCGCCATCCAATATGTGTCCCAGAAATGTAATTTCTTTCTGAAAGAACTGACACTTTCGAAGGTTGACCTTAAAATTTGCCTTCCTTAAATCTTCGAACAACATTCGGAGATGTAATAGATGTTCTTCTTTGCTCTCAGATGCGATGAGAATATCATCTATATAACGGACCGCTATTTCTTTTATTTCAGGACTCAAATTCTGTTCAAGTGCTCTAATCAAAACAGATCCAGATATTTTGACTCCAAAAGGTAGGCGTCGAAATACATAGGTTTGTTGGTCAAACATAAACCCTGTAAATTTCTTTGAATCTTCACTAAGCCTAATATGGTGGTAGGACGAAGTGAGATCAATATTTGAAAACCAAATCTTGCCTTGGAATTTCCTAAGTAATTCCCTAATAATAGGCGATCTATCATCTGGTAACCATCTTGAATTCAAACTTCGCGCGTCTAGACATAATCTTAGACTGCCATCTGGTTTAGACACAACTGTCAAAGGATTCACATAAGAGGTTGTAAATTTTTCAATGGCCTTGTTATCTTCCATATCTTTGATAAGGATCTTCACCTTGTCTCTATGTTTTTCAGCTACAGGATATAATTTTGCATGGTAGGGTGCGTCATCAGTAACTCGAATTTGGTATTCGAAATCCTTAATTTCCCCAGGTCGAATATCAAATATATCCTTGAACTCTTCAAGAATATTTTCCAACTCTGGTAATCACTCTGATTTGCTATCTTCTTGTTCAGTAGACTCGTGAAATATACACACATCAAAAAAAGTTTTGCATCACCTCGGTTCCAAGAGTTCCGGAACCTTTAAATACAAAGGGAATAGAGATCAACACAAACAACATTTCAGCTCGTTTTATTGCTCATGAGACCCACACATTGCATGTTGTACCATCATACAGCTAGACTTTCAGCATTTGTGGTCCAGATTGCAGTACACACCACTACCTCTAATACCCAGTAGCACGTCCTCTTGCATTGATGCATGCCTGTATTCGTCGTGGCATACTATCCACAAGTTCATCAAGACACTGTTGGTCCAAATTGTCCCACTCCTCAACGACAATTCGGCGTAAATCTCTCAGAGTGGTTGGTGGGTCAAGACGTCCATAAACAGCCCTTTTCAACATATCCCAGGCATGTTCGATAGGGTTCTTGTCTGGCGAACATGCTGGCCACTGTAGTCGAGCGATGTCGTTATCTTGAAGGAACGCATTCACAAGATGTGCACGATGAGGTCGAGAATTGTCGTCCATGAAGACAAATGCCTCTCCAATATTCTGCCGATATGGGTGCACTATGGGTCGGAGGATGTCATTCAGGTATCGTAAAGCCGTTTCGGAGCCTTCCATGACCACCAGTGGCGTACGTCGGCCCCACATAATGCCACCCCAAAACATCAGGGAACCACCACCTTGCTGCACTCGCTGGACAGTGTGTCTAAGACGTTCAGCCTGACCAGGGTGCCTCCAAACACGTCTCCGACGATTGTCTGGTTGAAGGCAAATGCGACACTCATCGGTGAAGAGAACGTGATGCCAATTCTGTGGGGTCCATTCAGCATGTTGTTGGGCCCATCTGTACCGCGCTGCATGGTGTCGGGGTTGCAAAGCTGGACCTCGCCATGGACGTCGGGAGTGAAGTTGCGCATCATGCAGCCTATTGCGCACAGTTTGAGTTGAAACACGACGTCCTGTGGCTGAACGAAACGCATTATTCAACATGGTGGCATTGCTGTCAGTGTTCCTCCGAGCGGCAATCCGTAAGTAGCGGTCATCCACTACAGTAGTAGCCCTTGGGCGGCCTGAGCGAGGCCTGTCATCGACAGTTCCTGTATCTCTGTACCTCCTCCATGTCCGAACAACATCGCTTTGGTTCACTCTGAGACGCCTGGAAACTTCCCTTGTTGAGAGCCCTTCTTGACACAAAGTAACAATGCGGACGCGATCGAACTGCGGTATTGACCTTCTAGGCATGGTAGAACTACAGACAACATGAGCAGCGTACCTTCGTCCTGGTGGAATGACTGGAACTGATCGGCTGTCGTACCCCCTCCGTCTAATAGGCCCTGCTCATGCATGGTTGTTTACATCTTTGAGCAGTTTTAGTGACATCTATGAACAGTCAAAGGGACTGTATCTTTGATACAATATACACAGTCAACGTCTATATGCCGGAGATCTGGGAACCGAGGTGATGCAAAACTTTTTTTGATGTGTGTATAAGACCATCGAGCATCTCCCTCGATGTCTTCTTCTTCGTTTCCCTCGAAGTTTATTTCTTCGGTATTCTGAAATCTTACCGTCTCAGTACTCATATCAATGACAGCTTGATACTTCTGAATGAAATCTGCTCCTAGGATCATGTCAAATGCCATGTCCTTCATTACTACAAACACATGCCGAAAATCATGTACTCCTATTGAAATGCATAAATATAGCTGAGTCTTACAAAGGGATGTCTTGTTTGGAATAATTCCTTGAATCTTAATTCCGGACACAGGAATTTCTTCGAGATTCTCAGTGAGTTTCCATAGAGCATATAATTTCTGACTTACAAGGCATAACATCGCACCAGTATCGATCAAAGTATCGACAGGCTTGCCGAATACTTCGCACACTACAATTGGCAATTTAATCCTCGTTCCCATTTCCCTGCGTTCGTGATTATTCTGTATCAAGTCATCGTCCTCTACTTGCCATTTAATAATCCTGGAAGTGAAAGTCTTAATTAGGCTATCTGCTACTGAATATTTGAAGTTTTTTTCATCTTTGTTCTTGGATTGTGGTGTTCCCGATGTGCCAGGTTCACCCTGTTTCAGTTGTTCCAGGAACCGTTTGTTCTCTTGGTGTCGTTCCTCCAAGTCCTTCTTCGTCTCCTGCTTGAATTCCTCGTTGGATTGTCTTGGATTCTCGTTTCTTGGGTAATAGCCATTACTTCTCCCAAAGTGCCTTCTCTCTTGGCATCGTCCTTTGTTTCCTCTTGGTCTTCCCCATCGACCTCTATAATTGTTCGTACCTTACGGTCTCGCATATGGTGTCAGAAACACTCACGTTTGATTTGTTGAAAAATAATATTTTACTTAACAAATGAAAATAAAATAGATTACCGATACATTATCAGTACAGAATACGTTGATGCCTTCCCAGCTCCAAAGAACAACAACAATCAAGTACATGGCCACTGTTTTCTCTATGTCCACGCGCCCTCTATATCACTCGCGGCAAAACCTCGAAATTCCTGCACGTCTTCCCACATTCGGCCGTCCTGATCATCATCGTCCGCCCCGGACGATAAGCCTTCCTCAGGCCAGGGCTTCATGTATTCCACACAGGTGGTGGTGGTCTTGGGTCCTTCGTTGCTTCCTCGTCTTTCGACATCGTACGTATCATTGGGTTTGACCTTTGTGACTTGATAGGGCCCCAGGTACTTGGCCTTCAATTTCATACCTGGTCCGAATTGAGTCCTCTTGACAGCCACTAAGTCGCGGATGTTGTAAATCGAGGCTTATTTGCGTTTTTTGTTGAAGTTCTTGCGGTTCTCATCTTGAGTCTTGAGAATTTGCAGTTTTGCCTCCTGCCTGATCTGGTCGCATTGATCCTCAAAATTGTTAATGGCTTCTTCTTCCAACATCTCCATGATCTGAAGATCTGTTTTGTTTCGCATCTTGACCCCGGTCAAGATTTCAAACGGTGGTTGACCTATACTTCTCTGATAAGTCAAGTTCAGTGCCAGTTGAACCGACGGGACGACTTTGTACCATTTGGTTGGATCTTCGGCGGACAGCTTGGCTATGATGGATGTCACAATCGCGTTGATGCGCTCCACCTGGCCGTTGGCTCTGGGTAACCCAATGGTCACCAAGCAGTGCTTGATCCCTTGGTCCTCACAGTACTCTTCAAATTCTTTTGAGGTAAAAGATGGCCCTCGGTCCCTGATCATCTGAGCAGGGTTTCCAACGAGGATCATCTGCAGCTCCAGCTTGCTGATGGTTTCGCTCGACTTGGTGGTCTTGACTGGATACAACCAGGTGCACTTGGTAAAGCTGTCCAAGACCACAAGGATGTGGTTGTAGCCTTTATGCGTTGATTCCAGCGGTCCTACATGATCCAGATGATAGGTGTGTAAAGACTGACTTTCCTTGAACAGAGGCTGAAGTAATCCTTCCTGGTTCCCAGACTTTCTGTTTACAATCAGGCATTTCACACAGCTTCCGATCACTTTCTTCACCTTCTCTGTCAATCCTGGAACGTAGTACTGCTGTTTTATCTCCTCCTCTGTTCTCTTCACCGCGTAGTGTCCTTTGTCATGAATTGATCTGATGATCTCTTGCTGCATCGACTTTGGTACTACTAGAAGTTCTCGGCCGTCTACAAACTTGAATAACATCTGGTCTCTCAACACGTAATCTTCATATGGTCCTTTCTTCAGGATAGTTTTGATGGCGAGTAGTCCTTCGTCCTTGTTTTGAATCCTCTTGATTCTAGCAATCAGACTATCAGCGAATCCGAAAAGGGCTGCGGTACATCGACTCAAGGCATCAGCATGTCGCATCTTCGTTCCAGAACGATGTTCGATGGTGTAGGAGAATTCTTCCAACGACAGGGCCCATCGAGCGACTCTGGGTGTTAGATCTTTCATTTGCTTAGTCTTTTGGAACGCCGAGCAATCTGTCACTATTTTAAAATCCACTCCCAAAAGGTAGACTCTGAACTTGTTCAAGGCTCGAACAACGGCGAGGACTTCGAGCTCGTAACTACAATATTTTTCTTCTTGCGGCGTAGTCTTCTTGCTCATGTATGAGACAAGGTGAAGTAGACCATCCTCGGGTAGCTTCTGCAGGAGCACGGCGCCATAACCGAACTTGCTAGCGTCTGTATGAAGCTCAGTCTCATATCTGGGGTTGTAGATTATCAACACAGGACTGGATGACAAGATTCTTTTCAACTCCTCGAATGCCTCTCTCTCCTTGTCTCCAAACCGGAAGTCATGGCCGGTTCTGAGCATATCGCTCAAAGGTTTGGCAATTGAAGCGTAGCCTGGAATAAATTTCCGGAAGTACCCTGTCAAACCCAAGAAGCTTTGGAGAGCTGTGATCGTCTTCGGCACCGGGAAGTTTTGTACAGCTGCTGTCTTCTCATTTGACGGTTGAATCTTTCCTTCCTGGATTTGGTAGCCCAAAAAATGAACCTTCCTTTTCAAGAATTGACACTTCTTGAAATTTATCAGCAATCCGTAGTCCCGTGCAATGTCAAGTACATCAATTAACAATTGAATAGCTTCCAGTACAGTTTTTGCCGGAATTATCAAATCGTCCATGTAGATGAAGATGAGTTCTCTCTTTATCAGCTCCCGAAACACAGCGTTAATAAATCATTGAAAGACAGACGGGCTGTTAGTGAGACCAAAGAGGACTTTCTTGAACTCGTACTGACCTGAGTGGGTAACAAACGATGTATACTTTCTACTCTCTTCTTCAACGCCTACATGGAAGAAACCATTCTTCAAGTCAAGAGTAGAGAATACACGAGCATCTTGGAGTTTGTCAGGCAAGTCTTCGATGAGAGGGAGGGGGTAGTGATCCTTGACGATGATCCTATTTAGTGGTCTGTAGTCCACGCAGACACGATGTGAACCGTCCTTCTCTTTCACAAATACAACAGGACTGGCGTACTCGGATGCACTTGGTTGCACAATTCCATCTTTCAACCATGACTGAATCTGCTTCTCAACCACCTCTTTTTCTCTCGGTGCCAATCGTCTCGGTCTGCTACATATCGGTTCTTCTGTCTTCACAACCATCTTCATCTGGATATTCGTGGATTTGATTTTCATTGGGGTGTAACTCGCTACGATGTGCTCGACTGTTGCCTTGACCTCGTCAGATACAGTCTTCTCAATGTCCAGCTCGTCTTCACCTACGCCAATGCACATGACAAACGTCTCTTCTCTCTTCTTCAACTGAACGCCCTCTCCAGAAACCAACACCTCAGCCTGATCCAGTAAGTCGATTCCAATAATCATAGAAACTGGAATAGCTTCGTCGGGAACAACGTGGACGTCGACACAAAAATACTGGTCGTCAACGGTGATCGTCGTGTTGAACCATCCCAGCACGGACGCTTTGCTTGCGCCCAAGGCAGTCAGGATCCGGTTGCTTGGTTGCAGTTCTGGGGTGTCGTTTTCCATGTCCTTGTAAGCGTCCTGCCTCAACAAGTTGAAATGACAAGCACTATCTACCAGGGCTGATAAATTGTGGTTGCAGATTTTGACGTCCTTGTATTTGTAATTACTGACTGCTTCCTTCGACGTGTTCAAGACCACCGTCTGTTTCTTTAATTCTTCGTCTTTCTTTGGATTGGTACAATCTGTGGAGATGTGTCCGAATTTGTTACACTGGAAACACTTCCGTTCCTTGTCCTTATCCTTGCACTCGCTGGATTTGTGACTTGACTTGCCACAGTTGTAACACCTCTGCGCCTTGCCCTTATCCTTGCCTGCATCGTCATCCTTCTGTTTATTTGAATCTGCTCCACCGGATTTCTTCTTGTTGTGCTGCGACGACGTGGAAGACCTCTTCGAAGTTATCCTTCCCGCGGCACGTTCATACTGACGTAGTTTCTCTTTGAAGTCTCTAAGCGACTGAGCGCCGTACAATAACAGCTTGGTGCCAGAGTCATCCTCTATTCCGTCTATCACGTACTGCATGAGTGATTCATCGTCTATATCTCCTCTACTTGCTATCTCCTTCATTGTAAGGTAATATTCCTGGAGCGATTCGTCCCTTTTTTTCCTTCGTCTAAACAGCGTCGAATGGATCTCCGCTGTACTCGTGTGCACGTCAAATTCCTCTCGAAGAGATTTCTTCAACGCCGTCCAGCTGGTAATTCCCTTCTCACCCTGGATGAAGAGTTTTGCCAAGCCGGTTAGAGATTTCTTAGCGAAGATCAACTTCTGCAGTTTGTTCCATCGCATCAACGCAGCTGTTTCCTCAAACTCTGTGATCCATCGGTTGACTGGATATCCACTGCTACCATCAAATGACCTGACGGAACCTTCGATGTCGCGAAACGCCATAGCAAACTTCTGGGAATACCTCGATGCTTCGCTACCGTCACTTAAGCTGTCCCCTGGTTCACTCTCGTCGCCGTCATCGAGTTTCATTCGATTTAGCTTCTTTTTTCTTTTCGCCACTGTCAATTCCCTCTTAATAGTGCCACATAACCTCTTAGTCTCCTCTAGATCCGCTTTGGAGAGCGCTGCAGCTTTAGCTTGTGCCTTCTTTTGCACTTGTTCGTCATCGTGCTCGTCGTCCGAAGATTTCTCAATCATCTCAATGTACTCTGAAAAATGCGTCAGGTGGTGACAAATCGCCATTGCCATTTCCTCCGGGGTGCCCTCGTCTAAGAGCAGGATCACGCAAGATGCTTGCAGTTCCTCTTCCGTCAGTTATTTTGTTATAAACTCGACCTTGGCCACATAATCCTCTGAATCAGGTTCGAAAGTAAACCCTGAAAATTCTCGCAACCTCTTTCGATTGTTTCGATCATTTGGAGCGTCTTCAAATATAATCTTATGTAAAGCTTTTTTACAGCTGACACTGGAACAGTTGAAATGCTTTTGTTTATGAGATCAATATCTCCTAACGTCATCATTTTTGAAATATTAAGCTACGGTACTTATCTGCGTCAACACCGATCCCAAAGCTCTTTTGTAGTCTTTCTCAGATCGTCTTCAACTTCTTTACGTCTTTGTCCAGCTGCAAACCTTTCACTGATGAGATAAGCCTTCAGTCTCAAACATCCATCGTCAATTCGAGCTGAATTCGTCGTTGGCCTTTTGTCGTTTCGCCGTCGGCAAAATTGGCAAGTGAACATAACCTCAGAAATGCGTCGTTGATTCAATCCAGGACGTGCCCTCAATTTGTGGGAACCGGTGTCAAAAACACTCACGTTTGATTTGTTGAAAAAGAATATTTTACTTAACAAATGCAAATAAAATAGATTACTGGTACATTATCAATACAGAATAAGTTGATGCCTTCCCAGCTCCAAAGAACAACAACAATCAAGTCCATGGCCACTGTTTTCTCTATGTCAGAGCGCCCTCTATATCACTCGCGGCAAAACCTCGAAATTCCTGCCCGTCTTCCCACACAGATGAAGATGGAATTGTACGGATGAAAACCAAGATTACGCAAAGAAAAGACAGAATTAACTTCAGATATCCTATTATTTTGCCTGCAAATCATGAAGTTGTAAAGATGATCCTAAAGAAACACGAAGAGATGTGTCATGTGAGTGCGCAAGGATTATTGAATGCTCTTAGAGAGAACTTTTGGATACTTGGAGGACGTAGGACTGTGTTGAGTTGTCCTGCAACTCAAGGTGGGAGGATGTTAAGTTTTGTCTGTAGGCTACCCTTTTGATTATTTGATTTTCGAATGGCGATTGTTTTCTTAGTCGGCCCTAGGAAAAATGGCATCTAGAAGTATTAATAAATTGCACCTTTTGAATTGATATCTTCTCCTTATAGAATAAAAATAAGAATCTGCGATACACCGGTGAGTGTAATACTGACACTTGGATTATATTAAGAATGTCAAGTCTTTAAACGAGGTTAAAATATGTATATCAGCTGTTTTAGGTTATGCGAGGAAGGTGTACCCTGATCTCTGAACATGCACGATACTATATTTTAGGTCATGGACGTTAGTGTAGATTTTTTCTTTTTTTTAGCATATGGCTTTAAGTGCCAGGAGTTTGTAGCTGCTCCTATGCAGACACCCACGCCGTCACGTGTGGAGTGTTGTCGGGGGAGGCAAGTGTGATGTAAGGACGAGGAATTGGAAGTTAGCGGCTGTGGCCCAACCCCGGCATTTGCCTGGAAGGAAGATGGGAAACCACAGAAGACCATCTTCAAGGTTGTCGTCGGGGGAATTCGAACCTCATCGCCTCCCGGATGTGAGCGACTGCCTGCAGCTACGCCGTAACGACCACGGTTAACTCACCCGGTTTAGTGCAGATAAAGGTTTCCACAGGAAAATGTGTCCACAGTGTGTTAAGTTGTTAGGCCAGTCACCGTAGACACAAAAATCACGTTAGGTCGCAAATATTTGCAAGGTTCTGATTTTTAGCATGTTGTTAGGATAGATACCAATAGTGTAAAACCAAGTTTGCAACTTCGAAAAACCTGTGCTAACTTCGTGGTGCTCGAAATGTTCAGACTTTTTGCAGATTTAGCTTACAACTTCTAAACAAATTCATTCTACGGCAAATTCATCCATGACACTTTTAAAGAAGGCACAATAAGGGACAATTTGAGCGCAACCCCAGCTCTGTATGCCTTATAGATCTCAAAATATAGCACTTCGAAAATGGGTCATGTTTTCCAAGAAGTTAGAAATTTGTAGTAAGCTAGTCTTTCGAACAAAATGCCGTCTAAAATACAAATTCAATGAGGAAAGTCATGAGAAATAAAATTGTAGAGCAGTTATTTGGCTTTAATTTAAGCATAAGAAGAATGCTTTAGGACCAACAATTCTCATGTTATCAGGTAAAATAAAAATAAGGAAATCGGATTTTCAAGAAATACAGCTTCGAATGTAAATTGTTGTCAATATTGCACAGTTATCTATTAATGCCATATTTTTGTGTGGGTTGAGTGCCTGGAAGAAATCGATCTTAGCGATAAGGCCGCCCATTGCAGTCAATGTTGATACCCCCCCCCCCCCACCCCCCTAGGTTTAAGTGGAAGAACCGAACCCATTCGCGATATAACCCAGATGAATATCTCCGGGACTACAGTATCTAGCATAGGCCTAGAAATAATACACTTATTCTATCTGAGGTAACAACTTCTATTCACAAAGGTAATCTTTACACACATTAACATAACAACAAATAATAACATGACATGAAAAAGATATGGAAATATTAACACTCACAGCACTTGCCTTATATCTTTAACCGGTAGGTCAACATTCATAGTAATTCAACTCTCTACAACCAAAATGACAACATCATACAATTATCCACGTATTCCCTTCACTTTTCGTCGACTCGTCTCTTTACCAACATTCCAAAATTACGGATAGATTCTACACTATGCTCATTCATGACTTAACACATGATAGTAGATCTGAATACATTATTTCTTCCAATAATCCAAGACTCTTCCAAAGCAAACATTACCAATCTGTCGGTTTTCTATCATAACTCTCAGTTCACTTCTTTAATCGTACCAATAGTTACTGCTCGATGTACGTGTACGTCTAGTACATGCTAAGATGTCAGAATTCATTCTATTCCACAAATAATTCATGACTATTCCCGAAGCATAACTTTACCAACATCCACTCACTGTCATAAATACTCGTCGACTTCTTCAAAATACCAATATCTGCTGCTCAATACATATACATGTTTAACCACATGTCGGAATTCATATATCCTTTACAATAATTCATGACTATTCCCGGCAGCAAATTTTACCAGACGTCTCATCCCTGTCATGGCTCCCAGAACACGTCTCTTGTTCTCAACTCAGCTGACGGACGACTCCTGTTATCGTTCGCCAACAGAAGATTAATAAAACAAAAACCAGACAGACATAAACCCAATAAAACATTCGAGGTTAACGCTACAGAAGCAACCAACCACATATTTCATAGGCCAATCTTTTCATTCCCGGCTAACATGATTCTTACCAGACAAAATAATATTAACATCTAAATGTCAATGCTGTTTGTACTACGGTACATAATAAGGTACAGACTTTTCCTCTCTGGAATCAAAGATGAATCGAACAATCAAGAATCCCAAGCCACTTGGATACAAACAGGCCTTGCAGCAAACTCTTCTACCGTTTTCTCCCACGGAGATCCAAACCTAACCTTTATATTATAAGCTCCAAGCACACCTCATACTTGACTTTCAAAATAAAAAAAAATTACAAGCCTTACAGTAGTCGCATATGATGTGTAACATCTGACATAGAAGAAACCTCACGTGAAATTGTTGATACACCGGTATTATATAGTATTATTGACACAGATATTAATCTATTGTAAAAGGGAGTGTTTTACAGATATTGTAGTTTATAATACGAAACTCATTTTATTAGATGATTTGTAGCTTCCGCCAGCACTAGCCTAAATAAAGAATAATAATGGATCAACTAGATTAATAGACGCGACACCGCTGATAACCTTAAATTCCTTATAAACAGCTCCTCTTGATTCACAGACCAACACGTAATTTCATATGGATTCTGTTAAAATGAGTCATATTGATATGATAAATATCGTTTAAAATGATAATCTGGTAGCAAAAACATCTACCCCGCTCAGGATTCAAACCCAAGATCTCTAGATTCACAATCATACGCACTAACCCCACGGCTATTTCGACTACGCAAATATTGTGCACAAGATGGTGACTTATTTCCACGTTCCAATAATACTGCATTATGGAATTAAGTTTCATTTATATTTAACTTGTTTCGATAATGTTCCTGCGTGAAACTGAGTTTAAAATGCCTTATGAATAGGCCCTCTTGTGAGTAAAGAGAATGTATTGAGTAATAGTTCATGAAGGCTTGCTCAATTCTCGTATAACCACAACGATTATATTATATTGATGACTGCATTACCGTTGTGTGGGTTAATATTTGAATAGCCATTGTGCAGAAACATAATACTGGCAATGCCGACTACTTACAATGTTTGATATTAAGGCACTTTACCATTTAAATACTGATACGAAGACTTCGAACATGTACCATGTCATTTGTTTCAATCACTTGACACCAGAGTTCGCATGAGCGTTTTCCGTTCAGTATGTCATATACATTCCAGTGGCCGAGAGTGCGTCATGGTATCAATTTCTGACACCGCGCGCTGATTGTTTCTCTTACCAGTGCCAGCTGGATCGATCGATCGAGTTGGCAGTGCGTCTTATACTTCCGTTCGATCCACCACTGCCAGCTAGGGCACACTTCCGTTCGATCGATCGAGCGGGCAGTGCATACTTCCGTTTTCCACCACTGGCAGCTAGTACACTTCCGTTCTATCGATCGAGCAGGCAGTGCATACTTCCGTTCGATCCACCACTGCCAGCTCGATCGTTCCGATCCACTTCCGTCCCCAATTTTCAAAATCACTCCCACAAAACTGTCCAGCAACCGAGCGGAAATATGTTACACATTAATAATTAAACAAATGACAACCATCTCGGCGTTCACTCCCTGGACCAGGACACCACCTGCATTCTGTAGAAAAGACGAATACAAGTTCTTACCTTTCGGTGCAGCTCTCTAGCGGGAAAACAGAGAACCGAAGTCATCACACCAGGCAGCAAACACTAAACATAGCCCAAGAAGCTGTGAGGGTAAAATAGCGACGAATTATCGGCACAAATGTTATACCTACTCTTTGAGTAAAACTCACTGTACTTTTATTTATGTTATGCTGATTGCAATAAAGTGTTTCTAATCTAATATAATCTATTTTTGCGATAATTATTGCTACTGATATAGAAATTGGATGTAATGGAGTCAAATAAATAACTGGAAGGGAATTTGGAAATGTTAAATTTAAAAGGAAAGACAAAGCACGACCCCAGCAGCAGTTAAGGTGCACAACAAGCAGGCTGCAATAGACCCTCTCACAATATTCCAACGACTGTGTATAACAAAACAGTCTGAGACCAACCTAAAAAAAAAAAAACACTTTACATACGAGTTTGCCCCATATCCCATGCCTCTATTCTCCGAAGAGGGAATGCAAAAAGGAACAAAATCATCGTTCCACTCTGCCTTTACGCCCCTCCCAGAAAACGTCGCCGTTGGAGAAAGAACGTTTGTTGTGGTGGAAGAGGATACTTGCTCCCTAAGGTTATGTGGCAACGGAACAGCTCAGTGAGGGAAAATGTAGCTGCTTATATTACCTACACGAGCAACCATTTTGGAAAAAATGTCTCAGTTGTATTCGATGGCTACCCACAAGAGGGGGCTGTTAGGGGCACAAAAACAGCAGAACGGCTACGAGGTTATGCATCCTGAGCGTGCAGCGAAATCTTTATTGAAGGATCGATACTGATCGAAGTGCCCCAAGAAACGTTGTTGACCAACCCAAAAAACAAGCAGCGCCTGATCAACTTTATCTGCACTGGACATACAAGGGATCGAAACAAGGCAAGCTCCAGAGGACGCCGACTGCCTCATTGTGAGGACAGCATTGGAGAAGAGCGAGGAGTACAAACACGTCATACTCGCTGGAGAAGATGTCGACCTCTTGGTGCTCCTAAATGGATTGGGCGCCAACAAACAAAATGCTTCCTTCCAGAAAATGTGCCAGGGGTGGAACAGGTTGCAAGCAGTTCTTGTCAACATCATTCATTCGAGGAGATCTCTCACTCCCCCCTGGAATAGAGTTCTTCCTCCACGCCTTCAGTGGTTGCGACACCACCTCTGCCCTTTTCGGGCAAGGGAAAACGAAGATGTTGGGTGTCCTTTCAAAACAGCCAGACCTTCTTGACGTGGCTACCACTTTTCTCAACAATAACGCCACCCATGAAGAGATAGCCTCTGCTGGCAAAACATGTCTCGTGGCGTTGTATGACGGTGGAAAAGACGATTCTATCCACGCCTTGCGTTACGGGAAATTTGTCCGATCTGCTTCCAGCGCAAAAGTCAACTTCGCTCGCCTGCCCCCAACCGAAGAGGCTGCTGCCCAACATTCCTGCAGAACCTACCACCAAGTGCAGCAGTGGTTGGGGGTTGAGAAAGAACCCACCAAGTGGGGATGGACAAGGAGTCAGCAGGGGATGACACCGGTGACCTCAAACAAGGAACCAGTGCCGCAAACTCTGCTCAAACTCCTGTCATGCAGGTAAGGTAATCAATTCGTATTAGGCCGGTAATAGTCAATGTCCACTGCTGGATATAGGAATCTTTTCTGATTGAAATTAAAACATTTGATGCTACTGTAACCTGTATTTATTATAACTGCTGAGATTCTTGTCATACAGGTGCCTGAAAGAGTGTGGAGCAGGGCGATGCTCTTGCCGGAGAGCTCTCTGTAAAATTTGTCGGGGAAAGACCTGCCTTAATTCTCCTACCCTAGACATGACTGAGTCAGATGAAGACAACTTCGACGACCCCCTTTTACATCAAGATCCAACTACACAGGTGTATCCGGAGTACTAAGAAGAGCCGTATGATGAACCTGGGCCTTCCAAAAGAATACTACTGTCTCGCTAAGTGTAGATAAGCCTAACATTACATACATACCATTTCGTTGTAATTTGGGTAGGTAACTGACGTGTTGCGTGTTTCTGTCGCAGGTGTTAGCTGAGGGCCCTCCATCACTTCGCCACTGTGACTTCAATATTGATAAGAAATTACACATTATTATTAATTGTATTCAATTTCATTTTGCATGATAAATAATTTTCCACTGATTGATGTCTTTCTTATACTTTAAAAATGTCCTACAATTCGTCAGGCTAAACTTTTTGAAAAATCATATTTCCTAATTGTTTTTACCTGATAACAAGAGAACTATTGATCTTATAACGTTTTACTATTGCATAAATTAAAGCTAAATAACTGCTGTACAACTTTACTTCTTATGATTTTCCTCGTAGAATGGGTATTATAGACGGTATTTTGTTTGAAAGACTAGCGTACTACAAATTTCTAACTTTTTTGAAAACAATGCCCTTTTTCGAAGTGTTGTATCTCGAGATCTATAAGACATACAGAGCTGAGGTTGCGCTCAACGTGTCGCTAATTTTGTCTTCTTTACAAGTGTCACCGATGACTTGTCCGTAGAATGCATGTTTTGGAAGTTAGAAGCTAAAAACTGAAAAAAGTCTGAAAATTTCAAGGTTTTTCGAGCAGCACAAAGTTAGCACAGGTCTTTCGAAGTTGCAAACTTGGTTTTACATTATTGGTATCTATCCTAACAACATCCCAAGAAATCAGAACCTTGCAACTTTTTGTGGCCTATGTGTGACATAAAATGTTCTGCGATTATAACAATCAAGTTGCTACCTGTGTCAAGTAGTGGACAGGATGCAAGACAACAAACTTAGAGGTAATTAAAACAGCACCTCTAGAGTTTAAGTGTCTGCGACGAGCTTTATGCAGTACTAGCTCGTAATGAAAGTTGCTACAGAATGTGGAGGTGAATTGCCCTCATTCAAAATGCTGCGGTTCCAACACACACATAAAGTAGATTGGACAATACAGAGAAAAAATGCCCTTTCTAAAACCGTATACCACGTGTAATGTCAGTCTGTTTGTCTCACTAAATATCAGCCTGCCTGCATTTAAAGTAATGATCAGCTGTGATAATGACCACAATAATTATTTTAAGCCATTATAGATGTGTGTCAAATAGTGAGTGGCTTGCAATTTTATCCCATCACATATAGTCAGTTCAAATTTTAGCAAAACAACATCGCTGTCGTAAATGGTGATTCATAGCTTCTAAACGAGTAATTGCACTCAATATGCTTCCAAAGTTCGACTTTATGTATGCCAGATATTCTGAGAGACTGTTAGAAAACAATTCCTGCTCACTCTTGATGGAAGAGGCATCATCTTTGTTGAAGCCGTTAACAATGTTTTTGATAGTATAGTAGTTACCCACCTAGTAAGAACTGGCTGTGGAGGGAGTGGTCTCAAAGGAGCTATCACTTTGAAAGTCGCAACTTGGAGTGGAGCTTTTACAAAAAAGATTAGATATTAATTTATCGACTCCAAGAAAATTCTCACGGATTTCTTCTTCCACCATGTGCAGAGCGTGCGCAAGGCAAGTGAGGTGAATCATTCTTGGATAGAACTGAGGCCTTGAGCAGCTTTCACAATATACGGAGCAGCATCAGTAACAAAGAAAAGAACGTTTTCCCGCAATTTCATCCTTCCATAAAAGTTTTAGTGCATTATCAAAAAGAATTGCAATCGTTGAGTGATTTGCTCTGTCTAAAACTTGTGACGTTAGTAAACTGTCTCCATGACCATCAGCACGGAGTGTTCCAATAATTACATTTCCTATACAGGGTAATTCTTATTAACGTTTAAAAATCTCTGTAGCGACGTGGATGGAATTGAGACAAGTAATTTGATATAGGACTCTTAGGGTTGCAAGTGTCCATAAATACCTTAAGTGAACCAAACATATGACGTCATCCGTAGGGCTCGGATTTGTAGGTAAATACATATTTTTTCAATGTAAATACATATTTTAGGCATTTTTCTATAAATACATAAATTCCTGCTTTTCACTTATTAGCTTATAAAAAGATATATTTACTTTTTTTTAAATCAGTATGCTAGATCATTCAGTTTATTGTTGCATTTTTGTTCTGTGTTACTTCAACGGGGAAGAACCTGTGAGCTATCTAATCTTCATGCAGAGCGTATGTCAGGTTGCAACTGTGTTATACTTGACTTGTCGCCCCGTACACTCACTGTGGAAGCCGGGGATTTCCTTGTCCATAGCCATGTTGCACCACGTGCTAGACGTCTCCTCCCCCAGCTACCTGGAACCAATGTCACTCGCATGCACTACATTTCTGGCACTGCGAAGTGTAAGGTAATTCTACGATGCCTAAAGTAAAAACAACTACAAGTTATCGTCTGTTGCAAAATGTTAAGATAATTTTACTTCTGATCGGGACGTTCTGTTCTGCCAACCATGTGGGAAAGCAATCATGGCTGAACAGCGATCTCAAGTTACACAACACCTCAATGGCAAGAAACATATTGCCGCAGTTTCGCGTCTTCAGAAGTGTTTCGCGATAATCGTCGGTCATTTGTGATGGACAACCTGAAGATGTATCTCGTGCATTGTAATGCTTCAGCAGTCCGTGATACATAGCATAAATTGCATTCGTGAGTAGCCTACTGCATATTCTTTATATTCACATGAATAAACTAAATTATAATTATTATAATTAATATTATAATTAGCCTACATATTTTTACTTTTTTGTCACATATTTCAGGTATTTTTAATACATAATAAATAAATATTTTCCCGATTTTTAGCACCTAAAAATCCGAGCCCTAGTCATCAGGTGACGGCTCAGCTCGAGCGATCAGGCTTACTTACGCGCGCAGCTCCCGAGAGTCACGTGACAAGGCAGAACGCACTGGGGAAATCGTTGTTGGCACAGCCGTCTTGCAGCAAGTGCGTACGAATTTGCAGCACCATAACAAAGGTGCATGTCTGCAAGCTCAGGGAATGTAAAGGGGTTCATTTTCAACTCGAGTTTGATGTACCGGTACTGTATTGAACTGTGTGGTTGAGAACTCTCAAACCGTTGTTATCTAGTACAGAAGTTCATGTCGAATGACTAATTTTGCCCCATCCTACCGAATCCAGTGTAAAATTCCCGAACGCTTCCGATCACATTCGTAATACAAAGCGTTCTTAAGGTCAACGAACAATCTGTTTCCAAATGAAAGGAGAAGAGAGAGAACAATAAAAGATGAAGGATAGGCTCCGGATTCGAACCTCGGACCCCACGCGCTCAAGACGCACACGCAGACACGGAGCCAGATTGATACGATATTCAACGTTTGCTTTGGATGCTTTGGTGTGCGTAAGAGTTGATGATGATGATGATAATTGTCGTTTTAAGGGGCCTAACATCTAGGTTATCGGCCCCAGATGGTTTGGGTGATCGTGAAGATGACAATGAAATGCAAAGTTAAAAACTAAAACTAACTACTAACCTACATACTAGAAGAAGAAATGGAAAACTAAAGGAGAAGAAGGCAAATAAAGGACAGGAGGAAAGAAATGCCCTCAACCCTCACAGAATGCGGATTGAGGGACTTGGAAGGAAGGAGAGCCATGAAAGGCAGATAGGAAAGGGAAAGAGGAGAGGGTCCTCCCCACAGGTAAGGGACAAAAAGGGGAAAACGGACCCAGCTCAGGAATCCCTCGGGGTCGCCACCTCCCGAACTCACCAGCCGTGAGCCCCTGAGGGTGTAGCACTATCTAGGGTGCACCAAAAGTGGTGGGGCTACATACACCCGGCCTCCTTGAGGGCCTTAAGCAGAAGGCAGGAGATAACACGAAAAGAAAAAGAAGGCTGATCCCTCGCAGAAGGAGGGAATCAGAAAACATGAGACAAGGGCCAATTAAGGCGGGAAATGAAGAGACTCCCTAGTCCTCGGATACCTTAATACCGTCGGGGTCGGAAGAGAACAAGAGTTGACAAAGTGAGGTCGATAGGAAAGAAGACAGAGAGGAGCCCGGCACAAGTAAGTGGAAGCAAGGCCGGACTCAGCTGGGGCCCCGTGGTCGCTAACCCACGTCCCACTAGATGTGAGCCTCTGTGTGCGTAAGAGTGTACGGGCCTGTCCGCTCGAGCTGAGCCATCACCTGATGACGTCATATGTTTAAACAGTTGTGGTTCACTTTTAAGGTGTTTCCGGACACTTGCGAACCTGAGTGTCCTGTATCAAATTACTTGTCTCAATGCCATCTGAGTCGCTACAGAGAGTTTTAAACGTTAATAAGAATCACCCTGTATATCTACCTGCAGTGTCCGTCGTCTCATCAATAGATATCCAAATCTTATTGTCTGCTACACTTTGCCGTATTTGATGTAGAGATCTTAGTACAGTACAGCTGGAATGGTTTTGTTCCAAAAACTGTGCTATGGTTGGCTTTTTGTAAATCGTTAGAAAAACACAAACAATGCTTAACTCTGAATTTTAGAATAATTTGCACGATCATTTTGTCGGAATACTTGAAAAGCGTTTTTCTCTGAATAGGCGTATTTTAAAGAAAAGTTTTTTAAACAAAAACTGTAGACGACATTGTCACCTACAAACTTTACTCATCGAGGTCATGTCATACGTTTTGAAATGCAGAAGTTAGGTGGCGCCAAAGTTTCCAAAAAAGGGTTTTTCACTTTTTGTCCTAGTTTTTTCACAAAAGAGTGAATCAGAAATTTGTTGCTCTCAAAATTGTCTGCAACATTTATTTAAACGTTTGTTTCCTCCGACTTACCGTTCCAAAGTTATAGCGCAGCAAATGCAACGCTGCGTAGTCAAGGCTACTATTGTTACTGCGGAGAGAGCGGTGGGCATAATTTAGACCGGGACCGGTGTCGGACAGCTGCCTAAGGCTCGGTCAAACAAGACGCGGGCTGTGTTTGTTAATTAGCTCAAACAATCACATCTATTTCAATCGCAACGTATCAATCATAACTGTACACATATTAACCTTTGTGCCATCTGAATAGTACAATTTTCACACTTCGGCAGACTATAACTTTGGAACGGTAAGGCGGAGGAAAACAATGTTTCAATAAATGTTGTAGACAATTTTGAGAGGAACAAATTTCTGATTCGCTCTTTTGTGAACAAAACATTTTTTTCTAGGACAAAAAATGAAAAAACACTTTTTTTGAAACTTTGGCGCCACCTAGCTTCTGCATTTCAAAACGTATGACATGACCTCAATGAGACGAATTGTAGGTGACAATGTCCTCTACATTTTTCGTTTAGAAAACTTTTCTTTAAAATACGTCGATTCAGAGAAAAACGCTTTTCAATGTTTTTTTTTTTTTTTTTTTTTTAGTTTTCCGACAAAATGATCGTGCACATTATTCTAAAATTCAGAGTTAAGCTTTTTTTGGTGCTTTTCTAACGATTTACAAAAATCCAACCATATCACAGTTTTTGGAACAAAAGGTTTTTTTTTTCTGTGTAGCTGTCCTGTACTATCTTCATAGGAACGCGGGAAATAGCTTCTTCGCAATGTTGATTTTGTAGGAACAGATTTCTTTGTGTACTTCCACAGAAAATTCTTGAAATGACAATTGTTTGCTTTGTTCAGAGGAATGTTTGCAGACACAGTTCACAAAGTTCCTTCGAAGTTCTGTCCATCGTTGAGAGTGTTACAGCCTTTTCGAATAGCAGTTGCTGTCTCTTGTTATCGGCGTGTTGTCAACTGGTACTGCTGTTGTGCTTTGCCGTGTTACAATGCTGCTGCACATTAAATCGCTTTTCAGCCACGACTTTCACATCACACAACTTGCAAAACAGAACTGAACCATCTGAACAAAACATATTCTTCTCTAAATTCCTTAACAAAGCATCGAAACTTAACACTAGTAGAAGTCTTAGGCATAATGGAAAATTACGTCTCAAAATTCACGAGCTAAAAATAGTATCAAAACTCACGACAATAAACTAGTAGCTGAATGAACATTATAATAATAGTCTCAAAACTCACGACTCCGGAGAGCACACTGCCCTTCAACCCATGTTTGTCCACCCAGTTTTAGAATGGGATTTCGTTTGTATTGTACAGACGTCACAGCGACGCAGGTTATCAGACAAATTCTATGCCCGCCCATGTACATGACCACAATGTCGCAAAGCCCCTAAAAGATTCAACAACAACATCTTGATGAGAGAGGTGCCAATTACAAGAGGGCAAGCAGTTCTGGCTGGCTCTAACAATGGACCTTTTCCCAATGAACTGGCTTGGCCATGGCTACCTATAACCTAATAGGTGGCTGTGGCTTGGTTCGTGAGTTTTGAGACTGACACAGGTACAAAAACCGGTTAGAACCTGAATTTTGCGACTCGTGAGTTTTGAGACGACACGTAATGGAATGCGTACAGGAGTGCGATTCACCGTAAACTGACGCTTGTTCAAGATGTAATTAGCCAACTGCTGGGGTGGGTTTTTCTAGATTATTTCTGTCTCCACCTGCGACCATCCCACCGAGTACAATGTTGTGCGCAAAAGGTATTCCACTTGCATTAACTGCCGTTGTGACATCCAGATTCAATTTCTGTAAACACTAGTTCCCGTTCGGTAAGATGATGATGATTGCACACCCAGTGCTGGATTACCCATTAGGCCCGACTAGGGCCCCCAATTATCTGGGGCCCCCAAGCAATTTCTAATTTAGTTCAATTTTATTCCGAAGATTTAGATTTTTTTTATCCAGAACTGAGACAGTTTCAGCATTATATTAAAATTACGATGTCCTTTTAAAATCTGAGTACACTCATTCTGAACTTAACGAAATTCTTATTCGAGACAAGCTTGAGTCTGTTTCCCCGAACGTTGAAATTGCTTTTCGCATTTTCTTGACCCTCATGATAACGATTTGTTCTGCGGAGCGCTCGTTTTCAAAATTGAAACGGATCAAAAGTGCGCAAAGTAGTATCATGTCACAAGAACGATTAGACATGCTAAGTTTAATGTATGAGTCAGATGTTCTGCGGGAAATTGATTTTGATGACATTGTAGAAGATTTAATTGACCGAAAAAACAGAAGAAAAAATTGATTAAATTTTACAGAAGTAAAAAGTAGTATGATTTGTTTAATTGTTCATCAAATCATCTGAAATGTTTTCAAATAACGATGATCGTTTCAATTGAAATGTATGTACAGTATATATGTAGGCCTATGTATGATTTAATAAAAACTGTATTATTCATCTTGAGAAAAGGAACACTTGTATATACTTCATTAAATGTACAAGTGCTAAAAAATAAAAATTATTTGAAAAAAATAAAGGGGCCCCAGAAATCTGAGGGACTTGGGTCTCATTTTACCTTAATCCGGCACTGTGCACACCTACAGCTGCCGTCAAACTACCGAAATATGACGTTCTTACCAAAAAAAATGCTCAAAATAAGACCTAATGGTAAAAAATGTTCGAAATATGAATTTATATGACAAATAAAAACCACTGTATTGTGACGATAATCACTTGATTTGCATCAGAAAGCAATCGGGCATGAAAATAGAGGCAAATAAAAAAAATGACAGTCAGTCTGAAAGACTAGACTTTGTATCATTTTAAATGCTACAAATGCTGAAAAATGCTAGAAAGACTGGAGGCTTCTCGCTTCACTCGAAGCCAAAGACTCTTGACATGTTAGAAAATTATCTGCATAATACTTATCTTGCTTATCTTGTTTCAAATTACTCGCGAACGGCAAGTGCAAACCAAGGGCAAAGCAAGGTCAAGCGCGCAGGATGCCGCACGCTCACCAGAGCGCGCGGGGACGTGCCCCTTCCATCCAGTCTAAAAGCACTTTTAGTGGGCGATGTATTGAAGATAAGAGATATGCTTTGGCGGACTTTTTTGTAGAACTTTTCATGCTGACCAATTCTTACGCTCATAATATATTAATATTTTTAACGGTTTGCCCAGTGCAAGCTTAAGAAGCGCACGGACGCCAAGTTTCTTTTCGACTTTTTCACTGAAATCGTTACTGCTTGGCTTCCTTTGATCATACATACATTATTTTCTACAGCATCTTTCCTCGAGATATCCTTTACAGAATGGTGAAAACCGCATCAAAATCCATCCAGTGGTTCTCGAGATTACCCGTGACATCCAAGAATCGGGGATTTTTGTCTTATACTAACGAAGTAGAGATTGTCGGAAACACATGCACCAAACGGTACTATGACGTCACACACCTCAGTGCATCTGGGTACATTTCGTCCCGTCACCGTAACGTAACGCCAGACCCCAACGTAACGACCAAGTCGACAAGATCATTTAAAATGATAAAATAATGACTTTTCCTAAATATCCAAGCCTTAGTTATAATGAACCGTGTGTCTTTTGTGGAGTGAAATGCATCAAAACCATACCATTTCCATACCTCATTGCTATTAGAATAGCCATTGAAATACAGACGATCTACTCATGAGAAGTGAGCTTGCCGGAGCAATAAGTATCATCCCTAGATTAAAAGGCTACAGCATGTATGCACACCCTGAGCTGGCGCTCCACATCAGGACTGAGCAATACTGCCTCCAGCATGCCAAGCACTTTTCTGCGCTTGACGGCACAGCCACTCGTACATCTCCGGTAAGCGACGGAGCTTATCTTCCAGCCAGCGAATTAGTTCATAATGTTGCAAAAATATTGGCGCGTTGATAGCTTTTCTTGACCATCATCACCTCACCCACCCCACCTTTTCTTCTCGCTGGTATCCCAGCAACGATTACAATGTAACACGTTAGGTTACAACGTTTGTTATCGTTGCTGGGCTACCAGCAGGAAGAAAAGATGTGTCATTGATAATAACTCTCTCTATCCTTTTGGGGGGTGGGGGGTATCAAAATCCATGTTTAGATCAGTCGTCCGGCTGAGTAAATTAGTAATATTGTTTTGAAAAAATATCCAGGGTTATGAGTATGTCATTTTCCCGAGTTGCGCGGTTTAGCGATCGCAGCAAACCGGCCGGATCCTCGTCTGTATCACCAGGACGAAACCGAGGGTCTACATCTTTGCAGCCGACGGATAAGAAGCAGAATACAAGAGGGAGTCTTGTGAAGAGCAGACCCAACACTCCTCCGAACACATCTAGAATCCGCAGCAATAGTGTCAACCCTCAGACCAAGATTCCCACTGCCCGAGCTAGACTACTGGTTAAAACCAACACTAGTCTCCACGCCTTACCTAAGCAAGCAAACAGCAAATGCGGATTAGATGAAGCATGCGGCACTCGAGAAGGTTCACCATCCGAAAATTCGGACATGAACACACCGCAGTCGACGGACTTCAGAGAGGGTAGCATTAGTGGCAACACGGTGAAGACATCGCTTCGTGTTGGAGCCACAAAGATGGCGGGGTCACGCAACAGCAAGGTGGGAGGGTCAACTGCGCAGTCGCGCGAGTACCAGGACCGCCAGAACAGACGCAACCTTGAGTCTCAGTACGCTACCAAGAAGCGACGCTACGAGTCGTTGAAAAAAGATCTCTTGCAAAAACAGCGTGCAGTCATGGACACCTTCGCAAATCTCAAGGAGCTGAGAATGCACCTGGTCGACTCAGGATGCAAGGGCATGGCCGAGTTGGAAGAAGTCAAGTACTTGGACATAGGCAGTAAAACAAAGGAGTCATCAGAAACGAAACCGGAGGAGAAGTTGACCCAAGGAGCGGGTGAGGCGATGATCATTCAACAAGCACTCAATGAGCCACTAATTTTGCAACATAATGAACTCATTCGCTGGCTGGAAGATAAGCTCCGTCGCTTACCGGAGATGTACGAGACGATGTGCCTGACGTCGACTGTCAAGCGCAAAGAAGTGCTGGGCATGCTTGAGGAAGTAATGCTCAGCCCTGATGTGGACAGCCAGCTAAGGGTGCTGATAGATGTGGTTAATAAACAGGGAAATGAATTTGACAGCCAGTTGGAGTTCGTGCAGAAGGAGGAAGTGAAGACGATGACTGAGCTGATCCGGACGATTTTCGGTATGGTAGAGGAGGTGAATAGGCTCAAAGACGAACACCAGGAGCAGATGAAGGAGGTCCAGCAGACTCTAGCGGCGGCCGTTGCAGAGAAAGAAGAACAGCAACAACAGTTGAAACAGCAACTGTTACAGCATGTAGAGGAGCCCCAACGACCGGAAATATACGACACCAAGCAACTGGAGGAACAGCTAGAGCAAGCTCACAAGGAGATGGCGGAGCTTAAGACTCAGATCAACAACCTACAGGCCCTTCTGTCCGAGAGGAACTCGCAGCTGGACACATCTAAAAATGAACTCAACCTCGAGACGCAGAAGACTCGGCAGATGCAAGACAAAATGAATGCACAGGAGGCACACTTGAGAACGGCGAGGCAGCACATGCGAGAGCTGGAAACCAAACTGGTGGCGGACGAGACACATATCACCCAGCTAAACGGTCAAATGAAGCTGATTGAGGAGCAACTGCGCCTGAAGGACAGTAAGTTTGACGAGAGAGTCAAGGATATGAACAACGCGTCCACCATGACCAGCAACATGCTGTCGCAAATGGAGAAACAGCAACAGTATCTGGAAAGAGAAATAGACGAGTTACAAAAGAAGTTGTGCGAGAAGAACATCAAGGAGAGTGAGAACATTAAAGCGATGACTGAGTTCCAGATGAAGTTACAGGCGGCGCAGCTTGAGCTGCGAGAAGTGGAACAGCGAAGGGACAACCTGCAAGAGAAGCTTAACGAGGAGTGCAAGCTGGCTGCCGAACTTATGGCTTCCAACAGTCAACTGGAGTCGACAGTTAAGAGGACAGAGGAGGAGTTGGATAAGTATCGCCAGAGGGAGGCAGATTTGTGGAATGAGGTCGAGACCCACAAAGTCTTGCTCCAAGCTGCCAAAGGACAGATTGCAGTGCTTGAAGATGAGAAGACTCGTCTGGTCGATGAGCTCAAGAAGAACTCGCAAAAGGACGATGAACTCCTTAGACTCCACACCGAAATAGCATGCAAGAACGATGAGGTCAACAGACTGAGGAACCAAATCAATGACTTGACAGCGGAAGCCACGATATATAAAGAGAAGATAGACAAGCACGAGACACAGATAGACGATCTGAAGGCTCGGTTGGTGGCCTCCAAGGCAATGACAGCAGACAGCAGCGTAACCACCAAGCAGGTGCAGGAATTGACTAAACAGGTAGCGGACCTACAGGCCTCGGTGACGGAGCTGGTTCATAACAACGAGCAACTGGAGCAGGCCGTGTTACAGAAGCAGATGGAGGTTGAACAGAGGGAGCGAGTCATGCGGGAGCAGACCAAAGTGCTGAAGGTGAGAGACGAACTTGTGACTCTTCTCAAGAGCAAGGACAAACGGCAGGAGGAACAGATTCATAATATGCAGTCCTCTATCCAGAACAGGGAGAAGAACAACGACAAGGTAAACAAGGAGGTGGCAGCGAAGGCGGAGGAGCTGCAGAACCTGTACCAGACGCTAGAGAATAAGCAGCAGCAAGTGTTCAGCCTTGAACGTCTCGTCAAACAACTAGAGGAACAACAGGAGCGTAGCCAGGCCCAACGGACAAGGCACGAGGCACGTATCGCCCACCTTGAGATGACTCTGCAAAGCCGAGATTCCACACGGGGTAGAAAATTCCCTTTCCTGTAACAGAAAGCCTAAGAGCAGCATATGGAAGATGAAAGACCTAGCCCTGTTCCTGAATTCAATTCAAGAAAATATGATTTCGGTAGCCCCTAAAATGGCACATAAACATTTTTATTTATATTGTAGTTTTTCTTTTTAAATTACCGTAAGTGTTAATGTGTACAGGAATTTGTAAATACAATTTTTAATGATAGTATAAGTTCAATTTAGATATACAAGATGTATGCTACCAAATGTAACGTAGCTTACATCCTTTACAAAGTCTCACAACATTTTGTTTATATTCAGTTATTACGAATACATATACCGGTATTTAAAACACGATACTTCGAATTCATTCGTGCATGTAAGAGTAACATCGCGGAGAATTCGTTACTTTTACGGGAATAATACAAGTCAAAGATGTTTATGGCAATAGAATACCAATAGCAAGAAAGAAGAATACGGAAATAAACAAGATGTTCAGTAAAGAACATATAGCCTACTTTCTCCTAAATGCATGGGTATAGTTATAACTTTGTCCGTTTCAAGGAGTATAATTGAATGTTGGTTGTAGTAGCTTGTTGATATTAAACGTTGATTGATTGAATCCTCACCTGAATTATACACACACACACACACGCACACACACACACTAATACAGCCATCACAATAACACAGGTTATCAGACAAAATTCAACTCACACCCAAGTACACGGGGCTAAATGAGGCATGGTGTCCATGCATCTCAAATGAAACAATAACAGCAGCTTTCTACCCAAATCCAAGTACACACACGAGTAAGCCTACAGACGTCACAATGACACGGGTTATCAGACAACTTCTACACACACCCAAGTACACTGCGCTACAAGACCATGATGCCGCAAAACCTCTAAAGAATCAACAACAAAAACAACAACAACAATAGACTCTACCGCGGTTCAAGGACAACGAATTTTAATCGCTGTAGTCGAGTGCTTAAAATATGTGGTGTTATAAGTATACCGTATATATTTTTTCGATTAAAAATACACTCGATACAGGGTGTTTAGAAAAAAGTGTCCGATATTGCAACAAGGGTTGGGATTGGTCAACGCAAGAAGAAATGTTCCTATAGACATATGTCCGGAAACAAATACCTGTTGAGATATGCAACATTTCACCCGCGTGGAGGAGGCGTTCTGTTCGGTGGTGCAGGGGTCTTTCCGTTGAAGGACTTCGCATGAGTCGGATGTTCAGTCATAGTATGCGGTTATGCGGTTCGCCGGACCTTATTCCATTGGATTTCTGGCTACGTTAACATTCAAAGACATTGGTGTATGCCACACCCATCGACAATGTGCAGATGTAATAAGAGGGTGTGACCAATGACTGTGCCCACATCCGTGAGCAGCCAGGCGTGATTGGACGATATCGGGATTCCTCGCGAAGAAGAGCCGAAGCATGTGGTAACCATGTGGAGCATCTCTTGTAACGTGTATATGGTATCCGCGGACAGCCCGGCTGAAATCATCACAGCTCCTGGTTGGTGGTGTTGATCGATGTTTGCACAACGCGTTTTCTGTTAAACGTGTGTGACAGTCAAGTGTTCATTAGAAGTAGCTGGTAGGAAGACGTCCGTTGTCTGAAGTGTAAGTACACAACACAAGTAAATTGGCTCATATCTCAACAGGTATTTGTTTCCGGACATATGTTTATAGGATCATTTCTTCTCGTTTTGACCAATCCCAACCCCTGTTGCAATATCGGACACTTTTTTCGAAACACCCTGTATATGCTGAACATTAAAACGTGTGAGTACTTATCATCATCGGTTTGCAGTCCTAATACTGATCAGTTGCAATAAAACATGTCCAGATTGTCCTGTCATTTGCCGCTTCCTTCATTGAATTATAATTCTGTGCTTGAATGTCGTTTAGGATTTGTTTAAGAAAGGTATTTCTCGGTCTTCCTCATGGATGTTTTCCCTCAATGAACCCTTCTGCCACAGTTCTCATTAAATTTGAGTGGCGCATTGTGTGACCCTATCATGCGAGATGACGTTTACGGATTGTGCGAAGGATTGATCCCCGTTGGTTCACGCTGTCGAGAACCCTGTTGTTCGATATCTTGTCTCTCCACGTCACATTTATCATCTTACGATAGCACCTCATCTCAAAGGCTTCAAGACTGTTCTTTTCATTTTATTTAGTGTCCACGTTTCACAGGCATACAACGCAACTGTCCATACAAAAGTATTGTTACGGCTGTGAGTTTGTTTCATAGCTCGCCGCATGAGTCACAACTGCCCCCGGGCTGGGCTGTGCTCTGCCTCAGTGTATTGCGTGCGCCTTACGCAACAGGACTACTAGGACAAAGGGATGGTCCAGAATATTCGTGACCCAGCCAGTGATGGAAACCTCAAGAAGCCGTGAACCCTGGATGGGTTTATTTATTGAGTCACCGGCCTGCTATATAAGAGCGACCTGTCAAGCGGAGTGTGTGTGTGTTTTTCGAGCTAGTGCGAGCACTTACCTTGAGCGACAGTTGTTGGCAACGTGACTTGCGAAACCCCTAGTGAAGCTGATTCTCTTGACAGCGAGGGAGTGAGAAGCATACAGGGGACTGCCTGTGTTTTGAGCGAGTGTGATTTCACTGAGCGACAGAGGTATTGTGGCGAAGTGCCGTGCGAGTTACGAAATCCAGTGACATTGTTTCCCAGCTTGTGGACAGCGAAGCAGCGTGTAGCAGGTTATCGTAAGTAACTGTAGTTTGTGTACAAGGAAGTGTTGCAGGTAGTTTCTGACAAGGCCACCGGACTCATTAGGACGGATTAACTTCTGTGGTTTGTTGACAAGTGAAGGACAAGGGTTCCCTACGAGAGGAAACTGGAGTGAGGTACTGATTGCTTGTGTTTGCTATTTGTGTGATGTATCTTTCTGGCCGCAATAAAGTTAATTATTTCTTTAAAGGAACAATCTGTGTTGTGCTTCAACCCACCGTAATCCAGTTAACAAAAGTGCCACTACGGGGGTGGCACGTAACAGTATGTAGCATTCTCATTCGGAAGGAAAGCTTAAGCCGACTGGTACACAGTAATCTCCCCTTCTGTATAAAAGCTAGTTTTGGCTGAGCAATGCGGCATTTAACTTCAGTGGTGCACATTCCGTCCTCTGTAATCTTTTAACCTAGGCAAGTGAACGATTTGACTTGTTGTATGTCCGAGTTATTAATCTGTAATCGAAGAGGTTTTGGGAATTTTGAGACTGTCATGTATTTTGTCTTTGAGGTGTTTATTTTGATCCCGTATTTCTGCACCGTTGATGCAACTCTTGACAGCATTGCCTGCAAAGTAGATGGGCTGCCAGCTAGAATGGCCTGATCATCTGCGAACTTAATTACCTTTATGGGTATTCCATTGATCTTCACTCCTAAATATGTGTCTTCTGCCATCAACTCACCAATAGCAGTAAACAGAATTGGGGAGAGAGGACATCCTTGTCTTACTCCTTTTCTGATAGGAACTGGATTAGTAAGACCTTCTCTTAAACGTACAATTGCATTTTGACCATTGTAGAGGTCCCATATGAGTGTAATGAGCTGTTCGTCGACTCTTATGTACCTTAATATAATGGGAATAGTTTATGCCAGGAAACTCTATCAAATGCCTTTTCATAGTCAATGAAGCATATATACCGATTTCGGCTCCTGCTCATCATACGTTCTCCGAGGATTCTAAGAATGCCAATGGCATCTCGGGTACCAACTCCTCGACGGAAACCAAACTGTGATTCTTGGATGTAGCCATAGACTGTCCCTTCTACTCTTTTCTTTGTGATTTGGATAATAATTGTGTATGCACGAGGGATCAAACTAATCGTTCTGTACACACTGCAGTTGGTCGCATTTGCTTTCTTTGGTAATGGAACCATGATGGAGTTTCAAAATTCATATGGACAAATACCCTTTTCGTAGATTGTTTGCGTTAGGTCATACAGTTTTTCATTAATTATATCACCAGCAGACTTGATTAGTTCACTAGGGATGTTATCGATGCCTGGAGCTTTGTCATTCGGTAATGACCTCACGGCCAACTCAAATTCACTTTTAGTCACAAATAAAGGTGCAACTTAACTTGTATGTGACTCATCAATAAAGAAAATAAAACGAACCTCCAGACTAAGAGTCCAGGTCGCTACCACTACGCCACACATGCCGTACACTAATAGTTGGTTAACAACTGGATTAGTATAACTACATGATATTTTGTCTTGCAATCAACGATTTCATTAGCGTTTTCTGCCGTTTCTATAAGCCATTATTTTGTTCAGTACGTTCCTAAAAGGTTATAAACTTACGATTTACGAGCAAACAATAGTGACCATTTTGACCCAACGGGACGGCACGGTCAGCCTGAACTGTTAATCACTACTGCGGTTACATATTCTATTTTAAAGTAGACAGTTTAAACCTACTATGTACGATGAGCGTAGACTATATGGTGCGTTCAAAAAGTAACGAGCCGGAGGCAGGAATGCACAAACCTGTGACGCCATCGTGGCATGTGTAACGAGGTGTGGTTCCGACCAGAGCGTGGAAGGTCACAACCCGTCGCTAGAGGGCACGCGTGCACGCCACGTGACGATACAAAGCGAGCAGCAGCGTGCATCAATCGACCAACGCTGCCAGTCGCATTGCAAACAGTGACATGGAGGGGTCAAACGAAGAGCAAAGAGGTGTTGTTCGGTTTCTGACAGCGGAAGGAGTAGTGGGTCACCACCACCCATAAAAGGCAAGGCCATCCACACGAGTGCAGGAAAGGTAATGCTGATGTTCTTCTTTGACAAAGATGGCCCCCTTCTGATACACTTCATGCCGCACGGCACAACAGTGAATGCCCAGCGTTAATCGCAAACCTTGACCATCCTTCGCCAAGCGATCAAAACAAAACGACCAGGTAATCTCACCCGTGGGGTCATTCTCCTCCATGACAATGCACGACCTCATACGGCCAACACAGTCGCGGCACTCCTGCAGACATTCAAATGGGAGGTTCTCGGTCACCCTCCGTACAGTCCAGACCTCTCTCCCTGTGATTACGCCATGTTTGGTCCCCTGAAAAGGGCTCTGCTGGGCCAACGATTCACCTCGGACGTCGACGTCCAGCTGTACGTGCGGAACTGGTTCACATCGCAGCCCAGGGAATTTTATGAGACAACCATTCACCGCCTCATGTCACAGTGGGACAAGTGCCTCAACGGCCAGGGCCAATACTTCTAACATACAGGTACTGGTTTCTGTAATGATGTCTCCGGTTCGTTACTTTTTGAACACACCTTATATATGGTAAGACCAGGTCTTGTTGAATCGTAAGTTACGATGACCTAGTAGTTTGGGCAAAAGACGCTTCCCACATTAAAGTATATTGTTGCACAAATCGGTAGAGATCGGATTATTAGGTTAGTCGTAATTTGATGCAAGCTTTGCACAATTTGGGTGGCCGCCATTACGTTTCCGTCAAGATGGCGGCGATATAAAACATGACACTGAGGGGCCCTTTGCTAGTGCTACCTCTGTACTAAATTTCGTTCAATTCAGTTTCAACGTGTTTGAATTGATAGGAAAGGGGGGGGGACAGACAAGACATACCAAATCAAACACACACACTTCATTGGCCTTGTGTAGATCTCGTATGTCAACATACAGGGTGTAACAACAATGTACGGCACAAAATGCTGGACACATTCCTCACACGTGGACGAAGAAATTATGTTATATGAACGTGGGTCAGGAAACGCTTTGTTTCCATGTTATAACTCATTGTTTCCAACTCATTAATGACGGGAAACGCACAAGAACAGAACGTACCAGCATACGACATGACACTCCTGCTCGCAGGAGATCTTCAATATGCCCTCCGTTCGCATTGATACATGCATCAATCCACCGTCGGTCGGTCGTAGTGAATCTCGGATGCGCTGATGTATCCCTGGAGGATTACGTTGGTTTCTCAGCCTTCCATAATACGGGCACGGAGACTCTGAACGTCTTGTACTGGGGTTCAATACACAAGAGCTTTCAAAGGCCCTCACAAATAATAACAATATCGTATGGCCTCGGTGCCGGGTGCAAGCTTTGTAATTTGACACCCAGAGGGTAGCTTGCATGTCGAATTTCGTTGTTCCTTGAAACACTATGAAAGTCAAGGAGGTTAGATATCTAACCTCCTTGAACACTATATAGCGCTTTCTAGTAGAGAAATGAGGAACTTTGTGTTGGCGGAAACTCCCGAGATTAATTTTGCCATTATGAACACGGCCTACTGAATTCAAATGGGTTCTTTGACATTCCAACATCGTATGACATGCGTGTCGTATTTTTGTCGCCTTTCAAAAAAATCACTTACCACAGCCAGGAGCGAACCTGCAATCTTGGGGGTTAGTAGACCGACACGCTATCCTCTCAACCACCGTGGCAAGCTCCCTCACAAATAAAAGTCCAGTGATTTTAGGTCCGGAGAGCGTGGAGGCCAGGCAATTGGTCATCAATTCTGTCATTTAGAAACCGACGGACATTAACACTAAAATGAGGAGGTGCTCCATCCATTGTGCTAAAGGCACATCTGCTAAGTCGCATAGCAACAGAACGCTCTGTTCTTGTGTGTTTCCCATGCTTAATGAGTTGGAGACAATGAGGTGTAACACGGAAACAAAGCGTTTCATAATTTCTTCGTCCACGTGTGAGGAATGTGCCGTACATTTTTGTTACACCCTGTATACAAGGTGGAATTCGAACTCGTTTCACTCTGAATAATGTAAGCTGAATAGTAAACGCTAGTACTTGAACCACCGAGACAGCAAAGGGGGAGCTAAGTCAACAACATATACAAACAACTGCAATATTTCCCTTCCATTATAGTACTATTCCAGCAAATGTCATGAGAACATCATGAACAATATTTCCCCTCCTTTATAATTCTCATAAACTACGAGCATAATAACACGGTGGATATTTTCTCTCATGGGCGAAACCGATTGTGCGCACGCGCATTATTACATTTTTCTTTCGCGACAAGATTTTTTTTAGCGTATGGCTTTTAGTGCCGGGAGTGTCCAAGGACATGTTCGGCTCGCCAGTTTTGTAGCTGCTTCGAGACGGACACCCAATGGGTGACCTACAAGTACCGTTGGGGAGGAAAGTTGGAATGGAAGGACGAGGAGTTGGAAGGTAGCGGCTGTGGCCTATAGTTAGGGACCAACCCCGGCATTTCCCTGGAAGGAAGATGGGAAACCACAGAAGACCATCTTCAAGGTTGCCGGAGGGGGGATTCGAACCTCCTCGCCTCCCGGATGTGAGCGACTGCCAGCAGTCATGCCGTAACGAACACGGCTAACTCACCCGGTCGCTACAACATATCATTTTCCTTTTAAAAACACTCTGCAAATGTATGGGCCAAGAGCTTAGTCTCGTGGTGTTTAACAGGAATGGTAAGAACGGGTATCATCAGACAAATATCCCCAAACATTGGGCAGCATTGACTAAGGGGAACTCAAACTGCTGAAAAATACTGCAATGATAATCCAAAACTCTCATAAAACTTGCTTGTTTATTCCACTGTTATTACGTAGAATAAAAGAATAACGCAATAAACAGATATCCTACAATCGAATGGGTCATCAATAAGTTGGAATGCAACGGTCCAAAATGTCCTCAAAATCTCATCGATTATCCTAAGAAATTATTATATGAGGAATTAGCGAAGAAAATAGTGTTCATTTGTCTTTGTGGTTACACTGAATAATAATAAAACAATATCACTTCACTTTCACTTATACTAAGGTTCGAGTTGAATTAAGTTATACAGATTTCTCCTGACTTCAAATACAACTATCTTAAGATCAATCATAATCCTTGATTCACACTTGCATCAAGTATGGTTGCATTCAACTAAGATGGTTCATCAAATATGTGAGAAACAAGTAGTTCCGTGAAGAACTATACAGCCTATTTTCATATATCCTGCTATTGTTAATTGCCTCTATCAACATACAAAATTTCAGTTTAATTGCTGTAACAGATTCGTAGATATTGAGAACCGTCTAAATATTTCAGATGGTCGCCAGGTTGGATTTTTATTTTTATACTATTACATTAAGATTATTGTGTACGTGTGGTATTCAAACTTCAATCGCATGATTAGAACACAAGAAGTAAAAACGAGATTTTAAAATTACGCACAGCAGCCATCTTGTGATTATGCAAACAATTGAAATAAATTAGATGCCAGTGGATCAACATTTGTATAAGCATTTAACGTGCAACGTTTCACGGCACTCGGATAGTTAATTCGCGAGAAACGTCCATTTAAATATTTATACTTCGCGTCGCCGCCATGTTGGATTTGTGCTCACCAGGTTACTGAAAGTCCTTTAGGTGAACATATGTTCATAGTCTCTATGAACATAAAAAAAATCAGTTTGGTTGCTGTAAAAGATTCATAGATATTGAGAACTGTCTAAATATTTCGGAAGCTCGACATTTAGGATTGTTATATGTATAGGCCATAGAGTTATGTACCATTCAAGGACAATTATTGCCTAGGTTCATTATTCAAACTTTCACCTCAATCGCATGATTACGACACAAGAAATAAAAACTTAATTTTAAAATTTCGCACAGCCGCCATCTTGAGGTTATGTAAACAATTGAATTAAATTAGATGGCAGTGCATTACAATCTGCAAAATCATTTACTGTACCTCATTTCACTGCGCTCAGAGAGTTAAATCACTAGAAAAGTCTATTAAAACATTTCAAATTCGCTTGGTCGCCATGTTCGTTTTGTACTTTAGAGGTTTATGAAATATACATAGGTAAACTTGTATCAGTACCCTTTATCACCGTACAAAATTGCAGGGTGATATCTGTAATAGTTTCGGAGATATAGAATGTCAGTGAAATATTTCGCACAGCCGCCATTTAGAGGTTATGTAAACAATTGAACTAAATTAGACTCCAGTGCATTACAATGCGTATAAACATTTGCTGTACCAAGTTTCATTACGTTTGGATAGTTAAATCGCGAGAAATGTCTATTTAAAAGTCTCAACTTCGCTTGGCCGCCATGTTGGTTTTGTAGTCACCAGGTTTTTGAAAGTTTCATAGGTGAACTTCTAGTAGTGCCCTTTATCACCGTACACAATTTCAGGGCAATATCGGTAATAGCTTCGGAGATATTGAATGCTACTGAAATATTTGGCACAGCCGCCATATTAGATTGGTGAGACGTAAAAAAATTTGAAGGGCACGGTCGAGGTCGCCGGGAATAGTGCTATGAACTTACCGAGTTTCATTGAAATCGCTCCAGCCGTTTAGATTTTATCACACACACGCACACGCACACATACACACACACAAAAGGTGATCGCATAAGCCTATTTTTTTCAAAATTGACAATAGGCTAAAAATATGTATAAGAATTTACAACATATTTACAATTTATTTTTAAATTTACCATGAAATCATCCATAATCTCTCCAATTATTTGTCATGTTCTCTGGTCATTAACAACGTGAATGTGACTATCAAAAATATTCAGGATATAAATAAATTTAGTTGCTTATTTAATGGAGGATAGGATATCAACTAGATCTGATAGCGTTCCTTTCATTATTTAGTTAAGTAGAGCAATAAAATTCACCATCTAAATATTCTCATCATTATCAAATGTCTGTCTACTGTAAATCAATAGAATTCTTCATTCGTGAAACCATAATGCACAAAGAGTTTGAGCTTTTTAAACTGGAGAAAAATGATTAAAATGTGGAATTTATCACTTTGACCAACATCATATTGTTTAAGGCATAATTCGGTTAGATCTACATCGAAGTCCTAAGGTGAACACGGTTATGTCCGCAGCAGAGTTCGCCAATTTCCGGACGCTGACATTCTCTACACGAATGATTCGAAGGAGGACGAGAAAGTGGGTTGTGCTTAGATAATGATGGCGCAAATACCGAGATCCCTTTGCCTAAGGCCTGTAGTGTGTTTACTGCGGAGCTCATTGCCATCGATGACGCTCTGCAGTTTGCACTACAGGATGCACGAATCCACTTTCTCGTGTGTACCGACTCCTTGAGTTCGTTGCAGTCAATAATTGCTACATGCTTCCCGCAACACCCCTTAGTGCAGCGAATCCACGACCTACTAGCCGGGTTGTGCCGCGCTGACACACACGTATCACCTTTCTGTGGCTTCCAAGCCACATGGAAATTGCGAGAAATGAGTTAGGGGACCAAGCTGCAAAAAGGCGGCATCACTACAACCTCGGCCAATGGAGGTACCCGCTAGAGATATTCGCTCTCAGTTACGCCGACAAGTACTGGCATGTTGGGAGAGTCAGTGGCTAGCTGACCCATTGCCCAATACACTGAGAGCGATCAAGGGAACCACTCGCGTGTGGCGGAGCTCTTTCCGATTACAGAGGGAGTCCATAGATTTGTGTACGCTAAGGTTAGGTCAAACAAGATCCACCCCCTCGTACCTAATAACAAGGGAAGACCCCCTCCCCCACTTTGCACCTGTGGAGCCATATTCACCGTGGCCCATATTTTAACAGGGTGTGTGGATCTTGCTGACTTGGTTTGCAGGTGACACTCAAACTTATATTAGTCGATGACGTGTTGGCTGCTGATCTCATCATTCCCTTTATAAACGAGAGTGGGTTAGGGTCATCAATCTAAATTTACAAGTGAATATTAAATATTAATATTTTTATTATTATAATTATTCGTTTATATAATTTGTTGTTTTATTATTTTTAGGTCTTTTTTAATATGTAGGCTTCCACCTCAAAATTTAAATATATATTCGAAATTTGTAACACATAATCTGTGTTAAGAGGGGCAGATGACCTCGAAGTTTCACCCCTTAAAACAATAATTATAACACGTGTTATCCGCTCTTTCAGGTCATCCAGTGTAGTGGTTAGAGGCGGAACACAAACATTGTCCTTGACGTGGTTGGTTGGCGTGACACAACACAGAACTCTGCGGAACTCCATTTTCCTGTAAGTAATATTGCGATAATGTCCTACCGACCCTTACACGGGAGAGTCTGACGGACATAAAATTCCCTAAGAAACTCGGAGATTTCTACATAGTCCCCCGTCGTGAAGGGTGGGAAGGATTTCATACCGCCATGTGGTGTCGTAGGCTTTTTCGAGGTCGAAGAAAACTGTGACTAGGTGCTCCCTTCGGAGGAAAGCCTCCTACTCATCGACCCTCCATACAGCCATTTTAAAGAAAATTTTGGATTTTTTTATTGGCCTATACGAAAGTATGTTTTATCTAGTTTCCAGAAATGTAAAATTTATATATGTTTTCTTGTTATTTAACTTATTTATTTACATTTAAATGATCGGTGCGCATGTATTTCAGCAGCTGTCACTTTGACAACTTGACGTTTCTGGCTTGATATTTCAATATTATTTCATTCAAAGTGCGGGATGTGTTTCAATGCTTTATTTCTCATACTCAGAAGTTAGTTTCACTGGCGGGAAGCAGATGGTAGCACTAACCATGTTGTATTCCTTTACGAAATAAAGGAAGAAAGTTTTGTTCCTTGCCATGTGGCCATTTGAGAGATAGTTATTTTGTACATGTGGTCTTGTGGTCTTTATGTTATATATTTTGAAAATAGGGCTCGAAGTCTCGTACGCAAAAGAGAAGGAAATCAGGCGTGTTGCAGGGGAATCAACACGCTAAGACGCATACGGAATTTCAAAATAACAGTGTTACTGATAGTGTGAATAATCGTGTGCCAAAAAGTGATTCACATAGGTTAGGTTCAGACATTGTAAATACTGACGTATTTAGTGATGTTATTTTTTTTTCTGGGAACGTTCTGTTTTGTTTAGAATGTCTACAGACTATGATTTCATTTGTAGCTTGCCCTGAATGTTTGACATGTAGCAGTTTAGTCATAAACGAAGTAGCTAATAAGAGATTGGGCTGGGCCATTTCTATATTATTATTATCATCATGTAAGATGAGTGGCTATCAAACACGAAAAACCCTGCATCTTGGAGTAATGGACAGTATTTGCCACTTTAACAACGGCTGTACGTCAGAACTGGACATCCTTAAGAAGGCTGGGATCAATCCAGGCAAGTATACAGTGTCTGGCGTAGGTGCAGCAGATGAGGAGCACCTTACTGTGGCTCTGAAGCAGTGTACTCCGGAGCAAAAACAACGTCGGAGATACTTACGGGGGAGGAGGAAGCACAAGATTGACCTAAAATCCCAAGAATAAGGCACCACCTATGCATCAGGAGGCTTTTAGGAGCAATAAAAGTAAGCTACTTTATTCTAAATGTGTATCTCAACTTTAAGTGACTTTTTCTCAAGTTTCATTTTTTTTTTCAGTATTTGTCATTACTTTGGCAGATGAAATCTACACTTAGAATAGAGATATTAACTTCATTTAAAAACGAAATTGTAGCTAAATAATGCAGCTAAGTTGTATAGCAGAATAATACAATTACATTGCAATTAAGTGTCCGGACCCCTGCAATTACATTTTTTTTCTCTACGAGAATAATTGAATTTTTAGAAAAACATTAATAAATTTGGCCCCATGGAAGCTACGGAAACTATTCTGCTAAGTAACACTCAGAATGTATTGATAAGCAATCTGAAGCAACAATGAGTCTTTTATGTTGAATAGGAGCAGAGATATTACGTCCCAAAAATTCTTGTTATTTTTTCAAAAAACTTTGAAGAAAAAAAAACCAGAAATTCATTTTGGATTATTTCATGCCAGAAATCCCCTGGTTTATATCCCTAGCATACGTGATATCAGTTTCAAGAAAATAGGATAACTTTGCAGAAATTTCATCGCTACGTCATACCAGATGGTCGGTGGAGGACCTATGAGAGCGGGACCCACACCAGTACACAGACAAGATGACTCTCATCCTAAAACCACACTAGCCGATGGTTAGCCATCGTCTCCAGCTGCTTACATAGGCCATTTGTGAGAGAAATGGGCCCATAGCTTCTGACAAGCTTGGGATCCTTTCCAGCCTTGTGAATCGGTATCACGATCCCCTCTCGCCATTGAGATAGAAACTCCCGGAACAACAGTTGCTTTATACTGGCATCACACATATGTTTCAACATTTCATTATGGATGTTATCTAGTCGAGGAGATGTATCCCTGCACGGTGCAAGGTCTCATTCTGAGAATGGTACATTGTACAGATATAACTCCGAAGCAGCAGTGACAAAGGACAAGGGTTGAGCCTCGGCCTCCCGCTTCAGAGTCACAAATGTTAGATAACTCCCAGAGCAGGATACATCAGAGAAGTGCGATCCAATACTGTTGGCAATGGCGGGATGGTCCGTGATGATGACTCCGTTGGAGACTCCGGGTTTTGGCAATGATATCGTGAGTCCGGAGATCCCACGAAGCTTAGTCCATACTTGACGATACATACTTTTACCACGTCGTTTTCTTGCTCTCTCGAATCAGATATCGGACTCTAGCACACATCCTTTGAAGGTGATAAGGTTGGTCTTGGTGGATTGCTCCGATAGCATTTGAAAGCACGTCGACGATCTTTAATAGTTGTTGCAATCTCGGCTGTCCACCAATGGACAAGCTTCCGGCGGGAGTTGCCGGATGAGGAAGATATTGTTTCCTCCACCAGAGCCAAAATACCATTCGATATATGAATGGTGTGGCGTGCGGAGAGAGGGACGCGTAAACCATAGTCGAGTGTACTCGCATTATGAACTACATGGAGAATAACTATGAAATGACAACTCGTTTCATGTGAAGATCGAAAACCAAAATATAAATTTAATATAAAAGAAACAAAATATCAAAACGGGAACGTGAGGGTCGCATGATATGGAGTATGGAGATGATTACGGGCCTGGAATAAAAACCACAAATTATCAAAACACAGGTATAAATTCGAACAAAGAATATAAAAAGGAAGAAGAACTGGAAGTAGAGATGACCTAAGGTACTGACATCGTCGAGGGCTGGAGATGAACACAAATTTGGTGAACTACTAAAGAAGTGTGTTTAGTTTGTACAAATGTTCTAGGTTTTTGCCACCTGGGTAAAAACCCTATTTGCAAATAAAGAATTGATTGATTAATATCATCATCTTCATATCCCCTTTTCCAGCTGACACTGGGTGGGGGCAAATATGGGCAAACAGGAATGTAGTCAGAAGAAATATTCTAAGAAACTTATATCATATATCCCATGAACTGTCTAACCAACCACCCTTAATACAACGTATGTCACATCATAACAACACAATTAACCAAGAAACAACTCAAATAAGAAACTTCACAATTAACATAACAATAACACGTGCCCGAACTTCACTAAAACATGACATGAGCTGACATACCAAACCCTTAAAGAAACATAGATCAGTTCAACGTTAACCACGAAAAAGAACAGACCACAAGAACAACCCAAAATATAACCAACGAACTAAATGATTTCATCAACTTCTAGAATAAAACTTCTTCCCGAACGAAAGCACGAGATTCGAGTATCCAACCCGAGGCAAGATGAGTACCGATTACAGTTTCCGGACACTTGCAAACGAGACACATATCACCACTTGAAAGTTTAACCGATACATCCCATTTAATAACGCAGCTAGGTCATGCGCTGTTTCTTGACTGAATCCAAAACAAACACAAGAACAGAACTAAAATGACCCAGTGTTCAGTCAAGACCCACATTAATAAATAACATTAACCCTCCCACAATTATTAGTCCATAAACGTAGTTATGAAATGAAACATATTTCCATAACAAACACAAATGTTGTCTGTCCTGACCCGAAGGAAAAATAAGAAAACCCCGAAGGCCTTCCTGAGGGCAGACAGACAACGCATAAATCAAATTGGTGGGTGTTCCGACTCATAAGAAAATAAAGACACGAAGTCATCCGAAAGCAATGAACGACACACCCTTCCACGTATGGACTCAACCCTTGTTTCAATAACCCCCCCCCCCAAAAAAAAAACTTAAAGACTAAGGTAACCAACTCTTAAAGACCTCTGAAAGGTCCCATACCCCTGTAGAGAATTCAGAGTTAGTAAGAAACACATTTCAAAAACATAATTACGTTTCATGACATAACAAAACGCAAAGAAACACGCACCAAATAAAATAAAACCAAACGAACAGAAACAAACAAGAACAACAAAACCTTAAGCCGTTAACCCCATTAAAGCAAGCAACGCGGTCCCCCAATACGTATTTATATCACTAAAGGAGCAAGGACCAAAATAAGTTACAAGTTAACTTCAAAATAAAATGAATGACCTCCACCCTTATTTCAATATTTGAGTAGAAACTCTGGACACTTTAACACTGAAGGTTGGGGAACATATTTTAGAAATCAATACTTTCTTGTTGTAGAACATGCATGATGATACATTTCAAATTAATAATAAAAGGATCAAACTTAACGTTTCCGGAGATGTTCTGAAGTTCACAGAAGACAACTGCAAATACATATACGTTCTCAATTGGGTTCCTTCCAAATGAGTACGACAATACACAAATTTCAAACTTGGTTTCAAAACATGTCAAACGGATATAGCAGATATAATATTCCTCAGGTCATCATGGCTCCTAGATTTTTTTCTTAATTCTCAATTCTCGACCTAAGCATTGTTAGATTAAGTTCCTTTGGTTTGAGATGACATTCATTTGCGGGCGCTTTTTATTTTTATTTTACGAGAAGTTGCCGTTTACTCCGATCGCTTATAATTTCAAGAAATAACCCGTAGATGATAAGGTCTTAGAAATAGAAACGGGTTAAATGGTATGATCAACGACACTCTTAAAGGTATCTTCGGCAAAACTGCACGTGCTGTGAACTCTGGCCAATCCACCCGACGGATAAGCCATCAGCTTGGTAACACGATGGTTCTCTGGTTCGGAAGAGTAAGTATAATCGAGAAATGGGCACTATTACAAAGGTCGTCGTGCACACCCCAATGTAGCAGGGGAACCAGAGCTCCACTGCACTATGTCATAGCGACACTCGAAAAACTGTCAAGTGTAACAGAAAATTGCACAGGTTGCCCTGTGTTCAAAAAGCCCAGCCGCCTGATCAGCCTCTCAAAATCTCTCCCTTTACCGCTAGTGTTAGCGGAGCCCAGATGGTGTTGTAGGCATTAACATCTCCTAGAAGGAAAAAAGGAGGGGGAAGCTGAGAGACTAGATCCACCAGCTGGTTGTAATCCGGTTGAGAATCTTGAGGATGGACACGTTACATACTGCTGCCACTACTGGCAACGAAGTGCGAACTGCAACTGCTTCTGAGTACGCAACGGCACTTCTTCAAGAAATAGTGGACAAAAGTGCAGACGCCATCGGCGGCCTCTGCCCCGTCCACCCGGTCTCTAGAGAAAAGTTTGAAGTGACGCATTGTTGTCTCATGTCAGGAAGAAACCTTCATTCCTGAAGACAGACAATGGTTGTCGTAAACGAAGTCATTAATTGACGTATCTCACCTAAGCCACGATTTTAACTTTCGAATATTAACGGGCAGTTCGGACAAATATGTGTTCATCATGAGAACTGAGAGCTAAGTTCATGAACCTTCTTGTGTACGCGAGAGGTGTTGCACCTCCTGATACGGCCTAACCCGAGCGGAAAACATCTTACCCGGCACGAAGAGTTCAGCCGCTAGACACGACTGATCTATGACGAGCACTGGTTGCCCGGCCAGCCCACCGGGACGCCAGATTGCAATTTCTAGTCCACTTTTAGCATTGGAGAAGGTCACAGCTTGCAGATTGCAATTTCTAGTCCACTTTTAGCATTGGAGAAGGTCACAGCTTTCTGGTGTTGTAGGCATTAACATCTCCTAGAAGGAAAAAAGGAGGGGAAGCTGAGAGACTAGATTCTGACGAAACACGTTAGCAGCAAATGATGTGATTAGTCAGCGTAGTTATAGATGGAGCCTATCACCGATGTCATCCCGGGTTTGAAAAAAATATGTAGAACTCCCGCTGTTTTAACTTCGTAATTTCTTGGTACCCGTATACATTGTAATGCGCCTTGAAATAGTTGCATGATCATTGTTTCTAGGCCATAAGTGTTTCCATATCTTCTTAAATCAAGAAGAATCATTACCAGAATGTTTTTCTTCGATTAACACCCCAATGTAGCCTACCATTTGGACGATTCTACAAATAGGGGTCACTTTATGGTCCTATGGCTGTATAGAGTTTATTATTCTCACAACACAGTTCTATGAAAATGTATCATTGTATACATGCATATCTTACAAATAGACTACATTTTAACAAAATTTTGAGAATTGAACAATACAACAACAAAAATACGCAATTTGTCATTAACAAGGTTGACCCTAGTCATCACTTGCTATTGCATTTATTGAAGTAGGAGGTTTTTTTCCGTTATGAATGCATAATTTTGACTAGCATATAAACCTTAACTTAATGGAATAACATCACTGATAGCAAAGAATATAGGACTGATAGATTCCACGCTGGCTAATCACATCCTTTGCTGCAGTCCTGTTCCTTCAGCATAGCCAATCAGGAAGCCGTATCGCTCTCCAATGCTAAAAGTTAACTAGAAATTGCAATCTCGCCATCGGGACACTGGTTATACCAGGGCCATCTAGTCATTGCGCTCGGGGAGCACTGGACAGTCAGACTAGTGCTCCTTCCCCTACCACCACTACACTGTGGCAGCGAGGAGACCTGAGACAGACGGACGATGCTCGGACCACACTGACTATAGTGCGTCTCTACCTTAAAAGACAGTATGGATTTAAATGTAGTATTTGCCTCTCACTCGCACTCCTATGTCCTGCAATTAGCTTCCTCCTCTTCTACCCCGGCGATGTTGCCATTTCCCAATAATTGAAAGTGACAAATCTACGAAAATGTTTGCGTGGTCTTATAGAGAATTTCCCGCTCTTTATGATGGTGTAAAAATAAAAGCCATATATAATTAACACATGGCCCAATTTTCACAATTACGATATTTTAGCGCGAATCTATATTTTTGCATTTATAAAACTTATCACGCCATAGATAGTGAACTAATGATCGCAACAGATCAAGAATTTAGTTTTAGATTGCCTGATGTTGGTAGAAGATACCCTACTTCTCAGGGCAGTAATTATTTTCATAATAAGAAAGTTTTCTTTTTCTTAAATGTTACTTGAAAAATCTGGGATGGTGTCACATAAAAGTTAGCTAGCGAGAAAGTTTTTTGCTGTTGATTTTACGTTGGTGACTAAGCGAGAAGAAATGTTCAATAATGTTTGAAATAGTTTTTAAAACAAACCAGAGCTCAATATCAGGTAGCATTCATAAGTTATAGCACTTCGTTTAGTCCTCCCGCACAGCGCTGACGCACCGGAACTTTGTTTACTAATGTGGCCCGCAGACTATCTCCCCCGACTGCATTTGAAAGAGGGTAGGTGATGATTTGAAGTAAAACTATGAAATGGAGTGGATCTTGTGTTCTTTATAAATTGTCCGCCTCGTTGCGTTCTTGGCTGTCACTGTGCTGTCACCGTGGAGGCCCGGGTTTGAATCCCGTCTCTGCCAAGAAATGTAATTCTGGTCTGAGGGCTGGAACGGGGTGTACTCAACTCCATGAGACAAAACTGAGAAGAGGCGGGTTCGATTCCTACCTCAGCCATCCTCGAAGTGGTTTCCGTAGTTTGCCTTTGTGCGTCCCGGGAATTAACAAGGGTTCGTTAATGGTGCAGAGTTAACGTTTCTGTGCCAAAAGAACATGGTAGACACACACGACAAAATGGCAGGTGAAGTATATGAAAAGTGGTTCGCCGAGCAATATTGTTGCTCAATGTTCCCGAAGGATCTAGCCTAGTAATAGACAATGTGGGCTATCACAGCAGAGAAATATGTTCTTGCTTGTCACCTTACCACACCACCATACCACAGTGAACTTAATCCCATCGAAATGGTATGGGCGCAAGTGAAGAACTATATAAAATTGAACAACGTCTCGTTCAAGAAACAACAAATTAATAATTTAATTTCGGCTGCATACCACCATTTGACCACACAAAATTGGGTAAATTACGTGGACCACAATGTATTATTATTATTATTATTATTGTCATATTATAATTTATTATAACCTGTGATATTCGAGAAAAAGGCTTTATCATATTCATGAATAATTGAAAATTATAAATTATTATAATGTGTGCATTAAAATCGCGCTCTGAGCTTCGGTGTATCATAATCTAAATATTGTACCGTCTTTCGATTCAAGGCATGAGGTACAATTATAGGCTATACAACAAACAAATATTTTGGAAATTTCCTGAGTTTTGCGTAAAAGCACGCCTGTATACGAGTTATGTTACATCATGTGCCCGGCCTTGCAGAACTTTGTATATGCAGCAGATCTGGCATCAGGGCGCTCCATTTAATGCGTACTGTCTTTTAAGGTAGGGATGCTCTATAGATACGTACGGTTCTTAGAGTCGTGCGGCCGATGGCTTTTGTGGGTTTGTTGAGGGCTGTTTGGCCATAAAAAATATACCGCATATACAAATCGAATAGCACTCAGATGTATGGAATGTGAAGGAAACGAACGCAAATGTTAGTAAAAAATATTGTGATTTATTCTCAACTGAAATGTGAACATATTAGAGAGGAAAATTCAACAATATTTTACCAATATGAACAGTTAGTACCGACCTTGAGTGACTTTTGCTCCGTCGCTTTTATGAGCTTTTAGTTTTGGAGGAAACAATCTTCTTCAAATTGGGTACAATATTTCTGGACACAGCTATTCGTAAACAATTGCACGATGTTTACTTTTGGTAAACTTAAGAACCGAAAAGAAACGCTCACAAATGTACGTTGAGCCAAACATTGCTCACTTCGGCGCGGCGGGTAGACCGCGTGCTCACCTTCCACCTTCCACTACGATTCCCTACCGCGACCCGAGAAATACGTGCAGTTGGAGTGTGGCAGTTCCACAGCTGTTTGCGTCATTCCTTCGCTGGTCGAAATGAATCAGACTAGACACGACCCATCCGATGCAGACCCCCGTGCTCCGTGCCACCGACATCACAGATCTTTTAGTGGTATTGTGGAACTCAATTACGCTGTAAAACATAATATTCTTTATTTTCTATACACAATAAAATAAAACATTTCCTCATAAATTCACAATTACAAACAACAAGGAAACACGTACAAAACGTTTTCAGTAAATGTACTTTGTCACCAATGGAACACACGATCCCCAAGGTGATACGTGCCACACCAGGAGCGTAGGCGTTAAAACGAGTAAAACTTTTCCCAGTCCGTGAACTGGGTACTTTTCCTCCCCAGTTCGTGAAGTGGTGAAGCTAGTTGATGAAGGGGCAATGATCAGAGCTCCTGCTTGCTCGCCACCTTTTCGTAGCGCTCCTCCAGGAAGGCGAACACGGACGTGATGGCACTGCTGGACGTCATGCAGTGGTTCGAGTGACCTGGGAACACAAAACAAGTGTTCTACACATACAACTTCCCTCATCGGGAACCAATACACTATGCATCACCTGCATAAGGTCTATTTACACATAACAGTGGCGTAACCGTGACGTGGCCGGCACGTGAATCTACCGGCGAGCCTGGTGTTGTTCACACTGCCGTGACAGTGCAGTCAGTGCTCTAACCGTCGCCGTACCGTGACAGTCACGTTAGTCCCCACCGATATTTTTCTTATTTCACGGCCGTGTCTCTGGCTCATTTCAAAGTTTTATATAGATGAATGATTAAAAACTTATTGATCAATTGCGCAATTATCTTGTGCTGTATAATCTATCAACCCTAAGTACATGTACACGGATTTTAAGAACAATATATGGAGTATAAATATAGAGAGTAGCAAATCTCCCTTCTGTTCTTCTCTTTTTCCAGGCAAGATGAACCTACTTCCATTTTCTCACTTGTTGCCCCTCCTCTTCATCCAAAATAAGAGCAATCATCTATTTTAAAAAACATCTGCGAGTTTCGCCATTTTTCCGAAATAAATCAGAAACCTCTATGGACATCAAATTGGCAGGTGAAAAGCTGAAGGAAGTAGGAGACTTCTGTTACTTAGGAAGCAAAATAATCAGTGATTGACGAAGCAAAGAGGATATAAAAAGTAGGTTGGCTCAGGCAAGGAAAGCATTTCTACAAAAAAGGAATCTGTTGACATCGAATATAGATTTAGGTATTAGGAAGTCATTTTTGAAAGCCTTTGTCTGGAGCGTGGCGCTCTATGGAAGTGAAACTTGGACTATTGGTGCAGCAGAAAAAGGAGAATTGAAGCATTTGAAATGTGGTGTTACAGGAGAATGATGAAGATCATATGGATAGATAGGGTTACAAACGAAGAGGTATTAAGACGAGTGGGAGAGGAGAGATTTTTCTGGCGACTGCTAATGAAGAGAAGAGATAGGTTAGTAGGACACATACTAAGACATCCAGGAATAGCAAGCTTAGTTATGGAAGGAAGGGTCGAGGACAAGAACTGTAGGAGTACACCAAGGTTAGAATATGTTAAACAGATTGCCTCGGATGTAGGGTGTGGTAGCTATGTAGAGATGAAACGATTAGCTCAGGACAGGGAAGCATGGAGAGCTGCATAAAACCAGTCAAGAGACTGAAGACTCAAACAACAACATAGAAAACACTGCCTGATGCCGATCATGCCACGTTTAATTGTGGATAGATATCACTGAGTTCACGGCCGGCGCGGCGGGATCACCTGACGGTGACGTCACGGTTACACCACTGCTAAGTATACTTGATTCATATAGCGCAGGAGAGTCAAGGTCTTTGCTGTGACGTCGGGTGGCTAGTTGGAACAAGGTAACAGCTGAACAGTCACAGGGATTAATGCACTTCGTAGGACAATCCGCCCAGTACACAAATCACCACCTATCAGAACTGCGCGGGAATGAGAACACTTGGGTTGTAAAGGGAGCTAAGCAACTGCAAAAACCAAACGTAATGATCACTCCGAACATGAATGTATGTTAAAATCAAATTAGGCTAATAATAACTGATATACGTGCAACTTGTTGATAAGTTAGTGCCTCTTGTATAACATTGTTGAGTAGTGATGATGATGATGATAATATTGTTGTTTAAGGGGCCTAACATCGAGGTTATCGGCCCCTCATGGTCTGGGTGATAGCGAAAATGACAATGAAATGGAAACCAGATCGAAAATTAAGTGAGACTGAAAATACTTACAAAATGTAACTCAGATTGAAACGACTCACGAAAAGGAGAGTGGTAATACTTACAAAATGGAATTTAGAAGAAAATACTCACAAAAGGAATAGATTGGAAAACACGCACAAAATGTAGTTTACGTTCAAAATACTTACAAAATGCAATTGAAATTCAAAATACTTACACAATGCAAATGAGATTGAAAATACGTACAAAATATTATTGAGGTTCAAAATACTTACCAAAATGCAATTGAAATTGTAAATACACAATGCAATTTAGATTGAAAAACGCCCATTTCAGATCCAAAATACTCACAGAGTGCAATTGAAATTGAAAATGCTTACAAAATGCAATAGAAATTGAAAATGCTTACAAAATGTATGGTAGATTCAAACTACCTCATTTGGATAGGCAATACTTACAAAATGTAATTTAGATTCAAAATACCCACAACATGAAATTGAGAATCAAAATACTTACAAAATGCAATTTAGATTGAAAATACTCACAAAAAGCGGTTTAGGTTGAAAATACTTACAAAATACAATTGAAATTCAAAATACTCACAAAAGTCCCAGCCCCTATATTGAAAGACTTACTAAAAAGCAATTTAAATTGTCAATCCTTACAAAATGCAATTTAGATCGAAAATACTTACAAAATGCAACGTAGATTGAAAATACCTACAAAATGTAGTGTAGATTAAAAAAACCGCATAAGGTAATTAACAAAAACAGTGCGGGAATCTTAAAGAGAAAAGGAAATATAATGAAAGAAAACAAGAGGTCTGACCCCTCGAAGAATGAGGGAGCAGGAAAGATGAGACAAGGGCCAATTAAGGCGGGTATGTGAAAGACTCCCTAGGTCTCGGATACCTTATACCGTTGGGGTCGGAAAAGAACAAGAGTTGACCATGGTAGGTCGACAGGAAGGAAGATGGAGAGGAGCCCGGCACAAGTTAAGTGGAAGTAATGACGGACTCAGCCGGGGTCCCGTGGTCGCCAACCCACGTCCCACAAGTTTTGAGCCCCTGGGGGGCTATTGAGTAGTTACCTACATTTCTTTAAATGGGTTAAGGGCCGATAACCTAGATGTACCTTGTTTTCCCATGAAGGGCAAAGGCCTCCTATAAGAGGGTAGCTAGATGTTAAAAAGAATTATCATCATCTCTTAAATGGGAAGGAGAAGATTCAGCCTGAAAATGTTTCTCAATACTTGGAGTGATGGATGTCCGCAATCTGTTCCCTAGATTTTCATCACTGATTGCAGCTCTGCAATTATTGCCTTTTACCGTAGAGTCAAACATTGCAATAATTTTTTACTCATTTTGTTGGAATGAGAAGAATCTAGTACCTTGTAAAAAACCATTAGGTTACTGGACGTGTTATTAGCCTACTTTTCACATTTTGCAAAAATGAGGAAAAAGTAGACTTATGAGATCTGTCTGTCCTTCTGTCTGTCTGTCTGTGCCCCCCCCCCCCCTATCAACTCCTAAACGGCTGCAGCAATCAAAACAAAATTTGGTGGGAGTAAAGATCTATACCTGAATATATCACGACCATATTTGAAAATGATGTCAGTGCTACCAACTGCTGAAAAATCGCAATTGAAATTTGAGCTCCATGTTGGATATCTTGGAAGGTATACATGGGAGCTATTTCAAAATTGGCACACGTATAGATAATAATATTGCAGTTTAATTTCCAGGAGGCCATACATGGCAGTGCTGCCAAAATGATTATAAGCCTGCTGATAGGTCCAAATTTTAAATGCATATAACTTCTACACTATCAATTGGATTTCAACCAAATTTCGTATGTGGTATGTGTACATAAACAGATATGACTGAGCGTATTCTTAAGAGCCGCCAGGGCTGCCAACTGTTAATAAATGCTCTCAATTTATTTTATCCAAATACCATTATATCAGAAAGTATGCAAGCCGACAGCTTTAACTATGCACACGTATAGTACCTGGCATTCTAGATTAATTTGGAGTATCTTATATACGTCAGTGCTACCAACATGATTCTAAGCCTGCTGAGAGGTCCAACTTTAAATACATGTAACTTCTATACTATCATTTGGATTTCAACCAAATTTCGTGTGTGCTATGTGTACCATAACCGATATGACAATGCCAATTCTTAAGAGTAACCAGGGCTGCTAACTGTTAATAAATTCTGTCTCTATTTTTTAACCCTAATATCAATATATCAGAAAGTATGCAAGCCAATAGCTCAAAACTTTGCACACGTATAGTACCTGGCATTCTAGATTAATTTGGAGAAACTAATATAGGCCTACGCCAGTGCTGCCAACATGATTCTAAGCCTGCTGATAGGTCCAATTTTAAAATACAAGTTACTTCTATACTAACAAATTGATTTCATCCAAAATTGGTACAACACGAGATCATAATTTTTCAGATTATTTCTGACCAACACATGCATGACATTGTTGCCAACATAATTTTACGCGCGCTGATAAATCCAAGGTCTAACTGCATGTAACGTGCATGCTATCCATTGGACTTCAGCCAAAATTTGTATTCTGTACCTTAAGAGATGCAACTAACAATAGCCTACATTCAGTCACCAGGGCTGCCAACGGTACTGCTCTATTAGGCTACATTATATAAGGTATATTTCGAACGTATTACCAACTTAATTTCGTCATTATTCTAGATAGGTCTATATAGATTGGCAAGAATCTTAAATTTCAAGAAAAGTAGGCTCTTTAGTTCGTCACGGAACTTCTTGTTTTTGATTAGAGATTTAATTACACAAGAAAATACAGTATATTATTTAATTTCATTAATGTTGGAAATATGACTTGGGAATTAAGATTTTAGGATCAGAAAAAAAGAAAAAATACAAATATAATAATAAAAAATAAACTTTACATCAATTTAGTGAACTACACCCGACAAAGAATGTGGTCTAACTGTTGGTGTGCGTAACTTGTCAGTCAAAACGGAAGTAGATATTTCGATTTTGATTTGACCATGTAAGGGTGATAGATTTAAAGACGACGCCACTTAGCAGCGCTGCGCGTTGGTGGCGCTTCTACCAAGCGTTAGTGTCACGTTGGTGGCACTTCTACCAAGCGTTAGTGGCGCTTCTATCAAGCGTTGGTGGCTCTGCTAGTGTTTGATACCCGGGTGGAGAACTAGTCAGTTTTCCGGGAAACATGGACGTAGAAGGTGATATAATTCTTGCCATGTTCCTCATACGGAGGAGAAAGAAACTTCAACGGAAAACAAGAAGATTCTGGGTCCATCCATTGGTTTTAGAAAGACAGAATCGAGGACTGTTCTATACCTTATTCGATGATCTACAACACGATGGCGAAATGTTCTTTGCGTTCTTTTGCATGCCCAAAAATTCATTTCAAGAGCTTTTAGATGGAATCAGCAACAATATTCGGGAAGAGTACAGAAAACAAGGCAAGAGATACAGACCCGAACCCGCAGCAAAAATGTAATAATAGGAACCTGGGAATAGGAAAATACACGACCATGTGGCGAGCCGTTAGTAGCGCTACTGTCGCGCTACCTACGCGCCACTAAATTAGTGGCGTTGGTGCAGCCTCGTCTGAAACCAACAATATTGTTACGGCTGTGAGTTTGTGTCATCGCTCGCCGCATGAGTCACAACTGCCCCAGGGCTGGGCTGTGCCCTGCCTCATGTATTGCGTGCGCCTTATGCAACAGGGCTACTAGGACAAAGGGATGATCCAGAATATTCGTGACTGAACCAGTGAGGAAATGTCGAGAAGCCGTGTGCCCTGGACGATTCTAGAATTCATTGAGTCACCAGCCTGCTATATAAGCGGCTTCAACAGTGAGGGGACCGAGTTTTCTGTGGGTGTGTGTTTCTGAGCGAGTGCGACAGAAGTGTGGTGACGAAGTGCCGTGCGAGTTACGAAATCCAGTGACATTGTTTCCCCAGCTTGTGGACAGCGAAACAGCGGGTAGCGGATTATCGTAAGTAACTGTATTTGTTATACATGAGGAAGAGGTGCAGGTAGCTTCTGTCAAGGCCACCGGACTCATTAAGAAGGTTTAATTTCTGTGGTTTGTTGACACGTGAAAGGGGCAAGAGCGCTCAAGGAAGAGACTTGAGGAAACTGGAGTAAGGTTCTAATTGTTTGTATTTGCTGATGAGTAGTGTATCTTTCTGGCCACAATAAAGTTAATTATTTATTTAAGCAGTAATTGGCGTTGTGCTTCCTACCCACCGTAATCCAGTTAACAAAAGTGCCACTAGCGGGGTAGCACGTAACAATATAGTTGCTGGTTTCGCGAAGAGAAGCGCTACTTTTTGTGGCCGCCACCAGCGGCGAAGTCAACTACACAGAGCGTTTGCTGGGCCACGGTTCTGTGTTGGTGGCTGAGTGCGAACGCTCTCATTTATCTGCAGCATTTAGGAACGAAAGCGCTGCTAAGTGGCCTCGTCTGAAGGGGCCCTTAGTGAACGATATACGACAAAGGATGAGGTCTAACGCTAGGTGTCCATGTATTGTTTGAACGAAACCATACAAGTACCGTCTGTCTTCGTCTTCTGTTGGCGAGGTTTGCGTTCCTTTGAAGTAATTTCATTTGTAGTTGTTCATCGTTCAATGATTATAATGTCTTCATCTTGTTGCCGACTTGTTCCAGGTTTGTAGCTGGATCTTACTACTTTCTGCTTTTTAACTTTATTATTCCACTATTGGATATATTGCGTGTTAACCTAACGCCTCTTACGTGTTGCCGGCATGGTGACTCACACTAAACTGACAAGTCATGGACACCAAGAGTTAGACTACATCTTTTATTTATTTATTTATTTATTGAGCAATATGAAGGAACACAGGCACCAGCCCAAATACATATCTTCTTGACATTATCTGATTAAACAACAACATGTATCTGTGAAATATAGAGAAAACAGATTACACAAATTACACAAATGAAGAACAGAAGATAAATACTACAAAGGAGATCGTGAAAATATAAACCATAAAATGAAAACTAAACTGTACAAAGTAGAAAACAAAGAATATACAAAAATAAAGGAGAAAAGAGTACCCAGTATTCAAGGAACAGCTGCTTTTACTTGTTTATTGAATAAGTTAGCGCCAGCGAATAAATCTACTTGATCAATTGAATTATAAAATGATAATATTTTAACTAAAGGCGAATTAGAATGGTGAACACTTTTATATCTTGGGATGTGAAAGAGTGCTTGCTGTCGAGATCTTACTTGTGGTACATGAAAAGTGATGAATTGAAATAATTATTGGCAGTCAATTTTTCCAGTTAAAATTTTCCTCAGCAGTTGCAAACAACTTAACGAACTTCTACTTTTCAAAGACATGAAGTTGAACAAATTTCGTAAAAACTGAGTCGAAGTGTCAAATGGACAAAATACTTTGAACGTTTTATAATACATGTATCTTAGAAATTTATTTTGCACAATCTCAATGTGATGAATTTGATCTTTATAAAAGGGATCCCAGATTACTGCTGAATATTCTAACTTGCTTCGAACTAAACTTTCATACCACTTAACAATTACTCCAGTTTTAGTAAATAATTTTGAGTTTCTAATGACAAAACCAAGCATCTTTTTGGCCGAACTAATTATATTTGCAGTATGGCTATTAAAGGTCATTAATAATTCCTAAATCATTTATCGACGGTACAATTTCGAGTGCTGTTTCTCCAATACAATATTTAGGATTTATATACTCCTTCTTCCTTGTAAATACCGTAACTTTACATTTTTTTTACATTAAGGACTATATTATTACTAACACACCAAGCTACAATATTATTAACATCCCTCTGAAGGTTATTCTCATCTCTCAAGTTGTATATGGTCTTATATAGCTTTACATCGTCAGCAAACAATAAGCAGTCAGAGTAACATGGAATATTAGGCAAATCATTAACCAAAATTAGAAATAGAAGAGGCCCAAGATTAGATCCTTATCGTATGTAGTTCACTATATCTATCACTACGAGCGCTAGTGTTGGCCCATACATGGTCAAATCAAAATCGAAATATCTACTTCCGTTTTGACTAATAAGTTATGCACGCCAACTGAGAGACCACATCCTTTGTAGCTTAAATCTATCACTACGAGCGCTACTGTCGACCCATACATAGTCAAATTATTATTATTATTATTATTGGTATTCTGGCCGAAGGCAGGTCCGTGCCTCCGAAGAGGCTATCCTCAGCCGGAGTTTACGTGCGGTAGGGTGGCCAGGGCATTTCGGCTCCTCCTTTCCCCACCAACAGCACGTGGTCCCACTGAACCGGCATTCCATCCAAGGTCCAACCACGCCCAATGCTGCTTAACTGCGGAGTTCTCGTGGGATCCGGTGTTTCAACATGGCCAGGCCGTTGGCTGTAGTCAAATTAAATCGAAATATCTTCTTCCGCTTTGAGAAATTCAAAAATCTGCTTCCCACAAATTGACGATAAAGAATCAAAGATTAGATTAAAACAATCAAACTATAATTTCATTAAAATCTGTACAAGTTCCATTTTAAAAACAATTATAGATGTAAAGAAATGAATAGCAATCGGGTGTACCCTGAGAGGCTTCGGTGGCGTAGTTGGTAGCATGTTGAGCTTCTATGCCCAAGATCGCGGGTTCAAACCCGGCCGGGGCCGATAGCCTAGATGTTAGGCCCCTTAAAACAACAATTATCATCATCATCATCAAACCCGGCCGAAGTCGTCGGATTTTTAAGAGCATTAAAAATCCCTCAGTATGCCTTCCTTCGGAAGGGAAGTAAAGCCGGCGGTCCCATGTCAATGGTGTTGGAAATCCTCTCCTGCCTGTGACTGCAGCGAAGAACAGCAGACTATGGATCACGTAGTCTTCGCATGTCCCCTCAGAGCATTCAAAGGAACATTGCAAGACTTACAAAAGCTGTCCCAAGAAGCCATTGACTGGCTTAAACTGTTCAATTTTGGACTCTAGTCTTTCAAACTTGAGATCAAGTGTATGTATATATATATTTATTTATTTGTAAATAATTGTTTTATCTATTCCTTCTACCATCATACGATAAATAAATACATAATGGCATGTTAAAGAACCTTCCACTAATTACACTTATGTGAAGCTAAATTATAGGTTAAATTCGACCAACGCTCTTAGGTTCCAACATTTGTCGCCAGGAGCCGACTGCGGTGGCTCTGCTAATCAAGTTCTGAACTAGTAGTCGCTGACGGTGGCGATTGGAGGCGAAAGTAAACTACTTGAAAATTCAATGTCTACAGTCCTTACTTGAATTAAAAAACAGAAACACACACTAATACAGCCATCACAATTAACACCGGTTATCAGACAGATTCTACACACACCCAAAGTCACGGGGCTATATGACTACGTTGTCGCAGCACCTAAACTTAGGAACCAACCAACGGGTGTACCCTGGGCAACGTCATACGATGGAACGAAATGCGCTGACGGCAGATCCTTTCACAACCGGTCTCCATCCAAATTGATTTAATTCCGAAAGGTCTTTTTGAAGACCACTTGTGCTCATCTCTATAAACATCGGGGGACTTTCTCGAGAGAAAGAAGTCATATTAGCTAATCTGTGCCAAAAACATGCATGTGGCATCCTGTTAGTCCAGGAAACACACAGGGGGAGTAGTCGATATTGTTGTAACTTTTGGGGCTACAACTAAGGTGAAAGGGGTGAGGGGGTGTTTTGTGTGAAAGGGGTGAGTGCGTGTGAGTATTACCTACGGTGATGCGTAAATACTTGGCGGTTGGATCAAGTGTTAGGGAATGAGAGCCTTTACTATCGGATTTTTTTTTATTATGGATACTCGAGTTTAGGCCTTAATTACAACCAAACCAACAGACTATTGAAAGATGACTTACACCAATATTTTCCTTGTTTAATTCTGCGTTAGACTATATAAGCCAATTATTTTCAAGTTTATTAATTATTTATTTATTTGTGGTTGTATGAAAAATTGTCCGTGATTTTGACGTCTTTTCTAGGAACCGCTCACTTCTCGTACATGGAAAACTACTTGGCTGAGGGTAATGCAATTTTTATATGTGATAGGCACAAGTATTGGTAGTGCAAATCTCAAGTTTCAATTTTTTTCAACTACCCAATAAAAAATTCTTATACTTTTTCTGACGTAACGTTTTCTCAGCCCAGAATAACGTACAGCAGGAAACTTGGTCTCATTTTGAAGCTCTCATTCGTGATTATCGGAAACTACGACCACTGTAAACGTACAGTGTGATGACGAATTTATGAAGAGTAATATTAATGGGAGGTTTTGTGCGTTATGGCCTAACCCAACACATCGAGGATGGTTTTGATCGTGATGAGATAACGGGAGTCGCCTTCGTTGACTTAACAGATGCATACGACACTGTGAACCATAGGAATCTGTCAAAGAAAGTATATGACCTTACCAAGGACCACCAACTAACATCCCTAATCAGCATCTTCCTTCAGAACAGAAGATTCCAAGTCTCGCTAGAGGGCGAAAGGAGTAGATGGCGAACCCAGAAGAACGATCTCCCTCTGGGTAGCGTGCTGGCTCTAGCCCTGTACAACATCTACACACATGACCAGTCAATTCCAGCAAGTACCAGGTTTTTCATCTATGCCGACGACACAGCAGTAGCTGCTCAGGGCTCATCCTTTGAAGAAGTAGAAGGAAAGCTGACTTCAGCGATGGGCGAACTCTCCAAGTACTATGATGCCAACCATCTGAAGCCGAACCCCAATAAGACACAAGTGTGTGCGTTCCATCTACGAAACAGGAAAGCACGGCGGCAACTAGACATCACATGGCGAGGGGAGTGACTGAAACATTGCCCAACACCAGTTTACCTAGGTGTCACACTAGACCGCGCTCTAACGTACAGACAGCAATGTCTGAACACGAAACAGAAGGTCAGTGCTCGCAATGGCATACTCAAGAAGCTGATCGGCAGCACCTGGGGAGCCAGCCCGCACATCCTGAGGACTTCCGGACTTGCACTGTGAGTGACAGCCGCTAAGTATGTCGCTCCTGTGTGGGATGCTTCAGCACATGCTAAGCAGGTTGATAGTGCAAGGATAATATCGGGATGCCTGAAACCAACACCAGTGAACAAACTATACCCTATTGTTGGAATAGCCCCACCCAACATCCGGAGGGCCACTGCTACGGACGACGAGAGAACAAAGCAGGATAATGACCATCGACATGATGCTCCTGTTGAAAATCATATTTATTATTTCAGTAGTATATATGTCTCCTGCGGCGCTCACAAGCGACCGATCGTGAAAAATGAGCATTCAAATGAAAGAGAATAGGCAATAGCAGTGACGTATTGCGCTCTAATTTCATAAATATCTATAAGTTCTTTAGAAAATGACTTTTAAAAAAATGTACGAAGTGTGCGATTTGCAGATAATGTTGATGTAGGAAAATATGCTCCATAATTGCTGTCCACTTCACATTTTGGCCGCTGTGACATCTGTTTCATATCATTTTAACATTCGTAGGCCTGTTTTTATCTCTTAGCATGGATTTCAGAAACAGTAAATCAAAGGAATGATTACTCAAATCGTACAATTTCATAAATATCGAATAACCGGTGAGTGTTACGATGGTCCAATTTTCAGTGATTGCCTTCTTAAGTTGGGGAACGTAGAACTTGGAATTCTAACTGAAATGTAAATAGTATTCTATAATCATTTGGTTGAAATAAATACATATCAACCTTTCTCCTTAAGTCTCTCATTATAAAACTATTGAAGAAAGTGTTGTTTATGAACATGCGAGATTTCTCGCACGGGTCTGCTAGTAACACTTAATTCAACTAACTATTGAATACCGATGGTATCTTGCGCCCTGTTTTATTTGGACTCTTAATACATGAATCAACAAAAAACATAATACAGCATTAACTAAAGCCGCCAAGGCACCAAATTTACAACATTCCCCCACCTTGAAATTGTTTATGCAATTTCAACACACTATTAAGTTTTCAGTTAGTCCTTGGAATCACGGTTCACCTCCAAGGGATACAAGCACTGGACTGGGCGCACCAAAATCCCATCTGCTGTCTTCAGCTTCGCGACTCGGGCAACACGATCTCTTCCTGTAATCCTGTAACCTGTTAGGACATCTCCTTCTTTTAGGATGATCTTCTTCTCTCCTCTAGGTCGCTGGATCAGCAGGGCGAGATATTCTTTACGAAACCGTTGTCGCAATTCTTTCAGCAAATACTGCCGAAATCGTAGTCTTTGTTGGAACTTGTTATTTTCCAACTTGTCGACACCTGGAAGTCGGACTTCTCTTATTTCCTGGAGGAACACTGCTGGCGTGAGAGGAGTCAAGTCCTCTGGGTTTCCAGATACATATGTTAATGGTATATTGTTTATGACCGATTCAACATCACACAATGTTGTATGCACTTCATCGTAAGTGATGACAGCTTTTCCTAGCATTCTCTTCAGAAGGTCTTTTATGGGTCACACGAAACGCTCTCACCATCCACCCCACCAACTTGCTGAGGGAGGGTTCAATTTCCACTCAATTCCTTGAACTCCACATTCGAGTTGATCTTCTGAATGTCTTGAGTTCTCAGAGCGTTACAGGCTCCAACGAAATTAGTCCCATTATCTGAATAAATAATGGAAGGACGACCTCGCCTGGCTATGAAACGTCGCATAGTTTGCAGAAATCATTCTGTACTGAGAGTTGATGTCAATTCTAAATGAACAGCTCTGTACACAGGACATGTGTAGAGAACAATTCACACCTTTTCCTTTATTTTTTAGTAACAGCTGTCCTGCAATATCAACTCCTTTAACTTCAAATGCGGTCAATGGTGCAGTGTCGGTTTCCACTTGTTTAGCATTTTATCATCCACACTGAGCACATTTAGAGAGAATGCTTCTTATGGTTATTCTACTCTGAATTATCCAGAACTTCATTCGAAGCTGCGTTATCATATATTGTACACCTGCATGACAATGTGAACAATGCCGTTCTTCGATAAGCGCATCAACTACCTTATGTTTCCTAGGGAGCAACAATGGATAACAAAAACTTAAAATGACTTCATGCATTATGATTTTTGTCTTGACACGCATAAGACCTGCTTCATCTCTAACAGTCTGAACACCCTCAATGATGTTGCTGTTCTGAGGGAAGGATTGCAACTGGAGACTGTGAATCAAAGTCAATTCAGTTTGTTTTTACTCCTGAAATGAGAATGAATCGACGATTCTTGAGGTATCTCCTTTTGCATTATTTACAAATCTCCTAATCCAACCTATAACTCTCACCATTTGTGAAAATGTGTAGCTCCTGAATCTTTCCAGGTTTATTATAGTCAAATTCTTCTCGGTTGTGTTTCTCTTCTCAGCAGTTATTACATTTTCATATGTTTCATCTTCACCGGAGTTACAAGGCCATTCTAATTCTGGCAGTCTCAGCCATTCAGGTCATTCCCACCATCTTGACATTACTAATTCACAAGGATAACAGCCACGTGTTGCTAAGTCTGCAGGATTATGCACACCAGGAATATGTCTCCAATTCTCAAATCTACTCAGTTTGTTGATTTCTGAACCGTTTCCTTCCAATTTTAGTTATCCCCCCGTACCCCCCCCCCCCCACCCCTTTCTTCTGTGTGCCAATTTTAGGAATTGTTCTCTTTTCTTCTTGGTTGTTACTGGCCAGAATAACTGAGCAGATCAGTGACATTTCTATAATTGCTGTTCAAGGTTCGTTATGGTAACTTTCTGCTATAACGAATCCTGATTAATGGTACCTCTTCCCCTTTTGCTTCTCTTTTTTCTGTTACCAGGATCAACCCCTTGTTTGTCTCCGGGCAGTCTTCTGTTTTTTTCTCCAATGTAGGTTTGATATTTTTTGAGCTCCCGCTCCCGTTTTCGGGATGCCTTGCTCCCTGTTTCCTTTTATCCCCTTTTATCTACGTGTTTATAAAGGTGCGCGTACTGACGTAAATTTCGTTTATTTAATCGTAATCCTCAGATGTCTGACAGTCCCCGATTCCATCAAGATAAGTCTCGGCTTACTTCCTTGGCATATGTGAGTGTGTGTGCGTGAGCCTTTTGTGGAATACTATGGTGTCTCACCTGTTTAATATGTCCATAGTGTGTTTGTCTGCTTCCTAGAGTGCTTCCCGTTGCCTTTATCTTCCCCTGTGTTCCATTTGTTTTGTGTGAGTATTTTGGTCTCGGTTTACTGTGTGGCGTTTTCGCCCGAAGTAAGACCTATACCGTACGCCACTTACATCTTACCTTATTTTGTCCCTTGATTATCTCATGATTGCGTCTTTTCGCGCAAGTCTTCGAGTCTACCTTATTCCCTTTATCGTACGTATCTTCCCCCCACTGCACTCAACCTGTTTCCCATCCCTTTATCGTGACTTATTTTGATGGATTTGTTTATATTTTGTTGTGCGTTGCCTTTCTCATAATTATTTATATACTCGGTTGCTTGTCGCCTTTTTATTTAGTCCATTTACGTCAGTTCTATGCGTACTTTTCTTTAAGTCTCCGTCCTTTTCAAAATCCCCCACCTCCTCTGTTCCTTCTGGACTATTCGGGATATCGTTCGTGTCATTGTCGGTATGCCCATTTTTCCTGACTTCCTTCTCTAGCCCCTTTAATCTTTATTTTTCCCAATTAAACTTTACACGAGTATACTTTCCCATAATGAATCCTTCCCCCTCCCTTTACCTCCTACGCTCATGACATTAACGTCTCGATCATTTCTCCCATTATCTTACTTAATTTCATATGTTTGACTTCACCTTAACCTTACTTCTAGCACGTATCGCTTCCTCGTCTTTAACGTTTGCTTGGTCATTGATCAATATACTATCTACCCACCTTATCCGCTCCGTGTCTGAGTATTTTATTTAGACTGGTGTTTGGATTATTATTCTACGGTATGTCTTTTGATTGTAGGCTAGGCCCATGATTCATTATGAGTACGGCATCGAATTGAACTTTCATTCACTGCTATGTAAATGCACGTTCAGTCCACGCCTCTGTTACGTTTCACTCCACCTTATTTATCATTATTTGGGTCATTATCCTTTCAACACCTAGTCCTGTTCCATGGGCCCAGCGCAAGACTAAAGGTGCACGCTTCTACTGCCGCAACTACATCTGCGTGAAAGGTAAGACCGTTCATTTCTTGTACCCTGTTTCCTACAAATGTTGCCCAGTTCTCGTTTCTTCTTATCCAAGCCAGTGCCGCAGTGGAATCTGTCCAATAATATTCTTTTGTATCTTCTAGCGATAGTGCTTTCCGTATCAAGGCTGCAAGCTGACTCCCTATCAAGCAACCCAAGAGCTCTGCCTCTAACCGTGGTATTGTTACAGCTTTCAGCGGAGCGACACGTGTCTTGGTCATCATTAATTGTATTACTACTCCTTTATCTGTCTGTGTTCTCAAGAAACAGCTTCATATGCATGTTGACTAGCATCTGTGAATGTATGAAGCGACCAGTGCCGTCTGTCCATTACTCCATCAGCAGCCAATCCTTATTTTACTGAGCAATGGTATTTCTTCATATCGCTTACAAAACTCTGTTGCCAGATCTTCCGATATGGGTAAATCCCAGTGTGACTTAGCTGCGTTCTTGCATGCAGCATTACTTCGCGACAACCTCTGTAACGATATTATAAATGGCAGCAGTGCAGGGCAAAGGAATCCTATTATATCAAAAGTACTGTCGAAAGAATAACTCTCTTTGTCAATACTGTGCCCGTTGGCCGAAGGTTTCGGGGAGCCATCGGTTTCAAACGACCATTCCGAGACTCTCTTCCAACTAACACACACGTATTGGGAATGACACATTCATAGGTTGGTTTCGCACAAAAGTCTGCTCTCGGGGGGTGTCGGGAATTGATGAGGTTCTATTCTTAACCAGCTCAGAGGAATACATAAGCATAAAACAAAACAAGAAAGAGGCCAGTCTTAAGTTAAAATCCATGAATTAATTTATTCAAGACAACTCCCTAGCCTAGCATGAGAGATGCAATACGGCTAGTCGGATTCTAATCTGACCTGAAAAAAAAAGTCCTAAACAAAATCTAAGTTAAATCTTTCACGGTCCTTATACAAATGTTAAGCGATGACAAACAAGCTAGGAGTATGGCACGTAAAATCAGCCCTAAGCAATTACATCGAAAATAACTACGGGAAGGTAAGACAATGTAGAATTTACCGCAAAGCAAGACATTTACTTGTTTACAAATACTAAGAATAATTTATATTTAACAACAAGGGAAAATTGTCCTAAGCTATGATGGTGCCATCTCCAACATTTATCTTTAATTTAAATGATTTCATCTAGTCCTAACTAAAGTTAATTAATATACGAGATGCGTTCATTACAAAGAAAATGCAAAACTGTGCACAATGGTTCTAATAAAAAAAAAAGATATCTAGAACAACACAAATCTGTACATCAAGTAAGCCCTCCTAACATTTGTGCAATTGGCACTGCCTACCTGCACGGTTTGTTACTCTTTGTAACAAATGGTCATAGTGTACACAAGTGTAATGAAAAATAAGAGAGAGAGAAAGAAAGAAAGAAAGAAAGAATAGCCTGCAAAAGCGATCATAATTAAAGACATACATCGACTCGCTTTGCTGCCAATATGATGCGTGCACAAAAGTTATCACGACATCAATTGGTCGTTGTCTAAGTTTCGCTGAAAAATATCAAAATGTATCCAAATAAAGCGACGTTCAATAATGTCTTAAGTTGATCCACCAAAATATGTTAAATTTAGCGTTTAATCATTATTTAGACTGGGGGGGGGGGTATTATCACTTGATTGTTAAATTTATCTCACAATTATGTATGCCTCACAGTATTCTTGTAAAGTTTACGGACCTTTAACTTCATTTAGTGTACTCTGGTGTGATCAGTGAATCCATCTAAATGTTTTATAATTCCATAATACTCCACTCATTAATAATAATAGACACCTTGTGCCTTCACAAATAACTTCTTAGACATCCTGTGTCTGAACAATAACACGGATCCGTAGGTCCTAATACCTTCGATCAAGTACGACTTCAAGTTCATTGCCGCCGGAATAAATGAGGATTCCATATCCACTCATTACCAAAATATGCCAGATGGGTGTTCTATCACATACAGAAACTATCACCTCATCAATAAACCTTCTAAGATAACAATCAGTGTGGATCCCTGAATTATACAAGTTTTATAAACCTAAGTAACAAAGCCTAATGTCTCTGCTTTCAGCTTCTAAGACATGTAAAGAATTATGCGTAAAATACCGAAAATAGTGCTCTCACATAGCACGACATAACCTGATAAAACTACAAGTGTGAAATGATGTGTTGTATGTGTGGCCTTCTTAATTGCAATAACGTCGAACCTGCGATATCTCGCCTCCCTGTCTGACACAGTTCATTTTAACATTGTCAAACTGCAGTCGTAAATAAGAAATAAAAGTATGCTCCTGAAGTTCATGGGTCTGGCATGTGGATAACGGGTTCTACTGTCTAAATTATTGGCAACTCCAGCTATCTGATATGACATCTAGCGGTAAAAACGAGAAACTTACCAAGTAGGGTACATTTGTCACGTGGTGACTGTTTGTATATGGTTTCTTGTATTGGTGAGCAGATTGTGGTAAATTCTCCGTGTATATACATAAGTTATAAGTATTACTCGTTGATAAGAGTGCAAAATGAGTAAAAGCAAAGTATATTGCTCAGTTTACGGCTGTAAGTCGATGTATAAGAGGGCTGCGGATATACGTTTTTATCACATTACAAAAGATGCAAATAGCAATAGCCGAAAAGTTAGTTAGTTAGTTAGTTATTGTTGTTTTAAGGGGCGGAACTACGAGGTCATCTGCCCCTCTTAACACAGATTAAAGAATACAAATTTTGAATTGAATTTAAAATTTTGAGGTGGACATCTAAATTTAAAAAGACCAAAAATTAATAAAACAAAAACAAACAATTAAATAAAAATAAATAAAAATTATAAACATAAACAAAAATTACGGAAAAAACAAAACATTATCATTCAAAAACGAACAAGTCGTTGAGTCAAAGTTCACTGGAAAATTTAGATTGCTGGCCCTAACCCACTCTCACTTATAAAGCGGATAACGCGATCAGCAGCCACCGCGTCATCGGCTAATATAAGTTTGAGTGTCGTCTGCAAACCAAGGTTTCTTCGTAAGTCAGCAAGATCCACACACTCGGTGAAAATGTGGGCCACGGTGAAAACGGCTCCACAGGTACAAAGTGGGGGGTCTTCCCTTCTCATTAGGTACGAGTGGGTGGATCTTGTATGACCTATCCTTAGCCTACACAAAATGACGGACTCTCTCCGGGCCCGGAAGGAGCTCCGCCAAACGCGAGTAGTTCCCTTGATCGCTCTCAGTTTACTGGGCAGTGGGTCAGCTAGCCACTGACTCTCCCAAAAAGCCAGAACTTGTAGGCGTAACTGAGAGCGAATATCTCTAGCGGGTACCTCCATTGGTCGAGGTGGTAGTGATACCGCCTCTTTTGCAGCTTGATCTGCTAACTCATTTCCCGCAATTCCCATGTGGCTTGGAAGCCACAGAAAGGTGATTCGAGTGTCAGCGAGGCACAGCCCGGCTAGTAGGTCGTGGATTCGCTGCACTAGGGGGTGTTGCGGGAAACATGTAGCAATTGACTGCAACGAACTCAAAGAGTCGGTACACACGAGAAAGTGGATTCGAGCATCCTGTAGTGCAAACTGCAGAGCTTCATAGATGGCAACGAGCTCCGCAGTAAACACACTACAGGCCTCAGGCAAAGAGATCTTGGTATTTGCACCATCAATAACGTAAGCACAACCCACCTTCTCGTCCACCTTCGAACCATCCGTGTATAGAATGCCAGCGTCCGGAAATTGGTGAACTATGCTGTGGAACTGCCTCCGGTAAACGGAGGCATCCGTGTTCACCTTAGGACCTCGGTGCAGATCTAACCGAATTTCCGGACGCGGGACTTGCCACGGAGGCACCTCGCTAGATGTCCGGATCAAACAGGGACCTACAGCCACTCCTATTTCGGTACACGAGCTATCAAGTCTAATACCAACCGGCCGAGTGGCACGAGGCCGGTTGGCGTACCCCTGGTGGTTTTGGGTACCGAAGAGAGCTTGATAGGTCGGGTGTTGCGGCATTTGACGCACATTGGCAGCATATGCTAACAGCATATGTTGGCGTCTATAATTTAAAGGTGGAACACCCGATTCGGCGAGTAGGCTGGGTATCGGGCTGGTCCGGAAGGCACCGGTAGCCAGCCTAACGCCACTATGGTGGATACTGTCCAGCATTTTCATGGTTGCCGGCCTTGCTGAACCGTATGCCGCAGAACCATAGTCTAGCCGGGACAGGACGAGGGCTTGGTAGAACCGTAGCAGCACCGCACGGTCAGCCCCCCACGTAGTGCCACTAAGAAACCTGAGCATGTTCAGTTTCCTGAGACATGTCATTTTCAATTGCCGTATATGGTGCTGCCACGTTAACTTGCTGTCAAAATGGCGCCCCAGGAAGCGATAAGTGTCAACCACCGGCAACGCAGCATCCCTGAGATGTAGTTCAGGGTGTAAATGTAGCCTCCGTAGCCGACAAAAATGGACGACGGAGGTTTTCGCTGCTGAAAAACGAAAACCCCGGTCGTGAGCCCACCTGTCGACCCGGTTGATGGCTAGCTGCAATTGCCGTTCCACGACTGCCATACTTCCAGAGCTGTAACGCAGAGCTAAATCGTCTACATACAGCGATGGAACTACCGCGGACCCGGCGGCGGCAACAATGCCATTAATGGCAATCGCGAACAAGGTGACACTCAGCACTGAACCCTGAGGAACTCCATTTTCTTGGGTATAGTACTGCGATAATGTCCTACCGACCCTTACACGGAAGAGTCGGACGGACATGAAATTCGCAATGAAAGTCGGTAAGTTACCACGGAGTCCCCACTTGTGAAGGGTGGAAAGGATCCCGTAGCGCCATGTGGTGTCGTAGGCTTTCTCAAGGTCAAAGAAAACCGTGACTAGGTGCTGCTTCCGGAAAAAAGCCTCCTGTATGGCGCTCTCAAGTCGCACCAGATGGTCAGTGGTGGACCCATGAGAGCGAAATCCACATTGGTACTCAGACAGGAGACCTTTATCCTCCAAGAACCACACCAGTCGACGGTTCACCATCTTTTCGAGCAGCTTACATAGGCCATTTGTCAAACAAATGGGCCTATAGCTGCTTACAAACTTGGGATCCTTTCCAGCCTTAGGAATCGGTATCACGATCCCCTCTCGCCATTGAGATGGAAACTCCCCTTCAATCCATATACGATTGAAGAGGATCAATAGTTCTTTCATACTGGATTCGCACAGATGTTTTAACATTTGATTATGTATGTTATCCGGTCCAGGAGCCGTATCCCTGCACAGTGCAAGCGCACTTCGCAGTTCCCATTCAGAGAATGGTACATTATAGGACTCCGAAGCAGCAGTGGCAAAGGACAAGGGGTGAGTCTCTGCCTCCCGCTTCAGAGTCAGAAATGTAGGATCGTAACTCCCGGAGCAGGATACATCGGAGAAGTGCGAGCCAATGCTGTTGGCAATGGCGAGATGGTCCGTGATGATGTCCCCATTGATGGACACTCCGGGTATCGATAGTGATGTCGGGAGTCCGGAGATCCGACGAAGCTTAGTCCACACTTGAGATGAAGGAGTATGCGCCGTCATGGACGACACATACTTTTCCCACGTCGATTTCTTACTCTCCCGAATCAGATATCGGGCTCTAGCACGCATCCTTCTGAAGGTGATAAGGTTGGCCATAGTGTTTTGCCTCCGATAGCATTTGAAAGCACGTCGACGATCTTTAATGGCTGCTGCAATCTCGGCTGTCCACCAAGGGACAAGCTTCCGGCGTGAGTTGCCGGATGAGGAAGGTATTGTTTCCTCAGCAGCAGTCAAAATACCATTCGTTATGTGAATGGTATGATCGTCGACACTCTCAAAGGTATCTTCGGCAAACACCGCACGTGCCGTGAAAGTTGGCCAATCAGCCCGACGGAGAAGCCATCGACTTGGTAACTCGATGGCTCTCTGGTTCGGAAGAGTAACGATAATTGGAAAATGGTCACTATTACAAAGGTCATCGTGTACACCCCACTGTAGCAGGGGAACCAGCGCACGACTGCACAGGGTAATATCGATACTTGAATAAGTACCGTGCGCAATAGAGAAGTGCGTAGGCTCCCCTGTGTTCAACAGACACAGGTCCAGCCGCCTGATCAGCCTCTCAAAATCTCTCCCTTTACCGCTAGTGGTAGCGGAGCCCCAGATGGTGTTGTGGGCATTAACATCTCCCAGAAGGAGAAAAGGAGGGGGGAGCTGAGAGACTAGATCCACCAGCTGGTCGTAATCCGGCTGAGAATCAGGTGGGATGTACACGTTACATACTGTTGCCATTACTGGCAACGAAGTACGAACTGCAACTGCCTCTAGCTGAGTACGCAACGGCACCTCTTCACTAAAGAGGCTAGAGTGGACGAGAGTGCAGACGCCACCAGCGGCCACAGCTCCGTCCATCCGGTCTTTAGAGAAGAGTTTGAAGTGACGCATTGTTGTCTCATGTCCAGGACGAAACCTGGATTCCTGAAGACAGACAATGGTTGCCGAAAACGAAGATATTAATTGTCGTAACTCAGCGAGATGAACAGAATAGCTATTACAGTTCCATTGTAATAGTGCCATGGTGTGGACTTAAGTAGAAGTGGGTCTTCTACTTATGCTTGACCGTTTGCCACCCTTCCCCATCTCTAGTTGGAGATGATGGGGCAGGAGAGCACACCTCAATCTCCACATCTCCGTCCGAAGACGAAGAAAATGGAGCGGGCGCTCTCTTGGGTTGCGCACGGTCGTCGTCGGACCTCACGGGTCTCGCCCTTGGGGAAGAGCGAGAGCGGTGTCGAGGGACTTTCTCCCGGTCCGAAGACTGGGTGTCTGTCCCCGACACGCCCCGAAGAGACTTCTTCTTGGATCGGCGCCGACGTGTGTTTGGGGAAGTAGATGGTCCCTTCCCCACAGACGCCGGGTCCTTATAAAACAAGGTCGCTCCTGCTGTCACCGCTCCACTGGTAGTGGTGGGAGCGGGATGGCTAGCAGATACGTGAGCAGCCCTGCCTTTAGGAGAGGAAGAGAAACGGCGCTGAACCGCTCCCCTCTCCTCCGCCGATCTATTTTCTTTTCTATAGGGGAGTTCCTCCATACGGACGGGCTTGGCTTCAGCAGGCTTCGCTCCCTTGGTGGTAGTGGGAGCGGAAAGGCCAGCAGAGACAGTAGCCACCCCGTCAGCAGGAGGGCGAGAGAGACGGCGACGAACCGTCCCCCTCTTCTCCACTATCTTTGTCTTATCAGATGGGCTGGATGACGATCCAGCCCCGGTCGCAGAAGTCTTCTTTGCCTCGTTGGCAGGGGAAGACTTCTTCTCCGACCGTTTCGGAGAGGAAGATGACTTCTTCTCCGATTGCGCCGGTTTAGATGGTATAACCGGCGCCTTTATCACAATGGCCGAAGAAGGTTGTTTAACCTTCTTCGGGCTGACAGGTCTCGCTTGGACAGCGAGGGGAGACTTTACGATCTCAGAGTAGTTCGTCGTCGAGGGTACAGCACGGGGAACGAAAGTGGCAGGGGTGATAGGTGGCGTCACCTTAGCCGCGAAAGATACCGGAAATTCGGGTGCAGTCATATCACGGTATCTCTTTCGAGCGTCGTGATATGAAAGCCGATCCAATGTTCTGATTTCTTGGATCTTTGCTTCCTTGCAGAACTCAGGGCACTGCTTCGACCGCGGAGAGTGACTTCCTTGGCAGTTAGGACACGTCGGGGGAGGCGTACACCCCACACCGTCATGTGTCCCCTTGCCACACTCTCTACACACCGCCTTGGCAGTGCACCTGGCAGAAACATGACCGAATTTCTGGCAATTGTAGCAGCGCATAGGTGGAGGGATGTACGGTCTAACGTCGCAATGGTACGACGTGACCTTCACCTGCCTAGGCACTACATCACCCTCAAAATGAAGAATGAACGCGCCAGTATCGACGCTATCATTTCCAATTTTCCGGGTGATGCGCCTAATCCTGGTGACGCCTCGCTTCCCCAGATCCCGCATCAATTCCGCGTCGCTGTTTAAAATGAGGTCGCGATGGAATATAACTCCACGGACCTCATTTAGTGTATCGTGCTTCTCAACCTTAACGGGAATTTCGCCGAAATGCGTGCATTCCAGCAACGCCTCGGTTTGCTGCCGGTCAACGGTATGCAGCAGGAGCTGCCCGTTCCGGAGCTTGGAAATCCCGTTAAGGTCGCGATATTTCCCCTCGATTTCCTCTGAAAATAGGATCGATTTTACCTGTTTAAAATCTCCCCCGTCTGTCCTGGTAGCTACCAGGTAGCGAGGAGACCTGTCAACAGGGAACTTCTTATTAAATGCCTCATCCCAAGGCGTATACACCTTGGGATTCGGTCTACACTCCAGAGACGGCTTTTTAAGGGTGCCACCCTGTACAGGTGTCCGTGATCGTTTACTACGCATCCCGGACGAAATCCTCCCCGAATACTGCCCACTCCGAACGGGGGCTATCACTGTGGGCGCCACCCAGCCAAGGCAATACCTACCTGGCATAGCAGATATTGCCCGGGGTCCCAGTGCCTCGAACAGGCACTTCCCCCTCGGCATGCACAGGATTTATTCAGCTCCAGTATTCGGCCATGCGGGGACCTTCGTTGTAAGGCGGATACTACTGTAGGGTACATGGCGCACCCACCTGACGGGATGGGGCATACCGTCTAGGCTTTCTGGCCAGATGGCCAAGCTGGTGGCCCTTCCCCTAACAGCACGCATGTTTATTTCTATTGGTCAAACCAGAGCTGGGACCAGAAAACCAAAATTGACCTTTATAAGGCCCCCTCTAAGTCGCCTTTTACGACAGGCAGGGGATACCGTGGATGAATTCTGCCCTCCCCATCCACAGGGGGTCTGAACAAATCAAAACTGGCAAGTTATTCGGCCATGTCGGCCCTATTAGTCGCCTCCTACGACAGGCAGGGCATACCGTGGGTGTATTCTAACCCGCACCCACACGGGGGAATAGCCGAAAAGTGACGATACCAAATAAATACGGGCAACAAGAGCGGGTTGGTCCACTCACCACTACACTCACTGACGACAGGACGGGTTGTTCACTTACGCCGAGCCAAGCCGCACCTAGAGAGCCAAGCACAGTCTCGCCGAGTCAAGCCGTACCAAGACAGCCAAGCTTCATCAGTCAGGTATCCTCCGCTCCCTAGTTCATTTCCAATAACCCTACCAACCGCCATCACCTCGCTCTGCGATATCCGAGCCATTCCACTACGAGTCATATAGGCCTAATTTTGACTTCGCAGGGTTAATACCATCCAAATCAAGCAATTCCTGTCTACCCCGAGTTTTAATACGGTACAAGTTAAACTCATCCCTTCGCCCTACCAAGCAACAAATAATTTCTAGAGTCTATGGTACAGTGAGCAAACTCAAATATAGCTTTTAAACGTAACAGTGCCATGACCCGAACTGAACAAAAACAAATACCAGCAGACAACCAATGCTTGATAATATGCAACTGACACATAAAATCCAGTGGAACACACAAATTAGATCACGTGTATCGCACATTTATACATATATACAATTGAAAATAACACTCATTATCTTAGGGACCACATTTACTGATTATAACCGAAAAATAAAAAGTGTTCCATATCAAACGCGTGTTATTGAGTATTTTTACCCTACTTATCCAGACCGACCGCAGCGCCCCAAGTGTTAGTTTGAGTTGCCAATACAATCGAAAAATGTCACAGCCCTCTGGATTAAATATTCGTTGCCTGAGATTCATGTGGCTATGGAGCATTCATACTGCTCACACACTCGATAACCTTGGCCTTCATTCGCCAGCTGCTAAGAACTCGTTTCATTTGTTAATGGATGTTGACAAGCAACAAGCTGCTTGCTATGTCTCGAAATTATACGATTTTATCTTATTGCCGCCTGGCATTGAAAAACTTTCCAACAAAACTAAATATTTCCAGACGTTAACTTACCACTAGAAATTTGCCCACATTGTGCACTCGTGAAACCATACTAAAATTAATCTACTGTTCCAACCCTTAACATTACGTTTTAATAAAGCATTTTCTGACTTACAGGACGTTGCATGTCATGGCTTCGAGACCCGCCGTTAGGTGCTTAGCGGTCTCCGTTCCTGGCTTAATCATCTTTCCACGATTTCAGCTATTCTCCATCGTTAGTTCCCCACGCATGCAGTTTTAGCAATCCATAATCTGCTTCAAAACGTGGTCGTCTTCATCCACGAAGTTCAGGTACTTAGTAGACTCCATCTTGTGTGTGTGAGGGGTAGGGTTTTGCACAGATTCTAAGATTACCGTAATACTGGTTTTACGGTTTTTACAAAACTCACTGCTTCTAGTGGTGCGGTTAAACAAAATTGCCCATTCACTTCTACTGCAACTGAAGGTACTATCACTTGTGTGATAACTCACTCGCAATATTACACACGTGGTCAGAAAGTTATGTAAAAAATTGCAACAAATTAAGTTTCACTCTGTTGAATGTTAGAAACACTTCCAAATAATATAACACAGTTTATGGTAACACAGTTCAATTAAATTTACACTTAAGACAGATGTTCTCGGCGTGCTCGAATATTTCGCCATGCGGTCAGTTCGCATGTTTCCCATTTTTCACAATTTGACAAAGTTATTTTAAATATCACTTTGAATACATTTGATATAATAATTGAAATGATCCCACTGCCTTATTTGCAGCGATGCTTGTATTTTCACTAATAACAGTTGGATTTCTCCATCGCACATGAATACTGCTATATTTTATCACATACGACTCGTAGCACATGTCCAATACGGACTCTCGACTTATAATACTGTCCCCAACGGACTCTCGACTTTTAGTGTAGTGTCAAGTCAGCGTGGCTTCGACTCATGCCTCAAGTGCCGCGCAAAATTATAATTTCGCCTTCTGCGATATGCAAAGTAACTTAAATATGCTCAAAATTTCTTAATACATTTGTAGTAATTTCCAGGGTGTCCAAAAGATTTCTTTATTATGAAATTTTGTTCCAAAATATTTCCCGCTGCGTCCAAGGAATCTACATTTTTGTAGGGTGCATTCGATGTTCTTGTGTGTCACAGCAACTTCTCCATACGATCGTGGCGTACGATTCTCAAAGCGAACATGCACGATCGGGCGCAATACATGTGGAAGATCTTGTAGTTTTAGAGGTAGTTCCACTTCCAATGTATCCAGCCACTTATTCCATTTAAGACCTAAAACATTCGAATAGGATTCATTTCTCGTTTCACAACTCCAATTAAAATTGTCGCCACGATATGGTGTATTGTATGTTCGAACGTGTGTTCCCAACAACTTAACTCCATTTTAGCTCCAGAAAAAAATACGTGTACTATTGTTGCGAAACTCTTCATAGTCTTTCAATGACTGGACTGATACATACAAAGATCTCTTCACCTTACTGATGATTGTCTCATCATCTTCACTTGCATTTGAAAGATGATAGTCGATAACAGCTCCTAGGATGAAAGGGCTGGATGAAACTCCAAATACTATCCTCTTGTGTCTGTAGTACTCAAGTTTCGTCTTCATATGATCCTCCCACCATAGGAACCGTAAGCAATCTCTGTCTTTTTCGTGTACTTCAATCGTCTGAAAAGCCTTTCTGATATCTGAAATAATCCCAATTCTCTTATCGCAGAACCTCATCAAAGGCTCTTGTATATAATTGGGACCCTTCTCTAATCAGTCATTGAGGGAGACACTTGGATAAAAGGTTTACTTTCTCTAACATTTTTGAGACAGACAGAAGTCTATTTTCGACAACTTACTTGTTACACGACAGCTCAGGATGCCCATCAGCCCATGCCAATCCAACCACATAACAGTCATCTTCATTTCTCTTCAAGGTATTTAGAAGGTAATCCTTTGCTTTTGGATCTCGAGCTGTTGATGGCCGTAATTCTACGTGATCCAAATTACCAATAGTTTCTAGATCCCATAAATTTGCGATAGATCCATCATTGCAAGTCATTGTTATGGTAATGTTAGCCATATTAGTTTCAGATAGTTCGTCAAGTCTCTCGCCGCCTAGTGTCCACCCAAATTTGGTTTATGCAGCAGTAAGTCCATTCAATAGTGGAACGATTTTCCCTGTTAGAATATCTGCGCCAACATCCATACCAATCAGTAACTCAATCTCAGGGCAGATTTCTCCAAAGTCATTGATCCAGATCCTCTTTTCTTTCAGTTCTTCCATCAGTGTTGTAGAATTATTTGATATCCGCGGGATGGACTGACAAATCTTTTCTGTGTCTCTCACTTGGATTTCATGATGATACTGGCCTCTCATCTTCTGTACCTTCAAGTTATACTTCAGATGTCTTACTTTCGATGTATGGCTGCCTCCAAAAAGAACATGAGCCACTGACTCTTTAGCGACAGCTTTCAACTCCAGCTTTCAACTGTCTTCTTGAGTAAATAGGAACGTTTAGAACTACAATCCAGAAATCCTCTAATTGTCTTGGTTTTGTGCTTTCCATATACAGTGACCATCAGAGTTTGTAGTACTAGCTTAGTAGTGCACGTACAGTTGACCATGTCTTAGGCAATGCCAACCTTCTCTAGCGTTAACTTCTCTGATGCACCGTTTTCAGATGTCTCTTTTTTTATCAAAGAGCCTAGAACACAAAACTAGAAGATGTTTGCGATGGCAAATAAAACACTTTACTTTTGCTTTGCAATTAACAGCCATATGATTCGACCGAAGACAGTTATAGAAACATTTTCTCTCCTTGGCCTTCATTGGAAAAGTATTCTTTACTCTGGTGGGTTTTATTGCATTAGATGCACTCTTCCAAGTTGCCGTCACAAAGAGCAGCTACAGAAGGAATCCTGTCGCATTTCTTCATCTGTTTTTCTTTCTCCTTGGGATGTCTGACAGAAGTTTCCTTTGTTGCAGAATTCTCAAATCCAGACTGGGCTAACTTGATTTGTTGCTCACTTCGGACTTCCATTCTAACAAATTGCATTGGACAATCAAGTCGTGTTTGAGAACTCTTTTCTAGGGTTTCTGCTATTCTCTAACTTGAGTTTCTCTGCCATGCTCGCAATGTTTCTTCCGGCAGACCCGATTCAACAAGAGGAAACAACCACAGAATCAAGTTCTAGTATCTTCAATGATCGAAGCTGAGATTCCAACTTGATCATCAACGTTGACAACGGCAGCTTTTCCTTACTTGTTGCATTTGAAATAGCTAACTTGAGTAGTTCCCTCACATATACTTGCTGGAGTAAATCCTTTCTCCCAAAACGTTCGGTTAGTGCTTCAATTGCCTTGCTACAGTTCTCTGCTGTTTGTGGATAACTTACAACAATTTATCTTGCCTCGGTCCCAGGTTCCATAGCTTGGAGCAGATGTTGAAACTCGTCACTTCCATGCAAAGTCTTATCTTCATGAATTTTCTTGAATTGAGACCAGAAACCAAGCCACTCCTTTAAATCCCCATTAAATGTTTTAAGTTCAATTCTGGGCAACTTAAATGACATAGTTTTGTCTTTTATTGGCATGTTGAACCCTCTGAAGCCTTCACACACAGTGGAAAGACGATCAGCATCCCCGTATGTGGTGTTGGTCATTAATGCCTAATCTATCTTGAGTCTCAAATTCGGTACGATATTCTTCAACCCTCTCAAGTTCTTCTAAAATACTTTCTTCACTCCCATCGTTCTCTAATAGCAAGTCCATAACCTTTCCATCTCAAACCCGAATTTCTTTTATCAATTCTCCAAGCCGCTGAAATATAACCTTCAAACGATCAACATCGTCGGGCGTCATAACCTCTCTCGCGAGCACATCATTCACTTCCGTAACTTTCTAGTAAACAGAGATCTAACTGGTCGTCTAGCTTTTGTAATTCTTTCCATTTCTTAGGTTATTTAATCTACACTAGTACCAATACCGTAGTGTTTTCTTCTTAATGCAGGTGCGGCCTTTGGCCGCGCGCAGCTGGCGGAGCACGGTTGACTCAAAACATACAGCATCAAATTCTTCATAAGAATCACATATTAATTGTGAATGTAAGTGGAACGCGGATTATACACTTGCAGCAGACATGAATGTGGCTTTTACATACCTTGTGTCCTCGTTTCATCTTCTGGGCGATATTACGTATTGAAATTACGAACCCTGGTCACTGCTGAACCTCATATAGCCTATGTGCTCAAATTCGTAAAGATGTGTTTTATTTCTTGCTATTCTAAAAACCGGGCGCCATATTTCGACAGCGCTTTCATCTCGTTCAACTGTCGACAAGGTGCACTCTATCGGGACACAGCAAGGCGCACACATATGTGAGATACAAAACCACTGTCGATAAAAAGAAGTGAGATACAAAATCACTGTTGATCAAAACAAATATTCATCGGGACGTGTTAGGCTGTAACCATTGTCAAAACTCATTGATTGGGCGCGTTAGGCTGTAACCATTGTCAAAAACCATTGGATTGGACAAAACGAAGGTTAGAAGGTCGGGGGCAGGTGCGGCCTTTGGCCGCGCGCAGTTGGCTGGGCACGGTTGACTCAAAACTCATTCATCTGGGCGCGTTAGGCTGTAACCATTGATTTGGCGAAAACATAAGGTTAGAAGGTCGGGGGCAGGTGTGGCCTTTGGGAGGCAATTTCCACAATCCATGATCAATAAACAATTCAATTGGGCGCACTATCTATGAATTGAGTGGTGCGCACGAATAATGCGCACTAGCGACTGTATTGGGCGCTTCTTTGGTTTTCATAGTACCGTAAGCGCGAGGTTAGCAGTACTCTCATGGTACTGTTTTGATAACGATCGATGAGAACAATGGCGCTGACAGCTGTAATTTTCGCTATATAAGTCATGCACCTATTTGGGATAGCTGGGTGGGTCACAGACATCGGAGGAGGGATTATCTACTAAAACATCGCTCCCTGATTTATTTCCCAGCGTTTCATAAGGTATTTTGGCTAATTCATGTATTGTAGAGAATTTTATCGCGCATTCTACCTTCATTCACTGCTACCAAATCACATTTCACTCACATGTTCTAGTTAATCAGGTGCTTGTAATAACTTAATCTTACCGTACAATCATGAAGATCACGTCAGGGTCAACAAAATGTTGAAAATAACACTTAATTCAACTAACTCTTGAATACTGATGATATCTTGCGACCTGTTTTATTTGGACTCTAATACAATAATCAACAAAAACAAAACACTAATTAAAGTCGTCAAGGCACCAAATTTACAACAGCTCCCGTGCTTCCTCCGTTGTTTCAACAAACAAAACCATATAATCTGCAAAAGCAATACAAATGATTTTGAGGTTCCTCTTTTTGCAACTCAGTCTTATTCCACTCTTTCTTGTGTTCCATTCTCTGACCAATTTCTCAAGCGCACAGTTGAACAATAAAGGCGAGAGCCTATCCCCCTGTCGCACTCCCGTTATTTCGGTATCGTATTAATTAATATTTCGATAACCATGCGTAAAATCGGTTAAGATGGTAAATTAATTACTTGAAATACATTAGGTTTAGTCAGCAGATGCCCACATCGCGGCGCACGCTATCTGTGAAAGATTTCCGAAGCCTCTAAGCTCCGCCTCATGACCAATCATCAATTTCTCATTTAGGCTGGACTCACGATGAAGGCCTCTGCTGCATTACCCGAAAAGTTGGTAGATATTCACCAACGTAAGATGCGACACTATCCTGAGAAACTCATCACCTCCAAGAGTGAACTAAGGACATAATCAACCATTTAAAGAGGGATCACAGGTGAAGACAGCTGAAAATATACGTTGTAGCTCAAGTTACGAAACTGCAAACAACTGGCATTACAGAAAGCACCATCATCACCAACCGTTTCAATTGCATGTTCCACTACAAGTAATGCTTCCTTGCTGTTCGCCTCATGATCCCAACTCCGCAAATAACACAGGCGGGGAAATCGAATGGGGAAAAAGGTATTTCGGACAGTCAATAAAGTAAACCAATAAATAAACAAATGAACACATTTATCAAAATACTAGTTAGATACAAGAAAACTTTCACTTGTAGACAATACACACAGCCTTACAAGACCACAGATAACTGACGGCTGAGGTAAGACGTAGGAATTAATAGACAAGTTATTTAATTATTTCATTTCAGCCTATTTTGAGCACATGAGATCAAAAGGCCCCCGCCCCCCATAAACCTTTATTTGCTAGAGCGATTTCAAAGAAACTTGCTAAGGATTTTACTGTCTACTCCTCCATCCAACCTCGACTGAATTTCGATAAATGTCACCAGTCCAACTTGGCGGCCGTGCGAAATAGCCTAGGCCTATATCACCAGTAATATCTCCGAAACTATTTGGCCTCCAGCACCAAACTAAAATTTAGTATAGTGATAGAGGACTATTAAATAAGTACACATACGGTATGTGACTTAAAAGCACAAAAACAACATGGCGGCCACATGAATTTCAAATATTTAAAATGTCGTTTCTGGCGATCTAATCTTTCGAACGCAGTAAAACTTGTCACAGCGAATCTTTATTTAGTGCTAAATGTGTTGACATTATTAATGATGTTCAATTGTTTAAAAAAATCAATATGGTGACAGTGCGACTTTTTTTAAAACTTATTTTTATTTAGAAAACTTACACTCCATTCTTTCAGTGATCTCTTTTCAGTCAGCCAACGCGCAGACGGGCTAATATTAATAAACCTACTTAAATATTTTAAAAGACCTGAAATAAATACATCAATAATACACTTACAAATCATACACCCCGTGGAGTAGCTATGCTCGTTAAATGATGCACCACGGCTACGCGGGCAGCTGCAGCAAGTCCGGAGATGACAGGTTCGAATCCCGGCGCTGACAGCGGTTATCTTGAGTGTGTATTTTTTCCCCGTTTTTTTTCATACTTCCTCCAGGCAAATGTCGGGATAGTACCTCATAGATACTCTATTCATCTTTATTTTTAATCACTTATTTTAACAGAATAACAACAATCAGTCTTTCTCCATAGATTACATTATAGGCACTGCCAACTATATATTTGTTCTGTTTCTTTTTCAACTGTTTGTTTTCTTTCTTTACTCACAGCTATCTATATCATGTCCACAGCTACCTGTATCATGTCTCCTGCACCTACACCACTCACTTTTAAGTCCCAGGACACCTACCTCATTCCTGTTCCTAATACAGTAGTTACACACACTACTAAAGTCATCACAGAAACACAGGCTGTCAGACATGTTCAACAAACGCCCAACTACAAGAGGCTGATGACCAAGATGCCCCAAGTCCCTCAAATGAATTAACAACAAACCATACACTTCACTAAGTTATACAGAGCGATCCATATTAACCTGAACTATTTTAATGAGTTATAACATTTGAGCAAATAATGGTACACATGTGCAACTTGGGGAGATGATGGTTGCTTGGCTGGTTCCTTAGTTTAGGGGCTGCGACAACGCGGTCATGTAGCCTCGTGTACTTAGGGTGTGTGTAGAATCTGTCTGATAACCGGTGTTAATTTTGATGGCTGTATTAGTGTGTGTTATATATTATTTCAGTAGTATAAATCCCTCCTGCGGCGCTCACAAGCGACCGATCGTGAAAAATGAGCATTCAAATGAAAGAGAATATGCATTACCAATGACGCATTGTCCTCTAATTTCATAAATATCTATAATGACTTTTAAAAACTGCACGAAGTGTGCGATTTGCAGATACTGTTGCTGTAGGAAGATACGCTCCATAAATGCTGTCCACTTCATATTTTGGCCGCAGTGACGCCTGTTTCATGTCATTTTAACATTCTGAGGTCTTTCCTTTATCATTTTGCATGGATTTCAGAAACAGTAATTTAAAGGAATGAGTAAATATCGAATAACCGGTGAGTGTTACGTCTAAGCTGTCAATCAATGGACTCAGCACACAAATGACTTTTCCTTAGCAGTGACGAATAATTGCATTCTAATTACATAAATATCAATTTTTGCAAGAAGTGTGGGATTTGCAAATACTGTTGGTGTAGGAAAATACGCGACATCATTGCTGTTCAGTTCGCATTTTGACCGTAGGGATGCCTGAAACGTAAATAGTGTTCTATTGTATAATCATTTGGTTCAAATAAAAACATAACAACCTTTCTCCTTAAGTCTCTTATTATAAACCTATTGGGGAAAGAGTGGCTTATGAACATGCGAGATTTCTCGCATGGGTCCTCTAGTATATATTATTACAGTAGTATAGATCCCTCCTGCGGCGCTCACAAGCGACCGATCGTGACAAATGAGCATTCAAAATAAAGAGAATAGACATTAGCAGAGACGAATTGCACTCTAATTTCATTAATATCTATAATTTATTTTAAAAATGACTTTTAAAAAAGTGTACGAAGTGTGCGATTTGCAGATACCGTTGCTGTAGGAAAATACGCTTCATAATTGCTGTCCACTTCACATTTTGGCCGCTGTGACGCCTGTTTCATGGCATTTTAACATTCTGAGGGTCTTTCCTTTACAGTTGGTACGGATTTCAGAAACAGTAAATCAAAGGAATGAATACTCAAATCGTATAATTTCATAAATATCGAATAACCGGTGAGTGTTATGATGATCCGAATTTCAGTGATTGCCTTCTTAAGTTAGGGAACGTAGAAATTTGAATTCTAACTGAAATGTAAAGTGTTCTATAAACATTTGGTTGAAATAAAAACATAACCTTTCTCCTTAGTCTCTCATTATAAACCTATTGGGGAAAGTGTTGTTTATGAACATGCGAGATTTCACGCACGGGTCGCTAGTCGGTTTTGATTCAAGTAAAGACTGCATACAATAATTTCAAGTAGTTCCTACTTTTGCTACCAAATGCTACCGTCCACGACACCTAGCTTGTGGACGTGGCTACTAGATGGCATCGCAGTCAGCACCTGGCAGCGAACGTTGGAACTAATAGAACGTTATCAATTCTAACCTACACATTTTGGTTTCACACAAGTGTAGTTAGTGGAAGGTTCTTTTTCGTGCCATAAATCTATGACATGGGACCACCGGCTTTACTTCCCCTCCGAAAGAAGGCATACTGAGGGATTTTTAATGCTCTTAAAAATCCGACAACTTCGTCCGGGTTTGAACCTGCGACGTTGGGCATTGAGGCTCAGCATGCTACCAACTACGCCACCGAAGCCGCTTTGGAAGATGATGATACACAATTCGGGGATTGCATACATAGGCCTACATACATACATACATACATAAGAAAATGTCCGGCGAGGATAGATCAGGTGATCGGGATGGGGGGGGGGGGGGGGGGGAGGCACTTAGTTTCTAAGATTATTCGGTCACAAAAGAAACTGGTTACAATAACTTGTTGGGAGATTACTAACATTAAATGTTGGAAGTGCCCTCCACCAGCATCCATACTCAACTGTACTCGTTTCACCATATTCCATGACGTTCGGTGATGTGTATCTTCACCAATATTGTTTATTTCGTGTCAAATGACCTCACGGAGTTCAGAAGTTGTCCGAGGTCTAATTTTGTACACTCTGCCTTTGAGATACCCCTATAAGAAAAGAGTCCAGCGAGGTTAGGTGAGGTGATCGGGTAGGCCACAAAATTTGTTGAGATTATTCAGTCACCAAAGAAACTGACAACAAATTGCATGGAAGCGTTAGATGTATGACACTTTGCTCCATGTTGTTGAAAATAACCTTCTGTCAGTTCGACATCATCAGATGCTCCACAAATGCTGGCCAGAAGAGCACATGCGCAATGGGCAGTGGTACTGATTCTCCCAGAGCCACTGAGATCATTAAAACAAATTCACCGTTTCTACGAGCTTCCAGAGGGAAATTATGTCCCATTAAATTGGTTCAGGGTTACATGAATCGCTCTGTGACATAATAATAATTAAGATGATACAATTTTCGGTTCGTTGTGTGAACATCTTCAAATCTGTTCTCTAACGGTAATACAGTATGTTTAGAAACAATAGTAAATGTAGTCTATTGGCTTTCACGGCCGGTGAATTAAAACTCAGCAATTCTTCTAGGTTTGTGCCGTGTCTTGTGTGGGGTTTCGCCTAGGAGTTTTAATTCACCGGCCGTGAAAGCCAATACACCATCTTTTTAGAAGCCTTCATAGGGAGGTTAAGGCTGCTTGAGCTTTTAGCTCTCGCAGTGAAGTGGCGCAGGTGCGCTGCATAAAAAGGGAGGTAGCACGCAGTTTGCTACTCCTGTGGGTGTAGGCGGGGCCATCAAGAGCCCGCGGATGAGCCAGCTAGGTGTCCTAGGCGACACGGCACAAACCTAGAGGAATTGCTGAGTTTTAATAGTAGATATAGTCTATACAAGATAATGAATGTTATAAACAGTCAATAATATTTACACCAGACCTGCTGCGTTCTTTTAGTGAGCAATAAGAAATACCCACTACAACTTGTTTCTGAGCAGATACGTTCGTGTAGCCTATACCATAGTGCTCCATCAGGACTGCTGTAAATATTATTGACGAGTTAATAACATTATAACCATGACCTCGCTGTTCCGTCCCGTAAATCAACAATAGATATCTTGTATATACTTAATAAACATATTTGCGAATTAACTAAATAGAACTGAAGATTTTCGTTCAAAGAAAGAACCATGTCATTCCATTCAATATTAATTATTTGATGTAGTAAAGCGCATACATGTTTTATTGATGTATATATTTCATGCTTATATTTTTAAGTTGATTTATTAATATTAACCGTCCAAGATAACTGGTATCCCCGTTAAATGGCGACGGACTGAAAAACAGTCCTTAAATGCATTATTCCTGGTATCCTACTCAAGTGAAACTTTGTATAATGAACCAACATAATAATCTTGATCTATTGTTACATAACTCTATGGTTTACATTTAATACATATTAGTTCTTATAGGATTAACTCCTCTAACACATCAATGAATGATCCGATCTCTGTGAAACTTGGTATAGTATTGACTAAACCTGCATGTTACATACAGTAAATGTTTTGCTCCCTTCTCATAATTTATAAGTGGTGCACATATCAATTCCTCACAACGGAATAAATTCAACACGTTCCGGAATTATCCGATCACTCTGCATCATAGACCACTCAGGAGCGAAATATTCAGGCATAATTTTCTAGTGTAATTATCATGAGTTTAGATGGCGCTCGTGTTAACAATAAAAATAAAAATAAACGCGTGTTTCTTGTGTCTAATGATCCAATCACAGTGGAAGTTATGAAACATAATAGTACGATGACCGAAATGAGCTGGTATATTTTTAAATGTTGTTGTTGTTGTTTCTTATGGCTAGCCCGGATTCCAATCCATCAGCTAGAGGAATAAATTGCTGAGTTTTAATAGTTTTAATGTTTCAACTGCGATTTATAGATGGCATGCATGCATATTTCCTGAAGTGTTCTTTCTTTGTGCTGTTAGACAGATGCTGGAAAATTGTGTGCAATAAATGCTACTAAAATGTCAAATCACTGGCATTGAATGGCGTTTAGAATACGTCCTGAATGAGTGAAGGAGCATTGACAATAAAGTTTGTGCTTACATTAATGAAAAACTTATTACCGTTCATAGTACCGTTCTCTACTAGATATGACCAGTCGTTGGTCACGAGACATGTTATCCCATGTTTATTCTTGAAACGGGTAACCCAAAACATGGTAAAAAATTAAAAATAGCCTTAAGATTAAATAAATTGATATGGATAACGCTAAATAAAACTATAGTCGTGCTCAGTTCACACCAGACCAGATCATATGTGAATACTGCATTAGTTATATGCATGCTCAATCCACACCAGATACTATGTACCATTTGTGTTTCAACACTTGTATTTGCACCCAGGAAGAGCTTGGAACTGGTCGAGCAGGAAGCCAAATATGGAGTCCATGCATGAAGAGGGAGTCAAATCGTGAGCACCAGTACCTGAAATTGGAATTAGCAGTACAGCATGCATCTACTCGACCCACACATTAGTCAATCAGCCCATACATTAGTCTACTACTAGTGAGCCAATCAGCCCATACATTAGTGTACAACTAGTGAACCAATCAGCCCATACATTAGTGTACTACTAGTGAGCCAATCAGCCAATACATTAGTCTACTACTAGTGAGCCAATCAGCCCATACATTAGTTTACAACTAGTGAGCCAATCAGCCCATACATTAGTGTACAACTAGTGAACCAATCAGCCCATACATTAGTGTACAACTAGTGAAGCACTCAGCCCATACATTAGTCTACAACTAGTGAGCCAATCAGCCCATACATTAGTGTACAACTAGTGAACCAATCAGCCCATACATTAGTCTACAACTAGTGAACCAATCAGCCCATACATTAGTTTACAACTAGTGAGCCAATCAGCCCATACATTAGTTTACAACTAGTGAACCAATCAGCCCATACATTAGTCTACAACTAGTGAGCCAATCAGCCCATACAATAGTGTACAACTAGTGAACCAATCAGCCCATACATTAGTGTACAACTAGTGAACCAATCAGCCCATACATTAGTCTACTACTAGTGAGCCAATCAGCCCATACATTAGTTTACAACTAGTGAGCCAATCAGCCCATACATTAGTGTACAACTAGTGAACCAATCAGCCCATACATTAGTTTACAACTAGTGAACCAATCAGCCCATACATTAGTTTACAACTAGTGAACCAATCAGCCCATACATTAGTTTACAACTAGTGAGCCAATCAGCCCATACATTAGTGTACAACTAGTGAACCAATCAGCCCATACATTAGTTTACAACTAGTGAACCAATCAGCCCATACATTAGTTTACAACTAGTGAGCCAATCAGCCCATACATTAGTGTACAACTAGTGAACCAATCAGCCCATACATTAGTGTACAACTAGTGAACCAATCAGCCCATACATTAGTTTACAACTAGTGAACCAAACAGCCCATACATTAGTCTACAACTAGTGAAGCACTCAGCCCATACATTAGTCTACAACTAGTGAACCAAACAGCCCATACATTAGTCTACAACTAGTGAACCAAACAGCCCATACATTAGTCTACAACTAGTGAAGCACTCAGCCCATACATTAGTCTACAACTAGTGAAGCACTCAGCCCATACATTAGTCTACAACTAGTGAACCAAACAGCCCATACATTAGTCTACAACTAGTGAACCAAACAGCCCATACATTAGTCTACAACTAGTGAAGCACTCAGCCCATACATTAGTCTACAACTAGTGAGCCAATCAGCCCATACATTAGTCTACAACTAGTGAACCAAACAGCCCATACATTAATCTACAACTAGTGAACCAAACAGCCCATACATTAGTCTACAACTAGTGAAGCACTCAGCCCATACATTAGTCTACAACTAGTGAACCAAACAGCCCATACATTAGTCTACAACTAGTGAAGCACTCAGCCCATACATTAGTCTACAACTAGTGAACCAAACAGCCCATACATTAGTCTACAACTAGTGAAGCACTCAGCCCATACATTAGTCTACAACTAGTGAACCAAACAGCCCATACATTAGTCTACAACTAGTGAAGCACTCAGCCCATACATTAGTCTACAACTAGTGAACCAAACAGCCCATACATTAGTCTACAACTAGTGAAGCACTCAGCCCATACATTAGTCTACAACTAGTGAAGCACTCAGCCCATACATTAGTAACAACTAGTGAACCAAACAGCCCATACAATAGTCTACAACTAGTGAAGCACTCAGCCCATACAATAGTCTACAACTAGTGAACCAAACAGCCCATACAATAGTCTACAACTAGTGAAGCACTCAGCCCATACAATAGTCTACAACTAGTGAACCAAACAGCCCATACAATAGTCTACAACTAGTGAACCAATCAGCCCACACATTACTCTACAACTAGTGATCCAATTAGCCCATACATTAGTGTACAACTAGTGAACCACTCAGCCCATACATTAGTCTACAACTAGTGAACCACTCAGCCCATACATTAGTCTACAACTAGTGAACCACTCAGCCCATAGATTAGTGTACAACTAGTGAACCACTCAGCCCATACATTAGTCTACAACTAGTGAACCACTCAGCCCATACATTAGTCTACAACTAGTGAACCACTCAGCCCATACATTACTCTACAACTAGTGAACCAATTAGCCCATACATTATTCTACAACTAGTGAACCAAACAGCCCATACATTAGTCTAAATCTAGTGAACCAAACAGCCTATACATTACTCTACAAGTAGTGAACCAAACAGCCCATACATTAGTAACAACTAGTGAACCAAACAGCCCATACATTAGTAACAACTAGTGAACCAAACAGCCTATACATTACTCTACAACTAGTGAACCAAACAGCCCATACATTAGTAACAACTAGTGAACCAAACAGCCCATACATAAATCTACGACTAGTGAACCACTCAGCCCATACATTAGTCTACAACTAGTGAACCAAACAGCCCCTACATTAGTCTACAACTAGTGAACCACTCAGCCCATACATTAGTCTACAACTAGTGAACCAAACAGCCCATAGGTTAGTCTACAACTAGTGAACCAATCAGCCCATACATTAGTCTACAACTAGTGAACCAATCAGCCCATACATTAGTCTACAACTAGTGAGCCAATCAGCCCATACATTATTCCACAACTAGTGAACCAATCAGCCCATACATTAGTCTACAACTAGTGAACCAATCAGCCCACACATTACTCTACAACTAGTGATCCAATTAGCCCATATATTAGTGTACAACTAGTGAACCACTCAGCCCATACATTACTCTACAACTAGTGAACCAATTAGCCCATACATTATTCTACAACTAGTGAACCAAACAGCCCATACATTAGTCTAAATCTAGTGAACCAAACAGCCTATACATTACTCTACAAGTAGTGAACCAAACAGCCCATACATTAGTAACAACTAGTGAACCAAACAGCCCATACATTAGTCTACAACTAGTGAACCAATCAGCCCACACATTACTCTACAACTAGTGATCCAATTAGCCCATATATTAGTGTACAACTAGTGAACCACTCAGCCCATACATTACTCTACAACTAGTGAACCAATTAGCCCATACATTATTCTACAACTAGTGAACCAAACAGCCCATACATTAGTCTAAATCTAGTGAACCAAACAGCCTATACATTACTCTACAAGTAGTGAACCACTCAGCCCATACATTAGTCTACAACTAGTGAACCAAACAGCCCATAGGTTAGTCTACAACTAGTGAACCAGACAGCCCATAAGTTAGTCTACAACTAGTGAACCAGACAGCCTATACATTAGTAACAACTAGTGAACCAAACAGCCCATACATTAATCTACAACTAGTGAACCAAACAGCCCATACATTAATCTACAACTAGTGAACCACTCAGCCCATACGTTAATCTACAACTAGTGAACCACTTAGCCCATACGTTAATCTACAACTAGTGAACCACTCAGCCCATACATTAGTAACAACTAGTGAACCAAACAGCCCATACATTAGTAACAACTAGTGAACCAAACAGCCCATACATTAGTAACAACTAGTGAACCAAACAGCCCATACATTAATCTACAACTATTGAACCAAACAGCCCATACATTAATCTACAACTAGTGAACCACTCAGCCCATACGTTAATCTACAACTAGTGAACCACTCAGCCCATACGTTAATCTACAACTAGTGAACCACTCAGCCCATACATTAGTAACAACTAGTGAACCAAACAGCCCATACATTAGTAAAAACTAGTGAACCAAACAGCCCATACATTAGTAACAACTAGTGAACCAAACAGGCCATACATTAATCTACAACTAGTGAACCACTCAGCCCATACGTTAGTCTACAACTAGTGAACCAAACAGCACATACATTAGTAACAACTAGTGAACCAAACAGCCCATACATTAATCTACAACTAGTGAACCACTCAGCCCATACATTAGTCTACAACTAGTGAACCAAACAGCCCATACGCTAGTCTACAACTAGTGAACCACTCGGCCCATACATTACTCTACAACTAGTGAACCACTCAGCCCATACATTAGTCTGCACCTAGTGAGCCAATCAGCCCATACATTAGTCTACAACTAGTGAACCAATCAGCCCATGCATTAGTAACATCTAGTGAACCACTCAGCATGCATCTACTAAGCCCATGTATTAGTCAAACAGCATGCATTTGTTTACACATATACCCAGGTAGTTTTTGACTGAGCTAATAGAATCGCCTCGCTTCCGCTTAATCTATTGTCATGTGACGCAAAAGTGGAAGAATACAAACTCTAGGTCTAAAAACATATTGGCAGTAGTGTGTCATTCTAACCATTCCTTTCGCGGGGCCGATAACCTGGATGTTAGGCCCCTTAAAACAACAATTATCATCATCATCATAACCATTCTTTTTTTAATAATTTAAAATATTTTTGAAAAGTAATCAATTAAGTGATGCCATGCAGAGTTGATGTGATTATCCGACTTTGACGCAAACTCACAGTGTGCACCTTTAGTACGATTGTGTGAGAATGGGAAGCCAAATATGCCCTACTGAGCTAAAATGCTTATCTCCCAGTAGTATCATGGTGGCCACTCAACGATTTTCCAGGATTTTTCCAGGAATTTTCCAGGAGTAATTCACATTTTTCCAGATTTAAAAATAAGCGGGGGGGGGGGGGGGGGGTATCGGTTGCCTACTTCAAGACCAAAATAAAGCAGTTGTGTTTGGTTTACTTATACAGATGTTAACAAAAATTAGTGGTGATTGCGTTACTGATACGCAAGCATACACACAAATGATTTAATTGTTGTTTCAAAAAAGCCTTTGTGACTCAAATATCCGCTTTTAAAAAAAGAGAAAAGAATGCCACCTGCAATTTTATTGCGGTGAAGTTGTCTATACTCAATATGTTTTACAAAAATACTATAGTGTGTTCTCACAACAGAAACAGGTAGCCTGAGGAAATTTCTTTCGTTAACCATAGAGTGCTCACCCAAAACCACAGCGGGAGTATGATTTAAGATGGAAAGATTTTTATAATTAACAGTGGCTATTTTCCAAGAATTTTCCAGACGTAATAAAAATCCAGGAGTTTTCCAGGATTTCCAGGTTTTCCAGGAGTAGCGGCCACCATGTAGTATGTGGGAAAATGAATTTATCATAGGGTACCTGTATATGAGTAAAAGATTCACTTTTACTTTTTCTTGAATCTAAGGCCTTTTCGTTCAGCTGGGCAGGTCAAAAATAGCTTAGCGCAGGTGGTTATAGTTGATCGGAAATCGGGGAGGTGGTAGGTTTATACCCAATTCAGATGTTTATTTTGGGTTTTGATCAAGAGAAGACACGAAATTGAAACTTACGCAAAAGGGATCGCCTCTCTGGATTTACTTCCTTATTGCCACAACTGCGACTCGTAGGTTGTTATTTGCTTTAGAGTTTGTTAACAGCGGATTCGTTTTCCTTTTTGTTTGCGGTATCCACCAGTGCATTTATTGTTACCCGTAGTCTAAGTTTTATAATATTAATAAGCCGAACGCAATCTTTGCTTTTCCTTCGGTCAACACTATTGTAGACCTACCCAATTGAATTGGGTGTTACGACATAACCCTGAGAAAAATTACATGACCTTAATAAATTCATAGTAAGGGCAATACAATTGGGTACATTCGTATGACCGATTGAAAAGCATACAATTCGTTTACTAAGGCAACACTGAAAAATGGCTTCCAGTACGATAATATTAATAATCCAAATTCACCAATTCATTTTTATTTCTATGATCACACCGTGTAAGACGACGAATGACAAGACATTTAACTGTAATGATATTCTTGCAGCATATGGTCTCTACATCATATACCTAGGTAAATGAACTGTAAGAAGACAATCGCTATTTTGAGAATAAATGTTATGTTAAAATAAACATCATCAGAATTCTAGATATTTCTCTTAACAACGATGGAATTACACCTGCTTGGAGATTAAACTGTCAACATGCTTGCTGCAATACTTCTGCTAGCAGAGGCAGGGTTGGCATGTGAAATGAAATGTATTATACATTTAATTTTGCATCGCAAAATTAAATTGTTCAATGGTTCACTCCTGGCGCGAAATAAAATTCGTTACAGACTTTTAATTTCACTCCCGGCGCGAAATAAAATTCGTTACAGACTTTTAGTTTCGCCCCTGGCGTGAAATAAAGTTTGTTACAGACTTTTAATTTCGCTCCCGGTGCGAAATAAAATTCGTTACAGACTTTTAATTTCGCTCCCAGCCCGAAATAAAATTCGTTAGAGACTTTTAATTTCGCACCCGGCGTGAAATGAAATTCGTTAAGAGACTTTTAATTTCGCTCCCGGCGTGAAATGAAATTTGTTAACGACTGTTAATTTCGCTTCTGGTATGACACAAAATTCCCTAACGGCATTTAGTTTCGTTCCCGGGGTGAATTTAAAACGCATGGAAAACTTCATTTCGTGTCTGAAATTAAATCTGGGCTGGCATGCCAAACAAAATGCATTGTTGTGGGCGCTGGAACATTTTAATATTGCCATGAGCGTGATATTTGGGTGCGAAATGATATTGATTGTCGGCGTGAAATATATATAAAACGCCAAGGTGTATGTTTCACAAAACTCAATTTACTAAACCAGAGGGAGTTAGAAGGTGCGGTTTGTGCCAAACTCTTCCAAATTGTCTCAATAGTGCAGGAAAATTCTTGGATTACCGCACCTGAAAAATCAACGGATATATATTATGATTATAAAGTACGTTTAAACAAATAAATAAGACGATAGCCCCTGCCAGAACTGTGTCGCGTCAAGCCCACATAACCTGAAGCTGGGCGGGTGGTTTATACACGCAAGAGTTTTCGCATGGGTCCACTCGTTAAAATTAAAATCAAAGCAAAACTTAATTCAAAGCACAATAACGTAGTGAAAAGTGACGCGAAACAAAATGCAGTGCGAAACGAAATACGCAGCACAGGGGATTGATTACGTGCCACGGTCAGTATAAATGCACTGATGGTAAGAAGGAAGTAGTAAGGAATGCCATGCTTCTCCGATACTTTGAGGGAGCATGGAACATTTCCGAGAGTCATGCATTTCACGGCAATAGTTCTATCCAGTGGCGTACATTCGGGGTGTTGAGGTTAACCGCCCCCCTGAAATTTCCGGAAGTGAAAGAAAAAAGAATGGAAAAAATGAGAGGAATGCCCCCCCCCCCCCCCCGGTGTTCGAGCAACCACCACCCCTCCGAAACAGAACTCTATATACGCCACTGGTACTGTCACAGACGATTTACTGTTATTTAACTCTTCAGGCGGTCAACACTAATATGCCCAATAACTGGGCGGGATACAATGTAATATGTAAGTAACACTCCTGGAAAAAATTACATGTATTAGTTTATGATCATTGTCCTATTAAAATAGTGTTCATAAACTAATACATGTAATGTTTTCCATGAGTTGTTGTTTGAGTCTTCAGTCTTTTGACTGGAAGTTGCAGTACTTACTTGAATTTAAAAAAAAAAAACAGACACACATTAATACAGTCATCACAATTAACACCGGTTATCAGACAGATTCTACACACACCCAAAGTACACGGGGCTACATGACCGCGTTGTCGCAGCCCCTAAACTTAAGCACCAACCAACCTTTTGACTGGTTTGATGCAGCGCTCCATGCCTCCCTGTTCTGAGCTAATCGTTTAATCTCTACATAGCTACCACACCCTACATCCGAGGCAATCTGTTTAACATATTCTAACCTTGGTCTACCCCTACAGTTCTTGCCCTCGACCCTTCCTTCCATAACTAAGCTTGCTATTCCTGGGTGTCTTAGTATGTGTCCTACTAACCTATCTCTTCTCTTCATTAGCAGTCGCCAGAAAAATCTCTCCTCTCCCACTCGTCTTAATACCTCTTCGTTTGTAACCCTATCTACCCATCTGATCTTCATCATTCTCCTGTAACACCACATTTCAAACGCTTCAATTCTCCTCTTTTCTGCTGCACCAATAGTCCAAGTTTCACTTCCATAGAGCGCCACGCTCCAGACAAAGGCTTTCAAAAACTACTTCCTAATATCTAAATCTATATTCGATGTCAACAGATTCCTTTTTGTAGAAATGCTTTCCTTGCCTGAGCCAACCTACTTTTTATATCCTCTTTCCATGAGTGTTATTTACATATTATGTTCATTGTACCCCGGTCAGTTATTGGGCAAATTAGTGTTGACCGACTGAACTGTTACAACTGACAGTTTGTATTGTAATGGGAGTTCTTCACTTATCTTGAATGTGTGTCCGCACAGGAACTTTGTCTTCTTGTTCGCTATGGGACAAGTAGAAGTACGTGTACACTAAGTACTGCGTTATGAACGTCAGAGAGGGCCGGCCCCGAGTCCGAGGTGCAGTCGACGATGATGGTGTTGAAGCCACAGCAGTGACTTTCTCCTACTCTGGAGTGATGACTCACATTGCTTTATAGAATGCAAACACATTTGCCATTGAAAACAAATGTTTTTAAATATCGGTATTGATGTTAGAATTAAACGTTTAAAATTATACGCCAAATCAATACATAAACAAATATATATTTTATATATTGGTACATGTTTCGACCTACATTGGTGTCATCCTCAACCTAAAAAAAATCAATAAAGAATTGAAAACTAAAATAGCACATGTGACTTAAATCTAAATTAAAATGAAAAATTAATGATAATTATCATAAATAAAATATAGTACAGTAATAAAATTGATATCCTTACAAATGCAGTATTAATTAAATAAATATAAGATTGGTCTTTTAACAATAATTTTAAGAAAGTAGTTAGAAAATAAGAACTATTAACGGTGAGTGTAAACATGTTAAGCTTTAAAAAAAATATCAAAATATACACAAAATAATTTAGAAAATCAATAAAATAATTCAGTTTGGCGCTTGAGTTAAATGAGTTGAATCCCCTTCAATACGGAGTTTATAACAATTTTGAATAGGTGCCAACCAGCATTACGATGACATGAATTAACCTCGTTGTATGGGATGGATGAATTCGGAAACTTGTACAAGAATTTGAGTTGAAATGCCCAATATGGATATGTGGCAATTCTAATAAGTGTCCAAAACGTTTAGAAGAAAAATAAACGGGATTCTTGAAATGGAATTACGGTATCAGATGTTCCTCTTTAAATTTGCCAAACAGTGTTAGGTTACGTATTTTCCGCTTTAATGCAACCATCGTGTTGAAAATTCTCCCGCAGTATGTAATGCATACATTAAGTATTTATCAGATCAATGAAGTAAAGGTGGCATGTCATTATTCACATTGCTTTTGCGGCCCAGCATATTGTACAAGTGGTCTACGCTAATACTGTTACCACGTCGGGACTTTGAACATCGAACCGAAAATAATTTAACTCTCGAAACGAATATATTTTAATTTCAACAACGAAATGAAATGTTTCATGCATTTTAAATTCATGTCGGGGGCGAAACTAAATACCGTTTGGGAATTTTATTTCACCTCGGGAGCGAAATAAAAAGTCTGTGACGGAATTAATTTCGCACCAGGAGCGAAATTAATAGTTTGTTACGAAATTTATTTCGCTCCAGGAGCGAAATTAAAAGTCTGTAACGAATTTTCTTTCGCACCGAGAGCGAAATTTTATTCAATTGTACAATGTAATTTCGCGATGCTAAGTTTTGGTCGATTTTGCTACGTTTTTTTATTATTATTATTATTATTATATATACTATTTGCAAATTGGGGTAATTCCCCGGTGGCAAATTGTACAAATACAGAAAATCACCAACAATAACATCAAATACGACATACACAATTCGCAATTTAGGAACAATAGTAATTACCGGAACATCGTAGTATTTACACAAAATTTCAATCTTCTCTTAAACACATAAATATGTTAGAGGAAAGGCTCAAAGACTGAAGCAGGTAATGAGTTCCAATTTATCAATATCACGGTTAATGGAAGAATATTTCCCATGATTTGTACGCTGTGGTCGGACCTTGACTTTATGTGGATGATCTGCCTTCGTTATTTCGCTTCGAACTAAGTTTCGTTTCGATTTAATTTCGCGCCGGCAATCATTATCATTTCGCTCCCGAATATCGCGCTCACGGCGAAATTAATTTTTTTTCGCCCTCACAGTCATGCATTTCGTTTCGCATGCCAGCCCTGAGCAGATGACAGCATGTCTCAGGACAACAGTCTATTTGAACAGGTTACATACAGAAAATAATATTAAAACTGATCCTGTACGAAAGAGAGCATGGGAAAACGCACTGGCATTGCTAGGAGACTGGAGTAGGTAAACAATCCATTTGATAGTGACACAACTGGGAAAACATAGGATGCCTATTTGAATTTCAAGCATGTAGTAGCAATAAAATGTTGGCTCCGATATCAGATTTAAAAAAACAGAATTGATCAATTACTTAGGCTAGGGGTTCTCAACCTTTTTCAACCATCGTACCCCTTTAAAAAATTAACATCCTACGTACAGGGCTGGCATGCGAAACGAAATGCATTATCAATTTAATTTAGCGTCGCGAAATGAAATTGTTCAATGGAATAACATTTCGCTCCTGGCGCGGAATGATATTTGTTACAGACTTTTAATTTCGCTCTCCTGGCGCGAAATTATATTAATTACGGACTTTTAATTTAGCTCCCGGCGCGAAATGATATTTGGTACAGACTTTTAATTTCGCTCCTGGCGCGAAATTATATTCATTACGGACTTTTAATTTAGCTCCCGGCGCGAAATGATATTTGTTACAGACTTTTAATTTCGCTCCTGGCGCGAAATTATATTCATTACGGACTTTTAATTTAGCTCCCGGCGCGAAATGAAATTCGTTACAGACTTTTAATTTCGCTCCTGGCACGGAATTAAATTCATTACGGACTTTTAATTTAGCTCCCGGCGCTAAATGAAATTTGTTACAGACTTTTAATTTCGCTCCTGGCGCGGAATTAAATTCATTACGGACTTTTAATTTAGCTCCCGGCGCGAAATGAAATTCGTTACAGACTTTTAATTTCGCTCCTGGCGCGAAATTAAATTCATTACAGACTTTTAATTTCGCTCCTGGCGCGAAATAAAATTTATTAACGACCATCAATTTCGTTCCCGGCATTTAGTCCCCCCCTCCGGCCTGAAATTAAAATGCATGGAACATTTCATTTTGTTTCTGAAATGAAATCTGTTTCTTTTCTTCCCCGAAAGCCTTATTTGTTCCCGCGTCCTACACCTAGCCACCATCTACATTCGTCCCTACCACCCCATCCCCAAAGACTGCATTACCCACGTGTCTGAAGACTTCCCCCATTTAATTCTAATGGCCGACCTCAACCTTCAGTCCCGTTCGGCCCTAGAACTTCATAGCCTAGACATCTACCTACGTCACATCGACGCCACCCTCGTCCATCTCCCAGAATCTACCCGTCCTTCCTCCAATACCACCCCGACGCAGTCATTGCTCATAACTCCCTCCTCCATCTGTTTGACGTGTCTGTCCTGCCACTCAAAGGAGGTGATCATGCCCCCGTTTTACTCAACTTCCCTCTTCCCCCACTACCACCTCCCAGGATGGTCCAGAATTTCTGCACAGCAAACTGGCAGGAATACCGCGCCTACGTCAACAATCACCTCCGTGCGGACCATCTCCCACTGGATAACCAGACGACGGTCGACGCATATACTGCACACATAGATACTATACTACGACAAGCCTCCCAGGTAGCCATCTCCCTCATCCCAACGACCCCGTGCACTACCTTTGAGTCGTCCAGTTGCAAAAATCGTTTATGTTCGACCCTCACTATTACGTGTCATAAAACGGTGTCATAATGATGGTCATTATAACACTTATTTTCATTATGATACAGTTTCTCCAGCCAATCAGAGCTCGTTCATTGACCAATTAGGTAACGATACCTTCGCGCATGCGCTCAAAATCCAACATGTCGGACATAAACACAACATCGAACTATAATAAATTACCGACATGGAATACGCACCGTCCATATGTTCGCGTAAATAAACTGGCGAATATGAAACAAGAAATAGCACTGTACCTTAAAATCGCCAACACTAATTTCTACACAGCGCATTCAAACGACTCCGGTGACAATATTACTGAGGGACGGCAGATGTAAACATATGGCTTGCGTATGGCATTGCAAGCACACAGCGCATGCGTCGGTCGTTCAAAGATCTTGAAAGACAGAGAGATGTCTCGCGCTCGCTCTCCGATAACAAAATTCTTGTGGCTGACTCTCAACAGATATTTAGGAATATTTATGTTAAAACATATAATAAAATTATAATTAACTTCGAACATAAACAGTCGTATGCAACTCGCCTATAATGGTAATTAAGACACTCGTATGGAAATTATAAAACTCGCATACACTCGTTTTATAAAAAATACTCGTGTCTTAATTATAGCCATTATAGGCTCGTTGCATAATGTACTATTAATCCACTTGTGAATAAGGATCATGTCGTAATAGTACATTATGCAACGAGCCTATAATGACTATAATTAAGACACGAGTATTTTTATAAAACGAGCGTATGCGAGTTTTATAATTTCCATACGAGTGTCTTAATTACCATTATAGGCGAGTTGCATACGACTGTTTATGTTCGACGATAATTATAACTTTATTATATGTTTTAACATAAATATTCATAAATATCTGTTCAGTCACTACAGTAGAATGTTGTGATCGGGTGCTGCGATGGGTAGTATATCTCTCTTGTCCAAGCTCTCTGGACAACCGACGCATGCGCTCTGTGTGCTTCAATACCATATGTTCAGATTGCGCACCAGTATTCAGTAAAACTGTCACTGAAGTCTTGTCAAAACCACGCGCTGTGTAGAAATTGGTTTTGGGGATATTAAGGTACCGGGACAGTGCTATTTCTTGTCTCATATTCGCCAGTTTATTTACGCGAACATATGGACGGTGCGTATTCCATGTCGGTAATTTATTATAGTTCGATGTTGTGTTTATGTCCGACATGTTGGATTTTGAGTGCATGCGCGAAGGTATCGTTACCTAATTGGTCAATGAACGAGCTCTGATTGGCTGGAGAAACTGTATCATAATGAAAAACGGTGTTATAATGACCATCATTATGATACAGTTTTCTAACACATAATAGTGAGGGTCGAACATAAAATTATTTATTTAATTATTTTATTTATTTTACCTCATTTTATTTTGCTTTATTTTATTTTGCTTTATTTTGTTTTGTTTATTTTTTGTTTTACTTTATTTCGTTTTATTTTGTTTTAAATTGTCTTGTTTTATTTGTTTTATTTTGTTTTTGTTTTTATTTTGTTTTGTTGATTTTGTTTTATTTTGATTTCCCAGAAAACAAATGCAAAACCAAAAACACAAAACCCGAAGTAAAATGCTAAATTCAAACACAAAAGCAAAAGCAGAATAAAAAAGAAACACAAACCAAAAAGCAAAATTCAAAAACAGCAAAAGCAGAAAACAAACACAAAACCAAAACAAAAAAGACGAAGCAGAAAGCAAAAGCAGAACAAAAAAAAGGAAAATCAGAAAACAAGAAACATAAAGCAAAATTCATAAAAGCAAAAGCAGAAAACAAACACAAAACAAAAACAAAAAAGACGAAGCAAAAAGCAAAATTCAAAAACAAAAGCAAAAGCAGAAAACAAAAAACAAATAATATAAAGCAAAATTCGAAAAAGCAAAAGCAGAGCACAAACACAAAACCAAGAAAGAAAAGCAATAAGTCAAATTCAAAAGCAAAAGCACAAAGCAAACACAAAAACACCAACCAAAAGTAGAAAACAACAAACACAAAAGATACGTGAGGCAAAGTCCAGAGAAACGTTTCTCATGAAAATGATCCTTATTCACAAGTTGATTAAACGAGTTTTGTAACTTGACGACTCATTTGCATTTGACTGTTGGCACGGGCTAGAGTAAAATGTGGCTTTTCACCGATGTCTCAGTCTTACACATGGCTGTGATTATATGGAAGCTACTGAGGTATGGGTGTGCTTAGTAATGCAATTCGGGGCAGTCAGTGCCTGTGGATGCTGTGAAGGGTTCTACTCATAGGGTTAGTACTGCTGTTCTGACTCAGTGAGGAAAGCAATGGCAAACTACCTCACCCCCCATCTTGTCTAGTACGCCTCACTATAGCGCTGCCTTGAGTTTGTGTGGGTATCTACTCACATAACCTACCGGCGGTACTTTTTGAGGATCCAACCAGCCTTCGGGCTGACAACCTAACAGACAGACGTCAGGACTTTGAACATCGTACAGAACATTATTTAACTCTCGAAACGAATATACTGTATTTTAATTTCAACAACGAAATTAAATGTTTCATGCATTTTAAATAGGCCTACACGTCGGAGAGCGAAACTTAATGCCGTTTGGGAATCTTATTTCGCCTCGGGAGCGAAATTAAAAGTCTGTAACGAATTTTATTTCGCGCCGGGAGCGAAATTATAAGTCTGGAACTAAATAAATTTCGCGCCGGGAGCGAAATTATAAGTCTGGAACGAAATTAATATCGCGCCTGGAGCGAAATTAAAAGTGTGGAACGAAATTAATTTCGCGCCGGGAGCGAAATTATAAGTCTGGAACGAAATTAATATCGCGCCTGGAGCGAAATTAAAAGTGTGGAACGAAATTAATTTCGCGCCGGGAGCGAAATTAAAAGTGTGGAACGAAATTAATTTCGCGCCGGGATCGAAATTATAAGTCTGGAACTAAATTAATTTCTCGCCGGGAGCGAAATTAAAAGTCTGGAACGAAATTAATTTCGCTTCGAATTAAGTTTCGCTTTGATGTAATTACGCGCCGACAATCATTATCATTTCGCTCCCGAATATCGCGCTTACGGCGAAATTAAATTATTTTCGTCCCCACAGCCATGAATTTAATTTCGCATGCCAGCCCTGCCTACGTACCCCCTACTAACCTTTCTTAGGTAGTAATAATGGTTATTAAAAATGTAAAAGGTATTTAGTTAGTATAGTTTAACCTTTGTAATTTTATAAGGAAATATATTATAATAAAACAAAATATAGTAGTTGTTCTTCAGTTCCTTTTCCCAAAGGGTGATTTTTGCAATCATTGCGTTAGTTTTCATTTCAACATAGAACATATCAGAAACACTACCTTGCATACACGTATTCCAAATGTTCAGTTTTTCAAAAATATCACTTAAATAGGCCAATTTTAAAAGCCAACCAAAGTCATTGAGTACTGATGATAAATTAGAATTGTGCTCGGTAAAGAAAAGATGCAATTCTCTGTGGAGTTCAAATACACGCGCCGAAAATAACTCACACAGTAGTCACGGCACGAAGCTCACTGCGCATGTGGATCGAGTAGGAGGATGGCCTGCCGCGTACCCCCTGAAATGTTTCGCGGGGTAAGCGTACCTCAGAACCCCTGACTTAGGCCAACATTAATAGGCCTGGTTGGTTGGTTCCTCAGTTTAGGGGCTGCGACAACGCGGTCATGTAGCCCCGTGTACTTTGGGTGTGTGTAGACTCTGTCTGATAACCTGTGTTAATTGTGATGACTGTATTAGCATCAATAGGCCTACTCCGTACTAAAATTTACACTCAGTCACACACACACACACACACACACACACACACACACACACACACACACAAAAAAAAACTCCAGTTGGCGACGAAATTATTCTCTGGCTGTATAAAATTATGTCCAAGGGAGGACACCAATACTTGCGCATGTGGGACCACTATATCGCCACTCTGGATTCACGTTCGCACAACTGCGTCTCTTAGGTTCTTATTTACTTTAGGATTTGTTTATAGCGGTTTCGTTTTCTTCCTTTATGGCGGTATCCGCTAGTGCTCTTCCGCAACGCTAAGCCGCAAGGAGAGGTCTGGCTGGGTGGTGACAGACGAGCCAAAAGGGATCTCGCCGACTTGCTACCGAGTAGGCTTGCTCTACATTCCATCATTACCTGACTTACATCGGCAAAATAAACGAAGTTCCGCAGTGATGATGCGTGGTTAGAAGCAGGGCAGGCCTCATAGAGTAGCACAGAGGAGACTTGAATGGTGGTATATTGTTCGATGTTACTTCAGGAAGTGCTAACACAGAGATGATAGCAGTTTGCCTATGGGAGTGAGGACTCCTCAGAGTTGCAAAACATGCCCTCAGTCTGAAAGTTAGCAAAGAACACAAAGAACACGTGGCTGGCTGCTTGGCTCAGGGGTAACGTTCTCGCTTGCCGTGCTCAAGGTTGCAGGATCGAATCCTGGCGCAGCCAGTTGGCATTTGAGGGTGCGCAAATGCGAGGGAGCCATGTCAGTAGATTTACTGGCACGTTAAAGATCCCCTCCGGGGCAAAATTCCGGCAACCCGGCGTATCTAAAAGCCACAGTTGTTAAAGGGACGTAAAACTAATAACATTATTATTATTATTACAAAGAACATGGAACAGCATTTCTACATTCATATTGACTATTTTACAGGTTTTCAAATGTGCGCAGTAAGAAAACAATCAGAGCAAACTCTGGCAGTCCCGAGCTCCTGAGGGAGCAATAGTGTCGCCACATAGCGCTGTAGGAAAGTTATCAGAGTGGGCTACATCAGACATTTTGAAAGCACCAACACGTATTGCAGCTGATAACCTCAATGTACTGCACCTACAACATCGCACTTATACAGAGGCCTAATATTTTCATGATGACGATAACTGCTGAAGAGGCATAAGAAATCTTTTTTGCACTAATTACTCCCCGTGACTGCAATTTGTAAGCAGCGCAAGTTACTATATTAGCAATTCCGCGCCAGACCAGGGATGATGCAGCCCGCATTGCCAGCCAACAATAAACTCATTTATATAATCTTACAGTCCCCGCATCTCTGGACCCGTAATGCAACACCGAAATACTTCCGACACGGTTGGTGCTAGGGTCATAAAACGTGGTTTTAGGGTCCCTTTGTCATTTTGTTATATATATATATATATACAAATCTACACCGTTTCAGCGAACTGACTAAATTTTACGACCAAAGTATTGTTTCTTGCATTCCGAGGCTTAATTTGAGCCTTATTTATACAAATCCATACAATTTCTCTAAACTGAGGCAAAGTTTTCATCCGAGTTTTGTTTCTTGCTTGGCGAGGCTTTAAATAAGCCTAGATTGTCCTTCTACGACAAATTCGATATCATCAACATCATCGTCATCATAGGGGCAGATGACCTCGTAGTTCTACCCCTTAAAACAACAATAAAAATTACGAGCCTTACAGTAGTCGCATATGATGTGTAACATCTGACACGTTATTCGAATAATTCCATATTACTTGCTCGCATTTTCTTAAGAATGAACTCAAAGTGCCACCTTGTGCCAGCAACATGAAGGATGCCTTCGTGTTATTACCATCGGAAAGTTCTCATTACTATTATTTCTGCAATAACTACTTGTAAAACTCCAGTGACAAATCCTTTCAGCAAATATGATATAATAGTGCTGTATTTTGGCCGACAGTACCTCGAGTGCTTACATTAAATATTTTTTTGAGTGCTGAGGCGTTATACAATTGAGCCTTATATTGTGCATTTTTCAATGGAAAATATATATTTAATTAAAACAAAGTTCTACAATGGATCTGCAGTAGTGACATCTACCTGCAACTAGTTGAACTACTGTATGCGGCAGCAATCCACTGCCTACTTAATGCGAGCTGCGCTCTATACCGGCCAGTCAGTGAACCCATGCCAGCGGTGTTATTGAAAATGGGCTCTTTTTGCCAATAGAGCGCACTGCCAAGTATAGGCGCGATTAAAAATTAGGTGTGCAGTAGGTATATTAAATGTGTTTCTCCCAGTGATACGTTTAGACCAACGGAGTTTCAATTATTGTTAGTAGTCGGTGTTAATATACTGAATTCCTACGTTGTTTGGAGCGTTTGCTGATGCGATATAGAATCAACATAGCCACATGTGCCACAGTACCTCGAGTGCTTACATTAAATAAGAATGCAGAAAAAATATGAAGATTTAATAAATCGTAATAATTGTTTTCAGCAAATATGATATGATGAATATTTTCACACCAAAGAACGACAACTTGCAGATGATTTATTGTAGGAATATCTTTAATAGGGTCTCCAAACCTTGAACTAAACTGTATGCGATATACATTCCCCATAGCCACATGGCCTACAGTACGTCGTTTTACCGGTCTCCGCCATCACGCGCGCTCATTGTTTCCGTCCCATGCACTTCCGTCCCTTTTCCAAAATCACTCCCACAAAAATTTCCAGCTACCGAGTGCCACAAAAATATCCAGATACCGAGTGGAAAGATGTTACACATCAAGAAACAAACTACATCATCATCATCTTCAATAGCTCGCTACAATTATATACATCTTAATCACATGTAATTTAATTCAGGTTATTTCACACATATTCCAGTAATTGGAATGATTTTTATCATTTTAAATGATCTTGTCGACTTCGTCGTTACGCTGGGGTCTGGCGTTATGTTACGGTGACGGGACGAAATGTGCCCAGATGCACTGAGGTGTGTGACGTCATAGTACCAATCTCTACTTCGTTAGTGTAAGACAAAAATCCTCGATTCTTGGATGTCACGGGTAATATCGAGAACCACTGGGTGGATTTTGATGCGGTTTTCACCATTCTGTAAAGGATATCTCGAGGAAAGATTCTGTAGAAAATAATTTATGTATGATCAAAGGAAGCCAAGCAGTAACGATTTCAGTGAAAAAGTCGAAAAGAAACTTAACGTCCGTGCGCTTCTTAAGCTTACGCTGGGCAACCCGTTAAAAATATCAACATACTATGAGCGTAAGAATTGGTCAGCATGAAAAGTTCTACAAAAAAGTCCGCCAAAGCATATCTCTTATCTTCAATACATCGCCCACTAAAAGTGTTTTTAGACTGGATGGAAGGGGCACGTCCCCGCGTGCTCTGGTGAGCGTGACGACATCCTGCGCGCTTGACCTTGCTTTGCCCTTGGTTTGCACTTGCCGTTCACGAGTAATTTGAAACAAGATAAGCAAGATAAGTATTATGCAGATAATTTTCTACCATGTCAAGAGCCTTTCTAGCATTTTTCAGCATGTGTAGCATTTAAAATGATACGAAGTCTGGTGTTTCAGACTGACTGTCACTTTTTTTTTGTTGAACGACTGAAAGCTACATTATTAATTAATAATATTATATTTTAATTTTTAGCCTATTTTCATTTATGAAAATGTTGTCCGTGTGTGTGTTATTTTCATTTGTGAAAAATAGGCTTATGAGATCACCTTTTGTCCGTGTGTGAATGTGTGTGTCTGTGTGTGTCCCTCACCTAATAAAATCTAAACGGTCTGAGCGATTACAATGAAACTCGGTAAGGTCATAGGCTAGTACTATTTTGTCCGACCGACCGTGCTCTTCAAATTTCATTACGTCCCACCAATCCAACATAGCGGCAGTGCGAAATATTTCACCAGCATTCTATAACTCCGAAACAATTACTGATATCACCCTGAAATTTTGTACGGTGATAAAGGTCACTACTAGAAGTTCGCCTATGCGACTTTCGAAAACCTGTACGAACATTTAAATAGACGTTTCTCGCGATTTAACCATCCGAGCGCAGTGAACATGGCACAGCAAATGTGCATACACATTATAATGCACTGACATCTAATTTAGTTCAATTGTTTACATAATCTCAAGACGGCGGTTGTGCGAAATTTTAAAGTTAAGCTTTTATTTCTTCTGTCCTAATCATGCGATCGAAGTGAACGTTTGAATAATGACCCTAGGCAATAATTGTCATATAATAGTACATAACACTATGGCCTACACATATAACAATCCAACATGGCGACCATCCGACGGTTCTCAATATCTACGAATGCACAGTATTACATCATCAATCAAACTGAAATGTTGTATGTTGATAAAGGCAATTAACGTAAGTAGGATATATGGAAATAGGCTGTTTAATTCTTCACGGAACTACTTGTTCATTTTGTCTTTTCTGAGAAAATGTTTCATATGCATCTTCGTGCCGGCATGATTTCCTTTAAATTATTTTAATGTTATAGGGAGAATGTTATATAATTTTGATGAGAAATACAGAAAAGTTACATTTTACTATATTTGACTTAGGTTGAGATAAAATAGAATGATCCTCTATAGCAGCGTTTCTCAAACTGTGGTACGCGTACCACTGGTGGTACGCTCGTACTGCTGCAGTGGTACGCGGTGATGTTACGAAAAATATAAAAATATAAAATAAAATAAATATAGAAATATAAAAACATCGATATGTTGCCGGAGGACTTTAAGGCCAAAGATAAGGAGCAGTTTTATGAATTGAATTGTGATTCATAACTACTGTCGACCAAAGTATTATGTGTACTCGAGTTAGAAGGTTGTTTGTGAAGTAACCAATAGACCTACATAAAATCCAATAACATCATCGTTTTCGTCGTTCTATTGCACGTTAGCTCATGTAGGTTTGGAATTTTTAATTTATATTTTAATATTTTTTGTCGCAGTTGGAGCACAAAAAGTGCACGTTTTTAAGCGTGTTTCAACCATGCGTCACATTTAAGAATTATTATCTCAAAAACCCGTCATCAGATCGAATCCAAATTTTAACACAATATACATTGGAATGTTGTATAACTGGTTTATTAATTTCAAAATGTTGCGTGTCCAAGAAAAAAAGTTGTTATCATTTTTGTAAGGTAACTTTTTCTCGGCTCGGGGTGGTTGGAAAATGTAGTTCTTAGTTGCGGTGTAATCCTCATACATCAAAATGTATGCTGTATGACTGTGAAATACGTAAATTAACTCACTTATTTTATATCGGTTTGTATTTGTCGGCGGAAATAACACATCGTTCACCACCTACCCGCTCCCGGAAAAGCTGTACAGCGTTGCCGAAATAGAGCCCATCACACATCATGGCGTGCCTCGCTCGGAAGTGATGGGCTCCATCACAGCAACGCTGTACAGCTTTCCCGGTGCGGGTAGGTGGTGAACGATGTGTTATTTCCGCCGACAAATACAAACCGATATAAAATAAGTGAGTTAATTTACGTATTTCACAGTCATACAGCATAACTTTTTGATGTATGAGGATTACATCGCAACTAAGAACTACATTTTCCAACCACCCCGAGCCAAGAAAAAGTTACCTTACAAAAATGATAACTTTTTTTCTTGGACACGCAACATTTTGAAATTAATAAACCAGTTATACAACATTCCAATATATATTGTGTTAAAATTTGGATTCGTTCTGATGACGGGTTTTTGAGATAATAATTCTTAAATGTGACGCATGGTTGAAACACGCTTAAAAACGTGCACTTTTTGTGCTCCAACTGCGACAAAAAAATATTAAAATATAAATTAAAAATTCCAAACCTACATGAGCTAACGTGCAATAGAACGACGAAAATGATGATGTTATTGGATTTTATGTAGGTCTATTGGTTACTTCACAAACAACCTTCAAACTCGAGTGCACATAATACTTTGGTCGACAGTAAGGCAAACTTTTTTCAAAAATGGCTCTTGTGAACTTTCGGGTTGAGAGGCATGCAGACATTGCAGATATAGCTGACAATGCACTTAGATATTTACTGCCTTTCACAACTTCGTACTTGTGTGAGACTGCATTTTCTTCACTTGTTTATCTCAAGAATAAATACCGGAATAGGCTCCTTTCAGTGCAATACGATCTTCGTTTGAGACTCAGCATTCTTAAAGCAGAAATTTCTAAGTTCTAAGTTGGCTTCTAATCTTCAAGCTCACCCTTCACCTTGAAGTTATTAGTAAAACTTCGGTTTTTTATGTTTAATTATTAAGAGTTCATTTATTAATATCATATGTACAGTGCCATTTTTAAATGTTTCAATTGAATACTTATTGTAATAAATAATAAAACAACTGGACACACTTTTCATTATTTGAACTTGAACTCCAACAGTCTAACTCTAACAAACACAATTTACAATCCATCTTTTGGTGTGATGGGGGTTAAAGTTACTCTATCTCCCAACCATTAGGTGGTACGCGAGAGATTATCATCCCTTAAAGTGGTACACACACACAAAAGTTTGGGAAACAGTGCTCTATAGTACTTCTGGTCTCATACCAGTGATTTATAACTTGAATTCTATTTATATCTTTAAAAATGTATTTATATATTTCAAAAGCATACAATTGTTTAATGTTGAAAACCCTTTCTTCGGCATACAGTCTCATAGTCGGATATAATCTAAGATACAATTGTGAGACCTGTCAGTCGGGGGGGGGGGTATGTTTTCCTGGTAGACTACTAATACCACTGCATACATTAAGGAGCTACGGATATATCGGGTATCAGCCCCGAGTACACCGTTTCAACACCCATACCAGAATTAGTTATTGTTGCTTTAAGGGGCGTAACAGCAAGGTCATATGTCGTTTACCAGAATTAGGAATATCCCACTGAGTACGAGCAGTAGCTACTGTACGGCGGGAGGCGAGCAACTCGAGGGTACTTGTCCAGCTGTCCGCACAGCTGCCGTGTTCTTTACCATTGTCCTCAAGAACCCTTAAACAAATTAAGACTTGCTATTGTTTCTCACAATTGACTTTCCTCTCGTGTTAGTCATTATCCTTGCGATGATCAGTCACATCACCAAATGTTACTTTTCCCTACGAAAGATGTAAGAGCTTCCCATTACTAATGCTGAAACGAAATGGTTCATGTATACCAATCACCACTCCTAAAATACATATTTTGGAATTGTTTTATTGGAATGCCACGCTTACATTAAATACATGTTGAATAAAAGTTAAAATGCTATATTTCTTCTCGTCATCATGCACGTTTTCACGTCTATCCGGCGCTGCCTGACCTAGGGAATCTCCCCACCCACCCTGTAACCTATACTAAACCATTGCATTCTATACATTGTTGCAGTACTCTACTGCTGAACTACGATGGCTGTTCTTTTTATCATTTTAAATGATCTTGTCGACTTCGTCGTTACGCTGGGGTCTGGCGTTACGTTACGGTGACGGGACGAAATGTACCCAGATGCACTGAGGTGTGTGACGTCATAGTACTGCGTGGTGCATATATTCCCGACAATCTCTACTTCGTTAGTGTAAGAGAAATCCCCGATTCTTGGATGTCACGGGTAATCTCAAGAACCACTGAATGGATTTTGATGCGGTTTTCACCATTCTGTAAAGGATACCTCAAGGAAAGATTCTGTAGAAAATAATTTATGTATGATAAAAGGAAGCCAAGCAGTAACGATTTCAGTGAAACAGTCGAAAACAAACTCGGCGTTCATGTGCTTCTTAAGCTTACGCTGGGCAAACCGTTAAAAATATCAATATACTATGAGCGTAAGAATTGGTCAGCATGAAAAGTACTACAATCAAGTCCGCGAGAGCATATCTCTATCTTCAATACATCGCCCACTCTAAGTGTTTTTGACTAGATGGAAGGGGCACGTCCCCGCGCGCTCTGGTGAGCGTGACGGCATCCCGCACGCTTGACCTTGCTTTGCCCTTGGTTTGCACTTGCCGTTCGCGAGTAATTTGAAACAAGATAAGCAAGATAGGTATTATGCAGATAATTTTCCAACATGTCAAGAGTCTTTGGCTTCCTCCAGCCTTTCTAGCACTTTTCAGCATTTGTAGCATTTAAAATTATACAAAGTCTAGTCTTTCAGACTGACTGTCACTTTTTTGTTCAAGTTCCGATGGACTGTATAAAAATAACAGATTGACATACCAAACTGATTTTACTACTAAATGTTTGCTTGTTTTATTCTTATGTCTCAATACAAGTACCAAAACGATTGAAACATTTGCCATATCGTTACACCAGCTTTCCAATGCCTTTAGCAAAAAATTCTGCCACCACTGAGGAGGGTACGTCTGGACAGTCAAGTGTTTCCTTTTTGGCGAGGCGTTTCCGACCAACCATACCTTGAATTCACGAAAAAGGTGAAAATCATTCAGTGCTGGTTTGGACTAAACGGCAGATGGTCCAAAACTTCACACTTGAATTATTTTAAAAAGTCTATCGTAACGTTGGCACAGTGCGGTCGTGAATGAATTTTTTGCCGAGGGAATTGGAAAGCTGGTGTAAAGATACGACAAATGTTTCAATCGTTTTGGAGATTATCTTGAGACATAAGAATAAAACAAGCAAATATTTAGTAGTAAAATCAGTTTGGTATGTCAATCTGTTATTTTCTATACAGTCCATCGGAACTTTAAAAAAAAAACAGCCCTCGTATGTACAGGAGGAGTTGATCTTCCATTTGAGCATTAGAGATAATGAGTTGTTGCTAATTCATTTAAGGGGCTTGGAACATCTTGGTCATCAGCCCCGTGAAGTTTGGTCTGTGTTTAGCTGTATTAGGAACAGGAACGGGGTAGCTGCCCCGGGACTTGAAATAAATGAAGTTACTCTCCCGGCATTTGGCTGGAGGGAGTGTGGAAAACCCGGTGAATAGCCATTGTCAGCGCCAGGGTTTGAATCTAGGATCTCCGAACTTGCTGCAGCTTACCGCGCGATCGTGGTGCACGATTCAACGAGAGGTAAGGAGAACGCTGCAGTAAACTCGATTAGTCATCACTCATCATCATCCATTCTCCACTCCAGCAGCATGCCGGGTGCGGGTATAAATGAGCCTCTTCCAGTTTGTCCGGTCCTCCCACATATTGTGCTCCAATTTCTTCTGTCGATCTGCATCCCTCTTGGCCAAGTCTCTCCAGATTTGCTTCTCCCAAATGTCTCAAGGCTTTCCCCTTGGTCTCTTACCTAGGATGACCTGGTCAAAATAGCTTGCCACGGTGGGTGAGTGGATAGCGTGTCGGTCTACTAACCCCCAAGATTGCAGGTTCGCTCCTGGCCGTGGTAAGTGATTTTTGAAAGGCGGCAAAAATACGACACGCATGTCATACGATGTTGGCATGTCAAAGAACCCATTTGAATTCAGTAGGCCGTGTTCATAATGGCAAAATTAATCTCGGGAGTTTCCGCCATCACAAAGTTGCTCATTTCTCTACTAGAAAGCACTATAGTGTTCAAGGAGCTTAGATATCTAACCTCCTTGACTTTCATAGTGATTCAAGGAACAACGAAATTCGACATGCAAGATACCCTCTGAGTGTCAAATTACAAGGCTTGCACCCGGCACCCGAGGCCATACGATATTATTATTATTATTATTACCTGGTCAAAATATAATCTTGGTGTTCTGTTAGTGGCCATTCTCTTTACATGATCATACAATTACAATCTAGATAGTTCTAATGTGTCAAGCAGACTTCAATCCAAATCGAGCTGTTGCCTAATTTCCTCATTTCGTATTTTATCTCTGCTGGTCTTCTGGAGACAAGATCGGTGGAAGTTCATTTCAACTGCTTGAAGTCTGCTACTGTCAGGTGCTGTTAAAGTGGCTGCTTCGAGTCGATAAGTCAATATTGGCATTAATTAATTAAAACACACTGTGTAACAATACTTGACACGCATTTTTCTAGAACATATTTCGACGTCACAAAAGCTAGTAATTCATAGATATTTTGAGAAAGTATTGAGGGGGCACCGACGGTGCCCGTCCTTCCTCAAAGTGAGCATAACTAACGTATTACACCCACAGTTTATAAACTACGACTCAGTTTAAACAGGGGCGATGATAACCAGCACATCCGCCGCTCTCGCCGACAAAAATCAATTGCTATAAGAAGAAACAAACAGGAGTGCCATGACTCAAGTGTATAAACCAAGGTGCAAACGTACATGCTCGCATTGAAGCACCTACATCGTTGTTGTTATAGTTGTTTCAGTACAGACTTGGGTATCATGGTCTTCAGTCCCATGAGACTACGACTGGATGCCATAAGTTAGGAACCATCTCAGCATTTGCCTGCAGAAAGGATCGAAAATTACTTCTAGCCCTCAGACCAGAATTAAGTTTCTTTGGCGAGCCAGAAATCGAACCTTGTCAGCCAATAACGCCAGGTGGATATGGTCAACATTCCTGTGTAAACCTGAAGCGAATCTTAATGAATTCAAAGCATGCGTTCATTTTAGCTCCCCATTACATTAATTATAGCCGTAAAAAATATGGTAGCTATGTAGAGATGAAACGATTAGCTCAGGACGGGGAGGCTTGGAGATATGCATCAAACCAGTCAAAAGACTGAAGACTCAAACACAAAAATATGTTGTGCGTTGAATTTAGAATTCGTCGGGAATATTTACGTCAAAAACCTAAATATCCTTGCAATATAAACATTTGCATACAAAGATGGTATATTGGCTCCCCACAGGACTATCGAACTGTGCGATACCTCCCTTTATTCATATTTCATATTCATTCATTTATTTGCAATGGAGGGTGTGTCCCCCGGTGGCAAATTGTATATACTGTGCCCTTTTAGCAAGAAATATGCCAATCACAGTATACCAGCGTAGCTCAATTCGGAATTTTCGGGGCAGCGGTAAGTTCCCCCACTCTGTGACTCACATATTTTGGATTAATTAGAGGATACACTTGCAAAAATAACAACAAAATCAACTCCTATTTTAACACATTTAATTAATAAAATTAATGGCGCTACAAACACGTTAACAAATTAACTACTGACCCATAATCCTCTACTTGTTCCAAATGAACAAGGAATCACAAATATAATAAAACAAATATTGTATTTAAACATATGGTTTCCACATAAACCAACAATTCCTACTTAGTCTTACTTCCATAAAGCATCAACTGTAAGTTTTATATAACTCCGAGCTCTTTTGGCTCCATGCTTTACATAATAATGGTGTCATTCTTGTACACCTCAAATACTATCTTTTATATTTTCTTAATCCTCAAAACAAATGTATAATTACATTTAAAATTTTATGTTAATTATCTAACTCAATATTTTTGGGCATGTTCACACATTCAGCTGTTATCATCTCTCTTTATTTTCACAAATATATTAAGGTAATCAGGAAATCACTTGTGTACTCCAGAGCGTGAAGATACTTGACATAGTCAAAAAACTATAGTTACTCCCGAAACTTAGTTGCCTTCAATTAACTCGTGGAATCCTACTTCCGTACATCATTACAATAGGGATTGTTATTTATCTCTTATGTCTTATAAGACCATTATCACATAAGAAACTACGATCTGAACAGGCAAACGAAAATATCAATCTACAAGGACCTCGGTTCGACGCCCGGGTCGTTAACAACTTTAAACACTCACGGTGTCTTTACTACATCTTACGAGACGGTTCGGCTCGCCCTTACTCTAAGAGAGCCGGGCCATTAACTCGGGCGCGATTTATGACACGGAGGGTGACGGGCGACTCTCTGTCTAACCCACGTTAGCAGCTCCTTTCCAAGGCTTTCAAAACAAACCTTCACATTATACTCAGTCCTGGGGAGAGACCGGGCCTTTTACTGTACTGTATCCATTCAAACAAATATTCTTTGGTTCATAGACCACTTTCGTAACCTTGGCATTTATTAATTATGAGAGGGTCCTCATTGATTGGGGAAGATTAATACACATTCGACGACGAAGAATTAAGGGGCTTTTATCATAAGAGGATTCTGAGTTCGAATCTCTTCACATGCCTCGGGAACCATTCCCTTATAAAGGACTTACACAAGACGCGATTTAAAGTCGGCCGTGGCCTACATGACATACGCTCAATAATATCATACATTAGCTCCCTTTAATACATACACAATGCCTCGTGATACTACGTCACAAATAGAGGACTTATACAATTATCAATTCACTGCAATCAACTACCCTCCATAAGTAATTTGCCAAGTATTTTAACTTCTACGCTTTCCTAGCGTGACATTTTAATATTATTTGCGCTCCTTTGCGCTATGCATTATTTTAAGCCGAAATGTCTTCCCAAGAACTGATAAATCTCATTAGTAACAATTCATATTATTTTTAATTCTTATATTAATCTTTCCGTTGCCGATAAATCGCTCCCTTTTAAAACATTCCCTTGAACATCATATCTTACACATACATTAAGGCTTTAACGCTCTTATGTTCACACCAATTTATTTGATCTTTATTTAATATTTCCATACTTAGTTATTAGTATTATCTTTATTCTTTACTCAAGCTATTTCTTTCATATCTCAACTTTACTTTATTTAAATATCATTCATGATAATTACTGATATTTCGCTTGCTCTTATGACATTTGTTAAATACATTAACATTTTATTCACATATTTCCTCTACGGGATTTATTCTTTACATAATCATTTATAATTTCTCAAATTTTTATTATTGTTCAGACCGCGTTCTTGTTTATTCAGTATTATTTTCTTAAAACACATCCCTTTTACTCAAAAACTCCGGTGGATTTGTACACAACCATTTCCTGAAACCAAAATAGAATGAAATTCAGTACTCACATGTTTTTAAGATCGTCCCATGATCTTTATTCTTGTGCGGTGTTTCATTTTGGACCCACTTTGAACTTTTACTCCATATTAAAGGAATTCATCTTATGTACAAACACTTCTTGACATATATTTAAGACACTTAACATTGACGACATTTTTATACACTGATGTGTCCCTTTAGAACACATAATAAACACTCAAAAAATATTAATTTAACACACAATCTTGATAAATTTACACTTCACAATTCTTGATCACTAGGCCGTATTTCTGAGCCTATCACACGTGACCTCTTAATTTCCCGTTTCCAAGGGTGAAATTTATTCAATGTCGGCTTCCTATCCTGCAGAATACGAAAGTCTCGAAACATCTACTGTTCCCTGGAATCCAAATTCTTCTACTCCTATCCTGGATGACCGGCTATTTATCCAGCTTGAACGGCTTCTTTGTAGATCTGGTTATCGATCCTAGCGAAAGTCTATTCGGATCGAGGTCTCCTCACTAACCTCTCGATGACCTATGGATTTAGTTTATAGCAGCTAGTACTTCTCGAGTCTAGTACTTTTAGAATAGTTCGCCTGCTTTCTGGAGATAATGTTTATATTCTCCGTGCTTCTTTATTTAATCGGTTCTAGCACTCCTACGTTTCTGAAATACGTTCCGAACCTTATTCTGTTCTTCCCCTTTTGGGTTCTTTAATTTAGATAACAGTTTATCTTTCTGGTACGGTACTTCCGTACGTTATGATATATTCGTTCGTCTATTTAACGACCTATCGCCTTTAAGTCCGACGTTCGCAGCCTGCTCTGACTTTATCTTACGAACTTTCCCTATAACTTGTATACAGTCGGGCCTAAATCCTGTAACTAGGATTTTCCTAATATTTCAATACGGCGATACTTTAAATTTCTTCTTTACCACTCCTTATGGAGGCAAGCAAGTTGTTAATACTGCGACGCCTATGGCTATCAGATATTACTTCTGCGGTGTAACACAGCGTTTCTCCCCTCAAGGAGTACTAGTAACTGTCTTCGATGTGACGCAGAGTTACGCCCCACATGGCTGTCTGGATACTGATGTGCTGTGATGTAGTCTTACGCCCCTCACGGACTGTCGGAATAACTGCATGCGTAGTAACGCCCTCACGGGTTGTCAGAATAACTGCATGCGTAGTAACGCCCTCACGGGTTGTCAGAATAACTGCATGATTGGCTTGGTGAAGCCCGAAGCTTTATACTATTTCACTACAAAAAGATAAGACTCTAGTCCTTTCTGTGGCCAATTTCTAAAATAATGGTGGCACAAATATAAAAATTATACCTTCCGAAAGCTCGTCTTCTCAATGTCAAATAATCTCATTGCACCTAAGAATCGATCGTGCAATTCGGAGATATTAATTAATAAAATTCTCGTCCTCAATTGTGTGGGTGTTGCATTTCTTTTGCTTTCTCCCCTCCACACAGGCCTTGGTAATTCCCCGATGACGTCGTCTTGCGTTTGCAGTTTTCTCCTGCGCAATTATTAAATGGTTTCTCTTTACTAAAAAATCTCTCATTCGAAATGATTCACTGTACTGTACTTGTTTACTCATTATTATACTTGTAAACGGGTTAAATTTAATTATTCCTCTTCTGGCGCATAAGCGGTGTTGTCAATTTCCAGCAACGTAAGGTCGATTTCCGAGTCAGGCTTCCTTGTTTAATCCTGGGAAATTTCCACTCGGTTATTTATACTCATGACTCGCTCCCTTCTGAATGTCAAGAGGGATGATCTCATCTCACGAACACCTGGTCCTCGCCTCTTGCACCATATTAGGCTAGCATCTTAGCTGGATCCTTCTTTAAGTTACATTAGAAACTATACGTTTCTTTCATTTTTTTCCCAAATACATGGATTTGCCCTCATTGGACCCTATGGCACATGGGTTCAATACATAACAAATAAATAATTATACATAACAATTCAATAACAATTATACAACAATTAAACTGGATTATTTACACAATTAGTCAGTCTTTTCTTAAACACACCTATATGTTTGGGAAAAGGCTCTAAGACTGCGGCAGGTAGAGAGTTCCAGTTATCAATGGCACGGTTTACAAAAGAATATTTACCATAATTTGTTCGCTGTGGTCGGCCCTTAACTTTGAAAGGATGATCGCTCCTACCCATGTAAGTGGGCTTTCCCAATCATTTGCTAAGCTCACCCCATGCTGGTTGATTTGTATACGTGTTGTACATAGCGCAGAGTCTAGATTTCATCCTCCTAGTCTCCAGTGATTCCCACCCAAGTTTCTTTAACATACGGCTCACACTGCTCCTGGGATTAAAGCCACTGAGCACAAATCTAGCGGCCTTTCTTTGTACCATTTCCAACTCATTGATGAGCCCTACTTGATATGGATCCCAAACCGCCGAGGCATATTCCAGAATAGGTCTTACAAGTGACAAATAGCCTAATTATTTAGTAGAGGTACTACTTCCTTTTAATACCCTCATTACAAAGTGCAGAGATTTGTAAGCTTTTGAAACTACACATCCTACATGACTACTCCATTTCATATCATTCCTTACGTGAACGCCCAAATATTTGCAAGAATCTTCTTCTACAAGTATTTCCGAGCCAATGTTATATTGAAAATCCTACCTTCGCACTTTCCCTATTTTTAAGAGACTACATTTTCTTGTGTTTATTTTCATTTTATTTACAATCGCCCACTTATAGACCAGGTTCAGGTCCTCTTGAAGCACTGCATTGTCTTGTGAGTCAAGTATCTTTCGATATATTACACAATCATCCGCAAACAATCGACAGTCACTGCGAATCCCATTTGGTAAGTCATTTATAAACGCCAAAAATAACAAAGTTCCGATTACGCTGCCCTGAGGGATACCCGACGTTACGGTAATTTCATCCGAGAATATGCCTTCGACTTTCACTTTCTGGGAACGACCCGTCAAAAATTCTTGGATCCATAAAATTACTCTTCTATCAATCTTCGTCGAAGCTAATTTATGGAGTAGCATGTCATGCGGAACGACATCAAATGCCTTCGCAAAATCTATAACCACGGCGTCGACTGAAACTCCATGGTCTAACGATTCGCTAATGTCTTGAAAAAGTGATAGCATCTGACTCTGGCATGAGTAACCTTTCCGAAATCCATGTTGCCTATCATTAAACCATGATAATGTTTCCCACTGTTCCCTCAAGTAGTCGCAAATGAGATGTTCCATCTGTTTACAAACGACGGACGTAAGGCTAACCGGCCTGTAGTTGCCCAATTCAAGTCTGCTCCCTCCCTTGAATATTGGGACTACCGTAGCTCTTTTCCAGTCATCTGGGATTTGCGCATTGTTTATGGACACATTAAACATCACCTCCAAGTATCGTGCCACGGCCCTACCTCCTAGTTTAAGTACTTCACTAACAATATTATCAGGACCCTTGGATACATTGAAACGTAGTTTTTGTATTAGCTTTACAATTGGTGACTGGTTTATTTGGAACAGGGGAGCCCCTGATTCGTCGTTAAGGTCCAACACACAGCTATTGGATTTATTGAACACACTACCGTAAAAGACATTTAATTCATTAGCAATGGCCTGTTTCTCAGTAATTAATTTACCGTCACCGGACATTATCATCGACAAGTTATTTGAATTTCCCTTTCTTCTCCTAACATAACTGTAAAATTTTTTCCACCCATCACCTCCCGAACCAAGTAAACCTTGCATATAACTGTCATGAGCAGCCCTCTTTTTTAAGACGAGCTCTCTTGATAAGGACTCAAATTTCAACATATACTTGTCACTCTATCATGTCTTTTATTGTATAATTTCCTAATTTTCCGTTTTAGACTCCTAATTTCTCGTGTGTAATACTCAGGGTCTGGGTTTTGTTTCAGCAATTTAAATGGGACAAATTTATCAACAGCGCTATTTAAAATTTTCAAAAAGTTAGTCCACAGGATATTAATGTGATTTCCTTCCGATGCCCATCCTACAAATAGCTCATTCAAATACCCCTGAAACTTGCCCTGATCCGCCCTGCGATACTGGAATATGATCTTTTTTGCTACATCAGGGTCTAATTTTGTAATGTCGCCATATCTAATATTTAATTCAACCCCAGAATGGTCACTAATTCCTGGTACTCTCAGACAGTTAATATACAGCTCTACAGGCCTTACGAGATAAACATCTAAGGTATTATTGTCTCTAGTTGGGAAGTCAACTACTTGGGAAAATCCCCCCTACCTTAAGAATTTATTTGCAGCGCTCTGAGCCTGACCACAGCTAGTTGACTCACCAGACCAGTCTACTTTGGGGAGGTTTAAATCTCCAGCAATTATTATGCTCTTTTTCATAGCATTACCCGTACAAGTTTTATTATACAGTGTTTCGAGGAGAGAAAGGTTATCTTTCGGTGCTCTATACGCCCCTATCACCTGAAGAGGGAATTTATTTCCTTTATCCGAAATTTGTACACATAACATTTCATGATCCATATCAGCCCACTTTAAGAAACTACCTATATTTTTGCGCACACAAATAAATAGCCCACCACCTCGCTTCCCCCGATCCCTTCTGTACATCTCGTAGGTCCCTTGAATTATTTCGCTACTATTTATGTCCTCATATAACCAAGATTCAGTTGCAATGACAATGTCCGGAGAATACGTCTCTACAAGATTCCAAAATTCAATTAATTTATTTCCTAAACTCTGACAATTAACCTGCAGTAATCTTAGAGTCTTACCTCCGCAGCAAATATCTCGAAATAGCTCCTTCTGTTCCCATCGGCTGGCAACCTCTGGACCTGCTCCTCCTCACAAAAGCCGGCACGAACCGATTACCCTGTCATGTAGGCTCCCTAGATTGAAAGCGCCCCGTCGATTTAGATGCAGCCCGTCTCGGGCGAAGTCACGGCCACCAATCCAGCAGTCATCTTCTACGTACACTAATCCCAGTTGTGCACATACCCAGTCCATGCGGTCATTTACAGTCTTAACTCGCCTCAACGGAACATCTCCCCGCCGAACAATGCCACTCATTATAATTTTTGCATTTCTAAACTTGTTTTTAGTTTTTCTGCCTAGTTCGTAGAGCTCCCCCATGATGTAATCAGCTGTAGTCCTCTTCTTCAAATCGTTCGTCCCAACATGGAGCAACAACACTTTAACTTTGTCACAGTCCTCTACATTTGCTTCTTCCACTTGTTGGGCTAGCTGGTCAATCTTAATCCCCGGGTAACACCGCACTTTCGCACCTGATTTCCTCGAGATATTCGCACTCCATCGTATCATAGAATCACCCATTATGATAACGTCATCCTCAGTTTGCTCCTGCACGCCCTCTTCCACACTGATCCCAGTAGAAAGCCGTTCAGTCACATCCTTCACCGTTTCTTCTGATTCACGAAGCTTTGCTCTAAGTTCCTGTATTATTTGATACCTTGCTTTGATTTGCACCCTCAAACTGTCCGGCGTATCACGTACTTTACAAAACCAATTTCCGACATCACAATCCTCCTTCTTGACCTTAATACAGCCGAAGTGAAACCATTTCTCACATAGTCCACACTCAACACCATTCTTCAATGTTTTACTGCACGTCGAACACTTTAAAGATGCCACTGGATCATTTGCCTGATTCACATTTGGAGTAACAGGCCCTGGATTCACTTCCACTCCACCAATAACTTACAACGCAGCTATCACTAGGGCTATAAACCACAAGTTACTAGGTCCCGTATGCACACACAAACACCGGCAATCCCGACTACCCTTCGCATACCACAGCCCGATCCTCGCCCGATTACACTCCAGAGAACAACCCATTTCAGCACACCTGGGTGCAACTGCACTCCTTGACTGAGAGAACCAAAAGCTCAAGCAGCCTCAACCTCCCTATGAAGGCTTCCAAAAAGATGGTATATTGGCTTTCACGGCCAGTGAATTAAAACTCAGCAAGTCCAGGGCGGGGACACCAAGAGCCCGCCGATGAGCCAGCTTGGTGTCCTAGGCGAAACCCCACACAAGACACGGCTCAAACCTAGAAGAATTGCTGGGTTTTAATTTACATAGAAAGCTTTGAAGCCATTTTTCAGCTTTGTCTTATTAACAATTGATTGATAGCTTTCAGTCGGTCAACAAAACAATATTCCAGTTACTGGGATATGGAAATATATAACCTGAAAAAAGCATTTTTTTAAATATATGGATTACAAAAGAGGGAGAAAACTAAGGGTTACATGTTTCGCGTCGTCAAGCGAGCATCATCAGATTCAAATACACGAGACAAAATAGCTATACAAAACACTACCAAATCTGCAATGAAATCCACAGTCACTGCCCTCCAAACACTTAGAAAATGTGGCAACTGTTACTGATAAATACTAAAGCATTAAGTATCCGAAAATTGAACTATTTATACAGGGTGTCACAAAAATATACGGCACAAAATGCAGGACACATTCCTCACACTTAGACGAAGAAATTATGTTATCTGAACATGGGTCCGGAAACGCTTTGTTTCCATGTTATACCTCATTGTCTCCAACTCCTTAATCATGGGAACACACAAGAACGGAACGTACCAGCATACCACACGCAGCTCTCTCTCTCACAGGAGTTGTTCAATATGCCCTCCGTGCGCATTGATGACTGCATCAAACCGCCGTCGTAGTGAATCTCTGATGAGCTGATGTATGCTTGGAGTATTGCGTATGGTTTTGCAGCCTTCCAAAATACAGGCACGCAGACTGAACATCTTGTACAGGGGTTCGATACACAAGAACTTTTAAATGTCCCCACAAATAAAAGTCCAGTAGATTTAGGTCCCGAGAGTGTGGAGGCCAGGCAATTAGTTCACCTCTACCTATCCATCTGTCACCGAATCTGTTATTTAGAAGCAGACGGACATTAACACTTAAATGAGGTCGTACTGATCACTGGAACACTTGATGTTACCGTAAGTTGCATGGCAACAGGGCCATGTAAAACAAACCACTGGCGGTGCACCTACGGTAATGACAACGTAACCAGCCGTAACCAACAGTGCATGTTCCCCATGATTCGAACGTTCTGTTCTTGTGTGTTTCCCATGATTAATGAGTTGGTATAACATGGAAACAAAGCGTTTCCGGACCCATGTTCATATAACATAATTTCTTCGTCTACGTGAGGAATGCATCCTGCAATTTGTACCGTACGTTTTTGTGACACCCTGTACAGGCATATCTACAATGTTGCAAGACTGACTTATCTGCAAACAGTCTCCCTCCACCAACTAATCTATGAAGGTGTAGCTACTATTGTAATACACTTAAGCAGTAAGCCCTAGACTACTGTAGAATTGTAAACTAATATGCAGAAATGGCCTAACGACTACTCTGCTGAGATGATGATAAAAAGTTAGTTAGTTATTGTTGTTTTAAGGGGCGGAACTACGAGGTCATCTGCCCATAAAAAACTAGAACTGCAACATACAGTACAAAAACAGTGGTTGTCTATTAATAATGTGTTGAAAGGTCTGATATGGAGACTTACCGGTATCTGAAATTGTGAAATGTCTATAAGCTACTCTAACAACCATTTTTCTGATGTAAAGAAATACCGTATGTGGAGTCACTCACAAATCAACAACTCGTGTCATTTTAGGAGCTATTATAAAAACAGTTTTTAGATATAGCATACTTTTCAGATATCGTATGTAGTCCATAAACACATGTAATTTTTTCTCGGTTATTTTTACGCATCTTTTCTTTTTTGCCATCTTGAATATAATTAAGACATTAATATCGAAAATCCACTATTTATTACGAAACGCAACAAATAGTCTCACATGAAAGGCTTTCTCCGCACAAGGAGCAGATGAACGATTCTATGCATTCAAGATGGTGGATGGGCGTACTTTTCTAATGTTCCAATCAATTCCTCTAAATTAGAGAGAGCCGAATTACAACGAAACTTAGTAAACGGTGAATCTTATGTAGAATACAACACAACGTTCATCACAAGAACATTCAATTTATACTCCTTGATAAGGACAAAGAGTTACTTATACTGTAACATAACTACTTCCATACTTTAGGAGAAAGTTTTTTATTATACATCTTGTTTTAACATGTAAACATTGTTGCTGCGTAAAACAAACTCATTTTTGCAATAACAATCCAAAACATTTCCGCGAATGACTGATCGCCTAACAGCTACCGCTGCCGAGAAATCAGCATCAAAACAAACACTTCTTGGGTAACAGCCGGTGTCACCATAGCGTAGTTGCTATGGTGCGATCCTCTTAGCCCGGAGGTCCACGTTCAAATCTATCCCCTGACGTAAATTTTTTTCTTCGATTGGCCCTCCCAAACCGGTCTTGAACCACGCGCAAAGTTGGCAACATCACCCGCAAAGCAATCTGATTGGCTAACTTCAGCATTTTATGAAATGACAGCGGCGGCGCGAGATAACGACTTACATTTTTCAAATTATTTTCCAGTATGACCAATCTTTTAACGTTCACATAATCGGTTCACGTTGTTTCCGACCACCCTATATACAGGGTGTAACTAAATATGTGGGAAAGCTACGGGGATTCGATAGAGGACCTGACAGCAAGCAAAACATATCCCGTAAACATATGGTGTATTTGCTTTCTTTTCCGTGTTACCAGCATTGTTGGTGGTGTACTTAACACAGACCGCTTCACTATTTAGATTGGCCATTTGTGTTGATAAAGTGTACGTTACTACTTCCAGTTCTCGACAGACGGTGCTCAAAATGGCTACCACGAGCTGTAATGCACATGTCTAAGCGCCGCATCATTGACTGTCTCCCACGCTCCCATATTCCCGTCGTTTGTTGCATCTGCTGATATCCTTGCTCTATTCGCTGATGCAGAATGTCCACGTTATGAATAGGGCATACAAAATGGCCTTTAAATGACCCCATAAGTAGGCCTTTAAATGACCCCGTAAGTAGAAGTCTAATGGGTTGAGATCGGGAGAACGAGCAGGCCCGGTGTCGGTCCCTGACGCACTATCCATTTGTTTGGGAATCGCTGATGTAAAATTGCTCTAGCAGCAAGAGCAAAATGAGGCGGTGCTCCATCATGCATGAACCACATGCGCTGAATTAAATCCAGTGGAACGTCTTGCAACAAACCACTTAAATCATTCGTTAAAAAGGCGCAGTATAACGCTCCTGCCAATGTTCTTGGTAAAATGAAAGGACTAATTAACGTGTCGCCGATTATTCCAGCCCACACATTAATACTGAACTGTTGTTGTGTCTGGTTTCTACAACTTTTCTGGGATTTGCATCAGCCCGATCATGCGTATTGTGAAAGTTCTGCACTCCATCTCGGGTAAACTTCGCTTCATCGGTAAACAGAATAGCAGCGAGGAACTGTTGCTCCTGAACACACGTCTGTCGTAACCAGGTACAAAATGCTGCCCTGGTTGCACTAAGACCTCGTAGAATTCTCCACACTGTCATAAGACTCACATCTACAATTGCCGCTATTTCCTTGGTGCTGCTCCTGTTATTTCCATCAATATGGTTGAGAACTCGTTCCTCGTGTTAGGTGTTCTTGTGCTCCTAGGTCGTCCATTATCAGCAACACGTCTGCTTAACGAGCCTGTTTCGCAAAGACACGCATGTATTCTTTGGAACGTCTTGGTGTTGGGTAAACGTATATTAGGAAAGTTTTCCGCATACAAACGCCGTGCTTCATTTGCGTTACACTGCGCCCGTCCATAAAGAAGATACATGTCTGCCATTTGCGGATTCGGGTACCCAATTGTATCACGACGTGTACTGTCCGTCCACTCATAAACAACTGACAACACGTTTCACTCCACTCCACTCTAGCTGTGGACGTGTTTGCTAAGCACCTGACATCACGAGGCTTTGAATGCAAAACAAATGCACACAGACTTGAATAGCAACGAAACGTACAAATGGCCTGTGTGCCCTTCACAAATGACCAACTAGCATCGTGCCGCCGTCTGTGTTGCGCACACCACAAACAATGCGTCTTAACACGGCAACGAACGCACATACACCATATGTTTACAGGACATGTTTTGCTTGTTGTCAGGTTCTCTATCGAATCCCCGGAGCTTTCTCACATATTTAGTTACACCCTGTATAAAATATATGTATACACACCCAGGTGGACGGGGATGAAATTACCACGATGTCCAAACCCATCAACCAACAATAGTACCGTATTACTTGCGTGCTGCTCGTAATTACAGTAGACCTACTTCATGTAAGTCATGGGCCAATTTGCTTCTCAGTCGAGGGCCATGCAATTTTCTGGAGGCAGTGTAGAAAACCAGTAGGAAAACCACAATCAGAATAGAATAGAATACACTCTGTCCTGAATATCGGATTGCCAGTGATCGGGGCGATAGTACTGAATAGTTTATTGTAATCATCACCTTACACATGTAATTATTGATTACAGTAATGCGATGAATATAAATCTTCTTACGATTTTTTATATAAATAGATTTTATTATATAAATAATTCATTTAAATATAGGGCCATTCATTGGTTTGTTGAAAATATCTTAAGAATCAAAAATCACAAATCCTGGTGAGTAAGTTTTCATAAAGGTGAATTAAAAAATTACATAAAATAACAATAATCAAAACATAAATGTAAAAACTAAGACAAGAAAAAACAAAACAAAAAAACAACAACAAGAAAACCTACAAATAATTTAACGGTTTTTAAATGTTATAAACAATTAAAAGAGAAAATCAAAAAAGTCCATACAAATTATTGATGATTCCTTTAAGCAACACAAAACAAGGGACTATTACAGGACATTTCGTCAATATCATTCCAAATACAGCCCTCCTACACTATTAATGGAAGATAAATCAGGTAAACTAGCCCACAATGATACTGATAATGTTAAAATTCTAGCAGATTATTTTAGAGAACTACTAAATGCTGATGAACCTAAGGAATATCTTGATTTTGAGCCTAATCCAAAAAATAAAACAAATTTACAGAACATTATTCCTCCTGACTTGACTGAAGTATGTGCAGCGATTAATTGGCTCAAAAAAAAAGTCCTCTCGGCACGCCGGAAGGCGGAGGTAGATTTCACCGGACAAACTTGGGGATAGGCGAAAATAGGCAGAATATGCAGATTTTCGTAGAAGGATCAGACCTCATTTAATGCGAGAAGGTATTTTATAATTGGAGCTTAATTAACTTTGTTTTTCGTCATTTTATGCTTATTTTAAACATTTAATTGTCTTATGGGAACGGTAACCTTCTTGTCATTTGGGGTCCATTTTTATACTTGTGGTCACACTGTCCTTATGCTAGGTTTCGACACTGATGTGCAACTATGTAACGGTCTGTTACTTCTTCACGCAAAATTATATCTACCGCAGAGATTTTGGTTGGTTCCTCAGTTTAGGGGCTGCGACAACGCGGTCATGTAACCCCGTGTACTTTGGGATGGCTGTATTAGTCTGTAATTCAGGTAAGGACTGCAGACGGTCAATTTCAAGCAGTAGTTACTAATGTTGCTACCAGGTACTACCGTCAACGACACCTAGCTGTGAACTTGGCTACTAGATGCCACCGCAACCAGCAACTCGCAACGAACGTTGGAACTTCCCCTCCAAAGGAAAGCATACTGAGGGATTTTTGGCGCTCTTAGAAAATCCGACGACTTCGGCCGGCTTTGAACTCGCGACCTTGGGCATAAACATTCAGCATGCTACCAGTTACGTCACCGAAGCCGCTTCACACTTAGATGGAAATCTGAATCTGATCTCGTGCAAGTGCGTTATCTTGGCAACGTCTGATGGCTCATCCCTCATCAATTTAGTAGTGTTGCCATGGCAACCACTGATAGGTCTTGGCATTTTCTTATAATTCCGAAATTATTTTTCTCATCCCTTGGCATAATGGTGGGTTATATCAAAAATTCTTTCAGACAAAAGTTTTAGGTAATTATTATGGGAATATTGTCCATTTTGTACGGTTTTGATATTGTGCCTATTAAGAGAGATATGATTAATGTTTCCCGAAAAACCCACTTTTTCCCACCCCTTTGGTCAATGGTTGGTGCTATAAAAAAAACTCTTCAAACATACATTTTTGGGCTTTATCCGTCACATAGTATGAATGTTGAACGGATTCGATATTTCACATATTAAGAGAGTTATAGCAATATTTCACTTTTTCGAAAAAAAAGCCCCCCATTTTCACCCCCCAACGACCGATTTAGCCCAGTAACGAACTCGACCGAGATTTTATAGGTATACGTATTCGGTAAAAAATTCAAAGTGATTGGTACAAAATTACGGCAGTTATCGTGTCCACAATAAACTGATATACATATACATACATAAATTATATATAACTTTTGAACTGACGGTGGTTTTGGGGCCTGGGGATGTGAAACGCGAAGATATGTCGAAATTTTCCGGAAGTCGAAACATGGTACCCATTGCAATAGTTAGCTTTCTAACGAAATCTACCTCTGGTTGGTTCCTCAGTTTAGGGGCTGCGACAACGCGGTCATCTAACCCCGTGTACTTTGGGTGAGTGTAGAATCTGTCTGATACACGGTGTGAATTGTAATGGCTGTATTAGTCTTAATTCATGTAAGTACTGCAGACGGTCAATTTCAAGCAGTAGTTCCTAATGTTGCTACCAGGTACAACCGTCAACGACACCTAGCTGTGAACTTGGCTACTAGATGCCACCCCAACCATCAACTCGCAACGAACGTTGGAACTTCCCCTCCAAAGGAAAGCATACTGAGGGATTCTAGTGCTCTTAGAAAATCCGACGACTTCGGCCGGCTTTGAAACCGCGACATTGGGCATAGACATTCAGCATGCTACCAGTTACGTCACCGAAGCCGCTTCCCACTTTATCAGGCGGCTTTGGTGGCGTAGTCGGTAACATGCTGAGCTTCTATGCCCAAGATACCGGGTTCAAACCCGGCCGAAGCCGTCAGATTTTTTAAGAGCGTTAAATATCCCTCAGTATGCCTTCCTTCGGAGGGGAAGTAAAGCCGGCGGTCCCATGTCATAGATTTATGGCATGTTAAAGATCCTTCCACTAATTGCACCTGTGTGAAGCTAAATTGGATAGGTTAAGAATGTATACAACGCTCTTAGGTTTCTATGTTCGTTGCCAAGAGCCGACTGCGGCGGCGTCTAGTAGCTCAGTTCTGAACTTGGCCTCGTAGTCGTTGACAGTGGCGCTTGGCGGCAAAAGTAGGAACTATCTGAAAAATTGTTAGTTGCAGTACTTAAATTAACAAACAGATAACACACACTAATACAGTCATCACAATTAACACCGGTTATCAGACAGATTCTACACACACCCAAAGTACACGGGGCTACATGACCGCGTTGTCGCAGCCCCTAAACTTAAGAACCAACCAACCAACCACTTAATCAGATGGAAATACTGAATCTGATCTCGTGCAAGTGCGTTGTCATGGCAACGTCTGATGGTCCATGCCTCATCAATTTAGTAGTGTTGCCATGGCAACCACTGATAGCTCTTGGCATTTTCTTATAATTCCGAAATCATTTTTCTCGTCCCTTGGCGTAATGGTGGGTCATATCAAAAATTCTTTCAGACAAAAGTTTTAGGTAATTATTAGGGGAATATTGTCCATTTTGTACGGTTTTGATATTGTGCCTATTAAGAGAGATATGATTAATGTTTCCCGAAAAACCCACTTTTTTTCCACCCCTTTGGTCAATGGTTGGTGCTATCAAAAATCTTATTTGACATAAATTTTTGGCACTTATCCGACACATATTATGAACTTTGAATGGATTCGATATTGCACGTATTAAGAGAGTTATAGCGAAATTTCACTTTTTCGAAAAAAGCCCCCCATTTTCACCCCCTTCGACCGATTTAGCCCAGTAACGAACTCGACCGAGATTTTATAGGTATACATCTTCGGTAAAAAATTCGAAGTAATTGGTGCAAAATTACGGCAGTTATCGTGTCCACAAGAAACTGATATACATATATATATACATATATATATACATATATATATATATACATAAATTATATATAAACTTTTGAACTGACGGTGGTTTTGGGGTCTGGGGGATGTGAAACGCGAAGATATGTCGAAATTTTCCGGAAGTCGAAACATGGGACCCATTGCAATAGTTAGCTTTCTAATGAAATCTACCTAATTATAGAGCAGCAGGAGAGAATTCATTGGTAGCAGAACTATGGAAATATGCAAATGAACAAACCATCTCCAACCTCCATAAACGCCTCATCGATGTATGGAATTCGGAACAAATACCAGAGGAATGGAGAATGGCTGTAATCCACCCAATTCATAAAAAGGGTGATAGATCAGACCCGAACAACTACCGTGGGATTTCTTTGCTTGATGTAACATACAAGATTCTATCTAGAATTATCTTGACAAGAATTCAACAACAACTCGACCAAGAACTAGGAGGGTTCCGACCAGGTCGCAGCTGTTCGGATCAGAGCATCAGTCTGAAATGGATAATGAAATATCATAGAATGAGACAAAAGGATTTGGTCATTACTTTTGTGGATTTTAAGAAAGCTTATGACAGTATCCATCGAGGGTCATTACTTAACATCCTTAGGGAATTTGGGTTACATCAAAAGCTTATCAACCTCATCGGCGTTACTTTGAAAGATACTAAATCAAAGGTTAAATTTCGAGGCGCCTTGTCTGAATCATTTGATATCCGGACTGGACTTCGACAGGGAGATGGTCTATCACCGTTATTATTTAATTGTGTTCTTGAAAAGATCATGCGTGAGTGGAACAAAACTTGTCCTCCAAATGTAAAGATTGGTACAAATATAAAACTGAATTGCTTGGCCTTTGCGGATGACCTTGCACTGCTTGCAACCAGTATAGATGAGGCTAAACACCAAATTGAAGAACTTGGGTCTATTGCAGCAAAAGTAGGACTTCAAATTTCATTTGAAAAGACTGAAATCATGGCATCCTTTGATGTGGAAACACAAGCTATTACATTGATCAACAATAAAGAAATTAAAGTTGTACATAAATTTAAATATTTAGGAGAGATTATAACATGGAATTTGAATGAGAAAGCGTCAATCGAAAATAGAACAACAAAGTTAAGACAAGCGCAATACATTACTTGGTCTAGTAACAAAAAAAAATCACTCTCCATAAATGCCAAATTACGACATTACGAATCAGTTATTAAACCGGAAGCAATATATGCTTGTGAAACACTTTTCAAGTTAAACACTCGATCAGTTACTGACACATTACAGAAGATTGATAGAAGAATTCTCAGTACTATAATTAATATAAAACATCAGGTGGATGGTCAATGGCGTCTATTACCAAATGAAGTGGTTTATAAAGAAACTGAGTCTATAGTCGATACTATGCGAAAAAGGCGAATTGCTTTTTTTTGTCATCTCTCACGCCTGCCGGATACCAGACAATTAAAAGTATTATTTAATTATTTTTTCAAAAGTAAAACAAAGAACTCTTGGTTTATGGAAATTCAAAATGATCTGGATGAACTCGGCTTGACAATGTCCCAAATTGCTAACAAAGATGAGAAGAATATCTTGAAAAACAAGAACATCCGACTTCCCTTAAAAACTTTTACCCGCAAAACTTACACCATAAGCGATGCAGAGAGAGCGGCAAGGTCGACTAGAATGAAAATGTTTTGGGAAAAGAAGAAAAATAAGAAGCTGAATCATTAATATTGTTTTTTGAGATATGTATATACTTGTTTTGGTTAAGTGCTCCAATGAGGGCGTAACATATGTAAATAAATAAATAAATAAATAAATAAACAATTATAGAAAACATTATAGAAACATAATCAAGGAGGCAACCATCAGCCCCCGAATTACGATTTACGAACTTGCAACTCATCAATGCACGTTAAAATCGCGAACCACGACTGCCACGGGAAACTGCAAGTTTGGAAATAATACGCCATTCCGTGAGTGTTCTTTCCCATGGTTTGGCTCACTCCCTGCAGGTAAATGCCGGGATGGCACCTGCCAAAATCCCTAATGATTAGTTAGCACAAAATGAGGTTATCAGATCAAATCCAAAACATACACAACACGGGGTTGATGGCCAATGTGTCAAAAGACATTAAAATGAATTAACAACGAAGATTGATAAAAGAGTAATTTTATGGATTCAAGAGTTCTTGACTGGTCGCTCGCAAAAGGTTAAATATATATGATGTATTCTCGGAGGACATAACGAGTGGTGCCCCTCAGGGTAGTGTGATTGGGCCCTTGTTATTTCTGGCACTTATTAACAACTTACTGAATGGGATTCGAAGTGACTGCCGATCATAAGCAGATGATTGTGTAATATACCGACAAATTCATAGCTCACAAGACAACCTTGAGTAACAAACTGACCTCAACCTGGTCCATAAATGGGCGATTGACAAAAGAATGAAGATCAATACGAGTAAATGTAGTCTCATGAGAATAGAGAGAGGGCGAAGGCATTATTAGCCTATTTTCAATTTTGAAAAAAAAAAAAAAATAGGCTTATGAGATCACCTTTTATCCGTGTCTGTGTGTGTGTGTGTGTGTGTGTGTGTGTGTCTAATAAAATCTAAACGGCTGGAGCGATTTCAATGAAACTCGGTAAGTTCATAGCACTATTCCGGGCGACCCCGACCGTGCCCTTCAAATTTTATTACGTCTCACCAATTCAACATGGCGGCTGTGCGAAATATTTCACCACCATTCAATATCTCCGAAACTATTCCCGATATCACCCTGGAATTTATTACGGTGATAAAGGGAACTACTAGAAGTTCACGAATGTAACTTTTGAAAAACTGGTAACTACAAAACCAACATGGCGGCCACGCGAATTTGCGACTTTAAAATAGACGTTTCTCGCGATTTAACCAACCAAACGCAAAAAAACTTGGTACAGTATATGTTTATACACATTGTAATGCAGCGATATCTAACTTTGTTCAATTATTTACATAACCACAAGATGGTGGATGTGCGAAATATTTCACCGGCATTCTATATCTCTGAAACTATTAGCGGTATCACCATGAAATTTTGTACGGAGATAAAGGGCACGACTGGACGTTCATCTACAAGACTTTCAAAAACCGGTTAACTACAAAAAGAACATGGCGGCAAAGCGAATTTGAAAATTTTAAATAGACCTTTCTCGCGATCTAATGTTCCAAACGCAATGAAATCTGGTACATGAAATGTTTATACACATTGTAATGCACTGGTATCTAATTTAGTTCAATTGTTTACATAACCTCAAGATGGCGGCTGTGCGAATTTCGAAAATTAAATGTTTATTTCTTGTGTCGTAATCATGCGATCGAAGTGAAAGTTTGAATAATAAACCTACGCAATAATTTTCCTTTAATGGTACATGACTCTATGGCCTATACATTTAACAATCTAACATGGCGACCATCCGAAATATTTAGACGGCTCTGAATATCTACGAATCTATTATAGCAATCAAACTGATTTTTTTATGTTCATAGACTCTATGAACGTAAGTTCACCTATGGGACTTTAAATAACCTGGTGTTCACAAATCCAACATGGCGGCGACGCGAAATATAAATATTCACATGAACGTTTCTCGCAATTTAACCATCCGAGTGCAGTGAAACTTGGTACAGCAAATCCTTATACGAATGTTAATCCACTGGCATCTAATTTATTTCAATTGTTTCCATAACCACAAGATGGCAGCTGTGCGAAATTTTAAAATCTCCTTGTTACTTCTTGTGTCCTAATCATTCGATTGAAGTTTGAATGCTACACGTACACAATAATCTTCATGTAACAGTACATAACTTTAGGACCTACATATATAAAATCCAACATGGCGACCATCCGAAATATTTAGTCGGTTCTCAATATCTACGAATCTATTACAGCTATGGGGGATGAAGTTATTCGCGTCCGCAGCATTCCTTAAGCTGTACGTGTCCCCTGGGTGGTGCTAAACGAATAACAAAAAATGGCTGCCAGACCTATCTGTTACAGATCTCCTGGCGAACGATTTAGAATCGGTCCTTCTCAGGACCAGCAACTACAACAAGTAAGACATCTTGGTTACAACTTACGGATAATGCAAATTAATATTGAAGGACTTAGTCGATCTAAATGTCAATATCTCTCCCGAATGCTCCTTGAAAACTATGTGGATGTAGCTGTTATACAGGAAACACATATAGATAATGAGGAAAATTTTAAATCAAGAGGGCGTGTTGCAGGATATGAAGTCTTAGGAGCTACTTATCACCATACTTACGGCTGTGCTACTTACATTCGCAACAATATTGAAAATGCACATCTGATTTCTGTGGACACCTCACAAAATGTTCACATTATCGTGATAAATATTGAGAACATTACAATAACGAATGTTTACAAGCCACCTGCAGTAAACTGGTCTGCTGAAGTGATCCCAACTCTACCTCATCCTAGCATATATATCGGCGACTTCAATAGCCACCATACTATGTGGAATTACAATGAAGATGATGAGAATGGTGAAAGACTTGCTAATTGGGTTGAATCTAACAATCTAAGTCTAGTATTTAACTCAAAGGACAAAGGGACTTTTAGATCTGCGGCCTGGAAGAAAGACTACAACCCTGACCTTTGTTTTGTTAGTCAGAACTCTAAATGTCAACCTCTTACCACAGTAAGGACAGTTCTTGGGGATTTTCCAAATAGCCAACATCGGCCAGTTTTAGTTAATGTAGGAATTCAAATACCTATAATCAGATCCATTCCAAAACCAAGATGGAACTTTAGAAAATCTAACTGGAGCAAGTTTTCCAATCAACTTGATAAAGTTATTAGGTGGATCCCCCCCTGTGAGTGAAAATTATGAAAGATTTGTTGGAGCGGTCTTATCAACGGTAAAAAAGTGCATGCCAAGAGGATTTCGCAAGGAGTACATTCCAGGATGGAACAAGGATTGTGAAGAACTATACCAGTCTTACATAACCACCAATGATCATGAAATTGCTACTGAATTGTTACAGAGCTTAGATAAAGCTCGCAGAGAAACCTGGGTACAAAAGACAGAGAACTTAGACTTTACAAGATCAAGCAGAGAAGCGTGGAGCCTGCTGAAGAAATTGGGAGGATGCTCCCCACCTAACCGTGATGATCCACATGTTACACCAGATCAAATAGCCAGTAGAATAATTTCTTTGTCCAGGGCACCACCGCATAAGCAACATACAAGAAAGGTTAAGAAAGAACTAACCAACCTCAAGCAACAGGCAGTCCACCGGTCAGAATATGCCAATGACTTCACAGTAGCTGAGATTAATACTGCGCTTAAGGATGTTAAAACAGGTAAATCGCCAGGGTTTGATGGCATTCATCCTGAATTCCTTGTCAATTGTGGGAACAAGACTCGTAAATGGCTTGCAGCTTTCTTTTCTAATATAATGATCACTGGTAAACTACCAAAAGCTTTCAAGAAAACGAAAATCATAGCTGTATTGAAACCTGGTAAGCCAAAGGATAAACCAGATAGCTATCGACCGATAGCTCTCCTAAGCTGTTGCTACAAACTTCTGGAAAGACTCATCCTTAACCGAATTGGTTCGAATATTCATGAAGTAACACCTATTGAACAAGCAGGCTTTAGACCAAGTAGAAGCTGCACAGATCAAGTACTAAGTCTCACCACTCATATAGAAGCAGGGTTTCAACAACAACTTAAAACATCTGTTGCTTTTGTTGACCTTACAGCAGCCTATGACACGGTATGGAAGGATGGATTACTCTACAAACTGATGCGTATCATACCATGTCAAACTATGAACAAGCTTATAAACAATATGCTGTCTGAAAGATATTTCCAAGTGGTTCTTGGGACCAAAATAAGTAAGCAAAAGAAACTGAACAATGGACTCCCACAAGGTTCCGTTTTAGCTCCAGTGCTCTTTAACTTGTACACATCAGATCTCCCTTTAACGCAGTCGAGAAAATTCATTTATGCAGATGACCTGGCTTTGGCAACTCAACAAAGAACCCTTGAGAAGAGCGAACAAATTCTTTCCTCAGATCTAAGCATTATGAATGAATATTTCAAGAAATGGAGACTAACACCGAATCCTAGTAAGACTGAAGTTAGTTGTTTCCATTTAAACAACAGGTTGGCAAATATAAAGCTGAATGTCATATTTAATGAGAAAGTCCTCCATCATCAACATTTTCCAAAATATTTAGGCGTTACTCTCGATAGAACTTTGTCCTTCAAGAAGCACCTGCAGAACACTGCAGCAAAACTAAGATCACGCAATAACATCTTGCAGAAGTTATGTGGAACCACATGGGGAGCTACAGCAACAACATTACGATCTTCGGCTCTAGGACTTGTCTATTCAGCTGCTGAATACTGTGCTCCGGTGTGGCTTAACAGTCCACATGTGAAGCAGATTGATGTCCAATTGAATTCGGCGATGAGGATAATATCAGGTTGCATCAGGACCACTCCTCTGTACTGGCTTTCACCTCTAAGTCATATTGCACCACCTGACTTACGTAGACAAAACTCTCTCTTGAGGGAATATCAAAAGATAATTTCCACTCCAAAGCTTCCTATTCATTGTGACACCTACAGTAAAGATAAGTCGCTTGAAATCCCGCCGACCACCCATCCTAACAGCGGAATATCTACAATTAAATACTTTTCAGATTGACAACAAGTGGTCTGAGGTATGGAATAATTTATTCCATGAGAAATATGGAAACTTCATTGATCCTATCAAGAAACCAGCTGGCATGGAACTATCAAGATGGCGCCTACTACATACCGAGTGTAAAAGTGCTCCGCAAGTCACCAGCCAAAACAGCCAGTTAAGTATCATTTATCAGTGTCCTCAGTGTGCTTATTTATTTGAACAAGCTTTTGTTGAGTGATTAATATAAAAGTATGACCCTAAAGGCAGTAAACGAGCGTGTGAGTAAGTTTGAAAAGCGGTTGGCTGAATTTCAAGCTCGCTTGGAGCAAGCTATGGAGGCCTCCACGATCAGTGCTACCAACCCCAGCGACACCCTGAATGTTCTCGCGTCAGACTTTAAGGACTTCTGAGAAGTAATTACTGCGGAACTGGACGAGATGAAGAAAGAGGTAATCCTCGTCCAGGAGCATCTCGAGAAGCAGGACATCCGGCAAGATGAGGCAGAGCAGTACAGTCGGAGAAACTGCCTTCTCCTCCACGGAGTACGTGAAACTCCCAACGAGGACGTCTACGCGAAAGCAATCGAAACACTCTCTGGGAAACTAAATGTGACTCTGCAAATTGACAGTATAGACCGATGTCACAGACTGGGTCGCCAGCCAAGTACTGCTGCAGGAATCGTGGCCTCAGGGAGTAGGCCTATAATAATAAAGTTCCTACGATACCACCAACGAGATCGTGTTTGGCGCGCCAAGCGGTTGCTCAAAGGCACATCGTTATTAATAACGGAATCCCTTCCTGCAACTAGGAAGGACATCTTAAGAAAAGCACGGGACTTTTGGGGATTACGTAATGTATCCACACAAGACGGCCGAGTTGTTGTCCACCTCAACAATGGCAGAAAACTAAATATTAACACACCTGCGGAACTAAAGTTGCACATTAATAGGCTAGGTGAAGGAAATGGAATATGTTCATAGACATGTGTACTAGATGCTACATTAGGTTTGTGTGTGCGATTGTGTGTGTGTGTTTAGTATTTAGGCAGTCAGCTGTTAGTTTCATCAGGAAGTCGAGGTACCGTTACGGTAAGTTCTTGACCCTGTGAGCATGCCATTTAGAAATAGTTCTGCTGTCCTTGTAGGAGCCAATTCACCCTCAGGCAATGACCGAGGCTCGTACAATAGAAATTCTCCCCTCCCTACACTTTCACCAGCGCACGCTGGTACTAAGTTACAGCAAGCATTTTCAAACTGTCCTAGAACCTTACATTGCTGCCACCTGAATAGCCAAAGCTTACCAGCACACATAGATGAGATTACAGCAATATTCTGTGAAAACAATGTTCATGTAATAGGAATATCTGAGAGTTGGTTGTCTGAATCACTTCCGAATTGTGTGGTTCAGCTTGAAGGATATAATCTCCTTCGCCATGATCGAGCTGATAGGATGGGAGGCGGTGTTGCCCTTTATTGCAGAGATGATCTGAAAAGCAGGGTTATTTGTTCATCATCGTCCCTTGAGTTGCTGAGGACGGAGTTCATGTTTGTTGAGGTAACACTGAGTGAGCAGAAAGTATTGATAGGTATTGTCTATCGCCCACCTACTGTATCATACATTTCGGAGTTTGAAACTAGTCTGCTTAATTTACTGCCATCTTACGAACATGTCATTATTTTAGGAGATTTTAACACTAACTTACTAACCAAAACATACAAAGCAAAGAAACTTGAAGATCTATTTTCCTCCTGTGACATGACGATACTTCCTCTCGAGCCAACTAACTTCGTAAGCACAGTAAGCTACACTTCACATACACTAATTGATCTCATCATAACAAATAACCCACAGAAAGTAGTGACTCATGGTCAGATACCAGTGATCCACCCATGACTTAATATACTTAGCGTATTCGCTCCGCGTTCCAAAGTACAGGACTAAATATGTAACATGCAGAAATATAAAGGACATAGACCCGGTACAACTGAAATATGATGCCTACAGTCTTCCATGGAACGACATATTGAGACTGGACGACATTGACGAAAAAGTAAACAAGTTTGATCTATTATTATTATTATCTTGATTGGTCACATTGGACCACTTGAGTCGTTCCACAATCACTTCTTCTTTGAAGGTAGTACTGCTTGGTTCTTGCGCTCTTTCCAGTACTTTTTCATTCTTTCAGATCGGGATTTTCTCAACTCATCTGAAATCTCCATAGGCTTTCTATGTGTCATTTCTGCAGAAAATTTGTGAGTTTTAAGAATGGTGTTAATTTTATTTTTCTCCTCGGTATCTGTTATCTTAAGTCCAACTGCTTTGAGATCTTGTTGGATTTTTTGGATCCATTTTCCTCCAGTTTTCTTTCCTAGATTTCTCATCACCAGTTGGCGTACAATTCTGTTTTCTGGAAGCCGTAAGATGTGAAAAAAAAAATATGAAATTCTTTTCTTCTTCATTGTGCTGGTGATTGGATCAATCTCACGATAGACAGTTTCATTTGGGAGAATCCTCCAGACTCCCTCAACCTGATACTTTTTATTTATGCACGTTCTAATGATTCTTCTTTCCGTTTTGAGGAGCTGATCAGTTCTTTGTTCATTTTTAATTTGGAACAGTGTTTCACAAGCATAAGTGGCTTCTGGGAGAGTTACAGTTTTATAATGTTGGATCTTAGTAGCTATTGATAGGCATTTTTTATTATATGTTGACCAGGTTAGAGATTGTGCCTTTTTCATTTTATTTGTTCTATTTATCCAAGTTACTTTTTCGTTTAAGTTATGTGTTATAATTTCTCCAAGATACTTAAATTGAGGAACTAGGTTAATTTTATGATCATTTATATAGACTTCATTTATATCTAAGGGTTTCATAGGCATGATCTCAGTTTTTTCAAAGGATATCTGTAATCCTATCCCTTGAGCAATTTCTTGGAGACTAGTGATCTGAGTACAAACCTCTTCCTTGTCTAGTGCTAAAAGAGCCAAATCATCTGCAAATCCTAAGCAGTTTATTTTTATTGATGGTTTTGTTCCAATGTTGATGTTAGGAGGGTTTTCCTTTTGCCAAACCTTCATGATATAATCAAGAGCCACATTGAAAAGCAGAGGGGATAATCCATCACCTTGTCTGAGACCAGTTTTTACTGAGAAAGCTGTTGATATTTCACCCCTAAATTTAATCTATTAATACATGCACTATACAACAAACATGCGCCCAAGAGAAAGATAAGGATTTCTCGCAAACCTAAGCCGTGGTTAACTCCGGAAGTCAAGAAAATGATGTCCTGTAGAGATAATCTTTTCAGACAATACAAACGTTCTGGTCTACCAAATGATTTTGAAAAGTACCGAGTACTTCGAAACCAAATTAAGCAAACTTTACGTAATCTTAAATTTAAGTATGTTCGTGACACAACCTGCCGGCTAAACACAGCTAGAGCGTGGAAACAACTCGGTGCTTTGGGCATAGGAAAAAACCAGGAGCAACTTCCTATACCTGACATTCCACTAGACGAGCTAAATGCATATTTCACGGATGCAGATATTCAATCCAGCCCAAATAACGCTGCCAGTCACGGCCCATCATTTCCACCACCAGATCGACCCAGCTTTGCATTTCGTAACGTAAGCACTAATGAAGTTAAGAGAGTGTTGTATTCCATTAGATCCCAGGCGAGCGGGATTGATGATATACCTATAAAATTTATACATTACATTATTGGTGCTGTTCTCCCCATTCTCACACACATTTTTAATTACTGTTTAAACAATGGCACACTGCCTTCTATCTGGAAATACGCCAACGTGATCCCTCTTCCTAAGGAACCTTGCCCACTGTTACCGTCCGACTACCGCCCTGTATCTATTCTCCCTGCTCTCTCCAAAGTACTGGAACGGTTAGTACAAACCCAAATACTGGAATATTTGAACACTCACTCTCTACTTGACCCACTCCAGTCTGATTTCAAGAAGGGCCACAGCACAGCTACTGCCTTACTTAAGGTGACTGATGGCATCAGACAAGCAATGGACCAAAGACAAGTAACAATACTCACACTCCTCGATTTTAGCAGAGCATTTGACACCATAGATATACCGACCCTATTGAAGAAGCTAAAATCCCTTCTTGGCTCCGAAGCCATACATTTTTTCTCTGCTTACCTAACGGGTCGAAATCAGCGTGTGATTGTACAGGACACCACCTCACAGTGGCGTCAGAAAAAGGCAGGAACCCCCCAAGGTTCGGTCCTTGGGCCCCTACTTTTCGTGCTCTATATCAACGATATCTCCTCCTCAATTAACTATAATAAATATCATCTTTATGCAGATGATCTCCAAATATATTGCCACACTAGTATCAACAATATATCAAATGCAATAAGGGATATAAACACTGATATCCATCAACTTAGTGTATACGCCGATGACAACTCTCTCCTGCTCAATCCTAAGAAAACCCAAACTATCATCATCGGCTCTCATAAGTTACTAAACTCATTAAAAAACAACTACGTTGTGCCTCCAGTAACACTGAATTCAATCACCATCCCCTTTAGTAAAGAAGTAAGGAACCTTGGGTTAACCTTAACTGAAACTCTTGACTGGTCACCACATATAAGAAATACACGTAAAAAGATATACGCATCCCTTCACCCACTCGTGCGCCATAAGAATATTTTACCACTAGACATTAAGATTAAACTCATCCAGACACTAATACTACCAATTCTAGACTACTGTGACGTCGTTCTCGTTGACGCGACTCATGGACAAACAATGAAACTTCAACAAGCATTGAACTCCTGTCTTCGGTTCGCTTTCAATCTAAGATACGATGCCCACATAACCCCAAGCTACCGTGCTCTTTCATGGCTTAAACCTGATGAACGCCGTAAATTTCACTTGTTGACATCCATCTATCGATTTCTGCATGAAAACACCCCCACGTACATGTCATCAAAATTTAGTTACTTGTCCTCATATCATAATCGAAGCACTCGATCTGGCTCTTCCCTCGCCATCCCCATCAACCACTCATCCATGTTTAACCGCTCTTTTGCTGTAGCTGGGTCTCGACTATGGAATTCAACTCCTCCCGATATCAGAAATTCCACAACAATAAATAAATTTAAGGCCGCATGCCGAGATTACCTGTTGAATACTGCTGATTGCCCCGTGTGAATGGTGATGGATGATAGGACGTATGACTGAGCTAGGATTATATCTAGGATATTATAGAAAGGTCTGTGACATTGTGATTATTATTATTATTATTTCTATTGTTATTATTATTACTATCATTATTCATGTGCCTTTTTTTTACTAATATTAGTATTAGCATAATTAATTTACTCCTTATTTATCATCATAATATTTTTTGTATTTTCGAAATTGTCATAAGCTATGTACTGGTACCATATTTCGTGGTTAAGTGTAAGAGAGGGCCATGAGCCCTAACTTCGCCACTACCGAAGACATAAAATAAATAAATAAATACCACGCCATACATGGAAATCACTCAACAGAATTCGAACGGGACATGGGGTCTGCGCAGACAGCTTATTCAAGTGGAATAAGGCTTCCTCACCTCAGTGCGACTGTGGTTTTGAAAGACAGACCATCCAACATATCGTGGAGGACTGCAGCCTTCGAGCCTATCATGGGAACCTCAAAGACTTTCATGATGCAACGCAGCCTGCCCTAGACTGGATTTCCAATTTAAATCTTACCTTGTAAATTTGAACTTTTTATCTATTGAATATGTGTCTCCTCATTCAAATTTTATTTTAATATTGTTCTTTTAGGCTAAATACTAATGTATATGTTTAATGTGTTCTTTAGCTTGTAATTATGTAACCATGCCATACGCTAAATAAAAATAAATATTACAGCTATAAACTGAAATTTAGTATGTTGATAGTGGTAGTTAACATAAGTAGGATATATGAAAATAGGCTGTATAGTTCCTCACGGAACTACTTGTTTTCAATATAATACCGGCTCGTAAATCTAACGTTATTATGGGGTTTGCCCAAGTTTTGAGGCACTGGCGAAGCTTGCAGTGGGAGTACGTCTCAATTTGTTTTCTGAGTTTTGGCCAGTCTTAGACAAGGTTAGGCTAACATTTCAGTCACATATGAGTCAAGATTATATACGATTATTTAAGTATTGTGTTTTTTATTGAACATTTCTTGGATTCTCTCTGTTAGATTATCTACGCTAACTGTACAGAGATCGTCTCTATAGTTTCGCCGCGACTGGTTCCATGGTTGTCACCCTATTGATAGGCCATGGTAGCAACAGATACACATACCGGTGCAAATCAGCGCAAGGATTAAACACAATGTACACATTCCTGATGAGAAAGGACATAGCAGAGATGGTTGTGTATCCTAGTAAATAATTTGGTGATTTTTTGTTGTTAATTATTGTTAATTCAATTTAGGGGATTGGGACATCTTGCTCATCAGCCCCGTGTAGTTGGGTGTGTGTTGAATCTGTCCGATAACCTGTATTTATGTGATGACAGTAGTAGTAGTATTAGTAGTGTGTGAGTAAAAGTCCTGGACTTGATATAACGTACTATTCAGACATTTGCCTGGAGGAAGGGTGGAAAAGCCCGGGGGAAAATAACACTCAGGATAGCCGCTCTCGGCGCCGGGATTCAAACCTACGATCACCGGACTTGCTGCAACTTCCCGCGCGGTCGTGGTGCACGACTTAATGAGCACGGCTGGTGATTGTTTCCATTGAAGGGGGAACATCGAGGTCATCTGTCCCAATTTACTAATGAAGGATCGTAAATTACGGATTATAGGATGCATGTTAATTTCCGAATTTCTCTGACAACCTGTGTATTTGTGGTCTGTGGTCTGTAGTAGTGCGTGTATTTGTAATTCAGGTGAGGCTAGGGAAGGAAGCGATCGTGGCTTTTGAACCTATCTTTGGAAAAGTTGATGAACCAGTGCAATTGACTAAATATGCTGGTTGCCACTCTCACTCAAGGGGTCATTTTGAGAGCTTTGCCTTCTTGGCTGAGAGAATCTCACAACGTCTAAACATGATGATAAGCCCAAACAACCAAGTTCGTACGGAATAAGCCCTAAGATGTCAAGTGTTGTCTTAATCAAACTACAATACTAGCGGACCCGTGCGAGAAATCTCGCATGTTCATAAACCACACTTTCCCCAATAGGTTTATAATGAGAGAATTAAGGAGAAAGGTTGTTATGTTTTTATTTCAACCAAATGATTATAGAACACTATTTACATTTCAGTTAGAATTCCAAGTTCTACGTTCCCTGACTAAGGCAATCACTGAAAATTGGGTCATCATAACACTCACCGGTTATTCGATATTTGTGAAATTATACGATTTGAGTACTCATTCCTTTGATTTACTGTTTCTGAAATCCATGCAAAATGATAAAGGAAATACCTCAGAATGTTAAAATGCCATGAAACAGGCGTCACAGCGGCCAAAATGTGAAGTGGACAGCAATTATGGAGCGTATTTTTTTTACAGCAACAGTATCTGCAAATCGCACACTTACGTACATTTTTTAAAGTAATTTTTAAAGAAATTATAGATATTTATGAAATTAGAGTCCAATTCGTCACTGCTAATTTCTATTCTCTTTCATTTGAATGCTCATTTGTCACGATCGGTCGCTTGTGAGCGCCGCAGGCGGGATCCATACTACTGAAATAATATATAACTTATGATTCGGTAAATGTCTTCAGAATTAAGTAATAATAATAATGTCATTGGATTTACGTCCCTCTTAACTACTGTGGCTTTCAGAGACGCCGGAGTTTTGACACAAAGGGGATCTTTAACATGCCAGTAAATCTACTGACACGGTTCCCTCGCATTTGCGCACCCTCAAATGCCAACTGGCTGCGCCAAGATTTGATTCTGCAACCTTGGGCTTAGCAAGCGAGAACGTTACCGCTTTCAGAATTAAGACTTGTCTGCTTTATTATTACAAATTTTCAAAATAAATCTATATTTTTAATAATGTTATCCACAACAATGTAGTTTCATTTAAGGGGCTTGGACTTCATGGTCATTTAGCCCTGTAGGCTATATATATTCTCTGAAACCTGTGCATTTGGGGTATCTGTAGTAGTGTGTGTATTTGTAATTCAGGTGAGGATAGCGAAGGAAGCGATCGTGGCCTTATGTTAGGAATCATCCCGGTATTTGGCTGGAGCATGAGCCATTTTTATGAGATATATAAGTTACTCCTTTGTGCCATTTTTATCTGACGTGATCAATGCAAGCCTTTGTGAAACCTTGGCTGTGAAGCTATTAATAGCCCTCTGATGTCTTAATACCATATATGGACATATCTGCATCTTGTCCCCTTATTGGCCAGTGATTTATATATTGGAAGGGGTCGTGACCAATCAAATTTTACCACGCAGTTACCTTTGTGTTGCGTCGTCATTTACTTTGTTTCGAGGCATTTCTTTCTTGCAGCCAAGTACGCTAGTCGTATTCCCATATTCTTGGGGAAGTGCCCGCGTTCAAGGTGAAACCATGGCGAGGTGTCTGTATGTCGTAATCTATATTGCTTTACTGTAGTTCAGTTTCATATTTCGGCAATTTAAAACTCTTATTCTGTGTTATTTTATTTTGGTCGCGTGTACTTGCCCCCTCCCGATATTTTCCCTCCGCCCTTTGTGTGCGTGTAATTGCTGGTGAGTTTTTGTTTTGTATGGTAGTGTTATTTTCATTTATTTTGATAACGTAGTTTTTGTACTTTAAGGGTTGAAAGTTATGTATGTGGGCTGCCTTCGATTTACTCTGGAGTGCGTGACGGTGGGTTTGCCTACCTTGTAGGGGGCACCTTTCAGTCTGTCATTCAGAGTGTATCTTATCGTAGAACAACATAACGGGATTGCAGATTATTTTTCTTGCTTCCCGTAAAGCTTTGTTCTTTATCTAAAGAGTTCACAAAAGGAGGTCTCACCATTGCTATTTGCTGGTGACCTAACCTGTGATATTCTTGTGTCTGTGAATGCCCATATTTTGCGCATCACATATTTTCGTCGTCTTTGTGTGCCCTTATCTCCTACGCATACTTTCAATTTTTAAAGTATATTTTTGGCTTTGCCGATAATTTAATGTAATTTTTCCTTTTGTCTAATTTCCTATTTTTCTCGTAACTCACTTGATCTTGCATGTGCCTCCGCGTCTTTCTTCCTCATTCCTCCCCTCCCTCTCACCCCTCTCCACCCCATTCTGAACCATTGTACCCCCTCCTATTTTGTTCATCCCTTTTGACACGCTTTGTCTAAATTTGAGAACGTATCTTGACTTCGTTGAGTGTAGTCGTTTCTGAGTTTTGTCTTTTTATTTAATTGCGACATACTTACATTTAGTCATCGTTTCATCTTGCCTTGAACACGTTACCTTAACTTATCTTATTTCATTTTAATATAATTTAATTTAGTATATTTTCGATTTTCTTCCTAATTTGTATTTTTTTTTTGCGGTAAACTAATTTTGTGGTTTATTTGTTGGTCATTTCTCTTCTTGCTTTTAATATCTCTGGGATCGTTGTGCATTGTAGTTGTTATTTACATTTTATCTTTGCCTAAGTATCTCTGCTTTTGCGTCACGTCTTATTTTAATTTTAGTAACCTTCTTCGAGTTTTGTCTGGTTTTTGCTATATTTCGGTTTGTCGGTCTTATTAGAGTACTTGTGACGTTAATACGACCTACACGGCCTCTGATTTAAATTTGTTCATCTTTGGATTTTACCGTAGTTTAATTTTATTTAGCTTTCCCCCTTCCTTTTGGGATTGCTTTCTGGTTTGCCTTTTAAAATTTGGGCCCAGCGAAAGCCAAACAAGACTGCGATCTCCCCGTTTTTCTTTCTTCTATTTTATTTTATATTTCTTCGGGGATAGGGGAAGAGCTTCAGCTACGTTTCCACTGACGTCTGCTGCGTACGTAAGTATATGTTTATTTCTATTACTTCATCTAAGTTGCGTACAAATGGTAGCAGAGCTATTCCAGAACCCCAATTTTTTAGTGTACCGAAAGACTTACTTATGTTTGACCCTTTATCTAGTGGCTACTTTTCTAATCCTACCAGTGTTGGTCATTCTGACAACGTCGCATCCGTTGTGAGCAAGTGGAATCTTACTTTTTCCGGGGAAGATAACACATCTTCAGTTTTTTGGTTCATTCAGAGGATTGAGGAACTGTGTCAGTGCCATGACATAAGTCCCGATAAGATAGTTCGTTGCCTACCAATTTTACTTTCTGGTAAAGCGTTGCAGTGGTACAGGGTGTCACCATTCCATTACACTTCATGGAACGAATTTGTGTGCAACATAAAAGCCCGTTTCACTCCCCAAGATTTCGCGTATGCTTTGAAACAGGAAATCTACGCTCGAACTCAAGGCCCCTCCGAGAAGATTGACGATTATGTCACGGCTGTACGCCTCCTCACAGCCAATTTGCCTCAGCCATTCCACCCACAGGAACTTTTCGAAATTATTTATAGGAATTTAAATCCTATATATAAGTACTTCATACGTCGCATTTCGGTACGCTGTATTGAGGACATAATTCTACATGGACGCGAATATGAGAACAATTCTCGGTCGAGTTTGAGTTATGTTCCACCCCCTATTTCTCACGAAGTCATGTTTCCTGAACTAGCTTGTGCGACTAGCACACAACATGCGTTTACTTCTGTGGCCCATCCCGTTATCTCAAACAAGACTGTCTCTTTTAGTCTCCCCTCTCGTCCTGCCATAAATCACGTCCAAAGTGATAGTCACGCTGCCAGCCAAACGCATTCTACCTGCCGTGTCCACAATAATCCTCCAGATACCAAACGAGTCTCCGCAAATACCTTATGTTGGAATTGCAACAATCACGGTCATAACTTCCGTGAATGTACCGCTAGATCCCGTAAGTTCTGCTACGGTTGTGGGATGTCAGATGTGACTAAATTGACCTGTCCAAATTGTAATTTCAACCAGGAAAACTGTTGAAGTGCTGTCCTGAGTTCGACCCGTCGGGCAGCCCTCAAAGCAGGTATCGCGATCCTTATCTTTGTTTTGCTTCTGTATCGCAACCTTGGGTCACATTATCTTTTCATCATGTCACAACTCAAGCCATTTTGGATTCTGGAGCCACGGAGAGCTTTATCCTTCGCTCTGTGGCGGAACAAATTCCAGCGCTGCGCATCTGTCCTCACGAGGATGGACGTGAGCGAAAGTTCGTGTCAGCTGGTTCATCTACTATCAACGTTACCGGTACTGTTTTATGTCATCTCAAGATCCATGGTTTTTCATGGGATCACCAGTTCCACGTAGTTGATAATTTATCCACCCAAGTCCTTTTAGGGACTGATTTCATGCGCAAAACAGGTTTACAATTAGATTTTGTGAGTAATTCCTTTAGCTTTCTGTTTCATTCCAACAAACAGTTCCCGTTCTAAGAATACACCTCTCGTGTTAGTGAAGTTTCCACTGTGCATTCTGTCCAGCTGCCTCTGTCGTTATTTTCGGAAGAGCGTGATGTGCTGAGTGATTTGGTGAACGAATTCTCGGATGTCCTCACAGATAAATTAGGTTCAGCGGTAGGTCACGAATGTCATATCGATCTCACAGACAATGTCCCGGTTCGATCCCCGCCATTTGCATGTTCACCTCCAAAGCTGTTGGCTATGAGAAAATATGTCAAAGAGCTACAAGATAAAGGAGTAGTCGTTCCTTCCAAGTCTGCGTATGGTTCTCCAGCTTTTCTGATTCCCAAGAAAGACGGCGAATATAGATTAGTTGTCGACTACAGGAAGCTGAATAAGAAGGTTGTTTTTGACAATTTTCCGTTACCTACACTCGACAGCGCTTTTCAGCATTTTCATGGAGCTAACTATTATTCTATTATTGATCTCAATTCCTCATATTATCAAATTCCGTTAGACGCCGAGAGCCGTGATTTTACCGCCTTTTCCACACCTTTTGGGTTATTCAACTTCAATAGATTACCTATGGGTATCGCTGTCGGAGCACAAATTCTTAGTCGTGTGTTAGATGATCTATTAGGTGACTTGAAATTTAAGTTTGACTTCAATTATTTAGATGACCTTGTTGTTTATAGCAAATCTTTCGTGGAGCACGTAACTCATCTCCGTGAAGTTTTATCTCGCCTCAGAAAAGCGGGACTCACTATCAATCCCGAAAAGACCTCTTTGGCCCGCACGCAGATCACGTTTTTAGGACATGTTCTGACGACTAACGGTATTAGCGTCATGCCTGATAAGAGTTGAATGTATTAAGAATCTACCGGTGCCTACCTCTGTGAAAGCTCTACGCCGTGCCATGGGCATGTTTGGGTTTTATTCCAGGTTTATCAGACATTTCTCAGATATTTCGGCTCCATTGAATGCCCTCAAAAAGAAGAACGCTAAATTTATATGGGGTCCAGAGCAAGATAAAGCTTTTAACACTTTAAAAGAGAGTCTTATATCTGCTCCTGTGTTGCAAGCTCCAGATTTCGAGTCTAGGTTCTTCCTCCATTGCGACGCTAGTGATCTAGCTGTGTCAAGCGTTTTAAGTCAACACGTGGACGGGAAGTTTGCGCCTGTAGCTTTTGCTAGTCGCATGCTTAATGAACATGAACGTCGCTATTCCATCTTTGAAAAGGAGTCCCTAGCTGTTGTCTTTGGCTGCGAGAAATTCAGGAGTTTCCTAGAACATCGCCATTTCACTGTCTACACCGATAATGAAGCTCTGAAATGGAGCATGTCGCATGTAAAGAAACTTGGTCGTATCAATCGGTGGATTTTGAGACTATCGTCGTTCAAGTTCGACATTGTACACGTGAAAGGCAGTGAAAACTCTGTGGCTGATTGTCTCTCGCGCATGTTCGAGGATTCCACTATTTCCGCTCCTAGTCAGATTGTTCCTCCTTCTGTCGAAACTTCACCTCAGGAAATGCCTGAAAATGTGTTTTTATTACAGTTTAGTCCATGGTCCTTCGTAGATATACGTAAGTTTCAGGCAGAGGATCTATATTGTCGTGAACTTCGTGAGAAAATTACCAACAAGGACCCCACTGTGAGTGAATTTTGTGTCCGTAATGATGTAATTGGCCGTTTCCTCCCTGGTTCAAACTCCTTCAGAATTTTCGCCCCTGAGAATGTTCGTAATATGCTCTTAACATACTATCATTCTTCGGCTATAGGCTTACACGTTGGAATGTACCGTACTTTACGCAAAATTGATTCTGAATTCTATTGGCCTACAATCAAACCAGATGTGTTTGATTTTGTAAAAAAATGTCACACCTGTCAACGCTCTAAGCCAGCGCAAAATACGCAGATAGGTTTGCATAGTGCTCATGTTGTTACTCGTCCTGGAGAACGGTTATTTATTGACATATTCGGTCCTATGACACGTTCTAGGTCTGGTCATCAGGCGATTTTGACAGTGATCGACGGTTTTTCTAAGTTTGTCTGGCTCTTTCCTGTTAAGGACATTTCTGAAAAAGGGACGGTCCATTTATTATGTAAGCATATTTTTGCTATATTTGGCCCGCCCAAGTTCCTTGTTACCGATAATGCTACCATCTTCAAGTCCAAAACTTTCAAATCTATGACCTTCAGTTGGGGCATTAATCACGTGTTATTAGCGCCGTTCAGACCACAAGGCAATCAGGTAGAGAGATTTCATCGTAATCTGAAAGCTTGTCTAACCGCCTTCCATAATGTGGAACAATCCAATTGGGATGTTAACTTGAATTATTTTACCTTAGGTTTTAATACCTCGTTTCATTCGTCTATTCAAACCACACCAGCGGAATTGTTTATAGGCCGTAAACTCGTTGATCCCCTGATGCTCCGTTGGAATATCGAGTATTTCATTTGAGAACGTATCTTGACTTCGTTGAGTGTAGTCGTTTCTGAGTATTGTCTTTTTATTTAATTGCGACATACATTTAGTCATCGTTTCATCTTGCCTTGAACACGTTACCTTAACTTATCTTATTTTATTTCATTTTAATATAATTTAATTTAGTATATTTTCGATTTTCTTCCTAATTTGTATTTTTTTTTTTGCGGTAAACTAATTTTGTGGTTTATTTGTTGGTCATTTCTCTTCTTGCTTTTAATATCTCTGGGATCGTTGTGCATTGTAGTTGTTATTTTAATACATTTTATCTTTGCCTAAGTATCTCTGCTTTTGCGTCACGTCTTATTTTAATTTTAGTAACCTTCTTCGAATTTTGTCTGGTTTTTGCTATATTTCGGTTTGTCGGTCTTATTAGCGTACTTGTGACGTTAATACGACCTACACGGCCTCTGATTTAAATTTGTTCATCTTTGGATTTTACCGTAGTTTAATTTTATTTAGCTTTCCCCCTTCCTTTTGGGATTGCTTTCTGGTTTGTCTTTTAAAATTTGGGCCCAGCGAAAGCCAAACAAGACTGCGATCTCCCCGTTTTTCTTTCTATTTTATTTTATTTTATATTTCTTCAGGGATAGGGGAAGAGCTTCAGCTACGTTTCCACTGACGTCTGCTGCGTACGTAAGTATATGTTTATTTCTATTACTTCATCTAAGTTGCGTACAAGCAGAAGAGGGAAATCACGCGGAAATTCACTACCAGCATGGCTGCGGTGGCCACGAACCCGCCTCTTCTTAGTTTCGCCTCACGAGACTGAGTGTGCCCCGTTCCAACTCTCGGACCAGAATTACATTTCTTGTCAGAGCCGGGAATCGAACCCGCACCTTCGTGGCGACAGCCAAGAATACCATCCACTACACCACGAGGTTTAATAATATCGTATGGCCTCGGGTGCAAGCTTTGTAATTGACACCCAGAGGGTAGTTTGCATGTCGAATTTCGTTGTTCCTTGAATCACTAAGAAAGTCAAGGAGGTTAGATATCTAAGCTCCTTGAACACTATAGCGCTTTCTAGTAGAGAAATGAGGAACTTTGTGTTGGCGGAAACTCCAGAGATTAATTTTGCCATTGTGAACACGGCCTACTGAATTCAAATGGGTTCTTTGATATGCCAACATCGTATGACATGCGTGTCGTATTTTTGCCGCCTTTCAAAAATCACTTACCACGGCCAGGAGCGAACCTGCAATCTTGGGGTTATTAGACCGACACGCTATCCACTCACCCACCGTGGCAAGCTACCACGAGGTAGTGATGATGATGATAATTGTTGTCGACTTAAGGGGCCTAACATCTCGGTTATCGGCCCCTAATGATCTGGGTGATAGCGAAAATGACAATGAAATGGAAACTGAAACGAAAACTAAGTGAGACAGAAAAGAAAAAATGGAACTCAAAATGAAACGACTCACAACAAGTAGAGCGGAAATACTTACAAAAGGAATAGATTGAAAAAGGCGCACAAAATGTAGTTGAGGTTCAAAATACGTATAAAATGATATGTAGATTCGAAATTCTACTTTGGAGTGAAAATACGTACAAAATGTATGGTAGATTCGAAATTCTACTTTGGAGTGAAAATACGTACAAAATGTATGGTAGATTCAAAATACTCATTTGTAGTGAAAATACGTACAAAATGTATGGTAGATTCAAAATACTCCTTTGTAGTGAAAATACGTACAAAATGTATGGTAGATTCAAGATACTCATTTGGAGTGAAAATACGTACAAAATGTATGGTAGATTCAAAATACTTCTTTGTAGTGAAAATACGTACAAAATGTATGGTAGATTCAAGATACTCATTTGGAGTGAAAATACGTACAAAATGTATGGTAGATTCAAGATACTCCTTTGTAGTGAAAATACGTACAAAATGTATGGTAGATTCAAGATACTCATTTGTAGTGAAAATACGTACAAAATGTATGGTAGATTCAAAATACTCATTTGTAGTGAAAATACGTACAAAATGTATGGTAGATTCAAAATACTCCTTTGTAGTGAAAATACGTACACAATGTATGGTAGATTCAAAATACTCATTTGGAGTGAAAATATGTACAAAATGTATGGTAGATTCAAAATACTCATTTGTAGTGAAAATACGTACAAAATGTATGGTAGATTCAAAATACTCATTTGGAGTGAAAATACGTACAAAATGTATGGTAGATTCAAGATACTCATTTGGAGTGAAAATACGTACAAAATGTATGGTAGATTCAAAATACTCATTTGTAGTGAAAATACGTACAAAATGTATGGTAGATTCAAAATACTCATTTGGAGTAAAAATACGTACAAAATGTATGGTAGATTCAAAATAATCCTTTGTAGTGAAAATACGTACAAAATGTATGGTAGATTCAAAATACTCCTTTGGAGTGAAAATACGTACACAATGTATGGTAGATTCAAAATACTCATTTGGAGTGAAAATACGTACAAAATGTATGGTAGATTCAAAATACTCATATGGAGTGAAAATACGTACAAAATGTATGGTAGATTCAAAATACTCCTTTGTAGTGAAAATACGTACAAAATGTATGGTAGATTCAAAATACTCCTTTGGAGTGAAAATACGTACACAATGTATGGTAGATTCAAAATACTCATTTGGAGTGAAAATACGTACAAAATGTATGGTAGATTTAAAATACTCATTTGGAGTGAAAATACGTACAAAATGTATGGTAGATTCAAAATACTCATTTGTAGTGAAAATATGTACAAAATGTATGGTAGATTCAAAATACTCATTTGGAGTGAAAATACGTACAAAATGTATGGTAGATTCAAAATACTCATTTGTAGTGAAAATACGTACAAAATGTATGGTAGATTCAAAATACTCATTTGGAGTAAAAATACGTACAAAATGTATGGTAGATTCAAAATACTCCTTTGTAGTGAAAATACGTACAAAATGTATGGTAGATTCAAAATACTCCTTTGGAGTGAAAATACGTACACAATGTATGGTAGATTCAAAATACTCATTTGGAGTGAAAATACGTACAAAATGTATGGTAGATTTAAAATACTCATTTGGAGTGAAAATACGTACAAAATGTATGGTAGATTCAAAATACTCATTTGTAGTGAAAATATGTACAAAATGTATGGTAGATTCAAAATACTCATTTGGAGTGAAAATACGTACAAAATGTATGGTAGATTCAAAATACTCATTTGTAGTGAAAATACGTACACAATGTATGGTAGATTCAAGATACTCATTTGTAGTGAAAATATGTACAAAATGTATGGTAGATTCAAAATACTCATTTGTAGTGAAAATACGTACAGAATGTCGGCCTATGGCATATTCAAAATACTCATTTGGATTGATAATACTTACAAAATGCAATTTAGATTGAAAATACTTACAAAATGTAATTTAGATTCAAAATACTCACCAAATACAATTGAGAGTCAAAATACTTGCAAAATGCGGTTTAGGTTGAAACTACTTACAAAATGCAATTGAAATTCAAAATACTCACAAAAATGGCACCACCTGCATTAAAAGACTTACTAAAACGCAAGTTAGATTGTCAATCCTTACAAAATGCAATTTAAGTTGAAAATACTCTCAAAATGCAATTTAGATCGAAAATACTTACAAAATGCAACCTAGATTGAAAATAACGATAAAATGTAGGGTAGATTCCAAAAATTCAGAAAAAAAAGAAAAGTCTGACCGCTTGAAGAAGGAGGGATCAGGAAAGATGAGAGAAGGGCCAATGAAGGCAGGAAAGTGAAAGACTCCCTAGGCCTCGGAAGAGAACAAGAGTTGGCCAAGGGAGGCCGATAGGAAAGAAGACCAGTAAGTGGAAGCAATGCCGGACTCAGCTGGGGTCCCGTGGTCGCCAACCCACGTCCCACTAGAAGTCAGCCCCAGGGGGTCGCGAGGTAGTAACAAGAACAATGAACACTATGGGAAAAGTAGAATAAAAAGGAATACTCTCCCCACAGGATATGAATATACCTGCAGATACTTGGGTGATCTCAGTGGGCGGAGTATGCATCGGGGTATCCACAGGAGAAGAGTCAGCAATCCAGTTCCGAGAAACCTGAAACAAAACAAATACCGTACAGTACACAGTTTGTCTGCATTTCAATGGCTTGACCATAGCCACCTATAGACAGTGACCATAGCCACCTATAGACTGGCCTTGGCCACACCGAATTGCAACACCGCTTCGCTAGCGTCATACGTCCGGGTCCGGCCGTGCGTCTAGGGCAGAGTAGACATTGTGGTCTCTTAATATTCTAATTTGAAATCGGGTTATTGGAAAGAAGTTCACTAATATGTAAGGACGGGTGAAGGTGCGTATATTGTTAGATGACAAAAGGAGATTCTGATGTAAGTCATTTAATAAATAGTCAATAAAACGATAAAACTGATAAAATTACTTCACATAAATTTATACTAAAACATGACAAGAATCAAATAAATACTTCATATATAAGTGTTAACAATTTTAGTTTCCTACTTTCACTTGATTCAATGCGTCTGTCTATAATAATAATAATAATAATTGTATTTATTTAGCTTGCCACGGTGGGTGAGTGAATAGCGTGTCGGTCTACTAACCCCAAGATTGCAGGTTCGCCCCTGACCGTGGTAAGTGATTTTTGAAAGGCGGCAAAAATACGATACGCATGTCATACGATGTTGGCATGTCAAAGAACCCATTTGAATTCAGTAGGCCGAGTTCATAATGGCAAAATTAATCTCGGGAGTTTCTGCCAGTACAAAGTTCCTCATTTCTCTACTAGAAAGCGCTATTGTGTTCAAGGAGATTAGATATCTAACATCTAACCTCCTTGACTTTCATAGTCAAGGAACTACGAAATTCGACATGCAAGCTACCCTCTGGGTGTCAAATAGCAAAACTTGCACCAGGCACCCGAGGCCATACGATATTATTATTATTATTGTATTTATTTATTAAATACTATTGATTTTACATTAATGTGATATGTCTCACGAATCTGACGGTAAATCCAGTACAGATTATATTATGTTCTACTCCTACTACTAATAATAATAATATAATAATAATGATAATATCGACCGGGGTAGCTACTCACGCTGAGGCGCAGGGCCCTAAGACCAGTGGGTTCGAACCCCATCGACAACCGTTCTACAAATGGTTTTCCGTGGTTTCCCATTTTTAGCTCCAGGCAAATGCCGGCCACTGACGCTTCCATCCAATTCTTTGCCCAGTTTCAGTCATTGTATCTCTCATTAACTATTCTGGTGAGGCCGGCGTCAGGAAGGCCACCCGGCCGTAAAATCCATTCGCCACATTAAAAAAAATCATCTTAGTTCAACCCCAAACCCGTAGAAACGGCAATAATATGGGTTGGAAATAATAATAATAATAATAATAATAATAATAATAATAAAGCACCAATAGACTTCTCGAGACATCTCTTGCCTCTGCTAATTATAGTAGGTAACTCGGTAGGCTGCCTGGCCGTCATTCATACCTGTCATTTCCAGCAGGCATTCTCATTCTGACATCTGGCCAATAACCTAGATGTTAGGCCCCTTAAAACAACAACGATCATCATCATTCTGACATCATACGAAACAGAAATAGACGAAGGTAACTTCCTCATGCAATAAATCGCTATCTATGTTTCAGTAACTAATTAGTACGCCCTTATCAATGCTTTATGTGTATCTGCTTAAATGCCAACGAAGAAATGAGATAAGTAGCTATCGCAGGTCATGGTCGATCGAAAGTAGGCCTACTGATTATTGACGAGAATAAAGACTCCGCAAGTATCAACGTACGATTGTTGTTTCAACACATTTAAATTTTTACAAGTGTATGAAGCTTAAAAATCAAAATGCATGAAGCTTTGGAACAATACAGAAGAGCAACCACGTGTGATGGAATTCGACAGCTTACTATCATTTAATATTATAGAATAACGACGTTGGTGTTACGAGCTGTACTTATGTTTCCCAGATGGTTAGCCTTCGCTCTCGGGTCTACCTTAAACACTATTGAAGAAACAGCGAGTGATAAAAGAATATATCCAATTTTATTCGAACTCGCAAGTTCAGCACCATTCATCACCATGCTTACTGCTCGCCACATATAGACCAGTGTGCGGTACAGTATATTATCACCAAGGGCCGTTTTCACCAACTCATTTATTGACGATTATTTAATTAATTCCTATTTAACTTAAATAGGAGAGTTAATGTATGCTTATTGTCGATGCATTTCACGAGACCATTTGGGTTCGTAATTACATAAATACGCTTCACACCTCTAGCGCATGCGTGGACTCAGTTTCACCATGAAGAAACATTGCGGACAGAATAAGAAGCATGTAGCACTGATCATTGTTTGCTATGCTTCCATGAGATTTTCTGGAACATTATTACAAAAGAAGGGAAATATAGAAGACCTTATTCATGGCAAAAGCTTAAAATAATATATGTCTTCGTAGCGTAAGTGGTTACGGTGCAGACTCTTGAGTTCGGTTGGTTGGTTGGTTCCTCAGTTTAGGGGCTGCGACAACGCGGTCATGTACCCGTGTACTTTGGGTGTGTGTAGAATATGTCAGATAACCGGTGTTAATTGTGACGACTGTATTAGTGTGTGTTATCTGGTTTTTTTAAATTCGAGTAAGGACTGCAGACTTAGAATTTTTCAAATAGTTTCTACTTTTGCTGCCAAACGCCACCGTCAACGACTACTAGTTCAGAACTTAGCTACTAGACGCCATCGCAGTCGGCTCCTGGCAACGAACGTAGGAACCTAAGAGCGTTGTTTACATTCTTAAACTATATAATTTAGCTTCACATAGGTGTAATAAGTGGAAGGTTCTTTAACATGCCATAAATCTATGACATGGGACGGCCGGCTTTAGTTCCCCTCCGAAGGAAGGCATACTGAGGGATTTTTAACGCTCTTAAAAATCCGACGACTTCGGGCGGGTTTGAACCCGCGACCTTGGACTTTGAAGCTCAGCATGCTACCAACTACGCCACCGAAGCCACTTGGGTGAAGATTGGGAAGGAGACAGTAACCACTTCCATGATGACCGAGAGCAGGATACGAACCCACCACCCACCACTCTTCTCAACTGACCTCTAGATGCTGACCAACCAAATACTGTACTAGGATTAAAATTGCCGACAGAGCCGGGAATAGAACACAGATCATCTTCGTGGAAATCTGTTAGCCATTGGCAATTCATTGTGTTTAACCACATTACAGGAATGCACTATAACGTTCAAAAATGCATAGCCTACACATTAACCAATATGAAGATGGTATTAAATATCAACCGTGTTGACTGATATTCATCTCAAATGATAAAAGCCGCCTTGTCAAACATATCCCATTATTATATAATTACCTAGCAAATAGCGGTTTCGGTGGCGTAGATGGTAGCATGCTGAACTGCTGTGCCCAAGTTCGCGGGTTCAAACCCGGCCGAAGTCGTCGGATTTTTAAGAGCGTTAAAAATCCTTTAGTATGCCTTCCTTCGGAGGGGAAGTAAAGCCGGCAGTCCCATGTCATAGATTTATGGCATGTAAAAGATCCTTCCACTAACTAAACTTGTGTGAAGCTAAGGTTCTAGGTTAGATTTCGTTGAAACGCTCTATCAAAGTTCCAACGTTTACCACTAGGTGTCAGTGAGATCTGGTAGCGAAAGTTGGAACTACTTGAAATTGAACGGAACTTGTAGCTCGCCCCATGGTGTTCGCTTGAAGCAGCTACAGCCTCTGGCGAGCCGAACATGTCCTCGGACACTCCCGGCACTAAAAGCCATACGATAAGTAAATAAATAAATAAATAAATAAATAAATAAATAACCTAGCAAATGACTGTTTTCTATAGGAACGACGCCCTGAATGTGAAGTCGGAGAGACTTTCAGATACCATACGGAAAAGGAGGATTGATTTCTATGGACACATCTACCGGATGAATCCTGCCCGATCAACCAAGAAAATCTTTGACTTCTTTTCCAAAAGGAAGATCAAACCTAATTGGTTTACGGAAGTAGAAAAGGTCCTGCGAGAGCTTCAGATTACTGAAATCATGTTGATGAATGGTACAGCCAAAACCGTGACCAAAGACAACACCAAGAAGGAACACAGGAGGAAAGAAAGAGATCAGAGAGAATGAAGAAGTATTGGGCGAAAAGGAGAGCACAAGCATCTAAGAAGTGATTGATCTGACGTACCCCAAAGTGGGTGATTCGAAAAGAAGGAGAAGAGGACTGTACATTAACCATTTTGAACAGCGGACGGAGATAACTAACAAACTGATTCGAGCTTAGTTGTTTTTACCATTTCAACATTTGATAAGTTGCTCAACCGTCTGTTTAATTCATATATACATAACGACGGATGTTTTTCAGCAGGTCTATATCCTGAAGCAAACTGCTCCATGTGCAAAATTTATTGAAATGACTGATAACTCAGGTGGATATGGTACGACCAAGTATTTCACACATCCTATAATTATGTATTCATTATTTTTTGTGACCTTTCATTTATTTAAATTAATGACTTATTGCAAGGATATCCATTTTCTTTTTAGGTTTTTGTTAAGATACGGTAGTTTCTAAGATTTTTCACGCTGACGAAGTTATCATTGATATAATTAAACATGTACGTGTTAATTTATTTATTAAACTACTTTCTAGTGTTTGAAAAGACGGCTTTTATAATTTGAGATTAATAACGTTCAAATCAAGCAAACTATAGAATTACTTTTAGAAACCTAGGGAGTATGGTATTGTTACGGCTGTGAGTTTGTCATCGCTCGCCGCATGAGTCACAACTGCCCCAGGGCTAGGCTGTGCCTTGCCTCGAGTATTGCGTGCGCCTTATGCAACAGGGCTACTAGGACAAAGGGATGGTCCAGAATGTTCGTGACCCCGCCAGCGAAGGAAATGTCGAGAAGCCGTGTGTCCTGGACGATTCTAGAATTCATTGAGTCACCAGCCTGCTATATAAGCGGCTTCAACAGTAAGGGGACCGAGTTTTCTGTGGGTGTGTGTTTTTGAGCGAGTGCGACAGAAGTGTGGTGACGAAGTGCCGTGCGAGTTACGAAATCCAGTGACATTGTTTCCCCAGCTTGTGGACAGCGAAACAGCGGGTGGCGGATTACCGTAAGTAACTTTAGTTGGTGTACATGAGGAAGAGGGGCAGGTAGTTTCTGTCAAGGCCACCGGACTCATTAAGACGGTTTAACTTCTGTGGTTTGTTGACAAGTGAAAGGGGCAAGAGCGCTCAAGGAAGAGACTTGAGGAAACTGGAGTAAGGTTCTAATTGTCTGTAATTGCTGATGAGTGGTGTATGTTCTGGCCGCAATAAAGTTAATTATTTCATTTAAAGGAACAACCTGTGTTGTGCTTCAACCCACCGTAATCCAGTTAACAAAAGTGCCACTAGGGGGGTGGCACGTAACGGTATGAAGATTAACATTTATGTCGGTAGGGAAGAAACGCAAGAAAATAGAATGTCAGGTAGGAGGAACTAAATTGGAGAAGGTGGAATATTTTACTCAGGGCTGTGTATTCTCTCCGGATGGTAGTAAGTTATGGGGAAAGTAATAGAGTCGAGGTGCAGAAAAGCCAATGCAGTGAGTTCTCAGTTGTGAACTACAGTATTCTGTAAGGAAGAAGTTAGTGTAGCGACGGAACTCTCCCTACATCGCTCAGAATTTAGACCCACCTTGCTGTATGGAAGTGAGAGCTGGGTAGATTCAGGATACGTGATACATAAGCCAGAGGTAACTGATATGAGGGTAGCACGAATGATTGCTGGGACACATAGATGGGAGCAATGGCAGGAAGGTACTCGTAATGAAGGGATATAGGCTAATTTAGAAATGATTACGTTAGATGAAGCTGATCGTATGATATTGTGGTGTTTGAAGCCATATTTTCAGTGTTGCCTTAGTAAACAAGAGTTTAGTGCTTTTCAGGGAAAAACCAGTCGTTAAGATAACCACCGCAGTCGGCCGCACAGCGAGTTCAAGTGAGCACGGAAACTGCGAATAGCTGTAGTACGGAAGACAATCAGATAAGTAGTTAGCCTAAAATTGTATAGTTTAACCATAGTTTACAACCATATAATCTCTCTAAAGTACAATCTCCGGATAGCCATCACCATTTAGCATTTCACCTAACATATATACTGCATTTAGCATACACTGACAGTTGCAGTACCAATACTGCAACTAAATAATTGTACATATTGTAAATATTTTCACCTGTATTTCAAACATAGATTTTATAGCCTAAGTGTATTGGATCTGATGATGATCGCTTGACGATCGAAACTGGTCATCCTAGTGTTTTATTAATCTCATGTAATTTATTTCAGGATTAGGGCATAACCCATCTCTTTTGGGTACATTCGTGTTGACCGACTGAAAAGCACTAAACTCTTGCCTGATCGTATGAGTCAACTCAGATGGTGGGGCCATGTGAAGATAATGGGGGAGGAGAGATTACCTAAGAGGTTAATGTTCAGCTATAGAGGGTAAGCAGCGGTAGACCTAGGAGGGGATGGTTAGATTCAGTGTTGAACGATTTCAAAGTGACAGGTGTAGAAACAATCATGGAGGGGACTTGTTCACAAACAGAGGTTTGCAGACTAGACTGGACGCTGAAAGGCAAAACAGTCTCAAATGAAAAAGTATGTAGGCCTACTCGTGTGTATTTAAATAAACTTGTGAGCTATTTTTTGGCAAACACAAATTGTTGTGATATTGTAAAACTAGAAAATAGCAACTATAGCCTATTGTATTTGAGGGAGCTCAATTGTATACAAATGTTAAGATGCGTTATTTCGACCAATGTAACTGAAACTGTTGTTTTTGCTTATTGAATGAGCTTTGCGAAATCGTGGGCATAGGCCTATATGTAGCTCCGTGTACTTGGGCATGTGTTAACCTGTGTTATTGTGAAGGTGTGTGTATTTGTAAACTGGGAATAGGCCGTGCCTTAAGTTAGCAACCATGCCAGCATTTGTCTGGAGTAGAAGTGGGGGGTAAACCACGAAAAACCACTTCAAGCATGGCTGAGGTGGGAATCAAACCCTCCTCTTCTCAGTTTTGCCTCACACCAGAGTTAAATTTTAGGCGGTGCCGTAGTTGGTAGCATGCTGAGCTCCTATGCCCAAGGTCACGGGTTCAAACCCAGCCGAAGTCGTCGGATTTTTTAAGAGATCCCTCTGTATGCCTTCCTTCGAAGGGGAAGTAAAGCAGGCGGTCCCATGTCATAGATTTATGGCTTGATAAAAAAACTTCTACTAACTAAACTTGTGTGAAGCCAAAATGTGTAGGTTAGAATTGATAAAGCTCTATTAGTTGCAACGTTCGCCGCCAGGTGCTGACTGTGATGCCATCTAGTAGCCAAGTCCGCAAGCTAGGTGTCGTGGACGGTAGCATTTGGTGAAAGTGTGAACTGCTTGAAATTATTGTCTGCAGTCCTTACTTGAATTTTAAAACAAACCAGATAAACACTAATACAGCCATCACAATTAACACCGGTTATCAGACAGATTCTACACACACCGCGTTGTCGCAGGCCCTAAACTAAGGAACCTACCAACCCAACCAGAGTTACATTGCTGTCAGAACTGGGAATCGAACCCGGACCGCTGGGGGTAGCAGCCAAGATTGTTAGCCGCTACGCCACGAGGGGGTCGCAACTGAAACTCAGGTACTTTTCGCACAAGGTAATATTGTACCTATGTTACTGTTTTTGGTAAGAAACTGTTCAAAAGTAACTAATGCCTCTTGTCCTCTCATTAAGAAGCCCCATGACAGTAGAGCCGCGGCGCGGCGCGGGTAACGAGCTGGACAAGTGCGCTCCGGTTACAAGGGCCCGCCCGCCCGCCCCTAGCTTCTACGGGTGCGGACAAGAGCTTTCCAAACAAATCACAGCAGAACGCTAGGCCATTCTTTTAAATGATGTATGTAAAAGTTGGAGATCGCAAGTGACAAGGCACATAGTAGAAGAAGAGGAATAGAACCAAAATTCCTACTAACAGACGAGCAAGGATACATTTCGAGGCTAAACCAATAGGCTGGCTCTTGTAACTTCTCAATTTATCTCACGGCACTCTTCCAAAACGATTCCATTGAATTTATTTATTCGTATCAGAAGTATACATTTTACATTTTAAAAAATGGTACTTAATAACACACATATCAAATAGTGTCTATTCAAAATTTTGCCAAGTCACGGGCATTATGTGTCGCAGCAAGCAAGTCCTACATTGTGCAACTTAAAGGACACTTACTGCAATTCATGAAATGGCCTGTGGTTTGGACTTCACCACAATCACATAGCTTGGATGTGCCAGGAAAACTCAACTTTATAATATTGATTCTTGATCTACCAACACCAGTGCGTAGCCTGTTAAATGACTTCCACGTGGACCAGTGTTCCTCATGTCCTGGAGGAAGATGTTCAATTGGTAGCATCCAGCCATCAAGTTGAGCATTCTAGATCTCCATAATCTTAACCTTGTGGACTTAGCAGATTCATGTAGATCTTCTGTTGTATTCAAGAAACTCCTCCTAGACCTCAGTCGTCGACGGGCAGGTTCATATCCGTACAATGGGTATGCGCATGAGGTAATTGCTTTGGTTCTCTCAGTAATGGCTGCAACTTCCATTCAATAATCCCTATATTCAAAACTGTCCAATTCTCACTTTCTCATTTACTCTCTATTTAAATAACCTCCTTCAGTAACGACTAATCATCTTCATCGTCATATTCATCACCATCATTAGTCTACTTTTTTCAGTATTTCCTTACCTTACTGTAATTTTAAACTTACTTCTAAGTATCTTAGTTATTCACCCTAACAATGCAACAATTTACCGTCTACAACACCAAGCTAATCCAGTTTATATGTATTTCATATTATATCAACGATGTAATATTGTTAGATTTAAGTTGTATTTGTATTTTTCATTACTTATCATTTGTATAATCTGGTTAGATGGAAGAGAGGGCCCAATGGCCCTAATCTTGCCAGACAAAATAAATCTATCTATATACACTGCTTGCAGAAAGTTTAGGGACAGGTCTAAATTTCGTCTGATGCAAATTTGTCCCTAAAGTAACAGCATTTCAGCCATTGTTTTTCATGATATTATTAGACATCTATATGAGAGGTTTTCATTTGAAATTTCGCTGCTCTAGCTCTAATACGTTTGGAGATGGATGTTTTACCTTTTTGTAAACAGGCTAAAACCCCTGTTTTTCCTACTAAAATGTTTTCTTTCTCAAAAATTTCTAAACCTACAGCTATGAAAATTTTGTTGCTGTTTACTACAACATAGCAATCATACAAATAGAAATACAACCTAGGAAAAAGGAATTACTACTCATTTGGTCACCTCTCAAGCAAACTTTCCTCCCCGGTAATTTTGGCGGCAAAATTGGTGGTCAATTTCGTTCCGCGATAACTTCCTATTGGCAACACTTCGAGAAAGAGCCCACCACGGATCCATCACAAACAAGGCACGGAGAAACCAACTGCGCAGTCAAAATTGCTCGGAGTGTTGCCAATAGGAAGTTATCGCGGAGCGAATTTGACCATTTTGCTGCCAAAATTACCGGGGAGTTTGTTAAAGAGGCGACCAAATGAGTAGAATTTTTCCCCAGGTTGTATTTTTATGTTTATGACTAGAAGAAGTACCCAATCTTCGAACGGTCTTCGGTATTAATAACCAGATGTTATCAATTGAGCTACTGTTGCAATGTTTAGGGGCTAGGAACCTGCTTGTTGGCAAAGAAAAATTATTAGTTAAAATGTGCTCTCAGACTAAATTTACCTAACGTGTTCTTCCTGACGTGAAAATAAAATTGAAAACCTCGTAGACCAATCGCAATAACGTCACATACAAACTGACCCTAACCGTTGTGTCAAGTGCCCAACTACAGGAAGACCCCTTTTATAAATTATAAAGGCTTGTGGTGCATGAAAATTCAGTGTTTTTAGCCTCCAATGGCCCAAATTCCTAAAATCAGCAAAAAACAGTCTACTAATTCTATTCAGGAATTTTTGAAAATAATGTTGATGTTTGGAGATATAATAGACCTTCTGTACGACATATCGCACGTGTAAGTCGTGTGAAAAAATCTAGGGTACTCCATTTGCAACCTTTCACAGAAATGTAATAAATGGAGTGGCATTACTTATTCCAGAAATAGATGGAAAGTTGGATGCCACCTCTTGAGATATTGTTGTCATGGTTAGTGGCTTGCATTCCTTCTTTAGTTTATTAAATGAAATTAGTTTTCTGGGAATATCTAAGAAACTGTTGGGTTTAGAGCCTTAAAATATAGTTTTCGGGGACCCTTTACGGCTCTTGAGGGGCCCCGAGTTTTGTTTCTGACCCCAAGGGTTTGAAAATGAGCTTTGTCTCTTCGTTGTACGCCATAATTATGATAATAATTAAAAGAATAATACTAATAATAATAATAATAATACAGTAATAATAATATAACAAAATAGGGATAGGGATATAATAGACCTTCCGGACCACACCCGCACGTGTAAATCGCGTTAAAAAATTCCAGAGTACCCCTTGACCCCTTAAGCGCATTGTATGTATTAATGAATATTTCAGCTTAATTTGGATCCGTTATAACCTTATTGCCGTTTGCAAAGCTTCACAGTAATGTAATAAATGGAATTGCATTGCGTCTTACAGAAATAGATGGACCTCTGAGATTCAGTTGCCATTGTTACCGCCATGCATTCTTTCATTAATTTATTAAGTGAAATTAGTTTTCTGGGAATATCTCAAAAACTGTTGGTTTTAGGGCCTTAAAATGTGGTTTTCGGGGTTCTTTTAGGGCCCGAGTTTCGTTTCTCACATTGAGGGGCTGAAAATGAGCTTTGTCTCACGCTTATTTCAGCATGTATTTTAAGGGGGTAGGGCCCCTTTTATGAGAGGTACGGAGAAGAGTTACATCAATGATTAGTGTGGTGCCTCTGATGGATATCTGTATCAAATTGTACGTTGATCCACCCAGCCGTTCTCGAGTTATAAGGACACAGTAAATTGTCCACAGACAGACAGACAAAAATATATTTTTGCGTGCATCCGTCACAAAACAGTCTGAAACGGGCAAATATGTCAAATTTTCGTAGAAAAGCCGAAAAATCAGACAAACATTCATTTTTATATAATAGAGAAGGGATATAATAGACCACAGGAAGACCCCTTTTATAAATTATAAAAGCTTGTGGTGCATGAAAATTCAGTTTTTTTTAGCCTCCAAAGGCTCAAAGTCCTAAAAGCAGCAAAAAAGTCTACTATTTCAAATCAGGAATTTTTGAAAATATTGTTGCTCTCTGGAGATATAATAGACCTTCTGTACGACATATGGCACGTGTAGGTCGTGTGAAAAAATCTAGGGTACTCCTTGAACCCCTTAAGCGCATTGATGAATTTGACACTTTTAGTTGGTTCCGTGATAACCTTATAGCCATTTGCAAACTTTCACAGAAATTTAATAAATGGAGTGGCATTACATCTTGCATAAATAAATGGAAAGTTGGATGTCACCTCTTGAGATACTGTTGTACTGGTTACTGACTTGCATTCCTTCATTAATTTATTAAATGAAATTTAGTTTTCTGGGAATATCTAAGAAATTGTTGGTTTTAGAGCCTTAAAATGTAGTTTTCTGGGACCCTTTACGGCTCTTTTGGGGCCCAGAGTTTTTTTACTGTTACCAAGGGGTTGAAAATGGGCATTGTCTCGTCGTTGTACACCATAATAATGATAATAATAATAATATAACAATATTGGGAAAGGGTTATAATAGACCTTCCGTACCATACCCGCACGTGTAAATCGCGTGAAAAAATTCAAGAGTACCCCTTGACCCTTTAAGCGCATTATATGTATTGATGAATAAGATATTTCAGCTTAATTTGGATCCGTCATAACCTTATAGCCGTTTGCAAACCTTCACAGTAAAGTAATAAATGGAATTGCATTGCGTCTTACAGAAATAGATGGACCTCTGAGATTCCGTTGCCATGGTTACCGGCTTGCATTCTTTCATTAATTAATTAAGTAAAATTAGTTTTCTGGGAAAATCTCAAAATCTGTTGGTTTTAGGGCCTTAAAATGTGGTCCCCCGAGTTTCGTTCCTCACATTGAGGGGCTGAAAATGAGCTTTGTCTCACCCTTCTACGCCTATTTCAGCATGTATTTTAAGGGGGTAGGCCCCCTTTTATGAGAGGTACGGAGAAGAGTTACATCAATGATTAGTGTCGTGGCTCTGATGGATATCTGTATCAATTTTTACGTTGATCCACCCAGCCGTTCTCGAGTTATAAGGACACAAAAGATTGTCCACAGACAGACAAAAAAATATTTTTGCGTGAATCCGTCATAAAACAGTCTGAAACGCGCAAATATCATAAATTTCCGTGGAAATTTAGAAAAAACAGACAAACTTTCATTCTTATATATATAGAGATAGCCTATTCTAAGAAAACTTTTTCTTAGTTCTTTACAAAACTGGATTGAAGTATTGGAAGCAGCTGTATCTGATCCTTGAGAGCTTGTCGACGACGCGACGAGCGAATACTAACAACAGGTCCTGACAATGGTGAAAACGCCTACATAGACTATTATACAGTATATCTGAGGGTTCCGAGGTATATGAAGATATATCTGTAGCTATATCAATAATGACCAGCTTCTTTTCATATCTAGAACTTGAAACAAGGTAAAATCATGGGGTATTACCTCCGGAGAGATCTGGTTCAGTCGAGTTAGCGACCTGCACGTCATGATGAAGATGAAAGAATTCCAAGCATACAGTCCCCTAGCTGGGGGAATTAACCATCCAATTCCAAGGCCTGGTCGAGAATTGAACCCAGTAGGCAACTTTCCGGACCAAAGCTAGAGCCCTGCGCGGATAAACAAAACGTTATCCGTATCCGCACGACTGTTATCCGAATCAACTGGCATTACAATACTATTTCTAGATAAAGCATAAAGTATTAAAGCAGACATTTAAGGAGAAGGTCACTCCCTTAGGCTACGTATGCCATGGACTAGGCTATGATTAAAATGAATGTTATACAGCCAGAATTGCAACCCTTTTCAGTTCGGAATGTTAATTATGCTTGATGACATAATTTGACTGAGATTAGCTTTAATCATCATCTTACATTTGTTATGAAAAAACTTTAACGGAAAAATATGATAGGCTATGTCATAAACATCCGGGTCCTAGTAATGATATTTAACAAGTTCGAATTGGATTCTAAAAACTGCAAACTATATCCGCATGGCGAAAATGTTGCGGATATCCGCGGATATCCGCATCCGTGCAGGGCTTTAACCAAAGCCTATCGTGCTAACCGTCGCAGAATTAACTTGAGTAGGAGAGGACAAGGACAGCCACTGTAAGTCGGGATCTATCCAATAAACTATGGTAACCCACATAGAAAACGCAAATCTCGAAGTTCCGTATCTTATAAGTAGCTCCAACAAGCCCCCCAGTGTAAGGAATCCGAGCCGGGCGCGCCGGAAGTGTGGGATGTAAGATGGTAACCGCAGTCTCGGTCTTGTACGGCTTGACCGCGCACGTGCGATCTTACTTCCGACAAACTCTTATCTTTAGGCGAACACAATTACCACCACATTCACTAGTCACCTGCGACCGAATAGTGTGCAATACATCTACGACTCTGGCGTCTTCGGTGGCGTAGTTGGAAGCATGCTGAGCTTCTATATATAGGTCCAAGGTCGCGGTTTCAAACCCGGCCGAGGTCGTCGGAATTTTTAAGAGCGTTAAACATCCCTCAGTATGCCTTTCTTCGGAGGGGAAGTATAGCCGGAGATCCTATGAGATTTATGGCATGATAAAGAACCTTCCACTAATTACACCTGTGTGTAGCTAAATTATAGGTTATGTTTGACTAACGCTCATAGGTTCCAACGTTCATCGCCAGGAGCCGAATGCGGTGGCATCTAGTAACAAAGTGCAGAACTAGTTGGTCGTTGACGGTGGCGTTTGGTAGCAAAAGCAAAAGTTGGAACTACTTGAAAATCGAATGTATGCAGTACTTACTTGAATTGAAAACAAATAACACTCACTAATACAGTATCACAATTAACACCGACAGATTCTACACACACCCAAAGTACACGGGGCTACATGACCGCGTTGTCGCAACCCCTAAACTGAGGAACCAACCAACCATCTACGATTCTGGATTACTGCTGCTGTTCACTGTGATATCAAGGTTCAACGGGGTGAAAATATTTACAATATGTACACTTATTTAGTTGCAGTATTGGTAAAGCAACTTGTCGGTATATGTTACTTGTAATCTATATGGCGTTTGGTGAAATGCTAAAATGGTGATAGAACTCCGGAATTTGTCTGTTTGGAGTGACTATATGGTTGAAAATGGTCAATTTTGATTGTACTGTATATGTAAGCGCTGCCGGTCCCTGAGAATGTCCCGGCACCTTCAATACTGCCGTGAATTCCGGCCTAGGTTTATTGAAGAAAAGAAGTGCATCGTACATCCTGATCCAAATAACATTTACCTATTATAGTCCCCCGTATTTTCAAACATAGATTCTATAGCCACGGCCGACTGAATGCGCTCATACCGGCCTAGACAATGAGAACTTTTTCATGAAATCTTGTTAGTTACTCAACTGCTCACACAGCGCTGTTTACCAAGCATTGCACGACTAAGACTTATCTCTACTTAGTGTAAAACCAAGTCCCCGATTCTTGGATATCACGGGTAATCTCGAGAACCACTGGATGGATTTTGATGCGGCTTTCACCATTCTGTACAGGTAATATCGAGGAAGATTTCTGTAGAAAATAATTTATTTATGATCAAAGGGAGCTAAGCAGTAACGATTTTAGTTTTCAGTGAATAGGTCGAAGAAAGAACTTGACGTCCGTGCGCTTTTTAAGCTTACGCTGGACAAACCGTTTAAAATATCAATATACTGTGAGTGTAAGAATTGTTCAGCATGAAAAATTGTACAAAAAAGTCCGCGTGAGCATATCTCTATCTTCGATACATCGCCCACTATAAGTGTTTTTAGTTTGGACGGGAGGGGAATTTGGCTTGCACCTCGCCATTCTTAAATTACGTCTGACAGGAATTCCTTGCACATTCATAACTGTTCTCGGGCGAAACCGGGGCGGGTTGCTAGTGACACTATTATATTATCATTATAATTCCCACAATATCAAAATGCAAATTATATCTCAAAATAAAATAGCGTGCTAATAAATCTAAGGGAAATTAGACATACCTTGCACAGCGTTAGAGTTGAATTCGATCAGAATCACTCGGTTTTCATTAAAGTTTATGCATTTTTCTGCTGAACTGTTTGGAAGTTCGGCAACAGGAAACTAGGACTGTTATTTACTTAAAATATTCATTTTTGTATTTTTGTACTATTTGTGTTCATGATTTCATTACATTGTCAGAATTACCGACAGTAGTGGCTACGCTGGCTAAAGCACAGCGTTAGGCCATGGGGCCAAGCTCTCTGCTGACTCGGTAGACGCGTGGGTTCGAGCCCCACCGTCGGCCGTCCTTGAAATGATTTTCCGTGGTTTCCCATTTTTCAACACCAGGCAAATGCTGGGACGGTACCTTCTAACAGGCCACGGCCGCTTCCTTCCACATCCTTGCCCAGTTTCATTCATCTTCATCCATTCCATCTCTCATCCTGACGCGCAGGTCGCCCACGGGCGTCGACTAGAAAGACCTGCACTCGGCCTCTGAGGAGGCCACACGAAAAAAAAAATTGTCAGAATTAATGCTTTAATTAGTAGGGTGTACTATTCAGTGTACCAATTATAAATAAAAACCATGAGGTTTCTCACCTCCCCATATTACGAAACCCGGTTGCCTAATACGGGGAAAGTGCACTTTTAAAGTTAACAATAATATCAGAGGGTATTACAACATCAAACGTGCCCATATTTGTAATAAACATAGTATATCGCCTGAGGTTTACATTGGTGAGAAAACCAAAATTATTCCGTTCCTTCTTATGTCTAATGTGAGCCTTATAAAAAAACTCCCCATATTTGGCGACTTTCCTCTACCCATTTTTAGAAGATACCTTATGCACTGGACAGTTGAATCCGTGATTAATTGTATAGGTAGCTTCGTAAGTCTCAGAACTCAGGAAGTCCTTTCTAGCAGCGTTACTAGCAGCTTTCAAAGTTTCAAGGTAAGAAAGAAAATATTCCTCTAGCCAGTTTAGGCGACTGACATTTAATGAGAAAAAATGCCCTTTATCTGGATTTCTAGACTGAATATGATGATATGTGATGCTTACGTCATGCATAACGAACCATTTATTAACGTTTAAAAAAAATGGTTGCTTCTGCGTCCATGAATGTGTACGCTTCCGGGTACATGCCTATATTTTCTTTCAGTGTACTAATGGCACCAATAACTTCTGACGAGAACACTTCCTTGGCACGCCGAACATTCATTTTTTCACATTTAGTGGGTTCGATGTGTTTTTTTAGTGAGGTGTCTGACCGGTTTGACGATCTCACCCTTTTGCATTGTGTATAGTAATGACAAGTATTTCCCTGAAATTATTCCAGTACCATCAGTCATCTCTCGTTACAGAAACTGCGTTCTAATGGTTTTTTCTTTAGAATGTGACAATGATCAAAACTAGGGAATACATTCCTAGACTCGTCGTATGGGTGATTGACCATTGGTTGCAAATTCCCTCCCCCTAAATGCCTCATCATTGTAGTGTTAGTTTTGTGATTATCAGAGACAGTTATTATAATTATGAAACCGCATTGTTCAACCTCGAGAATAACGTCATGCAGGAGTTTATGTAAATCCCGTCCTGACAGCTGCTTCGTGAAAAAGAAGGCACACGGTATCTGATAATTTGTTGAAAGATCTCTTAGCACAAAACACAACACACGATTGGCTGCTACTTGTTCCCGGCTGTAATTTTCATCCTCTCTTTCCTTCTGATGAGACGGTGCTGGAGTTGTGTCCTTGTACCCGAAGAAGGTGCAAGGTATGTCTAATTTCTCTTAGATTTATTAGCACGCTATTTTATTTTGTGATATAATTTTAATTTTGATAATGCGGAAATTATAATGATAATAATTATATAGTGTCACTAGCAACCCGCCCTGGCTTCGCCCGGGAACAGTTATGAATGTGCAAGGAATTCCTGTCAGACGTAATTTAAGAATGGCGAGGTGCAAGCCAAATCCCCCTCCCGTCCAAACTAAAAACACTTATAGTGGGCGATGTATAGAAGATAGAGATATGCTCTCGCGGACTTTTTTGTAGAATTTCTCACGCTGAACAATTCTTACACTCATAATATAGTGATATTTTTAACGGTTTGCCCAGCGTAAGCTTAAAAAGCGCACGGACGCCAGGCTATTTTTTTCGACCTTTTCACTGAAATCGTTACTGCTTGGCTCCCTTTGGTCATAAATAAATTATTTTCTACACAAATCTTCCTCGAGATCACCTTTACAGAATGGTGAAAGCAGCATCAAAATCCATCCAGTGGTTCTTGAGATTACACATTTAATATACGTACTGTACAGCTGATTCCTTATCGCGCCTATAATGGGAGGGGAGTGCGCTCTACCGGCAACGAGTAGAAACTTTCCAATTACATGTTATACATGGGTTCTGACTGGGAATGTCAAGGCCGGTATAGAGCGCAGCTCGTATTCAGTCGGCCGTGCTATAGCCTAAGTGTTTCCTGAGTGCGAATTATAGAGAGCGTAACATGGCCCTCCATATCTACATCCTGTGCTGACCGTCTGTCTGCCAACTGAGTCATAGTTGAACCGATAGATGACTCTGTTTGTTCTTCATAGTGACTGTCCCCGTCTTCATTCGCTACATCGTCCTGTGTTCTGCCAAGAGATAGCTCCACTTGTCGTTTAGGGCACATGTCTATTCCCTGCAAGCTAATATTCTTTCCCATAACCTCACTACGCAAATTATTGCATTCCTTACACTTGGTTATGACACGATTTTTCATCATTGTAGAGTAGTCTCTAACAACACTTACCGTTTTAAAAATGTCCTCCTTAATATCTTTCTTAAGATGTTCTTTGATCTGGTAGGTGTCGTTTCTGTTTGTCTCTGGTCACGGCGTGTATCGTAAACTGTCCGTCAAAACAGCCTTGAAACTCTTCCAGCTCAAGGTTACACCCGTTGTAACATATGGATTAGAGAATATCTGGACACATCTCAAATTGAAACACCTGGAAAAGTTGGAGAAACTAAAAGCGACTCTCTTAAAGAAGGTTCTGTGTAAAAATGTAGACTTTCACGACCGGCGTTGAAATAGGAATCTCCGTTTCGCGGGCTTATAGGTCGTGTTCCAAGGACATTTTGTCGTCCTGACGTTTCGCTGAATACTGCGTTCAGCATGTTCACAGGTTACATAAAGCGAGGTAAAACAAGTAAACAGAAGATATATAAATAGTCAACAACCCACACATAGAGGCTACCATAGCAACGGCGTACCACATAAAAGTAATGCATCAAGGAGAGGGCTGCTCGTCTGTTGCATCTTCTCGTCTACGACGGTCAATAAGGGAAGGCTTGAGGGGATTAAGGACTGGAAGCCAAGCTCTGTTCACACGTTCTGCTTCCTCCTTAAGATTGAAGCTGTTAGTATGCTTCAGGATTTCAATGGCCTCCCTTTGTAGCCTGGCATGATAAGACACCGTGGTGGACAGAACTTCGGTGTCTCCATATCTTATATCGTGACCTGCAAGTAGCGAGTGTGCTGCTACAGTGGATTTATCTGTTTGTCCCAGCCGGCTGTGTCGTTCGTGCTCCTTGAGGCGAGTGGCAATACTTCTTTTCGTTGTTCCAATATATACTTGGCCACAATCACACGGGATTTTATAAACCCCTGCCGCGGTATGAGGATGTCGCTTATCTTTAGCGGACCTAAACATGTCCTTAATTTTTCGTGTAGGCCTGTATATGGTCTTTATATCATGGGACTCGAGTAGCCTCCCTATTCTGTCCGTGACCTTTTTTATATATGGAAGAAAAGCTCTAGCCAGGGGCTGCTTGTCTCCAATTACCCTTGTAGTTGGACGTCTCGGATGGAGTGCTCGCTGGATATCTTTCTGGCTGTACCCATTCGCGCGTAAGGCCTCGTTGAGGTGTTCAATTTCTTGTTTTAGGCACTGCTTATCACAAATTCTTTTAGCGCGGTCAGCCAGTGTTTTTATAACTCCGTATTTCTGTCGTGGGTGGTGGTTGGACGTCTTATGTAGATATCGGTCAGTATGGGTCGGCTTACGGTAAACTGTATGTCCCAAATTTGCATATTAAGGCTTTCACGGCCCGGATTATTATATAAACAATTCATGCTTTTGGGCTAATGCCGTGTGTATTTTTAATTTAAACCATACGTTTCGGAGAAACCTTGCCTCCTTTTTCAATGGAAATAAACAATGTGGCCAAAGAAAGTATATCAATGAGATTACAAAAAATATAGATAAATTCCTCTGTTCGTCACCAGAGAGCAGCTGCCAGAAATTACTGTATGGACCATGGTGGAACGGCGGACAAAGTAGTAAGTAACCAGAAGGTAAAGGGGTCGGTGTGAAAATATAGAAACTCCTCGAAGAATGAGGAGGGGGGGGGGGGAGGTGGGGGGGGGGGGTTAGATGGATATAAGGAAACATAAACAAAAGGGAAGTGTATCTGAACAATACCTAACGTCATACAGTCAACGGCGAAAAAACAGATGGAAACTCCTCCAGTGACGAACAAAGGAGATCAAATCCAGGCTCTGAGCCCTAGAGGGAAAATGTACAATTTTAAATATGTGAAGAACAGAGAGACTGAGAGGAACTATCTCCCTAGATCCTTAATAACTGGTAGCCAAGTGTCACTTAGCTGATATCCAGTGTCTCTGTTAAAATTATTGGGATTTTTACGAATTTCAACTGCCTCCCTTATAATTCTAGACCAGTTGTGCTTAACAAGGGCAAGCGCATGAGCATCCTTGAAACATACATCGTGCCCTGAAGACAGGGCATGTTCAGCTATAGCTGATTTGTCAGGTTGGTTTAGACGGATGTTCCTTTGATGCTCTTTGATGCGAGTTGCAATGGAACGTTTTGTTTGTCCAATGTAGACTTTTCCGCAAGTACAAGGGACTTCATACACCCCAGGTTGTAGTAATGGAGACAATTTATCTTTGTTTAATGCTAAACGTTGACCAATTTTCGTCATAGTGCCGAAAACTGTTTTTATCTTGTGCTTGCGGAGAATCTTAGCAACGCGGTCAGTGGTGTTGTGAATATAAGGGAGGTAAGCAGTTCCTCTCACGTCGGAGCTCTGAGAAGGTTGTCTATCCCTCCTTCTGGGATGTAGGGACCTATATATAGTGGATTCATTATAGCCATTACCCTTAAACATGGTTTGTAAGGCATGTAACTCTTCCTGAAGAGTTGATGCCTCACAAATACGTTCCGCTCTTTTGGCTAGAGTTGTTATAATTCCTTGTTTTTGTGCTGGGTGGTGGTGGGAGTCCGCATGTAAATAACGGTTAGTGTGAGTTGGCTTACGGTAGACGCTGTGCCCCATGGAGCCATCCGCTTTCCTCCTCACAAGAACATCCAAAAAAGGTAAGCATCCACCTGACTCCAGCTCCATTGTGAAGTGGATTGAAGGATGCAGCTGATTTAGGTGGTTCAGAAAGTGGTTCAGTTTCTCAGAACCCTCCTCCCACACCACGAACGTATCATCCACATACCTCCACCAAATCACAGGTTTGAAAGACGCCGAAGATATAGCCTCCCCCTCAAAATGTTCCATGAAAAAATTTGCCACGACAGGCGAGAGTGGACTTCCCATGGCCACACCATCAGTCTGCTCGTAATATTTACTGATGGTGTGGCCATGGGAAGTCCACTCTCGCCTGTCGTGGCAAATTTTTTCATGGAACATTTTGAGGGGGAGGCTATATCTTCGGCGTCTTTCAAACCTGTGATTTGGTGGAGGTATGTGGATGATACGTTCGTGGTGTGGGAGGAGGGTTCTGAGAAACTGAACCACTTTCTGAACCACCTAAATCAGCTGCATCCTTCAATCCACTTCACAATGGAGCTGGAGTCAGGTGGATGCTTACCTTTTTTGGATGTTCTTGTGAGGAGGAAAGCGGATGGCTCCATGGGGCACAGCGTCTACCGTAAGCCAACTCACACTAACCGTTATTTACATGCGGACTCCCACCACCACCCAGCACAAAAACAAGGAATTATAACAACTCTAGCCAAAAGAGCGGAACGTATTTGTGAGGCATCAACTCTTCAGGAAGAGTTACATGCCTTACAAACCATGTTTAAGGGTAATGGCTATAATGAATCCACTATATATAGGTCCCTACATCCCAGAAGGAGGGATAGACAACCTTCTCAGAGCTCCGACGTGAGAGGAACTGCTTACCTCCCTTATATTCACAACACCACTGACCGCGTTGCTAAGATTCTCCGCAAGCACAAGATAAAAACAGTTTTCGGCACTATGACGAAAATTGGTCAACGTTTAGCATTAAACAAAGATAAATTGTCTCCATTACTACAACCTGGGGTGTATGAAGTCCCTTGTACTTGCGGAAAAGTCTACATTGGACAAACAAAACGTTCCATTGCAACTCGCATCAAAGAGCATCAAAGGAACATCCGTCTAAACCAACCTGACAAATCAGCTATAGCTGAACATGCCCTGTCTTCAGGGCACGATGTATGTTTCAAGGATGCTCATGCGCTTGCCCTTGTTAAGCACAACTGGTCTAGAATTATAAGGGAGGCAGTTGAAATTCGTAAAAATCCCAATAATTTTAACAGAGACACTGGATATCAGCTAAGTGACACTTGGCTACCAGTTATTAAGGATCTAGGGAGATAGTTCCTCTCAGTCTCTCTGTTCTTCACATATTTAAAATTGTACATTTTCCCTCTAGGGCTCAGAGCCTGGATTTGATCTCCTTTGTTCGTCACTGGAGGAGTTTCCATCTGTTTTTTCGCCGTTGACTGTATGACGTTAGGTATTGTTCAGATACACTTCCCTTTTGTTTATGTTTCCTTATATCCATCTAACCCCCCCCCCCCCCACCTCCTCATTCTTCGAGGAGTTTCTATATTTTCACACCGACCCCTTTACCTTCTGGTTACTTACTACTTTGTCCGCCGTTCCACCATGGTCCATACAGTAATTTCTGGCAGCTGCTCTCTGGTGACGAACAGAGGAATTTATCTATATTTTTTGTAATCTCATTGATATACTTTCTTTGGCCACATTGTTTATTTCCATTGAAAAAGGAGGCAAGGTTTCTCCGAAACGTATGGTTTAAATTAAAAATACACACGGCATTAGCCCAAAAGCATGAATTGTTTATGTATGTCCCAAAGTTAGATCAGCGGTCTTCGTTACCATAACGTCGAGAAACGCGATTTTCTGTTCATTTTCTAACTCCATGGTAAACTGAATGTTCGAGTTTTGGCTGTTAAGATGTTGTAAAAACAGATTTAATTGATCTTTACCATGGCCCCATATTACAAAGGTATCGTCCACGTATCGTAGCCACACTTTAGGTTTCAAAGGTGCGGTCTCTAGTGCTATTTCTTCAAATTGTTCCATGAAGAAATTCGCGATCACCGGACTAAGGGGACTGCCCATGGCGACCCCATCAAGTTGTTCATAGAAATCACCCTTCCACAGGAAATAGCTAGCGGTGAGGCAGTGGCGGAATAAGGCGGTGATATCATCAGGAAAAATCCGTGCGATGTACTCCAGGGCTGCCTTTATAGGTACTTTCGTGAAAAGAGAGACCACGTCAAAACTTACTAGTAAGTCACCAGCTTCTAGTTGAATAGTTTTCAATTTATCAATGAAATGGCCGGAATCTTTGACGAACGACTGTGTACCGCCGATATGTGGTTGAAGTAAGGTAGCTAAATGTTTGGCAATGCTATAAGTTGGTGATCCAATAGCACTCACGATAGGACGAAGAGGAACATTATCTTTGTGTATTTTAGGTAAACCATAAAGTCTTGGTGGTAAAGCTTCACTTCTGGTGGTTACCTTCTTTACGTTTTCAGGTAGCGTAGATACCTTGATCAGGCCGTTTGTTTCACGAAGAATCCGGTTGGTAGGATCTCTCAGTAGTTTGCGGTAGGTACCCGGGTCTAAAAGTTCCAAAACCTTGGCAGTGTAGTCGTCCATGTCCAAGATAACCGTTGCGTTCCCTTTGTCTGCAGGAAGAATGATTATGCTCTCGTCCATGTTGAGAGTCTTAATAGCCTTTCTCTCCTGAGGTGTGAGGTTACTCTGCGGTGCCGGTGCCTTCTTGATTATACGTGAGGCTTCATGACGAATTTCATCTGCTTGTTCAGATGGTAGCTCACGGATTGCCGCTTCAATATTGGCGACAATGTCTTCCACGGGAATCGAAGGAGGGGTCACTGCGTAATTTCCTCCTATTGAAAACTATTCAACTAGAAGCTGGTGACTTACTAGTAAGTTTTGACGTGGTCTCTCTTTTCACGAAAGTACCTATAAAGGCAGCCCTGGAGTACATCGCACGGATTTTTCCTGAAGATATCACCGCCTTATTCCGCCACTGCCTCACCGCTAGCTATTTCCTGTGGAAGGGTGATTTCTATGAACAACTTGATGGGGTCGCCATGGGCAGTCCCCTTAGTCCGGTGATCGCGAATTTCTTCATGGAACAATTTGAAGAAATAGCACTAGAGACCGCACCTTTGAAACCTAAAGTGTGGCTACGATACGTGGACGATACCTTTGTAATATGGGGCCATGGTAAAGATCAATTAAATCTGTTTTTACAACATCTTAACAGCCAAAACTCGAACATTCAGTTTACCATGGAGTTAGAAAATGAACAGAAAATCGCGTTTCTCGACGTTATGGTAACGAAGACCGCTGATCTAACTTTGGGACATACAGTTTACCGTAAGCCGACCCATACTGACCGATATCTACATAAGACGTCCAACCACCACCCACGACAGAAATACGGAGTTATAAAAACACTGGCTGACCGCGCTAAAAGAATTTGTGATAAGCAGTGCCTAAAACAAGAAATTGAACACCTCAACGAGGCCTTACGCGCGAATGGGTACAGCCAGAAAGATATCCAGCGAGCACTCCATCCGAGACGTCCAACTACAAGGGTAATTGGAGACAAGCAGCCCCTGGCTAGAGCTTTTCTTCCATATATAAAAAAGGTCACGGACAGAATAGGGAGGCTACTCGAGTCCCATGATATAAAGACCATATACAGGCCTACACGAAAAATTAAGGACATGTTTAGGTCCGCTAAAGATAAGCGACATCCTCATACCGCGGCAGGGGTTTATAAAATCCCGTGTGATTGTGGCCAAGTATATATTGGAACAACGAAAAGAAGTATTGCCACTCGCCTCAAGGAGCACGAACGACACAGCCGGCTGGGACAAACAGATAAATCCACTGTAGCAGCACACTCGCTACTTGCAGGTCACGATATAAGATATGGAGACACCGAAGTTCTGTCCACCACGGTGTCTTATCATGCCAGGCTACAAAGGGAGGCCATTGAAATCCTGAAGCATACTAACAGCTTCAATCTTAAGGAGGAAGCAGAACGTGTGAACAGAGCTTGGCTTCCAGTCCTTAATCCCCTCAAGCCTTCCCTTATTGACCGTCGTAGACGAGAAGATGCAACAGACGAGCAGCCCTCTCCTTGATGCATTACTTTTATGTGGTACGCCGTTGCTATGGTAGCCTCTATGTGTGGGTTGTTGACTATTTATATATCTTCTGTTTACTTGTTTTACCTCGCTTTATGTAACCTGTGAACATGCTGAACGCAGTATTCAGCGAAACGTCAGGACGACAAAATGTCCTTGGAACACGACCTATAAGCCCGCGAAACGGAGATTCCTTTTCCAAGGTTCTGTGTGTTTCAAAATACACGCCTTCAAGACTAGTCTATGAATTAACACGTGAATTATATTATGTGGAAGAGCTCCGCCTCCAACTGTCGCTACCGTCTACACCAGCATACGTGCAACTCATGGAGAACCTGAAATCGAAGAAGAGAGACATATGGTGGGATTTCTACATCACTGACGCAATGACCTGCAATGATTGGAAACGGGGAGGCTACGAACTAAGACATACTGTTACACGCTTTGCCATACATGGCTTTCACCATAAGCTGTGCAAGTTAAAGAAGTTTCACCAGCCAGACGCAGACTGTGTATGTGAACGTTGCGGCAAATGTTGCGAAAGATATCATGCGATGTACTGTACATATAGACTTGAATCTCTGACGTCCTTCTGTTGTAATGAATAGTTTATTCCTATGTATGTTTCATTTTGTCTGTATCATTCTTTTGGCTATTAGCTGCAATAAATATTTTATTTTATTTATATAGCCTAAGTGTAATGGATCTGATGATGATCGCTTGACGATCGAAACTGGTCATCATATTGTATTTATTAATCTCATGTAATTTTTTTTTCAGGATTAGGGCATAACCCAACTCGTTTGGGTACATTCGTGTTGACCGACTGAAACGCACCAAACTTTTGTTTACTAAGGCAACACTGAAAAAAGGCTTCAAACCCCATCAAGACGGTTCCGTCCCACGAGTTCCATTCCCATGAGTTCCGAAAACAAATTTCTTAGGAAAAACGTCCCATGAGTTCCGAACGCGTATTCACGGCTGATTAAATGCGCTAATGAGTCCCACTAGTTCCGAATGTCTCTGGAAAACCCAGCTGTCAGTTCTGAGGTTTGACCGGCTAATAGTAGACATGGATTTTGAGGTTGGAGCTATCAAAGCAATATAATAAGTATTTCCAAGAGTCCAAGTGCAAAGCTGTTTTTTCCACTTAAGCCAAAGTATTTGGAGAAAAGTGCAAGAAATTGGGCTTTCGGGTATGTATAAAACTAGCCAGAAAATCAGAAACACCATCAGGCAGTGTGCTGCACTTGCCATTCCTCACCTCAAGGATATCTTTTGCTGTACAAATTGATTAGAGTATAAAGAGAAGAATAATTCAGTTAATAGATCAATTTGACGAAGCTATGTTCTGATTACTAAGTGACTTGTAAATAAGATTTTAAAAACAGTTCAAAGACGAAGCGACATGCTGATACTATTTTAAGAACTTTGTAAATATAACTCAAAACTGATTATTTTGTCGAAGGGACATGCTGATACAGATACTGACTAGGCGAAAGCTGCTTATGGGAGCTACCGGTCCATGGCGTCCCCCCCCCCCCCTCTGTTAGAGGAGCCAATTCATTAAAGATGGCACGCACTCCCGGCTGGCGCTAACAATGGACCTTATTTGTTTCAGTAATAAACAAATTAATATGGTACAATTTTGCCGTAGAAAACTAAGATGGAACTCCCTCAGGTAGTGTTCGGAACTGATAGGACTCGCTCAGGTAGTATAATTGGTAGATTGCTAATCCGCTAAAGAATTTGGAACTGGTGAGAATCGGAACTCATGGGAGGACACGATCAAGACAGCTCTTACAGTATGCAGGAGGGCGGTATTGGCGTTCAGTTGTCCCTCGACTTTGGGCGCATGGAGGAAAGTGTGAAGATCAGCCAAATGGACAGCAGCACTCCAAAGTAATCGCCAGTGACGGATCAATTAACTCATTTTAAAAACAACCTGTTACTGTTACAAAACCGGACGGATTAACTCCTGCCATTTGGCTTCAAAGGGAAAGCGAGAGCTGGCTTCTAGTAGCGTAACTAACTGAAAATTATTATTTGAAGAGTGAAAATTGAAAAAGATATTAATTCATTTTATTTAAGGGCTTAGGACATCTTGGTCACAGCCCCGTGTACTTGAGTATGTGTTAAATTTATCTGGTAACCCGTATTCCAGTGCAACTGTACTAGCCTAGCATCTACAACGGTTGGTATTGTGCCCAACTCTAGGAATGGGTATTCCAAGATTCAGACACCTAGATATCAAGGGAAAGGCTGTAGCCGCTTTTGAAAGTTCAGATATTTGAATATCGCGCTACATTGCTTCTCGAAGCATTTGGAAATAATTTACCGATAGTTGGATGTCAAGTGACGTAGCGAGTAACAGCAGAGGTGGAGGCTATTTATTGATTAAATAGTTAACCATGGAGTAGAGACTTGAGACTTGGATCAGATTACTGGCACGGCCAAATGAAAGAGAATGCAATTAGTATCAAGTAAATCGGACCAGGGATTCAAGAGATATGAGGATTTCCAGATATCAGGTGATGACGCGTGACCCTGGCAGTTTTGAATAAAAGCCAGCTGGCCGAGGCATGGTCAGCTCATTCTAACACAAGCAGTTGCCTAGCAAGTTGCTACGACGCTGAGCCAAGGCACATGGTTGCCGGATCTACGCAGAAGTTCTTTTCAAGTCGTGATAGTCACGAAAAGTGCTGCGCTACGAGTTGGAACTTAGTAAGTTTACGGCGAGGAGAATCACTGAGGTGATTGATTTTTCTACAGACATTGGTGGAAATATTTATATTTCTACAAGGACATATGCTAGACTTTGTCTAGAAATTAGTATTTTGTCACAGTCCAGTAATAACATAATACATGGATATTTAAATCCATTTCAAGTCAGTTTTCATTTTTTGTAACTAGTTAACCACTTCGATCTGTCAGTACACTGAAGACTAGTCTATAACGGTGGCGTTCATTAGTCTACGCAAGGGAAACTACAAGTTGCCTAGCGCATGGTAGATGGTGATATTAATAAACCATGCCCAGGGAACGATCTTCAGAACAGCCGTTAATTGCTTAGACTGTCAGTGTTTTTCTTGTACTGATAAGATTACCGTGAGTTATGTTACAACTGACATATTTAAGAAGAGATCACTTAGATCTGACCCTATTTAAACAAACTGTTATGGCTTTGATAGAAGCCCATATTAAAATGGAACAACAGTTAATTCAAACGGCAAAAGATACTACCACTATGTCTGACTAGACGAATTGTGGGTATATGATGGCGGCCGATACAAGGATTATACATGCTTGTCCGATAGGGCATGTTTATGGATAAATCTGGTACAGACCAGGTTTACTACGCTTCAAGACCATCAAGAAATGTAAGCCACATTTGAATTATATTATGCCTAGCTAATTGGAACAAACTATTTTTTTCTGCAGATGACCAACACATTTTTTTTTCTTCGTATTTAAAGCTTGCAATGATTTACGCAAGACTTGTTAGAGTTATTCTGAGTTTTTTCAGCACTCAGAACAGTTTAGGATCGATGACCGAGCATTTCGAGCATTTATTTGAATATTTCATATTTTTGGGAAATCACGGTAATCAGCCGATGTAACTGTAAAAGTTAATAATTTATTTTTGTTGAGGAATGGATATTTTTTCCATATTCGAAGGTTCGAACATGTGGATTCTCACATAAAGAGATGATAATTAAACATATTTAAAATAATATAAATAATAATAATAATAATAATAATCATCCACTAATAATAATAATTATAATTTTTATAATTTTTCTAAATAATTCTTGGATATTATATTTTCTAATAATCATATGTATTGAGAGAGAGCCTATGAAGTAGTTTAATCATTTCTAGTTTGGAACAGGAGATTTTCCGAAGGAAAGTGGTTAGCGCAAGTCCGCATTCAACCAACATGTCAGTTCTGGTTGAACAGTTGATATTTGCATTGAGCAAAGTGTATTTTTCAGATAACACGGAGAGGCATGAAACGGGAAGCAATTGATAATTGTATCAAATAGGATATTTTTGTATTTATATAAAATCATGACGTAAATACACTCGAAAGTGAAATGAAGATTTTCATAAGTATGGTAAATTCACGGGTTGAACTGAATGGTAAAATAAAATAAACTTGTAAGTTTATTAATCTTCCAGTGTTGATAACAAGCAGAGGCTTGATTTATTGTATAAATTTTGGGAAGAAAATTTATATGTGTGGAGTAGTTGAAATGCCATTCCCAGGTGCGCATGTTTAAGTCGCAGGAATGAAGGTTTTTTCGAGCATCAATCAAATAGCAGGTTCGATGGCTCAGGTTTATAGTAGGAGTATTGGAACTACACATTTCGTCGTATGAATGACCCGAAGGTTATTTCTTAGAAACCATCAGTTCTTATTTCAACCTTGTTTTCGAATTCCATTTAGACTTTGATTTTGCTAGAACCCGGATTTGTCATGATAGTAGTTTATTCTTCTTCAGAGGAAGACCTTTGCCGTTGTTGTTGTAATATTGTGTTCTTACACAAATAATAGAATGGGCCACTGCCAATTAAAAATAATTCTTTAACCACGAATAATTTGAAGGATATTTTCAATCCTAGTGCCATGAACTAAATGAATTCATTATAAAACTACAATTCTAATTTCCGCATTCTGTCGAAGAATTGCAAGTTGTGAAAATTGCTAAAAATGGCCATGAATATAAATATTTTTTATAATAATTATTCCAAGTGGATAATTGAATAGCTGAATGGTTCAACCATTTATTGATCAAGTTGATGATTCAGAAATCATATATTTTGTTAGGAACTTGAAGTTCATAATCGAGTCACTTCTCGAATGTTTAATGTCAGAAGAACAATTAATTGTTCTTGTGCTTCGCACAGTTCTTCGATGCTATGCTCAATGGTCAAATACTTTTCAGATGTTATGAATATGTGTAAATAATTTGTGTTGCTTAAATGATAATAATATTTTTCAACGATGTATTTTTGAAACTGGAAAAAACTAAGTGAAAGTTTAGAATTCTATGAACATTTATTCTACGAGTGTTAATATCATGTAAATATTCAAACAGTGATCTACGATATTTCCAGTAGAGACAATTAACTTTGAACTGGAATTAAATATTAATAATTTTGGAACACAGTCTACAGGACTATTAATCGGACTTGTGTTTCCAAAAAGATTGTCAAATGTGTTTGGAAAATTTCTGTATATTGTGTGTAAATAAGAGTGTGGATCGCCACACGTGGATGCTGCTGCTTTGAGCATCTTTGCAGTCAATTTTAACTTCAAAATAAACTGAGATAATTTTACAGGATGTGTTACTCCCAATTAAATCTCCTTCTATCCTTATTGTTGCATTGAGCCAAAAATCAGTAAAGCATTTTCGTAATTTGATGTCGTTTTTGCGATTTGCTTTAACCCATCTGGCGCTCCGGGATATTTTGACTCTCGTGCTGACTGATTATTGGTAAAATGCATATGTGGTCGTGCGGACTCCGGTCTAAACGGGCACATAAAATAAGATAGAGAGAGAAATGGCTTCGAACGTGGGTCCCGATTTAGACATGGTCAATCGCATGCCGATTTGAAATTGTGATAATTTTTATAGAAATATTTTGGGAGTTGAGAGATGTCTGGTTTGGATGAATAAATTAGTAGGAAACCCAATTAGTGGGGAAAATTAAAAATTTAACTGGTTAATAATTAGAATGGGTTTGATTATTTTGATAATGGCTTAACCATTAGGGCGTCAAGTAAATTCAGTAGTAAACGTTCGATGACTGGACCTACACATTATTAGAATCCAGGTCGAGGATATTTGAGAACTTGCATATTTTTCTTGTGATATTATGGTAAATGTAATTCGTAAAAGTAGTGAATTTTGTTTTTCCATCACGTCGATATTAGGACAAATCTCATTTTATTAGAGTGTTCCAATTAGCTATTCATATTTCTTGTTCTAGTTATAAGCTTGTGTTTGCCACTGTTGTATACCCCTAAGTTTTGAATAATAATTGAAATTATGGAAGAAATGATGAGGATGATGAGGAGTTTGGAGGAGAGTTCAAAAGAAGCTGGACGGCGTGTAGCCGCCATTATGAAAGAAAATACAGAGGCTTTAGAAAAGAAACTTAAAGAAAATTCTGATTCTTTAGAAAATAAACTTAAAGAAAGTTCTGATTCTTTAAAAGATAACTTGAAGGAAAGTTTAGAGAATAAACTTAAGGAAAATTCCGATTTGTTAGAAAGCAGGTTAAAAGATAACTTGAAAGAAAGTTTAGATGAAAAACTTAAGGAAAATTCTGATTCTTTAGAAAATAAACTTAAAGAAAATTCTGATTCTTTAGAAAGCAGGTTAAAATGTAATTTGAAAGAAAATTTAAATAGTAAATTTAATTCAATGGAAAGTAAATTTAAAGAGAATTCTGAAATTTTGAAAATGACACTTGAAAGTAAAATGAATAAATTATGCGAAAAAACACATGAGCTCGAAACTTCATTAGCTACTAACGCAAGTTTAATGGACGAAAAATTTCGCGATGCCGATCTTCGATCCTAAAGCTTAGCTGATAGGATAGAACATGGTCTTAGGAAAGTTGGTGAAGACATGGTCAACCTGGAAGTCAGAGTGAAGAAGGAGAGTAATGAGATGGGGATTCTAGTTGTTCAACGTTTAACGGAACAATTCAAAGAACTTGTCATGGGAGAAATAAGAGAAGGTGTGATTAATGAGTTGCAAACTGAAATCAAAACCACAGTTGTCAATGAAATTAAAGACACACTCAAGCTGGAGAACCAAGAGGGAATCAAGGAGATTAGGGAATCTTTGTCATCCCATATTGAAGTAATTGCCAAAGATATCCAAGCAACTCAGAAGGACATATCAGATATGACAGGGTCATTGAAAAGTCATGAGGCTGTTATGAACCAGATATCCACTGATGTTAAGGAGAATTGTAAAGAAACTGAAGCAATTAAGAAGATGGCAGAAGAAAACCAGAAGGAACTTGAGGCTATGAAAACTCAAATCAAGGATGAGAAACAGTCTGATCATCTGTTGAAAATGCCAAATGTAAGGGGAAAGGAACAGATACAGATAAATCTAGAAGCAGCTAGAGAGACTGATAGACAGGATGAGGTCAGGACAGGATTTCAATCCAACCCCATAACTGTATTTAAGAATATAGAGGATAAGCCTTCTAAATTTTCAGGGCGAGATTCTGTAACACCCGTGGAATTTCTGAGAGAAGCAGGTGATTACCTGAAAGATTCTAAGATCCCTAAAGAAAGACAGATCCGAGTGATAGGGAAGTTTTTGGAAGGTCCTGCACTTCTTTGGTTTAGAGCTTTTAGATCCACTCTAACCACTTTTGAGGAGTTTTCTCGTGGGCTATTGAAAAAGTTTTGGTCCCCGGAAACCCAACAGCAAGTCAGAGCAGAGTTATATTCGAAGAGATTCTCGACGTCACAACCTACTCGATACTCTACGTACTTTTCTGGACAGCTGTCTAAACTCCAACATTTAGATCCGCCGATGCCAGATAACGAGTTGATTACTGCATTGATACGTCAGTTTCCAGCAGACGTCCAGAGGACTTTGATCGCTGCTGATATCTATAATATGGAACAATTTGATGAAGTATTACAGAAGCTGGATCATACAAACGCTCAATTCTTCCATCAGAAGGGAGGAAAGGTATGCTGTTATGGCTGATAGTTATTCTCAAACACCTCGAGAGATTCGAGAAGGGCGAGAAGAGAAAACGCCGAGGGAAGATCCAAATACGAGAGGATGGAACCAGTACAGTAACAGATACAGTTACAAGCCATATGCAAGACCGGATGGTGGTAATCGATACAATACTCTATGGAGAAGGCCACGAGATACTCAAGGAAGGTACCAGGAAAGAATATATTATGGTAGAAATAACTACAATAACAGAGGGAATGTGGATACTCGTCAGTCCAATGAAGAGTTCAACAAGGAGACGAGGAAAAATTTGGAAGCAAGACACCAAGATAACTTGCAAATTTTGGAGCAGAGGCCCAATGATCCAGGTCCATCGGGAACACAACAATCCCGGGGGAATGGTAACGAAAAAAAAAACTTCGAATTCACAGTAGAAGATAGAATTTTGAATACTTTCACTTCCAGAATTATTAAATGGCAAGCAGAGGATGATGACTTAATTCAACAGAATGACGAACGAAAAGAAATGGGTACCAGAATTAGAATGCCAATCATATCATGCGAAGTATTCGGTATGCCTGTCGATACTTCGATCGATACTGGGGCTATGCTTTGTCTGGTGAGTGAGAAGCTTTATATTCTGTGGAAGCTCAAAGAGAATTTAGAGGAAATTCCAGTATCAGGAATTAAGATCCAAGGAATAATACCCAATAAAATATATCTGTGTAAAACACAATTATACTTATGTATTACGATTGGAGGACATGATCTCCGACATGTGTTTGTTGTAATGAAGGACATGGCTTTTGACATGATATTGGGAGCGGATTTCATTCAGAAATATCAAGCAGTGATAGACATGAAGACGGAGACGATCAGATTCAAGAATACCGAAGAGATTAACTTCGAGGGAAAAGAAGAGGAAGACATCGAGGGAGATGCTCAATGGTCTCTGATTTTTCATGAAGCTGAAGGAAGAGAAGTCTACACTGAGAAGGAGTCCCCAGAGCTAGGGAAGATTTTGGAAGAGTATCACGATATTTTTGATATTAAACCTGGTGAAATTAAAGATTTTGAATATCGTATTCGTGTAAATGATGATGCACCTTTTCATGCTAAATTGTATCCAGTAGCAGAAAAGCATCGAGAAAGAGTAAAAGTGCTTATCAAGGAGATGGAAAGCAACAATGTGATTGAAAAGTACACTACCTCTTATGTCAATCCATTAGCAGTAGTATCTAAGCAAGATGGAAGTCTGAGACTATGTTTAGACGCGCGAAATTTGAATTCAAGATTACTGCCAGAGTATGACAGACCACCAATCATTAGGGAACTGTTAAGGAAATTCCAAGGCAAGGTCTGGTTCTCTAATATTGATCTCACTTCGTCCTACCATCACATTAGGCTTAGTGAAGATTCTAAGAAGTTTACAGGATTTATGTTTGACCAGCAGACATATGTATTCCGCCGTCTACCATTTGGAGTTAAAACATCTGGATCCGTTTTGATCAGAGCCCTGGAACAAAATTTGAGTCCTGAAGTAAAAGAGATAGCAATTCGTTATATTGATGATATCTTAATTGTATCCGAGACTAAGGAGGAACATTTGTTACATCTTCAGATGTTATTCGCAGATTTGAGAAAAGCGAACTTCAAAGTAAACCTTCGAAAATGTCAGTTCTTTCGAAAGGAAATAAAATTTTTGGGTCACATTTTGGATGGAGAAGGATAGCGTCCCAATGAGACGAAGATACAGGCAATTGCAAATTTCCCTAGACCTACTAGAGTGAAGAATGTCCGCAGTTTTCTCGGGACATGCCAATTCTTTGCAGGGCATTGTCCGAACTTCACCAACCCGTGGCTCATGATCTCGAGATTAACGGTCACGTTAAACTACAAGCTTCCTTCCTTTTTTTGAACTTCACCAAGACAGTTGCGCCATTGCAGGAATTGTTAAAGAAAGGAAATAAATGGAAATGGGATAAAGATTGTGAACAATCATTTCAAGATGCCAAGAGGTTATTGGTAAACAGTGTGAAATTGGAGTATCCTGACTTTACCAAGAATTTCATCATAGAATCTGATGCATCCACCGTAGGGATTGGAGCTATTCTACTTCAAGAAGATGAAGACCACAAGAGACATTACCTGGCATTCATTAGCAGGAAACTTCGTCCATCAGAGAGAAATTATTACACCACAGAGTTAGAAGCACTTGCTGTAATATTCGCATTGGAGTCGTGGAAGAAATGTTAATTGGACATTCAGTCATTGTGAGGACTGATCACCACGCATTGGAGTTTATTTTGAGAACAAACTTTGCCAGTGATAGAATAACTAGATGGTCACTTTTTATTCAGCAATTCAACCTAGTTATTGAACACACTCCTGGAAAGTTGAACGTTGGAGCTGATTTATTGAGTAGAGCAGTGGAGTCTACATCTAAGGTTTTTCAAGTTAACCTGACGCAGGAAGATGAAGATACCTTGAGAAGGTTAAGGTTATTGCATTTATCCCAGAGGAGAGACCGACGTCTTAGAAACATTTTTCGTTTTCTACAGGGAAACATGGATCAAAATGATGATGATTTTGTGGAAACTGAAAGAATTTCAAGAGATTTTATGATGTTAGATGGTTTAATCTACAAGTTTGCAGATCCCGACCATACGAAGCTGAGAGTAGTGATACCTCCACGATTGCAAAAACCCATTATCTGGATGGCACATCGAATCGCAGGTCATGCTGGAGTAGATAAGACAGTCAACATGATTCAAGAGAAATTTTCGTGGGAGCGAATGCGACAAACTGTCAGAAACACTATTCGAGAATGCGACTTATGCCAAAGGAGTAAGCATAATTCTAGATTACTGAGAGAATTACCAAGGCCTATTATTCCTTCTAAGCCTTGCGAAATCTTCGCGACTGATTTATATGGTCCTCTCCCAAAGTCTAAAAGAGGTAACCGATATATTTTGGTGACCATGGATGTTTTCAGCAAATACACCATGTTACATCCAATTCAGAAGGCAAACGCAAAGTATTGTGCGAAGAGATTTAGAGATAGCGTAATTCCGGAAGCAGGCAAACCGGAATTCCTTTTATCAGATCGTGGACCTCAATTTACATCTTTGGAGTTTCGAACCATCATGAATAATCTTGGGATTAGACAATTGTTTTGTTCTATTAGACATCCAGAGAGCAATCCAGCGGAACGCGTGATGGCTGAGATAGCAAAATTTTGCCGCCTCTATTGTCCAAATGAGCATTGGAAATGGATGGATGTTCTTTCTTTAGCATCCGAATCCATCAACTCTACGATTCATGAGAGTACTGGACAGATTCCCATGTTGCTTCATCATGGAATTATGGGATCGAATCATCTCTATTCCACCTGAGATTGAACCAAGTCGTCAGATGAGGGAAACTCTAGCTTTAGACAAGTTAAGGAGTCAAGCTGAGAAGAGAGAGCGCAGAGTGAGAGGAAAGCGTTTTCGCAGACCCTTGCGCGTAGGAACTCTTGTGTTAGTGAAAAGACCTACACCCTCTGACGTGCAAAATCGAGTGTACTCGAAATTTGCAAGCCTTTACGCTGGACCCTATCGTATTGTGGAAGTAAACAATAATGGAAGCTATGAAGTAGCTAATACACGAACTGGTAACATCGTGGGAACTTATAATGCATCGAATTTGAAGATTTATTATTCAAGAACCAGATGATTTAATGTGTAGATAGGAAAAATAAAACTTTTTCAATTTTTATTTTTTGCTAGGTGTGGGGTGGATGTGCCCAACTCTAGGAATGGGTATTCCAAGATTCAGACACCTAGATATCAAGGGAAAGGCTGTAGCCGCTTTTGAAAGTTCAGATATTTGAATATCGCGCTACATTGCTTCTCGAAGCATTTGGAAATAATTTACCGATAGTTGGATGTCAAGTGACGTAGCGAGTAACAGCAGAGGTGGAGGCTATTTATTGATTAAATAGTTAACCATGGAGTAGAGACTTGAGACTTGGATCAGATTACTGGCACGGCCAAATGAAAGAGAATGCAATTAGTGTCAAGTAAATCGGACCAGGGATTCAAGAGATATGAGGATTTCCAGATATCAGGTGATGACGCGTGACCCTGGCAGTTTTGAATAAAAGCCAGCTGGCCGAGGCATGATCAGCTCATTCTAACACAAGCAGTTGCCTAGCAAGTTGCTACGACGCTGAGCCAAGGCACATGGTTGCCGGATCTACGCAGAAGTTCTTTTCAAGTCGTGATAGTCACGAAAAGTGCTGCGCTACGAGTTGGAACTTAGTAAGTTTACGGCGAGGAGAATCACTGAGGTGATTGATTTTTCTACAGACATTGGTGGAAATATTTATATTTCTACAAGGACATATGCTAGACTTTGTCTAGAAATTAGTATTTTGTCACAGTCCAGTAATAACATAATACATGGATATTTAAATCCATTTCAAGTTAGTTTTCATTTTTTGTAACTAGTTAACCACTTCGATCTGTCAGTACACTGAAGACTAGTCTATAACGGTGGCGTTCATTAGTCTACGCAAGGGAAACTACAAGTTGCCTAGCGCATGGTAGATGGTGATATTAATAAACCATGCCCAGGGAACGATCTTCAGAACAGCCGTTAATTGCTTAGACTGTCAGTGTTTTTCTTGTACTGATAAGATTACCGTGAGTTATGTTACAACTGACATATTTAAGAAGAGATCACTTAGATCTGACCCTATTTAAACAAACTGTTATGGCTTTGATAGAAGCCCATATTAAAATGGAACAACAGTTAATTCAAACGGCAAAAGATACTACCACTATGTCTGACTAGACGAATTGTGGGTATATGATGGCGGCCGATACAAGGATTATACATGCTTGTCCGATAGGGCATGTTTATGGATAAATCTGGTACAGACCAGGTTTACTACGCTTCAAGACCATCAAGAAATGTAAGCCACATTTGAATTATATTATGCCTAGCTAATTGGAACAAACTATTTTTTTCTGCAGATGACCAACACATTTTTTTTCTTCGTATTTAAAGCTTGCAATGATTTACGCAAGACTTGTTAGAGTTATTCTGAGTTTTTTCAGCACTCAGAACAGTTTAGGATCGATGACCGAGCATTTCGAGCATTTATTTGAATATTTCATATTTTTGGGAAATCACGGTAATCAGCCGATGTAACTGTAAAAGTTAATAATTTATTTTTGTTGAGGAATGGATATTTTTTCCATATTCGAAGGTTCGAACATGTGGATTCTCACATAAAGAGATGATAATTAAACATATTTAAAATAATATAAATAATAATAATAATAATAATAATCATCCACTAATAATAATAATTATAATTTTTATAATTTTTCTAAATAATTCTTGGATATTATATTTTCTAATAATCATATGTATTGAGAGAGAGCCTATGAAGTAGTTTAATCATTTCTAGTTTGGAACAGGAGATTTTCCGAAGGAAAGTGGTTAGCGCAAGTCCGCATTCAACCAACATGTCAGTTCTGGTTGAACAGTTGATATTTGCATTGAGCAAAGTGTATTTTTCAGATAACACGGAGAGGCATGAAACGGGAAGCAATTGATAATTGTATCAAATAGGATATTTTTGTATTTATATAAAATCATGACGTAAATACACTCGAAAGTGAAATGAAGATTTTCATAAGTATGGTAAATTCACGGGTTGAACTGAATGGTAAAATAAAATAAACTTGTAAGTTTATTAATCTTCCAGTGTTGATAACAAGCAGAGGCTTGATTTATTGTATAAATTTTGGGAAGAAAATTTATATGTGTGGAGTAGTTGAAATGCCATTCCCAGGTGCGCATGTTTAAGTCGCAGGAATGAAGGTTTTTTCGAGCATCAATCAAATAGCAGGTTCGATGGCTCAGGTTTATAGTAGGAGTATTGGAACTACACATTTCGTCGTATGAATGACCCGAAGGTTATTTCTTAGAAACCATCAGTTCTTATTTCAACCTTGTTTTCGAATTCCATTTAGACTTTGATTTTGCTAGAACCCGGATTTGTCATGATAGTAGTTTATTCTTCTTCAGAGGAAGACCTTTGCCGTTGTTGTTGTAATATTGTGTTCTTACACAAATAATAGAATGGGCTTCTGCCAATTAAAAATAATTCTTTAACCACGAATAATTTGAAGGATATTTTCAATCCTAGTGCCATGAACTAAATGAATTCATTATAAAACTACAATTCTAATTTCCGCATTCTGTCGAAGAATTGCAAGTTGTGAAAATTGCTAAAAATGGCCATGAATATAAATATTTTTTATAATAATTATTCCAAGTGGATAATTGAATAGCTGAATGGTTCAACCATTTATTGATCAAGTTGATGATTCAGAAATCATATATTTTGTTAGGAACTTGAAGTTCATAATCGAGTCACTTCTCGAATGTTTAATGTCAGAAGAACAATTAATTGTTGTTGTGCTTCGCACAGTTCTTCGATGCTATGCTCAATGGTCAAATACTTTTCAGATGTTATGAATATGTGTAAATGATTTGTGTTGCTTAAATGATAATAATATTTTTCAACGATGTATTTTTGAAACTGGAAAAAACTAAGTGAAAGTTTAGAATTCTATGAACATTTATTCTACGAGTGTTAATATCATGTAAATATTCAAACAGTGATCTACGATATTTCCAGTAGAGACAATTAACTTGGAACTGGAATTAAATATTAATAATTTTGGAACACAGTCTACAGGACTATTAATCGGACTTGTGTTTCCAAAAAGATTGTCAAATGTGTTTGGAAAATTTCTGTATATTGTGTGTAAATAAGAGTGTGGATCGCCACACGTGGATGCTGCTGCTTTGAGCATCTTTGCAGTCAATTTTAACTTCAAAATAAACTGAGATAATTTTACAGGATGTGTTACTCCCAATTAAATCTCCTTCTATCCTTATTGTTGCATTGAGCCAAAAATCAGTAAAGCATTTTCGTAATTTGATGTCGTTTTTGCGATTTGCTTTAACCCATCTGGCGCTCCGGGATATTTTGACTCTCGTGCTGACTGATTATTGGTAAAATGCATATGTGGTCGTGCGGACTCCGGTCTAAACGGGCACAGTATAGCTCACAGTCAATTTCCATGTTTTAAACAGTGTTCCTCCGAAATGTCTCCGGTAGCCACTACTGCAATGATACGACCACGAGACGACACAAGGCCAAATAAAAGTGTTCTTGAAACAAATCAAATGAGAAACAATGGTCAGTGACCGGAGTGTACTACACAATCCAGCGTGCCGTCAAGCCCTCTAGAACAATACATTGGCGTGTGTTAATGAATTATCCTGGACCCTACTAGCAGCCAAGGAGACTTGTAAATCAATAAACTCACCACCAGACCTTCTGCCAGACTCTTCCTAGCAGGTGCTTGGTGTAGTTAGCCGCCCCTCTCCCACTTGTGTATAGAGCCTCCACTAATCAAAATGGTAACGAGCACTTTAGTCCGCGATTCTCTATTTGACTTTCACTGACACTGAGTCGTACACTTTTTACTTTCTTTCTTGTCTATTCGGTCTGTTTTCGGATGTTCAACCTATGAAATAAGAAATAGAGGGTTGACCTTCCTCCGATGTCCCAAAGACAAGCGCCTCCTAAAAGACTGGTTAATACAACTTCGCAACAAAAGAGACCCCAACGAATAATAGGCCTACAAAGCGTGCAGTTTACATTTTCGAACATCAATCTTTCTTACACTTCTTGGACCATAATGGTATTAAGCTGTACTGTATGTGAGAATAATATGTGCAGTTGCATTCTAGTCATTACATTTGTACCCGTTTAAATACGTAATTACCAGATTTTGGATTGTAAAACATATCCTGGTGCTGACATAAACTCTGATCACAATCTGGTTGTAATGAAATGCAGATTAAAGTTGAAGAAACTAAAGAAAAGTCAAAAGCCAAAAAGGTGGGCAATAGACAGACTGAAAGAGAAGGATGTAAACGAAAGATTCAAGAAGAGTATAAAGGAAGGACTAATGAAAAACCCTAAACAAACTTCAATTGCAGACGAATGGGCACTTTTGAAGAATGAAATAACAAAATCCGCAGAAGAAAACATTGGTAGGAAAGAAAGAATAGGTAGAAAACCGTGGATCACTCAGGATATACTAGAATTGATTGATGAAAGGCGGAAACACAAGAATCTAAGAGATGAAAAGGGGAAAGCAGAATACAGACGTCTGAGAAATGAGGTTAACAAGAAGTGCAAGGAAGCGAAAGAAGAATGGTTGAAAGAGAAATGTGCAGGTATAGAAAATTGTCTGAAATTAGGAAAAGTAGACACAGCTTATCGAAGGATTAAGAATACTTTTGGGGAAAAGAAGACTAAGTGCTGTAATATTAAGGACACAAATGGAAAGCCTCTAACAGATAGGGAAGAAAAGGTTGAGAGATGGAAAGCTTACATAGAGAGTTTATATAAGGGAAAGGAGATTGAGAATCATGTAATGGAAAGGGAGGAGGAAATTGATGAGGATGCGAAAGGAGATTTAATATTGAGATCAGAATTTGATAGAGCTTTGGAAGACTTAAGCAGGAACAAAGCACCAGGCATAGATGATATACCGATTGAGTTGCTACGCTGCAAAGGAGATGAAGGTCTGATCAGGTTATTTCACTTGGTGTGTAGGATTTATGAGACAGGTGAGGTACCCCCTGATTTCAAGAAAATGTAATCATCCCTATACCAAAGAAAGTGGGAGCTGACAGATGTGAAGATTACCGTACAATCAGCTTGATTACTCATGCTTCAAAGATCCTGTCTAGAATAATTTGCAAGAGGATTGAAAGCCAGATAGAAACGGAGTTGGGTGAAGACCAGTTTGGTTTCAGGAGAAACGTAGGAACAAGGGAAGCTGTACTAAGTCTTAGGCTGATTTTAGAAGGTAGAATAAGGAAAGATAAGAGAACGTTCATGGCTTTTGTAGACTTAGAAAAGGCTTTTGATAACGTTGATTGGACTAAATTGTTTGATATTTTGAAATCAATTGGAATAAAGTACAGGGATAGGAGGGTGATAACAATCTGTACAGAAACCAGACAGCAGTCATTCGAGTTGAAGGACATGAGAGAGAAGCTGGTATTCAGAAAGGTGTAAGGCAAGGCTGCAACTTATCACCCATACTTTTCAATCTTTACATTGAACAAGCAATGAAGGAAATTAGAGAAAAATTTAAAGTGGGAGTGAAGATTCAAGGAGAAATAATTTCAACTCGGAGATTTGCTGATGACATCGTCATCTTGGCCGACAAGCCTGAGGATTTGAATGAGTTTTTGAATGGTATGGACTCCGTCTTACGGAAAGAATTCATGATGAAAATAAATAAATGTAAAACAAAAATACTGGAATGCAGCCGAAATAAATCAGAAACCTCTATGGAGATCAAATTGGCAGGTGAAAAGCTGAAGGAAGTAGGAGACTTCTGTTACTTAGGAAGCAGAATAACCAGTGATGGACGAAGCAAAGAGGATATTAAAAGTAGGTTGGCTCAGGCAAAGAAAGCATTTCTACAAAAAAGGAATCTGCTGACATCGAATATAGATTTAGGTATTAGGAAGTCATTTTTGAAAGCCTTTGTCTGGAGCGTGGCGCTCTATGGAAGTGAAACTTGGACTATTGGTGCAGCAGAAAAGAGGAGAATTGAAGCATTTGAAATGTGGTGTTACAGGAGAATGATGAAGATCAGATGGGTAGATAGGGTTACAAACAAAGAGGTATTAAGACGAGTGGGAGAGGAAAGATGTTTCTGGCGACTGCTAATGAAGAGAAGAGATAGGTTGGTAGGACACATACTAAGACACCCAGGAATAGCAAGCTTAGTTATGGAAGGAAGGGTCGAGGACAAAAACTGTAGGGGAAGACCAAGGTTAGAATATGTTAAACAGATTGCCTCAGATGTAGGGTGTCGGAGCTATGTAGAGATGAAACGATTAGCTCAGGACAGGGAGGCATGGAGAGCTGCATGAAACCAGTCAAAAGACTGAAGACTCAAACAAATACGTAAATGCAATCTCTCTCCCTCTCCCCCTCCCCCTCTCCCCCTCCCCTCCCCCTCTCTCTCTCTCACTCTCTCTCTTGTTAGACTATTATTATTTATATTGTGAATGTAAGTGAAATGTTTTATTTGTATAAGCCCTAACCTTATTTTATGTAGGGCGCTACTGTAAAGGAGCTCTTAAGCTCTAAGTGGAGCCGTGCAAATAAAATCAATCAATCAATCAATCAATCTCTCTTTCACACTCAGATGGCTTCTATGGGACACGAAGATCCCGCGCCGATCCCATAAAATACCTCCATTGAACTCTGTTTTGGGCGAGTTCTTGCCAGTTGTCCATATTCAGATGTCTACAAAGTTTGGAGATTTAATTTTCCTCGGAACTTCGTGGTCTTCCTACTGGCATTTTTCCTCTTGGTTCTTCTTTAAAGATGTGTAAAACCATCCTATCATCTCCCATCCTTAGTAAATGACCAGCCCATTGAAGTCTTCTGGAGTTAATGATGTTGAGTATTGGTGCTTGCTGTGATAGTGAGTGTATGTCTTCATTTGATCTTTTTTCCAGCTTTGAGATACGGAGTCAAAAAATGAAAATGGTCCAAACATTTTCCTATAGGCCTACACTTTATTTTCGAAACCCCACAACTGGTTTTCTTCCTGTTTTGTTAAACTCCATGATTCGGCACCATAAGTTAGAACTGGCCTAATGACGGTATTGTATATTTTCAGTTTCGTATTTCTCGTCAAATTTTTTTATCCCAATAAAAATTGCAGAGAGTAGTACACTTTGTTAGCATTCTGTATTCTAACTTGAATTTCCACTTCTCTTTGATTCCGTTCATCAATCATGACTCCTAAGAATTTGAAATGTTCAACCCGCTCAAAACTATACTTGCCAATAAGAAGAGGTAACTGATTCCCAAACACGTCAATATTAGTCTTCATTACCATGTGCTGAGTTTTTTTTTTGGTCATTAATTCTAAGTCCTAATTTTAAAGCTATCTTCTCAAGTTCAACAAACAATTTCCTTATCTCAATCTCTTCCTTGATAAAACTAATAATTATTTTATAATTATATACTTATTGCACGAAAGCTATATTTGACAGCAGACGTGATTCCATCTCAAAAACCACCCTTGCCTAGTCTTCAGGCAAAACTTTAATTAAATTACGTCAATACGCCATGCAGCTAGCGACAAAAAAAATCCAAATTTACATCGGCACCCTAATCTACGTAAATTAATCACTGAAAAGGGGGGTTTATGCCCTCAATTACGCAAATGAACTTCATTATTCATAAATTATGGAGAAATACTGTATTTGGACAGAAACCTTTTAATGGAGATATGGATTATGTGTCGTTAGAAAGCTTTTATCGGTAATTTAAGAAGAGATGTAACAAAAGGAAATATACTATTGAGTAAAATCGGTCTGTGGAAAAAATAAGCTAGTCAAGATGATATGACGAGCATACATTGAATACATTCCCCCATTTGGAGAAGCACTCTCCTTCCCTACAATCTTGGATAAATTTCGAAGATAATTTCAGTAAAATAACGGGGAAAACATGCAACGAATGTTGTACTAAGCTACAACGTTGGTTGGTATTTCGTGCCATCAATACATAATGAATAACCACACTTGAACTTTGTAGGTCCACTTCGTTGAACAGTGGCTGACATTCCTGGCTGTCACCCCTGAGGGCCGGCGTACAATTAGCCTAGTGAGACAAAGCTGAGAGAGTATTCAGGCCGCCTCTATGTAGAGGAAGGTAATATACTTTTTGTTTCTCTCTCGAAAACCTGAATTTAGGCTTCGCGCGTATATCGTCCTTTCTAGAGAAGCCCCAAGTGAATTTGTGGATAAAACAAAATCACGCACTTACACCAAAAACCCGACAAAATGCTCTTCAATACACGTCCAAATCGAAGCGTGTTGTTATTCTATTACAGGATAACTGAGTCAATTGACGTAGTCCCGCGACATAGCCGTGCTCGTTTAATCGTGCACCACGGCCGCGACGGCAGCTGCAGCAAGTGACGTTCGAATCCCGGCGCTAACAGCAGCTATTTTGAGTGTTTTCTCCCGGGTTTTCCCCACACTCCCTCCAGGCAAATGCCGGGATAATACCCACCTCATCCCTGTTCCTAATACACTCATCACAGAAATACAGGTTAACAACAACAACAACAACAACAACAAACTCTTTTGATGGCTTCCTAGCTACATCCTATAGCCTATCTGTCGACCAAAACGTCACAAGAATCCAAATTGCCACTAATTTTCAAAATTGTCGATATCTTCCATCATTGATCATTTTCAGATGTTTACACATAGGCTGCCGCAAACTTACTCTTTAAAATATGTTGTATTACGAAATACGTTTTCGGTACCGGTACCACTCGCTAATTTAATAGAATTGCCAAAATATTTTCCACGTCAAAGAAATCCAAGACCAGAGGCTTGCGCGGATGCTCTCAACGCTAATCACATCCACACGTCAATTGAGTATCTATAGCTTATAGGCTATAAAGATATATTAACTAGTTATGCCATTTATTGACATCGTGAGTAACTTCGCAGCAATATCTCAGTATATTTTTCATTTACACAGTGGTTAAAAAAGGACATTAAAATGTATATTTTCGTATTATAGTTCATTGAAGTATTCAAAACCTGAGTCATATATTTGAGCTGATAAAAGAAACATTCTGAGTCAAGTTATATCATTGCTCGCATCCTCCATAGCAAAGTCTTGCGTCACCTCATAAAACAGTAGGCCTAATAATGTTGGCAAAGTAAAATTGCAAGATATGTAAGAAAAACGATTTTCAGAGATATGAACTGCCCGAACCAATTCCAATTTACCGCTATCAATGAGTGATTATTATCCACTAACATTCACTATCCGTAACGTCAGGCGCCTATTCACATCCGCGTAGGGGTATAGGAATAACGCGCCCGTGGTTTTCATGTTTTTCTAACACAGTAAGTATGTGATTAGTCTGTGAACTCCAAGCCTGTGCTTACGAGAATGTAACATTTTCCCCCCAATAATTCACAAATGTCCGTAGTCTATCAGCGACATTAAAAGACGCGATGAAGCGGAAAGACACGGTACCGAACACCATTTAAATATACATCACAGGCATAGAAAGGATGACAAGAGAACCATTTCCGTAATGAAACAGGCTGGCAAACAGTCCGCTGCCGATCAGCTCCATAATTGCATTACTTAATTATAATCTCAATATCACTAAATGAAAGCACCGCAAATTTGTATATGAACTTACTTGATATTTACACGTTATGGCGGCCAATCACGTTAATTAAAACATTGATTATCAGCAGGCATTTCGCAGTTTGCGCGGCGGATTACCGTGAACCGACAAGCCTACCTTTACCCTCCCTCTTGCCGTAATCACTCTTTCCCAAACATTTCTCTTGGGACATTCTGCAAACAGAGCAGGTATTTGATCTTCCCCTAGCCACGTAATGCCCACATCAGTGACAGGACGCCGGAGGTTCGACCAAACTGCCGTAAAAAATGAGAAACTAGGGATAGACAATACTACGACTGCTACGAATGGTTGTTGAAAGTAGAGAAGTGAAACATCACAATTTTACAAGAAGTTTTCCCTTACGTTATATCTATAAAATAATATATGAGTGATATTCATAAATGTTTAATGGAGTTACATGCTTGCATAGCGAGTTCGTTGCGCAAACACGATTATAAAATCATTCGCAAATGGTAACTTATGTTGATAAATTGTAGCTTTTAACTACTAGGTCGTATGTTGTACAGAGAGTACAAGAGAGCATTATCCAGCATGGGTCAGGCATTTTAGAAACCTTCCACCTAAATGGCTTGTACTTTCAGTACATTATACGGTCTAATAGCTGAAAATCCAATTCTTCAATATAAATTATGCTATCGTCTACCAAACACATCTGACAATACACTCCTACACTCCAACTCTTTAAGTTTGAAGTATAACAATTCACTCGTAGTCCAGCCCAGCCCAGCCCAGGACAAGTCACTGACGCCAGGCAATAGCGCACGGTAAGGAAGAGTATCCATCTCTGCTGCGCGTTACGAGAGTGAAGTTGAGTGTTCGCGAGGACTACAACTGCAGTAGGGCCTATGCCAGACTCAAAAATATTACGTCAGCTAGAACGAGTGTGCTATGAGAGAAAGGTTTATGATGTTAGTTAACATTGTGGGGTTTGAAGCCATGTTTCAGTGTTGCCTAAGTAAACAAAAGTTTGGTGCTTTTCAGTCGATCAACACGAATGTACCCAAAAGAGCGGGGTTATGCCCTAATCCTGAAAAAAATTACATGAGATTTATGTATTAATGTATTTATTAATCTCATGTAATTTCTTTTTCAGGATTAGGGCATAACCCTAACGAGATTACTGAATAAATGTATTAAACTCATGTAATTTTTCTTTTTCAGTATTAGGGAACGATCCATCTCATAAAAAAAACATGCAAAAGCAAAGCCAACTCCGTACAGACCACGGAGGCCCTAGGAGTAGTGGAAGGTAGAGGCTTCCACCTGTTGTGACATCGGCACTAGATGGGATGGAGTTGTCAGCTCCACGCCCGGCCGTCATTGCTCCCAGGAATTACTCTGTAGGCTGAGTGAACCCCAGGGCCATTTGCGTTTCCGAAAGTGGTAGTTTTGTTTCTAAAATCCACTACCTGGGTGGGGATCGAACCCACTCCCTTTCAGTTAGAAGCTCAGCGCCTCTACCGACTGCGCCACGCAGCCCCCTCATAAAAACATGAGATTAATGAATAAATGTAGACCAATTAAACTCATGTAATTTTTCTTTTTTCAGGATTAGGGAATAACCTATCTCATTTGGGTACAATCGTGTTGACCGACTGAAAAGCATCAAACTTTTGTTTACTAAGGCAACACTGAAAAATGGCTTCGAACACCATAATGCTACTGCCTTAACTGTATATGATCAAATGTCTCAATCTTCACGGCGATTATGTTTGTGCATAAGTTTGGGTAATAAATCCGTCTCGTTATTTACACTTGTCTCCTTTTTATGGACCTTCAGATGTAAAAAAAAAAACTATCCTCATATATTAATAGGTTGAATATTACTGTTCCCATATAAACCGCCTTTAAGGGCAGATAACCTCGATGTTGCTCCCCTTCCAATAACAATCACCACCACCATATAAACCGGATGGATATAACCCGTATTCAGATGATGTACTGCTTTTGTAAAATGACCTGTACGTTCCGAGCCCCCAAAGGAAGATTGCTACAAAAACTAAATTTGGTAGCAACAAACTGAAATAGGTTCATTTTCACTGAGTTAACAGCAACTATTCCAAAGTCTCAAAAAAACACTATATGGAGACAAAACGACATTTTGAAAGCTGTGCACCGGTAAAAGCACTTTGCTGCACATCGATTAAAAGAGGCCGGGGCATGTGTCCTCGCCAAAGGGAGTAATAAGGACATAATGGCGACCTAGGGCGTAGGCGGGGAAAGATGATGACACCGTCTGATGTGAAACATTAGAAAGAAGAGAGACTAGATACTTGAACGTGATGTAACAACGTTTCAAACAAAACCCTCTTGGAGCGAGTCTCGTAATGTACCAGATACAGCGCCAGCCTAAAGTTGCGGCCACGTACAAACGAGGGACCGACTCTTACTAACTTCTGTCTTGGAAATTCACACGTTTGTTATGGATTCAACTCGTGTAACACACTCTTTTGACATCAATTCATTGACCGAATACTTCCTTTCCATGCTACGAAAATCCAGCCTATTGTTCCAATACTTGATCGATAAAATGACCGTGGCACTACAGCCGAGGAAATGTCTTGACCTACCAAGCGACCGTTTCTCAGCCCATTGGCCTGTAGATTGCAGGGTGTCGCATGGCAAATACTACGTGGCCCATCTTGGTTTTCTCTGATCAGACAGCGACTCAACTGTCCTCACAAGGCTGAGTACACGTCAACGCAATCCTCACATCAGTTTCTAAAATCCATCATGGAGCCGGAAATCGAACCCGGGACATCATAGGTGATAGGCAAGCGCACCACTCTTACACCGCGGAGCCGGTACTTGATCGATATAGGTAGGCTGAGGTAAATATAGCATTACACTATCCAAAGATTATTTATGAGCTTTGTTGATAGTCATACAAAAAAAAGCATTGGGGATTACCCGATTTTAAATAAGAACGGCAAAGTTGAATATTGGTGACAATGTTCTATAGATGTCGCTAGTTTGGTTGCGGATTTTGGATCAGTGCCCCAGGACTTAAGGTACCACCATAGCACGTGCTTGGGATTGGAGGTCAAGGTGGACACCGCACTCAGGACAACATTTGTCAGAGCTCGAATTTAAATCTTAGATCTCGGAATAGTGTCGTTCCCTAGTCTCCGTCTTCAGTTAATACGACAAAGGCGAGTTAACTGGCTACAACTTGCCCGGGAGTGAACACAGGGAAGAAAAGAAAGTACAGATAAAAATACAAGGACGCGAACACTATCATCACCTCGGCAGAAACTACGGAGCGCACAGTGTGCAATTTTGCCAATCTATGTGGACAAAATTCAAAATAAGGTAAAAGTCGGATCTTCTGCCCCCCCCCCCCCCCCCCCGACTAGTTCAAAACCATGGTATATTGGCTTTCACGGCCCGTGAATTAAAACTCAGCAATTTTTCTAGGTTAATGCCGTGTCTTGTGTGCTAGAACCTCAAGCAGCCTTTAACCTCCCTATAAAGGCTTCCAAAAACAGGGTGTCTACTGGAAGGATGATGTAAAAATTAGTTACTTTTTAGTTACCTTATAGTTACCTTTTAGTTAATTTTAGTTACCTTTTAATTTAAGATACGTCTGCGGTCCGCAAGCAAAGGGGCTCATCACGCGGTGAAGAAAAACAGCAATGAACTGTGTTTAAAGTGGTAAATACAATTCACTTAGGGAGTTATAAATATTTTAAAAATAATAAATAAATACTAGATATTTATTATCAAATGGGTCGTTTCAGCTAATATGTCGTCTTGTGCACAAGGCGTTTTTATAATTGCCAAGAGGTTGTTCTGCTCTTGACGGTTTGGCGAGATTTCTTTTGTCCCCGCGGTAGATCACGAAGAAATTTATGGGACGTTACGTGATTGTAACCGAATTCTGTCTTCGCAGTCAAGTACGGAGAAATTTCGAGATGTTATACGATCGGCGCTGGTCTCGCCCGTTTGTCGAGATTCCCGTAGTTTTCGCGATAGAACACAGATAAATATCGCGATTTAGATAATTGGTGTCACTTTTAGTCGTTCGACGAGATTTCCATTGTCCTTGAGGTCGGGCACGAGAAAATATAGCATTATTACCCAATCGGCGCCACATGCTGTCTGTTTGACAAGAATTCAGTTGTCCTTGTCATTGAATGCAGAGAAATATCGCGATGTATCGCAATCGCTGCCGCTCTCGGCCGTTTTACGAGATTCACGTCCTCGCGATATTATGCATACCACGCCGCACCCGGCCGTTGAACGATTGTCTATTCGTCCTGACAGAATGGTGGATGCAAGCTCAGGGTAGGGCTGGGTTAAAATTCACGAGTAGTTATGGACAAGTTGTATGGCCGGCGCTGTGATTCCCGCTGTCCCTATGCTGTGGTTGGGATCACGAGGAGAAATTTGTATCGCGACGCTACGCAGGCTGTCATTTCTAAGTGGGTTGATGCACTTCTCGCTCCCCGTACGCTTTTAAGTATACGGTGATGGGAAAAGTAGAGAGTAGGTTTCGGAATGTTTCGTGATTGGTGCCCAATCATCTTTGACGGAATTCCCGCAGTCCTCGTGGTCACAAGTTCACGATAGGAGACGGGTTTTATGATTTTACGCTACTGACGTCGATCTCGGTCCATTTGACGAGATTTCCACAGGCAAGTCGTGCGGTCAGCCGGCCGTCTTGAGTATCAATGTTCGAAGTAGGTATCAAATATTAAGAATTATTCTGAGAGGATTGCACGAATAATACGACTAGAGGACACGTTTTCTTTCGAATGCGAATCACGAATTATAAAAGTTTTCGAAATGACCGGTTAGATTCTAATACATCCGATGGAACCAAAGTTCGAAGGAAAAATCGACATATAACAGAATTTCGAATTAACCATACCGGATGTCGCAAATTTAAGAGACAGATTTTTAAAATAAGTTATAAGCTACGTATTTCGAAGCTTTTTCAAAATCCTTTTTCGAAACTGTAACATTTCGCAAGATTGCGACATTAAATTATTTCGCGTTATTTCTAGACTTCAATTTGACAGTCTCCAAATAAATGCGAGAAATGCGAGGTTTCTGATTAATTTCAGAAGTTTTCGCGAATGAACGTCTCGCGAAAAGTCAGGTTTCCTAATAACACAGATAAATATTTCACACAACACTAAAAAGTCATTTTGATGCCGAAAATATATGCTGAACGATGTATACCACTCAGGGTATCCTCAGTATTCATTTCCTCGAGATCGGGCACAGGGAAATATAGCTTATGCAATCGGCACCGCTAGCGCGAAACTCGCTCCATCGCAATCTCTGAGCCTAGAGGCGCGAGTTTAAATGATTCAATCCACCTTTGGAAAATTTTCGTTACCCGTATGTAAAATTCGTTACTTTTTCGTTACTTTCGTTACCCATTTGTAAAATTCGTTACTTTTTCGTTACTTTCGTTACCGGTAGACACCCTGAAAAAAGATGGTATATTGGCTTTCACGGCCTGTGAATTAAAACTCAGCAATTGGGGTAGGGGGTAATAGGGTTCTGTTACAGGGGGCGACATATAGTTTAAGGAGCTAAAACAATAACTATTTTAATATTATAACCGTGCCAACATAGAATTTGTATAACAATTATGTGCATTTGTAGAACACACACATCTTGCTATTAGAAGCACAGTTTACATTTTAGAAATTCAAATCGTAGGCCTAACTAATTGTATCCAGTTTTCAAAATTTGGTTCCTGCTTTGCGCTGACCTTCACTATTTGCCTCATATCTCTCATCCTTTGTTTTGTTTTTAAAGTGGGTGTTAAACCTTCAGTTACAAAATGAATAGCACAAATTATTAATTATTTAAACATTATTATTTTATTTTTATTCTGAACAAAATCAAAAAATATGTATTTGCGTTTCATAGAAAGACTATTTAAAACCACAAAGATTTGAGTGAGTTGAGTGATTTGAATTTTGAAGAATATAAAACTTTGCTTCATTGGAAATGTATATACTGTAATTGTTCTTCGTTAACTTCAGAGTCTTCGATAAATGAGTAAGCAAATTCGGAAAAATACAATGGACTTTAAGCTCGACCTCCGTCTTGGAATTTTTTCAACCTTCTCATTAGTTACAACCAATGAACCAATTTTCACAACAAAGTTATCTGAAAAAAAGAAAAGAAAGAGTTGTTGCAGTTGTTTCAGTTGAGGGGCTTAGCCCCAACTTGCCACGGTGGGTGAGTGGTTAACGTGTCGGACTACCAACCCCAAGCTTGCAGGTTCGCCCCTGGCCGTGGTAAGTGATTTTTGAAAGGCGATAAATCACGACATGGATGTCATACGTTGTTGGCATGTTAAAGAACCCATTTGAATTCAGTCGGCCGTATTCAATGGCAAAATTATCTCGGGATTTTTCGCCAACACAAAGTTCCTCCATTCTCTACTAGAAAGCGCTGTAGTGTCAAGGTGCTTAGATATCTAACCTCCTTGACTTTCATAGCGTTCAAAGGAACGACGAAATTCGACATGCAAGCTACCCTCTTGGTGTCAATTAACAATGCTTGCACCCGGCACCAGGGCCATACGATATTATTATTATTATTATATTATTATTATTATTATAGCCCCAACTTCTGAAAAATAAACCTGACAAGATATAGGATTTATAATTAAGATACCAAACTCTCCTTGGGAACTCATTGTATAGGCAACACTGCAAGAAATGCATCAAATCTGTACATCTCCTTGGGAATGGCCCCCTCCCACTTCGGATAAAGAAATTCGTCCCTGGGAGGTCTAGAAAGTGATTACCGGTATTTTATATGTTTCCATACGACGACAAAACAGGACGCCATTTCTCCTATGTACAGTCGAACTTCTATAGCTCGAAGTAATTTTAATTTCCCAGCGAAGTTCTACACAATTTATGTCTTTTTTTTTCTGTTTGGAAGTTCCATTAGGGGCAGATGACCTCGTAGTTCCGCCCCTGGAAACCTAAATAACTAAGTTCGATTACTCGAATGATATTTTGTTCCCCTGGCATAAAACATTTGTCTTTATCTCGAAGTTGGAGTGAAGTTGAATTACTTTCTTTAGGTGTGACATGGTAAATACAATATGGATTCAGTTGTGTAGGATACCTGGACTATGTACTTCTGTCAATTTCTGTCAGCAGCTTATTGTGCTATGCTGGAAGTTGGATTGAGGTGCAACAAAATTCAGCATTCCAGCTAATACACTATCAAATATTATGAAGCTTGCCACGATGGGTGAATGATTATCGTGTCGGATTACCAATCCCAAGCTTGCAGGTTCGCTCCTGGGCATGGTTAGTGAATTTTGAAAGGCGACAAAAATCACGACATGCATGTCATACGTTGTTGGCATGTTAAAAAAACACATTTGAATTCAGTAGGCCGTTTTCATAATGGCTAAATTAACCTCAGGATTTTCCGCCAACACAAATAAAACCCCCGTGAAGGGCCTAGGACTACCAAGCGACCACTGCCCAGCCATTTTGCCTGCAGATATTGGGGTGACGCTTGATCAGCGCATCGGGTCCCCTCGGCCGTTAATCTTGCTTTTCGTGATCGGGGCGCTGCCTCACTGTCAGACAGCTACTCAATTATCCTCACGAGGCTAAGTGCACCCCGTTCCTGCCCTCACGTCAGTTTCTAAAATCCCTGACGGAGCCGGGAATCCAACCCGGGGTCTCCGGGTAAGAGGCAGGCGCACTACCCCAACACCACGGGGCCTTCCGCCAACATAAAAGTTAGATATCTAACCTCCTTGACTTGCATAGCGATCCAAGGAACAACAAAAGTTCGACATGCAAGCTGCCCTCTGGGTGTCCATTAACAAAACTTGCACCCGGCACCCGAGACCATACGATATTATTATTATTATAACTATTATGAATAATAAACACAATATTTACAGCGCTATGCAGAAGTCACGTTATTTCTTTTAGGAAAGAAAACGCTTTAATAGGTCGAGTTACCCTCGGTTGGAGGAAGCTATGCATAAGTGGGTCAAGTGTATGAAGGACAAAAACATTCAACTTCAAGAAGACTATTTATGTATTTATGATAACAGAACTTTTTTTTTTGTTTGCAATTCTATAACTCGAATTTTTGATAACTCGAAGTAATTACTATCCCCGAAAGCAGTTCGAGATATCGTAGTTCAACTGTATTTACAAGGTATTGTTGAATATAATTAAAAACGGCGCGAATAATAAGATACAGGCTTCATAAGACCTGGTACCGTACAAGGCGCCCGATAATCCAACGACATGTTTTAACACCCTTGTCACTCAGAATGAGCGGGCAGCAGGAGATTTGGATTCGAATCCCGACTACGGTCTTATTTTCAATCCTTACTCAGCATATCCTTCACAGATTTTTCTACATTTTTCCGGTATTGGACTACCAATTTGGCCCATACCTCTAAACTCGATAAATGAAAGGTGGATCAGAGCAAAGGCTGCCATGGGGCTTTCGGAATTGCAGTACTTCCAAGCAATAGTGTCTGTCTTTGATATTATAATAACCTTCAAGACTTAATGGTTTTGCTTAGAATTCGTCTACAGATTGAACATACACAGACAGGAATTTGATGGTTACGAGTTCAAGCAACCACATCAAGATGATAGAAATGAACTTTTTTGTGCAATTTTTATTACTTTTTAGTGAAATCTGGACAATTGGTCTTTTCCCCAGTGTTTTTAATCAGTGTTGTTTAGCATCTATATTGTCGTTTTTGTATATCATTGCACCATTTTTCGCGCACCATTTCATTCACTATCATTTCATCTCATCTGAATCCATTTTAGTATGTCCTGGTATATTTTAGCAACATTTTTATGCATGTTGGCCTTCACTATTTTTAAGCTGATGATAATGGGATCCCGAAACATGTACTTGTAAGAACATGCAATTTACGAATGCATTTAAATTAATTAATTAGTATAATAATAATAATAATAATAATAATAATAATAATAATAATATCGTATGGCCTCGGGTACCGGGTGCAAGCTTGGTAATTTGAAACCCAGAGGGTAGCTTGCATGTCGAATTTCGTTGTTCCTTGAATCACTATGAAAGTCAAGGAGGTTAGATATCTAAGCTCCTTGAACACTATAGCACTTTCTAGTAGAGAAATGAGGAACTTTGTGTTGGCGGAAACTCCCGAAATTAATTTTGCCATTATGAACACGGCCTACTGAATTCAAATGGGTTATTTAACATGCCAACATCGTATGACATGTGTGTCGTGTTTTTGCCGCCTTTCAAAAATCACTTACCACGGCCAGGAGCGAACCTGCAATCTTGGGGTTAGTAGACCGACACGCTATCCACTCACCCACCGTGGCAGGCTATTAATTAGTATTGACTAGGCGGAACTAAAATAAAAAGATTTTTTTAAATCTGTTATATTACTCAGTATAGGCCTATATAGTACAAGTATTATTTCTCGTATTTGGCGGCTTAAAATGAGCTATGTCCGGTCTTTGTACCTTTTGCCCATCCTGAGTGCCGAAGGGCCGAATAGACTCACTCAGATATTGAATTTTCTTAAACCGTTCCTTAGTGAGCCCCTACAACCTAAGATCAACCAACATACAAAATTTCAGCTTTCTAGGCCTAGTGGTTTGAGAGGTGCCATGATGAGTGAGTACGTGAACTTTATGATTTATTTTGTTCTGTCAATGTTATTCTGAAGGGGCCTTCGAACGATGTCATAGGTTTAAATTCTGTAAGCAACTGAAAGCTAATAGAATGAGGAACCTTAATCCCGGATGTTTATCGGGGTTAGAGCTGGTAATAAGTGACGTAGGTTAATCGATTAATCGAATAATTTGAAATTAATCGTGAACGAATAATCGATTGACCGAATAATAGATTAATCGAATAACCAAAGAATCGATTAATTCATTAGTAGACACGAGATAAGAAAAGAAGTTTAAATGAGAAGTCATCCCTTAAGTTGGGTTACCCTAATTTTCGGGATGATGCATAGAAATCTACAAGAGTTACTTTTTGCCTAAATATACAAAGCGTCCATCCTTGTATATGTTATCAATAACCAGGGCTCGATTTGTGACGGTACGCACCAGTACGCCGTACCGAAACCTCTGATCGGGGAAAAAATCGAATATACAGTATAACATAATTTTTAGAACTGAGGCACGTTAATTGTAAGTCAAGGTCATCTTGGTCTTTGACTGGATAATTATTTCAGAAAACAGTAAAGACAAAATTCTAAAACAAGAAATAAATGTATGTTGGTGAACATGTGTGTATTTTCAAACCTTTTTTTTAAATTACGTAAAAAATATAATTAAGTAATGTACATTGTTTGAATGGTAGCCTAGTTGGCCTACATTAAAATATAATATAGGCCAACGGCTATGGTAAGAAAAATGTTGCTGCAGCAGTCTCAATTTAATTTACAATTGCAATCATAATTAGATTGCTATTTTGTCCACTGATTAATATTTTTAAAGGTGTTCAGAAAAGCGTATAAATATTGTTTTCAGAACTCTATATTTCAATATTCTATAAAGCTACCCCCTATCCTCACCCCCCTCTTACCACCACCCGGTAGCCCACAGTACCGGAACCTCGTTTTTTTACAAATCAAGCACTGACAACCAGATAAGAGTCAGTGAAAGTGGAAGGACAAACAACAATCGAATTGGGAAGGGTTTCGAACGCGAAGAGTTTTACAGCAAAGATTTAGAATTCTTGTTCAATGTTTACAATTTAGGACAGGAACATTTTTGTTTTACTCTGTTTTAGCCTATTTTTCACAAAGAAGGTATGTTATTTAAACATATATATTTGAATTGCAGCCAATGGCCATAGCGGGGTAGGCTCCCCATCAAGTTACATTTCAAGTACGGTAGTTCCAACTTTGGCTACCAGAACTGCCACCGTCACTGAAACCTACCGGCGAACGTTGAAATTTGATAGAGCGTTTCTAAACAAATAACCTACAAAGTTAGCTACACACTACCAATTGTAGTGGTAGGCTCTTTTACATGCCATAAATCTATGACATGGGCCCGCCGGCTTTACTTCCCTTCCGAAGGAAGGCATACTGAAGGATTTTAGCGCTCATAAAAATCTGACGACTTCGGCCGGGTTTGAACCTGCGATCTTGGGCATAGCAGTTCAGCATGCTAGCGACTGCGCCACCGAAGCCATATGATACAATATGTTTCATGTTGGACGATGTCGAAATGTAATATTATATGTCAGAAAACTACACTGAAGAAAATGGAAATTGCAACACCCAGAAGGAGTGGTGCTACATTGCTGCAATTGAACATGCAGGACGAGTGTTCGGTTGTGATTCGATGATTACACTTTCAGGTCCCTCTGACCGCAAGTTTGGACAACAATCAATACAGGATGTGCCCACCACGAGCTGTAATACATTGATGAATTCGGCGAGGCATGGAGTCAATAAGGCCCTGGATCGCTTCCTGAGGAATTGTGGCCCATGCTTGCTGCACTGCACGGGCCAGTTGTTCCAGAGTTGTGGGTGGCAGAGGACGGTTGGCCAGTTGTCGACCCATCATGTCCCACACATGCTCAATAGGACTGAGGTCCGGGAATCTGGCGGGCCATTCTAAGGTTGTGATGTCGTGGAGAGCTTCTCTGGAGATGCGTGCAGTGTGAACCCGGGCATTGTCCTGCTGAAACATCCCATTAGCAATGTTCGCCATCATAGGAACAACCACTGGATTGAGTACCCTATCAACGTACTGTCAAGCAGTCTTAGTGCCCTCAACAAGCACTAATTGTGATTTCACATTAAAGCCAATAGCTCCCCAGACCATAATGCTTGGTGTTGGCCCTGTGTGCCTCTCGACAATAAGGTCTTGGCGGCCCCTCTCCCTGGTACGTCGGCGCACACGATTCCGGCGATCACTGAGGGCAAGACAGAAGCGCGATTCATCACTAAAGACGACCCTATGCCATTCGTCGACCCACGTCGATCATTCTCGACACCTGGCCAGGCTCATACGTCGCTGTTGTGGGGTCAATGGAACACCTTCTGCAAGGACACGGGATCGTAAGCCAGCTGCACGCATGCGATTACCAACTGTTTGCTGTGTAACGTGAGGTGCCACAGCTGCTCGAATTTGCGCTGCTGTTGCATGGGGTTCCATCCGGGCCATCCGAATGATGCGGCGATCCACTCTCACAGTTGTCTGTCGCGCTGGGCCTGTGCCAGGTCTACGAGTATGGTTACCTTCATTTGACCACTGCTGCCATACACATTGTACCGTAGATGCCTGTCGGCCAACACGTGCAGCGACAGTCCTTAGCGATAATCCAGCCTCACACAGCCCAATTATCCGAGCCCTCTCAAACGGCGACAGTTGTTGATAGTGTGCTCTTCTCTGTCGTCGAGGCATGTTTGACGGGGAACACTTCACTACACAGACTGCAAGTCAACTACGCTACACCAGAGTCCGTATACTGGAGTTGATTCCTCCGCGACCAATCACGTGGGGAGACCTGTAGCAACAATCAAATAGGTCTGAAACTTTGATCGTTTACATACCTACATAGCATAGTTCCATATCTTGAAAATCAACACAAACGACCAATGCCTTCATGGCGTTGCAATTTCCATTTTCTTCAGTGTATATCATAATGAGAGTCATTATAACACTATTTATGAAACAATTTCTCCCACCAATCAGAGCTCAAGAAACAGTTATGTGACCAATTAGGTAAGCATCTGCGCTGACTTCCACGGTCTCCTATTTTAAATTTCACTGCGTGGCTAGTGTCATAGTGGGGTACTTGAGGAGGCCATGGTCAAATACAAGGTATTCTCTGCGTCTCATGCGCTCTGTTCAGTACATAAAACTGGCGAAATCGCGACAGATATTTATAAATATTTATGTTCGAACATAAAATAGTTATAATTATCGTCGAACATAAACAGTCGTACGCAACCCGCCTATAATGGTCATTAAGACACTCGTATGGAAATTATAAACATACTCGTGTCTTAATTATTGCCAGTATAGGCTCGTAGCTTGCCACGGTGGGTGAGTGGATATCGTGTCGGTCTACTAACCCCAAGATTGCAGGTTCGCTCCTGGCCGTGGTAAGTGTTTTTTCTTAAGGCGGCAAAAATACGATACGCATGTCATACGATGTTGGCATGTCAAAGAACCCATTTGAATTCAGTAGGCCGAGTTCATAATGGCAAAATTAATCTCGGGAGTTTCCGCCAAAACAAAGGTCCTCATTTCTCTACTAGAAAGCGCTATAGTGTTCAAGGAGCTTAGATATTTAACATCTAACCTCCTTGACTTTCATAGTCAAGGAACAACGAAAAATTCGACATGCAAGCTACCCTCTGGGTGTCAAATAACAAAGCTTGCACCCGGCACCCGAGGCCATACGATATTATATATTATTATTGTAAATATACATGTTTTAAGGTATTTATTTAATTGTGAGGCATTTAAAGAGTAAGTGAGTGCGTTTCGCTTACGCATTGGGTTATGCCGAACCTGTAGGTACCCCATATGTGTTGGTTGGTGTTAATGGGACCTTATTTTCGGTACAAAACTGGAATGGGACCTTAGCAGAATAATATAGGGAGGAACAACCTACTAATTTAGCTACACACTACCAATTGTAGTGGTAGGTTCTTTTATATGCCTTAAATCTATGTCATGGGCCCGCCCGGCTTTACTTCCCCTCCGAAGGAAGGCATACTGAAGGATTTTAACGCTCATAAAAATCCGACGACTTCGGCCGGGTTTGAACCTGCGATCTTGGGCATGCAGTTCAGCATGCTAGCGACTACGCCACCGAAGCCATATGATACAATATGTTTTATGTTGGACGATGTCGAAATGTAAATATTATATGTCAGAAAACTGCATCATAATGGGAGTCATTATAACACTATTTTTCATTATGAAACAGTTTCTCCCACCAATGAGAGCTCAATAAACAGTTGTGTGACCAATTAGGTAAGCATACCATTGCATCTGCGCTGACTTCCACGGCGTCCTATTTTAAATTTCACTGCGTGGCTAGTGACATAGTGGGGTATTTGAGGAGGCCAGGGTCAAATACAAGGTATTCTCTGCGTCCCATGCGCTCTGTTCAGAACATAAAACTGGCGAAATCGCGACAGATATTTATGAATATTTATGTTCGAACATAAAATAGTTATAATTATTGTCGAACATAAACAGTCGTATGCAACTCGCCTATAATGGTAATTAAGACACGAGTATATTTATAAAACGAGCGAAGCGAGGCCATACGATGGCTCGTTTTATAAACATACTCGTGTCTTAATTATTGCCATTATAGGCTCGTTGCATAATGTACTATTAATTAATTGTCTGTTTTGCTTCTGTGAGAGCGTAGTGATAGGAGCTAAGTACGAGTACATCGATTAATCGACAAAACAATTAATCCATTATTCGATCAACCAATAGATTGATTACTGTAAACGACCAGTCGATTAATTAATTAATCGTTATTTGTAACAATTAATCGATTTTTCTGCCTCAATTAATCGATTATTCGATAACTGAAATCAATCGATTAAAATTACAGCCCTAATCGGGATACCAGGACGAATGAGAATCCTATCCTAGTAGCGCACTCCCGCACAAGAGGCGAATGCCTTGCTCGGCGCTGTACCTCGCAAATCATGTGCTTACAGCACACAAAGAGATACAAGCGAGATGATGAGGTCCGGGCCTTCGTTCAAGCATCGCAAAAAATTACTTCCGTCTCAAATGGATTCTTGGAGCAGATATCATTTCTCTTTAATGGATCCATTACCTGCCCCCATACTGGGAACTGCTTGTCCTCGAACTATCAATTAGCAATGTAATGCACGGCGATAATTAAAATGCAATTGCGCGTGTATCCTAAGCAATGAATCTAAATAGACATGTAGAAGTTCCCACACACATCTACGTACGAGGCCCACATTGCTTGCGATTTATATAACCTATCTACATCGGACCGTAATAATATCTAAATCGCCCTCCATTGCACTTGGGATGTGCACTGCAATTTTATATTTCATTCCGATCCGGAGCAGGAATAGAATTAAATTCAGTCAGTCAATATAATATTATTCCGGTGTGGAATTAAACTTGGGGTGAAACATATAATTTTATTCCAACTAATGAAATATTTAATTCTATTCCATTCGGAATGAAACTTTGAATGATACCTTTAATTTCATTCCGACAAGGAATTATTTCAACATTTAACTCTATTTCTCTCTGAATTAAACGTTTAATTTTATTACGGTGTAAGCGAAATTAAATCCACAGAAGCATTATATATATAAGAAATTAATATCGACAATTCACTATTTATAACAGTTGCGATGACGAAACGCAGCAAATATGTAGTCTCAAATAAAAGGCTTTCTCTGTAGAAGCAACACCACCTATTGGTAGAAGACGCAAGAGAAACAATTCCATACATTCAAGATGATGTATGGACGTACTTTTTCTAATGTTTCAATCAATGTCTCTGGATGCAAGAGCGGAACTTCAACGAAACATAGTAAACGTGGAGTCTTATATCGGTTACAACTCTTAACGTTAATCACAAGAGCATTCAATTATACTCCTTGATAAGGAGTAAGAGTTATAAATTATAACTATACTCTAGGTATCCCAGCAAAACCACACTGCAATAACTAAACACTACTGTAGGTGAATATTACAGATGGCATAATCTTGTGCCAACCACATTATGTAGTAATAGCCTAGTAGTAGAGGCAAAATAAACGTTTACGAGTAAAATTGAGGCTACGAACCTACTTAAAATGAAAAGAAAAAAAAAGTTCGTCCATACAGCTAGACCAATAAAATGGACGAAAAGTCAGTTTATAAAGGCTTTTACAGTTTTGCAACGCTTCTTTTTTCTTTTCTTTTCTTTGCGGGGTTTGGGAGGAGGAGGGGACTTGAATTTTCCACAAAACCGAAGTTTTTCGTTTCCAAGGACAAGTTGAAATTCAATCGACATGTGTTGTCGGTACGATTGCTTTGGTGTGATGCCCAGTTGTCATGCTTAAGCGCTCACTATAGAACGAAATTGGATGAGAAGGGATTACTCCGGCTTCCTCCCAGACCGTGGTTAGGGTGGGAATGACTGGGGGGAAAAAATTCAACGATTCTCTAAGACTTCCGGTGATGTAAATGTTATTCTTTTTACCGGTAGTCTACTGTTAATCAATACTCGAAAATGAGATTGACCGGAGTACAGGAGATTCGGGTTCGAATCCCGACTGCGATCCCATTTTCAAGTCTTACTCTAAAGTCATTTCTGAAATTCTAAAAACAAAACAAACAGAAAACAATCCGAATGGAAGTAATGCTGGACTCACTTCAGGGTCCCATGGTTACTATCAAAGTTTCATCTGTTGTGATCCCCAAACTACTGTCTGGTTACACAGCGGTTATCTGGCAAGCTGGAAGCACGTCGAGAATCTCCGTTGTTGTAATTGATTTGAGTGGCCTGTGAAATCTTGGTCATCAGACCCATGCAGTTGGGTATGTATAGAACTTGTCTGATAACCCGCATTTATGTGATGACGCTTGCCACGGTGGGTGAGTGGTTATCGTGTCGGACTACCAACACCCAAGCTTGCAGGTTCGCTCCTGGCCGTGGTACCGTAAGTGATTTATGAAAGGCGACAAATATCACGACACGCATGTCATACATTGTTGCCATGTTAACGAACCCATTTGAATTCAATAGGCCGTATTCATAATGGCAATATTAATCTCGGGATTTTCCGCCAACACAAAAGTTTCTCCTTTCCCTACTAGAAAGCGCCATAGTGTCAAGGAGTTTAGATATCTAACCTCCTTGACTTTCATAGCACTCCAAGGAACAACAAAATTCGACAGGCAAGCTGCCCTCTGCGTGTCAAATAACAAAGCTTTCACCCGGCATCCGAGGCCATGGTATGATATTATTATTATTATTATGTGATGACTATTAAGTGCGCGTATCTGAGGTAGGTGCCCCGGGACTTGAAGTAAAGTACTATCGCGGTATTTGCCTGGAGAGAGTGTGGAAAACCATGGGCTCGATCCCGGTCCCACTGATGGCATTTAAAGGTGTTTAAATGTGATAATCTCGTAGCAGTAGGTTTACTGGTATGTAAAAGTCCCTTGCAAATGCAAAATTTCTTCACTCCAGCCTCTCTACATCCACTGTAGTTTTCTACAATCTCTCCAGACAAATGCTGGGCTAGTACCTCACTTCAAGTCCCGAGGCACCTACCTCATCCCTGTCCCTAATACAGATACACACACTTAATATTCATCACATAAATACAGGTTATCAGACAAGTTCAATATACACCCAACTACTCGGGGCTGATGACCAAGATGTCAAACTCAGGATAGCCACTGGCAACGCCGGGATTCGAACCTCTGACCTCCAAACTTTCTGTAGCTGCCCTCGCGGCCGTGGTGCATGATTTGACGAGCACAGTTACACCGCGGGGAGATGATCTCTAATCCCCTCCAATAGAAATTCTGATTGCGGACTTATCACTATCTATTGAATTCCACCTTTAATGAATTATTTCAGGGTGAAGTTGACAAAAACTTCTGATATTTTCTCATTTTAAAATAATGTACAGGCCAAGAGCTTGACTAATAATTACACTGTTCAGTTTAACGTCCCTGTTTAACTACTGTGGCTACAGAGAACAGAATGCCGACATTTTGCACTTGGAGGGGAACTAACATACCAGCAAACCTACTGCTACGAGATTGTCACATTTAAACACCTTTAAATGCCATCGGCCGGATCGAGGTCGAGCCCGCAATCTTGGCATTTGAAGATCAATGCTTATCCAAGAATGCCACTTAGTCCGACATCCGAGATCTTGAAATTGATATCCCAGGTATGGGGATTTAAGAACACAAGGTCACGTGTATTTTGCGAACTAGAAAATCGTTCCTAACTTGATAAAATGTAACTGGATATCCAAGCAAGACAACAGGAAAACGTTTATCCAAGAGAATTCTGAGCATGACAGCACACTTTTCTTGAAGATACTGTTAGTTGAGTTTATTCTCGACTTATCCATATATTTTGGCCCATCAATGTCCAAGTATGTTATACAACCTATAAATATACTAGGCAAATTGAATTATGATATGAAATAAATCACCCGTTTGGACAGCTAGTTCTACAGAGCTAACCTAGAAGTAGGATCCTCTGGATTTATTCGAGGACTCTTTACAAGGTTAGACCTGGCTGGAAACAACATCCCATAGTACTCAGCAGCGACATCCGTTTCAATATATTACTGAGCCGTATTGAAGAAATACAATATAGGCTGTCCCGTAACAGAAAATTTGGGTTCAACTAGAACGTCTTACAAGGTTAGAGGACTTTATCAGTCAAAAATTGTTACGCATTTCACCAATTCTTTATAGGCTACGTGGAAACAACATATTGTTGCAATCAACAGGAGATCCGATTCATTATATTGAACCATAATGAAGAAGTGTAATATAGACAATCTATTAAGGTAGATTTATATTAACTTTTATCTTGTTTCATTTATGTATTTTTCTTGTTTTTTTTTCTTTTCTGTGATCTTCCATTTTATTTAAATTTTAATGTGTTATTTGTAAGGATATCCATTTTCAGTTTGGTATTTGTTAACATAGCTTTTAAGATTCTTTTATTATTTCAATCTACGCTGACGAGGGTATCATTGTGTATCGGAACATGTACGTATTAATTTGAATATTAACGTTTTTTAAGTGTTTGACAGGGCGGCTAATACAGTATAATTTGAGATGACAGCAGAAACAATCATACTACTTGTCAATACAGTACTATAAACGACCTGCTACATTTCACGTGTACGTATTCAGGGTGTTTCAGGAGGAACAGTAAATATTTTAGGAGATGATAGGATAAATGAATTGCAATAAAAATTCCATATAACATGTGTCCCATTTTTAATGCGCACCGAGATACAGACGTTGGTATGTAACCAGAGCAGTTGTCGCTTCGTGTGTTGGTACACGTAGACTTTCTGCACGTATGGTGTTCCATGTACAAGAGTATGGCGAACATTACGTATGCACGGGCTGCATCCGTGTCATTTCCAGCCCGTTCAACACCTTCGAAAAAGGAGATGCAGATAGACTATTGGAATTTTGTCGTTGGATACGTGCAAATTGCCAAGTAATCCCCATTTGTAATCTTCACTGATGAAGCCACTCGTGACGGCATCAATAACACTCGTAATGTACATCAGTGGTCAGAAGAAAACCTACATGCCATTGTGGACAAACATTTTCAGGAACGCTTTTCTGTAAATGTGTGGTGTGGGTTGATTGACAATCAGTTGATTGGGTCTGTTTTGTGTTACCGCATCGTCTAACAGGGCCCCATTATCTACACTTTCTTGGAAATGAACTTCCAGCATTATTGAAAGAGATTCCTTTGGCTACAAGAATGCTTAAGTTCCTCCAACATGACGGAGCTCCTGTACACTCTAGTCGTCTGGTTATACAACATCTAAACCTAACATTCCCCGGAAGATGGATAGGGAGATATGGGTACGTTTATTGGCCACCAAGGTCCCCGGACCTTACCCTTTTTGATTTTTGCCTGTGGGGATGGTTGAAAAGCGAAGTCAAAAAGGACTTCGGATTATGCATAGTGCACCCCTCATCAAAGAACGCCAAGACGACCTCCGAAGAGCTACACGGGGTGAGAAGTGTAAAATGCATTGGTGGTGGAATTTTTGAAACTCAACTTTGAACGTCCTCATTTGCCTTGGCCTTACATTTGTTTGGTTTAAATACTACCAGCTGTATCTCTGTACGCAATACAAATGGGGCACAATGTTATATAGAATTTTTATTGCAATTCATCTATACTACCACCACCTCCTAAAATATTTACTATTCCTACTAAAACGCCATGTATAGCGAAGATTTCTTGGCTTGAGCTAAATATTCATGCTCCACAGCTGATATTGTCTAAAATTACTACTTCACTAAATCAGTTCACAAAACAAGACGAATATTTTCTTTTCTCCACAATCGCAGCAGTGGCTGAGCGCAACTCCCCACTCTCGATAAAACTACACCCCCAAAACCCAGTACAGTATTTGAAGAGTTCTCAAATCTGAGTGAACGCATATGCGGGGTCTTCATCCTAGCTACGCCAGTGATCCGCAGGTGTATTTCCAATGTACTGGAAAATACGGGATTGTATTGCCTCAAGCAACTTAATATATCGCTATAGAGTTTGAGCTGAAAGAAGCTGACATTTTATATCGAAGTAGGCATCACGCACATCGGTTCAGTATTTTTCGAGAGAAAACACTGTGTAAATATTCGTCATTTTATGAATTGGAATTGTATAATCCCAGGTTCAGGCAATACCAGCAGCGGCACAAAAGTATTTGTTTGATTACAGCAGAAGAATAGTATGGCAGTTGGTACTCGTTAGTGCTATTAGGAAACAAGATAGTAGTCCTAGTTGCGTCTTGTTATCGTTGGTTTATGGCTCATAGATATCCGCTCGTCTTCTGAAATACAATGAATTTAATTAATGAGAATATTTCCATCTCCCTTGTTGTCATTCTGCGGTTCAGGGCGGACAATGGCGCAGCTGTGGTTACCGTACTCCGCAGGCGGGCTAACAGATCTGGCTAATAAACTCTCTTCGCGACAGCTGACACTAGAGAAGGCTAATAACCATTTACCATACAAGAGTTCACCGCAGGACGTCAAGAGGAGTCTCGAGGATCGAACATGGCTAATCAACACGCTCTTGAAGGACACCCCGGCGAGGTGTAGTACAGGGAGTCACCCCGCACGAATCTCGTCAAAAAGGCTCAGACGAGGCGTTAAATGTAGCTGCCTTCAGCCATGCACAAAACACTGCCGTAACTATGATTTGTATTCAGCGACGTATGACATAAACGATGAGTAAGAAGGCGAAATTACGTGTGTCCATAAACCCCATCGACAAATTAACTAATTGCTTAACTGTCAGCACAAGTCCATCATATCATGGACATGATCAAAAGTAGAGTAGGAGAAAGGGGTTGCTTAGAACTGAATGTTCCTTGAAGGGTTACGACATAGTCTTGAGATTCAAAAGATAAACACCGTCTACTGCAATGTAAAGACTAAGCTAAGCTCTTTTCCGTCATTTGAAAAGGACCTTCATCAACGTACGGACAGTACTCTCCACAGCACATATCACTTTCTTCAAAGTTGGAGTTTCATTCTTGAGAAAATAAAAATGAATTTACTTTCCAACGAATTCCACACACAACAAATTCTGAGTAGGCTACTTCGACTGTTCGACATACGAACTCTCTTCCCTTGTGTCGCCAGTCGACTTCTCGCTGGAGACTTGCATTCGCCAAGAACTTCAAATTCAGCGCGAGCCGTGTCTGTAAATACTGTACATCGATCGATACGCAAGTCAAGTAGGCTACGCAGTTTTCTCCACCAGCTCTTTCACTGCCCACTCTACAGGGTGGGCGGGAAGTAACTAGGTATTATTAAATGGCTGTGAAGTGTTTAATATTGATGGAATTATATTGGAAATAGCGGAAACATACAGAACATTAAATAGGATAGTGATGTTTCATGCCGCGTAGTACCGACGGTGGCCGCGAGAGGCGGTACACTCAACAATAACAAAGACGGCCAATCGCCTGACAGTAAGAGAACGAGCACAGATTGTTTCGCGCTATGAGGAGCGGAATTCGATCGTTCTTTGTCAATAAATACAATTGCCATTACCGGGTGGCACAGGATCCTGGAGTTACGGTGGACAAGATGCAGTCACGCCCAAATGTGACTGTGTGGTGTGGAATAACGGCTACAAATGACATCGGCCCATATCTCCTGCGTGACACAATTAACAATTAACGGGGAACGCTACCTTCAAACGCTTCAGGATAACGTTTGGTCCACGATATCTGGATGGGAAACTACCACCGACATTATCTTCATGCACACCGCCTCACTTTGCAAATGTCGTGCGTAACTGGTAGGGTGAGAAGTTTCCAGGACGTTGGCTGGGGAGACGTGCATCTCATGAATGGCCTGCAAGAAGTCCAGACCTGACACTCTGTGACTTTTTTTTATGGGGCTGGACAAAAGAGGAGGTGTACCGGACGATACCTCGCACATTGGACGAATTGGAAGCACGGATTCGGGATGTTCTTACCAACGTCCCACACAACTTCCTCCAGAAAGCTGTGGATTCCATTCCCGATCGTTTGAGGAGATTGATCGACGCCACAGGAGCCTACATCAAAATGTAATGGAATTGTATTGTATGCAATAATATTCCCATATAACAATGTACTTACTGTGGCTTTAAATTGTTGTACAGTGGAGCAAACAGAGCGGGAAGAAATGGTGTTGGAATTATCCTGGCTAACGATTTGATCCCCTCTCTAGTCAGTGTAAACAGAAGAAGTGATCGCTTGATGAGTGTGAAGCTGTGCCTTGGGGAAGGGTTTACCATTGTAAGTGCCTATGCTCCCCAAGTTGACTGTGAAGAGGAAGAAAAGGATGGTTTTTGGAGGGACCTGGAGCAGGAACTTTCTAGTATATCAGCAGATGAAAGGGTATTTCTGGGTGGAGATCTAAATGGACATGTTGGCACCAGTGTGGAAGGGGAAGTAGTGAGGAGAGTGCATGGAGGCTGGGGATTTGGTACGAGAAATGAGGAGGGTGAGAGAGTGCTAAGTTTTGCCTTGGCATTAGATCTAGCAATATGTAACACCTTCTTCAAGAAAAACGAAAGGCAACTGGTGACCTACAAAAGTGGAGGAAGAGAGAGCCAAATAGATTTCCTTTTGTGCAGAAGAATGCATTTGAAGGAGGTTAAGAATTGTAAAGTTATTGTGGGGGAACATGTTACACCACAAAACAGAGTGCTAGTTATTGATTATGAATTCACGGGCATTAAGAAAAGAACAGCAAGGAAAATTACTCCAAGAATTAAATGGTGGAAATTGAAAGATCCTATTTTGAGAAGTGAATTCAAGGAAAAGGTGTTGCAAGGAACACGGCCAGTGGAAGGAGTTCAGAGATGGTGGACAGTAAATGCAGAAGCAATCAGGAAATCAGGTGTAGAAGTTTTGGGGAAGACGTCTGGGAAAGGTGCTCCCCTGGATAAAGAAACATGGTGGTGGAATGATGTGGTTCAGGATGCCATCAAGGCAAACCGACAGGCAAAAAAGAAAAGGGATGAGTCTGGAAATGACGAAGATAGAGAACACTACAGAAAGGCAAATAAAGTTGTGAAAAGAGCTGTAGGGAAAGCAAAGACAGCTGCATGGAAGGAAGTCTATGAAGAACTAGAGACCACAGAAGGGGAGGCCAAGCTTTTCAGAATCGCTAAGGCACGAGACAGGGCTTCAAAAACTCTCACACACATCAGGCAGATGAAAAGTGAACAAGGAATTGTATATTAAGAAGAGATGGGAGGAATATTTTGAAAAGTTGCTAAATGAGGAAAATGCCCGTCTTGTGTTTGAGGATGGTATCCCAAATCACAACGTAACAACTGGCATATGCAGGGAAGAGGTTGTAACTGCTATTAGGAAAATGAAATGTGGAAAAGCAACCAGCCCCGATGAAATTCCAGTGGAGGCTTGGAAATGTCTGGATGAAGAGGGCATAGATATGTTGTGGAATCTATTCCAACAGGTACTTCAAGAGGAAGTAATGCCCAAGGAATGGCGGGAGATTACCATAATTCCCATTTATAAGGAGAAAGGTGACATTCAGGATTGTGCAAATTACAGAGGAATAAATCTCATGTCACACACAATGAAGATCTGGGAAAAAGTTATTGAAAGTAGGCTTCGGGTGGAGACGACAATAGGAGATGAACAGTTTGGATTTATGCCGGGAAAGGGAACAACAGATGCTATTTTTGCACTTAGGCAGGTCATGGAAAAGCACAGGGAGAAGAGAAAAGAACTACATATGGTGTTCATAGACCTAGAGAAAGCGTATGATCGAGTGCCCCATCAAGAGGTATGGAGATGCATGAGATGCAAGGGAGTACCGGAGAAGTATGTGCGCATTGTTCAGGATATGTACCGTGGAGCAAGGACACGAATTAGAAGCAGTGTAGGATTGTCAGATACTATACCGGTTCAAGTAGGTCTTCACCAAGGATCTGCACTAAGCCCCTATATTTTTGATCTAATAATGGATGTCTTCTCTGAAAACTTAAGAGAACCAGCTCCTTGGTGTATGCTATATGCAGATGATATTGTCTTATGTAGCACACACAGGGAAGAGCTTGAATATAAACTGGAATGCTGGAGAAGAGCCATAGAGGACAGAGGCCTTAAAATCAGTAGGAATAAGATCGAATACCTGTGCCTTGGAGGAACTGGAAATGAAACTATTCAGATGGATGGTGGCCAGCTACAGGCAAGGGACAGTTTCAAGTATCTGGGATCCACTGTATCTAACGATGGCAATCTAGATCTGGAAATTACCCACCGAATTAAGGCTGCCTGGTTAAACTGGAAAAGGTTATCTGGTATTCTCTGACAGGAGACTGAATATCCAAGTAAAGGGTAAAGCCTATAAATGTGCAGTGAGACCTGCAATGCTATACGGAGCAGAAACTTGGCCAACAGTGCAGTCACAGTGCAAGCGACTGGAAGTAGCTGAAATGAAGATGCTAAGATGGATGTGTGGTGTTACAAGGAACGATCACATCAAAAACACCTTCATACGAGGCAGTGTAAAAGTGACTGAAATATCAAAAAAAGTGAAAGAAAGACGCTTGCTCTGGTATGGCCACATTAAGCGCAGGGATGAGTGTTATTTAGGAAGGCGAGTGCTTGGTCTGGAGGTGGAAGGCAAAAGGGAAAGAGGCAGGCCTAGAAGAAGATGGATGGACTGCGTGCATGATGATCTCCGGGAGAAGCAGTTAACAGAAAACACTATTTGGGACAGAGGAAAATGGAAACGACTTGTCAGAAACGTCGACCCCGCATGAACGGGAAAAGACGAAGAAGAAGAAGAATGTACTTACTGTATATGTATATATACACCGCGGACATGCCAACAAGGACCACGCAAATATCACTTCTTTATAGGTCTAGTTTCCTTCTTTCTCTTCCAGAAGTCTTTCATCCTGGTCGACTGCGCAGCTCTTCTTTCAGCAGTCCATTCTCCTCTGTTGAGATTCTTCTTCTCCCCGACAAGAATTTTGAGGCCAATTTTTTTTTCTGTACTCTATTCAATTTAGACAATCTTCTTCAGTAATTTTGAATTTTTGAAGTTATTCTTTCATTTGTTTTACATAGCCTCCTTGCCCTTTATAGTTCCAGATTTTATCAAAAATTCGTTTGTTTAACCTTGAGCAATCCATGCGGACCATATGTCCGTAGAACTGAAGTCGCCGTTTTCTGATCAAGGTTGTCGATTTTACTATAAATTTCTGCATTGGATCTCAGTCTATAACCTTCCTGTGTTTTCTTAGGACCATAAATCCTTCTTAAAATCCTTCTTTCTATCTTGAGCAAATTCTCCAATCCGGTTATATTTGTAGTTTCCATGCCTTACAAGATGACTGGTCTAACAACTGTATTAAAATGTCGTAATTTTGCATTGATAGACAGGTTCTTTTTATTGTAGGACATATATTTATTGTACAAAAATTTAATCTTTCCAATTTCCCTTTTTTGTTCTCAGTTGCCAATTTATCCGTCCCATTGCTACTAATTATTTCTCCAAGATATTTAAATCGGTACTTACTGTATTAATTTCAAATAAATAACTCTGCAAACATAAAAGTTATACGTCAGTTTCAATACCTAGTTACTTTCCACCCACCCTGTAGAATGTCATCCCCCAACCTACTAGGCTATATACCAGTGGAGGCTGGCGGATAATTGTTCTGGGTGTTGCGCTAAGGGGAGAGGGTTAGGTAGTAGGGTAAAAGACTGCTTGATATCAGAGAAAACTGTATTCAATTGCGCGGTAAAACGGATGTACCTATACCTCATGTATTCATCAGGAATGCCGCATTTCAGAGAACATCACATCGTCATCGGATTAAACGAATTATAAGTTAGTCTGCACGAGAACAAAACAATGTAAGTTATATACGAGGGCGAGTGTCACAAGTACGTGCAAATTACATTGCAAGACATCGGCAGTTATTTATTTTATTTCCCGTGTCCAAATCAAATTAAATTTTGCCAGTAAGTAGCAACAGTTACAGCATTGGTATTTGCAGCCATAAGATCGGCAGTTGACGGAGCATCAAGGATGTTTCCGTCCGCGCCTCGGCTCCCTTGTTGCGATCAGCGGGCAACGACCAGCCGAGTTAACTGTTGGGATAGGACTTACTTTGTCTAGCATATCTGCCATACCCATCACTATTGAGATCTGGTCGGTGCTTGAGCCTGGCAACGACCAAAAGAACGAGGGTTCCACCCAGTTGGCGCGCTTCGCTTTCTCAGACAGTTCACAGTAACTTACTCTAAGATTACCTGAATTATTAAAGAATAAAATTATTAATTCCTACACATATGCTGTAAAAGGAAACTTACAGCTTTTATCAATAAAAAACGTATTACGGTATTAATTGTTTTTCTTGAATTAACCTGGTCGTTATGCAACACTGCAACCTTATTACCAGCCGCCACTGCTATATACATTGAAGTTATTTGTTTGCACTTCCTATTTAAATTATCTCCACTTTTATTATGTTTATTGGTGATTCAAGCTGCACAGCTGCAATTAGAACAAATTGTTAAACTTCCAGCCATCTTTGCCAAGCCTCCTTCACCATTTATTTATTTATCGTATGGCTTTAAGTGCCGGGAGTGTCCGAGGACATGTTCGGCTCACCTGAGTCTGTAGCTGCTTCCAGCGGACACCCTAAAGGGTGAGCTACAAGTTCCGTTCAATTTCAAGTAGTTCCAACTTTCGCCACCAGATATCAATGATACCTAGTGGTGAACGTTGGAACTTTGATAGAGCGTTCTGACGAAATCTAACCTAACAAATTTTGCTTTACACAAGTTTAGTCTGTGAAAGGATCTTTTACATGCCATAAATCTATGACATGGGACCGCCGGCTTTACTTCCCCTCCGAAGAAAGGCATACTGAAGGATTTTTAACGCTCTTAAAAAATCCGACGACTTCGGCCGGGTTTGAACCCGCTATCTTGGGAATAGCAGTTCAGCATGCTACCGACTACGCCACCGAAGCCGTTTCCTTCACCATAAAATCGTATTACTCGCCTGCTCTTTTCCATCAATGGAATAATCTCAAACAAGGTTTCTAACGAACGAAATGTAATATATCAATTTCGTACTGAATAACTGCGTCTGTCGATTCAGGTACCACTAAAAACTGTATTTATGCACATTATCACATGGAAAGTTATGTTGGTACGCTCCCATTAACATGAAAATTAATCATTTATTCATAGATTAATACAAAGAAAATTATGAAAAGTAATCTAGCCAGCTTATGGAAACATAGCAACATGCGCTGGAAAATCTTGTACTCCAACAATGGTTGATTCATAAGTTTAGGCGCTGCGACAACGCGGTCATGAATCCCCGTGTACTTTGGGTGTGTGTAGAATCGGTCTGATAACCGGTGTTAATTCTGAGGGCTGTATTAGTGTTTGTATCTGTTTTTAATTCAAGTAAGGACTGCAGACATTTAATTTTCAAGTAGTTCCTACTTTCGCTACCAAACGCCACCGTCAACTAACAACTAGTTCTGAACTTGGTTACTAGATGCCACCGCAGTCGGCTCCTGGCGACGAACGTTGGAACCTAAGAGCGTTAGACAAATATAACCTATAATTTATCTTCACAAAAGTGTAATTAGTGGAAGGTTCTTTACCGTGCCACCATGGGACCGCCGGCTTTACTTCCCCTCCGAAGGAAGGCATACTGAGGGATTTTTAACGCTCTTATAAACATCGAACGACTTCGGCCGGGTTTGAACCCGCGACCTTGGGCATAGAAGCTCACAACAAGCACGAAAAGTGGGAAGTATTTCATGGCGCGTTAGCCTCTTCACAGACCAGAACACCAAAGAAGCCGCTTAGGTGACTACCGTTTATAGTTCTCCTGTATGTCCCGTAGTGATGGGCTGCGAATGGACTCGCGAATAAGAGTCTGGAACCGTAAACCTCGAGGTACTTGAGTCCGGAATCGAGGCCGAGGACGCTGTCAGCGTCATCTGCGAACCATGTAGGGAAACAACACGATGCATAATATTGTCGGCAGGCCTAGACCAAATATTGTATTCGTTTCCCATTAATGCACAGTGATATAATAGAATATTCAAAATTGAAAACTGGCAAGAAAGGAGGCTCACAGGACGCGAATGCGAGAATATTGGGGAAGAGTTAAAGCTCTAGGGTGCAAACGGTTGAAGTAACGTGGTCCACAGCAGGCCGAAACGAAGAAAGAATAAGAATATTCAAAAGAATGTTGCGAAGCGGTAATGAACATCGATTTAAAGACGGGTACACAGTCACACTTCGAAACATTCGTTCATCCCAAAGCATATATACGGTACCTACCCGAACAAATAAGAATGATATTATACGACAGGACAAAATACCGGAGGTGGAACCAATATAGGATACCGCACCAAATGCCCAGAGCAACACTTCAATCACTTAAACGCTGAGGACGTTGAACTAGGGCATCCATTGTACTACTGCACAACAAGATATACCGGTACAGCCGAAAATGTACATTTTTCCATATGTACATGAAAGTATAGGCCTACACAATAAAACCTTATTGTAACGTAAATTAAGGATCGTGTCGACACAGGTACTCATGTACCACAATATCACCGGCGGTGTGAACTACGTGTCCTTCCAATTTGTATTAAAAAATACAATCATATTCACCATATCCCCATGCAAACTATTTCGCTTGTGAATCACTAGTGTTCCAGCCTTGGAGAAAAGTCGTTGACAAAGAACGGACGTTGTTTGTGACCATAAATATTTCCTCGCAAGTTGAGCGAGTGTTGGGAATTTTTCCGCATTGTGTCGAATATCGCAGTTACTGATCGTGACGTCACCGTGGAGAGTCTTGTCCTTCGCACGGGTTACTCGTACATGCTCGGAGCCGCCAGGCTCGATTCTCGGGAGTCCAAGTGTCACTCACTCCCGCACATCACTAATGTCCCGTAGTCCCGCTCTCCAGAAGAGGTATCAAAATCGTTTCTACTATGATTACCATGCATTCTACCGGTCATTGATGCAAGGTCGTGCCGTGGAATTGCGGAGCACGTATGTTACGGCAGAATTCTATGTCAAGCACAAACGTAAAATCTGGCGCATGTTGGTGGTGAACATCATCTGGATCACGTATGCTCGAATTTACATTTCGGTAACCCTTGGAGATGGATAGATATTTTCGTAACATCCGTGCATCGTGTTGAGTTAAACTACAGGAACCCTGACACAGTAAAACACGAAATTCTATTATCAAAATTAGAGAATGCTGGAATTCGAGGCATTGCATTGAAGTGGTTCTATAGCTACCTTAGTGGAAGAAAACAAAATGTTGCCATGAATGCTATCAAAGTGCGGAAAAGGCTGTATCGTGTAGGGTTCCTCAAAGGTCCATTTTGGGCCCTACGTTGTTTCTAATATATATAAATGATTTAAGTACCGTCAACTGGGGTTACTTTACACAGACCGGGTAACTTTACACACTTTTCGCTAAAATCTTTTGAGCACTGCACGTGGTTGGTTTTGGAAGTTTTGAGTAAAATGCCTTTTTATACAAGACGCAGTGAGCTGTACTGGGAAGAAAACCGTGTTTGTGTTATTTGTATTTCACTCCTTCGGATAATAATTGCAGATTAGCGCACTTGAGTATCTGTACATATGGTAATCTTTCATTTCTATGACAGTCATATTTTTTATAGATGTTCTAATTTGTGACAAATCAATTTCCCTAAAGACTAGAGAGGCGGGAATTGGATGTGGAACATGTTTCCTTGTTGAGTCACATTACTAGGTAGCCTAAATTAACCGAAGGTGCACGACTCACCCTTTGGAGGGGGTAACTTTACACAGGCTATTTGACACAAAAGCCAGTGTTTACTATTTCATATTTGAATCCCAGAGTATTTGGGTGCTGCGGATTAGTAAGAGCTACTGTAAAAACAAAGTTTGGTACTGTACCTTTCTACGACTAACATTTCAGCAGCATTGATTTCTTTTTATTTCCTACAAACATAAAATTAAACGTTTGACACACGTTTAATTTATGTTATACTGTATTCAGACAATTCAATGAAGCTATGAAAGTATCGCCTTACTTCAAATGTGTGTTATCTTTCCAATGAAAAGATTCAGGCATTTGTCAAGGTACCCCTTGTGAGGCTGTATAGCCAAACGCCATGATGAGTGCATGTCTGTGTAAAGTAACCCCACGGGTGGGGTAACTTTACACACGTGTTCATTTATTTTTAAAAGTGTCTTAGGAATACTTTCCACTCGCGGTGACGTCATATTCTTTTGTAAGTACCCTTAAGGAATACATAAACATGTCTCGATCAATTTAACAACATCATCATTATCATTATCATTAACCGTCTCCAGCTTCCCGGGTGCGGTATAAGAGCGCTCTCCATGTTTGTCTATTCAGGTATATTTCCTCCTCCTCTACCTGGTGCCAATCGACACCTCTTCCCTGCAGGTCTTCTTTTATTTGGGAGATCCAGCGTGTCCGTGGTCTGCCTCTTGGTCTCTTGCCCTCCACATCTTGCTCAAGCCATACTCTTGCCGTTCTGCTTGGATTCATCCTCTTCACATGACCAAACCATTTCAACCTTGATGTTGCTATTGCTTCATGAAGTGGTTTCACTTGAATCTCTGCACGAATCTTCACATTTCGGATCTTGTCTCTTCTGGTCTTCTGAAGCATTGTTCTCAGGAACTTCATTTCTGTAGCCTGAAGTCTGCTACTATCTCTTCTGTTGATAGTACAAGTTTCAAGTCCATACGTCATTATAGGTAAGAAGTAGGCCTGATACATCATTTTCTTGGATGTTAAAGGAATTTGTTGGTCCCAAAGGAGGTTCCTGACCTGGTGATAAAACTGAGCTCCTTTTTGGATTCTGTTGGTGACTTCAGCTGAACATCTGTTCAGTCATAATGCTACCGAGGTATTGGAAATAATCGACTTGTTCTAATTTCGCTCCATCCAGCTCAATGCTTGTATGCAACCTCTGTCTGCTGACTGCCATTGCTACTGTCTTTGTATGACTGATTTTGAGGCCAAACTCCTTAAATTGGTGATTCCAAGCATTTAGATTCTGCTGTATTTCATTTTCTGTGCAACCCCATACCACTACATCATCTGCAAAAGCAAATGCCTTGAAATCATTTCCAGAATTCTGTTTCACCCTTTTCATAATTTCATCCATCACAGAGATAAATAGCAGTGGTGACAACGCACTGCCTTGTTGGACTCCCTTAGTTGTGGCAAACCAATCTGAATATCCATCTCCTATTTGCACACAGCTCTGGCAATAACTGTACAGCATTTTCACTTTCCTGATAAGAGTTTGTGGGATATTTCTGTTTGATAGACATTCCCATATCTTTTCTCTAGACAAGCTATCATAGGCTTTTTCTATATCTAAGAAGACAAAGATGATATCCCTTCCTTTCTCCCAGTATTTTTCCATGATCATCCTTACTGCAAATATGAGGTCGGTGGTTGCTCTGTTGCCTCTAAATCCATATTGCTCTTCTTCTAACTGGGGTTCAAGGATGTTCCTTATCCGTTTAGCAATAATCTTCTCCATTAGCTTAAGTCCATGTGATAAAAGGGTGATTCCCCTGTAGTTGCCACAATGACGTCTACTTCCCTTTTTGAAGAGAGGGACTATAATACCCTTTGTCCAATCATCTGGGATTTTTTCTTCCTTCCAGATAGCATTAATAACTCTGAACAACCAATGAAGTCCATGGATTCCTGCAGCCTTTATCATTTCTACACTCATTTGGTCTATGCCAGGTGACTTGCCTCTACTCATGCTGTTCAAAGCGGTTTCAACCTCTGACCAAGTCAGAGGAGGCTCATATTCCGTACTGCTGCTCTGATTTTCTGGAGTGTTGCATTCCTCCTCCATTACATCCTTACCATTATATAGCTGGAGAAAATATTTCTTCATTTCCCTTCTTACATCTTCCTCTTTCCATGCAATGTTTCCATCTTCAATTTCTAATGCTTTCATTGGGACATACAGGTTTCTTTTGTTTTTCAAAATTCTGTACAAGAGCTTGTCATTGTTTCTGCTGTCCTCTTCTAGTTTCTTAGTGAATTCTGTCCAACTATTTTCTTTTTCCAATTGTATTAATCTCTTCGCTTTCAGTTTAAGATCTCTGTATTTCTGGTTCAATTGTTCCAGTCTGATTTCATTTTTGTTTGTATCCTTCTGGTTTTCTTTGTCCCGTTCTTTCCTAGCTATATTTCTTTCTTTTATAGCTTTCTGAACAGCATCGTTCCACCAGGGGGTCTCTTTCTCCCTTACTTTGGTGCTTGTTTTTCCAACAATTTCTACTGCAGCACCAACCATTGTTTCTTTAAATCTTTTCCACTCTTCTTGACCTGTTCTTATTTCATCTTTTGGGATGTAGTCACTGATTTTCTTCTGATACTTTTTCTGTTTCTCCGGCTCTTCTAAATTCCAAACTTTTATCTTGGATATGCGTCTTGGTTTTATCTTTTCCCTTGGGACATTTCTTAGTGTGGCAGTTAGTAGTCTATGATCACTCTCTAAGCACTCTCCTGGGAGGACTTTTACATCCGTGATTAGGGTTCCAGCTTCTTTGTCAGAGATAATGTAGTCAATTAGGGATTTCACTTTCCCGTCCCAGCTGTACCTAGTGATTATGTGACTGGGTTGTTTCTTGAAAAATGTATTTTTAATCATGAGATTATTTCTGAGGCAGAAGTCCAATAGGTATTCTCCTTCTGCATTTCTGTTTCCAAATCCGTTGGGGCCAATCACATTTTCATACCTTTGTCTTTCCACCCCAACTTGTGCATTAAAATCCCCCATCACAATTATATTATCCTCTTCTACATGTACTTCTAGGTCTTCAAGGAATGCATCTTTCTCCTCCTGAGAACATCCAGACTGTGGAGCATAAACTTGTACAATGGTCAAAATCTTTTTGTTTGTTTTCCAACGCAGTTTAATTATCCTCTCATTGTTGTATTCTATGTCTGAAACTGCATCTACATTCTTGCTGATGAGGAACGCTACACCATTACGGGCTTCTTCCGGATTTCCATGCCAGTAGAGCTTGTATCCTTTCCGTAGTGATTTTACACCTTTCCCTTTCCACTTTGTTTCACTCAGGCCTAGTACCTCTATCTTTCTTCTTTCCATGAGGTCAACGAGTTCTTCACCTTTAGCAGTCAGGGTCACGATATTTAATGTTCCAATCCTTGTTTTGTTCTGTCTCGTTCTGGTTTTTGTCTTTGTATATCTCTGCCTAACATCAGGTTGTTGGCCTTCATTCCTGGCTGAGTTATGCAAAGACGAAGTCACTTTAGGGGTTGTTTGGTATCCGAGGCTCTTTTTAGTTTTGAAAGCAATTACAACATTTCTCTCTTTGCTGACTTGCTAGGCCTAACGCTAGAGAGGATTTTCTTTCGGGGTTTACTCCCTTAGCCTTTGGCAGTCCCCTGCCTCACTGCAAGGCAGCAGCTGAAGAACGGATTTTTAGTCCGAAATAATTGCCTCGAGGTGTTATCTGGCTGTGGGTAGGCATTTCCTCCTTACCCAAAAAAAAAATATGGTTTTCCCGCCAATACTCGGGAGGCTGATTGCAGTGGTTTCCCACTGGGCGATGGGGTCGCCACATCCCTACGCCAACTCAATTTAACAACATATCACAACAAATAAAATTTTAAAAATACATGAAAAGTGTGTAAAGTAACCCCCAGCTGACGGTCAAGTTAATTTAAAAGGTCAAATTATGATTAACGCCGATGATACGAATGTTTTCTATACTGGTAGCAAAGTGGGCACAATAATCACAAATATGCAAGAAGACATAAACGCAATAATCAAGTGGCTCAATATTAATCAATTCCATCACGTGCCAAGACACAGGGTGTCAATCAAATTACATCGCGCAGAGTGGGAGAACAATGGACACACGATACCATGAACACAGAAATACGATAAAATACGGGACGCACTCAGCCGTAAGCGAACACGTGCGACGCGGGACACAGTTTCACTAACATTGAAACCGACTTGAAATTAATTCATCACGAACCGAAAGGGAGAGCTCTTAACATAAAGTAAGCAATCAAGATACACTTAGCCAAAATAAACAATCCCAATAACTTTGACGAACACACATTCATGGAAAGTTTACCCCTCTTCACTCTACTAGAAAACACACCCCGTCGGAAACAAGACACAGCATAACGATGTAGCCAAGCTAGATAAGGGATTAATAAGGGAAACATGTTATTGGATCAGGATGTATAATGTATCTTTTTCTTCAATAAACCAAGGCTGGTATTAACGGCAGTATTTAAGGTACCGGGGCATCCTCATTAGACCGTTTGCACTTAGAGAGGGCTATTTAGCTTATGTGTGGCGAGGATGAAAACAGGTCTTTAATAGTTGAAGATTATCCTGTATATAGTAACATACACCTCATTAGGGAGTCTAGACTTGGCCACACACAGGCACATTTGTACAACGAACACAGAAACATAGGAATGTGACAGGGGAAATGCCCAGGTATATAAGAGATCCTGGCAAACAGGATGCTCTCCCAGGTAAGAGTAGATAGTGACAAAGATAACTGCTCTCACCAAGACAGCACAAGACTCAATCAGATAAGTAGCCTGTACAATACAACCTGAACTGACCATTTAATTATCATCACATATTCACACCAAACAAGCAAGTTAGGAGGTCAATCACCACTTCCAGTATTTTAACAAAACATCACATAGACTAACAAATACCAACGAGTTGAATTACCTCAACTAAAACTGCAACTAAATAAGTGTACATATTGTAAATATTTTCACCCATATTTCCAGACATAAATTTTAAAGCGAAAGTGTAATGGATCTGATGATGATCGCTTGACGATCAAAACTGGTCATCCAAGTGTATTTATTAATCTCATGTCAATTTTTTTCAGGATTAGGGAATAACCCATCTCATTTGGGTACAATCGTGTCGACCGACTGAAAAGCATCAAACTTTCGTAATTGGAAATCATATTATGTTGGCCAACAAAGTTACAATATCAACTGTCAATAAGGCAACACTGAAAAAAAAAGACTTCAAAGCACTCTTTAAGAGTTGCCTGAAGAATAAAATGAATATTGTATTCAGGGAACACATTAAGTATTAAAAAGTTGGAACCTTTATAACATCAACCTAACAGCAATAGTTGCCACACCTTCGTGGATTAGTTGGTGGAGGGCAACCATTTGTAAGTGTCATTGTCTTGTAACCTTGTAGATAAAATAAATACCGTAGTTCATCATGGAGCACAATTTCATCATCTCGTGAGAGGGCTTCTTTGGGACAAGCAAGTTCCTTTAAGATCAAAATTAATAATCTACAAGAGCTTCTTTGTACCTGTTACTACATATAGCTTAGAAACCTGTACCCGATCCAAGAGAAATACCAGCAAACTACAAGCGGTGGAGATGAAGTTTTCAAGAACTATGATTCAGAAGACGAGGAGGGACAAAATAAAACAAGATGTTCAGTAAAGAACATGCAGCCTACTTTCTCCTAAATTCATGGGTATTGTTATAACTCTTTGTCCTTTTCAAGGGGTATAATTGAAAGATGGCTGTAGTAGCTTGTTGAAATACAACATGTTTTACGGATTTTAAACATGAATATGAAGTGCCCTTTGCTAGCGCTACCTCTGTAAAAAAAATGTCATTCAATTCGGTTCCACCGTGTTTGAATTGATATGGGAAATCGATTTGCACACATACATGGCCGCTATCTGCAAACTATTGGGCTGATGACCTTGTAGTTCAGTCAAAAGATGCTTCCCACAAAAAAGTATGTTGTCGCAAAATTTGGTCGAGTTCAAATGATTAAGTTGGTCATGTTTAGATTTAAGCTTTTAACATTTGGGTGGCCGCCATTCCGTTTCCGTCAAGATGGCGGCGATATAAAACATGAAACTGAGGTGCCCTTTACTGATGCTACCTCTGTACCAAATTTCGTTCAATTCGGTTTCACCGTGTTGAATTGATAGGGGGATCGATTTGCACACATACATGGCCGCCATAAGCAAACAATTGGACTGATGACCTTGTACCTTGGTCAAAGAACGCTTCTTACATAAAGGTATGTTGTTGCGAAATTTGGTAGAAATCAGATGATTAGGTTAGTCGTAATTTGATTTAAGCTTTGAACATTTGGGTGGCCACCATTACGTTTCCGTCAAGATGGCGGCAATATAAAACATGACACTGAGGTGCGCTTTGCTAGTGCTACCTCTGTATCAAATTTCGTTCGATTCGGTTTCACCATGTTTGAAAAGATAGGCGGAATCAATTTGCACACATACATGGCCGCCATCCGCAAATTATTGGGCTGATGACCTTGTTGTTTGGTCAACAGATTCTTAATACATAAAGGTATAATATTACAAAATTTGGTAGAGATAAGAATATTAGGTTGGTCGTAATTTGATTTAAGCTTTTAACATTTTGGTGGCCGCCATTACGTTTTCGTCAAGATGGCGGCGATATAAAACACGACACTGGAGTGCCCTTTGATAGTGCTACCTCTGTACCAAATTTCGTTCAATTAGGTTTCACCGTGTTTGAATTGATAGGGGGAATCGATGGCCGCCATCTGTAAACAATTGGACTGATGACCTGGTAGTTTAGTCAAAAGACGCTCGCCATACGTATATATGATGTTGCAAAATTTGGTAGAAATCGGATGATTAGGTTAGTCGTAATTTGATTTAATCTTTGAATATTTGGGTGGCCGCCATTACGTTTCCGTCAAGATGGCGGCGATACAAAACATAACAGGTGCTATTCGCTAGTGCTACCTCTGTCCCAAATTTCGTTCGATTCGTGTTTGAATTGATAGGGGGGATCGATTTGCACATATACATGGCCGCCATCCGCAAGGTATTGGGCTGATGACCCTGTAGTTTGGTCACAATATTCTTCATACATAATGGTATAATGTAGCAAAATTTGGTAGAGATCCGATAATTAGGTTGGTCGTAATTTGATTTAATCTTTAAACATTTGGGTGGCCACCATTACGTTTCCGTCAAGATGGTGGCGATATAAAATATGACACTAAGGTGCCCTTTGCTAGTTCTACCTCTGTACCAAATTTCGTTCGATTCGGTTTCACCGTGTTCGAATTGATAGGGGGGGGGGGGGGACAGACATTCAGAGTATACACTCACACACACACACACACACAGACACACAATTTTGGCCCTGTGTAGATCTCATAAGTCTACTTTCATTTTTTGCAAAAATCGAAAGTAGGCTAAAAATTATAAGATATGCCATCTTAATGAGATCTGCGTTGAAGCCATGCTGAAATGGTTCGGTCATTTCAAAAGAATGGACACACTGAGAACAGCTAGAGTGTGGTTTGAGAAAGAACTGAAAGGCAAGAAACTAAGAGGTCGACCGAGGAAAAGATGGATCGACCAGGTTAGAAATGATCTTGCAGGGAGAGGTCTGGATGTGCAGCGGATCATGGAGGAGGAAACATTCCTGGAAAGAACTAAATGGAGAGCGCTCATTCACCTCACCCGGGAAACTGGAGCCGGTTCATGATGATGTTGACGAGTTCTTTTTCGGGGGCTTAATGCTCAAATATTTCACAACAGTGCTAGCCACACCTCATCAAGATCTTGCTGCCCCTTAACAGGTGAGTGAATAGCATTGGGGGGTCTCAATAGTGTTTTGTAAGGCTATTTTGTCTAGTATATTTGTATGATTTGAATGTGCAGGATCTGATGATGTCATCCTTTTAATTTCCTCTCTGGTAATCAGAGCAAATAATAATAATTAGTCACATGAATAGATGTTTTGCGAGAAGCACATTTGTTGAAATGAAGTACTTGGTGTCTAACCGCAACCAGATCTCAGGCTGAGAATGATTCAAGGATATGTGTTTCCTATACTGATGTGTAGTATGGGAGGGTGGACTTTAACCCAGGCCCTCGTGCAATAAACTGGAAGTGTTTGAAATGTGGGTCTACCAGCGAATGGTTCGCATCTCGTGGACAGAATAAATATGAAATACAGAGGTGTTGGATAGGCTAGGTACAATTACAGAAGCACTGCTATCCTTTAAAAGAGGAAGCTTGAATATTTTGGACACGTGATGCGGAACGACAAGTACAGGATCCTGGTGATCTGGGGAAAAATTGTAGGATATCGGCGACCTGGCCGACAAAGAACTTCTTGGTTTAAGAACATCAAAGACTGGTACCAGACAAGAACAGTTGAACTTTTCCGTGTGGCAGTATCCAAGTATCAAATAGACACATAGAGGAAAGAATGGAAGGAGATGCCTTCGCTGCGCTGCCTAGTGCAAGCTGCTGAAGCAAAACGGCACGCCCACTTTGGGTAGCAAGAAAATGGCTGTTCCTATGCTTAAAGCCGTAAACCACTCCAACTTTTCTTGGATTTTAGTGACATAAAACTCTCTGTGGGTTGGGGCTGTAGAATAGACCCACAGTATTCCCTGCCTGTTGTAAAAGGTGAATGAAAGGGGACCAGTGAGAAATCGCTCCTAAAGGAGGATGAACCAGCAGGATTTGGTCAACAGCATAAGAATGGAGAAGGCAAAGGGAAACCACTCCATTAAAGACCTTTATGTGTATCCCAAGAAACCCTATGATGAGTCCCAAGACAAATGTTAGTGAAGTTGGCAACTGCAGGATCACACCTCAAAGGAAAGATGTCGGTCCCGGCAGGAGAGGAAATGGGCCTCTCAGGTCGTTATCAGGAGAAATCCCTATTTTGAAATTGGAACATGGAATGTTCGAACTATGCTACAAGCTGGGAAACTAGAGAACTTGAAAATAGAAATAGACCGACATAAATTAGATATTTTAGGATTAGCTGAAACACGTTGGAGAGAAGAAGGAGAGTTCATAAGCGGAGACTTCAAAGTCTTGCACTCCGGAAGTGAGAATGGTCAAGGCGGTGTAGGTTTGGTACTAAATGCTAACTCTTCAAGAGCCCTACTGGATGTTGAAGCTATGGGAAACAGAATTATCATAGCACGTTTTCTGGCAACACCCGTAAATTTAGTTGTGGTGCAGGTATATATGCCTACGTCCAGCAGTGATGATGACGAGGTTGAAGAAATGTATGGGAAGCTGGAAGAATTTCTGCGTAAGACAAAGGCTAGCGAGAACATTATTATAATGGGAGACTGGAATGCAGTGATTGGTGAGGGAAAAGAAGGATTTGCAGTACGAGGGCATGGTCTTGGTAGAAGAAATTCACGTGATCAACGTCTTCTCGAATTCTGTGAACAAGAGAGGTTCGTTAGAAGTAACACTTGGTTTACCTCACCAAAGACGCGGAGATATACTTGGAAAAAAAACAGGTGACTATCAACGTTACCAGACTGACTATATTCTTGTCATGGAAAGATACAGAAATCAAGTGAAGAAATCCATGGCATATCCGGGCGCTGACATCTGTTCTGATCATTCTCTACTAGTAATGAGTACGGCACTGAAATTTAAACGCAGGATTCAGGGAAAACCAACAAAGAAGTGGAATCTCGAAGCATTTAAAAGTCAGCGGATTAAAAAGCAATATCAGGAAGCCACTGATGACCACATATCATCATATGCAAGCAACTCACAAACTGTTGATCATTTATGGTCAATAGCCAAATTCTCCATCGAAAAGACTGCTGAAGACTATGTGGGATTTGTGGAAAGAGTGAATCCCAAACCATGGATCACACAGGACATTCTCTTAAAGATGGACGAAAGAAGAAAATTTAAAAACGACTCTTCAGAAGTAGGCAAAAATAACTACCGAATGCTAAAGAACCAGATTGATCGACTCTGTCGGGAGAAGAAAATGGAATGGGGCAGTCAAAATGCAAAGAAATCGAATTTCTGCAAAAACAAGGAAGAACAGATTTAGCCTACCAAGAGATCAGGGAAACAACTAAGAAACAAAAAGGATTCCGCACTAGACAGTTCCGTGATACACATGGGAATCCTATATCAGACCTGAATTACAAGATGGAACACTGGAGGATGTATGTTGAAGATCTATACACAGAACCAATTCCATTCGTTTTGCCAACACTTGGCGAGGAAGACAGGTCAATTGCAGAAGATAGAATTATTAGATCAGAGTTCGATGGAGATCTAAAATCAATATCCATAGGTAAAACGCCAGGTATTTACAATGTTCCTGCTGAACTAATGAAGAATAGTGGGGATAGTACACTTGAATGGATATTCAAATTGGTAGTAAGAATTTTCGAAGAAGGTAAATGGCCTCGGGAGTTTTATACCAGCGTCATCATTCCAATTCCAAAGAAGACTGTACCAGTTGAATGTAGTGACTATCGGACCATTAGTCTCATCCCTCATGCATCATAGATACTTCTGCAGATTTTGAGGAAAAGGATGGAAATATACATCGAACAGTATCTAGACAACTCTCAATTTGGTTTTCGAAAGAATATGTCTACACGTGATGCTATCAGGTCCTTGCGATGTCTTGGAGAAAAGATGTTAAGCGTAAACAGAAACCTTTACGTGTGCTTTGTGGACTTCGAAGAAGCATTTGATAAAGTCAGCTGGCACAAGCTGTTTCCTCTCCTGAATCAAATAGGATGTCCCCATCGATTAATCGGATTAATATTTGATCTGTATATAAATCAAACTACTGTTCTTCGGCTTGGAAATGACGTATTAGAACCCGCTAAGATCGGCAAAGGTGTGTGACGAGGTTGTTTGCTGTCCCCTGGACTGTTCAATGCCTTCGCTGAAGCTATAACAAAGTGTTTTTTTAAAGGTTCTAATATGGGAGTGAAAGTTGGTGGAAGACTTATCCAGAATATTAAATTTGCTGATGATCTGGCATTACTTGCAGTAAATCCGCATACATTAACAAACATGTTGGAATGTTTAAATGATACAGCTACAGAATACGGAATGAAAATCAATTTTAAGAAGACCAAGATTCTGTTGATAAGTAAGCATCAACACCAACTAAATATAACCATAAATAAAGAACCAGTACAACAGGTCAGTCGATTTAAATACCTTGGTCAGATCTTCACAGAAGACCTACAATGTGAAGTTGAAACCAGGAGACGTATAGCCATGGCCCAGCAGGCATCTCAACGGTCTCCCTCACTGCATCCACCAACCTCATCCTCGGCCTTCCCCTTGGGCACCTTCCCGTGACTTTCTCAGTAAATAATCGCTTCAGGGCTCGGTCTTCTCCCATTCGCATCATATGTCCACACCATTTTAGCTTACTGATCTCGATTTTGTCTTGTAACTTTGGGAATCCTGTTTTCTCCCAAATTTGCTTGTTTCTGAATTTGTCTCTGCGGGTCTTTCCAATTATACCTCTAAGGAACTTCATCTCTGCCGCCTGGATTCTACTTTCCTCCCGTTTAGTTGATGTCCACGTGCCTGCTGCATACGTCAATATAGGTGTGTAATTATGTTGAATACGAGATCTTTGAGAAAGCATATGACAGTGTATGCAGAAACAAAGTATGGAAGTCCCTGGAGGATAGAGGAGTAGAGAAATGGACTATAAAGAGGATAAAGGAGATGTACAAGGGAAGCGTGAGCTGTGTGAAAGTGGGAGGAGAGAGATCTGACTGGTTGGAACAAAGAAACGGCCTGAAACAAGGAAGTGCACTGTCACCGTTACTTTTCATTGTGGTGATGGATGACATAATGACCCGAGTGGCACAAGTAATTGGGGACGGAAAGATGAAAGCAATGGTGTTTGCAGATGATTTGATGATTTGGGGAAACAAGGAGGAGGAGGTACAGGAACAGTTGGACGTGTGGGAAGGAGTAATACAAGGATATGGGATGAAATTTAGCATAAATAAGAGTGAGATGGTGATCACAACAAGGAAGAAGGAAAGAACCACAACGGGAATAACAATTGGTGGGGAACAGCTGAAGAAAGTGGAGAGTTTTAAGTATCTGGGAAGCCTGATACAAGATAATGGAAGAAACGATAGAGAAATAAATGAGCGGGGGAGGCAGGCAGAAGCATTTCGGAGGAGTGTGAGAAGCATGTTATGGAGCAAGGATGTCCCTCAGAACAGCAAAAAGATCATATATCGGACGTACTATGTCCCTATCCTGACGTATGCCTCGGAGACCTGGGTTATGAAAGGAAGGGAGAGGAGCAAAATACAGGCCAGTGAGATGAGGTTCTTGAGAAGCAGTATTGGAGCTACAAAGATGGACAGAATAAGAAATGAGAGGACCAGAGAATTAATGAAGGAGGAACCATTACAGGATGGTATAGAGAAATCTAGACTTAGATGGTATGGACATGTAAAACGAATGGAGGAGAAGAGGATACCCAGGAGAGTACATGAGACGAAGTGGGAAGGAAAGAGACCAAGGGGAAGACCAAGAGACAGGTGGCTGAAGGGGGTGGAAGAAAGCGTGAAGAAGAGAGGAGAAGACTGGACAAGGGTGGAGGCTGAGAGATGGTGGGAAGACAGAAGACGTTGGAGAGGCTTGTGTTCCAAACAGACCCGGCCAGTGGCTGGAAACTGTGCAAGATGATGATGATGACGAGATCTTTTTGCATTTCTCGGGAACTTCCTGGTTCCACACCAGACTCCTCACACTCTGGTAAAACCCATTTGCTTGTTGGATCCTCTTACCAACTTCCTCACTTCTCCTTCCATCATCTGTTAGGACACTCCCTAAGTATTTGAAGCTTTTCACAACTTGTAATGGTTTTCCATCTACTGCAATATTCCCCCTACCATCTCGCACATTTCTTGTCATCACCATCGTCTGACTCTTCTCCACACTGATTTTCACTCCATGCTCTTCTATCTCCTGGTTCCAAACATTTACTTGTTCTTGGTCTTCCAATTCATCATCCCCCCATATCACTATGTCATCAGCGAAGAGTAAGGCCTTCGTCCCTTTACTTCCCATTTTCAGTTTCACTCGTTTATGGATTCCATCCATGACAGTGAGGAAAAGTAAGGGGGACAATACACTCCCTTGTTTGAGACCTGTTTCTACATTGAACCAGTTTGTTTGTCCAATCTTGGACAATGAACGGATTATTGTAGCTAAGTCAATACAAAACCCATGTGCAGCAGATCGTGAAATTAAGACCCATATAAAAATAGCAAGGTCAACTTTCAAAAAAAAAATGAGAGCTTTAATGTGTGACGATGCCTTGAATTTAAAACTAAGACAGCATATTGTGAAATGTTATGTTTATTCCACCTTGCTTCATGGAGTAGAAGCTTGGACATTAAAATCGTCCTCCATTAAAAGGCTTGAAGCTCTGGAAATGTGGTTCCATAGAAGGATGCTGAAAATCCCTTGGATAGATCACATCTCTAATGAGCAGGTATAGTACTGCGGAGAGCAAACTCTAAGCGGGAGCTGATGATTACCATCCAATGTAGGAAAATTGCAAAATACGCAATATTATACTTCATTTTAAAGGGCAAAATTGACGGGCATCGAAGAGCAGGCAAGAAAAGGACGTCTTGTCTACGGAATCTTCAAGACTGGACGGGCACAAAAATGATTGAACAACTTTACCCGTGTTGCTGAGGATAGACAAACAATATCCATATTGTCATTTAGACTTTCACGGCATAAGCCCAAAATTCAACATTATGAATATCCATATTGATCGCCAACATTCAGGAGACTGGGCAGGGCATATAGAAGAAGAAGAAGGAAGAAATTGATGAATTCTGAGGTATGTCAAGGGTGACGAAAATGTTATAGTAATGGGAGATTCGAATGCTGTGGTAGGAAAAGGAAGAGAAGGGAAGATTAGGGAAGATTAGTACGAGATTTCAGATTAGGTGAAAGGAATGATCGAGGAAGCAGGCTGATGGGATTCTGCACCGAGCATGAGTTGGTCATAGTGTAACAGTCCGAATACTTCCCCTTAATTTATATGTTTTATAAGCAGCAAAATTAATTTAATATTATTATTATTATGTATATTTTAATTATCATATCGATTGTGGATTTATTTTATAATTTCTTTATATATATAAGCCGGCCCCGTGGTGTTGGGGTAGCGCGCCTGCCTCTCACTCGGAGGCCCCGGGTTCGATCCCCGGCTCCGTCAGGGATTTTAAAACTGACGTGAGGGTTGGAACGGGGTGCACTCAGCCTCGTGAGGACAATTGAGTAGCTGTCTGACAGTGAGACAGCGCTCCGATCACGAATACCAAGATTAACGGCCGAGGGGACCCGACGCGCTGATCACGCGTCACCCCAATATCTGCAGGCCAAATGGCTGGGCAGCGGTCGCTTGGTTGGCCTTAGCCTCTCATGGGCTGTATAGTGCCAGGGGTTGACTTTTTTTATATATATAAGGGTTTTAATTATTGTTTGGCGGAAGTTATAAAATGGAGATTTTAGTTAGATTCATGGTAGGTTATATTTTATAAAAGACTTGATTAGGAAATTTTTCGTTCAGCATGTCGTCAGCTTTGCCACGGGAAGTCTGCCGAAAATAGACATGACTTACGAGAATTATGTACAAACTTTCCGGGAATGCGAGGTTTGAGACAAAGCACTTGAGTCAGTTGGGACTGACGTCACAGATTTCAAATATGAGAAGCATCATGACGCCGATTTTGAAAGTACAACCAAAGCTATACCACGTGGGGGCATTAACGAATGAAGGAGGAAATTGTCGACTTGTGAATATGGAGAGGGAAGATACGTCATCCCTACCCCGAATATGATTGGAGAAGAACTTCGGCGGAGAGGCAGTATTGCAGTTACATAAAACCTCTGTTCTTCCGCTCTGAAGAGGACCACTTTACTTTTGACTTTTGTCATTGACTTTTAGAGCAGCGACATAATCTACATATTGTACGTATGTTCGATTGTCAACATTTTAGTTACCAAGTTTAAAAATTAGAACTATGTCTGACGTGAAGTTGATCAGTGTCATGGATCATATTCACAAGATGAAATATGGGTTTTACCACTCACTCAAGTCAGCCAGGAAATGGGACTCATTAGTTCCCGACATGAATAAGATTAAATCTAAAGATTTTAAGAACGAGCTATCAACACTACATTCCATATGACAGCAGAGAAAAATCAACACGACCAGAATGAAGCAGAAGAATGTGAGTCCAATACTAAGTTCCGATCAAGTCTCTGTATTTTTTTTTTTTTTTTGCCAATTAGATTCCAGCTTTCGTTTAAATTCATTAAATTCACATTCCATTTTGTAGCTTTCGCCAATTAAATGTAACTTCCAGATGTATTTTTTTGTGAATTCATTTGTTTCTCTTTTCAAGTCTTTTTGCTGCTTTAATTTGATTAATTAAATTTTGTTCTTAAGTAATGGTAGGACTTTCATTTCCAGTAGCTAGCTTAAACATAAGGCATACCTTCTCCCCATAACGATAAAACAATTGGTTAATGGCTCAGCTATGCCACGGCTTGGGAGAAAGAGGTTTCAGGTGTTCTATTTCAACATTCAAAATCAATTAAATACTTTGGCTCATCTAAGGTATTAGATGTCCTGGCGCCCACACAAGCAGATCATAATCTATGATAATCATCTGGTAAGAAGTAAGTATACTGTTGGAGGTGTGTGTAAGGTGGTGTGTATTCTTGTTGCGTTTTCTCTACGGTACTCCAGGAGAAAGCAATATTGGAGCCCCGTCAGGAAAGTAACCTTTGGTCACTTAGAAGGACTGGGAACGTTACATTTGACGCCCAACTGAGGAGATTCTTATATATGTATATTTACGTGCAAGGTTGGTAACGAAACGTTACAATAGCTAACACCTTATTCAATAACCACAATAGAAGAATATACACATGGATGAGACCAGGAGATACAGGGCATTACCAAGTCGACTTCATTATGGTCAAGCAGAGACTTCAAAACCAGATTTTGGATTGCAAAACATATCCTTGAGCCGACACAAACTCTGACCACAATCTGTTTGTCATGAAATGCAGACTAAAGTTGAAGAAATTGCAGAAAAGCCAAAAGCCAAAAAGGTGGGCAATAGAGAAACTGAAAGAGAAGGACGTGAACGAAAGATTCGACGAGTAAAAAGGAAGTCCTTATGAATAATCCAGAACAAACTTCAATTGCAGAGGAATGGGAACTTTTGAGAGGGAATTAACAAAATCCGCAGAAGAAAACAATGGTAGAAAAGAAAGAGAAGGTAGAAAACCGTGGATAACTCAGGTTATACTAGAATCATAGCGTTTAGAAGAGAAAGTGTGCCGACTCCCGAGTTTGCCGTATCTTTAGTATGGGTAGTTGCTGCGCCCACCGGTAGACTGCGCAGCGGTTGGTTGTGGCTGACTGGAGACACTTTCTAAGCGCTCGCGAGTTTGAAAACATGGAAATGCTGCCGTGTTTAGTCCTTATTTCTTGGTGTTGAAAAGTGTATGCGATCAAGAAGCGATAGTGAAATAATACATAAGTTATGACATTGGTGTGTTTAGTATTTGTAAGCCTTTACACTTATTTCTTTACGTTTGTGCTGTCGAGTGAATTATAACCTGGTAAGATTCGTCAAACAAAACTGTGTAAGTGAATATGCCGTGTTGTTTTGTTCCCAGGTGCCGATCTGGATACGACAAGTCATCTGCAACAGGTAGGCACTTTTTTAGACCTCCAAAAGCCGAAGATGATTTATTTAAATGGGCTAAGGCCATTCCGAGGAAAGACATTAAATTGTCAAGTAAGTCATATGCAGGCTATGTGACAAACATCGCTCCGATAATTTCCTTATAAAAACGGACACTTTCATTATAGAAGGAAAGACAGTCGAAATGGCGAGAATGAGATGGAGTTTGAAGCCTGGTGCTGTCCCACACTATCTAGCCGGGTATATTGTCAAGCAACTAAGGAAAGGGATCAGCTGTGTGAAGTGTGCAACAACCCTTCAAAGTGAAAAGGCCGTCGGACACAACAGCTGCAACTTTCACTAATATAAAGGACTTTGGCACAATAAATGCCCTTAGTTACCTAACTCAACCGTCTGACAGTGTCTTCAACGTTCTTTTACAGGTCGAAGTAGTCGTTGAAATGGAATTGTCTTCCCTTTCAAATTTGTGGGTTGATATATTTTATGAGTGTTAGGACAGCATTGATGAGATTGTTTTAGGGCCGTGATTTTTTGATGGTGTATGGAACATAAACTGGACCTTATTGGAAAACTCGTTTTTCATTTCATGAAGTGCGCTTTTTCTTTCGTACGAAAGAAATTAGGAAAGAGCAGTCAACTTCTAAGTCTGGAAAATCATCGCGTAAGCTGTCCAAAGCTTCGGACAACTGAGAGCTATAAGTTATATGGGTGAGTTTGTCATTATACTGTATTATATTATATTTACTTTATTTGTGCAGTAGTGAATGGTCTGTAGCTTTACGATTTTCATACATTCAGTTACATTTTGACCCCCGTCAGAATGTTTTATTTCCTTATTATATGAACCTATGACGCAATCTGATGTTTCATAATTAACACAACGGACGTTAGCGTTGTATATACTCAGTGCGGAGAATTTTATATTTGGATCATCTTGTCTAATACAACGTAGTGTAAGCTGATAACATTCAGTTACTGAAAAGTAACATTCAACTGCTTGTATTGATACCGTCCTCACTCAGCGCTAGCCGACGCTAGAGCCACCTAGCGGCTGGACCATACAAACTCCACAAGTCGCGTCACTTTCTCTTCTATACGCTATGCTAGAATTAATGGACGAAAGGCGGAAGCACAAGAATGCAAGAGATGTCAGGGAGAAAGCAGAACACAGATGTCTGATAATGAGGTTAACAAGAAGTGCAAAGAAGCAAAAGAAGAATGGTTGAAGGAGAAATGTGCAAGTATAGAAAATTGTCTGAAAGTAGGAAACGTAGATCTTGAATGATACTACCATCTGTTAATAGCAGATATGGATAAGAATATCTATGACAGAAGAGTCCCCAAAATAAAACTATGGCGACTTTCTGAGCCAAGTGTGAAAGAGGATTTCAAACAAAATATCTGTAGAATCCTGCCGAGGGCAGAGCTGAGATCAGCAAATGAAGAATGAGATGCCCTAAAAATAGCAATGGCAACAACAGCAGAGAAGATATGTGGGAGACAAAACTAAATAAGGAAACCCAAGGAACCACATGGTGGAACAACGAGGTGAAGACTGCTATCAAAGAAAGGAATGTAGCAAGAAGAGCTTTGTATCGAGCAAGACAGCATGGAAATCTGAGTGGAATACAGTCCAAGCTTTCAGATTATAGGGAAAAAAGGTTGAAGGTCAAGGAAACTGTTCAATCTGCAAAACAGAAATGCAATGAAGATCCTGCAAATAAAATATTGGAAGATGTCAATAAGCAGCTTCTTTACAGCATTGTGAGGAACGAGAGAAATGAATGTGTGCTTATCAACTTCATAGAGCTACCAAACGGAGAGGTAACCAGAAGTGAAGAAGGAGTATTGCATGAATTCAGGAGATATTTTTATGCTTTAGACTGAACTCTGAAGACAATGCAGTTCCATTGGATGTTAATCCTCCAAACCTCGGACGCCAAGCTGCAGGGAAACTCACCTGGTTGGAAACAGAAACAGCTATCATGAAACTTAAAAACAACAAATCCACTGGTGCAGATGAATTAAGTGTGGATATGATAAAGGCTTAGGACGAATTTGGCAAACAATGGCTTTACAGAGTTTTAAACAAAATATGGGAAGACAATGAAATACCACATGACTGGAAGATGAGGGTCATCATACCATACCATTGTTAGCAGCTTCGGTGGCGTAGTCGGTAGCATGCTGAACTGCTATGCCCAAGATAGCAGGTTCAAACCCGGCCGAAGTCGTCGGATTTTTTAAGAGTGTTAAAAATCCTTCAGTATGCCTTCCTTCGGAGGGGAAGTAAAGCCGGCGGTCCCATGTCATAGATTTATGGCATGTAAAAGATCCTTTCACAGACTTAACTTGTGTAAAGCAAAATTTGTTAGGTTAGATTTCGTCAGAACGCTCTATCCAAGTTCCAACGTTCACCACTAGGTATCATTGATATCTGGAGGCGAAAGTTGGAACTACTTGAAATTGAACGGAACTTGTAGCTCACCCTTTAGGTGTCCGCTGGAAGTAGCTACAGACTCAGGCGAGCCGAACATGTCCTCGGACACTCCCGGCACTAAAAGCCATACGATAAATAAATAAATAAATAAAAAATACCATTGTTCAAGAAAGGAGAGCGCAAGGAATGTACTAACTACAGGGGTATAACCCTTCTATCTCATGGATTAAAACTGTATGAGTCTATTCTTGAGAAAAGATTAAGGAAACTAGTGGAACCTACCCTCGAAGATGAACAACATAGATTTAGGCCTAGTAGATCAACCATCAGGTTCGGAGGTTAATTTGGGATAATGGGATAAAGACAAACCACTGAAGGCTGAAGAAGTGATGTACGAGACCTATTACTTAACAATAATGACATATGATAGGAATATGAAAGATTCGCGATCGTGAATTTCGCTCATTATTAAATGAAGTAATACACAAGTGATAATCTGTTTTAATAACCCTAAAATTGGCAAAATTTTCACAAATTCCGCATGAAAACGCGAATTTTGGCTTTTTTTTTTCGATTTCTCAGTGCACTCGCGATAATTCGCGGCAATCAATACGCGAACTTCTGCGAATTATCAAAAACCGCAAATTATCCGTAGTTATGTTTTTAAGCCTTTGGTCGAGTCCAAATATTGAACAACTTGTTTTACAAGCATCTAACAACAAGTCATCGGAAAATATTACACTCGAAGAATTAGAACAGGTCTTGAGGAAACTTCGAAATGGGAAAACACCTGGAGAAGATTCGATAAATGCAGAAATGTTGAAATATTCAGGCGATGCCTTCAAGAAAAGATTTCTCGGATTATTGAATTTAATCTGGATGGGTAAGAGGCCTCCAGAAGATTGGCAAAAGGCAATAGTAGTTCCTCTTCATAAGAAGGGAAATATGAAAGTTTTGGAAAATTATAGAGGAATAAGTATACTTAACTCAGGACAGGGAGGCATGGAGAGCTGCATCAAACCAGTCAAAAGACTGAAGACTTAAACAACAACAACTCTGGATATAAAATTTTTGCAAACATTGTTGAAGAAAAATTACTGAAACATTACTCTGAGTTAATAGGGAATGAACAACATGGGTTTAGAAAACGTCGCACATGTGCAGATGCCTACTTCACCTTAAAAATTTTGATCGAAAAACGCAGGGAGTTCAATTTGGAAACACACATATCATTTGTTGATTTTAAGAAAGCCTTTGATTTTCTTGACAGAAACAGACTTATTGACATATTGGCCAGAGATGGTGTCCCCCAACAGTTAATTGATAACATTTCCAACATGTATAGTGGTACTCTTATTTCAGTAAGGTTAAGTAATCATAAATCCGAGTGGAAGCCAATCAGCAGAGGGGTAAGACAAGGCTGTGGACTCTCTCCATTGCTATTCATGATCTACATGAATGCTATAATAAAGGAATGGAGGTGAGAAAGACATGGTTCAATACCTATCAGCAGGCATCTAAAATATTTAGATGCTATACTATTTGCTGATGATGTTGCATTGGTAGCAGCATCTGAAGATGATCTGCAGTGGTCAGTTTTCAACCTCCAGAAAGTGGCATCAAAATTCAGCATGTGCATTTCTACTGAAAAGACTAAAGTAATGGCCTTTAAGGGTAAGGACCCTATCCCCAGTAAAATTTGTCTGGATGGTAAAATTGTAGAAAGAGTTAACGAATTCAAGTATTTAGGATATCATTTATCATTTCAAGAAGAACGAGACATAACTGCAAAAATAACTAATTATACCAGAACAACAGGAATCATCTATCACGTCATGAAGCCATCTCTTGTCCAAAGGCATACACGCTTGCGTTTGTATAACACATTAGCCAGACCAACCCTATGCTATGGCAGCGAGGCATGGACAATAAGATGTCAGGACATCTCCAGACTCACAGCACGCAAAATGACCTTTATGCGCCGAACAGCAGGCTATACTAAATGGGATCATAAGAGAAACGAGGATGTGCTGAAGGAACTAAAAGTGAAACCAATAACTGCATACATTTGTGACTACCAAGAGAACTGGAAGCATCATGTCCAAAGGAGATCCTTTGCTACCAGCCACGGGGAAATAGATCGATAGGACGTCCGATGAAGAGATGGAGGGAAAGTGCAAGACCGTAATGGGACATTTGGCCCAATACTTGGAAGGAAGATGATGATGATGATGTTTTTAAGCCTAACAAAAACAAAACTAATAGTTAAAATATTGAAATGTAGTTTTTGAACACCCCAAAAAAAAAGAAGAAAAAAATTAACACTTTAATAACATTGTATTGAAAATACACAGCCTGCTTCCAGTCTCCGACCGGGTCAGGAATGGAATGAATGAAGCCCCCATCTAGCAGCGAGGATATGAACTGTGCCGGCTGCCGAGGCCTGACGCACTCCTCTGGGGCAATGATTAAATGAATGACAGATGAAATGAAATGATAGTGGAGAGTGTTGCTGGAATGAAATTGAGACAGGGAAAACCAGAGTACCTGGAGAAAAACCTGTCTGCCTCCGCTTTGTCCTGCACAAATCTCACATGGAGTGACCGGGATTTGAACCACGGACCCAGAGGTGAGAGGCCGGCGTGCTGCCGCCTAAGCCACGTAGGCTCCTGTTATAGCAGTATAGCAGCTGGTCTTCTTGGTTTCATTCTGTAGTGTATCGTACCTGTCAGAGTACTTGAAAGATATTGTGCAATTTATGAATGAAGTAGTAGGGACTGATAGCTCTGGCATAGATTTTCTCAACTATGTTTCACATGATGAAATACCAGTTCTTGAGATTCAAGTACATGCCATGATCATCACATCAAAGAATTTGGCACAGACATCACTGAACTCATCTCTTTAGAAGACCAGTCTTATCAAGCTGTTCACCTTATACAGTAGATAAACATCTCCAGAGAATTAAGCAAGCCCTTAAACTTGCTGTTTCTGGAAATTACGGTACCAACATTAAGGAGTAGTTGGAGGGTTGTGGAAATGTGTCAAAATGAGGGAAAATACACTTAGTTTTAGTAAATGCTGAGTCCCTTGCTCTTACAAAATTAATCAGCTTTAGATCCATAGACACTAGGAACAAGATTTACAAATGTGTGTGTTTGATCCAGCAGAAATAGTGCCAATGAACATCAATAAGGATCTTGAAAAGAAAATTAAGAAGTTGCCATTCTGTGGAACACTGGAAGAAAGTGAGGTGATAAGAGGATACAACGAACTGCAAACTTTACTCAAGAAGCAGACAGACAACAGGACCAAGACAGACATTGTTGGAATTTTGCAAGGAATGACATTTGCAATTCCAAAGTTCTCAAAATCTGTGTTGAAGACCATTTGGATGCCCTGTTCAAACACCGACTGTGAATGTTTCTTTCCCTTTTCAGCTTACACTAGCACGTTAAGATATATGCGTCACCTTTTGTCACAAGAGAATTTGGATCTTTTCACCAATAATAATAATAATAATAATAATAATAATAATAATAAGATTGATCCTCAGATTATATATTTCTTGGAACACGCCATGACATCGTGGCGTACAGTGATGAGCCTTAGTACTACAAATGGCAGTATTGCAACAAGTATGATCCCAATCCACAAGGGAATATTCCAAGGAGACTCCTTGAGCCCATTATGGTTCTGTCTTGCGATGAACCCACTATCAAACCAACTTAATTCAACAAAATATGGATTCAGTATCAAGAAGAACTCCAGGGAGCTTGCAAAGCTCAACCATCTCCTGTATATGGATGACCTAAAGCTATATGCTGCCACCAGAGCACAACTAGAGTTTCTGTTGAAGATAGTGGAAACCTTTTCACAGGATGTGAAAATGGAATTCGGGCTGGAGAAATGTAAGACGCTGAACATTATGAAAGGCAAGCTGCAGGAAGGTGTATATGAAACAGCTCAGGGCCATCAGATTGCAACAATGCTCACTAGCGAGACCTACAAGTATCTGGGAATGAAGCAAGCCAGACACATAGAACACTCAGTAGTGAAACAAGATCTGACGAAGGAATTTGTCAGAAGAATTAAGCTTGTTTCTAACACCAGCCTCAACAGTAAAAACTTGGTTAAGGCAATCAACGCTTATGCTGTCCCTATTCTTAGTTACTCGTTTGGGGTCATCAAGTGGAGTAAAACTGACATTGCAAGCTTAGAACAGAAAATTAGAACATCACTGACCAAGTCACGAAAACACCATCCCAGGGCATCTGTGGAACGAGTCATGTTACCGAGACATATGGGTGGGAGAGGAATTGTTGATATAAACAACCAAGTAGCTCGACAGATCTATGAGCTAAGAAAATACTTCTGTTCTGTATCGAACCATTCGATGCTGCACAGGGCTGTCACAGAAGCAGATGATTCAACTCCACTACTCTTAAGTCAGCAAGAGACTCAAATTCAGGTGCGCAGTGATTTGGATAGATTCAATGCCTGGTTGTCCAAGCCACTACACGGAAGACATCCCAATGAAGTCATCCAAACTCATGTCGACAAACTAGCGTCGAACTTTTGGTTGATTTCTGGGCAGATGTTTCCTGAAACAGAAGGCTTTATGATGGCTATTCAGGACCAGGTTGTCCCCATGAGGAACTACCTAAAGTTCATAACCAAGGATGCATCTGTGCAAGATGACCATTGCAGATACGGTTGCCCAACATCTGAGACTGTTCAGCATATTATATCGGGTTGTCGCCATTTTGCAGGGACAGAATATAGGAAGAGACATGATTTTGTTGCCAAGATAGTCCATCAAGAATTGGCTATACAACTTCAACTGCTGAGCCAAGAGAAAGTGCCGTACTACAAATATGCTCCTGAAAGTGTACTGGAAAATGACAGCTTTACGTTGTACTGGGATCGTACTGTATTGACAGACCAATCAGCTGTGCACAACAGACCTGATTTAGTTCTTGTTGACAAATGCATGAAGCACACCACCTTCATAGATGTGGCGATCCCAAACAGTGGCAACATACTAACAAAACATGTTGAAAAGCTGTCAAAATACACAGAGCTTTCAGAACTGATAAGGAAGCAATGGCACATGGCACAAGTCAGGACAGTTCCTATTATTATCTCCAGCACTGGCGTGATTCCCAACAACTTAAAGGAATCGCTCACGGCGTTGAAATTAGACCCAGGCCTTTTCAAACTGATGCAGAAAACAGTCATACTTTCTACGTGTCGCGTAGTAAGGCTGTTCTTGGGCAATCAGGCCTGAAGCAATGAGGGGAATATGAAGCTACTACTCAATGCAGTCACCAAGAATTTGCTCCTTGTGATATGTACGGTATCTGGGATTGTAAATGTTTTCTTTCCAGCAAATGCTGAGAATGTGTAAGCGCATGCGCAAAAAAAATAATAATAATAATAATATCGTATGGCCTCGGATGCCGGGTGCAAGCTTTGTTATTTGACACCCAGAGGGTAGCTTGCATGTCGAATTTCGTTGTTCCTTGAAGCACTATGAAAGTCAAGGAGGTTAGATATCTAAGCTCCTTGAACACTATAGCGCTTTCTAGTAGAGAAATGAGGAATTTTGTGTTGGCGGAAACTTCAGAGATTAATTTTGCCATTATGAACACGGCCTACTGAATTCAAATGGGTTCTTTGACATGCCAACATCGTATGACATGCGTGTATCCTTTGAAGGATGACTGTGAAATGTGTAATTAGTGTATAGTATTTTAATATTTAATGCATGTTATCCATGATATGAGAAATATCCAATGCAATTGAAACCACCGAATTTTCCACTTTAAAATACCGCTTTCTTCACTTTGAAATCACCGAAAAATTCCTATCCCTAAGTATGGAGCAGAAATTTGGCCGATGATGAGGAGAGATGAATGCAGAATACACGCAGCCGAAATGAAATTCCTACGGAGTATGGTACAGGACTAGGAGAGAGACGAGAAATGAAGACTTTCGAAAGGAAGGTAATGTACAGAAGCTGAATGATAAGCTGGAGCAGAACCGATTGAGATGGTATGATGTTGACGATGATAATTGTTGTTTTAAGGGGCCTAACATCTAGGTTATCGGTCCCTAATGATCTGGGTGATAGCAAAAATGACAATGAAATGGAAACCAGAACGAAAATTAAGTGAGATGGAAAATACTTACAAAAAGGAACTCAGATTGAAACAACTCACAAAATGTTCTTACAAAAGGGAATTTAGAACGAAAAGTTTCACAAGAGGAATAGATTGAAAAAAAAAGACGCACAAAATACGTACAAAATGCAATGTAGAGTCGAAATACTTATAAAATGCAATTGAAATTCAAAAAACTCACTAAAATGCTCTGCACCTACATTGAAAGACTTACTAAAAAGCCATTTAGATTGTCAATCTTTACAAAATGCAATTGAGGTTGAAAACAATCGCAAACTGCAATTTAGATCGAAAAAAATTACAAAATTCAACGTAGATTAAAAATATGTAGTGTAGATGCAAAAAAAAAACGCTAAAGGGAATTTAGATAAACGGGGAGCCAATTAACAAAAACAATGCAGGAATCTTAAAGAGAAAAGGAAATATAATGAAAAGAAAACGAGAGGTCTAAGCCCTCAAAGAAGGAGGGATCAGGAAAGATGAGACAAGGGCCAAATAAGGCGGGAAAGTGAAAGACTCCCTCGGCCTCGGATACCCTAATACCGTCGGGGTCGGAAAAGAACAAGAGTTGACCAAGGGAGGTCGACAGGAAAGAAGACGGAGAGGAGCCCGGCACAAGTAAGGAGATGGTATGAACGTGTGGAAAGGTTCAATGATGAAAGAATGCCGAAACAAGTGACGGAAAGAGAGGACAAGGAAGACCTTGAGTATGGTGGATGGATTTGGTAAAGTTCAGTGTGAGAGAACGAAAACTGGAGTGGAATTCAGTGGGTTTTTTAGGTCGTGTAGCCTCCTGAGAGGCCGAGTGCAGGTCTCTCTAGTCGACGCCCGTGGGCGACCTGCTCGTCGGGATGAGAGATGGAATGGATGCAGATGAATGAAACTGGGCAAGGATGTGGAAGGAAGCGGCCGTGGCCTGTCAGAAGGTACTGTCCCAGCATTTACCTTTGTCTACTCTGTTACTGTTTCCATCCACTGTTAGCATAAGTACTATCGTCGTCGGCTTTAACTCGTTTCCGAGTATAGATCTTCTTCCAAAACAGTCTACCATAATCTTAAGGTTGAAGTCTGTGGGCATGTTTGCGGTGACTGAACAGTCCAATGCGTGCATGAAACAAGAGTCCACACAGATCACACAGAACTGTTGGTGGAGGGCGTGGCTGTGCTGCACGGAGCTTTCGTGCTTGTCGCTTGGCCTTAACAAGTCTACGACGTTCTTCTTCAAACATTTTTACAGCAGCCGGGATGGTCTGGCGCCAAGTTGAACGGTCCTTAGCAAGCTGGTCCCAGGTTTGTGGATTGAGACCTGTCAACTTGATATTCTCTTAGGGCCTCCATGAGGTCTGGTGCCGGAGGTGAGTTCACCATGCAGAACCTGGCGTGGTAGTCTCGTATCATCCATCTGATGGACATGTCCAATCCATCTAAGTTGATGACCAATGATGGATGATTCTATACTATTAGCATCCGCTTTCTCAAGAACATCAAGGTTGGTGATGTGGTCTTCCCACTTTATCTTAAGGATGGATCGAAGTTTTTGTTGATGGAAGAGCTCAAGCTTCAAGAAGTACAGGGAGCGGCAAAAAGATGGCGGTTTTTAAATCACAACAACACAAACATTTTAAATGATACAAACTCTTTTATTACTTATAACAGCAAGGTGTACATGCCAATTAATGGAAAACGTGAAAGAACAATAGATTTTAACTTTTAAGATTTGAAGATAACTTCTTTCAAATGATGCCCATCTTTTGCCATGCGGTTTATGTCGTTGTACGGCTGAGCGAGTCGAAGAGGATGCGTTCCATCTCGTAACACAATTTTGTTATGGGTGAGTAATTTTAGAGCTAGAGGTTCAGCCTTAAAACGTACGTCGACAGGCCGTCCAAGGTCAGCCAGGACACCAGAAAATGTTGAGCGAGTGAGACAAGCTGTGGAAACCAGTCCACAGCGGCCGGCTCGTAAACAAGCTGCTGCTTTACAAATCGAACAGTGAGACGAATATTGAGTTTCGATTTGCATTTTCATCCGTATAAAATGGTTATTGTCCAGCAGTTGAAGCCTAATGACTATGCAAAGCTTCAGTGCAAGACTGGAAGAATGCATGGCAAAAGATGGGCATCATTTGAAAGACGTTATCTTCAAATCTTAAAAGTTAAAATCTATTGTTCTTTCATGTTTTCCACTAATTGACATGTACACCTTGCTGTTATAAGAAATGAAAAAGTTTGTATCATTTAAAATGTTGGTGTTGTTGTGATTTAAAAACCGTCAGATCTTTTTGCCGCTCCCTGTACTATAATACTGTACTGTATAAAGTTTTATCAAGTTTCAGTTTCCATTAAAGTGATGTTTGGATGTCCAGGGATTTTGGTTTTGAGTGGTTCCACTGTTACTTATTCACCAACCTCAGTAGTGCACTGATTACTTAAAAAGACTCCCAGAGGATAGCAACCACTGACAGCATGCAACAAGTCTGGACTATCTCTGCAGTCCTTCATTTGTCATGTTAACACACAGCCCCATTCTTCTTATTCTTATTCTGCTTCTACGGCCTCATTGGACCACTTCAGTCAATCATTTCTTGGTCCTCTTCTTCAGTAAGTTTCCTTTCCGAGTCGCCCAGTAGCTCTTCATTAGCTCTGATCTTCTCAGCCGTTCCTCATCTGAAAATACCCTTTTTGCTGTATTACGTTTGTCTATTTTAGCCTGAAATCTTATTTTTATATCTCTCAGTTTTTTTAATTTTGTTGTTTTGTTTTGCAAGTCATCCAAAGTTATTTCCAATTCTTTCATATCTTCTCTAATTTCCTTAATCCATCCTACTTGTTTCATATTCCAAAGTTTCACTACAATTTTTCTAGATAACCTGGTTTCTGGTGTCCTCATGATGTGACCAAAGAAAGAAAGCCGTTTCTTCCGAATAGTATCAGTGATGGGCTCCAGTTCTCTGTATACCACTTCATTTGGTACTATCCACCACTGTCCATCTTTCTGATATTTTTTATTTATGCATGTTCTAGCTATTCTTCTTTCTACTTTTAAAATTTTGTCGATTCTGTTTTTCTGAGTAACTTTAAAAAGAGTTTCACTTCCATATGTCACCTCTGGTTGAACCACCGTCTTGTAATGTTTTAATTTTGTTGCGATTGATAGGCATTTTCTTTTATATGTAGACCATGTTAATTTTTGGGCTTTTATCATTTTATTAGTTCTTTCTTACCATGCAGGTTTCTCATCCAAGTTGTAAGTTATAATTTCTCCGAAGTATTTAAATTGCTTCACTATTTTAACTTTCTTGTTATTTACTGTTATGTGATTGATTACAAGTGGATTTGCTACTATTATCTCTGTCTTTTCAAATGATATCTGAAGTCCAACTTTTTGTGCTATATTTTGTAGGCTTATTATTTGATTTCTGGCTTCTTGAATATTATTAGCCAGTAACGCTAAGTCATCTGCGAATCCCAAGCAATTTAAGTCTATTTGATCTTTCTTGGTTCTAATTCTTATGTTCCTAGGATTTTCTCTGTACCATTCCCTCATTACATATTCCAAAGCACAATTGAAAAGTAGAGGCGATAAACCATCTCCTTGTCTTAATCCTGTTTTAATCAAGAGTTTAGTGCTTTTCAGTCGGTCAACACGAATGTACCCAAAAGAGATGGGTTATGCCCTAATCCTGAAATAAATTACATGAGATTAATAAAACACTAGGATGACCAGTTTCGATCGTCAAGCGATCATCATCAGATCCATTACACTTAGGCTACAAAATCTATGTTTGAAATACAGGTGAAAATATTTACAATATGTACAATTATTTAGTTGCAGTATTGGTACTGCAACTGTCAGTGTATGCTAAATGCAGTATATATGTTAGGTGAAATGCTAAATGGTGATAGTTATCCGTAGATTGTACTTTAGAGAGATTATATGGTTGTAAACTATGGTTAAACTATAAAATTTTAGGCTAACTACTTATCTGATTGTCTTCCGTACAACAGCTACTCGCAGTTTTCGTGCTCACTGGAACTCACTGTGCGGTAGACTGCGATGGTTATCTTAACGACTGGTTTTTCCCTGCTTTCTCCCCCCTGCTCCTACGTGCTGTGGGGAGTAATAGCGATGTGTTTATGTGAGGTGTTGCCAACCTAGATAAGGTGTATGTTATTGAATGAGGTGGATCTACAATTATTAAAGACCGTGGATTAGCCCTCGCCACGCGTGGAGCATAACCCATTCGAACTAAGCGTTGACGGTCTTATGAGGACGTCCCGGCACCTTTAATACTGCCGCGAATATGGGCCTTGGTTTATTGCAGAAGATAAGTACATTGTACACCTGATCCAGATAACATTTACCTATTAATAACCCCCTAATCCCCCCTTTTTTTTATCTAGCTTGGCTGTGTCGCTAAATTGTGTTTTGTTTCCGACAGGGTGTGTTTTTTAGTAGCGTGAAGAGGGGTGAGCTCTCCATGAACGTGTGTTCATTTAGATTGTTGGGATTGTTTCGTTTGGCTAGGTGTATCTCGATTGCTTCCTTTATGTCAAGAGCTCTGCCTTTCTATTCGTGATGGATTATTTTAAGGTCCGACTCTATGTTGGTAAAGCTGTGCCCTGCGTCACACATATGTTCGCACACGGCTGAATGTGTTCCGTATCTTATCGCATTCCTATGTTCATTATAACGTGTGTCTACTCGCCTTCCACTCTGCCCGATGTAATTAGCTTGACAATCGGTGTCTTGGCACGTAATAGAATATACCCCTGACCTTGAATACGGGTCACGTTTATTTAGATTACTATTTAGGAGGTGCCTAGCGGTTGTGTTTTTCGTCGTGAAAGCTATCTTTATGCCTTGCTTTTAATCGTAAACGGTTCAGATACGGTATTTCTCCTCTGAATTTTACTTTAGATTTGGTGTTTGTTAGAGTTAGTTTTATAATTTTTATTAATTTGGGATGAAGTCCGAAATTCCTTAGTATTTTCAGCAATGAAGATCTATGTATACAATCATAAGCTTTTTTGAAGTCTACGAAGGTCATGACTTGCTGTTTTTGTCTACGTTTGTAGTAGTCCATTACTAATTTTAAGGTGATTATCTGTACAGGGCAGCTTCGCCATGGCCGAAATCCACCTTGATATTCTCCTATTTCCAGTTCTAATTGATCTTTACAACGATTACATAGAATTCGTGACATGATTTTATATGTGATATCCAAAAGGGAAATTCCTCGATAGTTGTCAGGATTTGATTTTTCTCCTTGCTTGTGTAATGGATGTATTATAGCAGTAGTCCAATGGACTGGCAGTTCTTCTTTGATCCAAATGTTCACTATGCATTGGTGTAAAGAAATCTTTAATGGTTCTGCTGCATATTTCCACAATTCTGCAAATGTTTGATCTTCTCCACTCGCTTTGTAGTTTTTGAGCTCTCTCAGCGCTTTGTAGACTTCTTGGATTGTGGGTGGATTTATGTTTTCTGATGGTGTTTTAATAGTGGTGTCTGTATTTATTTGAAGCAGCCCCATTATAAATGCATTTTAAAAAGTTTGGTTAGTAAATAGAGGCAATGTAATCTTACCTTCTGAAGATAACTGGACACCTTCCCTGGAATGCTCTGAGCACGAAGGGGTTGGTGGGCTGAATCAGTCATAGCAATGGCATAGACCCGGCTCTTGAAATCAGAGAAGAACGTCTTTGCCTATAAGGAGGAAAAAATACATCATTTCAGAGGAACTTGGGATTTGTTCCACATCATATTCCAGCAGGGTACAATTTGAAGATATAGGGGAATCTCCTCCTAACGTCAAGTATGACCCAAATAGTCTATGGAATTATATTTCTCATAGTTTTCGAAATGTTGAACTCACCAATTGGTAAATTCACGGACACACTCTCAAATCATCTCCTGTATTCAAGAGTATAATATAATATTAAAATCAAAATGGAGAGGAAGAGATAGCTGCTTTAGACAAAATTCCAAAAAAGGACAGTATCAACCTGGTGTATGAACAAGAGCACTGAGGATATTCTCATATATAACCATTTCAGCCACTCCAACTGTAGGACACTTACGAATCTACTTGAATCCCTTTTCTTTAAATTATTATTATTAATTTCATTTTGGTCGTCGAGGGACCACGAGCCAATTTCAATGCTTTGTCCTTTGCTGTTCCTTCTTCCTCCAGTATTCCTTCACCATCTTACTATGTTTCCTCTTCCTTTCCTCGGACCATTTCGAGCCGGTTTTCTACCCTAGGAATCCTTCCATTTTTAGCACTTTTTGCCTAAAAATATCACTTTATTATTTTTATTTTTTTATTTCTAAATACACTGTATAACAAAAAAAGCGCACCGGAAAGGCGTTGTCCGATTGTAAGGAAAGTACGTATGCAAAGACATTCAGACTGAACATGCAACTGATTAAAGTTTCGTGTCCAATGAATGAATAGTGGGAGCTACCGTGCATCCGAACTGTGCATGCATCAGGTGTATATAAGGCACGATTCTGAAGCGTATGCTCAAAGCAGCCGTTGCATCGACTCACTGCGATATCTGAACGTCGGCTGTAAGAATGCCACGCCGAAGGATTCGTGCTCATTACGAGCAGATGTCAGAGTTTGAAAGAGGTCGTGCGATCGGATTGAAAGAAGCTGGTGGGTCGAAACGAGCTGTCGCTGGACATTTGGGTCAATGTGATGCGGTGATCAGACGATGCTGGCAAGCGTGGGTCAGCAATGGCAAGCATCAGCGTCAGGACGGCAGTGGTCGACCGAGGGTCACAACAGCACGGGCAGACAGAGCGATTGTCGAAACAGCTGTCACAGCATCGGAGTTGTCGTTATCAACGATCCAGCGTGTGACCCGCACACATGTGTCCACCATGACCATCAACAGACGCCCGAGCGACAGGAATTTCCGCTTGCGTCGCCCTTTACGCCGCTTACCACTCACGCCTGTTCACCGCGCTCGAGCAACGTGGAACTATGCTGACTGGGGACGTTTAGTCTTTAGTGACGAGTCCCGTTTCCAATGGTGCCCTGACGACAACCGCAGGCATGTTTGGAGACGTCCAGGCCAGCGTGGGGATCCTGTCTTGACTATCGCACGCCACACAGCCCCACAACAGGGGGTGATGGTCTGGGGTGCCATCTCCTTTGATAGCCGGACCCCTCTGATAGTCATTCCTGGCACACTGACAGCACAGCGGTACGTCGATGACATTCTACGGCCGGTTGAGTTACCGTTCCTTCAGCAACATCCAGGCCTTACTTTCCAACAGGATAATGCCCGTCCGCACACGGCACGTGTTGCTATGGACTGTCTTCAAGCTTGCTCTATCCTTCCTTGACCAGCTCGGTCACTTGATCTCTCTCCCAAAGAGCTCATTTGGGACGTCATGGGAAGGCGATTGCGAACATCCCGGAATGTCGCTGATTTAACCCAACTGTTGGAGACCACTTGGCACGAAATTCCACAGGACACCATCCGGGAACTTGATCAGTCCATGCCACGTCAAGTGACAGCTTGCATCCAGGCCAGGGTTGGACAACATCTTATTGACGTCCTCACTTTGTAACGCTCTACCTCTGCAATAAACCATTCTATAGTTGTTCTGCATTTTTGATCATCTGTTTTTCTATGTCTGTTCCTCGGATCCACCGATTTTTATCGTCATCGGACAATTCCTTCTTGGTACATCGTGTCTTTTTGTTGTTTTTATACAGTGTACTTAACAACACTCTCAACAATACTTATGGTGACAGAAATACTGAATATAAGTGAAACCCAACTCAACAAACAAAGAATATCTCTCCAACAAATATTTTAGGTTCTTGCTGAATCTGTTGCGAGCCTTTGCCTTGGTGCAACAAGTAGGGGCTCTTGGTACACCCTGCCCAGACAGTATCTCGTACTGTCTCATACTATGTGCTACTTTCCTGCAGCTTTTCTCCTCACTAATAGAGCTTTCCAAAAAGATGACATATGGATTTTCACGGAGTCACGCTGGCAGGAAGAACAGAACTTTTGGTCAGGAGACTATAAGATCATTAGCACTAAATCCAACAATGGCTGGGCATGGGTAAGTTTCAGATTGACTAGGAAACTCAGACAACAGGTGAAGTATTATGAGCAATATAGTGAATAGGAGATTGGAATGCTGTGGTGTGCAAGGGAAGAGAAGGGTTGATAGAACGAGAATTTGGATTAGGTGAAGGGAATGATCAAGGAGGCAGGCTAATAAAATTCTGCATCGAACACAAGTTGGTCATAGCTAACATCTTATTCAATAACCACAATAGAAGAATATGCACTACGATGAGAGCAGGAGATACAGGATGCTTCCAAAACGACTTCATTGTAGTCAAGCAGAGAATCTGAAACCAGACTTTGGATTGTAAAACATATCTCTGAGCTGGAATAAACTCTGTCCATAATCTGGTTGCTATGAAATGGATATAAAGTTGAAGTAACTGAAGAAAAGTCAAAAGTCAAAAGCCAAAAAGGTGGGCATAGACAGACTGAAAGAGAAGGACATGAACGAAAGATTCAAGACGAGTATAAAGGAAGGACTAATGAAGAAGTACAAACCACAATTGCAGAGGAATGGGCACTTTCACAGAATGAAATAACAAAATCTGCAAAAGAAAACATTGGTAGAAAAGAAAGAATAGGTAGAAAACAGTGGATTACTCAGTCAGGATATACTACAATTAATAGACAAAAAGCAGAAGCACAAGAAAGTAAGAGATGAGAGGGGGAAAGCAGAATACAGATGTCTGAAAAATGAGGTACACAAGAAGTGCAAAGAAGAGATATGAGAGGGTATAGAAACTTGTCTGAAAATAGGAAAAGTAGATACAGCTATTCAAAGGAGTAAGAGTACTCTTGGGGAAGGGAAGACTACTGTAAGTGCTATAATAATAACGACTCGGATGGAAAATCTCTAACAGAGAAGAAAAGGATGCGAGATGGAAAGCTTACATAGAGTGTTTGTATAAGGATAAGGAGATTGAGAATCATGTAATGGAAAGGGAAGAGAAAATTGATGAGGATAAGAAAGGAGATTTACCATATATACCCGAATGTAAGACGAGGTTTTTTCCCACGTTTTGTGTTACAAAAATTTGGGGTCGTCTTATATTCAGGGTAAAAAAAAAAATTTTTTGCAAAGTAGTATGTGGTGTTGGCATCTTGTAACTCGCAACAAATCAATGTGTTAATGAAGATTAAAATATGGTTTGTTATGTTTTAATTACCATGCATATACGAATAGCGTACATTTTGACGTTAGGATTTACGCATACACATCAAGCGGATATATTATATGTTCTAAAGCATATGGAAATATGTTTTTAAACAATCTTTACAAGAACAACCAGTCAGTTTTACGAGCAGTACCGGTAATTGAGTGATCAACATATCTTAATTTAATAACGTCTCCCATTCTTGAAAAAGAAATTATAGAGTATGTCTTGGAAAAGCGGGCAGAGGGATTTCCCATAACACGAGACGTTATAAAAATGAAAGCACGACCTTAAGGGCATATATTGTGCAAGTTATGAGCTAGCGAGTATATTTTTGAAAAAATCTGTAAGAGGCAGTTGATAACTAGGCCTCGTCTTATATTCGGGGTCGTCTTACATTCGGGTATATACGGTAATATTGAGATCAGAATTTGATAGAGCACTACAAGACTTAAACATGAACAAAGCACCAGGCATAGATGATATACCAACTGAGTTGCTACGCTGCCTAGGTGATGAAGGTCTGTACAGGTTATTTCACTTGGTGAGTAGGATTTATGAGACCAGTGAGGTGCCGTCTGATTTCAAGAAGAATGTTATCATCCCTATACCAAAGAAATGATGATGATACTTGTTGTTTTAAGAGGCCTAACATCTAGGTTATCGGGCCCTAATGGTCTGTAAAGAAAATGACAATGAAATGGAAACCATAACGAAAATTAAGTGAGACGGAGAAAAACTTATAAAATGGAATTCAGATTGATACAACTCACAAAATGGAGAGTGGTAAAACTTACAAAAGGGAATTTAGAAGGAAAATACTCACAAAAGGAATAGATTGAAAAATACGCACAAAATGTAGTTTAGATTCGAAATACTTACGAAATGCAATTGAAATTCAAAATACTTAAAAGATGCAATTGAAATTGAAAATGCTTACAAAATGTAATTTAGATTAAAAATATTCACAAAATGCAATTGAGAATCAAAATACTTATAAAATGCAATTTAGATTGAAAATACTGTACTTGCAAAATGCGGTTTAGGTTGAAAATACTCACAAAATGCAATTGAAATTCAAAATACTCACAAAAGTGGCACCACCTACATTGAAAGACTTACTAAAAAGCAATTTACATTGTCAATCCTTACAAAATACAATTGAGGTTGAAAATACTCACAAAATGCAATGTATATCGAAAATACTTACAAAATGCAACTTAGATTGAAAATACCTACAAAATGTAGTGTAGATTCAAAAAATTCGCTTAAGGTAATTTAGATACACGGGGAGCCAATTTAATAAAAACAGTGCGGACGTCTTAAAGAGAAAAGAAAACAGTGTAACGTGTTTTTCGAGGGTTTTTTATGCAACTGGCATAAGTCAGTAGGAAGCTATATTTATTTACGCGGCAAATTGTTCAGCCAAGAGAATTTTTCATGTTAATTTATTATTATTATTAATTTATTATAATTATTATAAAGGTATTTTCGGAGCATTTTATAAAAATTATTAGCATTCAGATAGGTTTTCTATGTCTTAGAAAACGCTATCAAGCAAATTATTACGAACGACAATATCATAGAAAATTATGTGATTGCGGAATTTTACGGAGTTTTCGTCAGTTAGGATATTTTGAGAGACATGAGTCACTGGAAATTCATATACAGGATTAATCTTGTCGGGAAGCATGACGCAATCCTGCGTTGCAGCTTAACGAAAAGGCGGATGTATGGAACGGAATAAGACTTCACCCTACCGCCGAGTGTAATGAGCCAGAGGAGGGGAATATAGCGGCGTGCTCAGCCAATCAGTGGAGACCACGCAAGCTAGAAGTCGGATGAAGAGTGGGGATGCGATGGGTGCATATATCGTTCAGTGTTCCGTGGAACGAGGACTATCTGTATAGAACTTAACGAGTACGGTTGTACGCGGGAGTCGCTCCGATGTTCCGTGGAGTCGAGGACTAACTTTTGTAAAACTTAACCAGTGTGGTTGTACGAGTGTTTGGGTCCGATGTACGGACCATAGAATTATCTAATCTACCAGAATCTCATCAAATATCGACAAAGATGTCGACATCCAGGAGACTGTGGGAAGCTCACAGCATCATCCAGTACGAGGGAAAGGCTTCGGTCATTTCCAGTGGTAAGCGCGAATGACGCAGAAATACGCAATCTCTCATTTCTCTTGGTTTTATATTTCATATTTCAGTAACTTCATAGCTTGGGAATAAGAGTAAAATCAATAATTTATCAGATTCCCTTTTCACGTAATTTTCTATCGGTAATATTAAAATCGCAACGCTCCAATTTAAATTTTAAACTTATTATTATTATTAATTTTGCTATTCTTGTTTTATATAATAAATTCATTTCTTTTACAATGCAATCTTTGCTTTCAGTAGGTAGCATTAGATATAGACCAATTCCTTCTCCTGATACAATTGTTTGTTGGGTTAATGATCAAATCATACCACGATCTGAGTGAATAGAGTCTTGAAGGTGTTCTGCCAGAGCTAGACGTTGTTAAATACAAATTTAGATTTCAACATTGCATTGAGGTCTTGGCGCCCATTAAAACAACATAGCTTAGGCAAAGGTAAACAGTTACATTTATCTCCCAACAGTTAGGGGCAGTCAAACCGTTACAATTGTCGCTACCAACATAGGGCATTAATAACCGCTACACTTGTCGCTCAAAGTGTGGGCTAGGAAAACTGCTACAACAGGAGGTCTGAAGACTGAGGGATCAGGAAAGATGAGACAAGGGCCAATTAAGTCGGGAAAGTGAAAGACTTCCTAGGCCTCGGATACCCTAATACCATCGGGGTCGGAAAAGACCAAGAGTTGGCAATGGGAGGTCGACAGGAAAGAAGACAGAGAGTAGCCAGGCACAAGTAAGTGGAAGCAATGCCGGAATCAGCTGGGGTCCATACCAAAGAAAGCAGGAGCTGACAAATGTAATAATAACAATAAACTCAGCTTTATCAATCATGCTTCAAAGATCCTGAATAGAATAATTTACAAGATGGAAAGACAGATAGAAACCGAGTTGGGTGAAGACCAATTTGTTTCCAGGAGAAACGTACGAACTAAGGAAGCTGTAGCAAGTCTTAGGCTGATCTTGGAAGGTAGGATACGGAAAGAAACGAGAACATTCCCTGTATCATCATTTACAGGGGGGGATACATGTTTCGGCATTTGCACCTTCATCAGTCCTTATACTAACACTTTCTAAAATTACTCTTCAGCAAGTATGCTACATCAGATTGAAACATTTAAAATACATTAACGTTCATCCAATGAAACTAGATGTAATATTCTTAAAGCAATTTGCAAGACTTCATTAAGTCCATTGTTAAAAACATGTACAAATGAAAACTTGATCCAGTGCGATGTTCTTAAATTGCAAATTGCTTTAAAGAATTTTACATCTAGTTCCATTGGATGAACGTTAATGTGAGTAGTCCGTTTGCAAAGGCCGCTAAGTGCATTATAAACGAAACCGGGTAAATGACGAAAAACTGCTACGACCAAACTATTTAAGCTAATACCTTATTTTTTAGCCCTGAAAATTAGCATAAAAACATTTATTATTCAGTTAAGATCTGTGAAATCTACGGTTGGATCTTCTGTCCCAAAACATATATTAACATATTGACTTACCGGTTTTTGCACACGTTTTGTGCAGTTAGCGACTTTTGCACCCATGACGACAAGAGTCGTTAATGAAAGTTAGGTTGCAAAACCCTCTATTTTGTTGTTTTACGAATGGCATTTGGACGAGATTATTAATAAAGAACTATTTTAGTTTCAATGTGGTTTATTAGGAAAAATATATTTTGATAAAATAGAACCCATCGTGTGCGATAAAAAGAAAATTGATTTTTAAAATACATCTTAAACCTCATTTAGACAGCATAAAAATTGTACAAATAAGAAAATGCACAAAACAAGGAAAAATGGCACTTAAGTTCGGTCAGGTCATCCTCCACACCGTCCACCTGCTCTAAATCTGCTGGGTCTTCATCTTCTTCCTCTTCAGGTCGGACAATATTCTTGCGAATGGCTTCTTGCTCCTGGAAGACCTCACTGAAAAATATTAGTTTGCCGTTCACTGGCAGGTTTTCACCGATGTGCAGCTCTGAAAGCCGTCGAACATCTTCTAGTTTAGTTTCATTGAGTGCAATTGGTGAGGGACCGGGATGTTTGTTAAATTTCGTTCCTTTTTTCATGATGCTCTTCCCCTCACCAATCTCAAAATTGTAGAACGGTTCTCCTTGGACCAGACATGTCTTTTTTTTTGTTTTGATTTGCCAATTGTGAACACGATTTTCTTCGCTTTTTGGAATAGGAAAAGACTACTACCCATATATTTTTACCATGCCATCCGCATACGCTTTCCAATCTCTAACAGGACACGCATCTTGTGCCAGGCAACCTTCCGTCGCAAACTTCTCAATGTGCTCGATGTATCCGGAGGGACTTTCAAAGACACTTTGCGAAGTTGCCGATCAATATTTCCAAATACTCTGTCAGGTGGGATAAATGAGTGGCCCACTATTTCCTTCAGACATGCGGGAGCTTTTAGCTGTAACCAGTGATATAGCATGCTGACCTTAGTCTCGATTTTGTTCTGTCCCTCACAGCCATCAGAGAATAACCAAAGTATTTTGCACCTTAAATGTATGCTGGCCAGTTTTTGATGAACTGCCGATGGTATTGGTTTGATTCTTTGGCATGTTGATATTCTAACCAAACGTAAGAAGTTGTTTTCAACTCCAATATCAAGGGGTTCAAATACTTAAACTTGCACTATTTCTCCCACTACTTCTGCCGTTTCTGTTCTTCCCTCCGTATTTGGAACATCCACAATAGAATTACAGTCCACAAATGCAATAATTGCTTCACTTAAATCAACAAGATCACTCATTTTTCTGGCTTGAAACGCCCACAAACAAGAAACAACTTGTCGATCAACTGTGCTTTTAAACGGTGTATTTCCACAAGTCATTGCTGCGTACGCTTCCTCGCTAGTGCAGCCAATCCAAATATGAAACACAAAACTATTCTTCCCGATTGTAATTTATGGTAAAAGAGTTTTGTGGGAGGAATATCGGCAGTTCTTGTACCAGTTAGCGTGTTTTGCAGCCGTATGTGGCAAGGCAGACGCCATACTAATGGAACTTAATGGTCTTTGGACACGTGGAACAATAAACTGGCTTTGCAACCGTAGCCAACATGCATTTAGCGGTTTATGCAAACGAACGCGATTTTTGTTGGCCATTTTCATACGGTTTTGAGCGGGTTATGCACCCTGAAACTTATTCCATCGTGTAACCAGTTAAAAGACGAACGTGACGGTGTGCTCAATGTCAACGGAATGCAAATCAATTGAGTCTCAAATAGAACAGTTATGACATCCCGCAAAAAAGTTTCGCATAGGAAATCCATTTACTGAACACAGAGCTGGATTATAATTTCCGTGGAAAAAATGTCATATGCTTGCTTCCTGCATGATGTTCTGGTACGTCTTATGTAAACAGCAGCATCACTAAAATTGTCGGCGAAATCTTACGAATGTGTAGAAATTGGAGTTGCGGATATTAAGGTACAGTGCTATTTCTTTTGCAATATTGCCCAGTTTGTATATGTATTGTAACTACAATGGTTGATCCAATATAGGCTACATTGTCAACTTTCAAATCATGTAATTCATGTCCGACATGTTGGATTTTGAGTGCATGCCAGAAGCTATCCTTACGTAATTGGTCATGAATGAAAATATTGAGCTCTGATTGGTTGGAAAAACTGTGTTATAATGAAAAGTAGTGCTTTTATGACCCCCATTATGAAACAGTTATCTAACATATAATATTTACATATGGACATCGTCGAACATAAATCAATTAAAAGTGTGTTTCAAGTTTCGACCTTTCATCTATACTTTGCTGCTAGAGGACAGTATGCCATGGAGCTGAGATGGCATCAGCCTGAAATCTTTTATAATTATTATTATTATTATTGGAATTAAACACAATGTGTACAGAATTATTACATAACAGATATCATTGACATTCGTCCTTTGCATAGTGCGAGATTGGCATTGTTCTTTGTGTACATTCAAATAGGTGATACTGTGTGCAGGATTGGTTGCAGAGTTCACAGCTGCATTGACTGTCAGCGTTGTGGGAACCTTTCCTGTTGCAGATTTTATGGTGGAACCCGTATATTGCTCCTCGGGTGTAGAGGTGTCGTAGTTCATAGCCGGCTGATCTCCATTCCTTCTCCTTCATCTTTTATAATCTTTTATAATTTAACCTACTAGTCTCGAAAAGTTTACACTGTAGGCTTATATTTTGGAGTTGACAGGATATATACTGCATATAAGAGATCATATCCTGAGAAGCCAGAAACAGCTGTTTGGCCAAACTCAATCACATTCTCATTGCAGTTGGATGCTATTAGACCCAAAGTGTGTGCTGATGCGGGAGCCACGACAGATTGCATGAATTTAGAGTTTCTACTATGTTGTTCGTTTTGAATGTGTCCAAACCAGAATGGGCATTCATATCACCAGTTAATATTGCATATTTAAAATTTGCGCAAGCATTTCTTTTAATAGTAGTTCCATGAAACCAACTTTGGGTGCTCTCATCATCATCATCATCATCATCATCATTTCCCCTTATCCACTCCTGCCGGGTCGGGGTATTTATGGCACTTCTCCACTTTCCTCTTTCCTTCCACCATTCTTCTTCCACGATCTTGTCCCAGTCCAGATTTCTTTTTCTCACGCTGTTCTTCACTGAATCAATCCACCTTGTTCTAGGTCTTCCCCTTGCTCTCTTACCCTTGCAATGGCCTCCAGCATCTGTCTTGGTATTCTATTTTTCTCCATCCTCTTTACATGTCCAAACCACCTTAGTTTATTCTTCTCAATTCTCTCATTTAGTTTTCCCATCCCAACTTCCTTCCTAACATCTTCATTCCTCACTCTGTCTTTCCTTGTCTTACCTATCATACTTCTTAGGAATTTCATTTCACTGGCTTGGATTCTACTCCCTTGCCTGCTCGTCAGGGTCCAAGTCCCAGCTGCATACGTTAATATGGGAACATAGTACATTTTATACATTACCTCCTTGCTTTCCCTTGGTACTTCCTTATCCCAAACAAGTTTTCTTACACTTTGATAGAATGCATTGCTCTGCTGTACCCTCCTGCCAATCTCCATGTCCAACCTACCAGTATGCATCAATTCACTTCCTAGGTATTTGAACGTGTCCACGATTTCCAAACTCTGACTTCCAATTTTCACAGTGCCCTTTCCTTGTCTTTCCCCTCTTGTCATCACCATGGTCTTGCTTTTCTCTATACTGATTTTCAGGCCATACTTCTGAATATTTTCGTTCAGTGCATCTAGTTGTTTTTGCACTTCTTCCGTGTTCCTTCCCCAGACCACAATATCGTCTGCAAATAATAGTAACTTCATTTCTTTATGTCCATATGCTTCCTTTGTTTCCTTTACAATTTCATCCATTACCATTATGAACAAGAGAGGTGACAGCACACTCCCCTGTCTTAGTCCAGTCTTGTTCCTAAACCAATCTGTCTTTCCAACAGGGGTCAGAACCCTGCTAACACAGTTGTTGTACATTGCTTGCACCATTTCCAACATTTCTCTTCCCAGTCTCTTCTTAACCATGGTTTCCCACACCTTCTCTCTGGGGACACTATCATATGCCTTTTCTAGATCTATGAAAGTCATGATCAAATCCTCTCCATATTCCCAGTTCTTTTCCATCACCTGCCTCAAGCTAAAGATTGGGTCCACTGTGGATCTTCCACTCCTGAAGCCATACTGTTCCTCTTGCAACTCTCCTTCCACCTTTCTTCTCATTCTTCTTTCTAATATCCTTTCCAGTATTTTTACTATCTGTGATATGAGGGTGATCCCTCTATAGTTATCACACACTTTCTTGTCCCCTTTCTTAAACACTGGTATTCTAAGCCCTTTCACCCAGTCTTCTGGTACACATTTCCGTTTCCACACACACTTTAGCAGTCGATACAGCCATTGCATACCAACAGGTCCAGCAGCCTTTATCATTTCTACACTGATTTCATCCACCCCTGTTGCTTTTCCCATCTTCATTTTCTGTACTGCTAATTCCACCTCCAGCATTGTTATATCATCTTCTGTTATAGAGTCGTCAGGTTGTGTCACTTCGATCTCACCAGTACAATTGCTCACGTTCAATAGCTTTTCGAAATACTCCTTCCATCGTCCCTTTATCTCTTCCGGGTGTGTTAACAACTCTCCATCTTCCTTTTTCACCAGCTTTGTAGTAACCCTTTCTTTCCTCTTACTTCTTAGAAGCCCATACAGCATCCTTTTACTGCCACTTACATCTGCTTCCATTCTTCGTGTAAATTCTTCCCAACTTTTCTTCTTTTCTTCTCCTACCACTTTCTTACACCTCCGTTTGCTGTCGTGATACTTCCTTTTGCTTTCTTCTGTTTGATCTCGGTTCCATTCTTTCCATGCAGACTTCTTTTCTTTCACTGCTTTCCTCACTTCCTCATTCCACCACGGTGTCTCCTTCTCTTTCACTCTTGTTGACGTCCTACCACAAGCACTCTCTGCTGCACCAGCAAATGCCTTTTTAAAGTGGGACCATTCCTCTTCTACATTTTCCACTTCAGTAACTGGGATTTGTTGCTTCAATCTCTCCTGAAAATCTTCCTGTACAGCTTTGTCTTTCAATTTCCATACTTTTATTTTACTTTCTCTGATCTCCTTTAGGTTTTCCAATTTTCCCCATCTAAATTTTGCCACCACAGCTCTATGGTCCCCATCAAATGCTTCTCCTGGTAAAGCTGTCACATCCATCAGCTTTCTGCGATTTGTCCTTTCCACCAGGAAGTAGTCAATTACTGATTTTGTTCTTCTATCACCCCACCCATATCTCGTAATTTTCCTGCTGTTTTTCTTCCGAAACCATGAATTACCCACTATCAGTCCATTCCTTTCACAAAAGTTTACAAGTTCCTCTCCTTCCCGGTTCTTTTTCCCATATCCATATGGTCCAACGACTTCTTCCTTTCCTTGTCTCTCATTTCAGACTAGTGCATTCATATCTCCCATGATCACCACTTCTACATCTGAGATTACTCTTTCTACATCCTCCAGGAATACTTCAATATCTTCTTCTCTGTTTCCAGTCTGTGGTGCATACACTTGTATGAAGTCCATCACGTCATTCTTCATCTTCATTCTAATTTTCATTATTCTGTCACTCACACACTCTACCACTTCAACATACTCCTCCAGTTGTTTCGAGGTTATCAGTCCCACGCCATTTTTTGCCTCTTGGCCACCACTCCAGTATAATGTATATCCTTTCCTCAATTTCTTCCTTCCTTTACCTTTCCATTTCACTTCACTCAGCCCCATCATTCCAACCTTCTCCCTCTCCATGAAGTCTACCACCTCCTCCACCTTGCCTGTCAGGGTCATGACATTCATGATTCCCACTTTCATTTCGGTTACTGGTCGCCCATTTCTCACAGTTCCCCCAGTACCAAAGGAACTGTGCGTCGCCTGCAGGGTACGACCTAACCTTTTCCGAATCATTGGAAGTGCCATTTCCATTTTAGGCTGTTATTACGATGGGGTCGCCACTCCCAAAGGCATTTTATCAAGCTACTGCCAGCTATTATTCAGGCCACCCCTAACATGGAGAACAGACGCCCTTGCAGCCGCCCCTAACCTGGGAAACAGACGCTGCCGATTGATGCTGTACTCATACTATTCCCCGAGTACTGGGTTGCCTCTTCCGCAATCTCCACCGTTCCGAAGTCCATCTTCTCCGCTGCAGATTCCGTTGAGGTCTTCGCACGTAACCCTGTGCACGGGGCCTATGTTATACCCCATAGGACTGGGTCCTCACCAGAACTTAGCCGGTACTGTAGTTCCATGGTATATTACAGTACCGTTGCCGACCCCCGCGACGTGGACGCGCCTGGCAAGAATTATCCATGTAGCCAATTAGGATTGACTCATGGACCGGGTTAAGGAGCTGTCTAAATCCAGCCTCCAAGGCTCTATAAACACAAATAAATCACACCTTAGTGTGTTTAAGGCAGATCTCTACAAAGAGGTACTCAGGTCTGAAATTCTCACTATTTAGGGATTTGCAGATCACCCGGCACTTAATGTGCTGTCGAATATACACCGCTACTCCACCTCCTTCTCTACATTGTTTGACATTGAGGTAGATATTATAGCCGGGCAAGGTTACAGATGAATCGGTAAGGGATTCATTGAACCATGTTTCACTTACGGCAATTACATCAATATCGGAGTTACCCATGTGTATTCAAATTCTGCGAAAAGTTCCAGCATTTTAAGTGACTGTGTTCAGGTGAGTACTTTAAAATCTTTGGTTAACCTACCAGCTATGTCACAACTATCCATACCCACGCAAAGCTAATTTAAGGTTACTCTTCTTCTGCTTTTACGGCCTCATTGGACCACTTCAGTCAGTCATTTCTTGGTCCTCTTCTTCAGTAAGTTTCCTTTCCGAGTCGCCCAGTAGCTCTTCATTCGCTCTGATCTTCTCAGGCATTCCTCATCTGCAAATACCCTTTTTACTGTATTACGTTTGTCTATTTTAGCCTGAAATCTTATTTTTATATCTCTCAGTTTTTTTAATTTTGTTGTTTTGTTTTGCAAGTCATCCAAGGTTATTTCCAATTCTTTCATATCTTCTCTAATTTCCTTAATCCATCCTACTTGTTGTTTCATATTCCAAAGTTTCACCACAATTTTTCTAGATAACCTGGTTTCTGGTGTCCTCATGATGTGACCAAAGAAAGAAAGCCGTTTCTTCCGAATAGTATCAGTGATGGGCTCCAGTTCTCTGTATACCACTTCATTTGGTACTATCCGCCACTGTCCATCCCTCGGATATTTTTTATTTATGCATGTTCTAGCTATTCTTCTTTCTACTTTTAAAATTTTGTCGATTCTGTTTTTCTGATTAACTTTAAAAAGAGTTTCACTTCCATAGGTCACCTCTGGTTGAACCACCGTCTTGTAATGTTTTAATTTTGTTGCGATTGATAGGCATTTTCTTTTATATGTAGACCATGTTAATTTTTGGGTTTTTATCATTTTATTAGTTCTTTCTTGCCATGCAGATTTCTCATCCAAGTTGTAAGTTATAATTTCTCCTAAGTATTTAAATTGCTTCACTATTTTAACTTTCTTGTTATTTACTGTTATGTGATTGATTACAAGTGGATTTGCTACCATTATCTCTGTCTTTTCAAATGATATCTGAAGTCCAATTTTTTGTGCTAAATTTTGTAGGCTTATTATTTGATTTCTGGCTTCTTGAATATTATTAGCCAGTAACGCTAAGTCATCTGCGAATCCCAAGCAATTTAAGTTTATTTGATCTTTCTTGGTTCCAATTCTTATGTTCCTAGGATTTTCCCTGTACCATTCCCTCATTACATATTCCAAAGCACAATTGAAAAGTAGAGGCGATAAACCATCTCCTTGTCTTAATCCTGTTTTAATCGTAAACGGTTCAGATATTTCTCCTCTGAATTTTACTTTAGATTTGGTGTTTGTTAGAGTTAGTTTTATAATTTTTCCGACAGGGAAGTGTATTGTCCCCCTTACTATTCATCATAGTCATGGATGAAATTCACAAGAATGTTAAACAGAGATTGGGACAAGAGGCAACAAAGGCCATGCTGTTTGCAGATGATATAGTGATATGGGGCGAGGATGAAAAGCAAGTACAAAAACAACTAGATGTATGGAATCAAGAAATAGAGAAATATGGGATGAAAGTAAGCACAGAGAAGAGCAAGACAATGGTAATGTCAAGAGGAAGGAAGGAAGGAAGAGGAAAGATAGAATTGAATGGGAAAATTCTAGAAGTGGTTAAAAGTTTCAAGTACTTGGGAAGTGTGATCACTGAAGATGGAAGGATAACTGAGGAAATTGGAAAGAGAATACAACAAGCGAACAGTTTTTACCAGAGCATAAGGGGTATTCTGTGGAACCGAGATGTCCCAAAGGAATGTAAAAATGTATTATATTCAACCTACTACAGACCCATACTAACATATGCAGCTGGAGCGTGGACCACTACAAAAAGAGAGGAGAGTAGAATACAAGCCGCGGAGATGAAATTCCTAAGAGGTATAGAGGGCAAGACCAGAAGAGATAGAGTTATAAATGAAGAGATTAGAAAAAGGACAGGAATCTTGAAGCTGCAGGACAGGATAGAAACAACAAAGTTAAAGTGGTATGGACATATGATGAGAATGGGAGAGGAGAGAGTACCAAAGAAAACTTTCTTTGAAAAGATGACAGGGAAGAGACCACGAGGAAGGCCCCGAAAGAGATGGGCAGATACAGTGTGGGAGTGTGCAGAGAAGAGAGGAGGAAAACCTGAAGAAGTACTAAAAACAGGAGAGGAGTGGTGGAGAGACAGGAAACGTTGGAGGTCCTTAATTCACAACCCGACCCAGGAAGCTGGAAACGGGAAATGAAGATGATGATGATGATGGGATGAAGTCCGAAATTCCTTAGTATTTTCAGCAATGAAGATGTATGTATACAATCATAAGCTTTTTTGAAGTCTACGAAGGTTATGACTTGCTGTTTTTGTCTACGTTTGTAGTAGTCCATTACTAATTTTAAGGTGATTATCTGTTCAGGGCAGCTTCGCCATGGCCGAAATCCACCTTGATATTCTCCTATTTCCAGTTCTAATTGATCTTTACAACTATCCTAAGATTATTACACAAGAAAAAATAAAATACAAAAATGTTAATAATAATCTTAAACTAAAGAGGCTATTTTCTAAATATAAATTAACAATATCAGCTTAGGGAGGGGGCGACTGGGAGAGAATAAGATCTTCAACTAACCTGAGAGCGGCACCATATTTGTGATATCTATTCACATAGCTGCTAATAAACACAAAACTAAAACAAGAAATTTCCTTCTAAAATAGGGTGAGGAGATTATTTGATGGCGAGTAGTATTCGCATATGTAAGGTATTAATATTTTGCAGTAAAAAGCATGCACATCTGCTTACTAATTAGAGCAAGTGATGGGCAGCCTATAAGAACATCCAAACTGACAAAACTTTGGAGTGTGATGCCTCAGTGAAAGATAATTGTTTTTTTAAGGGCCTAACTGCTAGGTTATAAGCCCCAATTCAATCAAAGACACATCCCTTCTGATCTGTTCTGTCATGTACTATCACCAGGCTGACTTGGAGACAAATGAAGTACGGCTAGCGAATGTGTCTCTCATTGTTCTTGAATAGTTTGGCAATGTTAATTGGTACACTATTAGAGTCAGCTGTTCAAATACCCGTGAAGATAATGTAACAGAGCAAAATATTTTAGTTCAATGACAACATTCAGTCAGTCAGTCAGTCAAGCTTTCTATTAAAAATATTTTAAGAAAAGATTCAAAAGGCCAAACAATTTGAACAGAAGTCAGTTTCAACCGCACTATGTACTGCTTGCTACATTCAGCTGTATAACCCCACACCCAAACTTTACTTGATCTCTAATAAATAAGGTGACATCAAACACAGATTTAGGAATTAGGAAGTCATTTTTGAAAGCCTTTGTCTTGAGTGTGGCACTCTATGGAAGTAAAACTTGGGACTGTTGGAGCAGCAGAAAAGAGGAGAATTCAAATGTTTGAAATATGGTTTTACAGGAGAATGATGAAGATCAGATGGGTAGATAGGGTTACAAATGAGGAGGTATTAAGAAGAGTGGGAGAGGAGAGATGTTTCTGGGGACTGCTAATGAAGAGAAGAGATAGGTTGGTAGTACACATACTAAGACACCAAGGAATAGCAAGCTTAGTTATGGAAGGAAGGGTTGAGGACAAGAACTGTAGGGGTAGACCAAGGTTAATAATAATAATAATAATAATAATAATGTTGTATAGCCTCGGGTGCCGGGTGCAAGCTTTGTTATTTGACACCCAGAGGGCAGTTTGCATGTCGAATTTCATTGTTCCTTGAATCACTATGAAAGTCAAGGAGGTTAGATATCTAAGCTCATTGACTTTATAGCGCTTTCTAGTAGACAAATGAGGAACTTTGTGTTGGCGGAAAATCCTGAGATTAATTGTGCCATTATGAACACGGCCTACTGAATTCAAATGGGTTCTTTAACATGCCAACATTGTATGACATGCATGTCGTCATTTTTGCCGCCCTTCAAACATCACTTACCACGGCCAGGAGCGAACCTGCAAGCTTGGGGGTTGGTAGTCAGAAACGACCCACTGTGTCAAAATATGCTAAACAGATTGTCTCGGATGTAGGGTGTGGTAGCTATGTAGGGATGGAACGATTAGTCAGGACAGGGAGGCATGGAGGGCTGCATCAAACCAGTCAAAAGACTGAGGACTCATAATAAATAAGGATAATAAGTTACCCACCGCATTAATGGTGACAACTCCTCCATAGCTGTGAGCCATTATAGCAATGTAGCGGGCTCTCGAAGGTTTGATGTATGTTTTCCATACATAGCTGAAGTGTTCCTCTGGAGTCTGACTATGCTATAAAAGATAAAAAAGAAAATGATTAGTAAATTTTATGGAAAACATGCATACAGTATTCCGAAATGTAACGGAGCAATCCACAACTCATCTTTGAAATATGTAGACATTACACAAGGTTATGATATTTTCAAAAAAATACCTTTGCACAGAAGTTAAGAAGTATGTTCAAGGTCTGGAAAAAAAGATACAGTCAGTCTGAGAGACTAGACTTTATATCATTTCAAATGACGCATGCTACAAATGCTACACATGTTAGAAAGGCTCAGGAGGGCTCCCCCAGGACTCTTTCAACAGACTCCATTACCCATTAACTTAGGCTTCCCGCGCGGGCACCTCTTTAAGGGTCACCCTGTATTTGAGTCTGACATCTCTTACAACTCTTTAAGGGTCACCCATTATTTGAATCTGATATCTTGCAAACCTCTTTAAGGGTCACCCTGTATTTGAATTGAATCTAACATACTGTACACCTCGTTAAGTGTCACCCTGTATTTTGCTCTGACATCCTGCACACCTGTTTAGGAGACACCCTGTATTCTTATCTGACATCTTGTACACCTCTTTCGGAGTCACCCTGTATTCTTGTCTGACATTTTGTACACCTCTTTAGAGTCACCCTGTATTCTCGTCTGACATCTTGTGCATCTCTTCAGGAGTCACCCTGTATTCTTGTCCGACATCTCATACACCTCGTTAAGGGTCACCCTGTATTCTTGTCTGACGTCTTGTAGATCTCTTTAGGAGTCACCCTGTATTCTTGTTTGACATCTTGTACACCTCTTTAGGAGTCACCCTGTATTCCTGTCTGACACCGTGTATACCTCTTTCGGAGTCACCCTGTAATCTTATCTGACGTCTTGTAGATCTCTTTAGGAGTCACCCTGCATTCTTGTTTGACATCTTGTACACCTCTTTAGGAGTCACCCTGTATTCCTGTCTGACACCGTGTATACCTCTTTTGGAGTCACCCTGTAATCTTATCTGACGTCTTGTATATCTCCTTAGGAGTCACCCTGTATTCTCGTCTGACATCTTGTACACCTCTTTAGGAGTCACCATGTATTCTTGTTTGACATCTTGTACACCTCTTTAGGAGTCACCCTGTATTCCTGTCTGACACCGTGTATACCTCTTTCGGAGTCACCCTGTAATCTTATCTGACGTCTTGTATATCTCCTTAGGAGTCACCCTGTATTCCTGTCTGACATCTTGCACACCTCTTTAGGAGTCACCCTGTATTCCTGTCTGACACCGTGTATACCTCTTTAGGAGTCACCCTGTATTCCTGTCTGACATCTTGCACACCTCTTTAGGAGTCACCCTGTATTCCTGTCTGACATCTTGCACACCTCTTTAGGAGTCACCCTGACGTCACGTACTCGCCGTCTCCCAGGAGTGAACTCAGACTCGGTGCATATGCACTGAACAACAAGATGGCGTCATACACGCCGTAACGCATAACGGTAGACCCAAGCATAACGACGAAGTCGACAAGATCATTTGAAATGATAAAATTAGAAGCTATCTAACAAATCAACACTTAAGAGTAGAGAACTAATTTAGTACATCAGTTAGTTTTAAGTAGAGCCGGGCAAATCAGCCCTAGTTCCAATCGGTATCATAAGCTACCGTAGGGGGCAGATGACCTCGTAGTTCCGTCCATTGAAACAACAATAACTATAACTAAGCTACCGTATGGCCAGTAGCGTCCCACACCAAGAGCACTCATGGTCAGGTCGCTCCACTGAGTGAGAATCTCAAGTCTCGATAATACCAGAAATCCTTTTTTTCTTGACAGTGCCGATTTAAAGAAAAAGTCAAGGCTCTTTCAAGCCGCTTCACGTGTCAAGTCAAAGCCCTCTGTAACCCCAAAATGAAAACCATTCCTCATTCTTACGTTCTACAAATATAAAACTTTTCTTCCTCCCACGAACACTACAATCACAAGATCGACGGCATATATAGGCTATATATATTTATTTATTAACACTGTTTACGCCCACATTGGAGCACCAAAAATCAAACCTTATATACAAAGTCTTCAAATACTACAGTAAGTTTAGTTCTTAATCCTTGATATTTTTTCCTTTCCCAATAGTTCTTCATTCTGGAAGATCTTGTAGCCCGATCTTCGGCAGATATAACATATTGCTTACGCTGTGAAATTTTGAATGTTAGTCGAGTGTATTTGTTATTCAGAAGCCGTTTCTCCTCTCTATGTTCAATTTGATGCTTAGTAATTTTCAATTCGTCTAAAACCATTTGTATTTCTTTAAACCATGTGATTTTTGTTTTACTATTCCAAAAGAAGTCAAAAAGTTGTTTCAAGAGTCTAGTATTTGGCAAGCGGGATATGTGTCCAAAAAATGCAATCATTCGTTTTCGCATCTTGTCAATGATAGATTCATTTTCCTTGTAAAGTATTGAATTGGGCAAAAGTCTCCACTGGCCCTCAACCTGGTGTTTTTATTGAGTATTGTCCGAAGAATCCGTCTATCAACATTCTGTACTTTGTCAGTTGTTGATCGGGTGTTTAGTTTAAATAAAGTTTCACTTGCATATGTTGCTTCTGGCTTAACGATGGAGAAATAATGTCGAAGTTTAGCATTAATCGAAATAGACTGTTTCTTATATGTTGGCCAGGTAATCTGTTGTGCTAGTCGCAATTTTAGTGTCCTACTATCTATTGATGCTCTCTCATTGGCATTTCAAGTGATGATCTCACCAAGATATTTAAATTTTTTCACAAACCTTATTTTCTGGGCATTATGCAGTACAATATGTGGTGTGTCAACTTGAAAAGATGGCATAATTTCTGTGTTCTCAAAGGAAATGTTCAACCCAACCTTTGCTGCTAATCGTTCCAATTCCTCTACCTGAAATTTAGCTTCTTCGATACTAAGGTAAAGCCATCATTACTTCCGACTTGACGTTTCAGTGTTACCCTCGAGTTGTCTAGCGGTCAGAAGGAAAATCACTTTAACTAGACAATCACAGGCAGCCATTCAAATCGATATATCACGACAAATTGAGTTTCGTTCGCGATGTCGCGATTTAGCGAACGAAACTCTAGCCTAGCACTGAAACGTCAAGTCGGAAGTAATGATGGCTGAACTATAGTTGCTAATAATGCTAGATCATCTGCAAAGGCGAGACAATTTAGTCGAGCATTTTTTCCAATCTTAACATTCGGTGGACAAACCTTATTCCATTGACGCATAATTTTTTCCAGCACACAATTAAACAACAATGGAGATAATCCATCTCCCTGCCGAAGACCAGTATGCATTTCAAATGACTCAGAGGTTTCACTTCTAAACCTAACTCTAGATTTAGTATTCTTAAGAGTGACCGCAATAAGGTTAACAAGTTTTCGATGTAAACCAAATTCAGTAAGGACATTCAGTAGAGATTCGCGATGGATACTATCATAAGCTTTTTGAAAATCAACGAATGTGATCACTAAATCTTTGCTCCTAATCCTGTGATGTTTTATAATCCATTTGAGACTGATAATTTGATCTGGACAGCTTCGTCCTGGACGGAAACCACCCTGATATTCACCAAGTTCATTATCAAGTTGTTCGTGAATTCTGGAATATAAAATCTTTGAAAAAATCTTATACGTGACATCCCTCGATAATTGCTAGGATCTGATCTATCGCCCTTTTTGTGTCATCATCATCATTTCCCCTTATCCAGCTCCTGCCTGGTCGGGGTATTTATGGCACTTCTCCACTTTCCTCTTTCCTTCCACAATTCTTCTTCCACGATCTTGTCCCAGTCCAGATTTCTTTTTCTCACGCTGTTCTTCACTGATCGATCCACCTTGTTCTAGGTCTTCCCCTTGCCCTCTTACCCTTGCACTTGGCCTCCAGCATCTGTCTTGGTATTCTATTTTTCTCCATCCTCTTTACATGTCCAAACCACCTTAGTTTATTCTTCTCAATTCTCTCATTTAGTTTTCCCATCCCAACTTCCTTCCTAACATCTTCATTCCTCACTCTGTCTTTCCTTGTCTTACCTATCATACTTCTTAGGAATTTCATTTCACTGGCTTGGATTCTACACTCCTGCCTGCTCGTCAGGGTCCAAGTCTCAGCTGCATACGTTAATATGGGTACATAGTACATTTTATACATTACCTCCTTGCTTTTCCTTGGTACTTCCTTATCCCAAACAAGTTTTCTTACACTTTGATAGAATGCATTGCTCTGCTGTACCCTCCTGCCAATCTCCATGTCCAACCTACCAGTTTGCATCAATTCACTTCCTAGGTATTTGAACGTGTCCACAATTTCCAAACTCTGACTTCCAATTTTCACAGTGCCCTTTCCTTGTCTTTCCCCTCTTGTCATCACCATGGTCTTGCTTTTCTCTATACTGATTTTCAGGCCATACTGTCACTCATTACTAGCCCTTCTTGGGCGACTGATTTACAACTTCCCAAAATCACCCTCCTATTGTTGATCGGAAGCACTTCATCATATACCACACAATTGAAATGGCAGGGTCGTGGAGTGTTGTACACACATTTGGTCAACCTAACTGGTATCATTTGGGCATTCAACTATTAGGTGTAATTCCCTATAAAGAAAACTAATGATAACCTTCAAAATATATGTATTAAAATCAACTTTAAACATATGGCGGGGACTCTCGTCGAACAGACTATGGTTTCCTATCTTCAATTCTCCTCGGCAATGACGAAAACAAGTGACCCAAAATGCATGTTGGAATATAAAGATGTTTGTTACTCACTCATCGACGATCTTGCAGATAATCTACGAGACATGCTAGATAGATCAGTTCTCCCCAGCTTTCCAAGATTTTCCACACGTTGTAACGTGTTTTTCGAAGGGTTTTTATGCAACTGGCATAAGTCAGTTGGAAGCCATTCTGTAATTATTTACGCGGCAAATTGTTCAGCCAAGAGAATTGTTCATGTTAATTTATTATTATTATTAATTTATTATAATTTTTATTAAGGTATTTTCGGAGCATTTTATAAAAATTATTAGCATTCAGAAGGTTTTCTATGTCTTAGAAAACGCTATCAAGCAAATTATTACGAACGACAATATCAAAGAAAATTACATGATTACGGAATTTTACGGAATTTTCGTCAGTTAGGGTATTTGAGAGACGTGACTCACTGGGAATTCAAGTACACGCTTAATCTTGTCGGAAAGCATGACGCAATCCTGGGTCGCATCGTCAAGGAAAGGCGAATTGTTGGAACGGAACCCTCCCGCCGAGTGTAATGACCCAGAGGAGGGGAAGATCGCGTGGTGGGTCAGCCAATCAGTGGAGACGACGTAAGCTAGTTGGGACTGAAGAGTGGGGGAGCCGGCGTGTGGATATATCGTTCGACGCGCCGTGGAACGTGGACTATCTGTGTAGAACTTGCGGAGTGTGGTTGCAAGTGCGTGTCGCTCCGATGTTCAGGGGAGTTAGTGACTATCAGTGAGGAACTTGCCAAGTATGGTTCACGCGGGAGTCGCTCCGATGTTCCGTGGATTGGAGGACTAACTTTTGTATAACTTAACCAGTGTGGTTATACGAGTGTTTGGGTCCGATGTACGGACCATAGAATTATCTAATCTACCAGAATATCATCATATAACGAAGAAGATGGCGACGTCCAGGAGACTGTGGGAAGCACACAGCATCATCCAGTACGAGGGAAATGCTTTGGCAATTTCCAGTGGTAAGCGCAAATGACGCAGAAATACGCAATCTCTCATTTTTCTTTGTTTTATATTTCATATTTCAGTAACTTCATAGCTTGGAAATAAGAGTAAAATCAATTTATCAGACTCCGTTCTCACGTAATTTTCTATCGGTAATATTCAAATCACTACGCTCCAATTTAAATTTTATACTTATTATTATTATTAATTTTGCTATACTTGTTTTATATAATAAATTCATTTCTTTTACAATGCAATCTTTGCTTTCAGTAGGTAGCATTAGATATAGACCAATTCCTTCTCCTGATACAATTGTTTGTTGGGTTAATGATCAAATCATACCACGATCTGAGTGAATAGAGTCTTGAATGTGTTCTGCCAGAGCTAGACGTTGTTAAATACAAATTTAGATTTCAACATTGCGTTGAGGTCTTGGCGCCCATTAAAACAACATAGCTTAGGCAAAGGTAAACAGTTACATTTCTCACCCAACAGTTAGGGGCAGTCAAAACGTTTCAACGTGGTTTGAGGTTAGAGATGTTTACTGGTTTACATAGCCACATCTCTGCGAGAGAAATGAATGTGCTTCCGTACCCAACTTGAATTGTGCTAACAGAGATAACATCGTTGTGATTTGTAGCCGTTTCGAGTTCTTTCGAAAGCCATGCTTTCAACAAAACTGTTTCTCTAAATAGGCCTACGCCAAATTACGAGAACGCGACCTTTCCAACCAGACGCTAGATTAGAAGTAAAGCCTCGCTCCACACGAAAAACCCACCTCTCATCTTGTAAACACATGTTTTCGTCTTTCTCCGCCAGGGTCATGATACCCTCCAACCCATACAAAATACACCAATAATCTCGAACTCGTGTATATTTCTTACAACTCATGGCGCGAAACTCTTCTCTGACGTCAGAACCTTACACAATTTACACAAAGCTTTCTTCTAGACAAGGGAAGTTATTCTCGGCCCAAACTAAATTTGGCCTAGAGTTTCCTGCTGTTGCAACATCTTGTAGCTTGCCTAACACAATCCGCTGTCATGTATGCTGACATCTCACATACAAATTAAATGAAATATTCCTGACTGAGTCCCCGAGATACACAAGATATATACACTAAATAAAATGAAATCCTACAACCTAAATGATGATGATGAACAAGAAAAGGAATGGTATGAACAAATTACCCTAACCTGACTTCTCTTGCAGTCAACCAAATAAGGGTTTGGGAACATTGTGACCGGAACAGTCACAATACGCCCCCATGTGATTCACACGGGTGAAACAAGTGTAGATCACAAACACTCAAACAAACAACGCACTGAAAACACAAAGAATCACACTATTACATAATTAAACCCTGGAAGACATATATATGCACACACTTGTCAAATTTTCACACATTCTCACTCTCTCGAATGTCTTATTGGGTCCATTTCCTAGCCTCACTGATTTTTCTCAAGTCTCTTAAGTCTATCACTTCATTTTTCTTCGTCTCATTTTGTGACCCTATCGATTCACAAGCCATGGTATTTGCCTGCACAGGCCTTATCATACCATCTATCCATCTAACACTCAACGATGTCACTTTGCTGGTTAGCCTTCTACGTCACATCTCTTGAGTTTTGTCATGCCATCACGTGATGTTGACTAGTCCTCTAAGAGTCCATGCCATATTATTTTACAGAATAATATCTACGGAGATTCCAAATATTATGTGTACTGACAGACTTACCATCCTGGTCCGTTAAACTATAGGCACACTCACCAATACGTTTAACCACCTTAAAAGGCCCCTGAAATAGATGAAAAAACTAAACCAACCCCTAAACTGAAGATAGATAAGAACCCTGAAACACACCTGATCGCCTATCCCAAAAAAAAACGGAATTTAACCCTCCAAAAACTGTAAGCTGCCAACTTCCTACTCATCTCCCTCAAACTTACCTGCCAAAATGATACACTCGATGAAGGTCGACTGATATCCTGATTCAGCATAATGCCTATTTCTTTCTGGTTCACCTGTACTCTTTCGTTGCCACTTTCCTGACGCCCCCCACCCCTCTGATAGTTTTCCTGTGGTGATATTATATCCTTATCCTGTTTCTTTCTACTTCTATAATTCCTTAATTCCACCTCCCGTTTATCCTGTCTACTAGAATCTCCCTGCTAACTTTCACCTAACATCACCTCTAAATGTTGTTCACTCTCACCTAACGTCTCCTCCCACTGCCGTTCACTCTCCTCTAAGTTACTATCACCTACCATCCCTTTCAACTGCTGTTCACTCTCGTCTACGCTACTATCACCTACCGTCCTTTTCAACTGCTGTTCACTCTCGTCTACGCTACTATCACCTACCATCCCTTTCAACTGCTGTTCACTCTCGTCTACGCTACTATTACCTACCGTCCCCTCCAACTGCTGCTTCATCCACACACAACTTCACAGATTCTACCGCTGCTTCATCCACACACAACTTCACAGATTCTACCGCTGCTTCGTCCACACACAACTTCACAGATTTTATTTGCCTGCCTACCTCCTTTCTAATAGCCTCTCCTTGCTGCCTAACTTCTCCTACCTCCTTACTTACAGGATCTTTCACTTCTCTTTCCTGCTTGTTCACTGCCTCTATACCGGACTCTAACTTCTCTGTACTAGACTCTACCTGCTTGCTCCACTTATCCACACTAGGCTCAAACATCTCACTCACAGACTCTCCCAGCTTGTCCAACTTTTCCCTACTGGACTTACACGTCTCACTCACAGACTCTACCAGAGATTCTAACTCCTTACTGACAAATACTCCTAAATATTTTACTTCCTTACTTACAGATTCCTTCCAAGACACTATCTCCTTACTCATAGATTCTCCTTGCTTCTTAATCTCTCCTTTTATTTCACTCAGTAGCATTTGGATCAAACTATCGTTCATAACCCCCCCATTTATATTTAAGTTACTACCTTCAGTGATCAGCTGCGACTCATTGGAGACAATGGTATCCGATTCTCCCATTGTCTGTTCCTTACCTTCCTCACTACTATTTCCCCCCGTTCCCTGATTAACTGACATTTTACTATTTTAATTTATTCGCAACCCTAGATATTATTTTTCCATATTGTCCAATGTGGACATACCCCATAAAACAAAACAAATTACTGTGAACCCTAATACTCCTAAGGTGTCTATCGGCTGTGTGCATATGTGCCCTAATGATACCTGCTAGGTTTCCCTACTCTTGCCCCACGTTGAGGTACTATGTTGTGACTCATTACTAGCCCTTCTTGGGCGACTGATTTACAACTTCCCAAAATCACCCTCCTATTGTTGATCGGAAGCACTTCATCATATACCACACAATTGAAATGGCAGGGTCGTGGAGTGTTGGACACATATTTGGTCAACCTAACTGGTATCATTTGGGCGTTCAACTATTAGGTGTAATTCCCTATAAAGAAAACTAATGATAACCTTCAAAATATATGTATTAAAATCAACTTTAAACATATGGCGGGGACTCTCGTCGAACAGACTATGGTTTCCTATCTTCAATTCTCCTCGGCAATGACGAAAACATGTGACCCAAAATGAATGTTGGAATATAAAGATGTCTGTTACTCACTCATCGACGATCTTGCAGATAATCTACAAGACATGCTCGATAGATCAGTTCTCCCCAGCTTTCCAAAATTTTCCACATGTGGTTTGAGGTTAGAGATGTTTACTGGTATACATAGCCACATCTCTGCGAGAGAAATGAATGTGCTTCCGTACCCAACTTGAATTGTGCTAACAGAGATAACATCGTTGTGATTTGCAGCCGTTTCGAGTACTTTCGAAAGCCATGCTTTCAACAAAACTGTTTCTCTAAATAGGCCTACGCCAAATTACGAGAACGTGACCTTTCCAACAAGACGCTAGAATAGAAGTGAAGCCTCGCTCCACACGAAAAACCCACCTCTCATCTTGTAAACACATGTTTACGTCTTTCTCCGCCAGGGTCATGATAGCCTCCAACCCATACAAAATACACCAATAATCTCGAACCCATGTATATTTCTTACAACTCATGGCGCGAAACTCTTCTCTGACGTCAGAACCTTACACAATTTACACAAAGCTTTCTTCTAGACAAGGGAAGTTATTCTCGGCCCAAACTAAATTTGGCCTAGAGTTTCCTGCTGTTGCAACATCTTGTAGCTTGCCTAACACAATCCGCTGTCTTGTATGCTGACATCTCACATACAAATTAAATGAAATATTCCTGACTGAGTCCCCGAGATACACAAGATATATACACTAAATAAAATGAAATCCTACAACCTAAATGATGATGATGAACAAGAAAAGGAATGGTATGAACAAATTACCCTAACCTGACTTCTCTTGCAGTCAACCAAATAAGGGTTTGGGAATATTGTGACCGGAACAGTCACAATACTTCTGAATATTTTCGTTCAGTGCATCTAGTTGTTTTTGCACTTCTTCGGTGTTCCTTCCCCAGACCACAATATCGTGTGCAAATACTAGTAACTTCATTTCTGTATGTCCATATGCTTCCTTTGTTTCCTTTACAATTTCATCCATTACCATTATGAATAAAAGAGGTGACAGCACACTCCCCTGTCTTAGTCCAGTCTTGTTCCTAAACCAATCTGTCTTTCCAACTGGGGTCAGTCCCCTGCTAACACAGTTGTTGTACATTGCTTGCACCATTTCCAACATTTCTCTTCCCATTCTCTTCTTAACCATGGTTTCCCATACCTTCTCTCTGGGGACACTATCATATGCCTTTTCTAGATCTATGAAAGTCATGATCAAATCCTCTCCATATTCCCAGTTCTTTTCCATCACCTGCCTCAAGCTAAGATTGGGGCCACTGTGGATCTTCCACTCCTGAAGCCATACTGTTCCTCTTGCAACTGTCCTTCCACCTTTCTTCTCATTCTTCTTTCTAATATCCTTTCCAGTATTTTTACTATCTGTGATATGAGGGTGATAATTGCAATATTCCACTCTTCAGGAAATTTTTCTGTATTCCAAATGTCAATAAGATGTTTATGTAGGTTATGAATAGTCTGTACATTAGCATTCTTCAGATAGGGATCGAATTCAAAAGAATCTTCAGGTTCATCACTATTAAGTAATTTTATGAAGTAATCGGCCAAAATTATTGCATTGTCATAATCATTATGGGCCACCTGCCCGTTCGTATCCTTCATCAAAAGAGTAGGGGGAGTAAATTTTGATTGGTATTGTTTAAATGTCCTATAATAGTCTCTTGTTTTATGGCGATTGAAAGCTTCATCAATAGATTTTAATGTTTCCTTCTGATATTCTCTTTTAACCCTCCTGATTTCTTTGGCCATTAACCTTCTAGCATTGATTAATTCTTCCCTAGAACTTTCAGTTTGTTGTTGTTGGTCCTTCAACCAAGCTGAATGCCGGCATAGAATTGCTATATCACAATCCTCATTCCACCATGCATGTTTCTTTCGTTTTTTGAGGGGAGCAACGTCTTCCGCTACGGCTTTTAATTTGTTAACAGTGGTCCCCAAGTTGTCACTTAAAAGCGTGATGGATTGCTCAAAATATACTGGATTTTTGATACCTGAACTAGGATCATACAATCTTTTGCTATTGAATTTTTGAGGTTTATTTTTCCTTTTAGGAGTTAATTTGATTTTAATCTTGGAAATGTAATGATCCGAATCAACATCAACACCAAGAAGGACTTTTACATTATTATTATTATTATTATTAAATATCCATAAAATACAGGAACCCTATTTTACCAGAGGTACATTAGGGTTGTAGATTAAAAACAAAGCAAATACAAATATTACTAACATAGTTTACAAAAATACAAACACATAGCATATAACAGAGAAGCTGTTCACATAACCTAGTATAAAGCAGTATTAACTGATCCACTTATGAGGAATACTAAATAATAATAATAATAATAATAATAATAATAATAGCTGCACTAAAAAAAAGTTCTGAGGCATGGAATATATGGAACTCCACTAAAGAGAATTTTGATGGGTTCAGAATCCAAAGGAAAATTGACAGCTCCAGTTTTCAGAAATGCCAAAAGAAAATTTGAAAGAGACCAACTTAGGGATATTGACGAAAACTTAACAATACAAGAATCTTCTATAAGACCTTCAAATCAAAACTTAGAAAATATTCTCCACTCACTATCTGCTTCAAGGACGATTCCGGTAAATTGATTCTGAATAACAAATTGTGAACATTTGGCCAAATACTATTATTGAATTGTGAACCTCCGAAGAAAGAGATGTCATTCCAAGAACCCCAAACTAAGCTTTTCGACTCAGCCCCACCAGACAAAGAGGAAATAAAAGAAATCATTAAGAACCTCAAAAACAACAAAACATCTGGTAAGGACTCAATCGTGGCGGAATTACTAAAATACTCGGGGGACAAAGTATTAGAACAGTTCGTGCGACTTTTCCAAGAGATTTGGGACACGGAAAAGATACCAGATGACTGGAAGAATGCTATCATTCACCCTTTGCATAAAAAGGGAGACAAGACTAACGTTAACAACTATAGAGGCATATCTCTCCTGTCAGTTGCCTACAAGATATTGTCCAAAGCGCTCCAGAATAGAATTGAGAATCACATAGATCAACAGTTAGGGGAATATCAAGCAGGATTCAGGAAAGGGCGGTCATGTGCGGAACAGATATTTATCATCAAGACTTTAATCAAAACTAAAACTTTAGCTGCAGACAAGAAGGTAATTATGACATTTGTAGATTTCAAAAAGGCATATGATTCCGTCGATAGGGATACATTAATAAAAGTGCTGAAAGAATTTGGAATAGATGACAAGACAACTAATATAATACAACAAACATTAACAAACACTCGGTCACAACTTAAATTCCTTGGAGAGTTATCAGAACCATTTGAAATCAAAACGGGTGTAAGGCAAGGGGATGGTTTATCCCCAGTACTTTTCAATTGTGTCTTGGAGAAGGTAATAAGAGAATGGTGAAAAGAAATGGGTCGGCAAAATATTCCTAATGGAATCAAGATAGGACACAAAAAGGCTGGAATTAAATTTGAATGTCTTGCATTTGCAGACGACATAGTGTTTTTCGCTGAGAATCTCGAGACTGCCACTAAACAGATAGGTGTTTCACAAGAAACAGCAGAAAAGGCAGGACTGCAAATATCCTTTGAGAAAACTGAATACAAGAACATAGATCCCAAAGAACCAACATGGATAAGGAAAACCAATTATGGTGACATAAGAAGAGTCCACAAATTCAAGTATCTAGGGGAGATTCTGACTCCTAACAACGATGAGAAGTCAGCTATTGAAGAGAGAGAGCAGAAGATGGAGATTGCATTCAAATTATGTCAGGAAACTTATAAGTCCAAATCCCTCACCTCTGAAGCCAAACTCAGACACTATAACACCGTGGTGAAACCTGAATGCCTTTATGCAGCGGAGAAAATTGCCAGAAAGGGAATCACAGAAATAGAAAAGAAAGAACGTAAATTTCTGAGGAAAATTCTAGGACCCAAGAAAGCAGCAACAAATGAGTTTACCTTCCGTTTGAGATCAAATCAAGAGCGATATAAAAAATGCGAGAACATTTCAACATCTATGAGGAAAAGACGAATTACTTTCTATGGACACTTGAGAAGAATGGGACCGGAACGCCTAGCAAATAAAATCCTAAACTTTCAGGAAAGGAGAAAGACTCAAGTACCATGGTTGAAAGAAGTTTATCAGGATCTTAAAAATTGTGGCATTGAGGAGGGAGATATTGCCAACAGAAAAGTGTTCAGAAGAAAAATTGAAAAAGGTGACAGATCTGTCCGTAGAGAAACCCAAGAGAACTGGAAGGGTGTTCTCGGTCGAGGAACAAGCAAGAGTGAGCCAACGAATGAAAGAGTATTGGCGGAACAGAAAAGAACATCAACAGACAAGGCAGTTGTGTAATCGTAACCCATAGGAGGTTGAAACGATCCTAAATAATAATAATAATGTTATTGGTTTTACGTCCCTTTTAATTACTCTCGCTTTTCGAGACGCCGGGGTGCCGGAATTTCGCCCGGAGGGCATCTTTAACGTGCCAGTAAATCTACTGACACGGCTCCCTCGCATTTATGCACTCTCAAATGCCAGCTGACTGCGCCACTAAACGAACCTGCAACCTTGGGCCCAGCGAGCGAGAACGTTACCGCTGAGCCACGCAGCCAGTCAACATGACTTTTCTCACTCAAGATTTGGTAAGAGAAACTGAAGTTCTTAGAAAAGAAAGTTACTGATCAAATGAGCACCTGCTGGATGAATTTTCAGGTAGAATTATTTTTATATAAACAAAATAAAGTGTGGTGTATTGGCTTTTACGGCAGTGTATTAAAACTCAGCAATTTTTCTTAGGTTTGTGCCGTGTCTTGTGTGGGGTTTTGCCTAGGACACCAAGCTAGCTCATCAGCTTTGTATCCACAGTATGCTGCTTGAGCTTTTACTTCTCGCAGTGAAGAGGCACAGGTGCGCTTCATAAAAAGGGAGGTAGCGCGCAGTTCACTATTCCTGTGAGGGTCCGGGCGGGGATACCAAGAGCCTGCTGATGAGCCAGCTTGGTGTCCTAGGCAAAACCCCATACAAGACACTGCACAAACCTAGAAAAATTCCTGAGTTTTAAAATAAAGTGTGCTGGCATGCTTGTGAAATTGATTTTCAAATCTTTATCACCTATTTGATATCAATATAGCAGATTTAGTTCTTAACCATTATCACACGACGAAGTAGGATGGTGGAATACATAAGCGAAGAGTTTTCCCAAATTAGGGGGTGAGGCTGTTTGGAATAATAATTATTATTATTATTGGTATTATTATTTATTTATTTTACACGTTACAGGCCTATTAGACCACGCGAAGCAATCATAACTTTTTGTTCTTCCTGTCTTTCCAGTACTCTTTCATTCGTGCACTAAAGGCACCTTTCTTCGGTCCACTTTGGTCTTTGGGCTGTAAGTGCAGCTCTCTCTGACAATACTTCCCACTTGTATACTTTGTGTCTAAATACGCTTTTGTCTATGACGTCTTCTGGGTCGACCTGTGCTTTTACTAGATCAATTTTGATTTGCATCATCCAGGGTGTAGTAATCTTGAGCCGCTGTATGTATCTAAGAATTTTGTTGGTGAGTCTGGTTTGTGGGAGTCTGCTGATGTGGCCGTAAAATTTTAGTCGCCTCTTTTTGATGTCTGCTGCGAGGTTGGACAATTTCTCTGTGGTGTCTCTGGAGTGAAGCCTGTATCCTTCATCTGTGTGCTTTGGTCCAATTATTTTCCTTATTATTTTTCTTTCCTCTGTGAGGATTTTTTCCAAGTCGCCCTTAGTGTGTAACGTCAACGTCTCACTAGCATAAAGCACCTAAGGTTTAATAACCGTGTTGTAATGACGAAGTTTAGTGAATGTGGACAGACATTTTTTGTTGTAGACACCCTGTGTCTTGTATAAGGCTCTCTTCATTTTCATTAACCTAGTGTTCTGCGCGATTTTCTCTTTTCCCGTCGGTTCAAGCACTTCACCTAGGTATTTAAAGTGGGCGACTCTATTGATCTTGCCATATTTCGTGTTTAAATTCTGTCGTATTTTGTACAGAAAAACTCTGTCTTTTGGAACGAGATCTGTAGTCCTACTTTTTCGGCACACTCTTGGAGTACTTCTATCTGTCTGATTGATGTGGTTTCGTTATCTGAGAGTAGTGCCAGATCATCCGCGAAGGCTAGACATCCAACCTCCAGTTCGTCCTTTGGTCGTCCTAGTCGCACTGGCCTCCAGTAACCTTGAAGTCTCAGCTCTTTCTCCCATTCCTTGATAACTTTGTTCAGCACTAGGTTGAAGAGGAGCGGAGAGAGCCCGTCACCTTGGCGAACACCTGTATTGATCTGAAATGGTTCTGAGATTTCCCTCATGAATTTCACTTTTGATGTCATGTCTGTCAGTGTCTGTTTGAACAATCGCAAGGACTTGCTACCCAAACCTTGCTCTTTAAGATGTTGAACAATGACTGACGGACAATGGAGTCATATACCTTCTTGAAGTCAACGAAGGTACATATAACTGGAGTATTCCTGAGGGCTTTGATTTTCAATATACTTTTTAGGTTGAAGATTTGTTCGGCGCAGGAGCGACCAGGACGAAATCCCACCTGATACTCGCCAATCTTGTGTTCCAGTTGGTCCCGAGTCCTTTGGAGTAGGCACGCTGAGAGGATCTTGCTATATAACAAAAGAGAAACTGTTCCGCCTAGTCAATACATTTATTTACAACAAGTTATAAACTTGCTATTATATGGTACATGTTTCGGGGCCTCTAGTACTGGTCCCTTCTTCAGCCATAAATTAAGTTGCAAAATCCAGCATAATTAAAGATATCATAATAAAAAATACATAAAATGATGAGTGAATGGATGAAATGAGGCGGAAAAGAACATATTACTCATGAGAAGTAATGTGAGTGCACATCAGTAAAAATTAACACCATTGGTATTGCTAGGTTCTTGAGAATACACTTATATAGCACTGTTCTAATGTTTGTGCATGTGGAAATTTATGGCTGAAGAAGGGACCAGTACTAGAGGCCCCGAAACATGTACCATATAATAGCAAGTTTATAACTTGTTGTAAATAAATGTATTGACTAGGCGGAACAGTTTCTCTTTTGTTATATAGTGAATCTGTCAATACGGAAAATGAACTTCTTTCAGAGAGGATCTTGTACGTAACTTGTAATAGTGAAATGCCCCTGTAATTGTTTACGTCGGAGCAGTCGCCTTTTTTGTGTAATGGGTGGATCAATGCACATTTCCACTCATCTGGTAGCTTTTCTGATGTCCAGATGTCAGTGATAATCTGTGTGAGTTCCCTAAGTGAGTGTGGCCCTAGGTATTTCAGTAATATGGTTGTTGTTTGATTAGTACATGGAATTAAATTAAGCTTTATATCCACAGTACAGTGGCGCCGAATCTTTTTTTTTCAGGTCTAGCAGTCACCCACCCCTCTCGTTCTGTGGGACCCCCCCTTGTTAAACCGGACCCCTACCCCAATAATTACGTTTTTACAGCTTATTTCGCACAGTTCTCCCCTTCTCTTCTCTCTCCCTTCTTTCCTTTCCTCTTTTCCTTCTCCTTCCCTTTCCTCCTCTATCCGTAACCCCCCAACGGAACCCACCCCCTCGTCAGTTCTAGCGGTCGCTAGACCTCGACCATGGATTCGGCGCCCCTGCCACAGTATGAAGCCTACAGTATATAGAAATATTATGAAATGATGAATGACCTAGGTAAATATTAATAATTGCCACTCACAAGAGTATTTCTATGTTTTTGTAAAGTTCCTTTTATACTCCTATTGTAAGCTCTTCTCTGACAAAAAAAAACGTATTTGCTGGCGTATCTCGCCCCCGCGTATATCTCGCACCACATTTTTTATTTGAAATTTCAGGGGAAAAAAGTACTCTCATATATCTCGCAATCATTACTGACGCGGTCATATGAATACCGTAATGACCTTGAGGTAGAAACACGTTCGATTTAGCGCGCTACAACAGTCGTCATTGTCCAGGAACTTACCCAAAGTGATACTAACAGGAAGAGCGAGCAACGAGTTGATCCGAACTTCGATACGAGCCGATTAGGGATCGAGGCGCCGTGTGCAAGCATACAGCGCAGCGTGAGTGTTAGCACGCTGTACATCGTTCGCCGCGTCTTCGGCTGCGGTTGGCTAAATTCGACGCCTTGTGACACGTTCGAATTAACGATTAGCGCGCCACAACAGCTGCGCAAGAAGGCCTACTGTTACATCGCAGAGAAACGCAGTTCAGTCTTCTCGAATCTCAATGATTTCGTCTTTACGCATTGCGTCACATCAGAGCTCGGCCGCGTGCAAGCATACGGCGCAGCGTGCAAGCATACGGCGCAGCGTGAGTGTTAGCACGCTGTACATCGTTCGCCGCGTCTTCGGCCGCGTTGGCTAAATACGCTGCTTTGAGACAAGTTCGAATTAGCGATTAGCATGCCACAACAGTTGCGCAAGTAGGCCTACTGTTACATCGCAGAGAAACGCAGTTCAGACTTCTCGTATCTCAATGATTTAGTATTTACGCATTGCGTCGCATCAGAGCTCGGCCGCATGCAAGCATACGGCGCAGCGTGAGTGTTAGCACGCTGTACATCGTTCGCTGCGTCTTCGGCCGCGGTTGGCTAAATTCGAGCTCGTGCATGTAGCGAGGAATCGATATGGAAGATGATCGATCCTCTCGATCGCGAAGCGTCTGCGCTCTAAATTCCTTTTCTGCTTTGAATCATCCTTAACGAGAATATGACGTCTTTTTTCTAGGTTCTTAATGTCGCATAACCATAACGAATAGAAATAAATGGAGTCGACGGACATTGTTGTGAAGAGCTTCTTGAAGACGGGTATCGCAAATACATTGGACGGAAGTCAGGATGAAGCAGTATGGGATGATGACCAGAATGATGCACGCGAGAGTATCTCGGAGATTGGCAGCAGTGACAATGAATAGAGCGAGTACCGTATGCCAGTTGCCTTGTTTCAATAATGCAAATTTTGTATTTTTTCGGGAATACGGTCATTCCCCGCGTATATCTCGCACCGAAAATTTTCACACATATTTTCGGTCAAAAAAGTGCGAGATATACACGAGCAAATACGGTACAAATATCTTGTGCAGAAAAATTAACTTTTGAAAAATGAGCTGGGTGCCTAAATTCCTCCTTACAAGAGTACTCTTACCGCTATATCAACTACCCCCTGTAGACATAAATAATTCTTACTCAACAAGCTAAACATTATTTATAAATATGCCGATTTTTGGGTCTACTGTTCCCTAACAACTGAATTGCCTGAATATATCAAATACATTATTGTTTAAGAATTTGTATTGAGTGTTACTAATTCAGATAATATTAGAAGCAATAGATTGATGTCCGGCAAATTATGTAGTTTGTTGGGTACACAAGAGTTTGTTTTCTCAAAATCTTATCATATTTCTACTAATGGAACTGGATGTCATTTAATATTATACACAGAGAATATTTCAGATAAATATATATGTCAGTTCTGATTTGGTATGCGCTCCGCAACCATGATGTGCCAGAGTCATTTGTAAATGTGGTCAAGATGTTATACACGAATACCAGCAGTACAGTACGTTGTGCTGTTGGCACCTCGGAAAACTTTCCTGTAAATGTCGGTGTCCACCAAGGCTCAGCACTATCACCGTCCCTTTTTGTTCTTGTGATGGACACCATCACTCGTGACCTGCAACGGAACGTTCCTTGGACCCTTCTGTATGCAGATGATATAATGGTTGCAGATGACACCCGATAAAAACTCCAATGTCAAGTTGAAGACTGGAATAACCGCCTCTCCCAGTATGGCCTATGTCTGAATGTGAAAAAGACGGAGTATCTGGAGTTAAACCCAAGCAACGGTACCATTCAAGTCGCTGGACAAAATCTAGTCAAGACAGAATGATTCCCTTGGATTTCGTCCGCAGAGTGATGGCAACTTCAATAATGAAGTAAGAGCCAGGGTAAACGCAACCTGGTTGCTGTGGAAGGTGGTCATGGGTGTGCTTTGCGACAAGAAAATGCCACTTCGTCTCAAATCGAAGATATATCGGACAGTGGTACGGCCAGTTGCGCTGTATGGAGTTGAATGTCGACCATCCGACAAAATTTCAGAACGTCGCCTGCACGCCATGGAAATGAGAATGCTCCGTTGGACAATGGGCATCTCCCTTATTGACCAAGTCAGAAACGACACAATTCTGGAGCAAATGGGTGTCACCCCAATTGTGGACAAGATGAGGGAGAGACGGCTCCAATGGTATGGCCATGCCCAGCGTGCAGCGCCTGATACTGTTACTAACACTGTCCATTTTGAGGTTGAAGGCCTGCGCCCCAGAGGACGACCGAAGCAGCGTTGGCAAAACACTTGAAGGTTACCGGCCTAAATCCAGCTGACGTACGAAACCAGACAAAATGGAGGTCAATGACCAAAAAAGCGGACCCTGCACCAGCAGGACAACACTAGGAAGAAAAAGAGTTCTGAACGCAATTACTATATGTTATCAATGGTGCCTAAATCTTATCTGGTCCAGTAATGTTCAGCATTATTCTGCAAACTCCAATGCATATTAGAAGTGGTCATTTCCATATCATCTCTCATTTTATACAATAATTATGCTAGATATTGAATATGAAATAATTTCTGCAACTTCTGTGATCTGAAAACTGAATACTAAATGCAAGGACCAAGGAACATGAAACAGAGGTGGTTTTGATGGCCAACAAGCAGAAGAAATACTGTGGGATATGAGAATATACTCACTGGTATGATATATGTTTTCCCATCGAACTCTCTCTTACTCTCGTTGGGGTTCAGCACCAACACAGAATACCCCTGAGCTCGGGCATTGTTGATGTAGGGGATCTGAGAGCCAGTCTCCAGACCATCGTTCAGGATGAGACTGGAATGAAAGGGTATTTACAACAATCAGGAACCACTTTGGAACTTAATGTGAACACATATATTACTGCACACGCCACATATTTTTTTAACTTATTTAACCCCTCTCTTCCCATTGTGGAGACTAGTTTTTATTAGATGAAATGCACTGATCAAAATATAGCAATACTAAGACAAATTTGTACAAAAAATGGATGATATTACTCAAATAGGAAGCTGGATGCAAGAAAGTTCTATTCTCAATGTATTACAGACCAATTCTGACATATGCAGCAGGTACTTGGACCACCACAAATCGCGATGAATGCCGAATCCAAGCAGCTGAGATGAAGTTTCTTAGAGGAATAATTGGGAAGACACGGAGGGATAAAATCAGAAATGTGGATATTAGGGAGAGAACTGGGTTCTCATAACATGCAAGACCAGATAGAGACTAGTAAGCTGAAGTGGTACAGACATTATGATGAGAATGGAAGAATATAGAGTACCAAAAATAATATTTATAGAGAAAATACCAGGAAGAAGACCACGAGGAAGGCCCAGAAAGGGGTGGATCAGGATAGACTGATAAGGGTATGGAAGTTGAGAGGTGAAGAAAACAGGTTAGAATACCTAAGAATAGTGAAGGGAAGCATCCCAAATGATGAACTGAAGACAGCAGAAGAGGAATGAGGTAGATTGAAGACGACACTAGTAAGGGCGGCAGAAGCAGTATGTGGAAGGACAAGCAACAAGAAGAGATAGAAAGAAACTCCATGGTGGAATCAGGAAACAAAAGATATAGTGCAGAAGAAGAATAGAGCCTTTAGGGTGTGGCTCCAAACTAGGACAATAGAGACAAGAAAGGAGTACCTAATACAAAAGAAGGAAGTGAAAAGAGTGGTGGCTGAGGAGAGAAGAAAGTGGATGGAAGAGTGGACAAGGATGATGGAGGATGATAGTGAAGGTACCAAAAAGGTCCTATATGGGATGGTTAAAAGTACGAGGAGGAATGATATGACGGACTACGTTCGAATGGTGAACAAAAGTGGTCGAGAAGTAGGAAATAAGTACTTTGAAGAACTCTTAAACCCGAATGGTGACCCTGATTAAGAAATAGAGGAACTGGGAACAGAAGAGGACTTAACATGGAGGGAAGAGGAGGATGCAGTGAGGAAGATGAAAGGAGGGTAGTTACCAGGAACAGAAAAGGACTTAACATGGAGGGAAGTGGAGGACGCAGTGAGGAAGATGAAAGGAGGGAAGGCACCCGGTCTGGACGAGATATGTGTAGAGATGCTGAGAGCGGCAGGAGAGGTGGGGATGCAATGGCTATATCGAGTAATGAGGGCTGTATGGAAAGAGAGGAGGACCCCTGAGGACTGGAAGAAGGGAATAATTGTCCCAATCTTCAAGAAAGGTAGCAGAAAGAAGTGCAAGAATTATCGGGGGATTGTGCGAAGATCTTTGAGAACGTTTTGGAAAAGAGAATTCGGGCAAAAATAGAAGGAAAGATGAGAGAAGAACAACATGGCTTCAGAGCAGGAAGGTCCACAGTTGATCTAATTTTTGCTGTAAGACAGTTGCAGGAAAAACATTATGAATATGGAATAGACCTGCTGATGGCCTTCCTGGACATTGAAAAAGCATATGATAGTATACGTAGAAGTAAGGTATGGAAGGCTTTGGAGAAGAGAGGAGTAGGAAAGCAGACTATATGGAGGATAAGGGAAATGTACAATGGAACTATAAGCTGTGTGAAAGTAGGAGGGAGAGATCAGATTGGCTGGAACAGAAGAATGGCTTGAGGCAAGGAAGTGCACTTTAACCGCTGCTCTTCATTGTAGTGATGGACGATATAATGATTGGCGAAATAAGGATGAAAGTAATGGCGTCTGCAGATGATTTGATGATCTGGGGAAACAAGAAGGAGGAAGTACAGGAGCAGTTGGATGTATGGGAAGAAGTAGTACATGGATATTGGATGAAGTTTAGCATAAGCAAAAGCGAGTGTATGATCACAACCAGGAAGGAGAGAGTCACAACGGGAATAACAATTGGTGGGGAAGAATTGAGGAAAGTATTTGGGAAGCATGATACAAGAAAATGGAAGAAACGACAGAGAAATAAATGAGCGGGGGAGGCAAGCAGAATTATTCAGGAAAAGTGTTAGGAGCCTGGGATGGAGTAAGGATGTCCATCGAACAGCAAAAGGGTCATATAGACGTACAACGTTCCAATCCTGACGTATGCCTCAGAAACCTGGGTTATGAAAGAAAGGAGTGAAGCAGAATACAAGCTAGTGAGAAGTAATTTTTGAGAAGCAATATTGGAGTGGCAAAGGTGGACAGGTTAAGAAATGAGAAGATCAGAGAATTAGTCAAGGAGGGAGCATTACAGGATAGGATAGAGGAATCAAGGCTTAAATGGTATGGACATGTTGAAGATGATGATTATAATTGTTGTTTTAAGAGGCCTAACATCTAGGTTATCGGCCCCTAATGATATGGGTGATAGCGAAAATGTTAATGAAATGGAAACCAGAACGAAAATTAAGTGAGACGGAAAATACTGACAAAAAGGAACTCAGATTGAAACAAAAGGGAATTTAGAACGAAAAGTTTCACAAAAAGAATCGATTGAAAAATACCAACGAGCTAGAGAAAGGTATATAGAGAGGCAACGAGCCGCGTAGCAGCGCTCTGGGCGGAGGCAACCTGAGTTAAGGCGGCCATGATTCAGAACGTCGTCTGACAAGAGCTTGTTGCGATTATTCGGGCTGTACAGGAACATGCGTTGAATGAAATTTATTTAATAATACATAGACCATGCCGTCAGTGTGTTCGTCATTCAATTGTACGAATAGAAGTAATAAGACAACAGGAGTGTCGTATTTCAGATAAGAAATGCCATCCAAATTCATAAATTAATGAGGTAGACTCTTGACGAAAGCGGGATGCAGCAGTTTAAGTTTGTGTGATATTTACATTTCAGATTCCCTTTGCAGAAGCAGGAACTAACATTTCCACTCTATATACCTTTCTCTAGCTCGTTGGTGATGTTGATGATAATTGTTGTTTTAAGGGGCCTAAACCTAGGTTATCGGCCCCTAATGGTTTGGGTGATCGTGAAGATGATAATGAAATGTAAACTATAACTAAAACTAACTACTAACTTATATACTAGAAGAAGAAACGGAAAATAAAAGGATAATAAGGCAAATAAAGGACAGGAGGAAAAGAAATGCCCTCAACACTCGAAGAATAAGGATTGAGGGACTTGGAAGGAAGGAGAGCCATGAAAGGCAGGTAGGAAAGTGAAAGAGGAGAGGGTCCACCCCAGAGGTATTGGATAAAAGGGGGAAAACCGGACCCTGCTCAGGAATCCCTCGGAGTCGCCAACTCCCGAACTCACCAGCCGTGAGCCCCTGAGGGTGTAGCAATATCCAGGGTGCACCAGAAGTGGTGGGGCTACATACACCCTGCCTCCTTGAGGGCCTTGAGTAGAAGGCAGGAGATAACAGGAAAAGAAAAAGAAGGCTGACCCCTCACAGAAGGAGGGTATCAGAAAAAATGAGACAAGGGCCAATTAAGGCGGGAAAGGAAGAGACTCCCTAGGCCTCGGATACCCTAATACCGTCGGGGTCGGAAGAGAACAAGAGTTGACCAAATGAGGTCGACAGGAAAGAGGATCCCGGCACAAGTAAGTGGAAGCAATGCTGGACTCAGCTGGGGCCCCGTGGTCGCCAACCCACGTCCCACTAGATGTGAACCCCTGGGGGGTAGCTCGTTAGTAACTATGCCTAATTCTCAAGAGACTGCTCACGCTGGCCGTGCCTCCATTAGGGTCTTGTGCTCAAGGCAGGAGATAGATACAATGAAAAGATCAGGTCTGATCCCTCGAAAAATGAGGGTATCAGGAAAGATGAGACAAGGGCCAAATAAGACATGAATTTGAAAGACTCTCCAGGTCTCGGATACCGTTAGTGCCTGAAGAGAACAAGAGGTGACTGAGGAAGGTTGACGGGTGGATTTGCAAGCAATGCCAGTCTCAGCTGAGGTCCCGTGGTCGCCAATCCACGTCCCACAAGTTGTGAGCCCCCTGGGCGGGGTATGCATATGAACGATATGTATGTAGAAAATTTTGTTCAGTACATAGCAGGAAGTGTTGTTCGCCAAGTGTCTAAAAAATTAACTTGTATTGAATGCCTAGAAGTGCTTTTATCGGGTCAAGATGTTCAGAAAGAAGGTCTGATTAAAGAGAAAGACGTGAAAGATGGCCTTTTGAATCCATCAAATGATGTAGTGAAATTATGTAAAACAGCTGGGATTGTCATCAGGAATAATGACAGTATGTTGCGAAAGAACACGAAGAATTTCATGCTGAAGTTGCAGACAGATGTCTATGCTATGCTGCCGGGTTTTCTGTTTCAGAAATCTGACCATCTATTTACAGCTACTGAACCTGGGGAAAGTCTCACTATGCTTCACTCATCGAGCGAATTGTGAAACAGTATTATAAATGCAGGCTTCACCACTTCTGCAGAAATACAGCTCAACGAGAGAGAGGTCAGTTGTACACAAAAATTATTCTTTTTAAAGGACAATGAAATCATGCAATGTACTGTGCATAAGCAACGTAGCGCATTGTCTTGCAAGATGATTGTGTTAGTTATCGTTCAATGTACAAATTAAATTGTCAGGTCTTGCGTAGGCCTAATCTTATATTACGCCTCGTTAGACACGCCTCTCCCTCCCTGACTCCCACCCTCTTGACAGGGTATATCATGGCGGCTGCCAGTTCAACCTGCTTCCAAAATGGCGGCGCCATTTCCACTCTATATACCTTTCTCTAGCTCGTTGAAAAATACCCACAAAATATAGGCTAGGTTCAAAATACGTACAAAATGCAATGTAGAGTCGAAATACTTACAAAATGCAATTGAAATTCAAAATACTTACAAAATGCAAATGAGATCGAAAATACGTACAAAATGCAATGGGAGGTTCAAATTACTTACAAAATGCAATTGAAATTGGAAATACACAATGCAATTCAGATTGAAATATCCCAGTTCCAATCCAAATTAGTCACAAAGTGCAATTGAAATTCAAAATATTTACAAAATGCAATTGAAATTGAAAATGCTTACAAAATGTACGGTAGATTCAAACGACTCATGTGGATTGACAATACTTACAAAATGCAATTTAGATTGAAAATATTTGACAAAATGTAATTTAGATTCAAAATACCCACAAAATGCAATTGAGAATCAAAATATTTGCAAAATGCCCACCAAACAAAATGCAATTTAAATTTAAAATTCTTGCAAAATGCGGTTTTAGCTGAAAATACTTACAAAATGCAATTGAAATTCAAAATACACACTAAAATGCCCTGAACCTACATTGAAAGATACCTAAAAAGCAATTTAGATTGTCAATCTTTACAAAATGCAATTGAGGTTGAAAACAATCGCGAGAGGTAATTTAGAACGAAAAAACTTACAAAAGGCAACGTAGATTAAAAATACCTACAAAAAAATCGCTAAAGGGAATTAAGATACACGGGAACCAAGTAACAAAAAACAGTGCAGGAATCTTAAAGAGAAAAGGAAATATAATGAAAAGAAAACAAGAGGTCTGACCCCTCGAAGAAGGAGGGATCAGGAAAGATGAGACAAGGGCAAATTAAGGCGGAAAGTGAAAGACTCCATAGGCCTCGGATACCCTAATACCGTTGGGGTCGGAAAAGAACAAGAGTTGACCAAGGGAGGTCGACAGGAAAGAAGACAGAGAGGAGCCCGGCACAAGTAAGTGGAAGCAATGCCGGACTCAGCTGGGGTCCCGTGGTCGCCAACCCACGTCCCACAAGATGTGAGCCCCTGGAGGATCAGGAAAAGTGTTAGGAGCCCGGTATGGAGTAAGGATGTCCCTCAAAACAGCAAAAGGGTCATATATAGGACGTACTACGTTCCAATCCTGACATATGCCTCAGAGACCGGGGTTATGAAAGGAAGGGAGCGAAGCAGAATACAGGCTAGAGAGATGAATTCTTGAGAAGCAGTATTGGAGTGGCAAAGGTGGACAGGTTAAGAAATGAGAAGATCAGAGAATTAGTCAAGGAGGGAGCATTACAGGATAGGATAGAGGAATCAAGGCTTAAATGATATGGACATGTTAAGCGAATGGATGGGAGGAGGATACCCAGGAAAATACAAGAGATGAAAATAGAGGGAAAAAGACCAAGAGGAAGGCCAAGAGATAAGTGGCTGAAGGGTATGGAGGGCTGCGTGCGAAAGAAAGGAGAAGACTGGACCAAGGTGGTGACGGAGTGGTGGGAAGAGAGAAGACGATGGAGAGCTTATGTTCCAAACAGACCCAGCCAGTGACTGGAAACTGTTCAAGATGATGATGATGATGATGGGAATAACCTGTTACAACTACTCCAGTGCAGATAATCTTGTGTATTCTATTCTCATTCTATACAGATAGCTTTCAAGGCATTTTTCTTTTTAATTATATAACGTTTATATTATGTGATTGGTTATAGCGAGTACACATTACCTTCCATTCATCAGCTACCAAAGATTTAATGCAATGTTCAAAAAGTTTTCAATATAACCTGCATTTATAAAAGCTCCTAAATTTACAGGTATTCGTGACTTGTGAGTGACTCCACATACATTTTTTTCTTTACATCAGAAAAGTGACAGTCAGAGCAGGTTGTAGACATTCCACAATATCAGATCATCATCATCTTTGGGAAGTGATTTTTGAAAGGCGGCAAAAATACGACACGCATGTCATACGACGTAGGCATGCCAAAGAACCCATTTGAATTCAGTAGGCCGTGTTCATAATGGCAAAATTAATCTAGGGAGTTTCCGCCAACACAAAGTTCCTCATTTCTCTACTAGAAAGCGCTATAGTGTTCAAGGAGCTTAGATTTATAACCTCCTTGACTTTCATAGTGATTCAAGGAACAACGAAATTCGACATGCACGCTACCCTTTCGGTGTCAAATAACAAAACTTGCACCCGGCACCCGAGGACATATGGTATTATTATTACCTCATCATCATCATCTTGTACAGTTTCCAGCCCCAGGCTGGGTCTGTTTGGAACATAAGCCTCGCCACTTAGTCCTTTCTTCCCACCACCTCTCCGCTGTCACTCTAGTCCAATCCTCGCCTCTCTTCCTGACACATTCCTCCACTCCTTTCAGCCATCTATCACTTGGTCTTCCCCTTAGTGGTTTCTTCTGCATCTGCATCTCATGTATCCTCTTGGGAATCTTCTTCTCTTCCATTCTCTTTAAGTGTCCATACCACCTCAGTCTTGATGTCTCAATCCTATCCTGCAAGGGCTCCTCTTTCACTATTTCCCTGACCTTTTCATTCCTCACCCTGTCTCTTCTTGTTACTCCGATCCTACTTTGCAGGAACTTCATTTCACTTGCCTGTATTCTGCTTATGTCTCTTTTCTTCATTATCCACGTTTCTGATGCATAGGTCAGTATCGGGATATAGTAGCTTCTGTATAACACTTCCTTGCTTTTTTGTGGGGCATCTTTATTCCACACTAAGCTCCTAATGCTTCTCAGAAATGCTTCTGCCTGTCTGCCTCGTTCCGTAATCTCTATGTCATTTCTCCCATTTTCCTCCACTATACTTCCCAAGTACTTGAGACTTTCCATCTTCTTCAGCTGTCCACCTCCAAGTGTTATCCCACTCATTGGTCTGTCCCTTTTCCTTGTCGTTAACAGGATCTCACATTTACTGATGTTGAACTTCCATCCATACTCTCCCACTGTTTCTTAGCCTTCAGTTGCGCCTGAATTTCCTCCTCCTTGTTTCCCCAGACCATGAGATCATCTGCAAACACCATTGCTTTCATCTTATCTTCTCCTATCTTTCCTGCTACCCGTGTCACAATATCAGATAAATCTCCATATTAGACCTTTCAACACATTATTAATAAACACGGTTTTTGTATGTTGCAGGTCTATTTACCATCACCTCAGCAGAGTACTCGTAGGTCAATTCTACATTAATTTACAATTCTACAGTAGTTTAGGGCTTGAAAGACCACCTAAAATCGAAGATTTACGGCACTGTCATTCGTCCCGTGGCACTTTACAGTACTGAATGTTGGCCGATCACCAAGGAAGCAGAACGTCAGCTAAGTATCATGGAGACCAAGATGCTTAGATAGACAGCTGGCATTACTAGGTTGGATCACATCCCCAATGAAAGGATATGGGAACGATTTGGTGTCGCGGCAATCAGCAACAAAATGCGTGAGGGTCGTCTGCGATGGTTTGGGCATGTGCTACGGTCAGGAGTGGACACCATTGCAAAACAGGGCTACACACTAGAGGTCGTCGGGAAAAGACCAAAGGGGCGACCAAGACAACGTTGGGCCGATACACTGAAGAGCGTCAACCTACATCCAAACATGGCCCATGACCGAGTAAAGTGGAGACAGCGGATTCACATAGCGAACCCTGCCACGAGACGGGACAAATGCTAAAGCAAAAGAAGAATAGATTAGTTGGTGGAGAGAGAATGTTTGTGAAGGGATCGTCATTTTCAGTCTTGCAACGTTATAGGTACCATATATTAATAGTTCCTTTTTCAGATGCTAAATGCTTTAGTATTATACCAGCAATAGCTGTCACACTTTCCTGTATAGTCACCGAAGGCTCTGCCACCTCTTGATCAGTGTGATTTTATTGTTTATAGAATTGAGGCTCAAAATAACCTGTAATAAACACACAGAATAGGCAGCACTGATCTTCAAGCTATGTGTATTCTCCCACCTTATGTACTCCAACTACCCCCAGTAACTATATCTGGCAACAAGCATAATTCCCCATGGGAAACTTACTCAGCACTGGTAGTAAAATGTGCCTTGCCAGAGGTGTCTTAGAATGTAATTGCTCCGATGTGTGAGACAAATGTAGGCCTCATCCAACTATCTTGTGTTTTGAACGAGCCAACTGCCTTGCGTACAGTTTGAGGCTCCTGAACTCCAATTCAGTGAATTCCATGTCGCACCTCAGGTGTTGGCAACCTTGAACAGGCCCCATTTGTTGGCAAATATTTCTGTACAGGCACCATTTGTGTTCGGGAGGCCAAGATATCATGAGCTGTGGTCACTCCAATCATCGCCATCTACAATTATCAAGCCGTGTCATAAGGTTTGGCAACACCGCCCATCTGTCATCTGGGAGGACTAGCGCAAGCACATGGTAATTGCTAACACTGCGTAAACACACAGATTTTGACGCCAAATATTTCCGAAAATACAACAGAACATAACGTCTGCTAAATCTACACCAGGGTTGATACGCTTTCAGGATTTCAAATTTCCCTGACTTTTCCCGGTTTTCCAGACCAACTTTTAAGAAATTCCCTGACCGCAGAGTCGTTTATTACCCTAACTTTTCCCGATTTTCCAGAGCAAAGTATAGAAAATTCATTAACCACAGGGACGACAGTTACCTCGCTGTTCCTTAGGTTTTCCAAACCTAGCAAAAGTGCATTTACCTTTAGGAAACGTTCTTCTGTATGATAGATTAAGTTAGAAAAACTGATTATAGACTAATTATTTGTGCGAGGCTATTCTTAGACACGAGGAGAAATGTGGTAGTAGATGAAAATAATAGTGTTAAAAAAATATCTGAGCAATGTTTCATTATGTAAACCGGACTTATATGTAGCTCTCTGTATAAATTAATGCGTTTCTTTAAAAGTATAAAAACAAATAACAAAAAATAAATTTTTAAAAACAGTTCTTTACTGTAATAAATAACGTTTATTACGATAAGAACCGGAACACACTTTTACAATAAATGTTAATTTGCTAACATCAATTTTAAAAAAAACTGTGAAGAAAGGAGTCAATCACCAATTCTTACTTTCTAGTCGATCACAATAAAAGTATCTAGAAACTGTCAACTGATACATTTTATTCTAACATTAGATATTTAATATCAAATGAGTTGTTTCAGTTAATATGCCGTCTTATGTACAAGAAGTTATGATTACCTAGAAGTTGCTCTGATCTTGACCGTTTGGGGAGATTTCCTTTGTCCCCGCGGAAGATCACGAAATATATGCAATGTTGCGTGATTGTCACAGAATCAAGTCTTCGCAGTCAAGTACGGAGAAATATTGACAAGTTACACGATCGGCGCTGGTCTCAGCCGTTTGACGCGATTTGTAGTTTTCACGATCGAACACGGAGAAAAATCACGATTTACATAATCGGTGTCACTTTTAGTCGTTCGACGAGATTTCTATTGTCCTCGAGGTCGGGCACGGAAAATATAGTATTATTACGCTTGCTGTCTGTTTGACAAGAATCCAGTTGTCTCTCGTCATCAAAAGTGGAGAAATATCGCAATGTATCGCAATCGCTGCCGCTCTCGGTCGTTTTACGCGATTCACGTTGTCCTAGTGGTTGGACACTGAGAACGCGATAGTATGCAATCGGCCGTTCAACGATTGTCTGCCTGTCTATCTGTCCTGGTAGAATGGCGGAGGCAAGCTCGAGGTTGGGCATGGTTAAAATTCACGAGCAGTTATGGACATGGTCGGCGCCGTGATTCCCACTATGGTTGGAAGTTCACGGTGGATCACGAGAAGAAATGGGTATCACGATGCTACGTAGTCTGTTATTCCTAAGTGGGTTGATGCACTTCTCGCTCCCCGTCCACTTTTAAGTATACGGTAATGGGAAACGTGTCTAGTAGGGTTCGGTATGTTTCGTGATGGGTGCCCAACCACCTTTGACAGGATTCCCGCAGTCCTCGTAGACACAAGTTCGCGACCGGGCACGGGTTTTATGGCTTACGCAACTGGCATCGATCTCGGTCCGTTTGACAAGATTCCCGCAGGCAAGTCGTGCGGTCAGCCGGCCGTTTTGAGGATGTGATTTTGGAGGATGAACGTTCGAAGTAGGTATCGGATATTACGAATTATTCAGAAAGGATAGCACAAATAATACGACAAGAGGCACATTTTTTTTCGAATTCAAATTATACAAGTTTTCGAGATACCGTAACCAGTTAGATTATATATCCAATGGAATCAAAGTTCGAAGGAAAAATAGACATATAACGGAGTTTCAAATTAACCGAACTGGATGTCGCAAATTTACGAGACTGATAGATTTTTTAAATATACCATCGTCTATGTATTTCGGAGCATTTTTGCGATTTTCTTTCGAAACTGTATCATTTCGCATGATCGTGACAATAAATTATATCGCATTATTTCTGTACTTCAATTTGAGATATCCAAATGTATAGGTCAATATCAGAAATGAGAGGTTTCTGTTGAGTTTCGGTTGTTATCAAGAATATAAACGATTCGCAAAAAGTCAGGTTTTCGAATAATACAGAAAATCATTTCACACAAAATTAAACTCTCTTCTTGATGCCGAAAATATACATTGAACCGATGTAGACAGTACCACTCAAGGTATCCTCAGTATGCATTTCCTTGAGGTCGTGCACGGGGAAGTCTACGCAATCGGCGCCGCTTGCGTGAAACTCGCTTCATCACAATCCGTGAGCCTAGCGGCGCAGGTTTAAATAATTTAAACCGACCTCAGCGAATTTTCGTTACCCGTTTGAAAAATTAGCTACTTTTTCGTTACTTTTCGTTACCGGTAGACACCCTGGTATAACAACCAAAAATTACTGACAAACCTTAATAATTCTTTTTTTTTTCTTCTTCTTCTATATTTCTCTCTTTTTTTTTTTACAAAATTCCCTGACTTTTCCCGGATTTCCCTGACGCAACAAAAATCCCTGACTTTTCCCGGTATTCCCGGTCGCGTATCAACCCTGTACACACAAATATCACAAATAAATTATCATGCTATGTACTGTTGATTGCCAATAAGGTAATAATAAAAGGCTGTACTATACCTCAATGTCCCAAGTTTCCTTTCTTGCTGCTATGCTCACTGCCGTCATTGACGCGCTCAGAAAAAATATTTAAGACTATTCTTACGAGCCTAGAGACTGCCTTTGATAATAAATTCTTCCCTTTTTGTCCACAGATGCACTCATCCTAGTCACAATAGTCCTCCAATCTTAATGTATAGAACAACAGAATCCACTCTTCATAGTCTTTTATGACTTGGAAAAGGCATTTGATTCGGTTCCAAGACCAGCCATGTGGGCGGTGCTGAAGCGGTTTGGTTGCCCTCAGCGATTTGTAGATCTAATCAAGGCTCTCCATGTTGGCATGACAGGTCAGGTTTGCCATCAGAATAAGATGTCCGATGAATTTCCTATTACCCATGGACTGAAACAAGGATGTGTACTGGCTCAAACGCTTTTCGCGCTGTACTTGGCTGCAATGCTTTATGATTCACCCACAAACATCCCAGGTGTGGAGGTCAAGTATCGTTTTGATGGAGGGCTTTTCAACCAAACTCGTCTCTGCTCCACGAGGAAAACTCAGGTTACTAACATGTTGTATGCATATGATGCTGCATCGCCAACTCTCACACCAGAAGAGCTGCAAGAGTCAGTTAATTGTTACAAAAGTGCATGTGAGCAAGACGTGGATAAGAGAATTGGCGCAGCCGATGCAGCATATGGACGATTAGCGCACCGGGTCTTCATGAATAAAGATCGGATTCGAGTTAAAGCCGATGATGATGATGATGAATGCTCCACTGGTCACTTAATTTAAAAATAGGTAGCTTTCTAATGAAATCTAGCTAACAGCACTTGCCAACTTAGTACTAGAATATAGAGGCCACATGAAGATATACCAAAACTAAATTACTAGGTACTGAAAGTCCACCTCGCTGCAGTGATCAAAACCTAGTGATATACCCAGTTATTTTAATAGTGCTGCCATAATTTGACTTACAGTCAGGCATGCAACACTTCCTAGGCATCTGAAATAGTTTAATGAAATATTAGTGAAGAATCTGTTGGTTAAATTCATTAGCAAGTATTGGTTACACAAGCAACTTAATACGGGAAATACTCACTTCTACAACTTTCAGCAGGTCTGATTTACCACGAAGAATTTCACGGGTGTTGAAATAGTTAGTACGAACTTCTTTTAGATGCTGTCATATCAAAATAAAGGATATTTATGAATATAACTTAGCTTGTGGTTTCACGTTCTTATAGAACTTAAGGACTCTACTCAGTGTTGCCAATTCTACCAACAGCACGGCTTGAGAATTATAGACGGCAATGCATACTTCACACATTTTGGGGTCATAGGAAAAATCGTAAAACGAACCCTCGCCCTGTCGTAGACCACCCCGCCGAAATATCGATTGTTCTATTGGGATATCCCCGCCGTGGCCAGTGATAGTCTCGTTGAAACACACGCCTAGCGGTACCGTCTCTCTGTCTACGACCACTCTTCATTAAATTTAAGAACAGGAACAATTTTTTTTTTAAATATGTATGGCCTTAGGTCCCTTTGTGAAATTTTGTTTTCAAAAAAATACCACATTCAAAAGAGGACATCACCCCTAGTGCTAGGACCCCTCGTACACATCTCTCGCATGATTGGTTCGCGAGATATAACAAAAAAGTCTAAAATCACGTTTTACCCCAAAATAGGTTTTCACACCTTTTCGACACTGGCATCCTCAGGAAGAGGGCAGCGCGAGCCAAAAATGACATGTCAACTTTTGTTCTAGTTTTATTGGTTCGCGAGATATCAGCAAAAATTTCAAAAAACACAAGTTTTCCCCAAAATCTAGTTTCCAAATTCAACCTATTAAAAAAATAACTTCATCATCAGATAGAGCGGAAAAAATGCCATTCAAATGATACCAAGCAGGCCTCTGTACGACTATTCCTCCCCAACATCATTATTCCTTCCTTCACAAGGCCGCCAGGGGCTCACAACTTCCTAAGTGAGGCAGAACTCTCATTCTAACAAGGGAAGATTGATGGCATTAGGGGTCCAGGACGCAGAGGAATATCCTGGCTAAAGAACTTAAGCCAGTGGTTTGGACTTAATACAGTGTCAATGTTTAGAACAGCTATGGACAAACAGCAGATAATGCTACCGATTGCCAATGTTCTTGGAGGACGAGGCACTTGAAGAGGAAGAGGAGGAAGAAGAAGAAGAAGGCTCCAATGCTTTAGCCATTTTCCAGACACTCTCACTATTCGACAGTAGGAAATGAGCCATGATGTACCCTTCCCAATAACACTTAAGTTTATGTGGCATTTCAGTAGCACAAACACAACCCTCCAGGACCTGCAAGCTCAGATAGAACACTGGATACCAAGTTATGGCATGTGACAGAAGCATAGATATAACCTGATCAGACTTCTCCTGTATAGGCTATGCTATGTAACAAGAGCTGGATATTAAAGACACCTACCTTCGAGCCCACTGCCCAGCTCTGACAACTCCACTCCCCTGCAGCAATATCAGCAGGCGATCATTGTTAACCAAGCAGTCATCAGTCCCATAGATGAAGGTCTTCTTGAGGAACTCCTCACCCAGTGGCACATCAAAGCGCCGAAGTTTCATTTCGTTCTCCAGAATATCACACAGATAATAAGAAATTACCTGTAAATGAACATCATGGATTCAATACAATACATTACAATTCCTTTATGAATACAATATTGTAGTCTAGTGATAGAAGCCATTTTACAGTGTTGCCTAGTTCTATTATAGAAAGCTTTCCAGTCTGTCAACACAAATTGTGCACAATCACATTAGGCAGGAAACAAGTATTTACACAACCTAACCTGAAAGAAACAAGATATTATGTATATTAAGGCTTTCACGGCCCGGATTACTATATTACTTTTGCGGATGACCTTGCACTGCTTGCAACCAGTCATCATCGGCTTTAACTCGAATCCGAGTATAAATCTTCTTCCTTCAGTCCAGTTTGTGGATGTGTTTACGGTGACTAAAGAGTCCAATCCTGGCATGGAACAAGCGACCACACAAGTCGCATAGTATTGCTGGAGGAGGACGTGGTTGGGCTGCTCGAAGTTTCCTAGCTTGACGCTTGGCCTCTTCATGTATGCGTCGATCCCTTTCAAACGCCTTTACAGTATCCGAGATGGTACGGCGCCAAGTTGAGCGGTCTTCAGCCAGCATGTCCCAGGTTTGTGAATCAAGACCTGTCAATTTCAGGGTCTGCTTAAATTGGTCCTTGTAGCGCCTCTTAGGACCACCATGAGGTCTGGTGCCATAGCATAACTCACCATATAGCATTTGACGAGGTAATCTCACATCATCCATCCGATGGACATGACCAATCCATCTAAATTGGGGACCTATTATGGATGATTCTATGCTGTTGATTTGAGCCTTTTCCAGAACAGCAATATTGGTAATGCGGTCTTCCCATTTAATCCTCAGGATTGATCGAAGTTTTTGTAGGTGGAAACGCTCAAGCTTCCTAAGATCACGTCGGTAAAGGGTCCACGTTTCACAGCCATACAACAATGTAGAAATGACTACTGCTTTGTACACCATAAGCTTTGTACTCATGGACAGATCTTTATTCATGAAGACCCGGTGCGCTAATCGTCCATATGCTGCATGGGCTGCGCCAATTCTCTTATCCACATCCTGCTCACAGGTACAGCTCACAGAAATGGTACTGCCCAGGTACGAGAAGTGGTCAACCTGTTCTAATGGCAAATTTGAAATGGAGATATTGTACTGAGGAAGAGGTGTGCCTGGTGAAGGTTGTGCCAAGACTTTAGTCTTATTGACATTTATGGTAAAACCAAAGCGATCACATGCACTTTTGTAACAGTTAACTGACTATTGCAGCTCTTCTGGTGTGAGAGTTGGTGACGCAGCATCATCTGCATACAACATGTTAGTAACCTTAGTAACCTGAGTTTTCCTCAAGGAGCGGAGACGAGTTAGGTTGAAAAGCCCTCCATCAAAACGATACTTGACCTCCACACCTGGGATGTTGGTGGGTGAATCATAAAGCATTGCAGCCAAGTACAGCGCAAAAAGCGTTGGAGCCAGTACACATCCTTGTTTCAGTCCATGGGTAATGGGAAATTCATCGGACATCTTATTCTGAGGCAAACCTGACCTGTCATGCCATCATGGAGAGCTTTGATTAGATCTACAAAACGCTGAGGGCAACCAAACCGCTTCAGCAATGCCCACATGGCTGGTCTTGGAACCGAATCAAATGCCTTTTCCAAGTCATAAAAGACTAAGAAGAGTGGATTCTGTTGTTCTCTACATTTTTCTTGTAGCTGTCTCACACAGAAAATCAAGTCAATTGTGCTTCTGGAAGTTCTAAATCCGCATTGTGACTCTGGGAGGATCCTCTCAGAGATAACCTTGAGGCGGTTAAGTAGAATTCTTGCAAGAATCTTCCCCACAATTGATAGCAGTGATATACCACGGTAGTTGCCACAAACACTGCGATCACCCTTTTTAAAGATAGTGACGATAGTGGCATTCTTTAGGTCTCCAGGTACCTTTCTTGATTCCCATATTCTGAGGATGAAAAATGAAAATCCACAGCCTGCTTCCAGTCTCAGACCGGGTCAGGAATGGAATGAATGAAGCCCCTATCTAGCGGCGAGGATATGAACTGTGCCGGCTGCCGAGGCCTGACGCACTCCTCTGGGGCAATGATTAAATGAATGATAGATGAAATGAAATGATAGTGGAGAGTGTTGCTGGAATGAAATTTTGACAGGGAAAACCGGAGTACCCGGAGAAAAACCTATCTGCCTCCGTTCTGTCCAGCACAGATCTCACATGGAGTGACCGGGATTTGAACCACGGACTCGGCGGTGAGAGGCCGGCGTGCTGCCGCCTAAGCCACGGAGGCTCATTCCCATATTCTGAGGATAAGGATGAAAATTCTTGTTTTGAGGGAATGACCTGTCATGCCATCATGGAGAGCTTTGATTAGATCTACAAAACGCTGAGGGCAACCAAACCGCTTCAGCACTGCCCACATGGCTGGTCTTGGAACCGAATCAAATGCCTTTTCCAAGTCATAAAAGACTAAGAAGACTGAGAAGAGAGTATAGATGAGGCTAAACACCAAATTGAAGAACTTGAGTCTATTGCAGTAAAGATAGGACTTTAAATTTCATTTGAAAAGACTGAAATAATGGCATCCTTTGATGTGAAACACAAGCTATTACATTGATTAACAATAAAGAAATTAAAGTTGTACATAAATTTAAATATTTAGGGGAGATTATAACATGGAATTTGAATGAGAAAGCGTCAATCGAAAATACAAAAAAAAAACACTCTCCATAAATGCCAAATTACGACATTACGAATCAGTTATTAAACCGGAAGCGATATATGCTTGTGAAACACTTTTCAAGTTAAACACTCGATCAGTTACTGACATATTACAGAAGACTGATAGAAGAATTCTCAGAACTATAATTAATAAAAAACATCAGGTGGATGGTCAAATGAAGTGGTTTATAAAGAAACTGAGTCTATAGTCGATACTATGCGAAAAAGGCGAATTGCTTTTTTTTTGTCATATCTCATGCCTGCCGGATACCAGACAATTAAAAATATTATTTAATTATTTTTTCAAAAGTAAAACAAAGAACTCTTGGTTTATGGAAATTCAAAATGATCTGGATGAACTCTGCTTGACAATGTCCCAAATTACTAACAAAGATGAGAAGAATATCTTGAAAAACAAGAACATCCGACTTCCCTTAAAAACCTTTACTCACAAAACTTACACCATAAGCGATGCAGAGAGAGCGGCAAGGTCGACTAGAATGAAAATGTTTTGGGAAAAGAAGAAAAATAAGAAGCTGAATCTTTAATATTGTTTTTGAAACATGTATATACTTGTTTTGGTTAAGTTATTTAAATATAACATATGTAAATAAATAATTCATGTTTTTTGGGCTAATGCCGTGTGAAATTAAATTAGAACCATACGTTTCGGAGAAACCTTGCCTCCTTTTTCAATGGAATCACACAATGTGGCCAAAGAAAGTATATCAAGGAGATTACAAAAAATTACAAAAAATATATAGATAAGTTCCTCTGTTCGTCACCAGAGAACAGCTGCCAGAAATTACTGTATGGACCATGGTAGAACGGCGGACAGAGTAGTGAGTAAGGAGAAGGTAAAGGGGGAGGGGTGAAAATATAGACTCAAGAATGAGAGGATGTCCAAAAGAAAGGGGGGGAAGGGTTAGATGGATATAAGGAAACAAAAACAAAAGGGAAGTGTATCTGAACGATACCTAACGACATACAGGCAACGGCGAAAAAACAGATGGAAACTCCTCCAGTGACGAACAACGGAGATCAAATCCAGGCTCTGTAGCCATAGAGGAAAAAAGTACAATTTGTAATAGGTGAAGAACAGAGAGACTGAGAGGAACTATCTTCCTAGATCCTTAATAACTGGTAGCCAAGTGTCACTTAGCTGATATCCAGTGTCTCTGTTAAAATTATTGGGGTTTTTACGAATTTCAACTGCCTCCCTTATAATTCTAGACCAGTTGTGCTTAACAAGGGCAAACGCATGAGCATCCTTGAAACATACATCGTGCCCTGAAGACAGGACATGTTCAGCTATAACTGTTTTGTCAGGTTGGTTTACATGGATGTTCCTTTGATGCTCTTTGATGCGAGTTGCAATGGACTGTTTTGTTTGACCAATGTAGACTTTTCCGCAAGTACAAGGGACTTCATACACCCCAGGTTGTAGTGTTGGGGACAATTTATCTTTGTATAATGCTAAACATTGACCAATTTTCGTCATAGTGCCGAAAACTGTTTTTATCTTGTGCTTGCGGAGAATCTTAGCAACGCGGTCAGTGGTGTTGTGAAAATAAGGGAGGTAAGCAGTTCCCCTCACGTCAGAGCTCTGAGAAGGTTGTCTATCCCTCCTTCTGGAATGTAGGGACCTATATATAGTGGATTCATTATAGCCATTACCCCTAAACATGGTTTGTAACGCATGTAACTCTTCCTGAAGAGTTGATGCCTCACAAATACGTTCCGCTCTTTTGGCTGCTATGTACCAGTATGCGGATGATATTGCATTAGGCTCAAGCAATAGAGAAGATCTCCAAGCGGTAATGGATAGACTTGATGAATATGCTAACAGAGTCTCATAATCAATAGAAAGAAGACAGTTCAAATGGTTTTCCGGAAAGGAGGAAGAAGAGCGGCAAATGACTGAATACAAAGAAATGAAATAGTCTTCGAACTTGTGAATTCTTTTAAATATTTAGGGACCACTTTCAACCATCTGCTAATTCCTTCAGAAGCCATGTGAGGGAAAGGTACTTGGCAGCTATCAGAAACATATATGATGACACCGATCCCACTAAATTGTCTCTAAGAACAGCAATGACGCTATTCTATGCAAAGGTTCTTCCAGCCCTAACTTATGGGTTGAAACTATTATGGGATTACGTAACTCTATCAGACCTCAGAGTTGTAGGAAATGTCAAGGCGAGATTCTTGAAAAGAACTTTAGGAATCTCAAAATAGTAACACTCCAGGCTAACATATGAACATTTCTTTTCGAAGATTTAAAGAATTAGATTACAATTGCCTTCTACAAGACAAAAACAGGAATTCCTAAGGATGAGACAAAGAAATCGACCTGGAATTCTATGGGACTGATGCCATGTCTAATAAAAATTGGACCGAACCTAATAATGAAATGAGGGTTCTGAATAGACTTGCAGTACACGGCTTCCATCATAAGCTGTGCGTGCGACGTGGGTTTCATGAACCTTCTGTACAGTGTGTAATGCATATTTAAGGGCCTTATTATTTGGTGAAATAAAACAGTTGATTACGGTGTCAAAACTGACGCTATTTCGGTGGGTATTTCGCGATATAAATTGTCATAATGATCGATGTTTCATATGAAATCTTCCTTATAGTATGGGGTAAATCCAACAAATTATGTGATAAGGGGGTTCTTCAACTTCTTTGCGATGTGTAGTCTATCGCTGAATGTTATTTGCCGCTTAGAATTATATTCATTTCCTTCTTTCTTCTGCTTTTTATGAGTTTCTGAATCCCTGCAGTGTTTATCGCACGTGTCTTTTCGTTCCCACGGAATAAGAACATTGGAGTATTTACACATTAGAATCTTTCTTGCAGCGTCAAATACATATAACCCCTCACTGTTGCATTCCTCAGCCCTCGAGAAAACTGTTGTGACTTTAGTTTTCAGCATTTTTATGCTTAAATGCTGGATGTTTGCCAATGAAGTTTTTATCAGTCGCGAACTCGCACTACTGTATCTACGACCACAACGCCATTTGATGCAATCGATAGCAGATATCGATTTTTATCGATAGCCTTAGAGATCGCGGAACTGAATACACATACTTCCGGCGCAGCACTATCAATCAAATGACAAGGAAACCACGACGGCCAATTCCTCAGAAGCATTTAAACGTATTTTGGAGAGCTTTTTCGATAATATTTAGCATTTTCGTACCAAGTGAAGTATATTTCGTGATTATTCGTGCAATTCGCGCAATAACTCAGATTTCGTGATACTTTGCGAGTTCATTTTGCTAATATGACGATGACGTCTGATGCACGTGTAAAAGCCTCATTCTGTTCTCATTCAGAATTATTCTTTTATTTCTTTCTCGTTCAGTGACGGCAGCCATTGACATCATATCACGTCCCATCACGGTTGACAAAAAAAACATTGATCTGGACGCATTAGGTTATAACCATTGCCAAAAACCCTTCGATTGGACAAAACGAAAGTTAGAATAGTCCAGTTCAGGTGCGAACCTTTGGCCATGGGAAGCTTGTGGGGCACGGTTGACAAAAAAAAACATTGATCTGGATGCGTTAGGCTGTAACCATTGGATTAGACATGTTCGGCTGTAACCATTGTCAAAATCCATTGGATTGGACAAAACAAAGGTTACAATGGCCAGGTTGAGGTGCGGCCTTTGGCCATGGAAAGCTTGCGGGGCACGGTTGACAAAGAAACACTGATCTGGACGCGTTAGGCTGTAACCATTTTCAAAAACCATTGGGTTGGACGTGTTAAGCTGTAACAAATGTCAAAAACCATTGGATTGGACAAAACGAAGGTTAGAATGGTCGGGGTGAGGTACGGCCTTTGGCCACGGGAAGCTCGAGGGGCACAAAAACCCATTGATCTGGACGCGTTAGGCTGTAACCATTTTCAAAAATCATTGGATTGGACATGTTAAGCTATAATCGTTGTCTAAAACCAAAGTAGAACCATAAGCGCAGGGTTGGAAATACTGCACTTGACTGTAACAAACGCGCAAAATGGCGGACACAGCTGGAATTTCATCTGTATAAGTCGTGATCAAATTCAGGACTGCGGGTGGGTTACAGACAGCGGAGGAGTAAACGTCTATTACTATACCATCTCCAGATTTTTTTCCTCTACCATTACTACAGGTATTTTGGCTAATTTCAAAATTTTAAGAATGTTTTACTTTGATTCAGGTCAAGGGAAATTTATTTACATAATATTACAAATATTTCCAGTGCAGCAGTGAAAATTGACTTTATTTTGATTTCCTAATGACTCCCAGAAAGATATGTAAACCATATATTTACCATACAGGCCTATTTTCAATAATTTGCCAGGTTTTGTAAAAGCCCAGTTCTGGTCAGGGTAAGAATTAATGAAGGTATTTAATCATTATTATTGTTTTAAGGGGCCTAACACCTAGGTTATCAGCCCCTATTATTATTAATCATTATTATTAGCATTTCAATTCATTGGTGTTACGGTGGGAAATTACACTGACCGGCAAAAAAAGTGGAACACTTTTAATTTTTATGTAATTTCTTAATTTATTCCACTAAAATGTATCGGTTTTCCAATATTTGCATTATTCATGTAAATTTAGATGGTTGGCAACAGAAAATACCGAATCATGTTTTACAACACGCTTTAACTCACAAATTTCGTTACATTTTGCAAATCTTACAATTTTCTATTTTTTAGTAATGCTCTTTTGGGCTGGTGTTTATCAAACGTATTGCCAAAGAAAACAGTATTAATGTTTGCACTGCACTGCAAGAGAACACTGGTCACTAAAAACGGGTGTTTCCACCTTTAGCATCTATGACAGCTTGTAAACGCTCAGGCATACTGTTCACAACTCGTTGAATGGCATCTGCCGGGATGCGATCCCATTCCTCCAGCAGCGATATTCTCAGTTGTGCCAAGGTGGTGTGGTCATGCTGTCTGACGTTCCTTCCAAGCGTATCCCATACATGTTCGATGGGGTTCAAGTCAGGACTACGAGCTGGCCAGTCCAGGGTTTGAATCTCCACTTCCTGCAGATATTGTACAACACAGCAAGCAGTATGAGGGCGGGCATTATCCTGCATCAGCATGAAATTCTGACCAATGAAAGGCGCAAAGGGCATCACATGGTTCATCAGGATCTCTTCGATGTACCTTTGGGAATTGAGCGTCCCGTGATCGATGCACACCAACTCAGTGCGGGCCATAACATTGATACCACCCCACACCATAACCGAGCCACCTCCAAATGGAGTCCTGGAGGAGAAAGCAACAGGGCTGTACCTCTCCCCGCGCCTTCTCCACACTCTTTCTCTTCCATCAGGAGATCTAAGGTTAAAGCGACTCTCGCCAGTGAAGAGAACAGAGGCCCACTGCTCGTGGGTCCATCCCAGATGCTGCCTTGCAAAGCGAAGACGCGCCTCTCTGTGATGCCGTTCGAGTGCGGGTCCACGTGCAGGTCTCATGGACGAAAGATGAGCTTCTTCAAACCTTCTCCTTACTGTTCGCTCACTCACTCTCACATTTCTGACATTTTCCAGTTGATTTCGTGCCTGAACTGCTGTGGTATGCCGATCACGCAGAACTTGGAGGGTGAGAAATCTGTCATCCCTGGCACTTGTGCTTCTTCTACGGCCTGACCCTCGTCTCCTGTCGTATGTTCGGAGCTCTCTGTAACGTTGCACTGCGCGATGTATGCTACCGAGAGATGATCCAATGACCTCAGCAACATAACGGAAGCTGCGGCCATCCTCCACCAATGCAACTGCCTGTGCAGCTTCTTCACGGCTAAGAGGCATGTTTTAGTGTGAACTGCAAATGGATAACTTGCTAAAATGTGTGACAATGGTTCACACGTGTTCAACAAGTGCCAGTTGTTATCCCTAGAACAACGATAAGCGAGCGGCAACAATCAAAAACCTTAAACGCTTCCAGTCCGCTTCCTGCCATAAAACCATTAAGATAGGCTCATCGAGGATTGGGGGTAATTGGTGGTAATAAACCACCCTAAGAAATCTCATATTATCAATTTCTATTCACGGATGTTTCAGATGTTTGTTCTAATGCATGAAAAGCTTTTAAAATGTGATTAAATCTTTTTCAAGGCTAGATTTATACTATTTATATTACTTTTTTTAACTGTTCCACTTTTTTTGCCGGTCAGTGTATATACCGGTAATGAATAGGTCCTTTTCAGGACCAAAGCTATATATTATTGTATTATTCCTTTGTAATATTGTGTATCATCCCTCTTGTGTATATTGTAGTGCTTCTGACTCGAATAACAATAAAATAATAGTTAGTACTATAGTTATTACTATCATTATTGTTATTAGGCCTATTATTCTAAAATGACTCCCTGGGAGAACAGCTGGATACAAGCAACTAAGATGAAATTTCTAATCAAGTATTCGGCAGACCAGACAAGACAAAATTAGAAATGAGTCAGTCCGCCTAAATCTAAGGCTGAAAAGAAGTGTGCTTGACATTTTTCAGGAGCCGAGATTGAAATGGTTCGGTCATCTGATGAGGATGCCTTCTAGTAGAGCACCCGGAGCCTAATTCGAAAGGGAGATAATTGGTGAGAGACCAAGAGGTAGACCTCGAGGTGGGTGGATGAAGCAAGTCCACAGAGCCTAGGCTACGAGGAGCATAGAATTGAGGACAGTAGTGGAAGAAGAGTGGTGGCAGGATAGACAACTATGGAAGGGGATTGTTCATTCCCACACCCGGCCTGCTGGAGTGGAGAATCGTTGATTATTATTGTTATTATTATTACTAACAGTATGGCTTTGCAAGAGAGCCATAAGCCTTCTACGAAAAAGGTATTGTTGTATGAATAGAAAAGTTCAAAATAGTAAAGCAATTTGTTGTGAAGGGATACAGAACCAAAACGATGGGGTTTCAAGACCAGGTGGGTGTGTCAATTGGCCACACAAACTTTTGTTGTACCACTTCACTACGTTAATGTACAAAGGCTTCACTAAGTACTACACAGCAAGCATTTGTGGTTAACATATTATATAGGCTCTCACGAAACTAAAGAGAAAACATATACGGTATCGGAACATACTTCACCAAGAGCTTCGTAGTGCTTCTGATTAATGGCTGGATCATCGAATATATTAAATTCAAATGGCTCATCTGTTAACTCCTTGGTCTTTGGGTCTATCTTCCTTAACTGGCCGACTGCAAATAAGATGAATACAAAATTATCTGCTTGGAAAATATGGCCAAAATATGCTAGTGTCTAGTCACATGACATGAGGATAATCATATCAACCTATAACATAGGGTACACGCTGTCAAGTATCTAAAAACTACTCACCATCATTGAAACCAAACCCAAAACCATTCAAAGTATCTGGGAACCTGCCCATTTTTTCAAAAGCACTTTTCGCATCCACAAAGTCATCCTCGTCGTCATCTTCAAACTTATTTAAATCCTCGAACGTGAGGTCACGACCGCCAACACCCGGAAACGCCATCAAAACCTGAAAGAACTATTTCAAGGTAGGGTATGTATATTTAAGGCGAATTGTAGAATTCAATCCACAATGCCCGGAAAAGCCTAGAGATCTGATGGGTTGAAGTGGGCGGGACGTAAGGAGGAAAACCAACGTGGTACTTCCCCATTGAAGTTACTCACGACAATAGCTCAAGGTTAACATACAAGCCTCATATACTAGTAATTGTATCTTCATTACAACATAATACTTCAATTACAAACCGTAAAACTGAATGTGAACCAAATATTACACGTCAATCGCGAAGCCAAACACACGTCAAACATGTAAACAAACTTCTGCCTAAACTTGAACAGGCGCTAAATGGCCAAACAAATGACGCAAGCGAGCGCATCATAATAGGTGCTGCTTTCTTTCGCTTGAATAGAATACTATTGGGCGGCTTCGGTGGCGTAGTCGGTAGCCAGGTAGGTGTATTCCGGCTTCCCGCCATACAGCCAGCCAGGAAGCATCTACGTCACTGGGCAGGCATCTACTGTCTAACAAAATATTATGTGTACTCGAGTTTGAAGGTTGTTTGTGAAGTAACCAATAGACCGACCTAAAATTCAATAACATCATCATTTTCGTCGTTCTATTTTACGTTAGTTCATGTAGGTTTGGAATTTTTAATTTATGTTTTAATATTTTTTTTATCGCAGTTGGAACACAAAATGTGCCCGTTTTTAAGCGTGTTTCAACCATGCGTCACATTTAAGAACTATTATCTCACAAACCCGTCATCAGATCGAATCCAAATTTTAACACAATATACATTGGAATGTTGTATAACTGGTTTATTAATTTCAACATTTTGTGTGTCCAAGAAACAAAGTTATCATTTTTGTAAGGTAACTTTTTCTCGGCTCGGGGTGGTTGGAAAATGTAGTTCTTTGTTGGGTTGTAATCCTTATACATCAAAAAGGTATGCTGTATGATTGTGACATACGTAAAGTAATTCACTTATCGTATATCGGTTTGTATTTGTACGGGGAATTAAGACATGGTTCACCAGTTAGCCGCTCAGATGAAAGCTGTACAACGTTGCCAAGATGGGCTCCATCACGCGTCATGGCGCGCTTCGCTCGGAAGTGATGGGCTCCATATCAACAACGCTGTACAGCATTTCCCGGAGCGGCTAGCTGGTGAACCATGTCCTTAATTCCCCATACAAATACAAACCGATATTAAATAGGTGAATTAATTTACGTATTTCACAGTCATAGCCTCCGTGGCTTAGGCGGCAGCACGCCGGCCTCTCACCGCTGGGTCCGTGGTTCAAATCCCGGTCACTCCATGTGAGATCTGTGCTGGACAAAACGGAGGCAGACAGGTTTTTCTCCGGGTACTCCGGTTTTCCCTGTCAAAATTTCATTCCAGCAACACTCTCCACTATCATTTCATTTCATCTGTCATTCATTTAATCATTGCCCCAGAGGAGTGCGTCAGGCCTCGGCAGCCGGCACAGTTCATATCCTCGCCGCTAGATGGGGGCTTCATTCATTCCATTCCTGACCCGGTCGGAGACTGGAAGCAGGCTGTGGATTTTCATTTCACAGTCATATAGCATAACCTTTTGATGTATAAGGATTACAACGCAAACAAGAACTACATTTTCCAACGACCCCGAGCCGAGAAAAAGTTACCTTACAAAAATGATAACAACTTTCGTTCTTGAACACACAAAATGTTGAAATTAATAAACCAGTTAAACAACGTTCCAATGTATATTGCGTTAAAATTTGGATTCGATCTGATGACGGGTTTGTGAGATAATAATTCTTAAATGTGATGCTTGGTTGAAACACGCTTAAAAACGGGGATCTTTTTGTGTTTCAACTGCGATAAAAAATATTAAAATATAAATTCAAAATTCCAAACCTTTATGAACTAACGTAAAATAGAACGATGGAAATGATGATGTTATTGGATTTTATGTAGGTCTATTGGTTACTTCACAAACAACCTTCAAACTCAAGTGCACATAATATTTTGGTCGACAGTAGTCTCCGCGCGCGGCAGTCCCTGTGTAATCATTGTCTGTTTATGAGCGGTATTGGTATTATTTATAGTGTACGAAACGTATTTAGAGGAGAAGTTTATTTAATTTCAACATTATTTTACTTGCGTTTATGGTGAAATGAGTAAAAATAAATCTAATTGTACCGTTGCACAATGCAATAATATTGCTTACAAGATTCAAAACGTAGTTTACCACCGTTTTCCCCAAAACCTGGAATTTCAACGTAAGTGGGTATCGCGTTGCAAGCGAGCGAACTTCATAAATGTGCTCAAAGCACGAATATGTTCAGTACATTTCCTTCCCGAGGACTACGAGCGGGATTTGAAAGATGAATTATTGGGTCTGCCTTTAAGGAAGATACTGAAATTGGACGCTGTTCCATCTCAAAAATACCCAACTGGCATGGAGATAAAATTGAATGACCTGTAGCAGGGGCCATCAATAAAGTGGTAGTGCAACTTCACGTTTGTGCAGTAGGAGTAGGGTCTTGACATTCCTTTACCCTATTGTTCTCTAGGGACGGGGAAATACAGTATATTGGGTACGTTAGATGGGTCCTAGAGACATCGCGAATGCCCTCACTTTAAGAGCTCTTTCTCCCAAGGCGTATGCGTACTTGATGAAAAGGAAGTACCCCTTGCCTTGCCGCTCAACTCTCCAAAAATTGGCAATGCAGTTCAATTGTAGACCGGGCATTTTAACCGAAGTTCTTAGTTTAATTAAAGCTAGGGCGGAAACTTTCAAACCTTTCGAAGCACTGGCTGTTCTAAGTTTCGATGAAATGAACATCGACGATCGCGTGAGTTACGATTCATCAGATGATGTGATACTTGGGCCTCATAAGAACGTTCAGGTGGCGATGATTCGCAGCTTATTTTCGCCATGGAAACAACCTGTGTACTATGACTTTGATGTCACGATGACAAGCACACTGATACAATCCATAATCCGGGAGGTAGAAGGAGCTGGAGTGCGTGTTGTGGCTGTCACTTGAGATATGGGGGGTAAAAATGCGATGGTGTGGAAAGAACTGGGGGTATCCTCTAGCAAGACGTATTTCTACAACCCTGTAGACAGTAATAAGAAAGTGTGGGTGTTTTGTAACGTTCCTCACTTGTTAAAACTTCTCCGAAATCACTTCCTAGATGAAGGAATAACTCTACCCGATGGAACGACTGTCACGAAAAAATTGATAGAAGATCTCCTGGAATATTAGAGAGGTGATCTAACAATCATTTCTCAAGCCCACCTGACTGTTAGTGGACGTGCTCGCCGAAATGTAGGAATGGCTGCACAGCTCTTTTCCCGCCGCACTGCCCAAGCTGTGAAGTACATTCTAAACCAAGATCACGAAGGAATTATTATTGAATTAATTAACGATGTATTTGGTGTACTAAAGTCTAGATTCCCCAAGGAATAGAAGGCTCCCCTTAGAAGAGGTTATGGACTGAATCGCATTAGCCAGGAGAACACCTTAAGAAGGTTCCTAGACATTTGTTCAGGCATGCGTCTAGGGAAGAGAAGCGGCCTTCTCCCATTTCAGAAAGGGTTCTTAATGTCAATAAACTATCTAGATCTCAAAATCATTGGTGTGACCTATATTTTGACCTCAAGACTAAACCAAGATTGCCTCGAAAATTTCTTTTCTCGTCTTCGCGGCCTTGGTGTATTCTATAACAACCCTACGCCCTTCGAAGTAAAGAACCGAATGCGCCTCCTAATATTAAAAGGGAATGCGAACGAGATACCTTTGTCCGGTGGTGTCTCTGTTGCTGAGGATGCAAGTCAACCTGGTTCCTCTTCTGACTGCATAGTAGAAGAAACAACAGAAGAATTCGAGAAGTTCCTCTCTAGTTAACTTTGCATCTCAGTGATAGGCACTTCATCCCATGTACTCCATCGTGAGTATTCAGGCGATGGAAGTGAAGAACAGTTGCTTCAAGATATCAACCTCGACCATGGCAATTCAAAATGCCGCAATGAGGATGTGACTCACGATGCCTTAAAATACATCGCAGGTTTTATTGCTTTCAAATGCAAAATCATTGACAGTTCTTTAGGAAATGTAGCTGAAAAATGTGCTATTGTTGAAAAACTAACTGCTGAACACGACTGGATCACTATCATTTCTAAAGGAGGGTTCACTTCTCCAACACCTGAATGGATGATTGCAATAACGCAGTTTGAAGTAATTTTCGCTTCCTTCCACGGGCAACAATATTCTAAGTCCAACAAGGTGATGGAAACCCTAACATCTATCATACAGACTAAATTCCCTGAAATTAACAGGAAAATTATTGCCTTGTATTTGCGAACAAGGACTTTTATTCGCATGAGCCACTTGAACAAAACGTCGAAGTTGGAAATAATGAACAAAAATACAACAAGGAAGAACCTGCTCTGGATGGCATCTTCAGGACTGAAGGTTTAGACGTTCAGCCACTTTATAACGTAAGTTGTTAGTCTTTTTGATTAACGTCTGTTTAGTAAAAGTTTGGAATGAAACGAATTGCTTGCATAAATATTAGCCCAGTACTGTTTGTACTAGAAGCATGGAAAAATGTAAACATTATTCACAGTCCAACAATTAAACAGATAATTACATGACATACGGTAAAACAGTACATAATAAAAGAAATGATTTAGGTCAGACTTGTCAATACACTAAAATTGGTACAATTACATGGACAATTACAATTGATTCATTTAAGACTTGGACATCGTGGTCATTTAGTCTCGTGTTTGCATAATTTGTCTGATAATCTGTCTTATTGTGGTGTCTGATACAGTCCGTGTATTTGTAATTCAGGTGAGGATTGGGAAGGAGACGGCCGCGGTCTGAAGTAGACGTGAGAAACCACGGAAAACCATTTCCGGGATGGCTGAGGTGGAAGGCGATCCTTCCTCTTCACAGTTTTGCCTCACGAGGCTCAGTGTACCGCGTTGCAGCCCACAGACCATCAGAGCTGGGAATCGAACCCGGATCTTCAGGGCGACAGCTAAGAATGCTAGGCGCTTCACCAGGAGGTCTCTATGAATTAAAATAATTACGAAAGGAAGAAGGAAGATTGTAGTTTTACGTGACCGTGAATCTTGTGATTATGAGCCACGGGACCTCCTTTTTACGTGGAATCCGAACCACAGGACATGGCATTTCACTTCGAAAATCTCACATGCATTGACCGGGAATCGAACCCGGACCGCCTTGGTGAGAGGCATACAGCTAGACCGCTGAGCCACCACGCCCCCTTAAATAATTACGAAACACTAGGGTGCGGAATATCTCTGATTAACGTTTGTTGAGGTGTACATATTGAAAGGGTAAAAGAAGCGCATTCATAGTATTACAATAATATTGTTTAGTTAAAATAATAATGATAGTGGCTTTCTTAGAGCCCTGGTGTAGGACTCCCAAGCTGACAGCCGTGCGTTACATATTCAACATGCCTAATTAAAGTCTACTGCAAGGCTGGCAAATTATCTGCCTGATTGTTATTCCATGTATTTCTATCGAAAGTTAAAGATTTAAAATACAATACAATCCACCGGTGTTGTCCTTTAATGCGGACAGAAGTAAAAGAAGAGCGAAACATTTTCATATTTCTGCGGGTAACCCAACGATAGAGAGCGTTCTGCCTGCCTGACTGCGTCACGGAACGCTGACCAATGACAGCGCATACCCCGGAATGGCTTACCTATTGAGTATTCTAAGTACCTTGGTCGGTAGCGGTCGGTAGCATGCTGAGCATCTATGCCGAAGATCGCGGGTTCAAATCCGGCCGAAGTCATCGGATTTTCTAAGAGCGTTAAAAAAAATCCTTCAGTATGCCTTCCCATGTCATAGATTTGTGGCATGTTAAAGAACCTTCCACTAATTGCACCTGTGTGAAGCTATATTGTATAGGTTAAGAATGTAAACAACGCTCTTTGGTTCCTACGTTCGTTGCCAAGAGCCAACTGCGGTGACGTCTGGTAGCGAAGTTCTGAACTAGGCCTAGTAGTCGTTGACGGTGGTGTTTGGCGGCAAAATTGATCGTCTGCAGTCCTTACTTGAATTAAAACATACACACACTAATACAGTCATCACAATTAATACCGGTTATCAGACACACCCAAAGTACACGGGGCTACATGACCACGTTGCCGCAGCCCCTAAACATAAGAACCAACCAACAGAATACTATATAAATGCGCTCCTTATCATACGATAGCCCGATATCCCAGTATGTATTGTATTGTATACATGTAATTGATCAAATGGATTTAATAAAAAATCTAATCAATATTTATCTTTCTTTTTTCATACTTCCAGATTGGTCTTTTATCGTCATGTTTTTCAATGGCTTTCTTTCTCTACAGACCCATCCCCTCCCCCACTCTTTTGCATACCGTACGGAAGATACCGGTACCGTAAATAGTACCCAGAGTTTGGCTTTGGGGGGGGGGGGGGGTCAGAGAATCGAAATTGTTAAGAAAAATGGTATCACTAAAAATGCAATCACAAAATAACCAAACGTACAAAACCAGACCAATTTTTGTGCAAGCTACTGAACCCGATGGGGTTATGCTGACTGGAATCGAACATGGTTCTCAGAGACTATGATCTCAGTATAAAGGTTCCAGCAGGAAGCGAACCAGAGATCTGTACAGGGAGTTTCTTGGTAAAAACCCCTCGAAAGAAATGTATATTTAATCACTGGTGTGATTTTTGATGAAATGGCATTATTTATTAAAATAATGTAGGAAATAATGAGCAGATTATATCATTATAAGACGATTTGGTGTAAGCTATTGGAGGCTTGAAGCACAGAGGAGGGCAGAGCTGACATTTACTAATTGGCCCAGAATTGTGGGTTGGTCCCAGTGGAGCCACGTCCATCTCTGCGACCCCATTATGTCGTCTGGAGCAGGGGTGAGGCCTGAATAATGACATAGTTATTCCCCGACGGAGAATGGATTTGGAGTAGGGGCGGAGAAATGCCCAGAAGAATCATTGATTACTCGTGATTGGAGTAACGAATCGAGATGAGAGTTGCACACAGGTGAATATCTTGGCAAGAAGATAATTTTAGAGTCTTTTACCTGCGAAATTGGTGCATATTTAATGATGTGCGTAAGGACTGTAAAACGACCATTGTTCGCGGATGGATTTGAAGATGTTGCCGGGGGTTTCCCGTGAGGTAGCGTCCCACGCCATGGAGAAAGGAATTAATATTAATTAATTGGACGAGCGATTCCTTTGCACACAGATAGTTTTGGGACCTGTGAAGAGAGAGGAACACAATGATCATGGTTTGAAGACCTGAATCATGCTGTGAGAGGAGCCAAGATTACGCGGGAAGATGTTGCTCTACTTTCTGTGGAAATCCGATATAAGGGAGTAGACCCCAGGAGGAGCACACAGTCTAACTCAGCTATGCTCAGTTGAAACACAGTCGAGACGCAGTCAAGTTCAGTCTACATGCCGCCAAGCGCAGTTACAGCCAGTTACAGTCTTACTCAATTGTCAATTGTAGCACAATGGCAATAAGTTGCAATCGGTATGCAGCAAATATGCAGCAGTACGAGACAGCGTGTAAGCCGCATACAGAAGTCTTCAAATAAGTTACGTGCAGTCTTCGAGTGAAACTTCAGTTAGCTACAGCCAGGTTGAAGCAAGTTCGTCAAGGCAAAACGCATGACGGATCTATTCATCAAGACGCCGAACAAAGACTGGTATGTGTAATAGAAACAGTAAACATGCTTGTATGAATAATAGTCGTGATACAGGCATAATCAGCAGCACGAACTATGACGTGTTCAGTTATGAAGCACCGTAGAGACTAACGGTAGAACTATTGTATATAATTATTTGTGAAAGTGTTGAACTTTATTAAGCGCAATGTGTATTGTATTAATTAATCGTGTATGTGTAACTACGATAGAATGCGCTAAAGAAACTCTACTAAGTGTTTGGTATTGCCATGAGAGTACCAGATGTTAACGCTCATGTTTGGGAGCCAGCGTATTGATGTAACGCAGGACGCTTACTGTAGGAGTAATGATCGTCATAAAAACTGTTGGAGAGTTCCGAGAGCAGATAACCAGACTTTCAATCAGGAGTTGGTAACGTAAGATGCCGTCGACACCTGCAATTTCGATCTCTGCTAGGGAATTTCAGCATTGAAGTGTGTATAAAGTGACGAGTGTTCAGTGTAATGCATATGTAAAAATATCATTTAAAGTTGTGTTTGATGAAGTGTTTCACTTGTTTGGGGAGTGATAACTTCCTGAAAGGTATGCAACGTGTCGTGTTGGTGATAGAAATTATGTGTAATCAAATGTGTGTAAACAAGAGAAATATGTCGCGTTAAACCCATTATGGCGGGCGACATGGAAGAATATGATTGGTCGGAGCCACCTTAGATGCCTATAGAGATGTAAGTACCCCACAAATTATGGTTATGATTATGTAGAAGTATGGACCGCTGCATGTCTGTGATTCCGTAAAGATATTGTGAATTCCTTATAGATGCCAGTAAAAATCAGTTAGGAGGCTGATCCTCCATGTTTAATCAGTATTGAGTTGATTTTGATAGAGTTGAGATGTTAATTTGCATCATTAAGTGGAGTAATTATTCCCACTATGAATTAAGAATGGCAATCAGTTATGTAAATGCAACGAACGCGATTGTTCGAGTTTAAAACGTCTAGCTATGTCGGAAATTTTGGTAATTTATGTGAGAATAATAATAAATAATGATTTTGATCATTTATGTCAATGAGATTTATAATAATAATAATAAATAATGATTTTGGTCATTTATGTCAGTGAGAAATGATGATAATAATAATAATGGTTATTAAGAGTATGAATGAACACATCAGGAAACAAATAAATGTTGTAAGCGAGAATTATTAACGCTAAGTGCAAGACTTATCAATCTAAGCAGGAAGATGTTACAGTGAGATTACATTTCAGTAATTATGGAAAGAAGTTTTATATCAGAATATTGCATATATTCAGTAATGATACCAGTAATGAAAGAGCTTTTAGTGAATTGAATTTGCAGCTTAATTGAGAAGCTTATAGAGTAAATGTTAGATTTCTCTTAATACTATAGGTCGGAGTGTCGTAGCATGGAGCATTAGGGGCCAGATAGTCTATTCTACGTATGAATTCTCCTATGTCGTGGACATTGTTGGAGATATTATTTATTCCAGAGTTTTAGTGATGGACCCTAACTCTGAAGAAAGGATTGAAATGTGTTCCGGACTGGAATCTTGACAGAATCGAGGAAACAAGGACACCTCGCAGCTCTATGATTTCCCGAGAACTTATTGATGAGTTATTTACGCTCGCTGGCAGCGAAAACTCATGGCGACAGTGGTTTTGTGCGCCTATATTATACTTGAGACATCGGTCAAACCGCCAGGCTCATGCATTGCGAACCCCGAACCTTCATGTTGAATGGACCCATGGGAGGCCATTAATTAATCGTTATCCTCGACGTAGGAATAATTACAAAAGCTCATTCAATACCTGTTGGCATAATAGTCAATTAAGATCCTTTGGGAACATGTGTGTCGGTCAGGACACAGTATTTTGTCTTGTAAATCTTCGCTGCTTAGAGAGGGAGCCTTTCAAACTTTTAGAAAGGTCGAGATAATTGGTGAAACGACCCATTCCACTTTCTATTGTGTAGCGACTTCCTTAGCCGAGGGTCGGTGCTAGCCACCCGGGCCGCTCAGGCAAGTTATAAGAGGGAAGAGTCTAGACCTTGTTGAAATGACATATAATGCAAGATTGTTATGTTGAGTATTAGAGCCATGTGGTTTGTGAACACATGGATAATTATAGTTCATCCTGATGGTTCATTATTTTAGCTATCTGACGAATAGTTACATGATATATTTGTACTGTCACTGGAGCCAAGTCATGTAGTTGGTGACTAGATGCCAATCGCCATGAGCGCGAGGTAGTCTATCGTACAATCCGACATAAGCTATAACGTAACGTTTTATCGAGGAATCACAGACAGCATGCGGTGAAACCATATAATTGGAGGATGTGTAGGGGGTAGCTTACATAATTATGGAGTTGCACGTTGATTTTGGTGCAACGTCCAAATAGGTAAATGCATGCAAAGCATTTCATTGGTGAGAAGAAAAATATTAAAACACGCACGACACACATAATTGTTTAACATAAAGAGGTTTAAGGAATAATCCTTGTTGTAATATTCAAGAAGTCACAGTGTATGACTGTTATGTTAATGTACAGTTTGTTTTGAAGTCGTAGGTGCATCAGCGCACTAGTATATCCTTGTGAAGTTCACAGAAGGGTAAAGCCTTATGGCTAGGTATGACTTTGTTGTGATTTTATATTTGTTTACTTGTGGATTGTGGAAGTAAAAATTTTGTTTGCTTTATTTTATGCTTTTTGGGTATTGTTTTGTGTTTGAAGCCATGATTCATTTTACTGAATTAAAGTTTTAGAATAGAGTTGTGCCTTATCATTGTAGAGTTGATACCTTTTAGACTCAAATCCAAAATATGCACTGCTAAATTGGGGTTACCGTACACGCCTGAGAGCTGATGCTAGTTGGAGGCAGATGCATATTATCCACCGAGATTACTCACATGGGTACATGGGAATTGATGTCCTATACTGTGATTTGAGCTAAAGGTACGACTAAAGTCGGTCAGATTTAATGCACACAACTCTATTAAAGTAAGAATTAACGAAGTAGGGTGTGACCGCTCCTAATCCATAGCTAAGTTCCGATACGTATATATAAATTTTGATAGATAGTGATAAATCCCTATAATTTATCATGGCGTGGCCTAAGTGGGGCTTTCGGCAGTAAAAACCACTCCCTGAACAGTTTTTATAGTAAATCAAAATATGGCCGATGTCCTACTAATACCACCCTCTGATCTAATTTATCATGGCGCCCAGAATACGTGGAGCTTATGGGATTTAGGGAAAACCCATAGATTTTTTATGGTATTTCATGGGGAAAACCATAGTAATTGTTTTGCCTCAAACTGTGTTTGAGTGATTTTTGAATTCAGTAGGTTTTTGAGGTAACGCAGAATCTCTCTATTGAGAAGAGAATGGCCTAAGGGTACGAGCGTTACTTACCCGATCCACAATCTACCATAATATTATCAGGTTTTGTACGACTTCACAATATGGGTGCAGTGTTTGATGTTTCTCTTCGAAACGTATCCACATATTTTTCCAGGAAGCCTGCCTGCATATTTAAGTGTGTTATTGGAAAATGTCAGGTACGCAGGAGATCTTGCAAGTTATTGCAGGACTGAAACAGCATTTTGATGCTGCTCACGAGCAGAGTAAACTGGAAACCAAGGCGTTCCAGGATAGTATAAACACTCGGTTAGATGAGAACCAGAGAGAATTAAACAACCGTTTAGATGCAAATAAAACTGAAATAAACAGTCGGTTAGATGCCAATCAGGAGGCAATTAATGCAAATCAGGTTGCAATGGATAATAACCAGATTGAATTAAACAAAAAGTTAGGTCAAATGCAAGAGGTTATTAAGACCGAAGTAACAGATACTGTTGTAAGCATTGTATCGGAAATGCAGGTAAATACTGACAAACGTTTCGAGGCTATAGAAGCCAAACTTGAGGGTAATTTGCAAGCGTGTAGGCATGCTCAGGAGCAAACCAACAGTAAATTAGAGGCGTTGTCTAACGATATTAAGGATATTCAGATCCAAAATGAGGCGAATCTCGAACGCCAAGCGAAACAGTTCGCAGAGTTTACGAAAACAGTAGACCAGAGATTAGAGGAGAACGACTCCAAATGGGACCAGAAATTGAAAAGCTACGCTAGAGCAATTAACGGTGACCTCAAGAAACAGGACCAGAATATATTAGGTCAATGCCAGGAAATAGGCGAAATTAAGGCTATCGCTCATGAAAGTAAGGAGCTGGTAGGCAACGTGAAAAGTCAGATGGGTCAAGTTCATAAAGAACTGGACCAAGTGCAAAGCGACATTGTCATAGTCAATAAAAGGCAAGAGGAAAATAGGGGCGAGATCACAAAGTTCCGGACTGAATTGTCTAAAGTCAATGGACACATTCAAGATGAAATTAAAGGTCTGAGAGAAGAACTCGAAATAAGAGAAGGCCAGAAAACAGAGGCAAGCGACAAGACCCTTGCTCAAATTAAAGAGGACGTTGAGGATGAAATATCCCATATCAAACAAAGTCTGAAAGAAGACAAGGTGAAAATTTTTCAAGTAGCCGAGGAAAACCGAGATAGGCTTACAAGAATAGAAAAAGAAGTCATTACTCGCCTAGAAAGAGCAGAAATGCGCCATAACCAAATGGAGACTAGGATAATAGCACAGGAGGAGACACTTCTGAAAGATCCTAAGTCAAGTGAAGGCAGCCTAGAGGATATGAGAAAAACAAGGTGGGCAGACCTAGAAACCCAACCTATAAGCAGGAACGCTGCAGGCGCAGGAGAAAGTCCTTACATGACGCCAGGTGTACCAATTGCGGCATCGACGCCACATGAAAACGCGATGCACACCCAGGTGATAAACGTCATTAGGGCAAGCGAAGAAAAACCTAGGAAATTTTCAGGTAGTCACTGTAGTATGACACCAAAATATTGGTTAAAGGAAGTGACTGAATATCTCAATGATGCACGAATACCGCAGGAGCGTAGGCTACGTGCTATAGAGAAGTTAACAGAGGGGGAGTGCGCATTATGGTTTCGCAGCTTCCGTTACACTTTTGATACTGTTGAGGAATTCCGCGAGGCATTCTTGAAGAGATATTGGGACGCCGCGACTCAGCAGAATTTACGGCTGGATTTGTATGCCAAAAAGTACAGCACGAACAACCCGACGAAGTACGCAGAATTCTTCATATCGCAGATGTGTCGTTTTAAAGAGCTGGATCAAAAACCTAGTGAACTGGAGCTATGCATTGCTATCGCCAAACAGCTTCCATACGAGATCCAAAGGCTACTAATCTCGGCTAATGCGAAAACTGCTATGGAAATGGAGACAGTTCTAAGGCAACTGGACCTCACCACAGCAAATACTATGCGTCAGAGTCGAACCGTGGAACAAGTCCACGTGACCAACACACAGACTGACCAACAGCAAGCTCCAAGGAACAACAAAGCCACGAGCACAGAAACTTTAGATTCCTATGGACGGCAATGGGAACAGGAACCCAGAAAATGGCAGTCAAGGTACAAAGGAAATGCTAATAAAGCAGGAAGAGGTCGAAGTTCGTGGAATAAACACAATAACAGGGGCAAACCGTACCATAACAATGGAGGTAATAATGGCCAGGAAGGCAATAATAGAAATTGGAGACCCCAAGAGAGAAGAAATAACTTCGATGACGAGGCAGAAGAGCGATATCATGCTTCTTTGCGATACCTCGAAGAAAGGGGAGATGAGCCCCAGAAACCACAAGTCCGCTGGCAAGAAGTCATGCAGAACAGGACATCGCCAGACAGATATGGAGATGGAGCTAAGAGTTTGGAACTACAGCGCAGCGAACAGGAGAGAAGGAACTCCAAAGGGGCGGGCGCTGAAGAAAAAAAAAAAAACGCCAAAATTAGAAGAGCTCGAGACTGATGGATGGAAGTCTATTAACATCATCAATTGGATAGCCAAACCAGAAGAATTGATTGAGGATACAGGAGGACCACAGGTCATGGTCAAGAGAGAATTGCCTATTATAATTGTGAGAGTGGCAGGATTAAAAGTCAGAAGTCTGTTAGATACGGGATCAACAGTAAGCCTGATGACACAAGCTCTATATAATGAAATAGCCCGGAGAGAGAACATTTTGAAGATACCGATCTCCAGTGTCAAAATTAAAGGGGTAATTCCAGACAGAATAATGATATGTAAATACCAGGTATTCCTAGATTTACAGATAGGAGGCTCTATGTTCTCACAGAGTTTTCTGTTAGTAAACAAACTACCTTATAACCTACTTATTGGGGCAGAGTTTATAAGGGAATACAGAGTGATAATTGACCTAGCACAGGACAGGGTTATGTTCCATGTGAATGAAGAAGCTGAAGGCTTAGAGGTCGCACTCAATGAAATTGAACCAGGATCCAGTGAACAAGTATGGCATACATACAGAGATGTGGCTGATGAAGAAGTGTTAGCTATTGAGCAGTTAGAAGCGGAGCTCAAAACACTAGCCACAGACTTGGAAAAAGATCTGGAACCCAAATTGGAAGAATACATTTCGGAAAAGCTAGAAGAAGCGAAAATTGGGCTAAAAGAGAAGGAAAATTTAAAGCAGTTATTGCTGGAACAGAAGGAAGTCTTTGATTCGAGACCTGGTCGGATAAAGAACTTCACTTATGCTTTTCAAGTCAGTGATTGGACACCATTTAGGCAGAAACCCTACCCTATAGCTGAAAAGCATTATGCTAAAGTGAAAGAGGCAATTCAGGAGATGTTGGAGGCCGGCGTTATTGAGAAAACACCTACGCCTTATGTAAGTCCATTGGTAATTGTACCAAAGTCAGACGGATCTGTCAGAGTCTGCTTGGACCTGAGACGCTTAAATTTGAGAGTTATTCCGGAATTTGACCAAGTGCCACCTATTAAAGAGATCCTCAGGAAGTTTAGAGGGAAAACTATATTCTCAAATTTGGATATCACATCCAGTTTCCACCATCTTGAATTAGAGAAGAAAACTAGTCTGTTGACAGGATTTATGTTTGATCAACATACATTCACATTTTTAAGGCTACCTTTTGGGTTGAAAACAGCTGGTTCAGCCCTGATAAGAGCGTTAGATCGCAATCTATCAGATGAGGTTAAAGAGAGTACCATCAGATATGTAGACGACATTCTACTCACATCAGAATCTCTGGAGGAGCACATGAGAGACCTGAAGAAGTTGCTAGATGACCTTCGAGAAGCGAACTTTAAGGTCAATATCAAGAAATCGCACTTCTGTCAGAGGGAAGTTAAATTCCTAGGGCATGTTATTGATGCAAATGGAGTGAAGCCTAATCCAGATAAATTGGAGGTAATTCGGAATTTCCCTCGACCCACGAAAGTTAAGCACGTCCGACAGTATTTGGGAGTAATTGGATTCTTTTCGAACCACTGCCCAAACTATACTGCGACAGTAGCACCACTGCAGGACCTATTGAAGAAAGGCGGCAGATGGAATTGGACGGAGCAATGTCAGGAAGCATTCGTGAGGTCAAAACAAATGCTTTTGGAATATGTGAAACTGGGATACCCAGATTATACCCAGAAGTTCATCATACAGACGGATGCATCACTTGTTGGGATTGGAGCGATGCTATTCCAGGAAACTGTTGACCAGCCGGAGAAGAAAGTTTTTATCGCCTTTATAAGCAGAAGACTGAAAGCCCATGAGAAAAACTACACGATCACAGAGATAGAATTGCTCGCAATTTTGTACGCGTTGCAATCGTGGCACAAACTCGTGTACGGTTTCCGAATAGTTCTGAGAACAGACCATAAAGCTTTAACATTTTTGTTAAAGACGGATTTGTCTAGTCAGAGATTGACAAGATGGTCCCTGTATATCCAGCAATTTAATGTGGAAATAGAATACTGTTCAGGGAAAGAGAATGTAATACCGGACATATTAAGTCGTTACCCTAGAGAAGAAGAAGTAATAGCGGTCCAGATTGAGAATCGAGATCAGAAGACGTTGGATGACTTAAGGAACATTACCAACCTACAACGCGAAGACCCATGGTTGAAGATGATAATCGATTACTTCGAGGGACGCTTAGCAAGGGGAACTGCGATATACAGAGAGGCGGGGGCATTGGCAACAGATTATGTATGGTATAATCAGATATTACACAAGTGGGACGATGTGGATCACACACGTCAAAGGATTGTAATTCCTGCATCTTTGCAGAGGAGATTAGTATGGCTAGCCCACAGAGCATTTGGACATCCTGGAATAGATAAAATTTGTGCTCTGTTGAAGGAAGCATTTACTTGGCCAAAATTGAGAGAAACGGTGAGAAATGCTATTAGAACATGTGATCTTTGCCAAAGGGTAAAGCCGAATCCCTTTTTAATGAGGCAACGACCTATCCCGTTGTTACCAGAGAAGCCAAGGCAGCTATTGAGTATCGACAACTTTGGACCATTGCCTAGAGCACGTAGAGGCAATAGACACATTTTTGTAGCCATGGATGTATTTTCGAAAATGGTGGTGCTGTGCCCCATTCAAAAGACAAGTTCAAAACAGGTCTTGAAGCGCCTGAAAGAGAGAGTTATTCCGATTCTTGGGAAGCCGGATAACATTCTCTCGGACCACGGAAGTTGCTTTACTAGTGCAGAATTTCGTCGAGAACTGGAAACTCTAGGAATTAGGCAGATTTTATCTACCATCCGCCATCCTGAGGCAAGTCCCGTTGAAAGAGTAATGAGAGAGATCCAGAAATACATGAAGATCTACTGTTCTGAAGCGAATTGGCGTTGGATTGAATTTCTAGAAGTCATTGAATACTGTATAAATAATACTGTACATGAGGCGACAGGTCAGGTTCCCGTTACTCTACATCTGGATCAGAGACCAGAGAGACCGTGGAATGGTGTTATTCCATTACCTGTAGACGCACAGCCCGGTAGAGAATTGAGGATCCAACGAACCTTTGAATATCTCAAAGCACAGGCGGAGAGACGTCAGAGAAGGAATCGTGCGAAGAGGTATCATAAACCGCTTCTCGTGGGACAGAAAGTTTTAATTAAGAAACCCGCCAGTTCAGATCCAGAGGCACGGAAGTATAAAAAGTTTATTTTTGCTTACCACGGCCCGTTCGAGGTGATAAGAGACCTCCAGAACAATGCATACAGGTTAAGGCATTTAGAGAATGGAAACGAGGTCGTTATGAACGTAGCCAACTTAAAAGTTTATTACTCGCCAGAAGAATTCGACGAACCAGAAGAAGAATTAGTAACGCACACCCAACTCAACGTGGAGAGCGGAGGCAGCCAAGCAGGCAGACCTGAATGTTGGAACGGCGAGACGGGACGAGAAGCAGACAGTTTACCCAGTGTAAGCGGAGAGCAGAAAGAATGCCAGTGTTTGCGAGAATTCTATGAAGAAATGGTCAGAGTGGCCAGAGAGGTTGAGGCTGTAAACGCGACCCTTCACAGGGAGAATAGACAGCTCAGAAACAAGGCCGAGTGTGGAAGGGGGAACACTACTAACCCACTCGCAGCCAGACAAGGTGAAGGACCCCAGACGTAAACACAGACGGTGGTCGACAGTCAGCTGGTTACTTATATAAGCCACTTGCATTGGACTTTTATAAGTTTTGCAAGGGGAACATGAACCCGATGGGGTTATGCTGACTGGAATCGAACATGGTTCTCAGAGACTATGATCTCAGTATAAAGGTTCCAGCAGGAAGCGAACCAGAGATCTGTACAGGGAGTTTCTTGGTAAAAACCCCTCGAAAGAAATGTATATTTAATCACTGGTGTGATTTTTGATGAAATGGCATTATTTATTAAAATAATGTAGGAAATAATGAGCAGATTATATCATTATAAGACGATTTGGTGTAAGCTATTGGAGGCTTGAAGCACAGAGGAGGGCAGAGCTGACATTTACTAATTGGCCCAGAATTGTGGGTTGGTCCCAGTGGAGCCACGTCCATCTCTGCGACCCCATTATGTCGTCTGGAGCAGGGGTGAGGCCTGAATAATGACATAGTTATTCCCCGACGGAGAATGGATTTGGAGTAGGGGCGGAGAAATGCCCAGAAGAATCATTGATTACTCGTGATTGGAGTAACGAATCGAGATGAGAGTTGCACACAGGTGAATATCTTGGCAAGAAGATAATTTTAGAGTCTTTTACCTGCGAAATTGGTGCATATTTAATGATGTGCGTAAGGACTGTAAAACGACCATTGTTCGCGGATGGATGTGAAGATGTTGCCGGGGGTTTCCCGTGAGGTAGCATCCCACGCCATGGAGAAAGGAATTAATATTAATTAATTGGACGAGCGATTCCTTTGCACACAGATAGTTTTGGGACCTGTGAAGAGAGAGGAACACAATGACCATGGTTTGAAGACCTGAATCATGCTGTGAGAGGAGCCAAGATTACGCGGGAAGATGTTGCTCTACTTTCTGTGGAAATCCGATATAAGGGAGTAGACCCCAGGAGGAGCACACAGTCTAACTCAGCTATGCTCAGTTGAAACACAGTCGAGACGCAGTCAAGTTCAGTCTACATGCCGCCAAGCGCAGTTACAGCCAGTTACAGTCTTACTCAATTGTCAATTGTAGCACAATGGCAATAAGTTGCAATCGGTATGCAGCAAATATGCAGCAGTACGAGACAGCGTGTAAGCCGCATACAGAAGTCTTCAAATAAGTTACGTGCAGTCTTCGAGTGAAACTTCAGTTAGCTACAGCCAGGTTGAAGCAAGTTCGTCAAGGCAAAACGCATGACGGATCTATTCATCAAGACGCCGAACAAAGACTGGTATGTGTAATAGAAACAGTAAACATGCTTGTATGAATAATAGTCGTGATACAGGCATAATCAGCAGCACGAACTATGACGTGTTCAGTTATGAAGCACCGTAGAGACTAACGGTAGAACTATTGTATATAATTATTTGTGAAAGTGTTGAACTTTATTAAGCGCAATGTGTATTGTATTAATTAATCGTGTATGTGTAACTACGATAGAATGCGCTAAAGAAACTCTACTAAGTGTTTGGTATTGCCATGAGAGTACCAGATGTTAACGCTCATGTTTGGGAGCCAGCGTATTGATGTAACGCAGGACGCTTACTGTAGGAGTAATGATCGTCATAAAAACTGTTGGAGAGTTCCGAGAGCAGATAACCAGACTTTCAATCAGGAGTTGGTAACGTAAGATGCCGTCGACACCTGCAATTTCGATCTCTGCTAGGGAATTTCAGCATTGAAGTGTGTATAAAGTGACGAGTGTTCAGTGTAATGCATATGTAAAAATATCATTTAAAGTTGTGTTTGATGAAGTGTTTCACTTGTTTGGGGAGTGATAACTTCCTGAAAGGTATGCAACGTGTCGTGTTGGTGATAGAAATTATGTGTAATCAAATGTGTGTAAACAAGAGAAATATGTCGCGTTAAACCCATTATGGCGGGCGACATGGAAGAATATGATTGGTCGGAGCCACCTTAGATGCCTATAGAGATGTAAGTACCCCACAAATTATGGTTATGATTATGTAGAAGTATGGACCGCTGCATGTCTGTGATTCCGTAAAGATATTGTGAATTCCTTATAGATGCCAGTAAAAATCAGTTAGGAGGCTGATCCTCCATGTTTAATCAGTATTGAGTTGATTTTGATAGAGTTGAGATGTTAATTTGCATCATTAAGTGGAGTAATTATTCCCACTATGAATTAAGAATGGCAATCAGTTATGTAAATGCAACGAACGCGATTGTTCGAGTTTAAAACGTCTAGCTATGTCGGAAATTTTGGTAATTTATGTGAGAATAATAATAAATAATGATTTTGATCATTTATGTCAATGAGATTTATAATAATAATAATAAATAATGATTTTGGTCATTTATGTCAGTGAGAAATGATGATAATAATAATAATGGTTATTAAGAGTATGAATGAACACATCAGGAAACAAATAAATGTTGTAAGCGAGAATTATTAACGCTAAGTGCAAGACTTATCAATCTAAGCAGGAAGATGTTACAGTGAGATTACATTTCAGTAATTATGGAAAGAAGTTTTATATCAGAATATTGCATATATTCAGTAATGATACCAGTAATGAAAGAGCTTTTAGTGAATTGAATTTGCAGCTTAATTGAGAAGCTTATAGAGTAAATGTTAGATTTCTCTTAATACTATAGGTCGGAGTGTCGTAGCATGGAGCATTAGGGGCCAGATAGTCTATTCTACGTATGAATTCTCCTATGTCGTGGACATTGTTGGAGATATTATTTATTCCAGAGTTTTAGTGATGGACCCTAACTCTGAAGAAAGGATTGAAATGTGTTCCGGACTGGAATCTTGACAGAATCGAGGAAACAAGGACACCTCGCAGCTCTATGATTTCCCGAGAACTTATTGATGAGTTATTTACGCTCGCTGGCAGCGAAAACTCATGGCGACAGTGGTTTTGTGCGCCTATATTATACTTGAGACATCGGTCAAACCGCCAGGCTCATGCATTGCGAACCCCGAACCTTCATGTTGAATGGACCCATGGGAGGCCATTAATTAATCGTTATCCTCGACGTAGGAATAATTACAAAAGCTCATTCAATACCTGTTGGCATAATAGTCAATTAAGATCCTTTGGGAACATGTGTGTCGGTCAGGACACAGTATTTTGTCTTGTAAATCTTCGCTGCTTAGAGAGGGAGCCTTTCAAACTTTTAGAAAGGTCGAGATAATTGGTGAAACGACCCATTCCACTTTCTATTGTGTAGCGACTTCCTTAGCCGAGGGTCGGTGCTAGCCACCCGGGCCGCTCAGGCAAGTTATAAGAGGGAAGAGTCTAGACCTTGTTGAAATGACATATAATGCAAGATTGTTATGTTGAGTATTAGAGCCATGTGGTTTGTGAACACATGGATAATTATAGTTCATCCTGATGGTTCATTATTTTAGCTATCTGACGAATAGTTACATGATATATTTGTACTGTCACTGGAGCCAAGTCATGTAGTTGGTGACTAGATGCCAATCGCCATGAGCGCGAGGTAGTCTATCGTACAATCCGACATAAGCTATAACGTAACGTTTTATCGAGGAATCACAGACAGCATGCGGTGAAACCATATAATTGGAGGATGTGTAGGGGGTAGCTTACATAATTATGGAGTTGCACGTTGATTTTGGTGCAACGTCCAAATAGGTAAATGCATGCAAAGCATTTCATTGGTGAGAAGAAAAATATTAAAACACGCACGACACACATAATTGTTTAACATAAAGAGGTTTAAGGAATAATCCTTGTTGTAATATTCAAGAAGTCACAGTGTATGACTGTTATGTTAATGTACAGTTTGTTTTGAAGTCGTAGGTGCATCAGCGCACTAGTATATCCTTGTGAAGTTCACAGAAGGGTAAAGCCTTATGGCTAGGTATGACTTTGTTGTGATTTTATATTTGTTTACTTGTGGATTGTGGAAGTAAAAATTTTGTTTGCTTTATTTTATGCTTTTTGGGTATTGTTTTGTGTTTGAAGCCATGATTCATTTTACTGAATTAAAGTTTTAGAATAGAGTTGTGCCTTATCATTGTAGAGTTGATACCTTTTAGCCTCAAATCCAAAATATGCACTGCTAAATTGGGGTTACCGTACACGCCTGAGAGCTGATGCTAGTTGGAGGCAGATGCATATTATCCACCGAGATTACTCACATGGGTACACTACATGGATAGAAATTTGATGCGTTTAGCGCACCAAGCATATTCGTACAAATTGCAACGGCGTGTTTTGCGACTTTTACATCGAGCTACGAGAAAAGTAACAAGGTACGTTACAGTTTCGGCAAGTCGAGTTGGTACCGACAAAGGGAAAAGTCACATCTTAAATTGCCAACCAAGCTTGCAGTTTGGACCAGGGGCGGATCCAGACACTGATCTTGGTGGGGCGGTCATGACATCTGTCCTCAAAATGGAGGGGGTGGGGGAATATACCATAATTAGATATGCAAATTTAAAAGTTAACAATAAACATCGAATTATTTGCGCATACTTTTTCCAAAATGTGAATTTTTTTTGAAATGTGAAATTTTTCGTTACTTTCCTACTTTCTGTGTGGTCACTAAACAATATTTCGTTTGCTCATACTTACCTATACTTACGTACACTCTATCAGTATCGGACTGGCCCTAAGAGGCCTCGACGGGAGCGGGAGAGTAGGGGCCTTCCCCTCCCCCCTCCCCAGTGACTTGCTCCAATATTTACGCGGAAAAATATTTTTGTGCGGAATTAACTGACACGGGGATAGCGCGCATTGTAATACTGTGATCGTAATGAGCCCCCTTTGGAACTCCCCCCCCCCCCCTTCCCCATTTATAGATACAATATGATAAGCTGGTGTTAGAGGCCTACTCGCACAAGGGCCGAGGTCATTAATTTTAAAGCCCCGAGGCCCCTTGATGCCTCAGATGCCTTGAATGGTCCGAGCGGGGTCAAAAGTCCCGCGGACCTCCTCTTAGGTAATGATTGACTTTGTCCCTTTTGCGAGTAGCCCTCCCTCTCTTAAGTTGTAAACAAAGACGCAGTATATATTAGCTAGCTAATAACTGGGATCACAGGCCTATTTGCGCAAGGGCTGGCTGCGTGGCTCAGGGGTAACGTTCTCGCTTGCTGGGCCCAAGGTTGCAGGTTCGTATCCTGGCGCAGTCAGCTGGCATTTGAGGGTGCGCAAATGTGAGGGAGCCGTGTCCGTAGATTTACTGGCACGTTAAAGATCCCCTTCGGGGCAAAATTCCGGCACCCCGGCGTCTCTAAAAGCCAGTGTAGTTAAAAGGGACGTAAAACCAATAACATTATTATTACTATTTGCGCAAGGGCCTAAGGGCGGGCCTCGGCACTAATCAGAGTCTCCCGGCCCGAGGCCTCGATGGGAACTCCCGTTCTTCCCAATTGCCCAGTCCAACACTGCACTGTTGCACTCTATTTTATCATTTGCCATGCCAATAATATCCCTAGAGCGCTTTCGTAAAGATCGACTTTTAATTTTATCCAAAACGCTATCATACCGGGTTCATAGTCTTAGTTACTGTATTAATGTAATTAAAGGGTAGGAGAGTAAAATCAGAGCTATATAGTATGCTGACTGACAACCGTAAAAAATAACCATATAGCTTAGACCAGGGGTCTCCAAACTACGGCCCGGGGGCCACATCCGGACCGCGGACAGATTTTGTCCGGCCCGCGGAGAGCTAGCATACTTGAAAACTCCTTTTAGAGAACATATTTTTTATAGCAAATTAAATTTAGTTTACTGAAGTATTCTAATTTTATGTTGAATAATTATTAATATGACATCTACATTGATATGGTCATGGGCTAACTACTCATAACATTGTTGTAGGCTTATTGTCATTGTTTTTGTGATAAGTTGGATAAAGAAACACAGAATTGTAATGAGTAAAGACATGTATAACATGCAGACATATGAAATACTAATGAGATTTATGTAATTGAGCTTTTCCACTGACAATAGTTTGTAGTTGTGGACTAATTTTACTTGTACCAATTATTAAAAGAGATTTAAGATGCTCATCAGTTAATTTAGATCTGTAAACATTTTTTGTGTACTTCATTTTGGAGAAGGTCTTCTCACACAAATAAGTAGTACCAAAAACAGAAAACAGCCCACGAGCAAATTTATGCAAATTATCAAATTGTGTCAGTGGAAGACTCTTATAAAATTCCAACAAAGATGAGTTTTGATATTTGTTCTTAATTATATCACTGCACTGTAGTTCAATCATTTCCATTTGAAGTTCCGGGGCTAGGGTTTCAATGGCAGTATCAAAAGGATCCTGAAAAATCTTAATTTGATTCGCAAAGGCATCGAAGTCCGAGAAACGAGTATCAAAATTTATTTTCAAAGCACTCAAAGTTTCGATTGCAAAATCGATAGGAAACTCAGTCTCAGTGGTGTGGCTGAATATTTCACATGTTTTAAAATGTGAAAAACATTTACTTCGTAGTTGTGATTGAAACAGTATCAATTTCTTCCGGAATGATTTGATATTAGTGTATAAATCAGGAAGATGCTGGTTTTCTCCTTGCAATCTCAAATTCAGTTCGTTCACATGTTTTGTCAAATCAACATAGAATGCTAACTTCCACAGCCATGCGTAGTTTTGTAATTCAGTAAGAGGGCGATGCTTTTCATTCAAAAACAAATTCGATCACTGCTCGAAGTTCAAAAAAGCGCTGAAGGACTTTCCCACAACTAAGCCAACGTACGGCAGTATGATAAGGTAAGTCATTTTCTCCAATCTCTTCAATAAATTGTCGGAATTGTCGGTGATTCAGCCCAAAAGATCTCATAAAATTAACAGTTGATATGACTGGTTTCAGAACTTCAGACATATCCAAACATTTTCCGCACAAAGACTGTTGATGAATGATACTATGTAAGACTAATGGTTTTGAACCACCGTCATTTTCTACAGCCTTTGACACAAGAGCGACCACTCCTTTATCTTTCCCACTCATGTTTTTGCCTCCATCAGTTGTAATACATTTCAAGTTTTTCCATCGAAGGTTCTTTTGATTAATGGCCATTTCAACTCCTTTAAAAATATCTGTACCAGTAGTTGTGCCATGAATACTATACATATCAAGAAGTTCTTCATGCACTTCATAGCTTTTATCTACTCCTCGAATATAAATCAACACCTGAGCAGTATCTGACACATCCGTTGACTCATCCAAGGCCAAAGAAAACCACTCAACATCTCCATTTTTGTCGAACAGATGAGAGGATATATTTCCAGCGATGTTTCCTACCCTTCGAGCCACAGTGTTTGCTGACATACTGACAGTTTTTAATAAATTTACCTTTTCAGGGCACATTTCTTCGGCTGCTGCAATTATGCATTCTTTGATCATTTCTCCATCGGTGAATGGTTTTCCACGTTTTGCAATTTCAAGAGCCACACGAAAGCTGGCACGAGTTGCAGCCTCTTGTTCGGTTTTGAGTTTTGTAAATGAAGATTGCTGCGATTTCAATCCGCGCTTCATAGCTTCGAATTTTTCTGTCCGCAAACTTCCTGTATATTTTGAGTAATTTTGAAAATGTTTTGTTTCATAATGACGTTTAATGTTATATTCCTTGAGAACGGCTATGCTTTCATTGCAAATCAAAAATAGCGCCTTGTTACTGGACTCAATTACGAAATACTGAATGTTCCATTCATCTTTGAATTTTCTGCATTCACTATCAATTTTTCGCTTCTTTTCCATACTACTAAATCACACACAAAAGCAACAATTCAAATCAAAATACTGTTACAAAGATGTCTTAAACTTAAACACGCACAAACACGTTTTAAGGAGGTACGCACTATTTTATTTCACAACAGTGTCATAGGAACTGACTTGTGGTTGCGCAACTAGCCTTCTTATATATTCCAATTACTGCCATCTAGAAGTGAGTGGAAGACACCAGAACTCTCTCGAACCAACGAGATTACTCTGTACGTGCTATTAGCGCCATCTGTTAGCGATAGAAGGTACTACCTATTTCCGCTTGTGTCCACCAGATGTCGTGTCACGTTACTCCTCATGGCTCGTACTCTACGACTAATCTAGAAATTACAGATAATGACAGGAAAATTAATAATATGCAGTGTTGCCGTTTTGCGGATTTTAGTCCGATTTGCAGCCTTTTTTCAACGTTGCGTACTTTTTCGGACTTTTTTTTCATCAGTGGACTATTTCACTTTTTACCACCGGCAACAATGATAATATGGTTTTGGCCCTCGGAACTTACTGGAGTAATCAGTATGGCCCTAAGGCTGGAAAGTTTGGAGACCCCTGGCTTAGACAATAGCTTCAAGATTAAATAAAAACCCTGCTCGAGGCCCGAGGAATTTTATCGATCTACGAGAAAAAGATCGTTAAAGACACGATTTAATCAGATTTACGGGAGTTTAAAACCATATTTTACCTTTATTTTAGGGGTATAGATTGAGCGAAATAAGAACAAGGCTACCCGAAATTATGACAGATACATGTGTATTGATAATTGTACGTAAGTATTACAAATACGGCAATTTTGTTCATAAAAACAATTTTAAGCCAAACAACAAACTCTAGTCACCGGTTTGGTTTTTTCGCGTACCGATCAATCACGCGAGGTGGGTCAACATAAACATCGTAGTGGACGTGCAACAAAGCAAGTCCGTTTAATCGTTCTTAGGACATAGTTGACCGCAACCACGTCTTCAGCCTTCTCAGCTTCCGATGAAGCGGCGCTGACGGGTAAAGTAGCATAAATCTTGAGACATCGATGAATATTGGGGTACAACTCTTTATCGCAGGCAATTAAAGCTTCCATAGCTTTCTTTGGGATGGTTGACCCCGATTCAAGCTCCCGGGACCACTTTGCCTTCCACATACGAAGTTCAGCCTGTAGAAGCCTAGCCGCAGACGCGGCAGAATGTTGATGGAATAGTTTGAAGTACTTTGCAGCGATTGTGTCCAAATCCGCTGACGTCCATGATGTTACTGGCATCATTGCAGATTGGCAGTGTAACTCCTGCGTTTCTTAAGGGAAGCGAGTGTTTAGGTCTTCTAGGACGTAGTCTAAATTGGGTATGAAAACGGCCCGACGATAGTACTCTTCTACGGTTGACGCTGGATGATTTCCGCGGTGCTTTCGCCGTTGTGCGATGCGTAGGAGCAGAAGTTCGGTTCCAAGTTGTTTTACCAGAGGTTCTGCTTCTTGGAAGAGCTCAGCAAATTGTGTTTCGAACTCTTCGCGCCTCTTGCTCAACACAGTAATAGCATGACGAATAGAAGGACCTGATGTGAGGACACCGCCATTATAGCACGGTAGTTTGTGGTCCCGCCGCTACAAGCACTGCAAGCGATAATGTCCAACAACGTGTACCAGGGTTGTAGGCACTACAAGCACGCCATCAAAAACAGCAGTTGAAAAACAAGCAACAACAGCAACAACTCCATAAACCCATCCCCTCACTTCTCTCCCTTTCACCAACACTTCCCCCAAGTAATCCTAGCACTCTACATCAAATCACGCCAGCAGCACAATACACTTAATAAATCCAGACCAAAAAACTACACTTTAAGCTAAACCAAATTCACTTCTCAGCTCGACATAAGCCACAATACAACTTAAAACCTATACAAAACATACTCTCCCTACTGTTTTACAACTATTAAGCGAACTATTCGCACTCAAAAACTAAAAACCCTGAAACGGGAGCTAATTTAAAAACGCAATAGCCTAGCCCGATTACGTCTCCGGCAGTGTTACCGCATACGCATGCATAACTTCACAATAACTTGCAAATTACGGCTAAGTGACCTATCTGCCTGAGTAGTTACAGGTGTTACCGGCTTGCCTGGGACTATGGGTCACCAAACCGGTATTTAAACTCAATTATTAAGCTTTAATTAACCAAATTCTGAGGAAACAGATCAGACCAAAAAACTACACTTTTAGCCATACCAAGTTCACTTCTCAGCTCGACATAAGCCATAATACAACTTAAAACCTATACAAAACATACTCTCCCTATTGTTTTACAACTATTAAGCGAACTATTCGCACTCAAACCCTAAAAACCCTGAAACGGGAGCTAATTTAAAAACGCAATAGCCTAGCCCGATTACGTCTCCGGCAGTGCTACTGCAAATGCATTCATAACTTCACAATAACTTCCAAATTACGGCTAAGTGACCTATCTGCCTGAGTAGTTACAGGTGTTACCGGCTTGCCTGGGACGATGGGTCACCAAACCGGTATTTAAACTCAATTATTAAGCTTTAATTAACCAAATTCTGAGGAAACAGATCAGACCAAAAAACTACACTTTTAGCCATACCAAGTTCACTTCTCAGCTCGACATAAGCCATAATACAACTTAAAACCTATACAAAACATACTCTCCCTATTGTTTTACAACTATTAAGCGAACTATTCGCACTCAAACCCTAAAAACCCTGAAACGGGAGCTAATTTAAAAACGCAATAGCCTAGCCCGATTACGTCTCCGGCAGTGCTACTGCAAATGCATTCATAACTTCACAATAACTTCCAAATTACGGCTAAGTGACCTATCTGCCTGAGTAGTTACAGGTGTTACCGGCTTGCCTGGGACGATGGGTCACCAAACCGGTATTTAAACTCAATTATTAAGCTTTAATTAACCAAATTCAAAGGAAACAGATGGTGCAAAATGATGAGTTTTAAAGCTATCTGGATCCAGGTTTTCAACCAATTTATTATGATGTTTTATGTACGGTATGGTTAATGTCAAACACAACTAATACCATTTTATCCATAATGTAGAATTTCGGGCCTATGCCGTGTTTTATTTATTCAAACTAAACGCGTTTCGAAAGAAACCATGTCTTTCTTCATCAGGAATAAACGGAAATACGACTAAATTATTGCTAAGAGAAAGCAACAAAGAAACTAAAAAAGGTGCCCTAAGATGAACAATGAAGTGTATCTAACACGTCCTTCGAGAAGTGTATGTGGCAGTCTTTTTCAGGCCGAGAAAATAATTACCGGAAAATTAAACTCAAAATCGATGTGGAGCGAAATATTTATGATTGTATCGATTCCAAAGAAAGAATTTCAGTTGATCCTTCAGGAGCTGGCTGCTGTCTTCAGCGTGTCATGGATATTATCCCCCGACTTGTTTATTTTGGGTGCCGATTATTCTTCAGAACGAAGGAAATCCGCCGAGATTTGCAATCTCGAACACCCGCCAAGTCTTCACGCAAGCTTTCGAAAAACCAGTACGTAGCCGACATAATGAATTGTTAAGTAGAGGGTTACTTTATGTGTGCTTGTTTTAATATGCTGGGGATTATGTTTTTTATCTGTGTCTGTATACTCCAGGAATCTGTGCGTTCCGTAACATGTAATGAAGACCGTAGTTCTTATTTCTATGAATTATATTTTCCATTGTGCCCTGCCATGCTATTTTAATTGGAACCGCTAATTACTTTTTAAAAGAGTGTTAGTTACAAAGTAATTCATTTCCCTTAGCACCATCCCTAAGACCAGCTGACCCCGGCAGTGTGGAACGTACCCACTCTAGAGCTGCCTGGCGGGGCGCGCTTGAACTTCAGGAATCTTCTAACTTTCTCCTTCTATTCGTCATGGTCATAGTATCGTCTAGCGCATCCTGGGCTTCCTTCAAGTCTATTTGCCCTTTTTGAAGCAAAATGCTGAGTGTTTTAATGTCTCCAAGGATTTCTGACAAGCAATTGACGGTAACTATAAAATCTCTCTCACAAAGAGCAGTCATGAGCGTTTTTGATTTAGAAGCACTTTCTGACTCCTTCCATAAAGTAATCGAGTCTAAATTCTCGACTATGCTCGGGAGTAAAGAGCGAAATTGTACAAAACCGTCGTGCCGTTCGATCCACCGCGTCTCACAAAGTCCACATAAAAGTTCACCTAGAGTTGCTTTAAATATATAGGAGCGTTTTGAGGATAAATCAATGAATGTAATAGTGGCCTTCATAACTCCTATTGCATTTCGCACGGCAACGACTTTCGAGGACTTCGAAATAGACAAATTCAGAGCGTGGTTATAACAAGGGCACCTAACGGCATGCTCTGCTTGGGTTTGCACCTCGGCGACAGCATCACAAGCTTCTGACGCCATCATAGCGCACCCGTCAGTACCAACGCCAACACACCGACATAGGACAAGACTGTGATGCTTGAGAATACTCAACACAGTTTTACCCACGTCTCTGCCGGTTACGGTAGGCTCTGGGACTCCTTTGGTTTCTTGTTTCTTGCTGGTTCTCTCTTTGGTTTGCGTTTTCTTCTTCTCCTCTAGTTCTTGCATCTGCATCTTCATCTCTTGTTTGTTGGTCGTATTCATCTTCATCCTCTGGTTCTGCTACATTTTTATTCTTCTTCTTGATAGAAGGCTCTGCAATTTCTTTGGTTTCTTGTTTCTTGGCTTTATTTTTGGCTTGAAATGTTCTCTTCGAATCCTCCTTAGTTTCTTCTCCATCTTTATGTCTTGCTTGTATTTTCGTTTCCGCTGTTCTCTTAATTTTTTCACACATTTGGATTTGCATCGTCCTCTTCTGTTTCCGGTTCCTGAGGTCTCCTCTTTCCAGCGGCATCTAGGGTTTCTTCTTCGGTTTCTGCTTTCTTTGGTTCTTTTCTTTCCTGTAGCTCTCACTCGGTTTCTGTTTCCGTCACGCTGTTTGCTTTTTTCAGTATTGCCATCATTTAGCTTCTCATCTCCAGTTTTCGGATTTGTCGATTCTTGCGCTAGCCCTTCAGTATTAATTTGATTTCTCTTTCCATCGACATTCCCTTCGTTTCGGGCGATATCTTCCTGTTGGGATCCTGGGATTTCGTCTTTTTTGTTCCTTTTACTTTCCCTTTAATTACGTATTTTCCCTTTAAACGTTTGTGCACTGTTTCTCGGAGATTTATAAAGCTTATGAAATCTTCATACAATTTACCTCGATAGACATTATCTCAGGCGCGGGTGGAGCGGGCCGAAGAGGGTTGTTCGTTTGTACTCGGTTCCGTTCGGACAGGCGCGGGCGCGGCGGCGCGGCGGCTGGGCTGCGCTCAGTCAGCTCGGCTCGTCACAACAATATCAACAGTGCGAGCGGGCGAGAAGAGAGCGTCGCGGCTAGGTAATTTAATTTATATTGCACGATTATTAACTGAATACTAGTTAGGTTAAAATCGTTGTTTATAGTTCGTTTTGTGCGTCTCCTCCTCCGCCTCTCTCCTCCCCCTTCGCTCTTCTCCTTCGCTCTCCCCCTTTTCCTGTCTTTTCTTTCCTCTTGGGAGGGGGGGGGGGTCACCCCCATCCCCCCCCCTGGATCCGCCCCTGGTTTGGACACCAGAAAAATTTTTGGTGCGAAAAAGAGCCCAAAATTCCTATCCGTGCATTGCTGCACATTCATCGTGACATCTCTATAAACATCGATTCGGTAATCACAAGGTTTGCTAAATAAAATAGACGAGTTGATTTTGTTATATAAATAATCGTTTTAATATAACAGGTATGAAGTTGTAAATATGTACACTTGTAACAGAACATAACAATTGCAATAAAGATATTTTCAGTATTGAATAAAATGAAAAAAAAAACTGTTTTTCAGTTAAAATTCGATAAGTTTTAACTGTCTGGTTATTGTGTTTTCGTTTTTTGAGTTTGCAAAAAAAATTTGTCTCCGTTTGGGGGGGGGGGGTCCATGACCCCCGTGACCCCCCCCCCCCTTGAATCCGTGCCTGATAGTACCGGAAAGTAGGGCTCAGCAACTCTAACTGAAACCCCGAAAAAAATGCGAACTAAAAGCACTTCACCCCTGCCCGCTCTGATCAACAGCAAGACCAATATCTGTGCAGAGGGGTGTAGTCCATCGCTGGCCGGGAGCCAATAGATGTGATGTCAAGCCATCGTTGCCAAAGACGGGCAGATGACCTCGTAGTTCCGCCCCTTAAAACAACAATAACCAACTAGCTAACCAAAGACGGGCTGCACGGCAGTTCACAGCCAATCGTCACGGAAGACGTTTCCGTAAAGCCAACATTGATACGTTCGCTCCGCACTTCGCTTTGCCACACAGTGAACGGCTTGGCAACACCGAGCTTGACGCTCGTATCACCAACCCCAAATATGCACCGATGCTAGCTGTATTATTTTGTTGTACGCCGAATGTTGCATTGCATTGAGTGAGATTGTCGAGGACTTCGTTTCTCAAGTGTTCTAATGAATAGTTAATGTAAAGTTATGGCAAGTAGTAAAAACAAAGTTGTTCATAGTGAAGCGAGAGAGGTTGTAAACATTGTACTGTAATTGCGTTCTGTGATTTAGAGAAGGCAGCAAATTCCTTTAGCTTGCCGGTCAGTCAGGCAACAAAATGAGCTTCAGCAGCAACAGGAAAATCAGAGTCATTTATTAAGAAAATCAGAAAGGAGAAGACATTGACCGACATAAATGAGACGTTATCCACTCCCGGTAAACACAGAGTGGTGAATAAGAAGATTATACTAGATCACATGGATAAGTGCATCATTAGGCGGAAAATTCAAGAGTATTACGTAGTGAAGAATGAGATACCAACAGTAGGGAAATTACGATCTGTTCTCCACGATGAGATAGATGACAAGGGGAGTCGCGAACATCTGAGAGAAATACTTCATTCGATAGGTTTCAAATTCAAGAAGTGTCAGAATAAAAGGAAAATATTAAAGAAAAAAGGCGATATTGTGTTTAACACTAGAACCGCAGCGATCTATATACCCCCCTAGAACCGCGGCTGGGTCACTTATGACCCACCTCTCTTTTTTGTGATTATTAAAGAATTGATGGGGATATAGTAACTAAAGAATATACAAGTACATGAGCTAGATAATGTATTTGGAATTTAGAATATTAAGAATACAAATAAGGAACATTTAGACAATTGTGTATCTTTACTGGTGAATGTCAATGATGTACAGTATGCTACCAATAGTTTCTTTGTAGGAATGGCACTTCACACGACACACATTGAGCACACAAAATATTCCTTGGCTGTACACTTCATGCAAGCAGTCTTTTTGCAGGAATGGCACTTCACAAACGATTTGTTTCCTTTGCTATTGGACTTTACCTGACAACGCGTGCGCTTTTCCTGTCTCTCAAGAATCCCACCAGGAATAATGGTGCGGGCATTTGCAATCCTATTTGCTGCATATTTCTCGGCGAGCTCTTCACCCAGCTGCAGAATGAAGTCCCTGCGTTTTAGTTTCTTTTCATTCAGTTCGTTTGTACACTACCCAGGCATTTATTCCTGCCAAATCCAGCAAGTTGTAGAATGTATGATCTGGCCAGCGCCTGGATGGTGCCTTGGTTGAGTATTTGAGAGCCATTTGATCGACCACATCTACTCCATATTTTGTGCCGTTGTAAATTGTGACTGTGTCTGGCTCCTTCTTTTTGTTGCCAGGCTCAATATTCACATCAGGGTGCATAGTGCTGAGAACGAGAACATTTTTATTGCTCTTTCCCTGATAAATTGTCAACGAAGTATCATGTTTTTTCAGCAGCACTGTGCTGTGCAAATTGTGTTTTGCCTTTTTCACACATACTAGCACTTCCCTGCGAACCTTGTTCAAGTTACCGACGAGACTTGTTGCATTTGATTTCAATGTTTCGGAGAGAGATAAGGAGGTGAAGAAACTTTCACATGTGACATTTCTTCCCTTCTTCATATAAGGTTCCAAACTTCTTTACCACAAAATTACCAAGGCGCTCGTTATTTGGCCTAGCATCATCGTTTCCGAGATACGGGAAAGCGTTCACAACATATTTGGAGTCTTTGTCCACCGCCATCCAATATTTGTCTGGTTTCGAGGCCATTCATTGCGTAAATTTACAGCGGCATTTAGAAGGGAAGAGCTGTTCGTAAACAGTTATATATGCCCCAGGTATATAGCTACATTGGGCATTTGCAATGAAGGCATACAGATTTCTTAAATTTCATAGCTCGTTACCATGGTGTATTTTGTCAAGTTTTATGACGGGGAATTCCTCATTTATATATTCGAATTTCTGCTAACTTAGCATTTCCCAGGGCCTCGTCTCGAGTGGGTCATTACAAAAGTAGATCTCTCATCAATGTTATACTTGACTCGTAATAACTTCTCGCTTGAATTGCTGTCTCACGGAATTTCGAGTGTCCATTAAGACTCTTCAGCTAGGCATTCGCTGCTATGTTTATGGCCTCCTAAATGGCTTTTTACATTCAAACTGTCAAAATTAATGTGACTTAATGCATCCGCTGGCTCCCAAATAAGCCACCTGCACATCTTGATGGATTTCTGAAGCTGATTAGACCACGACTTCTCTACATTGGTTTCTTATAATTTCTATAAAGTTTATCATCTTTGCATACAAAAGGTCAAGAGTTCCTTTGTGCCATTGTCCACTTGGGCACAGTAGTAAGCCGCCGACGTGCGGCCATTGTCAACCATTCACACACTATTTGTACACCGTTACTGCAAAACTAGCAACCTATTGCACAACAAAGCGTGAGTAGTGTCCTAACTGCGCGATTGTTCAGATGTGACTAACCGGTTTCGTACCTCTCCCTTCCTCCGCAGCCAATGAGATGTTGCCAGCTTGTGCACAGTATATGCTTGGAGAATCCCGGTGACACATGGCCTGAAATTATAAGAAGCTAAATGGAAGAACAGATGTTAACATGTTATTATCAATGATGGGTCTAATATGACCGAGCCGCGATTTTTTAAACAGCTGGTTCCCCCCCCCCTCGAAAACAAAAATATGTGTGGTTGTTAAAGACCCTTATATATGAAACGTCATAAAAATCTAGCACTTCAGGTAGAGACGCAAAGAAGATAGAGAAGAAAGAACTAACAGCTGGGTCACAAATGACCCAGTCGCGGTTCTAGTGTTAAGAGATCAGTGTACCTGAGAATCTTACAAGAGAATGACGAGCTAGGTGACAAGAAAAGACCTGTTATAATCTTGGACGAAACTTATATCCGTCCATCATACACGGTAAAGAAGTGTTGGCAGGACGAGGCAACTGAAGGTGTCCTTACTTCAGACAGTGCAGGCCAGAGGTGGATCATAGTTCACGCGGGCAGTGAAAACGGGTTTGTACCAGGCGGACTGTGCATGTTCAAATCTAAAACTAAATCTGGTGATTACCACAATGAAATGAACAGCAAGAACTTCATGACCTGGCTTAAAACACAGCTGGTACCGAACATACCAGGAAATTGTATCATAGTGATGGACAATGCGTCGGACCACACACTGCAGATTAATAAAGCACCTACATCAAACAGCAGGAAATACGAAATCCAGACCTGGCTAATGACGGATAACATCACTTTCGATAAGAGCCTACGCAAATATGAACTACTGAACGTAGTGAAATTGCATGAACTGTACAGTTGGCCACCACTACACACGGCCTTAGTCGAGACAAGCTCGGGGATGGACAGGGACCTCGTACGCAGAGGCGCAATTAGGATTAGGTTACCTAAGGTTTCGTGCGCTAAGAGAAAGAAGTTGCCTTTAAGGGAATAACTATATAATTTCAAGCAATATAGACAAGGTAAATCAAAACCAATTACGCCTCATTACATAGATTAAGCAAGTGCGAAGCAATAAAATAGACACTAAATCACTCGGGTACATAAATGAAATTCCACTTCAAACACGAACTTCTAGGCTACACACAATAGTTACACCATTCATCTCGAGTGAAATGGTCACAGGAGAAACTACAGAGTTACATGAATAATAATAAAAATCCAAGTAGGGACGGTCCCTTTACTAGAACGTTGCGTAAAATAAATATCCAACCGAATGAGGTTAGGTGGCCTCCCAAACTAATACAGAACTACGATTAGTATAATCAGAGGTGGATGTATCCTTTAATGGAAATTCATATTAACGCTCCCTTCCGAACAAAGGGGTGACATCACCAAACGAGGGTAAAATAATGGCAACACGAAATTGAAGCAAAAACCAAGAAGCGGAATATCACTAAGTCTGAAACATAACCCCACAATGATACAAAATAATTAAATGAACAACTAAAGAAACAACCGGTAGGCCTAAGCATTGAACCAGACGAATGACAAATTACGTCTTAATACGACAGAGACCAAGTACTGACTGATTACTCCGGGGCAGGACGCCCCCGTGACGCAGTAACACCCACTCCAATTACATACGTGAAAGAACCATTTGAAATTTTGTGGGAGGAGAACCCGAACATGAAACATAAATAAACTTAACTTAACACAACTAAGGTGACTCCCGCGGCTGCGCACATGATACCATCTTAAGTGTAAACACAAGGACGCCATGTTGTCATAAAACAAAAGACACTCGGTCCACAGACAAATGAATAACGCAAAGCAAAATCGAACTAGGCCAAACTGCCCTCAAAATTACACTACATTAAAACAGTCAAGCTGTCCGGATTAGACACGAATAAAAGCCAAAAAAGCTTCCCTAATCCCCACAAAATGCCTTGAAAAACACACATCTTACAAGACTGGTCCCCCGGATAATTACACGAATTACTCGACACCGGTTTCACATGGAGTGACAGAACCATATTACTTGCGTGTTCATACACGCCATGAAACAGAAACATGAACAAAACTGGAATAGAAGCCCTTGTGCGGAAAAGAATATCACGCGCGCAGCCAACAGATGTATTCCCTAACCACCAAAAATAATAATTTTAAATGTTACTTCTCAGTACGGTAGTTCTTATTATCGCACAGGGTTACTTCAATCATTTGTAGGTTGGTTGGTTAACTGGCCGAGTGGAAGAGTTGACATCTTCGCACCCGGCCGCCGACGCACTCGTTACAAACGTCTGCAAGCCTGGTAGTCGGTATTCAGAATACGAAGCGTCACACGCCAAGACATCATGCCTTTCACCAAGACTGGAAAATTGTTCCAGGCTGGCCACACGAAACACAGCTGAAAATCTTAAATTTGCGTGTCCTTTTCGTCACTCTTCTTGCCGCGATGTTGGTACCTACTGAGCCCGTAGTTGCTAGGCAGAGTTCAAACTAAAAGGCGGAAGTTTCCCGCGCTGTTTGAACAAGGGTAGTCTTTGTTGAAAATGACGCCAAACACCGATGTGCGAGCCGATTGGCTTATTTCGGAAAAGGTGAAATGTCAGTGCACGGAAATGGGCGGTAACCCAAGCTAGGCGCTTTAAGTCACATCTGGAAACACTCCAGTTCTGGCCACCCGCCTATCGGAATTTTAATTGGATATTGGGTGGGCATTGGGTAAATATCCTCAGAGGCGAACGTCTTCAGAGGTAAACATCTTCAAAAGTCAATATCTTCAAGGGGACCGGCTTGACTGGACGTGGGAGTAGAAACTGATAGGATGGTCTTCTAGGGTGGGCTCGCATTCAGCGAGCGTGGATTAGTTAGGCAATTTATAGTTCACTCGCCGACCCAAATGATTATTTCCCAGAGTCTTTAAGTTCAGGGACCGCAGGATTCGATGCCAAGGTAGGCTCACATCTCTCACATAGGCTAGGTATCGATGCCAGACTAGGGGATTTAGGCGTGGAGATCTGTGCCGATTGGCTCATAAACCAGCGCCAGTATTCGCCGTGGACGATTACTTGAAGTCATTGGGTCACTCAGTGGTACGATTACCTCCATATCACTGTGATCTGTACCCTATAGAATTAATATGGAGTGTTGTGAAGCGTCGCATTGCTGACAAGAACGTGAACCAGTCATCCAAGAACATAGAGCGTATTACAAGAGACGGTTTTGCGACGGTTACGGAGGAAGAATGGAAAAAGGAGTGTGGTCACGTCGATAAATTACGGGCCGAGTACTGGAAGAGGGACGGATTGCTGGAAGACATTGAAGAACTCATAATCCATATTGGCAATGACAGTGACAGTGAATCGGACTCTGAAAATGATTCATGCAGTGACGGTTCAGTTCAGAGTGTAATGTCAGGAATGGAGGAATTAAAAGATTAGGATTCAACTAACAGTACCAGCAATTCCTAATACCTACCTACAACATCGAGAACATTATCAAGAATACCCATATAGAGCAATGACTTAAGCACTCAAAAATAGATTTTTTTTCATTAGTACACAATATTGAAGGACAGCCAAGAAAGGCAGATAGGAAAGGTAAAGAGGAGAGGGCCCACCTCAAAGGCCATGGAAAAAGGGGAAAAACCGGACCCAGCTCAGGAATCCCTCAGGATCGACAAATCCCGAGCTCACCAGCTGTGAGCCCTTGAGGGTGTAGCACTATACATGGTGCAACAGGACTGGTGGGGCTACACACACCCCGCCTCCTTGAGGGCCTTTAGAAGAAGGCAGGAGATATCATGAAAAGAAAAAGAAGGGTGAACACTCGAAGAATGAGGGATCAGGAAAGATGAGAGAAGGGCCAATTAAGGCAGGAAAGGAAGAGACTCCCTAGGCATCAGATACCCTAATGCCGTCGGGGTTGGAAGAGAACAAGAGTTGACCGAGATAGGTCGACAGGAAAGAAGACAGAGAGGAGCCGTGGAAATGGAAGCAATGCCAGACTCAGCTGGGGTCCCGTGGTCGCCAACCCACGTCCCACTAGATGTGAGCCCCCGGGGGGATTAGTACACAATTAATACACCGCATTTACCGGCAGCGGTAGCTACGCACGCTAACGCGCAGCTTTAAACCATGGGGCCAAGCTATCCGTGGACTCAGTAGACATGGGTTCGAGCCCCACCGTCGGCCGTCCTCGAAATGGTTTTCCGTGGTTTCCCATTTTCAACTCCAGGTAAATGCTAGGACGGTACCTTCTGACAGGCCACGGCCGCTTCCTTCCAGATCCTCGCCCAGTTTCAATCACCATCATTCACTTCATCTCTCCTCATTAACTCCTCTCAGGCGTTTGGCGTCAGGAAGGGCATCCGACCGTAAAAGCCATCCGCCACAAAGACTTTCATCGCATATCATCCCCGATCGCGTTTCTTCAACGGGAATATTAAGGGGCAGACATACATTTACAAATATAGCATGTGAAACATATGGCACCTTCAAAAAGGAACCTAACATAGGTTACATTTCAAAATGTTACTCTTATAAATAGCCTATAAACAATGATCCAGCAAAGATTTATTTAAATCTGTTCTAAAGAGACTTTTCCCTTCGGGACGTTATTCTTTTCCCGTGTAACATACAAGCTTATGCCTGTCTGGAACACACTGTTTAATTAATTGGCAACTCAAACTAACACTTGGGGCGCTGCGGTCGGTCTGGATAAGTAGGGTAAAAAATACTCAATAACACGCGTTTGATATGGAACACTTTTTATTTTTCGGTTATAATCAGTAAATGTGGTCCCTAAAATAATGACAGTATTATTTTCAATTGTATATATGTATAATTGTGCGATACACGTGATCTAATTTGTGTGTTACACTGGATTTTATGTGTCAATTGCATATTATCAAGCATCGGTTGTCTGCTGGTATTTGTTTTTGTGCAGTTTGAGTCATGGCGATGTTACTTTTAAAAGCTATATTTGAGTTTGCTTACTGTACAATAGACTCTAGAAATGATTTTCTGCTTGGTAGGATGAAGGGATGACTTTAACTTGTATTAAAACTCGGGGTAGACAGGAATTGCTTGATTTGGATGGTAGGTATTAACCCGGCGAAGTCAAATTAGTTCTATATGACTCGTAGTGAAATGGCTCGGATATCGCAGAGCGAGGTGATGGCGGTTGGTAGGGTTATTGGAAATGAACTAGGGAGCGGGGAAGGATACCTGACTGATGAAGCTTGGCTGTCCTCGCTTGGTGTAGGCTTGGCTGTCTTGGTACCGGTACAGCTTGGCTCGGCGAGACTGTGCTTGGCTGTCTAGGTGCGGCTTGGCTCGGCGTAAGTGAACAACCAGTCCTGTCGTCAGTGAGTGTAGTAGTGAGTGGTCCAATCCGCTCTTGTTGCTCGTTATAATTTGGTATCGTCACCTTTCGGCTATTGCTATTTGCATCTTTTGGAAAGTGATGAAAACGTATATCCGCAGCCCTCTTATACAACGTAAACTGAGCAATACACTTTTATTCATTTTGCACTCTTATCAACGAGTAAAACTTATAACTTATGTATAAACACGAAGAATTTACACCATCTACTTACCAATACAAGAAACCACGTGACAAATTGTACCCTACTTGGTAAGTTTCTCATATTTACCGCTAGATGTCATATCAGATAGCTGGAGTTGCCAATAGAATAAGTTAAATGGAAATATTTAAAAGTGAAAAAAAAGTTGAAAAAAGCAGCGCACCTGACGTACTTTTGTCATATTTATTAGATCAGAGTTTGTGCTTTGGTGGAAACTTATGAAGTAATCTCGAAGTGGTAAATACTGGTCCATTTACACAAAATGATGTTGATATTTACTTTACAATGAGCGCGCATGAGGGGAATTTGAAACGCTACATCAACGGCAACAGCACAGTTCGGCCACTGTCTTGGCAAACCAGTTTTTGTGTTTCCCTATTTGTTTCCTCTCTGTGTGGTTGTACATATCTGTATTATTTGTCTTCACTGTATTTATTCATTGTCAAGTTAGTTTTGTTTATGTTGGTTAGTTGTCATGATTTATTTGTTTTGATTACATGTAGCCTAGTATTCCCATTGCCGTGTTTCCAGTAGGATATTTTTGCTTAGAAGGTAATTTTGTATTCTTAAGTTGGCCACATTGATTCTTCTTTAACTTGTTTTTGAACTCTCTACTGTGATTGGCTGCTTTCAGCCTATCAGAGGCCTCCGACTTGTTTTTGAACTCTCTACTGTGATTGGCTGCTTCCAGCCTATCAGAGGCCTCCTTGCTGTTTGTAGCGACCAATCACGTGTTTCTTCTTCGTTCTCTAAGTCTGCAGCCATGACGGAGCCATGACAATGTTGTGCATCAACGCTGGTTGTTATATATCAACGAACATCCAGCTAATCATTTCTATAATTGGTGCTATCTTCATAGTAACCGTGCTTAGTAATCATGTCCTATGCACATGATTCATATTTGGTTAGAGCAGTGACATTACGGTGATTTTCGATCTCATCAAACCATGCTTGATGTTGCTACGCGCCATGTCTACGAATTCTTCAATCCGCGGCGTCGGATAGTTTGTTGTAACATGTTTGCTTCTATCTTCATCTACTGCCTAACAATTTGTCTTCACGCGTATGAATAATGATGATGCTTCGTGTGATAAGTAATTCATCGTGTCTGGAAGCATGTTACAAGGCCAGGCATCATCACTAAATGGAGGTTGACGCTAGGCTAAACTGCTTTACTATTGTGACAATACCGTGCGATTGGCATATCCCGGTATTTGTATGATAGCAACTACTTTGACTTCCTGCGACATCACTGGAATGGAGGTTGACGCTGGGCTTAACTACTTTACTATTGTGACAATACCGTGCGATTGGCATATCCCGGTATTTGTATGACAGCATCTACTTTGACTTCCTGCGTTTCACACATAATTTGTTTTATTAACAATTTATTTTGGGCTTACAGTATCGGCGCATCACTGTAAGTCAGTCCTGGTTCGACGACACATTCTCGTTCCATGCGACCTGTTTTCTCATTATTTGTTGCAACTCCACTTGTGTTGCATATTCAAACTATATCATTCTTTGGAACCGTCGTGTATTGCACGCCGTTCTATGATGTACTGATCTGCAGCTACGTTCAAGACAATATATGTGTTTTAGGCTCAAGACGTAACGTGTGTTAAATCCTTGCGAGTGTTTCTTCAATTGTGTAAATTTGTGCCAGTGTTTCTCATATGTTTATGTGCCACCTTTGAATATTTGTTTTATGTGCCACCTATTTGATAATATATCTTATTATTAGTTAGTGGTGGTGTTGTGTCCTCTATGCCTTCCTGGACCTCCTTATTTGGTGACAATAATATTGTCTGGTCCTCCACATGTTTGCTAAATTGTCATGCGACCTTTGTAAAGTCAACCCTTTGTATTATCACATCATTATCTAATGCTTTGGCCAACAAATCTTTATACATTGTCCACTATTACCAGAATACTCTTGGTGGGTTGTTGACTTCCCGCGTTGGCCATTACATTATTTGGTCCTCTCCGGGCCGGATATTGAGCTGTTTACTACTTTGAATTATTAAGCATTGTTTTGGCCATGTTGGGTACTTGTTTCTTGCTATTTCACCAGGAAGGCCATAAATTTAACATTGTATACGTTCCCATTAACTTCCCAAGGACACAATACAGTATTCTATGTTCAGATGTTTGTTTACAACTTACTCGAGACCATTGTCTCAGTGTTTATTTTTTGTGTTAGTTAGTTGGTTGTGTTAGTTAGGTGTGCAACTCTGGTAATTACATCTAGGCGGGCAATCCTAAAGTCATTATGGAGGATGCCCAAAAACGACCTTTAGTTAGGAAGCGTGCAGTCGCTAAGGGCATGCTTACCTCACAAGAAAAAGTAATTAGCAACTTTCAGGACATTACAGAAGAGCAATATCAAATGTTAGTGTTACGCAAACACAAATGCGAGGAAATTTATAAACAATATAACGAAGCGCAAGTCGCTTTAGAGGATATTACAGACAATATCGACGAAGAAATAGCCGAACGTTGTGACTTCGAAGATAAGTATTTTGAGTTGATGGTTAAAATTAAACTACATTGTGACAATTTCAAAAAATTCAACGCTACAGACAGTGATAACCCTTTGAATAATTTGCAGAGTGCACAATTTCCTAATGCTAACGTAGCTGCAGCGCATATAAAGTTGCCTGAAATTCAAATTCCGCAGTTCAGTGGCGACTTCACAGACTGGCTGAATTTCAGAGATAGCTTCAAGGCCATAGTAATTGATAACCATGCTCTTTCTGATATTGTTAAGTTCTACTACCTTAATTCTAGTCTTAGTGGTGAGGCCAAGCTCCTCTTAAAGAACATTACTGTGTCAGATGATAACTTTATGGTTGCATGGAACTTGTTGACAACTCGATACAATAACATTAGGCTCATAGCGCACAACCATGTTACCAAGCTTTTCAAGCCCCCCGCATACGGTAATGATTCAGTGTCCTTGCGTGCCATCATCGACCACTTTGTTTCTCATGTCAATGCGTTAGAAGCTTTGGAGTTTAACGGGGTTCCCCTTCAAGACTTGTTATTGTCACATTTTATATTGGAGCTACTAGATAATGATAGCATCCGTGAATGGGAGAATCATGTTGATTCTGGGAGAATTCCCACTCTCCAGGGCTTAGTTAGCTTCTTAGAGAAAAAATGCAAGGTACTGGAAATAACTGAAAAGAATGGGTCCAGGCCTGCATTACACACTGCTGTAACCAAACTTAAAGCTGAAGGTCATTTGCCTCAGAAACCCATGTTAACTACTACCAAATCTCGTTGTACATATTGTAGGAGCATTGATCACCAATTGTCGAAATGTGGTACCTTTATTAAACTTTCGTCCACAGCCAAATGGGATTTTGTCAGGTCTCGAAAATTGTGTTACAATTGTTTGCGTAATTTCGAGCCTAATCATCAATGTTCGAAGTACTCTTGTAACACTTGTTCCCGAAAACACCACACTCTTCTTCACTATGAGCCTTCCAGTGGCACTAGTAATGATGCTTCTCAAGCTCATGCTAACGTGGTAAACACTAGTTGCAGTAACGTCGCTCGTGACAATCAATTTTCAAGGACGCTATTACCCACTGCCAAGTTGAATATATTAGCTGGCAATGGCTTACGTGTACCTGTCACTGCACTACTTGACTCTGCATCAGATTGTAACTTAATTTCGTCACACTTAACTAAGAAATTAAGATTCCACACCAAACCTATGAAGGTACACATTCGCGGTGTTGGTCAAAATCAAAGCACTGCTTCTGTTGTTGCTGATGTGAACGTTTTTGCCTGTGCTACTAATTGGTCTGCTAAGCTTGAATGTCTCGTGGTTCCCAATATTGCACTTGAGCTACCCGCTGCTGGTTTCGACACCTCTGAATGGAACATTCCATCACATATTGATTTAGCTGATCCTGATTTCAATTGCACTAAATCTATTGATCTTGTTCTTGGTGCAGAATATTTCTTTGACCTGTTATGTCCTGGTAAAATCATACCAGTTGGTGATTTGCCCATCATTCAAAATACCTCTGTGGGTTGGGTGTTTTCTGGGAGGCTGCCCAGTGCAAGCACCTCGCAACCATCGTACGTGGTATCAGCACTTACACTCTCACGCCCTCATGTAGAACAACAGCTGGAAGCGTTTTGGAACGTTGAAGAAGTTGAAACCCCAGTGTTGTCTGTTGACGAATCCATATGTGAAGTACACTTTGTTGCTACTACCACTCGCCTAGACGATGGTAGATTTGTGGTTAGACTCCCTCGCAAGGTAGACTCGGAGCCTCTAGGTGCCTCTCGCTACGCTACACTAAATCGTTTTCACTCCCTCGAAAGACGTTTGGCTCGTAACCCTGAGTTAAGGTTAGAATACACTGAATTCATGCATGAATATCTAGCCTTAAACCATATGCAAGTCGCTCCCCACCCGACTGATGATGAAGTTTACTACATTCCCCATCATCCTGTTTTCAAGCCCCACAGTACTTCTACAAAGCTCAGAGTGGTATTTGATGCTTCGATGGTTACTACGTCTGGGTGCTCCCTTAATGATACCTTGTTGGTGGGCCCTGTAATTCAGCGGGATTTGTTCTCTATTTTGCTTCGGTTCCGTACTCACTTGATAGCGTTTGCAGCTGATCTGAGTAAAATGTACAGACAGATTCTTGTAGATCACAAAGATCGTGACTTACAGAGAATATTTTGGAGAGACTCTCCTTCAGACCCAATGGTAGAATATCAATTAAACACCGTTACATATGGTACTGCCCCAGCATCCTTCTTAGCCACTCGTGTGCTAAAGGAGCTCGCCCTCACTGATGGGACAGCGTTTCCAGCTGCCACTCAGATTGTTTTAAACTACTTCTATGTTGATGATTGTATCTCGGGATGTGATTCCGAGCATGACGCACTCATTCTGTATGATGAATTGACCCTTCTTTTGAGATTAGGTGGTTTTGAACTGTGTAAGTGGAGTTCAAACTCCATGACTCTATTAGATAATATTCCTCTTGATCATCAAGAGAAACAACAACTCCGTAGTTTCGGCGACAGTGAAGAAACAGTCGCCAGAACGCTAGGACTTTATTGGCAACCTATCGATGACTTGTTGCGGATTCAGTCACCTATCGTGAACTGTGACACTTCAATTACCTTTACTAAGCGTTCATTTTTGTCCATTGTTGCCTCTATCTTTGACCCCTTGGGTTTAGTGTCACCTATTGTGGTTGCTTGTTAGATTCTCTTCCAAGATTTGTGGATTCACAAACTCGGTTGGGATGACCCCCTTCCAATGGAAATCGCGCAAGCTTGGCTGAATGTCTATAGCAATTTACCTGCGATTTCTGAGATTTCTACTCCACGTTTGATTAAGCCTGCTTCAGAAATCAAATCTATGCAACTTCATGGCTTCTGCGACAGCAGTCAGCAGGCCTATGGAGCTTGTCTCTATTTATTGTCAATTGATACTAACGGCATCGTCACTGTTGCACTTGTGTGCGCTAAGTCGAAGGTGCTCCTCTTAAACAGTTGTCTTTGCCCAGACTTGAGTTATGTGGTGCACTTTTGCTTTCCAAATTACTTGCAAAGGTGCAACCCGCTTTGAACTTGCCTATTGAATCCGTCTATTGTTGGACAGATTCCACTATTGTTTTGTCTTGGTTGGCTTCGCCCCCCTCAAAATGGAAAACCTTTGTAGCCAATAGAGTTGCTGAAATACAAAGGCTTACTGTTCACTGCGCCTGGAAACATGTCTCTTCCCGTGACAATCCAGCCGACATAGTTTCCCGAGGCTGTATGCCCTCAGAATTGAAAAATAATCAGCTATGGTGGCATGGTCCAGCATGGTTGAAGGCCTTTACAAGCTCCAGTACTTCAGATATCTTTGACACTCCTGTGTCCGAATTGCCTGAGTGTAGAATTTCGTGTGCAAATGTATCTAAACCTGTTGACATTGATTTTTTAAACAACTTTTCTTCCTACACGAGATTGTTGAGGGTCATAGCCTACTGTATTAGGTTTTTCTCTAATTGTAGAAATACCACTAGGATCAGTGGCCCACTCACTGCCATTGAAATTGATATTGCACTACTTACATGTGTGAAAATGATTCAAGCTCAGTGCTACTCTACTGAACTTGCTGCTCTAATGAAGAATGAGCAAGTGCCATCCACTTCCACCATCAGCAATTTGCACCCTTTGCTTCACTCTGATGGCACTATTCGTGTGGGAGGCCGTTTGGAATTGGCCGACCTTCCATTTGATACAAAACACCAGATACTTTTGCCCAATGACCATCATTTCACTAAACTCCTGGTCAGACATACCCATTTAAAGTTGCTTCATGGCGGGGTCCAGGTTGTGATTGCGACTATCCGACAACGCTTCTGGATACCGTCACTACGAAAACTTGCTCGTAGCCTATCTCGCTCTTGTGTTACTTGCGTGCGCTACGCTGCACGTCCTTCTGAACAGTTAATGGGTCAACTCCCAGCTGTTCGCCTCCGTCAAACCTTTCCCTTTAATCACGTTGGTGTTGATTACTGTGGTCCATTCACTATCAGGTACGGTGGCCCCAGGTCAAGGGTCTCGACGAAGGCCTACATCGCAATGTTCATTTGTATGGTTACGAAGGCTGTGCACACTGAAGTCGTCACTTCCCTCTCCAGTCATGCTTTCGTTGTAGCCTTTACTCGCTTCTGCAGTAGAAGGGGTGTTCCCGCTCAAGTGTATTCCGACAATGGTACCAACTTTCAAGGCGCACAGTCTGACCTTGCTGATCTTGGTTCGTTGCTCTCCTCTGCAGATTTTCAATCTGTTGTTCAAGATTCTACCTCATCGCTACTAATTCAGTGGCACTTCATTCCTCCTAGTTCTCCGCATTTTGGTGGACTATGGGAGGCAAACATCAAATCTTTGAAATCTCATTTAATAAGAATCATGAAGGCTCAAGTACTTATGTATGAAGAATTGACCACTCTCGTGGTGCAAATTGAAGCCATTCTAAATTCTAGACCCATTTCGCCTATGACTGAGGATCCTACTGACTTGTGCTATCTCTCGCCAGGTCACTTTCTGGTTGGACGACCTTTGAATGCCTTGCCCATTCCTGACGTTTCTGAAGTGCCCATCAATAGGTTGTCTAGATGGCAATTACTTCAACAGATTATGACTTCATTGTGGCGTAAATGGTCCACAGATCATTTACTCTCCCTTCAACAACGTCACAAGTGGAACCGTGTGTCTCCTAACCTCAAGTTTGGCACGCTTGTGCTTATTATGGATGACAATGTTTCTCCTACTTACTGGCGACTTGGACGCATTCTTGAGGTTCACTGTGGTAAGGACGGCCTAGCTCGTGTGGTCTCTCTACACACCACCTCTGGACTCTTGAAACGTCCCATCGTCAAGGTGTCTCCCTTGTTGCAGCAGAACTAAACCCTCTTGTATTTTCATAAACAACCTGCCTGTTGTTTCTGTGCGGGCAATATGGTTCGGCCACTGTCTTGGCAAACCAGTTTTTGTGTTTCCTTATTTGTTTCCACTCTGTGTGGTTGTACATATCTGTATTATTTGTCTTCACTGTATTTATTCATTGTCAAGTTAGTTTTGTTTATGTTGGTTAGTTGTCATGATTTATTTGTTTTGATTACATGTAGCCTAGTATTCCCATTGCCGTGTTTCCAGTAGGATATTTTTGCTTAGAAGGTAATTTTGTATTCTTAAGTTGGCCACATTGATTCTTCTTTAACTTGTTTTTGAACTCTCTACTGTGATTGGCTGCTTTCAGCCTATCAGAGGCCTCCGACTTGTTTTTGAACTCTCTACTGTGATTGGCTGCTTCCAGCCTATCAGAGGCCTCCTTGCTGTTTGTAGCGACCAATCACGTGTTTCTTCTTCGTTCTCTAAGTCTGCAGCCATGACGGAGCCATGACAATGTTGTGCTTCAACGCTGGTTGTTATATATCAACGAACATCCAGCTAATCATTTCTATAATTGGTGCTATCTTCATAGTAACCGTGCTTAGTAATCATGTCCTATGCACATGATTCATATTTGGTTAGAGCAGTGACATTACGGTGATTTTCGATCTCATCAAACCATGCTTGATGTTGCTACGCGCCATGTCTACGAATTCTTCAATCCGCGGCGTCGGATAGTTTGTTGTAACATGTTTGCTTCTATCTTCATCTACTGCCTAACAATTTGTCTTCACGCGTATGAATAATGATGATGCTTCGTGTGATAAGTAATTCATCGTGTCTGGAAGCATGTTACAAGGCCAGGCATCATCACTAAATGGAGGTTGACGCTAGGCTAAACTGCTTTACTATTGTGACAATACCGTGCGATTGGCATATCCCGGTATTTGTATGATAGCAACTACTTTGACTTCCTGCGACATCACTGGAATGGAGGTTGACGCTGGGCTTAACTACTTTACTATTGTGACAATACCGTGCGATTGGCATATCCCGGTATTTGTATGACAGCATCTACTTTGACTTCCTGCGTTTCACACATAATTTGTTTTATTAACAATTTATTTTGGGCTTACAGTATCGGCGCATCACTGTAAGTCAGTCCTGGTTCGACGACACATTCTCGTTCCATGCGACCTGTTTTCTCATTATTTGTTGCAACTCCACTTGTGTTGCATATTCAAACTATATCATTCTTTGGAACCGCCGTGTATTGCACGCCGTTCTATGATGTACTGATCTGCAGCTACGTTCAAGACAATATATGTGTTTTAGGCTCAAGACGTAACGTGTGTTAAATCCTTGCGAGTGTTTCTTCAATTGTGTAAATTTGTGCCAGTGTTTCTCATATGTTTATGTGCCACCTTTGAATATTTGTTTTATGTGCCACCTATTTGATAATATATCTTATTATTAGTTAGTGGTGGTGTTGTGTCCTCTATGCCTTCCTGGACCTCCTTATTTGGTGACAATAATATTGTCTGGTCCTCCACATGTTTGCTAAATTGTCATGCGACCTTTGTAAAGTCAACCCTTTGTATTATCACATCATTATCTAATGCTTTGGCCAACAAATCTTTATACATTGTCCACTATTACCAGAATACTATTGGTGGGTTGTTGACTTCCCGCGTTGGCCATTACACAGTCCACTCTCTCGCTCAAGCTCGCCCTCCTCTCTGTCACACTGGCTGACAGAGCTAGCTCTGTCACTAGGGTCTCACTTCAAGATGCTAGAGCAATGTGTTCTTGATGCCTCCTGTACTAGCAATCTCATTATTATTATTATTATTATTATTGTTTATTTTGCTCATGCTCTTACACATTCTCAGCATATTTGCTGGAAAGAAATCATTTACTATGCCAGATGTTGTATATATATCATAAGGAGCAAATTCTTGGTGACTGCATTGAGTAGTAGCTTTATACTTTTCCCTCACTCCTTCAGGCCTGATTGCCCAAGAACAGCCTTACTACGCGACACGTAGAAAGTATGACTGTTTTCTGCATCAGTTTGAAAAGGCCTGGGTCTAATTTCAACTCTGGGGTCCTTTAAGTTGATTGGAATCACGCCAGGAACTGTCCTGACTTGTGCCATGTGCCATTGCTTCCTTATCAGTTCTGAAAGCTCTGTGTATTTTGACAGCTTTTCAACATGCTTTGTTAGCATGTTGCCACTGTTTGGGATTGCCACATCTATGAAGGTGGTGTGCTTCATGCATTTGTCAACAAGAACCAAATCAAGTCTGTTGTACACAGCTGACTGGTGTGTCAATACAGTATTATTATTATTATTATTATTGTACAGGTTCCAAAATTGCTCATTTTACAATGGTAATGGTACAATGACTGAAAATACAGACTAATAAATGTCAAGCATTTTCAGAGTTAATTCTTCATTTAGGAATCGTCGCACTGTATGGCAAGTGCCAAGGTCACAGCTTCGACAATTTGTTTTACTTCAATGGCCACTTCGGTGCATTTGTTGACCTTCTGAGCATAGACTGTTAGAAGGTTGTGGCTGAGTGATAAGGATATATTGATTATCACAGCTTCTTTCTCATGTCGATCTAGGACAGTGGTTCTTAACCGGTGGTCCACGGACCACAGGTGGTCCATGAGTGCCTCGGGAGTGGTCCGTGGGAGATAAGGGTCCACCAGCACGTATAAAAAAGTGGCCAATAAATGGGGATTTCTAAAACGGTGTGCGTTGAACGAGAATCGTCCGAATGTATTCGCGGCGATGACTATCAGATTTTGAATTGAAATATCTTTAAAATAAGTGTTATTGAGGAAGGGTTACAACTGATTAGGTGTATTGGGGGAGGGGGGGGGGGTATTCCGTACACGATTCAATTTCAGGCTGAGTGGTCCGCAGACTTCTACGGGTTCAGAACCACTGCTCTAGGAGGAGCTATATCAAGTTGTCATGGGCGCCCGCAGGGGGTGCAGGGGGCATGGATCACTTTTGCAACAACAGCAAATGTGTAGGAGGCCTAATATTTTCATGAAGATAACTGTTTTAAGGGCCCTAAGACATCTTTTTGCACTAATTACTCCCCGTGACTCCAATTTATAAGCAGCGCAAGATTTAATTATTTACGCAATTCTGCACCAGAATACTGGTAGGGGGGACGTGATGCAGTCCGAATTGCCAGCCAACAATAGACTCTACTACGGACATGATTGGTTCTAGGTCCTAAAACGTGGTTTTCAATTTCATATTGTCAGTTATTCTAAATGTAGGGAATGGAGAAGGTTGTCCAAAATATTAAGTGGACAGTGTTACCAGCGGGTTTGCAAAGGGTAAGTATGTAAAATTTGGTGCATTTAGGTGAAACGGTGTAGATTTGTGCTAAAGGGCCTAAATGTAGGGAATGGAGTGGTCTGTCCGAAATTTTAAGCAGACAGTGTAACTCGTCGGGTTCCAAAGAGTAAGTATGTAAAATTTGATTCAGATGGGTGAAACGGTGTAGATTTTTGCCAAAGGGACTAAATGCAGAAAATGAAGTGGTCTGTCCGAAATTTTAAGCAGACAGTGTTACTCGTCGGGCTCCAAAGGGTAAGTATGTAAAATTTGGTTCAGATCGGTGAAACTGTGTAGATTTGTGCCAAAGGGCCTAAATGCAGGGAATGGAGTGGTCTGTCCGAAATTTAAAGTGGACAGTGTTACCCTCAGGGTTCCAGAGGGTAAGTAGGCTATGTAAAATTGGGCTCAGATCGGTGAAACGGTGTATATTTGTATAAATAACAGACATACACCACGAACCTACTACGTTGTCGTAGCAGGGGGAGAGGTGATACTCCCACGTGGCGCGTCCCAGGTGGCGGACAGGGAGGTCCTCCCTCACTGGCTTGCCAGCGGACTTGAGGGAAATAAAATACCTCTCGCGGACCAAACACTCTGTAAACAGCTGCAGAACATCGAGTGGCACCTCTCGATCTCAACAATCGAGTAGCAACCATGTGATGGTTGGTTGGTTCCTTAGTTTAGGGGCTGCGACAACGCGGTCATGTAGCCCCGTGTACTTTGGGTGTGTGTAATCATTTCGTGTGATCACCCCAACCTTTCACTTTCAACTTGTGAACCTGGCATGATGGATCGTATTGGATCACAGCAACTACCCCAGGCCCCGGACTTATACAGTTCGGGTTCTCCCGATCATCGGATTCTGGGGGATCGGGTGCATCATACTGAGAAGAGTCGGAGCTTCTCAAAATCTCTTCGCCCGAAGAAAAAGAACTTCATCGGAACAGTCAATGTGAACACTTTGCTCAAAACTGGGAAACTTACAGTTAATTGACACCTTGAATAAATTTGATATTCAAATTGCAGCCATTCAGGAAACACGTTTCCAAGACGAAAACCATTTTGATTCAGAAAACTTTAGGATATATAAGGGGAAACCAGCCATAAAAATTGGAGATAATTTATCACAATTTGGAACGGCGTTTTTTGTAAGAAAAACAATAGCCAGTTCAGTACTCAACTTCACTTCTCCCTCCGAAAGGATCTCCGTTCTCTCAATAAAATCAAGCAACAAGGCATACACATTGATTAATGCCCACGCTCCCATAAACAATGACAATAAGAAAAACCCTCAGAAAGTAGAAGACTTTTGGGAACTCCTTGAGGAAACCATCAGCAAAATTCCTAAACATCATGTGAAAATTTTACTCGGTGACTTTAACGCACAGGTTGGTAGAGAAAAGAAGTATAGATCCATAGTTGGTCATCATCCAGCACATTGGAGAACACATCAGAATGGTGAGCATCTGATAAATTGCTGTAAATTCTTTAATTTGAGGCTCATGTCTACATATTTCACCAGGTCTCCACACAAGAAGAAAACATGGAAATCACCAAATCCAGCACTAGGAGAATTCCAAATTGATCATGTAGCAGTGTCCAAACAGAACATATGTGAAATCTTAAATGTTAGAGTGCGCAGGGGAGTGATTGACTCTGATCACTACTTAAGCCAAATCAAAGTGAAATTCCAGCCTAATAGATCCAAACCAAAAACTAAGAGATTATTAAGAGTGGATCCGGAGCACCTCAAGCAGAACGCCAAAGAATTTCTTCAGGCCATAAAAGAGCAAAATCCCAAAGACTGGAGGGACTTAGGAAACTCAATTCTGACCTCAGCACAGAAGTTAGGGCAGCCCCCAAGGAAAAGGAAACACAGATGGTGGAACACAACCTGTGATAAAGCAATTGAAGACAGAATTAAAGCCTGGAATAAATGGAACGGACATCAGACAACTGAACGATGGGAATTATTCCTTAAGATCCAGAAATCAACAGCTAAGGTCATCCGCAGGGAGAAGCGGACATACGACAGGAATAAACTCATAGAGATAGAACAGGATTTCCTAAAAAACAACACCAGAAATTTCTATAAGACCTTCTGTGAGAGTCTGTCTAGTTATCAACCACCTAGCATATGTTTCAGTAGACCTAATGGCTCACTAGAAACAAACACCAAGGAAAACTGCAAGATCTTAGCAGATTACTTCCAAGACGTACTCAATTGTGACCCACCGAAAGAAAAAATGCACTTTGAAAAGCCTGCACCAAATCCAGATTCACATCCACTGACAATGGAAGAAACAGCAGAAATCATTCAATCTTTTAAAAACAACAAAGCACCAGGAGAAGACGGTATTACCGCTGAAATGTTGAAACTCGGAGGGGAAGAAGTCACCAGAAGAATCCACGCAATTTTAAAAGCAATTTGGGAAACAGAAGTGATCCCACAGGACTGGAAGTGCGCGTTAATACATCCATTGCACAAGAGAGGTAACAAAACTGATCCAAACAACTATAGAGGTTTATCCCTATTCTCTGTGGCTATAAAATCCTATCTAAAACTCTTCTGAACAGACTATAGAAACAAACAGACCATTTGATTGGTGAATATCAAGCGGGTTTTAGGAATGGGCGTTCATATGCTGAACAGATATGGAATCTGAAGATGATTTTGAAGATCCGCAGATCCAACCCCACAATTGTCACCTTTGTGGACCTAAAGAAAGCATATGATTCTGTGGACAGGCAGACCCTGTTTGAGACGCTAGAAGAACTTCAAGTGGACAGGAATACCAGAGAACTGATTCGTCAGACTCTCACCAATGCAACATCGAAGGTGAAGTTTCTTGGGGAAATTTCTGACTCTTTTGAAGTACGAACAGGTGTTCGCCAAGGAGGCGGACTTTCACCCCTTCTATTTAACCTGGTTCTAGATAAAGTCAACACAGAGTGGGAAAAGAACATCAAAGGCGTTAGCATAGGAACTGCTGGAAACAAAATCAATGTGAAATGCTTGACTTTCGCAGATGACCTAGCGATTATCACTAGGAGCAAAGAAGAAACTAAGCATGCTATTGAGACATTATACAGAATAGCATCACAAGCAGACCTTCAAATATCATTTGAAAAAACCAAGTACATGCAGAATTTTCACCAAAAGAACAAGAAAGAAAAAATAGAAACTGTGTATGGAGCAATATCCCAAGTAGAATTTTTTAAATACCTTGGAGAAATAATACTTCCTTCAGGATTGGACAGTTTGGCTAACACAGAAAGAGCCTCAATACTTCATAGAGCATTCAGACTAACATGGGATCACTATAATAAAAGAGTAATGCCACATAATGCAAAACTGAAACACTACAAAACAGTTGTACTACCGGAAGCTCTATATGCTTCAGAAACCATAGCTTTAGGAGGTCATTCTATTTTTTTTTTTAATCGTATGGCCTCGGGTGCCTGATGCAAGCTTTGTAATTTGACACCCAGAGGATAGCTTGCGTGTCGAATTTCGTTGTTCCTTGAATCACCATGAAAGTCAAGGAGGTTAGATAATAGATATCTAAGCTCCTTGAACATTATAGCGCTTTCTAGTAGAGAAATGAGGAACTTTGTGTTGGCGGAAACTCCCGAGATTAATTTAGCCATTATGAACACGGCCTACTGAATTCAAATGGGTTCTTTGACATGCCAACATCGTATGACATGCGTATCGTATTTTTGCCGCCTTTCAAAAATCACTTACCACGGCCAGGGGTGAACCTGCAATCTTGGGGTTAGTAGACCGACACACTATCCACTCACCCACCGTGGCAAGCTATTCTAAAATTGCAAATATAGAAAAGCAATAACGTAAAATTCTTAGAAAAATATTCGGCCCCACACAAGAAAAAGGAATTTGGATTAAAAGACGAAATTCAGATCTATACCGTCACACAGATATCCTGAGAAACCACAAAGTCTTCAGGACCGCAGTAACAAAGCACAAGTTTAGGGTGAAAACTAGTGGCAGGACTGGAACCAAGTGGACAGAAGAACGGAAGAAGCAGCACAGTGACTTCATGAAGTGATTTTGGGAAGATAGGAAGGCGAATATCATCAAGCCGAAAAACAAGTTCAAGCGCACTCTATAATGGGCAAAACGCAAAAATAAGAAGAACAGACATACAGACAGGTATTATACAGTATATAGAAGTAGAATTTTCATGCGACGGTAGTATACTTGGGAGTAATAGGTGTCAGGTCTAATTTCCTTTTATTTGCATCCAGGTGGGTATAATGGAATTTTATTTCAGTTTTTGGGATGGGTTCCTTTCGGACATGGAGATATAATTCAATTACCCACAGATACTCCAGACGCAATGGTCTATACTCACAGAAAGTACAAAGGTCTCGGATTATTTAGGATGCAATGGGAGGCCGTGCTCCAGCAAATAAATGGTTTACGAACTCTCAGAAAAACATAAAATGAATACATTCTGAACACGAGAGACATTGGAAAAGAGCTCGACGTTTGTTTAACTTGGCCTAGGTGGACCACAAACATTTCTTGGTCTTCGAGATAACTTTGTAGACACTCAAAAAGTACGGTACGGTCATATTTAAGAGATCAACAGTTTGAAGCGTGGTGTCGGTTAACTCAGAAAGGAAAAGGGGTTCACGCCACTTAATAAATGGGTGTGGCACCACAAGGGTCTTTCCAGCTCTGAATGGAAGGATGGACTGAAGCTTGTATGTAATGTAGCCGCAGTTAGAGCTGTACCAGTCAGAAGCCGAGACGATAACCGTTGTCGCCGCTGTAGCAACGAGATTGAAACCCTCCCTCATGTCCTTGGGTTCTGCAACTATGGCGAGGCTCTACGTAACACAAGACATCACTCAGTAAGACCCATCCTTGCAGAGAGTCTGAGGGATGTTGGGTTCGTGGTGCATGAAGAAGTTTCAGTGCTAGCCACGTAAGGCAGTACTAGGCGCATTGACATCATAGCCTACAAGGAGGAAACAGAAGGGTTATATATTGGATCCAACCGTGCGTTTTGAAACCCATGTCGAGCAGCCAGATGAAGTGAACAATGAAAAGAAGGATATTTACGGTCTACAGTCCTTTCTACAAGGAAAAATACCGCCTTCAAGAAATAGAACTTATTGGGTTATTAGTGGGGACCGGGGAACAATACCTTCTCTTTTTGCTGCAACGTGAAAAAAAAATTCGTATCTCAAATGCCACCATTAATACCATAGCAGTAACAGCCGTTAAAGGATCCATTAATATTTTGAGAAATCACCTATATTCGCATTTTATGTGTATTTTAAGGCTGAATAGTTATTTTAATTATTTAATTTTAGTTGCGGTTTGCCCACTCTTCAGGTCTTTTATTCAAATTTATATGTGTTTCATACATTTCATCGTTCATTAGTCGTATTTTTTAACCTTCTATTTTTTATTCTTTCACCTCATAATGATTATTAAGCTTTGTATATTAACAGCCTTGTAAGTCGAGGAAGCATAACAAATAAACATTATACATAATTAGTGGACTTTTATTCCAAGGTGATTCCCATTGCTGATGTAGGACATGAATTACTTGAATACTCAATATTCGGTCCTGAGATTTGTAAGGAGTTTTGTGAGTCAGGACACCTTAGGTTTTTGACTAAAGAAAAGGATGTGCTCGTTATTTAGAGGATCGAATATTTGTACATCATTACCTACATCCTGTAGTTTTCGTTAAATTACATGAGGTTATTCTAATATTTAGACAATTACATACAGTAGGCCTACATAAGATATCGTACTTTTGACATACGCTATACTAGACCATTTTACTGTCGGTCCTTGCAAATAATAACTTTCAGAAGGAATAAGAAAAATGTTATTTACAGTAGGTACAGGTGAAATTGAATACAATAATTGGTATTGATTCGAGTCCATGATAGGTACGGAAAGAACAACTAGTTCTGTGTTCATCATTATTACCAGGGCCCGGATTCTGATGACATGTCATCTTTTAAATGGTTTACCACATACATTGCTAAATTATATACAAATCCTGTTCATGGCCCCCACATTACAGAAATGCATATTTATGAAGTCATTTTTCGTAATTTTTCTAAGTATTTTGCTCTTAGGTCATTTTCTCGCTTTTCGCGTCCTTATTATGTCATTTTATGGAATTTATTAGAATATTTTTTACGTTTTAAGTCATTTTCTCACATTTTTATTGGTTTATGATGCACTTCTTGTGTATGGAACTGAAAGTGAGGATGAATACGAAGATACGATAACCCTTCTTTCTTGGAATATCCACATTCCAGGAGACACACTAGACAGAAATAATAATCAGTATTTGTGTGCAAATAATTTGTATTTGTCAAATAATAATTAAATTATTTTAGGTAGCTATTAAAATAATTTCAACATACAATGACGTAGTTTGTTTGCATTGAAATTATGTCAGTCCCATTCAAATTGTTAGCTCATTTTTTTAAGTTTTTGGGTCATTTTATGGGATTTTTGCAGTCATTTTTAGGTCATTTTTTGATCATTTTTAGCTCATCAAAATCCGTGCCCTGATTATTACAGTACTTGTGTCTTTGCAATTTGAAGTTTTCAAACATATGATAAGGATCTGTATGAATAATATATTTTGTTGGAGAGGCAGACTGTAGATTGTAGTGATAGAAGCCATTTTTTCAGTGTTGCCTAATTCTATTGAAATCTTTTCAGTCGGTCAACACAAATTGTGCCCAATTACATTAGCCGGGAAACAAGTATTTGCACGCCCTACAAACTAACACAAATGTACAAATACCTACTTAATTGGATGACATGTTTCTAATGTCAAGCGTTCATCCTCAGATCCTGCTCACTTAGGCTTAATTAGTGTACGATGTTTATGATTTACACTTAAACACACACACATACGAAGGTGGATCAAAAAGTTATTTGCACTAACGCATTGCAGCAGCTCGCTGTGTGTCGCAAACGTGGGCAAAGCGGAGAAAGGGACAGACACTGCCCACAATCTGTTAGGCAGGTCGCTGTGGTGTCTCGTCTTGTATTGTGTGAATAGCGGCCAAATGCAATGGCGCGTCGAGTGGACGTTCACTCCAAATATGAGGTCGTGCGATAATCCGATTCCTATGGGCCAAAAGGAAGAATTGCACGGACATTCATCGTGAAATTAGTGCTGTGTATGGGGAGCGGGCCATTTCCTGGCAAGGGATCGTAAAGTGGTGTCAGCAATTCGAAGCCGGACGCACGGATATCACGGACGAATATCGCGAGGGCAGGCTCGCAACGTCCAGGACCCGTGCAAATGTGTGAATGCGATCATTAGACAGAACGGTGGTCGACGTTTCCAGACCGATGAGGAGGTGAAGGCCGCTGTCTCGATGTGGTCGCAGAACGCTGGAGGAACTTTCTATGCTTTCGGCATCGACAAGTTGGTTGTGCGTTCGTAGACATGTTTGGAGTCTCTTGGAAACTATGTGGGAAAGTGACGTTACATCGTATGTCGTTATAGACGTGTTGCTGTTGTATATGTGGTGTAATAAATGGCCATAACTGGTAAGTGCAACTTATTTTTTGATCTTCCCTCGTATATATATATATATTTATTTATTTATAATGTTTTTATAAGATAAGTTTGTAAAAACTAGTGTAACGTGTCAACTATTTACAGACAGTATAATACACTTCTATGGTTGTTGCGTTATTATTATTATTATTATTATTATTATTATTGCACATAACTCAGGAACCTCACATTACGTACATTAATTTCGTGCCCGTACTCTTCACGAGTTTCCTTCATTTATAGGATGAGCTAAGTTTCCATCTAAATCATCTTTGAGCCTTGCTGAGTGATGGGCCGGAATATTTTCAACAAGGAACTTCCTGACAATATGGCAGGTAATTATTAATAAGAAAAATATAACCGCCTGAAACAATACTATAAAGATAATAATAATGTTATTGGTTTTACGTCCCTTTAAACTACTCTGGCTTTTAGAGACGCCGGGTGCCGGAATTTTGCCCCGAAGGAGATCTTTAACGTGCCAGTAAATCTACTGACACGGCCCCCTCGCATTTGCGCACCCACAAATGCCAGCTGACTGTGCCAGGATACGAACCTGCAAACTTGGGCCCAGCAAGCGAGAATGTTACCGCTGAGCCACGCAGTCAGCTATACTATAAAGAAACGAATTATTTAAATTGTTCTAGGTACATGTTTCGGGGATTAATCAACTACTGTATTTTATCCCCTTCGTCAGCCAATTGTAAAGCATATTGAAAATATAGCAAAGCGTAGCACTGACAATATGAAAGGTTATTTACCCTAATACGGTGCACCATATATATAGGTTGTAAAAATTAAAATGTAGAACAAAACGAAGCAGTTGGTGACGGTGACGGTATTAAGCCTGCAGATGCCAACGAAGATGTATGAAAAGCAGTAGACAGTGCAATTACAGTCCCGTATTGAGCAAAGGTCACATGCTAGAGAAGACAGACGTGGAATTTCAATACTTCACCAATCCGTGTATAACCAATGAAGAAGCCTTTTATGCTTAAAGATCCACAAGCCAATCAAAGCGGCATCAAGTAATCACGACGTGGTAAGAAAATACTTCTCTTCTTACCACGTCGTGATTACTTAATGCCGCTCTCGTTCTCCTGGCATTGCCCACTGCGATGTATCTCATTGGCCCGGTGATTGGCGAAATATTATAACTTTGAGGGGTCATTGCGTATTTTATATTAGGTCAACATATTAAAATACACTACTTCGAAAGATTTATGAACTGACAAAGGACTACAGGCTGACCTCACTGCTAAGATCTTTCCTTGAGAACAGAAGATTTTACGTGTCTCTCCTTCGGAAAAATAGTCGTTGGCGCCCCCAGATGAATGGACTATCTCAAGGTAGCGTCTTAGCACCACTGCTTTACAATGTATACACCAATGACCAGCCCAGAACAGAAGGCACCAGGTGATTTATCTACGCAGATGACACTGCAGTAGTCGTGCAAGGCCGTAGCTTTGAAGAAATAGAACATTCTTTGTCCTGTTCTTTGGAAGAACTTGGTCGATACTTTCACAGAAATAATTTGAAGCCAAATCCAGCCAAAACGCAACTATGTGCTTTCCACTTGCGAAATAAAGAAGCAAAGAGGACACTGAACATTAAGTGGCAAGGTGAAACATTCCTTCATTGTTTTACACCAAAATATCTTGGTGTCACCCGCGATCGAACTCTGTCTTTCAAGCAGCATTGCTTGAACACCAAAAGTAAAGTATCTGCACGAAATAACATACTAAGATGCCTAACAGGAAGGACATGGGGTGCTCACCCCACCACTCTCAGAACTTCAGCCCTTGGACCTTGGACTGAGCTTCTCAGCTGCTGAATATGCAGCACCAGTTTGGCTTTCTTCTCCACATTCCAAAGAGGTGGATATAGCTCTGAATGAGACTTCCAGGATTGTATCTGGGCGTCTTAGACCAACACCACTTCAGAAGATCTACCCTCTTATAGGAATTTCTCCTCCTCATGTCCGAAGAATGGTAGCAGCAGCATCTGAGAAGAAACGGCAAGAACCCGATTCAAGGCATCCACTTTTCGGCCAACAACCAGCCCGACAGAGACTTAAGTCCAGAAACAGCTTTTTGAGGGGAGTAACAGCCCTCGAAGGCTCACAGGAAGCTGCCAGTGTGAAGATATGGAAGACAGAGATCACAGACACAACTATTCCTCTATCAGAAAAAATGGCACCTGGTCACAACTTGCCATATGGAATTTGGAAATCATTGAACAGTCTGAGGACGAGGGTTTCACGCTGCAAGAACAATCTCAAGAAATGGAACATGCTCGTCAACAATGATGAGTTCTGTGACTGCAGCATGTTACAAGATCCAGAACACCTGCTGATCTGCCCTTTAACGGAGGACATACGTTCAAAAGACGATCTTTTGGCTGCAAATGCTAATGCTATAACTGTTGCTACTTACTGGCAAAATCTAATTTGATTTGGACATGGAAAATAAATAAATATTAAAATATATTCTTGCCTTTAAAATTGTGTGCCGAATTTTTTGGTGCTGACGATCTCTTTATTTATTTTTATAAAATTTGTCAGGATTTCTTAAAGTAGGCAGGATTCCAACTGATTCCTTCCCTTTAACTGCGTAGGTCTCTCTCAAACAACGGAATTGTTTTCCCTCCTCGTAATAGTAGAATCCCTTGTCCGTGCTTGAGTCCTTGTTTTTGTTAAAGAGCAAAAAAGGCAATAATACTAATTGCATGACCGTGACTGTCATAAATTTTGTACAACGTTCTCCATATTTTCAAGGAGACACAGAAGTCTTTGTTACCAGAAACAAAGTGTTAAATTCTTAAAAACATTTTATACAATTTTCAAAATTTACCCTTACTTTGAGCTGTCAGTTAACGTTTCCCTCATATTTCCTGTAGCCTATTTAAAGGTTTTATTAAAGCGTATTTTAACCCTCCAGCTAAAAATTGTACCTAAGTCATTTACACAGCTGTCAATTAATATTTTCATTCTGGTCAACCTAAAATTATTTTTTCTTTAAAGAAACATTTTATCGGTTGGGTTTGGTAAGTTGGTTGGTTCCTCAGTTTAGGGGCTGCGACAACGTGGTCATGTAGCCCCGTGTACTTTGTGTGTGTGTGTGTAGAATCTGTCTGATAAACAGTGTTAATTGTGTTGGCTGTATTATAGTGTGTGTTATCTGTTTTTAATTCAAGTAAGGACTGCCGACATTGAATTTTCAAGTAGTTCCTACTTTTGCCGCCAAACGTCATCGTCAACGACTACTAGTTCAGACCTTGGTTACCAGACGCTACCGCAGTCGGCTCCTGGCGACGAACGTTGGAACCTAAGAGCGTTATTCACATTCTTAACCTATAATTTAGCTTCACACAGGTGTAATTAGTGGACGGTTCTTTAACATGCCATGAACCTATGACATGGGACCGCCGGATTTACTTCCCCTCCGATGGAAGGTGTACTGAGGGATTTTTGACGCTTTAAAGAATCCGACGACTTTGGCTGGGTTTGAACCAACATTTTATAGGAAGGCTAATAAATTGAAGCTCTACTAGTTTCGGTGAGGTACACTGGGGCCAAAGAAACAAAGAATGAAAGAAAGGAAGGAAGATACAGAAAGATTGCTTTAATCACGTCTTCCTGCACACACGAGGGGCTTCCGTCCCCCCCCCCCCCCCTTCCCCTGCCCTCTCACCGCTAATGGAGCCCATAGATCTAGAAGGCTCCGCTTGATTCTCAGAGTCAAAAATTGTTATTTAATATATTTCCACAAGGACATCCACCCGGAATTCCGAGAGACCATAAAGATCCAGAATAATAATGTACATTGTTTGTTCTACAGTGCAAGCCGGACGTTTGTTCTAGACGATTGCCCTTGACCTTGAAGCTTGCGGGTGAGCCAGTACACAGTCACTCTCTAGCCCTCTCGCTTCAAATTTGTCACCACCGGTCTGATGTAATGAAATTCCAGACTTGAGTACGTGATGACACCACCGTGCAGACAGTACAGTCCACGTAAAGTATTGTGTGACGCGGAAGTACACGTTACATAGTTACGAGCAGAAATCCATTATATCTGCCAATGACTGTACTTCAGAAGTAGTGTGAGGTAACTTTGTTAATCATCTGACCGCAAGGTGCAGCTGATAACAACACAGGTACTGTGTCATGTGTCATGTCATGTTCGTTTGGCTAATTCAGCCTGAAGATGGACTCGTGTTACCGAGCACAAACATGGCCGCTTGTTCTGTGCATTGTATGTAAATTGCATATTCTGAGGGTTCTGTTGCTCAGTCATTGTTTTTGCATTAGTAAACTGTTTTATGTTGATAGACTGTGTGAGGAATAAATATAAGCGGTCGTATAATATACATTAAATGTGGTGTTGCATTCTTGTTTATCGGAATTGTAGCCTATCAATCCAAAACATTTGGCGCTGCGGACAGGATATTGTAATTAATGACGAATTGTTATTCTGAACACAGTAAGCAGTTTAATTCAAGACATCATGCCGATTGAAATAGAGAAGAGATCACGTACGATTATAAGAAGATCCTTCAATAAGATATAGAGAGAACTCGAAGAGTTACCAGTCGGTGGAGCAGAGTTAAATCGTGAGCAAATACGTACACATATGGATGTGCTCGAGTTACGTTTTCAGGAATTGCAAGGTAAGGACGCAATGATTTATGAACATATGATCAATGATGATGCCTTGCCCGAGAAAGAGCTCAAGTCGGAGATGGATAAAGGGGAATAATACGTTATGAAGTATTTTAAGATGAAACGTAAAGTCAATAAGATAGATGAAGATGAGGTTAGGTCTACCCAGTCGAACCCAACGGTCGGAACTTCATCCCATGTAAATGCTTCAAGTTGTGCTTATAAACTCCCTCAGTTGAAATTTAAGGAATTCAATGGGGAGTTGAAAGATTGGTTGCCGTTTTGGTTCCAGTTTAAAAAGATTGACAGTGATCCTAATATGGACCCAAGTGATAAATTGCAGTATCTTGTCATGGCCACAGTTTCCAACTCAGTTGCTAGAGACGTTGTTGAGAGTTACCCTGGTACAGCTGAGATGTATCCAGAGGTGATAAAAGCACTTAAAGATCGTTTTGGAAGGGAAGACTTGTTGACTGAATGTTATATTAGGGAACTTTTGAAAATCATCTTGCAGAACACGATTTCCATCAAGAAGATGCCTTTATCTGTTCTGTACGATAAGTTTCAGTGTCACCTTCGAAATCTTCATACGCTAGGTGTAACTTCAGAAAAATGTGGCCCCATACTTTTTCCTTTAGTATCCTCATGTCTACCAGAGGATATTTTGAAGGTGTGGGAGAGGAGCAGTACCCTTTTCTCGCAGAAATCGAATAATCCTGAGTCGTCCTCGAGAGATGTCTTAGAGAATCTAATACAGTTCCTCAGGGAAGAAGTTGAAGGAGAACAGAAAGTAACTCTTGCTCTGTCTGGGTTCTGCTTATCAGTGACCTCGAATAATAAAGTCAATGAAAAGAAAATGGAATCACAGCAATCTTTTCACACTACTGAAGATATTCCAACGGCTGCTGGGTTAATTACTATTGCTAAGGGAGGATCTTCTGCTCATCCAACCACAGGGCGCAGGATTATATTAAAGCCCATGCTATGACTAAGGCAGAAAGACGTCACATTTTAGACAGTAAGAGGGCTTGTTTTTGTTGTCTGAAACAAGGTTATCAAGCTAAAAGGTGCAAAAGTCGACCAAAGTGTATTGTTTGTGGCAAGTCACATTTTGTGATTGTTTGTGATACCCTACCTCATCTGCTTGATAGACCTAGTTCTAGGGAGGGAAATACAAACACTCAGAATAGTCCTTCAGGGTCTTAACTACAGCATGATGAAGCACTCACAAGTCTATCCAAAAGTTGTAACGTTCAGATATTTGAAATTGGTAGGTTCCTTAAACACAAAGCTCTTTTCGGGTGGCTTGTAAACAGATGTTACAGAGAACTGCGCTGTTTCGATAGTGAGGATTTCGATGTTGTTTTCCTCAGACAAAGCAACAGACGTGATATTTAATCCGCTCTTACAGAATATTGCACTACCATAATTATCGCGTGGACGTTCCAGAATAAGTCTCATACCTTAGATTTTCGGTCTTCGTCCCGATGGTCCTCTATGAGTTTCTTGTACAACAATGACAAATACAGTAACATCAACTTAATACTTGGTGATTTCAACTGTCATGGAACTACATGGGGGTATACATCTACAGATGAAAATGGTGCAGAGCTAGAAAAGTGGTCTGAAAATAATGGACTCAGTCTAGTTCACGACCCAAAACTACCACCATCGTTTAACAGCGGCCGATGGAGAAGAGGATATAATCCTGATCTAATTTTTATTACCAACAAATTAGCTGAGCAGTGCACCAAAATTGTTGATAAGGCTATTCCCCGCTCACAGCATCGACCCTTACTATGCAGAATAGAACCAATTGTTAAACCAGAAAATGCACCTTTCCAACGTAGGTTCAACTTCAAGAAGGCGAACTGGCCTAAGTTCAGTTGTGAACTTGACGTAGCCATAGGAGAAGTGGAACCACAACCAGAAAACTATGACACCTTTATTTCCTTAGTGAAAAACGTATCGCGAAAGAACATACCAAGAGGATGCAGAACAGAATATATCCCAGGTCTTTCTGATCAGAATATATCTCTTTTGGATAACTACCGCAACTAGTATGATATGGACCCCTTCTCCGAGGAAACAATGGAAGCTGGGCATGCACTGATGATTTCTCTCGGTCAGACATGCGCAGACAGATGGAATAGCTTGGTTTCTAATATCGATATGAAACAGAATAGTAGACAAGCATGGCGTCTTCTTAAGAACCTCAGTGGAGATCCGACTAGCCCACCTTTTAACTTTACTCAAGTAACTGCTAATCAGATAGCACACCATCTGATCTTAAATGGAAAGACTTCAAAATCTAAGTCAAATACAGAGAAACTTGAACGGTGTATTGAAGAAGAGACTGATTTCCTTAAGGACCTGTTTACGATGGAAGAACTTATGAAAGCAATCGACGGTCTGAAATCGAACAAGGCAGCTGGGTTGGATGATCTCAGACCGGAGCAAATAAAACAATTTGGACCAGCAACACTGCAATGGTTGCTTTCATTGATGAACAACTGTGCATCCAGGCTGAAGATTCCTAAGGTAGCTTGCCACGGTGGGTGAGTGGATAGCGTGTCGGTCTACTAACCCCAAGATTGCAGGTTCGCCCCTGACCGTGGTAAGTGATTTTTGAAAGGCGGCAAAAATACGATACGCATGTCATACGATGTTGGCATGTCAAAGAACCCATTTGAATTCAGTAGGCCGAGTTCATAATGGCAAAATTAATCTCGGGAGTTTCCGCCAGTACAAAGTTCCTCATTTCTCTACTAGAAAGCGCTATTGTGTTCAAGGAGATTAGATATCTAACATCTAACCTCCTTGACCTTCATAGTCAAGGAACTACGAAATTCGACACGCAAGCTACCCTCTGGGTGTCAAATAGCAAAGCTTGCACCAGGCACCCGAGGCCATACGATATTATTATTATTATTATTCCTAAGGTATGGAGAAAAGCTCGCATAGTTGCGATCCTAAAACCTGGGAAGACTCCTCATAGCCCAAAGAACTTTCGGCCAGTTTCACTTCTGTGTCACACCTATAAGTTGCTGGAGAGAATGATTCTTAATAGAATATCTGATTCTATAGATAGCAAACTGATTTCTGAGCAGGCAGGCTTTAGACCAGGCAGGTCATGCTGTGGACAAATTCTGAACCTTACTCAGCACATAGAGAATGGATTCGAGGGAAAGTGCATTACTGGTGTAGCCTTCATAGATTTAACTGCTGCTTACGACACTGTTAATCATAACACACTACTTCGTAAAATTTATGAACTGACAAAGGACTACAGGCTGACCTCTCTGCTAAGAACTTTCCTTGAGAACAGAAGATTTTACGTGTCTCGCCTTGGGAAAAATAGTTGTTGGCGCCTCCAGAAGAATGGACTACCTCAAGGTAGCGTCTTAACACCACTGCTTTACAATGTATACACCAATGACCAGCCCAGAACAGAAGGCACCAGGCGATTTATCTACGCAGATGACACTGCAGTAGCCGTGCAAGGTCGTAGCTTTGAAGAAGAAGAACATTCTTTGTCCTGTGCCTTGGAAGAACTTGGTCGATACTATCACAGAAATAATTTGAAGCCAAATCCAGCCAAAACGCAAGTTTGTGCTTTCCACTTGCGAAATAAAGAAGCAAAGAGGACATTGAACATTAAGTGGCAAGGTGAAACAATCCTTCATTGTTTTACACCAAAATATCTTGGTGTCACCCTCGATCGAACTCTGTCTTTCAAGAAACATTGCTTGAACACCAAAAGTAAAGTATCTGCACGAAATAACTTACTAAGATGCCTAACAGGAAGGAAATGGGGTGCTCACCCCACCACTCTCAGAACTTCAGCCCTTGGGCCTTGGACTGAGCTTCTCAGCTGCTGAATATGCAGCACCAGTTTGGCTTTCTTCTCCACATTCCAAAGAGGTGGATATAGCTCTGAATGAGACTTCCAGGATTGTATCTGGGCGTCTTAGACCAACACCACTTCAGAATATCTACCCTCTTATAGGAATTTCTCCTCCTCATGTCCGAAGAATGGTAGCAGCAGCATCTGAGAAGAAACGGCAAGAAACCGATTCAAGGCATCCACTTTTCGGCCAACAACCAGCCCGACCGAGACTCAAGTCCAGAAACAGCTTTTTGAGGGGAGTAACAGCCCTCGAAGGCTCACAAGAAGCTGCCCGTGTGAAGATATGGAAGACAGAGATCACAGACCCAACTATTCCTCTATCAGAAAAAATGGCACCTGGTCACAACTTGCCATATGGAATTTGGATATCATTGAACAGGCTGAGGACGGGGGTTTCACGCTGCAAGAACAATCTCAAGAAATGGAACATGCTCGTCAACAATGATGAGTTCTGTGACTGCAGCATTTTACAAGACTCAGAACACCTGCTGATCTGCCCCTTGATGGAGGATATATGTTCAAAAGACGATCTCTTGGCTGCAAATGCTAATGCTATAACTGTTGCTACTTACTGGCAAAATCTAATTTGATTTGGACACGGAAAATAAAATAAATTACGTTCAGATACAAACGCTTGTAGTCAATGTAAGAAGTGACAATGGTAATCGTCCAGCTAGAGCAATGATAGACACCGCTTCTCAACGTTCATATATTCTGTCGAGCACAGCGACAGAAATGGGCTACCAATCGAAAGGCAAGGAAATAATCCCGCATTCACTTTTGGGGGTACTAGTACGGGTGTGGTCCTGCACAATGTTTTCAGCGTTCTTCTCTCAAGTTCGGACAATAAGTATAGATGTAATTTTCAAGCATTAGATCAAAGTACAATATGTGGTAATATTTCTCCTGTCAAACCAGGACCATGGATTGACGAGCTTGCTAAGCAAAATATCAGACTCAGTGATTTGCAATGTTCAGGGCCTATAGAAATTTTAATTGCTGGTAAAATTCTCACTGGAAGTAGGAGAATGCTCACTTGTGGGTTAGTGGCGATCGAGACCAAACTTGGGTGGACATTAATGGGAAGGATTCCAGCACAACATCATTCCAAAGATAACCTTTCCATGGTTGTAACAAACATGTCTGTTAAGGATGATGCGTTATCAGATCTGTGGACACAAGGCACGCTTGGAATCACAGATCCTTCTGAGAAGTTGAATAAGATGGAACTTCAGACCGCAGTTCAGCAACATTTAATTGAGACTGTAACTATCACAGACGAAGGGCACTACGAAGCTCCCTTACCCTGGAGTACAGGTCATCCGACTCTGCCTGACAACTACGACTTAGCCCTGAAGAGGACGAATTCCACAGTGAAGAAATTGAAAGTCGAGGGATTGTTTGAAGCTTACCAACACGTTTTGGATGAATGGATTTCAGAAGGAGTCATCGAGGAAGTGCCTCTCCAAGATATGAATTTGCCAGGGCATTACCTACCCCATCGACATGTGGTGAAGCCGAACAGTACGACACCTGTACGTACAGTCTTTGATGCCTCTGCTCGGAATGGGAAGAACCCAAGCCTTAATCATTGCTTAGAGAAGGAACCAAATCTGATTGAGAAGACACCTGCTGTCCTCGCTCGGTTTCGTCTCAAAAAGATAGGAGTAGTTGGGGACATCCGGCGTGCCATCCTCCAAATCAGTTTATATCCTAATGACCGTAATTTCCTCCGATTTTTATGGATAACGGAAGGAGGCGCCCTTAAGGTCTACAGACACTGTCGTGTTGTATTTGGGGTTTCTGCCAGCCCTTTTCTCTTAGAAACCTGCCTGAATCTTCACCTTGAGACCACATTAGCCCATTGTAAGGAAGGAATTTTAAAGAGGCCCATTTCGTTGGTTGAGGAACTCACTCGTAGTTTTTATGTTGATAATTGTGCGTCTAGCATGAATAATGAAGAGGAAGCACAGAAATTCATCAATTTGGCTACTTCAGTCATGCGTGAATGACAATTTGAACTAAGGGGATAGGAGGTGACTTCCCCTGTACACATTTCCGTACCTGTCAATGTTTTAGGGCTTTCCTGGGATCCGTCTGCAGACACACTGGAGATAAATATGGCAAGTCTTTCTTCTTTAGACACAGAGCGGGTAACTAAGAAAACCATGCTGAGTGCTGCTCATAGAATATTTGACCCCATAGGTGTTACATGTAGTGTCACACTAGAACCCAAACTTCTATTGCAGCAAACTTGGAAAAGCGGTATAAGCTGGGATCAAGAAGTTGATGCAGAGATACAGTCCCAGTTCTTATGTTGGATGAAGAATGTACCCGATCTCAAACAAATTAGGATCCCTCGATGGTTACCTGGATGCAATGAGCGAGACACATGGGCATTGCACATTTTCTCAGATGCATGTCAAACATCTTATGCAGCAGTGGCATTCCTGCGTGTGGAACTGGAAGGGATGGTCAGGGTCCAACTTGTGACAGCTAAAGCAAGAGTGTCTCCTATCAGCAAACCCAACAAGAAGACGACTATACCAAGACTTGAACTATTGGCTGCTTCAATTGCAGCAAGAATGTACACTATAATTGTTGAGGACTTTGATATGGCAAAAGTTGAGACTATCCTTTGGACGGATGCAACTACAGTGCTGGCCTGGGTTAAACGTGACGATCCCTGGGATGTTTTTGTTTCTAATAGGGTGAAGGACATTAGGGAACTAACAGGCATTTGTGAATGGAGACATGTTCCTGACACATGAACCCAGCAGATCTTCAGCTAAGAAATTATTGGAATCTCGTTGCTGGGAGGGACCAAACCTGCTCAAAGAATCTCCCAGACACTGGCCTAAGGTAGATCCTTCGAATGATGCAGAAGAGATCGCGGGAGAAAGAAAGAAAACTAATGTATCTTCTATGGTGTGTGAGTATGGAAATAAAGACTGGTATTACAAGTATTTCTCACACTACAAGAAAATTGTCCGTTTAGTAGGATGGATTCTACGTTTTGGAATGAATTTCAAGAGGGCTAGGTCTGAGCAGATTCATCAGGATCTAACTGCTGATGAGTATAAATTAGCAGAGAACAAAGTTATTTTTCTGATACAAGAAAAAGCTTTTGTAGGAGTTTTTGATCCAAGACTGTCCAATTTCCTCCCTTTTATTGATGACAATGGGGTCATTAGATTAACGACAAAAATCTCGAACAAGAGCGATACCAAAGAATTTTGTCATCCAGCTGTCCTTCCAAACCACGACCACCCCGTTGTCAGGCATATGATCATGGATGTACATCAGGAGAGCTGTCATGCAGGAGTACAAATGATCATGTCAATACTGAGAGAACAATTTTGCATTCTGGGAGGCAGGCGAACTGTGAGAGCAGTTGTTAATTCATGTGTTCGATGTAAGAGGCACATGGCCAAGACGATTGAAACAATACCTACTCCACTTCCAGAAGAAGGAGTGCGCAATGCAAAGGTATTTGAGATAACGGAAGTGGACATGGCCGGTCTATTATACCTAAAAGCAGGAAAAGATGAACATAAGAAGGCATGGATTTGTCTTTTCACGTGTGGTGTGTATAGGGCTGTGCACCTAGAACTTGTGTCTTCGCTATCCACGGATAGTTTTCTACTAGCTTTCAGAAGATTCATGAGTCGAAGAGGGAGACCTCACACAGTACAGTATACTGTGACCATGGCACCAACTTCCTCGGAGCGGACAATGCACTACGAAAACTTGATTGGGCCATTATTCAAGAGTAAAGTTCTGTAAGAAAAAAAAGTCCTCTCGGCACGCCGGAAGGCGGAGGTAGATTTCACCGGACAAACTTGGGGATAGGCGAAAATAGGCAGAATATGCAGGTTTACGTAGAAGGATCAGACCTCATTTATTGCGAGAAAGTATTTTATAATTGGAGCTTAATTAACTTTGTTTTTCGTCATTTTATGCATATTTTAAACATGTTCTTGTCTTATGGGGACGGTAACCTTCTTGTCATTTGGAGTCCATTTTTATACTTGTGGTCACACTGTCCTTATGCAAGGTTTCGACACTGGTGTGTAACTATGTAACGGTCTGTTACTTCTTCACGCAAAATTATATCTTCCGCAGAGATTTTGGTTGGTTCCTCAGTTTAGGGGCTGCGACAACACGGTCATGTAACCCCGTGTACTTTGGGTGAGTGTAGAAGCTGTCTGATAAACGGTGTGAATTGTGATGGCTGTATTAGTCTGTAATTCAGGAAAGGACTGCAGACGGTCAATTTCAAGCAGTAGTTCCTAATGTTGCTACCAGATACTACCGTCAACGACACCTAGCTGTGAACTTGGCTACTAGATGCCACCGCAACCAGCAACTCGCAACGAACGTTGGATCATACTGAGGGTTTTTTAGCGTTCTTAGAAAATCCGACGACTATGGCCGGCTTTGAACCCGCGACCTTGGGCATAGAAGTTCAGCATGCTACCAGTTACGTCACCGAAGCCGCTTCACACTTAGTCAGATGGAAATCTGAATCTGATCTCGTGCAAGTGCGTTGTCATGGCAACGTCTGATGGCTCATCCCTCATCAATTTAGTAGTGTTGCCATGGCAACCTGTGATAGCACTTGGCATTTTCTTATAATTCCGAAATTATTTTTCTCATCCCTTGGCGTAATGGTGGGTCATATCAAAAATTCTTTCAGACAAACGTTTTAGGTAATTATTAGGGGAATATTGCCCATTTTGTACGGTTTTGATATTGTGGCTATTAAGAGAGATGTGATTAATGTTTCCCGAAAAACCTACTTCTTCCCACCCCTTTGGTCAATGGTTGGTGCTATAAAAATCTCTTCAAACATAAATTTTTGGGCTTTATCCGACACATACTATGAATTTGGAACGGATTCGATATTTCACATATTAAGAGAGTTATAGCAATATTTCACTTATCTAAGAAAAAGCCCCCGATTTTCACCCCCTTCGACCGATTTAGCCCATAACGAACTCGACCGAGATTTTATAGGTATACATATTCAGTAAAAAATTCAAAGTGATTGGTACAAAATTACGGCAGTTATCGTGTTCACAAGAAACTGATATACATATATGTAACAGTTGCCTCATCCCCCCTTACCCTGTTTATTAGCCAAAATGATAATAATAATAATAATAATATTAGCATATCAAAATTATAATTTAACATGATATTACCATACCCCAAAAATTAATAATTTATAATACAGCCAAAAGCCCCAATTTAATTACTCGCTAGGTCAGCTGAGTTCACAGCAAAAAAAAAAAACCTAGGAGTGAATGTTCCAAATTTTCGTGGTATTCAAGAACATCCCCGATTTGAATTAGGAGAAAAGATAAGGCGGGACGAAGCATGTGTCAAGACCAGCTTGTTGAGTGGAAGGCTGGATGCGTACCTCAGCAGGGCCGATAATTCTGATCTTGCCACACATGATGAAGGGAAAAGAAACAATCTTCCTACTGACTGCCGTCAATAAAAAAAAAAACATCTCAATAACAAAATATAATGAAAATCAAAAGATACAATTAAATCATGATTAGATTACAACTAAAACCCTAAACCACTTAACTTAGGCTTATATTTAAAGGTAATGCAAGTTACGGATAATGCTGTGAATAAAATAAAAGTCAGACATTGCCCAGTTGGCAAAATTACTTTTCCCCATCATACGATTAATATAATTACAGAATTGAGGGTAGTTTCACCCGCAAGGATACAAGGAAAATAACAACATGAAATTTAGGCCTGGTGCCGTTTCACAAACAAATTGCATAAAGCAACAAACGTGTTCCTTAGTGAACGAAAGCGTCTGAGAAACTTCAGAGTCCAGCACTGACTGTCTTCTGAAGCCTATCTGACCAAGGTTAAATCCACGAGGTTCCCATCCAGCTAACCGGAAATAGGGCAATAATAACCCATACTGCAGTAATTACATATGAAGGTACCCCCAAATCATACAAACCCTTCCAAAATATTACATGCTAATATACTAGAATAAAATGTCAGTATGGTCCACCGTCACATGGTCTTAACGACATAGCAAAATGACACAGTTTAGTGTTCCACCGAAAGGTTGCCCCTTCTAACCAAAAGTTCATACCACCTGGTTTATTTCAGCCCTCCGGAGGAGCTGGCTTTAGTTCCCCCGGAGGCGATCGCTTTTAAGTCCTTCCGTCACCAACCTTCCTCTCGTACTGTCTCTGCAGTCACAGATCGCACCCTTGTATATTCCAGCGTATCCCCCACCACAACCCTCCAGTAGTACCAACTGCGACTAGTTGCACAACCGGCCAAAACAAAGCCAGAGTTCAAGGTCTTGAGTGGGTACTATAGAATATCTCCCCACACAGGTTACTGCCTATAAACCTTCCAGGAGCTGAGGCGTTACACCATGTTCTTGCAAGGGTGTTCTTAGAATAAGGGCTTGGCGAATGTAGCTGACAAGAAATGTTGCTTTTCCAATGTTTGCAGACACAAGGCTCGATTTATCTCCCTTTACAAGTGTCTATCACGATAAGCCTATAAGTGACAGGACACACAAAGGCACAAATCCTGGCAGAAAGGGCTAGGCGATCCCATTTCACCAGTAGCCAGGCGCCAACTTGGTGAATGGAATTCTCAGAAGAGCCCTGGTGTATGCCCTCATGATAATCTGGTCAGACCTGGAGCTCTTGCTGCGTCTCGAAGATAAGATGAACATGTACCGATTTGAAAAATTGGTACATCCTCCTCCTCCAAAGGAAGACGATGGGGAGATGATGAACAGGGTGATGGTGTCCAGCTGGTCTCTTGGCAGCTGAAGAGGCTACTCCAATCTCCGCCAGCGGACCTTGAAGTAGATCTCCTCGGGTAGAATGATGCCATGGGACCTAGATGGTACCTCCAAACTGGGCCCAGATTGGTAGTACACGTCCCACATAGTGACCACTGAAACACACATCAGAACAGCAGCGTATGGTCCAAATACAGTTCCCTTAGAGGGAACAATCGTTCCAGGCCAGCCAACCAGCCCATAACAGCTGAAGTTATCCCAGGAAGGATAAAAAAAACATCACACGAAGCATCAGTGTGCCATCGAAGTTCACTTAAGAGTCTTTCAAATCACAAGGGATACTTGATGCTTCAAACAAGGTTCTGCGCAAAGAGATAGTGTCCAGGGCATAATTAAAGGTCCACTGAAGTATGAAAAACACACGAAAGGGGCAACCAACTATACGATATGACTGACGTTAACAAGCTTAATTGAAAGTTCACTACAATACTTAGCAAGAATAACTAAATCAACTTATATCAATCAATTTTTGACTAACACATCCAGAAACCATAATATTTACAAAATTTCAGATATTTTCCCACCGAAATTCCCTGAAATTTTCATGGGCAACACCATCAAAATAGAAATAAAGCAAGGGGGAACTCACTGGTACCCTTCCAAAACAGTTAAACATACTCAAAAATGAATTTACATTTACTTTGATGGCCTCACGCAGTACCGTAGGAAAACAGAACACATTTAGGAAACACCAAAACATTTTAAAACAAACACAACATACCATAATCAAACCATATGGATCGTCTCAGGTATGTGACACATATAAAAACATAATGAATATCGAAAGCCACTGTCTCATTTCACCAGTCGCTGCCCCTAACCGTCCACGGTGGCCATCCGCCGAACGACAGGAAACAGCAACTACCTTCCACGAGAACAATAACCAAATGGGGAGACTACGTTAAATAATAGACACCACGATCCAACCAATTCACATACAAGCACCTAACCAAATTTCACCAAATAACTTCATCGCTACTCGCCAACGCATCCTAACAGTCTACAACTCCCAAGAGTTCCTGTAGGATGACCAACCGAACTCAGGACACTAAGGTGATCACACCTATCCTGAGAACCAACTTACCACAGTTACACCAAATGTTCAAAATTAAAACATCTTCTCAAAATCAAGATGCCATCTTCTAGGCACGGAACCCAACCAATATCAAACCAACAACAACTACGAGCCCGGTGCAGAGGCTACACTAATTCTACACCCAAAGCACATAGCTCAGCAGAATTAGACACAAATTCAAATTGGTACCAACCAATTTTCAAGACATACCTAAACGAACGTGGCTCCACCATTTTAAAAAAAACACAAATTACTTATAACGTTTACTCCCACACAGACAACAAACCACTTCCATGGTCCCATACACAGATCTACCTCACTACAACGAACACCCATAGGTGTCATGTGACACATTTCTACAAACACAAGGTGATTAATATCCTCAAAACTTCAGATTCTCTAACCTAGCGGTCCTCGACATGCCACAGCTAGCTCAAAATACAGAATTACAGGATCACAGATGTGATGGCATGATAATTTTTTTTAAATGCACGGGGCGGTTCCCCCCCCCCCCCAAATTCACATGTTCTCCACCTTTAACATCTCGCACACACTGCATCATGTTCCACACACAGAATTACAAGGTCACTGAGGTGACAAAAATGATAAATTTTCAAAATGCACGGGGTGGTTAATAGTCCCCAAAGAAAATGCACCTTACACAGAACGAGAGTTAGCTCACCAACTAATAGATACCTCAAATTTCTCCAGAACAGGTACGACATCTCCAGTGCAACACTATCTCGATGCATAGAACAACTGACTAACGCTATGGCCTGGCTACCAGCTCGAAGCTGATGCTAATCGAACTTAATTTTTTTTTTCACACCCAAGTATACGTGGATACATGAACTATGATTCCAACTACAATCACATGAACGTCGTGACAATACCAGCAAGTCAGCAGTCTAACAGTATATACCGCAGATTACAAGTAACCTACTGACTAACCTAACCAGATACATTTTCAACCGACAAGAGATTGCAATTCGTAGATTCTCCAGATCACTGATACAATTTCTAAAGCCCTCACGTCAGCAGCTGAACAACACAGTGAAATGAGCATCACTCTGAAGCATTACACCTTATTTCCACATAAAATCGAAATTTCACTACCAACCTAACAAAATTATCCAAAAAAAATACTCAAAAATATCAACCACGAATACGATGAACAAAACTCAGCTAACAGAAGCAGATCACAGCCTTTCTTGAGGATTACTAAAAATGACATAAGAGATTTGACTTCAGCGGAACAACTAGACCATCTCCCATCGCTCTGAACTTCATATCATCGCATTCACAGGAAATAGAACATCATAATTTCACCCTTTACACATCTCGAGTTTCTCGTTCACTAGCAGGTTTACAATTCGATATATGAGTCCTAAAAACACGTTTCCTAGACAGATCCTCTAATAACACTGTTACTTCAGAAGGAAAGGACAGAATCTCATAGGGGCCCTCATATTTTGGCTGCAGCTTACCTGATACCTGACGACCTGGGGCCTTAGCCCAGAAGTTTTTTGCATAGACAAAATCTCCGACAGAATATCCACCCTGTTTTCGGCCCAAATTATATCTCTCAGCCAGCTTATCATGCGAGATCTTTATAACAGCTTTGGCCTCCTTCCAGATTTCTCTGACACGATCAGGAGAGGGTTGGTCAGGAAGCAGATCATGAAGTGACCACAGATTCGTTAGAGGGGAATTTGGGACGAACGCATACATAAGTGAGAACGGCGTTTTCCCATGGGATTCATGCTCAGCAGTATTAAAAGCGTAGGGTAACCAATGTAATGACGAATCCCACTTGGCATGATTGTCTCGATGATATGCGATAAGTGCAGCTCTCAAATTTCGGTTAACTCTCTCTGCCAAACTTGGGTTGGGGTAATAGGGTGTCGTGGTGATATGGGAAACAGCATAATCAAAACAAAATTTTCTAAACTGATGAGAAACAAAGGCCTTGGCATTATCTGACACCAAGTATTGACTAGGACCAAAGGAAGAGAAAACAGACTTTAAACATCTTATGACAGTAGCAGAGTCACAATTTCTAGTGGGAAAAATCCATGAAAAGCGAGAGAAACCATCGACACAAACAAAAGCAAAACGGTTACCCAGTTTAGACCTCGGCAGGGGTCCAACAAAATCCACATACAAGCGTTCCATGGGCCTAGACGCAGATTCAGAAGCTAACTTACCAACCTTACCACTGACTGTGGGCTTACTTACCTTACAATCATGACACCCCAGCACGAACTTTCTCACATCCTTATCGAGACCCTTCCAAACAAAAGACTGCCTTATTTTCTGTCGAGTTTTGAAAATTCCTAGGTGGCCTCCAGCGGGTGACTCGTGAAAATACATTAGCATGCCATTTATCAGCTGAGTAGGCAAAACAACCTTAGGCTTCCTATCACGCCTAGTTACACAACATAATACACCAGACTTTAAAATATAAGGCTTTATCTCTTCTCCAGAAACTAATCGAGCAATTAAATCACACAACACGGGATCTTCCTTCTGATGGTTAGCAATGTCTCCAAACAATAACGGTGAATTTACTAACATGTGTTGAGCTGAATTAGCCCCAACAACAACAGGTTCCTCTAAAGAGGGAGTTTCACACCTGTCAGGAATTTCTCCATAGAGACGCTTAAGTGACACAGCACAAATATTTTCATGATTTTCCTCGGGAACGAGATTCTTACATTTATTAGGAACTTCTTCATACATGCGGCTAAGGGAGTCGGCTATGGCATTTTCACAACCCTTTATATGACGAACGGTGAACTGAAATGATGAAATACGGGTTGCCCACCTGGCGATTCGCCCAGTGGTTCGAGGTCTAGCCAGGACCCAGCTCAGGGCCTGGTTATCGGTTTCAAGTTCGAAAGGAACATGTTCGACATACATTCGGAATTTCTCCAGTCCAAACATCACTGCGAGCCCCTCAAGCTCATACACGGAATAATTTACTTCAGCAGGGGACAGAGTTCGAGAAGCAAAACCAATAGGTCGTCTACCTAACTCACTTTCTTGTAACAACACAGCAGCTACAGCACCGAGCGACGCATCAGTCTGGATTATAAACTTCTTACCGAAATCAGGGACAGCGAGGACAGGAGCGCTACACAGTGCCTCCTTCAAATCGTCAAAAGCTGCTTGCTGCGACGGACCCCATTCAAATTTCACGTCAGACCTTCGCAGATGATTAAGTGGCAACGCCCGCTGTGCAAAATTGGGTATAAATTTGCGCAGAAAGCCAACCATTCCCACGAATCGGGCTACTCCTTTCACATTTTTAGGGGGTGCAAAATCTCTAATTCCTTGGGTTCGGGAGTCATCGACCGAAACACCTTCAGCAGAAACAACATGTCCAAGAAAGGCAATTTTAGGTTTAGCAAGGGACACTTTAGACAACTTTACGGTTAGACCAGCAGATTTTAACCTCTCAAATACTTCACGAAGATGGCGCACGTGGTCTTCGAACGTCTCGCTATAAACAACAACATCGTCCAGGTAGTGATACAAATAATCAAATTTGATGCCAGAAAACACGTGATCAAGAAGCCTGCTAAGCACAGCGCCCCCTGTAGAGATGCCAAAAGGTAATCTGCAATACTCATAGAGATTCCAATCGGTGGCGAATGCAGTCAGATGCTTAGATTCTTCAGCTAACGGAATTTGGAAATATGCCTGCGTCAGGTCAATGAGGCTATAATAGGAGGCGTTTTTGAACCAGGAAAAACAGCTATGTAAATCAGGAAGAGGGATGGATTCTAAAACAATCTTTTTGTTTAACCTACGATAATCAACGACTGGCCGAAAACCACCATTTGGCTTAGGTACTAAGAACACAGGTGAGGAATATGCTGATGTGGAGGGTCGAATCACTCCATCTAGCAACATCTGATCGATTAATTTCTTTAATTCCAACATCTTGGGTGGACTCAAACGGTAGGGAGGATGCCTGACGGGTATAGTATCCGTCACTTCAATTTTATACTCCAGGATCTTAGTCATTCCTAATTCGTCAGTGAACACCTCGGGAAAATACCCACACAATCTCGAATCTCTTTAGCTTGAGCGTCAGATAAATTACTTAAATCCAAGGATTCAACCCCGGTGGACAAGACGGGTTCAGCATCACGGTTGGCAACATGAGCAGTCGCGCTAGGGACAGCAGTAGAAAAGAATTTAAATTTTACCTCAGAACAAAACCTGAACCAGAATGATTCGTGTTGCATATCTAGCAGTAAGCCAGTATGAGCAAAAAAATTAGCGCCCAGAATAATAGGACATGACAAATTCTTAATGACCCAAAAGGAAAATTTCCAACAAAATTTATGAATCCGAACCTTAAACTTCACACAACCAAGAACGTTCAATTGAGCACCGTTGGCAGAAACCAACTTAACATCTACATTTGACAGGTTACTGAATTTACAAATGAGTTTCATAGACAAATACCAATTTTCGCTAACCAATGAAGCAGCGCTTCCCGAGTCTAACAAAGCTATTACACAAGCGTCATTTATTGCAATTTCAACCATAGGAGAGGGTAGAACTAGATCAGAAACTTTAGAACAGACACCATTTGCTCCGATAACTTTGGCATCATCCCTCGTCACCTTATTTCCCAATGCACATCGCTGATCCTTGGCAAGGAGGATTTCAGGATGCTTGTCTCGGAATAGTCAATTTCTTTTTACCGGACAGTTCCATGCTATGTGGCCCTGCTGCCCACAGTTGAAGCACGTCACAGGACGATTACTACTACCCCTAGGCGAATTATGGGAAGGACGACCGGCCCTAGGTGGTGGTCGAACCGAGGGAGGTCGAACAAACGGAACAGGGTTAATGAAAGGAGGGGGCATGCTAGTTGCATACCTTATGATATCAACCGAACGCACGGATTCGGCTTGAATAGCGGCTTCACGTAGTTCCCTAATCGTACTCGGATTAGTTCCAACACATAGGCAATTCCGAAATTCCGGCGTAGCACCGGCCAAAATAAGCCTTACCACTTCTGCCTCTGGCATATCTACTCTAAAGACTTTTACGAACCTGGATATGTCTACAATGTATGAATTTAACGGCTCGTTAATACCCTGTGCTCGGTACAGGTAACGTCCCTTCACAGTATCGAGCGACCTGATGGGCACAAATACTCGCAACACCTCGGACATAAAATTCTCCACACTCCAACCTTCACACATGGCACTAGTCACATAGGCCCCCAACGTATCAGACACATGGGAGGATATTAATTGAAAGACCACTTGGTCGCTGACACCGAATTGGATAGCACACTCATGAATATCGACCAATATTCTCAAAAAATCAACAACGCCTTCAACCGTGTCCATACTTTTACCCGATAACTTTGAAACAAAACCCAAAATGGGGTGACTGACAGAACCAAAGCTGGCCTTAGAAAAAACAGAATAATTAGAATGCTCGACATTGGACACGTCACGCCCCGGCATTTCGGCACAGGGATTTCCTTGCACATAATTTTGGTTTCCGGAACAAGATAAAGAAACGAGGTTACGCCCTGAATTTGAAACACTCCCCTGGGAGTCTCGATAAACAGAATTTAAATCCCTAACCGGTTCGGAAGGAGAATTTTGTGTCACTGTAGGCCCCTGATGACCTGAGTTACCCGGCACTTTAAATGATGAAACAGACCCGGAATTATCTCTAGAATTTATTTCTCGAGCACCGACACTAACAGGATTACAACTAGATGAGGGGATATTTAAGACAGACTGGGGTTCGATTACCGACCTCCTTACACGAGGCGAGCCGACAACAGCAGAGAAGGAGTTACAAGTTACACAGTTACAACTAGAAGTACAATTTTCACGCCCGGGGAGGCTGAAGGTTACGTTGCTGGTATTATTTGGCACAGAACTCATCACAGCATTAGGGTTAATGGTATTCGAAACTGGTATCACCGTATCAGGACCTAACGGTGCCTGGCCGAACCCAGAATTTGTTGTCACAGTTTCATGATTATAAGTACGGTTACCGACAATAGGAAAAATCTCTCGACTCTCACAGCTGTTGGGCAGGCGCGCTATTCCATTGCCACGGAGCGCGGCAGGTTCAGCGACAGGATTACCAACTTGGCCAGTGGCATTTTCAGCCAGACTGGCGCCTAGATTTGTCGAGACATTACGGCTACATGCAGGAGTCGAATTCAATAAATCCCCACCTCCACTAACACGATTAACAGTGTCCAAAGTCTGAGCACATTCCACTAAATTAACTTCGGCCTCTAATAGACCTTTCAAATCGGCGATGAGACGTTCTTCATCAGATTGTAACAAATCCCCACATCGGAGATATAGGTAATCAATTCTAGCTTTCAATTTGGTGAGATCAACAGGGCTACATTCTACTTCACTGAAACAATACTTAATTACATTACAAATTTCCCTAATTGCATCACATAACCTTGACTCACCGAGTTTGAATTCAGCAGTTGACAGCTTTGGAAGGGTTGCTGCAAAATTCACGGCATACTCTAGACTCTGGCGCGCTTGTTCTGCGTCCCTGGGCACTTCAAGGTTACGTAACAGTAATTCGTAGGTTACCTCTTCATCCGATAAGTATTTCACGATGATTTTGCGGGAAGCCATCGTACATAAATTTCATGTAACAGAACACAAATTAATCATTACACAGAGTTTAAATCAATCCTACCTATGTGGAGAAAAGATTAATAAGGAGGGCCCAATCTACATTAATTAAGTTACTGAATTTAATTTTAATAATTAAGTTACTGAATTTAATTTTTAATTAATTACTGCAATCAGTCAGCAGGAAAGATTATATGCTAATGGCAAGATCACAGAGCAAAACCATGCTCATTGCTACCATTGTAACAGTTGCCTCATCCCCCCTTACCCTGTTTATTAGCCAAAATGATAATAATAATAATAATATTAGCATATCAAAATTATAATTTAACATGATATTACCATACCCCAAAAATTAATAATTTATAATACAGCCAAAATCCCCAATTTAATTACTCGCTAGGTCAGCTGAGTTCACAGCAAAAAAAAAAAAACCTAGGAGTGAATGTTCCAAATTTTCGTGGTATTCAAGAACATCCCCGATTTGAATTAGGAGAAAAGATAAGGCGGGACGAAGCATGTGTCAAGACCAGCTTGTTGAGTGGAAGGCTGGATGCGTACCTCAGCAGGGCCGATAATTCTGATCTTGCCACACATGATGAAGGGAAAAGAAACAATCTTCCTACTGACTGCCGTCAATAAAAAAACAACATCTCAATAACAAAATATAATGAAAATCAAAAGATACAATTAAATCATGATTAGATTACAACTAAAACCCTAAACCACTTAACTTAGGCTTATATTTAAAGGTAATGCAAGTTACGGATAATGCTGTGAATAAAATAAAAGTCAGACATTGCCCAGTTGGCAAAATTACTTTTCCCCATCATACGATTAATATAATTACAGAATTGAGGGTAGTTTCACCCGCAAGGATACAAGGAAAATAACAACATGAAATTTAGGCCTGGTGCCGTTTCACAAACAAATTGCATAAAGCAACAAACGTGTTCCTTAGTGAACGAAAGCGTCTGAGAAACTTCAGAGTCCATCACTGACTGTCTTCTGAAGCCTATCTGACCAAGGTTAAATCCACGAGGTTCCCATCCAGCTAACCGGAAATAGGGCAATAATAACCCATACTGCAGTAATTACATATGAAGGTACCCCCAAATCATACAAACCCTTCCAAAATATTACATGCTAATATACTAGAATAAAATGTCAGTATGGTCCACCGTCACATGGTCTTAACGACATAGCAAAATGACACAGTTTAGTGTTCCACCGAAAGGTTGCCCCTTCTAACCAAAAGTTCATACCACCTGGTTTATTTCAGCCCTCCGGAGGAGCTGGCTTTAGTTCCCCCGGAGGCGATCGCTTTTAAGTCCTTCCGTCACCAACCTTCCTCTCGTACTGTCTCTGCAGTCACAGATCGCACCCTTGTATATTCCAGCGTATCCCCCACCACAACCCTCCAGTAGTACCAACTGCGACTAGTTGCACAACCGGCCAAAACAAAGCCAGAGTTCAAGGTCTTGAGTGGGTACTATAGAATATCTCCCCACACAGGTTACTGCCTATAAACCTTCCAGGAGCTGAGGCGTTACACCATGTTCTTGCAAGGGTGTTCTTAGAATAAGGGCTTGGCGAATGTAGCTGACAAGAAATGTTGCTTTTCCAATGTTTGCAGACACAAGGCTCGATTTATCTCCCTTTACAAGTGTCTATCACGATAAGCCTATAAGTGACAGGACACACAAAGGCACAAATCCTGGCAGAAAGGGCTAGGCGATCCCATTTCACCAGTAGCCAGGCGCCAACTTGGTGAATGGAATTCTCAGAAGAGCCCTGGTGTATGCCCTCATGATAATCTGGTCAGACCTGGAGCTCTTGCTGCGTCTCGAAGATAAGATGAACATGTACCGATTTGAAAAATTGGTACAATATATACATACATAAATTATATATAAACTTTTGAACTGACGGTGGTTTTGGGGTCTGGGGGATGTGAAACGCGAAGATATGTCGAAATTTTCCGGAAGTCGAAACATGGTACCCATTGCAATAGTTAGCTTTCTAATGAAATCTACCTAATAGTATGGAAATTTAATTCACCAGCTGCTCCATGGTGGGGTGGTTGGTTGGAGCACTTGGTTACTGTAGTTAAGAATCTTTTGCGAAGAGTGCTAGGCCGTGCTTCTGTAGATTATGAAGAGGTACAGACCATTTTATGTGATTGTGAAAGCATCATCAATTCTCGTCCACTAACATACGTCTCGCAAGACCCCATGGATTTGACCCCTCTTAGACCCAGCATGTTCTTACAAGACGTTGAAGACGTAGGAGTTCCCGACTTTGACTTGGTAGAGGCTACTGATTTCAATCGCCGGTTGCAGTACCGAAACAAGTTAAGGCAAAATCTGCGTGAACGTTTTCGTTCAGAGTATTTGGGTCAACTACGGTTGCTAGCTACAGTAATAAGAACACAGTGAGACAGATTTCTGTGGGAGAAATTGTGTTAATTGGGAGCGACAATAAGAAAAGTCTCTACTGGCCCTTAGCTCGAGTCACTGAACTTATTAAGGGAAGGATGGACATGTAAGAGTTGTCCGTAACGGGTAATGGCGGCTGAGTGAACAACACAGCAGTGAGTAGCTCCGAAAACATTGTGTATTTAAGAGTGTATTCGAGGAAGAAACTAAACCATATTTGTCACCCAACAATATAAGTGTATACGTTGACCAGTTATTAATAACATCATCAATTACAATTACTAACTTCCTCATAAATTGGTTAAATAGGAGTTTTCACTTGCATCGGCAACATGGGCGACTGTGGAGAGTGTGGTGGTAGCTTGGGGAAGGCTGGAAAGGTACAGTGTGGTTCATGTAAAAAGTGGTTCCACAAGAAGTGTGTGAATACATTGAACAGATTCACCGAGTGGCTGTGTGCGCAATGTGTGGACTATAGTGCAACAATAAGTGATAGTGTAAGTAACGAAGACGCTCCATCAATGGAGAATATTTATGGAATGCTGAAAGATTTAAAAGAACAACTTAAAATCATAAAAGACGAACAAAGAGCTAGAGAGACTGATCTAGGTAATTCAATGGAATTGTGCCATAAAAAACTAGACGATTGTGTAACATTAATTTCAAACCAGCAGATAGAAATTAAGGAATGTAAAGGACACATTGAGTCATTAACTCAGCAGAATGTCAATCTTAAGGCGAAGCTAAAATCTCTTGAAAACCGTCTAGGAGAATCTGAGCAGTACACACGTAGGAATACGGTGGAAATACACGGTGTCCCGGAGGTTCCTAACGAAAACATTATTGAAACAGTGAAGAAAGTAGGTCAAGCTCTGGATGTGGTCATCACTGAAACAATGGTGGATGCCTGTCATCGACTGCCTAAGTCACCTAATCATCAACACAGTGGCATCATCATAAAATTCGTTCGGCGGGACGACAAGGAGCATCTTTTGGAGCGACGCCGGGTGAAACGGAATCTCTCCACTCGTCACGTTGGTCTTCCTGGCGATAATGTAATTTATGTGAACGAGAGTTTATCCCCGGAAAAGAGGAAGTTGCTGGCACAAGCTAGGAGCATCAGAAGAGAGAAAGAGTACCTGCTTTCTTGTGGGTAAGAAATGGACATATTAAAACACGCAAATCTGAAGGTTCTCGGGTCATCGTAATTCGAAATGAGGATGACCTGAACACTCTCTAATGGTATCAAAACCTAGATTATCCATTTATTATCAAAATGTAGGAGGAATGAATACAAAATTAGATTTATTCAATGAAAACCTGATCACCAAACAGTATGACTTAATTCTAATTACAGAAACTTGGTTATCTAGTAAAATCGCTGACAGTGAGGTCTGTTCTGATATATACAGAGTGTACAGGGCTGAGAGGTCTGCCAGAGCATGGGGTGGGGTGGCTGTCTTGGTCAGGAGCGGATTAACGGTACTCAAGGTCGACAGAATGACTGGCACATTGGAATGTATATTAGTGAAACTGGTCATTAGGGGAAATATTTGGTACGTCTGTAATATGTACATTCCACCAGCTTCAAAAGTAGAAACATACAGGGAACTATATCGGTGGTTGGAATCCAGAACAGAAATATATGATCAAAATTTAGTAATCTTCGGCGATTTCAACATCCCAACAATACAAAGTACACTAATTAAAGAATACAACATTCAAACAAGAGAACTCGTAAATTGTATTATCTTCAGCTAAAGTCTTATAATTCAGTACTAAACCGTAACGGGAGGACGCTGGACTTAGTTTTATCCAACAAAACCAACATAAATGTAACTGAAAACACTGATCCACTCTTATCGCTGGATCGCCACCACCCTGCCCTGGATGTGGAAATATCTCTAATAATATGTCGACACCAAGTACATATCCAGCCTAATGATACCTTTAACTTCCGGGAAGCCAATTTTGAGCTGCTGTACACTCGGTTGAGGTATGGCGCTTGGGGTCAAATATACGAGTGCACTGATGTAAATACTGCAGTAGACCTGTTTTACCAAATTTTTAACGCAGTACTTGGCGAAACCGTTCCTATACGTAAACGACAAACGGGCAGAAAATATCCTGTCTGATTTTCTAAGGAAACAAAAAGTAAATTGAAGGAGAAGGAATACCATAGGAAGAGAAAACAAGTAGTTCCGTGAAGAACTATACAGCCTATTTTCATATAGCCCACTTATTGCAACTATCAACATACACAATTTCAGTTTGATTGCTGTAATAGATTCGTAGATATTGAGAACCGACTAAATAATTCGGATGGTCGCCATGTAAGATTTTATATATGTAGGTCCTAGTGTTATGTACTGTTACATGCAGATTATTGTGTACGTGTAGTATTCAAACTTCAATCGCATAATTAGGACACTAGAAGTTACAAGGAGTTTTTAAAATTTCGCACAGCTGCCATCTTTAGGTTATGGAAATAATTGAAATAAATTAGATGCTAGTGGATTACCATTCTTATAAGGATTTACTGTACCAAGTTTCATTGATCTCGGATGGTTAAATTGCGATAAACTTCCATGTGATTATTTATACTTCGCGTCGCCGCCATGTTGGATTTGTGATCACCAGGTTATTTAAAGTCCTATAAGTGAACTTGAGTTCATAGCCCCTATGAACAATAAAAAATTCAGTTTGATTGCTACAATAGATTCGTAGATATTGAGAGCCGTCTAAATATTTCGGATGGTCGCCATGTTGGATTGTTAAATGTATAGGCCATAGAGTCATGTACCATTATAGGATAATTATTGGGTAGGTTCATTATTCAAACTTTCACTTCGATCGCATGACTACATCACAAGAAATAAAAACTTAATTTTAAAATTCGCACAGCCGCCATCTTGAGGTTATGTAAACAATTGAACTAAATTAGATACCAGTGCATTACAATGTGTATAATTATTTCCTGTACCAGATTTCAGTGCGTTTTGGAGCATTAAATCGCGAGAAAGGTTTATTTCAAATTTTCTAATTCGCTTGGCCGCCATGTTTGTTTTGTATATAACCGGTTTTTTAAAGTCGTATAAATGGACTTCCAGTAGTGCCCTTTATCTCCGTACAAAACTTCAGGGAGATACCGCTAATAGTTTCAGAGATACAGAATGCCGGTGAAATATTTCGCACATCCGCCATCTTGTGGTTATGTAAACAAATGAACGAAGTTAGTTGTCGGTGCATTACAATGTATATAAACATATACTGTACCAAGTTTCATTGCGTTTGGTTGGATAAATCGCGAGAAACGTCTATTTAAAAGTCGCAACTTCGCTTGGCCGCCATGTTGGTTTTGTAGTTACCAGGTTTTCAAAGATCACATAAGTGAACTTATAGTAGTTCCCTTTATCACCATACATGATGTCAGGGTAATATCGGTAATCGTTTCGGAGATATTGAATGCTGGTGAAATATTTCGCACAGCCGCCATGTTGGATTGGTGAGTCGTAACAAAATTTGAAGGGCACGGTCGAGGTCGCCCGGAATAGTGCTATGAACTTACTGAGTTTCATTGAAATCGCTCCAGCCGTTTAGATTTTATTAGGGGGGGACACACACACGAATCACACACACACACACACACACACGCACACACACACGGACAAAAGGTGATCTCATAAGCCTATTTTTTCAAAATTGAAAATAGGCTAAAAATACTGATCATCATAGACTACGTTTTGAAGAATTAAGATCAGAAATTAAAAAAAAAGTCCTCTCGGCACGCCGGAAGGCGCAGGTAGATTTCACCGGACAAACTTGGGGATAGGCGAAAATAGGCAGAATATGCAGGTTTTCGTAGAAGGATCAGACCTCATTTATTGCGAGAAGGTATTAGCCTACTTTCGATTTTTGCAAAAAATGAAAGTAGACTTATGAGATCAACACAGGGCGAAAAAAGTGTGTCTGTCTGTGTGTGTGTATGTGTGTGTGTGAGTCTGTGTGTGTGTGTGTATGTGTGTGTGTGAGTCTGTGTGTGTGTGTGTGTGTGTCTGTGTGTGTGTGAGTGTGTGTACTCTGAATGTCTGTCCCCCCCTATCAATTCGAACACGGTGAATGCGAATTGAACGAAATTTGGTACAAAGGTAGCACTAGCAAAGGACACCTCAGTGTCATGTTTTATATCGCCGCCATCTTGACGGAAACGTAATGGCGGCCACACAAATGTTCAAAGCTTAAATCAAATTACGACTAACCTAATCATCCGATCTCTACCAAATTTAGCAACAACATACCTTTATGGGGGAAGCATCCTTTGACCAAACCAGTAGGTCATCAGCGTAATAGTTTGCGGATGGCGGCCATCTTTGTGTGAAAATCGATTCCCCCTATTAATTCGAACACGGTGCAAGCGAATGGAACGAAATTTGGTACAGAGGTAGTACTAACAAAAGGCACCTCAGTGTCATGTTTTATATCGCCGCCATCTTGACAGAAACGAAATGGCGGCCACACAAATGTTCAAAGCTTAAGTTAAATTACGACTAACATAACCATCCGATCTCTACCAAACTTTGCAACAACATACCTTTATAGAGGGAGCATCCTTTGACCAATCAAATAGTTTATTAGCCTAATAGTTTGCGGATGGCGGCCATCTTTGTGTGAAAATCGATTCCCCAATTAATTCGAACTCGGTGCAACCGAATGAAACGAAATTTGGTACAGAGGTAGTACTAACAAAAGGCACCTCAGTGTCATGTTTTATATCGCCGCCATCTTGACTGAAACGTAATGGCGGCCACACAAATGTTCAAAGCTTAAATCAAATTACGACTAACCTAATCATCCGATCTCTACCAAATTTTGCAACAACATACCTTTATGGGGGGAGCATCCTTTGACCAAACTAATAGGTCATCAGCGTAATAGTTTGCGGATGGCGGCCATCTTTGTGTGAAAATCGATTCCCCCTATTAATTCGAACACGGTGCAACCGAATGGAACGAAATTTGGTACAGAGGTAGTACTAGCAGAAGGCACCTCAGTGTCATGTTTTATATCGCCGCCATCTTGACGGAAAAGTAATGGCGGCCACACAAATGTTCAAAGCTTAAATCAAATTACTACTAACCTAATCATTCGATCTCTACCTAATTTTGCAACAGCATACCTTTATGAGGGGAGCATCCTTTGACTAAACCAATAGGTCATCAGCGTAATAGTTTGCGGATGGCGGCCATCTTTGTGTGAAAATCAATTCCCCCTATTAATTCAAACACGGTGAAACCGAATGGAACGAAATTTGGTACAAAGGTAGCACTAGCAGAGGGCATTTCAGTGTCATGTTTTATATCGCCGCCATATTGACAGAAACGTAATGGCGGCCGCACAAATGTTCAAAGCTTAAGTTAAATTACGACTAACATAACCATCCGATCTCTACCAAACTTTGCAAAAACATAACTTTATGGAGGGAGCATCCTTTGACCAATCTAATAGGTTATTACCCTAATAGTTTGCGGATGGCGGCCATATTTATGTCAAAATTGATTCCCCCTATTAATTCGAACAAGGTGGAACCGCATGGAACGAAATTTGGTACAGAGGTAGCACTAGCAAAGGGCACCTCAGTGTCATGTTTTATATCGCCGCCATCTTGACAGAAACGTAATGGCGGCCACACGAATGTTCAAAGCTTAAGTTGAATTACGACTAACATAACCATCTGATCTCTACCAAACTTTGCAACTACATACCATTATGGAGGGAGCAATTCTTTGACCAATCTAATAGGTCATTAGCCTGATAGTTTGCGAATGGCGGCCATCTTTATGTCAAAATTGATTCCCCCTATTAATTCGAACACGGTGGAACCGAATGAACGAAATTTGGTACAGAGGTAGCACTAGCAAAGGGCAGCTCAGTGTCATGTTTTATATCACCGCTATCTTGACGGAAACGTAATCGCGGCCACCCAAATGTTAAAAGCTAAAATGTAATTACGACCAACCTAATAATCTAGTCTCTACCAAATTTTGCAACACCATATCTTAATGTGGGAAACATATTCTGACCAAACTGCAAGAACATCAGCCCAATAGTTTGCAGATGGTGGCCAAGTATGTGTGCAAATCGATTCCCCCCATCAATTCAAACACGGTGAAACCGAATTGAACGAAATTTGGTACAGAGGTAGCACTAGCAAAGGGCACCTCATATCCATGTTTAATATCCCTATAGCACGTTGTATTTCAACAAGCTACTACAACCAACATTCAATCATACTCCTTGAAAAGGACTTAGAGTTATAACAATACCCATGCATTTAGGAGAAAGTAGGCTATATGTTCTTTACTGAACATCTTGTTCTTGTTTTATAATTGGAGCTTAATTAACTTTGTTTTTCGTCATTTTATGCTTATTTTAAACATTTTATTGTCTTATGGGAACGGTAACCTTCTTGTCATTTGGGGTCCATTTTTAGCCTACTTTCGATTTTTGCAAAAAATGAAAGTAGACTTATGAGATCACTACAGGGCGAAAAAAAGTGTGTCTGTCTGTGTGTGTGTATGTGTGTGAGTCTGTGTGTGTGTGTGTGTGTGTGTGTGTGTGTGTGAGTTGTGTACTCTGAATGTCTGTCCCCCCCTATCAATTCGAACACGGTGAGCGCAAATTGAACGAAATTTGGTACAAAGGTAGCACTAGCAAAGAACACCTCAGTGTCATGTTTTATATCGCCGCCATCTTGACGGAAACGTAATGGCGGCCACACAAATGTTCAAAGCTTAAATCAAATTACGACTAACCTAATCATCCGATCTCTACCAAATTTTGCAACAACATACCTTTATGGGGGCAGCATCCTTTGACCAAACTAATAGGTCATCAGCATAATAGTTTGCGGATGGCGGCCATCTTTGTGTGAAAATCGATTGCTCCTATTAATTCGAACACGATGAAACCGAATGGAACGAAATTTGGTACAGAGGTAGTACTAGTAAAGGGCACCCCAGTGTCATGTTTTATATCGCCGCCATCTTGACGGAAACGTAATGGCGGCCACACAAATGTTCAAAGCTTAAATCAAATTACGACTAACCTAATCATCCGATCTCTGCCAATTTTTGCAACAACATACCTTTATGGAGGGAGCATCCTTTGACAAATCTAATAGGTCATTAGCCTAAAAGTTTGCGGATGGCGGCCATCTTTGTGTCAAAATCGATTACCCCTATTAATTCGAACACGGTGAAACCGAATGGAATGAAATTTGGTACAGAGGTAGCACTAGCAAGGGGCACCTCAGTGTCATGTTTTATATCGCCGCCATCTTGACGGAAACGTAATGGCGGCCACACAAATGTTCAAAGCTTAAATCAAATTACGACCAACCTAATCATCCGATCTCTACCAAATTTTGCAACAACATACCTTTATGGAGGAAGCATCTTTTGACAAATCTAATAGGTCATTAGCCTAATAGTTTGCGGATGGCGGCCATCTTTGTGTCAAAATCGATTACCCCTATTAATTCGAACACGGTGAAACCGAATCGAATGAAATTTGGTACAGAGGTAGCACTAGCAAAGGGCACCTCAGTGTCATGTTTTATATCGCCGCCATCTTGACGGAAACGTAATGGCGGCCACACAAATATTCAAAGCTTAAATCAAATTACGAATAACCTAATCATCCGATCTCTACCAAATTTTGCATCAAGATACCATTATGGAGGGAGCATCCTTTGACCAAACTAATAGGTCATTAGCCTAATATTTTGCGGATGGCGGCCATCTTTGTGTGAAAATCGATTCCCCCTATTAATTCGAACACGGTGAAACCGAATAGAACGAAATTTGGTACAGAGGTAGCACTAGAAAAGGCCACCTCAGTGTCATGTTTTATATCACCGCCATCTTGACGGAAACGTAATCGCGGCCACCCAAATGTTAAAGGCTAAAATGTAATTACGACCAACCTAATAATCTAGTCTCTACCAAATTTTGCAACAACAAATCTTTATGTGGGAAGCATATTCTGACCAAACTGCTAGATCATCAGCCCAATAGTTTGCAGATGGTGGCCAAGTATGTGTGCAAATCGATTCCCCCTATCAATTCAAACATGGTGAAACCGAATTGAACGAAATTTGGTACAGAGGTAGCACTAGCAAAAGGCACCTCAGTGTCATGTTTTATATCGCCGCCATCTTGACGGAAACGGAATGACGGCCACCCATATGTTAAAAGCTTAAATCAAATTTCGACCATCCTAATAATTTGATCTCTACCGGATTTTGCAACAACATGCCTTTTTGTGGAAAGCATCTTATGACTGACTACAAGGTCATCAGCCCAATAGTTTGCAGATAGCGGCCATGTATGTGTGCAAATCCATTTCCCAGATCAATTCAAACACGGTGAAACCGAATTGAATGATTTTTTTTACAGAGGTAGCAGTAGCAAAGGGCACCTCATATTCATGTTTTCACGTTGTATTTCAACAAGCTACTACAACCAACATTCAACATTCAATTCAATTCAATTCAATTCAATTATACTCCTTGAAAAGGACAAAGAGTTATAACAATACCCATGCATTTAGGAGAAAGTAGGCTACATGTTCTTTACTGAACATCTTGTTATACTTGTGGTCACACTGTCCTTATGCAAGGTTTCGACACTGATGTGTAACTATGTAACGGTCTGTTACTTCTTCACGCAAAATTATATCTCCCACAGAGATTTTGGTTGGTTTCTCAGTTTAGGGGCTGCGACAACGCGGTCATGTAACCCCGTGTACTTAGGGATGGCTGTATTAGTCTGTAATTCAGGTAAGGACTACAGACGGTCAATTTCAAGCAGTAGTTCCTAATGTTGCTACCAGGTACTACCGTCAACGACACCTACCCGTGAACTTGGCTACTAGATGCGACCGCAGCCAGCAACTCGCAACGAACGTTGGAATTTCCCCTCCAAAGGAAAGCATACTGAGGGATTTTTAGCGCTCTTAGAAAATCCGACGACTTCAGCCGGCTTTGAACTCGCGACCTTGGGCATAGACATTCAGCATGCTTGCTACCAGTTACGTCACCGAAGCCGCTTCACACTTAGTCAGATGGAATTCTGAATATGATCTCGTGCAAGTGCGTTATCTTGGCAACGTCTGATGGCTCATCCCTCATCAATTTAGTAGAGTTGCCATGGCAAGCACTGATAGCTCTTGGCATTTTCTTATAATTCCGAAATCATTTTTCTCATCCCTTGGCATAATGGTGGGTCATATCAAAAATTCTTTAAGACAAAATTTTAGGTAATTATTAGGGGAATATTGTCCATTTTGTACGGTTTTGAGATTGTGCCTATTAAGAGAGATATGATTAATGTTTCCCGAAAAACCCACTTTTTCCCACCCCTTTGGTCAATGGTTGGTGCTATAAAAAAACTCTTCAAACATAAATGTTTGGGCTTTATCCGACACATAGTATGAACGTTGAACGGATTCGATATTTCACATATTAAGAGAGTTATAGCAATATTTCACTTTTTCGAAAAAAGCCCCCCATTTTCACCCCCTTCGACCGATTTATCCCATTAACGAACTCGACCGAGATTTTATAGGTATACATATTCGGTAAAATATTCAAAGTGATTGGTGCAAAATTACGGCAGTTATCGTGTCCACAAGAAACTGATATGCACATATATATATATATATATATACATATACATACATAAATTATATATAAACTTTTGAACTGACGGTGGTTTTGGGGTCTGGGGGATGTTAAACGCGAAGATATGTCGAAATTTTCCGGAAGTCGAAACATGGTAGCCTATCCATTGCAAGAGTTAGCTTTCTAATGAAATCTACCTCTGGTTGGTTCCTCAGTTTAGGGGCTGCGACAACGTGGTCATCTAACCCCGTGTACTTTGGGTGAGTGTAGAATCTGTCTGATAAACGGTGTGAATTGTAATGGATGTATTAGTCTGTAATTCAGGTAAGGACTGCAGACGGTCAATTTCAAGCAGTAGTTACTAATGTTGCTACCAGGTACTACCGTCAATGACACCTAGCTGTGAACTTGGCTACTAGATGCCACCCCAACCAGCAACTCGTAACGAACGTTGGAACTTCCCCTCCAAAGGAAAGCATACTGAGGGATTTTAGCGCTCTTAGAAAATCCGACGACTTCGGCCGGCTTTGAAACCGCGACCTTGGGCATAGACATTCTGCATGCTACCAGTTACGTCACCGAAGCCGCTTCCCACTTAGTCAGATGTCAAAGTCAACCCCTGGCACCATCCAGCCCATGAAGGGCTAAGGCTGACCAAGCGACCGCTGCCCAGCCATTTGGCCTGCAGATATTGGGGTGACGCGTGATCAGCGCGTCGGGTCCCCTCGGCCGTTAATATTGGTATTCGTGATCGGGGTGCTGTCTCACTGTCAGACAGCTACTCAATTGTCCTCACGAGGCTCGGTGCACCCCGTTCCAACCCTCACGTCAGTTTTAAAATCCCTGACGGAGCCGGGGATCGAACCCGGGGACTCCGGGTGAGAGGCAGGCGCGCTACCCCAACACCACGGGGCCGGCTTAGTCAGATGGAAATACTGAATCTGATCTCGTGCAAGTGCGTTGTCATGGCAACGGCTCATCCCTCATCAATTTAGTAGTGTTGCCATGGCAACCTCTGATAGCTCTTGGCATTTTCTTATAATTCCGAAATCATTTTTCTCATCCCTTGGCGTAATGGTGGGTCATATCAAAAATTCTTTCAGACAAAAGTTTTAGGTAATTATTAGGGAAATATTGTCCATTTTGTACGGTTTTGATATTGTGCCTATTAAGAGAGATATGATTAATGTTTCCCGAAAAACCCACTTTTTTCCACCCCTTTGGTCAATGGTTGGTGCTATCAAAAAACTTATTTGACATAAATTGTTGGCACTTATCCGACACATATTATGAACTTTGAATGGATTCAATATTTCACGTATTAAGAGAGTTATAGCGAAATTTCAATTTTTCGAAATAAGCTCCCCTTTTCACCCCCTTCGACCCAATTTGCCCATTAACGAACTCGACCGAGATTTTATAGGGATACATATTATGTAAAAAATTCAAAGTGATTGGTGCGAAATTACGGCAGTTATCGTGTCCACAAGAAACTGATATACATATATACATATATATATATATCTAATATATAAAAGTGAAAGTCTGTATGTATGTATGTATGTATGTATGTATATATGTTGGTTCCGTATACAAATCTACACCGTTCCACCAATCTCAACCATATTTTGCATACATATAGTTTAGGACCCAGAAGGAACCGCTGGCTACATGAATTTTCGATAGTCTTTCTCATTCTTCTGATTTCGGCCCTTTTTCACTCAAAAACAGGCTAATCAAATCATAAAATATACTCATGAAGGAATGGCAAGGCAGATAGTTTCCATGGCAACATAGCTCAATTCGAGACACGGCCGTCTGGATGCCAATTGCGCTCTGCACTACCGGTATAGAAAATGAGGATCTTTACTTGAAATCCCGTTAGTTACTCAACTGCTCACACAGCACTGTCAACCGAGTATAGCATAACAAAGACTTGACACTATCTACTAGATATTTGTCAAATACCACTCACTCACTCACTCACTCACACATTCATCACGAAATCTCAGAACCCACCCAACGGATTGGAATGAAATTTGGTATGCAGCTTACTCAAGGGCCGCAAACGCCCACTAAGAAAGGATTTTTGGATGTTCAGGTTCTAAAGGGGTGTTAAGGGGGTAGACCTGCATTACATCGAATAGCAATATCTCCCGATTGGTTTCACTGGGGGATGTGATACTCGGCATATAAACTCATCATTAAAAATAAGAAGACATGTGTCTGAGGGTTTTTCGATGTGGTGTATATTATGAGGTGAAAGGGGTGAAAAGTGGGGGTTGAAAGATTCCTAACGGAGCCTGTATCTCATAAACGACATAGGCGAGGAGTTTGAAACTCAGCGGGAAAAAATCAGCATAAAAAATAAGTAAATAGGTGTTTGACCGTTTTTTTTTCATAAATCCAATTTAAGGGGCCTATGGCGAGGGGTGAAATTCTGTGTAAAAAAAACAGGAAAGAAAGTGTCCTAACCGATTGACTCACTCGCTCTTCAAACTCAGGGGGAAAAACTGCTTAAAAATAAGTATAACTTATATGTGTTCGACAGTTTTTTTTGATAAACCAAATTAAGGGGTTCAACGAGAGGGGTGAAATTCTGAAGAAAAAAATTGAAAGAAAATGTCCTGACTCACTCACCCACTCATCATCGCCCAGCCAAAAATATTGAAGTTGGAAACATGTCATTTTCGGGATATGTTCGTTGTATGTCAAAACCATACACTAAGGGAGGATTTTTGAATATTCAGGCTCTAAAGGGGTCTTAAGGGGGTTAAACCTGCATTTTATTGAATAACAATATCTCACGAGTGGTTTCATTTGTGGATGTGATACTCGGCATATAAACTAATCATTAAAAATAAGCAGACATGTGTCTAAGGGTTTTTCGATGTGGTGTATTATTATGAGGTGAAAGGGGTGAAAATTGGGGGTTGAAGGATTCCTAACGAAGCGTGTAGGCCTATCTCCTAAACGACATAGGCGAGAAATTTGAAACTCGGCGAAAAAAAATCAGCTTAAAAAATAAGTAAGTCGGTGTTCCACCGTTTTTTCATAAATTAATTTAAGGAGCCAATGGGGTGGGGTGAAATTCTGGGGGGGAAAAGGAGAGAAAGTGTCCTAACTGACTGACTAACTCACTCAATCATCAAACTCAGGGGAAAAAGACAGCTTAAAAAATAAGTTAATAGGTGTTCAAGCGTTTTTTCATCAATCCAATTTAAGGGGCCCATGGGGAGGGGTGATATTCTGGTAAAAATAATTGAAAGAAAATGTCCTGTCTGACTCACTCACTCGTCACGCCCAGCGAAAACTATTAAAGTTAGAAACATGAAATTTTGGGAATATGTTCGCTGTATATCGAAAACGTCAACTAATGAATGATTTTTGTTATTCGGAGTTTAAAGAGGTGTTAAGGGGGTAAACGTGCATTTCATTGAATAACGATATCTCATGAGTTGTTTCTTTGGGGATGTGATATTCGGTATATAAGCTAATCATTAAAAGAATCAGACATATGTCTAAGGGTTTATCGATGAGGTGTATATTACGAGGTGAAAGGGGTGAAAATTGGGGGTTGAGGGATTCTTAACGGAGCGTGTATCACTTAAACGACATAGGCGAGAAGTTTGAAATTCGGCGGGAAAAAACAGCTTAAAATATAAGTAAATAGGTGTTCGACCGTTTTTTCATAAATCCAATTTAAGGGGCTCTTGGAGAGAGGTGAAATTCTGGGGGGGAAAACAGGAAAGAAAGTGTCCTAACTCACTCACTCATCAAACTCAGGGGGGAAGAACAGCTCAAAAATAAGTAAATAGGTGTTCGACCGTTTTTTTTTCATAAATCCAATTTAAGGGGTTCATGAGAGGGGTGAAATTCTGAAAAATAATTGAAAGAAAATGTCCTGACTTACTCACTCATCATCCCCCAGCCAAAATTATTGAAGTTAGAAACATGACATTAAGGGGCTATGTTCGTTGTATGTTGAAAACGTCCACTAAGGAAGGAATTTTGGATATTCAGGTTCTAAAGGGGTGTTAAGGGGGTAGACTTGCATTTAATTGAATAACAATATCTCCCGAATGATTTCCTTTGGGATGGGATACTAGGCATATAAACTCATCATTAAGAATAAGAAGACACATGTCTGAGGGTTTTTCGATGTGGTGTATATTATGAGGTGTATGTGTGAAAAGTGAGTGTTGAAGGATTCTTAACGGAGCAAGTATCTCTTAAAAGACAGAGGCAAAAAGTAAGAATCTCAGGGAGAAAAATCAGATTGAAAAAGTAGTAGATAGGTGTTCGATCGTTTTTTCATAATCCAATTTAAGGGGCTCATGGAGAGGGATGAAATTCTGGGGAAAGAAGTCCACTAAGGAAGGATTTTTGGATATTCACTCATCATCCCCCAGCAAACCTATTGCAGTTAGAAACTTGAAATTTTGGGGATATGTTCGTTGTTTGTCGAAAAAGTCCACTAAGGATGGATTTTTGGATATTCATGTTCTGAAGGGGTGTTAAGGGGGTTAAACTTGCATTTCATTGAATAACAATATCTCACGAGTTGTTTCATATGGGGATGTGATATTCGGCATACAAACTAATCATTTAAAATAAGCAGACATATGTCTAAGGGTTTATCGATATGGTGTATATTATGAGGTGAAAGGGGAGAAAATTGGGGGTTGAAGGATTCTTAACGGAGCGTGTACTGTATCTCTTATTCAACATAGGCGATAAGTTTGAAATTCAGCGGAAAAAGCAGCTTCAAAATAAGTAAATAGGTGTTCGACCATTTCTTCATAAATCCAATTTAAGGGGCCCATGGGGAGGAGTGAAATTCGGGGGGGGGGGGAACAGGAAAGAAGGTGTCCTAACTGATAGACTTACTTACTCACTTATCAAACTCAGGGGGAAAACAGCTTTAAATAAGTAAATAGGTTTTCGACCGTTTTTTTTTCATAAATCCAATTTTAGGGGTTCTTGGGGAGGGGTGAAATTCTCAAATATTAATGAAAGAAAATGTCCTGACTGACTCACTCACTCATCATCGCCCAGCAAAAATTATTGAAGTTAGAAACATGAAATTTTGGGGATAAGTTCGTGGTATGTCGAAAACGTCCACTAAGGAAAGAGTTTTGGATATTCAGGTTCTAATGAGGTGTTAAGGGGGTAAACGTGCATTTCATTGAATAACAATATCTCATGAGTGGTTTCATTTGGGGATGTGGTACTTGGCATATATACTAATCATTTAAAATAAGCTGACACATGTCTAATGGTTTTTCGATGTGGTGTATATTATGAGGTGAAAGGGATGAAAAGTGGGGGTTGAAAGATTCCGAACGGAGCGTGTATCTCTTAAACGACATAGACGAGGAGTTTGATTTTCTCCGAGTTCCAATCACCTTAAAAATTAATAAATGAATAAATAATTAAAATAAGTAGATGTTCGACCGTTTTTTTTTCATAAATCCAATTTAAGGGGCATATGGGGAGGGGTGAAATTCTGGAATAAAAACGTCCACTAAGGAAGGATTTTTGGATGTTCACTCTCATCGATCAATCAAAACTATTGAAGTTAGAAGAAGGGGATATGTTTGTTGTGTGTCGAAAATGTCTACTAAGGAGGGATTTTTGGATATTCAGGTTCTAAAGGGGTGTTAACGGAATTAAACCTGCATGTCATTGAATGACAATATGACACGACTATGACGCGAGCGAAGCGAGGCTAAAAATGAGATGGTGTGTGTCTGTGTATTACTCAATCATGCAAGAACCACTGGTCCGACTTACATGAATTTTACATGAAAGTAGCTGATTTAACTGGTTAACATATAGGCTACTTTTGATTTCAATACTTTGCACTCTGGCGACCATTTTAGTGACGTCACTACACCCTTTGGTTTCAAACTTTCATATTTCCATTTCAAATAAAAAGTGAACGCTAAGAAATAGCAAACTTTTGATGGCATATACGAGGTTTAAAATTACATTTTCTGTCCGAAAGGTATCTCCAACGGTTAGCGAGTAAAACCTAAATTTGTGCTATAAAACACGGTCAACGCCGAACGGTGTACTTGGACAAAATGTTCCATCCTTAATCTCCCTCTGCGCAGCACCTCGCCTATCCCCTGTTTTAACTGTCACTTTCACATTTTAATTTATTTATGACGCGTAGCGAAGCACGGGTACTTCAGCTAGTATATATATATATATATATATATATATATATATATATATATATATATATTGTACCCGATACCTATTTTAGGCTATCGGCTACGCCAGCTGACATTAAGCTGTAGTTGAAGTTTTGGGAAGCATTCAGATAAGATAGCGCATCGATCGCGTCAAGAAGAAAGCCAAGATGACGTAGGAGGTCAAGAATCAAGGAGGCATTGAAATCTGTAAGAAGATAGAATTATTAATAAAGATGTGAAGCTTTATTGAAATGTATATGGGATTATAATAAGTTAAAACAACTTAGAAGAGTATATATGACATGAATTATATGTGGAAATAATTTTATGGAAATAAGTTATTGTATAACAGAACAGCCGAGAGGAGTCGGGTTCGAGACTATCTTCGTGACGTAGGAGCACCGTGGTGGGGAGAATCAGCCACGTGCCGCTCGGAACTCATAAGCTGGGACGCAGCGCTTAGCAATTCAGTTAGGCTCAACGAGGCGAGCAGTACAGAGCAGTCCTATAGCACAGCGAGACGGGCAGTGAAGGTCACGCAACACACGTAAGCCGTCACGGCAAGTGTAGGCGACTTTTCTCGCATCACCGAGCAACAGAGGCCGAGCGGGTCATCGATCCAGCCGGGCTAGCCGAGAGGACAATTGTGGATAGCCGGGGTAGTTCAAAACCGCACTGATCGCATATGAAGACTTTGTTTCAAGCTTCATTTCGACGTTGTTCGAACACAGGCTTTCACATTTAACATTATAACCATGCTGTTATATAATACATTCAAAGCGACTTTTTACTATTCCAAGTAAACTGAATGTTTAGCATAGGCTCTGATGAACATTACAGCGTGCATTTATAAGATTTTTATCTTATGCCATTTTCATGGATTACAAATTATAGACAGATACAGGGTGTATCGTAATCTGGAACACTATCTAGTAAAATTTTTATTTTACTCAAGTAGAACTTCGCAGTAAGTTGAGAGAGGACTTACAATTCTCAAACTGAACATTTATCGGAACAGTGGCGTATATTAGAAGAAGAGTAGGGGGTCCGCTGTTTCCATGAACTTTTCGAGAAGGAGTTGGACGATATCCGCTATGGGTAATTCGAGGTTCAACATGATCGAGTAAACGTGAATAGAGACAAGATGGCACCACAGAGCGATGGATTCGGTTCCTGACGAGAGGAGTCCAACAGCTGATTCGCTTGGGATTTCGAAGGAAATCATCATTTCATGGATGAAATGATATTCACGCCGATCTTATGAGAAATCTTTAGGTAGGGAAAATCGACGATCTTGGAAATTATATTACAACTGATAATGAAAGGTATTGTAAGAGTTCTATCTACCTGATACGATTATTTTCATGAATACTGGGCACACATGTATATTTTTCTAATAGGAGTGATTTGATTACTAAGACATGGTTTGAATTTATATACTTCGAATTTGCTAGAATATGGAGTGACCATATGATATGGCAGGCATCATTAATCGATATTCTCACCGTTGTTTGACTTTATTAAGAAGATGTTTGATCTTATAGACATTTTTCCAGCTAGGATATTTTTCATGGATAGTTTTTTTTGTGTAACGAGTATTTCGAACTCGTGATCTGCAATTGATTATCAGAAACTACTTCGTCAGTTCATTGCATACTAGCGAGTGTGTATTATTCATCAGTAGGGATTTTTTCCATTGGATTGTTTGGAGATATTAAGAAGTTATTCACTTTAGTGAATGAACGTCGCTTTTATATGACAACTAGAAACTTGTTGATTCCTTTCTGGTACATTCACTCATATAGTCCACGAGATGGGGTCTGTCGTATTTATACGATTGTATGGTGGTACTCGCCTTACCCATCGTTTAGGGAACTATCATCCAAGTCGACGGGGCGAGGTCCTTCGTATTTATACGATTGCACGGTGGTTACACATCTTACTCGCCATTGAGGAACTCATTTTATCATCCGAATGTACACGAGATGTAAGTGAATTAAACAAGGAACTACTAGTCACATATCAGTCGAAATTTTGTTAAATAAAGTAACGATAAATGTCAACAGGATTGCATTTAGTAATTCTTGTTTGCCAATCCAATATTTTGTTGCTATACTCTTTTGAGAGTAATTTCAGTTTAACAGCTGTTACAGCTGATGCTTTGATGATTTTTATAATTGTGTTTGATACCTTTGAGAAGGATTTAAAGTAATTTAATCTTGTAAGATTAATCATTAATGGTCATAATTATTTTAAGGCAGATCAGTATTGCAAATTTGATGTGAGAGATTATAGCACATTGGTGTTTTTCTACGATGTGAATTATGAAACTTGTGAAAGAGAATTTATGCTATTTGAAAGCAAATATTAAATTACTGAAGTAATGTTTTTCCAATTGTTTAAGAAGTTGTCTAGAAGTGATCAGAGTAATTACAGTCATTGGAGATTATGTGCGTTAATAATTTGAAGCCATTTATATATTTTTGTAGATCATGCAACGTGGTTAAAAGAAGTTTGTGATAGGCATTTTGTGGAATTTGCCATTTGATAGTTGCAACGTTGATAATGTATTTTGAAGCGGACATGAGGTTGTCATACCCAGTCTAGCGTATTTGTTGAAATTCATGCTGTATGTGCTGAATATTTATGGAGTTTTGTAGCAATTCTTATATTCAAATGTGATATTTGGAATATTGAAGAAATATAATGTCGTTGTGGATAGTTAGATCCAACGTGATGTCGTGGAGACAATAATATTTTTGGCATGATAATTAAATACGAGATATAACTTGGAAGTAATAAAACTGTAAGACAACGTTCTATAAACCTTATTAAACAATTTGTTAGGAAATTAAACAAATAAATGAAGTTGATAATACAATATTTTCTGAAAATAATAATTAATGAAATAATAATCTGAGATTTAAGCATATTAACGATCTGACCTAATGAAATAAAAATCAGAATGACTAGAATAATAAAATTAAATAACCAGATGATTGAAATTTAAATAAGTTGATAAATTAAATTTTGAAATAAATCGATGAATTAAATAAGTGGATGAATTAAAGATTGAATTAATTAAACTGATTGAAATGAATTATTAGACGATTGTAATGATGATGAATAACTGAATTAGAAGGTGATGATTAATTAAAGAAGCTGATGATTAATGAATTTATATGAAATTAAATAAATTTAATTGAGAGATGATTCGAAGGAATTGCAACTTGAAATGTGAATGTAAATGATGTAATGGTGATGAATTAACGATTCTGACAGGAATATTTGGAATGTTGAAGTGAGAATTAATGTAAGAAATATTTAATTTGATAATAATGATGAGGATGACCAATGAGAATTTGAATTTTCTGTAATTCACAGATAAGAGATTAATGACGATGTAAATAATGTAAATTAATTAGTCAATGTTTAGGAACATTTGATTAACATGTTCTACGTTCAAATTATACCATGCAAACCATAATTTATGTGATATTTAACATGAGTGATTATTATATGTGTATGTTTAGGCAGATTAGTAACTTAATTAAATCCACATTAATGTTAAATTAAAGAGAATTAGGTCTCAGGTTTCACAAATGTCAGTGACGAAAGACATAGTGCGACAGTGATCCTGAGAACCCAAGAGAACTTTATACATTTTTCTTGATAAGTGGATTGAAATAATTTTGCATTAGAAAGGAGATGGTTCGATTTTTTGGACAATGACAATTTAACTTTGCATTCGACCATACTCTTAGGTAGGATTTATATTTAAAATGTCTGTCTGACTATCAAAGTAAAATAAATTTGTTTTTATCTTAGTTGTGATCTGATGATGGTGTGATGTTCCTTTTTCTTTCCTTGTCTTGAATAAGGCTTATCCGGAAAGGAAGTGGTTTTGCTAGGAATTCAGTTGATGGCGCCCATTTATATTTGAATTATTTTTATTAACTTAAGCCCGTAACGACCCTAGAGATACTTTGTCTCGTGAAACCCACTGCTTTTTCACGAACTCAGCTGAATTTCCGACACATTCCTTATTTGACTAGAGGTTCATTTAACTCCGCTCTGTCCTGGAACTCCAGGGATGTGATGTTATAGCAGATGGGTCATCGCATCCCCAGGACGAACGGGTACAGAGAGAGAGGGAGAATATTTTCTTCCCCTCTTGAAAGTACATGCGCCTACTCTGCATATCTATGATCAGGCCACTCTCACTTAGGAAATCCACTCCTAGGATCATGTCAAAATGTAGTTGACCCACTACTAGGAACATCTGTTCAAAACTTCTGGTTCCAATCCCGACATCTAAAAGTACCTGACTTTTACATTTCATACTCTTGTCTGGAATCACCCCTTGAATTTTGCTAACAACAGTTGGCAACATTGTAATTCTTCCTAATAATTTCAATTCATCCAGGCAACCTATGGATATCAAGCTCACCATAGCTCCTGTGTCTACAAGTGTCTTTATTTCTTTTCCCATGACTTCCACACTAATAACTCATGTCATATATACTCTTCTAAGTTGTTTTAACTTATTATAATCCCATATACATTTCAATAAAGCTTCACATCTTTATTAATAATTCTATCTTCTTACAGATTTCAATGCCTCCTTGATTCTTGACCTCCTACGTCATCTTGGCTTTCTTCTTGACGCGATCGATGCGCTATCTTATCTGAATGCTTCCCAAAACTTCAACTACAGCTTAATGTCAGCTGGCGTAGCCGATAGCCTAAAATAGGTATCGGGTACATCTCTCCCGTACATCTCCTTTTTTTTTTATCAGGATTGAGAAAAAAAAAAATACACTCTCAGGCATTCAATATATTATACATGTACACGATAGCTCTACAATTTCCTTTACTCAGCATGATGGTATTTCCTGATGCTAGCTGCATTAAAAGTTCCCACAACTTCATCAGTATCCATTCTGACAATCTTATAGCTATTATTCTGGTATGTTTGTTCAATACGGAACGGACCAGCGTACAATGGAGCGAATTTATGGGAGGTGTTATATGCCAATACATTGACCAGGATCATACTAGACTTAGAGTAGTGATCCCACCCAAGCTTGTCAAACCAGTTATTTGGATGATACACCGAACTGCAGCTCATGTAGGTGTAGACAAGACTTTGGCTCTCGCTCAAGAAACTTTTGTGTGGAAACAAATGGGACAAACGATTCGCGACGTCATAAAGACCTGTGACAGTTGTCAGCGAAGTAAATACTCATCTAAGTTAATGAAAGAAGTTCCCAGATCAATATTACCCAGCAAGCCAAGAGAACTTTTCGCGACGGACATTTTTGGTCCGATTCCTCGTTCGACGAAAGGCAATCAATTCGTTTTAGTAACAGTCGATGTATTTTCGAAGTACGTATCTCTATGCCCTATACAGAAAGCTACGTCCAAGTACGTAATAAATCGACTTGAGAAAACAGTTATTCCGAGCATGGGGAAACCTGAAGTTTTGTTGAGTGACCATGGATCACAATTTACTAGCATGGAATTTTCTACTGCTATGGAACGTTTAGGAGTCAGGCATGTGTTTAATTCTGTACGGTATCCAGAGGGAAATCCCGCCGAAAGAATTATGCCGGAGATAAGTAAGCTGTGTCGCTTATATGTGTCAAGGCAACACCATAGATGGATGGAAGTGATACCCATCATTAGCCAATGCTTGAATTCCACAGTACATGAAAGCACAGGACAGATTCCGTCCATGCTTCATCATGGATTGAAACCAGATAGACCATGGGATAGAGTCGTGAGGGCACCAGCAGATCCTCAACCCACACAAGAAAGAAGAGTCGAGATGGCAGGAGAGAGGCTCAGAAGACAGGCGGAGAAGAGAGCCAGGAGACAGGCAGGAAGGAGGTTCCACGAGCCATTTCAAGAAAATGATGAGGTGCTGATTAGGAAGCCAGTCACTTCGAACCTACAGCTGAAGATCTACCATAAATTCGCTCCATTGTACGCTGGTCCGTTCCGTATTGAACAAACATACCAGAATAATAGCTATAAGATTGTCAGAATGGATACTGATGAAGTTGTGGGAACTTTTAATGCAGCTAGCATCAGGAAATACCATCATGCTGAGTAAAGGAAATTGTAGAGCTATCGTGTACATGTATAATATATTGAATGCCTGAGAGTGTATTTTTTTTTCTCAATCCTGATAAAAAAAAAAAGGAGATGTACGGGAGAGATGTACCCGATACCTATTTTAGGCTATCGGCTACGCCAGCTGACATTAAGCTGTAGTTGAAGTTTTGGGAAGCATTCAGATAAGATAGCGCATCGATCGCGTCAAGAAGAAAGCCAAGATGACGTAGGAGGTCAAGAATCAAGGAGGCATTGAAATCTGTAAGAAGATAGAATTATTAATAAAGATGTGAAGCTTTATTGAAATGTATATGGGATTATAATAAGTTAAAACAACTTAGAAGAGTATATATGACATGAATTATATGTGGAAATAATTTTATGGAAATAAGTTATTGTATAACAGAACAGCCGAGAGGAGTCGGGTTCGAGACTATCTTCGTGACGTAGGAGCACCGTGGTGGGGAGAATCAGCCACGTGCCGCTCGGAACTCATAAGCTGGGACGCAGCGCTTAGCAATTCAGTTAGGCTCAACGAGGCGAGCAGTACAGAGCAGTCCTATAGCACAGCGAGACGGGCAGTGAAGGTCACGCAACACACGTAAGCCGTCACGGCAAGTGTAGGCGACTTTTCTCGCATCACCGAGCAACAGAGGCCGAGCGGGTCATCGATCCAGCCGGGCTAGCCGAGAGGACAATTGTGGATAGCCGGGGTAGTTCAAAACCGCACTGATCGCATATGAAGACTTTGTTTCAAGCTTCATTTCGACGTTGTTCGAACACAGGCTTTCACATTTAACATTATAACCATGCTGTTATATAATACATTCAAAGCGACTTTTTACTATTCCAAGTAAACTGAATGTTTAGCATAGGCTCTGATGAACATTACAGCGTGCATTTATAAGATTTTTATCTTATGCCATTTTCATGGATTACAAATTATAGACAGATACAGGGTGTATCGTAATCTGGAACACTATCTAGTAAAATTTTTATTTTACTCAAGTAGAACTTCGCAGTAAGTTGAGAGAGGACTTACAATTCTCAAACTGAACATTTATCGGAACAGTGGCGTATATTAGAAGAAGAGTAGGGGGTCCGCTGTTTCCATGAACTTTTCGAGAAGGAGTTGGACGATATCCGCTATGGGTAATTCGAGGTTCAACATGATCGAGTAAACGTGAATAGAGACAAGATGGCACCACAGAGCGATGGATTCGGTTCCTGACGAGAGGAGTCCAACAGCTGATTCGCTTGGGATTTCGAAGGAAATCATCATTTCATGGATGAAATGATATTCACGCCGATCTTATGAGAAATCTTTAGGTAGGGAAAATCGACGATCTTGGAAATTATATTACAACTGATAATGAAAGGTATTGTAAGAGTTCTATCTACCTGATACGATTATTTTCATGAATACTGGGCACACATGTATATTTTTCTAATAGGAGTGATTTGATTATTAAGACATGGTTTGAATTTATATACTTCGAATTTGCTAGAATATGGAGTGACCATATGATATGGCAGGCATCATTAATCGATATTCTCACCGTTGTTTGACTTTATTAAGAAGATGTTTGATCTTATAGACATTTTTCCAGCTAGGATATTTTTCATGGATAGTTTTTTTTGTGTAACGAGTATTTCGAACTCGTGATCTGCAATTGATTATCAGAAACTACTTCGTCAGTTCATTGCATACTAGCGAGTGTGTATTATTCATCAGTAGGGATTTTTTCCATTGGATTGTTTGGAGATATTAAGAAGTTATTCACTTTAGTGAATGAACGTCGCTTTTATATGACAACTAGAAACTTGTTGATTCCTTTCTGGTACATTCACTCATATAGTCCACGAGATGGGGTCTGTCGTATTTATACGATTGTATGGTGGTACTCGCCTTACCCATCGTTTAGGGAACTATCATCCAAGTCGACGGGGCGAGGTCCTTCGTATTTATACGATTGCACGGTGGTTACACATCTTACTCGCCATTGAGGAACTCATTTTATCATCCGAATGTACACGAGATGTAAGTGAATTAAACAAGGAACTACTAGTCACATATCAGTCGAAATTTTGTTAAATAAAGTAACGATAAATGTCAACAGGATTGCATTTAGTAATTCTTGTTTGCCAATCCAATATTTTGTTGCTATACTCTTTTGAGAGTAATTTCAGTTTAACAGCTGTTACAGCTGATGCTTTGATGATTTTTATAATTGTGTTTGATACCTTTGAGAAGGATTTAAAGTAATTTAATCTTGTAAGATTAATCATTAATGGTCATAATTATTTTAAGGCAGATCAGTATTGCAAATTTGATGTGAGAGATTATAGCACATTGGTGTTTTTCTACGATGTGAATTATGAAACTTGTGAAAGAGAATTTATGCTATTTGAAAGCAAATATTAAATTACTGAAGTAATGTTTTTCCAATTGTTTAAGAAGTTGTCTAGAAGTGATCAGAGTAATTACAGTCATTGGAGATTATGTGCGTTAATAATTTGAAGCCATTTATATATTTTTGTAGATCATGCAACGTGGTTAAAAGAAGTTTGTGATAGGCATTTTGTGGAATTTGCCATTTGATAGTTGCAACGTTGATAATGTATTTTGAAGCGGACATGAGGTTGTCATACCCAGTCTAGCGTATTTGTTGAAATTCATGCTGTATGTGCTGAATATTTATGGAGTTTTGTAGCAATTCTTATATTCAAATGTGATATTTGGAATATTGAAGAAATATAATGTCGTTGTGGATAGTTAGATCCAACGTGATGTCGTGGAGACAATAATATTTTTGGCATGATAATTAAATACGAGATATAACTTGGAAGTAATAAAACTGTAAGACAACGTTCTATAAACCTTATTAAACAATTTGTTAGGAAATTAAACAAATAAATGAAGTTGATAATACAATATTTTCTGAAAATAATAATTAATGAAATAATAATCTGAGATTTAAGCATATTAACGATCTGACCTAATGAAATAAAAATCAGAATGACTAGAATAATAAAATTAAATAACCAGATGATTGAAATTTAAATAAGTTGATAAATTAAATTTTGAAATAAATCGATGAATTAAATAAGTGGATGAATTAAAGATTGAATTAATTAAACTGATTGAAATGAATTATTAGACGATTGTAATGATGATGAATAACTGAATTAGAAGGTGATGATTAATTAAAGAAGCTGATGATTAATGAATTTATATGAAATTAAATAAATTTAATTGAGAGATGATTCGAAGGAATTGCAACTTGAAATGTGAATGTAAATGATGTAATGGTGATGAATTAACGATTCTGACAGGAATATTTGGAATGTTGAAGTGAGAATTAATGTAAGAAATATTTAATTTGATAATAATGATGAGGATGACCAATGAGAATTTGAATTTTCTGTAATTCACAGATAAGAGATTAATGACGATGTAAGTAATGTAAATTAATTAGTCAATGTTTAGGAACATTTGATTAACATGTTCTACGTTCAAATTATACCATGCAAACCATAATTTATGTGATATTTAACATGAGTGATTATTATATGTGTATGTTTAGGCAGATTAGTAACTTAATTAAATCCACATTGATGTTAAATTAAAGAGAATTAGGTCTCAGGTTTCACAAATGTCAGTGACGAAAGACATAGTGCGACAGTGATCCTGAGAACCCAAGAGAACTTTATACATTTTTCTTGATAAGTGGATTGAAATAATTTTGCATTAGAAAGGAGATGGTTCGATTTTTTGGACAATGACAATTTAACTTTGCATTCGACCATACTCTTAGGTAGGATTTATATTTAAAATGTCTGTCTGACTATCAAAGTAAAATAAATTTGTTTTTATCTTAGTTGTGATCTGATGATGGTGTGATGTTCCTTTTTCTTTCCTTGTCTTGAATAAGGCTTATCCGGAAAGGAAGTGGTTTTGCTAGGAATTCAGTTGATGGCGCCCATTTATATTTGAATTATTTTTATTAACTTAAGCCCGTAACGACCCTAGAGATACTTTGTCTCGTGAAACCCACTGCTTTTTCACGAACTCAGCTGAATTTCCGACACATTCCTTATTTGACTAGAGGTTCATTTAACTCCGCTCTGTCCTGGAACTCCAGGGATGTGATGTTATAGCAGATGGGTCATCGCATCCCCAGGACGAACGGCTACAATATATATATATATATATATATATATATATATATATATATATATATATATATATTTATACATAAATTATATATAAACTTTTGAACTGACGGTGGTTTTGGGGTCTGGGGGATGTGAAACGCGAAGATATGTCGAAATTTTCCGGAAGTCGAAACATGGGACCCTTTGCAATAGTTAGCTTTCTAATGAAATCTACCTAAAAGGACATTCAATTATCTTATAAGAAATATATCCGTAATATTGAACAAAACATTAGGCGGGACTCAAAGAAATTTTGGACGTTTATTAAAAACAAGAAAAAAAAGGAACACATGCGACACCTTTAAATATAATAATGAGGAATTGGACAGGGGTGATTCCATTGTTGAAGGTTTTGCGACATATTTCAAATCAGTTTATGACTCTCAGTCAGCCCAATACAAAGTCCCAGCCTGCAATTCGAATACTCCCAACACCCTTCACATAAAACTTGTCTCGAAGGAAGAGGTTGGAAATGCATTAAAAAATTTAAACCTAAGTCGTCGGCTGGTCCTGATAATATTACACCGTATGTAGTTAAGGGATGTGCTGAAAGTCTCAGGGACCCGTTACACTTTATATTTAACTTAGCCATACAAACTTCTACGTTCCCTGACGCCTGGAAAATCACTCGCGTCTGCCCTATACTAAAATCGGGAGATCCATCACTAATTAATAACTACCGTCCTATATCTATTTTATCTGCAGTAGCCAAGGTATTTGAATTCATATTGCACGGAAGAATATCAGTATTTCTCAGACCGCTCGTAACAGATAACCAACATGGTTTCCTATCCAGGAAATCTACGGTGATGAATGCAACTAATTTTACTCAAATTATATCTAAAGAGTTAGATAAAGGAGGACAAATAGATGTCATATTTACAGATTTTGAGAAAGCGTTCGACACAATAAATCATGATATCCTTCTTAACAAATTGTGTATTTTGGGATTCTCCCACCCATTACTCAAATTATTCATCTCCTACCTCAGAGACAGGAAACAATTTTTGTTCCAGAAAATTGTCTCAAAGGAATACATAGTTCATTCCGGAATACCCCAAGGCTCGAACCTTGGACCTCTGATTTTTCTAGCAATGATAAACGATTTGCCACGTTGTATAGTACACTCAAATAGTCTTTTATATGCAGATGACTTCAAAATTTTTAAATCAATTTCTTCCGCTAATGACTGCACTCTACTACAAAATGACCTAAATAATATACACAAATGGAGTATAGAAAACAAATTATACTTAAATGTACCGAAGTGTGTTGTTATGACCTTTACACGTAAGAAGAACCCAATCACATTTGTTTATGGAATTGGACCTCAGTCATTGCAAACAGTAAGCGAGAAGAAAGATCTAGGAATCTTGTTTGGCCGAGAGCTTGCTTTCACTTGTCATGTGCAAAAGACAGTCGGGGATGCTTACCGCATGTTAGGGTTTATAATAAGAAACACTAAGCCATTCATTAGGACCAGTACCTGCATAAACCTTTATATTGCCATGGTGAGATCCAAGCTCGAGTACGCCAGCCAAGTATGGAGTCCCTGGCAGAAAACATGCATTAAATCCATTGAGCAAGTTCAAAAGAAATTCCTCAGATATTTACACCTCAAAATAACGGGCAATTACCCACACATGGTACCCTACGGTGAGCTTTTGTTGAATTTCGGCATGACTAGTTTGGAGTCTCGAAGGCAAGTGAATGATATGAAATTCCTTTATAAAGTTATTAACGGTCAAATTGATAACTCATTTTTCCTATCGCTCCTAAATTTCAACATCCCTCGCTTTACTACAAGATCAACTATAACATTCAAAAATGATATAACCAATACTACTTCACATAATAATTCACCTGTATGGAGGCTTTGCAGTCTTTACAACGATGCGGTTCGTGTAAACTGGAAACTAGATTTCTGTCTCTCAATTAGACCGTTCTTGGAAATTATAACCCAGTCACTCTAATTCATACTTGAAATAAAATTATCACACAAAACAGAATCAACAATGTATATATGTGGATAGGCCTGTACCCTAGTTATCAATGTTACTTTTTAGTTTACGATGTAATAATTTCAAAACCTGCTTTTTATATATTTGGCATTAGGTAAAATTTAGATTTAGTTTTTATATTACCTTTAGATTAAGCTTTTTACTACTATGAATTTCAATCTGTGTTAACTTCCTAGTTTTAATAATTACATTTAGATATTAATACTTAATGTAGAAATATCAGAAAGTGTATTCTACTGTGTAGGTGCACTGTTATTGGGGCGCACACTGAGCCCTGTTGTGTACCGTCAATAAATAAATAAATAAATAAATAAGTAAATAAATTTCTACTGGATAACTGGTACGTCCTGTTCAGCGGATCTATCCCCTGGAGCTGGAGTTGAAGCCAGAGAATGACAGTCAGGTCATCGGCGGACGACTACTAGAAGTTGCAAGAGAATCAGCCACAGACTTGGGTGTGCCAAAGAAGACGAAATCTGTGATATCAACCGATGCAGATAACGAGACAGTGAACAAACCATTGGCTACACAAATTGGTAGGCTGGTGAAAAACCCAAACAGACTGAATCTGTAAATCATGGCAGTCTTTATATAATAATTCATTCATGTTGTGTATGTTTTCATTAGTGTACATTTTGTAAGTTAATTTGAAGAGTGATTTAGAATTAACTTATGTGGGAGGATGTCATGTTCGTTTGGCTAATTCAGCCTGAAGATGGACTTTTGTTACCGACCACAAACATGGCCGCTCGCTTGTTCTGTGCATTGTATGTAAATTGCATATTCTGAGGGTTCTGTTGCTCAGTTGCTCAGTCATTGTTTTTGCAATACTTCTTATTACCTCTTCGTATTGGTAAACTGTTTTATGTCGATAGACTGTGGGAGGAATAAATATAAGCGGTCGTATAATATACATTAAATGTGGTGTTGCATTCTTGTTTATCGGAATTGTATCAATCCACAACAGTAATAACTCGCCTCCGGGCTTGCATTGTGTTCTTTCACTCGTCTAAAACAAACGTCCGTCCGGTACATACAGTATACATTTACGATACACCATATAAATGGTTGTGCAGCATGTGGATTGAAGATCTCAATATGCCAAAGCAGACCTGCCTAAGATCATCCTCGATGATGCCAAGCTTTTTCAGGATGTTCACGACGAACTTGAAGGATGTTCCCCGAGCTCCGAAAAGGAGGCCATTCTCATGTGAGGTATTCATGGTCGGTTAATAGCCTCTTTCTCCTCGTTGATTCATCATCATCATCATCAAGTTCCCACTTCAGTTTCCCGGGTGTGGTTTACGAGTGCTCTCCATCTTAGTCTACTCATGTACCACTGCTCCTTCAAGACTTCATCGCAGTTGATTCCCTTGGATGTGACTCGTATTGCTTGATAAATGTCCACTTCCATTCGTACCGTGGGGTCCAGGATCAAACCTCTTCTATTCTTCCTGTCAATGCCAATGATTTCTGCTCTACGGTGACTGCCATTTTCCGAAATGCAGTGCACCTCCTCATAAATTTCAATTTCCTCAGGGATGTGGCAATTGATGATCGTACTCTGTGATGGCGGGAATTTCGTAATAGCTCCTATTTAGAACATGGACCTAGGATATGTCCTAGCGTCTCTGGTTGGTCAAATCCTGGTTGTCGGCATAAGGCTGTGTGCTGGCTTCTCCCCTGCACAGTGCACAGCTCTCACGGCTGAGATGTTACAGGACATTTTGATGGCATTCGTCCATTCAAGGCACGATAAGCCTTTTCTGTTGTTCTTAGGATGTTGTTCATAAACTTCCACTCCTTTACCTTTATGAGGAAGTTTGCACCAAGCTTCAAATGACCGTTTCCGAATCTCATTTCGTGCCCAACGTCCTGATTTTGATTCTGTACCACTGGTTGGAAAAATAAAATATTGAAGTATTTCCTTCTCCTCGTCAAGATTTCAACAAATATCTAAATGAACATTTTCCATCCTGAGGAACTTTTGAACTGTATTAAAATGCTGTATAGCCTCATATTCTGACTAAACTAATCCCAGCCCTCGAACATTCCTGGGTGCATACAACATATCATTAATGTTGTTCATTCTGCATTTTGAAGGATTCATGGATAGACCTATAGCAGATAAACTATTAACGGCGGTAATTAAAAGTTCCTGCGCCGAAGCTTCGTCTTTGCTATTAATACAATATCATCCGCAAATGCTAAATGTTGAGTGCCGCTTCATGCGGGACAGTTCTCCCTAATGACACTGGGGCAGCACTTGTCAGGCTCTTCAATGTGAAGGATGCGTGTCCTGGGGGCCAGGGGTCGCATAACCTGGCTAGGAATAACTGTTGTCATGTGAGCCGGCGGCGAGATTGCAATTTCTAGTTCACTTTTAGCTTTGGGAAAAGATACGGCTTCCTGATTGGCTGTTCCGACGTAATACAACTGCAGAAAGGTTAGTTATAGCGTGGCAAGTTAGACCTGGCCTGTCATGGCGGAGTCTCGTCTAGGAGGGGAAGTAGTGGGATCACTAGGCGCAAATGCGATTTCCCCTCTTTGGTGCAACAACTGTTTGGGGCTGCTCGCTGCTCGTCGTGGTTATATTATGCAAGCATAAAGTATCCAATAGGAGCATTCTCAGTGACATAGCATTGGTATTGGTGGTAATGAACTGAGAGCGCGCCCACTTCACACACTCCTGACAGCAAGCTTGTTGCCGTGCTTGTCAAAGAACAGAGCCGCTCAGTCTTGCTTCGCATGCCTTGACAGCATCTGTACCGTGCCAAGGTTCTGGGAATAATGACTACTTGGCAACATCTAACCAGCGCGTGACGAAGTATGTGCTCACTGGTTGACAAAGAATTCAGGCGGGGGGGATGACGTAATGCAACTGGACGCACATGCGCATCGGAAGGTTCAGATCTAACTTGTTCCGTTATACAGGGTGGAACCTATCAGCAATGTCGTTCTATGTTTAAATAAATGTGTAGAATTTCCGCTCTTTTTTTTCTTGACTTAGTAAGTTATTTTCTTAAGTTGTATAAATTGTAATGTGCCTATCAATCGCTAGCAAGCTTATAAACTGTCGCGGAAGCTAGTAATTGAATGGAGCTTGTTGGAAGAAATGAAAACATAAAAACACTTCCTTGGGGGTCCAGGCACTTTTTTATTTAGCGTATGGCTTTTAGTGCCGGGAGTCTCCGAGGGCATGTTCGGCTCGTGTTAATGTAAGGACGAGGAATTGGAAGGTAGTGGCTGTGGCCTATAGTTAGGGCCCAACCCCGGCATTTGCCTCGAAGGAAGATGGGAAAACACAGAAAACCATCTTCAAGGTTGCCGGCGGGGGGATTATAACCTCCTCGCCTCCCGGATGTGAGCGACTGCTGCAGCCACGCCGTAACGACCACGGCTAACTCACCCGGAATAAAAACACTTATATTGGGCGATGTATTTAAGATCGAGATATGCTGTCACGGTTTTTTTTTCTGTAGAACTTTTCATGCTGAACAATTCTTACACTCACAGTATACAGTATAGATCTGTGTAACGGTTTACCCAGCGTAAGCATAAAAGACACGCTGACGGTAGGTTTTCTTCGACTCTTTCACTGAAATCGTTACTGCTCGGCTTCGTTTTGTCATACATAAATTATTTTCCACAGAAACCTTCCTCGAGAAGTCCATTACAGAATGGAGAAAACCGCATCAAAATCCATCCAGTGGTTTTCGGGAATACCCGTGACATCCAGGAATCGGGGACTTAGTTTTAAACTAAGTAAAGATAGGCTAAGTGATGCAAGATGGCATTGATCAATTAAAACAATCCAGTAATGATTATTTACTTAAGAAGATACGGAAACACAGAGGGCGTAGACACCAAGGATCGTACTACTATTGCTATGCACAGTACAATTTAAACAACTTATCGTGGGCCGATAACCTCGATGTTAGGCCCCTTAAAACAACAATTATCATCATCATCAAACAACTTATCAAAATACTAAGTAAAAATAAGCGGGAGTTCTACACATTTATTATAGAACGACATTTCTGATAAGTACCACCCTGTAACTAAGCTGGCTAATCACAACCCTTGCTGCAGTTGTCTTTCGTCGGAACAGCCAGTCAGGAAGCCGTATCTTTCTCCAAAGCTAAAAGTGAACTAGAAATTGCAATCTCGCGAGCCGGCGCGCACGGTCGCATTGTTTCTAGAGTTAGCAATGTAGTGTATTTTATATTCAGTGTGTTATTTAAAACTAACCCCGTGGCACTACAGCCCTTGAAGGGCCTATGCCTACCAAGCGACCGCTGCCCAGCCATTTGGCCTGCAGATTTTGGGGTGACGCGTGGTCAGCGCGTCGGGTCCCCTCGGCCGTTAATCTTGGTTTTCGTGACCGGGGCACTGTCTCACTGTCAGACAGCTACTCAATTGTCCTCACGAGGCTGAGTGCACCCCGTTCCAACCCTCACGTCAGTTTTAAAATCCCTGACGGAGCCGGGGTCGAACCCGGGGCCTCCGGGCGAGAGGCAGGCGCGCTACCCCTACACCACGGGGCCGGCAGTGTGTTATTTAGGATTAATAAATTAGTGTTAAGTAAAGCCAGTGTTGTTATTTCATGTGTAGGCCTAATTTAAATATTTTGAGCTACCAGAGAGGTGTTGTACCACCAGCAACAACACTAAGGCTGAAACATTTTCAACTTCAGATGACAGCTGCTACCCATACTCATTAATGATCTCATGATCTGTGAATTATTTGATAGTATCGTCTATTGCTAGGTTGAATAAAGCAGGTGAGATAGATCCGTGAGCAACGCTTTTCCTAAGCTCTGTGCTCACTGTTTTATTAATACCGCATTCAACTTTGATACAATTTCCTGAAATAGGATTACTAAATCTCGCAAGTTGTTCGGCATATTTACTCAATTAATGCACCGCTTAAGATATTCATGGTCAATATTATCATATGCCTTCGAAACATCCAGGAACATCACACAGCAGCTAGTTTTCTTTGTTTTAGCATTCCTGAGGCAACCATTAATGATCGAGATATTGACATCGTCTATGTGCGGAGAACTCTTTGAATGATCGTATGCGCCTGCCGATCACTTCTTCTACTCAATACTAAATATATGGTGATAGGTCTCCAGTTACTTATTTCTTCAGCACATCTTCCTTTGTGGAGGATTACTGTTTTTCCTGTTTTGAATACCAGAAAGTAAGTTCCTTTTTGTAATAAAATTAAATTGTGTACAGATACAGAAAAATTATTTATTGCACAACATTCTACACTTCTTAAACTACTTTTCCACATAACTGCCGAACTTTTTCAGGCATTTGTCATAGCGTGGCACAAGTTTTTGGATACCTTCTTCATCTTCTTTCAGCTCGTCGTCATTGTTGAAGTGTTGGCCGCCAAGGAAAGACTTAAGATGTGTGAACAGATGAAAGTCGCTAGGAGCGAGGTCAGGGCTGTACAGAAGGTAGTCAAACACGTCCCAGCCAAATCCCTGTAGGAGGTTTTTCGTCACATTTGCAGTGTGTGGTCGTGCGTTGTCGTGAAGAAAAACAACACCTTTTGACAGCAACCTTCGGCGCTTATTCTGTATTGCGCGGCGCAATTTCCTAAGTGTCTCGCAGTAAGCATCTGCGTTGATTGTTTGACCACGCGGTAATAAATCAATGAGTAAGATGCCTTTCCAGTCCCAGAACACTGTGCACATCATTTTCCGAGGTGTCAAGATTTGTTTCGGCTTAGCCTAACCTTTGCTGGGGATGAAGTGTGCCTCAATTCCATTGATTGCCGCTTACTTTCAGGGGTGTCGTAAGAAACCCAAGTTTCATCTCCTGTGACTATCTGTGTCAGAAATTCTTCGCCGCCTTCATTGTAACGGGTCAAAAACTGAAGTGCACTACCCATCCGTTTTGTTTTGTGTTGCTCCGTAAGAATCTTTGGTACCCAACGTCGGTAAAGTTTACGAAAGTTCAGATTTTCAGTAACAATTTCATGAATTAGTGATCGTGAGATTTGGGGAAATTCCATAGCGAGAGCACTAATTGTAAACCTGCGGTTTTCCCGGATCTAGTCATCAATCGCGTGAACCAGTTCTTCTGTAACCAAAGATGGACGCCCACTTCGTTCTTCATCGTGCACTTCACTACGTCCTTCATTGAACTGTCGGACCCATCTTCTCACCATTGAATCACTCATCGCATTTTGTCCATACACTTCGCAAATTTGCCGATAAATTTCAATTGGTTTCACTTTCCTAGCATTCAGAAAACGAATCACAGATCTGATTTCACTAGCGGCGGGATTTTCAATCAACACCGACATTGTACGAGTAAACATGCACAACAACGCGTACGTGGCTGACAGCGCTCTCCAAATGGCGCACGTTTCTTCTCCTTGATACAGAGGGTCTACCGCGCATATGCGGCACTGCGCTGCAGCGGAACGTACAACTAGTTGAAGACACAGGCGGCACACGTCTATGAAGAAGGTATACAAAAACTCGTGCCACGCTACAACAAATGCCTGCAACATTTCGGCAGTTATGTGGAAAAGTAGTTTAAGGGTTGTAGAATTATGTGCAATAAATGATTTTTCTGTATCTGTACACAATTTAATGTTATTACCAAACGGAACATACTTTCTGGACGTACTTATCGGGACAATTCTTAAATTTGAGCATAGCGGTTGCAAGGAGACTCAATACTTTTGTTGTTTTAGGTTCCTCCACAGCTCTGATAATTACTCGGTCAGGACCAGCTGCTGTATCTGATCGTACTCTGTCATGAGCTGAATTCATTTCAGAATCTTCAATTTCAAATAAAAGATACTTTTTAAAAAATATATATATTATTATACAGTAAATAGCGACATCAACAAATAAATAATGTGGTATATTGGCTGTGTTAAGTACAACAGCACCAGTTCCTCTTGCAGTAGATCATCACCTTGATAGGGTTCCCGCAGCCGTCCCTGGCCGTCTGGAAGGCTACGTGGGTCTGTTCCAGGGTGAAGCGGTGCGTAATTAACTGCGCCACATTTATCTGCCGTGCACACACGTAGGCGAGAGCGCACGCGAAACTAGGACAAGAAGAAAGCATTAGTATCCTGCCTAGGTGAGAGCTTAGATGGATGATTATTGGTACCAATGATGTTGATGATTGTTGCTCTGGGATGTGGATCATAGAGGTCATCTGACCCTCGTAAGACAATTAAAATGTAAGGTGCGTTCAAAAAGTAACGAGCCGGAGGCTGGAATGCGCAAACCGGTGATGACATGGGCTAAACGTGGCGTGTGTAACGAGGTGTGATTCCGACCAGAGCGTGGTTGGTCACAGCCCGTCGCTAGAGGGCACGCGTGCACGTCACGTGACGATACAAAGCGAGCAGAAGCATGCACCAATCGTCCAACGCTGCCAGTCGCATTGCAAACAGTGACATGGTGGCGTCAACCGAAGAGCAAAGAGGTGTTGTTCGGTTTCTGACAGCGAAAGGAGTAGGGGGAACGGATATTCAACGCCGAATGTCACAAGTGTACGGCGAACACTGCATGTCGCTTGCAAGGGTCAAGGCGTGGCACAAGCGCTTCAGGGAAGGACGAGTATCGTTAACCGATGATGCCCGGTCTGCCCCCCCCCCCCCCCCCTGCATTACCGATGACAACGTCCATCTGGTTGATGCACTCATTACCCAGGACCGCCGAGTGACAGTGAACCGCCATAGTTGCCGTGGTCGGATTGAGCGTCGGAAGTGTGCACACCATCATGAAAGAACGACTGCACTTGCGCAAAGTGTGTGCCCAATGGGTGCCCCACAGTCTTCAACCACACCAGGAAGCATGTCGAATGGCCCATTGTCTTGGTCTTGGTTGGACGATTGATGCATGCTGCTGCTTGCTTGGTATCGCCACGTGACGTGCCTGCGTACCCTCTAGCGACGGGCTGTGACCTTCAACACTCTGGTCAGAACCACACCTCGTTACACACGCCACGATTAGCCGATATCGTCACCGGTTTGCGCATTACAGCCTCCGGCTCGTTACTTTTTGAACGCACCTTATACAAATTGTAATATCTAAAAAAAAATGAATTGAATGTGAAAATAAGGAAACGACTGAATATATAGTCTAGAAATAAATAAATAAACATAACAAAGTCGATAGGATATAATTATGATATATTATATAAGGGAAAGCCAATTAAGGGAGTCATGGACAACGTACCCTTCCTGGGGACTGGCTTCGCAGTTCACCACAGTTGGATTAAAAATGTAATTGACTTCTCCTCACCCAATGACAGAACCTCACTACTAGCCATCAAAAGCAACAATAGGGGGTGCTCCCGAGCTAACTTCAAAACTCCTACTAACGACTCCAGGAAAAACCCAGAGACCACAGACCAGTACTGGGATACCCTTGAAGAAACCCTAGATAAGAACACGATTATACTGTTAGGAGATTTCAACGCCCAGATTGGGAGAGAACAGCAATACCGTTAAATTGTCGGACGATATCCTGCTCATAAAAGAGCCAGCAAGAATGGGGAACGCTTAATCTGCCTGTGCACAAAGTATGGACTATTCTTGATGTCCACGGCCTTCAAACATCCACCCAGAAGGGCCATGACGTGGCGTAACCCAAACAGCATGCTCGGTGAGCTCCAGATCGACCACATTGCAATAGACAGATAACACCACTGTGACATAATGAATGTCAAGGTGCTGAGGGGAGCCAACATCGACTCTGATCTCTACCTATCCCTGGCTAAGACGAACCTGAAGCCGTTAAGAAAGACAAACGGTATGCCAGTGAAGAGCAAGAAGATCCCAAGATTTGATACTACTGAACTTAAAAATGACAGCACAAGCTACCAACAAAGACTGGACTATCATACCAAAGAATAGGATCAATACCACTACAAAGTGGGCCCCATTTAGAAACGCCATAACAGAAGCAGCTCATGAGATGATCCTTAGTAGACCTAAGGGAAATATAGCCAGACGACTGGCGTGGGTCAAATAGAACCAGCATAAGAATGAAGCCTATTTGCAGGTATTTATTATGCAAAGAAAGACCACGCCCAGCATCATCAGAGGGGCAAAGAGGAAGCACAACAATGAACAGATCAAGCAAGCAGAAGAGAATTTTCGGAGGAACAACTCTAGAGACCTACATAAGGGCCTCAAACAGCTCCCCTCCAGAGAGCAGACGGATCACTGTGCCTGAACGATATCGAATCTACTAAAACCCTAGCTGACTACTTCCAGACACTCCTAATTACCGAAGAACCTGTCAAACGACTCCCAGTTGGGAAACCCACTAACCCTCACACCAATCACATCCCTCCTCCAACATATGAAGAGGTCGAAGAGATCATAAAACTCCTCAAGAACAATAGAGTATCTGGGGAAGATAGTAGCAGAAATGTTAAAATTAGCCGGGGAACAACCCTTCAGGCGTATCTACACAGTGATACTTGACATATGGGCTTGTGCGAGGCTTCAAGATGACTGGACGTCAACCGTTATTAACCCAATCCACAAGAAAGGAAACAAAACAAACCCTGGAAATTACAGAGGAATGCCATTTCTAGCAGTCACTTATAAGATATTGTCTAAGATCATAGAACGGCGTGTAACGAGAGAGTTAGACAATCAGATAGGGGAATACCAAGCTGGTCTCAGATCATCGAGGTCTTGTACTGAACAAATACAAAACCTTAAGACCATCCTCCAATACAGCAAGAAACGAGCCAGAAAGTCGGTAGTCACCTTCGTTGACTTCCAGAAGGCAGACGGCTCCGTGGATAGAACCAATCTCTTCAGAATCCTAGGGGAACTATGACTTAACGACAAAATCATTAGGTTAGTAAAAGCCACCCTTTACAATCTACTACTTCCGGAGTAAAGTTTCGAGGGCAGCTCTCGGAGAGTTTCCCAGTCAAAACAGGGGTGAGGCAAGGAGATGGCATATCTTGCATAATATTTAACTGTGTTCTGGAAAAATTTGTCAAGGAATGAACCAGAACCGTAGGGGGCATCAATTAATTACGTGAGGCGTTTAGGGGTTGAAGGGGGTCGAACCGAACCGAACTCAATTTCACGTGAGGGAGAGGGGGGGGGGGTGTCTCGGCAAATATCACGTAAGAAACAGTGTAAAATTGCGAGAATACTGGGTAATCATGTAATGGAAAGGGAGGAGGAAATTGATGAGGATGCAAAAGGAGATTTAATATTGAGATCAGCATTTGACAAGGCATTGGAAGACTTAAGCAGGAACAAATCGCCAGGCATAGATGATATACCGATTGAGTTGCTACTCTGCATAGGAGATGAAGGTCTGATCAGGTTATTTCACTTGGTGTGTAGGATTTATGAGACAGGTGAGGTACCCCCTGATTTCAAGAAGAATGTTATTATCCCTATAACAAAGAAAGTGGGAGCTGTCGATGTGAAGATTACCGTACAATCAGCTTGATTACTCATGCTTCAAAGATCCTGTCTAGAATAATTTACAAGAGGATGGAAAGCCAGATAGAAACGGAGTTGGGTGATGACCAGTTTGGTGTCAGGAGAAATGTAGGAACAAGGGAAGCTGTACTAAGTCTTAGACTGATTTTGGAAGGTAGAATAAGGAAAGATAAGAGAACGTTCATGGCATTTGTAGACTTAGAAAAGGTTTTTGGACATGAGAGAGAAGCTGATATTCAGAAAGGTGTAAGGCAAGTCTGCAACTTATCACCCATACTTTTCAATCTTTACATTGAACGAGCAATGAAGGAAATTCGCGTGGCGAAGACAGTCCCACGGTCTTTAATAGTTGTAGAACTTCCTGTATTCAATAACATACATTCTTATCTAGACTTGGCAACGTCACACAAATAAACATTGCACTGACCTCAGAAACCACATTGGAACAAAAGGGGGGAGAAAGGGAAAAACCAGTGTCGTCCAGTTAACATCCGGGTTAGTCGACCAAAACTGGTGCCAGAGTGACCACGAAACTGCTCTAAGTTCCAGTCAGGGAGACAAACCGGATAAGTATCAGCCTGTATTATTACAGTATAACCATAGTTGATTTTGTATAACCATATAATCACCCCCAAACAGACAAACTCCGGATTTTTATCACCATTTTAGCATTTCACCTAACATTTGATATACTACAATTAGCACAGTTGCATTACCAATACTGCAACTAAATAATTGTACATATTGTAAATATTTTTCACCTGTATTCTCAAACATAGATGTTATAGCCTAAGTGTAATGGATCTGATGATGATCGCTAACGATCGAAACTGGTCATCCTAGTGTATTTATTAATCTCATGTAATTTATTTCAGGATTAGGGCACAACCCAGCTCTTTTTTGGGTACATTCGTGTTGACCGACTGAAAAGCACCAAACTTTTGTTTACTTAGGCAACACTTAAAAATGGCTTCAAACCTCACAATTACTATTATTATTATTATTAATATTATTATTATTATTATTAATAATAATAATAATAATCAAAAAATGTTCAATAGGAAAAGAAAAAGTTCTTCGAGTCACATAATACGGTGTTTCAAAATGAATATCGGGGTTTTAAGGCTTTATAGTATTTATTACAGTTTATTTACAATTATAAATAATACATCTAATGAAAGAGCAACTCAAACCGTTTGTCCTTGTGCGCATGAGCATGCACTGGTTCCTTCGTCTTCCGTTAGAAGCGCCAGTAGCCAAGATGGCGACTAGGGAGCAGAAAGCTTTTTGTGTTTTAAAGTTTGCAAGGACTGAATCTGTAGTTACAGTGCAACGTGCGTTCCGTATTAAGTTCCATTGTAATCCTCAAAGTGATAATAACATCCGTAGATGGTATTATCAGTTTGAAGACACTGGCTGTCTTTGTAAAGGTAAGAGTACCGTACCGGCCGACCATCAAAGATTGAAGAACGTGTTGAGCGAGTGAGAGAGTCTTTCACGCGTAGCCTCAAGAAATCAACTCGGAGGGCTAGTTGTGAAGTGGCAGTTCCAGTGATGTCGGTGTGGAGAGTTTTACGGAGACACAACTACGTCCTTATCGTTTGCATGTGTTACAAGCTCTAAAGCCTACAGACTATGGTGCACGGGCCAACTTTGCAAACGATAGGCTATGTAGGTAGCTGCATAACGATGACAATTTTCTGAATTGTGTCGTCCTTAATGATGAATCGACATTTCACGTAAGTGGACATGTGAACATTCATATTGTGCGTATCTGGGGGTCAGCAAGTCCCCACGAGATGGTACAATTGCAACGAAACTCCCCTAAATTAAATGTTTTTTTTTGTGCCATACCCTGGCGGAAAGTTTATGAGCCTTTCTTTTATGCTGAAGCAACTATAACTGGTGTTTCTTATCTTGATGCGCTACAACAATTGGCTCGTTCCTCAATTACAAAAAGCTGAACCAGAGAACTTAATTTGGCACAAGATGGTTTGCCACCTCACTGCCATACCTTACTACGCGATTGGTTAAACGACGTTGTACCCGACCACTGAATTGGCCGCAAGGGGCCGGACGACAGAGCTTGTTTCGCATGGCCTCCACGTTCACCTGATCTGACGCCATGCGATTTTTACCTTCGGGGGTTCGTAAAGGAACATGTGTATGTGCCTCCGCTACCAGCTGACCTAACCAAGTTAAGAAACAGGATTGAAGCAATCGTTGCAACAATACTCCAGAGACACTGAGCAAGATTTTGGACGAAATCGGCTATCGACTTGATGTGTGCCGTGTGACGAATTGAACACTTTTAGGACAAACTGTTTTAAGAGCTGCTCTATCATTTGATGTATTATTTACAATTAAACCTTAACTGTAATAAATGCTACAAAGCCTTAAAACCCCGATATTCATTTTGATACATGGTGGCCCTAACCCACTCTTTCCTAAAGAGTAGCCACCGCGTCATCGGCTAATATATATTGTTGCACCCGGGGTTGCACCCTCATCCCCTACTATCTACGACCTACACATCTATCCCCAGATAAACGCCTTCTGAATACATCATAAAAATCTACTACACATCTAAGCCCAATACTTCTGCAACAACCTCCAATAACCTCACAATTTGAACTTCATCGACCCCGGCCAACACCTCACATCCTGAAGAATGTGCAATTATGCGCACTCAACACACGGGAGGCTATAAGACAGTAGAGTTGAGGTAACTCGGGGTCAGTCTTCCTTAGTGTTGCCTAGTGCCTAACCGCTGCCGACAGCCGCTCCGACGACCGCCGAAGGGTAAGTGTCTAGCGAACGTAACTCCTCACACTGACATCCACACTTTCACCCCCTAGTGCTTGGATTGTAATAACATCTGATTTATTAACTGCTCTGCCAATTCTAGGAGTACTTCAAGTCAGAAGTACTCATTAAACTCAGACATATTAGAAGCAACTGGTCTTTTAGTTTATTTCTTTAATTGTTAAGATCCTGCCCTTCATCCCTCGTCCCGGTAGGATCCCGGTAACACTTAGTTAATTGTTCAGTGGCTCCCGCAGTCAGCCACTCGTCTACGTCACATTGCTTGTCTCGCTTATAGCGCGAGCTGCCAGTTGCCTACGTTAGCATTAATCATAGTAGCCGCTCGGCTGTTTAGAGCCTTCTACACCAAACCGCCCTTAAGCCCGATATCGCATCCTCGAACTACCCAATCAAACAGTACATTTGGGAGTTCTCCTTTCGAGCCGCTTCCACGCTCTCGAACCAGTCCATAACCGACACCTCTTACACTCGAGTTCCAAGCAGCCCCCAGGTACTCATATTTCATCCCCCCAAATATTACATTGTGGAGGGCACCCTCTCGGGTCCCCTACAATATACCGTATATAAGATTGAGCCTCCCAGAATGCCAGTACTTGTCGGCATAACAGAGAGCTAATAACTCTAGCTGGTACCTCCATTGGTCGAGATGGTAGTGATACCACCGCTTTTGCAGGTGATTTGCTAACACATTTCCCGCAACTCTCATGTGGCTACCAAGCCACAGGAAGGCAATTCTAGCAGAGTACTTACTCATTGGCGTACCGCGAGATTCCCCGCAGATCGATTTCCTTGCAGCAAGCTTCTGTCAGAGGGATTCTGACACACGGCGAACTCATGCCCACAAACACCACACAGCCCCCAGCTCGGGTGGCCTGAAAACATAATATGGAGTTCTGTCAGCGCTATTCTGACACACGGCGAACTCATGTCCACAAACATCACACAGCCTCCAGCTCGCGTGACCTGCATACATGATACTGAGGGAAATTTTGACGCACGGCAAACTCATGCCCAAAAACACCACACAGTCTCCAGCTCACGTGGCTAGAGACATAATATGGAACTCTGTCAGGGGGTTAGTGACGCATGAGGATCTCATACCCAGTGCTGGATTACCCATTAGGCCTGACTAGGCCCAGGCCTAGGGCCCCCAATTATCTGGGGCCCCCAAAATTATATTCCGATGATTTAGAAAAATTGTATCCAGAACTGAGACTGTTTCAGCATTATATTAAATTACAATGTCCTTTAAAAACTGAGTTCACTCATTCTGAACTGTACGAAATTCTTATTCGAGACAAGCTTGAGTCTGTTTTTCCGAACGTTGAAATTCGACGCCTCCAACTAAGAACATCGTAACTGACATTTTTGTGATTTTGAGATTATTCGCGTGTCATATACTAAAAATGAGCTCTATCAACTGGAAGATTATTACTCTCTGATTCCCATTATATTTTTTGTTAACCCAGTATTTAAGATCATCGTAAACTGCTGATATTTAATTTGTTCCATTTAAGAACATCGTAACTTGAGATATGATGTTCTTAAACGGAGTGTTGTCTATGAAGTGTTCAGTACAAGTGTAGTTACGATCACATTACAGGAAGCATTCAGCTCATTCACTCAAAACTGCATGTTAGTTTTCCGCATCCGTCCACAATGACTCATGATAATGACATTCCAAGGTGCTCGAAGCTTCCATTCTCGCTGCTTTGTGAGCTGCGCGATCTTCATTTGATTGAAAATCCACAGCCTCTTCCAGTCGACCGACGGGGTCAGGGAATGGAATGAATGAAGCCCCCATCTAGCGGCGAGGATATGAACTGTGCCGGCTGCCGATGCCTGTCGCACTCCCCTGGGGCAATGATTAAATTAATGACAGATGGAAAGAAATGATAATGGAGAGTGTTGTTGGAATGAAATTTGTGGCAGGGAAAACCTGAGTACCCGGAGAAAAACCTGTCTGCCTCCGCTTTGTCCAGCACAAATCTCACTTGGAGTGACCGGGATTTGAACCACGGACCCAGCTGTGAGAGGCCGGAACGCTGCCGCCTTAGCCATGGAGGATCCGTCATTTGATTATAGTTCTCATTTTAGCAGCTGGAGAGCGCACATTTCCAGTTACTGAAGTCGAGACACAGTGCAGTGTTTGCAGTGCAATGTAACGCTGACTATAATGTTAAGGTGATTATTGTGTATAGTCTTTTACCCTTTAAAAATGTTATCAAGAAACAAATTGATGGTTGATTTAGTGAGGAGCATGGCTGCTTATTCAACTCAGTTACAAGGTAAGTGCACATTCATTATTATTGCTCAGAAAGGCCAGTCATTATTATTCTCTTTATGTCAGAAGAGTAGCTTTAACCAGCAACAGCTACAGCCACCTCTAATAGAGGAGAAATAATATGAAAGTTAGGCTTATTACAAGGTGCTGCTTACATTTCAATAACATAAAATAAGACATAAAGTGTCCGGGTAAAAAAAAAACAACTATGCATATCAAAATACTTTTTTTGAGGAGAATACCATCAAATTCTATAATAATAATAATAATAATATGAGAGATATTCTTTTTATTGTTCATGTTATACATTTCAGATGAAAGTACTGACGAACGTAATTTAAGCACCAGGGACTCAGATTCTCAGAGTAACTGTTCATCCCCCCTAACTTCAGAGCAACATATTATGGGTGAAATTACTAGGGATATCTTGGGTTTATCAGAAAATCTTGAAGGAGTCACCTTTGAAGTAAAAGATTGGAAAGAAGATAGTGAAGATAATGGTGACAAATTACAGCATGAAGACGACAATAAAGAAGAGAATGAAAAATCACAGAATAAGCAAGAAACAAGAAAAAGAGAGAAACAGGCTTTAGTTGACATCATAATTAATAATGGCCCAATGCACAACAAGTCGGATTGTTCTAGGATGAAGACTGGTAAAACCATAGTACCCGTTGAACGAGAAAACCTATCCCCCAACACCACAAAACCTGAAAGTTCTACTGAAAACTTCTACCAGAATGAAGATTATGAACAAGAGTTTTTGTTTGAAACAGACTAAGAACCTGAGTCTGAGGAAGATAGTGACAAATCAGTGTATGAAGAAGAGGCAAATTCAAAGAAAAAGATTGAAAAATGAGGTTCAAATGAAATCGGGAGCTTTGTTATGAGCTATATAAAGTTTAAAGTTCAAGAAGGAATTACAGACTTTATATTTTATTCAGATAGCTGTGCAGGACAAAATCGGAATAGGATTTTGTATGCAGTTTACTCCTTTATGTCTGAGACCCTGCATGTTTCCATCACCCACAGATTTTTGGAAAAAGGATACACGCAAAATGAAGGGGACTCAATGCATGCTCTCATTGAAAGAAGAAGGAAAGGGCAAACTATTTATGTTCCATACCAATGGGTTATGCTTATTCGCATGGCGAAAGCAAAGGGTAAACCATACGTGGTTAAAGAAGTTTCCCAGAACGACTTAAAGAATTGCAAGGAACTTTTGGATTTTGACAAGAGGAACTGGGTAGCAAGAGAAGAAAAAATTCACTGGCACAAAGTGAGGCAGGTTCGTATCAGGAGAGACGAACCAACCAAGATGCTTAATGAGTACGACCACGAAGGTGAAGAAGTGTTTATTGATCTGTACCAGAATCGACGAGGAAGACGGCAATCTATTCGCACTTTGGAGCTTAGTAATGCTTATAACGGACTGTTGACAGTTGCTCCACAAAAGGAGAAGGACCTGCTGTCTTTATGTGCACCCAATCTAATTCCAGACATGTATGACAATTTCTACAAAAATCTGAAAGTTACCGTAGCCGAAACAACTGAATCAGACACAACTAGTGACAAATAAAAATGAAAGTAACTTGTCTCGAAGTTGAATTGTTTTAGTTTGTATATTGTGTTTTCAAAACAATGAACATTTTTGGAAAGTTTAAAATAATAACACATATTATTTAATTTAACCTGTAAACTTCTGTTCTTCTGAAATGTTTTCATAGTCTTCAACGATTGTATTGTTCACAGATAACAATCTTAAGAATAGTAAGTTCAGTCAATTCTTTCCTTTAGCTCATTGTTTGCAGTAATAATGGAATTTATATTAATAAAAGACACTATAACATAACGTTGATGGTTATTATTAGATTAAATTGTCCAAACAATAACATCGTAACTCGACATTTGCAGTCAGTTGTTCACACATCTCCAATGAAGAACATCGTAACTTCACATTCGATGTTCTTCATTGGATAATTCCAATTCAGTAATATCGTAACTACGTGTAAATGGGTTATTTAATAAATTCAAACACCCTTCTTCGGGTAAAATAAACTAGGCAATAAATGCTTTCCAATGATTTCATAATCGCAAAGATTGAGAAACTCGCCGAATTGTAGGAATTTTTCTAAACTTTAAACTGCTCTCCTCAACTTTTTACTTTATGCAGATACGATGTTCTTAGTTGGAGGCGTCGAATTGCTTTTCGCATTTTCCTGACCTTCATGATAACGAATTGTTCTGCGGAGCATTCGTTTTCAAAATTGAAACGGATCAAAAGTGCGCAAAGTAGTATCATGTCACAAGAACGATTAGACATGCTAAGTTTAATGTATATCGAGTCAGATGTTCTGCGGGAAATTGATTTTGATGACATTGTAGAAGATTTTATTGACCGAGAAAACAGAAAAAAAAGATTACATTTTACAGAAGTGAAAAATAGTATGATTTGTTAAATTGTTCATCAAATCATCTGAAATGTTTTCAAATAACGGTGATCGTTTCAAATGAAATGTATGTATATGTATCTTCTTCTATTCCTTCATCGTTTGTCCCGCGCGCCTGCGGGGTCCGCTACATGGGTCCGTTGTCTCCATTTCGCTCTGTCTCGGGCTGCATCTGGATGGATGTTCACGCTTTGGAGGTCTTTATGAAGCGTATCAGCCCAACGTTGTTTAGGTCGTCCTTTAGGTCTTCTGCCGACGACTTCAAGTGTGTAACCCTTCTTGGCAATAGTCATCATCGGCCCGTAAAACATGCCCAAACCAACGAAGTCGGCTCTCACGCATCTTGTCTGGGATCGGTGCAATTCCAAAATGTTTTCTGATGCTGTCATTGGAAACGTGTTCTTAGTGAGGCCCTCTGTCCATCTCAGCATCTTCGTTTCCATTACACTTAGGCGGCGTTCTGTCTCGGCTGTAGTCGGCCAGCACTCACAGCCATACAAGGCGACTGGCCGGATGACAGTACGATATATTTTTGATTTTAAATGATCTTCATCCTGCGGTCGCAAGTGACTCCAGTTGTTGTTCGCCACTTCATCCAGGCTGCCTGAGTTCTGGTATTGACCTCTTCGGTGAGTCGGCCGTCAACAGTGATTGTGGAACCGAGGTACTTAAATTTACTCACACGTGTCAGATCTTCACCATTGACCGTGATGGTTCCCATTTCAAGTCTATCTGATGGCATGTACTCAGTTTTCTTCAAGTTAAGGCGCAAACCATGTTCCACCAACCGGTCACACCATTCTTGAGTTTAGCTTTGCAGATCAAGCTTGTTTTCTGCTGCCAGCATCACGTCATCAGCATAAAGTAGGGTCCATGGTAATGGCCGGGGCAGGTCATCTGTCACGGTGTCCATGACTAGAATTAAAAGAAGCGGTGATAACGCAGAACCTTGATGGACACCGACTGTGATGGGGAAGTCCTTGGATTGTCCTGAAGTTGTACGAACGTAACTCCTTGGCTGTGCATAAAGCAACTGCACCCAGTTAATAAGCTGCTCTGGCACATCATGTTTTCGGAGTGCTAGCCAGATGAGACTGTGAGGCACTCGATCAAAGGCCTTTTCGAGATCCAGGAATGCTAGATGCAGTGGCTTGGCTTTCTCATGATGTTTCTCGACTAATAGTCTTACAGCACGAATTGCATCAGTTGTGCCGCAGGTCTTCAAAAATCCCGCCTGGTTTCTGGAAATCTGTGCGATCTCACGGATTCTTTGGTCCAGAACACGCTCAAAGATTTTCATGGCGTGGCATAGAAGTCGAATTGGCCAGTAGTTGGTGCACTCAGCGGGACTTCCCTTCTTCTTAAAAGTAGGCACAGTGATACTTTGTTGCCAGTCAGTTGGTGTTTGTCCCTCGTCAATGATCTTGTTGAAGAGTTCCGTTAACCATTCGGCTGCCTTCCAATGATTAGAACACCATAACTCGGCTGGGAGATCATCTGGGCCGGTGGCCTTTCCAGGCTTCATTTTCATCAAAGCAGTCTAGACCTCTTCGACTACAATTTCTCTTATGGGCCCTTCAACAACATGGCCGGTGGGAATTGGTGCATGGGGGAACCCTTCTGTTGAGATCTTCTTGAAATAGCTGCGCCATCGTTCTCTTGCCTTGTTCGAATCAACTAGCAGGTTACCATCCTCGTCATTGACTCCGTAGAACCGATGAACATCTTCCGAATTGCGATATCTTGCTTTAGCGAATCGATATAAGTCCCGCTCTCCTTCACGTGCGTCTAGTTTTGCGCATAGATCTGCAAAACGTGAGGATTTGGTTGCTGCTATTTTATTTTTTGCATCGCTACGGGCTGTTCTGTACGCATTCCATCGATCCAGTGTTTTATCGGCAAGAAACTCATGATACAATCGTTTCTTTGTGCGTACCGCGTCTTTGACGGTGTCATTCCAAAGCCACGTATTTCTATTGATCCTCCGTCGTCCTGGTTTTGTTGACCCAAGAAAGGCATGTGCAGCTTCGTGAGCAGTCTCTTTCAGTTTCTTCCAGCTTTCTTCAACGGTGGTAATTGGTGGCAGAGTAATTCGGGCTATGATGTCGGCTTCTTTGTCCTTGAATTTCCACCATTTGATTCTCGCAGGTCCTGTGCGATCTACGTGCTTGTTTGTTGGCAACTTGATTCGTAGCTTGCAGATCAATGGACGGTGTTGTGTCGCAACTGTTTCATAGGGGATGACCTTTGCATCAAGCACATCTTTGAGATCACGACGCCTCACAAGGATGTAGTCGATCTGCGTGGCATTAGTGCCGCTGTAAAACGTGATCAGATGTGAGTCACGCCTTTTGAACCACGTGTTCGCAATTACCAGCTTCTGAGAAATCGAGGATACGCTTACCATCGTCATTCTTTTCTCCGAATCCATGCCCACCATGAGCGGTATGGTCTTCCTTTATACACCCTACGTGCCCATTAAGATCACCCGCGATGATGATGTAATCTTCTGGGGGCACTTCAGTAGTCTTTGCATCAAGCATCTTCCAAAAGGCGTCCTTGATGGAGTTTGTTTGACCAGTTTGTGGAGCGTAGGCACTGAAAAAGTGGATTTTTCTGCCATCTGTGATGTACACAATCTTCATCAGGCGATCATCATATCTTTGTACTTCAGAGATAGTACCGTCGAACTTGGATGACTCTATAATGCCAACGCCACTGGTTGTTCCGCGGGAGCCATTATACATCAGCTTGTATATGTATGTATATGTAGGCATATATATATATATACAGTGAAACCCCTCAAATCCGAACTAATTGGGGCTGTAGCCTGTTCGGATTATCCGAAAAATTTGCATAACCTAACATAATAACCAGCCCTCGTTACGGTATCGGACAGTACATTGAGCGAGATAGGCTAGTGACAGTGAGGATGAAGAAACTTCGACAGACAATGTGACTTATACTGAAGCTGCATCTGCTCTTGACGTCGCATTGTGCTTCGTAGAACAACACGCTGCAGCCACGTCAAACGATGGTGCTCAATTGTCACCACGGGAAGATTTTCATCACTTCGATAATTGAAGATAACTGATTTCTAGTGAAAGATTACGTGATATTTTATGTGTTTCTATTGACATTTCATTGTTTTTGCAAAGTGATTAACCTAAGGAATTACAATAACCAACTATTCCGTTTTTCAATCCTGGGTGAGATATAGTAAGTATGTAGCGTGTTTGTCAGGTATGTTAACTGTACTTCTTTGTTAATTTCTCAAATAATTATGTAAATTAAGGTTATAATGTCGAATATATAATTGTTTTATGACTAAATAATTTTCTCTTCTTTGCGTGTGTTTTTCTAACTTAAAATTGTCGGAGAGAAGTCGTTCGGATTACCCGGGATTTCGGATTTCCGGGGTTCGGATTTGAGGGGTTTCACTGTATATGATTTAATAAAAAAGTGTATTATTCATCTTGAGAAAAAAAACTCTTGTACTGTATATACTTTATTAAATGTACAGGTGTTAAAAAATAAAAATTATTTGAAAAAATAAAGGGGCCCCAAAAATCTGAGGGACTTGGGTCTCATTTTACCTTAATCCGGCACTGCTCATACCTGCAAAAAGTATCTTACACAGTTTATTTAAGGATAGCTTCAGACTTTGCAGGGATGATCACAAACACCACACAGTACTAAAGTCTGTTCGGCGAATGGAGATAGTGGAAGTAAACACAGTTGTACACGTGATTACAGGGCTACCCGCAAGTGGTGCATTTAGTTGTGCCTGTTGAACGTACGCCAACTTCCGTGCTGTGTATAGTCTACATGTGAAGCGGGCTGACTTATCGGTTACATGCTACAGTGCGATTTATTTATTGTTTGTTTATGTATTTATTTAATTAATTAATTAATTCATAACTACTTATGACAAGCAACAGTATACAGTGCAGTAAGTCTTGTCTTTTCTAGGGCTACGGCATGACTAATGATCTCGGGGCTTCTTGGCTACCCCTGTCCGGCAGAGCCGATGACGTTAACTGGCCGTGTTTCCCTGTCCAGGCAGTCAAGTGACCACGTGCAAGTATTTACGCGCACTATCTCGACTCGGTGAACAGGCTTTAGCTCGGGTGACCCGGATAAGAGCCTTTATACGAGAGGTTTGACCGGGCCAACTGAGCCTGTACACAAGGGGCGGGCGAGGTTGTGTAGCTAAAATGGGGGGGATTCATGCTAGGGGAGAAAACCCAAAAGCGGCACTATTAATAGTATTGTGTTATGATAGTGTTCCAAGAGGTGTTATTTGGAAGAGTCTCAGGAAACTTGGAGTGCCTGATTAACTCATCAGCAAGATCTAAATGTTGTACACTAGGCCTATCTGTTTAAGCTGTGTCCATATTGGAGACGGTTAGAAACGACCAAGGGAGTGCAACAACGATATGCGCTGTCACTTCTTTTATTCAACGCACTTATGGATTACATAAGACCTTAAACTCGTATAAAATAGGGGATTCCAGGTTTTTGATTGTTTTTGCGGATGGTTTTTTTTTTGGATGCTTAATGCTGAAGTCTTAATGACAATGAAACAACTACTATGCTGTCGAGATCTTACAAGGGAAGTCTCTGAACCGGGGAATCGCGGATCCTGTTGGAACTTTGCAGATACGTTACGTGAGCCCAACTAGGCAAAGCCGTGAAGAAAAATCTTTCGGAAATTATCTTCCCCTTGATTTAGATTTTAAAAAATAAGATTTACGCGTTTAAATTGGCGCGTCAGTGTCGTGAGCTTCATTGGCTGCGTCTGAGGTTGTTTCCCGGCCTACGGCGCACAGTCACCGAATGTGAGGCGACAGACCCGGCATACGCACAATTGAAGGAATAGTTTCATAATGTTTTCAAACAGCATGTACCGCCCGGTAATGTGGCACTCCATCTGGATTCCTTTTCTGGACATAAATCGTTAGAAAATGAAGAGCGCATACGACTGATGATGATCCCTCCTGGGGTCACAGCCTATTATGAACCATTGGATGTATACGGCTTTAGGGCCAGGAAAAGCTTTATCCGTAGATTTTCGAACACCGTTCGGTTATTGAATTTTGATATCAATTTGGCCCAGAGAAATACACTCTTGAAAATGCCGTCTCTGACATATCACCAATTGTCGTCCCCTCGTTTTACTTCAGTATGACAATACGCATGGTACCGAAGTCAGTATCTGACCGACAATCCCGGTTGGTTTTGATCACCCTGTGCCATATTGTTTCGATATCAGTGCAATACAATGTAGTACTTGCACTCGCCCGTGTTTCATACGGTATGGATGGTGTAAAACCAGTTTGTGTTTCCAACATTATTACCACGAACATCACTGTTGTCAGAACTATGTGAAATAGCTTGGTCACTTTCTCACTTGTTTGAACATTGGTTCAGTTTATTCGGTGTTGTGTTGTAATGATGTGTATTTGTGATACACCTTACATTGCATGATTAATAATACAGCACGACGTGCAATATATTGTAAAGATGCAGCATTAATGTCCACGCCGCAGCGCAGCTTGTGAGCGCGAGTTCGGGAGGGCGGTCGTTTGGATGGTGATGCTTTGAGCCACCAATGAGGCGTGAGGCACACTACCGCTTGACCAGCGCGCACAGTTCAAAATTGTAGTACTTACTGCCGTCTACGGTGGGTAGGAGTTAATTTCCGAAAGATTTTTCTTCACGGTTCTGCCTAGTTGGGCTCACGAATCGTATCTGCTAAGTTCCAGCAGGATCCGCGATTCCCCGGTTCAGAGACTTCCCTTGTTAGTATGACGCTGAAGAAAGTAATTGTGAAGTGTTAAGTTGTCTCCACCCTTCTTTATGGTGTTGAAGCTTGGACCTTGTCGGTAGCTACAGAAAAGAAGATTCGAGCTTTTGAAATGTGGATATACAGGCGGATTCTTAAAATCTCGTGGACAGAACATGTGAGTAATGCCGAGGTTTTTCAGCGTGTGAGCAGTCAACCTGAGCTGTTAAACACAATTAAGAAGAGGAAATTGGAATACTTGGGACACATGATGAGGAATCCAAAATACCGTCTGCTCCAAGTTATACTTCAGGGTAAAATTGAAGGTCAGCGTGGACCGGGAAGGAGACGAATAACTTGGATGGACAATATTTAAGAACGTGGTTTGGGCTCTCTTCCAAGGAACTCTTCAGGATTGCACAGGATAAGAAGGTGGTAGCCAGCGTCCGTATCGGATAAGGTAGAAGAGAAGAAGAAGAATGCTGAAGTGCTTTACCAGTGATAGTTGGCGTTTTTCTGTTTGTTTTTTGTTTTATTTTTTGGTTTGGAGGGCAGTGACAGTGCCATTGTAGGTTTGGCAGTGTTTTGTAGAGCTCATTTTTCATTACGTACTGGCAACTAAAAACTTAAGTAATTGCTAAATATTTCCCTATGCATTTTAACCGTATTAAAATTACTCAAAAATCCCAAATCGTTTTGTGCACTTTGCAAAAAATATTTCACAAAATAAGTTAAATGCTAAGGTGTTTTCTCTGATAAATGATGTGTATGTTTAAAAAAATTATGACTGAGCGTCAGATGCTTTCCTCAAAATGACATTGTTTTTCCAGGATAGCTAGTAGTGGATTTTGAAAATCCACAGCCTGCTTCCAGTCTCCGACCGGGTCAGGAATGGAATGAATGAAGCCCCCATCTAGCGGCGAGGATATGAACTGTGCCGGCTGCCGAGGCCTGACGCACTCCTCTGGGGCAATGATTAAATGAATGACAGATGAAATGAAATGATAGTGGAGAGTGTTGCTGGAATGAAATTTTGACAGGGAAAACCGGAGTACCCGGAGAAAAACCTGTCTGCCTCCGCATTGTCCAGCACAGATCTCACATGGAGTGACCGGGATTTGAACCACGGATCCAGCGGTGAGAGGCCGGCGTGCTGCTGCCTAAGCCACGGAGGCTTCATTAGTGGATATTAATAATTAAAATTATTTCAAGGGGGTCCCGAGCAAAACATTGCAGAGGGGCCCTTAAATCCTCTCGGCGGCCATATTCAACCCTAATACAATTTACTCCGTACAAATCAGGGACAAATATATAATGTGCTGTAATGGTTGTGATCTTACCAGTATTGCGATGCGTGCACCCATCTCGGTTCCCCAGCACTCGATGGCAATGGGTGGCTCGCAGTGCAGCAGACAGTGGATGGTATTGGCGATGTTCTTGTCACAGTGGCAGCCCTCTGCCACAAGCACCGTGAAGTCTGCTCCGATACACCGTGCCACGTTCAGTCGGTGTTCGATGTGGTCTACACAACAGAGTGATAAAGGTGCTTTAAAATCCAACGGGAGTCAAACCCCATGTATTTCAAATTGAGAGTGTTTGGCTTGCAACGTTTACGTAGGTAAGTGCAAGAAAAATTGGACAAAATGGCCCACCTTATGCGAATAAGTGAAAATTTCACCAACCTAGTCGAACGAATTTTCAATGGACGTGGAAAACGAAGTGAAAGTGAATGGTTTCTACAAGCTTGGTTTGAGGGCGGCTTCGGTGACGTAGTTGGTAACATGCTGAGCTTCTATGCCCAAGGTCGCGGGTTCAAACCTGGCCGAGTTCGTCGGATTTTTTAAGAGCGTTAAAATCCCTCAGTATGCCTTCCTTCGGAGGCGAAGTAAAGCCGGCGGTCCGATGTCATAGATTTATGGCATGAAAAAGAACCTTCCACTAACTACACTTGTGTGAAGCCAAAATTTGTAGGTTAGAATTAATAAAGCTATATTAGTTCCGACGTTCGCCACCAGGTGCTGACTGCGATGGCATCTAGTTGCTAAGTCCACAAGCTAGGTGTCGTGGACGGTAGCATTTGGTAGCAAAAGAAGGAACTACTTGCAATTATCGTCTGCAGTCCTTACTTGAATTAAAACAGATAACACACACTAATACAGTCATCACAATTAACACCGGTTATCAGACAGATTCTACACACACCCAAAGTACTCGGGGCTACATGACCGCGTTGTCGCGGCCCCTAAACTAAGGAACCAACCAAGTTTGGTTTAATATCGTCAGTGGTCCTGCAAATTTCACTATATGAAAATGAGCTCGCTATCATTCGTTCCGTAAGACTGACTGTCCATCTCAACAATTCGCGTAAGTTTACTTTCCTCTATCAACATAGGAAAATGGCTGGAGGCGAGGCTGGTCTTTAAAGAAAAGCCTAACAGAGACGCAGACGCAGGAAAGATATGTTCAGTGGCGTACCGACGGGGGGTTTCAGGGTTGGAACCCCCCCAGAGATATTCCTTTACTTGAATCTATATAAGTTGTTGTCCCATCTATCACCTGTTTTACGGCATCGCTCGTTAGGCGTCTTAACTCCCGTATACACCTTAGGTGTGGTCACGTTCCTCACTTAATAAATGCCCTGCACTCTACTCGCAGTGTTGGAGCTACCCATGGATCAGTTTTGCTGTTGAAGTGTGCGATCGGTAACTCTTTTCACGTCGCTTTGGGTCGTTTTAATTGTGTGTGCCCGTTTCCTTAAAGATAATTCAGTAAAAGAGGAGTTTCTGCAATTTATTCCAATTAATGATACAGATAAAATAATCAAGATAGTCAGATTTTGAGAGCCAATAGCAATTGCAGTAGAAACACGGAGAGCAAAACATTATTTTTCTCTCACATAGCCTAATATCAATATTTTAAGCAACCACGTCACTATGGGATGATACCACTGCGTCGTTTCAGTCTCAATATTTAGTTACTGTTGTCCATATTTTTTAGAATTTCTTTTCATTTTTTAATTGTGTCGAAAAAATGAGACCTAAAATATTTTTCATGCGAAGTGAGTGGTTATTTAATTGTTGTTTTTTATGAATATTAATCAAAGTATCATTTTAATTATGATGATGACTGTCGTTTTAAGGGGCGGAACAGCAAGGTCATCTGTCCCTGTAATGCCGGTAATGTACACAATTACCCTATTATATTAATGATCCCCCCCAGAAGGAAATCCTGCGTACGCCACTGGCATATGTTCATCGCTCAACATCTCAAGAGAAGGATAAGTGATCCTGGCAATTGTATACGTCACTTTTCCATGTATGGTACTGTAAAATAGAAGTGTGCCGCATTGAGGAACACGATGAAATTGAGTGCCCGCGGCATGTCTGTACTCACCGATGACGACGACCTGGCAGGCGCCCATTGCCTTGGCGGCCAGCAGACACAGCAGTCCCATGGTGCCGGCACCGCAGATGAGCACCTTGGACCCACAAGTGACCCCAGCACGCCGGTTGGCGTGGACAGCGATAGCCAGCGGCTCGATCATAGCACCCTCCTCCATGGTCAGGTGGTCGGGGAGTCTACCAAACAGAGATGTTCCTGTACAGTACATTGTAATACCGTAATTATAATAATCCAAGCTTGCCACCTGAGGGTAGTGGCGCGATACACTCGCTAAATAAATCCACAAAGAACGGTACACCGACTTCACAAAATATACAATTTATTATTAATAATTCTTCTTTTCAGGTTAACCTCTGTCAATCAAAACTAATAATACCTGTTTGTCAACATATAAGCAGGTTTCCTTTACCTGCTCTGTCAGAGGAGCAACCCCGTCCAGCTTCAGGCAGCAATGCCAACTGTACATATCACAAAAGAAATGAAAGCTGAACTCAACACGTCAAATATTTGAATCCTTATGCTGAGTTATATTCGTGTTTCTAATTTACATATTGTTTATTTGCTGTTTAGATACCTAAATGTTTTCTTACATCCTTTTAAATGCGCATTGCAAAATCAATATTAGGCTATAGTAATAACTCATCCATGATGCTTATCATCATCACCAACATCAACATCATCACATCATCATTAGGTTCTGTCTTATTAGTGTTTGTGTTTCCCTATTATTTTCTTACTTTAGCAATAATTAACTAATTACAATAATTTTTTCCTACGCCATGCTTACCTGCCATTATATGTATTGTGATCGGATCTGAAATGTATTCCTGTTAGATTTAAGTACCATTGTTAAGTTCTGCAAATAATGTAATAATGTATTAATTGTAAAATCTGGTTAGATGGAAGAGAGGGCCCGATGGCCGTAATCTTGCCAGACAAAATAAAGCTATCTATCTATCTATCTCTTGCAGAGCATCACCACAACCATCACTCCTCTCTCCCAAAACCAACTGCCAGACCCTAAATAAAAATTAAAAATAAAAAATTAAAAACGACTACAACAACATCGCCCAATCCTCAAGTCCCCTACACCAATCTCCAGACCAGAGAGCACAACACAACTCCCAACATCACACCTTCACAAAAGCAAGCCTCCATTCCGCATGGCAGCAACTATCAATAACATCCCCATGGTTACCTTGCATTAGCAAAGCCACCTTGCCATAAGCAAAGCCACCCGTTGGTAGACCACCACAAAAGAATCCAATGGGCACTGAACACACAAGATTCTCCATGGTGCTCCACCAACAGGTGGCCATGGCTGGCAACCTGATAAAAATACATAATTGTGGTGTTTGAAGCCATATTTTCAGTGTTGCCTTAGTAAACAAGAGTTTAGTGCTTTTCAGTCGGTCAACACGAATGTACCCAAAAGAGATGGGTTATGCCCTAATCCTGAAATAAATTACATGAGATTAATAAAACACTAGGATGACCAGTTTCGATCGTCAAGCGATCATCATCAGATCCAATACACTTAGGCTATAAAATCTATGTTTGAAATACAGGTGAAAATATTTACAATATGTACAATTATTTAGTTGCAGTATTGGTACTGCAACTGTCAGTGTATGCTAAATGCAGTATATATGTTAGGTGAAATGCTAAATGGTGATGGCTATCCGGAGATTGTACTTTAGAGAGATTATATGGTTGTAAACTATGGTTAAACTATACAATTTTAGGCTAACTACTTACCTGATTGTCTTCCGTACTACAGCTATTAGCAGTTTCCGTGCTCACTTGAACTCGCTGTGCGGTCGACTGCGGTGGTTATCTTAACGACTGGTTTTTCCCTGCCTTCCCCCCCTGTCCCTACGTGCTGTGGGGAGTGATCGCGATGTGTTTATGTGAGGTGTTGCCAACCTAGATAAGATGTATGTTATTGAATGAGGTGGATCTACAACTATTAAAGACCGTGGATTAGTCCTCGCCACGCGTGGAGCATAACCCATTCGAACTAAGCGTTGACGGTCTTATGAGGACGTCCCGGCACCTTTAATACTGCCTCTAATATGGGCCTTGGTTTATTGCAGAGGAAAAGTACATCGTACACCTGATCCAGATAACATTTACCTATTTAAAAAAAAACTAATTTCCCCCCTTTTTTATCTAGCTTGGCTGTGTCGCTAAATTGTGTTTTGTTTCCGACAGGGTGTGTTTTTTAGTAGCGTGAAGAGGGGTGAGCTCTCCAAGAACGTGTGTTCATTTAGATTATTGGGATTGTTTCGTTTGGCTAGGTGTATCTCGATTGCTTCCTTTATGTCAAGAGCTCTGCCTTTCGATTCGTGATGGATTATTTTAAGGTCCGACTCTATGTTGGTAAAGCTATGCCCTGCGTCACACATATGTTCGCACACGGCTGAATGTGTTCCGTATCTTATCGCATTTCTATGTTCATTATAACGTGTGTCTACTCGCCTTCCACTCTGCCCGATGTAATTAGCTTGACAATCGGTGTCTTGGCACGTTATAGAATATACCCCTGACCTTGAATACGGGTCACGTTTATTTAGATTACTATTTAGGAGGTGCCTAGCGGTTGTGTTTTTCGTCGTGAAAGCTATCTTTATGCCTTGCTTTTTGAATAGGTTAGTGATTTTATATGTATTCGCATTCACATAGTTGAAACGCGCAAATTTTTTCTCATTACTGTCCGGTTTGGGAATCGTTTTATCTTTATTTTTATGTTTGGCTATAATTTGATTTATTTTGCTTGGCGAGAAGTTGTTTTCCTTTGCTATTTGCATAATAGTTCTTATTTCCTTATTATAGTTGTCTTTTGACATGGGTATGTTTAAAGCCCTGTGCACCACTGAATTGAAACCCGCTAGTTTGTGCGTACTGGGGTGATTAGACTGATTGTCGATTGCATGCGAGGTTTGTGTTGCTTTCCGGAATATGGAATATGAAAGGTCGTTGTCTTTACGTTCAATAGTTATATCGAGATAATTTATTTTCCGGTCTATTTCGGATTCCTTAGTGAATTTGATAGAATGGTGAAGGCTATTAATGGATTGGAGAATTGTTTCTTCGCTTGTTAGTTCAGTATCGTAGATGCAAATTACATCATCTACGTATCTTTTCCATATTACTATCCCCTTTGTTGAAGTCTTTTCTAAGAACGCATTTTCTAGTGCATTGATGAAGATGTCAGCGATTAACCCACTTAGTGGCGATCCCATTGCTAGGCCTTCTCTCTGTGTGTATATTTTATTGTCGAATTGAAACACGTTTTGGGTGAGAACGACCCTCAGTAATCTCACAATCTCTTCAATTTCTTTTACCGAATTGTTGGATTTTAAGTTGTTTTCGATAGTGTTGATTGCTTCAATAATCGGAATATTGGTGTACATGTTAGTTACGTCGAAGGATACTAGCCTGAAGCTAGGTTTCATTTGTAGGGTGTTCAATGCTGTTACTAGTTCTGTTGTGTTCTTTACAGAGTTGTTTTTGTCGTTGGAAAGACGGCATTTTAAGATTTTTAGTAACTCTTTGCTGATTTTGTAATTAGGGGCATTCCTACAATTGACTATTGGTCTCATTGGGCATTCCTTTTTGTGTATTTTTGGTTGTCCCCTCAATGACGGTATTTTCGGGTTCATGTTTATTAGTTTTGATTTTTCGGCTTTGGTCAGTATGTATTCTGTTTCTTTTAGCGCACTTTTTATTTGTTTTTGGAATTTGTTGGTGGGGTCTTTTGTTAATTCCTTGATTTCGTTGTTGTTTAGGAATTCGACTGTTTTTTCAATGTATTCTGTTTTGTTCAAAATTACTGTAGTGTTTCCCTTATCTGCTTTTGTGATGATTAAGTCATGTTCTTTTATTTTTTGTTTCAACGACTTTATTTCTTTGATTTGTTTGTTGTTTTGAATGTTATTGCTATCGCCCTCTCGTTTGAGGATTTTTTTGGCTTCGTTGGTGGCGAGATTTTTGGTTAATTCCCTGTCTTCTGCTGGGAGCTTGTGACTGGCTATCTCAATATCTGTGATTAACTGTTTTATATTGTGGTTCGTGTGTGCGTCTGTGCAGTTGTATTTCAAACCTTTGTCTAACATATTCATTTCACCTTGAGAAAAGGTTACGTTCGTTCTGTTGTTTACTCTGCTGTGGAAATTGAATTCATTGTTATTCGTGTGTTGTTCGTTAGATTGATGGTTCTGTGTTTCTCCTAGTTTTCTTAATTTATTTTCTAGCGTTTCATGCTTCCTCGTTGCTCTGATTTTGATGGTGTCATGTAGGTGTTCGGTGAAGCTGTCCCATTGGGCTGCGTACCAGAAATTACTTAGTTGCAATTGAATGTCGTATAATTGTTGGTTAATTTTTTGCTTTCTTATGTATGCAAATCTTAATTCGTTTTTTATCCAAAGCGCTTTGGCTTGTTTAGTTGAAATGATCGAGGCTGGTGTGTTCGGTACGGTTTTAATTGGTACGTATTTAGGGGTGAGGTTTAGTTCTATACATAAACACATCGCGATCACTCCCCACAGCACGTAGGGACAGGGGGGGGGGGGGGGGGGAAGGCAGGGAAAAACCAGTCGTTAAGATAACCACCGCAGTCGACCGCACAGCGAGTTCAAGTGAGCACGGAAACTGCTAATAGCTGTAGTACGGAAGACAATCAGATAAGTAGTTAGCCTAAAATTGTATAGTTTAACCATAGTTTACAACCATATAATCTCTCTAAAGTACAATCTCCGGATAGCCATCACCATTTAGCATTTCACCTAACATATATACTGCATTTAGCATACACTGACAGTTGCAGTACCAATACTGCAACTAAATAATTGTACATATTGTAAATATGTTCACCTGTATTTCAAACATAGATTTTATAGCCTAAGTGTATTGGATCTGATGATGATCGCTTGACGATCGAAACTGGTCATCCTAGTGTTTTATTAATCTCATGTAATTTATTTCAGGATTAGGGCATAACCCATCTCTTTTGGGTACATTCGTGTTGACCGACTGAAAAGCACTAAACTCTTAAAAATACATAATTACTACCAACAAAACAAAAACAAAAGTACGCTCTGTAACCTACTAAAGTTCGGTTAACTCCACTATACCGGTGGCAAGTCCGGGGCCCTATTCGCAAGAAATCGGGAAGGAGGAGTCGGAGGAGTAACACCTCGTTAAAAAACCTAGGTCCAGCTGACCCAGCTGGTAGTACCTTGTAAGGGTCCCTTGCCAGGGTTACGGTGAAGTCCTCAACGGCATTGTTGGTGGAGCGGTTGAACTGCGGTACAGTAATAATGGCGGAAGGGGCCTCCTTGTGCTCGGGAGATTAGGAGTAAACGGTATATGGTCCACATATATCAGGGTAGCGTCTGTCTCAGATTGAGCGGCTACAAACAGCGTCTGTTCCAGATTGGGTGGCTGATTTTAATACTGGGAGGCTTACTACCTCATCAGTTATAACCCCGCTATCCTTCGGGATAGCCTTTCTCAATTCTTTTCTTCACTCATGATGGAAACACAAAGTATTGGATTATCTACCCCAGGTGGTAATTACCCAGGTGGTAATAAATCCACCTCCACGTATTGTGGAGTTAGTAGGCCTGCGGAGTCTGGAGAGCCTGCAATGTCATGTAAGAAGAAATATATTATGTACTTAGCAACACTTAACATAAACTCACTCCTTCAGATAGGAAAACTAAAGCAAACATTGGATGTTCTTGAGAAACATAACATTGTCATCACTGCATTGCAAGAAACACGATTTTGTGATGAAGAAGCTTTTGAGTCTCAAGGATTCAGAATTTATAAAGGAATACCTGGCACAAGAGTTACACAGAACATCCCTCATCTTGGTACAGGTTTTATAGTCCACAAGAAAGCTGTTGAGTCAGTGCTGGATTTTACATCATTCAATGGAAGACTATCCACATTGTCATTTAGATCACTTAATAAAGCCTACACCGTGGTCAATTTTCATGCACCGACGAACTTGTCAAACAAGAAAGACCGAGAGCAAACTAATATATTATGGGAACAATTAGAAGACGTGATTGACAATATTCCAGCGCATCTTACCACCATCCTACTCGGTGATTTTAACGCTCAAGTAGGAAGAGAGAAAAAGTTTAGGAATATAGTTGGAAACTATCCCGCACATAAACGAACAAACAAAAATGGCAAACAGCTGATTGACACCTGCAAAAATAACAACCTAGTTCTGAAATCTACTGCGTTTAAACATCTTCCTCGGAAAGCCAAGACATGGAGACATCCAAATTCACTTATGGGTGAATTTCAACTGGATCATGTTGCAATATCAACAAAATCAGATCGTGAAATCCAAAATGTGAAGGTCCTGCGTAATGCGAATATAGATTCAGACCATTATCTGTCCCTTATTAAAATGAAAGGTATTCCGTTTAGGAACAATAGAGTGAATGTTGAAAAGGGAATGAAAACGCAAAAGTACAACATCGGTGGTCTGAAGTCAAATAACACTTTTGCGGAAACACTCCACAACAAACCAAAAGATGGAACATGGTCTTCTTTAAGGAACGCCATTGTTACTACGGCTTCGGAATCCATTCCTCTTGATAGAACGCGCAATCACCCTTGGTGGAACGATCAATGTGATCACGCGATAGAGGAAAGAAGAAAAGCTTGGATCAAGTGGAATAACAAGAAAGACGATGTGAACCTTGAGAGCTTTCTCTGCATCAGGAAAGAAACTTGTAAAATTTTAAAATTGGCAAAAAGAAATTTCCATAAATCACAAATCATTCAAATTGAAGATGATTTTCAAAGACACAAACAAGGGATTTCTATCAAACTTTTAAGCACCACTGTCCAAATACGTCGCCCCTACTCTTCACATCCGAGGATCTGATGGTAAACTTAATCTCAATAATAAAGACTGTGCTAAAGCCTTTGGAGAATATTTCGAAACCCTTTAGAACACGGACATACCTACTGAACAACTTGCTTTCTATCCTAGCGTTGCATACCACGACAGCTCACCACCCTCTGTCGAAGAAATAACACAAATCATCAAGGGGCTAAAAAATAATAAGGCCTCTGGGGGAGGATAGTATTGTGGCTGAATTATGGAAATATGCAGATTATGACTCCATCATTTGTCTCCAGAAAACCATTGAAGAAATATGGCATAGTGAAAAATTGCCGGAGGATTGGGCTTCCGCCATCATTCGTCCTATACATAAGAAAGGGGATAAATCCGACCCAAATAATTATAGAGGTATTTCACTGGTATCGGTAACGTACAAAATATTTGCAAGGGCTCTTCTGAACAGAGCAGAACCGATATTAGACCGTCAGTTAGGGGAATATCAAGCTGGTTTCAGGAAATCAAGATCCTGTCCTGAACAGATTCATAACATTAAGACCATAATTTCCTACTGTACGGTACGATCAAAACCTTATGTTGTGATTTTTGTGGACTTTCAAAAGGCTTATGATTGCATTCATAGAGACACAATAATTAACACCTGACGTGAGTTTGGCCTAGACAATAAATCAATTAATTTGTTCAAAGCAAGCTTAGAAAATACCATTTCTAAGGTCAAATTTCGTGGTGAATTGTCCGAAGCCATTGCAATCAAGACTGACTGTAGACAAGGTGATCTGGGATCACCGATGCTGTTCAACTGTGTCTTGGAAAAAATTATAAGAGAATGGTTAACAATCTTACCAAATAATTATGGTATTCGAATTAATTATAAAAAAGAATACCTGAATATAAACTGTCTCGCTTTTGCAGATGACATTGCTTTGTTCGCTAATACAATGGAAGAGGCCACTGACCAACTTAATAAACTACAAACCATAGCTGCTAAAACTGGACTTAAAGTGGCTTTCCATAAAACTAATTTTATCACAAATGTCCAAGATGCCTCAAAATTCATCACGATTGGTCTGCAAAAAATCAAAAAAGTCCAAAAATTTAAATACCTAGGGGAATGGATTACCCCTAATAATTCAGAAATAGCTGCCATTGAGAGCAGATGTAACAAATTGGAAGGTGCCTTTCAAACCTGCAAAAACATTTACAAAAGTAAAAGCTTGTCCCGGAATGTCAAACTTTGTCATTATAACACAGTAATTAGGCCGTCAGCACTGTATGCCGCAGAATGCTTACAGATGACAAACAAAGGTCCATTGAGAAAATTAGAACTTAAGGATCGGAAAATTCTAAGGAAAATATTAGGACCTGTTAATAATAATGGTACTTACAGAAGAAGACATAACAATTAATTATTTGAACATATAGAAGATTTGGTGAGTGTGATGAGAAAAAGGAGATTTCTTTCTTTGGACATTTGGAGCGGATGGAGCATCATCGACTTTCATATCGAATCCACTCATCAATATCTAAAAAAAAATCTATTGTAAATGGTCGATGCAAGTTAAAAAGGACCTAACAGAAGCTCGAATCAATCAAGCTCTGGTTTGGGATAGGAACCTGTTCAGAAAGGCGGTTAAATCAACCAGTAATCTACACCCTTTAACATCTGTGATGCCTCGCCCTCACTGCAAGTGGACGGAAGAAAGGAGAGCTGAACATTCGTCAAGAATGAAGATCTACTGGCAGTCAAAAAAAAAACAAGCATTACAGTGATCATATGAGTGAAGAACATCGTGGTCCATTGATGGCCGAAACGTCTAAAAAAAAAACTAAAGTTCGGTTACAACTTCCTAATGTGCCACTCATACTTCTATCTACTTCTCAGTGGCTCGAACATTGCACACTACTCCATGGTCAGATGGCCGGGTAGTCTACAAGCACAGAGCACTTCCCAATGAGCCACTCATACTTCTTACTAATGCTCAGGGTTTACCCGTTAGAAATCATAAATGATTTAGAAAGAGAGAATCTTTTACTGAGACCTTTAGAGACGCCGGGGTGTGGAAGATCTTCAACGTGCCAGCAAATCTACTGACACGGCTCCCACGCATTTATGCACCCTCAAATGCCAACTGATTGCGCCAGGATTCGATCCTGCAACCTTGGATACAGCAGGCAAGAACGTTACCGCAGCCAATCGATTCAAAAGAGGAGTTAATAATAATAATAATAACGTATGGCCTCGGGAGCTGGGTTCAATCGTTTGATATTTGGCGCCCAGAGGGCAGCTTGCATGTCAAATTTTGTCGTTCCTTCAAACGCTATGAAAGTCAAGGAGGTTAGATATCTAAGCTCTTTGACACTATAGCGTTCTATTAGAGAATGGAGGAACTTTCTGTAGGCGGAATTCTAACTGAAATGAAAATAGTGTTCTATAATCAATTGGTTGAAATAAAAACATAACCTTTCTTCTTAGGTCTCTCATTATAAACCTATTGGGGAAAGTGTGGTTTATGAACATGCGAAATTTCTCGCACGGGTCCGCTAGTAAAATAAATTAAAGCAAGTTTGACTCTAAGGAAAAGAAGTGAATTAATATCGTTCAATTGTCTTACTTTCCTGGACAGATTCCTGCATTTATTACAGTGAGGCTTCATTCTATTACAAAATTATTGGCTGAAAATGGTCAATGTTAAATTCTCTATAACCTTTGGTCTCTAAATTTTCTAAGTTAAACTGACCACTTTGAAGAAAGGAGCGATAGCTCCTCATCCTTGAGGTCATAATCACTTCATCCGGGATAAATTCCATCTTTTAGCTGAAAATACGAGATATATATTGTACCCTTCCACATATGATCTTCAGAACAGAGCTCTGGCATCGGGACATGTAGGGGAGACCCGGGCAAAGTGGCCAGGCCAGGTTTTTGCGTCCATAAGGTGCTGCTCCCTAGCGTCAGTCATGATAACTACATGAGTAGGACGCCATTCGTTGTGTGAGGAAGTTTGGGTGCGATGCGTTTGCGTTTGTCAGTTTTATGAAGAAAATATTGGTTTTTACTACTGCTGATCTAAGGTACGTGCTTAATACTATTCGCTTTGTACTTTTACTGTGATTTTCTAAAGTTAATCAACCACATTCCTAAGAATAGTATGTATTTACGCTCAGTTTAATATCTCAATCAACTGTGTAGGTTTCAGTAGATGCGGGGTTAGAGGGATTTTAATTAATGGCGTCGCTTCGGGCAAAGTGGCCACTTTGCCCGGCAGAAGTCCTTTTGTTGATTATAATTGTAATACCAATTATTATTAAGTATTAAACAGGTTTTAGTATAATTTGACTCATATTTTTGGCTCATAGCTTATTATTATAGCCTATAGGTAGGCCCACATAGATATTTTTGGTTTTAGGTTTTGAAATGGTCTACAAATACAAGAGGAAAAGCGAGCAGCAATCATGGGATGCGGGTGCGATGCAGAGAGCTATAGAAGCGGTCACAAATGATGGAATGCCCTATTCAACTGCGGCCAAAACATTCTCCGTTCCAAGAAACACTCTGAAGAGGAGTGTCCTTGGTAAGAATATTGATGCCAAGGGCAACATAAAGGTGCTGGGGAAGTACCGTGCTGTTTTCACAGAAGAACAAGAAGCAGAACTGGTACGGCACATATTGGATTTGGAGGTACGTTTCTTTGGTGTCACGATTTTAGATCTTCGCTCTTTAGCATACAGCCTAGCTGAAAAAATGGCATTCCGAACAATTTTAACAGAGAAACCAAAATGGCTGGCTTAGATTGGGTTGCTGGATTCAGACATCGGCACCCCGAAATTAGTTTAAGGAAACCAGAGCAGACCTCTGCTGCTAGGGCTCAGGCATTCAATAAACATAACGTGACAAAGTTTTTTTAATATTGTTAAGAGCGTTCAAGAGAAACATTTCCACCCTGCCCACAGGGTTTTTAATGTAGATGAAACTGGGCTCGTAACAGTTCAATCAAAGAGCTCTAAGATTCTCGCTCTCAAGGGTAGGAGACAAGTTGGAGCTCTGACATCAGCAGAAAGAGGCCAGCTGTCGACCTTTGTTGTGTGCATGTCAGCTGGCGGAAACTTCATTCCTCCATTCGTTATTTTTCCAAGACTTCGAATGAAAGCAGAGCTCCAAGATGGAGCTCCACCAGGAACAATGATTGCATGCCACCCGTCTGGTTGGATGCAGAGCGATATTTTTCTTCAGTGGTTTGACCATTTCCTTGCTCATGCCAAACCATCAGCTGCCGACCCAGTGTTGTTAATATTAGATGGTCATTCTACCCATGCAAAAAAAACTGGCATTTATTGAAAAAGCGAGGGAGAAGCACACTACCGTGGTTTGTTTACCGCCTCACTGTAGCCATAAAATGCAGCCTCTTGATGTCTCGTTTATGGGCCCTTTTAACACATTCTATGTCCAAGCTATTGAAAAATTTCTAAAAAACAATCCTGGAAGGGTTGATACCCAGTTTTAAGTTAGCCGACTTCTTGGGGAAGCTTTCTTAAAAGCAGCAACTCCAGCCACAGCAATAAATGGATTTCGCAAGTGCGGCATTGTGCCGCTAGACCAAGATGTCTTCACAGAAGCTGATTACGTTGCTGCCGAATGCACTGATGTGCCTCTTCAACAGCCTACACCAAATCAAGAAGGGCTTGAAGCACGTCAGACTGAAGACCCCGTACTTGAGGCAGCTGAAGAAGACGTGGAAGAAGAAGGCCTACTTCTCGAAGACCCACAAGATCAAACTGAGGCTGGGCAAGAATATCTACAACCTGGACCATCTTCGAGACCCCAGCCAGATCCACCCTCCAGTCCACAACCTGGGACCTCTTCCAGCTCACAAACAGGACCTTAAAAAAGGAAAAAAAAGGAAGGAAGATTGAAGTTTTACGTGACCGTGAATCTTGTGATTATGAGCCACGGGACCTCTTTTTTACGTGGAATCCGAACCACAGGACATGGCATTTCACTTCGAAAATCTCACATGCATTGACCGGGAATCGAACCCGGACCGCCTTGGTGAGAGGCATACAGCTAGGCCGCTGAGCCACCACGCCCCAAACAGGACCTTCCTTCGCTGTAAGCCCAAAAGATATAATCCCTTTACCGGTACCAAAAACAACAGTTGTTAAAAAGGAAACGAAAAGGAAAAAAGGAACTGCTGCTGTGCTGACCTCAAGCCCATATAAATTGGAATTAGAACAAGCAAGAAAGGAAAAAGAAGAAAAAGAAAAGGCAAAAGAAATGAGGCGAGTAGCAAGGGAAGAGAAGAAGAAAGAGAAAGAAGAAAAAGGAAAGACGACAAAAAGGAAAATGAAGACTACAAACACAGTAAGCAAAGCAGGAAAGAAATATCAAAAAGGAAAGTGTGGAGTTAAGGTGACACGTCAACTACAATTTGATGAACAATCTGACAGCAATGAAAGTGACACTGATTGTCTCTACTGCAATGAATTGTATTCATGTTCAAAGGGTCGTGAAGGATGGATAAAATGCTCTGGTTGCAGCCGCTGGGCCCACGAAGCTTGCGCTGGATGTGAGGAGGAGGACGATCATTTCGTGTGTGAATATTGTCTGTAGGAACAACAGAAACAAGTTACTTTGTTAAATTTATTTTTTGCCATTTTTTTTCATTTAATAATTTTGTGCCTTTTTTGTGCCATTTCCATGTTATTTGCCTAATTACTTTGCAATACATTTCTAATATTGATATAAATCTGTTTACTATTTATTAAAACAATGCCGGGCAAAGTGGCCCACCCGTGTGGGCAAAGTGGCCATTTGGTAGAGTTTCAAAAAATATATAAAAAAATAAAAGGAGCTACTTATAGTACTACACCTTTATACCAACAGATAGGTAACTTAATAGGCTAGTTATACACGTAATATTGTCTCTTCATATTAACATTTGAAAAATATAAAAATAAAATTCCCTTAGAGTGGCCGCTTTGCCCGGGTCTCCCCTACGGTACACTATTTGAAGTTAAAAATTGTTCTGGAATATAGTTCAGGAAGATTCATATGGCTGACTAATAAATCATCACACACGGAAACAGAATTCAAATCACTCAAACTTTTATTAACACTATACTCAATTACATCAATAATCATCATCATCTTCCTTCCAAATATTGGGCCAAATGTCCCGTTACGGTCTTGCACTTTCCCTCCATCTCTTCATCGGACGTCCTATCGATCTATTTCCCCGTGGCTGGTAGCGAAGGATCTCCTTTGGAAAACTTCCAGGTTCCATCCTTTGGACAAGATGTTTCCAGTTCTCTTGGCAGTCACAAATGTATGTAGTTATTGGTTTCACTTTTAGTTCCTTCAGCACATCCTCGTTTCTCTTATGATCCCATTTAGTATAGCCTGCTGTTCGGCGCATAAAGGTCATTTCGCGTGCTGTGAGTCTGGAGATGTCCTGAGATCTTATTGTCCATGCCTCGCTGCCATAGCATAGGGTTGGTCTGGCTAATATATTATACAAACGCAAGCGTGTATGCCTTTGGACAAGAGATGGCTTCATGACGTGATTGATGATTCCTGTTGTTCTGGTATAATTAGTTATTTTTGCAGTTATGCCTCGTTCTTCTTGAAAAGATAAATGATATCCTAAATACTTGAATTCGTTAACTCTTTCTAAAATTTTACCATCCAGACAAATTTTACTGGCGATAGGGTCCTTACCCTTAAAGGCCATTACTTTAGTCTTTTCAGTAGAAATGCACATGCTGAATTTTGATGCCACTTTCTGGAGGTTGAATACTGACCACTGCAGATCATCTTCAGATGCTGCTACCAATGCAACATCATCAGCAAATAGTATAGCATCTAAATTTTTTAGATGCCTGCTGATAGGTATTGAACCATGTCTTTCACGCCTCCATTCCTCTATTATAACATTCATGTAGATTATGAATAGCAATGGAGAGAGTCCACAGCCTTGTCTTACCCCTCTGCTGATTGGCTTCCACTCGGATTTATGATTACTTAACCTTACTGCAATAAGAGTACCACTATACATGTTGGAAATGTTATCAATTAACTGTTGGGGGACACCATCCCTGGCCTATATGTCAATAAGTCTGTTTATGTCAACAAAATCAAAGGCTTTCTTAAAATCAACAAATGATATGTGTGTTTCCAAATTGAACTCCCTGCGTTTTTCGATCAAAATTTTTAAGGTGAAGTATGCATTTGCACATGTGCGACCTTTTCTAAACCCATGTTGTTCATTCCCTATTACCTCAGAGTAATGTTTCAGTAATTTTTCTTTAACAATGTTTGAAAAAATTTTGTATCCAGAGTTAAGTATACTTATTCCTCTATAATTTTCCAAATCGTTCATATTTCCCTTCTTATGAAGAGGAACTACTATTGCCTTTTGCCAATCTTCTGGAGGCCTGTTACCCATCCAGATTAAATTCAATAATCTGAGAAATCTTTTCTTTGTAACGTGTTTTTCGAGGGGTTTTTATGCCACTGGCATAAGTCAGTAGGAAGCCATTCTATATTTATTTACGCGGCAAATTGATCAGCCAAGATAATTTTTCATGTTAATTTATTATTATTATTATTATTAACTTATTATTATTATTATTATTATTATTATTATTATTATTATTATTATTATTAAGGTATTTTTGGAGCATTTTTATAAAATTATAAGCATACAGATAGGTTTTCTATATCATAGAAAACACTATCAAGCAAATTATTACGAACGACATTATCATAGAAAATTATATGATTACGGAATTTTACGGAGTTTCGTCAGTTAGGGTATTATGAGAGACATGACTCACTGGGAATTCAGATACAGGCTGATTCTTGTCAAGAAGCATTACGCAAGCCTGGTTTGCAGCGTCAAGAAAAGGCGGATAGTATGGAACGGCAATCGACTTCACCCTCCCGCCGAGTGTAATGAGCCAGAGGTGGGGAAGTAGCGCGTGGGGATCAGCCAATCAGTGGAGACCACGTAAGCTGGAAGTCGACACTGGAGTGGGAAGCCGACGAGGGCATATATCGTTTGGCGCGCCGTGGAGTAAAGAACTTCTTTGTGTAAGACATGACCAGTATGGTTGCGCGTTTGTGTGGCTCCGATGTTCAGTGGAGTGAGGGACTATCTTTGTAAAACTTAACCAGTGTGGTTGTACGAGTGTATGGCTCCGATGTTCGGACCATAAAGTCACCAAATCTACAAGTATATCATCTACTAACGAAGAAGATGACGGCGTCCAGGAAACAGTGGGAAGCTCTCTTCATCATCCAGTACGAGGGAAATGCTTCGGCAATTTCCAGTGGTAAGCGCGAATGACACAGAAATACGCAATCTCTCGTTTCTCTTTGCTTTATATTCAATATTTCAGTAACTTCATAGCTTGGGAATAAGAGTAAAATCAATAATTTATCAAACTCCGTTTTCACGTAATTCTCTATCGGTAATATTAAAATCGCAACGCTCCAATATAAATTTAAACTTATTATTATTATTAATTTTTCAATACGTGTTATATATAATAAATTCATTTCTTTTAACCATGCAATCTTTGCTTTCAGTAGGTAGCATTAGATATAGACCAATTCCTTCTCCTGATACAATTGTTTGTTGGGTTAGTGATCAAATCATACCACGATCTGACTGAATAGATTCTTGAAGGTGTTCTACCGGAGCTAGGTGTTGTTAAATACAAATTTAGATTTCAACATTGCGTTGAGGTCTTGGCGCCCTTTAAAAACAACATATCTTAGTAGAAAACATTACATATGTCATCCCAACAGTGAGGGCATTAGTTACCGTTACATTGTACGCTCAACGTGGAGCGAAGCGAGACAGTTACACTTGTCGCTACCAACTTGGGGCTGAAAACCTAATAACATTTGTGGAAGGAGAAGGGTATATATTTCTGTGCCTGTATTTTGGGGGTTATTTGTCTGTATCAGTGTATATCATTATGGGGGATGAGAAAGAAAGACAGATGAGGTTACGTAGTGGTCATCAACGGGAGAGTGATGATACGAGCAGTATGTCGAGTGATGGTAGTACCGGAGTAGCGGAGGTAAATCCCGATACTGAAACAGGGAATGTAGGCGGCCAACCAGAATTAAAAACTTTACTTCTCGAGTTTATGTATCAGAACAAAGTTAGTAGTGATGCCTTAAATGCAAAATTAGAACAGAATAATGCAAGATTAGAAAAAAACAGTAGGGAAAATAAAGAAAGTACTGATGCCTTAAATGCAAAATTAGAGCAGAATAATGCAAGATTAGAACAAAACAGTAGGGAAAATAAAGAAAGTACAGACGCTTTAAATGCTAAACTGGAACAAAACAACGCTAAATTAGAACAAAATAGTAGGGAAAATAGAGAGAGTACTGAAACTTTAAATGCTAAATTAGAACAAAACAGTAGGGAAATTAGTGATAAATTCGACCTGATTAGAGGTGAGATCAAGGGGGTGATGGAAGAGAAGGCTAAAGAGATTATCGCAGATGTAGACAGAAAATTAGGAAAAGTACAGGAGGAGTTAGAAATTAGAATCAGTACACAGGCTGAAAATTTAAAAGAACTAGTACAACTGGAAACACAGCAGGTCAAAAAGCAATTGGGGGGAGAAATTGACAAAATTCAGGTAGCAACTAAAGAGGTTAAAGAACAGCTGGGGGGAAGAATTGAGAAAGTCCACTCGCAAATAGTTGCAGAAGTAAATGATTTAAGAGAGAATAATAGAGAGAGCATTAGCAAGATTGAGGAGAAACAAGCAAAGCTATATGATACAGTAGAAGAATCAGAAGGAAACATTAAATTAACAGTAAACAGTATTGAGAGGAAGGCTGAGGAGAAAATCGCAGAATTAGAATTAAAATTAAAAGCTAGGATCAGGCAAGAAAATAGTCAGAATAGGCCAGTTTTTGTGAATAGCACACACAGGGAGGTAGAACTGGGTAAGTTCAGCAATCGACAGGGGTGCCCAATGGAGTTCATGAATACTATAGAAAATAAATTCGGGGAGAGGTTGGAAAATGGTAGTATTGAGTGGTGCCAGGTAGTTGAAATTTTAGAACAAGTGTTTGTGGGGGAAACGAGGAATTGGTTTGCTGTCTACAGAGACAAGTTTACTGATATTAATGATTTTAAAATGAAATTCTGTGAAAAGTTCTGGAATGAGGTTATTCAGTCGCAGCATCGTGAGGGAGTAGTGTGTGGTAAATATAACCCTAAAGGAAGCTCCACCATGACCGAATACTTTTTAGGGCAGGTATTAGTGTGTAAATATCTGGATGGCTTGAAGGAGGAAAGTGATGTGGTGAGGTTGCTACTTAGGCACTTTCCCTATAGGATCAAGGAGGCTGCTTGTATCCAGAATGTAAAGACAATATCACAAGTAGAAAATTTGTTAAGCACATTTGATGCACTAGGGAGAGGGGGTTATGAGGACAATTTCAATAGGAACCAGGGTAATAATAATAATAATAATAGGCCTAATGAAGCCAGGCATCAGGAAGTTCAAGGGAACGGTGGCGAAGGAGCCAACGCTCAAAATAGAAATAATAATAATCAGCAAATTCAGAACAGAGGAAATGGCTATGGTAATCAGTACCAAGGTAGGAACAATGATTTCAGGGGAAATCAAGGGAGGAACAATGATTACAGGGGAAATCAAGGGAGAATGGTAGTAATATACAGCCAAACAATGACAACACAGCCCAGAACAACCAGACCAGTGCAGTAGTTAGTAGTACTACAGCCAGCTGTAGCGGTTCTTTAAACGCGAACCAGGCTGCGAAGTAAGGTCAGAATCTCAGTCTGTAGCATGCCCTGTCCATACAATTATACAGGAACATCATCATCATCATCATCTTCATTTCCCGTTTCCAGCTTCCTGGGTCTTGTTGTGAATTAAGGACCTCCAACGTTTCCTGTCTCTCCACCACTCCTCTCCTGTTTTTAGTACTTCTTCAGGGTTTCCTCCTCTCTTCTCTACACACTCCCACACTGTATCTGCCCATCTCTTTCGGGGCCTTCCTCGTGGTCTCTTCCCTGTCATCTTTTCACAGAAAGTTTTCTTTGGTACTCTCTCCTCTCCCATTCTCATCATATGTCCTTACCACTTTAACTTTGTTGTTTCTATCCTGTCCTGCAGCTTCAAGATTCCTGTCCTTTCTCTAATCTCTTCATTTCTAACTCTATCTCTTCTGGTCTTGCCCTCTATACCTCTTAGGAATTTCATCTCCGCGGCTTGTATTCTACTCTCCTCTCTTTTTGTAGTAGTCCACGCTCCAGCTGCATATCTTAGTATGGGTCTGTAGTAGGTTGAATATAATACATTTTTACATTTCTTTGGGACATCTCGGTTCCACAGAATACCCCTTATGCTCTGGTAAAAACTGTTCGCTTGTTGTATTCTCTTTCCAATTTCCGCAGTTATCCTTCCATCTTCTGTGTTCACACTTCCCAAGTACTTGAAACTTTTAACCACTTCTAGAATTTTCCCATTCAATTCTATCTTTCCTCTTCCTTCCTTTCTTCCTCTTGACATTACCATTGTCTTGCTCTTCTCTGTGCTTACTTTCATCCCATATTTCTCTATTTCTTGATTCCATACATCTAGTTGTTTCTGTACTTCCTTTTCATCCTCGCCCCATATCACTATATCATCTGCAAACAGCATGGCCTTTGTTGCCTCTTGTCCCAATCTCTGTTTAACATTCTTGTGAATTTCATCCATGACTATGATGAATAGTAAGGGGGACAATACACTTCCCTGTCGGAGACCTGTTTCCACTTTAAACCATTCTGTTTCTCCTATACTGGTCTTCACGCTACTCACACAATATTTGTACATAGCTTTTAACATTTGGACATCAGCTCCGTTAACTCTCCTTTTCCTTAATACATTCCAAACCACCTGTCGAGGCACACTGTCGTACGCTTTCTCAATATCAATGAATGTCATCACCATGTCTTTCCCAAATTCCCATCTTTTCTCCATCATTTGCCTTAATGCAAAGATTAGGTCAAATGTTGATCTGTCTTTCCTAAAACCATACTGTTCTTCTTCCATCTCTCCTTCTATCTTCCTCCTCAGTCTGCCTTCCAAAACTCTCTCAAAGATCTTAGCTACATGAGCGATAAGAGTGATCCCTCTGTAGTTATTGCATTCCTTTTTGTCACCTTTCTTAAAAATCGGGATAATTAATCCCTTTCCCCATTCTTCTGGAATCTCTTTCTTCTTCCAAATTATTCTAAATAATCTATACAACCACTGTACACCTATATTGGTCCCGCTGCTTTTATCATTTCCGCGGACACCTCATCCTCTCCTGCTGCTTTACCGCTCTTCATCTTCTGTATGGCTTCCTCTATTTCTAGCATAGTGATCTCCTTTTCTTGTTCTTCTTCTTCTTCCATTGTTTCTTCTTGTTCTTTTTCATCTTCCAGTTCAATGTATTTAACATTTAGTAGCTTTGAAAAGTATTCTTCCCATCTTTTTAATATATCATCTCTTTGATACAATATCTGTCCTGCTTCAGTTTTTACAAATTTTGTGTTTTCCCTACCTTTTACACTGTTTTTCACCAATCCATATAGAACCTTTTTACTTCCTTGGATATCCTCCTTCAAAGTTTCCGTGAAACCTTCCCAACTTTTCCTTTTTTCTTCTTGTACAATTTTTTGGCATGCCTTCTTTGCTTCTCTATATTTTTGCCATTTCTCTGCATTTTTACTGCCTATCCACTTCCTCCATGCCATTTGTTTTTCTTTAACAGCTTCCTTTACCCTGTTGTTCCACCAAGGAGTCTCCCTTTCCTTTTTCTTCCCTGATAGTCTTCCACAACTGATTACTGCACACTTCGCAAACAATTTCTAAAACATGCCCATTCCTGTTCGACACTTTTTGCTTCGTCTTTGGGAATTTCCTTTTTCAAGTCTTCTTGGAACTTTTCCATTGTCTCTCTCTCTTTTAGCTTCCACACCTTTATTTTTCTTTCCCTTTTCTCCGCAAGCTTTGTGATTTTCCCAAGCCTTAATTTGACCTAAATGTAAGAAATGAATTATTACATGAACTAAATGATGAAGGTATTATTCAGGAAGTGGTTAGTAAGAGCCCCATAGTTAAATTTAACGTGTCCGAGTCGTACACAGATGTTTTAATTGATAGTGGTTGTATGAAGAGTTGCATAAGTAGTGCATTTTATGATAAAATGAAAGGAACTGGAGTAAATTTTGAGGAGATGCCAATTAAAAGTACTTTTGTTATCACAGCTGTTGGGAAGAGGTCTAAAGTAATTTCTAAGCAAGTTTTAGTAGACATTAAAATTAATAATCATGTGAAAAAGCAGATTTGTCTTGTAATTCCAAATTTAGTATTCAGTGTTATTTTTGGTTCAGAGTGGCTAAGTAGAGTGTCTGGTAACTTATGTTATGATGTAGGGAGTTTGAAATTTAAATGGGGAGATTCTGAAGTAGAAATAGCGTTCAATGACCATATTCAGAGAAGTAGTGTTGTAGGTGTGATTTGTACTTTAAATGAGATATCGCCAGCCGTAGAGCGGGGTTCTCCATGTTTTGTGGGCAGTGTGATTACGAACGGTAGTCTAGCGGACTCGTTACGTGATGCTGCATTTCAGGGAAATATAGAGGTGGAACAATGTGTTCGGCTCTGTGATGTGTTAATGTGTAATAGGAGAGTTTTTGAGGATCGCATTGGTATGGCCAATTGCTATACACATTCATTGAACGTTATTGATAGGTCAGTATTCACAGGACATAGATATCCTGTACCTTTCGCTTATCAGAGTGCAGTTGAGGCACAAATTAACCAGATGCTTGAAGATGGGATTATTGAGCACTCTAACAGTCCGTATGTTAATTCTTTGATCACGGTACCCAAGGCCGACAGCACGGTTCGTATTTGTTTAGACGCTCGTTTTGTTAACAGTAGAATTAGTTCAGAACAGCTGAAATCTATGTCAATAGAGGAATTAATGCAAACATTTGAGGGGAAGAAGTATTTCACTTACGTAGATTTGAGTTCCAGTTTTTGGCAAGTGCCACTTATGTACGAAGATAGACCATTTACAGCTTTTAGTCATAAATATAACCTTTATCAATTTTGTATAACACCTTATGGGTTAAAGAGTAGTTCAGCAGCTTTAATTAGGGCTTTAAACATTGCATTAGGGGATGACACAGGAGAGTTTGTAACCATTTACATTGATGATATGGTAATTAGTTCACGCAGATTTGAGGAGCATCTACGCCATTTAGATATAGTTTTTCAGAAGTTAGATCAGGCAGGGTTCACTTTGAAGCTGTCTAAGTCGTCATTCTGTCAGTCAGAAGTGACATTTTTAGGTCATAGAGTGTCGAGTAGAGGTGTGACACCAGAGGAAAGTAGGGTTAGCATGTGTGGACAGTAGCAACAGGGCATCGTTACAGACACTGAGAAATAGGTATGTAGAGCAACGTGATGACGTTCATTTAAGGGAGCCACTTGCAAGGTAGGAAGCAGGTGACGCAGTAACATTTATGGTTTCCAAACGTATTGGCAAAGCAGCATATGTGCTGGAGGATAGTGAGGGAAACAGATTATACGGGACGTATAATATACATAGTCTACGAAAGTATGTGTCATAAAGTAAGTGTGTTTAGCTGGCGAGCCAGCCTATCAAATGAGTAAGTGTGGTATTTGGTGCGTGGGAGGATGTGGTCTTCCAGGCAGGCGTATCAGAAGTCACACCGGGGGGTAGTATGTAAGTAAATGAGAGTTTTTAAGGTACAGGGAAATATGACGGGATTGTCGGATGCTCTTGAGCACTAAAATGTCTCGATACACCAAGGCCAGAATTTGGCAGCGCTGGTGAATTCCCATTTGTCTCCTAGAGATGGGTGAGCGCTTGGACAGGGTATTTTTGCTTAAGGCGTCCACGAGACAAAAGATGGGCCATCAGAAGGCGAGACAGTCCTTCATGAAACTCATACATAACAGCACACGTGATTTCTGTTTACGGCCTCGCCATGTAAGATTTATAAGTGTGTAATTTAGGTAATTGGTACAACGGTATTATTTGTGTGAGGAGAACTGGTCTGTGTTGAGAACTAGTAGTAAGTAGAATATGGTCTACGGGAACTTAAGAAGACAGGGCGATTATGGCACAGAAATATTTGGTGTTATATGTAATGCGCACTTACTGTTTTTTTTTTCAGAAGTCAATATTAATTTCGTCTGTTATAAAGAGAGATTAAGTATTATGGTCACGATGCGCTGCCGCAATAGTGTGATCGTGTGTTCAGTGATAAGTGAGATTAAATTTCACCATAAGGAAGGAACCTCCAGTGAAATTAGGAAGTTATATGGTGATATATGTATATCAGAACAACCATGATGCGTGTGATGTGACATCTTATATACATAGTGCTCACACAGTAATTATGTCAATTTTTCCAACATAGAGAAATTTGAGAGGCGGAAATATCCGTGGAACATTATTCTTTATGAAAAACATTGGACTGGTTGCAAAGTGCAATCCATAGTGACAACAAACTTTGACGCAAAGTGCGTAAAGAAAAATTATGAGTGTATATATTGAACCCATGTACCATGGGGTCAAAGGGGTCGAATCCATGTATTTTTGGTGAAAGGAAGGAAAGAAATATACAGTCTTCAAAGGAACATAGAAAGATTTTATACAAGAGAGCAGGCATAACGTTGTGAAATAAACAGAGGCCAGATGGCTAGGAGATGAGATCACGCCTGACGCATCGCTCGTAGCCTATCATAGCTATATTTAGAACGAGTGGAAGTTTCCGTCGGTTAGACAGAGACCTTGTTTCGGAAATTAAGCTTACGATTGCATTAAAATGGCAACTGCGCAGCGATGCCAGAAGGAGAATAATTAAATTTAACCCATTTGCAAGAATAAAAGTAATTAAATAAATACAGCATTGTGAATCATTTCGGAATAGAGATTTTTGTGTGGGGAAAAAGCTTTTAGTAATTGCTTAGAAAAGAAGTGCAAATGCAGCATTACGTAATTAAAAGTTCCCTGAGACCCGAGGAGTGGGGAATTAAAAATCAACTGTAACACCCACACAGCTGAAGACTAAATTTTATTTAATATCTCAGAACTGCACGATCGATTTTCAAGTGCAAAGAAGTCACTTTACGTTTAGGAAACGAGCTTTCTAGAGATATAATTTTTATAAGTGTGCGACAATTACTTCAAAAGTTGGTCACGAAAAGGACTAGGACTTCATCTTTTTTTTTTAATTAAAGAGTATAAAACTCCTGGCAGAACCAAGCCAATCATGCAGTTATTCCGAGAGCCCGAGAGGGGGCGTCCGGCTGTATCAGTATATGCAGTTCACGACAGACTCCTTGAGGGGAGACGCTACATCACCGAATGCAGTCTACGAGCATCCCTTGAGGGGAAACGCTGTATCACATCGTATAGCCAGTATCCGACAGCCCGAGGGCGTCGCTGTATCGACAACCACCGTGCATCCGTAAGGAGTGGCCGAGAAGTATTATCAAAGTATCGCCGTGTGGAGAATTAGGGAAATCCTAAATACAGGATCTAGTTCCGCCAGTATCAAACTTACAGTGAAAAGTTCAGTAATTATAGTCAAAGCAGGCTGCGAACTTAGAGAACAGGCGATAGGTCTTCAAAAATACAGTCCAATTAAACGACCGAAAATATCGTAACGTTTCGAAGTACCATAACAGCGAGATAAACATTCTATCAACGTATAAGAACCCGATCAGGGTCGGACAAATAAGGTTCGCATAGGGTTCTGAAAAAATAGGAATTCGAGGACAGAATAAGCGGAAAAGAGAAGTAAATTCTAGACATTGTTTCAAGGAAACAAACGAACTATAAAAAGCACTAAGTTACGAGGAGTATTAGTGGCTAGAAATTAATAGGTCACCGATAGATTATCTGGGAGACCGTGAATAAGACAGACTTTCGTTAGACCAACCAATAGGGTCTAGGAAAAAGCAGTTTCAAGCTAATAAATAATAGCTGATCGTCAGGAAACCGGATTTGAAGGAGTACGATTCCAGGGAGGAGGTAGATGGTTCGAGACTTTCATATTGGTTAGAGAGGAAGCCGACATTTACGAATTTCACCCTTGGAGACGGGAAGTAAAGAAATCACGTGTGGAAGGCATAATAAAAGCCTTAGTGATTAGAATCTGTTAAGTGTAAATATATAAAATTCGTGTTAAAGAGTAATATTTTCAGTGATTTTAGTGTGTATTATAGAAGAATACACCAGTATATTTTAAAATGTTACCAGTGTTTAATGTATATGCGTGTCAAGATATGTCAGTATATGAAATGAATTTGAGCAAGATGGGGTAATCACAAATAGTGGGCAAAAATGAAACATCGTTGGAAAGCACGGTATTCGACCGTCTGAGCATGTAAGTAACTATTTTCATTATGTTTTGTGTTGGGGAAGTGTTTGTGTACAATCCACCGGAGTTTGAGAAATAGGGATGTTTTTAAATAACGAATAACAGAATAAGAGCGCGGTCTGAACAAATAAAAATTGAGAAATTATAAAATAATTGTGTGAAATGAATAAATCCTTTAGAGGAAAAGTTGGAAATAAAATATCAGTGTATTTGATAAATGTTATAAAAGCAAGCGTAATAATAATAATAATGAAAAGTATATAAATGAAGATTAATTTGAATTATATGAAAGAAATAGCTTTTGAGCTTTTGTAAGGAATAAAGACATGGTATAAATACATGTTCTTAAAGTATAGTGATTATTGTCACGGGAGAGGATAAATTTAAAAAAATTGAGATGTAGATCAAATGTTGATTTTGAATTTATCAGTTCTTTGGAAGACGCTAGGCCTTAAAGTAATGTATAGCGCATTGTCGCGCATTAAAGTAAATTATCACGCTAGGAAGGCGTTGAATCTAAATATACTTGGTAAACTAATTGTGAGGGACAGTTGATTGCGGTAATTGAGCTATAATAAGTCCTCCATTATGGGATTGGTTCCCGAGGCCATGTGTGTTATATTGTATTAAGTAATAGGGGGGATATTTATTGTATTGATGAGCGCAGGTTAGACCGAGGTCACCTTAAAAGCTGAATTGTTGTAAGTCCTCCAGTATGGGATTGGTTCCCGAGGCAGTTGAGAGAGTCGAACCTAGACTCGTATAGTTGTGGAAGCCCCTAACTATCGTCGTTGTATTGAATTATTCTTACCCATCAATGATGACACTTCATAATTAATAAATGCCAAGGTTACGAAAGTGGTCTATGAACCTATATAATGTTGTTAAAAAATGAATGAAAGAAACGCCAGGTCTATTCAAAGAACTGTGGAAAGGAAATAGCTGTTTTAAAAGCATGAATGTAGCTGTCTCGAGACGAGACATAGAGCCTTCCCTCCCTGGCCATAAATCACGTCAAGTGTTACGGTTAGACCCCTTGTTGTGGTAGGGTCGGAGAAGACCGTCTGCTGGAAGTAATGATACACCGTGAGTGTTTAGAATTTGTTAATGACCCGGGATTTGAACCGAGGTCCTTGTAGATGAAAGTACCGCTTGCCAGTTCAGATCGTAGCTTTCTTATGTGATAATGGTCTTTTAAGACAAATAAATAAAAATCCCTAATGTAATGTGGTATTGATGTAGGATTTCATGAGTTCACTGAGGACAATTAGATTCCGCGAGTAATCATAATTTTTGACTTTGTTCAAGTAGTCATCGGTAACTCTGGAGTACACAAGTATTTTCCCGATCACTGTAGTGAATTTGTTATCTTGAGAGAGATGGTGACGTGAGAACATTGTGAAATGCCCAAAAGTTTAAGTAAAGGAATAACAATTACTTTGAATAAAATTATATATTGTTTTGATTATAACACTCATAAAATAGATATTGAGATGTGTAAAAGAATAACACAATTTCAAGTGAAAAGCGTTGAGCCATTGGAGCTCGTGATTGTAGTAAAATTTAAAAGGGATACTTTATGGAAGTGAAAGGAATTATGAATTTGTTGGTTTGAAGGAAACCATGTGTTTTAATATAATATGTGTTTGATTTTATGTGTTCCTTGTTCACTTTGAACAAGTTAGAAGGATTGGTCAGTAGTTGATTTGTTTAATTTGTTTGTAGCGCCATAATTTTGGTTAATTAAATGTTTTATAATAGGAGTTGATTTGTTTTTATTTTTGGAAGTGTATCCTCTATTTAATCCAAAATGTGTAAGTCACAGAGTGGGAGAACGTACCAAAACCCCGAAAATCCCGATTTGAGCATTGCTGGCATACTGTGATTTGCATATTTCTTACTAAAAGGGCACAGGGGGGCATAGATGTACTGTGCTTGGATTAATGATTAGAGGAACACTTAAGACGGTCATATCATGTAAAGTAAAGTAATGATAGGAATAGCTACAACATATAATATTAACTGACCGCATGGGTCCCTAGAAACTCATACCGAGCAGCCCTGATAATACCCCCCCCCCCTAGCAAATCGTAGATTTTGGCGCCCAACGTGGGGATTGTATGATTATATCATACACCCTAATAAAACTTACATTTTGGCATCCAGTACGCAGGGATGAGTTTTCCTAGGGAAAACCCGAGTTTTCTCGAAAAATCAAAATTTACATTTTTTTGGAAAAAAGGTTTTTCGAAATTTTGAATTTTTAAATACTTCCATAAAGGTTTTGACATTGAACGAGTATATCAAAAGGGTACGTTTTAGTAAACACCCGTACAAAGGTAAAAATTTTGAAAATTGGGACACAAGAGTTCGGATTACCATCTCTCAAGCATGTACCGGCGATGTGGCATAGTAGCCCATTGTATTCTTATATTGTGGATAAGATGTGGACAATAAGGGATTTCAAGGAGTGCCTGGAGGAGCACTTCAATAAGCAGATGAAGGAGATGAGAAGAATATATAGAGTGGAATCTATAGAGGAAAAAGAGTACCCAAGTAAAGAAAATGTAAAGGTTTCTTTAGGAAGCATGCGTGCACCTGGGGACATAGTTACACAAAGAGAAGGTAACATGTCTGCAGGCAATAGGGGAAAAATTGAGCCTTTAGAGCTCCAAAGAGAAAAAGTAAAATGTGAACCGATTCCAAGGGAATTCGTAACTAGCACAGAAAATAAGAGTGACAAAGATAATTTAAAGTCTCATGTACTAAGGCAGGTTCAAGTAGATTCAGAAAACGAAGGGGATAAGAAAGATAATATTATAATTCAGGATCAGGAAAAAGTAGAAATGGCGACTTGGAACGAACTAAACGAATTCTCAAATATAATGATAGGAATGTTAAGAGAGTACGATAAAATGTGGGGTGAACTTTGGAAATTAAGAGATGTAGACTTATGTAAGAGCAAGGAAATTGAAGGACAAAGAAAAAGTATCTCTGAGGGAATGAAGAATATAGGTGAACTAATGGATAGGATAAATAAAAATAACTATCAGATGCCTAAACAGGAATTAGAGGAATTATACAAAGAAATCCCTAAGGTTAAAGAGTCATTCAGAGAGACAAAGAAGAAATTTGCGAAACGTATGGTGGAAGAAGGGAAAATAGAAGTAGCTTCGTGGGAACAGATAGAGATATTCAATAAGGAAGTAAGTGATATAATGGAGCAAATATGGGAAATGAGAAATAAATGGAATCAGATTTTGTGGAAGATCTCTTACAAAGAGCATGACCGAAGAAAATACATTAAGGAACAAAGGAATTATTTAGTTAAAGAACATGAGAAGATGCATGACTGCAGAATGAGTATGCGTAAGGAAAAGGGGATAATAAGTATTCAGGAGTTAGCTGAAGTAAGAGAAGTCAAGATTCCGGAATACAAAGAAATAGTAGAGGCCGCCCAGAAGAGATATGATGAATATATCGTAGTACAGAATCATCAGTCAAAAGAAACAGTTCTCCAGACTGAAAATGAAACAGTTATTGTAGAAAAACAAGAAGTCAAGATGCAAGAGCCCGAAATTGAGATTAGAGAAGGAGAACAAGAAGTAGAAATCGTAATGACTCCAGTGGAAGCTGAGAAAAACTTTGAGATCCTTCCGGAAAAAGAAATGGAAATTCAGGGGGAAATAGTAACTCCAGACCAGGAGGACAGCCGAAATGAAAATGAGCTGCAAAGTGAAGAAGAACATGTTTATGAAAAGGTTGAGCTGGAAGAGCAAGAGAAAAATCCAGAACCAGAGATAACAAAAGAATTGAAAGTTGGAGAGATGGAAATAATAATTCCTGAAGAAATGGAGAAAGTAAATGAAACTATAACAGAAAATGTCGTTGAGGCACAGATGGAAGCAGAGGGTCAAGAGTTCATAGAAATTGAAAAGGAAAACCCAGAAGGAATTCCGGAGGATAAGAAAGATAAGATGCAACTAGAAGAAGAAGAAGGAAAATTGAAAGCGCAGATCCTTGAATTAATGATAAAATGTCAGGATTGCCAACGAGAGAAAAGAGAAATGGAAACAGATGCCAACGAGAGCCAAGGAAACCTCAAAGGGAAAGATGAGATTGTTGCAAATAATGAAAAGAAGAGAGGAGATGTCATTGAAGAAAATCAGGAAAGAGGAAGACCGCAATTGGTAGTCGGTTTACAAGAGAATAGATACCCTATGGAAATTAGGAGAGGAGGAGAGACGAAGTACAATGCCTTGGAGAAAGAGGATGCACAAGCGTATTTCAGTTGGAAACTTCGTAAAAAGAAATGGAATAATAGAAGGAAGAGACAGGAAGAAGACCTCAAGGATCTATGGAATTGGAAAAGTAGGAAGAAGAAATATTCTTTGAAAATGCCATCTCGATGCGAGATGAAGGAAAAGGATTACTCTAGCATAGCTAACGGGTTAAGCCGCATGCACCCGTTAAAGAGTAAGGGAATAAAAGAGATTTTTATGAAAATGCCATCTCAAGACGAGATGAGGAAAACGGAAGAAAACCAAGAAGAGTCGGGTGAGGATGGACCGAGCTCTTAAAAGACAAAAGAAATTTTACAGACCTGGAGTCTGAAAGCAATAATGAAGAAGTAAAGGGTAAAACCGTATGCACCCGTAAGGTATTTAAAGAAGGTCAATAGATTGACAGTACATAATGAGAAAAGAGAAATAGACCGGCAGAAAGCCCGTCTTATGAAACAAGAAAGGAAACAAAAATGTTTGACCCAAGTTGAGAGCACACGCCAGACTAGGGGAAGACTCATAAACACCCGAACGAGACGAGAAATTTATAGCCCTGAGTGTGGACGTCCGCTAAGGGAATGAATGAATGGGGACTTGTAAAGACCCAAAATGAGCTAGAGGAAGAGGATGTTAAAGGAATAAAGAACAAAAGGTACTAAGAAATGTTAGGATGGCTTCGACAATTAAGGAAAATAAGATTTTATGATTAATTGAAATAAATTTCCTCAAATTTTTCGAAAATTTATTTACCCAAGGAAGGGAGAGATGAACCCATGTACCATGGGGTCAAAGGGGTCGAATCCATGTATTTTTGGTGAAAGGAAGGAAAGAAATATACAGTCTTCAAAGGAACATAGAAAGATTTTATACAAGAGAGCAGGCATAACGTTGTGAAATAAACAGAGGCCAGATGGCTAGGAGATGAGATCACGCCTGACGCATCGCTCGTAGCCTATCATAGCTATATTTAGAACGAGTGGAAGTTTCCGTCGGTTAGACAGAGAGCTTGTTTCGGAAATTAAGCTTACGATTGCATTAAAATGGCAACTGCGCAGCGATGCCAGAAGGAGAATAATTAAATTTAACCCATTTGCAAGAATAAAAGTAATTAAATAAATACAGCATTGTGAATCATTTCGGAATAGAGATTTTTGTGTGGAGAAAAAGCTTTTAATAATTGCTTAGAAAAGAAGTGCAAATGCAGCATTACGTAATTAAAAGTTCCCTGAGACCCGAGGAGTGGGGAATTAAAAATCAACTGTAACACCCACACAGCTGAAGACTAAATTTTATTTAATATCTCAGAACTGCACGATCGATTTTCAAGTGCAAAGAAGTCACTTTACGTTTAGGAAACGAGCTTTCTAGAGATATAATTTTTATAAGTGTGCGACAATTACTTCAAAAGTTGGTCACGAAAAGGACTAGGACTTCATCTTTTTTTTTTTAGCTAAAGAGTATAAAACTCCTGGCAGAACCAAGCCAATCATGCAGTTATTCCGAGAGCCCGAGAAGGGGCGTCCGGCTGTATCAGTATATGCAGTTCACGACAGACTCCTTGAGGGGAGACGCTACATCACCGAATGCAGTCTACGAGCATCCCTTGAGGGGAAACGCTGTATCACATCGTATAGCCAGTATCCGACAGCCCGAGGGCGTCGCTGTATCGACAACCACCGTGCATCCGTAAGGAGTGGCCGAGAAGTATTATCAAAGTATCGCCGTGTGGAGAATTAGGGAAATCCTAAATACAGGATCTAGTTCCGCCAGTATCAAACTTACAGTGAAAAGTTCAGTAATTATAGTCAAAGCAGGCTGCGAACTTAGAGAACAGGCGATAGGTCTTCAAAAATACAGTCCAATTAAACGACCGAAAATATCGTAACGTTTCGAAGTACCATAACAGCGAGATAAACATTCTATCAACGTATAAGAACCCGATCAGGGTCGGACAAATAAGGTTCGCATAGGGTTCTGAAAAAATAGGAATTCGAGGACAGAATAAGCGGAAAAGAGAAGTAAATTCTAGACATTGTTTCAAGGAAACAAACGAACTATAAAAAGCACTAAGTTACGAGGAGTATTAGTGGCTAGAAATTAATAGGTCACCGATAGATTATCTGGGAGACCGTGAATAAGACAGACTTTCGTTAGACCAACCAATAGGGTCTAGGAAAAAGCAGTTTCAAGCTAATAAATAATAGCTGATCGTCAGGAAACCGGATTTGAAGGAGTACGATTCCAGGGAGGAGGTAGATGGTTCGAGACTTTCATATTGGTTAGAGAGGAAGCCGACATTTACGAATTTCACCCTTGGAGACGGGAAGTAAAGAAATCACGTGTGGAAGGCATAATAAAAGCCTTAGTGATTAGAATCTGTTAAGTGTAAATATATAAAATTCGTGTTAAAGAGTAATATTTTCAGTGATTTTAGTGTGTATTATAGATGAATACACCAGTATATTTTAAAATGTTACCAGTGTTTAATGTATATGCGTGTCAAGATATGTCAGTATATGAAATGAATTTGAGCAAGATGGGGTAATCACAAATAGTGGGCACAAATGAAACATCGTTGGAAAGCACGGTATTCGACCGTCTGAGCAGGTAAGTAACTATTTTCATTATGTTTTGTGTTGGGGAAGTGTTTGTGTAAAATCCACCGGAGTTTGAGAAATAGGGATGTTTTTGAATAACGAATAACAGAATAAGAGCGCGGTCTGAACAAATAAAAATTGAGAAATTATAAAATAATTGTGTGAAATGAATAAATCCTTTAGAGGAAAAGTAGGAAATAAAATATCAGTGTATTTGATAAATGTTATAAAAGCAAGCGTAATAATAATATTAATGAAAAGTATATAAATGAAGATTAATTTGAATTATATGAAAGAAATAGCTTTTGAGCTTTTGTAAGGAATAAAGACATGGTATAAATACATGTTCTTAAAGTATAGTGATTATTGTCACGGGAGAGGATAAATAAAAAAATGAGATGTAGATCAAATGTTGATTTTGAATTTATCAGTTCTTTGGAAGACGCTAGGCCTTAAAGTAATGTATAGCGCATTGTCGCGCATTAAAGTAAATTATCACGCTAGGAAGGCGTTGAATCTAAATATACTTGGTAAATTAATTGTGAGGGACAGTTGATTGCGGTAATTGAGCTATAATAAGTCCTCCAGTATGGGATTGGTTCCCGAGGCCATGTGTGTTATATTGTATTAAATAATAGGGAGCGTATTTATTGTATTGATGAGCGCAGGTTAGACCGAGGTCGCCTTAAACGCTGAATTGTTGTAAGTCCTCCAGTATGGGATTGGTTCCCGAGGCAGTTGAGAGAGTCGAACCTAGACTCGTATAGTTGTGGAAGCCCCTAAATATCGTCGTTGTATTGAATTATTCTTACCCATCAATGATGACACTTCATAATTAATAAATGCCAAGGTTACGAAAGTGGTCTATGATCCTGTATAATGTTGTTAAAAAATGAATGAAAGAAACGCCAGGTCTATTCAAAGAACTGTGGAAAGGAAATAGCTGTTTTAAAAGCATGAATGTAGCTGTCTCGAGACTAGACATAGAGCCTCCCCTCCCTGGCCATAAATCACGTCAAGTGTTACGGTTAGACCCCTTGTTGTGGTAGGGTCGGAGAAGACCGTCTGCTGGAAGTAATGATACACCGTGAGTGTTTAGAATTTGTTAATGACCCGGGATTTGAACCGAGGTCCTTGTAGATGAAAGTACCGCTTGCCAGTTCAGATCGTAGCTTTCTTATGTGATAATGGTCTTTTAAGACAAATAAATAAAAATCCCTAATGTAATGTGGTATTGATGTAGGATTTCATGAGTTCACTGAGGACAATTAGATTCCGCGAGTAATCATAATTTTTGACTTTGTTCAAGTAGTCTTCGGTAACTCTGGAGTACACAAGTATTTTCCCGATCACTGTAGTGAATTTGTTATCTTGAGAGAGATGGTGACGTGAGAACATTGTGAAATGCCCAAAAGTTTAAGTAAAGGAATAACAATTACTTTGAATAAAATTATATATTGTTTTGATTATAACACTCATAAAATAGATATTGAGATGTGTAAAAGAATAACACAATTTCTAGTGAAAAGTATTGAGCCATTGGAGCTCGTGATTGTAGTAAAATTTAAAAGGGATACTTTATGGAAGTGAAAGGAATTATGAATTTGTTGGTTTGAAGGAAACCATGTGTTTTAATATAATATGTGTTTGATTTTATGTGTTCCTTGTTCACTTTGAACAAGTTAGAAGGATTGGTCAGTAGTTGATTTGTTTAATTTGTTTGTAGCGCCATAATTTTGGTTAATTAAATGTTTTATAATAGGAGTTGATTTGTTTTTATTTTTGGAAGTGTATCCTCTATTTAATCCAAAATGTGTAAGTCACAGAGTGGGAGAACGTACCAAAACCCCGAAAATCCCGATTTGAGCATTGCTGGCATACTGTGATTTGCATATTTCTTACTAAAAGGGCACAATATGTAATTTAGGGTGATTTCATTTATGTAATATGTATTTTGGATGGGGTTTATTAACGTGTCTGGGATAATCGGATAATGGACCGTTGTTACGGTAAATCATCCGATGATCCGAGGAGAATATGTAACGTGTTTTTCGAGGGGTTTTTATGCCACTGGCATAAGTCAGTAGGAAGCCATTCTATATTTATTTACGAGGCAAATTGTTCAGCCAAGATAATTTTTCATGTTAATTTATTATAATTATTAACTTATTATTATTATTATTATTATTATTATTATTATTATTATTATTAAGGTATTTTTGGAGCATTTTTATAAAATTATAAGCATACAGATAGGTTTTCTATATCATAGAAAACACTATCAAGCAAATTATTACGAACGACATTATCATAGAAAATTATATGATTACGGAATTTTACGGAGTTTCGTCACTTAGGGTATTATGAGAGACATGACTCACTGGGAATTCAGATACAGGCTGATTCTTGTCAAGAAGCATTACGCAAGCCTGGTTTGCAGCGTCAAGAAAAGGCGGATAGTATGGAACGGCAATCGACTTCACCCTCCCGCCGAGTGTAATGAGCCAGAGGTGGGGAAGTAGCGCGTGGGGATCAGCCAATCAGTGGAGACCACGTAAGCTGGAAGTCGACACTGGAGTGGGAAGCCGACGAGGGCATATATCGTTTGGCGCGCCGTGGAGTAAAGAACTTCTTTGTGTAAGACATGACCAGTATGGTTGCGCGTTTGTGTGGCTCCGATGTTCAGTGGAGTGAGGGACTATCTTTGTAAAACTTAACCAGTGTGGTTGTACGAGTGTATGGCTCCGATGTTCGGACCATAAAGTCGCCAAATCTACAAGTATATCATCTACTAACGAAGAAGATGACGGCGTCCAGGAAACAGTGGGAAGCTCTCTTCATCATCCAGTACGAGGGAAATGCTTCGGCAATTTCCAGTGGTAAGCGCGAATGACACAGAAATACGCAATCTCTCGTTTCTCTTTATTTTAGTTTCAATATTTCAGTAACTTCATTGCTTGGGAATAAGAGTAAAATCAATAATTTATCAAACTCCGTTTTCACGTAATTCTCTATCGGTAATATTAAAATCGCAACGCTCCAATATAAATTTTAAACTTATTATTATTCAAGAGTTTAGTGCTTTTCAGTCGGTCAACACGAATGTACCCAAAAGAGATGGGTTATGCCCTAATCCTGAAATAAATTACATGAGATTAATAAAACACTAGGATGACCAGTTTCGATCGTCAAGCGATCATCATCAGATCCATTACACTTAGTCTACAAAATCTATGTTTGAAATACAGGTGAAAATATTTACAATATGTACAATTATTTAGTTGCAGTATTGGTACTGCAACTGTCAGTGTATGCTAAATGCAGTATATATGTTAGGTGAAATGCTAAATGGTGATAGCTTTCCGTAGATTGTACTTTAGAGAGATTATATGGTTGTAAACTATGGTTAAACTATAAAATTTTAGGCTAACTACTTATCTGATTGTCTTCCGTACAACAACTACTCGCAGTTTTCGTGCTCACTGGAACTCACTGTGCGGTAGACTGTGGTGGTTATCTTAACGACTGGTTTTTCCCTGCTTTCTCCCCCCTGCTCCTACGTGCTGTGGGGAGTGATAGCGATGTGTTTATGTGAGGTGTTGCCAACCTAGATAAGATGTATGTTATTGAATGAGGTGGGTCTACAATTATTAAAGACCGTGGATTAGCCCTCGCCACGCGTGGAGCATAACCCATTCGAACTAAGCGTTAACGGTCTTATGAGGACGTCCCGGCACCTTTAATACTGCCGCGAATATGGGCCTTGGTTTATTGCAGAAGAAAATTACATCGTACACCTCACATAAACACATCGCTATCACTCCCCACAGCACGTAGGAGCAGGGGGGAGAAAGCAGGGAAAAACCAGTCGTTAAGATAACCACCGCAGTCTACCGCACAGTGAGTTCCAGGGAGCACGAAAACTGCGAGTAGTTGTTGTACGGAAGACAATCAGATAAGTAGTTAGCCTAAAATTTTATAGTTTAACCATAGTTTACAACCATATAATCTCTCTAGAGTACAATCTACGGATAGCTATCACCATTTAGCATTTCACCTAACATATATACTGCATTTAGCATGCACTGACAGTTGCAGTACCAATACTGCAACTAAATAATTGTACATATTGTAAATATTTTCACCTGTATTTCAAACATAGATTTTGTAGCCTAAGTGTAATGGATCTGATGATGATCGCTTGACGATCGAAACTGGTCATCCTAGTGTTTTATTAATCTCATGTAATTTATTTCAGAATTAGGGCATAACCCATCTCTTTTGGGTACATTCGTGTTGACCGACTGAAAAGCACTAAACTCTTGTTTACTAAGGCAACACTGAAAATATGGCTTCAAACACCACTTATTATTATTATTAATTTTGCAATACGTGTTATATATAATAAATTCATTTCTTTTAACCATGCAATCTTTGCTTTCAGTAGGTAGCATTAGATATAGACCAATTCCTTCTCCTGATACAATTGTTTGTTGGGTTAATGATAAAATCATACCACGATCTGAGTGAATAGATTCTTGAAGGTGTTCTACTGGAGCTAGGTGTTGTTAAATACAAATTTAGATTTCAACATTGCGTTGAGGTCTTGGCGCCCATTAAAAACAACATATCTTAGTAGAAAACATTACATATGTCATGCCAACAGTGAGGGCATTAGTTACCGTTACATTGTACGCTCAACGTGGAGCGAAGCGAGACAGTTACATCTTGAAGGCATGGCCTGAATATTTCAACATTTCTGCATTTATCGAATCTTCTCCAGGTGTTTTCCCATCAATAATTGACTAAATAAAATTTGATAATAATAACAATAATAATAATAATGATAATCTAATCAAATTAATCAAAATCATCAAATTAATAAAAGAAATCCATTAAATTAATTAACTTCCATCAAGTCAATTAATCAAATGATTAAACATTGAATTAATTACATCCATTGATTATTCCTCAATCACATCAAATAAGAACTGGTAATATAACAGATTAACTAAAATTTGGAACTTGGTTAATTTGATCAGCTGTTAATCACATATGATACAAAAAAAAAGAGTTTACTATTTCAATTGTGCATCAATTACAATAAAATTTACTAAAATGTCGATTAATCCTACCTGGCACAAGAGCTGTTGCTTAATCCAACGTCTATCATCCAGACGTGTTCAATGAATTGCATATTAATAGCATGGCCAAATAACTATAATTTTCATGACCTTTACCACCGACAACAATGCAATAATTATGCAAATAATTATCATCAATGGTGCTAATTACATTTCAATTATGCCATTTGCTGGATATTTATTCAGCTGACCCTGGATTGGAACACTCAGTCTTGTGACCTAGGGGGAAGTGTTTGTAACCTATACAACCTTTGATTAACATTGCTATGGAAACACGATAAGTCGGACACTGGTTCCTGTCCTCAATACAATACACTTGAGTCACGAACCCGGTACCATGTCACGTGGCTTATGGGCAATTGCTAACTAACTTAATAAAACGATGCTTCCACAAAATTCTAATACTGTATTATGCTAATAATAATAATAATAATAATAATAATAATAATAATCTTCTTATACTGGAAGCATAAGGGAAACATAACAATTCGATGTCAAAGATCAGATTAATCAAGTTCATTTATCAATCTACTCATTAATCGTATCATATCAATAGTTCATTAAACAACGGTGAATGTATTCAACGTTGGTCCAGCTCCTGAAAATGAACACATCGTAGGCCTGTATTATTATTGGTTGAGGGTGACTTTGAAACGGCCATCTCGAGTCCTCAGTCGATGGGAGTTTTCACCAGAAGATCGATGTCCAAGCCCCTCAAATGAAACAATATTAACATCAGAAGATTCATCATGCGAGTGTGATGAAGTACAAACTGTGAGACATACTGCATATGTGTGTGTGTTCATCAGATGTGTTTGCTCTCAGCAGGACTCGACATTTGCCAGGTCAAGTGCAATTTTTCTCCCATTTAAATCCCTACTTTCAAAATTCTGTTGCGGTACAACTTTTATGTTTCCGTGTTAACTGAGCCCGTGGTCCTAGTTCCCAAGGGTTAAGAGGTTTGAAGCTGTAAAATCGACTCTTTGAGGACTTCCACTTTTAGCTTGAGTGGACCTCTGACGAAATAAACTTCTAGGATATTAGGTGTTTCTAACTATACCGTAGTACTCTTGTGTCAAGAACGTTCATAAAACGAAGGGTCTACAAATACAGAGAAAGGTACTCACAGGTGACAATAATCGGCCGGATGGGCGTAGTAGCGCGCCAAGCTGCCTGGTTTAGGTCCACAGCCGTACAGCGTCATGGTGCAGCAGAGATCGTAACAGCCCAGGCTGCAGAACTGGCACATCCGACATGGAACGGCTGGTTCGATCGCTACTCGGTCCCCTGTAACAATTATTATTGTGTTCAATATTACCAGCCCTGAACAGGACAAACAGTGAATAAAGAATACAGTACAGATAATGGCACTCTCTACCATGATTTTCTACCTCGCTTTTCCTTCTACAACTAAATTAAAAGCTTCTTAGTTTTAAGGAGACTCGTCCACCGTTAGAGGGAGCTAAATAATAAAATCATACCTTCTAAAGCATGCAACATAAACGTATAAAATCTGACACGCTTAATATAAGGTGCGTTCAAAAAGTAACGACCCGGAGACTGTAATGCGCAAACCGGTGACGATATCGGCTAATCGTGGCGTGTGTAACGAGGTGTGGTTCCGACCAGAGCGTGAAAGGTCACAGCCCGTCGATAGAGGGCACGCGTGCACGCCATGTGACGATACAAAGCGAGCAGTAGCATGCATCAATCGTCCAACCAAGACCAAGACAGTAGGCCATTCACATGCTTCCTGGTGTGGTTGAAGACTGTGGGGCACCCATTGGGCACGCACTTTGCGCAATTTCTGTCGTTCCTTCATGATGGTGTGCACACTTCCGACGTTCAATCCGACCACGGCGGCTATGGCGTTCACTGTCACTCGGCGGTCCTGGGTAATGAGTGCATCAACCAGCTGGACGTTGTCATCGGTAATGCAGGGGGGTGCCCCAGACCGGGCATCATCGGTTAACGACACCCGTCCTTCCCTGAAGCGCTTGTGTCACGCCTTGACCCTTGCAAGGGACATGCAGTGTTCGCCGTACACTTGTGACATTCGGCGATGAATGTCCGTTCCCCCTACTTCTTTCGCTGTCAGAAACCGAACAACACCGCTTTGCTCTTCGTTTGACGCCTCCATGTCACTGTTTGCAATGCGACTGGCAGCGTAGGACGATTGATGCATGCTACTGCTCGCTTTGTATCGTCACGTGACGTGCACGCGTGCCCTCTAGCGACGGGCTGTGACCTTCCACGCTCTGGTCGGAACCACACCTCGTTACACACGCCACGATTAGCCGATGTCGTCACCGGTTTGCGCATTACAGCCTTCGGTTCGTTACTTTTTGAACGCACCTTATAGATACATAGAGCTTCTATTTCATGTATAAAAAGTTTTTCCTATTCAGCTAGCACTTCTTATAACAACTTACCTCCTAAACTGAGACAAATTATTAACTTAAACTAATTCAAAAAGGAAGCACGTAGGTACTTCCTGAAACAATATGTTATTATTATTAGCGTATGGTACACAACACAAAACAATCAACATAAACAATAAACATAATTATATACAATAGGTAGCACATTACAACTGTAATAATCATGCAAGGGAAAGGGTATTCAAAGATTAATGTTTACATTTTCTAGCCATCTTATGGCTTCAGTAGAGGCTATTACAAAGTCCTGTGTTGATCCAGTGAACGCCCTACACTCAGTGACAATATGGTTCCTAGTCTGTTTAACTGCACCACAATCACAGGTTGGGGAAGATGGCATACCCCGCTCCACTTGAATTTACAACATCATTGATCCGCATCTCCCGTGGTCAGTGCGGACTCGGTTGAGAGTTACCCATGGTTTGCGGGGCAAATCAAAGCCAGCTGGTAGATTTTGAAAGTTGAACAATGCCTGCCATTGCATCGAAGCTAAGCTGTTCCACTCTTGTTCCCAATCAGCTTTTGGATCATAATCCTTCCTAACCAGTTCCTGTGCTGTTTGAATATGTGGGGGATCTTGACTTGAGGCGGCTATATCTGGTGCTAGCATCTTCATGAATGGGGAGTTCAGGATTGGCCAATATCTTGTTGTAGGTACTCTCTGACGAAGTTGTTCGGTCTTCTAATTCTAGGCGGTTCTATGTGACTAAACAGAGGCGGCCAGAAAAGAGGGGTAGATTTTATTGTGCCACTAATAATGCGCATTGTTTCATTCAAGACTGTGTCCACCTTTTTAACATGAGAGCTGTTTACCCAAATTGAGGAACAGTACTCAGCTGTTGAAAGTACCAGGGCCATCGCCGAAGTACGCAATGTAGTTGCATACGCTCCCCATCAGCAAGTTTGTGGTTGATATTGTTACGTTTCCTTAATTTGGCTGCTGTTGTTGTTGTTGTTTGAGTCTTCAGTCTTTTGACTGGTTTGATACAGCTCTCCATGCCTCCCTGTCCTGAGCTAATCGTTTCATCTCTACATAGCTCCGACACCCTACATCCGAGGCAATCTGTTTAACATATTCTAACCTTGGTCTACCCCTACAGTTTTTGTCCTCGACCCTTCCTTCCATAACTAAGCTTGCTATTCCTGGGTGTCTTAGTATGTGTCCTACCAACCTATCTCTTCTCTTCATTAACAGTCGCCAGAAACATCTCTCCTCTCCCACTCGCCTTAATACCTCTTTGTTTGTAACCCTATCTACCCATCTGATCTTCATCATTCTCCTGTAACACCACATTTCAAATGCTTCAATTCTCCTCTTTTCTGCTGCACCAATAGTCCAAGTTTCACTTCCATAGAGCGCCACGCTCCAGACAAAGGCTTTCAAAAATGACTTCCTAATACCTAAATCTATATTCGATGTCAGCAGATTCCTTTTTTGTAGAAATGCTTTCTTTGCCTGAACCAACCTACTTTTTATATCCTCTTTGCTTCGTACATCACTGGTTATTCTGCTTCCTAAGTAACAGAAGTCTCCTACTTCCTTCAGCTTTTCACCTGCCAATTTGATCTCCATAGAGGTTTCTGATTTATGTCGGCTGCATTCCAGTATTTTTGTTTTACATTTATTAATTTTCATCATGAATTCTTTCCGTAAGACGGAGTCCATACCATTCAAAAACTCATTCAAATCCTCAGGCTTGTCGGCCAAGATGACGATGTCATCAGCAAATCTCAGAGTTGAAATTATTTCTCCTTGAATCTTCACTCCCACTTTAAATTTTTCTCTAATTTCCTTCATTGCTTGTTCAATGTAAAGATATTACAAGCGTATTACTTGTTTCGATTTGAAGCCTCCGTGGCTTAGGCGGCAGCATGCCGGCCTCTCACCGCTGAGTCCGTGGTTCAAATCCCGGTCACTCCATGTGCGATCTGTGCTGGACAGAACGGAGGCAGACAGGTTTTTCTCCGGGTACTCCGGTTTTCCCTGTCAAAATTTCATTCCAGCAACACTCTCCACTATCATTTCATTTCATCTGTCATTCATTTAATCATTGCCCCAGAGGAGTGCGTCAGGCCTCGGCAGCCGGCACAGTTCATATCCTCGCCGCTAGATAGGGGCTTCATTCATTCCATTCCTGACCCGGTCGGAGACTGGAAGCAGGCTGTGGATTTTCATTACTTGTTTCGATTTGTGAAATCCTGTGAGTCTCGCTCCCTTTGTTTCTTTAAGCAATTCTTCTACTGCAATCCACGGTCTATTTTCCTCATCAGCCTGCATTTCACAACCAGGATCTCTTTTCTGACGATGACAAACGTTTGTTATCGGAAGACACTTACAGGCAGGAACTACTCTTGGGGGATGTGCGTAAACTCTCAGGTTATGCGATATCTCGAATGCGCAAGGTTCTGTGACGGTGTGTTATCTATAAATTTATTTTGACGTCTAGAGGAATCCGGCACAAGTAATTGAAAACTATCTCAGATTCAGTCCGACCCCAGTGGTTGACAAATCACGCCCCACAATTTGTGAACCCCTGGAGGGCCACTTATTTTGGAATTGCCAGTTTATTTATTATCCATGACTTTAACACGAGCAGCTATATTCGTTGGGTATAAACATTTTATGAGTCAAATTGTGCAGCTGAATTAATTTACTGAAAGGCAAGTGGGTAGTAACTTTATTGATAGATGTGAAACAATCAACGACATTCGATTTAACTCATGCGGAGAAATTACGCTCCAATTCTATAAAAGCAGTGAATTGCGAACTCGTTTCAAAGCTTTGTGGTTTCATGTTAATATAAAACAACTGACAGTAGCCCTATTGTATCATTATTTTTAATCTTCAATTAAAATAAACAACTAATGATTATATCCCGTTTAAGAAGTATTGAAAGCTTGATGAATTTGTCCAACTGAAAATTAATTTTGTGTACATTTCAATTAGCCCCTTGGTCTCGATTAATTTGAATAATCGATAATAATTATTGCATGCATATTCAATAGATTGTGTTTACAGGGGTTGAGTGAGGCTAGTGGTTTTACTGTTCACCGCCGAGCCGGCTGGAACTAGCAGCATTACGGAAATCTGCCAAGCGTTAGGCACTTAATCAACGCAATAGTGATGGGAGTTTAATCATAATTGAAGAAAATGAAGACCATGTTCCTACACAACGAATAGCTGGTTAGGCCGTGCTTTCCATGTGGTTACAGTACATAACATGGGTGAAGTACACGCGCATACCACTGACAGACTGACTGAATAATGTTCAGTGGTGGGAAAACAACTAGAAAATAGCACTTGGATAAATTATCAAATACAAGAAAACTATAATAAAATACAAGTAAAATTACCGGGTTCATAGCTAAGACACATATAAGTGGGTAAGTTATTTTGAAGAGGGGGCCTAGACTACATGGAAACCCAAAAATATTACAAGCGTATTACTTGTTTCGATTTGTGAAAATCTTAACCATTTTTTTTGTTGAGTTAACCAGCGTTAATAAGGGGATAATCATCTGTGTCAAATTCTATAGCATTATATTTAAAACTCTGGGAGTTAAAATACTTTTTTTTACTGGAGTGCAATTTTGCATACGTCCCCCTTAATTTGCATTTTGTGACTATTTTGAATCTAAATTACATTTTGTAAGTATTTTCTATCTAAATTGCATTTTGTAAATATTGTCAATTCAAATAACAGTACAGTAAGTATGTAGTTAGTTTTAGTTGTAAGTAGGTAGTTAGTTTGTCTATTAGATATATGCCATTGTTCTATTAGACTGTGGTGTGTGAGTGTGTCTGGAAGCAGTTGCATTGTTTATTAGTTATAGTTCATTGTTTCAGTAGACTGTGATGTGTGAGGGTGCATGTGAGTGTGCCTGGTGACAGACTGTTTTAGTGGTAGTATTTGTTGTTGGTGGAAATTTAGTATTTTTTTGTTAGTAGAATATTGGTATTTAATTGTTAGTACGGTAGAAGGTTAGAATTTTTGTTAGTAGAATTGCTCTTTACTTATTCTGAAAGGGAGTAGCAGCTTTTCAGAATAAATCAATTCTTTACTAGTCTTATAGACGGTTAAGATATTGATAATATAAGCCTAATAATGGCTACACTGCGTCCTGCTGCACGGCTGAAAGCAACGGGAAACTACAGCCGTATGCTATTCCCGAGGATATGCACCTCTCTATGCATAATTACATGTGATGATGGCCTCCTCCCTTGTAAAATTTCAATCTGGAGGTAAACTAGTCCCCCGTTCGGATCTCCGGGTGGGGACTACTCGAGAGGGGGTTAACATCACAGAAGTGACAAAGAGGAAATCTGACATTCTACGGATCGGAGCGTGGAATGTTAGAAGTCTGCTAGGAAGTGGAAAGTTAGAAAACTTAGAAAGGGAAATGGATAGGTTGAGGTTGGATTTGGTTGGGATTAGTGAAATGCGCTGGCAGGAAGAACAGGACTTTTGGTCAGGAGACTATAGGGTCATTAGCACTAAATCAAACAATGGCCAAGCAGGGGTTGGCCTCATATTGAGTAGGAAACTTGGACAGCGGGTGGAATATTATGAGCAATATAGTGAACGGATTATTGTAGCAAAAATCAATACTAAACCTACCTGCACCACAGTGGTACAAGTCTATATGCCTACCAGTCAAGCTGATGATGAGGATGTTGAAAAGGTCTACGAAGAAATAGACGAAATTCTGAGGTATATCAAGGGTGATGAAAATGTTATAGTATTGGGAGATTGGAATGCTGTGGTAGGAAAAGGGAGAGAAGGGAAGATAGTAGGAGATTTCGGATTAGGTGAAAGGAATGATCGAGGAAGCAGGCTGGTAGAATTCTGCACCGAGCATGAATTGGTCATAGCTAACACCTTATTCAATAACCACAATAGAAGAATATACACATGGATGAGACCAGGAGATAGAGGGCGTTACCAAATCGACTTCATTATGGTCAAGCAGAGGTTTCGAAACCAGATTTTGGATTGTAAAACATATCCTGGTGCTGACATAAACTCTGACCACAATCTGGTGGTAATGAATTGCAGATTAAAGTTGAAGAAACTGAAGAAAAGTCAAAAGCCAAAAAGGTGGGCAATAGACAGACTGAAAGAGAAGGATGTAAACGAAAGATTCAAGAAGAGTATAAAGGAAGGACTAATGAAAAACCCTAAACAAACTTCAATTGCAGACGAATGGGCACTTTTGAAGAATGAAATAACAAAATCCGCAGAAGAAAACATTGGTAGGAAAGAAAGAATAGGGAGAAAACCGTGGATCACTCAGGATATACTAGAATTGATGGATGAAAGGCGGAAACACAAGAATGTAAGAGATGAAAAGGGGAAAGCAGAATACAGACGTCTGAGAAATGAGGTTAACAAGAAGTGCAAGGAAGCGAAAGAAGAATGGTTGAAAGAGAAATGTGCAGGTATAGAAAATTGTCTGAAATTAGGAAAAGTAGACACAGCTTATCGAAGGATTAAGAATACTTTTGGGGAAAAGAAGACTAAGTGCTGTAATATAGGACACAAATGGAAAGCCTCTAACAGATAGGGAAGAAAAAGTTGAGAGATGGAAAGATTACGTCGAGAGTTTGTATAAGGAAAAGGAGATTGAGAATCATGTAATGGAAAGGGAGGAGGAAATTGATGAGGATGCGAAAGGAGATTTAATATTGAGATCAGAATTTGATAGAGCTTTGGAAGACTTAAGCAGGAACAAAGCACCAGGCATAGATGATATACCTATTGAGTTGCTACGCTGCATAGGAGATGAAGGTCTAATCAGGTTATTTCACTTGGTGTGTAGGATTTATGAGACAGGTGAGGTACCCCCTGATTTCAAGAAGAATGTAATCATCCCTATACCAAAGAAAGTGGGAGCTGACAGATGTGAAGATTACCGTACAATCAGCTTGATTACTCATGCTTCAAAGATCCTGTTTAGAATAATTTACAAGAGGATTGAAAGCCAGATAGAAACGGAGTTGGGTGAAGACCAGTTTGGTTTCAGGAGAAATGTAGGAACAGGGTAAGCTGTACTAAGTCTTAGGCTGATTTTGGAAGGTAGAATAAGGAAAGATAAGAGAACGTTCATGGCTTTTGTAGACTTAGAAAAGGCTTTTGATAATGTTGATTGGACTAAATTGTTTGACATTTTGAAATCGATTGGAATAAAGTACAGGGATAGGAGGGTGATATACAATCTGTACAGAAACCAGACAGCAGTCATTCGAGTTGAAGGACATGAGAGAGAAGCTGGTATTCAGAAAGGTGTAAGGCAAGGCTGCAACTTACTTTTCAATCTTTTGGCTGCTAGGTTCTTGAGATGTTCGGTCGAGAGTAACTCCAATATACACACATCAAAAAAAGTTTTGCATCACCTCGGTTCCAAGAGTTCCGGAACCTTTAAATACAAAGGGAATAGAGATCAACACAAACAACATTTCAGCTCGTTTTATTGCTCATGAGACCCACGCATTGCATGTTGTACCATCATACAGCTAGACTTTCAGCATTTGTGGTCCAGATTGCAGTACACACCACTACCTCTAATACCCAGTAGCACGTCCTCTTGCATTGATGCATGCCTGTATTCGTCGTGGCATACTATCCACAAGTTCATCAAGACACTGTTGGTCCACATTGTCCCACTCCTCAACGACAATTCGGCGTAAATCTCTCAGAGTGGTTGGTGGGTCAAGACGTCCATAAACAGCCCTTTTCAACATATCCCAGGCATGTTCGATAGGGTTCATGTCTGGCGAACATGCTGGCCACTGTAGTCGAGCGATGTCGTTATCTTGAAGGAACGCATTCACAAGATGTGCACGATGAGGTCGAGAATTGTCGTCCATGAAGACAAATGCCTCTCCAATATTCTGCCGATATGGGTGCACTATGGGTCGGAGGATGTCATTCAGGTATCGTAAAGCCGTTTCGGAGCCTTCCATGACCACCAGTGGCGTACGTCGGCCCCACATAATGCCACCCCAAAACATCAGGGAACCACCACCTTGCTGCACTCTCTGGACAGTGTGTCTAAGACGTTCAGCCTGACCAGGGTGCCTCCAAACACGTCTCCGACGATTGTCTGGTTGAAGGCATATGCGACACTCATCGGTGAAGAGAACGTGATGCCAATTCTGTGGGGTCCATTCAGCATGTTGTTGGGCCCATCTGTACCGCGCTGCATGGTGTCAGGGTTGCAAAGCTGGACCTCGCCATGGACGTCGGGAGTGAAGTTGCGCATCATGCAGCCTATTGCGCACAGTTTGAGTTGAAACACGACGTCCTGTGGCTGAACGAAACGCATTATTCAACATGGTGGCATTGCTGTCAGGGTTCCTCCGAGCGGCAATCCGTAAGTAGCGGTCATCCACTACAGTAGTAGCCCTTGGGCGGCCTGAGCGAGGCCTGTCATCGACAGTTCCTGTATCTCTGTACCTCCTCCATGTCCGAACAACATCGCTTTGGTTCACTCTGAGACGCCTGGAAACTTCCCTTGTTGAGAGCCCTTCTTGACACAAAGTAACAATGCGGACGCGATCGAACTGCGGTATTGACCTTCTAGGCATGGTAGAACTACAGACAACATGAGCAGCGTACCTTCGTCCTGGTGGAATGACTGGAACTGATCGGCTGTCGTACCCCCTCCGTCTAATAGGCCCTGCTCATGCATGGTTGTTTACATCTTTGAGCAGTTTTAGTGACATCTATGAACAGTCAAAGGGACTGTATCTTTGATACAATATACACAGTCAACGTCTATATGCCGGAGATCTGGGAACCGAGGTGATGCAAAACTTTTTTTGATGTGTGTATTTGGAGTTGGCATTATGAGGGAGAGGGCTTCCATGAAGAATATAGATGAACCCATAAACACTGAATAAATTATCCTACCACCTTAGTAGGCTTATATTCTAGTATAAGTTACTAAGCCGTATTTGTAAATGGCAGTCCCCTCCTTGAGCTCAGCTCACTAGAACATTCAGTACCCAAAAATAAATAAATAAATAAATAAATAAATAAATAAATATGAACAATTACATAAAAAACAGATTGAAATATAATGGTTTTCAGTCGGTCAACACGATTGTACCAAAGTGTGATGGGTGTTCCCCTAAACCTGAAAAAATTTGCATGAAATTAATAAATAATAATGGTTAATAATTAAATTAACAATTAATAATAATTGATCTCGTGTAATTATTTCAGGTTTAAAGGTTCGGTCAAACAGGAAGCGGGCTGCCCGCGCGAACCAGGCCGCCCGACCGCTGCGAACTCTGTATCGTGTAATAATGCATCATGCTGGTTAAACCACGGTCAACTGAATGCGAGCTGCGCTCATACCGGCCTAGACAATGAGACCTTTTACATGAAATCTTGTTAGTTACTCAACTGCGCACACAGCGCTGTTGACCAAGCATTGCACAACTAAGACTTATCTCTACTTAATGTAAAACTAAGTCCCCGATTCTTGGATATCACGGGTAATCTCGAGAACCACTGGATGGATTTTGATGCGGCTTTCACCATTCTGTACAGGTAATATCGAGGAAGATTTCTGTAGAAAATAATTTCTTTATGATCAAAGGGAGCCAAGCAGTAACGATTTTAGATTTCAGTGAATAGGTCGAAGAAAGAACTTAACGTCCGTGCGCTTTTTAAGCTTACGCTGGACAAATCGTTAAAAATATCAATATACTATGAGTGTAAGAATTGTTCAGCATGAAAAATTGCACAAAAACGTCCGCGTGAGCATATCTCTATCTTCGATACATCGCCCACTATAAGTGTTTTTAGTTTGGACGGGAGGGGGATTTGGCATGCACCTCGCCGTTCTTAAATTACGTCTGACAGGAATTCCTTGCACATTCATAACTGTTCCCGGGCGAAGCCGGGGCGGGTTGCTAGTGACACTATATATTATCATTATAATTCCCGCAATATCAAAATGCAAATTATATCACAAAATAAAATAGCGAGCTAATAAATCTAAGAGAAATTAGACATACCTTGCACCTCGTTACAGTTGAATTCGATCAGAATCACTCGGTTTTCATTAAAGTTTATGCAGTTTCCTGCTGAACGGTTTGGAAGTTAAAATTATTCATTTTTGTATTTTTGTACTATTTGTGTTCATGATTTCATTACATTGTCAGAATTAATGCTTTAATTAGTAGGGTATACTATTTAGCGTAACTATTATAAATAAAACCCGTGAGGTTTCTCACCTCCCCATATTACGAAACCCGGTTATTACAACATTAAACGTGCCCATATTTGTAATTTACATAGTATATCTTCGCCTGAGGTTTACATTGGAGAGAAAACCAAAATCATTCCGTTCCTTCTTATGTCTAATGTGACCCCTATAAAAAAAACTCCCCATATTTGGCGACTTTCCTCTACCCATTTTTAGAAGATACCTTATGCACTGGACAGTTGAATCTGTGATTAATTGTTTAGGTAGCTTCGTAAGTCTCAGAACTCAGGAAGTCCTTTCTAGCAGCGTTACTAGCAGCTTTCAAAGTTTCAAGGTAAGAAAGAAAATATTCCTCTAGCCAGTTTAGGCGACTGTCATTTAATGAGAAACAAGAAGTTCCGTGAAGAACTATACAGCCTACTTTTCATGCCAATGATTATTCTACAGTATATGAACCTATCTAGAATAATGACAAAATTAAGTTGGTAATATCGAAATAACTAATTAGATCAAAATATACTTGGTATAATGTAGCCTAATAGAGCACTACAGTTGGCAGGCCTGGTGACTGAATATATTCTTAGTTCCATCTCTTAAGGTACAGAATACAAAATTTGGTTGAAGTCCAATGGACGTTACATGCAGTTAATCACTGGATCTATCAGCACGCGTAAAAGCATCTTGCCAACAATACCATGCGTGTGCTGGTCAGAAATAATCTGAAATATTATATCTTGTTGTGCCAATTTTGGATGAAATCCATTTGTTAGTGTAGAAGTTACATGTATTTTAAAATTGGACATATCAGCAGGCATAGAATCATGTTGGCAGCACTGCCTTGTATTAATTACTCCAAATTAATCTAGAATGTCAGGAGCTATACGTGTGCAAAGTATAGAGCTGTTGGCTTGCATACTTTCTGGTATATAGATATTAGGGTAAAAAAATATATACAGCATTTATTAACAGTTGGCAGCCCTGATTGCTCTTAACAATACTTATAGTCATATCTGTTATGGTACACATAGCACATACGAAATTTGGTTGAAATCCAACTGATAGTATAGTTACATATATTTAAAAATTGGTACTATCACCAGGCTTATAATTATGTTGGTAGAACTGACGTATATAAGTTACTCCAAATTAATCTAAAATCTCAGAATATACGTGTGAATAGTTTAAAGCTGTTGGCTTGCATACTTTCTGATATATTGGTATTTGGATTTAAAAAATAGAGAGAGAGAAATTATTAACAGTTGGCAGCCCTGTTGGCTCTTAAGAATACGCTCAGTCATATATGTTTATGTACAGATATTACATACAAAATTTGGTTGAAATCCAATTAATAGTGTAGAAGTTATATGCATTTAAACATTGGACCTATCAGAAGGCTTAAAATTATTTTGGCAACACTGTCATTGTTGGCCTCCTGAAAATTAAACTGAAATAGTATTATCTGCATGTGTGCCAATTTTGGAATAGCTCCCATGCATACTTTGCAAGATATCCAATATGGAGCTCAAATTTCTAGTGCGTTTTTTCAGCAGTTGGTAGTACTGATATCATTTTCAAATATGGACGTGAGATATTCCGGTGCACATCTTTACTCATACTAAATTTGGTTTTGATTGCTGCAGCCGTTTAGGAGTTGATAGGGGGGGACACACACACAGCCAGACAGACAGACAGACACACATTTTCCCGTATCGATCTCATAAGTCTACTTTTTCCTCATTTTTGCAAAATGTGAAAAGTAGGCTAAAAATGCCCTTTATCTGGATTTCTAGACTGAATATGATGATATGTGATGCTTACGTCATGCATAGCGATCCATTTATTAACGTTTTTCAAAAAAAATATGGTTGCTTCTGCGTCCATGAATGTGTACGCTTCCGGGTGCATGCCTATATTTTCTTTCAGTGTACTAATGGCACCAATAACTTCTGACGAGAACACTTCCTTGGCACGCCGAACATTCATTTTTTCAAATTTAGTGGGTTCGCTGTGTTTTTTAGTGAGGTGTCTGACCGGTTTGACGATCTCATCCTTTTGCATTGTGTATAGTAATGACAAGTATTTCTCTGAAATTATTCCAGTACCATCAGTTTTTTTTTTTTTTTTTTTTAGAATGTGACAATGATGAAAACTAGGGAATAAATTCCTAGACTCGTCGTATGGGTGATTGACCATTGGTTGCAAATTCCCTCCCCCTAAATGCCTCATCATTGTAGCGTTAGTTTTGTGATTATCAGAGACAATTATTATAATTATGAAACCGCATTGTTCAACCTCGAGAATAACGTCCAGCAGGAGTTTACAGTATGTAAGTCCCGTCCCGTCAGCTGCTTCGTGAAAAAGAAGGCACACGGTATCTGATAATTTGTCGAAAGATCTCTTAGCACAAAACACAACACACGATTGGCTGCTACTTGTTCCCGGCTATAATTTTCATCCTCTCTTTCCTTTTGATGAGACGGTGCTGGAATTGTGTCCTTGTACCCGAAGAAGGTGCAAGGTATGTCGAATTTCTCTTAGATTTATAAGCACGCTATTTTATTTTGTGATATAATTTTAATTTTGATAATGCGGAAATTATAATGATGATAATAATAATAATAATATCGTATGGCCTCGGGTGCCTGGTGCAAGCTTTGTTAATTGACACCCAGAGGGTAGCTTGCATGTCGAATTTCGTCGTTCCTTTGAACGCTATGAAAGTTAGATATCTAAACTCCTTGACACTACAGCGCTTTCAAGTAGAGAATGGAGGAACTTTGTGTTGGCGGAAAATCCCGAGATTAATTTTGCCATTGAACACGGCCTACTGATTTCAAATGGGTTCTTTGACATGCCAACAACGTATGACATGAGTATCGTCACTAGCAACCCACCCCGGGAACAGTTATGAATGCGCAAGGAATTCCTGTCAGACGTAATTTAAGAATGGCGAGGTGCATGATACACAAATCTTCCTTCCGTCGAAACTAAAAACACTTAGTGGGCGATGTATCGAAGATAGAGATATGCTCTCGCGGACTTTTTTGTAGAATTTCTCACGCTGAACAATTCTTACACTCATAGCATATTGATATTTTTAACGGTTTGCCCAGCGTAAGCTTAAAAAGCGCACGGACGCCAGGCTCTTTTTTCGACCTTTTCATTGAAATCGTTACTGCTTGGCTCCCTTTGGTCATAAATAAATTATTTTCTACACAAATCTTCCTCGAGATTACCTTTACAGAATGGTGAAAGCCGCATCAAAATCCATCCAGTGGTTCTTGAGATTACACATTTACTAAACGTACTGTACAGCTGTTTATTAATCGCGCCTACAATGGGATGGGAGTGCGCTCTATCGGCGCCGAGTAGAAATTTTCCAATTACACGTTATGCATGGACTCTATCTGGGATTGTCAAGGCCGGTATAGAGCGCAGCTCGCATTCAGTCGGCCGTGGTTAAACAGAATGCGGTCTACCGCGGCGGACAAATCTAGTTCGCGGCGGGCAAGTGAGCAGTTGTGATTTTCCACAAAGACCGCGCGGGATGGAAGCATAGCGAACGAAACAGAGAGGTTAATTGACCTTGTGCGTGAGTGCGTATTTCTGTATTATTTGCGTCATCCTGACTACAAGGATGTAGTGAAGTAAAAATAGCAAATTGATTAAAATATAAAATACTTTACTTACCGTACCTCAGACATATTGCCAGTCTTTCCTTCGTCCCAATGGGTTTCCTCCAGTTAGTAGTCAGTTTTGATATTGTAGGTTCTAGGAGAGTATGTAATTTGTCAAATTGTTGTACAGTCATTCGAAAATATACCAAAAAAAACGGTCTGGAAATGACCTGAACTCGCAGCATAGTTTGTGATACTCACCTAAGTCCTGTCTTTTTTCATTAGTATCATGCACCCATTTTCTTTTTCCTCTCGCTTGATTCAAAGCGAACAGAAGAAGAAGCAATTCTTCTTCGTCCGAGGAGCTGCTGGGCATGTTGAATTAACAGAAAACACTGTGATATGCACTCTTCGCGATTGCTTCCATACTGGTTCGCCTTGACTTGCCCGCATTCAATTTGACCACTCCAGTCCGCGACGGGCTGCGGTCGTTCCGTCCGCGAGGGCAGCCCGCTTCCTGTTTGACCGAACCTTAAGGGAACACCCATTACAATTTCTTACAATCGTGTTCACCGACTGAAAATCATTAAATTTCGATTACTAAGGCAACACAAAAAATGGTTTCCATCACGATAAGAGTAATTGTATTTAGTGAAAGGGGCAGATGACCTCGTAGTTCTGCCCCTTAAAACCTCAATAACTAACTATTGAGTGAACACAGAACTGCCGAGGAAATATGTAACTTACAGGTACAACTGCTTTCAAATCATCAACAGGTAGCTGTTATGTTGCTAAATGAACCACACAAATGGGCGAAAACCACTGTTAAAGCCAGGAAACAAACTCAAGTGTACACACCATTACAGTACACAGCGACCAGATCTTTCTCAGCGGAAAAAAATATTTGTAAAAAAAAACGCTTTTTACATACTTTTTTTTTATCTAAGGCAGGGGTTCCCAATCAGGGGGGCGTGAGGCTTTATCAAGGGGGGGAGCGTGAAGTGATTTCCGAATACGATTTTTTTACTCGAATATTACAATTTTGTAAAATAAACATTTTTTGAATCTCTCCTAGTGATTGTCGCACCAAGGCAATCGTTCAAAAGCACTGGTAATTGCCAACTGTCGGCACAAACCTCTGCGGACCCGCGAGGTTGTAGATGAAATAAGGAATTTGCTGTGTTGTTAGGAGCAAAATCATGCCAATTTTATCGTCTCGTTGGCATATCTTTGTGATTTCTTTGAAGCAATGAACAGTTTGAATTTAAAGCTCCAAGGCGAAAACTCCAATAGGCCTTTTATGCATTCCTGGAAAAATTACACTTATGGAAATGCCGACTTCAGTTGAACAACTTCTCATCCTTTCACCGCCTTAATGAAATTTTGCCGGAAAATGAACGTGATCGTAATAAACTTAGGTGCAAATTCAGTCACATTTGGATTCCCTGGCACAAGAATTCAACTTCTACTTTCCTGATATCTCGTCCGAAGAATGGTCCTGGGTGTTAACAAGAAATTCGTTTGCTATTGACATTGAAACACTGCCAGCACAACTTCAAGAAGAAGCCATAGATTTGAAGTGTGAATCAAAGCTAAAAGGTGATTCTAAAATATTAAGAATCGGTGACTTTTGGGTAAACTGTCTTGCAGTGTATCCTGTAATAACTAAATTTGCAATGCGTGTCATTGTCCCATTTTCAAAGACATATTTATGCGAGTCAGGATTTTCAACGCTGAGTGTCATAGAAACAAAGCAGCGCTGTCGGCTTGATGTTGCAAGTGATCTCCGCTACCAAACATACCGAATCTTACCAAGAGAAAACAGTGTCAACCCTCTCACTATTTGTTGGCTAATTTAAGGATTTGTTGTAAAAGTGTGTTCTTTGTATTGTGCAAAAATGAAGTTAGTATGTAATAGATAGGCCAATTCCATTATGTAGTGTTATTAGGTCTACCATGTATCCTCCGCGTCAATCGAAGAGGTTATAGAAGCGATGAGTGGAGAGGTGAGGGGGGGGAGGGGGAGGGGGAGGGGGCGCGATGAACTCCCGAACTGAAAAGCGGGGCGTCAGCTGACAACGGTTGGGAACCACTGATCTAGGGTTTGATAGCTCAAGAACTCCAATACTACGTCAGTTTGCTATACCGCTCTCAGTTTACTGGGCTAGCCACTGAGTTTCCCAAAATGCCAGTAGGTTACTTGGTGGCTAACAGAGAACAAACAAGAACTCCAATACTTTGGCAGTTATCTATACCGCTCCCAGTTTACTGGGCTAGCCACTGGGTTTCCCAAAATGCCAGTAGGCTTACTTGGTGGCTACAACAGAGAGCAGACAAGAACTCCGATACTACGGCAGTTATCTATACCGCTCTCAGTTTACTGGGCTAGCCACTGAGTTTCCCAAAATGCCAGTAGGTTACTTGGTGGCTAACAGAGAACAGACAAGAACTCCAATACTTTGGCAGTTATCTATACCGCTCCCAGTTTACTGGGCTAGCCACTGGGTTTCCCAAAATGCCAGTAGGCTTACTTGGTGGCTACAACAGAGAGCAGACAAGAACTCCGATACTACGGCAGTTATCTATACCGCTCTCAGTTTACTGGGCTAGCCACTGAGTTTCCCAAAATGCCAGTAGGCTTACTTGGTGGCTAACAGAGAGCAGACAAGAACTCCGATACTACGTCAGTTTGCTATACCGCTCTCAGTTTACTGGGCTAGCCACTGAGTTTCCCAAAATGCCAGTAGGTTACTTGGTGGCTAACAAAGAGCAGACAAGAACTCCAATACTTTGGCAGTTATCTATACCGCTCCCAGTTTACTGGGCTAGCCACTGAGTTTCCCAAAATGCCAGTAGGCTTACTTGGTGGCTAACAGTGAGCAGACAAGAACTCCGATACTGCAGCAGTTATCTATACCGCTCTCAGTTTACTGGGCTAGCCACTGAGTTTCCCAAAATGCCATTAGGCTTACTTGGTGGCTGACAGAGAGCAGACAAGAACTCCGATACTACGGCAGCTATCTATACCGCTCTCAGTTTACTGGGCTAGCCACTGGGTTTCCCAAAATGCCATTAGGCTTACTTGGTGGCTGACAGAGAGCAGACAAGAACTCCGATACTACGGCAGTTATCTATACCGCTCTCAGTTTACTGGGCTAGCCACTGAGTTTCCCAAAATGCCAGTAGGCTTACTTGGTGGCTATAACAAAGAGCAGACAAGAACTCCGATACTACGGCAGTTATCTATACCTCTCAGTTTACTGGGCTATCCACTGAGTTTCCCAAAATTCCAGTAGGCTTACTTGGTGGCTAACAGAGAGCAGACAAGAACTCCGATACTACGGCAGTTATCTATACCGCTCTCAGTTTACTGGGCTAGCCACTGAGTTTCCCAAAATGCCATTAGGCTTACTTGGTGGCTGACAGAGAGCAGACAAGAACTCCGATACTACGGCAGTTATCTATACCTCTCAGTTTACTGGGCTAGCCACTGAGTTTCTCAAAATTCCAGTAGGCTTACTTGGTGGCTAACAGAGAGCAGACAAGAACTCCGATACTACGGCAGCTATCTATACCGCTCTCAGTTTACTGGGCTAGCCACTGAGTTTCCCAAAATGCCAGTAGGCTTACTTGGTGGCTAACAGTGAGCAGACAAGAACTCCGATACTGCAGCAGTTATCTATACCGCTCTCAGTTTACTGGGCTAGCCACTGAGTTTCCCAAAATGCCATTAGGCTTACTTGGTGGCTGACAGAGAGCAGACAAGAACTCCGATACTATGGCAGTTATCTATACCGCTCTCAGTTTACTGGGCTAGCCACTGGGTTTCCCAAAATGCCATTAGGCTTACTTGGTGGCTGACAGAGAGCAGACAAGAACTCCGATACTACGGCAGTTATCTATACCGCTCTCAGTTTACTGGGCTAGCCACTGAGTTTCCCAAAATGCCAGTAGGCTTACTTGGTGGCTATAACAGAGAGCAGACAAGAACTCCGATACTACGGCAGTTATCTATACCTCTCAGTTTACTGGGCTAGCCACTGAGTTTCCCAAAATTCCAGTAGGCTTACTTGGTGGCTAACAGAGAGCAGACAAGAACTCCGATACTACGGCAGTTATCTATACCGCTCTCAGTTTACTGGGCTAGCCACTGAGTTTCCCAAAATGCCAGTAGGCTTACTTGGTGGCTATAACAGAGAGCAGACAAGAACTCCGATACTACGGCAGTTATCTATACCGCTCTCAGTTTACTGGGCTAGCCACTGGGTTTCCCAAAATGCCAGTAGGCTTACTTGGTGGCTAACAGAGAGCAGACAAGAACTCCGATACTCTATACCGCTCTCAGTTTACTTGGCTAGCCACTGGGTTTCCCAAAATGCCAGTAGGATTACTTGTTAGTTAGTTATTGTTGTTTAAAGGGCCGGAACTACGAGGTCATCTGTCCCTTAGGCTTACTTGGTGGCTAACAGAGAGCAGACAAGAACTCCGATACTACGGTAGTTATCTACACCGCTCTCAGTTTACTGGACTAGCCACTGGGTTTCCCAAAATGCCATTAAGTCTACTTGGTGGCTGAGAGCTGGCACCTCCATTGGCCAATGTTGTATTAATACCACCCCTTTTGCCGCTTTATTCGATAACTCATTTCTTGCCATTCCCATGTGGCTTGGTAACCATAGGCCTAGGCAAGTGATTCTTGAATCAGCGTGGATAGAAGGTATTGCATTCGCTGCACCAACGTGTGTTGAGGGAAACATAGAGCAATTGCGCTCCATCAAAAACTCTCATTCTCCTAAATATCAAGCATCATACTGGACAGTACGGAGTACGCTCACTTTCAAAAGGCACTTTTTTGTTTTAATGATTTGTGGAAACTCTTTGGTGGTCCAGCATTGAATTGCCAGGCTATCTATTCGAACTAGTCGACGGTAACCCCTGTCATCCACACAAACCCAGGCAGCGGCAGTTTTCCCAGACACCATACACTCCCGACACACTCTTGACACACTGGCTCGTTGAAAGCTCGCTGCTCGAAGATGGCGTACCCATACGTTTTACTTACCTACTGCTCAGCGCTACAGCCCTTGTGAGGCCTTGGCCTCTCCGACAATGCTATCTTCATCATGCTTTCTCCTTCTTATTATTCCCACCTTCCTTAAATCACCCTCCACGCCATAGAACCACTTTTTTGTGGCCTTCTTTTGTGGCCTGACTTTCTTCTGTGTATCATCTTGACAGACACAACTTCTTGCATTACCCCTATGCCCTCCAGTCCCTCAATCTGTTGCTTTTCAATTTAGGAACTATGGTGAGCATAGAGTTCCCCAAGTTCCCTGTTTTTCCGTATTGTCTTCTTGTTTATCCTCATTTACTGGACCGAAAATATTTCTCAATACCTTTATATCCCATGTTTTCAAAGTTCTTATTCTCTGCAGTCATTGTCACATTACCAAACCGTTAGTTACTCCTGGTCAAACACTCCAATGTTCGGTAAACCTCCAGTTCAGATTTCGATTAAGACTAGATGATTCGAGCACCTTCACCAAGGCCTGATAATCCTCATCTTCTTCTTAAGTTTCGTTATCTTTTGCGCCAGTGCTCACAAATACTTTGAATTTTCACACATCTCACAGTTGACTTCGTTTAAATTTATTCCGTGGCTATTTCCATCCTGGAATACTGCATTTTGGTGTCTCATTTTCCCTGCCTGTTGAACTAATATATTCAGTTCTTCTTCCAGATCCCTTAGTCTTCGTGACAGGCTGACAGCATATCAACATCAAAAACAGAAACTTGATATTGAGTTACACGGTTAAACAGGTAGCGCCATGGTTATTGACCTTTGTCTTATCATCACATGTTCCAGGACCACATTGAGAAGCAGCGTGGACAACATTTATCTTTGTCGCAAGCACTGATTAACTTCAAATCTCAAGTAAGGTTTCCTTCTACTTTAACCTTGCATTTTGTATTCCTGAGGGTCATTTGTACAATTCTAATTACCTAGGTACATCAGTCCTCGACAATCTTGTCGCATTCAAAAGAAATGAGACCCTTTGTTTTACCAAACCTAAGCTCGATTTTCACAGGCCCTCTAGTTTCGTGACCGAGGATGACTGGCGGACAGTCCTCAGTTGATTCATGCACCACAATGTGGAGATCAAACCAGTGACATTCCCCATTAGTTACTGTGTGCCGATAATCAGGAATTACTCTTACCTTTCTTTAGTTTGGGGACATATCTCCCCACATAGAACACGGTCCTGCTAGCTTCGTTACTAAGGACAATCCGAGAACAGGTTACAAGCAGCTAAGATTAGATGCTAGTCCTACCTCTCTTGAGTTTGGTGACACATCTCCCGACACAAGCCACGGTCCCGCTAGCCTCGTGGCCGAGAATGACCGGTGGACAGTCCCCAGATGGTCCATGCGCCACCATGTGGATATCGGAGCCACAGATTCCCACGCAGTCGATTTCAATGAGCACCTCTGAACAAAGACAAAAACATGCATTTTATACAGTGACGAAATTAGTACAGGGTCATCATTTTAAATCTCCCCTGACGTACCGCTAGGTTGGTAAAATTGACCTTGGCAGGTGCAGCCATATCTCCCCAATGAATACGCGCGCTGAGCCCGGCAATGTTGCAATAAGCTGTCAGTATCTCCAGTGCCGTAAGATTGCAAAGTGCTAGTTGAGCCAGCGAGTGTGAGAGCTTCCCGAGCCTTGATTGGTATCGGAGGGGAGACTTAAATTGATAACCCGGTATAGGCAACTTACGCAAGTTAAGGTTATCAGAGGAATTCAACTGCTTTTGATTCAAAATAACTAATGATAACCAAAGCAAAACCTAGGTTAGGGCAGACAATGGAAGCTTTTATACAGAAATGGCATTTACTAATAACTAAATAATATTTATTCAGGTGATGTTAACCCTCCAAATGCTGAACGTTTCACTCTTAAGTGCTAAGCATTTTTAAGGCAGTGTGCAGATATATTTATAAAAACATATTATAAAAAAATACAATTCTGTAACTACGAGTATATATCGCATACTATATATCAATGTATTCAGGAAAAATTAGTGAATAAGGTAATAATAGGTTCTTTTACCTACAAGTATCCAGTAGAATTATAATGGATGATTAGTCAAATTTAAAAAAAATCAAAAGGTATTCTAATTTTAGAGGTTGGTCACAAGCACTACTTTATCTGAAATAAAATTCGAAGATATACAAAATGTGCCGAATGTCATTCACTACAAGCGCAGTGATAAATAATAATAGAAACTTTGATGAATAATGAATAATGAATAATAAAAAGTCACAGGAAAAGGTCTAATCATATCACTTTTCACAGTTTTTCTATCACATACTGTATATGACTTACTTTGACTTATTTCCTTTTATCTCCTAAGTGGAGCATAGGGCATCAATGAATTTCCGCCATCGGACTCTGTTCTGCGCCATCCTCCTTATCACGTTCCCGGTCTTCCCTCCTTTCTCCATTCGTTCTGTTATTACACTCCTCCTCCAGGTGTTCCTTGGTCTGCCTCTTCGCCTACTACCTTGTGGATTCCATTCCAGGGCTTGTCTTGCTATGTTGTCTCCATCTCGTCGTAATATATGCCCAATCCATTTCCATTTCCTACGACGCATCTCAATATAAATGGGTGTTTGCTGTGTTCTTCTCCATAGCTCTTCATTGGAGATAACTTGAGGCCACCATATCCTCAGAATATTCCTCAAGCATCTATTCACAAATATATGCAGTCTGTTAATCAGTTGTTTGTTGGTATTCCAAGTTTCACACCCATAGAGCAATATTGACTTGTCATTTGAATTGAAGATGCGAATTTTGGTATAGGTGTTAAGTTCCCTTGTTTCCAAATTGGTCTCAACATTACGAATGCTCCCTTAGCCTTATTTATTCTATTTCCTATATCCTCCATAGTCTACCTCCCTCAGTGGTGACCATACTTCCCAGGTAGAAAAACTGTTTGACTTGATCGATCTCTTGATTCCCTAGAAATAATGGTGCCTTATTTCGGTTATTATGACGCATCTCCTTGGTTTTCCTTCCATTGATCTTCAATCCCACCTCAGATGCTTCAGTTCTTAAATCATTCAACTTTGCTTCCATATCTTTGTAGCTGCTGGCTAGCAAGCACAGGTCGTCTGTGAAATCCAGGTCCTCCAACCTGTCTGTAGGTCCCCACTAGATATCTCTTCGGCGATTCATTGCTTTCTTCATGATTAGATCCAGCACCATGAGAAATAGTATTGGAGACAGCAAACATCCATGTTTAACTCCTGTATTTACTGGAATGGGCTCCGACAACATCCCCTGATGTAAAACTTGACAGGTGCAATTCTCATACATTTCTTGAGTAATCTTTATAATTTTCTTTGGAATCCCAAACTCTTTCATGGCTTGCCAAATCTTCTCTCTCATTATACTATCAAACGCCTTTTCAAAATCAACGAATAGTAGGCCTACAGAGACGATTGCAGTTCCGTTGATTGTTCTTTAATTATGCGCAGTGTATTGATCTGGTCTGTACAAGAAAAGCCTTCTCTAAATCCTGTTTGTACTTACCTCAGCCTTAAATTAACTCTCTGTTTTATCCTTTCTAGAATTACTCGGGAGAGTACCTTACTTGGGATTGAAAGGAGAGTAATCCCTCTCCAGTTGTCACATTCCAATAAATCTCCTTTCTTCGGAAGCTTGATCAACAGTCCTTTCTTCCAGTCTGTAGGAATCTTCTCTTCTTCCCAGATCTTCTCAAAAAAATGGGAACAGAATCTCAACTGTAGTATCCGTATCTACTTTCAAGGCTTCCGATGGAATGTTGTCCATACCTGCCGTTACTGTTCTTTAGTTGTTTGATAGCCTTTTGTATCTCTGTTCTTGATGGTGGTTCTGTTCCTATAGCCCCATCTTCCTGCTCTTCTTCTATTATGTCCACTGTCTCTCTTTCCTCACTTATTTCCCGATTCAAGATCTCCAGAAAATGTTCTCTCCATCTTTCTAGTTGTTCTTTTTGTGTAGGCAGTAATCTCCCAGCTTTGGCTTTCACAGGTTTATCAAAACTAGAGAACTTTCCTGTTAATCTTTTGGTTATGTGATATAGGGTCTTACTATCGTTGTTTTGCGCTGCCATCTCTACTTGTGTTGCTAAATTATTGATAGATACTCTTTTATCACGTCGAAAACTCCTCTTCACTATTTTGTTAAGTCGGTTGAAATCTGTTCTAGCTTGTACTTTCTCTTCTTGTGTTCTTGCATTGTTAAGTCTTTTCTTACATGCCTTCCTGCTGTTCACGGTTTCCCACGTCTCAGAAATAACCCATTCCTCCCTTCCTCTCTCTCTCTCTTGCCTAAAATCTTTTCACATGTATTGATATAGGTACTCTCTATGTTCTTCCAGTTATGTTCAATATCCTTTCCTTCTTCTTCCTCTCTCAGCTGTTGAAATCGGTTTCTCAACTCTAGTGAGAAATGTTGTTGCGCCTCCTTATTCTTCAATTTATCGAGTTTTTTAAAATATAAAATCACATATATACATAAGTAGAAAATCATCATTCTTTTTTTTTTCAGAAGTTCCAAAACCAACTCCCATTGCCTACCAGTGAGAGAATTTCATTTTGCAGCGCGACTATTCGTAAAATAGATTGTCATATAGATTTTATGAGTTGTTAAATCGATTTCACGAATAGTCTCACTGCGAGACGATAGCACTTCAAGGGTCAATGCGCAGCTCTGAGTCCATGCCAACGTGGTCTGTCTACTGTGATAGCATCAGTCACCCAAAGGTGACGTAAGTTACTCTCGGGGACGACCGCTCTGGTGCAAATTAGGAAGTATTGGGTTCGAATTCCAAGGGCATTCATCATTTCCTAGTAATTCCTGTTTGAGAGGAAGCTAAGTAATATTTGAAGCTATGATATTCAACTATGATGTCAATGACTTCGTTCACGAGAACTTAACTCCAGCAGTTGGATATTGAATTACTCACCATCATCGTTTGGTACCGGAATAGGACGTTGCTCCTGAAACACAGAAGAAACAGTTTGTATTCTTGAGCTACGAGAACAAAGTGTTCGTGATGCTCTCTGTCTGTCTTATGGTCATCCTCGTCAACCACTGGTCAAAAAAATGTCATTACTGAATTATCTAGAAACAAACTAAGACTAAGCATACCAGCCTCTTCGTGGTTCAGGATCAGGAGTGGGATTTTAATCGCTAAATCCCGGAAATTACAGTTCATTAAATACCGTAAGTCAACCGTACCGCTTGACACTGGTGATACAGGAAGACATTAAAACCAACCAAGAAAGATCGGCTAAAAATCGGGACATTCAGCATCCTAATCCTCACAAATAGCCATACTAATAGAAACAGTACATAGCAATGTGACATCTTCACATCCTCACAAATAGCCATACTAATACAAACAGTATATAGCAATGTGAGCCTGCAGTGGCGTCTCTTGATTTTTATACCATGTAGGATGTAATACAGTGAGTCCGGGAATGTTCTCCGCAGCGCCTACATGCGTCTGCGAGAACTAGCTACAGCAGTTACGTTGGTAGCACGGCTGCCGCTTGCATCATAACAAATGAACAGTAAACTTTGTACTCACCACAGCCATTCATAACAGATGCTGGAACCATTCACAGTACATCACTCTTTTTTCGTAATCAGTTTGTTTTCATTCATGAACCACGGTAACTTTATAAGGGAACAACTGAAGCTTGTCTATTACAGCTTTATGTGCTGTCAACTTAGAGATCCCTGTTTGTTGAGCTAATTTTCGTGTTGATTTACTTTGACTACGCAGCATTATATCGGAGATTTCATCAAGTTTTTCGTCTGTTAAAAGCGTAGGCCTACCTGTTCCCGGTACATCGTGAACTGAGCCAGTCACACGAAATGTACTTACCAAATCCCGAACGGTATCACGGTTAGGACACTTTGAATTAGGAAACCGCGCCTGAAAATTTTATATTTTCTGTAAACCGATCGCCTTCGCGAAAAACGTATTCCACCAAAAAAAAAAACTCTATCTTCAGTAGTAAACATTGCCGCCTGTATACTGTTGCACTCTTCCAATAATCTATCTGAACGCTCGCTTACTGCACTACACGCTGAAGACATACAGGATCGCTCGCTTATCGCAATACACACTGATAGCCCACACGCGGGAGTTTCCCTTTCAAGGACACAGTGCAGCCAACTAAACTTATAACTCAACCTCTCGCAGCTGCACGTACCCATTGCGGAGAACATTCTCGGGCGCCCTGTAGGATAAGCTACTTATTAACTTAAGATAATTATTGTAGCTGGGCTAAATTGAGATATTAGACTCGGTCTAATATTAATTATTCAGTCGCACAGCACTTTTACGAACACAATTGAATACAACTCCCAAGATGTGCACACGCTGAAAACCGACTATCCATTCTGACCGTGCGAAATCGTAACCAATAAGCCCGTAGTGTTGGTTTAAATTCAACCAATAGCGAGACTTGACGATCTCAGTAGACGTCCTCAGAGCGCCATTAAACAGACCGAGCCTGCCCCTTCCCCCTCAAGGGCTCTCATACATTTTCTTGAGCTATGATGCAAAGCTTCCTTCCTCAGCTTTCTACTCCGGGCGATGAAGGTCACACTTCGCCCATCTTCGAGAGATAGAAAGAGTTAAGTCTACTTTCCTATAGAAAATTAAACTGCACTTCAAAATACACGCCATCTCGTCTAACGTACGTACTAGCAAGGGAGACTTTCTTCATAAAAGACCTGCGTTTGGAGAACTCCCTACCATCAACAGTGCAATACGGGACACTGATCGTAGAACTAAACATCAAGCGTAATGACATATGGCCTGATTTCTATTCCACAGAAGCTCTTATGTCGACGGACTGGATGAATGCCAACTTTGAACTACGGCATACGATCACCCGTTTTGCAGTCCACGGTTTTCATTTTAAGATATGCTCAACAAGATGATTTCATGACCCAGGCCCCCAATGCAACTGCTCTCTGTGTGGTAGTGCTTGTGACAGATATCACGCCATTTCCTGCGCCCAAAGGAGAGTATCGCTAGCACGCTTCTGCTGCGAATAACTACTGTATATAGCAAACAGAACCAGTCAGACACTTTGTATAGAGACACTTCGATGCGTAAGATATGTTATCAGTATTAGTTTTGTATCTCGGCATGGCTATTAGCTGCAATAAATGATTATTAAATGTAGAACTATTTAAAAGTACTGCCAGTGACAGTGAGACATAACTTATCGAGAGGGGGCGTGCAAGGTAGCACCAAAGAGTATTTTACAAAACAAATCTTTTTTTTTTTTAAATAGTTACAGCTGAGAGCTGACTGTAGGCTAATCCTCTCGTCCTACATGGAGGAATCGCCGCTGATACTAATACAAATAGTATATAGCAATGTGAGGTCTGTTATCCTCACAACTAGCCATACTAATACATAGTGTACATACCAATCTAAGGTCTTCACAGCCGCAAAGCACTGCTGTTAGGTTATCCAGACAGGGTCTGCATGGCGCACAAGGGTTTGTAGGCTGACACGGGGTACACGGATTGTACTGGTTAACAACTCCACACGGCCCAGACATTCTTATGGCATTACTTGAGAAAGATTTAGGCCTGCTTAAAAATATATATGTATATATAAAAACGTCTACAAAATAGCCGGACTGTATATTTATCGCATTGTTTGGTTTCTATGCTAACAAGAAATAAGGAAAACCTAGGCCCTCTTAAACCAAGGAGTAAGATATAAATCCACTGCCAGCTGGATCGCATCCCTGCTCGCTGCTTTATTTAGTTGCATACCGGTACCCATTCAAAACTCACAGGCATTCATTATTACGGTTTTTACAAACTCTCTCAAGGCAAATACCGGGATCGTACCTTACTTGACCCACCGCCTACTGCTATATTCCAACGCCTCCCTACTTCACTCCAAACAGCGAACATGCAGGAGTACTAAAATTCACCACGCAGCGCTAGTAGGGTGATACTCCAGAGATTACGTCGACACAACATAAGATTGGTATTTAAATTAAATAAACATACCTGTCTGTATATTCCATAGGCATGTCAAAATTATGGAGTTGTAGTGAAAATGCTTTAACTACTGTAAATACAAAATATCAACGCATCAGCACCAACACTTGGTTAACACCACTGCACTTCTCACATCACACAACTCATGTAACATACCAAACAACAAAGGTGTCAGATATTAAAATTAGAGACGTAAGTGGAATTGCTCGCTTGGACAGGCTCGCAATCGGCTCAATCTAACAGCGCTACTGTCGGGAAGATCGTCAAGTTCGTTTTCTTAGCACACACCTCGCGCTGAATGGGAAAGCGTTAGAGCATAGCAGACGGCGATGCTTCACGTCACTGGGCATCGGCATCTGTCCCTAATTCAGTTAGGCTACGGTACTACTATAGTTATCATATAAATACAGATTATAGGCCAAGTTCAACAAGAGGCTGATGATCAACATGTCCCAAGCCTCTAAAATGAATTAACAACGAAATATATTAATTTGTAAATAATATACTGTATAATAACCAGCCGCGGTGGCCGAGAGTGCGCGCTGGCATCGGGAGAGCGCGGATTTCCCATTTTCACCACCAGGCAAATGCTGATTTCCTGCCAAAAACCCTTCCTTGACCCGTCCTGGAAATAAAATAAATGGCAATTGGCTGCAATAATAAAATTGTAAAAATTAATTTTCCGCTAGGTTGCAGCACCAGCGAACTGTGAATGCCGCGGCTTTTTTAAGGGGAAAATATTCGAAACCAAGGATTCTTAAGACCACCTCGTGGTGTATCGGCTAGTGTTCTTGGCTGTCGCCCCGTAGGTTTGGGTTCGATTCCTGATTTTGCCAAGAAATTTTAATTCTGTGAGGCCTGGAATGGAGTACACTCAACCTCGTGAGGAAATACTGAGAAGAAAGGGGTTCGAATTCCACCCCAACCAACACCACCTAGAGAGAAGGCCATGCAATACGGTTTGAATATGCGCGTGACGTCACGGCCCAACGGCTGTGTGGCCATGGAAACACAGGAATAATATTCGTGTTTATGGTTTGGTTTCCGCGTTATGTATTTAGTGTTAACGGTCCCGGTACTGATATTCTCGGAATTCCTATTCACTTATACTTCATGGTTATCAGTGCAGTGTTAAGTTATGCCTAATAAGTGTGGTGTGCCAAATTGTTGAGGCAATTGAGCCAATGGACCTTTTCCTAATTATGAAGGGAAGAATTCGAAATCGGTACCTGCTATTCACCGCAATATATTCCTACGAAACATTCCAAGGTATGTATAAACCGAGACTGATTAAAGATTAGTAAACAGATAGTCAGGCTAGCCCCTCTGTTCGTGAAAATTCATTTAGTTGAAAAGTTCAGAATTTTCTAACCTAAATGATGTGCTATCGTACAGGTTATGTCGTTAGGCCGTAGCAGATTCTGATTAATCCCTTTTTTATTCCACTAATCTCATTCATTATATTTATTATTGGGGAGGGGGAATAGGGGTGTGTGAATCAGGTTTGAGATTGAATAAATTTAGAATAAATAGAGTAACTAATGGAATACAAGGTGATAAAATTATTGTATCGTCATGTTCGAATGAAATTCCTAGGAGCAGTCCCTTCTCGGTTCCACAACTGCCCAGAGTATTTAACTGGCACTGCAATATTGTCTGCCGAGAAGATCCAGATGATAGGAGGTGTAGGATTGAAAATGAAAGTTTATCATAGGCTCTTGCTGAATGTAAGCAGACATTAGCGAAGAATCTGGAAGCAGCTTTATTTAGCAACTTTCAGGAACTGAAGGTGAAGTTAAACAGTGTGCGTGTCTTCATCCTGAGGGGAATTACATTAAAGAGGAACAGGGGCGGTTCGACCTTGTACATCTAGACATCTAGGGGGGGGGGGGGGGAGAATTTAAATAATGCCGACTATAGGCTTAAAAACTGAGCAACGCGAGGGAAAGAGGCCCCCTTGCAGTGGCGGCACACGATAGATAAGACAAATATACTTAATTAACGGCTTTCATTTAAAATGTATTTTATTAGTTCCAGAATTTTGAATCGCAGGAAAATTTTATAAATGAACAAAATAAGTGTTTAAATTGTACCCAATCGTCATCATATGGAACATGTGTTCGTATCCCAGCTAACTCACGGTCTTTCGAGGTATGGGACGTTCCTGCCCACCATACGACCACATGTTCAGGATTTGAGTCTGTCAGGTAACTACTCTACATGAAAGAAACAACATATTCCTAAATAAAACATTTAATGATATAAAATCATGGCTATACAACAAAAACACAAAGGATATTTTACATTTACTTCCCACAACGAAAAATCAAGGTTATTTGTGAGTCCCTTCTTAAAATTAGTGCTTCACTGCACTCAAATCTATTTCTGGCATCCTATCATTGATACTCTCAGACATCTACGAGTGTCCATAGTGTTCTTCACGTGGCACAATTTAACACAAACTGGAGTATCACAACACAATAGTCACAATAATCTTTAAATGACATTAATTATGCAATAATTAAACATTTTTCCGTTTCTCACGGGGCATTTACTTTCATTAACATAAATTCATTATCTTATGCCTTAATTAACAATTGTTGTGTCGTGTGAATCGTATTCTCTTTTTCCCATCAATTTGAAACGCTAAAGTGGTACGTTTTCCCTTCCAAAATACACATGGATAGAAATGTTTATAGCTTCACCATACAACGATTTTCTGGGTCTGGTCGAAATATTATCGTTACAAACGTGTCATGTCATTTAAATCACTTACCCGTCTGCATAAATTAGTGTGAACTGGGCAAAATGCACTTTAAAAAGATGCCTATTTTTATTTGGTGCAGCGTTCCTCCTCAGAGAATAACTGGGCCAAATATTATCCGATCACAGCGATCCCACAAGGTATGTGTGTTGAAACACATCATTTAATTCAATTGGCATCATCACAACAATCATATCTTAATTACATTTCGAAAATATCGAGATTCTTCAGTGTTCCACTACGCTTCTAAAATAAAGGGATCAGGTCACCAGACCTCCTCTCCAAGCGGCAATAAAATTAGTTCCAGCTGGCCGAGCAAGATGGCCGCCGTGCTCGTGGCCTGCTACCACCCCATATGGTTGCTAGCAAGGTCACGTTTGTTTACAAGTGCAGAACAACGGAGGTACCCTGAGTGTAGTCCCTAGTAATTGAGTCATTCTAATTATTTAACACCTACTTTTATAGTGTAATGGGCTCAATTCGGCTCCTAATTAACATTCATGGCAGGGGATGGATCCTGTAATAGCCTTGCCGATCTGTAGCGATACTAGTGGCTTTCGGCGCGCATCACGATAGAGTATCCAAGTTTTCTCATCAGCAGCTGCCTATTAATAATAAGGAAATCTGCGTTTCCTATACGACAAACATGATTCTTACCTCGCAGGGCAGATCAATTAATACACGGGCTCACGCAGGGTCTCGAAGAGTTACCCTCGTGGCACAATTCCTGCAAGCGGTGGATACAGACAGACTCCGTCTCACTCGCTGCGAATAATACTAGTATGCACCAAGGCAATACTGTCTCGTAGATTAGCCAACTTTCCGCCTAACGTGCAAGCTATGTTTGAATGATCCCCGCAACTTTATTGACGTAAATCACTTGATTCTACGTTACTTTGCTCGCTGTATGCGGCTCAAACAATACTTCTCATAGATGACTCAATTATTAAAGCACTCACGCCTCTCTGCAATTACTCTTAAGCCAAAGCTTTAAGTAACTCCTAAAACAAGTATCAATTTACTGGCTTACATACCTTAATGGTTCTCAAATACAACCCTGTAGAATTTAACATATTAAATATACATTCAATCAATTCGCTGACACTGAAAAACTCTCATATCTCGATATATTTTACGTTACTTTCTTACTGTTTACAAAATACAGTATTTATGTTAGACATGACACACTTTGCACGTACGCTAGACCTGACACGCCTATTACTTTACTTATTACTGTTACTGACCCCAGATGATTATTATTATTATTAATATTTAACGTTACCGTTACATTCCTCACTATCTTAGGCCCAAATAGCCGTAAGCAAATCACCCTCCAAGCCATATTTTACCAAAATACGAGTGGTGAAAGCTCGTACATAAATGACTGTTACATCTTAGTCTTAAAGTGATGCTTCGTTGTATGGTGAACTATTTAATTATATTAACATTTTGAATTTGTACTCACTTTTCATTTTTGCTGGGTTATTCCAGCACGCCAGCCACGAACCTGGTTTAAGCCATCATAGTAGTTATCACACGACAACTGCTATTATACACTTCAAATATGATAATCATATTTTTATCACTGCCTTTTCTCACTTTCACACAATACATTTTATTTTACCATACACATAAACACTTATAAAAGCACTGTAATAAAACTTATATACACTTCCCACACTATTTCACATGTGGATCCTTAACTGGACTCCTACTTACGCCTGACCTCAGAGATGCGATGCAGCTACGACAACCGCTGGTCTCCGTGAAAGTCTATATTGCGTGTGCGTGCGTTCGATTCCCGTCACCTTCTATTCATATCATCTCTACTGAAATCCTGTTCAGTTCACTGTCATGATTATTTGTGATGCCTTCCAGGCTCCCAAAATTGTAGTGATCCTGACAATAATGTGTCATTTTAAACTATGACAACAGCTCCTGGTACATTCACTGTTCAAAAACATCCTGAATTATCCCTACGCTGTAGCGACTTATACTTGCGTATGATATTGGATAAATATCTGCTGTAGATTAAATCTTGCATGATTCATGATTACTATTAAGAAGCTGTATGATGCGCTTCCATTGTTCTCCCAATATACTTGAGCGTCGATACTTTAACAAATTCGCGCACTTTCTAGCGTGATCTGGCAGCGTATTAGTTTACGTGTTGAGTCGAGAAGAACTGGAGATGAACTTGAGATGAACTGTAGATGAACTGGAGAAGAACTGGAGTTGAACTGACTTCTCTTGCGCTGCTCCCCTTATATAAAGGTTTCTCGTAAAACGTAGTTCACTGGACAATCGGGACCGACTCCTCTCTTGAAATAATGCATTTCCAGCCAAAGTGACGTATAATCCTCGTTTGTCTAGGTGTGGAGGTCCCAAAATCACTCGCATGCAAGCGATCGCTTCGGCCAATTAATTACAATTAATTGCCTTCTTCCATAGCGTCATGACGCCAGCCGGGTACTTCCCCGCGTGTTGGTCTCCAAATCAATCCTTCTGCGCGTAGGCAGTGTGTTCACAGGCTCATTTACATATATAGGCTTTAATTTAGGCGTGAAACCACTCCTAAATTATCTATCCTAGAATATATTCACCTGGGTGTAAAATTTACTTCATTTCAATGCTCCAATTGGCTGCAATCAATTAATTTCTGTGGGCAACTACCCCTTCTCCGGTCTCAAGCCTTGTCCATTGGTAAACCCCAGAGTCATTAATCTCGAGCTGTCCCTGTGGTCCAGACGAAATGAGTTCCTTCGGCGTCACCCCGACACGCCCCTCTGCTGGCTGCGATTAGTCAAGTGTCAAGCTGGTTGGTTTTCATGCGTCCAGGCTTCCAGAACGTACATATGCCTGCACTTTCTTACAATTATTCACCTTAAACAGCTATGATATTTACATTCTGGCCGTGAAATCATGCTATTATTATTTTATGCCATTATAACTCATTGCTCTTCGGATTCCCTGTAGCTGTTCCCCCTCAGAGATCAATGGTTCAATTCCGGGCAGAATCATGGGCCTGGTCTTCTCTGATAAGACCCGAGTTCGATGCCAATCTGCCGTGTCCCATTGGGCACAAAATATTACCAGAATTTAAAAAACTAGTTATTCTTTCTACATCCCTACTCTACGATGTTTTAACAAGGACCACTTCTCCACTATCTCCGTAATTTCAATTTCATGGACCTTATCTTTCGTTGAAAACAACATCATGAGGGAGTCTAAGCGTTCGTCGCCCAACGATATCCACAATTGATTGAAAATGAGCTTCAACTTGCTGAAGGACCGTTCGGAAGAAGCAGAAAACATTGGGGATGTTAAAATCAGTCGAACTATTTGATAACCACACGGGATAATCCTCTTTCATTTAACAGCAAGTTTTGCTATTTGTTTAAAAGATGAGCACTGTTTACTGACATCAAGCAGGATTTCAATCTCAGCCAGCACAAGCTCTTCATCTTGAAGGATGATTTTCGGGTATGATTGCTTTATAGATCGAACGCGCTCGATGGTGCAGTTTTTTCTGTCAGCGGGTATCTTGAGAATTATATGGAATGGCTCTAGCAAAGAAATTAGTTTTGCGAGATTGTCTTGCACGCTTGTAGTAAATACATCCACAAGTATTCGGAACTCCTTTCTGTAGAATGTAAGGAAATAAATTTCTGCTGTCGTTTCAGCGTGCGCGTCATACTTCTATGCAAGTCGCTGGATCCTGTGGTGCTTTAAGAAGTCTTCCTCCGCACTTACATGCATACTTTTCGCAAATGACGATGCACTCTTTATTAAAGCGTTCATCTTGCCGTCGTTGTTGATATCTTCAAAAGACTTCAAACCGCTCTGAATCAACTGCATCGCGTCAACTACATTCAGCTCCTCCGCTTCTAAAAGCTCGGTTACTTTCATAATTTTAAACATGATGTTTTTGGTAAAGTACATGCCGCAGATAAAATCAAAGTCTAGAAGCTTTTTTTGCAAGCCTGACGCAAAAGTTGGGGTTTTACTGTCAAATTCAGAATCGAATGAGGTTTTCATTGTTTTCAATGCTGTGACTATCTCTTCATAAGACGTGGAAACAGCTCTCACCGATTCGGCGCGCGCAGTCCACCTTGTTTTTGATAAATTCTTAAGTTTAAGTGAATTTTCAATTTTACTCAGCTTTGTGGGTTTTGAAGCCATTTTTCAGAGTTACCTTAGTAAACAAAAGTTTGGTGCCTTTCAGTCGGTCAACACGAATGTACCCAAAAAGCTGGGTTAAGCCCTAATCCTGAAAAAATAAATACATGAGATTAATAAATACACTAGGATGACCAGTTTCGATCGTCAAGCGATCATCATCAGATCCATTACACTTAGGCTGTAAATCTATGTTTGAAAATACAGGTGAAAATGTTTACAATATGTACAATTATTTAGTTGCAGTATTGGTAATGCAACTTGTCAGTGTATGATAGTTGTACTATATATGATGTTAGGTGGAATGCTAAAACGCTGATAGAAATCCGGAATTTGTCTGTTTGGAGTGAATATATGGTTGTAAAAGTCAACTATGGTTGTACTGTATAGTGCAGGCTATTATTTATCTGGTTGGATGTCTTCCGTGCTGTAGCTGCGAGTGGTATCAACTTTCCTCTTGGAGCAGTGACGGTCGACTGATTTGTAATGTTGTCTCATGTAATTTTTTTAATGTCGCGGAAAGAAGAAATGGACAATTTACAAGAGCACTTCACTTCAGAAGCTCATCAAGCAGCGATGGCAGATTTGTGCCACTTTGCCAATGGAAAAGGCCACGAAGACGTTCTCCTTGATAAACTTTTACGGACGATCAGAATTGTGGAAGAACAAGAAAAGGAGTTCCACAAAAAAGTAATACGGATACTTATTGACACAGCAAGAACCCCTTGTCGGCAAGGTTTGGCTTTCCGAGGTCACTGGTGTATTTCTCGAAATACACGGTCAGACAGAGTTGGCATTTGCTCCTCTTTGGTTTTCTACATTAATTAATTTATTTAATTTTCCTTCCCGCAGACACCAACAGCGAAATTTTATATTCTATTCTCCCCGTAAACTTGCTTATTTGTTGTATAAGTCTGTTCCAGATATACATCCTCTACGGAACCAACCTGGCAGCGTCTTACAGCTACCATCTGAAGCTCTTCAATCACCTCAGGTCAAGAGGACTTCCTCACCAATCCACCAGGCTTCGCATTCATCGCCAGCTAACTACTCCATAAAGAAGCTTTACCTGTATAAGAAATGTTGTCGTTGTAACGTTTGCTATTTTTGTATAAAGTCCTTTGTTTCCTTCTCCTACCCCCTCGCTCCCTTCCCCTCGCCCGCCTATTTCAGACGTGTGCGATATCGCTTACCTCTCTCCGTACGCTGTTCGCTCGCTCTCTTGTTGTCCAGCCGTCAAGGCTTCAGTGAGGTCTCGCTCTCTCACTGTTCTCACTTCTTCGTTAGACGTCAAACATTCAGTTGGGGCTCTTTCACGAGCCTGTCTCCTGTGCTCGAGAGACATTTTAAATCAAACGCCATGGCTGTATTTTATACCAACCGTCAACAGAAACCATCGCCAGCTCTACATGCACAGAAAGCTAAGTACCAAACTTCAATATTTTTAAAAGGATTTTAATGGTTTTAAATAGCTAAATGCTTTTAATCCAATTTTATAGACAGTGTGTGGAATTGCGAAATGTTATGCAATAACCGTCTTCGAGGGATCTTTCTTTGTCATGCTATGCCTATCAAAGCTGACTTTCTAAAATGAAATTTAGTGCTTCTCTTACCAAATAACTGAGAATATTTTCTCACAACGAGGGATTTCATTCAAATTATCCACTGTATAAAAACTTAGCTTTTTCCTCCGTGGGACCTCTCTTGTCCATTTAACTGTCATCATGGTTCTGGAACATTCCACATGAACCAATATTTCTACAAGTAAAGCAATCTAGTATTTTCCACTTGATTATGGGAATACTTTTCCTCCCTGAGGAATTTACGTTACAAAAACTGCTGGTCAACACTTAATTTGCTTGCCTCCGTGGGAAATTTACCTCATCATTCAACTGCAATACATAAACTTTCCAACGCAATAAACTTGTTCAAGTTATAATTCAACCAGTGATCTCCATAACTACAATAACTTTTCTCTTTACAAACTTTCTGTGCTGCAATAGTGAACTTTTCAAATCCATCAATAGACTATAGTGCAAAACAGTGCCCGCTGAACTACCAACCACGTCGCGTTCGAATGAGAACAATAAATCTGGCCAAGACTTTTTCTTAAATCTCCTATTTTCCTTCTCCCAAATACCTTTACTAACATTAATTAAAATAAGATTTCATCTATCTAAATTACTACGAGGTCTCGCTTGCGAGCAAGCGCCCCCTCAAAGTTGTTATACTTATAATATCGTAAGTTTGTATAAATTGTGGCTAGCCCACATTTTAATCTCTCATCCCTTCTGAAATTAGGGAATTGTACTTTTTCTAATAATGAAAGAGTTGTCTAATCTTTTCTCTCCAGGTTTCGTGAATACGACCTGTACATCCTTGTATTTCAAATAATGTCAAATTCTGCTTAAAATAGCGGTAATTTCCGCTTGTAATTTTTTCTTCTTTCCTGTAACTATCAGGAATCAAAGATTTGTTTATAGCCTTTCAGATTGTCATAGTGGCATTCTAAAAGTGCTTGAATTGCACATAATCAAACTATCAAAATTATGCTTGTTTTATAATTATCTCTCCATTTCTTTTTCAAAAGCATAACCTTTAAAATCTTTGAAAGATGTTGGTGCTTTCACAAGTTCGAAACTTGTACCTTATTGTTAACTATAAACTTTTTTTATTAGGACTGAGACCTTTAAATATTTGTAAAATCAACCAAAGAAAAGGTTATTCTAACTTTTAAGATAAGATTCTAATTATATCAATTATTAATTGTCTAAATTTTATATTCTTTGTTCAAATAAATCGTTGTTTTCCGTTGTTCGTTATATTTACCGTTAGAATTACGAGTAGGCAGGACCTTCACCGCTCTGATTCTTCCTTTAAGCTTAAACTCTTTTTTCGAACTTCCAAAACAACAAAGTTCGTACTACTTGTTGCATTTAACTTAAAACTGCAAGTAACAACATTTTCAAAGTTTCTCTTGGTTTTCTTAGCCAATCCTAGCAATCCATTAAGGCAATTGCAGCTAGCTCTGCAAGCTTCCTACTTGTTGAGATTTTTTCTCTTATGGTTTGTTTCCAAAAAATTCAGTTTTATTTGAGTTAGGTTTTAGGTTCTTTCTCTTTTCTAAACTTTTAGTCGGCACTCTGCTGGGTAAAGGCTTAGCCTTCCGTAAGTGCAGCAACTGGTATTTACATAGGATTTTCACAAAAAACAATAACAACTTCGCGAAAATCATTAAAATTACTTCCTCTCTTCTCTCTCTCTGGGAGAATTCGGTTGGTCTGACGGAGATCCAACAGTGCCCAGAAATAAAATTATTATACCAAATTCAATTCTTTCCAACTTTCTTGAATGCATTATAAAAATAATCTTTCCGAAGTGGAAATTAGTACGTCCTTTCCCTTTGGCTTACTTTGCCTTGCCAGACTGCCACCCGTCCCCATAGTAACGGAATACCGGCTTGGGAGGGAAAGAACGCTCGCCGCTTGCTTGCAAATAGCCCAAGCTCCAGCTACATTTCCCGTTAGCTGTGATCAGGTTCTTACCCACTTTAGGTGTCTCACGGGCATTTTGCGGAGGAACTTTTTATTGAAGACTCATTTCTGTTTGGTTTCATTCTTTTGTATTGGACTCCCTTCCTATCTACCCATACTTGTTCTCCACACCGAAACCCACTTCCTTTTTTATTATCATCATCCCTTAGGTAGAGTTAATCCTCAGCTAAAACCTACCAGTCACGAGGATGGAATCACTCAAGGTAATGGAAACTTCACGCAAATTGTGAAGTTGCTTTCACGGCATAGTCCGGTCATGAATAGGTGGTTGGAAGAAGTGAATACGCGGAAGCACAACGTTTCGTATATGAGCAAGGACTCTCAAAATGAATTCATCCATCTACTTGGAGAGAAAACTCTTGAAATAATTGCGGTCCCATATTGCTCATCTGTCATTCTTTCTTCAGTTTCCATACAAAGAAACAAAATGGCAAGTGGCAGTTGGTGCACCGAGGACTGGAAGTGAAACTTTTAAAATGGTTATTTTGCCGACTCTTCCCCTTGCCGCACTGTGCTATTGCCTGGCTGTACGAAATTATTTCAGCATCCGTTTGTGCCGACTGTCGGTAAAAATGCCGACTGTCAGTATAATAAATATTATTTCTTTTTAAAATCGGACCAAATCGTATATGGCCATGCACTATTTTGATTTTATAAATGCTGTTTTGGGAAATGTTACGACTTCTTCAGGATTTGCCGACTGCCGACTGATGTCGTATTTACAGACTGAGAAAATACCTGAGGGGGGGGGGGGTGAGGTGAGACCCCCCCTCCACTCGAACCATCCCTGAAGAGGAATCGTGCAGCCTATATATTTTATTTTAATTGGCACTTGAATGAACACTTGCGTTGCTGCATTAAGATAACAGACGGTTTGAGTGCCTCCTTGTATGTATCAAATACAGAAGTGAAACGTTGTAATAACATATCTTTACCAAGACAGGTGCAATGCTAGAAATTGAGGAACTTATAAGGAATGCCCATTCAGTGTATGCACATGGGCATCAAAGTGTTGAGGATACTGTAGCTGTTATACATGTATCAACAAGTTTCTTCTTTGGTAAATGTTCTCATATCTCTTTAAGTCTGCTGCTCTGTTCCATTTCAGTAGGTAGCCTTTTCTGAGCCCAAGATCGCGGGTTCAAACCCGGTCGAAGTCGTCGGATTTTTAAGAGCGTTAACAACCCCTCAGTATGCCTTCCTTTGGAGGGGAAGTAAAGCCGGCGAGCCCATGTCATAGACTTATGGCATGCAAAAGAACCTTACACTAACTATAATTGTGTGAAGCTGAATTTGTAGGTTAGATTTGATTATCTCTCTATTAAGTTCCAACGTTCGCCGCCAGAAGCCGGTTGCGGAGGCTTCTAGTTGCCAAGTTCATAGCTAGGTGTCGTTGACTGTAGCATTTGGTAGCAAAAATAGGAACTACTTGAAATTGATCGTCGGCAGTCCTTATTTGAATTAGAGATAACACACACTAATATAACCATCACAATTAACACCGGTTATCAGACAGATTCTACACACACCCAAGGTACACGTGGCTACATGACGCAGCCCCTAAACTGAGGAACCAATCAACCAACCTTTTCTGTCATACCAGCCTGGTTTCTTATCACGGAGGAAAACATTATGTGTCTGATTGTTGTTGTTGTTTCATGAGTGGGTTAGGACATCACTGTCATCAGCCATGTGTACTCTGATACGGGTAGAATTTGTATGTGTATTGTCTGTGGTAGTATGTGTATTGTGATGCTAGAATTGGGAAGGAAGTGACCATGGTCTTCTGTAAGGGTCAATCCCAGCATTTACCTGGAGGACAAAGGAGAATCGAACCCACTTGTTCTCAGTTCAGTGAGGCTGAGTGAATTTAGTTCCAAACCTCAAATCAGAATTACATTTCCCGACAGAGGTAGTAATCAAACCTGGACCGTTGAGACAGATGATTGACTATAGATATTAATTTCTGTTTTAACTGTTACAGATTAATTGGTTATAAATGTGTATGTGTCTTCTCTTGTAGTCGACATTTCACGTTAAAATGGGGTGAATATCTTTCAAAGTTTTTGATTGAATACTTCTATATATCGCATTTATTGCTGAGACAACAGTGTCTTCGGTCAAGTTCAAACTCGCAAGGTTCGAAATGCATACTTATCGAGTCTGATCGAAAATGTCGATTTATTTGTGTAATGTACCGATCGCATCAACTTCTGACCATGTTTCAATTATGGTTTCGTTATTTATTTATTTATTTATTCGCGTCTGTAGAACGTAATTTTATAAGTAAACACTCAGTCTCGTTTCCTCGCAGCTTGTTCATAGCTGGGTAACGCGCTCGCTGTTGGCCGGAAGGCTATGACGTCATAAATCCTATTGTATGGCCTTCTCTCTCGGTGGCGTTGCCCCAACCATCCTGGAAATGGTTTTCTGTGGTTTCCCCATTTCTACTCCAGGAAAATGCTGGGATGGTGCCTAATTTAAGGCCACGGTTGCTTCCTGCCCAATCCTATCCCCTAAATACACACAGTTCATCACACAAATTCCACATGCATGTGAGCGCGATGTTGCAGCCCCTAAAATAAGCAACAACAAGGATGTTTTACGGACGTAAAGCAATACACCAAGCAGTACACCTACGTGCAAATTTTCAACATAAAATAAGTTGTGGGGGGGGGGGGGATCGAAATATCTAGATTTGTAATGGTGTGGAAATACAACTGTTTTGCATCTAACTTAAAAAATATGTTGTTGTTGTTTGAGTCTTCAGTCTTTTGACTGGTTTGATGCAGCTCTCCATGCCTCCCTGTCCTGAGCTAATCGTTTCATCTCTACATAGCTACCACACCCTACATCCAAGGCAATCTGTTTAACATATTCTAACCTTGGTCTACCCCTACAGTTCTTGTCCTCGACCCTTCCTTCCATAACTAAGCTTGCTATTCCTGGGTGTCTTAGTATGTGTCCTACCAACCTATCTCTTCTCTTCATTAGCAGTCGCCAGAAATATCTCTCCTCTCCCACTCGTCTTAATACCTCTTTGTTTGTAACCCTATCTACCCATCTGATCTTCATCATTCTCCTGTAGCACCACATTTCAAATGCTTAAATTCTCCTCTTTTCTGCTGCACCAATAGTCCAAGTTTCACTTCCATAGAGCGCCACGCTCCAGACAAAGGCTTTCAAAAATGACTTCCTAATACCTAAATCTATATTCGATGTCAGCAGATTCCTTTTTTGTAGAAATGCTTTCTTGCCTGAGCCAACCTACTTTTTATATCCTCTTTGCTTCGTCCATCACTGGTTATTCTGCTTCCTAAGTAACAGAAATCTCCTACTTCCTTCAGCTTTTCACCTGCCAATTTGATCTCCATAGAGGTTTCTGATTTATTTCGGCTGCATTCCAGTATTTTTGTTTTACATTTATTAATTTTCATCATGAATTCTTTCCGTAAGACGGAGTCCATACCATTCAAAAACTCATTCAAATCCTCAGGCTTGTTGGCCAAGATGACGATGTCATCAGCAAATCTCAGAGTTGAAATTATTTCTCCTTGAATCTTCACTCCCACTTTAAATTTTTCTCTAATTTCCTTCATTGCTTGTTCAATGTAAAGATTGAAAAGTATGGGTGATAAGTTGCAGCCTTGCCTTACACCTTTCTGAATACCAGCTTCTCTCTCATGTCCTTCAACTCGAATGACTGCTGTCTGGTTTCTGTATAGATTGTATATCACCCTCCTATCCCTGTACTTTATTCCAATCGATTTCAAAATGTCAAACAATTTAGTCCAATCAACGTTATCAAAAGCCTTTTCTAAGTCTACAAAAGCCATGAACGTCCTCTTATCTTTCCTTATTCTACCTTCCAAAATCAGCCTAAGACTTAGTACAGCTTCCCTTGTTCCTACATTTCTCCTGAAACCAAACTGGTCTTCACCCAACTCCGTTTCTATCTGGCTCTCAATCCTCTTGTAAATTATTCTAGACAGGATCTTTGAAGCATGAGTAATCAAGCTGATTGTACGGTAATCTTCACATCTGTCAGCTCCCACTTTCTTTGGTATAGGGATGATTACATTCTTCTTGAAATCAGGGGGTACCTCACCTGTCTCATAAATCCTACACACCAAGTGAAATAACCTGATCAGACCTTCATCTCCTATGCAGCGTAGCAACTCAATCGGTATATCATCCATGCCTGGTGCTTTGTTCCTGCCTAAGTCCTCTAATGCTCTGTCAAATTCTGATCTCAATACTAAATCTCCTTTTGCATCCTCATCAATTTCCTCCTCCCTTTCCATTACATGATTCTCGATCTCCTTCCCCTTATACAAACTCTCTATGTAAGCTTTCCATCTCTCAACCTTTTCTTCCCTATCTGTTAGAGGCTTTCCATTTGTGTCCTTAATATTACAGCACTTAGTCTTCTTTTCCCCAAAAATATTCTTAATCCTTCGATAAACTGTGTCTACTTTTCCTAATTTCAGACAATTTTCTATACCAGCACATTTCTTTTTCAACCATTCTTCTTTCGCTTCCTTGCACTTCTTGTTAACCTCATTTCTCAGACGTCTGTATTCTGCTTTCCCCTTTTCATCTCTTACATTCTTGTGCTTCCGCCTTTCATCCATCAATTCGAGTATATCCTGAGTGATCCACGGTTTTCTACCTATTCTCTGTTTCCTACCAATGTTTTCTTCTGCGGATTTTGTTATTTCATTTCTCAAAAGTGCCCATTCGTCTGCAATTGAAGTTTGTTTAGGGTTTTTCATTAGTCCTTCCTTTATACTCTTCTTGAATCTTTCGTTTACATCCTTCTCTTTCAGTCTGTCTATTGCCCACCTTTTTGGCTTTTGACTTTTCTTCAGTTTCTTCAACTTTAATCTGCATTTCATTACAACCAGATTGTGGTCAGAGTTTATGTCAGCACCAGGATATGTTTTACAATCCAAAATCTGGTTTCGAAACCTCTGCTTGACCATAATGAAGTCGATTTGGTAACGCCCTGTATCTCCTGGTCTCATCCATGTGTATATTCTTCTATTGTGGTTATTGAATAAGGTGTTAGCTATGACCAACTCATGCTCAGTGCAGAATTCTACCAGCCTGCTTCCTCGATCATCCCTTTCACCTAATCCGAAATCTCCTACTATATTCCCTTCTCTCCCTTTTCCTACCACAGCATTCCAATCTCCCATTACTATAACATTTTCATCACCCTTGATATACCTCAGAATTTCATCTATTTCTTCGTAGACCTTTTCAACATCCTCATCATCAGCTTGACTGGTAGGCATATAGACTTGTACCACTGTGGTGCAGGTAAGTTTAGTATTTATTTTTGTTACAATAATCCGTTCACTATATTGCTCATAATATTCCACCCGCTGTCCAAGTTTCCTACTCAATATGAGGCCAACCCCTGCTTGGCCATTGTTTGATTTAGTGCTAATGACCCTATAGTCTCCTGACCAAAAGTCCTGTTCTTCCTGCCAGCGCATTTCACTAATCCCAACCAAATCCAACCTCAACCTATCCATTTCCCTTTCTAAGTTTTCTAACCTTCCATTTCCTAGCAGACTTCTAACATTCCACGCTCCGATCCGTAGAATGTCAGAGTTCCTCTTTGTCACTTCTGTGATGTTAACCCCCTCTCGAGTAGTCCCCACCCGGAGATCCGAACGGGGGACTAGTTTACCTCCGGATTGAAATTTTACAAGGGAGGAGGCCATCATCACATGTATTTATGCATAGAGAGGTGCATATCCTCGGGAATAGCAAACGACTGTAGTTTCCCCTTGCTTTCAGCCGTGCAGCAGGACGCAGTGTAGCCATTATTTGGCTTATATTATCAATATCTTAACCGTCTATTTAAAAAAAATATATATATATATATAAGAGATTATAAAACAAAATAATGAATAATGAAAATAAGATAGAGAACAGAATTGAGATGAATGAGAATTGAAGCTGTTGAAAATAAGTAGAGCCATGAAAGGGAGATGGAAATTTGCGGGAAAAGTTATTATTAGTCGATTGTCTAGATCGATGGGGCGAGTCCTTTAATACACTCTACCATTAAAGCTTACTCGAAGGAAAGGGGGCGGGGTCTGGTCACCATGCCTCAACGAACCCAGCTCATGAATCCATCAGGTTTGACAACTCCTCAACTCACTAGCCATGAGCTCTTGAGGGTGTATCATCCCAGGGGCTCACAACTTGTGCAACGTTGTTTGGCGACCATGGAACCCCAGCTGAGCCCAGCATTGCTTACACTTGTGCCGGGATTCTCTCTGTCATATTTCCAGTGGACCTCCCTTGGTCAACCATTGTTCTCTTCTGACCCCGACGGTATTTCGGTATCAGAGACCTAGGGCGTCTTTCATTTTCCTGTCTTAATTAGCCCTTGTCTCATCTTTCCTCATACTCTTATTCTTCGAGGGGTCAGACTTCTTCCTTGCTTTTGATGGCATCTCCTGCCTTCTACACAAGGCCCACCCTAAAGGACTCACGGCTGGTGAGCCCTGGAGTTGGTGATCCCAAGGGATTCCTGAGCTGGATCCGTTTTCGTCTTTTTCCATTGACTTTGGGACGGACCCTCTCCTTTCTGCTTTTTATTGCTCTCCTTCTTTCGGAGTCACTCAGTCCTAATTCTTAGAGTGTCTTTTATTTCCCTTGTTCCTTATGTTTGAAATTTCGCAAGTTGTAAGTCTGCAGTTAGTTTTTGATTTTATCGTCATTTTTCATTGAATGGGCCAACAGGTTCAAGCTTCAAGCAGCCAGCCGGGGTGCGATCCAGCTGGCAGTGGTAAAATCTAAATCTTCTTCGCTGAAAATATTGCCTCTGATATTCTACTTGACACAGGCCAATGACAAATTTATCAGCTGATCGGTAGGGTGGTAGAGATCAGAGATGACGACCATTTTGCTTTGTTGTGTGTATTCTAGTTACCTTGGTGTGTTGTTTATTTTTATCAATGAGTATCCGCGTGAAAAGTTATACTTGAGAACGCTTCTACTTACATACGTTATCCAGAATGAGGATTACTTATTTTCTGAAACAAATGTTCATTTTGTAGGTAGGTTATTGTATCTACGCAAAGTTTGCGTTGCATGCTTGTCATCACACTGAAGGTTATGTTTTAGTTAGGACCTCTTTATCACTTATTATTTCAACGTGTTTTTTATGGTGGTAGGTTTTAGCCGGGGATTAACACTACTTAAGGGATGATGATAAGAGATAAAAGGAAATGGGTTTCGGAGTGGAGAAAAGTATTGGTAGATAGGATGAAAGGGATCTTCTAATGTTATGTTTGAATGTTCGATAGGGAGAGAATATGTCAATATTTGGAAGGGAGTTGCTAAGGGTAGGTAGACGGTGGAAAATAGAGCGCTTCTGTACTTCAAGACGTGGGCGAGGTATGTGGTGTAAATGGTTCTGGCGTGTTGAACGGGAGGGAACATGGAGTGGGAAGTAGCTTAAGAGCATGTTTCATTTTGTGTAACCATTCATAATTTTATGTAGGAAACGCAGGTCAGTAAATTGTAGACGGCTTCTCAGGTCGAGTAAATTGAGCTGATTTAGAATGTTGGATTTGGCAAAGTGCCTTAGTGAAGGATTGCGAGCTTTGACAATATTGATATGAAGAAATTAAAGACACTGTTCAATTTAGAAGTATTGGTTATAGCCGAAGTAGTCCAAATTGGAGAAGAGAAATCTAGGATAGGGAGAACATATGTGGTGAAGTATAATTTAAGTGCAGTGAGGTCTTTAATTTCTGTGAATCTGTATAAAATGTCGAGACTGCGCATTGCGCGAGATTTAGACTTGAATAACGCTGGTAGTTTAGACTGTGGTATTCTTGACCGTTACAAATTTTGTGATAGTGTTAACTCTTGGTCTCCACCACCCAAAGTGATTAAGACCCGACCACCCTCACACAGGAGAGGAAGGACAAGTTATTGGCTGGACTGAGGAGATATTGGAGAACAAAGAAAGCATCGTAGAAGCACTAGTCATAAGCGCTGAGCCTTTAGCTCTCGCAGTTAAGAGGCACACGTGCGCTTCATAAGAAGGGAGGTAGTGCACAGTTCGCTACCCCTGTGGGGATCCGGGCGTGGATACCAAGAGCCCGCTGATGAACCAGCTGAATTTTAATTCACTAACCGTGAAAGCCAATATACCAATAGACATGTTTGTCTATGTACTGCTGTGATATGTTGAACGAAGAACATTTTACTTCTATTATACAAAGCAATGTTGAAAAAAAGAAAACTTCTGTGTTCTCTATATTGTATTGGGATTTTCGAATCTCTCTCGGCATTGTTTGCCATTTTGTCAATCCGCGCTGCGCTGCAGTGAAGGAAAGAAGTTTTGTGACGTGCTAATCTGGGAGGTGTAGTACACAGCACCTATTGTGCTTTGTTCGTAAATAAGGAGCATGAATATGGAGGAACGTGAAACAAACATGCAAGTCGCGCCCTATGGTACTACTAATGCGCAACTTCTCAACCGAACAGGATCCTAACAACAGAAATATCATCATATATATTATTTCAATACCGTAGTATAGATCCCTCCTGTGGCGTTCAAAAGCGACCGATCGTGACAAATGAGCATTCAAATGAAAGAGAATAGACATTAGCAGTGTCAAATCGCACTCTAATTTTACAATTATTTATAATTTCTTTAACAAATGTTTTTTTTAAATATGCAAAGTGTGCGATTTGCAGATACTGTTGCTGTAGAGAAATGAGCTCCATAATTGCTGTCCACTTCACATTTTGGCCGCTGTGACGCCTGTTTCATATCATTTTAACATTTTGAGGTCTCTCCTTTATCATTTTGCATAGATTTCAGAAACAGTAAATCAAAGGAATTAGTACTCAAATCGTATAATTTCATAAATATCGAATAACCGGTGAGAGTTATGAAGATCCAATTTTCAGTGATTACCTTCTTAAGTTAGGGAACGTAGAACTTGGAAATCTAACTGAAATGTAAATAGTGTTCTATAGTCATTTGGTTGACTGTGGTATTCTTGGCTGGACTTGGTCATTTCCCTTTTGTCCCTTACCTTTGTGGCGGACCCTCTCCTCTCTCCCCTCTCCTCTCCTCTTTTCCTTATATATTTCCTTTTCACTTTAAGATTCTCGCATTGTTTTTGTTACTTGGTTCCCCGTGTATCTAAATTCCCTTTTTTTGTAGGTATTTTTAATCCACGTTGCATTTTGTAAGTATTTTCGATCTAAATTACATCTCGCGATTGTTTTCAACATCCATTGCATTTTGTAAAGATTGACAATCTAAATTGCTTTTTAGTAAGTCTTTCAATATGGTGGAGGGACCTTTGTGAGTATTTTGAATTTCAATTGCATTTTGTAAGTATTTTCAACCAACTGCATTTTTCACGAATTTTGAATCTAAATTGCATTTTGCACATATTTTGATTCTCAATTGCATTTTGTGGGTATTTTGAATCTAAATTACATTTTGTCAAGTGTTTTCAATCTAAATTGCGTTTTGTAAGCATCCATATGAGTCCTATGGATTGACAATGCTTGCTGGACGCAGTTTGGATTGAGGATACTTGACAAAATGTAATTTAGTATTTGTTGTTGGTGGAACTTTAGTATTTTTTTCGTTAGTAGAATTTTGGTATTTAATTGTTAGTACGGTAGAAGGTTAGTATTTTTGTTTAGTAGAATTGCTCTTTACTTATTCTGAAAGGGAGTAGCAGCCTTTCAGAATAAATCAATTCTTTACTAGTCTTATAGACGGTTAAGATATTGATAATATAAGCCAAATAATGGCTACACTGCGTCCTGCTGCACGGCTGAAAGCAACGGGAAACTACAGCCGTATGCTATTCCCGAGGATATGCACCTCTCTATGCATAATTACATGTGATGATGGCCTCCTCCCTTGTAAAATTTCAATCCGGAGGTAAACTAGTCCCCCGTTCGGATCTCCGGGTGGGGACTACTCGAGAGGGGGTTAACATCACAGAAGTGACAAAGAGGAAATCTGACATTCTACGGATCGGAGCGTGGAATGTTAGAAGTCTGCTAGGAAGTGGAAGGTTAGAAAACTTAGAAAGGGAAATGGATAGGTTGAGGTTGGATTTGGTTGGGATTAGTGAAATACGCTGACAGGAAGAACAGAACTTTTGGTCAGGAGACTATAGGGTCATTAGCACTAAATCAAACAATGGCCAAGCAGGGGTTGGCCTCATATTGAGTAGGAAACTTGGACAGCGGGTGGAATATTATGAACGATATAGTGAACGGATTATTGTAGCAAAAATCAATACTAAACCTACCTGCACCACAGTGGTACAAGTCTATATGCCTACCAGTCAAGCTGATGATGAGGATGTTGAAAAGGTCTACGAAGAAATAGACGAAATTCTGAGGTATATCAAGGGTGATGAAAATGTTATAGTAATGGGAGATTGGAATGCTGTGGTAGGAAAAGGGAGAGAAGGGAAAATAGTAGGAGATTTCGGATTAGGTGAAAGGAATGATCGAGGAAGCAGGCTGGTAGAATTCTGCACCGAGCATGAGTTGGTCATAGCTAACACCTTATTCAATAACCACAATAGAAGAATATACACATGGATGAGACCAGGAGATACAGGGCGTTACCAAATCGACTTCATTATGGTCAAGCAGAGGTTTCGAAACCAGATTTTGGATTGTAAAGCATATCCTGGTGCTGACATAAACTCTGGCCACAATCTGGTCGTAATGAAATGCAGATTAAAGTTGAAGAAACTGAAGAAAAGTCAAAAGCCAAAAAGGTGGGCAATAGAAGACTGAAAGAGAAGGATGTAAACGAAAGATTCAAGAAGAGTATAAAGGAAGGACTAATGAAAAACCCTAAACAAACTTCAATTGCAGACGAATGGGCACTTTTGAAGAATGAAATAACAAAATCCGCAGAAGAAAACATTGGTAGGAAAGAAAGAATAGGTAGAAAACCGTGGATCACTCAGGATATACTAGAATTGATGGATGAAAGGCGGAAACACAAGAATGTAAGAGATGAGAAGGGGAAAGCAGAATACAGACGTCTGAGAAATGAGGTTAACAAGAAGTGCAAGGAAGCGAAAGAAGAATGGTTGAAAGAGAAATGTGCAGATATAGAAAATTGTCTGAAATTAGGTAAAGTAGACACAGCTTATCGAAGGATTAAGAATACTTTTGGGGAAAAGAAGACTAAGTGCTGTGATATTAAGGACACAAATGGAAAGCCTCAAACAGATAGGGAAGAAAAGGTTGAGAGATGGAAAGCTTACATAGAGAGTTTGTATAAGGGAAAGGAGATTGAGAATCATGTAATGGAAAGGGAGGAGGAAATTGATGAGGATGCGAAAGGAGATTTAATATTGAGATCAGAATTTGATAGAGCTTTGGAAGACTTAAGCAGGAACAAAGCACCAGGCATAGATGATATACCGATTGAGTTGCTACGCTGCACAGGAGATGAAGGTTTGATCAGGTTATTTCACTTGGTGTGTAGGATTTATGAGACAGGTGAGGTACCCCCTGATTTCAAGAAGAATGTAATCATCCCTATACCAAAGAAAGTGGGAGCTGACAGATGTGAAGATTACCGTACAATCAGCTTGATTACTCATGCTTCAAAGATCCTGTCTAGGATAATTTACAAGAGGATTGAAAGCCAGATAGAAACTGAGTTGGGTGAAGACCAGTTTGGTTTCAGGAGAAATGTAGGAACAAGGGAAGCTGTACTAAGTCTTAGGCTGATTTTGGAAGGTAGAATAAGGAAAGATAAGAGAAAGTTCATGGCTTTTGTAGACTTAGAAAAGGCTTTTGATAACGTTGATTGGACTAAATTGTTTGACATTTTGAAATCGATTGGAATAAAGTACAGGGATAAAAAAAGGAAGCTTGTAGTTTAACGTGACCGTTAATCTTGAGATCATGAGCCACGGGACCTCCTTTTTACGTGGAATCCGAACCACAGGACATGGCATTTCACTTCGAAAATATCACATGCATTGACCGGGAATCGAACCCGGACCGCCTTGGTGAGAGGCTTACAGCTAGACCGCTGAGCCACCACGCCCCCAGTACAGGGATAGGAGGGTGATATACAATCTATACAGAAACCAGACAGCAGTCATTCGAGTTGAAGGACATGAGAGAGAAGCTGGTATTCAGAAAGGTGTAAGGCAAGGCTGCAACTTATCACCCATACTTTTCAATCTTTACATTGAACAAGCAATGAAGGAAATTAGAGAAAAATTTAAAGTGGGAGTGAAGATTCAAGGAGAAATAATTTCAACTCTGAGATTTGCTGATGACATAGTCACCTTGGCCGACAAGCCTGAGGATTTGAATGCGTTTTTGAATGGTATGGACTCCGTCTTACAGAAAGAATTCATGATGAAAATTAATAAATGTAAAACAAAAATACTGGAATGCAGCCGAAATAAATCAGAAACCTCTATGGAGATCAAATTGACAGGTGAAAAGCTGAAGGAAGTAGAAGACTTCTGTTACTTAGGAAGTAGAATAACCAGTGATGGACGAAGCAAAGAGGATATAAAAAGTAGGTTGGCTCAGGCAAAGAAAGCTTTTCTACAAAAAAGGAATCTGCTGACATCGAATATAGATTTAGGTATCAGGAAGTCATTTTTGAAAGCCTTTGTCTGGAGCGTGGCGCTCTATGGAAGTGAAACTTGGACTATTGGTGCAGCAGAAAAGAGGAGAATAGAAGCATTTGAAATGTGGTGTTACAGGAGAATGATGAAGATCAGATGGGTAGATAGGGTTACAAACATAGAGGTATTAAGACGAGTGGGAGAGGAGAGATGTTTCTGGCGACTGCTAATGAAGAGAAGAGATAGGTTGGTAGGACACATACTAAGACACCCAGGAATAGCAAGCTTAGTTATGGAAGGAAGGGTCGAGGACAAGAACTGTAGGGGTAGACCAAGGTTAGAATATGTTAAACAGATTGCCTCAGATGTAGGGTGTGGTAGTTATGTAGAGATGAAACGATTAGCTCAGGACAGGGAGGCATGGAGAGCTGCATCAAACCAGTCAAAAGACTGAAGACTCAAACAACAACAACAACAGATAGGATGAGAATCCAGCACTAAGGTTTAAGTAACTTTAAAAAAAAAGTCCTCTCGGCACGCCGGAAGGCGGAGGTAGATTTCACCGGACAAACTTGGGGATAGGTGAAAATAGGCAGAATATGCAGGTTTTCGTAGAAGGATCAGACCTCATTGATTGCGAGAATTTTTTTTATAATTGGAGCTTATTTAACTTTGTTTTTCGTCATTTTATGCATATTTTAAACATTTTATTGTCTTATGGGGACGGTAACCTTCTTGTCATTTGGGGTCCATTTTTATACTTGTGGTCACACTGTCCTTATGCAAGGTTTCGACACTGATGTGTAACTATCTAACGGTCTGTTACGTCTTCACGCAAAATTTTATCTCCCGCAGAGATTTTGGTTGGTTCCTCAGTTTAGGGGCTGCGACAACGCGGTCATGTAACCCCGTGTACTTTGGGTGAGTGTAGAATCTGTCTGATAAACGGTGTTAATTGTGATGGCTGTATTAGTCTGTAATTCAGGTAAGGACTGCAGACGGTCAATTTCAAGCAGTAGTTCCTAATGTTGCTACCAGATACTACCGTCAACGACACCTAGCTCTGAACTTGGCTACTAGATGCCACCGCAACCAGCAACTCACAAGGAACGTTGGAACTTCCCCTCCAAAGGAAAGCATACTGAGGGATTTTTAGCGCTCTTAGAAAATCCGACGACTTCGGTCGGCTTTGAACCCGTGACCTTGGGCATAGAAGTTCAGCATGCTACCAGTTACGTCACCGAAGCCGCTTCACACTTAGATGGAAATCTGAATCTGATCTCGTGCAAGTGCGTTGTCATGGCAACGTCTGATGGCTCATCCCTCATCAATTTAGTAGTGTTGCCATGGCAACCTGTGATAGCTCTTGGCATTTTCTTATAATTCCGAAATCATTTTTCTCATCCCTTGGCGTAATGGTGGGTCATATCAAAAATTATTTCAGACAAAAGTTTTAGGTAATTATTAGGGGAATATTGTCCATTTTGTACGGTTTTTATATTGTGCCTATTAAGAGAGATATGAGCAATGTTTCCCGAAAAAAAACCACTTTTTCACACCCCTTTGGTCAATGGTTGGTGCTATAAAAAAAACTCTTCAAACATAAATTTTTGGGCTTTATCCGACACATAGAATGAACTATGAACGGATTCGATATTTCACATATTAAGAGAGTTATAGCAATATTTCACTTTTTCGAAAAAAGCCCCCCATTTTCACCCCCTTCGACCGATTTTGCCCAGTAACGAACTCGACCGAGATTTTATAGGTATACATATTCTGTAAAAAATTCAAAGTGATTGGTGTAAAATTACGGCAGTTATCGTGTCCACAAGAAACTGATATACATATATATATACATATTGAACCCTTATTGATCTTCGATAAATAAGTATTCATATTTATTATTATTATTACTACGGCCCAGGCAGCACATAAGGAAGTCGACTTGGATATTAGGGAGGCCAGCATTTCGTAATGGTTGCAACAGAAGCTGAGTTGGTAGCTATTCCTGGGGGACGGCCAGAATTAGTCGAGTTCAAGGCCAAATTGTGCAACTACTGTACCAAAATTGGAGACATAAAGGAAGAATCACGAGGTCCTCTCAACGAACATACGATTGAATCAGCCAATCGCAAGAGACCAAGCCGTGACCACGAGGTGGACGGCGTCAGTAGTAAAAAGCGCGCGGAAGTGTGTATCTAAGGAACCGCCGAACGGATTAATCTCCGCTCGAGTAATTTGAGACGTTGGATTCATTTGGAGAAGAATGACACTAGCCCCATCTTTGTGAGACAAAAACTCTGGAAGTTTTTATCCGACTTTGCCCCACTCCTCCGCCCTTGTCAGTTTCTCATAAATAGTCTGGCCTGACGCCAATCTAAGTACTTATTGTGTGGAGCCTTGAGAGGCATACTCCACGCCAGTTTGAAGTGTGATTTTGACGCTCGAATTTATCTAAGTCTTATTGTGTGGAGCCTTCAGAGGCATACTCCACGCCAGTTTGAAAATGTGATTTTTACGCTCTAAAATCAGTGAAGCTAATTTTATTTTCTGAGCTCTGGGGAGCTAAAGTCGCAGCGTTGGCAGTACCGAATTTTATAAGCTATAATACATTTTGTTCTAAAATCAACTAAGTTGTGTGATCTAAATATTTCACGCCAGCGCGTGATAAACTGTAACATTCTTTTAAAGACGACGAGTTCAACTTTAAGGGGGAAGTATCGTACCACCCTAATTAGCGCTTACCAGAACCGAAGTCCAAGACGGGACGGAAATACCGGACGAGATAGCGACTGCGAGTGCAGCCAGGATTTTGAACTTGTTAACGAGCCAGTGGCGCGGACTCGAGATGTATATTTTATGTATACATTGTGTGTATTGTATGTGTTTTTATAGTGCGTATGTGCGATATAATTAGGGCCAGTCTTCGCTATTAATCGCAGTAGGACAATTGTGGGTGAACTGAGTAGCCTGCAAGCGATTATAGGTAGGCAAATATTTAACATTGAACTTTTCTGCCAAGGAGTCGAGACCAAGATGATCAGCACGTGGTTTGAAGTTGGGATGAGCTTCAAGAAATCAACGCAGACGACTACTATGGAGTGCTAAATTGTCCATAGGGCAATGGGTTGAGGAGGATGTCCTTAGTCCTACATGCAGAAGCGGTGATGTACTAAAATTGGATTATTTCAATTATGTAGTTAGATTTGGCCGGGGAACTTTGTAAATAGTCATGTTTTTCTTTCTTGTTTTAGCTGTTTTTCTTGTACCGACACTATATGTTTAAATGTCCGTTGGCGCGTGGCCAAAGTGTTTGTTGATATTTTGATTTTTTTTCTTGAGTCATATGTAATGTACGCGGCGTGCGTGCGTGATTTTTATCCTTGCAATTGCGGAACCCGTTACATTCGATAAATGGTGCTTTATTAACGTTAATATTTTGAAATAGGAATGGGAGGAAATGATTGTAAAACATTTTGCTGAACAGGTTATTATTCATGTTAGGGTAGCCGAGTGCACCAACTTAAAAGTAATTATAGAACACCTTCGTTCTAATTTTGATAGATTTTTCTTGAGTCCTTTTCAGGTGACTAGTCACGGCATAGAACGATGGCGCCTGCATGTGGATATTATTTGTGTCTTTTATTTCAGGGTCTGTCACAACCCATACGTGTGATTCAGTGTGTGTTGATGTGTCTAGTGTGTGTTGATTCTACGTGAGGAGGGGGTAGTTGTCCTACCGCCCTTATATATTTTGCTGCTGTTGTATTTTTAGATGGAAAGACAGAGTGCTCTTGGGAGACTGCTGATTCTTGTCCATATTGTTTTTCTGACACACACGTATTATTGTGCTTTGGGGCACATTTCTTCGAGGTCCGACCCCATGTTCTGGGAGGTCGAGGTTATTGACACGTGGGTTGACAGACATGCAGAGTTCCACAAACCGCCCGTTTTGCCTGTGACTTATTTTGATAGGCAGTCCTATTTGTCCGACTGAACCCTGTAAGCTTTCATGTAGCAAACCTGTTCATTGTGATGGCTAATTTTCAAGCCATAATTAATTGGGGAGTTCGCCATGTGTGTAACGGATTGTTGTACCTTGTATGGATAAGAATATTGTGATTAACGTAAATGTTGGCTGTTTGCCTATTGCTTTGTTGATGACTCGATTTCATGTAATTTTGTTTGTCACACCCGTGTGGTGTAGTGGTAGAGTATTTGTAAATCTGACAGCGGTCATTTGAGTATTTTTTCTATTGGTCACGTGTTAATGTACTTGTGTTGATTTGTGTGAGAAGCCCTAAGTTTTTAGGCAGTAAATGTTGCTACGGCAATTTAAGTCCAATTTCACACGGAAATTTTGTGTTTGTTTATAGTAGATTTAGGAAGTGTCGATTTAATTTAAGTATTGTAGTTGTGTTCCCTTGTGTCGGTCTAGCTCTAGGAAATGCGGATTCGTTGTTTGAAGGGTCATTCTAGATGATAACGAATCACGCATTCAAAGTACACATCGTGGTGCATGTAGAACGGCGTACGCACTTATATGGTCACTTTTAGTATCTTTTATTTTAAGGACACTTGGTCCAGGTAATTAATCTCTCCAGAGATATCGCCTAAGTTTTTTTGGCATTTTTATTAAGCGGGAGTCAGTTGGGAGTTTTTGTTGTTAATTGTTTATGTGTAAATATGGTGATTTGTTATTAAATTCAGTTGTTTTAACCCTGGCTTCACTCTTTCCTGCATGTTATTTTGTTATATGTTACCCTGCAAGTTAATGAAGCGCCCTGACAGCAACTTACGAATATGACCTGTTACGCCCCGAATCTGAGTCTCATATGCTTCTTTGCAAGGGTACATAAAACAAAAATGGCTGCCCAAGTGGGGATTGTTGTTGTTGTTGCTTCACTGATCTCATATTTATTTCGTTGAGAAATGATGCCAGGTCAAGCGGACATGTAAATTCAGTAAATGGAGGCGATGTTGTACCGCCATGTGCATTAGTAAAATCACTGAGTTCCTAAAGTTAGAAATATTGAACAAGGTTAGAATTTGATTTGGTATTTGTTATAAACTTGTTCTGGCGCCCACATTAAAATTAGAAATTTGCATTATTGATGAACTCAGTCAAAGCAGGAAGATGTTGCCTTATATTTGACATTTAATTGACTTCGGTTAATTGGTGTTTCGTAAATTCTGTTGGTTAGGAATTTAAAAGCAGATCACTAGGGGTTATTTTGTTGTTTGGGAATAAGTGTCATTGTATTCAGTAAATTTTGTTACTGAAATTTTCATTAAATTAGAGCCAGTAATATTTAAATGTGTGACATGTATGTGCGTATAGGGCTGAAACCTTAGCCCATAACCCTGTTTTTCTCTGAATATATTTGTGTGTGTGATATGGCGAGTGTTGATGAGATAAAGGCATTGTTAGAACAGATGTCGATCCAAATGTCCGCAAAAACGGAAGAACAATTAAAAGAACAATTAGAAGCTCAGCGTGAGCATAGTGAAAAACAATTAGAACAAATGTCCGCGAAAACGGAAGAACAATTAAAAGAACAATTAGAAGCTCAGCGTGAGCATAGTGAAAAACAATTACTTGATATGAGCGGTAACATTTCGGTCCAGTTAGAAGTCCAGAAATTAGACACTGACAAACAATTCAATGAACTAAACCACAAATTGTCTCAACAGGCGGTAACACAAACCGAACAGTTAGGAAAAATCACAAATGATATTAATCAGAGCGTTCAAAAAGTAGAGAAACTGGCAGGCGAGGTTGCGGAAAATAACATCAAACAGTTAGGCGAAATGAAGAAATTGGAGGCGAAATTTGATAACAAATTAGTACAATTTGACGAGATGGTGGCAGATAAACTCAAGCAGATAGAGGCAGCATGTGTCAGTAACACCGCGGGAGTGAAGAAAACCCAAGAGAAACTACAGCAGCAAATTAATTCGGTAGATAACAACGTGCTGGAATTAATAAAGGAAATAGATAAAGTCGAAGTTAAGGCTGAAACCGAGCGGATACACTTGCGGGAAAATTTAGAGGAGCAATTAGGCAGAACACAAGAGATCATAAGAAAAGAGATGGAAGGCCAGCTAATAAAAACACAGGAGGTCATAAGACAAGAAGTAGGGGAGCAGCTCGTCAAAACTCAGGATAATTTGGAAGAACAACTAGTGAAAACGCAGGAACGGATACGTGAAGAGCTAGAGAAAAATCAGGAGAGGAACGAGGAGAAAATAAATAGCTTAAAAAGTAGGATCCGGCGAGATTGGGACCAGCAGGCTCATGCGAATAAGGAAGACAGGCTGGCAGTTTTAAAGCGAATGCAGGCACTGGAGGAAAATATGAAGTCGAAATTACAGGAACACTCAGAATTAATCATAAAAAACGAGATTAGATCGTTAGAGAATGCGACATTATTTTCAAACGAAAATATTCCGGAAAAGCAAACAAGTATTGGAAGTCCGGCAGGTTCGAAGTTGGCTGAGGACACGAGTCGGGGTCAAAGTCCCAGACTAACGACTAATGCATTCCAGCAGTACAGGGGGGAGACTTCAACTCCGCAACCGAACTTGGCACCATCCCAAGTCATCCAAGTCATTCGGGGTAATGATTTTAAGCCCGATAAGTTTAAAGAACATTCAGGAACCACTCCCAAAGCATTTCTACGGCAATTAACTGACTACTTTAATGACCAACACATCGGCCCGGAGAAACAATTAAGACTGGTGGAGAAATTTTTAGAAGGACCTAGCCTGACCTGGTTTTTAAGTTTCAAGTACACGTTTACAGACATGGCTCAATTCCGCGAGGCGTTTTTGAAGAAGTTTTGGAGTCCTTCGTTACAGCAAGGGTTAAGAATGGACCTGTACACGCGCAAATACCACAGTACACATCCAACCCGTTTTTCAGAATTCTTTAGTCAGCAATTGGTAAAATTCAGGGATTTTGATGACCCGCCTAGCGAGCCGAATATGGTTCTAACCATCGGAAAACAACTCCCAATGCATATCCAACAATTATTAGTCGCAGGAAATATTCAGACCGCAGTCCAAGCCGAAGAATTACTCAGACACTTAGATGAGACGAGTATGATAAGCCCACAGACAGGAAGAAGGAATTTGGAATGTGTCAACACGGCAGAGGTAGTTCAGGGACTCCAAAATAACCACGGCCAGGGGAACCAAAGTAAGACACAGTCCACAGGGACACAGTTCACGCCAAGAAGACAAGATTTTGACGGCCGAAACCAGTTCCATAACAACAATCAGAATTATCAGAATAACCGCGGGAGATATCATCAGAATAACCAAAATCAAAATAATCAGTGGACGTACCAGCGGGAATACACGAATTGGAGGGGAAACCAGAGACAAGGTAGACCTTACCAAAGAAATGGAGATGGTAGATGGAGTAACGGCAGGGACTATCGCCAAGAAAACAGAGGGGATTATAGGAATAACTGGGACGAACGATATATTGAATCCCGTAAATACTTGGATCAATTAAGTAATGAAGAAGCGGAGAAGGAGAAGTGGGGGCGTGCCATGGCGAACAGACAGAGCCCAGACAACCATCAAGGAGAGGGGGCAGAGAGTTTACTGAGGCAACAGGAGCGACAGAATGATAACCGGCGAAACACATCTAATGGGGCCCGGGATAAAAAAAAACCAAATGAACTGAAAGGAGACAGGCTAAAAACGGAGATCGCCAGGGAGCAAGAAGAGATGATAGTGGCCAATATAGAAGAGTGGGTAGCATTCCCAGACGACTGCCTGGAGGAAGTGGTGAAGAACCGTGAAAATGTTATCAGACAGCTACCAATTATTTACGCGCATATTGGAGGTATGAGGGTGAGATGTTTGATTGATACAGGTAGCCAGGTGAGCTTAGTCACTGAAATTTTGATAAAAGAAATAGCAAGAAAACAGACTGTTCCTATTATGCCGGTACCGCAAATGAAAGTCAGAGGTGTCATTCCTGACAAAACTATGAATTGTAAACAGCAAGCATTTCTAGATCTGGAAATATTGAACCATACTTTTTCACAAACATTCATTGTTATTCCAAAGATGAACTACAATATAATTTTAGGAGCCAACTTCATCTGCGATTTTCATGCTGTAATTGATTTACATAACAACACTGTAAGCTTCAAACAAGTAGAAGGATTGGATCATGTGGGTTTAAATATGGAAGAGAATCCGCTGGAGAGAGAGGCAAATACTTGGGTTGTTGAGGAATGCACTAATGAGGCCGGAGATAAGATCTTGAGGGGAGAGCAAGTTAACCAGACAGCAGTGCTAGAGATGGATAGCCGAGATATTTCGCAGGAACTTTGGGTGCATTTGGCGGAAGAAGAAATGGGCGGAACCAAATTCGAAATTCTACTTCAGGAGCGAATTAAGGAAGCCATCGTAGGGGAATCTGATAGAAGAAGATTGGAAGAAATTTTAAGATTACATAAAGGAGCGTTTGACACCGTACCTGGGAAAGTTTTAAATTTTCAATATGCGATGCAGGTAACAGATTGGACCCCATTCAAAAGTAAATTGTACCCGATCCCAGAGAAGCATTTTTCTCAGGTGAGGGATATCATTACTAACTTATTAGATTCTGGCATGATAAGGAAAGCTGCAACTCCTTATCTGAACGCAATATTGGCTGTGACCAAGCCAAACGGATCAATTAGGCTGTGCCTAGACGCGCGAGTTTTAAATAGCAAACTGCTAGTTGAGCACGACCAAGCACCGAGGATCAAAGATGTTTTGAAAGGCTTCCGTGGGAAGAAGATATACTCAAGTGTTGATTTGACGAATAGTTTCCACCATCTTGAACTTGAAGAAAAATCCCAACTGTTGACGGGATTTTTATTCGATAATCAAAGTTATATCTGGTGTCGAATGCCCTTTGGCGTGAAAACTGCGGGATGTGCACTCATTAGAGCACTCGATAGAAATCTGACTGAGGAGGTCAAGAACTTCACCACGAGATATGTTGATGACATATTAATCGCTTCTGAGACAATGGAAGAACACTTGATAAATTTAAATAAACTGCTGGACAACCTGAGAACCATGAACTTCAAGATCAACTTAAAAAAGTCACATTTTTGCCAGAGCGAAATTTTATATTTGGGACATATAATTGATGTCGAGGGCGTGCGGCCTAATCCAGCCAAGATTGATGCTATTAAGAAATTTCCAACACCTACCAAAGTCAAACATGTTAGAGCATTTTTGGGAGTGACAGGTTTCTTCAAAGAAAATTGCCCTGGTTACACAGAAACAGTAGCGCCCATGCAGGAGATGTTGAAGAAAGCGAATCGATGGTCGTGGAACGAGGAGTGCGACAGGTCTTTTAAAGCAACGAAGGATTTATTGGAAAACTGTGTGAAACTTGGATATCCGGATTTTGAGAAACAATTTATCATTCAAGCAGATGCTTCGTTAATTGGGATTGGTGCTATGCTGTACCAAGAGGACGCTGAAGAACCCAAGAAGAAATCCTATTTGGCATTTACGAGTCGTAAATTACGGAAACATGAGAGGAACTACACAGTTACGGAACTTGAGCTACTAGCAATTCTATATTCTCTCCAACAGTGGCGCAAGATGATCTATGGTTATTCCATCATTGTTAGAACCGACCACCATGCACTGACATTTTTATTTAAGACAACAATAGCAAGTGAGAGAGTTACGCGCTGGTCCATCTACATACAGCAGTTTGACATCACAATAGAGCATTGTCCTGGGAAATTGAACGTCATACCAGATGCCTTGAGTAGAAACCCTGAGGACGGAAACGAAGTAACAGCGGAAGTTCACAATATTACCTTGACACCTAAGGCTCGTGAGTTTTTGGCAAGATTGAAGGATATTCGGAAGGAGCAAGAAGCTGACCCATGGATGATGATGATGATAAAATTCTATAGGAAGGAGTTACAACCAAATTCACCGGAGTACCGGGAAGCCAGTGCTAAACAAGCGAGATTTCACTACTTGAATAACTTGTTACATAAGTACGTGGATGAGCATCATACTAAACTGCGGATCTTAGTTCCAGCATCACTACAGAGGGGATTAACTTGGCATGTTCACGAGAGCCTAGCACATATCGGCACGGATAAGACTGAAGCTACGATAGGGGAGACCTTTACTTGGCCCAAGATGAGATTCACCATTGTTGAAGTAATTAGAACGTGTGACGCTTGTCAGCGCACAAAGCCGAACAACTTTATTCTGAAACAACCTCCAAGACCACTATTACCGCAGAAACCATGCGAGATGCTCGCGATTCATTGCTTTGGTCCTTTAGTAAAAGGAAAGCGTGGATGCCGACACCTCTTGGTATGTGTCGATGTATTTTCGAAGATGGTCGTGCTATGTCCTATTCAGAAGACGACGTCAAGACAAGTCCTTAGTCGAATTAAGAACAAAGTCATTCCGATGCTTGGGAAGCCGGAATCCATTCTATCAGATCACGGTACCTATTTCACAAGCAATGTTTTTAGGCAAGGTTTGGAGAGCCTAGGAATAAAACACATATTTTCAAGTATTCGTCATCCTTGTGGAAATCCGAGCGAAAGAACAATTCGCTGTGTCGCTAAATACTACAGAGTAATGATTCCTAACGAACACAATAAATGGGTAGACAAAGTAGGGGAAATTGAGATGTGCATGAACACTACTAAGCACGAGTCGACGGGTCAAGTCCCACTGATTGTACACCACAACAGATTGCCGGAAAGAACTTGGGACAAGATCATTCCTTGCCCAAGGGATCCATTATTAGCGCATGATTTGCGAATCCAGCGAACGAGGGAGCACATGAGGAACCAAGCGGACCGAAGGCTGAGACGGTACCGAGGAAAGAAGTTTCACCGAGGGTTACAAGAACAAGAATTAGTGCTGGTTCGTAGACCACCGATCTCCGACCCTAAGAACAAAGTCTTCGCCAAGTTCTGTCCGAAATTCATTGGCCCGTTCCGGGTAATTAAGAATCTGGGTAACAATGCCTACAGATTAGAAGAAGTGAGCACTGGTGCAAAATCTGTTTTTAATAGCGCCAATTTGAAACCGTACTACAGAAGGGAACCATTTGATGATTAGGAAAGATGATTATGCAGAATCTGTATTGCCAGAAATTTTTTTTTTTTGAAAGCAAACACTCAAATCCACGGGGAGCGCGTGAGTACGCACTTTGTTTGTAAACAACGAGCAGCTGAGACGACGGGAGTGGCAACTACGTGAGGAGAAGGGGGAGACCTAATGAAAATATGAATGACATTCCAGCGAGAAGGGAGCACACTAAGTGAGTCAGAGGGGCATACACTCGAGCAGCTGAGTGAGATTTAAAGAGATGTGTTGCTACTACAGTGGATTTTGTTTTTGAAATCCAAACCAATAAATTGTTTCGAATTTCAAAACCTTGCTGAGGATAAATGAACCCTTATTGATCTTCGATAAATAAGTATTCATATTTATTATTATTATTACTACGGCCCAGGCAGCACATAAGGAAGTCGACTTGGATATTAGGGAGGCCAGCATTTCGTAATGGTTGCAACAGAAGCTGAGTTGGTAGCTATTCCTGGGGGACGGCCAGAATTAGTCGAGTTCAAGGCCAAATTGTGCAACTACTGTACCAAAATTGGAGACATAAAGGAAGAATCACGAGGTCCTCTCAACGAACATACGATTGAATCAGCCAATCGCAAGAGACCAAGCCGTGACCACGAGGTGGACGGCGTCAGTAGTAAAAAGCGCGCGGAAGTGTGTATCTAAGGAACCGCCGAACGGATTAATCTCCGCTCGAGTAATTTGAGACGTTGGATTCATTTGGAGAAGAATGACACTAGCCCCATCTTTGTGAGACAAAAACTCTGGAAGTTTTTATCCGACTTTGCCCCACTCCTCCGCCCTTGTCAGTTTCTCATAAATAGTCTGGCCTGACGCCAATCTAAGTACTTATTGTGTGGAGCCTTGAGAGGCATACTCCACGCCAGTTTGAAGTGTGATTTTGACGCTCGAATTTATCTAAGTCTTATTGTGTGGAGCCTTCAGAGGCATACTCCACGCCAGTTTGAAAATGTGATTTTTACGCTCTAAAATCAGTGAAGCTAATTTTATTTTCTGAGCTCTGGGGAGCTAAAGTCGCAGCGTTGGCAGTACCGAATTTTATAAGCTATAATACATTTTGTTCTAAAATCAACTAAGTTGTGTGATCTAAATATTTCACGCCAGCGCGTGATAAACTGTAACATTCTTTTAAAGACGACGAGTTCAACTTTAAGGGGGAAGTATCGTACCACCCTAATTAGCGCTTACCAGAACCGAAGTCCAAGACGGGACGGAAATACCGGACGAGATAGCGACTGCGAGTGCAGCCAGGATTTTGAACTTGTTAACGAGCCAGTGGCGCGGACTCGAGATGTATATTTTATGTATAAATTGTGTGTATTGTATGTGTTTTTATAGTGCGTATGTGCGATATAATTAGGGCCAGTCTTCGCTATTAATCGCAGTAGGACAATTGTGGGTGAACTGAGTAGCCTGCAAGCGATTATAGGTAGGCAAATATTTAACATTGAACTTTTCTGCCAAGGAGTCGAGACCAAGATGATCAGCACGTGGTTTGAAGTTGGGATGAGCTTCAAGAAATCAACGCAGACGACTACTATGGAGTGCTAAATTGTCCATAGGGCAATGGGTTGAGGAGGATGTCCTTAGTCCTACATGCAGAAGCGGTGATGTACTAAAATTGGATTATTTCAATTATGTAGTTAGATTTGGCCGGGGAACTTTGTAAATAGTCATGTTTTTCTTTCTTGTTTTTAGCTGTTTTTCTTGTACCGACACTATATGTTTAAATGTCCGTTGGCGCGTGGCCAAAGTGTTTGTTGATATTTTGATTTTTTTTCTTGAGTCATATGTAATGTACGCGGCGTGCGTGCGTGATTTTTATCCTTGCAATTGCGGAACCCGTTACATTCGATAAATGGTGCTTTATTAACGTTAATATTTTGAAATAGGAATGGGAGGAAATGATTGTAAAACATTTTGCTGAACAGGTTATTATTCATGTTAGGGTAGCCGAGTGCACCAACTTAAAAGTAATTATAGAACACCTTCGTTCTAATTTTGATAGATTTTTCTTGAGTCCTTTTCAGGTGACTAGTCACGGCATAGAACGATGGCGCCTGCATGTGGATATTATTTGTGTCTTTTATTTCAGGGTCTGTCACAACCCATACGTGTGATTCAGTGTGTGTTGATGTGTCTAGTGTGTGTTGATTCTACGTGAGGAGGGGGTAGTTGTCCTACCGCCCTTATATATTTTGCTGCTGTTGTATTTTTAGATGGAAAGACAGAGTGCTCTTGGGAGACTGCTGATTCTTGTCCATATTGTTTTTCTGACACACACGTATTATTGTGCTTTGGGGCACATTTCTTCGAGGTCCGACCCCATGTTCTGGGAGGTCGAGGTTATTGACACGTGGGTTGACAGACATGCAGAGTTCCACAAACCGCCCGTTTTGCCTGTGACTTATTTTGATAGGCAGTCCTATTTGTCCGACTGGACCCTGTAAGCTTTCATGTAGCAAACCTGTTCATTGTGATGGCTAATTTTCAAGCCATAATTAATTGGGGAGTTCGCCATGTGTGTAACGGATTGTTGTACCTTGTATGGATAAGAATATTGTGATTAACGTAAATGTTGGCTGTTTGCCTATTGCTTTGTTGATGACTCGATTTCATGTAATTTTGTTTGTCACACCCGTGTGGTGTAGTGGTAGAGTATTTGTAAATCTGACAGCGGTCATTTGAGTATTTTTTCTATTGGTCACGTGTTAATGTACTTGTGTTGATTTGTGTGAGAAGCCCTAAGTTTTTAGGCAGTAAATGTTGCTACGGCAATTTAAGTCCAATTTCACACGGAAATTTTGTGTTTGTTTATAGTAGATTTAGGAAGTGTCGATTTAATTTAAGTATTGTAGTTGTGTTCCCTTGTGTCGGTCTAGCTCTAGGAAATGCGGATTCGTTGTTTGAAGGGTCATTCTAGATGATAACGAATCACGCATTCAAAGTACACATCGTGGTGCATGTAGAACGGCGTACGCACTTATATGGTCACTTTTAGTATCTTTTATTTTAAGGACACTTGGTCCAGGTAATTAATCTCTCCAGAGATATCGCCTAAGTTTTTTTGGCATTTTTATTAAGCGGGAGTCAGTTGGGAGTTTTTGTTGTTAATTGTTTATGTGTAAATATGGTGATTTGTTATTAAATTCAGTTGTTTTAACCCTGGCTTCACTCTTTCCTGCATGTTATTTTGTTATATGTTACCCTGCAAGTTAATGAAGCGCCCTGACAGCAACTTACGAATATGACCTGTTACGCCCCGAATCTGATTCTCATATGCTTCTTTGCAAGGGTTCAATATATACATATACAGTATATATACATACATAAATTATGTATAAACTTTTGAACTGACGGTGGTTTTGGGGTCCAGGGGATGTGAAACGCGAAGATATGTCGAAATTTTCCGGAAGTCGTAACATGGTACCCATTGCAATAGTTAGCTTTCTAATGAAATCTACCTAAAAGAATTTGGGAGTGTCAAAACTAGGCGGAACTTAACTCTAGCGGGGGCCTGTCTCAGACAGGCGGAGAGCGCAGCGTGAATTGAGGTTGCCTACAAGCGCTCTGTGATTGCACTTTCCCTCTCGAGCCGGTATTCCGGTACTATGGGGACGGGTGGCACTCTGTCAAGGCAAAGTGAGCCGAAAAAAGAGAATGTACTAACTTTCCTTTTATAAAGATTGGATTTTATTATGCATTCGAAAATGCTGGAAAGATTTGAATTCAAAATAATAATTGTGGTTTTGGGTGCTGTTGGATCTCCTGAAAAATGATCGAAGGCTTCCAGAGTGGGAAGAGTTAAAGCCACTTTAGCTATTTTAGCGATGTTGTTACTGATTTTTGTAAAACTCTTATGTGAATACCTGTTGTTGCACTTTAGGAAAACTAAGCTTTTACCCAGCAGTATGCCGACTAAAAGCTTAGAAAAGAGGAAACCTCTGGCCTAATTCAAACAAAACTGTAATTATAAAAGCAAACCATAAACCAGAGACGAAATCTCTACAAATAGGTAGCTGGCGAAGCGAGCTTTATTTGTTATAATGGTTGGCTAGAATTAGCTGTAACGGCTAAGAGAAACTTGGAAAACGTTGTTGTTTGACATTTTGTTTCTAATGCAACGAATAGTAAAGGATTTACCAGTGAAGAAATTATGTTTTTCTCGTATATAAAGCTTAAGATTAGTGGAATAATCAGGGAAGATAGGGTCCTGCCTAGTTTTGATTCTAACGAGGAAACCTAAAGAACAAAGGAAAACAAATTATTTATTTAACAATGGTAAACGGTGACCCGAATAACAACATTTAAGTTTTGATTTTAGTTTGAATTAAGAATAACAATTGGTTGTAAAATACAAAGGTCTCAGACCTAATAATAATAATAATAATACGTTTACAATTTTTAAACAATATTAAATGGGGTACACGTTTCAAACTTGCTACAAACACTACACCTGTACAAAGGTTCTGAAATGTACTTAAAATTGTTTTTTTAAGTTTTTAAGAACAATAAATAGTACAGCGATAGTAACTTTTACAGATTAGGTAAGTTACAAGCGTTATTTGACTGCACTTTTCGGAGAGCTAACAAGCTACAGACAAATAGATTAAATCCTGATCGTAACAGGATATAGAAAAATAAAACAGAAAATTAAAAGCTGAGATTACCGCTATTTTGCGCAGAATTTAACAATGTTTGAAATACAAAGATGTACAGGTCGTATTAACGAAGCCTGGAGAAAAAGACGATCAGGTACAAAAGCAAGATTAGTTAATTAACGATTCCTGCCCAAGCAGGAAATAAGGAAGATTAATAAGTAGTTTCTATAACTACAGATATTTATACAGAGTAAATAAGTTTTACATAGAGCAAAATTGGGAGGGCGCTTATGGTTTGGCGAAGCCTCGTTGAATAATGGCTAGGAACAGGAGTTAGTTTAAAGTTTGTTAGTAAAGGGTGTTTGGAAAAAGGAAATGGAAATATAAAGTTCTGGCCAGTTTTATTGCACTAACGAACGCGGCACAGTTGGTAGTTGAACGGGCACTGTTTTGCACTTAAGTCTTTTGATGAATTGGAAAAGTTCACTATTGCAGCACAAAAAGTTTATGAAACGAAAAGTTATTGCAGTTACGGAGATCACTTAGTAGAATTTGAACTTGAATCAGTTTATTGCGTTGAAGAGTTTTTAGGTTGCAGTAGAATAATGTGGTAAATTTCCCACGGTGGAAAGCAAATTAGGTGTTGACCAGCAGTTTAGGTAACGTACATTCCTCAGTGAGGAAGAGTATTCCCATAACTGGAGAGGAAAATACTAGATTGCTTGAATAGTAGAAAGATTGTTTACCATAGAAAGTTCTAGAGTTGTGATAACTGTTAAATGGGGTAACAGAAATCCCTCGGAGGAAAGCTAAGTTTTATAGACAGTGGGTAATTTGACTGAAATCCCTCGTTGTGAGAAAGTATTCTCAGTTATTTTGTACAAGAGGCACTAAATTTTATGTTTAAAAGTCAGCTTAGATAGCTAGAGCGCGACAAGAAAAATCCCTCGAAGACGGTTATTGCACAACATTTAGCAATTCCACACACTGTCTATAAAATGGTATTAGAAAGCGTTTAGCTGTTTAAAAACATTAAAATGTGGTTAAAACATTGAAGTTTGTACTTAGCTTTCTTTCATGGCGAGTAGGCGAAAATTCCTGGTGACGGTTGGTTTAAACCTCAGACATGGCGTCTGGTTTGAAATGTCTCATGTATACAGGAGACTTGCCCGTGGGAGGGCTCAAATTGTATGCTCGAAGACTAAAGCAAAAGTGAGGACGAGCGAACACGCACACGGCAGAGGAAGGTAAACGAGGGGAAGGGGAAGCAAAAAGAGTGGGATTATTAGACAAGAGAGTGTACATCATAATAACCAACATAACAAAAATAAAAGATTCTTCATAAATGTGAATTTTCTTCATGAAGCGGTGTTCATGGAGATGTTAGCTGACGACAACGACGATGGCTCGTGGATTGATGAGGAAGTTCTCTTGAGTTCCGATGGATTGATGAACTTCGGCAGTTAGCTGCTAGATGCCGCTAGGTTCTCCATGGAAGATATATATCTAGAACAGACTTGTTGTTTGTTGTTTGAGTCTTCAGTCTTTTGACTGGTTTGATGCAGTTCTCCATGCCTCCCTGTCCTGAGCTAATCGTTTCATCTCTACATAGCTACCACACCCTACATCCGAGGCAATCTGTTTAACATATTCTAACCTTGGTCTACCCCTACAGTTCTTGTCCTCGACCCTTCCTTCCATAACTAAGCTTGCTATTCCTGGGTGTCTTAGTATGTGTCCTACCAACCTATTTCTTCTCTTCATGAGCAGTCGCCAGAAACATCTCTCCTCTCCCACTCGCCTTAATACCTCTTCGTTTGTAACCCTATCTATCCATCTGATCTTCATCATTCTCCTGTAACACCACATTTCAAATGCTTCAATTCTCCTCTTTTCTGCTGCACCAATAGTCCAAGTTTCACTTCCATAGAGTGCCACGCTCCAGACAAAGGCTTTCAAAAATGACTTCCTAATACCTAAATCTATATTCGATGTCAACAGATTCATTTTTTGTAGAAAGGCTTTCCTTGCCTGAGCCAACCTACTTTTTATATCCTCTTTGCTTCGTCCATCACTGGTTATTCTGCTTCCTAAGTAACAGACTTATAAAATACAAAAGCAAGTGCACGGAGAAAATAGAACGGAAGGAATCACTGTTAGTGTCTGTGAAAAGGGAAAGAAGGAATTAAAGAAAATTAAAGCAAAGAGCAGCAAGAGCTAACTCTGACTGACCGTGCATTCCAAAGAATACACCAGATGGTAATAAAATAATGTTAGTTCAGTAAAATAATTATTCCATCCCAGGTCGCAGGTATGCCAAACGTTTGTTGCAAAAGCAACTATTATGAAAGAAATGAGTAGGCCTATGTGCCTTGCTTTTTCTTCCTCACCGACGAAAATTTAAGAAAGCAATGCATACACAACATTCCTAGAAATGATGTGTACATTACTGAGAATACAAGAGTGTGTGTTAAACATAGCCTATCCCTGAAAGTAAGATACCGGTACTTCGTGAGAGAAGAACTAAGAACTAATCTTGTATGAAGTTTTCAAATGTCAGCCTATGCTAGGACTGGAAACATTTCTAATATGATAATGCTGAGGTTAAGTTACTTATGTAAAACAGAGAAATGATTTTCAGTATTCAGTATCTATTAAAGTCAGTCCAAGTTACATTTTTTGTGAGCATGGTCTCTCGATTAAGCTCAAGTGAACATCGATCGGATCCGACCAAGCGGAGCGACGTATGAAGTGGTAACGGATGGAACTGTCAATCAGGCCTAAATAATATTAACATTTTCCTACGTCTTGAAGCTGGAGCATAATTTATATTCGGTTTGAAGTGACTGTGTGTGAAGGGAGCTATCTGGCTTGCTGCTGTGACTATAACGACCCTAGGCGTGACGTCACTGTAGGAGCCTTACGGCCTGCATCCAGGGTACGATACAGAACAACTGCAGGATGCGCTCCGACGTTGTTATTGTTGTTTTAAGGGGTGGAACAGCGAGGTCATCTGCCCCTAATGTGCTCCAACTTATAGCAGCTGTAAACGCTGAAGGGGTTTGACCTAATGCTACAGTTTATATCGATGAATTGAACGCCAATTTTCCTGCCACAGCCAGACGATAATGAAGGACTTAATAATTTTGACGATTATGCTGGTTACTAACAAGAGGCAAAACAGTAAGGTTGAAGCAACTGAAATGACATTTTTGAGAACATCTCTCCAGAAGACTAGAAGAGATAAAATCCGAAACTCGAAAATTAAGTAAGAACTAAATATAACGGAACCATTAGTACAGCGAATGCAGAGGTCGAGATTAAGATGGTTTGGCCATGTTCAAAGGATGGAAATGGACAGAGCTTCAAAGAGGGTGATGGTGAGGAACCTTAGCGGTATTAGATAGGTTGGAAGGCCGGAAAAGAGATGGATGGACCAAATCCGACAAGACATATGTAACATTGGACTGGATGTGGCAGAAGTAATGGAGCAGGAGAAGTGGAAGGATAGACAGCAGTGGAAGAGGCTAGTTTACAACAGCCAGGTGACGGGAGTTGGACACGGATGACGACGATGATGATGATGATGGTTGTATTGTTGCCGGAGTTTCAGACGGAGATGATCAACGAGACGTTAGTTCACTCAATTGTGAACAAAAACGACTGATCACGACAATCGGCGACCAGTTACTCTGCAGTGACTCCGAAAACTCATCGCCACTACGAGTGGCGCAGGGAATGGAAAGAAAGTTTTACTCTAAAACTAATAGTAGAGTAAATAAGAAGGATTGCATTGCAAAAACTAGCGGCCCAATTCCAATCACCAGACTTCCAGTGCAGCTAGGGTTGCCAGATTTCAAAAATGGAAAAACGGAATACACGTCCCAAAACATTCTTTTTTTTTTATCAAGGTTGTTAAATGTTGTAATAAATAATACACATGTGTACAAAATAAACATTACATAATCAAATAAACAAAATTAAAACTAGATATTGTTGGCATATAATACCGTAGGCTTATGACACCAGTAACTTACAAATACCTTTCATTTGAACAACCCTTTGCAAAGATTTTTAAGATTTTCGTTATAATTGTAATAAGTTTATGTGAAGAATAGGGGGCTGCGTGGCACAGTCGGTAGAGGCGCTGAGCTGCTAACTGAAAGGGAGTGGGTTCGATCCCCACCCAGGTAGTGGATTTTAGAAACGAAACTACCACTTTCGGAAACGCAAATAGCCCTGGGGTTCACTCAGCCTACACCAGAAATGAGTACCAGGGTAATTCCTGGGAGCAAAGACGGCCGGGCGTGGAGCTGACAACTCCATCCTCTAGTGCCGAAGTCACAAAAAGTGGAAGCCTCTACCTTCCACTACTCCCAGGGCCTCCATGGCCTGTACGGAGTTGACTTTGCTTTTTTTATGCGAAGAATTCTTGTTTTATCAAACTAATGGAGCTTCTGTTTCCATCATCTCTCCATTTGATATTCATGACAGAAAAAACTCACTACGTAAAATCATTCGAGGGGAAAATGCTGAGTATTAACTTCACAAGGACTAAGACATTCCTTAATGTTGTTGCCCCTAATAAACCAAAAATGGAATAGTTGGCGTCCCGTTGAAGATTAAAACGGAACGGGGAACAAAACAAGAAAAAACTGAATTGTTCCGGGTAATAGGGAACGTCTGGCATCCCTAATTGCAGCCGACTGGCGTGGCTGCTCAATTAGTTCGTGGAGTTACATTCCACGTTTGCATTACCAATCGAAAAAGGTCGTCCTATAACATTGCGGCCCTTGGCTGGAGACAGATTGCAAAGAGAACGACACAAATGTCGACATATTGAGTAGCTTGTAATATAGACCTACTGTACGAAATAAGTATGGTCTCATACACTACTCTGTGGAATATCCGTCTGAGGCTGCAAGAACTAAAACAAAATAATACGTTGATTGGCGGGGTGAATGTTAATCTAACTCTTGGAGACCAAGTTGGAGACCTCATGTCTTACCTCCTGTGGCTCCTACTGCTTTCAGTAGCCAGAAATGTATCAGGCAGAACCTTTTGGTGGTATATGTTCAGTTTCTGCGAACTAACACGCAATCTGAGACAGGCAGATGACAAGATTTTTAACTTAATTATATTTTCAAAAATGTAAGGATCGGGAAAATCACGGTGGAGCAGCTGGTTATATTAGATTCTCGTCTACTTCCAGACATTGATGATAAAAATGAAATCGTTCACGTATTTCCCACCACTAAAAAGCCAATGATTATAACATTGACTAATTTACTAGGAATAACCTCAAAAATGTACAGTGTCAAGGCAGTTGATATTTCCAGAAACGTACGGCCAAACTCCCAAGCTTGAATGTATCCTCAAACCCAGGCTGTTCAGCCGAGCTGCTCGCCCATTAGCAGCGGTGTACTCGCCGCCTTGCGTGAGTAAACCTGCAACATGCAATACAGCTCTGCTGTGGGTGGCTGCCGTCACTTAACGCTGGATACATCAAGACTGGCAGGAAGCGCATGGACTTGTGCTATGACCATCGTCCAGTGACGTATTGGCTGTCACCCCCAGTCCCTCTCCAACCGTGCTCCGAGCATTACTGCTGAGTACTCGCGTGTACGCACACTCAGACTCATGGATTTGGAACAGCCTGCTCAAGACTCACACCAAAATGGGGTTGTATCTAGTCTGGTGACTGGAATTGGATCACGGGTCATGCTCAGAAAAAATTGAATGTTCAAAGTGGACTATCCAATGGAGCAATGGGTGTGGTCAATAATATTGAGTAGCCAGCTGGAGGTTGGAAAACTACACAGTGCCGTCATGATAAAATTCGATGACCCAACAATCCGTAATGATCCATCAACAGATCTAATAAGGATTGTCTTCAAACACGGAATTTGATGGAGTTGGTAAAATCACTAGAACTGGGGAGCTATTCATGAAGTAGGCTACGTTATTCAAAAGTGAAAGAACCTACAAAACTGTTGAAAATTCTTTAAAAGAATTAGATCGATTGCGCAACCTACCTAATTAAGATAAATTATAATTATTATCAATAGCTGAAAATCGGCTTCGGTGGCGTAGTCGGTAGCATGCTGAGCTTCTATGCCCAAGATAGTGGGTTCAAACCCGGCCGAAGCCGTCGGATTTTTAAGAGCGTTAAAAATCCCTCAGTATGCCTTCTTTCGGAGGGGAAGTAAAGCCGGCGGTCCCATGTCATAGATTTATGGCATGTTAAAGAACCTTCCTCTAATTACACCTGTGTGAAGCTAAATTGAATAGGTTAAGAATGTAAACAACGCTCTTAGGTTTCTACGTTCGTTGCCAAGAGCCGACTGCGGTGACGTCTAGTGGTTAAGTTCTGAACCTGGCCTAGTAGTCGTTGAAGGTGGCGCTTGGCGGCAAAAGTGGGAACTATTTGAAAAATTCTAAGTTGCAGTCTGTACTTAAATTAAAAAACAGATAACACACACTAATACAGTCATCACAATTAACACCGGTTATCAGACAGATTCTACACACACCCAAAGTACACGGGGCTACATGAACGCGTTGTCGCAGCCCCTAAACTTAAGAACCAGCCAACCAACCAACCAACCAACCAATAGCTGAAAATATACGCTGTCCGCTTGAATCAAGGGCAGGACAATATACTACTTACCTTTTATCTGAAGATAAAACGTTGCAATAATTTAAAAAAAAACTTACAGTACTACGAGAAAAATTAACTGAAAAGCTTGAATAAGAAAATAATCCTGTCTGAAACATAGCCTGAAATTCTTCCCTTGTTTTCGGGAATTCAGTTTTGTAAAAAAAAGAAAACCATATAAATCACCGTTCTAATAGTCAATTTACGGTACTGAAAGCTTGCCACGGTGGGTGAGTGGATATCGTGTCGGTCTACTAACCCCCAAGATTTCAGGTTCGCTCCTGGCCGTGGTAAGTGATTTTTGAAAGGTGACAAAAATACTATACGCATGTCCATACTATGTTGGCATGTCAAAGAACCCATTTGAATTCAGTAGGCCGAGTTCATAATGGTAAAATTAATCTCGGGAGTTTCCGCCAACACAAAGTTCCTCATGGCTCATTTCTCTACTAGAAAGCGATATAGTGTTCAAGGAGATTAGATATCTAACATCTAACCTCCTTGACTTTCTTAGTCAAGGAACAACGAATTTCGACGTGCAAGCTACCCTCTGGGCACCCGGCATCTGAGGCCATACGATATTACTATTATTATTATTACAGTACTGAATTCAAATCTACGGTGATGAACGTTGTCGTATGCCGCCGTGATAATGACGTAACCTACTTCTGTAATTTAAATTTTCAGCTGAAACATTGTATTTATCCCGAATGAGTGCTTGTTGTTTGTTATGAGTTGGCGAATGCCATTCCGCTGTGCTCTGTGGATGCCGACTTACATAAGTACGTTCTCTCCGTTGTTCGAGTAACTTATATGGCAGTCTTTGGCCGCTGCAGGATATGGAAGATTGTGAGATTAACGCTCACGTAGAACAACAAGCTTCCTTCTTTCTCTTTTACCTTGACACATCCCAAGCATTGGCGGTGAAAGGAAAATCATTGGGTGAGATTCGAACCTCTGTACATTTGAATCCTCTCTACTACCTTCGACCACACACCCCCGGGCCTGGATGAAGTAGATGGACCGATGTTTTTCAGAATTGTAGTAAAGGAGACGGGTTGAGAACCCGTTAAGCTGTTGACCGACTGTAAAACAATTTAACATTAAAACTCAGCAATTTGTCTTGGTTGATGCCGTGTCTTGTGTGGGGTTTCGCCGAGGACACCAAGCTGTCTCATCAGGCGAAACGACACGCCATAAACCTAGCAAAATTGCTGAGTTTTAATTCACTGGCCGTGAAAGCCAATATACCAATTTGCCATTATGTTTTCATGTTGATTAAATGACAAGCAGTTTCTCTCCCTGATCACTCATTATGTCCCCCAGGGGCTCACATCTAGTGGGACGTGGGTTAGCGACTACGGGACCCCAGCTGATTCCGGCATTGCTTCCAACTACTTGTGCCGGGCTCCTCTCCGTCTTCTTTCCTGTCGACCTCCCTTGGTCAACTCTTGTTCTTTTCCGACCCCGACGGTATATGGTATCCGAGGCCTAGGGAGTCTTTCACTTTACCGCCTTAGTTGGCCCTTGTCTCATCTTTCCTGATACCCTCTTTTTTCGAGGGGTCAGCCTTCTTTTACTTTTCATTATATTTCCTTTTCTCTTTAAGAGATTTTGCTCCTCATGTATCTAAATTCCCTTTAGGGATTTTTTGCATCTACACTCCAATTTGTAGGTTGCATTTTGTATGTTTTTTCGATCTAAGTTGCATTTTGCGAGTGTTTTCAACCTCAATTGCATTTTGTAAGGATTGACAATCTAAATTGCTTCTTAGTAAGTCTTTGAACAATGTCGGGCGTCCGGAGATCCTACGAAGCTTTGTGAGTATTTTGAATTTCAATTGCAATTTGATTCCAAATTTGTATTCTTTAATCTGTGTTAAGAGGGGTAGATGACCTCGAAGTTCCGCCCCTTAAAACAGCAATAACTAACTAACTAACTAACTAACTAACTAACTAACTCACTCACTCATTATGCATCAGTACAGAGCGACTTTCGATTTCCATCAGCCACAAAACGTGACCGCTCACCTCAACCGTGCGAGTATCTGCCTTCTGCGCTTTCCTTTTCATATAACTACCATTGGAACGTTCTGATATACGAGTAGTACATAATATTAAATGACGCATTAAAACCAGGAGCACAATGTCGACTAAGCTGCTGGAATTATTTGAAAGTAATAACAGCCCGTGAAGGGCCTAGGCCAACAAAGCGACCGCTGCCCAGCCATTTGGCCTGCAGATATTGGGGTGACGCGTGATCAGCGCATCGGGTCCCCTCGGCCGTTAATCTTGGTGTCCGTGATCGGGGCGCTGCCTCACAGTCAAACATCTACTCAATTGTCCTCACGAGGCTGAGTGCACCCCGTTCCAGCCCTCACGCCAGTTTCTAAAGTCGCTGACTGAGCCTGGAATCGAACCCAGGGCCTACGGGTGAGAGGCAGGCGCGCTACCCCAACTCCACGGGGCAACTAATGTATTTACAACATACAAATTAAGACTACACAAACACCCATGCCAGGGACTGGACTGAACAGGCAGTGGAACAGACTCAGAGCATGCTTGCCGGGCACTCCCAATTTGGCTATAAATGGGCAGACCTCAATAGAACTTCTACGGAGTCGCTTGATATAACGAAAAGTGCCATGCTTCCTTGCTTGTTATCACTAACGTATCCTTGAAAGTGATTGCTTCCTCTGGTATAGAACCGCACTTATCGCAGCCGTCAATCTTTGTGTATGCACTTCCGCCCGGCAACACCAGAACAAGCCTGCTCAACAGTCCAGCATTTTGCGCTGGAAAGAAAATAATTCTACATCTCACTTCGCTTTTTGGGTTATACCTGGGATCAGTCATGTATAGGTGCCGTTTCGCGTGTAATGATAATCAATTGGATCGCCAACCTTCGGAGGGAGACGGCGTCATAAGAAGAAGAATAGGTGTATTATAATGAGTCTTATAACCTGTGTTAATGTGGTTCTGTAGTAGTCTATTGTGCGTTAGAGGCTAGGATTCGGAAGGAGGCGGTCTTTGCCTTACGTTTACTCGTCAACTGACTGGAGTAGAAGCGAGAAAACCACATCTAGGATGGCTGAGGCGTGGGTCGAACCCGCCTCTTCTTCAGTTTTTCCTCACGAGGCTGCGTGTTTCTCAGTCCAATCCTCAGACCAGAATTAAATTTCTTGGCAGAGCCCAGGACCTTCGGGACCGTGTAAAATTAATAAATACTATGCTTGCAGAAAAGTGTAGGCTACGCCTTGAAATATCTGTCGATGAATGTCAAACTAAGACACTATAATGCAGTAATCAGACCATCAATCCTCTACTCACTCTATACCGGAGATCGCGGGTTCACACCCCGCCGAAGTCGTTGGATTTTTTAAGAACGTACAAAATCCCTCAGTATGTCTTCCTTCGGATGGGAAGTAAAGCCGGCGCGCGATCCCATGTCAAGATTTAAAGCATGAAAAAGAACCTTCCACTAACTACTCTTGTGGAAGCTAACATTTGTAGGTTAGTTTGACAACGCTTCGTTAGTTCCAACGTTCGCCGCCAGGTGCTGACTGCGATGGCATTTTGTAACCACGTCCGCAGCTAGGTGCAAAAGTAGGAACTACTTGAAAAAATGAATCGTCTGCAGTCCTTCTACCTTAATCACAGATGAGACACACTAATACAGTGATCGCAATTAACACCGGTTATCAGACAAATTCTACACACACCCAAAGTACACGGGGCTACATGACCACGTTGTCGCAGCCCCTAAACTGAGGAACCAACTAACCAATCCTCTACGCAGCTGAGTGCCTGTTTCTAACAAAGAAGGCCCTCCTAAGGGCCGTCGAGGTACAGGAAAGGAAATTCTTGCGGGAAATAGTGGGACCAAGGATCTTACCAGACGGAAGACGATGGTACAAACCAAATAGTGAACTCTACAAACACCAGGAAAACCTCACCGATGCCATCAGAAGGAGACGCCTGGCTTTCTACGGCCACCTGTACAGAATGGACAATCCCACCACAGGCTGTCTTATAAGATCTTCAAGGTAGCCACTGGGTCCCTGTGGATCAAACAAGTTGAGAAGGATCTTGCTGAACTTAATATTCAGCAAGACACAATAAATGACAGGAGTCGCTACCGTCTGACAGTGAAAACTAGGTATTTCCTGTTTCCTCACATGCATTACAGAAGTTCACCACAACGCGTCAAAGAAATGGTCCGAGGAACGTAAAATAGAGTTCAGCAAGAAAATGAAAGATTACTGGTCCAATAGAAAGGCTCAAAATATCAGCACAAAAGCAGCCGCCAATCAATCCACTAAAAACACCAGAAGTGGCAGACAACAAGCACCGTGGTCCATACATAGGTGGCCCAAATGACCAAAGAAGAAATAAATAAAGAATTACATTTTTAAAGGTCAGCTGCCACCTCGGAAGTCCTGGGTTCGATTCCCGGCTCTGCCACGAAATTTGGAAAGTGGTATGAGGACTGGAACGGGGTCTGCTCAGCCCCGGGTGGTCCAAATGAGTAGAGGGGGTTCGATTCCCACCTAAGCCATCCTCGAAGTGGTTTTATGTGGTTTCCCACTTCGTCTTCGGGCAAATGCCGGGATGGTGCCTCCTGTAAGGCCACTGCCGCCTCCTTCCCTCTTCCTTGCATATCCCTCCTAATCTTCCCCTCCCTTCCCTCATGAGGCCCCATTGCAGGTGAGGCCGCCTGGGTGCGGTGCTGGTCACACATCCCCTGTTGTATCCACTCCGATCAGATATTCCCAGCTCTAGGACGCTGCCCGTAGGGGCGGTAGAGGTGAGTTCCCTCGCTGAGTCCGTGGGAGCCACCAACCTGGAGGGTAAATTCGATTTAAATAAATATATATATATATATATATTTAAAAGAAAACATTGTGGTGTCTACAATAGTGTATGTATTTGTAATTGAGGCCTGCGATAGAGTCTCAGTACGAGCCTTGAGACCACAGAAGGGCGATGGAATATTGTTATTTCATTTAGGGGAATGCGACATCACAGCAGCCCCGTCTTCTTTGGTATGTGTTGAACTTTCCTGGAACCGGGGTTGTTTGGTATCTGTACGCGTGTGCACTAATTGTAACCGGGGCTAGGATTGGGAAGGAGACGTCCTTTGCCCTAAGTTAGGTACAATCGCGTAATCACTAATGTTTTGCAACCTTGAAACACTTGCTCCATCTGATTGAATAATGTGAATGTTCGCTCGATCATCTGCTAGAGGATACGTCGAAATACAAAATACCGCATTACATACTGTGCATACGTACACCAGTAGTCTGACACGTAGAGTACAGAAGATTGAAGTGAGACTTGAGACGAATGAATGACTGAAACTCGAATCTAGACTGTAGAATACTGAACGTTGAATGCTAAATGAACAATAAATTTTTTCGGGGTGGGGGGAAGGGTTCCCCCCCCCCCCCCCCTGCGTGACTGCCGACCTGATCTATTGCTGTCTCCGACATGCTGTTAGACTACATAGTAGAAGAAACAGAATGGGGTTTGGAAGGATTGTCCTTTAAGGCTTAGCGCCTGTCTGATAGCAATAGCAATTTACCAGGCATAATCATGGATGTTAAATACCGACAGCGGTAGTTACGCCCGCTAAAACGCAGCGCTAGACCATGGGGCCAGGCTCTCTGCGGTCTCGGTAGGCGTGGGTTCCAGGCCCACCGTCGGTCATCCTTGGAATGGTTTTCCGTGGTTTCTATTCTCAACTCCAGGCAAAACACTGGGAATATTGGAATGCAGCCTAAATAAATCAGAAACCTCTATGGACATCAAATTGGCTGGTGAAAAGATAAAAGAAGTAGGAGACTTCTGTTACTTAGGAAGCAAAATAACCAGTGATGGACGTAGCAAAGAGGATATAAAAAGTAGGTTGGCTCAGGCAAGGAAAGCATTTCTACAGAAAAGGAATCTGTTGGCATCGAATATAGATTTAGGTATTAGGAAGTCATTTTTGAAAGCCTTTGTCTGGAGCGTGACACTCTATGGTCTATTGGTGCAGCAGAAAAGAGGAGAATTGAAGCGTTTGAAATGTGGTGTTACAGGAGAATGATGAAGATAAGATAGGTAGATAGGGTAACAAATGAAGAGGTATTAAGACGAGTGGGAGAGGAGAGATGTTTCTGGCGACTGCTAATGAAGAGAAGAGATAGGTTAGTAGGACACATATTAAGACACCCAGGAATATCATGCTTAGTTATGGAAGGAAGGGTCGAGGACAAGAACTGTAGGGGTAGACCAAGGTTAGAATATGTTAAACAGATTGCTTCGGATGTAGGTTGTGGTAGCTCAGGTCAGGGAGGCATGGAGGGCTGCATCAAACCAGTCAAAAGACTGAATACCTTCTGACAGGCCACGGCCGCTTCCTTCCACATCCTTGTCCAGTCTCATTCATTTCATCTCCCATTAACTCCTCTCATGAGGTTGGCGTCAGGAAGGGCATCCGGCCGTAAAAGACAACAGCAATATAGGCTCTCATCGTATCTCATCCCCGACTCAGTTGAAAAACGGGAATAAGGGGTAGACATACAATGAATCATGGATGTTAACATAGGTGTATGGTATAAGGTAGAATGAAGGGCCATAGGCAGAAAAGAAAGATTGCATGCACGTAAAACCTGGCCTCTTGGTGATAGCACATGCAAGTATGTGGAAGGACATACGTATGTTCAGCACTTGCATGCCCGTAAACAGGCTGGTCATACTGAATATGAGGAAGAACTATTGGATATAGAAAATGAGCTTCGTCGTACCAAAATTATTGTGTAATGAGTCCACGTAACCGCTTAAACTATGTCTTAACAATACATGTAATATTTTTTACCAATTTGCTACCACTTTTCTACCACTTTTCCACCACTTTGCTACCACTTTTCTACCACTTTGCTCTCACTTTTGTTCTTACCTTAAACTGCACATACTATATTATAAAATCCGACGCTAAATCACTCTATTACCAGAACAGTTGTAACCTGTCTAGTGTGCAAATCATACTGACAGGATAGTTGCTACTATGGAACTTATAACAACTAACCGAGGTGAACAACGTGTACTCTATAAAGGCTACTCATATAACTATAGACGACAAAATGTGAAAGGAATAATATTCTGGCGATGCTCAAAACAGAAGTCAAAAAGATGTCGAGGCTATATGAAAAGTAAAATTGGTGAGGTCTTAAGTGTGAGTGATCATCAATGTAGTGCTCCAGACAAAACACTGTTAGTGTTGACAAAAAATAATCAAAATGCTAAAAAACTAGTGCGAGAAAAAGATATTGCTTCTCAAGATAGTGCATTGTTTATTAAGCAACGTTTAACCCTTCTTCTAAAAGTTATTTTTTAATCCATCTTCCACGTCTCAAGAGCCATCAACAGTTTCTAATCGTACACATACTATGCAAGAGGTAGTATTGCAAGAAAATCAAAAAGGACTAAAAGTAATAGTGATAATGATTATAACGGTGATGATGATGAGGATGAGGTTTTTATACCTATAAAACCATTAAAGCGCTCTCTGTTTTAAAAAAACATCGGGCATTGCTCGCCGTGGAAGAAACATCTACCGCTGGCTTTGTGTTTAGAAGCAATGTTAAAAAGAGAAAGAGAGTTTTATTTTGTGTGTAAATATTGTAAAACTACTTAAATTAAATAAATAAAAATATTGTATGGGTATTGTCTGTTTTTCTTAATTGCTATCCCCACGTCCCACTATTAATGCAATTGTTAGCCATCAACAGTATCTGGCTATGTTCAGAAAGAGTGACTTTAAATAATGTACTGTATCTGCGGTTTTGTGTACTCAGTGCCATAATAATACAATGCTAGCAACCAATGTTGAGGTAATAGTTACGCCGGGTAAGGGGTTCGAACCCATGTCTTTTTAGTACTGTCGCACAAAACTAAGTTACTGTTCTAAGACCAAAAATACATTTCTTGTCTAAGCAAACAATTAAATCCAGGCCTCCAGTGCTCGAGTCAAGAGTGTTAGCCACTATACAAAGAAATACAATTGGGAAAGAGGCTGCCGTGGCCTGTCAAAAGGTATCGTTTCGAGAGCACTTTAAGGTCACTTTTTAGTTTTACCTATCACGCTTGAGTGAACCTCGTTAAGAATTTAAGAACTGCGACTCTGACGTATGCAAGCATACTCTTGCATCGTAGTAACTAGAGATATGTCTTTCTGCCAGATCAGCTTGTCCATACTGTCCCCGCCACCAACAGACCTGTATGTTACTAAACCACTTTCATTGTTTATTATTAACGTTTGCAAATAAGGTGCGAATAAAGTCTATGTGTTGTGTGGTTTTTACGCCCGGATACCCTTTCCCAATGACAAGCTCGTAAAAAGAATGGTAAGTAAATAAATTTCGTTATATAATAATGTATTATGGCCTGTTCGCCATCTCTTGATGAATACAGTACATTTGCATTTGTCAGTTGGCACAGGCTAGAGTAAAAGGTGGCTTTTCACCGATGTCTCAGTCTCACTCATGGCTGTGATTATATGGAAGCTACTGAGGTATGGGTGGTGCTTAGTAATGGCATTCGGGGCACAGTCAGTGCCTGTGAATGCTGTGAAAGGTTCAACTCATAGGGTTAGGACTACTGTTCTGACTCAGTGAGGAAAACAATGGCAAACTACCGCACTCCTCTTCTTGCCTAGAACGCCTCAAAATAGTGCTGCCTTGGGTTTTTGTGGGTATCTACTCACATAACCTAACGGCGGTACTTTTTGAGGATCCAACCAGCCTTCGGGCTGACTACCTAACACAATAATGTATTAATCATTAGCCCCATGTACTTGCGTGCACATAAATCATAATACGGGGTTTGCAATATCAAGGTTGTTACAACCGTCTAGTTAGGGTATCTCAATATCATGGCTATTAGCCCTGTGTACTTGGGTGTGTTACATATCGTGGCAGTCCCGTGAACTTTGTGTTTAATAGAGGGTCGAGGGCATCTTGAAGTAATTTTAATAAATTTAATTGAATATTCGCTATTTTATGGTAACCGTGTAGTAGTTAATCAGCGCCTATTGACTAGCATTTACCGTTCCACAACGGCGTTTTGGTAAGCTCTACATTGCTATCCTAATTGTTTCTGGTATAATGTCTCGTTTTTTGTAAAACTCCAACATGCTCACTTAGTTTCTATACAGGCCTAAGCATCTGTTGTATATGAACCAAAATGGCGGGCCACTCTCTTGAACCCCATCCACTGGTCAAAACAAGCATCGTCGCCAATGTGTTAACTCACAGCTATCTCGTGTCTGGTCATAAGATTCTTATCGCAAGGCCACCCAAGGCCTAAAAAATTAGTGTTAACGTATTTCTATCTACATAGCCGTGTGTTATAAATATTAAATCATTAGCTCTTAACCAACCTCTATAGCCTAGTGCGTTAAATAAATATTAAATACTTACCGGTTGTCAACGTTATCTCTCTAGCTGCCTCCAGACAAAATTATTATTCCTGTAAAAGCGGTTGCGTCACCTTCAGCCATTCCTGCGTGTCGCTACATCCAAGGCCGTGCGTAGTAATGAAAATATTAAATATTCCATACTTAGCAGTTGGTTATCCATCCATTACAACTATTCTTTCAGCCATTCTTCCCGCCTAAATACTAGCTATCGCCACCAATCCATCCATCATCACCCAATAATAATAGTTAATCGACCATTAACCAATAAAATCATTATTTAAAAAACCGCCGCAGGCTTGCCCCTAGTCACGTGACAAAAAACGCCACAGGCTTGCCCCTAGTCACGTGGCTCAACAATGTACCGTCGCGTACAAAAGAAAATGGCCCGCTCGCATGTCGTTAATCCCCTTGGGCGAATTGCAAAAAAATCCATGGTCCATAGTAAAAATAGGGCGTCATTGCGAGTAATTCAAGTCCTAACACGTCTTTCTAAAATTACAGGTACCAAAGTTATTAAGGGGGGATCAATGACCTTATATTTTGGGGTATTTTGAGTAAATGAGTGTACCATAGGGAAAATGGGATCACCTGAGTCCTATGACACCTCAAACGTCCAAATCCGATTGTTAGTTTATAAAACCTCAGGTTGATGACCTTGCAATTTTGGGTAAATGAGTGGGCCATGGGAAAGGGGGCGTCATGCTGTGTCCTATGACACCTCACACGTCCAAATCCAATTATTAGTTTATAAAATGTCAGGTTAATGAAGTTGCATTTTTGGATATTGTGGGTAAATGAGTGGGCCATGGGAAAGGGGGCGTCATGCTGTGTCCTATGACACCTAACGTGACCCTTTCCGATTATTCGTTTATAAAATCTCAGGTCGATGACCTTGCAGTTTTGGGTATTTTGGGTAAATGAGTGAGTCATGGAAAAGGGGACTTTGCGCCAAGTCATTTGACACCTCACGTGACCCTCTCCAATTATTAGTTTATGAAATCTCAGGTCGATGACATTGAAGTTCTGAGTAAATTGGGTAAATGAGTGGGCCATGGAAAAGATGGCATCACCCCGAGTCCTATGACACCTCACACGTCGAAATCCGATGATTGGTTCGCGAGATATCTACAAGCGCCGCGTGGGTACTTTCTGATCACCCCTCGTGGGGCAGAATCCCCGTTAGGCCCCTACTCACCATAAAACAAGTGAGAGTGAAACAGCGCAAGATAACTTGATAACGTAACTTCCTGTCTTAACTGCTTTAATACAAATATTGCACTGTTTAATTTAGATTGTAGTTTTATTATGTGTTTTTTGTTTGTTTTGTTTTTGTATTTTTGTTTTCAACTAAGATCTGTTTCCATTGTCATACCAAGAAGGGTTTGTTCATCGGTGCTGTTGGTTGAGTACATTGCTTAGAATAATTTCTGTAAGTTTTTCAGCATGCATCCTAAAGTGAATACAAGTGCAAACTGGGGGAACTTACCTTCTCATCAGGTAGGAGTGGGTGCACCTTCCATGATCCATCCTTATTAAACTGCATGAAATGGCGGACTGCCTCCATGGCCTGAAGGAGCTCTGCCAAACACGAGTAGTTCCCTTCAGTGCCGGCAGTTTTTTTGGGTCTTGGATCAGCTAGCCACTGAGATTACGAGAATGCCAGTACTTGGCGGCGAACATCTAACTGGTACACCCACTAGTCGAAATGGTAGTACAGATGGCGTCGTGAGTCTGCATAGCTTGTGGAATGCAATGGGAGTAGAGTGGCTGTAAATTCGGACAACTAGTGAGGTGCTTCCATGGCAAGTGGCTTATGATTCCAGTGTCAGTGTTGCAAACCCCAACTAGAAGGTTGGATATCTCGAGAAACATGTAGAAATTAACTGCACCGTCAGTCCCCTACACTGAGCTAAGAAATTTAAGCATATTCTACAGGGCGCCAGGAAATGTTCTCCGCAATGGCTACGTGCAGTTGCGAGAGGTTGCGTCATCAGTTTAGTTGGCAGCACAGTGTCCTTGATAGGATGAAGGTCACATGTGTGGACTGTGGGCTGTCGAAATAAACAGTGCGTATAGTAAGATTACCGTATTGGAAGAGTGCAACAATATGTTATGAATGGCTGTGGAGAGTATAAAGTTTATTGTTTGTTTGTTTGTTATGATACAAGCGACAGCCATGCTGCCAACGTAACTGGTGAAGTAATCTCTCGCAGCAAGTTGTAGGCACTGCGGAGAACATTCCCTGGCGCCTTGTATTTCCTGAGTTACGCTCAAGACTTCATAACTTAACATAACGAAAATGGTTGTTTGGGTAGATTATGTAACAAAATGGGTCTTGGTCACATTGTGGTCGTTACGTTTCATATCCGAAAGTCATTTGTATCGCATGGTAACGTTATTGGGCCATATAACGTTATTCTGATATTGGTTATCGTAGAAACGAAGTAGTATTGTCCGACAGAAATAACGTTATTTGAATAAGTCTCTCGAAAAATATCCCCTAATACCGTTATTCGGACTAATAACGTTCATCGGATATCGGTTATCGTAGAAACGAAATACTAGTGCCCACCTGAAATAACGTTATCGGAATACATTACTCGAAAAAAATCTCCTAATATCGTTATTTGGACTGATAACGTTATTCGAATATCAGTTAACCAAGGAACGAAATGGTAGTGCCCGCCTGAAATAACGTTATCGGAATACATATCTCGAAAAACATTCCTCCAATGCCGTTATTAGGATTAATAACGTTATTCGGATATTGGTTATCTCAGGAACGAAATGGTAGTGCTCACTAGAAATAACGTTATTTGAAGAGATCTCTCAAAAAAAATCCCCCAATACCGTTATTCGGACTAATAATGTTATTCGGATATCGGTTATCGCGGGAACGAAATGGTAGTGCTCACTATAAATAACGTTATTTGAATACATCTCTCGAACATTATTCCCCCAATACCGTTATTCGGACTAATAACGTTATTCGGATATCGGTTATCGCAGGAACGAAATGGTAGTGCTCACTAGAAATAACGTTATTTGAATATATCTATCGAAAAATATTCCCTCAATACCGTTATTCGGACTAATAACGTTATTCGCATATCGTTTATATATTACAAATGGCATCATCGATTGAGAATGGCACCATTTTGATACATTTTGCGTTGGAGAACTCCTTAGAGTAGAAAGAGTGGAAGTGTCACTTTGCGACCTACGTCGTGTTAGGTTCTGAGTTTAGCCGCGAGGTTAATAAATACTCGGAAGTGCTTACCGTGATAGGGTATTGTATTTTTAGCCTACTTTTCACATTTTGCCAAAATGAGGAAAAAGTAGACTTATGAGATCGATCTGGGCAAATGTCTGTCTGTCTGTCTGTCTGTCTGTGCATGTCCCCCCCCCCCCCCTTATCAACTCCTAAACGGCTGAAGAAATCAAAACCAAATTTGGTATGAGTGAAGATCTATATCTGAATATCCCAAGGCCATGAAAATGAAGTCAGTGCTACCAACTGCTGAAAAACCGCAATTGAAATTTGAGCTCCATGTTGGATATCTTGGAAGGTATGCATGGGAGCTATTCCAAAATTGGCACATACAGTAATTACACTGACAGGCAAAAAAGTGGAACAGTAATTTAAAAACTATAAAATTAGCCATGAAAAAAATGTAATCACATTTTAAAAGCTTTTCACGCATTAGGACACACATCTGAAACATCCGTGAATAGAAATTGACATTTCTTAGGGTGGTTTATTACCACCAATTACCCCCAATCTTCGATGACGCTAAGGGTGGAAACACTCGTTTTTAGTGACCAGTGTTCCGGTGCAGTGCAAACATCAACACTGTTTTGTTTGGCATAAAATAAAACAGCCCAAAGGAACATTAGTAAAAAATAGAAAATTGTTAGATTTGTGAAATGTAACGAAATTTGTGAGTTAAAGCGTGTTGTAAAACATGTTTCAGTATTTTCTGTAGCCAACCATCGAACATTTACATGAATAATGCAAATATTGGAAAACCGATACATTTTAGTGGAATAAATTAAGAAATTACATAAAAAATTGAAGTGTTCCACTTTTTTTGCCGGTCAGTGTATATAGACAATAATATTTCAGTTTAATTTCCAGGAGGCCATACATGACAGTGTTGGCAAAATGATTCTAAGCATGCTGATAGGTCAAATTTTTAAATTAATAGAACTTCTTCACTATCAATTGGATTTCAACCAAATTTCGTATGTAGTCTACTATGTGTACATAACCAGATATCACTATGCGTATTCCTAAGAGCAACCAGCTGCTGACAACTGTTGATAATTGCTGTCTCTACTTTTTTACCCTTATATTAATATATCAGAATGCATGCAAGCCAACAACTCTAAACTTTTCACACGTATAGTACCTGACATTCTAGGTTAATTTGGAGTAACTAATATTGTGCCAATGCCGCTAACATGATTCTAAGCCTGATGATAGGTTCAATTCTAAAATGCATGTAACTTCTATACATACAAATGGATTTCGTCCAAAATTGGCACAACAGTAGATCATAATATGTCAGATTATTTCTGACCAACACATGCATGACATTGCTGCCAACATGATTTTACGCGCACTGATAGATCCAATATCTAACTGCATGTAACGTCCACGTTATCCATTGAACTTCAATCAAATTTTGTATTCTGTACCTTAAGAGAAGGAACTAAGAATATATTAAGTCACCAGGGCTTCCAACTGTAGTGCAGGTATATTTCGAATTAATTAGAAATTTTGATATTACCAACTTAATTCCGTCATTAACTTAGATAGTTCCATATAGATTAAACATTGGCATGAATCTTTAAGTTTAAGAAAAATAGGCTCCTTAGTTTGTCACGGAACTGCTTGTTGAACTTGCGAAAGTGGCGAATGTCCGGAAAACACTCTCAAATGCGCTTTTGAAGAAAGGAACAAGAGACCAACACCACTTGAAATACATAGGCCAAGGTGGATAGCAAACGACCTGAAGCTTAATAGAGATCAAGTACTAGCGAATCAACTAGACAACAGGGAAAATTCAGTGTACATTAAATTAGTGTACACCTTACTTTATGAAAACATATTATCTCGACATGAAGGTGTGAAATCCTTCCGGCTAGCTAGCGGTAACACCAGAAAGATAACTATCACTGCTTCAGACTCTTTAACAAAACGTGTGCGTGTCTGTTTAATCTCCTCCCGAAGTCAACAATGAAAGGCTCTCCCGCGTGCTTTCTACGCATGGAGTTCTCAAGGACATACGGAACGAGTGCTGGAATTAAGTACAGTGAAACCCCTCAAATCCGAACTAATTGGGGCTGTAGCCTGTTCGGATTTCAATTTGTTCGGATTATCCGAAACATTTGCATAACCAAACTTAATAACCAGCCCTCTTTACGGTATCGGACTGTACATTGAGCGAGATAGGCTAGTGACAGTGAGGATGAAGAAACTTCGACAGACATTGTGACTTATACTGAAGCTGCATCTGCTCTTGACGTGGCATTGTGCTTCGTAGAACAACACGCTGCAGCCACGCCAAACGATGGCGCGGGAAGATTTTCATCACTTCGATAATTGAAGATAACTGATTTCTAGTGAAAGATTACGTGATATTTTGTGTGTTTCTATTGTCATTTCATTGTTTTTGCAAAGTGATTAACCTAAGAAATTACAATAACCAACTATTCCGATTTTCAATCCTGGACGAGATAAGTTTGTAGCGTGTTTGTTAGGTATGCTAACTGTACTTCTTTGTTAATTTCTCAAATAATTATGTAAATTAACGTTATAATGTCGAATATATAATTGTTTTATGACTAAATAATTTTCTCTTTTTTGCGTGTGTACTTCTAACTTAAAATTGTCGGAAAAAAGTCGTTCGGATTACCCGGGATTTCGGATTTCCGGGGTTCGGATTTGAGGGGTTTCACTGTATACGAATTTTCAGCTGTAAGTAATGGCATACGTATTGTAACAATTGAACTTAAATACCTCATTCCATCATATTTGACGGTCAATGATTGTAAAGTTCTGTTAACATATGAAGGACAAGCTAAGTATTGCTTTTATTGTAAAGAAACCTCCCACTTACAAATAGACCGTCCGAACAGAAGGAATCGCCCGGTACTTCATGTCAGACAACAAACCTACAGTACGGTGCTGGGCGAGTCAGATAGGAGTAGTAAGCTAAGCAACACTACCGACATGGAAACTGCAGTACCTTCCCCTGAATATCCAGCCATATCAGAGGCCTTGCATAGCAGGCCCCATTCTACAAACACATATAGCATTGCGGAAGTAACTCAACCATCAGATCTTCTTCTGTGGTGTTCAAACCGAAGATTGGTTTGTAGCAGCTTTCCATGAACTCCGGTCTGTGGCTAGTCTCTTCAAGTCCAAGTAATTATCACAACCTTTGTCGTGAATGATTTGTTTTATGTATCCCAGCCGTGGTCTACCTCTACAGTTCTTTCCTTCAACATTGCCCTCCAGTATTGTGTGCAGAAGACTTTCATGCCTCAAGATATGTCCAATCCAATTGTCTCTTCGGTGAGTAAGCATATTCCATAAACATGGCTTCTCTCCAATCCTCTTCAGCGTTTCTTCATTACTGATTTTGTCCACCCATGGAATTTTTAGTATTTTCCTGTAGCACCACATTTCAAAAGCTACTATTCGTTTTTTATCAGCCAAGCTAAGAGTCCAGGTTTCACTACCATATAACAGTACGCTCCACACATATATCTTCACATGACGTTTCTTGAGGCTCATACTAATGTTTTTGCATGTAAAGAGCTTTCCTTTCTTGTTGAATGCTATTTTGGCTTGGTTGATGCGGCTGACTATTTCTCTTCTACTTCTTCCATCTCCTGTTATTTTGCTACCAAGGTAAGTGAACTCCTGTACTGTCCCCGTTTACCTGGATAGTAGGCTGTCAGATATCCGCCCCCTCAATCGGATTGCCAATTATAAATCGCACCGGCACAGTTACATCAATGAAAATGGCACTGACAGATACTATCGAGATAAGAGCACAGAAGTTCACAGGAAATCATTGTGGAACACACCAAAATAGACGGGGGTTCATACTTACCGTTACTTACCTCTTAATTATCTCGGGGTTTGAGTTGACAACAGGATCACTAAAGTCTGTTCACACAATAACCTCCACCATGACATTTAAAAATGAGCCAAGACGAAGACGAGAACTTTGAACTGTACAAAATGCTTTATTTCTAATAAAGGGTATGATTTTACTAACACAACAAAATCAACGTGGCTATCAGTAGCCCAAGTCAATCTGACTACGTCCTCAGTAGGACTTGCAAAAATTATCATACAACATGATATAAAACATTTTAGCTCCCAAGAGCTCCAAATAACGTAATATTCATAACACTATTGGATTGGAAAGGGACGTAAGGGTGTGACATATATAGAGCATTTGGTTTCCTTTTAATAAACATGAGAATGGTATTTATAGTCGCAAGGCCGAAGTGCGGACGACCTCACACTGATAACCAGGTGTTGGCCCAGCTGCGAGCTAACCTCGAACCTGTTGCATACTGGTTGAATGGACTCCCTTCTCACGTGCTGTTACGTAAGAGTATAGCTTGCTCTCTCAAGCTTTTAAATGTCTACAAGACGACTCACATTAATATTTACGCAAATCTTTCAAGTACTTTTCTCACATCCTATTGGATCATTATGTTAATTCCTTAAACTTGTTAACTTCTCATCCAATTGTTTAATTAGCTCTTAAATGTTTATAACAAATCACATAAATTATTTATAACAATTAGAAATTGTTTATAATATTTGTCAAAGACAATAAAAATATTATAAGCACGTCTTTAACATCACTCTCGTTTTACATTATTTTCAAAAATATTTACAGCAATTATTTACAATATTAACATTTAAATTGTTTAAATTATTAATTTCAGAAATACATTGACCACATGTTCATTCGGTTGGTAATTTTCATAATCGTGATTAATATAATCGACCAATGAAGGTTAGTTATACATGTTAATGTCACAATCTGGTTTAATAAAGGTTTTAATAATGATTTGTGACGGCAACCTTCATTCAAAATCTTATCTCAAATTCTTTCAAAACTCGTGTTAATTCTAACAGTAATTCACTTGATTTATTTTCAACGAACTATGACAATCTTACTCCAGCGGAAAATCCTTCGATAACAAGTTAATGCACAAACTGCATTAAAAATATGCCCAAAATCATCATATATTAATCTATATGGTATTCAACTTCCACATAACTTACAAAACTTCCACAAATAATTCTTTAACATTTATTCCTGTGGGAACTTCCTTCATATTCAAGGGCATTATACCTCAGCGACTTTCAACACGCGCTGCACTAACGATTATACATTCATAGTTCCACTTAAAATTTTTTATAATCATTAATTGTTTCAAAACTGTTTTTCTATTTAACCTTCGTGAATTTCATTCATGAACCGAAATGAAGTCAAAACTTGCCAATCACAAATAAATTTAATAGTGAATACGCTTATATACGCCTGTCTGGTCTATCAAAATTTAAGATTAACACCTTAAAAGAAATTGTAGTATGAAAATACTATCTTCAAATAAAGTGCTACTAAAATGCAAAGTAGTCGAATAGAATCCAATTAGACTGGGGAATGCAAACATCGTTCTATAAATCTCTAATTGAGAAAAACTCCTAACAAAAGTACTTGACTTTAATGCATTCAAAAATTAATTATTAAAGTTAATCTTTCACAAAAGTGTCTATAATGCAATGTTCATTCATAACTGACGATATATGTCTGTGTTGCAATCAATACAAATAACGACTAGTATTTCCAAGATCGTCGACAACGTAAGAGATTTTAACGCTCTAAAATCATTTAAATGTTCTTCCTTCTTGATGATGACAGAAAATTGGTCAAAGTAATTAAACTGGGGTAGAATTACTTTAATAAAGTGACACGCTGTCTGAATTTAAATCTGCCATTAAAAATCATTAACTTACAGTCAAATCGTGACTACAAAATATTAATTACTGAAAAATCTATATATCAGTCTCAACTGATTCAAAATCATTAACAATGCCCATGACAAAACAATGTCTTAATAAATCGTCGAAAAATGCAAAACTCATCAAGGTGTACTGAGAATAAGAATCTCAACAAGAAAATAGGGCAAAAATACATGAGGATAAAAATATGGGAAAAATGGTTGCTCAAACATCATTAATATACTCAAATACAATAAACGTTCACGACTACCTTATCTGCCGATTGACGTTCCAGAGGAAAATTCCCCAAAGAAGACTGCTGATGAATCCATTTCACCACGTTAAAGTCGAGCTCCATCCTCGAAATAGGAAATAGCACCCTCGGAGAATCGAACTGCTTCCTTCTCCGTGAATCGCTCTGCTCCTCGAAGACGAATAGACATCCTTCCGGCAATAATCTTCTGTGTGAGTCGGGATATCCCTGACCTCTCTTGAAAAATTCCCTGAAGTTCCAGTAGACAATCGTCATGAAGTTTTGTAGAAATTTCCGAAGAAATTATTCATATTCAGAGTATGAAATTGTTTCTATGGCTGTTCGATGGTATTCAGCCTTTAATTACGAAACATGGGTGTAGATGGTATTCACCGCATGTTCGCTTGTGTGGAATAGCAATTAGCGAAGTTCCATGTCGCTATCTTACTCCGTTGAAGTATGTCCCAATTGCAATAAGCGCCTTAGCCTTCCATCTGCTCTTCGGTTGTAGTGTTAGAAGAACAAACTGCCGTATTCAATTGCTCCATTATACTGTATCGTTCTGTAACCAAGCAATCTGAAGTCTTTCTATTCCACTCGCAGCGTCAGCCTTGCGTTGATTCTGGCTATACGAAAGTGCTTCTCTTGTGGCGAGATAATCACTTTTCTCAGTCGTATAAAACTGCTAATATCTTTCGAACTAATCGGTCGAAATTGTTCAGCTTTTCTCTATAACTGCTTGTAGCACTGCACCATACAATTAGCTTATCGGTGACCGCTAACTGTTCGAAGCTAAAATTGTAGAAGCTTTCTAAGGTCCGTTTCAACTTCACCTAGTTTGACTTGGATCTCGTTAATACAGTGGCCTCGCCACGTGTTATAAAGACGATTCTTTTCACTGCTGTTCACTTCGACGTCTCACTATAATGAATGTATAAGAAAAGAACTTTCACAAATATACTTCGATGCTCTGAGAATGAGATCTCAGAATGATCAGAGAACGAAAGAGAGCTCCTCTCTTCTGCGCAAGCCCTTTTATTAACATCACGAGGGGCGTTACCATCCCTTCCAAAGCGTGATACTGCGTCATCGCTAACAGTTCCAACTTCGTTAATACATGACGGATTTTCAAAATTCAAAAACTGAAAATAAATTTCACCAAAATTCCAAATCAATGCTTTTACTGCAAATGGATTTCCACAATTCTGCATTCCAAAAGTAATAAAAATACCATAGTTTCAGCAATCTCCGTCTTCCTTTAAACTATCGTTGATTGGTTCATGCCTCTCCTCCAATAGCATAGTTTCTTCCTCAGCCGAATTCCTCGTTTCCTGCGACTGCGTCGTAAATCTTGGAACATTCTCGACTAAATGCTGACGTCACTGAGAATCTCAGCCCAAGTAGCTTGCTGGCATAACATATACGTCATCCGTGCTTACGTCATGACTACCCACGTCATAACTATGACAACCATAACTTTCATTATAATTTCAAATATAGCCACCATGGTCTCTACATAATTCAATTACGGGGGCATTCTCCTCCCACCACGTTTTAAAAACAGTTGCAAATTGTTTTTAAACTCAGTGTTACAAGTATCTCAACTCTCTTGAACACGAAATTGAATTATTACTGGCTTACTCTAGTATGATATTTCCTCTATGTTCCTTAATCATATATTTCTTCTACTCTGGGTTTATGTGGTTAATGTATTCCTTCCTCTCTACTTTCTCTTCTGACCAGTATTTTTATTTTCAAAGTTCTGCTGGCTCGTAGAAGGTCCAGGATCGATTACAACATCCTGCCTTTTCTTTTGATTGTCAGCTTCTTTATCTCTTAATTCTTTTAAGTATTGCTGGCTTTCCTTTTCTCTTTGCTGATACTGATCAGGTGTCATAACCTGACTTTGAGTATTCTGGTTTCTATTTTGGTTTTGGTTATTCCTATTATAGTTACGGTTATACCCATTATTGTTGTAAAATCTGCCTCTTCCATTGTAGTTTCCTCGGTTGTAGTTCCAACCTCTTCTCTGTTGATACGGTCGGTAACCTTGTGATCTGTAATTTCTAAACTGATTATTCCTGTGAGGACCTACATTATCAGTTTTCTCCTGCTCTGGCTTGTCAGTTTGTTGGACTTGGTCCATGTATACCGTATTGATTTCCTTAAACTCCTGCCTTTGACCTTTCTGGACTACGTTAGGCATTGGACTTGTGTAGTCTAACCTTCTTAGTAATTCATCCATGCTGGATAAATCCCTAATGTTGGACGAAATTATAAGTCTCCTCACCTCAACTGGCAGCATACGAGAAATCGCATCTATAAGTTGCTCCGTGGACAATGGGGGTTGCAAAAATCTCAAGCGGGACAACTGACTCGTAAAGAAATCAGCGTACCTCGTTGGAAGAGTACCTGAGTATTTTCTTGAATACACCTCCGCTCTTAACGAATTCTGCGCTTCTATAGACCAAAATCGTTTGATTAAGGCCTCTGCAAACTCGTCAAAGTTACTGAATGTGTATCTAAATGCGCAAAACCATTCAAGGGGTCCTCCAATCAGATATCTCTCTACTATCTTCATCTCTCTCTCTCTGGGAACGTGAGCTTCGATGAAATAATCTTTGAGATTCCTTACATACTCTATAGGTGTCAAACTATCAGTGTTACTGAATTTTTGTGGTTTGTCCTCGAAATTCCTAATGACCGTCACGTTCCTCGGATATGAATCCGGATAGTTTTTCCCACTATCTCGATAATTCCACTCAGGTTCCATATTCCTCTCGTCATCCTCCTCTCTGAATCTGGATACACGTTCTTCAGGAGTCACGTCTCTTTCTTCTGGCTCTAGGTTACGTCTTCTAGCATAATTCCTATTCAATCCGCAAGCTAAGCCTTCTGTATCCTTGTCGGTGATTTCTGTTAAGACTTTCTTGATAATCTCTTCTTTGTAGTTTTCCATTAAACTAGCCTCTCCTAACTTCAAATTTTTCAGTTTACTCGTCGTTTCATTTACATCCGAGACAACTTTATGCATCTGTTCCTCTAATGTAGATTTTAAAGTTTGCATATCCTGATCTAGTTGTGTTCTATCGTCAACTTGTTTTTCGGATAACGAATTTATCCTGACGCTTAAATCTTTCCTAATCTGTACTACTTCATTGTTAATTTCTATCTGCGTACTGGCAAGTTTTCTTTCAATCCTTTCCTGAATTTGGGTTACATGTTCCCCACTTGACTTATTCCACTCGTCTTTCCATACCGCTACGTTTGCTGTTAACATTTCGGCTATGTCTACTTCGATATCCTCTTTTAATACTCTATTGTGGTCTAATACCTGGGTTCTCATGACCTCTACATCATACTTCAACTCTGCTAAAGACGTTGTTGTTCTAACTGATTCATCGACTAACCTAGTCGCTAATGCAGTTATATTACGCGTACAAAGAGTTTTTGAGTTTTCGATTTCTTCCCTGACTTTATTTACATCAGTTTGGACTTTAGTAATATCTACGAAAACTGTGTTGACCTCTACCTGAATCTTAGTTATGTCACTTTGCACCTCAGTTATATCCGCATGAATGTTATTAATGTCTACCTGAACATTGGATACATCAGTTCTAGCTTTTTGAATTTCTTTTTGGACTTCCTCGACCTTGTCTTGGACAGTCGCTACATCGTTTTTGACAACAACTACTTCGGCTCTAGCACAAGAAATATCCCCTCGGACATTAGCTACATCTAGATTTAACATTGTAAGGTCTTTCTGTACCTTAGACACATCAAATTTAACATCATCAACATTTTTATGAACATTAGATACATCTGTGCGGATGTCACTTACAGTACTCTCAATTCCTTGGGTATTAATCTGTAAACGCGACATATTATCCTCCAAATTAGCAGCACTAGTTTGGATACCCTTCAAACTTTCATCCATGCTAGCTTTCAAATTACTAGCATTCTCCTCCATCCTTGCATTCAAATTAGCAGACAAATTACTAACATTCTCCTCCATTCTTGCATTCAAATTAGCAGACAAATTACTATTATTCTCCTTCATGCTTTCATTCAGCATCTGCTTCATACTGCGATTCATGTTAGCAGACATCTCCTTTAACATCTTCTTCAAACTTTCATCTGCCATTACAATATTATTCAAAATGGATTGCTGTAGGGACATACATTAATAGAGCAAAATAACAACATTTGAGCAACACTTTTCACCATATATAATTTTGATCAATTTTCTGTCTTAAATCTAACTTATAACTACCTTATAATTAACCTTCGACGATACTTCAAGTTGAAACAAACTCAAGCACATGTTCAAATTTCTCTGGCTCATTTTAAAATATCCTAACACCAATAATTTACATTTACAATCCAAATAATTTAATTTTATCTTTAATATGACTAAAATGTCATAAGCCGGTCAAATAAAATAAGATTCCAGATTATAGGCGATTTTTCTAAGTTTCCTGCCCATTTAACCTTTCTCAAGTTGTATAAGATCTGATCTTTTCTGAGTGTAATTTTCCTAATACAATACAACATTTAATTCCTATATAATCACACTCTTAAATTCTACAATTGGCCTAGACATCTAACAAAGAATCAACCTCTTTATTTGAGTCTAATGGAACCTCACGTTTTAGGTTTGCCACTCTTTCTGTTGACTCAGCCCCACGCTCTTGGGTCGCCAATCTTTCTATTGTTCAACCTGGTGATCCATTGTTGTTGAACAAGCCCCACACGTTGACGGCGCCAATCTTTCTGTCCCCGTTTACCTGGATAGTAGGCTGTCAGATATCCGCCCCCTCAATCGGATTGCCAATTATAAATCGCACCGGCACAGTTACATCAATGAAAATGGCACTGTCAGATACTATCGAGATAAGAGCACAGAAGTTCACAGGAAATCATTGTGGAACACACCAAAATAGACGGGGGTTCATACTTACCGTTACTTACCTCTTAATTATCTCGGGGTTTGAGTTGACAACAGGATCACTAAAGTCTGTTCACACAATATCCTCCACCATGACATTTAAAAATGAGCCAAGACGAAGACGAGAACTTTGAACTGTACAAAATGCTTTATTTCTAATAAAGGGTATGATTTTACTAACACAACAAAATCAACGTGGCTATCAGTAGCCCAAGTCAATCTGACTACGTCCTCAGTAGGACTTGCAAAAATTATCATACAACATGATATAAAACATTTTAGCTCCCAAGAGCTCCAAATAACGTAATATTCATAACACTATTGGATTGGAAAGGGACGTAAGGGTGTGACATATATAGAGCATTTGGTTTTCTTTTAAAAAACATGAGAATGGTATTTATAGTCGCAAGGCCGAAGTGCGGACGACCTCACACTGATAACCAGGTGTTGGCCCAGCTGCGAGCTAACCTCGAACCTGTTGCATACTGGTTGAATGGACTCCCTTCTCACGTGCTGTTACGTAAGAGTATAGCTTGCTCTCTCAAGCTTTTAAATGTCTACAAGACGACTCACATTAATATTTACGCAAATCTTTCAAGTACTTTGCTCACATCCTATTGGATCATTATGTTAATTCCTTAAACTTGTTAACTTCTCATCCAATTGTTTAATTAGCTCTTAAATGTTTATAACAAATCACATAAATTATTTATAACAATTAGAAATTGTTTATAATATTTGTCAAAGACAATAAAAATATTATAAGCACGTCTTTAACATCACTCTCGTTTTACATTATTTTCAAAAATATTTACAGCAATTATTTACAATATTAACATTTAAATTGTTTAAATTATTAATTTCAGAAATACATTGACCACATGTTCATCCGGTTGGTAATTTTCATAATCGTGATTAATATAATCGACCAATGAAGGTTAGTTATACATGTTAATGTCACAATCTGGTTTAATAAAGGTTTTAATAATGATTTGTGACGGCAACCTTCATTCAAAATCTTATCTCAAATTCTTTCAAAACTCGTGTTAATTCTAACAGTAATTCACTTGATTTATTTTCAACGAACTATGACAATCTTACTCCAGCGGAAAATCCTTCGCTAACAAGTTAATGCACAAACTGCATTAAAAATATGCCCAAAATCATCATATATTAATCTATATGGTATTCAACTTCCACATAACTTACAAAACTTCCACAAATAATTCTTTAACATTTATTCCTGTGGGAACTTCCTTCATATTCAAGGGCATTATACCTCAGCGACTTTCAACACGCGCTGCACTAACGATTATACATTCATAGTTCCACTTAAAAATTTTTATAATCATTAATTGTTTCAAAACTGTTTTTCTATTTAACCTTCGTGAATTTCATTCATGAACCGAAATGAAGTCAAAACTTGCCAATCACAAATAAATTTAATAGTGAATACGCTTATATACGCCTGTCTGGTCTATCAAAATTTAAGATTAACATCTTAAAAGAAATTGTAGTATGAAAATACTATCTTCAAATAAAGTGCTACTAAAATGCAAAGTAGTCGAATAGAATCCAATTAGACTGGGGAATGCAAACATCGTTCTATAAATCTCTAATTGAGAAAAACTCCTAACAAAAGTACTTGACTGTAATGCATTCAAAAATTCATTATTAAAGTTAATCTTTCACAAAAGTGTCTATAATGCAATGTTCATTCATAACTGACGATATATGTCTGTGTTGCAATCAATACAAATAACGACTAGTATTTCCAAGATCGTCGACAACGTAAGAGATTTTAACGCTCTAAAATCATTTAAATGTTCTTCCTTCTTGATGATGACAGAAAATTGGTCAAAGTAATTAAACTGGGGTAGAATTACTTTAATAAAGTGACACGCTGTCTGAATTTAAATCTGCCATTAAAAATCATTAACTTACAGTCAAATCGTGACTACAAAATATTAATTACTGAAAAATCTATATATCAGTCTCAACTGATTCAAAATCATTAACAATGCCCATGACAAAACAATGTCTTAATAAATCGTCGAAAAATGCAAAACTCATCAAGGTGTACTGAGAATAAGAATCTCAACAAGAAAATAGGGCAAAAATACATGAGGATAAAAATATGGGAAAAATGGTTGCTCAAACATCATTAATATACTCAAATACAATAAACGTTCACGACTACCTTATCTGCCGATTGACGTTCCAGAGGAAAATTCCCCAAAGAAGACTGCTGATGAATCCATTTCACCACGTTAAAGTCGAGCTCCATCCTCGAAATAGGAAATAGCACCCTCGGAGAATCGAACTGCTTCCTTCTCCGTGAATCGCTCTGCTCCTCGAAGACGAATAGACATCCTTCCGGCAATAATCTTCTGTGTGAGTCGGGATATCCCTGACCTCTCTTGAAAAATTCCCTGAAGTTCCAGTAGACAATCGTCATGAAGTTTTGTAGAAATTTCCGAAGAAATTATTCATATTCAGAGTATGAAATTTTTTCTATGGCTGTTCGATGGTATTCAGCCTTTAATTACGAAACATGGGTGTAGATGGTATTCACCGCATGTTCGCTTGTGTGGAATAGCAATTAGCGAAGTTCCATGTCGCTATCTTACTCCGTTGAAGTATGTCCCAATTGCAATAAGCGCCTTAGCCTTCCATCTGCTCTTCGGTTGTAGTGTTAGAAGAACAAACTGCCGTATTCAATTGCTCCATTATACTGTATCGTTCTGTAACCAAGCAATCTGAAGTCTTTCTATTCCACTCGCAGCGTCAGCCTTGCGTTGATTCTGGCTATACGAAAGTGCTTCTCTTGTGGCGAGATAATCACTTTTCTCAGTCGTATAAAACTGCTAATATCTTTCGAACTAATCGGTCGAAATTGTTCAGCTTTTCTCTATAACTGCTTGTAGCACTGCACCATACAATTAGCTTATCGGTGACCGCTAACTGTTCGAAGCTAAAATTGTAGAAGCTTTCTAAGGTCCGTTTCAACTTCACCTAGTTTGACTTGGATCTCGTTAATATAGTGGCCTCGCCAAGTGTTATAAAGACGATTCTTTTCACTGCTGTTCACTTCGACGTCTCACTATAATGAATGTATAAGAAAAGAACTTTCACAAATATACTTCGATGCTCTGAGAATGAGATCTCAGAATGATCAGAGAACGAAAGAGAGCTCCTCTCTTCTGCGCAAGCCCTTTTATTAACTTCACGAGGGGCGTTACCATCCCTTCCAAAGCGTGATACTGCGTCATCGCTAACAGTTCCAACTTCGTTAATACATGACGGATTTTCAAAATTCAAAAACTGAAAATAAATTTCACCAAAATTCCAAATCAATGCTTTTACTGCAAATGGATTTCCACAATTCTGCATTCCAAAAGTAATAAAAATACCATAGTTTCAGCAATCTCCGTCTTCCTTTAAACTATCGTTGATTGGTTCATGCCTCTCCTCCAATAGCATAGTTTCTTCCTCAGCCGAATTCCTCGTTTCCTGCGACTGCGTCGTAAATCTTGGAACATTCTCGACTAAATGCTGACGTCACTGAGAATCTCAGCCCAAGTAGCTTGCTGGCATAACATATACGTCATCCGTGCTTACGTCATGACTACCCACGTCATAACTATGACAACCATAACTTTCATTATAATTTCAAATATAGCCACCATGGTCTCTACATAATTCAATTACGGGGGCAGTACATTTGTCAGCTGTTCTCCATTTAAAGTACAACGAGGAGGTTCATACTGCCGGCTACAGAGAAGAACTTTGGTTTTCATTTTGTTGATCTTCATGTTATATTTGTTAAAGGTGGATTCCATTTCTGCTAATGCATAATTCAGATCATCTTCGTTTTCTGACAGGACTGCGATATCATCCGCAAAGCGAAGCATGGTAATTCTTTCTCCTTGAATCTTGAGACCTCCAGTCATTGGCAAATTATCATTTACTTCATCTATTGCTTTTTGGATGCATGCATTAAAAAGAATTGGTGAAAGTGAACAACCTTGCCGAACTCCTTGCTTAATGTTGGCCTCTGTTGTGGAATCTCCACATCGTATAACGGCTATCTCGTCTTCATACAATTTCCAAATTGTCCTCCTGTCCTTGGACTTAACACCCAGTTCTTTCAACACCATGAATAGTCTATTCCACTCAACCTTATCAAATGCCTTCTCCAGGTCTACGAAAGCAATGAATGTATCCATATCTTTTCTTAGTCGTTCCTCTATAATCATTCTTAAAGCTAGGATTGCTTCTCGAGTCCCTCTACCCTTCCTGAATCCAAATTGATCTTCTGTCAACTCCAACTCTACCTTTCCTTCAATGCGTTTCAAGATAATGCTGGTGAGTATTTTAGAAGCATGGGTTACAAGGATTAATGTGCGATATTGGTCACATCTATTAGCAGATGATTTCTTTGGAATGGGCACTATGACACCTTTCCTAAAGTCCGATGGGATATGTCCCGTGTTATACATTTCACAAATCAGATCAAATAGGGCTTTCTTCACATTGTCTCCAGTGGCTTTTATCAGCTCTGCTGGTATATCATCAACCCCGGATGCCTTTCCGTTTTCAGCCTTTCCATTGCTTGATTAAATTCATCCAGGAGTATTTCATCTCCCTCTTCTTCTTTATCTACCAGCTCTTCATTTTTTAGTATTTCACAAGGTGTATGTTTTCCTCCATATAAATTCTCAATGTAGTCTTTCCATTTTGAGCCAATTTCAGAATCTTCATACACCAGTTCTCCATCATCTGTCTTCAGTACATTGCACCTAATCCTCTTGTCCCCGAAGAACCTTTTGACCACTTGAAACGCTGTCTCAAATTTGTGATTCTTAACTAGTTCTTCTACTTCCATGCATTGCAATTCCAGAAATTTTTCTCTGGCTGCCTTCGCCTCTCGATTTATTTCGTTTCTCAATTTCCTGTATAGTTGTTGCCCTTCTTCAGTCGCAGAGTTCTTAAACTTTCTTCTTGTGTCTATCTTCTCAATGATTTCATTTGTTATCCAGGCTTTCCTGTTCTGTGCTTTCGGCTTTCCCACAACATCTGTTGCTGCTGTTAGAACACTTCCCTTCCAAGCATTCCATTTATTCTCCATACTTCCTAAGTCTATTGCTGATATGTCTGCTAGAAGTTCATCTGTCTTCTTCTTAAAATCTATAGCAAGGTTTTGATCTCGGAGAGCTTCGATATTCCATTTTTGACTGTTCTTCCTTTTCAGTTTCTTCAGTTTTAGTTGGCATTCGCTCAAAACCATGTTGTGGTCACTACCAATATCTGGGCCAGGGCAGCTTCTACAGTCCTTCAGCTGTGTCTTAAATCTCTGCTTAACTAAAATGTAATCAATTTGAAATCTATTCCCACCGCCTGGCATTGTCCAAGTATAACGTCTTCGTGCATGGTGTTGAAATAATGTATTTGCAACCACCAGCTGATTGTAAGCACAGAATTCCAATAAACGGTTTCCTCGATCGTTCCGTGTGCCAAGCCCAAATTGGCCCACAGCCACTCCATCTTTACCCTCTCCAATAACAGCATTCCAGTCTCCAAGGATTATCAGATTCTCATCTCCTTTAACACCTTTGATTAATTCTGTCAGATCATCGTAAACTCTTTTCACTTCTTCATCTTCGTGGGCAGTGGTTGGCATGTAGACTTGAATGATCACGGTGTCCCTTGGTTTAGTATCTAATTTCACTAAAATCAGTCTTCCACTCTGCTGAACGAATCCTTTAACTCGGTGACCCATTTCCTTTGTCAGCACCACTCCTACTCCTCCCTCTCCAGGTTTGTCCATAATAGTCCCCGTGTGGATTATCCTGTAATCTCCACTCCAAAAATCTCCATTATCAGGCCACCTCACTTCGGCTATTCCTAACACATCTACATTCATCCTTCCAATCTCAAGCTTTAGGTTTTCCAGCTTTCCACATTGTAAAAGTGATCGAACATTCCATGTTGCAATGCGTCTCCTACATTGAGCACTTGTACTGTCCCCGTTTACCTGGATAGTAGGCTGTCAGATATCCGCCCCCTCAATCGGATTGCCAATTATCACTCGCACCGGCACAGTTACATCAATGAAAATGGCACTGACAGATACTATCGAGATAAGAGCACAGAAGTTCACAGGAAATCATTGTGGAACACACCAAAATAGACGGGGGTTCATACTTACCATTACTTACCTCTTAATTATCTCGGGGTTTGAGTTGACAACAGGATCACTAAAAGTCTGTTCACACAATAACCTCCACCATGATATTTAAAAATGAACCAAGAACGAAGACGAGAACTTTGAACTGTACAAAAGCTTTATTTCTAATAAAGGGTATGATTTTACTAACACAACAAAAACAACGTGGCTATCAGAAGCCCAAGTCAATCTGACTACGTCCTCCAGTAGGACTTGCAAAAATTATCATACAACATGATATAAAACATTTTAGCTCCCAAGAGCTCCAAATAACGTAATATTCATAACACTATTGGATTGGAAAAGGACGTCAAGGTGTGACATATATAGAGCATTTGGTTTCCTTTTAATAAACATGAGAATGGTATTTATAGTCGCAAGGCCGGAGTGTGTACGACCTCACTCTGATAACCAGGTGTTGGCCCAGCTGCGAGCTACCCTCGAACCTGTTGCATCCTGGTCAAATGCACGCCCTTCTCACGTGCTAAGTTACGTAACATACAGCTTGCTCTCTCAAACTTTTATCTGTCTACAAGACAGATCACATTATATTTACGCAAATCTTTCAAGTACTTTGCTCACATCCTATTGAATCATTCTGTTAATTCCTTAAACTTGTTAAGTTCAATCCAAATGTTTAATTAGCTCTTAAATGTTTATAACAAATCACATAAATTATTTATAACAATTAGAAATTGTTTATAATATTTGTCAAAGACAATAAAAATATTATAAGCACGTCTTTAACATCACTCTCGTTTCACATTATTTTCAAAAATATTTACAGCACTTATTTACAATATTAACATTTAAATTGTTTAAATTATTAATTTAATAAATACATTGACCACATGTTCATTCGGTTTGTAATTTTCATAATCGTGATTAATATAATCGACCAATGAAGGTTAGTTATACATGTTAATGTCACAATCTGGTTTAATAAAGTTTTTAATAATGATTTGTGACGGCAACCTTCATTCAAAATCTTATCTCAAATTCTTTCAAAACTCGTGTTAATTATAACAGTAATTCACTTGATTTATTTTCAACGAACTATGACAATCTTACTCCAGCGGAAAATCCTTCGCTAACAAGTTAATGCACAAACTGCATTAAAAATATGCCCAAAATCATCATATATTAATCTATATGGTATTAAACTTCCACCTAACTTACAAAACTTCCACAAATAATTCTTTAACATTTATTCCTGTGGGAACTTCCTTCATATTCAAGGGCATTATATCTCAGCGACTTTCAACACGCGCTGCACTAGCGATTATACATTCATAGTTCCACTTAAAAAATTTTATAATCACCCTGAAAAGTGACGGCTAACGGGGCTCTGGTGAAGCTACGATAGGCCCAGCAAGCCAGTAGTGGATTAAACCAAATGCTTTCAAAAATGGAACGAGCCTCGGACAGGATGGATTTAATAGACGACGACACGGCTGTACACACGGACTAAGATTTGGAACTTTAAACCTAAGAACGCTGACGGGGAAGGTGGAGGAGATAGTGGATATGATGGAAAGAAGGAAGTTGGATTTATTGGGATTGGCAGAAACAAAGTGGAAAGGGGAAGGAAGGAGAGTACTGAGAAAAGGCTATAGACTGTACTGGAGTGGGAACGAAGAGGGAAAGAGGAATGGAGTGGGAGTAGTTGTACGAGATGGTTTGAAAGAAGAAGTGAGGAGAATAAGTGATAGGATGATGAAAGTGAAAGTAGCACTGAGGGGAGAGACCGTAGAAATAGTGCAAGTATATGCTCCACAAGTAGGCTGCGCTTCTGAAGAGAAGGAGGAGTTTGAAGAGGAATTGCAGAAGCAGCTGGTAGGAAGAAATATGATTGTTATGGGGGACCTCAATGCCCATGTAGGAAGAGAAAGACAAGGTTATGAGAGTGTTCTAGGACCAGAGGGTTGGGGTGGAAGAAATGAGGAAGGAAAGAGACTGTTGGACTTCTGCCAGAGGAACAGCCTGCTAGTTGGGAACTCCTGGTTTAAGAAAAGAGAGAGCCACACAATCACATGGTACAGTGATGACTTGACCAGGAAGTCGGTGGTCGACTATATACTGTATGAGAAAGAACTAAATAAGAACATCACGGACATCAAGGTTATACCATCGGAGAACCTGGATAGCGACCATCGATTACTGGTAATGAACCTGAGAGGGAGTAAGGAGAAGAAAGGGACTGAGAACCAGGAAAGACGTATAAGGATATGGAAACTGAAAGAAGGGGATAGAAGGGTCGAGTACCTCAAAATGGTAAAGGAAGGAATTCCAACAGATGAAGAAAGAGGGGTGGAAGAGGAATGGGCTAGATTTAAGAAGACACTAGTGGGTGCAGCAGAAGCAGTATGTGGGAGGACAAGTAGTAAGAAGAGGTGGAAGGAAACACCATGGTGGAATGAGAAGACAAAAGATATAGTAAGGGAAAAGAATAGAGCCTTTAGGAGGTGGTATCAAAATAGGACGGTAGAGACAAGGGAAGAGTACCAGGAAAGAAAGAAGGAGGCGAAGAGAGTGGTGGCTGAGGAGAGAAGGAAGTGGATGGAAGAGTGGACAAAGATGATGGAGGAGGATAGTGAAGGTACAAAAAAGGTCCTGTATGGGATGGTGAAAGATAAGAGGCGGAAGGATCCTACGGATTATGTTAGAATGGTGAACAAAAGGGGACAAGAGATAGAAAATAGGGAAGAACTGAAGAAAATGTGGAAAGAATATTTTGAAGAACTTCTGAACCCAAATGGAAAAGATGGTGAGGAGGAAGAAATCGGGGAAGAGGAAGATGAACTGCAAACAGAAAAGGACTTAACATGGAAAGAAGTGGAAGATGCAGTGAACAAGATGAAAGGAGGGAAGGCACCGGGTGTGGATGAGTTGAGTGTGGAGATGGTGAGAGCAGCAGGAGAGGTGGGGATACAGTGGCTGTACCGAGTGATGAGGACAGCATGGAAGGAAAGGAAGACCCCAGAGGACTGGAAAAAAGGAATCATTGTCCCGATCTTCAAGAAAGGTAGTAGAACAGATTGCAGAAACTATCGGGGAATAACACTGATGAGTCATTGTGCAAAGATCTTCGAGAAAGTTTTGGAAAAGAGAATTAGGACAAGGATAGAAGGAGGGATGAGGGAAGAACAACATGGCTTCAGAGCAGGAAGGTCCACAGTGGATTTGATTTTTGCTGTAAGGCAGTTACAAGAACAGCACTATGAATATGGAACAGATCTACTGATGGCCTTCCTGGACATTGAGAAAGCATATGACAGTGTATGCAGAAACAAAGTATGGAAGTCCCTGGAGGATAGAGGAGTAGAGAAATGGACTATAAAGAGGATAAAGGAGATGTACAAGGGAAGCGTGAGCTGTGTGAAAGTGGGAGGAGAGAGATCTGACTGGTTGGAACAAAGAAACGGCCTGAAACAAGGAAGTGCACTGTCACCGTTACTTTTCATTGTGGTGATGGATGACATAATGACCCGAGTGGCAAGAGTAATTGGGGACGGAAAGATGAAAGCAATGGTGTTTGCAGATGATTTGATGATTTGGGGAAACAAGGAGGAGGAGGTACAGGAACAGTTGGACGTGTGGGAAGGAGTAATACAAGGATATGGGATGAAATTTAGCATAAATAAGAGTGAGATGGTGATCACAACAAGGAAGAAGGAAAGAACCACAACGGGAATAACAATTGGTGGGGAACAGCTGAAGAAAGTGGAGAGTTTTAAGTATCTGGGAAGCCTGATACAAGATAATGGAAGAAACGATAGAGAAATAAATGAGCGGGGGAGGCAGGCAGAAGCATTTCGGAGGAGTGTGAGAAGCATGTTATGGAGCAAGGATGTCCCTCAGAACAGCAAAAAGATCATATATCGGACGTACTATGTCCCTATCCTGACGTATGCCTCGGAGACCTGGGTTATGAAAGGAAGGGAGAGGAGCAAAATACAGGCCAGTGAGATGAGGTTCTTGAGAAGCAGTATTGGAGCTACAAAGATAGACAGAATAAGAAATGAGAGGACCAGAGAATTAATGAAGGAGGAACCATTACAGGATGGTATAGAGAAATCTAGACTTAGATGGTATGGACATGTAAAACGAATGGAGGAGAAGAGGATACCCAGGAGAGTACATGAGACGAAGTGGGAAGGAAAGAGACCGAGGGGAAGACCGAGAGACAGGTGGCTGAAGGGGGTGGAAGAAAGCGTGAAGAAGAGAGGAGAAGACTGGACAAGGGTGGAGGCTGAGAGATGGTGGGAAGACAGAAGACGTTGGAGAGGCTTGTGTTCCAAACAGACCCGGCCAGTGGCTGGAAACTGTGCAAGATGATGATGATGAATTGTTTCAAAACTGTTTTTCTATAACCTTCGTGGATTTCATTCATGAACCGAAATGAAGTCAAAACTTGCCAATCACAAACAAATTTAATAGTGAATACGCTTATATACGCCTGTCTGGTCTATCAAAATTTAAGATTAACATCTTAAAAGAAATTGTAGTATGAAAATACTATCTTCAAATAAAGTGCGACAAAAATGCAAAGTAGTCGAATAGAATCCATTATACTGGGGAATGCAAACATCGTTCTATAATTCTCTAATTGAGAAAAACTCCTAACAAAAGTTCTAGACTTTAATGCATTCAATAATTCATTATTAAAGTTACTCTTTCACAAAAGTGTCTATAATGCAATGTTCATTCATAACTGACGATAAATGTCTGTGTTGCAATCAATACAAATAACGACTAGTATTTCCAAGATCGTCGACAATGTAAGAGATTTTAACGCTCTAAAATCATTTAAATGTTCTTCCTTCTTGATGATGACAGAAAATTGGTCAAAGTAATTAAACTGGGGTAGAATTACTTTAATAAAATGACACGCTGTCTGAATTTAAATCTGCCATAAAAATCATTAACTTACAGTCAAATCGTGACTACAAAAATATTAATTACTGAAAAATCTAACTATCAGTCTCAACTGATCCAAAATCGTTAACTATGCCCATGACATAACAATGTCTTAATAAATCGTCGAAAAATGCAAAACTCATCAAGGTGTACTGAGAATAAGAATCTCAACAAGAAAATCGGGCAAAAAACATGATGATAAAAATATGGGAAAAATGGTTGCTCAAACATCATTAATATACTCAAATACAATAAACGTTCACGACTACCTTATCTGCCGATTGACGTTCCAGAGGAAAATTCCCCAAAGAAGACTGCTGATGGATCCATTTCACCACGTTAAAGTTGAGCTCCATCCTCGAAATAGGAAATAGCACCCTCGGAGAATCGAACTGCTTCCTTCTCCGCGAATCGCTCTGCTCCTCGAAGACGAATAGACATCCTTCCGGCAATAATCTTCCTTTTGAGTCGGGATATCCCTGACCTCTCTTGAAAAATTCCCTGAAGTTCCAGTAGACAATCGCCATGAAGTTTTGTAGAAATTTCCGAAGAAATTATTCATATTCAGAGTATGAAATTGTTTCTATGGCTGTTCGATGGTATTCAGCCTTTAATTACGAAACATGGGTGTAGATGGTATTCACCGCATGTTCGCTTGTGTGGAATAGCAATTAGCGAAGTTCCATGTCGCTATCTTACTCCGTTGAAGTATGTCCCAATTGCAATAAGCGCCTTAGCCTTCCATCTGCTCTTCGGTTGTAGTGTCAGAAGAACAAACTGCCGTATTTAATTGCTCCATTATACTGTAGTGTTCTGTAACCAAGCAATCTGAAGTCTTTCTATTCCACTCGCAGCGTCAGCCGTTGCGTTGATTCTGGCTATACGAAAGTGCTTCTCTTGTGGCGAGATAATCACTTTTCTCAGTCGTATAAAACTGCTAATATCTTTCGAACTAATCGGTCGAAATTGTTCTGCTTTTCTCTATAACTGCATGTAGCACTGCACAATACAATTAGCTTATCGTAGACCGCTAACTGTTCAAAGCTAAACTTGTAGAAGCTTTCTAAGGTCCGTTTCAACTTCACCTAGTTTGACTTGGATCTCGTTAATATAGTGGCCTCGCCACGCGTTATAAAGACGATTCTTTTCACTGCTGTCCACTTCGACGTCTCACTATAATGAATGTATAAGAAAAGAACTTTCACAAAAATACTTCGATGCTCTGAGAATGAAATCTCAGAATGATCAGAGAACGAAAGGGAGCTCCTCTCTTCTGCGCAAGCCCTTTTATTAACTTCACGAGGGGCGTTACCATCCCTTCCAAAGCGTGATACTGCGTCATCGCTAACAGTTCCAACTTCGTTAATACATGACGGATTTTCAAAATTCAAAAACTGAAAATAAATTTCACCAAAATTCCAAATCAATGCTTTTACTGCAAATGGATTTCCACAATTCTGCATTCCAAAAGTAATAACAATACCATAGTTTTAGCAATCTCCGTCTTCCTTTAAACTATCGTTGATTGGTTCATGCCTCTCCTCCAATAGCATAGTTTCTTCCTCAGCAGAATTCCTCGTTTCCTGCGACTGCGTCGTACATCTTGGAACATTCTCGACTAAATGCTGACGTCACTGAGAACCTCAGCCCAAGTAGCTTGCTGGCATAACATATACGTCATCCGTGCTTACGTCATGACTACCCACGTCATAACTATGACAACCATAACTTTCCTTATAATTTCAAATATAGCCACCGTGGTCTCTACATAATTCAATTACGGGGGCATTCTCCTCCCACCACGTTTTTAAAAACAGTTGCAAATTGTTTTTAAACTCAGTGTTACAAGTATCTCAACTCTCTTGAACAAGAAATTGAATTATTACTGGCTTACTCTAGTATGATATTTCCTCTATGTTCCTTAATCATTATCTCTTCTACTCTGGGTTTATGTGGTTAATGTATTCTTTCCTCTCTAATTCCTCTTCTGACCAGTATTTCTATTTTCTAAGTTCTGCCGGCTCGTAGAAGGACCAGGATCGATTACAACATCCTGCCTTTTCTTTTGATTGTCAGCTTCTTTATCCCTTAATTCCTTTAAGTATTGCTGGCTTTCCTTCTCTCTTTGCTGATATTGATCAGGTGTCATAACCTGACTTTGAGTATTCTGGTTTCTATTTTGGTTTTGGTTATTCCTATTATAGTTACGGTTATACCCATTATTATTGTAAAATCTGCCTCTTCCATTGTAGTTTCCTCGGTTGTAGTTCCAACCTCTTCTCTGTTGATACGGTCGGTAACCTTGTGATCTGTAATTTCTAAACTGATTATTCCTGTGAGGACCTACATTATCAGTTTTCTCCTGCTCTGGCTTGTCAGTTTGTTGGACTTGGTCCATGTATACCGTATTGATTTCCTTAAATTCCTGCCTTTGACCTTTCTGGACTACGTTAGGCATTGGACTTGTGTAGTCTAACCTTCTTAGTAATTCATCCATGCTGGATAAATCCCTGATGTTGGACGAAATTATAAGTCTCCTCACCTCAACTGGCAGCATACGAGAAATCGCATCTATTAGTTGCTCCGTGGACAATGGGGGTTGCAAAAATCTCAAGCGGGACAACTGACTCGTAAAGAAATCAGCGTACCTCGTTGGAAGAGTACCTGAGTATTTTCTTGAATACACCTCCGCTCTTAACGAATTCTGCGCTTCTATAGACCAAAATCGTTTGATTAATGCCTCTGCAAACTCGTCAAAGTTACTGAATGTGTATCTAAATGCGCAAAACCATTCAAGGGGTCCTCCAATCAGATATCTCTCTACTATCTTCATCTCTCTCTCTCTGGGAATGTGAGCTTCGATGAAATAATCTTTGAGATTCCTTACATACTCTATAGGTGTCAAACTATCAGTGTAACTGAATTTTTGTGGTTTGTCCTCGAAATTCCTAATGACCGTCACGTTCCTCGGATATGAATCCGGATAGTTTTTCCCACTATCTCTATAATTCCACTCAGGTTCCATATTCCTCTCGTCATCCTCCTCTCTGAATCTGGATACACGTTCTTCAGGAGTCACGTCTCTTTCTTCTGGCTCTAGGTTATGTCTTCTAGTATAATTTCTATTCAATCCGCAAGCTAAGCCTTCTGTATCCTTGTCGGTGATTTCTGTTAAGACTTGTTTGACTATCTCTTCTTTGTAGTTCTCCATTAAACTAGCCTCTCCTAACTTCAAATTTTTCAGTTTACTCGTCGTTCCATTTACATCCGAGACAACTTTATGCATCTGTTCCTCTAATGTAGATTTTAAAGTTTGCATATCCTGATCTAGTTGTGTTCTATCGTCAACTTGTTTTTCGGATAACGAATTTATCCTGACGCTTAAATCTTTCCTAATCTGTACTACTTCATTGTTAATTTCTATCTGCGTACTGGCAAGTTTTCTTTCAATCCTTTCCTGAATTTGGGTTACATGTTCCCCACTTGACTTATTCCACTCGTCTTTCCATACCGCTACGTTTGCTGTTAACATTTCGGCTATGTCTACTTCGATATCCTCTTTTAATACTCTATTGTGGTCTAATACCTGTGTTCTCATAACCTCTACATCATACTTCAACTCTGCTAAAGACGTTGTTGTTCTAACTGATTCATCGACTAACCTAGTCGCTAATGCAGTTATATTACGCGTACAAAGAGTTTTTGAGTTTTCGATTTCTTCCCTGACTTTATTCACATCAGTTTGGACTTTAGTAATATCTACGAAAACTGTGTTGACCTCTACCTGAATCTTAGTTACGTCACTTTGCACCTCAGTTATATCCGCATGAATGTTATTAATGTCTACCTGAACATTAGATACATCAGTTCTAGCTTTTTGAATTTCTTTTTGGACTTCCTCGACCTTGTCTTGGACAGTCGCTACATCGTTTTTGACAACAACTACTTCGGCTCTAGCACAAGAAATATCCCCTCGGACATTAGCTACATCTAGATTTAACATTGTAAGGTCTTTCTGTACCTTAGACACATCCAATTTAACATCATCAACATTTTTATGCACAATAGACACATCTTTGCGGATGTCACTTACAGTACTCTCAATTCCTTGGGTATTAATCTGTAAACGCGACATATTATCCTCCAAATTAGCAGCACTAGTTTGAATACCCTTCAAATTAGCAGACATATTACTAGCATTCTCCTCCATTCTTGCATTCAAATTACTAGCATTCTCCTCCATTCGACTAGTATTCCTAGCTTCCATCTCCTTCATACTACTATTCAAATTACTAGCATTCTCCTCCATTCGACTAGTATTCCTAACTTCCATCTCCTTTATACTTTCATTCATCTGCTTCATATTAGCAGACATCTCCGCTAACATTTTCTTCAAACTTTCATCTGCCATTACAATATTATTCAAAAATGTATTGCTGTAGGGACATACATCAAAAGAGCAAAATAACAACATTTGAGCAACACTTTTCACCATATATAATTTTGATCAATTTTCTGTCTTAAATCTAACTTATAACTACCTTATAATTAACCTTCGACGATACTTCATGTTGAAACAAACTCACGCACCTGTTCAAATTTCTTTGGCTCATTTTAAAATATCCTAACACAAACAATTTACATTTACAATCCAAATAATATAATTTTATCTTTAATATGACTAAAATGTCATAAGCCGGTCAAATAAAATAAGATTCCAGATCATAGGCGATTTTTCTAAGTTTCCAGCCTATTTAACCTTTCTCAAGTTGTATAAGATCTGATCTTTTCTGAGTGTAATTTTCCTAATACAATACAACATTTAATTCCTATATAATCACACTCTTAAATTCTACAATTGGCCTAGACATCTAACAAAGAATCAACCTCTTTATTTGAGTCTAATGGAACCTCACGTTTTAGGTTTGCCACTCTTTCTGTTGACTCATCCCCACGCTCTTGGGTCGCCAATCTTTCTATTGTTCAACCTGGTGATCCATTGTTGTTGAACAAGCCCCACACGTTGACGGCGCCAATCTTTCTGTTGACTCATCCCCACGTAGGGCGCCAATCTTTCTGTCCCCGTTTACCTGGATAGTAGGCTGTCAGATATCCGCCCCCTCAATCGGATTGCCAATTATCACTCGCACCGGCACAGTTACATCAATGAAAATGGCACTGACAGATACTATCGAGATAAGAGCACAGAAGTTCACAGGAAATCATTGTGGAACACACCAAAATAGACGGGGGTTCATACTTACCATTACTTACCTCTTAATTATCTCGGGGTTTGAGTTGACAACAGGATCACTAAAAGTCTGTTCACACAATAACCTCCACCATGATATTTAAAAATGAACCAAGAACGAAGACGAGAACTTTGAACTGTACAAAAGCTTTATTTCTAATAAAGGGTATGATTTTACTAACACAACAAAAACAACGTGGCTATCAGAAGCCCAAGTCAATCTGACTACGTCCTCCAGTAGGACTTGCAAAAATTATCATACAACATGATATAAAACATTTTAGCTCCCAAGAGCTCCAAATAACGTAATATTCATAACACTATTGGATTGGAAAAGGACGTCAAGGTGTGACATATATAGAGCATTTGGTTTCCTTTTAATAAACATGAGAATGGTATTTATAGTCGCAAGGCCGGAGTGTGTACGACCTCACTCTGATAACCAGGTGTTGGCCCAGCTGCGAGCTACCCTCGAACCTGTTGCATCCTGGTCAAATGCACGCCCTTCTCACGTGCTAAGTTACGTAACATACAGCTTGCTCTCTCAAACTTTTATCTGTCTACAAGACAGATCACATTATATTTACGCAAATCTTTCAAGTACTTTGCTCACATCCTATTGAATCATTCTGTTAATTCCTTAAACTTGTTAAGTTCAATCCAAATGTTTAATTAGCTCTTAAATGTTTATAACAAATCACATAAATTATTTATAACAATTAGAAATTGTTTATAATATTTGTCAAAGACAATAAAAATATTATAAGCACGTCTTTAACATCACTCTCGTTTCACATTATTTTCAAAAATATTTACAGCACTTATTTACAATATTAACATTTAAATTGTTTAAATTATTAATTTAATAAATACATTGACCACATGTTCATTCGGTTTGTAATTTTCATAATCGTGATTAATATAATCGACCAATGAAGGTTAGTTATACATGTTAATGTCACAATCTGGTTTAATAAAGTTTTTAATAATGATTTGTGACGGCAACCTTCATTCAAAATCTTATCTCAAATTCTTTCAAAACTCGTGTTAATTATAACAGTAATTCACTTGATTTATTTTCAACGAACTATGACAATCTTACTCCAGCGGAAAATCCTTCGCTAACAAGTTAATGCACAAACTGCATTAAAAATATGCCCAAAATCATCATATATTAATCTATATGGTATTAAACTTCCACCTAACTTACAAAACTTCCACAAATAATTCTTTAACATTTATTCCTGTGGGAACTTCCTTCATATTCAAGGGCATTATATCTCAGCGACTTTCAACACGCGCTGCACTAGCGATTATACATTCATAGTTCCACTTAAAAATTTTTATAATCATTAATTGTTTCAAAACTGTTTTTCTATAACCTTCGTGGATTTCATTCATGAACCGAAATGAAGTCAAAACTTGCCAATCACAAACAAATTTAATAGTGAATACGCTTATATACGCCTGTCTGGTCTATCAAAATTTAAGATTAACATCTTAAAAGAAATTGTAGTATGAAAATACTATCTTCAAATAAAGTGCGACAAAAATGCAAAGTAGTCGAATAGAATCCATTAGACTGGGGAATGCAAACATCGTTCTATAATTCTCTAATTGAGAAAAACTCCTAACAAAAGTTCTAGACTTTAATGCATTCAATAATTCATTATTAAAGTTACTCTTTCACAAAAGTGTCTATAATGCAATGTTCATTCATAACTGACGATAAATGTCTGTGTTGCAATCAATACAAATAACGACTAGTATTTCCAAGATCGTCGACAATGTAAGAGATTTTAACGCTCTAAAATCATTTAAATGTTCTTCCTTCTTGATGATGACAGAAAATTGGTCAAAGTAATTAAACTGGGGTAGAATTACTTTAATAAAATGACACGCTGTCTGAATTTAAATCTGCCATAAAAATCATTAACTTACAGTCAAATCGTGACTACAAAAATATTAATTACTGAAAAATCTAACTATCAGTCTCAACTGATCCAAAATCGTTAACTATGCCCATGACATAACAATGTCTTAATAAATCGTCGAAAAATGCAAAACTCATCAAGGTGTACTGAGAATAAGAATCTCAACAAGAAAATCGGGCAAAAAACATGATGATAAAAATATGGGAAAAATGGTTGCTCAAACATCATTAATATACTCAAATACAATAAACGTTCACGACTACCTTATCTGCCGATTGACGTTCCAGAGGAAAATTCCCCAAAGAAGACTGCTGATGGATCCATTTCACCACGTTAAAGTTGAGCTCCATCCTCGAAATAGGAAATAGCACCCTCGGAGAATCGAACTGCTTCCTTCTCCGTGAATCGCTCTGCTCCTCGAAGACGAATAGACATCCTTCCGGCAATAATCTTCCTTTTGAGTCGGGATATCCCTGACCTCTCTTGAAAAATTCCCTGAAGTTCCAGTAGACAATCGCCATGAAGTTTTGTAGAAATTTCCGAAGAAATTATTCATATTCAGAGTATGAAATTGTTTCTATGGCTGTTCGATGGTATTCAGCCTTTAATTACGAAACATGGGTGTAGATGGTATTCACCGCATGTTCGCTTGTGTGGAATAGCAATTAGCGAAGTTCCATGTCGCTATCTTACTCCGTTGAAGTATGTCCCAATTGCAATAAGCGCCTTAGCCTTCCATCTGCTCTTCGGTTGTAGTGTCAGAAGAACAAACTGCCGTATTTAATTGCTCCATTATACTGTAGTGTTCTGTAACCAAGCAATCTGAAGTCTTTCTATTCCACTCGCAGCGTCAGCCGTTGCGTTGATTCTGGCTATACGAAAGTGCTTCTCTTGTGGCGAGATAATCACTTTTCTCAGTCGTATAAAACTGCTAATATCTTTCGAACTAACCGGTCGAAATTGTTCTGCTTTTCTCTATAACTGCATGTAGCACTGCACAATACAATTAGCTTATCGTAGACCGCTAACTGTTCAAAGCTAAACTTGTAGAAGCTTTCTAAGGTCCGTTTCAACTTCACCTAGTTTGACTTGGATCTCGTTAATATAGTGGCCTCGCCACGCGTTATAAAGACGATTCTTTTCACTGCTGTCCACTTCGACGTCTCACTATAATGAATGTATAAGAAAAGAACTTTCACAAAAATACTTCGATGCTCTGAGAATGAAATCTCAGAATGATCAGAGAACGAAAGGGAGCTCGTCTCTTCTGCGCAAGCCCTTTTATTAACTTCACGAGGGGCGTTACCATCCCTTCCAAAGCGTGATACTGCGTCATCGCTAACAGTTCCAACTTCGTTAATACATGACGGATTTTCAAAATTCAAAAACTGAAAATAAATTTCACCAAAATTCCAAATCAATGCTTTTACTGCAAATGGATTTCCACAATTCTGCATTCCAAAAGTAATAACAATACCATAGTTTTAGCAATCTCCGTCTTCCTTTAAACTATCGTTGATTGGTTCATGCCTCTCCTCCAATAGCATAGTTTCTTCCTCAGCAGAATTCCTCGTTTCCTGCGACTGCGTCGTACATCTTGGAACATTCTCGACTAAATGCTGACGTCACTGAGAACCTCAGCCCAAGTAGCTTGCTGGCATAACATATACGTCATCCGTGCTTACGTCATGACTACCCACGTCATAACTATGACAACCATAACTTTCCTTATAATTTCAAATATAGCCACCGTGGTCTCTACATAATTCAATTACGGGGGCAGTACAAGCACACCCCGCCCGGAGATCCGATCGCGGGGCTAATCCGGAACATTTTACGAGTACAGGTTTCATGACATGAGCCGCTATTCCTTGGGATATCCAGAGGATCCTTAATGCAGTGGTTTTCCGTTGCCTTCTGCATTCTATGCCGTTGACGATTCCGTGTTCGTTCATCCGCCTTTAGGGGTGATTTCTCACCCCAAGGACAAGAGAGTGCCCTTTACCTCCTCCACGCTTGAACGAGGGAGACCACTTATACCGATGGTCACTCGGTCGGACGCAGTTTAACGTCATACCCGGGACAATAACGTAGCTGAAACATCCCTGACTACTTTACATAGCAATGAAGAGGGAACTGTGACGTCACGATCGGACATCACGGGGAAGGGACACACCAGCAGGCAACACAGCAGTCTGTGCCGCAGCCAGATACTATTAAGACTAAATGTCCCGATTTTTAGTTTGTAATTCTGACACCACGTAGCAGCACCAAAGTGAGGCAATTTCTCTTGAATGGAAGCTCGTATTTACGATGTCAAAACCACTATGTATACTAGAGTGCAATAGAATTGATATCAATTCAATGCATTTTCTAAAATGTGAAAAACAAAGACGTTACTAGCATTTTTTATATTTCTGCTTAAAAAATGAAAAAAAAAACTGGTAATACGAAAACGGAGATTTATTTCCTGATTCCAATTCATTTTTCATAAATAAAATCGGGTGAATGGAATCGTCGGCATTAGTTTGGGAATTGTTTTGAAAAGGGTGGTAGGAGTAGCGGCGCGGCTATACAAGATCTCTAGCGCAAGGAAAATGATGAACACGCCGAGTTCACGAATATTGTAGTTCGGCGAGTTACATGTACAAGTGCCTAGGCGTGGAACGATATCTGAGCAATAAAATTATAGTAATGTCACGCTTATGTAACGTTGACACAATGTGTTTATATAGATACTTTCTTACTTCCTCAAACATTCTTGTTCTTGTTCTTGTTGATAATAATACATTGTAGGGGCTTGGGACATCTTGGTCATCAGTCCCATGTAGTTGACTATGTGTGTTACTGTATTAGAGCCAGGGATGGGGCAGGTGCCCTAAGTCTTCAAGTAAGGTACTATCTCGGCATTTACCTGGAGGGAGTGTGGAAAACCCTGCGAAACACAAGACACAACTGAACTTCAGGTGCAACCACAATGGTAGGTTGATTGACAGGTGAACTAGTCAATGAGAGATGTTGGACTGATGAGAGTTTCCTAGGAAAAAATCATAAAATAAGAAGGAATTTCTGAATGGCAATAAACATCTGCTGTAAGAAACATTGTTTCAGTTCCTTACCTTTTATTTCGTTCAATACGCCAATACACAAACTCTGCTGGGACTTTCCTTCGTTTTCTGTGATCGTACAAAGGAAGTGGATATTTATGCAGGACGCTTGCACCTAGAGAACATGCGCTTGACTGTCGTCAGTATCTATGGAGACCAATTTTCCATTTTCACAATGGCTACGTCTTACTTTTCCACACAGCGCATTGTTTCCGTTTGAATACGAACTCTCTTCTCTGAAAAAAAGTTGTCACTGAATAGTTCGTGGTCTTGTACTCTTACAATTATATATTAGAAGTTCAAAAAAAGACTAAACCCGTGGCGCGACAGCCGTTGAAGGGCCTAGTTCTATTAAGCAACCGCTGTTCAGCCATGTAGCTTGCAGATTGTGGGGTGACGTTTAGTCATCCAACTTGTACAAATAAATTTAAAGTGAAATCAAAACTGCTCAGTACTTTACACATTCTCTAATGCAAGCGTAATTTCAAATATAAACTAGGGAAAAAATCTTATGTAGGCCTATGTGTTGAACCCATGTACCATTGGTTCAAAGGGTCGAATCCATGTTTTATTGGTGAAAGAAGGGAGGAAAAAATACAGTCTTCAGAGGAACATAGAAAGATTTTATACAAGAGGACAGGTTTAATATTGTGAAATAATAAGAGCCCAGGTGGCTCCAGGAAATGATATCATGCGTGACGCACCGATAAGGAGCGATCATGGCTATAATTAGAACGAGAGGAACTTTCCGTACGGAGTGAGTGAGAGAAGGTTTCGGAAATTGAGCGTACGTTGCAGTAAAATGGCATCCTCGCAGTTGTGCAAGAGGACGAATAATTAGATTTAAGCCATTTGCGAACATAAAAGTAACAAAAGAAATACATCGTGAATCATTTCGGAATAGAGATTTTTGTGTGGGAAAAGATGTTATAATAATTGCCCAGGAAAAAAGTACAAATGCGGCATTACGTAATTAAAAGTTCCCCAAGACCCGAGGAGGTGGGGATTAAAAATCAACTGTAACACCCACGTATCTGAAGACCAAATTTTATTTAATATCTCAGAATTGTACGATCGATTTTTATGTGCAAAGAGGTCAGTTTACGTTTAGAAAACGAGCTTTCCAGAGATATAATTTTCAATAGTGTGCGACTATTGCTTCAAAAGTTAGTTATGAAAAAGAAGAGGATTTTATCTTTTTTAGCCAGAAAGTATAAACGTCCTGGCAGAGCCAGACCAATCATGCAGTTATCAGTCAGCCCAGGGGGGCGTGACGTTGGAGCATCGTATATGTAGTTTACAGCAGACCTTGTGGGGAGGTACTGCATCACAGTGTCCAAATCAGAGTACGAGAAGTATCATCATAGTATCGCCGTGTGAAGACTTAGGAAAATCCTAGTACAGGATTTAGTTCAGCAAGCGTCAGTCTTTATAGTGAAAAGTTCAGTATTACAGTCAAGTTAGGCTGCGAACTTAAAAAAACAGGCGATAGGTCTTCAAATAACAGTTCAGTTAAACGACTGAAAGTATCGTAACGTTTTGAAGTACCATAATAGTGAAACAAACATTTCTAGCAAAGTTAAGGAACCCGATCAGGGTCTGACGAAATAAATAACGCCTAGTGTATCGATAAGATAGGGACTAGGGCGAAGAAAATAAGAAGGGAAAAGTTAATCCAAGACGTTGTCTAACAGGAGACAAACAAACAGTAAAAGCATTATGCTACGAAACTAAGGAATAGCAGTAAATGCTAGAGAATCATAGGTCACCGATAAAGTATTCGAGGTGCCATAAACAAGATAGACTTTATCTAGACAAATTAAATAGTGTCTAGAAAGAAACGACTTCGAGCTAGTAAAAATAGAAGCCGAATAGTCAGGAAACCAGATTTGAAGAATAGCCGTTCCAGGGAGGGGTAGATTAATCGATACTTTCAACTTCTTGCCAGATAGGGAGCCGAGCCGACATCTAAGAGTTTCACCCTTGGAAACGGGAAGAAGAAAATCACGTGTGTAAGGCCTAATCAAAGCCTCAGTGATTAAAAGCAGTGTAATGTAAATATAGAAAATGTGTGTTAGTGTAATAATTTTTAGTGAATTTATTTGTGTATTATAAAAGAATACAGAATTGTATTCAAAATGTTACCAGTGTTTAAAGGTAAATTATGTGTATGTGTATCAAGAAATGTCATTGTGTGAAATGGTATTAATGAAGATGGCTTAATTACCGTAAGTGGGCGAAAATGAAACATCGCTGGAAAATACGGTCGGGGACCGTCACCTCATGTGAGTAACCATTTCATTATGTTATGTGTTGGGGAATATTTGTGTACAATCCACCTGAGAATGAGAAAATAGGGATGTTTGTGAATAACAAATAACAGAATAATAGCGCGATCTGAACGATTAAAAATTGTGAAAGTATAAAATAATTCTGTGAAATTAGGGGAAATGTATGAAATAAAATATCAGTATATTTGATAAATGATTTAATTATATGAAAGCAAGCGTAATAATAATAATAATAACAATGATATAAATGAATAAAGATTATGATGAATTATAGGAAAGTAGTAGCTTTTGAGCTCCTTTAAAAGAATAAATACATGTTGTGAACAAATGTTCTTAAGATAAAGCGATTATTGTTACGGGAGAGGATTAATATAAAATTGAGATGTAGATCAAATGTGTATTGTTGAATCTATCAGTTCATTGAAGGCAATTTGGCAATAAAGGATAAGCGTAATGTATCGCATTGAAGTAAATTTGTCACGCTAGGAATGCGTTGAACCTAAATATACTTGGTAAAATTAATTATGAGGGGCAGTTGGTCGTGGTAATTGAGCTATAGTAAGTCCTCCAAATAGTGATGTGATCACGAGGCCATTGTGTGTGTTGTATTATAAAAGGGTGCGAAATAATTGTATTATGAGCGCGAGTGTAAGGCAAAGGCCTGCTATAAGTCGCAAATGTATAAGTCCTCCAGTATGGGATATGGTTCCCGAGGCAGTTGAAAGAAACGAACCCAGATTCGTTTATGTGAAGCCCCTAAGTATTTGTTGTTGTATTGAATTATTCTTACCCACCAATAAGGACACTTCATAATTAATAAATGCCAAGGTAAAAAGAATGGGTCTAGTGAACCTAAATATATTGTAAAAAATAAGTAGAATGAAGCCTTGTTTGTTCAAAGAACTATATTTAAGAAACTCCTGTATGAAAGTGGAGGGTAGCTCGCCTCTTGCGAGTCTGACCGTAATGCTCCTGCTCCCCAACAATAAATCACGCCAAGTGGCCACGGCCAGACTTTACCATTAACGGAAGTGTGGTAGGTCGGTGAGCCGTCTGTTTTGAAGTTATAGTACAACAGAAGGTTTAGAGTTTGTTTAACGACCCGGGCTTCGAACCGAGGTTCTTGTAGATGAAAATTACCGCTTGCAAGTTCAGATCGTTGCTTTCTATTGATATGATGGTCTTTTAAGACAAATAATGATAAATCCCTAATGAAATGTTATATAATGTAATAATTCACGAGTTCAGTGAAGACAATTAGATTCCGGGAGTGATCTTAATTTTTGACATGTTCAAGTAGTCTTCAGTAGCTCGGGAGTACGCAAATGTTTTCCCAATCACTGTAGTGAATTGTTGATTTGAGAGAGGTGGTAACATGAGAACATTGTGAAAGCCTAAAGTTTAAGTAAATGAGTAACGGTACTTTAATAAGAATTATATATTGTTTTAATTATAAAATACTCATATAATAAGAAGTGATGTGTAGTAAAAGGATAACACAGTTTATATTGAAAAGTATCGAGCCTATTTGAGCTCTTGATTATTTGAATTTTAAAAGGACACTATATGGAAGTGAAAAGAAATATAAGTTTGTTGGTTTATAAAAACCATTTATTATGATTTAACCTTTGTTTTATTATGTATTCCTTGTTCACTCTGAACAAGTTAGAATTGGGTCAGTATTTTATTTGTTTAATTTGTTGTAGCGCCATATATTTGGTTAATTAAATGTTTTATAGTAGGAGTTGATTTTGTTTATTTATTTTGGAAGTGTATCCTCTATTTAATCCAAAATGTGTAAGTCACAGAGTGGGAGAACATACCATAATCCCGATTTGAGCATTGCTGGCATACTGTGATTTGCATATTTCATGCTAAAAGGGCACAGTGTAGAGGTTTTTCTTAGGGCCTGGCTTCCTTTTCTTGGTACAGTACTTACTGTCGACCAAAATATTATGTGCACTCGAGTTTGAAGGTTGTTTGTGAAGTAACCAATATACCTATATAAAATCCACTAACATAATCATTTTCGTCGTTCTATTTTACGTTAGTTCATGTAGGTTTGGAATTTTTTATTTATATTTTAATTTTTTATCGCAGTTGAAACACAAAAGGTGACCGTTTTTAAGCGTGTTTCAACCATGCGTCACATTTAATAATTATTATCTCACAAACTCGTCATCAGATCGAATCCAAATTTTAGCACAATATACATTGGAATGTTGTATAACAGGTTTATTAATTTCAACATTTTGTGTGTTCGAGAACGAATTTTGTTATCATTTTTGTAAGGTAACTATTTCTAGGCTCGGGTCGTTGTAAAATGTAGTTCTTGGTTGCGTTGTAATCCTTATACATCAAAACGTTATGTTGTATGACTGTGAAATACGTAAATTAATTCACTTATTTTATATCGGTTTGTATTTATACGGGGAACTAAGACATGGTTCACCATCTAGACGCTCCGGGATATTCTGTACAGCGTTGCTGATATGGAGCCCATTACTTCCGAGCGAAACGTGCCTTGACGCGTGATGGAGCCCATCTTGGCAACGCTGTACAGCTTTTACAGGAGCGGCCAACTGGTGAACCATGTCTTAATTCCCCATACAAATACAAACCGATATAAAATAAGTGAATTAATTTACGGTCGCCTCCGTAGCGTAGCGGTCAGCACGGTTAGCTGCCGCCGCGGAGGTTCTGGGTTCGATTCCCGGCTCTGCCACGAAATTTGAAAAGTGGTATGAAGACTGGAACGGACTCTACTCAGCCTCGGGTGGTCCAAATGAGTAGAGGGTGTTCGATTCCCACCTCAGCCATCCTCGAAGTGGTTTTCCGTGGTTTCCCACTTCGTCTTCGGGCAAATGCCGGGAAGGTACTGTCCCCGTTTACCTGGATAGTAGGCTGTCAGATATCCGCCCCCTCAATCGGATTGCCAATAATCAGTCGCACCGGCATAGCTACATCAATGAAAATGGCACTGACAGATACTATCGAGATAAGAGCACAGAAGTTCACAGGAAATCATTGTGGAACACACCAAAATAGACGGGGGTTCATACTTACCGTTACTTACCTCTTAATTATCTCGGGGTTTGAGTTGACAACAGGATCACTAAAGTCTGTTCACACAATAACCTCCACCATGACATTTAAAAATGAGCCAAGACGAAGACGAGAACTTTGAACTGTATAAAAGCTTTATTTCTAATAAAGGGTATGATTTTACTAACACAACAAAAATAACGTGGCTATCAGAAGCCCAAGTCAATCTGACTACGTCCTCAGTAGGACTTGCAAAAATTATCATACAACATGATATATATAACATTTTAGCTCCCAAGAGCTCCAAATAACGTAATATTCATAACACTATTGGATTGGAAAAGGACATCAGGGTGTGACATATATAGAGCATTTGGTTTCCTTTTAATAAACAAGAGAATGGTATTTATAGTCGCAAGGCCGGAGTGTGTACGACCTCACTCTCTGTGAACCAGATGTTGGCCCAGCTGCGAGCTAACCTCGAACCTGTTGCATACTGGTTGAATGGACTCCCTTCTCACCTGCTGTTACGTAACAGTATAGCTTGCTCTCTCAAGCTTTTATCTGTCTACAAGACAGATCACATTATATTTACGCAAATCTTTCAAGTACTTTGCTCACATCCTATTTGATCATTATATTAATTCCATAAACTTGTTAAGTTCAATCCAAATATTTAATTAGCTCTTAAATGTTTATAACAAAATCACATAAATTATTTATAACAATTAGAAATTGTTTATAATGTTTGTCAAAGACAATAAAAATATTATAAGCACGCCTTTAACATCACTCTCGTTTCACATTATTTTCAAAAATATTTACAACAATTATTTACAATATTAACATTTAAATTTGTTTAAATTATTAATTTAATAAATACATTAGCCACATGTTCATTCGGTTTGTAATTTTCATAATCGTGTTTAATATAATCGACCAATGAAGGTTAGTTATACATATTAATGTCACAATCTGGTTTAATAAAGGTTTTAATAATGATTTGTGACGGCAGCCTTCATTCAAAATCTTATCTCAAATTCTTTCAAAACTCGTGTTAATTATAACAGTAATTCACTTGATTTATTTTCAACGAACTATGACAATCTTACTCCAGCGGAAAATCCTTCGCTAACAAGTTAATGCACAAACTGCATTAAAAATATGCCCAAAATCATCATATATCAATCTATATGGTATTAAACTTCCACATAACTTACAAAACTTCCACAAATAATTCTTTAACATTTATTCCTGTGGGAACTTCCTTCATATTCAAGGGCATTATACCTCAGCGACTTTCAACACGCGCTGCACTAGCGATTATACATTCCTAGTTCCACTTAAAAAAATTTATAATCATTAATTGTTTCAAAACTGTTTTTCTATTTAACCTTCGTGGATTTCATTCATGAACCGAAATGAAGTCAAAACTTGCCAATCACAAACAAATTTAATAGTGAATACGCTTATATACGCCTGTCTGGTCTATCAAAATTTAAGATTAACATCTTAAAAGAAATTGTAGTATAAAAATACTATCTTCAAATAAAGTGCGACTAAAATGCGAAGTAGTCGAATAGAATCCATTTAGACTGGGGAATGCAAACATCGTTCTATAAATCTCTAATTGAGAAAAACTCCTAACACAAGTTCTAGACTTTAATGCATTCAAAAATTCATTATTAAAGTTAATCTTTCACAAAAGTGTCTATAATGCAATGTTCATTCATAACTGACGATAAATGTCTGTGTTGCAATCAATACAAATCACGACTAGTATTTCCAAGATCGTCGACAACGTAAGAGATTTTAACGCTCTAAAATCATTTAAATGTTCTTCCTTCTTGATGATGACAGAAAATTGGTCAAAGTAATTAAACTAGGGTAGAATTACTTTAATAAAGTGACACGCTGTCTGAATTTAAATCTGCCATAAAAATCATTAACTTACAGTCAAATCGTGACTACAAAAATATTAATTACTGAAAAATCTATATATCAGTCTCAACTGATTCAAAATCGTTAACTATGCCCATGACATAACAATGTCTTAATAAATCGTCGAAAAATGCAAAATTCATCAAGGTGTACTGAGAATAAGAATCTCAACAAGAAAATCGGGCAAAAAACATGATGATAAAAATATGGGAAAAATGGTTGCTCAAACATCATTAATATACTCAAATACAATAAACGTTCACGACTACCTTATCTGCCGATTGACGTTCCAGAGGAAAATTCCCCAAAGAAGACTGCTGATGGATCCATTTCACCACGTTAAAGTTGAGCTCCATCCTCGAAATAGGAAATAGCACCTTCGGAGAATCGAACTGCTTCCTTCTCCGTGAATCGCTCTGCTCCTCGAAGACGAATAGACATCCTTCCGGCAATAATCTTCTGTGTGAGTCGGGTCCACCCTGACCTCTCTTGAAAAATTCCCTGAAGTTCCAGTAGACAATCGTCATGAAGTTTTGTAAAAATTTCCGAAGAAATTATTCATATTCAGAGTATGAAATTGTTTCTATGGCTGTTCGATGGTATTCAGCCTTTAATTACGAAACATGGGTGTAGATGGTAATCACCGCATGTTCGCTTGTGTGGAATAGCAATTAGCGAAGTTCCATGTCGCTATCTTACTCCGTTGAAGTATGTCCCAATTGCAATAAGCGCCTTAGCCTTCCATCTGCTCTTCGGTTGTAGTGTTAGAAGAACAAACTGCCGTATTCAATTGCTCCATTATACTGTATCGTTGTGTAACCCAGCAATCTGAAGTCTTTCTATTCCACTCGCAGCGTCAGCCGTTGCGTTGATTCTGGCTTATACAAAAGTGCTTCTCTTGTGGCGAGATAATCACTTTTCTCAGTCGTATAAAACTGCTAATATCTTTCGAACTAATCGGTCGAAATTGTTCTGCTTTTCTCTATAACTGCATGTAGCACTGCACAATACAATTAGCTTATCGGTGACCGCTAACTGTTCGAAGCTAAACTTGTAGAAGCTTTCTAAGGTCCGTTTCAACTTCACCTAGTTTGACCTGGATCTCGTTAATATAGTGGCCTCGCCACGCGTTATAAAGACGATTCTTTTCACTGCTGTTCACTTCGACGTCTCACTATAATGAATGTATAAGAAAAGAACTTTCACAATAGACTTCGATGATCTGAGAATGAGATCTCAGAATGATCAGAGAACGAAAGGGAGACTCCTCTCTTCTGCGCAAGCCCTTTTATTAACTTCACGAGGGGCGTTACCATCCCTTCCAAAGCGTGATACTACGTCATCTCTAGAAGTTCCAACTTCGTTAATACATGACGGATTTTCAAAATTCAAAAACTGAAAATAAATTTCACCAAAATTCCAAATCAATGCTTTTACTGCAAATGGATTTCCACAATTCTGCATTCCAAAAGTAATAAAAATACCATAGTTTTAGCAATCTCCGTCTTCCTTTAAACTATCGTTGATTGGTTCATGCCTCTCCTCCAATAGCATAGTTTCTTCCTCAGCAGAATTCCTCGTTTCCTGCGACTGCGTCGTAAATCTTGGAACATTCTCGACTAAAATCTGACGTCACTGAGAATCTCAGCTCAAGTAACCTGCTGGCATAACATTTACGTCATCCGTGCTTACGTCATGACTACCCACGTCATAACTATGACAGCCATAACTCTCCTTATAATTTCAAATATAGCCACCGTGGTCTCTATATAATTCAATTACGGGGGCATTCTCCTCCCACCACGTTTTAAAAACAGTTGCAAATTGTTTTTAAACTCAATGTTACAAGTATCTCAACTCTCTTGAACACGAATTTGAATTATTACTGGCTTACTCTAGTATGATATTTCCTCTATGTTCCTTAATCATATATTTCTTCTACTCTGGGTTGTATGTGGTTAATGTATTCTTCCCTCTCTACTTTCTCTTCTGACCAGTATTTCTATTTTCTAAGTTCTGCTGGCTCGTAGAAGGTCCAGGATCGATTACAACATCATGCCTTTTCTTTTGATTGTCAGCTTCTTTATCCCTTAATTCTTTTAAGTATTGCTGGCTTTCCTTTTCTCTTTGCTGATATTGATCAGGTGTCATAACCTGACTTTGAGTATTCTGGTTTCTACTTTGGTTTTGGTTATTCCTATTATAGTTACGGTTATACCCATTATTGTTGTAATATCTGCCTCTTCCATTGTAGTTTCCTCGGTTGTAGTTCCAACCTCTTCTCTGTTGATACGGTCGGTAACCTTGTGATCTGTAATTTCTAAACTGATTATTCCTGTGAGGACCTACATTGTCATTTTTCTCCTCCTCTGGCTTGTCAGTTTGTTGGACTTGGTCCATATATACCGTATTGATTTCCTTAAACTCCTGCCTTTGACCTTTCTGGACTACGTTAGGCATTGGGCTTGTGTAGTCTAATCTTCTTAGTAACTCATCCATGCTGGATAAATCCCTGATGTTGGACGAAATTATAAGTCTCCTCACCTCAACTGGCAGCATACGAGAAATCGCATCTATTAGTTGCTCCGTGGACAATGGGGGTTGCAAAAATCTCAAGCGGGACAACTGACTCGTAAAGAAATCAGCGTACCTCGTTGGAAGAGTACCTGAGTATTTTCTTGAATACACCTCCGCTCTTAACGAATTCTGCGCTTCTATAGACCAAAATCGTTTGATTAATGCCTCTGCAAACTCGTCAAAGTTACTGAATGTGTATCTAAATGCGCGAAACCATTCAAGGGGTCCTCCAATCAGATATCTCTCTACTATCTTCATCTCTCTCTCTCTGGGAATGTGAGCTTCGATGAAATAATCTTTGAGATTCCTTACATAATCTATAGGTGTCAAACTATCAGTGTTACTGAATTTTTGTGGTTTGTCCTCGAAATTCCTAATGACCGTCACGTTCCTCGGATATGAATCCGGATAGTTTCTCCCACTATCTCTATAATTCCACTCAGGTTCCATGTTCCTCTCGTCATCCTCCTCTCTGAATCTGGATACACGTTCTTCAGGAGTCACGTCTCTTTCTTCTGGCTCTAGGTTATGTCTTCTAGTATAATTCCTATTCAATTCGCAAGCTAAGCCTTCTGTATCCTTGTCGGTGATTTCTGTTAAGACTTTCTTGATAATCTCTTCTTTGTAGTTCTCCATTAAACTAGCCTCTCCTAACTTCAAATTTTTCAGTTTACTCGTCGTTTCATTTACATCCGAGACAACTTTATGAATTTGATCCTCTAATGTAGATTTTAAAGTTTGCATATCCTGATCTAGTTGTGTTCTATCGTCAACTTGTTTTTCGGATAACGAATTTATCCTGACGCTTAAATCTTTCCTAATCTGTACTACTTCATTGTTAATTTCTATCTGCGTACTGGCAAGTTTTCTTTCAATCCTTTCCTGAATTTGGGTTACATGTTCCCCACTTGACTTATTCCACTCGTCTTTCCATACCGCTACGTTTGCTGTTAACATTTCGGCTATGTCTACTTCGATATCCTCTTTTAATACTCTATTGTGGTCTAATACCTGTGTTCTCATGACCTCTACATCATACTTCAACTCTGCTAAAGACGTTGTTGTTCTATGATTCATCGACTAACCTAGTCGCTAATGCAGTTATATTACGCGTACAAAGAGTTTTTGAGTTTTCGATTTCTTCCCTGACTTTATTTACATCAGTTTGGACTTTAGTAATATCTACGAAAACTGTGTTGACCTCTACCTGAATCTTAGTTACGTCACTTTGCACCTCAGTTATATCCGCATGAATGTTATTAATGTCTACCTGAACATTGGATACATCAGTTCTAGCTTTTTGAATTTCTTTCTGGACTTCCTCGACCTTGTCTTGGACAGTCGCTACATCGTTTTTGACAACAACTACTTCGGCTCTAGCACAAGAAATATCCCCTCGGACATTAGCTACATCTAGATTTAACATTGTAAGGTCTTTCTGTACCTTAGACACATCAAATTTAACATCATCAACATTTTTATGCACATTAGATACATCTGTGCGGATGTCACTTACAGTACTCTCAATTCCTAGGGTATTAATCTGTAAACGCGACATATTATCCTCCAAATTAGCAGCACTAGTTTGGATACCCTTCAAACTTTCATCCATGCTAGCTTTCAAATTACTAGCGTTCTCCTCCATTCGACTAGTATTCCTAGCTTCCATCTCCTTCATACTACTATTCAAATTAGCAGACATATTACTAGCATTCTCCTCCATCCTTGCATTCAAATTAGCAGACAAATTACTAACATTCTCCTCCATTCTTGCATTCAAATTAGCAGACAAATTACTATTATTCTCCTTCATGCTTTCATTCAGCATCTGCTTCATACTACTAGTCATGTTAGCAGACATCTCCTCTAACATTTTCTTCAAACTTTCATCTGCCATTACAATATTATTCAAAAATGGATTGCTGTAGGGACATACATCAAAAGAGCAAAATAACAACATTTGAGCAACACTTTTCACCATATATAATTTTGATCAATTTTCTGTCTTAAATCTAACTTATAACTACCTTATAATTAACCTTCGAAGATACTTCATGTTGAAACAAACTCAAGCACATGTTCAAATTTCCCTGGCTCATTTTAAAATATCCTAACACAAATAATTTACATCTACAATCCAAATAATTTAATTTTATCTTTAATATGACTGAAATGTCATAAGCCGGTCAAATAAAATAAGATTCCAGATCATAGGCGATTTTTCTAAGTTTCCAGCCTATTTAACCTTTCCCAAGTTGTATAAGATCTGATCTTTTCTGAGTGTAATTTTCCTAATACAATACAACATTTAATTCCTATATAATCACACTCTTAAATACTACAATTGGCCTAGACATCTAACAAAGAATCAACCTCTTTATTTGAGTCTAATCGAACCTCACGTTTTAGGTTTGCCACTCTTTTTGTTGACTCAGCCCCACGCTCTTGGGTCGCCAATCCTTCTATTGTTCAACCTGGTGATCCATTGTTGTTGAACAAGCCCCACACGTTGACGGCGCCAATCTTTCTGTCCCCGTTTACCTGGATAGTAGGCTGTCAGATATCCGCCCCCTCAATCGGATTGCCAATAATCAGTCGCACCGGCATAGCTACATCAATGAAAATGGCACTGACAGATACTATCGAGATAAGAGCACAGAAGTTCACAGGAAATCATTGTGGAACACACCAAAATAGACGGGGGTTCATACTTACCGTTACTTACCTCTTAATTATCTCGGGGTTTGAGTTGACAACAGGATCACTAAAGTCTGTTCACACAATAACCTCCACCATGACATTTAAAAATGAGCCAAGACGAAGACGAGAACTTTGAACTGTATAAAAGCTTTATTTCTAATAAAGGGTATGATTTTACTAACACAACAAAAATAACGTGGCTATCAGAAGCCCAAGTCAATCTGACTACGTCCTCAGTAGGACTTGCAAAAATTATCATACAACATGATATATATAACATTTTAGCTCCCAAGAGCTCCAAATAACGTAATATTCATAACACTATTGGATTGGAAAAGGACATCAGGGTGTGACATATATAGAGCATTTGGTTTCCTTTTAATAAACAAGAGAATGGTATTTATAGTCGCAAGGCCGGAGTGTGTACGACCTCACTCTCTGTGAACCAGATGTTGGCCCAGCTGCGAGCTAACCTCGAACCTGTTGCATACTGGTTGAATGGACTCCCTTCTCACCTGCTGTTACGTAACAGTATAGCTTGCTCTCTCAAGCTTTTATCTGTCTACAAGACAGATCACATTATATTTACGCAAATCTTTCAAGTACTTTGCTCACATCCTATTTGATCATTATATTAATTCCATAAACTTGTTAAGTTCAATCCAAATATTTAATTAGCTCTTAAATGTTTATAACAAAATCACATAAATTATTTATAACAATTAGAAATTGTTTATAATGTTTGTCAAAGACAATAAAAATATTATAAGCACGCCTTTAACATCACTCTCGTTTCACATTATTTTCAAAAATATTTACAACAATTATTTACAATATTAACATTTAAATTTGTTTAAATTATTAATTTAATAAATACATTAGCCACATGTTCATTCGGTTTGTAATTTTCATAATCGTGTTTAATATAATCGACCAATGAAGGTTAGTTATACATATTAATGTCACAATCTGGTTTAATAAAGGTTTTAATAATGATTTGTGACGGCAGCCTTCATTCAAAATCTTATCTCAAATTCTTTCAAAACTCGTGTTAATTATAACAGTAATTCACTTGATTTATTTTCAACGAACTATGACAATCTTACTCCAGCGGAAAATCCTTCGCTAACAAGTTAATGCACAAACTGCATTAAAAATATGCCCAAAATCATCATATATCAATCTATATGGTATTAAACTTCCACATAACTTACAAAACTTCCACAAATAATTCTTTAACATTTATTCCTGTGGGAACTTCCTTCATATTCAAGGGCATTATACCTCAGCGACTTTCAACACGCGCTGCACTAGCGATTATACATTCATAGTTCCACTTAAAAATTTTTATAATCATTAATTGTTTCAAAACTGTTTTTCTATTTAACCTTCGTGGATTTCATTCATGAACCGAAATGAAGTCAAAACTTGCCAATCACAAACAAATTTAATAGTGAATACGCTTATATACGCCTGTCTGGTCTATCAAAATTTAAGATTAACATCTTAAAAGAAATTGTAGTATAAAAATACTATCTTCAAATAAAGTGCGACTAAAATGCGAAGTAGTCGAATAGAATCCATTTAGACTGGGGAATGCAAACATCGTTCTATAAATCTCTAATTGAGAAAAACTCCTAACACAAGTTCTAGACTTTAATGCATTCAAAAATTCATTATTAAAGTTAATCTTTCACAAAAGTGTCTATAATGCAATGTTCATTCATAACTGACGATAAATGTCTGTGTTGCAATCAATAGAAATCACGACTAGTATTTCCAAGATCGTCGACAACGTAAGAGATTTTAACGCTCTAAAATCATTTAAATGTTCTTCCTTCTTGATGATGACAGAAAATTGGTCAAAGTAATTAAACTAGGGTAGAATTACTTTAATAAAGTGACACGCTGTCTGAATTTAAATCTGCCATAAAAATCATTAACTTACAGTCAAATCGTGACTACAAAAATATTAATTACTGAAAAATCTATATATCAGTCTCAACTGATTCAAAATCGTTAACTATACCCATGACATAACAATGTCTTAATAAATCGTCGAAAAATGCAAAATTCATCAAGGTGTACTGAGAATAAGAATCTCAACAAGAAAATCGGGCAAAAAACATGATGATAAAAATATGGGAAAAATGGTTGCTCAAACATCATTAATATACTCAAATACAATAAACGTTCACGACTACCTTATCTGCCGATTGACGTTCCAGAGGAAAATTCCCCAAAGAAGACTGCTGATGGATCCATTTCACCACGTTAAAGTTGAGCTCCATCCTCGAAATAGGAAATAGCACCTTCGGAGAATCGAACTGCTTCCTTCTCCGTGAATCGCTCTGCTCCTCGAAGACGAATAGACATCCTTCCGGCAATAATCTTCTGTGTGAGTCGGGTCCACCCTGACCTCTCTTGAAAAATTCCCTGAAGTTCCAGTAGACAATCGTCATGAAGTTTTGTAAAAATTTCCGAAGAAATTATTCATATTCAGAGTATGAAATTGTTTCTATGGCTGTTCGATGGTATTCAGCCTTTAATTACGAAACATGGGTGTAGATGGTAATCACCGCATGTTCGCTTGTGTGGAATAGCAATTAGCGAAGTTCCATGTCGCTATCTTACTCCGTTGAAGTATGTCCCAATTGCAATAAGCGCCTTAGCCTTCCATCTGCTCTTCGGTTGTAGTGTTAGAAGAACAAACTGCCGTATTCAATTGCTCCATTATACTGTATCGTTGTGTAACCCAGCAATCTGAAGTCTTTCTATTCCACTCGCAGCGTCAGCCGTTGCGTTGATTCTGGCTTATACAAAAGTGCTTCTCTTGTGGCGAGATAATCACTTTTCTCAGTCGTATAAAACTGCTAATATCTTTCGAACTAATCGGTCGAAATTGTTCAGCTTTTCTCTATAACTGCATGTAGCACTGCACAATACAATTAGCTTATCGGTGACCGCTAACTGTTCGAAGCTAAACTTGTAGAAGCTTTCTAAGGTCCGTTTCAACTTCACCTAGTTTGACCTGGATCTCGTTAATATAGTGGCCTCGCCACGCGTTATAAAGACGATTCTTTTCACTGCTGTTCACTTCGACGTCTCACTATAATGAATGTATAAGAAAAGAACTTTCACAATAGACTTCGATGATCTGAGAATGAGATCTCAGAATGATCAGAGAACGAAAGGGAGACTCCTTTCTTCTGCGCAAGCCCTTTTATTAACTTCACGAGGGGCGTTACCATCCCTTCCAAAGCGTGATACTACGTCATCGCTAGAAGTTCCAACTTCGTTAATACATGACGGATTTTCAAAATTCAAAAACTGAAAATAAATTTCACCAAAATTCCAAATCAATGCTTTTACTGCAAATGGATTTCCACAATTCTGCATTCCAAAAGTAATAAAAATACCATAGTTTTAGCAATCTCCGTCTTCCTTTAAACTATCGTTGATTGGTTCATGCCTCTCCTCCAATAGCATAGTTTCTTCCTCAGCAGAATTCCTCGTTTCCTGCGACTGCGTCGTAAATCTTGGAACATTCTCGACTAAAATCTGACGTCACTGAGAATCTCAGCTCAAGTAACCTGCTGGCATAACATTTACGTCATCCATGCTTACGTCATGACTACCCACGTCATAACTATGACAGCCATAACTCTCCTTATAATTTCAAATATAGCCACCGTGGTCTCTATATAATTCAATTACGGGGGCAGTACTGTCCCCGTTTACCCGGATAGTAGGCTGTCAGATATCCGCCCCCTCAATCGGATTGCCAACAATCAATCGCACCAGCTCAGCTACATCAATGAAAATGGCACTGACAGATACTACCGAGGTTTGAACACAGAAGTTACCAAGAAAAATTATTGTGGAACACACCAAAATAGACGGGGTTTCATACTTACTTTTACTTACCTCTTATAAATATCTCGGGGATTGGGTTGACAACAGGATCATTAAAGTATGCTCTCACAATAACCTTCACCATGACATTTAAAAATGAACCAGACCGAAGACGAGAACTTTGAACTGTACAAAAGCTTTATTTTCAAATAAAGAGTATGATTTTAACAACTCAACAAAATAAACGTGGCTATCAGTAGCCTATGTCAATCTGACTACGTCCTCCTAAAGGACTTGCAAATTATCAAACAATATGCTAGCTCCCATGAGCTCAAAATAACGTAACATTTTATAACACATTTGGATTGGATGAGGAAGTCAGGGTACTGCATATATAGAGCATTTGGTTTCTTTTAATAAACATAACACTTTTATTAATAGGCACAAGGCCGGAGTAGCGACCTCACCCGCTGATAACCAGATGTCGAGCCAGCTGGTCTACTCCTCAACCTGGCGCATGCCCGTCAAATGGGGCTCCCTACTCACACCACACTGTGTAAGAATTCAGCTCCTTTTAAATCTTTAAATGTCTACAAGACAACTCATACATATTGACGCAAATCTTTCAAATGCTTAACTCACATCCCACTGGATTATTTTAACTATCCTTAAACTTGTTAAGTTATCATCCAAATGTTTAATAAGCATAGTTTAGAGTATAGAACACACTCTTAAATGTTTATAACAAAATCACATAAATTATTTATAACAATAAGAAATTGTTTATAATATTGTCGAAAATAATTACAAAAATCTTTAAACACGCCTTCAACATTACTTTCGTTCCACATTATTGTCAAAGATATTTACATTTATTATTTACAATATCAACATTGAAATTATTTAAATTATTAATTTAAGAAATACATTGAACCACATGTTTTATCCGGTTGGTAAATTCATAATCGTGTTTAATATAATCGACCAATGAAGGTTAGTTATACATGTAAATGTCACAATCTGGTTTAATAAAGGTTGTAATAATTTTAATTATTTGTGACGGTAATCTTCATTCAAAATCTTATCTCAAATTCTTTCAAAACTCTTGTTAATTATAACAGTAAATTCACTTGATTAATTTTCAACGAACTATGACAATACACTCTAGCGGAAAATACTTCGCTTACAAAATAATGCACAAACTGCATTCAAAATAGCCCAAAATTCATCATATATTAAAATATACGGCATCAAAATCATCCACAGCATTTTCAAAAAACCTCCCCTAACACAATCTTTATCATTATTAATTACTGTGGGAATCTCCTTCATTTATTTAAGGGCATTATACATCAGCGACTTTCAACATGTCCGCTGCACTATCGATTATACATTCATAGTTCCACTTAAAAATTCTTATATCAATAATTGTTTCAAAACTGTTGTCATTTAAACTTCGTGGATTTCATTCATGAATCGAAATGAAATAAAAATTTGCCAATCACAAACAAATTTAATAGTGAATACGCTTATATACGCCTGTCTGGTCTATCAAAATTTAAGATTAACATCTTCAAAGAATTGTAGTATAAAAATACTATCATCAAACAAAGTGCGACTAACTGCAAAATAGTCGAATAGAATCCAATTAGACTGGGGAATGCAAACATCATTATATAAATCTCTATATGAGAAAAAACCTAACACAAGTTTCACGAATTTAATGCATTCAATAATTCATAATTAATGTTCATCTTTCACAAAATTGCCTAAGATGCAATGGTCGTTCATGACTGACGATAAATGTCTGTGTTGCAATCAATTCAAATAACGACTAGTATTTCCAAGATCGTCGACAACGTACTGGATTTTAACGCTCTAAAATCATTTAAATGTTCTTCCTTCTTGATGATGACAGAAAATTGGTCAAAGTAATTAAACTGGGGTAGAATTACTTTAATAAAGTGACACGCTGTCTGAATTTAAATCTGCCATAAAAAGCATTAACTTACAGTCAAATCGTGACTACAAAAATAAGCAAATTACTGAAAAATCTAAATATCAGTCTCAACTGATTCAAAATCATTTAACTATGCCCATGACATAACAATGTCTTAATAAAACGTTGAAAAAGGCATAACTCATCAAAGTGTACTGAGAATAGGAATCTCAAACAAGAATATCGGGCAAAATACATGAGGACAAAGATATGGGAAAAATGGTTGCTCAAATATTGCTAAGAAACTCAAATACAATAAACGTTCACGACTACCTTATCTGCCGATTGACGTTCCAGAGGAAAATTCCCCAAAGAAGACTGTTGATGGATCCATTTCACCAAGTTAAAGCTGAGCTCCATCCTCGAAACCAGAAACAGCACCATCGGAGAATCGAACTGCTTCACGAAGACGAACGACATCCTTCCGGCAATAATCTTCTTTGTGAGTCGGGACAACCCTGACCTCTCTTGAAAAATCCCTGAAGTTCCAGTTGAAAGTCGCCATGAAGTTTTTGTATAAATTTCCGAAGAAATATTCATATTCAGAAAGTATGAAATCATTTCCATTGCTGTTTGATAGTATTCAGCCTTTAATCACGAAACATGGGTGTAGGTGTTTGTTCACCACATGTTCGCTTGTGTGGAATAGCAATTAGCGAAGTTCCATGCTGCTATCTTACTCCGTTGAAATATGTCCCAATTGCATTAAGTCCTTTAGCCTTCCATTTTCTCCTCGGTAATAGTATTAGAAGAACAAACTGCCATATTAGACTGCTCCATAATACTGTAGCGTTGTGTCACAAAAGCAATCTGAAGTCTCCCTATTTCACTAGCCGGGTCAGCCGTAGCGTAGAGTCTGGCTATACAAAGTGTTTCTCCTGTGGCGAGAAAATCACTTTTGTCAGTCGTCTAATATTTCAATAACTTCCAAACTACTTCCTCGAAATTGTTCAGCTTTTCTACAGTCCTTACTGTAGCAATGCACAAGAGAATTAGCTTATAGGCGACCGCTAACTGTTCACAGCTAATCTTGTAGAAGCGTTATAAGGGTCGTTTCAACTTCACCTAGATTTACTTCACAGTAAACCTGCACTGCTTGTAAGTTCGACTCTCGTTTAATGCAGTGGCTTCGCCACGCGTTATAAAGACGACTTTTTCACTACTAATCTCACTCGATGTTTCACTGAAATGACTATTTGAGATCTGACGATTGAATATCAGACGATTTATAATCTGAGAATGAGGCTCCTCTCTTCTGCGCAAGGCCTTTTATGAACTTCATGAGGGGCGTATCTATCCCTTCCATCGCGTGTTACTGCGTCATCGCTAGAAGTTCCAACTTCGTCAATACATGACGGATTTTCAAAATTCAAAAACTGAAAATAAATTTCACCAAAATTCCAGATCAATGCCTCTACTGCAAATGGATTTCCACAATTCTGCATTCCAAAAAGTAATAAAAATACCATAGTTTCAGCAATCTCCGTCTTCCTTCAGACTATCGTTCATTGGTTTGAGCCTCCCCTCCAATAGCATAATTTCTTCCTCAGCAGAATTCCACGTTTCCGGCGACTGCGTCGTACATCTCGGATCCTTCTCGAATAAATGCTGACGTCACTGAGAATCTCAGCTCAAGTAGCCTGCTGGCATAACGTCTGCGTCATCCGTGCTTACGTCATGACTACCCACGTCATAACTATGACAGCCATAACCTTCGCTATAATTTCCAAAATAGCCACCGTGGTCTCTATATAATTCAATTACGGGGGCATTCTCCTCTCACCACGTTTTAAAAACAGTTGCAAATTGTTTTTAAACTCAGTGTTACAAGTACCTCAACTCTCCTGAACACGAAATTGAATTATTACTGGCTTACTCTAGTATAGTATCTTTTTAAATTTCCAGCATTTAACTTGCCGTAAATGACGTTATTCTCATCATCGTAGAGTTCATAGCAGTTGTTTCCATAGGCGTTCGTAATCCTAAACGGCCCCATGAATACATTTCCAAATTTGGGGTATATTTTCTTGCTCATATCAGCCTTGACAGGTCTGCGTAATAATACAAGATTTCCAACTTGTAAGGGTGCACCAAAACGTTTTCCAGCTACTCTTTTCAATCGTTTCTCTGCTGCTTTCTGGAGTTGTTCCTTCGCCTTGTCAATCCTCTGCTGCCTTCCTAAGTCGGGATCTCTAGGAATGTGGTTGAAAAGATTATCCCACGGCCTTTCTGGGTTTCTTCCAAGATGAAGTCGCATTGGCACTTCTCCTGTGCTCTCCTGCACTGTAGAGTTCAGACATTCCTCTATAAGGGGTACAAATCTCACCCAACCAGAATGATCATTTGGACAGAAAATTCGACAGAATTTCGAAAATTCAGCCATATATCTTTCTGAGGAATTCGATTCTGGGTAACGCACGCTTGAAAATAAGTGCTTAATGCCAAGCCTTTCCATATCCGCTGCAAATTCCACGGATGTAAACTGCGTTCCATGATCTGACAGTAGATATTCTGGTATATCAGCTTTAGGAAATACAGCATTTTCCAGTCTGCTTACTACGTTCCTTGTGTTAGCTTTCTGCATGGGACTCATTGTAACAAATTTTGAGAAAACATCCACGGTAACCAACAGGTACTGGTTACCCTGATATCCCTTCGGACAGGGGCCAAATATGTCCGTCGCCATTAGTTCGTTTGGCTTAGAAGGAATCATAGCCTTCGGTTTTCCTTTTAATAAAGCAGAAGCATACATTGCTCTTTGACATTTGTCACATGATCTAATGACCTTGGCAGTGTTGGAACGCATGTTAGTCCAGATAAATCTCTCTTGAAGAGTATTAAGAGTCTTATCTAAACCGGCATGTCCAGTCGCGTGATGAGCTACCCACACTAAATTGACAACAAGTTTAGGTGGCACGACTATTCGGAGTTTTGTATGCGCAGAGTCAGCATACTTACATACGATGTCTCCACTCAAGACAAAGTGTCGTGAATTTCTCCGTGTAGCTGCATAGTCAACATCAGTATTGTCCATGTAACCCTTGAGGAACCTGTACATTTTCCTTATTGGAGCGTGTCTCTTCTGTGACACACCGATTCGGGCTAACCTCCTAACGGTTTCTTGATCTTCTTGCTCCAATTGTACATGGTGTATCTGCACATTTTTAATAGGGTTACGTGATAGAGCATCAGCCAGTAAGTTATCTTTCCCAGGCTGGTGGACGATAGTGGCGTTAAACTGTTGGGTGAACAAAGCCCAACGTGTCAATCTATCACTCGACATGTCAGTTTGCAGCATAAACTGTAGTGCTTTATGGTCAGTAATAATAATGACCTTATGTCCCAGCAGTATTTTCTTCCAGGCTTGCAATGCTGTTACAAAAGCTAACGCTTCAAGCTCCGTCGTGAAGTAATTTTCCTCGTGTTTCTTCAACTTCCGACTAGTGAACGCAATGTAGTGCTTGTTGCCTGCCTCGTCTTTCTGGTATAAGACTGCACTAATGCCTACTCTTGATGCATCAGACTCAATATAGAACACCTTCTCAAAGTCTGGGTACTCCAGTTTCACATTATTTCTGAGCATCTCTTTTGCTTTCTCAAAAGCCTCGTCTGCAGCGGTACTCCATTTCCATCTGTTATTCTTCTTGAGTAAGTCATACAGAGGAGCCATAATTTCCGAGTATCTTGGACAGTGGCTGCTAATAAATTGGCATGCTCCTACAAATTCTCTGACTTGTTTCACCTTAGTTGGCTTTGGAAATCTCGTGATCGCATCTACTTTTTTCATGTTTGGATGATATCCATCTTTATCAATAGTATGCCCCAAGTAATTTATTTCCTGCTTCAAGAATTGACATTTTCCAAAATTCACCTTGATATTGGCCTCCCGTAAATTCTCGAACAACTTTCTCAAGTGCACTAAGTGTTCTGCGGCGCTGGGTGAAGATACGATTAAATCGTCGATGTAGCAGATTACATTTTCTTTCACTTCGTCAGTGAGCTTACTATCAAGTGCTCGAATAAGTGCTGGTCCACTGTTAACCATACCAAAAGGCATTCGGACAAAGACCCATGACGTCTGGTCAAATAGGAATCCAGTGTACTGCATACTATCTTCTTCTAGCTGAACTTGATAAAATGAAGACGTCAAGTCAAGAACGCTGAAACATGCTCTTCCTTTGAATTTTCGAAGCAGATCTCTAATCTTGGGTGGTCGGTCATTTTCTGGAAGAATCTTCAAGTTAATGGTCCTGGCATCGAGACAAAGACGTATCTGACCATTACTTTTCTTCACTACTGTGATGGGGTTTATATAAGACGACGCCTGTTTTTTAATAATCCCGTCTACCTCCATTTTTCTGATTAACCCTCGTACTTCTTGATAGTATTTCTCAGGAATGGGGTATATTCTCTTCTGGTAAGGGGTTTCATCTGTCAGCCTTATCTTGTATTTATAATCCTTAATCAATCCAGGCTTTTCATCGAAAATATCTTGGAATTCCTTTATCAGATCCTCAAATTCCCCCTGAATTTCTTCAAATCCTTCAGTTTTTCTACTGGGTATTTCTGCTAAATTTTCCACTTCATTAACTATAGTATTCAAAATTTCTTCCCTAAGGTCTATTTCCAGACTGTTTTTCACGTCCTGTTTTTCTATCTCTTCTGTGATTATGTACCCATCATTAAAGCTAATACTTCTGTTCTTCATGTCAATAATAGCTCCGACCTTCGATATAAAATCGATTCCAAGCACCATATCAAAATTGATCTTGCTCACTACAATGAAGATCTGTTCATAATTCCTTCCATTGATCTCAAAGTTCAATAACACTTGAATCTTGCACTTCACTGCCTTATCTTGGAATATCCCTCTCACTTTGACGGTAGAAACAGGTAGAACTGTCATGTTCTCTCCTCTTAGCAGACTTTGATAACATTCCTCTGAAATGATGGAGATAATTGCACCAGTATCCATCAGGGCTTTATACTGTTGGCCATCTATCCGTACAGAAATAATAGGTAAGGCACATGGTCTTTCCTCTTTCACGATACCCCTCTCTTCTAGCAAATCTTCATCAGTCACTTCATATATCTCATTAATCGTAATCAGGTGTGGTGTGGCAATGTATTTACAGGTTCTCACTGACGTTGAGAAATCGGCGTTTTTTTTTTTGTGTTATCGACCTCAAAATTCTGTTGGCTCGTAGAAGGCCCAGGATCGATTACAACATCCTGCCTTTTCTTTTGGTTGTCTGCTTCTTTTTCCCGTAATTCTTTCAGGTATTGCTGGCTTTCCTTCTCTCTTTCCTGATACTGATCGGGTGTCATAACCTGACCTTGAGGATTCTGATTTCTGTTTTGGCTCTGGTTATTCCTGTTATAATTCCTGTTATAACCATTATTGTTATAATATCTGCCTCTTCCATTGTAATTTCCTCGGTTATAGTTCCAGCCTCTTCTCTGTTGATACGGTCGGTAACCTTGCGATCTGTTATTTCGAAACTGATTATTCCTGTGAGGACCTACATTGTCAGTTTTCTCCTCATCTGGCTTGTCAGTTTGTTGGACTTGGTCCATATATACAGTATTTACTTCTTTAAACTCCTGCCTTTGACCTTTCTGTACCACGTTAGGCATTGGACTTGTGTAGTCTAACCTCCTCAGTAATTCATCCATGCTGGTTAAATCCCTGATGTTGGACGAAATTATTAGTCTTCTCACCTCAACTGGCAGCATACGAGAAATCGCATCAATAAGTTGCTCCGTGGACAATGGGGGTTGTAAGAATCTCAAGCGGGATAATTGACTCGTAAAGAAATCAGCGTACCGCGTTGGAAGAGTACCGGAGTATTTTCTTGAATACACCTCCGCTCTTAACGAATTCTGCGCTTCTATGGACCAAAATCGTTTGATTAATGCCTCTGCAAACTCGTCAAAGTTACTGAATGTGTATCTAAATGCGCGAAACCATTCGAGGGGTCCTCCAACCAAATATCTCTCCACTATCTTCATCTCTCTCTCTCTGGGAATGTGAGCTTCGATGAAATAATCTTTGAGGTTCCTTACATATTCGATAGGTGTCAAACTATCCGTGTTACTGAATTTTTGCGGTTTATCTTCAAAATTCCTGATGACCGTTACGTTCCTCGGATATGAATCCGGGTAGTTTTTCCCACTATCACGATAGTTCCACTCAGGTTCCATATTCCTCTCGTCATCTTCCTCCCTGAATCTGGATATACGTTCTTCAGGAGTCACGTCTCTCTCTTCTGGATCTAGGTTATATCTTCTGGCATAATTCCTACTAATTTCGCAAGCCAAGCCTACTGTATCCTTGTCAGTGATTTCCGTTAAGACTTTCTTGATTAACTCTTCTTTGTAGGTCTCCATTAAATTAGCCTCTCCTAACTTCAAATTCTGCAATTTACTCGTCGTTTCATTCACATCAGAGACCACTTTATGAATCTGTTCCTCTAATGCAGATTTTAATGTTTGCACATCCCGACCTATTTGTGTTCTATCTTCAACTTGTCTTTCGGATAGCGAATCCATCCTGACGCTTAAATCTTTCCTAATCTGTACTACTTCATTGTTAATATCAATTTGAGTACTGGCAAGTTTCCTTTCAATACGATCCTGAATTTGGGTTACATGTTCCACTCTTCTTTCCATATTGCTACATTTTCCGTTAACATTTCTGCTATGTCTAATTCAATATCCTCTTTCAATACTTTATTATGGTCTAATACTTGGGTTCTCATGACCTCTACATCAAACCTTAAACCTTCTAAAGACGCTGTCGTTCTAACTGACTCATCAACTAGCCTAGTCGTTAATGCACTTATATTACGTGTACAAAGAGTTTTCGAATTTTCTATCTCTTCCCTGACTTTATTTACATCAGTTTGGACTTTAGCAACGTCTACGAAAACTGTGTTGACCTCTACTTGAATTTTATTTATGTCACTTTGCATCTCGTTTACATCCGAATGAATGTTATTAATATCAACCTGAACATTGGACACATCAGTTCTAACATTTTGGATTCCTCTTTGGACTTCCTCAACCTTGTCTTGGACAGTCGCAACATCATTTTTGACAACAACTACCTCAGCCCTAGCACAAGAAATATCACTACGGACATTAGCAACATCTAAATTCAACATTGTAAGATCTTTATGCACATTAGCAACATCTATTTTAACATCAGCAACATTTTTATGCATATTAGACACATCTATTTTAACATTGGACATGTCTGAGCGCATGTCAGTTACAGTATTCTCAATTCCTTGGGTATTAATCTGTAAACGCGACATATTCTCCTCTAAGTTAGCAGAACTAGTCTGAAGACCCTTTAAACTTTCATCCATCATCTCCTTCATACTCTCACTCATGCTAGCTTTCAAATTACTAGCATTCTCCTCCATCATCTGCTTCATATTAGCAGACATCTCCGCTAACATCATCTTCAAACTTTCATCTGCCAATACAATATTATTCAAAAATTAGACTGCTGTAGGGACATACATCAAAAGAGCAAAATAACAACATTTGAGCAACACTTTTCACCATATATAAATTTGATCAATTTTCTGTCTTAAATCTAACTTATAACTACCTTATAATTAACTTTCGAAGACACTTTATGTTGGAACAAACTCAAGCACATGTTCAAATTTCCCTGGCTCATTTTAAAATATCCTATCACAAATAATTTTACATTTACAATCCAAATAATTTAATTTTATCTTTAATATGACTAAAATGTCATAAGCCGGTCAAATAAAATAAGATTCCAGATCATAGGCGATTTTCCTAAGTTTCCAGCCCATTTAACCTTTCTCAAGTCGTATAAGATCTGATCTTTTCTGAGTGTAATTTTCCTACTACAATGCAACATTTAATTCCTATATAATCACACTCTTAAATTCTACAATTGGCCAAGACATCTAACAAAGAATCAACCTCTTTATTTGAGTCTAATCGATCCACACGTTTTAGGTTTGCCAATCCTACTGGCGTTCAACCTGGTGATCCAGTTATGTTGAATCGAGCCCCAACGTTTTAGGTGCGCCAATCCTTCTGTTGACTCAGCCCCACGTTCTTGGGTCGCCAATCCTTCTGTCCCCGTTTACCCGGATAGTAGGCTGTCAGATATCCGCCCCCTCAATCGGATTGCCAACAATCAATCGCACCAGCTCAGCTACATCAATGAAAATGGCACTGACAGATACTACCGAGGTTTGAACACAGAAGTTACCAAGAAAAATTATTGTGGAACACACCAAAATAGACGGGGTTTCATACTTACTTTTACTTACCTCTTATAAATATCTCGGGGATTGGGTTGACAACAGGATCATTAAAGTATGCTCTCACAATAACCTTCACCATGACATTTAAAAATGAACCAGACCGAAGACGAGAACTTTGAACTGTACAAAAGCTTTATTTTCAAATAAAGAGTATGATTTTAACAACTCAACAAAATAAACGTGGCTATCAGTAGCCTATGTCAATCTGACTACGTCCTCCTAAAGGACTTGCAAATTATCAAACAATATGCTAGCTCCCATGAGCTCAAAATAACGTAACATTTTATAACACATTTGGATTGGATGAGGAAGTCAGGGTACTGCATATATAGAGCATTTGGTTTCTTTTAATAAACATAACACTTTTATTAATAGGCACAAGGCCGGAGTAGCGACCTCACCCGCTGATAACCAGATGTCGAGCCAGCTGGTCTACTCCTCAACCTGGCGCATGCCCGTCAAATGGGGCTCCCTACTCACACCACACTGTGTAAGAATTCAGCTCCTTTTAAATCTTTAAATGTCTACAAGACAACTCATACATATTGACGCAAATCTTTCAAATGCTTAACTCACATCCCACTGGATTATTTTAACTATCCTTAAACTTGTTAAGTTATCATCCAAATGTTTAATAAGCATAGTTTAGAGTATAGAACACACTCTTAAATGTTTATAACAAAATCACATAAATTATTTATAACAATAAGAAATTGTTTATAATATTGTCGAAAATAATTACAAAAATTTTTAAACACGCCTTCAACATTACTTTCGTTCCACATTATTGTCAAAGATATTTACATTTATTATTTACAATATCAACATTGAAATTATTTAAATTATTAATTTAAGAAATACATTGAACCACATGTTTTATCCGGTTGGTAAATTCATAATCGTGTTTAATATAATCGACCAATGAAGGTTAGTTATACATGTAAATGTCAAAATCTGGTTTAATAAAGGTTGTAATAATTTTAATTATTTGTGACGGTAATCTTCATTCAAAATCTTATCTCAAATTCTTTCAAAACTCTTGTTAATTATAACAGTAAATTCACTTGATTAATTTTCAACGAACTATGACAATACACTCTAGCGGAAAATACTTCGCTTACAAAATAATGCACAAACTGCATTCAAAATAGCCCAAAATTCATCATATATTAAAATATACGGCATCAAAATCATCCACAGCATTTTCAAAAAACCTCCCCTAACACAATCTTTATCATTATTAATTACTGTGGGAATCTCCTTCATTTATTTAAGGGCATTATACATCAGCGACTTTCAACATGTCCGCTGCACTATCGATTATACATTCATAGTTCCACTTAAAAATTCTTATATCAATAATTGTTTCAAAACTGTTGTCATTTAAACTTCGTGGATTTCATTCATGAATCGAAATGAAATAAAAATTTGCCAATCACAAACAAATTTAATAGTGAATACGCTTATATACGCCTGTCTGGTCTATCAAAATTTAAGATTAACATCTTCAAAGAATTGTAGTATAAAAATACTATCATCAAACAAAGTGCGACTAACTGCAAAATAGTCGAATAGAATCCAATTAGACTGGGGAATGCAAACATCATTATATAAATCTCTATATGAGAAAAAACCTAACACAAGTTTCACGAATTTAATGCATTCAATAATTCATAATTAATGTTCATCTTTCACAAAATTGCCTAAGATGCAATGGTCGTTCATGACTGACGATAAATGTCTGTGTTGCAATCAATTCAAATAACGACTAGTATTTCCAAGATCGTCGACAACGTACTGGATTTTAACGCTCTAAAATCATTTAAATGTTCTTCCTTCTTGATGATGACAGAAAATTGGTCAAAGTAATTAAACTGGGGTAGAATTACTTTAATAAAGTGACACGCTGTCTGAATTTAAATCTGCCATAAAAATCATTAACTTACAGTCAAAGCGTGACTACAAAAATAAGCAAATTACTGAAAAATCTAAATATCAGTCTCAACTGATTCAAAATCATTTAACTATGCCCATGACATAACAATGTCTTAATAAAACGTTGAAAAAGGCATAACTCATCAAAGTGTACTGAGAATAGGAATCTCAAACAAGAATATCGGGCAAAATACATGAGGACAAAGATATGGGAAAAATGGTTGCTCAAATATTGCTAAGAAACTCAAATACAATAAACGTTCACGACTACCTTATCTGCCGATTGACGTTCCAGAAGAAAATTCCCCAAAGAAGACTGTTGATGGATCCATTTCACCAAGTTAAAGCTGAGCTCCATCCTCGAAACCAGAAACAGCACCATCGGAGAATCGAACTGCTTCACGAAGACGAACGACATCCTTCCGGCAATAATCTTCTTTGTGAGTCGGGACAACCCTGACCTCTCTTGAAAAATCCCTGAAGTTCCAGTTGAAAGTCGCCATGAAGTTTTTGTATAAATTTCCGAAGAAATATTCATATTCAGAAAGTATGAAATCATTTCCATTGCTGTTTGATAGTATTCAGCCTTTAATCACGAAACATGGGTGTAGGTGTTTGTTCACCACATGTTCGCTTGTGTGGAATAGCAATTAGCGAAGTTCCATGCTGCTATCTTACTCCGTTGAAATATGTCCCAATTGCATTAAGTCCTTTAGCCTTCCATTTTCTCCTCGGTAATAGTATTAGAAGAACAAACTGCCATATTAGACTGCTCCATAATACTGTAGCGTTGTGTCACAAAAGCAATCTGAAGTCTCCCTATTTCACTAGCCGGGTCAGCCGTAGCGTAGAGTCTGGCTATACAAAGTGTTTCTCCTGTGGCGAGAAAATCACTTTTGTCAGTCGTCTAATATTTCAATAACTTCCAAACTACTTCCTCGAAATTGTTCAGCTTTTCTACAGTCCTTACTGTAGCAATGCACAAGAGAATTAGCTTATAGGCGACCGCTAACTGTTCACAGCTAATCTTGTAGAAGCGTTATAAGGGTCGTTTCAACTTCACCTAGATTTACTTCACAGTAAACCTGCACTGCTTGTAAGTTCGACTCTCGTTTAATGCAGTGGCTTCGCCACGCGTTATAAAGACGACTTTTTCACTACTAATCTCACTCGATGTTTCACTGAAATGACTATTTGAGATCTGACGATTGAATATCAGACGATTTATAATCTGAGAATGAGGCTCCTCTCTTCTGCGCAAGGCCTTTTATGAACTTCATGAGGGGCGTATCTATTCCTTCCATCGCGTGTTACTGCGTCATCGCTAGAAGTTCCAACTTCGTCAATACATGACGGATTTTCAAAATTCAAAAACTGAAAATAAATTTCACCAAAATTCCAGATCAATGCCTCTACTGCAAATGGATTTCCACAATTCTGCATTCCAAAAAGTAATAAAAATACCATAGTTTCAGCAATCTCCGTCTTCCTTCAGACTATCGTTCATTGGTTTGAGCCTCCCCTCCAATAGCATAATTTCTTCCTCAGCAGAATTCCACGTTTCCGGCGACTGCGTCGTACATCTCGGATCCTTCTCGAATAAATGCTGACGTCACTGAGAATCTCAGCTCAAGTAGCCTGCTGGCATAACGTCTGCGTCATCCGTGCTTACGTCATGACTACCCACGTCATAACTATGACAGCCATAACTTTCGCTATAATTTCCAAAATAGCCACCGTGGTCTCTATATAATTCAATTACGGGGGCAGTACCTTATTCAAGGCCACGGCCGCCTCCTTCCCTCGTCCTTGCCTATCCATCCTGACCTTCCATTACCTTCCCTCATGAGGCCCCTGTTCGCTTTGCAGGTGAGGCCGCCTGGGCGAGGTGCCAATCACACCTCACCAGTTGTATCCCCTCCGATTAGATGTTCCCAGCTCTAGGACACTGCCCGTAGAGACGGTAGTGGTGAGTTCCCTCGCTGAGTCCGTGGGTTCCACCAACCTGGAGAGTAAACGACTAAGAAAGAAAGAAGAATTAATTTACGTATTTCACAATCATACAGCATACCTTTTTGATGTATTGTAGCGTTTTTTAATGCCCCATGTTGGTAGCGACAAATGTAACAGTTTGGCTAGCCCACACTGTTGGGTGATAAATGTAACTGTTTACCTTTGCCTAAGCTATGTTGTTTTAATGGGCGCCAAGACCTCAATGCAATGTTGAAATCTAAATTTGTATTTAACAACGTCTAGCTCTGGCAGAACACCTTCAAGACACTATTCACTCAGATCGTGGTATGATTTGATCATTAACCCAACAAACAATTGTATCAGGAGAAGGAATTGGTCTATATCTAATGCTACCTACTGAAAGCAAAGATTGCATTGTAAAAGAAATGAATTTATTATATAAAACCAGTATAGCAAAATTAATAATAATAATAATAAGTACAAAATTTAAATTGGAGCGTTGTGATTTGAATATTACCGATAGAAAATTACGTGAAAACGGAGTCTGATAAATTGATTTTACTCTTATTTCCAAGCTATGAAGTTACTGAAATATGAAATGTAAAACAAAGAAAAATGAGAGATTGTGTATTTCTGCGTCATTTGCGCTTACCATTGGAAATTGCCAAGGCATTTCCCTCGTACTTGCTGATGCTGTGAGCTTCCCACAGTCTCCTGGACGTCGTCATCTCCGTCGGAAATTGATGATATTCTGGTAGCTTAGATAATTCTATGGTCCGTACCTCGGACCCAAACACTCGTACAACCGCACTGGTTAAGTTTTGCAAAAGTTAGTCTTCAACTCCACTGAACATCGGAGCGACACGCACTTGCAACCGTACTCCGCAAGTTCTACACAGATAGTCCTCGTTTCACGGCGCGTCGAACGATATATGCACACGTTGGCTCCCCCACTCTTCAGCCGGCTTCAGCTTGCGTGGTCCTCACTGATTGGTTGACCCACCGCTAGTTCCCCTCCTCTGGTTTCTTTACACTCGGCGCGCGAGAGGGAGAAGTCGTTTTCCGTTCCAACAATTCGCCTTTTCTAGACCTTGCGACCCAAGATTGCGTCATGCTTCTCGACAAGATTAAGCGTGTACTTGAAATCCCAGTGAGTCACGTCTCTCGATATACCCTAACTGACGAAAACTCCGTAAAATTCCGTAATCAGATAATTTTCTATGATATCGTCGTTCGTAATAATTTGCTGGATAGCGTTTTCTAAGACATAGAAAACCTATCTGAATGCTAATAATTTTTATAAAATGCTCCGAAAATACCTTAATAATAATTATAATAAATTAATAATAATAATAATAAATTACCATGAAAAATTCTCTTGGCTGAACAATTTGCCGCGTAAATAAATATAGAATGGCTTCCTACTGACTTATGCCAGTTGCATAAAACCCCTCGAAAAACACGTTACATATTCGCCTCGGATCATCGGATGATTTACCGTGACGACGGTCCATTATCCGATTATCCCAGACACGTTAATAAACCCCATCCAAAATACATATTACATAAATGAAATCACCCTAAATTACAGATATATACACTCATATTTTTTCTTCACGCACTTTGCGTCAAAGTTTGTTGTCACTATGGATCGCACTTTGCAACCAGTTCAATGTTTTACATAGGGAATAGTGTTCCACGGATATTTCCGCCTCTCAAATTTCTCTATGTTGGAGAAATAGACATAATTAATGTGTGAGCACTATGTATTTATGAGGTCATATCACACGCATTGAAGGTGTTCTGATATATTTATATCACCATAGAACTTCCTAATTTCACTGGAGGTTCCTTCCTTATGGTGAAATTTAATCTCACTTATCACTGAGCACACGATCACACTATTGTGGCAGCGCCTCGTGACCATAATACTTAATCTCTCTTTAAAGTAGATTAAATTAAGATTGACTTCTGAAAAAGAATAGTAAGTGCGCATTACATATAACACCAAATATTTCTGTGCCGTAATCGCCCTGTCTTGTTAAGTTCCCGTAGACCATATTCTACTTAATACTAGTTCTCAACACTGACCATTTCTCCTCACACAAATAATACCTTTGTACAAATTACCTTAAATTAAACACTTACAAATCTTACATGGCGAGGCCGTAAACAGAAATCACGTGTGCTGATATGTATGAGTTTCATGAAGGACTGTCTCGCATTCTGATGGCCCATCTTTTATCTCGTGGACGCCTTAAGCTAACAAGCCCTATACAAGCGCTCCCCCATCTCTTGGAGATAAATGGGAACCCATCAGCGCTGCCAAAATGGCCTTGGTGCATCGAGACAATTTAGTGCTCAACAGCATCCGACAATCCCGTCATATTTCCCTGTACCTTAAAAACTCTCATTTACTTACATACTACCCCCCTGTGTGACTTCTGATACGCCTGCCTTAAGACCAGATCTTCCACGCACCAGACACCACACTTACTCATTTGATAGGCTGGCTCGCCAGCTAAACACACTCACTTTATGACACATATTTTCGTAGACTATGTATATTATACGTTCCGTATAATCTGTTTCCCTCACTATTCTCCAGCACATATGCTGTTTTCCCAATACGTTTGGAAACTCTAAATGTTTCTGCGTCACCTGCTTCCAACCTTGCAAGTGGCTCCCTTAAATGAACGTCCTCACGTTGCTCTACCTAGCATATTACTCAGTGTCTGTAACGATGCCCTGTTGCTACTGTCCACACATGCTAACCCTACTTTCCTCTGGTGTCAAACCACTACTCGACACTCTCTGACCTAAAAATGTCACTTCTGACTGACAGAATGACGACTTAGACAGCTTCAAAGTGAACCCTGCCTGATCTAACTTCTGAAAAACTATATCTAAATGACGTAGATGCTCCTCAAAACTGCGGGAACTAATTACCATATCATCTATGTAAATGGTTACAAACTCTCCTGTGTCATCCCCTAATGCGATGTTTAAAGTCCTAATTAAAGCTGCTGAACTACTCTTTAACCCATAAGGTGTTCTACAAAATTGATAAAGGTTATATTTATGACTAAAAGCTGTAAATGGTCTATCTTCATACATAAGTGGCACTTGCCAAAAACTGGAACTCAAATCTACACAAGTGAAATACTTCTTCCCCTCAAATGTTTGCATTAATTCCTCTATTGACATAGATTTCAGCTGATCTGAACTAATTCTACTGTTAACCAAACGAGCGTCTAAACAAATACGAACCGTGCCGTCGGTTTTGGGTACTGTGATCAAAGAATTAACATATGGACTGTTAGAGTGCTCAATAATCCCATCTTCAAGCATCTGGTTAATTTGTGCCTCAACTGCACTCTGATAAGCGAAAGGTACAGGATATCTATGTCCTGTGAATACTGACCTATCAATAACGTTCAATGAATGTGTATAGCAATTGGCCATACCAATGCGATCCTCAAAAACTCTCCTATTACACCATAACACATCATAGAGCCGAACACACTGTTCATCCTCTATATTTCCCTGAAATGCAGCCTCCCGTAACGAGTCCTCTAGACTTCCGTTCGTAATCACACTGCCCACAAAACATGGAGAACCCCGCTCTACGGCTGGCGATATCTCATTTAAAGTACAAATCACACCTACAATACTACTCCTCTGAATATGGTCATTGAACGCTACTTCTACTTCAGAATCTCCCCATTTAAATTTCAAACTCCCTACATCATAACATAAGTTACCAGACACTCTACTTAGCCACTCTGAACCCAAGATAACACTGAATACTAAATTTGGAATTACAAGGCAAATCTGCTTCTCTATATGATTATTAATTTTAATGTCTACTAAAACTTGCTTAGAAATTACTTTAGACCTCTTCCCAACAGCTGTGATAACAAAAGTGCTTTTAATTGGCATCTCCTCAAAATTTACTCCAGTTCCTTTCATTTTATCATAAAATGCACTACTTATGCAACTCTTCATACAACCACTATCAATTAAAACATCTGTGTACGCCTCGGACACGTTAAATTTAACTATGGGGCTCTTACTAACCACTTCCTGAATAATACCTTCATCATTTAGTTCATGTAATAATTCATTTCTTACATTTAGGTCATAGGGTTCCTGTATAATTGTATGGACAGGGCATGCTACAGACTGAGATTCTGACCTTACTTCGCAGCCTGGTTCGCGTTTAAAGAACCGCTACAGCTGGCCGTAGTACTAGTTACTACTGCACTGGTCTGGTTGTTCTGAGTTGTGTTGTCATTGTTTGGCTGTATATTACTACCACTAGGCTGTCCTCTTCCTTGACCCCTATTCTGGTTGTAATTATTGTCGTTATAATTCCTCCCTTGATTTCCCCTGAAATCATTGTTTCTCCCTTGATTTCCCCTGAAATCATTGTTCCTCCCTTGATACTGATTACCATAGCCATTTCCTCTGTTCTGATTTAGCTGATTATTATTATTTCTATTTTGAGCGTTGGCCCCTTCGCCACCGTTCCCTTGAACTTCTTGATGCCTGGCTTCATTAGGTCTATTATTATTATTACCCTGGTTCCGATTGAAATTGTCCTCATAACCCCCTCTCCCTAGTGCATCAAATGTGCTTAACAAATTTTCTACTTGTGATATTGTCTTTACATTCTGGATACAAGCAGCCTCCTTGATCCTATAGGGAAAGTGCCTAAGTAGCAACCTCACCACATCACTTTCCTCCTTCAAGCCATCCAGATATTTACACACTAATACCTGCCCTAAAAAGTATTCGGTCATGGTGGAGCTTCCTTTAGGGTTATATTTACCACACACTACTCCCTCACGATGCTGCGACTGAATAACCTCATTCCAGAACTTTTCACAGAATTTCATTTTATAATCATTGATATCAGTAAACTTGTCTCTGTAGACAGCAAACCAATTCCTCGTTTCCCCCACAAACACTTGTTCTAAAATTTCAACTACCTGGCACCACTCAATACTACCATTTTCCAACCTTTCCCCGAATTTATTTTCTATAGTGTTCATGAACTCCATTGGGCACCCCTGTCGATTGCTGAACTTACCCAGTTCTACCTCCCTGTGTGTGCTATTCACAAAAACTGGCCTATTCTGACTATTTTCTTGCCTGATCCTAGCTTTTAATTTTAATTCTAATTCTGCGATTTTCTCCTCAGCCTTCCTCTCAATACTGTCTACTGTTAATTTAATGTTTCCTTCTGATTCTTCTACTTTATCATATAGCTTTGCTTGTTTCTCCTCAATCTTGCTAATGCTCTCTCTATTACTCTCTCTTAAATCATTTACTTCTGCAACTATTTGTGAGTGGACTTTCTCAATTCTACCCCCCAGCTGTTCCTTAACCTCTTTAGTAGCTTCCTGAATTTTGTCAATATCTCCCCCCAATTGCTTTTTGACCTGCTGTGTTTCCAGTTGCACTAGTTCTTTTAAATTTTCAGCCTGTGTACTGATTCTAATTTCCAACTCCTCCTGTACTTTTCCTAATTTTCTGTCTACATCTGTAATAATTTCTTTAGCCTTTTCTTCCATCACCCCCCTGATCTCACCTCTAATCAGTTCGAATTTGTCACTCATTTCCCTGCTGTTTTGTTCTAATTTAGCATTTAAAGTTTCAGTACTCTCTCTATATTCCTTACTGTTTTGTTCTAATCTGGCGTTGTTTTGTTCCAGTTTAGCATTTAAAGTTTCAGTACTCTCTCTATTTTCCTTACTGTTTTGTTCTAATCTGGCGTTTAAAGTTTCATTACTCTCTCTATTTTCCCTACTGTTTTGTTCTAATTTAGCATTTAAGGCATCTGTACTTTCTTTATTTTCCCTACTGTTTTGTTCTAATTTAGCATTATTTTGTTCCAGTTTTGCATTGTTTTGTTCTAATTTAGCATTTAAGGCATCACTAATAACTTTTTTCTGATACATAAACTCGAGAAGTAAAGTTTTTAATTCTGGTTGGCCGCCTACACTCCCTGTTTCAGTATCGGGATTTACCTCCGCTACCCCGGTACTACCATCACTCGACATACTGCTCGTATCATCACTCTCCCGTTGATGACCACTACGTAACCTCATCTGTCTTTCTTTCTCATCCCCCATAATGATATACACTGATACAGACAAATAACCCCCAAAATACAGGCACAGAAATATATACCCTTCTCCTTCCACAAATGTTATTAGGTTTTCAGCCCCAAGTTGTCGGCGACAAATGTAGCGTTTTTTAATGCCCCATGTTGGTAGCGACAAATGTAACAGTTTGGCTAGCCCACACTGTTGGGTGATAAATGTAACTGTTTACCTTTGCCTAAGCTATGTTGTTTTAATGGGCGCCAAGACCTCAATGCAATGTTGAAATCTAAATTTGTATTTAACAACGTCTAGCTCTGGCAGAACACCTTCAAGACACTATTCACTCAGATCGTGGTATGATTTGATCATTAACCCAACAAACAATTGTATCAGGAGAAGGAATTGGTCTATATCTAATGCTACCTACTGAAAGCAAAGATTGCATTGTAAAAGAAATGAATTTATTATATAAAACCAGTATAGCAAAATTAATAATAATAATAATAAGTACAAAATTTAAATTGGAGCGTTGTGATTTGAATATTACCGATAGAAAATTACGTGAAAACGGAGTCTGATAAATTGATTTTACTCTTATTTCCAAGCTATGAAGTTACTGAAATATGAAATGTAAAACAAAGAAAAATGAGAGATTGTGTATTTCTGCGTCATTTGCGCTTACCATTGGAAATTGCCAAGGCATTTCCCTCGTACTTGCTGATGCTGTGAGCTTCCCACAGTCTCCTGGACGTCGTCATCTCCGTCGGAAATTGATGATATTCTGGTAGCTTAGATAATTCTATGGTCCGTACCTCGGACCCAAACACTCGTACAACCGCACTGGTTAAGTTTTGCAAAAGTTAGTCTTCAACTCCACTGAACATCGGAGCGACACGCACTTGCAACCGTACTCCGCAAGTTCTACACAGATAGTCCTCGTTTCACGGCGCGTCGAACGATATATGCACACGTTGGCTCCCCCACTCTTCAGCCGGCTTCAGCTTGCGTGGTCCTCACTGATTGGTTGACCCACCGCTAGTTCCCCTCCTCTGGTTTCTTTACACTCGGCGCGCGAGAGGGAGAAGTCGTTTTCCGTTCCAACAATTCGCCTTTTCTAGACCTTGCGACCCAAGATTGCGTCATGCTTCTCGACAAGATTAAGCGTGTACTTGAAATCCCAGTGAGTCACGTCTCTCGATATACCCTAACTGACGAAAACTCCGTAAAATTCCGTAATCAGATAATTTTCTATGATATCGTCGTTCGTAATAATTTGCTGGATAGCGTTTTCTAAGACATAGAAAACCTATCTGAATGCTAATAATTTTTATAAAATGCTCCGAAAATACCTTAATAATAATTATAATAAATTAATAATAATAATAATAAATTACCATGAAAAATTCTCTTGGCTGAACAATTTGCCGCGTAAATAAATATAGAATGGCTTCCTACTGACTTATGCCAGTTGCATAAAACCCCTCGAAAAACACGTTACAGTATTAGGATTACAACTCGACCAAGAACTACATTTTCAAACCAACCCGAGCCGAGAAAAAGTTACCTTACCAAAATGATAACAACTTTGTTTCTTGGACATACAAAATTTTAAAATTAATGAACCAGTTATAGAACATTCCAATGTATATTGTGTTCAAATTTGGATTCAATCTGTTGACGGGTTTCTGAGATAATAATTCTTAAATGTGACGCATGGTTGAAACACGCTTAAAAACGGACACTTTTTGTGTTCCAATTGCGATAAGAAATATTAAAATATATTTTTAAAAATCCAAACCAACATGAACTAACGTAAAACAGAACGAAGAAAATGATGATGTTATTGGATTTTATGTAGATCTATTGGTTACTTCACAAACAACCTTCAAACTCGAGTACACATAATATTTTGGTCAATGGTAGTCGCAATTCCCCCTGGGATTTAGTGGTATGCCCTTGAATCAGGGCTGGCATGCGAAACGAAATGTATGGCTGTGGGGGCAAATATATTTGAATTTCGACGTGAGCACGATACCCGAGAGCGAAATGACAATGATTGTCGGCGGGAAATTAAATCGAAGCGAAACTTAATTAGAAGCGAAATGACTAAGCGAAATCAACGTGAAACTTAATAGCAACGCGAAATTTCATTGTACAATTGAATAAAATTTCACTCACGGCACGAAAAAAAATCGTTACAATCTTTTAATTTCGCTCCCGGCGTGAAATACAATTCATTACAGACTTTTAATTTCACTCGCGGCGCAAAATAAAATTCGATACAGACTTTTAATTTCGCTTCCGGTGAGAAATAAAATTCGTTGCAGTCTTTTAATTTCACTCCCGGCACGAAATACAATTCATTACAGACTTTTAATTTTACTCGCGGCGCAAAATAAAATTCAATACAGACTTTTAATTTCGCTTCCGGAGCGAAATAAAATTCGTTACAGACTTTAAATTTCGCTCTCGGCGCGAAATAAAACTCGGTTACAGACTTTTAATTTCGCTCCCTGCGCGAAATAAAATTCGTTACAGACTTTAAATTTCGCACCCGGCGTGAAATAAAATTCCCAAACGGTATTTAGTTTCGCCCTCCGATGTGAATTTAAAATGAATGGAACATTTCATTTCGTTGTTGAAATTAAAATGTATTCGTTTCGAGAGTGTAATTATGTTCGGAGCGATGTTCAAAGTCCTGACGTTGGCAGCAGTAGCAGTCTTATTACCGTTCACCGCCTGCACAATCTGCAGGGCTGCAACAGCAACGTGAGTCATTCAATGGTTATCACTCCAGTAGAGGAGAAAGTCAGTGCTATGGCATCAACATCACCATCGTCGTTGACTGCACCTCGGACTCGTGGCTGGCCCTCCCTGACGTCCATAACGCAATGGGGCAACAAGTACCTTTACTTGTTCTATACCGAACAAGAAGACGAATGTGCTGTGTGGACAGACATTCAAGATAAGTGGCGAACTCCAATTACAATACAAATTGTCAGTTGTAACTCATCAGTCAGTCAACACTAATTTGCCCAATAACTGGGAGGGGTACAATGTATATACAGTAATATGTAAATAACATTATATGTATTAGTTTATGGTCACGATTATAATGCAGCAATTTTAGTGATCTTAAATCTAATATATACCGTAATTTTGAGTGGAGGGTGGGTTTGGTACCCCGAGGCCAAAGTGGCCTGAAAACAATTAACCTAGTACTATTCTGTGCGCTCAATGAAGGATGGATTCGAACAACATTAGGTAAAATAAGGTATATATTTCAAAGGGAAAGAATTACAAAGCCGAAAGGCTTAGGGAGGGAACACTAATATGCACTCCTACTTTTCATTAAAATGGAGGCCAAGAATATCCCCAAATAAAGTGGCAACGCTGCATATTTAAACTGGTCACATTTACGTGATTCACAAATCACATCATATTTGATCTTTTCCAATTATTATCTGAAAATCACCCAGCAACAAGGCTGAAGTATTAATTACAATAGACGAAAACGTGCCACATATGGCAAACTGAAAACAAAGGACTGTCTGCCATTGTTTAACTATAACTGATACCCACTCCAAAATATCTCGACTCGTAAACTATAATTGATATTACATATCTTTCAATTAGGAATAAATTCCGAAATTCAATTTATATATATTAAAATTTTCAAATTAAAATATCATTGCCTCGACGCGTGTTGCATCCTACATTATATGGCTTGTTCCCTAACCAATTATCTGGCCAGAATAAGAAAAACAAACTATGGGCCCATTATAGAAATAATAAAGAACTTTAACACACAATTAAAATAAAATATCTAGAGCCATTAATATAGCTCTGAACCAAGCCAGGAAAATCTCAAGTTCTTCTTCATGTTTAGCAACACAATGACCAGACGACACCTGATCTCTACGTCTGACTTTAAGAAATTTGCCAAAAATGTTTTTCAGTACGAAATCTGCCGCTCTTCATGGATTTCAATAAGAAATAATGACTCAACAGTTTTACCTTTTGTTGGCCTAATATAGGTATTGTGACCCGAGGCAGTCACGCCACGTCTGTCCCCTATCAGTTCACATGATGATCTCTTTTGTCCAAGTTTTTCGTATCTCTAACGACAATAGGACGCCATTTTGCGCATGTGCAGTTAGTTCTTTTTAAACAGATAACAACTGAAGAACGCCTGGCACTAGTTTTAATGCCAACTTTTATAATTAATTTTCCTTCACCTCTTAAATGATCAAAACGTCCTTTTTAACCAATTTTAATTTGGCAATAGAATTTTCATCGATGTGTCCGTCAATGATTGGCTATCAGACTTTAGATTATTTGAACAAATACCGCCAAATCCAGTACAGTCCCAGCATACATATTATTCACTAGACAGTCAACAATGGCTATATTCAATCAATGTAGACCGTAATTTGTTATTAATATTAGTAATCAAATTTATGTTATATCACAGTTCATTCCTTCCTCTTGATTCAGAAATTATCATTTGTCACATTAATGACCAGGTGCGCCGACAGAAGAAGGGGGGGGGGTCACATGGGGGCGGAGGCGGGGGCGGCGGGGCATAAGGGGGCGACGGCGGCGGCGAAGTATTGTGAGTCGAAACCAATCGGCTCATAATACATGTATTTTTTTCAGGAGTGTTACTTACATCTTATATACGTTGTACCCACCCAGTTATTGGGTAAATTAATGTTGACTGACTGAAGAGTTACAAATAACAGAAAATCGTCTGTGGTAGTACCGCGGCGTATATGGAGTTCTGTTTCGGAGGCGGGTTACTCGAACAACAGGGTTGAGGGGTCATTCCTCTCATTTCTACATTCTTTATTCTTACACTTCCGGAAATTTCGGGGGGGGCTTGGCATTCCTTACTACTTCCTTCTTACCCTCAGTGCATTTATACTGACCATGGCACGAAAGTCAAACCCCTGTGCCACGTACAGTATTTCGTTTCGCACTGCAATTAGTTTTGCGTCGCCTTTCACTATGTTATTTTGCTTAGAATTACATTGTGCTTCCATTTTAATTTTCGCGCTTACAATCAATATCATTTCGCACCCGAATATTACGCTCATGGCGAAATTAAAATGTTAACGCGTCCACAACCATTTTGTTTCGCATGCCAGACCAGATTTAATTTCAGACATGAAATGATATGTTCCATGCATTTTAAATTCACGCCGGGGGCGAAACTAAATGCTGTTTGGGAATTTTGTGTCATTAAAATAAACCGTGGCACTAAATGAAAGGCCTAGGCCTACCAAGCGACCGCTGCCCAGGCATCTGCAGATATTGGTCAGCGCATCGGGTTCCATCGGCCGTTAATCTTGGTTTTCGCGACTTACAGACAGCTACTCTCGAGGCTGAGTGCACCCCGTTCCAACCCACACGTCCGTTTCTAAAATCACTAACGGAGCCGGGATTCGAACCCGGGGCCTCCAGGTGAGAAGCAGGCACGCTATCCCCAACACCATGGGGCCAGCAATTTTTGTCATACCAGGAGCAAAATTAACAGTCGTTAAAATGTTATTTCGCGCCGGGAGCAAAATTAAAGAGACTGTAGCGGTTTTCATTTCGTGCCAGGAGCGAAATGAAAAGTCTTGTATCGAATTTTATTTCAGGCCAGGTGAAAAATTAAAAGTCTGTAATGAATTTTATTTCGAGCCGGGAGCGAATTTGAAAGTCTGTAACGAATTTTATTTCGTGCCCGGAGTGAAATTGAAAGTCTGTATTTTTTTTATTTCGCGCCGGAAGCGAATTTAAATGACTAGCGGTTTTTATTTTACGCCAAGAGCGAAATGAAAAGTCTTTAATGAATTTTATTTCACGTCAGGAGCAAAGTTAAAAGTCTGTTAAGAATTCTATTTGTAGCCGGGAGCGAAATTAAAAGTCTGTAACGGATTTTATTTCACGCTGGGAGCGAAATTTAAATTCTGGCACGAATTTTATTTCGCACCGGGAGCGAAATTAAAAGTCAGTAATGCATTTTATTTCGCGCCGGAAGCGAAATTAAAAGACTAATGAATTTATTTCGCCTCTGCAGCGAAATTAAAATTCTGTTACCAATTTTATTTTGCGCCAGGAGTGAAATTTTATTCCTTTGAACAATTTAATTTCGCGACGCTAATTTAAATTGATGATACATTTCGTTTTGCATGCCAGTCCTGCCTTGAATCATTTGGTGATGGCTCCATTTTTCACCTAAAATATAAAACTAACTGCACTTGATGACCGTAATGCTCTCCATCACTCGTACCTGTATGTACATCGTTCATGTATATGATCTACCAGAGATACTGTCCAAAAATAAATTGCCGAAAATAGAACACCTAACGAACACTAAAAATAATGGTGTTGCAGGTAAAATAAACTAAGTAAAAAGTAATTAAAGGGATCGATGAACTAAAAACAGGAAAAACAACATGGAAAATTAGAAGTCGTAAGTACGAACTGGTAAAATTTCGAAGGATCACTCAGAAATATCCAGAACTGAACAATAATTCAGAACTAGCCATCACAGTCACAGTCAATCGCAACATCGGACTAGATGCTCAGGAATCCCATACCGTCAGGTAAGGGGTAAGGTCATCACTCTCTCACTTGACTTTCGCTCCCCTTTCCTGCTGCTGCGGTGGCCTTGGTCGAGCTTGTGGCGCGCCGTGGCCGCCTGCTTTATGCGTGTGTACAATCCTGTATGAAATATTACCTTATAAAAGATGCTGGAAGTGTCGTCCTTCCTGGGTTATACAGGCATTGTATCCGGTAACCACATTTTGGCTCACGCGAATGAGTTCTGCCACTGTAATGTTTCTGATTTTGTATTTTATGTTCTTTATTGAGCACTGAGTCAGTAGGCCTAGTGGAAAACTTATTTACAATTACGTGAATCTGTGCTAGTGAAGGTGACACTTCATCAGGAAATTGCTGAACTTACCCACCGGGCCGACTCGTACTTAAAATAAGTTTTACATACAAAAATACGATGTTGCAATGATAACTGTCTGAACATGTTACCATCTGAGGTTCAGACTGGCGACTGACAACACCTGCACGCTTATTGCAAGGTCAAGTTTGTACTATGCGCGCGCTTTCAATACTACAGCAGGGGGCCGTGGGGTGCCAGAAACTCGGCCAAGCCCGCTGCAGGAGCGAATAACAAAACCGCCGCTCGTCGTTCTTACTTAATATGAAAGACCCTATATGTAGACAATAGAGTTATGTACTATTAGATGACTATTATTGCGTAGGTTCATTATTCAAACGTTGACTTCTATCGCATGATTGGGACACAAGAAATAAAAATAATAATTTAAAAATTTTGCACAGCTGCCATCTTGAGTGTATGTAAACAATTTAACAAAATTAGATATCAGTTCATTACAATGTATATAAACAATTGCTGTACAAATTTCACTGCGTTCGGATGGTTAAATCGCCAGAAAAGTCTATTTAAATGTTCAAATTCACTTGGCCGCCATGTTCGTTTTGTAGTTAAGTGACTTTTATCACCGTACAAAATTTCAGGGTGATATCGGTGACAGTTTCGGAGATATAGAATGCCAGTGAGATATTTCGCACAGCCACCATGTTGAATTGGTGAAACATGATAAGCTTTGAAGGGCACGATCGGGGTCGGCCAAAATAGTAGGCCTACTATGACCTTACCGAATTTCATTGAAATCGCTCCAGCCGCTTAGATTTGATTAGGTGGGGTGTGGGGGAAGAGGGGGGAGGGGTGGGGATGCACACCAAGGCCCGGCGTTGGTGCGTGACGTCATGTCAAGTCATGTCAGTAGGTAATCTGTGTCCTTGACTCTCCCCGCCTGCCGCTAGCTACGTGTGCGAGTGAGCTGTGTATAGTATGTCGTGGTACCCTGCAAGCCAGGAAAATGCTTTTAGGGCCATATGACCCGGGCGCACACTGTCTACGCTGGAACTCTCAGTTCAGGGGCGCGTGGCCGGCCTGTCGCGGCTGGATTTCTCGAAGTCGTTCTTCTCTTCTCTTCATATTATTATTATTATTATTATTATTATTATTAGACTATTATTATTGGCAATAAAATGTTATTGGATACCAATAGACTACGTCTCATACTGTTCCCGAGTACATTGTAGATCAATTCACTATTATTGAATGGATTCATTTGATAGCAAAATTATGCCATTTACACTTAAGTTAGGCATACCCAAACACGATAAGTTATTAAAAAATGTTGATGTTGTTTCTTTCCCTTATTCGAAACGTACCACAAGCTTTCAATTCTCTTTGAAGCCTATCGTTAGCTCTAAACGACCTGTCTTGTTATGCCGATGGTTACTTCACATCTGATGGTGGGGTCCAGCACAAATCGTGTATCCTTCTTACGGCCAATAACAATTATTATTCTATTGTACTTTTGCTTCTAACACGAGGAAGACACGAAAACATGGATCGCGTAACATTCCTGAAATGTTACAGATGCATCTTAGATCTATGTCGGTGATTCCCTTCCTAATTTTGGTGTTTGAACGGAGCTAGGTTATCAGACACTCCACAGTGGTTGCAGCATATCTTCGTCTTCATCGTTACCACCATCTTCATCATCATCACCGTAATGAAAACCTCATTCGTTGTACGAACACAAATTACGCACCATGTCACATTGCCTTCAAGCAATTCTTGCACTCTCTGTATATATGTGGCACGGTGTCCCTACATGATGATTACTATACTTTGGATGTTCATTCACTGAAAATTGCGAAATTAGCTTCGAGGTTTTCCTATGCCCTGAACATAGAATGCTATGAAAATCAAATGTTCTTAAATACGATGTGTGGATTACATATAAATATGCAATTGGATTAACTCACGACAGCTACTTGTAGCATTGGCCTTTGAGAATATTTTACGGAAGCTATTCTAACAACTCTACGAGGTGAGTTTCTCTCCGAGTTCCCATATGAATGTTCGAATTGCAGAATAAGAATGTAGAAAAAAAAAAGGAAAACTTGTGCTTACTGACCTGGTGCAAGTCCTCAAAATGAACACCCCTTTGATGACTTAGGTATCATCGATACCATTTCAGTACCTCAAACAGAAATTAAATTTCTTGGCAGGCCAGGGAATCAAACCCGGACCACCGGGGCGACAGCCAAGAATGTTAGCCACTACACCACAAGGTGATCTCTTTCATTGTCAGCGCAATCTATTGCACGATGTCATGTAATTTCAGCACGAACTATAATAGTACACCTTTCTTCGTATTTTTGGCATTACAGTGCCCCTGGTAAGTTAGAGAGATGGTTCGCATACCATAACCAAAGAGCCGAATAGTTCCAAAAACCAACAAACAACCGAAAGAAATGCCGACAAGCTGGTAGAAAGACAGACAACAGATTTTGTAATTTTCAGAGCAAAATTGTTTTACAATGAAGAGCACTCTTGGTCTCCATACTGTTGAAATAATGAAAATTGTCCTAAAACTTCAAAAGTTAGAAGGATTTCATGTCAACTTGCTTATTTTGCCGTATATCTTATGTGTAGGTAAATTCCACGAGTTATTGTTTCAGGCGATGTTGAAAATACGAATAAAAGACATTAATTACCTCAGATTGCGACGGAATATTGTTCAGTTTAAAAACCTGATAAATTTACTAACGCACGTTTCTCGAATTCACATATCCCTGAACAGCACCAATCTAATCAGTTGGTGAATTCAGAATCTTGTTATTGAAATACTGTAGACTATAGCTTTATAGTCCTAATGTAGTTTTTTTGTTCTACCCGTAATTATTTAGGTTGCTATGAGGAAGGGGATATGGTGAGACAGTTTCCTTGTGGGAATGATACTACGGATAGATGCCCTTCATGACGTCAATCTAATGAGAGGATTTAATGACAAATGAAATTAATGAGGCAAGGTATGAAATGGTTGTGTGTGGTATTTCGAGTTCGGTGTAGTCTGACCATGCACGTTAGCGTGTGTAGCTACGTCGGCTGGTTTGTGACAGTATGTCAACAAATTTAAAAAATATATTTTAACACTCCTGATTCCATACCGGCCCCTGTTACTGTCACATGCATGATTACCAATACGCTTGATTCTATTTTTAGGATTATTATATCTCGCTGCACCTGCTACATCACCCAAAAAGTAGGGGCAGATGACCTCGTAGTTCCGCCCCTTAAAACAACAATAACTAACCCAACAAGTAGTTCCGCGAAGAATTATACAGCCTATTTTCATATATCCTACTTATGTTAATTGCCTCTATCAACATACAAAAGTTCAGTTTGATTGCTGTAATAGATTCGCAGATATTGAGAACCGGCTAAATATTGCGCATGGTCGCCATGTTGGATTTTTATATCTGTAGGTCTTAGAGTTATGAACTGTTACGTGAAGTGTATTGTGTACGTGTAGTATTCAAACTTCAATCGCATGATTAGGACACAAGAAGTAAAAACGAGATTTTAAAATTTCGCACAGCTGCCATCTTGTCGTTATGGAAACAAATGAAAAAATTAGATGCCAGTGGATCAACATTTGTAGAAGGATTTACTGTACCAAGTGTCACTGCACTCGGATGGTTAAATTGCGAGAAACGACCATGTGAATATGTATACTTCGCGTCGCCGCCATGTTGGATTTGTGATCACCAGGTTATTGAAAGTCCTATAGGTGAACGTATGTTCATAGCCCCAATGAGGATTAAAATTTTAGTTTGATTGCTGTAATAGATTCGTAGATATTGAGATCCATCTAAATATTTCGGATGGTCGCCATGTTGGATTGTTATATGTATTGGCCATAGAGTAACGTACCATTAAAGGAAAATTATTGCAAGGGTTCATTACTCAAACTCTCACTTCGATCGCATGATTACGACACAAGAAATAAAAACTTAATTTTAAAATTCGCACATTCGCCATCTTGAGGTTATGTAAATAATTGAACTAATATAGATACCAGTGCATTACAATGTGTATAAACATTTCCTGTACCAAGTTTCATTGCGTTTGGATAATTAAATCGCGAGAAAGGTCTATTTAAAATTTTCAAATTCGCTTGGCTGCCATATTCGTTTTTTAGTTAACCGGTTTTTGAAAGTCTTATAGATGAAATTCCAGTAGTGTCCTTTATCTCCGTACAAAATTTCAGGGTGATATCGCTAATAGTTTCAGAGATATAGAATGCCGGTGAAATATTTCGCACGGCCGCCTTCTTGAGGTTATGTAAACAATTGAATGAAGTTAGATGTCGGTACATTATCATGTGTATAAACATATACTGTACCAAGTTGCATTGCGTTTGGTTGGTTAAATCGTGAGAAACGTCTATTTAAAAGTCGCAACTTTGCTTGGCCGCCATGTTGGTTCCGTAGTTATCAGGTTTTCAAAAATCACATTGGTGAACTTCTAGTAGTTCCCTTTATCACCGTGAAATATTCCAGGGTGATATCGGTAATAGTTTCGTATATATCGAATGCTGGTGAAATATTTCGCACAGCCGCCATGTTGGATTGGTGGGATGTAACAAAATTTGAAGGGCACGGTCGGGGTGGTGTGGAATAGTGCTATGAACTTACCGAGTTTCATTGCAATCGCTCCAGAGGTTTAGAAGTTATTAGGGGGGGCACACACCATATCACACACACACGCACACAGAGACAGACACACTGACAAAAGGTGATCTCATAAGCTTATTTTTTCATAAATGAAGATAGGCTAAAAAGTATGCAACTTGTTGTATCCTTGTTGCAGATCTGGTTCATGTACGTCCAAATATCATGTTTTATACGTCTTCGGTGTGTTTCTTTAAGGTGTGACTTTCCCACTATGGTATGTTTGTGCTCCCCAGGCACAAAAGACGTTATGGGCACGGCAAACCACAAGCATATGACAAAATGTTGGCTCCAGTGCGCCTAGTGTCCAGGCTCTGCGCTCAGTACTAGACGTACTGCAGCACCCCGTCAAATGGACAGTGCTTGTGCGACTAAGCGCTGCAGTGCTAGTGTGATGTCGTGCTGCACAGGCGCCATCTTGTGGTTATGAAAACAATTCAGTTTGATTGCTGTCATTGATTAGTTGACATTGAGAATCGGCCCTGGTGCACACAGACGGACAAAAGGTGATCTCATAAGCCTATTTTTTCATAAATGGAAATAGGCTAAATACGAGATTTTAAAATTTCGCACAGGCGCCATCTTGTGGTTATGAAAACAATTCAGTTTGATTGCTGTCATTGATTAGTTGACATTGAGAATCGTCTAGATATTTCGAAATACGAGTAGACCATTGAGCTATGTTCTATTAGATGACGATTATTGCGTACGGTAGGTTCATTTTTCAAACGTTGGCTACGATCGCAAGATTAGGACACAAGAAATTAAAACATAATTTTTAAATTTCACACAGACACCATCTTGCGGTTATGTAAACAATTGAGTTGAATAAGATATCAGTGCATTACAATGTGTATAACATTTGCTATACCATTTGACGGCGCTCGAATGGTTTAATCACGAAAAAAAAAAGATCTATTTTAATGTATCAACTTCGCTTGGCCCCCATGTTCGTTTGTTACTTAACAGGAATTTTGAGAGTCCCATCTAGTAGTTCATTTTATCACCGTACAAAATGTCAGGGTGATATCTGTAATAGTTTCGGAGATATGGAATGCCAGCGAAATAATTCGCAGAGTCGCCATGTTGGATTGGTGAGCTGTAATAAAATTTGAAGATCACGGTCGGGGTCGGACAAAATAGTACTATGACTTTACCGAGTTTCATTGAAATCGCTCCAGCCGTTTATATTGTATTAGGGGACACACACACATACGCACACACACGGACTAAATGTGATGTCATAAGCCTATTTTTCCATAAATGAAAATAAAAAAGAAAGCTTTTCATTCGGTCGACGCGAATTTCGTGTTGACCGACTGAATAGCTTTCTTCATTAGAAATAACCATCACTGAAAAATGGCTTCTATCACTACTAAATGAAAATAGGATACCAAGTAAACGAAAAGCAAGAACGGGAGGTTTCATTTAGGAAAGAAATACTCTTATTGGTCACAAAGGAGTGAAAGTTTGGTGTGTAGGTTACACTCTGCCTTATATGGCAACACTGCGAGAAGGTGAGTTCGATTCCCATCTTAGCTATCTTAGAGTGTTTTTTCTGGGGTTTCCCACTTCCACTCCAGGAAAATGCGTGGAGAGTTCCTAAGTCAAGGCCATTTCCAACTCCAAAAATAACAAATTTTATCAGACTTCAACTACATGGGACTGATAATCAATAGGCTATGTTCCAAACCCCTATATGAAGCAACAAGAAATATTTCGAATCAATGGGATCCATCGTATTGATTTTAGGAAACATGTTTCTAACGTAGGCAACAATATGACCGCGATCGAAACGAGCCAGGTGCCTTGCCCTGTCTGATGGGGCACGCGCTCAGATTGAAATCATTATGTTGATTATTATTGATATTTCAAGAAGTAATTATCCTATGTTAGAATAAATAATTGGCCTGGAATTACATATGGCCCAGCATCGTCAGTTCACGGTCACCTTCCATGCTTGTCCGGGAAGCATAATTTTTTTTTCAGCCCGAGCCTAGCCACAGTATATATTTCCGAGCTTCTTATTGGCTGTTATGTCAAGCCATTCTCCTGGTTCCGAAACGAGACGGTAGATAGCAGGGGTCACATCCGATCAAACATGGAGGAACGTTATCGAGTGAGATGTGGATAATATTCGATGTTGAATTGCATTATTAGCGTGAAACAGGCATGAAACTTGCTTTAGTTCAAGTTTAAAACAACTCACGCAGCAAATGAATGCGTTCCAATCAACATTTAAGGTCTAAGTGAAATCATTTGACATTTAATCACATGTATTAGTACCTATGATAAAATACAACATATTCGAGGGCAGATGTGCACAAGTGGTAGCGAGCGAGCTTGGTAACTTTGAGGTCCCGGGTTCAAGTCTGCCCTAGGGCACAGATTTTTACTTCTTTTGAATTATTTCATAATATCCTCCCTACCTTTTACAGCATGTTTTATGCCTTGTTTCATTGAAATTATCTGTATGGGTGATTGAAATAATAAACATTGTTGGGAGGAATTCTTCCCTATTCTCACTTGAATTTATATTCCCCCGCTTACTGTTCAACGCGGCTAGCGTTCTTTGCTGTCTCCCCAGAGGTCCGGGTTCGATTCCCAGTTCTGCAGAGAAATTTCAATTCTGGTGTGAGGACTGCAGCGGGGTACACTCGGCCTCATGAGCCAAAACTGAATAGAGGTGTGTCCGATTCCCCAGCTATTTTGGAAGTGATTTTCCATAGTTTTCTACTTCTACTTCAGACAAATGCCGAAATTGTTCATAACAAAAGCACGACCGCCTCCTTGCTAATCCTCACCTGAATATCAAATACTCACCATACTACAGACACCACAATAACACCGGTTATCAGAGATATTTATTTATTTATTTATTTATTTACAAGTAGGAGGGCTCAATGACCACCATGTCCAAGTTGCTCAAATGAACAAGAGCAACATCAGCGTCAATTCCTGCAGTGGTCAAGCTGCTGGCCTCACCAAGGTGGACCAGCCTTTAATGAGTCACAATGGCAAATCGTTGTTTGGTGAATAAATGTGGAAGCACAATGCCACTGTAAAAAATCACATGAATCACTTTGGAAAAAAAAATTCATTATACGTGTCTATCTTAGACACGAATTAGTACATAGATACTAAGGTAAGAATTAAATATTTTGCATTTAAAATGAATAAGTGATTCAGTGAGTTCAAACGATACGTCGCATGTCAAAGGGTAAAGTATTGTAAACAATAACAATAAGTTCCGAACAAGTACAAAAGTGTTTAGTTTTATTATATCTCATAAGTCCAATGGACAATGGTACATCAATATTGTAAATACAGTAGTTAAATATTGTGAAACTTGTCAAATGTAATTGTAAGATATGACACACAGTTCTGACTATTTCGAATGCCAGTGCTGTTTTCACTCCGAAATCTAGATCCTTGTGTTCAAACAAGATAAAGGATACAGTGGCATTGTGCTTCCACATTTATTCACCAAACAACGATTTGCCATTGTGACTCATTAAAGGCTGGTCCACCTTGGTGAAGCCAGCAGCTTGACCACTGCAGGAATTGACGCTGATGTTGCTCTTGTTCATTTGAGCAACTTGGACATGGTGGTCATTGAGCCCTCCTACTTGTAAATAAATAAATAAATAAATAAATAAATAAATAAATAAATATCTCTGATAACCGGTGTTATTGTGGTGTCTGTAGTATGGTGAGTATTTGATATTCAGGTGAGGATTAGCAAGGAGGCGGTCGTGCTTTTGTTATGAACAATTTCGGCATTTGTCTGAAGTAGAAGTAGAAAACTATGGAAAATCACTTCCAAAATAGCTGGGGAATCGGACACACCTCTACTCAGTTTTGGCTCATGAGGCCGAGTGTACCCCGCTGCAGTCCTCACACCAGAATTGAAATTTCTCTGCAGAACTGGGAATCGAACCCGGACCTCTGGGGAGACAGCAAAGAACGCTAGCCGCGTTGAACAGTAAGCGGGGGAATATAAATTCAAGTGAGAATAGGGAAGAATTCCTCCCAACAATGTTTATTATTTCAATCACCCATACAGATAATTTCAATGAAACAAGGCATAAAACATGCTGTAAAAGGTAGGGAGGATATTATGAAATAATTCAAAAGAAGTAAAAATATGTGCCCTAGGGCAGACTTGAACCCGGGACCTCAAAGTTACCAAGCTCGCTCGCTACCACTTGTGCACATCTGCCCTCGAATATGTTGTATTTTATCATAGGTACTAATACATGTGATTAAATGTCAAATGATTTCACTTAGACCTTAAATGTTGATTGGAACGCATTCATTTGCTGCGTGAGTTGTTTTAAACTTGAACTAAAGCAAGTTTCATGCCTGTTTCACGCTAACAATGCAATTCAACATCGAATATTATCCACATCTCACTCGATAACGTTCCTCCATGTTTGATCGGATGTGACCCCTGCTATCTACCGTCTCGTTTCGGAACCAGGAGAATGGCTTGACATAACAGCCAATAAGAAGCTCGGAAATATATACTGTGGCTAGGCTCGGGCTGAAAAAAAAATTATGCGTCCGGGAAGCGGGCAAATAGACACTTCCATAACGTTATTGACGAGATTCTTTTCTGAAATAACGGAATCAATTTCTCCGCTTAGAATAATGTTACTGATAGCGCATAGCTGGTAAAAATCGCATGTATACCGTTATTAGACTTATAAGGTTGTTGGTGGGTTCGCATTTCAAAATTACTGAATTAATTTTTCTGCCCTGAATAACGTTATTGATAGCGTATGGCTGGTAAAATTCGCTCGTATACCGTTACTAGACTTATAACGTTATTGGTGGGTTCGCATTTCTAAATCACGGAATTATTTTTCTGCCATGAATAACGTTATTGACAGCGCAACGCTCGTAAATATCGCTCGTATACCGTTACAAAGCTTATAACGTTATTGGTGGGTTCACATTTCGAGATAACGGAATTAATTTTTCTGCCCTGAATAACGTTATTGATAGCGTATAACAGGTTAAAATCTCTCGTATACCGTTACTAGGCTTATAACGTTATTAGTAGGTTTGCATTTTGAAATAACCGAATCGATCACTCTGCCTGAATAACGTTATTGATGGCGCGCAGCGGGTCAAAATCGCTGTCATACCGTTACTAGACTTATAACGTTAATAACGGGAGCGCATTTTAAAATAACGGAATCTTTTCCTCTGCTGGTTATAACGTTAATAGCACAAACCAGGGAAAATTATAACCCCTTATTTCGTTGCCGCACTAAAAACGTTATTCATATACCATTTGTTTTGGGTACGGAAGCAGTAACGTAACAAAAATTAATTCGTTATTTCTGACAATTCTGTTACGTTAAGAAGCCTTGGTTACGCTGTTTTCAGTTGGCGTATATGAAATTGCCACATTATTTTGCTGTCGAAATGGAGCTCCAGGAAGCGATGTTACAAACTCCGGCAATTCATCACCCCGTAGATGTAATTCAGGGTGTAGATGTAGCTTTAGACAGAAATGAACAACGGAAGGTTTCCCTACTGAAAATCGATAGCCTCACTGGTAAGGCTATAAGTCGAATCTCTTGATAGCTAGCTGCAATCGCCTTTCGGTGACTGCCATACTGCCAGAACTAGTTAAGACGTCTACTGCACATACTGCGATAGAAACTCCGTACGCGCAACGGTGGCACTTAGGCCTATGTCATTTATGGCAACCGCGAATAGAGTGATATTTAACCATTGCATTTAACACTGAACCATTCTGGAATATTATTTTCTTTGGTAAAGTATTGCGACAATGCAGTTCTGTCTCTCACACGAACGAGTCGGAAGGACATAAAGGTCACACGAAAAATCACCTACCTACCACGGAGTACACACTGATGAAGTGAGGAAAGGATTCCGTAGCACCAAGTGGTGTCGTAGCTTTTAAAAATATCGAGAAAAGAACGTAATTAGGTGTTCTTTTCGAAGAAATCTCCAGTCACACCCGATAGTCCGAAAGGAGAAAGGTAGGGGCTGAGAGAAGAGTTTTACGTTCCTCATTGCCAGAACAATGTATACGCTACATAAAGGCGCTCTTTAGCCTCAGTGGCAGGGCAGTTCTCTATCAATAAATTCAATTCAAATGGCATGCCAAGGATGTAATCAGACAATGGTTGTCACGAAGGAAGATATTAACTACCGTGAATAAAGAATAATAATAATAATAATAATAATTTTATCGGTCCCATTTGATCACTTGACTCATTACATGCACTTTTCTAAGAAGGTTGTAATGTTTGGTTCTTACAATGCGCCCAGTACCTATTCATTCGGTCCGATCGTAATTTTCTCAATTCATCTGAAATCCCTATTGGTCTTCTGTGTAACATTTCCCCTGAAAACGTCTGAAGAAGGCTGTTAATTTATACTTTGTTCTCTGTATCTGCTATCTTGAGGCCAACTGTTTTGAGGTCCTGTCGGATTTCTTGGATCTATTTTCTTCCTATCTTCTTTTCGAGATTTCTCGTGAGGAAAAAGGAATGGGGTGGTATGGTTCACAATGAAGCAAAGAAACTATCTTCAGGTCGTATAATATAACACTTCACTAAGAACATTGTACCATGATCTTGATGGGGTTGCCCTTTCCGGACCGCGCCGTCTCAAAAGCCTTCAGAGCCTCTTCCAGCTTGTAGGTATGTGTGATGAGCTGCTTCACGTTCACCTTGCCCGAAGCCAACATCGCCAGAGCCGCGGGGTAGCTGAAGGAAAGGATACAAGTTCTCAGTCACTGAACAGACACAACACATTTGAGGCGTTCAGATGCAAAAGGGACATTATCCACTTTTTATGAAATTAGAGTTATTGATACTGCTATCTTGTGGAATTAAATATTCATCTTTCAGTAGTAGCATTTTACGTCAGAACGGACATTATCCTGGTTATGTTACACATTGAATATTGCGTTTTTCTGCATAAGGGACATTATCCACCAATAACAGACATGAATACGGAGTCACGTGATGCTCCTCTTCTAAATATTTGAAAGTTTCTGTTAGATTCAGTTTTCAAATGCAAATTTTGTAATTGTTAAAATAAAATTTATTTTTGAAATGCATATTATCCAATCCATCATTTCCAATCAAAAGGTACATTATCCATTTTATAATACTTTTTTGTTAACTTCTTATCATTTTAGTGACTGTAAATTGAAGACTTAAACTTTGCCATCAAATGTTAATGAGTTAGTGAACAGAAATCAATAATTGCATAACTATATGAGTAATTTTACGTTATTTCCTGTTCCTGTAAATTTTAGAAAAAAATGGATAGTGTCCTTTTTGCATCATTCCCAATCATATGGGACATTATCCATTTTATAATACATTTTTTGTTAACTTCTAATGATTTCTGTAACTGAAAATTGCCGGCTTAACCTTTGTCATCAAATGTAAATGAGTTAGTGAACAGAAAACAAGAATTGCACAACTATATGAATGACTATAAGTTTTTTCCTCTTCCTGTAATTTTTTAAAAAGTGGATAATGTCCCTTTTGCACCTGAACCCCTCATTTAACATACTGTACTGTATACTCAGGGCCAGCTGAAGGTTCTTTTTAGCACATGGAAGATCAGGGTTTGGCGCCCCTCTCTTAACTTATTCGTCTTGTAATTAATGGAATGAAATAATTTTATTGTTTATTACAAATTAAAATAAATAATTGTGTTTTGTGTTTACATTAAATGAAAAATTGACTAAGAGAATAACAAATACTGTCTCACAAAAGACTTCTTATGAACAAACGTTTAAAAACATACTGTTCTCGCCTTAAGCTTGGCAAGGTCTTTCAAAATTGAATCTGTTAATGAGTAGACTTCATCCTTTCGATGATGAAAGGAAGGAGTCGATTGCGTGTCAACTGGTTTTTGTTGCGACCCGCACTCGCGGGAGCGTGTAGTCAATTGTTTGAAATTGTTAAAACTTACGACAGAAAGTAAGGACACAAAATAAAGGTTTTAGCAATCGGTAAACGCAACAGCGTTTTATTCACGTCAATAATACATACAATACCATTGGCGCCCAACGTGGGACCTTCGAAAACCGGAGATATTCAGAAATAACATCGGCAACGATCCGATATTATGGCAATCGGCAAGACAGCAATACGCTTCACGGAGACGAGCGTCACAAGACGGCAAATAGGTTAGAGAGTCGCCCAGACATAAAAATAAAAAATAAAAACGTTCCTAGAAATCCTCTGATAACCTAAACATAGCCTAATTCTACAGAAGCGACTCATAACCTCAATTTCGACATGTCGCAACTTGCGAAATTAAACCAATCGCGCGGCCGAGTAAAAGGCATGTTAACAAGAATAAACAATTCTATTACAGCTCAAAAAAAGTCAACCCCTGGCACTATACAGCCCGAAACATCAAAATCGGAAGCAAAGGTTAAAATTTAAAAATGTGATGAAGTATGGAGTGCCTTTGAAGAAGTACAGATCAAAATAGAAGAAATAGAGATCACTGATGAATTGGCAGCACAAGAGTTTCAAGTGGAATGTGAAGGAGAGCGGCAGCTGTTCGAGTCCATTTATTCCAATGCAGTTACACGTTTGCAAACAATTATAGATGAAGCGGAAGAGGTTCAAGGTACTTTACTAGCTCAATTGAATCCAGCTATAAACAACACCAATCATCAAGAAGAAGTAGGCCTACCAGCAATTCACTCTAAAAGAGTACAGAAATTACCAGAAATCAAATTACCGGAATTTAATGGAGAATTCACAAAATGGTTGTTCTTTAAGAATAGTTACGAGTCAACAATTCATCAGGATACTCAGCTGACAAACATCCAAAAATACCAATATCTGATTGGAGTCCTGCAGGGTGAAGCACGCAAGGTCATACAAGGATTTACTATCTCAGAGGAAAACCACACACAAGTGCCTGGAACTTGCTTGTAAATACGTACGGTAATCAAATTCTGATCATTGAGACACATCTAGATGAACTTTTCAAGATTCCCACAATGTCAAATGAGAATAAATCTGAATCACTCAGGCAGTTACATCTTCATATCCAAACTCACATAGCTTCATTAAAGGCAATGAAGCAACAGGCGCAACACTGGGATACGCTGATTATTCACCTAGCAAAGAAGCATTTGGATTTCGTGGAGCAAAGAGATTGGCAAGAAAGAGTAAAAGGATGCACTCCAGAAGATATGCCAACATTAGAAGAATTTCTACAGTTTTTAACTGAACGTTCTCAATCATGTATGATGTTGAATTATAATAAAAATAAAGACTTCAATACTAAGACATATTCAGAGGACAAAAGGCCTAGAAAGAGAGTTGTTATGACAGCCACACAGGAGGGTTGCATTTTGTGTGGAGGAAGTCGCCCCATTTACATTTATAAGGAGTTACTTCAACGATCAGTAGAAGACAGGAAGAAGATTCTCCGAGAGAAAAGTCGGTGTCTTATCTGTTTGAATCCAGGGCACATTGAGAAGGACTGTAGAGGATCAAAGTGCAAGAAATGTGGACATTTACATAACACGTTATTACATGCAGAGGACGATAACAAACAAAAACAAAATGTTGGAAAAAATGAAGCGAGTGTGAATCATTGCCTCAAATTTCAGGATTCGCCTCCCCTCAATATAAGCTTGGCAAAAGAAAAAAACATCGCAAATACTTCTGTCAACGGCATTAATCGATGTGAGGGATGCTCAAGGAAGTAGAACAACATGTCGAGCCTTATTGGATCCTGGATCTCAAATCAATCTGATGGAAGAGAATCTGTATAAGAAGCTCGGCTTGCCAAATGTTAAGAGAAGCATGCGAATCATCGGAGTTGATTGTTCCAAAGTAGAAACAAACAAAACTGCAAGAGTACAACTCGCTTCAAGAAATGACGACTTTGCCATAGAGGAAGAATTTGTGGTGTTGCCATCTATTACAGAACGACTGCCACAGCTAGAGATCAAGAAAGTCAAGTTTATTATTCCAAATGATATTTGCTTGGCAAACCCGACTTTCAACAAGCCTGGGGACATAGACATGTTGATTGGTGTGGGACTCTATTGGAAGCTTGTTATTGGTCGACCCAGAAACGAAGTACAAGGACAACCAGCTCTACAGAACACCCGATTAGGTTGGATTATTGGCAGTGAAGTTTGCGAGAATCAACAAGGATTATCAATCACGTGCATGAATATCAGCAACCAACAATTATCAGATCATTTAGAAAGATTTTGGAAGCAAGAAGCAGTTTCGGAAATTCAGCATTACACAAAAGAAGAAAAAGTGTGTGAAAGACAGTTCACAGAGACTGTTTCGAGAGATGAAACAGGTAGATTCATCGAAAGGCTGCCATTAAGACCAGATGTCGTACTTGGAGAGTCTAAAGGCCATGCACAAAAGAGACTAGAATCATTAATCAAGAGATTACGCAGACAACCAGAACTCAAGACTGCGTACACAGATTTTCTAGATGAATATCAAAGGCTAGGGCATATGACTTTGATGGAAGAGCAGAAAAATCAGGAAATGTCAAACTCATATTTCATACCCCATCATGCAGTGGTGAGACCAGACAGCGACACTACTAAAGTTAGAGTGGTATTTGACGCCTCAGCAAAAACATCACACGGTACATCACTCAACGACAAGCTCATGATTGGGCCTAATTTACAGAGAGACCTTTTTCATATTGTACTTAGATTTCGCAGTCATAAGTATGTCGTAACAGCGGATGTGGAAAAGATGTTCAGGCAGATCCTCGTCCACCCTGATTTTTTTTTTGTCGTGTAGCCTCCTGAGAGGCCGAGTGCAGGTCTTTCTAGTCGACGCCCGTGGGCGACCTGCGCGTCGGGATGAGAGATGGAATGGATGAAGATGAATGAAACTGGGCAAGGATGTGGAAGGAAGCGGCCGTGGCCTGTCAGAAGGTACTGTCCCAGCATTTGCCTGGTGTTGAAAATGGGAAACCACGGAAAACCATTTCAAGGACAGCCGACGGTGGGGCTCGAACCCACGCGTCTCCCGAGTCAGCAGAGAGCTTGGCCCCTTGACCTAACGCAGCGCTTTAGTCCGCGTAGCCACTACTGTCGGTGTCCACCCTGATGATCGAGCATTACAGCAAATTATGTGGTAGGAGGATTCTTCAGCCCCTGTGAGGATTTATCAACTAAACACAGAGACATACGGAACAGGGTCTGCACCATACCATGCCATGAGATGTTTAAATGAATTGGCTAATCTTCATGAGAGTGAACTTCCAATAGCAGCCAAGGCTATTCGTGATGATTTGTACATGGATGACTGCTTGAGTGGAGGAAATATTCAAGAAGATGTGATTCAGCTACGGCAACAAATACTAAGTATCCTTTTGAGTGGTGGAATGCATTTGAGGAAGTGGAGGTCCAATGACAGACGTATTTTGCTGGAGTTGGAGAGCAAAGGTAACAAGGGAACTTTGTTGATTTTAGATAAAGGTGAAGCCAGTAAGACTCTTGGACTTCTCTGGGACTCAGTACGGGATTGTATTCAGTTTCGAGCTATACTAGCAAGGCAAACACCAAATTCCAAAAGAGAAGTGGCTTCCAAAATCGCACAGATTTTTGATCCTCTGGGGTTTGCGAGTCCAGTACTGATCAAAGGAAAATTGTTGATGCAACACTTATGGGCTGATGAATTAGATTGAGATCAGCCATTGTGTCCGAAGCACCTTCAAAGTTGGAACGACTGTTATTCATCATTGGAGAGACTGAACGACATCAGAATAATCAGAAATGTAAATCCAGGAAATTGTTCTGACACTTTTGATTTGTTCGGATTTAGTGATGCTTTCAAGAAGGCCTTTGGAGCCTGCATCTATGTAGTCAGTCAAACACAAAAGGATCACTTCGTGTCTAATTTACTTTGTGCCAAGGCAAAGGTGGCTCCGTTAAAGACCATTTCGTTGCCCAGACTAGAATTGGAGGCAGCACTTCTTCTTGCACAACTTGTCAAAACGACGGCAAGTGCTTTGAAAGAAGGAGTGGGTCATATCAGATTGTGGAGAGATAGTACAATTGTTTTAGGATGGATCAACACCGAGCCACGGTTGTTGAAGACGTTTGTTGCAAATAGGATCGCAAAGATTCAAGAAGCCACCGATCCCGCCATGTGGAATCATGTTCCATCAACAGAAAATCCAGCCGATGTTCTCTCATGGGGAATTACTTCTATAGAACTTGAAGGCAAAACACTTTGGTGGAAATGGCCGCCATGGCTCTGCACACAAATTCAACAACCAAGGCAATCCAAGGAATTTGAAACAGACCTGCCAGAACTGAAGATTACAACAGTGACATTAAAGACACCTGCAACCAGCAATTTGCTTATCAAATTTTCGTCGTTCTCGAAATTATGCCGTATAGTAGCATACTGTCAGAGATTCATCTACAACTGCAAACATGAGATACCAGAAAGGAAAACAAGCTCACTAGAGACAGAGGAAATTTGTCAAGCAGAGAGACATGTGGTCAGGTGGACACAGTTGGAAGCATTCTCTGAAATACAAAATTGTTTAACAAATAATCAAGACCTCCCAAAAAGAGTCCATTAAATTCACTCAGTCCTTTCCTAGATAACGATGGGTTGATTAAGGTTGGAGGAAGGCTTCGATTTTCAGAGTTAGTATCGGAACAGAGACATCCCATACTTCTCCCAGCAAATCACCACATCATCAGGATAATCATGGAAGGGGAACATCGTCGTCTTAAGCACTGTCCGCCAGAGCAGTTGTTACATGCAACACGACAGCGATATTGGCCCATCAGTGGCAGAAGAGAGGCAAAGAAGGTCATTAGAAGATGTGTGAAGTGTTATTGCTTTAATCCTACAGTTCCTGAGGTACGCATGGAAGATTTACCAAAGGAAAGAGTCACGCTGGCTCTTCGTCCCTTTGTCACCACGGGAGTGGACAACGCAGGTCCCATATCTATGAGAGAGAGCCGCAGAAGAGGCCGGTTCCATCAATAGTTACATAGCTGTATTTACGTGCTTCAGCACCAAGGCAGTGCATCTGGAACTAGTGTCAGAACTAACAACTGAAGCTTTCTTAGCCGCACTGCAACGTTTTACAGCTAGACGAGGTTTATGTAACCAGCTCTTTTCCGATAATGGAAAGAATTTTATTGGAGCATCCAATGCGCTACAAGATATCCAGTCCTTTTTAGAGAAAGAATCAACAGGCATTGCCTCCTCACTTGCTCAGCAACGAATCATTTGGAAGTTCATCCCTCCCCGATCGCCGCATTTTGGGGGATTGTGGGAGGCAGCTGTCAAAATTATGAAGAGACATTTACTAATTGAAACGCAGGGACGTTCACTAACCTTTGAAGAGACCTACACTATTCTTTGCGACATTGAAGCAATATTAAACTCACGCCCTCTCACTCCGTTAGCAAATGATCCCAATGATTTGCAAGTTCTAACACCTGCACATTTCATCTTGAGTGACTCGCTTATGCAACCTGTACAGATGGATGTGCTGAGGGAACCTGATAACCACTTGTCCCATTGGAAAATCTTGCAGAAAGTCCGACAGCGGCTCTGGCAGAGATGGCAGCAAGAATACTTGCAAGAGTTACAAAAACGTGTCAAGTGGCACAGTACTGATCGGCGTATTAACATTGACTCTTTAGTACTGTTGATCGAAGACAATATCCCGCCTCTACAGTGGCCAAGAAGTAGGATAATTCAAGTTCATCCCGGACGATATGGCGAGGTGAGAGTTGTCACCATTCAGACTCCTGGTGGAACCTTCACTCGAAGTATCAAGAAAATATGCCCTCTTCCCATAGAGCAGGGGTCTCCAAACTACGGCCCGGGGGCCACATCCGGCCCGCGGACAGATTTTGTCCGGCCCGTGGAGAGCTAGCATACTTGAAAACTCCTTTTAGAGAACATATTTTTTATAGCAAATTAAATTTAGTTTACTGAAGTATTCTAATTTTATGTTGAATAATTATTAATATGACATCTACATTGATATGGTCATGGCCTAACTACTCATAACAATGTTGTAGGCTTATTGTTATTGTTTTTGTGATAAGTTGGTTAAAGAAACACAGAATTGTAATGAGTAAAGACATGTATAACATGCAGACATATGAAATACTAATGAGATTTATGTAATTGAGATTTTCCACTGACAATAGTTTGTAGTTGTGGACTAATTTTACTTGTACCAATTATTAAAAGAGATTTAAGATGCTCATCAGTTAATTTAGATCTGTAAACATTTTTTGTGTACTTCATTTTGGAGAAGGTCTTCTCACACAAATAAGTAGTACCAAAAACAGAAACCAGCCCACGAGCAAATTTATGCAAATTATCAAATTGTGTCAGTGGAAGACTCTTATAAAATTCCAACAAAGATGAGTTTTGATATTTGTTCTTAATTATATCACTGCACTGTAGTTCAATCATTTCCATTTGAAGTTCCGGGGCTAGGGTTTCAATGTCAGTATCAAAAGGATCCTGAAAATCTTAATTTGATTCGCAAAGGCATCGAAGTCCGAGAAACGAGTATCAAAATTTATTTTCAAAGCACTCAAAGTTTCGATTGCAAAATCGATAGGAAACTCAGTCTCAGTGGTGTGGCTGAATATTTCACATGTTTTAAAATGTGAAAAACATTTACTTCGTAGTTGTGATTGAAACAGTATCAATTTCTTCCGGAATGATTTGATATTAGTGTATAAATCAGGAAGATGCTGCTTTTTTTTCCTTGCAATCTCAAATTCAGTTCGTTCACATGTTTTGTCAAATCAACATAGAATGCTAACTTCCACAGCCATGTGTTGTTTTGTAATTCAGAAATTCGATCACTGCTCGAAGTTCAAAAAAGCGCTGAAGGACTTTCCCACAACTAAGCCAACGTACGGCAGTATGATAAGGTAAGTCATTTTCTCCAATCTCTTCAATAAATTGTCGGAATTGTCGGTGATTCAGCCCAAAAGATCTCATAAAATTAACAGTTGATATGACTGGTTTCAGAACTTCAGACATATCCAAACATTTTCCGCACAAAGACTGTTGATGAATGATACAATGTAAGACTAATGGTTTTGAACCACCGTCATTTTCTACAGCCTTTGACACAAGTGCGACCACTCCTTTATCTTTCCCACTCATGTTTTTGCCTCCATCAGTTGTAATACATTTCAAGTTTTTCCATCGAAGGTTCTTTTGATTAATGGCCATTTCAACTCCTTTAAAAATATCTGTACCAGTAGTTGTGCCATGAATACTATACATATCAAGAAGTTCTTCATGCACTTCATAGCTTTTATCTACTCCTCGAATATAAATCAACACCTGAGCAGTATCTGACACATCCGTTGACTCATCCAAGGCCAAAGAAAACCACTCAACATCTCCATTTTTGTCGAACAGTTGAGAGGACATATTTTCAGCGATGTTTTCTACCCTTCGAGCCACAGTGTTTGCTGACATACTGACAGTTTTTAATAAATTTACCTTCTCAGGGCACATTTCTTCGGCTGCTGCAATTATGCATACTTTGATCATTTCTCCATCGGTGAATGGTTTTCCACGTTTTGCAATTTCAAGAGCCACACGAAAGCTGGCACGAGTTGCAGCCTCTTGTTCGGTTTTGAGTTTTGTAAATGAAGATTGCTGCGATTTCAATCCGCGCTTCATAGCTTCGAATTTTTCTGTCCGCAAACTTTCTGTATATTTTGAGTAATTTTGAAAATGTTTTGTTTCATAATGACGGTTAATGTTATATTCCTTGAGAACGGCTATGCTTTCATTGCAAATCAAACATAGCGCCTTGTTACTGGACTCAATTACGAAATACTGAATGTTCCACTCATCTTTGAATTTTCTGCATTCACTATCAATTTTTCGCTTCTTTTCCATACTACTAAATCACACACAAAAGCAACAATTCAAATCAAAATACTGTTACAAAGATGTCTTAAACTTAAACACGCACAAACACGTTTTAAGGAGGTACGCACTATTTTATTTCACAACAGTGTCATAGGAACTGACTTGTGGTTGCGCAACTAGCCTTCTTATATATTCCAATTACTGCCATCTAGAAGTGAGTGGAAGACACCAGAACTCTCTCGAACCAACGAGATTACTCTGTACGTGCTATTAGCGCCATCTGTTAGCGATAGAAGGTACTACCTATTTCCGCTCGTACTCTACGACTAATCTAGAAATTACAGATAATGACAGGAAAATTAATAATATGCAGTGTTGCCGTTTTGCGGACTTTAGTCCGATTTGCAGCCTTTTTTCAACGTTGCGTACTTTTCGGACTTTTTTTTCATCAGTGGACTATTTCACTTTTTACCACCGGCAACAATGATAATATGGTTTTGGCCCTCGGAACTTACTGGAGTAATCAGTATGGCCCTAAGGCTGGAAAGTTTGGAGACCCCTGCCATAGAGGATGAAGAAAAGGCTCATTATTAATTACTATGAAATAGATTCAATCTGTATATTTATTTACATAGCTTACGCCCACATTGGAGCACTTAAATCAATCCATTTACACTACAGACTTTACAATAAATTAGTTGTAATGGCTTCTCAACTTCCTCTTCTCCTTCCAGAGCTTCTTTAATCTCTCCGACCTGGCCGCCCTCTCTTCATTTGTAATGGTGTACTGTTTTCGTTTGACTGTTTTTAATTTCAATCTTGTATCTCTACTTCTCAGAATCCTCTTCTCTTTTCTCTCTGCAATTTGTTTCATTGTAATATTTAGCTCGTCTAAATCATTCTGGACCTCAACGAACCAGTTGTTCTTGGTTTTACTTTCCCAAAAGAAATTGAATAATTGTTTCAGTAGTCTGGTGTCTGGTAGTCTTACTATGTGGCTGAAAAAGGCAATTCTCCTTTTTCGCATTGTATTCACAATTGATTCATTTTCCCGATAGACTATTTCACTAGGCAGCAGTCTCCATTGTCCATTTACTTGATGTTTTTTATTGATGATTGTCCTGATGATCCTTCTGTCTATTTTTTGGTTTTTATCTGTTGTTGCTTTGGTATTCATCTTAAACAGGGTTTCACTTGCATAAGTTGCTTCGGGTTTAACTATTGAACCATAATGTTTGAATTTGGCGTTCATCGAGAGAGATTTCTTCTTATAAGTTGACCATGTGACTCGTTGTGCTTGTCTCAGTTTTATGTTCTGTACTCTATTGCGGCTTTCTCATTTAGGTTCCAAGTTATATTTTCTCCAAGATACTTGAACTTTTTTACAACCTTAATTTGTTTGTTATCATTTAGTTGAAGGATAGGGGTGACCACCTCGAAGGTTGGCATAATCTCTGTCTTTTCAAATGAAATTTGTAATCCAACTTTTGCTGCAATGTTTTCCAGTTGTTCAATTTGGACTTTAGCCTCTTCCACATCATTCGCCAGTAGTGCAAGTTCATCTGCAAATGCCAGGCAGTTTAGTTTAATATTTCTACCAATCTTGATGTTTTGTTGGAATTTCTTTCTCCATTCTCTCATGACCTTCTCCAGTACACAATTAAACAAAATAGGTGAGAGACCATCCCCCTGCCGAAGGCCGGTTGTGATTGTAAATGGTTTTGACAATGCTCCTCTAAATTTAACTTTTGCTTTAGTGTTCTTGAGAGTCATTCCAATAAGGGTGATCAATTTCCTGTGAACACCAAATTCTTGAAGAGTATTCAGTAATGACTTCCGATGAAAACTGTCATAAGCTTTTTTGAAGTCAACAAAAGTGATGACTAGGTTCTTACTTCGAGCTCTGTGATGCTTCATAATCCACTTAAGACTGATGATTTGATCTGGACAACTTCTGCCTGGCCGAAATCCTCCTTGGTACTCTCCAATTTCTTGGTCCAGTTGTTCCTGTATTCTTGAGTGAAGAATTTTTGAAAGATCTTATATGTGACAACAACAACAAGGGATATTCCTCTATAATTATTGGGATCTGACCTATCACCTTTCTTGTGTAGGGGGTGGATTATTGCTGTGTTCCATTCCTCAGGCATTTTTTCATAGTTCCATATGTCAATAATACGTTTATGTAAGTTTCGGAGAGTTTGATCATTTGCTTTCTTCCATAATTCTGCAACCAACTGATTTTCTCCTGCTGCTTTATTGTTCTTGAGCAAGTTAACGGCTTTGATCACTTCCTCATATGTTGGTGGAATAACCTTTTCTAGTGGTGTTTTGTTTTTAGGATTGGGGTCAAACTCCAGATTTTCTCTTGGGTCTTCGCAGTTGAGTAATTTTTTGAAGTAGACTGCCAATATATTTGCATTGTCTTGGTTGTTATGTGCCATTTTCCCATTTTCATTTCTCAGATTAAGTGTAGGTGGGGTATACTTAGACTGATACTGTTTAAACGTCTTGTAATAATCCCTTGCTTTATGTTGCTTGAATGATTCATCTATTGTTCTGAGCATTTCATTCTGATGATTCCTTTTAATTCTTCAAATTTCTTTAGCTGCTTGTCTTCTAGCATTAGTTAGTTCTGTACTGGATTCGTCGGTTTTTCTTTGTTGATCATTTAACCATGCTTTGTGCCTCATTCGAATTGCCTTATCGCACTCCTCGTTCCACCAAGCATGTTTCTTCCTCCTTTTAATGGGAGCAAGTTCTTCAGCTACTGATTTCAATCTGTATAATTGTATTAATTAATTAATTAATTAATTGAAAGAATTCCTTTCAAGGTGGGGATGATGAATGGAAGGAGTCGATTGCGTGTCAACTGGTTTTTGTTGCGACCCGCTCTCGCGGGAGCGTGTAGTCAATTGTTTGAAATTATTAAAACTTACGACAGAAAGTAAGGACACAAAGTTAAGGTTTTAGCAATCGGTAAACGCAACAGCGTTTTATTCACGTCACAAATACATACAATAACAGAATAGCGTTTAAAATTTGGTTTTCAATTGCCAATGTTGCCATTCCAATATTCCAAATGACTCAATAAAATGTCGAGATTTAATACTTAATATTTTTACATATTCAGGGGCGCCAAAGTTTATATTTCAGTTTTATAACGTCGCAAAATCAAAATATGATTTGGAACGAAAAATGGAAAAGTAGACGCTTCACCGACGCGGCGTCCTAGCTGTACCAGCGCCCCATTCGTCCGCATGTGTCGCATGGGCCTCGTGCCGGCCCTGAATTGCCTATACCTTTCACGGAAACAGTTTGGGGTGGATCATCTTAATTAAAGTTAATAATAATAATAATAATAATAATAATAATAATAATAATAATAATAACAATAATAATAATATCGTATGGCCTCGGTTGCCGGGTGCAAGCTTTGTTACTTGACACCCAGAAGGAAGCATGCATATCGAATTTCGTTGTTCCTTGAAGCACTATGAATGTCAAGGAGGTTAGATATCTAAGCTCTTGAACACTATAGCGCTTTCTGGTAGAGAAATGAGGAACTTTGTGTTGGTGGAAACTCCCGAGATTAATTTTGCCATTATGAACACGGCCTACTGAATTCAAATAGGTTCTTTGACATGCCAACATCGTATGACATGCGTGTCGTAATTTTTGCCGCCTTTCAAAAATCACATACCACGGCCAGGAGCGAACCTGAAAGCATGGGGTTGGTAGTCCGACACGATAACCACTCACCCACCGTGGCAAGCTTAATTAAAGTTAAGCCAAAGCATTGATTGTATATTTTGGGTATCTGAGTATCAGTGCACCCTCTGTTCCCAGTCTCGGTATTCCAAAGAGAGCATTAATTACAAGCTACAGTTTGATGCTCACGATTATTCCTTAATTTTGACAAATGGGAGCAAGAAACAAAAATGAAATCCACAATTCTAGACCTTTGGGCAAGCAATTCAATGTTAAAACATCCTTTAATGGCCCAGACTAGACCGTCCAATTGCCGACTCGAACCCGGCTCTTCACTGAATCTCATTGTTGGTGCATTTGTGGTTAATTTTTGTGGTTTTCTCCACTTTCACCACGTAAAGGACACACTAAACGTTTGCTACGAGGTGCCGGCATGATGCCACGTGGTAGACTGATGGTTGTTCACCTGAAACTCAACGATATTCGGTCGATTAGATTAGCAGTTTGCCTTTTCTACCACTACGAGCGCTAGTGGTGGTGGTGGTGGTAGAAAACTCTGTTTAAAGAGTTAAATATTCTCCCACTGCCCTGCAATCATATCTTTGAAAGTATTATGTTTTTTAAGAAGAATTTAATGAATAAAGACGTTTTTCTTAAAACAAACAATGATGTTCATAGGCATTACCCAAGACAAAATCAAAACATTCGTATTTCACACACACACACACACACACACAAGCATATATCAAAAAGGAACTTTTCACACAGGAGTTAAATTATATAATAAACTACCCCAGTATATAAACTTTGCCCCAAAAAATAAAAACCTTTGATAGAATGTTGAAAGCTTATCTGCAGTGCCATTGTTTTTACTCTGTAGTTGAATATCTTAGCGTATAGGAGCGATGTAATCTACAATTATATTTTATTTTTCTATTTTAATTGAAATAACTATCAGTAAGTTGTTGTATTTATAGAATTAAGTTTTCATATTGTAATAATAGAGTAAGGTGTAAATAGTTGTCTAATAAGATTGTATCTCTTAGTGTTATTGTTGTTTTAAGGGGCGGAACTACGAGGTCATCTGCCCCTGTATCTCTTAAGATCTGTTAGTATAATAAGTTATAAATAGCTATTGTATTAGTAATATATACCTGTAAGTTCTTTTATTTTATAGATGTAATTACTGACGTGTCCTATATCAAAAATGTATTGTATACATGTATTTGATCAAATGGATTTAATAAAAATCTAATCTAATCTAATCTAATCAATGCAGAGTTTCACTTAAGCCCTTATAAGTACCGTACTTCCAGTGTGAAATTGTTTCATTAAATCAAAATATGCCTGTGGGTACTGAACCAAGGAACACATTAAGGAAAGAATATGTAAATAAGTTAATTTGACTAGGATTTGAATAAAAACGAAAACAAGTAAATAAACAAGCGATTTTACATGGCTACAACACCATACAGTTCTTGTCCTCGACCCTTCCTTCCATAACTAGGTTTGCTATTCGTGGGTGTCTACCAACCTATCTCTTCTCTTCATTCTCATTTGTAACCCATACAAAGCTATTAAAGTTAGAAACATGAAATTTTGGGATATGTTCGTTGTAAGTCGAAAACGCACACTAAGGAAGGATTTTTGGATATTCAGGTTCTAAAGGGGTGTTAAGGGGATATAACTTAATTTCATTGAATGACAATATCTCCCGATTGGTTTCATTGGGGGATGTGATACTCAGCATATAAACTCATCATTAAAAATAAGGAGGGTTTTTCGATGTGGTGTATATTATTAGGTGAAAGTGGTGAAAAGTGGGGGTTGGAGGATTCCTAACAAAGCAAGTATCTCTTAAACGACAGAGGCAAAAAGTATGAAACTTAGGGGGAAGAATCAGCTTGAAAAATAAGTAAATAGGTGTTCGACCGTGTTTTCATAAATCCAATTTAAGGGGCCTATGGGGAGGGGTGAAATTCTGGGGAAAAAACGTCCTCTAAGGAAAGATTTTTGGATATTCACTCATCATCTCCCAGCCAAACCTATTGCACTTAGAAACATGACATTTTGGGGATATGTTCGATGTATGCCAAAAACGTCCACTAAGGATGGATTTATGGATATTCATTTTCAAAAGGGGTGTTACGGGGGTTAAACCTGCATTTCATTGAATAACAATATCTCACGAGTTGTTTCAGTTGGGGATGTGAATACTCGACATATAAACTAATCATTAAAATAAGCAGACATGTGTCTAAGGGTTTTTCGATGTGGTGTATATTATGAGGTGAAAGGGGTGAAAACTGGGGGTTGAAAGATTCTTAACGGAGCGTGTATCTCTTAAACGACATAGGCGACAAGTTTGAAATTCAGCGTTCAAAAAATCAGCTTAAAAAGTCAGTAAATAGGTATTCGGCCATTTTTTCATAAATCCAATTTAAAGGGCCCATGGGGTGGGGTGAAATTCTGGGGGAGAAAAGGAAACAGGAAAGAAAATGTCCTAACTGATTGACTGACTCACTCACTCATCAAACTCATGAGGAAGAAACAGCTTAAAAATAAGGAAATAGGTGTATGACCGTCTTTCTCATAAATCCAATTTAAGGGGTGCATGGGGAGGGGTGAAATTCTGAAAAATAAATGAAAGAAAATGTCCTGACTGACTCAATCACTCATCATCGCCCAGCCAAAATTATTGAAGTTAGAAACATGAAAATTTGGGGATATGTTCGTTGAAAGTCGAAAACGTCCACTAACAAGGGAAGTCTCTGAACCGGGGAATCGCAGATCCTGCTGTAACTTTGCAGATACGTTGCGTGAGCCCAAATAGGCAGAACCGTGAAGAGAAATCTTTCGGAAATTAACTTCCCCTTGTACTAGATGAAAAATTAAGATTTGCACGTTTAAATTGGCGCGCCAGCGGCGTGAGCTTCATTGGCTGCGTCAGAGGTTGCTTCCCGGCCTACGATGTACAGTCACCGAATGAGAGGCGACAGACGCGGCATACGCTTATATCCGTATACGGAGAGTGCCCCATGCGTTGCGTGATGAATATTAACATTGCAAAAGTTATATGTTGTCTGGAGGAAAAATATGGAAAATGTATGGAAAGGCCTCTCAGCATTCAACGGACAGTTGGATGGTAGGCTATAGGCTATTGATGGTTTTGTGCCTATCTGACTTTCTGGCGTTCGTCTCTTGTAACAAGTGTGTTTATTTGTTGTGCTTATTGATATTTACAGGTATCATAACTGGTTGTATAGAGAACAGCACTATGAACGTGGACTCCTATTCTACTCTTACTGTCGCCACACATGAGCTACCGGATGACAGTAACACCAGTAACACCAACAACTCTGATGAAGATAATATTTGGGCTGCCACCGATAGCTCACCCAGGAAAGTGTCAGATGAAGCTGTAGGTACGGAATACAAACAAAATGCTGTTGATTATTGGAAAAGCGGTAAGAGGCGCCCGCTTTCCTTTTCATCGGTAAAAAGTAAGTTTCACCGTTTAAAAAGCAAGAAAGATTTATATTTGTGGGCAGAGCAAGTGAAAAGGGGAGGCACCCGCCACGACAAATTGAGGAGAATAACATGTGTCGTAAAAGTCCAATTTGACATTGCCCATCAGAATAATGAAGTTATACATGACGTGACAATTCAGCAATGGGCTATGCTAGCTGCACAGGACATAAAATGTACGGGGTTTAAAGCCAGCCATTACTGGGTGCAGCACTTTAAGGATCGCTATATCATTTCGCGAAAAATAACAACTGTGACGACATCAAAGAATGTCCATCGAGAAATGGACATTATGTCAGCAGCAGAAATATTCGTAGAAGAGGTTACATCGGTTCTTGATTCTCTCGGCCCTGGGAACGTATGTAATAGTGATCAAAGTGGGTTCAATTTGGAGATGTGTTCGGGTAGGACACTGGCTATAAAAGGGTTGAAAACGGTTTGCTCCAAAATGCAATCAGTGGGGGCCACAACGCACAGTTATACAATAATGGCAACAATAACAGCAGCCGGCAAGCTACTAGGACCTCTCTTCATAACTCTGAAAGAACCAAAAGGTGTGTTTGGAAAAAAAGGGTGAAAGAAACTATGTTTGCACATGACAATATTTACGTTGTTCCTACAAAATCTGACAAAATGGGATCCGCACAATTGAAGAATTGGTTTCACAATGTTTTCAAACAGCATGTACCGTCCGGCAATGCGGCACTCCTTCTGGATTCCTTTTCGGGACATAAATCGTTAGAAAGTGAAGAGCGCATACGACTGATGATGATACCTCCTGGAGCCACAGCCTATTGTCAACCATTGGATGTATACGGCTTTAGGGTCTGGAAAAGCTTTGTCCGTAGATTTTCGAACACCGTTCGGTTATTGAATTTTGACATCAATTTGGCCCAGAGAAATACAATCTTGAAAATGCAGTCTCTGACATATCACCAATTGTCGTACCCTCGTTTTACTTCAATGTGGCAATACGCATGGTACCCAAGTCAGTACCTGTCCGACAATCCCGGTGGTTTTGATCACCCTGTGCCATATTGTTTCGATATCAGTGCAATACAATGTAGTACTTGCACTCGCCCGTGTTTCATACGGTGTGGATGGTGTAAGACCAGTTTGTGTTTCCAACATTATTACCACGAACATCACTGTTGTCAGAACTATGTGACCCCCCTGTGGGTGGGGGGTTTAGAATACACCCACGGTATCCCCTGCCTGTCGTAAGAGGCGACTAAAAGGGGCGACCTTGGCTATACTTTAAGGACTCCGCGTTGTTTTGTGAATTGGACCCCCAGTGGGTGGGAGGAAGCGAATACATCCACGGTACTCCCTGCCAGTCGTAAAAGGCGACTAAAATGGCTTCTCGGAACGGTCCCCTTTCGAGGGTTTGACAGTCAGCTCTAAAAGACATACACCCGTGCGGTATAACTCTCATTAGGTTATATCGCACTTCTTTCCGTCACTGCTTTCAGGGTCTGGCAACCAAAATTTCTATATGTGCGTGCTGTTAGGGGATGGGCCACTTACGCTAGCGACTACGCTCAAAAGCCTGTTCCGGTCTTGGCCGCGCCGACAGGTGGGTGTGCCATGTACCCGTTCAGTAGTATCCGCCTGACTACGCAGGTCCCCGCACAGCCGAATGTCTGAGCTGTAAAATCCAGTATATGCCAAGGGGTACATGCCGATACGGCATTGTAAAACATCGGACCCCCGGGCAATGCCTTCCAAGCTAGGCGGGCCATGCCCTGGCTGGGTAGCGCCTACTGTGACGGCCCGTGATCGGATGTCGGTGACATTCGGGGAGGATGATCTGGCCATGGGTTCCAAAAGAAAAATCCCCAACCAGGGTGGTCCTACACCCAAACAGGGTGGTCCTACACCCAAGTCTTTAACTTTTGATTCCCTACGGGGATCAACCCCCTGGGAACAATCTGTGCGTGAAAATCTGGGTGCTAACACCCCCAAGTTTCTGGTAGCTACCAGAACAGATGGGGGTGATTTCAAGCTGGTCAAGAGTATTTTGTTTTCTCGCCACATAGAAGGTGTCTATGGTGAGCTTGAGAAAGTACAAAAGATGAGGAACGGTAGCTTGTTGCTCAAGACTAGGACTGGTGAGCAAGTTGATCGACTTTTGCAATGTGACCACTTTGGCGACATTCCCGTCAAAGTGGAAAAGCACACATCCCTGAATCTGGTCCGAGGAGTTATTTTCCACCGGGACCTGATTCTGAACACTGACGAGGAGCTCAAGGAGGATATGCAGCACCGTCACGTGACTGATGTCCGGCGCATTACGCGCAAGGTCAACGGTCAAATCGTGGATACTGGTGCTTTCATTATTTCCTTTGAGCTTTCGGTGCTCCCGGAGAAAGTCAAGGTTACCAGTTATCGTTGTGACGTCCGGCCTTATATCCCTCCCCCCATGAGGTGTTATAAGTGCCAGAAGTTCGGGCACATGTTATCCAGATGCTCGAGCCCTGACGTCTGCGGAACATGCGGTAAGGTACCACACGAAGCGGAAGAGTGCACAACACCTTATCAGTGCACTAATTGCCCTGGATTTCATTCTCCTCGGGACAGGAACTGCCCTGTCTTCTTGAGTGAGAAGAAAATCCAGGAGATCAAAACCCTGGATGGTCTCACCTACCAGGAGGCCCGCAAGAAGTACCATACCACGATTTCGCCTCCTCCAACGATCGATTATAGAGCCATAATACCAAATTTGGTCCCGGCGACCTCATCTTTTGTACCAGCTGTGAAACCTGCAACTGAGTTACGTGTTCCGAAGCCAGCACCTATGATTCTAATGGAAAGCCCGAAGGTGACTTCAACTCCACCTTCGGCCAACACGAAGGCTGTGCGAGCGAAGGCTGCTCCGCCCGCACAGCCGGGGAGGAAGTCGAAGACTTACTCCCCACTCGGGAGGAAGTCGAAGTCTTCCTCCCCACCCAAACGGTCGGCGAAAGCCGCGCCGAAGCCGGCGGAGGCGGCATCGTCGACCAGGGTCAGGACTTCGGCTCCTGACCCGTCTATATACCTTAAAGAGCCGGGGGCGGGTAAGAAGGGACCCCGCACTACGCATTCCCTTTCTCCAAAAAAGGGGAAGCCATCCGCGCCAACACCTGCGGATGCTTCTGCGCCTGGGGACGTTTCGGTCCCCAGATCTGCGCGCTCCCCATGGAGATCCCCCCGCCGCCGAACTGCGTCCAGGAAATCTTCCACCGAGTCGATTCACTCCATGAACTCGCCTGAGGACATGGAGATTATAGTCGACGTAGTGACTGTAGATCCTACAGGGTCAAAGTTGGAGTAGCTTGCTGCTCCAAGTTATTCCCTAAGTTCACACAATGGCACTGTTACAGTGGAATTGTAACAGTTATGACAGGCATTTGACAGAACTCCGTCAGCTTATTGCCCAATACGCAGCGAGTATAGTCTGCCTACAGGAAACAAACCTCAGACCTGATCATGAGACTGTTCTGAGAGGTTTCCGACTATACTCTAAAGAGCGACAAGACGCCGCCCGGGCTTCCGGGGGCGTTTGTACCTTCGTTCGCTCTGACTGCTATAGTGAGGAGTTTCCACTCGCCACTCCTCTGGAAGCTATTGCAGTTCGCGTGTCCTTGCCTGCTATGACAACTGTTTGTAACGTGTACCTTCCACCGAACCAGCCCCTTGATATTAATGACGTCTTAGATCTTGTTGATCAACTTCCAGTCCCTTTCCTACTCGTGGGTGATTTCAACTCTCATCACCCCCACTGGGGATCACCATCTTCCTGCCCCAGAGGAAGGGACGTGGAGGGCTTAATTCAAGGGATGGATTTATGTCTATTAAATACAGGGGAAGCTACACATTTTAGCTTAGCGCACGGCACGTACTCACACATTGACTTGAGTGTGTGTAGCCGTGCGCTGGTCCCCCTATTTGGTTGGTATGTACACGACGACCTCTGTGACAGTGACCATTTCCCGATCGTTCTTACCCTTCTGAACCAGACGCCCGTGGAGTTCCCCAGTCGTTGGGTGCTTAAGCGGGCAAATTGGCCCTCGTTTCAAGAACGAGCTGTGTTCGTTGATCTTGGTTGCCGGAGCGTCGATGACGAGGTACAGCACATCACCGATGTGCTTCTTGCTGCCGCCGAAGAGTCCATTCCATCCTTTTCTGGGACTCCTCGTCGCAAACTCGTCCCTTGGTGGACAGAGGATATTGCAGCGGCAATAAGAGACCGTCGTCGAGCTCATAAGCACTACCGTCGGCGTCCAACCATGGCCAATTTGGTGGCGTTTAAGAAATTTCGTGCAAAGGCACGAATTCTTATTCGCCAGAGTAAGAAACAATCCTGGGAACGGTATGTGTCTTCTATTACGGCACATACCCGCTCCTCTCAAGTGTGGACTAAACTAAGACGCATTTCGGGAATTCAGACATCTTCTACTGTACCGGGAATTTCCATTGATAATGAATTGGTTACAGATCCTTATCGCGTTGCAAACCATCTCGCCTCGTATTTTGCGGATATATCCGGTTCCGATAACTATGACCCTGCCTTCGTGGCCCTGAGGCGCGAAGCGGAACGTTTCCATCTTAGTTTTGCTTCCCGCGCTTCGGAGGAGTACAACGTGCCCTTTACGGAGTGGGAACTCCGCGGAGCGCTGGCGCTCTGCAGGGACACGTCTCCTGGCCCGGATAATATTCACAACCAGATGCTTAAACACCTTAACGATGAGAGCATTCGTTATTTGCTCAGGGTGTTTAATCGTATCTGGTTGGAAGGTGTGTTTCCAGCGCAATGGCAGGAAGGTATCATTATACCTATCCTGAAGCCCGATAAGGATCCCAAATTGACAGGGAGTTACAGACCTATTTGTCTCACTAACGGTCTGTGCAAGCTCTTTGAGAGGATGGTCAATCGGCGCTTGGTGTGGGTCCTGGAGAAACGGGGACTCCTGTCTGAATACCAGTGTGGTTTCAGGGCGTCTCGGTGTACCAACGACCATCTGGTACGCCTGGAGACCGCCATACAGGACGCTTTTCTCCGGCGACAGCACCTAGTCGCTGTTTTCTTTGATCTCGAGAAGGCCTATGACACCACTTGGCGTTACGGCATCCTCTCTACCCTGCATCAATGGAAATTCCGAGGTAACTTGCCGGTTTTTATTGCGAATTTTCTGTCTCTTCGCCTGTTCCGTGTCCGAATAGGGGGGACATATTCGCAATATCATATACAGGAAAACGGAGTCCCACAGGGATCGGTGCTTAGCGTAACATTATTTGCGATTGCCATAAACGGTATAGTCGCTGCTGCTGGTCCAGCAGTGGTACCGTCGCTATATGTAGACGACTTCGCTCTACATTATAGTGCGCAAAATATGGCGGTCGCTGAACGACAGCTACAACAAGCTATTCGGAGAGTGGAACGCTGGACACTAGAGCATGGCTTTCGATTCTCTACCGCTAAGACCTCGGTTGTCCATTTCTGCCGAAAGCGCACTCTCCATCCAGATCCTGAGCTTTATCTGGGCGCTGTAGCTTTGCCGGTCGTTGCTGCGTACCGGTTCCTTGGGCTCCTTTTCGATCAGAAATTGACGTGGGAGCCACACGTGCGGTGTTTGAAAACTACCTGTGCTAAGAAACTCAACATGTTGCGGTTTCTTAGCGGCACATCATGGGGGGCGGACCGCGCGGTGCTCCTACGATTTTATAAGGCTCTGATTTTATCTCGATTGGATTATGGCAGTGTAGCATATGGTTCGGCCCGTAAGTCAGTGCTTGCTAAACTGGACAGTGTCCACCACGGCGGTGTGAGGCTGGCGACGGGTGCCTTTCGGACGAGCCCAGTCGTCAGCTTGCTCGCCGAGGCTGGCGTACCTCCTTTACACCTGAGGCGCCAACAAGTACTGCTGACCTATGCTGCAACTATTCGACAGATGCCCCTTCATCCAAGCTATCCATGTTTGTTTTCCAATCCGAATCGCCGGCTGTATGATGCGCTCGCCCGAGCCACTCGGCCGGCGGGGATTCGCTTGGATGACTTATACAGTCAGTTCCGATTTCCTTATGTCTCCTGTATCGTCCGAGTACCTAGCAAGGCCCCTCCGTGGATGGTCGCTCGCCCTGATATCATCCTGGATCTGCATACCGGCCCAAAGTCGGACACTGACTCCTCCGTCCATCGGAGGCTGTTCCAGTCCGTTGTGAGCCGGTATCCGGGATCAGGGCTTGTATTCACGGACGGTTCGAGGGTAAACGAGAAAGTAGGCTGTGCATTTGTGGTTGAAGATCGTCGGTTTCTCTTTTCACTTCCCGATGCCTGTGGCGTGTACACAGCGGAGCTCTATGCCATCTTAGAGGCTCTGCGGTACACGTTATCAGACGATCACCAGCACTTTCTTGTGTGTACTGACTCTCTGAGTGCGCTGCAAGCGATCGATGTGTGTTTCCCGAAGCATCCGTTGGTCCAGCGTGTGCACGACCTGCTCGTCAGTTCGCGTTCCGCTGGGGCCGGGGTGTCCTTTGTGTGGCTTCCTAGCCACATGGGTATTGCGGGAAACGAGCTTGCTGATCAGGCGGCGAGAGAGGCAGTCGCACTGCCCTCGCTACCGTATAAGGTGCCTGCTAGTGATGTGCGCTCTCAGTTGCGGCATTCGATCCTGTCGCATTGGGAGGAAGCATGGCGTGCCACGCCTCCACCCAACAAACTGAGAGGCATCAAGGAGACAACGAAGGTGTGGAAATCTTCCTTCCGATCTCTCCGGAAGGAAGCTGTGGTACTCTGTCGACTCCGGATCGGCCATGGGATTGCTACGCACTCCCACTTGCTGAAGCGAGAAGATCCCCCTGTGTGTACTTGCGGCGCCCACCTAACCGTGGCACACCTTCTCTTGGAGTGTGTGGATCTGGCCGATCTGCGCCGGACTCTTAAACTGCCTAATACCCTCTCCCTTATTCTCCGTGATGACGGGCCGTCAGCTGACCTCGTCATCCGGTTCATGAGGGAGAGTGGTTACTTTTTTAAGTTTTAATGTGTAGTTACGACTTTTAATTGTGGTTAAATCTGTTTTATGTTTTTTTTTTATTGTGTTATGTATTGTATTGTTCACTATGCCTTATTTGTTTTTATCCTTTTTTACCATCCGCCTTTTCTTCTTTTTATTCAAATAAGGCATATTTTTTGGGGCTCACTGTCTGTTTTATAAACACCATTTTCGCTTCATCCATGGCAGTGAGTTGTTTTTATCTACATCCTTTCATTTCACGTCATTTCATTTCATTAGGGGCCGATAACCTCGATGTTAGGCCCCTTAAAACAACAATTATCATCATCATCAGAACTATGTGAAGTAGCTTGGTCACTTTCTCACTTGTTTGACTATTGGTTCAGTTTACTCTGTGTTGTGTTGTAATGATATGTATTTGTGGTACCTTACATTGCATGATTAATAATAAAGCACGACGTGCAATATATTGTAAAGATGCAGCATTAATGTCCACGCCGCAGCGCAGGTTGTGAGCGCGAGTACGGGAGGGCAGTCGTTTGGAGCATGACCTTTTGAGCCACCAATCAGGCGTGAGGCACACCCGCGCTTGACCAGCGCGCACAGTTCAAAATTGTTGTACTTATTGCCGTCTACGGAGGGCAGGAGTTAATTTCCGAAAGATTTTTCTTCATGGTTTTGCCTAGTTGGGCTCAAGCAACATAGTTGCTAAGTTTCAGCAGGATCCGCGATTCCCCGGTTCAGAGACTTCCCTTGTAAGGAAGGATTTTTGGATATTCGGGTTCTTAAGGGGTGTTAAGAGGGTAAACGTGCATTTTATTGAATAACAATATCTCACGAGTGATTTCATTTGGGGATGTGATACTTGGCATATAGACTAATCATTAAAAATAAGCAGACACATGTCTAATGATTTTTCGATGTGGTGGATATTATGAGGTGAAAGGGATGAAAAGTGGGTGTTGAAGGATTCCTAACGGAGCGTGTATCTCTTAAACACCATTGGCGAGGAGTTTGAAACTCAGAGGAAAACAATCAGCTTAAAAATAAGTAAATAGGTGTTCGACCGTTTTTTTCATAAATCCAATTTAAGGGGCCCATGTGGAGGGGTGAAATTCTGGAAGAAAAGCGTCCACTAAGGAAGGATTTTTGGATAATCACTCTCATCGACCAACCAAAACTGTTAAAGTTAGAAACATGAAATTTTGGGGATATGTTTGTTGTATGTCAGGAACGTCTACTAAGGAAGGGTTTTTGGATATTCTTCGAAAGAGGTGTTAACGGGGTTAAACCTGCATTTTATTGAATAACAATTTATCACGAGTAGTTTCATTTGGGGATGTGATACTCGGCATATTAACTAATGATAAAAAAGAAATAAGCAGACACGTGTCTAAGGATTTTTCGATGCGGTATATGTTATGAGGTGAAAGGGGGAAAATGTGGGCGTAGAGATTTTTTTACTTGTGTAATTTTATGATGTGTACTTTTTTCATAGGAATTTAGGTAAATGGATTTTGGGTTTAGTCAGTGTGTTGAATATACTGTATCTCACTTATTTCCTATTTACGTTTGTGGTCGGAAACCGTGTTGTAATATTAAGTCGAATTCCATACATGTGATGTGAAGTTGGGGAGATTTTGATATTTATGTGCCATTGTTGTGCTATATTGTCTTTATTGTCTGATTGTTTACGGTCTTTTCCAAATTATTACCATTATTATTCAAAATTAAACTATAAATCAAACATAGCATTCATGATCGAGACGTTGCTAAGTGTACTCTTTACAACTACAATTTTCGCGGGTGAAGCTGCGACGGGCAATGCTAGTTGCAATATAAAAACACTTTTGCAATGGACTATGTCCTATCAAACATAGATATACTGCGCCCAAGGGCATATTGAGCATAGAGGCACATTCACAGAGTAATAATAATAACTAGCGGACCCGTGCGAGAACTCTCGCATTTTCTAATGGGTTGTGTGCGCCCCATGTGTACAGACTACCCGCCCGGCCCTAGTGCTATGCGGGCTGGACGCGTGACATTTTTGCCAGGGGCTATCGTCTTGCTTATTTGTTTAGCACTTTTAAATAAATATATTTTTGTTGACTTTTCAAGAAATTCAAGATTTTTTCTGTACTATTGAGAGGATTTGGAAGATGTTGGTACACACCACACCTTCTCACTTCCTCTGGGTTAGGAGCTTGAGTTTAGTGAAACTTACACCTTAGCTTATTATATAATAAGATAATAATAACTGCTGTTTTCCTTACTACCAATAACTTAGTTTTATTCGTATTCGCTTTTATTGTTCATTGTTGAGAATGTCGGCTAGAACTGCAACTATTAAATATACAGTACAGTATATCGGCAGCACCAATCAGGTTATCTGCCCCGGCCAGGGCGTTGTTGTTGAGGTCGTGGTGTTGGTAGTGATTTAAGGAGCGGTGCATCTGTCACTCGTAATATACAATATTGTTTGGATAAGGAAACAGGAAGAGTTACATTAACTTACTTTAAAAAATCAGGATATGAGTAGTTGTGTTATTCCCTGCCCTAGTTTAAGTGGGAGCATTGGCGCGTTGACCGACTGAAAAGCAATTATTTCACTAGATTTCTGTGAGTAAATGAGCGGCATAGCCACACGCCATGGGCCAGGCTATCTCCGTACTGGGATGAAGAATGGGTTGTGATTTTTCATGACTTCCCATTTTCAGCTTCAACCAATTGCCGGAACTGTTCCTTCCAACCCCTTGCCCAGCATTGTTCACCTTTTTACATAATATCCTTTATAAACTGCTGTGATGAGGTTGGCGTCAAGAAGGACACACTTCACCTCATCCCCAACTCCGTATAAACGGTAATAATGACTAATGAGTAAATATACACCACGCTGTTGACAGTAGGGGATTACTACCTTGCGGTCTTGTCCAGAAACTATGCGAATTGATGGTACAATTTCACACTTTCGAATTCTGAAATGTAAATCTTCTGGTAGGGTACAAGTGGGAAATATAGCAGAACCCCACGATCGTCATCTGACAAGGGAAATAGCAGGTAAGACAGGTCGAAAGCTATCTTGAAATTATGTGGAGGCAATCGTTGTACTATAAGAGGACGTGTGGAAAATCAGCTGCCAGATTGAACTACAAGGCTCCGAAATCATGTGGGAAGTAGCGAGTACAGTACATATTGGAATGGACAGCCCTGACCGCCCAAGCACTCAAGGCCGGTGGGAAGCAGTCACACGCTCCAGTCAGCATATACGCCCCGCCTCGCTACTACTCCGAGTGCCACAGGGATGTCCAGCTTCTCCAGCCGTCATGCATGTGTACCAGGATGTCAGGTACGATTTCGGAGCCTTGCAGTTCAATCTGACAGCTGATTTTCCGCACGTTGTCCTCTTATAGTACAACGATTGCGTCCACAAAGTTTCAAGATATGTTTCGATCTGTCTTACCTGATACTTCCCTTGTAAGGAAATAGCAACCTATGGCTGTCCTTGTTCCAATAGGTGCAGCCTACGTATCAGTCACGAAGATATATAAGCAATGGGTTCGAATTAAGAATATAAAACAAACCGTCTGTGCTATTAGCAAGGGCAACAATACTCAACATGTGAGAGTACAATGCCGAGAGAGTCTCTGTAATTGAGCTGAATTTCAAAAGGTTTTAGGTTGTCGTCGACGGTGGCGTTTGATGGCAAAAGTAGGAACTACAGTACTTGAAAATTTAATGTCTGCACTCCTTACTTGAATTAAAAAACGGGTAACACACAGGAATACAGCCATCACAATTAACACCGATTATCAGACAGATTCTACACCCTCCCAAAGTACACGGGGCTACATGACCGCGTTGTCGCAGCCCCTAAACTGAGGAACCAACCAAACTAATTTCCATTCCCTCTGAGATGTTGTAATGCTGTAGAATACTCACTCATTGCAGTATCTGAAGATAGTCTTGATGTCTACTTCTCGTAGACAGGCGCTGAGCACTGGTGCCTTTATCTCGGGAGGACCAACTCCCACCATCACGGCCACTCCTCGAGGTCTTGGGGTCTGCACAAAAACACCGTAGTAAGAGCAAATGTAGTCCTGACGTCATCATTAATTAGTGCACTGAATATGAACCCACCAGGAAGGCTAGACGTTGTCCAGTCTCTGTACCGCTACAGTCCAGAGCCACGTCTGGCCCGTCGCCCCCGAACATCTTGCAGACCTGCTTGACCACTTCCTGTTCTTCCAGTCCTAGCGTCAGTAGGGTGTTGTCTGCGCCGATCTTCTTGGCCACCTGCAGGCGCTGCTCGACCACATCTGGAAAACAAGAAATATGTGAGCATAGTCAAATACTATAAAAATTATAAAAATGATAATATCGGACATTCCCTGACAAAACACGCGACACCCATGGAATAGCGTTTCTAGCGGCAAGGTCTTACATCTGCTACAAAGCGCCAGTGCCGATGTGGTATATATGGCATCGACTGAGGCAAGATGGTACGGGTCTGCCCCACTTTTGGATTTGGCTGACTCACATTGCCAGACATCACCGCTATCCAGCTTGCCGAGAGAGATCTGACTCTCTCCTTCTGAAAGAAGATTCGACGTCCACCCCAAGGACCTGAAATGGCAAAATACTGTCGGGGTCGGAAATGAACAAGAGTTGACCAAGAGAGGCCGACAGGAAAGAAGACGGAGAGGAGCTCGGCAGAAGTAAGTGGAAGCAATGCCGGACTCAGCTGGGGTCCCGTGGTCGTCAACCCACGTCCCACTAGATGTGAGCCCCTGGGGGACTCTAAAAAGACAGATGACAGGGATATGTTTCAGTTTCGGTGAATTTCTCTTAACCCTTAAAGGCGGGTACACACTTGCGAGCGACTGGCGAGCCGAGCGGCACATGAGCCGCTCGAGGAAGAAGTAAATGCCCGAGCCTTCTATGAGCATTATTTGAGCCATAATGCTCACGAGCAGAATCAATCATTGTGTGTTGTTTCCACGTGCAAAACGGATGTCTTCCGAAGAAGAAACTCGGCTTGGTGTAATGGTTGCGAGTGGCGCAGCTATGATGATGGCCAATTTAAATGAAAATGAAAAGATACCCCGTCGGTGTTGGCGCAATGAACTGTACAAAAGACGAAGTGGGTCGGAATTACTGTTGGACATGAAGTTCCAGGTCGTTAGTGGTCAGTATAAAATTTTCACACGGATGTCGCCTACTGACTTTGAGACTTTACTTTGTAAGTAGAATAGGTCACAAAATCTCGAAACGGGAAACATATCTTCGCTCTCCGATTTCGGCTCAAGACAGGCTCACAAAAGCTGGTACAGACTTGCGTCCACACTGACACTGAGGATTCCTTTGTGCTCGCTGTAAAAACCGACTTCAGCCGGCTCAGATTGAGTGGCTTATGGTCGGCTCGCTCAGAAGCCCGTACACACTGACGAGGCTGGTAGTGTGAGCGGCTCATGATCCGCTCGGCTCGCCAGTCGCTCGCAAGTGTGTACCCGCCTTAAGAAGTCGTACCTCCCTATCTAACGTAAGTAGCCGCGTCTACAACCCACTCAATATTTCATGATATAGAATAAATTATGATATTTTTCTCTAAAAATTTATTTTCTTAAGTGATTATTTTGATTTCTAGAACGACAAGTGCAGTTCTATATCAAAATACCAATCACAGATCGTATTTCAAGTGTATTAGTGAAAAAAATCCACAGCCTGCTTCCTGTCTCCGACCGGGTCAGGAATGGAATGAATGAAGCCCCCATCTTGCGGCGAGGATATGAACTGTGCCGGCTGCCGAGGCCTGACGCACTCCTCTAAGGCAATGATTAAATGAATGACAGATGAAATGAAATGATAGTGGAGAGTGTTGCTGGAATGAAATTTTGACAGGGAAAACCGGAGTATCCGGAGAAAAACCTGTCTGCCTCCGTTTTGTCCAGCACAGATCTCACATGGAGTGACCGGAATTTGAACCACGGACCCAGCGGTGAGAGGCCGGCGTGTTGCCGCCTAAGCCACGGAGGCTCTTCAAGTGCATTAGTATGTTTTACAATTTGGTTTCTGCAATTCCATAAAGTGCATACAGTACATCAGGTTTGTCCACTTCGATTAGTTTGCGAGGTTTTGTCTCCTCTAATTTGTAACTGCATATCCTCACAATAACTAAGTGCCAGACTGTCGAATAATGGAGGAAATGACGTGAAACTGAACATTACATTAGAACTGTTACTCCTCTTCACATTGCGTTAGCAGTATCGTGGCGGTGTGACGACGCTCAACCTGTTAAAAAATATTTCTGTTGGCCATCAAATTCATGCTATTTATAAGAAATCACTCAAGGTTGCTATGGGAGGTATTCAGGATCATAACAGGCTAGCTAAAATGGATCAATAGATACAGCCAAATAAACACGCCTGGGGTCTTATAAACTGCGTAAGAGAGTAGGGCTACTGACTGAGTGATTAGAGCTGCCCACTTTGATAAATGAGGTGCGTCCACCACCGGGTGGCTAGGTTTCCCATTGGTCCCTCGTCCCTGTTGAAGCATTACGTTATGATAGCACACTAAAGTCTGTTCATCGGGTCAAGATAGTGGAAGTAAACACAGTTGTACACGTGATTACAGGGCTGCCCGCAAGGAGTGCATAGAGCTGTGCCTGTTGAACATACGCCAACTTCAGTGCTGTGTATAGCATACATGTGAAGCGGGCTGACTTATCGGTTACATGCCACAGCGCAGTTTATTTATTGCTCGTTTATGTATTCACTTAATAAGTTCTTAAATGCTTATGACAGGCAACAGTATACACTGCAGCAAGTCATGTCTTTTCTAGGTCTACGGCATGACTAATGATCTCGGAGTTTCTTGGCTACCCCTGTCCGGCAGAGCCGATGACGTGAGCTAGCGTGTTTCCCTGTCCGGGTAGCACTGTTTCGACTCGGCGAATAGACTTTAGGTACTTGACAACAAAGTATTGCTTCAGTGACTTCTAAATCAGATGATGTAAGGATTGTAAGATATCAGAGTAAAACGCAAATATTTTGGGCTTGTGTACCTACAGTTGGTAATGAGTCGCTCTTGTATTTATTAACTGTGGCGAAATTATTATAATGGGAAAGGGGTTTAAGTGATTACACAGGTCTGCGATGAAAAAATTGTTTTACATTTGTATAGTGATTTTTATGGTATTTTTTGTGCTGAATACAGAAAAAAATAGTGAAAAGAACCCATCACCTTTGTTAACCCACAAATCACACAATTTACTTTTAAGTTTTTTAAAACATGCGTACAAATCATAACATGATGGCTGATTATACTGATGGATGTTAAAAAGAGAAAATCCTCAACTCCACAGCAGGAAAAGTACAAAAATAAGTTTTGAAGGAAAAAGAAAACGTTACTACAAAGACTTGTAATAGCGTTGTAATAAAGCCTTATCAACATTTCTTACTCTATGTTTAAGATTAACCTATGTTTAATGTGGTTTTACAACACTGTACATAAATATACAAATGGCCTTTTTAGGATTTTTCCTAAACGTTTTACCTCAATTTGTAGACAAAACTTACGTCGTAGAAATAAAACCAATGTCATTTCTGAAATCAGCGCCAAAAACTACATAAAAATCAGTTATCAAAACTAAAACAATTTTCAAAAATACATTTTTATTTTTTATTTTTTGCAGACCTGTGTCATTTAATCCAGGTTTGGATACACGACAGTATAAACAAAATATCCACTGGCACACAACATAATTTGCATAGTAAAATAAATACAGTAAGAGCTGCAGGAAATAATGAAGTACCAATTGTCGGACATATTTGACAGGCCCCATCATCGCTCGTGCACTTATCGATAATTTAAAAAGCATATGATAAGGATAACACTTACCAGTTAGGACGACAGTGGCGGCTCCCATAGCCTTGGCTGTCAGCAGTGTGACGAGCCCAATGGGTCCAGCCCCAATGACTAGCACGTTGGATCCCAGAGAGACACCTCCCCTCCGGCACGAGTGTACCCCGACTGCTAGCGGCTCTAACAGTGCACCTTCCTCCAGAGACATGTGGTTTGGGAGTCTGTAACCGACGAGTTATGGAATGGAATTAAAATTCATATTTCATTCCGGAGCAGGAATGCAATCAAATTCAATCAAAATAATTCGTGTATGGAATTAAACCAGGAGTGGCATTGCCACAAGGAATGAAACAGTGAATGAAATGAAATCTGGAATATAATTAGAACATAAACCTTGGGGTGGTGTTAAATCCGGAACAAAATTAAAAGAATAAAATGCAAGGAGTCTATTGAAAATATTAAAACTCCTATTTATTTAGCGTATGGCTTATACAGACATTATCAGAAATATATATGTACATATTTACAGAAGAGAAATAAATTAATTTGTGCTTCAGTACTGGATATCTAGATTTTCAATCCAGCGTACAGCATCTCGAGTTACCAACAGGAAGTCCGCTTCATGAACCCTTATTGATTTGCCGATCAATAAGTCTTCATGATTTTTATTATTATTATTATTACTTATATCCAGGCAGTGCATGTTGAAGTAGGCTACCGAAGGCAAGTAGTGTGTTGCAACGCTTGCGACAGAGGTGGCGTGGTAGTTATTCCTGGGGACGACCTAGTAAGCCGAGTTCAAGGCCGAACTCAGAGTGAACGCGCATAAAATTTGGCGTCATTATGGGCGTGCCAGAGGTGAATTTCCAACCGATACCCGATTGAATCATCGAATCAGAAGAGAGGACGCCTGACCCACGCGGAGATGTGCGTGCTATAAAAAAAGACGCTGAAAACACGTGTATGAAGAACCGCCGATCCGATAGGATTCCGCATGAGTGCATTGAGACGTTCAGATAAAAAGAAGAAGTTTGATACTAGTCCCAAGTCCGTGAGTTGAAAACTACAGATTATTTTCTCAGATTGCCCCCACCCCACTCCATTCTGCCAGTTTCTAATAAATTGATCGGTGATGAGTAGTTTGGGACACAATTTGATCAGGCGCCGATAGGCATAGTTCACGCCAGTTTGAGACACATTTTGAAGGAGCTCTGAGGAGCATAGTTCACGCCAGTTTGAACGAACATTTTATTGTGCTCTTGGGAGTAGAGTTCACGCCAAGTAGAGTAGAGATCTCTAGTTGAGATAAGCGCTACTCGGCATAAGTAATTTGAGAGACTTTAAATGCCAGCTGCTGGCTGACTAGACTGTAATATTTTTCTGTAATATGTTTGTGTTATATTTTGTGATGTATATGTGCGTGTGAATCAAGCGAATGCTTAGATAGGGCCAGTTCTACGTGGAATAATCGCCCAGGACTCTTGAGTGAAAGTCAGTAGCTCATAGCGATTCTAGCAGGGTAGAATTTTAATTTTGAACATTTCTTTTTAAGAAGCCACGCCAAGATGTCTACAGCAAGGTCGATTGGTGGGATGATGTGCTACGCCTCTACCAGAATGTCGACAATGACGGAGTAAATTTCCCGTGGGGAATGCTCTGGGATGGAGGTTGATTTCCTGCAAGCTGGACGGTGATGTACAAACCATTGATTTATTCAATATGTAGCTAGAATAGACGCGGGAACGTTGTAAATAATTTTTGTTCATTAGTTTTTCTTGTGTATTTTAGATTTCGTGCATCGACACTGTTATCTTTTAAATGTATGTTGGCACGTGGCCAAAATTTTGTTTGATTGTATATTTTTCTTATGAGTCATTATTAGTATGCACGGCGCGTGCATTGGGATTTTATTCATGCGAATGCGAAGTTCGTCATGGATGATAAATGGTGCTGTATTCAAATTCATTTTTATCAGGAGAAGGGGGTAAAAGTTGTTAGATGTTTTACGAACAGGTTTTTATTCATACTAGGGTTGCCGAGCGCAACACCTTAAGATGTCACTGTAGAACACCTTAGTTCTATATTTTTGAGTTTTTTATATCCCTTTTCAGGATCTTCAGTCACGGACTAGACTGGGAACGCAAGTCGGTGGAAATATTTATGTCTTTTATTTCAGGTTTCTGTCAAACCCATACGTGTGATCCTGGTGTGTGTATCGTGTCAATGTGTGTGTATTTGATTCTTCGTGATGAGGGGTAGAATGTGCCTACCGCCCTCAAATTGTGGTTGTATTTTTGATTGGATAGGGGGAATGCTCTGGGAGGCTACCTTACCTTGTCCGGTGCTGATTCTTGGATTTCCGTGGGAAATGCTAAGATATTTTTATTTGACACACACACGTATATTATGTGCTATTGGGAGCACGCTTCTTCGAGACCCGAACCATTGCTATGGCAGGTCGAGGTATTTGACACGTGGGTTGACAGATGTTGCAGATTCCACGTTGCGCCCGTCTATGTCTGGTGATTCATCGTTTAGGCAGTCTAGCTACGACCGACTGACCCCTGTAAGCTATCTGTAGAAAACCTGTTCTTGTAATGATCTTTGGATCATAATATTAATTTGGGAGTTCGCCATGTCCGTTACGAATTACCGCATATCGTATGAAATGAAATATTTGTTGTTATGATGTAAATGTTGGCTTGAGCCTAGTGATTTCTGTGACTCATTTCATTTGCTTATTTGTTATATTTTGGTTTGTTGTGACACCGTTGGGTGTATGTAGTATTTCATGTAAAGATGGCAAGCGGCCATGTGTGTATTTTTCTTGATTGGTCACGTGTTGATATACTTGTGTTGATTTTTTAAAAGTCCTAGTTTTTTAGGCGTTAGTGTTGATTGCTACGGCAATTCTTTTATTCCAATTTCATGCGGAAAATATTTGCCTTATTCAGTGTAGGAGGTGTCGGATAGTTTAATTAGTGTTTAGTTTGTGTTCCTAGTGTCTGTCTAGCTCTAAGACAATGCAGATTCGTCCCCTGAAGGTTCACTGGATGGTAACGAATCTCGCATTAATTTGTACACATCGTAACGCATGTAGAAAAGCCGCACACGCACATGTCATTGCAGTAATTTGGGACATTTGGTCCAGATGTTTACGATCTCTCCTGAGATCAGGCCTAGTTTGGCACTTTTATTAATTCAAGTGGGTGTCATTTGGGAGTCCTTGTTTTTACTGTAAATAGTATAAATTTGTTGATCTGTTAATTAAATTCATTTGTTTTAATCCTGGTATTCACTTTTTCCCGCATGTTATTTTGTTATATGTTACCCTGCATGTTATAAGAAGCGCTTAACAACAACTTTACGAAATGGACCGTTACACCCCCGAAATTGAGTCTTATATGCTTCTTCGCAAGGGTTTAGTACATATTTACAGAAGAGAAACAAATTAATTTGTGCTTCAGTACTGGATATCTAGATTTTCAATCCAGCGTACAGCATCTCGAGTTACCAACAGGAAGTCCGCTTCATCACCGTGATAGGCTCGAATCGTTCATTCTCTGACAATGTGATGAATAGTCCGGTGTGGAGTTCCGCAGTCACAGTCTGGATTAGGTAGCTTTTTCCACTTGTGGAGAGCGTCTCAGCTCTGACCATGTCTTGTTCTGATTCTGTTCAGGGCAGTCCAGGTCTTGCGTGATAGGTGGAATCCACTTGGAAATCTGGACCTGAGAAGAAGGTATGCAGGCGCATATCTGTTGCTGCTTCTCACCGACCTTTCCATTCATCAAGAGATTTAAAATCTTAGCAACCATGCCAACAGCATCACGCAGAGTTCGATGGCGTGATTTTAGTCTTTTAAGATTCAAAAGTGGCAGGTCATTATGCACGGGTAGACTAGGATTCCTGGAGAACTTGTGGAATTACTTCCGATATGTCATTGCCAGGAGATCCTGTGGATAGTCTGGCTGCCTGTTTCGCTGTTGCTCAGTTAGCACCACCCAGGAGACATGTGTAGGGCAATTGGAGGTTAAACCTATGGACGTAAGCAACTCTACCTACTCTGTTCAGATTTTAAAAATAACAAAGTGCGAGGAATGAAACTCAGAGGGTTTTTTTATTTTATTTTTATTATTTATTTATTTTTCATATGGCTTTTAGTGCCGGGAGTGTCCGAGGACATGTTCGGCTCGCCAGAGTTTGTAGCTGCTTCTATGCGGACACCTATGGGGTGAGCTACAAGTACCGTCGCGTGTGGAGTGTTGTCTGGAGAGGAAAATGTGAATGTAAGAACTAGGATTTGGAAAGTAGTGGCTGTGGCCTATAGTTAGGGTCCAACCCCGGCATTTGCCTGGAAGGAAGATGGGAAACCACAGAAAACCATCTTCAAGGTTGCCGGCGGGGGGATTCGAACCTCCTCGCCTCCCAGATGTGAGCGACTGCCGGCAGCCACGCCGTAACAACCACGGCTAACTCACCCGGTAGAGTGAAATTAAATCATGAGACTCTCGGTGTTGAATTAAATGCGGAGTTGAATGAGGTGCTTATACAAAATGTGATGAATGACATACTCGGAGCAAAATCTGAGGAATAAAACACGGTCCTGCACGAACAGGGTTCTCTCTGTACTCGACCCGATAAGCATGAGACGGCCGCGGTCCGAACGAAAATATTCTGGTACGGTGCGGATCAGGCTTGGGTGCAAGAAACATTTATCGGGTGGGGACAGGCGGACAGGTAAAACCTCAAGTACGGTACCGTACTACGTAGTGATTAGATGTCTTTCACACAACACAGCAATTTCACATAATATCTGCACCCTGTGGGTGGGGTATAGATAGTGCCAAACTTTAATTACCGTATTATAAAGAAAAAAAAAGGAAGCTTGTAGTTTAACGTGACCGGTAATCTCGCGATCATGAGCCACGGGACCTCCTTTTTACGTGGAATCCGAACCACAGGACATGGCATTTCACATCGAAAATCTCACATGCACTGACCGGGAATCGAACCCGGTCCGCCTTGGTGAGAGGCATACAGCTTGACCGCTGCGCCACCACGCCCCCTCGTATTATAAAGAACCCCTGTGGATGTGGAGGGCAGAATTCATCCACAGTAGCCTCTCCCTGTCATAAAGGTCGACCAATAGTGGCCATTTTAAGGGTCGTATTCGATATTATGGTCCCTTAATGGTTTGACCCTTAGAATAAACATCCAGGCTGTTTGGAGAAGAAGTCGGGAGCGTGGTGGCGCTGCAGTCAAGCTTTTTGCCTCTCACCAAGGTAGACCGGATTCGATTCCCGGTCAATACATGTGAGATTTTCGAAGTGAAATGGCATGTCCAGTGGTTCGGATTCCACGTAAAAAGGAGGTCCCGTGGCTCATGGTCGCGAGATTAATGGTCTCACTAAACTACAAGCTTCCATCCTTCCTTGTTTGGAGAAGAGACGCCAACTGGTCAAATGGCCAGTCAGCCTATATGGTACTCCCAATCCCATCAGGTGGGTGCACAATGAACCCTTTCAGTTGTATTCGCCTGACAACGCAGGCATGGCCGAATGACGAAGTTGGATAAGTCACTGCGTATGCTGAGCGGTATGAGCTATTTTTAGCCTACTTTTCACATTTTGCAAAAATGAGGAAAAAGTAGACTTATGAGATCGGGCAAATGTATGTCTGTCTGTCTGTCCGTCTGTCTGTCTGGCTGTATGTGTGTCCCCCCCTATCAACTCCTAAACGGCTGCAGCAATCGAAACAAAATTTGGTAGGAGTAAAGATCTATACCTGAATATCTCACGGCTATATTTGAAAATGATGTCAGTGCTACCAACTGCTGAAAAATCGCAATTGAAATTTGAGCTCCATGTTGGATATCTTGGAAGGTATGAATGGGAGCTATTTCAAAATTGGCACACGTATATAGTGCGTCTCTATCTTAAAAGACAGTACGCATTAAATGGGGTGCGCTGATGCCAGATCTACTGCAAATACAAAGTTCTGCAAGGGCGGGCACATGATGTAATATAACTCGTATACAGGCGTGCTTTTACGCAAAACTCGGGAAATTTCCAAAATATTTGTTTGTTGTAAATAACTGTAGCTCATACCTTGCAGCGAACAACGCTACAATATTTAGATATGATACGCCGAACCTCAGAGCGCGATTTTAATGCACACATTATAACAATTTATATTTTCCAATTATTTATGAATATGATAATATTATAATATGTTAAAATTTATAATATTACATTTTCTCGAATATCATAGGTTAAAATAAATTATAATATGACATTTTTCATGATATTATATATACCTGAGGTATATATATTGTGGTCCACGTAATTTACCCAATTTTGTGTGGTCAAGTGGTATGCAGCCAAAATTAAATTCTTCATTTCTTGTTTCTTGAATGAGACGTTGTACAATTTTATGTAGTTCTTCACTTGCGCCCATACCATTTCGATGGGATTAAGTTCACTCTATGGTGGCAAGCGAAGAACATATTTTTTCTGCTAATTTAGCCATCTCGTCAACGATCTATTTATCATATCTGACTCTGTTTTGAGTCACAATAAAACGAAGCTTCCGTTTTAACATATCATTTCGAAAAGGGTCCTCTTTTGAGTGAGCCAATCTATAATCCGGTGTTTTCTCCGTTATAGGCAAGAGTTCGATTTTCCGACTGTGGTAGCCTACATTGTCTATTACTAGGATAGATCCTTGCGGATCATTGGGCAACAATTGCTCGGCGAATCACTTTTCTTACAATTCACCTGTCATTTCGTCGTGGTTGTCTGCCGTGTTCTTTTGGCACAGAAACGTTAACTCTGCACCACTAACGAACCCTTGTTTATTCCCGTGATGAACAAAGGCAAACCACGGAAACCACTTAGAGGAAGGCTGAGGTAGGAATCGAACCCGCCTCTTCTCAGAGTTTTGTCTCATGAAGTTGAGTACACCCCGTTCCAGCCCTCAGACCAGAATTACATTTCTTGGCAGAGCCGGGATTCAAACCTGGGGCCTCCACGGTGACAGAACGGTGACAGCCAGGTATGCTAGCCACTACGGTACGCAACGAGGCGGACAATTTATAAAGAACACAAGGACAACTTCATTCCACAGTTTAACTTCACACCATCACACCATCAGTCGGGGAGATACTGGCGCTTGAGTAAACAAACTTACGCAGCGTCAGCGCTGGGCGGGAGGAATAAGTGCGATAACTTATGAATGCTATCTGATATCGAGCTCCGGTTTGTTTTAAAAACTTTTTCACATATTAATGAACATTTCTTCTCGCTTAGTCACCGTCGTAAAGTCAATAGCAAAAAGGTTTGTCGCAACGTAACTTTCCTGTGATACCATCTCAGATTTTTCAAGTAACATTTAAGAAAAAAAAACATAACTTTCTTACTATGAAAATAATTACTGCCCTGAGAAATAGAGTATCTTCTACCAACATCAGGCAATCTAAAAATAAATTCTCGATCTGTTGCGATCATTAGTTCATTATCTATGGCGTGATAAGTTTTATATCTGCAAAAATATAGATTCGCGCTAAAATATCGTAATTGTGAAAATTGGGCCATGTGTTAATTATTTATGGCTTTTATTTTTACATCATCTTAAAGAGCGGAAAATTCTCTATAAGACCACGAAAACAGTTTCTTAGATTTGTCACTTTCAATTATTGGGAAATGGCAACATCGCCGGGGTGGAAGAGGACGAAGCTAATTGCAGGACATAGGAGTGCGAGTGAGAGGCAAATACTACATTTTATTCCATGCTGTCTTTTAAGGTTGAGACGCTCTATAGATAATAATATTGCAGTTTAATTTCCAGGAGGCCTTACATGGTAGTGTTGCCAAAATGATTATAAGCCTGCTGATAGGTCCAAATTTTAAATGCATATAACTTCTACACTATCAATTGGATTTCAACCATATTTCGTATGTGCTATGTGTGCATAAACAGATATGACTGAGTGTATTCTTAAGAGCCACCAGGGTTGCCAACTGTTAATAAATGCTCTCAATTTTTTAAATCCAAATACCCATATATCAGAAAGTATGCAAGCTGACAGATTTAAACGATGCACACGTATAGTACCTGACATTCTATATTAATTTGGAGTAACTTATATACGTCAGTGCTACCAACATGATTCTACACCTGCTGAGAGGTCCAAATTCAAATACATGTAACTTCTATACTATCATTTGGATTTCAACCAAATTTCGTGTGTGCTATGTGTACCATAACAGTATGACTATGCCGATTCTTAAGAGTAACCAGGGCTGTCAACTGTTAATAAATAGTGTCTCTATTTTTGTTACCCTAATATCAATATATCAGAAAGTATGCAAGCCAATAGCTCTAAACTTTTCACACGTATAGTACCTGGCATTCTAGATGAATTTGGAGTAACTAATATGCAGGGACGTATTTCCCACTAGGCACACTAGGCACGTGCCTAGGGGCAGCACGGCCTGGGGGGCGGCACAGCCTGACGTCCGACGGGCGCCGCGGCATCGGGTGAATTGCCGTGCCAAGCGCCAGGCGCAGTGACCGAGAACGGCAGTCAAAGGGAGCTTACTTTGCATTTTCTCACGTAAATTTGAAATCTAAATACAATTCATAAACTTAAAAAAATTCTCTTTTACAAGTCAAGTGTGAAGTTTTGTTTTATTTAATATGGGTATATTTTATGCCGGTAGTCAACAGACTGGCAACACTGCCAGTCAGTCGGGATACAGCAGACTGTCAAAGCTAGTGTATTATAAGTCTGAATTACCAATAAAGCTCGCTGACAGCTGTCAAAGCTAGCACGTGGGGAAATGCTGCGTTGCAACTGAGGCAGATCATGACGCATAACATTCCAAGAGTCTTGCAGGAAGACACAAATACTGTGGAAGTTACCCCCCCCCCCCCCCCCCTGCCTGGCGGTCTAATGACCGTGACGAGTGAAGACACACTGAGTCAAACCATGAGCTTATTGCTGCATTGCAACATTGCTCACTGTTGGTGCCATGGAGACCGTTACCCCTCTCGTCTCCACTCCTCCCTCACCTCACCCATCAAGCGTATGACAGCTTTCACCGAACATCTTTTGTAAATCAGATTATAGTCGTTCGCTTAACGTCTTCACGTTCAGTTGTTATCCTTACCAAGTCGTTCACATTGCCACATTGCTTAGATAAAGTAAGTGTGTTATAATTTTATTTTTTTATAATGTTGAACTAAAAAGTACCAATGAAAAAACGTCTGAAGCTTAGTGGTTCAGGTTACCGCAAAATCGCAAGTGAAAAACGTGAAAAAGAAACTAACTTTTTGAAAAATATTAAGACGGTTGACAGTTTTTTTTAAACCTCTTGAAAAATCCAACGAGAGTGGACTGAGTGGAGAAGGCTGCTCATCTTGGGAACAGTACAATTTCAACGAAAGTGGTTCAAACAATGAAAATAATGATCAAGCAACAAGTGCCCCTGAAACGGATAATTTTATATTGAGTGGTGATAACGAACGTAGTTCCGAGAGTACACAAATAAGTAAAAGTTCAAATGATTCCGTTTCACAACAAACTGATATAAATTTTACTGTTAGTGACGACCCCATTGAGTGGAAAATAAATGACACCACGATCGAAGTATTATTACACAGAGGAATCAATCAGTATAAAGATTGTGATTTTAAAAACTCTAAAAGGGATTTTGGCAATAAAACCAGATATTTAAATAAACAAATCTTTAGTAGGAAATTACAAAATGGAGAACTCATTTCAAGAGATTACTTGGTGTATTCAAAAGGTACAGGTTCGGTATTTTGCGCTTCCTGCAGATTATTTGCCTTTCAGAAGACGTGTTCTAAACTAGCCAGTGAAAGTGTTTCGGATTGGAAAAATATTGGAGTGATTTTGTCTGCACATGAAAGCTCACAAGAACACATCAATTCTGAACTGGCACTTTTGACCCGCAAGAGAAGAATTGGAACGCTAGACAGTCAATACGATTCCATCGTCGAAACTCAAAGGAAGTATTGGAAACACGTTTTGGAAAGAGTGTTCGCTGTGGTGAAAAAGCTGGCAAGCCGAGGACGTCCGTTTCGAGGAGCTGATGAAACATTTGGGTCTCTACACAATGGGGAGTACATGATGTCACTGGAATTAGTAGGGGAATTCGATCCTTTTCTCGCTGAACACATACGTAAATTTGGTAATCCAGGTTCAGGGAAGACGTATTTGCAATGAGGTAATTGTACTGTTAGCCTCTAAAGTTAGAGATATCATAATCAGTGAAGTGAAACAAGCGAAGTATTACTCCATAATAGTGGGTTCAACGCCTGACATAAGTCACACTGATCAGCTTTCATTTGTTTTGAGGTTTGTACAAGAAAATGGCAATCCTGTTGAACGCTTTCTCATGTTTTTGTCGAATACTGGGCACAAATCCGAAGACTTAGCCAATGCTGTTATGGCTGTTTTATGATCAAATGCCATTGATCTATCCGACTGTAGAGGGCAATCATACGATAATGCTAGCAACATGTCAGGCGTGTTTAGTGGCTTACAAGCTAGAATAAAGGATGAAAATCCCAAAGCACTGTTTGTTCCTTGTTCGGCACATTCACTTAACCTTGTAGGTATGTGTGCTGCTAGCTGTTGTCCAGAAGCATGTGCTTTCTTTAACCTTATACAAAACGTTTACAACTTTTTTGTTGCATCTACTAAGAGATGGGAAATTCTAGTTACCTTTGGTCAACCTGAAAGTAAAACTCTTAAGGGTTTGTCTGAAACAAGGTGGAGTGCTCGTGAAAGTGCATGTATAGGGCTCTGTGAAAACTTAGACGGTGTTATACTGGCTTTAAAGGACTATGAAGAGAACACTAATGAGAAGCCGTTGGTAAGAAGTGAAGCCACGGGACTTTTGAGATCACTGAATAGGCTGGAAATGGTATTCATGATGGAACTTTGGAGTGATATATTGGACAGGTTTGAACAAGTTAGCCAAACTCTTCAGAAAATAGAAACGTCCATAGAAAGAGTTGTAAGACTGTATGATTCTTTAGTCCTTTTTATTGATTCTCTCCGAGACATGTTTGCCGTATATGAAGAAAGGGCTAAAAAACTATGTGATTTGGACTATGAGACTTGCTACAAACGTCAAAAAAGAGAAAATTCCAGGCTGACGAAAACAAAGAAACTGAAATACTTCTTGAAGGACGTGACAAATTTAGAGTTGAGACATTTTATGTAGTTCTCGACCAACCAAAAACTGAGTTGCAGAAGCGGAAAAACGCATATGGTGAAATAGCAGACAAGTTTTCAGTTTTTAACGATCTGTCTTCCTCAACTGAAACAATAATAGAGCGTGCAAACAAACTTCAGTCATTGTATGCCAATGATCTAGAAAAGTCATTTTCAAATGAATGTGTACATTTGTCTTGTCTGTTGAAGAGTAGTGGAATTAGAAACAACCCACTCGTCATGATGAAATATATTAGAGAAGAACAACTCCAATCAACATTCCCCAACATTGATATAGCTCTTCGTATGTATTTGTGCACAGCTGTTTCCAACTGCTCAGCGGAACGTTCATTTTCTGTCTTAAAGAATAAAGTCTTGTCTTAGATCAAGGATGAATGAAGACAAATTAAACTCGTTGGCTATTCTACACATCGAGGCTGAACTTTTGAACAGTGACAAGATGAAAGTTGAAGATCTAATGGAGGAGTTCTCAGTTATGAAATCCAGGAGAAAATCTATGTAAATAAAAAACGCCGCTGGTGCAGATGTACTGTATTGATGCATAAGATATGTGTATTGATTTGCTAGTTTTTAACATCTAATTTTGTTCTTAATTATGAACATTGAATTATGTTTTTAAAAATTGTAAAATCCTTAATAGACTTGATGTACCGGTATCATTTATTGTAGCTGATACAAAGACTTAACAATCACTTTAAAACTTTATCAAAGTGTAAAGGAAACTTTTCTATTGAGTAAATTTAGCCTATTGGAAATATGCCAGTTTGTAAGAATATTCTTAATTCTTATGTGAAAATGAAAATCCACTGCCTGCTTTCAGTCTCCGACCGGGTCAGGAATGGAGTGAATGAAGCCCCCATCTAGCGGCGAGGATATGAAGTGTGCCGGCTGCCGAATCCTGTCGCACTCCTCTGGGGCAATGATTAAATGAATGACAAATGAAATGAAATGATAGTGGAGAGTGTTGCTGGAATGAGATTGTGACAGGGAAAACCGGAGTACCCGGAGAAAAACCTGTCTGCCTCCGTTTTGCCCAGCACAGATCTCACATGGAGTGGCCGGGATTTGAACCACGGACCCAGCGGTGAGAGGCCGGCGTGCTGCCGCCTAAGCCACGGAGGTGACCCTTAATTCTTATGTAATTAAATCAATCTTAGATCAATAACTTTTAGTTTTTATTAACATCAACCCCACAATTTAGATTACGTTTTTTAAAATAATCAATCTGCTTTATATACAATCAATAATGTCTAAAATTAAAATGACGTGCAAGATTTATCCTATACTCAGCCGTCCAGCGGGGCTTACCCTTACTCGGACACAAATAAAGCCAACCGGCCGATGAATTAGATGATTCATTAGCCGGTCGGCTGCATTTGTGTGCGTGGGTGAGTTAAGGATCACTCTCAGGTGCCACCCCCACCCCTGGACGACCAACGTGGGAGGGTGGGGGGTGGGGGGCAGAATGTGCCTAGGGGCGGCAGATATGTAAATCCGTCCCTGATATAGGTTTACGTCAGTGCTGCCAACATGACTCTAAGCCTGCTGATAGGTCCAATTTTAAAATGCATGTAACTTCTATACTAACTAATGGATTTCATTCAAAATTGACACAACAATAGATCATATTATTTCAGATTATTTCTGACCAATACATGTATGTCATTGTTGCCAACATGATTTTACGCGCACTGTTAGATCCAATGTTTAACTGCGTGTAACGTCTATGCTATCCATTGGACTTCAAACAAATTTTGTATTCTGTACCTTAAGAGATGGAACTAAGAATATATTCAGTCACCAGGGATGCCAACTGTAGTTCTCTATTAGGCTACATTATGCCAGGTATACAGTATTTGGAACTAATTAGAACTTTCGATATTGCCAACTTAATTTCGTTATTATTCTACATAGATCCATATAGATTAATCATTGGCATGAATCTTAAATTTTAAGAAAAGTAGGCTCATTAGTTTGTCACGGAACTTCTTGTTATATTTTCATTTAATTGTTTAATTTCAATGTAATTGTTTCATTTTTCCGACGCTCAGGGACCCTGGACAATGCTTATTATCGCCAGGCAGGTATTGCCTTGGCTAGATAGCACCCACAGTTGATAGCCCTTCGATCAGAGTGAGTGCTATTCGGGAAGGATGCCCCGGGATGGCCAGAGATTGACCGAAAGTTACTACATAGGGCGGTTGCCTTTAAAAGCAGTCTATAAAAAGGTAAATACATCTTGGGACGAAAAAGGTTTCCCCGCTGACAAGTAGCGACACTAACTGGTATCCACAAAGATAGATGAAGGAGATTCGTGATATCAATCGTTTGCAGCCAGTAAATCGATGGGAAATCTGGAGATCTTAACAAGATCCAGAAGGTCCGCATAGGTCAGTCATTGCTTCATACCATGGATGCTAGCCAGACCATGTTATATTCCACCGTGACCTCATTCTGAATTCCGATGTGGCACTAATGCGGGATCTGGGGAAGGGAATAATCACCAAGATCAGGCACATCACTCGAAACATTGGAGAGCAGAGGGTCGACACTGGTGCTTTTGTTCTGTATTTTGAAGGCGACGTTGTCCCAAAAAAAAAAGGTAAAGGTCACATCGTCTAGGTTCGATGTGAGGCCTTATATTCTTCCTCTGATGCGCTATTATCAGTTAGAACACTATCTTGGAGAACATGCTTCGTGGTCGAAATAGTGCCCTGAGCACCAAATGGAAATCTGGACAACTGACGAGCTTTGATATCAGGACACTCGAAAGATGTACCGTCATATAAATGTAGCTGAATTCCTGGTGACGTTTGCATCTGCATCCGCACCTCCGAGTGTTTTACCCTTGACTTCCGTAATAGTATCGAAACCGAGTGCTACTTCAGCTGTCAATAAGAGGCCTCCTAGCCCGAAGTAGGCCACAATACCTTATTTAGTCACTGTAAGGAAGGTGCCAGTTAAATCATATCCATTTGCGCCAACAGAGAAGAAGCGGTCTTCTTCTCCAAAAGAGTCTTCCCCAGATAAAGGAGGGGACAAGCCTTCGCCGGCGCAGGCTGGCCCATCGTCCAGCCCATCTAAACATGGTATGTCCTCAGTGGAGAAGAGATCTCCTGCTTCTGAATCCTTTTGCCATTCTGCTTCCACGACCATCAGTGGAGCGATGCTACCAAGTGCTATCTCCGAAAGCAAGGAGAATCAACAAGTTCAAACTACGGAGACGGCTGAGAGGCTACAGACGCCTGTCATCCAGACGTCAAGGGACAACACCATCTTCTCTCTACAGACGTCACCACATATCGAAATAAAACAGCTCGGCGTGAATCGGTACATGAAACCCTGTCGCCGGACGAGAAGATCAACCACTCTTTCAACAAAGCGAGAGAGGAAAAGTCTGACGAGGCTCCAAAGGCGGAAGACACCTTCTCCAGAATCTTATCTTCAGACGGATATATGGAGATCGAGGTGTGCTCACACCCGTCATCATCTCGACCTGAAGATAGGAACTGGTGGTAAACGGCCAAACGGAAGTAAAATATCATTTTGGACTTAATTCCTCATTATAACACAATTATAATGGAACTGCAGTAGATACTTTCGACATCTCGCTGAGTTACAATAGTTAATTTTGTCCTTTGTGGCGACCATGTCTGTATTTGGGAATCCTGATTCCATCCTAGACACGACAATCAGAAATTTCAAATGACTCTTCTCTAAAGACTGTGTGGATGGAGCTATAGCCACTGGTGGCATCGGTACACTTATCCACTCTAGCCTCTTTAGCGAATAGGTGCCACTCCGTGTTCAGGTAGAAGCCGTTGCAGTGCGTACTCCATTGCCAGTAATCGCAACAGTATGTAACATGTACATCTCGCCGGATTATCAGCTTGATTACAACTAGTTGGTGGATCCAGTCTTTCAGCTTCGGTGGCGTAGTCGGTAGCATGCTGAGCTTCTATGCCCAAGAGCGCGGGTTCAAATTCGGCCGAAGTCGTCGGATTTTTAAGAGCATTAAAAATCCCTCAGTATGCCTTCCTTCGGAGGGGAAGTAAAGCCGGCGGTCCAATGTCATAGATTTATGGCATGTTAAAGAACCTCCCACTAATTACACTTGTGTGAAGCTCAACTGTATAGGTTAAGAATGAAAACAAAGCTCTTAGGTTCCTACGTTCGTTGCCAAGAGCCGACTGCGGTGGCGTCTCGTAGCTAAGTTCTGAACTAGTAAACGTTGACGGTGGCGTTTGGCGGCAAAGGTAGGAACTATTTGAAAAATTCAAAAGTCTGCAGTCCTTACTTGAATTTAAAAAAACAGATAACACACACTAATACAGTCATCACAATTAACACCGGTTATCAGACAGATTCTACACACACCCAAAGTACACGGGGCTACATGACCGCGTTGTCGCAACCTCTAAACTTAAGAACCAACCAACTCTCTCTGATGGGATGAAGAAATCAGCCCAGCTACCCAAGTAGGCTCGTAGCTTGCTGCTGCCGACGATGTGAGGGATGGTTTGCCGTGGAGCACCACAGTCGCATTCCGGTGACGTTGAGCAGAGTGAGTCCCTGCATCTTCCAGAGTAGCCCATTGTCTGCGTGATAGATGGGATCCACTAGCCATTTGCAAACTAGAAAAGATGTTGTGCAGGAACAAGACTGTTGAAGTTTTCCAACGGTCTTTCCAAACTTTCACAGCGTCGAAGTTGTTGTGAGCCATGTCAGCAGCAACTTGCAAAGGTGGATGGCGTGACTTCAATCTGAAGATTAAGTGCAGGGATGTCTTCTTGTACGGGTAGTTGGAGGTTTCTGCAGATTTCACGGTACTCTCTTAAGAGGGCATTCGATCTGCCCAGATCAGGTGGCATTATTCCTGTGAGCAGCGGCAACCGATGGGTTGGCGTGGATCAGATTGTACTGGAAATAAGTCGCATGTTGTGTGTCAATATATCGAGAAGTGTGTAAATTATTAATGTACAATTCTTTTCAGGTAATAGGTTGATTGGATAAGTGTTATTCCCCGACCAAACTAATTGGGCACATTCGTGTTGACCGACTGAAAATCAATTCGTTTAGCGCAGTATACAGTAGCAGATAATGCAGGGGATTCATATTTATCATACTTGTCTTCTCTCTCTGACAAAAAGCTTTCTTCAAGCCTAGACTGTCATAGAGCAGTGGGGTGGTGGAAAATACAGCCGACGTGTTCAGAATGCAGAGGAATCGAATTCATATGCAAGGCTGGCGTACCGTTTGATTTAGATACGAGTATAGCAATTATTTGTATTTATTTAATTAGTATTCGCTAATCGGCCAACTAGGGACCACGATAAGTTCCACTCTACATTCTGGCGTTTATTCAATTTACGGTTGATCCAGTAGGTTTTCATTAGCTTGCTGTGTCGAGCATGGCGGTCATCCGACCACTTTGCACCGGTTGTCCATTTCTCATCTCGGAAAGTCCCAAAAGTCACGATGCTTGTTGGAAAAGGTCTCGTTATAGCAATTATTAATTATTATTATTATGTTTTTATCTTTGTGAAGAAGTTTTAACAACCGATTGGAAATTGTGAAGAAGGGAGGGTTTGGTTTGTGGCGGACCCTATTATACGAACTCAATATTACTGTTTGCTATATAAACTCTATGGATGTTTCAATTTGCTATAGTGAAACTTCTTCCTTTTTTTTTTTTTCTCTCTCTGCCTTTTGTCGATTGTTATATCTCATCTTACAAGGAAAGTGTCAGGTAAGACAGGTCGAAACCTATCTTGAAACTTTGTGGGTGTAATCGTTGTACTATAAGAGGACACCGCGTGGAAGATCAGCTGCATGATTGAACTGCAAGGCTGTGAAATCATGTGGCGAATCTCTCATATAAATCAATGGGAGGTAGCAAGTACAGTACATGTTGTAATGGGCAGCCCTGACTGCCCAAGCACTCAAGGCCGGTGGGAACGAGCCACACGCTCCAGCCTCGCTACTACTCCGAGTGGCACAGGGATGTCCACCTCCACCAGCCGTCATGCCTGCGTACCAGGATGTCAGGTACGATATCGAAGTCTTGCAGTTCAATCTGGCAGCTGATTTTTCACACGTTGTCCTCTTATAGCACAACGACTGCGTCCACAAAGTTTCAAGACAGGTTTCGATCTGTCTTACCTGATACTTCCCTTGTTAGTAAAAGCTGTCCTCGTGTTCCAATAAACATTACTCATAATTTCTATATTGATTGATCTCTACAAAGAATAACCCTAATCCATAGGTTAATATGGACTTTCTAGGTTTCCATAGCCCTTCAATCACACCTATGAGTAATTGAGTTGAAATGATAGTCGGAATTCAAGCGTTGAATCGATTAGGCAAACGCCAGGTGCTCACTTGAAGCAGAAATCCTCCGGGTGACAGAAGTAGCGGGCCATACTTCCATTCGTAGGAGGACAGGCGAAGAACGTGACCTTAGGACACACGTTGTACATTCCCACTTTGCAGTAGGAACAGTAGCGGCATGGGATGCCTGGTTCGAGGGCCACCTTGTCTCCTGGAAAACAAGGGAACATGTCAGTCATCCAGTTTCTACTACCAGTCATATGCAAAGGGCGTACTATATTGTTTTACACTTTTTTTTCTACCCAAATGAAGTACATTACACATCAGTTGTTACGTCCACCTTCTCAACATAATCTCCTTGTAACATTATACACGTTTGCCAACGGTGTGTCGGTCTCTCCAGACCTTCATAAAACCATTCTTTCGGAGTGCTCCGTACCCATGCCGTGACAGCTGCGTTCAGAGGTTTATTCATGTTCCTGAACAGGTGATAATCACTTGGTGCCAAATTGGAAGAGTATGGCGGCCGTAGCCGCACCGTGAATCCCATTTCATCAATGGCAACGGCTAGTGTGTGGGCGGGCATTGTCAAGTTGCAGAAGCACACATTTAGCCCATTTTCCTGGCCGTTTAGTTTGAATGGCACGACGTAAGCGCTTAAGGGTTGCCACATTTGCTGCACTGTTAATCGTAATCCCCAATTCCAGACAGTCAATGAGGATGATGCCCTTTGTGTCCCAGAACACTGTCGCCATTCGCTTGCAAACTGATGGCACTGTTCGACATTACTTTAGCAGTGGACTGCCCCTATGCTTCCATTGCATGATCGCCGTTTTGCGGATTTTGCAGAACTGGATTCAGCTGGGTGCGCAGCACTCCGAAAAATTGGTTTCAGGAAGGTCTGGAGAGACTGACACATCGATGGCAAAAGTGCATAAAGTTACACGGAGATTATGTTGAGAAGGTGGGCGTAACAACTGATGTGTAAGGTACTTCATTTGGGTAGAATAAAATACAGTGTAAAACAATATAATACGCCTCTCGATCTAGTACAGAACACACACTTTGTTTCTTGGAATATACCTCAGTCATCAATTTTCTACCAACAGTCATATCCTATCTGTAGACTTCATTCGAACCCTAATCTCCTACTGTCCGGGTTAATGCGATTATGCTCTTACACCACGCTCCATCTACGATACATTTCTAAGTATTAATGCAGAGGCGCCTTTGCCGATGGCTTCTGGAATCACGTCGTGGTGTCTTTGTTCACCGAGATGGCATACAGTATCGCTGTTGGGGCGTGGCCCAGTGACGGCGCCAGGGATGTGCGAAGTGTGCTGCTGCACAGGGCCCGCATGGAGGCACGGTAAGATGAAGGCCAGAGAGTCACGAGACGGTATTTAGGCAGCAAAGATCTTAAAGTTGCTCTTTACGTAGGAGACCAACATGACATAGAAGGAATGGATCTTTTTGAAGAATTAAAAATATTCTCACATGTAATGATCGAGGTACAGAGAGTTTAGTTTTTATGTAACGGAGACCCTCGCTAGCCCGCTCGCCCGCGTTGCGCGCCTGTCTCCCGCCAGGCACTTTGCCGTTATGCGGCGCCTACGTGGCACTGAGTCATTGAGTATAGGAATTTGTACTTAGATTTGTACTTCAATGTGATCCTTGACCAATATTTTGACGAACTGACTTACGGAGAGCGATCGTCACATTACTTTCAACAAGATTCTGCCACTGATCACACTGCCGAAGCATCCATGACAGAATTGCGTCGCATTTTCGGTACGAGGATTATAAGTCGGAACGTGTGGCCCCCGCGAAGCCCAGACTTATCACCATGTGACTTTTATTTGTAGGGGACGCTTAAAAGTAGAGTGTATGCGAGAAACCCTCACACTATAAATGAGCTTAAAGACTATATTACAGCTGAAATACAGTCAATCGGTGCTGAGGAACTTCAGAGATTAAATGCCAGTTTCATAAAAAGGTGCCAGCGATGTGTAGCAGTGAATGGCGAACAATTTCAGCACCAGTTGTGAACTAGCCAAATTCCTATACTCAATGACTCGGTGCCGCGTGGGCGCCGCATAACGGCAAAGTGCGTGGCGGGAGACAGGCTCGCGCCACGGGCGAGCGGGCAAGCGAGGGTCTCCGTTACATACAAACTAAACTCTCTGTAGAAAAAAAAATGAAGAAAGTGGAATTGTAGCGGCTTTGAAGTACATCGTGGAGAACAATCTGAGTGATTTTTTTCCTAATACACGTTGCTAGAATAGTTGCTACTGTTCCCGTCACAGTTACGGCTGCCGAGAGAAGTTTCTCAACATTAAAATTAATTTAAACCTATCTCAGAAACACCATGACCCAACAATCGCAATCCTGTCCATAGAAAATGAATTGGCATCTAGTTTGGACTATACAGATTTAATAAAAGACTTCAGCCAGAAAGAGAGCAGAAGAGTTCACTTTTAGCATTCTTTGAAATTGTAAGTCTTTAAAATAGTATTACTGCAGTGGCGAAGCTACATTCATGCAACTGGGTATTCTAAAGCTCATACCTTATAGATTTTTGTAGATAAACTCCAGTCGTCCTTTTTTTTTTTTTTTTTTTTTTGTCCCAGAAAATGATATCGTTCCCAATTAAGAATTAGAAATATGATGCTTTCGTGCTCTACGATGAATAATTAAGTACTAGTTTTTCGGGCTTGTAGGCCGTGGTCCAGACAAGATATCTCCCGACGTTTCACCGGAAACTGCGTCCGGCATTATCAAGGGTTCCGCTCCTTTCCTTGGTCAGCAGTGGAATGAGGAAGAGGCTTGAAATAATGGGTAACGGTTTGTAGTGAGGTATTGTTGCTTGAATATGACTGTTGGCTAGGTGGATCTTGGCGATGAATTTAGCATGGTGAGCCGAGCATTCTCTGCGCAATCCGGCTGGATCGGCTGGTCTCGCGTACATGTTGGGGATGCGGTGCGTGCTCCGGCTTCGGCGACCGAACTTGTGGGGGTCAGGTGTTCCCTGGGCGACTGCCGGGCTGTAGCGGGAATGTTCTTCAGGTTGACGTGTGAGTGATATCTTGGCCTTGGTATTCCTAAGGGTCGGGATCCATGCATTACGCACACGTTCAATTTCTTCCTTTCGATTGAAGTTGTCGGGGTGTTGGAATATTTCTATGGCTTCCCGTTGCAGCCTGGCGTGGTAGTGTGTGGTCGTGGAGAGTATCTCCGTGTCCCCGTACTGTACATCGTGACCGGGCAAGAGAGAATGCTCAGCGACTGACGATTTCTCAGTTTGATCCAGGCGGCTGTGTCTGTTATGTTCCTTGAGTCTGGTGGTCATGCTCCTCTTCGTCATTCCTATGTACACCTGCCCACAGGAACACGGGATTCTATTGACGTCCGAAACGGGGGAGGAGCTTACGGTCAGCTGTTTGCAATATGGCGGCGATATAGTGACGTGAAGTAATTGGGTGTGCGCTTGTTATGGCTTCTAATTTATGATGGCAAGATACTACATATTTCCTTTCATTGATAGAAATATTTTTATAATCAATTTAAATGCAGTGCCTAATTACTACCAGTTAAAAATATTACCCACATATAGATAGTTAATTTACTGTCTGCTGTTACATATATGAAGCCTGTACTTGGGAGCCTAGCGGTATCGATGTTTTTATTAATTTCACAATATATATCTCAAATAACACAAAGGACGACTCCCTGATAATAAATTGAATCAAGCAACCCTGAATTTGCATGAATGTTTTGGGTTCAAAGAAGCGTTACTTGGGATGCTCAAATCATACTTCAATATTGCAAATATTGACCTACATATTTGCTGTTCAAAGGCAAGAATGTTAATTTATTAATCTCTTGCCACAGGCAAGTTAAAAATGGAGACATCCTCTTTATCAATATATTTAATTAAATATTTAAAATACAGATATTTAACAAAGCTGGAGTCTCCATTTGAACTTGTCATAAGCAAACGGAACAGATCAAAAACTATACTTTAAACCAAACCAAATTCACTCCTCAGCTCGACATAAACCATAATACCAATTAAAACCTATACAAAACATACTCTCCTTACTGTTGTACAACTTTCAAACCAACTATTCGCACTCAAAACTGAAAAAACCCTGAAATGGGAACTAATTAAAGTTAGAATAGCCTAGGCCGATCCGGTCTCCTGCTACATTACCGCATATGTATATTTAACATCACTATAACTTCAAAATTACGGCTAAGTGACCTATCTGCCTGAGTAGTATAGGTGTTACCGGCCTGCCTGGGATGATGGGTCACCAAACCGGTACTTAAAACTAAGATTTTACATTTTAATTAACTAAATTCAACAGTAGGGAGATCATAGCCAAAAACACAATTTAAGCCAAATCATACTTCAGTGACCTACATACTTGCTGTTCAAAGGCAAGAATATAAATTCTCTGGCAAATTAAGGCTAGGAACAGCATTTTTCTTAAGTTTTCTAACCATTCGGCTATTGTCAATCGGAAGAACCCCTAAAATAAGTTTACGAAGAGCGATTACATTCTTTGTACGGCACAGAAGTAACTTATAGGCTATAAGTTTATCAGTATTTTTGATGTAGCTAAATCCATGTGAATACAAATTAGAGACAATATAGCCTATACGTCTGTGCAGTACAAAGAATGTAATCCGTTCTTCGTAAACTTATTTTAGGGGTTCAAACACGTTTTCCAATTGACAGCGCCGAAGCCCATCTTTCTCTCTGAACTTTTTGTACAGGAAAGTAGTGAAGATATTTCGTACTGTCCCCGTTTACCTGGATAGTAGGCTGTCAGATATCCGCCCCCTCAATCGGATTGCCAATTATCGATCGCACCGGCACAGTTACATCAATGAAAATGGCACTGACAGATACTATCGAGATAAGAGCACAGAAGTTCACAGGAAATCATTGTGGAACACACCAAAATAGACGGGGGTTCATACTTACTGTTACTTACCTCTTAATTATCTCGGGGTTTGAGTTGACAACAGGATCACTAAAAGTCTGTTCACACAATAACCTCCACCATGACATTTAAAAATGAGCCAAAAACGAAGACGAGAACTTTGAACTGTACAAAAGATTTATTTCTAATAAAGGGTATGATTTTACTAACACAACAAAATAAACGTGGCTATCAGTAGCCCAAGTCAATCTGACTACGTCCTCAGTAGGACTTGCAAAAAATTGTCATACAACATGATATAAAACATTTTAGCTCCCAAGAGCTCCAAATAACGTAATATTCATAACACTATTGGATTGAAAAAGGACATCAGGGTGTGACATATATAGAGCATTTGGTTTCCTTTTAATAAACATGAGAATGGTATTTATAGTCGCAAGGCCGGCGTGTGTACGACCTCACTCTGATAACCAGGTGTTGGCCCAGCTGCGAGCTACCTTCCAACCTGTTGCATCCTGGTCAAATGCACTCCCTTCTCACATGCTGTTACCTAACATACAGCTTGCTCTCTCAAACTTTTAACTGTCTACAAGACAACTCACATTATATTTACGCAAATCTTTCAAGTACTTTGCTCACATCCTATTGGATCATTATGTTAATTCCCTAAATTTGTTAACTTCAATCCAAATGTTTAATTAGCTCTTAAATGTTTATAACAAAATCACATAAATTATTTATAACCATTAGAAATTGTTTATAATATTTGTCAAAGACAATAAAAATATTATAAGCACGTCTTTAACATCACTCTCGTTCCATATTATTTTCAAAAATATTTACAGCAATTATTTACAATATTAACATTTTAAATTTGTTTAAATTATTAATTTAATAAATACATTGACCACATGTCCATTCGGTTGGTAATTTTCATAATCGTGATTAATATAATCGACCAATGAAGGTTAGTTATACATGTTAATGTCACAATCTGGTTTAATAAAGGTTTTAATAATGATTTGTGACGGCAACCTTCATTCAAAATCTTATCTCAAATTCTTTCAAAACTCGTGTTAATTATAACAGTAATTCACTTGATTTATTTTCAACGAACTATGACAATCTTACTCCAGCGGAAAATCCTTCGCTAACAAGTTAATGCACAAACTGCATTAAAAAAAATATGCCCAAAATCATCATATATTAATCTATATGGCATTCAACTTCCACATAACTTACAACACTTCCACAAATAATTCTTTAACATTTATTCCTGTGGGAACTTCCTTCATATTCAAGGGCATTATACTTCAGCGACTTTCAACACGCGCTGCACTAGCGATTATACATTCATAGTTCCACTTAAAAATTTTTATAATCATTAATTGTTTCAAAACTGTTTTTCTATAACCTTCGTGGATTTCATTCATGAACCGAAATGAAGTCAAAACTTGCCAATCACAAACAAATTTAATAGTGAATACGCTCATATACGCCTGTCTGGTCTATCAAATTTTAAGATTAACATCTTAAAAGAAAAATTGTAGTATGAAAATACTATCTTCAAATAAAGTGCGACTAAAACTGCAAAGTAGTCGAATAGAATCCAATTAGACTGGGGAATGCAAACATCGTTCTATAAATCTCTAATTGAGAAAAACTCCTAACAAAAGTACTTGACTTTAATGCATTCAATAATTCATTATTAAAGTTACTCTTTCACAAAAGTGTCTATAATGCAATGTTCATTCATAACTGACGATAAATGTCTGTGTTGCAATCAATACAAATAACGACTAGTATTTCCAAGATCGTCGACGACGTAAGAGATTTTAACGCTCTAAAATCATTTAAATGTTCTTCCTTCTTGATGATGACAGAAAATTGTTCAAAGTAATTAAACTGGGGTAGAATTACTTTAATGAAGTGACACGCTGTCTGAATTTAAATCTGCCATAAAAATCATTAACTTACAGTCAAATCGTGACTACAAAAATATTAATTTCTGAAAAATCCAAATATCAGTCTCAACTGATTCAAAATCATTTACTATGCCCATGACATAACAATGTCTTAATAAATCGTCGAAAAATGCAAAGCTCATCAAGGTGTACTGAGAATAAGAATCTCAACAAGAAAATAGGGCAAAAACATGGGAATAAAAATATGGGAAAAATGGTTGCTCAAACATCATTAATATACTCAAATACAATAAACGTTCACGACTACCTTATCTGCCGATTGACGTTCCAGAGGAAAATTCCCCAAAGAAGACTGCTGATGGATCCATTTCACCACGTTAAAGTTGAGCTCCATCCTCGAAATAGGAAATAGCACCCTCAGAGAATCGAACTGCTTCCTTCTCCGTGAATCGCTCTGCTCCTCGAAGACGAATAGACATCCTTCCGGCAATAATCTTCTTTTTGAGTCGGGATATCCCTGACCTCTCTTGAAAAATTCCCTGAAGTTCCAGTAGACAATCGTCATGAAGTTTTGTAGAAATTTCCGAAGAAATTATTCATATTCAGAGTATGAAATTGTTTTTATGGCTGTTCGATGGTATTCAACCTTTAATTACGAAACATGGGTGTAGATGGTATTCACCGCATGTTCGCTTGTGTGGAATAGCAATTAGCGAAGTTCCATGTCGCTATCTTACTCCGTTGAAGTATGTCCCAATTGCAATAAGCGCCTTAGCCTTCCATCTGCTCTTCGGTTGTAGTGTTAGAAGAACAAACTGCCGTATTCAATTGCTCCATTATACTGTATCGTTGTGTAACCAAGCAATCTGAAGTCTTTCTATTCCACTCGCAGCGTTAGCCGTTGCGTTGATTCTGGCTATACGAAAGTGCTTCTCTTGTGGCGAGATAATAACTTTTCTCAGTCGTATAAAACTGCTAATATCTTTCGAACTAATCGGTCGAAATTGTTCAGCTTTTCTCTATAACTGCATGTAGCACTGCACAATACAATTAGCTTATCGGTGACCGCTAACTGTTCGAAGCTAAACTTGTAGAAGCTTTCCAAGGTCCGTTTCAACTTCACCTAGTTTGATATGGATCTCGTTACTATAGTGGCCTCGCCACACGTTATAAAGACGATTCTTTTCACTGCTGTTCACTTCGACGTCTCACTATAATGAATGTATAAGAAAAGAACTTTCACAAATATACTTCGATGATCTGAGAATGAGGTCTCAGAATGATCAGAGAACGAAAGGAGGCTCCTCTCTTCTGCGCAAGCCCTTTTATTAACTTCACGAGGGGCGTTACCATCCCTTCCAAAGCGTGATACTACGTCATCGCTAGAAGTTCCAACTTCGTTAATACATGACGGATTTTCAAAATTCAAAAACTGAAAATAAATTTCACCAAAATTCCAAATCAATGCTTTTACTGCAAATGGATTTCCACAATTCTGCATTCCAAAAGTAATAAAAATACCATAGTTTTAGCAATCTCCGTCTTCCTTTAAACTATCGTTGATTGGTTCATGCCTCTCCTCCAATAGCATAGATTCTTCCTCAGCAGAATTCCTCGTTTCCTGCGACTGCGTCGTAAATCTTGGAACATTCTCGACTAAATGCTGACGTCACTGAGAATCTCAGCTCAAGTAGCTTTCTGGCATAACATTTACGTCATCCGTGCTTACGTCATGACTACCCACGTCATAACTATGACAGCCATAACTCTCCTTATAATTTCAAATATAGCCACCGTGGTCTCTACATAATTCTCTCTTTGCTGATACTGCTCAGGTGTCATAACCTGACCTTGAGTATTCTGGTTTCTACTTTGGTTTTGGTTATTCCTATTATAGTTACGGTTATACCCATTATTGTTGTAATATCGGCCTCTTCCATTGTAGTTTCCTCGGTTGTAGTTCCAACCTCTTCTCTGTTGATACGGTCGGTAACCTTGTGATCTGTAATTTCTAAACTGATTATTCCTGTGAGGACCTACATTGTCATTTTTCTCCTGCTCTGGCTTGTCGGTTTGTTGGACTTGGTCCATGTATATCGTATTGATTTCTTTAAACTCCTGCCTTTGACCTTTCTGGACTACGTTAGGCATTGGGCTTGTGTAGTCTAATCTTCTTAGTAACTCATCCATGCTGGATAAATCCCTGATGTTGGACGAAATTATAAGTCTCCTCACCTCAACTGGCAGCATACGAGAAATCGCATCTATTAGTTGCTCCGTGGACAATGGGGGTTGCAAAAATCTCAAGCGGGACAACTGACTCGTAAAGAAATCAGCGTACCTCGTTGGAAGAGTACCTGAGTATTTTCTTGAATACACCTCCGCTCTTAACGAATTCTGCGCTTCTATAGACCAAAATCGCTTGATTAATGCCTCTGCGAACTCGTCAAAGTTACTGAATGTGTATCTAAATGCGCGAAACCATTCGAGGGGTCCTCCAATCAGATATCTCTCTACTATCTTCATCTCTCTCTCTCTCTGGGAATGTGAGCTTCGATGAAATAATCTTTGAGATTCCTTACATACTCTATAGGTGTCAAACTATCAGTGTTACTGAATTTTTGTGGTTTGTCCTCGAAATTCCTAATGACCGTCACGTTCCTCGGATATGAATCCGGATAGTTTTTCCCACTATCTCTATAATTCCACTCAGGTTCCATGTTCCTCTCGTCATCCTCCTCTCTGAATCTGGATACACGTTCTTCAGGAGTCACGTCTCTTTCTTCTGGCTCTAGGTTATGTCTTCTAGCATAATTCCTATTCAATTCACAAGCTAAGCCTTCTGTATCCTTGTCGGTGATTTCTGTTAAGACTTTCTTGATAATCTCTTCTTTGTAGTCCTGCATTAAACTAGCCTCTCCTAACTTCAAATTTTTCAGTTTACTCGTCGTTTCATTTACATCCGAGACAACTTTATGAATTTGATCCTCTAATGTAGATTTTAAAGTTTGCATATCCTGATCTAGTTGTGTTCTATCGTCAACGTGTTTTTCGGATAACGAATTTATCCTGACGCTTAAATCTTTCCTAATCTGTACTACTTCATTGTTAATTTCTATCTGCGTACTGGCAAGTTTTCTTTCAATCCTTTCCTGAATTTGGGTTACATGTTCCCCACTTGACTTATTCCACTCGTCTTTCCATACCGCTACGTTTGCTGTTAACATTTCGGCTATGTCTACTTCGATATCCTCTTTTAATACTCTATTGTGGTCTAATACCTGGGTTCTCATGACCTCTACATCATACTTCAACTCTGCTAAAGACGTTGTTGTTCTAACTGATTCGTCGACTAACCTAGTCGCTAATGCAGTTATATTACGCGTACAAAGAGTTTTTGAGTTTTCGATTTCTTCCCTGACTTTATTTACATCAGTTTGGACTTTAGTAATATCTACGAAAACTGTGTTGACCTCTACCTGAATCTTAGTTATGTCACTTTGCACCTCAGTTATATCCGCATGAATATTATTAATGTCTACCTGAACATTAGATACATCAGTTCTAGCTTTTTGAATTTCTTTTTGGACTTCCTCGACCTTGTCTTGGACAGTCGCTACATCGTTTTTGACAACAACTACTTCGGCTCTAGCACAAGAAATATCCCCTCGGACATTAGCTACATCTAGATTTAACATTGTAAGGTCTATCTGTACCTTAGACACATCAGATTTAACATCATCAACACTTTTATGCACAATAGACACATCTTTATGGACATTAGACACGTCTGTACGCATGTCCGTTACAGTATTCTCAATTCCTAGGGTATTAATCTGTAAACGCGACATATTCTCCTCTAAATTGGCAGCACTAGTATGAAGAAACTTCATATTCTCCTCCATTCGACTATTATTCACCTTCATACTACTATTCAAATTAGCAGACATGTTACTAGCATTCTCCTCCATCCTTGCATTCAAATTAGCAGACAAATTACTAACATTCTCCTCCATTCTTGCATTCAAATTAGCAGACAAATTACTATTATTCTCCTTCATGCTTTCATTCAGCATCTGCTTCATACTACTGTTCATGCTAGCTTTCAATTCTTCTAACATCAACCTCATACTTTCATCTGCCATTACAATATTATTCAAAAATGGATTGCTGTAGGGACATACATCAAAAGAGCAAAATAACAACATTTGAGCAACACTTTTCACCATATATAATTTTTGATCAATTTTCTGTCTTAAATCTAACTTATAACTACCTTATAATTAATCTTCGACGATACTTCATGTTGAAACAAACTCAAGCACATGTTCAAATTTCCCTGGCTCATTTTAAAATATCCTAACACAAATAATTTACATTTACAATCCAAATAATTAATTTTATCTTTAATATGACTGAAATGTCATAAGCCGGTCAAATAAAATAAGATTCCAGATCATAGGCGATTTTTCCAAGTTTCCTGCCCATTTAACCTTTCTCAAGTTGTATAAGATCTGATCTTTTCCGAGTGTAATTTTCCTAATACAATACAACATTTAATTCCTATATAATCACACTCTTAAATTCTACAATTGGCCTAGACATCTAACAAAGAATCAACCTCTTTATTTGAGTCTAATCGAACCTCACGTTTTAGGTTTGCCACTCTTTCTGGCGTTCAACCTGGTAATCCAGTTTTGTTGAATCGAGCCCCAACGTTCTAGGTGCGCCAATCTTTCTGTTGACTCAGCCCCACGCTCTTGGGTCGCCAATCTTTCTGTCCCCGTTTACCTGGATAGTAGGCTGTCAGATATCCGCCCCCTCAATCGGATTGCCAATTATCGATCGCACCGGCACAGTTACATCAATGAAAATGGCACTGACAGATACTATCGAGATAAGAGCACAGAAGTTCACAGGAAATCATTGTGGAACACACCAAAATAGACGGGGGTTCATACTTACCGTTACTTACCTCTTAATTATCTCGGGGTTTGAGTTGACAACAGGATCACTAAAAGTCTGTTCACACAATAACCTCCACCATGACATTTAAAAATGAGCCAAAAACGAAGACGAGAACTTTGAACTGTACAAAAGATTTATTTCTAATAAAGGGTATGATTTTACTAACACAACAAAATAAACGTGGCTATCAGTAGCCCAAGTCAATCTGACTACGTCCTCAGTAGGACTTGCAAAAAATTGTCATACAACATGATATAAAACATTTTAGCTCCCAAGAGCTCCAAATAACGTAATATTCATAACACTATTGGATTGAAAAAGGACATCAGGGTGTGACATATATAGAGCATTTGGTTTCCTTTTAATAAACATGAGAATGGTATTTATAGTCGCAAGGCCGGCGTGTGTACGACCTCACTCTGATAACCAGGTGTTGGCCCAGCTGCGAGCTACCTTCCAACCTGTTGCATCCTGGTCAAATGCACTCCCTTCTCACATGCTGTTACGTAACATACAGCTTGCTCTCTCAAACTTTTAACTGTCTACAAGACAACTCACATTATATTTACGCAAATCTTTCAAGTACTTTGCTCACATCCTATTGGATCATTATGTTAATTCCCTAAATTTGTTAACTTCAATCCAAATGTTTAATTAGCTCTTAAATGTTTATAACAAAATCACATAAATTATTTATAACAATTAGAAATTGTTTATAATATTTGTCAAAGACAATAAAAATATTATAAGCACGTCTTTAACATCACTCTCGTTCCATATTATTTTCAAAAATATTTACAGCAATTATTTACAATATTAACATTTTAAATTTGTTTAAATTATTAATTTAATAAATACATTGACCACATGTCCATTCGGTTGGTAATTTTCATAATCGTGATTAATATAATCGACCAATGAAGGTTAGTTATACATGTTAATGTCACAATCTGGTTTAATAAAGGTTTTAATAATGATTTGTGACGGCAACCTTCATTCAAAATCTTATCTCAAATTCTTTCAAAACTCGTGTTAATTATAACAGTAATTCACTTGATTTATTTTCAACGAACTATGACAATCTTACTCCAGCGGAAAATCCTTCGCTAACAAGTTAATGCACAAACTGCATTAAAAAAAATATGCCCAAAATCATCATATATTAATCTATATGGCATTCAACTTCCACATAACTTACAACACTTCCACAAATAATTCTTTAACATTTATTCCTGTGGGAACTTCCTTCATATTCAAGGGCATTATACTTCAGCGACTTTCAACACGCGCTGCACTAGCGATTATACATTCATAGTTCCACTTAAAAAAATTTATAATCATTAATTGTTTCAAAACTGTTTTTCTATAACCTTCGTGGATTTCATTCATGAACCGAAATGAAGTCAAAACTTGCCAATCACAAACAAATTTAATAGTGAATACGCTCATATACGCCTGTCTGGTCTATCAAATTTTAAGATTAACATCTTAAAAGAAAAATTGTAGTATGAAAATACTATCTTCAAATAAAGTGCGACTAAAACTGCAAAGTAGTCGAATAGAATCCAATTAGACTGGGGAATGCAAACATCGTTCTATAAATCTCTAATTGAGAAAAACTCCTAACAAAAGTACTTGACTTTAATGCATTCAATAATTCATTATTAAAGTTACTCTTTCACAAAAGTGTCTATAATGCAATGTTCATTCATAACTGACGATAAATGTCTGTGTTGCAATCAATACAAATAACGACTAGTATTTCCAAGATCGTCGACGACGTAAGAGATTTTAACGCTCTAAAATCATTTAAATGTTCTTCCTTCTTGATGATGACAGAAAATTGTTCAAAGTAATTAAACTGGGGTAGAATTACTTTAATGAAGTGACACGCTGTCTGAATTTAAATCTGCCATAAAAATCATTAACTTACAGTCAAATCGTGACTACAAAAATATTAATTTCTGAAAAATCCAAATATCAGTCTCAACTGATTCAAAATCATTTACTATGCCCATGACATAACAATGTCTTAATAAATCGTCGAAAAATGCAAAGCTCATCAAGGTGTACTGAGAATAAGAATCTCAACAAGAAAATAGGGCAAAAACATGGGAATAAAAATATGGGAAAAATGGTTGCTCAAACATCATTAATATACTCAAATACAATAAACGTTCACGACTACCTTATCTGCCGATTGACGTTCCAGAGGAAAATTCCCCAAAGAAGACTGCTGATGGATCCATTTCACCACGTTAAAGTTGAGCTCCATCCTCGAAATAGGAAATAGCACCCTCAGAGAATCGAACTGCTTCCTTCTCCGTGAATCGCTCTGCTCCTCGAAGACGAATAGACATCCTTCCGGCAATAATCTTCTTTTTGAGTCGGGATATCCCTGACCTCTCTTGAAAAATTCCCTGAAGTTCCAGTAGACAATCGTCATGAAGTTTTGTAGAAATTTCCGAAGAAATTATTCATATTCAGAGTATGAAATTGTTTTTATGGCTGTTCGATGGTATTCAACCTTTAATTACGAAACATGGGTGTAGATGGTATTCACCGCATGTTCGCTTGTGTGGAATAGCAATTAGCGAAGTTCCATGTCGCTATCTTACTCCGTTGAAGTATGTCCCAATTGCAATAAGCGCCTTAGCCTTCCATCTGCTCTTCGGTTGTAGTGTTAGAAGAACAAACTGCCGTATTCAATTGCTCCATTATACTGTATCGTTGTGTAACCAAGCAATCTGAAGTCTTTCTATTCCACTCGCAGCGTTAGCCGTTGCGTTGATTCTGGCTATACGAAAGTGCTTCTCTTGTGGCGAGATAATAACTTTTCTCAGTCGTATAAAACTGCTAATATCTTTCGAACTAATCGGTCGAAATTGTTCAGCTTTTCTCTATAACTGCATGTAGCACTGCACAATACAATTAGCTTATCGGTGACCGCTAACTGTTCGAAGCTAAACTTGTAGAAGCTTTCCAAGGTCCGTTTCAACTTCACCTAGTTTGATATGGATCTCGTTACTATAGTGGCCTCGCCACACGTTATAAAGACGATTCTTTTCACTGCTGTTCACTTCGACGTCTCACTATAATGAATGTATAAGAAAAGAACTTTCACAAATATACTTCGATGATCTGAGAATGAGGTCTCAGAATGATCAGAGAACGAAAGGAGGCTCCTCTCTTCTGCGCAAGCCCTTTTATTAACTTCACGAGGGGCGTTACCATCCCTTCCAAAGCGTGATACTACGTCATCGCTAGAAGTTCCAACTTCGTTAATACATGACGGATTTTCAAAATTCAAAAACTGAAAATAAATTTCACCAAAATTCCAAATCAATGCTTTTACTGCAAATGGATTTCCACAATTCTGCATTCCAAAAGTAATAAAAATACCATAGTTTTAGCAATCTCCGTCTTCCTTTAAACTATCGTTGATTGGTTCATGCCTCTCCTCCAATAGCATAGATTCTTCCTCAGCAGAATTCCTCGTTTCCTGCGACTGCGTCGTAAATCTTGGAACATTCTCGACTAAATGCTGACGTCACTGAGAATCTCAGCTCAAGTAGCTTTCTGGCATAACATTTACGTCATCCGTGCTTACGTCATGACTACCCACGTCATAACTATGACAGCCATAACTCTCCTTATAATTTCAAATATAGCCACCGTGGTCTCTACATAATTCAATTACGGGGGCAGTACCCGTTTTATACGATTTGCAACCGTATACAGAGCAGTACCTCCTCGAATTTGACAATTTTTTTTTCTGTTTCCATCACGACGTCAATGCTTCACTATCTAAATAAACCTCACCAGTCACAATGTTACAGCTTCAACATTCTACCGCATGGCTGCGCCATCCAACTTTTCTGACGTCAATAGACACCTGCACTCCACTGCAGCCCGAACACGCACCGCACCCCGCAACATGTATGCGAGACCAGACGATCCAGCCGGATTGTGCAGAGAACGCTCGGCTCACCATGCTAAATTCATCCGTTAATTCATCGCCAAGATCCACCCAACCAACAGTCATATTCAAGCAACAATACCCCACTACAAACCGTTACGGTACCCATTATTTCAAGCCTCTTCCTCATTCCACTGCTGACCAAGGAAAGGAGCGGAACCCTTGATAATGCCGGACGCAGTTTCCGGTGAAACGTCGGGAGATAACCTGTCTGGACCACGATCTACAAGCCCCAAAAACTTGTACTTAACATGAACGCCGGCCGTGAAAGCCTAAGCTGCTATATCTACGATGAATATTTGTAATACACGCAATCCCAGTTTCAGTCCATTCTTTACTATCGCCACCAAACAGAACACAAACATAACAATGCATCGTGCCCGTCGTTACACTTTCTGTTAACCATTCGCACTGTTCATACAACTGGCACTGGAATTTACGTGACTGATGTTTATCACTCTGTGCAATATTTAGATGAGGTTTTGTTCTTCTCTCTTTCACGAAGGACAACGAAGAAAATGGTCTTAATTTTAAATACACTAATTCATGTTTAAAACTCACAAACGAACATGCACGCGTTAAAATACCATCCGCCTCACGAATGCACTGATAGGAGCCTAGCTCTCGACCTTCCGCTTGGTGCATGCGCAATTGCCTTCTCTACCCACAGAGACTTGAGCCTGTTTCAAAGGAGACTCACCGACTGCTCCGTCCCGCGCTGAGAAGCTGGCGTCAATCCCTCCATGGTTACAGAGAATAATACTGAAAACTAGAGATTTGATTTGCCTATGCCAATGAAAACTAGGAAAATTCAAATGTGCATATTGCTTGAGAATGAAATGGGTATTCTAAGGCTCAACGATTCCCCTCCAGCTTCGCCACAGTATTAAATACTGTACTGTATTTTAAAATTACTTATTACAATTCACTCAATTTATTTCACTTTTCCTAGATGGTATTGACCCCAAGACCCCCCCCCTGGAAGTAAGGGGCCTCGCAAATCTCGTACCGCATAAGGCCCCGCAATGGCTAGCGCCGCCACTCGCGTGGTCCATGGTGGTGTGTGGGATTTAGCGGGCATGTGCGGAAAGTAGGAGATTCTGGTTCGAATCCCGACTGTGGAAACATTTTGAGGTTATTACTCAACAGATATGAGCGCTCTATGTTATATCCTAGCAGATAACACTGGAACATGTCTCAGTCAGCTGGTCGCTAGCAACAATACGAGACACATGCACCAGTTCTAACCTTGGAACTGTTTTATATAAGCGCTAACTCAATTAATCAGGAGTGTGAAAGGACTCACCGGGCTTCAGAGAATTGACTCCTTCCCCGCAGCGGACAACAACTCCGCTGGACTCGTGTCCTATGACCATCGGCTTCTCCACAACAAAGTTCCCGATCCTCCCGTGTTTGAGGAAGTGGACATCGGAGCCGCAGATCCCCACCCGGGACATGCGCACCAGCACCTCTGAAATAGTATTTCACACTTAACGTATTCCTATATGCAATATAACACTTGGAGAGTAGGCATTATGGAAGTTAAACTTGCACTGTTGGAGCTTCAAAAACACTACAAATTGAGGCATTTGAAATGTGGTGTTACATATAAATAGATCTAGTAAAAAATAAAGAAGTATTGAAGTGTATGGGAGATGAGAGATTGACCTGTTCTGATAAAAGGAAGTGAAATGTTAGCAGGACACTTCTTAGTGTAATATATTTATCAGCAGGGCGGCTCCTGAATAAAATTTTAGGGTGGGCCAGATTATATTATTGTTTTATATTTGACATTCACTGTTGCCAATATTATCAACATTACCATCATTCCACACAATACATCATTTGAAACAAATTTTAAAAAATAGTTCATACATTAAAAGTGACAGTCAGTCTGAAAGACTAGAATTTGTATCATTTTAAATGCTACAAATGCTGAAAAATGCTAGAAAGGCTGGAGGCTTCTCGCTTCGCTCGAAGCCAAAGACTCTTAACATGTTAGAAAATTATCTACATAATACTTATCTTGCTTATCTTGTTTCAAATTACTCGCGAACGGCAAGTGCAAACCAAGGGCAAAGCAAGGTCAAGCGCGCGGGATGCCGCACGCTCACCAGAGTGCGCGGGAACGTGCCCCTTCCATCCAGTCTAAATACACTTATAGTGGGCGATGTATTGAAGGTAGAGATATGCCCTCGCGGACATTTATGTAGAACTTCTCATGCTGTCCAATTCTTACGCTCATAGTATATTGATATTTTTAACGGTTTGCCCAGCGTAAGCTTAAGAAGCGCACGGACGCCAAGTTTGTTTTCGACTTTTTCACTGAAATCGTTACTGCTTGTCTTCCTTTGATCATACATAAATTATTTTCTACAGAATCTTTCCTCGAGATATCCTTTAGAGAATGGTGAAAACCGCATCAAAATCCATCCAGTGGTTCTCGAGATTACCCGTGACATCCAAGAATCGGGGATTTTTGTCTTATACTAACGAAATAGAGATTGTCGGGGTACACATGCACCAAGCAGTACTATGACGTCACACACGTCAGTGCCTCTGGGTACATTTCGTCCCGTCACCGTAATGTAACGCCAGACCCCAGCGTAACGACGAAGTCGACAATATCATTTAAAATAATAAAAAAAAAGTCCTCTCGGCACGCCGGAAGGTGAAGGTAGATTTCATCGGGCAAACTTGGGGATAGGCGAAAATGGGCAGAATAAGCACGTTTTCGTAGAAGGATCAGACCTCATTTATTGCGAGAAAGTATTTTATAATTGGAGCTTAATTAACTTTGTTTTTCGTCATTTTATGCATATTTTAAACATTTTATTGTCTTATGGGGACGGTAACCTGCTTGTCATTTGGGGTACATTTTTATACTTGTGGTCACACTGTCCTTATGCAAGGTTTCGACACTGATGTGTAACTATGTAACGGTCTGTTACTTCTTCACGCAAAATTATATCTCCCGCAGAGATTTTGGTTGGTTCCTCAGTTTAGGGACTGCGACAACGCGGTCATGTAACCCCGTGTACTTTGGGTAAGTGTAGAAGCTGTCTGATAAACGGTGTGAATTGTGATGGCTGTATTAGTCTGTAATTCAGGAAAGGACTGCAGACGGTCAATTTCAAGCAGTAGTTCCTAATGTGCTACCAGATACTACCGTCAACGACACCTATCTCTGAACTTGGCTACGAGATGCCACCGCAACCAGCAACTCGCAACGAACGTTGGATCTTCCCCTCCAAAGGAAAGCATACTGAGGGATTTTTAGCGCTCTTAGAAAATCCGACGATTTCGGCCGGCTTTGAACCCGCGACCTTGGGCATAGAAGCTCAGCATACTACCAGTTACGTCACCGAGGCCGCTTCTCACTTAGTCAGATAGAAAACTGAATGTGATCGCGTGCAAGTGCGTTGTCATGGCAACGTCTGATGGCTCATCCCTCATCAATTTAGTAGTGTTGTCATGGCAACCCCTGATGGCACTTGGCATTTTCTTCTAATTCTGAAAATATCATTTTGCTCATCCCTTGGCGTAATGGTGGGTCATATCAAAAATTATTTCTGACAAAAGTTTTAGGTAATTATTAGGGGAATATTGTCCATTTTGTACAGTTTTGATATTGCGCCTATTAAGAGAGATATGATTAATGTTTCCCGAAAAAAACACTTTTTCCCACCCCTTTGGTCAATGGTTGGTGCTATCAAAAACTCTTCAAACATAAATTTTTGGGCCTTATTCGACACATAGTATGAACTTTGAATGGATTCGATATTTCAAATATTAAGAGAGTTATAGCGATATTTCACTTTTTCGATAAAATACCCCCATTTTCACCCCCGTGGACCGATTGTGCCCATTAACGAACTCAACCGAGATTTTATAGGGATACATATTATGTAAAAAATTCAAATTGATTGGTGCAAAATTGCGGTAGTTATCGTGTCCACAAGAAAGTGATATATGTATACATAAATTATACATAAACTTTTTAACTGACGGTGGTTTTGGGGTCTAGGGGATGTGAAACGTGAAGATATGTCAAAATTTTCCGGAAGTCGAAACATGCTACCCATTGCAATAGTTAGCTTTCTAATGAAATCTACCTAAAACTGTACTCACAAGGCTCCTTATTTGTAAATACAGGGGTGTGCAAACTATTAGACACAATGCCAGTTTTCCAACATTTACTTTGTACATTTCGTGACTTAATACAGTAATACAAGGCGTGAAATTATTTCATATAATAAATCAATAATCTTAATAACATTTTTTTAATGAATCTGACAGGAAACTCACTTTTTACATTTTGTACTAATAGAGGAGCCTTGTTAATGCAGAATGTTACACGTTTTGTTTTGATTGCTTTATTCTAGTTTTCGTGTGAATTTAGGCCAGAGAGAGATTGGAAGTCTTTTATTACTGATTGTCCACTCTTGAACTATTCCAAGATTTGTGGACAATGGATTGAAATCACCTGATTTAGAGGATGCATTCCAAAGTCAATGAAAAAAAAACGGTCCCAGCTCAGACTCTCCAATTTCAAAAAATTCCAAATGAAATTCCTTATGGGAAACGTTGTAAGTCCACAGGGGAGAAAACATTACTAAGTAGGGTAATAAACAAAACAAAAACAAAAAAGAATTTTAAAAAATTGTGACTAATTTAAATTCTTTATGTCGATATGTAAATATTATGTGTCAGCTAACTGTATCCTAATGGGGGTCATTAAAGTACTACTTTTCATTATAACACTATTTTTTCAACCAATCAGAGCTCGATATTTTCATTCATTGAACAATTAGGTAAGGAGAGCGTCTGAAGTGCACTGAAAATCCAACATATCGGACATGAATTAAATGATTTGAAAGTTGCATTGAGCCTTGGGATCGTGTCCTACAACTGAACATTGAAGGTATAAGGTGCATTCAAAGAGTAACGACCCGGAGGCTGTAATGCGCAAACCGGTGACGACATCGGCTAATCGTGGCGTGTGTAACGAGGTGTGGTTCCGACCAGAGCGTGGAAGGTCACAGCCCGTCGCTAGAGGGCACACGTGCACGTCACGTGACGATACAAAGCGAGCAGCAGCATGCATCAATCGTCCAGCGCTGCCAGTCGCATTGCATACAGTGACATGGAGGCGTCAAACGAAGAGCAAAGAGGTGTTGTCCGGTTTCTGATAGCGAAAGGAGTAGGGGGAATGGACATTCATCGCCGAATGTCACCCCCCTGCATTACCGATGACAACGTCCAGTTGGTTGATGCACTCATTACCCAGGACCGCCGAGTGACAGTGAACGCCATAACCGCCGTGGTCGGATTGAGCATCGGAAGTGTGCACACCATCATGAAGGAATGACTGCACTTGCGGAAAGTGTGTGCCCAATGGGTGCCCCACAGTCTTCATCCACAGCAGGAAGCATGTCGAACTGCCTGCTGTCTTGGTCTTGGTTGGACGACTGATGCATGCTGCTGCTCGCTTTGTATCGTCACGTGACGTGCACGCGTGCCCTCTAGCGACGGGCTGTGACCTTCCACGCTCTGGTCGGAACCACGCCACGATTAGCCGATGTCGTCACTGGTTTGCGCATTACAGACTCCGGCTCGTTACTTTTTTAACGCACCTTATATATCCAAAGATAAATGTGAGTACCTTAGTAAATTATCCAAAGAACATCAAATTGATCTCATTGCTCTTCAAGAAACCCCCCTACTAGATGATCAGGTAGACTATAGAACCAAAATTTCCGGATATAAAATTGTAGGCATGCTTGGATCAGAGATTTATGGTTCTATCATGTATATTCGCCAGGAAATTTCCAACTACAGTGTTAATTCTTGCTGTCGCCAAGGTAATATTGAAATCATCTCTGTCATCTTAATGGGAACAACAGTATCTGCAGTGTATAAACCACCACATGATCATTGGCCAGATCCCCCTCTTACAGCCATACGTCATCCAGGCGATTTCAATAATCATCACACTTCATGGGGTATGGCAAAAATGATGAAAAAGGAGAGAAGCTGTCAGAGTGGATGGACCAGATCCAGCTTCACCTATCCTATGATGCAAAATACAAAAAATCATTCAATTCCGCCAGATGGCAAAAAGACACCAATCCTGATCTCTGCCTAATAACAATGGATGCTAACCATATTCCTTTACCTCACACAAGAACTTTACTATCAGGTTCTCCACGCAGCCAGCATCGTCCAAATATTTTAACTATCGGTTTACAAGTCCCATTAATCAGAACAAAACAGAAACCCAGATGGAACTTCAAGAAAGCACAATGGATTAAGTACTCTCATGAGGTTAATTCTCATCTTCGCTGGATTCCACCTAGAGAATTATAAGCGATTTGGTGGAACAATTATTGTAGCAGCAAAACGTAGCATACCTCGTGGGTAGAGAAGGGATTACATTCCTTGCTGGAATGAAGAGACTGAAGAGCTTGCTAAAGCATACGAAGAAAGCGGAGATCCTGCCTTGGCAGTCAGATTCTTCAATCCTTGATCACTCAAAGAAGGGAACACTGGCATAGCACAACTAACGGTCTTTATTTTACTCACTCCAGTCGCAAAGGTTGGTCACTTCTCAGAAAGCTTGGAGCAGCAACACCTCTGCCGAATACCGGACCTGAACTTAACCCATCTTCTATCGCACAACACATTAAAAAGAGGTCAGAAGATGTTCCAATAGATACCTGCCAAAAGAAAAATGTGCAAGAAAGTCTTAAAGCAATCAGCGATCAGTTGGATGATAACCCGTTCTATTCATCACAGAAGTGACAAAGAGGAAATCTGACATTCTACGGATCGGAGCGTGGAATGTTAGAAGTCTGCTAGGAAGTGGAAGGTTAGAAAACCTAGAAAGGGAAATGGATAGGTTGAGGTTGGATTTGGTTGGGATTAGTGAAATGCGCTGGCAGGAAGTACAGGACTTTTGGTCAGGAGACTATAGGGTCATTAGCACTAAATCAAACAATGGCCAAGCAGGGGTTGGCCTCATATTGAGTAGGAAACTTGGACAGCGGGTGGAATATTATGAACAATATAGTGAACGGATTACCGTAGCAAAAATCAATACTAAACCTACCTGCACCACAGTGGAACAAGTCTATATGCCTACCAGTCAAGCAGATGATGAGGATGTTGAAAAGGTCTACGAAGAAATAGACGAAATTCTGAGGTATATCAAGGGTGATGAAAATGTTATAGTAATGGGAGATTGGAATGCTGTGCTAGGAAAAGGGAGAGAAGGGAAAATAGTAGGAGATTTCGGATTAGGTGAAAGGAATGATCGAGGAAGCAGGCTGGTAGAATTCTGCACCGAGCATGAGTTGGTCATAGCTAACACCTTATTCAATAACCACAATAGAAGAATATACACATGGATGAGACCAGGAGATACAGGGCGTTACCAAATCGACTTCATTATGGTCAAGCAGAGGTTTCGAAACCAGATTTTGGATTGTAAAGCATATCCTGGTGCTGACATAAACTCTGACCACAATCTGGTCGTAATGAAATGCAGATTAAAGTTGAAGAAACTGAAGAAAAGTCAAAAGTCAAAAAGGTGGGCAATAGACAGACTGAAAGAGAAGGATGTAAACGAAAGATTCAAGAAGAGTATAAAGGAAGGTCTAATGAAAAACCCTAAACAAACTTCAATTGCAGACGAATGGGCACTTTTGAAGAATGAAATAACAAAATCCGCAGAAGAAAACATTGGTAGGAAAGAAAGAATAGGTAGAAAACCGTGGATCACTCAGGATATACTAGAATTGATGGATGAAAGGCGGAAACACAAGAATGTAAGAGATGAGAAGGGGAAAGCAGAATACAGACGTCTGAGAAATGAGGTTAACAAGAAGTGCAAGGAAGCGAAAGAAGAATGGTTGAAAGAGAAATGTGCAGTTATAGAAAATTGTCTGAAATTAGGTAAAGTAGACACAGCTTATCGAAGGATTAAAAATACTTTTGGGGAAAAGAAGACTAAGTGCTGTAATATTAAGGACACAAATGGAAAGCCTCTAACAGATAGGGAAGAAAAGGTTGAGAGATGGAAAGCTTACATAGAGAGTTTGTATAAGGGAAAGGAGATTGAGAATCATGTAATGGAAAGGGAGGAGGAAATTGATGAGGATGCGAAAGGAGATTTAATATTGAGATCAAAATTTGATAGAGCTTTGGAAGACTTAAGCAGGAACAAAGCACCAGGCATAGATGATATACCGATTGAGTTGCTACGCTGCACAGGAGATGAAGGTCTGATCAGGTTATTTCACTTGGTGTGTAGGATTTATGAGACAGGTGAGGTACCCCCTGATTTCAAGAAGAATGTAATCATCCCTATACCAAAGAAAGTGGGAGCTGACAGATGTGAAGATTACCGTACAATCAGCTTGATTACTCATGCTTCAAAGATCCTGTCTAGGATAATTTACAAGAGGATTGAAAGCCAGATAGAAACGGAGTTGGGTGAAGACCAGTTTGGTTTCAGGAGAAATGTAAGAACAAGGGAAGCTGTACTAAGTCTTAGGCTGATTTTGGAAGGTAGAATAAGGAAAGATAAGAGAACGTTCATGGCTTTTGTAGACTTAGAAAAGGCTTTTGATAACGTTGATTGGACTAAATTGTTTGACATTTTGAAATCGATTGGAATAAAGTACAGGGATAGGAGGGTGATATACAATCTATACAGAAACCAGACAGCAGTCATTCGAGTTGAAGGACATGAGAGAGAAGCTGGTATTCAGAAAGGTAGGCAAGGCTGCAACTTATCACCCATACTTTTCAATCTTTACATTGAACAAGCAATGAAGGAAATTAGAGAAAAATTTAAAGTGGGAGTGAAGATTCAAGGAGAAATAATTTCAACTCTGAGATTTGCTGGTGACATAGTCATCTTGGCCGACAAGCCTGAGGATTTGAATGAGTTTTTGAATGGTATGGACTCCGTCTTACAGAAAGAATTCATGATGAAAATTAATAATTGTAAAACAAAAATACTGGAATGCAGCCGAAATAAATCAGAAACCTCTATGGAGATCAAATTGACAGGTGAAAAGCTGAAGGAAGTAGAAGACTTCTGTTACTTAGGAAGTAGAATAACCAGTGATGGACGAAGCAAAGAGGATATAAAAAGTAGGTTGGCTCAGGCAAAGAAAGCTTTTCTACAAAAAAGGAATCTACTGACATCGAATATAGATTTAGGTATTAGGAAGTCATTTTTGAAAGCCTTTGTCTGGAGCGTGGCGCTCTATGGAAGTGAAACTTGGACTATTGGTGCAGCAGAAAAGAGGAGAATAGAAGCATTTGAAATGTGGTGTTACAGGAGAATGATGAAGATCAGATGGGTAGATAGGGTTACAAACATAGAGGTATTAAGACGAGTGGGAGAGGAGAGATGTTTCTGGCGACTGCTAATGAAGAGAAGAGATAGGTTGGTAGGACACATACTAAGACACCCAGGAATAGCAAGCTTAGTTATGGAAGGAAGGGTCGAGGACAAGAACTGTTGGGGTAGACCAAGGTTAGAATATGTTAAACAGATTGCCTCAGATGTACTGTAGGGTAGTTATGTAGAGATGAAACGATTAGCTCAGGACAGGGAGGCATGGAGAACTGCATCAAACCAATCAAAAGACTGAAGACTCAGAGAGAGAGAGAAGATTCATCCCGTTTTACGAGTGCTGAACTTAATCAAGCAATTAGATCTCGGAAAACTGGAAAAGCAGCTGATCAGGATGGTATATTTCCGGAATTTATAACTCACCTACGAAGAAATGGCAGGAAGTGGCTCAGGAATTTTTTCTCAGATATCCTAGCCAAAGGACAAATACCGGTACCGCCAGAATTCCAAATAGCAAAAATCATCGCAACCAGCAGTTGACCCAGCAAGTTATCGTCCGATTTCACTCCTCAGTGTTTGCTATAAACTTCTGGAACGCCTAATTTGCAATAGAATTTACTGCACATTAGACAGCAGAATACCATCAGAACAGGCTGGATTCAGGGAAGAACGAAGCTGTTTTGAGCAAGTCTTAGCTCTAACATCCTTTATAGAAGCAGGATTCCAAAGAGGACTAAAAACGTCTGTGGCTTTCCTCGACTTAAATGCTACTTATGATACAGTGTGGATTGATGGGTTAATGCTGAAGTTAAAACAAGCACTACCGTGCAGAAGACTCACTGCCCTGTTATCCACCATGTTAAGGAATCGTTATTTCAGAGTGTGCTCAGGCGACAAGATGAGTAAGTCGTACACCATCAAGAACGGCCTCCCTCAGGGATTTGTCTTAGCCCCATTATTGTTCAACCTATATACAAGCGATGTACCAGCAACAGTGTCCCATAAGTTCTGCTAGGCTAATGACTGTGCCATAGCAATCCAAACCAAATATCTGGATGACGGGGAAATAATCCTAACACAGGACCTGCAAACACTTGAAAAATATTTCAAACAGTTGAGGCTTTGCCCAAACCCATCAAAAACTGAGGTCACAGCTTTTCACCTTAATAGTAGAATCTCAAAACAAGAGCTGAACATTACATTCTGCGGAAGGAGGCTGAGAAACAATCCCAATCCCAAATACCTAGGAGTAACTCTGGACTGTTCTCTGACCTACAATAAACACCTTGAGAATACTGCAGGAAAACTTAAGACAGGAACAATATCATCCGCAAACTGGCTGGCACAACATGGGGTGCCCATGCAAGTACTCTTCGTATGGCAAGCCTTGCGCTAGCCTACTATGTAGCCGAATATTGTGCACCGGTATGGTATAGAAGTGCTCATGTCCACAGAGTGGGTACTCAGCTCAATGAGTCCTTAAGGATTATAACGGGCACATTAAGATCAACCCCTGTGCCATGGTTGCACATCCTGGCAGGCATTCCTCCTCCACAACTGAGACGACAACAAGCAGCTGCCCACGCTTAGAAAACTTACATCTGTTCTGACTTCAAGCACATTCCGGTTCACTCAGTACTGAGTAATCCTCCACCCATGTGCCTGAAATCCAGGAATCCTATTTGGAGTGATGACATTATTAAACATCCAGAGCCTTACAACATCAGCAAAATCTGGAAGGAAAGGTGGAGAGTTTTTTCTTCACCTCACAAAATCCAATTAGATGATCCTTCCCAGCATATCCCAGGAATTGATCTATCAAGAGCTACGTGGTACCAACTAAATCGTGCTCGAACTGGTCACGGAAGGTGCAAAGCAATGCTACACAAATGGAGTTGGCTAGAATCACCAGCTTGTGACTGCGGAGCTCATTCGGTAGTGCCCACAGCGTAGCTTCGCAGGCGAATGGGAAGAGTTCATGAAAGCATCAGCCCCAGCGCTTTCCTGGTTGAAGAGCCTTATGTTCATTTTGGATTGTTATGTACATATTTGTATATATATGTCGATCATTTGTACCATACGAAATAATAATAATTTGAAAGTTGACAATGAAACCTATATTGGATCAATCATTGTAGTTACAATGCATAAAGAAACTGGGCAATATCGCAAAAGAAATAACACTGTACCTTAATATCCGCAACTCCAATTTCTACACATTCGAAAGATTTCGCCGACAATTTTAGTGAATGTGTGGACATAAACACACCATAACTTCATGGAGGAAGCATGCGTATGACATTAGTTCCACGGAAATTACAATCCAGCTCCCTGTTCAGTAAATTGATTTCTTATTCGAAACTTTTCCGCCAGATACGGTTACTGTTCTATTTGGGATTAATTGATCTGCCTTCCGTTGACATTACATACGCATCGAAATTGAAGAATAACTAGTTGATAATAATAAATTTAAAAAGTCAACCCCTGGCACTATATAGCCCATGAAGGGCCTAGGCCGACCAAGTGACCGCTGCCCAGCCATTTGGCCTGCAGTTATTGGGGTGACGCGTGATCAGCGCATCGGGTCCCCTCGGCCGTTTATCTTGGTTTTCGTGATCGGGGCGCTGCCTCACTCTCAGACAGCTACTCAATTGTCCTCACGAGGCTGAGTGCACCCGTTCCAACCCTCGCGTCAGTTTTAAAATCCCTGACGGAGCCGGGAATCTAACCCGGGGCCTCCGGATGAGAGGCAGACGCGCTACCCCCAAACCAGGGGGCTGGCTCTAGTTGATAATACGATACATATTTAATTTTAAAGCGTTTGTAACAGCCTATTTTTTGTTATTTGACCAAAATGACAAAATGATCATACATAGTACCTGTGCGCTATCTGTTGGTGCAACTTCAGGATAAACAATGTTTCAAAGCTTTGGGATCCGTTATTGGGTAGAGATTAAATGCTGAGCCCACGCAATTCCCAAGAAGAAGTCAACCGACAGAATATCGACAGATGTTTATGAATATTTATGTTAGATAATTAAGTTATAATTATCGTCGAACACAAACAGCAGTATGCAACTCGCCTATAATGGTACCGTAATTAAGACACTCGTATGGAAATTAAATGTATCTATCACCTTGGTTGATGAGATCCTATTTCTTTATCTCTAACTTTGTGTTCCGAGGTTTAGAAGAAAATAGATTTGTTAATAAAAATTCCACTTCATTCATGCTCCTATGTCGCACACAATCAGCATATTAAATAACTATGTACCAACCAACACTTGCATTGTACTTGGAACACCAGAGAACTGAAAATGTATAAATATATTTTTGTGTAAATTATCAACTACAGCAAACTGTGAACAATAGCTAAGTACCTGTTTCACTCTTTGGGGTGGACCCATCTCCCGTAATCCGGTTTTATCTTCAAACATAGACAGAATCAGGAAGTGAAATTGAGAGATCTTCTACAAGGGGTGTTCAAATGAAAAGGTACGAAACGATACTGTGGGTACAATTTATTCGTTATTCAAAAGTAATCACCACAGGCCTGTGCACAGGTGTCCCATTGCTTCACTAGCCACAGGATTCCCTGTTCCCAGAAGTCTTGTGGTTGTGACAGGAGACAATACTGTACGGTGTCCTTTAGTTCGTCGTCCGATTGGAAACGTTGGATACGGTAGTTTGTTTGCCTATTGTTTCTTGCATGGGTGAACAGGGCGTGTTCATTTGTTCGTGTTTTTATAGCCTACACAATTAAAGAGTTATTTTACTCATTGTTTGAATACAAAATTGGTAAAAGCAAGGTATATTGCTCAGTTCACGGCTGGAAGCCGAGGTATATGCCTAAGAGGGCTACGGATGTAAGATTTCATTAAAATCCAAAAGATGCAAATACCAATGGCCGAAAAGTGACGATGACGAATAAATACGGAGAACAGGAACGAGTTGGAATACAGTTGGTTTGGACATTGGAGGACAGTCTAGCCACTTAAAAATAGCCTAATAATAATAATAATCTAGACTAATAGGCCCTAATTACCTGTGACAGAAAAGGAGCACTGCTAAAACATGTTTGTAACATTCTGATGCACCTGCCTTGATAGCGTTCTCCTTTCAATATTGTTCCTGTAACCATGTGAGGCGGAGCAGCGACGTCTGGAGCATAAGAGCGTAAATTGACCAAAAATTGTCATCATGGTGTAGACTACTCTTCCGCTTACAGTAACATATTTGACAAAATTAACACTTCTGTCCCTTCTGTAAAATTCTGGAGTCTATGGTACGGTAGACCTACAGTTAGCAAACTCGGATATACTGTAGCTTTCAAACGTACCGGCGTCATGATTCGAAATACACACAAATCCGAGCAGACAAGCATTGCTTGATAATTCGTAATTCACACATAAAATCCACACAAATTAGAGCACGTGTGTCGCACAGTTATACCGTACATAAAATATCACTTTCAGTATTTTGGGAACCACTTTTACTGATTATAATAGGATAATACAAAAGTGTTCCATAGCAACCATGTGTTATTGAGTCTTTTTATCCTACTTATCCCGGCCATGTTGGACCGACTGCAGCGCCCCAAGTGATAGTTTGAGTTGCCAAAACCAAGCCGTCAACGTATCTCCTGCTACTCATAATGAGCGTTATACCTCTCATTATTCTCGTTTCTACGGTGTTAAGGATGAGAAACGATCCATTTCTATGTGGCGGGTGATATTTACGGCCGGGTGCCCTTCCTCTTGTTGATTCTTTAGGGGCTATGCGACATGGTGGTCATGTATTCCCGTGTTCTTGGGTTGTGTAGAATTTGTCTGATAACCTGTGTCACTGTGATGCCTGTACTAGTGTGTAGGCCTATGTATTTTTAATTGAGGTAGGATTTGGATAGGAAGCGGCTGTGGCCTTAACTTAGGTACTGCCCCCGTAATTGAATTATATAGAGACCACGGTGGCTATTTTGGAAATTATAGCGAAAGTTATGGCTGTCATAGTTATGACGTGGGTAGTCATGACGTAAGCAAGGATGACGTAAACGTTATGCCAGCAGGCTACTTGAGCTGAGATTCTCAGTGACGTCAGCATTTATTCGAGAAGGATCCGAGATGTACGACGCAGTCGCAGGAAACGTGGAATTCTGCTGAGGAAGAAATTATGCTATTGGAGGGGAGGCTCAAACCAATGAACGATAGTCTGAAGGAAGACGGAGATTGCTAAAACTATGGTATTTTTATTTCTTTTGGGAAGGCAGAATTGTGGAAATCCATTTGCAGTAGAGGCATTGATCTGGAATTTTGGTGAAATTCATTTTCAGTTTTTGAATTTTGAAAATCCGTCATGTATTGACGAAGTTGGAACTTCTAGCGATGACGCAGTAACACGCGATGGAAGGGATAGATACGCCCCTCATGAAGTTCATAAAAGGCCTTGCGCAGAAGAGAGGAGCCTCATTCTCAGATTATAAATCGTCTGATATTCAATCGTCAGATCTCAAATAGTCATTTCAGTGAAACGTCGAGTGAGATTATTAGTGAAAAAGTCGTCTTTGTAACGCGTGGCGAAGCCACTGCATTAAACGAGAGTCGAACTTACAAGCAGTGCAGGTTTACTGTGAAGTAAATCTAGGTGAAGTTGAAACGACCCTTATAACGCTTCTACAAGATTAGCTGTGAACAGTTAGCGGTCGCCTATAAGCTAATTCTCTTGTGCATTGCTACAGTAAGGACTGTAGAAAAGCTGAACAATTTCGAGGAAGTATTTTGGAAGTTTTTGACAATTTTAGACGACTGACAAAAGTGATTTTCTCGCCACAGGAGAAACACTTTGTATAGCCAGACTCTACGCTACGGCTGACAGGGCTAGTGAAATAGGGAGACTTCAGATTGCTTTTGTGACACAACGCTACAGTATTATGGAGCAGTCTAATATGGCAGTTTGTTCTTCTAATACTATTACCGAAGAGAAGATGGAAGGCTAAAGGACTTAATGCAATTGGGACATATTTCAACGGAGTAAGATAGCAACATGGAACTTCGCTAAGTGCTATTCCATACAAGCGAACATGTGGTAAATAACCATCTACACCCATGTTTCGTGATTAAAGGCTGAATACTATCAAACAGCAATAGAAATGATTTCATACTTTCTGAATATGAATATTTCTTCGGAAATTTATACAAAAACTTCATGGCGATTTTCAACTGGAACTTCAGGGATTTTTCAAGAGAGGTCAGGGTTGTCCCGACTCACAAAGAAGATTATTGCCGGAAGGATGTCGTTCGTCTTCGTGAAGCAGTTCAATTCTCCGATGGTGCTGTTTCTGGTTTCGAGGATGGAGCTCAGCTTTAACTTGGTGAAATGGATCCATCAACAGTCTTCTTTGGGGAATTTTCCTCTGGAACGTCAATCGGCAGATAAGGTAGTCGTGAACGTTTATTGTATTTGAGTTTCTTAGCAATATTTGAGCAACCATTTTTCCCATATTTTTGTCCTCATGTATTTTTGCCCGATATTCTTGTTTGAGATTCCTATTCTCAGTACACCTTGATGAGTTATGCCTTTTTCGACGTTTTATTAAGACATTGTTATGTCATGGGCATAGTTAAATGATTTTGAATCAGTTGAGACTGATATTTAGATTTTTCAGTAATTTGCTTATTTTGTAGTCACGATTTGACTGTAAGTTAATGATTCTTATGGCAGATTTAAATTCAGACAGCGTGTCACTTTATTAAAGTAATTCTACCCCAGTTTAATTACTTTGACCAATTTTCTGTCATCATCAAGAAGGAAGAACATTTAAATGATTTTAGAGCGTTAAAATCCAGTACGTTGTCGACGATCTTGGAAATACTAGTCGTTATTTGAATTGATTGCAACACAGACATTTATCGTCAGTCATGAACGACCATTGCATCACAGGCAATTTTGTGAAAGATGAACATTAATTATGAATTATTGAATGCATTAAATTCGTGAAACTTGTGTTAGGTTTTTTCTCATATAGAGATTTATATAACGATGTTTGCATTTCCCAGTCTAATTGGATTCTATTCGACTATTTTGCAGTTAGTCGCACTTTGTTGATGATAGTATTTTTATACTACAATTCTTTGAAGATGTTAATCTTAAATTTTGATAGACCAGACAGGCGTATATAAGCGTATTCACTATTAAATTTGTTTGTGATTGGCAAATTTTTATTTCATTTCGATTCATGAATGAAATCCACGAAGTTTAAATGACAACAGTTTTGAAACAATTATTGATATATGAAATTTTAAGTGGAACTATGAATGTATAATCGATAGTGCAGCGGACATGTTGAAAGTCGCTGATGTATAATGCCCTTAAATAAATGAAGGAGATTCCCACAGTAATTAATAATGATAAAGATTGTATTAGGGGAGTTTTTTGTAAATGCTGTGGAAGATTTTGATGCCGTATATTTTAATATATGATGAATTTTGGGCTATTTTGAATGCAGTTTGTGCATTATTTTGTAAGCGAAGTATTTTCCGCTAGAGTGTATTGTCATAGTTCGTTGAAAATTAATCAAGTGAATTTACTGTTATAATTAACAAGAGTTTTGAAAGAATTTGAGATAAGATTTTGAATGAAGATTACCGTCACAAATAATTAAAATTATTACAACCTTTATTAAACCAGATTGTGACATTTACATGTATAACTAACCTTCATTGGTCGATTATATTAAACACGATTATGAATTTACCAACCGGATAAAACATGTGGTTCAATGTATTTCTTAAATTAATAATTTAAATAATTTAAATGTTGATATTGTAAATAATAAATGTAAATATCTTTGACAATAATGTGGAACGAAAGTAATGTTAAAGGCGTGTTTAAAAATTTTGTAATTATTTTCGAAATATTATAAACAATTTCTAATTGTTATAAATAATTTATGTGATTTTGTTATAAACATTTAAGAGTGTGTTTTATACTCTAAACTATGCTTATTAAACATTTGGATGATAACTTAACAAGATTAAGGATAGTTAAAATAATCCAGTGGGATGTGAGTTGAGCATTTGAAAGATTTGCGTCAATATGTATGAGTTGTCTTGTAGACATTTAAAGCTTTAAAAGGAGCTGAATTCTTACGCAAGTGTGGCGTGACGAGTGAGCCCCATTTGACAGGTGTGAGCCAGGTTAAAGAGTAGACCAGCCGGCCAGACATCTGGTTATAAGCGGGTGAGGTCGATACTCCGGCCTTGTGCCTATTAATACAAGTGCAATGTTTATTAAAAGAAACCAAATGCTCTATGTATGTCGTACCCTGACTTCCTCATCCAATCCAAATGTGTTTTAAAATGTTACGTTATTTTGAGCTCGTGGGAGCTAACATATTGTTTGATAACTTTACAAGTCCTTTAGGAGGACGTAGTCAGATTGACATAGGCTACTGATAGCCACGTTTATTTTGTTGAGTTGTTAAAATCATACTCTTTATTTGAAAATAAAGCTTTTGTACAGTTCAAAGTTCTCGTCTTCGGTCTGGTTCATTTTTAAATGTCATGGTGAAGGTTATTGTGAGAGCATACTTTAATGATCCTGTTGTCAACCCAATCCCCGAGATATTTATATAAGAGGTAAGTAAAAGTAAGTATGAAACCCCGTCTATTTTGGTGTGTTCCACAATAATTTTTCTTGGTAACTTCTGTGTTCAAACCTCGGTAGTATCTGTCAGTGCCATTTTCATTGATGTAGCTGAGCTGGTGCGATTGATTGTTGGCAATCCGATTGAGGGGGCGGATATCTGACAGCCTACTACCCGGGTAAACGGGGACAGAAGGATTGGCGCACCTAAAACGTTGGGGCTCGATTCAACATAACTGGATCACCAGGTTGAACGCCAGTAGGATTGGCAAACCTAAAACGTGTGGTTCGATTATACTCAAATAAAGAGGTTGATTCTTTGTTAGATGTCTAGGCCAATTGTAGAATTTAAGAGTGTGATTATATAGGAATTAAATGTTGCATTGTATTAGGAAAATTACACTCAGAAAAGATCAGATCTTATACGACTTGAGAAAGGTTAAATGGGCTGGAAACTTAGAAAAATCGCCTATGATCTGGAATCTTATTTTATTTGACCGGCTTATGACATTTTAGTCATATTAAAGATAAAATTAAATTATTTGGATTGTAAATGTAAATTATTTGTGTTAGGATATTTTAAAATGGGCCAGGGAAATTTGAACATGTGCTTGAGTTTGTTTCAACATGAAGTGTCTTCGAAAGTTAATTATAAGGTAGTTATAAGTTAGATTTAAGACAGAAAATTGATCAAAATTATATATGGTGAAAAGTGTTGCTCAAATGTTGTTATTTTGCTCTTTTGATGTATGTCCCTACAGCAGTCTAATTTTTGAATAATATTGTAATGGCAGATGAAAGTTTGAAGATGATGTTAGCGGAGATGTCTGCTAACTTGAAAACAAGCATGGATAGTAGTATGAAGCAGATGCTGAATGAAAGTATGAAGGAGAATAATAGTCGAATGGAGGAGAATGTTAGTAATTTGTCTGCTAATTTGAATGCAAGAATGGAGGAGAATGCTAGTAATTTGAAAGCTAGCATGGATGAAAGTTTGAAAGGTATCCAAGCTAGTGCTGCTAACTTAGAGGATAATATGTCGCGTTTACAGATTAATACCCAAGGAATTGAGAATACTGTAACTGACATCCGTTCAGACATGTCCAATGTTAAAATAGATGTGTCTAATATGCATAAAAATGTTGCTGATGTTAAAATTGATGTTGCTAATGTGCATAAAGATCTTACAATGTTGAATTTAGATGTTGCTAATGTCCGTAGTGATATTTCTTGTGCTAGGGCTGAGGTAGTTGTTGTCAAAAATGATGTTGCGACTGTCCAAGACAAGGTTGAGGAAGTCCAAAGAGGAATCCAAAATGTTAGAACTGATGTGTCCAATGTTCAGGTTGATATTAATAACATTCATTCGGATGTAAACGAGATGCAAAGTGACATAAATAAAATTCAAGTAGAGGTCAACACAGTTTTCGTAGACGTTGCTAAAGTCCAAACTGATGTAAATAAAGTCAGGGAAGAGATAGAAAATTCGAAAACCCTTTGTACACGTAATATAAGTGCATTAACGACTAGGCTAGTTGATGAGTCAGTTAGAACGACAGCGTCTTTAGAAGGTTTAAAGTTTGATGTAGAGGTCATGAGAACCCAAGTATTAGACCATAATAAAGTATTGAAAGAGGATATTGAATTAGACATAGCAGAAATGTTAACGGAAAATGTAGCAATATGGAAAGAAGAGTGGAATAGGTCAAGTGGGGAACATGTAACCCAAATTCAGGATCGTATTGAAAGGAAACTTGCCAGTACTCAAATTGATATTAACAATGAAGTAGTACAGATTAGGAAAGATTTAAGCGTCAGGATGGATTCGCTATCCGAAAGACAAGTTGAAGATAGGACACAATTAGATCAGGATGTGCAAACATTAAAATCTGCATTAGAGGAACAGATTCATAAAGTTGTCTCTGATGTGAATGAAACGACGAGTAAACTGCAGAATTTGAAGTTAGGAGAGGCTAATTTAATGGAGACCTACAAAGAAGAGTTAATCAAGAAAGTCTTAACGGAAATCACTGACAAGGATACAGTAGGCTTGGCTTGCGAAATTAGTAGGAATTATGCCAGAAGATATAACCTAGATCCAGAAGAGAGAGACGTGACTCCTGAAGAACGTATATCCAGATTCAGGGAGGAAGATGACGAGAGGAATATGGAACCTGAGTGGAACTATCGTGATAGTGGGAAAAACTACCCGGATTCATATCCGAGGAACGTAACGGTCATCAGGAATTTTGAAGATAAACCGCAAAAATTCAGTAACACGGATAGTTTGACACCTATCGAATATGTAAGGAACCTCAAAGATTATTTCATCGAAGCTCACATTCCCAGAGAGAGAGAGATGAAGATAGTGGAGAGATATTTGGTTGGAGGACCCCTCGAATGGTTTCGCGCATTTAGATACACATTCAGTAACTTTGACGAGTTTGCAGAGGCATTAATCAAACGATTTTGGTCCATAGAAGCGCAGAATTCGTTAAGAGCGGAGGTGTATTCAAGAAAATACTCCGGTACTCTTCCAACGCGGTACGCTGATTTCTTTACGAGTCAATTATCCCGCTTGAGATTCTTACAACCCCCATTGTCCACGGAGCAACTTATTGATGCGATTTCTCGTATGCTGCCAGTTGAGGTGAGAAGACTAATAATTTCGTCCAACATCAGGGATTTAACCAGCATGGATGAATTACTGAGGAGGTTAGACTACACAAGTCCAATGCCTAACGTGGTACAGAAAGGTCAAAGGCATGACTTTAAAGAAATAAATACTGTATATATGGACCAAGTCCAACAAACTGACAAGCCAGATGAGGAGAAAACTGACAATGTAGGTCCTCACAGGAATAATCAGTTTCGAAATAACAGATCGCAAGGTTACCGACCGTATCAACAGAGAAGAGGCTGGAACTATAACCGAGGAAATTACAATGGAAGAGGCAGATATTACAACAATAATGGTTATAACCGAAATTATAATAGGAATAACCAGAACCAAAACAGAAATCAGAATCCTCAAGGTCAGGTTATGACACCCGATCAGTATCAGGAAAGAGAGAAGGAAAGCCAGCAATACCTGAAAGAATTACGGGAAAAAGAAGCCGACAACCAAAAGAAAAGGCAGGATGTTGTAATCGATCCTGGGCCTTCTACGAGCCAACAGAATTTTGAGGTCGGTAACACAAAAAAAAACGCCGATTTCTCAACGTCAGTGAGAACTTGTAAATACATTGCCACACCACACCTGATTACGATTAATGAGATATATGAAGTGACTGATGAAGATTTGCTAGAAGAGAGGGGTATAGTTAAAGAGGAAAGACCATGTGCCTTACCCATTATTTCTGTACGGATAGATGGACAACAGTATAAAGCCCTGATGGATACTGGTGCAATTATCTCCATCATTTCAGAGGAATGTTATCAAAGTCTGCTAAGAGGAGAGAATATGACAGTTCTACCTGTTTATACCGTCAAAGTGAGAGGGATATTCCAAAATAAGGCAGTGAAGTGCAAGATTCAAGTGTTATTGAACTTTGAGATCAATGGAAGGAATTATGAACAGATCTTCATTGTGGTGAGCAAGATCAATGTTGATATGGTGCTTGGAATCGATTTTATATCGAAGGTCGGAGCTATTATCGACATGAAGAACAGAAGTATTAGCTTTAATGATGGGTACATAATCACAGAAGAGATAGAAAAACAGGACGTGAAAAACAGTCTGGAAATAGACCTTAGGGAAGAAATTTTGAATACTATAGTTAATGAAGTGGAAAATTTAGCAGAAATACCCAGTAGAAAAACTGAAGGATTTGAAGAAATTCAGGGGGAATTTGAGGATCTGATAAAGGAATTCCAAGATATTTTCGATGAAAAGCCTGGATTGATTAAGGATTATAAATACAAGATAAGGCTGACAGATGAAACCCCTTACCAGAAGAGAATATACCCCATTCCTGAGAAATACTATCAAGAAGTACGAGGGTTAATCAGAAAAATGGAGGTAGACGGGATTATTAAAAAACAGGCGTCGTCTTATATAAACCCCATCACTGTAGTGAAGAAAAGTAATGGTCAGATACGTCTTTGTCTCGATGCCAGAACCATCAACTTGAAGATTCTTCCAGAAAATGACCGACCACCCAAGATTAGAGATCTGCTTCGAAAATTCAAAGGAAGAGCATGTTTCAGCGTTCTTGACTTGACGTCTTCATTTTATCAAGTTCAGCTAGAAGAAGATAGTATGCAGTACACTGGATTCCTATTTGACCAGACGTCATGGGTCTTTGTCCGAATGCCTTTTGGTATGGTTAACAGTGGACCAGCACTTATTCGAGCACTTGATAGTAAGCTCACTGACGAAGTGAAAGAAAATGTAATCTGCTACATTGACGATTTAATCGTATCTTCACCCAGCGCCGCAGAACATTTAGTGCACTTGAGAAAGTTGTTCGAGAATTTAAGGGAGGCCAATATCAAGGTGAATTTTGGAAAATGTCAATTCTTGAAGCAGGAAATAAATTACTTGGGGCATACTATTGATAAAGATGGATATCATCCAAACATGAAAAAAGTAGATGCGATCACGAGATTTCCAAAGCCAACTAAGGTGAAACAAGTCAGAGAATTTGTAGGAGCATGCCAATTTATTAGCAGCCACTGTCCAAGATACTCGGAAATTATGGCTCCTCTGTATGACTTACTCAAGAAGAATAACAGATGGAAATGGAGTACCGCTGCAGATGAGGCTTTTGAGAAAGCAAAAGAGATGCTCAGAAATAATGTGAAACTGGAGTACCCAGACTTTGAGAAGGTGTTCTATATTGAGTCTGATGCATCAAGAGTAGGCATTAGTGCAGTCTTATACCAGAAAGACGAGGCAGGCAACAAGCACTACATTGCGTTCACTAGTCGGAAGTTGAAGAAACACGAGGAAAATTACTTCACGACGGAGCTTGAAGCGTTAGCTTTTGTAACAGCATTGCAAGCCTGGAAGAAAATACTGCTTGGACATAAGGTCATCATTATTACTGACCATAAAGCACTACAGTTTATGCTGCAAACTGACATGTCGAGTGATAGATTGACACGTTGGGCTTTGTTCACCCAACAGTTTAACGCCACTATCGTCCACCAGCCTGGGAAAGATAACTTACTGGCTGATGCTCTATCACGTAACCCTATTAAAAATGTGCAGATACACCATGTACAATTGGAGCAAGAAGATCAAGAAACCGTTAGGAGGTTAGCCCGAATCGGTGTGTCACAGAAGAGACACGCTCCAATAAGGAAAATGTACAGGTTCCTCAAGGGTTACATGGACAATACTGATGTTGACTATGCAGTTACACGGAGAAATTCACGACACTTTGTCTTGAGTGGAGACATCGTATGCAAGTATGCTGACTCTGCGCATACAAAACTCCGAATAGTCGTGCCACCTAAACTTGTTGTCAATTTAGTGTGGGTAGCTCATCACGCAACTGGACATGCCGGTTTAGATAAGACTCTTAATACTCTTAAAGAGAGATTTATCTGGACTAACATGCGTTCCAGCATTGCCAAGGTCATTAGATCTTGTGACAAATGTCAAAGAGCAAAGTATGCTTCTGCTTTATTAAAAGGAAAACCGAAGGCTATGATTCCTTCTAAGCCAAACGAACTTATGGCGACGGACATATTTGGCCCCTGTCCGAAGGGATATCAGGGTAACCAGTACCTGTTGGTTACCGTGGATGTTTTCTCAAAATTTGTTACAATGAATCCCATGCAGAAAGCTAACACAAGGAACGTAGTAAGCAGACTGGAAAATGCTGTATTTCCTAAAGCTGGTATACCAGAATATCTACTGGCAGATCATGGAACGCAGTTTACGTCCGTGGAATTTGCAGCGGATATGGAAAGGCTTGGCATTAAGCACTTATTTTCAAGCGTGCGTTACCCAGAATCGAATTCCTCAGAAAGATATATGGCTGAATTTTCGAAATTCTGTCGAATTTTCTGTCCAAATGATCATTCTGGTTGGGTGAGATTTGTACCCCTTATAGAGGAATGTCTGAACTCTACAGTGCAGGAGAGTACAGGAGAAGTGCCAATGCGACTTCATCTTGGAAGAAACCCAGAAAGGCCGTGGGATAATCTTTTCAACCACATTCCTAGAGATCCCGACGTAGGAAGGCAGCAGAGGATTGACAAGGCGAAGGAACAGCTCCAGAAAGCAGCAGAGAAACGATTGAAAAGAGTAGCTGGAAAACGTTTTGGTGCACCCTTACAAGTTGGAAATCTTGTATTATTACGCAGACCTGTCAAGGCTGATATGAGCAAGAAAATATACCCCAAATTTGGAAATGTATTCATGGGGCCGTTTAGGATTACGAACGCCTATGGGAACAACTGCTATGAACTCTACGATGATGAGAATAATGTCATTTACGGCAAGTTCAATGCTGGAAATTTAAAAAGATACTATCCTAGAGTAAGCCAGTAATAATTCAATTTCGTGTTCAAGAGAGTTGAGGTACTTGTAACATTGAGTTTAAAAACAATTTGCAACTGTTTTTAAAACGTGGTGAGAGGAGAATGCCCCCGTAATTGAATTATATAGAGACCACGGTGGCTATTTTGGAAATTATAGCGAAAGTTATGGCTGTCATAGTTATGACGTGGGTAGTCATGACGTAAGCAAGGATGACGTAAACGTTATGCCAGCAGGCTACTTGAGCTGAGATTCTCAGTGACGTCAGCATTTATTCGAGAAGGATCCGAGATGTACGACGCAGTCGCAGGAAACGTGGAATTCTGCTGAGGAAGAAATTATGCTATTGGAGGGGAGGCTCAAACCAATGAACGATAGTCTGAAGGAAGACGGAGATTGCTAAAACTATGGTATTTTTATTTCTTTTTGGAAGGCAGAATTGTGGAAATCCATTTGCAGTAGAGGCATTGATCTGGAATTTTGGTGAAATTAATTTTCAGTTTTTGAATTTTGAAAATCCGTCATGTATTGACGAAGTTGGAACTTCTAGCGATGACGCAGTAACACGCGATGGAAGGGATAGATACGCCCCTCATGAAGTTCATAAAAGGCCTTGCGCAGAAGAGAGGAGCCTCATTCTCAGATTATAAATCGTCTGATATTCAATCGTCAGATCTCAAATAGTCATTTCAGTGAAACGTCGAGTGAGATTATTAGTGAAAAAGTCGTCTTTGTAACGCGTGGCGAAGCCACTGCATTAAACGAGAGTCGAACTTACAAGCAGTGCAGGTTTACTGTGAAGTAAATCTAGGTGAAGTTGAAACGACCCTTATAACGCTTCTACAAGATTAGCTGTGAACAGTTAGCGGTCGCCTATAAGCTAATTCTCTTGTGCATTGCTACAGTAAGGACTGTAGAAAAGCTGAACAATTTCGAGGAAGTATTTTGGAAGTTATTGACAATTTTAGACGACTGACAAAAGTGATTTTCTCGCCACAGGAGAAACACTTTGTATAGCCAGACTCTACGCTACGGCTGACAGGGCTAGTGAAATAGGGAGACTTCAGATTGCTTTTGTGACACAACGCTACAGTATTATGGAGCAGTCTAATATGGCAGTTTGTTCTTCTAATACTATTACCGAAGAGAAGATGGAAGGCTAAAGGACTTAATGCAATTGGGACATATTTCAACGGAGTAAGATAGCAACATGGAACTTCGCTAAGTGCTATTCCATACAAGCGAACATGTGGTAAATAACCATCTACACCCATGTTTCGTGATTAAAGGCTGAATACTATCAAACAGCAATAGAAATGATTTCATACTTTCTGAATATGAATATTTCTTCGGAAATTTATACAAAAACTTCATGGCGATTTTCAACTGGAACTTCAGGGATTTTTCAAGAGAGGTCAGGGTTGTCCCGACTCACAAAGAAGATTATTGCCGGAAGGATGTCGTTCGTCTTCGTGAAGCAGTTCGATTCTCCGATGGTGCTGTTTCTGGTTTCGAGGATGGAGCTCAGCTTTAACTTGGTGAAATGGATCCATCAACAGTCTTCTTTGGGGAATTTTCCTCTGGAACGTCAATCGGCAGATAAGGTAGTCGTGAACGTTTATTGTATTTGAGTTTCTTAGCAATATTTGAGCAACCATTTTTCCCATATTTTTGTCCTCATGTATTTTTGCCCGATATTCTTGTTTGAGATTCCTATTCTCAGTACACCTTGATGAGTTATGCCTTTTTCGACGTTTTATTAAGACATTGTTATGTCATGGGCATAGCTAAATGATTTTGAATCAGTTGAGACTGATATTTAGATTTTTCAGTAATTTGCTTATTTTGTAGTCACGATTTGACTGTAAGTTAATGATTCTTATGGCAGATTTAAATTCAGACAGCGTGTCACTTTATTAAAGTAATTCTACCCCAGTTTAATTACTTTAACCAATTTTCTGTCATCATCAAGAAGGAAGAACATTTAAATGATTTTAGAGCGTTAAAATCCAGTACGTTGTCGACGATCTTGGAAATACTAGTCGTTATTTGAATTGATTGCAACACAGACATTTATCGTCAGTCATGAACGACCATTGCATCACAGGCAATTTTGTGAAAGATGAACATTAATTATGAATTATTGAATGCATTAAATTCGTGAAACTTGTGTTAGGTTTTTTCTCATATAGAGATTTATATAACGATGTTTGCATTTCCCAGTCTAATTGGATTCTATTCGACTATTTTGCAGTTAGTCGCACTTTGTTGATGATAGTATTTTTATACTACAATTCTTTGAAGATGTTAATCTTAAATTTTGATAGACCAGACAGGCGTATATAAGCGTATTCACTATTAAATTTGTTTGTGATTGGCAAATTTTTATTTCATTTCGATTCATGAATGAAATCCACGAAGTTTAAATGACAACAGTTTTGAAACAATTATTGATATATGAAATTTTAAGTGGAACTATGAATGTATAATCGATAGTGCAGCGGACATGTTGAAAGTCGCTGATGTATAATGCCCTTAAATAAATGAAGGAGATTCCCACAGTAATTAATAATGATAAAGATTGTATTAGGGGAGTTTTTTGTAAATGCTGTGGAAGATTTTGATGCCGTATATTTTAATATATGATGAATTTTGGGTTATTTTGAATGCAGTTTGTGCATTATTTTGTAAGCGAAGTATTTTCCGCTAGAGTGTATTGTCATAGTTCGTTGAAAATTAATCAAGTGAATTTACTGTTATAATTAACAAGAGTTTTGAAAGAATTTGAGATAAGATTTTGAATGAAGATTACCGTCACAAATAATTAAAATTATTACAACCTTTATTAAACCAGATTGTGACATTTACATGTATAACTAACCTTCATTGGTCGATTATATTAAACACGATTATGAATTTACCAACCGGATAAAACATGTGGTTCAATGTATTTCTTAAATTAATAATTTAAATAATTTAAATGTTGATATTGTAAATAATAAATGTAAATATCTTTGACAATAATGTGGAACGAAAGTAATGTTAAAGGCGTGTTTAAAAATTTTGTAATTATTTTCGAAATATTATAAACAATTTCTAATTGTTATAAATAATTTATGTGATTTTGTTATAAACATTTAAGAGTGTGTTTTATACTCTAAACTATGCTTATTAAACATTTGGATGATAACTTAACAAGATTAAGGATAGTTAAAATAATCCAGTGGGATGTGAGTTAAGCATTTGAAAGATTTGCGTCAATATGTATGAGTTGTCTTGTAGACATTTAAAGCTTTAAAAGGAGCTGAATTCTTACGCAAGTGTGGCGTGACGAGTGAGCCCCATTTGACAGGTGTGAGCCAGGTTAAAGAGTAGACCAGCCGGCCAGACATCTGGTTATAAGCGGGTGAGGTCGATACTCCGGCCTTGTGCCTATTAATACAAGTGCAATGTTTATTAAAAGAAACCAAATGCTCTATGTATGTCGTACCCTGACTTCCTCATCCAATCCAAATGTGTTTTAAAACGTTACGTTATTTTGAGCTCGTGGGAGCTAACATATTGTTTGATAACTTTACAAGTCCTTTAGGAGGACGTAGTCAGATTGACATAGGCTACTGATAGCCACGTTTATTTTGTTGAGTTGTTAAAATCATACTCTTTATTTGAAAATAAAGCTTTTGTACAGTTCAAAGTTCTCGTCTTCGGTCTGGTTCATTTTTAAATGTCATGGTGAAGGTTATTGTGAGAGCATACTTTAATGATCCTGTTGTCAACCCAATCCCCGAGATATTTATAAGAGGTAAGTAAAAGTAAGTATGAAACCCCGTCTATTTTGGTGTGTTCCACAATAATTTTTCTTGGTAACTTCTGTGTTCAAACCTCGGTAGTATCTGTCAGTGCCATTTTCATTGATGTAGCTGAGCTGGTGCGATTGATTGTTGGCAATCCGATTGAGGGGGCGGATATCTGACAGCCTACTATCCGGGTAAACGGGGACAGTACCATCCTGGCAATTGCCTCGAGTAGAATTGGGAAACCACGGAAAGCCACTTCCAGGGTGGTTGAGGTAGAAATCGAACCCGCCTCTTCTCAGTTTTGACTCACGAGGCTGAGTGTAGGCCTACCTCTTTCCAGCCCTCAGACCAGACGTAATTTTCTTGGCAGAGCCGGGAATCGAACCTGGGCCTCCGCGGTGACAGCCAAGAATGCTAGGCTAGCCACTATGCAATTAAGCCAACCTCGTGAGAGGAATGGAATGGAACTGGACAAGGCGTAGAATGGAGGCGGTCGCTGTTTATTATTAGAAGCTACCGTCCCAGTATTTGTCTGGAATTAAAAATAGAAAAATTAAGGACGTTCGAATTCACTCATCTACCGACTCCGGAGACTTTGATCTCATGGCTGTGCGCCATATAGGCTATACATCTAGCATTTAAATTAAAGTAGGCCTGAAGCGGCTTCGGTGGCGTAGTTGGTAGCATGCTGAGCTTCTATGCCCAAGATCGCGGATTCAAACCCGGCCGAAGTTGTCGGATTTTTAAGAGCGTTAAAAATCCCTCAGTATGCCTTCCTTCGGAGGGAAAGTAAAGCCGGCGGTCCCATGTCATAGATTTATGGCATGTTAAAGAACCTTCCACTAATTACACCTGTGTAAAGCTAAATTCGGTTAGGTTAAACATTTGACAAACGCTCTTAGGTTCCGACGTTCGTCGCCCGGAGCCGACTGCAGTGGCGTCTGGTAACCAGGTTCTGAACTAGTAGTCACTGACGGTGGCGTTTGGCGGCCAACGTGGGAACTACTTGAATAAATTAAATGTCTGCAGTCCTTACTTGAATTGAAAACAGATACACACACTAATACAGTCATCACAATTAACACCGGTTATCAGACAGATTCTACACACCCTAAGTACACGGGCTACATGACCGCGTTGTCGCAGCCCCGGCCTGAGGAACCAACCAACCAACCAGAGTAAGCCTGTCTTTTCGTGCCTATTGTGGCGCCGAGGTACGCCGGATATATTGTATGTGGAACACGAAAACGAAAGACGTAATTTATCTATATAAAATTAATTGGGGGTGTCGAAGTTTTCTTTCTAAAGGCACTAAGTAATTTCGAAATCATTCAATTTTACGCTGGATACGGTTTTCCGTGAAACATTATGAATTTACAGCACTGAAATCGTTCAAAGCAATGACATTAAACTACCTACTGGAATGTCTTTTTGTAGTGCTGTACAATAATAAACAAAATTGAAAAGAGTATGAAAACGATTTAAATAAACATAGCCTACAGTAACCCCTGGTACTTCAGCCCATGAAGGGCCTAGGCCTACCACGCGAACGCTGCCCAGCCATTTGGCGTGATCAGCTCATCGGGTCCCCTCGACCGTTAATCTTTGTTTTCGTGATCGGGGCGCTGCCGCACCGTCAGACAGCTACTCAATTGTCCTCACGAGGCTGAGTGCACCCCGTACCAGCCCTCACGTCAGTTTCTAAAATCCCTGACGGAGCCGGGAATCGAACCCGGGGCCTCCGGATGAGAGGCAGGCGCGCTACCCCAACACCACGGGGCCGGCATAGCCTACAGTAAGGCACAGTATTTTTAGTTCAGATCTGGACCTTAATTAATACAGTAAAAATGCGACGTAAATTTTATAACGATTCATCGTTTATCAAAGAGGATATGATAGGTTTAACGGTACAAAAGATGTGAACGGTACCGGTATCTCTTGCTCTCGACTAAATATCGTTGATTCAGATCAAACCTCAGTGTTCTCTGCTTCCATATTTTGAGATTTCTCATAGTCTTTTATAACCCTCGCCTACAGTATGTTTCGATAGCGAGAAAATACCCTTAACTCACTTATGTTACTCACCATTTTCCTTGGGTTCAGGAACAGGCAATTTTTCCTGTAAGAGCGAAAGTCACTGTTTGAAAATGATTTCTCCAAAGTCAACTGTTATTTTCTCAAAATAAAGCTCACTTACTATTCTGAGATCCTCAGCCCCATGCAGGACGACCGCTAAATTTTCTTCGCCCATGTTGCTGTAGAGACACCCGCAGAGTGACAGATATTTGCTAGAGGCTTGGGTCGAGATAACCTGTGCCCCGGCCTTGACGACAGAATATACCAGTGTCATTTCGTGCCATAAATAGTAGTCCTACACGTAACTTCAGCACTAAAGCGTCCTTGATAGAACAGTGACCTATAGCCAGGGTAATGTTAGCTGATTGTGTTTTATAAATTCTACTGAAGGCATGAGTACTGGCACTAAATATTATATAATTTTTATTTTTTATTTTATCGAGTTTACCCTCCAGGGTGGTGGCTTCCACGGACTCAGCGAGGGAACTCACCTCTACACCCATTTTTCGGCAGTGTCCTAGAGCTGGGAACATCTAATCGGAGTGGATACAACTGGTGAGGTGGGATTGGCACCTCGCCCAGGCGGCCTCACCTGCCAAGCGAACAGGGGCCTCATGAGGGAAGGGAATGGAAGGTAAGGACGGATAGGCAAGGAAGAGGAAAGGAGGCGGCCGTGACCTTACAATAGGCACCATCCCGGCATTTGCCCGAAGACGAAGTGGGAAACCACGGAAAACCACTTCGAGGATGGCTGAGGTGGGAATCGAACCCCCTCTACTCATTTGGACCACCCGAGGCTGAGTAGACCCCGTGCCAGTCCTCATACCACTTTTCAAATTTCGTGGCAGAGCCGGGAATCGAACCCAGGACCTCCGGGGCGGCAGCTAACCACGCTGACCGCTACGCTACGGAGGCGACCTAAACATTACATACATTTTCATTTTAGACTGTTTTGCTTTACAGTGTCCAGTCTAGTCTGCAAGCCTCTGTTTGCGAACTAGTAGCCTCCAGGATACCCTATTAGCAGTTAACACTACGCCCTCCTCTGCCCCTACACCTCACACTTTAAATCTTTCAATTTTACAGTGCTTTTTTTAACAAAATTTAAGGGGAACTCTCACTTGCAGTCGACAAAACATCATGATCTTGCAATTTTCGGCAACTTGCTGAGTCCGGTTATTACTTTATGTGCTGACATGTTAAATGAGAGATTGCATTGGGATAATTTATTAACTCATTAATTCATTAACTTTCGGCTTTTTCTATGCCTGGGTCAATGTAAAATAGTTCGTTATTTTCTTCATCCTTTTAAACTAACCACACACACAAACTAACAATCTACCCCAGCTCCAAACACTAGCCTGCGTGCGTATAAGAACAGAACTTCCTTCCTACGATTGTTAGAGTATGTTACTTATTTTTGCATAAACAAGTATATTTCTTCGAATAAGGCAGCAATTACACAAAGCTTTCGTCGAGCAGAAAATAATATGGCCTATTGTTTCAATTATGCTGCTGAGTGCCGAGTTGCCGACCAGAAGAAACTGATTCGATAGATCGAATTAAATCGAGGATTACTCGAAATCACCCCCAGCTGTTGTGAACAGCGCGTTGGCGCCAGCTGATCGATGAACTTTCAAGTCGGAAGTTATATTTGCCGGACTAGATACAAATGTACCAGTATTTTTTCTTAAACAGTTTTCAAATATTTAAGGGGTACGCGTACCCCCACGTTCCCCCTGAAAAATGCCCTGAATAAATCTATTCATCGCCTCCTAGTCTACCTCTGCTTCTCTTACCCTCTACATTCCTAAATTTGTATGATTTTATCTGTGTTAAGAGGGTCAGAAGACCTCGCTATTCCACTCTTTAATACAATAACTAACTAACCTCTACAGCCGAGATCATTAACCTCTTATCCCCCAGGGTCTCACGACTAGTGGTACGTGGGTTGGCGACCACGGGGCCCCAGCTGAGTTCAGCATTACTTTCACTTACTTGTGCCGGCCTCCTCTCTGTCGTCTTTCCTATCGACCTCCCTTGGTGAACTCTTGTTTTATGGCGGCTTCGGTGTCGTAGTCGGTAGCATGCTGAGCTTCTATGCCCAAGATTGCGGGTTTAAACCCGGCCGAAGCCGTCGGATTTTTAAGAGCGTTAAAAATCCCTCAGTATGCCTTCCTTCGGAGGGGAAGTAAAGCCGGCGGTCCCATGTCATAGATTTATGGCATGTTAAAGAACCTTCCACTAATTACACCTGTGTGAAGCTAAATTGGATAGGTATTAATATCGTATGGACTCGGGTACCTGGTGCAAGCTTTGTAATTTGACATCCAGAGGGTAGCTTGCATGTCGAATTTCGTTGTTCCCTGACTATGAAAGTCAAGGAGGTTAGATGTTAGATATCTAAGCTCCTTGAACACTATAGTGCTTTCTAGTAGAGAAATGAGGAACTTTGTGTTGGCGGAAACTCCCGAGATTAATTTTGCCATTATGAACTCGGCCTACTGAATTCAAATGTGTTCTTTGACATGCCAACATCGTATGACATGCGTATCGTATTTTTGCCGCCTTTCAAAAAAAATATCATTTACCACGGCCAGGAGCGAACCTGCAATCTTGGGTGTTAGACCGACACGCTATCCACTCACCCACCGTGGCAATCTAATTGGATAGGTTAAGAATGTAAACAACGCTCTTAGGTTTCTACGTTCGTTGTCAAGAGCCGACTGCGGTGGCGTCTAGTAGCTAAGTTCTGAACTTGTCCTAGTAGTCGTTGACGGTGGCGCTTGGCGGCAAAAGTAGGAACTATTTGAAAAATTCTAAGTTGCAGTCTGAACTTAAATTAAAAAACAGATAACACACACTAATACAGTCATCACAATTAACACCGGTTATCAGACAGATTCTACACACACCCAAAGTACACGGGGCTACATGACCGCGTTGTCGCAGCCCCCAAACTTAAGAACCAACCAACTCTTGTTCTTTTCCGACCCCGATGGTATTAGCGTCTATCTATCTATCGTATGGCTTTTAGTGCCGGGAGTGTCCGAGGACATGTTCAGCTCGCCTGAGTCTGTAGCTGCTTCCAGCGGATACCCTAAAGGGTCAGCTACAAGTTCCGTTCAATTTCAAGTAGTTCCAACGTTCGCCACCAGATATCAATGATACCTAGTGTGGTGAACGTTGGAACTTCGATAGAGCGTTCTGACGAAATCTAACCTAACAAATTTTGCTTTACACAAGTTTAGTCTGTGAAAGGATCTTTTACATGCCATAAATCTATGACATGGGACCGCCGGCTTTACTTCCCCTCCGAAGGAAGGCATACTGAAGGATTTTTAACGCTCTTAAAATATCCGACGACTTCGGCCGGGTTTGAACCCGCTATCTTGGGCACAGCAGTTCAGCATGCTACCGACTACGCCACCGAGGCCTAGGGTGTCTTTCACTTTCCCGCCTTAATTGGCCCTTGTCTCATCTTTTCTGATCTCTCATTCCCCGAGGGGTCAGACCTCTTCTGTTCTCTTTATATCTCCTGCCTTCTGCTCAAGGCCCGTAATGAGGCAGGGTGTGTGTAGCCCCACCACTTCTGGTGTACCCTGGATAGTGCTACACCCTCAAGGGCTCACGGCTGGTGAGTTCGGGAGTTGGTGACCCCGAGGACTTCCTGACCTGAGTCCGGTTTGTCTCCCCTTTTTCCATTGCCTCTGGGGCGGACCCTCTCCCCCCCCCCCACACACACACTTTCCTATCTGCCTTTCATGGCTCTCCTTCCACCCAAGTCCCTCAATCCTCATTCTTCGAGGGTTGAGGGCAATTCTTTTCCTCCTGTCCTTTATTTGCCTTATTCTCCTTTTGTTTTCAATTTCTTCTTCTAGTATGTAAGTGTGTAGGCTAGTTAGTTTTAGTTGTAAGTGTGGTATTAGTTATAGTTTAGGCTACATTACTGCTCGGGTCCAAGTTCTGTGAACTTGCAGGGTGAGGGGAAGGGGCAGCGAAGGGTCAGGCGAGAAGAGAAGGTCCTGTCAACAGCCCGCCGTGATATCTGGTATTCCTGTATATTCCAATACTGCTAACATAGGGCCGTTGCTCAAACCACTGTGGTGTTACGAATGAGTGAGTGACTCACCGACCAATGTATTTGATTCTGTACTGCTCGAGTCTAAGCTGCGTGAACCTGAGAGGAATGTGCATCGCGGACTATGATTAGTGGTATTGACGAGTGATGAGGTTTCTCGGTCCGTGCATAGTACAGAACCAAATACATTGGTCGGTGACTCAGTCATTCCTAACACCACAGTGGTATGAGCAACGGCCGAATGTTAGCAGTATTGGAATAGAAAGGAATACCATATAATCACGGTGGGCTGTTGACAGATCCTTCTCTTCACGCCCGACCCTTCCCTGCTCTTTCTCCTCACTCCGCAAGTTCATTGAGCTTGGACTCGAGCAGTACTATGCACGGACCGAGAAACCTCATCACTCGTCAACACCACTTGTCATAGTCCGCGATGCACAATCATCTCAGGTTCACGCAGCTTAGACCCGAGCAGTACATTCTCATCGTTCACTATCGCCCAAACCATTAGGGGCCGATAACCTAGATGTTAGGCCCCTTAAAACATCAATTATCATCAACATCATCATTAACCTCTTAGCCAGGTAATCTCAGCTCTCCCATTCTCTTCACATGACCTCACCATCTGAGTTGGCTCATACGAACAGCTTCATCTAGCGTGTACATTTCTAACTTAGCCTTTATCTCTTCATTACGAGTACCTTCCTGCCATTGCTCCCATCTATTTTCCCCAGCAATCATTCATGGTACCGGTACCCTGATATCAATTACCTAGCTTATGTGTCAGATATCCTGAACCTGATGAAACCGAATTGTCCATCGTGACGATTTTAATCCGGCTGATTACTGTAATATTAAATGCACAGGCTGGGTTGATTATTGACTTGGGAATAACCTAACCACCAAGGGAAGATGATGAAGAAAAGGAAGTGGGGTTCGGACTGAAGAAAAAGGATGGAGAAATAGGAGGAGAGTCCTACAAAAGTTATAAGTTTAACTTTAAATATACTAAAAGGTGACTGCCACTGCAAATCAGCTCTCAGATACCTAAAGTGAGTAGGGACCTGGGCAAAGCTAACGGGAGACGCAGCTGGAACTTGGGCGGTTTGCAAGAGAGTGGCTTTAGTGGGGAAGGGTGATGGTCTGGCAAGGCAAAGAGTAACAGATTTATTATGTATCTGTTCAAAGGAGTTTGTTTTTAGACAAGTAATTTGAAGAATGTCAATAATTTGAATAGGTTTCGATATTTTTTGTTTTCGAAATTGTAGAATTACTAAAGAGCGACCAAATGCTTCCAAGAAGGATAGGGATAAAACAATTATACCTTTGAGAATAATTTTGGTAAATGTACCAATAGTTGTATTTGGAAATGGCTAAGCTTTTACCCAGCAAGGAGCCGACTAAAAGTTTAGACAATGAGAAACACTTATATTTTGAAAAACCAACCATAAGTGTTGGAGAGAATCTCCACAAGCAGGAAGCTGGCGTAGCGAGCTATGCTTGCCTTACTGGCCAGTTAGAATTAGCTATTAAAGCTAAGAGAGACTTTACCAAGTTGTCAACTAAGAGTTCTGGCTCAAATGCAACAAGTGGTGAAAACCCTATCAAGAGATTTATTTGCATTAAGTGGGAAGAGTCAAGGAAGACAGGATCTTGCCTAACCGTTATGTTAGAGAAATGATGAGTCAAAAAAGAAACTTTGAATTTATTTAACAATGCAAAAGAGTGTAATGAATTTAACAAATATATAATTTCAATTTTGTTAACAATTTGGGGTCGCATACCTCCTAAAACATTTAAAGCTTGCGCCAGGCAATTAACAATTCTTTTGGTTTCAAACCTTTTATATGTTTTAAGATTCTCGCAAGATTTGGAAATAGCGAAGATAAAATGAAAAATTTAAAGACAATTAAAGTGATTAAAGTTAGACAATAAATCAAGTACAAGGTGGGTACTTTAAGGAATTTCTAAGTAAATATCTTAGCAAGAGTAACAACTTCGAAAGTAACAACAACAAAAAGCAGGAAGAATAAAAGAGAAGTTCCTATAACTTCTTATATTAAAGCTGAATTATTTTGTTGGATTATGCAAATAGGACAGGTCACTTATTGTGAAACCTGAAGAGAAAAATCGAAAGGAAGTGTCTAGACCTCCTATGTTTAAGTAAGAATCACGAGACAAATAGGGCAAGTTTCCCTTTCGTGAAACCTAGAAATAACTCACTTATGAGTTGAAAAAAAATGTATTCCCTGATTAGAAGGGAGAAACAATATAAGTTAAAGCGTGTACTAGACACGAAGTTTTACAGACTTTAATTAATGATATATAAGCAAAAAGGGAGGGCACATCTTTAGAGTGACACCTCATTGAAAAAGACCTAAAGTAACAATTTTATTATTATGGTTTGTTAGTAAGAGGTTTGGGAAAGATCAACTGGGATTGAGGATAAATGTTCATGGCCGTATTTATAATAATCGGACTAGCGCGACGCGGAAGAAATATTGAACAAACACTGTTTTTCACTATAGTCTGTTGAAATGGATTAAAAGTTCACTGTAGTAGCACAAAAGTTTATGGCAAAGAAAGTTATTGCAATGATGGAAAATAACTAGTTACACTAGATAGGCGAGAGTCTATTGCTTGAGAAAGTCGTAGATTATCGTTAAATGCGCCAGAGAAAATCCCAACGGAGGAAGAAAAATTAGCTATTGATCAGTAATTCATAAGGAAGATTCCTTAGTTTGAAAAAGTATTCCCACATGTGAGTGGAAAATACATGACGGTATGACTGGTAGATAGAGAGCAGTTCCTGGAAGATTCCAGAGCAATCCTGACTGAAGAATAGGGCTAAAGTTATTCCAGCGGTAGAACGAGCTAAGTATTTTATAGACAGTGGGTAATTCAATGGTATCCCACGTTGTGAGAAGATCTCTCATTTAATAAGCATAAGAAATGCTGCTTTCTATTAAGATTGGCTTAGACAGACAAAAGCCCAACATAGAAAATCCCACGAAGGATGATTATTGCCCCAAATATAGTAATCTCACACTGCCTATAAAATGATCATTAAAAGCATGTAGCTATTAAAAGACGATGAGAATGAGGTTAAAACCTGAAGTCGGTACTTATCTTTGCTTCATGGCGATGGTGAAGTTCCCTTTGACGGTTTACATTAAAGTTCCAACTTGGCGTGGAATTAAAAGATTGCCTCTTGAGTAGAGGTGGCGAGCTCTAGTTGAGCTTCAACTGACTTAGTCGACTGCCAGCGTACAAGTGAGACACGCTCAGCGAAGCACAGAGGGACCAGGGAAGGGAAAAGAGTGGGGGTAGGAAACAAAAGGAATACATATCAGAATAGACAACTTTACAAAAATAAGTTTTTTCTTGATGAATGGTCTTCAAAGAGTTGATAGTAGGCGACACTATCGCAGCCTGGTGGGTGAAAAAGTAGACGAAGTTCTCTTGATCACGGAGATGATAGCTGGCGATGGCGACGAGATCTGGTGGCCAGATTGATAAGGAAGTCCTCTTGTACAGGGAAGAATTGAGGAACTTCAGAGATTCGCTGCTAGATGACGCTAGGTGGGTCATGGAAGATATATATCTAGAACAGACTCACAAGTAACATGAGAATCCTAAACAGCAAGTAGAAATTAGAAGATCACTGTTGGTGTTTGAGAAAAAGGAAGGAATGAACTGGCAAAGAGAAGTAAAAGTATACTCAATCTTACCGTGTATTCCAAAGAATACACCACAGGCAAGTCAAGACGGGAGTTGGAACGTGCCAGAGAGTCGAACGGTAGGCCGACAAAGGAGTAGAGAGGGTTACAGCGCGAGCTTCTGGTTTTATTGTAGTCATTTTCTTTTGTGCCGACAATTTTTTATTAATCAGCGCGCATAGAGAAAAAAAAATTGGCACGTGCCAAGGGGTAGAGCAGTTTGCCGTTTATGAAGACCACGTGATGTTGTACATCACAAATCACGATCGAAGCGCTCATACGGATTAAGTACTTCGCAATCCAGTAATTAAGTAAATAATAATTACACCTTGTTAAATAGAGTAAATTTTGTTAATATCTGAGGTGATATTTAAAATTAGTCTATATGAAATTGCTCCATTAGAGGAAATAGGGAAAATTAGAAAGAGCGCGTATTTTCAGACGCAAATGCCACGAAGTGGACGCTTGGGAGGAAGAAAGGCGCGATTTGGCGGGATTTGAGATACACAACCTATTCTCGAGTCCAAGGGGATGGTCCTATGAGATGACGGTTGGTGACCCGGAGATTTTTGTATAAAATTAAGAATGTGTGAAGTCGGTTGAAACACACAAAAGTGATAGTTGGTTGGTTCCATAGTTTTGGAACTGCGACAACGCGGTCAAGTAGCCCCGTGTACTTTGGGTGTGTGTAGAATCTGTCTGATAACCGGTGTTAATTGTGATGTCTGTATTAGTGTGTGTTATCTGTTTTAATTCAAGTAAGGACTGCAGACGATAATTTCAAGTACCGGTAGTTACTAATTTCGCTACGGTACCAAATGCTACCGTCCACGACACCTAGCTGTGAACGTGACTACTACTAAATGCTATCGCAACTAACGCCTGGTGACGAACTTTGGAACTTAGAGCATTAATAGAACCTAACCTACAACTTTTGCTTCACACAAGTTCAGTTAGTGGAAGGTTCATTTACATGCTATAATAATAATAATATCGTATGGCCTCGGGTGCCTGGTGCAAGCTTTGTTAATTGACACCCAGAGGATAGCTTGCATGTCGAATTTCGTCGTTCCTTTGAACGCTATGAAAGTCAAGGAGGTTAGATATCTTAACTCCTTGACACTACAGCGCTTTCAAGTAGAGAATGGAGGAACTTTGTGTTGGCGGAAAATCCCGAGATTAATTTTGCCATTGAACACGGCCTACTGAATTCAAATGGGTTCCTTAACATGCCAACAATGTATGACATGAGTGTCGTGATTTTTGTCGCCTTACAAAAATCACTTGCCATGGCCAGGAGTGAACCTGCAATCTTGGGGTTGGTAGTCCGACACTATAACCACTCACCCACCGTGGCAAGTATTTACATGCCATAAATCTATGACATGACTTCCCCTCCGAAGGAAGGCATACTGAGGGATTTTTAACGCTCTTAATAATACAGACGACTTCGGCCGGGTTTGAACCCACGATCTTGGGCACAGACGCTCAGCATGCTACCAACTACGCCACCGAAGCCGCCTCACATAAGTGACATTTCCTCACTAGAGATGCATATTGTTACGCTGAGTGAGCAAAAGCCGCGTAGAAACAGTATTATTTGAAGAAAAGGCGAGATTTGATTGAGAAAGACCGATTGAAAGGCACAACTTAGTGCAGGAGACGAGATTCTATGACAACAGGTGACGCATTGGTAGCCGGGAACATTTATACGAGAGAGGTGATCAACAGACACAGTGGTTTTTATGGAGTTAGAATTCTCGAGTCAAGTCGATTGGGGACTCTGAAAAATATTTCACTGCAGTCATGAATATAATATTGGGGGAAAGTGGGGGAATCCCGCACTGTATACTACAGTTTATTGTAACTGGTGGCCGGACCTGGGATGTGAATTGTGCTGCCACCTAGCGTTCACCACTAGGTGTAAGTGATATCTGGTAGCGAAAATTGGAACTACTTAAAATTGAACGGAACTTGTAGCTCACCCCATGGGTGTCCGCTTGAAGCAGCTACAGTTTCTAGCGAGCCAAACATGTCCTCGGACAACATTCCCGGCATTAAAAGCCATACGGAAAATAAAAAAATTACGAGCCTTACAGTAGGCACATATGATGTGTAACATCTGACATGTTATTTGAATAATTCCATATTACTTACTCGCATTTTTTTTTTAAGAATGAACTCATAGTGCTACCTTGTGCCAGAAAAAACGAAGGATTCCTTCATGTTATTCTCATTGGTCAGTTCTCATTACTATTATTTCTGCAGAACTAGGCCTACTTGTAAAACTCCAGTGACAAATCCTTTCAACATATATGATATAATAGTGCTGTATTTTGGCGGACAGTACCTCGAGTGCTTACATTAAATAAGAATACAACGGAAGTAGTAGGATTTAATAAATCATAATTGTTTTCAGAAAATATGATATAATGAATATTTTCACAACAAAGAACGACAGTTTGAAGATGATTTATTGTAGGAATATCTGTAATGGCGCCTCCAAACCTTGAGGTAAACCGTATGTGATTTACATTCCACATAGCCACATGGCCAACGGTACGTCGTTGTACCAATCTCTGCCACCTCGCACTACTTGTAAAACTTCTGTACCAAATCATTTCAGCAAATATGACAATGAATATTTTCATACCAAAGAACGACAACTTGAAGATGATTTATTGTAGGAATATCTGTAATGGGGCCTCCAAACCTTGAATTAAACCGTATGCAATATACATTACACAGTGCTGTATTTTGGCGGACAGTACCTCGAGTGCTTACATTAAATAAGAACACAACAAAAGTAGTAAGATTTAATAAATCATAATTGTTTTCAGCAAATATGATTTAATGAATATTTTCACACTAAAGAATGACAGTTTGAAGATGATTTATTGTAGGAATATCTGTAATGGGGCCTCCAAACCTTGCAGTAAACCATATGCGATTTACATTCCACATAGCCACATGGCCGACAGTATGTCGTTGTACCAATCTCCATCACCGTGCGCGCTCAATTTTTTCCGTCGCATTTCCAGCCCCTTTTACAAAATCACCCCCACACAAAAATATACAGCAAACGAGTAGAATGATGTTACACATTAAAAATACCCAGCAACCGAGCGGAAAGATGTTACACATCAATAAAAATAAAATAAAAGTTGTAGTCCGAAGTCTCTCCTTCCTCGCCATTTGTATGTGCATCTTTGTTCGTAACAGGCGTGCACTGCATTGAAATTTGTCTGTTTTCATGTAACTGGGACCAGAAAGTAATTAACGGTGAGTGAGAACATTTACGTTATTTACTAAGTTATTATTTATGATGTAAAAATTATACAGTTGAAGCTGCTATCCATTCTATGAAGGTGACCATAAAATTGTAGTCTCCGTCTTTTAATTGAGTCTGTAATTTTTTCCACATTTCGGTAAAGGTCTTCATTTTTTCTCTTCATCCAAATATCTTTATTCTTTTGGGGACCCAAAATTTTCCTAAGTATTTTCCTTTCTTTCTTTTCCAGTTCCTCTTGTTCACCTCTTTTGTTCAACGTTAAACATTCTGATCCGTAAATAATAATAATATTATCATTCTTTTCTTCCTTAATATAGTCTGAAATAGCATTTATACTATGCACATTAACTCCATAAGGGCACTTAAGTCCTTTACAAAGTTTTCTCAAGTGACTTTCTGAGGGCAGTGGCAAGAGATTATGTCGCCGACAATGACGGAATCCTTTTGGTGATTTTATTCTCAACAATAAACTCTCTAAAATGAATTCATTGCTGTGCCTCATTCCATTGGGAGATTTTACCTGGCATTTCTTGAGCATAGTGTCTATCATCATCTTTTCCTTCTTGCTAAGGTGTTCATTATCTTTGTAATTAAATGCCTGTGAATTTCGAACCTGCTTCTCCAGCAAATTAATTCTCGATTTTGCTGACTTGAGGCAGGATCTAACGTAAATGAAATTTACGGTTAGCATTCTTTACGCGCCTTTTGAGCAATATTATAGTCTTTTCAGCATCAGTAAGTACACTAGAATGACCCAAATTCTTATCAACATTAGACTGACCTTCTAATGCCTCATTTGTTGCTCCACTCCCATCTTCAGTCCTCTTTCTTCTCTTCCTAGTGGTGTCGAGATTCTTTTTCCTGTTGGGAGCTTTACGGGACTTATTCTCACTTGACAGGTACTTCGGTAAATTAGGGAACAAGTGAGGCACTGCTCCAGGACGTAACTTCCACCTCACACGAGAGATTTCTACTTCTTCACCATTCACTATAAAATTATCTGATTTTACTATCAAATCATCAGAGAAATGAATTTGACAAATTCTACTACTTCGCGTTAACTCCGTATCCTTTCGTGGAATAGCTCGGGCCCATTTTTCAATTGATTTGTATCCTTCGGTGGTGAGAAAATCGTATATCGTCAACTACTCTACCATACCCTGACTTACAGCCAGGAACAAAACAGTACGGCACGTTGAACTATTAAATTAACAAAGCCGCATAAAAGATATGTTTAAAGTTCACAAAAAACACGCTGATGTGCCCAAGACACAATGAACTGAAGGCTATTGTCCATTGTATTCAATTTTCTTTGTTTCCAAATTTCCTTCATCCTTCTACTGTAGTGTGTTGATCTTTATCCTCTTGAGACCACTTTCTGAGAGTTGTCTGTTTCTGTCTTTCTTGAAATTTTGCCTTTTGAATAGCTTCTCTGGAGTGTGATCTGTTTACTATTGTGTCTGTCTAAATTCTGGCGTTCGTCAAATCTTTGTCAATTTCAATGAACCATGAGGGTTGAAGATCTGTTCAGTTAGTCTAGTATTTTCCATTCTATAAATGTGCCCGAAAAACTGTAATCTTCTCTTTTTCATTACATCACTTAATTTTTCACATTTCAAATATTTGGTCATAACCTATATTCTGCTTTATTATTTCGTTTAGCTCCCAGTATTTTCCTCAGAATTCGTCATTCAGTCTTCTCTAATTTGTCTAAATCACCAAATCTTGTTAATTTAAGTGTTTCTGCCGCTTACAGAGTTTAGGGTCTGACCACTGTTTGATAGTGCCTTAATTTAGTGTTCCAAGATAAGTTTTTTTAAATATCTATCTTTTGTCGTATAAAAACACCTTGGTAATTTATGCATACGCGCTTCTATTGCTGTCTTTTCCTGTGAGTTGTTCATTATCCACTCTCCTAGGTATTTATCCTCTTTATAGTCCATTTCTCTACTCCTCTATCCTCCAGGGACTTCCATACTTCCATTCCAAACGCTTTTCTGCTGCACCAAATGTGCAGGTTTCACTTCCATAGAGCGCCACGATCCAGACAAAGGCTTTCAAAAATGACTTACTAACACCTACATCTATGGCGTCCATCCTTAAGCTTTGCTGGTACGAGGGACTCCAAAACTTCCTTAAAAACGCCTCCTTGAATTTGTCCATCGTTACACCAAAGAAGTATTTTCTATCTAAATTGCATTTTGTAAATATTGTCAATTCAAATAACAGTACAGTAAGTATGTAGTTAGTTTTAGTTGTAAGTAGGTAGTTAGTTTGTCTATTAGATATATGTCATTGTTCTATTAGACTGTGGTGTGTGAGTGTGTCTGGTAGCAGTTGCATTGTTTATTAGTTATAGTTCATTGTTTCAGTAGACTGTGATGTGTGAGGGTGCATGTGAGTGTGCCGGATGACAGACTGTTTTAGTGGTAGTATTTGTTGGTGGAACTTTAGTGTTTGCTTTTTTTTTTAGTAGAATTTTGGTATTTAATTGTTAGTACGGTAGAAGGTTAGTATTTTTGTTAGTAGAATTGTTCTTTACTTATTCTGAAAGGGAGTAGCAGCCTTTCAGAATAAATCAAATCTTTACTAGTCTTATAGACGGTTAAGATATTGATAATATAAGCCAAATAATGGCTACACCGCGTCCTGCTGCACGGCTGAAAGCAACGGGAAACTACAGCCGTATGCTATTCCCGAGGATATGCACCTCTCTATGCATAATTACATGTGATGATGGCCTCCTCCCTTGTAAAATTTCAATCCGGAGGTAAACTAGTCCCCCGTTTGGGTCTCCGGGTGGGGACTACTCGAGAGGGGGTTAACATCACAGAAGTGACAAAGAGGAAATCTGACATTCTACGGATCGGAGCGTGGAATGTTAGAAGTCTGCTAGGAAGTGGAAGGTTAGAAAACTTAGAAAGGGAAATGGATAGGTTGAGGTTGGATTTGGTTGGGATTAGTGAAATGCGCTGGCAGGAAGAACAGGACTTTTGGTCAGGAGACTATAGGGTCATTAGCACTATATCAAACAATGGCCAAGCAGGGGTTGGCCTCATATTGAGTAGGAAACTTGGACAGCGGGTGGAATATTATGAGCAACATAGTGAACGGATTATTGTAGCAAAAATCAATACTAAACCTACGTGCACCACAGTGGTACAAGTCTATATGCCTACCAGTCAAGCTGATGATGAGGATGTTGAAAAGGTCTATGAAGAAATTGACGAAATTCTGAGGTATATCAAGGGTGATGAAAATGTTATAGTAATGGGAGATTGGAATGCTGTGGTAGGAAAAGGGAGAGAAGGGAAGATAGTAGGAGATTTCGGATTAGGTGAAAGGAATGATCGAGGAAGCAGGCTGGTAGAATTCTGCACCGAGCATGAATTGGTCATAGCTAACACCTTATTCAATAACCACAATAGAAGAATATACACATGGATGAGACCAGGAGATACAGGGCGTTACCAAATCGACTTCATTATGGTCAAGCAGAGGTTTCGAAACCAGATTTTGGATTGTAAAACATATCCTGGTGCTGACATAAACTCTGACCACAATCTGGTTGTAATGAAATGCAGATTAAAGTTGAAGAAACTGAAGAAAAGTCAAAAGCCAAAAAGGTGGGCAATAGACAGACTGAAAGAGAAGGATGTAAACGAAAGATTCAAGAAGAGTATAAAGGAAGGACTAATGAAAAACCCTAAACAAACTTCAATTGCAGACGAATGGGCACTTTTGAAGAATGAAATAACAAAATCCGCAGAAGAAAACATTGGTAGGAAAGAAAGAATGGGTAGAAAACCGTGGATCACTCAGGATATACTAGAATTGAAGGATGAAAGGTGGAAACACAAGAATGTAAGAGATGAAAAGGGGAAAGCAGAATACAGACGTCTGAGAAATGAGGTTAACAAGAAGTGCAAGGAAGCGAAAGAAGAATGGTTGAAAGAGAAATGTGCAGGTATAGAAAATTGTCTGAAATTAGGAAAAGTAGACACAGCTTATCGAAGGATTAAAAATACTTTTGGGGAAAAGAAGACTAAGTGCTGTAATATTAAGGACACAAATGGAAAGCCTCTAACAGATAGGGAAGAAAAGGTTGAGAGATGGAAAGCTTACATAGAGAGTTTGTATAAGGGAAAGGAGATTGAGAATCATGTAATGGAAAGGGAGGAGGAAATTGATGAGGATGCGAAAGGAGATTTAATATTGAGATCAGAATTTGATAGAGCTTTGGAAGACTTAAGCAGGAACAAAGCACCAGGCATAGATGATATACCGATTGAGTTGCTATGCTGCATAGGAGATGAAGGTCTGATCAGGTTATTTCACTTGGTGTGTAGGATTTATGAGGCAGGTGAGGTACCCCCTGATTTCAAGAAGAATGTAATCATCCCTATACCAAAGAAAGTGGGAGCTGACAGATGTGAAGATTACCGTACAATCAGCTTGATTACGCATGCTTCAAAGATCCTGTCTAGAATAATTTACAAGAGGATTGAAAGCCAGATAGAAACGGAGTTGGGTGAAGACCAGTTTGGTTTCAGGAGAAATGTAGGAACAAGGGAAGCTGTACTAAGTCTTAGGCTGATTTTGGAAGGTAGAATAAGGAAAGATAAGAGAATGTTCATGGCTTTTGTAGACTTAGAACAGGCTTTTGATAACGTTGATTGGACTAAATTGTTTGACATTTTGAAATCGTTTGGAATAAAGTACAGGGATAGGAGGGTGATATAAAATCTGTACAGAAACCAGACAGCAGTCATTCGAATTGAAGGACATGAGAGAGAAGCTGGTATTCAGAAAGGTGTTAGGCAAGGCTGCAACTTATCACCCATACTTTTCAATCTTTACATTGAACAAGCAATGAAGGAAATTAGAGAAAAATGTAAAGTGGGAGTGAAGATTCAAGGAGAAATAATTTCAACTCTGAGATTTGCTGATGACATCGTCATCTTGGCCGACAAGCCTGAGGATTTGAATGAGTTTTTTGAATGGTATGGACTCCGTCTTACGGAAAGAATTCATGATGAAAATTAATAAATGTAAAACAAAAATACTGGAATGCAGCCGAAATAAATCAGAAACCTCTATGGAGATCAAATTGGCAGGTGAGAAGCTAAAGGAAGTAGGAGACTTCTGTTACTTAGGAAGCAGAATAACCAGTGATGGACGAAGCAAAGAGGATATAAAAAGTAGGTTGGCTCAGGCAAAGAAAGCATTTCTACAAAAAAGGAATCTGCTGACATCGAATATAGATTTAGGTATTAGGAAGTCATTTTTGAAAGCCTTTGTCTGGAGCGTGGCGCTCTATGGAAGTGAAACTTGGACTATTGGTGCAGCAGAAAAGAGGAGAATTGAGGCATTTGAAATGTGGTGTTACAAGAGAATGATGAAGATCAGATGGGTAGATAGGGTTACAAACGAAGAGGTATTAAGACGAGTGGGAGAGGAGAGATGTTTCTGGCGACTGCTAATGAAGAGAAGAGATAGGTTGGTAGGACACATACTAAGACACCCAGGAATAGCAAGCTTAGTTATGGAAGGAAGGGTCGAGGACAAGAACTGTAGGGGTAGACCAAGGTTAGAATATGTTAAACAGATTGCCTCGGATGTAGGGTGTCGGAGCTATGTAGAGATGAAACGATTAGCTCAGGACAGGGAGGCATGGAGAGCTGCATCAAACCAGTCTAAAGACTGAAGACTCAAACAACAACAACGAAGCATTATTCCTCGCCTAGCTTCATTTGTTCCATAATACTACCGGCCTTGAAGAAGGATATTATTTTAGTTTATGCACTTGGGGTAATACCACGCAATGGTTGTGGGGTAAGGCCGTGTGGTATTACCCCATCATGCAAAAAATAGTGATTTATTGCTAGTCTAATGCAGATGCCACAAAGTTTTGCGAGGAAGACAGATACTGGTCCAGTGAGGGCATGCTATAGGAGAGGTGGGACGAAGCTTTGGTATTGCGGAATCTACTCTCCCCGTGACCGGTTGAAAAGGGGTAGTACTGAAACTTCACCTTTAGGGAGGAATCCAGTTTTTAGTCGAGAGCAGGAAAATGAGTTAGCGGATTACGTGTTTTTCGGATTGGCACCTATTGAACTTGAACACCTTGCTTAGGATTTTGCTGAGGCTCTTAATATACAACATAACTTTCACACAGAATCTAAACTGGCAGGCAAAGACTGGTTGTAACTATTTCTCAAATGCAATTCACAAATTAGTCTGAGGAAACCAGAAGGGACTATCATCAACAGGATAACAGCCTTTTACAAGAAAGAGATCTGTCGCTACTTCTCAAACATTGAATCAGTGTTACAGAAATACAGCTTCCACGAAAGTAGAATCTATAATGTCGATGAAACTGGGATTTCCACAGTACACAAACCCGGAAGGATACCGAGTCCAAAAACGTCGAAAGCAAGTTGGCTCAGCTATTTCATGGGAGAGGGGGAAAAACATCACTGCAGTCTGTGCTATAAATGCCTGTGGTGATTTTATTCCACCCATGATGATTTTTCCTAAGGTTCACATGAATTCTCAGTTAGAAAAGGTGGACCTATCGAGGCATTATGTGCATGTTTGAAAAACTGATGGATAAATGAAGAATTATTTTGCAAATGGCTCAAACATTTCAACATGCACGCAAAAGCATCCGTTCATGATCCAGTGCTACTAATATTAGATAACCATTCAAGTCACAGTTCTCTCAGAAAGCACAACTATTGTAAAGAAAATGGAATTGTGAGGTATCCATCCCCCCCCCCACACATACTTCGCACAGGCTACAGCGACTAGATTTGACGTTTTATGGCCCACTGAAAAATGTCTTCAACAGAGAATGTTCATGAGAAGATAACAAACACATTATGAACTTGCAGAGATTTTTAATAGGGTCTATCTAAAGTTGCAACAATGGAGAAAGAATCTCAGGATTTAGAGCAGCTGGCCTTTGTCCCCTGAATCCGGACAAGTTTTCTGAAGACGACTTTGAATCTGTAGCCTACTCAAAAACCACTACAGATTATGTTATCACAAATGTAGTAGAAAATCAGTGTGATGAGAGACAAGATTCTGGAACTTCAGAGGACACTGCTGCACAAACCCAAGCAGAGCAGGAGCCACTATCTGGAACATCATGCGAACTTCACCCCACCTCCATCTCCAAAGGTTTGACAGAGGAATTACAATGTATCAAAGCGTCAGATATTCTTCCCATTCCCAAGTCTGTTCGAAAAGCACTCGATAAACCAACAAACAGGAAAAAGCAACATTCAGAAATTCTTACCGGCACCCCTATGAAGACAAAATTACTCAAATCCAAGACAAATTAAAATAAGTGTAGACCTAAAAATAGTGAAGAGAAGAAAAAGAAGACAGAGAGCGCAGAGAAGAGAAATAAAGAAATCAAAACACCTTCCAAGTCCAAGGGAAGATGTAGAAGAAAGATAAAGTTTGAAGAAACAGAATCTGACAAGCCAGATAGACTTGACGAAGCTACATTATGAAAGGATAATGATCAAGATCATGTTGATCCTTTTAATGTTGATGTTTGTTTAATTTGTGGTGAATATGGACGAGATAGAGAGCTCTGGTATGGTTGTGTGTTATGCTCTTCAAGGTCATATTCGGAATGCAGTGGGTGGGACTCGCCAGATGTGATTTATGCCTCATGGCAGCGAAAAAGAAGGACTAAAAGCAGACAATTTCACGAGACCAAATTACTGTACAAAACATTAAAAAACACAATTTAATTTCAATATTTTCAAAGTGGTTATTTTTTGCTGACTAAAAAGACTTTTGCAATTATGTTTTATAATAAGCTGCTTTTTCCACGAACCTACTACGGTGTCATAGCAGGTGGAGAGGTGATACTCCGACGTGGCGCATCCCAGGTGGTGGATAAGGGGGTCCTCACCGGCTTGCCGGCGGACTTGAGCAAAATAAAATAGCTCTCTCGGACCAAACACACAACAACCTCTACCGTTAACAACCACAGTTGTAACTCGGAGCTTGCTCCATACAAGGTTGACTACCTTTGAAAGTCACACATGGAAGGAAATCTTTTAAGGAATAATCCACCTAGACTGCATTCGGATACGGTGGGCAGTCACCTGAAAGATACCCTAGATGAGTCGGAGCATCTAAAAACACCCCCGACAGATAGAAAACCCAAATTTAGACTGAAGATAGGACAGATAAACTATATAGCAACACTCAGTATAAATTCCATCATACAGCCAGGAAAACTCAAAATTTTGACAGACGAAATGAATCACAATGGGATTCTAATAACCAGGCTTCAAGAAATGAGAAACACCGATCAGGAACCAATAGAATCACAAGGGTATAGAATTTACAAGGGAATACCAGGAAAAAGAGTAATGAAGCAATGTCCACAATTCGGAACAGTCTCAAAATAATTGAATCCATCATAGAATTTAAAGCATTATCCCCTAGACTCTCGACACTAACTCTAAAAGCTGCAAATAGAACATATACCATTCTAAATGCCCATGCCCCAACTAATGATAAAAATAATAAGAAAGAACACAAAGATGATGTGGAGGGATTTTGGGAGCTTTTAGATCAGACAGCAACAAACATAAATAAAAGTCACACCAAAATTTTAATTGGAGACTTTAATGCCCAGTTAGGAAAGGAAAAAAGATATAGAGACATAATAGGAAAATGGCCAGCACAGAGAAGAACAAACAGGAATGGCATAAGACTGGTGGAATTTTGCAGGAACCATGATATGATCTCCAAATCAACTTACTTCAAGAGAAGACCAAATAAACTCAAAACTTGGAAACATCCAGATTGGAAAAAAGGTGAATGGCAACTAGATCATGTTTGTATGGATAAGAACTATCACAGGGAGATCTACAATGTGAAAGTTCTGAGAGGAACAGATACTGGATCGGATCATTACATGATAAAGATTAATATTAAATTTACCCCGTTGACAAAGATAAAAACTCACCTAAAAAAGAAGAGAACATACGACCCTCATAAACTAATAAATAACAAGGGATACAAAGAACGAACTAGATATATTAAAATAACAGATGATCTACAGGAAATAGTTCCCGAATTGAAACAAATAGCTGAACAAGTAGCCCCAATAAATCCAAGGAAGAAACACCAATGGTGGAATGATGAGTGTGATAATACAGTGGAAGATAGATATCAAGCCTGGTTATGGTATCAGAGTCAAAAAACAGAAGAATCACACTTGGATCTCATAAAACAAAGGAAGATAACTCAAAAAATAATACGAGGGGCTAAACGGCTATACCAAAAGGATATACTTCTGATGATCGAAACAAATAGCGCGAAAACAAACTCAAGAGATTACTACAAAATTTTTAGCAAACAACTACAAAGATATGAACCTCCAACATTAATGTTAAAAGACAAAAATGGCGAGTTAGCTCATAGTAATAAAAGAAATACAGAAATTTTAGCAGAAACATTCGACAAGTTGCTAAATTGCGAAGATCCACCAGAACTGCTTCAAATAAATACAGACACCACTATTAAAACACCATCAGAAAACATAAATCCACCCACAATCCAAGAAGTCTACAAAGCGCTGAGAGAGCTCAAAAACTACAAAGCGAGTGGAGAAGATCAAACATTTGCAGAATTGTGGAAATATGCAGCAGAACCAGTAAAGATTTCATTACACCAATGCATAGTGAACATTTGGATCAAGGAAGAACTGCCAAACCATTGGACTACTGCTATAATACATCCATTACACAAGAAAGGAGAAAAATCAAATCCTGAGAACTATCGAGGAATTTCCATTTTGGATATCACATATAAAATCATGTCACGAATTCTATATAATCGTTGTAAAGATCAATTAGAACTGGAAATAGGAGAATATCAAGGTGGATTTCGGCCATGGCGAAGCTGCCCTGAACAGGTAATCACCTTAAAATTAGTAATGGACTACTACAAACGTAGACAAAAACAGCAAGTCATAACCTTCGTAGACTTCAAAAAAGCTTATGATTGTATACATAGATCTTCATTACTGAAAATACTAAGGAATTTCGGACTTCATCCCAAATTAATAAAAATTATAAAACTAACTCTAACAAACACCAAATCTAAAGTAAAATTCAGAGGAGAAATATCTGAACCGTTTACGATTAAAACAGGATTAAGACAAGGAGATGGTTAATCGCCTCTACTTTTCAATTGTGCTTTGGAATGTGTAATGAGGGAATGGTACAGGGAAAATCCTAGGAACATAAGAATTGGAACCAAGAAAGATCAAATAGACTTAAATTGCTTGGGGTTCGCAGATGACTTAGCGTTACTGGCTAATAATATTCAAGAAGCCAGAAATCAAATAATAAGCCTACAAAATATAGCACAAAAAATTGGACTTCAGATATCATTTGAAAAGACAGATGTATTGGCCAACGTGGGTAGTCAACAACCCACCAAGAGTATTCTGGTAATAGTGGACAATGTATAAAAATTTGTTGGCCAAAGCAGTAGATAATGATGTGATAATACAAAGAGTTGACTTTACAAAGGTCGCTTGACAATTTAGCAAACATGTGGAGGACCAGACAATATTATTGTCACTAAATAAGGAAGTCCAGGAAGGCATAAAGGACACGACACCACCACTAACTAATAATAAGATATATTATCAAATAGGTGGCACATAAAACATAATATCCAAAGGTGACACATAAACAAATATTCAAAGGTGGCACATAAACATATGAGAAACACTAGCACAAATTTACACAATTGAAGAAACACTCAAAGAATTAACACACGTTACGTCTTGAGCCTAAAACACACATATTGTCTTGAACGTAGCTGCAGATCAGTACATCATAGAACGGCATGCAATACACGGCGGTTCCAAAGAATGATATAATTTAAATATGCAACACAAGTGGAGTTGCAACAAATAATGAAAAAACAGGTCGCATGGAACGAGAATGTGTCGTCGAACCAGGACTGACTTACAGTGATGCGCCGATACTGTAAGCCCAAAATGAATTGTTAATAAAACAAATTATGTGTGAAACGCAGGAAGTCAAAGTAGTTGCTGTCATACAAATACCGGGATATGCCCATCGCACGGTATTGTCACAATAGTAAAGTAGTTAAGCCCAGCGTCAACTTCCATTCCAGTGATGTTGCAGGAAGTCAAAGTAGTTGCTATCATACAAATACCGGGACATGCCAATCGCGCGGTATTGTCACAATAGTAAAGCAGTTTAGCCTAGCGTCAACCTCCAATTAGTGATGATGCCTGGCCTCGTAACATGCTTCCAGACACGATGAATTACTTATCACACGAAGCATCATCATTATTCATACGCGTGAAGACAAATTGTTAGGCAGTAAATGAAGATAGAAGTAAACACATTAACAAACTATCCGACGCCGCGGATTGAAGAATTCGTCGACATGACGCGTATCAACATCAAGCATGGTGATGATGAGATCGAAGATCACCGTAATGTCACTGCCCAAACAAAATATGAATCATGTGCATAGGACATGATTGCTAAGCACGGTTACTATGAAGAGAGCACCAATTATAGAAATGATTAGCTGGATACTTGTTGATATATCACAACCAGCTTTGAAGCACAGCATTGTGTCATGGCCACACTTAGAGAATAACGAAGAAGAAACACGTGATTGGTCGCTACAAGCAGCAAGGAGGCCTCTGATAGGCTGGAAGCAGCCAATCACAGTAGAGAGTTTAAAAAACAAGAAAGAGGCCTCTGATAGGCCGAAAGCAGCCAATCACAGTAAAGAGTTCAAACAAGTTAAAGAAGAATCAATGTGGCCAACTTAGAAATACCAAAATTACCTTCTAAGCCAAAATATCCTACTGGAAACACGGCAGTGGGAATACTACATGCAATCAAAACAAATAAATCACGACAACCAATCAACATAAACAAAACCAACCTGACAATGAATAAATGCAATGAAGACAAATAATACAGATATGTACAACCACACAGAGTGGAAACAAATGGGGAAACACAAAAACTGGTTTGCCAAGACAGTGGCCGAACCATATTGCCCGCACAGAAACAACAGGCAGGTTGTTTATGAAAATACAAGAGTGTTTAGTTCTGCGGCAACAAGGGAGACACCTTGACGATGGGACGTTTCAACAGTCCAGAGGTGGTATGTAGAGAGACCACACGAGCTAGGCCGTCCTTACCACAATGAACCTCAAGAATACGTCCAAGTCGCCAGTAAGTAGGAGAAACATTGTCGTCCATAATAAGCACAAGCGTGCCAACCTTGAGGTTAGGAGACATACGGTTCCACTTGCGACGTTGTTGAAGGGAGAGTAAATGATCTGTGGACCATTTACGCCACAATGAAGTCATAATCTGTTGAAGTAATTGCCATCTAGACAACCTATTGATGGGCACTTCAGAAGCGTCAGGAATGGGCAAGGCATTCAAAGGTCGTCCAACAAGAAAGTGACCTGGCGAGAGATAGCACAAGTCAGTAGGATCCTCAGACATAGGCGAAATGGGTCTAGAATTTAGAATGGCTTCAATTTGCACCACGAGAGTGGTCAATTCTTCATACGTAAGTACTTGAGCCTTCATGATTCTTATTAACTGAGATTTCAAAGATTTGATGTTTGCCTCCCAAATTCCACCAAAGTGCGGAGAACTAGGAGGAATGAAGTGCCACTGAATTAGTAGCGATGACGTAGAATCTTGAACAACAGATTGAAAATCTGCAGAGGAGAGCAACGTACCAAGATCAGCAAGGTCAGACTGTGCGCCTTGAAAGTTGGTACCATTGTCGGAATACACTTGAGTGGGAACGCCCCTTCTACTGCAGAAGCGAGTAAAGGCTACAACGAAAGCATGACTGGAGAGGGAAGTGACGACGCCGTAGGTATCAATTGACAATAAATAGAGACAAGCTCCATAGGCCTGCTGACTGCTGTCGCAAAAGCCATGAAGTTGCATAGATTTGATTTCTGAAGCAGGCTTAATCAAACGTGGAGTAGAAATCTCAGAAATCGCAGGTAAATTGCTATAAACATTCAGCCAAGCTTGCGCGATTTCCTTTGGAAGGGGGTCATCCCAACCGAGTTTGTGAATCCACAAATCTTGGAAGAGAATCTTACAAGCAACCACAATAGGTGACACTAAACCCAAAGGGTCAAAGATAGAGGCAACAATGGATAAAAATGAACGCTTAGTAAAGGTAATTGAAGTGTCACAGTTCACGATAGGTGACTGAATCCGCAACAAGTCATCGATAGGTTGCCAATAAAGTCCTAGCGTTCTGGCGACTGTTTCTTCACCATCGCCGAAACTACGGAGTTGTTGTTTCTCTTGATGAACAAGAGGAATGTTATCTATTAGAGTCATGGAGTTTGAACTCCACTTACACAGTTCAAAACCACCTAATCTCAAAAGAAGGGTCAATTCATCATACAGAATGAGTGCGTCATGCTCGGAATCACATCCCGAGATACAATCATCAACATAGAAGTCGTTTAAAACAATCTGAGTGGCAGCTGGAAAGGCTGTGCCATCAGTGAGGGCGAGCTCCTTTAGCACACGAGTGGCTAAGAAGGATGCTGGGGCATTACCATATGTAACGGTGTTTAATTGATATTCTACTATAGGGTCTGAAGGAGAGTCTCTCCAAAATATTCTCTGTAAGTCACGATCTTTGTGATCTACAATAATCTGTCTGTACATTTTACTCAGATCAGCTGCAAACGCTATCAAGTGAGTACGGAACCGAAGCAAAATAGAGAACAAATCCTGCTGAATTACAGGGCCCACCAACAAAGTATCATTAAGGGAGCACCCAGACGTAGTAACCATCGAAGCATCAAATACCACTCTGAGCTTTGTAGAAGTACTGTGCGGCTTGAAAACAGGATGATGGGGAATGTAGTAAACTTCACCATCAGTCGGGTGGGGGGCAACTTGCATATGGTTTAAGGCTAGATATTCATGCATGAATTCAGTGTATTCTAACCTTAACTCAGGGTTACGAGCCAAACGTCTTTCGAGAGAGTGAAAACGATTTAGTGTAGCGTAGCGAGAGGCACCTAGAGGCTCCGAGTCTACCTTGCGAGGGAGTCTAACCACAAATCTACCATCGTCTTTGCGAGTGGTAGTAGCAACGAAGTGTTCTTCACATATGGATTCATCAACAGACAACACTGGGGTTTCAACTTCTTCAACGTTCCAAAACGCTTCCAGCTGTTGTTCTACATGAGGGCGTGAGAGTGTAAGTGCTGATACCACGTGCGATGGTTGCGAGGTGCTTGCACTGGGCAGCTTCCCAGAAAACACCCAACCCACAGAGGTATTTTGAATGATGGGCAAATCACCAAATGGTATGATTTTACCAGGACATAACAGGTCAAAGAAATATTCTGCACCAAGAACAAGATCAATAGATTTAGTGCAATTGAAATCAGGATCAGCTAAATCAATATGTGATGGAATGTTCCATTCAGAGGTATCGAAACCAGCAGCGGGTAGCTCAAGTGCAATATTGGGAACCACGAGACATTCAAGCTTAGCAGACCAATTAGTAGCACAGGCAAAAACGTTCACATCAGCAACAACAGTAGCAGTGCTTTGATTTTGACCAACACCGTGAATGTGTACCTTCATAGGTTTGGTGTGGAGTCTTAATTTCTTAATTAAGTGTGATGAAATTAAGTTACAATCTGATGCAGAGTCAAGTAGTGCAGTAACAGGTACACGTAAGCCATTGCCAGCTAATATATTCAACTTGGCAGTGGGTAATAGCGTCCTTGAAAATTGATTGTCACGAGCGACGTTACTGCAACTAGTGTTTACCACGTTAGCATGAGCTTGAGAAGCATCATTACTAGTGCCACTGGAGGGCTCATAGTGAAGAAGAGTGTGGTGTTTTCGGGAACAAGTGTTACAAGAGTACTTCGAACATTGATGATTAGGCTCGAAATTACGCAAACAATTATAACACAATTTACGAGACCTGACAAAATCCCATTTGGCTGTGGACGAAAGTTTGATAAAGGTACCACATTTCGACAATTGGTGATCAATGCTCCTACAATATGTACAACAAGATTTGGTAGTAGTTAACATGGGTTTCTGAGGCGAATGACCTTCAGCTTTAAGTTTGGTTACAGCAGTATGTAATGCAGGCCTGGACACATTCCTTTCAGTTATATCCAGTACCTTGCATCTTTTCTCTAAGAAGCTAACCAAGTCCTGGAGAGTGGGAATTCTCCCAGAATCAACATGATTCTCCCATTCACGGATGCTATCATTATCTAGTAGCTCCAATATAAAATGTGACAATAACAGGTCTTGAAGGGGAACCCCGTTAAAGTCCAAAGCTTCTAACGCATTGACATGAGAAACAAAGTGGTCGATGATGGCACGCAATGACACTGAATCATTACCGTATGCGGGGGGCTTGAAAAGCTTGGTAACATGATTGTGCGCTATGAGCCTAATGTTATTGTATCGAGTTGTCAGCAAGTTCCATGCAACCATAAAGTTATCATCTGACACAGTAATGTTCTTTAAGAGGAGTTTGGCCTCACCACTAAGACTAGAATTAAGGTAGTAGAACTTAACAATATCAGACAGAGCATGGTTATCAATTACTATAGCCTTGAAGCTATCTCTGAAATTCAACCAGTCTGTGAAGTCGCCACTGAACTGCGGAATTTGAATTTCAGGCAACTTTATATGAGCTGCAGCTACGTTAGCAGTAGGAAATTGTGCACTCTGCAAATTATTCAAAGGGTTATCACTGTCTGTAGTGTTGGATTTTTTGAAATTGTCACAATGTAGTTTAATTTTAACCAGCAACTCAAAATATTTATCTTCGAAGTCACAACGTTCGGCTATTTCTTCGTCGATATTGTCTGTAATATCCTCTAAAGCGACTTGCGCTTCGTTATATTGTTCATAAATTTCCTCGCATTTGTGTTTGCGTAACACTAACATTTGATATTGCTCTTCTGTAATGTCCTGAAAGTTGCTAATTACTTTTTCTTGTGAGGTAAGCATGCCCTTAGCGACTGCACGCTTCCTAACTAAAGGTCGTTTTTGGGCATCCTCCATAATGACCTTAGGATTGCCCGCCTAGATGTAATTACCAGAGTTGCACACCTAACTAACACAACCAACTTAACTAACACAAAAAATAAACACTGGGACAATGGTCTCGATTAAGTTGTAAACAAACATCTGAACATAGAATACTGTATTGTGTCCTTGGGAAGTTAATGGGAACGTATACAATTTAAATTTATGGCCTTCCTGGTGAAATAGCAAGAAACAAGGGCCCAACATGGCCAAAACAGTGCTTAATAATTCATTCAAAGTAGTAAACAGCTCAATATCCGGCCCGGAGGACCAAATAATGTAATGGCCAACGCGGGTAGCCATCGACCCACCAAGAGTATTCTGGTAATAGTGGACAATGTATAAAAATTTGTTGGCCAAAGCAGTAGATAATGATGTGATAATACAAAGAGTTGACTTTACAAAGGTCGCTTGACAATTTAGCAAACATGTGGAGGACCAGACAATATTATTGTCACTAAATAAGGAAGTCCAGGAAGGCATAAAGGACACGACACCACCACTAACTAATAATAAGATATATTATCAAATAGGTGGCACATAAAACATAATATCCAAAGGTGACACATAAACAAATATTCAAAGGTGGCACATAAACATATGAGAAACACTAGCACAAATTTACACAATTGAAGAAACACTCAAAGAATTAACACACGTTACGTCTTGAGCCTAAAACACACACATTGTCTTGAACGTAGCTGCAGATCAGTACATCATAGAACGGCATGCAATACACGGCGGTTCCAAAGAATGATATAATTTAAATATGCAACACAAGTGGAGTTGCAACAAATAATGAAAAAACAGGTCGCATGGAACGAGAATGTGTCGTCGAACCAGGACTGACTTACAGTGATGCGCCGATACTGTAAGCCCAAAATGAATTGTTAATAAAACAAATTATGTGTGAAACGCAGGAAGTCAAAGTAGTTGCTGTCATTGTGGTGTTTGAAGCCATATTTTCAGTGTTGCCTTAGTAAACAAGAGTTTAGTGCTTTTCAGTCGGTCAACACGAATGTACCCAAAAGAGATGGGTTATGCCCTAATCCTGAAATAAATTACATGAGATTAATAAAACACCGCACAGCGAGTTCAAGTGAGCACGGAAACTGCGAATAGCTGTAGTACGGAAGACAATCAGATAAGTAGTTAGCCTAAAATTGTATAGTTTAACCATAGTTTACAACCATATAATCTCTCTAAAGTACAATCTCCGGATAGCCATCACCATTTAGCATTTCACCTAACATATATACTGCATTTAGCATACACTGACAGTTGCAGTACCAATACTGCAACTAAATAATTGTACATATTGTAAATATTTTCACCTGTATTTCAAACATAGATTTTATAGCCTAAGTGTATTGGATCTGATGATGATCGCTTGACGATCGAAACTGGTCATCCTAGTGTTTTATTAATCTCATGTAATTTATTTCAGGATTAGGGTACATTCGTGTTGACCGACTGAAAAGCACTAAACTCTTCTTAGTTGCTGTCATACAAATACCGGGATATGCCCATCGCACGGTATTGTCACAATAGTAAAGTAGTTAAGCCCAGCGTCAACTTCCATTCCAGTGATGTTGCAGGAAGTCAAAGTAGTTGCTATCATACAAATACCGGGACATGCCAATCGCGCGGTATTGTCACAATAGTAAAGCAGTTTAGCCTAGCGTCAACCTCCAATTAGTGATGATGCCTGGCCTCGTAACATGCTTCCAGACACGATGAATTACTTATCACACGAAGCATCATCATTATTCATACGCGTGAAGACAAATTGTTAGGCAGTAAATGAAGATAGAAGTAAACACATTAACAAACTATCCGACGCCGCGGATTGAAGAATTCGTCGACATGACGCGTATCAACATCAAGCATGGTGATGATGAGATCGAAGATCACCGTAATGTCACTGCCCAAACAAAATATGAATCATGTGCATAGGACATGATTGCTAAGCACGGTTACTATGAAGATAGCACCAATTATAGAAATGATTAGCTGGATACTTGTTGATATATCACAACCAGCTTTGAAGCACAGCATTGTGTCATGGCCACACTTAGAGAACAACGAAGAAGAAACACGTGATTGGTCGCTACAAGCAGCAAGGAGGCCTCTGATAGGCTGGAAGCAGCCAATCACAGTAGAGAGTTTAAAAAACAAGAAAGAGGCCTCTGATAGGCCGAAAGCAGCCAATCACAGTAAAGAGTTCAAACAAGTTAAAGAAGAATCAATGTGGCCAACTTAGAAATACCAAAATTACCTTCTAAGCCAAAATATCCTACTGGAAACACGGCAGTGGGAATACTACATGCAATCAAAACAAATAAATCACGACAACCAATCAACATAAACAAAACCAACCTGACAATGAATAAATGCAATGAAGACAAATAATACAGATATGTACAACCACACAGAGTGGAAACAAATGGGGAAACACAAAAACTGGTTTGCCAAGACAGTGGCCGAACCAACAGAGATAATGGTAGCAAATCCACTTGTAATCAATCACATAACAGTAAATAACAAGAAAGTTAAAATAGTGAAGCAATTTAAATACTTAGGAGAAAGTATAACTTACAACTTGGATGAGAAACCTGCATGGCAAGAAAGAACTAATAAAATGATAAAAGCCCAAAAATTAACATGGTCTACATATAAAAGAAAATGTCTATCAATCGCAACAAAATTAAAACATTACAAGACGGTGGTTAAACCAGAGGTGACCTATGGAAGTGAAACTCTTGTTAAAGTTACTCAGAAAAACAGAATCGACAAAATTTTAAAAGTAGAAAGAAGAATAGCTAGAACATGCATAAATAAAAAATATCAGAAAGATGGACAGTGGCGGATAGTACCAAATGAAGTGGTATACAGAGAACTGGAGCCCATCACTGATACTATTCGAAAGAAACGGCTTTCTTTCTTTGGTCACATCATGAGGACACCAGAAACCAGGTTATCTAGAAAAATTGTAGTGAAACTTTGGAATATGAAACAACAAGTAGGATGGATTAAGGAAATTAGAGAAGATATGAAAGAATTGGAAATAACCTTGGATGACTTGCAAAACAAAACAACAAAATTAAAAAAAACTGAGAGATATAAAAATAAGATTTCAGGCTAAAATAGACAAACGTAATACAGTAAAAAGGGTATTTACAGATGAGGAACGCCTGAGAAGATCAGAGCGAATGAAGAGCTACTGGGCGACTCGGAAAGGAAACTTACTGAAGAAGAGGACCAAGAAATGATTGACTGAAGTGGTCCAATGATGCCGTAAAAGTAGAAGGAGAAGAAGAAGATGCTGCTTTTTATTCTATGTTCCATGAATAAAGTTTACAGGGTTGAGTGAAAGCGATTTTGTCATTATTTCATGCAGGCTCAGTGCATTTCCATCTGCACAGCATTACCCCCACCCCTGTACGGTTTTACTCCTGGGGTGGGGGAATACCACGCAAACACAATTTCTTAGATTTCTTTCAATGTTTTATAAAGTTTAGCTTTTAGTAAGAAATCGTGGAAATATACAGCATGTGCAGATAAGACCTATGGCTTGTCGACATTACCAGTGTTAATACTTAGGTAGAAAGTTACATATTTTCTTATGTGCGCTGGATTCCCCCACCCTCCCCTACACTATTACGAGAGTGAGAACTTCTGCTATTTTCAAACAAGAAGAGTTGATATTGATAATACTTGTACAGTGAAACCTCTCCTTAACGGACACCCTTGGGACCGTAAATACTGTCTGCTAAAGAGGGTTGTCCACTATAGAGAGAGTTAGAGAAAATGATTGCAATTTGACACATGTACTTACATGAAAACGTAGGGTAATGCGTGGTAAAAACAGTCCACTTTTGTCTGCATTTAAAAAGTTGTCTGGCTAATAGCATTCAGTGATGGAAGGCAATTCTTTTTCCCAGCTCGAAACATTATCCATATCAACAGTGAAGGATTCTCCGCAAATTCGTGGCGCTTTCTGAAATTCTCGAGCCAGCCTTTGTAGGCTTTGAAATCTCCGATACCTAATTCTGCCGCGAAATCCAATGCTTTGGCTTGTATCATTGGTAGAGTTTTCTCTGATTTTCTCTAACACAGGGACGTTCTGACTTCTGATTTTGCTGAACCACCCTATCACTGCCTTATCAATAACAGCACCATTATCACTTCGAAACTGACTAATTTTCAGATCATTACCATTAAGACACCATACCTTAATTATCTCTTCTTGTTTTTTCACAATTTCTGCTGCTCGTGTCTTTCCAATCTTTAACACTTCGGATAGTTTCCGTACACCACATTTCTCACGTTTGTGATAATCTAAGATGTCTACTTTCTCTTTTAGAGTTACACTTTTACGAGGAGCCATTTCAAATGCACTCACTTGCTACTGTAACGCACAGATCCTACAATAGATTTAAGAAGTTTCACGGTAAAACTAACCAGAAAGTGAAGGTATGAATTCCATTATCCCGACCATTTCAAGTTCAAGAGAACAATGAAAGTGATACCGTTAGGCCTAGGTTTATTTTTGGAGCAGTGCAGAAGATAGGGGATGGGAAGGTCAGCACTAACTGGCTTCCAGGAAGCACAGGATGTGTCGAAAGTACGTTAACACAACAGTGTGTTCATACAAAACTAATAGACCTACAGAGATGCGATTTCTTTTCAAAACAAGTGTCCGCTAAGAGAGGTTGGTTGATTATTTTTAATGCGGCTGGGGTGTCAGTGTCCGTAATAGCGAGTGTCCGCATAAGAGAGATTAATTACTAATATACTTAATAGGGGTTTGGTCACGGACCTAGAAAATCGACCGTTATGAAGGGGTGTCCGCCTTAGAGGAGTGTCCTTTAAGAGAGGTTTCACTATACATAGAAGGACTTTCGATACACTTCCAACATTATTAAAGGATCATCAATCATCAACTTCTAAAGGCAATGCCTCGTCTCCGCAACCATTGTTCTCTGTCTTCAGCACCTCGTTTCACTTCATAGTGGGAACCAAAATGAAGAGTTAGTGTGATGTCTTACAGGAAAAATTGTCCCGGTTGACCTCGGCCTTTCTTCCCTGTGATTTTTCCTACCAGGAGATTAGTTAGGAACTAAATGTGTGTATACTGCGTTATTATCAGAAATACTAGTGAATTTTATGAACAGTAGCAAAGGAAGTGAACAACATTTTATAAATATTTGTTTCACTTCAACCAATAAAATGGAAAATGTTACGACAGCAGGGGAAACGTACGTGTTATGAATTATCTGAATTGTGGAATTGTTATATGGATAGAAATATGGTGATGAAGGAAGTCACATAAATATTAGAGCTAGGCTATGATCAGTCAGACGGAATGTTGATAACAAAGTCATTTTCACAAGTGTTGAATGAGTGATGTAATGCAGAAAAATAATGAGAACTGCAGGTTTATTGGTGTCAACATTGTATTTCGATCTCAGTCGTTAATATTGGAGAGCAATTGTACAGCCTAGCTCAAGTATTAAAATATAGATAAAGTGAAAGATATTTGTCGACAATGTTGACATGTGAGATTTGTTGATATTATTGCAACAATGAAAGTTATTGTCATTGTTAGACAAGACGGGTTGATGTATTGAATATTAAAGAAATATTGTTGTTAGTGATGTAAACTTGCAAAGGATTATAATGAAGGGAAATGTTACTTAGTGAAGAAAGCTACTGTGATTAAGAGATCTGCATAATTTGGAACATGGAAAATGGTAACCAAAAGTCCATTATTGCAGTTGAGAGCTCATTTTATGTGAGAATTGAATGTAAACCACAATTGTGTTTATTTTGATAGAAATCTTTGCAAACAGTTCAGGAGAGGCAGTATTCTATTTTTCTTGTGTTTCTTCCCTGCCAACATCAAGTTCGTTTTTGAAATGTTGATTTCCATACCATACTCTCTACTTTAACGGTCACGTAAAACTACAATCTTCCTTCCATACTCTCTACATCTGGTCAGGTTCTAACATATTGGCTGTCTGTCATACCAGGTGTATAACGGGTGCAGGCAACAGATTTTTCCAGCAACCAGATTAGTGTTTCAAATTAATCCATTGGGGCGTGGTGGCTCAGTGGTCTAGCTGTATGCCTCTCACCAAGGCGGTCCGGGTTCGATTCCCGGTCAATGCATGTGAGATTTTCGAAGTGAAATGCCATGTCCTGTGGTTCGGATTCCACGTTAAAAGGAGGTCCCGTGGCTCATAATCACAAGATTCACGATCACGTAAACTACAATCTTCCTTCCTTCAAATTATTCCATTGTTGTATGAAGTCTGTGGAAGAATTATCAAAGTTTAATGTTGCTTGAGTAAGAATTAGGTTAACTTCTATTCTATAGACCTCGTGCAAATGGCGATATTTTAGCTGCTGGCGTCCCTAGTGGCAACTCACTCACTGATTCCGTAGGATTAGTGTGTGTGATGGCTCGTACTGGAGAACCGAGTAGGACAGTAAAATAAGTTCTTTATTGGAGAAATGTCATTATCCATGGAAATCTATCAGGGTTTAGGGAATATTCGAAGAGATATGTCGTATTTCACAGCCTCTCATCTAAAGGAAGGCGGAAAGCTCATTGTGAAATAAAAGTTGGGAGAAGACATAATTATACAGTTTGTGTTTGCGAGAAACTAGCATTAATCAACCATCTCATGCTGTTGCAGTGCCTTAAATTTTGCACTGTTAATCTTCTTCTTCTGCCCTGGAGGCTGGATTTAGACAGCTCCTTAACCCGGTCCATGAGGCAATTATAATTGGCTACATGGATAATTCTTGCCAGGCGCATCCACGTCGCGGGAGTGGGCAACGGTACTGTAATATACCATGGAACTACAGTACCGGCTAAGTTCTGGTGAGGACCCATTCCTATGGGGTATAACATAGGCCCAGTGCACAGAGTTACGTGCGAAGACCTCAACGGAATCTGCAGCGGAGAAGATGGACTTCGGAACGGTGGAGATTGCGGAAGAGGCAACCCAGTACTCAGGGAATAGTATGAGTACAGCGTCAATCGGCAGTGTCTGTTTCCCAGGTTAGGGGCGGCTGCAAGGGCGTCTGTTTCCCATGTTAGTGGCGGCCTGTATAATAGCTGGCAGTAGCTTCATAAAATGCCTTTGGGAGTGGCGACCCCATCGTAATAATAGCCTAAAATGGAAATGGCACTTCAAATGATTCGGAGAAGGTTAGGGCGTACCCTGCAGGCGACGTGCAGTTCTTTTGGTACTGGAGGAACTGTGAGAAATGGGCGACCAGTAACCGAAATGAAAGTGGGAATCATGAATGTCATGACCCTGACAGGCAAGGTGGAGGAAGTAGTAGACTTCATGAAGAGGGAGAATGTTGGATTGACGGGGCTGAGTGAAGTGAAATGGAAAGGTAAAGGAAGGAAGAAATTGAGGAAAGGATATACATTATACTGGAGTGGTGGCCAAGAGGCAAAAAATGGCGTGGGACTGATAACCTCGAAACAACTGGAGGAGTATGTTGAAGTGGTCGAGTGTGTGAGTGACAGAATAATGAAAATTAGAATGAAGATGAAAAATGACGTGATGGACTTCATACAAGTGTATGCACCTCAGACTGGAAACAGAGAAGAAGATATTGAAGTATTCCTGGAGGATGTAGAAAGAGTAATTTCAGATGTAGAAGTGGTGATCATGGGAGATATGAATGCACAAGTCGGAAACGAGAGACAAGGAAAGGAAGAAGTCATTGGACCATATGGATATGGGAAAAAGAACCGGGAAGGAGAGGAACTTGTAAACTTTTGTGAAAGGAATGGACTGATAGTGGGTAATTCATGGTTTCGGAAGAAAAACAGCAGGAAAATTACGAGATATGGTTGGGGCGATAGAAGAACAAAATCAGTAATTGACTACTTTCTAGTGGAAAGGACTAATCGCAGAAAGCTGATAGATGTGACAGCTTTACCAGGAGAAACATTTGATGGGGACCATAGAGCTGTGGTGGCAAAATTTAGATGGGAAAAATTGGAAAACCTAAAGGAGATCAGAGAAAGTAAAATAAAAGTATGGAAATTGAAAGACAAAACTGTACAGGAAGATTTTCAGGAGAGATTGAAGCAACAAATCCCAGTTACTGAAGTGGAAAACATAGAAGAGGAATGGTCCCACTTTAAAAAGGCATTTGTTGGTGCAGCAGAGAGTGCATGTGGTAGGACGTCAACAAGAGTGAAAGAGAAGGAGACACCGTGGTGGAATGAGGAAGTGAGGAAAGCAGTGAAAGAAAAGAAGTCTGCATGGAAAGAATGGAACCGAGATCAAACAGAAGAAAGCAAAAGGAAGTATCACGACAGCAAACGGAGGTGTAAGAAAGTGGTAGGAGAAGAAAAGAAGAAAAGTTGGGGCAGAATTTACACGAAGAATGGAAACAGATGTAAGTGGCAGTAAAAGGATGCTGTATGGGCTTCTAAGAAGTAAGAGGAAAGAAAGAGTTACTACAAAGCTAGTGAAAAAGGAAGATGGAGAGTTGTTAACACACCCAGAAGAGATAAAGGGACGATGGAAGGAGTATTTCGATAAGCTATTGAATGTGAGCAATTGTACTGGTGAGATGGAAGTGACACAACCTGACGACTCTATAACAGAAGATGATATAACAATGCTGGAGGTGGAATTAGCAGTACAGAAAATGAAGATGGGAAAAGCAACAGGGGTGGATGAAATCAGTGTAGAAATGATAAAGGCTGCTGGACCTGTTGGTATGCAATTGTTGTATCGACTGCTAAAGTGTGTGTGGAAACGGAAATGTGTACCAGAAGACTGGGAGAAAGGGCTAATAATACCAGTGTTTAAGAAGGGGGACAAGAAGGTGTGTGATAACTATAGAGGGATCACCCTCATATCACAGATAGTAAAAATACTGGAAAGGATATTAGAAAGAAGAATGAGAAGAAAGGTGGAAGGAGAGTTGCAAGAGGAACAGTATGGCTTCAGGAGTGGAAGATCCACAGTGGACCCAATCTTTAGCTTGAGGCAGGTGATGGAAAAGAACTGCAAATATGGAGAGGATTTGATCATGACTTTCATAGACAGGCGCGGATCTAGAGTTTGGTTTTGGGGGGGGTCAGAGAATCGATCTAGAGTTTGGCTTTGCGGGGGGGGGGGGGGGGGGGGGAGATCAGAGAATCGAAATTGTTAAGAAAAATGGTATCACTAAAAACGCAATCACAAAATAACCAAACGTACAAAATCAGACCAATTTTTTTGCAAGCTACATGGATAGAAATTTGATGCGTTTAGCACACCAAAAATATTCGTACAAATTGCAACGGCGTGTTTTGCAACTTTTACATCGAGCTTCGAGAAAACGATGAAGGTACGTTACAGTTTCGGCAAGTCGAGTTGGTACCGACAAAGGGAGAAAGTCACAGCTTAAATTGCCAACCAAGCTTGCGGTTTGGACGTCGGCAAAAATTTTTGGTGCGAAAAAAGTTCCAGTTTCCTATCCGTGCATTGCTGCACATTCATCGTGACATCACTATAAACATCGATTCGGTGATCACAAGGTTTGCTAAACAAAATAGACGAGTTGATTTTGTTGTATAACTAATAGTTATTATACAAGAGGTTTGAAGTTGTAAATAGCCTATGTACAGTTGTAACAGAACATAATAATTCCAATAAAGATAATTCAGTATTGAATAAAATGAAAAAAAAAACTGTTTTTCAGTTAAAATTCGTTAAGTTTTATTTGTCTGGTAATTGTGTTTTCGTTTTTTGAGTTTGCCAAAAAATTTGTCTCCGTTTGGGGGGGGGGGGGTCATGACCCCCGTGACCCCCCCCCCCTTGAATCCGCGCCTGTTCATAGATCTCGAAAAGGCATATCATAGTGTCCCCAGAGAGAAGGTATGGGAAACCATGGTTAAGAAGAGACTGGGAAGAGAAATGTTGGAAATGGTGCAAGCAATGTACAACAACTGTGTTAGCAGGATACTGACCCCAGTTGGAAAGACAGATTGGTTTAGGAACAAGACTGGACTAAGACAGGGGAGTGTGCTGTCACCTCTCTTGTTCATAATGGTGATGGATGAAATTGTAAAGGAAACAAAGGAAGCATATGGACATAAAGAAATGAAGTTACTGTTATTTGCAGATGATATTGTGGTCTGGGGAAGGAACACCGAAGTAGTGCAAAAACAACTAGATGCACTGAACGAAAATATTCAGAAGTACGGCCTGGAAATCAGTATAGAGAAAAGCAAGACCATGGTAATAATAATAATAATATCGTATGGCCTCGGGTGCCTGGTGCAAGCTTTGTTAATTGACACCCAGAGGGTAGCTTGCATGTCGAATTTCGTCGTTCCTTTGAACGCTATGAAAGTCAAGGAGGTTAGATATCTAAACTCCTTGACACTACAGCGCTTTCAAGTAGAGAATGGAGGAACTTTGAGTTGGCGGAAAATCCCGAGATTAATTTTGCCATTGAACACGGCCTACTGAATTCAAATGGGTTCTTTAACATGCCAACAACGTATGACATGAGTGTCGTGATTTTTGTCGCCTTCAAAAATCACTTACCACGACCAGGGGCGAACCTGCAATCTTGGGGTTGGTAGTCCGACACTATAACCACTCACCCACCGTGGCAAGCAAGACCATGGTGATGACAAGAGGGGAAAGACAAGGAAAGGGCACTGTGAAAATTGGAAGTCAGAGTTTGGAAATTGTGGACACGTTCAAATACCTAGGAAGTGAATTGATGCAAACTGGTAGGTTGGACATGGAGATTGGCAGGAGGGTACAGCAGAGCAATGCATTCTATCAAAGTGTAAGAAAACTTGTTTGGGATAAGGAACTACCAAGGAAAAGCAAGGAGGTAATGTATAAAGTGTACTATGTTCCCATATTAACTTATGCAGCTGAGACTTGGACCCTGACAAGCAGGCAAGTGAGTAGAATCCAAGCCAGTGAAATGAAATTCCTAAGAAGTATGATAGGAAAGACAAGGAAAGACAGAGTGAGGAATGAAGATGTTAGGAAGGAAGTTGGGATGGGAAAACTAAATGAGAGAATTGAGAAGAATAAACTAAGGTGGACTGGACATGTAAAGAGGATGGAGGAAAATAGAATACCAAGACAGATGCTGGAAGCGAAGTGCAAGGGTAAGAGAGCAAGAGGAAGACCTAGAACAAGGTGGATTGATTCAGTGAAGAACAGCGTAAGAAAAAGAAATCTGGACTGGGACAAGATCGTGGAAGAAGAATGGTGGAAGGAAAGAGGAAAGTGGAGAAGTGCCATAAATACCCCGACCCGGCAGGAGCTGGATAAGGGGAAATGATGATGATGATGATGAATCTTCTTCTTCTGCGCGAATGGGTCTCCTAGGACCACGCGGAATCAACACTTATTGGCCTTGATGTTTGCCCAATAACTCTTCATGCGCAACGATTGAGCGAGTCTTCGTCGCTGCGACCAGATGTGTCTGGTAGGTCTTTTCACTGTTAATCGTATATATTAATTTAGAATAGTATTATCAACGTATAACTTTACTTTTCTCTTTCCCATTTTTTTAAATATTTACTTAATAGATTAATTGCAATAAGAACTCTCACTCCCCTGAGAGTGGATGTAAACCATGTCATTCAAAATTTAATCCTTTGTAGGTTTCAAAATGTTTTAAACACATTACAAGAGAGATTATTTGATGTCTTCCTTCCTGCAACAATGGGAAAAACCTAAGAACGTTGCCATGGAATATTGTAAACGAGAGGGTCTGAGAGTTAGAACACGGTACACTCAGACTTGTGAGGCTACATGTATGGCCGTTTGACTGCAATAAAAGAAGTAAAGCTGAGTGGGGCATGGTTCAATTCCCACCTCAGGTATCCTATAGGCCAAGTTGTTTTTCTTGGTTTCCCCAGGAAAATGCAGGGATGATTCCAAGTACCATAGGCTTTCAAACAATTTTTACACACATGCAATTATATTGGGACAAACAATGAGCAGGGCACTTCAGGAGTTGTTTATTGCACGAATACTGCATAAGGGAGCTGGATTTCTAAAAGAACAACCTTCATGCTACAGCAACCCGGACAGAATATTGCTAGCTCAGGACTGTCTCACTGTTATGGAGAGTGGGTGCCCTTAATCATGTTGTGATTGATGACAACGCGTGCAATGTTAGCTGTGGTGGTGACATCAAGCTCACCTCAGTCTTATCACTATTTATGTCGATATACTCGCGTTACATAATAATCCATATTTAAACACACTTCCTTCACATCCCTCATTTTCATGAAACAGTGAATCTTCCCCAGCGGCTCACAAATAGTAGGACGTGGGTTGGTGACCATGGGACTCGAGCTGAGCATGGCATTACTTCCACTTGTGCTGGGCTACTCTCTGTCATCTTTCATTTCAACCTCTCTTCGCGCTGCTAATCGTTCACATTGATCTGATTAGTTTGGCTTCACATAAGACAGTGCCTGGGTTTGTCAGGACCTCTTCTCGGTGTTCTGTTTATAAAACTGCCGACTACCACAATTAAGGAGGCGTTCCTTCTACAAATGTACTGCTTTTTTGTTTCTGAATACGAAGAATTACGTTCCAGGTGGATTTTTCTGTTTGTGTAGTTACATTCAACCACAGAACGATTTGCTCTACTCTCTGTAGAACAGGGCCATCCAGTCATTACGCTCGGGAAGCATGGCCGCGTTCGGGGAGCACTAAGCAGTCTAACTAGCGCTCCTTCCTCTACCACCACTACACTGTGGCAGTGATGGGACCTGAGACAGACGGATGATAGTCGGACTGCGCTGAATAGATACGTACGTACAGTCGTGCAGCCGACGGTTCTTGTGGGATTGTTAGCATCATATTGATAGGGTTGTTTTGCCATAATAAATATACCGCATATACAAATCAAAATGATACTCTGATGTATGGACGAACGCAAGTGTTAAGTAAAGAATATTGTGATTTATTCCAAACTAAAATGTGAACATATTTGAGAGGAAATTTCAACAAAAAATTGTGTTTTTTTTTAACACATTAAATCTCTGTGGCACACTAAACATTTGGCATGCCCTTTATAAGCTGTACAGAAAAATGAAATTTCCCATTCTGCTTTAAAGGCTGCTGCTTCACCACTCTTTCTTTCCTTTGTATGATGTTCAGTCATGACCACTGCGAAACTGATTTACTTACACGCTGTCAACTAAGCGCATTGAACTGGACTAGCGACTGATGGATCGGCTGCTTACTTCGGCGCGGCGGACAGTCCGCACGCATAGCCAAGCTCCTTTCACCAAAGCGGCCGGAGCGCTAGCACTCAGGGAGCGTTGTTTGGATGACCCTGCTGTAGAACTTTTACCATCTTGAACTTGAAATCTTTCCGCAACATGATCTAATCACGTTGCTCCACTCACACACATGCCCTACGGAATATTTGAGCGGCTTGCCGCCAGAGCGCAACATCGTTCATTCGCAAGAGGTCTGTTGTGGATAAAAGTATAGTCATACCTATTTATTTCAAATTAGTGGAGCTGATTAGAACGTAATGGAACTAATTGTGGGAATTAGCCCACCTTGTGAATTACAGTTCAAAATTTTGTCAGGTACTGTTGTCTTCTAAATTTCATGTTGTATAGAAATTACTATATTATAGATGTCAGTCGCTGTTTGATTATTTGAGTCCAAATTTAGAAGACAACAATACCAGATAAAATTTTGAGCTGTAGGCCTAAAATGCTCTACGAACACTTTAGATAAACAAGGTAATTCCCACAATTCGTTCAACTACCAGTACAAGACTACTCCATTTTGAAATAATGGACTTCAGAGAATAACGTATTTGAATGATAAAAAAACAAGAATGTGTTACAACCTAAAAGTACTAGTTGTCAGTGAATGAAAGTGTCACCTCCACCTTCATGTAAATAAGAAGATCCAATTAAGCAAATAATACACCTTTATATACTGCAACAGTATATTTTGATATTACAGAACATTCACGGGAAGGTGACAAAGAGGAAGGCCGAGGATGAGGTGGTTGGATATAGTGAGGGTGAGTATTGAGAAAACAGCAAAGTGGAAGATATACTGGAAAAAGGACGATCGTATGGAGGTCCCAGATCACTGGAACTGGGAAATGAAGAAGAAGATATTTTGACAAAATGTTAGTGGCTTCGATGGCGTAGTTGGTAGCATGCTGAACTGCTGTGCCCAAGATCGCGGGTTCAAACCCGGCTGAAGTTGTCGGATTTTTGAAGAGCGTTAAAATCCTTCAGTATGCCTTCCTTCGGAGGGGAAGTAAAGCCGGCAGTCCCATGTCATAGATTTATGGCATGTAAAAGATCCTTCCACTAACTAAACTTGTGTGAAGCTAAATTTCTAGGTCAGATTTCATTGAAATGCTCTATCAAAGTTCTAACGTTCGCCACTAGGTGTCAGTAACATTTGTTAGTGAAAGTTGGAACTACTTGAAATTGAACGGAACTTGTAGCTCACCCCACGGGTGTCCGCTGGAAGCAGCTACAGCCTCTGGAGAGCCAAACATGTCCTCAGACACTCCCGGGCACTAAAAGCCATACGCTAAAAAATAAATGATAATAATAATAATATCGTATGGCCTCGGGTGCCTGGTGCAAGCTTTGTTATTTGACACCCAGAGGGTAGCTTGCAAGTCGAATTTCGTTGTTCCTTGACTATGAAAGTCAAGGAGGTTAGATGTTAGATATCTAAGCTCCTTGAACACTATAGCGCTTTCTAGTAGAGAAATGAGGAACTTGGTGTTGGTGGAAACTCCCGAGATTAATTTTGCCATTATGAACTCGGCCTACTGAATTCAAATGGGTTCTTTGACATGCCAACATCATATGACATGCGTGTCGTATTTTTTCCGCCTTTCAAAAATCACTTACCACGGCCAGGAGCGAACCTGCAATCTTGGGATTAGTAGACCGACACGCTGTCCACTCACCCACCGTGGCAAGCTTAATAAATGACAAAATGTTCCTTCTAATAGCCTTTATTAGATCTCAAATGTTCAACTATTTTCTTAAATACCTTTGTAAGAACGTCCATTTTACCTAGACTTGGATATTCTAAGTTGGATAGTTTAGAGTTGAATTTTATTATTCAAATTTTCATAGAAAATAACCATTTTAATATATAAGCATGCTATCTTAATACAACCCATGCTGACGATGATCCTAATGAAGGGTTGAAAACATGTCCCATTAAACATTAAAGTATTAACAAGTGTCTCTTTATAAACTTAATTAATACATACGATAATACGTCCATTAAGCACATTTTCTGTCATGTTTAATATTTTTTAAACTCAGCAATTGTTCTAGGTTTATGTCGTGTCTTGTGTGGGGTTACGTCTAGGAACACCAAGCTGGCTCATCAGCAGGCTCTTGGTATCCGTGCCCGGACCCCTACAGGAGTAGCGAACTCTGCGCTACCTCCCTTTTTTATGAAGCACACCTGCACCTCTTTACTGCGAGAGCTAAATGCTCAAGCAGCCTTTACCTCCCAATGAATGTCATAAATAATTAGTAAAAAGGGTTTACTAACTACAGTCCTAAACTCCAAATTGATGGGAGAAGAAACAAACACCGACATCTATTGGTCACAACCGGAAGCAGGCAGTTATATTCAGAAAAGTACATTTGACAAACCATACTTCACATACATCGACCTCTATTGTGCCAAGTCATACCTGCTTCATCGTTTTCAGTATATTTACGATCCTAGATCTCTTAGCACAAAATCGCAAGCTCAATGTATGATAGATCCATCCATAATGACATGACCTCCTAAAACTGTTGTGCTTTGTTAGGTCGGTAGGCCAAGTACAACCAGCCATACAGTTCTTGGTGTTAGAAGGGATGCCGAAAATGTAGATGGATCAAGGGCAGAAGTGCTCGGGGAACAATAACTTCTCTCTTTGCTGCAACGTGTAGAAAATTTTGGATCCCCATTGCCACCCTTAACACCATAGCAGTAACAGCCCTTAGAGGATGCGTTAATATTCTGAAAAATCACTTATATTCGTAAATTATCTGTAATTTAAGGCTGGACAGCTATTTTGATTATTCTTTTTAGTTGCGGTTTGCCCACCGTTCAGTTCTTTTTTAAATTTATATATGCGAGATACATTTCATAGTTCATTACTTCGTTAGAGTACCCGCAACGATGAGCAGAGACCAATATCAATCGGCGTAGTTGGGTAGTTTATTGGCTGAGGAATAACCCACCCACCAAGGGAAGATGATTAAGAGAAGGAAGTAGATTTTGGATTGGAGAAAAAGGATAGAAAAATAGGAGGAGAGTCCCACAAAAGTTATGAATTTGACTTTCAATACATTTAGAAGCGGTTGCCACCGCAAATCCTTGCTCGGATACCTAAAGTGGATACGAGCTTGGTCGAAGCTAACGGGAACCGCAGCTAAGACTTGGGCAGTTTGCCAGAGAAAGGCTTTAGTATATTTCCTCCCGAGCACGAATAAAAGTACTATAGGGAAGGGTGATGTTCTAGCAAGACAGATAGTAAAAGCTTTATTTTGTGTTAACGAGAGCATGAACCTAGGAGGAGCTAGGAAAGCCAGGATCTTGCCTAACTGTAGTATCAGAGAAATGATGAATCCAAAAACAAATATTTAATTTATTTAACAATTTAAAGAAGTTAATATTTTTGACAATTAAATATTTTGCAATCTTGTTAACAATTTGGGGTCGCAGACCTCTCAACATTAAACGGTTGCTCCAGGCAATTGACAATTTACAAGGTTTCAAACCTTACATGTTTCTAAAATCTTTATAAGATTTAAACAAATGAGCAATGAAATAATTAAAGCTTGAACGTGAGTTGGAGTACAAAAAGTGCACCTTAAGAAATTCTTGAGAGAATGTTCTAGAGAAAGTGACAACTTAGAAAATGACAATAATAAACACATGAAAAATAAGATAGAAGTTCCTACAACTTCTTATATTTATACAGAATTAATATATGAGGATTATACAAAGAGGGCAGGTCACTTCCTGTGAAACCTGAAGAAAGTGAAAGGGAAAGTTCTAGACTTCCCAAGTTTGAGCAGGAATCACTCGCCAAATGGGACAGTTTCCATTTCGTGAAACCTGAACATGACTCGCTCAAGAGTTTAGAGAATTGTTTTCCCTAATTATGGGAAAGGAACAACGTGAATTTAAAACTTGTATCACACAAGCAATTATGCAGAATTTAATTAATGTTAAACTAGCAAAGTTGCAAGGGCACCTCGTGAGTGACACCTTATAGAAAAGTCTCAATTTTATTAATAATGGTTGTTAGTAGAAGGTTGAGGAAAGATCATTGGGATATAGGATCAATGTTCATGGCCGTATTTAATATAACCGGACGATCGCGACGCGGTAGAAACGTGGAGCAAGCACTGTTTATCACTGTAGTCTATGAAGATGGATGCAAAGTTCACTATAGAAACACTGAAGTTTATGAGAAAAAAAGTTATTGCAATTATGGAAATAACTGATTGCACTATATAGGTGAGAGTCTATTTCTTGAAAAAGTTGTGATTTACAATTAAATGCGCCATAGAATGTTCCAGAGGTTCCAGCGGTGGAAGAAAGTTAGCTATTGCAAAAATTTGTAAGGAAGATTCCCCATTTTAACTAGCATTTTCACAAGTGCGTGAACAATACTTGACGGCAAGACTCGCAGATAGAGAACAAGATCTCGAAGGTTCCAGAACGACCTTAGCAGAAAATGGGGTTGAGAAAATCCAACGGAGGAACTAGCTTTATAATTATAGACAGCGGGTATTAGATAATATCCCACGTAGCGAGAGGATTTCTCGTTTGAATAGCTTAAGAAAAGCTCTTTTTTAGTAAGGTTGGCTTATACAAGCAAAAGCTCAACATGGCAAATCCCACGAAGAATGATTATTGCCCCAAAGTAAATGATTTCACACTGTCTATAAATTATAATTAAAAGCACGTGGAAGTTAAAACCATGAAGATGAGGTTAAAACTTTTAAAATGGTACTTATCTTGATTTCATGTTGAAGTCAAAGTTTCCATTGATGATTACTTAGCCAACATGGCGTAAAAGAGGGTGAGCCTCTTGGTTTGAGGAGGCAAGCTCGAGCGGAGCTTTGACTGAACGAGTCAACTGCAGACTGAGAAGTGAGAGCAGCTCAACGGAGCACGGAGGGACCAAGAAAAGGGGAAAGAGTGGGGGGTAGGAGACAAAAGGAGAACATATAAACATTGCCAACTTGAAAACAAAAAATTTATCTTCTCTTGCTGAGCCGGTCTTCTAAGAGTTGATAACAGTTGATACTAGCGCAGCATGGTGAGTAAAGAAGTGGACGTAGTCCTCTTGCTCCAAGAGAAAATAGCTGACGATGGTAACAGGAACTGGTGGCCAAATGGATAAGTAAGTCCTCTAGCACCAGGAAGAGTTGAGGAGCTTCAGAGATTCGCTGCGAGGTGACGCTAGGTGGGTCACAGAAGTTATATATCTAGAACAGACTTATGAAGACATGAGAGATTTGCTTATCAAGGAGAAAACAAAAGATCACTGTTGGTGTTTGACAAAGAGAAAGGAAGAAATGAACATGCAAAGAGCAATAAAAATTATATCTCAGGTACCGTGTATTCAAAGAATACACCATACTGGGGGGGGGGGGTAAAAACACCAACAGAGAGCAAATAAACAGTTACACATTTATTGGAAGAGGAGCGATCAAAGACAAGGGTCTTGTAATCGAAACGTTAATGGTCAAGACTCTGACCTCCCTGACTCTCCCATCTCTTCCAGGGTAACACTGGGTCACTCTACCGGAAGTCCAGACTAGAGGGGGAGAAACATCCCTAACTAAGACCAAGTCTCCCACTTTAATGTCGGGACTGGAAAGAAACCACTTCTGCCTCCGTTGCAAGGAAGTTAAATATTCCAAGTTCCACCTCTTCCAAAAAGAATTACGGAGGGCTTCAAGTTTACGCCAAACAATAGGTAGATCAGAATCCCTGAAAGAATTAGGAAGGGGAGGATGGGCAGAGAGAGAAGTGCGTGTAAGACAGCGACCAGGTGTAAGTGGAAGGAGGTCATCAGGGTCATTGGAAAACGGAGTTAAAAGGCGAGAATTATCAACACTTTCAATCACAAAATAACTAGAAGCTGAGGGAAATAAAGCACTAGTAAAGATTGCGATACAATGCAAAAGGAGAATTAACAAGTTTAAACAAAGCGTATAGAAACAAGTACATCTATTCAGGACAAGAATGTACCAAATAAACAAAGAAACTATGCGAGTAGAAAGCAAGAACGCTATAGGTAACAAACGAGTAGCCATAAACAATGACCTTAAGTTACAATGAGTATCAAAGGGGTTACTCAGAAAAATACTTAAGTCAGCGAGAAACGTGACATAACAAGTATGAATGCAAAAACACATCGAATGTGACGACGAGAAAAAGTAAGTTTGTTCATCAATGAACATTAAGATCGCAAAATATGTAAGCAAGGTGAAATACATGAGCACATGAGAAATACGCAACGAAGTTTTGAAACAAGGATCGAAGCAATTGTAAGATACGAGCGTGAGTAAATAAGAGACATAACCAAGCGCGGCCTTGACCCACATAGTACAACGAGATAAGACATATAAATAGCTGAAAGAGTCCTTAAACGGAACAAGTTTATTTTGGGAAATAGGTGAGCGGCTTCTGTACTTGCAGTAGCGACTCGCCAGACAATGGTTGGCAATCAGCCAGAGTTGAGATAAGAGAAACTTGTTTTGACCTTTGTCAAGCGTACAGGAAATAAACAACAACTTGGCCTTCCTCAGGCGTGTATACAAACAAGTTTGAAAAACAAGCAGTTCAGAATAAACAAACAACACTGGTTGAATCAGCTGTAACTTAAAGCAGATATTCAGGTTGAACGGAATGCAGTCAATCGTAACTTGGACGTGAAAAAGCAATTTAAAGATATATGAAATAGAGTAGGAAATCAATTTCGCATAATTGAGAGGATCACGGAATCCGACAATTTTCAACAAAAAGAAGCTTAATTCTTCTGAGCAAAGAAGACAAGCTGGGACATTGAGAAGAAGGTTATGCATAAGAATAGTTATTCTAGATGCTATAGAATTCAGATTTTCAAACGGTTTCATGAGCGACTTCCAATTGTGAGGAAGGAGGGAGGAGCCGACCGTGGCCATCCTTCTAAATAACGAAAGAAGTGAAACATGGCTTACAGCAAAGTGATGGTGACTGATAGCCATGGTTTTACACAAGGGGAAGATAGTTTTCGAGAAAAAGTTTAAGCAATTACCTGCTATAAAAAATGACATAAGAAGGTAAACGAAATAACACAAAGCAAGGCGAACTTGAATTGCCATTTTGTGCGGGAAGAAGGAAAACCCATTTAAACAACTTACAGAGGTAGCGTAGTTGTTCACGATAAGACATCGTTTCGACAAGTGGTTTTCAAAAATATTGAGATCTGAAACATGAGCGTTCTCTTTTTCAGAAATAGGATTTATGTCAGCTGTAACGAAATGACATTGCGCTTTGGTTTGAGCACTGGTATGTTTGATTTCACCAGTAATAACCCAACCAAAATCGGTGTCTCTGGCGACCACGGTTGAAGATAACTTACGTGTTTGTTTGCGAAGGCACTTCCAAAAAACATTGGCACTGAAAAGTACATCAATGGGACCTTGAGCATTAAACTGAGGATCAGCTAACCTTAAGTGCGAGGGAATGTTTAAATCGGAAGTATTAATAGAGTGACTTGGAGTGTCCTTGCCAATACTGGTAAGAATGAGACAGTTTACATTAAGATTGGTGTTTCTTTGGCAAACGTCTCTGATTTTCAATTTTGAAGACTGCAAAACTTGAGTTTTCAAATTGTCAATGCCGGTCACATTGATAGAAGTAGGCGATGACGAAAGACCTAGTTTTTTAATCAACGATTGCGAAACAAAGTTGTGCGTTGAAGCGGAATCGAGAAGACCACGGGTTCTAAACCAATTTCCAAATTTATCTTGGATTTCGAATTGTACAGTGGTCAAAAGGGTTTGCGCACTGTGAGAAATTTCGGCATTAGAAATGCAGGAAGAAGCATTAGTTTGTTCGGAGCTGCTCTGCATGGAGCTTGAAGAGGCAGGTACTGATAACCTCGATTTATCGTGAACGTGCAATAAAGAATGATGCGGTTTTTTACAATGGAAACAGAGATTTGATGACGTACAGTTCGAAGAAGAATGCTTAGGTGACAAGCAATTGAAACAATGTTTGCTATTCAAGACAAACTTCCTTCGATCTTCGACAGACAATTCTTTAAAGGATTTGCACGAATACAAGGTGTGAACCTTTTTACAGAGCGTGCATTTTAAAGATTTATTAAGCGGCCTGATATCTTCTCTTGCATGATTGAAAGAAGAACGGGTTTGCTTGTACTCGACAGATGGGGGCTGATGACCCTTTGAAAAAGCAAGGTTTTTCTCAAAAATGTGAGACTGATGATTCGTTTCGACCTTTTCGCACTGAAATGCGAGTGCTGTAAGGACTTGGCATCGGCTGTTAAGAAACGAGATTAAGTGTTCGAAGGAAAATTCTTCCTTGCGAGCGAGTTCAATTTCCCAAGCCTTTAAGGTTGAAAAATCGAATCTTGATGTAGCCAGATGAATGAGTATGGTGTCCCATGTTTGGACAGGTTGCTTTAGTTGGTATAATGCTCTGACATTCAACTGTATAGAATCTAAGAGGTCTCTTAAAGAGGTGACGTCATTAGGTTTGACGGCTGGCAAGTTGAAAAGACAACGTATGTGGCGAGCTACACTCAAACGTAAATTGCCATATCTCTCTCTAAGGAGATTAAAGGCGATGTGGTAGTTGTCTGCGCTTAAAGGCAGTGACTCCACCAAGGCTAAGGCCTCACATTCCAAAGAAGTGCGGAGGAAGTAGAACTTATGTATGTCAGGGATCTCGATATTTTCATGAATTAGGGAGCAGTAAAGTTCATAAAAAGAATACCATTCACCTTCCTTGCCTGAGAAGTGCGGTAGGCTTATCTTAGGAAGTAACGGTTTCGGTTTGTTCTCGTGAACTGAAGCGGGTGCGAACTGGGCCGGATTGATGACCCTAGTGTCCGGTTCTGAGATATTGCGGATCAGTTGGTGGGCCTTTGCAATCCCTTCAAAGTACAAGGGTTCGACCTCGTCCCGATCCGATTGAAGTTCTGGGCAAGCGGATTCAATCTCGGTTTGAATTTGATCATAATAATCATAAGACCGTTCGTACAACTTAAGGCGATGTGTCAAGATGTCTAAATCACACTCGGCGGGATTTAACTTGTTGATAAAATTTCTGAATCTAGTGAGTTGCCCTTTATAGGAAGAACGTCTGGCAATGAGAGTTTCGTCTTTTTCAGTAGAAGCCATGACAAAAAGAATAAATTGAAATACAACTCACGAAACTGTAGAACCTTGGAGATGCTGTCAAGTTTGCAGCAGCGAATGGATAGAAAGAACGGGACACACCAAAGGAGACAGGAGCGGCCTCTTTCCCGTTCACAGGCTATGCACGACGTAATTATAGCTGAAAAATCCAAAGCAGATATTAATAATTTGCCAAGTATTGTCAAATGACACTTGACAAACAATAAAAATAAAAAATGGACTCTCCCGGGTTTCGGCACCAAATTTTGGGTAGTTTATTGGCTGAGGAATAACCCACCCACCAAGGGAAGATGATTAAGAGAAGGAAGTAGATTTTGGATTGGAGAAAAAGGATAGAAAAATAGGAGGAGAGTCCCACAAAAGTTATGAATTTGACTTTCAATACATTTAGAAGCGGTTGCCACCGCAAATCCTTGCTCGGATACCTAAAGTGGATACGAGCTTGGTCGAAGCTAACGGGAACCGCAGCTAAGACTTGGGCAGTTTGCCAGAGAAAGGCTTTAGTATATTTCCTCCCGAGCACGAATAAAAGTACTATAGGGAAGGGTGATGTTCTAGCAAGACAGATAGTAAAAGCTTTATTTTGTGTTAACGAGAGCATGAACCTAGGAGGAGCTAGGAAAGCCAGGATCTTGCCTAACTGTAGTATCAGAGAAATGATGAATCCAAAAACAAATATTTAATTTATTTAACAATTTAAAGAACTTAATATTTTTGACAATTAAATATTTTGCAATCTTGTTAACAATTTGGGGTCGCAGACCTCTCAACATTAAACGGTTGCTCCAGGCAATTGACAATTTACAAGGTTTCAAACCTTACATGTTTCTAAAATCTTTATAAGATTTAAACAAATGAGCAATGAAATAATTAAAGCTTGAACGTGAGTTGGAGTACAAAAAGTGCACCTTAAGAAATTCTTGAGAGAATGTTCTAGAGAAAGTGACAACTTAGAAAATGACAATAATAAACACATGAAAAATAAGATAGAAGTTCCTACAACTTCTTATATTTATACAGAATTAATATATGAGGATTATACAAAGAGGGCAGGTCACTTCCTGTGAAACCTGAAGAAAGTGAAAGGGAAAGTTCTAGACTTCCCAAGTTTGAGCAGGAATCACTCGCCAAATGGGACAGTTTCCATTTCGTGAAACCTGAACATGACTCGCTCAAGAGTTTAGAGAATTGTTTTCCCTAATTATGGGAAAGGAACAACGTGAATTTAAAACTTGTATCACACAAGCAATTATGCAGAATTTAATTAATGTTAAACTAGCAAAGTTGCAAGGGCACCTCGTGAGTGACACCTTATAGAAAAGTCTCAATTTTATTAATAATGGTTGTTAGTAGAAGGTTGAGGAAAGATCATTGGGATATAGGATCAATGTTCATGGCCGTATTTAATATAACCGGACGATCGCGACGCGGTAGAAACGTGGAGCAAGCACTGTTTATCACTGTAGTCTATGAAGATGGATGCAAAGTTCACTATAGAAACACTGAAGTTTATGAGAAAAAAAGTTATTGCAATTATGGAAATAACTGATTGCACTATATAGGTGAGAGTCTATTTCTTGAAAAAGTTGTGATTTACAATTAAATGCGCCATAGAATGTTCCAGAGGTTCCAGCGGTGGAAGAAAGTTAGCTATTGCAAAAATTTGTAAGGAAGATTCCCCATTTTAACTAGCATTTTCACAAGTGCGTGAACAATACTTGACGGCAAGACTCGCAGATAGAGAACAAGATCTCGAAGGTTCCAGAACGACCTTAGCAGAAAATGGGGTTGAGAAAATCCAACGGAGGAACTAGCTTTATAATTATAGACAGCGGGTATTAGATAATATCCCACGTAGCGAGAGGATTTCTCGTTTGAATAGCTTAAGAAAAGCTCTTTTTTAGTAAGGTTGGCTTATACAAGCAAAAGCTCAACATGGCAAATCCCACGAAGAATGATTATTGCCCCAAAGTAAATGATTTCACACTGTCTATAAATTATAATTAAAAGCACGTGGAAGTTAAAACCATGAAGATGAGGTTAAAACTTTTAAAATGGTACTTATCTTGATTTCATGTTGAAGTCAAAGTTTCCATTGATGATTACTTAGCCAACATGGCGTAAAAGAGGGTGAGCCTCTTGGTTTGAGGAGGCAAGCTCGAGCGGAGCTTTGACTGAACGAGTCAACTGCAGACTGAGAAGTGAGAGCAGCTCAACGGAGCACGGAGGGACCAAGAAAAGGGGAAAGAGTGGGGGGTAGGAGACAAAAGGAGAACATATAAACATTGCCAACTTGAAAACAAAAAATTTATCTTCTCTTGCTGAGCCGGTCTTCTAAGAGTTGATAACAGTTGATACTAGCGCAGCATGGTGAGTAAAGAAGTGGACGTAGTCCTCTTGCTCCAAGAGAAAATAGCTGACGATGGTAACAGGAACTGGTGGCCAAATGGATAAGTAAGTCCTCTAGCACCAGGAAGAGTTGAGGAGCTTCAGAGATTCGCTGCGAGGTGACGCTAGGTGGGTCACAGAAGTTATATATCTAGAACAGACTTATGAAGACATGAGAGATTTGCTTATCAAGGAGAAAACAAAAGATCACTGTTGGTGTTTGACAAAGAGAAAGGAAGAAATGAACATGCAAAGAGCAATAAAAATTATATCTCAGGTACCGTGTATTCAAAGAATACACCAGTAGTTTAATGCTCATTGCGAGGCTCCTGTGCATGCCCGAATGCTGATTACGGGGCACAATGCTCACTGCATTCTTCAACCCGGCGGGCAAGTCGCGAGACGCGGTCTGCAGCTGTAATTCAAGCGTAGAGTGCAAGGATGCAGCAAACAATATAGGCCAATTAGGGTATAGGTTACTCGGGCAATGGGCCGAATTATTCGGATTTTTTTAAAGCGTTAAAAATCCCTCAGTATGCCTTCCTTCGGAGGGGAAGTAAAGCCGGCGCTCCCATGTCATAGATTTATGGCATGTTAAAGAACCTTCCACTAATTACACCTGTGTGAAGCTAAATTGGATAGGTTAAGAATGTAAACAACGCTCTTAGGTTTCTACCTTCGTTGCCAAGAGCCGACTGCGGTGGCGTCTGGTAGCTAAGTTCTGAACTTGGCCTAGTAGTCGTTGACGGTGGCGCTTGGCGGCAAAAGTAGGAACTATTTGAAAAATTCTAAGTTGTCTGTACTTAAATTTAAAAAACAGATAACACACACTAATACAGTCATCACAATTAACACCGGTTATCAGAGAGATTCTACACACACCCAAAGTACACGGGGCTACATGACCGCGTTGTCGCAGCCCCTAAACTTAAGAACCAACCAACCAACTAGGTTACTGTGTCCTGACTCAGGTAATAACTACTGTGTAAGGCATTACATACATGCCCTGAGTCAAGCCCCCCCCCGGCTGGGCAGACGGTCCGTTCAGAACTGACGCCAGCGAGCTACTGAAGTGAAGTGGGAGGGGAGTGTTCTGCTACAACCGAGCCCATCCGAATATTGCCGAAGATCTGCGTAGGATTCTGTGGCAAGCTTTTCTTGCACGTATTCTAACCTTCTAATATTTCTTCTTTTACCTTATTATACTTGCTAAGCTTTGTATAATAGTGGCCTTGGAAGTCGAGGAAGCATAAGAAATCGAAACAATGACAAAGAAAACAGAGCATTGAAAAGCAGCACAGACAGAGGGTGGCCCTTGTTCCTTCAGCCCAATTTGTTGTTTTTGTTTTCATTTAGGGGCTTGGACATTGTGGACATTTCAGTCCCATGTAATGGTGTATATGTATGGATAAAATTTGTCAACCTGTGTTATTGTGTTGGCTGTACTGGTGTGTTTCTTTGTAATTGAGGCCAGGATTGGGATGGAGGCAACCGTGGCCTTAGGGTAGGAACCATGTCGGCAGTAGAAATGGGAAACCACTTCCAGGATGACTCTGGTGGGAACCCATCTCCTCTCAATTATGCCTCACAAGGCTGAGTGTACCCCGCTCTAGCCCTCAGATCAGAAATAAAATAGCTAGGAGGGGCAGATGACCTCGTAGTTCCGCCCCTTAAAACAACAATAACTAACTAACTAAAATAGCTAGGCAGAGACAGGATCAAACCCAGATCTCCGGGGCTATAACCAAGCAGGCTAGTCACTACACAACGAGGTGATCTGCAACCTTACTGGTGTCAATAATATACCTTACTTTCTTGGCTGTAGGACCCCTTTTTTTTTCTTTTTCAATTCCAAAATTGTGGGGGGTTTACTATAGATGCGAACTAAGCAAAAATCCATTCTTTTGGGAAATGGACAGAGTAAAAATAAGCTATTTTATTTTGATGCTACATAGTGCGATATGTTCAATCAAAATAAATGAAGTCTACATCTTTAATCAGCCCATATGAGACTGCCATAACCTCACTTTATCCACCACTACTCCCTTCACTACTATCCCTTGCTAAGCAAAAATCTTACTATCAAAGAAATATAATGGAATGGACAAAGTATCAGACATGGAAATGCAAACTTTATTTTTATTTGACATAGGGAGGGAGAATGCATCAATTAGGGAATGAGTGATGTTGCTAAACGATCACATCTCACTAACATTTGTAAACACAGCTGAATACGTATTATTCACATTAATATATCAATAACATGTCACACAAACGCCGACGGTGTGGCATCTTCTATTGGATATCGGCTGAAGCCTATTGGCTACACAATTCGATGTCCTCCCCAATCGCATACGCAGTACATGTACTCAAAATGGCGGTCATATTGTCTGAATAACAAAATAATGTAACAAGAAAAGTATTTGTGTCATAAAAGTGGATGAATTTCAGTTATAATTTTAAAATCTTTTAAGAATTCGTCAATTTCCAAGAATGTTGTATTTTGACTCTCAATAATTAAGAGGGGTATTATAGGCGAGGGGGTCCTATAGCCGAGTAAATACGGTAATTACCAGTGACGGAGTTTTAAGACTTGGATCATCGTTGGATTACTGTCGGGCAAGATCTTGCTGATACTTGGCACACATGCAGGACAAATCACAAGGTGTTAACACATGATAGTCTTTATTTGTACAACTGAACAACAACAGTGAGTTACAAGAGTATTACTCGTACGTACAGTCACAGAATGTTTACTTATTACAGTGGATCATCACCTTGATGGGGTTACCCTTTCCTGTCCGAGCCACCTCGAAGGCTTCCAGTGTCTCTTCCAGCTTGAAGTTGTGTGTGATGAGCTGCTTCACGTCAGCCTTGCCAGAGGCCACGAGTGCTAGGGCGATTGGGTAGCTGAAATATTAGCACAAACATATTAATATGGCACAGATAAGTAAAACAGAGCACTGATGCCAAAAGTCCTGGGAAAGCTGTCACTTGTTTAAGTAATTATTTAGCAGCACCATCTCATAACTTGTTAACACATGGCTTGTAAGGCTGTGGAATGGCAAGGCAATACGAATTCTTGGAGTTTGAATGGTATCCTCCTAAATTCTCAATGGGAGTTCTCACAAGAAGTCAGTGTTCGAATTGAACAAGCAAGTAACACCTGCGACAAATTGAGTACTTTATTAACCAAGAAACACCTCAACGTTGGCCAGAGGCTCCGAATGTTGCGATGTTATGAATTTGCAACACTCTTTTACAGTATGGAAGGATAAACACTCACTTCCAACTCATGCAAATGATTTAGAGGCATTTGAAATGTGGATCTATCGCTGCACTGGAGAAAAGGGTACTTAATAATTATGACAAAGTGTATGACTAGAATTGTCCTTGGGGACAGATAAGTGACACTGGTTGAAATCACATCCATTTCCATCCATATTTAGCCAGTGTGAAACATGGGAGCAGTACACACTTAGAGGACTAGCAACAAGCGACATGGGATGGATTGCAAATGCTGAAGTTTTGAATCATATGGATACGCAGGTAGAAGTTCTGATGATAATTGAGGAACGGAAATTGGAGTACTTTGGACACAACATACATGGCATGAAGTATAGAATTTTGCATTTAGTTCTGCAAGGGAAAATTGATGGCTCACGTGGGCGTTGACAAAGAAGGATGTCTTGATAGTGTAGCATGCACGATTGGTAACAACAGGACACTTGCTCTCTATATTGTGCGGCAAACGATAAATCTCTCATAGCTAAGATCATCACCAACCTTCGTTGGATGGAGACGGTACCAGTGGAAGAATGGAACATTACGGTGGGAGTCGGACAACACACTCAATCCACACTGTCATATCTTGCAGACAATACTATTGGAAAGGATCACCAGCCGCACTGGAGAACAGGGAGGCCAATCAAGGGTGCTTAATGATTATGACGAAGTGTATGACTAGAATTGTCCTTGGGGACAGATAAGTGACACTGGTTGAAATGACATCCATTTCCATCGATCTTTAGCCAGTGTGAAACATGGGAGCAGTACAAACCTAGAGGACTAGCAACAAGTGACATGGGTTGGGCCTCCTAAGCTGCACAGCTATTGCAGTCCTTCATCGACTTCATTTACCCCCACAATGAGGGAATATTCCAGTACCCTGACATTGAGGCTAAGTTGTCCGTGACTAACATAATAAAACAATAAATAAATAAACTAACATAATAAAACAATAAATAAATAAAGTGTTAACGACGTGCAATTACAGTGACAAGATGTCTGGCGTTTCTATTGTTGGAAGAGTTGTTCAATGTTTGGAGTCAGGTTTCGCACACTGATTAGTCTCGGACAGTGATGTTGTGGACCTTGCATTGCAAGCAGTGACGTACAGTGAGAAGGAAATGGCTGTGCATTAACTGGCATTGTGTAGTTAGTACTAATGGAAGCTCACTTGAATGTTAGGCAGTGGACTGCAGCCGACGAGAACGTGGCGCCTTGTTGTCTGGCAGAGAGCCAGCATTTTCTGCCTTCCCGAATACATTGCACCATAACTTCCAAGCGCAGTGTCTACTCGACCTACTGAGCGGGCAATGGGCCGAATTATTCTGCCGAGAAGTAAGCAGGTTGCCATAGCAATGAATGACGTCTGTGTGTAGGGAAGCCCCCCTCGTTCCCCACCTCACCCTGCATTCGCAAACAAGTGAGCTCCCATCTGTACTTAGTTTTCTATAACATTTTGTGCATAAAGATGTGGCTCTGACGTACAGCGAGAAGGAAATGGTTCTGCACTTACTGTGCAGTGAGTAGTTAGTACTTAGTTTTCTATAACACTTTGTTGATGATAAATCTCGAAGATATCAATTATTTTACTCCTAACTGCCACAAAATGCTAAAAGACCACAAACTCTACCCATGCCCTTTTTCAAAGGGCTCAAAATGCCTTCTTCTTCTTCTGCTTTTAAGGGCTCATTGGACCACTTAAGTCAATTATTTCTTGGTCCTCTTCTTCAGTAGGTTTTCTTTTCGAGTTGCCCAGTAGCTTTTCATAGAACACTACGTTCATGCTTTTCTGCCATGTCTTGTAGCTAGTAACTTAAGTCACAATCAGCAATCTGAAGCTTTCACGACAGTGACCAACCAGACAATTGGCAGACTGCCTGAGCCTTGATAAATACAATCAACAATGCATTCCTATCAACACCGTTAAACTGTAAGCTTTTGCGGGGCAGGAATTCTCTTTATTTAGCACAGCTCAGGAGTTTCTCTGCCGACCTACACAGGGGTAATCGAGAGTGAGTGAGCTGTACTTGCTAATGGGGTGCATTTTATTTATGTCAATGCTGTACAGGACTTCTGCTCTGAACCTAGCCGCTCATTTTTAAGCCACCCAGGGGCTAACACCTAGTGGGACGTGGGTTGGCGACCACGGGACCCCAGCTGAGTCTGGCATTGCTTCCACTTCCTTGTGCCTTGCTCCTCTCCATCTTCTTTCCTGTCGACCTCTCTTGGTCAACTCTTGTTCTCTTCCGACACCGACGGTATTAGGGTATCCGAGACCCAAAGAGTCTCTTCCTTTCCCGCCTTAATTGGACCTTGTCTCATCTTTTCTGATACCCTCCTTCTGCGAGGGGTCAGCCTTCTTTTCCATTTCATGTTATCTCCTGCCTTCTGCTCAAGGCCCTCAAGGAGGAAGGGTGTATGTAGCCTCACCACTTCTGGTGCACCCTGGATATTGCTACACCCTCAGGAGCTTACGGCTGGCGAGTTCGGGACTTGGCAATCCCCAGGGATTCCTGAGCTGGGTCTCTTTCTCCCCCTTTTCAACTGACTTAGGGGCGGGCCCTCTCCTCTTTCCCTTTCCTATCTGCCTTTCATGGCTCTCCTTCCTTCCAAGTCCCTCAATCCTCATTCTTTGAGGGTTGAGGGCATTTCTTTTCTTCCTGTCCTTTATTTGCCTTATCCTTTATTTGTTTACCATTTCTTCTTCTAGTTTGTAAGTCTGTAGTTAGTATTAGTTTTCATTCTCATCTCATCTTTCACCATCACCCAAACCATTAGACTACAACCATACCTAGATGTTAGGCCCCTTAAAACAATAATTATCATCATCATCATCGTCTCATTTTTAAGTTACCAGTTGCACATACTAAATATCAAGAGAATATGCTAGAATACACTCACTCGTTACAGTAGCGGAACACGCCGCGCAGGTCCACCTCCCTTGCACAAGCGTTGACCAGTGGAACTTTGACCTCCTGAGATCCCATACCAACCAGCACCACGACACCACCAGACTTGGTCGCCTGTACAACACAATAACAACCACAAATTACATAGAGAAATCGCTCTTATTGTTACACAACAAAATACCATTTTACCTCTACTAAATAGAGATCACAAGTTGATTCCGAGCTAGCCAGATGAATAGAAACTACTACCAGTTCAATGAAAGAAGTCAGACATATCTGTATGATGTATGTCAGATGTTTTCAGGACAGTTGTAGTCACTTATTCCACCATCTAGCAGATAACCCCGCGGTGTAGCCATGCACAGTAAATCATACACCATAGTATTATATAATTAGGGAGATCTGCCTGATCAATACACAATTACTATATTAATCCCATATGGTACATGTTTCGGGGCCTATTATGATGGCCCCTTCATCAGCCAAAAATAAAATCATCAGTAAAATCATAGGATATATCATAAAATGTAGATTAACATGAAAAAGAATGGATAAAAATGAAACATACTAAAAATGAAAAATGAAGTGGAGAATCAAACACTCGAATGTAACAAAATTAGAAAGACACTTAAAATGTTACAGGCGACAGATGAAAAAACACATTAAAAGGGGCACTTTGAGTGCTTGTCAAAACAAGTCTTTTGTGAGTCCTTATAATAATACCATCAGGGTATCGTGTCTAAATATTCATTCCATGTTAAAACGCTGAAAATATTGTTAAAAACTCCAGTCTATTGGACCTGGCTGTTAGCTACTCCTGTTAAAAGGAGAAAGTTGCTGTTGAAAGACCAATACTTCGCCTATGACGAGGATCGAACTAGCCAAGTTGGACAGAGCCTCTTGAGGATAGAATCAAGGGGAAATCCTTAAAAACTTGTTGACATATTGACTAGTCCAAAAATGTTCCTTCTTCTAAGCGCCAAATGGCCCTTAGAGAGGTCCTAAGGAGGAAACAAAAAATTAATTTTAGAATTGAAAATTTAGTATAGAAAAAATAAAGTGTAGGGAACGAAAAATATTAGTCTTATTGGGACCAAAAAATAGTGAAAATAGGGCTCTTTAGGCCGATACGAAATAAAAAATAACTTACAGTAAAACGCAACTACGTTGTCGTAGCAGGTGGAGAGGTGATACTCCGACGTGGCGCATCCCAGGTGGCGGATAGGAGGGTCCTCACCGGTTTACCGGTGGACTTGAGCGAAATAAAATAGCTCTCGCGGACAAAACACACTCAACAATCTCATGTTTCATCATATCATATTTCACTCATCACCTTCCCAGATCACATCTGGGATTGTAAACCCTGACCACGGTCAGATTCTTGATCATTGATCTGATAATCAAATGAATATGGAGAGTCTTCAATTGAAATCCACCGGTTTGGACACTTACATCATTAACCAAGCGAAGACACACCATTCGGATACGGTGGGGTGTCAGGTAGAGGATTAAGGCGAGTCGGAGCGCCTCGAGATACAATGACCAAGCATGCAGACTAATCACACTAAGAACGTACTTAAATTCAACAAGCCGGGAAAGTTCTCATATTTGGCAACATTAAATGTTAATTCTTTGATGAAGGTTGGTAAGTTAAAGCATCTAACTGATATCTTGAATCAACACAAAATTGTGATCACTGCTCTTCAAGAATTACGTAATACTGATCAGAACCCAATTGAATCAGGTGGATATCGTCTCTATAAAGGGCCTCCAGGAGAAAGGGTAATGAAAAATGTCCCTCAATTTGGAGTAGGTTTCTTGGTACACCATAGAATACTAGATTCCATTACGGATTTTTCCTCAAATTCCCCACGAGTTGCATTGTTAACAGTTTAAGCGGAAAACAAGATATACACATTGATAAATGTTCATGCACCAACAAATGACAAAAATAGAACTGATACTGAGGGGACGGATCAATTTTGGGATGAACTTGACCAATTGGTAACAAATATACCTGATGCTAATTGACCCACTATTAAAGTATGGCCTTTGGGAGGGAAGGCACTGGACCATAGTAAGTTCATACTCAGAGGGTAATTGTCTGAAACCATCTTCGAACCCCGGAACCCAGAAATAATACTAAGGTGATCGGGTAAAAACATAATATATTCACAATAAACATGCATACAATATAAACAAAACACTTACAAATCAAGATGTGGATTCTGACATCAAATATTTGTTCCTTCCAGTTGACTGTAATACATATTTTAGTAATCCAGCCAAAGTTGTTACAATGAAGTAAATAAGCGGTGCTTTCAACCAATCATCTGTTGTCATTAGTGAGAATCCAAGCCAAATATCAAGAGGACGACGAATTAAATATTCAATAGCTTCATTATGCCCCTACATAATGCATCATACCGTATTTCATACATTTCCACACAAATAAATAATTAATTCCCGAGACAATACATGTCACAAGCCAGGCCTACGTATGTTACAATATCCAATATAATACGTTGCCTAAAACTGAAGAATTAATGTCTTCCAACACAAAATATACGGAGCTAATTCAATTTACGTCTTTTCACCTCAATGGCTACCAAAAATCTCCAAATATTAACAACAGATGATCGCACATAGTTAAAAACAATACGACAGTAGCCATCATCAAAAAACAGAAGAAAAACGATCACCGTACTAGCGTTGTCGAACATCAACATAAATCCTACATTAATAAATTTTCCACAGACCATAAGGCATACTACTTGTAATTAAAATGCATTTACAAATTAACAGAAAACAGAAAACAAAACATTAATTACACAAAACAAATATGAGTGTCAGCCTACCAGTGTGAATACACGAGGATGACATTAAGTTTGAAAGTATAACCTTGAAGGGCCCTATCACGCAACGTAGGAAAATACAATATAAATACATTTACCTTGCCAGTCGATACAGTCACAAGTACTTACGATGACAAAATAGCCTACCTTAATTCCATAATATACGAATCATATCCTGACGTTTATCTCCAGTAAGATTACAATTAGTAACCAGCCAATAACTTGACGAAGAGGGATAATATCATTCAATATTTTCACATACCGTAGAACTTCAGTTTACTTCTTATGTATTTATAAAACCACGTAGATCCATGATGACTGGCCTAACAACATCAGTACGAGAATCATACATGTCTCGAAAAATCCCAGCCTTCCAAAACCATTAAAGTCAACGTCGAGATGTGTAGTACTTGTCGCTAGAACATAGCTCTTCCTATCGGACAGAGGGAGAAACTACAATCCCTGTCCAAGGCAGCACGGGCAAGATATGCTACCTATCGAGGCCAGCCACAACTAACTCCGCCGCTCGATTCAAATGTTTATGCCAAAGTATAAATTGTACTTTCGATCAGAGATTAGTGCCAAAGTAACGGCACACTAATATTAAAATTTTACTTGGAGATTTTAATGCAAAGATTGGACGTGAGAGGAAATTTCATCTAGTGATGGGGCGATGGCCAGCACATAACTTGACAAACAAGAATGGTGAACGGTTAATTGAATTTTGTATTAACCATGGTCTAATTATGGAGACAACAAGGTTCAAGAGGAGACCACATAAATTAATGACTTGGAAATGTCCTAATATTAAGTTAGGAGAGTTTCAGATAGATCATGTGGCCGTGGATCGGAAATTTCACAAAGAAATTTATAATGTAAAAGTCCTTCGTGGTGTTGATGTTGATTCGGATCATTACATTTCCAAGATTAAAATCAAATTAACTCCTAAAAGGAAAAATAAACCTCAAAAATTCAATAGCAAAAGATTGTATGATCCTAGTTCAGTTATCAATAATCCAGTATATTTTGAGCAATCCATCACGCTTTTAAGTGACAACTTGGGGACCACTGTTAACAAATTAAAAGCCGTAGCGGAAGACGTTGCTCCCATTAAAAAACGAAAGAAACATGCATGGTGGAATGAGGATTGTGATATAGCAATTCTACGCCAGCATTCAGGTTGGTTGAAGGATCAACAACAAAAAAAATGAAAGTTCTAGGGAAGAATTAATCAATGCTAGAAGGTTAACGGCCAAAGAAATCAGGAGGGTTAAAAGAGAATATAGAAGGAAACATTAAAATCTATTGATGAAGCTTTCAATCGCCATAAAACAAGAGACTATTATAGGACATTTAAACAATACCAATCAAAATTTACTTTTGATGAAGCCGGCCCCGTGGTGTTGGAGCAGCGCGCCTGTCTCTCACCCGGAGGCCCCGGGTTCGATCCCCGGCTCCATCAAGGATTTTAAAAAAACTGACGTGAGGGTTGGAACGGGGTGCACTCAGCCTCGTGAGGACAATTGAGTAGCTGTCTGACAGTGAGACAGCGCCCCGATCACGAATAAAAAGATTAACGGCCGAGGGGACCCGACGCGATGATCACGCGTCACCCCAATATCTGCAGGCCAAATGGCTGGGCAGCGGTCGCTTGGTCGGCCTTAGCCCGTCATGGGCTGTATAGTGCCAGGGGTTGACTCTTTTGATGAAGGAAACGAACGGGCAGGTGGCCCATAATGATTATGACAATGCAATAATTTTGGCCGATTACTTCATAAAATTACTTAATAGTGATGGACCTGAAGATTCTTTTGAATACGATCCCTATCCTAGAAATAAAACACCCCTGGAAAAGATCATACCGCCGGTTTACGATGAAGTGCGTACAGCGATTGATTCACTTAAGAATTTTAAAGCGGCAGGAGAGAATAAAGTAGTAGCAGAACTTTGGAAGAATGCTAATGTACAGACTATTCATAACCTACATAAACATCTTATTGACATTTGGAATACAGAAAAATTGCCTGAAGAGTGGAATATTGCAATTATACACCCCATACACAAAAAGGGCGATAGATCAGATCCTAGCAATTATCGAGGGATATCGTAACGGAGGTGTAAGAAAGTGGTAGGAGAAGAAAAGAAGAAAAGTTGGGAAGAATTTACACGAAGAATGGAAACAGATGTAAGTGGCAGTAAAAGGATGCTGTATGGGCTTCTAAGAAGTAAGAGGAAAGAAAGAGTTACCACAAATTTGGTGAAAAAGGAAGATGGAGAGTTGTTACACACCCAGAAGAGATAAAGGGACGATGGAAGGAGTATTTCGATAAGCTATTGAATGTGAGCAATTGTACTGGTGAGATGGAAGTGACACAACCTGACGACTCTATAACAGAAGATGATATAACAATGCTGGAGGTGGAATTAGCAGTACAGAAAATGAAGATGGGAAAAGCAACAGGGGTGGATGAAATCAGTGTAGAAATGATAAAGGCTGCTGGACCTGTTGGTATGCAATGGTTGTATCGACTGCTAAAGTGTGTGTGGAAACGGAAATGTGTACCAGAAGACTGGGAGAAAGGGCTAATAATACCAGTGTTAAGAAGGGGGACAAGAAGGCGTGTGATAACTATAGAGGGATCACCCTCTTATCACAGATAGTAAAAATATTGGAAAGGATATTAGAAAGAAGAATGAGAAGAAAGGTGGTAGGAGAGTTGCAAGAGGAACAGTATGGCTTCAGGAGTGGAAGATCCACAGTGCACCCAATCTTTAGCTTGAGGCAGGTGATGGAAAAGAACTGGGAATATGGAGAGGATTTGATCATGACTTTCATAGATCTAGAAAAGGCATATGCTAGTGTCCCCAGAGAGAAGGTATGGGAAACCATGGTTAAGAAGAGACTGGGAAGAGAAATGTTGGAAATGGTGCAAGCAATGTACAACAACTGTGTTATCAGGGTACTGACCCCAGTTGGAAAGACAGATTGGTTTACGAACAAGACTGGACTAAGACAGGGGAGTGTGCTGTCACCTCTCTTGTTCATAATGGTGATGGATGAAATTGTAAAGGAAACAAAGGAAGCATATGGACATAAAGAAATGAAGTTACTGTTATTTGCAGATGATATTGTGGTCTGGGGAAGGAACACCGAAGAAGTGCAAAAACAACTAGATGCACTGAACGAAAATATTCAGAAGTACGGCCTGAAAATCAGTATAGAAAAGCAAGACCATGGTGATGACAAGAGGGGAAAGACAAGGAAAGGGCACTGTGAAAATTGGAAGTCAGAGTTTGGAAATTGTGGACACGTTCAAATACCTAGGAAGTGAATTGATGCAAACTGGTAGGTTGGACATGGAGATTGGCAGGAGGGTACAGCAGAGCAATGCATTCTATCAAAGTGTAAGAAAACTTGTTTGGGATAAGGAAGTACCAAGGAAAAGCAAGGAGGTAATGTATAAAGTGTACTATGTTCCCATATTAACTTATGCAGCTGAGACTTGGACCCTGACAAGCAGGCAAGAGAGTAGAATCCAAGCCAGTGAAATGAAATTCCTAAGAAGTATGATAGGAAAGACAAGGAAAGACAGAGTGAGGAATGAAGATGTTAGGAAGGAAGTTGGGATGGGAAAACTAAATGAGAGAATTGAGAAGAATAAACTAAGGTGGACTGGACATGTAAAGAGGATGGAGGAAAATAGAATACCAAGACAGATGCTGGAGGCAAAGTGCAAGGGTAAGAGAGCAAGAGGAAGACCTAGAACAAGGTGGATTGATTCAGTGAAGAACAGCGTAAGAAAAAGAAATCTGGACTGGGACAAGATCATGGAAGAAGAATGGTGGAAGGACAGAGGAAAGTGGAGAAGTGCCATAAATACCCCGACCCGGCAGGAGCTGGATAAGGGGAAATGATGATCATGATGAGCGTTGCTGGATGTCACGTATAAGATTTTTTCAAAGATTTTATATTCCAGAATTCACGAACAACTTGATAATGAACTTGGTGAATATCAGGGCGGTTTCCGTCCAGAACGAAGCTGTCCAGATCAAATTATCAGTCTCAAATGGATTATAAAACATCACAGGATTAGGAGCAAAGATTTAGTGATCACATTCGTTGATTTTCAAAAAGCTTATGATAGTATCCATCGCAAATCTCTATTGAATGTCCTTACTGAATTTGGTTTACATCGAAAACTTGTTAACTTTATTGCGGTCACTCTTAAGAATACTAAATCTAGAGTTAGGTTTAGAAGTGAAACCTCTGAGTCATTTGAAATCCATACTGGTCTTCGGCAGGGAGATGGATTATCTCCATTGTTGTTTAATTGTGTGCTGGAAAAAGTTATGTGTAAATGGAATAAGGTTTGTCCACCGAATGTTAAGATTGGAAAAAATGCTCGACTAAATTGTCTCGCCTTTGCAGATGATCTAGCATTATTAGCAACTAGTATCGAAGAAGCTAAATTTCAGGTAGAGGAATTGGAACGATTAGCAGCAAATGTTGGGTTGAAAATTTCCTTTGAGAAAACAGAAATTATGCCATCTTTTCAAGTTGGCACACCACATATTGTACTGCATAATATCCAGAAAATAAGGACTGTGAAAAAATTTAAATATCTTGGTGAGATCATCACTTGGAATGCCAATGAGAGAGCATCAATAGATAGTAAGACACTAAAATTGCGACGAGCACAACAGATTACCTGGCCAACATATAAGAAACAGTCTTTTTCGATTAATGCTAAACTTCGACATTATTTCTCTGTCGTTAAGCCAGAAGCAACATATGCAAGTGAAACTTTATTTAAACTAAACACCCGATCAACAACTGACAAACTACAGAAGGTTGATAGACGGATTCTTCGGACAATACTCAATAAAAAACACCAGGTTGAGGGCCAGGGGAGACCTTTGCCCAATTCAATACTTTACAAGGAAAATGAATCTATCATTGACACGATGCGAAAACGAAGGATTGCGTTTTTTGGACACATATCCCGCTTGCCAAATACTAGACTCTTGAAACAACTTTTTGACTTCTTTTGGAATAGTAAAACAAAAATCACATGGTTTAAAGAAATACAAATGGATTTAGACAAATTGAAAATTACTAAGCATCAAATTGAACATAGAGAGGAGAAACGGCTTCTGAATAACAAATACACTCGACTAACATTCAAAATTTCACAGCGTAAGCAATATGTTATATCTGCCGAAGAACGGGCTGCAAGATCTTCCAGAATGAAGAAGTATTGGGAAAGGAAAAAATTATCAAGAATTAAGAACTGAACTTACTGTAGTATTTGAAGACTTTGTGTATAAGGTTTGATTTTTGGTGCTCCAATGTGGGCGTAAACAGTGTTAATAATTATAACGCAACTTTATTTTATCTATACTAAATTTTCTTTTCTAAAATAGCTTGCCACGGTGGGTGAGTGGATAGCGTGTCGGTCTACTAACCCCAAGATTGCAGGTTCGCCCCTGACCGTGGTAAGTGATTTTTGAAAGGCGGCAAAAATACGATACGCATGTCATACGATGTTGGCATGTCAAAGAACCCATTTGAATTCAGTAGGCCGAGTTCATAATGGCAAAATTAATCTCGGGAGTTTCCGCCAGCACAAAGTTCCTCATTTCTCTACTAGAAAGCGCTATTGTGTTCAAGGAGATTAGATATCTAACATCTAACCTCTTTGACTTTCATAGTCAAGGAACTACGAAATTCGACATGCAAGCTACCCTCTGGGTGTCAAATAGCAAAGCTTGCACCAGGCACCCGAGGCCATACGATATTATTATTTTTCTAAAATTCATTTTTTGTTTCCTCCTTTGGACCTCTCTAAGGTCCATTTGCCGCTTAGAAGAAGGAACATTTTTGGACTAGTCAATATGTCAACAAGTTTTTAAGGATTTCCCCTTGATTCTATCCTCAAGAGGCTCTGTCCAACTTGGCTTGTTCGATCCTCATCATAGGCGAAGTATTGGTCTTTCAACAGCAACTTTCTCCTTTTAACAGGAGTAGCTAACAGCCAGGTCCAATAGACTGGAGTTTTTAACAATATTTTCAGCGTTTTAACATGGAATGAATATTTAGACACGATACCCTGATGGTCTCCCACAAGTCGAACCCCTCCTCCACGTGGTGGGAGACGGGCAATGGCATGAAGTAGGGGATTGCCTGTAGGGGTGAAGTACAGTGGGGACTTTGTGTGCCCCGGGACCGCTGCGGTAGCTGTGAAGGCTCTATGGGAACCCTGAAAAGTGACTGCTGATGGGGCTCTGGTGAAGCTACGATAGGCCTAGCAAGCCAGTAGTGGATATCATATTTGCTTTCAAAACAGGAACAGGCCTCGGAAAGGACGGATGCAAACGACGACGACCCGGATATGCTAATGGACTACGAGTTGGGACATTAAACATACAGACACTGACAGGAAAGGTGAAGGAGATTGTCGATTTGATGGAGAGAAGAAAACTGGATATACTGGGCTTGGCAGAAACAAGATGGAAAGGAGAAGGTTGCAGAGAACTGAGGAAAGGGTACCGGTTGTACTGGAGTGAGAACAGTGAAGGAAGAAGCAGCGGAGTAGGAGTAGTTGTGAGAGATGGAATGAAGGAAGAGGTAAAGGGAATAAGTGACAGGATCATGAAGATCAGAGTAACTGTAAAGGGAAGAAGCCTGGAGATAGCCCAGGTATATGCCCCTCAAGTTGGATGTACAGCTCAAGAGAAGGAAGACTTTGAGGAGGAGCTACAACAGCAGTTGAATGGTCAGAGCATCATTGTCATGGGAGATTTGAATGCACATGTAGGAAGTGAAAGGCAAGGATATGAAAATGTATTGGGAGCAGAAGGATGGGGTAGCAGGAATGAAGAAGGGAGAAAGTTGCTGGATTTTTGCAAGAGAAACGGTTTAGTGGTAGGCAACTCCTGGTTCCGGAAGAAAGCCACAAGGTAACTTGGTACAGCAGTGATTTAACAAAGAAATCTTCGGTAGATTACATGCTGTACGACTGGGAAATGAAGAGAAGTGTCAGAGATATAAAGGTAATACTATCAGAGGCCGTAGATAGCGACCACAGAATACTTGTAATGAACCTGGGAGTTGTTAAGGATAGCAAGAGGACAGAGTACCTGGAAAGGAGAATCAAAGTATGGAAACTCAAGGAAGAATTCCAGAAGATAATAAGAGAAAGGATGCCAACAGACAATCCTAAAACAGGGGAAGAGGAATGGAAGCAATTCAAGAACACAATGGTGGAAGCTGCAGTGGCAGTATGTGGAAGAACTAGCAACAGAAAGCGGTGTAAAGAGACACCATGGTGGAATGAGAGAGTAAAAGAAGCTGTGAGAAGGAAGAACAAGGCTTTCAGAGTGTGGTTCCAGGAAACAACTGATCTGGCAAGGGAAGATTATAAGATAAAGAAGAAAGAAGCAAACAAGATTGTCGCAGAGGAGAGGAAGAAGTGGATGGTAAAGGGGACAGAGACGATGAAGGAAGACAGCAGAGGAAATAAGAAAGTACTTTATGGGATGGTCAAAAGTAAGAGAAGAGGTCTGCGAGAGGATGTGGTAATGATGGACAAAAACGGAAATGAGGTACACAACAAAGAAACACTCCAGACAGTGTGGAAAGAGTACTTTGAGGATTTGCTGAATCCAAATGGTCATAGGGAGGAAGACAATGTATTGGAAAATGGAGAAGACAACACAGGAATGGAAAAGGACCTGAATTGGAGAGAACTGGAGATGGCTATAGACAAGATGAAAGGAGGAAGGGCACCGGGTGTGGATGAAGTGAGTGTTGAAATGGTGAAGGCAGCAGGGAAGGTTGGGAAACAGTGTCTGTACCGTGTGATGAGGGTGATATGGAAGGAGAAAAATACCCCAGAAGATTGGAAGAAAGGATTAATTGTCCCAATATTTAAGAAAGGAAGCAGAAAGGAGTGCAGAAATTACAGGGGAGTCACACTCATACCTCACTGTGCCAAGATATATGAAAAGATATTAGAAAGTAGAATACGAGCCAAAGTGGAGAGAAAATTGAGAGAGGAGCAGTATGGTTTCAGACCTGGGAGATCAACAGTGGATCTCATATTTTCAGTGAGACAGCTCCAGGAACACCACTACGAATTTGGAGAGGATCTGTTGATGGCCTTCCTGGACATCGAAAAGGCCTATGATAGTGTGTGTAGGGAGAAGGTTTGGAAAGCAATGGAAAACATGGGAGTGGAAAAAGGGACTGTAGGCAGAGTGAAGGAGATGCATTGTGGAAGTGTGAGTTGTGTGAAAGTTGGAGGGGAAAGAACAGACTGGTTCAGACAAATGAGTGGCCTGAAACAGGGTAGTGCGCTGTCACCCCTTCTCTTTATTGTGGTTATGGACGAGGTAATGACACGGATAGCAGGAAAGATAGGAGAAGATAAGATGAAAGCAATGGTGTTTGCAGATGATCTCATGGTCTGGGGAAACAGGGAGAAGGAAATTCAGGAGCAACTGAAGGCTTGGGAAGAAACAGTGGAAGAGTACGGATGGAAGTTCAACATCAGTAAATGTGAGATCCTGTTAACAACCAGGAAAAAGGACAGACCAATGAGTGGGATAACACTTGGAGGTGGACAGCTGAAGAAGGTGGAAAGTCTCAAGTACTTGGGAAGTATAGTGGAGGAAAATGGGAGAAATGACAAAGAGATTATGGAACGTGGCAGACAGGCAGAAGCATTTCTGAGAAGCATTAGGAGCTTAGTGTGGAATAAAGATGTCCCACAAAAAAGCAAGGAAGTGTTATACAGAAGCTACTATATCCCGATACTGACCTATGCTTCAGAAACGTGGACAATGAAGAAAAGAGACATAAGCGGAATACAGGCAGGTGAAATGAAGTTCCTGCGAAGTAGGATCGGAGTAACAAGAAGAGACAGGGTGAGGAATGTAAAGGTCAGGGAAATGGTGAAAGAGGAGCCCTTGCAAGGTAGGATTGAGACATCAAGTCTGAGGTGGTATGGACACTTAAAGAGAATGGATGAGAAGAAGATTCCCAAGAGGATACATGAGATGCAGATGCAGAAGAAACGACCAAGGGGAAGACCAAGAGATAGATGGCTGAAAGGAGTGGTGGAATGTGTCAAGAAGAGAGGCGAGGACTGGACCAGAGTGACAGCTTAGAGGTGGTGGGAAGAAAGGACTAAGTGGCGAGGCTTATGTTCCAAACAGACCCAGCCTGGGGCTGGAAACTGTACAAGATGATGATGATGACCCTGATGGTATTATTATAAGGACTCACAAAAGACTTGTTTTGACAAGCACTTAAAGTGCCCCTTTTAATGTGTTATTTTAATGTGTTTTTTCATCTGTCGCCTGTTACATTTTAAGTGTCTTTCTAATTTTGTTACATTCGAGTGTTTGATTCACCACTTCATCTTTCATTTTTAGTATGTTTCATTTTTATCCATTCTTTTTCATGTTAATCTACATTTTATGATATATCCTATGATTTTACTGATGATTTGTATTTTTGGTTGACGAAGGGGCCATCATAATAGGCCCCGAAACATGTACCATATGGGATTAATATAGCCCGATATATGTAATTGTGTATTGATCAGGCGGATCTCCCTAATTATATTATACTTGATTGTCAATCAATATGGAACCATGACAGTCTACTATCATGCACCATAGCCGCAAAGGCAGCAAGTCCAGAGATCATAGGTTTGAGCCCAGCACAGACAACAGCTATACTGAGTGTGGTTTTCCCCGTTTTTTTCCACACTCCCTCCAGGACAATGCCGGGATAGTACTTTACTTTAAGTCTCGGGGCACCGCCTCGTCATTCAGTGATAGGACGGCAACGGCTCCACTGAGATAAGTAACCATATATACACAGGGTGGGCGGGAAGTAACTGGGTATTATTAAATGGCTGTTAAGTTTTTAATATTGATGGAATGATATTGGAAATAGCGGAAACATACAGAACATTAAATAGGATTAGTGATTTTTCATGCCGCGTAGTACCGACTGTGGCCGCGAGAGGCGGTACACTCAACAATAACAAAGATGGCTGATCGCCTGACAGTAAGAGAATGAGCACAGGTTGCTTCGCGCTATGAGGTGTGGAATTCGATCGTTCTTTGTCAATCCTGAAGTTACGGTGGAGAAGATACAGTCTCGTCCAAAGGTGACCGTGTGGTGTGGAATAATGGTAACAAATGTCATCGACCCATATCTCCTGCGTGACATAATTAACAATTAACGGGAAACGCTACATTCAAACGCTTCAGGATACCGTTTGGCCCACGATATCTGGATGGGAATATACCACCGAGATTATCTTCATGCGCACCGACTCACTTTGTAAATGTGCAGAACTGGTAGGATGAAAAGTTTCCAGGACATTGGCTGGGGAGACGTGCATCTCATGAATGGCCTGCAAGAAGTCCAGACCTGACACACTGTGGGCAAAAGAGGAGGTGTACGGTACGGACGAAACCTCGCGCATTGGACGAATTGGAAGCACGGATTCGGGATGTTCTTACCAACGACCCACACAACTTCCTCCAGAAAGCTGTGGATTCCATTCCAGATCGTTTGATGAGATTGGTCAACGCCACAGATGCCTACATCAAAATGTAATGGAATTGAATTGTATGCAATCATATTCCCATATAACAGTGTACATACCGTATAAAAGTTATACGTCAATTTCAATACCTAGTTATTTCCGCCCAGCCTGTATAATAGAATTCAAATGCATGCTCTATTTATTTATTATTCTGTGTTGTTCTAAATTGTATACACATGCAAATACCTGTACTCATACGTAACAAAACAAACTAACCTTATAACAAGATTCAAACTGGGAATCGTATTATAAACACCAATTAAACGCACTGCAAAAAAGTTTTGTAGTTAGATAATACAATATCATCATCATCATCTTCATCTTAATTTTCCCTTTTCCAGTTGACACTGGGTGGGGGCAAATATGGTTCCTCTCCACTTTGTTCTGTCATTCCACCATTCCTCTTCCGACACAGTGTTCCAATCCAGGTTCCGTTTTCTAATACTATTCTCCACCGAGTCTATCCAACGCATTCTTGGTCTTCCTCGTCCTCTCTTCCCTGTCATCCGTCGTTCCAGTGCTCGTCTTGGTAGCCTTACTTCATTCATCCGTTTGACATGTCCAAACCATCTCAATCTGCTTTGCTCCAGTTTGTCATTTAGTTTCTGTACTCCCAGTTCTTTCCGTATATCTTCATTTCTCACTCTGTCCCTCCTCGTTTTCTGGACCATACTTCTCAGGAATCTCATCTCAGCTGCTTGTACTCTGCTCTCATCCCTCTTAGTCATTGTCCAAGTTTCTGCTGCATATGTCATTATAGGGACATAATATGCTTTGTACATAACTTCTTTAGCCTTAATTGGTATATCCTTGTTCCATACTAGTCTCCGTACCTGTTGGTAGAAAGCACTCCCGAGTTGTATACAGTATATGTGTATAAATTTAAACCTCAACTCAGTTATCAAGATCTGATGATGTCTGCTTGAGGTCGAAACGCATAATCCTAAATATTGCCCCAGTATAATAGTGGCCATAACTAATAGGCTACATGTATTTTTTTTCCAGGAGTGTTATTTACATATTATATACATTGCACCCTGCCCAGTCATTGGGCAAATTCGTGTTGACAAAGTAGGCTACTGCCTGCGGGCCAAGTGCTGCCCTTGAGCTAGGCTAATCCGGCCCGCGATATGGTTTTGAATTACACCGTATTAGCTCGCATATATCTCGCACCTCATTTTCAAATTGGAAATTGCAGGAAAAAGTATTCCTCGCATATATCTCGCATTAATTTATGATGCCATCATAAAGGTGAACGTAGTAATTTTAAAACACACCTTGCCCACGATTTTATTGTTCGTTTTTGTGGCGGTGCTTTCCTTTCACGGTGTTTGTTGTCCGCCTGTTGCATTGTCGACAAGTAGGCCTACCAGTATTGTCTTCACGTTCCATTTTTGTTTCTCAGTTAAATGTGATCGTTTTCTTGTGGAAATCGATCTTTTAGTTATGTAATAACGTGGAGGTTATACGGCTGGGTTTAAACTCAAAGTGATCAAATACGCAGATGACGATGGTATTAGAGCTGCCGGTCGAGAAATCATTGTGAATGAATTTGATATTCTCTACTGGCGTCAACAGAAAGACGTTCTAGAAACCAATAACCAAACACTTAAGGTGTTTTCAAATGTGGCAACGCAATAAAACAGCAGCTGTTTTGTTGGCGCTCCACACGCTAAATAAGTAATTGTTAGGTTAGAACACGTCGAGATTTGGTATGGTTAGCCATGATAAGCTGACGACAGAAGACAAAATAAAGAAGGCCGTCTCTTGAACTCTTGTGTAATTTGGCGCTCCACACACTAAATGAGTAATTGTTAGGTTAGAACACGTCCAGATCTAGTATTGTTAGTCACGTTAAGCTGACGACAGAAGATAAACTCTTGCACGATTGGATATAGGGGTATGGGTTATGGTGCAGACAGACGTTATTAAGAGCTTCTCGAAGACTGGCATCGCAAATGCATTGGACGGAAGTTAGGATGATGCAGTATGGGATGATGATGCACGCGAGAGTAGTTTGGAGTTTGGCAGCAGCGACGGCAGTTGACAATTCCAGTCGTCTTGTTTCAATAATGCAAATTTTACGTTTTTTCGGTAATAAGGTATTTCCCTCACAAATCCCCGCATATATCTCGCACCGAAGATTTTCACACTTATTTTCAGTCAGAAAAGTGCGAGTAATATGCGACCAAATACGGTACTACCTACAATTACACATAGGTCATATTTTCTGTTCTGTGTACCTGGAAGTGAAGAACTATTTCAATCTCATTGTGTTTATACATTTTGTGTAGTAAGAGTTGCAGCTAAAACTGATGGAGTAACAATGTAACAATGAATTGAAGCAACTATTTATCAACGTTCCGAAACTTGAGTTTTACAAGGCCCTACCAAAATCAAGCTTCCCATACTTGAAATCTCATTCACAGAATATAACTGCAATGTTCGCAACTTCCTATATCTGTAAACAGGTGTTTTCTACAATGACGCTTCGCAAAAGAAAGCGTCAGGAATAGATTGACGGCCCACTAATTAGCTGCGCTCATCCCAGTTTCAATCAGATTATGAAAAACCATTAGAAGCACAGTCACAGTTTCACTTGTCACACACTCCTTTCTCTTCTACCAAATAATGAAGGTGTGTTTATTTTTCCTAAGTTTTCTACCATTGTAGCCTATAAATCTTGCTTGATTTAAAATTCAGAAATGAAAAGTTTATAATCTACAAACATGTGGTGTTCTTTTTTCGACCCACCTAGAATATTTTGTATTGCATCTGGCCCAGCCCATGTCTGGACCAAAGAGTTACAACTGCTGTGGTCTCAAGTTGTGCAGTGCACGAACATGAGGCTTGTCTGCCAGTCCAGTAACACTATACACAATTGTCGAAAACTGTAGTACGAGTTCAGCCCATCAGAAGTATAGATAAATCAAAATACATATTATCGCACCCCCGCTGGAAGACTGCCACAAGTCAAAAAGGACACATTTTCAGGAGAAGCATTTAAAGATGTTGAGCTAATGGGAAAAATATAAATATTTACATAATTAAAGTGAAAGTAACATATTACTAACTTCTAACATTGTCTAGACTAAGTTATACAATAACATATGAAGTTCTTTCATGGATTATAATTATGTGTTTTAATAAAAATAATAATAATTTTCAGTTATGGCAGTTTTCTATTCAGTGCCGTAGAATTGCTATTTATAGGATCTGAGTTGTGGCAGTTTTACAGGACATGGCCTTGATCATAGGCATTTATAAGTACCACATACATCAAAATTCGTGGTTTTTTGACTTGTGGCAGTCTTCCAGCGGGGGTGCGTTATGTCCGTTAAGCTTCTAAGAGTACAGTATGACATTTACAAAAATAGATACTGGGTACCAAAAATGTTATGACAAAGATATAAATAGTTATTAACTATAAAGAAAAAATTAATTATTTAACAAATCATTTTCTAAATGTAACATTGTTCTAACCTCATACACCATATTCTTTGAACTAACCTCTCTTTACTTAGAGATCACTTTCCATCACGTCGGGTTTCTTAAAGCCACTTTATTTGGAAAAGGCTAAATTTGGATCTTTAAGCATACAGGCTCTTCATTAGTTATAGAGCTACACAGATTGGTGAAGTATTGGAGTTACATATCTACTATTTCAAGCTTCAATACGGAACTACTATTTGTTATGAGCAGCTGATCACCGTCACCATCTATTTCATTTCATTTTATTCTGTTCTTATAACCTAAATTTTAAGGTGCACCATATTAGGTTTAAATACGTATCTTATTACTGTGCTACGCTTTGTTTTGTTTTTTTCAATAGCTGATGAAGGGGATAAAATGTAATTAATCCTCGAAACATGTACTGAAACTGAAAACAAGTTAAATAATTAATTTATTTCTTTATAGTATTGATTCAGGCGGATGTACATTTCTTGTTAATACCTATTCTAGCATATCAATACGGAACCACCATGAGTCATTTAAATAATGTAAAGATATAAATTGCACCAATGTGAAAATGTTAGTTGTTATAAAGTTGTTGATGTGTTTCATTTTTTTAAGATTCGATATTATATGTAAGTCTTGTGATAACTTTAAGATAATTTATTTGTTGCAATGTGTCCTTGCCAAACTGTTGCTATTGTATGAGTCTAGGTGTTAAACATAAAATAAATTGTGTATCGACTGGATGGAAAAGTTCAGTTTTTGTTTTAACCCTTTATAGTGGAACTACTTTTTTATATTTATGTGTTTCTACACTTTAATTTATTTTCATTATTATAATTATAAATAATGTTATTTTTGTTTCTCTAACTTGAATGTTTATATATATATTTTTTAATTTTCTATTTAGGCTATGTTCTTATAAATTTAATTTTGATATTTTTGTTGAATTAATTCATTAACTAATTTCGAATTGATTTTTACAATTATTTTCATAATTGTTATAGTTATGTTCATTATTTTAATTTTTATATTTCTTTTATTATTGTAATTTTATTTTTATGATTTTTATTTCTATATTTATATTTTATTTTTACACTTTAATTGTTAATGTTTTTAGTTTTACATTTTTTAGAATTTTATCCAACTCATTACGTCAAATAGATACCTATATAATATTTGATTTTTAGAAATACTAGCATTTCGGCATGAAAATTTTCCAAAATTTGGCTGAAATATTCAACTATCAGCATCTTTGAAAGCATAAACTGTCCTTATGGCAGGTGGTTAATACAGAGACCAGGATCTTACTAAGATTGCAAGTCGTATGGTAGCTTCAAATCCACTGCAGTCGATAGTCTTCTCTGGAGCGTCCCCCAGGAGGGTGTGCACTTTCTTCACCAGTTCCTCCTCGGTCTCTCCTTGACCAACCTGGAGAGTATAGTCAGCTCCAAGCTTCGTGGCTTGGTCCAAGCGGTGCTGCAGGAGATCTGGCAGAAGGTGGAGAACATTACATACCATACTGAAGTTTGTGAACAGTAATACCGTACCCTTAGATGATGATGATGATAATTGTTGTTTTAAGGGGCCTAACATCTAGGTTATCGGCCCCTTATGGATGGATGATAGTGAACGATGAGAAGAAGAAGAAATGGTAAACAAATCAATGATAAGACAATAAAGGACAGGAAGAAAATAAATGCCCTCAACCCTCGAAGAATGCGGATTGAGGGACTTGGAAGGAAGGAGAGCCATGAAAGGCAGATAGGAAAGGGAAAAAGGGGGGGGAAACCGGATCCAGCTCAGGAAGTCCTCGGGGTCGCCAACTCCCGAACTCAACAGCCGTGAGCCCTTGAGGGTGTAGCAATATCCAGGGTGCACCAGAAGTGGTGGGGGCTACATACACCCTGCCTCCTTGAGGGTCTTGAGCAGAAGGAAGGAGATAACAGGAAAAGAAAAAGAAGGCTGACCCCTAGCAGAAGGAGGGTATCAGGAAAAATAAGACAAGGGCCAATTAAGGCGGGAAAGGAAGAGACTCCCTTGGCCTGGGATACCCTAATACCGTCGGGGTCGGAAGAGAACAAGAGATGACCAAGAGAGGTCCACAGGAAAGAAGACGGAGAGGAGCCTGGCACAAGTAAGTGGAAGCCAACCCACATCCCACTAGATGTGAGCCCCTGGGGGGAATACCCTTAGAATGCCAAAGCTAGACTAACCAAGAAATATAACTCATCTAACTTAAACAATTACTCCTTCATAGACATTTCTCTGCTATTCACTAATATCACAATCGCCTCAAGCTAAGAATTATTTAAGGAAAAGTGTAACAGTTTAAAAAGGGTAGAATGCTACATGGGAAGGATGTACAAACAAAGTAAGTACATTGGAGCAGAAGAAATGCCAGTTGTGATGAACATAGATTGTAGCAAGGTTCCAAACTTATCTAAAGTCTGTTCGCAGTTGTGCGCGTGATTGCATGGCTGCCCGCAAGGGGTGCATAGAGCTGTGTCTGTTGAACGAACGCCAACTTCAGTGCTGTGTATAGCCTACATGTGAAGCGGGCTGACTTATCGGTTACATGCTACAGCGCGGTTTATTATTGTTCGTTTATTTTTTTAATTAATTAGTTCTTAACTGCTTATGACAGGCAACAGTATACAGTGCAGCAAGTCTTGTCTTTTCTAGGGCTACGGCATGACTAATGATCTCGGGGCTTCTTGGCTACCCCTGTCCGGCAAAACCGATGATGTGAACTGGGTGTGTTTCCCTGTCCACGCAGTCAAGTGACCACGTGCAAGTACTTACGCACACTATCTCGACTCGGCAAACAGACTTTAATGTAGAATGAAAAAATTACAAAAACTCTTAACACACACCATGAGGCCAGTCTTACCGCACCCTGGCAAAGAAAACTTACCGACAGAATAAAATGGAATTACTGTTCGACCATCTGTGGGTATGCTACCAGCAGCATAAGTGTTGTCTACTGAGAGTGTACATAAATTGTCGGCCACTCTGAGAAGCCAATAAAGCTTTGCTAGCCAAGTAACATTTAAAAATGGCTGACAATCGCCTGCCTTATGCATATTTCAGATGATCTGTGGCGATTTATTCACTGTATAGCCACATAGACAATTAATGTCCCATGCTAGTGCTACAAACAGAAAGTTGATGGTATTTGATCTGCCAAGCCAATATATATTTATGAAACACTACTTGTACTTTGGCCTCTCTTCAACAAGTTCACTCAAGAAGACAAAATCTGAATGCATAAAAGCGGGTACAGATATGCGTGCCGAACCTCATAACCTAACAACGTCGCGCGCCAAGGTCAAGTTATGCACCACTGTTACGAGGTGAACATTTCGACCATGCGCCACATTCCTTAATGCGTAACCTACAAGCGTTCCGCCAGTTGAGATAGTGCAGGTGTACAACATGGAGATATGTGCAGCACCCTATATTTATTTGCATTATGCAAGCAAACCGAGATGGAAACACAAAGGATAGTGGCAAACTCAGTTATATACATGCAGAACTACATATGGTGGTTCAAATTTTCTGGCTGACATGAAGTTTCAGACACTTTTTAGTGGGGAATATAAAAATTTTACAAGAATGTCACCTACAGAATTTGAATACCTCATAAATTTAATAATAATAATAATGTTATTGGTTTTACGTCCCTTTTAACTACACTGGCTTTTAGAGAAGCCGGGGTGCCGGAATTTTGCCCCGAAGGGGATCTTTAATGTGCCAGTAAATCTACTGACACGGCTCCCTCGCACTTGCGCACCCTCAAATGCCAGCTGACTGCGCCAGGTTTCGAACCTGCAACCTTGGGCTCAGCAAGCGAGAACGCCTCATAAATTTGATAGGGCGTTAAGTTGGAAAGAATGATACCACATTCAGAGAGGTTATCTTTGTGCAAGAAAGATTGGTTGGTTGGTGGTTGGTTCCTCAGTTTAGGGGCTGCGACAACGCGGTCATGAGCCCCGTGTACTTTGGGTGTGTGTAGAATCTGTCTGTTAACCGGTGTTAATTGTGATAACTGTATTAGTGTGTGTATCTGTTTTTTAATTTAAGTACAGACTGCAACTTAGAATTTTTCAAATAGTTCCTACTTTTGCCGCCAAGCGCCACCGTCAACGACTACTAGGCCAAGTTCAGAACTTAGCTACTAGACGTCACCACAGTTGGCTCTTGGCAACGAACGTAGAAACCTAAGAGCGTTATTTACATTCTTAACTTATCCAATTTAGCTTCACACAGGTGTAATTAGTGTAAGGTTCTTTAACATGCCATAAATCTATGACATGGGACCGCCGGCTTTACTTCCCTTCCAAAGGAAGGCATACTGAGGAATTTTTAACGCTCTTAAAAATTCAGACGGCTTCGGCCGGGTTTGAACCCACTATGCAAGAAAGACTGGCAGTGACAGTATAAAATTTCCTTTCTTCTGTACATTTCAATAAAATACGAAGTATTTTGCTCGGTCCTCTCCATGTTTACTGATCAAGGCGACAGAAGCGAATGCGTGTTACGCGCCGAGGTTCACTGTACGTCCAAGATTGCTGTAACTTGCACGTGCTTCTAAAGCAACCCATTTCCTTTCCTCTTTCCCAATCAACATCTACTGAGGCACACTTTACCCTTTGAAGCTCAGTAAAGCTAGTTATCTATAAAGTACAAGGTAATTGCTTTACCCTTGGGGAATCCATCACAGCCTTCCCCAGTAGTAAATTACAAGGGATAAAAAGTACAAACAAAGAAGAATTACACAAAATAAACTAAATATGAGAGATAAATCAATAAAAATGTGAAATCATTAGAAACTCTTGTACTGTGTTCTCATATGTTACTGACCTGTGATGATCACTTTGCTGGCTCCCATGGCCTTGGCGCTGATGAGGCTGACCAGACCGATGGGCCCAGCTCCAGTTATCAGCACTGTGGAACCCAGGCACACCCCAGCCCTGCGACAGGCATGGACACCTACAGAGAGTGGTTCCAAGAGAGCGCCTTCTTCCAGTGAGACGTGATCAGGCAACCTGAGGAGTTAACACACAGATCATCTTATCTTAGTGTGTTGTAGAGCTTTTTTTTTTTTTTTTTTTTTTTGTCGTGTAGCCTCCTGACAGGCCGAGTGCAGGCCGAGTGCAGGTCTTTCTAGGCGACGCCCGTGGGCGACCTGCGCGTCGGGATGAGAGATGGAATGGATGAAGATGAATGAAACTGGGCAAGGATGTGGAAGGAAGCGGCCGTGGCCTGTCAGAAGGTACTGTCCCAGCATTTGCCTGGTGTTGAAAATGGGAAACCACGGAAAACCATTTCAAGGACAGCCGACGGTGGGGCTCGAACCCACGCGTCTACCGAGTCAGCAGAGAGCTTGGCCCCTTGACCTAACGCAGCGCTTTAGCGCGCGTAGCCACTACTGTCGGTTGTTGTAGAGCTATATTGGCTTGTACTGTAATGATCTGATGATGCTCGCTTGACAAGCGAAACATCTCAACCAATTATGCTTTATGCTTGCCATCTCAGGGTAGCAAGGCGATGTACTTGCTAAATGAATCACACAAAAGGAAAGTAACTTGACTACAATATACTTGATTTATTAATAACTTACAGCCGTGTTGATATTGTGATCGGTAAGAAAAGATCTAACTGTACCTCTGTCATGAATGAGATACTGGTAATACATTCAATTTATAGCAGCCAACAATCAATCCCTAGGAAAATGGCTCTGGTTTGGGAAACTCCGTTCTTCAATACTTGATGATCTACTCAGATCTTCTAAAATCTTCTTCACTATTTGATGATCTACCCAGATCTAAAATCTTCTTCAATATTTGATGATCTACCCAGATCTTGCAAAGCCTTCTACCAGGTCTCTGGTGTATTGTTGGTTAGATGTCAAGGAAGTTTGTCAACTTACGCCAGGCACAGATCTAGAGTTTGGCTTTGGGGGGGTGGGGTCAGAGTATCGAAATTGTTAACAGAAATGGTATCACTAAAAACGCAATCACAAAATAACCAAACGTACAAAACCAATTTTTTTGCAAGCTACGGTACATGGATAGAAATTTGATGCGTTTAGCGCACCAAAAATATTCATACACATTGAAAGGCATGTTTTGCGACTTTTACATCGAGCTTCGAGAAAAGTATCAAGGTACGTTACAGTTACAGTTTCGGCAAGTCGAGTTGGTACCGACAAAGGGAGAAAGTCACAGCTTAAATTGCGAACCAAGCTTGCAGTTTGGACGTTGGCAAAATTTTTTGGTGCGAAAAAAGCCCCAAATTCCTATCCGTGCATTGACGCACATTCATCGAGACATCACTATAAACATCGATTCGGTAATCACAAGGTTTACTAAACAAAATAGATGAGTTGATTTTGTTATACAAATAATCGTTTTTATATAAAAGGTATGAATTTGTAAATATGGACAGTTGTAATAGAAATAATAATTGCAATAAAGATATTTTCAGTAATGAATAAAATGAAAAAAAAAACTGTTTTTCAGTTAAAATTCGTTAAGTTTTATTTTTCTGGTTGTTGTGTTTTCGTTTTTTGAGTTTGCAAAAAAATTTAGTCTCCGTTTGGGGGGGGGGGGTCATGACCCCCGTGACCCCCCCCCCCCCCCCCCTCTGAATCCGCGCCTGACTTACGCCACTATATAAAAAGTTTAGCCCAGGCAATAAGGTGCTCGTTTTGTAACCTCATGTTCCTGCATTACACATCACGGCGCTAGCACATACCGGTACTTATGGAATTACTAAATAAATAGAGTTGATACCCATATCCAAAATTAAATTGTGACTTTATCAGGTAATAATTATACAATAATTATTATACAATAATTATTCCTGTCCTCAAAGTGAAAGTGAAAGGTCGTGTTTTTCCCGAGCTCTCAGGTGTGCTGAAATGGGTTGTTCTCTGGAGTGTTATCGGGCGAGGATCGGACTGTGGTATGCGAAGGGTAGTCGGGATTTCCGGTGTTTGTGTGTGCGTACGGGACCTAGCAACTTGTGGTTCATAGCCCTAGTGATAGCTGCATTGCTAGTTATTGGTGGAGTGGAAGTGAATCCAGGGCCTGTTACTCCAAATGTGAATCAGGCAAATGATCCAGTGGCAGCTTTAAAGTGTTCGATGTGCAGTAAAACATTGAAGAATGGTGTTGAGTGTGGACTATGTGAGAAATGGTTTCACTTCGGCTGTATTAAGGTCAAGAAGGAGGATTGTGATGTCGGAAATTGGTTTTGTAAAGTATGTGATACGCCGGACTGTTTGAGGGTGCAAATCAAAGCAAGGGATCAAATAATACAGGAACTTAGAGCAAAGCTTCGTGAATCAGAAGAAACGGTGAAGGATGTGACTGAACGGCTTTCTACTGGGATCAGTGTGGAAGAGGGCGTGCAGGAGCAAACTGAGGATGACGTTATCATAATGGGTGATTCAATGATACGATGGAGTGCGAATATCTCGAGGAAATCAGGTGCGAAAGTGCGGTGTTATCCGGGGATTAAAATTGACCAGCTTGCCCAACAAGTGGAACAATCAAATGTAGAGGACTGTGACAAAGTTAAAGTGTTGTTGCTACATGTTGAGACGAACGATTTGGAGAAGAGGGCTACAGCTGATTACATCATGGGGGAGCTCTACGAACTAGGCAGAAAAGCTAAAAACAAGTTTCGAAATGCAAAAATTATAATGAGTGGCATTGTTCGGCGGGGAGATGTTCCGTTAAGGCGAGTTAAGACTGTAAATGACCGCATGGACTGGGTATGTGCACAACTGGGCTTAGTGTACGTAGAAGCTGACTGCTGGATTGGTGGCCGTGACTTCGCCCGAGACGGGTTGCATCTAAATCGACGGGGTGCTTTTAACCTAGGGAGCCTACATGACAGGGTCATCGGTTCGTGCCGGCTTTTGTGAGGAGGAGCAGGTCCAGAGGTTGCCAGCCGATGGGAACAGAAGGAGCTATTTCGAGATATTTGCTGCGGAGGTAAGACTCTAAGATTACTGCAGGTTAATTGTCAGAGTTTAGGAAATAAATTAATTGAATTTTGGAATCTTGTAGAGACGTATTCTCCGGACATTGTCATTGCAACTGAATCTTGATTATATGAGGACATAAATAGTAGCGAAATAATTCAAAGGACCTACGAAATGTACGAAATGTACAGAAGGGATCGGGGGAAGCGAGGTGGTGGGCTATTTATTTGTGTGCGCAAAAATATAGGTAGTTTCTTAAAGTGGGCTGATATGGATCATGAAATGTTGTGTGTACAAATTTCGGATAAAGGAAATAAATTCCCTCTTCAGGTGATAGGGGCGTATAGAGCACCGAAAGATAACTTTTCTCTCCTCGAAACACTGTATGATAAAACTTGTACGGGTAATGATATGAAAAAGAGGAGATTTAAACCTCCCCAAAGTAGACTGGTCTGGTGAGTCAACTAGCTGTAGTCAAGCTCAGAGCGCTGCAAATAAATTCTTAAGGGAGGGGGGGATTTTCCCAAGTAGTTGACTTCCCAACTAGAGACAATAATACCTTAGATGTTTATCTCGTAAGGCCTGTAGAGCTGTATATTAACTGTCTGAAAGTACCAGGAATTAGTGACCATTCTGGGGTTGAATTAAATATTAGATATGGTGACATTACAAAATTAGACTCTGATGTAGCAAAAAAGATCATATTCCAGTATCGCAGGGCGGGTCAGGGCAAGTTTCAGGGGTATTTGAATGAGCTATTTGTAGGATGGGCATCGGAAGGAAATCACATTAATAACCTGAGGACTAACTTTTTGAAAATTTTAAATAGCGCTGTTGATAAATTTGTCCCATTTAAATTGCTGAAACAAAACCCAGATCCTGAGTATTACACACGAGAAATTAGGAGTCTAAAACGGAAAATTAGGAAATTATACAATAAAAGACATGATAGTGACAAGAGTATGTTGAATTTAAGTCCTTATCAAGAGAGCTCGTCTTAAAAAAGAGGGCTGCTCATGACAGTTATATGCAAGGTTTACTTGGTTCGGGAGGTGATGGGTGGAAAAAATTTTACAGTTATGTTAGGAGAAGAAAGGGAAATCCAAATAATTTGTCGATGATAATGTCCGGTGACGGTAAATTAATTACTGAGAAACAGGCCATTGCTAATGAATTAAATGTCTTTTACGGTAGTGTGTTCAATAAATCCAATAGCTGTGTGTTGGACCTTAACGACGAATCAGGGGCTCCCCTGTTCCAAATAAACCAGTCAGCAATTGTAAAGCTAATACAAAAACTACGTTTCAATGTATCAAAGGGTCCTGATAATATTGTTAGTGAAGTACTTAAACTAAGGGGTAGGGCCGTGGCACGATACTTGGAGGTGATGTTTAATGTGTCCATAAACAATGCGCAAATCCCAGATGACTGGAAAAGAGCTACGGTAGTCCCAATATTTAAGGGAGGGAGCAGACTTGAATTGGGCAACTACAGGCCGGTTAGCCTTACGTCCATCGTTTGTAAACAGATGGGGCATCTCATTTGCGACTACTTGAGGGAACAGAGGGAAACATTATCATGGTTTAATGATAGGCAACATGGATTTCGGAAAGGTTACTCATGCGAGAGTCAGATGCTATCACTTTTTCAAGACATTAGCGAATCGTTAGACCATGGAGTTTCAGTCGACGCCGTGGTTATAGATTTTGCGAAGGCATTTGATGTTGTGCCGCATGACATGCTACTCCATAAATTAGATTCGACGAAGATTGATAGAAGAGTAATTTTATGGATCCAAGAATTTTTGACGGGTCGTTCACAGAAAGTGAAAGTCGAAGGCATATTCTCGGATGAAATTACCGTAACGTCGGGTATCCCTCAGGGCAGCGTAATCGGAACTTTGTTATTTTTGGCGTTTATAAATGACTTACCAAATGGGATTCGCAGTGACTGTCGATTGTTTGCGGATGATTGTGTAATATATCGAAAGATACATGACTCACAAGACAATGCAGTGCTTCAAGAGGACCTGAACCTGGTCTATAAGTGGGCGATTGAAAATAAAATGAAAATAAACACAAGTAAATGTAGTCTCTTAAAAATAGGGAAAGTGCGGAGGCAGGATTTTCAATATAACATTGGCTCGGAAATACTTGTAGAAGAAGATTCTTGCAAATATTTGGGCGTTCACGTAAGGAATGATATGAAATGGAGTAGTCATGTAGGATGTGTAGTTTCAAAAGCTTACAAATCCCTGCACTTTGTAATGAGGGTATTAAAAGGAAGTAGTACCTCTGCTAAAGAATTAGGCTATTTGTCAATTGTAAGACCTATTCTGGAATATGCCTCGGCGGTTTGGGATCCATATCAAGTAGGGCTCATCAATGAGTTGGAAATGGTACAAAGAAAGGCCGCTAGATTTGTGCTCAGTGACTTTAATCCCAGGAGCAGTGTGAGGCGTATGTTAAAGAAACTTGGGTGGGAATCACTGGAGGCTAGGAGGATGAAATCTAGACTCTGCGCTATGTACAACACGTATACAAATCAACCAGCATGGGGTGAGCTTAGCAAACGATTGAGAAAGCCCACTTACATGGGTAGGAGCGATCATCCTTTCAAAGTTAAGGGCCGACCACAGCGAACAAATTATGGTAAATATTCTTTTGTAAACCGTGCCATTGATAACTGGAACTGTCTACCTGCCGCAGTCTTAGAGCCTTTTCCCAAACATATAGGTGTGTATAAGAAAAGACTGACTATTTGTGTAAATACTCCAGTTTAATTGTTGTATAATTGTTATTGAATTGTTATGTATAATTATTTATTTGTTATGTGTATCCAATTTGCCACCGGGGGACACTCCCCCCATTGCAAATAAATGAATGAATGAATGAATAATAATAATACTAGAAATATCTCACTTAACTGTAATATCAAATATCCAAAACCGATAATTAGTAATGACATTGCATTTACTGTGCGAATCATCCAAAATCTTGATAATAATCACACAACACAAACACACGGATTTTACCCCAATATAATAAAATACTAATAAATATCCCCAATTGAAACTCTCTCACCTCCTCGCTGGAGTTGATTTAACTTTAACTACCCTCATTTACCACAAACCTACAGAATTTACTGCCTTTAAATACAGGCCACAAGTGATTTTAACGTTACTTCCCGACTTTGAATGGGCGCCAAGGTCGACCATATGGGTCTTCCTGAATAAAATAGGATAAAATACGATACGTAACTGTTGCCCCGACTATGAAATTCCATATCCCAGGCGTAGGGCATTTGGCATGCGTTTGCTGATGTACCAGGTTCATGCAAGACAGGAATATAACCACACATGGATTTTAAAAAGATAATCTATTGGCTGTACTAAACACATATATACAAAATGTACAACAAAAATACCCTTCATACACTCGTGCTCAAACTTTATACAGTACCTTGCCACTGAATTTAGGCTCTGAGCGCAAGAAAAACACTACGGTCATATCAGACCCAGGCATAATAGCCACCTATGTATATACACTGTACCGTCCTTACACAAAATATCTACACACGTTACGACTGGTTCATTCTACTTTCTTCTGTTACGGCACGTTCACCTCTCCATTCTCGCATGACTTCGAAGAAATGTTTACGACTGGATTATCCTTTAGGCGTGGTAAGTTATTACCGACAGCCCATGGTATGGATGGACCCATGAAAAATCGTAGCCTCCAATAGCCCGTAAGAGCTCAGTGGATAGCTAAACATTAGTCACCGCTCGTTCGTATTACGATACCATGATCGAGTAATAACGACACTAATTGCAAGTTGACAAACGGACTTTCGTAGTACAAGCAAGAAGACGATCTCTAACTGTTCGTTACGGAAACCATGTCACGTAAAACGACCCTGGGCGTTAGTAGATCAGTGTTCTGCCGATAAAACAATAAGACAAGCACTGAACGCCAGACACGCCATTATATGCACTCGCGTAAGGATCCAATAACCCCAAAGTTTCTGCCGGAACTAACCTGTGCGTAGTCCGCTCCTAGCGGAACATCCGCGTCAACACATAAACATCAGACAGTCAAAATCCACACTGACGTCACACAGTTGTTTCTTCACGCGAAGTTCATGGGAGTTCATGCCATAAATAGCCTAGGTAATCCCACACAAGCTGAATTACTGCCTGTCTTTTCCGGGTATGTCACAAATCCAGCACTCGAAAATATCAATTCTTTGTACCTTTATAGTACAGCCATAAATCTAACCTTTAACATTACTAGGTCAAAATAAAGCAATTAACCCCAAACCAAAATGAAATAATGCTTCTACTTAATACAGTCTTATATATCCTTATTCCCAAAACGTAATAAATCGCAAAACCCCGTATTTTATAATATCAAATATCCAAAAACCGATAATTAATAAACAGTGATCCTAGGTTGTCCGGACCATCCAAATATGAATCCGTCCACAAAAACACACACAGGCACAATAAAAATCACCTCTGCAACCCCACGTTAACCCAATATAATAAGATACAAATAAAATACCCCAAACTAACTGCACAAGGCACAAAACCCGAGGGTGAGCTACTGTAACTGAATAAATTCGGTTACACAATTAAGCGCACAAGGCGAAAACCCAAGGGTGAGCTATCTGAATAATTTCGGTTACAGAGTGATAAAGTAATTGTCACTTTCCGCTCAATCCATTTGGACACTCTTGAGTTGACTGACTGAAGAGCATCTCTATCATTGATTAATGACCTTTGCTTGTCTATGGAAGCCAAATTAAAGAGTCCACTATCAAAACGATATCTAAACTCAACACTTGAGTTGTTTTGTAGCTGGCCCCCAAATAAGGAGCATGGAGTGTTGGGGCACGAAATATCTTATTTATTTGCACATACTGTAATTCAAATTAATGGACTTCACAAGGAAAAAACAACAAAAGAATTTGGCATCTTGTTTGTACTCTTGACCCAATGTCAAGCTGCTCTCGCAAAGCGGAGCTTGACCTCCACATGATCTCGCAGGGCTGTTTTCATTTGACATCGGGTCAAGAGTACAAACAAGATGCCAAATTCTTTTGTTGGTTTTTCCATACCGTGTGACAGAAGAGTTTTCAATCTATCAAAGACAGATTGCCAAATGTCACATTCATAACAAAGAATCTGATCAAAAGGTTTAGCAATCGCCGTCCAACCTCGTCTTCAGCCACATCAATAGAAGTGTTTTAGGAATAATACAAGATATGCCGCAAAGTTGTCCTACAGTATACCAATTATAGACATCGACCGTCAACAAATGTGTCTGTCGTTATATAGTGTCAAATGACGTTTTACATAGAACAGAACAAGTGCAAAATGTGTACCTGAAATTTGTGAACCATGCATGCTATTTTTTAGATTTTTAGATATTGTTTCAGTGTTTTTAACCATTTATTGTGTATGTGTATTTTTATGTCATCGTAAGATTTTCGATGTTCTTTGTGTTTAGATGGGTTCTAAATATAAGTTTGTGGGCTGAAGAAGGGTCCAAAAGCGGGACTCGAAACATGTACCCCTGAAATGTGACAATAATTAAAGTATTGAATAGGCGGAAAGATTGAAAATTCTTATTTTTCATATTTCTTAGGGTGGTTATTACCACCAATTACCCCCAATCTTGGATGAGCCTAACTAAATGGTTTTATGGCGGCAAGTGCACTGTAAGCGCTTAAGGTTTATGAGTGTTGCCGCTCGCTTAGTGTTGTTCTAGGGATAGCAACTGGCATTTGTTGAACACCTGGGAACCATTGTCATACATTTTAGTAGGTTATCCATGTGCAGTTCACACTAAAACATGCCTCTTAGCCATGAAGGAGCTGCACAAGCAGTTGCATTGGTGAAGGATGGCCGCAGCTTTCGGTATGTTGCTGAGGTCATTGGATCATCTCTCGGTAGCATTCACCGTGCAGTGCAACGTTACAGAGAACTCCAAAAATACGACAGGAGACGAGGGTCAGGCCGTAGAAGAAGCACAAGTGCCAGGGATGACAGATTTCTCATCCTGCAAGTTCTGCGTGATCGCCATACCACAGCAGTCCAGGCACGAAATCAACTGGAAAATGTCAGAAATGTGAGAGTGAGTGAGCGAACAGTAAGAAGAAGGTTTGAAGAAGCTCATCTTTCGTCCCGGAGACCTGCACGTGGACCCGCGCTCGAACGACATTACAGAGAGGCGCGTCATCGCAAGGCAGCATCTGGGATGGACCCACGAGCAGTGGGCCTCTGTTCACTTCACTGACGAGAGTCGCTTTAACCTTAGATCTCCTGATGGAAGAGAAAGAGTATGGAGAAGGCGTGGGGAGAGGTACAGCCCTGTTGCTTTCTCCTCCAGGACTCCATTTGGAGGTGGCTCGGTTATGGTGTGGGGTGGCATCAACGTTATGGCCCGCACTGAGTTGGTGTGCATCGATCACGGGATGCTCAATTCCCAAAGGTACATCGAAGAGATCCTGATGAACCATGTGATGCCCTTTGCGCCTTTCGTTGGTCAGAATTTCATGCTGACGCAGGATAATGCCCGCCCTCATACTGCTCGCTGTGTTGTACAATATCTGCAGGAAGTGGGGATTCAAACCCTGGACTGGCCAGCTCGTAGTCCTGACTTGAACCCGATCGAACATGTATGGGATATGCTTGGAAGGAACATCAGACAGTGTGACCACACCTCCTTGGCACAACTGAGAACAATGCTGATGGAGGAATGGGATCGCATCCCGGCAGAGGCCATTCGACGAGTTGTGAACAGTATGCCTGAGCGTTTACAAGCTGTCTTGGACGCTAAGGGTGGAAACACTCGTTTTTAGTGACCAGTGTTCCCGTGCAGTGCAGTGCAAAAATTAACACTGTTTTGTTTGGCAATATGTTTGATAAAAACCAGCCCATAAGAACATTACTAAAAATAGAAAATTGTTAGATTTTGTGAAATGTAACGAAATTTGTGAGTTAAAGCGTGTTGTAAAACATGTTTCGGTATTTTCTGTAGCCAACCATCTAACATTTACATGAATAATGCAAATATTGGACAACCGATACATTTTAGTGGAATAAATTAAGAAATAACATAAAAAACTGAAGTGTTCCACTTTTTTTGCCGGTCAGTGTATAATAAAAAATGCCTATCAATAGCTACTAAGATCCACCATTATAAAACTGTAACTCTCCCTGAAACCACTTATGCTTGTGAAACACTGTTCCAAATTAAAAATGAACAAAGAACTGATCAGCTCCTCAAAACGGAAAGAAGAATCATTAGAACGTGCATGAATAAAAAGTATCAAGTTGAGGGAGTCTGGAGGATTCTCCCAAATGAAACTGTCTATCGTGAGATTGATCCAATCACCAGCACAATGAAGAAGAAAAGAATTTCATATTTTTTTCACATCTTTCAGAAAACAGAATTGTACACCAACTGGTGATGAGAAATCTAGGAAAGAAAACTGGAGTAAAATGGATCCAAGAAATCTAATAAGATCTCAAAGCAGTTGGACTCAAGATAACAGATGCCGAGGAGAAAAATAAAATTAACACCATTCTTAAAACTCACAAATTTTCTGCAGAAATGACACATAGAAAGCCTATGGAGATTTCAGATGAGTTGAGAAAATTCCTATCTGAAAGAATGAAAAAGTACTGGAAAGAGCGCAAGAACCAAGCAGTACTACCTTCAAAGAAGAAGTGATTGTGGAACGACTCAAGTGGTCCAATGTGACCAATCAAGATTAATAGTAATAATAATAGAACACTTCTCATACAAATCTCAACTCATTTCTCGTTACATATCTTCTTATCATTAGAACTTTACAACCGATCAACTAATTTTAATGTGTGTTTCATTAATGCTTTTCACATTAGGTTTAATTTAGATTTTCTACATCAACCCTGACAGGGTGAAATGGTGTGCAACTATTATCAGATCCAGCTCAGCACCACCAGGTCATGTGAGTTTGGTTGAGCTGCTCAGTCCTCCAATGAAACAGAGGGGAAATGGTATGCAACTTGTATCAGATCCAGCTCAGCACCCCCAGGTCATGTGAGTTTGGTTGAGCTGCTCAGTCCTCCAATGAAACAGAGGGGAAATGGTATGCAACTTGTATCAGATCCAGCTCAGCACCCCCAGGTCATGTGAGTTTGGTTGAGCTGCTCAGTCCTCCAATGAAACAGAGAGGAAATGACCACAACTCACTTGAAGCAGAAGTCAGCAGCATGGACGTAGTAACGAGACAGGTTCCCATCATCGGGAGGAGTTGCACAGAAGAAGATGTCTGGACACAGATTGTAGCGGCCCTCCTTACAGAAAGAGCACTGACGACACGGCACTCCAGGCTCGATGGCCACTCTGTCCCCTGAAATTACAGTCATCACACAGCTCTTACACTTGTAAACAACAAGCTGTATTGATGAGACATGGACTCTGCTAAACTCCCTTCTCCACTCAGCCCACATAGAGTTTCAGTTTCTCTGTTAGATGGCAGTAAAAATGATATGTATAAATCATTTGGTGCATAGATTACCTAGATGGCAACACCTCAAATGTTTTACACCAAGAACTAAGGCAAAAATGATGATGATGATGTTTATAATAAATTTCTCAGTTGCAAAATAAAAGACATGACCAAAGTTTTCCCACTAAAGGAATTAATAAGAATCATAAATCAACATCAAACAGATTTAACCAATGTTCTTCAGACAAAAGTAATAAAAATTAGGTAATGAAATATTTAAGGTGACTGGCCAAATTCTCTTAGGAATGCAATTAAAACTAAATTAAAGTAACATTTTTGCTTCCTGTGGACTTTTCCCTCTATCAAAAGAAGCTGATGTTTGGACCTTGTTGATTATATTAAGTAAAACTTTCCAGTCGGTCAACACAAAATGCGCCCAATTACGTAAGACGGGAGACAAGTATTTATACACCCTAACCTGAAAGAAATGAGATATTATTACAAACTAACACGCTTTTATGTACAAAATGGGGTACTTCATTGGATGACACGTTTCGAACGTCAAGCGTTCATCCTCAGATCCTATTCACTTGGGCTTAATTAGTATACGATGTTTATGAATTAAACTTAATCACAAATATGAGGGCTGGTTTTTGTTCAAGTTCCGATGGACTGTATAAAAATAACCCATTGACATACCAAACTGATTTTACTACTAAATGTTTGCTTGTTTTCTTCTTCTTTCCGATGAGGCCTGCTAGGGACCACGTGCCAATTTCAATTCTTCACACTTTGTTGTTTTCTCTTCCGTTCCCTCCAGTACTCCTTCATCCGTTCACTATGCTGCTTCTTTCTATCCTCGGACCACTTCGCACCAGGTTTCTTTGGCAATCTTCCTTGGAATCCTTTCATACTTAATACCCTTTTTCTAAAGATCTTTCTGTTCACCGTTTCTTCTTCACTTATATTATTTCTTTCTAAATCTTTCTTTACTTCTTGAATCCAGCTAGTTGTTGCCCTTTTCTCCCAAAGGTACCGGGTCATCATTTTATTTCCCGCATGTACACGCCGCTAGGCCGGTCAAGGTGGCCTTGGCGTTCTCCCCGCAATGAACACGTGCGCTGCGATCGGCAATGTTGCAATAAGCTGTCAGTATCTCCGGCGTACTCAAGCTTGTGAAGTGCTAGTTGATTTGACCTAACATACAGTGCAGTCTCGGGGCAATTTTACAGTTTATGTGTTGCCTTAAAGTGATGTTTTCTATACAACAACGTGTATTCATTGTGCTTTGTTATGCGAGGTGATGTGAGGAGTTAAAAGAAAATATTCGCCAAGTTATAACGAACGTTACCCAGGAAGAAATTCGCCGTGTGTCTAGAAACTTATTTACGAGGTGCCAGGCATGCTTGCGAGCTGACGGACAACACTTTGAACATTTCTTGTAAAACCAGGTAAGTTTTTAGATAATTATTTTCACTATAAATTGATATTAAATGACTGTATGTTGACGCGAAGTAGTGGGGGGAAGTCGCGCACTTTTTACCGGCCAGCGAGCGGGTGTCAGCGCGAGAGCTTGCCGCGCCGTGATCGGTATCGGATGCGAGACTTAAATTGATGACCCTGTACTTGAATATCCTTTTTGTTAATCTGGAATCATCCATTCTGTAAATATGTCCAAAAAATTGCAATCTCCTTTTTCTTATCGTTTCTGTTATATTTTCTATGTTCATGTATATTTCATCATCAGATCTTAATTTCCATACTTCTGCTGTTTTCACTGGGCCTAAAATTTTCCTCATGATTCTCCTTTCTAGTACTTCAAGTTTATCTAATCTATAGTTTAGTACCAGACATTCACTTGCTTATAGGCATTCCGGTTTCACCACTGTAGTGTAGTGCCTTATTTTAAGATTTTTAGATAAGCACCTTTTGTTATAAAAATTCTTAGTGATACCATATGCACTTTCCATCTTGTGTACCCTTTCTTCTACCAAAGATTTTTCTAAACCATTTTCTTGAATTATTTCTCCCAGATATTTGAATTTCTTTACTTTTTCCACTGGGCCAATATCTGTTGCCAAATATTTTGAAGCGTTCTTGATGTTTGTAATAAATTTAGTTTTTTCTACGGAGATTCTCAAACCTGTTTTGTTGGCTATTTCTTCCAAGAGATTGATTTGTGTTGTTGCACTTGTTAGGTTTTCTGACAATATAGCAAAATCGTCTGCAAATGCTAAGCAACTTATTTCAATGCCTTTGTTTCTTCTCCCCAAAGTTACTCGCGAAATGTTATGTTCCTTTAGCTTTAAATTCCAAATTCTTACAATTTTCTCTAAAACACAGCTGAATAGAAGGGGTGATAAACCATCACCCTCCCGTACACCTGTATTTATCTTAATAGATTTTGATATCTCGCCCATAAATTTTACTTTTGAAATCGTGTCAGTAAGGGTTTCACGTATTAGGTTTGCCAATTTAGTTTTCACTCCAAATTCACGAATTGTTTTATCTATGGTTTCTCTATCAACCGAGTCAAAGGCCTTTTTAAAATCTACAAAAGTCACAACTATGTCCTTTGAATTCAGTATCCTATGGCGAATTATGGATTTTAAGTTAAATATTTGTTCTGAACAAGATCTACCTTTTCGAAATCCAGCTTGATACTCGCCCAGTTGCTTGTCAAGTGATGTTTCTACTCTATTCAGCAATATTTTTGAAAATACCTTGTATGCAATTTGAAGAAGAGAGATGCCTCTATAGTTATCAACGTTTTGTTTGTCCCCTTTTTTATGCAATGGGTGTATTAGAGCCACTTTCCATTCCTCTGGAATCCTCTCTGTTCTCCAAATATCTTCAAAGATTAACTGCAGCTCTTCAATGATTTTTGATTGAGACCATTTCAAAAGTTCAGCTGTTATAGAGTCCTCTCCGCTAGCTTTATTATTTTTTAGATTGTTAATTGCTTCTTTAATTTCTTCAGCATTGGGTGGTATATCTTCTTCCAGATTTTCTGTTGCTTGTGAGAATTCCAACTTAAGATCTGGTTCAGGGCAGTTTAAAAGTTGATCAAAGTGCTTCGCAAGTATTTCGCAGTTCTCAACATTGCTTAGGCCAAGTCTACCATTTTCATCTTTAAAGCATATGCTAGGCGCTTCATACCCCTTTAATTGACTCTTAAAAGTCTGATAGAAGTTTCGAGAGTTATTTTTAACAAAGCTGTCTTGCAGGTCAGTAAGTTGTGATTTTTCGAATGATCTTTTAACTCCCCTTATTATTCTAGCAGTGTCTTTCCTTTGCTGTTTGAATTGGTCATAATGTTCCGTCTTTCCAGAGCATTTCCACTTTTTCCATTGTTTTGTTCTCTCTTGTAACGTATCCTCCAGTGGCGGCCGGTGGCTTGGAAAGCTGGGTGTTGCACCAACATTTCTGATGTCGCAATTTTATATGGGAAGTTTACACATGTAACAAAAAATCAATTAACGTTAGATGAACTACATTTCTATAAAAACTGAAATACATGGGTTTTCCAAACTAACTGTACGTTCGACAAATAGACAAATTTTAATGGCTCTTTTGGGCTTCTTCCTATAAGAATTTATAAAAAAATCATATGCATGTATTTACGCCCTATGTCTGAGTTAATTGGAAGAATTTAAAACACAGCAGGTTGTCTAAGGTTGGGTCTCTATCTCCAGGATAATAAACATTCTCAACATAAAAATATGGCAACCGAAAAGTTTGTACGTTACGAAAAATTATATTACTAACAAAGACGGGCACATATTCTGCAAAAGGATAGGATTTTTTTTACTATAGCTTGAACCCCATCAGAGGAACCAGCCATGAAGTGCGCTCTGTCATACGTCTGCGCAATTCATTTTTGCGGAGTTTCATTCAATTTCTGCTTCTTTAATTAATCCAGTAAACACGCTGCTAATGTGTGTGCATCATGTTTTGTTTGCCTCTTACTACGTAACTTATCGGTACACAACAGCCATCTGAAATATGTTTGAAATATCACTAGTTTCATCTGCTATAATGGCTAAAACTTCCGATTCCTTTATTTGCTTTGATACTTCTTCTTGGCAAACCACCAACATAATCTGTAAAATTTAATTTTCAATTGTTTTGGACGTTCCTTTGAAAACAGTTGCCCTTACTAAAATGACCTTTAACACAGCATCCAACTCAACGCTAAATTTAATTAGTTCTCTCAAAACACCTGGATTTGTTGATGTTACACTTTCATCATGATCACGCAAGGCCAGTTCGAAAGAGCCACAGAAACGAATACAGTTTATTACAATATTTAACACATATCTATTGTGCCTAACTTCTTCGTTATATTCCGCAATTTACCTTCTATAGACACTGTCCAATTGTGCAGCTTCGTTAACAGTTCCAAAAAGTGTCAATTTCAAACAGCTGAAGATTGGTTGGTTCCTCAGTTTAGGAGCTGCGACAACGCGGTCATATCCTGTACATTTGATGTGTGGAGAATCTGTCTGATAACCGGTGTTAATTGTGATGGCTGTATTACTGAGTGTCATCTGTTTTTAATTCAAGTGAGGACTGCAGACATTGAATTTCAAGCAGTTTCTACTTTTGGCGCCAAAGGCCACCGTAAACGACTACTAGTTCAGAACTTGGTTACTACACGCCACCGCAGTCGGCTCCTGGCGACGAACGTTGGAACCTAAGAGCGTTGTTCAAATTTTTAACCTATAATTTAGCTTCACACAGGTGTAATTAGTGGAAGATTCTTTAACATGCCATAAATCTATGACATGGGACCACCGGCTTTACTTCCCCTCCGAAGGAATGCATACTGAGGGATTTTTAACGCTCTTAAAAATCCGACGACTTCGGCCGGGTTTGAACCCGCGATCTTGGACATAGAGGCTCAGCATGCTACCAACTACGGCACCAAAGCCACTCAGCTGAAGATTCATGTTTCTTTATTTTAGGGATTAATTTCCGTAACTCCTATTTTGGTCCACGCGGATTCTCCACCAACAAACATGGAAAACAGAATAAAGCGTTTTTAATGTCGCATTCACATAACCAATTATTATTGCCTTAAATATCTCCTTTAAACGCCCTCGTAGCCTATACTTATATTTTGGACAATACTTATGGTAATGGTCAACCGAGTGTTTTTACTGTGAGTTGATCGTCATCAGGGAGCTGGGAAAGCTGTCTAACTAGTAAATTACTCGCTCTATTAATTTTCACTTACACTCCACAATACAATTAATGTTTCAAACTAAACATTCCGTTTAAATAAAATACTAACTTACAAGATGCACAGATGATACATCTGGGTGCTATATCGGAAAGTGGCGCGAAAGGCAAACTAACAAAACACTGAATTTTGCTAGCCTGAAATTTCGTAGTGAATGCATAGTAGTGAATCAACCAAACAATAATAATAATAATAATGCACGGTTATGTATCTGCCTGGAACAAAAATACTCAATCAACTAAATACAGAACTAATCGCAACCCAAATCCCGCAAGAACAAGAGTGGTAAAAGCAAACATAAACCGCTACAGTACACCAACAATACGTCGCAAAATAGTTCAGTCACTTATCTACTGTACTTATAGCATAGTGGCGTTCTTAGGCTCGCTTCACAGGACAATTGACAAAAATATTAAATGAAGTTATGATGAGAAAACATCTAAAAATAATTGGGTGTGAACCAATGTCTCCCTATGAAATTCCGATATTTGTACTGTTGCGGATGGTGTAGCATTCCCTAGTGGTGTGGGAAAGAAACTACCCTTCAGGGGCGGATGACCTCGTAGTTCCGCCCCTTAAAACAACAGTAACTAACTAACTAACTAAACTACCCTTCGCGGGGTAAGAGAAATCGAGGGTGTTGTCATTTCCAAAGAGTGGTGTAGTCTAACGGTGCCATTTGGAACTGAGTGTTGCCAGGGGGCTGGCAGCTCGTCTGCAACTCCCTACTACCCATGCTGGCCAGCAAGCTATGCACAAGCTTGGCCTCGTCCCTGCCGGCCGCGCTGTCTACTTGGGAGTCGCAACAAGAGAGCTAACCCCCTGGAGTTTGATTTGAAGGCGGCAGCTTTTATAGGTACAGTGTGAAGCATTACGATAAATAATAACAAAATATCGATGATTTAAACACATTTTTGAGTGCATTAGATCTATAAAACTAAAGCATTAAAGGAAAAAAAAACGACGAATTAGTTGTAAAATTATTGGGAGTTGTGCAACGCTGCAACAATATCACCAGCCGCCCTTGGTATCCTCACATACTTGATTCCAGCAAGGTTTCTTCTTAGGTTTGGCTAGCCCAAACGTCTTCTGAGCTGCGTTGGTTATTTCTTTAGATAAATCTTGCCACTTCCCATGATGAGTTACTTTTATTTCTTCCTGAAAATTTTCCAATGTTTCTTGTGTAATTTGAAGTCTATTTGTGTTATATTTATTTACTCTTTCCCCTCTTCTGTGGTTTCTGTTGGGTAAGAATTTGAGTTTAATTTTAGACAAATAGTGATCAGAGTCAAATTCTCTGCTTCTTATAACCTTGACATTCATCATTTCGTTCATGTTTCTTTTGGATATAGCTACATGATCCAGTTGAAATTCACCTAGTATTGGATTTGGAGAAATCCATGTTTTAGCTTTTCTTGGCAATTTCTTGAAGAAAGTTGACATTAACTTAAGTTGAAAGTTTTTACAAATAGTAGTTAATCTCATCCCATTTCTGTTTGTTCTTTGGTGTGCAGCATATTCTCCCACTATTGGTCTATGAATCCTCTCTCTTCCTATTTGGGCATTGAAATCTCCAAGTAATATCACCACATTTGATTTTGGAATTTTAGATATTTCATAATCTAGGAGGTCCCAGAATTCCTCTACTTTATTTGGGTTCTTCTTGTTGTCTTCGTTTATTGGCGCATGGCAATTAACAAAAGTATATATTTTATTTTTGCATTTCATTGTCAAAAGACACATCCTTTCTGAGCGTGATTTGAATTCAGTTACATTGGCTAATAGATGTTTATGGACATAAAAGGCTGTTCCCAAGAGTAGCATTCCTTTCATAATTTTAATCGCAGGTTTACCTTTAGAGATTCTATAATCTTTCGTTTCTGTCACATTCTCATCCAAATATCTTGTCTCTTGTACTGCTAAAATTTGAATTTCGTTTCTATCTAAAAGCAGTTCTAATTCCTTCTGTTTACCCACCTTCAGTAAATAATTTACATTCAAAGTACCTGCAAAAAACTTATGTTTAAACTTAAGTCTGGAAGGATTCCAAGGATGCTCCGACTCATCCCTATTGCAGATGTTGGGACTCCCCAGAACCCTAGGTCCCGATGCATTGCATAACGCAATGGTGGATTTCTCTTCCGAGCTGCCACCTGGGGTAGTGCTTTCTTTCAGCGGCTTTTCCATTCTGCAATTGAAATTGTGTTTTTCAAGGGTAGGAATAATATTCCAAAGTAAGATCAGATTGTTAGTCTGAAATGATTTGTTTTCGTGGTTGACTCCACTAGGTTCTTCCGCCCTCTCAGCCGTTGAGAAATGAAATTCTTCTTCCGCCTTTGAGACCGTTGACCGTTTTTCTTAGAGCCCCCAGCACTGATCGACTCACCGACCCAGCTTCCCGCTGGGATTGGTTACCCAACCTTCCACTGGGTTGCTCGGCTTAACAGGGGCACCTCTTGTAGGTTACGTGCTGGAGTTGGAGTGAAAGAGGCTAGTTGGATTTTCTTGCTGAATCCAATATGTTATGGTTGCAGATGACAGGCAACGACGCATTTCACTCCCGTTTGCCCAGAGCCACAAGGACTTCTCCCAGGTTAATTCTTAAGTCTCAACATAATCTCCAAAACAATTGAAACATTTGTTCTATCGTTACACCAGTTTTCCAATGCCCTCTGCAAAAGTTCTGCCGCCACTGAGGTGGGTACGTCTGGACAGTCTCCTGAAGTGTTTCCTTTTTGGCGAGGCGTTGCCGCCCAACCATACCTTAATTCAGGAAAATGGTGAAAACCATTCAATGCTGGTTTGGACTAAACGGCAGATGGTCCAAAACTTCACACTTGAATTCTTTTAAAAAGTCTATCATAACGTTGGCACAGTGCGGTCGTGAATTATTTTCACGTTTTTCGAGAATTGAAGGTATGGTTGAACGGCAACGCCTCGCCAAAAAGGAAACACTTCAGGAGACTCTCCAGACGTACCCACCTCAGTGGCGGCAGAATTTTTTGCCGAGGGCATTGGAAAGCTGGTGTAATGATACGACAAATGTTTCTATCGTTTTGGCAATTATGTAGGAGACATAAGAATAAAACAAGCAAACATTTAGTAGTAAAATCAGTTTGGTATGTCAATCTGTTATTTTTATACAGTCCATCGGTACTTGAAAATAAAAAACTTGTATATACTGTCTATAAATAAGTTTGATGCTTTACACAAGATTTTACAAACTTATGTATCTAAACATTGTATATAGTGATATATATTTAGTTTCAGAAACTATTTATTTCTTCTAATGATTTTAATTTAAAAATCTTAATCTAGTAGCTGAGCAATCCCTCAAAACACTGTTCCAGATTATTCCATCCAAAATTGTCTGTGTAAAGACCTTTTGATTGGAGCTATTTAAGCAATCTATTCTTCAATTTCGATGTTCTGTTTATCACTGCCCTCTGACAGAGAAACTGGAACTTAACTGCGTGAACTGTGACTGAGATACTGAAACGTTTTGCTAGCTCCTAACTGTTGGGTGAGAAATGTAACTGTTTACCTTTGCCTAAGCTATGTTGTTTTAATGGGCGCCAAGACCTCAATGCAATGTTGAAATCTAAATTTGTATTTAACAACGTCTAGCTCTGGCAGAACACCTTCAAGACTCTATTCACTCAGATCGTGGTATGATTTGATCATTAACCCAACAAACAATTGTATCAGGAGAAGGAATTGGTCTATATCTAATGCTACCTACTGAAAGCAAAGATTGCATTGTAAAAGAAATGAATTTATTATATAAAACAAGTATAGCTAAATTAATAATAATAATAAGTACAAAATTTAAATTGGAGCGTTGTGATTTGAATATTACCGATAGAAAATTACGTGAAAACGGAGTCTGATAAATTGATTTTACTCTTATTTCCAAGCTATGAAGTTACTGAAATATGAAATGTAAAACAAAGAAAAATGAGAGATTGCGTATTTCTGCGTCATTTGCGCTTACCATTGGAAATTGCCAAGGCATTTCCCTCGTACTTGCTGATGCTGTGTGCTTCCCACAGTCTCCTGGACGTCGTCATCTCCGTCGAAATTTGATGATATTCTCGTAGATTAGATAATTCTATGGTCCGTACCTCGGACCCAAACACTCGTACAACCAAGTTTTACAAAAGTTCGTCGCTAACTCCACTGAACATCGGAGCGACTCGCACGCGCATCCATACTCCTCAAGTATTTCACAGATAGTCCTCGTTTCACGGCGCGTCGAACGATATATCCACACGTTGGCTCCCCCACCATGGTACCGACATCTAGCTTACGTCGTCCTCACTGATTGGCTGCACCCTACGCGCTAGATCCCCACTCCTTCCTCATTACACTCCGCGGGAGGGAGAAGTCGATTTCCGTTTCAACAATTCGCCTTTTCTTGACGATGCGACCCAAGATTGCGTCATGCTTCTCGACAAGAATCAGCGTGTACTTGAAATCCCAGTGAGTCATCTCTCTCAAATACCCTAACTGACAAAAACTCCGTAAAATTCCGTAATCAGATAATTTTCTATGATATCGTCGTTCGTAATAATTTGCTTGATAGCGTTTTCTAAGACATAGAAAACCTATCTGAATGCTAATAATTTTTATAAAATGCTCCGAAAATACCTAAATAATAATTATAATAAATTAATAATAATAATAAATTACCATGAAAAATTCTCTTGGCTGAACAATTTGCCGCGTAAATAAATAGAGAATGGCTTCCTACTGACTTATGCCAGTTGCATAAAACCCCTCGAAAAACACGTTACAATACCAAAGAACATACAACTGGTTCCCACCCTTCAAAAATCCTCCTTGGCTGAGAATTGAAGCCACGATCTTGGGCGCATTAAGCAGACACTACCGTCGAACCACCAATTAATAAATAAGAAGAACTGTTAAACATAAAAGTGCCTCCCCGCGGCGTGGCCGTGATGGCAGCGTCCTCAGATCACAGTTTCAAATTCAAATTCCAGCACTGGTATTTTGGTATTTCACTGGGATTTTCCAAACTTCTTCCAAGCAAACACCAGAACAGTACCTTACTTTCAGTCCTGGGACACCTACCCCAATTCCGACCCTAATAATTCCACACTATTACAGTCACCACAGAAACACAGGTTATCAGATAAATTGATCACACACCCAAGTACACAGGGCTTAACATACATTTTCGTTTGAGACTGTTTTGCCTTTCAGAGTCCAGTCTGCAAACCCCTGTTTGCGAACAAGTCGCCTCCGTGATCCCCTATTAGCAGTTAGCACTGCAGCCTCCTCTGTTTCTCACTTTGAAATCTTTCAACATTCAATCTAACCATCACCTCCTACATCTAGCTCTTCTTATCTTACCCTCCACAGCCGAACTCATTGACCTCTTAGGTAATCTCTCCTACTCCATTCTCTTCACATGACCCCACCATCTGAGTCAGCTCATACGAACAGCTTCATCTAGCGTGTTCATTTCTAACTTAGCCTTTATCTCTTCATTATGAGTACCTTCCTGTCATTGCTCCAATCTATTTGTCCCAGAAATCATTTCTGTTACCCTCATATCAGTTACCTCTAGCTTATGTATCAGATATCCTGAATCTACCCAACTCTCACTTCCATACAGCATCATCGGTCTAAATCAGTGGTTCTTAACCGGTGCTCCGCGAGTGCCTCAGGAGTGGTCCGCAGGAGAAAAGGGTCCACCAGCATGTATAAAAAATTGGCCTTAAAATGGGGATTTCGAAAACGATGTGTGTTGAACGAGAATCGTCCGAATGTATTCGCGGCGATGACTATCAGGTTTTGAATTGAAATATCTTTAAAATAAGTGTTATTGAGGAAAGGTTACAACTGATAAGGAGTATTGGGGAGGAATGGGTGGGTGGGGAGGGGTGGTCCGTACATGATTCAATTTCACGCTGAGTAGTCCGCAGACTTCTACGGGTTCAGAACCACTGGTCTAAATACTGAGCAATAACAATAACATAAAAATCCAACAGGTGCAGTAAGTGTTGAGATGTAGAGTCAGTTAAAAGAAAGGAGTTCATATGCTCGAAAAACAGACCTCCGGGATATTTTCAACTCTGAAAAGGGAAGACAACTAGAGGGGGGCGGGAAGCAGAAATGTCAGTAAGTCTGAGCATTTCAATGGTTACGGTTGCTTCAGTTTGGGACTAGGAACATCTCGGTCATCAGCCCCATGTGTGTGTATGCACATCACATAATACAATTGCCAACACCGCAGATAGAACAGGAATATTGTTTTGCTCTATTTAAGAACCTCATATTTCCCTGTGTCACTGCCGAACAAATGCTTACCGATCTTCAGATTTTTGACATTCTTCCCCAGCTTGGCGACAACTCCACTAGCTTCATGGCCGCAAATCATGGGAGACTTCACAATAAAGTTGTTGATTCTACCATGCACCAAGTAGTGAACATCGGAGCCACAGATACCAACACATGCCATCCGGAGCAGCACCTCTGAAATGAAAGTAGAGAAATATTTTCTCCAATTCTCTCCATTTGAAATAAGCACAACAGAAAGAAAGCAACTGTTCACTTTCTCTTCAAGAATCTTATTATATAATACTCAGAAAAACAGAATCGACACAATTCTAAAAGTAGAAAGGAGAATAGCTAGAACATGCATAAATAAATAAAATATCAGAAAGATGGACAATGGCGGATAGTACCAAATGAAGTGGTATACAGAGAACTGGAGCCCATCACTGATACTATTCGGAAGAAACGGATTTCTTTTTTTGGTCACATTATGAGGACACCGGAAACAAAGATTATCTAGAAATATTGTTGAGAAACTTTGGAATATGAAACAACAAGTAGGATGGATTAAGGAAATTAGAGAAGATAGTATTAGAAATAACCTTGGATGACTTGCAAAACAAAACAAACAAAACTGAAAGACATAAAAATGAGATTTTAACCAAAAATAGACAAACGTCATACAGTAAAAAAGGGTGTTTACAGATGAGGAACGCCTGAGAAGATCAGAACGAATGAAAAGTTACCGGGTAACTCGGAAAGAAAACTTACTGAAGAAGATGACGAAGAAATGATTGACTGATGAGGCCGTAAAAGGAGAAAGAGAAGAAGAATACGCTAAGGTGTGTGTTTCACAAAACTCAAGCTCCTAAACCAGAGGGAGTTAGATGGTGTGGTTTATACCCAAATCTTCCAAATCGGCTCAATAATACAGGAAAAATCTTGCATTCCTTGAAAAGTCAACAAAATATATTTATTTGTTTATAAAGTGCTTTTAAACAAATAAACAAGCGATAGCCCCTGGCAGAACTGTGTCGCATACAGCCCGCATAGCAATAGAGCCGTGTGGGTAGTCTATACACATGGGGGCACACAGCCCATTATGCTAGTATTTATTTAATAAGCTATTATACAAATAAATATTATCAAATAAATATATTTTCATTCTTTGTAAGGATATGCATTTCTTTTATTATTTCTGAGGTTTAGTCATAACACATTTTTGTAATCAGTAATTGATAAACTTGACACAACCAATCTTAATTAATATTCTTAATTCAACATTTAGCTGAACAGGCTCAAGGCACAGATGATGGTTGTTTCTTCGACATCCTATACTCAGCTACACACACAAATCTTTCTCAAAAAATTCTTTATAGAATACTACCTAGTATAGGACACAATGAAAAGTTATATTCATTTATCCAAGTTAATTCTTAATGTATTCCAATATTAATAAATGTGCGAATTTCAATTGTAGAAGTGGATAGATCTGGTTAAGAGTGACGTTCTGCAGAAAGGTCATCATTGGGACAAGATGGTGGAGGAAGAATGGTTCGGGGATAGAACGAGATGGAGGGGTACCACCCCCGGGCAACTGGAGATGGTTTCGAATGATGATGATGAAAAATAATTTAAATCAATTTAATTTTTATTGCTCTTCTTGCAATACCATATATCTGTCATGTTCTCTTAGTAATTGATCAGGCCCTTGAGGTGTTTTAAAGGCGAGTTTGAATGTCATGTTTACTATTTAAATTAACTTTCAAATTGACACCCATGGGCGACCTGCGCATCATGGTGAGGATGTCACAAACAGCAATGGGAATTAACCATTGGAGTTTCAAATCCTCACGGCCCAGTTCGGAATTGACCCCAGGACCTTTAAGGTCAAAGCCTAGCATGCTAACCAGAATGAAGACACAATGGAAGAAGCTACTCACGGTCATCCTTGGGCTCAGGAATGGGTCTCTGTTCCTGGAACAAAAGAATAACCAAGCTTCAGAGCAATGAACACACAACTTCAAACTACCTTCTCAAGTAAGCAACCGAGTCGATGCTCACACTTGACAGCAAAAGTACGTGCTCTGTCATACGAAGCACTGCGGAATCACGAGTGCCCTAACAAACAGCAGCGAGGTGGGTTCCAAAGCAGGCGTCCTGTGGCTGTTCGTGTGCTAGTATAGTGTGTCAGTTGTTTGTTGTGTCTGCAGACCTAGTTCAGAACAGTAAACCTCTCACAGCATTTGTGGGATTGTTAAAACAGACCAAGACTGTTTGTAAATAATATAATAAATAATTAGCACCAACGTGAAAGTCGGGTCAACTACAGTAAAACTCCAACTCTCTGGATTAGTTGGGACCAGACCCGATGCGGATAATCAAATATCCATATAATTAGATAAATCATGAAATATGGTATTTTCTTTAAAGAAAGCTAAATTTGCGATCCAGATAAGTGGTGATTCGGATTGTTGGAGCTCGAATAATAGGAGTTATACTGTAATTATCTTGTATATCTAAATTAAGTAAATAATCTGCATCTGAAAGTATACACGTGACGAAAAAATCAAGTCATCCCCAAATTATTTTTACATAGTGAAGAATATTTGTAAGTGTATCTTAATTATTGTTGTTTTAAGGGCCGGAACAGCAAGGTCATCTGCCCCATCTTTTTCCTCAGTCTGAGGGTGGGTGTGTCAGCAGGGTAGCAAGCAGCATTTTAGGTGTTTACAAGTAGGAGGCAGAAGATCATTAGGAATGCTCCAATCAGGTCCAGCATATGGCCAGACCAATGGGACAAGTAACTCTCTCTTAGCCTTTCATTTGGTTTGCGTACCGGCCAAATCCTAGCACTCGGTCCATAAAGGTGGTAATCCTCAACCCTCAACATTGTTTTAGCCATAGACTTTCCACCACGATATTGAATTAGGAAACAGACAGAGTTCAATGAAGCGAGTACATCTTCCATGCACGACTGAACTGGAGTGAGGTGAAGAGAAACAGAGAGCCATGGGGCTGTTTGTTTGATCAGCAGTTGATCAAAAACACATCATTCATTCACGGTACATTTAACAGAGGTAGACATGACAAGGAAATTACATTAGTGGCTGTGAGCAAACATTATTTCACCAACAGTCATTACCTAATTCCAGCCTTGTGTCTTTAAGAGGAGCCAGCTCCAGAAAATACAAAAAATGTACAATTTCTGTTTCTCTTTTACTAAAATGAAAATAGTCCAGAATTTCCAGATTATTTTTATATTTATAATCTGTATAGAATGTTATTTTGGAAGTCGACTCCGTGGTGTAGTGGTCAGCGTGCTTAGCTGCCACCCCGGAGGTCCAAGGTTCGATTCCCGGCTCTGCCATGAAACTTGAAAAGTGGTGACTGGAACGGGGTCTACTCAGCCTCGGGTGGTCCAATTGAGTAGAGGGGGTTCGATTCCGACCTCAGCCATCCTCGAAGTGGTTTTCCACTTCGTCTTCGGGCAAATGCCGGGATGGTACCTACCGCAAGGCCACGGCCGCCTCCTTCCCTCTTCCAAGTCTATCCCTCACAATCTTCGCCTCCCTTCCCATCCCTCATGAGGCCCCTGTTCGCTTTGCAGGTGAGGCCGCCTGGGCGAGACGCTAGTCCCGCCTCCCCAGTTGTATCCCCCGACCCAATGTCAACTCCAGGACACTGCCCATCGAGGCGGTAAAGGTGGGATCCCTAGCTGAGTCCGTGGGAAAAGCTTGAAATAAAAATAATAATGTTATCAGTTTTACGTCTCTTTTAACTACTGAGGTTTTTAAGAGTTGCTGGGCTGCCAGAATTTTATTCCAAAGGGGATCTTAAACGTGCCAGTAAACCTTGCTTGTCACAGCTCCCTTGCATTTGCATACACTCAAATGCCAACTGACTGTGCCAGGATTCAATCCTACAACCCTTGAAACAACAAACCCCACCCCAATACGATAATAATGGACCTTAAGCTTCTTTTCCTAGCTCCTTCTTATTGTAAAAAGAGGCAAGTCCACTTGTTCTTGAAACGCTCCCTATATATTGGTACAGGGTTATTATTTATGTTCGCCCCGATAAACACGGCAAGCTAAGCCGGCTGTGACTGGCGCAGATCACGGGCGCGCACTTTTACTTTTTTACCAAACATGTTCAATAATGCGTGTTTACAGTGCTCATAGCTGATGCTGAAAATGTTCTCCCTCTCTTGTAACACACACCTGACATCTTCTGATGAAAGAATGGACAACAATCTCGTCTAATGTTGTCTGTTAACTTTTTTAAATTATTTACGGAGCCTGTTTTCTTGAATCGTTTAGCGAGCCTCCTAATTGTACTGGCATTAGGCACAGGTCTTCCTGGAAACTTGATTCGAAATTTTCGTCTTGTTTCAGAACAAGACGTTCTGCTTTTCATGTACGAATTATGGATATACACACGCTCGCACAATGTGAACTGGTGTCTAGGCATGACCAACAATCACAGTAATCACAATACTCACTAAACTTGCAACACTAACGTCTAAGCTTTGCAGATACACGTCCATATGAATGACAAAACACGAGTAAACTAACGATATGAGTCAGCGGAGCGCGCCAACCACCGGCTGAACCATGTACGCGCACCCGCGATCTTTGCTTGCCGTGTTTATCGGGGCGAACATAGACAATGACCCTGTATATAACTGGTGCAAAGAATAGGCCTACACTGTTCTCTTTGAACTTAGTTTACCAAAAGCTTGAATTCCTGAAATTCAGTGCACCTTTTCGGACATGAAACTTGAAAGAAATAGTTTTGAAGCCATTTCTCAGTGTCATAGATTTATGGCATGAAAAAGAACCTACCACAACAATTGGTAGCGTATAGCTAAATTTGTAGATTATATTTCGTTTGAAACGCTCTTATCAAGTTCCAATGTTAGCCACTAGGTGTCAGTGACATCTGGTAGCCAAAGTTGGAACTACTTGAAATTGAACGGTACTTGTAGCTCACCCCATGGGTTTCCGTTTAGGAGCAGCTACAAACTCTGGCATGCCAAACATGTCCTCGGACCCTCCCGGCACTAAAAGCCATACACTAAAAAAATAAGTGTTGCCTAATTAACCCTCAGCTTGTGATGTAGTATTACTGTGACGTACATTGTGAGGTGAGGTCTGAGTGACCGGCGATTAATCTCGTACACACAATAAAACTATTTACTTGATATTTGTCGTGTTGGTACTTCAACTACTCTAACACACGATACAAATATAAACATTTCCTAAAATCAAAGTATAGGTCTTTCGTACTCATATTACGTTTGTAATGCGAAAAAATAAAGGTTTTCTTTGATCATTAGAATTAATTAATTTAAAAAATAAAAACTTGACAAAATATCATTATACAATTAGGAGGGCTGTTTTTTAAGTTAGGGCCGTTTTTTTAAATTAATTGAGCATTTTATTTTGAAACCACATTTATTTTTAGGTTTTACATACCTTCCTCTATTTTTCTACATAGTGCCTTGTTTATTTAGGCACTTGTCATACCTTAAAACTAAGTTCTGAAATGCCTCTGAATGAAAGTTTGCCGCCTGCTCTGACAACCAAGAATTCACGGCTGTTTTCACTTCTTCATCGTCGGCGAAGCGCTTCCCACCAAGATGACGTTTCAGCTGCGAAAAGAGGTGGAAATCGCTCCGAGCAAGATCAGGGCTGAGCGTTCATCGTCATGATGAACTCCCCACTTTTGAACTCGCGTACCCATTTTTGCACTTTTCCTTCCGTCATTGCATTATCACTATACACCTCACAAAGCTGACGATGAATGTCTGCAGCCGACATGTTTCTTGCACTCAAAAAAACATATCACAGATCGTACCTCACACGCGGCGGGCGAATCAATAATCTTGAACATTGTAAAGATGCACAGTTCAGCGTACAGGTTAGCTACACAGCTGCAACTGACGCCTGCTTGTTCGCAAAGATGCCGGGAGGTAGCGCGCACGCTTGTTGCGGCGTGAGCACTAACTACGGGCTTTAAAAAAATCGTCCCTTACTTATAAAACAGCCCTCGTATTAGAAACAAATATACATGGTTGACACAATGAAACATTAAAACATTCGTCTTAAGCTGAAAGTGTATCTCCCGCCTGCATGGTCAGCGTGGGACGTTAACTGTGAGGCGAGGTCACTGATACAGGCCGGACGTTTGTTTTAGACGAGTGAAAAACCCCAATGGAAGCCTGGAGGCGAGTTACTACAGTACCTGTGTTGTTGTCACCTGCCCGGTGTATGTCAAAACTATCTCACACTACTGCTGAAGTACAGTCATTGGCAAATAAAATGGCGTTCTGTTCGTAACTATGTAATGTGTACTTCCGCATTACACAATACTTCGACATGGACTGTACTGTTCTGCACGGTGGTGTCGTCATGTGCTCAAGTCTGGAATTTCATTACATGAGACCAGTGGTGACAAATGTGAAGCGAGAGGGCTAGAGAATGACTGTGTACAGGCTCACCTGCAAGCTTCAAGGTCAAGGGCAATCGTCTAGAACAAACGTCCGACTTGTACCGTTGGAAAACTTGACACCCCAATCGCCCGCACATAACAATAGCTATAGGATGACCACGTAGAAAAGAATGTTTCAATGCGCAAGCGCACCAAAGTAGGGGAGAGTGTTTCCAGCTCCCTTGTCTCTCCACTACTAGTCTTTCTTCTGCGCATGTGCGTCAGGTAGGGGAAGTGTCTCTCTCTCTCTCTTTCTCGGTCCTACTGGTTTCTTTGTCGTTGGACCTTGTGCTTGTGCAAAGTGGAGTCGTAGTGCCAAGTGGGGGAAGCTCTACAGCAGCAACTTACGGTGAGTCACTCCCCCAACATTCTTTTCTACCTGGTCATCCTATAGAGCTGCGCTGAGCTATGCAGTGACTCAAGGCAATGTGCTCGGAAAGTACACAAAACAAAAGGCGGGAAGTAACAATAGAAGGGATAAAAATAACACTTCAAAATATGATTGCGGTCACCTTGCTACGTACAGCTTAGAAACCTGTACCAAATCCAAGAGAAATAAATACCAGCCCTGAAAGGCAGATAGGAAGGGAAATAGGAGAGAGTCCGCCTCAGAGTCACTGGAAAACGGGAAGAAACAGATCCAGCTCAGGTATCCTCCCGAACTCAACAGCCGTGAGCCCTTGAGGGTGTAGCACTATCCAGGGCGCACCTTCAGTGGTGGGGCTACACACACCCTGCCTCCTTTATGACCTTGTGCAGAAGGCAGGAGATAATATGATGAAAAGAAAAATAAGAGGTCTGACCCGTTGAAGAATGAGGGTATCAGGAAAGATGGGACAAGATCCAATTAAGGCGGGAATTTGAAAGACTCCCTAGACCTCGGATATCCTAATATCGTCAGGGTCGGAAGAGAAAGAGATGATCAAGGGAGGTGCAATTAAGTGGAAGCAATCGAGAACTCAGCTGGGGGTCCCCTGATCGCCAACCAACGTCCCACAAGTTGTAAGCCCCTGAGGGATGTACTGAACAATGATTCAACAGAATTGCAAGAAAATATGATACCGGTACCCATTTTTCAGAAGATACCTTATGGGTATTCACTGGACGATTGATTCCGTAATTACTTGGATATCTTCGTAGGTCTCAGAGGCCAGGAAGTCCTAATGTGCGTTACTAGCAGTGGTAAAGTACTATCCCGGTATTTGCCTGGTTGGAGTGTAGAGAAACCACACTCAGGATAGTTTCTGTCGGTGCTGGGTTTTGAACCTACGATCTCTGTACAGGCGCGGATTCAAGGGGGGGGGGGGTCACGGGGGTCATGAGCCCCCCCCCCCCCAAACGGAGACCAATTTTTTTTGCAAACTCAAAAAAAAAAACGAAAAGGTAATTACCAGACAAATAAAACTTAACGAATTTTAACTAAAAACAGTTTTTATTTTATTTTATTCAATACTGAAATATCTTTATTTGAATTATTATGTTCTGTTACAACTGTACATATTTACAACTTCAAATCTCTTATATAAAAACGATTATTTATACAACAAAATCAACTCGTCTACTTTGTTTAGCAAACCTTGTGATTACCGAATCGAGTTTATGGTGATGCCACGATGAATGTGCAGCAATGCACGGATAGGAATTTAGGGCTTTTTTCGCATCAAAAATTTTTGCCGACGTCCAAACTGCAAGCTTGGTTGGCAATTTGAGCTGTGACTTTCTCCCTTTGTCGGTACCTACTCGACTTGCCGAAACTGTAACGTACTTGATACTTTTCTCGAAGCTCGATGTAAAAGTCGCAAAACACGCCGTTGCAATTCGTACGAATATTTTTGTTTCGCTAAACGCATCAAATTTCTATCCATGAAGCTTGCAAAAAAATTGGTCTGGTTTTGTACGTTTGGTTATTTTGTGATTGCGTTTTTAGTGATACCATTTTTCTTAACAATTTCGATTCTCTGACCCCCCCCCCCCCCCCAAAGCCAAACTCTAGATCGATTCTCTGACCCCCACCAAAACCAAACTCTAGATCCGCGCCTGTCTCTGTACTTGCTACAGCTGCCCCCGCAGCCGTGGTGCACGATTAAAAGATCATAACAACGGCGTGGGACTCTTAAAATGACGAAGAGAACAAGATATGATCAAGGGAGGCCGACAGGAAATATGCCAGAGAGGACCCCAGCGCAATTAAGTGGAAGCAATCGAGAACTCAGCTGGGCCCCCCTGGTCGCCAACCAACGTCCCACAAGTTGTAAGTCCCTGAGAGAGGGGGAGTGTCGTAGGAGACGAAAGAGAGTTTGTGTCCGGAACAAAGTTATCGCGGGAAATCGCGTTAAACCAATCATCAAACCTATCTCTGTCACACGGAAACTCGTCAAATGAAAGCACACCTCCTATTTTCTTCCTGTTCGAAGTGCAAAGTGGCACACAACTTATAGTCCAGTCAATAGACGAATTTCACCCTACATCAGACGCGGGATCGTTTTTTTAATTTTTGATGTTGTTTAGGACCATTAGGTAGTTATTAATCCAAGTTTCCGTCATCCCCACCCCCTTGCTTCGTCCGCCATCTTGAAAAAACTGTCAGAAATCGGCACTTTTTTCAGTTTTTGGCCTCTAGCACATTCCCAGTTCATTTGTTTGAAGATATGTCTAAATAAGAAAGTGTAGATGACTAAATTTCCAACAACTTTGATGTGATTTTTTTTGTAGGACCAAGCGTATTCGAGATACGAGAAGGCGAAAAAGGGCGAAAATTGGCGATTCGGCAAAATTTTCACTTTCGCTCCACTTTCCATCGCAAAAACAGAGGGAAGACTTGATCTCAGCAAAACGTTTATTGAATGAAAGTTGTAGAGAATTTAATTTCCTTTGAAACTCATGTATGAAAAAATTAATTACGAGCGATGGGTAGGAGTGGGGGTAAATTTAAGAAAACTAGAGGAAATGCGTTTTTTGTGATTCAGTCCTGGAGTGCCGTGTTGGTGAAAGTTTTTCGTTTTCATTATATTACAACCATTTTCTGAACACAGCAGTGCATCTAAATCATATACCATTTTTTGTCTAAATATGAATAGATGGGGGAGAACAAATTCGTTACACATTCATTTAAAAAAGTTAGTCTGTAGCCTATTTACAAAATATAGATTACAATACAATGCGTTTTATATATTAATTATTTACTAGGGAATAATGAACACACTAAAATAAAAACTTTAAAATAGATGGAGGGTGGGGTGTTGCTACAGTAACCGGAGACGTTTCGCAAGGGGAGTCGGGAGGGCTGACTCTTCGGCAGGGTCATCGTCGAATGGTATGGACGGGTCGTCGATGTTTTCCTCTTCCTCGTCAGCGGCTATCAAGGGACGGTTGTCGCAGGACTTTCCGCCGCAGCAGAATTTGCAGAAAGTGGAGCAATGCAGACCGGCTTTTCTGCGGAACAGCCGGTGACACACCTGTATGATACCGTCTTCAGCAGGGTACGAGGGGCAGCATCTCTGGTGGTTGTTGTCGGAATCAAGCCCCTACTTCCACTTGTCCAGCCAAAGATGATCAGGTCTTTCTTCCTGCTTATCCAGGACATCACTTGGTGGTATACTCTCAAGGAGTGGTATCGCGCTGCATCGGAGGTTGGGGGCAGCTTTTCCAGGTTCAAGTTTGTCGTGGTGGCAACAAATGTTGTGTGTCGGAGGTCAGAAAGTGATTGGTCGATTTTCCCACCATAGAGGACGACCAATATTTGTTCTCCTGCTTTGGAGATGTCCTCTAATGTGGCTTCTGGGTCCATGAAGACATCACTTACCTCCAACAATAATGGATTCCTCCGGAACAGGGAACAACATTTGGTTTTACCGAACCCATACATGTTTGACGTTGTATCACACCCGCTGATGGCGTGGATGAGCAGCAGGTTCTCGGCGAAGTCATTTATAAATGATGAGGGAGAGTACATGACGTCAGGTGAATTGCCTCTTTATGGTTTTTAAGGTATACGTTGTTCATCGTATTTGTGTCCCAGTGAAGATGACTAATAAATCGATGTCTTCCCCCACAATAATTACAGCGTCGTACGAAGAAGCCATCGATGTTGCAGTGGTCATAATGAGCACGTCAGCATCCTCCTCAGCTTGCTTGTTCATGACGTTGGACGCTTCATGTGTTGTTCTGAGGAGGGCAACAAATCGTTTTTATTGTTCTCATTGGACAGAAATTTGTCTTGAGGAGTTGTGTTAACTGTGGCTTCATCAAATATCACATCTGCTGAGGCGTTCAGCTTGCGCCTTCTTGCTCTTTCAGCATTCTTGGTACTCATCAGAAGATTGTCTGGGTACCAGTCGAAGATGACCATCACCACTCTCCACTGTCCCATAATGCTGGTGGATGTACTTGATATAATCGGCACAAATTTGCCCAAAAGTCGAATTTCGATTCCACACAATTTTGTGGAGCAGATGCCCACCATCGATGACAGTGAGGTGATTTGAGGGGGGCTCGAAATCAATGGGCAGGGGTGTGAACGCTGCATATAAAGCAGACTTTGTGCCCTTGCGCATGCCATCCTCGTTGAACAACGACATAGTGTACGGTACAAGCCCATAAGAGAGGTATTCCTCAAGGTCGTCCTGGGTTGTTTTTGCTATGCATATCCTGTGATAGAGTGTGAGTGGGTCCACAGCAATCTTCTTCTCCCCAACTTTCAAGATGTTCTTGTCAGCTGCTAAAGATATCACTTTGTCCTTCTTTTTGAAGGACACTTTATGGAAGGTTGTTCCCACTATTCTTGAGAGTCCAGCCATACCGACTTGTTGGGCCTTGTAGCAGTTCACCTGCTCACTTTCAACTACACCAGAGTTGATGCTCATAATTTCCTCTTCTTCAGGGAAAGGGGGGTGTTTTGACAACCATTCGAGCAGCCGTTGCACATCTTGTTCGTCCCGCGTGATCCTGCTCGGCCTCAGAGTGTGAGTGTATGTGTGTGGTTACATTTATACCAAAAATGGTTCAAATATTATTTATATGCACTGCTGTGTTCAAAAATATGTTGTAATATAATGAAAACGAAAAACTTTCACCAACACGGCGCTCCAGGGCTGAATCACAACAAACGCATTTCCTCTAGTTTTCTTACATTTACCCCCACTCCTACCCATTGCTCGTAATTGTTTTTTTATACACGAGTTTCCAAGGAAATTAAATTCTCTACAACTTTCATTCGATAAACTTTTTGCTGAGATCAAGTATTCCCCCTGTTTTGCGATGGAAAGTGGAGCGAAAGTGAAAAAATTGCCGAATCGCCCATTTTTGACCTTTTCGCCTTCTCGTAGCTGGAATACACTTGGTCCTACAAAAAAGCCCTTCCCCATCAACGTTGGTAGAAATTTAGTAATCTACATTTTCTTATTTAGACATATCTTCAAACAAATGAACTGGGAATGAGCTAGAGGCCAAAAACTGAAAAAAGTGCCGATTTCTGACAGTTTTTTCATGATGGCGGACGAAGCAAGGGGGTGGGGATGACGGAAACTTGGATTAATAACTACCTAATGGTCCTAAACAACATCAAAAAATAAAAATAAAAAACGATCCCGTATCTGATGTAAGGTGAACCCCCTTTTTGAGCCTCTATTGACTGGACTATTAGTATGACATACTGGATTTGAGCAGCGGCGTTCAAACCATAGTTTATAATTTACCCCAGTATTTTACAATTCCATCAGCAAACACTCCAAACAACGTAGGAATTCAGTATATTAATACCGACTATTAACAAGAATTGAAACTGAAACAAAACTTTGAAGTTCTAAACGTAACACTGTGAGAAACACACTGCACAGATGTTTACTAATCGCGCCTATACATGGGTTGGGGGTGCGCTCTATCGGCAACTAGAGGATTGTTTTTCAATTACACGTTATGCATGGATTCTAACTGGGAATGGCAAGGCCGGTACTGCTCGGGTCCAAGCTGTATGAACTTGCGGGGTGAGGGGAAAGAGCAGGGAAGGGTCGGGCGAGAAGAGAAGTATCGATCAACAGCCCACCGTGATATTCCTTTCTATTCCAATACTGCTAACATTGGGCCGTTGCTCAAACCACTGTGGTGTTAGGAATGAGTGAGTGAGTCACCGACCAATGTATTTGGTTCTGTACTATGCACGGACCGAGAAACCACATCACTCGTCAACACCACTACTCATAGTCCGCGATGCACATTCCTCTCAGGTTCACGCAGCTTAGACTCCGGCAGTACAGAGAGCGCAGCATACAGGGGTAGATGTAGATGATTTGTAGTCTACGTCAGTATTATTCGGCGGGAGGCATAGTTCGCAGGGGTTATACATATGTCTTGCGCGCAGCCAAGAAGGGTACTTAGACCAGCAGTTAGCTCTGCACTTCCCCACCCCCCTAAAACATTTGCCACGCTGAGCGTGTCTGCGTCTGATTGTGAGAACCTACTGTCAAGCACGTCAATGTTCTTAGATAGAGAAGTATCCGGCAAACTCTCCGAACCATTCTACACCTCTTTCCTACCGCTGAGTTCTGCATAGCTCAACGCCGGTATTTGTACTGTAGGCCTATAGTAAGTAGAGTACCAGTGACTTAGTTTACTTAACTTTTTCTTGGATTATGCAACTTGATGGCGTGGAGACCTGGTCTCAGTGAACTTCCAAAAATTGTCCGTTACTAATTGTATTGAACTTTTATTTTGTTTTTAACCAAATTACGGTTGCAGTTTTGTGCAAATGTTTTTCTTCTAAGTGTTGCCCCGTGAAAGTGGGGTGCTCAACCTACACAATGGTGCGGGAAACTCGAGAAGATACGCCGATGAAAGAAAGTCGTTTTATGAAATTCTATGAAGAAGGAAGGACAAGATGAGGATGGATACAGCCATGTGGCCTATTTGCTCTTCCTATTCCCAGTAAACACTGCGACTCATATCTGCGCTAGTCTAATAAATGAAAGGTGGCTTCAGAAATAAATATCTTCCCAAAGCATTTTAAAAGTCAAAAATAACCAACATTATATTGTAGGTCTACATGATTGTAGATTTGAGGGATATTAGTGCAGAAGAGGTTTAAATATGTTTTCATTAATTATGCTGTACTTATTTGAATTTGAATTTATTGTTACTCTTATACAGGCCACTGAGGCTACAAAGCCTCTTTATGCAGCTCTCTTCATTCAGAGGGCGGTTATATACAATAGAATAAATGAAGAAAGAAAAGAAAAACTTAACCTATACATACAGTTGACAATAATAAATGAAGAAAGAAAAGAAAACTTAACCTATACATACAGTTGACAATAGAAGTTCTTGTTATTACATCCGTTCACCTTGAACATGATAATTGTATAGCTGATAGATCACAATGAAGGGAGTGTTTTATCGCTCTGATAGGAAGTCCTGAATACTGGTGCAATTTATATTTATTCCAGAGAATACTAGCTGAAATACGGAATGAACCTTTGCATTTTTCGGTTCTGTGATGAGGTATCTGGAGCATTTGTGCAGTGTGTCTATTCGCACGGTTATGCACTGATTGCATGGGAGTTAGTGTGCAGTAAATATAAGACGGAATTTTGAATTTTAGAATTTTTATCACAGTCAGAGCCATGGCATACTGTCTTCGTTCCTTTAACTTTAGCCATCCAATCTGGACGTAAAATGGAGTTATATGAGACTCTCTTGGTACATTGAGTACAAACCGCAAGCAAGCATTTTGCATTCTTTGCAATTTTGTATTGAGGACCTCTCCCATATCATGGTAAATTATAGATCCATAGTCAAATATTGGTAATATCAAACTCTGTATCAGTATCTTTCGTACATTTTGGGGCAAATAGAAGCAAGTTCGCCTAATTTGATATAATGCCGATGCAACCCTTTTCAGAATCATGTTTGTGTGATCCTGCCACGATAATCGAGAGTCAAAAATAACTCCCAGATTTCTTACTGCTGACTGGTACGGAACTGTTTGGGATGCAAGCTGTAAAGGTGGTACTGGGTCAGGTAGGGAACTGAGTAATTTGGTATAGCCGATGATGATCGGTTGCGTTTTTTCGAAGTTAAGTATTAGATTATGATCGAGTGCGTACTGAGATAGGCTTTGAATGTCACTGTTAATTAGAGCTACCTTCAAATGAATGGATTTCAGATCCGTGTGTAGATATAGCTAAAGGTCATCTGCGTACATATGATGTTGACAGAATTTAAGGACAGATGGAAGGTCATTTATATACACGGAGAACAGGAGTGGACCAAGGACCGAACCCTGCGGCACACCTGTTGTTACTTCACACCATTCTGAAACATTGTCATCTGCTAGGACTACTCTCTGACATCTGCCTGTTAGGTAAGACCTAAACCAGTTCGTTACTGACTTTGAAAGGCCTAGATTTCTTAATTTAACTAGTAGGATCTCATGGTGAACTCTGTCAAAAGCTTTGCTGAAATCGAATAGAGATAATATAGTTATTTCCTTCCGGTCCATTGCAAGACGAATGTCGTCTGTGACTTTAATAAGGGCTGTCAGAGTACTATGTTAGGCCTATAATATCATCATAATGAAGAGTGTTAAATGGAGCTCCTAGTAGTAGTAGTTAAATGTAACAAAATGATGATAAGTAGTTCATATAAGTTAAAATAATTAGCCTATTTCAGTAAGAAGTTGGCTTATTGATATAAAGTGTGTAATATTTCAAACGTGACGCGATGTTGGTGTGTGTACAGGGTCGTCCTCAGGGGAAATTCTCAGTTGGGGCTGAATGGTAACATTAGCTAAGCTCACAAGAAGGGCTCGATTAAACGTGTATCGAAACAAATGTTTATAGGAAATTCCAAGTGAAGGGCAGACAGAGAAAGCTTAAGTATTTTAGTGCACGTAATTTACACGCCATCGCAACATTCATGCACAATATCGACACAAAGGTGTGTTTTGGAGAAACTAGAATATTCACATAATATTGAGAGCTTAATTTGTTTCAGAAATACAAAGATAAACTGGAAGGGTTGGAAGCAGGGTTACATTCCATGTGGTTGTGCACCAATATGACACAAAGAAACTGAACGCCATTCCATTTTTATTTTGGCTGAAAATATGAGCTATACGAGCTTATAACAAAATGTGTTATTTATTTAATAATTCAGTAAGTTGAAACCTTGAGTCAATAAATAGTTGTACTTTAATCACAGTACCGGTTTCGGCCACATTGCGACCTTCTTCGGCGTTATATTATAAAATATGAAAAGAAGCAAGACTTACATAACAAAGTTCCTTATCAAAAGTTGTTATAAAAATCATATCAGTTGTGCTTCGATTAGGTCGAAAGCCTCACTGAGTTTCAGGCAGTATTTCTTCGACCAACGGCTTCAAACGGTTGGATAAGATGTTGGCCAGGATTTTACCAGCAACAGAAAGCAACGATATACCTCGATAATTACCACATTGTACCCTATCACCTTTCTTAAAGATGGTTATTATCAAGGCATCCCTTAGGTCTTTAGGTCTGGTAATGGTAGTCCATATTTTAACTATGAGTTGGTGTATGTGATGAACTAGAGCAGTATTCCCTACTTTAAAGAGCTCTGCAGGAATCCCATCCATGCCTGATGCTTTATTGTTTTTGAGCTGATTGATGGCAGATTCAATTTCTGATAGAGGCGGAGGATCATCAAGGTGGTCTTTGGGAGGTCTCTGATGAAGACGGGTGAAAATGTTATCATCAACCTGTGTGTCCCTGTTGAGCAGCTCTTCAAAATGTTCTTTCCAACGGGAGTTAATGGAGTTTGTGGCTCTAAGAAGTTCAGTGCTATCTTTAGACTGCAGAGGATTCAAACCATGATAATGTGGCCCATATATAGTTCTTGTTGGTTTGAAGAAAGCATGAGTATTATTCGTTTCGGCTAGATGCTGCATTTCACGGGATTTGGAGATCCTCCATTGATTTTTCAAGACCCGAGTTCTCCTTTGCACTTCAGCCTTTGCATCTTGATACAGTTGCTGTTTGGAGATAGAAGTTGGATTGGCTTGCCATGCATGGAATGCTTTCCTCTTCTTATCAATAAGATTCTGGATTTCTTCATCCTTCTCATCAAACCAGTCGGCATGCTTCATATACATATATTTTATAACATAACGCTGAAGAAGGTCACACTGTGATTAAAGTACAACTGTTTATTGACTCAAAGTTTCAACTTACCGAATATTCAAACTTCGTCAATAAGGACAAGTGCTGTCATGGTTATATTCTTGGCTTTTCATACTTATTTATTTAATCTTAATCATATTGATCCTGCGTGGCTCAGCGGTAACGTTCTCGCTTGCTGGGCCCAAGGTTGCAGGTTCGTATCCTGGCGCAGTCAGCTGGCATTTGAGGGTGCGCAAATGCGAGGGAGCCGTATCAGTTGATTTACTGGCACGTTAATGATCCCCTTCGGGGCAAAATTCTGCCGCCGCCCCCCCCCCCCACGTCTCTAAAAGCCAGAGTAGTTAAAAGGGTCGTAAAACCAATACCATTATTATTATTATTATTATTATTATATTATTATTATTATGTTGATCATAGCAAAATTCTCAATGGTGGCCCTGTCCTCTTTCCTCAGCATGGGCGATACGACTGTAGCCAATTAGTAGCTTGTTATTATTGAAATAGTCTCTTGAACTTCGGGGAAATAGACAGAGCGCTAGTTTTTTGGCCGGTGCACATTTCAAACAGAAGGCTAAGAGCGAGTTACTCACCTCGTTGGTGAGAGGAGCGCCTCATGGGTATGCTGGACATGGTTGGGACATTCCTAATGGCCTCCGGCCCCCTACTTGTAAACACCTATCGCAGCTTGCCACGGGTTGGTCGAACTGCGTTAATTGGGTTAAACCCAGAGAGTCCAGTCAGCTTACGCTAATGGGTTTGGGGAGAGTGGGGGTAGGCAAACTCTCCTGAAATGTTGGTTAAGTGGTTAAGTTGACCGACAGCTATGTGCACCTGGACTCCCTGAAGTTTCCATAGATATAATCAGAGCAAGTAACATGTTATCCATGTACAGGCAAGTTATAGGAAACTATACATTTTGTGCGAGTTGTCACAGCGGGGCCAAAAGTAGAGGTGTTCGAACAAGGGATGTTCTGCACTTTTATGCATCTTGTTTTGTGGCAGAATACATATAACCAGTTTGGTTCCCACGATATCGTTTTAAAGCTCATAGTGCAGGCCATAACTTGCATAAGTTACGAAGACATTATTACATAGCTACAACATAAATATTAAAATGTGCAGTGCAGATCTGAATAGTAACTGTAAACACACACAGAAAATCATCGTACTTGAGCTTTAAGTGCAAGGCAAAAGAAATCCAGGCATATGGAATAATTCTAAAACTTGTTAATGAATACGTCTTTGAGATCACAAGAGTAGATAGTGAAGATCAGTGCAGGTTGATACATTCCGACAATAGGCTATTTGCCTTCACGTGTAGTTTGGAGTGGGGGGCAGTGAAACACACCTCAGGCAACTTCCCCTGTTAGGATTTTCCTGATTAACCCCCGTGGAGAGAACCCATTAGCGCAGCTCGATGCCACCCTGCTGACACAAAACCCTTCCTGCTCCACCCTCAGACTGGGCGGACGGACTTGGACTTGAACGAGAGAGGTCACGTTACTGCAGGAGAGAGCCGACTGAGTACTTCAGGACTTCGCCGCGGGGAGCGCTTCGGCGAGCCCCGCCAGACCAGTCTTCGCCCAGCCGGCACGAGCTCACCAGCTAAGGACGCCAGGAGTCCGAGGCAACTGCAGCCAACCAGGACCGTCAAGGCCGCCCGCCCGCATCTCATCACATCACCTCATCATTTCATTTCCCAACCAGTTGTGGGCTATCCACACTTGGGGCTAGGTTAGGGCACGCCGTGAGTCAGGGACCCGTTCGTGTCGGATCATCCCGCGCTCACTAGCTCGATTTTAGACTTATCCCCTCATCTCATATATAGGCTAGCACCAGGCCAAATCCAAAAGAGCTTGTTGTCTGACTCTGAAAGAGCAATTTGTCTGGCAACCCCTCTTGGCTCTGGTGCGACCCCTATTATTTACATAAGCTGTCTACTTCTACTATCCCTATGTATGTCGTGTTCACCCCGCGCCGCGCACCCCCTAGCACCCCAGGGGGGTGCCAATGCGGGTGGTCCTCTGCCTAGCCGCTCTTGGGTCACGTGAAGCCGTGACGTAGTTAGTATGGCAAGTGTCGTGGTAGATACAAGCTAGCCACAGTGAATGTCAGTAGCCGTAGCGAAACAAGTGCTTTATTTCTTGTGTGTGACCTTTGTCTTGTTCCTAGTTTCATTTACGTGTTTTATAGGTGGTACATTGTGTATTGAATGTACTCCCCTTCAGTATGTACAATCGTCTGTGCACTAGTTGAAGCAGAATAAACTCATGTACGTTCCCTTACAATGGAATGTGCTATTGCCAAATGCCGGAACTATTAGAGGAAATCAAAAGACAACATTGATATTGTGTATAATTGCTTCCCAAAAGATACAACTCTTGTGAAAGCTTGGCTGGTAAAATGTAAACGAGGGGATAAAGTAAATATATCATAGTCAATGCAAAAGTTTGCTCCGTCCATTTTACGAGCGATGTTTACTATTGTGATATATTGGGCCTGCCATCTCTTCATCTTCCCTTCGCCAGTGTTCAAGAGCCCTACTCGGACATTAAGAACAGCCCTGATAATTAGAATGACGGGTCTCCACCGCTCTTTCAGATAAGAATAAAAATGAAGATTAGCATGCAAATCTTTTCAACTCCTGAGCGTGTAGTGTAGGTCGTTATTTCTCAAGTCAGTATATATATATATATATATATATATATATATATATATATATATATATATATATATATATATATTATTCTACGAGTTCTGAAATCAGTGGCGTAGCAAAACAACGTAATTCAGATGAGGATTGGGAAGGAGGCGTCCGTGGCCTTAATTAATTTGGGAACCATCCCGGCATTCGCCTGGAGTAGAAGTGGGAAACCACGGAAGACCACTTCCGGGATGGCTGAGGTGGAAATCGAACCCTCTTCTTCTCAGTTTGGCCTTACGAGGCGCAGTGTACCCCGTTCCAGCCGCCAGACCAGAATGTAATTTCTTGGCAGAGCCGGGAATCGAACCCGGGCCTCCGCGGTGACAGCCAAGAGTGCTAGCCATTTCGCGAAGAGACGGTTCAAAATAATTGGGGTTCCCAATTGTAGGTTGAAATTATATAAATTAATACCTGCTTTTCCAACAACAACAACAACAACAACAACAAAGTGAATTATTAGCAGTCATATGAACCCAGAATTTTGGTTTCATTGACCAATTCAGCAATAGCAACAAAATATAGGGGTGGATGACCTCGATGTTCCACTTTTTAAAACAATCACCACGACCAACAACAAAATAAATATAAATGAGCTGCAATTATTTCAATTGGAGGGATCGTAGCAAATGTTTGAGGTATTCTTTCGTTTACAATCAATCAATGCTTTTTAAGTAGGTTAGACAAGTGTAACAACATCTCTCACTTTACTGGTCATTAATTTTTTAAGTACAATAATAATAATAATAATAATAATAATAATAATGGTTTTACGTCCCTTTTAACTACACTGACTTTTAGAGGCGCCGGGGTGCCGGAATTTTGCCCCGAAGGGGATCTTTAACGTGCCAGTAAATGTACTGACACGGCTCCCTCGCATTTGCGCACCCTCAAATGCCAGCTGACTGCGCCAGTTTTTTGTTTTCTTTAAGTACCTGAGTCGTAATCTATTAAAATACCAAATGTGATATAACTGTGAAAGAAGAATGATTAAACAATAAAGGATAAGAAAAATAAAGGACAGGAGAAAAAGAAATGCCCTCAACCCTCGAACAATGAGGATTGAGGGACTTGGAAGGAAGGAGAGCCATGAAAGGCAGATATGAAAGGAAAAGAGGGGAGGACCCGCCGCAAGGTAAGACGAAAAAGGGGAAAAAACGGACCCAGCTCAGGAATCCCTCGGGGTCGCCAACTCCCAAACTCACCAGTTGTGAGCCCTTGAGGGTGTAGCATTATCCAGGGTGCACCAGAAGTGGTGGGGCTACATACACCCTGCCCCCTGGAGGGCCTTGAGCAGTAGGCAGGAGATAACATGAAAAGAAAAAGAAGGCTGACCCCTCGATTAATGAGGTTATCAGGAAAGATGAGACAAGGGCCAATTAAGGCGGGAAAGTGAAAGACTCCCTAGGCTTCGGATACCCTAATACCGTCGGGGTCGAAAGGATACATGAGTTGACCAAGAGAGGTCGACAGGAAAGAAGACGGAGAGGAGCCCGGCACAAGTAAACGGAAGCAATGCCGCACTCAGCAGGAGTCCCGTGGTCGCCAACCCATGAACATTTTGAGACAATTTTTCAATATTTTCGCGGAAATGAATTGAAAAGGGGTCAACGAATAATGCATACGCTTGCATTAGTATTGCAACAGAAGTTCCCGTGCACTAATGAGAATGCTATTCGGCTGTATGTAACAACGAGGACATTATTAGAATGCGCTTCCTCAATGCCCTTAAGTCTCTCAGAGAGGCTGAAAGAAGGTCAGCAAGCAAACGCCTGAAATGGGCGAAATCAGCCTTGTAGAATCCCTGTGTTGGTGATGCCATGTACTTGTGATATTGTATTATATTGTATATGAATTTCCTTGTGCTGTGTGATTGTCATGTGATATATAAATAATTAAAATAACCTCACGGAAATCTCTCATTCCATATACTGTTCCCTTCGCTCACTACCTCCCAACCGCTCCTTGACATAGTAGCTACGTCACAGCTGCCAGCCAATTGCCGCGCGCTCCCCGACTTGGCCCAACCTTAGTATTTAAGTAACCTTGCTAGCACCCCTAGCGCCCCTAGCGCCCCCAGCGTCCCCACCCTCATCAACCTTCCCCCATACGTCACTCCCCGAACCAAGAAGAAGTTGACACGCCTCTACACATGGCGGATAGCTGAAACCCTAGCAGCCCAGAGCGTGACCCCGGTAAATAGCCCAGCTAACACCGGCAGCCCGCTCATGAGCCCGAGGGAACCCAGCATCACCACTCCAGAACCCATGTCATCCCCCGTGCATTGTAGCACACACGAGCAGATGCGCAATATAGGCCGCAGCCTAAGCGTGACCCAGGTGCCGCGGCAAGCCGCGCCCTGCAGCCCGCTAACGGAAGCACCTATTCATCTCGCTCTCGCAGCGCCCCAGACCAGGCTGTTGAGTTGCGGAGATTTCCCGGACGGCTGCCTGGACTTGCCCAGCAGTCCGCCAATGGGAGAGCCCGACTCCAGCCCCGTCGCGCCAGCGACACCACAAGGCGCGGCATTGGTGCCAACAGGGACAGTAGGCAAGGAGACGCCCATCCTGGAAACCACAAGACCGGCAGCGAAAGCCGCCCCGTCAGAGGTCCAGGAGAAGGTAATCCCAGCCCTTATGTCAATGGTGATCGACTTGAAAAGCCATGCGACGGACCCCAACCCTACGGGAGGCCGGTTAGTAATGGACGTGCTGCCTGACAAGCCACGCCGCAAGAAAGCCGGTATTACTAAAGGGGGGGCCAAGTCAAAGGCCCCAAAGTCGGCAGCCCAGCAGTCCCAGTCTCCGAATGGCACGGCGACTCCAACCACAGGCCTCGGCCCGGAAGGAGCTCCGCCAGCGATATCGTTGAGCGGGAAGGCTGGCGAAGGCAACCTAGCCAAGGTTAAGAAGCCAGCACCAGCGCGGACTTCCAAACCTGGGCAGGGTAAAACCAATAAAAAGCCCTCCACGCAACCTGGATCCCCTGAGCCCAGGAAACAGACTCCAGAGCTTGGGGAACAGGAGGAGGGCTTCACACCGGTCCTGTCGAGGAGGGAGAAAGCTGATGCCAAGAGGCAAGCCCAAGCGGCTAATGCTGAAGACGGGCAGAGGCGGAGTGGTTCGCGGGATTCGTCCGGCTCGACCACTTCCACTTTCCCTGACAGACCAAGCAGGCCAAAGCCTAAAAAGCCGCCGCCACTTACGCTCTACACTACCGACATTACCAAAATTGATAAGGGACTTGCAACAGCACTACCACATGAGTACCGTAGCAAGTACCATTTCAAAACCCCCAAGCGAGACCCCGGCACGTCTGTCTGGCTCCTATGCGATTGCTGGAAAGCCTACCACTTTTGCGTGGAGTACCTGGAAACCGTTAATGCGCCGTACTCACAGATCGTTTCAGCTAAGCCTGTAAAGCGATATGAGCTGCGCACACCGGCAAACCAGAAGACGTGTGCCGACCTCGCAGCCGCATTCAAAGCGATAAATTTCCCAGTGGAAAATATCGAAACGATGCGCACGAAGTCCTCCCGCATACACTCCCCACTGTACTTGGTGTCAATCCAGGCGGGGCCGGAAGCGGACAGTATACTAAATGTAAAAATGCTGGCTCGCATGGAGGTGAACATCACCCCATTCCGGACTCCCACACATGCGCCGCAATGCAGCAACTGTCAAAGGCTGGGTCACACCTCCAAGGGGTGCCACGATAGGCCTTGCTGCAGGCGATGCGCGGATGGACACCACTCTGCCAAATGCCCATATGGTTCCAATGAGGCAAAATCCAAGTGCAGAAACTGCAAGGGACCACACGCGGCTAACTATAAGGACTGCCCCACCCGCAGGGCATACGAAGCCAACAGGCGAAGCACGCTGCAAACTGGTGCGCATCAAGGTGGCATGCACCAGGCACGTGGAGGCCCTTCAGGCACCAAGGCATCATCAATGCCTAAAGGCCCATCAGGCAGGACCGAAACTAGATTTGAAGGGGGGACACAGCCATCCCTTAACAGAGACTTACACCCAAACACTGAGATCAACCCCCAGCCCGGCACTTCCACCAGCCCAGACCCGATCTCAGTGCCTCCTCCCAAGGAACAACGGAAGAAGAAGGTCCGGTCCAAACGCCCCAATAAAACTGAAGTAAAGACCACCACGGCTGCGGAGCAAACGAGAGAAGCCCAACAAGCTTCTAGCTCCATCCCTTGCCAGCCACAGGAAGTCGCATCGCCCCCAGCTACTCTCCTCCCTATTGCCCCCACCCCTCCCTCAAACACAGCCACTCAGGCCAGCCCACCACTGGATCAGGATCCCAGCACCATCTGGGACAAAATCAATGCCTTCCTAAATCAACTCTTCCCAGGGTTGACGATGGGAACATTGTGCCAGGCCGTGATGGCGCTAATTATGCAGCTAATCACGGCCCCCATGAGCCAGTGGATGAGCATTTTCACCACATTTATTAACACCACCTTCACATCCCGTCATGGATAATACACCTGACCTACCTGAAGGGAACGAGGGGAACCCAAATAATACCCCCAACTACACACACACGGACGGAATCCGCGTTCTAAACTGGAACGCTGATGGAGTCCGCAAAAAGAAAACGGAACTCGCGTTATTCCTCCAAACCCATGACATACACGTGGCACTTATCACCGAAACTCACTTACAGCCCAGGCAAAAATTCACCATAAGAGGCTATCACACAGTAAGACGTGATCGCCGCGAACACACGGACATGTCGAAAGGAGGAGTGGCAGTACTGGTCCGTAAAGAAATAGCTCATATGGAGTTAGACAAACCAGAACTGCATTCACTCGAGGCCTGCGGAATCCGCTTGCCTGTGCAAGGTACATACCTGAATATTTATTCAGTGTACAATCACATCGCCGACCGGATAAATACACAGGACATTGAAACCCTATTCAAAACTGGCGCTCATACCATACTTGGAGGGGATTTCAATGCCAAAAGTGCCCACTGGGGATGTCTCCGCCCCAATCAATCGGGGAGGAGGCTTTATGCGCACATGATAGCTAATGACTACATAGTCGCTGCCCCAGACGAGCCAACCTTCGTACCGCAAGGTAATTCGACGGACATTGCTGACATTCTGGACATTTGCCTGATGAACCAGGTAACGCTCAGTCATAGAATCAGTGTGATAAATGACCTTTCGTCAAATCACAAGCCAACGATTATTACACTTGCGACCCCCCCCCCCCCCGAAGTCTTCGAAACTGGAACCAGGCCCATACGCAACTATAAAGCTGCTAACTGGAACCAATTCAAGGCCATACTAGACCAAGAACTAGATGGCAAAGATGACATGCCTCTACACACAAAACAGGAGCTAGACACGGCCGTGGAAACCCTAGTTTCAGCCATCCAAGTCGCCTTGGACACAAGTGTTCCCCTTGTAAACACCCGAGAGCGAAAACTGGAAATACCAGCACGCATCCGGGCACTTATAAGGGACAGGAACAACATAAGGCGGGACTGGACGAAATACCACAGGGACCACGACAGAGTCAGGAAAAATCAACTTAATGTTGAAATCCAGAACGCTCTCCATGAACATCGGTGCAGCTCTTGGGGCAACCTCATTTCAAAATTTGGCACCAACCCCACAGAAAATACACCATCAGTGTGGCCCCTCGCGAGACACTTCACCCGCGAAACCCATCAGGTGCCGACCCTAGAAACACCGACAGGACCGGCCTATTCGACACGGGACAAACTGGAGGCCCTAGCGAACTCCCTAGAGGAAGCATTCACTCCCAACGATACACCCTCTAACCCGGAGTTTACGCTCAGGATGGATGCAAAGGTAAATGACTTCATAACCAATGCACCCAAGCCGGAAGTCCGCAAAACCAATATTCACGAAATTAAGTGGATCATCCGGCACCTCCCCAATCGAAAAGCCCCGGGCCCAGACAACCTACAGAATATAGTTCTGAAATGGCTGTCTGACAAGGCCCTGCAAATACTAACCTCCATCTTTAATGCAATGCTCACGCTACAGTACTATCCTGAGTGCTGGAAGCAAGCAAAAATATTAGTATTCGGCAAACCGGGCAAAAACAAGTCAAATCCCGACAACTACCGCCCAATAAGCCTACTAGACTCATTAAGCAAAGTATTCGAGAAAATACTGCTAAAGAGAATAGTAGCGCACGTTAAGGAACATGGACTGCTCAGGAACGAGCAGTTCGGGTTTCGCAACCACCACTCCTCAACGCAGCAGCTTATGAGGCTGGTCGAAAACGCCACGGTAGGGTTCAACCTAAAACGCGACACCGGAGCTGTCTTCTTAGACATCCAGAAAGCTTTTGACAAGGAGTGGCACACAGGCCTACTAGCCAAGCTAATAGACTGTAATTTCCACCCGGCCTACATACGACTTATCCAATCATATCTAGAAGGCCGCACATTCCAGGTCGATATTCTGAACGTGCTGTCCACTAAGCGACAGATCAGAGCAGGCGTCCCGCAGGGGAGTATTATAGCTCCCGTGCTGTGCAATGCTCGGCAATGACAGCCCAACACTACCGCATAGCCAGCATTCGGAAACGGCTGCAGGAAGCGCTATGGGCCCTGGAACCCTATTTCAGAGACTGGCGAATAAAAGTCAACGTGGACAAAAGCCAGGCGGTTCTCTTCACCAAGAAAAACCGCATCACACGCCGACCCGAATCCATCAGGCCACTCACACTATTTGCGCGCGACATACCATGGACGAGCACAGTTAAGTATCTGGGAGTAACCCTAGATGCTAAACTAACCATGCTGCACCATGTTAAAACACTACAGCGTAAAGCCAACATGCGATTACTGCAGCTTTACCCATTCCTAAATAGGAAGAGTCGTCTCGATAAGACGCTGGGCGTAAACATGTATAAAGCCCTCATAAGGCCCATTATTATGTACGCCAGCCCCGTATGGGGTTACACAGCTAAGTCGAACCTCAAAAAGCTGCAGATGATCCAAAACAAATGCTTGCGGTTAGCACAAAAGCTCCCGCGGGATACACCCACGCGGGAGCTAGAACGTATAACAAACACGCCAAGCATCAAGGCCTTTGTGCGACAACTTGCACTAAGGTCGCTACGCTCCAGGCGCTATTCGGCAAACCCACTCGTAAGAGCCCTTGGCCGACACGAAATGGGCCGAAATAGCAAATACCCTACCCCTCGACACATTCTCTTCAGGTAAAGTCAGGTAAAGGTAGGTGCTATGAGTAGCGCAAAGCGGCACTAACCCCAGGGACATACAATACAAATGTCACCCCCAAAATACACATCCCATGGAATTCTCCCATGGATAACCTCAACTCCACATTCCCAAGGAAGTCCTTGGTCACGGCTCAGGCCAACCAAGGCGGCCGCACGCGCTCCCCTTGCTGCATACATGAAGTGTATATATTTATGTGTAGAAACTGTCTATGTCCATGTGCACGTCTGACTCTCTGTTTCAGTTTGTTCCATGTTCCAGCTTAAGTAAAAAAAAAAAAAAATAGTTTTAAAAACCCTTCCCCTGGCTTGCCGAAAGGATAGCCAAGGGGAGGACTATTAATAATCGTTAGCTTATAGTTTCAGGACGAGTGTATGCAGCGGCGGAGTGATTGATAACAACCATCAGCTATGTCCAGGACACGAGAGAAGAAGCCCCTGTTCGCAGGCGTGGCTCCCCTCTCCGGATCACGGAGACTTGGTACTAGGACGCTCTAGGCGGGCGGACTGTGTTCCGAACCTAACCCCGGAAGTGCAGTTCGTCCGCCATTGCGGACGCGCTAGTCCCAGCAGTGCCAAGCCAACTGATTCCCACAAATACTAATCTCGGCGAGGAAACGGATTTTGCAACTGTTGCATGATACACCTCCCGTACTAACAAAACCTATTCATTTCCATACCCACATTATCCTTGCATGTGGCAATAACCAAACCGCCAGGTTTTACGTGTAGACAATCTTTCCTTTCTGTCTATGCGGTTTTCCCTGGCCCTACAATCTTACCGTTGTATATGTGTACATATTTATATGTGCACATATATGACACTATATACCAATGTTAACAACAATCCATGATGCCTGGTAGATCGCGACCGCGATGGGACAGGCGCAAAGCCTCAAAGGGCAATCCTTCCTTTCCAATCCCCCATGCTTTCTCTTCTACTATCGTAGACTAACTGCATGTCGGAGGCACCAGTAGTAAGGTCGGGTGCCACGCGGGGGGAGCGGGAAACCTTTCGGGGCCCCCCCGAAAAAAAAAAAAAACCTCAGACTGGGGACGGTGTGGACTTGCCAGCATACGGACCGATCAAGAACTAGCGCGGTCTATGTAAAGCCTTGCGCGGATGCGGGTTTTTCGCCATGCGGATATAGTTTACAAGGGTATACGGATCAACAGCGGATAATGTTTGGAATAAATTTGCGGATAGTTTTTAGGATCCAATCCGAACTTGTTGAATATCATTACTAGGACCCGGATGTTTATGACATAGCCATTCATGTTTTACCGTTATATTTTTTTCATGGCAAATGTAACATGATGATTTAAGCTAATCTCATTCAAATTTCATCAAGCATAATTAACACTTCGAACTGAAAACGGTTGCAATTCTGGCTGTATAACATTCATTTTAAACATACCGTAGTCTAGCACATGGCATACATAGCCTAAGGGAGCGACTTTCTCCTCAAATGACTAAATGAGTTGCTTTAATACTTTATGCTTTATCTAAAAAAGTACCTTTAGTGTGTTTTTATTTTAAAAAAAGTTATCTATGCTAATTTTACACGATGTGTCGCTTCTGGTACGAATAAATAAAATCTAAAAAAATATTATTGTAACGCCAGTAGATTCGGATACCAGTCGTGCGCATGGTTCTATCTATAACTAGGTGGGCACTGTACAAAGTCGAGGACTCTTTACTGACGCCACCAGAGAGAGTTACCAACCTCACAGCCAGCAATGATTGCAGTATTGTGACCGCGACCCTGACCCACGATTTACAAATTGCCCTTTGAACAGTTTGCGTAAGTGAGCGAACATGCCATCAAGTCCTTGATCTTGTGGCGAGTCCCCAAATGACGAGCATAGCAACAAAGTTAGAAGAATGTGTGAAAACAGAGAAAAGACTCTTATCGCTAATTGTGTGCGAGGAATATGTGAAGACATGGTTCTGATAGCCAAGGAATGGCATTCATTCTTATCGCCAATATTGTGTGTGAATAATGTGGCGAGCAGGAGGTGTGGGAGCAAATCAGCCGCGACTACTCTTGGTCGACAAGATGGGCTACTTTCTGGATCGCAAATCAGATGCAAGCCAACTCAGTTGCTCAGTGATATGTTTCAATATGCATGAGAGCACACTAAATAATTCAGTTTGTTCACTTGCCGCTAAATAGCAAATGGAATTTCACACCACCCAGATTCCCAAAAGCACAGAACGTATTAGTAATGAAGGATTATCTACACATAGCAGTAAATACGCTTCCGTTGAAGTGTAATCGTAAGCGAGTTATGAACCGACGGCAGTTCTATAAGTTTCCAAAGCGACAATGAAGACGACGAGCAAGTACCTTAAAATTTCGAGAATGAGCATGTCTGTGAAATTTTCTGTCGTAAGACAAAGTACATATTACATAACCTCTATGGACATCAAATTGGCAGGTGAAAAGCTAAAGGAAGTAGGAGACTTCTGTTGCTTAGGAATCAAAATAACCAGTGGTGGACGAAGCAAAGAGCATATAAAAAGTAGGTTGGCTCAGGCAAGGAAAACATTTCTACAAAAAAGGAATCTGTTGACATCGAATATAGCCTAGATTAAGGTATTAGGAAGTCATTTTTGAAAGCCATTGTCTGGAGCGTGGCGCTCTATGAAAGTGAAACTTGGACTATTGGTGCAGTAGAAAAGAGGAGAATTGAAGCGTTTGAAATGTGGTGTTACAGGAGAATGATGAAGATCAGATGGGTAGATACGTTTACAAAGGAAGAGGTATTAAAACTAGTGGGAGAGGAGAGGTGTTTCTGGCGACTGCTAATGAAGAGAAAATATAGGTTGGTAGGGCACATACTAAGACACCCAGGAATAGCAAGCTTATTTATGGGAGGAAGGGTCGAGGACAAGAACTGTAGGGGTAGACCAAGATTAGAATATGTTAAACAGATTGCGTCGGGTGTAGGGTGCGGTAGCTATGTAGAGATGAAACGATTAGCTCGGGATAGGGAGGCATGGAGGGCTGCATCAAACGAGTCAAAAGACTGAAGACTCAAACAACAACAACAACAATCTAAAAAGAAATACCCACATGTGCTTAATAAGTCTAATACACCTTAGCCAATCAAATTTTTAAATTAATACGATTCAGAGGGCAGGGAAACACTTATCCAAACCTTAGAAGAAATGAATCTGGGTAGGAAGACCAAGAAACTAATAGACAGACGGTGATGGGCACAACATCGAAGATCAAGTTCAGAGGGATTTTGTCTGAATCCTTTGAGATCAATCATGGGGTTAGACAGGGAGACACTCTTTCCCCCCTTCTCTTCAACTGTGTTGTTACAAATCAATTCTTCAACTCATGTCTTCAATTCAAGAACAATCACTTTTATTGTACACAACAAGGAGCATCACTATCCAGCCATTACATTCAGTTACTCCTGTCCCATCTTGCTCATCGACGCTCCAAGGGTGCCAACTTACAAAAAAACAAATTTAATTACAGAAATACATTCACAAATTACAGAAACACATTCACAACATTCTCCCACCTTGAAACGGTAGGTTTCAACTAAAAGCACAAAGATAATACAAAACATAGGAATAAACAAATATTTACAAATTCAGTTTGGTTGGCCTTTTAACAACCCTGCCCCTTCTTGTCAGAGCAACAGCTTCACTCTCAACTACTTGAGGGGGGTTACTAGAGTCACAATCAGGCACCAAGTCAACAGCATTGGGACCACACAAAGAACCATCACTATTTTCATAAGGAGATCCAATCTCCATCAAGCACAAACGTTGGACTGGTCGCAACAATTCACTCTTAACTGTTTTTACCTTCGAAACGAATTGTGTCTTCAAAATTTCGCAAACATCTATCATCTATGTCCGACCTTTTTGTTTCTGTCTGTTTCTCAATTCCAATAACTTCTAAGTCCCATAAAGGATGGTGTAAATTGAGCAAAGAGGTCACAAAGTTTGTCATACTGCTTACCTCTTGCCTCTCTGCGGTACCCAGGAGACACCATCCAAGCTTCGTCTCAAATGCTAACAGCTTAGAGTCAATACATTTCACACCTGTAACAAGTTCGCCCATAACATCAGCTCCTAACAACACATCAATAGGTCGGTTAACTCCATCATCTGTCAATGTAATACCATGTGCAGCCACCTTCCCTAACAAATGCGGATCATTCACAGGTGGTATCAAACCACAAATCTTCTTCTCCCTAAGTGCCTTAAGAACAAAACTGTTATCACCCTGTAAGCTAGTTAGTTCAATTTCATGAATTGGATGTGATATTTCAGATGACACACTCCCACCAAACAGCATATGACAAATATTTTCACGACCACATTCGATCAAACCCAATTTTTCACAGATAGCTTCCGAAATATAACTGCGGTGTGAAGCAGTATCAAGTAATATTCGAACAGTGACACCACGCAATTGTGCTACTAATGTTTTTAAAATGACAGTTCCACTAGGCCCTGCAAATAACGATGCTGTTCTGCTGGGTTCACCAACACACATGATATCATAGTGCCTCCCTTTACATTTACCACAATCTATTCTTTTCCTACACTGCTGTCTCGAGTGACCTCCCTGCAAGCATGCAAAACAAGCTCGTTTTTCTTTTACAGTTTTACGACGGTCCTCAACCGACATTTCTTTAGAACACTTGTAAGAGGGATGGTTCTCATTACAAAACAAACAGGTTAGGGTTACTTTGTGTGGCCGTCCTGTTTGCTGATAACTTACCCGATTCTGCCTGACAGTAGGAGTGAAAGAAACGAGAGCTGCAGCTGTTGGCTCTGTTCTGGGCGCAGTGAATTTATCAACCTCATTCACCTTAGCATGATTACGCAGTCTTTGTTCACTCTCGGCTTCTTTGCCCAGAAAACACAAAAGTTTATCAATTTTATTACCACCATCATCGTCCTCTACTGCTGCTCTTCTTTCCCATATTTTCAAAACATCAATGGGGAGACATTCTTCAATGAGTGGAACTAAGATTGCTGCCCTATCAGAATTCATGCCTAATGTTTCTAGGGATCTCAACTTAGTACTTATATTATCATACAGGTCAGTCACAGATAAATCCGAGCGAACCAATTGCAACAAATCTTTATACATACAATTTATAACCATCTCATCTTTACCAAAACGATTCTTTAAATGGTCCAAGACTTTAACATAATTCTCACTTGTGTGTGGATAACTGTCAACTAACTTCTTAGCCTGTCCCTTCACTGACATTTTTAAGTAACTAAACTTATCAACATTCGTAATGTTAGAATCCTCATGAATCCTTTGAAATTGTGTCCAAAAATTTATCCAGTTACCTGGACCCAAGTCGAATACCTCAAGCGTGATTTTCGGCAGCCTTAACCTCTCTGACGACATGGATGACGACGCCGAAGCCACGTTGCTCTGTACGCTGAAATTATCTCCTGCATCAACACAACTGGCAACACTAGGTTTTAATCCTTCCACTTTATCCTCGGCTTCAAGAAGTGCTTGCAGAAGATCTTCTTGAACGGTAACACAGTGCATTGTTTCTTCGATACAGGCATCCTCGTTTCCGTCAACATTCAACAACTCGTTCAAGATGCTTTCGTCCAATTCTTTTAAGGTATCCGCAATTGTTCGGAGAGTATTTATTTTCACACGTAATTTTTGGAAATCGGCTTCAACTCCGACCGCTCCAATAGCTTTCGTCGCACTTGCCCGATACGCACTTCTCTTCTTTTTCAACTTTTCAATCGTGGCCATTGCGAGGCAACAAATTCAAAAACAAAACAAAACAGGGAAATTGTTTACCAAACCAACTTTTTCAATCCAGTCCTGTCAATGGTCGCCAAAATGTTACAAATCAATTCTTCAACTCATGTCTTCAATTCAAGAACAATCACTTTTATTGTACACAACAAGGAGCATCACTATCCAGCCATTACATTCAGTTACTCCTGTCCCATCTTGCTCATCGACGCTCCAAGGGTGCCAACTTACAAAAAAAACAAATTTAATTACAGAAATACATTCACAAATTACAGAAACACATTCACAACATGTGTTCTTGACAAGGCTATTAGAGAGTGGCGCGAAAACCTACAAGGAATAGGTGGTGTACGAATGGGATGCAACAACAGATGAATTTGAAGTAGATTGCTTAGCCTTTGCAGATGACATTGTGATTTTGTCAGAATCAATAGAAGAGGCACAAAAACAGATTGCTCAGCTGTAAGAACAAGCAAGTAACCTGGTCCAAGGATCTCATTTGAAAAAAACGCAATACTTGTGCATGACCAACATCGAAACAGCACCCAAATGGATGGCAGTAGAGGGAGAACGGAGGAATTTAAGTACTTGGGAGAATGGATAGAGAACAACCTGTCAGAAAAAGAGATAATGAAATCGAGAATTAACAAGTTACACTTGGCATACAAATTAACCTGGAACACAACACGAAGACCATCTCGATCAACACAAAACTGAGACACTACCAGACAGTGATTCGTCCGGAAGCCACATAATATGCAGCTGAATGTTTGTGTCTGACAAAGAAAGGAATGATCAAAACGTTGGAGCTAATAGAGAGAAAGATTCTTAGGAAGATACTTGGACCTAAAAGAACAGAAGATGGGTCGTAACTTATAGAAGAAAAAAAAGGGAACCAAGAGTAATACCTCAGATTGGATAAAATCTCAGACACGATCCGGAAAAGAAGGGCCATGTTCTTTGGACAGAATGGACCCAGGTAATTAACCAACCGGATAATGAAATTCTTTGCGACCAGGAAAACCACAGCTCGCTGGTATCAGGAGGTGAAGAAGGACCTAGAAGAAATCGCAACATCTGAAGCTGAAATCAGCAATAGGGAAGCATACAAAGCCAAAATTAAGAATTTCACGGGTTTTAAGAGTCATCCTACATCACGGATCCAGGCACCAGTGACTGAAGAGAGGAGGAGAATGCAGAGCGATAAAATGAAGGAGTATCGGGCAAAAATAAAGATCCAGAAGCTGAAATCAAATTAACGTGGTCCACAGTCGGCCTAAACAACAGAAGAAGAAGAAGAAGAAGAAGAAGTTAAATACCAGGCCTTCTCCAGTTTTTTTTTTCAAAGAAGAAGAAAAAACTAATAGAAAACTACGAGCAAAGCTTTTGAAAATTTAAACTTGGTCTTTCCTATTAAAATATTTTTTTAAATAAAAATATATATTTAAAAATCAGATCTGTCACAAATGTGGGCTTTAATTTGATAATAAGGGGCAGATGACCTCGTAGTTCCGCCCCTTAAAACTACAATAACTAACTAACTAACTAATTTGATAATATAAAATAATTTTGTGTAAATTAACATAAATCTTTTAAAAAAATGTGTATATTCCCATGAATGAAAATGAAAATCCACAGCCTGCTTCCAGTCTCCGACCGGGTCAGGAATGGAATGAATGAAGCCCCTATCTAGCGGCGAGGATATGAACTGTGCCAGCTGCCGAGGCCTGACGCACTCCTCTGGGGCAATGATTAAATGAATGATAGATGAAATGAAATGATAGTGGAGAGTGTTGCTGGAATGAAATTTTGACAGGGAAAACCGGAGTACCCGGAGAAAAACCTGTCTGCCTCCGTTTTGTCCAGCACAGATCTCACATGGAGTGACCGAGATTTGAACCACGGACCCAGCGGTGAGAGGCCGGCGTGCTGCCGCCTAAGCCACGGAGGCTTCGCATATTCCCATAAATAAACTAAAAATTGTCCTAAAAATCTTGATACGGTCTTTCTATGAGATGAAAAAACTCTTTGCTGAGTAGAACATAGGTTGGAACGTTTATTGTAATTATCCTTTGCTGCAATGAACATTGGCGTGCCAAACATGTTCAATAATGTGCACTTACAGTGCTCATAGGCGATGCTGAAAATGTCCTCCCTCTCTTGTAACACACAGCTGACATCTTCTGATGAAAGAATGAACAACATTCTGAAGTTCCACAGCAGTGATGGCTTCGATTTCATCTCGTATGTACTGTTTAAGTTCAGTTCACAGTAATCAGAATACTCATTAAACGTGCAACACTAACGTCTAAGCTTTGCAGATACACGTCCGTATGAATGATAAAACACATGTGAACTAACGATATGAGTCAGTGGAGTGGGCTATTGCGAGGTCTGCACCTGGCCAGCCAAATGAGTGTACCGCGGCAAACTATTGCGTTTTTTGGCTGGCCAGGTGCGGACCTCGCAATAGCCCACTCCACTGACTCATATCGTTTAGTGAGTTATTTGAAACTAGACGAAAATTTCGAATCATGTTTCCGGGAAGACCTATGCCTAATGCCAGTACAATTAGGAGGCTCGCTAAACGATTCAAGAAAACTGTCTCTGTAAATAATAAAAAAAGTTAACAGACAACAAAAATCAGATAAGATAGTTGTTCATTCTTTCATCAGAAGATCAGGTGTGTGTTACAAGAGAGGGAGGACATTTTCAGCATCGACTATGAGCACTGTAAGTAGGCCTACACATTATTGAACATGTTTAGTAAAATTGCAAAAGTGCGCACCAACCACTGGCTGTGTACGCACGCCCGCGATCTGCGCCAGTCAAAGCCGGCTTAGCTTGCCGTGTTTATTGGGGCGCACATGGATAATGACCCTGTATTTTGTTTGTGAAATATTTATAAAATCACATGTATTTCGGTGATTCATTTATGCGGTAGTTGTAGTAATAAAGCATAATATTAGCCATTTCGTATCGCGGATTCAGTCCTGGCACCACTAGTATTACAAAAAACTAACAAGTTACCAAATTCAAATTTATTGGAAAGTGTTATTAATAGATTTAGACAAGCCATGACAGATTAAATTTTAAGAACTGGATTTATGTCACAAATAGGCTATGTAGTAGGCCTAATTTAATTTCTAGGCTACTTTTTGAAAACCTGTCCCGTAATTTATAATGTGTACCATCAACTTGGCCTGTTTGCCATCTCTTGAAAATACAGTATATTTGCATTTGTCTGTTGGCACGGGCTAGAGTAAAATGTGGCTTTTCACCGATGTCTCAGTCTCTCTCGTGGCTGTGATTATATGGAAGCTACTGAGGTATGGGTGGTGCTTAGTAATGACATTCAGGGCACAGTCAGTGCCTGTGGATGCTGTGAAAGGTTCTACTCATAGGGTTAGTACTGCTGTTCTAACTCAGTGAAGAAAGCAATGGCAAACTGCCTCATTCCTCTTCTTGCCCCTTAGACCTCAATATAGCGCTGCCTTGGGTTTTGTAGGTATCTACCCACATAACCTAACGGCAGTACTTTTTGAGGATCCAATCAGCCTTGGGGCTGACTACCTAACAGACAGACCATCAACCCCTTAATATTGTGGATTTTGTTGAGTCTCCCCTATCAGGGTGTTACAAATACAGTGTCACACACTACTTACAGTAGGCCTACGCATATTAAATTGAAATGAATAGGTCCCAAGAGCTAAGTGCTTCAGATCAACATGAAGAGTCTGTAGTCATAATTTGGTTTAAATTAGCAGTAGCTCTATTTCATAAGAGAAGAGCCTTGATAAATAATGTGATTAGTAAATGAAGGTCAGGCTGTAAGCGAGGAAAACACCGAGTGGAATGTAAATAAGAGACAAGCATTACATAACACTAAGAGTTTTCGACCTTTGTGACAGAACTATCATCAGGATATCTTATACGAGCGTCATTAGGCTAGAATCTGCTAGAATATATTTCATCCATAACAAACAGAATAATCAAGTGTGACGCAGGACTAACGGCAAGTGGGTAGTAAAGTGGCTCACAAGGGTTTATGTGGCAGTGAAGAGGAAAGAAGGTGGCATTTAAGGGGGAAGACTTTTAACATGGTATGTAGGGGGGAAACAGGGTGGCAAAGTAGAACTTCTAAGGTGATATATAAGTGTGGTAGCTATGTAGAGATGAAACGATTAGCTCAGGACAGGGAGGTATGGAGTGCTGCATCAAACCAGTCAAAAGACTGAAGACTCAAACAACAATAACAGAAGTTGAGAAACACAGAGATATTGTCATTTTAACTTTAAATCAAGTGTATTTGTAAGAATATGCATTTACTTATTATATTATATTTTAATTAACAATTTTAGGTTTTAATTATTTATTTATATTGTACTGTACAACAACAACAACAACAACCCCTGGCTCTATACAGCCCATGAAGGGCTAAGGCCGACCAAGCGACCGCTGCCCAGCCATTCGGCCTGCAGATATTGGGTGACGCGTGATCAGCGCGTTGGGTCCCCTCGGCCGTTAATCTTGGTTTTCGTGATCGGGACGCTGTCTCACTGTCAGACAGCTACTCAATTGTCCTCACGAGGCTGAGTGCACCCCGTTCCAACCCTCACGTCAGTTTTAAAATCCCTGACGGAGCCGGGGATCGAACCCGGGGCCTCCGGGTGAGCGGCAGGCGCGCTACCCCAACACCACGGGGCCGGCATATTGTACTGTACCGGTAGTTAAAATATCTGAGATATGCTGAAGATGGTCTCACCGTGGACTGAAACATGTTCAACAATAACTGAACAGACGATTCTTAATTTGTATTGATTGGCGTAGTATTATTAGGAGTTATCTATTAATAAATACCGTACGATAAATGTAATTCTCCTAGAATGGCGAATGCTATTGCTTTTTGAATGAAAATGAATAAATAAGCTACAAAAGTAATCGAAAGATGTAGTTTTATCAAACTGTGGGAAAACGAAAGTCAAAAGTTTCATTGTACACATTATTCAATCAGCCATGTCAAGAGGAAGAATATATTTCACATTATTGTAAAAAACATTATGGTGTTTGAAGCCATTTTTCAGTATTACCTTAGTAAACAAAAGTTGTTAAGACAATCTTTCTACGAATTGTTAAATATAAGATATACGAATTGCAGCCAATGGCCTTAAGCTGAGTATTTTTGATTGAACGCTCAGATCTCTGTTTCCCGCTAGATAGCTGCACCGCAAGGTAAGATCTTGTGTATGTCTTATTCTACACACGGCCGACTGAATGCGAGCTGCGCTCTCTACCGGCCTTGATAATCCCAGTTTGAGTTTGGCCCATGCTTAACGTGTAACTGGAAAATTTCTACTCGTCGCCGATAGAGCGCACTCCCATCCCATTATAGGCGCGATTAATAAACAGCTGTACAGTACGTTTATTAAATGTGTAATCTCGTGAACCACTGGATGGATTTTGATGCGGCTTTCACCATTCTGTAAAGGTAATCTCGAGGAAGATTTCTGTAGAAAATAATGTATTTATGATCAAAGGGAGCCAAGCAGTAACGATTTCAGTGAAAAGGTCGAAAAAAGAGCCTGGCGTCCGTGCGCTTTTTAAGCTTACGCTGGGCAAACCGTTAAAAATATCAAAATACTATGAGTGTAAGAATTGTTCAGCGTGAGAAATTCTACAAAAAGGTCCGCGAGTGTATATCTCTATCTTCGATATATCGCCCACTATAAGTGTTTTTAGTTTGGACGGAAGGGGTATTTGTGTCTCACTCACCTAGCCACTGAAATTACGCCTGAGAAGAACTCCTTGCATATTCATAACTGTTCCCGGGCGAAGCCGGGGCGGGTTGCTAGTGACACTATATAATTATTGTCATTATAATTTCCGCAATATCAAAATTAAAATTATATCACAAAATAAAATAGCGTGCTAATAAATCTAAGAGAAATTAGACATACCTTGCACCTTCTTCGGGTACAAGGACACATTTCGAGCACCGTCTCATCAAAAGGAAAGAGGATGAAAATTATAGCCGGGAATAAGTAGCCGCCAATCGAGTGTTGTGTTTTGTGCTAAGAGGTCTTTCGACAAATTATCAGATACCGTGTTCCTTCTTTTTCACGAAGCAGCTGTCAGGACGGGACTTACATAAACACCTGCTGGACGTTATTCTCGAGGTTGAACAATGCGGTTTCATAATTATAAGAATTGTCTCTGATAATCACAAAACTAACACTACAATGATGAGGCATTTAGGGGGAGGGAGTTGGCAACCAATGGTCAATCACCCATACGACGAGTCTAGGAAGTTGATCAGTGTCACATTCTAAGAAAAACATTAGAACGCAGTATCTGTAACGAGAGATGACTGATGGTACTGGAATAATTTCAGGGAAATACTTTCCATTACTATACAAAATGCAAAAGGGTGAGATCGTCAAACCTGTCAGACACCTCACTAAAAAACACACCGAACCCACTAAATTTGAAAAAACGAATGTTCGGCGTGCCAAGGAAGTGTTCTCATCAGAAGTTATTGGTGCCATTAGTACACTAAAAGAAAATGTAGGCATGCACCCGGAAGCGTACACATTCATGGACGCAGAAGCAACCATAATTTTTATGAAAAACGTTAATAAATGGTTCGCTATGCATGACGTAAGCATCACATATCATCATATTCAGTCTAGAAATCCAGATAAAGGGCATTTGTTCTAATTAAATGACAGTCGCCTAAACTGGCTAGAGGAATATTTTCTTTCTTACCTTGAAACTTTGAAAGCTGCTAGTAACGCTGCTAGAAAGGACTTCCTGACTTCTGAGATTTACGAAGCTATGCAATTAATCACGGATTCAACTGTCCAGTGCATAAGGTATCTTCTAAAAAATGGGTAGAGGAAAATCGCCAAATAAGGGGAGTTTTTGTTATAGGGCTCACATTAGTCATAAGAAGGAACGGAATAATTTTGGTTTTATCACCAATGTAAACCACAGGCGATATACTATGTATATTACAAATATGGGCACGTTTGATGTTGTAATACCCTCTGATATTACTGTTAACATTAAAAGTGCAGTTTCCACATATTAGGCAACCGGGTTTCGTAATATGGGGAGGTGAGAAACCTCACGGTTTTTATTTATAATAGGTAACTTACCCTGAATAATATACCCTACCAATTAAAGCATTAATTCTGACAATGTAATGAAATCATGAACATATATAGTACAAAAATACAAAAATTAACATTTTAAGTTAATAACAGTCCTAGTTTCCTGTTGCCGAACTTCCAAACCGCTCAGCAGGAAAATGCATAAACTTTAATGAAAACCGAGTGATTCTGATCGAATTCAACTGTAAGAGGTGCAAGGTATGTCTAATTTCTCTTAGATTTATTAGCACGCTATTTTATTCTGTGATATAATTTGCATTTTGATATTGCGGGAATTGTAATGATAATATATAATGTCACTAGCAATCCGCCCAGGCTTCGCTCGGGAACAGTTATGAATGTGCAAGGAATTCCTGTCAGACGTAATTTAAGAATGGCGAGGTGCATGAAACACAAACCCGCCTCCCGTCCAAACTAAAAATACTTACAGCGGGCGATGTATCGAAGATAGAGCTATGCTCTCGCGGACTTTTTTTTTGTAGAATTTTTCATGCTGAACAATTCTTACACTCATAGTATATTGATATTTTTAACGGTTTGTCCAGCGTAAGCTTAAAAAGCGCACGGACTTCAAGTTCTTTTTTCGACCCATTCACTAAAATCTGAAATCGTTACTGCTTGGCTCCCTTTGATCATAAATAAATTATTTTCTACGGAAATCTTCCTCGTTATTACCTTTACAGAATGGTGAAAGCCGCATCAAAATCCATCCAGTGGTTCTCAAGATTACCCGTGACATCCAAGAATCGGGGACTTTGTTTTACACTAATAAGTAGAGATAAGTCTTTGTCGTGCAATACTTGGTCAACAGCGCTGTGTGAGCAGTTGAGTAACTAACAAGATTTCATGTAAAAGGTATCATTGTCTAGGCCGGTTGTGGAGAGCGCAGCTCGCATTCAGTCGGCCGTGTTCTACAGAATGTAGTTGGTGCCCTGGTCCAGAGAGCGAACGCCGAGATGTTCTTCGTTTATTTAGTTGTTATTTTACAGTCAAGTATGAGGGATGCTTGGAACGTATATTATAGAGGTTTGAATTGGATCTCCGTGGGAAGATTCCGTGGAAAAGTTTGGCTGCGAGTCCCGATTAGGAATCCAGGTGGCCTGGGAAGGAGCATTAACATTTAGATGTTCTATTTATTGGTCTTGTAAGAATTGTGGTGGCCGTGAATGACATGGACAGGCCTAAGAGTAGAGAATTTGTATCGTAAGTCGTATTGGGTTTATATTAGCTGGTGTTTTGTTTTATTGAATCTTCTGTTGGTGGACTATAAAATGGTCGTGCGTCAGCTGATTGTAAAAAAAGATGAGAGCTCTGGGAGCCATGACAGGAGGAAGTCGTCTAATATTTTACTGCGGGGATAGTCATGCATTATTGTAAGGAACAAAAGGATTCTGGCACCTTGACATGTACTAAGACATGTATGTGTATTAAAGCAGTACCGATTGGTACATTTGGAAAAGTATACGAGTCGCCTTGATAGAGAGCGCACGTCTTATAATGTTTACTGTGGGAATAGTCACGAGTTGTTTAATGAAGAAACGAATTCTGACATCTGGACGTGTACTAAGAGATGATATGTATCGAGCGGTAATATTAGTAATGTTGCAGACTTCATAGAGCTATGACGATGGTCGATGGATTTGAAAAGCTTGCTTTGAAAAGGTCTTGGATTATTGGTGGAGAGGATGTATCCTGACTTTTGGACATGTAGTAAGACATGTTTGAGCATCGTGCGGAATAGTAATATTTAAGAAGCGAAGTAAATACGAGGCGACGCAGAGAGAAGAAATTATATTGATGAGTGTATGTTATTGTCACCTGGGTTGTGGCTGGATTACTATGAATATGACGGACTGTTAATAATAAGGCAAGTACCTTTGGGGCTTATGTTATTTCCATATCTTGCTTTTTAAATTTGAGTTGTTTTTTGTTTTATGTGAATGTGTAACTTAAATGGTTGTGAATAGAAGTTGTTACGGTACTTAAAAGTGAAAAGGTGTATTATTTTTAGGCCTGCATTTGATACTGTAATCTCTAAACATTCATCTGGGTTATGTCGCAAATGGGTTCGGTCTTTCTGCTCGCTTTAAAGGGGGTGTGTCAGTTTCTTCCTAGTCAAATATAACCTATAAATTTTGCTACACACCACCAATTGCAGTGGTGGGTTCTTTTACGTGCCATAAATATTATACATGGGCCCGCTGGCTTTACTTCCCCTCCTAAGGAATGTATACTCCATATTGAAGAATTTTAACGCTCTTAAAAAATCCAACGACTTCGGCCGGGTTTGAACCCGCCATCTTGGGTATTGCAGTTCAGCATGCTAACGACTACGGGGCCGATAACCTAGATGTTAGGCCCCTTAAAACATCAATTATCATCATCATCTAACGACTACGCCACCGAAGCCGCTAAATATTTGATACCACAAAGAGAGACAATCATAATTTCACCCAAATAAGAATAAGTAAGGTGATTTGAAATTTGAATGAGTTTATAAAATAATGGTATGGACTCCCGTCTTGAGCGAACAATTCATGATAAAAGTCAATAAATGTACAACAAAAATAATGGAATGCAGGCGAAAGAAGTCAGAAAACCCTTATTGACATGAAATTAGGCGGCTTCGGTGGCGTAGTCGGTAGCATGCTGAGCTTCTATGCCCAAGATAGCAAGTTTAAACCCGGCCGAAGCAGTCGGATTTTTAAGAGCATTAAAAATCCCTCAGTATGCCTTCCTTCGGAGGGGAAGTAAAGCCGGCGGTCCCATGTCATAGATTTATGGCATGTTAAAGAACCTTCCACTAATTACACCTGTGTGAAGCTAAATTGGATAGGTTAAGAATGTAAACAACGCTCTTAGGTTTCTACGTTCGTTGCCAAGAGCCGACTGCGGTGGCGTCTAGCAGCTACGTTCTGAACTAGGCCTAGTAGTCGTTGACGGTGGCGTTTGGCGGCAAAAGTAGGAACTATATTCAGTCCTTACTTGAATTAAAAAACAGTCACACACACTAATACATCCATCACAATTAACACTGGTTATCAGACAGATTCTACACACACCCAAAGTACACAGGGCTACATGACCACGTTGTCGCAGCCCCTAAACTTAAGAACCAACCAAAAATAATGGAATGTAGCCGAAAGAAATCAGAAATTCGTATTGACATCAAATTGTCAGGTGAAAAGCTAAAGAAAGTAGGGGACTTCTTCTGCTTAGGAAGCAAAATAATCAGTGATGGACGAAGTAAAGAGGCTGGCTCAGGCAAGGAAATCAATTCTACAGAAAATAAATCCGTTGACATCAAATATAGATTTAGGTAGACCTATTAGACAGTCATTTTTGAAAACCTTTGTCTGGAGCGCGACGCTCTATGGAAGTGAAACTTGAACTGTTGGCGCAACAGAATATAAACATTTGAAATGTGGTGTTACAGGAGAATGATGAAGAGCAGATGAGTAGATGGAGTAACAAATGAAGGGGTGTTATGAAGAGTGGGTGAGGAGAGATGTTTCTGACTACTGCTAATGCAGAGAAGAGATAGGTTGGTAGGACACAAACTAAGACACTCAGGAATAGCAAACTTAGTTATGGAAGGAAGGGTCGAGGACAAGAACTGTAGGGGTAGACCAAGGTTAGGGTAAGGTAAACAGATTGTCTCGGATGTAGGGCGTGGTAGCTATGACAGAGATGAGACGATTAGCTCGGGACAGGGAGGGTGGAGAGCTGCATAAAACCAGTCAAAAGACTGAAGACACATCAACAACTCTAGCAAAGTAAGAAATTTAGTGGATTGGTTTGTAGTAGTCTAGTAGTAGTGTGTGTATTTGTAATTCAGGCAAGGATTGGGAAGGAGGCCGCCGTGGCTTTAAATTAGGAACCATCCTGGCATTGGTCTGGAGCATAAATGGGAAAACACTTCCAGGATGACTGGGGTGGGAATCTAACCCACCTCTTCTCAGATTCACCTCACGAGGCTGAGAGTACCTCAGAACATAATTAAATTGAATGGCGGGGCGACAGCGAAGAATGGTAGCTGCTTACTGTAGGGAAACTCGATAGTAAGCAGGGAATTAAAGAGTTCAGGGAACTACCCTCACTATTACTTCCCATAACCACGCCCCTTTTCTACTTAAATCGTGGCTACTTCCAAATTATAAACTAAGACACATTTTGTCAAACATAGAGAAACTCGATCGAATTTATAGTGAATTCTTGACTGAGACTGGAAGAACCATACTTTGTAGAAAGAAGGCGTGTTTTTCTTTACTACTACTAAAGTGCAACACTGATCTTAAACCATCGGCCACGGCCAGTGGCGAACCGAAGGGGGGATTTAGGGTTTAATCCCTCACAAAATAAATTCGTTTACGGTACTTGAATCCTTATATTATCTACAGGGTGTCTCTTATTAACGTTTAAAACTCTCTATAGCGACGTAGATCGCATTGAGACAAGTAAAGGCTAGTCCACACCAAAGTTAATGAACAATGTTAATGAACAATGTTCATGAACAATGTTAATGAAAACATTTCTCAACATGTTTACTAAACATTTGTTAACAAACTTCTTCAACATTATGTCCACACCAAATAAACTTTTGTTAACAAACATCTTCAACATTAAATAAACTGTTTGTGAGGTTATAATGGATAGGGTCAGGAAGAAGAAAGTACTTATAGCTGCAGCCTTCATTATTTTAGTGAGTACAATTAGAGAAAAGCGCAGACGCAAGGTGTGGCAAAGAAAAATATTGGAAAGGCGTTTAAAATTAAGTTAATTAATATTCTCATGCGCCTTATGGTATTTCATAATTCCGCGCAATATACGAGTCGCTTGCGACTCGATAGTCGATTTTTAGAGAAATAAAAGAGCATCGTATTCCGCACTACAAATTTACAACCTTAATTGCGTCTTTGCGCATGCGCGAACCAAAATGTTAACGAAAACACAAAAAGTTAATGAAAAGTTTCATTCACAAAAGTTAAAGAGATTTTGTTCATGAACATGCTCGAAATGTTAACGAACACGCTATTTTGTTAATGAACAGTCAAAAATGTTCATGAACATTGTTCATGAACAGTGTTTATTAACAAAGTTAACGAAAACATCTTGGTGTGGACGTACCTTAATTTGATATAGGACACTTAGGGTCGCAAGTGACCGGAAATACCTTAAAAGTGAATATCATATCACTCTGGTTTGTGTCTAAATGTCAACAAACAATCAGCTTCCACTTGAAAGGAGGAGAGAGAAAACAAAGAAAGCTGAGGGATAGGCCCCGGATTTGAACCTCGAGCCCCACGCGCCCGAGTCGAACACGCAGACTCGGAGCCAGAGTGATATGACACTCAACGTTTGCTTTGGATGCTTTGGTGTGCTTAAGAGAGCACGGGCCTGACTGCTCGAGCTGAGACGTCATCTGATGACGTCATAAGTTTAACAGTTGTGGTTCACTTGTAAGGTATTTCCGGACACTTGCGACCCTAAGTGTCCTATAGCCTATCAAATTACTTGTCTCAATGCCATCTACGTCACTATAGAGAGTTTTAAACGTTAATAAGAGACACCATGTATAACTAGAGCCCTGCGCGGATAAACAAAACGTTATCCGCATCCGCCCTACATCCGCACAACTGTTATCCGCATCCGCTCCGCATCCACACGACTTTTTTCCGCTTTCGCACGTTTGTTATCCGAATCTACTGGCATTGCAATACTATTTTTTAACTAGATAAACATTAATTACTAAAGCAACATATTTAGACATTTGTTGAAAAAGTCGTTCCCTTAGGCTTTGTATGTCAGGTGCTATGTTGAAAATGAATGCTATACAGCCAGAATTGCAACCCTTTCCTGTTACGTTACTGACATAATTTGAATGGGATTAGCTTAAATCATCTTGCATTTGTCATGAAAAAAAAAACATAACGGAAAAATATGACTGTCATAAACATCCGAGTCCTAATAGGAGAGTGTGCATCCCTTACTTCAGAGGACTATGCAGTAATTATCGCTGGAGCAAACGACGTCTATAGAAACGAGAGTAAAAACGTAATCAAAGATTTAAAGGGTACATTGCCATCCATGCATAACACAAATGTCATTATTGTAAACATTCCGCAGAGATACGACTTAATTCCCAAATCATGTGTACATGTAGAAATAGAGGCTACAAATGGAAAAATTCATAAAATTTTGTAAGAGTTTTCCAAATGTCCAAATTATAGATGTAAGTAAATTAGACAGGAAGTTCCACCCTCGGCATGGCCGACACTTAAATAGGCTAGGAAAAGAGTATATTAGTGATGAAATCTGCAAAATTGTAAATTCAAATGGTAAGAATAGTTCAACAGTAATATCTTTAGAGTGGAAGCAGGGAAACTGGTAAAAGAAGCCAAACGTGAGGTTTAGCATTCAGATCTTTTGAAGTCAAATTTAACGGAGTGCAACAATGGTATTTCGGATTTGTCTAGCAACAATAACAATTATGATAATAATAATGTAAATAAATCACCAACACAAGCTTGCAAAAGTAACAAATTTAAAATTTACCACCAGAATGTTCAGTCTCTATGTAATAAAATTGATTACATAGGCTAAATCTTATGCTTAAAAATGATCATAAAGACATCTCAGCACTATGTATTTCAGAACATTGGCTGAAAGAGGAACAACTCGAATTAATTCAATTCCCAGGGTTTATACTATTAATAGCTAGTAAATACTCTAGATCTAATATTAGCCATGGTGGTACTTGTATCTTCTTAAGAAATAATTTAGATCATGAACAGATAACAGCTTATGATTATCTAATTATGGAACAGGATTTTGAATTCTCTGTCGAAAAAATACAGCAGTTTAGGTTAATAATTGTATGCGTATGACGTTCTCCAGGAAAGTTTCATTTATTTATAGATAAATTAGAATTGTTACTCAATAACATGAGCAAAGTAAATTTCGATATAATTATTTGTGGGGATGTAAATGTGGATTTCTTAAAATTTGATAGAAATTGTGAATTATTAACACAGTTACTAATTTCCTATGGACTGAAACCTACAGTAAATACCCCAACAAGAATAACAAAATCTAGTAAAACCACTCCTGATCAAATTTTTATAAATACAGATAAATATCACCATTCAATAGAAGTCTATTGTCCGGGTTTTAGTGACCACCATGGACAAATACTGAGTTTTGAAGTACCCGAAACAATCAATAATAATAATAATGGAGTAAAATCAAACTGCAGGTCATTCACTGAAACAAATGTTACATATTTCAATGACTTATTAAATAAGGAAACATGGTCAGAAATTTATAAACTAGAAAATGTAAATGATAAATTTAATGCATTTAACAGTACCCTAAAACACTATTTTGAAACAGCATTCCCCTTTAAACAAAGAACTGCACAAAATAACAAAACTAGCAATTGGATAACAACAGGGATTATAAATTCATGTCAAAGAAAGAAATTTCTACACACATTATATAAACAATACCACACAACAGCTGAATTCAATTTATACTGCAAAAAATACACTAGCATATTAAATAAGGTAATAAGACCAGCAAATAAAATGCATAATGATAATTTTATTTCCCAATCATCTAATAAAAACAGGGCTATGTGGTCCGTGGTAAAGAAAGAAACTGGAAAAGCTGCTAAAATACAAAGGAACATTACACTGACCAGAAATAATAAAGTGATTAATAATCCAGAGGAAATAGCAAACACTTTTAATGACTATTTTCTGGAAATTCCACAAAAATTATTAAATAAATCACAGGTAAATACACTAAATTCTAATAATAAAATAAATATATGCAGTGATTCTTTATTTATAAATCATGTCACAAGTGAAGAGGTAAGAATAGTTATAAAAGAGCTAAAAATAAATTCTGTGCTGGCATTGATGGCATCCCTGATGCAATTTTAAAGAAATGTGCAGAAAATATAATAAATCCACTTACGCACTTAATAAACAGTTCAATTCTCTCAGGAACTTAACCGGATATTTTGAAGTTATCAAAAGTAATTCCAGTGCACAAAAACGGTTCAAAAGATGAATTAGATAACCATCGTCCTATTACCTTACCAACTGGTATTGCAAAAATTGTGGAAAAAATCATGTATAAGAGACTGATAAGTTTTATAGAAAAAAATAAAATATTATCAAACTCACAACATGGATTCAGAACGGAAAAATCTACACAGACAGCAATTTACGAATGTAGTAATAGTATACTGAAATTAATTGACAATAAGGAACATGTAACTGGCCATTACTTGCCTATTCTTGGATTTATCGAAAGCATTTGATGTTGTTGACCATAAAATCCTCCTTACAAAACTAACTCAATATGGTATTAGAGGTCTAGTTAATAAATGGATAGAGTCTTACTTAATAAGGCGCAAACAAATAGTAAGCTTGAGACACAAGGCTGATGGAACTAAATTACTTAATGAAACATTGTCCAATGAGGGAATTATTAAATTTGGAGTAGCCCAGGGATCGGTTTTGGGCCCACTACTCTTTCTTCTATATATCAATGATATAACACAGAACGTTCATTCACATAAGGAAATTTTGTTTGCGGACGATACAACACTCGTAATAAAAGGTGAAACTAAACAGGTCATTCGGCAGTCTGCTGACTCCGTTACAGGAGAGTTAACCAAATGGTCACAAGATAATCGCCTCATAATAAACTATAAAAAAAAACAGTATGTCTAAATTTCCACACTATACAGAATAGGAATCCTGCGAAGCCTAATATAACATTAAATGGTCATCAAATAGAAAATAAATCAGAAACAAAGTTTTTAGGACTATGGATACAACAAGACTTGAAATGGAATAAACATATACAATATCTGAATACTAAACTGAACTCGATGTGCTTTGCGTTACGTATTTTGAAAACCTGCACTAGCCCCCGTGTGGGTGCGGGATAGAATACACCCACGGTATGCCCTGCCTGTCGTAGGAGGCGACTAATAGGGTCGACATGGCCGAATAACTTGCCAGTTTTTGATTTGTTCAGATCCCCTGTGGATGGGGAGGGCAGAATTCATCCACGGTATCCCCTGCCTGTCGTAAAAGGCGACTTAGAGGGGGCCTTATAAAGGTCGATTTTGGTTTTCTGGTCCCAGCTCTGGTTTGACCAATAGAAACAAACATGCATGCTGTTAGGGGAAGGGCCACCAGCTTGGCCATCTGGCCAGAAAGCCTAGACGGTATGCCCCATCCCGTCAGGTGGGTGCGCCATGTACCCTACAGTAGTATCCGCCTTACAACGAAGGTCCCTGCATGGCCGAATACTGGAGCTGAATAAATCCTGTGCATGCCGAGGGGGAAGTGCCTGTTCGAGGCACTGGGACCCCGGGCAATATCTGCTATGCCAGGTAGGTATTGCCTTGGCTGGGTGGCGCCCACAGTGATAGCCCCCGTTCGGAGTGGGCAGTATTCGGGGAGGATTTCGTCCGGGATGCGTAGTAAACGATCACGGACACCTGTACAGGGTGGCACCCTTAAAAAGCCGTCTCTGGAGTGTAGACCGAATCCCAAGGTGTATACGCCTTGGGATGAGGCATTTAATAAGAAGTTCCCTGTTGACAGGTCTCCTCGCTACCTGGTAGCTACCAGGACAGACGGGGGAGATTTTAAACAGGTAAAATCGATCCTATTTTCAGAGGAAATCGAGGGGAAATATCGCGACCTTAACGAGATTTCCAAGCTCCGGAACGGGCAGCTCCTGCTGCATACCGTTGACCGGCAGCAAACCGAAGCGTTGCTGGAATGCACGCATTTCGGCGAAATTCCCGTTAAGGTTGAGAAGCACGATACGCTAAATGAGGTCCGTGGAGTTATATTCCATCGCGACCTCATTTTAAACAGCGACGCGGAATTGATGCGGGATCTGGGGAAGCGAGGCGTCACCAGGATTAGGCGCATCACCCGGAAAATTGGAAATGATAGCGTCGATACTGGCGCTTTCATTCTTCATTTTGAGGGTGATGTAGTGCCTAGGCAGGTGAAGGTCACGTCGTACCATTGCGACGTTAGACCGTACATCCCTCCACCTATGCGCTGCTACAATTGCCAGAAATTCGGTCATGTTTCTGCCAGGTGCACTGCCAAGGCGGTGTGTAGAGAGTGTGGCAAGGGGACACATGACGGTGTGGGGTGTACGCCTCCCCCGACGTGTCCTAACTGCCAAGGAAGTCACTCTCCGCGGTCGAAGCAGTGCCCTGAGTTCTGCAAGGAAGCAAAGATCCAAGAAATCAGAACATTGGATCGGCTTTCATATCACGACGCTCGAAAGAGATACCGTGATATGACTGCACCCGAATTTCCGGTATCTTTCGCGGCTAAGGTGACGCCACCTATCACCCCTGCCACTTTCGTTCCCCGTGCTGTACCCTCGACGACGAACTACTCTGAGATCGTAAAGTCTCCCCTCGCTGTCCAAGCGAGACCTGTCAGCCCGAAGAAGGTTAAACAACCTTCTTCGGCCATTGTGAAAAAGGCGCCGGTTATACCATCTAAACCGGCGCAATCGGAGAAGAAGTCATCTTCCTCTCCGAAACGGTCGGAGAAGAAGTCTTCCCCTGCCAACGAGGCAAAGAAGACTTCTGCGACCGGGGCTGGATCGTCATCCAGCCCATCTGATAAGACAAAGATAGTGGAGAAGAGGGGGACGGTTCGTCGCCGTCTCTCTCGCCCTCCTGCTGACGGGGTGGCTACTGTCTCTGCTGGCCTTTCCGCTCCCACTACCACCAAGGGAGCGAAGCCTGCTGAAGCCAAGCCCGTCCGTATGGAGGAACTCCCCTATAGAAAAGAAAATAGATCGGCGGAGGAGAGGGGAGCGGTTCAGCGCCGTTTCTCTTCCTCTCCTAGAGGCAGGGCTGCTCACGTATCTGCTAGCCATCCCGCTCCCACCACTACCAGTGGAGCGGTGCCAGCAGGAGCGACCTTGTTTTATAAGGACCCGGCGTATGTGGGGAAGGGACCATCTACTTCCCCAAACACACGTCGGCGCCGATCCAAGAAGAAGTCTCTTCGGGGCGTGTCGGGGACAGACACCCAGTCTTCGGACCAGGAGAAAGTCCCTCGACACCGCTCTCGCTCTTCCCCAAGGGCGAGACCCGTGAGGTCCGACGACGACCGTGCGCAACCCAAGAGAGCGCCCGCTCCATTTTCTTCGTCTTCGGACGGAGATGTGGAGATTGAGGTGTGCTCTCCTGCCCCATCATCTCCAACTAGAGATGGGGAAGGGTGGCAAACGGTCAAGCATAAGTAGAAGACCCACTTCTACTTAAGTCCACACCATGGCACTATTACAATGGAACTGTAATAGCTATTCTGTTCATCTCGCTGAGTTACGACAATTAATATCTTCGTTTTCGGCAACCATTGTCTGTCTTCAGGAATCCAGGTTTCGTCCTGGACATGAGACAACAATGCGTCACTTCAAACTCTTCTCTAAAGACCGGATGGACGGAGCTGTGGCCGCTGGTGGCGTCTGCACTCTCGTCCACTCTAGCCTCTTTAGTGAAGAGGTGCCGTTGCGTACTCAGCTAGAGGCAGTTGCAGTTCGTACTTCGTTGCCAGTAATGGCAACAGTATGTAACGTGTACATCCCACCTGATTCTCAGCCGGATTACGACCAGCTGGTGGATCTAGTCTCTCAGCTCCCCCCTGGTGTATTCTTTGAATACACGGTACGAGAGATATAATGTCTATTGCTCTTTGCATGTTCATTTTTTCCTTCCTCCTTGCCAAACACCAACAGTGATCATCTGTTTTCTCCCTGTTGGGCATGTCTCTTATGTCTTCATAAGTATGTTTCAGATATATAACTTCTGTGATCCACCTAGCGCTATCTAGTAGCGAACCTCTGAAGCTACTCAATTCCTCATCGTGCAAGAGGACTTACTTATCCATTTGGCTACCAGATCTCGTTACCATCGTCAGCTATTTTCTCCTTGAGCAAGAGGACTACGTCTACTTCTTTGCTCACCATGCTGCGCTAGTATCATCTATCAACTCCTTGAAGACCAGCTCAGCAAAAGAAGATTATTTTCTTTCTGTAAAGTTGGCAATGTTTATATGTTCTCCTTTTGTTTCCTACCCCCACTCTTTCCCCTTCCGTGGTCTCTCCGTGCTCTGTTGAGCAGCACTCACTTCTACGTCTGCAGTTGACTCGTTCAGTCAAAGCTCCGCTCGAGCTTAGCCTCCTCAAACCAAGAGGCACACCCTCTTCTACGCCATGTTGGCTAGATAGTCTTCATAAGGAACTCCGACTTCAACATGAAATCGAGATAAGTACCATTTTTAAAAAGTTTTAACCTCATCTTCATGGTTTTAACTTTCAAGTGCTTTTAATTGTGGGCAGTGTGAAATTATTTACTTGGGGGCAATAATCATTCTTCGTGGGTTTTGCCATGTTGAGCTTTTACTTGTATAAGCCAACCTTCCTATAAAAGAGCTTTTCTTAAGCGATTCAAACGAGAAATCCTCTCGCTACGTGGGATATTATCTAATACCCGCTGCCTATAATTTTGAAACTATTTCCTCCGTTGGATTTTTTCAAACCCCATTTTCTGCTAAGGTCGTTCTGGAACCTTCTAGAACTTGTTCTCTATCTGCGAGTCCTGCCATCATGTATTTCTCACGTACTTGGGAGAATCCTGTTTAAAACTAAATTACTACAATAGTGAATTTTCGTCCTCCGCTGGAACCTCTGGAAAATTCTACGGCGCATTTGATTGTAAATTACAGCTTTTTCAAGAAATAGACTTTCACCTACATAGTGCAATCAGTTATCTCCATAATTGCAATAACTTTTTTTTCTCATAAACTTCAGTGTTTCTCTAGTGAACTTTGCATCCATCTTTACAAACTATAGTGTTAATCAGTGCTTGCTCCACTTTTCTACCGCGTCGCGATCGTCCGGTTACATTAAATACGGCCATGAACATTGTTCCTATATCCCAATGATCTTTCCTTAACCTTCTACTAACAACCATTATTTATAAAAATGTAACTTTCTATAAGGTGTTACTTACGAAGTGCCCTTCCAACTTTGCCAGTTTAACATTAATTAAATTCTGCATAATTTCTTGTGTGATACAAGTTTTAAATTTACATTGTTCCTCCCTTCAAAAGCAGGGAAAACAATTCTCTCAACTCCTGAGTGAGTTATTTTTTGGTCTCGCTAAATGATAACTGCCTCATTTGACTGGCGAGTCTTATTCAAAGTATAAAAGGTCTAGAACCTTCCTTCTGATTAACTTTTCAGGTTCACAGGAAGTGACCTGCTCTCTTTGTATAAATCTCACAAAGTAATTCTGTTTAAATATAAGAAGTTGTAGGAACTTCCTTTTTATTCCTTATGTTTTCCATTTTGTTATCTTCGAAGTTGTTATTCTCGTTAGAATGTTCTTTCAGAGGTTTCATATAAGTACACTGCTTGTACTCCTGTAAATGTCAAAACTTTAATTATTCCATTTTGCCTATTTATGAAATCTTACCAAGATTTTAATACACGGTTTAAAAAACCTTAAAAATTGTCAATTGCCTGGAGCAACTGTTTGATGTTAAGAGGTCTGCGACCCTATTTGTTAAAAGGTTCAAATGAACCATGTTCATTAAATTTATATTGCACAATTGTTAATTTCATCAAATTTTTTCCAATTGTAAAATAAACAAATCTTTTCCCTTCTCTTTTTCATTTGCGAATATAAAGTTTAGGCAAAATCCTGTCTTCCTTGACTCTCCTCACTCAATGATATTAAAATCTTTAATAGGGCTTTCACCATTTGTTGTCTTTGAGCAAGAACTCTTAATTTTCGCCTTACTAAAGTTCTTCTTAGCGATAATAGCTAATTCTAATTGGCCAGTAAGGCAAGTAAAGTTCGCTAAGCCAACTACCTGCTTGTGGAGACCCTCTCCGAAAACTTATGGTCAGTTTTCTAAAAAATAAGTGTTTCTTTTTGTCTAAACTTTCAGCCGGCTCCTCGCTGAGTAAAAGCTTAGCCATTGCCCAATGCAACCATTGGTTCTTTTACCAAGATTACCCAATAAGGCATAATCCTTTATCATATTCCTTCTTAGAGACACTTGGTCGCCCTTACAGGAACTCCATAATTTTGGAAATTGAAAATACCAAGCTTGAGTTAAATCATCGGCATTCTTCGAATTACTTTTCAAAACCAAATCTCCTTGAGAAAACATACAGTAAATTTGTTCCTCTAAGTCTTGCCAGACCATCACCCTTCCCCATAGTACTTTTATATATGCTTGGGAGGAAATGTACTAAGGCCTCTCTCTTGCAAACCGCCCAAGTCTTAGCTGCGGTTCCCTTTAGCCTCGACCAAGCTCGTACCTGCTTTAGGTATCCTAGAGTTAATTTCCATTGGCAACTACCTTTAAGTGTGTTTTACACTAAATTTATTACTTTTGTGGGACTCTCCTCCTATTCTTCTATCCTTCTTTTCCAATTCCAAAATCTACTTCCTTCTTTTCATCATCTTCCCTTGGTGGGTGGGTTATTCCCTAACCTATAATCTAACCAAAATTTGGTCCCAGAAACCCGGGAGAGCCCATTTTTTCTTTTCTCTTTTTAAAATAGTGTCATTTGACAATATTTTGCACATTTCTAATATCTGTGTTGAATATTTCAGCTATAACCACATCGTGCAAAGCCTGTGAACGGGAAAGAGGCCGCTCCTGTCTCCTATGGTGTGTCCCATTCTTTCTACTCATTCGCTGCTGCCAGCTTGACAGCATTTCCAAGGTTCCACAGTTTCGTGAGTTACATTTTCATTTATCTTCTTTAATATGGCTCCCACTGATAAGGATAAGGATGAAAAACTTACTTCTAAACGAGCATCCTATAAAGGGCAAATTACCCGATTCAGAAGGTACATAAAAGAATTGGATCCCTCAGATGCGCAATTAGATTTGTTGAAACATCGTGTAAAGGATTTTGAACGTTGTTATGAAAACTACTGTAACATTCAAACTGAAATTGAAACTTGTATGCTCAATCAAACAGAAGATCGTGTCGAAGTAGAGAACTTATATTACGAAAGCATAGGTTCTGCTTTCAGAATAATACACCAACTCGAAGAGGAGCAGAAAAAGGACGCTTCTGTTCTTGGTTCCCTTCATGAACCCCAAACTTCTTTCCGTGAAGGCACTCACAAGCCCAAACCTACTTTACCGAAAATTGATTTACCCCATTTTTCTGGAGATGAATCCACTTGGGATTCTTTCTATGAATTATTTTGCTCCCTTGTTCATGACAATGAAGACATTCAAGTCATTTACAAGTTCCATTACTTGAGATCTATCCTTCGAGGTCAAGCTTTGCAGTTAGTTGAAGCACTTCCTCTGCGTGCCGAAAATTACCCCATTGCCTTTAACTTATTAAAAGAAAGATATGGAAATTCACGTTTACGTATTCAACGCCATATTAAGGCTCTATTTAACCTACCTGCGTCACAGCACAATGACGTCACTAGTTTGCGTACTTTAATTGACACTACCCAACTCCACGTCAAAGCTTTGTCCCAATTAGAGCAGCCTACTGAACATTGGGACACTTTCCTAATACATTTAGTAGTTTCTAAAGTTGATGCTGCTACCCTCAAAGCTTGGGAAATTGAACTTTCTAAGGAAGATGACTACTCTTACGAGCATTTAGTCACTTTCATAAACGCTAGATGCCAACTTTTAACCGCGCTAGCTAATCAGAGCGAACCTTCATCTCCCAGTTCCAAATTCGAATTAATGTCCATCAAACCCAAAAGCGAACGCTCAGCGTCTAATACCCAAAAACCAGGGTCCAGCTCATCCAAATTCAAATCACACATTACTGGTTACCCAACTAGGTCTAGTGAACGTCGTGTTGCTAGCTCTATTGTTTTAAACACGCAAGGTGAACCTCGCAAAAGTTTAAACGAACCTGTAAAGTGCATACTTTGTAAAGATCCCCATGCCCTATACCTCTGCAAATCCTTTAAAGAAATGTCCGTCGATGACAGACGAAAATTAGTCGCTCAAAACAAACATTGTTTCAACTGCCTAGCGCCTACGCATTCTGCTTCTAACTGTAAGTCCACAAGACTTTGCTACCATTGTGAAAAGGCTCATCATACTCTGCTACATCGTCATGATCAGGCAAGGTCATCAACAGCATCCACTTCTCCTAAAAATGATAGTGTTAACAGTTCTAATGCTTCATCATACATTCAAAATGCTAAGTCTATTCGCAGTGCTCAAGTATTGTTGTCTACTGTCCAAATTGACGTTCAGGATAACTTTGGCAACTGGGTCCGTGCACGCGGTCTTCTAGACTCAGCGGCAACTCATGATTTTGTATCTAATTCCTTGATTAGAAAACTAGGCCTACCCGTAAACCCCACTTCTATCAATGTGTCAGGCATCAACAGCTCAAAATCGCAAGCTTTACAATTTTCAAAACTAACCATAAGAGATACTTGTCATAGAAACAACTTTCTTAAACTTAATTGTCTAATTCTCAATAGCATTGGAGAAGACACTCCTAGTCATTCGGTTGATATTTCGGGGTTAAACATTCCCTCGCATTTAAGGTTAGCCGATCCTTCGTTTAACATACAAAATCCCATTGACATACTTTTTAGTGCCAATGTCTTTTGGAACTGCCTTCGGAAACAGGTTCGCAAGCTATCCTCAAACGTAGTCGCTAGAGACACCAATTTTGGATGGATTGTCACAGGGCAACTTCCCCATTATTCACCCCAACCTGCATCGCAATGTTACTTCTCCAATACTGACCTGGAACAATTTTGGAGGCTTGAAAATGTTGATTCTCCTAATGTAACTTCTTCAGAAAATGAATTCTGTGAGCAACTTTTTTTGAACACGACCACTCGTTCTTCTGATGGCCGGTTCGTTGTTCAAATGCCAAGACTACACAATCCCCCCAAACTTATTAACTCTCAGCCTAAAGCTCGAAAAGCTCTCTTTGCTATCGAGAGCAAATTTAAAAAGGAACCCCTCGTCAAAAAGCAGTACACTGAGTTCATGGATGAGTATGAAAGCTTAGATCATATGGAGGTTGTTAACAAATCTGATGATGAATTGCACCCCCCAATCGAAACGGTTTATTTAAATCATCATCCTGTGTGGAAAAACCCTTTTGTAAAAGATAAAATCCGAGTTGTTTTCAATGGTTCATCACCCGACGTTAATGGCAACAGTCTTAACGACACTTTTTATTCTGGTCCTGCTATTCAATCAGATTTATCTGCTATACTTTTAAACTTTCGATTATTTCCCATAGCTGTCATAGCCGACATAAAACAGATGTACCGTCAAGTGTTAATTCAACCAGAACAACGAGATCTTCAAAGAATCTTGTGGCGTGATGAAATCAATAAGCCCATTAAGGTATTTCGCTTGAAAACGGTTACCTATGGCTTAAAACCCTCTGCTTTCCTTGCTATCCGATCCCTACACTTGCTTGCCTCACAAGATGGTCATTTATTTAACCCCAAAGCCTCTGAAGCACTAACTACGTCCTTCTATGTTGACGATTATTTGCAATCCTTCCCCTCTTTGGAGGAAGCTTCTTTTGTATCTTTAGAACTTCAAGCATTACTAAGGAATGGAGGTTTCCCACTTCATAAGTGGAACTCCAACTCCCCTGAGTTTCTCGCCCAATTTCCCATCGAAGACGTAGATCCCTCTTCTGTCGAAATTTGTGGAAACTCTGAATCTGTAAAAACTCTAGGAGTTCACTGGTGCACTAGCACTGACACTCTTATCTATAAAGTTACGCTCGCAGAAGAGCTTCCTAATACAAAAAGACAAATCCTCTCTGAAATTGCAAAAATTTTTGATCCGCTTCAATTTCTTGCCCCAGTTATTGTTATAGCCAAACTCTTCATGCAAGAGCTGTGGTCACTTAAATGTGAATGGGATGACGCTGTCCCTCTTTCTTTTCTGAATCGTTGGCTCTTGTTTCGCAGCAATTTGCTGGATCTTTCCCTCATTGAAATTCCCAGGAATTTAATCAGCTCTCATTCTAATGCATCTTTTTTCCTTCATGTGTTCGCGGACAGTTCCGAAAAAGCTTATGGTTGCTGTGCATATTTAGTTTATCACGATTCACTTTATGGATCTCCAGTTTCTAACCTTGTTTGTGCCAAATCGAAGGTCGCTCCTCTTAAAACTATCACTTTACCTAGGCTCGAACTGTGCGCTGCATTAATGGCTGCAGAACTTGTCAAGAAATTACGGGAAGTATTAAAGGTCGAATTCTCGCAAATCTATCTCTGGAGCGATTCTATGATCGCCCTTTCTTGGATTGCCAAAAACCCCTCTCACTGGCAAACTTTTGTCGCAAATAGGGTTTCCAAAATTCAAACTCTTTCTTCTGGATGTCAATGGAGGCATGTTCCCAGTGCGGATAATCCAGCTGATATCATCTCTCGTGGTTGTTTACCCTCTCAATTGGCAGCTTCCCAATTGTACTGGCATGGGCCCTCGTGGCTAATCGACGAATCTTCCTCATGGCCTTCTAAACCCCCAGCTACAAACTCCAATTTGCCTGACGCTAAAGTATCTCTACCCACTGCTTCGTGTCTTGTTTCCAACGCATCTCATCCTTTGTTGTCACGCTATTCTTCCTTTCATAAATTACTACGAATTATCGCCTATCTCCTTAGATGGAAATATCTTGTGGTTGACCAGCCTCTTCTCCCTAAACCACACCTTACCAATCATGAATTGAATCTTGCTACCATTAAGATTTTACAACTGACACAGCAAGAAGCCTTTTCTTCTGAATTGTCATTGCTTTCTTCTAAAAGAGATCTTCCCAAATCCAGCCGTCTTCGTGCTTTAGCCCCGTTCCTTGATGACCATGGATTACTTAGGGTAGGTGGAAGGCTCTCGCAATCCTTACTCTCTGAGGACAAAAAGCATCCCGTTATTTTGCCTTCCAAACATCACGTTACTTCTTTAATTATACGTGACTTTCATTATCGTAATCTTCATGTTGGTACACGTACTCTGCTCTGTCTCTTAAGAGAAAAGTACTGGATTATAAATGGAATTCATGAAGTTTCTTCTGTAATTCATAAGTGCATTCCTTGTTTCAAAGCGAAACCTAAAATCAACACTCAATTAATGAGCGATCTGCCTTCTTTTCGTTCTTCTCCAATACGCCCATTCGCTTTAACTGGAGTGGACTATATGGGTCCGTTCCAATATCAACAAAACTCTCCTGAAGCTAAACGCAAATTGTTTGGTAAGCTTTATGTTTCTCTCTTTGTTTGCATGGTTACTGGCGCAATCCACTTGGAACTAGTAACGAATGCTTCTACTTCTTATTTTTTATCAGCTGTCTCTCGTTTCACCGCTAGGCGTGGTGTTCCTTCTGAGATGTTCTCTGATAACGCTTCCACCTTTCAGGGCGCAGCTTCCCTGTGGAAGAAAGCTCTCACTTCCTCTCCTGCCATGGAACAAATCTCGAATTTTTCTTATTCGAAAGGTTTCAAATGGCGCTTCATACCTCCTTACGCTCCGCATCATGGTGGTAGGTGGGAATCTTGCGTAAAGCTCACTAAACGTCATTTAAGAAAAGTCTTAGGTAATCGAATTCTGACTTACGAAGAATTCAATTCTCTGTCTGTTCTGATTGAAGGTGTTGTTAACTCTCGCCCTTTAACTCCGCTTTCCAATGACCCTGATGACCTACTTCCACTCACCCCTGGTCACTTCCTTATCGGCACTTCTCTTTCTGCCCCTCCTCCTCTTCCTAATTCTTACAGGGATTTTAATTTGCCTATTGTTTGGCGTAAACTTGAAGCCCTCCGTAATTCTTTTTGGAAGAGGTGGAACTTGGAATATTTAACTTCCTTGCAACGGAGGCAGAAGTGGTTTCTTTCCAGTCCCGACATTAAAGTAGGGGACTTGGTCTTGGTTAGAGATATTTCACCCCCCCTAGTATGGATTTCTGGTAGGGTGACCCAATGTTACCCTGGAAGAGATGGGAGAGTCAGGGTGGCCAGAATCTTGACTGCAAATGGACCGATCACAAGACCATTGTCTTTGATCGCTCCGCTTCCAATAAATGTGTAACTGCTTTCTTGCTCGCTGTTGGTGTTTGTCCCCCCAGTATGGTGTATTCTTTGAATACACGGTACGAGAGATATAATGTCTATTGCTCTTTGCATGTTCATTTTTTCCTTCCTCCTTGCCAAACACCAACAGTGATCATCTGTTTTCTCCCTGTTGGGCATGTCTCTTATGTCTTCATAAGTATGTTTCAGATATATAACTTCTGTGATCCACCTAGCGCTATCTAGTAGCGAACCTCTGAAGCTACTCAATTCCTCATCGTGCAAGAGGACTTACTTATCCATTTGGCTACCAGATCTCGTTACCATCGTCAGCTATTTTCTCCTTGAGCAAGAGGACTACGTCTACTTCTTTGCTCACCATGCTGCGCTAGTATCATCTATCAACTCCTTGAAGACCAGCTCAGCAAAAGAAGATTATTTTCTTTCTGTAAAGTTGGCAATGTTTATATGTTCTCCTTTTGTTTCCTACCCCCACTCTTTCCCCTTCCGTGGTCTCTCCGTGCTCTGTTGAGCAGCACTCACTTCTACGTCTGCAGTTGACTCGTTCAGTCAAAGCTCCGCTCGAGCTTAGCCTCCTCAAACCAAGAGGCACACCCTCTTCTACGCCATGTTGGCTAGATAGTCTTCATAAGGAACTCCGACTTCAACATGAAATCGAGATAAGTACCATTTTTAAAAAGTTTTAACCTCATCTTCATGGTTTTAACTTTCAAGTGCTTTTAATTGTGGGCAGTGTGAAATTATTTACTTGGGGCAATAATCATTCTTCGTGGGTTTTGCCATGTTGAGCTTTTACTTGTATAAGCCAACCTTCCTATAAAAGAGCTTTTCTTAAGCGATTCAAACGAGAAATCCTCTCGCTACGTGGGATATTATCTAATACCCGCTGCCTATAATTTTGAAACTATTTCCTCCGTTGGATTTTTTCAAACCCCATTTTCTGCTAAGGTCGTTCTGGAACCTTCTAGAACTTGTTCTCTATCTGCGAGTCCTGCCATCATGTATTTCTCACGTACTTGGGAGAATCCTGTTTAAAACTAAATTACTACAATAGTGAATTTTCGTCCTCCGCTGGAACCTCTGGAAAATTCTACGGCGCATTTGATTGTAAATTACAGCTTTTTCAAGAAATAGACTTTCACCTACATAGTGCAATCAGTTATCTCCATAATTGCAATAACTTTTTTTTCTCATAAACTTCAGTGTTTCTCTAGTGAACTTTGCATCCATCTTTACAAACTATAGTGTTAATCAGTGCTTGCTCCACTTTTCTACCGCGTCGCGATCGTCCGGTTACATTAAATACGGCCATGAACATTGTTCCTATATCCCAATGATCTTTCCTTAACCTTCTACTAACAACCATTATTTATAAAAATGTAACTTTCTATAAGGTGTTACTTACGAAGTGCCCTTCCAACTTTGCCAGTTTAACATTAATTAAATTCTGCATAATTTCTTGTGTGATACAAGTTTTAAATTTACATTGTTCCTCCCTTCAAAAGCAGGGAAAACAATTCTCTCAACTCCTGAGTGAGTTATTTTTTGGTCTCGCTAAATGATAACTGCCTCATTTGACTGGCGAGTCTTATTCAAAGTATAAAAGGTCTAGAACCTTCCTTCTGATTAACTTTTCAGGTTCACAGGAAGTGACCTGCTCTCTTTGTATAAATCTCACAAAGTAATTCTGTTTAAATATAAGAAGTTGTAGGAACTTCCTTTTTATTCCTTATGTTTTCCATTTTGTTATCTTCGAAGTTGTTATTCTCGTTAGAATGTTCTTTCAGAGGTTTCATATAAGTACACTGCTTGTACTCCTGTAAATGTCAAAACTTTAATTATTCCATTTTGCCTATTTATGAAATCTTACCAAGATTTTAATACACGGTTTAAAAAACCTTAAAAATTGTCAATTGCCTGGAGCAACTGTTTGATGTTAAGAGGTCTGCGACCCTATTTGTTAAAAGGTTCAAATGAACCATGTTCATTAAATTTATATTGCACAATTGTTAATTTCATCAAATTTTTTCCAATTGTAAAATAAACAAATCTTTTCCCTTCTCTTTTTCATTTGCGAATATAAAGTTTAGGCAAAATCCTGTCTTCCTTGACTCTCCTCACTCAATGATATTAAAATCTTTAATAGGGCTTTCACCATTTGTTGTCTTTGAGCAAGAACTCTTAATTTTCACCTTACTAAAGTTCTTCTTAGCGATAATAGCTAATTCTAATTGGCCAGTAAGGCAAGTAAAGTTCGCTAAGCCAACTACCTGCTTGTGGAGACCCTCTCCGAAAACTTATGGTCAGTGTCCTAAAAAATAAGTGTTTCTTTTTGTCTAAACTTTTAGCCGGCTCCTCGCTGAGTAAAAGCTTAGCCATTGCCCAATGCAACCATTGGTTCTTTTACCAAGATTACCCAATAAGGCATAATCCTTTATCATATTCCTTCTTAGAGACACTTGGTCGCCCTTACAGGAACTCCATAATTTTGGAAATTGAAAATACCAAGCTTGAGTTAAATCATCGGCATTCTTCGAATTACTTTTCAAAACCAAATCTCCTTGAGAAAACATACAGTAAATTTGTTCCTCTAAGTCTTGCCAGACCATCACCCTTCCCCATAGTACTTTTATATATGCTTGGGAGGAAATGTACTAAGGCCTCTCTCTTGCAAACCGCCCAAGTCTTAGCTGCGGTTCCCTTTAGCCTCGACCAAGCTCGTACCTGCTTTAGGTATCCTAGAGTTAATTTCCATTGGCAACTACCTTTAAGTGTGTTTTACACTAAATTTATTACTTTTGTGGGACTCTCCTCCTATTCTTCTATCCTTCTTTTCCAATTCCAAAATCTACTTCCTTCTTTTCATCATCTTCCCTTGGTGGGTGGGTTATTCCCTAACCTATAATCTACCCACCCCCTCCTTTTCTCCTTCTGGGAGATGTTAATGCCCACAACACCATCTGGGGCTCCGCTACCACTAGCGGTAAAGGGAGAGATTTTGAGAGGCTGATCAGGCGACTGGACCTGTGTCTGTTGAACACAGGGGAGCCTACGCACTTCTCTATTGCACACGGTACTTATTCAAGTATCGATATTACCCTGTGCAGTCGTGCGCTGGTTCCCCTGCTACAGTGGGGTGTACACGATGACCTTTGTAATAGTGACCATTTTCCAATTATCGTTACTCTTCCGAACCAGAGAGCCATCGAGTTACCAAGTCGATGGCTTCTCCGTCGGGCTGATTGGCCAACTTTCACGGCACGTGCGGTGTTTGCCGAAGATACCTTTGAGAGTGTCGACGATCATACCATTCACATAACGAATGGTATTTTGACTGCTGCTGAGGAAACAATACCTTCCTCATCCGGCAACTCACGCCGGAAGCTTGTCCCTTGGTGGACAGCCGAGATTGCAGCAGCCATTAAAGATCGTCGACGTGCTTTCAAATGCTATCGGAGGCAAAACACTATGGCCAACCTTATCACCTTCAGAAGGATGCGTGCTAGAGCCCGATATCTGATTCGGGAGAGTAAGAAAACGACGTGGGAAAAGTATGTGTCGTCCATGACGACGCATACTCCTTCATCTCAAGTGTGGACTAAGCTTCGTCGGATCTCCGGACTCCCGACATCACTATCGATACCCGGAGTGTCCATCAATGGGGACATCATCACGGACCATCTCGCCATTGCCAACAGCATTGGCTCGCACTTCTCCGATGTATCCTGCTCCGGGAGTTACGATCCTACATTTCTGACTCTGAAGCGGGAGGCAGAGACTCACCCCTTGTCCTTTGCCACTGCTGCTTCGGAGTCCTATAATGTACCATTCTCTGAATGGGAACTGCGCAGTGCGCTTGCACTGTGCAGGGATACGGCTCCTGGACCGGATAACATACATAATCAAATGTTAAAACATCTGTGCGAATCCAGTATGAAAGAACTGTTGATCCTCTTCAATCGTATATGGATTGAAGGGGAGTTTCCATCTCAATGGCGAGAGGGGATCGTGATACCGATTCCTAAGGCTGGAAAGGATCCCAAGTTTGTAAGCAGCTATAGGCCCATTTGTTTGACAAATGGCCTATGTAAGATGCTCGAAAAGATGGTGAACCGTCGACTGGTGTGGTTCTTGGAGGATAAAGGTCTCCTGTCTGAGTACCAATGTGGATTTTGCTCTCATAGGTCCACCACTGACCATCTGGTGCGACTTGAGAGCGCCATACAGGAGGCTTTTTTTCGGAAGCAGCACCTAGTCACGGTTTTCTTTGACCTCGAGAAAGCCTACGACACCACATGGCGCTACGGGATCCTTTCCACCCTTCACAAGTGGGGACTCCGTGGTAACTTACCGACTTTCATTGCGAATTTCATGTCCGTCCGACTCTTCCGTGTAAGGGTCGGTAGGACATTATCGCAGTACTATACCCAAGAAAATGGAGTTCCTCAGGGTTCAGTGCTGAGTGTCACCTTGTTCGCGATTGCCATTAATGGCATTGTTGCCGCCGCCGGGTCCGCGGTAGTTCCATCGCTGTATGTAGACGATTTAGCTCTGCATTACAGCTCTGGAAGTATGGCAGTCGTGGAACGGCAATTGCAGCTAGCCATCAACCGGGTCGACAGGTGGGCTCACGACCGGGGTTTTCGTTTTTCAGCAGCGAAAACCTCCGTCGTCCATTTTTGTCGGCTACGGAGGCTACATTTACACCCTGAACTACATCTCAGGGATGCTGCGTTGCCGTTGGTTGACACTTATCGCTTCCTGGGGCTCCATTTTGACAGCAAGTTAACGTGGCAGCACCATATACGGCAATTGAAAATGACATGTCTCAGGAAACTGAACATGCTCAGGTTTCTTAGTGGCACTACGTGGGGGGCTGACCGTGCGGTGCTCCTACGGTTCTACCAAGCCCTCGTCCTGTCCCGGCTAGACTATGGTTCTGCGGCATACGGTTCAGCAAGGCCGGCAACCTTGAAAATGCTGGACAGTATCCACCATAGTGGCGTTAGGCTGGCTACCGGTGCCTTCCGGACCAGCCCGTTACCCAGCCTACTCGCCGAATCGGGTGTTCCACCTTTAAATTACAGACGCCAACATATGCTTTTAGCATATGCTGCCAATGTGCGTCAAATGCCGCAACACCCGACCTATCAAGCTCTCTTCGGTACCCAAAACCACCAGAGTTACGCCAACCGGCCTCGTGCCACTCGGCCGGTTGGTATTAGACTTGATAGCTCGTGCACTGAAATAGGAGTGGCTGTAGGTCCCTGTATGATCCGGACATCTAGCGAGGTGCCTCCGTGGCAAGTCCCGCGTCCGGAAATTCGGTTAGATCTTCACCAAGGTCCTAAGGTGAACACGGATGCGTCCGTTTACCGGAGGCAGTTCCACAGCATAGTTCACCAATTTCCGGACGCTGGCATTCTATACACGGATGGTTCGAAGGTGGACGAGAAAGTGGGTTGTGCTTACGTTATTGATGGTGCAAATACCAAGATCTCTTTGCCTGAGGCCTGTAGTGTGTTTACTGCGGAGCTCGTTGCCATCTATGAAGCTCTGCAGTTTGCACTACAGGATGCACGAATCCACTTTCTCGTGTGTACCGACTCTTTGAGTTCGTTGCAGTCAATTGCTACATGTTTCCCGCAACACCCCCTAGTGCAGCGAATCCATGACCTACTAGCCGGGCTGTGCCACGCTGACACTCGAATCACCTTTCTGTGGCTTCCAAGCCACATGGGAATTGCGGGAAATGAGTTAGCGGATCAAGCTGCAAAAGAGGCGGTATCACTACCACCTCGACCAATGGAGGTACCCGCTAGAGATATTCGCTCTCAGTTACGCCTACAAGTTCTGGCTTTTTGGGAGAGTCAGTGGCTAGCTGACCCACTGCCCAGTAAACTGAGAGCGATCAAGGGAACTACTCGCGTGTGGCGGAGCTCCTTCCGGGTCCGGAGGGAGTCCGTCATTTTGTGTAGGCTAAGGATAGGTCATACAAGATCCACCCACTCATACCTAATGAGAAGGGAAGACCCCCCACTTTGTACCTGTGGAGCCGTATTCACCGTGGCCCACATTTTCACCGAGTGTGTGGATCTTGCTGACTTACGAAGAAACCTTGGTTTGCAGACGACACTCAAACTTATATTAGCCGATGACGTGGTGGCTGCTGATCGCGTTATCCGCTTTATAAGTGAGAGTGGGTTAGGGCCAGCAATCTAAATTTTCCAGTGAACATTGACTCAACGACTTGTTCGTTTTTGAATGATAATGTTTTGTTTTTTCCGTAATTTTTGTTAATTTTTATTTTTTATTTAATTGTTTGTTTTTGTTTTATTAATTTTTGGTCTTTTGAAATTTAGATGTCCACCTCAAAATTTTAAATTCAATTCAAAATTTGTATTCTTTAATCTGTGTTAAGAGGGGCAGATGACCTCGTAGTTCCGCCCCTTAAAACAACAATAAATAACATAACTAACTAAACCTGCACTAGGATGCACACATTAAGAAATACTTTTGTTGCTTATTTCCCTTCATACTTAAGATATGGGGTCATATTTTGGGGTATGTTGCCAGCTGTACTAAGCACATTTAGGATACAAAAGAGGGCGATTAGAAATATGGCAAATGTAAACACCAGAGAATCATGTAGACCTCTGTTTAAAGATTTAAACATTCTCCCTCTGCCCTGCATACATATCTTTGAAAGTATTATGTTTTTTAAGAAGAATTTAATGAATAAAGATGTTTTTCTTAAAACAAACAATGATGTTCATAGGTATAACACAAGACAAAATCAAAACATTCATATTTCACACACACACACACGCAAGCATATATTAAAAAAGAACTTTTCACACTGGAGTTAAATTATACAATAAACTACCCCAGTATATAAAACTGGCCCCAAAAATAAAAACCTTTGATAGAATGTTGAAAGCTTATCTGCAGTGCCATTGTTTTTACTCGGTAGTTGAATATCTTAGCGTATAGGAGCGATGAAATCTATAATTATATTTTACTTTTCTATTTTCATTGTAATACCTAGCTGTATGTTGTTGTATTTATAGAATTTAGTTTTCATATTATGGAAGCTAAAGTTGGAACTACTGTATTTGAAATTGAACTTGTTGGGAGCCCTCGGACGTTCAATCAAAGATACCCAGCATATGGCCATTGGCTGCAATTCATATATCAAATATTTAACAATTTGTAGAAAGATTGTCTTAATAACTTCATATTATGGGGTAGCGCGTCTGCCTCTCACCCGGAGACCCCGGGTTCGATCCCCGGCTCCGTCAGGGATTTTAAAACTGACGTGAGGGTTGGTACGGGGTGTACTCAGCCTCGTGAGGACAATTGAGTAGCAGTCTGACAGTGAGACAGCGCCCCGATCACGAAAACCAAGATTAACGGCCGAGGGGACCCGACGCGCTGATCACGCGTCACCCCAATATCTGCAGGCCGAATGGCTGGGCAGCGGTCGTTGGTCGGCCTTAGCCCGTCATGGGCTGTACAGTGCCAGGGGTTGACTTTTTTGTTGTTGTTTTTGATTATGATAATAGAGTAAGGTGTAAATTGTTGTGCAATAAGATTGTATCTATTAAGATCTGTTATTATAATAAGTTATAGTTATAGTTATAATATTAGTAATATATACCTGTTAGTTCTTTTATTTTATAGATGTAAATTCTGACGTGTCCTATATCAAAAATGTATTGTATACATGTATTTGATCAAATGGAATTAATAAAAATCTATCTAATAATGTTACCAAGTTTGGATTGTATTCTAAAAACTATCCGTAAATTGTCTCCAAACATTACCCGCAATCCGCACAACCATGCAAACCATGTACAGGATATCCGCAACATTTTCGCCATGCGGATATATTTTGCATTGCTTTGCGGATAGCGGATAAGCTGCGGATAATGTTTGGAGTAAATTTGCGGATAGTTTTTAGAATAGACTACAATCCGAACTTGTTGAATATCATGGGGAAAGTTGGGTAATTGTGCGCAGCTATGTTTTTCGAGTTGGTAGTACAACTAGCAACTCAGTTCCCTGCTACCCTTCAGCTGTCATCGTACCTATCAGATAGGGACAGTCAGCATGATGCCAGTTGATATGTGATAGCCGTGAGGCTTGGATGAAAAAACTTTACGTTGCATGTTATTTTCTGTAGCCAGCAAATAAGAAGGTAAGCCTACAGTTGTGATTCAATTACAGTATTTAAAATTAAATGTAGTTCTAAATGCCAGTTTTTACAGTGTTTCTGCATGTATTTATTTTTCAATATAATAGATTAGTTTACCGGGATTCAGTGAGTTACGTTTTAAAAGCAGAGTGGGGTAATGGTGCGCAGAACATAATATGAACAAATAATACAACGCGAAATTAATAGCAAAATATTTCGTGTTTGTTCTCCAGATGCCAAGAAATTATACGCGGAAAACGGAGAAAAACTCCTACCCAGCTGAAAATATGCAGAAAGCACTACATGCAATTAGGGATGATGGGAGGCAAATAAGGGAAGTGGGGAGAAGTTTCAACATTCCCGAGACAATCCTACGAAAGCAGTTACTGCAAAATAGTCTTGCTCCACCTCGTCTAGGCCGTAACGCTGTTTTTACCAACGAAATGGAGTCACAATTATCCAAATACGTTTTGACATTGGCAAAATTATTATACAGCTTACCGCCCACCAAGCTTGTCAGACGGTTTGCGTTCAAGTTTGCAGAGGAGAATAAGATTCTCCACAATTCCCATAAAGTTAAAGGTTTAACAGGCAAAGATTGGTTGTATGGGTTCTTGAAGAGATATCCTGCATTAGCGTTGAGACAACCTGACGAAACGATGATATTTTATTCTAATTTCCAAAACTGCAGAATGTTAGTATCTTTGCATTGTTATGCTATTGTAAAATGCATTGGAATATTCTAATATTAATGCACAGTGCAAGTTTCTGCCAATTCACATTGTATTAGTATGGCTTTCCAACATTCATCCCATGCGCATAATTTCCCAACCCATGCGCATGATTACCCTGCAGGGTAATACTGAGGCTCCCGTATTCATAACTGCAGTTGTGTTATCTACTCGTATTATTACCATCATCCCAAGACCGATTTTTGCTTAAGTGCAGTGGCGCATCCAGGCCCTGCGGGGCCCTGGGCGATATAAGGTGGGGCCCACACCAATAGGAAATTAAAAAATATCAAATCAAATGGAAAATAGTTTTGTAATAATAATAAAATAAAGACTAGTTTTGAATACACTACAGTACATTTTTTAATAATACGAAAGAAACCTTTAAGTCCCCTTGAAGAAGATTATGTAAACTATGAGATATTAAAATATTACTTTGCGACTTTTTCCCGACTTAAGCCTTCCATCATTTCACTGAAATCTAAACTTGCTAAACGGTCACGGGAGGTCATAGCTGCACTGAAAAAAGAATATGAATTATAAATTAGTTTGAAAAGTTTGAAAAGTATAATTAATTAATCAATTAAATTTAAAACAATCCATGGTGCGGGGCCCTGGGCTGTCGCCCTCCGAGCCCTCCCCTAGATCCGACCCTGCTTAAGTGTGCACAATTCCCCCCACTCTCCCTTACTAGGGCCCGGATGTTTATGACTTTTTTTCGTTATGTTTTTTATGACAAATATAAGATGATGATTTACGCTAATCCCATTCAAATTATGTCATTAAGCACAATCAACACTCCGAACTGTAAAGGGTTGTAATTCTGCCTGTATAACATTCATTTTAAACATAGCACTTGACATACATAGAATGAGGGAACGACTTTCTGCTTAAATGTCTAAAAGATAAAGTATAAAGCAACACATTGAAAATATCATTGTAATGCCAATAGATTCGGATAACAAACGTGTGGATAAAAGTCGTGTGGATGCGGGGCGGATGCGGATAAAAGTCGTGCGGATGCGGATAACAGTCGTGCGGATGCGGATAACGTTTAGTTTATCCGCGCAGGGCTCTATCTATAACCTCGTAAATATTTTATGCTGCGCCAGAGAAACTTCTTTACTACGATAGATATATTAAATGCGATCACGTTCTTCACTTGGCAAATGCCCTACACTCGACTCGCAGTGAGACTCCGCCTCCAGCGTTGGAGCGAGCCGTGGGCAACGCCACCTACGTGTTGAAGTGTGCGATCGGTAACTTTCTTCACGTCACTTCGAGCTGCTTTAAATGTGCATATCTGTCACTGTGTACCTGTTTCGTTAAAGATAATTCGGTACATGAAGAGTTTCTGCAATTGATTTCTATCAACGATGCAGATAAAGCCATCAACATAGGCAGATTTTGAGAGTAAATAGTAATGGCCGTAAGCACAAGGAGAGCAAAACATTATTTTTCTCATATCAATATTATAAGCTGTCACATATGCATATGTTGGTACCACTGGATCATTTCAGTTTTTATATTTAGTTACTGTTTTCCATATATTTTTTTAAATTTTTATGAATAATAATCGAAATATCATTTTAATAATGTACACAACTACCGGTACCAACTTTATGAAAGAAAGCTTACGTATCCCACTGGCCCATGCCTGTTTTGAACTTGAAAAGCTGGCTTCAGATTTAGAGATCTTAGGGCAGTTCTATATATTCCTTACTCCCTGCTGGTAGTTCCAAAGGATACGCCTCAAAACTCACGAGCTAAAAATAGTAACAAATAGTCTCAAAACTCACGACTCCGGGAGCACGTGCCTGCGATAACCGCAGTAAGTATGAGCTGTACGGTGACTCACACTGCCTGGGATTTCGTTTGTATTGTTTTAACAGGAATTATCAAACTACCACAGACCAAATTCTCCAAGTATAACTCAGTCATTCTGCTTGGTGACATCAAGCAGGCCTAAAAAACTTATTTGGAATCATGGAGGTCGTTATTTTGTGCTTTCAAAGAAGAAACTGGCTCGTGATTTTTGAGACTGGCCCAGGTACAGAAACCGGCTAGAACCTACTTTTACGGTATTAACCCTCATCTTGAAATTCGTGAATTTTGAGACTCGAGAGTTTTAAGACTCGTGAGTTTTGAGACGACACGGTTCCAAAGTTATTACGATTGTCTCTGGCACTGCTCATTGGCTTAGCTTACTGTCTGTCAGCTTAATCTTTAGAATACGTTGTGTGATGTTCTTACATAACATTGAAACCAGAGAGTGAAGTTGGCTTATCAACTTATTTGTCTCTTGAGTCCAAAGTCACCAGCAGATTATGTAATTCAAGTACTTTGGCACACCTACGAACATTTCATTTCGTTCGATACAGATATTATCATTTTCATTAACTAAACCGCAAACACAGCCTTGGCCTTGACCGGTTGATATCCAACACATTTCTTCCTTAGAAAGAACGAATGAAAGTAATCAGATCAGGAATGGCAGTAAAATGAGGGGTGGGTGGCGATAGAATTGTTGCGTACCGTACCGTTGGTGAAACCTTAACGACGTCATTAGTCGCCTCCACCTCGTCAACATGACAGTATTACGCGTTTGAGAAATGAATGGCATTGACTTGGGTTGCGCTAGCGTTTGTTGATCATGCAGCATTGCGGGACGAGAGGTGAGATGGTGTACAGTGTCCACACAAGTCTGCCACTGTTAAGATTAACGGGAGCACATGTCACTACAAACGGAACAACGATGACGGAGGCTAACAGGAGTACATGTCACCAGGAAGAGAACAACGATGACGGAGGCTAACAGGAGCACATATCACCAGGAAGAGGACAACGATGACGGAAGCTACTCAGGACCACATGTCACCACGAAGAGAACAACGATGACGAAGGCTACTCAGAAGCACATGTCACCACGAAGAGGACAACGATGACGGAGGCTACTCAGGAGATGTCACCACGAAGAGAACGATAATGGAGGCTACTCAGGACCACATGTCACAATGAAGAGAACGATGACGGAAGCTACTCAGGAGATGTCACCACGAAGAGAACAACGATAACGGAGGCTAGTCAGGGTAAGGAGCACATGCCACCACGAAGAGAACAACAATGACGGAGGCTACTCAGGGTCAGGAGATGTCACCACGAAGAGAACAACGATGACGGAAGCTACTCAGGACCACATGTCACCACGAAGAGAACAACGATGACGAAGGCTACTCAGAAGCATATGTCACCACGATGAGGACGATGACGGAGGTTACTCAGGAGATGTCACCACGAAGAGAACAACGATAACGGAGGCTACTCAGGACCACATGTCACCATGAAGAGAACAACGATTACGGAAGCTACTCAGAGTAAGGAGCACATGTCACCATGAAGAAAACAACGATGACGGAAGCTACTCAGGAGATGTCACCACGAAGAGAACAACGATAACGGAGGCTACTCAGAGTAAGGAGCACATGTCACCATGAAGAAAACAACGATGACGGAAGCTACTCAGGAGATGTCACCACGAAGAGAACAACGCTAACGGAGGAGGGTAAGGAGCACTTGTCACCATGAAGAAAACAACGATGACGGAAGCTACTCAGGAGATGTCATCACGAAGAGAACAACGATAACGGAGGCTAATCAGGACCACATGTCACCATGAAAAGGACAACGATGATGGAGGCTACTCAGGAGATGTCACCACGAAGAGAACAACGCTAACGGAGGAGGGTAAGGAGCACATGTCACCATGAAGAAGACAACGATGACGGAAGCTACTCAGGAGCACGTGTCACCATGAAGAGAACAACGATGACGGAAGCTACTGGAGCTGCGTAGTCTCACACCATGATTGCACGTAGAAACTGAAGTCCGGAGATCGAAGTTTTGAATCCCGGCACTGATAGCTGCCATCCTGAGTGTGGTTCTCCCCGAGATTTTTCCATGCCCCCTCCAGTATGTAATTGTGGAATCCGCCTTGTCGTCAATACTGTGAAATGATGTTTAATATTTATATATAATAGGCTAACACTCGTTCTCGAGTAAGATTGTTTTCTAAAGGTGAGTTCTTAGATGACTATATAGCCCAATCCTGGAAACACAAACTCTCCCACAGTAGCGACACACGTTGTTCGGAGCAGCCACTGGCTCTTGTGGGTTGATCCTCCTATAAACATCACGCTCTTTCCTCGCATTGTACTTCTCAGTCTCACGGCTTCGTCGATGTTGTTCGAAACATAGTGGACCTTGGTGGACGATGCGACGCCGTACCCGACGATTTGATGCAGTAGTCTCCCATTTATCCGTGTCGATTTGACATTTGTTTAAATTGTATTTTAGGACGTCTATGAAGCGTTTCCGTTGCCCTCCTTGCTTTCTCTGTCCAATCCGCAACTGGCAGTACATGATTTGTTTTGGAAGACGTCGTTCAGGCATGCGAACAACATGTCCTGCCCATCGAAGCTGATGCTTTAATATCATAGCCTCAATGCTGGTAGTATTCGCTTCCTCCAGGACACTGATGTTGGTGCGTCGATCCTGCCACTTAACTCCGAGAATTCTCCTGATGCAACGCTGATGGTACTTTTCCAAACACCTTAAGTGCCTTCTGTAAGTTGTCCAGGTTTCGCAACCATAGAGCAGAGAAGGTATTACAACAGCTTGGTACACATGCAATTTGGTTGGAGTACTGATGTCATGGTTGTCAAACACCCTTTTTCGTTGACGCCCAAACGCTGCACTGGCACATTTAAGGCGATATTGGAATTCAGCATCAATGTTAGCATTTGCTGAGAGATGACTGCCCAGGTAAAGGAAGTGTTCAATATATTTTAAGTTGTTCCCATTGATCATAATGGGAAAACCAGCAGCATTACAGTTGGATGTAGCAGGTTGCTGTATAATTTGCGTTTTACTGGTGTTTATTTCCAGACCTATGCACTTATACGCGTCATTAAAAGCATTCAGAGCAGCCTCAAGATCGTTTAGCGAGTTTGCCAATATAACATTGTCGTCAGCATATTGGAGTTCGAAAACGGAACCTGTCGATACCTTTGTCTTTGCTCGCAGTCTGCTAAGATTGAATAATCCTCCGACAGTCCTGTATTCAATATCTACACCATGCGGAACTTTTTCTTTGATCAGGTGAAGCATAGCGCCAACAAAAATTGAGAATAATGTTGGGGCGATCACACATCCTTGCTTGACACCTGTTGTGATCTTAAAGGGTTCTCCAGGCCCATTGCTGTTAAGAACTGAGCCCTTCATGTTCTCATGGAGTATTCTAATGATCTGAAGAAATTTTGGAGGACATCCAATTCGAGCTAGGATTTTCCAAAGAGCTTCTCTATTGACTGAATCGAAAGCCTTGACGATATCAATGAAGACCATATAAAGAGGGCGATCTTGTTCCCTACATTTTTATTGCATCTGCCTAGCACAGAAGATCATATCAGTTGTTCCTCGATTGGGTCTAAATCCACATTTAGTTTCAGGCAGTGATTCTTCAGCCAAAGGTTTAAGACGATTGGTCAAGATTCTGGCAAGAATTTTTCCAGCTACAGAAAGCAGGGATATTCCACGATAGTTGCCACACTGAGCTCTGTCACCCTTTTTAAAGATTACTACTATCAAGGCATCCCTGAGATCATCTGAGATCGTTTCTGTTTTCCATATCTTGTCAATGAGCTTGTGAGTGTGGTGAACTAGTACAGTGCCCCCTTCTTTAAATAGTTCAGCTGGAATCCCATATATGCCTGCTGCCTTATTATTCTTGAGTTGATTAATAGCAATTTCAACTTCTAGTAGCAGGGACCTTCATCAAGCTGAGTTTGTACTGGTCTCTGAGGAATTTTGCTTAAAATGTTATCATTAACGTGGGTATCCCTGTTAAGTAGTTCGTCAAAATGTTCCCTCCAGCGGGAGTTGATTGAACAAGTGTCTCGGAGAAGTTCAGTATCATCTTTTGATTTCAGAGGATTTACGGTGTGACGGGATGGTCCATAGACTACTTTTGTTGCACTGAAGAAAGCATGTGTATTGTTGGTCTCAGCTAGATACTCCATTTCATGTGATTTAGATACCCACCAAAGGTTTTTCATGGCTCAAGTTCTCTTTTGGACTTCAGCCTTGGCATCTTGATAACGTTGTTTTTGGACGCAGATTTAGGGTTATTTTTCCATGCATTGAGCGCTTTCCTCTTCTCATCTATAAGAAATTGAATTTCTTGGTCATTCTCATCAAACCAGTCTTGATGCTTTTTCTTAGCAAAACCAGCGGACTCTTCGCAGGCTGAGAGTACTGCTGACTTGAACATTTGCCAGTGTTCTTCTATATTTTCTGGATAATCATCAGGCAGCCTTTCACCAAGAAGTTTATGTAACTTTGATTTAACATTATCATCCTTAAGAAGTTCGGTATTGACCTTACGTCTTACGAGATTTCCCTGCTTTCTACATTTCTGGGGAATTCGCAGAGGCATAACGGATCAGTCGGTGATCAGTCCAACAGTCATCAGCACTTGTCAGAGCTCTTGTGATGAGTACATCACGCTGATCTCGGGCACGCACTATCACATAATCAATTAGGTGCCAGTGTTTTGATCTTGGATGTTGCCATGATGTCTTAAATGTGTCCTTCTGTCGAAAGAGTGTATTTGCAATGACAAGGTTATATTCAGAACATTTAGTTAGGAGAAGAGTCCCATTATGATTGCTGTTACCAACACCTTCTTTCCCAATTACACCTGTCCACAGTATTGAGTCCCTACCAACACGGGCATTGAAATCCCCGAGGAGAATGATCTTATCAGACTGTGGTATATTTTACAGAAGCTCATCGAGTTGGGAGTAGAATTCTTCCTTTTGGTCCTCTTCAGAGGTGAGAGTTGGAGCATATGCGCTTATTATAGTTGCTCTTTGATTATTACTGAGCTTGAGGCGTAGGGTCATAAGCCTTTCATTAAATGGGAGCTCATCAAGATGATCAATGAGTTCATTCTTAATGGCAAAACCAACCTCTTACCCCTTCCAAAAGAAGGTGTAGCAGCCTCCATGTTCTTTCAATTGTCCTTCATTTGCGAGTCTCGTTTCACTGAGTGCAGCAATATCAATGCTAAACCTCCTCAGTTCACGAGCAACAATTGTGGTCGGTTTTCTGTGTTAGTGTCCATTAGAGTGCGGATGTTCCAGGTGGCAAAATTCATATTTATTTTGTTTCGACCGCATATGGTGTACCCTCTGGACGCGGCTATCCAGTCAGGTAGTATTTAGGCTGGCTATGTTTAGAGCACCTTTTATAGCTCCCTCCCCATTCGGGGTAAGCAGAGCGGATCCTAAATAGGCCTGCTTAGTCACGAATGCAGCATACGCATTGCTCTACAGTCCATCCTCGAGCAAAGCGAAGATCACACATCCGCCGCCTACGTGCCGGTTTGTCACTGGAAGCTCCCAGATAACACAATCCTGCTCCCGTCACAACTCCCCGATCGCCGCAGGGCTTGCAGTCGTGCACGAAGAGATGTTATTTCCTTCAGAAGACGCCTGTGCGTGACATCTTTTTACGTGGGAATGCTGCTGCACATCAACAATCACACGATCCTTGACAGATACAGAGCCTTTACCTAGTGGCATAGTAGCTACGACGACTCGAGGTTCCGAACCTGCTGCAGCCTTCATCCGCCTTCCAAGCCGTTGGGGCTGTATTAGTCGCCCGTACGCCTGGTCCGCCGTTGAGGACTTATTCTATGCCGTTGACCATTTTAGTTCATTCGCCTTTAGAGGTAGTTTCTCACCTCAAGAACATGAGAGTGCCCTAACCTCCACATACTCATCCATCTTCCAAGGAAGCCGTTGATATAATGGAGGGGAACTCCTTATCCCGGGAGTCACTCGGTCGTCAGAGCCTCGTCAGTCTATAGCAGGGTGCACCACGAGCAGGTGAGGTTGACATTTGAGTAGGAATATTCCTACCCCTTACACCCTTTAGTGAATGTTTAAACGTACATGTTTCTATATGACAGTGATATCTTCATCAGCGTTGAATAGTTTAAATTAACATGCTAAATTGAAATGGATTTCCCTGCAACATTTTGAATTTAAAATAAAATGAAAAGTTCACATATAAATGAAATGTTTTTCTTTTATTATTAATGCAGTCAATGGCCATGTACTTTTCTTTTCAGGACGGGTCAGGGAAGGGATATTGGAAAGAAATCGGTCGTGGACCTATTGAGAGGAACCGTCCCGGCATTTGCCTGGTGGTGATAATGGGAAACCACGAACACCATTTCAGGACGGCCGAGGTGGGATTTGAACCCATGCTCTCCCGACCGCCTATACAATTAAAACCGTATGCGTGGGGTTGGCAATACTGTACTTGTGCATAATTCACGCGGATAATGGCTGACTCAGCTGGAATTTTACTATAGGCCTATAAGTCGTGATCTAAGAAGGGTGGGTTATACAGAGAGTTTGTTTTATATGCGACGGGGACCCTTGCTTGCCCGCTCGCCCGCGTCTGTCTCCCGCCAGGCACTTTGCTGTCATGCGGCGCTGTCACGGCACTGAGTCATTCAGTATAGGAATTTGTACTTAAAATTGTACTTCAATGTGATCTTTGACCAATTTTTTTGACGAACTGACTTACGGAGAGCGATTGTCAACTTATTTTCAACAAGATTCTGCCACTGCTCACACTGCCGAAGCATCCATGACAGAATTACGTCTTATTTTCGGTACTAGGATTATAAGTCGGAACGTGTGGCCCCCGCGAAGCCCAGATTTATCACCATGTGACTTTTATCTGTGGGGGACACTTAAAAATAGAGTGTATGTGAGAAACGCTCACACTATAAATGAGCTTAAAGGCTATATTACAGCTGAAATACAGTCAATCGGTGCTGAGGATCTTCAGAAAGTAAATGACAATTTCATAAAGAGGTGCCAGCTATATGTAGCAGTAAATGGCGAACATTTTCAGCACCAGCTGTGAACTAGGTAAGTACAAATTTCTATACTCAATGACTCAGTGGCGCGCAAGAGCCGCATAACGGCAAAGTGCCTGGCGGGAGACAGACGCACAACGCGGGCGAGCGGGCAAGCGAGGGTCCCCGTCACATATAAAACAAACTCTCTGTAGATAGAGCCCAGCCCGGATAAACAAAACGTTATCCGCATCCACACGACTGTTATCCACACCCGCCCCGCATCCGCACGACTTTTCACCGTATCCTCAAGTTTGTTATCCGAATCTGCTGACATTACAGTAATATTTTTAATTTATTACATAAAGCATAAAGTATCAGAGCAACATCTTTGGACATTTGAGGAGAATGTCGTTCCCCTACGCTTTGTATGTCATGTGCTATGTTAAAAATTAATGTTATTCAGCCAGAGTTCGGAGTGTTAATTATGCTTAAAGATAATTTGAATGGGATTAGCTTAGATCATCTTACATTAGTCATGGTAGCCTAAAAACATAACGGAAAAATATGTCAAACATCCGGGGCCCTAATAATAATATTCAACAAGTTCGGATTGTATTTTATTAACTATCCGCAAATTTACTCCAAACATTATGCGCAGCTTATCCGCTATCCGCACGGCGAAACATTTTGCAGATATCCGAATCCGCGCAGGCCTTTAGTTATAGACAGCGGATGAGTCAACTATATCATTTCCAGATCTATTTTGAATCATTACAGAAGGTATTTATGGCTAATTTCAGTGGTTTCGAAAATGTTATCGTGGGTTCTCGTCTCCTTCACTGTAACTAAATTTTCTAGCCAGCCCCCCGGTAGGAGAAAGTTGTGAGACCGAGTCACTAGAAATTTGATAAGGACTGTTTATTTTAATAGACGGCTGTTGAAAACGGCACGCAATCTTTAAACTACTTCCCCGATTCTTGGATGTCACCACTGGATGGATTTTGATGCGGTTTTCACAATTCTGTAAAGGATATCTCGAGGAAGGTTACTGTACAAAATAATTTATTTATGATCAAAGGAAGCCAAGCAGCAACGAAATCAGTGAAAAAGCCGAAAAAAAAACACCTGGCGTCCGTGTGATTTTTTAACTTACGGTGGGCAAACCGTTGAAAATATCAATATACTATGAGTGTAAGAATTGTTCAGCATGAAAAATTCTACAAAAAAGTCGCGAGAGCATATCTCTCTATCTTCAACACACCGCCCACTATAAGTGTGTATACGGTTTCCATTCTTCCAACAATCTCCATTCAATTACTGAGGCGACAGTTTAAGAGCTAGCTAGGGGCGAGCCTATCACCCCAGTTACAGCCTAGCTAGCGGGCGAGCCTATTATCCCAGATACAGCCAGCAGCAAACTGTCGAGTCGTGTTGAGTAAGACTTCAGAGAAGAGTGGTTGTGTTAGGAGTTTTCCTGGAAGTGCAACTCGTTTTTCTTCATTTCGCCTGTGAACTTTTCATTCCGCAAAATACAGTCAAGTTAAGATTGGACGGAAGGGGGATTTGTGTTTCATGCACCTCGCCATTCTTAAATTACATCTGACAACAATTCGTTGCACATGCATCTCCATAATATAATTAATAGTCCAGTCAGTGATTTTAACCCATCATGCCGAGACGTAAAACGAATAGGCCAATAGGTCGTAGTTCATTGACATCGAAAAAAAAAAACGCTTATCACATAATGCATTCATAACTGTTCCCGGGTTGCTGGTAACTAAATAAAGCATTCACAAATTCAGGGACATTTCCAATATAATCTGGGGCACAGCAGATGTAGCAAAATTCCGGGTCTTTCTTGGATATTTAGTCGCAACCATGTTTTCCCTCATCAGTTCAGACTGTGGGGTCTCCAGCACCCCCCCCCCCCCCCGAAAAAGCCAATAAAAATTAAGAAACTGTTGCTTTGGTAAAAGCATAAAATAATAAATTTGGTTGTACCCTAATCTTAACTTATTGGTTAAGTTATAAGCAATATTAAGTTTGAAATTAGACTAACTCGTGGTGTAGCGGCTAGCGTTCTTGGCAGCCACCCTGGAGGTTCAAATTCGATTCCCGGCTCTGTCAAGAAATTTTAATTCTGGTCTGAGGGCTTGAACGGGGTACACTCAGGCAAAACTGAGAATTCCACAGTACGGTACTTTTGAGAAATACATTATCAATTTGTAAAAAAAAAAAAAAAAAAAAAAAACTAACTTTCTGCTTAATAAATTGTCATTCATACTCCATAGGTCATAATAGAAAAATCATTAAGTATAATATTTTATTTGTGTGTTGTGTTGTATTTTACAACTTTTTTGCATTGCCACTAATTGTGAGTTATATTAACTTAGAATTTTACAATTAACTGTTACGGTATCAAAAATAATTACACAAAGTTATAAGCTCTAAGATATTGGTTGATCTGGGTATTTTGCGGTGACAATGCCCTGAGAATACTCACAATTTTCCAGGATAGTCAAGCCCCCTCCCCCGAAAAATAATTGTATATACGCCCCTGGCCAGAAGAAAAGTTTCTGCTCGTATCAGTGTTAACAGTGTGCATACGGTATGCCAGGATGCTCGATGTCAATAATTTTCAAACACAATTTCGAATCTACTAAACGGCTGTTCCTATTTATTTCTAATTTGAATTTTCTGTTACTGCAGCACCTTGCAATCCCTGCCTCATTTTCTCAAGCGTACCACAACATCTACTGGGAAGTCCCGACATACGGTACCGTACTTTGCGCGAAATACGAACTCCAATCATCGCGCAGACATTACTGTTTCAACTCAGGTGAAATGTATAATGCATCTCACAGAGTAGTTTTAAAATATATTATACTATTTTTATGAGTGGTTTCGTTCTGCAAAAACTATTCTTCAATCTCGTGATGGACTTGAAATCAGTAGGTACCGTACAGTGTTATTCCACATTTGAGAATCGAGAATTGTTAATGGACTACTGTTCGCATTCGCAGCCTGTAGTAAAGTTGACAAGTGTGAGCGAAGGACGTGATAATTTATTGCTATCGTCAAGGCCTCCCATGAGAACTCGTAGTAGGCTAAACGTGCACTTGTAGCTAGTGGCCAAGGTTAATGTGTTTACTCTTCTATTTACTTTGGTGTATGAGGGCCAACCCACGACTGGGATAACACATTAGTTAATCACTTACCAGTCGCAAGTCGTTTACTTTGTGGAGTACCGCAGTCAAATTGTCGTCGCCCTGCTTCGCCATGGTCGTATCGATCGAATCTCGACAAGCACTACGTAGTCCCCACTGCAACTAAGAACCTTCAGGCGCCAGTTCACGTATTTCAGCTCGTCAACTAAACGCTGGGCTATGCGCAGACGAGTTGCGCACTAGACATGAATTTTGATTGGTTGTTGTGGACGGCGCTCCTTAAATACGGCGATTAATTATGTTTTACATTCAGTACGTAAGTCAATCAAGCTATGTCAGGCTTATCAAGCCACTTGTGATAAAGATTTTAACTCATTATACCAGGCGCGGATTCAAGGGGGGGTCACGGGGGTCATGACCCCCCCCCAAACGGAGACCAAATTTTTTTGCAAACTTAAAAAACGAAAACACAATTACCAGACAAATAAAGCTTAACGAATTTTAACTGAAAAACAGATTTTTTTCATTTTATTCAATACTGAATTATCTTTATTGGAATTATTATGTTCTGTTACAACTGTACATATTTACAACTTCTAACCTCTTGTATAAAAACTATTAGTTATACAACAAAATCAACTCGTCTATTTTGTTTAGCAAACCTTGTGATTACCGAATCGATGTTTATAGTGATGTCACGATGAATGTGCAGCAATGCACGGATAGGAAACTGGGGCTTTTTTCGCACCAAAAATTTTTGCCGACGTCCAAACTGCAAGCTTGGTTGGCAATTTAAGCTGTGACTTTCTCCCTTTTTCGGTACCAACTCGACTTGCCGAAACTGTTACGTACCTTGATCCTTTTCTCGAAGCTCGATGTAAAAGTCGTAAAACACGCCGTTGCAATTTGTACGAATATTTTTGGTGCGCTAAACGCATCAAATTTCTATCCATGAAGCTTGCAAAAATATTGGTCAGGTTTTGTACGTTTGGTTATTTTGTGATTGCGTTTTTAGTGATACCATTTTTCTTAACAATTTCGATTCTCTGACACCCCCCCCCCCCCCCCCCACCGACACCCCCCCCCCCCCCAAGCCAAACTCTAGATCGATTCGCTGATCCCCCCCAAAACCAAACTCTAGATCCGCGCCTGCATTATACTGTAATGCGAGTGAAGAGCCTCCGTGGCTTAGGCGGCAGCACGCCGGCCTCTCACCGCTGGGTCCGTGGTTCAAATCCCGGTCACTCCATGTGAGATTTGTGCTGGACAAAGCGGAGGCAGACAGGTTTTTCTCCGGGTACTCCGGTTTTCCCTGTCACAATTTCATTCCAGCAACTATCTCCACTATCATTTCATTTATCATTCATTTAATCATTGCCCCAGGCGAGTGCGACAGCTTCGGCAGCCGGCACAGTTCATATCCTCGCCGCTAGATGTGGGCTTCATTCATTCCATGACCCAGTCAGTCGACTGGAAGCAGGCTGTGGATTTTCATACTGTAGTGCAAGTAGTGGGGATTCTTGTTGTTGGAGGTTGCGACATCTTGGTCATCAGCCCCGTGTACTTGGAATGTGTCAAATCGGTCTGATGAGTGTCACCAGCCTCAACGAGAGGGAGGGGCAAGTGGGGCTGTAGCCCCGGGGTCTGGGGTGCTAAAAGGGAACAGTGGACAACTTTATTTAATTTGTCGAAAATATTATGACATTTTCTGATATGACTCCATTCAATTTAAATACAGCCACTGAATAGTATACAAATGGGTGAAGTTGCCAGGGTTGTCCATTCAATTTATAACGTGCTATAGTTCAAGAAGGCAATGGCCTGGCCATGTTTAAACACCGGATCCCATGAGAACTCTGCAGTTAAGCAGCATTGGGCGTGGTTGGACCTTGGATGGAATGCCGGTTCAGTGGGACCACGCGCTGTAGGCAAAATAAAGGAGGAGCGGAAAGGCCCTGGCCACCCTACCGCACGTAAACTCCGGCTGAGGATAGCCTCTTCGGAGACACGGACCAGCCTTCGGGCAGAATACCAATAATAATAATAATAAAGTTCAAGAGCGTTTTGTGGAGCGTAAAGTTTGTAATTCAATCTCAGAAAAAAATTACCCTTTACTTTATACATTTCTGAAAGGAGTACCGGTATGGCTTATTCTTGTGGTGCCTGAACACATTCAGATACAACGAAAATTGAATTTTTAATGCACAGTGATCAATATCTTGAAGTAAAAAACAACCAATGAGAGACAAAAAAATAGGGAGTAACCGAATAACTAAAAACAAAGTAAATTAATAATCATTCTTGGATCAACACAAAATTGTGATCACTGCTCTTCAAGAATTACGAAATACTGATCAGAACCCAATTGAATCAGGTAGATATCGTCTCTATAAAGGGCCTCCAGGAGAAAGGGTAATGAAAAATGTCCCTCAATTTGGAGTTGGTTTCTTGGTACACCATAGAATACTAGATTCCATTACGGATTTTTCCTCAAATTCCCCACGAGTTGCATTGTTAACAGTTAAAGTGGAAAACAAGATATACACATTGATAAATGTTCATGCACCAACAAATGACAAAAATAGAACTGATACTGAGGGGACGGATCAATTTTGGGATGAACTTGACCAATTGGTAACAAATATACCTGATGCTAATATTAAAATTTTAATTGGATATTTTAATGCAAAGATTGGACGTGAGAGGAAATTTCGTCTAGTGGTGGGGCGATGGCCAGCACATAACTTGACAAACAAGAATGGTGAACGGTTAATTGAATTTTGTATTAACCATGGTCTAATTATGGAGACAACAAGGTTCAAGAGGAGACCACATAAATTAATGACTTGGAAATGTCCTAATATTAAGTTAGGAGAGTTTCAGATAGATCATGTGGCCATGGATCGGAAATTTCACAAAGAAATTTATAATGTAAAAGTCCTTCGTGGTGTTGATGTTGATTCGGATCATTACATTTCCAAGATTAAAATCAAATTAACTCCTAAAAGGAAAAATAAACCTCAAAAATTCAATAGCAAAAGATTGTATGATCCTAGTTCAGGTATCAACAATCCAGTATATTTTGAGCAATCCATCACGCTCTTAAGTGACAACTTGGGGACCACTGTTAACAAATTAAAAGCCGTAGCGGAAGACGTTGCTCCCATTAAAAAACGAAAGAAACATGCATGGTGGAATGAGGATTGTGATATAGCAATTCTATGCCGGCATTCAGCTTGGTTGAAGGATCAACAACAACAAAAATGAAAGTTCTAGGGAAGAATTAATCAATGCTAGAAGGTTAAAGGCCAAAGAAATCAGGAGGGTTAAAAGAGAATATAGAAGGAAACATTAAAATCTATTGATGAAGCTTTCAATCGCCATAAAACAAGAGACTATTATAGGACATTTAAACAATACTAATCAAAATTTACTCCCCCTACTCTTTTGATGAAGGATACGAACGGGCAGGTGGCCCATAATGATTATGACAATGCAATAATTTTGGCCGATTACTTCATAAAATTACTTAATAGTGATGAACCTGAAGATTCTTTTGAATTTGATCCCTATCCTAGAAATAAAACACCCCTGGAAAAGATCATGCCGCCGGTTTACAATGAAGTGCGTACAGCGATTGATTCACTTAAGAATTTTAAAGCGGCAGGAGAGAATAAAGTAGTAGCAGAACTTTGGAAGAATGCTAATGTACAGACTATTCATAACCTACATAAACATCTTATTGACATTTGGAATACAGAAAAATTGCCTGAAGAGTGGAATATTGCAATTATACACCCCATACACAAAAAGGGCGATAGATCAGATCCTAGCAATTATCGAGGGATATTGTTGCTGGGCCTTGGAGACTGGATTTAGACAGCTTCTTAACCCGGTCCATGAGGCAATTATAATTGGCTACATGGTTAATTCTTGCCAGCGCCATTTTACCGCAACAATGACTCTTCTCAACAAATCATAAGGATATCGGAACACTTTATTTTATCTTTGGATGTCGTAGTAAACATGTTGATAAAAATGTTGTCCCGATTAAAACATGTAGCCCATGGAATCCTGTTGCTATAAAAAAACTAGACCCATAAGAAGCATCCGCAATAGTAAAAGGAGCGTCCACGTCGCGGGGGTGGGCAATGGTACTGTAATATACCATGGAACTACAGTACCGGCTAAGTTCTGGTGAGGACCCAGTCCTATGGGGTATAACATAGGCCCCGTGCACAGGGTTACGTGCGAAGACCTCAACGGAATCTGCAGAGGAGAAGATGGACTTCGGAACGGTGGAGATTGCTGAAGAGGCAACCCAGTACTCAGGGAATAGTATGAGTACAGCATCAATCAGCAGCGTCTGTTTCCCAGGTTAGGGGCGGCTGCAAGGGCGTCTGTTTCCCATGTTAGGGGCGGCCTGTATAACAGCTGGCAGTAGCTTTATAAAATGCCTTTGGGAGTGGCGACCCCATCGTAATAATAGCCTAAAATGGAAATGGCACTTCAAATGATTCGGAGAAGGTTAGGGCGTACCCTGCAGGCGACGCACAGTTCTTTTGGTACTGGGGGAACTGTGAGAAATGGGCGACCAGTTACCGAAATGAAAGTGGGAATCATGAATATCATGACCCTGACGGCAAGGTGGAGGAGAGGGAGAATGTTGGATTGATGGGGCTGAGTGAAGTGAAATGGAAAGGTAAAGGAAGGAAGAAATTGAGGAAAGGATATACATTATACTGGAGTGGTGGCCAAGAGGCAAAAAATGGCGTGGGACTGATAACCTCGAAACAACTGGAGGAGTATGTGGAAGTGGTCGAGTGTGTGAGTGACAGAATAATGAAAATTAGAATGAAGATGAAAAATGACGTGATGGACTTCATACAAGTGTATGCACCACAGACTGGAAACAGAGAAGAAGATATTGAAGTACTCCTGGAGGATGTAGAAAGAGTAATTTCAGATGTAGAAGTAGTGATCATGGGAGATATGAATGCACAAGTCGGAAACGAGAGACAAGGAAAGGAAGAAGTCATTGGACCATATGGATATGGGAAAAAGAACCGGGAAGGAGAGGAACTTGTAAACTTTTGTGAAAGGAATGGACTGATAGTGGGCAATTCATGGTTTCGGAAGAAAAACAGCAGGAAAATTACGAGATATGGTTGGGGCGATAGAAGAACAAAATCAGTAATTGACTACTTTCTGGTGGAAAGGACTAATCGCAGAAAGCTGATAGATGTGACAGCTTTACCAGGAGAAGCATTTGATGGGGACCATAGAGCTGTGGTGGCAAAATTTAGATGGGAAAAATTGGAAAACCTAAAGGAGATCAGAGAAAGTAAAATAAAAGTATAGAAATTGAAAGACAAAACTGTACAGGAAGATTTTCAGGAGAGATTGAAGCAACAAATCCCAGTTACTGAAGTGGAAAATATAGAAGAGGAATGGTCCCACTTTAAAAAGGCATTTGTTGGTGGAGCAGAGAGTACTTGTGGTAGGACATCAACAAGAGTGAAAGAGAAGGAGACACCGTGGTGGAATGAGGAAGTGAGGAAAGCAGGTTTTTTTTTTTTTTTTTTTTGTCGTGTGGCCTCCTCAGAGGCCGAGTGCAGGTCTTTCTATTCGACGCCCGTGGGCGACCTGCGCGTCGGGATGGAATGGATGAAGATGAATGAAACTGGGCAAGGTTGTGGAAGGAATCGGCCGTGGCCTACCAGAAGGTACCGTAGCTCCAGCTTTATTTGCCTGGTGTTGAAAATGGGAAACCACGGAAAACCATTTCAAGGACGGCCGACGGTGGGGCTCGAACCAACGCGTCTACCGAGTTAGCAGAGAGCTTGGTCCCATGACCTAACGCTGCGCTTTAGCCAGCTGAGCCACTGCTGTCGGTAGGAAAGCAGTGAAAGAAAAGAAGTCTGCATGGAAAGAATGGAACCGAGATCAAACAGAAGAAAGCAAAAGGAAGTATCACGACAGCAAACGGAGGTGTAAGAAAGTGGTAGGAGAAGAAAAGAAGAAAAGTTGGGAAGAATTTACACGAAGAATGGAAACAGATGTAAGTGGCAGTAAAAGGATGCTGTATGGGCTTCTAAGAAGTAAGAGGAAAGAAAGAGTTACCACAAAGCTAGTGAAAAAGGAAGATGGAGAGTTGTTAACACACCCAGAAGAGATAAAGGGACGATGGAAGGAGTATTTCGATAAGCTATTGAATGTGAGCAATTGTACTGGTGAGATAGAAGTGACACAACCTGACGACTCTATAACAAAAGATGATATAACAATGCTGGAGGTGGAATTAGCAGTACAGAAAATGAAGATGGGAAAAGCATCAGGGGTGGATGAAATCAGTGTAGAAATGATAAATGCTGCTGGACCTGTTGGTATGCAATGGTTGTATCGACTGCTAAAGTGTGTGTGGAAACGGAAATGTGTACCAGAAGACTGGGAGAAAGGGCTAATAATACCAGTGTTTAAGAAGGGGGACAAGAGGTGTGTGAAAACTATAGAGGGATCACCCTCATATCACAGATAGTAAAAATACTGGAAAGGATATTAGAAAGAAGAATGAGAAGAAAGGTGGAAGGAGAGTTGCAAGAGGAACAGTACGGCTTCAGGAGTGGAAGATCCACAGTGGACCCAATATTTAGCTTGAGGCATGTGATGGAAAAGAACTGGGAATATGGAGAGGATTTGATCATGACTTTCATAGATCTAGAAAAGGCATATGCTAGTGTCCCCAGAGAGAAGGTATGGGAAACCATGGTTAAGAAGAGACTGGGAAGAGAAATGTTGGAAATGGTGCAAGCAATGTACAACAACTGTGTTATCAGGGTACTGACCCCAGTTGGAAAGACAGATTGGTTTACGAACAAGACTAAGACAGGGGAGTGTGCTGTCACCTCTCTTGTTCATAATGGTGATGGATGAAATTGTAAAGGAAACAAAGGAAGCATATGGACATAAAGAAATGAAGTTACTGTTATTTGCAGATGATATTGTGGTCCAGGGAAGGAACACCGAAGAAGTGCAAAAACAACTAAATGCACTGAACGAAAATATTCAGAAGTACGGCCTGAAAATCAGTATAGACAAAAGCAAGACCATGGTGATGACAAGAGGGGAAAGACAAGGAAAGGGCACTGTGAAAATTGGAAGTCAGAGTTTGGAAATTGTGGACACGTTCAAATACCTAGGAAGTGAATTGATGCAAACTGGTAGATTGGACATGGAGATTGGCAGGAGGGTACAGCAGAGCAATGCATTCTATCAAAGTGTAAGAAAACTTGTTTGGGATAAGGAAGTACCAAGGAAAAGCAAGGAGGTAATGTATAAAGTGTACTATGTTCCCATATTAACTTATGCAGCTGACACTTGGACCCTGACAAGCAGGCAAGAGAGTAGAATCCAAGCCAGTGAAATGAAATTCCTAAGAAGTATGATAGGAAAGACAAGGAAAGACAGAGTGAGGAATGAAGATGTTAGGAAGGAAGTTGGGATGGGAAAACTAAATGAGAGAATTGAGAAGAATAAACTATGGTTGTTTGGACATGTAAAGAGGATGGAGGAAAATAGAATACCAAGACAGATGCTGGAGGCGAAGTGCAAGGGTAAGAGAGCAAGCGGAAGACCTAGAACAAGGTGGATTGATTCAGTGACGAACAGCGTAAGAAAAAGAAATCTGGACTGGGACAAGATCGTGGAAGAAGAAAGGTGGAAGGAAAGAGGAAAGTGGAGAAGTGCCATAAATACCCCGACCCGGTAGGAGCTGGATAAGGGGAAACGATGATGATGATGATCGTTGCTGGATGTCACGTATAAGATTTTTTCAAAGATTTTATATTCCAGAATTCACGAACAACTTGATAATGAACTTGGTGAATATCAGGGTGGTTTCCGTCTAGGACGAAGCTGTCCAGATCAAATTATCAGTCTCAAATGGATTATAAAACATCACAGGATTAGGAGCAAAGATTTAGTGATCACATTCGTTGATTTTCAAAAAGCTTATGATAGTATCCATCGCGAATCTCTATTGAATGTCCTTACTGAATTTGGTTTACATCGAAAACTTGTTAACCTTATTGCGGTCACTCTTAAGAATACTAAATCGAGAGTTAGGTTTAGAAGTGAAACCTCTGAGTCATTTGAAATCCATACTGGTCTTCGGCAGGGAGGTGGATTATCTCCATTGTTGTTTAATTGTGTGCTGGAAAAAGTTATGCGTCAATGGAATAAGGTTTGTCCACCGAATGTTAAGATTGGAAAAAATGCTCGACTAAATTGTCTCGCCTTTGCAGATGATCTAGCATTATTAGCAACTAGTATCGAAGAAGCTAAATTTCAGGTAGAGGAATTGGAACGATTAGCAGCAAAGATTGGGTTGAAAATTTCCTTTGAGAAAACAGAAATTATGCCATCTTTTCAAGTTGGCACACCACATATTGTACTGCATAATGCCCAGAAAATGAGGATTGTGAAAAAATTTAAATACCTTGGTGAGATCATCACTTGGAATGCCAATGAGAGAGCATCAATAGATAGCAGGACACTAAAATTGCGACGAGCACAACAGATTACCTGGCCAACATATACGAAACAGTCTCTTTCGATTAATGCTAAACTTCGACATTATTTCTCCGTCGTTAAGCCAGAAGCAACATATGCAAGTGAAACTTTATTTAAACTAAACACCCGATCAACAACTGACAAACTACAGAAGGTTGATAGACGGATTCTTCGGACAATACTCAATAAAAAACACCAGGTTGAGGGCCAGTGGAGACTTTTGCCCAATTCAATACTTTACAAGGAAAATGAATCTATCATTGACACGATGCGAAAACGAAGGATTGCGTTTTTTGGACACATATCCCGCTCGACAAATACTAGACTCTTGAAACAACTTTTTGACTTCTTTTGGAATAGTAAAACAAAAATCACATGGTTTAAAGAAATACAAATGGATTTAGAGGCATTGAAAATTACCAAGCATCAAATTGAACATAGAGAGGAGAAACGGCTTCTGAATAACAAATACACTCGACTAACATTCAAAATTTCACAGCGTAAGCAATATGTTATATCTGCCGAAGAACGGGCTGCAAGATCTTCCAGAATGAAGAAGTATTGGGAAAGGAAAAAATATCAAGGATTAAGAATTTGAAGACTGTATATAAGGTTTGATTTTTGGTGCTCCAATGTGGGCGTAAACAGTGTAAATAAATAAATCATTCGGGCAAGCTAAATTCAATGGATGGTGATGATTACTATTGAAGTTCAAAGGGGCGGAACAGTAAGGAGCTTTTATTTTGAAGGAGTGGGGGTTAAAATTTGCAAGCTCGTAATTCCAAAAGTGTTCTAGCTGAATGGTCTGAGTGAAATTTAAAAATGCTTCTAATTAATTTGAATTATAAATACCTTTATTAAAGAGATATGTTTGTAGAAAATTTCAAGATAGCCTCCGCCTAAGAGCCTTTTAATCACCAGCCATGCCTGGAGAGAACTATATTGTAGGTGAGAAAGAGAGAGTGGCGGAGAGGGGTAGGATCGGGGAACTACCAGACGGTGTTCAAGGTCGGTGTCAACAAGCACGTCGCCTGTGCTTATCTTTCGTGCATACAAACTGACAATATGTTATTTTTGTTAATTCAAATTTTCAACTCGGATTGATGAGAAAATCGAACTATCGAGACTCGAAATATCAGAACTCCATTGTACCAGCAGAAGTAATTGCTAGTAACTTAATTCTTTTTCAGGATTTGGGAATAGCCCATCACCCATTGGGTTCAAACGTGTTGACCGACTGATAAACATCAAATTTCGATTATTCCTAACCCTAAAAAAAAAATTACAAACACACTTCAATGACCACTATTGATCGTCAAGTAATCATCATCGGATCCATTACACTTGACTATTAAATCTTTGTCTAAAAGTATGGGTGAAGGTACACTTATTTAGTTGCAGTATTAACCTAGTTGAAATAATGCAACTAGTCAATATATTTTCGTTAGTTATAGTCCATGTGAAGTTTTGTTAAGATACTGAAAGTGTTGATTGACCTCCATATTTGATTGCTTAGTGCGAATATGTGATTATTGTTAAATAGTCAGTTCAGATTGTATTGTACAGGCTACTTATCAGGTGGTGTCATACGTTGTCTGGACGAGAGCACTGCATTATTTCAACTAATACCGAGAAGTTCATAGACATTCCACAATTTCATATAAGTCTCCAAATCAGAACTTCTTTCTACCAAATGAATGGTTTCTGCCAATACTTTCACATAGTGAAGTGTTTTTCTGCCTCATTTCTCTTGACAGTTAAAAGTTTGGCAACATGAGATATCTTCTGCAGATCTGCAGATAAATCGACATCCATACTGCAAAGCTTCGGACAAGTTGTAAGTTATAGCCAACATTTTACATGATACAAGGCAGGCTACAATAAACTGAAACTAACGGGCCCCTATGCAATTGCCCTCCTCTCTCGGCGGCCCTGCTTATGAGTGGTGCTATTGAAGGTCTTTTATCTGGTACTCTCCTCTCACGAAATTTCGCATTAATTGTGCTAGTATATCGTGACTCAGGGGCGTGCCCAGGGGGCCGGGGCCGCCCCGAAATTTTTGTTACATATATTTGTTTATGAATTCAAACATTAAAAACGAATATACTTATCATGTACTATTGATACTAAGCGACATATGGCAACTTTGCAAAGCAAGGCGATGTAAACAGTGTGACAATCAGTTTGCTCTGATCTTATGTGCAACAACATAACCTCTTATTACTCTCCAGTGCCTTCGCTCTTATGAACATACCAAGAACAGCACCAAGTGCCCTTGAAGCGTGTGATAAAATTTTCTCCCTAACTTTTATACCCTTATCAAACTTTTGGCAAATTTGCCTCTCTCTGTAGCTACCGGCACTGCCGAACGGAGTTTGAGTTGGTTGAAAACATACTTAAGAAATTCTACTTCTGAAAACATACTCAATGGTCTAGCATTATTGCAGACACATACATCACTGACGAAGTTATAAACCGATTTGGTAATGCTTCATCAAACCTAGACTTTATATTATAGTGCAAGTTGTAAATCAAAACAGTAATGTTGATTCTTTCCATCTTAATACTATCAAGTCAGCAAGGTGATATTAATAAAATGGTCTTAGTTGTGTTTGACATTAACCAAACATAAAACATCACAACAAATTGGTTGAAAAAGTGATGCCACGTAGCCTTAAAACTCATCATTTTGCACCAAATTATACAAACGTTTCCCGGGGAAAACAACGGACCCCCCATTCTTTGGGGACTATTCCATGCCCCTTAACCCACGGTCGGGCACCCACCAAAATAAAACTCTATATACACCCCTGTCGTGAGTTAATGACATTAAAGTTTTAAGAATACCATCGTGAATGTATGGAGTCACTGGTTTCTTTTCCTACTTGGTCATAGGAAGAAACTACAGTAACAAGGTTCTACATTACTCCTAACTTTCATTGTAATAAGATGAAAATACTTTGAGCTCTTCATTTTCTACATTTTCAAGATCGCTGCCGCTCATATTTAGTGTGTTATTCCCATGGCTTAATTCAGTGAGGTCTCTTATATGGTACGTCTATTTTACTAAGTTTCATTTTAATTGTGCAATTACATTCCGAATGATTCACTATTATGTTTCAATATTACACACAGCCACCATCTTGAAAATTTAGAATCACCGTTATTTTACTTTGCACATACAATACTCCATACAAGTTTCTTGTACCTTATCACTAATTTTTGTTATTGTAGTTCTAAAACATGCTAAAGAAGTGATGTACCACACCTATCACTTACCAATAATGATGTATGGACCAGAAACTTGGCTGATGACTACAGAAGAGATGAAAGTAGAATACAGGCAGCCGAAATGAAATTCCTAAGGAGTATGGTACAGATGACTAGGAGACATAGAGTGAGAAATGAAGACTTTCCCTACAGAAGATGAATGATAAGCTGGAGCAGAACAGATGATGGTATGGACATGTGAAAAGGATGAATGATGTAAGAATGCCGAAACAAGTGATGGAGAGATGGATGACTGGAAAGAGAGGACGAGGAAGACCTAGAGTACAGTGGATGGATTTGGTGAGGGTCAGTGTGAGAGAACGGAACCTGGAGTGGAGTTTAGTGGTTGAGGAAAGATGGTGGACAGAGTAAAGTGGAAGGGTTCCATATCTGGTCCGACCCAGACCCAAACTGGAAAACCTTAATTGATTATGACGAGAGAAAGGAAAATAACCATTTAAATTACGTTGGTGAAATCTTGGGATTTGTTTGATGAAATTATCTAACTAAGGTTTCGGTGGCGTGGTTGGTAGCATGCTGAACTGCTGTGCCCAAGATAGCGGGTTCAAACCCGGCCGAAGCCGTCGGATTTTTTAAGAGCGTTAAAAATCCTGGTATGCCTTCCTTCGGAGGGGAAGTAAAGCCGGCGGTCCCATGTCATAGATTTATGGCATGTAAAAGATCCTTCCACAGACTAAACTTGTGTGAAGTTAAATTGTTAGGTTAGATTTTGTCGGATCGCTCTATCAAAGTTCCAACGTTCACCACTAGGTAACATTGATATCTGGTGGCAAAAGTTGGAACTACTTGAAATTGAATGGTACTTGTAGTTCACCCTAAGGGTGTCCGCTGGAAACAGCTAGACGCAGGCGAGTCGAACATGTCCTCGGACACTCCCGGCACTAAAAGCCATACGATAAATAAATAATTACCAAACTACATCCATCATCATCATCATCATTGACAAACTCCAGTTTCCCGGGTGTGGTATTCAAGCCCCCTCCATCTCTGTCGATCCATGAACCATTCATTCACAATCCTGGCCTCTCTCCTGTACATCCTTCTTCACCAGATCTGCCAACTGGTCTCCTCCCTCCTAGGTCTCTTTCATACTCCCTTCTTGCAGTTTTATTGGCATCATTCTCTTCATGTGGCCAAACCACTTCATTCTAGCCTTCTGGATCTTTTGTAGTATAGAGTTTTCTATTCTCTTGCTATGTCTTCAGTCTTTTGACTGGTTTGATATAGCTCTCCATACCTCCCTGTCCTGAGCTAATTGTTTCATCTCTACACAGCTACCACACCCTACAGCCGAGACAATCTGTTCAACATATTCTAACCTCGGTCTATCCCTAGAGTTCTTGTCCTCGAACCTTCCTTCCATAACTAAGTTTGCCATTCTAAGGTGTTCTACCAACCTATCTCTTCTCTTCATTAGCAGTCGCCAGAAACATCTCCCCTCTCCCACTCGTCTTAACCCTGTTGCCATATGGCAACAAAACATAAATTTGCACCTTTTATGCTGTCCATCAATTTTATAGTTTGACAAATTATGTTACGTTCTTCCTAAAGTGGTAGGTATTATAAATATATATCCAACAAAATTCCAATAAAATCCATGCAGTTACTATATCTACCCATCTGATCTTCAACATCCTCCTGTAACACCACATTTCAAAGGCTTCTATTCTTCCTTTTCTGCTGCACCAATAGTCCAAGTTTCACTTCCATACAGCGCCACGCTCCAGACAAAGGCGTTTAAAAATGACTTCCTAATACCTAAATCTATATTCGATGTCGACAGATTTCTTTTCTGTAGAAATGCTTTCCTTGCCTGAGCCAACCTACTTTTTATACCCCCCTTTGCTTCGTCCATCACTGGTTATTTTGCTTCCTAAGTAACTTAAGTCTCTTACTTCCTTTAGCTTTTCACCTACCAATTCGACGTCTATAGGGATTTCTGATTTATTTCGACTGCATTCCATTATTTTTGTTTTTCATCATGAATTCTTTCCTCAAGATGGAGTCCATGCCAATTAATAACTCATTCGAATCCTCTGGTGAGTTGGCTAAGACGACGTCATCAGTAAATCATTGAAACCGTTTCTCCTTGAATCTTTACTCCTTCGGCTTTGGTGACATGCTGAACTGCTGTGCCCAAGATAGCGGGTTCAAACCCGGCCGAAGTCATCGGATTTTTTAAGAGCGTTAAAAATCCTTCAGTATGCCTTCTTTCGGAGGGGAAGTAAAGCCGGTGATCTCATATCACAGATTTATGGCGTGTAAAAGATCCTTCCACAGACTAAACTTTTGTGAAGCTAAATTGTTTGGTTAGATCCAGTCAGAACACTCTATCCAAGTTCCAACGTTCACCACTAGGTATCATTGATATCTGGTAGCGAAAGTTGGAACTACTTGAAATTGAACAGAACTTGTAGCTCACCCTAAGGGTGTCCGCTGGAAGCAGCTACAGACTCAGGCGAGCCGAACACTCCAATTTCCTTCATTGCTTGTTCACTGTAGAGATTATGGTGTTTGAAGCCATTTTCCAGTGTTGCCTTAGTAAACGTACTTTGATGTTTTTCAGTCAGTCAACAAGATTGTACCCATTTGTGGGTTATTCCCTAATCATGAAAAAATTTGCATGAGATTAACAAATGCCCACAATTGGATACAATTGTGTTGACTGACTGAAAAACATCAAACCAAGTTCAATGTACAGATTGAAAAGTATGGGCGATTAGATACAGCGTTACCTTACACCTTTCTCAATAATACCAGTCTCTCTCTCATGTCCTTCGGCTCAAATAACTGCTGTCTGGTTTCTGTATGGATTGTAGACCACCCTCCTATCCCTCATGCCCGGTTAATTCTAGCAACTAAGTCCATTCTATATAATAACAAAATTTGTACGAGCGCCCTCCTTTCTGTAATATACAGCATTTTATTCATAAGCTAAAACCTCTGGATTATCCGAGCTAATGGCGCTGATAATCGAAAAACACGGATAATCCAAAAGCATGTGTTTATTGCAAGAAGAATGCCTTCTTTATCTGTTCAAAAACAGTACCATATAAAGTAGGCTATAATACATTTATAAAGATAACCCATCCACATTATTGGGCTCTGAAAAGTCTTGAATGGTTCTCTGCTTTTGGTTGTTTATCTGCTTAACAGCTGTTGACCATTTAAGGTGATCCCTCAGAAGAATGCAGACAGCACTTGCCTTCCAGCAACCTTGAAATAAGCCAACTCCCACTTTCGTACAGAACTATTTCCACATTTAAATTTAACAAGTAGTTCCGTGAAGAACTAAAGCCTATTTTCATATACCCTACTTATGCTAATTGCCTCTTATCAACATACAAAATTTCAGTTTGATTGCTGTAATAGATTCGTATATATATAGAGAACCGTCTAAATATTTCGGATGGTCGCAATGTTGGATTGTTATATGTATAGTCCTTAGAGTTATGTACCATTAGAGGAAAATTATTAAGCAGGTTCATTATTCAAACTTTCACTTACTGTCGGGGAAATAAGTATAGATACTCGAGTTTAGAGGTCAATAAAACCTTTACCCTTAGTCTTACATAAGAACAACCTACACCAAAATTTTCCTTGTTTTATTTGTTGTTTAACGATATAGAGTAAATATTTGCATTGTATCTCGTTAAAATTTTATAGCAGATTGAACAAAAAAAGTACCGGATTTTCTTACCAAGTTTACGGAGCGCTCACTTAGAAAGATCATTACGTTAAAAGTATTGATCTGATCGTAACGAAACTTTAATACGTCTTAAAAGGAACTTATTGTTAACTCGTATATGAAGTTTTAATCTGATCTGACGTTTCTTAAAATAGTTGTTGTGAATTTTGTAAAACAACTTTTTCTCGGACCTGGGTGGTCATAGCAGTATGAAATATGGCTTGTTATGAGGCTCATAGCAATGCAAGGCTTAACGTAAAACTACATTTTATCTACTTGTGATTATCGATTTTATATGGATTGATATTTAATCGGACCATTGAGGGCGGCGATAGTACCGCAGCAGCCTGGCAATGTTGCCAGTTGCTGCGCGCTCGTTCCTACGCACACCATACTCTGACCTTTGTTCTTCGTTGAGTCATTAGCAACAAGCAGCAACTATCACTGTCTGTATTATCTATTGTTTGCACATCGATCAAGATGCCAGTTAATCCGCAGTTAACAGAGGGAGAATTTGCCATGATTATAAGTGCAATATGTTTTTTAGATGCGAGAGAGAAAGTAATAATGATAAGAGGGTTTAGCAAATAGTATCCAAGTGTATTGGAAGGTCGATAGCCACGGTGAAGAGATGTGCCGCTGCAATTAAAGATATTCCTCTTCCTCCCAGAATCCAAAAGTATGAAAGTATGACGAAAGCAGAGCTAATTGTTCACACCAAACCTCACTTCAGGGCACCTAAAAAGAAGCTGGAACAGATAATCAAGAATGTTCGTCCTGACGTCGAACTCGTCTGGTTGCCAGTTGCTCATTGTGAGCTCAACCCCATAGAGCTGGTTTTGTCCTACGTGAAAAATAAAATAGCTAAAGTGAATATGAGTAACCAGGCGGAGAGAGGAAGATCAATGGAGGTGATGCGAGATCTCTGTAAAGAAGCCTTGAGGTCTGTAACACCGGAGCTATGGAAAAAATGCATCGAACACACCAAAAAAATAGAGAAACATTACTGGGAAAAGGATTGGCTAACAGAAGACGTCCCCGTTGTTGAGCCACTTGTTATAAACTTAAATGACAGATCATCTGATTCATCGGGCAGTGATTTTTCAGACAGTTAATAAGGGAGCAGTTTTATAATCTTATAATCTCAAAGTGTAAATTAATTCAAACAATTAATCTTATAATAATAGCTTTTCAGCTGACACACCATTTTTAAACCTGCCAATGGAGGTCCAAAGCCCTCATTAAAAAAGGTGTTGGGAAATGTTTAACTTCTTGCTGAAATGAAATATAAGACACGTTTCTCTAACTTGTAGGTAAAATTAGCAGAGGCTATTAGCGCTGTACATAAGGGACGCATATTTCAGGATATAAGTTCCAAGAAGACTTGAAAAAGGAAATTCCCAAAGACGAAGCAAAAAGTGTCGAACAGGAATGGACATGTTTTAGAAATTGTTTTGCGAAGTGTGCAGTAAACACTTGTGGAAGACTATCAGTGAAGAAAAAGGAAAGGGAGACTCCTTGGTGGAACAACAGGGTAAAGGAGGCTGTTAAAGAAAAACAAATGGCATGGAGGAAGTGGATAGGCAGTAAAAATGCAGAGAAATGGCAAAAATATAGAGAAGCAAAGAAGGCATGCCAAAAAATTGTACAAGAAGAAAAAAGGAAAAGTTGGGAAGGTTTCACGGAAACTTTGAAGGAGGATATCCAAGGAAGTAAAAAGGTTCTATATGGATTGGTGAAAAACAGTGTAAAAGGTAGGGAAAACACAAAATTTGTAAAAACTGAAGCAGGACAGATATTGTATCAAAGAGATGATATATTAAAAAGATGGGAAGAATACTTTTCAAAGCTACTGAATGTTAAATACATTGAACTGGAAGATGAAAAAGAACAAGAAGAAACAATGGAAGAAGAAGAAGAACAAGAAAAGGAAATCACTATGCTAGAAATAGAGGAAGCCATACAGAAGATGAAGAGCGGTAAAGCAGCAGGAGAGGATGAGGTGTCCGCGGAAATGATAAAAGCAGCGGGACCAATAGGTGTACAGTGGTTGTATAGATTATTTAGAATAATTTGGAAGAAGAAAAAGATTCCAGAAGAATGGGGAAAGGGATTAATTATCCCGATTTTTAAGAAAGGTGACAAAAAGGAATGCAATAACTACAGGGGGATCACTCTTATCGCTCATGTAGCTAAGATCTTTGAGAGAGTTCTGGAAGGCAGACTGAGGAGGAAGATAGAAGGAGAGATGGAAGAAGAACAGTATGGTTTTAGGAAAGACAGATCAACATTTGACCTAATCTTTGCATTAAGGCAAATGATGGAGAAAAGATGGGAATTTGGAAAAGACATGGTGATGACATTTATTGATATTGAGAAAGCGTACGACAGTGTGCCTCGACAGGTGGTTTGGAATGTATTAAGGAAAAGGAGAGTTAACGGAGCTGATGTCCAAATGTTAAAAGCTATGTACAAATATTGTGTGAGTAGCGTGAAGACCAGTATAGGAGAAACAGAATGGTTTAAAGTGGAAACAGGCCTCCGACAGGGAAGTGTATTGTCCCCCTTACTATTCATCATAGTCATGGATGAAATTCACAAGAATGTTAAACAGAGATTGGGACAAGAGGCAACAAAGGCCATGCTGTTTGCAGATGATATAGTGATATGGGGCGAGGATGAAAAGGAAGTACAGAAACAACTAGATGTATGGAATCAAGAAATAGAGAAATATGGGATGAAAGTAAGCACAGAGAAGAGCAAGACAATGGTAATGTCAAGAGGAAGAAAGGAAGGAAGAGGAAAGATAGAATTGAATGGGAAAATTGTAGAAGTGGTTAAAAGTTTCAAGTACTTGGGAAGTGTGATCACAGAAGATGGAAGGATAACTGAGGAAATTGGAAAGAGAATACAACAAGCGAACAGTTTTTACCAGAGCATAAGGGGTATTCTGTGGAACCGAGATGTCCCAAAGGAATGTAAAAATGTATTATATTCAACCTACTACAGACCCATACTAACATATGCAGCTGGAGCGTGGACTACTACAAAAAGAGAGGAGAGTAGAATACAAGCCGCGGAGATGAAATTCCTAAGAGGTATAGAGGGCAAGACCAGAAGAGATAGAGTTAGAAACGAAGAGATTAGAAAAATGACAGGAATCTTGAAGCTGCAGGACAGGATAGAAACAACAAAGTTAAAGTGGTATGGACATATGATGAGAATGGGAGAGGAGAGAGTACCAAAGAAAACTTTCTGTGAAAAGATGACAGGAAAGAGACCACGAGGAAGGCCCCGAAAGAGATGGGCAGATACAGTGTGGGAGTGTGTAGAGAAGATAGGAGGAAAACCTGAAGAAGTACTAAAAACAGGAGAGGAGTGGTGGAGAGACAGGAAACGTTGGAGGTCCTTAATTCACAACCCGACCCAGGAAGCTGGAAACGGAAAATGAAGATGATGATGAAAGAAGAATTAAATAGTTAAGTTAAATAGACGTGAATGATAGTGTATTTTTTTTCCTTAATCGTATTACCCTCCAGGGTTGGCTATTCCCTCGGACTCAGCGATGGATCCCACATTTACCGCCTCCATTTTGAAACTTCGGGATCGGGTATACAACTGGGGTGTGTAACCAGCACTTCGCCCAGGTTGCCTCACCTGCAAAGCGAACAGGGACCTTATGAGGGATGGGAAGATTGGGAGGGATAGGCAAGGAAGAGGGAATTAGGCAGCCGTGGCCTTACGTTAGGTATCATCCCGGCATTTGCCTGGAGACGAAGTGGGAAACCACGAAAACCACTTCAAGGATGGCTGAGGTGGGAATTGAACCCCCCTCTACTCATTTGGAGCACCCGAGGCAGAGTTGACCCCGTTCCAATCCTCATACCAATTTTGAAATTTCGTGGCATGGCTAGGAATCGAACCACGGACCTCCGGGGTGGCAGCTAAGCACTCTGACCACTACACCACGGAGGCGAATATATATTATAATTTTTGTATTATAATTCGTCAATTTCACGTATGGTTTTTAATTTATTTTAATTAATGTCATTTTTCAAGTCCTCGTACTGCAGCTCATTCACCAAGATTTTACTCGTATAAAATAATATCTTCTTTGTCACGTGAGCGACCCATGGTTTAACCCAAAGACATTCACTTTATATTTCCGTTTCTTTTATATACCGGTATGCCACCACAGAATTTCAACTACCATAATATAGTTAAGTGAACACGGAACTGTCCTTCATCCATTTTGCTGAATTATGATAAAATATTTGATGTAGTGGCTACGCTGGCTAACGCGCAGCATTAGGTCATGGGGCCAAGCTCTCTGCTGACTCGGTAGACGCGTGGGTTCGAGCCCCACCGTCGGCCGTCCTTGAAATGGTTTTCCGTGGTTTCCCATTTTCAACACCAGGAAAATGCTGAGACGGTACCTTCTGACAGGCCACGGCCGCTTCCTTCCACATCCTTGCCCAGTTTCATTCACCATCATTCATTTCATCTCTCATTAACTCCTCTCATGAGGTTGGCGTCAGGAAGGGCATCCGGCCGTAAAAACCATCACCACAAAGACTTCCATCGCATCTCATCCCCGACCCCGTTGGAAAACGGGAATAATAAGGGTAGACATACATGATAAAATATTTGATGTAGTGTAATGGTGTGATAATTGCTTTGTATAACTTTGATGAAAGTTCAGTTTTATAAAATATTTGATAACATTTATTTGACACATTTCTTTAGCAGTGTAATACCGGCCTAACACAAATTACAATACAACAACAGAAATTCACAGACCTTACAGCTTGGAACGCGCGCATATTATGTTTCACAGGGCAACGTCGCACGAGTTTCCTCGACCGAGCGCATCGTTCCCGTCGCTTGCTACGATACATTCTTCTCACATAACCACCCGATTAAATATCAATCGATATAAAAGCAATTATCAAAAGTAAATAAAATGTAGTTTTACGTTAAGCCTTGCATTGCTATGATCCTCATAACAAGCCATATTTCATACTGCTATGACCACCCAGGCCCGAGAAAAAGATGTTTTACAAAATTCACAACAACTACTTAAAGAAACGTCAGATCAGATTAAAACTTCATATACGCGTTAACAATAAGTTTCTTTAAGACGTATTAGAGTTTCGTTACGATCCGATTAATACTTTTAACGTAATGATCCTTCTAAGTGAGCGCTCCGTGAACTTGATAAGAAAAACCGGTACTTTTTTTGTTCAATCTGCTATAAAATTTTAAGGAGATACAATGCAAATATTTACTCTATATCGTTAAACGACAAATAAAACAAGGAAAATTTTGGTGTAGGTTGTTCTCATGTAAGACTAAGGGTTAAGGTTTTATTGACCTCTAAACTCGAGTATCTATACTTATTTCCCCGACAGTAGATCACCTGATTACAACACAAGAAATGAAAACTTAATTTTAAAATTTTGCAAGCTGCCATCTTGAGGTTATGTAAACAATTGAACTAAATTAGATGCTAGTGCATTACAATATGTATAAACATTTACTGTACCATATTTCAATGCGCTCAGATGGTTAAATCGCGAGAAAAGTCTATTAAAATGTTTAAACTTCGCTTGGCCGCCATGTTTGTTTTGTACTTTACAGGTTTTTGAAAGTTACATAGACAAACTTTTAGTAGTGCCCTTTATCACCGTACAAAAGTTTAGGGTGATATCAGTAATAGTTTCGGAGATATAGAATGCCGGTGAAATATTTCGCACAGCCGCCGTCTTGAGGTTATGTAAACAATTGAACTAAATTAGATGCATAAACATTTGCTGTACCAAGTTTAATTGCGTTTGGATGGTTAAATCGCGAGAAAAGTCTATTTAAAAGTCCCAACTTCGCTTGGCCCCCATGTTGGTTTTGTAGTTACCAGTTTTTTTTAAGTTTCATAGGTGAACTTCTAGTAGTGCCCTTTATCACCGTACACAATTTCAGGGTGATATCGGTAATAGTTCAAGAGATATTGAATGCTGGTGAAATAATTTGCACAGCCGCCATGTTGGATTGGTGAGACATAATAACATTTTAAGAGCACGGTCGGGGTCGGCTAAAATAGTGCTATGACCTTACCCAGTTTCATCGAAATCACTCCAGCAGTTTAGAAGTTATTAGAGGGGTACACATACATACGGACAAAAGGTGAACTCATAAGCCTATTTTTCCATAAAATGAAAATAGGCTAAATAATGGCTCACAGACAAGGCACTGTATTCCATAGAAGAATTCGAGACAATGTGCACAGAGATATGAGTGTTTGTTTTTTTATATTTTTTTTTAGATGTTTCGGCCATCAATGGACCATGATGTTCTTCACTCATATGATCACTGTAATGCTCGTTTTCTTGTCTGCCAGTAGATATTCATTCTTGACGAATGTTCAGCTCTCCTTTCTTCCGTCCACTTGCAGTGAGGGCGAGGCATCAGAGATGTTAAAGGGTGTAGATTACTGGTTGAGTTAACCGCCTTTCTGAACAGGTTCCTATCCCAAACCAGAGCTTGATTGATTCGAGCTTCTGTTAGGTCCTTTTTAACTTGCATCGACCATTTACAATAGGAAATTTTTTTAGATATTGATGAGTGGATTCGATATGAAAGTCGATGATGCTCCATCCGCTCCAAATGTCCAAAGAAAGACATTCTCCTTTTTCTCAACACACTCACCAAATCTTCTATATGTTCAAATAATTCATTGTTATGTCTTCTTCTGTAAGTACCATTATCATTAACAGGTCCTAATATTTTCCTTAGAATTTTCTGATCCTTGTTTGTTTTTGTATATTGATCATTGTATTAACCTGTACCCCTGTAATTATGTATTTTATGATTTAACGAATCCCACATCCATATTAACATAATACCATGAAGAAATAAAGAAATGAATGAAATTACAGTTCACTATTACAAAACAAGACTGACAAAGCGAGAAGTCGTCGACCTGTCACTAAGTGCCATACTAAAAATTACTTACCCCCACCGGGACTACACTGCAAAAATATGTTACATGGTGGCCACTCAAATCGGTCAACGATTTTCCAGTTTTCCAGGAATTTTCCAGATTAAAAAATTAGCGCGAGTGTGGGCGGCATTATCGGTTGCCTACTTCAAGACCAAAATAAAGAAGTTGTGTTTGGTTTACTTATACAGATGTTGACAAAAATTAGTGGTGATTGCGTTATTGATACGCAAGCCTACACACAAATGATTTAATTGTTGTTTTAAAGAAATCCTTTGTGACTCAAATATCCGCTTAAAAAAAAAAAAGAGAAAAGAATTCCGCCTGCAATTTTATTGCTGTGAAGTTGTCAATACTCAATACGTTTTACAAAAATATTATCGCTTGTTCTCACACACAGAAACAGGTAGCCTGAGGAAATTTCTTTCCTTAACGATAAAGTGCTCACCCAAAACCGCAGCGGGAGTATGATATAAGATGGAAAGATTTTAATAATTAATTAACAGTGGTTATTTACCAGGAGTTTTCAAATTTTTCATCATTTTCCAGGAGTTATCCAGACCTAATAAAAATCCAGGAGTTTTCCAGGATTTCCAGGTTTTCCAGGAGTAGTGGCCACCATGTATGTACGTAAAATACTCAGAAAACTGCAAAAATATGTAAGAAAAATAAATTCAAACGTAATCAATTCACAGTACAGTATCAATTGAAGAGATTTTTTCTTATGCATACTGTATTCACAATCAATATTTTTAATTAGACGAAAACGCACACGCATAATTGGACGGTGTTATGCATCATGCGGCTATCCACCAATTCTTAGTTTTGAGCAAAATGCGTTCAAAGATTTTTATACTTAATACCATCTACGAAGATTCATTTTACTCCAAATAAATCAATATTTGGCACAGTTAGGTATTGTATTGCACGAAATGTGATTATTCACACAAAAACTCACTTGGTGCAATATTTTCTCCGTTTTTCTCAAATTTAACTTAGCCGTATTTGCAATTTGCGGACCGCAGATACGCATCAAGCGGCTAAGCACCAAACTGTGGCGGTTAACGTGTTGATGCTCAGGGCTCCGGGTTTATGTAGTTATGTAACAACAAGTTAAGTGCTACTTTGTGAGATTTTGTTGTTAATAACCAAGAACCGGTAACACAACATCTGGTTTTCAATAGTATATGTATTACTATTTTACTACATAAGAATTTCACAAAAACATAGTGTACATTAATATAAAAATATCAATAGTGGAAAGTGTTCACATTCAGATTTTAAATTCAATACAATCTACTTGTAGTTACAGGAAAACGTAATCTCGCACACATTGCAAGCACACGTGATAGTTTTTTCAATGATCACACATTTTCACTTTGCAGTGTGAAATCAAGATTTTCATCGAAACCATCTATATCATCATATGTTCCACCTTTTGAATACAAGTTTTCATAGAAACCTTTACAGTCACTTGGAATGAGATGCATAATACTCTTCAAGTCTTGCAGTTTGGGTTCTGATATTGGCTTCCCGTTAGGCCACAGGAGTTCCAGATTATCATCCAGGAATATATTGTGATCACTCAGACGTGAAGTGGTTCTTCTTTTCAAACTAATTTCTTGACCCTCGCTGTTGTGGAAAGAATTTTTCATAACGAGAGAATATGGCTTTCTCTTTTCGATATCAATTTCCCTGGTTTGGAGCCAACTCACAGTCTTACCCTCAACGTCCTTCTTCCTGTTCGTTATCTTCTTTTCTAAACTAGCAGATCCAACAAAGTCTTCCTTCTTCATCTTCCTTACAATCATTTTATTTTTGTTACGGCAATTCTTCATTACTTGTACGTAATCATCCGGGGTGTACAATCGCTGCTGATTCTTTAAGGAGCACTCTATATCTCCGAAGTCATCATCGTTGGGCAAGAAACTGTGCCCAGGTATTAGAAATTTCATTCGAATGGTTTCTAATGTTGGATGTGAAGCCAGGATACTCTTCATCATAAGAACAAGTTTTATGTTCCTGTTCTGCCCCCCACAGGAATCAGACCACAATATTAAATGTTTCTTTCCCTCGTATACATTTTCCATGAGATGTTGTCGAAGACAAGATCCTACTTCTTGTGCTCCACGACCAGCTTGCCCTTCTACCCAGACATAGCAGTAGCCTTTATTTGAACCCCCATCGTGAACTCCACAGTTGTACAGCCACAATAAGCGTTTGTAGAATACGATATTAGTGGAGATTCTTGGCAAAGGTAGAGTTCGCTGCAGGTCAAATGTCACTACCGCTATATCTCTTTCCTCAGCAGCACGCTTCATATCATTCTTCATTTCTGAACGCGCCATTTCTGCCATTTCTTGATGGATCTCAAGCTGTTGCCTTAGATGAAGCAAATCCTCATGATCTTTCAGTTGAGCATTCAGAGAATCGCAAACATTACAGGTGTCTTTTTTCCATGCTTTGCGCCTCAGATTGAATTTAGAATAAAATATTTTCTTATAGGAGGAAAGTGACACAGGCTCCAAATATTCACTTTTGTATAGACTGTACATGACCGGAATGGTGACATGTGATGGAAGAAAGTCACTACTTGTCTGTGCTCTGCAATAGTGTGACTTATACCTAGGGAATTGGTTTATGTGGCTGATTACTTCAGCCACCTTACTGTCGTGTAATCTATTTACAGCGTTAGATTTCCCCCTACCATCCTTAATAACTTGGACATTTCTTGTTTTTTTCAGATATCCGTTGATCCTGTCCCCAGATATTCTAAGAGTTTGGGCGAAAGTTTGTTTGCACACTCGCATACCCGCCAATGTGTAAATTATAGTACAGTTTCTTCTGCTTGCTGCCTTAACTCTTTTTCTATTTACCTCAACTATGGATACTTTGCTAGAAATGAATAAAACTTTTGCCTCATAAGATTCTAAACTCCAAAAATTGTCGAATTCCTTCCTTCTATCATCTATGCTTACTTTTTCATGACATCTATCCTTGCAATGGAAGTCACGAAACTCTTTAGCATCGACAACCTTCCCACGCTGGCTCACATATGGCTCGTTTACCTGGCATTTTCTTTTTCTGTCATCCCTGCTTTGATCAGGTACTTTTCGTTTTCGTCCCTTTCTTGGTCTACCTTCATTTTGGGGTGACGTGATTAATGAGGATGATTCAGTTATTGAATCTTTGACACTTTCATGTACAGCTTCCACACTATCATCAGAGTTAACTGTTTGTGTGGCAGGGAGATTACAAAATGTTACTTCAGAAGTGGTTTGACAGTTCTCTACGATATGTTGATCCGTTTCATTACTCACTTGTGCTGAATCGTTAACACTGTTTAGTAAATAAATAGGATTGTCAATGTAATTTGATTCAAAGGTGTTAGAATATTCCATGCCTTGAAAACTGAAAATGTCGTTTGTTGATGGAGGTGCAGGTACCTCTTCACTACACCGAAATACAAAATCATAAGTATTGTTCGTAGCAGGTAACAGAGGGGTAAGTTCAACAGAATCACTTAAAAATGGTTCCCATTGGTTTCCTCCATTAGAGCAACTTGCTACAGGCGACAGAGTATCCTCATTTTCTCCACCCATACGATTTTTTCCTTCCTGCAACAACATAATATAATAAATCCCTAAGGCTTTACGTAAGATATAACGAATTATAATATTATAATAATATGAGTAATATTCGGGGACGGGAATGCGTAAATCAAAGGTAATTATGAGACCAACACTTAAAATCGAAGGCGAAAACTGAAATATCAGTTCTAAACTGTTTACGCGCCACAAAACCCATCCTTCGAAGGTAAAGAAGAGTCGAACGCGTAAATCAAATAGAAGAAAAAAGAACTGAGAGTCTCTTCTCCAAATTCTGACTATCCGACAGTAAATCGAACCACGCCCTGCCAGGAACACCTTTACCACCTCTGCTAGCACTTCTACTTCAGGGCTTTACAGGATGACTTTAATTTAAATATTAACTTAATGAAAGTTGTATTAGTACACTGGTTGATGAAATTTACTTAAATCTGAACAGACAACTGTACACTTACAGTGTGACACAGTAAATAACATGCATGAAGCAGCCTAATGATAACGCACTGTTTAGCAATCAATTTGCAATACATACCTGTGATATAGGGGCCATCTCCCTTTCATTTCTACTGGCTATCTCCTCCAGCTGTTCCTCAGATAACAACGCAAGTATTTTTTGTGTTCTCGTAGTCATCATGCTATATTACAAACACACCACAAGCCAAATCTACACTCAACCCGCCTTTTCTCAATAAAGAAACTCTGTAACCAACAAAGGTTTGCCAGCTAATACGCAGGGACAACAAAACGACATGGGATGTCGCTTAGCCGGATGTTACAGAACGCCATAACAATTTTAGTGTGAATAATGCGGATAGACGGTTGATGCAAAACTAGCAACCCCGTATTATGAGAATGGCGCTTACGTTTTTCTTCAATTACAACTGTGTAAATTCAAACAGAGTTTCGTCAGTATTCGAGCAGTTAGTTCGACCTCTTAGACGATAGATGGCGTCAGTATTCAGTTTTTCGAAAATTGTCGCTTAGCCGGTTGATGCATAACACCGTCCAATTGAGAGTATACTGCATGTTGCAATCTTGTACTGTTGAAAATGAAAGCAATTCTGTGTTGGTGGTGGTATTAATGTAACTACCATAAATTAGTGTATTTATAACTAGAGCAATAAGTGCACATTTAAATGTGCATTGAATGCCCTCGTCTATGCTTATCCTTCGTTCTCAGCTGGTGACTACATTAGTGTGACAGTTCCCAGCAGCACAGAAGTAGTTACCCCCTTTGCAACCTTCCTTCCCCTCCTTTCCCCTCTCAGCTTGTAGCTCCAGCTTTATTTGCAGTGATATTCCCATTCCTTGATTAAGTTTTTCCCACATTTACTGCATGTGTCTGTGGACATGGGTTTGTCTGTTGGAGGATTATGAGTATACACTAACACACTGTCAAACAATAATTCTTTAATAATAACTGTTGGTACAACTTAAGCCCAGCCCCAGATACCATGTGACTCTTTGATGGTGTCACGATTATCTCTGCGTGTCCTCGTGACGGCACTAGCTTCTCCCTTTGCCATGGCCTTCTTGTGTTGCCTCCCTCTATGCAGCAGCATCTTCTTAACACGGTCCTTCACCACCTCAGGAGCGATGGTAGTTGCAGTCGACACACTGTTCATGTCACTGAAACACAGGGAGGAGAACCTCTCCCTCATAGAACACTCCTGCTTCTCACTGTCTGACAGATCAGTAACCACTTTAGAGTCCTCTTCAGTTTCAATCTCATTTTTTGAATCTATATTAATGCCAACATCCTTCTCGGAACTTTCACTTTTACTACCATCAGGAACACAGCAGAATTCTTTAGTCAAGATCTCTTCCACTTGCTGCTGCAGGTCTTCAATTTCCCCGTCACTGACCTTTTCCTCCTCCACATTCTCGTCTTCTTCAATGCCCATCTCAATGTTAAAATCCTTGTCCATTTGACGAGTGAAGCCACTAGCAGCAACTTCCACATCCATGGTGTCTTCTCGTCTGAAAGTAAAGAATATCATGCACATTTAACATTTAAACCTTACACTTTGTTGACTGCTGAAGGATGTGAGGAGAATGACAGCCAAATATGTCAAAAGACACACCTATTAAGATATAAATGCAGAATCTGAATATCGTTGTCCCTACATTTTGATAATCTTATCTTCACGAGAGATATTCATCTCTCCCAAGCCACACAAGATCGATTAACAACTAATCTAAATGCATCTAACAGTATGCTATTATCGTTAAGTTTGTATTATTATTATTAACTTTACTGGCCACATTGGACCACTTGAGTCTTCCATGTACACTTTTTCTTTGAAGGTTGTATTGTTTGTTTCTTCTTATCTGCCCAGTACTTCTTCATTCGTTCTGATCGCAGTGTTCTTAATTCGTCTGAAATCTCCGCAGGCCATTTGCGCATCATTTCTGCTGAAAATTTGTGATTCTTAAGAAGGGTGGTAATTATATTCTTGTTCTCTGCATCTTTAATTGAGTCCAACTGTTTTGAGTTCCTCTTGAATTTCTTTGATCCAATGCCCTCCAGTCTTCTTTCCCAGATCTCTCATCACTAGTTGTCGTAAAATCCTGTTTTCTGGTAATCGTAGGATGTGAAAGAAATAGATTCTTTTCTTCTTCATCGGGCTGGTAACTGGGTCAATCTCTCGATAGACTGTTTCATTGGAGAGAATTCTCCAGGCACCTTCAACCTGGTACATTTTGTTTATGCAGGTTCTGATAATTCTTCTTTCAGTTTTAAGGAGCTGATCAGTGTTGTTCTTTTATTTTTAATTTGGAACAAGGTTTCGCAAGCATAAGTGGCTTCGGACAAAGTTACAGTTTTGTAGTGTTGGATCTTAGTGCCTATTGACAAGCATTTATTGTTATAAGTTGACCAGGTTAGAAATTGTGCTATTTTCATTTTGTTGGTTCTGTTTATCCATGTTGTTTTTTCGCTTAAGTTATGCAAAATGATTATTGTTGTTTTAAGGGGCCTAACATCTAGGTTATCGGCCCCTAATCATCTGGGTGATAGCGAAAATGTTAATGAAGTGGAAATCAGAACGAAAATTAAGTGAGAAGGAAAATACTTACAAAAGGGACCTAAGATTGAAACTACTCACAAAATGGAGAGCGATAATACTTACAAAAAGGAATTTAGAACGAAAATACTCACTAAAAGAATAAATTGAAAAATACGCACAAAATTTAGGTTAAGTTCAAAATACGTACAAAATGCAAGTGAAATTCAAAATACTTACAAAATGCAAATGAGATTGAAAATACGTACAAAATGCAATTGAGGCTCAAAATACTTACAAAATGCAATTCAAATTGAAAATGCTTACAAAATATATGGTAGATTCAAACTACTCGATTGGATGGACAATATTTACGAAATGCAATTTAGATTGAAAATACTTACAAAATGTAATTTAGATTCAAAATACCCACAAAATACAATTGAGAATCAAAATACTTGCAAAATGCACACCCTGCAAAATGCAATTTCGAGTGAAATTAATTGCAAAATGCGGTTTAGGTTGAAAATACAAAATGCAATTGAAATTCAAAATACTCACAAAAGTCCCAGACCCTATATTGAAAGACTTAGTAAAAAGCAATTTAGATTGTCAATCCTTACAAAATGCAATTGAGGTTGAAAAAACTCACAAAATGCAATTTAGATCGAAAAGACTTACAAAATGCAACGGAGATTGAAAAAACCTACAAACGGGAGGGTAGATGGGGGGGGAAACCTATTTGGAATTTAGATGCACGGCAAGCCAATTAAGAAAAACAGTGAGGGAATCTTAAAGAGAAAAGGAAATATAATGAAAAGAAAACAAGAGGTCTGACCCCTCGAAGAAGAAGGGATCAGGAAAGACGAGACAAGGGCCAATTAAGGTGGGAAAGTGAAAGACTCCCTAGGCTTCGGATACCCTAATACCGTCGGTGTCGGAAAAGAACAAGAGTTGACCAAGAGAGGTCGACAGGAAAGAAGACGGAGAAGAACCCGGCACAAGTAAGTGGAAGCAATGCCGGACTCAGTTGGGGTCCCGTGGTCGCCAACCCACGTCCCACAAGATGTGAGCCCCTGGGGGATATGCAAAATGATTTCTCCAAGTTATTTAAATTGTAGAACTATGATAATTTTTTGATCATTTATGATGACTTTTATATTACAAACAAATTAAACCGAATATTGAATGTTGCTTATGATACAGCTTAAATTCACTATAAAAGACAACAAAAACACAGAAATATCAGCAAATTTGCCACCAACCACAATGTAAACAAGACAAGAAACTTGGTGACCAGATGATTCAAAGTCGAAGAATATGTACAAATAAAGATCGTCAGCAATTCCTACAGAGTCTAACAACATCATCATCATTGTACAGTTCCAGTTTCCCGGGTACTGTTTATGAGCCTCTTCCAATTCAACCTGTCCATATACAACTTGTCATGGAGATCATCATCCACTGTCCATCCTCTGGTCGCTAGATCAACCTTCATCATGTCCATCCATCGGGTCCTAGGTCTTCCTACAAGTCTTTTTCCATCCACCTGTCTTTCCAAATTTATTCTGGCTGATCTTGTAGGCTCCATCCCTATCACATGCCCGTACCACCACAGTCTAGATGTGCTGACTCGGTCTAATAAGGATGTCTTTAATCCAGCTTGTTTCCTCACCTCTTCTGGTTGGTGGATCTAAGAAATTTCATCTCTGATGCTTGCAGGCTTGATGCATCTCTCTTTGTAAGGGTGCATGCTTCAATACCATAGGTCAATATTGGTATAGCTGTTAAACATAACCAGTTTAGCTGGTTTTGGAATCATGTCATCCCATAGAAGTGTTCTTACTTATTGGTAGAATTCTGATCCCTATTGCACTGTTGGTAATTTCTTTACTGACCAAACGATCAGTGGAGATTACACTTCCAAGGTAAGGAAAACTGTCCACACACTCCAACTGGTGGTCTCCCAGTTTAACACTTGCTGGACGTCCATCTCTGTTGACTGACATCACCACTGTCTTGGTCTCGCTGATGATGATGATAGTTGTTGTTTTAAGGGCCTAACATCTAGATTATCGGCCCCTAATGGCCTGGGTGATACCGGTAGCAAAAATGTCAATGAAGTGGAAACCAGAACGAAAATTAAGAGAGAAGGAAAATACAGTGCACTCCCGATAATTCGCTTTGTGGTTAATTCGTGGGTCTCCAAATATATTTTAAATAGAAATTCTCACGGCAACTAATCATCATGTTAAGTAAAGCAATCTCTCAGTAATTTAAAAGAATTTTCGTGCGACGCAATGCGTGAAGACGAAATCATTGACATTCGAGAAGACTGAACTGCGTTTCTCTGTGATGGAACAGTAGGGCTACTTGCGCAATGTTCGAAACATACGAGCAGGTTGCCACGAGTGGTACCATAGCATAGATTTCCTTTATCTTCGAAACCCAAACAATACAAGAGGAATGCGCTTTCACTGGGAACCTACCCTCCCTTTCCCAACAGCCACACTCCAAGGTCGCTGACCTGTGAGTTGTGAAGGGTGGATGCGCGGACAGCGTATTGTAAACAGCGATTATTGCGTAATGACGTAAACTTTCGCGAGACCGAGATCGAGTTTGTTGGATGCTCTTTTTGCAGTCAAACAGTCATGAGAGAAAAATACCGCTACAAAAGCAAGCTCTTGCCGACATCTGTAACGACGATATTTCGAACGGGCAAGTGAGACGCCGATAAAGACGATTATGATTTAAGACATGAAAGCAAAGATGAAATAGCACGGAATTTGACTGTTGGTGAGGAAAACGGAGATCCAGTTGATATCGAGTGCGGGAATGATGCTCGGAAATCCCGAAAGTTTCCCACAGAATCTAGTCACACTTATCTCTTATATAGAAAAACGAAATGAATTTTCGCTCTCTTATAACGTTTTCTTTGGAAATGTACACTCGAAAATTAGAATAAACGATAAATTAGAATAAACAATAAATGATCTAAGAAACAAAACGGGATGACTTAAAAAAATACATTATTGTAGGCATAATCCACATAGGCCTGCCCCTAGCCTAGCATGTCTTATAAAATACTACAATCAAGTGTTTTAATTATTATTTTTCGTTTCAAGCATATTTCAATATTTTAATCAATAGTTTTGTTTTTACTAGGCTTAACAAAAATAACTGCGGATAATTCGCGGTTTTCAATAATTCGCGGAATTTCGTGCATTAATTACCGCGAATTACCGAGAGTGCACTGTACTTACAAAAAGGAACTCAGATTGAATCTACTCACAAAATGGAGAGCGATAATACTTACAAAAGGGAATTTAGAACAAAAATACTCACAAAAGGAATAGAATGAAAAATACACACAAAATGTAGGTTAAGTTCAAAATACATACAAAATGCAATGTACAGTCTAAATACTTTACTTACAAAATGCAAGTGAAATTCAAAATACTTCATCATCATCATCATTTCCCCTTATCCAGCTCCTGCCGGGTCGGGGTATTTATGGCACTTCTCCACTTTCCTCTTTCCTTCCACAATTCTTCTTCCACGATCTTGTCCCAGTCCAGATTCCTTTTTCTCACACTGTTCTTCACTGAATCGATCCACCTTGATCTAGGACTTCCCCTTGCTCTCTTACCCTTGCACTTGGCCTCCAGCATCTGTCTTGGTATTCTATTTTCCTCCATCCTCTTTACATGTCCAAACCACCTAAGTTTATTCTTCTCAATTCTCTCATTTAGTTTTGCCATCCCAACTTCCTTCCTAACATCTTCATTCCTCACTCTGTCTTTCCTTGTCTTACCTATCATACTTCTTAGGAATTTCATTTCACTGGATTGGATTCTACTCTCTTGCCTGCTCATCAGGGTCCAAGTCTCAGCTGCATAAGTTAATATGGGTACATAGTACATTTTATACATTACCTCCTTGCTTTTCCTTGGTACTTCCTTATCCCAAACAAGTTTTCTTACACTTTGATAGAATGCATTGCTCTGCTGTACCCTCCTGCCAATCTCCATGTCCAACCTACCAGTTTGCATCAATTCACTTCCTAGGTATTTGAACGTGTCCACAATTTCCAAACTCTGACTTCCAATTTTCACAGTGCCCTTTCCTTGTCTTTCCCCTCTTGTCATCACCATGGTCTTGCTTTTCTCTATACTGATTTTCAGGCCATACTTCTGAATATTTTCGTTCAGTGCATCTAGTTGTTTTTGCACTTCTTCGGTGTTCCTTCCCCAGACCACAATATCGTCTGCAAATAATAGTAACTTCATTTCTTTATGTCCATATGCTTCCTTTGTTTCCTTTACAATTTTATCCATTACCATTATGAATAAAAGAGGTGACAGCACACTCCCCTGTCTTAGCCCAGTCTTGTTCCTAAACCAATCTGTCTTTCCAACTGGGGTCAGTACCCTGCTAACACAGTTGTTGTACATTGCTTGCACCATTTCCAACATTTCTCTTCCCAGTCTCTTCTTAACCATGGTTTCCCATACCTTCTCTCTGGGGACACTATCATATGCCTTTTCTAGATCTATGAAAGTCATGATCAAATCCTCTCCATATTCCCAGTTCTTTTCCATCACCTGCCTCAAGCTAAAGATTGGGTCCACTGTGGATCTTCCACTCCTGAAGCCATACTGTTCCTCTTGCAACTCTCCTTCCACCTTTCTTCTCATTCTTCTTTCTAATATCCTCTCCAGTATTTTCACTATCTGTGATAAGAGGGTGATCCCTCTATAGTTATCACACACCTTCTTGTCCCCCTTCTTAAACACTGGTATTATTAGCCCTTTCTCCCAGTCTTCTGGTACACATTTCCGTTTCCACACACACTTTAGCAGTCGATACAGCCATTGCATACCAACAGGTCCAGCAGCCTTTATCATTTCTACACTGATTTCATCCACCCCTGTTGCTTTTCCCATCTTCATTTTCTGTACTGCTAATTCCACCTCCAGCATTGTTATATCATCTTCAAAATACTTACAAAATGCAAATGAGATTGAAAATACATACAAAATGCAATTGAAGTTCAAAATACTTACAAAATGTAATTGAAATTGAAAATACACAATGAAATTTGGATTGAAATATGCACATTTCAGATTCCAAATAATCACAAAGTGCAACTGATATTCAAAATACTTACAAAATGCAATTGAAATTGAAAATGCTTACAAAATGTAATTTAGATTCAAAATACAGTGCACTCCCGATAATTCGCGTGCGGATAATTCGTTTTGCGGTTAATTCGCGGGTCTCCACGAGTATTTTTTAAATTGGGAATTCTCACAGCAACTAATCATCACACTAAGTTAAGCAATCTCTCTGTCGTTAAAAAGAATTTTGATGCGACGCAATGCGTTAAGACGAAATTATTGAGACTAGGGAAGACTGAACTGCGTCTCTCTGCGATGCAACAGTAGGCCTAATTGCGCAATCTTCGAAACTTACGCGCATGTTGCCGCGTGTGGTATCGCACAGATTTTCTTGGTCTTTGAAGCCCAAACAATACAAGAGGAATGCACTTTCACTCGGAACCTACCCTCCCTTTCCCAACAGCCACGTTCCAAGGTCGCTGATCTGTGAGTTGTGAAGGGTGGATGCGCGGACAGCGATTATTGCGTAATGGCGCAAACGCGCACGACATCGAGAGCGTGTTTGTTCGATGCTCTTCATGCAGTCAACTAGTCGGGAGGAAAGTACCGCTACTCCGCTCGTACAAAAGCAAGCGCTTGCCGACTTTTGTAACGACGATATTTAAAACGGGCAAGTTAGACGTCGATAAAGACGATTATCATTTACTACAGAAAAGCAAAGAAGAAATAGCATGGAATTTGACTGTTGGTGAGGAAAACGGAAATCCAGTAGATTTAGAGTGCGGGAGTAATGCAACGGAAATCCCGAAAGTTTCCCACAGTCAAGCTAGTGTCTCTAGTCACACTTATCTTTTATACTGCTCAAAAAAATTAAAGCACCACTTTTTTCAAAGGCCACCAAATTTTGAAAAGTTGACCTACAAGCTCGAAATCTCAGTATGACGTTTGTCCTGACGCCTACGAAGCATATGCTTCAGTACAACTCCCCAACTTGAGTAGTTTCGGGGTAGCACCCCGAAAACCCGCCCATTTTCGAAAACCGCAAATTGAAGTTTGCGAAAAACTCTGCAGGACTTGTCGCAGGTGGCCAAAGCAGTCAAAAATGAATGAGTCTTGCTCTTAAAGGTTCCACAAACACGTAGAAATCGTTACATTTGACGTTTGGGCATTTTCAACCCCCTTCATCATCCCCTAAACATGGACTACCATTGGGGGCGTCTGAGAAGGTACCGGGTGTGTTTAACCATCTGAAAACCTGCACACCGTCCTCAGTTGCTGATTGCAGTAAGTTCTTAAGGCCTCCGGCAATGTCCACACCCCCTAACACCCTCAACTGGCATGGGACCAAACCACCCCCTCTCGATTCACCCCTAAGGAAGGTTTTAATCGAGATGTTTATCAGTGCTGTGAATGCGGGGGTCTTCCCCTATCGTTTCAAAAAAGGAGCTGTGCCTTTGTCACCACCCCTTCCCCTGCAACCCCGGTTTGTATGATTTTTCGAATCAGGCCCTTTTTAAGGGCTGAAACGAGGTCTTAATCGCTGAAAGGGCTGTAAAGGTTCTTAGAAGTAGTGGTGACACGAAATCAACCCCTTCCGATCGATGATTGACATTCCGTCCCCGAAATTCGAAATTGTTGCACCCCCAACCCTCCCTGTCTGGACGAGTAACGCGTCATGGCAGAGTTTTCAGAGTTGGATGGAAATGAAGCTTATTGTCTGACATGGAGCCCAAAACAGCAGGTTGGATGGAAATTCATCGGTAGGGTGGGAAACGGGACCAAAGGGTTTTCAAAAAAGTTAACAGCCTCTAGTAAGTACACCAATGCATAGGCAACCCACATCACGTCATTTTTCTCTCATTGCCAAACTTTGTAACCTATTGCCGATCATAGGAAACCCACACGCACGGACGTGATGTGGTTTGCCTATGCATGGGCGTACTTACTGTAGGCTGTACACTTTTTTGAAAAATTTTGGTCCCGTTTCCCAACCTACCGATGAATTTCTATCCAACCTGCTGTTTTGGGCTCCATTGCAGGCCATAAGCTTCATTTCCATCCAACTCTGAAAACTCTGCCATGACGCGTTACTCGTCCAGACAGGGAGGGTTGAGGGTGCAAACATTTCGAATTTGGGGGACGGAATGTCAATCATCGATCGGAAGGGGTTGATTTCGTGTCACCACTACTTCTAAAGCCCTTTCAGCGATTAAGACCTCGTTTCAGCCCTTAAAAAGGGCCTGATTCGAAAAATCATACAAACCGGGGTTGCAGGGGAAGGGGTGGTGACAAAGGCACAGCTCCTTTTTTGAAACGGTAGGGGAAGACCCCCGCATTCACAGCACTGATAAACATCTCGATTAAAACCTTCCTTAGGGGTGAATCGAGAGGGGGTGGTTTGGTCCCATGCCAGTTGAGGGTGTTAGGGGGTGTGGACATTGCCGGAGGCCTTAAGAACTTACTGCAATCAGCAACTGAGGACGGTGTGCAGGTTTTCAGATGGTTAAACACACCCGGTACCTTCTCAGACGCCCCCAATGGTAGTCCATGTTTAGGGGATGATGAAGGGGGTTGAAAATGCCCAAACGTCAAATGTAACGATTTCTACGTGTTTGTGGAACCTTTAAGAGCAAGACTCATTCATTTTCGACTGCTTTGGCAACCTGCGACAAGTCCTGCAGCGTTTTTCGCAAACTTCAATTTGCGGTTTTCGAAAATGGGCTGGTTTTCGGGGTGCTACCCCGAAACTACTCAAGTTGGGGAGTTGTGCTGAAGCATATGCTTGGTAGGCGTCAGGACAAACGTCATACTGAGATTTCGAGCTTGTAGGTCAACTTTTCAAAATTTGGTGGCCTTTGAAAAAAGTGGTGCTTTAATTTTTTTGAGCAGTATATATAGAAAAACGAGATGAATTTTCGTTTTCATATAATATTTTCTTCGGAAATGTGCAATCGAAAAATAGAATAAACGATCTAAGAAACAAAAAGTAATGATGGCTTTTTTTAAATATATTAATGTAGGCATAATCCACATAGGCCTACCAGTAGCCTAGCATGTCGTATAAGTAGGGATAGGAAAAATTCGCGATCGCGAATTTCGCGAATTATTAAATGAAGTAATACACAGATGGTAATGTGTTTTTATAACCCTAAAAATGGCAAACAAAATGTTTTTTGAAGTCGCGAAATTTCGCGAATTTCGCATGAAGACGCGAATTTCGCGAATTATGCATGAATTTCGCATGAAACCGCGAATTTTAGCTTTTTTTACAGTGCACTTCCGATAATTCGCGGCAATTAATGCACGAATTTCCGCGAAATATTGAAAACTGCGAATTATCTACAGTAATGTTTTTAAGCCTGGCAAAGAGAAAACTATTGGTTAAAAATATTGAAATGTATTTTATAAACACGCAAAAAAAAAAAAACTTTATAACATAGTATTGTAAGACACACTATGTGGATTTTACCAATATTAAAAACTAAGAAAAATGACTCATCACTTTTTGTTTCTTAGATGGTTTATTTTTTCTAATTTTAGATTGTACAATTCTGAAGAAAACTATATATGAGAACGAAAATTCATCTTGATTTTCTATATAAGAGATAAGTGTGACTATAGACACACTAGCTTGACTGTGGGAACTTGAGGGATTTCCTTTGCATCACTCCTGCATTCTATATGTACTGGATCCCAGTTTACCTCACCGACAGTCAAATTCCATACAATATCCTCATGTCTGAAACCATGATTGTCTTTATCGAAGTCTAACTACTGGATGTCACTTTCTTCTGCATCTTGCCATTCATCCAGGTTTTGCCCTAATGACATCGTAGTGAGACCACCTTGCCCGTTTAAAATATCGTGGTCACAGAAGCTGACAAACTCTTGTTTTTGTGCGAGTGTAGTAGCGGTAATTTTCTCCCATGACATGACTGCATGGAGAGCATCCAACAAACACGGAAAGATTGAAAACTTAACGGTAGATAGCGGGCCTCATTTTCTGCATACAGCGATCTCTAACAATCTGGGAAGTCATCCTAGTTAGTCAACAGTACTTAGTTATTGAGGTTTTAAGGACCGGAACAGCAAGGTCATCTGCCCCTTCATCCTAGTACCTACGCGACGCATGGCGTCATATAGTCCGCCTTTCAGACATGAATATCTAGATGGCAAGTATCCAGATCAAAATGTGCCACTGTTTCCTGAACCAGTATTAACCAGGTGGTCTTCTTGGTTTCATTCTGTAGTGTGCAATTTATGAGTGAAGTAGTAGGGACTGATAACTCTGGTGTTGATTTTCTCAACAATGTTTCACCTGACGAAATACTTGAGATTCAAAGAATTTGGCACAGACATCACTGAACTCATCCCCTTATTAGAAGGCCACATCCAACTGTTCACCTTCTTGATGGACATCTACAGAGAATTCAGCTGTTTCTGGAAAGTACGGTACCAACATTAAGGAGCAGTTGGAGGGTTGTGGAAATGTGTTACAAAGAGGGAAAATACATTCAGTTTTAGTAAATACTGGGTCCCATGCTCTTGGAATATTAATCAGCTTGAGATCCGTTGACCCTGGGAACAGGATTTACAAATGTGTGCGTTTGATCCAGCAGAAATAGTGCCAGTGAACATCAATGAGGACACTGCAAAGAAAATTAAGAAGTTGCCGTTCTGTGGAACACTGGAAGAAAGTGAGGTGTTAAGAGGATACAAAGAACTGCAAACTTTAATCAAGAAGCAGATGCATGACAGGACCAAGACAGACACTGTTGGAGTTTTGCAAGGAATGACATTTGTATTTCCAAAGTTCTCATAATCTTTGTTGAAAACCATTTGGATCCCCTGTTCAAACGCTGTGAACTTTTGTTTTTCAGTTTACACTAGCACGTTAAGTGATATGCGTCACCGTTTGTCACAAGAGAATTTGGATCTCTTCACTGAAGTATACTTTGAAGGATGACTGAAATGTGTTATGTTATGCATGTTATCCATGATATTTAAAAAATTCCGCCTAAAATTTATGATTTTGAAAGTACCGAAAAGTGCACTTGAAACCACCGAATTTGCCACTTTAAAATACCGCTTTCTTCACTCTGAAATCACCGAAAAATTCCAATCTCTACGTATAAGACACTACAATCAGGAGTTAAAATTATTATTTCGCGTGTTCAAGCCTATTTCAATATTTTAACCAATAGTTTTGTTTTTCCTAGGCTTGACAAAAATAACTGCGGATAATTCGCGGTTTTCGATAATTCGCGGAAGTTCGTGCATTAATTACCGCGAATTAACGAGAGTGCACTGTACCCACAAATCGCAATTGAGAATCAAAATACTTGCAAAATGCGCACCCTATAAAATGCAATTTAGATTGAAAATACTTGCAAAAATAGGTTTAGGTTGAAGATACAAAATGCAATTGAAATTCAAAATACTCACTAAAGTCCCAGACCCTATATTGAAAGACTTACTAAAAAGCAATTTAGATTGTCAATCCTTACAAAATGCAATTGAGATTGAAAACACTCACAAAATGCAGTTTAAATCAAAACGACTTACAAAATGCAACAGAGATTGAAAACACCTACAAAATGGAGTGTAGATGCAAAAAAAATAAATAAAAAATAATCGCTAAATGGAATTTAGATACACGGGGGTCCAATTAACAAAAACAGTGCGGGAATCTTAAAGAGCAAAGGAAATATAATGAAAACAAAACAAGAGGTCTGACCCCTCGAAGAAGAAGGGATCAGGAAAGATGAGACAAGGGCCAATTAAGGCGGGAAAGTGAAAGACTCCCTAGGCTTCGGATACCCTAATACCGTCGGGGTCGGAAGAGAACAAGAGTTGACCAAGGGAGGTCGACAGGAAAGAAGACGGAGAGGAGCCCAGCACAAGTAAGTGGAAGCAATGCCGGACTCAGCTGGGGTCCCGTGGTCGCCAACCCACGTCCCACTAGATGTGAGCCCCTGGGGGCCGCTGATGTTGAGGTTATAATCCTGGAACTGGGATTTCCACACATTGAGTCTGGTCTGTACTTCTTCTGTTTCACCCCAAATCATGATGTCATCAGCAAAGGCCACTGAATGCAATTCACCTAACCTTTTTCATTATATTATCCATAATAGTGATGTACAGTAGTGGGGACAGGGCACTGCCTTGCTGAACTTCACTCTTGGTCTTGGATGGTAATAAGAGGCCCATAAAGAAGCATAGAACACTACCCGTGGCATTATTAATCATGAAGTTGAAGATACCAACTTCAGCCTTAATGGAACTTACTGAGTTCAGCCCCAGCAAGTCAGTTCTTAGGTAGGCAAATTCCCAGTGAAAATGTTTCAAAAATCAGACTAGTACTTTTGAAGAAGGAGCATATTAAAATTGCATATTTTCAAGAGTAAGCCTTTGGTTATTTTCTGACTATGAGTCAGTCTTCTTTCTTCTGTCCACTTAGTTCCTGTAGTCTTCTTACTTGTAAGGGAAGTTGGGAAAACGCCCTGTCGGATGACCTGACGGAACATCAGACTTTTACGAGTTTGTTCCAGTGGGATATTGTTTTATTTATCATTTAAAAAATGTGTTTACTTCATATGCGTAAGTTATACTCCATTGGCTTGTTAAGCTTTTTGATGGTCATTTTTCTCTTGGGAGTCCCACCAAAAATAGTGAATCAGCAACTGTACAACTATGATGTGGGTACTAAATATACTACCATTCACAAGCTTTGTCACAAAAGTGTGTGTAATATTTACCGTACATACTCGAATGTAAGACGAGGTTTTTTCCCACTTATTGTGTTATAAAAATTTGGGGTCATCTTATATTCAGGGTATTAAATTTTTTTAAAATTGTTATTATTATTTGCAAAGTAGTAAGTGGTGTTGGCATCTTGTAACTCGCAACAAATCAATGCATTAATGAAGATTAAAATATGGTTTGTTATATTGAATTACCATGCATATACGAATAGCGTACATTTTGAGGTTAGGATTTACGCATACACGTCATTTTAAGCGGATAAATTATATGTTCGAAAGCATATGGAAATATTTTTAAAACAATCTTTACAAGAACAACCAGTCAGTTTTAGGAGCAGTAATTGAGTGATCAACGTATCTTAATTTAATAACGTCTCCCATTCTTGAACAAAGAAATTGTAGAGTATGTCTTGGAAAAGCGGGCAGAGGGATTTCCGATAACACGAGACATTATAAAAATGAAAGCACGACCTTGAGGGCATATATTGTGCAAGTTATGAGTTAGCAAGTATTTTTTTGAAAAAAATCTGTAAGAGGCAGTTGATAACTAGGCCTCGTCTTACATTCGGGTATATACGGTAAATAATTTAAAAAATATACAGAGTAAAAAAAGAGAGAGAGGTCACTTACAATATGTCATTGAAGCTGGGGTACAAACTGCTCTCATAGCCAAACCTCCTCTTGAAGAAATCTCGGATGCAGGTTACATCTCTGTTGAAGTAGCTAGAGAATGGAATAAGAACACACCTTTTATTATCATATCGCCATAAAACATCCCAGGTGAAGAAGATAACAGTAGACCCATTGATTAAGATACTAATGCAGCTACTTCTGTAATGTCTATCAATGGCAAATCAAGTATTTCTACAGGTGAATGTGATACCTTTCTTAAGAAGTTAGAATACAATTTTAACACAATCCAAATGACTCGAGAAATTCATGTCATAAAAGCCTGTTCCTTTGTGCAATCCTCGTTATTTTACCCAGAATCCCAACATGTAAATTTAATGTGTTACTGTCAGTAGAGGCTTGTAAACTGAACACTGAAAGATACCACAATCCATAGGACAAAAATGAATGTGTGTCGTATTTCTTCTTTGGATGCGTTACAACCTGGCAAGTTGATGATGACTATAATTGTTGTTTTATAGCGAAAATGATAATGAAATGGAAACTAGAACGAAAATTAAGTGATACGGAAAATACTTACAAAAAGGAACTCAGATTGAAACAACTCACAAAATGTTCTGACAAAAGGAAATTTAGAACGAAAAGATTCACAAAAAGAATAGATTGAAAAATACCCACAAAGTGTAGGCTAGGTTCAAAATATGTACAAAATGCAATGTAGTGTCGAAATACTTACAAAATGCAACTGAAATTCAAAATACTTACAAGATGCAAATGAGATTGAAAATATGTACAAAATGCACTTGAGGTTCAAAATACTTACAAAATGCAATTGAAATTGAAAATACACAATGCAATTCAGATTGAAAGATCCCAGTTCCAATCCAAATTATTCACAAAGTGCAATTGAAATTCAAAATACTTACAAAATGCAATTGAAATTGAAAATGCTTACAAAATGCACGGTAGATTCGAACGACTTATGAGGATTGACAATACTTACAAAATGCAATTTAGATTGAAAATACTTGACAAAATGTAATTTAGATTCAAAATACCCACAAACTGCAATTGTGAATCAAAATATTTGCAAACTGCCCACCAAACAAAATGCAATTGAGAATCAAAATATTTGCAAAATGCCCACCAAACAAAATGCAATTTAGATATAAATTCTTGCGAAATGCGGTTTGGGTTGAAAATACTTACAAAATGCAATTAAAATTCAAAATACTCCCTAAAATGCCCTGAAACCTACATTGAAAAACTTACTAAAAAGCAATTTAGATTGTCAATTTTTACAAAATGCAATTGAGGTTGAAAACAATCGCGAGATGTAATTTAGATCGAAAAAACTTACAAAATGCAACGGAGATTAAAAATACCTACAAAAAAAATCGCTAAAGGGAATTTAGATACACGGGGGAACCAAGTAACAAAAACAGTGCGGGAATCTTAAAGGGAAAAGGAAATATAATGAAAAGAGGAGAGGGCAGAGAGGAGAGGGTCCGCCCCAAAGGGAAGGGACAAAAGGGGAAAACGGACCCAGCTCAGGAATCCCTCGGAGTCGCCAACTCCCGAACTCACCAGCCGTAAGCCCCTGAGGGTGTAGCACTTTCTAGGGTGCACCAGAAGTGGTGGGGCTACATACACCCTGCCTCCATGAGGACCTTGAGCAGAAGGCAGGAGATAACATGAAAAGATAAAGAAGGCTGACCCCTCGCAGAAGGAGGGTATCAGGAAAGATGAGACAAGGGCCAATTAAGGTGGGAAAGGAAGAGACTGCCTAGGCCTCGGATACCCTAATACCGTTGGGGTTGGAAGAGAACAAGAGTTGATTAAGTGAGGTCGACAGGAAAGAAGACGGAGAGGAGCCCGGCACAAGTAAGTGGAAGCAATGCTGGACTCAGCTGGGGCCCCGTGGTCGCCAACCCACGGCCCACTAGATGTGAGCCCCTGGGGGGCCTGGCAAGTTGCCTTGTTCCTATTTTGCATATTTTAGAAGCATGAGAACAATCAATGAACAGGAGAAAAGAGGACTGAAACAAGGATAAGGGGTGACAAAATAAGATTTACAAGCTTGAGATTAACTTACGTTTCAGCGTTGGGATGCGATGTGGACATCATCTGTGGAAAGTCTATAATGACTGGCTTATCTCCTTCACGCAGCATGATGTTGAACTCATTGAAATCTCCGTGTATGACTCCGTGACTACCAAGCCGCACAATGAGGTTCATCAGCTCATCATAAAGAGCCTCCACATCCTCCACTTCATGGATCTGACACCTATAACAGAGTCTTCTAGGTACTGGATGGACTTAGGTTATACAAGAACACAGTAGCCGACACTTCCAAAAAACTTCACAGATAAGAATGAAAGTTTAAAAGAAAATCTTACAAAAATAACTCTATAAACTATAATGGTTGGTTCCTCAGTTTAGGGGCTGCGACAACGCGGTCATGTAGCCCCGTGTACTTTGGGTGTGTGTAGAATCTGTCTGATAACCGGTGTTCATTGTGATGTCTGTATTAGTCAGTATTATCTGTTTCTTAATTCAAGTAAGGACTGCAGACTTTGAATTTTTCAAGTAGTTCCTACTTTTGCCACCAAACACCACTGTCAACGACTACTAGTTCAGAACTTGGCTACTAGACACCACCGCAGTTGGCTCCTGGCGACGAATGTAGGAACCCGAGTGTTGTTTACATTTTTTTTAAACCTAATTTAGCTTCACACAGGTGTGAACATGCCATAAATCTATGACATGGGTCGCGGCTTTACTTCCCCTCCGAAGGAAGACATACTGAGGGATTTTTAACGCTCTTAAAAAATCCGACGACTTCGACTGGGTTTGAACCCGCGATCTTAAACTATAATTACCAGACATACTCTACTAACAAAGTTTATGCTTGTTTCATTCATTTATTGTTAGTTCATTCAGGGTTTTAAGTATCTTGACCCTCAGCTTTATACGGTATACTTGGGCATGTCTGTTCCTGTGGTGACTAATAGTGAGTACGCTTGTGATTACAACCTAATTTTTGGATTCTAAATTAACTACTGTTCGTCAAATTTTATGGAAGCTAAATTTCTTCACATACTGTGACTGTGCAACCAGGTTTCAAAGAAGTGGTGGAAGGGTGGCATGAAGTGATGGTGCATTCAAGTCTTGTCTCGGTCTTACTGTCATTATTTCAGAGGCACACACGGTGCCAAGAAGCACATTTGTTCGAGCTGAGTCAGCAACCTTTACTGGTGATCCAACATCCTGGAATCTGCTGGAGACACCTGGAGTACTGCTGCTTTCACTTCCTAAGTGGATCAAGAGAATGCTGGTCTGTGAGTTAACTCATCTTCATTGATCAGCTGGTGTGGAGTTTGGCAGGGGGAGGATTGTACCGGTGGTACAATAGGACTGTCTGACCTCCCTTGTACACCGTCAAAATTCAAGATAAACTGCCCATCAAATTGTAAGAACTTGACTGTGATGTTGTGATCCTCTTCCTCAACTAACAAACAGCAACATTAAAATTTATTTAAAAAAAAAATAATTATGCAACATTTGGCGAATTAGCTGTTGCAGCACGACAATGTAACATTTTATGCACCAGACTGTATCACCACATGTTACCGTTTTCTCACAGCCTGAACAAAGAAGAGAGTATTATTGTCATATCAGCATTTCTGTTTTCAACACAATAAACCTACACGTTTTCAGTGGGGAACATTTCCAACACAACAAAAATTGCCCACTGTTGTTCAGGTAGGCCAGCTGCAGTGAATGAAAAGTGCAACCTAGCTTATGGTCATTTTTAGTGCTATCAATATGCATTATGGCATGCGAGAAGACAGCTCCATTGTTGCGGTGGCTAAGAACATGTCTTTGAATTGAAACCAGCACAACAGAGTTTGTTCATGTGCTTCCTACTCAGGAGGGAAGGGGGTGGTCTCGGTCCCTCGCGAGCTTTTAAGAAATGGACAAAAGGTAAGTCAGAAGAATTCTATAATTACCTGGACTTTTAGAGGCTTGGCAATGATTTTTTTAATAATGAGAATTTATTGCAGCCAGATGGCCATCTCTCTCTCGTCTCCTCAACCTGATGGTTGGTGGGTAGCATGACTGTCTTCATCCAACGACCTTCTATCTTGAGCCAACTGCTTGATTAATTGATATGGACGTCGCCCTTTAATGCCATTGAGGAACCCTGCTCTTGGTCGTCCTCTTCTAGACTTCCCTTCCAGATTCCCTTCCAACAGTGTGGTGCACCATGATGAATGTCAGAGTAAGTGACCAATCCAACTACAGTGGAACCTCGTTAGTACATTTTTCAAGGGACTAAAAAATTTGAACGTCAAAAGCGGGAAAACGTACTAATGGAAAATGATAATTAAACCTCATTAATTTGTTTCAGTAAGGGAAATGTAAACAATGCGTTAATCATAAGTACTTACTATACCTGTTATGTCGCAACCCTCGCCCGCTTGTTGGCAAGGAATGTTATCTCAGAGTGGTCGGTCTCACATTCCACTAGGGGTGGACAAAGAATGCTTTCAGGGCTGACGAAAATGCGATGTGATAAATGAGGTACTTTTACATTATTGTCATCAGATAAGAATCGGGACTTGAAAATTACGACGTGATATGCGATAAAACGTACTAATGAGGAACGTGTTAATGAGGTTCTACTGTATATCTTCTTTCCGTGATAATTTTCCTAGTCCTCTCTTGAGGACTTCTTCATTTGTTAGCCTGTCTGTCCAGGGAATTCCTAACATTCAGCGCCAGCACCACATTTCAAATGCATTTATTCTTTTCTTATCAGCTTTTAATAGAGTCTAGGTTTCAGAGCCAAAGTTGCAATGCTCCAAATGAAGCCCTTAATGAAATGCTTTCTCACTGGTAGGGATATAGCCTTGGAGGTCAATAGGCTTCTGTCTTTTATTAAAAGCTTCTTTAGCCTTGGCTATTCGAGAACGGACGTCCTTGCTGCATCTCCCATTAGATGCGATGATGATTCCCAAATAACTGAACTGATTTACTTGAGTCAATCTTTCTCCTTCCACCAAACATTAACATCCTGTTTACCATCCAGAGTACATTTCATTATCTAGGTTTTTGTTTTGTTAACCTTCATGTTACATTTTGGTATTAATAGATCATTCAATTTCTTTAGTGAAGTCTTTATCTCTTTCTTAGTTTCAGCTATGAGAGCAATATCATCAGTGAAACATATTGTTTGGTAAAGTTGACCATTTATTTTTATTCCATGGGTAGAGGTGGCTGAAAACTCTTTCATTGCTTCTTCAACATATACATTGAATAGAATAAGCCTGAAAATTATCACACAATCAATATGATATGATTTTTTTGAATTATAAAATTGAAACAATTATGAGAATTAAATTTTGCGAACACACGTGATCAAAGAGTTTCTTGTTTGTAATAGTATTTTGTAGAGTGTGCATTAAGGTTATGAGTTTTGGTTAGTGGCTGAACACCATGACTGATCACAATGAAGTCCACAGAAAGGCGGGCACCAAAATGGCCACCAGCCAACTACCGGTTCAGAAACGCCCCCCACATCCAATACACCAGGACAAAACATAGAAATATTAATACCCAATTTACATAAACAGATCTTTCAATAAATAACAGAGTCTCACAAAACACAAACAAAAATTTAGTACCTTCGATTTATTATTCACGTGGTCGCGACGAACATATCTTAAGCATTTCACATACAACCACCCCTCACTATACTAAACGCAAAATGCCATACCCAGGTGCAGTACTTAGAAAATCATGCATAAAATACAACAACAATTACACATAACAAACATCATCTCACCAGCTCAAAAGACGTGAGCTAACTGGCGAGACAACAAATCACAAAACACAGTAACGACATCCTCATCCTGCCAGGAAAACAAAAGCTCACGGCTCTCTGATAGGTCATCATCATCATCTTGCACAGTTTCCAGCCACTGGCCGGGTCTGTTTGGAACACAAGCCTCTCCAACGTCTTCTGTCTTCCCACCATCTCTCAGCCTCCACCCTTGTCCAGTCTTCTCCTCTCTTCTTCACGCTTTCTTCCACCCCCTTCAGCCACCTGTCTCTCGGTCTTCCTCTCGGTCTCTTTCCTTCCCACTTCGTCTCGTGTACTCTCCTGGCTATCCTCTTCTCCTCCATTCGTTTTACATGTCCATACCATCTAAGTCTAGATTTCTCTATACCATCCTGTAATGGTTCCTCCTTCATTAATTCTCTGGTCCTCTCATTTCTTATTCTGTCCATCTTTGTAGCTCCAATACTGCTTCTCAAGAACCTCATCTCACTGGCCTGTATTTTGCTCTTCTCCCTTCCTTTCATAACCCAGGTCTCCGAGGCATACGTCAGGATAGGGACATCCTTGCTCCATAACATGCTTCTCACACTCCTCCGAAATACTTCTGCCTGCCTCCCCCGCTCATTTATTTCTCTATCGTTTCTTCCATTATCTTGTATCAGGCTTCCCAGATACTTGAAACTCTCCACTTTCTTCAGCTGTTCCCCACCAATTGTTATTCCCGTTGTGGTTCTTTCCTTCTTCCTTGTTGTGATCACCATCTCACTCTTATTTACCGTATTTACTCGAATACAACCCGCCCCCGAATAAGACCCGCACCCTGATTTTGAAGAACAAAATAAAAAAATAAAAAAAATTACTCAAAATTATTTACTATCTTCACTAAATAAACAGAATAGCATTTATCCAAAATAGTTTCCAACAGTTCTGAAGTCGTCCTAAAATAACACACACCAAACGATTAAAAATACAAATTAAAGTACACAAACACTTCATTCATCGTCATCAGAAGTACCAACTTCGGAACTTTTATCACCATCACTTTCCCACTAAATGTCGTGATCACTCCCATCCATAGCATTCAAAATACTACATTTCTTCAAGCTCTTCCGTATGAGATCTCCAGAGATCCGATTCCATGCCGTCAAAATCCACGAACACAGCAGCTGAACTTTCGGGCGCTGAATACGACCAGTTGGAGTCGGTGTGTGCTTATCGGCCGCCATCCGCTCCGTATACAGCTGTTTCAAGGCTGCTTTGAACGGGCGGTTCACGCAGACATCCAGTGGTTGTAGCATAGACGTCATCCCGCTCATTCACGAATACATGACTCGTCAATATCATATTTCCTACCGGGCACGATTTCCAATAACTTCAACTTCCCTCACAACTTTCAATTTCTCACTCACAGTAAATGACCGCAAACGTTTCATAGCATTCATGTTTACACTCGGAGAACGTGCGCTTGACTGTATGACGCCGCGTGCTTACGGTAAAACAAAGTTATAGCCGGAAGAAGGCTAGCACCATCTAGTGGATACTCGCAACACCCTATATCGCGCGCGGCAGGCAATTTAGATCTTTCAATTTGGATGACTCAAATAAGACCCGCACCCCAATTTTTCACATCCGAATTTGTTTAAAAATGTGCGGGTGGTATTCGAGTATATACGGTATGCTAAATTTCATACACTGTCATATGCTTTCTCAATGTCCTTGTAATATTCCTTCCCACACGTCCAACTGTTCCTGTACCTCCTCCTCCTTGTTTCCCCAAATTATCAAATCATCTGCAAACACCATTGCTTTCATCTTTCCTTCCCCAATTACTTGTGCCACTCGGGTCATTATGTCATCCATCACCACAAAGAAAAGTAACGGTGACAGTGCACTTCCCTATTTCAGGCCGTTTCTCTGTTCCAACCAGTCTCATCTCTCTCCTCCCACTTTCACACAGCTCACACTTCCCTTGTACATCTCCTTTATCCTCTTTATAGTCCATTTCTCTACTCCTCTATCCTCCAGGGACTTCCATACTTTGTTTCTGCATACACTGTCATATGCTTTCTCAATGTCCTTGTAATATTCCTTCCCACACGTCCAACTGTTCCTGTACCTCCTCCTCCTTGTTTCCCCAAACCATCAAATCATCTGCAAACACCATTGCTTTCATCTTTCCTTCCCCAATTACTTGTGCCACTCGGGTCATTATGTCATCCATCACCACAATGAAAAGTAACGGTGACAGTGCACTTCCCTATTTCAGGCCGTTTCTCTGTTCCAACCAGTCTCATCTCTCTCCTCCCACTTTCACACAGCTCACACTTCCCTTGTACATCTCCTTTATCCTCTTTATAGTCCATTTCTCTACTCCTCTATCCTCCAGGGACTTCCTTACTTTGTTTCTGAATACACTGTCATATGCTTTCTCAATGTCCAGGAAGGCCATCAGTAGATCTGTTCCACACTCATAGTGCTGTTCTTGTAACTGCCTTACAGCAAAAATCAAATCCACTGTGGACCTTCCTGCTCTGAAGCCATGTTGTTCTTCCCTCATCCCTCCTTCTATCCTTGTCCTAATTCTCTTTTCCAAAACTTTCTCGAAGATCTTTGCACAATGACTCATCAGTGTTATTCCCAGATAGTTTCTGCAATCTGTTCTACTACCTTTCTTGAAGATCGGGACAATTATTCCTTTTTTCCAGTCCTCTGGGGTCTTCCTTTCCTTCCATGCTGTCCTCATCACTCGGTACAACCACTGTATCCCCACCTCTCCTGCTGCTCTCACCATCTCCACACTCAACTCATCCACACCCGGTGCCTTCCCTCCTTTCATCTTGTTCACTGCATCTTCCACTTCTTTCCATGTTAAGTCCTTTTCTGTTTGCAGTTCATCTTCCTCTTCCCCGATTTCTTCCTCCTCACCATCTTTTCCATTTGGGTTCAGAAGTTCTTCAAAATATTCTTTCCACATTTTCTTCAGTTCTTCCCTATTTTCTATCTCTTGTCCCCTTTTGTTCACCATTCTAACATAATCCGTAGGATCCTTCCGCCTCTTATTTTTTACCATCCCATACTGGACCTTTTTTGTACCTTCACTATCCTCCTTCATCATCTTTGTCCACTCTTCCATCCACTTTCTTCTCTCCTCAGCCACTACACTCTTCTGCTCCTTCTTTCTTTCCTGGTACTCTTCCCTTGTCTATACCGTCCTATTTTGATACCACCTCCTAAAGGCTTTATTCTTTTCCCTTACTATATCTTTTGTCTTCTCATCCCACCATGGTGTTTCCTTCCACCTCTTCTTACTACTTGTCCTCCCACATACTGCTTCTGCTGCACCTACTAGTGTCTTCTTAAATCTAGCCCATTCCTCTTCCACCCCTCTTTCTTCATCTGTTGGAATTCCTTCCTTTACCATTTTGAGGTACTCGACCCTTCTATCCCCTTCTCTGACAGGTAATGTCTAAAAACATTACAAAAACCAAGGGAATGAACAACCCCAGAAAACAACACAAGACAAAATACACCCTTCTTTCTTCTTCTTCATTTCCCGGTTCCATTGATCTGGGTCGAGGTGTATCAAGGACCTCCATACTTTTCTGTCTCTCCACCAATCTCGTCCTTCTTCCAGTATATCTTCCACTTTCACTCCTCTTTTCTCAATGCTCTCCCTCACTGTATCCATCCACCTCATCCTCGGCCTTCCCCTTTGACACCTCCCCGTGACTTTCTCAGTAAATAATTGCTTCGGGACTCTGTCTTCTCCCATTCACATCATATGTCTGATCTCGATCTTGTCTTGTAACTTCGTGAATCCTGTTTTCTCCCCAATGTCGTTTCTGTGAGTCTTTCCACCTCTAAGGAGCTTCATCTCCGCTGCCTGCATTCTACTTTCGTCACATTTAGTTGATGTCCACGTGACTGCTGCGTACGTCAATATAGGAGTGTAATACGTAGAATGTAAGATTTTTTACTTTTCTCGATCATGTTCCTCATCATAAAAATAAGATCATAAGTTGATCTGTCTCTTCAAAATCCATATTGATCTTCCTCCATTTTCTTTTCCACTACCATCCTCAGTCGACCCTCGAGTATCCTTTCATATACCTTTGTCACATGTGAGATGAGGGCGATTCCTCTGTAATTGTTACAGTCTTTTTTATCTCCTTTCTTGAAGACTGGAATTATTAGACCTTTACCCCACTCTTCTGGTACTTCCCCTCACCAAAAATGGTTTGTACAACCATTGCAACCCTATGGGTCCAGCTGCCTTAATCATCTCTATAGCTACCTCATCCACTCCTCTTCATCTTCTTTATGGCACTTTCTATCTCTAACATTGTTATATCTTCACCTTGAATTTCCACAGTCCTTTCATCCTCCTCTATTTCCTCTATCAATGCTTTGAATTTGACGTTCAGTAATTTTTCACAATAGTTTTCCCATTGTTTCAGTATTCCTTCTCTTTGTGTCAAAACCTGTCCTGTCTCAGTCTCCACAAATTTTGTATCTTCTCTGCTTTTCACTTTGTTCCTAACCAATCCATACAACACCTTCTGGCTTTTTTTTAGCAACTTCCTGCAAAGTTTCCATGAAGTTTTCGCAGCACTTCTTTTTCTCTTCATTCACCACCTTCTGGCATTCTTTCCAGAGTTGACACACCAAGGGCTGCCAACCCAACATCAATGGGTCCCTAAATATAGAAGGTCCCCAATAGGAATTTAGTTTATAAAAGGGTGGCAAATTTAGTTTAGGGAACACAAGGATTACTTTAAGAAAAGGTGAAATAGACTTGAGTGGAAATGGCCATGGCAATTTTCAATCGCCGGCATGTGCGGTATAGTCAGTTTCAGATTATGCGTGTAAATTCCTTCTTTACGCTGTAGAGTAGAATTACAATAGGCCTTGGACAGTCAGGCCCCAACAAGAAAATGTATGACACGTGACTTGTAGGCTTGATCTTTAATTATGCATATCCACTTTTCAATACAATATTTCAATTTTACAGTATTACTTCATACTACAGGTACATGTTTCGCCATATGTTTGCCTTCTTTAGCCTTGATAAAATTACACCATAAGATAATCTCTGTAGAATAAAATTCTTAAAGCGAACGATGCAATGGATTAAAATCAGGAAAACAATCTTTTGTCAGCTGCTTTGTGTCATGAACTTCTTGCAAGATCGATTTTAAACATCCAAATGAATCTTGGAACACAATTGGCATGTTATAAATGACCCCATTAGAATTTTTTTTGAAATTATAAAGCACCAAGAAGACTATTTTGTTTCAATATGTAACTATTATGAAAACTAACCCAATTAAAACTTGATGTTAAGGCATTGATTTTAATTTTGACATCATGTGCAACTTATGATTTTGTTGTGGGGTTTGAAAAACCAGTTTCGTCCAGGTAACACCCGGGTTCAGTCGACCACAACTGGTACTAAAGTGAACACGAAACTGCTCGAAGTTCCAGCCAGGAAGACAACCGGATAAGTATCAGCCTGTATTATTACAGTACAACCATAGTTCATTTTATACAACCATATAATCACCCCAAACAGAAAAACTCCAGATTTCTATCACCATTTTAGCATTTCACCTAACATTAGATATATACTACATTTAGCATACACCGACAGTTGCAGTACCAATACTGCAACTAAATAATTGTACATATTGTAAATATTTTTCATCTGTATTCTCAAACATAGATGTTATAGCCTATGTGTAATGGATCTGATGATGATCGCTTGACGATCGAAACTGGTCATCCTAGTGTATTTATTAATCACATGTAATTTATTTCAGGATTAGGCCATAATCCAGCTCTTATTGGGTACATTCGTGTTGACCGACTGAAAAGCACCAAACTTTTGTTATGATTTTGTGTTTGGTCGAATGATCAAATTTTTGAAATAGCGAATAAGGAGTACTCACAGTGGGTGACCATCCACCAGCTCCATAATCACGCAGTGTCTGTTGAAGTCAATAGGCTCGGGGACTGGGAAGTCTCGGTCTCTCAGAGCCTTCATATATGCAAACTCTTTGGTAGCGGACACACGGGACAGGTACAACCAGGACATGGAGTGGCGGTGCTGGTGGTAGTCCCGCTTCTCCTTCAGGTTCCGGAAACAGGTTCGACCCAGTCTAGAATTTCCGAAAGTAACTTTAACCATAGGGCTTATTCCTTTCTAAAATATAATCAATAAAAGATAATAAATCATATGAAAAACTCAGTACATGGACAAATTATCTCGGTATATAGATGGACATCCTATAACTCGATTTCAGAAAAAAATCTCCAAGTACTGTATATAAATGTAAGTACTCTTAAGTGAAACAGAAAATTCTAAATTAAAAAAAAAAAAAACACACAGAATCATCTGAAACCGATATATCACAAAGTCAATATCTCTGAATGGAAAATTAAGGCATGCCCTATTTTGTACATAAAAGCATGTTATGGCATGTAAATACATGTTTCCTACCTAATGTGATTGGGCACACTTTGTGTTGGATGACTGGAAAGCTCTCTTTAATAGGTGTTTTTTGGCAAAGGATTTGCTAATATTGATTGCTTGCTTGTTATAGATTCCAAAAGCATTGTGTTAGTGTAATTTACTCTACTATTAAAGAGCAAGGCTGTCCTCCAGTTTCCTACCTTAGGACTTATCTTCAGTGACTGAGATGTGACCTTGAAGTTGTCCTTGTAAACTGCCTTCCTTAACTCTGTGAACCTATCAATGATGAGTAGGGGGCAGATTTCTAAGAGAAGTCATATTTTTTCCCTTAACATTATATCTTATAGTCTTGTATTTTCAACACGTTTCCAAGCATGATAACCATAATTGAACAGGTTTTATTGGGCATATAAATGCATATTTAGGCTTTCTTTAGTTTTATGGCATATTTTGGTAATTTTCATTTGAATTTCGTTTTATAAAAATCAGAATAAGCTCTAGAAATTATTGTTCAGGATAGACTGGAATATACTACTGAAGAACCATTCTAAAGTAGTGTATGGAATGTTTCTAACATGTAGGAGCTATTGTTTGCTAGCTGGGTCAATTCCTGGAAACCGGGCTATTGTTTACACGGAAGCTGAGGTAATTCCGCAGTTATTTGTCATCGTTCTTATCTCTCTCCTTCCCCCTTCCCTCTTCAACACACTGAATGACCTCGGTCACTCATTAGGGAGCTTCAGTCATTCAGTTCCTTTCAATATGCCTAAAACGAAAGTCTCAAATTGTGGGAAGTTGCGAAGTTGTGTTCACGAGTTAGGTGAAAACATATTCAGTACGGATGGAGTAATAAAAGTGTTTCTATGTAACGTAGATGCTATTCATTAAGTCATATTTTGAATTTTATAGGTCCTATTTTTATGTTTTTTAGGTCATAAATGCATACATATTTCATTCATTTTTAGGTCATAGAAATCCGCCCCCTAATGCTGAGTAATCAAAGCTAGTATCTAAATACACAACACATGTCAGTCGTTCCTACACTTACCCTCTACTACCCTTTCCTGCTCTCAGGGACTCAGAACACCTTCTAGAACTAACCCTAAGCTCACAATTAGGTGGTTTTACACCTACCTCATGTCTGATACAACCCTAGGAACTTTCCCCTCCTACATCCTGTTCTATGATTTGTAGGGACCTGAAAAAAATCGCATTTGCGATAAATGGGAATTTTTAAATTTCGTACAGAATCCAAGCCTACGTTAATTTTAATGTGAAAAAGAAAAAAAACCACACATTTCTATGCGTAAATCAAAGTGCGACAAAATGCGAATTGTGACCCAAAATGCGAAAATACCAAATAAGTGCGATTTTATAGCGAAATTACTTTAAATCTGCTAATATATTTGTGAATTTGTTTATTAAACAAAATAAAATGTTTAGTAGGTGGCCTAATAGCTCGCTAGCGATACCTTATCTCGGACTCGCAGTGTGCAACGCATATTGGTCGATATAACAATCGATTTCTGTATCGATACTGTACCCGTTCGTCCTGGGGATGCGATGACCCATCTGCTATAACACCACATCCCTGGAGTTCCAGGACAGAGCGGAGTTAAATGAATCTCTAGTCAAATAAGGAATGTGTCGGAAATTCAGCTGAGTTCGTGAAAAAGCAGTGGGTTTCACGAGACAAAGTATCTCTAGGGTCGTTACGGGCTTAAGTTAATAAAAATAATTCAAATATAAATGGGCGCCATCAACTGAATTCCTAGCAAAACCACTTCCTTTCCGGATAAGCCTTACTCAAGACAAGGAAAGAAAAAGGAACATCACACCATCATCAGATCACAACTAAGATAAAAACAAATTTATTTTACTTTGAAAGTCAGACAGACATTTTAAATATAAATCCTACCTAAGAGCATGGTCGAATGCAAAGTTAAATTGTCATTGTCCAAAAATCGAACCATCTCCTTTCTAATGCAAATTTATTTCAATCCACTTATCAAGAAAAATGTATAAAGTTCTCTTGGGTTCTCAGGATCACTGTCGCACTATGTCTTTCGTCACTGACATTTGTGAAACCTGAGACCTAATTCTCTTTAATTTAACATCAATGTGGATTTAATTAAGTTACTAATCTGCCTAAACATACACATATAATAATCACTCATGTTAAATATCACATAAATTATGGTTTTCATGGTATAATTTGAACGTAGAACATGTTAATCAAATGTTCCTAAACATTGAATAATTAATTTACATTATTTACATCGTCATTAATCTCTTATCTGTGAATTACAGAAAATTCAAATTCTCATTGGTCATCCTCATCATTATTATCAAAATTAAATATTTCTCACATTAATTCTCACTTCAAAATTCCAAATATTCCTGTCAGAATCGTTAATTCATCACCATTACATCATTTAAATTCACATTTCAAGTTGCAATTCCTTCGAATTATCTCTCAATTAAATTTATTTAATTGCATATAAATTCATTAATCATCAGCTTCTTTAATTAATCATCACCTTCTAATTCAGTTATTCATCATCATTACAATCGTCTAATAATTCATTTCAATCAGTTTAATTAATTCAATCTTTAATTCATCCACTTATTTAATTCATCGATTTATTTCAAAATTTAATTTATCAACTTATTTAAATTTCAATCATCTGGTTATTTAATTTTATTATTTCATCTAGTCATTCTGATTTTTATTTCATTAGGTCAGATCGTTAATATGCTTAAATCTCAGATTATTATTTCATTAATTATTATTTTCAGAAAATCTTGTATTATAAACTTCATTTATTTGTTTAATTTCCTAACAAATTGTTTAATAAGGTTTATAGAACGTTGTCTTACAGTTTTATTACTTCCAAGTTATATCTCGTATTTAATTATCATGCCAAAAATATTATTGTCTCCACGACATCACGTTGGATCTAACTATCCACAACGACATTATATTTCTTCAATATTCCAAATATCACATTTGAATATAAGAATTGCTACAAAAACTCCATAAATATTCAGCACATACAGCATGAATCTCAACGATAACGCTAGACTGGGTACAACAACCTCATGTCCGCTTCAAAATACATTATCAACGTTGCAACTATCAAATGGCAAATTCCACAAAATGCCTATCACAAACTTCATTTAACCACGTTGCATGATCTACAAAAATATATAAATGGCTTCAAATTATTAACGCACATAATCTCCAATGACTGTAATTACTCTGATCATATCTAGACAACTTCTTAAACAATTGGAAAAAACATTACTTCAGTAATTTAATATTTGCTTTCAAATAGCATAAATTCTCTTTCACAAGTTTCATAATTCACATCGTAGAAAAACACCAATGTGCTATAATCTCTCACATCAAAATCTGCAATACTGATCTGCCTTAAAATAATTATGACCATTAATGATTAATCTTACAAGATTAAATTACTTTAAATCCTTCTCAAAGGTATCAAACACAATTATAAAAATCATCAAAGCATCAGCTGTAACAGCTGTTAAATTGAAATTACTCTCAAAAGAGTATAGCAACAAAATATTGGATTGGCAAACTAGAATTACTAAATGCAATCCTGTTGACATTTATCGTTACTTTATTTAACAAAATTTCGACTGATATGTGACTAGTAGTTCCTTGTTTAATTCACTTACATCTCGTGTACATTCGGATGATAAAATGAGTACCTCAATGGCGAGTAAGATGTGTAACCACCGTGCAATCGTATAAATACGAAGGACCTCGCCCCGTCGACTTGGATGATAGTTCCCTGAACGGTGGGTAAGGTGAGTAGCCACCATACAATCGTATAAATACGAAGGACCCCACCTCGTAGGCTATATGAGTGAATGTACTAGAAAGGAATCAACAAGTTTCTAGTTGTCATATAAAAGCGACGTTCATTCACTAAAGTGAATAACTTCTTAATATCTCCAAACAATCCAATGGAAAAATCCCTACTGATGAATAATACACACTCGCTAGTATGCAATGAACTGACGAAGTAGTTTCTGATAATCAATTGCAGATCACGAGTTCGAAATACTCGTTACTCAAAAAAAACTATTCATGAAAAATATCCTAGCTGGAAAAATGTCTATAAGACCAAACATCTTCTTAATAAAGTCAAACAACGGTGAGAATATCGAATAATGATGCCTGCCATATCATATGGTCACTCCATATTCTAGCAAATTCGAAGTATATAAATTCAAACCATGTCTTAATAATCAAATCACTCCTATTAGAAAGATATACATGTGTGCCCAGTATTCATGAAAATAATCGTATCAGGTAGATAGAACTCTTACAATACCTTTCATTATCAGTTGTAATATAATTTCCAAGATCGTCGATTTTCCCTACCTAAAGATTTCTCGTAAGATCGGCGTGAATATCATTTCATCCATGAAATGACGCTTTCCTTCGAAATCCCAAGCGAATCAGCTGTTGGACTCCTCTCGTCAGGAACCGAATCCATCGCTCTGTGGTGCCATCCTGTCTCTATTCACGTTTACTCGATCATGTTGAACCTCGAATTACCCATAGCGGATATCGTCCAACTCCTTCTCGAAAAGTTCATGGAAACAGCGGACCCCCTACTCTTCTTCTAATATACGCCACTGTTCCGATAAATGTTCAGTTTGAGAATTGTAAGTCCTCTCTCAACTTACTGCAAAGTTCGACTTGAGTAAAATAAAAATTTTACTAGATAGTGTTCAAGATTACGATACACCCTGTATCTGTCTGTAATATGTAATCCATGAAAATTGTATAAGATAAAATTCTTATAAATGCACGCTGTAATGTTCATCAGAGCCTATGCTAAACATTCAGTTTACTTGAAATAGTAAAAAGTCGTTTGAATGTATTATCTAACAGCATGGTTATAAGGTTGTATGTGAAAGCCTGTGTTCGAACAACGTCGAAATGAAGCTTGAAACAAAGTCTTCATATGCGATCAGTGTGGTTTTGAAATACCCCGGCTATCTATAATTGTCTTCTCGGCCAGCCCGGCTGTATCAACGACCCGCTCGGCCTCTGTTGCTCGGTGATGCGAGAAATGTCGCCTACACTTGCCGTGACGGTTTACGTGTGTTGCGTGACCTTCAATGCCCGTCTCGCTGTGCTATAGAGCTGCTCTGTACTGCTCGCCTCATTGAGCCCAACTGAACTGCTAAGCGCTGTGTCCCAGCTTATGAGCTCCGTGCGGCACGTGGCTAATTCTCCCCACCATAGTGCTCCCACGTCACGAAGATAGTCTCGAACCCGACTCCTCTCGGCTGTTCTGTTATACAATAACTTATTTCCATAAAATTATTTCCACATATAATGCATGTCATATATACTCTTCTAAGTTGTTTTAACTTATTATAATCCCATATATATTTCAATAAAGCTTCACATCTTTATTAATAATTCTATCTTCTTACAGATTTCAATGCCTCCTTGATTCTTGACCTCCTACGTCATCTTGGCTTTCTTCTTGACGCGATCGATGCGCTATCTTATCTGAATGCTTCCCAAAACCTCAACTACAGCTTAAAGTCAGCTGGCGTAGCCGATAGCCTAAAATAGGTATCGGGTACATCTCTCCCGTACATCTCCTTTTTTTTTTTATCAGGATTGAGAAAAAAAAATACACTCTCAGGCATTCAATATATTATACATGTACACGATAGCTCTACAATTTCCTTTACTCAGCATGATGGTATTTCCTGATGCTAGCTGCATTAAAAGTTCCTACAACTTCATCAGTATCCATTCTGACAATCTTATAGCTATTATTCTGGTATGTTTGTTCAATACGGAACGGTCCAGCGTACAATGGAGCGAATTTATGGTAGATCTTCAGCTGTAGGTTCGAAGTGACTGGCTTCCTAATCAGCACCTCATCATTTTCTTGAAATGGCTCGTGGAACCTCCTTCCTGCCTGTCTCCTGGCTCTCTTCTCCGCCTGTCTTCTGAGCCTCTCTCCTGCCATCTCGACTCTTCTTTCTTGTGTGGGTTGAGGATCTACTGGTGCCCTCACGACTCTATCCCATGGTCTATCCGGTTTCAATCCATGATGAAGCATGGACGGAATCTGTCCTGTGCTTTCATGTACTGTGGAATTCAAGCATTGGCTAATGATGGGTATCACTTCCATCCATCTATGGTGTTGCCTTGACACATATAAGCGACACAGCTTACTTATCTCCGGCATAATTCTTTCGGCGGGATTTCCCTCTGGATACCGTACAGAATTAAACACATGCCTGACTCCTAAACGTTCCATAGCAGTAGAAAATTCCATGCTAGTAAATTGCGATCCATGGTCACTCAACAAAACTTCAGGTTTCCCCATGCTCGGAATAACTGTTTTCTCAAGTCGATTTATTACGTACTTGGACGTAGCTTTCTGTATAGGGCATAGAGATACGTACTTCGAAAATACATCGACTGTTACTAAAACGAATTGATTGCCTTTCGTCGAACGAGGAATCGGACCAAAAATGTCCGTCGCGAAAAGTTCTCTTGGCTTGCTGGGTAATATTGATCTGGGAATTTCTTTCATTAACTTAGATGAGTATTTACTTCGCTGACAACTGTCACAGGTCTTTATGACGTCGCGAATCGTTTGTCCCATTTGTTTCCAAACAAAAGTTTCTTGAGCGAGAGCCAAAGTCTTGTCTACACCTACATGAGCTGCAGTTCGGTGTATCATCCAAATAACTGGTTTTACAAGCTTGGGTGGGATCACTACTCTAAGTCTAGTATGATCCTGGTCAATATATTGGCATATAACACCTCCCATAATATGATGTCTTCTAGCCTCTATCTCAGTTCTTTGAAAATCTGGATCAGTGTTATCCATCCTACGTGTCAGAAAACGGTAAATTCTTCGCAAAGGTGCATATCTCTTCTGAGTTTGCGATAACAACTTCAACTTTTCTAGAGTACCACTATCCTCTTGAATCAAATTTATATGGTTGACTATTACTTCTTCACAAGGGTTTCTGCTCAGCACATCTGCTAACAGATTTAACTTCCCCGGCCTATGTACAACAGTTGGGTTAAATTGCTGTAAGAACAGAGCCCATCTGGTGATGCGGTCACTCGCTAAGTCTGTCTTCATAATAAATTGGAGGGCTTTATGATCTGTGATCACTGTTATGTCATGTCCAAACAACACCTTCTTCCACGTTTTGAGAGCATGAACCACTGCTAATGCCTCTAACTCAGTTGCATAGTAATTCTTCTCACAATTCCTAAGCTTGCGACTGGTGAAAGCTAAATATCTATGGTTCTTGTCATCATCCATCTGATATAGGATTCCACTAATGCCTATTTTGGATGCATCTGTCTCTACAAAGAATCGTCTTGTAAAATCAGGATACTCAAGCTTGATATTTTGGATTAGCATTTTCTTGGCCGCTAAAAATGCTTGATTGCATTTATCGTCCCATTTCCATCGATTTCCCTTCCTTAATAAATCCTGCAGAGGTGCCATTGTCTCAGTATATTCAGGACAATGTGTTGAAAAGAACTGACACATGCCTAAAAACTGCCGTACCTCTTTAATCTTTCGTGGTGTTGGAAACTCTGAAATTGCCATTATTTTCTTTGGATTGGGCCTATAACCATCTCCATCGATTCTATGTCCAAGAAATTCAATTTCTTCATGAAAGAATTGACATTTATTGAAGTTCACCTTGAAGTTCGTTCTTCTAAGATCTTCAAAAAGCATTTGAAGGTGTCTGATATGTTCTTCCGCTGTCTCAGACGCTATAATCAGGTCATCAATATAGCTTACAACATGCTCTTTAACTGCATCTGACAAATTTTGATCTAGTGCTCGGATCATCACCGGACCACTATTTTTCACACCAAAAGGTAACCTATTGAATACATATGTTTTATGGTCAAACAGGAACCCTGTGTACTGTTTGCACTCTTCTGCTAGCTCAACATGATAATATGAACTAGTCAGATCGATTGTCGAGAAGACACTCTTTCCTCTAAATCGGCGTAACAATTCACGAATAACAGGTGGTCTATCGTGTTCAGGAAGAACTCTTTCGTTAAGGGATCTGGCATCTAGACATATCCTCAGCTTACCGTTAGGTTTCTTGACAACAGCTAAAGGATTCAAATAAGCAGTTGGCATTTTCTTAATTATTCCATCTGTTTCCATGTCGCTTATCATTATGCTAACTTCCTCCTTCCATTTATCCGGAATGGGATATAAATTTTTATGGTATGGTTTGTCATCCATCAACTTGATGCTGTATGTAAAATTTTCTATGAGACCTGGTTTGTCATTGAATATATCCTCATATTCTGAAATTACTTGATCAAACCGCCCCTTAATCTCTGGATTTATTTTACTAGTTATGCCAATTTTATCTTCTATAGACCTTTCAACGCTGCATACAATTTCATCCAATATATCCTCTCTAAAGAATGTCATCTCCGATTCTTGATTTTCCATAACCCCTTCTTGAAAGTACATGCGCCTACTCTGCATATCTATGATCAGGCCACTCTCACTTAGGAAATCCACTCCTAGGATCATGTCAAAATGTAGTTGACCCACTACTAGGAACATCTGTTCAAAACTTCTGGTTCCAATCCCAACATCTAAAAGTACCTGACTTTTACATTTCATACTCTTGTCTGGAATCACCCCTTGAATTTTGCTAACAACAGTTGGCAACATTGTAATTCTTCCTAATAATTTCAATTCATCCAGGCAACCTATGGATATCAAGCTCACCATAGCCCCTGTGTCTACAAGTGTCTTTATTTCTTTTCCCATGACTTCCACACTAATAACTGGCAATTCATGTCTATTTTCCCGTTGTACTATGTCTTCTTCCTCGATTAAATCCTCGTCCTTGACCTGATATGTTTCTACGATGACGATTGATTCCCAATGATTTTCATTTTCCTCTGGAGTTAATTTGACGTTTTTTTTTTTTCTTCGCCACTCGTGCTGGCTCGATTGACATTTCTCATTGTCTCCTCGAGTGGTGCACTAGGCTGTCTATCCTCCTGTCTTGACCTTTCATGTCCACGATTATCCCTTCTGTCGTTAGGATCGTTTCTTCGGCCTTCCTGTCGGTCGTTTCCATTAAACTGTTGACCTTGGTTCCAGTTATTCCTTCCCCGATACCTGTTATTATACCGATTCCTGTCCTGATACCTGGAATTTTGGTTATAATTCCTATACCGGCTATCTCTCGCTTCTTGATCGTATGGCCTTTCATATGGTCCTCTATATCGATCATTTCCTCTTGCGTTACGGATATTTCCTCGATTCCCATCGTTCCGTCGGTTTTCCCAGGAATCCCTTCTGTCCGTTTGAGCTGCATTGTCCACGACTACCGCATTTACTTCTTGCGTGTTTCTGTTGTCGTTCCGATTACTTCTCGGTGTAACCTGTGCGCTCGTATAATCCAACCGCCGCAATATGTCATCATAATGTTCCAGCGTATTGGCTCCCGATGCTATCAAAGATCGCTGTACCTCTATCGGTAACTGTCGCGCTATAGCTTGCAAAAGCTCTTCTTCTGGCAATGGAGGAATAAGGAACTGTAATTTAGCCAGTTGTGACGTGAAGTAGTTGGCGTAATGCGTCGGATGTGACGTAGAATAGCGTTTGGAGTACATCTCCGCTCTTACGTTGAGTTGATCCTCGGCACTCCAGAATCTGCTCAAGAAAGCCATGGCAAATTGCTCCATGTTCGCAAAGTTGCTTCTGAACGCTCTAAACCACGTAAGTGCAGATCCATCTAAGGCGCGTTCTACTATCCTTAGCTCTCTTTCTTTGGCTACCCTGTGTTCCGCCATGTAGTCTCGAATATCTCGCAGAAATTCTACTGGTGTAACTCCTGTATTTCCCGAAAACTTTCTCGGTTTGTCATCTAGGTTCCTTATAATTGTGACTGGACCTGAGTATCGTTCACTTGGACTCGACGTACTCCTACTCGAACTTGGATTCTCCTGAGGGGTTGAACTGACCCTTTCGAATGTCACATTCGGTTGCATTTGACGGTCTTCTACCATGCTCGTGTCTTGATTCGTCATACTGCGGTCTATCGCTGTTTGATTTATCAATGTTTCCCCTGATGTTACATTCTGACTGGTGAAACTGTTAACTATGGATTCTAGTTTAGTCATCCTGTCTTCTGCTAATCTCTTGACCTGAGTCTTCAACTCATCTAACGATGTAACGTCCTGCGTCTTGTTACTTTCGTCTAGATCGTTCCTCAACTTGTCAATCTTTCCTTCGCACGTGTTCCTCACTAACGCGACTTGTTCTTTCAACAGATCAACATCTGTTCTAAATAGTGTTGAATCTAATTTCATCGCTTCCTTGCTTTCCGTAAACCTAACTTCTAAGTTTGCCATACCTGCGATTAATTTTTCATCTAACCCGTCACGTTTCTCTTTTGCTTCGGCATCGACCTCATTATATCGTTCCTCAACAATTGCTCCGACTCTATTTTTAAATAAAGTTAAGTTTTCGTTAACCTTTTGCTCTATATCGTCGTCTATCTTTCTAATATCCTTCTGCAATTGATTTTCTAACGACTTTATATTAGAATTGACCTCTCCCAAGACTTCATCTTTAATGGTCCCAATTACTGTCTTCAAATCTTTTATTTCGTTACCTAGATTCGTTTCTAGACCCTTAATCTTAGTCTCGAAAGATACTTCGGTAGACCAATCTTGAATTTTTCCTACATCTGCCACTAAACCATCGATGTCGAATCTCAACTTCGATACATCTGACTTAATGTCTTTCTGTATGGTCATAACGTCTGTTCTTAAAGTAAAAATATTTTCTTCCCCTCTATTTTCCAACTCGATAATATTTTTCCTTAATATCTGAACATTTTCCTCTCCTTTCATGTTTACTGCAATTATGTCTAATTGTAAAGTTTTCAACATCTCATTGTTCTTTAAAGTTAAACTATTCTCTAATCTGGTTAACTTATTTTCTAATTCAGTATTAGTTTCTTCACTACGAGACTGTAATTTCTCTTCCAACGATTTGAAATTATCCTCACTATTTGACTGTAGCCTAGTTTCTAACAACATCAACTCATCTTTGCTATTTGACTGTAATAGTTTTAAATTTTCTTCAGTAGTTGACTGTAGCCTAGTCTCTAATGATTTTAAATTGTCTTCAGTACTAGCCTGCAATAATTTTAAATTTTCTTCATTACTAGCCTGTAATGATTTTACATTCTCTTTACATTTAGCTTCTAATCTAGCTTCTGAATTATTAATTTGTTCTTTAACTTCAGTTTCCATCTTAGAAATGGTTTCTGCAATTCCAGACATACCCGTCTGTAACTCTCCTAACACCTTCGCTAAATCCTCCGGCAACATAATTATATTTCAATATAGAATTATATAGAGACGTTAGACAACAACACATCACAATGACTCAATTCCTGCATTCACTTGGGTATAGGGAAAAATATCTTATAACTAACATGATATTACTAATACGATTAACATGAACACTGGATTGGGCACACAAGTACATTGTCTGACTAAGTATAATAAATTTTGTAACACACTTAAATGAACTTGAGATCAATCTCTCAGTAATCTAAATCTGATGTGATTCCATAGAATTAACAAAATCGAAAAGCCCCACTAGTTGGATAAAGCCAATTCTCCCTCTCTCTCTGTACCCGTTCGTCCTGGGGATGCGATGACCCATCTGCTATAACACCACATCCCTGGAGTTCCAGGACAGAGCGGAGTTAAATGAATCTCTAGTCAAATAAGGAATGTGTCGGAAATTCAGCTGAGTTCGTGAAAAAGCAGTGGGTTTCACGAGACAAAGTATCTCTAGGGTCGTTACGGGCTTAAGTTAATAAAAATAATTCAAATATAAATGGGCGCCATCAACTGAATTCCTAGCAAAACCACTTCCTTTCCGGATAAGCCTTACTCAAGACAAGGAAAGAAAAAGGAACATCACACCATCATCAGATCACAACTAAGATAAAAACAAATTTATTTTACTTTGAAAGTCAGACAGACATTTTAAATATAAATCCTACCTAAGAGCATGGTCGAATGCAAAGTTAAATTGTCATTGTCCAAAAATCGAACCATCTCCTTTCTAATGCAAATTTATTTCAATCCACTTATCAAGAAAAATGTATAAAGTTCTCTTGGGTTCTCAGGATCACTGTCGCACTATGTCTTTCGTCACTGACATTTGTGAAACCTGAGACCTAATTCTCTTTAATTTAACATCAATGTGGATTTAATTAAGTTACTAATCTGCCTAAACATACACATATAATAATCACTCATGTTAAATATCACATAAATTATGGTTTTCATGGTATAATTTGAACGTAGAACATGTTAATCAAATGTTCCTAAACATTGAATAATTAATTTACATTATTTACATCGTCATTAATCTCTTATCTGTGAATTACAGAAAATTCAAATTCTCATTGGTCATCCTCATCATTATTATCAAAATTAAATATTTCTCACATTAATTCTCACTTCAAAATTCCAAATATTCCTGTCAGAATCGTTAATTCATCACCATTACATCATTTAAATTCACATTTCAAGTTGCAATTCCTTCGAATTATCTCTCAATTAAATTTATTTAATTGCATATAAATTCATTAATCATCAGCTTCTTTAATTAATCATCACCTTCTAATTCAGTTATTCATCATCATTACAATCGTCTAATAATTCATTTCAATCAGTTTAATTAATTCAATCTTTAATTCATCCACTTATTTAATTCATCGATTTATTTCAAAATTTAATTTATCAACTTATTTAAATTTCAATCATCTGGTTATTTAATTTTATTATTTCATCTAGTCATTCTGATTTTTATTTCATTAGGTCAGATCGTTAATATGCTTAAATCTCAGATTATTATTTCATTAATTATTATTTTCAGAAAATCTTGTATTATAAACTTCATTTATTTGTTTAATTTCCTAACAAATTGTTTAATAAGGTTTATAGAACGTTGTCTTACAGTTTTATTACTTCCAAGTTATATCTCGTATTTAATTATCATGCCAAAAATATTATTGTCTCCACGACATCACGTTGGATCTAACTATCCACAACGACATTATATTTCTTCAATATTCCAAATATCACATTTGAATATAAGAATTGCTACAAAAACTCCATAAATATTCAGCACATACAGCATGAATCTCAACGATAACGCTAGACTGGGTACAACAACCTCATGTCCGCTTCAAAATACATTATCAACGTTGCAACTATCAAATGGCAAATTCCACAAAATGCCTATCACAAACTTCATTTAACCACGTTGCATGATCTACAAAAATATATAAATGGCTTCAAATTATTAACGCACATAATCTCCAATGACTGTAATTACTCTGATCATATCTAGACAACTTCTTAAACAATTGGAAAAAACATTACTTCAGTAATTTAATATTTGCTTTCAAATAGCATAAATTCTCTTTCACAAGTTTCATAATTCACATCGTAGAAAAACACCAATGTGCTATAATCTCTCACATCAAAATCTGCAATACTGATCTGCCTTAAAATAATTATGACCATTAATGATTAATCTTACAAGATTAAATTACTTTAAATCCTTCTCAAAGGTATCAAACACAATTATAAAAATCATCAAAGCATCAGCTGTAACAGCTGTTAAATTGAAATTACTCTCAAAAGAGTATAGCAACAAAATATTGGATTGGCAAACTAGAATTACTAAATGCAATCCTGTTGACATTTATCGTTACTTTATTTAACAAAATTTCGACTGATATGTGACTAGTAGTTCCTTGTTTAATTCACTTACATCTCGTGTACATTCGGATGATAAAATGAGTACCTCAATGGCGAGTAAGATGTGTAACCACCGTGCAATCGTATAAATACGAAGGACCTCGCCCCGTCGACTTGGATGATAGTTCCCTGAACGGTGGGTAAGGTGAGTAGCCACCATACAATCGTATAAATACGAAGGACCCCACCTCGTAGGCTATATGAGTGAATGTACTAGAAAGGAATCAACAAGTTTCTAGTTGTCATATAAAAGCGACGTTATGAATGATATTTATTCAATTAATTCCAAAGAGCCATAGGCTCGTACAGAGGAATTGTACAGTAATATGTGTGTTTACACACCAGGAAGAAAATTCTGAAGGTAACACAAATTGATGAATAAGGGCATAGGCCTATTAGTAAAGTTGATACTATATCTAAGATTGTTTAGACCAAGGTCTCTTAAAATGATAAGCACAGGATTTTTAAACTTATTTGATGTATTACGATGCATCGAATTTTTCCCACAATACTTTCGTAGTTTTCCTCTTAAATACTGACAAAGTTGGTGCACTTTTTACTTCATCGGGAAGTTTATTATATGACTGTGATGCAGAGAACTTGAAACTATTTCTACCGTATTTAGAAGAGTGAATGATATATAAGGCTACGTCCTTCGCATGCCTAGTTCCATAAGAATGATTGTCCGAGTTCAAGATGTAGGGAGAGCTATAGAGTATTGTGTTGTGTTTAATTTTGTATATTAGCATAGCTGCTCGGAGATCTGCACTTATGCTGAGGGGTAGAATTTTACTTCTGATGTACAGATCTTTTACTGGAGTGCAGTAAGGAAGGTTAAATATGTTTCTAATAGCCCTATTCTGAATAGTCATTAAATCATTCAGTGTGGATTTCCTGCAGTGAGCCCAAATAACATTTAAATATTGGAGCTTGCTATGTACAAGTGAATAGTAGATTTGTTTTACAAGGTTTAGGGGAATAAGATACCGAAGTTTCCTTAGGATCCCTACTATAGGTGAGAGTTTCTTAGCAATTCGTTCAACGTGTTCAATCCAGGTCAGGTGTTTGTCGATGATTAGACCTAAATACTTTGCCTGATTAACCTCTTTTATTTCAATATTATTTATATATATTTTGTCATGTGTGATTTCTTTCATGCTTTGCTTTGAAATTACCATGTAATTGGTCTTCTGTAGGTTCATTGTTAATTTATTGGCCTGGAACCATTGTGAGAGAGTATTTATATCTTGTTGCACATTTTGTATGATTTCAATTATGTCTTTCCCAGTGTAGAAGATATTTGTATCATCTGCATCATTCACTAAAGTGAATAACTTCTTAATATCTCCAAACAATCCAATGGAAAAATCCCTACTGATGAATAATACACACTCGCTAGTATGCAATGAACTGACGAAGTAGTTTCTGATAATCAATTGCAGATCACGAGTTCGAAATACTCGTTACTCAAAAAAAACTATTCATGAAAAATATCCTAGCTGGAAAAATGTCTATAAGACCAAACATCTTCTTAATAAAGTCAAACAACGGTGAGAATATCGAATAATGATGCCTGCCATATCATATGGTCACTCCATATTCTAGCAAATTCGAAGTATATAAATTCAAACCATGTCTTAATAATCAAATCACTCCTATTAGAAAGATATACATGTGTGCCCAGTATTCATGAAAATAATCGTATCAGGTAGATAGAACTCTTACAATACCTTTCATTATCAGTTGTAATATAATTTCCAAGATCGTCGATTTTCCCTACCTAAAGATTTCTCGTAAGATCGGCGTGAATATCATTTCATCCATGAAATGACGCTTTCCTTCGAAATCCCAAGCGAATCAGCTGTTGGACTCCTCTCGTCAGGAACCGAATCCATCGCTCTGTGGTGCCATCCTGTCTCTATTCACGTTTACTCGATCATGTTGAACCTCGAATTACCCATAGCGGATATCGTCCAACTCCTTCTCGAAAAGTTCATGGAAACAGCGGACCCCCTACTCTTCTTCTAATATACGCCACTGTTCCGATAAATGTTCAGTTTGAGAATTGTAAGTCCTCTCTCAACTTACTGCAAAGTTCGACTTGAGTAAAATAAAAATTTTACTAGATAGTGTTCAAGATTACGATACACCCTGTATCTGTCTGTAATATGTAATCCATGAAAATTGTATAAGATAAAATTCTTATAAATGCACGCTGTAATGTTCATCAGAGCCTATGCTAAACATTCAGTTTACTTGAAATAGTAAAAAGTCGTTTGAATGTATTATCTAACAGCATGGTTATAAGGTTGTATGTGAAAGCCTGTGTTCGAACAACGTCGAAATGAAGCTTGAAACAAAGTCTTCATATGCGATCAGTGTGGTTTTGAAATACCCCGGCTATCTATAATTGTCTTCTCGGCCAGCCCGGCTGTATCAACGACCCGCTCGGCCTCTGTTGCTCGGTGATGCGAGAAATGTCGCCTACACTTGCCGTGACGGTTTACGTGTGTTGCGTGACCTTCAATGCCCGTCTCGCTGTGCTATAGAGCTGCTCTGTACTGCTCGCCTCATTGAGCCCAACTGAACTGCTAAGCGCTGTGTCCCAGCTTATGAGCTCCGTGCGGCACGTGGCTAATTCTCCCCACCATAGTGCTCCCACGTCACGAAGATAGTCTCGAACCCGACTCCTCTCGGCTGTTCTGTTATACAATAACTTATTTCCATAAAATTATTTCCACATATAATGCATGTCATATATACTCTTCTAAGTTGTTTTAACTTATTATAATCCCATATATATTTCAATAAAGCTTCACATCTTTATTAATAATTCTATCTTCTTACAGATTTCAATGCCTCCTTGATTCTTGACCTCCTACGTCATCTTGGCTTTCTTCTTGACGCGATCGATGCGCTATCTTATCTGAATGCTTCCCAAAACCTCAACTACAGCTTAAAGTCAGCTGGCGTAGCCGATAGCCTAAAATAGGTATCGGGTACAATACGAACTTTCGACTACCTATAACTTATTCAGACAGCTGACAAACGAAACTCGTTTGTATACTTGGCGCATCGTGGCGACTGGTGGTTTAATAATTCAGTATAACAAACTGGTGGTTTGTCGAACACGTGGACTTCGCTAAACGGAAAATTTTGCGGCTTGCCGCTTGAATATTAGCCTTATTCTTTTTGTAACCTTCAAGCACTTCAAGGTTCAAAGTTTTTTTTTCTAGAAATGGGACGTACTGCTGTAACTGCTCATGAAAGAGCACTGCAGTTCGCTAATGAATGAAAATCCACAGCCTGCTTCCAGTCTCCGACCGGGTCAGGAATGGAATGAATGAAGCCCCCATCTAGCGGCGAGGATATGAACTGTGCCGGCTGCCGAGGCCTGACGCACTCCTCTGGGGCAATGATTAAATGAATGACAGATGAAATGAAATGATAGTGGAGAGTGTTGCTGGAATGAAATTTTGGCAGGGAAAACCGGAGTACCCGGAGAAAAACCTGTCTGCCTCCGCTTTGTCCAGCGCAGATCTCACATGGAGTGACCGGGATTTGAACCACGGACCCAGCGGTGAGAGGCCGGCGTGCTGCCGCCTAAGCCACGGAGGCTTCAGTTCGCTAATCATGGCTTTTATTGTTCCGACTTTGCAACAGTATTTAGCAAATATTGTAACTGCCGTGTTGGGTGGGAGAAGAAGGACAATATTCAGAAACATATTACATCGGTAAAACATGTTGCGAAGCGACGAGAATGCGCAACAGTTTCTGAACCCAAACAAACCTCTGTTATTGAAAGACTACAGGGTGCCAAACGACGGAAGCATGACAAGGACTACCGGTACTCCAAAAAAAGAACTGTTGAAGTACTTGCAAAAGCAAATATTTAGAAAAGCTTGAAAATGAAACTGTAAGAACGTGGATTGCTAAATTTTCAAGTCAAGGAGAGCTGCCTAACGCGAGAACTCTCCGCGAAAAATATTTGCCTGGTAAGTACGGTTTAAATAAATACATTTGCATTTTGATTCTCTCTTGCTCATATAACCTATACAAATCAAAGCTAATCAAACTTCTGTAGAGGCTAAGCTTACAACCAGTGCTTCCATAACTTTTCCAAGACATACCTTAACCTATAAAATTGTGAAGGTAATCCAACTTCATAATATTTTATTTTCAGAAGTTGCAGCTGATCACAAGAAATCAACAACTGAAGCTCTAGTTGGGAATAAAATTAACATTTTATGTGATGAAACCACAGACAGAATGGGTCGCTGTGTTTTTGTTGTACTGTTCCAAGTGCCAACAGCAATTGAGAAGAAATTATTTGTTGCTGGAGTGAAATACCTCGAATCCGGAAATGCTACAAACTGTTCCCGTGCTGTGTTGGATTCATTGCGTGATCACAGTGTGCAATATGATGACGTGAAAGTATTTGTAAGTGACAGTGCTCCATATATGACTCGTCGTTATGAAACACTGAAGATCATCATTGGGGATCATTTGCTCCATGTGCAGTGTTGGGCACACAAACTTTGCCTTGTTGGTAATTGTTGGACAGCAGCTAAACCCGATTTAAATCAGGTTGTGACAATGGTCAAGTCAGCCTTTCTAAACACAAGGAAGCGCAAATATAACTACTTGCACTTTCTGAAGTCAAAAAATGGGGACTTAAAGGCAGCAAAACTTTTTCCATCGCCGGTACTTACTCGATGGAACAGCTGGTTTGAAGCTGTTTTTTACTTAGCGAGTTATTTTCATGATGTTGTGAGTTTTTTTAAGCTACCTGACATGAAAGATGTTAGTAACAGTGGTGTTACATTTCTGCGAGGCTTGACAGATAGAGATGTAGATAGGATTTATTCTGAAATAATTTTTGTGAAAGAGCATGCTAGTGAACTTGTTGAACTTCTCACTCTGCTTGAGGGGTCCCAGTATCAACGTTGCCAGAAGTTTCTCTGATGCACTGGTGCTCGGTAGAGGTATGCTTGTCCTGAAGTCATCTACGAGGAAAGTTTCTTTCGCCAGTAGATATACAAGTCTAGATCGTGTCGTTTTTGATACTCCTATCACCTTCTTTATGTAGTTCCCTTTCACCCTTTCCAAGGTGGATAGGTTCCTCGTAGTTAAATGTGTCCAGATGATTTCAATGCCATAGGTCATTATTGGAAGAATTTTTACTCTGAATAGCAACATTGCTGTCTCCAGACTGAGTGATCTGATGTCTTTTATTTCGTGCATTGCCATCATTGCTTGGGTTACCTTATCTGTGACATGTTTTGTGAAACAATATGCACTCGATTGCAGTGTGATGCCTAAATATTTAAAGTCTGGAACTATCTTTAATTTTATATCCCGAATGAAAATCTCTGCTGAGGCGGGTATTCTTCCTCCTTTTCGGAATATCATGGTGTCTGTTTTTGAGATGTTGATGTCCAGCTTGTGTTCAGAGCACCACTTTTGCATGTCATTTACAGTTTCCTGGAGTTTTGTTAAATCTCTGGATCCCATTACAATGTCATCAGCATATGCGCAAGAGAATACTCCCTCCTTTTGGGCTATTTTTAGGATATCTGTGGTTGATATTATAAACAGCAAGGGGCTCAGTGGGTCTCCCTGTAGGACCCCGTTTGATTGGGCTATCGGTTCTGATAGAGTGAGGTTGTCCGAAATTCGTACTTCGTTCCATTGCCGTATTGATGTGATGAGATTGCCCCATATGTTGTTCATGCCTAGCATCTCCTTTAACTTTTCTGTCACTAGCTTTCTATTTATCAGGTCGAAAGTCTTTGTGAAATCTATAAAAATGGTGTAATATTTTCCGTTGTCCTCTAAGGCATCCCATATTTGGTTAAGCAGAAGTTCAATAGCGTTTAGGGTAGATCGTCCCTTTCTAAACCCAAACTGGTTCTCTGGCAGAAGCTCGTTTATTTCCTCATTTAATTTTCCTGTTATAATTTTGGTGAAGATTTTGAAGGGGCAGTTTTCCAGTGCTATGCCTCTGTACTTATTGGGATCTCTTGGATCTCCTTTCCCTTTATATAAAACCTTTACAATTGACTTTCTCACTGGTCAGGTATGGAAGCTGTTTCTATACATTTGTTATATAATTTTGTCCATATTGGAGCTAGCAGGTGTGCAGTGTCTTTTACATATTCAATATAGATCCCGTCCGGTCCTGCGGCTTTCTTATTTTTGGTGCTGTCTATGGCGATTCTAGTTTCCTCAATGGTCAGGGGTACCCAGTCTGTTGGTATTTGTGGAGAGAGATGATATGTGGATCTTTTCTGGTGTGCACTAGACCCTCGATATTGAGAATCTTGCTGAAGTGTGATTCCCAATTTTCCATGTCTATGTAGTGTGTCTGTGATTGTTTCTTTGGATGTAGGGCTATGAAGGGGTTTTTCTTGGCTTCCTCTGCTAGCTTCCTGCCCTCTGCTTCTAAGTAGGCACGCTTCTTTTCTTTCAATGTTCTCTTGTAAAGATTCCTCTTGTCGTTGTATATGTGCAGTAGACTTTGGTTATTCAAGTTCTGCCTTAACTGTTGTAATTTTTCTAGGGTCTCCCTCCTCAGCCTATAACACTCACTATCAAACCATATCTTTGCTCTTCTTGTGGCCCGCAGAATGGCGGCCTTTTTTAAGATTTCCTCTATTGTTCTTGTTGCGTCCTCCAGCCTTGAGTTATCTATTAATGAGTCTAAAAGTATTGTTGACTCTAGCATAGCCTTTACTTTCTCGACATCTATTTTCCTTGAAAGGGGATGAGGTGTCTTTTCCTGTAGGTTTCCCCATTCCCCTTGGATATTTATTTCAAGTGGTAAGTGTTTCCTTATCACAGCTTGGTTTGCTGTCCATAATGGAAATACGTTTCCTGTAAGTTTCCTGTAAGTGCAATATCTATTGTGCTCTTTCCGTTGTGTGAGATGTATGTGGGGATTGTGGGGTTGTTTAGCAGGATGAAGCCTTCTTCTTCCAGTTTCTCCAGAAATGTCTAATCTGCAGTTAAGGTCACCTGCGATAATTATTGGTTTATCTTGCTTGCTTTGATCATTTGGCCTAGCTCGTCCATTATGTCGAATGCTGTTATGTTCGGTTGGAAATAAGCGGCTATTATTATCAGGCCGCCTATTTCCAAAAGTAGCCTTGTTGATAATATTGGAGTTAGGTGTGGTTTTAGTAAGATAGTTATCCCCCCGGAAGGTCTACCTTTTTCTCCTTGTCTAGCTTTAAGATGAATACCATAGAAGTGTGGGTGTTGCCAGTCATCAGTGACGAATGTTTCCAATAGGATTGCTATATCGTAACCTATTAGAAAGTGTTCTGGGCTCATACTCATAGCACTTTTTAGCCCTTCTATGTTCCACATCATGATTCTTAATTTTCTTGGTGAGTCTTTTAAGTTTTGATTCTTTCTATCAACTACTTTCTCTTTTGAGTTATTCGTAGGAGTGACCAATTTCTCGAGTGGGACGAAAGGTCCGAAATCGAAAACGTCTGACATAAATCCCTGTCAGCCAGAAATCCTCCTCATATACCCTTTCCATTAGTTCGAATGGGATCCCCACTTTGAAAGCTTTAGTATCGTAATCGGTTGTTATTTCTTCACACGTAACGTTTTCTATAATTCCTCTGTTCTCTAGGTACTTCTTTATGGCACCGGTGGTGGTGTGCGGGCCTACACGCCCCACAAAAAGCCAAGCTTTCTTCTTTGCTGCTTGCAATTCTTCAACTCTTGGACCTGAGCTTATCGTTGCGTATTGCTGCCTTGTTTGTCTTCTATCTGATTTGCTGGCAACTTGAACCCATTGCTAATTTTGGTGCAATACTTCAAGGACATTATTCTGAAGCGACAGATAATGCTTTAGCTAAACTCACAGCCTAAGAATGTGCTACAAGGAAAGATTTGTTTGTAAAAGTAGCTCAGTCTTCTAGAAGCAAGCTTGCTAGATTAAAGGCAAGTGATCCCAATCGTAAAAACTTTGAAGCCATAGCACAGATATTTTATCCTAGACACGTGGTATTGAACAATGACAAAGAAACCGATATTCAAAAACTTCCGGGCTTTACAAACATTCCAGGTCATGAAATAAGGAAGGGCTATGATTCTTTCAAACCGGCCCCGTGGTGTTGGGGTAGCGTGCCTGCCTCTCACCCGGAGGCCCCGAGTTCGATCCCCGGCTCCGTCAGGGATTTTAAAACTGATGTGAGGGTTGGAACGGGGTGCACTCAGCCTCGTGAGGACAACTGAGTAGCTGTCTGACAGTGAGACAGTGCCCCGGTCACGAAAACCAAGATTAACGGCCGAGGGGACCCGACGCGCTGACCACGCGTCACCCCAAAATCTGCAGGCCAATTGGCTGGGCAGCGGTCGCTTGGTAGGCCTAGGCCCTTCAAGGGCTGTAGTGCCACGGGGTTAGGTTAGTTTTATGATTCTTTCAAGAATATTATTGAATCGCATTTAAAACAAAATGAGGAGTGTGAAGTAGTACGTGCCTTGACTGCTGTTCAATATCAACATGAACATTTTGCCAAGAGTTCTTTAGATCTTTTGTGGACAGTGAGCGTGTTTTGTCGCACTACAAAACAGTTGTTACAGACAGAAGGTGTAACTTGAAAGATTGCAACGCAGTTATTTACAACTCTTTCAATTGAACATTAAATTGTATCTCAAGTGTTGCCAATAAAGTCATATAATCCGGAAAAAATAGATGCTAATTTTCCAAAAATAGATGCTAAATAGGGAAAAAATAAATGCTAATTTAAAGGGAAATAGATACTAAATTTTCAGGTCCCTAATGATTTGCCTATCAAGCATTTTTCCTCTGATTTTTTTCCCTTTGTCAGTCATATAAAATAAATAGCTGGCTCCGTGGTGTTGGGGTAGCGCGCCTGCCTCTCACCCGGAGGCCCCGGGTTCGATTCCCGGCTCCGTCAGAGATTTTAGAAACTGACGTGAGGGCCGGAACGGGGTGCACTCAGCCTCGTGAGGACAATTGAGTAGCTGTCTGACAGTGAGGCAGCGCCCCGGTCACGAAAACCAAGATTAACGGCCGAGGGGACCCGATGCGCTGATCACGCATCACCCCAATATCTGCAGGCCAAATGGCTGGGCATCGGTCGCTTGGTAGCCCTAAGCCCTTTACGGGCTGTAGTGAAATGAAATCCACAGCCTGCTTCCAGTCTACGACCGGGTCAGGAATGGAATGAATGAAGCCCCCATCTAGCGGCGAGGATATGAACTGTGCCGGCTGCCGAGGCCTGACGCACACGGGCTGTAGTGCCAGGGGTTAATTAAATTAAATAATTCCAGCTAATGAACTATAAGTTTAACTAAAACTAACAAAATTGCAGCAGGCAAGATGAATATTTTTGGGAGTATGGATGGGAAAAAACGTATGATGGAATAAGGAACATAAGATATCCGAAAATAGGTGAGAGCAAGCAAACTCGGTGAGAGAATTGCACAGTCAAATTTAAGATGGTTTGGACACTTCATAGAGAGGGCCCCTAAATTAATAATTTGATAATTGGAGGGAAGAGACTAAGGAGAAGATCCAGACGGAACAAATATAAGAGTGGTAAATGCTCAAGAAGTTTGGACAATAAGGGTGAACAATGATCCACAACCCTCAGGAAATTGAACAAGGAAAAGGATGATGTGATGAAACAGGCTTACTTTAGCTTCCTATGACATTTGTGTTGTGCTTTATATAAGGTATTTGGAACTCAATATTTTCATCATGTGAACTAAGATGCCTCCTCCAGTGCACGGTGGGTCAAAATCGAAATCTAGAGAGACAAAATTATTTTTACATTTTAATCATGAATTTAGAGTGAAAGCAATGTATATAATTTGTTTACTTCATAATAAACATCACTTAAGACATTTTTAAGCTACATCTACACATGCAAGAAATTGTCTATGACTAGGAGTTGGATAGAGCATTCAGTTATCTCTTCAGAACAATTTTCTACCCCTAATTTACTTTTAACAAAGTCACAAAGTTCCACTTTTGACATAATCGTCGAACCCAGTGCTTCAAACAGTTGTAAACGTATGAGAACTGGTTGCGCGGCATCTTCTAAAACGTAAAATAACTAAGTAAGTTGCAAGAAGATGCAAAAAATCTTATAACAGGCGTAAACTACAAGACTTCATCTACATTTTAACATTAAGTAGAAAGTGATGCGACATACTAAAAATCTGAGTGAAAATATAATTTTAAAAATAATTGTTAAATATTATATAATGCAACTATAGCTAAAATTACGTAACAATTACGCCCACTAATAACTGAAACACGTTACAAAGATCATACCTTCAGCTGCATGTTCCATCTTAAAGCATCACACTAACCACAAAGACAACCAAACCACAGCCACTAACATTCACCTTCCAATTCAGACTGCTCGAACAGTGGTGACAGATTTACACTAAGATGCGTTTATATCCGAGAATAGTGAGCGGTAATTATATGAGAATGCTGTAGAAGTAATAAATTTTGATTTTTTAATTATGAAAATAAAACAATTTTGTCCTCCTAGATTTTGATTTTGACCCACTGTGCAGTGGTCAGAACAAAGTCTGAGGACATTGTTTTGAGTCTTTGTAATTATCTACTGGTAGCTTGCATCTAAATGGCTTTAACTTTCTGTACAACACCCAACCCAATACCTGAAAGCTTCCATTTGTCTATATTGAAGTCTTCAACATGCAAAAAAATATTCACATTTGAAGCACCTGTGTAACTTAAGACAGAGAGGTCGACCTTCCTCATCTGCGACAACATAAATATTAGATTCCTTGCCAACTCCAATCTGGTTTCCAAATGATGCGACAACTTTTCTGGCTGTCAGAGCCTTGAGTGCCAAGTAGTCATATCCAGAATTAGTCAGCCGGTACCCATCATCTGAAACACACAATGTTCAGTCAACTCTTGAAGTGCTTGGAATTGAAAAACTTTAGAAGTATTGTAGGTCTTAAAAGAAATCATCTTAAAACCAATGGGCAGAAGATGCAGATGACGTTGTGATCTGGGGCGAGGATGAGATGGAGGTACAAGAACAGTTAGAAGTAATACGTACATGAAAAGATTGAGCAATGGGGATTGAAGATAAATGTGGAGAAGAGTACAACAGTGGTGATGAATAGAGATAAGAAAGAAGGAAAAGGAGTAATCAAAGTAGGAGATAAGGATTTGGAAGTGGTGAAACACTTCAAATACTTGGGAAGTGAACTAGATTTGGAAATTAGCAGAAGAATACAACTCGGGAGTGCTTTCTACCAACAGGTGCGGGGACTAGTATGGAACAAGGATATACCAATTAAGGCTAAAGAAGTTATGTACAAAGCATATTATGTTCCTATAATGACATATGCAGCAGAAACTTGGACAATGACTAAGAGGGATGAGAGCAGAGTACAGGCAGCTGAGATGAGATTCCTGATAAGTATGGTCCAGAAAACGAGGAGGGACAGAGTGAGTAATGAAGATATACGGAAAGAACTGGGAGTACAGAAATTAAATGACAAACTGAAGCAAAACAGATTGGGATGGTTTGGACATGTCAAATGGATGAATGAAGTACGGCTACCAAGACGAGCACTGGAACGATGGATGACAGGGAAGAGAGGACGAGGAAGACCAAGAATGCGTTGGATGGACTCGGTGGAGAATAGTATTAGAAAACGGAAACTGGATTGGAACGCTGTGTCGGAAGAGGAATGGTGGAACGACAGAACCAAGTGGAGAGGAACCATATTTGCCCCCACCCAGTGTCGACTGGAAAAGGGGAAATGAAGATGATGAATTTATAGAATAAACATCGATGAATCTGAAAGAGAGCAACAAGAAAATCTTTCCTCAGATCGTGGTGTGACTGAGTCGACCAACTTATCAGTACAGTATTCACTTCGGGAGTTACGGATACCTTATAGTAATTGCATGTGAAACTTGCACCCTGAACAACCAATCAAAACAAAAACATAATTACGAGACAGGCACGGAAAGGACAATGTTGAGATTTATCATCTTGTTCTTTGGATGCCTATCCATTAATGGATGGTAGCGACCACATGATGCATCTTTTGCTTATAAACTGCGATGTGGAATAATTTATCGATGCTGGGTAATCCTGTCCACTGTTTTATGTTATCCACCCAGGAAATCCTTCTTCGGCCCCTTCCTCTTTGACCTTCGATCTTTCCTTCCAGTAGGCCTATCAACTTGAGAAGTCGATATTTGGTGTTCCGCAAGATATGTCCCAGGTATACAGTTTTTAGTCTTTTAAAGGTGCATAATAAGTTGTGTTGCCTGTTCATTCTATGCAGTACTTCAATATTAACTATTCGTGCAGTCCATGGTATCTTCAGCATTCTGTGGTAAATCCACATTTCAAAGGCCTATATCTTCTTTGTTGTTGCCGCATTTATTGCCCATCCTTCAGACCCATATAGGAATACAGACCAAATATAGCAGCTTACAAACCGAAGTCTAAGGGTTAGATTTAAGCCCGTACTTGTGAGGATTTTTTTGAATTTCACAAAAGCATTATGGGAATTTTCTATAAGACATTTTATCTCCGTATCTGATCTCCAATCCTCACATAGCCATGTTTCAAGGTATTTGAATTTATCTACTCTTTGTAATGACGGACCATTAAATTGGAGATGTGCATTTTTTTTTTAAGTCAGGCTGACGTGTGACAATCATGGAATGAGTCTTTTTTTGCATTGTTCAGACCTAGCATATTGCTGTATTCGCATACCACGTTAACTAGATGCTGAAGATCATCTAAATTATCTGCAATCAGGACTGTATCATCTGCATAGCGAATGTTGTTGATGAAGACTCCATTAACTTTTATGCCTATTGCTACATCACCAAGAACTTTTTGAAAGATACTCTCCGAGTACAAATTGAATAACATAGGTGACAGAACGCACCCTTGTCGGACTCCTAACCAAGTCAGTGATCTCATTATCAAATTTAGCTTGTGCCGTCTGATTCCAATATAAATTTTCTATACAATGGATATCTTTCTGATCTATATTCAATCGTCTTAGAATTTCCAGAACTTTGTGATGTTGTGCCCTATCAAAGGTCTTTTCATAATCAATGAAACTAAGACCTACATCTGTATTCTGATCAAAGCATTTTTGCACCAGAACCTGTAGAGCAACTATTGCCTCTCTTGTACCAAAACCTATCCGAAACCCGAACTGTGCCTCACCATGAAGGGCTCACATTTTTCATACAACCTTTGAGATTTATGGAAGAGACAAAAAAAGAGCTGCATGTACTGGTAATCATCATTAACTAAACTGTATGATCTTAGAAAGAACGAATGCTCTTAAATGGCGATGGGCTTGACATGTCGCAAGGAGGGAAGGTGGCAGGGAGACAAAAGCCACTACTAAAATAGGTGCCTAGATAGCTAAGGTGTCCTGGAGGATCACCGGATCTCGAGAACTGAGACATCTATCAATTGGCAGGAATAAATTGGTAAAGATTGACTCAACAATTCTTAAGAACCTGTCACGACTCTTGAAAGGCCTCATCCTGCAAAAATGATTGATATTGGCAGCTTTATGACAGTAAAACCCATATGCAAAATTTATCAGGGAACCAATTCCTTATTTTTTTTAATACATTAAATAGGGCTTTAGATTAATTGGAGTTGTCATTATTTTAAATCACAAATTCACTACATGTTCTTCCACATTAACACAAATAGTTACTCTTGTAACCTGGGTTGTGAAACTGACAACACTGGCGTGACAAATATACTAATAATAATAATAATAATATCGTATGGCCTCGGATGCCTGGTGCAAGCTTTGTTAATTGACACCCAGAGGGTAGCTTGCATGTCGAATTTCGTCGTTCCTTTGAACGCTATGAAAGTCAAGAAGGTTAGATGTCTAAACTCCTTGACACTACAGCGCTTTCAAGTAGAGAATGGAGGAACTTTGTGTTGGCGGAAAATCCCGAGATTAATTTTGCCATTGAACACGGCCTACTGAATTCAAATGGGTTCTTTAACATGCCAACAACGTATGACATGAGTATCGTGATTTTTGTCGCCTTCAAAAATCACTTACCATGGCCAGGGGCGAACCTGCAATCTTGGGGTTGGTAGTCCGACACTATAACCACTCACCCACCGTGGCAAGCACAACGATACTATAAGTTACCAAGTGAGGCTTATCAACTATTAGGTCATGTTGTGTTCGTGAAGTACACGCCATCGAGATGTTAAGTAGGAGTCAAACCTGGGGCCTTCAGATTTCCGGTCCAACGCTCTATTCACCTGAACTACTACAGGGTCTTTATATTTGCTTGGCAAGGACATTCTCGCTCATGCGCTCCGCCAGTGACGGCTCAGTTGAAGGCTGGCGTGCGCGCGTATGTTCGGCAGAATACGGTGCTTAAAATCAGTATCATGCATCTTTACTCACTATGTTTACAGTAGATGCTGAAAATGTTTCCCATCCGCTACCAAACATAATCGACATCTCCATATGAAGTTTCTGGTTAATCCGGTTAATTTAGCTTCAGTAAGGAAATAACGACCTTAACGTCGATTTTTATTGTTTACTGAACCTGTAGCCTACGTTTGAATCTCAAATTAGCCAGTTGTTTTATTGTCCGATTTATAGGAATGGGTCTCCCAGGAAATTTCACTCGAAACTTTTGTCTTGTTCTAGCGCACGATTTCCTGCACTTTATGTAGCCTACGTATTGTGCAGATATACACTTTGAAGTAACGAATATTTCACATAAGGCATTACAGCACTATACACAATCACAATTAAACAACTGGCTAAGAGATTCAAACGTACAGGTTCAGTAAACGATAAACATAGACGTAAAGGTCGTTATTTCCTTAGTGAAGCTAAATGAACCGAAAACTTCATAAGTAGATGCCCATTATGTTTGGCAGCAGATGGGGAACATTTTCTGCATCTACTGTAAACATGGTGAGTAAAAATGCGTGACACTGATTGTAAGCACCAACTCTGCCGTACATACGCACACACGGCAGCCGGGAACTGAGCAGTCACTGGCGGAGCGCGTGAGTGAGAAAGTCCTAGCCAAGCAAATATAAAGACCCTGTATATCCAGATTTTCTCTCTGCTTAGCAAAGGCACATCTTGATGACTTTCTTCTTGTACACAACATGACCTGATAGCTGAAAATCCTCACTTCATATCCAAACGGCCATGAAAATATAATACTTCGAATATGCCCCATATCAGGCGTTAACCAATACGGTACTTTTGAAACAGCCGCACTCGCTGCTTCAGTAGATATATTTTTGTCCATTTTGAACGTCCATCTACGTTAAACTCTTATTAAAACAAGCTACAAGAAGTTATTTAGTTATTGTTGTTTTAAGGGGCAGAACTACGAGGTCATCTGCCCCTCTTAACACAGATTAAAGAATACAAATTTGGAATTGAAATTAAAATTTTGAGGTGGACACCTAAATTTAAAGGGACCTAAATTAAAAAACAAAAACAAAAAATTATAAAAATAAACAAAAATTACGGAAAAACAAATACATCATCATTCAAAAACGAACAAGTCGTTGAGTCAATGTTCACTGGAGAATTTAGATTGCTGGCCCTAACCCACTCTCACTTATAAAGCGGATAACGCGATCAGCAGCCACCGCGTCATCGGCTAATATAAGATTGAGTGTCATCTGCAAACCAAGGTTTCTTCGTAAGTCAGCAAGATCCACACACTCGGTTAAAATGTGGGCCACGGTGAAAACTGCTCCACAGGTACAAAGTGGGGGGTCTTCCCTTCTCATTAGGTACGAGTGGGTGGATCTTGTATGACCTATCCTTAGCCTACACAAAATGACGGACTCTCTCCGTGACCGGAAAGAGCTCCGCCACACGCGAGTAGTTCCTTTGATCGCTCTCAGTTTACTGGGCAGTGGGTCAGCTAGCCACTGAATCTCCCAAAATGCAAGAACTTGTAGGCGTAACTGAGAGCGAATATCTCTAGAGGGTACCTCCATTGGTTGAGGTGGTAGTGATACTGCCTCTTTTGCAGCTTGATCCTCTAACTCATTTCCCGCAATTCCCATGTGGCTTGGAAGCCACAGAAAGGTGATTCGAGTGTCAGCGCGGCACAACCCGGCTAGTAGGTCATGGATTCGCTGCACTAAGGGGTGTTGCGGGAAACATGTAGCAATTGACTGCAACGAACTCAAAGAATCGGTACACACGAGAAAGTGGATTAGTGCATCCTGTAGTGCAAACTGCAGAGCTTTATAGATGGCAACGAGTTCCGCAGTAAACACACTACAGGCCTCAGGCAAAGAGATTTTGGTATTTGCGCCATCAATAACGTAAGCACAACCCACCTTCTCGTCCACCTTCGAACCATCCGTATAGAGAATGCCAGCGTCCGGAAATTGGTGAACTATGCTGTGGAACTGCCTCCGATAAACAGAGGCATCCGTGTTCACCTTAGGTCCTCGGTGTAAATCTAAACAAATTTCCGGACTCGAGACTTGCCACGGAGGCACGCCGCTAGGTGTCCGGATCATACAGGGACCTACAGCCACTCCTATTTCAGTACACGTGCTATCAAGTCTAATACCAACCGGTCGAGTGGCACGAGGCTGGTTGGCGTACCTCTGGTGGTATTGGATACTGAAAAGAGCTTGATAGGTCGGATGTTGCGGCTAAAAGCATATGTTGGCGTCTGTAATTTAAAGGTGGAACACCCGATTCGGCGAGTAGGCAGGGTAACGGGCTGGTCCGGAAGGCACCGGTAGCCAGCCTAACGCCACTATGGTGGATACTGTCCAGCATTTTCAAGGTTGCCGGCCTTGCTGAACCGTATGCCACAGAACCATAGTCTAGCCGGGACAGGACGAGGGCTTGGTAGAACCGTAGCAGCACCGCAGGGTCAGCTCCCCACGTAGTGCCACTAAGAAACTTGAGCATGTTCAGTTTCCTGAGACACGTCAGTTTCAGTTGCCGTATATTGTGCTGCCAGGTTAATTTGCTGTCAAAATGGAGCCCCAGGAAGCGATAAGTGTCAACCAAGCTACAAGAAGGGTTAAACGCAACTGGACAAAACGTGCAACGGGTGATGAAGGGCACAGTGCATGTCTTAACTTAGTTAGGGTTTTAATGTGCTATACAATGACATGAAACTAACCATGTTCTGTATGCCAGAGGGCACTATCTCCATTTAAAAAAAAAAATGTTTAAAATATTGTAAATAAATTAACCTTACAAAATACAGTATTATAATTTCAAAGTCAATAATCCAAAGAATAAAACAGACAAGAATTTCTTCAATAATAATAGCCCAGGCATATTAAGTTTTAACCTAAAAAAAAATAATGTAAAGCTGAAATTTGGCATAGATGTTCCCTAGTACCCTAGTAACAAATCCTGAAAAGTCCCCATCTCTGCGGCGTCCGCGTCATAGTTTTTGTAGAGTTCAAAAGGGCTTAAATGAGGCCTAAGTGCCAAAAACAGCATTTTTGCTTCCTGCATTCAAAATATTGATCCAAAATCAGTTCTAATGAGCTCTGATAGTAATAAGAAAAGGACTGCGTTAAATATAACGCTCTTATTAGTCGTAATTATTGCCATACATTTAAACAGAGTAATCAAACATTTTTAGCTCAACTTTTCTCACGAAAATTTAGCTAATTTGTCATTAGCCGGGACTTATTGTGTAAACAGCTGCTGATAGCGACTAAAGACCCGAAGTAAAAGTTGTAAATCACACTTGTAGCTTTAAAACGATGCATTGTCCCATGTTCATCCTACAAACAGCAGCAGAGAAACAGTTACAAGTATAAAAGTGGAAGTGTGGCAGTCGCTTTCCGAACGAACGCCCATTTACGCTGGTGGGCTCCATCTATTCACCTTTGATGACACCATTTTGTATCTTTGCTCAAGAACTTTTGGGATGGTATTCCTTTTTATCCAGGTAAACTAGCAGAAACAGTTTGCATAGAACAAAACGAGTTTAATTCAGTTAGCAGTTAAACGTACCGTACATTCATAATATGCATAATGCAAATAATAACAAAACAAAGCTTAAAAAGCTTTCCTTAGACAAAGAACACTTGCAAAACAAAGCTTATATCGGACTCAATCGTCCTCATCGCCTGAGTCATCAAATGTGACGTTGCCACATGCTTTTCCACTGCAGTGCCCACACCGGAACATACACACTCACACCGGCTGCCACAAGAGCTCTTGCAGTTGCAGGACACCAAATTGAGGAGATGATCTGGAGCAGCTGGAAGATGAGTTGCCACAGGTACTAAAGCTGAGTGTTGGATTTTCCATCCCCATTGGGTCGGGCCCAAAGAAAATCCTAACCATTCTTGAACTTGCAAATATACCCGCAGTGAATGTTGTTTGCATGCCACCGAAGTCGGCGGAACTGAAGCCAGCTGAAATAACGCTGTGACCGGTTGTTTGACAATTTTTGGGCTGTATTTCACTACCCGAAGTTCGTCGAGGCTTTTGCACTCCAATTTGGCACTATCGTAGAGACAAATGGCGAACTTCTCTCCAGCTTATATTATGGCCTTTTCATCTGGAGCCGTAGAGACGAATACCTTCATTTCCTCGCGTAAAGATGCGGAATCCTTCAATATTTTCCAGGCTTGCCGTTTGATGTACTCTACCCACAGCTTTCCTGTGCGAGATTTCTGGCTCATTGAAGAAAATGTGTCATGAAGCGACTCTTTAAGACATTGAAGGCAAGGTTATGATAGCAAGTCGTTGGCGGTGCCTTCTTGGAATGCGGTAAAAAGCGCCTGTATTTCGTCCTCGTCATCCTTCAGCCCGTCGTTCATGTTGAGTAACATTGTTCCGACAGCCTGTTTTGTCAGAAAATGAGCTCTGAGGGCCCTACAACATGCACAGTTTCACGTTATTGAAGGCATAGCGTAATCATTTTTAAGAGCGAGCTAATTGCAAGCCTACCTAGAATATGCGTGTCCAGGCATCATGTAAGTCACTGACGATTTAGCGTATATTTCCGCCCACAGCTCCTCCAAACTGCTTCCATTCATCACGTAGCCGATTGCCCCAAGAAACGACATTAGAAGGTCAAATCCGCCTAGACGAACAACCACGTTTTTGAGTTCCTCTTAAGTGTCCGATGCGACTATCTCTGCAGCTTTCACGTATAGGGGCTGGTCAAAGGTTACGAAACAAGTGCTTTGTTTCAGTTCCACGTACTCTCTTGCGGCAAACTTCAACGCGGAATATATAGTTGATGGATTGCTCGGTTCCAAGTTAATGAACGGCAGTGCTTCAACTGACGTCGTCTGGGTAGCTGGTTGAGCTTGAGCAGACAGCGACGTCTTCATAAAGCCATTCCACGAAGCGGGTAAATTAATACCTGACCACCGTCCAGATAACCACAAGGAGTCCATCATCGACGCAATAGCCACAGAGTTTGGGGCTTCCACAGTTAACTCCTTAATCTTGACGTCCTTTGAACCAGGAGAAGAGGGCTTCCGATACCACGAAATGTTGAACTTTCCCATCGCCGCAATCACACCAGCATTAGGAACTTCTCGTGTACGTGGGAGTGGAGATAATTCACTGTCAGGCGCTGGACCTGCACACTTGATGCCTCCCATGCAGTGAAATGTGCTTCGCCCGTCCAATGTCCTTATGTTAAAGTCTGCGTTGTCAATGTAAAACTGCGTGAACGCTCCAGCATTCGGGATTGGACGTTCTTCACGAAGCGCTGAAACTTCGTACCTGTGGACTTCTGCTACATTTACTGAAAATCCAAGACTGTTTAGAATTCAGATATGGTTGGTTCTTAAGTTAAAGGGCTGCGACAACGCGGTCATGTAGCCCCGTGTACTTTGGGTGTGTGTAGAAACTGCCTGATAACCGGTGTTAATTGTGATGACTGTATTAGTGTGTGTGTCTGTTTTAATTCAAGTAAGGGCTGCAGACGATCAATTTTAAAGTAGTTCCTACTTTTGCCGCAAAACGCCACCATCAACGACTCCTAGTTCAGAATTTAGCTACCAGACGTAACCGCAGTCGGCTCGTGGCAACAAACTAGGAACCTAAGAGCGTTGTTTACATTCTTAACCTATACAATTTAGATTCACACAGGTATAATTAGTGGAATGTTCTTTAACATGCCATAAATCTATGACATGGGACCGCCGGCTTTACTTCCCCTCCGAAGCTGAATTAATTGTTTCAAGTATTGTTGGCCTGCTCCGACAGGCCGAGCGCTGTCACCTAGAAACGCGATCGGGTGCCTTTTCAACAGCGGTTATGCTTTGGGACCGTAACTCGGTAACCGTTTCCCGCATAGACATGGGTAATGTAGCAATGTAAAGCTAAAAGTATGCTTTATAACTTTCATTCTGGGTCTTTAGTCAATATCAGCAGTTGTTTCAAAAATAATGACCTGCTAATGACAAATTAACCAAATTTTAGTGTAAAAATTGTGCTAAAATGTTAAATTAGTCTTTTTTTTCCTTCATCAATAGCAATAATTAGGCCTGATAAGTCCGTTATCCTACTAGTTCATTTTTATTAATAGCTAAAGCTCGCGAGAACTAAATTTGGATCAATATTTTGAACGCAGGAAGCAAAAATGCTGTTTTTCGCACTTAGGCTCCATTTAAGCCCTTTTGAACCCTCCAAAAACTATGACGTGGACACCGCAGAGGTGGGGACTTTTCAGGATTTGTTTCTAGGGTACTAGGAAACATCTATGCCAAATTTCAGCTTTACATTTTTTTTTTGAGGTTGGCCATGTTTTTTGCATATAATGCCTGGGCTATAAATATTAACAAGAATGCTGCACCCCAAGAAACGTTTAAAAAAAAACAACTTCAAATGCCTCTCCTGTAAAGTTTCCATTTTGTGACATAGTGCCCTTTACCTCCAGCATACATAGATTTATGGATCCATATTGACTTATAATATTAATATTAATTTTGAAATTAGTTCCCCCACACCAATAGTGAATTATTTATTAATTAATTAATAATTCCCCATTAGAACATCTTGAGATCCTTCTTGGCACACTTCACAACTGTGTTCTCTTGAGTATCCACCTACCATCAACAACCATTTTTAATGTATTTAATGTCGAGGCCTAGGATGGAGGTCCTTGATTCACGCCACGACCCAGATCACTGGAACATTTCAATGTGTTGTATAATTTACATTTAATGTGATAAGAGAAACCAAATTTCATATTTTTAAATATTAGGAAGGGCAGAAAAAATCTATATATAAGTCATATATGACTTTAGAGTATACTAGGTAATATTTTAACTAACGTAGATTGCAGTCAATACGGATCCAATACGACAATCTCTTTTCACTGATATTCTACAGCACTGCCTAAGCTTACAACGTTTGCCTCGCTCATAGCTCAGGAGTTGGTGCTTGCAAAGTTCTTTGAGCAACTTGTGGACTCCACCATGTCGCAGATTAGCGATGGAAGCAGCCAACGACGCAGGGACAAGCCCGTGGTTCTTCATACCCATTTCAATCTGCAAGCAAATCATAAAAATTAACAGTTTTATCGTTTTACAGATTGAGTTACAATAATTTTTAATTAAGTTATATGATGATGACGACAATTATTGGTCTAGACAAAAAACATTGGTCACTATTAAAATATTGGGCTAGGCAAAAACTATTAGTTTGCATAAAAATTATTGATGCGTCACTGTGCGTGACAAAAACCAGAGGTGTTTATATTGGCTAACAATTATTGGTCTGGATTAAAATATTGGGTTAGGCAAAAACCATTGGTTTGGATGAAAATTATTGAAGTTCAGTGTTAGCCACTTCTTCGAGTACAAACAAATTCCACTTTGTGGTTTACCCTTAGGTGAAACCTTCATTTTCTAGAGCATTATATACGGCCCAACAGTCGGAAATTATAATGGAACCTGGCATGATCCATTCCCGAATGGTATGGAGGAGTGTTTCGGTGTATCCATTTGGGGTACAGTACAATAAAAAAATTATTTTATTGTCCCGTTCCACGGCACTGAATACCCACTGACCCTCGATTGCGCATCCTCTGTTGCATTTCCTTTTTCCAAATTTTGCCTCATCAATTTCAACGATTACTCCAGGTCCTCCAATTTGTGCCCTGTTTTGGTACAACCAATGTTTGCAAACCTCCCGGCGGTAGGAAGACCAGTCTACAACAGTTTTGTCACATACATTCAGTTCGGTGTTGAGGGTTGGGAAGCAGGCACCACAGAATACTGAAGTACACAATATTTGGTACAGGCATTCTCACTTTGGGCAGCCCCGTGGTGTCGGGGTAGCGCGCCTGCCTCTCGCCTGGAGGCCCCAGGTTCGATTCCCGACTCCGTCAGGGATTTTAGAAACTGATGCGAGGACTGGAACGGGGTGCACTCAGCCTCATGAGGACAATTGAGTAGCTGTCTGACAGTGAGGCAGCGCCCCGATCACGAAAAACAAGATTAACGGCCGAGGTTACCCGATGTGCTGATTACGCGTCACCCCAATATCTGCAGGCCTAATGGCTGGGCAGTGGTCACTTGGTAGGCCAGGGCCCTTCACAGGCTGTAGTGCCAGGGGTTACTTACGTTATATTCTCACTTTAGAAAAGAAGGTTCCTTTTAAGGCGGTTGCCCTATAATTACACTTATAGTTAGAAGGTTCAGGACTGGTATTGTTCCAACTCACAATTACGTTAACGGTCGATTTCATGCAATTCACTTCCAGTTCGTGGCGACATTTCGTGCATGGTGGTGTTTTCCCTGTAAAATTGTGTAGTCTTAATAGTTTCAACAACTTGTCACGATCGTTATGATATTCTTGATTGAATTTCGAGATTGGCAACTGGCACAATCCATGTGACAAACTTGGCACACTTTCGCATTAACTTGACAGAGCTCTTTTGTTTTAAGATACCGAATATGAAATACTGTAGTACCGAATGCGGGGGGTTGGCAATACTATACTTGTTAGTAAATCAGGTGCAATATGGTGGACCCAGCTGGAATTTCATCTATATAAGTCATGATCAAATTTTGGACGGCGAGTGGGTTACCGACAGCGGAGGAGTAAACATCTATTATTATATCATCTCCAGATTTTTCCCCAACCATTCCTACAGGTATTTTTGACTAATTACAGTAGTTAACATTTTTTCCCCTCAAGGATTAGGTCAAGGCAAGTTCTACCAAAGAAACCTCATGTGCCTCTTTCTGTAGCAGTTGAGCAACAACAAGCAATGACAATTGCCATCGTTGAATGAGCAAGAAATAAAGACTAAAGACCCATCCACAATGTGGAGTCTGCAAGTCAGACCCGTGCTCTCTTATATAGAGATTTACTGAACACACTGTGTACCTAGTGTGGGTAAAACGGACTCGTTGAAAGTTCTTATTGTTTGCATAGAAGTTCATGGGTTTTATCCTCTCATTGCAAAGTGATACTGTGGGCAGTGGAGACCACATAGCGTACAGGTACACTGGATCGAAGCATGGTGGTATCCTCTTTGGTTACAGACTCTATGGTGGTAGCCGTGTGCTGCAGTCCTCGTGAAGGCGTGACGTAATTGGAAGTTAGGTACTTTCCATTCCTTCGTGTTAGTTGCTGGAGTTTCGTAGAAGTCTGGGTCTATTGCTGCTGCCTTTTGCTATCGTTCCTCGATATGGACCTCGTACGCTGTAGTGTTTTCGAGGTGGTTGTTTGTCTTTAGCTCCCTGATAAAGAAGTCAGTGTCTACTAGTTTGTATACTAGCCTCGTCTGTGCCATTCAAGATAGCCGTAATGCTCTTTTTTTAATGTAGGTGGCTTTCACCGCTTCTGGTCTCTTTAGGTTGGCTCTCGGGAGGTGTGCCCATACGTGGGTGACAGCGTAGGATGCTATCGGCTGTCTTATGGCGTCATGCACAATGTGTGGTTGCAGGTAGTTGGTAGTCGCCAAATTTATCTTTGACAGCCAAATAGGCTACCAACTGGAATGTAAGAGCCAATCAGAACAGATCACAGGCCGACGTCATCTAGACATTTTATTCTTAGGTACGCTGTCGCTATTAGCAACAAAATAAATAAACCGTAAAACTCAAAATCTTCCATATTTACGTGTGTTTGAGGGTATGGACCACTCATAGATAGAATAATGGGTAGCGCTACAGAACAGGAGACCAAAGGTATAAAAAAATTTAGGTAATGAAATTTGCCAAAGTACCTTTAGTAATGGTATCCGGAGATGTTAAAATAATAGATGTTGACTCATCCGCAGCCATCCCAAATAGATACACGACTTATATAGCAGAAATGAAGTCTTTTGGAGCCATCTTGCTTACGAAGTCAGGAATGCCAACCCCATGCATTTGGTACTATTTCACATCAGGTATAGAACGAGTAAACAAAAGAGCGTCGATAAAGTAATGTAATGAAAAATTGCGCCAATTGTCAGTGTTTATTTATGTATTTATAATGTTTTACATACAAAAACAGACCTAACCTGGGGTTTACGCCCCAGACCCCCTTGCTTGTGGTACTAGCAGTAATTTTCGACCAGGCAGTACCTAACCTAGTAGCGGACATAAATTCTATCTTATTAATGTTTTACATACAAAAACAAACCTAACCTGGGGCTTACGCCCCAGACCCCCTTGCTTGTGGTACTAGCAGTAATTTTCCGCAAGACAGTGCTTAACTTAGTGGAAATTTGTAACAATTTCAAACTTTACGTGTCATATGGTGAATTTTGTATTGGATATGTTGGTAACGTACTCAGATGTTCGTTTTTCGGGTGTCACATGACGTATGACGTAGTGTCCAAGATGACGTCCATAGTGAAATGAAGACAATGCTAAAAGCATTATTTTCGTAAATAATCAATTAAAAGGAATTATTCCGGTGCAGCAGTGGCAATTGAGAAAAAAAAACGACTCCCAACATCTCCGAGAAAGGTTTGTCAATCATAAATACTATATTTTCAGTAATATACCTGGTTGAAAGTTACGACGGCTTGGTCTCCTGTTCTGTAGTTTTAATGAATAATGAATCCCTGTACTCCGTTTTCACGGCTGCGCATTGTGAATGGCCTCATTGTCAACTGCCAGCGTCGGACTGTCAACTACCGACTGCACATTGTGGATGGGCCTTAAAGACACATTTTTATGTACCGGTAATTAGCATATATTACCAAGCAGTAACGATTCTCACCTCTGCCCTTTAGTTTTAGATTTATTTAGGGGCTTTGCGACACCATGGTCATGTAGCCAGTGTACTTGGGTATGTGAGGAAATTTGTCTGATAACCTGTGTTATTGTGATTGTATTAGAGGTTGCACAACACAACCACAGTTTAGCATTCATTTTATATAAGACTTACCACCTTATTATGTGAAATTTAGACATGTAAAATGTCGATAGTAGTAAATAACTATTACTAGATTAAGCACTATCTATACTTACTGCTGTTAAAACTCTGAAGTCTTCCCGAGTTAAGTATCTCAATATCGTAACATTTAACTTCCCCATTGTTTGTTTGTAGACAAATATATAGTTCTGATATTACAAAAATTATCATTCGAGCGGAGAAACTCAACTCAATGACAGTCACTGACAACTCCACTCCTCACTTCAGCAAATGGATAGTAAACACATGGCAATCGCCGCCATTGTTCTTTCGTGGTTTACGGAAAAAAGAAGAGTGGGAAGCGTAGCGGGAAACCCAGGGGTAACCAACATATGAAACATAAATATTACCAGGTCAGGGTAAATTGGTTGCAATTCATAACATAAGCTGATTGTGCAGGGATGTATCTTCCTTGGTTGTGAAACCTATCTAACTTAAATCGTAGTGATAGAAGCCATTTTTATTACTGTCAAATTTATGAAATTAACTCGCACGAAAAAAGAAAGCAGTCCTTAAGAGAGATGGAATCTGTCTTAACGCCACAGCCGCCTCCTATCCAATCCTAGTCCCAATTACAATGATAACTATTGTTTAAAAGAGAATCGTCAAAGGAATTTCTCAGTTCATTTCTTTTTATTAAGTTTTGAGTGGAATGTGGTGATGAATTTTGCTATAAAAAGAGAAAATGTTTAGGTTATCAGTCCCAGGAAGATTTTTTTGGCGAGCAAATCTGACCTAAAATCGGAATTTTCTTCTTGACTTTCATTCCCTTAGACTCGGGTTCGATCCCGGCTCTTTTAAGAAATGTGATTATGGTCTGCGAGTTGGAACGGGGTATACACAGTCACCTGAGGCAAAATTGAGATGAGGTACGGGAATCCAGCCGTCTCAGAAATGGTCTTCAGTAGTTTCCCACAGCGGCGAAGCTGCTTGTCACTCACCAAGGCGGACCGAGTTCGATTCCCGGCGGTTATTACATATGAGATTTTCGAGGTGAAATATGTGTCCTATGGTTCGAATTCCACGTGAAAATGGAGGTCCTGTGACTCATGAGATTTGGTCACATAAAACTACAAGCTTCGTTCGTTCCACTTCCCTTTTATGAATATATGCAGGGATGGAATCTGACGGCTTAATGCCGCGGCAGTCTCCTACAAATCCACCAAAGATTATTGGAGGATTTCACACATCCAACGCGCACGATGTCACAAGCAACTTACGTCGCGGCGTAAGTCGTGCACGTTAAAATGCCGAGATAATACCTTATTTCAAGTCCCTCATCCACGTCCCTAATGCAGCTACACACACTTCTACAGTGATCGTAGAAATGAATTAATAACTACCAAACAACGAATCATAATCGGGCAATGGGTGGGGAGAAAAAAGACTGATAGTCAGTTTGAATGACTAGACTTTATATCATTTTAAATGCTACAAATGCTGCGTGAACTCAAAGTCCGTTAGCAAGTGCAAACCAGGGTCAAAGGAGGTAGCTGGCTGGATGACGTCACGCTCATCGGAGCACGAGGGGAAAGGAGGAAGCTCAAGCAGTACTATGACGTCACACACCTCAGTGCATTCTCGGTACATTTCGTCCCTCACCGTAACGTAACGCCAGATCCCAGCGTAGCGACGAAGTCGACAAGATCATTTAAAATGATAAAATCTTCTAGCCGTATGATACAATGCTCTAAAGAAATGAAATAATATTTGGTAAATTATTTCTGTTTAGATTCACTATTTGGGTATGCTTGGGCCTCTGGTGCAAACATGTCAAGGTGTTATCGAATAGGCATCTGTCAGTGTGAAGTCGCGACTCAATTACGTTTTGAAACAGGCGTACCGTAACGTATTATTCATTAAAAGTTTCCCAATATTACACGTTAATTACCCATCCATAGCAGCGAGCGAAATTATTCCCTTATGCCTCTATTAGTTCATATTTTGAGAGCTGTTAATATTAAATGCTCATACTATTGTTTTGGTTTCTACAGTGAGGGCCCTCCCTATAGAATGGAGCCGCGCAGAAGCCGTGCCGCGATCAGGTCTCAATGAGTTACTGCCAGATTTATATAGGCTATAGCATGTGCCGATTACAACAGCGGTTCGGGAAGACCTGGATGCTGTCATAGCATTTATTACATACTCAGCTGGCAAGATACCTTATTTGAGATAATTAAGACTTGTTGTGAAGTACTGTAGCCTGTCTCGTATGCCATGAACATGGTTAGGTATAGAACAAAAATCAAATTTTCCCAGTGGAAACTTATCTTCTCAAGAACTTTGCAGTAAACATGTTCGTAAGTAAGCTTTAGCGCCGTGCGACTTTTACTTGTGGAGGCACCTCAAACAATCCGCGTACCTTGGACGCTCTCGAGAATGAATTATCAGTGAGAATAAATTACAGCGAGTGTACCAACACATCCTATGTCGGTGCAACGTGTGTTTAAGAAATTGAACAACATTTCCAGCAACTAGGCTACTTTTAAATTACGGTAATATAAGTAATGATGATTATTAAATACGTCTAACTAGTTGGGTGCTACGCTGCTACTAGCGCCGATACCTTGCTCGACACGCTGCAATACACAGTGCCCCAACCGCCATATGGTCTCTGTGAGGCTCCGTTCTATGGGATGTCCCTCACTGTATATCGATACCTTATAAATATAATATGAGCCGTAGCCGTAGGTAGCCGAAACGGCTATAACCGCGCTCCGCCAGCGAGTTGACAACTTACCCCAGCTGACATCGAGGAAAGTTTCCTCCACCTCCATGCCAGCTGATCTGATCTGCGAAGGACAGTCATATAATAGTTTTGAGTCATATCTGGGCAGAGTTGGCAAAAATGATTACGATTTTTACGTACGCTCATTGGTGCTTGAAGGAAATTAACTGTTTTTGATTGGTTCTGAGGACATCGACCACTTATATCGACTGTGTATCGACTCGACCTGAAATGCAATTGCAACGGCTGCTGCTGGGTTGCTGCAAAACCAAAAGCAGGGTGTTGGTCTTGACAGTTTTATTTATGCCTGGTTATGTAAATCGGCGATTTATTAAAATATGAACTAACAACAAAATTGTAAATTAAAACTAGTACTTTTTTCTAAAATTATATGTCTATATTTGTGCTTTGTGTGTGCCTTTTTGTTACTTGCCCCATCAGGAAGAATAGAATGTGAATTATCAATATTTTCCTGGAATGGGCGAAGAAAATATCCGCAAGAGAGTTGTAACGAGTTTCCGGAAAGCTATTGACTTGGAACAAAATAATCGTGATTTGGTGAGTATAGATTTCTGAGAACGATATGATTCCTTTTTCACTTGGAATATCACGGTGCAGAACCGTTGGATAACTCATTAATCCTTTATTTGTTTGGTGGGAATATATAGCCCTTAGGATATTCGCATGAAATAGTGATGCTAGCAAATACAAGTTTATTGCGAAAATTAAGAGTTAACCTATACAGTAGGCCTACATGCATTGTAAAAGTAACACAGGGTAAATTTGTAAATTAATCAGAAAGGGGGCGGGGTGGAGGGATTGATATAGTGGGTTGAATAACTGATACTGCATAAGATATTACCTGTTTGAGATAAGTCTGTGCTGAGTTTGCATGTCCTAGCACTTGTAGGTTAATGGAGTAAAGAGGGAAGCACCATGCCAATGCAAGCTGTAAACAAGTTTCAAACTCGGCCGTCGGCAATTGTATCTGAAATGGGGAAATACTGATGACAAAGTTGAAAGACATGATTGGGATAACACATCCACTTGTCAGAGCAATTGAAAACATTTTGGTTGGTTCCTCAGTTTAGGGGCTGCGACAACGCGGTCATGTAGCCCCGTGCACTTTGGGTGTGTGTAGAATCTGTCTGATAACTGGTGTTAATTGTGATGACTGTATTAGTGTGTGTATCTGTTTTAATTCAAGTAAGGACTGCAGACGATCAATTTTCAAGTAGTTCCTACTTTTGCCGCCAAACGCCACCGTCAACGACCAACTAGTTCCGAAATTAGTTACCAGATGCTACCGCAGTCGGCTCCTGACGACGAACGTAGGAAACTAAGAACGTTAGTCAAATGTTTATATTAATTTAGCTTCACACAGGTGTAATTAGTGGAAGGTTCTTTACTTACTTACTTAATTCCTGCCGCTCCTTCCGGAGCATAGGGCCTTCAAATGGGGTTTGTTTGTTCTCCGCCCAATCAATACCTTGATTGGGCGGAGAACAAACAAACCCCATTTGATAGTTGTAAAGTCAATACGGAACTCAAAATGGAAAATTCTCCAAATAATCTAGCATAGGGCCTTGGCGAAATTTCTCCACGCAGTACGGTTCCTGGCCATTCTCTTCACTTGACTCCAGTTCTTGTCCACCTCTGCAATTTCATTTTCGATCGTCCTCTTCCAGGTCTTCTTAGGTCGACCTCGCTTCCTGGCGCCTTGAGGATTCCAGTCTAGCGCCGCCCTCTCAATAGCTCCGTCCGGCTTCCTTAGTGTGTGACCAATCCAGCGCCATTTCCTCTCCTTGATCTGGATGCTAATCGGTTGTTGATTGGTGATTGTCCAAAGATCTTCATTTGAGATTATGTCCGGCCACCTCACATTCATGATGTGACGCAGACATATGTTAATGAACACCTGTAGCTGGTTGTTGATCGGTTTTGTGACTTTCCATGTTTCACAGCCGTAGAGCAGAATCAACTTTACGTTGCTATTGAAAAGGCGGAGCTTGGTCTTCCTGGAAATGTTTCTATTTCTCCAGATGGGGTAGAGCTGGACAAAGGCACCATTTGCCTTCCTGATACGGCTTTGAATATCTTCCTCTGCTCCCCCATCATTTGTGACTATACTTCCAAGGTAGAGGAAGGACTCAACTCACTCAAATTCCTTTCCGTTGACTGTCAAACTAGTCGTGATGTCAGAATTTATCCTCGTCTCTTTGGTCTTGTTGGTGTTGATCATCAGTCCTGCACGTTCTGCTTCTCTCTGCAACCTCCGCAGCTTATCTTCTATGTCTCGGTACCGTTGTGCCATAATACAAATGTCGTCTGCAAAATCCCGATCTTCAAGCTTGTCATTTATACCCCATTGAATACTCCTCTTCCGTCCTCCCATTACCTTCTTCATCACACTATCCAGGACCAACAGGAACAGAATGGGGGAAAGGACACACGCCTGTCTCACTCCGGAACTGACCTTTATCTTTTCTGTTAATTTGCCTTCGTGCAGAACCTGGCACTCGTACCCTTCGTACATCTCTTCCATGATTCTGATGATCTTTGTTGGAATTTTATATTCCTCGAGGGTTTTCCACATGATTCTTTGATTTGCGGAGCCGAAGGCTTTCTCGAAGTCAACAAATGTGAGGTAAAGGGTATTCCGCCACTCCACACTCTGCTCCTGGATGATTCGGAGGGTGTTGATGAGATCCACACAGCTGCGATGTTGTCGAAATCCAGCCTGTTCCTTCCGAAGCCTTTTTTCTACGCAGTCTTTTATACGATTCAGGGAAGGTTCTTTAACATGCCATAAATCTATGACGTGGGACCGCCGGCTTTACTTCCCCTCCTATGGAGGACGACTTCGGCCGGTTTTGAACCCGCGATCTTTGGGAAAACATTTTAACAGTCAATTTTGTAGGCTACAGATTGGGGATACGGTCGAAGTATCAGACACGCTCGAACAAACAAATGGGGTCCTGCAGGGGGATTCAATGAACCCTTTATTGTTCTACATGCCACAGCAGATATTACAAACATCCTTCAGCGCACATGGATACGAAACTTATCGTATACGCGGACGACATGGTGTTGGGATCATCCAATAGAAATGACCTGTGGGGAGCCCTACTAGAGCTGGAGAAATGGGTACTGGAAAATCGCCTCACCATTAATTTGGAAAAGACAGTCCAAATGACACATCAGAAAGGAGGAAAATTTGCAGGTACTGACTCCCTTACTCTTAATGGAGAACATCTGAAAATTGTCAATCAATTTAGGTATCTTGGAATTACCCTGCAAACTACTACAAAGTCATTTAGATGTCATATTCAAGAAAGAACCTGCAGCAGCCACAAGAGCAATCTCAGCCATAAAGACCTTCCAGCTCCGTCCCTAGTTACAGCAATGAGACTGTGGATGCTTAATGAAATAATTAATTTATCTTGGCATCCAACATGTTTCTTCTTCTTCTTTTCGTTTGGGCCTACTGAGGACCACGGGGCTCGTTTTGACTTCTTGTAAGGAATTTATGTTTCTTCTTAGCCCAGGCAGCTTTCAACTTCTGGCTGTGTGTCAAGATTTCTTTCCTGTGTCCACTTCGGTCTGGTAGTCCCTGTACTCTTCCTGCTGGTGAGAGACCCTGGAAAGACACCATGTTGAATCATCTGTCGGAATTGTGATCGATCCTGCATGTTTTTTGATTAAATTCCAAGTTGCTCTAGGTCTGACTTCACTGTGGTGATCCATTTGTTTTTGGACGCTTTCCCTCTTCCTGTCGTGGTGAAGATCTGGCTGGTAAGTCTATCTGGACCCATGCGTGTCAGATGTCCGTAGAAAGCTAATCGTCTTTTCCTCATGGATGTGACGATATCTTCTTGATGATCATAGAGCTCACTGTTGTGCCTGATCCTGTAAGTACCATCCTCTTCCCTTATTGGTCCTAAAATCCTTCTAAGTATTTTCCGTTCCTTGAGCTCTAGTTTCCTCAGTGGGCCTTTCCGGTTCATCAGGAGACACTCAGAGGCATATAGAACGGAAGGTCTTACTACTGAGTTGTAATGTATAAGTTTAAGGTTCTTAGAGAGGCACTTGGATGTGTAGATGCTCTTACAGGAGTGGTAGACCCTTTCCAGTTTCGTGCATCTAGTGTCTATTGCTAAGGTCTCAACTCTCGTTTGCTGGAATCCACTCTCCTAGGTACTTCACTGCAGGAACTTTTTGAATTGCGGGGTCTTTCACAAGAATAGTAGATGGGGCTCCCTTTATATTTGTCATGAACACTTGTTTTTTGTATATTGACCTTCAAGCCAGTTTTAGCTGCTATGTTATAGAGGCTCTGTAGTTGGTGAGCAGCTTCTTCTATGCTGTTCGCTAACAAGGTAAGATCGTCGGCAAAGGCCAGGCAAGGTACATTGAGATTGTCTTCCTTGTACCCAATTTGCAGTCCTGTTCCTGATGGTAACGTGGTAGTCCATTCCCTGATAATCTTCTCAAGTACACAATTGAAGAGAATACAAGAAATGCCATCACCTTGTCTAAATCCTGTTTGGATAGAGAAGCTCTCTGAGAGCTCACCTCTGAACTTGACTTTAGAGGTCGTAGTCTTCAGTGTAGCCTGGATTAGTCTGGTGGTCTTCGCATCCAGTCCTAATTCCCAGAGAGTGGAGAAGAGGGTCTGTCTATTGAATCATACGCCTTCTGGAAATCCACTAGTATGACTATCTATCGATGTCCGCCGCAATTCTTGTACCTTAAGATTGTCTTGAGGTTCTGTATTTGCTCTATGCATGATCCAACATGTTTATTAATGTTACATCTACATGAAATCATACAAATACACAGTCACATGGTTTGCCATTACTGAAGGAAGCACAAAGATTCTCCCATGATGCAACACAAGGATATATACATTTTTACAAGGAGTAAACACTTTTCACTTCACTCTTTGGTCACCAGTCGCCACATACTCCCTCCCCAGTGACAGCGGAGAGATACTTAGCTGGAAAGCAAACAGTTCTTCCAGAGTGGGTACGGGTGTTTTCAGACTTAGGAGATGGAAGAATTGGTCCATCATCTGGATGGTGATGAGTGGTTTGCTGTTTGGTAGTGTGGGATGGGTACAGTTCACTTAAGAGGAAGGCAGGCTTAAGTTTGTCAATTGATATGGTCTGATCACTTGTAGGCATCTCAATCACAAAATGTTTTATTCGTTCGAGAAAGCACTTTGAAGGGTCCATCATAGGTAGGCTGTAAGGGTTTGCGAACTGCATTGTGGCGGATGAAAACATGAGAACACGTTGAGAGCTCGGGATGGACGAATGTCTTTTGTGCTGAATGATGACCTGGGTTAACTGGGCGTAGGGATTTGATATGTTCCTTGAGCTTCAGTGTGAATGAAGATACATCTGTTACTGGTGTTTCTTCAATGAAGTCTGCTGGTAATCTCACAGGTACTCCATAAAGGAGTGTGGCTGGAGTCGAGTCCAAGTGAGGAATAACTAGGGATCGCATTCCAAGGAGCACTGTTGGGAATTGAGGCATCCAGTTGCTGGAGAGTTGTGTCCGGTGTGCAGCTTTCAGTTGACGGTGCAAACGTTCAATGGTAGGCTGTTGTTTTAATGTGGTGGATGCCGAGAAGTTTCATTAAGCTACTGAAGAGTGAACAGTCTAACTGTCTGCCTCGATCAGTAGTTATGGTGGATGGTACACCAAAGCGGGTTATCCAAAAGTGCAATAGGGCATAAGCCACTATTACAGCCATAATATCCTTCAGGGGAGTAGCTTCAGGCCAACTAGAAAAGTGGTCAATGATTGTGAGAAGATAATGAGTGTCCTTCGGACGGAGGGAGTGGTCCAGTGATGTCCAGGTTGATGTGGAAAAAGCGTCTGTCCACTGGTTCGTAAGTTCCAGTTGGGCTGGCAGTGTGCCTTGTGACCTTGGATCGTTCGCAAGCAACACAAGATTTTGTCCAAAGCTTGACATCTTGTTTGAGATATGGCCATACATAGCGTTGTTGGAAGAGCTTCATAGATGCATTAATACCTGAGTGAGCCATATCCTCTAATGCTTGAAATGTGGGCTTATGAAACTGACTGGGTAAAAATGGTCTTAATTCTCCTGTGGATGCATCAACCAGTAATTTAGCTTCTGTGGGTAAGGTAACCGTCTTGAACTGAAGGGTTGTTTCTTTGGACTGTTGTAGTCGGTGAAGTTCCTCGTCAGATTCTTGGGCTTTTGCGACTTCATTGAATGACAGTTGTGTTGGTATGGAGATGGATGAGATGCGAGAACAGAAATCTGCTGGGATGTTTTCTCTCCCACGGAGATACCTCAAATCATTTGTGAACTGGCTAATGAAATCTAGTTGACGAAGTTGCCTTGGTGACGCTTGATCAAGTCGTTGGTGAAAGGCATACGTCAGAGGTTTGTTGTCAGTGTAGAGGCTGAAGATTCTCGAGTAAGTGACGAAAATACTTTACTCCAGATTAGGCTGCCAGTAATTCGCGGTCATAGGTGTTTTACTTCTTTTGTGTATCAGATAGTTTCTTGGAGAAGAATCCTAGAGGTTCAAGGTGATCATCACGGACTTGATGTAATGTAGCTCCTATGGCAAAATCTGAAGCATCGACCATTAACGTTAATGGCAGATCACGTCAGGGTCACCACTGTCGATGCTTAATGAAATTATTAATTTATCTTGGCATCCAACATGTTTATTAACTCGACATCTACATGAAATCATACAAATACACAGTCACATGGTTTGCCATTACTGAAGGAAGCACAAAGATGCTCCCATGATGCAACACAAGGATATATATATTTTTACAAGTAGTAAACACTTTTCACTTCACTCTTTGGTCAACAGTCACCAGTCGCCACAAGACTTTTTAACACCGCCAGGACTGTTTACCATCTCTTGATTAATGCAGTACATTTGCATTTGTCTGTTGGCACAGGCTAGAGTAAAATGTGGCTTTTCACCGATTTCTCAGTCTCACTCATGGCTGTGATTATATGGGAGCTACTGGGGTATGGGTGGTGCTTAGTAATGACATTCAGGGCACAGTCAGTGCCTGTGGATGCTGTGAAAGGTTCTACTGCTGTTCTGACTTGGTGAGGAAAGCAATGGCAAGCTACCTCACTCCTCTTCTTGCCTAGTAGGCCTTGGGTTTTTGTGGGTATCTACCCACATAACCTAACAGCGGTACTTTTTGAGGATCCAACCTGCCTTCGGGCTGACTACCTAACAGACAGACATATTCCCTATAGTAACGTATGGATTAGAACTGATTTGGAAACTTCTAAAACTCAGGGACTTCGAAAAAATAGACCGTGTTAAAGCCTGCTTCCTCAAAAATGCACTGACAGTGGGAAAAGCAAGAATGATCTATAGACTAGCAAAGGAGACCTTCTACAAAGAGGACCCAACTGCTTCTGCCAGTTACAGAACGATGTAAGAAAACATCTGGAGAGAAGAAAAGATAAGACTGAAGAGGTAGAATTGGACTTCTACGCTACAAGTGCCATGGTGGAGCGGAACTGGATGAACAAAAATCAGGAACTGAGACATGTCGTGACAAGATGCGCATCCACAGTTTTCATCACAGAATATGTGCAACTAAATAGTACCACAATCCAAGTGAAAATTGTGTATGTGAGCTATGTAACCAAGAATGAGACAAATACCACCTACCAAAGTGCTCCAAAGGAACAATATTGTCATGCCCGGAGGGTTTACACCCTCAGGACATGCACCCCCAAAGGGAGAGGTGGCTTATGCCACTGAACCCACATACACCCACAAGTGGGACATCCACAAACACATCTAAAACCAATCCACTACTCTACGAGTACCACACTTCTAGCTTGCCACGGTGGGTGAGTGGATATCGTGTCGGTTTACTAACCCCAAGATTGCAGGTTCGCTCCTGACCTCGGTAAGTGATTTTTGAAAGGCGGCAAAAATACGATACGCATGTCACACGATGTTGGCATGTCAAAGAACCCATTTGAATTCAGTAGCCCGAGTTCATAATGGAGTTTCCGCCAACACAGAGTTCCTCATTTCTGTACTAGAAAGCGCTCTAGTGTTCAAGGAGCTTAGATATCTTACATCTAACCTCCTTGCCTTTCATAGTCAAGGAACTACGAAATTCGACATGCAAGCTACCCTCTGGGTGTCAAATAACAAAGCTTGCACCCGGTAACCGAGGCCATATGATATTATTATTATTATTATTACCACACTTCTGCCACAACATCCCACACCCTCTTCTAACCCCAGAAACTACCCCAAGCTGGGAAATACAGCAAGTATCAGCCTGTATTATTACAGTATAACCATAGTTGATTTTGTATAAGCATATAATCAATCCAAACAGACAAACTCCGGATTTTTATCACCATTTTAGCATTTCTCCTAACATTAGATATACTACATTTAGCATACACCGACAGTTGCAGTACCAATGCTGTAACTAAATAATTGTACATATTGTAAATATTTTTCACCTGTATTCTCAAACATAGATGTTATAGCCTAAGTGTAATGGATCTGATGATGATCGCTTGAAGATCGAAACTGGTCATCCTAGAGTATTTATTAATCTCATGTAATTTATTTCAGGATTAGGACATACCCCAGCTCTTTTTGGGTACATTCGTGTTGACCGACTGAAAAGCACCACACTTTTGTTTACTTAGGCAACACTGAAAAATGGCTTCTAACCTCACCATGTAGTTAATGTCATGAAATACCGTTTCGAATGCCTTACAAAATTTTATCACAAGTAATTATGTGAGACTCAAAATTGGTTATTATTTCATTCACAAGAGATCCTACGGTAGTTGATTGTCCTGGCCTGAACCAAATTGAATGTTGTTAATTATTATTTTCAAAGTAGTTGAGCACTTGCCGTTTCATACAGCATTCTATTGCTTTGATGATAATAATGGTACTAAGTTAATGTTGTAGTTCGATAGTTACCAGGGTACTTTTTATCTCCTTTCTTATAGATTGGAACTGTGATTGTAATTTGCAGATAATCAGGAATGATCCATAGTAATGAGATTAATGGGAATATTATGGAAATAATTCATTTTAAGATGGAGTCTGAAAATCCACAGTAATTTTCACTCTTGGAGTTACTTAGTTCTCTAACAGTAACTATTTTGAGGACCTCATGAGGTGTCACCTTTTGCCTTGCAAAATTTAATTCATTTGCTAGGACATGGGCGATCACCAAAGCACAGGAAAGAAAATGGCCGAGATGAGGATGTTAAAGTGGATGTGTGGTGTTATCAGACGGGACAAGATTAAGAATGAATGAATCAGAGGAACAGTTGAGGTGGGACCTCTGAACAAGAAGATACAGGAAAGCAGATTAGGTGGTTTGGACATGTAGAACGAAGACTGTGTCGGAAAGAGAGTGCAGACGATGAAGGTCCATGGAAGGAGGAGGGTTGGGCGACCTAAGCTAAGGTGGAGAGGTAAGGTTGCCGAAGATCTGTGGGAAAAAGGTTGGACGAGAGGAGAAGCCCCAAACGGAAAAGAATTAAGGATGGAAATGCCGACCCCACTTAATTGGATAAAGGTCCAGCTAAAGAAGAATATATTAACATTGGTTTTCTATTACAGTATAAGATTTGTATTGTCATCTGGATTAGGAATATATTTAACAATACAGTATTTAAAAAAAATTACGAGCCTTACAGTAGTCGCATATGATGTGTAACATCTGACATAGAAGAAATCTCACGTGAAATTGTTGATACACCGGTATTTTATACTGTTATTGGCACAAATATTAATCTATTGTAAAAGGGAGTGTTTTACAGATATTGTAGTTTATAATACGGAACTCAGTTTATTAGATGATTTATAGCTTCCACCAGCACTAGCCTAAATAAAGAATACGATATAGATCAACTAGATTAATAGACACGACACAGCTCATTACCTTAAATTCCTTATAAACAGGTCCTCTTGATTCACTGACCAACACACAATTTCATATGGATTCTGTTAAAATGAGTCATATTGATATGATAAATATCGTTTAAAATGATAATCTTGTAGCAAAAATATCTACCCCATCCGGGATTCGAACCCGAGATCTCTAGATTCACAGTCATAGGCGCTAACACCACGGCTATTTCGACTACGCAAATATTGTGCACAAGATGGTGACTTTATTTCCACGTTCCAATAATACTGCATTACGGAATTAAGTTTCATTTATATTTTGCTTGTTTCGATAATGTTCCTGCGTGAAATTGAGTTTAAAATGCCTTATGAATAGGCCCTCTTGTGAGTAAAGAGAATGTATTCAGCAATAGTTCATAAAGGCGTGCTCAATTCTCGTATAACCACAACGATTATATTATATTGATGACTGCATTACCGTTATGTGGGTTAATATTTGAATAGCCATTGTGCAGAAACATAATACCGGCAATGCCGACTACTTACAATGTTTGATATTAAGGCATTTTACCATTTAAATACTGATACGAAGACTTCGAACATGTACCATGTGCTTTGTTTCAATCACTTGACACCAGAGTTCGCATGAGCGTTTACTGTTCAGTATGTCATACATTCCACATGGCCGAGTACGGCATGGTATCAATTTCCGACACCGCGCACTCATTGTTTCTCTTACCCCTGCCAGCTGGATCGATCGAGTTGGCAGTGCGTCCTTACACTTCCGTTCGATCGAACGGAAGTGTGCCAGCTGGTGCCACCTCGATCGTTCCGATCCACTTCCGTCCCATTTTTCAAAATCACTCCCACAAAAATATCCAGCAACCGAGTGGAAAGATGTTACACATCAACAAATATTCAGGAAATTAGGTTTAATGGGTACAGGCCTCTTGTTTATCATCCCGCCAGTTTCATTAAGTATCACTTCCTCAGCAGCTTTACCCTTATTTAAGATAAAGATGTCATTGGCCCATATATTTGCTGCTTTAATTTCCCATATGTATTTTTTTTTAAATATATTAGTATACCCAACTTTATCTGCTTGGCCACCTTGCTTAGCTTTTATTTTTATGAAGGAACACCATTACATTCCTGATGGCTGCAAGGTGTGGAGTATGCCACTTGCACCTCGGTTTCCTTCTTGTACTTGTACTTGTACTTCGATCTTGGTGGCTTTGCATCACACAATCTGCTCTTCTTATTTCTTGTCCACCTCTCTTTGATCATGTATATTTCCAAGTCCTGTGACTCTCATTAGGACATTTCTCCTCCACAGGGATTGATGTCCTTGTAAAATCTGTGTTCCAGGACGCATACCGGAACTACCTAGATGGGCTCGCACTTGTTGCTGCTGCTCTTCAGGAAGATGCTGTCAACAGTTGGTCTGCTGGCTGCCCCTATCTTTCTGACAAGGAACGGAGAAGCCTGTTAGGCTTTGCTAAACAAAGTGTTGAGAGACTTATTTTTCTGCTGGACAAACAAGGTAAATACAGATTGCTTAATGAGTAATTTATTACAGTAACCATCATGGAGTTCTCAGATAATCTGTGATTCTGTGTATGATGTAAAATGAATGTCCTAGCTGAAAAGACTGCTGTAAAAGCTTTGAAAGGTCAATGTTGAGTTAGCAGCAAGCACAAGAGTTGGTATGGCAGTATCTTTCATGTATTCTTTGTTCAGTGAAGTTCAGTGTCAAAAACAATATGGTATATCGTGTGAATTGTGAACCTTTCCACAACAAATAATAAAATATGCATTCTAGAGGAGTCTATGTGATTTATTGAGAAGTGAACCTAAAATTATATGGCGGCCAGTGACACGATTCATTCATAGTAAAAGGCTCCCGTGAATAAAGAAGATGGAAAGACTCGCTAAAGAAAGAACCGTAAAGCGGCGGTTATTTACGCACTCACACAATCAACTAATGACGTCGTTAGAAGATGATCAAACTGAAACGGAAAAAGTGCAAGTGAAACTTGAAATCCTTCAAGAAAAGTATGATGATATCTCTAATTTAGATGGATTAATATTTCAACAGATGATAGACGATGAGTGTGAAGATGACGAAATAGAAACGGAATGTGAATCAGCTGATGATTACAAACACAAATTCATTAGCTGTAGAACAAAAGCAACACGTTTTATGAATCCCGTTGTTTCCATTACCCCTCCACAAAGTGTAGTGAATGACAATGTTTGTGATAAAAAGAAATATAGACTTCCAAGAATAGAATTTAAGAAATTTTCTGGTGAAATAATTGATTGGTTATATTTTTGGAGCCAGTTCCGTAAAATGCACGAGGATGAGGACATTGGGAAGAAAGATAAATTCCAATATTTAATTCAGGCTATGACAGAAGGTTCCAGAGCATATGAATTAGTTACTAGTTTTCCACCCACTGCCGAGAATTTTGACAAAGCTATAGAGTCTTCAAGCTCGATTTGGTAGAGAGGACTTTCAAGTGGAAGTTTATGTTCGTGAATTGCTCAAACTAGTATTGACAAATGCAGTCAATTCCAAAGAAAGGCCAACACTGAGTAGCTTGTATGATAAATTAGAGTCACATCTCAGATCGCTGGAAAGTTTAGGCGTTACTACAGAAAAATATACTGCAATGCTGTATCCCCTAATTGAATCATCTTTGCCAGAAGACCTATTAAGAGCATGGCAGAGGAATACTTCCTTCAGGTGTGATTCTGTATCCAAAGATCGTTTGCAGCAGCTCATGGCTTTTCTTCAAAATGAAGTAGTAAGTGAAGAAAGAATTTCATTGGCTATGAAAGGGTTTAGTATTAGCCCATCCCAAGTATCTAAGATTAAGGGAGACAAGAGACCAAGGGATGTCATTGAACCAAATATACCTACTGCTTCTGCTTTGTTTGCTGATGTTTCTAAGAGACAGGAGTGTGTTTTTTTGTCTTAAACCTCATTCGAGCCCAGAGTGCATTAAAGCTCAAAAAATGACTGTAGGGGAGAAAAGGAAAATCTTAACTGATAAACACTGTTGCTTCAATTGTTTAAGGAAGGGCCATGAGAGTAGAGCTTGTAAATCGATTCAGATGCATTGTTTGTGGTGGTAAACATGTGGTATTAATGTGTTATAAGCTCCGTGACAAAGAAAATGAAAGTGTGTCCAAACAGAATTACGAGGGAGACAGGAATTTGGTTCGCCAGGATGGCAATAATGTGGATAAGGCTTTAGCTAATGTGTCTTGTTCTCCTGAGGTATACTTGCAAACCCTGGCAGTTGTCGTTAAAGGAAAGGGTAAACAAAAATCTGTACGAGCTGTCATTGATACTGGGTCTACTAAATCCTACATTGCAAGTGACCTAGCCGAAGAAATGGGGTATCAGTCAATCAGGAAGGAAACGTTAATACATTCCTTGTTTGGTGGAGTACGTTCTCGAGAAGCAAAACACGACTGTTACAAAATAAGTTTAAAGCGATCGGAGGGAAACTATTCCAAGGAGCTGGAAGTTTTAAGCCAAGAGATGATTTGTGAAGATGTCCCATATATTAAGAATGGTTCTTGGAGTGAGGAGATAAGGGATCTGAAAATATGTTTAACTGATGTACGAGAGCGAGGGCCTGTGCAGATTCTGATTGGGGCCGATAAGGCGGGTGAATTGCTCACTGGGAGGAAACATCAACTATAATGTGGCCTAGGTTTGGTGGAGACTTCCCTAGGGTGGACACTAATGGGAAAAGTCATAGGTAACAAGGCCCAAAGGGATTCGGCATCATTATTAGTGTCATCATTGTTTTCCCAACATACAAGAATTTCTGATCTCTGGGACTTGGAAATTCTTGGAATTACTGACCCTGTTGTGAAAGAATCTATCGTCGAGAGGAATGAGTGTGTTCGAAATAACTTCCTTGAGACTGCACGACTGAATGAAGATAACAGATATGAAGTGTGTCTGCCTTGGAGTGAACAACATCCACCTCTCCCTGACAACAGAGAAATTGCTCAGCACAGATTAGAAATCACTACAAAGAAACTACAAGCTGAACAACATTATCAGGAGTACGATAAGGTCTTACGAAGTTGGTTGGAGCAAGGAATCATCGAGAGGGTACCTAAAGAAGAACTGGAGAATGGTGGACACTATCTACCTTACCGACCTGTCTTCAAAGAAAACAGCACCGCCAAGATCAGGCCTGTTTTTGATGCCTCGGCGAAGCAGAGAAACGCTCCATCTCTGAACGAATGTATTGAAAAAGGGCCTAACTTCATAGAATTGATCCCTAGTTCACTACTGAAGTTGAGAGAAAATGAGATCGGTGTGACGGCCGATGTAGAAAAAGCATTTCTTCAAATAAGTGTTAATCCTAGAGACCGTGATTTTCTGAGATTCCTTTGGTGGGAGGAGGAGAGTACAGGGAAGGTAGAAGTGTTCCGTCACAATAGAGTTGTCTTTGGACTGGCATGTTCTCCGTTCCTATTGTCAGCAACCATCAGACTCCACTTGAACGAGTTGAAGAGACAAACAGTTGATAATAGTTCCTACTCAACTTCAACAATAGAAAGATTGGAAGAATGTTTTTATGTGGATAACTGTGCTATTAGTGTTAACAACAGAAATGACCTTCATTCATGCATGCGAGAGGCAAGCATAATAATGGATAAGGCATCTTTCATTCTCCGAGGGTGGGAGTATTCTCAGGATGGTACAGCTGAAAATCTTACTCATGTGCTAGGGCTCATTTGAAATAAAGGAGAAGATACCATTGAACTGAATCTAACTCATGTTAACGATTTCAAATATGATGTAATCACCAAAAGAGCTATACTAGGAGCTGCACATAAGGTGTTTGACCCTATTGGCTTCTCATGTCCGGTATTTCTCTGTCCAAAATTAATCTTGCAAGAACTATGGGCCACTGACTTGGGTTGGGACACCAGAGTAGACGAAACAACAAAGAGAAGATTCATGAAGTGGTTGGCAGAACTACCTCAGCTGTCTGAGATTAAGATTCCTAGATGTTTGATCGGTAGTGTCCAGTCGGTTGAAGATATATCTCTTCACGTGTTCTGCGACGCCATTCAAACTGCGTATGCTGCAGTTATATTCTTGCGAATACAGAGGGTTGACAATATAGAGCTACGATTTGTACAAGCCAAGACTAGAGTGGCACCCAAGAAGAGTATCACCATACCACGCCTGGAATTATTAGCAGCTACAATAGGGGTTCGACTAGTGACGTCAGTACTGCCAACATTAACTGCAAAAGAAATCGTTACTTATTATTGGAGTGACTCGTCGACTGTGTAGTCCTGGATCAAGTCAGACGAACCTTGGGGGACCTTCGTGTGGAACAGAGTGCAAGAAATTCGAAGACTGTCCAGAATAGAACAGTGGCGGCATGTTCCAGGAACCATGAATCCGGCTGACCTGGCATCAAGGGGATGTAGCACAAAACAGTTACTTCAACAGAGATGGTGAGAAGGGCCAAAATGGCTAAAACAATCCACTACACAATGGCCTAGCCCCGAAATTTCAACAAACGATGATGAAGTCTTTCAAGAAAGAAAAAAGAAAGTCAACACTATGACGGTGTTAGAAGACAAGTCCAATACCCAAGAATGGCACCTTGACTATTTCTCAAGTTTCCGTAGAACAGTTCGTATGATAGGATGGACCTTGAGGTTTCTGTATAATTGTCGACAGAAAAATAATAGAAGAACTACCGAACTATCCATTGAAGAAACAACAGAAGCAGAAAAAGTCGTGATGAGGTTCATACAAAAGGAGTGTTTTGTTGGTGAAAAGGATGAAAGATTCAACTCACTATGTGTTTTCATGGATGATGAGGGAGTGATGAGACTGAAAACAAAAATTATATTGCGCAAAGATGATTATGCTTTCCATTGTCCTGCTATCCTTCCTGCGAAGCATACAACAGTTCACGCTCTCATTAGGGAGAAGCACAAAGACTTATGTCATGCTGGAACCCAGACTCTGCTCAGTGGGCTCAGACAGAAATATTGGATCCTTGGAGGAAGGAGAACGGTGATGGGTGCAATTAAAACATGTGTTGTCTGCAGAAGGTACCATGGAAAACCTCTTGAAGCAGAACAAACTCATCTCCCCATAGACAGAGTAAGAGAAGCCTCAATTTTTGAAATAACAGGGGTCGGCTTTGCCGGGCCTCTGATTTTGAAAGGTGGAGAGAAAGCCTGGGTCTGTCTGTTCACGTGTGCGGTTTTTCGTGCAGTACACCTGGAGCTAGTAACATCTTTGGCTACTGCAACATTCCTCGAAGCTTTTCGGCGCTTCGTGTCCAGACGTGGGAGGCCAATGATTGTCTATAGTGACAATGGGACAAACTTTCAAGGCACCTGCAATATGTTGGAGACAATTCAGTGGGATAAAATTGCTGAATATAGTTCTGTACAACAAATAAAATGGAAATTCAATCCTCCCACTGCAGCATGGTGGGGAGGATGGTGGGAGAGGCCGATTGGTGTCCTCAAACAAATGCTCAGGAAAGTTCTGGGAAATTCATGTCTGTCGTATCAAGAAATGATGACTGTTCTGTGTGACATTGAAGCTGTCATGAATTCACGACCAATTACTTACCAATGATGGAGAAGACTTGATGGCTATCAACCCTGCAATGTTCCTACAGGAAGTCAAGCAGATTGGAATGCCCGATATCGACATGATAGAGGACATTAAACTTGACAGAAGATTCAGGTACAGACAGAAAGTAAAGGAAACATTAAGGGTAAGATTAAGGAATGAATATCTTGGACAGCTAATACAGAAGAACCACATTAGGAAAAGTCATGACAAACCCTGCTAGGTGAAGTAGTACTGGTAGCCAGTGACAACACGAAGAGACTAGACTGGCCGCTGGCAAGAGTGACAGAGGTCATCCCTGGCAAAGATGGTGTTGTGAGAGTTGTTCGCTTGGCGACTACAAAAGGAGAGCTACTGAGGCCAGTACAGAGGGTGTATCCACTTGAAGTGACATCTGGAGATCATCATGCTTTAAGACTGCAAGTTGAGCGGAATGAAAATGAGAAGGAGGAAAATCCAAAGACAGTTAAACCATCTACTAATACTTCTGATCTCATCAGAACCAGTAGTGGGAGAGTGGTGGTTAAACCAAAGAGATATTTTGAGTGACTTATTTATTTCTGTGTTCATTTATTTTTAGAAAAAATATATGTATTATGTTATTTTATTGTTTTGTTTGAGTTGTTTCCACAACTCAAGGTGGGAGAATGTTGAGTTAGCAGAAAGCACAAGCGTTGGTAGTGCAGTATCTTTCACATATTCTTTGTTCAGTGAAGTTCAGTGTCAAAAACAATATGGTATATAGTGTGAATTGTGAACCTCTCCACAACAAATAATAAAATATGCATTCTAGAGGAGTCTATGTGATTTATTGAGAAGTGAACCTAAAAGTCAACAATACTTCATAATTTCTGGCCAAATTCCATCTATACCTGCTGCTTTAACCTTCCAAAAATGTTTTCTTGCCAACTGAACTAATGTTTTCAATTCATTCCTAAATTTCTCATATGGTAACTATTATTGTTTGGCCATGTTCATTTCCACTACACATGAGCCAATTATATGGTAGATGGTAAAAGAGGGGAAGCAGTACTAAAAATACAAAAAAATGAAATATCGTGAGTAGGGGGAACATACTTCTACTAAATTCCTTAGTCCTGTATTTTAGAGCAAGCATACTGATGAGCAGATGGACATTTACAAGCTCTCTTCTAAAATAATTTATTAGTAAGATAATGAGGCTATCCCAACCACTGCTCTAGAAATGGCAGATGAGAGATCTGCACAACTATATGGCTAAATATGAATATAACTAATTCTTTTCACCTAAGAAAGCTATGCTAAGCATTTTCTGAAGTTTATGAAGAGTCCAAGGGTTTTTCTAGTGACTGAGAAAACACTGAATCAGAATCAATTTATTTGGCGTTAAACAATAGTGCAATAGCCATCGTCAGGTTAATAATACAAAACAATAAAATCAAACAATCCTACATTACTTAGCCTACTTATAACAGTATATACAAACAGCTTATTATCATTATAACAAAATGTACCTACTTCTATTGTACTAAGTATTACACCAATCTGCTGCCATACATTCTTCCAGTGAATACCATGGATTCACCAGCAACCACTTTTGCAGCTTTTTCTTAAAGATTTTGGTTGGTAGTTGTTGGAAAGACAAACACAATTTGTTAAAACATTTTATGCCAAGAAATTCATGACTGTTCTGTGTTTTTGAAAGCCGACACCATGGTACCTCTATCTGGTGTGAGTTTTTTTGTGCTGTATGAGTGAACTGTTACCCGTCTGCCTGGCAATTCATATGGATGTTTATTTTTCATATACATGAGGATATTTAAAACAAAACGATTTATAACTGTTAGTTTGGAAGATTCAATAAATTAAGGTCTACAGGATGTGTTAGGAGGAGCATTTGCAATAATATGGATTGCCTTTTTCTGTAATTTTAAGATATTTACAATGTGTGCACTATTTCCAAAAAATATTAATCCATAACTAAAGAGACTTTGAAAGAAAGCAAAATAGGCTGTGTGTAAATATGTCTTAGGAACCTCATTTTTTAAATGACGGAGTAGATACACCACCCTTGCAAGTTTATTCGAAAGATTATGAATGTGAGGTTCCCATGTTAATTTTGAGTCAAAATTCATTCCTAGTAGCTTAGCTTCTTTTATATCATTACTTATGTTTTTAAGACTAAATATTAAAATCAGTATAGAGAAAAGCAAGACCATGGTGATGACAAGAGGGGAAAGACAAGGAAAGGGCACTGTGAAAATTGGAAGTCAGAGTTTGGAAATTGTGAACATGTTCAAATACCTAGGAAGTGAATTGATGCAAACTGGTAGGTTGGACATGGAGATTGGCAGGAGGGTACAGCAGAGCAATGCATTCTATCAAGTGTAAGAAAACTTGTTTGGGATAAGGAAGTACCAAGGAAAAGCAAGGAGGTAATGTATAAAGTGTACTATGTTCCCATATTAACTTATGCAGCTGAGACTTGGACCCTGACAAGCAGGCAAGAGAGTAGAATCCAAGCCAGTGAAATGAAATTCCTAAGAAGTGTAACGTTAATTAATGCCCCATGTTGGTAGCGACAAATGTAGCAGTTTTGCTAGCCCACCCTTTGCCTAAGCTATGTTGTTTTAATGGGCGTCAAGACCTCAATGCAATGTTGAAATCTAAATTTGTATTTAACAACGTCTAGCTCTGGCAGAACACCTTCAAGACTCTATTCACTCAGATCATGGTATGATTTGATCATTAACCCAACAAACAATTGTATCAGGAGAAGGAATTGGTCTATATCTAATGCTACCTACTGAAAGCAAAGATTGCATTGTAAAAGAAATTAATTTATTATATAAAACAAGAATAGCAAAATTAATAATAATAATTTAAAAAAATAAATTGGAGCGTTGCAATTTTAATATTACCGATAGAAAATTACGTGAAAACGGAGTCTGATAAATTATTGATTTTACTCTTATTCCCAAGCTATGAAGTTACTGAAATATGAAATATAAAACAAAGAGAAATGAGAGATTGCGTATTTCTGCGTCATTCGCGCTTACCACTGGAAATTGCCGAAACATTTCCCTCGTACTGGATGATGCTGGGAGCTTCCCACAGTCTCCTGGACGTCGACATCTCCGTCGATATATGATGATATTCTGGTAGATTAGATAATTCTATGGTCCGTACATCGGACCCAAACACTCGTACAACCACACTGGTTAAGTTTTACAAAAGTTAGTCCTCCACTCCACGGAACATCGGAGCGACTCCTGCGTGAACCATACTCGGCAAGTTCTACACTCATTGTCCTCGTTCCACGGAACACTGAACGATATATGCACCCGTCGCATCCCCACTCTTCATCCGACTTCTAGCTTGCGTGGTCTCCACTGATTGGCTGCTCCCTACGCGCTAGATCCCCACTCTGGCTCATTACACACGGCGCGCGAATGATGAAGACGATTTCCGTTCCAACCATTCGCCTTTCCTTGACGCTGCGACCCAGGATTGCGTCATGCTTTCCGACAAGATTAGCGTGTACTTGAATTCCCAGTGAGTCACGTCTCTCGATATACCCTAACTGACGAAAACTCCGTAAAATTCCGCAATCACATAATTTTCTGTGATAATGTCGTTCGTAATAATTTGCTTGATAGCGTTTTCTAAGACATAGAAAACCTATCTGAATGCTAATAATTTTTATAAAATGCTCCGAAAATACCTTAATAATAATTATAATAAATTAATAATAATAATAAATTAACATGAAAAATTCTCTTGGCTGAACAATTTGCCGCGTAAATAAATATAGAATGGCTTCCTACTGACTTATGCCAGTTGCATAAAAACCCCTCGAAAAACACGTTATATATTCGCCTCGGATCATCGGATGATTTACCGTGACGACGGTCCATTATCCGATTATCCCAGACACGTTAATAATCCCCATCCAAAATACATATTACATAAATGAAATCACCCTAAATTACAGATATATACACACATAATTTTTCTTCACGCACTTTGCGTCAAAGTTTGTTGTCACTATGGATTGCACTTTGCAACTAGTCCAATGTTTTACATATTGAATAGTGTTTCACGGATATTTCCGCCTCTCAAATTTCTCTATGTTGGAGAAATAGACATAATTAATGTGTGAGCACTATGTATTTATGATGTCATATCACACGCATTGAAGGTGTTCTGATATATTTATATCTCCATAGAACTTCCTAATTTCACTGGAGGTCCCTTCCTTATGGTGAAATTTAATCTCACTTATCACTGAGCACACGATCACACTATTGTGGCAGCGCCTCGTGACCATAATACTTAATCTCTCTTTAAAGTAGATTAAATTAATATTGACTTCTGAAAAAAAAACAACAGTAAATGCGCATTACATATAACACCAAATATTTCTGTGCCGTAATCGCCCTGTCTTGTTAAGTTCCCGTAGACCATATTCTACTTAATACTAGTTCTCAACACAGACCATTTCTCCTCACACAAATAATACCTTTGTATAAATTACCTTAAATTACTCACTTACAAATCTTACATGGCGAGGCCGTAAACAGAAATCACGTGTGCTGATATGTATGAGTTTCATGAAGGACTGTCTCGCCTTCTGATGGCCCATCTTTTGCCTCGTGGACGCCTTAAGCAAAAATACCCTGTTCAAGCGCTCACCCATCTCTAGGAGGCAAATGGGAATTCACCAGCGCTACCAAATTCTGGCCTTGGTGTATCGAGACATTTTAGTGCTCAAGAGCATCCGACAATCCTGTCATATTTCCCTGTACCTTAAAAACTCTCATTTACTTACATACTACCCCCCTGTGTGACTTCTGATACGCCTGCCTTGAAGACCAGATCCTCCACGCACCAAATACCACACTTACTCATTTGATAGGCTGGCTCGCCAGCTAAACACACTCACTTTATGACACATATTTTCGTAGACTATGTATATTATACGTTCCGTATAATCTGTTTCCCTCACTATTCTCCAGCACATATGCTGTTTTTCCAATACGTTTGGAAACTATAAATGGGCCCTCGTAAAGATAAAAGAACTTGGACATGACTTTCTCTAGCTTATTTGACTGTTTCGGCACTCTAAGTAAGACTCTGTCTCCCGGCTCGAATAGGTCAGATTTAGTTTCTTTTTGTTGGCGAATTCTCTTTTGTGCTGACTTAGATAAATTCTGTTTCGCCAACTGGACAATGTAATCCATCCCCGGTTGCTTACCCTCATTTAATCCCAACACCCTCGCTAGTTCATTTTGTGGTCTTTTTCCGAAGTGAACTTCGTATGGCGTCAATTTCGTGCTCTCATGCTGGACAGAATTCAGCCAAGTCTCGACCTTGGGAAGATGTCCAACCCAGGCCGCATGCTTGTCATGCACTAGAGTCCGAAAAAGACGAGCCACTTCCCTTAATGGACGCTCTGCAGAATTACCCTGAGGGTACCTTACAGAGGAATGAACGTGTGTTATACCAGCTTCCTGCATACTGGTTCTCCATTTCTTTGCAGTAAACTGTGGTCCACTGTCAGATAGTATCCTGAGAGGAATGCCAAACTCAGGTGAAAATCCACAGCCTGCTTCCAGTCTCCGACCGGGTCAGGAATGGAATGAATGAAGCCCCCATCGAGCGGCGAGGATATGAACTGTGCCGGCTGCCGAGGCCTGACGCACTCCTCTGGGGCAATGATTAAATGAATGACAGATGAAATGAAATGATAGTGGAGAGTGTTGCTGGAATGAAATTTTTGACAGGGAAAACCGGAGTACCCGGAGAAAAACCTGTCTGCCTCCGTTTTGTCCAGCACAGATCTCGCATGGAGTGACCGGGATTTGAACCACGGATCCAGCGGTGAGAGGCCGGCGTGCTGCCGCCTAAGCCACGGAGGCTCTAGGAATGCCAAACTCAGGTACATACTTATTAATGATCAGACGGCTACACGCTAGTCCCGTGGCTTTCCTTAGTGGATATAGCTTGACATACTTACTAAAAGCGTCAATAACTATAAAAATGTACTTAGCCGTACTGTCCTTTAACGATCGGGCCAAATAAATCCACACACAGTAGTTCGCCGGGACTACTGGTGAGAACTGCAGATCTCTCCCCCACTAAATATTTAACTGGAAATTTACTCCTTTGACAGGTGTCACACTTAGCTAAAATCCTCCTAACGTCCTTTCCCATTTTACTCCAAATGAAGTCACGACCAATTTCATAGAAGACCTTGGCAGCACCAAAGTGTCCTAATTCCCTATGGATGAACCAAATTGGCTCCTCCCGCAAAGTGGCAGGAACACATATTGCCCACCGATTATTCCTACATTTCCTTGCAAGAAGCCCATCCAGCATCTTGTACTTGAACCGTCCTACTTTCACATACTCTTCTTCACCTATTTACAACCTAGCCAGTGGCTCCCTTAACTTAACGTCATCACGTTGCTCCACTAGCATATTTCTCAGTGTCTGTAACGATGCCCTGTTGCTACTGTCCACACATGCACATATTAAAATACCGTCCTCTGCTTTAACCACAGGATAATCCCTACATAAATTAGTGTCCCTCGATAGCATGTCTGCAAGAATGTTATCTTTACCTTTAATATATTTTACTGTGAATTCGTATTCCTGCAGAGCAAGAATCCACCTACTAACTCTGTTAGAACTGAGTTTACAAGTTCTCATATACAGTAATGCATGGTGATCTGTGTGGATCTCAAATTTCCCCCCTACTAAATACATTCTAAATTTCCCTAAACTGAAAACAATACCTAAAAGCTCTAACTCAGTAATCGTGTATCTTTTCTCTGCTGCTGTCAGTCCTCGCGAGGCTAAAGATACAATGCACAGATTACCCTCATCATCTCTCTGACATAATACTCCAGCAATGCCTATATGTGAAGCATCTGTCATAACCACATATTCCTTATCTTTTAACGGATATTTCAGCACTACAGCTTTCTCAAAACCTTCCTTCAGCGCTCTAAAAGCCTGATCATGCTTGGACTCCCATCTCCACCGAGTCCCATTTTTAAGCAATTCCCTGAATGGTTCTACCAACCCCGAGTATTTAAGAACGAACCTCCTGAAAAAGTTGCAAATTGCCAGGTAAGTTTTTAACTGTTTAACATTCTGTGGCACCTCTGCGTTAAGTATCTTATTAACCCTACTTTCTTCTGGTGTTACACCTCTACTCGACACTCTATGACCTAAAAATGTCACTTCTGACTGACAGAATGACGACTTAGACAGCTTCAGAGTGAACCCTGCCTGATCTAACTTCTGAAAAACTATATCTAAATGACGTAGATGCTCCTCAAAACTGCGTGAACTAATTACCATATCATCTATGTAAATGGTTACAAACTCTCCTGTGTCATCCCCTAATGCGATGTTTAAAGCCCTAATTAAAGCTGCTGAACTACTCTTTAACCCATAAGGTGTTCTACAAAATTGATAAAGGTTATATTTATGACTAAAAGCTGTAAATGGTCTATCTTCGTACATAAGTGGCACTTGCCAAAAACTGGAACTCAAATCTACACAAGTGAAATACTTCTTCCCCTCAAATGTTTGCATTAATTCCTCTATTGACATAGATTTCAGCTGATCTGAACTAATTCTACTGTTAACCAAACGAGCGTCTAAACAAATACGAACCGTGCCGTCGGTCTTGGGTACCGTGATCAAAGAATTAACATATGGACTGTTAGAGTGCTCAATAATCCCATCTTCAAGCATCTGATTAATTTGTGCCTCAACTGCACTCTGATAAGCGAAAGGTACAGGATATCTATGTCCTGTGAATACTGACCTATCAATAACGTTCAATGAATGTGTATAGCAATTGGCCATACCAATGCGATCCTCAAAAACTCTCCTATTACACAATAACACATCATAGAGCCGAACACACTGTTCATCCTCTATATTTCCCTGAAACGCAGCATCACGTAACGAGTCCTTTAGATTTCCGTTCGTAATCACACTGCCCACAAAACATGGAGAACCCCGCTCTACGGCTGGCGATATCTCATTTAAAGTACAAATCACACCTACAATACTACTCCTCTGAATATGGTCAATGAACGCTACTTCTACTTCAGAATCTCCCCATTTAAATTTCAAACTCCCTACATCATAACATAAGTTACCAGACACTGTACTTAGCCACTCTGAACCCAAGATAACACTGAATACTAAATTTGGAATTACAAGGCAAATCTGCTTCTCTACATGATTATTAATTTTAATGTCTACTAAAACTTGCTTAGAAATTACTTTAGACCTCTTCCCAACAGCTGTGATAACAAAAGTGCTTTTAATTGGCATCTCCTCAAAATTTACTCCAGTTTCTTTCATTTTATCATAAAATGCACTACTTATGCAACTCTTCATACAACCACTATCAATTAAAACATCTGTGTACGCCTCGGACACGTTAAATTTAACTATGGGGCTCTTACTAACCACTTCCTGAATAATACCTTCATCATTTAGTTCATGTAATAACTCATTTCTTACATTTAGGTCATAGGGTTCGTGTATAATTGTATGGACAGGGCATGCTACAGACTGAGATTCTGACCTTACTTCGCAGCCTGGTTCGCGCTTAAAGAACCTCTACAGCTGGCCGTAGTACTACCAACTACTGAACTGGTCTGGTTGTTCTGGGCGGTGTTGTCATTGTTTGGCTGTATATTACTACCACTAGGCTGTCCTCTTCCTTGACCCCTATTCTGGTTGTAATTATTGTCATTATAATTTCTCCCTTGATTTCCCCTGAAATCATTGTTTCTCCCTTGATTTCCCCTGAAATCATTGTTTCTCCCTTGATTTCCCCTGTAATCATTGTTCCTCCCTTGATTTCCCCTGAAATCATTGTTCCTCCCTTGATACTGATTACCATAGCCATTTCCTCTGTTCTGATTTAGCTGATCATTATTATTTCTATTTTGAGCGTTGGCCCCTTCGCCACCGTTCCCTTGAACTTCTTGATGCCTGGCTTCATTAGGTCTATTATTATTATTACCCTGGTTCCTATTGAAATTGTCCTCATAACCCCCTCTCCCTAGTGCATCAAATGTGCTTAACAAATTTTCTACTTGTGATATTGTCTTTACATTCTGGATACAAGCAGCCTCCTTGATCCTATAGGGAAAGTGCCTAAGTAGCAACCTCACCACATCACTTTCCTCCTTCAACCCATCCAGATATTTACACACTAATACCTGCCCTAAAAAGTATTCGGTCATGGTGGAGCTTCCTTTAGGGTTATATTTACCACACACTACTCCCTCACGATGCTGCGACTGAATAACCTCATTCCAGAACTTTTCACAGAATTTCATTTTAAAATCATTGATATCAGTAAACTTGTCTCTGTAGACAGCAAACCAATTCCTCGTTTCCCCCTCAAACACTTGTTCTAAAATTTCAACTACCTGGCACCACTCAATACTACCATTTTCCAACCTCTCCCCGAATTTATTTTCTATAGTGTTCATGAACTCCATTGGGCACCCCTGTCGATTGCTGAACTTACCCAGTTCTACCTCCCTGTGTGTGCTATTCACAAAAACTGGCCTATTCTGACTATTTTCTTGCCTGATCCTAGCTTTTAATTTTAACTCTAATTCTGCGATTTTCTCCTCAGCCTTCCTCTCAATACTGTTTACTGTTAATTTAATGTTTCCTTCTGATTCTTCTACTTTATCATATAGCTTTGCTTGTTTCTCCTCAATCTTGCTAATGCTCTCTCTATTACTCTCTCTTAAATCATTTACTTCTGCAACTATTTGTGAGTTGACTTTCTCAATTCTACCCCCCAGCTGTTCCTTAACCTCTTTAGTAGCTACCTGAATTTTGTCAATTTCTCCCTCCAATTGCTTTTTGACCTGCTGTGTTTCCAGTTGCAGTAGTTCTTTTAAATTTTCAGCCTGTGTACTGATTCTAATTTCCAACTCCTCCTGTACTTTTCCTAATTTTCTGTCTACATCTGCAATAATCTCTTTAGCCTTTTCTTCCATCACCCCCCTGATCTCACCTCTAATCAGTTCGAATTTGTCACTCATTTCCCTACTGTTTTGTTCTAATTTAGCATTTAAGGCATCTGTACTTTCTTTATTTTCCCTACTGTTTTGTTCTAATCTGGCGTTTAAGGCATCTGTACTTTCTTTATTTTCCCTACTGTTTTGTTCTAATTTAGCATTTAAAGTTTCAGTACTCTCTCTATTTTCCTTACTGTTTTGTTCTAATCTGGCGTTTAAAGTTTCATTACTCTCTCTATTTTCCCTACTGTTTTGTTCTAATTTAGCATTTAAGGCATCACTACTAACTTTGTTCTGATACATAAACTCGAGAAGTAAAGTTTTTAATTCTGGTTGGCCGCCTACACTCCCTGTTTCAGTATCGGGATTTACCTCCGCTACCCCGGTACTACCATCACTCGACATACTGCTCGAATCATCACTCTCCAGTTGATGACCACTACGTAACCTCATCTGTCTTTCTTTCTCATCCCCCATAATGGTATACACTGATACAGACAAATAACCCCCAAAATACAGGCACAGAAATATATACCCTTCTCCTTCCACAAATGTTATTAGGTTTTCAGCCCCAAGTTGTCGGCGACAATTGTAACGTTAATTAATGCCCCATGTTGGTAGCGACAAATGTAGCAGTTTTGCTAGCCCACCCTTTGCCTAAGCTAAGTTGTTTTAATGGGCGCCAAGACCTCAATGCAATGTTGAAATCTAAATTTGTATTTAACAACGTCTAGCTCTGGCAGAACACCTTCAAGACTCTATTCACTCAGATCGTGGTATGATTTGATCATTAACCCAACTAACAATTGTATCAGGAGAAGGAATTGGTCTATATCTAATGCTACCTACTGAAAGCAAAGATTGCATTGTAAAAGAAATGAATTTATTATATAAAACAAGAATAGCAAAATTAATAATAATAATAATTTTAAAATTTAAATTGGAGCGTTGCGATTTTAATATTACCGATAGAAAATTACGTGAAAACGGAGTCTGATAAATTATTGATTTTACTCTTATTCCCAAGCTATGAAGTTACTGAAATATGAAATATAAAACAAAGAGAAATGAGAGATTGCGTATTTCTGCGTCATTCGCGCTTACCAGTGGAAATTGCCGAAACATTTCCCTCGTACTGAATGATGCTGTGAGCTTCCCACAGTCTCCTGGACGTCGACATCTCCGTCGATATATGATGATATTCTGGTAGATTAGATAATTCTATGGTCCGTACATCGGACCCAAACACTCGTACAACCACACTGGTTAAGTTTTACAAAAGTTAGTCCTCCACTCCACGGAACATCGGAGCGACTCCTGCGTGAACCATACTCGGCAAGTTCTACACTCATTGTCCTCGTTCCACGGAACACTGAACGATATATGCACCCGTCGAATCCCCACTCTTCATCAGACTTCTAGCTTGCGTGGTCTCCACTGATTGGCTGCTCCCTACGCGCTAGATCCCCACTCTGGCTCATTACACACGGCGTGCGAATGATGAAGACGATTTCCGTTCCAACCATTCGCCTTTCCTTGACGCTGCGACCCAGGATTGCGTCATCCTTTCCGACAAGATTAAGCGTGTACTTGAATTCCCAGTGAGTCACGTCTCTCGATATACCCTTACTGATGAAAACTCCGTAAAATTCCGCAATCATATAATTTTCTGTGATATTGTCGTTCGTAATAATTTGCTTGATAGCGTTTTCTAAGACATAGAAAACCTATCTGAATGCTAATAATTTTTATAAAATGCTCCGAAAATACCTTAATAATAATTATAATAAATTAATAATAATAATAAATTAACATGAAAAATTCTCTTGGCTGAACAATTTGCCGCGTAAATAAATATAGAATGGCTTCCTACTGACTTATGCCAGTTGCATAAAAACCTCTCGAAAAACACGTTACAGAAGTATGAAAGGAAAGACAAGGAAAGACAGAGTGAGGAATGAAGATGTTAGGAAGGAAGTTGAGATGGGAAAACTAAATGAGAGAATTGAGAAGAATAAACTAAGGTGGTTTGGACATGTAAAGAGGATGGAGGAAAATAGAATACCAAGACAGATGCTGGAGGCGAAGTGCAAGGGTAAAAGAGCAAGAGGAAGACCTAGAACAAGGTGGATTGATTCAGTGAAGAACAGCATAAGAAAAAGAAATCTGGACTGGGACAAGATCGTGGAAGAAGAATGGTGGAAGGAAAGAGGAAAGTGGAGAAGTGACATAAATACCCCGACCCGGCAGGAGCTGGATAAGGGGAAATGATGATGATGATGATGATGATTAAATTTTGAGTTTTAGTTTCATTTAAGTGGAATCCATTCTCACTGAACCATTTCCTAGCTTCTAGCAAGCACTGACTTGATGAAAAATCCACAGCCTGCTTCCAGTCTCCGACCGGGTCAGGAATGGAATGAATGAAGCCCCCATCTAGCGGCAAGGATATGAACAATGCCGGCTGCCGAGGCCTGACGCACTCCTCTGGGGCAATGATTAAATGAATGACAGATGGAATGAAATGATAGTGGAGAGTGTTGCTGGAATGAAATTTTGACAGGGAAAACCGGAGTACCCGGAGAAAAACCTGTCTGCCTCCGTTTTGTCCAGCACAGATCTCACATGGATTGGCCGGGATTTGAACCACGGACCCAGCGGTGAGAGGCCGGCGTGCTGCCGCCTAAGCCACGGAGGCTCAAGCACTGACTTGATAAATTTTGTAATTCACTTATACATTTGCTAGAACACAAAAATGTAGAGTCATCTGCATAAAGAATTGTTTTTCCAGAAACATTTACTGCTTAGTCATTCATCATAACGACAAAAAGAAATGGACCCAGAACCGAGCATTGGGGTACACCATACCTAACTTCTAACACATGAGATTTCCTATCCCCATTCTCTACAAACTGTACTCAGTTTGTTAGATATGATTTAAAGACTTCATACTCTGATCCTTTAATTCCGTACAGTGCTAACTTTTGATAAGTATATCATGTGACACACACACAATCGAAGGCCTTGGATAGATCACACAGGAGTGCATCTACTGAGCTCCCTTCTTCAAAATGGTGCATTATGTGACAAACAAAATCATCCAGTGCACTAATTGTAGATTTTCCCGGAAGGAACCCAAACTGAGTTGGTGATAGGTTGTTGTTGATGAAACATTCATAAATTTGACCAACTATAACATATTCAAAGACTTTTGACAGGGTGTTTACTACAGACACAGGCCTGTAACTATCAGGTTTAGTCTTATCCCTTTTTTGTATACTGGAACAACCCTCGTAATTTTTAACTGAGCTGGGAAATAGCCTACGCTAAGGCATTCGTTTATGCAGTGCGTCAAAGGAATTAAAATGCTGTCAATAATTGCCTTTAAAATGTTGTTGGTGAACCCATAATAATCCTTACTATTGGAAGGTTTCATATTTCTTACAATTTTCTTTACCTCACTACAGTTGACCTTTCTCCATTTAAAAGTATTATTTGATAAACTCGGAACTATTTTTTCTACTCTTTAAATTGCTGCTGTAGGCAGCTGTGAGGCAGGTGAGCAAATCCTTTCAACAGACTCAATAAAATGTTTATTCAGAACATCAGGACTGATTTCTATTGTGGAACATTTATTTGCGACTCTAGCATTGTTAATTACACTCCAAGCTGCTTTACAGGGGTTATTTGAATTTTCTATGAATCTGACGTTTGGTTCAAGTTTAGCTTGCTTAAGGGCAGAACGTATGCCTTTAGTTGCCCATGGGGTGCCAGGGTCCAGGCACATGAAAAATACCGTAGAGGTAGCGCTCATCCCTTTCAAGAAACCAGATAGAAGCAGCTGCTGCTAGTTCCATGACAGACAGGAGTGCAACTTTCCCAGTCTGTTACACAGCATCGGGTTGTGAAGTGTTGCACACTTGAGAGCGAGACAGCAGACATGATGGGTTCCAAGTGGCTAGTCTCTACTTGAATCAAAGAAATGATGATCATCATCATCATCTTGCACAGTTTCCAGCCACTGGCCGGGTCTGTTTGGAACACAAGCCTCTTCAACGTCTTCTGTCTTCCCACCATCTCTCAGCTTCCACCCTTGTCCAGTCTTCTCCTCTCTTCTTCACGCTTTCTTCCACCCCCTTCAGCCACCTGTCTCTCGGTCTCTTTCCTTCCCACTTCGTCTCGTGTACTCTCCTGGGTATCCTCTTCTCCTCCATTCGCTTTACATGTCCATACCATCTAAGTCTAGATTTCTCTATACCATCCTGTAATGGTTCCTCCTTCATTAATTCTCTGGTCCTCTCATTTCTTATTCTGTCCATCTTTGTAGCTCCAATACTGCTTCTCAAGAACCTCATCTCACTGGCCTGTATTTTGCTCTTCTCCCTTCCTTTCATAACCCAGGTCTCCGAGGCATACGTCAGGATAGGGACATAGTACGTCCGATATATGATCTTTTTGCTGTTCTGAGGGACATCCTTGCTCCATAACATGCTTCTCACACTCCTCCGAAATGCTTCTGCCTGCCTCCCCCGCTCATTTATTTCTCTATCGTTTCTTCCATTATCTTGTATCAGGCTTCCCAGATACTTGAAACTCTCCACTTTCTTCAGCTGTTCCCCACCAATTGTTATTCCCGTTGTGGTTCTTTCCTTCTTCTTTGTTGTGATCACCATCTCACTCTTATTTATGCTAAATTTCATCCCATATCCTTGTATTATTCCTTCCCACACTTCCAACTGTTCCTGTACCTCCTCCTCCTTGTTTCCCCAAATCATCAAATCTGCAAACACCATTGCTTTCATCTTTCCTTCCCCAATTACTTGTGCCACTCGGGTCATTATGTCATCTATCACCACAATGAAAAGTAACGGTGACAGTGCACTTCCTTGTTTCAGGCCGTTTCTCTGTTCCAACCAGTCCGATCTCTCTCCTCCCACTTTCACACAGCTCACGCTTCCCTTGTACATCTCCTTTATCCTCTTTATAGTCCATTTCTCTACTCCTCCATCCTCCAGGGACTTCCATACTTTGTTTCTGCATACACATCATATGCTTTCTCAATATCCAGGAAGGCCATCAGTAGATCTGTTCCATACTCATAGTGCTGTTCTTGTAACTGCCTTATAGCAAAAATCAAATTCACTGTGGACCTTCCTGCTCTGAAGCCATGTTGTTCTTACCTCATCCCTCCTTCTATCCTTGTCCTAATTCTCCTTTCCAAAACTTTCTCGAAGATCTTTGCACAATGATTCATCAGTGTTATTCCCCGATAGTTTCTGCAATCTGTTCTACTACCTTTCTTGAAGATCGGGACAATTATTCCTTTTTTCCAGTCCTCTGGGGTCTTCCTTTCCTTCCATGCTGTCCTCATCACTCGGTACAACCACTGTATCCCCACCTCTCCTGCTGCTCTCACCATCTCCACACTCAACTCATCCACACCCGGTGCCTTCCCTCCTTTCATCTTTTTCACTGCCTCTTCCACTTCTTTCCATGTTAAGTCCTTTTCTGTTTGTAGTTCATCTTCCTCTTCCCCGATTTCTTCCTCCTCACCATCATTTCCATTTGGGTTCAGAAGTTCTTCAAAATATTCTTTCCACATTTTCTTCAGTTCTTCCCTATTTTCTATCTCTTGTCCCCTTTTGTTCACCATTCTAACATAATCCGTAGGATCATTCCGCCTCTTATTTTTTACCATCCCATACAGGACCTTTTTTGTACCTTCACTATCCTCCTTCATCATCTTTGTCCACTCTTCCATCCACTTTCTTCTCTCCTCAGCCACTACTCTCTTCGCCTCCTTCTTTCTTTCCTGGTACTCTTCCCTTGTCTCTACCGTCCTATTTTGATACCACCTCCTAAGGTCTCTATTCTTTTCCCTTACTATATCTTTTGTCTTCTCATTCCACCATGGTGTTTCCTTCCACCTCTTCTTACTACTTGTCCTCCCACATACTGCTTCTGCTGCACCTACTAGTGTCTTCTTAAATCTAGCCCATTCTTCTTCCACCCCTCTTTCTTCATCTGTTGGAATTCCTTCCTTTACCATTTTGAGGTACTTGACCCTTCTATCCCCTTCTTTCAGTTTCCATATCCTTATACGTATGTATTTCCTGGTTCTCAGTCCCTTTCTTCTCCTTACTCCCTCTCAGGTTCATTACCAGCAATCGATGGTCGCTATCCAGGTTCTCCGATGGTATAACCTTGAAGTCCGTGATGTTCTTATTTAGTTCTTTCTCATACAGTATATAGTCGACCACCGACTTCCTGGTCAAGTCATCACTGTACCATGTGATTGTGTGGCTCTCTCTTTTCTTAAACCAGGAGTTCCCAACTAGCAGGCTGTTCCTTTGGCAGAAGACCAACAGTCTCTTTCCTTCCTCATTTCTTCCGCCCCAACCCTCTGATCCTAGAACACTCTCATAACCTTGTCTTTCTCTTCCTACATGGGCATTGAGATCCCCCATAACAATCATATTTCTTCCTACCAGCTGCTTCTGCAATTCCTCTTCAAACTCCTCCTTCTCTTCAGAGGCGCAGCCTACTTGTGGAGCATACACTTGCACTATTTCTACGGTCTCTCCCCTCAGTGCTACTTTCACTTTCATCATCCTATCACTTATTCTCCTCACTTCTTCTTTTAAACCATCTCGTATTACTACTCCCACTCCATTCCTCTTTCCCTTTTCTCAGTTCTCTCCTTCCTTCCCCTTTGCACTTTGTTTCTGCCAATCCCAATAAATCCAACTTCCTTCTTCCCATCATATCCACTATCTCCTCCACCTTCCCCGTCAGCGGTCTTATGTTTTAAGTTCCAAATCTTAGTCCGTGTGTACAGCCGTGTCGTCGTCTATTATATCCATCATTTCCGAGGCTCGTTCCATTCTTGAAAGCATTTGGTTTCATCCACTACTGGCTTGCTGGGCCTATCGTATAAGGTAATAAGGTAAAATTGAATATATTCTGTACAAAGCACACAAGCTCAGTGATTCTTATCCCCATCATTGATCTGGCTCGGGCATTGACATTGTGACATACACTGAACTGTAGATCTGGTTGATTTTTGACTTATGGATGGTGGAAGCTGCTTCTGGAAGATATAGAACCATTCCTATATACAGCTCCTGAGTATCTCGTGAGTCCTCCCTCGTAATTATGTTATCTATGGCCAGTGCTTTTTTTTTTTAAATTTTTCATGGGGAACGCGGGGGTACGCGTACCCCTTAAACGTTTGAAAACTGTTTAAGAAAAAAAATACTGGTACATTAAATTTGTATCTAGTCCGGCAAATATAACTTCCGACTTGAAAGTTCATCGATCAGCTGGCATCAACGCGCTGCTCACAACAGCTGGGGGTGATTTCGAGTAATCCTCGATTTAAATCGATCTGTCGAATCAGTTTCTTTTGGTCAGCAACTCGGCACTCCGTTCTTATAAGTACGCAGGCTAGTGGTTGGAGGCGGGGTAGGTCGTTATTTTGTGCGAGTAGTTAGACATCTGGTGATCGACATGAAAAGCAAGCAGAGGAAGTGTGAAAATGGCAGTGATCAGCCTCTTTTACCAGTGTGGAACTTACTGAAAGCAGGACATCAAAATGAGACACTACCACAGTGCTTATATTTATTTTACTTAATTTTAAAATGTAAAATGATTAGAAATACTGAGTGCAGTTACCACCTTGACATGTTGACCTCAAATAAATTTACCCAATGCAGCCTTTCATTTAACATGTCAGCCCATGACTCTGCAAACTGTCGAAAATTGCAAGATCGTGATGTTTTGTAGACTACAACTGAAAGTACCCTTTAAATTGTCTTTAGAAAAAAAAAGCACTGTCTATGGTAATACTTGGAATGCAACCTTACCTTGTTATGAATTGCTTGGTATTGACTTAGTAAGACAGCCATTGACCTCCACTCCATACATGAGGAAATCCAGCACACTCCCATGAGAACAATACATATCTTGCTTACTGTCTATCGCCTCCCATATCTACCAGTTGACTACCACAAATTCATTTACTGTTGTGAAACCTGCCATCGGACAGATAAACTGATGATGATGATGATGATGTGAATATTTACGTTGCAATCCAACGTACTGTATCGTACACCTAAGGCAAGGTTTACTGAGATTCAAAATTTAAGGATATCATTCAACATGCAAAACTTAGTGAGATCAATTTATCAATACTGTTGATTAGGCAGTAAATTGATACCACTAAGTTTTGCATTTGGAAGCGTCAATACGGACCTAACATGGAAATATTCCAATCAATCTTAATCATTCAACATGACAAAATTTTCCATCTCCACTTGACACACGCTAATGCTTCCAAACATGATTGCCCGACATACAATCAAGTGTACTTTCTTTGGCTTTTCCCAATTAATTGGGGTCGCCGGAGCCAACCAGGCTCATTTTGGTTTTGGCCGGGGGAAATTAATTCTGATCAAGAAACCAATAAGTAGTAAGATCCGTGCAACCTCCAATAACCATATATAAACAAGTGAAAGAGGAGCCCTTGCAAGGTAGGATTGAGACATCAAGACTGAGGTGGTATGGACACTTAAAGAGAATGGATGAGAAGAGGATTCCCAAGAGGATACATGACATGCAGATGCAGAAGAAACGACCAAGGGGAAGACCAAGAGATAGATGGCTGAAAGGAGTGGAGGAATGTGTCAAGAAGAGAGGTGAGGACTGGACCAGAGTGACAGCGGAGAGGTGGTGGGAAGAAAGGTTAGTTAGTTAGTTATTGTTGTTTTAAGGGGCGGAACTACGAGGTCATCTGCCCCTCTTAACACAGATTAAAGAATACAAATTTTGAATTGAATTTAAAATTTTGAGGTGGACATCTAAATTTAAAAAGACCAAAAATTAATAAAACAAAAACAAACAATTAAATAAAAAATAAAAATTATAAAAATAAACATAAATTACGGAAAAAACAAAACATTATCATTCAAAAACGAACAAGTCGTTGAGTCAATGTTCACTGGAAAATTTTGATTGCTGGCCCTAAACCCCTCTCACTTATAAAGCGGATAACGCGATCAGCAGCCACCGCGTCATAGGCTAATATAAGTTTGAGTGTCGTCTGCAAACCAAGGTTTCTTCGTAAGTCAGCAAGATCCACACACTCGGTAAAAATGTGGGCCACGGTGAATACGGCTCCACAGGTACAAAGTGGGGGGTCTTCCCTTCTCATTAGGTACGAGTGGGTGGATCTTGTATGACCTATCCTTAGCCTACACAAAATGACGGACTCTCTCCGGGCCCGGAAGGAGCTCCTCCACACGCGAGTTGTTCCCTTGATCGCTCTCAGTTTACTGGGCAGTGGGTCAGCTAGCCACTGACTCTCCCAAAAAGCCAGAACTTGTAGGCGTAACTGAGAGCGAATATCTCTAGCGGGTACCTCCATTGGTCGAGGTGGTAGTGATACCGCCTCTTTTGCAGCTTGATCTGCTAACTCATTTCCCACAATTCCCATGTGGCTTGGAAGCCACAGAAAGGTGATTCGAGTGTCAGCGTGGCACAGCCCGGCTAGTAGGTCGTGGATTCGCTGCACTAGGGGGTGTTGCGGGAAACATGTAGCAATTGACTGCAACGAACTCAAAGAGTCGGTACACACGAGAAAGTGGATTCGTGCATCCTGTAGTGCAAACTGCAGAGCTTCATAGATGGCAACGAGCTCCGCAGTAAACACACTACAGGCCTCAGGCAAAGAGATCTTGGTATTTGCACCATCAATAACGTAAGCACAACCCACTTTCTCGTCCACCTTCGAACCATCCGTGTATAGAATGCCAGCGTCCGGAAATTGGTGAACTATGCTGTGGAACTGCCTCCGGTAAACGGAGGCATCCGTGTTCACCTTAGGACCTCGGTGCAGATCTAACCGAATTTCCGGACGCGGGACTTGCCATGGAGGCACCTCGCTAGATGTCCGGATCATACAGGGACCTACAGCCACTCCTATTTCAGTACACGAGCTATCAAGTCTAATACCAACCGGCCGAGTGGCACGAGGCCGGTTGGCGTAACCCTGGTGGTTTTGGGTACCGAAGAGAGCTTGATAGGTCGGATGTTGCGGCATTTGACGCACATTGGCAGCATATGCTAAAAGCATATGTTGGCGTCTATAATTTAAAGGTGGAACACCCGATTCGGCGAGTAGGCTGGGTATCGGGCTGGTCCAGTAGGCACCGGTAGCCAGCCTAACGCCACTATGGTGGATACTGTCCAGCATTTTCAAGGTTGCCGGCCTTGCTGAACCGTATGCCGCAGAACCATAGTCTAGCCGGGACAGGACGAGGGCTTGGTAGAACCGTAGCAGCACCGCACGGTCATCCCCCCACGTAGTGCCACTAAGAAACCTGAGCATGTTCAGTTTCCTGAGACATGTCATTTTCAATTGCCGTATATGGTGCTGCCACGTTAACTTGCTGTCAAAATGGAGCCCCAGGAAGCGATAAGTGTCAACCAACGGCAACGCAGCATCCCTGAGATGTAGTTCAGGGTGTAAATGTAGCCTCCGGAGCCGACAAAAATGGACGACGGAGGTTTTCGCTGCTGAAAAACGAAAACCCCGGTCGTGAGCCCACCTGTCGACCCGGTTGATAGCTAGCTGCAATTGCCGTTCCACGACTGCCATACTTCCAGAGCTGTAATGCAGAGCTAAATCGTCTACATACAGCGATGGAACTACCGCGGACCCGGCGGCGGCAACAATGCCATTAATGGCAATCGCGAACAAGGTGACACTCAGCACTGAACCCTGAGGAACTCCATTTTCTTGGGTATAGTATTGCGATAATGTCCTACCGACACTTACACGGAAGAGTCGGACGGACATGAAATTCGCAATGAAAGTCGGTAAGTTACCACGGAGTCCCCACTTGTGAAGGGTGGAAAGGATCCCGTAGCGCCATGTGGTGTCGTAGGCTTTCTCAAGGTCAAAGAAAACCGTGACTAGGTGCCGCTTTCGGAAAAAAGCCTCCTGTATGGCGCTCTCAAGTCGCACCAGATGGTCAGTGGTGGACCTATGAGAGCGAAATCCACATTGGTACTCAGACAGGAGACCTTTATCCTCCAAGAACCACACCAGTCGACGGTTCACCATCTTTTCGAGCAGCTTACATAGGCCATTTGTCAAACAAATGGGCCTATAGCTGCTTACAAACTTGGGATCCTTTCCAGCCTTAGGAATCGGTATCACGATCCCCTCTCGCCATTGAGATGGAAACTCCCCTTCAATCCATATACGATTAAAGAGGATCAACAGTTGTTTTATACTGGATTCGCACAGATGCTTTAACATTTGATTATGTATGTTATCCGGTCCAGGAGCCGTATCCCTGCACAGTGCAAGCGCACTGCGCAGTTCCCATTCAGAGAATGGTACATTATAGGACTCCGAGGCAGCAGTGGCAAAGGACAAGGGGTGAGTCTCTGCCTCCCGCTTCAGAGTCAGAAATGTAGGATCGTAACTCCCGGAGCAGGATACATCGGAGAAGTGCGAGCCAATGCTGTTGGCAATGGCGAGATGGTCCGTGATGATGTCTCCATTGATGGACACTCCGGGTATCGACAGTGATGTCGGGAGTCCGGAGATCCGGCGAAGCTTAGTCCACACTTGAGATGATGGAGTATGCGCCGTCATGGACGACACATACTTTTCCCACGTCGTTTTCTTACTCTCCCGAATCAGATATCGGGCTCTGGCACGCATCCTTCTGAAGGTGATGAGGTTGGCCATGGTGTTTTGTCTCCGATAGCATTTGAAAGCACGTCGACGATCTTTAATGGCTGCTGCAATCTCGGCTGTCCACCAAGGGACAAGCTTCTGGCGTGAGTTTCCGGATGAGGAAGGTATTGTTTCCTCAGCAGCAGCCAAAATACCATTCGTTATGTGAATGGTATGATCGTCGACACTCTCAAAGGTATCTTCGGCAAACACCGCACGTGCCGTGAAAGTTGGCCAATCAGCCCGACGGAGAAGCCATCGACTTGGTAACTCGATGGCTCTCTGGTTCGGAAGAGTAACGATAATTGGAAAATGGTCACCATTACAAAGGTCGTCGTGTACACCCCACTGTAGCAGGGGAACCAGCGCACGACTGCACAAGGTAATATCGACACTTGAATAAGTGCCGTGTGCAATAGAGAAGTGCGTAGGTTCCCCTGTGTTCAACAAACACAGGTCCAGCCGCCTGATCAGCCTCTCAAAATCTCTCCCTTTACCGCTAGTGGTAGCGGAGCCCCAGATGGTGTTGTGGGCATTAACATCTCCCAGAAGGAGAAAAGGAGGGGGGAGCTGAGAGACTAGATCCCCCAGCTGTCCGTAATCCGGTTGAGAATCAGGCGGGATGTACACGTTACATACTGTTGCCATTACTGGCAACGAAGTACGAACTGCAACTGCTTCTAGCTGAGTACGCAACGGCACCTCTTCACTAAAGAGACTAGAGTGGACGAGAGTGCAGACACCACCGGCGGCCACAGCTCCGTCCACCCGGTCTTTAGAGAAGAGTTTGAAGTGTCGCATTGTTGTCTCATGTCCAGTACGAAACCTGGATTCCTGAAGACAGACAATGTTTGCCGTAAACTGAGAAATCAATTGGCGTACTTCAGCGAGATGTCGAAAATAGCTATTACAGTTCCATTGTAATAGTGCCATAGTGTGGACTTAAGTAGAAGATAGTAGTCTACTTATGCTTAACCGTTCGCCAACCATCCCTATCCTTAGGAGTGGGTGACAGGGTAGGAGAGCATTCCTCAATCTCCACATCTCCTTCGGAGGACGAAGAAAACGGAGCGAATGCTCTCTTGGTTGGCGAACGGTTATCGCCGGACTTTCCGGGTCTCGTCCTTGGTGAAGAGCGAGAGCGGTGACGAGGGACCTTCTCCCGGTCCGATGACTGGGAGTCCGTCCCCGGCACGTCCCGACTATTTTTCTTCTTGAACCGGCGTTGACGTCTATTTGGGGAAGTAGTTGGTCCCTTCCCCCCTGACGTCTCCGTCCTGCCAAACAATGCAGCACTTGCTAGGACTGCTCCTCCGGTGGTCGTGGAAGCAGAATTGCCAGCAGGTATTGGAGCTGCCTTTTCAGCAGGAGGGCAAGAGAGACGGCGATGAACAGTCTCTTTCTTACCCGCCGTTCTTGTTCCCTGTTTTGTTTGGCTGGATGTGGGTCCAGCCGTGGCCGGCGAAGACTTCCTCCTCGAACGAGTCGGAGATTGCTTCTTCACTGGCCTTATCGGAGGAGTTGCCTTCTCCGATGGCGCCGGTTTAGTTGGAGGCACCTGCGCCTTTTGTTGGATGCCAGAAGAAGATTCCGTAACCTTCTTCTGGCTAACAGGGGTGATAATAGGGTTATTTGTAGCCCCTTTAACAGTGGTAACTCTTTTAGAACTTGCCGATGTCAAGTTTGCCGCTTGATTACTAGATTTGTTTGATACCTTTTGAGCATATGATACTGAGAAAATAGGAGAGGCCATGGAGCGATATTTTCTGCGTGCTTCAGTGTAGGAGAGCTCGTCTAAGGTCTTTATTTCTTGAATTTTCTTCTCCTCTAGGAAGGCAGGACATTCCTTCCAGTGAGGAGAGTGCTCTCCCTTGCAATTTGGACATGCGGGAGGTGGTGTACATTCCACTCCCTCATGAGTGGCCTTGCCACAGGAAAGACAGATAGGCTTTCCCGAGCAACGAGATGAGGTATGTCCAAATCGCTGACACTGAAAACACCGCAATGGAGATGGAATATACGGTCGCACATCGAGAGTGTACATTGACACTTTGATCCTCTTGGGCAGGCTATCCGACTCAAACGATAAGATGAACGCCCCGGTGTCAACTAGTACACCATTCATCTTACGTTTGATTCGTCTCACCTCGACAACGCCATGCTTTCCAGTTCTTTCCAGGATACGCTCGTCGGTAGTGTTCACCAGGTCCCTATGAAATACTAAACCTTTCTTCAGGTTTAGGGACTGGTGCTTCACTACCTCGACTGGAATACCACCCTAACTTGTCGTCCCAAGATGACCATCTGTCTGTCTCTTTCCTTGAGTTTTTATCAAGAGTGCGCCGTTTCGCAGCTTTTTTACTGTGTCTACATCGCCCCATTTCCCCTCAATTCATCATCATCTTGAGCAGTTTCCAACCGCTGGTCGGGTCTGCTTTTCCCCTCAATTGCATCATGTAAATCAAAAGGATCAACGTTTGTAAAATTTTGCCCATCGGTCCTTGTTACCATAAGGTACCGAGGGAAAAACGTTGAATCCTTTTCATCAAGCGGCGAAACTAGAGGCATAAACTTCCTCTTCTTAAATTTTAAAAACGGCTTTGTAAGGGAGCCACCCTGTGAAATAATGGACGCTATGTTTGGTCCCACGAGTAGCTAGGGAACTAAAAGTCAACCCCCGGCAGAGCCCCGCTTGCCCGGGGTAAGGCTAAGGTTCTCCAGAGGTCGCCAGGTATCTGGAGGTGGGTCGCTTGTGACTACTCACCCAGTAGCCATTCATCACCTCGCCACGACCACTCAGCTTGTGATTAGGGGAGGATTCCACCTCCTGTCACGCACACACACATTTATACCAAAGAAAGAAAAGATGAGACAAGGGCCAACTAAGGCGGGAAAGTGAAAGACTCCCTAGGCCTAGGATACCCTAATACCGTCGGGGTCGGAAAAGAACAAGAGTTGACCAAGAGAGGTCGACAGGAAAGAAGACGGAGAGGAGCCCGGCACAAGTAAGTGGAAGCAATGCCGGACTCAGCTGGGGTCCCGTGGTCGCTAACCCACGTCCCACTAGATGTGAGCCCCTGAGGGCTGGGAAGAAAGGAGATGTCCCAATATGTGACACACACGAGAATTGGCTAAGTTGTATAATTACTTAAACATTTCTACTAGGCATAAATCTGATATATAAAACATTCACTCTAATTCTAATAAATGATGAGATGGATATTCACAGTAACAGGAAGAGGCAAGGCTTCTAAGAACAAATGGATTGCGTCAGTTAAGTCAGATATGGAACAACTAGATATCCCACTGGAACAAACTCGTGACCGTCTGATGTTCCGTCAGGTCATCCGTCAGGGCGTTTTCCCAACGTCCCTTACAAGTAAAAAGACTACAGGAGCTAAGTGGACAGAAGAAAGAAGACTGACTCACAGTCAGAAAATGAGGGACTATTGGAAGAGGAAGAAAGCAACAACTTTACCGAAGAGTAGATACGAGCCCCGTGGTCCTAAGTAGGCCTAAACGATAAAGAAAGAAAGAAATGATGAGATGATATAAACTCTTTCGAAGAGATGAAATGGTCAAATAATGGGGAATAAACTGATATATCACACTTGTAATTAATTTGTACAAGTCCTCAATTTGTGGGTTTGGTCTTTGTAACCCCGGAAGGTTACAGGAGATACAGGAAAGGCTGAAGCGTACTTTGAAATGGATGTGCTCTGATTCAGAAAAGTCGACCCAGATACAACAATGCCAAGTGCATATAAAGAAAGACTATTAGGTCTCTGGTCTCTGAATATTGTATGGTTCGCAACTATTGGTTAACAGCTCAACTCAAATTTATTGTGGATTAAGAGTTAAATGTATAGTTGTATTACCAGATAAGTTTGAAATTGATTTAGTTATTGTTTATGCTATTTTTATGTTGTTTAGTTTACAAGATGTATTATGTTACTTTACATAGAAACAATTATTCTCTTTCATTTTACAAACATAAAATTATACACTGTGTAGATTATTGCTTTCACGGCCCCAGAATACTATTAATATTATACATATTTTTGGGAATATGCCGTGTGAAAATAAAAAAATAAAAAATCCTATACGTTTCAAGAGGGACCTTGCCTCCTTTTCACATGGCATATTCCCAAAAATATGAATAATATTAATAAAATTATACAGTTTACATACTGTATATGCAGATCGGGACACTTTTATAAGCATCTTTTGTCCTAAAACTACTTCTAAGATTTCCCCCAGGGGCTCACATCTTGTAAAAGGAAGGAAGCTTGTAGTTTAACGTGACCGTTAATCTTGAGATCATGAGCCACGGGACCTCCTTTTTACGTGGAATCCGAACCACAGGACATGGCATTTCACTTCGAAAATCTCACATGCATTGACCGCCTTGGTGAGAGGCATACAGCTAGACCGCTGAGCCACCACGCCCCCGCTCACATCTTGTGGGATGTGGGTTGGCGACCTCGGGACCCCAGCTGAGTTCCCTTGGTCAACTCCGACGGTATTAGGGTATCCGAGGCCTAGGGAATCTTTCACTTTCCTGCCTTAATTGGCCCTTGTCTCATCTTTCCTGATCCCTCCTTCTTCGAGGGGTCAGACCTCTTGTTATCTTTTCATTATATTTCCTTTTCTCTTTCAGATTCCCGCACTGAATTGTTACTTGGTTCCCCGTGTATCTAAATTCCCTTTAGTGTTTTTTTTTTGTAGGTATTTTTAATCTGTGTTACATTTTGTACGTTTTTTCGATCTAAATTACCTCTTGCGATTGTTTTCAACCTCAATTGCATTTTGTAAAGATTGACAATCTAAATTGCTTTTTAGTAAGTCTTTCAATGTGGGTTCAGGGCATTTTAGTGATTATTTTGAATTTCAATTGCAGAATCTTAGAATTTTAAATCTAAATTGCATTTTGTTTGGTGGGCATTTTGCAAGTATTTTGATTCTCAATTGCATTTTGTAGGTATTTTGAATCTAAATTGCATTTTGTCAACTATTTTCAATCTAAATTGCATTTTGTAAGTATTGTCAATCCAAATGAGTCGTTTCAATCTACCGTACATTTTGTAAGCATTTTCAATTTCAATTGCATTTTGTAAACATTTTGAATTTCAATTGGACTTTGTGAATAATTTGGATTGGAAATGGGATATTTCAATCTGAATTGCATTGTGTATTTTCAATTTCAATTGCATTTTGTAAGTATTTTGAACCTCAATTGCATTTTGTACGTATTTTTGATCTCATTTGCATTTTGTAAGCATTTTGAATTTCAATTGCATTTTGTAAGTATTTCGACTCTACATTGCATTTTGTATGTATTTTGAACCTAGCCTACATTTTGTGCGTATTTTTCAATCTATTCTTTTTGTGACTCTTTTTGTTCTAAATTCCCTTTTGTAAGAACATTTTGTGAGTTGTTTCAATCTGAGTTCCTTTTGTAAGTATTTTCCGTCTCACTTAATTTTTGTTCTGGTTTCCATTTCCTTGTCATTTTCGCTATCACCCAGACCATTAGGGGCTGGATAAAAGATCTGCCCTAATCTTTCCCATAACGGGAGAACGCGAAGTAGGCTTAAGCCTGACCAAAAGAGCTACTGTGAAACAGAAATAGACTCAGGGTGTCGAGCGATGACCTTTTTTCAAATTCCCATATTTCCCGTACGAAAATCGACCAAATTCCCGTATATTTTAGAACTCTCTAAGACTAGAGTTCGCATACCGAATGGCTGAAAAGTGAATCTTAAAGCGCGAATCAAGATTTTCTGGCGTAAGTGCAACTGCATTTTTGGAGATACTTCCGCAGCCCACGGGTAATTGCAAGATGTAGGCCTAATCCGTAGCGTGAGCAAAGCGCGAGCGGGCGAGTGAACTCGCTCGCAGATGGGATGAGATGCTACGAACACAAATAAAATACCGTTTACCTGAGGAGAGCTGATATAAATGACTGTTTTACTGAGGAGGGTTGAGAGAGTAGAGAATAGGAGTGTCACATAATAAATGTTTACGGGAAGTGACTGAATTGTGTGGTACCGTAACCGTATAGAGATTTCACGAGTTAAAATGGCACCGAAGCTTATGCATAGCGAACTTCCGGTCCGCGAATCTCCATTTGATTTCCATTGGCAGTGAATCGTTCGTTCGTGATTATCTTCTTTATTATTTCGGATTGTGGTTTTGTTTTTAGGCGTTCAACTTATGAAATAAGAACTAGAGGGTTGGCCTTTCATGAATATTCCAAAGACAAGTGTCTCCTAAAAGAGTAATTAGTAAAACTTCGCATCAGAGACAATCATAACAAACAGCTTGCCTACGAAGTGTGCGATTTGCACATTTGAAACGGCAGTGATCTAACATATCTTAGACTACAATAATTAAGTCGGTGTAAATTAAATATGATATATGTGAGAATTTTATTAGAATTTGCTATCCGGTTGTTATATTAGTATATTATGCATTAGCGTGACCCGTTTAAATGCTAAATTGTGACGGATGCTACGGGTTATAGGCTATTCGTCGTACCGGTAGGCCTAATATTTACCGTACTAACAACACATCGTTTCTTCTGTAATATTTATTTAATCATTTTAATTATAATAGCCTATCTATTAACACTTATTTAACCAATAATCATTTTATAATTCTATACATATTCCAGGTATTGCAAGAAAGCGGTTCCACCTTAAAATCCAACCGTGCCCAGTTTTCAGTACCTATGGAAAATACTACCGTAAGTTAATAAACCAAACAACTGGCGAAAATTTTTTTTAATGCTCATTTACATCCTCACCCTAGTCTACGTAAAGTACCGTACGGTAATCACTGAAAGGGTAGGGGGGTTATGACCCCAATTTAACAAACGAACGAACCTCATTTTGCATGAATTATGGAACCCGAATACTAATGGAGGCATGGATTGTCTGCATTTAGAAATATGTTATTCAATAATTTAAAACAAGATGCCAGAAAACTAAATACAAAAAGCTGCGTGCCTACTACGGTTTAAAGTTGCTCCGTGAAAAAAAAAAATACACTTTGCCAAAATTATACGACGTGCATACGGTTAAATACAATCATCCAATTGGAGAAACACTTTCTTTGTCACGATCTTATAAGCAATTCAAACACAAACTGCTGTAATTTACGGGAAAATTTGCAACATTTAGAGACTATGAGTGTTGTATGTGGCACAACGTTAGCTGATATTTCGCATCATTAATACATAAGGAATGAAAACATGCAGAGCTTTCTCACTGCACACAGCTGAAGATCATATCATTCTTCGTGCATTTTACGTGCCGGTGGCACGTCCTATGGCAAATGAAAGATCGAAAGAAAATGTAAGCTCTATAGGAGCCCGGAACAAGGCGATACAATTTTTCTACACTACTGAAAATAGTCAAAATACCCTTTGTAATATTGAATAATAATAAGCTGATGGATTGGAATCCGGGCTAGCCATAGGAAACAACATAATGAATAATAATTTTTGGCGTCATGTAATAGATGTTACCCACCCACTACCCCTTTTTAGATCACGACTTTCATAGTAAAATTGGAGGGGAGTAGGCTATTACACGCGTAAATTATGAGACAAATACAGTATTGCTAACCCCGCGCATTCGGTACTGACATTCTTCCTGTCACTTCGCCCCGCATTTCCTCTCCGCAACCCATGGTCGCCACATAACAAGACCCTACGTCCAACCGCCACACGGCAAGAATTCTGAGCATGCTTCTCACCTACACCCTGTGTTTCGAAGGAAACAACGCGAAGGATATGTCGGGAGCTTGGAACAGCTGAGCTGTGTTGTTGTAAATCAACTGATTCGAATAATACACAGCTCTACACTTCAGACATTTCTGTAAAATTATACGTAATATATTTTAAAAGACCATCCTTAGTCAACGCCGAGGACATTCAAACAGAGAAATACGACACTTTTAGATGAATAAATAAATTACACACCGAAGCTACGATACCTTTATCATCGGTATTCAATTCAATAAATACGAAAAAGAGGCAAACACTCTACAGCTAATGAATATAAAAACACTCACCATGCAATGATTATCCTTTAACATGAAACAAGAGTCTGAGTGGAGGTCGTTCACAGCTTACTACAGTAGTTGACAGATAACACCATGCACACTCACTGAATCGCGACTCTCTACGGTTAATATTAGCTTTCGTGATAACACAAAAGTAAAATTAAGGTAAAGACATATTTAGCACTGAGCACTCTAACAAGCCCCTCTGTGGCGATATTATTGCCGTGGTTTTACAGTATATTGTCGAATTGTAGGCTATTGAATGGCGGACGGTATTTTGAACACTATGACGGGAAACAATAGCCTGTGCTCTATTATCGATTGACGCAAGCGAACTGACACCAAGAAATAAATTATCCTCAGTCACTTGGCAAGGGTTTCTTTGACACCCTCCATCCCTTCACTGTCCCTATCATCACCACCACCATCATTGTCTTCGTCAGAGCTTGACAAATTGCCAAGGTTAGTAATCATTTCATCCACAGCGATATCCAGACCGCCTTCAGTATTTCTTTCTGAGCAAGCTAGAAGTCCTCGGGTCGAACTTCGGCGAAGTAAAAGTAACGAAACAATGACAATGAAAGGAAATCCGACACAGACCGTGGTTAACAGGCGACTGAAACAATGCCTGCCCACACGAGAAGAATTCTGTCACTTGTGTGGTGTATTTTGTAGCCACATGTTGGTGACGGGTGTTTGATAGTAAAATGTCGAGTGCTGTAAGATATTGTTTTTAGTTTTCTGAAATTTACGCTTTTGCATTGAGTGTTTGCTCGGACTTTAAACAATTTGGTAGGCTATGTGCATTTCCCCTGCGAAAGAAGACCATGGAAAGGCTAAAAACAGTAAAATTCCAAACGCTACACGCCGCGAATACCGTACTTTTTAATTTAGATTTATTTTATCAAAGTAGATAATAGAAAATAAAATAATGCAAAACGAAATTAAATAAGTCACTTTGACAAATACAAGATTGTTACTAGGAACTTCAGTTATTCACAGCACAAAATTAAGTTCTTTTGACAGTACTAATTTCTGAATAGGAACTGTAGGCTAGTCGTACACAAAATAAAATAACTCACTTTGTTATTACTAGATTGTGGTTAGGAACTTCAGGCACACAAAATAAGATAAAACAAACAATATTCAAGGATTTATTAATTTAAAGCTTCACTAGGGAACTCATCTTCTCTTCAATTTTCTGCTTCTGAACGGGCGTCGCTCAATATCTTCTTTTTTTTCAATTCCTGGAGATCTTTCGTGGGTTTTCTTTCAACCTGTTTTGCTTCCTTGAACACGGCGTAGGCGTTTCGTGCAGTATGGACTCTAGCCCATGGTTATCTTTTCTACTCCACCAGCTGCCATCACAGCGTCCTGAACAGTAAGCATTCCAATCGGACTTGCTTCTTTGTGATTGACGATCATGCACTCCTTGTTCAGGGAGAAACCTCTGTCTAGAGCTGCATTGTTGTGATACAAAATCAGTATCATTTTAACGAAGCAAGTGAGATCGTTTTTGGCAGGAACTGAGGAAGGTGCTGAAGCCACTAATTCAGACCACAGCACGTCGAGCCGTGGCTCTTTTCCGTCGAACTGCTTCAAACGCAAAGTGACGGAGGGCAGTCTCAGAAGTGCGGAGTATGCTCTTGATGCGGTCAGCTATTGCGTCAGAAAGCGAATTCTTCTGATTACAAAGAATTTCCAGGGCAATGACGATCTTAACTTCCTCCAACTTAGGAGTCTCAGCGACCCCTATAGGGTCCAGGCAGGAAATAGCACGGGTCATCTTGAGAGCAAGTGGTGACCTCTCTTTGATTTTTTCAGCCTAAGAATACGAATGTACAATTTTCGGCAGTTGGTGCGAATCTGCAGCACATCCGCGTCTGGAATTTTCTGAGATCTTGAGCTGTTAGCTTCTTTAAGGGCTGCTCTTGTCGAGAAACCAAGGTCTCCTCTGTGAATAAAAATGCGGACTGATTCCTGTACGTCACTGTCAGCAACGAGCGCGGTGCGCGTAGGCCCGCGCGGAGAGGGTAAAGCCGGCGGTCGGCCAGGCAAAGCATGCATGCGACATTGGCTGGGTTCTCATCCCGCTTAGCGCTCTATCGGTGATGCAAATTGTGGGTGGCAGCGCGGTCTGCAGGCGAAATAGAAGACTGAGCGGGAGGACTCTACCGAGCGTTCGGGGACTAAGAAGTCAAGACATTATGAGACTTTTCAAGATTTCCCGTATCAAATGCGAATTTCCCGTATTTTTCCCGGGTCACTAAAATTCCCGTATAATTCCCGTATTTCCCGATCGCTCGACACCCTGAGACTGAAGTGGTGCGGAGAGTGGGCATAAAGGTGCATCACCAGAAAACCAGGATTTAAATGTTAACATCAAATGCACACAAAGGTAAGCAGAAATAGGTAATTATAAACCTGAAAAATTGGAAGGGTCTTTCAACAGGACCCGAGAAAGTGAACCCAAAGATGAGGCTTGCCTTAATTTCAGTCTAATAAGATTGAAGTATAAAATAGCATGATAAAGGAAAGACATTTAAGGAAATGGAAACTGAAAGAAGGGGATAGAAGGGTCGAGTACCTCAAAACGGTAAAGGAAGGAATTCCAACAGATGAAGAAAGAGGGGTGGAAGAGGAATAGGCTAGAATTAAGAAGACACTAGTAGGTGCAGCAGAAGCAGTATGAGGGAGGACAAGGAGTAAGAAGAGGTGGAAGGAAACACCATGGTGGAATGAGAAGACAAAAGATATAGTAAGGGAAAAGAATAGAGCCATTAGGAGGTGGTATCAAAATAGGACGGTAGAGACAAGGGAAGAGTACTAGGAAAGAAAGAAGGAGGCGAAGAGAGTAGTGGCTGAGGCGAGAAGAAAGTGGATGGAAGAGTGGACAAAGATGATGGAGGATAGTGAAGGTACAAAAAAGGTCCAGTATGGGATGGTAAAAAATAAGAGGCAGAAGGATCCTACGGATTATGTTAGAATGGTGAACAAAAGGGGACAAGAGATAGAAAATAGGGAAGAACTGAAGAAAATGTGGAAAGAATATTTTGAAGAACTTCTGAACCCAAATGGAAAACATGCTGAGGAGGAAGAAATCGGGGAAGAGGAAGATGAACTGCAAACAGAAAAGGACTTAACATGGAAAGAAGTGGAACATGCAGTGAACAAGATGAAAGGAGGGAAGGCACCGGGTGTGGATGAGTTGAGTGTGGAGATGGTGAGAGCAGCAGGAGAGGTGGGGATACAGTGGTTGTACCGAGTGATGAGGACAGCATGGAAGGAAAGGAAGACCCCAGAGGACTGGAAAAAAGGAATGAGGTGTGGCGGCGTGCGAAGTGATCCAAAGCAAATGCAGCGTGGTTCAGAATGAGGATCTGATCCAAATCAGTGATCAGAATGCTTGGATCAGCAGGCCAATCTGATCTGGATGAGTGAGGTGATCAGAGTGATGATGAATGCCAGCAAGAAGCGTCTTATATACGGGACCGGTAGAAGGCTCTCGAACCAGTAGCCCACGTGACCACAGAGCTGACGTCATACCAACACTGACATGCCGGAAGCCCACAGCACACTAGTAGACGCTGTGAGTGCCAAGAGTGCGGATGGCTGAAAATATGCATGCTGGAACACTTAGGTAAGATCTTAGAAAACGAAGCTAATTATATATAAATTAATACATTAATAAGACAATAAAATGTTCATCATATTAATTTGTTTGGAAGTTTTCGGGAAGAGAAAAGGCGAACAGTCAAATAGGGCTGTCGCGAAGAACGGATACAAACATTATACTGTCACGAAAGTGACCAGGGGCCAATAACCTAGATGTTAGGCCCCATAAAACAACAATTACAATCATCACTTCTGGGCCGGCCCCGTGGTGTTGGGGTAGCGCGCCTGCCTCTCACCCGGAGGCCCCAGGTTCGATCCCCGGCTCCGCCAGGGATTTTAAAACTGACATGAGGGTTGGACCCGTGGGGGTTTGCCTGTTCCTCTATCGGGCGCGTCCCAGGTGGCGGATAGGGGGGCTCGCCGGACTTGTCCGGAGGGTTTGAGGGAAATAAAATACCTCTCGCGGACCAAAAACAGGCCCCTCGCCAAGGGTATGGTGAAGCTACGTTAGGCCTAGCAAGCCAGTAGTGGATATGAAACTGCTTTTAAAACGGGAACGGGCCTCGGAAAGGACAGATCTAAAGGAAGCAGACCTGGCTATGGAAATGGACTACGAATCGGAACTTTGAATATAACTTCATTGACGGGAAGAGTGGAGGAGGTTGTGGATATGATGGAGAGGAGAAAACTGGATGTACTCGGACTGGCAGAGACTAGATGGAGAGGGGAAGGAAGAAAAGAACTGAGAAATGGCTTGCAGCTATACTGGATAGGAAATGAGGAGGGGAAAAGAAATGGAGTGGGAATGGTGGTGAGAGAAGGGCTGAGGGAGGAAGTAAAGAGGGTAAGTGATAGAATAATTAGAGCCAGAATCACTGTGAAAGGTAGAAACCTGGACATTCTGCAAGTCTATGCACCACAGGTGGGATGCACAGAAGGCGAGAAGGACGAGTTTGAAGAGGAGTTGCAGAAGCAGTTAGTGGGGAGAGACCTGATAGTCATGGGAGACCTAAATGCCCATGTCGGAACTGATAGAAGAGGTTTTGAGGAAGTGATTGGTGGTGAAGGATGGGGAAACAGGAATAAGGAAGGAGAGAGATTGTTGGAACTGTGCAAGATAAATGGGCTAATGGTTGGAAACACATGGTACAAGAAGAGAGAGAGCCATAAAATTACTTGGTACAGCAGGGATTTGACTAGGAAATCAGTGGTGGACTATATTCTATGCGGGAAGGAGACAAAGAAGAGTATCACGGATATAAGGGTAATACCTTCAGAAGCCCTGGACAGTGACCACCGTCTGCTGGTCGCCAAGGTGAGAGGACTGAAGGAAAAGAGGAGAATTGAGAACCAAGAAAGAAGAATAAGGACATGGAAGCTGAAGGAGGATGGAAATAAGGAGAAGTTCCAGATATTAGTGAGGAACAAATTACCGAAGGATGATCCGAAAACAGGTGAAGAAGAATGGAATAGGTTCAAGGACGTGTTGGTAGAAGCAGCGGAAGTCGTGTGTGGCAGAACTAGTGGAAAGAAAAGGTGGAAGGAAACACCATGGTGGAACCCCAGAACTAAGGAAGCAGTGAAAAAGAAAAATGAAGCATTCAGGAAATGGTTCCAACAGAGGACAGACAGAACAAGAGAAGAATACCAAGAGCGGAAGAAAGAAGCAGGAGAAGTAGTGAAGGAAGAGAAAAAGAAATGGACAGAAATGATGGAGGAGGACTGTGATGGCAGTAAGAAAGTGTTGTATGGAATGATAAAGGCAAAGAGAAGAGATACAGGGGAAAATGTCAGAATGGTGGACAGGAATGGAAAGGAGGTCGAAAATCTGGTAGAAGTAAAGGTTATCTGGAGAGAATACTTCAAGGAACTCCTAAATCCAACTAAAACCAGCGTAGTGGACATTGTGGAGGAAGAAACAGACAGTGACCAAGACATTTCAGAGAAGGAATTGACATGGAAAGAAGTGGAGGAAGCATTAAAGAAGATGAAAGGGGGAAAGGCACCGGGAATAGACGAAGTGAGTGTGGAGATGGTGAGAGCAGCAGGGGTGATAGGAACACAGTGGCTCTTTCGAGTAATGAAAGTGATATGGAGGGAGAAGAAAATACCAGAGGACTGGAAAAGAGGGATAATAATACCCATATTTAAAAAGGGAAGTAGGAAGGAATGCAAGAACTACAGGGGAATTACACTCATGTGCCACTGCGCCAAAATATTTGAGAAGGTACTGGAGAGAAGAATTCGGACAGAAGTTGAAGATGGGCTGAGGGAAGAACAGTATGGATTCAGACCAGGAAGGTCAACAGTTGACCTCATCTTTGCAGTAAGACAGCTACAAGAACACCATTATGAATATGGGAAAGATCTGGTGATGACCTTCTTGGATATTGAGAAAGCATATGATAGTATTAATAGAAACAAGGTATGGGAAGCAATGAGAGCAAAAGCAGTGAACAAGGAGACAGTGGCAAGAGTGAAAGCAATGTACGAGGGAAGCAATAGCTGTGTAAAGGTGGGAAGAGAGAGAACGGAATGGTTTCAACTGGAGAGTGGTCTGAAACAGGGAAGTGCCCTCTCACCCCTGTTATTTATAGTGGTGATGGATGAAATCATACGAAAAGTGGTAAATAGCATTGGGGAAAGGAAAATGAAGGCAATGTTGTTTGCTGATGACCTTCTGGTATGGGGAGAGGATGAGGAAGAAGTACAAGAGCAATTAGATGAGTGGGAGAAGGTAGTGTTATCATATGGGATGAAGTTCTCAGCACAAAAGAGTGAAGTGGTCATCACAACGAGGAAGAAGAACAGACTGGATATGGGCATAACACTTGGAGGACAGCAGTTGCAGAAAGTAGAATGCTTCAAGTACTTGGGAAGCATAATTGAAGAAAAGGGAGGCAATAGGATGGAAATAAATGAGAGGGGAAGGTGCGCAGATGGATTTTTCAAGAGTGTTAGGGGGATGATATGGAATAAAGATGTACCACAAAAATGTAAAGGAATCATCTACAAGACCTACTTTGTGCCAATTTTGACATATGGTTCAGAAACATGGGTGATGAAGGAAAGGGACAAGAATAAAATACGAGCAGTGGAGATGAAGTTCCAGAGGAGTAGGATAGGAGTGACAAGAATGGACAGAGTAAGGAATGAGAGAGTCAGGGAGATGGTAAGAGTGGAACCATTGCAAAATAGAATAGAGCGATCTAGGCTACAATGGTATGGACATGTGAGGAGGATGGAAGAGGAGAGGATACCGAAGAAGATGTTTGGAATGGAAATGACGGGAAGGAGGCCAAGGGGAAGACCAAGGGACAGATGGACAAAAGGAGTTAAGAAGAGTGTGGAGGAAAGAGGAGTGTGCTGGGACACAGTAAATGACGAGAGATGGTGGATGGACAGGAAACGATGGAGAGGCTTATGTTCCAAGCAGACCCGACCAGCGGTTGGAAACTGCTCAAGAAGATGATGATGATGACATGAGGGTTGGAACGGGGTGCACTCAGCCTCGTGAGGACAATTGAGTAGCTGTCTGACAGTGAGACACCGCCCCGATAAACGGCCGAGGGGATCCTACGCAGGCCAAATGGCTTGGTCGGCCTTAGCCCGTCATGGGCCAGGGGTTGTTTGTTTGATCATCACTTCTAAGATTTTATACAAGATTAAATCAGTTTGACGATTTTAGTCATGTAAGTTTGAGTCACAGATACGCAATGATGTGTCACAATAAATTTAGAATTACTTATTTACATCCAACCCATTTTTTGGATGCGTGTATTTGTGCAGCACTTGTGGACCAAGTTATTAGATGAGAGTTCCCCTTTTTGGTGGAATCTGGCAGCCGTGTCTTTTGCGTTACATATTAACTTTACTTTATACTTATTGTGGATATCTTTATTTGAGATAAACATTTCTGATTTGGCAATAATTCTTAGTTTTTCTGCAATATGGCTATGTGAGTTTTAAAAGTTGCTCCCCAAGCAGGGGTTGCATAGAGTCATCATCGTCGTCGGCTTTAACTCGAATCCGAATATAAATCTTCTTCCTTCAGTCCAGTTTGTGGATGTGTTTACGGTGACTAAAGAGTCCAATCCTGGCATGGAACAAGCGTCCATACAAGTCACATAGTATTGCTGGAGGAGGACGTGGTTGGGCTGCTCGAAGTTTCCTAGCTTGACGCTTGGCCTCTTCATGTGTGCGTCGATCCCTTTCAAACGTCTTTACAGTATCCGGGATGGTACGGCGCCAAGTTGAGCGGTCTTCAGCCAGCATGTCCCAGGTTTGAGAATCTAGACCTGTCAATTTCAGGGTCTGCTTAAATTGGTCCTTGTAGCGCCTCTTCGGACCACCATGAGGTCTGGTGCCATAGCATAACTCGCTATATAGCATCTGATGAGGTAATCTCACATCATCCATCCGATGGACATGACCAATCCATCTAAGTTGGTGAATTATTATGGATGATTCTATGCTGTTGATTTGAGCTTTTTCCAGAACAGCAATATTGGTAATGCGGTCTTCCCATTTAATCCTCAGGATCAATCGAAGTTTTTGTAGGTGGAAACGCTCAAGCTTCCTAAGATCACGTCGGTAAAGGGTCCATGTTTCACAGCCATACAACAATGTAGAAATGACTACTGCTTTGTACACCATAAGCTTTGTACGCATGGACAGATCTTTATTCATGAAGACCCGGTGCGGGGCTGCACCAATTCTCTTATCCACATCCTGCTCACAGGTACAGCTCACAGAAATGGTACTGCCCAGGTATGAGAAGTGGTCTACCTGTTCTAATGGCAAATTTGAGATGTAATGTTATACAGTGTTGGTATTACTACCAGTGGAGTGGGACAGTGTGGTGCAATAGCACATAGAGTATTACAGACAATACCATGGCTTTATAAATTAAAGATTCATTTGTGATGTTTAAAACTGATTTTTTATTTAGTAAGTGATAGAATTTAGTCGCTACTTTGGTGGCTTGTAAAATGTGCTGCTTAAAACTTGGTTTATTGTCTAAACGACGCCAAAATACTTTGTACTGTCTAACATCCGCAGGCCTGCTTGGTCTTCTGGTGAAGTATACTGCTTTAGTTTTTGTGGCATTGACTTTCAGAAAAGTAGCCTCTTTGGTGATTTTTATAAACAAAATTCATGCTTTTCAGTAGGTCAACATGTTTGTACCCAATTGTATTTGGTGTTACGCCCTTGATTTTTCATGATATGAAATTTCAACTTCAAGACATTTCCTTATAATATGCCATACAGCCTTCTTCCAACTCCTTGCCTAGTTTAATCAGTCGTTAATTCTTATGTTGAGGTTGACATCGGGAACAACAGTAGCCGGATAGAGCCCGGCCCCGACCCCTTGGGAACAGGAATAATTATCATCATCTTGCACAGTTTTCAGCTACTGGCCGGGTCTGTTTGGAATATAAGCCTCTCCATCGTCTTCCCACCATCTCTCCGTCACTACCTTGGTCCAGTCTTCTCCTTTCTTTCGCACGCAGCCCTCCACACCCTTCAGCCACTTATCTCTTGGCCTTCGTCTTGGTCTTTTTCCCTCTATTTTCATCTCGTGTATCTTCCTGGGTATCCTTCTCCCATCCATTCACTTAACATGCCCATACCATTTAAGCCTTGATTCCTCTATCCTATCCTGTAATGCTCCCTCCTTGGCTAATTCTCTGATTTTCTCATTTCTTAGCCTGTCCACCTTTGCCACTCCAATATTGCTTCTCAAGAATTACATCTCACTAGCCTGTATTCTGCTTCGCTCCCTTCCTTTCATAACCCAGGTCTCTGAGGCATACATCAGGATTGGAACGTAGTAAGTCCTATATATAACCCTTTTGCTGTTTTGGGGGACATCCTTACTCCACCCCAGACTCCTAACCCTTTTCCTGAATAATTCTGCTTGCCTCCCCCGCTCATTTATTTCTCTGTCGTTCCTTCCATTTTCTTGTATCAATCTTCCCAGATACTTTAAACTCTCTTTTCCTCCATTCTTCCCCACCAATTGGGAACAGGAATAATAAGGTGTAGATATACAATACAATAGTTCAGTAGGCATGATAGTCAAGCTTACTGTTTTTTTTCTTTTTTTCTAATTCTCTTATAGATGAGCCGGACAGTCTATTTAAGGGAACCACAGGAATGGTGTGCAGTACCGAAGGAGCAGAACAGAATGGTTCGGCACCCTCTCCGGAACCTCCAGCAGGAAAGCCTTCACCCACCAAAGTTGGTGCCGTCAAGAGGAAAGATGACGGTGAGTTTTGTTTATGTTAAACCGTGGTGTCAGAAATGTACTAACTATAATCTGTATTACGAATGAAGAATGCCGACAGCTGTCAAAACCAGCCCGTGGGGAAATACCTATTTGCCACTGTGACAGGTTATCTCATCTGTTGCTTTGTGTATGTGTAACTCAAGAACCGCTGCACCGATTTTTATGTGCTTTTCATTCTTACCTATAGGGCTATCTGAGGAATAATTTTGTGTATTAAATATCGAACTGTGATACAGAGGAGCCAAGCAGTAATGGTTTCTGTAAAATAATAAATGTTAAGCCTCATGAGGCCTGTTCCTGTTTTGAAAGCAAATATAATATCCACTACAAGCTATGGCAAACTACCTCACTCCTTATCTTGCCTAGTACGCCTCAATATAGCGCTGCCTTGGGTTTTTGTGGGTACCTACCCACATAACCTATCGGCGGTACTTTTTGAGGATCCAACCGGCCTTCGGGTTGACTACGTAACAGACAGACTGGCTTGCTAGGTCTATCGTAGCTTCACCAGAGCCCCGTCAGCCATCAATTTTCAGGGTTCCTATAGGGCCTTCACAGCTACCGTAGGGGTCCCGGGGCACACAAAGTCCCCACTGTACTGCACCCCTACAGGCAATCCCCTACTTCATGCCATTGCCCGTCTCCCACCACGTGGAGGAGGGGTTGGACTTGTGGGATAACATTTGGAGGTGGACAGCTGAAGAAGGTGAAAAGTCTCAAGTACTTGGGAAGTATAGTGGAGGAAAATGGGAGAAATGACAAAGAGATTACGGAACATGGCAGACAGGCAGAAGCATTTCTGAGAAGCATTAGGAGCTTAGTGTGGAATAAAGATGTCCCACAAAAAAGCAAGGAAGTGTTATACATAAGCTACTATATCCCGATACTGACCTATGCTTCAGAAACGTGGACAATGAAGAAAAGAGACATAAGCAGAATACAGGCAGGTGAAATGAAGTTCCTGCGAAGTAGGATCGGAGTAACAAGAAGAGACAGGGTGAGGAATGAAAAGGTCAGGGAAATGGTGAAAGAGGAGCCCTTGCAAGGTAGGATTGAGACATCAAGACTGAGGTGGTATAGACACTTAAAGAGAATGGATGAGAAGAAGATTCCCAAGAGGATACATGAGATGCAGATGCAGAAGAAACGACCAAGGGGAAGACCAAGAGATAGATGGCTGAAAGGAGTGGAGGAATGTGTCAAGAAGAGAGGCGAGGACTGGACCAGAGTGACAGCGGAGAGGTGGTGGGAAGAAAGGACTAAGTGGCGAGGCTTATGTTCCAAACAGACCCAGCCTGGGGCTGGAAACTGTACAATATGATGATGATGATGATGATGATGATGATGATGATGATGATTAAGCCTCATGAACACTTCTTGGTCTATGTTGCTGAAACCATTAAATATATCAACAAACTATTTGGCTAAGAATTATGGAGCATAGGATGCTCTACAAAATGTGCACGAGACCACAATGTCTATCTTTAAAAGGTCAGCCGCGATATAAGGTCTTATCTCGTGCTCGGGGTGCATCATGACATTCCAAGAGCCTTGGTGGGAGACGCAACTACTGGGGAAGTGTGATGATCAGAGGTGAGTCGGCCGAGTTGGAATGGATACATAATGAGAGTACAATAATAATAAATAATGAAACTTACCTAATCACTCTTGCTGCTCTATTCTTTCAATAGCCTCCTGTTCGTCACTTGTGTATGAATCAGATTCCGATTGCTTCCCAGGGAAATGATCAACCAACCAATCCACCCCAAAATCAAGTACAGTAAAAACTCGATTAACCGTCATCGCCGGGACCGTGGTCGTGACGGTTGAGCGAATAGACGGATAACAGAAACACTGTATTATTCCTCCAAAACATGACCTCAATCAATTATATTATAGACAGATATCTCACAGTAATGTAATATATTTCAGATCGAAAAGAAATTAAACACGATTGTAATAGCAAATAAAACTATTTATTACATGATAAAACATCCGTACAGTAGCTACAAATGTGGCAAAATAATGTTCAGTAATACAATACAGGTGAAATAGGTCATGTAGTTTGAAAATAGTAATTTTCTTCTGCCTCTTTGATGCTTAAGCATTCACTGCGGCAATATTTAGTATATTTCGGAGCAGTAGTGTCTGCATTGCATTGGCCTCTTCTTGACTTTCAAACCATTCTATGGACAGCATTGTTTCAGCCTCGGAGTGGCTAATAGTTTGTTTTTCGTCATGGTTTGAACACTATGGTGGACAGTTACACTCACTTCCCACTAAAATAGAGTAAGTAAACAAAGTGAACACGTCACTGCACCTTAATGCACTTTGTTATTACAGTATTATTATGCTATTACAGCAATGACGGTTAACATAACATAAACTGACAGTTTAAAGAGTGACGGTTAAACAAAGTTTTACTGTATGCATTCACGTTTCAAAGCCTATGCCAGTTCTTGTTGCATTTTCAATACGACTTGCTTCCTGTTTTCTGATGTCACTTCCGTAATAGCTTCAACGGTAAGGTTTTCAACTTCACTGAGTGTGAAAGTTTTATTATGCTGTGCAACGAAACCCTTCACTTGACCCCATATTATTCCTTTGGGATTGAAGTGGCAATTATATGAGGGCAGCCTGATGATCTCATGGCCATGTTTTCTCGTCAGTTGATTCTTGTGGTAAATGGATTTAGGCTTGAGCTACCATGTAAGGTTGAGGAGGATTCCCTTTGTAATGGAGCTGTAAACAAGCGCACACCTATGTTCAGCTGATCACCTTTCTGTTCCATTGTGTGTTCAAGGGCACAGCCATTCATGGCACAATCGGCTCCAATACTTCATCTTCTTATCCCATGTGCCTTCAAGCGTCGGGGTAGCCTCGTTCTGTCCATCTCTGCCACTCCGATCTATTTTCACACAATCTCTTCATTTCCAGCATTGTTTTCCCTCGCTTCTGTCCGATTTTCTCAATTCTGTCATCCCAAGTGGTACGAGGTCTTCCTCTTCCTACTCTCCCTTCCACTCGCATTTCAAAAACCTGCTTCGCTTTTCTCTCTTGTTCCATACTCCTGACATGTCCATACCACTTCAACTGACGTTCCTCAATCACCATACTTATCGCCTTCTTTTGTCCTGCTTATCTCAAAACATACCCTTCTTGTAATCTCTTCTTTCCACTTCCTTTCTTCTTCACCTCACAAAGTCCCAATACTTCCAGTTTATGACTTTTCATTTCCTGTATTAACTCTACATCTTTTCCAGCGATTGTCTTGATATTCCATGTACCAAATCTCAAGCCTAAATTGGATTGCCTCCTTGCTGACGAAACTAAGATATTTAATTCTAATATCCAAAACTGCAGAATTTTAGTTCATTGCATTGTTATGCTTTTGTAAAAAGCATTGGAATATTCTAATGTTAATGCACAGTGCAAGTTTCTGCCAATTCATATTGTATTAGTATGGCTTTCCAACAGTCATCCCTACCCATGCGCATGATTTCCCTGCAGGGTGGGTAATCGTGCGCAAATGCATATTTGCGAGATTTCGAATTATTTTTGAATTAAATTTATTTCTGCACATCGAATATAGAGTTACTAAGGCTGACTTATTCATAACTGCAGTTGTGTTATCTATTACTTCATCATCATCATCACAAGACCGATTCTTGCTTAAGTGCGCACAATTCCCCCAATCTCCCTTATTAGGGCCCGGATGTTTATGACATATCATATTTTTCCGTTATGGTTTTTCATGACAAATGTAAGATGATGATTTACGCTAATCCCATTCAAATTATGTCATTAAGCATAATCAACACTCCGAACTGAAAAGGGTTGCAATTCTGGCTGTGTAACATTCATTTTAGACAAAGCACATGACATACTGTACAGTACATAGCCTAAGGGTTCGACTTGATGCTCAAATGTCTAAAAGATAAAGTATAAAGCAACACATTTAAAATATTATTGTAATGCCAGTCGATTCGGATAACAAACGTGTTGGTAAAAGTCGCGTGGAATGCGGGCGGATGCGGATAAAAATCATGCGGATATCAGTCGTGCGGGGCGGATGCGGATAACATTTTGTCTATCCGCGCAGGGCTCTAGCCCCGGGTGCCCATTTTCGTCGCCTCTTACGACACGCATGGGCTACGATGGGACAATTCTAAACCCCGGTCACCACACGGGGGGCTCCAATACAAATGCGAATAATGCTGTTGTGCATGTAGGTAGTGCAGTGAAAACCTTTAGCAAAAATCATACTGTTTAGTTCCTGTTTGTTCTCTCACATCGCCATTATGCTGAATTTCCGAATCTAGGCACAAGTTAGCCTATTTGAATCCACCTAATTGTTTCAAACAATGTCTTGTGATATTGCCAACGATTGGTCGAAATCTGTGTCATCAACAATCAAATTCATTAATCTTTTTGCTTAGATTCACTTTATAGGGGAAGTGGTGGCACCTTTCACCAAGGTGGACCGGGTTCGATTCCCGGTCAATGCATGTGAGATTTTCAAAGTGATGCCATGTCCTGTGGTTCGGACTCCACGTAAAAGGAGGTCCATGGCTCATGATCGCATGATTAACGGTCACGTAAAACTAAAAGCTTCCTTTCTTTTGGATTCACCTTATAGTTTCTCCTTGTTACTCGCGGCACAATCATGGTTCTTCTCAACTCGTCTCTCGTTTCACCAACGTGCTCTTGCGATCTTCCGAAAAATAGATTCATGTTGACAAGTTATATGATTTATAGCTTGAGCAAAAAGTATGTTATCTGATAATAAACCAGAGTGGTGAAATTTCCAAAAATGATTGAATATTCATTTCATTAAAGTCGAGCTTTTAAAAAGGTGACATAAAATAGTTTAAATTGCATATTTTGGTTGAGGCCTAATGCTTTTTTTCCCCCTTAAACGAGGTAATTCATTAGCAATACAATTTTTAAGTGTTTTGAACGCAATCCCTCATTTTATCATTTCTCCACATCTTTTTTTTTTAAGCTAAGGAAGCTTGTAGCTTTTTTTATCATTATTAATCTCTCAATCGTGTGGAACGGGATCTCCAATTTTACCTGGATCCGAACCATGACGTGATATTTCACTTCTAAAATCTCACATGCATTGACTGGGAATCGAACCCTGTCCGCCTTGGTGAGAGGTAAGCGGCTTGACTACTGCACCATCACGCCCCATCATTTTTTTTTTTTCTTTCTTTCTTGGAGTCTTGCTAAAAACGATAAATCTTGGTTCCTCTATACTTCTGAACCCACACTGGGGCCTTCAATGGTAATCACCTGACCCTTCCATTGATTTGTTTAAGGAATATTATTTCAATTATATTGCTAGCTTTTCATTCTCAAGGTATTTGAATGTAAGAGTTGTTATATGATGTCAGGAAACTCTCAGCTGGACGAGTCGGACGAATCCCCGATAGCACGCATGAAAGAGGAAAACAAAAGACTGATATCTCGCTATGCCACTCGTCTTCAAGCAGCCACTACCAAACCACAGCGCCATAACCTACAGCTGGAACTTGAGAGAAGATTGATGGAGAACTCTGCCATTGCTCAGCAACAGCAGGAGGCCTGGGAGCTGCAGCGCAGCAAGGTGCGCGCCTGGTGTCAGCAGACAGCACAACGGTAGGTGTCTTTGATACCACCAAACTTGGAGACTTAACAGAGAATGCTGCCTTTGCTCACAAGTAGTCTTGTGTAGTTCGCGAACGAACTAGTTCGGAAGAGCGGGTCTCACAGACGAACTACCGAACTAGTACCCAGATCCCTCGCTTGTTAGTTGTTTCGATCTTTTTCCGCTGACCGACTTGTAACAGCGGGAGAGCACGGGTCCGCCGTAGCTCGTCATGTCACCATTCGTTGCACAATCACATGCGCTTTCTTTCGTTCAGTCAGTTCAGTTGATTGAGTGTATCTATTATTAGTGGCAAGATTGTCAAGTTTTGGCGCGGCGATTGTTCAATGTTGGTTTATAATAATATAACAGTATAACACACTACTAGTGCTAACATGCTAATAGGTAATAACTACCTTATATTTGTAATGTAATTCAGTGGCGGTTCATAAATTGAAGTTACTGATAGTTAATTGATTTAGATGTGGGGATAATTCCACAGTTTTATTTAACTTAGTCATTTTGGTTTATTTGAAAATATGTCCAATTATTTAGAAAATCGGCGAACTGGATTAACATTAACATTTTATTGAACTGGTTGATCTTTATTTTTCTCGATGGTGATACAACTACTTTTACCTGTTTATAAGAAATGAACTTTATGACGATGATTCACAAAGAAAAGCGAACTTCTATGGACAAAAACTCTGAACTAAAAAACCTATTCCTCCCATTCATGCCATAAAGATAATGTACTCGACGGTTTCAGAGCAGCCAACTAATGAATATCACGAAGCAAGTAAGAAATGAAACTAAATTCGCGGGGGGGGGTACGTCTTATCATCACCTAGTGACAAGTAGGAAATGGAATCGGATGGTGACGCGCCGATCGATATACGCGAAAAATGATGCTGATAATTGTTGTTTTAAGGGGCCTAACATCTAGGTTATCGGCCCCACACGAGGAAAAAATAAAGAGAATAATAAGTGTATGCTCCTACGAACACATCGTCCATACTGTTTTTCTTTTAGGTACTGAACTCGAATTCAGCTCAGCTTAGGACCTTTGACCGAGCCGAGGTTCGAACGACTTGTGCACCATTGGAAGGAAAAATTGGAAATTTGGAATTAAAATAATTTAATAAATATATATGTTTATGGCATGCAAATGGAGCATAATGAAAGTATTTCGGAGAAATTTGGAGCATTTTGAGGAATTTATTATTTGGAAATATTCTGGTGAATGAGATTTTAACTAAGGAAGAGCTCGATCATTCGGAGCTGGATTTTGTACAAAGCTTCATGTTTGGCACGAGAAAACCAGTTTGGTTAGCAAGGCTATCATAACAAAGCAATGCACACGACCCGTGGAGAAGAGGCTAGACCCAGGAGCCTTTTTCAGAATATTTCAACAGCCAATCAATTAATAGCACATAATTTTTGTGGGAATCGCTTTTATATAAATTTGGCAGATATTAAGACAAATAAGCACATCTACAGGCGTAGAATGCAATATTTATTTGGTTGAAAAGAAATATAAATTATTGAATAATAGAGCGAATATGAGTATATTTCTATTAATATACAAGTGTTGGAGGCTAGCGAAGCGAAGCCAGGACTGACACGCGCCGCGAAGGAGAAGCGTGGCTAATCACTCTCTCATAGCGACTGGCCACGAGCAGACGCATTTCACGCACGCGCACAGCAAAGGAGCAGTTTTTGAACACAGCATAAGCCCGGACGATAAGCACCGTTGTACCATCAAACAACCAAGACATCGCCGAGGAAGATGGGAAGAAAAGCCGACGAAACGCATTCTACATTATTGGAGAGACCAGCGTGTATAATAGCATTACAATTTTAGAACGAGACTTAGCATATAAGCAGCACTTCACGCAGAAGCTATAACCAAGAACATTATCTACTGAAGGCATAGATATTGCTGCAACTATTCCAAATATAAATATACAGCAGTATTTCATCACAAGCTACATGATGGCAGAAATCATAAGTCGGGGAGGAGAAGCTTATTATACGTCTATTGAAGAAGAGATGATGGAGAACTAAGTAAAATGAAAGGAGGTTAATCTATACCATGGATTGGGAGGTCCGAGTGACTCGAAAATTCAAGGATCGACACAGCTACAACTGCACACCAACTTGCAGAATTCAAATATGAATTTCTACACCACAAGCAAGATGTCTAACTTCACCAGGACGAGATGTCAACCCAGGACTTGCGGATCTACAATGGCGAGACCACTCTGCAGGTCAGAGATAAGTAGAAGAAGACCATTTGCAGCCGATCGAACTGGGAATCGCAGTTTCCAGGCCGCTGGCCGAGAAGAGGACGCAGCTACCGTTAGCAGCTCAAGCCGTGTTTAAGAACAGGTGGCAGGCCAAGTGAGCAGGGGTCCACCGCAGCTGATCCACGAGCTTGGCAGTAACTGGTTTCGCTGGGAGACGAGCGATGACAGTTTCGATGCAACATCTAGGACAGCTGACATAGGTATTCCCTGGCTGTAGAAGACGTCTCAAGGTAGAACAACCGTTTGTTTCATGTCTGTAGTTTTGCTGTAGTAGTAGAGGTCCATTTTTGGAGTGACCAACATCATTTGTAGTTATTCTTATCTTTATTCATTATCTTTTAATAGCTTAAATTTTAGAGTTACATTGTAAATTTTGATACGTCGTCATGTGTCGTATGAGACGTTATTTAATTCACATTACAACTTAGATTTGCGTTTCTTGTATTTTTATTTTGAAGGAAACGTTGTATGACCCTCACTTTTGAACGATACTAGTTTTATAAAGGAATGCTTCGATAATGCTAAGATAATTCGATAATGCCAAGATAACTTGAGAATGTTTAGATAAGTCGATTATTCGATTACATTGTATTTTGGAGAAGAGCGTAGATATTGACAAATTGTAAGAACATTTAAACAATTTAATTGTTATTAACAATTTCTATGCGTAACAGCGAAAGTATTCATTGATATTTCTATAATACATTGTTATCAAGTAAAGCATAATTGTGAGATGCTATAATATTATGTAACAAACATTGCGATGTTCATATACATCTGATATATTTATTTATAACAATTGGAGTGTTATAAAATTCCTATAGTGGAATACAACTTATTAGACAACTAAATAGTCTTGAACTATTATATTACGAATATACACTATAAATTAGGATCATGGTATTGACAATTGAGGTCAAATGATGCCTATATTTATTAACAATTAAAGTATAAACATTGTTTAACTGAGATGAATAGACCAGGAGATATGTTAATCTACCTGCGGTCTTGTATGTTAAAAACAACTTAAATATGAATTGTTCATATATTTAAACTTACACCAGAAGCGGGAGGATATGAATTTATTTTTATTAATGACTAAAAGACGAGCGAACTACTAACAAGGGAAGTCTCTGAACCGGGAAATCGCAGATCCTGCTGGAACTATGCAGATACGTTGCGTGAGCCCGAATAGGCAGAACCGTGAAGAGAAATCTTTCGGAAATTAACTTCCCCTTGTACTAGATGAAAAATTAAGATTTACACGTTTAAATTGGCACGCCAGCGGCGTGAGCTTCATTGGCTGCGTCAGAGGTTGCTTCCCGGCCTACGGCGTACAGTCACCGAATGTGAGGCGACAGACCCGGCATACGCTTATATCCGTATACGGAGAGTGTCCCATGCATTGCATGATGAATATTAACATTGCAAAAGTTATATGTTGTCTGGAGGAAAAATATGGAAAATGTATGGAAAGGCCTCTCAGCATTCAAGAACAGGACCTGTTGGACAGTTTGGATGATAGGCTATTGATGGTTTTGTGCCTATCAGACTTTCTGGCGTTCGTCTCTTGTAACAAGTGTGTTTATTTGTTGTGCTTATTGATATTTACAGGTATCATAACTGGTTGTATAGAGAACAGCACTATGAACGTGGACTCCTATTCTACTCTTACTGTCGCCACACATGAGCTACCGGATGACAGTAACACCAGTAACACCAACAACTCTGATGAAGATAATATTTGGACTGCCACCGATAGCTCACCCAGGAAAGTGTCAGATGAAGCTGTAGGTATGGAATACAAACAAAATGCTGTTGATTATTGGAAAAGCGGTAAGAGGCACCCGCTTTCCTTTTCGTCGGTAAAAAGTAAGTTTCGCCGTTTAAAAAGCAAGAAAGATTTATATTTGTGGGCAGAGCAAGTGAAAAGGGGAGGCACCCGCCGCGACAAATTGAGGAGAATAACATGTGTCGTAAAAGCCCAATTTGACATTACCTATCAGAATAATGAAATTATACATGACGTGACAATTCAGCAATGGGCTATGCTAGCTGCACAGGACGTAAATTGTACGGGGTTTAAAGCCAGCCATTCCTGGGTGCAGCACTTTAAGGATCGCTATAATATAACTTCGCGGATAATAACAACTGTGACGACATCAAAGAACGCCCATCGAGAAATGGATATATGTCAGCAGCAGAAATATTCGTAGAAGAGGTTACATCGGTTCTTGATTCTCTCGGCCCTGGGAACGTATGTAATAGTGATCAAAGTGGGTTCAATTTGGAGATGTGTTCGGGTAGGACACTGGCTATAAAAGGGTCGAAAACGGTTTGCTCCAAAGTGCAATAAGTGGGGGCCACAACGCACAGTTATACAATAATGCCAACAATAACAGCAGCCGGCAAGCTACTAGGACCTCTCTTCATAACTCTGAAAGAACCAAAAGGTGTGTTTGGAAAAAGGGTGAAAGAAACTATGTTTGCACATGACAATATTTACATTGTTCCTACAAAATCTGGCAAAATGGGATCTGCACAATTGAAGGATTGGTTTCACAATGTTTTCGAACAGCATGTACCGTCCGGCAATGTGGCACTCCTTCTGGATTCCTTTTCTGGACATAAATCGTTAGAAAGTGAAGAGCGCACACGACTGATGATGATACCTCCTGGAGCCACAGCCTATTGTCAACCATTGGATGTATACGGCTTTAGGGTCTGGAAAAGCTTTGTCCGTAGATTTTCGAACACCGTTCGGTTAATGAATTTTGACATCAAATTGGCCCAGAGAAATACAATCTTTAAAATGCAGTCTCTGACATATCACCAATTGTCATCCCCTCGTTTTACTTCAATGTGGCAATACGCATGGTACCGAAGTCAGTACCTGTCCGACAATCCCTGTGGGTTTGAACACCCTGTGCCATATTGTTTCGATATCAGTGCAATACAATGTAGTACTTGCACTCGCCCGTGTTTCATACGGTGTGGATGGTGTAAGGCCAGTTTGTGTTTCCAACATTATTACCACGAACATCACTGTTGTCAGAACTATGTGAAGTAGCTTGGTCACTTACTCACTTGTTTGACTATTGGTTCAGTTTACTCTGTGTTGTGTTGTAATGATATGTATTTGTGATACCTTACATTGCATGATTAATAATAAAGCACGACGTGCAATATATTGTAAAGATGCAGCATTAATTTCCATGCCGCAGCGCAGGTTGTGAGCGCGAGTACGGGAGGGCAGTCGTTTGGAGCATGACCTTTTGAGCCACCAATCAGGCGTGAGGCACACCCGCGCTTGACCAGCGCGCACAGTTCAAAATTGTTGTACTTATTGCCGTCTACGGAGGGCAGGAGTTAATTTCCGAAAGATTTTTCTTCATGGTTCTGCCTAGTTGGGCTCAAGCAACATATTTGCTAAGCTTCAGCAGGATCCGCGATTCCCAGGTTCAGAGACTTCCCTTGTAAGTAACATTGTTAACGTTTAGTAACGTGAAAGAACAAGTTTATTATGGATCATAGAGAACTTGCTAATGAAAGGAATAAGAAGTACTTTGTGAATTGTATTAATGTGAACGAACATGTAATTGTTGTAATTTGATGCACAAGGTTTAATAATTTAGACAGGAGGTGAAAGTTAGGAGTGCATTCTGAACGGTAACATACTCTAGTGTAGTTAGCTAGTAAAATCACTAATTCTTCTACAAGTGTGTAGCAAGATGGGTTTTTCAAGGAAGTAATGCCGTGCGGAGTTGTGAAGATTGTTTATAAAGAGGAAAGGAAGGAAGTATAACATGTTTAGAGCGTAGTAAGACGCCTTTGATAAGTATTGTTCACTGTATTGCGGAAGGAAGGAATATATTGCTATGTGGAGCAACGAATTGTTACAAGATGAGTAAAAAGCGCTAACACAGAGGTTATTGTTTGAATTGTTTATGTTTGAGAGTATTTGTAAATGATCCACGTAATGTATAAAGTCTTGTAGTAGTTTCGCATCGATCTTTATCCTATTGTTTTATTTATAGACACGACATTCCAAGCTGTATTTAACTTAATTGTTTGATACTCAGGCTTATTTTATTATGACACACCACAAGTAGTACCTAAGAATTTTATCGTTGGTAGAAGCATTGTTGGAGAATTGTAATTTATGTAACAGAGACACTATGAAGCTGTCAGAGCGCGACTGACAGTGTTAATGGTAATTTTTGAACCGTGTGAAGCACGAGATTCGTAAATAATGTAAATATTTAAACCATATATTATTAATAACAATTTTATTAGAGTAGACAGTTACATTCTATGCACATTCGTGTATAATGTAGGGTTTTGAATTGTTAATTTCATTTTTCATAAGTGAACACCTGACCATTACAGACCATTTTCAATAACACAGCCACAGGGTGACTGTAAAGTTATGTAAACTTTTTATGAAACTTAATATCGTTACATTGCTGTAACAAGAATATTTAGATACACTTATTCTACAATTAGTAGAACCATTTGACGTGTGTATTAGTTAAAGTTAACATGTTTATTTATTCATGGTGATAGGGATTATTTTATTTAATTATCTGTATTTGTTTGGAAATAAATCCCAGGCACTAGTTTTTGTTTGCCTGTTCATTTTTATAAATCTGATCATCATTTCATTCTTGCAATCGACATGCGATAATACTGCGAATTAGTTACTAGAGTTCAAGTTAGTCTCAACGTTCACCGTTCACACCCGAGAGCCGAGATTCTCGTCCTACCATTTTGTGTTTAGGATAGTTTATTTCTATGTAAATGTGTAACTAATCGGTAGTGTTATTGCATGACCGGTATGCATCGAGGGTTCCCTAGTCATTATCCTAGTGGGGAAGCGTTGATCTACCTGGCCGGGTATCGACCTACCTACAATCCTTTTCTATCTTTGCGGATTTAGGCTATGGCTATGCGGGATTCGGGTGCAGTAAGGTACCGGTATTTCACTAATGATAAACAAATGACGACTTTTGGCTTTATAAACAATAGAAAGAGAAGTTTTCTCATAAGGAAAGACATGGACATGACCCTAATTAAAAGGATGGCCAACAATAGAGTGAGATGGAAGAAGTTTGTAGCTACCCACATGTTCCTACAAGGAATAAAAGGAAATAAGGAATTTCACTAATGTTTCAATACTCATATTTTTGTATTTTTTTTATCTTCGAATATCGAAATGTAAAACACATTACTACACACACAACATGTCAATATCTAATACACGAACTGCACGTGCAGCGAGCATAGTAACTGATATAACAGTAGCCTACAGTATTGCTTGAAACGAGAGCAATGTGGATGAGCAATCACTGGTGACGAGTAATGAGTGGTGACAGACTGCTATGACAAACAAAGAGCGCGTGCAGTGGCAGTAGCGAGGCAAGCGAACGATCTTTCTTCGAGATGGGAGCTAACGAACTAAAAGAGCGAACTAGTTCGCTAAGGAGCTGCGAACTAAACTGATCGCTCCCAGCCACGAACTATTATGCGCAAGACTACTCATAAGGGGAGGATACGATGCATGGGTCACAGATTCGAACTATCTTTAGTACACGTGTAGGACATGGCCAGGCGTATATCAGGTGCAAGTAGTAAGGTGCTCTTCTCAGCTGTTTTCGAGAAATTAATTAATTGCAATTACAGTGCGGCGTCCATGTGCGTTGTACGCTAGCAAGAACCCAACGAGCGCATGGTGCAGGGGTAAGAGCCCTGCTTCGTATGCGTGGGATCACTGGATCGAATTCTACCGGTGAGCCTTTGCAGTGTGTTGTTTCTTTTTTTTTTTTTTTTTTTTCCGTAACCATTGGCTATTTCGAACCATTACCCATAGCATTAGTCATTGCTTGCGGGGTCTGATGGTTGACAGACATGCAATGAACGGAACAGACTGGGTCTTCAATGTATAAATGTATACATATACTAGAATACACCTGACCATGTATAATACCAAAGTATTTGCAATGCCAATATTATACATTATGTAATGTCACAAACATTGACCCGGGTACGATGATTCCAGAATCCCTTTTCCGGCTCACATAACACGTTATTAAAATTGACTGCAAAATAAACAGTATTCACAACACCTACAGTTGTACGAATTGCCAATGTTTACCAAAAAAAAAAAACACAATGCAAAGGCTCACCAGTGGAATTTGATCCAGCGCTTACGAAGCAGGGCTCTTACCCCTGCACCTCGCCTTCATTGGATTCTTGCTAGCGTACAACGCGCATACAGTAGACGCCGCACAGCATTTATTGCAATTAATTAATCTCGGAAACGACTGAGAAGCGCACCTTACTACTTGCACCTGATATACGCCTGGTCATGTCCTACACGTGTACTAAAGATGGTTCGAATCGGTGACCAATGCAGCGTATCCTCCCCTTGTCATCAGCAGCTCAGCAAGGTGCGCGCCTGGTGTCAGCAGACAGCACAACGGTAGGTGTCTTTGAAACCACCAAACTTGGAGACTAACAGAGAATGCTGCCTTTGCTCAGCAGCAGTATCGGCACACAGCACAGCAGTAAGTGTATTTCAAACTTGGTCATCTCCAGCTGGAGAGGAGACTGACTGAGAACAAGGTCATTGCTCAGCAACAACGCTGTAAGGTATCTTGTGTCGGTGGACGGCAGGATGGTAAATGATTTTCAATCTGCATTATCATGACTTCCAGCAGAAGACTTGGGGACAGCAGTGCAGCAGGGTCCTTGCCTATAGTGCGGGACAAACCATTGGAAGCCTGAAGGTCACGTGTAGTTGGTGCGCTGTTGTCCTGTACGTTCTCGCATCCAGCACGCGACTGAAAGTACGATGCAATAGAATGGCAACACCGCCGGGCGCGGGGTGGAGAGCGGAGCGGAGAGCCGGTTGACCTTCAGGCTTCCAATGGTTTGTCCCGCTCTATAGTGTCAATGGGTGGCACAACAGTAAGCATGTTTCAAACTACTTTGTCATATCCTACAGCTGTAACTGGAAAGGAGACTGGCTCAGCAGCAGTGCAGCCATGGACCACACAGTGGTTAGCATCTATCAAACAGGGGTTTCTAAGAAACATAGACTGATGTCTAGAAATGAAGATAGTATAACTATACTAATTTGCAATGACAGTTTGAGGAAGGCAACGGATATTCACTGATGTCATACAAATCTCATAGAGAAGACTAGGTTTTCAAACGACAAGGATATGGGATGAAATTTAGCATAAATAAGAGTGAGATGGTGATCAGAACAAGGAAGAAGGAACAAACCACAACGGGAATAACAATTGGTGGGGAACAGCTGAAGAAAGTGGAGAGTTTCAAGTATCTGGGAAGAAGCCTGATACAAGATAATGGAAGAAACGATAGAGAAATAAATGAGCGGGGGAGACAGGCAGAAGCATTCCGGAGGAGGAAGAGAAAGACAATGGTATGAGAGTGTGCTTGGACCAGAGGGTTGGGGCAGAAGAAATGAGGAAGGAAAGAGACTGTTGGACTTCTGCCAAAGGAACAGCCTGCTAGTTGGGAACTCCTGGTTCAATAAAAGAGAGAGCCACACAATCACATGTTACAGTGATGACTTGACCAGGAAGTCGGTGGTCGACTATATACTGTATGAGAAAGAATTAAATAAGAACATCACGGATTTGCACCAAAATAATGTAATTGTAAAAATTAAGCATTGTATTAATTATTTGGCAGTTCATTTTACATCACCAGAAAGAGCAGAAAATTCTCTTACCAGACCATGCAATAATTTTATTTGATTTATCACTTTCATTGTAGGAAAATAATCAATATTGCAGAGGTAGAAAAGAGCTAGACTAATTGCAGGACGTGCGAGTGAGATGTAAATACTACACATCAGTGGCGGCTGGTAATAATTATCTTGGTGGTGCCAGGAAATTCAAAATTTGCAATCCAATCGTTCAAACGTTGCAAGTTGAAGTTAGTTCCTGTAAGTCATTCCAGCCTCAGTTTTCATATCAGGCTAATTACAACTTCTGACAACTTATACTGCATATTTTATGCTATAAGCCTAAGTTTCAGAATCACAGTATTTAACTGTGTAGTTGTACAAGGTCCGCAATACAACTTTTACACAATTTCAGCTACCACCGGGAAATAAACAGGTAAAATAAAATGAACAAGATGCCCTACTGTCAAGACAGATATAACCTAAACTTGGGAAGGATATCCGCTGCACCCGATATAATTAAACACAAAAATAATGTAACGTTGCTCCTATTAAATACTCGCAAAGCCACCAGAAAAGTTACATTATTTAAATGAAAAGTTAACAAACCCGATAATTTGTATCTACGTTCTGGTAGGCATAACTGTGTCGCCAACTTAAACCAACGAAACAAAGCACACCTTACTGCATAAAGTCCGGATTGTTACATTATAAATAGAGAAATAAGTATTCCTACCACCGATATGAGTGTGAAAATGATGCTAAATGTCTAACAAAAAAGTACTAAAAGCATCTTGTATATATTTATAAGGACATTGATGCTAAATGGGATCAATATAAATTAACACCAAGAAGAGAAGCTGAGGCCTTCTTCTGACTTAACACTGGCCATGACTGCCTTTGCAGCTCATCAGAAAAGAATGAACATCCTGAGATCAGAAGAATGCACACTTTGTCACGAACCTGGAAGTAAAATGGATAAGGGGCACCTGCTACATTGCAACAAACTTGATTTGACTGCTAGAACTTCAGGAAACCTCACACAACTCTATTGGAACGCAAGAAAGCTGAAGGAAAGCTTGTCAGTTCGCGTGCTCGTTGAAACGAATGCACAAAATAAGGCATATGCTTGCCATTTCCTTGAAGTTCAAATTGAATATAAACTGTTATTGAGAGGGCACATTGGTGGTGCCATGGCACACCGGCACTACCTCACGGGCCGCCCCTGCTACACATAATACAAAACTGTTAACCATGGGTTAAATGGCCTGCAAAAGTTAGTTCCTGTAAGTCATTCCAGCCTCAGTTTTCATATCAGGCTAATTACAACTTCTGACAACTTATGCCGCACATAACAATGTTCAGGCTGACACGCTATATTGAAACTCCTCCCAGTCTGCCCTACATAATCAGCTTTACATTCTTTACATTGGAGTTTGTATATGCCTGATTTATTAAATTTACTGTCTTGATTAATTTTCTTAGAATTGAACAATTTATCTTGATTGGTATTGGTGGTCCTGTATGCTGTTTTCATGTTATGTTTCTTAAGTGAATTAGTAATATTGTGTGTTAGTAGATTTGTGTATATGAAAATGTTTAATGAGCACTTAAACACCATTAAACACCGGAAGTTTTCGGCTATGGGTAACCATATGGAAAATTCTGGGTATAAATTCACCAATATCAAAGGAGATCTCAAAATCGTACACTACGAAAATAAAGGAACATTATTAAACATTATGGAGCAAATAGATATAGCACAAAAATTAAACCCAGGCCATAATTTAAATAAAATTAACTTTGATACCGACATATTGTATGACACACTAACGGAATATGTTAAGAACACCAGCAACAAAAAAGCTCCTTAAATTAGTCATTATATGCATCCATCTATTACATACATTTTTACATGCGCAAGGTCAATACCACCAGAGAGACTTAGGCGTGAATTCCCCGCCTGCCCTTCCTCTCTCCTTGCCCTCCCCTTTCTCTTCCCTTTTCCCCCTTCCTCCCTCCGCACACCATGTGATTTCATCCCAGTAGCAAGTCTTGTTCTGTGTTTCCTTAATCAGTTGCTCTCCACTCACAATCGGTGATTTCACGTGTGTTCAGACAGAGATATAAAGTCTCATGCTGGCCTCTCATATTACCTACTCAACTTAAATTTACTAGTAGGATTCTAGACTTCCAAATTTCTTTCTTTCATAGATTCCATATGTATAAATGGAACATAAGAGACATCCTATCGTCCATGGGGATTTAGAGGAATTCCTGTCAACCTATTAGTCATCTAATTAGACAGCAGTAAGTTTTTAGTTTTTAGATTTCACTTATAGTTTTGGCTGAATGTAAAATGTCCAGTGGGACAATATTTTTAATTGGGTATTTTTTTCTACAGTCTTTTGCGCTCTCTGCTGGGATTTCCTCGTTTTTCCATCACTCACTTCATGGATCCGCATTCCTATATACAACTTAATCTTTTCATGTGAAAAGAATGTGTTACTAATTGTTCTATCCCACTATATAACGCCAAAATATTGTTTTTTACTTGTGCAACGTAAGACTTTATCAACCTATGAGCCCATCACAATTGGGATAGTGTTATATATTTTTAAATGTTTCCCATATGACCAATAGGATTGGACAGTTGCTTTACCGCAAAAAAAAAAAAAAACACCTAACAAATTATACTGTTAGCCTTCAACAAGGAATATTGAGCATGATCAATTTTGCATGAATATTTAATTTTAAGATTTTAATTCTACGTTTTTTGCAATTTTTAACGTGTTTTGGACGATTTTTACCAATCAGTATTTATTTTTAGTGAGTGATTTTCTAGTGTACTTTCAATGGTTTTTGAGTCGATGTATTGTTAGATGTATCTTGATAAGTGGTTGATGAAGGGAGCCTTTGAGCCCCAAAACATGTACCACCAACAGGGGACTATGCAAATTTATGTATAAATAATGTATTGAGTGACGGGAAAGTCACATATATATTTTACTAATTTTCATCATCTTCATTTCCCCTTTTCCAGCTGACACTGGGTGGCGGCAAATATGGTTCCTCTCCACTTTGTTCTGTCGTTCCACCATTCCTCTTCCGACACGCCGTTCCAATCCAGGTTCCGTTTTCTAATGCTATACTTCACCGAGTCCATTCAACACATTCTTAGTCTTCCTCGTCCTCTCTTCCCTGTCATCCGTCATTCCAGTGCTCGTCCTGGTAGCCTTACTTCATTCATCCGTTTGACATGTCCAAACCATCTCAATCTGTTTTGCTCCAGTTTGTCATTTAGTTTCTCTACTCCCAGTTCTTTCCATGTATCTTCATTTCTCACTCTGTCTCTCGTTTTCTGGACCATACTTTTCAGGAATCTCATGTCAGCTGCCTGTACTCTGCTCTCATCCCTCTTAGTCATTGTCCAAGTTTCTGCTGCATATATCATTATAGGAACATAATATTTTATTAAGTATAATAAGATCACACAGATAATATTTGTATATAAATTTAAACCTCGACCCCAGTGATCAGGATCTAATGATGACTGTTTGACAGTCGAAACTTGTAATCCTTAATTGCCCCATTATTAATAGTGATAATAACTAATACATGTTATTTTCTTCAGAAGTGTTTATTAACTTGCCCAGTCATTGGGCAAATTCGTATTGACTGACTGAAGAGTTACAACTAACAGTGAGGAGCCTAGAATCAAAACCCGCCACGTTCATCGAATATGAAAAATGAGATGAAGTTGCCTTTACATGAACTTGCACACGGGCAGCTCAACGGTGACATTATTTTCCTTTAAATTACGCTATTTCCCTTTGAAAATGGCGGACAAAACTTGGAGTTAATTTCAAAATCTACTAGGCTCAATTGAACTTCCGCCATTGTTAGTTTCAAAATCCACTAAGTCGTTTTCAGCCAATCAGCACTTAGAATTGCATTACCCAGGATTCCTTCATACTGTTGTGTTTTGTAATGTGTGGTTAAGTGTTGTTTTAAATATGTGCATAATCATAATTCACGTCAGGTTTTCATTTCATACATAATGTGGATGGTGCACGTTCACGTGCTTTCCTTCTTACCTTGTTTTTATTTTTAGAACTGCTTTTCTTACTTTCAAAAACATCTATATGTACATTTCACTTTCAAAACCAGTTAACTCCTAATTAATCTTAAGAATTGTGTTACTTTCCATTAAGGGACAATCCTGTAATTGGTTGGAATGCATCGTTTGATGACAAAGTAATTAATAAACGAAATGTTCATATTCCAAGAATGTTTTTTCATATGTTAACAGTTTTCCTCATTTTCCCACAAATTTTGTTTTGTGGACTTGGCGGGTTTTAATTCTAGGCGCCTCAGTTATTATAGGCAGCACTGAAAAAAATAGTTTCAAAACTTTACATTTATGTGATCCATGAACATCAATTTACATTTCTAATTTGATCCAGGAGTAATAACAGGCAGCTTTCTTGAGTTGTATGCCTTTCTTAGTCATTAGGGGCAGATGATCTCATAGTTCCGCCCCTTAAAACAACAATAACTACTTTCTTAGTCATTACTTCATTTATGTTTATTGTTGTTTATTTAATACTTTTAGGAAGTTCAACATTCAAGAAAAAATTCATAATGGGAAAATAACAGAAGCAGATTTTAGGAAACAACGCATATATGCAGAAGCTTTGCAATATGAAGAGGAACATGTGTGGATGAAGAGGTTGAAACAGGATCTTATGAATTCACCTCACGATGAAAGAAGGCAAAGGTAAAGATTTTGAAACATAATTTCTCATTAAGATAATTGTCATTCAACATTTTCTCTTCTGAGAGCTTTACACTGTTTGTTTTAACTTGAAACTTTGTGTTTTGCATGTGTAGTAGGTTTCGGATATTTTAAGTGGTCAACGTTTCCATCAATAGGGAGTGTTGGCTGCACTTCTTTGGTAGGTTTTTTTTCTGATATTCATTAAAAGGGAGAATCTGCTGCTATTTTACTCGTTCATTACCAATCTTTTTGAGTCCTGGAGAAAAAGAAAGATGCTGGTAAGGTTTACTGCTGCATATACCCCAGAGAATAGGTCAATGGATGTAATATATGGATTTAAAATCATAAACAAGCATTTGTTATACAACTAGTAATTTAATTGTTCTGTGATTCCTCTAAAGACTGTTCTAACAAATTTAAATTTGCCCATGTACAAACCAATGGGTTAAACCATTAGTCACTATTCTCTGAGTCGGAGAAATACATAACAGGAGATCAAATATAGGAATTCTGCGAAACTAGGAAACGTAATTACTCTTAATCTGTTTGATGATACAGGGTCTTCTATTTTGCTTGGCAAGGACATTCTCGTTCAAGCGCTCTGCCAGTGACGGCTCAGTTGCTCGCTGCCGCGCGCATATGTACGGCAGAGTATGGTGCTTAAAATCAGTATCACGCATTTTTACTCACCATGTTTACAGTAGATGCTGAAAATGTTCCCCATCCGCTGCCAAACATAATGGGCATCTCTTTATGAAGTTTCTGGTTACTTCAGTTAATTAGCTTCAGTAAGAAAATAATGACCTTTACGTCTATTTTTATTGTTTACTGAACCTGTATGTTGGAATCTCTTAGCCAGTTGTTTTATTGTGATTGTGTATAGTGCTGTAATGCCTTATGTGAAATATTCGTTACGTGAACTTGTATATCTGCACAATACGTACATAAAGTGCTGGAAATCATGCGCTAGAACAAGACAAAAGTTTCGAGTGAAGTTTCCAGGGAGACCCATTCCTATAAATCGGTAAAAGGTAGCTAAAAAGTAGCTAATTTTTACTTCATCCTTGCAGTAGTCACCCTGACTACATGGTGTATTGGCTTGCATTCTTGGCTGTCGCCCTGGAGGTTCGGTATCAAATTTCGAATATTTTTAAAAATTGATCTGGCTAGCTCAACCCAGTATTGCTAGCATTTCGCCCCAGGCTATCATTGGGCTCATCAGTACACTTGGAGGTTCGGGTCAATTCCCGGCTCTGCCATCCTGGAAGTGCTTTTCCATAGTTTCCCCATTTCTATTCGTATCATAAGGTCACGGCCGCGTCCTTTCCCATCCTCACCTAAATTATAAATATTATTCACTATTACAGCCATCACAATAACACAGGTTATTCAGACAAAATATTTATGTATACAGTGGAATCTCTTTAGTACGTTTTTCAAGGGACTGAAAAATTTGGACGTCATATGCGGGAAAATGTACTACCGAAAAACGCCATACTGCATTTACAACGTATAAAAAAGAACGTGGCGTATATATGGACGTTAAATCGCCGACCTTAGTAAGTGATTGTATGCACTACTACAGTCACGACATAAACATAGGTTATCAGTAACTTACACGGAATAAGTAACATAAAAATGAATTACTGTACCTCTACACTACAGTATAATACAGGGTCTTTATTTTTGCTTAGCAAGGACATTCTCGTTCTCGCGCTCCGCCAGTGACGGCTCAGTTGCCGGCGACCGCGCATGCACATGTAGGCCTACGGCAGAATACGGTGCTTAAAATCAGTAGCCTACCATGCAGTTTTACTGGCCATGATTTACAGTAGATGCTGAAAATGTTCCCCATCTGCTTCCAAACACATATAATACAGGGTCTTTCTTTATATTTGATCAGTAAGGACATTCTCGCGCTCCGCCAGTGACGGCTCTATCGCCGGCGACCGCGCACGCATATGTTTGAAGCACGGGCTTGCTTGAACCACTTCAATAAAGCGCTTTCTAGTTCAGTAAACTGTCCCTCTCGCACACGTTTCCTTTTGCCGCTCACCCCTTCTTCAAATGCACGTTCAATTTCCTTCCTTTTGCCGAGAATCGTGTTCAGTGTAGACGGAGGAATGTTCCACTTTTGCACTATATCCACATGCTTCATGTGAGGATTGCATTCCACGTCTCGAATGTATTTCATCTTCTCATCATTAGTTATCTGCCGTACTTTCTTCTTATCCATTATGAAACACGCAATAAAATAGGTCATAACTGGACGTGAACACTAAGAACTAGAAGACAATAGTGCGGAACATGAAGACAATAATGCGCCTATGTGAGAAATAAACAAAGGGAAGGGGGTGAAGGGCAGCGGGAGAGAGACACGTTGCCTGTGTTGTGTCATAGCTATAGCCACTTCTACGCCGTCAAACACAATAAAATCATCTACACTGTCAATAACTATCAGAGAATATGAGGCAATATCACGTCGGGTTTTCCAGAAGCCGAATTTTATAATGAAATAAGAATAAAATCCGGTTCGCTTACAAAGAGAACAACGGAAATTTGATCGTCGTAAGCGGGAATAGAGAACGTATTAAGGGGATATATCAACATGTATTTTGTAGAATTGGGACTGGGACTTGAGAAAATCATCGCGCTAAACGGGAAAACGTCGTAACCGAGAATGTGCTAACGAGACTCCACTGTATACACACACCTTGGCAGGGGCGGATCTAGGGGAGGACGAGGAGGGCAACCGCCCAGGGCCCCGCAGTCCGGGGGCCCCGCGCCATGGATTATTTTAAATTTAATTAATTAATTATACTTTTCAAGCTAATTTATAATTCATATTCCTTTTTTCAGTGCAGTTATGACCTCCCGTGACGTTTAGCAAGTTTAGATTTCAGTGAAATAATAGAAGACTTCAGCCAGGAAAAAAGTCGCAAAGTAAAATTTCAATATTTCATAGTTTACATAATCTTCTTCGAGGGGACTTAAAGGTTTCTTTCATATTATTAAAATAATGTACTGTAGTGTATTCAAAATATTGCAACTATTCTTTATTTTATTATTATTATTACCAAACTATTTTCCATTTGATTTTATTTTTTTTTATTTCCTATTGTGGGCCCCACCTTATCATATCGCCCAGGGCCCCGCAAGGCCTGGATCCGCCACTGCACCTTGGTATACAAGGCTAAATGACTGCAATGTCCAAGCCTCTCAGATGAAACGCCGATACTCCATCAAATTTCAAAGAAAATTGATGAGGTGATCTCAAGCTAACCGATGGGTCTGATGCTAGGATGAAACATGGGAAAATGGATCGACTGGATCAGTGTTCAATTTCAATTTTCTTTGAAATTTGATAGAATGTTCCCTCTTATCACAGATAGTAAAAAATACTGGAAAGGATATTAGAAAGAAGAAAGAAGAAAGGTGGAAGGAGAGTTGCAAGAGGAACAGTATGGCTTCAGGAGTGGAAGATCCACAGTGGACCCAATCTTTAGCTTGAGGCAGGCGATGGAAAAGAACTGGGAATATGGAGAGGATTTGATCATGACTTTCATAGATCTGGAAAAGGCATATGATAGTGTCCCCAGAGAGAAGGTATGGGAAACCATGGTTAAGAAGAGACTGGGAAGAGAAATGTTGGAAATGGTGCAAGCAATGTACAACAACTGTGTTAGCAGGGTACTGACCCCAGTTGGAAAGACAGATTGGTTTAGGAACAAGACTGGGCTAAGACAGGGGAGTGTGCTGTCACCTCTCTTGTTCATAATGGTGATGGATGAAATTGTATAGGAAACAAAGGAAGCATATGGACATAAAGAAATGAAGTTACTATTATTTGCAGACGATATTGTGGTCTGGGGAAGGAACACCGAAGAAGTGCAAAAACAACTAGATGCACTGAACGAAAATATTCAGAAGTACGGCCTGAAAATCAGTATAGAGAAAGAAGAAAAATAAGAAGCTGAATCTTTAATATTTTTTTTGAGATATGTATATACTTGTTTTGGTTAAGTGCTCCAATGAGGGCATAACATATGTAAATAAATAAATAAATAGAGAAAAGCAAGACCATGGTGATGACAAGAGGGGAAAGACAAGGAAAGGGCACTGTGAAAATTGGAAGTCAGAGTTTGGAAATTGTGGACACGTTCAAATACCTAGGAAGTGAATTGATGCAAACTGGTAGGTTGGACATGGAGATTGGCAGGAGGGTACAGCAGAGCAATGCAGTCTATCAAAGTGTAAGAAAACTTGTTTGGGATAAGGAAGTACCAAGGAAAAGCAAGGAGGTAATGTATAAAGTGTACTATGTTCCCATATTAACTTATGCAGCTGAGACTTGGATCCTGACAAGCAGGCAAGAGAGTAGAATCCAAGCCAGTGAAATGAAATTCCTAAGAAGTATGATAGGAAAGACAAGGAAAGACAGAGTGAGGAATGAAGATGTTAGGAAGGAAGTTGGGATGTGAAAACTAAATGAGAGAATTGAGAAGAATAAACTAAGGTGGTTTGGACATGTAAAGAGGATGGAGGAAAATAGAATACCAAGACAGATGCTGGAGGCGAAGTGCAAGGGTAAGATAGCAAGAGGAAGACCTAGAACAAGGTGGATTGATTCGGTGAAGAACAGCGTAAGAAAAAGAAATCTGGACTGGCACAAGATCGTGGAAGAAGAATGGTGGGAGGAAAGAGGAAAGTGGAGAAGTGCCATAAATACCCGACCCGGCAGGAGCTGGATAAGGGGAAATGATGATGATGATTGATAGAATGTTGAATGGATATAAGATGTATTTCAGGTGTGAAATGCTTAGTTTATTAAAACATTAAGATATAATGTAGCATGGTAAATACTGTTTTTTTTATAATGTAGTAGTTAAACAAGCCTTTGTTGTTAGAATGAATTAATCATGGGAACATCTATTTTCAAACTACAGTATATAGTTGGCCAACATTCCCGAGAAATAGATCTTAATTTGGCTGGTATCAAGGCTAAATTGAAGGCAAGATGATGATGCATTTTCAGGTCCCCATACATTGGGAATAAAGGGTAGTTAGGACCAAGCGTTGTCCTAATCAATATTCATTTATTTGCTTAGCGTATAAAAGATCATTGAGAGGGTTAATGTGTTCCAGGGATGTTGTGAACAGAGTGTTGCAAGACAGACTGCACCCTCTGGGTAGTTTCATGTGCCAGATGCAGCATGCAGTCCTCGATAAAGTAACTCCTATTATTGGAACACATCAGCACAGTCTTCCAGCACCTTTCAATGGCAACATCATAGAGCCAAGGAGACGGCCTCTGTCCGTGTCCAGCGTCAATGCAGATCTGTATGATCTAGCGCTAGAAGCTGGAAATGTAAGGATGGATTCAGGAGATCATAATTCATATGAACATTTACATCAGGATATGATTGCCAAAGAAGAGGAGGAAGCCCTTCAAAGGCACTTCCAGAACATTGCTGACGGTAAGTGGTCCAAGGTAGTTTATGGGCTCTGTCCATCCCGGATAGGGAAGAAAACGATATACCGTATTTACTCGGCTATAGAACCCCTCTTTTTTCTAAATTTTTAGTTCCGAATTCGCAAAAATCCATTATTTTGGGAAAGAGTAAAAATAAGCTATTTTATTTTGATGCTACGTAGTACGATATATTTAATCAAAATAAACGAAGTTTACATCTTTAATCAGCCCATTATGACACTGCCATAACCTCACTTATGCACCACTATTCCCGGCTATCCCCAATGACTTTCACTACTATCCCTTCTCAGCTTTATTCGACTCCATAACAGAATCCGTTAGGTCCGTATTGACAAGAAATGTTATGCCACAATTTGAGGAAAAACTCCGTCAATCAATACCTTTTATTTTCAAAACGGATAGGGGACATGTTTCGAGCTATTTTTCTTAGCCCTTATTCAGCTCTGACTTAAGTAGTATTAGACAATCAATCTTTGTACATCTCCTTTCATCAAATAAAAAACATGCAAAAATACACTGCAAACAAACATGTTAAAAACACTATAAAAACATATTATAACACACTAAAAAACACCGTGAAATAACTCTGTATAAATGCTGTGTCAAGTTTGAGGAAGCCTGTTACAAACATGACTTGTTGTTACCGTGTAAGCAAATTGTATGTTGTGTCATTGATTATGACATTTTTCTTGATGGGGCAGTTTTGCCACGTAAAAATATTAAAAACACTAACAGCACTATAAAACATCTATTGTGACTATTGCGTCATGTAAATTCACACTGATTGTCGCTTTGTTCATCTCGATGCGAGCTTGATTTTGTGACCTGATCTTTATTGAGGATTATTTTCTGAGGTTTTCTTCATTGTTGGAAAGCCTGTGAAATAAGGTGTGCTCTACTTGCGCCCCAAGTCTGTCCAAAAATGAAAAAGTAACGGAAATTAGAAAACAGAACAACGATCTGAGATCTTGAAAAGCGGAAACCACAAGGTATTGATTGACGGAGTTTTTCCTCAAATTGTGGCATAACTACTATCCCTTGCTAAGCAAAAATCTTAGAATCAAAGAAATAGAACGGACAAAGTATCAGACATGGAAATGCAAACTTTATTTGAACAGGGAGGGAGAATGCATCAATTAGGGAATGAGTGATGATGCTGAACGATCACATATCACTAACATTTGTAAAGACAGCCGAGTATGTATTATTCACATGTTTCACATTAATATACCAATAACGTGTCACACAAACGTCGACAGTTCTTGCAACAAATGAAATGTGTTTAAAATAAAACTGAGAAGAAGGCTACTGCGAACACCATTTCCAAGGACATTACATCTTTGTATACAAAACAAAAGAATGCAGGCAAGATATGAAACCATAACGTTCATCGGCCAGATTTTAAACTTGGCGCTTCTACTCGGCCAATAGTGTGGCATCTTCTATTGGATATCGGGTGAAGCCTATTGACTACACAATTCGACATCCTGCCTAATCGCATACGTGGTATATGTATGCAAAATGGCGGTCATATCGTCTGAATAACTAAATAATGTAACAAGAAAAATATTTTTGTCATAAAAGAGGATGAATTTCAGTTATAATATTTTTTTTTTTTTTCAGAAATCGTCAATTTCCAAGAATGTTGTATTTTGACTCCAATAATTAAGGAAGGGTACTATAAGCAATTTCCAAGAATTTTGTATTTTGGCTCTCGAAAGTTCAAGGAGGTACTATAGGCGAGGGGGTTCTATAGCCGAGTAAATACGGTAGTGAAAACCAAGTTTCTGTGCCACTCAAGGTCAGCTTCTCCTCTGTTTCCCTCACTATGGTCCTACTCCCTGACCCATACTGCTCTGAGTCACGAGACATGAATATAGTAGAATGGACAGTTGTACCCAAAGTACTGTAAATTTGTCAGTCGAAGTTGAGCAGTGATTAGGGAATTGCTGTTGAGCTGTACTCCTGGGGAAGTGGGTGGCAAGTGGGAAAGTTAGTGGTGGGGATGTGCTGCATGGTCTTGAGTGTCATACAGACTTAGTTTTGACTATCATCAAGAGAGGAATGATTAATTTCATTCTCATTCCAACCCCCCACTTTTCTTCGCTCAATCTATCAGACAGAATGTGCAGCAGAATTATCATTTTTATTTAATGCAGAAATAGAGGTGGTAGCACTAACTGGTAGTGGTTGAGATCACAGCCGCATGTGTATTTCTGTGTGCCCCACGAAATATGAGTTAGACATACAGCTCATTTTTACATGGTAAAAATCATATGACAACTGTAAAATAGAATAACAAAAATTAATTGTGATAAATGTTACTTAATTGGATGAAACATGTATAAATGTTCACAAAATATGTGGTCACTGCATTACACAAAAGTTGATCTAAAGCAAAAAGGAGATTTAATTCAATTGACCTTTAGAATACCAGTGAGCGCAAAAGCGTTCCTTGCAGCACTTGCAGAATTTACCAGAAATGCAATGTAATATTTTATCAAACTACTTACCCCTAGTTGGGCTACCATAACCACTTATCATCACAGGTAGTGGGGCAATAAACTTGCTTTAAATGAATCCACAAATACACAAGACACACAACTCATATATCTTCACACACTATATTTATATTAATTATAATATGGTTATCCAAATGTGAGCATTTCATTCATTGGCTGGAAGAAAACATCAACAACAATCCACCATCTTGCCTCAAAATCACCCATAAACAGCCCATTCCCATGGCAACCTCCACATGCCAAAGAAGCTTTTGACCAAACAGTCAAGGCCTCCTGGTGCCACCAGCCAAGGCCACCCATCCGTAGACCACCAGAAAAAGAATCCTATGGGCACTGACCACACAAGAGACTCCATGGCGCTCCACGAACAAGTAGCCATGTCTGGCAACCTGATAAAATAATAACGGCCCCTTTGAGAGAGAATTATTTCTAACTAAAGGTTAGAAATTCACTCTCAACCCTCAAAACAAAAACATAAGTTAAGATATATAAAGCAAACACTAACCAAAACAAAATCACATACAGAAACAAATCACACATCATAATCAGAAAAAACCATTGGCACTATCACCACAGAAACAACCATTCTAGATTAACCGGAATCACCAGCATAAATATTTTCTTCAGAAAGAACGGCTGAATCGTAATAAGACCTGTCTGTGCCGTCGTCATAATCATCTTCGTCTGCATCATCTGCTTCACTGTCTTCTGACTGTGTCTCGCCTGCTCCTTCAGTCTTCTTGGCTGCCTTCTTCTTCTGTACCAGTTTCTTCATCTGCCTTAGCTTCCTCAGCAATTCTTTTCTTCTCATCTTTTTTTTTCTCTTTGCCTTTATCCCTTTTCATCATCATCATCATCTTGTACAGTTTCCAGCCCCAGGCTGGGTCTGTTTGGAACATAAGCCTCGCCACTTAGTCCTTTCTTCCCACCACCTCTCCGCTGTCACTCTGGTCCAGTCCTCGCCTCTCTTCTTGACACATTCCTCCACTCCTTTCAGCCATCTATCTCTTGGTCTTTCCCTTGGTCGTTTCTTCTGCATCTGCATGTCATGTATCCTCTTGGGAATCCTCTTCTCATCCATTCTCTTTAAGTGTCCATACCACCTCAGTCTTGATGTCTCAATCCTACCTTGCAAGGGCTCCTCTTTCACCATTTCCCTGACCTTTTCATTCCTCAACCTGTCTCTTCTTGTTACTCCGATCCTACTTCGCAGGAACTTCATTTCACCTGGCTGTATTCTGCTTATGTCTCTTTTCTTTATTGTCCACGTTTCTGAAGCATACGTCAGTATCGGGATATAGTAGCTTCTGTATAACACTTCCTTGCTTTTTTGTGGGACATCTTTATTCCACACTAAGCTCCTAATGCTTCTCAGAAATGCTTCTGCCTGTCTGCCACGTTCCGTAATCTCTTTTTCATTTCTCCCATTTTCCTCCACTATACTTCCCAAGTACTTGAGACTTTCCACCTGCTTCAGCTGTCCACCTCCAAGTGTTATCCCACTCATTGGTCTGTCCTTTTTCCTGGTCGTTAACAGGATCTCACATTTACTGCTGTTGAACTTCCATCCGTACTCTCCAACTGTTTCTTCCTTCAGTTGCTCCTGAATTTCTTCCTCCTTGTTTCCCCAGACCATGAGATCATCTGCAAACACCATTGCTTTCATCTTATCTTCTCCTATCTTTCATGCTATCCGTGTCATTACCTCGTCCATAACCACAATAAAGAGAAGGGGTGACACCGCACTACCCTGTTTCAGGCCACTCATTTGTCTGAACCAGTCTGTTCTTTCCCCTCCAACTTTCACACAACTCACACTTCCACAATACATCTCCTTCACTCTGCCTACAGTCCCTCTTTCCACTCCCATGTTTTCCATTGCTTTCCAAACCTTCTCCCTACACACACTATCATAGGCCTTTTCGATGTCCAGGAAGGCCATCAACAGATCCTCTCCAAATTCGTAGTGGTGTTCCTGGAGCTGTCTCACTGAAAATATGAGATCCACTGTTGATGTCCCAGGTCTGAATCCATACTGCTCCTCTCTCAATTTTCTCTCCACTTTGGCTCCCTTTATCCCTTTTATTTTCTCCTTTTCTTTCTTCTGATCCTTCACTCTCTTATCCCGATCTGCCTGACATCTCTTCCTCTTCTTACTGCTTCTCTTTGCCTTCCATTTGGTCCATTTCTTCCTCCAACTTGTTCTCCTGCCTATCCCTCTCCTCCAACGCTTCTTCACGTTATCTTCTATCTCATCTTTCTCCTTGTTTTCAGTCTTATTCTCGTCATTCATTTGACGTCCTCTTCTGTTACGTCGTCGACGACCTCTGTGTCTACCTCCGCAACTGCTCTCTCTTCTACGCCTGCTATGGTCTCTCCGATATATACCTCTACAACATCGCCTTATCTTTTCCACTTCTTGATTATTTTTCCTGCGCCCCCTAACAACAAGTACTTCATAGATCTTCTCCTCTTCCTCAACAGACACACTCACAGATTCTACTATTTCAACTTTCTGTTCCACACTGCATATGCTAACCACCTGCTCTTTGATCTTGTCAAACTTCTCAGACATATGCTCACTGACCTCATCAAAGACCTCACCAAGCTTTCTGGACCTTATCTTTTCCACTTCTTTACCCCCCCCTAACATCACGTACTTCAATTTCTTCTCCTCCTTCACAGACACACTCACAGATTCCACTATTTCAACTTTCTCTTCTACAACACATATGACCTCCACTCTCTGTTCTTCCAACTTGCCTTTCTCCTTCTCCTCCTGCTCCAACTTCTCTTTCTCCTTCGCAGCCTTCTGCCGGTTGATCATCCTATCCTGCACCTCTAAGAGCTTCTTCACTATGACTATCATCTCAGCTTCAGCTTCAAAACTTAACTTGTTTTCCCCCATATTTCTTTATTCATGCTCCTGTTTTTGTGTGATTCACTTTATTCTTACCCCACGTTGGGCGCCAATTGTAATATTTTATCAAACTACTTACCCCTAGTTGGGCTACCATAACCACTTATCATCTCAGGTAGTGGGGCAATAAACTTGCTTTAAATGAATCCACAAATACACAAGACACACAACTCATATATCTTCACACACTATATTTATTAATTATAATATGGTTATCCAAATGTAAGCATTTCATTCATTGGCTGGAAGAAAACATCAACAACAATCCACCATCTTGCCTCAAAATCACCCATAAACAGCCCATTCCCATGGCAACCTCCACATGCCAAGGAAGCTTTTGACCAAACAGTCAAGGCCTCCTGGTGCCACCAGCCAAGGCCACCCATCCGTAGACCACCAGAAAAAGAATCCTATGGGCACTGACCATGCAAGAGACTCCATGGCGCTCCACGAACAAGCAGCCATGTCTGGCAACCTGATAAAATAACAGTCTAGCTCGCAGTTTTATGACAAATGGCAGCACGTTGTGGGCAGTAAGGACAAATAAATTATGTCGTTTCTAAATCTACCACTCCGCCTTTGTCCAGTCCCAAGTCCGGAATGCGAAAGGAGGAGGGTTAGCTGGTTTGGCAACCAGCTGTAAAAACAGCTAACGCCGAATGTTGGGCGGCGGTAAATAACTCGACCCGCTGAAGGGACCAACGGCTTCTGGCGGATGAGCCCCTTTAGGTGGGGTGATGGTCCCCTCAGTGTAGGAAATGACACTGAAACCCATTACGTATATATTGACCCAACGGCAAAACGGACGGAGGAGGAACTTCCCTTGTGGTTCTCAATGGTCGTGGAGGCGGATGAGGTCATGCCAGATGGACTGGCTGTGAAGGCGCAACTCAATGGTATTTAGAGTCTGCGGCAGTCCATTGCAGTCACGGTGTTAGAACCTGCACGTCTCATTTCTTTTGTGCCGCAGGGTATAGTTCCGAGATCATAGTGTGTGGGTCACTTCCTTGCAAGCTGTGATCCACCTTAAACAAAATCTCGCTTGTGGCACTTTTTTCCCTGTCACATCTTTCAACACAAGTCCAGCGGCAATAGGATAAGGATGGTGGAGGCAGGTTTTCGGGTTGAAACTGGAAGCCTGTAGTTCGGACCTGCACGTTGGCAGCAGATGTGTGATGGTCGTCTTTCTGAGACCTCATGACTACTCAGGAGTTCGGTCCTGCATCTGTGTTTGGGCAGGCCTATTTAGGATCACCGCTGCCCACCCCGAATGGGGAAGGCCCTAGAAAATGTGGGCTAAACATCGGTAGTCACACCTTCAGCCGGCTGGGAGGCCGCACCCAGCGGGTCACCCCTTTTGCGGTCGAAAAACGAAAACAAAGAATATCCAAACATTAATGATAGGATCCTGGAATGTTCGAACGTTACTCGATTTGAAGGACAATAACAGGCCTGAGCGAAGAACAGCACTCGTTGCCCATGAGCTTGGTCGAATGAACATAGATATTGCTGCCTTAAGTGAAACCAGATTGTCCAACGAAGGTAAAATTACAGAGTTCAGTTCTGGTTACACCATATTCATGGTGTTGGTTTCGCTATAAAGACCACACTGGTGAATGATCACCAGCTAACTCCAACTGCTGTCAGTGAAAGAATTATGACTCTCCGAATCCCACTCTCCGGGGGTCACTTTATGACTCTTATCTCTGCATATGCTCCCACCTTGGATGCTGATATAGAAGTTAAAGATCAATTCTACAACCAGCTGAGCACAACCATCACCAAAGTACCATCTAGAGACAAACTCTTAATGCTTGGCGATTTCAACACCAGAGTTGGTAAAGATCATCAATTATGGAACAATGTGATGGGAAAACAAGGACTTGTCAACTGCAATGCCAATGGCCTATTACTCCTTGGTCTATGTGCTGAACATGAACTCTTTATTACCAACACTCAGTTCCTCCTGCCGAATCGCTACAAAACCACTTGGATGCATCCTCGCTCGAAGCACTGGCACATCCTTGACTATATCATCACCAGGCAATGTGATAAAAAGGACATCCTTGTCACCAGGACCGCAAGAAGTGTCGATGACTGTTGGACAGATCATAAGCTCCTTTTTTGCCGGTTGAGGATCTCAATCTGCCGCAAGCTGAAACGATCCATCCAAAACCTGTCAAGACAGAAATTTGACACTTCTAAACTACAAGTAAAATCAATTGCTACAGATTACAGAAATGAAATCGCAAATAAGCTGGCTAGTCACCCTGTTAGCACAAATTGTGTAGTACAGGAATGGACAACGCTTCAGAAGGTCATTACTGAGTCAGCTGAGGAAACAATTGGTTTTGTGAAGAACAAAAGACAAGACTGGTTTGATGAAAATAATGATGAAATTATGTGTCTCATCAATGCCAAACGGGAAGCCCATCTATCTTTTTTTCAAGATCCGTCTACCAGTGTGAAAAAATCACAATTCGTTCAACTTAAGGTGAAATGTCAGGCACAAATCAGGGAAACAAAGAACAACTGGTGGCAGCGAAAAGCTGAAGAACTGCAAAGACTAGCTTTTGCCCGTGACCTGCCAAACTTCTATGCAGGCATAAAGGAGGTATACGGCCCAATCCGATCATCATCAGGTACATTGAAAACTGCTGATAATTCCGCCATTTTAACTGAACAAGGACAAATTTTGGAGCGTTGGAAGGAACATTTCTCTACACTTCTAAATCGTGCCTCCAATGTTGCCGAGGACTTTCTTCGAAACGTCCCTCAGCAACCCCAACAACCATGGATGGCGGTTCCGCCGACATTCCGAGATTTCACCAAAGCGCTCAATCAACTAAAGCCGAGAAAGGCTCCTGGTCCTGATAACATTCCTCTGGAGTTGTTACAAAGTGGAGGTATGGCCTTGAAGACTCGACTTTTTACACTTATCCTGTTAATTTGGGAAACTCGAGAAGTACCTGACGACTGTAAGAATGCTGCCATCATAACTATCTTCAAGAAAGGCGATCGTAGCTTGTGTAGGAACTACCGTGGTATATCGCTTTTATCCATTGCAGGTAAAGTTCTTGCAAGAATTCTCGTAAACCGGCTCCAAAGTATCTCGGAGAGGATTTTGCCCGAGTCTCAATGTGGTTTCCGAACCTCCAGGGGCACAACAGACATGATATTCTGTGCCAGACAACTCCAGGAAAAGTGCAGAGAGCAACAGAAGCCCCTGTATTTAGTTTTCTATGACCTGGAAAAAGCCTTCGATTCAGTACCAAGACCTGCTATGTAGAAAGTATTAACGCACTTTGGATGTCCAGATCGCTATGTGGAATTAGTTAAAGCTCTTCATGATGGAATGTCTGGGAAGATTCTTCACGGTAACTCTGTATCCGATTCATTTCCAATCACTCACGGTTTGAAACAAGGCTGTGTGCTTGCTCCAACACTCTTTGCATTGTACATGGCTGCCGTGATGTATGAATCATCTTCCAACAACCCAGGCATAGAGATTAAGTTTCGCTTCGATGGAGGTCTTTTCAATCTGGCAAGACTTCGTTCACAGAGACATACCCAAGTTACCCGGGTGATAGAACTGCAGTATGCCGATGACACCGCATCTCCTGCTCCGACAGGAGCAGGAGCAGGTTGATCATTTTTCATATCTTGGTAGCATCTTGTCTAAACGGTGCACTTGCGAACAGGATGTTGACAAAAGAATTGGGGCTGCCCATGCAGCATTTGGCCGTTTAATGCACAGAGTCTTCATGAATAAAGACCTAAAGATGCATACCAAACTCATGGTGTACAAAGCTGTCGTCATCTCAACGCTACTGTATGGCTGTGAAACTTGGACACTCTATCGCCGTGATATCAAGAAACTTGAGCGCTTCCACCAACAAAAGATGAGATACATCTTGAATATCAAGTGGGAGGACTACGTGACCAACACTGCAGTGACAATTTCAATGGGTTGAGTGGTCTCCGCCCAATCAATACAAGTACTTGTATTGATTGGGCGGAGACCACTCAACCCATTGAAATTGTCATTGTACACGTCAATACGGACCTTGCGAAATAGATATTCTTCCAATTAATCTTCAACACTGCAGTTCCCGAGAGAGCACATCTCGATAGCATTGAGACAACTATCATCGCTCATCAACTGAGATGGTTAGGCCATGTTCACCGTATGAGTGATACCAGGCTTCCACGTCAATTCCTTTATGGCGAGCTTTGCTCCGGCACTAGACCTCATGGGGCCCCTTTGAAGTGTTTTAAAGACCAGTTAAAACACATCATGACGACGACTGGTATAGACATCCACTCATGGGAAACATCTGCTGCGGACCGTTTACTGTGGCGGAACACTACATCGACGGCTGTCAACTTCTTTGAGGAAGAACGTCGCAGACATGAAGATGCCAAGCGACAAGCAAAAAAGCTTAGTCAATTGCAACCCCGCCCTCCCCGACCATTGAGTGCAATTTATGTGGGCGCATGTTTTATGCCAGGATTGGCCTGTTTAGTCATCAGACGCACATCCACAAGCTGGTCTGAAAAGCTCTATGCAGGAAGAAGTATGTTTACTCGGAATCGAGTTACAGCCGACGACGAATTGCGCCAATTGCTTTGTCTAAGAAGTTTTTTTATTTTTGAAAGGCGTGAATAATTTGTACCGCGCGGGATATATTCTAAAACTATAACGACTTTGTCGAGTATATCATTAGTGTATGTGCCGATGATTACTATATTGAATCTGAAGGAAATGTGACAATATCTCAGTTGCCAAATAACGTTGATATGGATGTAGTCTGAAACGGAAAGTGACGGTGACATTCCTCAGGGTTACCATCCTCGTGGTGTTGTGATCAGTCAGTGGCAATTTTGCTGATTCAGAGACTGGCGAAAATTAAGAAAACTGTGTAGGCAGCAATGATAGAATTGGGTATAATAATGCATTGTTCAGTGAAGTACTCGTAGGAAATGACACTAGGTTCGAGCCCTGCCCGCCGTATCTCGAAAGTCAGGTCCTTGGCATGTGCCACCCTCTAATGAATTACAACTTCTTTTTACTCAAAAATTGCTGAAATTTTCTAGAGAGTGAGCCAACGTGATGGAGTTGAACACACAAAATTCGTAAGTGTGTAGTTTTAGATTTCATTCTGATTTTTTTCTTTCAATTTTGTATTTACATTTCTCATTTCATTAATCTCGGCACCCCGGCGTCTCTAAAAGCCAGTGTAGTTAAAAGGGACGTAAAACCAATAACATTATTAATCTCGACAAAATGGTGGAATGATAGAGTGAAAGAAAAAGTAAGGGAGAAGAAGAAAGCTTGGAAGGAATGGAAAACAAAAAAGACTGAAAAAAGTAGAGCAAAATATATACAGTAGACTCCCGTAAGTTCGGCCACCTCGGGACAGGACCCTAGGCCGAACTTAAAAGTGGCCGAACTAACCGATGTCTATCTATAAAATGCCCATTTATTGTTTGTAAGTATCGTTTTCCAACGAAAGTAATTAAATGAATGTTAAATCAACGTTTCCAGACACTTTAAGACAGAAATAACTACTAAACTACTGCACATAGAGAACAACACAGAGTAACACTGACATATATTTAACACACATAAAAAGAGAAAAGGTTACAAAAAAAACATAGCCTACTGTGAGTTACAGAACTGTAGGCTTAATACAATTTTAAAGTACCTGTATTACTGTTCGTTGGTGGTTTGTATTCTTAAGCACTTAAAAAAAACTGTAATTTTTTTCTGAACTTTCTTTTCTAATGATTTTTTATGTGCAAAGTCACACCACTTTTTAATAAACATTACATCGACGGCAGTTGCTTCTTTTTGTTGTTCGATGTAGGTAGCTGCCAGTTGCAAAGCTGCTTTGCCTTCAGAGTGGCTCATTTTATTTTCTTCATCTTCATCTTCAATCTCAGCTTCATCTGCATCATTGGCCTTCTCATTTTCCTGGCGAATAACGCACTTGGCGATTTCGTCATCATTCAAAACCTCGTTGTCTAGTTCCTTTTCAAAGTTGATCCACTCCAACACATCTTCTTCAACAATGGAACCACAGTTTGGTAGTTGCTGAAGGTCGTGCAATAGACCTGCATTGTCATCAGGTTCGTTAATAAGAATGTTGTTTGGCTCATCAGCTGTTGTGTTTTCTTGGCCAATCTTGTCTTCTATATTTGGCCAAATTTTTTCCAAGACTTTACAAACGTTGATGGTGGTATTTCGTCGTATGCCTTGGCCGACATGTACACAACATCCTTCATGTTAACGGACTTAAGCGCTTTTATGAGGTCTAAGCTGTCATCAGTCTCCAGTTTGGAAAGAACTTCCGAAAGTAGTTTACGACGATACTTCCTCTTGAAGCACTCAATGACCCCTTGGTCCATTGGCTGTTGAAGACTGGTTACGTTGGGTGGCAGGAAGAGCGGTTTAATTTCTTTTTCATCGTCACACTGAAGATTTTCCTGGTGAGCAGGTGCGTTGTCAAGAAGTAGAAGTGCTTTGGTGGGGAGTTTTGATTTTGCCAAATGTTTTTTCACTTTGGGAACAAATTCACAGACGAACCATTCTCTGAACAAGTATGTGTCCATCCACGCTGATTTCTGTGACCGATAATACACTGCGAGAGTTTCCATATTTATGTTCTTAAACGCTCTAGGTTTTGCTGCTTTGCCAATGACAAATAGGGGTATCTTGTGAGTCCCCAAAGCATTTGAACACAAGGCGACCGTTTTAAAACCTGGAGCAGATGTTTCTTGGGGAGTGGCAAAGGTTTTGCTGGGCAGAAGTTTAAAATTTAACCCAGTTTCGTCGATGTTGTATATTTGCTCTGGGCTCAAGTTTTCATCATCGATGATTTTTAAAAATCTTGCAGAAAAATCGGTGGCCACTGTTGGGTTTGCTGATAGCTTCTCACCACAAACTCCTATAAAATGAACTCCATGTCTCTTTTTCCAATGAGAGAGCCATCCCTCACTAGCCACGAACACCTCTTCTGGTTGAAGCTTTGAGTGTAAGATCATAGCCTTTTCTTTTAGGATTGGTCCACTTAACGGCGTTCCTCGTCTTCGTTCTTGAACGAACCACAACCATAGAGCATCTTCCACCAGTTCGTGTTTGGCCTTTCTTAATATGCAACGCTTTTCTAGAACTTTTTCGGTTTCAATTTATGTACAAAAGCCCTCGATAGTTTTTCTGTTGCGTCGCCAGTCGTTGACTGTACTTTTGCCCACGTTTAAATCCTTGCAGATACTTTGCACGGATTCTCCTTTGTCTAGTCTCTCCAGAGCCTGTAGTCTCTGTTCCATCGACTTGTACTTACGCTTACGCGTTTCACTCATTATAAACAAGGTGTTTAAAACACGACGCGAAACAGTTATTAGAGAACAGTAAAAAACGCAAAAGAAACCAAAACCACTGACTTTGTAGGCCTACTATAAAGATTAGCACCACACGACTGCACAGTATGAATACACAAGACGAACTGAATGATCTGTTATGACAGAGTAGTAAACTAAACAAAGAAAACAACAAACAAGTACTGTACGTAGAGACATGCCGCCCGCTCTCTCCCGGCTTTCGGCCGCCAAGTGCGGACTAAGCGGAGACCGAACTAACCGAGGCCGAACTTACCGGAGTCTACTGTAGAAGCAAACAAAGATTGCAAGAAAGTAATTGCAGAGGAAAAGAAGAAAAGCTGGGAAGAATTCACTCAGGAAATAAGGGAGGATTTACATTGTGGAAAGAAATTGCTGTTTGGAATTATAAAAAGCAGAAGGATTGAAAAGGTGAACACTGGGTTCGTGAAAAACAAAGAAGGTTAAATATTGACAAAACCAGAAGAGATAAAGGACAGATGGAAAGAATATTTCAGTGAGCTGTTGAAGGTGAGATGCCAGGCAAGCGGAGAAGTTAAGCAAACTGCCAAAACGGTGGAGGAAGAAGAACCAGACATTACTATGGCAGAAGTGGAATGGGCAGTTAGGAAGATGAAGATGGGGAAAGCTGTGGGAATGGATGAAGTGGCAATAGAAATGATCAAGGCGGCAGGACCAGTGGGACTGCAGTGGACATACAGACTTCTCAGGAGTGTGTGGAGAGAGAAGAAAGTACCTGAAGCCTGGAAAAAGGGAATAATATTGCCAATATTCAAGAAAGGAGACAGGAAGGTGTGTGGTAACTACCGAGGAATCCCCATCATCTCGCATGTTGCCAAAGTAATGGAAAGAATCCTAGAAAAAAGAATTAGAGTAAAGGTAGAAAGCCAAATAGAGGAGGAGCAGTACCTTTCACAGCATCCACAGGCATTACCTGCACCTTGAATACCATTACTCAGCATCACCCATGCCTCAAAAGCTTCTATATATTCACAGACTGAGAAAACCCACATTTTTCTCTGGCCTTGACCAATAAACAATTGCAAAAATACTGCAATCATCCAGCAATGGCAATTTGTTCTGCTGTGAACAATAATTGAATGTCCTGCATCTGAAAAGATATTTAAGTTGATTTATGTATCTTATGTCCTTTATACTAAAAGGAAATGAGAGAACTATCTACTTTTGGTGAAATTGTATATTCACACAAATAGTTGGGAATCTGTTACCAGCCATATGGATAGGCAAAACATTTTCACATTTGCTTGCTTAGCGAGATATTTCCTGTTGCACCCTCTCACACAACACCATCTATGACTGGGATTTCTGGATACCTTAAGACACCAGCTCATGGCGGCACCATTACACTGTTGACTGATATCTCTGCATGTGTTGGCAGATGTGAAACAGGACATCAAGTTCCTGGAGACTCTGCTAGCCACCCTGTATGAGCCCCTCAACACAGACCAGGGTTCCACTGTCTTAACAGAGCAGGTGCATGAAGCTTATTTCTCCTCGGTAAAGGGCAGCTTGATACAACTACTCAGGTATGTTCATATCATGGTGTGGCTTGTTGCATGTATGCCACACTCATGTTTAAGTCTAAAAAGTGGAATATACATCATATGGGAGGAAATTGGATATGTTTGTGTTATGGGTATATGACAAATCATTTGATTAGCGTTGTTTAAAATGACGCAGCAGACGGAAATCACAACCAACGCATTATTTAATAAATAATTAATTCAATTCTCCTTCTGCATCGTTTGCTAGTCCATTTATTCCCTTGGTAAAATTGTGGATATTATATATAAGGTGCGTTCAAAAAGTAAAGAGCCGGAGGCATAATTACAGAAACCAGTACCTGCATGTTAGAAGTATTGACCCTGGCTGTTGAGGCACTTGTCCCACTGTGACACGAGGCGGTGGATGGCTGTCGCATAAAATTCCCTGGACTGCGATGTGAACCAGTTCCGCACGTACAGCTGGACGTCGGCGTCCGAGGTGAATCGTTGGCCCCGCAGAGCCCTTTTCAGGGGACCAAACATGGCGGAATCACAGGGAGAGAGGTCTGGACTGTATGGAGGGTGGCCGAGAACCTCCCATTTGAATTTCTGCAGGAGTGCCGCGACTGTGTTGGCAGTATGAGGTCGTGTGTTGTCGTGGAGCGACCACGGCGGCTATGGCGGTCACTGTCACTCGGCGGTCCTGGGTAATGAGTGCATCAACCAGTTGGACGTTGTCATCGGTAACGCGGGGGGGGGGGGGGGGGGGGGGGGCGGCAGACCGGGCTTCATCGGCTAACGACACCCATCCTTCCCTGAAGCGCTTGTGCCACGCCTTGATCCTTGCAAGGGGCATGCAGTGTTCGTCGTACACTTGTGACATTCGGCGATGAATGTCCGTTCCCCCTACTCCTTCCGCTGTCAGAAACCGAGCAACACCTCTTTGCTCTTCGGTTGACGCCTCCATGTCACCGTTTGCAATGCGACTGGCAGCGTTGGACGATTAATGCAAGCTGCTGCTCGCTTTGTATCGTGTACGCGTGCCCTCTAGCGACGGGCTGTGACCACACTCTGTTCGGAACCACACCTCGTTACACATCCCACGATTAGCCGATGTAGTCACCGATTTGCGCATTCCAGCCTCAGGCTCGTTACTTTTTGAACACACCTTATATATTATATAAGTACGCATACAGTAGCGACAATAAGTAATTTGACAAACACATTGTGACCCCCAAAGCATGCAATTCGCTGAACTCGTAGCCCTCGGTCAGATGCAGACGCATGAACATTCAGATCAGAGCTAGGCAAAGCTGTGATGAGTATAGGAGGAAAAATCGTATTTTGGTCGGTCTAAAAGTATTTTGACACTGCTTGTCCTCCGTACAGTTAGTTTTGTTTATTCAGACAGCTTCCAACATTTCAAAAACAAAGGAATTTTCAGCAGGCCTAAGAAATGCAGTGATAAATACCCTACAGTACGACAAATTACAGCCATGAGTGGTAAAAGATTTGAGTCTGTCCAGACAAAGAGTAAACATTTGGTTTGAAAAGAAACGGTCAACAGGGATCACTGACAACATACAGAGAACAAGTGGACCCACTAAAATCGCAGCCTGAGTCAAAAATCTCATTCGAAAATTTTCAAGTTCTAATCTGAGAAGGACTGCTGTGGTCATAAGCAAAGCACTTCATGAATTGAATTGAACTGTCAACATATTCAATCATCAACTTCTAAAGGCAATGCCTTGTCTCCGCAACCATTGCTCTCTGTCTTCAGACCCTCGTTTCATCTCACAGTAGGAACCATATTGAAGAGTTAAGTGTGATGTCATGCAGGAAACATTTTCTGGGTCGACCTGTGATCTTTCCTTCTAGGAGATTAGTTAGGAAAGCGTTATGTCGCAAGATGTGGCCTGTGAATTTAGATTTTCTTTTATGGATTGGTCTGAGTTCTTTTTTCCGTTGAATTTCTTGCAGGATGCTGATGTTAGTCTTCTTTTCAATCCATTTAACCCGTAATATTCTCCGCCAGACCCACATCTCAAACGCTTCAAGTCGCTTCCAATCCTGACCTCTGATCGTCCAAAATTCACATCCATACAGAAGCACACTCCACACAAAGGACATAACAAATTTCTTTTTAATTGCAATGTTCCAATTTGCATTAATCAAAAGATTTTTCTTATTATTGAAAGCCTGCTTTGCGAGTGCTATCCGCCTTCTAATCTCTTTACTACACCTGTTGTCATTCGTGATTAAGAATTCCCAAATAAGAGAAACTGGTGACTTGTTTCACTAACTTGTCCGTAAGCTTAATGTTTGTGTGAATGCTCTCAGGATGTTTACTCACAACATATTCAATAGTAGTGTAAAATTGATCCTTAGACAGTCCAGTGTGCATGGATGATGCCCCACCAAGAAGCCATTCATATCACCGAAGATTTGGAAGGTGCATCTTGCTTTTACCACATCGCATAAAGACTGGAACCATCGACAGGGGTCTTGCGTGGTTTGGAGCGATGAGAGTTATTTTTATTTGTTTTCTTGGAATTGGATATATATGTAGACCTGTAAATGGAAGGGACAATTTCTGGTTTTAAGTACCCATTGTAATGCATGATGGTGGCCACATGATGGTTTGAGGGTGTTTCTCCCATTCAGATGTTGGTCTATTGGTACCAATTGAAGGTACTATTCCCACAAAGGGCCGCAATTAGGCATTTCAACAGGACAATGATCCCAAGCACATCTCTCATCATGCCAAAACCTTTCTCTAGAAAAGTAAGATTAGGGTACTCAAATGGTAAAGCCAAAGCCCAGATTTAAATCCAATAGACCATTTGTGGGAAGAAGTGGACTGAAGACTGAGGCAAGAAACGTTCAACACGAGGGCCCGACTGCCACAGTGTTTGAACAAAGAATGGAAGAAAATTCACCAGAGCCACTTGACATCGCTAGTCGTCTCCATGCTCTCACGTGGTGGTAATATAGATTTTCTGTTTTATGTTGCAAATATGTTTGTCAAAATACTTTTTATCTAGCATTCTACAATAAATACTCTGTAATGTCTGAAGTAGATATAAAATGCATAATTTATTTTGTTTGCTTGTACTACAGTTTTTAATGATGCAAATTTAGCTTCATAACAAATGCAATGAATTTCACTGAATAAAGTACAAACATTTTTATTTTTTCAGCCAAGTTTGTTTGTGAAAATACAAATTGTTGCTACTGTAATTGAACAATATTATATCACACAATTATGGCATACACTTTTAGTAGAAAATCATTGATGTTTTGCCTTGTTAATGGAAGCAACGACATGGGCTGAGACGCTTGGTTGCATGCTAGCTTGGCGTTCTGTGTGTGCTAGTGAGACGGTGAAAAATGTGAGCAGTAAACAATTAAGTAGGAAGAAGAATATAAAAACCTGCTTTACCCTTACAAGAAACAAGCCCACAACACTCACATTTTCAACTGAGGAAAGGGCACGACGATCAAAACGTCTTGAGAAGTACTGGGAGGAACGCAAAAGTCTGAACAATCCCTTCAAAGATGATCTGAACAATTGGCTAACTAGTGATCCTACGCGATCATGAAAGAAATAGAATAAGTAGGAAATATGATGTGTCAGAGTCGTGTATTCAAGATAGGAGAACTGTTCGCAAATCACGTGGCCTTTCGCGGGGAAACTTCAAAGTTTCCCAAAGTAGAATAATTATTGCATGAATTAAAGGTAAAAGACAATTCGATTATGCTGTGTCAACAGAATGTCCCAATTTATTGAAGGTGATTGATAGTGCTAAGGAATTATAGTTCAGAAGGCGTAAGTTTGGGTGCTTCCCACCGACTGGAAGAGAGAGCACAATGACTGGCATTTGATCCAAGGTTTTCACACAACAAACAATAATTTCAAGAGCCGTTACTATTTCAATAATGCAAATCACAAGTCAATAAATAGGGTTAAGGTAAAACATTGACTCTTCCTCCTTATTCCAGTAAAATTCCACATTAAGTTGCACTTCGCGACACATCACACACACAACACAAGAAGAAACAGAGTGAGGCAAAGGGGAGGAAAATTGTCATGCGCAGCTGTCATTGGCAGCCTCGAGACCGTGCTTGAGCTTTCAAACCTGCATGGTTGCGGGAAGTGCCAAAAGTTACACCTTCTCAACTATAGGCATAAATCGAGGGGATTTATGGGCATGGAGGAGCTGGATCCAATGCTTTTTAAACAGTTGCAAGCTCTTTATTAGACGGAGAGCTACACGTTTTGCCAATGTTTGCCAGATGCTTTCCAGGAGAGAGTGATCCAGTTTCAATGCCGTATAATCTGACTTTGAAAATAAATGTTCTATTTATTGGGTCAAATCAGCAATGCAGATCAAACTCGTGCCTTTTTCATGTGCCGCTTGATGTTACTGTGGAGAACAAAGGACAATAGAAGGTGTCTATTTTAGCAGGTGGCAGTGTTTTACTGCTATGCTGGCAATGTTTGTGGATGGCCTTTTAAAGCTGAAAGCTGAAAGGAATAGTGTTTCCACCTGGTGTTGTGAGAGCCCAAGAGAAAGGTTGGATGGATAATGGGGTGGTCATTGATGGGTGAAGTTTCTGTGAGCATCTAACAGAATATGTTAAGAAAGACTCTATGATGGCAATAGATATGGTTGTGCTCCAGGATTTTGTAAATCTCTACTACAGCCTTTGAACATGCGTTTCATTCGGCCCTTCAAGCAGGTCTGTGTACAGATTGGATCACCAGTTCATGAAACAACCCCAACCGGCAGATTGAAGAAACCAGAACTTGCCTCTGTCTCTGAGTGGATCATCATAGTACGAAACTCCATTCAAGACAACCTTATTATCCGCAGTGTTTAAAAAATGCTGCATCTTGAGGGCAACAACAACAACAACAGTGAAGTAACAAATAGAACTAGTAATGCAGCCACCTTCTATGCACAAGTTAGAACACTACTGTGGGATAATAAAGTGCCCAGGAAGTGTAAACATTTACTGTTTAAGACATACTACATCCCAATTCTAACTTACGGAGTAGAAACATGCACCCTGTCCAGAAGAAAAGAAAGTAGGATTCAGGCATGCGAAATGAAGTTTATAAGAACAATGCTTCAAAGGACAAGGAGAGACAAAGAAAGGAACGAAACAAACAGGACAGAGGCTGGCATAGATATCAGTGCTACAAAATATTTGCAGAAGCAAGAATGGGAGATGAGAGGACACAAAAGCTTATTTCAACAAGATTATCCCAGGAGAAAGACCAGTAGGAAGACCAAAGAAGAAATGGTTGGACCAAATCAAGGATGATGTTGAAGACAAACGGCTAGACTGGAGAAGGACCCATGAAGACCAACTATTCATGGCCAGGAAAAGGTGGCGAGGGCTTGTTAACAGCACCTGGGCGACTGGAGCTGGAATTTGATGATGATGATGATGAGGGCAGAGAAGATATGGTGCTCTCGTCTGATGAAGATTGTGCTTTGGGAGATGACACAGATGGCGAAAATAAGGAATTAAGAAGTGTAAGACATTTTATTTCATAATTTCATAATTTTATGTTCAGTTCAAGCACTACGTAATGTTTGTGTTCTTGCTTTACTTTCTTACTTTTCAAAATGAATGAATTTTATTTGCCATTAGAATTCTAAAATGTAGGCAAATTATAATAAACTGAAAATTGAAACTGCCAAGATTCTGAACAACAGTCCATGATGTTCCAAATTTCAAAGACGCTAAAATTGTCCAGATTCTTCAATTTATTTGCCAGTGTTTCGGCACCGCTGGTTAGTACATGCTGAGCAGGCCACTGCAAGGCTCTTATAAAACCCGAGCAAAGTCAATGTACTGTGAGAGACATAGCTCTCTTTCTTTTTTCAAAAAAAAATTGCCTGGCTGGTGGATCCTACAAGTGGATGGTCTATGTGTTCGTCGTCAGATTGGAAACCACGGACGAACCATTAACAGTGCCGTGTATTGTGCGACACTATGTAGCCTACGCAAGTCCATCAAGAACAGACGGCGTGGGCTTCTCACGAAGGGAGTGATTCTGCTCCATGATAACGCTCGCCCACACGTCTCTAACGTCACACAAGGTGTATTGGCCATGTTCAAGTGGGAGCAACTTGAGAATCCGGCCTACAGCCTGGACTTGTCACCCTGCTACTTCCATCTGTTTGGTTTGTTAAAAAAATATCTCATGGGAAAATGTTTCCAATCGGGCGACGTACAGGATTGGCTCCTGTCACAACCACAAGACTTCTAGGAACAGGGAATCCTGTGGCTAGTGAAGCAATGGGACACCTGTGCACAGGCCTGTGGTGATTACTTTTGAATAACAAATAAATTGTACCCACAGTATCGTTTCGTACCTTTTCATTTGAACACCCCTCATACTTACCATCAGGGACGGTGCGTCATTAAGGGCCGAATGGGCCCTGCCCACCCAAGGCCGTTAGGCAGCATTGGAAAGAATTTGTTTAAAAAAAAGTCAACCCCTGGCACTATACAGCCCATGACGGGCTAAGGCCGACCAAGCGACCGCTGCCCAGACATTTGGCCTGCAGATATTGGGGTGACGCGTGATCAGCACGTCGGGTCCCCTCGGCCGTTAATCTTGGTATTCGTGATCGGGGCGCTGTCTCACTGTCAGACAGCTACTCAATTGTCCTCACGAGGCTGAGTGCACCCCGTTCCAACCCTCACGTCAGTTTTAAAATCCCTGACGGAGCCGGGGATCGAACCCGGGGCCTCCGATGAGAGGCAGGTGCACTACCCCAACACCACGGGGCCGGCAGAATTTGTTTAATTAATGTTTTTTAAAATTACTTTATATTGCAGATACTCAACTTAAAATAAGTGTTTTACCCTTGTAGAATCTCTAAAAAAGAATTCATTATAAATAACTCATCCCTAGGTTAAGATCCTGACAGTCTCGTATGGTGTATTGTCATAGCGAGGGCCGGTCCACAGAAAGTCCTATGTAAAGTATATGGCTTGATGGGCCAGGTGAGGAAAGAGTGGACGTAGCAATGTCTTGCACGCGAATTCTTCAGTGCTATGAAGGGAATTTTCTCTCTCTTCAAGGGCCAGCAGATTGGGCCCATAGCGTTGCTTCTGTCTCTGTTAAATATGGGAGAAAGGTCCACCCCACCCCCATAAGCAGGTATTCAGCCATTGTTCGCAGCTTTCTGACCTTAGACAAAACTATATTTATACATTTTCAGTTGTCGGAAGTTAATTTCTACTGTATAAATGGGTTTTTAACTTTTGTGGCACGGTACATAGTTATTTAATATGTCGATTATATGCGACATAGGAAAATGAAAGTGGAATTTTTATAAACAAGTCCATTTTCTTCTTTAGCTATGAACACAAAGTTAGAAATTAAATAATTATGACCTCATAAACCAAGCTGATAGATAAATTTGCTTCATCCAAGCACAGGAGAGAATATATTCATAAATAAAGAGCCACGAGAATACAGATTTTAATGCATCAACTATTTATTAAAACTTGTTTCAAATGTTGTGTGGAATGATGATAATGGCAATATTGGCAACAATAAATGCCAAATATAAAACAATATTTATTATGAAACAACAATAGTATCATCTGGCCCACCCTAAAATTTTAATCAGTAGCCGCTCCTGCTTAACATGATCCAATAGCTGAGATATCTCATTGGGTATGTATGGTTTGTTATAGACTTGGTATGAGACAAGCAGAAGTAGAACTGTCAAACATAATGTCAACAAAATGTGATACCAAAGACTTGGCAGATCTGGAGGAGCGGGTACAGCGGACAGCATGTGCCGCACTTCACAGACTGGCCTCACTCCACAACCCATGCTTTATGTTGGATTCTCTAGTTGCTACACTCAAAATATTAGCTACAAACACAGATGAGAACAATGCAAAATCTATGTAAGTATCCCAGAATTAGAAAAGAGATATACAGATATCTTCAACTTCCATTTAATCAGTCGCATCAGTGTAGTGCCAACATGTGGCCAAAGTAGAAACTACATCAATTAATAAATCTCCTCTAATGGCAGTCATTATCACACGTCATCATCAATTTCTATTGTTTCTGTACTGTATGAAATGTATTGGTTGTTTTATTTATGTACAACGTAATAATTATCATCATAGTCATTCACAAAGTTATAAGTATTCAATGACATTTAAACAGGCAACCATGCCTCCAGGTTTAACAACAAAATTACTTGGATATACAAGTACAGTATATTTACGCCTCTTATTTACAGAAAAATTAAAAACCATCATTGTACTTCCAAGCATCTTCTTTTCATCATGTGACATTGGCCAAGTTTTGGTCCAAAGTAATATAATGTTTGTAACTGTGTGTACATGTATGTTTCTGAAACAAGAAAGAAAATAATCATCCTAAATTGTTTTACTAACAGAATGGAGCAATCATGATTAACATTATTACAAGGTGGTATCAAAATAGGATGGTAGAGACAAGGGAAGAGTACCAGGAAAGAAAGAAGGAGGCGAAGAGAGTGGTGGCTGAGGAGAGAAGGAAGTGGATGGAAGAGTGGACAAAGATGATGGAGGAGGATAGTGAAGGTACAAAAAAGGTCCTGTATGGGATGGTAAAAAATAAGAGGCGGAAGGATCCTACGGATTATGTTAGAATGGTGAACGGAGGGGGACAAGAGATGGAAGATGGGGAGGAGCTGAGGAAAATGTGGAAAGAATATTTTGAAGAACTTCTGAACCCAAATGGAAGGGATGGTGAGGAGGGGGAAATCGGGGAGGAGGAGGATGAGCTGCAAACAGAAGGGGACTTAACATGGAGAGAAGTGGAAGATGCAGTGAACAAGATGAAGGGAGGGAGGGCGCCGGGTGTGGATGAGTTGAGTGTGGAGATGGTGAGAGCAGCAGGAGAGGTGGGGATGCAGTGGCTGTACCGAGTGATGAGGACAGCATGGAAGGAGGGGAGGACCCCAGAGGACTGGAAAAAAGGAATCATTGTCCCGATCTTCAAGAAAGGTAGTAGAACGGATTGCGGAAACTATCGGGGAATGGCACTGATGAGTCATTGTGCAGGGATCTTCGAGAAAGTTTTGGAAAAGAGAATTAGGACAAGGATAGAAGGAGGGATGAGGGAAGAACAACATGGCTTCAGAGCAGGAAGGTCCACAGTGGATTTGATTTTTGCTGTAAGGCAGTTACAAGAACAGCACTATGAGTGTGGAACGGATCTACTGATGGCCTTCCTGGACATTGAGAAAGCATATGACAGTGTATGCAGAGGCAAAGTATGAAAGTCCCTGGAGGATGGAGGAGTGGAGAGGTGGACTGTGAAGGGGATGGGGGAGATGTGCAGGGGAGGCGTGGGCTGTGTGAGGGTGGGAGGAGGGAGATCGGACTGGTTGGAACGGAGAAGCGGCCTGGAACAAGGAAGTGCACTGTCACCGGTACTTTTCATTGTGGTGATGGATGACGTGGTGACCCGGGTGGCACAGGTGGTTGGGGACGGAGGGATGAGAGCAGTGGTGTTTGCGGATGGTTTGATGATTTGGGGAGGCAGGGAGGAGGAGGTGCAGGAGCAGTTGGACGTGTGGGAGGGAATAATGCAGGGATGTGGGATGAAATTTGGCATAAGTGGGAGTGAGATGGTGGTCACAGGAGGGAAGGAGCCACAACGGGAGTGGCAATTGGTGGGGAGCAGCTGAAGAGGGTGGAGAGTCTCAAGTGTCTGGGAGGCCTGATACAGGATGGTGGAAGAAACGATAGAGAGGTGAATGAGCGGGGGAGGCAGGCAGAAGCATTTCGGAGGAGTGTGAGAGGCGTGTTATGGAGCAGGGATGTCCCTCAGAACAGCAAAAGGATCATATATCGGACGTACTATGTCCCTGTCCTGACGTGTGCCTCGGAGACCTGGGTTATGAAAGGAAGGGAGAAGAGCAAAATACAGGCCAGTGAGATGAGGTTCTTGAGAGGCAGTATTGGAGCTGCAAGGATGGACGGAGTGGGAAATGGGAGGACCGGAGAGTTGGTGAGGGAGGAGCCGTTGCAGGATGGTATGGAGGGGTCTAGACTTGGATGGTATGGACATGTAAAGAGAATGGAGGAGAGGAGGATGCCCAGGGGAGTGCATGAGACGAAGTGGGAAGGAAGGAGACCGGGGGGAGGACCGAGAGACGGGTGGCTGAGGGGGGTGGAAGGGAGCGTGAAGAAGAGAGGAGAAGACTGGACAAGGGTGGAGGCTGAGAGATGGTGGGAAGACAGAAAACGTTGGAGAGGCTTGTGTTCCAAACAGACCCGGCCAGTGGCTGGAAACTGTGCAAGATGATGATGACAAGTTATGAGAATTACATGTATTTAAATCGTCTTTGTTTCAAACATGTTTGGTTTTCTCAACTCAACGCTCATTTCTTGTGAAGATTATCATCATTATGACTGATGATCATAGTTTTGAGATCAATCCCATATTATTATTTATTATTATTAATCTTATGTCGCCTCCGTAGCGTAGCGGTCAGCATGGTTAGCTGCTGCCCCGGAGGTCCTGGGTTCGATTCCCGGCTCGGCCACGAAATTTGAAAAGTGGTATGAGGACTGGAACGGGGTCTACCCAGCCTCGGGTGGCCCAAATGAGTAGAGGGGGTTCGATTTCCACCTTAGCCATCCTCGAAGTGGTTTTCCATGGTTTCCCACTTCGTCTTCGGGCAAATGCCAGGATGGTTCCTGCTGTAAGGCCACGGCCGCCTCCTTCCCCCTTCCTTGCCTATCCATCCTAATCTTCCCCTCCACCCTTCCCTCATGAGGCCCCTGTTTGCTTTGCAGGTGAGGCCGCCTGGGCGAGGTGCTGTTCACACCTCACCAGTTGTATCCCCTCCAACCAGATGTTCCCAGCTCTAGGACGCTGCCTGGAAAGGCGGTACAGGTGAGTTCCCTCGCTAAGTCTGTGGGAGCCACCAACCTGGAGGGTAAAATTGACTAAATAAATAAAAATTATTAATCTTGATTGGTCACATTGGACCACTTGAGTCGTTCCACAATCACTTCTTCTTTGAAGATAGTACTGCTTGGTTCTTGCGCTCTTTCCAGTAATTTTTCATTCTTTCAAATCAGGATTTTCTCAACTCATCTGAAATCTCCATAGGCTTTCTATGTGTCAATCCCATATAATGTCATCATCATCATCATCTTGCACAGCTTCCAGCCACTGGCCGGGTCTGTTTGGAACACAAGCCTCTCCAACGTCTTCTATCTTCCCACCATCTCTCAGCCTCCACCCTTGTCCAGTCTTCTCCTCTTTTCTTCACGCTTTCTTCCACCCCCTTCAGCCACCTGTCTCTTGGTCTCTCCCACTTCGTCTCGTGTATCCTCCTGGGTATCCTTTTCTCCTCCATTCGTTTTACATGTCCATACCATCTAAGTCTAGATTTCTCTATACCATCCTGTAATGGTTCCTCCTCCATCAATTCTCTGGTCCTCTCATTTCGCATTCTGTCCCTCTTTGTAGCTCCAATACTGCTTCTCAAGAACCTCATCTCACTGGCCTGTATATTGCTCTTCTCCCTTCCTTTCATAACCCAGGTCTCCGAGGCATACGTCAGGATAGGGACATAGTACGTCCGATATATGATGAAGTCCAACCCCTCGTCCACGTCGTGGGAGACGGGCAACGGCACAAAGTAGGGGATTGCCTGTAGGGGCGGAGTACAGTGGGGACTTCGTGTGCCCCGGGACCGTTACGGTAGCTGTCAAGGTCCTACAGGAACCCTGAAAAGTGACGGCTAACGGGGCTCTGGTGAAGCTACGATAGGCCCAGCAAGCCAGTAGTGGATGAACCCAAATGCTTGCAAGAATGGAACGAGCCCATATAATGTAAATTAACATAATATTTTTGGGTAGGTTGTACCCCTTAAAACAACAAGAGCAAACTATTTAATAATATTTCTGTAGATATCGGTTTCTCAGGACTGAATTATTTCATTACCACCGCATGCAGTCCTTATACAGCACTGTGTCTTAAAAGCGACTTCGGTGGCGTAGTCGGTAGCATGCTGAACTGCTATGCCCAAGATAGCGGGTTCAAACCCGGCCGAAGTGGTCGGAATTTTTAAGAGCGTTAAAAATCCTTCAGTATGACTTCCTTCGGAGGGGAAGTAAAGCCGGCGGTCCCATGTCATAGATTTATGGCATGTAAAAGATCCTTTCACAGACTAAACTTGTTTAAAGCAAAATTTGTTAGGTTGGATTTCGTCAGAACGCTCTATCAAAGTTCCAACGTTCACCACTAGGTAGCATTGATATCTGGTGGCGAAAGTTGGAACTACTTGAAATTGAACGGAACTTGTAGCTCACCCTTTAGGGTATCCGCTGGAAGCAGCTACAGACTCAGGCGAGCCGAACATGTCCTCGGACACTCCCGGCACTAAAAGCCATACGATAAATAAATAAATAACTAACTGTGTCTTAAGAAGCTTGCATAATATTCAATAATAGTGTGGAGCATTATGCACACCGCCCTGTATGAAACATGTCCACTTCCATGGTCAAGCTAAACAGGCCGATGAGCTCCCGGGCTCCAGGACTAACAAATAACGACATTCTCCACATTTGACATGCCGCCGTCTTCAATAGGAAGCATTCACACCATCAATAACTCTTGGTATAGCATCAAAGCTCATTTTGACATCCTGGTCTCATCAAACGGATGGGCAGCATCCTGATAGGAATATTTTTCTCCATGTTTGTCCTATGTGTTCCTACTTTATTTATCCTGTTGTCTCTTTTACTTTCCCAGTCCTCTTTTCGTGTATCTGATTTTCACTCCCAAGACAGAACACCACCCCTACTACTCACTATTTTGTGACAGAAGAACCGACTGCTGCCTGCGTTCCTGACAAGACTGGGAGGTCGAAATTAACTCATTGGAGGCTTTTTTCTTCTGGTCCCTATCCATTCTGGTTGCTAACAGCCATCTTGGCTCAGAATAGTAATATTGTTGACTTGGAGACTGAACTTCTTAGATTTTTTAACTAGGAATTTCTTCTCCTGCCAACTCCTCTTCTCCCATGTATCTATCCTTGTAAAATTGACTGTGGTAGATGATGTCGGCTTCCATTTCTCATTGTGTGACCGAGGTACTGGAGTTCTCTTGTTTTTAAAGGGGTCAAAACTTTCTTGCAAAGGATCCCCACATGTTTTATATGGTTGGGGGCTATAATATTGAAGAATTATTGATTGCATTGATGGTGTGAATGCCCACCTTTGAAGATGGCATTGAAGATTATCTTTGTCCTTTTTATCTGTTTGTCCCCAGTTTTCCCTTTCATCTCTCCCTCTATCCACACCTGTCTGTTGTTGGGTTTGTCCTTATTTTATTTTCTCCAATTGTAAGCAAGGACTCTGTTGGTCTACTGTATTACTGTTGAGATATGTTTTTTCTTTGTCAATTTTGATTAAACAATTCTTCAAAGCAATTTTTTTCCTCCACCAGTGGTGCAGACGACTTGCTGCCTCGTCTGATGACTGTCGTTCTGGCTTGTGGCATGCCTAGCCTCCTAGCAGAGGCTGCATACATGGAGAGCTTCATGCCTGTGGGACGGGCTCTCGGAGAAGCAGGATACTGTTTGACTGTTCTTCAGAGTGTGTTGACATGTGTTCAGCTGCACACTGGATAAACTAGCTTTAGTTATGACTCAATTCAAGCAAAATATGTTCATCGTAAGCAGAGATCTTATTTCCTGTGTGAAACTGCCACTTACATGTAAGATTCCCAGGTGAAGTGGGGGTATTCACTGTTTTTTTTAGGTGCTACACATTTATTCTAATGCACATCTCACTTGAAGAGGAAATCATTGAAAGGTGTGCTACTTTTATTTACATATTTATTTTATTTATTTACATATGGTGTTTCCAAAGAGTTTTTTATAGGCATCTGTGGTGGGTTTATTTCCTTCACTGGAGGCAGTCCAGGTTCCTAATTCAATGATGGTTGGTGTGATAAAGATGAAGACCTCATATGATCTAGTTCAACAGGTGGAGGCAATTTGGTCAACAGTTCATAAAGAGTTGCGCTGAAAACCATGATGTTTGAAGCCCTATAATGAAACCAAAACAACGAACATTCTGTTCCGCACTTGGCTTTGATCATGAGTTTTTTCTTTCTTTAAGTATCTGTGCTACATAGCTGCTACAAGCAAAGTTTATCATTTAGTATAAAGACCAGTGGCCCATTCCATGAGACTACTCTTCAACTCTGCAAACATATTTCTGTTAACCCAATTTCCATTAATATTTACAATTTGCATAGGCAGAATCAAACGCTAAGTCTAGAGGATTGTGTTCCACCATTGCTCAGGACTCACATTCTTTGATGCAGAATTAAAGACTCTTCAATTTTACTGCCAAGTCAGGAAACCCGTCATTACAAGTGTTCAACTTTCATTAATTAGAACAGTCCTGCACGAGAAATCCTCTCGCAACTCCCAATTGTAACACATGCAGTGCAAGAGGGGGAATACAGTTCTGGCTATGCAATGCAGGGTTCTACACACTGTCATGAGACCTCACCTAGTCTGCATTCACGAGTTAGTACCTCATCATACTGAGCATTGTTTGTAGAACATTGAGTACTTGACAAATCTTCAAAGGACTTATTCAAAACACAGTGTTATGAGAAACACTCCAACTATACAATTCACATAATTTGCAAACTGTAGAGTTGATGAGTAGTTTCAAAGAATAGACCAAAGATAACACAATTTTCAGCCTAGATGAACGATATATAAGTAATGGCTTTCACGGCCAAGTAATTAAAATCCAACAATTTTTCTAGGTTTTTACTGTGTCTTTTGGGGGTATCTGATATATACCGTATTTGCTCGCGTATATCTCGCCCCCGCTTATATCTCTCACCGCATTTTTTTATTTGAAATTTCAGGGGGAAAAAAGTACTCGCATTCATTTCTGACGCCTTCAGATAAATGACCGTAATAATCTTGAGGTAGAAACACGTTCGATTTAGCGCGCCACAACAGTCGTCATTGTCCAGGAACTTACCCGAAGCGATACCTTAGCGCGATTACAGTTGTAATACTTAAAGTTGAAGTCTGACAGTTCTTAGAGGGAGGTCCTTTTACTGCCTACCGGAGTGGGACAATGAGAGGTGGGGGTATGGTTGTCATGGAAACGCGGTGGGGCGACTGCGGTTGCCATGGAGATAAGCCCTCTGGCCAGCTCGTGTTGAGGAGGAGTTTATAGGAGTTGCCAAACCTCGCACTTCTGAGTTAGATCTTGTCACAAGCAGTTCAGTGTGGGTGTTATTCTATTTGTGTTTCTGTTTGGAGGCCATCATTCTAACGGTATTTTAAATACTAATTACGTAGACCTACAATTATTGTATTGCTATATATATTTCGAGCATTATGAATACTCCTCGAGGGAGAGGGAGGCCCAGAACTCGTCCACCTCATTAAAAAACTACCGCCAGCCATGGTGTGACAATTCATCACCAAGTTAGAGAAATGATATGTGCCGCAAGGGAATTCTTTGAAGAGGAGGCTAAGAGTTTTTCGGAAAGGAATGTTCCTTTAATTCCATTCCAGAGAGTTCAAGAACGCACTGCGAAAGCTCTTAGAGTTAGTAAAAGTACTGTGACAAGAGTTACGATGGAAAAATATAACAACTCAGAAGAGGGTTCATCTAAACTGTCCACGCCTGGAAAGAAGCGGCCTAGAACCTCTAGAATTACAAAACTGGATCGCCGGCACATATATTCTTACTACACCAGGAGGGAACATCCAACAATTCAAAAACTGTTATTTACACTTCCGAACGACTTATTTAAAGGCAGTTACTCTTCCTTACTGAAAGTGGTTCATAACCTTGGTTTTGAATATAAAGCTATCAACAGAAGGAAGCTGCTGTTGGAGAGAGGTGACGAACTGAGCCAGGATCGAACCTGCCAAGGTGAGCTCAGAAAGCCAGCACTCTACTGTGTGAGCTTTTCAGCCCGACCTCTGTTAAAGAAAACCGAACATAAGACCAGGTCAGTCATGGTCTGGCCAGGTAGTCTACAAGAAAACACAGTGGTCAGAATGAACGAACGAACAAGCCAGCCGGAAATGAGAAGGGTAGGGTATGGAATGCAGGAATGTGGCAACCGCGTGAAATGGCACGTGCAATGCTCCTCCCTCCAGAACTAGCTGTCAGATGTCAACTTTAAGTATTACGACCATAGTGCGCCTCAACAGTCATCAATACGCAATGTTATCTTTCGTTTTGGCGGCATAGGTTTCCTTTATTGTTGTCCGTCAGTTGCCTTGTAGACATCAGTACCGGTACTCTGGCTTCGAAGATAAGGAAATCTGCGCTATACCACTCGCGCCAACATGCTCGTATGTTTTGAAGAATGCGCAAGTAGGCCTACTGTTACATCGCAGAGAAACGCAGTTCAGTCTTCTCGAATCTCAATGATTTCGTCTTTACGCATTCGTCGCATCAGAGCTCAGCCGCGTGCAAGCACGTGCAAACATGCAGCGCGGCGTGAGTGTTATAGCATGCGGTACATAGTTAGTCTTTAGCCGCGGTCGGCTAAGTTCGAGCTCGTTCGTTCATGTAGCGAGGAATTGATATGTAAGATGATCGATCGCTAAGCGTCTGCGCTGTAAATTCCTTTTCTGCCTTGAATCATCTTTAACGAGCGTATGACGTCTTTTTCATAGGTTCTTAATGACGCATAACTAATAGAAATAAATGGTGTCGATGGACATTGTTTCGAAGAGCTTCTTGAAGACGTGCATCGCAAATGCATTGGACGGAAGTCAGGATGAAGCAGTATTGGATGATGACCAGAATGATGCATGCGAGAGTACCTCGGAGATTGGCAGCAGTGACGATGAATAGGGCGAGTACCGTATGCCAGTTGCCTTGTTTCAATAATGCAAATTTTGTATTTTTTCGGGAATACAGTCATTCCCCGCGTATATCTCGCACCGAAACTTTTCACACATATTTTCGGTCAAAAAAGTGCGAGATATACGCGAGCAAATACTGTAAGTAGTTTGAGGTTGAATCTTATCTCTTGATGATGCTGTATAGCATGTGCAAATGAAGTTATATATTTCCCTTTTTATTTTATTATCTGTATTTAAAAGATCATGTTGCTGACCAGAGAGAGGAGCGTGCAGCAAATAATGATACAGTATATATTTAAAAAATGTGGTTTTCTTCTTTGAACTTAAATATTCTTCGTATAATCGTCGCACCCTACTTTTCTCCACGAATTTTAGGCTAAAAATATGCGACGATTATGCGAGGAAATATGGTAGTTTTATTCATCCATGTGATATCAATTAAAATACATTTTTGGTGAATTTAGGAGGACATTTTTGGTGAATTTAGGAGGATTCGAAAGTCTCAAACGTCAACTAAAATTCTACCAATACTAACAAATGGATTAGAGCTGATTTGGGAAAAGCGAACAGTAAATGAATTAAACATAATAGAAAATGTGAAAGCTAGATACCTAAGAGAGTTTAAGGCCTCAGAGATAGCCAACAAGCCTTTCCTCATAGAAGAGCTCAGAACCAAGAGATGTGAGAAAAGATTCACTCGGAGTTCTACTCTACAGATGCCATGCTAGATCGCAATTGAATAGGACCAAATAACTGCATAAGCTATACATACGACCAGGCTTTCACTAACAAAGTGACCATTGTGTATGTGAATGCTATCACTTCAGCAAGTGCCATTAAAGAACTAAATCACTGATGAGGTATAGTGAAAGTTAGTACAAATCAACCAAACTTCTGTATGTAACTTTATGGCCATTTGGTTGAAATACATTCTTATTATGGGTAATCTAAGATAATGGAGAAAAGCTCCTTCAGTTCCTTAAAAGCATGGACTTGGTTGTGTCTAAAATTTTTCTTGTCTTGGTGCTACAATTTGTTGCAGAATTTGTATTGGAGGAGGTTTAAATTGCATTTGCTGATTTTTGTTCATTTGTGGTTGTAGACAATCTTGAAATATCCTTTTGTAAGCACTTCAAATATGCTCCTGTTGTTTGCTATGAATATAGAACCATATCTCATTGCATTTGTTTTTGATGAGGTAAAGCCTAGTGAACTGAAATTCTTGAGATTTCAGTTCTTCTAAATTGCAGATTAGTTATTGTTATTTAAAGGGGGAGACACTACAAGGTCATCTGCCCCAAAATTGCAGATTGAGATATCAGTTGAGTATAGACTTGATTTTAGCTTTTCAGAGATGTTAGTTTAAATGTTGTTAGGAGTTTCTCTCAAGCTAAAGTATTGTAAATTGAAGAGCTGACAATAATGTCTCTGGAATTCAAAATCAAATCACCTAAATGATGCTATAATATTGTTTAGGCATCATGTGTGGTCGCCATGGTCAAAGCAAAACACACCAGTCCTAGAGAAGCTGGCGTTTGCATCCTGGTAGCATCCGCATGTTCAGTACGGTACTTTCCTTTAGAATTTAACCGTAGAACCGGCAAGCGTCGATGGATCGACGGTATTCCCATTTCTGTAGCGGCAGAGTCGATTCTTCAACGCTTTTTTATTTCTTATTTAGTAGCTCTGTTCCACTGAGAGATGGCGTGACATGCCTTGTCGTGTGTTCCAAGAAGTTAACAGATGCTTCTAACTCGTTTTCATCCATAGAAACAATCTCCTTGTATAAGTGTCTTTGGAAACAAAAGACTCGCTGCCATGCGAAGCAAAACATATCATGTAATGGTGCTGTATATGTTATCACTACCACTCCTATTTTGAGGATGTAATTATTATATGTATTGGGGAGTTAAAAGTGCACCTTTGTTATAAATTCTGTCTACAATATTTTCGTTTCAGTTGGCTTGTATGTAGCACAACAGCTGTAATAACATTTACAATAACTTAAGTTCATTGACGCTCTTGGGTTATAGGCCTGAAATGGCTCAAGGAAGATATATTTTTTTGTTATCAATCAAACAAATATTATTGCATGGACTTGAAACTTTCACACATATTATGTAGGCTACATATACAGTATGTGCATCATTTTGTATATCTTGGATTTAGTGTTTCACGTTTCATCTCATATTTTAGGTTGTTGGAATTTTGATATTGCACATGAAATAATAATTCTACCATTTTCAATTCTCAATTTCTTTTTTTTTTTTTACCAAGCTCCACAGAAAAGTTAGCATTACCGTGGAACATTGTTCACAATAGGTTGAAAATAAGAATCCACTTGGTAGGAAAATATCACACAAATTGGCTGCCAGTACAGAATTTCACATTGCCGGTTCTAGAGTTAACAAGTAGTTCCGTGAAGAACTATACAGCCTATTTTCATATATCCTACTCATGTTAATTGCCTCTATCAACATACAAAATTCAGTTTGAAGGTTGTGATAGATTCGTAGATATTGAGAATCATCTAAATATTTCAGATGGTCGCCAGGTTGGATTTTTATTTTTGTACTATTACATTAAGATTATTGTGTACGTGTGGTATTCAAACTTCAATCGCATGATTAGAAACAAAGAAGTAAAAACGGGATTTTAAAATTTCGCACAGCTGCCATCTTGTGATTGTGCAAACAATTGAAATAAATTAGATGCCTTTGGATTAACATTTGTATAAGCATTTAACGTGCAACGTTTTGCTGCTGTCGGATAGTTAATTCGCGAGAAACGCCCATTTAAATATTTATACTTCGCGTCGCCGCCATGTTGGATTTGTGCTCACCAGGTTACTGAAAGTCCTATAGGTGAACATATGTTCATAGCCTCTATGAACATAAAAATTTCAGTTTGATTGCTGCAAAAGATTCATAGATATTGAGAACGGTCTAAATATTTCGGATGCTCGCCATTTTGGATTGTTATATGTATAGGCCATAGAGTTATTTACCATTCAAGGACAATTATTGCCTATGTTCATTATTCAAACTTTCACTTCGATCGCATGATTACGACACAAGAAATAAAAACTAAATTTTAAAATTTCACACAGCCGCCATCTTGAGGTTATGTAAACAATTGAACTAAATTAGATGCCAGTGCATTACAATATGTAAAATCATTTACTGTACCACATTTCACTGTGCTCAGAGAGATAAATCGCGAGAAAAGTCTTAAAATGTTTTAAATTCGCTTGGCCGCCATGTTCGTTTTTAGCCTATTTTCAATTTTGAAAAAATAGGCTTATGAGATCACCTTTTGTCCGTGTGTGTGTGTGTGATTCGTGTGTGTGTCCCCCCCTAATAAAATCGAAACGGCTGGAGCGATTTCAATGAAACTCGGGAAGTTCATAGCACTATTCCCGGCGAACTCGACCGTGCCCTTCAAATTTTGTTACGTCTCTCCAATCCAACATGGCGGCTGTGCGAAATATTTCACTAGCATTCAATATCTCCGAAACTATTACCGATATCACCCTGCAATTTTACGGTGATAGGGGGTACTGATACAGGTATATCTATGTATATTTCATAAACTTGTAAAGTACGAAACGAACATGGCGACCAAGCGAATTTAAAATATTTTAATAGACTTTTCTCGTGATTTAACTCTCTGAGCGCAGTGAAATGTGGTACAGTAATTGATTTTGCAGATTGTAATGCACTGCCATCTAATTTAATTCAATTGCTTACATAACCTCAAGATGGCGGCTGTGCGAAATTTTAAAATTAAGTTTTAATTTCTTGTGTCGTAATCATGCGATCGAAGTGAAAGTTTGAATAATGAACCTAGGCAATAATTGTCCTTGAATGGTACATAACTCTATGGCCTATACACATAACACTCCTAAATGGTGAGCTCCCGAAATATTTAGACGGTTCTCAATATCTATGAATCTTTTACAGCAACCAAACTGAATTTTGTAATGTTCATAGAGACTATGAACATATGTTCACCTATAGGACTTTCAGGAACCTGGTGAGCACAAATCCAACATGGCGGCGACGCGAAGTATAAATATTTAAATGGACGTTTCTCGCGAATTAACTATCCGAGTGCCGTGAAACGTTGCACGTTAAATGCTTATACAAATGTTGATCCACTGGCATCTAATTTATTTCAATGGTTTGCATTATCACAAGATGGCTGCTGTGCGTAATTTTAAAATCTCGTTTTTACTTCTTGTTGTCTAATCATGCGATTGAAGTTTGAATACCACACGTACACAATAATCTTAATGTAATAGTACAAAAATAAAAACCCAACCTGGCGACCATCTGAAATATTTAGACGGTTCTCAAAATCTACGAATCTGTTACAGCAATTAAACTGAAATTTTGTATGTTGATTGTGGCAGTTAACATAAGTAGGATATATGAAAATAGGCTGTATAGTTCTTCACGGAACTACTTGTTTACTTTACAGGTTTATGCAAGTTACATAGATAAACTTGAATCAGTACCCTTTATCACCGTACCAAATTTCAGGTTGATATCAGCAATAGTTTCGGAGATATAGAATGTCAGTGAAATATTTCGCACAGCCGCCATTTTGAGTTTATCTAAACAATTGATCTAAATTAGACTTCAGTGCATTACAATGTGTATAAACATTTCCTGTACCAGATTTCATTGCGTTTGTAACATTAACTCGCGAGAAAAGTACATTTAAAATTTTCAAATTCGCTTGGTCGCCATGTTCGTTTTGTAGTTAACCAGTTTTTGAAAGTCTTATAGATGAACTTCCAGTAATGCCCTTTATCTCCGTACAAAATTTCAGGGTGATACCGCTAATAGTTTCAGAGATTTGGAATGCCGGTGAAATATTTCGCACATCCGCCATCTTGTGGTTATGTAAACAATTGAACGAAGTTAGATGTCGGTGCATTACAATGTGTATAAACATATACTGTATCAAGTTTTATTGCGTTTGGTTGGTTAAATCGCGAGAAACGTCTATTTAAATGTCGCAAATTCACGTGGCCGCCATGTTGGTTTTGTAGTTACCAATTTTTCAAACGTCACATAGGTGAACTTCTAGTAGTTCCCTTTATCATCGTAAAAAATTCCAGGGTGATATTGGGAATAGTTTCGGAGATATTGAATGCTGGTGAAATATTTCGCACAGCCGCCATGTTAGATTGGTGAGACGTAACAAAATTTGAAGGGCACGGTTGGGGTCGCCCAGAATAGTGCTCTTAACTTACCGAGTGTCATTGAAATCGCTCCAGCCATTTAGAATTTATTAGGGACACACACACACACACACACACGGACAAAAGGTGATCTCATAAGCTTTTTTTTTTTTTTTTTTTTTTTTTTTTCAAAATTGAAAATAGGCTAAAAATCACTTGTTTATGAAGATCTCACAGTTGTAGTTTAGAGGTTTTTGGAATATAATCACATGGACAATGTAAGGAAACTGGGACATGCTGTGGCAAAGTGTTAGTTAGCTACCAAGTGGTATGTGGCTATAAGTTCTTCTCAAAGAGATTATTTTAATGTCTGTTCATCCATTAAATAGAATTTAACCTTTCTGCCATGGACACAAAGCCAAGCATTGACAGCTGGTGCAGGCAGAAAATGCACATATGGCACAGTAGGATATTATTGAATTAGGCAATGCCCTAAAAATGGCTTCCGATACTTCAACATTAGGTTAGCCACACACCACCTGTGCTTGAGGTTATTTCCACAGTTGGTTGCCACAGGAGTGCTTAACACATTGATGATGGGGCCCGGATATCTCCGTATTAGAGCGGGCAGCGGTAACTAATGGGTTACGGCTTGTGCTATCTCTTGGGTAAAGTTAGAACTAATTAAAACTCAGCAATTCTTCTAGGTTTGTGCCGTGTCTTGTGTGGGGTTTCGCCTAGGACACCAAGCTGGCTCATCGGCGGGCTCTTGGTGTCCCCGCCCTGACCCCCACAGGAGTGACGAACTGCGCGCCACCTCCCTTTATATTAGGTGCTACTGCACCACTTGACTGCGAGAACTAAAAGCTCAAGCAGCCTTAACCTCCCTATGAAGGCTTCCAAAAAGATGGTATATTGGCTTTCACGGCCAGTGAATTAAAACTCAGCAATTCTTCTAGGTTTGTGCCGTGTCTTGTGTGGGGTTTCGCCTAGGACACCAAGCAGGCTCTTGGTGTCCCCGCCCGGACCCCCACAGGAGTGACGAACTGCGCGCCGCCTCCCTTTATATTAGGTGCTACTGCACCACTTGACTGTTTCCTTATATCCATCTAACCCTCCCACCTCCCCCCCCCCCCCCCTCCTCATTCTTCGAGGAGTTTCTATATTTTCACACCGCCCCCTTTACCTTCTTGTTACTTACTACTCTGTCCGCCGTTCCACCATGGTCCATACAGTTATTTCTGGCAGCTGCTCTCTGGTGACGAACAGAGGAATTTATCTATATTTTTTGTAATCTCATTGATATACTTTCTTTGGCCACATTGTTTATTTCCATTGAAAAAGGAGGCAAGGTTTCTCCGAAACGTATGGTTTAAATTAAAAATACACACGGCATTAGCCCAAAAGCATGAATTATTTATATAATAATCCGGGCCGTGAAAGCCTTAATATGCAAATTAGAAACCTCTATGGGGAGGAAGTTGTTCGACAATCATCTAAATTTAGTAAGTTGAGGCGAAGAAGGAGCTCTCTCCTTTCATCGTTGTCCTTCTTTCTTAGATGCAGGGATCATAACATCATTCCCAACTGTGTAAAATTGAAGCAAACTATACACACTCATAAAGCTATGAGAATTTATCAGCGCGCTAGCAAGGCACTAGTTATCGAGAGGATCCAGAACTCTCGTACTGAATTGGACGCAGTTTCCCGTGAGTTATTACACTTACATCTGCTTCTTAGTAGCATTCTCTCAGAGGAATTGTGGCTGTTCTTTGAACGTATCTCCGCTATTCAGGCCGAGAATAATTTTTGTCGGGCTGTAGATAGACAAAGAGCTAAGTTCCTTCGATTGTCCTCGAGACAAACAGCTGCTCGTACGGTTCTTGATACTAGTAAAGTTGTAGTCAATCTTTCTAATACCCCTTTAGATGACTACCAAACAACTTTACTAAGCAGAGGTCTCAACTTTGCTCTCGCACCCTCCAAAATTCCTACAGAGGAGTTGATCACATCCGTTGAGGCTGCCATCTACAATTTACCTCCAGATGAAGCTGAAGAAGTTAGACAAGAAAGTGTGAGGATATTAAGATCCTCTAAAGTACCCGCACCCAATTTAACTCGGGGTGAAAGAAAGGCATTGAAGGAACTAAGAAATAATGACACCATTTCTATTCTTCATGCTGACAAGGGAAATGCGACAGTGGTGATGGATACCGTTGAATATAAAAGTAAAATCTCGATTCTGTTATCTGATCCTGTGTACAGACTGTGCACTCGTGATCCAACCACTCGTGTATCCAATGCCACTGCTAAGCTTGTTAAACTGTCATCTATTCCAAAAGAAGAGGGAAGATGTCTTATTCCGAGAGATGCTGTTCCTCCGAGATTGTATGGTCTTCCAAAAATCCATAAGCAAGACGTCCCTCTTCGACCAATTGTTAGCACAATAGGTTCTCCAACTTATGCTCTTGCGCAATATCTCAGCAAGTTGCTTCAGCCGCACTTGGGGCGCACACAGTCCTACATTAGGGATTCAACCCATTTCGTCGAAAAATTGTCAACCATCGCCGTTCAACCAAATGCTATTTTGGTGAGTTTTGATGTAGAGTCCTTGTTTACCAGAGTGCCGGTGGACTCAGTCATGTCACTCATCAAGGATTTGTTTCCTGAGGACATTGCCCGATTATTCCACCACTGCTTGTGTTCCAGCTATTTCTTGTGGGATGGTAAATATTACGAGCAGACTGATGGTGTGGCCATGGGAAGTCCACTCTCGCCTGTCGTGGCAAATTTTTTCATGGAACATTTTGAGGGGGAGGCTATATCTTCGGTGTCTTTCAAACCTGTGATTTGGTGGAGGTATGTGGATGATACGTTCGTGGTGTGGGAGGAGGGTTCTGAGAAACTGAACCACTTTCTGAACCACGTAAATCAGCGGCATCCTTCAATACACTTCACAATGGAGCTAGAGTCAGGTGGATGCTTACCTTTTTTGGATGTTCTTGTGAGGAGGAAAGCGGATGGCTCCATGGGGCACAGCGTCTACCGTAAGCCAACTCACACTAACCGTTATTTACATGCGGACTCCCACCACCACCCAGCACAAAAACAAGGAATTATAACAACTCTAGCCAAAAGAGCGGAACGTATTTGTGAGGCATCAACTCTTCAGGAAGAGTTACATGCCTTACAAACCATGTTTAAGGGTAATGGCTATAATGAATCCACTATATATAGGTCCCTACATCCCAGAAGGAGGGATAGACAACCTTCTCAGAGCTCCGACGTGAGAGGAACTGCTTACCTCCCTTATATTCACAACACCACTGACCGCGTTGCTAAGATTCTCCGCAAGCACAAGATAAAAACAGTTTTCGGCACTATGACGAAAATTGGTCAACGTTTAGCATTAAACAAAGATAAATTGTCCCCAATACTACAACCTGGGGTGTATGAAGTCCCATGTACTTGCGGAAAAGTCTACATTGGACAAACAAAACGGTCCATTGCCACTCGCATCAAAGAGCATCAAAGGAACATCCGTCTAAACCAACCTGACAAATCAGCTATAGCTGAACATGCCCTGTCTTCAGGGCACGATGTATGTTTCAAGGATGCTCATGCGCTTGCCCTTGTTAAGCACAACTGGTCTAGAATTATAAGGGAGGCAGTTGAAATTCGTAAAAATCCCAATAATTTTAACAGAGACACTGGTTATCAGCTAAGTGACACTTGGCTACCAGTTATTAAGGATCTAGGGAGATAGTTCCTCTCAGTCTCTCTGTTCTTCACATATTTAAAATTGTACATTTTCCCTCTAGGGCTCAGAGCCTGGATTTGATCTCCTTTGTTCGTCACTGGAGGAGTTTCCATCTGTTTTTTCGCCGTTGACTGTATGACGTTAGGTATCGTTCAGCTAGTATTCCCTTTTGTCTATGTTTCCTTATATCCATCTAACCCTCCCACCTCCCCCCCCCCCCCCCCCCCCCCTCCTCCTCATTCTTCGAGGAGTTTCTATATTTTCACACCGCCCCCTTTACCTTCTTGTTACTTACTACTCTGTCCGCCGTTCCACCATGGTCCATACAGTTATTTCTGGCAGCTGCTCTCTGGTGACGAACAGAGGAATTTATCTATATTTTTTGTAATCTCATTGATATACTTTCTTTGGCCACATTGTTTATTTCCATTGAAAAAGGAGGCAAGGTTTCTCCGAAACGTATGGTTTAAATTAAAAATACACACGGCATTAGCCCAAAAGCATGAATTATTTATATAATAATCCGGGCCGTGAAAGCCTTAATATGCAAATTACATAAATTTAGTTATCCCTATGTAAAATAATTTGTATCTTTTAGTGTAATTAAAATTTTTAAGACCCACACATCACATTTATAATAGTTGAGTTATTTCATTTCATAAAAGCATTAAAGAATGTTGTAAAATTTATTAATATTTCAAACTTGACACACTGTGTATTGTATCCAAACGAAGTGTTGCTAGTCGCAGTCTAGCATGAGTCGCTTCCATGGAAACATTACAACAGACCCATGCGTGGTGTTCACAATGAGGAAATAAAAATTGTATGGTGATCTTGACGAAAGTGAAATACACTGGATTACAAATTACTGTGTATTAAAAAAAGATTATGATTTTTCTTCTTTGAACTTTAATATTCTTTGCATGTGGCTGATCGTTAAAGACAAACTGTTCTTCCAACTGATCTGTCGGAACAAGAGTACTGCGTGATAATTTGCAATGACCTGGTAATTTCTGCTAGCTCCCTGTGCGTACACACACATACTCTCTCGTGTTTTGTCCTTAAGCACCACCAGCACTGCCGTCTGTTATGACTTCTCAGTGCTAAACATCAGTGTTTAAATGTTTCGAAAGTTGTCAAGTAGAGATTTGAACTTCTTCATATGAAGCATTTTATATGCAGTTTTCATCTATATAAATTCCCAGATTCCAGATATTGCTGTGTATTATTGAGGTTAAAATCGTGTATCTGTTTTGGAGATTTTAAACAGATTAACTTTTAATTCATTCTCAAGAAAATTTGGTATCTAGCTAAAGATTTAGAGACCTTACTTTCCATTCCCATTTATTTAATTCACTTGTTTCAACAGATGATCTAAGTATTAGCAGCATAAGAAATTATTCTACAATTTACACATTAAGGAAAATTGTAGGTTTAGTGAGTTATCTAAAATGGAGTTGGGAGGATTTTATCAAATTCTGTACCTTGAATTCAGCTTGCCAATTTACATTTTTAAAATTTGTTAATGAAGTTTCTATTATGATTAACATACCTCGATTTCAGCCATGTTATCTGAGAATGTAATTAGTATTGAGATGAATAAATACCGACTTAGGAAGACCATTTAAAAGATGCATATAATTTACCGTAAGATTCAAGTATTTTGAGTATACAATACTTAGCTGTCAAAAATTTACTGTAAATATCAAATTATGATTGTGCCAGGGAACATGAGTTAAATACAAGTTCTTCTTCCCTTATTGCTGGTAGATTCCTTTCTTTCTTAGGAAATGTTGATCATACTGAACATATTTTAGTATAGGTGCCACCATAATGTTATTGGAATAAAGTCAAAATTTGCCATCGAACAACAACAATGAACACCTATTTCTTTCTGTCACTATCAAGTATTAAATGAGGAGGGCCTGCCAAACAGAGGATGGGCATAAAAACAGGCTCTATTGCTGGCTATGGTAATACATTTAATTAATTTTATTAGAATATGTTCTGCCTAGTCAATACATACAGTTTCTAATTTTTATATTATCTAATTCTACATGTAGGGTCCTTATACTGTAGAGTCCTTCTTCAGCAATTTGGTACTTTATTTTACTATATTGTTATATCTAATGTGATGTGAATTGGATGAAATTGATTATTATTATTGTTATTGCTAAAGAAGGAATATAAAAGCTCAAAACATGTACAATTAGATAATATAAAAATTTCTAACTATATACAGTATATTGTGTACACAGAACATATTATGAATAATTTATGTAAGTCAATATAGATTTTACAATTCAACATGGTTCAATTCATGTCAATATATAAATTTAATTCTGGTTTGAGGGCTGGGATTGAGGCATACTCAATCTCGCTAGGAAGAAACTGAGAAGAGATGGAGTCAATTCCTACCTCGGTTATCCTAAAAATAGTTTCTATAGTGTGCCACTTCTATTCCAGTCAAAAAGCATAGAAGGTACCTAACTTAGGCCATGACCATGCTTTACCAAATCCTAGTCCCAATTACACACTAGTATTGCCATCCCAATGACACTGGTTATCAAAACAGAATACACGGAGCTACATTACCACGATGTTGTAAACAGCAGCATTTCATTGGTGTCCTCACAAGACAGTGGTTAGATGGAATGGGTACTCATTCCTATTCCCAGTATGGGAAATATCTATAGTTTCTACCCATTCTCATTCCTAGGCTTAGACCATTTCTGTGACAAATGATACAAAGATCTGAGTGAGATGAATTGTGATTATAATCCTTTCTTGTGTATTACATAACTACTTAAACTTGAAGTACTAAATCATGGGCTTGCTGGAGAAACTTACTACGCAATTTCTGGCTTTTAAAATGTATATATTTATTTTTTGCCAGTAGTTTAGTCAACATACTAAAATCCATTTGGGTTCATGGAAACTAGTAAATGACCAAACCAAAAAGTAAAGTTTTCTCCAACCTAAACCCTCATTTTCTCACAGCATTTATCCAGCTGGCCCATGCTGTATACACTGTAAACTTGTATTTAGTTGGTAGGTTTAACATTGTCATTTGCTTTTGCTGTGATAAGAATAAAATCTGTTCTGTCGAACTTGGGCTATCATTTCCTTGTCAGTTGTCATTGCTATTTTAGTTTATCAGATAAATTACTTAGGTAATTCACAAAAGTTTCTCCATATCTATGGACCTTCTTTTAGGCAAATTTCCCTAATAAGCTACCTATCTTATCTTCAAGTTTCACACCCCCAGACCCCAAAACCACCGTCAGTTCAAAAGTTTATTATTTTATTTATTTTATGTTCGACAATGTCGAAATATAAATATTATGTCAGAAAATTGTACTATAATGAGCAGTACAAGTTTTCATTATGGGACCGTTTCTCCCACCAATCAGAGCTCAAGAAAAAGTAGTTTGACCGATAGCATCGCACCTGCACTGAGTTCCAAGGCCTTCTACAAGGTATTCTCTGCGTCCCATGCTCTCTGTTCAGTACATAAAACTGGTGAAATCTCGACAGATATTTATGAATATGTATGTTCGAACATAAAATAGTTATAATAATTATCGTCGAACATAAACAGTCGTATGCAACTCGCTTATAATGGTAATTAAGACACTCGTATGGAAATTATACAACTCGCATACGCTCGTTTTATAAACATACTCGTGTCTTAATTATTGCCATTATAGGCTCGTTGCATAATGTACTAATTTATATCGCTTTCTTGTGGACGTGATAACTACCGAAATTTTGCAACAATCACTTTTCATTTTATACAGAATATATATTCCTTTAAAATCTCGGTCGAGTTCGTTAATGGGCAAAATCAGACCAAGGGGGTGAAAATGATGGGCCTTTTTCGAAAAAGTGAAATATTGCTATAACTCTCTTAGAAGAAAGGGAAAGACTTGATGATGATGATGTTGATGATTAAGACGAAGATGTTTATGATAACGGCACAGACAGGTCTGATGACGATTCTGCCGTTCCTTCTGAAGATAAAGCTTGTGGTGACACACGGAATGCAAACAATCCCGTTGATATTGTCTGGCAGTGGAGGTTTTAGTGACCAGGTCTGTTGATGATGACGAAGATGATGTATATTTGTTCAGTTTGTGATTTTTGTTTTAGTCTGTGTATGTTCCATGTATTTTAATTTATGTTTTTGTTTCTATGTTTGAGAATCAATTTCTAACCTTCAGTTGGAAATTGGTTCTCAAAGGGGGCATTTCTGTGTACAGCCTCCCAGGGGTATGCACCCCTTGGAGTCCATCCCCCCGGCATCTGGCTAAATCCCCTAAATGGCAACCCTTGGAAAGCCGGCCCAACATCCATAAAACTTAGCAGGGACAGCTTGCCACTCTAAAAGCAGCCCAGTCCTTGCGCAATGGTTACACATACCTACATACTAGTAACTGGGCCAACACATTGCTGACAACATAGCGCCAGAGAGTATAAGAAGGCATCCTAATGAGGTCAAAGGATCTCTCCATTGTCAGTGCTTCATCGAGACGGCCCGAGGCTACGCTGGTGTCAACCGAGGTGAGTCAGTCAATCGTGTTCAGAGTTCCTACTTATGTAACCTGTAACCCACAACTTGTATTACATTGTGAACATAATTTCATTCCCTACAAGGGACTCATACTCAGAAACACAGACCAATAAAACACTTGGTCCACACTCTACACACGCTTTACTGTTTATACGCCTTTTTACATCCCAACGCCCTTCCTTACTCCAGTCACGGTAAGACGTGACAGACGGTAGCCCAATAGCGCTAACTCAGGTACCTTTGTGTTCCCCGAGCCGACTCGGCTGCCAGCAAGCAGCGCGTGCCACTCGGCTGATACAAGCAGATTCAATTACATAATAAGCAGTCAGCTGAGCGACTAGCACAGCGACCCTTTGCAGTGGGTCCCGTCCCTTCAAACACTACTACATTATTTATAGGAACGCCCCCTAGTTCCTAGCACACCACAACACTCTACACTGGTCAGCTTACCCTGCCAAGGGAGGCTACCCTTCTTTAGGCACAACCTCATAAATTAGTACAATAACTCTCCCTTTTAGATCCACCCCCAAATAAGGGATCTAAAACATCTGTAACCTAACATTTGTAGGTTACAGAGACTCCTTCTAGTTTCTTTTAGTTATTTTTATTTTATCAGTTTGCCAGCCGTGGCCACCTGTTGGTAGGGGACCATGGAGAGTCTTATGTGTTGTGGCACAGAGATTCTTTGTGTTGTTTCATCAGTGGGTGGCAGATGGCTTTGACCTGTGTGTGTGAGGTCAAGATTCCTTGACATGGCATAGTTGCCATGGGAATCAGCTGTTGATTGGTAGTAGAGCAGGCAAGATGAATGCTGCCAGGCTGAATGAACCCAGTTGGTTTTAGGAGAATGAGAATGAAGGGACTCTTAGAGTGTTGATATATGGAATATGGAAGCTATTGGGTTTTGAGGGGGGAAAATGAGATTGAAGGCAGGAAAAATGGAAGCTTGCTTAGATTAATAAATGTGAAGTTGAAGTAAGTGTCTTTGTGTGATATCATTTTTAAGAAAGTATATTGCCTCACTACCCTGAGGTGGCATTCTTGGTGAAGTATTATATTTTTATTACAATCATTACACAGCGTCAGGATGGCAGTGGTCGACCGAGGGCCACAACAGCACGGGCAGACAGAGCGATTGTCAGAACAGCTGTCACAACACCAGAGCCGTCGTTATCAACAAGTGTACGCCTGGACAACAGGAATTTGCGCTTGCGCCGCCTGTTACCACTCACGCCTGTTCACCATCAAGTCAGATTACAGTAGTGCCGGGCTCGAGCAACGTGGAACTGTGCTGACTGGGGATGTATAGTCTTTAGTGACGAGTCCCGTTTCCAACAGTGCCGTGACGACAACCGCAGACATGTTTGGAGACATCCAGGCCAGCGTGGGGATCCTGCCTTGACTATCGCACGCCACACAGCCCCACAACAGGGGGTGATGGTCTGGGGTGCCATCTCCTTTGATAGCCGGATCCCTCTCGTAGTCATTCCTGGCACACTGACAGCACAGCGGTATGTTGAGGACATTCTACGGCCGGTTGTGTTACCGTTCCTTCAGTGACACCCAGGCCTTACTTTCCAACAGGATAATGCCCGGCCGCACACGGCATGTGTTGCTATGGACTGTCTTCAAGCTTGCCCTATTCTTCCTTGGCCAGCTAGGGTCACCTGATCTCTCCCATAGAGCACATTTTAGACGTCATGGGAAGGCGATTGCGAACATTCCGGAATGTCGCCGATCTAGCCCAACAGTTGGAGACTATTTGGCACAAAATTCCGCAGGACACCATCCGGGAACTTGATTATCAGTCCATGCCATGTCGAGTGACAGCTTCCATCCAGGCCAGGGGTGGACCAACACCTTATTGACATCCTCATTTGTAATGCCCTAACTCGGCAATATATCATTCGATTGTTTGTTTTTCTATGTCTGTTCCTCACATCCACCGATTTTTATAGCCATCGGACAATTCCTTCCTGGTGCGTAGTTTTTGTTGTTGTTATACAGTGTATATATTAAACATCTTCTAACGAAAGGAGTGAAAAAAGGAAGATACTAATAGTTAAACAATGCAAATTGTATTCCTGACCACAAAAATAGACTGTTCTTGAAGAATAGATAGTTGAAAAAAATTAACAGTGTTTGTGAAAATGTAAAATAGCCTACTACAGAAACTCAAAGAAAGTGGAAAGAAAAATTGTAACAATTTTATGTTTGACTATTCAGATGTTAGCAGTCAGTTATTCCTGTTTTAATGGGCGGAACTACGAGGTCATCTGCCCTTGATTATTTAGATGTTGAAATATTTATATACAGCAAAACCATAGAAGCTCGAGTAGGAAATTTTAAGTTTCTTAATGTTAAAAATATTGGTGACGAGCTGTTGAACTGGCTCGAAACATATTCTAATGATTTAACCTTAAGTCAATACGGAACCAATGTACTAAGTGAACCAATGATGGTTTAGTTTAAAGCTTTGCATGAACAACTGATAACGTGAACTTGTTGAAGTCATTGTTAACACAGGAAACTGTTGTTGTTGTTTCCTCTGGCTAGCCCGGATTCCAATCCATCAGCTTACACAGGAAACTATTCACTAACCATTGCCAGCGAGCGCACGTATCAAGTTTGGATCGCCAACAGCCAAGCGTGCTTGCGTTGTGGCAGCAGTTCCCCCTTTACCCAACAAACATAATGTTATTGGTTTTACGTCCCTTTTAATAACTGCGGCTTTTAGAGACGCCAACGTGCCGGAATTTTGTCCCAAAGGGCATCTTTAATGAGCCAGTAAATCTGCTGATATGGCTCCCTTGCATTTGTGCACCCTCAAATGCCAACTAGCTGCACCAGGATTCGATCCTGCAACCCTGGGAACAGCATAGGTCAACAGCACTCACATAATGCTATCAAGTGCTACTGTTCTTTGATGCGGGCCACCATGCACATTATACATGCTGTTTCTGCCATATTGTTTTACTTTGATATAGCACGATTCAGGCATGGTAAAAACTTTACCTGAATAATGCACCCCAATTTGCAATAGCAACTTTGAGAGATAATGATGTGTGGATTATTCAGGTATGTACGGAATCATATTTCTCCGGCTGCTTTTATTGCGTTCATTTACAATTTTATTGTTTGAGGTACTGTCTTACTCACCAATTAATAATAGGGAACATTCTTGCTGCCTGTTGTCTCCAACCAACCTGTAACATTCCAATTTCATTCACAAGCTACATAATTCAACAGTTACTATAACACAGAATAACATACAAAAAATTCTGTTAAAATATATCATTTTATATTCCATAACCATGAGTTAGACATTAGCAAATGCCTGATATAACTGTAATGGTCTTAGTCCTGTCGTGTTATTTACACTACACTTGTCAGAAGCAGGCAAATAGAAGATGGTGCCTCGCTTGAGCTTCACAATGTTCGAGATAGCTTCTCCTTCGATCACAATAACGATACTGGCACTGCTGCGGCAGATGAGGTCGTAGCTTCCAGTGCCAGGAGGTACCTAGACAAAACAATTGAGTGTCAACACAAGTACTGACCACTCCTTAAAAAAAAATGCTATATCATCATAGACACAACTACTGCCTACAAGATTCACCCCTAGCCACTTCCTGAAAAAATCCTTGGCAATGAATGGTAATGGGCATTCAGCAAGTACACCATGACCCTAAGAATTCTAAGAATTACCATAATTTCTTATTGAGTAAGTCCTACTTGAACCCATATTTTCTGTTTGTGGGGTTAACACATACATCCTCCCATTTACTACTGTCATCGTGGCAGAAGATGGCAGTTGAGCACGCTGCGACGGGGTGTGAGGGGTCCTGCAGTACGCATGCGCGGTCCGCCTATTCCTAACTTAAATATATCAGCTTCCCGCATGCCAATGGTTGTCATTGCAGCAGGCGACACTCAGTGAGTGAAAGAAGGAATGTGCTGAGTGAGTGACCAAAATGTTTTTGGAATGCGCGATACGCAGTGAGCGGGATGACCTCTGCAGATCAAACACGACTGCCATCTCCTGGCGCGATATCAGTACAAAGTGGCCATTGGTTCTTGGCACAGGTACCAATATCTTTGTCTCCTCCATGTCGTGTCTTCTTCCTTTAGTATTGTTTGACTCTTGGTCCACTGTTGAGACACCTCAAATTGTCATTTCCAGCTGAGCCTCATCATGGTACGTGATTAAAAGGTTTCTTATTATGGATACCTAGTGGTCCGCCCAATACAGCTGGCTTACTGGAATAAGAAGACTCTAGACGAATGAAGATTAGAGGACTTGGGAGGATGTATGAATTGAATGAATGTATGAAGGAGTGGACCACTAGAAATACATAATTAGGAATATTTTAATGTGTAAGTTAACATGAATCCAAACATTTCAACATGTCTTTCTACTCACTGTACATTAGCTGATTCTTTAAGTAGTATTGGTTGGCTAGTGACATCTCTGAATTATTGTAATGGCAAGCTGAGAGCGCGTCTCGAGTCGAACACATAGCACACGGCAACGAGGAAGTTGGTGTCTCACCCGTGCACTTAGACTGAAGATAATATTCCAATTGTCATATTTCAAGAATCAGCTGACGAATTACAATGATAATGCACGTAAGAGATGAATATTTTGCATCAGATCTGGTTTAGTTTTACTGTCTTGATTTGAAAAACGATAGTAAATAAGATTCGAATTTACAGCTCTCTGGCACCTTGAAATCTTGAAGCATGACAGTTCCTAATTCATTTATAACCCTTTGATGATTACCTCCATACTATGTATAGATCCTGTCACATGCTGCCGACTTCCATACGTGGAATAGGCCTATGTAGGCCAACTTTATATTGTTTAGAGCTACTAATGGACTGGAAACACTGGTAACGAATAAAAGGCAAAATAGTAAGATATAAGCAGTAGAAATGAAATTTTTAAGAAAGACAAGAAGGGATAGAATTCAAAATATTAAAATCAGACCCGGGTGACTGGAGTGGGACTTGGATGATGATGATGATGATGAATGTAAGAGTGGTATATCTTTCAGGCTTAATAACGTTGGCTTCTATCTACTGTATGTACGAATCATCCCTTATCAAAGTTTTCATTTTATAGCGACTGAAATAGTCTTGTTTCATTCTACTTGAGTGTGCTCCGTAACTTTCTTCTGCTTCCTAGCGGATCTTTGGCACACTACTTGATGCTTTCATATGTTGAACGATAATATGAACCATTATCTTACCAATGATATGTTTGCTGACATAATCCGATGGGTATTTATTTTTATCGAGTTTGAAGACATGTCTCCTATCACCTCTGAAGCGTGCATAACCTTTGATTTTTGCTGCACTCTAGTTAGCCTGCGACTAATTACTCGCAATACTAAATGAATATATCACTAAGCCTCTGTGGCTTAGGCGGCAGCACGCCGGCCTCTCACCGCTGGGTCCGTGGTTCAAATCCCGGTCACTCCATGTGAGATCTGTGCTAGACAAAACGGAGGCAGACAGGTTTTCCTCCGGGTACTCCGGTTTTCCCTATCAAAATTTCATTCCAGCAACACTCTCCACTATCATTTCATTTCATGTGTCATTCATTTAATCATTGCCCCAGAGGTGTGTAACAGGCTTCGGCAGCCGGCACAGTTCATATCCTCGCCGCTAGATGGGGGCTTCATTCATTCCATTCCTGACCCGGTCGGAGACTGGAAGCAGGCTGTGGATTTTCACCAAATGAATATATCGCTAGTATAATCTGTAACCATTCAATTGATAGGTATTTTGACTTTATTCAGTGTGTGAAAGAATGGCGAGGTGAGACCTCATGAGTGCAAATAGAATGCGAGTGCTCGCTATGCATATGGCGAGATGGCAGAAGGTGATACGCGTCAAAATAAACAAGTTGTCATATCAATTTAGGGTGTGCAATAATGGAATCAGAATTAAACATTTATGTCCCAACTTTTCCGCACATAGTTTCCAAGGCAACAATGACACTAGTTCTTATTGCATCCTAGCTTGCCACGGTGGGTGAGTGGATAGCGTGTCGGTGCAGGTTCGCTCCTGGCCGTGGTAAGTGATTTTTGAAAGGCGGCAAAAATACGACACGCATGTCATACGATGTTGGCATGTCAAAGAACCCATTTGAATTCAGTAGGCCGTGTTCATAATGGCAAAATTAATCTCGGGAGTTTCCGCCGACAAAAGTTCCTCATTTCTCTACTAGAAAGCGCTATAGTGTTCAAGGAGCTTAGATATCTAACCTCCTCGACTTTCACAGTGATTCAAGGAACAACGAAATTCGACATGCAAGCTATCCTCTGGGTGTCAAATTACAAAGCTTGCACCCGGCACCTGAGGCCATACGATATTATTATTATTCATCCTGAAACAACCCTTGCAAAAAAATACTGCCAGTATCATTTTGTCTACAATATAGCAGGTCTTTTCTCAATTATTATAATAAAGAAAATAACATACAATAATTATACCTCAACTACATAAGGGTGGAATATTTTAAACACATGAATTAAGGTTAAAAAAAATTATTTTAAATGCTGTGAATACAGGAAAACTCACGCATGGTTCATACACGAAAACAACACTTTTTAGTTCCAATTTGTCCTCTTCCATCTCCGTTATGCCAAATTTCCAAGTTAAGGCACAAGATAATCTATTTGAATCAGTTTCATTGTTTCAAACATTGTGTTGCGATATTGCCGATGACTGGTCGAAATTTGAACCCTTGACAATGAACTAGATTCATTTTCATGATTATATTCACAAACAGGACAGGCTGGCATAGGTATCAGTGCTACAAAATATTTGCAGAAGCAATGATTAGGATGACCGACTGAAAAGCACCAAACTTTTGTTTAGTAAAAAACAAGTTAGTGGCAATTTTAATAATAATAAAAATTATGGAGCTTAAAGAATTTATCATTACCAAGTATTTGAAATGGAGGTCGGATGAATTTACGTTTATTTCCAAGCTTGAATTTACGGTGACAAACAAATAAAATAGAGAGAGTGCGTATAAGTCATTCCCGCTCACCACTGGAGAATCTTTCTCCCACTTGCTAGAACTTTCTGTCGAGATTGATGCACAATGCTGATCGCCGACATCGTCTTGGTTTCTTGATACGTTGATACTTTACAGAAGTTATAATACTGCTTAGTGGTGGAATAAATTCCGTGAGCCACTATACACGGCATGCCGGAACACAACAGCAGGTGTATTACCCATGACGATATGGTCAGTGGAGTATATAAGTTTGTAGAAGCTCACCATGGAACGCAATTAAATAGTAAGTCCGTACGGTACAAAATTGTAACAAGAAAGGATCCCTCTTCACGGCGCGCGCTGACTATATCAACAAGCCACGCTCCCTTCCAGAGTTCCACTTCCAGTCTCTCTCGCCGGCTTGACCAATCGGCGTGCGTCTACATGGATTCTAAATCAGCCGGCTAGGCCCACTCTCCTCTTGATTGGCAGGCACGCCTCACGCGGCTCTTCGCGCCAAAAAGTTTATTTCCCCGGACAAGACGCGTCCCTGCACATTTTCCGTTTCGTTCAAACTCGAAGTTCATACCGCCTTTTCTTGAAGTTGAAAGTGTTCCCTCGATTTCAACATAGCTTATTGTTCACAAGACTATTCCTGTAGCCGTAATTCCCCATGACGCACAACTCTGAACTGCCCTAACTGAATAATAGAAGTCCTGACTCCGCAATCAAATAATGTACCGTGTAATGAATATCAGAATAATCCGATTGATAGGTTTTCTATTTCTAGAAAACGCTATCTGTATGCATAATAAAATTTAAAAGGCTCCAAAATGAAATACGACATGAATAATAATAAATAAATTAAATTAACTAGGCCAAATAATTGCCACGTTTACACAAACATTAATTATTCCCATTTGACTAATGTCAGTGGCGTAAATCCCTTCGAAAAACAGGTTACAAGTTGTCTATCCCTCCACCATTCATTTTCTTCTTTCAATACTTTTTTTTCTTTTACTCCTCTTTTCTCTATGCTTTCCTTCACCGTATCTATCCACCTCTTTCTGGGCCTTCCTCGTGGTCTTCTTCCTGGTACTTTCTCCATAAATATTCTTTTTGGCACTCTATATTTTTCCATTCTCATATGTCCGTACCACTTCCGCTTACTGGTCTCTATCTTGTCTTCCAGTTTTGGGAACCCAGTTCTCTCCCTAATGTCCACATTTCTGATTTTATCCCTCCGTGTCTTCCCAATTATTCCTCTAACGAACTTCCATCTCGGCAGCTTGGATTCGGCTTTCATTGCGTTTTGTTGTGGTCAAAGTACCTGCTGCATATGTCAAAATTGGTGTGTAATACATTGAGAATAGAACTTTCTTGCATTTCTCTGGGACTTCCTGGTTCCATACTAAACCTCTCACGCACTGGTAAAACCCATTAGCTTGTTGGATTCTCTTTCCAATTTCTTCATTTATTGTACCATCTTCTGTGAGTGTGCTCCCCAAATACTTAAAGATTTTTACCATTTCCAATGGATTTCCATTGACTTCAATATTCTGTCTACCTTCTCTCTTGTTTCTTGTCATCACTACAGTCTTACTCTTCTCCACACTTATTATCATTCCATATTTCTCTACCCCTTGTCCACGTCGTGGGAGACGGGCAACAGCACAAAGTGGGGATTGCCTGTAGAGGCGAAGTACAGTGGGGACTTCGTGTGCCCCGGGACCGTTACGGTAGCTGTGAAGGTCCTACGGGAACCCTGAAAAGTGACGGCTAACGGGGCACTGGTGAAGCTACGATAGGCCCATGAAGCCAGTAGTGGATAAGACTTTTGCTTTCAAGAAGGGAACAGGCCTCGGACAGGACGGATACAATGGACGACGACCTAGCTGTTTTCATGGACTAAGATTTGGAACTTTAAACATAAGAACGCTGATGGGGAAGGTGGAGGAGATAGTGGATATGATGCAGAAACAAAGTGGAAAGGGGAAGGAAGGAGAGAACTGAGAAAAGGCTATAGACTGTACTGGAGTGGGAATGGAGTGGGAGTAGTAATACGAGATGGTTTGAAAGAAGAAGTGAAGAGAATAAGTGATAGGATGATGAAAGTGAAAGTAGCACTGAGGGGAGAGACCATAGAAATAGTGCAAGTGTATGCTCCACAAGTAGGCTGCGCCTCTGAAGAGAAGGAGGAGTTTGAAGAGGAATTGCAGAAGCAGCTGGGAGGAAGGAATATGATTGTTATGGGGGATCTGAATGCCCATGTAGGAAGAGAAAGACAAGGGTATGAGAGTGTGTTTGGACCAGAGGGTTGGGGCAGAAGAAATGAGGAAGGAAAGAGACTGTTGGATTTCTGCCAAAGGAACAGCCTGCTAGTTGGGAACTCCTGGTTCAAGAAAAGAGAGAGCCACACAATCACATGGTACAGTGATGACTTGATCAGAAAGTCGGTGGTCGACTATATACTGTATGAGAAAGAATGAAATAAGAACACCACAGACATCAAGGTTATACCATCAGAGAACTTGGATAGCGACCATCGATTGCTGGTAATGAACCTGAGAGGGACTAAGGAGAAGAAAGGGACTAGAACCAGGAAAGACGTATAAGGATATGGAAACTGAAAGAAGGAGACAGAAGGGTGGAGTACCTCAAAATGGTAAAGGGAGGAATTCCAACAGATGAAGAAAGAGGGGTGGAAGAGGAATGGGCTAGATTTAAGAAGACACTAGTAGGTGCAGCAGAAGCAGTATGTGGGAGGACAAGTATCAAGAAGAGGTGGAAGGAAACACCATGGTGGAATGAGAAGACAAAATATATAGTAAGAGAAAAGAATAGAGACTTTAGGAGGTGGTATCAAAATAGGACAGTAGAGACAAGGGAAGAGTACCAGGAAAGAAAGAAGGAGGCAAAGAGAGTAGTGGCTGAAGAGGGAAGAAAGTGGATGGAAGAGTGGACAAAGATGATGGAGGATAGTGAAGGTACAAGAAAGGTCCTGTATGGGATGGTAAAAAATAAGAGGCGGAAGCATCCTACTGATTATGTTAGAATGGTGAACAGAAGGGGACAAAAGATAGAAAATAGGGAAGAACTGAAGAAAATGTGGAAAGAATATTTTGAAGAACTTCTGAACCCAAATGGAAACGATGGCGAGGAGGAAGAAATCGGGGAAGAGGAAGATGGACTGCAAACTGAAAAGGACTTAACTGGAAAGAAGTGGATGATGCAGTGAGGAAAATGAAAGGAGGGAAGGCACCAGGTGTGGATGAGTTGAGTGTGGAGATGGTGAGAGCAGCAGGGGAGGTGGGGATACAATGGTTGTACCGAGTGATGAAGACAGCATGGAAGGAAAGGAAGACCTCAGAGGACTGGAAAAAGGGAATAATTGTCCCGATCTTCAAGAAAGGTAGTAGAACAGAATGCAGAAACTATCGGGGAATAACACTGATGAGTCATTGTGCAAAGATGTTTGAGAAAGTTTTGGAAAGGAGAATTAGGACAAGGATAGGAGGGATGAAGGAAGAACATGGCTTCAGAGCAGGAAGGTCCACAGTGGATTTGATTTTTGCTGTAAGGCAGTTGCAAGAACAGCACTATGAGTATGGAACAGATCTACTGATGGCCTTCCTGGACATTGAGAAAGCATATGACAGTGTATGCAGAAACAAAGTATGGAAGTCCCTGAAGGATAGAGGAGTAGAAAAATGGACTATAAGGAGGATAAAGGAGATATACAAGGGAAGCGTGAGCTGTGTGAAAGTGGGAGGAGAGAGATCGGACTGGTTGGAAGAGAGAAACGGCCTGAAACAAGGAAGTGCACTGTCACCGTTACTTTTCATTGTGGTGATGGATGACATAATGACCCGAGAGGCACAATTGGGGAAGGAAAGATGAAAGCAATGGTGTTTGCAGATGATTTGGGGAAACAAGGAGGAGGAGGTACAGGAACAGTTGGACGTGTGGGAAGAAATAATACAAGGGTATGGGATGAAATTTAGCATAAATAAGAGTGAGATGGTGATCACAACAAGGAAGAAGGAAAGAACCACAACAGGAATAACAATTGGTGGGGAACAGCTGAAAAAAGTGGAGAGTTTCAAGTATCTGGGAAGCCTGATACAAGATAATCGAAGAAATGATAGAGAAATAAATGAGCGGGGGAGACAGGCAGAAGCATTCCGGAGGAGTGTGAGAAGCATGTTATGGAGCGAGGAGCATGTTATGGAGCGAGGATGTCCCTCAGAACAGCAAAAAGATCATATACGACGTACTATGTCCCTATCCTGACGTATGCCTCGGAGACCTGGGTTATGAAAGGAAGGGAGAAGAGCAAAATACAGGCCAGTGAGATGAGGTTCTTGAGAAGCAGTATTGGAGCTACAAAGATGGACAGAATAAGAAATGAGAGGACCAGAGAATTAATGGAGGAGGAACCATTACAGGATGGTATAGAGAAATCTAGGCTTAGATGGTATGGACATGTTAAACGAATACCCAGGAGGATACACGAGACAAAGTGGGAAGGAAAGAGACCGAGAGACAGGTGGCTAAAGGGGGTGGAAGAAAGCGTGAAGAAGAGAGAGGACTGGACAAGGGTGGAGGCTGAGAGATGGTGGGAAGACAGAAGACGTTGGAGAGGCTTGTGTTCCAAACTGACCCGGGCAGTGGCTGGAAACTGTGCAAGATGATGATGATTTCTCTATCTCTCGATTCCATAAAGTAACTTGTTCTTGCACTTCTATTTCCTTTGTTTAAAATAAGTAAAAATAAAAAAGTAGTTTTTTTAATTTTAAATTTCCATACAAAAATGAGGGTGCGGGGATTATTCGGGGGCGGGTAATATTCGGGTATATACTGTAATTCACTTTATAGTACATTCCTTACTTGCAGCACAGTTATGATTTTTCTCAACTCCCCTCTAGTTTCTAGTTCACACCAACATTGAAAATTGGAGGTGCTCTTGCAATCTATCAAATAATAGATTAATGTTGGCAATAAATTGATTTTCATAACTTGCATCAAAAAATTTCCGAAAAAGGTTAATATTCAATTTACACAAACCAAGATAGAAAGTTGCATACTACATTTTAATCTCAGAAAGTTTGGCTGAGGCCTAATACTTCTTGCCCCATAAAAGCAAATTCATTACAAACAGGATTATTAAGCATTCATCCTTCGTTTTCCTGCAACCATCTTTTTTTCCTTGGCATCCCACCGGAAACTATGATCTTTCCTAGCATTTGCATAAAACAAGAGGTTTGGGCGGAGATAAACATTCAATACAGCCAGAGAAAGTTACTGTAATCCTACTCTTGCAGATGACCGTGTTGTTCTGTCCCTTTAAACAACAATCACCATCTTGCATATATAGGTTTTTGAAAGAGCAAAAGTTAAAACACAGTTTTGCAGTATTATAAGAATAAATAACAAACCGTTATTTTGGCAACAGCAAAGTCAGGAACTGGTGGACTGAAGAGGAGAGTAAAGTCATCTTCCAATTGTGGTTGGAACTTCTTTGCATGTACAGGTTCACACTGGTAAGTTAACATACTACATAACGTCTCCACATCTTTGTACTTGGGAGTGAGCCCTGCCCGCACAACATTGTCGGAACAGGCCATACATTCTATACAATCTGAAAATAAATAGTACAGAGTCATACCAGTGTAGAATTTCAATGCACCCACTAAACAAACAGTAGTTCAATCTGTACATTGTACAAGAATGATTGAAATTAGAGCAGTAGTACATGAAGCAGGTCTGTTCTTTGTACTGATCAATACAGTATTTGTTTATTAGCAATATCCAATACGATCACCATGTCTCAAACTTCATACGACAGATAACACTGCCTGCAAGGAAGCTAAGAGCAAGCCTTGCAGTGGATCTTGTTGAAAGAACCAAGGTTGTTTTTTATTTTTATTTTCTAGGAACGAAACGCACAGTACATCGGCTATTTTCAATCTAATTTCAGCCTGAGACAATGAAAAAATTCCCCAAAAGGCCGAAATATTGCTACTTCATACAAATTAAATTAATTCTTTGGAAAAAGAAATCGACAACAGCCTGGTTTCAAAAAGTAAAGAAAGCTTTAGAAAGAAACAATGTAAGAGAAGAAGATGCACTAGAGTGACAAATTTTCAAAGAAGAGGTATTGGGAATGGAAGAACTCCATGGAAGGCAATATAACAAAACAGGCTCAAAATGGTCAGAAGAGAGAGAGAGAGAAGAGACACAGCGCAAAGATGAAGAAGCACTGGAGGAAGAAGAAAGAACAACAAAGGACTAAACATTGAAATTGGTTCGTAGTCCTCAGAAGACCCTAACGGAGAAAGGAAATAGAAAAATATACCGTATATACTCGAATACCACCCGCACATTTTTAAACAAAATCGGACGTGAAAAATTGGGGTGCGGGTCATATTTGAGTCATCCTGATTTTAAAGATTTAAATTGCCCGCCATGCGCGATATCTGGTGTTGCGAGTATTCGCTAGATGGTGCTAGCCTTCTTCCGGCTATCACTTTGTTTTACCGTAAGCAGGCGGCGTCATAGTCTCGCGCACGTGTTGCACACGTTTTCCGAGTGTAAACATCAGTTGTACGAAGCGTTTGCGGTCGTTTAATGTGAGTGAGAAGCTGAAGTTATTGGAAATCGTGCCCGGTAGGAAATATGATATTGACGAGTCATGTATTCATGATTGAGCGGGATGACGTCTATGCTACAACCACTGGATGTCTGCCTTGAAACAGCTGTATACGGAGCAGATGGCCGCCGATAAGCACACACTGACTCCAACTGGTCGTATTCAGCGCCCGGAAGTTCAGATGCTATGTTCGTGCATTTTGACGGCATGGAGTCGTATCTCGGGAGATCTCATACGGAAGAGCTTCAAGAAATGTAGTATTTTGAATGCTATGGATGTCAGTGATGACGACATTTATTAGTGGGATGGTGATAAAAGTTCCGAAGTTGGTACTTCTGATGACTATGAATGAAGTGTTTGTGTACTTTTATTTGTATTTTAAATCGTTTGATGTGTGTTATTTTAGGACGACTTCAATACTGTTGGAAACTATTTTGGATAATGCTATTCTGTTTATTTAGTTAAGATTGTACATAATTTTGAGCATTTTTATTTTATTTTAATTTTGTTCTTCAAAATCAGGGTGCGGGTCTTATTCGTGGGCGGGTCGTATTCGAGTAAATACGGTATACTATACACTGACCGGCACGAAAACGCAACACTTCAATTTCTTACAAATACTGAAATTTATTTCAAATTTATGACATTTTTATAACACTAATCTACTATATGATGATGAAATATTGTAGTACGGTCCCATGTAGGTGTCTAACAATGGGAAATAAAAGATGATTATACACAAATTTAAAAATTAAGCCAGTGATGCACACTTCAAGGAAAGAGCGGGAAATTTTGATTAAGGTCCTAAAGGTCCTCACTTCTGTTTTGATTTTATACACTTCACACATTACTTCACAGACCTCGGTGATGATTTCGGAGACCTCTGTTCGCATCTTTAAAAGCGTGTTTTGCCACCTCTTGTACCAATGACGGCATTCAACCTTTCAGGGATGCTCTTGATTAATGCTGTAATGTCCTGTTGAGAAATCATCTCCCATTCTTCCAGGAGGGCATTCCATAGGTCCTGTAGGGTCTCTAGATAGCACTGACGGGATCTTCTCCCCAGCCGGTCCCAAACGTGCTCAAGAGGATTCAAATCAGGGCTTCGAGCAGGCCAAGCCATAGCATGAATCCCTGCTTCACCCAAGAACTTTCGCAACATGTGGGCGTGCATTGTCTTGCATTAGTGTGAAATCATCACCAATAAATGGAGTGAAAGGCACAACATGCTCCAGAAGGATTTCCTCCACATACCGATGTGCAGTAAGGCTCCCATTCTCCACGAAGACCAAATCCGTCCTTGCAGCCATACTGATTCCTGCCCACACCATCACAGAACCCCTCTGAAAATGCGTCCTGGATGAGAATGTGCAAGGGGAATACCTTTCCCCTGGCCTTCTCCAGACCCTCTATCTTCCGTCAGGTGATCGGAGGCCAAATCGCGACTCATCGGCGAACAACACTTGTTCCCATTGTTGTACTGTCCAGCCATGATGTTCCTTTGCAAAACGTAGTCGAGCTGTGCGATGTTCTCTGGTGGGTTCTGGGCCTGTAACTGGTCTTCTGGATTGAAGATTGGCTTCTTCCAATCTTCTTTGGACGGTTCTATCACTACCAACGACCCCTCGAACTTGGTGGAGTCAATTTCGGGCTTTAATGACGGTGGTGTGACGGTCGTGAAGAACCTGAAGTTGTAAGGAACGGTCATCTCTCTTCGATGTTGCTCTTCTCGGCCTGTTCCTGGCCTCCTTGCAAAGCCTCCAGTTTCCCTGTACCTTCGTAAGGTTTTGTAAATCGTGGAAGGTGTAATCCTCAACACTTCTGCAATGCAATGCATGCTGTGGCCATCTTCCACCAAAGCAACAGCTTATGCAGCTTGTTCAGGGCTTAAGGGCATGTTTGCTCCAGAAAGCTAATCACGACAATCACAGAAAGATCCCGCAAGCACATGTGATTGAAAAGGGAACAATTCAAAGTACAACACTCAGCGCTATAAGAGTGGGAACACATTATTGGGTTACATCCAGTGATGTGTTTTCCAGGTTGTGCGGGAAAAATCAATTGAGGCTAGTGCAATCAACAATCAACACTTCATTGTTTGCTTGCAAAGCAATGCCAATAACATACCCCATCTAAAAAAATAGGTTAAAGTGCTTCACTTTGATTAAATAGATAAATTACACAATAATTTCACATCATTTATTGGGTGTTGCGTTTTTTGTGCCGGTCAGTGTATATATTTTCTGTTTGATCTGGAGCTTATAAGGTAGAAAGCTGGGCCACATTCTCCTTATTGCTTGGTGCATTTTATTTTCTCGGTACATTACGAAGACAAAATAATCTGGTATAGGTACTCGGTAAGATTTCTCAGAATTTGTTCCTCTCAATCCATAGAGATTTAGTAGCGAGATTCCAATGTCTTCAGAGAGAGCAACCCAACTTATCTCCACAGGCTACAATGGAATGGATGAGTGGCACTCGTTTGATATTCCATGAGACTTCGGTTTTGTATCATAGAATGCTTTCCAGTTGGTCAACAATATAGGTGGGGAGTAGAAATATTACATGGATTATTTATCACACAATTAACTCATTTTTCGGTACATAAAAAGAGGGGCCTCGTCTCATTGAGCACAATCGTGTTGACCGACTGAAAAGCATTCTATGACAGATTACTAAGCAACACTGAAAAATGTCTGAATCGAGTTAGAACATGCCATGGTAGGTGCCTATCACTAGTCCAGAAGTGGAATAAAGATAGCTTAGAAGCCATTTCTCAGTGTTACCTTGTGGACAATTAATATTGTAACTTTCAGAAGGCCAACACAAAACAATTCCAATTACTGCAATATGCGATAAAATTACCTGAAATAAATTACACGTCATTAAGATTTATTTATTATTTCCGATTATTCCCCTTCAGGAGAGCGTGAGAACTTGAGCCAATCACAGCTTCACTTCCTTTTCCTCTCTTCTTTTCTTCCCAAAACCTCTTCATTAGTTCACTGTGCTTTTTCTTCCTTTCCTCTGTCCATTTTTTCCCTGATGTATCTTTCCTTGAAACTTGTACAATTTTCGTGTTTCTGATTTTATTTCTAAATTGTTCTCTGTTCTTAATGTCGTCTTCAGAGATTTTAAGTAATTCCATGTCTTCATGTACTTCTTTAATCCAACTGGTCTTTAATTTACTTGCATTCACGATATTGAAAATCTTCTTAGTGAGTCTGTTCTCATCCATCCTATATATGTGTCCATAGAACTGCAGACGTCTCTTCCTAAATTTATCTACAATGGTGTCTGTATTTTCATAAAGTTCCTTTGTTGGTCTCCTGACCCAAATTCCATTACGGAAAACAGCGCCATGGATTTTCCTAAGAATTTTTCGTTCCTGTTTCTCAATATCATGAATTCTTGTCATTCCTCTAATGACGATTGTTTCTGCCGCGTACAAGGCTTCAGGCAAGACAACTGTGTTATAATGGCGCAATTTTGCATTGCGAGATACTGCTCTTTTGTTATAATGATTCCATGTCAGCTTGTACGCCTTCTGCAATTTTACTATTCTATCTGCATTAGAAATTGTGTTCAATCCTGTGGGTTGGATGGCTTCTCCTAAATATTTGAAGTGAGTGACCTGCGAGATTTTTCCATATTGCGTTCGCAAGGTGATGTTTCCTGTTGATTTGGTATCCATATACTGTGTTTTTTCATAGGAAATATCAAGTCCCGTTTTACTGGAGATTTCATGTAGTTTCTCTAGCGCTAATATGGCTTCATCCTTGTTGTTTGTTAAGATGGCCAGATCATCTGCAAAGGCCAAGCATTTCACAGTGACTCTTTTCCCTTTCTCCTTTCCAATTTGGATACCTTTCACATGCTTTTCCCATTCTGTGATGATTTTGTCCAGTACGATGTTGAACAAGAGTGGTGATAAACCATCCCCTTGTCGAACTCCAGTATGTATTGCAAAAGAGTTAGAGATTTCTCCCATGAATTTCACCTTTGAGGTAGTTCCCAATAATGTTTCCTGGATGATGGCCCTCGTCTTCCTGTCAACTCCTAATTCTTCTAGTCTGTTAAACAAGGTTTGTCTGTCAACCGAATCGTAAGCCTTTTTGAAATCCACAAATGTGACTGTAGTGTTCCTGCATCGTCGGATGTGCAGTATGGTCTTGAGGTTCCAGATCTGCTCAATACAGGACCTTCCCTTCCTGAAACCTGCCTGATATTCTCCAATATGGTGGTCCACCTGTGGCTCGAGTCGATTCAGCAAAGCTTTAGCGAGAATTTTATAAGCGACTGGAAGAAGCGAAATTCCTCTATAATTATTCGGATCAGTTTTGCTTCCCTTCTTATGGAGTGGGTGTATCAAAGCACTCTTCCATTCTTTTGGGATTTTCTCTGTTTTCCAGACATCTGATATTATTCTGTGAATTTTTGGTGTTATGTGTTCATGATCCAATTTCCAAACTTCTGCAATAAGTCCATCTTCACCAGGGGCTCTATTGTTTTTTAATGACTTGATTATGTCCACTATTTCTTCATGTGATGGTGGAAGTGAATCAAGGTTGGGCACTGGTTTTGCAAATTGAAGTTGTTCAGAAGGTGCTTCGCAATTAAGGAGTGTACTGAAATATTTAGCTAGAATTTCACAATTATTGCTCGTATTTGTTTCCAGAGATCCATCAGGTCGTTGGAAGCATAAACTAGGGGGTTGAAAGCCTGCTATATTTTCTCTAAAGGTCTTGTAAAAATTTCTGGTGTTGTTCTTAGTGAAGTCCTGTTCTATTTCATTTAGCCTATTATTATCATAATTGCGCTTTTCTCGGCGAATAATTTTAGAAGTGTTTTTCCGAACCTGCACAAATTCTTGCCATTTTTCTGTTGTTTTATGGCTATTGAAATTATTCCATGCTTTAAACCTATATTCAATAGCATGATCACATGTGATGTTCCACCACCTATGTTTTCTCTTTCTCGGAGGTTGACCGAATATTATTGCTTGTTTCATTTTCTCTGCAAGTTCAGACCAGCTCGTGGTATCCATTTGACGGATTTCTTCAATGATGTTCATCTTGTTGAATTCAAGGTATTCTGGATCAGTTCGGAAAAGCTGGGTTCCCCTTATCCTTTGTCTGTTGGGTTGAAATTTTACCTTGATTTGTAGTAAATGATGATCTGAGTCAAAGAATCCTCTCCTGGTTTTCACATTAAGGACTTCTTTAGCGTTCCTTCTAGAGATAGCAACGTGGTCAATCTGGAATTCTCCAAGTGTTTCATTGGGGGATATCCATGTTGTTAATTTACGCGTAGGCTTCTGGAATTGTGTTGACATAATTTGGAGATTGAAATTTTGACAGAAGCTTATAAGGTGTTCACCATTTTTATTGGTTCTGCTATGAGCAGTGTATGGTCCTGTAATTCTCCTATATTTCTTTTCTTTTCCTAACTGACCATTAAAATCCCCCAGTAGAATCTTGACATGATGTTTGGGAATTTTGTTCGTGATTTCCTCCAGAAGTTCCCAGAAGTCTTCTATTACCTGAGGGTCTTTCCTGTTGTAGTCATTCGTTGGTGCATGCACGTTAATCAGTGTGTATACCTTGTTTCCCGATTTTATTGAGAGTGTTGAGAGTCTTTCTGATGGTGAAGTAAAATCAATTACTGAATCTGTAACGGACTTGCTAACCGCAAAACCTGTGCCAAATTGTCTTGGTCCTGTGTTGATCTGCACTGCAGGTTTTCCTTTATAGAGCCTGTAATTCTCAGAATCAAAGTGATTTTCATCTGTAAATCGTGTTTCCTGCAATGCCAAAATTTTGATGCTGAATTTATCAAGCGTGTTCGTTAGATGTTTGAGTTTCCCAGGCTTAAGCAAAGTGTTCACATTAAGTGTACCTATGAAACACTTTCGTTTAGGTCGAAGAGGTTTTGAGAAGCTCCGATCCTTCTCTACATGACATGTCTGGTCCCCCAGAATCCTATGACCAGAACAGGGATCCAATCTATTGACTGGGGCCTGGGGTAGTGGAATCTTTTCCTGTCGTTCTGCCATGGTTGCTTCAAGTTGAAGATTGTTTGTGGTGATCTCCGATGGAGATCACAAGATTTTAAGACTTAATTGTTGAGATTAAGCCGTACTTCGAACAGCCGCACCAACTAGGTGAACAGACGCTGCTCACTAGCCGCTGGATGCCAGAACAGACACTAGTGAGTTGGATATATGGACATCCATATACCTTTTACTCTTATCAACCCCGAGCACTGGGGTGCCTCCTCCGCCTCATACGCTGTACTGAAGTCCATCTTCTCCACCGTATTCGCCGTTGAGGTCTTCACTACTAACCCTGAGCTTGGGCCCTCCATATTTGTAACCCCTGGAGAGAGGGTGTCCCAGCATTATAAAGCCCCCAGGAGTTGGGCTACCTGTTGGTCCGCGGGTTCTATTGGGGGGTATTTGAACCAACCCTACAAACTGTAGGGGCCCCCTATCCGCCACCTGGGGACGCGCTCTCTAGAGGTTACAGGTTCCCCCGAGAGATTAAGATTTATATATATATAATGTTATTAGAAAAGGAGAAAACTAGGGGATGACATGTTTGACTTGTCAAGCGAGCATCATTAGATCCAAATTAATAAGACAACACTACCAAGGAGAAAACTAGGGGATGACATGTTTGACTTGTCAAGCGAGCATCATTAGATCCAAATTAATAAGACAACACTACCAAACCTACAGTGACACCCCTCTGCTCTCCAAAATAAAATAAAAACCTGTCAGAAACTTAGTAAATGTGGTCATTCATCATTTCCGTGTCCGGTCAACATTTCCAAAAAACTGCAGCTGTGATGGCCTTGTTACTTCCTCTAAAAACATCTTCCATTGTGCATGGGTTCTCCAGGAGGGGGCAGATCAGTAGGTGGCTTGGGTCTTGTTCAGCTCCGCATTCACAAGAGGTGTCTGCGTCTGCTGGCAAGATCCCCATTTTTGCAGGTTGGTCTCGCATCGAGGGACACCCACTCTTAAGCGGTTGAGGGACCTCCACACAGGATAAGGTAAGTTGGCGCCAGGAGCCAGTTCTTCCTTTGGTGACATGTCTGTGGGCAGTAAGCTCCTCCATCTATTGAGACGAGTTGTCTCTGGTGTTCTCTCCAGTGGCAGAGTCCTAGCAAGGAAACTCTTGCAGGATCTGAGGCGAGACCCTGCTGCCTGGTGCCCATATAGTGGATGTCGATGGTCATTCTCCTGCTTTGTTCTCTTGGAGTCCGCAGCAGTGGCCCTCCGGATGTTGTGTGGGGCTCTTCCAACAATAGGGTATAGTTTGTGTACTGGTGTTGGTTTCAGGCATCCCGAGATAATCCGTGCAGTGTCGTTGACGGCAGTATCAACCTGCTTAGCATGTGCTAAAGCGTTCCACACAGGAGCAGCATACTCAGCGGCTGACACACACAGTGCAAGTCCAGAAGTCCTCAGGATATGCGGATTGGCTCCCCAGGTGCTGCCGATCAGCTTCTTGAGTATGCCATTGCGAGCACTGGCCTTTCGTTTCGTGTTCAGACATTGCTGTCTGTACGTTAGAGCACGGTCTAGTGTGACACCTAGGTAAACTGGTGTTGGGCAATGTCTCAGACGCTCCCCTCGCCATGTGATGTCCAGCTTTCGCCATGCTTCCCTGTTTCGTAGATGGAACGCACACACTTGTGTCTTATTAGGGTTCGGCTTCAGATGGTTGGTATCATAGTACTTGGAGAGTGTGGTAATTATTACTCATCATCAATTTCCGTTTTCCAGCTTGGGCCGAGTCAAAGCAAATATGACACCCCTCCCCTTTACTCTGTCTGTCAACCATCCTTCCTCAACCACTGAACCCCACTCCAGGTTCTGTTCTCTCACACTGTCCTTCACCAAATCCAACCACTGTACTCTAGGTCTTCCTCGTCCTCTCTTTCCAGTCATCCGTCTCTCCATCACTTGTTTCGGCATTCATCCTTTTCACATTTCCATACCATCTCAATTTGTTCTCCTCCAACTGATCATTTAGCTTCAGTACATTCACTTCCTTTTGAATGTCTTCATTTCTCACTCTATCTCTCCTAGTCTTCTGCACCATACTCCTCAGGAATTTCATTTCGGTTGCCTGTGTTCTACTTTCATCTCTCCGGTAGTCATCAGCCAAGTTTCTGCTCCATAAGTCATTATTGGTAAGTAATAGGTGTTGTACATCACTTCTTTAGACTTCAGTGGTGTGTCTTTATCCCAAATTAAACTCCGAACCTGATGATAGAAAACACTCCCACATTGTATTCTCTTGTTGCAGCTACGGTGGCGTAGTCGGTAGTTTGCTGAACTGCTGTGCCCAAGATAGCGGGTTCAAACCCGGCCGAAGTCGTCGGATTTTTTAAGAGCGTTAAAAATCCTTCAGTATGCCTTCCTTCGGAGGGGAAGTATAGCCGGCGGTCGCATGTCATAGATTTATGGCATGTAAAAGATCCTTTCACAGACTAAACTTGTGTAAAGCTAAATTGTTAGGTTAAATTTCGTCGGAACACCCTATCAAAGTTCAACGTTCACCACTAGGTGATATATGGTAGCGAAAGTTGGAACTACATGAAATTGAACGGAACTTGTAGCTCACCCTAATAAGGGAGTCCGCTGGAAGCAGCTACAGACTCAGGCGAGCCGAACATGTCCTCGGACACTCCCGGCACTAAAATCCACACGATAAATAATTCTCTTGTTGATCTCCATATCCAATCTTGCATTTCCCATCAATTCACTTCCTAAATATTTGAAGTGCTCTAGTACTTCCAGATCTACATCTCCAATTTTAACAATCCCTTTCACTTCTTTCTTTCCTCTTGGCATTGCCATTGTCTTGCTTTTCTCTACACTGATCTTCATTTCCCATTTCTCAGTATTTTCCTTCAGTACATCGAGTTGTTCTTGGACCACATTCTCATTCTCTCCCCAAATCAGAACATCGTCAGCAAATAGGATTATGTTCATTCATGTACCTGTGTATGCTTCCTTTGTTGCCTTTAGTATATCATCCATCACCAGTATAAATAGCAATGGTGGGAGTACACTCCCTTGTTTTATCATTTCAAATGATCTTGTCGACTTCATCGTTGTGCTTAGGTCTACCGTTATGCATCACAGTCGTCATCTTGTTGTTCAGTGCATATGCACCGAGTCTGAGTTTACTCCTGGGGTCTGGCGAACGGAGACGGCGAGTGCGTGACGTCATGCAGCAGAGTCCTGGGGCTTCGAACGAAGCGAGAAGCCCTCCTGAGCCTTTCTAACATGTGTAGCATTTGTAGCATGCGTCATTTGAAATTATATCAAGTCTAGTCTCTCAGACTGACTGTATCTTTTAATCCATGTTCAATTTCAAACCATCCTGTTTTACCTACTCGAGTCTTGACACGGCTGCATCAATTACTGTACATGGCTTTTATCATTCGTATTATTTCTTCCCCAATACCTTTTTTGTTTTAGGCTTTCCCAAACTCAATCTATCATATCATATGCCTTATTACCACTAATAAATATTAAGGTATTTTTCAGTGTTGCTTAGTAATCTGTCATAGAATGCTTTTCAGTCGGTCATCACAATTGTGCCCAATTAGATGAGGCCCCTCTTTTTATGTACAAAACAGAGTTAATTACCCACACAATTAATAGTTCTTTTTTGGGTGCTTAATAGCTTAATATTTATTAGTAATTATTACCACACTAAGTTTCTGACAGGTTTTATTTTGGAGGGCAGAGACTATCTGTGGGTGTCACTGTAGGTTTGGTAGTGTTTTGTAGCTTGCCACGGTGGGTGAGTGGTCATCGTGTCGAACTACCAACACCAAGCTTGCAGGTTCTCTCCTGGCCGTGGTAAGTGATTTTTGAAAGGCAACTAAAATTTTGACACGCATGTCAGACGTTGTTGGCATGTTAAAGAACCCTTTTGAATTCAGTAGGCCATGTTCATATTGGCAAAGTTAATCTCGGGATTTTCCACCAACACAAAGTTTCTCCTTTCTCTACTAGAAAGCGCTTTAGCATCAAGGAGCTTAGATATCTAACCTCGTTGACTTTCATAGCGCTACAAGGAACAACAATTCGACATGCAAGCTGCCCTCTGGGCGTCAAATAACAAAGCTTGCACCCGGCACCTGAGGCCATATGATATTATTATTTTTATAGTGTTTTGTAGAGCCTTGTCTTGTTACCAACTACCTCTGTAAATTGTAAGTAGCCTACCTCTTTCTTTAACAATATGCTTTCTTTGTTGCTGACAGTCGACTATGCCAGAAATCATCCTGTATTATGTACATCGTTCAATGAAAGAGCACTTCACATTCCGTATGTTTTCACATAGAAATACTTCCTACACACTTACCTCCTGATAAATAAGCGTGCGGCTCATTTGGACCTAAGTAAATACTTTCTCCTGGATTCAAGATAATGTAATTTAAGAAGTAAATCCCAAAGCAACCTACATCGCCAGGGAAGTCAGCATGCAGACGCTGCAATAAGGGCACTTGTAGAACCACTCTAGAAGACTCGTCTGCAAAGAAATTTCACTGTTAAACTTCAAATGAACAGACACATCTCAACATGCTCAGAAAATCTCGACAGCCAATTAATTATCTTTGAATGTCATTCATAAATCCTCTGTGTCTGAACCATGAGCATCTGGTGCAGTAGGTAGATTCGTTCTGTTGTTTTAAAACTGTGCCGCCGAATGTTGATGGGCCGAACATACATACATGTCAACCTGTACACACTTCAAAATTGCATACAACTCCATCAGCCGTGAAGTGTTGCTTCACATAATTATAGAAATGGGAGTCTGTGAAAAACTACTAGCGCCATAACGGCAACCCTCGCTGATTAGTTTGTTGATACTCGTGTGCCAAATTTTGAACTGTTTCCCTGCATACATCAAGACTAGGGTTCAAAATTATGGAAAACATTGATCTAAAAGTTGGGAGCCCTGATGACTTCAAAAGTATGCCGAGTTAGATCTCTTAAGACATACATTACATGTACGAAATTTGGTAGAAATCCACTTGTTAGTATGGAAGTTATATGCAGTTAACCCAAGATCGGTGGATGGGGGAGCACAGCACTAACAAAAGATTTTTTCTGGCAGCCACTTGTGTTTCTTTGTTCTGTTGACACGTGCTGCCATCTGACGGTTGATATATGAATTGAATAATGCTGGCAACGTCTTCCGCGCTAGCATCGGAGGGAACTAGACCTCTATCAGTGAATGAAGCAGCACGATATCAAAGTCGATATTCAGAAAATGAAAGTATATAATAATGTAATTTTATGTTCGACCCTGACTATTATATGTCAGAAAACTGTATCATAATGATGGTCATTATAACACTATTTTTCATTATGAAACAGTTTCTCCCACCAATCAGAGCTCAAGAAACAGTTGTTTGACCAATAAGATAACGACTTCCACGGCCTTCTAATTTACATTTCACTGCCTGGCCTAGTGTCATAGTAGGGTAATCGAGGAGGCCATTGTCAAATACAAGGCATTCTCTGCGTCTCATGCGCTCTGTTCAGTACATAAAACTGGTGAAATCTCAATAGATATTTATGAATATTTATGTTCGAACATAAAATAGTTATAATAATTATCGTCGAACATAAACAGTCGTATGCAACTCGCCTATAATGGTAATTAAGACACGAGTATGCTAGCCTTGGAGGCTGGATTTAGACAGCTCCTTAACCCGGTCCATGAGTCAATTAAAATTGGCTACATGGATAATTCTTGCCAGGCACGTCCACGTCGTGGGGGTGGGCAACGGTACTGTAATATACCATGGAACTACAGTAACGGCTAAGTTCTGGTGAGGACCCAGTCCTATGGGGTATAACATAGGCCCCGTGCACAGGGTTACGTGCGAAGACCTCAACGGCATCTGCAGTGGAGAAGATGGACTTTGGTACAGTGAAGATGGCGGAAGAGGCGACCCAGTACTCAGGGGTTAAATATGAGTACAACCTGCTGCCTTGTAGGTGTGGTAGTGGAATACCAAAGGCTAAGGGAGACAACCCTGACAGAAAATCCTCCAATATGTTAGGCCTAGCAAGCCAATAAAGGAGTAAATAGTTATGCGCTTTCAATGTTAAAACGAGCCTCGGAAAGAAGAATACCCAAAATGGACAGCTCACACGCCTTAAAGTTGACAGGAATGATGGCATTCAGCCTGATGTTATGCAATGTAAGGCTGTGGGAAAAAACAGAATAAAGAAAGATAAACCCAAAATGAGAATAGGAACACTGAATGTAATGACATTAACTGGAAAATGTGAAGAACTTGTAGATCTGATGGAAAGAAGGCAACTGGATATATTGGGTCTGAGCGAAACCAAATGGAAAAGGAAAGGGAAGAAAATTTTAAGAGGAGGATATACCCTTTACTGGTGTGGTAAATGGAAAGGGTCACATAATGGAGTGGGCTTTATTCTAAGTAAGAAATTAGATGCTGTTGCAGATATTAAATATATTAGCGACAGAATCATTAGATTAGAGGTACCATCAAACGAAAAAATCCCAACTCTAGTGCAGGTTTATGCCCCACAAACGGGGTGCAAGGATGAAAAGAAATAGAAGTTCTTGGAACAGCTTGAGAACCAATTGGATAAGGAGAACATTATGATAATAGGTGACTTAAATGCTCAGGTGGGATGCAAAAGGGAGGATGTAGAAAGAGTGATTGGCCCATTTGGTTATGGAAACAGAAATCTAGAAGGGGAAGACCTGCTTGATATGTGCAGTCGAAATAGTCTTCAAATTCAAAATACCTGGTTTAAGAAGAGAGAAAGCCATAAAGTAACTAGATACAGCTGGGATGGAAGACATAGATCAATGATAGACCTTGTAATAACAGCGGGTGAAGCAGGAAAACAAGTTGTGGATGTCAAAGTCGTTCCCAGTGAAAGTCTCGACAGTGACCATAGGCTTGTTCTAGTTAGTATAACTGGTGTTAAACTGATTAATTATAAGATGGAAAAGAAACAAAAGATCAAGATCTGGGAGCTGGAGAAATCTGATAAACGTGAGGAATTTCAGAGAAGAATTTTAGGAAAAGTTCCAAAAACTGATACCAAAAGTGCAGAGGAAGAGTGGCAAAATTTTCGAAATGTCTTAGTTGAAGAAGCTAGAGAATTATGTGGCGAAACAAGTAGTAAAGTTCGACATAAAGAGACTGCCTGGTGGAATAAGGAAGTCAAGACAATAATTCAATTAAGGAACAAAGTAAAGAGAAAATTAGAAGTGGAGAGACAAAAGAATGACAGAAATGAGGATAAAATCAGATCACTTGCTCAAGAATATCGAGAGCACAAATTAAGAGTTAAACGCATAATTAATGAAGAGAAGGATAAGATTTGGGATGAGTTTGCGAAGAAACTGGAGGAAGATACACAAGGTAATAAGAAATTATTATATAAAACTGTGAAAAACAATAAAAGACAACAGGAATCAATTACAGCCTTGGAAGGAAATAATGGAGAAGTGATAAGAAGCATAAATGAAATCAGGAAATTAATGGGACAGTATTTTGATCAACTGTTAAATGATGCATCCAATAATGACAGTGGGGACACGAACATCAATTTAAGGGCCAATGATGAAAACCACCAAGAACCAACCCCAACCTGGTCTGAAGTGGAAGAAGCTTTAAAAGCTATGATCAAAGGGAAATCCACTGGAGTTGATGAAGTAAGTTCAGACATGATAAAAGCAGCAGGAATTAATGGCATACATTGGTTGTACAGAGTCATCATCATCTTCATTTCCCGTTTCCAGCTTCCTGGGTCGGGTTGTGAATTAAGGACCTCCAACGTTTCCTGTCTCTCCACCACTCCTCTCCTGTTTTTAGTACTTCTTCAGGTTTTCCTCCTCTCTTCTCTACACACTCCCACACTGTATCTGCCCATCTCTTTCGGGGCCTTCCTCGTGGTCTCTTCCCTGTCATCTTTTCACAGAAAGTTTTCTTTGGTACTCTCTCCTCTCCCATTCTCATCATATGTCCATACCACTTTAACTTTGTTGTTTCTATCCTGTCCTGCAGCTTCAAGATTCCTGTCCTTTTTCTAATCTCTTCATTTCTAACTCTATCTCTTCTGGTCTTGCCCTTGTACAGAGTATTACATGCTATATGGTAGGACAATAAGATCCCTGATGACTGGTCTAAAGGTGTAATAGTGCCAGTGTTTAAAAAAGGAAACCGGAAAAAGTGTGAGAACTATCGTGGAATTACTTTGTTATCCCATGGTCTAAAGATCTTGGAAAAAATAATTGCGAAAAGACTACGCAGACACTTAGAAAAGGCTTTAGAAGAAGAACAACATGGCTTTAGACCAGGAAGGAGTACTATTGACTTGATCTTTGCTGCAAGAATGCTTATTGAGAAACATCTTGAAAAAGGGAAAGAATTAGTAATGGTATTTCTAGATATAGAAAAAGCTTATGATAGCATTGCAAGATCAAAAATTTGGGAATGTTTAGAAAGGCACAATGTCCCAAAAGGCTTGATAAACAAGATCAAAATGCTGTATGAGAACACAAGGGCATGTGTAAGAATAGGTAATGGGGAAAGCAGATGGTTCACAACAAAACAAGGAGTCCAACAAGGAAGTTCACTGTCTCCATTACTATTCATCACAGTGATGGACATAATCCTGAAGAGAATAAAAGAAGAACAGGGTAATGAAACAAATGCCCTTGTCTTTGCAGGTGACGTCATGATTTGGGGAGAAAGTGCCAGAGAGGTACAAGAAAAACTGGATTCATGGGACAAGCTGTTCAAGGAGTATGGGTTGAAAATAAGCCAAAGTAAGACAGTAGTGATGACAAACAGGACTGTCTAATGCAACCATTTACCTGAATAATCAGCCTCTACAAATTGTTGATCAATTTAAATATCTTGGTAGCACAGTGTGTAAGGATAACAACAACAACAGTGAAGTAACAAATAGAACTAGTAATGCAGCCTCCTTCTATGCACAAGTTAGAACACTACTGTGGGATAATAAAGTGCCCAGGAAGTGTAAACATATACTGTTTAAGACATACTACATCCCAATTCTAACTTACGGAGTAGAAACTTGCACCCTGTCCAGAAGAGAAGAAAGTAGGATTCAGGCATCCGAAATGAAGTTTATAAGAACAATGCTTCAAAGGACAAGGAGAGACAAAGTAAGGAACGAAACTAACAGGTCAGAGGCTGGCATAGATATCAGTGCTACAAAATATTTGCAGAAGCAACGATTAGGATGGTATGGGCATCTTCAAAGAATGGGAGATGAGAGGACACCAAAAGCTTATTTCAACAAGATTATCCCAGGAAAAAGACCAGTAGGAAGACCAAAGAAGAAATGGTTGGACCAAATCAAGGATGATCTTGAAGACAAAGGGCTAGACTGGAGAAGGACCCATGAAGAGCAACTATTCATGGACAGGAAAAGGTGGCGAGGGCTCGTTAACAGCACCCGGGCGACTGGAGCTGGAATTTGATGATGATATGTTTATAAAACGAGCATATGCTCGTTTTATAATTTCCATTGCCATTATAGGCTTGTTGCATAATGTACTAATTTAGTTCCCTCATGGGCATCCAATATATTGTTTTGCATATTACATCGTTAAATATCATGTGAATAGATCCCATACGTTTAAAATAATATTCAGTGTTTTTAACGGCACTCTTCGTTTATTTGTATAATAAGATATTATGATTTACTTTATTTATGTATTGTAGCCAAATCTGATAAAAAATAAATGAAAATGTTCCATAAGGTGACAAACTAATACAAACAGAAACACTTTAGCGCGGAAACTTGCGATAGATATCCGTGAGAGAGATGGAAACACCTTGATCTTTAGCGTGAGCGCCGCGCAAATACTTCAACCGACGATGTGACGTTAGTAGGTTGGACCGATGTTGGATTAATCGTTGATCCTATACGCAAGCATAGAATTATGTTGATAGCACTCTGATGATTTACTCTAAATACAGTATATCTAAAGCATCTTTGACTTACAGTTTGCTAAATTTGAAGTGTGTTCCTTAGACATATTCCGAGATATTGAATCTAGAGGGCAAAAGAGATTATTATACACAGTTGGCAGCCCTGCTGACTCTTATATTAAGTACGATTATACTGTATATCCTACAGCATACATTGCACTTACAAAATTTGGATGAAATCCATTCGTTAGTATGGATTTTTTGTGCAGCTATACATTGAACATATCAGCATATATGTTGGCAACATTGCCATGTGTGGGTGCCCAAAAAATTAATCTGGAATACAGTGGAACTTGGATAATTCGAACCATAAGGGACCAGTAAGAAAATTCGAATTAAGAAAGTTCTTTGAAAAGGGTAGAGAAAATATATTGTATTACCTTTACATAATGATTTTGTTCAACAAAGCAGATTAACAGACAACGGCACTGTATAATAACTGTATCGTGAATAACCTCAAAAGTTTCAAATGATAAAATAAAACCAAAATGTACTATTCACCTATTCAAAGACAGTAGTAATCCAGCAATCTAGTTAAGTCTTAGAGGAATGTACTGTTTTTCAAAAAAGTTTGAGATTTTTACCTGTTTCCTACAATTAAGTCCTTCGGCCATCACAAAAGAATCTAACAAATTTAAGAAACTGAAAAAAGATTCATTTACGTCATTTCTACATTAAAAAAAGACGCGTAATTTCTGTGATGTGGTTTGTTGCTGGGGCTGTGCTCGGAAAAGTTTTTTCGGGAACCATCTTGTTTTTCGGAGTTTTTACACATAAAAACTTCGAATTATCCAAAATATAATTCGAATTAACCACAATTTTTTAGCATTGATTGTATATAAAATGCTAGGAACCAAGAGAAAATTTCGAATTAAAGAAGATATTTACTGAGACCATGGTTTAAAATTATAGAGACCATATATCAACAGTTGGCAGACCTGGCGACTCTCAATAAATTTTTAGTTCCATCTCTTAAGGTACACAATGCACATGAAAATTTGGTTGAGGCCCAATATATAGTATACACATTGCATGTATTTAAACATTGAATTTATCAGCATGCATAAAATCATCAAGATGGCGATGTTAAATGTAAGTCACAAACGGTTATCTCTTGAAAATTGTTCCCAATCGGGTGATGTAAGTGTTCAATGTGATAACAATTCTTTATTTCTTGAAGAGGTGTGTCTTAATTGTGAAGACAAATCATGTAGTGGCGAAAAACTTTTGAGATGTGAACGAAATCAACAGGGAAACAAGTACGAGTTGCCGCGAGCGGCGAATGAAGCTGAACTCCTCAAATTAGAATTGGCCTCCAAAGAGGAAATAATCAAAATGCTTGTGGTTGATTTAAAAAATGCACAGTCACAAATATGTCTCCTTAAAGAACGACTACAAGCAGAAGAAGATAGGCCTACTCAGGCAGACTATTTAGAGGTTAGGTCTAAAACCAATGCATGCTTTCCAAGAAGTAGGCCTAACTTCGTGAAATCTGGAAATATTCCTAACGACTTTATCTCCCAGAATCCGTTTGAAATCCTCAGCCGTTCCGATTCCCAAGTAGAAGAAAGACAAGATACCGGTATTGAAAACGAGACATCCAGACGCGACAAACCTACCCATAACCCTAAGAAAAGGAGACGTCCCCGTGTACTTGTCATGGGTGACTCAATTCTGCGAAATGTAGGCCCAGTAGTTGATGATGCCGCAGTCTATTGCTATCCAGGAATAAGAACTGATCAATTAACTAGAAAGGTATGGGCAAACGAGGTTCGAGAAGACCCTGAGGTGGTAATGATTCATGTAGGGACCAATTGCTTGAACAGTTCTCCAACACCAACTCACATTATGAATGACATGGACAAGCTCGTGGACGAAGTGAAAAGTGCCTTTCCGAGTTCAAAAGTGTGTGTTAGTGGTGTATTACAAAGACGTGACATAGACCCACGATACATTAATGCAGTGAATTCAACACTGGATTGGTTGTGTAGTGAAAAACACATTATTTTTTTAGAAGGGAACTCTTGGTTACAAGACAGGGACCTTGCTTATGATGGTCTCCACCTCAATAGAAGAGGAACAATGAAATTTGGAAAACTTTTAAACAGAGTTGCCAAGTTTTTACTCTCGGAAAACTAATTGCTAGAACGAGTGATGATATCTTATTGTTTAGAGAGAAGAAAGCGCTGACTACAAGTGGACACCTAGGTGAAGTACAGTGCAGTGAACATAAGTACAACTGTTTGGATGAGTTCATGCAACAGGACTGTAATATAAGTGCATGCATAAACTCATTAGAATTAGGTGGAGAGGTTAGGTGTTTGTACATTAATAGCAGAAATATTCGGAATAAGCTTGATGACATTGAAATTCTCTTGCAAATGATAGGCCAGATAGATGTATTGGTAGTTACAGAAACCTGGGTGAAAAGTAATGAGGCAGATTTTTATAACTTCAACAATTTCACAAGTGTGTTTGCTCATAGAGATGACAAAGTTGGTGGGGGTCTGGGTATTTATGTATCACACAAATGGAAAGTGAATGTTAAAAGAAAGTGTGAAATGAATCATAGTTTGATGTGGATTGAGGTATTCAGAGATGATGTTAAAAGTAATAGGCCAACATATAAAAGCATTGATATTATTGCAGCATATAACCCCAATAGAAGCAATGCCATACCCTTCTTAAATTCATTTGAAAGTTTTCTTAGCCAGATAAACAATAAATTATGCATCTTCCTCGGAGATACCAACATTGATATCCTAGCTGATGATCAATTAAGAAGGAAATATCTAAATCTAATAGCATGCTATGGGTTTAAACAGTGCAACACTAAATATGCTACACGACTTTGTGACACTGCAGCTACCTTAATAGATCACGTGTCACTAAACAATTCAGAATTAAGTTATAAAATATCAAATGTCAGCAATGATATTAGTGATCACAGTATATTAATTCTTGATATTTCCAAGACCAATTATAGCACGTACACTCAGTCACATAACTCGACAAAATCAACAACACACGAGGACTCCTGGGATAGGCAACACACTCCTGAAACTAATATATCTATAAACGCTGATTCCCATAATGATGCAAACAGTACTGTTAACTCTCTATATAACTCTTTCATCAAACAATTGAATCTAAGGAACAGGCATAGTCAAAGAAAAATAACAAACAAAACTAACAATAAAAGACAGACTACTAACTTACCATGGGTCACAGCTGAACTCCTTACACTTATAAAACAACGAGACACTCTGCATGCAAAGCTCAAAAATCCCCTTCACAAAAATAATAATGATATGAACCAAGAATACTGTAGATGCAGGAATAGTGTAACAAACTTAAAAAGAAGACTAAAGTCAAATTACTACTCAGAAAAATTCAGAACATATGGAAACAATTCCAATAAAACTTGGGAGACTATCAAAGAAATCATACACAACAAAAAGCCAACAGTTGAGACATGCACTTCACTTGAAATAGACAACAAAATTATCACCGACAATCAAGAGTTATGTGAATCATTTAACTTGTTCTTCACAAACATTGCTGGAAGTCTAGCAAAAGCTATTCCTGAACAGAAGGAAATCCTCAGTAAGGACCACAAGCAGTCAAATTCCCTCTACTTATATCCAACAGATGAAGCAGAGGTCAAGTCCATCATCACAAATTTAAAGAATAAAAAGAGCTGTGGCTTAGATAGGATCAAGACAAATTTCATTAAAAACAATATGCAATCATTTATTAAAATCTTGGTTGAAATGATTAATGAGTCCTTAGTTACTGGCATGATACCAGATGACTTAAAAGTGGCCAAAGTAGTTCCTATATTTAAGGGTGGTGACAAAAGAAATCCAAATAATTATAGACCTGTTTCTATTTTATCAGTAGTTTCAAAAATTCTGGAAGAAGTGGTAAAAACAAGATTGCTTTCATTTCTGAACAAGAATACATTCTTTCATAATATGCAATATGGATTCAGGGAAAAATCTAGTACTGAGGCAGCAACTATTGACCTAATAACAATGCTACAAGAAACTATTGACAAAAATAATATTGCAGTTGGGTTATTTATTGATCTCACAAAAGCCTTTGATACAGTAGATCATAAAATACTGTTGTCAAAATTAGAAAATGCTGGTGTCCGAGGTATAGCTCTAAAATGGTTCCAAAGCTACCTTATTGGAAGAAAGCAGCATGTAGCTTTGAATAAATGCATAAGTTCAGGAAAATATATAACTCATGGCGTTCCACAAGGATCTATACTTGGACCTACATTATTCTTAATGTATATAAATGATATTGTGGAATGTAATTTGAGAGGGCATATCAAATTGTATGCAGATGATACAAATGTCTTCTACACTGGGAAAGACATAATTGAAATCATACAAAATGTGCAACAAGATATAAATACTCTCTCACAATGGTTCCAGGCCAATAAATTAACAATGAACCTACAGAAGACCAATTACATGGTAATTTCAAAACAAAGCATGAAAGAAATCACACATGACAAAATATATATAAATAATATTGAAATAAAAGAGGTTAATCAGGCAAAGTATTTAGGTCTAATCATCGACAAACACCTGACCTGGATTGAACACGTTGAACGAATTGCTAAGAAACTCTCACCTGTAGTAGGGATCCTAAGGAAACTTCGGTATCTTATTCCCCTAAACCTTGTAAAACAAATCTACTATTCACTTGTACATAGCAAGCTCCAATATTTAAATGTTATTTGGGCTCACTGCAGGAAATCCACACTGAATGATTTAATGACTATTCAGAATAGGGCTATTAGAAACATATTTAACCTTCCTTACTGCACTCCAGTAAAAGATCTGTACATCAAAAGTAAAATTCTACCCCTCAGCATAAGTGCAGAACTCCGAGCAGCTATGCTAATATACAAGATTAAACACAACACAATACTCTATAGCTCTCCCTACATCTTGAACTCAGACAATCATTCTTATGGAACTAGGCATGCGAAGGACGTAGCCTTATATATCATTCACTCTTCTAAATATGGTAGAAATAGTTTCAAGTTCTCTGCATCACAGTCATATAATAAACTTCCTGATGAAGTAAAAAGTGCACCAACTTTGTCGGTATTTAAGAGGAAAACTATGGAAGTATTGTGGGAAAAATTCGATGCATCTTAATACATCAAATAAGTTAAGTTATGTATAAGATTAAAAATCGTAAGTGCTTATCATTTTAAGGGACCTTGGTCTAAACAATCTTAGATATGGTATCAACCTTATAATAGGCCTATGTCCTTATTCATCAATTTGTGTTACCTTAAGAATTTTCTTCCTTGGTGTGTAAACACACATATTACTGTACAATTCCTCTGTACGAGCCTATGGCTCTTTGGAATTAATTGAATAAAAAAATATCTAACACTGTCATATATGGGATGCTCAAACTTAAATTGAAATTTTATGATACAAATACATGCCAATTTTGAAAGAAATTAATTTATTAGTATGGAAGTTACATGTGATAAAACATTAAACTAATCAGCACGTGTAGAATCATGTTGGCAGCACTGTCGTATATCGGTTACTAAAAATTAATCTGCATTTGCAGGTACTATATGTATGAAGTAGACAAGTAGATAAGTCTACAAAAGAATAATGGCTGAAGGAGAAATGTGCAGGTATAGAAAATTGTCTGAAATTATTATCGAAGGATTAAGAGTACTTTGGGGAAAGGAAGACTTAAGTGCTGTAATATTAAGGACTCAGATGGAAAACCTCTAACAGGGAAGAAAAGGTTGAGAGATGGAAAGCTTACATAGAGTGTTTGTATAAAGGAAAGGAGATTGAGAATCATGTAATGGAAAGGGAAGAGGAAATTGATGAGGATGAGAAAGGAGATTTAATATTGACATCAGAATTTGACAGAGCATTGGAGGACTTAAGCAGGAACAAAGCACCAGGCATAGATGATATACAGATTGAGTTGCTACGCTGCATAGCTGATGAAGGTCTGATCAGGTTATTTAACTTGGTGTGTAGGATTTATGAGACAAAGCAAAGAGGATATAAAAAGTAGGTTAGCACAGGCAAGGAAAGCATTTCTACAGAAAAGTAATCTGTTGACATCGAGAATAGATTTAGGTATTAGGAAGTCATTTTCGAAGGCATTTGTCTGGAGAATGGCACTCTATGGAAGTGAAACTTCGACTGTTCGAACAGCAGAAAAGAGAAGAACTGAAGCATTTGAAATGTGGTGTTACAGGAGAATGATGAAGATCAGATGGGTAGATAGGGTTATGAATGAAGAGATATTAAGACGAGTGGGAGGGGAGAGATGTTTCTGGCGACTGCTAATGAAGAGAAGAGATAGGTTGGTAGGACACTCACTAAGGCACCCAGGAATAGCAAACTTAGTTATAGAAGGAAGGGTCGAGGATAAGAACTGTAGGGGTAGACCAAGGTTAGAATATGTTAGATTGCGTCGGATGTAGGGTGTGGTAGCTATGTAGAGATGAAAACGATTAGTTCAGCATAGGGAAGCATGGAGATCTGCATCAAACCAGTCAAAAGACTGAAGACCCAAACAACATATGTATGCAAAGTTTAGAACTGTTGGCCTGCATACTGAGATTAGGATAAAAATTTATAAAGTGGATTTTTCAACAGTTGGCAGCCCTGTTGACAATAAAGAAAATGCATGTTCATATCTGCTACGGTGCACAAATCACATGCCAAATTTGGTTGAAATCCAATTGATAGTATGGATGTTAATGAATTTGAAAATTGGACCTATAATCAGGCATAGAATCATGTTGGCAACACTGTCATGTATGGGCTCCTGTTAATTAATCTGATGTAATATTATCCATATGTGTGTCAATTTTGGAGCAGATCCCATGCATACCTTCCGAGATATCCAACATAGAGCTCAAATTTTAATTACAATTTTTCAGCAGTTGGTAGCACTGACATCATTTTCAAATATGGCCGTGAGATATTCAGGTATAGATCTTTACTCATACCAAATAGCTATAGCTGTTTAGGAGTTGTTAGGGACGGACAGACAGGCACACATTTGCCCAGATCGATCTCATAAGTCAACTTTTTCCTCATTTTTACAAAAATGAAAAGTAGGCTAAAAATATGAGATACAGGTAAAGCCAAATATAAAGAAAGATGAATAAGATGAACAGGTTTGCTGACTTAGTAATAAGGTTATGTTTCTAATGGTTTATACCGTCTTGGCCACTCATTTCTTCCATGTGATTACAAATACTGTACCAGTTGGTACATTTGTTGTCCCACCTCCCTTGTCCATCCTCGTGTACGCGCCTGGAGCCAAACTGGCGACCGGGACGAGGATCAAGATGTCAACAGTGCAGGAGTGGTAACGTAAATCATTTGAAAACGGCACTCTTGAAAATACAAGATTTATTAATTTCATCGTGTGGCGCGATTTATTGTTCCATACTCTAGAACTTTGGAGGCAGGCTGTGCCAGCCATGGAAACTTGTTTCACACAATCTGCAGTTTCGATGGTGTGTAGTAAGTGTGACCAACTTTCTAAATCATAAACATCCACCAAACGACCATTACGAATTTAAACTTGCTGCCACAAGTTATGGTGGCGAACTTGTACTGAACTCTAATTCAGCCCAGCTTTAGACTTTGACTGAGCTGAGAATCGAACCGACTTGAGAACCAAGAAAGAGAAAGAACTGGAAATTTGGAATTAAAACAATTTAATATTTATATATGCATATTGGGAAGTGTATAAAGCATAATGAAACTATTTTGGAAAATTTTGGAGCATTTTAAGGAATTATTATTTGGAAATATTTCAGTGAATGAGATTTTAACTAAGGTTGGTTGGTCAAGGGGACAACAACAGATTATGCACACGACTCGTTGATAAGAGGCTAGATCCAGGAGCTTCTATCATGATGACTGAACAGCCAATCAGATTAGAGCGCATAAAATTTTGTGGGAATCGCTTTTATATAAATTTGGCTTATATAAAGCAATAAGAACACTCCTGTAGGTGCAGAAGAGAAAATGAAATTTATTTGGTTAAAGAAAAGTTTAAATTATTGGCTAGGAGAGAAACTATGAGTATATTTCTATTAAAAAGTATCCGTGCGAGGCTAGAAGCCCAGGCTGGTTTCAGCACGCGCGCGAATGCAGAGAGGGAAGCCGAGACTCCTGCGCAGCAGCTTGAACCGAGCGGACGTATTCAGCCAGGCGTTCCAACATTGCGCTCCACTATAAAGAAGTACGGACGGGAGATGAAGCAAGACCATCTGGAGATGAACCATTAGCCGAGGAAGAGATTGGAGAGGCCGGTGAAATATAATCGCACTAGTTGCAGAAGAGAAAAGCATTCAACAGTATTACAATTATAAGAAGAAGTCTTCGCTACAACAGCACTATACTTCAGCGAAACGATTTACAGCAGCATTGCTTACTACAGATACGTTATTGCAACAATTAACAGTCTACAGTATTATATCACAGTCAAGATGACGGTAACAAACCTGAGTCAGGGAGGAAAAACTTATTCAACTATTATTGAGAAGATTATTATGAGCAACTAAACTAATGAAAGGAGGTTAGTCTACACTATGGACTGGAGATTCAGAGTGATCTTGAAGACCAGGAATCGATGAATCTACAACTGCTTAACAACATGCAGTATTCTGAAATTACTTCCAATACTACAAGCGAGATGTCCATTACCACCAGGAAGAGATGTCAACCCAGGACATTCAAATCTACATTGATGATGTTCTGCTACACGAGAAGAAGAAGAAGACGGACGCTTGCAGTCGTTTGGACCAAGAGATCGAGAAACCAGGCCAGTAGCCGTGAAGCGAGAAGATTTACCGTTAGCTGTGAGAGACTAGCAGCTTCGCAGGTGTTCACATCACGATCCAGGCAGGGGAGCGATCAGCTGGCTGGCACGCGCTTAGCTGAAACCCGTTTCCTATGCAGTCGACTCGCACACGCAGTTCCGGCGGAACATCGAGCCCATCTAATGAAGGTTTTCACAACATCAGAAGCATACCTGCCAACCTCTTAAAATGAAAAATCGGGAGATTCGACGCGGCGGTGATACATAATACATACACAGGCTAAGACATTTCAGCAAATATATAAGTTACACTATTAAACTGTACATGACTAACATGATATGACATCCCAGTTTACAAATGTACTTAAGACTGAGTAATTTTAAATTCTAACTACTCTATCAAACAAGCATACCTTTCTTTCGACCACACTCAGGCATACAAAACTAGTGACGTATCGAAGATCATATTATTGGTCGTTGTTGCATGTGACTGTGGCTGATTTTGCCCTCTTCAAAAATGGTCTTGCTATATTCTTGCTCAAAACACTTCCCTTTCTGAATCGACTTCAGAGTTATAAGTTTGTCCAAAGTCTTGTCAGAGAGAAGGAAAGAAGGAAGATTGTAGTTTTACGTGACCGTGATTCTTGTGATTATGAGCCACGGGTTGTCGGAGAGAGATGACCTGAACTGCGTTCTTGGTTTTCTGACAAGACTGAACATCCTCTGACACTCTGCATTACTATGCGGAATGGTCAGAATGGAAAGCATAACTTTCGACAATTTGACATACTTGAGTTCTGGCTGAGCCATATCTCCCGGCAATTTTTGAGTCTGGGAACATCATCCTAAATAAAGGACCAGCGTGATCGGAACAATTGACAGGGAGGTTATGTTCAATAATAAACGATGTGAACAATACATCAGCAAGTGTTATACTGTCAGTGTCTTCCTCCTTACACTTGAAATAATCAAGTTTCTCGTTTTCCCCAACACATTGTACATTGTCTTTATGTTTCTTTGAGAGCACATGTTTTAAAATGTCTCCCTTTCCACCATGTGAGATACTGAAATCACAAAATGCAAATGTTGCGCCTCTTCTTGACTCAGTTATATGCGGAAAGTTATCTGTGTACACACTTTTAAATGTCACATCATATTTCCTCGCCATATTACCAAGGAACGGACGCAATCATTCAGATCGAAAAATCACAATAGCCTACGGGCATATTAACGCCAACAACATCTAAGTTATACATAAATCATATAATTTCACGTGTTAAACAGATACAATATTCCACAGCGCACAACTACCTATCACCCAAAGGTCATTATGCAAAACAACTAGGAACAAGCGCTGAATTAACCATCGACTATTTCAAGCAAAGATGTATTCGAAGCGAACTTTATATAACAGCAGGACGTGACGCGGGAGTTAAATTAGTACGCAGTTGTCTATTATCGATACAGAGCGAAACTGCGGTATCGATATATAACTTCAAAACATGTCAAGTCGATCCGTTCGATAGACGACTGGAGTGTCATCTCGCACATTCAATCCGAAATTACGAGGGGGATTTTTGAAAAATCGGGAGATTTAATACGTTAAGCGGGAGGGTCTGAAATCGGGAGTCTCCCGCCTAAATCGGGAGAGTTGGCAAGTATGCAGAAGCCATCAGAAAGGTAGAGGAATTGAATGCTCTAAGATCTGTAGTTTTGCAGTAGTATTTGTTGTTATGGAGGAGTGACCAATTTCATAGTAGATATTTTTATCTTTATCCCATGTTTATTGTAGCTAAATTTTAGAGATCTTACTGTAATTTTTGATAAGTCACCGTGTGTCATTTGAGACGTAATTCATTCATTTTTGACTTTAGATATTGCGTTTCTTATACCTTTTGTAGGAATCGTTTTAACATGCTCACTTTAGAACAAAACTCGTTTTATAAAGGGAATGATTCGATAGGAACACTTCGATAGTAACACTTTGATAGGAACACATCAATAGTAACATTTTAATAGTAAAATATATTTGAGAGTAGGAACATTTCTTTGACAAGTGACGCAATTCTATTTTGCGTCTCAAGTAAGTACTCTAATGAGTATCTGTTGGACGTGCATGAGATCGCTGATGTAATGCTTCTTAGTTTCACCGCTAGAGGACACCTGTGTACGGTCTCTGCTGTGGTGACCGATCGAAGCGCGACCTAGTAGTGACTGGTAAAAGCTGTCTCCTCGAGCTTGAATCTTGCGTTTTTTGAGATGTAAGATGGTGTTTGTACGGCATGAAAATGAACGTCGTTAATTATTAATTGTATAAAAGAGACTTGGTGTTGGACTTTCACAGAGACAAGACGTGTAATGTAACGACAGGGCAGCTCGTCGGAAAACCAATAGCCTGGGGGCTATTTGGTACTTCCAATCCTTACTTCAGAAATATGGCCTACTCTACTAAAATACGTTTGGAATAGCTTTGAAATATTAAGATACCTTTTGGTTTGTAAAAGGCAAGTCAGTGTTTACTTTAACTTTGTGTGCTCTGAAATGGAAAGAGGGCTAGTGACCAAGAAATATGTAGTTTGTCTGGGATGTTTGTGATCGTCGGAATTGGAGCTCCTTTATTGTTAAATTTAATATGTAGCCCATGCTACTTAAAGGAACCTCTGATTAGTCGTCATGATTATGTTAGGCTTGCTTCGAATATTGTGAGATGGTGCGAGTAAGTATTTTGCTCGGTATTGGTCAAGGTAATGTACTATGCCCTTGTTTTATTTATGTACTCATGTGGTAGTAAGATCTTAAATATTTTTATTTTGGTTCAACTCGTGATTTCTCGCACAAGGTTGCCATTCACGTTGTCTTGGTGAAAAGGGGTTTTAAAAATGAATGTTTTGTTTGTAATTATTTCTTGGCACCTTTTCATTGTAGTATGCTTTCGGGCCTGTAAATCTTTATTTTATTCATATGGGAGGTTTTGTGATGTAATGATTTTTGCTTTGGGTTCGTCTTTTGTCTCTTTGAGGACGGTTTGTTGTTGCTTACAAGACTGAGTGTCTGTCAGCTGTTACGAAGACAAGAGAAGGTGTGCCTGCGATGACAGTTGTGAGAGGTTTGATTTGATATCGGTCGGCTTCTGGATTCTGATTTAAAGGGAATAATTAGGAAAGGAAGAAGCCTCCCCGAAGATTGTATAATTTACACTATGGAAAACCAGTACAATCGGGCGCATCCTGGGCAACGTTGCATAGCAGCGGCAGATTCTTCCACTACCGGTCAACACAGAAGTAGTAATCTCCCTAAAGGGTCTTTTTTAAGACCACTTGTTATAGTCTCGATTAATATCGAGGGATTCTCGCGTGCCAAAGAGACCTTATTGGCTGATTTGTGCAACGAATGTAAATGTGACATACTCCTAATGCAAGAGACTCACCGGGGCTACAACAGCCATCGGCCCAAAATCGCAGGCATGGAGCTTGTTCTGGAAAGGCCCCACGATAAATACGGCAGTGCCATTTTTACCAAACCAAACCTAAATATCACATCAGCCTCGCTGACTGGAAAGGATGACATCAAGATTCTTTCAATATCTACACCACACTTTTGCACTACTTCTATATACAAGCCCCCCAATGTCGACTTCACGTTTGAGGAACCTGCCAACTTCAACTACCAGGACGTAAACTTCATCATTGGCGATTACAACTGCCGAAGCTCATCTTGGGGATACCCAGATTCAGATATAAATGGCGAAAAACTGGAACCTGGGCAGAGAATCATGATCTTCAGCTAATTCATGATCCAAAGCTGCCAGCATCCTTCAACAGTGGCCGATGGAGGAGAGGCTACAACCCCGATAATATCTTCGTGTCATCCCAAGTTGCTGGGAGTTGTTTGAAGATGATGGGTAAGCCCATTCCATCTACCCAACATAGGCCCATAATCTGCACAGTGAATGCCATGGTTGTGCCAGAGGAGGTGCCTTTCAAGCGAAGGTTTAATTTTCAGAAGGCCGACTGGGAAAGATTTGCCAAAGAGCTTGATACAGAAGTTGCCAAAATCCCGCCGCAACCTGAGATGTATGAGGCATTTGTCAAATGCGTCCATACAGTTTCTAGAAGGACTATCCCAAGAGGTTGTAGAACAAGCTACATACCAGGACTGACTGATAACAGCAAACAGCTGATGAACCACTACAAAGATCTCTTTGAGGCAGACCCATTTTCTGATGATACTATCCATGTTGGCGAGGAATTGTTGCAAACTATCTCAGCACATTGCAAAGCTAAGTGGACCTCACTGGTGGAGAATCTCGACATGAAGTTAAATAGTAGGCGGGCCTGGAATCTCCTGAAAAACCTCAGCGGTGACCCAACGACATCTAGAAACTTCACCACAATAACAGCAGACCAGATTGCAACCCAATTACTCATGAACGGGAAGACTAAAGGTCGGAGCTCACGGGAGCAACTGGAACGAACCTCAGGACATGAGAACCATAACCTACGAGAACCTTTCACCTTGAATGAACTAGAATCTGCCATCTCCACGTTGAAATTGAATAAAGCTGCTGGCATCGATGACATCAGAGTAGAACAGATCAAAAAGTTCGGCCAGACCACCCTACAATGGCTGCTTACGATGATTAATGAGTGTGTATCTAAGCTTTATATCCCCAGGCTCTGGAGGAAAGCCCGAGTGGTTGCACTGCTTAAGCCTGGTAAGGAGCCAAACGATCCTAAAAACTTTCGCCCAATATCCTTATTATGTCACTGTTTCAAGATCTTCGAGCGCCTTATCCTGAACCGAATTAGCGGCATCCTTGAAGATAAGTTCATTCCCCAACAAGCTGGGTTTCGATCTGGAAAGTCATGTTGCAGTCAGATACTGAACCTCACTCAATACATCGAGGATGGGTATGAACAAGGTGAGATAACTGGAGTTGCCTTTGTCGATCTAACAGCTGCTTACGACACTATCAACCACAGAAAGTTGCTGAGGAAAGTGTACCAGACCTCCAACGACTACCAACTAACATCCCTTATTGGCACTCTCCTGCAGAATAGAAGGTTCCAAGTCTTTTTCCATGGTAAAAAGAGCAGACGGCGCATACAAAAGAACGGCTTACCTCAAGGCAGTGTACTCGCTCCTGTGCTATTTAATATTTACACTAACGATCAGCCCATACCAGAACATTCTAGGCTTTTCATCTATGCTGATGATACTGCAGTGGCTGCCCAAGGGAAAACATTTGAAGAGGTGGAGGGAAAGTTGACTTCTGCACTAGATACCCTTGGATCTTACTATGAAGCCAATCATCTTAAGCCAAATCCCAACAAGACTCAAGTATGTGCATTTCACTTAAGGAATAGAGAAGCTCGGCGGGAACTGGATGTTACATGGCAAGGCAAACAACTCCAACATTGTCCAACACCCGTGTATCTAGGTGTTACTCTTGACCGAACACTGTCCTTCAAGAAACATTGCCATAAGACCAGGCTGAAAGTTAGTTCACGGAACAATATTTTGAGGAAGTTCACAGCCACCACCTGGGGGGCAAGTCCTCACGTCCTAAGAACTTCTGCTCTTGCTTTGTGCATGTCTGCTGCAGAGTACGCTTCACCTGTGTGGAGTGCATCCAGTCACACCAAGCAGATTGACATTGCCATCAACGAGACCATACGAATCTTGTCGGGATGTATGAAGCCTACTCCAGTCGACAAACTCTACCCGATTGTTGGGATAGCTCCCCCAACTATCAGAAGGGCTGTTGCTGCTGATGCAGAGAGGGCGAAGCAGATTAATGATCCCCGTCATCCACTGTATAATCATCAGGCTGTTGTCCGTCGACTGAAATCAAGAAAGAGTTTCATCGCCAGGACTCAACCACTGGAGGGAACATCGGAATCTAACCGCATCTCCAGGTGGAAGAGCAAGCTGCCGCCGGATATCCCTGTTAAGGAAGAGCTAGCCCCAGGAAATGACCTGCCTTACCCTGTTTGGAAATCACTTAATCGTCTCAGGGTAGGCATCCCTCGTTGCAAGACCAACATGCCGAAATGGGGTATCCTCCCAGCTGATGGAGACACGTCCTGCGAGTGTGGAGCAACACAAGACCCAGCCCACCTGCTCATTTGTCCACTACTAGAACAACCCTGCACTACCCAGGACCTGATCGAGGCAAACAACAAGGCCATCGGAGTTGCTACATTCTGGAAATGATCGGACACGGAAATGAATGAATTAGGAAACGATGAGTAATTTGTCCTCTAGGACATTATCCCAATTATTGTGGATATTGTACGACATCGTGAAGAATTTATTCTACTGAATAATTGTATTATGGATCAGATCTACGAAAATTGTAATTGAGGGGTCCCTTCTAATATCGAGCTTCTAGTTGGCAACTATCTTGAAGGGTAAATGATATTGGAGAAAAGTAGAAGTACCGAAGCTAAGGAAGGTTAATCACGACATTTCTGAAAACGTATTAAAGGTTAAAGGTGGAAAACCCATGTAAGAAGTAAGTAATTATATGTCTTGTCATATCCACACCTTTGCATGTTAATTTTATGTTGTGTTTTGAAATGTTTATGACTTGTAAGTGTTATACATGATTAATAGAGGTTATATGTCATTCTTATACAATGTATTATTTCTGAGTACTAGGTTTCTCAATGGTTCTATGGTAGCAAACCTCGGGGGGTATAAATAAGTGGCCTAGCCGTACACAGTACAGTAGAAGACAGTAAAAGTTGCGCAATAAGAATATTTCGATCGTTAAGATTGTATTGCTATCATGGAAAGCATTATTGTAAAATGCTGTGACAATTTTTTAACAAATATTTTTATGTCGGAACATTATTGAAACATTTATTTATAACGATATGGAAGTTATAAAATTCCAATTAAGGAATACAATTTATTTGACAATGATATAGTCATGGACTATTGTTATTAAGGAAGTACACTATAAACAGGATCATATTATTGACAATTGAGGTCATATGATGCCTATTGTTATTAACAATTTAATTGGAAATATTGTTAAACTGGAATGACAGGCCAGGAGATTTGTTAGTCTACCTGAGGTCGTGTATGTTTTAAAACAAGCCTATATATGAATATTTCATTTATTTAAATGTACACCAGATGCAAGAGACCATGTATTTATATTTATTAACTAGTCAAGACGAGCGAACTACGAGTTAGTATTGTTTATAATTTGTACGTGGAAAAACAATTTATTATGGAACTATGTGAACGAAAAACGCTATTGAAAGGAATAAGAAATACTGTACAAGGTGAATTGAAGTAATCGAATATGTTATTGTTATTAGAAATGCACGAGGTTAAATAATTTATAGAAGAGAGTTGGTTAGGAGTGTACTCTGAACGGTAATATACATTTGCGTATTTACCTAGTCAAGTCACTGATTCTTCTACAAGTTTGTAGCAAGATGGGATTTTTTATTGAAGTTATGCCGTGCGGAATTGAGGAGATTGTTGGTAGTATGAAGGAAAGAAGTATGTTATGTTTGGAGCGTAGCAGACGCTATTGATGCGTATTGTTCACAGTATTATGAAATGAAAGAAATGTATTGCTATGAGGAGCAACAAATCGCTACAGTATGTGTAAAAAGCACTGACATAAGGATTTATATTTATGTTGTACATGTCAGAGAGTATTAGAACAAGATCCATGAAGTGTTTTATGAGGTTTTTTAAGTTGTTTCGTCTCGATCTTTATCTTATTGTATTTTATTCATTGATATAACGATTTTTAAGCTATATTTAACTTCAGTTTTCGATATGAAAGTTTTACCTACTATGACAAGTAACCAGAGATACCTGAAAATTTATTGTTGTATGAAACATTGTTCAAAGAACTGTTTAGTGAAACAGAGACACTATAGGACTATCAGATCGCGACTGATAGTGTCAGTACTATTTTTATACCGTGCGAGACATGGAATAGTGTACATAATGTATATATTTTAGCCATATTTAATTAATACTACATATTATTATTATTATTCTATATTCACTTTTAGGTAGATTTCTTTAGAAAGCTAACTATTGCAATGGGTCCCATGTTTCGACTTCCGGAAAATTTCGACATATCTTCGCGTTTCACATCCCCCAGACCCCAAAACCACCGTCAGTTCAAAAGTTTATATATAATTTATGTATATATGTATATATATATATATATATATCAGTTTCTTGTGGACACGATAACTGCCGTAATTTTGCATCAATCACTTTGAATTTTTTACATAATATGTATCCCTATACAATCTCGGTCGAGTTCGTTAATGGGCAAAATCGGTCAAAGGGGGTAAAAATGGGGGGCTTTTTTCGAGAAAGTGGAATATCGCTATAACTCTCTTAATACATGAAATATCGAATCCCTTCAAAGTTCATAATATGTGTCGGATAAGTGCCAAAAATTTATGTCAAATAAGTTTTTTGATAGCACCAACCATTGACCAAAGGGGTGGGAAAAAGTGGGTTTTTCGGGAAACATTAATCATATCTCTGTTAATAGGCACAATATCAAAACCGCACAAAATGGACAATATTCCTCCAATAATTACCTAAAACTTTTGTCTGAAAGAATTTTTGATATGACCCACCATTACGCCACGGGGTGAACAAAATGATTTAAATTATAAGAAAATGCCAAGTGCCAAGAGAGGTTGCCATGACAACTTTACTTTTAACTGATAAGGGATGACCATCAGCAGTTGCTATGACAACGCCACTGCACGAGATCACATTCAGTTTTCATATGTCAGTGGGAAGCGACTTCGGTATCGGAACTGGTAGCATGCTGAACTTCTATGCCCAAGGTCGCGGGTTCAAACCCGGCTGAAGTCGTCGGATTTACTAAGAGCGCTAAAAAACCTGAGTTTGCTTTCCTTCGGAGGGGAAGTTCCAACGTTCGTTGCGAGTTGCTGATTGAGGTGGCATCTAGTAGCCAAGTTCACAGCGAGGTGTCGTTGACGGCAGTATTTTAGGTAGATTTCATTAGAAAGCTAACTATTGCAATGGGTACCATGTTTCGATTTCCGGAAAATTTCGACATATCTTCGCGTTTCACATCCCCCAGACCCCAAAACCACCGTCAGTTCAAAAGTTTATATATAATTTATGTAATATATGTATATATATATGCATATCAGTTTCTTGTGGACACGATAACTGCCGTAATTTTGCACCAATCACTTTGAATTTTTTTACCGAATATGTATACCCATAAAATCTCGGACGAGTTCGTTACTGGGCTAAATCGGTCGAAGGGGATGAAAATGGGGGACTTTTTTTTTCGAAAAAATGAAATATTGCTATAACTCTCTTAATATGTGAAATATCGAATCCGTTCAAAGTTCATACTATGTGTCGGATAAAGCTCAGAAATTTATGTTTGAAACGTTTTTTTGATAGCACCAACCATTGACCAAAGGGGTGGGAAAAAGTGTTTTTATCGGGAAACATTAATCATATCTCTGTTAATAGGCACAATATCAAAACCGTACAAAATGGACAATATTCCCCTAGTAATTACCTAAAACTTTTGTCTGAAAGAATTTTTGATATGAGCCACCATTACGCCAAGGGATGAGAAAAATGATTTCGCAATTGTAAGAAAATGCCAAGAGCTATCAGTGGTTGACATGGCAACACTACTAAATTGATGAGGGATGAGCCAACAGACGTTGCCATGACAACGCACTTGCGCGAGATCAGATTCAGATTTCCATCTGACTAAGTGTGATGCGGCTTCGGTGACTTAACTGGTAGCATGCTGAACTCCTATGCCCAAGGTCGCGGGTTCAAAGCCGGCCAAAGTCGTCAGATTTTCTAAGAGCGCTAAAAATCCCTCAGTATGCTTTCCTTTGGAGGGGAAGTTCCAACGTTCGTTGCGAGTTGCTGATTGCGGTGGCATCTAGTAGCCAAGTTCACAGCTAGGTGTCGTTGACGGTAGTATCTGGTAGCAACTACTGCTTGAAATTGAGCGTCTGCATTCCTTACCTGAATTACAGACTAATACAACTATCACAATTCACACCGTTTATCAGACAGATTCTACACTCACCCAAAGTACACGGGGTTACATGACCACGTTGTCGCAGCCCCTAAACTGAGGAACCAACGAACATCTCTGCGGGAGATATAATTTTGCGAGAAGAAGTAACAGACCGTTACATAGTTACACATCAGTGTCGAAACTTTGCATAAGGACAGTGTGACCACAAGTATAAAAATGGACTCCAAATGACAAGAAGAAGGTTACCGTCATCATAAGACAATAGAATGTTTAAAATATGCATAAAATGACGAAAAACAAAGTTAATTAATCTCCAATTATAAAATACTTTCACGCAATAAATGTGGTCTGATCCTTCTACGAAAACCTGCATATTCTGCCAATTTTCGACTATCCCCAAGTTTGTCCGGTGAAATCTACCTCCGCCTTCCGGCGTGCCGAGAGGACTTTTTTATACAAGGAGATGTATAATTCAGGGTTTTTGTATTGTTAATTTTATTTTGATGTTTAAACAGCTGATGCTGATCAGACTCCTTCAGTGGTAGAGTCACAGGATGACTATTAAAATGCGTAAACATTTAATTATTTTCTTAATAATTACATCTTTTGTAATGACAACATTAATGCATATTTATAGAACAGATAGAAGGACTATCTGGCATGTGATTTATTTTATTTTTCATATCGAATTCATTTTTAGTGGTGATAGGGAGTTTTTCATTTTGTAATTTTTTAGATAATAAATCCCAGGCACTATTTTGTGTTTGCCTGTTCATTTTTTATAAATCTGATCTCCTTTTCATTTTGCAATAAACATGCGATAATACTGCGAATTAGTTACTAGAATTCACGCAGTCTCAACTTTCACCGTTCATGCTCGAGATCCGAGATTCTCGTCCTACCATCTTGTTATGGATATATTATTTCTAGTAAATGTGTAACTAATCAGTAGTGTTGTTGCATGGCCGGTATGTATCGAGGGTTTCCTAGTCATTATCCTAGTAGGGCCTTGGAGGCTGGATTTAGACAGCTCCTTAACCCGGTCCATGAGTCAATCCTAATTGGCTACATGGATAATTCTTGCCAGGCGCGTCCACGTCGAGGGGGTGGGCAACAGTACTGTAATATACCATGGAACTACAGTACCGGCTAAGTTCTGGTGAGGACCCAGTCCTATGGGGTATAACATAGGCCCCGTGCACAGGGTTACGTGCGAAGACCTCAACGGAATCTGCAGCGGAGAAGATGGACTTCGGAACGGTGGAGATTGCGGAAGAGGCAACCCAGTACTCGGGGAATAGTATGAGTACAGCATCAATCGGCAGCGTCTGTTTCCCATGTTAGGGGCGGCTGCAACGGCGTCTGTTCTCCATGTTAGGGGCGGCCTGAATAATAGCTGGCAGTAGCTTCATAAAATGCCTTTGGGAGTGGCGACCCCATCGTAATAATAGCCTAAAATGGAAATGGCACTTCCAATGATTCGGAAAAGGTTAGGGCGTACCCTGCAGGCGACGCGCAGTTCCTTTGGTACTGGGGGAACTGTGAGAAATGGGCGACCAGTAACCGAAATGAAAGTGGGAATCATGAATGTCATGACCCTGACAGGCAAGGTGGAGGAGGTGGTAGACTTCATGGAGAGGGAGAAGGTTGGAATGATGGGGCTGAGTGAAGTGAAATGGAAAGGTAAAGGAAGGAAGAATTTGAGGAAAGGATATACATTATACTGGAGTGGTGGCCAAGAGGCAAAAAATGGCGTGGGACTGATAACCTCGAAACAACTGGAGGAGTATGTTGAAGTGGTCGAGTGTGTGAGTGACAGAATAATGAAAATTAGAATGAAGATGAAGAATGACGTGATGGACTTCATACAAGTGTATGCACCACAGACTGGAAACAGAGAAGAAGATATTGAAGTATTCCTGGAGGATGTAGAAAGAGTAATCTCAGATGTAGAAGTGGTGATCATGGGAGATATGAATGCACAAGTCGGAAATGAGAGACAAGGAAAGGAAGAAGTCGTTGGACCATATGGATATGGGAAAAAGAACCGGGAAGGAGAGGAACTTGTAAACTTTTGTGAAAGGAATGGACTGATAGTGGGTAATTCATGGTTTCGGAAGAAAAACAGCAGGAAAATTACGAGATATGGGTGGGGTGATAGAAGAACAAAATCAGTAATTGACTACTTCCTGGTGGAAAGGACAAATCGCAGAAAGCTGATGGATGTGACAGCTTTACCAGGAGAAGCATTTGATGGGGACCATAGAACTGTGGTGGCAAAATTTAGATGGGGAAAATTGGAAAACCTAAAGGAGATCAGAGAAAGTAAAATAAAAGTATGGAAATTGAAAGACAAAGCTGTACAGGAAGATTTTCTGGAGAGATTGAAGCAACAAATCCCAGTTACTGAAGTGGAAAATGTAGAAGAGGAATGGTCCCACTTTAAAAAGGCATTTGCTGGTGCAGCAGAGAGTGCTTGTGGTAGGACGTCAACAAGAGTGAAAGAGAAGGAGACACCGTGGTGGAATGAGGAAGTGAGGAAAGCAGTGAAAGAAAAGAAGTCTGCATGGAAAGAATGGAACCGATATCAAACAGAAGAAAGCAAAAGGAAGTATCACGACAGCAAACGGAGGTGTAAGAAAGTGGTAGGAGAAGAAAAGAAGAAAAGTTGGGAAGAATTTACACGAAGAATGGAAACAGATGTAAGTGGCAGTAAAAGGATGCTGTATGGGCTTCTAAGAAGTAAGAGGAAAGAAAGGGTTACTACAAAGCTGGTGAAAAAAGAAGATGGAGAGTTGTTAACACACCCGGAAGAGATAAAGGGACGATGGAAGGAGTATTTCGATAAGCTATTGAACGTGAGCAATTGTACTGGTGAGATCGAAGTGACACAGCCTGACGACTCTATAACAGAAGATGATATAACAATGCTGGAGGTAGAATTAGCAGTACAGAAGATGAAGATGGGAAAAGCAACAGGGGTGGATGAGATCAGTGTAGAAATGATAAAGGCTGCTGGACCTGTTGGTATGCAATGGCTGTATCGACTGTTCAATTGTGTGTGGAAACGGAAATGTGTACCAGAAGACTGGGTGAAAGGGCTAATAATACCAGTGTTTAAGAAAGGGGACAAGAAAGTGTGTGATAACTATAGAGGGATCACCCTCATATCACAGATAGTAAAAATACTGGAAAGGATATTAGAAAGAAGAATGAGAAGAAAGGTGGAAGGAGAGTTGCAAGAGGAACAGTATGGCTTCAGGAGTGGAAGATCCACAGTGGACCCAATCTTTAGCTTGAGGCAGGTGATGGAAAAGAACTGGGAATATGGAGAGGATTTGATCATGACTTTCATAGATCTAGAAAAGGCATATGATAGTGTCCCCAGAGAGAAGGTATGGGAAACCATGGTTAAGAAGAGACTGGGAAGAGAAATGTTGGAAATGGTGCAAGCAATGTACAACAACTGTGTTAGCAGGGTTCTGACCCCTGTTGGAAAGACAGATTGGTTTAGGAACAAGACTGGACTAAGACAGGGGAGTGTGCTATCACCTCTTTTATTCATAATGGTAATGGATGAAATTGTAAAGGAAACAAAGGAAGCATATGGACATAAAGAAATGAAGTTACTATTATTTGCAGACGATATTGTGGTCTGGGGAAAGAACACGGAAGAAGTGCAAAAACAACTAGATGCACTGAACGAAAATATTCAGAAGTATGGCCTGAAAATCAGTATAGAGAAAAGCAAGACCATGGTGATGACAAGAGGGGAAAGACAAGGAAAGGGCATTGTGAAAATTGGAAGTCAGAGTTTGGAAATTGTGGACACGTTCAAATACCTAGGAAGTGAATTGATGCAAACTGGTAGGTTGGACATGGAGATTGGCAGGAGGGTACAGCAGAGCAATGCATTCTATAAAAGTGTAAGAAAACTTGTTTGGGATAAGGAAGTACCAAGGAAAGGCAAGGAGGTAATGTATAAAATGTACTATGTACCCATATTAACGTATGCAGCTGAGACTTGGACCCTGATGAGCAGGCAAGAGAGTAGAATCCAAGCCAGTGAAATGAAATTCCTAAGAAGTATGATAGGTAAGACAAGGAAAGACAGAGTGAGGAATGAAAATGTTAGGAAGGAAGTTGGGATGGGAAAACTAAATGAGAGAATTGAGAAGAATAAACTAAGGTGGTTTGGACATGTAAAGAGGATGGAGGAAAATAGAATACCAAGACAGATGCTGGAGGCGAAGTGCAAGGGTAAGAGAGCAAGGGGAAGACCTAGAACAAGGTGGATTGATTCAGTGAAGAACAGCGTGAGAAAAAGAAATCTGGACTGGGACAAGATCGTGGAAGAAGAATGGTGGAAGGAAAGAGGAAAGTGGAGAAGTGCCATAAATATCCCGACCCGGCAGGAGCTGGATAAGGGGAAATGATGATGATGATGATGATGATATCCTAGTAGGGTAGTGTTGGTTTATCTGGCTGGGTATCGACCTCCCTACAATCCTTTTTCATCTCAGCGGATATAGGCTATGACTATGCGGAATTCGGGTGCAGTACACGCTAGTCTTGCGCATAATAGTTCGCGCCTGGGAGCGATCAGTTTAGTTCGCAGCTCCTTAGCGAACTAGTTCGCTCTTTTATTTCGTTAGCTCCCATCTCGAATTCCCTGTAAGACAGATCGTTAGCTCGCCTCGCTACTGCCACTGCACGCGCTCTTTGTTTGTTATAGCAGTCTGTCACCACTCATTACTCGTCACCAGTGATTGCTCATTCACATTGCTCTCGTTTCAAGCAATACTGTAGGCTACTGTAATCAACAGTTACTATGCTCGCTGCACGTGCAGTTCGTGTATTAGATATTGACATGTTGCGTGTGTGCTAATCTGTTTTACATTTTGATATTCGAAAATTAAAAAAATACAAAATTATGAGTATTGAAACATAAGCGTAATTCCCTATTCCTTCCTTATTTCCGTTTATTCCTTGTAGGAACATAGGGTAGCTACAAACTTCTTCCATCTCACTCTATTGTTGGCCATCCTTTTAATTAGGGTCCATGTCTTTCCTTCTGAGAAAACTTCTCTTTCTATTGTTTATAAAGCCAAAAGTTGTCATTTGTTTATCATTAGTGAAATACTGGTACCGTACCTAAAAGAATAACAGTATGGACGATGTGTTCGTAGAAGCATACACTTATTATTCTCTTTATTTTTTTCTCGCGTGGGGCCGATAACCTATATTTTAGGCCCCTTAAAACAACAATTATCATCATCATTTTTCGCGTATATCGGCGCGTCACCATCCGATTCCATTTTCTACTTGTCACTAGGTGATTATAAGACGTACCCCCCCACCAATTTTCATTTCATTTCTTACTTGCTTCGTGATATTCATTATTTGGCTGCTATGAAACCGTTGAGTACATTATCTTTATGGCATGAATGGGAGGAATAGGTTTTTTAGTTCAGAGTTTTTGTCCATAGAAGTTCGCTTTTCTTTGTGAATCATCGTCATAATGTTCATTTCTTAAAAACAGGTAAAAGTAGTTGTATCACCATGTATCGAGAAAAATAAATATCAACCATAATTAAGTACAAGTTTTTCGGGCTTGTAGACCGTGGTCCAGACAGGATATCTCCCGGCGTTTCACCGGAAACTGCGTCCGGCATTATCAAGGGTCCCGCTCCTTTCCTTGGAGATATCCTGCCTGGACCACAGTCTACAAGCCCGAAAAACTTGTACTTAATTATGAACGCCGGCTGTGAAAGCCTAAGCTGAAATATCAACCAGTTCATTAAAATGGTAATGTTAATCCAGTTCACCGATTTTCTAAATAATTGGACATATTTTCAAATAATCCAAAATTACTAAGTTAAATAAAACTGTGGAATTATCCCCACATCTAAATCAGTTAACTATCAGTAACTTCAATTTATGAATCGCCACTGTATTACATTACAAATATAAGGTAGTTATTACCTATTAGCGTGTTAGCAATAGTAGTGTGTTATACTGTTATTATTGAGCCGTAATTTGCTTACGACTCAATATTTATTTGAATTTTCCGGTCTTTCTGTGCGGTATTACCTCCCGCTCGACCTAGCGGAGCAAGCGTGAACTGTCGGTAACGCTATGCAACTTTCAACTGTTTTGACCAGATGTTCACGCAAACATGGCGTACGCTGGTTGATCTTCAGTTTATGTTAATTGATTGTTACGTCTTTGGAAGGAATTGTTATTATTATGTGTTGGGAAGACCAGCCGTGAAGATTTAGAAAAATCTCCGGAAATGTTCTACCCCCTAATTATAATTTCATCACAATGCAATTTGTATAACCTTTGAATTCTACCGTCGCGGGAGATAACATTTTAAAGATATTACTGTATATTAAATTTGCCAACAGAAAAAAGTTACTTGTTTTCGGCATGTGAACCGAAGTTTTTGTGAGTTTAAGATGTGACTTCTTCGGTTTCGTAAGTTGGGTTTCTAGGGTTACTTCGGAATTGTAGCATGTTTTTCTGAAGTTATTTGGGTTCTTTTCAAGTTTAGTTTTTGTTGTCCTGAGATTTTCATCTCATGGTTACTTCATTTTGTTTGTGTGGTTCAAGTTTCTTAACCTATAAATTTTTTTCTTTCGTAATTTATTTCCCTCGACCACACTGTAGTTTGCTTCATATAAGCCTGTTTATTGTCCTTGGACTTTATTTTATCCTTTTCGTTGCCATGTAAACGTGGTGGATTGTTTTCCATGAATCTTTTATTCTAACAATCCGAGATATGTTTCTTCAGTTTTTTCTGCGAGAAGATTGTTTTGCGATGTTGATCTGGATAGACGTATGCTAGTATGCGCTCCGAGAAATGATATGATTTAAAGTATTAATTGGGAATAATCCATGAGATTATGAATACCTTCTATGTATGAAAGATATTTTACTAAGAAGATAATTGTTTTGAATTCAACTAACCTTATATTAGGTTGATCTGGAACTTCTGTTTTTGGAATCGTATCTAACTAAACCCATAAGTAGGTTACCTTGTCTCTAAATTTCCTTCTGCGTTTAGTCAATGTCAGGTTCGATATCTAATTTATTATTTATTTTAACTATTTCATCTCTTCTTGTTTTGCTTTCTCCGATTCCTTGTTTTTGTTTTTTTTTGAGTAATTAATTATAGTCGTAGTTTATTTTTTGTTCTGTGAATACAACCTTCACCTCCTGTTGATGTAATGTGACAGATATAATAATATACTGTATTGTAATATGATTGTAATTGATTTGATTTCTTCGATTAATTTTTAAAAAAAGATTATGTTATTATTTTCCCCTTAGATTATAAAACTTGATCCCCTGGGTAGATTACGTACGCTTCACACATTTCGTTATTATAATTAAACTCCTTTTCTTGCGACTAAGGTAGTGGGTGTTACAATTATTATAAACCAACATTGAACAATCGCCACGCCAAAACTTGACAATCTTGCCACTACCAATAGATACACTCAATCAACTGAACTGACTGAACGAAACAAAGCGCATGTGATTGTGCAACATGTGGTGACGAGCTGACGAGCTACGGTGAACCCGCGCTCTTGCGCTCCTACAAGTCGGTCAGCGGAAAAAGAGCGAACAAACTAACAAGTGAGGGAACTGGGTACTAGTTCGGTAGTTCGTCTGTGGAAACCGCTCTTCCGAACTAGTTCGTTCGCGAACTACACAAGACTAGTACACGCCACCGGTCATGATATGAGCTGTTGAGTGCGCCAACAGAATTGCTTGTCTTGCGATTTGACACGGCCTGGTGAAAGGTCGTGTGGTAAGGTGTGCTCCGGGAGGGGGTAAGCTGCACGGCTTGTCTTGGATTCCCTCTCCAAACATCGAAGGCGATTATCAGGTGTGGGTGACTTGGACCTGTTGTGAACTTTAAGATTGCTCGAAAAAAAAAGTTCATTGATAGGAAGCAAACTTTTAAATTTGTGTTGGGCCGATAACCTAGATGTTAGGCCCCTTTAAACTACAACTATCATCGTCATTTTAAATTTGTGTGAAACATGTAATGTAGTGACCTTGTAGATGCACATGACTGGCTGTTTTCTGGTATGGGTTTTAAAATTGAATGTGCTTTTAATTATATTTTGATTTTTGGTGATTGTAACAGTCTGGTTTTAGTAGCCTTATGGCGTGTAATTGGAGATTATTCTTGTTTTACATGTCAACTGTTGTACTGCAGCCACGTGCATGTATTGTTGAAGACACCAGTTTTGTTTAGCTTTCAAATTGTGGATCCAACCGTTACGATTGATTAATATACTTATGTTATATATTTGAAATTTTGCAAAATCTGGCCCTCGATATTAAATTTTAATAATTGCTGTGTTAGGAGGTCGACTTGTAGTTTGTTTGGATCTATTCCAGGTTCAAACATTCTAGGGTAGGATTGCATCTGCCTCCAGATAGGTTGATTTATGCTTTGTTCGGGTTTTGTGTAATGTCGAAATGTAAGATATTATGACGAGGCATTTGGGCTTTATCATGCTGAAAGGGTAGGAAGGATGTCTTGTGTCATCCGTCGTGAGAAGGCCTTGAGCAATGTATTGGACGTACAGAGGCAACCTAACTTTACCCATGCTTCTACTTCCTAATTTTCTCTCTGCAGGGCATCTGGGGCGACATTCCTTTTCCGTCTTGGTTTTGGTCATTACATGTCGATAAAATGGGAGACGAATGGTTTTGCTTATTGTTAGTGGATTTAGTGTTTAATTGGTTGGGTTTAGGCTTCTGTTCTATTGTTGGTTTTATCATTATTAATTTATGTTTACTTTTATTATATTTTGGGGGGTGTGGTCAAATGTGTGCGTATAAATGATGGATGATTGTTAGATCAAATATTAGTTATAGGTTAAGTTTAGTTAAGAGTTTGTGCCTTGCACAGTAATGTGTGTGTATATATATATATATATATATATATGTATATATATATATATAATAAGTCACCACAGTATTTGTATAGTTTATGTCCTGGCAACGTAACGAAATGTGATTATCAAAATTTATTTTCGAAATTAAATGTAAACAGGCACTTAGTTTTAGGTAGCCAAAGCTTATAATTTGTATTTTTCTCTTATTTAATATTCTCTTCGCGAAAAGGAAATACCTTTAATTTCAATAGTCAACAAATCCTAGGGAACCAAATCTTATCACAGCCTTAGGTAGGGACTCCGTCCACCCACCCCTGGCTAGTCTAGGCTCCTTACCCGTCTCAAACCCCGGGGAGGGTAACCTGTGGGGTAAATTGTGGTGGGGCGTGCGTTACAAATACGTTATAAAAAGTATTTTTCATTATATTACTGAACAAGAGGACAAAGAAATGATTGACTGAAATGGTCCAAGTAGGCCGTAAAAGCAGAAGAAGAAGAATGCAATGTATATTTTACTTTCTCCACCAATTTCTCCTCGTATTGTAATATTTTTTTAGTATGATGGAGGTGATTTCCATGTGAGTTATAGGTTATGTTCCATGTTGTTCAACGATTTCTCCTTGTATAGCACAGCATTTGAATATGATTTGGATAATGTTGGATACATTGTCAATCAAGAGTTGCAAGTTTCCATTGGTTGCAAGGTTTGGGCTTTTGGGTGTGTTTTTTTTTTTTGGGGGGGGGGGGTTGTTACTGTATATGGTCATGAACGTTTGTTATACTACGTTGTTCTTCCTCTGTATGTTTATACTGTACTTCCAGCTTTTTTACCAAGAGATCCAACCCGGGTCAGAAGATTCAGCAGCTGAGACTGAAGGACCTCTTTTGGACAGGTCATGAGACACTGGAAGCATTTCCTCAGAGCTGCCTGGAGGCCTGCCTCGTCACTGTTGACTAGCTCTGAGATTGCCTCCTGCCCAACTATATCTTGCAGTTCAGGAATTGCTTGCAGATTGTGTTTGATCTCTGTAAGAGGACGAAAACCACAAAGAGCTTCAAAAGGAGTAAGGGCAATAGCCAGCTCGGGCTTGTGGTTTGGGTCTTTGTACAATTCTGGGTTCTTTGTATGAAGTTCCTCAGCATGAGCCTGCAAGAAAGAAAGAAATATAAATTAACAAACATTTTCATTGTTGAAACAAATAATGTTAGCCTCACATAATCCCAAATGGAAGTGCGGAAAATGGGTGTGCCGGTCAGACTTAGTATCCACATTTTCAGCACTTTCAATGAAGATTAAAATACAGTTTGAAAAGTCATTGACTTTTACATGATATTTTAACAATATTGAATTGAACTTATTTTTTAGCTTGATATGCTTTGCCCAACATATAATAAAACTTAGCAATTTGCCTAGGTTTATGCCGTGTCTTGTGTGGAGTGTCGCCTAGGAACACCAATTGATTTTGTTCCTTTGCTTCTTCTACAAGTGCCGTGTCCTCTCAGGATGTTGGCGATCAGCAGCATGTTCCGTTTTATGTCCATAGCTCTTCTGAACAGTTCGAGTCTTGTCACCCCAAACCACTGGCTTAAGTTGTCGAGCAATGATCTCTTTCTTCGCCCCGGACCTCGTCTTCCATTAAGTTTTCCTCGGAGTATTAATTGAAGGAGTTGGTATTTACTGTTTCGCATCATATGACCAAAGTATTCTAGCTTTCTTCCCTTGATGGTATTGTGGAGGACTGAGAAGATGGACATCTTTGGCTTATTTCATGTATTTCTACTTTGGTTTATTTCTTGTATTTATTCTTTATGTTTGAAGCTCTTTGATATAAGTTAGTGTAATAAAAGATGGCTGCTAAGTAAGACGTCCGTGTTTTCACGATCACTGTTTATCCATTATACGAATCCCAACATTGGTGCCGAAAACTTTAGATTACGTAGAAATGTGCATTAGAATACGGGCAATTGTGTTTTACTTGTGTACAAAGTAAACTGGTGATGCTATCACTACAAACAGCAATCACGTTTATTACATGCAGCCACGCCACGCCGGATTACGAGGTAAGAAGATACTGGAACTTCTACACGCGCCACATACTAACGTGATATTTCAGTCATTAATATTATTGCAAAAGTGATACTACTACGAATAAACAGTGCACGAATTGTAATATAATTACTTTACACCACGTAACGGAATTCACGAATGGTAGACGAGCAAGTGCTGCCATCTTGCGGTAGATACTAAACTAAATACCTCGTAGCCATCACGGACACTACAAGACGATCTCACGCATGCGCTGACATCAGACAATCACCTTCACTTGTCGCAGCACGGTACTAATTATTTATTTATTTATTTATTTATTTCGTCACCCATTCTTCAAGATGCAAGACGAGTGTGTTAAGAGTAAACTAGGGTTTTTGAAAAGAAAGCGGAAGACGGAACGAGCAACTATAACTAAATTCAGTACGATAATAAATAGTGCTACGGTCGGCGACATCTCAGGATACGAATATAATCGCATTAGACTCCAAGAAGCTTTAGATCATCTCACAGTTCTGGACGATAGTATACAGGAATGTTTGACTGACGCAGAATACGAGGCCGATGTCGAAAAATGTGAGGAATACATCGACATCGCGAAGAGAGCGATTCTGAAAGCATCACACGCCGAGAATAAATCTAAGTCACTCTTCAGTTTGACAACATCGGTCGCCGGAATGAGTATGCAACCAACGCCAGGATCTCCAGTCCCAACACCCGTCACGCACACAGTGAAGCTACCTGCCGTAAAATTAGACAAATTCGCAGGTGACATTGAGAATTGGGCACGTTTTTGGGAACAATTCCAGTCTTCTGTTGACACCAATCAATCTCTCGCTCACATTGACAAGCACGTCTATCTCCGTGGATATCTGGAGGGTGAGCCGAAGAATCTAGTTGATGGAATACCGATAACGGCTGATGCTTATGAAGAAACTAAACGGATATTAATCTCTCGCTACGGAAACACTGACCGCATAATTCAGGCCCATCTTGACTATCTCGAAGCCTTACAACCAATTTCAGACGATACTCCTTCTAATCTAAATGCCATGTACATAGAATGCAATAGACGCGTACAAGCCTTACGGGCCTTAGGGGAAAATGTAGATAATTACGGGCGGATGTTATGCCCTAAAATTCTCCGAGCATTCCCTCAAGGTATTGTCCGCCGTTGGATAATTTATTCCAAACGAGAAAGCATTCCCGAGAGTCACATTACCAAGTTGATGGAGTTCCTGAACGAGGAGGTAGAGGGCGCTGTGATCACACAGAAGATCAGAGGAGATATCACTTCACTCGAATCCTTCTCAGGCACTGCCGCGCCACTCCATGTGAACACAAAGTCAAAACGGACGGGCATGAACTCAAAGAAAGTGTATTCCGAATTCTGTGTGTTCTGTGAGACTCAAGGCCACTGGGCCCAGAACTGTGTGAAGATCCGCAATGTAACTGAGCGGATTGAAAAGTTAAAAACTGCCAACCGATGCTTCTTGTGCCTCAATAAAGGTCACAGTGTGAAGACCTGCATGAAGAAGAGTAAGATATCATGCGCAAAGTGCAAAAAGAATCATCACATTTCCATCTGCACCGGAGAACAGCCCGCATCAATATCCGTGGGGAAGATTGACGTTACTATGCCGCAGTTCACTTATCTTCAAACGGCGAATATTTGGATCACAGGGCCCACCGGACTGAGAAAACGTACACGATGCATATTGGATGCTGGCAGTCAATCAACCTTCGTAAGCCGAAGTCTGGTAGATCAGCTTCAACTGAATATCGTGGGACACAAGGATTTGACAGTTACCGGATTTGAGTCATCTCGTCACACATCTTCAGCTCGCAGACTCATTGACCTCAACATCAGTGGACTATGCACGGAGGCTGCTCTGCGTATTTCTGCATTTGAGAGTGACAACGTTTACTCGCCACATCCGACTGTTCCACTCGACGTCCAGTCCCTGTCACGCTTACGAAAATTGAGACTTGCTGATCCCAAGGATGACAACAATGAACTTCCTATAGAACTTCTAATAGGTGGGGACCATTATTGGAAGGTGATACTTGACGACAAGCCAATACGCCTCTCAGACACGTTAGTACTGCTTCCTTCTAGATTTGGATGGATTCTGAGTGGAAATAGGTCAGGAATTACTGTCCACAGCGTCTACGTGCACCACATTCATACTGCTAATGACCCATCTGTCAAGGACGATGATATGCGACGATTTTGGGATCTAGAGTCCCTAGGAATAAGGGAAGAACAGAAAAGGACCCTCACAACGAAAGATGCCACTATTCTTCAAGAATTCCACGATTCGTTTCACTTACAAGACGGGCGGAGGGTAGTATCCCTACCGAAGAAAGAAGATCTGGTCTTACCCTCAAACCGTAAGAACGCTCTAAATCGTTTTCACACATTGCAGAGAAAACTTGCCGTTAATGCCCAGTACAAAGAAATGTACCATGCGCAGATGATGGACTACGTAAACATGGGACATGTTCAGCTGATCGCTACAGAGGAAACTACAAATGATGTATACTACCTGCCTCATCACGCTATCAAGAAAGAGAGAAATGGCACAGAGAAATGGAGGATCGTCTTTGACGCATCATCCCACGAGAGAGATGCACCGTCCCTCAATGATGTTCTGGAAACAGGCCCTAATCTGTTACCAGAAATACTGTCCACGTTGATCCGCTTCCGAACTTACCTCAAAGCCATAGTAGGAGATGGAACTCAAGCTTTCCTTCAATTATGCCTGGATACTGAAGACCGAGATTTAACAAGATTCTTCTGGTTCAATGTGGAGAAGGATGAACTTGAAAAATGGCAAGCAAGAGATGATACAGCCGTCTATAGATTCACTCGTCTACCATTCGGCCTTGCTAGCAGTCCCTTTCTTCTGTCTGCAACTCTCCGTGAACTAGCAACGAGATTCAAGGATCAGTTCCCGTCAGCAGCAGCACTTATGGATCAAAGCACTTTCATGGACGACTTTGTTGCGGGAGCTGAAGATGACAACAGAGTTATCACCTTATATTACGAGGTGACAGGTCTACTACGACAGATAGGGATGCCGATGGCAAAATGGGCAACAAATTCTGGACCATTGGAAGGTATATGGAGAGCCGAAGGACGTGAAACGAAAAGGGAAACCGGAGTACTAGGTGTACGATGGGACACAGAATCAGATTCACTACTCTTTAACCATACAGATATCACCGACAACCTTTCGCAGGATCCAGGAACCAAACGAAAGCTATTGAAAACGACTGCAAAGTTCTACGACCCTCTTGGATTACTTTCACCGGTGTCCATAGTTGGAAAAGTTCTCTTCCAAGACACCTGGTGTAGGGGCATAGCATGGGACGAAATACTTCCACATGACATTGCATTGCGAGGGCAGCTGTGGATAACCAGCCTCACGGATCTGGCAAGTGTGGTCATTCCAAGATGGATTGGTTTATCAAGGACAACATCGGAGACTTCACATGTCCACGTGTTCTGCGACGCGTCAGAGCGGGCCTACGGAGCTGCACTGTATATTCGAACGTCTACCGACGTAAACACTTATATACACCTGGTCTGCACTAAGAATAGACTGTCTCCAGTCAAGAAGGTTACACTCCCACGACTAGAACTACTGGCCATTTTAGTGGGTTGCCGTCTTCTGAGGTATTTCTGCCAAGCAACAGACTTTAATGTCACCACATCTACTCTGTGGAGTGACTCCATGGTCGCTCTAGGTTGGATTAAAAGCGATGCAAACCGTTGGAAGACATTCATCTCCAACCGAGTGACGGAAATTCAAGGCATCCTGAGTCCAGCTCAGTGCCGGTACTGCCCGAGCCAGGATAATCCAGCCGACCTCTTGTCACGAGGAATATCCTCAAAAGCACTACAGTCTTCTTCACTTTGGTGGCACGGGCCTGTATGGCTAGCCGATCATCCTAGCTCTTGGCCCCACAGCAGTGTGCCTAACGCTTCACTTCCAGAGACTCGCAAGACGCATCAGCAAACACTTAATGTCATTACAACGGAACCTCTCATCATTGCTTCCAGATTCAGCAGTTATTGGAAAATACTGCACATCATGGGTTGGATTTTACGCTTCTTGAACAACATCAGACAGTCGGAGAAAAATTCTGGGAATCTCACTGCACGTGAATTAGAGGCTTCCCGATTGTGCTGGATACGTACAGTCCAACGTGAGTGCTTTTCCGAAGAGTACGACGCTCTGACAAAAGAGAGAAACTTGTCAGGGAAGTCCAGGATTGCCCGCTACAACCCCTTCTTACAGGACGGCCTTATTCGACTGGGAGGGCGCCTCCACCATGCAGACCTGCCAACGCAGCAGAAACATCCTATAGTACTCGATGGTGCACACCACTTCACTAAGTTGTTGATCCTCCAGACTCACATACGGCTACACCACCTTGGAGTACGAATCGTTCTCTCTGTACTACGCGAAGAATTTTGGATCCTCAAGGCACGCCAGGCTGTCAAGAAGGTCATCCACACGTGCTTACCGTGTAAGATCGCCAGAAGCCAACAAGGTAACGAGATCGAAGCCCCGTTGCCTCCAGAACGTGTGCGACTTACTACGCCATTTGCAGTTACGGGTGTGGATTTTGCAGGGCCACTACTCGTTAAGGTGGGGAATCTCGTACAGAAATCATATATTGTGCTTTTCACATGTGCGACTACAAGGGCCCTTCACCTTGAGCTGGCTTTGGACATGACTACGGAGACTTTTCTGATGGCTCTCAGACGATTTGCGGGACGAAGAGGACTTCCAAACACCATTTACTCAGACAACGCTAGAACGTTCCAGGCAGCACACAAAGAAATGACACAACTCAGCCAAGTCCTCACTGACCCACGAACGAGCCAGCACTTCGCCCACAACGGAGTCCAGTGGAAATTTATAGCCTCACGGGCGGCTTGGTGGGGAGGCTGGTGGGAAAGAATGGTGGGTACGACTAAAAGATGCCTTAGAAAGGTATTGGGAAAGGCTCTGATTAGTGAGGACACACTCCGAACTCTATTGGTAGAAGTAGAAGCCGCCATTAACTCCCGACCCATAATCCAAGATGGCTCGGAGACACTGACTCCAAGTCATTTCCTGACTGGGGCACGGCTGACTACCCTGCCCAACGTCTCCGAACCCACGACCCGAATAGACCTGAGGAAGGAGAGGAGACTTAGAGAGAAAATGCAGGACGACTTCCTCAAGAGATGGAGGAATGAGTATCTTCTTGATCTGAGAAGCTACCACGAAGTACGCCGCCCAAATGGACAGACGAAGGAGTGCCGAGTAGGAGATATAGTACTACTACAGGACGACATGCGACCTAGACACATGTGGCAGAAGGCACGAATAACTGAAAGGCGACCAGGCAGGGACAACAAGGTGCGAACCCTCATCCTTCAGATGGCCAACGGGACCAAGATTAGTCGGCCTGTACAGCTGGTCTTCCCTCTCGAGATAGACCAGGGTGGGGAGGATGTGGAGGACTGAGAAGATGGACATCTTTGGCTTATTTCATGTATTTCTACTTTGGTTTATTTCTTGTATTTATTCTTTATGTTTGAAGCTCTTTGATATAAGTTAGTGTAATAAAAGATGGCTGCTAAGTAAGACGTCCGTGTTTTCACGATCACTGTTTATCCATTATACGAATCCCAACAGGTATTGAGAATTTCAGGTTTTTTGTTCATATGCTGCAAAACTTCAACAATGGTAATTTTGGTTGTCCAAGGTATCTTCAGCATCCTTCGGTACGTCCACCTTTCAAATGCTTGTAGCTTCTTACACATGGTTTCAGTTAATGTCCATGCTTCGATACCGTAGAGTAGAATGCTGAAAACGTTAACATCTGAGGAGTTGTGTCCGTACTACAAAGGACGGGTCTCGGCTTATTAAAACTTTTCTGACTTTTTGAAAAGAAGTTCTAGCTTGCTCAATTCTGCATCAGATCTCTCTACCAAGGTCCCAGTTATCATTAATGTAGCATCCTAGGTATTTAAATGATGTCACCTTGTCAATCCAGTCATTTCCAACTTTGAGACCGTCATGAATGGCATCTTCTTTCCTACGTATAGCCATCCAGTTGGTCTTCTTCACATTTAGCCTTAAGCCCATGGTGTTACTGGCCTCATTTACAGTATCGAGCAGTTCTTGTAAATCTTTAAGACTGATTGCAAGTATGACAGTGTCATCTGCATACCTGATATAATTTATTGCGACTCCAGTAACTATCACTCCTTAAGTCTTTCCATAAAGAGCATCACGAAAAAACCTTTCCGAATAGAGGTTGAAAAGCATTGGGGAAAGAATACAGCCTTGTCTAACTCCTTACATAATTGACACTTCTGAGACCTGACCACCTACTCTTACACCAGCACTCTGGTTCCAGTAGAGATTACCAATAACACGGATGTCCGGGCCGTCGAGTCTTAATTCTTGAAGTATGTTAATGAACCTGTTATGCTGGACATTATCGAAAGCTTTCTCATAGTCAATGAAGCAGGCAAAATTGGTAGAGATCACATGTATGTCCACATAGCTGGCATTCACACGCCTCTGTTGGTTTGTGGCAAGATGTGTTGGTACAAATTATATGGTGAAAACCATGTACTGCCAGTCTAGTAAGCACGTACCTTATCTCGAAGTTGGATGTTGTCCACATTCGGTCAATCATGGCTCCAGTTCCATAGAATTCTGGAAGTATATCTTCTCTTCGTTCGTTTAGTGATGTTAGAAGTTTTTCGGAGGCTCTAGTGTTGGGTAGAGGGTATTCTAAGGTCTTCAATTTGGAATGAATCTCGTGCGAGAAGATCTTGTAGTCTTGAACACTCCGATCGCTCTTTTTATGAACAGCGCTTTTACTCTTTCTAGTACAGATAGATTCTTTTCTGTGAGGTATGGCTATATGATTTCTATCCCATACGTTAGTATAGGCATGATTTTAGATCTGAATAGTGCCATTGCTGTCTCAAAGCTGCGGGTTCTGATGTAGCTGATTTCATGCATCACCCGTACTGCTAGTGTTGTTTTCTTTGTCACTTGCTTTGTGAAGCATTTAGCACTTGTTTGCAGCGTGATGCCTAGGTATTTCGAATCTTTTACGATGGTTATATTCTTCCCCTTGATGAAGATTTCTGCCGCTGCTGGAATCTTCCCTAATTGTCTCACACCATCATTTCCGTCTTTTGTATGTTGATTTCGAACTTGTGTTTGGAGCACCATTCTTCTATATCTTTTAATGTTTTTGAGTTTCACAATGTCCTTGATCCGATTACTATAGCGTCAGTGTACGCGCATGATACTATGTCCTTCTTTTGGGCTATTGTCATAATTTCTTCTGCAGCCAGGATGAAAAGTAAAGGGCTAATTGGATTACCCTGTTGTACTCCATTTGTTTGGAGTATCGGTTCTGAGAGTGAGATATTATCTGAAATTCTTATTTTGTTCCATTGGAGTATAGTAATGAGTTTACAATTTGTGTCCATATAACTGTACCTTGGAGGTATAGGACACCATCTCCATTTTTCTCCAAAATGGGTTTATTAACACAACTATCGGTATATGGGTTTTTCTCCTCTACAAAGAGGTATACAACACCATGTCCTACATCAAGAATTGGGCGAGTTATATACTTTGAACGGAACACCAAGTCCACTTTCATATTAAAGGGGGCGTGGTGGCTCAGCGGTCCAGCTGTATGCCTCTCACCAAGGCGGTCCGGGTTCGATTCCCGGTCAATGTATGTGAGATTTTCAAAGTGAAATGCCATGTCCTGAGGTTCGGATTCCACATAAAAAGGAGGTCCCGTGGCTCATAATCACAAGATTCATGGTCACGTAAAACTGCAATCTTCCTTCCTTCCACTTTCATATTAGAGGTATACAACACCATCTGGTCATAGAGTTGAATACTTCTGCACATGCTGGTCGATTTTCCGTGAACTAAAGAAACACAGTTGAAATTTTGTTACAAAAATGCTATTAACAGGCGAGAAAATTAAGGGAGAACTGAGTAAACGATCTTCAAACTGCTCGCCTGTAAAATGTAGTAAATGCGACAGTGTCCTATACCTCCGAGGTACAATATTATTTCTGTCTAGGGTTTCTTCTAGCATCTGCATCACAAGTTCCTGATTTAAGAGATCAAATGCTTTGGTGAAGTCTATAAATACTACGTAAAACAGTTCTTTTCCTTCAAGGACTTCCCATATGTTATTTCATAGCAGTTCTATTGCTATTCCTTGCCTGAACCCGAATTGAGTTTCTGGAAGATGTTGGTCTATTTCTTCTTTTATTATCTCTGTGATTATTTTTGGAAAATTTTTGAATGGGATATTCTCCAGGGCGATGCCTATTATATTATGTAAAGGTGTTTGGAAATGTTATTATTTCTATCAATAAAAGTGTTCATATGAAAAGAAATTACAGTATGTTTTATGTTTTTATTGCCATGTGTGGTTACCACTGATCTCTATACATGGATCGCTCATGGCAGCTCTCCGCTGCACGAGAAAGTACGCCAGGTTGAGCGCGCGGTCCGCCATGTTGGTGTACCCATTCTCGAGCACTTCTTATGGGGAAGCAATGCTAATCTAGTCATTTTTAAATCGTTATTAATGGTGCCTTGGAACAAATAAAAATATAGAGATATGTTCACTCATAGCATAAAGGCATTGGGATCACTGACACGTCATTTCGAGGTCAGTAAATCTCCGGAATAGCAATAAAAATGATTGTATAATAACGGCTGACAAATATCAACTTAGGTGCTGAGTACACACAATTAGTGATCAGTAACAGAGTAACGAGTGAAAAACTATTTCTGGAAACATTCTTGTAAATTGTATATATATATGCCATAAAATTATGCATTCTTCAAATGATGTACGGTACCTATAAACGTAGCTCACCATACAGGCCTAGATTCGACATCGTAATAGGTGCTTGGTAATACTTGGCAGCAACAGCAACAACTCCATAAACCCATCCCCTCACTTCTCTCCCTCTCACCTACACTTCCACCAAGTAATCCCAGCACTCTACATCAAATACTACAGCCTTTAATCAGGCTAGCAGAAATATAAACTTAATAATAACGGGAAGTAGATCAAAGCCAAAAATGCACTTTAGGCCAAACCAATTTCACTCCTCAGCTCCACATAAAACTTAACACAACTAAAACCCTACTCAAAATATACTATCCCCACCGTTTTACAACTATTAAGCGAACTATTCGCACCCAGAACCGAAAAACTTTGAAATGGGATCAAATTTAAAAACGCAATGGCCTAGCCCGATCACGTCTGCTTCAGCACCACCCCATGTGTATAAACTTCATAATAACTCAAAATTACGGCTAAGTGACATATCTGCCTGAGAAGTAAAGGTATTACAGGCTTGCCGGTATGATGGGTCACCAAACCGGTACTTAAAACTAAGATTTTACGCTTTAAATATACAAATTCAGCCCATTTTACAACTACAAGAAATACAAAATATTTACTGCCAGTATAAATACATGTATAACATCAATCTACCAGTAACCAATCACAGAGCCGGATTCGCAATATTGCACCATGCGCTCGCTGCCATCTTGCTATACCTGTCATTGTCTATTCGGCTTACTGCTGCCTTACCTACCAGCCATCCATGTATAGAGATCAGTGGTGGTTACCATTAACAAACAAAATTGTGATGTTATATAAATAATTCATGCTTTGCCCAAAAGCATGAATTATTTATATAATAATCCGGGCCGTGAAAGCCTTAATATGCAAAAAATTGTGATGTAATATGTATCATGTTAGTTAGTTATTGTTGTTTAAAGGGGCGGAACTACGAGGTCATCTGCCCCTACGTATCATGTATTCAATAATAATATGTATTAAGGTAATCATATAAATAGCATCATGTAAATAGTAAATGTTGGTAATACATCATACATTGAAATTGGTTATGTTGGCACCTCTCTCAAATAAAGAGTTGTTTGCAAATGGACAAGTGTAAATGAATCATGACAAAAATTAAAGGAATTAACTTTTACATCATACATTTGCTAAAATACACAACAAATGTTTTCACCATCTGTTCAGATAAATGTTGACATAGTTTCTAGGATAAATTATTCTTGCAATCCTTGCAACCTTTTGAACTCCATTACCCTTAACGTATGCTTTCTGCTCCACTAGAGCTCGCGTCAGCCCGGAAGGCGGCCGGCTCTCTGGGATTTGCGCAGAGAGAGAAAGAGATACATGTCCACTGTTGCAACAGGTCTACTATGTCCGAGCCCCACACCGCAGGCTGCTGCCATGAGTTCCTGCAGTATGGCAACACCGTTGCTTAGCTCATCGAGCCTGTCTCTTTCACGCTGCTTTACATTTGGCTTTCCTGACAACACACTAGCTTAGATTCTCAAGACAGACTGACTGTGATTGGTGAGATGGAAGTGAGGCATGACGTAATGATAGCGTTGTGTTCTGTGCACCGCCTTCCCGGCTGGCTCAAGCTCTAGTAATTAATTTGTGCACTATGAACAGTAGCAGGAAGGAACACTGCAAAACAAAATATAATTATGTTCTATGAAATATATATCCAAGTCAGCTGTTGGTTCATCATTGTCACTATCTCTGTCCACTAACTATTCCAAAATATCCAGTTCCGCAAGCAAAGATGAAGGAGATGCCATGTTTACATTCTATCTATATAATCAGCAAAACTGTCATTAACATTCGAGAATAACGAAGGTTAAAAATTCATTACAATTTCCGCAAACTATAGTAACTAGGGGAAAGGTGTTCCCTCGGAGACCACTAGATGGCTGCACAATACTGGAATACTGCACAGAGGTCATACGAGCGCTGTGAGTACAAGCTATCGTCATGTCGTGTGCGACTCGACATTGGAGCGGAAGTTAAATATTTTAATGTTGAACCCCACTCGACATAGGAGAGCAAAAGGTTAACATAGATATGCTTTTGGGCTGGAATTATCATCGACAGATTAGGGTGGACAAGTTTCCAACACCTAGTTATCAAGCGCATTTATCCCACTTGTTGAAGTGTGTAGCGGTGACTTAATTTCTGACAACTAGCAACCATGGCAACAAGTGCAAGTACACTTTCTGATTCAACTTGTTAAAGCATGCATGATACTTATAATTATTATTATTATTATTATTAATCTTGATTGGTCACATTGGACCACTTGAGTCGTTCCACAATCACTTCTTCTTTGAAGGTAGTACTGCTTGGTTCTTGCGCTTTTTCCAGTACTTTTTCATTCTGTTGTTGTTGTTTCCTATGGCTAGCCCGGATTCCAATCCATCAGCTTTCTTGCGTTCCAATAGAGTTGTGTGAGGTTTCCAGAAGTTCTAGCAGTCACATCAAGTTTGTTGCAATGTAGCAGGTGTCCCTTATCCATTTTACTTTCAGATCGGGATTTTCTCAACTCATCTGAAATCTCCATAGGCTTTCTACGTGTTACTTCTGCAGAAAATTTGTGAGTTTTAAGAATGGTGTTAATTTTATTTTTCTCCTCGGCATCTGTTATCTTGAGTCCAACTGCTTATAATACGAATAACATCATAACTTTCATAACATTATATTTTTTTGTCTGTTTTCTGTCAAAAAGCATATCTTCCAAAGTTGAGACTTGAGAACAACTTGATTGCACAAACCAACTTCTATCTTCCGTGTGTACAGTATTTTGCTTTAGAGTTATTTAGCACGACATTTTATTGCCAATTGAAATAAAACAGTTCTGGTCATTATTAATAGTTGAACACTTGCATATGCTCAGAACTCCTTTCCTATTCCCACACATGTCTCTTTCACATTCAAAGTCATCAACAGACTGCTCTCAAGAGACTCCAAGATCACACACCAGTCTCAAATAATTAAGAGCAGACCCTTCACTTCCTCCCTTTAGCTGTTACAGCTTTAAATTCATAATGATGGTTTATAACACACCTCCTTTCCATCTTGGGTATAGTTCAAGATGGTGGAACAAGATTCACTAGGCCATTTTCCAAATTTTTAGCCTACTTTTCACATTTTGCATTTTCCCCAGAGAGAAGGTATGGGAAACCATGGTTAAGAAGAGACTGGGAAGAGAAATGTTAGAAATGGTGCAAGCAATGTACAACAACTGTGTTAGCAGGGTACTGACCCCAGTAGGAAAGACAGATTGGTTTAGGAACCAGACTGGACTAAGACAGGGGAGTGTGCTGTCACCTCTCTTGTTCATAATGGTGATGGATGAAATTGTAAAGGAAACAAAGGAAGCATATGGACATAAAGAAATGAAGTTACTGTTATTTTTATTATTATTATTGTGGTCTGGGGAAGGAACACCGAAGAAGTGCAAAAACAACTAGATGCACTGAACGAAAATATTCAGAAGTACGGCCTGAAAATCAGTATAGAGAAAAGCAAGACCATGGTGATGACAAGAGGGGAAAGACAAGGAAAGGGCACTGTGAAAATTGGAAGTCAGAGTTTGGAAATTGTGGACACGTTCAAGTACCTAGGAAGTGAATTGATGCAAACTGGTAGGATGGACATGGAGATTGGCAGGAGAGTACAGCAGAGCAATGCATTCTATCAAAGTGTAAGAAAACTTGTTTGGGATAAGGAAGTACCAAGGAAAAGCAAGGAGGTAATGTATAAAGTGTACTATGTTCCCATATTAACTTATGCAGCTGAGACTTGGACCCTGACAAGCAGGCAAGAGAGTAGAATCCAAGCCAGTGAAATGAAATTCCTGAGAAGTATGATAGGAAAGACAAGGAAAGACAGAGTGAGGAATGAAGATGTTAGGAAGGAAGTTGGGATGGGAAAACTAAATGAGAGAATTGAGAAGAATAAACTAAGGTGGTTTGGACATGTAAAGAGAATGGAGGAGAATAGAATACCAAGATAGATGCTGGAGGCAAAGTGCAAGGGTAAGAGAGCAAGAGGAAGACCTAGAACAAGGTGAATTGATTCAGTGAAGAACAGCATAAGAAAAAGAAATCTGGACTGGGACAAGATCGTGGAGGAAGAATGGTGGAAGGAAAGAGGAAAGTGGAGAAGTGCCATAAATACCCCGACCCGGCAGGAGCTGGATAAGGGGAAATGATGATGATGATGATGTTGAGGAAAAAGTAGACTTATAAGATCGATCCAGGCAAATGTGTGTCTGTCTGTGTGTCGCCCCTATCAACTTCTAAACGGCTGCAGCCATCAAAACAAAATTTGGTAGGAGTCAAGATCTATACCTGAATATCTCAATGCTGTATTTTAAATTGATGTCAGTGCTACCAACTGCTGAAAAACAGCAATTGAAATTTGAGCTCCATGTTGGATATCTTGGAAGGTATGAATGGGAGCTATTTCAAAATTAACACACGTATAGATAATAATATTTCAGTTTAATTTCCAGGAGGCCATACATGGCAAGTGTTGCCAAAATGATTATAAGCCTGCTGATAGGTCCAATTTTTAAATGTATATAACTTCTACACTATCAATTAGAATTCAACCAAATAAACAAATATGACTGAACGTATTCTTAAGAGCCACCAGGGCTGCCAACTGTTAATAAATGCTCTCAATTTCCTTTATCCAAATACCAATATATCAGAAAGTATGCAAGCCGACAGCTTTAAACTATGCACACGTATAGTACCTGACATTCTATATTAATTTGGAGTAACTTATATATGTCAGTGCTACCAACATGATTCTAAGCCTGCTGAGAAGTCATACTTTAAATACATGTAACTTCTATACTATCATTTGGATTTCAACCAAATTTCATATGTTCTATGTGTAACATAACAGATATGACTATGCGTATTCTTAAGAGCAACCAGGGCTGCAAACTGTTAATAAATGCTGTCTCTATTTCTGTTACCCTAATATCAATATATCAGAAAGTATGCAAGCCAATAGCTCTAAACTTTGCACACATCTAGTATCTGGCATTCTAGATTATTTGGGAGTAACTAATATATGTCAGTGCTGCCAACATGATTCTAAGCCTGAAAAACCGCAATTGAAATTTGAGCTCCATGTTGGATATCTTGGAAGGTATGAATGGGAGCTATTTCAAAATTAACACACATATAGATAATAATATTTCAGTTTAATTTCCAGGAGGGCATACATGGCAGTGTTGCCAAAATGATTATAAGCCTGCTGATAGGCCAATTTTTAAATGCATGTAACTTCTATACTAACTAATGAATTTCATTCAAAATTGGCACAACAATAGATCATATTATTTCAGATTATTTCTGACCAATACATGCATGACATTGTTGCCAACAAGATTTTACGCACGCTGTTAGTTCCAATGTTTAACTGCATGTAACATCCATGCTATTCATTGGACTTCAACAAAATTTTGTATTTTGTACCTTAAGAGATGGAACTAAGAATATATTCAGTCATCAGGGCTGCCAACTGTAGTGCTCTATTAGGCAACCTTATGCCAGGTATACAGTATTTCAAACTAACCAACTTAATTTCGTCATTATTCTAGATAGATCCATATGAATCTTACATTTTAAGAAAAGTAGGCTCTTTAGTTCTTCGCGGAAGTTCTTGTTTGAAATTAGTTTTCTTTGTAAGTCAATATAAGTTAGATGTTGTCCCTTAAAAACGAGACTCTAATAAGTTTTTCTATATTTTTAACAAGACATAACACATTGAAAACACTGCAAACAATGACGGGAAAAGGTGAGTAGGAATTAAGGAGCTACACCCAAGTTTTCCTGACACTGCAAGCAGAGCAATGTATATTGTACTGTATGCACAGTATTTACTCGCATGTAACTCGCCATCGTGTATTTCTCGTACCCCACTTTTAACATACAATCTATACAGAAACCAGACAGCAGTTATTTGAGCGGAAGGACATGAGAGAGAAGCTAGTATTCAGAAAGGTGTAAGGCAAGGCTGCAACTTATCACCCATACTTTTCAATATGAACATTGAACAAGCAATGAAGGAAATTGGAGAAAATCCAATGTAGGAGTGAAGATTCAAGGAGAAATAATTTCAACTCTGAGATTTGCTGATGACATAGTCATCTTAACCGACACACCAGAGGATTTGAATGAGTTTTTAAATGGTATGGATTCTGTCTTGAGGAAGGAATTCATGATAAAATTTAATAAATGTAATACAAAAATATTGGAATGCAGTCGAAAGAAATCAGAAACCTCTATGGATGTCGAATTGGCAGGTGAAAAGCTAAAGGAAGGTGACTTCTGTTACTTAGAAAGCAAAATAACCAGTGATGGACAAAGCAAGGAGGATATAAAAAGTAGGTTAGAACAGGCAAGGAAAGCATTTCTACAGAAAAGGAATCTGTTGACATCGAATATAGATTTAGGTATTAAGAAGTCATATTTGAAGGGCTTTGTCTGAAGTGTGGCTCTGTATGGAAGTGAAACTTGGACTGTTGGAGCAGCAGAAAAGAGGAGAATTTAAGATTTTTAAATGTGGTGTAACAGGAGAATGATGAAGATCAGATGGGTAGATAGGGTTACGAATGAAGAGGTATTAAGACGAATGGGAGAGGAGAGATGTTTCTGGTGACTGCTAATGAAGAGAAGAGATTTATTTATCGTATGGCTTTTAGTGCCGGGAGTGTCTTGAGGACATGTCCGGCTCGCCTGAGTCTGTAGCTGCTTCCAGCGGACACCCTTATAGGGTGAGCTACAAGTTCCGTTCAATTTCAAGTAGTTCCAACTTTCGCTACCAGATATCAATGATACCTAGTGGTGAACGTTCGAACTTTGCTAGAGCGTTCCAACGAAATCTAACCTAACAATTTAGCTACACACATGTTTAGTCTGTGGAAGGATCTTATACATGCCATAAATCTATGACATGGCACCTCCGGCTTTACTTCCCCTGCAAAGGAAGGCATACTGAAGGATTTTTAACGCTCTTAAAAAATCCGACGACTTCGACCGGGTTTGATCCTGCTATCTTGGTCACAGCAGTTCAGCAGGCTACCAACTATGCCACCGAAGCCGCTAAGAGAAGAGATAGGTTGGTAGGACACAAACTAAGACACCCAGGAATAGCAAACTTAGTTATAGAAGGAAGGGTCGAGGATAAGGACAGGAGGGGTAGACCAAGGTTAGAATAAACAGATTGCATCGGATGTAGGGTGTGGTAGCTATGTACAGATGAAACGATTAGCTCAGGACATGGGAAAATGGAAAGCTGCATCAAACATGTCGAAACACTGAAGACTCAAAGAACATTTTTAACATTTGAAATTGGAGGGGAAAAAATTCTCGCACATATCTTGCATGAATTTCTGATGCCTTCATAAAAATGAACATAGTAATTTTACGTTCGAACCCCAACCCACTGGACATCACACGTCTTGCCCAAAATGTTATTGTTCGCTTTGGCAGCACTTGCTTTTCTTTCTTTCAAAGTACTTGTCTGTCTGTTGAATTGTCTGGAAGTATCAGTATTCTGTCTTCACGTTTCATTGTTGTTTCTCAGTTGTGTGAGTGTTTACTTGTGTAGGTCGATCTTTAAGTTATAAATAAACGCAGAAGTTATATGTTTGGGTTATAACTAAAAATGATAAAATACGCAGAAGAATATGGTAATAAAATTGCCAGTCGAGATTTCAGTGTGACTGAATTTAATAATCACTACTGGCATGAACAGAAAGATGTGTTACAAATTACTAACTCAACAATTAAGGTGTTTTCAAATGTGGCAACGCAGTATAAGCAATATTATGGGGTGCGATCGTCAGCTGTTTTGTTGGTGCTCAGCACGCTAAATCATGTTGTTCACACAAACAAGGATGTCGGCTGACTGGTCCAATGAGGCACAAGACCTCGGTAAGAAAAGCACAATCTTCGCTTAGGTTCCTGCATTTGTGAGTGATGTTCATACTGAGCGGACCAGTGAACATGGTTAATTGTTAAGCTGGATCAGTATTGTGGTCACGAGAGCACCATATTCTGTTGTTTGTATCTGACAACCTTTTCATATGTGGTGATAAAATTGTACTTGAATGTGTTGCGGAGATGTCTGCTCTATTTGACCATTCAATGCTCTTACAGGAGTGTGGAAAACTCTTACATATAAGATACGGAAGGAAGTGAAAATAATGCAAGAGAGGGTCAGACAACCTTATTTCGATACACTGGATAAATGACAAGCATTGAATTACAGCACATTTACCTACTGGAATCTGAATGAGGTTTTGCTGTGAAGAAAAAGAAACTTCTACATTGCACGTTTCTAGCAACGCTCAACTTTGGAAGACAATTACAACGAAACAGTCGGTGTGTTAAAGAGTCAAATTATAGAACATTGTGGCCAGAACCTTCCTTAATGGACCCTACAAATATCATCAGTTTTACGAATAACTTCTATGAAAAGATGTACATTTTTACAAATCTGTCGTATTTCTGACCAGAATGGTCCAAACAAGTCATTTCATAGCAATGAGCTTGGCTCTGGTTCAAAAGTAAGTTTTAAGATTTGCTTCAGTGAAAACTGACGAGATGTATTTTATTTCTATTGATATTTGTGTAAGAAAATTTAACTCTACGACCTGGTAACCATAGCCAGAGCATGGCTCCCCACGCCCTCAATTGTTGTTCAGCTGCCTGGCTCGGCCCATCACATTCACTCATCACTTCCTCCGTGATACGACATGCGCGAACCTACATCGTAGATCTGTGGATGGAGTATAGTTGAACACATTGAGATCAGGTATTGTTAGCTACAATAAACTGACACCAGAAGGCAAAATAAAAAGGCCATCAGTTGAATTCTTGTGTGACTGAGTTGGGTTATGGTGTCAACAGATGTTGTTATGGAGAGATTCTTGAAGAAGGGCATCTGCAAATGCATTGGACGGAAGTCAGGAAGGTGGTGGATTTTATATTACCTAGACATTTAATAACAATATCCCACAATAAGTAAATCCTTATTTTATTAATGCCAATAATCAATTTACCGTATTTTTCTTCCTGTGCATTTTATGGTAACGTGTGCTGTCTGCTAGCTGAAGGGACTAAGCCACAAATATTAATTCCAGATCGATGGGGCTTCTAATATGTTGCTTATAATCTTGGTGTATTATTAGGTGCTGGGCCCCGCGTTCAATTCCCGACTCAGTCAGGGATTTTAGAAACTGATGTGAGGGCTGGAACGGGGTGCACTTAGCCTCGTGAGGACAATTGTGTAGCTGTCTGACAGTGAGGCAGCGCCCCGGTCACGAAGACTAAGATTAACGGCCTAGGGGACCCGATGCGCTTACCACGTGTCACCCCAATATCTGCAGGCCAAATGGCTGGGCAGCGGTCGCTTGGTAGACCTACGCACTTCATGGGCTGTAGTGTCACGGGAGCGGGGTATTATTAGGTAGTATCCATCGAGATTTGTGGGCATCATATTTATTGCATAGGACCAGATTCAGGTCATTGTACATCCACTATTGTAACGTGTTTTTCGAGGGGTTTTATGCAACTGGCATAAGTCAGTAGGAAGCCATTCTATATTTATTTACGCGGCAAATTGTTCAGCCAAGACAATTTTTCATGGTAATTTATTATTATTATTAATTTATTATAATTATTATTAAGGTATTTTCGGAGCATTTTATAAAAATTATTAGCATTCAGATAGGTTTTCTATGTCTTAGAAAACGCTATCAAGCAAATTATTACGAACGACGATATCATAGAAAATTATCTGATTACGGAATTTTACGGAGTTTTTGTCAGTTAGGGTATTTGAGAGAGATGACTCACTGGGATTTCAAGTACACGCTGAATCTTGTCGAGGAGCATGACGCAATCTTGGGTCGCAAGGTCTAGAAAAGGCGAATTGTGGAAACGGAAATCGACTTCTCCCTCCCGCGGAGTGTAATGAGGAAGGAGTGGGGATCTAGCGCGTAGGGTGCAGCCAATCAGTGGCGACGACGTAAGCTAGATGTCGGTACCATGGTGGGGGAGCCAACAGGTGCATATATCGTTCGACGCGCCGTGAAACAAGGACAATCTGTGTAGTTCTTGCCGAGTGTGGATATACGCGGGAATCGCTCCGATGTTCCGTGGAAGAGGACTATCTGTGAAATACTTGAGGTGTACGGTCGCAAGTGCGTGTCGCTCCGATGTTCAGTGGAGTTAGCGACGAACTTTTGTAAAACTTGGTTGTACGAGTGTTTGGGTCCGAGGTACGGACCATAGAATTATCTAATCTACCAGAATATCATCAAATTCCGACGGAGATGACGACGTCCAGGAGACTGTGGGAAGCTCACAACATCTTCAAGAACGAGGGAAATGCTTTGGCAATTTCCAGTGGTAAGCGCCAATGACGCAGAAATACGCAATCTCTCATTTTCTTTGTTCTACATTTCATATTTCAGTAACTTCATAGCTTGGAAATAAGAGTAAAATCAATTTATCAGACTCCGTTTTCACGTAATTTTCTATCGGTAATATTCAAATCACAACGCTCCAATTTAAATTTTATACTTATTATTATTAATTTTGCTATTCTTGTTTTATATAATAAATTCATTTCTTTTACAATGCAATCTTTGCTTTCAGTAGGTAGCATTAGATATAGACCAATTCCTTCTCCTGATACAATTGTTTGTTGGGTTAATGATCAAATCATACCACGATCTGAGTGAATAGAGTCTTGAAGGTGTTCTGCCAGAACTAGACGTTGTTAAATACAAATTTAGATTTCAACATTGCGTTGAGGTCTTGGCGCCCATTAAAACAACATAGCTTAGGCAAAGGTAAACAGTTACATTTCTCACCCAACAGTTAGGAGCTAGCAAAACGTCTCATTTGTACGCTCAACGTGGAGCAAAGTAAATAACGTTTCACTTGTCGCCGACAACTTGGGGCTGAAAACCTAATAACATTTGTGGAAGGAGAAGGGTATATATTTCTGTGCCTGTATTTTGGGGGTTATTTGTCTGTATCAGTGTATATCATTATGGGGGATGAGAAAGAAAGACAGATGAGGTTACGTAGTGGTCATCAACGGGAGAGTGATGATACGAGCAGTATGTCGAGTGATGGTAGTACCGGGGTAGCGGAGGTAAATCCCGATACTGAAACAGGGAGTGTAGGCGGCCAACCAGAATTAAAAACTTTACTTCTCGAGTTTATGTATCAGAACAAAGTTAGTAGTGATGCCTTAAATGCAAAGTTAGAACAGAATAACGCTAAATTAGAACAAAACAGTAGGGAAAATAAAGAAAGTACAGAAGCTTTAAATGCAAAGTTAGAACAGAATAACGCTAAACTAGAACAAAACAGTAGGGAAAATAAAGAAAGTACAGAAGCTTTAAATGCAAAGTTAGAACAGAATAACGCTAAACTAGAACAAAACAGTAGGGAAAATAAAGAAAGTACAGAAGCTTTAAATGCAAAGTTAGAACAGAATAACGCTAAACTAGAACAAAACAGTAGGGAAAATAAAGAAAGTACAGAAGCTTTAAATGCAAAATTAGAACAGAATAACGCTAAACTAGAACAAAACAGTAGGGAAAATAAAGAGAGTAATAGGGAATTGAGCGATAGTTTAAACGCCAGATTAGAACAAAACAGTAGGGAAATGAGTGACAAATTCGAACTGATTAGAGGTGAGATCCGGGGGGTGATGGAAGAAAAGGCTAAAGAGATTATTGCAGATGTAGACAGAAAATTAGGAAAAGTACAGGAGGAGTTGGAAATTAGAATCAGTACACAGGCTGAAAATTTAAAAGAACTAGTGCAACTGGAAACACAGCAGGTCAAAAAGCAATTGGGGGGAGAAATTGACAAAATTCAGGTAGCTACTAAAGAGGTTAAGGAACAGCTGGGGGGTAGAATTGAGAAAGTCCACTCACAAATAGTTGCAGAAGTAAATGATTTAAGAGAGAGTAATAAAGAGAGCATTAGCAAGATTGAGGAGAAACAAGCAAAGCTATATGATAAAGTAGAAGAATCAGAAGGAAACATTAAATTAACAGTAAACAGTATTGAGAGGAAGGCTGAGGAGAAAATCGCAGAATTAGAGTTAAAATTAAAAGCTAGGATCAGGCAAGAAAATAGTCAGAATAGGCCAGTTTTTGTGAATAGCACACACAGGGAGGTAGAACTGGGTAAGTTCAGCAATCGACAGGGGTGCCCAATGGAGTTCATGAACACTATAGAAAATAAATTCGGGGAAAAGTTGGAAAATGGTAGTATTGAGTGGTGCCAGGTAGTTGAAATTTTAGAACAAGTGTTTGTGGGGGAAACGAGGAATTGGTTTGCTGTCTACAGAGACAAGTTTACTGATATCAATGATTTTAAAATGAAATTCTGTGAAAAGTTCTGGAATGAGGTTATTCAGTCGCAGCATCGTGAGGGAGTAGTGTGTGGTAAATATAACCCTAAAGGAAGCTCCACCATGACCGAATACTTTTTAGGGCAGGTATTAGTGTGTAAATATCTGGATGGCTTGAAGGAGGAAAGTGATGTGGTAAGGTTGCTACTTAGGCACTTTCCCTATAGGATCAAGGAGGCTGCTTGTATCCAGAATGTAAAGACTATATCACAAGTAGAAAGTTTGTTAAGCACATTTGATGCACTAGGGAGAGGGGGTTATGAGGACAATTTCAATAGGAACCAGGGTAATAATAATAATAGACCTAACGAAGCCAGGCATCAGGAAGTTCAAGGGAACGGTGGCGAAGGGGCCAATGCTCAAAATAGAAATAATAATAATCAGCTAAATCAGAACAGAGGAAATGGCTATGGTAATCAGTATCAAGGGAGGAACAATGATTACAGGGGAAATCAAGGGAGAAACAATGATTTCAGGGGAAATCAAGGGAGAAATTATAATGACAATAATTACAACCAGAATAGGGGTCAAGGAAGAGGACAGCCTAGTGGTAGTAATATACAGCCAAACAATGACAACACAACTCAGAACAACCAGACCAGTGCAGTAGTAACTAGTACTACGGCCAGCTGTAGCGGTTCTTTAAACGCGAACCAGGCTGCGAAGTAAGGTCAGAATCTCAGTCTGTAGCATGCCCTGTCCATACAATTATACAGGAACCCTATGACCTAAATGTAAGAAATGAATTATTACATGAACTAAATGATGAAGGTATTATTCAGGAAGTGGTTAGTAAGAGCCCCATAGTTAAATTTAACGTGTCCGAGGCGTACACAGATGTTTTAATTGATAGTGGTTGTATGAAGAGTTGCATAAGTAGTGCATTTTATGATAAAATGAAAGGAACTGGAGTAAATTTTGAGGAGATGCCAATTAAAAGCACTTTTGTTATCACAGCTGTTGGGAAGAGGTCTAAAGTAATTTCTAAGCAAGTTTTAGTAGACATTAAAATTAATAATCATGTAGAGAAGCAGATTTGCCTTGTAATTCCAAATTTAGTATTCAGTGTTATCTTGGGTTCAGAGTGGCTAAGTAGAGTGTCTGGTAACTTATGTTATGATGTAGGGAGTTTGAAATTTAAATGGGGAGATTCTGAAGTAGAAGTAGCGTTCAATGACCATATTCAGAGGAGTAGTATTGTAGGTGTGATTTGTACTTTAAATGAGATATCGCCAGCCGTAGAGCGGGGTTCTCCATGTTTTGTGGGCAGTGTGATTACGAACGGAAGTCTAGAGGACTCGTTACGTGAGGCTGCATTTCAGGGAAATATAGAGGATGAACAGTGTGTTCGGCTCTATGATGTGTTATTGTGTAATAGGAGAGTTTTTGACGATCGCATTGGTATGGCCAATTGCTATACACATTCATTGAACGTTATTGATAGGTCAGTATTCACAGGACATAGATATCCTGTACCTTTCGCTTATCAGAGTGCAGTTGAGGCACAAATTAATCAGATGCTTGAAGATGGGATTATTGAGCACTCGAACAGTCCATATGTTAATTCTTTGATCACGGTACCCAAGACCGACGGCACTGTTCGTATTTGTTTAGACGCTCGTTTGGTTAACAGTAGAATTAGTTCAGATCAGCTGAAATCTATGTCAATAGAGGAATTAATGCAAACATTTGAGGGGAAGAAGTATTTCACTTGTGTAGATTTGAGTTCCAGTTTTTGGCAAGTGCCACTTATGTACGAAGATAGACCATTTACAGCTTTTAGTCATAAATATAACCTTTATCAATTTTGTAGAACACCTTATGGGTTAAAGAGTAGTTCAGCAGCTTTAATTAGGGCTTTAAACATCGCATTAGGGGATGACACAGGAGAGTTTGTAACCATTTACATTGATGATATGGTAATTAGTTCACGCAGTTTTGAGGAGCATCTATGTCATTTAAATATAGTTTTTCAGAAGTTAGATCAGGCAGGGTTCACTTTGAAGCTGTCTAAGTCGTCATTCTGTCAGTCAGAAGTGACATTTTTAGGTCATAGAGTGTCGAGTAGAGGTGTAACACCAGAGGAAAGTAGGGTTAATAAGATACTTAACGCAGAGGTGCCACAGAATGTTAAACAGTTAAAAACTTACCTGGGAATTTGCAACTTTTTCAGGAGGTTCGTTCTTAAATACTCAGGGTTGGTAGAACCATTCAGGGAATTGCTTAAAAGTGGGACTCGGTGGAGATGGGAGTCTAAGCATGATCAGGCTTTTAGAGCGCTGAAGGAAGGTTTTGAGAAAGCTGTAGTGCTGAAATATCCGTTAAAAGATAAGGAATATGTGGTTATGACAGATGCTTCACATATAGGCATTGCTGGAGTATTATGTCAGAAAGATGATGAGGGTAATCTGTGCATTGTATCTTTAGCCTCGCGAGGACTGACAGCAGCGGAGAAAAGATACACGATTACTGAGTTAGAGCTTTTAGGTATTGTTTTCAGTTTAGGGAAATTTAGAATGTATTTAGTAGGGGGGAAATTTGAGATCCACACAGATCACCATGCATTACTGTATATGAGGACTTGTAAACTCAGTTCTAACAGAGTTAGTAGGTGGATTCTTGCTCTGCAGGAATACGAATTCACAGTAAAATATATTAAAGGTAAAGATAACATTCTTGCAGACATGCTATCGAGGGACACTAATTTATGTAGGGATTATCCTGTGGTTAAAGCAGAGGATGGTATTTTAATATGTGCATGTGTGGACAGTAGCAACAGGGCATCGTTACAGACACTGAGAAATATGCTAGTGGAGCAACGTGATGACGTTAAGTTAAAGGAGCCACTGGCTAGGTTGGAAATAGGTGAAGAAGAGTATGTGAAAGTAGGACGGTTCACGTACAAGATGCAGGATGGGCTTCTTGCAAGGAAATGTAGGAATAATCGGTGGGCAATATGTGTTCCTGCCACTTTGCGGGAGGAGCTAATTTGGTTCATTCATAGGGAATTAGGACACTTTGGTGCTGCCAAGGTCTTCTATGAAATTGGTCGTGACTTTATTTGGAGTAAAATGGGAAGGGACGTTAGGAGGATTTTAGCTAAGTGTGACACCTGTCAAAGGAGTAAATATCCAGTTAAATATTTAGTGGGGGAGAGATCTGCAGTTCTCACCAGTAGTCCCGGCGAACTACTGTGTGTGGATTTATTTGGCCCGATCGTTAAAGGACAGTACGGCTACGAGTACATTTTTATAGTTATTGACGCTTTTAGTAAGTATGTCAAGCTATATCCGCTAAGGAAAGCCACGGGACTAGCGTGTAGCCGTCTGATCATTAATAAGTATGTACCTGAGTTTGGCATTCCTCTCAGGATACTATCTGACAGTGGACCACAGTTTACTGCAAAGAAATGGAGAACCAGTATGCAGGAAGCCGGTATAACACACGTTCATTCCTCTGTAAGGTACCCTCAGGGTAATTCTGCAGAGCGTCCATTAAGGGAAGTGGCTCGTCTTTTTCGGACTCTAGTGCATGACAAGCATGCGGCCTGGGTTGGACATCTTCCCAAGGTCGAGACTTGGCTGAATTCTGTCCAGCATGAGAGCACGAAATTGACGCCATACGAAGTTCACTTCGGAAAAAGACCACAAAATGAACTAGCGAGGGTGTTGGGATTAAATGAGGGTAAGCAACCGGGGATGGATTACACTGTCCAGTTGGCGAAACAGAATTTATCTAAGTCAGCACAAAAGAGAATTCGCCAACAAAAAGAAACTAAATTTGACCTATTCGAGCCGGGAGACAGAGTCTTACTTAGAGTGCCGAAACAGTCAAATAAGCTAGAGAAAGTCATGTCCAAGTTCTTTTATCTCTACGAGGGCCCATTTATAGTTTCCAAACGTATTGGGAAAACAGCATATGTGCTGGAGAATAGTGAGGGAAACAGATTATACGGGACGTATAATATACATAGTCTACGAAAATATGTGTCATAAAGTGAGTGTGTTTAGCTGGCGAGCCAGCCTATCAAATGAGTAAGTGTGGTGTCTGGTGCGTGGAAGATCTGGTCTTAAGGCAGGCGTATCAGAAGTCACACAGGGGGGTAGTATGTAAGTAAATGAGAGTTTTTAAGGTACAGGGAAATATGACGGGATTGTCGGATGCTGTTGAGCACTAAATTGTCTCGATGCACCAAGGCCATTTTGGCAGCGCTGATGGGTTCCCATTTATCTCCAAGAGATGGGGGAGCGCTTGTATAGGGCTTGTTAGCTTAAGGCGTCCACGAGATAAAAGATGGGCCATCAGAAAGCGAGACAGTCCTTCATGAAACTCATACATATCAGCACACGTGATTTCTGTTTACGGCCTCGCCATGTAAGATTTGTAAGTGTGTAATTTAAGATAATTTGTACAATGGTATTATTTGTGTGAGGAGAAATGGTCTGTGGTGAGAACTAGTATTAAGTAGAATATGGTTAACGGGAACTTAACAAGACAGGGCGATTACGGCACAGAAATATTTGGTGTTATATGTAATGCGCATTTACTGTTTTTTTTTTCAGAAGTCAATATTAATTTAATCTACTTTAAAGAGAGATTAAGTATTATGGTCACGAGGCGCTGCCACAATAGTGTGATCGTGTGCTCAGTGATAAGTGAGATTAAATTTCACCATAAGGAGGGGACCTCCAGTGAAATTAGGGAGTTCTATGGTGATATAAATATATCAGAACACCTTCAATGCGTGTGATATGACATCATAAATACATAGTGCTCACACATTAATTATGTCTATTTCTCCAACATAGAGAAATTTGAGAGGCGGAAATATCCATGGAACACTAATTTATATGTAAAACATTGGACTGGTTGCAAAGTGCAATCCATAGTGACAACAAACTTTGACGCAAAGTGCGTGAAGAAAAATTATGAGTGTATATATCTGTAATTTAGGGTGATTTCATTTATGTAATATGTATTTTGGATGGGGTTTATTAACGTGTCTGGGATAATCGGATAATGGACCGTCGTCACGGTAAATCATCCGATGATCCGAGGCGAATATGTAACGTGTTTTTCGAGGGGTTTTATGCAACTGGCATAAGTCAGTAGGAAGCCATTCTATATTTATTTACGCGGCAAATTGTTCAGCCAAGACAATTTTTCATGGTAATTTATTATTATTATTAATTTATTATAATTATTATTAAGGTATTTTCGGAGCATTTTATAAAAATTATTAGCATTCAGATAGGTTTTCTATGTCTTAGAAAACGCTATCAAGCAAATTATTACGAACGACGATATCATAGAAAATTATCTGATTACGGAATTTTACGGAGTTTTTGTCAGTTAGGGTATTTGAGAGAGATGACTCACTGGGATTTCAAGTACACGCTGAATCTTGTCGAGGAGCATGACGCAATCTTGGGTCGCAAGGTCTAGAAAAGGCGAATTGTGGAAACGGAAATCGACTTCTCCCTCCCGCGGAGTGTAATGAGGAAGGAGTGGGGATCTAGCGCGTAGGGTGCAGCCAATCAGTGGCGACGACGTAAGCTAGATGTCGGTACCATGGTGGGGGAGCCAACAGGTGCATATATCGTTCGACGCGCCGTGAAACAAGGACAATCTGTGTAGTTCTTGCCGAGTGTGGATATACGCGGGAATCGCTCCGATGTTCCGTGGAAGAGGACTATCTGTGAAATACTTGAGGTGTACGGTCGCAAGTGCGTGTCGCTCCGATGTTCAGTGGAGTTAGCGACGAACTTTTGTAAAACTTGGTTGTACGAGTGTTTGGGTCCGAGGTACGGACCATAGAATTATCTAATCTACCAGAATATCATCAAATTCCGACGGAGATGACGACGTCCAGGAGACTGTGGGAAGCTCACAACATCTTCAAGAACGAGGGAAATGCTTTGGCAATTTCCAGTGGTAAGCGCCAATGACGCAGAAATACGCAATCTCTCATTTTCTTTGTTCTACATTTCATATTTCAGTAACTTCATAGCTTGGAAATAAGAGTAAAATCAATTTATCAGACTCCGTTTTCACGTAATTTTCTATCGGTAATATTCAAATCACAACGCTCCAATTTAAATTTTATACTTATTATTATTAATTTTGCTATTCTTGTTTTATATAATAAATTCATTTCTTTTACAATGCAATCTTTGCTTTCAGTAGGTAGCATTAGATATAGACCAATTCCTTCTCCTGATACAATTGTTTGTTGGGTTAATGATCAAATCATACCACGATCTGAGTGAATAGAGTCTTGAAGGTGTTCTGCCAGAGCTAGACGTTGTTAAATACAAATTTAGATTTCAACATTGCGTTGAGGTCTTGGCGCCCATTAAAACAACATAGCTTAGGCAAAGGTAAACAGTTACATTTCTCACCCAACAGTTAGGAGCTAGCAAAACGTCTCATTTGTACGCTCAACGTGGAGCAAAGTAAATAACGTTTCACTATGAAGGCAGAGGGTACATTTATCCAACTATAAGCTCTGTGAAACAGAGAGCAGATGAACAGCAAAATCGTTATCAGGGCTTGTACGATGTCAATTTAGGTAAACAAAGAGTTTGACTAAGGGTATACAAATCAGATTAGGAGGCTGAGAGACCAGCCATAAGCCTTCAATAGGCAAGACATCACATCACTCAACATGTAATAGACCACTGGTCTTGAAAACTTTGGAGAGAAGAAGTGAGACACAGCTAATAATTCAAAACATTATTATTGTTCAAAATTCAATCAGTACAGTACCTTGTCAGGGTGAGCTTGTATTGACAGAGCCTTATTGATGGACAACACCTTAAACAGGTATGGCAACTGGCAACCAAACATCTTTAGAACTTCCTCTCCAAGGCTCTCCTCATGAGTAGCTATCCAGTCACTGAGTTTTTGGCTTGTTCCTTTAATAATGGATGGCCCACTCGGATGAGTGCCCATCCAAAGTTCTGCATACGGCATCCTCTCGTTCACCACAAAGTCAGGATCTCCACTTCCACTTAGCAGAGCCACTTCGCTGCTTCGCCCGATCTTCCCCCACGAATACTGCTGGATGCAACATTTCAGTTCCATGTTGCCTGAGCTAACAGAGCAAAGATTGTTCACATCAGGACTGGCTAAAATGATGTATACACTCAGTAGATTCAATATCATATTAATTATCCATTTTGGACATTTGGTATTATAACTCAGCAATTGCCGAGTTTTAATTCACTGGCCGTGAAAGCCAATACAGTGAAACCTCTCTGTAACGGACACCCTTGGGACCGTAAATACTGTCCGCTAAAGAAGGAAAGGAAGATTGTGGTTTTATGGGACCGTGAATCTTATGATTATGAGCCACGGGGGTCCACTAAAGAGGGGTGTCCACTATAGAGAGGGTTAGAGAAAATAATTGCAATTTGGCACATGTAGCCTACTTGTGCAGTATGTGTACTTATATGAAAACATACGGTTACGAGCGGTAAAACAGTCCAGTTTCGTCCACATTTAAAATGTTTTCCGGCGAATAACAGTCAGTGATGGAAGGCAATTTTTCTTCCCAGCTTGAAACATTATCCATATCAACAGTGGAGGATTCTCCGCAAATTGTTCTAAATTTTATATCGTGGCGCTTTCTGAAATTCTCGAGCCAGCCGTTCGAGGCTTTGAAATCTCGGACACCTAACTCTTGCTACGAAATCCAATGCTTTGGCCTGTATCATTGGTCCAGACACAGGGACGTTCCGACTTCTCATTTTGCTGAACCATCCTATCACTGCCTTATCAGTAACAGCACCATTACCACTTTTAAACTCTCTAATTTGCAGCTCATTACCATTAAGACGCCATACCTTATTATCTCTTCTTGATTTTTCACAATTTCCGCCGCCTGTGTCTTTCCAATCTTACACACTTCACGTGGCTTCCGTACACCATATTTCTCACGTTTTTGATAATCTACGATGTCTACTTTCTCTTTTAATGTTAAACTTTTACGAGGAGCCATTTCAGATGCACTTACTTGCTACTGCAACACACAGGTCCTACAATAGATTTACGAAGTATCAAGGTAAAACTGACCAGATAGTGAAAGTATGAATTCTCGTATTGTGGCCATTTGAAGTTCAAGAGAACTTAGGCCAAGGTTTATTTTTGGTGCATTGCAGAAGGTAGGGGAGGGGATAGGATGGTTAGCGCTAACTGACTTCCAGGAAGCACAGGATGTGTCGAAAGTACATCAACATAACAGAGTGTTCATCCAAGATGCGATTGCTTTTCAAAACAAGTGTCCACCAAGAGAGGTTGGTTGATTATTTTAAATGCGGCTGGGGTGTCCGTGTCCGCATAAGAGAGATTAATATAATATATTCAAATAACCTCCGTCAATCAATACAAAAAATTACGCGTTATAAACGCACCACTGGTGGGACATGTTTCGAACCATATTACGGTTCTTCCTCAACCACTTCCAATACAATGATTAGATACATTACACACAAAAAACACTGGACAAGATAAAAAAAAACATCAATCACAAACTCAGTCACTCATGCAAAACACATTAAAATCTGATCGATTCGAACACTCTCATCATATAAAATGTCATTAAAAACAATTTAGTCCATATCTTCTTGTTCATTTCAGACTTGCTGTCTTGTTGTCATTTTTGACATTCTTCGTTGACGAGGTTGAGTAGGGCAAATTGTTCATGGTGCCCATGCATATCTGCTTGTATTTGAACAGATCAGGAGAATATTCCCAAAGAGCGGTCTAAAATGAATGAAAAGATCTAAGCATTAATTAAAATCTGAAAACTTAAGGAAATGGGTGAACATCTTAACTCTGAGAGAAAATCTAACTATTCTATGTTTCAAAAAATAAATTGATAAAACTAAAAATAGACTACAAAAGCTTCCCTTAGCGAAAAGAGATGTATCAAATTCCCGCAAATTGCTCCACATGAAGGTTTATCGCAAGATCGATGAAATGTCTTACCTTGTGCTCTCGTGTGACCTCCTCCTTTCATTCATTTTAGACCGCTCTTTGGGAATATTCTCCTGATCCGTTCAAATACAAGCAGATATGCATGGGCACCATGAACAATTTGCCCTACTCAACCTCGTCAACGAAGAATGTCAAAAATGACAACAAGACAGCAAGTCTGAAATGAACAAGAAGATATGGACTAAATTGTTTTTAATGACATTTTATATGATGAGAGTGTTCGAATCGATCAGATTTTAATGTGTTTTGCATAAGTGACTGAGTTTGTGATTGATATTTTTTATCTTGTCCAGTGTTTTTTGTGTGTAATGTATCTAATCATTGTATTGAAGTGGCTGAGGAAGAACCGAAATATGGTTCGAAACATGTCCCACCAGTAGTGCGTTTATAATGCGTAATTTTTTGTATTAATTGACGGAGGTTATTTGAATATATTATATTAAAACGTGTCAATATGGACCAAAAATGGCAATGAATATTCCTAAGAGAGATTAACTTAATTACTAATATACTTAAGTTAATAGGGGTTTGGTCACGGACCTAGAAAAACGTCAGTTATGAAGGGGTGCCCGTTACGAGAGTTTTCACTGTATACCATCTATTTGATATTGGCCTCTAGTTATTTATTTAGCATATGATGCTATACAGACAATCAAATAAATATAATATGTGCAGTATATATTCCTTTGGCTATTAGCTGTAATAAATATTTTATTTATTTATATTAAGGAGATATTTCAAGCATTAACTTATTATGTTAATGGGAATATGGATAATATTGTTATCACCTGATTAGGGGCACTAGCCTATTTAACTTTGTAGTTGTAAGTAACAGTATGTATTTTCCACAAAGGATGAGTTGTGAGAAGTATCATATGAGAGCACTGCTCCAGACCACTTTGGACTGAAATTATGCCTTGATCATACATTAAACTCTAAAGAAATAAAGCAATCGGAACTGGTCAATTACATAAGTTAGGCTACAAAAGGGACACTTGAAGTCATGTGTCCTTGGACCATTCTTTTCAGACCATGTCCGAACGTCTTTTGAGTCTTGAGTATCCGGTTGGGTAGATCTTATAAGAATCCAGGTTTTCCCCAAGAAGGGCCCACCACCTGCTGCATTGAACCAAACTAAACCTGCCCTGAATGGTAATTCTTCGGGAGTGATGAACCAAGATCCTATATTGTTTACTTAGCTAATGTATGATATTCATACCTTATCTGATATTCCGGGAGTCATTATCAATTGAAATTACTGGTCCTTTATCACTACCGCACAGAAAATAAGTACTAAATCACGTAAATATGTGACGTAAGTAGCAATTTTTTGTTCATTGGACAACGGCAAGTGTCATGGCTTGTCGTTGCTCAACTGCTTCCGAAGGATGCGCATTGGGCGTGTTCAATTGTTAACGAGACGTCATTTCACGGTTGCCAATGTATGGTACACAAAATTCACGACACAGGTCATGTGTAGCGAGCTAAGAGAGCGTAGAGAGTTAATTGAGCGAAGCCAGAATCTATTGATTGGCTTACGAGCGGAGTTAGATACTACTGACTTTTATGTCCGCTACTAAGTTAGGCAATATCTGGCGGAAAATTACTGCTAGTACCACAAGCAAGGGGGTCTGGGGCATAAGCCCCAGGTTAGGTTTGTTTTTGTATGTAAAACATTAATAAGATAGAATTTACGTCCGCTACTAGGTTAGGTACTGCCTGGCCGAAAATTACTGCTAGTACCACAAGCAAGGGGGTCTGGGGCGTAAGCCCCAGGTTAGGTTTGTTTTTGTATGTAAAACATTAATAAGATAGAATTTACGTCCGCTACTAGGTTAGGTACTGCCTGGCCGAAAATTACTGCTAGTACCACAAGCAAGGGGGTCTGGGGCGTAAGCCCCAGGTTAGGTTTGTTTTTGTATGTAAAACATTAATAAGATAGAATTTACGTCCGCTACTAGGTTAGGTACTGCCTGGCCGAAAATTACTGCTAGTACCACAAGCAAGGGGGTCTGGGGCGTAAGCCCCAGGTTAGGTTTGTTTTTGTATGTAAAACATTAATAACATAGAATTAGGGTTTTGCCTTTCGAATACGCGTATCGACAATCGCAACACCAAAGAATAGGGATATCGTATGCGAAAATTTTCCGCCAGATGCCATAACTGTTCTATGTGGGACTCAATTGATTTGCCTTCCGTTGGATTTCTATACACATCGAATTTGAAGAATGACGAGTTGAAAATACAGTAAATTTTCATTTTAAATAGTTTGTAACAGTCAATTGTGTGTTTTTGTTAAATGCTATTTGAAATAAAGAACAAAATGATTCCACATAGTACCTGTGCGCTATCTGTTTTAGCTAGTTCAGGATGTCCCTATAGAAACAGAAATAGGTACTGCCTGGTCGAAAGTTACTGCTAGTACCACAAGCAAGGGGGTCTGGGGCGTAAGCCCCAGGTTAGGTTTGTTTTTGTATGTAAAGCCTTCTTAACAGATACTTTGAAATCCTATTGTCAAACCAATATATATTCACAAAACATTACATCGTTGGTCTGACAAAAACAAAAATGACACTGAAAGGAAACCGCTTACAACATACGGCACTTCTAATGGGCGAAACAGTTTTTAGTGGTTGGGAGGGTATACATCAGATATTAATTTTAGAAACGTGTGAACTCTGGTGTCAGGAGAATAGTTCTTCTTGAAAAGGTGCTCTGCTAAGTACCCTGTGAAATGGGTCTTCTTTTTACCGAAGACTGGGATGCTGTAGCGCACATTTCTCCATTCCCTCTCTATATTCTGTGTGTGGACGGATATTTCAGGTGCATTTGCTGTTTGGATGTTGGCAACATTATGATTGAATATTGGACCGCTCCTTTGAGTGCAAATGAATTCCATTTTGTGGTTCAGTCTGAGGTGCACAAAACCCTCGTTTTGCAGCACATTGTATGCGGCCCAACAGTCGGAAATAATGATCGTTCCCGGCAATATCCAATCCTTGATTACTTGGAGCAGCGTGGCGGTATCTCTTTGAGCTACTGGAACTATAAAAAACTTCTTCTTGTTGGCTCGTTCTACGGCACCAAAAACCCACTGGCCTTCGATTCGGCGACCCCTGTTGTACTTCCTCTTTCCAAATTTAGCCTCGTCGATCTCAACTATTACTTGTGGTCCTCCAATGGGTACCCTGCTGCGATACATCCAATCCACGCACACTTCTCGGCAGAAGGAAGACCAGTCGACCACACTTTCATGACCCAATTTAAGTTCTTGCCGTATTGTTTGGTGTCTAGGGTTGGGAAGGAGGCACCAAAGAACGCAGAAGTTTACTATTATCGGTATCGGTATTTTGGAATTTTCAAAAAATGTTCCCTTGGTTGCAACCTTCTTAAAATTACACCTCTTGCCGATATTACCGGGCTGTGTACGGTTACAAGTCACCATTGGTTTCAGCTTTCCTTCAATCCATCGTACTTCCAACTCACGATCACATTTTGGGCACGGAATTGATATTGATATAAGTTGATGTTCTTGCAACAATTTCAATAAAACAGTGCCATCTTTGTAATAATCTTGATTATATTTGAAAATCGTAATTTCACAATTTCCACAATCCATTTTTAAACAAGCTTACATCGAAACGCTGCTATTAGGGTTTTGCCTTTGGAATACGAGTATCAACAATCGCAACACAAAATAATAGGGATATCGTATGCGAAAATTATCCGCCAGATGTCGTAACTGTTATATGTGGGACTCAATTGATTTGCCTTCTGTTGGAATTCTATACACATCGAATTTGAAGAATGGCAAGTTGATAATAAAGTAAATTTTCTTTTTAAAGAGTTTGTAACAGTCAATTGTGTGTTATTGGCAAATGCTATTTGAAATAAATAACAAAATGATCCCACGTAGTAAGCTACTTCAGGATGTCTCTATACAAACAGAAAGAAGCGAGCGCGCTCACATCGCTCTCTCCACTCAAAACAAACAACACACAGCCGTATTTACCGTATACGTGGGGTTGGCAATATCTTATTTGTCAAATAAGCCACGCCTACAATGGACGACACAACTGAAATTTCACTATATAAGTCGCGGTATTAATTGGGGATGGTGGGTGGGTTATAGACAGCGGAGGAGACAACATCTATCACCACATCACTCCTACAATTATTATTCATCATTACACAAGGTATTTCGGCTAATTTAACTAGTTTTCCACTTAGTTCATCACTCCCGAAGTGTTACCCCCTGAATTACAGGGGCCGCCAGTTGTACCAGACCTACTGAAGTTGCCAGCTCGATGGGGAGTTCACGGGACTTAATACATAACTGGGAATGAGGGGGTAATAAAGAACCATACCCTAACCAACACTGCATTGGTTTGTAATCATTATGTAGCTTACTTACAACATGAGCATGACATATCTGCTTCTTGTCTTTTTATTGGTCACTGCTTTGCACTCCACTCTAATCAAACCTAATTTTTGTTCTGATGTTATCAACAGAAAAACAAATTGATTAATTTACAAATGGATATATACTTTCCACAATAATAGTCAAGGTCCTTATCTTCACACCGAGGCAGATGGCCTCGCTGTTCCGCCCCCTTAAAACCTCGATAACTAACTATTCTTCACACCCAAGTGAGCTGTCTTGACTGTTATTTATTAGAAGGTAACCTATAAATTATTGGCACTGCCTTTAGCAAATAAAATCACAACCGATATTTAAAAAACACAATCACCTGTATTATGTGTTGTCCTTAAACTTATTAATGGCACTTCATCATGGTGTTTTGAATGAACACTAACACGATTAATCAAATACAGAAGACACTAAAATTTAGGTGATTTTTTGGGTGCAGCCCGGTGCATCCTTCGATCCATGAATAAATAATTGTTGTTGTTATTTTGGTAAGATTGCTGGACACAGTTGCCCCTTCGCCCAATAGCTTCTGTACAGATTTCACCACAGTAGCACATACCCGTCACACGTAATGTTTGTAAACACAGACAGAAATTTGCTAACCTAACCATTCGCCTACAAAATCTATCCATATGGTCCGTAGCCCAAAGGTATGCTCGTATGCACGATACTCTAAGAAGGGTTAAGGAAAACTCAACACACACATACTTCGTGTCAAATCGTAAAACGTAGAAAAATACAGCAAACGAAAGAGGGGACCATAAATTATAATGTAAAAGGGAGATGGTCCAAACACTCCATTATGGCCTCGACCAATGGAATTACAGGATTATGCAACATAGTAGACATATTTAAGGGCAATGTATAACCTAACGATCTTAACTTTCTGAGCATCACTATCCTCGGTTCATTGAAAACGTCACACTGAAACATAAGATGGCTAAGTGTACCCCTCATTCGACCACACACACATCTAGCATTCTCGCGAAGGTTCATGCGTGCCATATACACCGGCGTCAGAGCATGCTGAAAACGTAAATGTATTATAGTAATAATGTGGCGTCTCGTATATCTGCCTACCCGAAACCACGGTGTTGTTCGGATAGTGGGTTGTACCAGAAAATAATTACGAGCCTTAAATGGCGCGATATTAGATCATACAGTTTGCCATTCATTGAGGAGCTGTGAATAAATAACAGGCAGGAAGTCCGTAAAAGGTACAGGTATACCTGTGCTGCCCACTTTGTCATGCGGCCCACATCATCGTTTCCATGGATACACGAATGCCCCGGGATCCAAGTGAGCATAACCTCCTGAGCCATGGTCTGAAAATCATACAACATTTGCGCAACTTGATACACATACCAATTGTCAGAGCTACTCGGATTCGATAAAGCCTGGATGTCACTCATTGAATCCGTGAAAATAACAAGATGGCGACAAGTGACAAATCAACCAAGTGCGGTCAGTGTGAAAAATTTGTAACTGATAACGAAGACTACATAATTTGTGATGGGGAATGTGGTAAATCATACCACAGAACCTGTGTTAACATAAAAAAAGAAAGTTTTTAACCGGCTTTTGTCCGACAAAGCCAAGCAGTGGCATTGTGTCGAGTGCAGTGCAGTAAGTAGGTCAACTACGGAAAAGGTTTCGCCAGACGAGAATGTAAGTAAACCTGATTTAGAAGATCTTGTTTGTGAAATCAACCTGCGACTGATAAAACTCGAAAACATTGAAAAGACTCAGAATGACATGCTCAAGTCCGTGACATACTTTTCTGATTGTTTCGATAGTATGAAAAGTGACATTTCAACTGCCTTGTCAGAAATTACAAAGCTCAGCCAAAGAGTTTGTGAGTTAGAGAAAGAAAAGGATATCACTTGCAGTGAGGTTAAAATGTTAAAGCAAGAGAATCTCGAGCTTCAACAGTACGTTCGGCGAAACAACCTAGAGCTTCATGGCGTGCCGCACACTTCAAACGAAAACACCGTTCAGATTGTCCAGACTATCGCTGACCAACTGGGTGTCACAGTTGTTGAGTCCGATATTGACGCCTGCCATCGGCTACCACAAAGCAGAGAAGGTCTTCCACCTCCTTTACTAGTCAAATTCTGCAGCCGGCTAAAAAAAGAGGCAATTTTAAAAGGCAAAAGGTCCAAACCCAACCTGAACTCAAGTGATGCTGGAATCAATGCAAGGGCTAGGCCTATCTACATAAACGAGCATTTGACGCCAGCTAATAAAGTACTCCACAAACAGGCAAGAGACCTCCGTAAATTAGGTTTTAAATACGTCTGGACCCGGGACTGCAAAATATTCGTCCGTAAATCAGATAGTGACAAGGCTGTCAGGATCAGCTCACCGGAAGACATTGAAAGGCTAGTAAGAGACTCTTCCATCAACAAGGCTCAGCCAACCCATTCACATAAATAATAATGAATCAAGACATGGACCTACTAGTTGATGTTGACTTACACTCATCAATTGATGAGCGTAAATATGACTGTATCCACGACTACGTAGCAGACACTAAAAATGAGGTTAGCCAAATCAAGTGTCTTTACCTAAATAGCAGAAGCATCAAAAATAAACTAGAAGATATTGAGATACTAATTCATATTGTTGAAAATCTAGATGTCATAGTGGTAACCGAGACTTGGGTAAAAAGTAATGAAGCTAAATACTTCAACCTAAACAACTATTCTGTTGCTTTTGTACACAGAGACAATCAGGACGGTGAAGGTGTGGGAGTTTATGTCCACAAAAAATGGAATATAAAAGTTCTTAACCTAGTTGAGAGTAACCATAGCTTGATCCAGTTAGAGCTTATAGGAAGTGATACTGTTCGTTTCAACAACCTGCATACTATTAATATAATTGCAGTATATAATCCTAACATAAATAACGCAACAAATTTCATGCAATCTCTAGAGCACATTCTTTCGAAAAATAATGCCAATCTTTGCTTATGCATTGGTGATACAAATATTAACTTACTAAACAAAAATAATGTAGCCAAATCATACCTCAATCTACTATCAAGCTATGGTTTCACACAATGCAATACTCGGTATCCAACAAGAATATGTGAATCAACAAGTACACTCCTTGATCAGGTAGCCACTAATAACTGTAAATATACCTATAGGATAAGCAATATAAATAGTAATATTAGTGATCATAATATTCTTGTAACTGAGATTTTCTGGTCAAATTACTATCCAGGCAAAAGCTCAATCTCGAACATGATATTTAAATACCCCCACAACAAGCAAAGGTCTAGCTCAAAAAACGTAAATAAAAATTACCGGTACGTGAACAAAAACATATTCTCCAATGATCTCAATCAAATAGACTGTTTAGATGATGTAAATGAAACTTACATCGCCATGAAACACAAAATCTTGACACAGACACCCAACAAAGAGAACACTGACACACCTTTGAAGGAAATACACCAGAACCACAATAACCCATGGATAACAACAGAATTAATTCAGCTAATAAAACGAAGGGACCTACTACATGCTAAACTTAAAACTAACATTCACAGAAACAACAACCGCTTAAAGGAAGAGCACATAATATGTAGGAACAAAGTGACAGCTTTAAAACGGAAACTGAAATCCTCATACTATGAACATAAATTAACATTGAACGCCAATAGCATAAAAGATACTTGGAAAGTAATCAATGAAATGATCTACAACTGCACAACTGAAAACAAAGATGGTCCCAGTGAGATAATAATTGACGGTAAATCTTTCACAGGAAAAGAAAATATTTGCAATGCTCTAAACACTCACTTTATAAACATAGCACACAAATTAGCCATAAACATCCCCCCAGGGAAGAACGTTAATGAAATTAATGTCAACATAGATTCCATATTTATGACCCCGACTAATGAGATGGAAATTCACAATATTATATTAAGCCTTAAAATGAAAAGTAGCCAAGACAAAGATGGTATGTCAGTAAAATTGTTAAAAAACTCCATTGATATGCTAAGTAGCCCACTAACTACTTTAATTAATTTATCTTTAGAGACTGGCCTGGTACCTGATGATCTAAAAATAGCACGAATTATACCAGTCTATAAAGGAGGTGACAAAAGCAATCCAGACAATTACAGACCCATTTCCATCCTCCCACTCATATCCAAGGTACTCGAAACAGTAGTAAAAACAGAATTGTTATTTTTTTAAATAAAAATGATTACTTCTACAAAGGGCAGTATGGATTCCGAGAAAACTCAAGCACAGAAATAGCCACAATTGATATAATCTCTAACTTGCAGGATGTCATAGACAATAAGATGACAGCGAGTGGCCTTTTCATAGACCTGAAAAAGGCGCTTGATACTGTTGACCATGATATTCTTTTAGGGAAACTTGATAAAGCAGGTATCCGAGGAGTAGCTTGGACATGGTTTAAAAATTACCTGTCTAATCGTAAGCAGTATGTTGAAATAAATGGCTACAGAAGTGAGGAGGTAAATATTACCCATGGTGTGCCCCAAGGATCAATACTGGGTCCTTCCCTCTTCTTAGTATATATTAATGACATAGCAACACTCAGTTTTCATGGTAATATAACGTTGTTTGCAGATGACTTAAGCATCTTTTACAATGCGTACTCCACCAACACGCTGATTACACACATGCAGGAGGACATGAATACAATACTTGGCTGGACCCAGTCAAATAAATTAACAATAAATGAAGGTAAAACAAATTATGTAATAATATCTAAGCGTAGAACAAAGTTAGACATCACTCAGAATATAATGCTGAATGGAAAGGCAGTTAAAAGGGTCTCATCTGTCAAATACCTAGGCCTGATAATAGATGAAAATCTCTCCTGGCAAAAGCACATTGATGCATTAGTTAAAAAAATATCACCTGCTGCTGGGATGATAAAAAAATTGAGCTACTATATCCCAAAATATCTACTCAGGAAAGTCTATTTTTCCTTAATCCATAGCCACTTACAATATTTGAATACAATTTGGATAAAATGCTCAAATTACCTAAAAAAGGAAATTGAGGTAATTCAGAATAGAGCCATAAGAAATATGTATAACTACCCTTTTTTAACACCTACCAAACACCTTTATATTACGAGTAAAATTCAACCAGTAGCCCTAAATGCAGAAATCAAATCAAATGTCCTGATGTACCAAATCCTACACAAAGGTATCCACACAAATTTAAACTTCACTAAACAATCTGATTTACACGCTTACAAAACTAGACATGCAGATGACATATCACTTTTCCATATCAATTCCAAACAATATGGCAGTAATAGCATTAAGTATAGTGCCTTTGTTAAGTTCAATAGACTACCAGAAAATATAAAAATTGCACCTAGCCTACCAATCTTTAAAAGGAGGCTAAAACAGTTTATGTGGAATGATTATAAAATGTCAGTTTAAGAAATTCCAAAATCTGAGAAGACAAAAGAAGACTACATTGTGTACAAAAACTTATGAAAGCTACAAAATGTTGTATATATTTTCATACTGAAAACTTGTAAACTAAACATTGAATTGTAATTTGTCGCCAACAAGATAAAACTGTACGATTCCTTTGTATATGAGTCCTTGACTCGTTAAGGGATTAATAAAATGCATTATTATTATTATTATTGCCGGGGAAACTCTGTGTGTACGTATATACTGACAAGTTTGACGAATGGCAAATACTTCAGCTGTAAAAAACGTTAGATATTTTGGCAAACTATATGTTCGTATAATCTGTCGATCCGGAGCATAAAAATCCGCCCCCACTCCATCTGGTGACAACATACTTGAGCCATCTGTATAAAAAATAGTATAATGGGAATAGCAATTGATAATATCCCGAAAGCATCGTGAAATTACTTGCGGAAAACGCTGATACACCCGGAATAGCGCCGGTAAGGGAGTGTTCAATATATTTGGCTGGGATTGTAGAACCCTATATGAAACCGTGTATGGTAAAGGTTTGAGCGTTTGCAGTATATCTGACCGAAATGCTTGCAAGATTTCATATGCCAATACCAAAGCCGGCTTGTGCGGACGTGCAAAGCGACTTTGCGCATAATGCTCCACAAGCAGCTGTACTTCACTGAGAATCGGTGACGCCAACAATGACATTTTAGAAGCCAGGTACTTACTGGCTAAAAATCTCCGTCGTAAGTGTAAAGGTAATTCCCCAGATTCAACTAGTAATGCACAGGTGGGACTGGACGGAAGCGCCCCCAAAATAATACGTAAAGCCCGATACTGCAACCTGTCAAAAGTGACCAACCGACTACTCGCCATCAGATCGTAGAAAAAGCAACCATAATCCATCTGGGAACGAATAATATTCTTATATACCGCAAGTAATAAATGAGGATCCGCCCCCCAACTCCGGCGTGCTAGCGCTTGGAGAACGTATAGTCTTTTTTCAATTCGAACAGTGAGTGTTTGAACCTGGCGCGACCACAGTAATTGGTCATCAATATGTAATCCCAAATATTTGATGCTGCGAACCACCTCTATGGCTCCCTGTCTAAATAAAATAGGAGTGCGATCAACCTGCCTTTGATGAGTAATAATTATGTAGAATTTTTCCTCGTCGACGTGTCAAATCCGTGATTATGGAACCATGTATGAGCAGCAGTCATTGCATCATATATATCCTGACGACAGAGCTGGATAGTATCACGCGAACAATAAATAAGAAAATCATCTGCGTATTGAATGATTCGTGCATAAGGAAGGATGACCGATTCTAATGTCTGAGTATAAATTGAAAATAGAATACCGCTTAAAATATCACCTTGAGGCAACCCACGAGAAGTCTGACGGTTATCAAGTACACCAGTGGGGGTGTGTAGAAATAGTCGACGATGGTGTAAAAAATTCCGTATTAAACATATGAAAGGTAATGGGAAAAGCAGCTCCCCTAGACGATGTTGTAATATGACTGGATCCACCGCATCATAGGCCCTCTGAATATCCACACATACGGCAACCGTGTGTTGTTTGCGGGCTTTCGCTAATAAGATATCCGTAAAAAAATCGTGAGAGCGTCGATTGTGCCTAACCGTTTACGGAATGCAAATTGTGACCTCGAAAATAAATTATAGTACTCCAAACACCATTGCAATCTACGTAATAAAATTTTTTGAAATAATTTTCTTAGACACGAACCAAGATTGATGCCACGATAGCTTAGGGGGTCTCTGGCATCTTTCATTGGTTTTAATATCGGCAGAATTTCCATACCCGGACTCGTGGATTTAGTGTGACGCAACGCAGTCGAGATATCATGGCGCGTGATTGGTTGTTGTAAAACCTGAAACTTATCCGAAGTCAAATAAGGTGGTACAAATGCGTGTCCGGAAACTGAATCTGGCGTTAGGGAATGATAAAACATTTGAAAACCTGTCTGCGTGAGTCCCGTACTAGGACGAGTACGACGAGTATTCGTTAATTGTTGTATCAAAGACCATAAGGTGTTCAAAGAAGTATGGGAATTGAATGTACTAATACACGGCCGACTGAATACGAGCTGCGCTCTATACCGGCCTTGACATTCCCAGTTAGAACCCATGTATAACATGTAATTGGAAAGTTTCTACTCGTTGCCGATAGAGCGCACTCCCCTCCCATTATAGGCGCGATAAGGAATCAGCTGTACAGTACGTATATTAAATATGTAATCTCAAGAACCACTGGATGGATTTTGATGCTGCTTTCACCATTCTATAAAGGTGATCTCGAGGAAGATTTGTGTAGAAAATAATTCATTTATGACCAAAGGGAGCCAAGCAGTAACGATTTCAGTGAAAAGGTCAAAAAATAGCCTGGCGTCCGTGCGCTTTTTAAGCTTACGCTGGGCAAACCGTTAAAAATATCACTATATTATGAGTGTAAGAATTGTTCAGCGTGAGAAATTCTAAAAAAAAAGTCCGCGAGAGCATACCTCTATCTTCGATACATCGCCCACTATAAGTGTTTTTTAGTTTGGACGGAAGGGGGATTTGTGTATCATGCACCTCGCCATTCTTAAATTACGTCTGACAGGAATTCCTTGCACATTCATAACTGTTCCCGGGCGAAGCCGGGGCGGGTTGCTAGTGACACTATATAATTATTATCATTATAATTTCCGCATTATCAAAATTAAAATTATATCACAAAATAAAATAGCGTGCTAATAAATCTAAGAGAAATTAGACATACCTTGCACCTTCTACGGGTACAAGGACACAACTCCAGCACCGTCTCATCAAAAGGAAAGAGAGGATGAAAATTACAGCCAGGAACAAGTAGCAGCGAATCGTGTGTTGTGTTTTGTGCTAAGAGATCTTTCGACAAATTATCCGATACCGTGTGCCTTCTTTTTCACGAAGCAGCTGTCATGACGGGACTTACATAAACTCCTGCTGGACGTTATTCTCGAGGTTGAACAATGCGGTTTCATAATTATAATAACTGTCTATGATAATCACAAAACTAACACTACAATGATGAGGCATTTAGGGGGAGGGAATTTGCAACCAATGGTCAATCACGCATACGACGAGTTAAGGAATGTATTCCCTAGTTTTGATCATTGTCACATTCTAAAAAAAACATTAGAACGCAGTTTCTGTAACGAGAGATGACTGATGGTACTGGAATAATTTCAGGGAAATACTTGTCATTACTATACACAATGCAAAAGGGTGAGATCGTCAAACCGGTCAGACACCTTACTAAAAAACACATCGAACCCACTAAATTTGAAAAAATGAATGTTCGGCGTGCCAAGGAAGTGTTCTCGTCAGATGTTATTGGTGCCATTAGTACACTGAGAAAATATAGGCATGCACCCGGAAGCGTACACATTCATGGACGCAGAAGCAACCATTTTTTTTTTTGAAAAACGTTAATAAATGGTTCGCTATGCATGACGTAAGCATCACATATCATATTCAGTATAGAAATCCAGATAAAGGGCATTTTTTCTCATTAAATGTCAGTCGCCTAAACTGGCTAGAGGAATATTTTCTTCCTTACCTTGAAACTTTGAAAGCTGCTAGTAACGCTGCTAGAAAGGACTTCCTGAGTTCTGAGACTTACGAAGCTGCCTATACAATTAATCACGGATTCAACTGTCCAGTGCATAAGGTATCTTCTAAAAATGGGTAGAGGAAAGTCGCCAAATATGGGGAGGTTTTTTTATAGGGCTCACATTAGACAGAAGAAGGAACGGAATAATTTTGGTTTTCTCACCAATGTAAACCTTAGGTGATATACTATGTATATTACAAATATGGGCACGTTTGATGTTGTAATAACCTCTGATAATATTGTTAACTTTAAAAGTGCACTTTCCCCGTATTAGGCAACCGGGTTTCGTAATATGGTGGGGTGAGAAACCTCGCGGTTTTTATTTATAATAGGTACACTGAATAGTATACCCTACTAATTAAAGCATTAATTCTGACATTTTTGTCTTTCGTGTGGCCTCCTGAGAGGCCGAGTGCAGGTCTTTCTAGTCGACGCCCGTGGGCGACCTGCGCGTCAGGATGAGAGATGGAATGGATGAAGATGAATGAAACTGTGCAAGGATGTGGAAGGAAGCGGCCTTGGCCTGTTAGAAGGTACCGTCCCAGAATTTGCCTGGTGTTGAAAAATGGGAAACCACGGAAAATCATTTCAAGGACGGCCGACGGTGGGGCTCGAACCCACGCGTCTACCGAGTCAGCAGAGAGCTTGGCCCCATGGCCTAACGCGGCGCTTTAGCCAGCGTAGCCACTACTGTCGGTAATTCTGACAATGTAATGAAATCATGAACACAAATAGTACAAAAATACAAAAATGAATATTTTAAGTAAATAACAGTCCTAGTTTCCTCTTGCCGAACTTCCAAACCGTTCAGCAGAAAAATGCATAAACTTTAATGAAAACCGAGTGATTCTGATCGAATTCAACTGTAACGAGGTGCAAGGTTATGTCTAATTTCTCTTAGATTTATTAGCACGCTATTTTATGATATAATTTGCATTTTGATATTGTGGGAATTATAATGATAATATAATAGTGTCACTAGCAACCCGCCCCGGCTTCGCCCGGGAACAGTTATGAATGTGCAAGGAATTCCTATCAGACGTAATTTAAGAATGGCGAGGTGCAAGCCAAATCCCCCTCCCGTCCAAACTAAAAACACTTATAGTGGGCGATGTATCGAAGATAGAGATATGTTCACGCGGACTTTTTTGTACAAGTTTTCATGCTGAACAATTCTTACACTCATAGTGTATTGATATTTTTAACGGTTTGTCCAGCGTAAGCTTAAAAAGCGCACGTACGTCAAGATCTTTCTTCGACCTATTCACTGAAATCTAAAAACTTTACTGCTTGGCTCCCTTTGATCATAAATAAATTATTTTCTACAGAAATCTTCCTCGATATTACCTGTACAGAATGGTGAAAGCCGCATCAAAATCCATCCAGTGGTTCTCGAGATTACCCGTGATATCCAAGAATCGGGGACTTTGTTTTACACTAAGTAGAGATAAGACTTAGTCGTGCAATGCTTGGTGAACAGCGCTGTGTGAGCAGTTGAGTAACTAACAAGATTTCATGAAAAAGGTCTCATTGTCTAGGCCGGTTTGAGCGCAGCTTGCATTCAGTCGGCCGTGACTAATATTAGTTTGCCACGCCATCCGTCGTTTTTCATTAAATGTCTTCTGAAGCTGGGCAGTGAGCCTTTTGTAACGTAGATAATTATCAACATTCCCATGAACGCGATATCTTTTTAAACATGCCTTTCTCCGACGAACAAGCAAAGCACACTCTGCGTCCCACCAATGGACCGCACCCGTATGCTGTGACGAATACGATGATATCGCGCGCTGGGGGTGATAACAATCAAGAAATCGTTGTATCGGCTGTAATAAAGAATAATACCGTTGATACGGCGGTGTTCGCGAAGTCCCCAATCCATCGTTTATAAAGTGTTGAAAAATGTCATAGTCGAAATGCCGTAAATTCCTTTTGATGGTAAAAAGACATGGACGCTCAAGCTTCTCACCCGGTTTCGCATAATATATAAGAATCGGAAAATGATCGCTCTGATGAGTGTCCCCAAGTGTTCGCCATTCCAATTGATGGGCAATATCCGCTGTTGTAATAGTCAAATCTACCGCACTCTTTGGACGTCCCGGTGGTGTTATGCGCGTAGGCGACCCATCATTAAGAATATTCAAAGCATAAGTTTGAAGTGCATGCACAATATGGCGACCTTTAGGATTGACAAGCTCACTACCCCAGAGTCCATGGTGGGCATTAAAATCTCCGAGAGCTATATGTTTAGGAAATTGTGCAATATATTTGAAATACATCAACCATTGGCGTTGCGATCCCTGAACTTGGGGAGGGCAATATAAATTACTAAAAATAGTATTGCCGATCTGAAGACACTGATGAAAACTACGCGGTAGAAGGTAAGAAATTGGGATCACTGAAAAAGGGATATCATTTCGAATGAGGGTGCTTATACCGCCATAACCTGGACCATCTTCTCTAACAATATTATACAGTGGGATCGTAAAACGATATTGGGGCGATAGCCAAGTTACTTGTAAAAAAGTAACATCCGGATGGAAGTCATCAATTAGTTTAAGTAATTCATGCCTCTTGTTGACTATACTCCTGCAATTCCATTGGAGGAGTCACACGTCTCTTCAAAAACGGAAAGAGAAAATCAGTGAAACTAGTGACCCAGGGTCTGGTTTTCATGCTGTGTTGATTTTTCCAATGGGGGTAGCAAATTTTTAACGCAATGCGCCCATTGCGCATTATGCCCTAACAACTCCATAAGTTTAGTAAATTCTGCCAAAATATTTTTTGTTGGCTCCGATCCCGGCGACCCTGAACCAGGCCCGGGACTGTGTAGATTACTTGTCTCCGACGTCTTGGCTGAGAAGACCAGTGGTGCCATTTCCAATCTCGGTTGGTTAAAAAGCTGGCAATAAGCACTCCTATCATATCCCAGAGGTTGTACCACTTTGGGGGCCACATGAACGATTTCCGTAAACTTGCGCTTTTGGGCCGGCTCAGTCTGCCTGACACTTGGAGCTGAACGTAAGGGCGGAAATTGTTGGGGTAAAGTTAATGGATTGAATGTGGGCCCCATTTGACTTTTCATGATCTCATTATACGATTTATTTTCCACACACATCCGTCTTTTAATTTCAACTTGTTGTTGATGTATTTCGCAACGAATGGCACCTGCCGGGTGATTCTCTGCACAATTGGCACATTTAGATAAAACTTCCTTACATCCCGAGGAGAGGTGTTCAACGGCACAATTGGCACAGCGAGGGGCTCGAGCCCGGCAATGTAACTGCACATGTCCGTAACGTTGACACTTGATGCATCGTAGAGGCGAGAAGATATACAAATTAACTTCTAGCATAACATTAAAAATGCTGACATAAGGTGGTAAGTTCTCAGTATCAAAAAAGACTTTCACAGTCCCCGTAGCTATGCGTTCCGTTTGGCCACCAACAGTTCTGTTTCGAAAGAAGCGCTGTACCCGAAAATGGGGACAGGAGCTTCTATATACTTGAGTAGTTCCTCATTCGTAAGAGAAGTGTCAACCCCTCGCACAAGTCCAACCCGTTGGACATTAGAGGAGGGGATAAAAGCTGTCAAATTCCTCTCACGTAGTATCGGATTTTCCAAAAAAGTATTTGCATCGCGATAATTTGTGAATTGTATTTGTACTCTATTTCGTCCCTTTTTCTGAATTTCTCGTATGCCCGGGATTTTTCTTTCATAGAAAAGCCGACCCAAGGCCATCGGATGTAAATTTCCAATCGCCTGAGCCCCTTCCCCCTGCACAAAAATAATATATGGTCCAGTATGATGGCTGGGATAACGATAGTCCGTGGCCGGGGTTCGTACTGGGTCAGTTGAGGATCCCATCATTGGTTTCGTTGTCTCCTGGGTTGAAATAATCGGTTTCTCATGAACGATTGACATATCCTCCATAGGGATAATACCATCCACGACAACATTCCCTGCACTGTCTGGGGGTTGGCCCATTAACGTCCCATCGCTCTGAGCCGCCATCGCAACCACACGCAACTAGTATATAAAACTTATGAACAGCCCTATAATACAATGGCACAAAACACCAACACCAAACACTAACGAAACACAAAACTAAAAGTACACTCCAACGGATCACACACACACGCAAGCCGCAAGCATTTGAGGTGTTGCTGTGAGCACAGCTGTCGTGAAACTGAATAAATAATAAAACTTTATTGCAGTCGAACGACCATAGAGTATAACAGTTTAGATTACATGTGCATGTAAATATCATTATTCTTTGCTGTATTCCTTCAGTGATTTTGTGCGCTTTTGGCACACAGTGAAATGGTAGCGCTCACAGGCCTTCCCGCAGAGGATGCATACACACACTGGTGAGGGATCGTGAAAACTGTTTCTCGTGCATATCTTGTGATGGAAACCGTGCACTGAGAGCCTAGTTATGGCGCTTCGTAGGTTCTTGTTTGCTCCCGTCCAGTTCCTATCCAGCATCGCGTCTGTTGTATAGAAATCGAGCCAGATGTCCGATCTCTTGCTTTGTCAGTCCCGAAGTAGGTCTGACTCTTGTTTGGTCGCTGGTAGCTGTTTTCGGAACCTCAAATCCTCTATGAGGAAGTACGTTTTTAATAATAATAGAGAAAAGGTTCGCACAATGTGCAAAGAAAACATATTAGTTCTCAGCATTGAGACAGAATTTAGTCAGTTACACTAGTCTTTTCCCGAAAAACATTGCGTGGTACCTCTCACAGCTTCTTCCACACAATTTGCATATACACTGTAATTCTTGTGGTTCATGATAGTTGGCTCTGCTGCATATCCGGTGGTGAAAACCGTAAACAGCGAAACGCGTCATTAAGTGTCTTAGTTCATATCCTGGCTTTTTCCAATCACTGTTTAACATTGCGTCTGTAGTGTAAAACTCCAGCCATATGTCTTCCCTTTTTCTTTGAAGGTCTATAAGCAAGCATTGATACGCATGTGTAGAGGGTAGATGTAGTAGCAGGCGGAGATCTTCTATGAAGAAATGTTCCCTAGCCAGCACATATACCAGGCGCGAACGGGTGTACTTTGATACACCCAACGTCTTTTTTAGGAATTTTGCTTTTACTTTTTCTAAGTCCGTTAGATTACTTTTGGTAAGGTGTTCCCAAATTAACTCCATGCCGTATGTTATGATGGGCGTAATTTTCAATTTAAATATTTCCATTGCTGTTACCAGCGAGATCTGTGGAAGGGTTTTTAGACTTATCATGGCTAAGGTCGCAGCTGTTATTCTTTCTTTGACATGTATCGTAAAGACATTTCCATATGTCTGTAATGTGATTCCTAAGTATTTAAAGTATGGAACAGTTGTTATTGGTTCATTTTTGTATGTGATCTTGTCATTGGTTGCTGATTTGCCTCCTTTCTTGAATGTCATTACAACGGTTTTCTTTTCGTTAATTTGCAGTTCATTTTTGGTGGCCCACTTTTCCAGCTGGTCAAAGGCTTCTTGAAGTTTTGTTATCTCGGGTGACATAAGAACCATGTCATCAGCATATGCCAGTATTTTGACGTCGGCTTTGATGCATTTGATGATATCTTATGTTGCTATATTGAACAATAGTGGGCTAAGTGGATCTCCCTGCAACACGCCATTTTTCTGTTCTAGTGGCCTGGAGCGATCAACACTATCATCTATTTGTATCAAGTCACGGCCAAGTATATCTCTAATAATTCTCGTCATGTAATTTTCCCCTATGAATCCTTCCAGTTTTTCTATTATCATGGATCTATTTAAAAGGTCAAATGCCTTGGTGTAATCCACGAAAATCACATGAAGCTTTCCTCTCCGGTATTTCAAAACTTCCTCGATTTCGTCCTTAAGGTATTTCACAGCGGGTAAAGTCGATTTGCCCTTGGTGAACCCGAATTGCTCTTCAGGGATGACTTTCTCTATCATTTGGTATAGTCGGTCATTCAGAAGACTCGTTAGGATTTTGAAGGCTGTACATTCTAATGCTATGCCCCTGTATGCATTTGGATCTTCCATATCTCCTTTGCCTTTATATAACAGCTTCAGCGTGGCATGTCGCCAGATATTTGGAATTGTTCCTTGTTTTAGGCATTCATTAAAAATGCCTGTTCATAGGTCTAAAAAGTATGGGGCCGTGCTTTTGATATGCTCATAGTTTTTGCAAGCTCATAAGCCAGTCTTGAAGGAGTGTGTTTTGATATGCCTAAAATTCTCTTCTGGTATCTTGCTTTAACATATTCGAGGGTCAGTAGGTCTCTGTTTGTCAGGTTGTTCCATATTAGTTCAATGCCATAGGTCAAGACAGGCATTATCTTTGCGTAGCAAAGTGTTATTGCAGTGTCTAGTGCTAGTCTTGTCGGATTCTTAATGTCATAGATAGCTTTGATGGCAGCTGATGCCCTCTCCTGTATGTGAAATCTGTACGATGAACCTGATGGTTGTAGAGTGATTCCCAGATACGTGAAGGAATTTACAATCTTTAGCTCTTCTGCTCTGTGGTATAATTTGTCTTTTACAGATGATCTTCCTCTCCTTCTGAAAATCATTTGCACTGTCTTGTCGGTATTCAGCTGGAGTTGGTTTTTCTCGATCCATTTCTGAAACCTATCTAGAGTGTCTTGTAGGGCCTTCCTATCATGTGAGCCTAGGACTATGTCATCTGCATAGAGGTACATTTTCACTGAATCCTTTTGTAATATGTCAGTGACGTCAGACATGATGATGTTCAATAAGGTCGGACTAATCGGGTCTCCTTGTAAAACACCGTTGGTCTGTATAATAGTGATGTGCGCGAGTAATGCTTGGACTCGCGAGAATCGAGTCTAGCGGTTCCGACTCTGAACGAGTAACCCGTGCGAAGGACTCGAGTCTCCACGGTGACGTCATGATCCGTACTTACGATATAGGACACAATGCGGCCAAATTTCCAACTGTCGCTAAACTTGCAAACGACTTTTGTACTAGTGATTTACAAGATAAATTGTTTGCAAAGTGCACACTATGCTTCATATTATAACTGACACCGGGATGGCCAGGGTGGATGGGCCTACTTACCTTTCTGAGAGGTCCGCATCGCTTCAACAGCAAAATCACCGCCAGATGACATGCCCCAACAGATGAACACCTAACGGTGGAAGGAAGGTGGGGAAGAGGGGAAGACACAGGCTCGTCTACAGACACCCTCCGATAACTAACAGAACTGCTGCCGACGAAATAATGCCACAACAGTTGCTTGAAATTTAAAAGAAAATTTAATCACTAAAAGGGGCAAAGAAAAGTGAAAATTTAATCAAATCATTTAAAAAAAAGAAGAAACTCTATGGCCAAGACAAACTCTCTCTGGTGATGCATATGGCTTAAAGCCAACATAAGTTATTTACATAAGTAGGCAAGAGACGGTTTAACATGCTTGCTGAGCTAAAAGAAAACATTTAATTTAAAATTTAAATAATAATGCCCAAAAGATAAAAAAAACAGGAATACAGGTATTACCAAAAGCGAAAGGACTTGATAATTTACTAAGGTATGTAATACCGACCCGACATGCAGAGATCAAGGCCACGATGCAAATCGAAAAATTTAAAATTAAATTAATAAAATAAAATAAGATCAATTAAGAAATCCACAACATTCGTGACGGAGAAAAACACAGGAACATTCACCAAAAACACAAAGTTAAACCAACAAGGTTAACAAAAAACATATTAAGCTAACACCACAACACGTTTGAGTTTCCCGGTCGACGCCTAGAGAATACGCTCTCAAGACCAGAATGCACTCGGGCCAAACAAAAAAACAAACATGGCCACCAAATAGATGACCGCATGTCCGATCGAATTACGGCAAACAATTAGCATAAAATTAAATTAAAATCACCAGAGAGAAAGGAAGGGGAGGAAAGAATTACGCCTTAACACTATTGACATGAGGCTTTTTAGACTGCAACGGATCGTAAAATAAATAAATAATAGGGCTATCCCAAAGACTACCAAAAACTAAATAAATAAAAATTTACAACGTAAAATAAACTAGAAACGTGTCTCCAGAAGGTACGAAGGAAGAATAATAAAATTTACATATCTGGTAACATTAGCAAAAGAGAAAAATTAGGCCTACCAGGCGAAATAAAATACAGTATTAAAACATTAATATAAGGCCTATATCGGAGCTCCATAACAATATATATAAATTTTTAAATAATTACGTACCTTAAAAACTTCTCTGTGGAGACACAATAATAATAAAATAATTAACACATTCTAAATAACATAAAAGATATGAACTGCCTGCACATTGCTGCGGTAGAACACACAATCCGCTTCGACCATCCAGGAGGCTTTCCTTGTTGTAGGCAGTAAAATACGCAGATCACACGTCATCTTCCAGGCAAATTATAAAATAATAGCCTAGGAGCACATGCATTTCCTTAGTTTTGAATAAAGTCATGTTTCGTAGAGGCTAGGGGCCACAGCCCCCAGCACGACGGAGATACCCTCTTTCACAACCAACTGGCTAGTTGCTTTCCTGACGACAGACTATCAGATCACAAGATGGCGGAGAATCCAAAGTCAAATACCGCACTGCATTCATGTTAATTGAAATTGTCCAATCACAGCTTGACACATCAAACAACAATGTGCATATTATATAATTATTTTGGTGGCATGATGAATATATATATTCTTTTGTTCAATGACGTAGAATACAATATGCTTCAATTATTTCTCTACTAGAATGAGTTTAGAAGGCACCACAAACACACTCTAGCGGTGGAAGATACAAGCTCGGCTAGAGGCCAATAGCTGATGCTACCTCTAGTTCATAAGGCTAACCAAGCCAACCAGGCGGACGTTTTAAATGTCGGGAAGATACATATAAGGGAGATACATTTTAAAAACGTTGGAACGGGCTTTGCACGTAACAGTCTCCCTCCCTTAAGCGTGAACACCGTTCACGAATATGCCTAGGCATAGGCAGTACTCCATAACTAGTCGATTCACCAAGCATGTTTCCAGAAGATAATGTTCACCAGTTAACTCCAATTGATGGACAAAACCGCATCGTTTTGGTTAGGAAGAGTGCAGGGTCAGATTATCAGTGAAGGGATAATTGATCACCTCGCAAACCACTTAGTTAACAGCTTCACTGTGTCCATAAGTCTTCAGAAACGCGGAACACCAGCACCTGCAGTGCTTTCAGAGTCCGAGACACGTTAGATAAATTTTCAAAAGGTCCAATGTTGTTAGCTTTAGACGAAGTAGGTGGAAGCAATATGCCAGATATCATGCGACGAGTGGGCAGCCATTTACAAAACAGAAGTTAATCTTATTTCAAAAAATAAAATTTACAGAAATTACTAATTCTTACTACATTTGATAAAAGAGAAACAAAGTTGAATTTAAATGAAGAAAGAAAATCCTGACCATGCCCTGGATCCGTGCTCACAATAGTTAATTAAATAACAAGGTTACCTTGTTACAGACTAGTAGTACATTTCAATAATATGCGAGTTGAACGGCTATACATTTAGCAGGAGCTACGGTTGAGGAATGACCACTCAAATTCCCAAGGAAACAGGTATACAAGATCACCATGAGTTAGGTCTCCCACCGAGTCCAACTTACATGCTAGCATCTTCTATGAAAACATCAAAATTAGTTTCAATTTTACAATTTACCATAAAATGGGAATTACCCAACAGTTACAAGTTGTATGCAACTAGAGTTTTTAAACCCAATTCAAAATTACAGAAGGAACAGATGCCTGAAGGCTTCAATGAAGGTTAGGGATACTCTACAATATACAAAAATCAGTTTACAAAATTTATGGTAGCATTTCCTCATTACAATTCTCTCCACCTCGTTTTATGTGCGAGAGATGCACTCTGGATATTTTGTTGGCCTTAGGGTTTCGAATAAGAAGAGTAACGGGTGTCAAGAATGCCTCTACATAACAGGGGCCTGTGAAACGAGGGGTCAATTTGCTAGAAACAAGATTACTGACGCCCTTGGGCTCGAAATTACGGACGTACACAACATCCCCAATTTCCAAATCAGTTGGCTTGCGACAGGCATTGTGTCGCTTGGCAAGTTGGTCATGTGATACCTTAATACTCTCTCTAGCCTTGTCGAATTTCGCCCTCATATCCTCGGGCGTGAAACTGTCTGGAAGAAGATCGTGCAGGTTCCACAGATTAGACAACGGAGAATTAGCCATAAACGAAAACATTAACGAAAAAGGGGTGGCTTGCGTGCTCTCGTGCACGGCGGTGTTGAAAGCAAAATTGAGCCAATGCAAATTAGACTCCCACTTGGAATGGTTGTCGTGGTGGAAAGCAATCAGAGCAGAACGGAGATTACGATTGACTCGCTCAGCGAGAGACGGGTTAGGAAAATAGGGAGTGGTGGTTACATGAGAAATAGCATAATCAAATAAGAATTGACGGAATTGATGAGATACAAAGCACTTGGCATTATCTGATACCAGGAACTGACATGGCCCAAAAGATGAAAAGATGGAATTAAGACACTTTATGACGGAACTGGAGCCTGTCTGGTGGGGAATATCCAACTAAACCGGGTGAAACCGTCAGTGCAAACAAGCGCAAATTGGTTTCCCTGACCATAGCGAGGGAACGGGCCAACATGGTCGATAAAAAGCCTCTCCATGGGTCTAGATGCCGGTTCAGATGACAACAGGCCAACCTTAGTAGAAACCGGAGGTTTGCTAATACTACATGAAGCACAATTTCTAATGAGCCTCCTGATGTCGCCATCCATACTTTGCCAAATGAAGAACTGTCTGATTTTAGCTCAGGTCTTGAATACTCCTAGGTGGCCACCAATAGGAGATTCGTGATAGTAACGAAAGATTTCCGGAATGAGGACCGACGGGAGCACAATTTAAGGTAGACGGTCATGACGGACGAACACAATACACCATCCTTTTAGAGAGTAGGGCTTGATCACTTCACCAGAATTGATTCGGTCAATTAGGCTAGATAAGGAGGGATCTTCTTTCTGGAATCTCCTCACATCTTCAAAAAGCACAGGGGAATTGCTGAGAACGACATTGACATAATTTACAGGTGATACAAGGTTTACGGGTTCACATCCTTGAATATCCTCTTCGGCTGTTTCCTCATACATGCGGCTTAATTAATCAGCTACCGCATTTTCAGACCCACGAATATGTTGGACGGTGAACTGGAACGACAGAATCCTAGTTGCCCATCTGGCAATCCTACCAGTTTTACGGGGTTTCCCTAACACCCAGCTCAAGGCCTGGTTATCGGTCTCGAGGAGAAACTTAGAGTGCTCAAGATACATACGGAATTTTTCCAGGGCGAACAACACTGCTAAACCCTCAAGTTCGTATATGGAATACTCCCTCTCTGCGTCCGTTAAGGTACGAGAAGCGTATGCAATGGGTTGCCTACCCAGACCAGACTCTTGCAGTAGGACACAACCAACACCACGACCAGACGCATCAGTCTGCACAATGAATTGCTTCCCAAAATCCGGAATGGCTAATACAGGGGCGTTAGAGAGCGCAAGCTTTAGATCTTCGAAGGCTGCCTGCTGAGAGGGACCCCACTCAAACTTCACAGCCGTTTTGCGTAATTGATTTAGAGGAGCAGCACGGTCGGCAAAGTTACTGATGAACTTCCGGAAGAAGTTCACCATACCAATATAACGAGCATCACCCTTGGCGTTCTTGGGTGGTTTAAAATCTCTGATGGCCTGAGTGCGAGACCGGTCCACGGAGATACCAGATGCGGAAACACTATGACCCAAGAAGGAAATTTTGGGCTTGGCAAAGGAAACCTTGGACAATTTGACGGTAAGGCCAGCGTCACGCAACCGATCAAGTACAACTTTCAGATGATCAACGTGTTCCTCGAAGGACTCAGAATAGATCACCACATCGTCAAGATAGTGGTACACAAATTTGAATTTAATTTCTGAAAACACCTTGTCCAGAAGTCTGCTCAACACAGCGGCTCCGGTGGATAGGCCAAACGGGACACGGGCATACTCAAACAGGTTCCAGCCAGTGGAAAAAGCAGTAACATGCCTGGATTCCGGAGAGAGGGAATTTGGAAGTAAGAAGAATTTAAATCGAGGATCGTGAACACCTTCGCGTTGCGAAACCAACTAAAGCATGTATGAAGGTCCGGCAAAGGAATGGATTGTAAAACAACCTTTTGATTAAGAGCCCTATAGTCGACCACCGGCCGAAAACCACCGTTATGTTTTGGCACAAGAAATACAGGGAATGAGTAGGCAGAGATAGAGGGTTGGATTACACCTTCTTCGAACATCTTGTCGATGATCTTCCGAAGTTCAGCCATCTTGGGCGGGGCAAGGCGATACGGGCTGGAACGCACCGGCACAGAATCGGTTAGCTCAATCTTGTATTCCATCAAATGGGTTACACCCAACTTGTCAGTAAATACATCACTATACTCCTGACATAACCTCTTAATGGCATCCTTTTGAAGACTCGTTAAATTTTCCAGATCGAGATCCTCAATAGTCATAGGTTCACTAACTGAATTGAGAGCAGGAGAAGATAAAACCGGGTTAAACGATAATTTACTTTGCGGATTAAACTTAAACCGTAAGTTGCGAGCACCAAAATCAAGAAGCATACCAACGTGTGACATGAAATTAGCTCCAATGACCACAGAACAAGAAAGATTTCTGGCAACAAAAAATTTAAACTTCCAAGAAAAATTTAGAATATGGATTTTGACTGTCATACTAACCAAAATATTTAAGTTTGAACAATTTGCCGAAATAAAAGATTCATTGTTAGGCTCTATCTCAGGTAATTTGCAAACACTCTTCATAGATAAAAACCAGACCTCGCTTATAAAGGATGCGACACTACCAGAATCAAGCAATGCAGAAACGAGCTCGTCATTAACACAAATTTCAATAAACGGGGATATTCCTTTAGCCACAGGAGAAATTCCAAAATCATTATTCACTCTAAAACGATTACAATTAGATGACGAGGACACCCGCACCACAGGTTTCACATTATGTTTAGAATTAGGCTGACTTGCCACGACATTGCTCACCGACAGGTTAGGTAGGTCAGCGACATAAGCAGAATTAGCACGTGATGAATTAGTTTTCAAAGAGTTACCAAGATTTTCATTAGTAGGGTGACCAGAAACTTCACAGGGTTTTCCCAAATTCTCATGCACAGAAATATCCTTAGAAGTAACACCCGAATTGGTCTCCAAAATATCCCGTCATTGGCGATACACAACTTGGTTATTCGGGCACACCTTCTTAACATGTCCCACGCCACCGCACGTGTGGCACTTATTATTGGGTCTTGAATGACACATAACCTTAGGAGGGGGACGAGACATCAAGGAACGAGGAGGAACATTAGCTACACGAAGGGAATCTGCATGTTTCACAGCCATAGCCTCTATAACGACCTGTTTCAGCTCGACAAATGACGAAGGCCTGGTACACATAGTCATGTATGACCTATATTGAGGCGAAAACCCATTTACAATAGATGACACCAACTGTCGTTCAGTTAAAGGGGATGCAAATACCTGGGCATATACCTTAATGTCACTGACATAGTCGCTAAGTGACTCGTCCAACCTTTGGACACGATATAAGAACTTTTGCTCGAGAGATCTAAGGGCACTCGCAGGGACAAAAAACCACAACACTTCCCTAATGAACAAGGCTAAGGACATGCGGAGGTGGATAGCTTCAATCAGCTTATCGCGCAGCATACCGGATGCAACAGGATACAATAGTTGGAAAATCTGATTTTCCGACATCCCAAAAATCGAGGCATGGTTACCCAATTCGACCACTTGCTTTAAAAATAGGACCACCTGGGTAACGTCATCTAGGTTGAAACTCTTCAACTTAGTTAAGAAACTAGAAATAGGGTGAGGAATCGACCCATAATTAACGGTAGGGGAGTACGTAGCATTTGGAAAAGAGACATTATTACAAGGGCAGCTCCCTCGCACACCCTCTACAGGAGACAAAACATTTACATTGCCAGAGAAAAAACTGGGATGCAATGGGTCGGCAGGACCCAGGAAATCATTAGGTGACCTAACATGAGAAGAATGACCGTATCCAGGGTTAAGTGGTCTGGACGAGCCAGAACCAGGCAATAGAGGGGCAGGCAAACCACTACTAGTAATCGATCCCAAAACCTCAGACCTAGTAAACAGAGGTGATTCACGTTCAACCCCAGAAGAACTCTCCAAATTCACAAGGTTATCTCTTAAGTCAATTAAATCAAAAGCACTATTATTGTTGGCCATTTTGAAAAACACAGAATGCAGGCAGACAATACAGAAAGAAACAAATTTTAGGAATTACGAGGACAGTTTACAATTTCACAACAATGCCATAACTACCAATTATCAACACCATAGATTAGGTTGACACTCGAACACAGCCACAATACTATACAAAATCATGCACAATGTTGCCCAGAACTGCAGACGTCATCGCTTGCTTTGCTCGAGAACAGGAAGCTAAATTACAAAAATTGCCACAAACCACATGGCGAAGGGCTTCAGACAGGGCTCCTCGATGTCTTCACTCGCAGGATGTAGGTCATCAGAAAATCAAGAAACCCACATTTCCCATGCCAAGAACACATGCCAGTCACTTACCAAGCTTCCCTTTTTCAGGGGGAATGTTGCATTACAAACAGGATAAAATTCAGCACCGACACCTCGCTTGGAACAGGTCACTTACATATCACCACATGGATATTCAGAGGCAAACATGAAATCAAACAAACGACAAGGATTAGCAAAACATAATATCAAGTTCACTGGCATGACACATCTCATCAGCAACTGCTCCATCAGCATCAGAAGGGTCCATAAAATGAGCCTGCGGGAATGGGGGAGGGGATAGTTGCAGAAGCGAACACGAGCTCGGTCTGCTACCAAACTGACACCGGGATGTCCAGGGTGGATGGGCCTACTTACCTTTCTGAGAGGTCCGCATCGCTTCAACAGCAAAATCACCGCCAGATGACATGCCCCAACAGATGAACACCTAACGGTGGAAGGAAGGTGGAGAAGAGGGGAAGACACAGGCTCGTCTACAGACACCCTCCGATAACTAACAGAACTGCTGCCGACGAAATAATGCCACAACAGTTGCTTAAAATTTAAAAGAAAATTTAATCACTAAAAGGGGCAAAGAAAAGTGAAAATTTAACAAAATCATTTAAAAAAAGAAGAAAATCTATGGCCAAGACAAACTCTCTCTGGTGAGGCATATGGCTTAAAGCACACATAAGTTATTTACATAAGTAGGCAAGAGACGGTTTAACATGCTTGCTGAGCTAAAAGAAAATATTTAATTTAAAATTTAAATAATAATGCCCAAAAGATAAAAAAAAACAGGAATACAGGTATTACCAAATGCGAATGGACTTGATAATTTACTAAGGTATGTAATACCGACCCGACATGCAGAGATCAAGGCCACGATGCAAAACGAAAAATTTAAAATTAAATTAATAAAATAAAATAAGATCAATTATGAAATCCACAACATTCGTGACGGAGAAAAACACAGGAACATTCACCAAAAACACAAAGTTAAACCTACAAGGTTAACAAAAAACATATTAAGCTAACACCACAACACGTTTGAGTTTCCCGGTCGACGCCTAGAGAATACGCTCTCAAGACCAGAATGCACTCGGGCCAAACAAAAAACAAACATGGCCACCAAATAGATGACCGCATGTCCGATCGAATTACGGCAAACAATTAGCATAAAATTAAATTAAAATCACCAGAGAGAAAGGAAGGGGAGGAAAGAATTACGCCTTAACACTATTGACATGAGGCTTTTTAGACTGCAACGGATCGTAAAATAAATAAATAAATAAATAAATAATAGGGCTATCCCAAAGACTACCAAAAACTAAATAAATAAAAATTTACAACGTAAAATAAACTAGAAACGTGTCTCCAGAAGGTACGAAGGAAAAATAATAAAATTTACATATCTGGTAACATTAGCAAAAGAGAAAAATTAGGCCTACCAGGCGAAATAAAATACAGTATTAAAACATTAATATAAGGCCTATATCGGAGCTCCATAACAATATATATAAATTTTTAAATAATTACGTACCTTAAAAACTTCTCTGTGGAGACACAATAATAATAAAATAATTAACACATTCTAAATAACATAAAAGATATGAACTGCCTGCACATTGCTGCGGTAGAACACACAATCCGCTTCGACCATCCAGGAGGCTTTCCTTGTTGTAGGCAGTAAAATACGCATATCACACGTCATCTTCCAGGCAAATTATAAAATAATAGCCTAGGAGCACATGCATTTCCTTAGTTTTGAATAAAGTCATGTTTCGTAGAGGCTAGGGGCCACAGCCCCCAGCACGACGGAGATACCCTCTTTCACAACCAACTGGCTAGTTGCTTTCCTGACGACAGACTATCAGATCACAAGATGGCGGAGAATCCAAAGTCAAATACCGCACTGCATTCATGTTAATTGAAATTGTCCAATCACAGCTTGACACATCAAACAACAATGTGCATATTATATAATTATTTTGGTGGCATGATGAATATATATATTCTTTTGTTCAATGACGTAGAATACAATATGCTTCAATTATTTCTCTACTAGAATGAGTTTAGAAGGCACCACAAACACACTCTAGCGGTGGAAGATACAAGCTCGGCTAGAGGCCAATAGCTGATGCTACCTCTAGTTCATAAGGCTAACCAAGCCAACCAGGCGGACGTTTTAAATGTCGGGAAGATACATATAAGGGAGATACATTTTAAAAACGTTGGAACGGGCTTTGCACGTAACAGTCTCCCTCCCTTAAGCGTGAACACCGTTCACGAATATGCCTAGGCATAGGCAGTACTCCATAACTAGTCGATTCACCAAGCATGTTTCCAGAAGATAATGTTCACCAGTTAACTCCAATTGATGGACAAAACCGCATCGTTTTGGTTAGGAAGAGTGCAGGGTCAGATTATCAGTGAAGGGATAATTGATCACCTCGCAAACCACTTAGTTAACAGCTTCACTGTGTCCATAAGTCTTCAGAAACGCGGAACACCAGCACCTGCAGTGCTTTCAGAGTCCGAGACACGTTAGATAAATTTTCAAAAGGTCCAATGTTGTTAGCTTTAGACGAAGTAGGTGGAAGCAATATGCCAGATATCATGCGACGAGTGGGCAGCCATTTACAAAACAGAAGTTAATCTTATTTCAAAAAATAAAATTTACAGAAATTACTAATTCTTACTACATTTGATAAAAGAGAAACAAAGTTGAATTTAAATGAAGAAAGAAAATCCTGACCATGCCCTGGATCCGTGCTCACAATAGTTAATTAAATAACAAGGTTACCTTGTTACAGACTAGTAGTACATTTCAATAATATGCGAGTTGAACGGCTATACATTTAGCAGGAGCTACGGTTGAGGAATGACCACTCAAATTCCCAAGGAAACAGGTATACAAGATCACCATGAGTTAGGTCTCCCACCGAGTCCAACTTACATGCTAGCATCTTCTATGAAAACATCAAAATTAGTTTCAATTTTACAATTTACCATAAAATGGGAATTACCCAACAGTTACAAGTTGTATGCAACTAGAGTTTTTAAACCCAATTCAAAATTACAGAAGGAACAGATGCCTGAAGGCTTCAATGAAGGTTAGGGATACTCTACAATATACAAAAATCAGTTTACAAAATTTATGGTAGCATTTCCTCATTACAATTCTCTCCACCTCGTTTTATGTGCGAGAGATGCACTCTGGATATTTTGTTGGCATTAGGGTTTCGAATAAGAAGAGTAACGGGTGTCAAGAATGCCTCTACATAACAGGGGCCTGTGAAACGAGGGGTCAATTTGCTAGAAACAAGATTACTGACGCCCTTGGGCTCGAAATTACGGACGTACACAACATCCCCAATTTCCAAATCAGTTGGCTTGCGACAGGCATTGTGTCGCTTGGCAAGTTGGTCATGTGATACCTTAATACTCTCTCTAGCCTTGTCGAATTTCGCCCTCATATCCTCGGGCGTGAAACTGTCTGGAAGAAGATCGTGCAGGTTCCACAGATTAGACAACGGAGAATTAGCCATAAACGAAAACATTAACGAAAAAGGGGTGGCTTGCGTGCTCTCGTGCACGGCGGTGTTGAAAGCAAAATTGAGCCAATGCAAATTAGACTCCCACTTGGAATGGTTGTCGTGGTGGAAAGCAATCAGAGCAGAACGGAGATTACGATTGACTCGCTCAGCGAGAGACGGGTTAGGAAAATAGGGAGTGGTGGTTACATGAGAAATAGCATAATCAAATAAGAATTGACGGAATTGATGAGATACAAAGCACTTGGCATTATCTGATACCAGGAACTGACATGGCCCAAAAGATGAAAAGATGGAATTAAGACACTTTATGACGGAACTGGAGCCTGTCTGGTGGGGAATATCCAACTAAACCGGGTGAAACCGTCAGTGCAAACAAGCGCAAATTGGTTTCCCTGACCATAGCGAGGGAACGGGCCAACATGGTCGATAAAAAGCCTCTCCATGGGTCTAGATGCCGGTTCAGATGACAACAGGCCAACCTTAGTAGAAACCGGAGGTTTGCTAATACTACATGAAGCACAATTTCTAATGAGCCTCCTGATGTCGCCATCCATACTTTGCCAAATGAAGAACTGTCTGATTTTAGCTCAGGTCTTGAATACTCCTAGGTGGCCACCAATAGGAGATTCGTGATAGTAACGAAAGATTTCCGGAATGAGGACCGACGGGAGCACAATTTAAGGTAGACGGTCATGACGGACGAACACAATACACCATCCTTTTAGAGAGTAGGGCTTGATCACTTCACCAGAATTGATTCGGTCAATTAGGCTAGATAAGGAGGGATCTTCTTTCTGGAATCTCCTCACATCTTCAAAAAGCACAGGGGAATTGCTGAGAACGACATTGACATAATTTACAGGTGATACAAGGTTTACGGGTTCACATCCTTGAATATCCTCTTCGGCTGTTTCCTCATACATGCGGCTTAATTAATCAGCTACCGCATTTTCAGACCCACGAATATGTTGGACGGTGAACTGGAACGACAGAATCCTAGTTGCCCATCTGGCAATCCTACCAGTTTTACGGGGTTTCCCTAACACCCAGCTCAAGGCCTGGTTATCGGTCTCGAGGAGAAACTTAGAGTGCTCAAGATACATACGGAATTTTTCCAGGGCGAACAACACTGCTAAACCCTCAAGTTCGTATATGGAATACTCCCTCTCTGCGTCCGTTAAGGTACGAGAAGCGTATGCAATGGGTTGCCTACCCAGACCAGACTCTTGCAGTAGGACACAACCAACACCACGACCAGACGCATCAGTCTGCACAATGAATTGCTTCCCAAAATCCGGAATGGCTAATACAGGGGCGTTAGAGAGCGCAAGCTTTAGATCTTCGAAGGCTGCCTGCTGAGAGGGACCCCACTCAAACTTCACAGCCGTTTTGCGTAATTGATTTAGAGGAGCAGCACGGTCGGCAAAGTTACTGATGAACTTCCGGAAGAAGTTCACCATACCAATATAACGAGCATCACCCTTGGCGTTCTTGGGTGGTTTAAAATCTCTGATGGCCTGAGTGCGAGACCGGTCCACGGAGATACCAGATGCGGAAACACTATGACCCAAGAAGGAAATTTTGGGCTTGGCAAAGGAAACCTTGGACAATTTGACGGTAAGGCCAGCGTCACGCAACCGATCAAGTACAACTTTCAGATGATCAACGTGTTCCTCGAAGGACTCAGAATAGATCACCACATCGTCAAGATAGTGGTACACAAATTTGAATTTAATTTCTGAAAACACCTTGTCCAGAAGTCTGCTCAACACAGCGGCTCCGGTGGATAGGCCAAACGGGACACGGGCATACTCAAACAGGTTCCAGTCAGTGGAAAAAGCAGTAACATGACTGGATTCCGGAGAGAGGGAATTTGGAAGTAAGAAGAATTTAAATCGAGGATCGTGAACACCTTCGCGTTGCGAAACCAACTAAAGCATGTATGAAGGTCCGGCAAAGGAATGGATTGTAAAACAACCTTTTGATTAAGAGCCCTATAGTCGACCACCGGCCGAAAACCACCGTTATGTTTTGGCACAAGAAATACAGGGAATGAGTAGGCAGAGATAGAGGGTTGGATTACACCTTCTTCGAACATCTTGTCGATGATCTTCCGAAGTTCAGCCATCTTGGGCGGGGCAAGGCGATACGGGCTGGAACGCACCGGCACAGAATCGGTTAGCTCAATCTTGTATTCCATCAAATGGGTTACACCCAACTTGTCAGTAAATACATCACTATACTCCTGACATAACCTCTTAATGGCATCCTTTTGAAGACTCGTTAAATTTTCCAGATCGAGATCCTCAATAGTCATAGGTTCACTAACTGAATTGAGAGCAGGAGAAGATAAAACCGGGTTAAACGATAATTTACTTTGCGGATTAAACTTAAACCGTAAGTTGCGAGCACCAAAATCAAGAAGCATACCAACGTGTGACATGAAATTAGCTCCAATGACCACAGAACAAGAAAGATTTCTGGCAACAAAAAATTTAAACTTCCAAGAAAAATTTAGAATATGGATTTTGACTGTCATACTAACCAAAATATTTAAGTTTGAACAATTTGCCGAAATAAAAGATTCATTGTTAGGCTCTATCTCAGGTAATTTGCAAACACTCTTCATAGATAAAAACCAGACCTCGCTTATAAAGGATGCGACACTACCAGAATCAAGCAATGCAGAAACGAGCTCGTCATTAACACAAATTTCAATAAACGGGGATATTCCTTTAGCCACAGGAGAAATTCCAAAATCATTATTCACTCTAAAACGATTACAATTAGATGACGAGGACACCCGCACCACAGGTTTCACATTATGTTTAGAATTAGGCTGACTTGCCACGACATTGCTCACCGACAGGTTAGGTAGGTCAGCGACATAAGCAGAATTAGCACGTGATGAATTAGTTTTCAAAGAGTTACCAAGATTTTCATTAGTAGGGTGACCAGAAACTTCACAGGGTTTTCCCAAATTCTCATGCACAGAAATATCCTTAGAAGTAACACCCGAATTGGTCTCCAAAATATCCCGTCATTGGCGATACACAACTTGGTTATTCGGGCACACCTTCTTAACATGTCCCACGCCACCGCACGTGTGGCACTTATTATTGGGTCTTGAATGACACATAACCTTAGGAGGGGGACGAGACATCAAGGAACGAGGAGGAACATTAGCTACACGAAGGGAATCTGCATGTTTCACAGCCATAGCCTCTATAACGACCTGTTTCAGCTCGACAAATGACGAACGCCTGGTACACATAGTCATGTATGACCTATATTGAGGCGAAAACCCATTTACAATAGATGACACCAACTGTCGTTCAGTTAAAGGGGATGCAAATACCTGGGCATATACCTTAATGTCACTGACATAGTCGCTAAGTGACTCGTCCAACCTTTGGACACGATATAAGAACTTTTGCTCGAGAGATCTAAGGGCACTCGCAGGGACAAAAAACCACAACACTTCCCTAATGAACAAGGCTAAGGACATGCGGAGGTGGATAGCTTCAATCAGCTTATCGCGCAGCATACCGGATGCAACAGGATACAATAGTTGGAAAATCTGATTTTCCGACATCCCAAAAATCGAGGCATGGTTACCCAATTCGACCACTTGCTTTAAAAATAGGACCACCTGGGTAACGTCATCTAGGTTGAAACTCTTCAACTTAGTTAAGAAACTAGAAATAGGGTGAGGAATCGACCCATAATTAACGGTAGGGGAGTACGTAGCATTTGGAAAAGAGACATTATTACAAGGGCAGCTCCCTCGCACACCCTCTACAGGAGACAAAACATTTACATTGCCAGAGAAAAAACTGGGATGCAATGGGTCGGCAGGACCCAGGAAATCATTAGGTGACCTAACATGAGAAGAATGACCGTATCCAGGGTTAAGTGGTCTGGACGAGCCAGAACCAGGCAATAGAGGGGCAGGCAAACCACTACTAGTAATCGATCCCAAAACCTCAGACCTAGTAAACAGAGGTGATTCACGTTCAACCCCAGAAGAACTCTCCAAATTCACAAGGTTATCTCTTAAGTCAATTAAATCAAAAGCACTATTATTGTTGGCCATTTTGAAAAACACAGAATGCAGGCAGACAATACAGAAAGAAACAAATTTTAGGAATTACGAGGACAGTTTACAATTTCACAACAATGCCATAACTACCAATTATCAACACCATAGATTAGGTTGACACTCGAACACAGCCACAATACTATACAAAATCATGCACAATGTTGCCCAGAACTGCAGACGTCATCGCTTGCTTTGCTCGAGAACAGGAAGCTAAATTACAAAAATTGCCACAAACCACATGGCGAAGGGCTTCAGACAGGGCTCCTCGATGTCTTCACTCGCAGGATGTAGGTCATCAGAAAATCAAGAAACCCACATTTCCCATGCCAAGAACACATGCCAGTCACTTACCAAGCTTCCCTTTTTCAGGGGGAATGTTGCATTACAAACAGGATAAAATTCAGCACCGACACCTCGCTTGGAACAGGTCACTTACATATCACCACATGGATATTCAGAGGCAAACATGAAATCAAACAAACGACAAGGATTAGCAAAACATAATATCAAGTTCACTGGCATGACACATCTCATCAGCAACTGCTCCATCAGCATCAGAAGGGTCCATAAAATGAGCCTGCGGGAATGGGGGAGGGGATAGTTGCAGAAGCGAACACGAGCTCGGTCTGCTACCAAACTGACACCGGGATGTCCAGGGTGGATGGGCCTACTTACCTTTCTGAGAGGTCCGCATCGCTTCAACAGCAAAATCACCGCCAGATGACATGCCCCAACAGATGAACACCTAACGGTGGAAGGAAGGTGGAGAAGAGGGGAAGACACAGGCTCGTCTACAGACACCCTCCGATAACTAACAGAACTGCTGCCGACGAAATAATGCCACAACAGTTGCTTAAAATTTAAAAGAAAATTTAATCACTAAAAGGGGCAAAGAAAAGTGAAAATTTAACAAAATCATTTAAAAAAAGAAGAAAATCTATGGCCAAGACAAACTCTCTCTGGTGAGGCATATGGCTTAAAGCACACATAAGTTATTTACATAAGTAGGCAAGAGACGGTTTAACATGCTTGCTGAGCTAAAAGAAAATATTTAATTTAAAATTTAAATAATAATGCCCAAAAGATAAAAAAAACAGGAATACAGGTATTACCAAATGCGAATGGACTTGATAATTTACTAAGGTATGTAATACCGACCCGACATGCAGAGATCAAGGCCACGATGCAAAACGAAAAATTTAAAATTAAATTAATAAAATAAAATAAGATCAATTATGAAATCCACAACATTCGTGACGGAGAAAAACACAGGAACATTCACCAAAAACACAAAGTTAAACCTACAAGGTTAACAAAAAACATATTAAGCTAACACCACAACACGTTTGAGTTTCCCGGTCGACGCCTAGAGAATACGCTCTCAAGACCAGAATGCACTCGGGCCAAACAAAAAACAAACATGGCCACCAAATAGATGACCGCATGTCCGATCGAATTACGGCAAACAATTAGCATAAAATTAAATTAAAATCACCAGAGAGAAAGGAAGGGGAGGAAAGAATTACGCCTTAACACTATTGACATGAGGCTTTTTAGACTGCAACGGATCGTAAAATAAATAAATAAATAAATAAATAATAGGGCTATCCCAAAGACTACCAAAAACTAAATAAATAAAAAATTACAACGTAAAATAAACTAGAAACGTGTCTCCAGAAGGTACGAAGGAAAAATAATAAAATTTACATATCTGGTAACATTAGCAAAAGAGAAAAATTAGGCCTACCAGGCGAAATAAAATACAGTATTAAAACATTAATATAAGGCCTATATCGGAGCTCCATAACAATATATATAAATTTTTAAATAATTACGTACCTTAAAAACTTCTCTGTGGAGACACAATAATAATAAAATAATTAACACATTCTAAATAACATAAAAGATATGAACTGCCTGCACATTGCTGCGGTAGAACACACAATCCGCTTCGACCATCCAGGAGGCTTTCCTTGTTGTAGGCAGTAAAATACGCATATCACACGTCATCTTCCAGGCAAATTATAAAATAATAGCCTAGGAGCACATGCATTTCCTTAGTTTTGAATAAAGTCATGTTTCGTAGAGGCTAGGGGCCACAGCCCCCAGCACGACGGAGAGACCCTCTTTCACAACCAACTGGCTAGTTGCTTTCCTGACGACAGACTATCAGATCACAAGATGGCGGAGAATCCAAAGTCAAATACCGCACTGCATTCATGTTAATTGAAATTGTCCAATCACAGCTTGACACATCGAACAACAATGTGCATATTATATAATTATTTTGGCGGCATGATGAATATATATATTCTTTTGTTCAATGACGTAGAATACAATATGCTTCAATTATTTCTCTACTAGAATGAGTTTAGAAGGCACCACAAACACACTCTAGCGGTGGAAGATACAAGCTCGACTAGAGGCCAATAGCTGCTGCTACCTCTAGTTCATAAGGCTAACCAAGCCAACCAGGCGGACGTTTTAAATGTCGGGAAGATACATATAAGGGAGATACATTTTAAAAACGTTGGAACGGGCTTTGCACGTAACAATAACGACTGAGCAATGATAAAGAAAGAAATATAATAAAAATCAAATTAAAAAAAAAACTCGTCGCCGGGAATCAAACCCCAGCCCGCCGGGTGAAAGTTAGCTGCGTTAACCACTCAACCAGAAATCTAGATAAGGACTTGCGTTATCAACAGTGATACATACTACTGCTTAGCAAATGATCACGTTGAGGGAAATTTCTCTTTAGTGTATTGCGTTCTTTCTTTCTGTCATCAGTCCACTTCTTGCCGATTTCCAATTTTGAATATTCTATTGTATCACTGTGCATTAATGGGAAACGAATACAATACTTGGCCTAGACGTACCGACATTACTATACATCGTGTTGTTTCCATACATGGCTCACAGATACCGCTGACAGCGTCCTCGGCCTCGATTCCGGACTCGAGTATCTCGAGTTTTACGGTTCCAGACTCGATTCTTCGCGAGTCCACTCGCAGCCCATCACTACTGTATAATGTTTCCTGAGGTCGATACGCCATCTTTGATTATGATTTCATTGTAAGTTAGCAGGGTTTTGATAGCAGCTGTTGTTGGGTTATCCTTTCCTGTCATATTTTCAAGTTTCTTCATGAGTATCTGTCTGCTCAGTAGATCAAAGGCTTTTGTAAAATCTACGAAAATTGCGTAGAATTTCCGAGAAGTGTGTCTTAGAGCGTTTTGAATATCTTCCAGGAGGTTGCCAACCGCATGGAGGGTTCCTCTTCCCTTCCTGAAACCAAACTGTGTTTCTGGTATGAAGGCGTCTGTGAGTGAGTAGAGTCTTTTCGTCAGGAGTTTGGAGAATATCTTAAAGATGTTGTTCTCCAGTGCGATTCCTCTGTATGCGTTGAGGTCCTCTATGTCTCCCTTTCCTTTGTATAACAAGATGATGTTCGACTTTCTCCAGTCCTCTGGTATTTTTCCGGATGTAAGGCATTTGTTAAACATCTTCGTCCACAGCTGGGCGAGTTTTTCAAGAGTGTCTTGGAGGTTTTCGTTGAACACCTCGTCTGGTCCTGTAGCTTTTCCTTTTTTAGTGTCAGGATTGTGTATCTTACTTCGTTCTCGGTTATTGGTTCAAATTCTAAGTTTGATGTCTCTTCTTTTTCGTAAGCTTGTTCTAGATTGTTCTTGTTGTAAATCTGGGTGAAGTGTTGCTCCCAAACATCCATTGGGATTCCTATCACTCCTGCTCTGGATCTCTTCTTGATTGCAATAAAGGGGTCACTTAGGGCTTCTTCCGCTTGTCTTTGAGCATCTGCTTCCGTGTAGTTTGCTTTTTTGAGCGTAATTAGCTTCTTGTATTCTTTCCTCTTTTGTGCATATGTTTTCAGATCGTCGGGTGTATTTGTTTGTTTCGCCTTATGAAGGAGATGAAGGGCTTCTTTTCTCGTACGATAGCACTTTTCGTCAAACCATGGCTGAGCTGTTCGTGTTTTCTTTGGCAATTGTGCATTATGTATATACAACAGCATGGAGTCCAGTGCAGGTTGGAGCAGACCTTCTTCTATTAGACTAGGAAAATTTCCTAGAAGTTCTTCTCCCTTTTTAATGTGTCATTGTTCAGCTTCCTTGAGATCAAGTGAGAGTGACAGGTTTTCGTTGATATGGAGTCTTCTGATAAGGCAAATATGGTGTGGACTGGAAGGTGTTTTTTCAGTGGGGCAACTGTTGATCGGTCCAACACTACTTGTGATTTTATTTTAATGTGTTTTCCTCTGTAGAAGATCAGGTCTGTTGCACTGGATCCGTTGGGTGCAAGGTAAGTTTTTTCTTCCTTTTTATTGACTAGGGTGAACCCTTCTTCCTGTAAAATCTCCAAAACCAGAGCTTTTTTTTTGTCAGGCTTGTCCAGTCTGCAGTTTAGGTCTCCACCCAAGATCACATTTTCTTCTTCCCTTGTTATTGAAATTGCATTAATTATTTGTTCAACATTATCTTCAACTGATTGAGCTGGGCTTGTGTAGAGTCCAATGATAGTGAGTCTAACCGTTTTTATTATGACTGTGTTTTCTTCTGTGTGTTTTAATTTGAGTTTTCCTACAGTGTTGTTATACATGACGGTTACATCTCCTTCTGGTCTACCACGTTCTTTTGATTTTGCTAGTGCATGTGTACCGTAGAAGAGAGGATCATTGATTGGTTCTAAGAGGATAGTTTCAGTGGCTATTATTACGTCAAAATTGTTCCAAAAGTTGGTTGGGGTTGCTGTTCTTAAGTTCTTTAGTCCCTCAACATTCCATAGTAGTCGTTTTAGTGAATTTTTGTTCTTTTGGTTCGTTGGGTTTGGGATCTTCCTAGTCATATCTTGTTCCTGTGTACCGACGAAAACGAAAACGTCTGACTGTAACTCCTCTTGGCCAGAAGTTTTCGTCAGTTGCTTTTTCTAGATCTTCCAATGGTATGGCTACGCGGAAGGCCTTTAGGTAACCAAATGTTGATAGCTCCACGCACTCTGTCACCTCGTTAACGCCTAGATTTTGTAAATGCCTTTCGATTTTTCCTTTTGTGGCATCACGGTGTAGTGTCCCAATGTGCAGGCATGCATATCGAGGACCTGATTGAAGTTCTCCTTCAACTGGGTCCTGAGTTCCGATTATTTTCTGGGGTTCTCTTGAATTTCGTGGGCTTCTGGCTGCACCTGCATAGGTCCCGAGTCCTCTTTCTGGCTCGGGTCTTTGCTCTTGACGAGATGTAGGTATTTCTTGGATATTTAATTCTTGTGATTTTCCTTGTTGTGGAGTTTCAAAAGTTTGTGTCTGTCTGGGCACAGGGTGATCTATCCTTTTATTATCTTCTTTGTTCGCTGTTGGCTTTGCCTTGAGTTGGAGCACCTTCTCAACTGTTCCACACTCGGCATGGCCTACACTTAAATAGATTAGGAAAAGAGTATCTTAGTGATGAAATCTGCAAAATTGTAAATTCCAATGGTAAGAATAATTCAACAGTAATATCATTAGAGTGGAAGCAGGGAAACTGGTAGAAGAAGCCAAACGTGAGGTTTGGCATTCACATCTTTTGAAGTCAAATTTAACGGAGTGCAACAATGGTATTTCGGATTTGTCTAGCAACAATAATAATAACAATTATGATAATAATAATGTAAATAAATCACCAACACAAGCTTGCAAAAGTAACAAATTTAAAATTTACCACCAGAATGTCCAGTCTCTTTATAATAAAAATGATTACATAAATCTAATGCTTAAAAATGAACTTAAAGACATTTCAGCACTATGTATTTCAGAACATTGGCTGAAAGAGGAACAACTCGAATTAATTCAATTCCCAGGGTTTATACAAGCTAGTAAATACTCTAGATCTAATATTAGCCATGGTGGTACTTGCATCTTCTTAAGAAATAATTTAGATCATGAACAGATAACAGCTTATGATTATCTAATTATGGAACAGGATTTTGAATTCTCTGCCGTAAAAATACAGCAGTTTAAGTTAATAATTGTATGCGTATACCGTTCTCCGTCAGGAAAGTTTCCTTTATTTATAGATAAATTAGAATTGTTACTCAATAACATGAGCAAAGTAAATTTCGATATAATAATTTGTGGGGATGTAAATGTGGATTTTATTAAAATTTGATAGAAATTGTGAATTATTAACACAGTTACTAATTTCCTATGGACTGAAACCTACAGTAAATACCCCAACAAGAATAACAAAATTTAGTAAAACCACTCCTGATCAAATTTTTATAAATACAGATAAATATCACCATTCAATAGAAGTCTATTGTCCGGGTTTTAGTGACCACCATGGACAAATACTGAGTTTTGAAGTATCCGAAACAATCAATAATAATGAAAATGGAGTAAAATCAAAGTGCAGGTCATTCACTGAATCAAATGTTACATATTTCAATGACTTATTAAATAAGGAAACATGGTCAGAAATTTATGAACTAGAAAATGTAAATGATAAATTTAATGCATTTAACAGTACCCTAAAACACTATTTTGAAATAGCATTCCCCTTTAAACGAAGAACTGTTCAAAATAACAAAACTAGCAATTGGATAACAACAGGGATTATAAATTCATGTCAAAGAAAGAAATTTCTACACAAATTATATAAACAATACCACACAACACCTGAATTCAATTTATACTACAAAAAATACACTAGCATATTAAATAAGGCAATAAGACTAGCAAAGAAAATGCATAATGATAATTTTATTTACCAATCATCTAATAAAAACAGGGCTATGTGGTCCTGATAAAGAAAGAAACTGGAAAATCTGCTAAAATACAAAGGAACATTACACTGACCAGAAATAATAAAGTGATTAATAATCCAGAGGAAATAGCAAACACTTTTAATGACTATTTTCTGGAAATTCCACAAAAATTATTAAATAAATCACAGGTAAATACACTAAATTCTAATAATAAAATAAATATATGCAGTGATTCTTTATTTATAAATCATGTCACAAGTGAAGAGGAAAGAATAGTTATAAAAGAGCTAAAAATAAATTCTGTGCTGGCATTGATGGCATCCCTGATGCAATTTTAAAGAAATGTGCAGAAAATATAATAAATCCACTTACGCACTTAATAAACAGTTCAATTCTCTCAGGAACTTACCCGGATATTTTGAAGTTATCAAAAGTAATTCCAGTGCACAAAAACGGTTCAAAAGATGAATTAGATAACTATCGTCCTATTACCTTACCAACTGGTATTGCAAAAATTGTGGGAAAAATTATGTATAAGAGACTGATAAGTTTCATAGAAAAAAATAAAATATTATCAAACTCACAACATGGATTCAGAACGGAAAAATCTACACAGACAGCAATTTACGAATGTAGTAATTGTATACTGAAATTAATTGACAATAAGGAACATGTAACTAGCATATTCTTGGATTTATCGAAAGCATTTGATGTTGTTGACCATAAAATCCTCCTTACCAAACTAAATCAATGTGGTATTAGAGGTCTAGCTAATAAATGGATAGAGTCTTACTTAACAAGGCGTAAACAAATAGTAAGCTTGAGACACAAGGATGATGGAACCAAATTACTTAATGAAACATTGTCCAATGAGGGAATTATTGAATTTGGAGTACCCCAGGGTTCGGTTTTGGGCCCACTGCTCTTTCTTCTATATATCAATGATATAACACAGAACGTTCATTCACATAAGGAAATTTTGTTTGCGGACGATACAACACTCGTAATAAAAGGTGAAACTAGACAGGTCATACTGCAGTCGGCTGACTCCGTTACAGGAGAGTTAACCAAATGGTCACAAGATAATCGCCTCATAATAAACTATAAAAAAACAGTATGTCTAAATTTCCACACTATACTGAATAGGAATCCTGTGAAGCCCAATATAACATTAAATGGTCATCAAATAGAAAATAAATCAGAAACAAAGTTTTTAGGACTATGGATACAACAAGACTTGAAATGGAATAAACATATACAATATCTGAATACTAAACTGAACTCGATGTGCTTTGCGTTACGTATTTTGAAAACCTGCACTAGCATGTACACATTAAGAAATACTTATTTTGCTTATTTCCATTCATACTTAAGATATGGGATCATATTTTGGGGTATGTCGCCGGATGCACTAAGCACGTTTAGGATACAAAAGAGGGCGATTAGAATTATGGCAAATGTAAACTCTAGAGAATCATGTAGATCTCTGTTTAACGATTTAAACATTCTCCCACTGCCCTGCATATATATCTTTGAAAGTATTATGTTTTTTAAAAAGAATTTAATGAATAAAGTTGTTTTTCTTAAAACAAACAATGATGTTCATAGGCATAACACAAGACAAAATCAAAACATTCAAATTTCACACACACACACACACAAGCATATGTCAAAAAGGAACTTTTCACACTGGAGTTAAATTATACAATAAACTACCCCAGTATATAAAACTGGCCCCAAAAATAAAAACCTTTGATAGAATGTTGAAAGCTTATCTGCAGTGCCATTGTTTTTACTCAGTAGTTGAATATCTTAGTGTATAGGAGCGATGAAATCTATAATTATATTTTACTTTTGTAATTTAATTGTAATACCTAGCTGTATGTTGTTGTATTTATAGAATTAAGCTTTCATATTATGATAATAGAGTGAGGTGTAAATAGTTGTGCAATAAGATTGTATCTATTAAGATTTGCTATTATAATAAGTTAAAGTTATAATATTAGTAATATATACCTGTTAGTTCTTTTATTTTATAGATGTAAATTCAGTCGTGTCCTATATCAAAAATGTATTGAATGCATGTATTTGATCAAATCGAATTAATAAAAATCTATCTATCTATCTATCTGTCTTCGTGATCATGTTATTCATGTCGTTTTCCAGAAAATTGATAATGTTTTCCACTTTTTCGTTCAAATCCTTCAGGTCATTTCTCTCTTTTGGCTTTAAGATTTCTGGACTACATGAGTCGCAGAACCCAAAGAGTCTACATTTGGATCTCTTCATTATGTCGAATTCTCCGTTTGTAAATTTCGAGCAGATTTTGTGATACCAGGAGTTAATGGTCCCTCGCATTCAATTGCGTCACAATCCCTGTCAATCCATGAATAAAGACATCGCCTTCTACGTCTATTGCATACTCTCTCAAGGAGCATATAATAAGAGAGACGACACTCAATGCTAATTTTCTGGACGCTTATATTGGCTAGAATTTCGTAGAATTCCAGGTCCACGTGGCAATGTTTGGGCTACAATGGCTACCAATCTCGCATATGAAGTAACTACGATTGACTGTGATTATTACGAACGCACATGACTACGTTCGGAACCGATTTTTAGTGTCTGACATTGAATCAAAAGCATTCGTTATTGCACCTCAGGAGGCGATATCGTTCCAAAAATGAAATACCAATGATGAGTTTCAGTGTGACATGTCGGTATGATTTCCAAATCTACGAGAACTATTTTTCCATTTATTTGCCTATTTGAAAGCCTACCGGTGTTAATACAATATAAATGTTCTTAATAATGACTAAATGCTGTTAAAAATGATATAATCGAGAGTAATTAGAGTTTGCTTCATTATACCATCATAACCTCAAAACATTCGTACCCCTCCTCACCCCCAACCACGCTGCACTTTATTCACCAGTAATGTAGCTGCAATGAAATGCTATGTTCATATATTTCATTCTCCCATAAATTCTACCCCCACCCTCCTCTACCGCATGCGATCAATATAACCTCAATATTCTATACATTAATGTGGATTCAGGATGAGGAGTAGGTTTCGAGGAATGATACCGTAGAGTGGGGCGAAGTCGATCAAAAATACTTTTTTTTACATATTACAGTATGAAGATGACGAAATGCAATTTTGAAAACCCATATATATATGTAATGAAGCTTCATCAATCTAATGCTTGCACAATAACATGACAATTTCCGTAAATTACGAAACTATTCCTGTTTGACGTGTGATCGGCTTCACCCCACCTGGTGGGGTGAAGTCGATCACAGGTTTATTTCAGCCTAGAAACGACTTCACACATCATATGGGGTGAAATCGATCATCATTTTGGTTTTTAAAATATTTCAATCATGATTTAACATATAGAAATGGCAAAATTATTACATTTTACTAATATTTAACGCTAGCGAGCTTAGTCTCTCTCTCGTAAAACAAAGATTCCCTATCACTTAAATCTCGATTAATGATAGATAGATAGATAGATAGATAGATAGATAGATAGATAGATAGATAGATAGATGTTTTGTTCATTTCTGCGATAGTCTATGGAAGATTTAGCGTACTCTTTTTAAACTCTTTGAGAGCAATTTCATTATTATTTTCTTTGCATGGACGAATTACATTCAGAGACAAATGGCTTGACAAATTGTATCCACTAATAGCCTTCTTTTCCTCCTCTACATTTCATACATTAGTACGTTTCAGAGGAAACCCCCACTCTGAGCACTTAACTAAACCTTCAATCAAACAATTTTCATCAGTGGTATTCAATGCAAGTTGTCCCCCAAACGTTCAGTGTGTTTACCTTTGACCCAGTAGTATTGTGTTTACCTTTGACCCAATCATTTAGGATAGTATGTCATTCAGAGGCTTTTCTGATGCGTATTTTCCCCCTTTTTTACTCTTTGCACAGCATTGTTCGAATACTGAACATTATAATATCGTTTCCCAGCAGCGCCTGGCTTCTTCTGATATATTCGTACCATGATCGACTTCACCCTACCAAATGTAAACATTTGGTATAATACATTATTTCTTGCATGCGGCATAAATTAGGTGTGGTCTAAAGGGTAGCACAAGAGCACAACACATCAACTTATCAAATGAAGTCGGTGAAGAATTTGGGGTACCGATTGAAACCGGTGGATGACTGTTTGTTGACCAAAGTTTTGAAAAATATTAATAATGGACATTGATTGAAAACTTAACCACACTTAACGTATTATGGTTATAACATACAAATAATATCATATAAATAGCACGGAGCTTCAACATTCCAAAGCAATTTAAATCGTTACTTCTCCATTTACCCACCAGGTGTTAGTTCTGAAATTATATCGAGACGTCACAATGATCGACCTCGCCCCACCTGATCGACTTCACCCCACTCTACGGTAATTAATTTGTGAAAGACAGATTTAATTTATTTGAATACCGCTTTCTGCATGTTTAAATTTTGTCTTTTACATTTGATTGTGCAGCTGAAAACAACCTTCAGAGATGTGAATACCAATAGTTAAGCTCGTTGAGAACACAAACACATGAGATCTTGAACGTGGTCAGTAGGCTACTTGGATGGTTGATGGCACACTGTTTTAAGCCACCCGTCCGCCAACTCCAGCCTCGGAGACCCTCTTTGGAAAACTGGACCAGCCCCGGGTGGAAGATAAACTGCAAATGTCCAAAGCACAAGTCGAAGCAAAAATTAAATTTCAATGTAGGCCCACACAGATAAATGCAATGCATGTAGTAGTATTATTGCAAATCAACACCACATATATGCAAATGGTCGGTAATCCGCCTTTCAATATAGCAGAGGCAGAGTGGGGGAATGTTTGTTTGCAGTAGGACTGTGAAGAGGAGCAGCACATGTGAGTTGCTCTTCTGCCCAGCAACAATCATTGAAGGTTCTAATTCATTCTTCATAGAACCTTGCTCCCCACAAGAAGTATCTGACATCATTAACAATCTTAAGATAACCAACACCTCCTATGATGGCATAACTAGTAAACTACTTAAGACTTGCAACCGTGCCCTCTCAGGACCCATCTCAAAATTTGTCAACTGCTCACTAGTCAATGGTATCGTCCCAGATCCCCTTAAAATTGCTCGTGTTGTACCCATATATAAACAGAATGACAGGTCAGATCCTGGTAATTATAGGCCCATTTCAGTACCATCTGAATTATCAAAAATCTTAGAAATAATTATGAAAACAAGGCTTTTGAGGTATCTAGAGAAATGCCATTATTTTTCTGAATTTCAGTATGGATTTCACGAGAAGGCTGGGGTTAATTCTGCTATTGTTGATATCATAATCGAATTACAAAACAATATAGATAAAGGGAATAAATCTGCTGGTTTCTTTATTGATTTAAAAAAGGCCTTTGATACTGTAAGTCATCCACTGCTTGTATATAAACTGGAGAAGGCGGGTGTGAGAGGTGTGGCATTGTTGTGGTTTAAACATTACTTGGCAAACAGGCAACCATTTGTAAAAGTAGGCACTAATAGAAGTAACTTACAAAGGGTATCGTATGGTGTGCCCCAGGGATCTATTCTAGGGCCGATTCTATTCCTCATATACATAAATGACATAACCTTATGCCCTTTTAAGGGTAGATTATCTCTCTTAGCTGACGATACTTCGTTGTTTTACTTCTCTAAATCTGACAAGGAGATTATATCTGATATCCAGCATGACTGTTATGTCTTGGAGGAATGGCTAAGAATGAATCTGTTAACACCTAATTACTCAAAAACCGTCTGCATGATGTTCCATAAATGTGAATATGATTTAAATGCAACAACAAATATCTCTTTTGGTACTACCAGACTTAAGTGGGTGAAGGAGGTTAAATACCTTGGCTTGACAATAGACAATACTCTTTCTTGGGCATCACATATAACGAATCTAAAAAGTAAAATCTCAGCTTTAGTTGGAATCTTTGCTAAAATCAAGTTTTATGTAACAACACAGACACTACGTGTAATATACTTCGCAATGATTCAGTCTCGGCTCTCATACCTATGTTTCATCTGGGGAAGAGCCTCACAAACTAATTTGAATAATCTGGAGGTTCTACAAAACAGGGCTCTAAGATCAATGTATGGATTCCGTCGTTTATACCCTCGCTGTAGAATGTACACTGAAACTAATATATTGCCGTTGAAACTGCTTGTATCTTTCAACTCTACTTTAATTATTTATAAAATATTGCATAGTCTCATGACCACAAACACTACATTCTCTTTCGTTAATGAAATTCACATGCACTGCACAAGACAAAAAATAAGTTACATGTAGTCATCAATAGAACGACTAAATTTGGAGTCAATGCATTGCAGCACTCGCTCATCTCAGTGTATAACCTGGTACCACTTGATCTAGCAAGAATCTCTCAAATTGGGCCATTTCGTGTAAAGTTGAAAAAGTACTATTTGCTGACTCTGAATGTATAATAATTTATGTATAATAATTTACTCTAAATGTATAATAACTTACTCTTGTGATACCACATTCTTACAATCTTTATCTTTTATGTTTATCAACACTAATTGACTCATAACTTCAAAGCATGCTCATTAGCTTATAGTCTCATTTCTCCATTTATATTATACAGCTTTTTCCTTGGTCATGTATTGTGTCAAAAGCGTCGCTTTGAATACACTTCTATTGCTTATTTGTATACTGTACTCTAAATGTATTATAATTTAGCATATGTATAGTTAGTCCGTCATCTATGTAATGAACTATGTACTGTTCCCCACGACAGAGCTCTGCTCTCGGGAATCTTTTTTCTAGACAAATAAATAAGTAAAAAAAAATAAAAAAATAAAGTAGAGGAATTCTGGGACCTCCTAGATGATGAAATATCTAAAATTCCAAAATCAAATGTGGTGATATTACTTGGAGATTTCAATGCCCAAATAGGAAGAGAGAGGATTCATAGACCAATAGTGGGAGAATATGCTGCACACCAAAGAACAAACAGAAATGGGATGAGATTAATTACTATTTGTAAAAACTTTCAACTTAAGTTAATGTCAACTTTCTTCAAGAAATTGCCAAGAAAAGCTAAAACATGGATTTCTCCAAATCCAATACTAGGTGAATTTCAACTGGATCATGTAGCTATATCCAAAAGAAACATGAAAGAAATTATGAATGTCAAGGTTATAAGAAGCAGAGAATTTGACTCTGATCACTATTTGTCTAAAATTAAACTCAAATTCTTACCCAACAGAAACCACAGAAGAGGGGAAAGAGTAAATAAATATAACACAAATAGACTTCAAATTACACAAGAAACATTGGAAAATTTTCAGGAAGAAATAAAAGTAACTCATCATGGGAAGTGGCAAGATTTATCTAAAGAAATAACCAACGCAGCTCAGAAGACGTTTGGGCTAGCCAAACCTAAGAAGAAACCTTGGTGGAATCAAGTATGTGAGGATACGTTACAAGAGAGAACAAAACAATGGAAAAAGTGGAAATGCTCTGGAAAGACGGAACATTATGACCAATTCAAACAGCAAAGGAAAGACACTGCTAGAATAATAAGGGGAGTTAAAAGATCATTCGAAAAATCACAACTTACTGACCTGCAAGACAGCTTTGTTAAAAATAACTCTCGAAACTTCTATCAGACTTTTAAGAGTCAATTAAAGGGGTATCAAGCGCCTAGCATATGCTTTAAAGATGAAAATGGTAGACTTGGCCTAAGCAATGTTGAGAACTGCGAAATACTTGCGAAGCACTTTGATCAACTTTTAAACTGCCCTGAACCAGATCATAAGTTGGAATTCTCACAAGCAACAGAAAATATGGAAGAAGATATACCACCCAATGCTGAAGAAATTAAAGAAGCAATTAACAATCTAAAAAATAATAAAGCTAGCGGAGAGGACTCTATAACAGCTGAACTTTTGAAATGGTCTCAATCAAAAATCATTGAAGAGCTGCAGTTAATCTTTGAAGATATTTGGAGAACAGAGAGGATTCCAGAGGAATGGAAAGTGGCTCTAATACACCCATTGCATAAAAAAGGGGACAAACAAAACGTTGATAACTATAGAGGCATCTCTCTTCTTCAAATTGCATACAAGGTATTTTCAAAAATATTGCTGAATAGAGTAGAAACATCACTTGACAAGCAACTGGGCGAGTATCAAGCTGGATTTCGAAAAGGTAGATCTTGTTCAGAACAAATATTTAACTTAAAATCCATAATTCGCCATAGGATACTGAATTCAAAGGACATAGTTGTGACTTTTGTAGATTTTAAAAAGGCCTTTGACTCGGTTGATAGAGAAACCATAGATAAAACAATTCGTGAATTTGGAGTGAAAACTAAATTGGCAAACCTAATACGTGAAACCCTTACTGACACGATTTCAAAAGTAAAATTTATGGGTGAGATATCAAAATCTATTAAGATAAATACAGGTGTACGGCAGGGTGATGGTTTATCACCCCTTCTGTTCAACTGTGTTTTAGAGAAAATTGTAAGAATTTGGAATTTAAAGCTAAAGGAACATAACATTTCGCCAGTAACTTTGGGGAGAAGAAACAAAGGCATTGAAATAAGTTGCCTAGCATTTGCAGACGATTTTGCTATATTGTCAGAAAACCTAACAAGTGCAAGAACACAAATCAATCTCTTGGAAGAAATAGCCAACAAAACAGGTTTGAGAATCTCCGTAGAAAAAACTAAATTTATTACAAACATCAAGAACGCTTCAAAATATTTGGCAACAGATATTGGCCCAGTGGAAAAAGTAAAGAAATTCAAATATCTGGGAGAAATAATTCAAGAAAATGGTTTAGAAAAATCTTCGGTAGAAGAAAGGGTACACAAGATGGAAAGAGCATATGGTATCACTAAGAATTTTTATAACAAAAGGTGCTTATCTAAAAATCTTAAAATAAGGCACTACACTACAGTGGTGAAACCGGAATGCCTATACGCAAGTGAATGTCTGGTACTAAACTATAGATTAGATAAACTTGAAGTACTAGAAAGGAGAATCATGAGGAAAATTTTAGGCCCAGTGAAAACAGCAGAAGTATGGAAATTAAGATCTAATGATGAAATATACAGGAACATAGAAAATATAACAGAAACGATAAGAAAAAGGAGATTGCAATTTTTTGGACATATTTACAGAATGGATGATTCCAGATTAACAAAAAGGATATTCAAGTACCTTTGGGAGAAAAGGGCAACAACTAGCTGGATTCAAGAAGTAAAGAAAGATTTAGAAAGAAATAATATAAGTGAAGAAGAAACGGTGAACAGAGAGATCTTTAGAAAAAGGGTATTAAGTATGAAAGGATTCCAAGGAAGATTGCCAAAGAAACCTGGTGCGAAGTGGTCCGAGGACAGAAAGAAGCAGCATAGTGAACGGATGAAGGAGTACTGGAGGGAACGGAAGAGAAAACAACAAAGTGTGAAGAATTGAAATTGGCACGTGGTCCCTAGCAGGCCTCATCGGAAAGGAGAAGAAGAAATAAAAAAAATAGTGTAGGCTGGGCGCCTGATACTTGTTTCATTAGGGGCCGATAACCTCGATGTTAGGCCCCTTATAACAACAATTATCATCATCATCATCATCATCATCAACTTGTTTCATTTATTACTCCTTATCTTAATGAAGCTAGAGAAGGTCTCAAATGACAAATGTGATAAAGCTGAAACAGATTTGTGAACAGAAACGTTTGGCCAAGGGTCTCTTATAGTTCAGAAGTGTTAATATTTGAAAGAAAAATAGCACAGTAGCGCCTCCTGGTGAAATAGACATGTACAATAAAGAAGAGAACAAAAGGCGAGTCAGTATAGATAGATAGATTTTTATTAATTCCATTTGATCAAATACATGCATTCAATACATTTTTGATATAGGACACGTCAGAATTTACATGCATAAAATAAAAGAACTAACAGGTATATATTACTAAGATTATAACTATTTATAACTTATTATAATAGCAAATTTTTAAAGATACAATCTTATTGCACAACTATTTACACCTCACTCTATTATCATAATATGAAAACTTAATTCTATAAATACAACAACATACAGCTAGGTATTAAAATTAAATTAAAAAAGTAAAATATAGTTATAGATTCCATCACTCCTATACGCTAAAATATTCAACTACTGAGTAAAAACAATGGCACTGCAGATAAGCTTTCAACATTCTATCAAAGGTTTTTATTTTTGGGGCCAGTTTTATATACTGGGGTAGTTTATTGTATAATTTAACTCCAGTGTGAAAAGTTCCTTTTTGATATATGCTTGTGTGTGTGTGTGAAATATGAATGTTTTGATTTTGTCTTGTGTTATGCCTATGAACATCATTGTTTGTTTTAAGAAAAACAACTTTATTCATTAAATTCTTTTTAAAAAACATAATACTTTCAAAGATATATATGCAGGGCAGTGGGAGAATGTTTAAATCTTTAAACAGAGGTCTACATGATTCTCTAGAGTTTACATTTGCCATAATTCTAATCGCTCTCTTTTGTATCCTAAACGTGCTTAGTACATCTGGCGACATACCCCAAAATATGATCCCATATCTTAAGTATGAATGGAAATAAGCAAAATAAGTATTTCTTAATGTGTGCATGCTAGTGCAGGTTTTCAAAATACGTAACGCAAAGCACATCGAGTTCAGTTTAGTATTCAGATATTGTATATGTTTATTCCATTTCAAGTCTTGTTGTATCCATAGTCCTAAAAACTTTATTTCCGATTTATTTTCTATTTGATGACCATTTAATGTTATATTGGGCATCGCAGGATTCCTATTCTGTATAGTGTGGAAATTTAGACATACTGTCTTTTTATAGATGGATATATAGATAGATTTTTATTAATTCCATTTGATCAAATACATGCATTCAATACATTTTTGATATAGGACACGTCAGAATTTACATGCATAAAATAAAAGAACTAACAGGTATATATTACTAAGATTATAACTATTTATAACTTATTATAATAGCAAATCTTAATAGATACAATCTTATTGCACAACTATTTACACCTCACTCTATTATCATAATATGAAAACTTAATTCTATAAATACAACAACATACAGCTAGGTATTAAAATTAAATTAAAAAAGTAAAATATAGTTATAGATTCCATCACTCCTATACGCTAAAATATTCAACTACTGAATAAAAACAATGGCACTGCAGATAAGCTTTCAACATTCTATCAAAGGTTTTTATTTTTGGGGCCAGTTTTATATACTGGGGTAGTTTATTGTATAATTTAACTCCAGTGTGAAAAGTTCCTTTTTGATATATGCTTGTGTGTGTGTGTGAAATATGAATGTTTTGATTTTGTCTTGTGTTATGCCTATGAACATCATTGTTTGTTTTAAGAAAAACATCTTTATTCATTAAATTCTTTTTAAAAAACATAATACTTTCAAAGATATATATGCAGGGCAGTGGGAGAATGTTTAAATCTTTAAACAGAGGTCTACATGATTCTCTCGAGTTTACATTTGCCATAATTCTAATCGCTCTCTTTTGTATCCTAAACGTGCTTAGTACATCTGGCGACATACCCCAAAATATGATCCCATATCTTAAGTATGAATGGAAATAAGCAAAATAAGTATTTCTTAATGTGTGCATGCTAGTGCAGGTTTTCAAAATACGTAACGCAAAGCACATCGAGTTCAGTTTAGTATTCAGATATTGTATATGTTTATTCCATTTCAAGTCTTGTTGTATCCATAGTCCTAAAAACTTTGTTTCTGATTTATTTTCTATTTGATGACCATTTAATGTTATATTGGGCATCGCAGGATTCCTATTCTGTATAGTGTGGAAATTTAGACATACTGTCTTTTTATAGTTTATTATGAGGCGATTATCTTGTGACCATTTGGTTAACTCTCCTGTAACGGAGTCAGCAGACTGCTGTATGACCTGTTTAGTTTCACCTTTTATTACGAGTGTTGTATCGTCCGCAAACAAAATTTCCTTATGTGAATGAACGTTCTGTGTTATATCATTGATATATAGAAGAAAGAGTAGTGGGCCCAAAACCGATCCCTGTGGTACTCCAAATTCAATAATTCCCTCATTGGACAATGTTTCATTAAGTAATTTGGTTCCATCATCCTTGTGTCTCAAGCTTACTATTTGTTTACGCCTTGTTAAGTAAGACTCTATCCATTTATTAGCTAGACCTCTAACACCATATTGATTTAGTTTGGTAAGGAGGATTTTATGGTCAACTACATCAAATGCTTTCGATAAATCCAAGAATAGGCCAGTTACATGTTCCTTATTGTCAATTAATTTCAGTATACTATTACTACATTCGTAAATTGCTGTCTGTGTAGATTTTTCCGTTCTAAATCCATGTTGTGAGTTTGATAATATTTTATTTTTTTCTATGAAACTTATCAGTCTCTTATACATAATTTTTTCCACAATTTTTGCAATACCAGTTGGTAAGGTAATAGGACGATAGTTATCTAATTCATCTTTTGAACCGTTTTTGTGCACTGGAATTACTTTTGATAACTTCAAAATATCCGGGTAAGTTCCTGAGAGAATTGAACTGTTTATTAAGTGCGTAAGTGGATTTATTATATTTTCTGCACATTTCTTTAAAATTGCATCAGGGATGCCATCAATGCCAGCACAGAATTTATTTTTTAGCTCTTTTATAACTATTCTTACCTCTTCACTTGTGACATGATTTATAAATAAAGAATCACTGCATATATTTATTTTATTATTAGAATTTAGTGTATTTACCTGTGATTTATTTAATAATTTTTGCGGAATTTCCAGAAAATAGTCATTAAAAGTGTTTGCTATTTCCTCTGGATTATTAATCACTTTATTATTTCTGGTCAGTGTAATGTTCCTTTGTATTTTAGCATATTTTCCAGTTTCTTTCTTTATTACGGACCACATAGCCCTGTTTTTATTAGATGATTGGGAAATAAAATTATCATTATGCATTTTCTTTGCTAGTCTTATTACCTTATTTAATATGCTAGTGTATTTTTTGTAGTATAAATTGAATTCAGGTGTTGTGTGGTATTGTTTATATAATTTGTGTAGAAATTTCTTTCTTTGACATGAATTTATAATCCCTGTTGTTATCCAATTGCTAGTTTTGTTATTTTGAACAGTTCTTCGTTTAAAGGGGAATGCTATTTCAAAATAGTGTTTTAGGGTACTGTTAAATGCATTAAATTTATCATTTACATTTTCTAGTTCATAAATTTCTGACCATGTTTCCTTATTTAATAAGTCATTGAAATATGTAACATTTGCTTCAGTGAATGACCTGCACTTTGATTTTACTCCATTATCATTATTATTGATTACTTCGGATACTTCAAAACTCAGTATTTGTCCATGGTGGTCACTAAAACCCGGACAATAGACTTCTATTGAATGGTGATATTTATCTGTATTTATAAAAATTTGATCAGGAGTGGTTTTACTAAATTTTGTTATTCTTGTTGGTGTATTTACTGTAGGTTTCAGTCCATAGGAAATTAGTAACTGGTTTAATAATTCACAATTTCTATCTATAGTTTATTATGAGACGATTATCTTGTGACCATTTGGTTAACTCTCCTGTAACGGAGTCAGCAGACTGCTGTATGACCTGTTTAGTTTCACCTTTTATTACGAGTGTTGTATCGTCCGCAAACAAAATTTCCTTATGTGAATGAACGTTCTGTGTTATATCATTGATATATAGAAGAAAGAGTAGTGGGCCCAAAACCGATCCCTGGGGTACTCCAAATTCAATAATTCCCTCATTGGACAATGTTTCATTAAGTAATTTGGTTCCATCATCCTTGTGTCTCAAGCTTACTATTTGTTTACGCCTTGTTAAGTAAGACTCTATCCATTTATTAGCTAGACCTCTAACACCGTATTGATTTAGTTTGGTAAGGAGGATTTTATGGTCAACTACATCAAATGCTTTCGATAAATCCAAGAATAGGCCAGTTACATGTTCCTTATTGTCAATTAATTTCAGTATACTATTACTACAATCGTAAATTGCTGTCTGTGTAGATTTTTCCGTTCTAAATCCATGTTGTGAGTTTGATAATATTTTATTTTTTTCTATGAAACTTATCAGTCTCTTATACATAATTTTTTCCACAATTTTTGCAATACCAGTTGGTAAGGTAATAGGACGATAGTTATCTAATTCATCTTTTGAACCGTTTTTGTGCACTGGAATTACTTTTGATAACTTCAAAATATCCGGGTAAGTTCCTGAGAGAATTGAACTGTTTATTAAGTGCGTAAGTGGATTTATTATATTTTCTGCACATTTCTTTAAAATTGCATCAGGGATTCCATCAATGCCAGCACAGAATTTATTTTTTAGCTCTTTTATAACTATTCTTACCTCTTCACTTGTGACATGATTTATAAATAAAGAATCACTGCATATATTTATTTTATTATTAGAATTTAGTGTATTTACCTGTGATTTATTTAATAATTTTTGCGGAATTTCCAGAAAATAGTCATTAAAAGTGTTTGCTATTTCCTCTGGATTATTAATCACTTTATTATTTCTGGTCAGTGTAATGTTCCTTTGTATTTTAGCAGATTTTCCAGTTTCTTTCTTTATTACGGACCACATAGCCCTGTTTTTATTAGATGATTGGGAAATAAAATTATCATTATGCATTTTCTTTGCTAGTCTTATTACCTTATTTAATATGCTAGTGTATTTTTTGTAGTATAAATTGAATTCAGGTGTTGTGTGGTATTGTTTATATAATTTGTGTAGAAATTTCTTTCTTTGACATGAATTTATAATCCCTGTTGTTATCCAATTGCTAGTTTTGTTATTTTGAACAGTTCTTCGTTTAAAGGGGAATGCTATTTCAAAATAGTGTTTTAGGGTACTGTTAAATGCATTAAATTTATCATTTAAATTTTCTAGTTCATAAATTTCTGACCATGTTTCCTTATTTAATAAGTCATTGAAATATGTAACATTTGATTCAGTGAATGACCTGCACTTTGATTTTACTCCATTATCATTATTATTGATTACTTCGGATACTTCAAAACTCAGTATTTGTCCATGGTGGTCACTAAAACCCGGACAATAGACTTCTATTGAATGGTGATATTTATCTGTATTTATAAAAATTTGATCAGGAGTGGTTTTACTAAATTTTGTTATTCTTGTTGGTGTATTTACTGTAGGTTTCAGTCCATAGGAAATTAGTAACTGGTTTAATAATTCACAATTTCTATCAAGTTTTAAGAAATCCACATTTACATCCCCACAAATTATTATATCGAAATTTACTTTGCTCATGTTATTGAGTAACAATTCTAGTTTATCTATAAATAGAGGAAACTTTCCTGACGGAGAACGGTATACGCATACAATTATTAACTTAAATTGCTGAATTTTTACGGCAGAGAATTCAAAATCCTGTTCCATAATTAGATAATCATAAGCTGTTATCTGTTCATGATCTAAATTATTTCTTAAGAAGATGCAAGTACCACCATGGCTAATATTAGATCTAGAGTATTTACTAGCTTGTATAAACCCTGGGAATTGAATTAATTCGAGTTGTTCCTCTTTCAGCCAATGTTCTGAAATACATAGTGCTGAGATGTCTTTAAGTTCATTTTTAAGCATTAGATTTATGTAATCAATTTTATTATAAAGAGACTGGACATTCTGGTGGTAAATTTTAAATTTGTTACTTTTGCAAGCTTGTGTTGGTGATTTATTTACATTATTATTATCATAATTGTTATTATTATTGTTGCTAGACAAATCCGAAATACCATTGTTGCACTCCGTTAAATTTGACTTCAAAAGATGTGAATGCCAAACCTCACGTTTGGCTTCTTCTACCAGTTTCCCTGCTTCCACTCTAATGATATTACTGTTGAATTATTCTTACCATTTGAATTTACAATTTTGCAGATTTCATCACTAAGATACTCTTTTCCTAATCTATTTAAGTGTAGGCCATGCCGAGTGTGGAACTTCCTGTCTAATTTACTTACATCTACAATTTGGACATTTGGAAAACTCTTACAAATTTTATGAATTTTTCCATTTGTAGCCTCTATTTCTACATTTACACATGACTTGGGAATTAAATCGTGTCTCTGCGGAATGTTTACAATAATGACATTTGTTTTTTGCATGGATGGCAATGTACCCTTTAAATCTTTGATTACCTTTTTACTCTCATTTCTATAGACGTCGTTTGCTCCAGCGATGATCACTGCGTAGTCCTTTGCAGTAAGGGACGCACACTCTCCTATCATCCCGTTCGTGACTTCTGCAATCTGAGCTCCTGGCTTCACTGTCGAAGTGACCTCCATTTCTCGGCTTCTCTCCAAAACGCTTGCTGCTACATCTCGCCCGTGGCTATCCGCAAATATCCGCATCTTCCTGGATTTTCTCTTTATCACTCTCTTCTTTTCTTCTTGAGGAAAGTCATCATTTTCTTCGACAAGCACTCCAAATGAATTTGAGACGGGAATTTCAGTTACATGTACTCCATTTATAGGCCTAGGCTTATTCAATCTTACCTTACCAGCAATCACTGTCGACCAAGTTTCCTTGCTTTCCTCTCTGTTTCCTTTTAATTTATTCAACTCTTCCATTAACTTAGCAATATCTTCCTTTAGCAGCTTTATAATTTCGTCTTTTGAGGACAGTTCGTTTCTCAGGTTATGACATTCGCATGACGGTAGCGGTAGGCCTACATTACGACAATCGGTTTCACTTTTCTCCTCATTCAATTTTACCTGAGATCTTGTGATGATTTTATTTGCATTTTTTACTTTTATTTTGCACGACGAGCATAAATCCGTTACGGTTACACAACCTGACGAGATACTAACACTGTTTACTGTCGTCATACTAGAGATCTAAGTGAGCCTAGATGTTTACACCAAATTACACTAAATTTAATTTAATTATTACTACCTAATAGAATTAATCTAATAACCTACCAATAAAGAAGAATGTGAAATACGTATATCTTCCAATCGGGTGAAGTCTCGTAAAAGCACCACTGCTCTACTTGGTTCAAACAGTGATTGAAGAAGTCACCGAATCTTTGGATACACGTTCCCACAACTTAGTTTAAGTTTATTAAATTATCAACAAGAATTTCTAAATACTATCAATATTCCGTATTACACTTGATCTAAGGAAAGTAACTTTATAGATTTTAAGCCTCTGTTATAATATTTTACCACTTTTATCAAATATTTACACTAGCTGCTATTTCACTACACTTTCACTGTGACGCCATCTTGGTGTGCAAAGTCTGTGCGTGTTCACGTGACATGTGACAATCATCTCAAAAGATGATTTGTATTTTGTATTGTATTTCCCACTTGATAAATAAAGATTTACATTAAAACTAACAAGAAGTTTTCAACACTGTAGCACGACCGCTTTGAACACAAGTTATGTTGTTGTTGCTTTTATCATTCAAGGGGCTTGGACATGGTGGTCATTGAGACCCATGTACTTAGGTGTGTGTATTTTTTTACGATAACATGTAATATGGTGACTATTAATAATATATTTATTACATCCAATGGCCAAAGCAAACAAAATAAGAAATATAACTACATAACTAGTCACAACAAATTTCCTTCAAGGACTTATTCCTCTTCATGCAAGTAGCAAGGTGATAACGCTCACATGTTTTCTCGCAGAGAGAACAAACAGTTTATATCAGGTGTGTGAAACTGTAATGTGCGGCAAACTCTGTGGTGAAAACCATGTACCGCATATCGGGTAACAAGAGGACGCAATTCGTAATTGGCAACTTTACTGTTTATCATAGCGTCAGTAGAATAAAAATCGCTCCAAATCTCTGCTTTCTTCTGATGATGCTCTCGCAATAATTCTTGATATGGTGACTGTATTAGTGTGTCTTCGTACTTTAGGTGAGGATTGGGAGGGAGGCAGCCGTGGCCATAAATAAGGAACCATCTTGGCATTTGCCTGCAGTAGACGTGGTAAACCACTTCCAAGAAGGCCTAGTTGGGAATCGAATCCACCTCGCCTCAGGATTGCCACATGAGGCTTAGCATACTCCGTTTCAGACTTCAGATCAGAATTACTTTTATGGGCAGGGCCAGGAAACGAACCCAGACCTCTGGGGAAAGAACCGAGAATGCTAGCCACTACACGAGGTGGTCAAACAAGAATTGTGTCCAGGCATGTATCTAGGCCTAATGGGTAAGACTAGGGAGTTGTGTGTCTACAAGGTATAGGGGAGCTGAAAACATGGTAGCCTTTTTTCCTGGAACTACGAACTGTCATTCACTCATTGAGAACAGTTTCCAGCTAGACTGAAAAGAACCCATTACAGATTTGGGTGCTATTCAGCACCTAGAACAAATACTAGGTACTGAACTCCATTGTCATGCACAGGAATACAATGCTAACTTTCTTACATATTTCGAGTGATCAAGCTAAGAGAACTTTAACCCTCAGTGTAAGTTAAATGTCCCTACGATGCCAGAACAACCCTTGTTCTCTCAGCTATAAAATGCATGTTAGCAGGCTCCACCATCAAATAGGGAGGTACAATTTGACATGCTGCATACATAAAATGATGATTACTAACACAGTAAGACTGAAACCTACAATGAAGCAGCACTCAAAAGGAGCTACGGGCTAACGTACACTATTGAATGAAGCCCTACTGTACTCCTAGGCTTTTACATCCAACAATGTAGTAGGCCTACACCTTGCAGGCTCTAGGCTAAGCATAATAGAGGACCAGAGGGAAGATAACAAAGTAGCCAATAAAGCCTACTATTATTTTAAATAATAATAACGTTATATTGCGCACAAGTTGTGCAAAATTACAAATAACATGCAAGGAAAGATGCACTTCAGCCTATGCAGTGATCTATGATGAGTTTCCCTCTATTCCTACAATGAAGAACGTGATAACGTTCACAGATTCCGTCACACAGCTCACAGACACAGGCCTGGTCCGGATCATGGAATGTCTTTGTCTTGCACATTCTATGGTGGAAACCGTGCACAGCCAAAGAGGTCACAAAGTGCCGCAAGTCCTGGTTCGGTTCCATCCATGCTCTGTTGATCATAGCCTCGGTCGAGTAGAATTCTTCCCAGATTTCATTTCTTTTCAACGTTCTTTCTGCTAGAACCCTCTTCCAGAAGGTCGTAGTAGGCAAAGCGAACTTGAATCTGAAATCCTCCATCAAGAAGGGTTCCCGAGTGAGCACATACACTAATCTTGATCGCGTGTATTTGGATACTCCAAGGACAGCCTTCAAGTATCTAGCCTTTACCTGTTCCAATGTTCGGAGGTCTCCTATGCTTAACTTGTCCCAAATCATCTCTATGCCATAAGTGAGAATTGGAACAATTTTTGCATCGAAGAGTGCAATGGCGGATCTCAAGGATAATCTTGTAATGGCTCTGACGTCAAATATAGCCTTGGTAGCTGCTGTCGCTCTTTGTTTTACGTGGATTTTGAACGAGTTCATTGTCGTTTTAACGTTACACCCAGATATTTAAAGCTATTGACAGTCTTCAGTGGCGTACGTTTGAAAAATATTCTCTGTTCTTGGGAAACACGTCCACCCTTCCTGAAAATCATATGCTTGGTCTTCTCTGTATTAACTTGTAATTCATTCTTATCTGCCCATTTCTCCAGAGCATGGGTTGCAATTTGGAGGACCTTGATGTTCTGCGCCCCAAAACCATGTCGTCGGCGTAAAGGTATATCTTCGTTTCCTTTGAAACTTCTCTGACTGCATGAACAATATCGTGCGTGGCGACATTGAACAGCAGGGGACTGAGGGGATCTCCCTGAAGTACGCCGTTCCTTTGTATGATCTGTCTGGAAATGGTTACGTTGTCGGAGATTTTTATATTATTGCTCCTTAACATGTTATGAACCAGAATTGTGAGTGCTTTATTTTCTGTCGCTATCGAATTTAGTTTCGTGGAGATGATGGTCCTGCTTAGATTGTCAAAGGCTTTCGAGAAATCAATAAATACTGCATGGAATTTTCCTTGAGGTGTTCTAAGGGTTTTCTTTATGTCATCTTTGAGATTTCTAATTGCCTGAAGCGTGTTTCTCCCTCGTCTAAAACCAAATTGCTCTTCTGGTATTTTAACGTCGATTTCTTCAGTGAGTCTGTTCGTCATGAGCTTTGTAAGTATCTTTAATAAATTGCTTTCTAGGGCAATCCCTCTGTAGGAGTTGGGGTCACACACATATCCTTTTCCTTTGTGTAGTACCTTTATTGTAGAAGTTTTCCATGACAATGGGATGTCTCCTGATTGTAAGCATAGGTTCATTAGGTCTGTAATAGCTGGGAGTAATACCGTAACTGCTGTCTTAATATGCTCATTAAAGATACCATCCGGTCCGGGTGCTTTTCCGTTTTTCAAAACAGACACAGCATTTCGAAACTCCTCTGTCGTGAACGAGCAGATATTGGAGCCGTCAGGGTCTATTTCTTTCTTATGATAAGCTGTTGTGGATCCATTCTGGTTCAGAATAAGTGTAAAATGTTCCTCCAGGCTGACATATCGATTTTTCCTGCAGCTTGTGTTTTCCGCGGTCTGAGAGCTAAGTAAGGGTTTTTCTTTGCTTCCTCCACCATCCTGTATGTTTCGAGTTCGATGAAGTCATTCCGAATTTTCTTGAGTAAATTCTTATATTCCTTTCTCAGGTGACTATACGTTGTTAGGTCTTCTTGCTTATTGCTAACCTTTGCTTTGTGAAGGGCATGCAATACTCTTTTCCTTTCTAAGTAGCAGGTTTTATTAAACCATTTTTGTGATTTTCGTTCTGTTTTTGTGGCGGTTGAGGATTGAATTATATTCTCTAGCACAATAGCAGCAGAATCGAGATCGTTCGCTTTTATTCTATCATTAAAGTGGGTGAATTTGTCTGTACATTGCAGGAGCACACTTTCATTCAACTTTCTGGAGATATTCTTTGTGATACATTTCTCATTCTGAACTTTAGCATTACCAGTAATTACGAAGCGTGCCACAACAGGACAATGTTTCTTAAGTGGTGCTTCTGCTCCTGAGGAACGAACTTTGTAGTCCAATAATTTCATCCCGACTCCCCTGGAGGGTATCTGTATTAATATCTAGCAAGTACACTGTGGCGGAGACATCTAGCGGAAATAACGTTTACTTGTACCGGTATATGTTTTATCTCTGACGAAAAGAGCACCTTTACGTGTATATATTTTATCTCTGACTCTTTCTTATTTTTTTAGTATTGTTGATCTGCTAGAGATAATCCCTCGCTAGTTCGTCTTCTAAAATGTGTATTTTATTCCCTCATAATAAAGGAGTCAAACAAATGTGAGTACAGCATCATTAAAACCACAGTGGTGACCCTGACGTGATATTTGAGTGAATGTTAAATTATCGTGTAATAAAATAACGAAATTGACCATGCCTCGCACGGACAACACACCAACCGATGCGACGCTATCAGGTATGCCTACATCTCATAACGAACCTGAAATTTCACGAGTGTCAATAAAAATCCCACCAATTTGGCGTAAAAATGTTAAGGTTTGGCTACTGCAGATCGAGGCCCAATTTGCTACATCTAACATCACACAAGAGCTTACGAAGTTCAACTATGTTATCGGTTCACTGGAGCCAGACGTTGCCGAACTTATAAGTGATTTGTTAGTAAGACCACGTTCGAATACGCCTTTCTTAGACCTGAAGGTCCGGTTAATTGCTGAATTTGAAGAATCAGAAGGACGGAAAGTGACGAAATTACTCACAGAGCTTGACTTAGGGGACAAAAAGCCAAGCCAGCTTTTACGAGAAATGCGCGCCCTTGCGGGGACACAGGTCAAGGATGATTTTCTACACACAATCTTTATGCAACGACTCCCAGTTAATTTAAGATCGATACTAGCATCCTGCAACGATACTGTAGACAACCTGGCCGCATTAGCTGATAGAATTTTAGATTTCTCAAACCCCTCGCAATTTCTATCGGTGATTCAATCTCGTCAACCCGCCTCAGAACCTCCTACGCAGCAGGTGGACAGGATTTTCAGACTAGAGTCACAATTAGAACAACTTACATTATCTATAAACAGTCTGATTTCGAACCCACATACAACCCATCATCGAACGAGACCTCGATCTAGACCTAGATCACCTTATCGCCAATATCGACCAGATAGTTCATTATGTTGGTACCATTTCACATACCAAGACAAAGCTAGGAAGTGTGTCAACCCATGCTCATATAACACAGCCTCCTCTGCTTCGGGAAATGCTCAGACCCCTCGCTAGACGCGGCACATAGTGATGTGGGCCAAGGAAATTCTCGCCGTGTATTTGTAACAGACCGTTCCTCTGGTACACGATTGCTGGTTGATACAGGAGCAGATGTGTTAGTCCTACCGCCCACTGCACATGGCAGAAAGCAGACATGTAAACGCATACTTTATGCGGCAAACGGCACACCAATTAAAACCTACGGCGAGCGTTTAATGCAACTTAACCTCAATCTAAGACGTCCATTTTGCTGGCCATTCATCATCGCTGATGTCCAAAACGCTATCATTGGTGCTGATTTCCTCAACAACTATGAACTGATTATCGATGTCAAACTTAAACGTCTTATTGATAGCACCACCAGTAAGTCCACCTCTGCAGTGCCAGTTAAACGTCTAATTTCAGAGAGCATCCATTTACTTGACCCTCAGAATAAGTATCCAGAACGATTGGGAAATTATCCAAATATATTTCGTGACAACCCCAATTATTGTGCACCCGATATCACATTCCTTCATACCATTTCAACGATAGGCCCTCCAGTTTCGGCCAAGGCTAGACGACTATCCCCAGATAAGCTAGCACAAGCAAAGATGGAGTTTCAGAAAATGATAAATCTAGGTATATGTAGATCTTCCAAGAGCCCTTGGTCCAGCCCACTCCATTTAGTTCCTAAAAGTGATGGTTCCTGGCGACCTTGTGGAGACTACAGGGCCCTAAATGCAAAATCTATTCCAGACCGCTACGCTATTCCACATCTACAGGACTTCAACAGCCGCTTATGTGGCAAAACAGTTTTCTCAAAAATAGATTTGATTCGAGCTTTTCACCACATTCCAGTCGCTGAAGAGGATATACCTAAAACTGCTGTCATCACTCCTTTCGGCCTCTTTGAATTTCTTAAACTTCCATTTGGGCTTTGCAATGCAGCAAAATCATTTCAAAGGTATATCGACGTCATTTTGAGAGATTTAGACTTTGTTTTCTGCTACCTTGATGACATTCTCATAGCGTCTGTCGATGAGCAGGAGCATGAGATTCACCTGAAATTGCTTCTGGAACATCTAGATAAATATTCTATCAATGTAAACCTGTCCAAATGTATTTTTGGGGCCTCTGAAATTTCCTTCTTAGGGTACTCTGTTACGTCTACAGGAATCAAACCATTACCTGATCGAGTTGAAGCTATCCTTTCATATCCACAACCTAGTACAATCGTTGATCTAAGGCGATTCCTAGGATTGGTAAACTTTTATCGTCGGTCACTTCCCAATGCGGCAAAGACCCAGCAGAGCCTCTTTAGCCTATGTAAGGACACACGCAAGCGTGACCGCAGAGCAGTTAAATGGACACCAGAGGCTGTTCAAGCTTTTAACAACCTCAAGAAACAAATTGCTGATGCTACCCTACTTGCACATCCCTCAAGTGATCTACCATTGGCATTGGCGGTTGACGCTTCTGACTTTTCGATTGGAGCCTCACTGCATCAAATCCGTGATGGTACAGCAGAACCTCTTGCATTTTTCTCAAAGACTCTAAATGACACACAAAAAAGGTACAGCACATATGATCGTGAGCTTCTCGCTGCCTATTCTGCAATAAAGTACTTCCGCCATTTATTGGAAGGTAGAAATTTTACACTTTTTACAGACCACAAACCTCTAACGTTCGCATTTCAGCAGCGCCTAGATAAAGCATCTCCACGGCAACTCCGACAGTTGGATTTTATTGGCCAATTTACAACTGACTTGAAGTATCTTCCGGGAAAGGATAACATTCCAGAAGATTTTTTCTCCCGCATCTCATCTATCTTCATTACATCACAATTGTCATTTGATGGTGTAGCTAAAGCACAGGCATCCGATGAAGACCTAAAAGCTCTGCTACAATCAACTACCACATCTCTTCAATTCAAGACCATCAATTTACCATCCGGAGCAGAACTAGTCACTGATGTTTCAACAGGAGAGGTGCGGCCATATTTACCTATCCAATTCCGCAAGCTTGCATTTGAAATGCTTCATAATATGACGCACCCAGGAATTAAAGCATCTACCACATTTCTACAGAAAAGATATGTATGGCCATCACTCAAGGCAGATGTCGAACTCTGGACAAGATGCTGCATAGCCTGCCAGCGCTCCAAGGTTACCAGACATACCAACAGTGCAATTAATATATATGATCCAGTGGAACGACGCTTCTTTCACATACATGCGGATATTGTTGGCCCCCTTCCACCATCTGAAGGATATACATATATCCTTACAATCATCGATCGATTTTCAAGTTGGCCAGAGGCTATACCATTAAAGGACATAACAGCAGAATCAGTAGCTCATGCCATCCTATACTTTTGGATAGCTAGATTTGGTGTACCAGCCGTCATCACAACTGACCGTGGCAAGCAGTTTGACTGATCGTTATTCAGTCATCTGATGAAAATACTGGGCATACACCACATTAAAACGACAGCTTACCATCCTGCAGCAAATGGGAAAATAGAACGTTGGCACCGCCAGCTCAAAGGCGCACTTCAGACTCAGTTAACCAACAGCTGGGTACCCCAACTTCCAACAGTCCTGCTAGGCCTCAGATCACTCATCATACCTCGCCTAAATTCCTCCTGAGCTGCAGTCAATTATGGAGAGCCTATTCGCCTACCAGCAGACTTCTTTGAAGAATCACCACCGACAGACCTTCCTGCTTTCGTCCTCAAGCTCAAACAGCATGTTCAATCCTTACGCCCAGTCCAACAAAACATCATGCTGTTAAAAGAACATTTATACATTCTGAACTGTTGCGTTCTTCTCATGTGTTCATCCGGCATGACTCTCATCGTAAACTCTTGCAGCCTATCTACGATGGACCATTCCGTGTAATATCTCGCTCCGACAAACACTTTGTGGTTATTACCAACCATGGTGAAGAGACTATTTGTATTGATAGACTTAAACCAGCATTTATACTAAATAGTGAATACACTGGCACAGCTACCACAACTTGTGCCAGCAGCCAACAGCAGATTCATAGGGACATCTGCATCCCACAGACTCAACTGAAAGAGTCCTACACCCGTTCTGGAAGAACTGTTCGATTCCCATCACGATATCTCTCCGTTGTCACTGGGGAGGGAGTATGTGGCGGAGACATCTAGCGGGAATAACGTTTACTTGTACCGGTATATGTTTTATCTCTGACGAAAAGAGAACCTTTACGTGTATATATTTTATCTCTGACTCTTTCTTATTTTTTAGTATTGTTGATCTGCTAGTTCGTCTTATAAAATGTGTATTTTATTCCCTCATAATAAAGGAGTCAAACAAATGTGAGTACAGCATCATTAAAACCACAACACAACCCGCCCCGAAAAGTGACGTCAGAGGGAGAGGTGGTGGTGGTAGTGGGGGGGGCAGAACTCCTACTACTCCACTACTGTTATTTTTTGTCCTAGCGACTTGAAATTTATTTTGGTGGTAGATGGGGTCAGGGCCAGTCATTTATGTCAAATAATTTGTTTTGTAAACTTTCTAGTTTCCAAAATATAAAAATTTCAAAATTGAACTTTTTTCAAAAAAATGTAAAAAATAAAAAAGTTTTATTATAAAAATTAAGGACATAGAGGCCATTCTTTTAAGTCCATAGAACACTTTTTAGAATGTTTGGTTTTATGAAAAAATCGCCTACTTTCCCAGTTGAATTTTTTTCATTTTTTGTCGTACAGACCTGGAACTTGGTTTACAGGTAGAGGGGATAGAGACCTTTCATTTATGTTAAACAAACTTTTTTTTAGAATTCCTAGTTTCCAAAATAGTGACCATGTTTTCAAAATTTTATTTTTTTTGACCTAGAGACCTGAGACTTGGTATGGGAATAGAGGGGGTAAAGACCATTGATTTACGTTAGACAAACATTTTTGTAGAATTCCTAATTTTGGAAATATAGCCCATTTTCAAAATTTTATTTTTGTTGACCTAGAGACCTGAGACTTGGTATGGGGATTGAGGGGGTAAAGACCATTGATTTACGTCAGACAAACGTTTTTGTAAAATTCCTAATTTTGGAAATATAAGCCCATTTTGAAAATTTTTATTGTTGTCCTAGAGACCTGGGACTTGATACGGCGTTAGAGGGGGGTAAAGGCCATTCATTTATGCCAAACAAACTTTTTTGTAAACTTTTTAATTTTGGAAATATAACCCATTTCGGAAATATGTTTTGGAAAATTTGAAAAATACACTATTTTTGGACTGAGAGTGGCATAGTGGTAGGTAATGGAGTTAACCTATGTCTTTTTAGGATTTTTAGATTAATGACATAGCCTACTTTCCAAACATTTATTAAAAAATTTGAAAAATACACTATTTTTTGACTAGGCATGGGATAGAGGTAAGTGTAAGAGTTGAGAGTCATTGATAAACCTTAGAGTACTTTGGATTTTTTTTAGGAATTTTGTGTGTTGTTGTTGTTGTTGTTGCTGCTTACAATCATGGCTGTAAGCATTATTCAGCCATGAAAAGGACTGACATACTTTCCAAGACCAAATAAGCCCCAACAAACAAGAGCAAATATGAAAGAGCTAATACAAAAGCCAACAAAAGCCAACAAAAAAGCCAACAAAAAAATGACAAAAAAGCCATGTAGCATGCTGGTAGTTGAGTGAGTTATTATATTGACCGATAGGTAGCAGGCTGGTAGTTGAGTGAGTATTGAAATAGACCGCTAGATAGCATGCTGGTCGTTCAGTGAGCGAGTGGGCGCGTTCAGCGGGCTCATTGCTGCCCAGCAAACGGTCAGCAGATTCTGAGTTTGCCGTTCAGCGGGCATGCTAGCGGGCTTGCTAGCGGATGTGACGTAGGTAGCAAGGGCTCAGCAGAGCCAGCAAACTTTTTCTCTGCTAGCTTGCTAGCTTGTTTCTGCTGACTTGCGGCGCATGGCGCGGAATCAAATTGATCAAGTTCTGCAAGTTCGGCGGATGAAACTATTAGGTTTCTGAAATTCTAGAGAAGAAGATCTACACTCAAGAATGGCGACAGGTAATATAATACAATGTTTGTCAATAGCATAATTGTTGTAATTGGACCTTTTACGCTTCTCAAATTCAACTTTAAACTCACTAGGCCAAGGTCTAGTTGTTTTCTTGAAGGATGATGACTTTTAATAGTTATTTTATGTTGTATTAAGGAATTGGTTTGGTCAAGGCAAATCCGGCTCGTATTTTTTATCTATTTTTGTGTGTGATTTAAATCTATTACAGTCTTCCCGCTGTTAAATCGGGTTGAAATTAAATGCCACTTTGTACCGGTAGCACATGGACGCGATATTTAGAACAGAAGCTTTTCTTAACTCTGTTAACCATACTTTTGGGCTGAAAGATGTTTTAAAATATAGCCTACTGTGTATATAGGCTACCAAACAGCTTTCGGATTTCCCATGGCCACATTATGTGTGAGTAGGCTACTGATGAGTTATTTATGGAATTATTCTGACTTTCTGTTTCTGAGCATTTCGATGTCTCTTCCTTGTATGTTAGGTCACGAGTTTAGTTAGTTAGTTATTGTTGTTTTAAGGGGCGGAACTACGAGGTCATCTGCCCCTAGGTCACGAGTTTGCCACTTATTCTATTCAAGAAAACTGGAGAAACATGGAGATGGCTGTATAATCTAGAAAATCGGCCCCTACTTCTTGGTGGTAAGTTTTAAAACTAGTACCGTATTGTACTTGGGATGGTATTCGCAGAACATGTTAAACTTTGCTTTAATGGTAATTCAGTGGTTAATTTTCGGACATTTGGACGAATGAGTAGGGCCTATAGGAAGAGGAAGGATCTTTTCAAAAGTACCGTACCAGAAAGTCTTGTGGGAAGAGGTAGCTCCGGCGATGAATTCCCAGGGGTAAGATGCTGCGCATTTTCTACATGCATCAGATACCAGAGGTAGAATTTTATTGCAGTAATTTACATTTCAGCTCTGATACCATTAGGCCTATGCCTTTTGTGTAGCCTACAAGCTTTTTTGTCGAATAGGCGGTATAGTCTTTAATTTCAGTATAGTAGAGCAAGCAGGGTTCATATTTCGTACAATTACATACCGGTACCACTGTCACATTCATTTTGTCTATACATAAATAAATTCTGCTAAGATTGGCCTCCCAGCGATGGTGGAGCTGACTTGACCAGAAGGCAAGGTAGGTACCGTAGGCTAACTTCTGTGGTTGGTGGCACCCTGGTCAATGTCAGTTTTTAGTCCTTTAGGAGATAACCTTAATTGGGAACTTGAGAGGCAGTTGGGCACTTCTTAACACATCTAATTTTTCTAATAGAATTTTGGTTTATTGTAGAAAATTGGTGTTCTAAAAATCTTTGACAGTTGTAAAGTCTGCTTTGTTTCGAAGAAATCATTTTATCATCCTTAGTGATGGTCACAGCAAATTGTATTTGACCCACGGATGTTCAATATACTTTTTTTTTATCATTAAATCATTTCAAACTTACACGATGGTAGTTACATGTACAGTATATGCAGTGGTGATATTGCTGTGGTCTGCTGCCTTTCCACTGCTTTGAACTATATGCAACCGAAGGCACCTACCCTCATCAAAATATGTACTATCGCAATATTAAGACCACCCTACCTAATGATGGGAGGAACCACTCAGTAACGCTGAATGAGAGCTCATCATACATTAACATTTTCTAAAGTACCATTGTAATTAGCCAATATAGGCCAACCTTTTCTAATAATGGAAAATAAATCAGGAAATGATGTGATAATAGAAGGAAATGATGTGATAATAGATGATTACTCCTCTGCTGTCCATAACCCACCCACCATCCCCTTTCTAAATCACGACTAATATAGCAAAATTCCAACTGTCTGCTATTCTATGAGTGAATTATTTTCAAATGCAGTATTGCCAGCCCCACGAATACGGTACTACTGTGTATATAGGCGGTACCGTACTGTAATCCTCCCACCCGCTAAAAGGAACTTCCGCCGCTACTGAGTAATGTCCACCACGTGCGTATTTGATGTGTGTAATAACTATTGGCTGCTGTGTTATTAATGTGTGTAATATTTCACTGTAATTGTTTTTTGTAATAGTAAAATTTGTTAGATCCAGACCAATGGGTTTTGCCTGGACCAATAATTATTGGGTAGCGCGGCCCCCCTCGTTAGTCGTATATACACTTATGGTTTTTGTCACGTACAGTAGGGTACTCGCGCATCAATAATCTTTATCCAGACCAGACCTATGTGGTATATTTTGTATCTCACATGTTGGTAACTGTAGTGACATCAGCATGTGCAAGTCTTGGTACCAGTTGAAGAGACCTCATCCGCCTGCTGTCGTTGAATTATCAAGAAATAGAAACACATATTTACGTAATTTAGAGCATATTCCCGGAGCAGTAGTGATCATGGTTAGTAATTTGTATTGGGAATGTCACCCAGAAGATGATACATTAATTCTGAATGAGACCAGAACGTGGTTTTTACACTTGCATCAGACGTCATTGTGGCTTTCATCTTCTAGGGTGCATTACCAATTCAAATTAGTAACCCTGGTCACTACTGCACCTGAAATATATGCTAAACTACATAAATATGTGCTTTTATTTATTGCTCTTTTAACAACGGCAGCCATGTGCCGATGGCACATGAATGTCATTGAGTCAACAAGGCGCACACATTATTGCCAGCATGTGGGATACAAAATACACCACACTAATTAAAGATTAGGTACGTGACAATCCCACTGTGCGTGCAGGGGTGTATGCATGGATAACGCGCGCCCGCAGGCTTATACCATTGGATTGGACAAAACAAAGGTTAGAATGGTCGGGTTGAAGTGCGGCAAGCGGGGCACTGTTGATGACATGTTAGGCTGTAACCATTGATCTGGACGAGTTAGGCTGTAATCATTGACAAAACCACTGTTACTTTCATTTGAACCCCTCACAGAACGCTAGCCTTGACATCCTATACGATTAGTACCGTATGGATGGGGTTACGTTGGGGTTGACAATACTGTACGTTATATAATCCACGCTGATAATGGCCGACACAGCTGGAATTTTACTATATAAGTCGTGATCTAAACGTGGGATGGTGGGTGGGTTATGGTCAGTAGGAGAGTAAACACCTATTAAGTTACTACCGGTACATCATTTCCTGATTTATTTTTCATTTGAAGAGGTATTTTGGCTAATTTCAATACTTTAGAAACTCCAACAGCGACTTGTTACTGTTACCATTGACCATATAACAGTATGCCTCGAGACTGCTATATTATGAGTTCCAAAGTTATGCTCCCCATGGAAGGTACCTGTATACTAAGCAATAAATTCAGTATGGATTTGGTGTTGGAGCCTACCAACCAAAAGGATTTCATTTAAAAGTTCCTTGGAATGTGCTAGTGATCCTAGGAGTAATTCCTAGTTGCTATTCCACCTGTTGCTATTGAGAGAAAGAGGGTATTTTTGGCTCAGCTCTCCCATGCTAGACCAATTTTTATTTCTATTACATGCATGACAACATACATTTTTCTTCTCAGGGACATCATTGCACCATCACAGACACTCCCCATGGTCTCGAAAGCAGCTGTGTACGGTATAGCAACCCTGGGCAGTGCTTCGACTAAAATACTTGTAAACTTATACCCATACTCCTTATTTCTAATTTGTTCCTCTAGGGCAAAAAAGAATTTTCCATTTTGAAGTACCTTTTGTATGGGCAGTCCACTTCTTTTTTAATTATGTGTTCCTTTCTTATTTAGGCACCTGATGGGGATGTAAATTCTGGAATATGGAGGTCACGTTTACAAAAAATCCGGGATTCCGGTCGCTCAACATATTCTGATTCAGTCCAGTGAGAGATTTACAAGTTGTTTGAAGCAATTCTTTCCAACGATGAGACATTCAACCCTCGACTGACCATATCGACAAAGTTGAGGGATATCGCCTCACCAGTGGAAGCAGCCTGTGCATCCACACAATCTGCCCCAGCAACTCTTCAAGGAGCGATCTAAGAAGCAGACCAAGTATAGCAAACATGGAGCTACATAGACAAGTCATTGCTGACACTGGAGCTTAGAAGTTGAAGTTGTGCTGCCTATGGCAGGCAGTTGCTAGAGGGAATGAACTGTCCCAAAAATGCAACAAATATTTTCATAAGAGGAATGATTTTATGGGAAAATTACTTTACCGGTAATTTGTGAAGAAAAAGAAGTGTTGGTTTAGCAGTAAATTGTACAACCTACTTATGTTTTCTATTTGTAGCAATGCCATTTGCAATATTTATTTAGGGTAATAAGGTTTAGTGTTTGGTTAGGCAACTTCTCCTCTGGGTTGTACTTCATTGCTTCCGCCTGCTGGTGACAAGCCCACATGAAGGAGGAGGGCCTTTATAAATAAACTTGTTCACCTCGTGTTACAGTGTCTAGTGTTCTCGGCTGTCGCCCCCAAATTCGATCAGAGTCGAACCAAGATGTTATTTCAGTGTTGTTGAAGTTGTATAATAGAGCCAAGATGATAATTGTGTTGGAACTCGCATCTTTTCTCTTGGGATGTGTGAGTACCCGTGAATTTCATACTGTCTCATTTATATTTAAAATTATAAAACTTTTTCCTCTTCTAATTGAGGTTTTTTAATGTCTGTTGCATTAAGTGTCTGTAAAATGGTGGTGGGATGGAACCGAAGTCCAAAAAGAGAAAAAATATCAATGAATTTTGAATAAATTAATATGAATTAAGTTAATAAATGGTTTAAAAAATATGTTCACTTCAATTCTTTTTCTGGTCTCCCTATCTTATACCCTTATTACAAAATGTGGATAAACGAATGGGTAGATTCCCAGGTAAGTGCACAATTCAATACAAATATCTGGCATTGAATATTACGGTAGTAATTATGTTCTGTCTATTTGTCAGCCAACATAGGGAAACTATTCCAAATATTCAACCTTATTTTGAATCCATATCATTAAGGACATGTATATTTCTCTTGCATTCCAATATTACAGTATTCTATGGTGAGTATCGTCTTACCCTCAAGTTTTATAATATTAAAAGAATCTATTTCCAGACAGTCAACACAGCAATGTGGCCAATTTAATCCTTTCCAGTTAGTGTGACAAATTATTTGGGCACATACTGTGTTTAGCGACTGAAAATTGATTCTTTCTTAGATAACAAAGGCGACACTCAGGAATTTTTTTCTAAAACTTGGTCAAGTCTTAGTTGACTGAATAGAGAACGCCTCCCCTAGCTGTGAAAACTTCCTATTAAATTTTCATTAACGGAATGCTTTTCAGTCAGTCAACATTATTCTGTCCAATTAGTTTGGGAGACGAGCAATAATTAATATTTTATCACCCAAACCATAAAGAAATAGTTATTGTTGTTTTAAGGGGTGAAACTATGAGGTCATCTGCCCCCTTAAAGAAATATTACAAGAATTAAGTTATTTATTACTCGACACATTTTTGTAGAAAAAAAGTTTTTGTATATACATTTTTAATCGCATCTGATATGGTACCTTATTGAATTAAATAACTGAACGGCTTGGGGCAACATAGTGATATCCCTCATTTTATTAATTTGAAGCTAAAGCAAAAATAGCTTGCCAACAGCCTTGCACTACAATTATTTACATATAGTGCTGTGTTTTACCACTATGGGCAACAGTAATATGAACAAACTTCTTTGATTGGATTTTATGGAATTAATACATGTTAATTTTGTGGGTTATGGTGCCCCAAACAATGGCTTGTTTGACAGTAGGGTATTTAATGATAATTGTTTTAAAGGGTGGAACAGCGAGGTCATCTGCCCCGCGTAATTCGCAGGAGAATTAAATAACTGAAGGGCTAATTCAATATTTCTTTACAAATTTCGACGGATGTTTAAATAAGAAATCAGCCTAATATTATTAAGACCAATTTATTAAAGGAGTGGACTAGCCTACAATAAAATTGAATTTCAAAAGAAGAGTTATTCTTATCGTCAGGATGTCTACCCCCTTAATATTCCTGTTTTCAACAGGGTCGGGGATGAGATACGATGAAAGTCTATGTGGCGGGTGGTTTATACCGCCGGATGGCCTTTCTGACGCCAACCTCGTGAGAACTGAAATTAATGAAACTTGACTAGATGGAAGATAGAGGTCGTGGCCTATTAGAAGGTAACTTACTGTCCCGGTATTTGCCTGGACCTGAAGATTGGAAACCACTGAAAACCATTTACATGACGGCCGACGGTGGGATTTGAACTCACGTCTCCCGAGTCCGCAGATAGCTTGGCTCCACGGCCTAGCGCCGCGCATTAACAGGGCTGTCTACCGCTCTGTCGCATAAAAGTTATTATTTTCTATGTATTTATCATAGACCATAGACAGACAGATACCATAAGTATGGTAGCTTCAAAGGAACTCGGTGCATTGCTCAAAGTTCCCGCGTCAGCTCGTAGCAAAGCGTTCAAGCGGGCTCACGCTTGCTAGCCTAGCAACAAGTCAGCAGGCACCTAGCAGGTTAGCATATTGCTGAGCCCGCTGAACGCGCCCAGTGTTGAAATGGAGCGCTAGGTAGCATGCTGGTCGTTCAAGTAGTTCTCATAGTCACCGCTAGATAGCGGAAACATACTTTGCGTGTCGCATGCAGCTATTTAACAAAGTTTTACCTCATGAAAAACGTGCTTGTATAAGTTGTTGTTGTTGTTGTTTTAAGGGGCCTAACATCTAGGCTATCGGCCAAGCTTGTATAAGCTTTGTACAAAAATTGAATATACAATTAACCACTAAGTGTTTAGAACTAACATGTACAGCCTTGTGTAGGGAATATTGGGGTCCTTAGAAAGAAAGAGTGCCTAACACATGAGTGTACAGCCTTTTGATATGCAGTAAGTACCTGATAACCTTGAGTAGGCCATAAGCATATTTTCAGTTGACTACTACCACTGCCATCGTAATGTACAGGCCGTAAGGCTCCTACTGTGACGTCACGCCTAGGGTCGTTATAGTCGCAGCAGCAATTCAGATAGCTCCTTTCACACGCAGTCTCTTCAAACCTAATATAAATTACGCTCCCGCTTCAAGAAGTAGAAAAATAGCAATGCTATTTAGGGCCGATTGGCACTTCCATCCGTTACCACTACATACGCCAAATTATCGCTCCGCTTGTTCGAATCCGGCCGATGTAGCTGGTATTTTGAGAGTGAACAAAATGGTACATTGCCGGTACATTTACTAGGACGTTGAAACATACAAACAGGGCTAAATTGCAGTATTTTGACGTCGAGAATAAGATCTATTCTTGGTCATTTTCTCGTTGTTCACCGCTTTGAAAAGGGCCTGAGAAAACCCCACATCACTCTTGGCTATTCAACAGATAACGTCCTAAACTGCTCGTGGATCACAAAGCACAATGTAACCTATCTCTAACTGTAACAAATGCACAGGCCATCCTCAAGGTGACTTAAACAGGGCCTATCCTAAGAGCACTTATTTTCTATGACTCAATCTAACTTGTTTCTTGCATCAGGAATTTACAATGGGTTGTAATTTTGAAATCTGGTATCAATAACCTATAGTACTTACACCAGGTGCTAGCAATCCCATTAATGTAAATACAGTAGCCTACACAAATGCTGCCACGAAAACATTACCATATTCACTTGACCTTGATCGAGAGACCATTCTCACAAATAATGTAACTTGGACTGACTTCAGTAGATACTGAATACTGGATATCGCTTCTCTGATTTAAATACGGTAAGTAACTTAACCTCAGCATTATCATATTAGAAATGTTTCCAGTCCTAGCATAGGCTGAAGTTTGTGAACTTCTTACAATAATTGAAACCATATTAACTAACAACCTACCATCAAGGCGATTAGCTCTTCTCTCCCGAAGAATGGTGTCTTACTTTCAGGGAAATGTTAACACACACTCTTGTATTCCCCGTAATGTACAAATAATTTCTAGGAATGTTGTGTATGCATTGCTTTCTTAAATTGTCGTGGTGGGGAAGGAGAAGCAAGCCACATTATCATTTCTTGCTATAAACAAACTTTTGTCATACCTGCGACCTGGGGAGGAGGTTTCCTGAACTAACAACATTTTATTACCATCCAAGAAACCTTATATGAGTCGAAATAATAAGTGATATAGAGGTCCTAACTAAAACATAACCTTCTGTGTGGTGACAAACATGCAACGCAAAATTTGCGTAGATACAATAACCTACCTACAAAATGGACATTTGTTTCAGAAAATAAATAATCCTCATTCTAGATGACGTAAATAGAAGCGTTCTCAAGTATCACTTTTCACGCGGATACTCATTCATAAAAGATATAAACAACACAGAACAAAGCAAAATGGTCGCCATCTCTACCCCCACCGATCAGCTGATCAATCGTTAAGAGTCGCTGTATGATGGCCTGTACATTACGATGGCAGTGCTACTACCTGTCACAGTGTTTACATTGTGAAAGACCGTTAAAACGAACAGTCTTTAGCCTTGTCATAAGCAGTGAGCAGCTGTTACCCTTAACCAGGGGAATATTAGAGGACCCTTATCAAGAATATCATCAATTGACTACCACCATTCACAGTGACCACATCGTGAAAGACTGTCAAAACAACTATTGCACAGCCTTGTACTACTCGGTAAGTAGTTGTTGGTCTTGACTATTGTATATTAGAGAACCCTTAGCAAGTATATAATCAGTCGACTACTACTTGTTACAGTGTTCACATCGTGAAAGACCGTTTCACTGTCCAGTCTACGGCCTTGTCATACGCTGTAAAGAGCTGCTGGTCTAGACTAGGGGTATATTAGAGGACCCTTTACAAGAATATCACCAGTTGACTACTACCTCTCACGGTGTTCACATCGTGAAAGACCGTCTCACCGACCAACCTCTAGCCTTGTGATACGCAGTAAGCAGCTGTTTGCAGAAATCAACATTCATAATGGAAGAAGCCATTCCCAGCTATATGTGTAAAGAGTGTGGAAAGACTTTTCTTCGAGACTGTCATAGGAAGCGACATGAAGTATCGTGTGGTGAATTTCATGAGTGTAAAACGTGTGGCAATAAATTCAACAATGCCTACAATGGACGTCGTCATGAAGAATGTTGTAATGTTGTGTCGGCAGCTAAAAGACAAAAATCTGAGCCTACAAAACATTACCTACTGTCATTGGTCCCTGACAAAAATGGACTTATTGAATATGAGGCATCTTTTCAAGGTCGACTTAAATCCTATTTCATTCGTTGCGATACGTGCAAGGATTTAAATTCATACCTTAAAAAGTCCAAACAGCAAATCATACAAGCTATGGAGAAAGAACTAGCAATGCACAAGTCGATCAAAGTTAATCTTGTGGCTGAATGTAGATTCATTCATACATCTACCAATGAAATTACAGATCGTGCTTTTAAAACACGAAATCAGGCCCTATTTTTGGAAACGGACTTGAGTAGTTTCTTGGAAACACAATTTACAAAGTTAACTACGGAAATGGAGGAATCTGAGCTAAAAGGCAGTAATTGGGCTTTGTTAGCCGTGAAAGGAGTACGATTGAAAATAAATAAGTACAATCCCTTGCGTGGCAGCACATATATTCCATTACCAGCAGTTATACAAGCAAGAAAAGCCTGCATTAATCCTGAAAACTTGTATGCCATTTTAGCAAAACTGGTTAAAAAGGATGCTCATCGCATTAGTAAATACAAGGACCTGGACAACAAGTATGATTTTTCTGTAATATCATTTCCTACATTACTAGCTGACATTCCCAAATTTGAAAAAGCCAACGATATATCCATTAATGTATTTGGATTGGAACAAAACAATAAACTGTTCCCTCTAAAGGTTGTGGATCAAGAGCTGCAAGACCATCGCGACTTTCTTCTGCTAAGTTCATTATCCGGCCAGAACCACTACGTCTTTATCAAAGATTTTGATAAACTAGTAGGATATCAGATTACTCACCATGGACATAAGATATATACGTGTAAACGGTGTTTTACTCACTTCGATAATCGATATAGTCAACAAGGAATGGAAAAATTGAAAGAACATAGAGCTTTGTGTGTCCAGCATGACATTGCTAGGGTTGAAATGCCTATTAAAAACCCCATTGTCAAATTCTTAAATGTTGAAAAAATGCTGAGAATACATTACGTTATCTATGCAGATTTTGAAAGTATACTCTTACCATATCAAACATGTTTACCCAATCCTGAAGCAAGTTATACAGTGCCATACCAGAGTCATGTTCCTATGAGCTTTGGTATATACGTTAAACCCTCGCCTGCTGTAGAACACATAAAGACAAATCTTCCAAGCCAACCTGTTATTTATCGTGGACCTGAAGCTGCAGAAAAGTTTATGGACTGTTTGATCTCAATAGCTAACGAAATTGATCGACTTTACAGCTTAAATGTTCCAAAGGCCTTAACTCAGGATCAAGAATCAGAGTTCCAATGTTCTGAAACCTGTTATTTGTGTCATAAAACATTTACCAAAGAGGACTGGAAAGTTCGAGACCACTGCCACATTACAAGGGAGTACCGTGGAAGTGCTCACAATAACTGTAATTTGAGGTGTAAAACACGTAACCCCGTTCCTGTGGCTACGACGCAAATTTTATTGTAAAGCAATTGGGATGTACTACTGAGAGAGTGGATGTTATCGCTAACTCCAAAGAAAAGTACATTTCCTTTACCAAATATGTAGGAAATGTTAAGCTTCGATTTGTGGACAAGTTTCGGTTAATGCCGAGTAGTTTGGAAAACTTAGTTTCCAACTTAACATCATACCCTGAAACAGACAAGTACTTTGGAAAAGAAAATGCAATGCTCATGACTCGTAAAGGGGTATTTTGTTATGACTACACTGACTCATGGGAAAAGTTAAGTGAAACGTGTTTACCTCCAAGAGGCATTCTTTAACAAATTAAGTCAAGAAGATGTTAGTCAAAAAGACTATGAACATGCCAAAAATGTCTGGAATCAGTTCAACATTAAAACTCTAGGGGAATATAGTGACCTCTACCTAACATCAGATGTACTCCTTCTTGCAGACAGCTTTGAAACGTTTAGAAACAAAACACTAGAAACACACCGAGTGGATGCTGCACACTTTTTTACTTCGCCTGGTTTAAGTTTCGAGGCAATGCTCCTTTACACAGGCATTGAACTGGAATTGCTACAGGATTACGATCAGATTCTTCTAATCGAGTCTGGAATACGTGGAGGCATATGCCAGGTGTCTCATCGGTATGCTGAAGCTAACAATAAATACATGGAAACCTATGATTCTGAGAAACCATCGCAGTTTATTACCTATGATGATGCCAACAACCAATACGGGTGGGCTATGTGCCACTCCTTTCCTTATGGTGGATTTCAGTGGGTTTCTCCAGATACTGTTGATCTAGAAAAACTAAAGAAAGACGATCCTGTGGGATACATTCTAGACGTTGATGTTGATTACCCATCTGACCTTCATGATCTACACAACGATTTACCTTTCCTACCAGAGTGTACACAACCTAAGGTTTTCGTCTCTGAAAAAACTAATTCCTCATCTTGGAAATCGAAGGCGATATGTTGTTCACTACATGGCATTAAAACAGGCTTTAGATCATGGAATAAAATTGATAAAAATTCATCGTGTGTTAAAGTTTAAGCTAAGACCTTGGTTAAAGGCCTACGTTGATTTTAATAACAACCTTCGAAAACAAGCCAAAAATGATTTTGAGAAAAATCTGTACAAATTATTCAACAATGCCATTTTTGGGAAAACAATGGAAAATATCCGTAAAAGAATAGACATACGTCTTGTGACTGACAGCAAAAAGGTAGAAAAGCTAATAGCTAAACCAACATTCATCGACAGAACAATTTATGGTCCTAACCTAGCTGCTTTCCACATGGCTAAACGTAACATTGTATTCAATAAGCCTATATATATTGGAATGTGTATATTGGATATTTCAAAAACTCTCAATAATTCCCACCACTATGATGTCCTGCTACCCTATTATGGCATGGACAATCTTAAACTCATGTATATGGATACCGACTCGTTCATTTATTTGGATAACACCCCAGATGTACATCAAGATAAGTTGGATTTCCTAGAACACCTGGACACATCAGATTATCCTACTAATCACATATGTTACTCTTCATCAAACAAGAAAACGTTGGGGAAATTTAAAGACGAGGCTTGTGGACAAATTATAAAAGCATTTGTTGGACTTGGAGCTAAAATGTATGCTTTAGACATAAATGGTAAAGAAATCAAAAAGATTAAAGGTATTAGCAGAGGTGTTGTCAAAAATTGTATAAGCTTTCAAGATTATAAGGATTGTGTCATGAAAAACAATGTAAAAAGAATACCCATGAACATTATCGCTTCTAAACAACATGACATATCATCTATAAGACTAAACAAAATTGCTTTGTGTTCTGGTGATGATAAAAGAGTGATTGATGCTGATGGTATAGGTACACATGCCTATGGTCATTACTCAATCATTGACCATGCTTAAAGAGTTAAGTTATGAATTTCAAAATCTTCTGCCTGCAACTAGCAAATACATAAAACAATTTAGAAAATAAAACAATAACACTACAAAAATAAAATAAAATGTATTCATAATCAAAAAAAATATAAATAAAAAACAAAATAAAAACAACTGTACAATTTAAAACAAAAAAAGAATATATATAAAAATGTATTATGTGTAAATAGTGTACATGTATTTAAAATAAAAAATATTGTATGGACACTGCTTGTACATTTTTAATTACTACCCACCTCTCCCCACTCCTAATGCAAAATGCAAACATGTACAACACAAATTGGAAAATCCATGTTTCCATAATAATAAAATAGAAAAAACATTAAACTGAAATTTTAAAAACTGTAAATGGGAATTTGGTAAATTGACAAATGTGTAAACAACAAATTGGAAAATCCATGTTTCTATATCATGATATTGAAAAACTTTAAACTGACATTTTAAAAACTGTAAATGGAATATTTTGAAATTGATAAATGTGTAAACAACAAAAAGCAAAAATCCATGTTTCCATATTATGAAATTGAAAAACTAAAAACTGGCATTTTGAAAATACTGAAAATGGGAAATTGGAAAATTGACAAATGTGTAAACAACAAAATGCAAATTCCATGTTTCCATATTATGAAATTGAAAAACTTAAAACTGACATTTAAAAAAATGAAAATGGGAAATTGGAAAATTGACAAATGTGTAAACAACAAAATGAAAAAAAAATACCCGGTTGGGGTAGTGATCATATTGTACAGTAGCCTATAAGACTAGCATAAGGATAGTTGCATGTGCCCTTATATACTTTGTGTGTTTGGATTAGCTTAAGTTAGGTTTGGTGAGGTTAGGTATGTGACCTTGTAGTTTACTCTTTTCGGAAAATGTAAAATGTAAAATCTAAAATCAAAAAATCTTAAATTTAAAATGTAAAATCTAAAAAAAAACCTAAAATCTAAAATACAAAAAAATCAAAAATGTAAAATGTAAAATCTAAAAAATGTAAAATGAAAAATCTAAAATCTAAAATGTTCATGTAAAATGTTAAAATGTAAAATCTAATATCTTTAAATGAGGCTTCTGTGGGTTAGGTTAGGTTATAACTAAGTTTATTATTTGTGCTCTCTCATTTGCTCTTACTTTTTTGCTCTCACATTTTTGTTCATTACTCTTTTGCACGCACGTTTTGCACTCACTTTTTGCACTCTCTTTTGCACTCACTTTTGCACTCACTTTTGCACTTACTCTTGCACTCACGTTTGCACACACTTTTGCACAAATTTTGAAGTTAGGTTATGTTATGTTAGGTTAGGTTAGGTTAGGTTAAGTTAGGTTGGGGTAGGTTAGGTAAAGTTGGATTAGGCGGAATGGCTGAGGTATGAATGAAACCCCACGTTTTCTTACTTTCACGTCATGAGGCTGAGTGTACCCCATTCCAGCTCTCAGCCCAGAATAAAATTTCTTGGTTGAGGCGGGAATGAAACCCACACCTCTAGGGAAACAGCTAAAATGCTAGCAACTACACCAAAAGTGGACAATATAAGGCTGGTCAGGATTGCACATGGTCAATTAATAATTACCTAATAATAATAATAATAATAATATTAATAATAAATATTCCATTTAGCAACTACACGGCCGACCTCTCTCTCTGTGACGTCATTCACGGTCTCAGGGCGTGGCGGCCATTTTGCCCATTAGCCACTGCGCCAGCTCTGAATGACCCCTCCATAAGAATAACATAGAGTGATTGCGCGCGGCGGCCATCTTGCCCATTAGCCCCTGCGCTAGCTTAGGCCTATTATACCTACTCACATTTTCTGTGGTTATTGTGAGGACAGTAAAGCATATAGATTCATGCATCCTGTTACTCATCAACTTGTTAAGTCCAGGGATGTACAGTTCTTTGAAGATGTGTTCCAGGAGGTGTCTGATGTGTCTCCAGGTAATGTAGGCCCATCCTTGCAGATTAATGAACCTGGAATGGTGCAGATCTCAGTTACCACTGACAGTGAGGCAGAATCCGACAACTCAGAGGATGGGGCAGAGTGCATTTCGGAACTTGAACGCGTACCACCCATTAGCAGTGCTGGTGTGGCTGAGACTGTTGACTCAGCTGATTTAAGCTATGTCCCTAGTGGAACAGATTCAGATTGCAGTGATTCTGTGGGCTCTGCCACCATCGTCAATGAGCCAATGGAGGGGGATGCCGAAGGTAATCAAAGGTATCCTAGGCGCCAACAAAAGCCTGTAGACATGTCAGATTATGTGACATACTTGACTCTCACTGATGACTCTGAACCTAGTACAGTTAAGGAGGCACTGTCCATGCCTGATAGGGTTAAGTGGGAGCAGGCTATGAAAAGGGAAATGGAGATACTTCAGTTAAATGACACCTGGGATCTAGTTGATAAACCCCAGGGCAAGAATGTTGTCAGTAGTAAGTGGGTTTTCAAAGCAAAAAGAGACTCTAATGGTAACATTCAAAGGTATAAAGCCAGACTTGTGGCCAGGGGCTTCACCCAAAGGTACGGAGTAGATTTTACAGAAACTTTCTCTCCTGTTGTTCGACACAGCACGTTAAGGATGCTGCTTGCCTTGGCTGTCCAAACAGATCTGAAGGTGGTGCATTGGGATGCTGAATCTGCTTTCCTCAATGGAAAGTTAGATGAAGAGATCTACATGTATCAGCCAGAAAGTTTTGTCAAGAAAGGTTCAGACCATAAAGTTTGCAAGTTAAAAATCTATGTATGGCTTAAAACAATCTTCTCGTTTGTGGAATGAGCGAGCTCACTCTGTTCTTGTCAAATTGGGTTACAAAAATTGTGCTGATGAACCCTGTATGTACTTTAAGAAACAAGCCCAAGGTATGGTAATTATTGCATTATATGTGGATGATTTCATTGTGGCTTATAATGATGAGTCTGAGATCAAGTCATTGAAGACCTGTATTGATAAAGAATTTAAGGTACGAGATCTTGGACCAATTTCTTATATTTTAGGTATTAAAGTAAGGCAAGATAAGAAGAATGGTACAATGTATCTTAGCCAAGAGCAGTACATCAGTGAGACTGCAAAGAAATATGGTATGCACGATGCACGTCCCATTGGTACTCCTTTGGAAACCAAACCAAATCTTGGTGTTTCTGATACAGAAACTAGTGATCTTCCTTATAGAGAACTCATAGGTTCGCTCATGTATTTAAGTGTTTGCACGCGTCCAGATATAAGCTATGCGATATCATATCTCAGTCAATTTAATCATTGTTACAATGAATCTCGCTGGTCTGCTGCAAAGCGAGTGCTGCGTTATTTAAATTGCACAAAAGACTTGTCACTTAAGTATGTCAGGAATGGAGGTCAATTCATGGGATTTGTTGATGCTGACTGGGCTAATGATAGCACTGACCGAAAATCATACAGTGGTTTTGTGTTCAAAATTGCAGGTGGTGCTGTGTCATGGGGGACTCAAAAGCAAAAATGCATTTCCTTATCATCTACTGAAGTAGAATATGTTGCACTGAGTGAAGGTGTAAGAGAAGCTGTTTGGTTGAAACGTGTTTTGTCTAAATTTATAGATCTCAAGTCACCCATCATATTATTGAGTGATAGTCAATCAGCTCAAAAACTGCCAAAAAATCCAGTCCACCATAATAGGACCAAACATATTGACACTAAATATCACTATGTTAGAGATTCTTTGGATTCTAAAGTCTTATAGACGGTTAAGATATTGATAATATAAGCCAAATAATGGCTACACTGCGTCCTGCTGCACGGCTGAAAGCAACGGGAAACTACAGCCGTATGCTATTCCCGAGGATATGCACCTCTCTATGCATAATTACATGTGAATGAAATGCAGATTAAAGTTGAAGAAACTGAAGAAAAGTCAAAAGCCAAAAAGGTGGGCAATAGACAGACTGAAAGAGAAGGATGTAAATGAAAGATTCAAGAAGAGTATAAAGGAAGGACTAATGAAAAACCCTAAACAAACTTCAATTGCAGACGAATGGGCACTTTTGAAGAATGAAATAACAAAATCCGCAGAAGAAAACATTGGTAGGAAAGAAAGAATAGGTAGAAAACCGTGGATCACTCAGGATATACTAGAATTGATGGATGAAAGGCGGAAACACAAGAATCTAAGAGATGAAAAGGGGAAAGCAGAATACAGACGTCTGAGAAATGAGGTTAACAAGAAGTGCAAGGAAGCGAAAGAAGAATGGTTGAAAGAGAAATGTGCAGGTATAGAAAATTGTCTGAAATTAGGAAAAGTAGACACAGCTTATCGAAGGATTAAGAATACTTTTGGGGAAAAGAAGACTAAGTGCTGTAATATTAAGGACACAAATGGAAAGCCTCTAACAGACAGGGAAGAAAAGGTTGAGAGATGGAAAGCTTACATAGAGAGTTTGTTTAAGGGAAAGGAGATTGAGAATCAGTGGCGGCTGGTGCAGGCTAAATCAGTTGTGCTTGTAACCCTTACCCCTCCCCCAAATAAAAATTAGAAACACAATTATAATTTTTATAGTGCATCGATTAACAAAATGTGACTATATAATAAGTAGGTTGCGAGATTATAAGACTTTGAGGCGGGAACAGCTGATGTCTACCTCTAATATTCCCCTCTCCACCCCCCCCCCCCCACCCCCACCCGTTTGCCTTGAGCGATTCCCTCTTAAATGCTACCGCAGACTCTAGAGGGAGCCACCTGCCGCGTTCTCATTTCGTGTGACCAGTGCTGCCACTCTGTGGTTGAGCGAGGAATCGCTGTCTTGATTCTGGTCTTGGCTGTTGTCCCAACAGCACAGCGGAAGGGTTTGGCACGCATGCGCAAAAGGAAGAGTTCATGTTTGCTGGCAATAAACGTAGAAATTCTCGCTGAGCTGTGATCTGTACAGCCAGTGCCGGACGTGGAGTGGACGCACGATTATAGTAGATGTACGTCGTTGTGAGGGGAGTTGATATATCTCCTATTCTTTGGCTGACGTATATTTTAATGCGCTGTATTTGTTTGTAGATAATATTATTAAAGTAATGTATTTTCAAAAACAAACAATGTGCTGCAGCACTTCAGCACATAAGGTGTGGCCGCCCCTGTTGAGAATCATGTAATGGAAAGGGAGGAGGAAATAGATGAGGATGCGAAAGGAGATTTAATATTGAGATCAGAATTTGATAGAGCTTTGGACTTAAGCAGGAACAAAGCACCAGGCATAGATGATATACCGATTGAGTTGCTACGCTGCTTAGGAGATGAAGGTCTGATCAGGTTATTTCACTTGGTGTGTAGGATTTATGAGACAGGTGAGGTACCCCCTGATTTCAAGAAGAATGTAATCATCCCTATACCAAAGAAAGTGGGAGCTGACAGATGTGAAGATTACCGTACAATCAGCTTGATTACTCATGCTTCAAATATCCTGTCTAGAATAATTTACAAGAGGATTGAAAGCCAGATAGAAACGGAGTTGGATGAAGACCAGTTTGGTTTCAGGAGAAATGTAGGAACAAGGGAAGCTGTACTAAGTCTTAGGCTGATTTTGGAAGGTAGAATAAGGAAAGATAAGAGAACGTTCATGGCTTTTTTTAAGCGAATTGACCACTTAGGATCACGCAACAACTTTATTTCTTTTTCTTATTCTTTGCCTGGAGTTTCCTCTGTCTCCAATATTCCTTCATGCGTTCACTGGCATTTTTTCTTTGGTCTTCTGTCCAAGTTCGTCCACTTCTCTTAGGTCTTCCTTCATCTTGAAACCCTTCCAGATTGTTCACTTTGCTCTTAAATACATTTCTTTCTAGCATTTGAGATTCTGTGTTTTTTAACTTTTCTAAATCTTTCCTAACTTCCTTAATCATGTGTAAATGTAGAAATAGAGGCTACAAATGGAAAAATTCATAAAATTTGTAAGAGTTTTCCAAATGTCCAAATTGTAGATGTAAGTAAATTAGACAGGAAGTTCCACACTCGGCATGGCCTACACTTAAATAGATTAGGAAAAGAGTATCTTAGTGATGAAATCTGCAAAATTGTAAATTCAAATGGTAAGAATAATTCAACAGTAATATCATTAGAGTGGAAGCAGGGAAACTGGTAGAAGAAGCCAAACGTGAGGTTTGGCATTCACATCTTTTGAAGTCAAATTTAACGGAGTGCAACAATGGTATTTCGGATTTGTCTAGCAACAATAATAATAACAATTATGATAATAATAATGTAAATAAATCACCAACACAAGCTTGCAAAAGTAACAAATTTAAAATTTACCACCAGAATGTCCAGTCTCTTTATAATAAAATTGATCACATAAATCTAATGCTTAAAAATGAACTTAAAGACATCTCAGCACTATGTATTTCAGAACATTGGCTGAAAGAGGAACAACTTGAATTAATTCAATTCCCAGGGTTTATACAAGCTAGTAAATACTCTAGATCTAATATTAGCCATGGTGGTACTTGCATCTTCTTAAGAAATAATTTAGATCATGAACAGATAACAGCTTATGATTATCTAATCATGGAACAGGATTTTGAATTCTCTGCCGTAAAAATTCAGCAGTTTAAGTTAATAATTGTATGCGTATACCGTTCTCCGTCAGGAAAGTTTCCTCTATTTATAGATAAATTAGAATTGTTACTCAATAACATGAGCAAAGTAAATTTCGATATAATAATTTGTGGGGATGTAAATGTGGATTTCTTAAAACTTGATAGAAATTGTGAATTATTAACACAGTTACTAATTTCCTATGGACTGAAACCTACAGTAAATACACCAACAAGAATAACAAAATTTAGTAAAACCACTCCTGATCAAATTTTTATAAATACAGATAAATATCACCATTCAATAGAAGTCTATTGTCCGGGTTTTAGTGACCACCATGGACAAATACTGAGTTTTGAAGTATCCGAAGTAATCAATAATAATGATAATGGAGTAAAATCAAAGTGCAGGTCATTCACTGAATCAAATGTTACATATTTCAATGACTTATTAAATAAGGAAACATGGTCAGAAATTTATGAACTAGAAAATGTAAATGATAAATTTAATGCGTTTAACAGTACCCTAAAACACTATTTTGAAATAGCATTCCCCTTTAAACGAAGAACTGTTCAAAATAACAAAACTAGCAATTGGATAACAACAGGGATTATAAATTCATGTCAAAGAAAGACATTTCTACACAAATTATATAAACAATACCATACAACACCTGAATTCAATTTATACTACAAAAAATACACTAGCATATTAAATAAGGTAATAAGACTAGCAAAGAAAATGCATAATGATAATTTTATTTCCCAATCATCTAATAAAAACAGGGCTATGTGGTCCGTGATAAAGAAAGAAACTGGAAAATCTGTTAAAATACAAAGGAACATTACACTGACCAGAAATAATAAAGTGATTAATAATCCAGAGGAAATAGCAAACAATTTTAATGACTATTTTCTGGAAATTCCACAAAAATTAATAAATAAATTACAGGTAAATACACTAAATTCTAATAACAAAATAAATATATGCAGTGATTCTTTATTTATAAATCATGTCACAAGTGAAGAGGTAAGAATAGTTATAAAAGAGCTAAAAAATAAATTCTGTGCTGGCATTGATGGCATCCCTGATGCAATTTTAAAGAAATGTGCAGAAAATATAATAAATCCACTTACGCACTTAATAAACAGTTCAATTCTCTCAGGAACTTACCCGGATATTTTGAAGTTATCAAAAGCAATTCCAGTGTACAAAAACGGTTCAAAAGATGAATTAGATAACTATCGTCCTATTACCTTACCAACTGGTATTGCAAAAATTGTGGAAAAAATTATGTATAAGAGACTGATAAGTTTCATAGAAAAAAACAAAATATTATCAAACTCACAACATGGATTTAGAACGGAAAAATCTACACAGACAGCAATTTACGAATGTAATAATAGTATATTGAAATTAATTGACAATAAGGAACATGTAACTGGCCTATTCTTGGATTTATCGAAAGCATTTGATGTTGTTGACCATAAAATCCTCCTTACCAAACTAAATCAATATGGTGTTAGAGGTCTAGCTAATAAATGGATAGAGTCTTACTTAACAAGGCGTAAACAAATAGTAAGCTTGAGGGGAGTTCAAAGATGGCGTCACAGTGAAAGTGTAGTGAAATAGCAGCTAGTGTAAATATTTGATAAAAGTGGTAAAATATTATAACAGAGGCTTAAAATCTATAAAGTTACTTTCCTTAGATCAAGTGTAATACGGAATATTGATAGTATTTAGAAATTCTTGTTGATAATTTAATAAACTTAAACTAAGTTGTGGGAACGTGTATCCAAAGATTCGGTGACTTCTTCAATCACTGTTTGAACCAAGTAGAGCAGTGGTGCTTTTACGAGACTTCACCCGATTGGAAGATATACGTATTTCACATTCTTCTTTATTGGTAGGTTATTAGATTAATTCTATTAGGTAGTAATAATTAAATTAAATTTAGTGTAATTTGGTGTAAACATCTAGGCTCACTTAGATCTCTAGTATGACGACAGTAAACAGTGTTAGTATCTCGTCAGGTTGTGTAACCGTAACGGATTTATGCTCGTCGTGCAAAATAAAAGTAAAAAATGCAAATAAAATCATCACAAGATCTCAGGTAAAATTGAATGAGGAGAAAAGTGAAACCGATTGTCGTAATGTAGGCCTACCGCTATCGTCATGCGAATGCCATAACCTGAGAAACGAACTGTCCTCAAAAGACGAAATTATAAAGCTGCTAAAGGAAGATATTGCTAAGTTAATGGAAGAGTTGAATAAATTAAAAGGAAACAGAGAGGAAAGCAAGGAAACTTGGTCGACAGTGATTGCTGGTAAGGTAAGATTGAATAAGCCTAGGCCTATAAATGGAGTACATGTAACTGAAATTCCCGTCTCAAATTCATTTGGAGTGCTTGTCGAAGAAAATGATGACTTTCCTCAAGAAGAAAAGAAGAAAGTGATAAAGAGAAAATCCAGGAAGATGCGGATATTTGCGGATAGCCACGGGCGAGATGTAGCAGCAAGCGTTTTGGAGAGAAGCCGAGAAATGGAGGTCACTTCGACAGTGAAGCCAGGAGCTCAGATTGCAGAAGTCACGAACGGGATGATAGGAGAGTGTGCGTCCCTTACTGCAAAGGACTACGCAGTGATCATCGCTGGAGCAAACGACGTCTATAGAAATGAGAGTAAAAAGGTAATCAAAGATTTAAAGGGTACATTGCCATCCATGCAAAAAACAAATGTCATTATTGTAAACATTCCGCAGAGACACGATTTAATTCCCAAGTCATGTGTAAATGTAGAAATAGAGGCTACAAATGGAAAAATTCATAAAATTTGTAAGAGTTTTCCAAATGTCCAAATTGTAGATGTAAGTAAATTAGACAGGAAGTTCCACACTCGGCATGGCCTACACTTAAATAGATTAGGAAAAGAGTATCTTAGTGATGAAATCTGCAAAATTGTAAATTCAAATGGTAAGAATAATTCAACAGTAATATCATTAGAGTGGAAGCAGGGAAACTGGTAGAAGAAGCCAAACGTGAGGTTTGGCATTCACATCTTTTGAAGTCAAATTTAACGGAGTGCAACAATGGTATTTCGGATTTGTCTAGCAACAATAATAATAACAATTATGATAATAATAATGTAAATAAATCACCAACACAAGCTTGCAAAAGTAACAAATTTAAAATTTACCACCAGAATGTCCAGTCTCTTTATAATAAAATTGATTACATAAATCTAATGCTTAAAAATGAACTTAAAGACATCTCAGCACTATGTATTTCAGAACATTGGCTGAAAGAGGAACAACTCGAATTAATTCAATTCCCAGGGTTTATACAAGCTAGTAAATACTCTAGATCTAATATTAGCCATGGTGGTACTTGCATCTTCTTAAGAAATAATTTAGATCATGAACAGATAACAGCTTATGATTATCTAATTATGGAACAGGATTTTGAATTCTCTGCCGTAAAAATTCAGCAGTCTAAGTTAATAATTGTATGCGTATACCGTTCTCCGTCAGGAAAGTTTCCTCTATTTATAGATAAACTAGAATTGTTACTCAATAACATGAGCAAAGTAAATTTCGATATAATAATTTGTGGGGATGTAAATGTGGATTTCTTAAAACTTGATAGAAATTGTGAATTATTAAACCAGTTACTAATTTCCTATGGACTGAAACCTACAGTAAATACACCAACAAGAATAACAAAATTTAGTAAAACCACTCCTGATCAAATTTTTATAAATACAGATAAATATCACCATTCAATAGAAGTCTATTGTCCGGGTTTTAGTGACCACCATGGACAAATACTGAGTTTTGAAGTATCCGAAGTAATCAATAATAATGATAATGGAGTAAAATCAAAGTGCAGGTCATTCACTGAATCAAATGTTACATATTTCAATGACTTATTAAATAAGGAAACATGGTCAGAAATTTATGAACTAGAAAATGTAAATGATAAATTTAATGCATTTAACAGTACCCTAAAACACTATTTTGAAATAGCATTCCCCTTTAAACGAAGAACTGTTCAAAATAACAAAACTAGCAATTGGATAACAACAGGGATTATAAATTCATGTCAAAGAAAGAAATTTCTACACAAATTATATAAACAATACCACACAACACCTGAATTCAATTTATACTACAAAAAATACAATAGCATATTAAATAAGGTAATAAGACTAGCAAAGAAAATGCATAATGATAATTTTATTTCCCAATCATCTAATAAAAACAGGGCTATGTGGTCCGTAATAAGGAAAGAAACTGGAAAATCTGCTAAAATACAAAGGAACATTACACTGACCAGAAATAATAAAGTGATTAATAATCCAGAGGAAATAGCAAACACTTTTAATGACTATTTTCTGGAAATTCCGCAAAAATTATTAAATAAATCACAGGTAAATACACTAAATTCTAATAACAAAATAAATATATGCAGTGATTCTTTATTTATAAATCATGTCACAAGTGAAGAGGTAAGAATAGTTATAAAAGAGCTAAAAAATAAATTCTGTGCTGGCATTGATGGCATCCCTGATGCAATTTTAAAGAAATGTGCAGAAAATATAATAAATCCACTTACGCACTTAATAAACAGTTCAATTCTCTCAGGAACTTACCCGGATATTTTGAAGTTATCAAAAGTAATTCCAGTGCACAAAAACGGTTCAAAAGATGAATTAGATAACTATCGTCCTATTACCTTACCAACTGGTATTGCAAAAATTGTGGAAAAAATTATGTATAAGAGACTGATAAGTTTCATAGAAAAAAATAAAATATTATCAAACTCACAACATGGATTTAGAACGGAAAAATCTACACAGACAGCAATTTACGAATGTAGTAATAGTATACTGAAATTAATTGACAATAAGGAACATGTAACTGGCCTATTCTTGGATTTATCGAAAGCATTTGATGTAGTTGACCATAAAATCCTCCTTACCAAACTAAATCAATATGGTGTTAGAGGTCTAGCTAATAAATGGATAGAGTCTTACTTAACAGGGCGTAAACAAATAGTAAGCTTGAGACACAAGGATGATGGAACCAAATTACTTAATGAAACATTGTCCAATGAGGGAATTATTGAATTTGGAGTACCCCAGGGATCGGTTTTGGGCCCACTACTCTTTCTTCTATATATCAATGATATAACACAGAACGTTCATTCACATAAGGAAATTTTGTTTGCGGACGATACAACACTCGTAATAAAAGGTGAAACTAAACAGGTCATACAGCAGTCTGCTGACTCCGTTACAGGAGAGTTAACCAAATGGTCACAAGATAATCGCCTCATAATAAACTATAAAAAGTCAGTATGTCTAAATTTCCACACTATACAGAATAGGAATCCTGCGATGCCCAATATAACATTAAATGGTCATCAAATAGAAAATAAATCAGAAACAAAGTTTTTAGGACTATGGATACAACAAGACTTGAAATGGAATAAACATATACAATATCTGAATACTAAACTGAACTCGATGTGCTTTGCGTTACGTATTTTGAAAACCTGCACTAGCATGCACACATTAAGAAATACTTATTTTGCTTATTTCCATTCATACTTAAGATATGGGATCATATTTTGGGGTATGTCGCCAGATGTACTAAGCACGTTTAGGATACAAAAGAGAGCGATTAGAATTATGGCAAATGTAAACTCTAGAGAATCATGTAGACCTCTGTTTAAAGATTTAAACATTCTCCCACTGCCCTGCATATATATCTTTGAAAGTATTATGTTTTTTAAAAAGAATTTAATGAATAAAGATGTTTTTCTTAAAACAAACAATGATGTTCATAGGCATAACACAAGACAAAATCAAAACATTCATATTTCACACACACACACAAGCATATATCAAAAAGGAACTTTTCACACTGGAGTTAAATTATACAATAAACTACCCCAGTATATAAAACTGGCCCCAAAAATAAAAACCTTTGATAGAATGTTGAAAGCTTATCTGCAGTGCCATTGTTTTTACTCAGTAGTTGAATATTTTAGCGTATAGGAGTGATGGAATCTATAACTATATTTTACTTTTTTAATTTAATTTTAATACCTAGCTGTATGTTGTTGTATTTATAGAATTAAGTTTTCATATTATGATAATAGAGTGAGGTGTAAATAGTTGTGCAATAAGATTGTATCTATTAAGATTTGCTATTATAATAAGTTATAAATAGTTATAATCTTAGTAATATATACCTGTTAGTTCTTTTATTTTATACATGTAAATTCTGACGTGTCCTATATCAAAAATGTATTGAATGCATGTATTTGATCAAATGGAATTAATAAAAATCTATCTATCTATCTATCTATGAGACACAAGGATGATGGAACCAAATTACTTAATGAAACATTGTCCAATGAGGGAATTATTGAATTTGGAGTACCCCAGGGTTCGGTTTTGGCCCCACTGCTCTTTCTTCTATATATCAATGATATAACACAGAACGTTCATTCACATAAGGAAATTTTGTTTGCGGACGATACAACACTCGTAATAAAAGGTGAAACTAGACAGGTCATACTGCAGTCGGCTGACTCCGTTACAGGAGAGTTAACCAAATGGTCACAAGATAATCGCCTCATAATAAACTATAAAAAAAACAGTATGTCTAAATTTCCACACTATACTGAATAGGAATCCTGTGAAGCCCAATATAACATTAAATGATCATCAAATAGAAAATAAATCAGAAACAAAGTTTTTAGGACTATGGATACAACAAGACTTGAAATGGAATAAACATATACAATATCTGAATACTAAACTGAACTCGATGTGCTTTGCGTTACGTATTTTGAAAACCTGCACTAGCATGCACACATTAAGAAATACTTATTTTGCTTATTTCCATTCATACTTAAGATATGGGATCATATTTTGGGGTATGTCGCCGGATGCACTAAGCACGTTTAGGATACAAAAGAGGGCGATTAGAATTATGGCAAATGTAAACTCTAGAGAATCATGTAGATCTCTGTTTAAAGATTTAAACATTCTCCCACTGCCCTGCATATATATCTTTGAAAGTATTATGTTTTTAAAAAAGAATTTAATGAATAAAGATGTTTTTCTTAAAACAAACAATGATGTTCATAGGCATAACACAAGACAAAATCAAAACATTCATATTTCACACACACACACAAGCATATATCAAAAAGGAACTTTTCACACTGGAGTTAAATTATACAATAAACTACCCCAGTATATAAAACTGGCCCCAAAAATAAAAACCTTTGATAGAATGTTGAAAGCGTATCTGCAGTGCCATTGTTTTTACTCAGTAGTTGAATATTTTAGCATATATGAGTGATGGAATCTATAACTATATTTTACTTTTTTAATTTAATTTTAATACCTAGCTGTATGTTGTTGTATTTATAGAATTAAGTTTTCATATTATGATAATAGAGTGAGGTGTAAATAGTTGTGCAATAAGATTATATCTATTAAGATTTGCTATTATAATAAGTTATAAATAGTTATAATCTTAGTAATATATACCTGTTAGTTCTTTTATTTTATGCATGTAAATTCTGACGTGTCCTATATCAAAAATGTATTGAATGCATGTATTTGATCAAATGGAATTAATAACAATCTATCTATCTAATCCATGTTGTGGTGGTCTTTTTCTTCGAGAGATAGTCGAATATTTGTTTAGTTAATCTATGGTCGTTCATTCTATAGAGATGTCCGAGGAATATCAGCCTTCTCTTCCGCATAGACGCGGAGATTCTTTCCACGTTCTGGTAGACTTCTCCGTTGCTTCTCAGTCTCCATCCATCTTCAGTCTGAACTGCACCCATGATTTTTCTAAGAATTCTCCTTTCCATGACTTCTAGCTTTTCGAGGTTATAGTTCATCGAGAGGCATTCACTGGCAAAGAGGCACTCTGTTTTTACGACAGTGTTATAATGCCTTATTTTGGCATTCCAGGAGATGCACTTTTTGTTGTAGATATTTTTTGTTAATCCATACGCTCTTTCCATTTTTATAATTCGATCTCCAACAGCTGCTTTTTCTAACCCATTCTCCTGTATAGTCTCTCCTAGGTACTTGAACTTTTTTACCCTTTCAATCCGTCCTATCTCCGTGTCAAGGAACTTTGGTCCATGTTTGTCATTTGTCATAAATTTTGTCTTTTCAATTGATATCCTTAGTCCTGTTTGGCTAGCGATCTTTTCCAAGAGGTTGATTTGTATGACTGCTTCTTCCGTGGTTTCCGATAGTACTGCAAAATCATCTGCAAACGCCAGGCAGTTGACTTTAATTCCTACCGACTTCCTCCCGAGGCAGATTGGGTTTATCCCTCGACTCTCCAATTCCGAGTTCCAAATTCTCATAACCTTCTCTAGGACACAGTTGAAAAGGATTGGTGATAGGCCATCCCCTTGCCTGACTCGTGTCTTAATTTCGAACGGCCGAGAAAGCTCTCCCATGAACTTCACCCTGGAAGTTGTGTTTGTTAGGGTCTCTTTGACTATATTTGCTAGTTTGGTTTTGATTCCAAATTCCCTTAGGATCCTGTCTAAGGTCTCTCTGTCCACTGAATCAAATGCCTTTTTAAAGTCTATGAAGGATACCACAATTTTCTTATTACTCAGCAGTCTGTGACGGATTATTGATTTCAAGTTGAAGATCTGCTCAACACAGGAGCGTCCTTTCCTAAACCCTCCTTGGTACTCGCCTAGTTGTTTGTCCAGCGTATCTTCTATTCTGTTTAGAAGAATCTTGGAGAGAATTTTATAAGCAATAGGGATGTATAGAACTAGCGCCGATAGAGCGCACTGCTGTTGTACTGGGTAAGCGCAAGGCGCTCTTCATTTGTCTCCTGTGTTCTCATGCCGCTAATATCCACGAATTTAAGTTGTTTAAATTGCTATTTTCGTGACTATGCCGAGCTATTGCAGTGTTCCTCTTTGCAAAAATCAGGGAAATCCGATTTCGTGTCACCAATTTTCACAAAATAAAGAAATGAGGAAGAAATGGTTACATGCTATTAGAAGGAAACATTTCGGTGAAGAAAATCTGACCGAAAATATTAAAGTGAGTTCCCATCGTTTTCAACTCGATGACTTCACGAAAACTGTGTTGGGCAAGTGTGATTTACAAAGGGAAATAATTCCTACCTATAAACTGAATAGACATATCGATAACAACCACTGAATTTATGCGTTTGTATTTGAAGGTGAGAGAGCTAGATTAAAACCGGGCACTGTTCCATCGCTTTTTCCGTGGACCACGAACACAACACAACACAAATAAGGAAGAGGCCATACACAAGAAAATTGCCAGTTTACCACGATAAGCCTACAATATCGGAATCTGCATAAATCATCTCCATTGAAGTACGGTACGGGAAGAAATCGTCAATATACATGAAGAAGTGAATGTAACATTTGTGACTCCCATTTTCAAAGGCAAACACTTCGGACAAATACTTCAAGAATAAATGTCACAACATTAACAGTCAAAAACGTATTATGGTTGGTTTCTTGAAATCAGAATTAATCGTCAACTTATATCTGCCCGACGGAGAATGTGGTACCGGTAGTGACTGACTTCTACATTCTTGAGTCATAGGCCTAAGTTAGCCAGATGAATGGAAACAGTTCATGGCCTTAAAACAGGGATTCTCAAACTTTTTAAATACTGTACCCCTAAGTCGTTTCCAAGGGGTACGGAAACGATTTGTATTAAGAAATTGACAAATTACAAAAGAACCAAACGTTGCGATGCATTTTGAGGTAAACAATACCGGTATCAACTTTCTTTGATTATGTTTACCATAAAACAAGACCGTTTCATGTACGCTATCAACCAAAAAAATACACGAATCGAAGTCTATAAGCAAGGGGAGCCAGTGAATATTTAAATCTTTATTTATAAAAGGAAGATTATAGTTTTACGTGACCGTTAATCTAGAGATCATAAGGCACAGAGGACTTCCTCTTTACGTGGAATCCGAACAGGACAAGGCATTTCACTTTGAAAATCTCACATGCATTGACCGGGAAATCTCTATTTATGATTTAAGTCTTATGGAGATATAGGCTATTTATCAATATAGGCCTACAATACTCAAGCATGCTGACTCCTATTCATAATTTGAATAATAAAGCGTGTTAGAATTTTGTTATTACCGCTGTAGCCTACTAATTCTTCCCTCCTCCCACTAGTTTTAGCGCCTCTAGTCCGTAGCTCATTTTACAGCTGTTTAACGCTTAAACGCTGAAAATCGTTCATAATATATTAGAGGATATACCTATAGAATTAATTAATATAGTCTTGGAGTAAAATTAGAGAAGATATAATTTACTTTAGCTTAGAAAACTCGGTCACAATCTATACATTTCTCGTAGCTGACTGGGGGAAACATAAGACAATCGCCTTGTGCTTACCCAGTACTACACAGGCGCTATCTGGCACGAACTTTCTCCGGCTACATCCCTATTGAAAGGAGGGACACACCTCTGTAGTTGTTCACGTCTTGCGTATCCCCTTTCTTGTGGAGCGGATGGATCAGCGCTGTTTTCCATTCTTCTGGAATTTTCTCGGTTTCCCAGACTGCACCAAGGATTCTGTGAAGGTCGTCTAGAATTTCTGGCTCAGCCCATTTAATCATTTCTGCTGTTATCGAATCTTCTCCACTTGCTTTGTTGTTCTTAAGTTCTTGATGACATCCCTGATCTCTTCTTTTTTGGTGGTGCATCCTCTTTTGAGTTTTCTGGTGAGTCTGCTATTTCTAATCTAGAAGTGGGGGTTGGACAGTTCAAAAGATCTTGAAAGTATCCAGCTAGTATTTCGCAGTTTTCATGGTTGTTCAGTCCAATTTTTCCCTGCTCATTTCTAAAACTCATACTTGGGGCTTGGTAACCCTTAAGTTTGTTTTTGAATGTCTGGTAAAAGTCTCTGGAGTTGTGTTTAACGAAGTTGCTCTGAAGATTTTCTAACTGTGCTGCTTCAAAAGATCGCTTGGTCCTACGGAAAATTCTGGATGTTTCTTTCCTCTGTTGTCTGAATTGTTCCAAGTGTTCCCTTTTTCCAGAAGATTTCCATCTTCTCCATTCCTCAGACCTCTTTCTGAGAGCTACATCGCAGTGTTCGTTCCACCAGATTTCTCTTTTCCTCTTTGCCAACCCCAGTGTCTTCTTTGCGGCGTCATTGATTCCTGTACAGAGTTGTTGCCAACTTTCCTTTTTGGTGCTGCGGATTTCTTCCCTAAAGTTCTTAACAATGTCGTGGGAAATATTCAATTTGCTCATGTTATATTTGGTTATTCTAGGTGGGTCTCTCTTTTGTCGTAGCGGAAGGAAGCGGATTTTGGCTTTGGAAAGGTAGTGGTCTGAATCGAAGTCACCGTTTCTAATCACCTTGACATTCATTACCTCTTTTGCGTTTTTCCTTGATATCGCTACATGGTCCAGTTGGAATTCCCCTAAATTTGGATTTGGGGATACCCAGGTTTTCGCTTTTCTTGGGAGTTTCCTGAAATTTGTTGACATTATTCTAAACTGGAATGCTCTGCAGAGTCTTATGAGCCTTTCCCCATTTCTGTTTGTCCTCCTATGCGCTGGGTAATCTCCCACGATGTCCCTGTATTTTCTCTCTTTTCCTATTTGTGCATTAAAATCTCCCAGGAGAATTTTTATGTTTTTCTCGGGTATCTGCAAGATTTCAGTGTCTAAGAGATCCCAGAAATCGTCCACCTTCTGTGGATTCTTTTTGTTGTCTTCATTAATGGGAGCATGGCAGTTGATAAGCGTGTACTTCTTGTTTTTACACTTGAATGTAAGTAGCGATAGCCTTTCTGATTTCGATGTGAATTCTGTGACACTAGTCACTATCTTTTTGTTTACGTAAAAGGCAGTCCCTAGTAGAGGCATGTTTCCCATTATTTTTATTGCTGGCTTTCCTTTAAATACTCTGTAGTGTTCAGTGTCCACAACATTCTTGTCTAAGAATCTGGTCTCTTGTACAGCTAGGATCTGGATTTGATTCTTGTCTAAAAGCTTTTCAAGTTCTTTTTGCTTTCCTACTTTGAGGAGCGAGTTAACATTTATGGTCCCAATGAAGTACTTATGTTTAAATCTCAGCTTGGAAGGTATTTCAAGACGCTCCGACTCGTCTTTGTTGCAGTTGTAGGGACTCCCCAGAACCCTAGGTCCCGATGCATTGCATAACGCAATGGTGGATTTCTCTTTCGAGCTACCACCTGGGGTAGTGCTTTCTTTCAGCGGACTTTCCATTCTGCAAATAAAGTTGTGATTTGTTATGGGAGGAATTATCTTCCAAAGTAAGATCGGATTGTGAGTCCGAAATGATTGTTTTTTCGTGGTTTACTCCACTAGGTTCTTCCGCTCTCTCTGCCGTTGGGAAATACTTTGTTTCCTCTTCCGCCTTTGAGACCGTTGACCAGTTTCGCCTAGTAACCCTAGGTAGGGGCCCTATGACAGGGTGCTACCATCCGGAGCCAGATGGACCCTGTTTTTTTACGAGGTTGATACTCCTCCTGCTCCTCCTTCCTCTCCACTTGCGAGATGAGGCCCCGGGCTTGCAACCGGCACTGGCTTTTGTAGACTTATAAAAGGCTTTTGATAACGTTGATTGGACTATATTGTTTGACATTTTGAAATCGATTGGAATAAAGTACAGGGATAGGAGGGTGATATACAATCTGTACAGAAACCAGACAGCAGTCATTCGAGTTGAAGGACATGAGAGAGAAGCTGGTATTCAGAAAGGTGTAAGGCTGCAACTTATCACCCATACTTTTCAATCTTTACATTAAGCAAGCAATGAAGGAAATTGGAGAAAAGTTTAAAGTGGGAGTGAAGATTCAAGGAGAAATAATTTCAACTCTTGAGATTTGCCGATGACAAAGTCATCTTGGCCGACACGCCTGAGGATTTGAATGAGTTTTTGAATGGTATGGACTCCGTCTTGAGGAAAGAATTATTGATGAAAATTAATAAATGTAAAACGAAACTACTGGAATGCAGCCACAATAAATCAGAAACCTCTATGGACATCAAATTGGCAGGTGAAAAACTAAAGGAAGTAGGAGACTTCTGTTACTTAGGAAGCAGAATAACCAGTGATGGACGAAGCAAAGAGGATATTAAAAGTAGGTTGGCTCAGGCAAAGAAAGCATTTCTACAAAAAAGGAATCTGCTGACATCGAATATAGATTTAGGTATTAGGAAGTCATTTTTGAAAGCCTTTGTCTGGAGCGTGGCGCTCTATGGAAGTGAAACTTGGACTATTGGTGCAGCAGAAAATAGGAGAATTGAAGCATTTGAAATGTGGTGTTACAGGAGAATGATGAAGATCAGATGGGTAGATAGGGCTACAAACAAAGAGGTATTAAGACGAGTGGGAGAGGAGAGATGTTTCTGGCGACTGCTAATGAAGAGAAGAGATAGGTTGGTAGGACACATACTAAGACACCCAGGAATAGCAAGCTTAGTTATGGAAGGAAGGGTCGAGGACAAAAACTGTAGGGGTAGACCAAGGTTAGAATATGTTAAACAGATTGCCTCGGATGTAGGGTGTCGGAGCTATGTAGAGATGAAACGAATAGCTCAGGACAGGGAGGCATGGAGTGCTGCATCAAACCAGTCAAAATACTGAAGACTCAAACAACAATAACAAGAACATGCATCAAATATGAGGAGACTTCAAAAATGTGTGCAGACACCCTAACAATGCCTCTTCCTAAGCCTAAGCATATTTATTTTTGTAAAGAGTCGGGTCTTAAATCATGTCCTCTACTCCCACAGGTTTAAGGAGGTGTGTTGAAATATGTGACCATGGTTTGTGTTGGTCAAACTGTTAATTATAAACCTGGTCCATAGAGATATGTTTCTCTTTTGTTTTTGTTTTGGTGTGTATAAAAGAATGTTGTATCACCTTGTTCGTTCAGTTCTGTTCTAGTAAATGTCAAGTACATTAAACGTGTGTACCATTTCAATTGCCTGCGTGCCTCGTAATCCTTTAGATACTTGGGGTGCCGGATGTGAGGCAAGAGGTGACCTTTCTCGTCGACGAATTCCCGCATATTCAAATCTCGGCGAGGAAACTGATTCTGCAACTGTTGCATGACACACCTCCCGTACGGTACTAACAAAACCTACTCATTTCCATACCCACGTCCTTTCATGTGGCAATAACCAAGCCGCCAGGTTTTACGTGTAGGCAATCTTTCCTTTCTGCCTATGCGGTTTTCCCTGGCCCTACAATCCAACCCTTACATATATGTACATATTTATATGTGCATATTTGTAAAATATTCCAATGTTAATATATACCCATGATGCCTGGTAAATCGCGACCGCGATCAGACAGGCGCTAAGCCTCAAAGGGCAATCCTTTTTTCCAAACCCCTAAGCTTTCTCTTATACTATGTAGACTAATACCCCATTTAGACGTCTCGGTCGCGATCCCGATTATCTCTGATCTGGATAATGACCAATCGCGATCAACGGCATTTGTCACTGGTACGTGTTTAGACGTCCCATCATGAAACAACAGGATAATCGAGTAAAACAGCATGACATCGCTAAAGTCTGCCAACTTTTGAATTCCAAGTGTTACAGCAGAAATTTACAGTAGTTTGTTTCCTCCAGTTTTGAAGTATTTCAGTTATTCTTTATACATAATTCAACCTGCTAATGCATATTTTTCAATATTTACAAATTCTGAGGAGACGTGTAGGGAAGGCCTACCCTTGGTGTGGAAATAAAAATATTTTGAAATATTTGTAAACAGGTCTAGGCTATTTATTGCATAAATACTTCTTAATCGTCCAGAGTTATTTGGCCCTATCGGAATCCCTTCTATGTCTATGACAATAAATTTATGTCTTTATTAATCGTCTTCATCGGCTTTCCCAAACGCTAATATATTTTTTTCAGCGTTTAAACACTGGTATGGTTGTCTCCATCCATCATTTCGTTTCTCTCAATCTTCATATATCTGATATCAACCAACATAAATACAACCATCATGGCCAACATTACGTACATCTCGCTTTCATAACCCAAGATAATACAAAATGGCCATAATTTCCACTGCCTACTTCACTCACACAGCAGGAGGATAGAACACACCGACGATCGCAATGGCCGCGAACGCGATTATCTCGTTGTGGGAACGGGATCGGGCTGATCTAGTAGGAGGGAAAGTTGATCGCGATAATGTTATCCTGTTGCGTTTAGATGTCCCAACTTAATCTGGATCGGCGCCTTATCGCGATCGCAACCGGGACGTCTAAACGGGGTATAACTGCATGTCGGAGGCACCAGTAGTAAGGTCGGGTGCCACGCGGGGGGCGGAGACGTCCCGGTCGTAGCCGGTGCGGGTACCAGTGGCGGATCCAGAGGTTCATCTCGGAGGGGGCACTCTAGGATTTCAGAGTAGCTAGAGAAAATATGTAATAAAATAACTAAATTTGTATTTAATCTACACACACTACACATAACATTCAACCACCAGATTTTATAATTCTACAAGAAATTCATTATATTAAAATGGTTTATTGGTTTCAGTTTCAATAACTCAAGTCATTGTCATTATGTAAAAAAAAACTTTTCAATTCTACAGAATATGTACATTTCCACATTTTAATGCACATAACACAGTCTAATATGTATTAAAATATATGCAATCATTGTGACTCTCTGAAGACAATATACAAGTCTACTACACAAATGTTACAAAATATGTGCATAGTACCAACATTGTCAGTCACTGAGTCACAACTAGTCACATAGATAAAAAAAATACCGGCCACGGCCAGTCAAATAGTCAAGTAGTATAGGAAGGCGCTCCATGGCACAAAGGATTATGAAATATATTTCTACTTCTACCTGTCCTAAACATAAAAAATTGTGTGTCGATTTAGCGATTATATTAACAGTGTTGCCATTACATACTATATGATAACAAACATTGACCACATTCATGAATGCAGGCAATACAGCAAAGATTTTACTTGCAGTGCAGTTTGCAGAAACAATCATTTTTATCGGCAACTAGCTGAAGTACCCGTGCTTCGTTACTGGTCATAAATAAATTGAAATGTGAAGGTGACAGTTAAAACAGGGGATAAGCGAGGTGCTGCGCGCAGGGAGAGTTAGGATGGAACATTTTATCCAGCTACACCGCTTTGCATTTACCTTGTTTTATAGCACACAATTAGGTTTTACTCGCTAACAGTTGGAGATACACGAAAAGTGATAAGGACCATTCTGATAGAAATTTAAATTTTAAACCTAGTATATGCCATCAAAAGTTTGCTATTTCTTAGCGTTCTGTTTTTATTTGAAATTGAAATGTGAATGTTTGAAACCAAAATGGTGTAGTGACGTCACTTAAATGGTCGCCATCTTTAAATTGTGCAAAGTGTTGAAATCAAAAGTAACCAGGCAAATCAGCTACTTCCATGTAAAATTTCATGTAAATTGGACCAGTGGTTCTTTGGTGATTGAGTAATACACAGACACATACCATCTCACTTTTATATATTAGTATGGATGTAGTTTTTTTAAAATATACGAAAAACGTAATTTGAAAGCACCCATGTTTAAGTACAAAAGGAGCCTGGTCATGGCTTCTAATGATTACTATGAGAATTATTGGTGACGTCAGTTACCTGAAGGTTTGCTACGGTACTGTATCTGTTGAGGGCAGTGAAGGAGGTAATGTTCTGTAGAAATTATTTACTCCTATAGTCATGTCTTAAGTAGAAAAGAGGGAGTGTTCACTGCGTGGTTAATCATTTTAGGTTACTGTTTCATTTTGGTTGATACAAATTATTCTGTTTCTGTTAGTGTTGAAAATGAGAACTTTGCTTAGGGGCTTTGGACTGAAAATGGCGTATTGTTGAACCAGTATGATGTATCTTGTTGATTCATGTTTTATTCTTTGAAGATCGATAGTTGCAACTTGTTGACAAAAATAATAATATAAGATAGCAAGGCATAAGCTGCAATAAAATTAAGAAGATGCATGTTTAGTTATTATTTTAGTGATATTGGGAAATGATGAATCGGGTAGATTCTTCGACGTTCCAACGTTTGGTGACCCTGACGTGATAATATCGCATAGATACCGGTAAGTTCAAGCTTGAATATTTACGACAGTATTGTACGAAATGGCGAGCTATATAAAGAAACGAACGCCAGTCAGAAAAGCATTCACGAAGACTTATGAGGCTCTTGTGAGCAAATTCGTTGGGGAAAGCCCAAAAGAGGAAGTTATAAAAACAAAATTCGCGATCTTGGAAAGGTTATTTGGCGAATTAAATGTAGTTGATGAGCAGATTTCTACAAAGTTCATGGAAGATGATAAAACTAGAGTGAGGAAACGGGACACTGTTGGAATAACGGATCCATGTGAGACAAAACGAAATGAAGAAATAGAAGCTGCAGTGCAAGATCACTTTAGGAGGACCGTAAAGAGGAATCCTAAAGGACGATATGCTATCAGTCTACCCAGGACAGAATTCTGTGAAGCACTTCCAGACAGTCGAGTTTTAGCTGAGAAGAGACTGATATCTACAACCGCAAAACTGAAGGAAAAGGGGACGTATGATGTCTACAAGGAAGTACTTCAAACACGGTTGCTTGAGGGAATAATCGAAGAGGTCGCTCAAGATGAAAAAAGAGGTACTGCTCATTACTTGCCTCACCGAGGAATTTTTAAAAATAATTCTACAACAAATATTCATCCAGTCCTTGATGCTTCGTTTAAATCTAAAGGCGGGCGTTCGTTAAACGATTGTTTGGAATCCCGATGGTGGGAGGGGGTCCTATAGGCTTAGGTTGGGAGAAGACCGCTGGCCAAAAGACGGACATATTAGAGTCGCGAAGTTGAAGACGGCTAGTGGGGAGCTGATTCTACAAGTACAACGACTGTTTTCTCTTGAAGTAGACGTACCACTTCAAGCTACTGGTGAAAGGGGAAGTATAGCAACAAAGATAGGACCTCAGTGTTCATTGACAACGGCGAGAAACACAAGAAGTAGCTGAGTGATAAAACTTCCTGTGAGATTTTCTGAATGATTTGTGTATTTGTTTATTCATAATTGGTGTTTTGATTCATGTACATTTTAATCAAAAGGAGGGAGGATGTTGAAAATGAGAACTTTGCTTAGGGGCTTTGGACTGGAAATGGCGTATTGTTGAACCAGTATGATGTATCTTGTTGATTCATGTTTTATTCTTTGAAGATCGATAGTTGCAACTTGTTGACAAAAATAATAATATAAGATAGCAAGGCATAAGCTGCAATAAAATTAAGAAGATGCATGTTTAGTTATTATTTTAGCGATATGGGGAAGTGATGAATCGGGTAGATTCTTCGACGTTCCAACAGTTAGTCATAGTCAAGTCTTATCACAGTTACTGTATTCCTGATTTGTAATACGAAAGATAGCCGGTACAGGTTAACAATGCAGCAAAAAAAATCAGGATTAATAAAACATAAACGTAAACATATTAGTAGTAGAACACACCTTAACGGAGAGTATAACACAACAATACAATATATTGCGCGTGATACCTTCCGTCATAAGGTAAAGATTAAAAATCTCCCGTAACAGCAGCGGCATCAAGAGAATGACATTAGACCCAAAATGTCACATTTAGACAACCACGTGGATTAGCGGCTAAATATCTCGGCTGTCGCCTTGGAGGTCCGAGTTTGAATCCGGCTCTGCCAAGAAATTTTAATTCTGGTCTGAGAGCTGTAAGGGGGTACACTGCGCCTCCCGTGGCAAAACTTGGAAGATGTTTTCCGTGGTTTCCCACTTCTACTCGAAGCAAATACAGGGATAGTTTCTAACTGAAGGCAACAGCAATCTCATTTTTAATCCTCACCTGAATTATAAATGCCCACACTACTACAGCCATCACAGTAACACTGTTATCAGAAAAGAACCATGCACACTTAAGTTCATGGGGCTACATGGCTATGATGTCGCCAAGCCTCTAAATCAATCAACAATAACAGAATCATTTAAGCTCATTTAATCTTAATACTAAGTTTCGTGATGATATCTATAGCCGTTGTTACGTTAGGTCGCGTGCAGGGTTTAGCCGATGTATTTGTTTCTATTATTATTTCAATTCCCTACATCGACCCCTGTTAATATTTAAAAAAACCTACGTATTCCGATTTCTAAGGCGTTCAGATTCCTAATGTTCTTATCGTGGTTTGGATAGAAAATGGAGGCTCAAGACCTGGTGTTTACGTCTTGACTGTAGTCATGGAGAAAATGGAGTAGCATGGCCCCTTACAGAGACAGGTGGAAACCTGGTGATCAATTCTTGAGGTAGTGTTGCCGTTGAGAAAATTGAGTGGCATGGCCTCTAACCGAGATAGAATGAAACTTGGTGGACCCGTCTTGTGCTACTGTTGCCATAGAGATGTCCGGCCTTGCCGTTCCTTCATAAGTTAATTTTCTGAATGTATTAGCCTTTGCTCGAGTGCAAAAGGGCCGAAATCAGAAGAATGAGAAAGACTATCGAAAATTCATGTAGGCAGCCGTTTCTTCTGGGTCCTAAACTATGTGTATGCAAAATTTGGTTGAGATTGGTGGAACGGTGTAGATTTGTATACGGAACAAACCCACATACCCACATACATACATACTGTGCCCGTTTAGACCGGAGTCCGCACGACCACATATGCATTTTACCAAGAATCAGTCAGCACGAGAGTCAAAATATCCCGGGGCGCCAGATGGGTTAAAGCTAATCGCAAAAACGACATCAAATGAAAAAAATGCTTTACTGATTTTTGGCTCAATGCAACAATAAGGATAGAAGGAGATTCAACTGGGCATAACACATCATGTAAAATTATCTCATTTTATTCTGAATTTAAAATTGACTGCAAAATAAAATGCTCAAAGCAGCATCATTCATGTGTGGCGACCCATATTACTATTTACACAATGTACAGAAATTTTCCAACACATTGGACAATTATCTTTGGAGACACAAGTCTGATTATCAGTCCTGTAGACTGTGTTCCAAAATTATATCCATTATTTATGATTAAATCCAGTTCAAATTTAATTGTCTTTACTGGAAATACTGTAGTTCACTGGTTGAATTTTTACTTAATATTAACACTCGTAGAATAATTGTTCATAGAATTTTTAACTTTCACTTATTTTTCCAGTTTCAAAAAATATTGTCAAGAAATAATATTATCTCTGAATCAACACATATTATGTACACATATTAATAACAACATCTGAAAAGTATCTGACCCTTGAGCATAGCATCGAAGAACTGTGCGAAGCACAACAAAATTAATTGTTCTTCTGACATTAAACGTTTCGAGAAGTGACTCGATTATGAACTTCAAGTTCCTAACAAAATATATGATTTCTGAATCATCAACTTGATCAATAAATTGTTGGACCATTCAACTATTCGATTTTCCACTTGGAATCATTATCAAGAAAAATATTTATATTTGTGGCCATTTTAGTAACTTTCACAACTTGCAATTCTTGAACAGAATGCGGAAATAAGAATTGTAGCTTCATAATAAATTCATTTAGTTCATGACACTAGGATTGAAAACATCCTTCAAATTATTCGTGGTTATAGAATTATTTTTAATTGGCAGTGGCCCATTCTATTATTTTTATAAGAACACAATATTCCAACAACAACGGCAAAGGTCTTCCTCTGAAGAAGAATAAAATACTATCATGACAAATCCGGGTTCTAGCAAAATCAAAGTCTTAATGGAATCCGTAAACAAGGTTGAAATAAGAACTGATGGTTTTTAAGAAATAACCTTTGGGTCATTCATACGACGCAATGTGTAGTTCCAATACTCCTTCTTTAACACTGAGTCATCGAACCTGCTATTTGATTGATGCTCAAATAAAAACCTCCTCATTCTTGCAACTTAAACATGCGCTCCTGGGAATGGCATTTCAACTACTCCACACACATAAATTTTCTTCCCAAAATTTATACAATAAATCAAGCCTCTGCTTATTATCAACACTGGAAGATTTATAAACTTACAAGTTTATTTTATTTTACCATTCTGTTCAAATCGTGAAGTTACCACACTTATGATACTCTCTATTTCACTTTCGAATGTGTATCTACGTCATGATTTTATATAAATACAAAAATATCCTAATTGATACAAATATCATTTGCTTCCCGTTTCATGCCTCTCCGTGTTATCTGAAAAATATACTTTGCTCATTGCAAATATTAACTGTTCAACCAGAACTGTAATGTTGGTTGAATGCAGGCTTGCGCTAACCACTATCCTTCGAAAAATCACCTGTTCCAAACTAGAAATGATTAAACTACTCCTTAAGCTCTCTCTCAATGAATGTGATTATTAGAAAATATAAGATCCAAGAATTATTTAGAAAAGTTATGAAAATCATTACCGGTATTATTATTATTAGTGGATTATTATTATTATTAGTTATATTATTGTAAATTTGTTTAATTATTATTTCATTATGTGAGAATCCACATGTTCGATTCTTCGAATATGGATAAAATATCCATTTCTCAACAAAAATAATTATTAACTTTTACAGTTACCTCGGCTGATTACCGTGATTATCAAAAACATATGAAACATTCAAATAAATGCTCGTTATGCTCGGTCATCGATCCTAAACTGTTCTGAGTGCTGAAAATACTCAGAATAACTCTAATATGTCTTGCGTAAATCATTGCAAGATTTAAATACGAAGAAAAACAAATGTGTTGGTCATCTGCATAAAATGAGTTTGTTCCAATTAGCTAGGCATAATATAAAAGTCAAATGTGGCTTTCATTTCTCGTTGGTCTTGAAGCGTAGTGAACCTGGTCTGTACCAGATTTATCCAGATACATGCCCTATTTGGACATGCACGTCTAATCCTTGTATCGGCCGCCATTATATACCCACAATCTGTCTAACACGACATAGTGGAAATATTTCTTGAAGTTTGAAGTAACTGCTGATCCATTTTAATATAGGCTTCAATTAAATCCATAGCAGTTCGCTTAAATGGGGTCAGATCCAAGTGATCTATTCTCAAATACGTCAGTTGTAACATAACTCACGGTAATCTTTTCAGTACAAGAAAACACTGACAGTCTAAATCAATCAACGGCTGTTCTGAAGATCGTTCCCTGGGCATGGTTTATCACCATCTATCATGCGCGAAGCAACTTATAGTTTCCCTTTGTCGGCTAATGAACAACACCGTGATAGACTGGCCTTCAATATACTGAAAGATCGAAGTGGTTATCAAGTTACAATTTATGAAACTGACTAATTGGATTAAAATATCCAAGTATTGAATTATTATTACTGGACTGTGACAAAGTACTTTCTAGACAAAGTCTAGCATATGTCCATATAGAAATAAAGTATTTCACCAATGTCCGTAGAAAAATAACAATCACCTTAGTGATTTCCTCTGCCGGAAACTTACTATGTTCCACATGTATCGTAGCACTTTTGTGACTATCACAATTTAAAGATATCTTCTGCGTAGATCCGGCAACCATGTGCCTTGGCTCAACGTAGCAGCAGCACCTTGTCATGCAAGAGCTTGGTTCGAAGTCAGCTGATGATGCTTGGGCCGGTCGGCTTTTATTCAAAACGGTCGGGTCCACGCTGGATCACGCTGAAATCTGGAAATCCTCATATCTCCGGTGTCACTGGTCCGATTCACTTGAAACTAAGTGCATTCTCTTTCATATGGCCGTGCCAGTAATCTGATCCAAGTCTCAAGCCTCTACTCCATGGCTAACTATTTAATCAACAAATAGTCTCGACCTCTGCTACTACTCGCTACGTCACTTAACATGCTCTTGGCTGCACAAAGTTTCCATTCCATTCTAGAAGTAATGGAGCGCGATATTCAAATATCTCAACTTTCAAAAGCGGCTGTAGCCTTTCCCTTGATATCTAGGTGTCTGAATCTTGGAATACCCATTCCTAGAGTTGGGCACAATACATACAGACAGACAGACAGACAGACATTCACTTTTATATATAAGATACCAATGTGGCAGACAACTGTTTTTTTTTGGGGGGGGGGGTCTTGCCTCTGGTGCCCCCTCTTGATCCGCCACTAGCGGGTTCCACTTGGGCACCTCCCAGTTGCCGAGCAGGCGGGTCCCGAACTCACGGTGGTTCTGGAGACAGACACAACACGCAGTGATTACTATTACTAGGAACAAATTAGAAACCAGGAATTCTCCGGGGTTGACTAAGTCAGGCTCTTGGTACACCCTGCCTGGAACGCCGCTAGGGGAAACCCGCAAAAGACACGGCACAAAATCTAGAGGAATTGCTGGATTTTATTTACTTGGCCGAGAAAGCCAATATAGGCTACCATATTTTAGAAAAACCAAAGAACAAGAATAAAATTCAAAACAAAAACAAAAGCAAAAAACAAAGCACAAGAAGAAACAAAAAATACAATAGCAAAAGCAAAAGGCAAAAAGCAAAACACAAACGACAAAACCCATAAACACTAAAAAGCAAAAACAAAAACAAAGGCAAAACAACAAACAGCCTTCTCGGCATGGTACGCATGCGCGGCCTGCCTATTCCATACCTAAATATATCGGCTTCCCGCTTGCCAATGATTGTTGGGTTGTTATCGCAGCAGACGACGCGCAGCCAGTGAAAGAAGGTGAGTGGAGCAAGTAGTGACCAACTGAATATTTTTGGAATCCATGATATCACAGCATGATATGCAGTGAGAGGGAAGTCATCTGCAGTTCAAACCCAACTGCCATCTCCTGGCGCGATATCAATATATTCTCACTTGCGAATTCGAATACTCCTATGGCTGTGTTTCTATCTCCCAAAATTTTAATAATGGCACCCCGTCGTGTTCGTTAAGCCGCCATTTTGGACACGATGACGGCCTAGGGTGGGGGCTTAACGAAGCCCTGAGAATCAAAACGATCTAAAAATTTTCCGAGCATGGTCTCCAATCAAAACGTCCCTGATTGGCTGAGCACTTATTGGGTCCTTCCCGCCACACAGCCGCAATCAAATACGCCATTAACCTCAATTTAACATAACCTAAGTTACTTAAATTACATATATTAATAATGTTGGTGAAGGGTGGGTGACTTGTGGATTAGATAAGCCATTTTTAGTGTTGCCTTCTATAGATTTGTGGTTTTTTTGGCAATCTCGTTATCTTGTAGACATTAAGATAAATAGTTATATTTCGGGGGCCTATCACTCAGTAGCGGTTTATCACAACAGTAGCAACTATTACGAATAGCTGTACTATAGTAAGATTTTCTGCACCTTCGCGAAATAGTGGCGGTGGTTTGAGATTATTTTTGACTACCATTAAGGGGTTTTAATAGTTTTTCATAGAGCATTTTTGTTGTCTTGTAGGCATGATTGATTTGACATGTTAGGTCTGCATGTAGCCTACAGTTTTTTTTTCTGTTTTTTGAAATAATGCTCATTCTCATTACCATTAAGTGCAACCGTGTTGACCGACTGAAAGACATTGAATATTTCGTTTACTAAGGCAGCACTGAAATATGGGTTCCAACACGATATGGGCTTGGAACTTATGTTCGCTTAACAAAATAACGATACATCAACAAGTCATCCTTGTAATCTCTGCAAATAATAAAAATATTTCCCATCCAATATAGGCCTATTCATGTTGAACGATAGAAAGTTATCAACCTTTATAAAGGCAACACTGAAAAATGTTCATTTTGATCTAGCCTACTTACTCGGAGTCATCTGCATCAATGTCCCTAGAGGTTCAGTTTTTTAAATTCTCCCTTTCCTATGGGCAAATAACACATGGATGTTCCCTAATTTTCTTAAGGGGATTCAATGATCTTATGCTGAACTAATTAAGAATAGGGCATGTACCCCAACCCCTTAAAATATGAAGTTATCAGGATAAAAATAATGTCCATAACCATCAGAAACTTGAGAACACAGATCAGGAGAATGTTGATCGACCATGGATGCAAGACCAGAAAGTCTTAAAGAGGAGTGTTTCATTTAGAGGCTTGGAACATCATGGTCAAGACCCCTGTACTTGGGTGTGTGCTCAATTTGTTTGAAAACCCGTTGACAGATCATAAGTTAATCTGTGGCTGGAATCCACTCCGTCCTATGCTAAGCTGCGAGTACTGGGCACCATTAGTGTTCTGAGACTACTGTATCAATTTCTGAAAATTGTGTCATAGGCCTATGCATAGACAAGTCGCTGAGAATGTTCTCTGAATGGTGAATACCAGTAGGCTAGCCTACTTAGCTGCCTCCTTCACTAGCATTTCCAGGCACCTGGTTAGTTGGTAAAATGAAATAGAAGAATCACTTGAATGATTCAAGTTGTCCTTGATTGCCCTCGAGGGACAGTGTACCCCATTCCAGATCTTAGTTCAGAATTAGTTTCCTTGACGGAGTTGGAGAAACAGTCACAATACCTATGGTACTACTAGACCTAGTACGGTACATGTAGATGGAAGTATTGTGAGGCCAACCACTAGGTAGCTTATGTCCCATTAGTTGGGACTGTTAGGGAATGGGAGATTGGTTCAACATTTCAGCCTATGTTGTTGTATATTTCATTAATATATGAGATCTAAAAGTGTATCATAGGAATATTAAAGCAAACCACAATATATTACCAGTTGGTTAATTGGATACAACAATTCAATGAAACATTCTGTTAATAATTAGGAAGTGTCATAGGCAACCAGAGAAGTGACACAAGAAAAAACACCTGAGTCTTCCAGGCAGTTGTCATCAACTGTATTTCACACAGAGAAGAATGACTAAAATGGTTCCTCATGAAAAAAAAAACAACTGGTCAATGGCTTGAAAGACAGTAGTAAGGACTTACATGCTGTCAGTAAAAGTGGAGTTAAGAAAGATGTCTGGATTATTTAAATCAGTAGTTGACAGCCATGATTTTTAAAATTACCCTAGTTAATTGCACCTTAATATGATTAGTAGCCTACCGGTATGTGCAAGATTTTAAATGGTAGGTTTTCCTGTGAACCAAAAAACAGCTCTTAACATGGATTATGTTCAGGTTAGGCCTACAAGTTATTGGGAGGGAGGTTTATTTTACATACCTGTTGCACATAAAATGAGCTTCTGATTAGAGCTCTGTGGGAATGTTTAAATGGTTTGATGATACAGGATTTATCAAGCCTCTTTCTATGCATCTTTTAAAAACATTTTAACAATTCATAAATTACTGTCATCATTGCTAATGCTGTAATCTGTCATGTTTATTTATGCAGCATGAGGAATTAGGAGATATAGTAGGATAAAATGCAACTGTGTCATGGAAACCTAAGATGTATTTTTATTTCTCAACTTTATTTTCTGTAGACTCCAATACAGCCCACCACCAGGGGGGAAAAAAAAAAGTGTTGGTGATGTTTAATGAGAGCAAATCTTGAAATACTGTGATTTAAGTGGTTGGTATCAAAAGCTGTACAGGAAAAATGAAAATGTGAAGTCACGCCCAAGTTTATGAAGCCTTGCCAGACTCGGCTGAAATTATCTTCGATGCAAATCGAGTCTCAATAGTTAAAACTTTAGGACGACCTTTGACATGAGCACTACAATAGGCCTACATTTAGGATCGACATAGGTCTTGTGCTACTGTATGCACCTGGGCATGTTTAAAAAACTCAGCCTGCAGGTTAATAAGGTAGTATATTACTATAAATCTATCTCAAGCAAATCCAAAAAGTTACCAGGCTGAGAAACTACATATCAATATTTAAACAAAAAAAGGGTGGCAGTGCAAACTGCACTTTTAATCCTTGCTTCATTAGTTAAACCATAATATTTGTACATAAATACAGTAAGGACTTCACATTTCAAACGGCCACTTAAATTATATGCCTTATTAGGCATAACCTACAAATTACATGTCATGAAATTGGTAAATATAAGCAGACAGCAACATCAATATGCAATGGTCTATACGGTAATGTAGTTTTATAGTGCACAAAAGGTTATTGTACTGAATGTATTTCGAACTGATGAATAAAACTGGTGGAAACGACAGCCAATTGATTTACATCCATTACATCCAAAGTAGTAGAAACTTTCAGTTGATTGGCAAGAGTGTTGATTTGTACTTTTATTATCACACATTTTGATGAACAGTGTCACGCTTCAATTTAAATATAAACGCACATACAATTCCTCATCAATAAATGATTTGCACTTCATACTGTCATGAACTGGAATAGATTTCTAGCAATTTAATTGATGTAGAAATCTATTCCTCTCGCCACCATGTTGGTGACAATTGTAAACAAACCCGCGGGCAGCCAATGGCTGGTAATACTTGCCAGCCAATAACAAGCCAGGATGACGCGGATCATAATTCGCGTTTCACTCTCATTGCGTTTTAACTTGAGATTTCGGATCAGCTGTTCGTTAACGCCACGGGGTGCCATTATTAAAATTTTGGGAGATAGAAACACGCCCTATGGCTGTGTTTCTATCTCCCAAAATTTTAATAACGGCACCCCGTCGTGTTCGTTAAGCCGCCATTTTGGTGGCCGGCACGGCCTAGGGTGGGGGCTTAACGAACACGAATGAATCAAAACTGTCTAAACTTTTTTCGAGCATGGTCGCCAATCAAAACGTCGCTGATTGGCTGAGCACTTATTGGGTCCTTCCCGCCACACAGTCGCAATCAATTCCGCCATTAACCTCAATTTAACATAACCTAAGTTACTTAAATTACAAATATTAATGTTGGTGAAGGGTGGGTGACTTGTGGATTAGATAAGCCATTTTTAGTGTTGTCTTCTCTAGATTTGTGGGTGGCATTGTGGTTTTTTGGCAATCTCGTTATCTTGTAGTCATTAAGATAAATAGTTCTATTTCGGGGGCCTATCACTCATTTAGCGGTTTATCACAACCGTAGCCTACTATTACGAATAGCTGTACTTCATTAAGATTTTTCTGCACCTTCGCGAAATAGTGGCGTTGGATTGAGATTATTTTTGACTACCATTATGGGGTTTTAATAGTTTTTCATAGAGCATTTTTGTTGTCTTGTAGGTATGATTGATTTGACATGTTAGGCCTGCATGTACAGTTTTTTTTCTGGTTTTGGGAATAATGCTAATTAGCATTAAGTGCAACCGTGTTGACCAACTGAAAGACATTAAATATTGCGTTTACTAAAGCAACACTGAAATATGGGTTCCAACACAATATGGACTTGGAACGTATGTTCGCTTAACAAAATAATGATACATCAACAAGTCATCCTTGTAATCTCTGCAAATAATAAAAATATTTCCCATCCAATATAGGCCTATTCATGTTGAACGGTAGAAAGTTATCAACCTTTATTAAGGCAACACTGAAAAATGTTCATTTTCATCTAGCCTACTTACTCGGAGTCATCTGCATCAATGTCCCTAGATGTTCAGTTTTTTTTAAATTCTCCCTTTCCTATGGGCAAATAACACATGGATGTTCCCTATTTTTCTTAAGGGGATTCAATGATCTTATGCTGAACTAATTAAGAATAGGGCATGTACCCCAACCCCTTAAATATGAAGTTGTCAGGATAAAAACATGTCCATAACCAACAGAAACTTGAGATCAGGAGAATGTTGATCGACTATGGATGCAAGACCAGAAAGTCTTAAAGAGGAGTGTTTCATTTAGAGGCTTGGAACATCATGGTCAAGACCCTGTACTTGGGTGTGTGCTCAATCTGTTTGAAAACCCATTGACAGATCACGAGTTAATCTGTGGCTGGAATCCACTCCCTCCTATGCTAAGCTGTGAGTACTAGGCACCATTAGTGTTCTGTGACTACTGTATCAATTTCTTGAAATTGTGTCATAGGCCTATGCATAGACAAGTCACTGAGAATGTTCTCTGAATGGTGAATACCAGTAGGCTTCGCTGCCTCCTTCACTAGCATTTCCAGGCACCTGGTTAGTTGGTAAAATGAAATAGAAAAATCACTTGAATGGTTCAAGTTGTCCTTGATTGTCCTAGTGGGACAGTGTACCCCATTTCAGATCTTAGTTCAGAATTAATTTCCTTGACGGAGTTGGAGAAACAGTCACAATACCTATGGTACTACTAGACCTAGTACGGTACATGTAGCTGGAAGCAATGTGAGATCAACCACTAGGTAGCTTATGTCCCATTAGTTGGGAGTGTTAGGGAATGGGAGATTGGTTCAACATGTCAGCCTATGTTATTTTATATTTCATTAATGTATGGGATCTAAAAGTATATCATAGGAATATTAAAGCAAGCCAAAATATATCACCAGTTGGTCAATTGGATACAACAATTCAATGAAACATTCTGTTAATAATTAGGAAGTGTCGTAGGCAACCAGAGAAGCGACACAAGAAAAAACACCAGAGTCTTCCAGGCAGTTGTCATCAACTGTATTTCACATAGAGAAGAATGACTAAAATAGTTCCTCATGAAAAAAAATAACTGGTCAATGGCTTGAAAGACAGTAGTAAGGACTTACATGCTGTCAGTAAAAGTGGAGTTAAGAAAGATGTCTGGAATATTTAAATCAGTAGCTGATAGCCAGGATTTTTAAAATTACCATAGGTAATTGCACCATAATATGATTAGTAGCCTATGTGCAAGATTTTAAATGGTAGGTTTTTTTGTGAACCAAAAAACAGCTCTTAACATGGATTATGTTCACGTTAGGCCTACAAGTTATTGGGAGGAAGGTTTATTCTACATACCTGTTGCACATAAAATGAGCTTCTGGTTAGAGCTCTGTGGAAATGTTTAATTGGATTGATACAGGGTTTATCAAGCCACTTTCTATGCATCTTTTAAAAACATTTTAGCATATCATAAGTTACTGTCATCATTGCTAATGCTGTAATCTGTCATGTTTATTTATGCAGCATGAGGAATTAGGAAACATTTGTAGGATTGGTATATTGAGTGGAGATATAGTAGGATAAAATGCAACTGTGTCATAGAAACCTAAGATATATTTTTATTTCTCAACTTTATTTTCTGTAGACTCCAACACAGCCTACCACCAGGGGGAAAGAAAAAAAATTGTTGGTGGTGTTAAATGAGAGCAAATCTTGAAACACTGTGATTTAAGTGGTTGGTATCAAAAGCTGTATAGGAAAAATGAAAATGTGAAGTCGCGCCCAAGTTTACGAAGCCTTGCCAGACTCAGCTGAAATTATCTTTGATGCAAATAAAGTCTCAATATTTCAAGCTTTAGGACGGCCTTTGCCATGAGTACTATAATAGGCCTACATTTAGGATCGACATAGCCTGCAGTAGGTCGTATGCTACTGTATGCACCTGGGCACGTTTTCAATAAAACTCAGCCTGCAGGTTAATAAGGTAGTATATTACTATAAATCTATCTCAAGCAAATCCAAGAAGTTACCAGACTGAGAAACTACATAGGCCTATCAATATAAAAAAAGGGTGGCGATGCAAATTGCACTTTTAATCCTTGCTTCATTAGTTAAATCATAATATTTGTACATAAATACAGCAAGGACCTTAAATTATATGCCTTATGCATAACCTACAAATTACATGTCATATATTCAGACAGCAACATCAATACGCAATGGTCAATAATGTAGTTTTATAGTGCACAAAATGTTATTGTACTGAATGTACTTCGAAATGATGAATAAAACTGGTGGAAACGACAGTCAATTGATTTACATCCAAAGTAGTAGAAACTTTCAGTTGATCAGCCCGAGTGTTGATTCATACTTTTATTTTCACAAATTTTGATGAACAGTGTCACGCTGCAATTTAAATATAAACGTACATACAATTCCTCATCAATAAGTGACTTGCACTTCATACTGTCATGAACTGGAATAGATTTCTAGAAATTTAATTGATGTAGAAATCTATTCCTCTCGCCGCCATGTTGGTGATAATTGTAAACAAGCCAGCGGGCAGCCAATGGCTGGTGATAATTGCCAGCCAATAACAAGCCAGGATGACGCGGATCATAATTCGCGTTTCACTCTCTTTGCGTTTTAACTTGAGGTGAAGAATCAGCTGTTCGTTAACGCCACGGGGTGCCATTTTTTGAAAGTGAGAAGTACGTAATGTTGGCCATGATGGTTGTATTTATGTTGGTTGATATCAGATATCAGATTGGTTGTTGCTAGCAAGGCGAAGGTACGAAAGATTAGATTCTAACGTTGTGTCTTCTGTAAAAGTGAATATTTAATCGTGTTCAGAATGGTGCAAAATTATTTGATGTTTAATATAAACAAATAGCCTCCACATTGAAACGAAAAGTGAAGTATCGTGTCGTGTTTACCAATGATTATATCGTGAATGAGGCTGTACCTTCTTGGTGCAATAAGTGGTTACTGGATGTAAAGTGATGGTGCTTAGTGGGAGGTGCTAAATTTAGTACCGGTAATTAGTAGGGCAAATAAAATGTATCGAAATAAATATAACCATTGTCAAACCCGTTAGAAGACGCCATATTAGCTGCAGGAAATTTCTCGTTATTGAATAATATCGGTACATCCTTCAAGAATAAACAATTTACTGGTTCGACAGGAAATTAAACTTAGCAGAATAACCGCACGGACACGAAGAATCGATCTTTTCTTTCCCCAGTCCAAGGAATAATTTAACATGCCGGACGAAAACAGTCAGCTGGCTTCGACAACTAGAGTGGATGACAAAACACTTGATTTCTGCTCTGTGTGCGGTAAGAGGGTAGAGGAAAACGAAACAGCTGTGACCTGTCACGGGCCATGTCAGAGATGGCATCATCTATCGTGTGCGGAATTGCAGCAAGGACAATTTAATGCACTAAAGTCAACCAGTAAGAAAAAATCAAAACTTTTATGGTTATGTTTTAATTGTGAACAGGACTTCACTCTATATAAATCGGGAAGAAGCATGCAAAAAGAACTAGAAGAGATGCGTGCAGAAATGTGCAAGAAAATGGATGAAATGGCAAAAAATATATCTAAACTTACAAGCCAATGTCTTTCAAGGGACAATCGATCATCGGATTCTACCAAACAGGAAGATAATCAACGAAAGAAAAACGCTTCCTCCACAAAACAGGTATGCGAAATGGCAACACAAGCAACTACCGAAGACATGGTTGGTGCATGTGATCAGAATATGAAATCTACAAATCTAAACAAGGAAAACTATGAGGAGCTGAAAACTAAAATGGACCAAGTCTCAGAAACTATGATGCATAAAATGTCACTGCTGCTTGAAACGCAACTGCAACCAACAGAAATCTTGACAGGTGTCAATCAGAGACCTCCGTTAATAAAAGGGAAAGCTCCAAACCCACCGACTGCACAGCAAAGTCTTCAAAATCCCAACAACAGCCACGGAAACTCTGACAATCTCCAGACTCGGGATGAGAGGGATCCAGGTAGTAAAAATGAACGTCACTACAAAATAAGGAAGGATAATGAAGAATATACTATGGCAGAAGTGGAGAGAACTCCCTCACCAAGACACCTAGGAATTCAGGGGACTAAACCTTTTGATATAACTTGAAACCTAAGACCAGCGGGACGTAAAGCATGGCTTTTCATAGGTAGAGTTCATCCAACAACTGAAGCAAAGATACTTATTTCACACCTCAAAAACATAGGCATACAGGGGGAAATAGAATGTGAGCAAATAGAAACAAGAGGAAAAAGTAAAGCATTCAAAATAGGCATCCCATTTGAGGACAAGGAAAGAGCAATGACGCCAGAAATCTGGCCAGAACGCATACTGGTTAAACGTTTTTCCTTTCGTCGCTCCTTTTTCGAGGGAGCACGTCTCGCATAATGAAGTGCGAAAAAATGAGTGCCCAGAACAAGAAATTAGAACTTCTAGTAATAATATAGCAGAAAGGCAACATAAATTAAGGATTATTCTATGGAACATTGAAGGTATAAAGAACGCGTTACAACTAGCTCCAAATAATATTTTTGATGATTATGACATAGTACTGTACCCGTTCGTCCTGGGTATGCGATGACCCATCTGCTATAGCATCGCATTCCTGTAGTTCTGGGACAGAGCGGAGTTAAATGAACCTCTAGTCAAATAAGGAATGTGTCGGAAATTCAGCTGAGTTCTCGAAAAAGCAGTGGGTTTCACGAGACAAAGTATCTCTAGGGTCGTTACGGGCTTAAGTTAATAAAAAATAATTCAAATATAAATGGGCGCCATCAACTGAATTCCTAGCAAACCACTTCCTTTCCGGATAAGCCTTACTCAAGACAAGGAAAGAAAAAGGAACATCACACCATCATCAGATCACTACTAAGATAAAAACAAATTTATTTTACTTTGAAAGTCAGACAGACATTTTAAATATAATTCCTACCTAAGAGTATGGTCGAATGCCAAGTTAAATTGTCATTGTCCAAAAATCGAACCATCTCTTCTCTAATGCAAATTTAATTTTATCCACATAACAAGAAAAATGTATAAAGTTCTCTTCGGTTCTCAGGATCACTGTAGCACTATGTCTTTCGTCACTGACATTTGTGAAACCTGAGACCTAATTCTCTTTAATTTAACATCAATGTGGATTTAATTAAGTAATTAATCTGCCTAAACATACACATATAATAATCACTCATATTAAATATCACATAAATTATGGTTTGCATGGTATAATTTGAACATAGAACATGTTAATCAAATGTTCCTAAACATTGAGTAATTAATTTACACTATTTACATCGTCATTCAATCACTTATCTGTGAATTGCTGAAAATTCAAATTATCATTTGGTCATCATCATCGTTATTATCAAAATTAAATATTTCTCACATTAATTCTCACTTCAAAATTCTAAATATTCCTGTCAGAATCGTTAATTCATCACCATTACATCATTTAAATTCACATTTCAAGTTGCAATTCCTTCACATTATCTCTCAATTAAATTTATTTAATTGCATATAAATTCATTAATCATCAGCTTCTTTAATTAATTATCACAATCTGATTTAGTTATTCATCATCATTACAATCGTCTATTAATTCATTTCAATCAGTTTATTTATTCAATCTTTAATTCATCCATTTATTTAATTCATCGATTTATTCAAAAATTTAATTTATCAACTTATTTAAATTTCAATCATCTGGTTATTTAGATTTTATTATTTCATCTAGTCATTCTGATTTTTATTTCATTAGGTCAGATCGTTAATATGCTTAAATCTCAGATTATTATTTCGTTAATTACTATTTTCAGAAAATCTTGTATTATCAACTTCATTTATTTGTTTAATTTCCTAACAAATTGTTTAATAAGGTTTATAGAACGTTGTCTTACAGTTTTATTACTTCCAAGTTATATCTCGTATTTAATTATCATGCCAAAAATATTATTGTCTCCACGACATCACGTTGGATCTAACTATCCACAACGACATTATATTTCTTCAATATTCCAAATATCACATTTGAATATAAGAATTACTCCAAAAACTCCATAAATATTCAGCACATACAGCATGAATCTCAACAAATACGCTAGACTGGGTACGACGACCTCATGTCTGCTTCAAAATACATTATTAACGTTGCAACTATCACATGGCAAATTCCACAAAATGCCTATCACAAACTCCACTTAACCACGTTGCATGATCTACAAAAATATATAAATGGCTTCAAATTGTTAACGCACATAATCTCCAATGACTGTAATTACTCTGATCACATCTAGACAACTCCTTAAACAATTGGAAAAATATTACTTCAGTAATTTAATATCTGCTTTCAAATAGCATAAATTCTCTTTCACAAGTTTCAATAATTCACATCGCAGAAAAACACCAATGTGCTATAATCTCTCATATCAAAATCTGCAATACTGATCTGCCTTCAAAATAATTATGACCATTAATGATTAATCTTACAAGATTCAATTACTTTAAATCCTTATCAAAGGTATCAAACACAATTATAAAAATCATCAAAGCATCAGCTGTAATAGCTGTTAAACTGAAATTACTCTCAAAAGAGTATAGCAACAAAATATTGGATTGGCAAACAAGAATTACTAAATGCAATCCTGTTGACATTTATCGTTACTTTATTTAACAAAATTTCGACTAATATGTGACTAGTAGTTCCTTGTTTAATTCACTTACATCTCGTGTACATTCGGATGATAAAATGAGTCCCTCAATGGCGAGTAAGATGTGTAACCACCGTACAATCGTATAAATACGAAGGACCTCGCCCCGTCGACTTGGATGATAGTTCCCTAAACGATGGGTAAGATGAGTAACCACCATACAATCGTATAAATACGAAAGACCCCACCTCGTTGTCTATATGAGTGAATGTACCAGAAAGGAATCAACAAGTTTCTAGTTGTCATATAAAAGCGATGTTCATTCACTAAAGTGAATAACTTCTTAATATCTCCAAACAATCCAATGGAAAAAATCCCTACTGATGAATAATACACACTCGCTAGTATGCAATGAACTGACGAAGTAGTTTCTGATAATCAATTGCAGATCACGAGTTCGAAATACTCGTTACACAAAAAAAACTATTCATGAAAAATATCCTAGCTGGAAAAATGTCTATAAGACCAAACATCTGCTTAATAAAGCCAAACAATGGTGAGAATTTCGAATAATGATGCCTGCCATATCATATGGTCACCCCATATTCTAGCAAATTCGAAGTATATAAATTCAAACCATGTCTTAATAATCAAATCACTCCTATTAGAAAAAATATACATGTGTGCCCAGTATTCATGAAAATAATCGTATCAGGTAGTTAGAACTCTTACAATACCTTTCATTATCAGTTGTAGTATAATTTCCAAGATCGTTGATTTTCCCTACCTAAAGATTTCTCGTAAGATCGGCGTGAATATCATTTCATCCATGAAATGATGATTTCCTTCGAAATCCCAAGCGAATCAGCTGTTGGACTCCTCTCGTCAGGAATCGAATCCATCGCTCTGTGGTGCCATCTTGTCTCTATTCACGTTTACTCGGTCATGTTGAACTTCGGATTACCCATAGCGGATATTGTCCAACTCCTTCTCGAAAAGTTCATGGAAACAGCGGACCCCCTTACTCTTCTTCTAATATACGCCACTGTTCCTTTAAATGTTCAGTTTGAGAATTGTAAGTCCAATCTCAACTTACTGCAAAGTTCCACTTGAGTAAAATAAAATTTTACTTGATAGTGTTCAAGATTACGATACACCCTGTATCTGTTCGTAATATGTAACTCATGAAAATTGTATAAGATATAAATCTTATAAATGCACACTATAATGTTAATCAGAGCCTATGCTAAACATTCAGTTTACTTGGAATAGTAAAAGTCGCTTTGAATGTGTTATATAACAGCATGGTTATAAGGTTATTCGTGAAAGCCTGTGTTTGAACAGCGTCGAAATGAAGCTTGAAATAAAGTCTTCAAACACGAGCAGTGTGGTTTTGAAATACCCCGGCTGCCTACAATTGTTTCCTCGGCCAGGTCGCCTGGATCAACGACCCCCTCGGCCTGCTCTGCTCGGCGATACGAGAAATGTCACCTAGACTTCTGCTGTGACGGTTTACGTGTGCTGCGTGACCTTCAATGCGCCCCGATTGTGCTATAGAGCTGCTCTGAACTGCTCGTCTAACTGAGCTCGACTAACTTGCTAGTGCTGTGTTCCGGCTATTTGAGCTCCGCGCGGCACGTGGCTTATTCTCCCCACCACAGTGCTCCCACGTCACGAAGATAGTCTCGAACCCGAATCCTCTCGGCTGTTCTGTTATAAAATAACTTATTTCCATAAAATTATTTCCACATATAATGCATGTTATATATCCTCTTCTAAGATGTTTTAAATTGCTATAATCCCATATATGTTTCAATAAAGCTTCACATCTCTATTCATAATTCTATCTTCTCACAGATTTCAATGCCTCCTTGATACTTGACCTGCTACGTCATCTTGGCTTTCTTCTTGACGCGATCGATGCGCTATCTTTTTCTATTGCTTCTCAAAACCTCAACTACAGCTTAATGTCAGCTGGCGTAGCCGATAGCCTAAAATAGGTATCGGGTACATCTCTCCCGTACATCTCCTTCTTTTTATCAGGATTGAGAAAAAAAAATACACTCTCAGGCATTCACTATATATTACATGTACACGATAGCTCTACAATTTCCATACTCAGCATGATGGTTCTTTCTGACTCTCTATAATGATGACTTCCAATGATTAACATCTCGATTCCGTGTTATTCTGACGTTTATTTCTTCTGTCTTCACTTGTGCTTGCTCGATTGACATCTCTCACTGTCTCTTCGAGTGGTGCACTAGGCTGTCTATCCTCTTGTCTCGACCTCTCATGTCCACGATTGTCCCGTCTGTCGTTAGGATCATTTCTTCGGTCATCCTGTCGGTCGTTTCCATTATATTGTTGACCTTGGTTCCAGTTATTACTTCCCCGATATCTGTTATTATACCGATTCCTGTCCTGATACCTGGAATTTTGGTTATAATTCCTATACCGGCTATCTCTCGCTTCTTGATCGTATGGCCTTTCATATGGTCCTCTATATCGATCATTTCCTCTTGCGTTACGGATATTTCCTCGATTCCCATCGTTCCGTCGGTTTTCCCAGGAATCCCTTCTGTCCGTTTGAGCTGCATTGTCCACGACTACCGCATTTACTTCTTGCGTGTTCCTGTTGTCGTTTCTATTACTTCTAGGTGTGACCTGTGCGCTTGTATAATCCAGCCGCCGCAAAATATCATCATAATGTTCCAGCGTATTGGCTCCCGATGCTATCAGAGATCGCTGTACCTCTATCGGTAACTGTCGCGCTATAGCTTGCAAAAGCTCTTCTTCTGGCAATGGAGGAATAAGGAACTGTAATTTAGCCAGCTGTGACGTGAAATAGTTGGCGTAATGCGTCGGATGTGACCAGGCGCGGATTCAAGGGGGGGGGGGGGTCACGGGGGTCATGACCCCCCCCCCCCCAAACGGAGACCAAATTTTTTTGCAAACTCAAAAAACGAAAACACAATTACCAGACAAATAAAACTTAACGAATTTTAACTGAAAAACAGGTGTTTTTTTTCATTTTATTCAATACTGAATTATCTTTATTGGAATTATTATGTTCTGTTACAACTGTACATATTTACAACTTCAAACCTCTTGTATAAAAACTAATAGTTACACAACAAAATCAACTCGTCTATTTTGTTTAGCAAACCTTGTGATTACCGAATCGATGTTTATAGTGATGTCACGATGAATGTGCAGCAATGCACGGATAGGAAACTGGGGCTTTTTTCGCACCAAAAATTTTTGCCGACCTCCAAACCGCAAGCTTGGTTGGCAATATAAGCTGTGACTTTCTCCATTTGTCGGTACCAACTCGACTTGCCGAAACTGTAACGTACCTTGATCCTTTTCTCGAAGCTCGATGTAAAAGTCGCAAAACACGCCGTTGCAATTTGTACGAATATTTTTGGTGCGCTAAACGCATCAAATTTCTATCCATGTAGCTTGCAAAAAAATTGGTCTGGTTTTGTACGTTTGGTTATTTTGTGATTGCGTTTTTAGTGATACCATTTTTCTTAACAATTTCGATTCTCTGACCCCCCCCCCCCGCAAGGCCAATTTCTAGATCGATTCTCTGACCCCCCCCCCCAAAACCAAACTCTAGATCCGCGCCTGGATGTGACGTAGAATAGCGTTTGGAGTACATCTCCGCTCTTACGTTGAGTTGATCCTCGGCACTCCAGAATCTCCTCAAGAAAGCCATGGCAAATTGCTCCATGTTTGCAAAATTGCTTCTGAACGCTCTAAACCACGTAAGTGCAGATCCATCTAAGGCGCGTTCTACTATCCTTAGCTCTCTTTCTTTGGCTACCCTGTGTTCCGCCATGTAGTCTCGAATATCTCGTAGAAATTCTACTGGTGTAACTCCTGTATTTCCCGAAAACTTTCTCGGTTTGTCATCTAGGTTCCTTATAATAGTGACTGGACCTGAGTATCGTTCGCTTGGACCTAACGTACTCCTATTCGAACTCGGATTGTCCTGAGGGGTTGAACTGACCCTTTCGAATGTCACATTCGGTTGCATTTGACGGTCTTCTACCATGCTCGTGTCTTGATTCGTCATACTGCGGTCTATCGCTGTTTGATTTATCAACGTTTCCCCTGATGTTACATTCTGACTGGTAAAACTGTTAACTATGGATTCTAGTTTAGTCATCCTGTCTTCTGCTTATTTCTTAACCTGAGTCTTCAGCTCATCTAACGATGTAACATCCTGCGTCTTGTTACTTTCGTCTAGATCGTTTCTTAACTTGTCGATTTTTCCTTCGCACGTGTTCTTTACTAGCGCGACTTGTTCTTTCAACAGATCAACATCTGTTCTAAATAGAGTTGAATCTATCTTCATCGCCTTTTTGCTTTCCGTAAACCTAGCTTCTAAGTTTGCCATACCTGCGATTAATTTTTCATCTAACCCGTCACGTTTCTCTTTTGCTTCGGCATCGACCTCATTATACCGTTCTTCCACGATTGCTCCGACTCTATTTTTAAACAAAGCTAAATTTTCGTTAACCTTTTGCTCTATATCGTCGTCTATCTTTCTAATATCCTTCTGCAATTGATTTTCTAACGACTTTAAATTAGAATTGACCTCTCCCAAGACTTCCTCTTTAATGGTCCCAATTACTGTCTTTAAATCTTTTATTTCGTTACCTAGATTCGTTTCTAGACCTTTAATCTTAGTCTCGAAAGATACTTCGGTAGACCAATCTTGAATTTTTCCTACATCGGCCACTAAACCATCGATGTCGAATCTCAACTTCGATACATCTGACTTAATGTCTTTCTGTATGGTCATAACATCTGTTCTTAAAGTAAAAATATTTTCTTCTCCTCTACTTTCTAAGTCAATAATATTTTTCCTTAATATTTGAACATTTTCCTCTCCTTTCATGTTTACTGCAATTATGTCTAATTGTAAAGTTTTCAGCATCTCATTATTCTTTAAAGTTAAACTATTCTCTAATCTGGTTAACTTATTTTCTAATTCAGTGTTAGTTTCTTCACTACGAGACTGTAATTTCTCTTCCAATGATTTGAAGTTATGTTTCAAGTTAGCTTCCCTAGCTTTTAAATGAATTTCAGTATTAGTCTGTAATCTTTCTTCTAATGACTTAAAATTGTCCTTCAAGTTAGCTTCACTATTTGACTGTAGCCTAGTCTCTAATAACATCAACTCATCTTTGCTATTTGACTGTAACAGTTTTAAATTTTCTTCACTAGTTGACTGCAATGATTTTATATTAGCTTCGCTACTAATCTGTAATGATTTTACATTCTCTTTACATTTAGCTTCTAATCTAGCTTCTGAATTATTAATTTGTTCTTTAACTTCCGTTTCCATCTTAGAAATGGTTTCTGCAATTCCAGACATACCCGTCTGTAACTCTCCTAACACCTTCGCTAAATCTTCCGGCAACATAATTATATTTCAATATAGAATTATATAGAGACGTTAGACAACAACACATCACAATGTCTCAATTCCTGCATTCACTTGGGTATAGGGAAAAATATCTTATAACTAACATGATATTACTAATACGATTAACATGAACACTGGATTGGGCACACAGGTACATTGTCTGACTAAGTTTAATAAATTTTGTAACACACTTAAATGAACTTGAGATCAATCTCTCAGTAATCTGAATCTGATGTGATTCCATAGAATTAACAAAATCGAAAAGCCCCACTAGTTGGATAAAGCCAATTCTCCCTCTCTCTCTGTACCCGTTCGTCCTGGGTATGCGATGACCCATCTGCTATAGCATCGCATTCCTGGAGTTCCGGGACAGAGCGGAGTTAAATGAACCTCTAGTCAAATAAGGAATGTGTCGGAAATTCAGCTGAGTTCTCGAAAAAGCAGTGGGTTTCACGAGACAAAGTATCTCTAGGGTCGTTACGGGCTTAAGTTAATAAAAAATAATTCAAATATAAATGGGCGCCATCAACTGAATTCCTAGCAAACCACTTCCTTTCCGGATAAGCCTTACTCAAGACAAGGAAAGAAAAAGGAACATCACACCATCATCAGATCACTACTAAGATAAAAACAAATTTATTTTACTTTGAAAGTCAGACAGACATTTTAAATATAATTCCTACCTAAGAGTATGGTCGAATGCCAAGTTAAATTGTCATTGTCCAAAAATCGAACCATCTCTTCTCTAATGCAAATTTAATTTTATCCACATAACAAGAAAAATGTATAAAGTTCTCTTCGGTTCTCAGGATCACTGTAGCACTATGTCTTTCGTCACTGACATTTGTGAAACCTGAGACCTAATTCTCTTTAATTTAACATCAATGTGGATTTAATTAAGTAATTAATCTGCCTAAACATACACATATAATAATCACTCATATTAAATATCACATAAATTATGGTTTGCATGGTATAATTTGAACATAGAACATGTTAATCAAATGTTCCTAAACATTGAATAATTAATTTACACTATTTACATCGTCATTCAATCACTTATCTATGAATTGCTGAAAATTCAAATTATCATTTGGTCATCATCATCGTTATTATCAAAATTAAATATTTCTCACATTAATTCTCACTTCAAAATTCTAAATATTCCTGTCAGAATCGTTAATTCATCACCATTACATCATTTAAATTCACATTTCAAGTTGCAATTCCTTCACATTATCTCTCAATTAAATTTATTTAATTGCATATAAATTCATTAATCATCAGCTTCTTTAATTAATTATCACAATCTGATTTAGTTATTCATCATCATTACAATCGTCTATTAATTCATTTCAATCAGTTTATTTATTCAATCTTTAATTCATCCATTTATTTAATTCATCGATTTATTCAAAAATTTAATTTATCAACTTATTTAAATTTCAATCATCTGGTTATTTAGATTTTATTATTTCATCTAGTCATTCTGATTTTTATTTCATTAGGTCAGATCGTTAATATGCTTAAATCTCAGATTATTATTTCGTTAATTACTATTTTCAGAAAATCTTGTATTATCAACTTCATTTATTTGTTTAATTTCCTAACAAATTGTTTAATAAGGTTTATAGAACGTTGTCTTACAGTTTTATTACTTCCAAGTTATATCTCGTATTTAATTATCATGCCAAAAATATTATTGTCTCCACGACATCACGTTGGATCTAACTATCCACAACGACATTATATTTCTTCAATATTCCAAATATCACATTTGAATATAAGAATTTCTCCAAAAACTCCATAAATATTCAGCACATACAGCATGAATCTCAACAAATACGCTAGACTGGGTACGACGACCTCATGTCTGCTTCAAAATACATTATTAACGTTGCAACTATCACATGGCAAATTCCACAAAATGCCTATCACAAACTCCACTTAACCACGTTGCATGATCTACAAAAATATATAAATGGCTTCAAATTGTTAACGCACATAATCTCCAATGACTGTAATTACTCTGATCACATCTAGACAACTCCTTAAACAATTGGAAAAATATTACTTCAGTAATTTAATATCTGCTTTCAAATAGCATAAATTCTCTTTCACAAGTTTCAATAATTCACATCGCAGAAAAACACCAATGTGCTATAATCTCTCATATCAAAATCTGCAATACTGATCTGCCTTCAAAATAATTATGACCATTAATGATTAATCTTACAAGATTCAATTACTTTAAATCCTTATCAAAGGTATCAAACACAATTATAAAAATCATCAAAGCATCAGCTGTAATAGCTGTTAAACTGAAATTACTCTCAAAAGAGTATAGCAACAAAATATTGGATTGGCAAACAAGAATTACTAAATGCAATCCTGTTGACATTTATCGTTACTTTATTTAACAAAATTTCGACTAATATGTGACTAGTAGTTCCTTGTTTAATTCACTTACATCTCGTGTACATTCGGATGATAAAATGAGTCCCTCAATGGCGAGTAAGATGTGTAACCACCGTACAATCGTATAAATACGAAGGACCTCGCCCCGTCGACTTGGATGATAGTTCCCTAAACGATGGGTAAGATGAGTAACCACCATACAATCGTATAAATACGAAAGACCCCACCTCGTTGTCTATATGAGTGAATGTACCAGAAAGGAATCAACAAGTTTCTAGTTGTCATATAAAAGCGATGTTCATTCACTAAAGTGAATAACTTCTTAATATCTCCAAACAATCCAATGGAAAAAATCCCTACTGATGAATAATACACACTCGCTAGTATGCAATGAACTGACGAAGTAGTTTCTGATAATCAATTGCAGATCACGAGTTCGAAATACTCGTTACACAAAAAAAACTATTCATGAAAAATATCCTAGCTGGAAAAATGTCTATAAGACCAAACATCTGCTTAATAAAGCCAAACAATGGTGAGAATTTCGAATAATGATGCCTGCCATATCATATGGTCACCCCATATTCTAGCAAATTCGAAGTATATAAATTCAAACCATGTCTTAATAATCAAATCACTCCTATTAGAAAAAATATACATGTGTGCCCAATATTCATGAAAATAATCGTATCAGGTAGTTAGAACTCTTACAATACCTTTCATTATCAGTTGTAGTATAATTTCCAAGATCGTTGATTTTCCCTACCTAAAGATTTCTCGTAAGATCGGCGTGAATATCATTTCATCCATGAAATGATGATTTCCTTCGAAATCCCAAGCGAATCAGCTGTTGGACTCCTCTCGTCAGGAATCGAATCCATCGCTCTGTGGTGCCATCTTGTCTCTATTCACGTTTACTCGGTCATGTTGAACTTCGGATTACCCATAGCGGATATTGTCCAACTCCTTCTCGAAAAGTTCATGGAAACAGCGGACCCCCTTACTCTTCTTCTAATATACGCCACTGTTCCTTTAAATGTTCAGTTTGAGAATTGTAAGTCCAATCTCAACTTACTGCAAAGTTCCACTTGAGTAAAATAAAATTTTACTTGATAGTGTTCAAGATTACGATACACCCTGTATCTGTTCGTAATATGTAACTCATGAAAATTGTATAAGATATAAATCTTATAAATGCACACTATAATGTTAATCAGAGCCTATGCTAAACATTCAGTTTACTTGGAATAGTAAAAGTCGCTTTGAATGTGTTATATAACAGCATGGTTATAAGGTTATTCGTGAAAGCCTGTGTTTGAACAGCGTCGAAATGAAGCTTGAAATAAAGTCTTCAAACACGAGCAGTGTGGTTTTGAAATACCCCGGCTGCCTACAATTGTTTCCTCGGCCAGGTCGCCTGGATCAACGACCCCCTCGGCCTGCTCTGCTCGGCGATACGAGAAATGTCACCTAGACTTCTGCTGTGACGGTTTACGTGTGCTGCGTGACCTTCAATGCGCCCCGATTGTGCTATAGAGCTGCTCTGAACTGCTCGTCTAACTGAGCTCGACTAACTTGCTAGTGCTGTGTTCCGGCTATTTGAGCTCCGCGCGGCACGTGGCTTATTCTCCCCACCACAGTGCTCCCACGTCACGAAGATAGTCTCGAACCCGAATCCTCTCGGCTGTTCTGTTATAAAATAACTTATTTCCATAAAATTATTTCCACATATAATGCATGTTATATATCCTCTTCTAAGATGTTTTAAATTGCTATAATCCCATATATGTTTCAATAAAGCTTCACATCTCTATTCATAATTCTATCTTCTCACAGATTTCAATGCCTCCTTGATACTTGACCTGCTACGTCATCTTGGCTTTCTTCTTGACGCGATCGATGCGCTATCTTTTTCTATTGCTTCTCAAAACCTCAACTACAGCTTAATGTCAGCTGGCGTAGCCGATAGCCTAAAATAGGTATCGGGTACAGTACTGCTAACAGAGACTTTTCTTACAGAAGACTGGGAAGAAAAGATTTTTACTGCATCCATAATATCGCCATCAAAAGTAACATTGGAAGGCCTAAAGGAGGTATCTCTTGTCTGCTGAAACCCAGCCTATCCCCTTTTACAGTGAAGCACCGGACTAACAACATACTAATCGTGAAGACACCAATTTTATACATAATTTGTGCGTACTTTCAACCAGATTTTCGAGAAGAAGATTTAATAGACGATCTAACTGTAGCGTTAAGTCATGTAGCGAGGAATGATGCGCTAATAGTAGCTGGTGACTTCAACTGTCGCATTTATGTACCTTCTCGTAAGACGTCCACACTTCTGCATTACATGGAACAAGAAGGCCTAACACTGACTAACAATAAAGAAACAAAAACATACATATGTCAAAATGGGTCAAGTGCAATTGACCTCGTATTCATTAATAAGGGTTTCACCGTTCTCCAACAGCGTGCAATTGACAATGTCACCGTAAGAAAACACCTACCCATTGCCACAGTTCTCTACCACGGAATACAGATAACTCCTTCGCTAAGAAGCAAAAGCAAAGTATCGAGGAAATTGGATCTCACCAAATTGCAAACAATTAGGGTCTCAGACATACATGATAACATAATTGCAGGAAACAATGCTGAAGCACTATGGAATTTAGAGAATTCCATGCGGAATTCTGTGCTTTCAGTTAAAGAAAGACCAAGGAAAGCCAAGCCATGGTTTAATGAAGAATGCTTTCAAATAAGGAAACGAACAATCAATGCTCTACACGCTGTGAGAAAGCAGGAAACGGAAACAACACTGAAGACATATGCATATCTACGGAAACACTATAAGATCATCATCAAAGAGGCTAAGAAAGTATTTTTAGAAAAGAAGGAGAAAATACTAATTGAAGAAATTGAACAGGATCCCTTCAGAGCACTGAAACCTATACAACCGAAATTTCCTAAGGACATACCAATTGAAACATGGGAACAACACCTTGGTCACGTTTTGCAAGAAAAAGACACCAGACCAGATACTGACCTTCACACAAGTGCTTTCGATCCCATCACAGTAGAGGAACTTTCACTTGCAATAAAAAGCAGTAAAGATAGAAAGGCATGTGGGCCAGACTCGATTTATAATGAACATCTTAAAGAAGCCGCACCGATGCTCATAGGAATGTGGACCGATCTTATGAACGAATGCTTACGTCAGGGAAGGATACCAGACTCATGGAGACGATCCACAATAAAAATGCTGTATAAAGGGAAAGGTGACTCCAGTGATCCTAATGCATATAGAGGCATTGCATTGGAAGATACTCTCTTCAAACTTATGATGAAAATACTCACAACAAGACTGACACAACTGATAGACGATAAAATTCCGGAAGAGCAGTTTGGCTTCCGCAAGCAGAGATCGTCACTGCAAGCTGTCAATTACTTGCTCGACATAATACAGGACACTTTAAGGCTTCCAAAACAGAAAGTATATGCAGTCTTCATAGACTTCTCTAAAGCCTTCGACCGCATTAATAGAAGCATACTAGTAAAGAAACTCACCGAAATGATTGGTCTGGAGCACCACTACATCACCAGATTGATTATGGATATTCTACATAACAACCAGGTAGAAATAGATAACGGAATAACTATATCTAATCCAATCGATCAAACAATGGGAGTACTTCAGGGTGACCCTCTAAGTCCTCTTCTATTTAATGTCGCGACTGCAGATGTGGTATGTCTCTTACGTTCCCAGAAAGTCAAAACCATCGTATATGCCGATGATATGGTTCTGACCTCGTCGTCAAGAGAAGAGCTACAAGACAGCTTGAATCAACTTGCAATATGGGCCCAAAACAACGATCTTGAAATAAACCTTCAGAAAACGGTAGCAATAATATTCAGAAAGGGCGGAAGAACTGCCAAAGATGACATTCTTTACCTCAGAGATGAACCTTTGCTTCAAACCAGTCATTACAAATATCTAGGAATTACTTTGCAAATACAAGGGAAATTATTTACACGTCACATCAAAGATAAAATGATCTGTGCTATCAGATCAATGAACGACATTAGTCATCTCAGGGATATGTCCCTGCAATCGGCACTGAGACTCTTTAAAGCAAAAGTTACACCAATTGCAACGTATGGATTAGATATAATATGGGTTAATTTAAGCAAAAATAACCTGAAAGACTTAGAGAAAGTGAAAGCCTTATTCTTAAAAAGACTGCTTTGTTTGTCAAAATTCACCCCATCGAGAATGGCGTATGAACTAGCGGGGGAACCTTTCTTTATAGAAGAACTCCGACTGGTTCACCAACTACCATCCACAAGACAATACAACGATTTGCTACAAGAACTACTTGCAAAAAAGAAGGAGATCCCAATTGATTTCTACTCCGCTACGGCCAGGACGTCAATAGAATGGAAGGGCACTGCCTATGATTTGAGACACACAGTGACCCGATTCGCGGTGCATGGTTTTCACCACAGGATTTGTGAGACTGAGGTGTTCCTTGTGCCCAGACCTAAGTGCATTTGTAAATTGTGTCAAAAGTCATGCGATACTTACCACGCTCTCGTGTGTAGTAAAAGGTTGTCATCGCTTACAGAATTTTGTAAATAATTAATGTAATGCACATTGTGCGCACTTATCCTTAATAAAATTTTGGGAGATAGAAACACACCCTATAACGAATTCTTCGGCAAAAGTTATTTGCTTTTGGGTAGTGTGCGCTACTGTGCCGAAGTTATCTATAATCAACAAAAAGTTAAAAGAAGAAGAAAAGAATTGATAATTCATCAGCGAGTCGTTAGTGCTTGGCAAAATGAATGGACCGAGATAGCAAAATGTAAAGCAAAACATTTTTTCTTAATAAAACCATCCGTAACTACAGCGCCTTGGTTCCGGGTCGGAAAATATTCGCGGCGTCATATTATTACCATCATTCGAATGCGGTTCCAGCACGCTCTTACACCAGTAGCTTTGGAGCGCATGCATCTCAGGGACAATGATAGGTGTGTATGTGGTAGGGCACGAGGTACATTACATCACATATTGTTTCAGTGCGAAACCTTCAATCCGCAGCGGGACATTATGTTGGAGAAATTGAGGCGACTTGCTTATCCCTTGCCGTTAAACATCGCGTCACTTGTACATAGTCCTACAGTTCCATTGGTGGATGCTATTATGTCATATTTGGATCACCTTCCATTTCAATTGTAAAATCAGTCCTTCCCGTTATTCTTTCTGGTGCTCCTGGGTGTGGTTTTGCGGCTTTTGGTCACCCATATAAATATACGGATAGATCTTGTTTCCGTGATTTCTCATATTTGGCATGTGCGATAATTATATACCTCCTAAACTGAGACAAATTGTAAACTTAAACAAATTCAAAAAGGAAGCACGCAGGTACTTCCTGAAACTATATGTTGAAGAATATAGATGAACCCATAAAGACTGAATAAATGATCCTACCACCTTAATATATTCTAGTATAAATTGCTAAGCCATATTTGTAAAGGGCAGTCCCCCCTTGAGCTACCAGCTCACTGGGACTTTCTGTACCCTATAAATAAATAAATAAATATAAATTTAGACATCAGTGCTAAAGATCAGCTTCGATAGTGAAGAGGATAATGTGGACATCAGTTGCAATGTGATAAACGAAGTTCAAGAGATTAGTGGTTTTGAACATATGGACCAATTTGCTGCGGCATTTTACTGCGATGGCTACTGTAGACTATTCCCTGCCGGATGTTATTGGGCGAAGAAGCTTCTGTGTCCAGCAACGCAACACAAACAACAACAACAAGAAGAAAAGAAGATCACTGATGGTGATGCTGTAATAAACAGCTGTGACATATTTGGGTTTTACGAGATGAACGCAGAGATACGGGACTATGAAGTACGAAGTATCAATAATAAAGTCGACTGTCGGATCGCGGAAGGTAGCTTTACTTGTGTATTAAAGCCTTACCTTGTTCTTATCTTTCAAAACTAAAACTGGGCGTAACCTTCACAGCCACGTTACGTAAGTACAATAGTCATTCAAGGGATTATTTTGGAGTGATAACCTACAATATTTATGACTCTCAGTGCTGTGCAATTAGGCTTAGTGATTCTTTTTAACAGTTCTTATTCTTTCAGATTCCGGAATTGTGCGAACATCAGCAACGGAATGGCAACAGGAGACGATTCAAGCCAAAAATCGAAAGACGATCATTCTCTGTATACAATTTTGGAAGACCCGTCACAAGATCCACTGATTAACCAGTACGTGTAGTGGAAGTTAAATGTTATTAGTTTTAGTCATTGTAACTGAACCATGAAATGTTTGATTGACTGATTGATAGGCTTAGTGAATACATAGGCCTTTTTACTGGTCGTCACTACAGACCATGTAGGTCCTTTGCTTACTTGATCACCTGTCTCCATTTATCTCGCTCCTCAGCTTTCCTCCTTCACCATTTAACACCCAGCTTTGTCACATTGTCGAGCCATCTATTCCTCCTTCCATCAGGTTGGTGAATAGCTCCACTTTTAAATGGTCGCACTTGTATTCATATACGCCAATTCATCATTTTATTGGGGGGAGGTGGTAGATTTTAAAGCCTGAACCATTAACCTTTGACTTTTAACCACTGTAATTAGTAAGCTAGTAGACTCAATAATTCTGAACGATGTATCACTCTCTTCTTTTTTGCTTTCATTTCGAGAATGTATGATTTTCATACCTTATTTAATCTTCTGGGGGACATTAGCAATGTAATTGCTAACCTTGGTCATTTCTGCACTGGATATATGTGCCGACAAAGCGTGCACATTGACGCCACTAGTTACCAACATGTCTGATACAAAATACACCACACGACACACGTAACATAATTATGTGAAAAAAGAAATAGCCTAATTGGCAAAACCATGCTAGACTGCCCCCACTGTGCGTGACATAAACCAGGGGTGTTTATATTAGCCACTACGTAACAATTATTAGTCTAGGCAAACACCATTAGAATGGTTGGGTTGAGGTGTGTCCCTGGGAAGCTAGCGGGGCACGGATGACAAAAAACTATTGATCTGGACGCGTTAGGCTGTAACCATTGCCAGAAACCATTGGATTGGACGAAACAAAGGTTAGAATGGTCGGGTTGAGAGGTTTGGCCTTGCAAATGAACTAGGTGCTACTTTGCTTTACATTGTAGTACCGTAAGCGTGGGGTTGGCAATACTGTCTTGACGATAATTCAAGCTCAGAATGCCGGACACAGCTGGACTTTTACCTATAAGTCTTGTTATAAAAAGGGGATGGTGGGCAGGTTATGGTCGGCGGAGAAGTAAACGTCTATTGTTGCATTATTTCCTGTTTTATTTTTCATCATTTGATGAGGTATTTTGGCTAATTTATGCACAATAGAAAGTTTTATCGTTCGTGTTGTATATTTGGATCTGATGGTGCTCGCTTGACGAGCGGAACATTTCATCCTTATTAGCTGTTCTGTAATCCACAGCAAACATATACATATCTAAATACAGTAAAACTGGACCCTTTATATACCGGAAACTGGGACAAACGGAAAGCAAAATTTGTACTGGAGGTATTTCCTATGTAAACTGTAAACCGGAAAACTGCCTAACCCGGAAACTGAAAGAAATTCCGGAACTGCAGGCATAAATAACCTGACTGAAATGGATTATCTTATCCACAATACGAAGCTATTACCTGTACAGTACTAAATTTTGAGCATTACTCTACTTGCACCAAAGTTCTAGGAAACATTGAGTTACCTCTAATTTTTCTTCAAGGAAGCTGCAGGTATGCTACATTTCACAACATCTGTAAGTGAATGGAATGTTTAGTTGAATTGCTGGACTGGGTTGTTTAAAGTGGGAAAAACTCAAATTATGACATTTTGAAGAACAAAATTAAAATTAAAGATGGGTGGGTACAGGGAACAGCAGGCAGGGCCGGATTTAAGAATATGCCACTTATAGCTCTATAGCTCATATTTGCTTAATACATTTGTTTTATACAACAAACGGATAGAGTTCATCGTTTTAAATATAAAGTTCATTTAGTTTAGATAAAACTACAATTTTAATGGTTTACATAATAAATTATATAATGAAGTTAGTTATATACTTGGTTTTTTTTTACTTATTTTAAGATTTGTTAAAAAATGAAATGGTATTCGAATTTAATTAATTAATTTGTTCTTGGAGATCAGAGATCACTATTTTACACATATTTTTATATTTTAATGCCAATGACTAGCTTTTGCGTAATTGAAGAACTGTGTTCAATTTTAATTAACTTAAGTTGTCCTACACGGTGAAATTATTATTATTAAGGATAAGTGCGCACAATGTGCATTACATTAATTATTACATGGTGAAATTAAATTACATAAAATGTAGTTAATCACTGGTTTATTTGTTGAAACGGATGAAATTACTGAAGAGACTAGCAGGAGCTACTTGGGGGAGCACTCAAGACCCACTCAACAAAACCTACAATACTTACATCAAACCTATCATAAAATATGGCAGTGAAGTACTCTCTACAGCACCCCAGTCAAACATTGATCGCCTCGAGAGGTGTCAGAATAATGCCCTACGAATCATAACAGGTGCAATAAAAACCACACCTATAACTGCCTTGAAATTATATACCCACAACTTACCAATAGAAGAAGAGATGAGACATCAAACAGCCAATGCATATCTCAGTATACAAAGACATGGATCAAAAAACCAGTTTCTAGCCCCAATCTTAAAACACAAAAAGATCCCTTAAGTCTCGCCAAAGAATATATCAATAAGAGCAATCTGCAACTAAAACTTGAACCACTCTGTATGCCAGTCAACCCCATTGAATATATACAAGTGACTACAGATCTTACTTTGTTAGAAGAGGTCTGCAAGAAAGACTCTTCACCACAAGATCTAAAACAACTGGCCCTCTGTACAATAGAAGAAAGATATCCATCTAATCAATGGCTAAAAATATTTACAGATGGCTCACAAGACAAAGAAAATAGAACTGGAGCAGGAATACATTCACCTCTCTTCTCACTCTACTTCCCAGTAGGCCAAAACAAATCAAACTTTGATGCTGAGATAGGAGCAATTTCACATGCACTCCATCAGTTATTAGGCAGAAACATTGATTATCAAAAATGTGTTATCATTACAGATTCAAAAGCAGCCATCCAAGCCATCTCGTCAAATTACAAGCCCCAAAATAAAGAACTGAAAGAAATTTTTTGTATGATAAAAACCCTTCAAAGACTCCACAAACAGATCTCATTTCAGTAGATCCCTTCTCATGTTGGAATAGCAGGAAATGAAGAGGCAGACAGATTAGCAAAAAAAGGTACCACACTACAACAACCTGTCAGTCAGACTGATTTTATGTCAGCAAAAAGGATCTTGAAAAATACTATCAAAACCGGTATGAAGAAATGGCAAAGAAAACAGCAGAAACCAAATTATGGAAAGACATTGATGCTAAATGGGATCAATATAAATTAACACCAAGAAAAGAAGCTGTAGCCTTCTTCAGACTTAACACTGGCCACGACTGCCTTGCAGCTCATCTGAAACGAATCAACATCCTGAGATCTGAAGAATGCACACTTTGTCACGAACCTGGAAGTAAAATGGATAAGGGGCACCTGCTACATTGCAACAAACTTGATGTGACTGCTAGAACTTCAGGAAACCTCACACAACTCTATTGGAACGCAAGAAAGCTGATGGATTGGAATCCAGGCTAGCCATAGGAAACAACAACAACAACATATACAAACTTCTCTAAAACAACTCACCCCACGTAATCTTGATGTTCAAATTTACATAGCTTTCTTGAGAGATTTCTTAATGGCAAACTCTTTAATAATGTCCTCATATGAAAGTGTTTTTGTTGTATTTGTAGGACTATATGGCAGGAGAAAGACGTCTAGGCGTATATGCAATATACATGTTTGATACGAACTGAACGACAAGGTTACAAACGGGCGTATATATACAAAAACATATAAAAGAATCAACGAGAACATTCTCGTATCTAGAACCACCACCAATGGCGTTGCGCTTCCTGGCGCTGAATTTAAACCATAGATCAGCTGTTGGGTTACATATTTCTAACACACCCACTTAAACCAATAGATCAGCTGTTGGGTTACATATTTCTAACAGTATTTGCCTCAATACAAAGTAATGAAAGTGAGTTTAACCATATTTCAGAAATACTAGTTCGCAGATAGTTCTTAACTCTTCTAAGGCAGGAAAATCTGCGTTCTCCCACGCAATTTGTATTATTTGTGAATTTGTATTATAGTTATAGCTTTAGAAAGGAGGCTATGTAGGAGGACTAAAGCATATTTTTAAGTAACATGTATTCTTAAATTCGTACGGAAAATATTATTAACGTTTGAAATACTTCATTTTAACTTTTGAATAAATTGCCAAACTGCCTGAAAATTTGCAGCTATAGGCTGCAGCCTTCTTAGCCTATTTAGAAATACGGCCCTGACAGCATGACACTTAAAATGCATCACAAAATCTACATACTATGATTAAATGAATCGTGCTGTGTTCGAGTGGTTTGTTAGTGCGCACGCTAAAGGAATTCCTATTTCTGGACCATTGATACAGACTGAAGCTTTAGAGACAGCAAAAAAGTTAGGCAAGCACAATTTCAAAGTGTCCAATGGGTGGCTCGAGAGTTTCAAACATCGCCATAACATTGTTTTTAATGTTGTGTGTGGTGAAGCTCATGATGTTGATATGCAGACAGTAGCAGACTGGAAAGGCAGGGCTGCCAGGGACTCACTTTTCTCACTATTATTCACTATTTTCAAAGCAGCCTCACTTTTCTCACTATTTGCTAAAATTACTCACTTTTCTCACTTTTTTTTACAAAACTTGTCACATTCTGCGTTAAAAATGTTCTCATGCACAATCAGATTGCTAGAAATTACCCAAAATATACCCATGAATGGGTAGTTCGTTTTTCTGCCACCACTGCATGAGCGCGCTGCCGACAGCGAGCCAGGCGGCCAGGAACATAAAAAGCTCCCATGGTGCAATACCACAGCCGGAGCCGTGCAGCGATCGACGAAAACTTTAACAATGCGTTTTTTAACAAAAGTGTTGTGACGGAAAGGAGCGTGGCGTTGCCGTATATTCTAGTATTTCACAATTTATCAAAGGTAAGTTAATAGTTGGCCTTACACTGACGAATTTTCCGTCGGTTTTAGAATGACATACCGACCCCGCCGATCTGGACTCACGGTACAAAACTTTTTCAACTCATACACCGCCATTCCAAATCTGCTGAATAGTTCCAACATTTAATATGTAGGTATATGGTCAAATCTGGCTACTTTTCCGTGGTTATGGTTTGTCCATTGGTCTCTCGACATTTAAGAAATATTTTTTGCAATTCCGAACGATTATAAACCGCGTGACTTGTTTCGATTCGTGAAAATCTTAACCATTTTTTTTGTGAGTTAACCTTTAATTATTAATTAAAAATTAAATAATTGGATATTATAATTGTTATTTATTATAATTTTACGTGTTACCTTTTATTCACCACTTTTAAAATGTATAAAAATAAAACGAAAACAAAAATTGCCATTATAGGCGCCTATGGCTATCGTTGCGCAAAAATCTTCAAATCGTAAAGAAAGTTTCATTCCCGGTCCGTAATATACACATACACAAAAATTCCTACACCACAGATTTAAGCTGGTTTCCCACGTGCTTTTTAATGGCAATCAACAATTGCTTTGTTTTGAATGGGTATACACACCGCGCGAATGTTCGTAGTTTTGATCGTTATTGTTGATATATATTGTAGTAAACAATACGTTTGTCAAATCAAGTTCATATTTTCAAAATCATTTATTATACGTATTTGTGTACTGCATAAATAACACACACTTCCAACTGTGTTCAATACAGTGGAATCTCGTTAGCACGTTCTCGGTTACCGGTACCACGTTTTCCCGTTTAACTCGATGATTTTCTCAAGTCCCAGTCCCATTCCTACCAAATACATGTTGATATATCCCCTTAATACGTCTTCTATTCCCACTTACGACGATCAATTTTTTGTTGTACTATTTCTTAGGTAACCGGATTTTATTCTTATTTCATTATAAAATTCGGCATCTTGATAACATGATGCGTTATTGCTTCCTATTCTCTGATAATTATTGACAGTGTAGACAATTATAGTGTGCTTTGACGGTGTGGAAGTGGCTTGAGGTATGATGCAACACAGAAGATAGCTGACGGTGTAGAAGTGGCTTGAGAGCTATGACGCAACACAGAAGATAGCCGACGTGTTTCTCTCGCGCCAGTAGAACATGCAGGCTGAATACAAAATCGCTACCTATAACACTTTTTTTTTTCTCGAAATACACCACTGATTGGCGTGCGTATGCCGGCCGACCACTAGCATCTCGTCCTTATGCGAATGCTGCAGCGTGCGTTTGACGACCGGTCGGCATCTCTCGTATCCTGCGTACATTGGCCGGTCAGAAAATATTAAAATAATATAATAATATTATTAAAATATTATTTTAAACTGCAAACAACCACGATGTCTGCACAACTAAAATGTAAAATTCTAGATAGATTGTTTGATTTGAAAATTGTTGGGAAATAATGATCGCAAATCATTTGCATGGAACGGTTAATCGCCCCGTATGAAACCGAAATAAAATGAGCCATTTTAAACCGCGGCAATTGAAAATCACGTCCGCCAGTTGAACAATCTCGTCGTGTGAAACCACTTTTAATCCGTGACGGACCAAAACTGTCGGAAAATCCGTTCGTGTATTTATTTTATTTTTTATTTTCCGCCTTTTGTTCATGGCATTGCGGCTAGAGATTTCTTTTTATTCTTGTTCATTCTTAGATGGCTGCTAAATGCTCGGTGCGGGACGAGTGGTTCAACAAAGAAGACTAACTTGGACTAAAGTACGCTGTGTGGGCCGCACGAGCCAGCCGTACTGCCATCTCGTGCAGGCTTTGTAATTGCATGTTCAGCATTGATCAGAAGGGCTTCCAGGCCCTCCAACAGCATGTCAGGACGAAGAAGCATAAGACTGCCGTGGAGGTCCAACTAAACCCGCGGCAACTAGTGCTAGCTGCACGACAAGCGGCAGATGCTCAGCCCGCTGGGCAAACCCCTCCCGCAGTGCTGGACCAACCTGTTCCCCTTCACCTGATGTTACGGCAGCCCGGTGCCCTGCGCGCTGAGCTCATCTGGGCCATGAAAGGCGTTCAATCTAGTTTTTCAGCCGCTTCAAATGTTGGAATCGTAGAGGTTTTTAGAGAAATGTTTGGGAAGGAGCATGTCCCTAGGAATATGACTTTAGTCAGGACCAAGACGACGCACTTGTGGACTGAGGCTCTGGGCCCCATTTTCATAAGTTGATGCTGGAAGATGCTATTTCAGCAGTTAGCTATACTATATGTTTTGATGAAACTACCAATGAGAAGCGCGTAAAGGAACTGCAAGTAGGGATAAGGTTCTATTCAAAGAAAAGAAGTGGTGTTTCATCATCTAGAGACATTTTTTATTGGAAAAGCTGCAGCTGACATTCTGTTTAATCTGTTGGTCAAATCAATAGAACGCGCTGCTTTGGACCCAGGGAAAATGTTGATGTTGTCAGCTGATGGCCCAAATGTAAATAAAGCCATTTATAACAGGTTCCGTGACAAAATGAAAACCGAGTGTGACAGGGATCTATTAAACATAGGTTTTTGTAACTTGCACATTTTGCACTATGCGTTTGAACGTGACTTAAGTGTTATAGGGTCTGATGTATCTGAACTTGCAATTTTGGTGTACAATTTTTTGGACTAGCCGAGTAGATTTGAAGTTTATGAGAAATCTCAAGAAGACAATAAGGTGCCATGTCATGCCTTTTTAAAACATGAGTGTTCTAGATGGCTTACACTAGGTCCTGAAGCTGAAAGATTACAAGAGCAGTGGCCAGCACTCTCTACTTACTTTCTGAAAGTTCTGCCACTTAAAAAGGGAAAGGATGCTGAAAAATTACTGTAATCAAAATGTTATCAGGCTATTGCTAGTGCTCTAAAAGATGATACTTTCCCCGCTCAGATTGCGTTTGTAGTATATAGTGCAAGTCTTTTCGAAAGATTTTCAAAAGTATTTCAATTACAGCAACCTATGATACATGTTCTGTATGAAGAAGTGTCAAATTTGTTCATATTGCTCTTGAGTAGGTTCTGCCAGGCAGAAGCATTGAAGAGTACCAGTGAATGTTTGAAAGAATCTTTCATCATGGATGGCAAAAATTTTATGGAATTGAAAAATGTTGACATAGGGAAGAGTGCTGAATGTCTCCTGATCGATAAGAGCTGTAGTGAACTGCAAGTATTGAAGTTTCATCAAGAGGTGGCGAAGTACGTACTTAACAAGTCCATCCTTAGTACTGGAAAGTATGCCAAGCACTTGAAATGCTTGCAGCCTCAGTCCATCAAAGAAAGTAAGTCTCTGATGAGCATTGTCTTTGTTTACAAAATGTTGCAGCTGCCTTTGAAAGATGTGTACGAAGAGAAGCTTCGCGATGAATGGAAGCTGTTGCAGCTAGAAAATCTCCCACATTTTGAGGAAAGTCCAAGGATTGACCATAATTGGCGTCAAATTTTTGAAATTTTAGACTTAAGTGGGCATGCAAAATATCCGCTTGTGAGCAAAGTCGTGAAAGCCATCCTACCAGCAGCTCATGGAAGCTCAGATGTGGAACGTGGATTTTCGGAATCAAGAAATCAACTTCCGGCAGATAGAGCCGCAATGGAAGAGCGCACCCTGAATGCTCGACTGAACATTCGTGACGGTATGAGAGAGTTCGGTGGGCGGACTGAAGCGGTTCCCATCACAAAGGCGCTTCTGAAAGCGGCAGCTGGCGCTCACAGCAAATATGAAAACTATTTAGAGGCTAAGCGCAAGGAGCTGAGGAAGAGAGAAGGAAGAGGCGGAGGACATTCGGCGCAAGCAAGAAGAGCAGGAAAAAACTCAAGTTACAGAAAGATAGGAGATAGGTAAATTACAGGAAGAGTTCACGAAGGCAAAAGAAGCGGAAGAAGAGGAGAGACAAGCTTCTGATTACCTAATTGATGAGGCCAACCAAAAGCTAAAAGCTGCTTTGGTAAAGGGTGATCTGAAAAGTGCAAAAATTGCCCAAGGTATGCTAGAAGGTGCCCGCAGCATGCGATCCCGGGCCGAAGATCTCCGCAAAAGGCAGGCAGAGCCACTAAGGAAGAAAGTCGAGAAACGCACCTCCACCCTACTTGAAAAGCTCTTCAAGAATCATGGTAAACGACGGCTCGATGAAAACAGTGACGATCCAGATGACCCTGACATTTGAATTTATTTTTAAGACTGATGACATCTTGTGAATTTTATCTTAAGACTGATGATATCTACTTTTCTTTTTATGTGGCAGTACGATAGTATTATTTGTTTTAGGTGTGTTTTTTTTTTTTTTCTAGTAAGGAGTGTCTATTATAACATAAACATTGTTTTGTTTTTCACATTTATATTTTTGTTGTAATATGTAAATTTCTTGAGTGTTGCATTGATTTTCCAATCCATTATTTCCAAGTGTCCTCTCTAACTACATGAAAAATGACAAACAGTACTCAGAGATATTAACATAGGCGCAATTTGGTCGACATTTTTGGAGGGGCTAATTTATTTTTCAGATACACATTCTTAAAAATTTTGTCTATTTCAATACAGTTTTGTCACATTTTTGGGGGGCTATGGTTGGTTTTTGGGGAGTTTAGCCCCCCCCCCCCCCCTAATTGCGACTACAGATATCAACGAACGTTAAAATTATGAACCAGATATACGGCCATAAATGCGAATAATGCTCTGAATTTACTCACTATTTACTCACTTTTTCATACAAAAACTCACCTTTTTTTCACTTTTTTTGAAAAAAAAAACCTCACTATTTCGCTATTTTTGGACGAGTGAGTGGATGGGAGCCCTGTGGAAAGGGAAAATTGAAGATCTAGTTATGGGATATGAAGCTAGAAATGTGTATAATGGTGATGAAACAGGTTTGTTTTTTAGTGTGTTAACTTCAAAGACATTGACTGTACGTGGTGATAAATGCACAGGCGGCGAGCTGTCTAAAGAAAGACTTATGTTATTTATTTGTGCTAACATCACTGGTGAAATTGAAAAGCCTATAGTGATTGGAAAATCAGCATGTACCAAGTCCTTCCGATACCTGGATCATAATTCCTTCCCAGTCAATTGGCGATCTAATAAAAAAGCCTCGATAACCAGTGCTCAGTGGCGGTTTCTGGGTATTCGCCCTGGAGCCAGTGCACACCCATTCTTGAAAAAATGCCGTTCACATTTGAATTTTACGAATTAAAAATTAATATAAGATTTTATGGTAGTATAAAGCGTCAACAAATGTCCAGGATACTGCTTTTTTACATTTAAATGTACCGCGTTCGTTGGGCCTCACTGTACGTTGCTTGTGTGCTGACTTGGGTATCATCAAATATTGCCGTTCGCCACCTGCAGCTTTGTAGCCAGCGTTAGGCTTGATGGCAGGAGAGGGGCGGCAAGAGGGGAGAGGGAATGTGTGTTTACTATAACAGAATCGGAGCCAAATCCTTGCCTGGCGAATTGTACTGCGCATGCTCCGTTTATTTTCCATCTCCTGTCGCATCTGATTGACAGACGAAGAAGCGATGACCGCTAGCGTGCAGGAGCTACCGCACTATCTGTTGGTGAATTGTTGTACCAAGTAGAGTTTCATGCCGAAGCCGTCGGATTTTTTAAGAGCGTTAAAAATCCCTCAGTATGCCTTCCTTCGGAGGGGAAGTAAAGCCGGCGGTCCCATGTCATAGATTTATGGCATGTTAAAGATCTTTCCACTAATTACACCTGTGTGAAACTAAATTGGATAGGTTAAGAATGTAAACAACGCTCTTAGGTTGCTACGTTCGTTGCCAAGAGCCGACTGCGGTGGCGTCTAGTAGCTAGTTCTGAACTAGGCCTAGTAGTCGTTGACGGTGGCGTTTGGCGGCAAAAGTAGGAACTATTTGAAAATTCAAAGTTGCAGTCTCTACTTGAATTAAAAAACAGATACACACACTAATACAGTCATCACAATTAACACCGGTTATCAGACAGATTCTACACACACCCAAAGTACACGGGGCTACATGACCGCGTTGTCGCAGCCCCTAAACTAAGGAACCAACCAACCAGAGTTTCATGCGCAGAGGTAATCTGTGGTTTGAAATGGTTTGAAAGGTTGTGTCTTTACGCAGCTTGTATAATAGCGCCACTGCCATTTGATTTTCAATGTGCATTTAAAAACCACAATCATACAGCCAACTGTATGATATTATATAGTCTATAGTTGTAACAGTGAATTCAGTTTCATTACATTTCTTTATAATTTACAGATTTTTAAGGTCCAGTAATTTGGAGGATTACTGTTGATCTTGTTGATCTTGGACGTGGCAAGTATTTGTCACAAGTGTGTTTCTAAAGTGTGGAATATTTGAGTGCGTGTGCATTATTACGTATTTGATAGCTTACCCTCCCAGCTTGGTTTCACCCACTGACATAGCTAGGATCATTCCTCGACCGTCAGAAGGATGGTGTCTGGGAGGCAAACACACTTTTTCAGCAAATGCAACTGGGGATGGTGACAGACGACTGCAAACTTGGGTCTAATTCAGGGTCAAAGAAGAGATTTTGACTGTTGGCCTGAAAGGAACCGTCCCGGTATTTGCCTAGTGATAGAAATGGAAAACCATGAAAATCTTTTCAGGACGGCCGAGGTGGGATTCGGGATTATTATGGCTACTGTTCAGGATTTAAAAACTATTACATCGTCTCAACTTACTTACTCTGCAAGAAAAGGTGGCCATATAATAAGAAACGGGAAGACCTATTCCAAACCTGAATTTAATTCAAACATCCCTCCGCAAAGCGAAGGTTAGGAATCGCTTATTCCATGATGAAGTTATAGCAAGTTAGTATGAGTGGGCTTGTGGCTGTGAACTAACCAACTGGATGTATTGTTTTCCGTGCTTAAAGTCGTGCTACGTGCACAAAAAAAGAAAATCCCTCTCTGCACGCTGCAAGCAGAGGTAGATTTCACCGGGCAAAGAAAAATGCTTCGAATTCACTAAATTTGCCAATTGTTGTACAGTATACCTACGAAAGTTACACATGTTTAGCATACAGCATCTTCTTATAATACCTGAAACATTTTGTTCATCCCTTGGTGCAAGGGTGGGTCATATCAAATATTCTTTCAGGCAAAAAATGTTGTTACATTTTAAAGGGGTATTGGCCATTTTAAACTGTTTTGATATTGTGCCTATTAAGGGAGGTATGATTTCTTTTCTCTAAAAACTCTCATTTTCCCCACCCCTTTGGTCAAACTTACGAAGATAAGCACTTGGCCCTGATTCCAAAAATAGTACGAACTTTGAATGGATTCAGTTTTTAACATATTATGAAAGTTATAGCAATATTTCACTTTCCCCCCATTTCCAACCCCTTGGTCCGATTTTGCCCGTTAGCGAACTCGACCGAGATTTTGAATGGTTATATTTTATGTAGGCCTATACATATACATTATGTATTATCTTTTTAACTGACGGTGGTTTTGGGATCTGTGAGATGTGAAACGCGAAGATATGTCAATTTTTTTCCGGATGTCGAAATGGTATCCTTTGCGATAGGTAGCTTTCTAATGAAATCTAACTGAAATCGACAAATGTGAACAATCAAAAGCCTACATGAATGCAGAATTGGAATTACAAGTACTAGGAAAGTAACAAATCAGACAACAGCTTCATTGTGCATTCAGGAGGGAACATAGAACAGCAAAATATCGATGTGTCGAAAAACCATACAAAATAGAGTAACATTGTGAGGAGACAGTTATTTTGTATGCTTAGATATGCATCAAATTTAGATGTTTTTTATTTTTAAAGAGTGCACACCCACAATTTTTCTTCACCAGCCGCTACTGCCAGTGCTTTAATGGAAGAATGGCTTCTTTCTTTTAATGGGAGAATGAAAAGTCAAGGCCTTAAGGTCATTTTGTTCTTGGACAATGCAACCTGTCATCCATGGATTGAAGCTAGCCTATTTCCCCCCAACACAACTTCCAATTACACAACCTATGGATCAGGGTGTAATTTATACACTTAAATTCTTTTACCGGATGTTTGTGCTGCAGTCACTTGTTGCTAAAATTGACACCTGTGCCAATGTTTCTCAACTTGTTAAACAGATTAATGTCCTTGATGCTGTTAAATGGATCCATCAGGACAAGAAAAAAAATCTCCCAGAAACAGTGACAAAGTGCTTCCTTAAAGCTGGTTTTCTCCCACAAGCATCGGTGGATACACAAGATGTTACAGTGGAAAATTTACAGGAAATTTCTGATCTCTGTAAGCAAGGAAATCTGCCTAACGAAGCTGATATACTGCAGTCAATGAACTTGGCACGACTGAAGACATTCAGAGTGCAGCTGATATTGCTGCCGAAAACAGCAGGTGCGAAGTCATGGAAGAAATGGATGACAATGAAGGCAACGAATGGGAGCTAAAAATACACACTTTTGGAGAAGCACTATCTGTTGTATGGCTGTGAAACCTGGACCCTCTATCGACATGACTTCCGAAAGCTTGAGCGCTTCCATCAACAGAAGCTTCGATCCATCCTTAAGATAAAGTGGGAAGACCACATCACCAATCTTGATGTTCTTGAGAAAGCGCTTGCTAATAGTATAGAATCATCCATCATTGGTCATCAACTTAGATGGATTGGACATGTCCAACGGATGGATGATACGAGACTACCACGCCAGGTTCTGTATGGTGAACTCACCTCCGGCACCAGACCTCATGGAGGCCCTAAGAGACGTTACAAGGACCAATTCAAGCAGAATATGAAGTTGACAGGTTTCAATCCACAAACCTGGGACCAGCTTGCTAAAGACCGTTCAACTTGGCGCCAGACCATCCCGGCTGCTGTCAAAATGTTTGAAGAAGAACGTCGTAGAATTGTTAAGGCCAAGCGACAAGCACGTAAGCTCTGTGCAGCACAGCCACGCCCTCCACCAACAGTTCTGTGTGATCTGTGTGGACGTTTGTTTCATGCACGCATTGGGCTGTTCAGTCACCGCAAACATGCCCACAGACCTCAACCTTAGATTATTTTAGACTGTTTTGGAAGAAGATGTATACTCGGAAACGAGTTAAAGCCGACGACGACGATCTGTTGTGAGTGACCTTCAGGAATTTGCAGCTTCCAGAATTGTTCCAGAACTCCTGGAGTTAATGCAGGATGCAAAGGAGATCATACAACGTTCTCTTGTAAAGAAGTCGTGACAACGCACTTTGAACGACATGTGGAAACAAAGAAACGAGCAGAGAAACTGAAATTTTTGTATGTACTGTAAGTTGTAAATACATGGTCATCGAAAAATAATGCCAACATTTAAAAAAATGATAGCACTAAAACCCTTTATGTTAAACGTGTAATTCTTTCACTGAACGCCAGCTGGTTAAAGTAAGTTTTGTTTTGGAGGGGACGTGACCTTGCTATGCGCACACTAGATGCACAGTAACCAAGGTCGGCCGGGAGCGCACGAGCCAATGAAGTCCTGATCTCACCCCTTTCGATTTTTTTCTGGGGGTACATTAAAAACATTGTGTATGCAGAAAATAATCGGGATTTGGAGCACCTGCGCGAGCGAATTTCTGCCGCAATCTTGACATTTACTCCTGAAATGATTGCACGTACCAATCCAGCCATTGGGAAAGCGTGCGTTCAATGCTGATGTTGGTGGTCGGCCTGGCCTAGATTTTTTCTCTACAGTCCCTGTCCTTAAACTGATTAAACCTTCGAATGACAGCTTTGTAATCAGGTGCAGTTTGTCGGGCGGTGCAGTCATTGGCGCGCACGCTCTCGGCCGACCTTGGCTACTGCGCATTTAGTGTGCGCATAGCAAGGTCACGTCCCCTCCAAAACAAAACTTACTTTAACCAGCTGGCGTTCAGTGAAAGAATTACACACGTTTAACATAAAGGGTTTCGGTGCTATCATTTTTTTAAATGTTGGCATTATTTTTCGATGACACTGTACAGTGTAATACATGTGAACCTATTTACAGACCTATATTTTAAATGAATATTTCATAGTAATCCTATGCGATAATACAGTATTTCTTTGTAGTGTATTTTATCTTATTAAAACTCAACCCTTTGTAAAACAGAAAACGGAGAAATAAATCCGCAATGATTACGTTCCACTTTAGGCAGGTTTTACTGTATTTTAATCACATGTAATTTTATTTTTCTCTGCTTGTTTTTTCGTATTTCCCAGTAATTAGGATTACAGTGTGTTGACTGACTGAAAAGTTGCAATATCAATAGTCAATATGGCAACACTGAAATATGGCTTCAAGGCTCTCTGTAAACAATGTTCATTCATTATTTACCATAAACCTTAACAGCATTATGGATGGCCAGGTGGAAAGGACAAGCCCCTTACAGTGTCCCCGCTGACCTGTTTACAACAGAAACACTACAGTAGAACGTCGTTTATCCGGACTAATTGGGACCGAAAGTGTTCCGGATAATGATTTTTCCGGATAATCAAACATGCGTTTATTTCATAGGAAAAAACATGCAGTGCATTATAGTAATAACCACCAAGCTTCTCATTTAGCTGCAACACATTCTCACATAACAGAAGTCCAGAAATGGGACCTCCCTTACTTCATGTCCGAATAAACCATAAGTACGCCACTTCTTCCAATTTTTCACCAGTGTGTTTTTTTTTGTTGTCTTTTTAGACCCTTCTTCACTATCTAACTTCGATGCATAATTCAGAATTTCACCTTTTCGGTTCTTCAAATCATAATTCGTGGATTTTCCAACACTGTAAGATTTAATTAGACTGCACACTCTTATCTTTATCCAGCTTATTGATCTCCACCTTCTTCTCAATTGATAAAACATTGCGATTTCGGTTTTTCTTATTGGCACTCGTAGAAGCCATTTTCACAACGTAATACAGTTCACTCACATATTGTTAGGTACACTAGTTATTGTTGTTTTAAGGGGCGGGACTAAGAGGTCATCTGCCCCCAACTCACATATTGTAATACGTTGAAACATTATAGAGTAAACAAACGATAGGAGACAACAATTGAAAACGAGATCCGACTCGCTACTTTAGGCAGCGCGCACTTCCGCATCACAACAGTAGGCTCCATCTTTTTTTTTTTTTTTTTGCTCGTTCGGATAAATGACGTTCCGGTTGTTTGACGTTCGGATGAACGACGTTCTACTGTATTTACACATAAACTATTTCCTCAAAACGGAAAGAAGAATCATTAGAACATGCATAAATAAACAGTATCAGGTTGAGGGAGTTTGGAGGATTCTCCCAAGTGAAACTGTCTATCATGAGATTGATCCAATCACCAGCACAATGAAGAAGAAAAGAATTTCATATTTTTTTCACATCTTACGGCTTCCAGAAAACAGAATTGTACGCCAACTAGTGATGAGAAATCTAGGAAAGAAAACTGGAGGAAAATGGATCCAGGAAATCCAACAAGATCTCAAAGCAGTTGGACTCAAGATAACAGATGCCGAGGAGAAATTAACACCATTCTTAAAACTCACAAATTTTCTGCAGAAATGACACATAGCCTATGGAGATTTCAGACGAGTTGAGAAAATCCCGATATGAAAGAATGAAAAAGTACTGGAGAGAGCGCAAGAACCAAGCAGTACTACCTTCAGAGAAGTGATTGTGGAACGACTCAAGTGGTCTAATGTGACCAATCAAGATTAATAATAATAATTGAACAGACATACATCTTTTAGAAATTTATTTATTTATTTATTTAAACGTGTCAGAGAACATACATCATAAAACAATAGAGCAATTACATTTGGTACTATAAGAAAACCATGAAATCCCTGTATACATTGCATAAAATAAATGGTGTAGGGTCAGGAGGGGTAAATATGAGACACACAGAGAGTGGGGGTAAATAAAAGACATGCTTGTTATGAGGAAGTTTGACAGGAAAAATAATTAATATTATTTACATCACTCTTTAATAAGTATAGACGCATCCCTTACAAACAAAGAATGCAATAAGACATGTAATGAATTTGCAAAAAATTAAAACTTGTTTACATAGAAATTTCATTACAAAAACTTTTAAGTTTTCCCTCCAAACATTTCTTGTTATTTAATAGTTTATCATCTAGGCTCCATCCTGTAAAGTAACTACTAACGGGGGCAAAAAGGAGACAATTCAGGTAAGAGCCTGTGTAGATATTCTGAAACGTTTGAAGAAGAGGAATTGCAATAAATTGGTGATAGTTTAGATGACATTGACCTCATAGAAGATGAAACTAAGTGTACTGACATTTGTGAGGTAGGGCTACCGGAGCCAAATGAAGTGAAGGTTGGAGATTATGTGTTAGTCGAGTTTAAAGGTGGTAAAAGAAAAGCAGTTCTTTATAAGTATGTATGTGTTGTACAGAAAATATACCCTGTAAGTGAAGAATATGATGTCATATGTATGAAAATGGTATCTGGAAATAAGACTCCTTTTAAGTTTAATGAAGTAGATGTGACACTAATTCATAAAAGTGATATTATTGGCATACTTCCAGTGCCATTTATGTCTTGTATTGGACAGCGTATGCTATATTGTTTTGCACAGCCAATTGATGTGTTTGAAAAGTAATGATTGAAGTTTGAGTGCTATGTTTTTTCATTAATGTGTGTTTAATACCAGCTGAGCTATTAAATTAACACTCATTAGTACCTAAATTACCCTGTTGGATACTTGAAGTTCGGTAAAATGGTGCTTTTTGGTGTAAATTAATACTTCTTTCAGCATACTATAGGCTACATTAGTTTGGAAGCATTTTTTTTCTTCCTGTTATTGCAGAAGAGCAGTACCTACAATGTGCAATACTTAAATGATAATGATTTATACAAGGGCTGAAAAAGTAATGGCAACATACTGTACACATGCATGCTGAACTACAAACTACCATACGTTAACAGGCCTTTAATGTAATCCCATGTAACATGTTGCATGATGTGTGGATGGCACTGCTACTGGTACTGGTGTAACATTTTGTGGAGGATTACCTGCAGAGGTAATGTGCTTCTACAGTGAGAGCCTTCCCTATGGAACGGAGCTTTGCCGGGCCATGGGCCGGTGGAGAGTGATTAGTCACCGCTAATTGACTAACATTTGCGGATAAAACGAGCAGGACGGGAAGCCCCAAATGCTGGCATTGCATTTATTACATAAGGAGCTGAAGGGGGTGGAAGAAGGCGTGAAGAAGAGTGGGGAAGACTGGACAAGGGTGGAGGCTGAGAGATGGTGGGAAGACAGAAGACGTTGGAGAGGCTTGTGTTCCAAACAGACCCAGCCAGTGGCTGGAAACTGTGCAAGATGATGATGATGACATAAGGAGCTGGCAGGATACCTTAGTTGAGATAATTACGACTTGTGGTGAAGTATTGTAGGCTATCTTGTATCCCGTGAACATGGTTAGGTATGGAACAAACTTCGAATTTTCCCAGTGGAAACTTGTCTTCTCAAGAAGAAGTCTTCCAGTAAATGTGTTGGCAAGTTTCAGCGCCGTACGATTTTTACCTTGTGGAGGAACCCCAAACAAATGGTATACCGAAACAATCCGCATACTCTGTAGGCACTGGGGAACGAAATAACTGCATTGATAGAAATGTCAGTGGGGATGAATTACAGCATGTGTACCAAAACTTCCTACGTCGGTGCAACGTGTGTTTAGAAAATGGACAGCATTTCCAGCTACTACTCAGAAATTCAGTAATAAATATGGCTTCTATCACTTCAACTCTGAAATTCATTTAAGTAATGATGATTATTCAATACGTTAAAGAGGGTAAATGTGTTAAACTAGTTGGGTGCTGCGCTGCCAGTGCCTTGCTCGACAGGCAACTACACACATTGCCCTTGCCGTCACACGGCGACTGCAAAGCTCTGTTCTATAGGAAAGGCCCTCATAGAATAAATGGTTTAGTACAGGGTCTTTCATATAAAGTAAGAACGGCAAGCGGCAGTTTTGTTATTCGTTGCTGTGGTGGCCTTGGCCGAGCTTGTGGCGTGCCACGGCCCCCTGCTTTATGCGTGTGTACATGATGATAATTGTTGTTTTAAGGGGCCTAACATCTAGGTGATCGGCCCAGCAAGCGTGGGTACAATCCTGAATGAAATATTACCTTATAAAAGATGCTGGAAGTGTCTTCCTTACTCGGTTATACAGTTGATGAAATTTAATAGAAAGATTCACTTTTTAAATGAAAATGTTAAGTATTGGGTCGTTGATTAATTTTATGAGGTTTTTAGGGGGGCGAATTTTTAAGAATTTTTCATTGAGGTAATTAATTTGTTATATATATTATAGATAGGCCTTTAATTTTATGTAAAAATATCTGGTAACCACATTCTGGCAGACGTGAGTGAGTTCTGCCACTGTAATGTTTCTGATTTTTTATTTTTATTAAGCACTGAGTCAGTAGTGTCAAACTTATTTACAATTACGTGAATCTGTGCTAGTGAAGGTGGCACTTCATCAGGAAATTGCTGAACAAATACATCACATACCCGACGAGCCGACTCGTACTTAAAATAAGTTTTACATACAAAAATACGATGCTGCAATGATAACTGTCTCATGTTAACATCTGAGGTTCAGACTGGCGACTGAACACCTGCACGCTTATTGCAAGGTCGAGTACACTATATACTATGCGCGCGCTTTCAATACTACAGCAGGGGGCCGTGGCACCCCACAAGCTGGGCCAAGGCCATGGCAGAAGCGGATAACAAAGCCGCCACTCACCGTTCTTATATGAAAGACCCTGTATATGCATATGTTGCCACTACTTTCCTTCAACCCTCTTATATGGTTTTCCTGTGCCACTTATGTTGAAAATATTGACTGTGGTAACAATTCTGCACAAAAATTGTCTTGTTAATATGAACATTTTGGATTGTCAGTTTGTTGGATATTTCAATGTTGCATGTTGTTTACAGTATAGATGGACTGGACAGAAGTACTCGGCGGCCGAAGCCATATCGGGCCTACATGGAAACATCACCTCAATACATTCCAGGAAGAGGCTTTTCAAGATACAGTGCCTCTCTCAAGAACTTGATTCCAATCAGGAACACTCCAAAGTTAGTACTTTGCACACCTCATGATGGAAACTGGTTAATCTATTATTATTATTATTATTTTTATGAATATTTGAATTACTTTGCAATTTTGAAAATAGCAAATTTGCAAAAAAGAATACATTAGATTGTTAAAAGCACCCTGGTGGATAAGGAATTAGTTATTTTTTCACGCTTTGGGTTTGGTTTTCTGGGGGGCGTGGTGGCTCAGCGGTCTAGCTGTATGCCTCTCACCAAGGCGGTCCGGGTTCGATTCCCGGTCAATGCATGTGAGATTTTCGAAGTGAAATGCCATGTCCTGTGGTTCGGATTCCACGTAAAAAGGAGGTCCCGTGGCTCATGATCTCAAGATTGACGGTCACGTTAAACTACAAGCTTCCTTCCTTCCTTTTTGGTTTTCTGAGTAAATTGCCATTTTTGGATTTTTATGAAATCTGCTCGGCAAGAGCTTTCAAATCAATTACTAAAATTGTTTCAGTACAATGGAAGGATATATTTCACTTGGTTTGCTTCAAGTTGGAAGTTAATAATTCATTTTCTATCTTTTCTAGGCAGAAAAATGCAATTGCTGTTGACAGAGTTGGCCTCCTATCCTTTGTCTTTAGCTCATGGCTATCACCGTTCATGTACAAAGCCTACAAGAAAGGTCTAACAGCAGAAGATATACCCCTAGGATCTCCATTAGAGTCGTGTGATCTCAATGCTCAAAGGTAGGACAAACTAATATACAGCCTTTTCATTTTTTATTCTGTGTACTCTTTGACAGTGGCTGTGCTGAGGGAGGCACATGTTGTTCATGACGATGGAACTTCTTATTTACTATATCAAGATGGGAAGCCAACCTTTAGAACCTGTACATATTCTGGGTTTGTATCATTTAAGCATTATATGCAGTATTGTATAAACAAACCAAAATTAACTGTTAAAATTGTAAAAAGTTTGCCCAGCAGAATTTTAAACACATGAAGAAGCTAAGATCATTGAAGAGCTATTGATTGATTATGGAGATTGTTTATAGCTATTTTTCTCTTATCTCGTACCTGCCATTCTGTTTGTTCATTATCAAAGTTTCTATCCTTTCCTGTCCAATGATTAAATGATTGTAAATAAGATTCTTGGAAACCAGCAACAATCCCCGTATGTGAAATAATAAATTTGTTTCCAGCACATATCATGTTCCCAAATACAGAACTTTCAAATAAGAAAGCTGCCATGCAGATACTTTCATAGTATGTGCTCCATCCACTGATCTCTATACATGGATGGCTGGTAGCTAAGGCAGCAGTAAGCCGAATAGACGATGACAGGTATAGCAAGATGGCAGCGAGCGCATGGTGCAATATTGCGAATCCGGCTCTGTGATTGGTTACTGGTAGTTTGATGTTATACATGTATTTATACTAGCAGTAAATATTTTGTGTTTCTTGTAGTTGTAAAATGGGCTGAATTTGGTTATTTAAAGCGTAAAATCTGTTTTAAGTACCGGTTTGCTGACCCAGCATCCCAGGCAAGCCGGTAATACCTTTACTTCTCAGGCAGATAGGTCGCTTAGCCGTAATTTTGAAGTTATTGTGAAGTTAAGTATACATATGCGGTGGTGCTGAAGCAGACGTGATCGGGCTAGGCTATTGCGTGTTTAAATTTGATCCCATTTCAGGGTTTTTCGGTTCTGGGTGCGAATAGTTCGTTTAATAGTTGTAAAACGGTGGGGAGAGTATATTTTGAGTAGGTTTTAGTTGTGTTTAGTTTTATGTGGAGCTGACGAGTGAAATTGGTTTGGCTTCAAGTGCATTTTTGGCTTTGATCTACTTCCCGTTATTATTAAGTTTATTGTGCTGCTAGCGTGATCAAAAGCTGTAGTATTTGATGTAGAGTGCTGGGATTACTTGGAGGAAGTGTTGGTTATTTCATGGAAACAGGAATTCATTACCAATTACCGATTACGATATGTCGAATCTAGGCCTGTATAGTGAACTACGTTTAGGCCTATAGGTACATCATTTGAAGAATGCATAATTTTGTGGCATATACACATGTATACCGTATGTATACAATTTACAAAAATGTTTCCAGAAATTGTTTTTCACTAGTTACTCTGTTACTGATCGCTAATTGCGTGTACTCAGCACCTAAGTTGATATTTGTCAGCCGTTATTATACATTCATTTTTATTGATATTCCGGAGATTTACTGACCTCGGAATGACGTGTCAGTGATCCCAATGCTCTTATGCTATAAGTGAACATATCTCTATATTTTTATGTGCTCCAAAACACCATTAATTACGATTTAAAATTGACTAGATTATCATTGCTTGCCCATAAGGAGGGCTCGAGAATGGGTAGACCAACATGGCGGACCGCGCGCTCAACCTGGCGTACTTTCTCGTGCAGCGGAGTGCTGGCATCAGCGATCCATGTATAAAGATCAGTGGCTCCATCACAGCAAGTACTGACTTAGTGAACAATTATTGCTAAGTGAGCTATGTGCTGACAGACAAATGTGCCCTGTCTCCAACACAACAACTATTGCACCACTCACTTTAATATTTATACATACAGTAATATATATATATATCATAGACATCTGGAACACTGAAAAATTACCTGAAGAATGGTCCACACCAATCATCCACCCATTGTACAAAAAGGGTGATAGATCAGTTCCCAATAATTATCGGCGTATATCTTTACTTGATGTCACTTATAAGATCTTCTCAAATTATTTATACAGGCATTCATGAACAACTTGATGAAGAACTGGGAGAGTATCAAGGAGGATTTTGACCAGGAAGGGGCTGTCCCGAACAAATTATTAGTCTTAAATAGATCATGAAACATCATAGAGTTCGAAACAAGCAATTAGTCATCAAATTTGTCTACTTTAAAAGAGCTTATGACAGTATCCATCGTGAGTCATTATTAAAAATCCTTCGAGAATTTGGTCTGCATCGAAAACTCATCAACCTTCTTGGAATTACCCTTGAGAATACTAAATCAAAAGTCAAATTTAGACGTGAATTGTCAGAACCATTTGAAATCCAAACTGGACTCCGCCAAGGAGATGGTCTTTCGCCCCTATTGTTTAATTGTGCATTGTAGAAAGTCATGCAAGAATGGCAGAAGTATCAAACTTAATTGCCTAGCATTCGCAGACGATCTTGCACTAGTAGCAAGTACTGCGGAAGGGGCTAAATTTCAAATCGAAAAACTCTAAAAAATTGCATGCAAAATTGGTCTACAAACCTCGTATGAAAAGACTGAAATGATGCCTATCTTCAGAATTGACACACCAACATTTCAACTAAACAATAGTAAACAAATTAAGATTGTGAATAAGTTCAAATATCTTGGAGAGATAATCACCTGGAACTCAAACGAGAAACCATCGATCAACAGTAGAACATCCAAACTGAAACAAGCACAACGAATCACCTGGCCAACCTACAAAAGGAAATCTCTCTCAGTGAATGGCAAATTTCTGCTTTACAATTACAATTTCGTTGTTAACCCGAGGCAACTTATGGTAGTGAAACACTCTTCATGTTGAACATCAAATCAACAACTGACAAACTGCAGAGCGCAGACAGAAGAATCAACAGAACAATTATTGACAAAAAACACCAAGTAAATGGCCAATGGATATCACTGCCGAATGAAGTGGTATATCGAGAGAGTGAATCAATAATAGATACAATGCGGAAAATGAGAATTACTTTTTTCTGCCATATGCCTACCAGATACCAGACTAATAAAACAGCTCTTTAGTTACTTCTGGAAGAGTAAAACAAAGAACAACTGGTTCAAAGGGATCCAGCATGATTTAGATGAATTAAATTTAACTATTCTCCAAATTAAAAATAGAGAAGAGAAGAATATTTTAAAGGAATAAATACTTATGATTCACATCAACAACATTTGAACAGAAAAACTACACCATCACAGATGAAGGAAGGGCAGCCAGGTCAGATAGAATGAAGACATTTTGGGTGCAGAAGAAGCGGAAGCTGAATCACTAATCTCCAAATACCGTTGTTAGACTTCATTGTATTTGTATTGATTCAAGTGCTCCAATGAGGGCGTAAAATATGGAAAAAATAAATATACATAACCCTTAAAATCTCTGTCAAGTTCGTTAAAGGGCAAAATCGACCCAAGAGGATGAAAATGGGGGGCCTTTTTTGGAAAAGTGAAACATCGCTATAACTTTCTTAATATGAGAAAAATCGAATCAATTCAACGTTCATATTAGTCTTCGGATAAGGGCCAACCATTTATGTTAGTATAGTTTTCTGGTAGCACCAACCATTGACCAAAGGGGTGGGAAAAAGGTTTTTTTTTTTAGAGGAACAAAAATCATATCACTAGTAATCATCATAATATTTCCCATCTCCAGTTTCCTGGGTGTGGTAAACAACCGCTCTCCATCTTGCCCGATCTTGGTACAGTACATCATTTGTTCTTGGACATCGTCCCAGTTAAAACCATTCTTCTCCACCTCTGATCGAACTGATCCATCGTCTCCTTGGTCTTCCTCTTGGTCTCTTCCCTCGGACATCCAGGTTGAAGTACTTCTTAGCTGTTCTAGAGCTATCCTTCCTCGTTACATAGCCATACCACTGAAGTCTGTGTTTCCCCACAAAGTTGATAACAGGGACCCTGATGCCAGCTGTTGCTCTGTGTACCCCATTTCTGATCTTGTCTCTCCTGGTACTTTGGTTCATAGTCCTAATATATCTCATTTCTGTGGCTTAAATTCTACTGTAATCCTTACTTAGCAATGTACATGTTTCCATACCATAAGTAAGGATTGGAACAATGTAGGTGTGATACAACGTTGCCTTTGCTGTCAAGGGTATATATATATTTTTGTCCCAAAGTAAGTGCCGAACTTGGTTATAGAAATGTGATGCTTTCTGTGCCCTATTTAGAATTTCTTGTTTGAGGTGTTATCCTTGGAGACCATACTTCCAAGATACTGGAAGTGAGAAACGGATTCTAGTTTTGCTCCCTCCAAATATATGTTTGAACTTTTCCTCTCTCTGCTAATGGTTATTTCAACAGTCTTTTCCTTGCTGATCTTCAGGCTAAATTCTTTAAATTTGTTGTTCCAAGCAGTCAGTCTCTCCTGTACTTCCACTTCCGTTTCTCCCCATAAGACCACGTCATCTGCAAATACCAGAGCTTGTGATTCATTTGCAGTTTCCTTAATAGATTTTAAAATTCTGTCTATAACAGTGACATACAATAGTGGTGACAAGGCACTTCCTGCTGGACTCCCCTTATGTCTCAAACCATTCAGAACGACCATTTCCTATTTGGACACAACTATAACATCTCCGATATAACATCCTTAATTTGTCAACCAGGAAGTAGGGCACTTTTAAGTCTTCAAGACATTTCCAGATCTTATTACAGGGAACACTATCGTAGGACTTTTCAATGTCCAAAAACACCATCACAAGATCCTTTCCACGTTCCCAATATTTCTCAGCCAAAATCCTTACAGCAAAAATGAGATCAACAGTGCTTCAACCTTTCCTGAAATCATGCTGTTCTTCTTCTAATAAGGGTTCAACTATCTTCCTCAATCTGTTTTCTAAGATCTTTTCCAACAACTTCTGAGTATGCGAAAGCAGAGTAATGCCCCTGTAGTTTCCACATATCTTGCGGTTTCCCTTTTTGAACAGTGGGATGATGATTCCTCTCGTCCAGTTAATTCGTCAAACCCTGGAGACTTTCCATTTCGCATGTTCTTCAGTGCCATCTCTACTTCCAGCCATGTTAAAGGTTGTTGTTTCTCACGAAGTTTTTCAACTGTGCCATCACTAACATTCCTGTCGTCAACATCACCATTCAGCAGCATGCAGAAATGCTTCCTCATTTCCTTTCTAACTTCGAGGTTTGTTCTTAACAACTCTCGTAATAGGCACAATATCAAAACCGTCTAAAATGATAAATACTCCTAATTATTGCCTAAAACTTTTGCCTGAAAGAATTTTTGATATGGTCCACCATTACGCCAAGGGATGAGCAAAATGTTTTCTGAATTATAAGAAAATGCGAAATTGATGAGGGAAGAGCCAGCAGAGGTTACCAATGACAACGCCAGCTCACAAGATCACAATCAGATTTCTATCTGGGGCCAATAACCTAGATACCAACAACACCAGCCTCAAAAAAACACCTTATTGATAGAAAGGAGATTCGGGAAAATATCTCGGAAGAATTCTACAGCACTTACGCAATGATAAATAAGGAATGGACTCAAACCAACTACACTCTCAGGCACACATTGACTCATTCCGCTGTACATGGGTTCCATCATCTGATATGCAAAATAAAGTCTTTTCATTCACCGGACGAACACTGCTTTTGTGAACTCTGTGATAAGCAATGCGGGAGATATCCTACGGGACTGTTCGTAAAGATCAAGCTCTATCATGAGTTATAGTGAAGGAAATTAAAATGTATTTATATACTGTATATATTGGCCATTGGCTATAATAAATCTATTAATTAATAGCCTAGATGTTAGGCCGATTTCCATCTGCCTCTGTGGGAGATAAAATTTTGCTTGAAGAAGTAACAGACATCAGTGTCGAAACCTTGCATAAGAGCAATGTGACCTCCAGTATAAAAATAGATCCCAAATGACGGAAAGGTTACTGTCCCCATAAGACAATAAAATGTTTAAAATATGCATAAAAACAAAGTTATTTAAGCTCAAATTGTAAAATACTTTCTCACAATGAGGGTATAAACTGAGATATGTCTGTTCCTTCTACGAAAACCTCCATATTTGGCCTATTTTAGCCTGCTGAAGTGCCAATGATGGCAAAAATCAGAAGAATATTCTATATTTTGAAACGGACATAGTATAATGTTTGATCTGGGTAACCAAATTATGTTAATTTCAGCTAATCAGTTGGATACGTTTTGCGTTAAAGAGTAACAGATAGACACCTCTACATATTTAGGTAGATTTCATGAGAGAGGTATTTGCAATGGGTCCCATTTTGCGAATTCCGGAAAATTTTGACACATCTTCGCGTTTCACAACTCCCAGACCCCAAAACCACCGTAAGTTCAAAAATATTATATATCACTTTCTTGTGGTCAAGATAACTACAGCAGAGCGTCAAAAATCCGAACTAATTGGGACTGTGCAGGGTTCGGATATCCGAACATAACCTAGAAATTCCTAGTTACACTAAATATGTTAAGATAAATAAAAATAAACACTTTATATGTACTTACATATGTACATACATATTGTACTTTGATTTATTTGTATCTTTAAATCCAGAAAAATGCAAATGCAGAAGTCAGAATGCTACCTTTTTTCTTTTCAATGTCTGAGATGGTAGCTTTACCCTCTCCATAATGTTTTGGCAAGACGAGCCACTTTCACCTCTTTCAAGTTCATTTAATATTGCGAGTTTGGTTTCTATAGTTAGAAATTTATGTTTGCTCTTCAGTGTCCCTGATGACGCCATAATACGATACTGTACAAGGCACACACACACAGTACTGTAATTAAAATACAAATTATGTACGCACTACGAACCACAGCAAGCAACTACAACTACACTACTGAACAAGTGAAGCAACTAGCCCGCTGGGGGGAAGGGGAGGGGATGATTCAAAACAAATGCTCCCAAGGTCATTGTTCTCTCACAGTGCCGTGCAAAGTACAGTTCACATGTTGAAAGCGGGCATTCGGATTATTGACACTCTACTGTACCGTCATTTTGCACCAATCACATTAAAATTTATACATAAAATATACCGTATTTGCTCGCGTATATCTCGAACTTTTTTGTCTGATATGTGTGAAAATTTTCGGTACGAGATATACGTGGGGAATTCCCGAAAAAACACAAAATTTGCATTATTGAAACAAGACAACTGGCATACGGTACTCTCCCTATTCATTGTCACTGCTGCCAATCTCCTAGGTACTCTCACATGCATCATTCTGGTCATCATCCCATACTGCTCCATCCTGACTTCCGCCCAATGCATTTGCGATGCACATCTTGAAGAAGCTCTTCACAACAATGTCCATCGACACCATTTATTTCTATTCGTTATGGTTATACGACATTAAGAACCTATGAAAAAGACGTCATACGCTCGTTAAGGATTATTCAAGGCAGAAAAGGAATTTAGAGCGCAGACGTTTAGAGATCGATTTCGATCGATCATCTGTCATATCAATTCCTCGCTACATGCACGAGCAAGCTCTAACTTAGCCGACCGCGGCCGAAGACTAACGATGTACCGCGTGCTAACAGTCATGCCGCGCCGCATGCCTGCACAAGTGCACACAGCCAAGCTCTGATGAGACGCAGTGCGTAAAGACTAAATCATTGAGATTCGAGAAGACTGAACTGCATTTCTCTGCGATGTAATAGTAGGGCTACTTGCGCAATCTTTGAATCATACGAGCATGTTGGCGCGAGTGGTGTGGCACAGATTTCCTTTATCTTCGAAGCCAGAGTACCGGTACTGATGTCTACAAGCCAACTGACGGACAACAATAAAGGAAACCTCTGCCGCCAAAACGAACGTTAACGCTAATTCGATCATGTCTCAAGGCGGCGCCTCGTTCTCTAATTGGCTCGTATCGGACAAGTTCGGATCAACTCGTTGATGCTCCCTCTTCCTGTTAGTATCGCTTCGGGTAAGTTCCTGGACAATGATGACTGTTGTGGCGCGCTAAATCGAAGTGTTCCTACCTCAAGTTTATTACGGTCATTTATATGACGCGTTAGAGATGGATGTGAGATATATGCTAGTACTGTTTTTCGCCCTGAAATTTCAAATTAATAAATGGGGTGCGAGATATACAAGCAAATACGGTAACCTTTCAAAATTTTGGTCAAGTTGTTTAAAGTTTAAAATCGCATCCGGGGAGTGGACATAAATTAAAATATTGCTATACATTCTTGGTAAGTGAAAACTCGAAACCATTCAAAATTCGTACTATTCTTCGGATAAGGGTCAAAAACTTATCCCAGTGAAGGTTTTTGATACCACCAACCATTGGCCAAATGGGTTGGAAAAATGCATTTTTGAGACAAAAGAATCAAACCTCCCTTAATAGGCACAATATGAAAACCGTTTAAAATGGTTAATAGTCCTTTAACAAAACTTCAAAAAGAAGTTTGAACAAATGGCCCGTCTAATTCGAACATTTTACCAGCGTTTTGCCCCAGTTAGCTGGGCCTTTTTTTTGAAACTTATTTTTGAAGTTCTGTTAAAGTACAATTACGGTAGCTCATTCAGAAAATAAACATCCTGTATCCTTTGGAAACAGTTACTCCCATCTTGGATTGCCAAGGTAAGGTTTTATTTTTGAAAAAGGGAACTTGTCTCTCATAGAACTTTGGCACTGCTCGTGGCCTTGCAGTGTCCTTCTCAGTATGTACTAACCATGTGTACCATACCAACTGATGATCCCAATGGTGCACTGGGGCAAAACGCTGGTAAAATGTTTGAGTTAGCCGGGCCATATTTTCAAACTTCTTTTAGAAGTTTTGTTAAATTACAATTAGCTCATTCGGAAAATAAACATCCTGTATTCTTTGGGCACAATTACTTTCATCCTGGTCAATAGTCCTCTAAAAGTTACCTTAAACGTCTGTCTGAAAGAATTTTTGATATGACCCATCTTTACTACGAGAGCAAATTGTTTTCGGAATTAGAAGATCATACACGTGTCTACTCGATGAGTCTTATAATGGCTTCTCATATGCTTAACACGTAGAACGTTTTTAGGTATACAAGAATTGGCAAATTTAGTGAATTCAAAATATTTTCCTTTGCCTGGAGAAATCTACCTCCACCTTCTGGCGTGCCGAGAGGGATTTTTTGAATGTGTTTAAGCATAATAATAAACAAAGTTTTTTATGGTTCTGGCTAGTCAATACTTTGTTTATTATTACATTCTGTCAATACGGAAAAATGTGCGACTTTAAAAGTCAAAAAGTGTGTTTAAGCATTGTGAGATTTGTTTAGGAGAACAAAGCCACCACTTCTGGTGCCTTGTGTAAGGTGAGTGTGTTGGTTATGTATATCTGTAGCAGTTTGTGTGTAGTGACTTCCCTTCTTGATCTGTCTGTACCCCAAATCAACTCACTATGTCAACCGGGCGGAGGGGTGCAAGTTGCTCATAACTGAAGAAGTTATCTTACATAGCCGATTGTTGTTTTCTGTTCAGGTTGGAACTCCTGTGGCAAGATGAAGTTACTCGTAAAGGAATGAGAGACGCATCATTTGGCTCGGCTGTGTGGAGATTTGTTCGAACACGTGTAATAATCTCGTCCATGGTCTACTCGATGAGTCTTATAATGGGATTTATCAGTCCGGTGAGTGTTTCCACATTAACTTGGTATTCAGGTTGCTATAAGGTGCAGTACAAGTGCAGTGGAGTTTTTATGGATTTTCCAGGAAGAGTAAGGATTCCAATTCATATATCTTATAGGCATGATATCACCATGTGATAGCTCATGTGGCAGCCATGGTATGGAAATTCAGTTCCCTTTTTTTTTGTTGAATTGAAACTTTCTTGTTGTTTGACACCACCAAGGTAGCTATGTGGCCTAATGACCACGTGTTCATCACCCTCAGAATGGGAACAACTTTAGAATTGCTCTCAAGATAAGTTTTCAGATGTAAAGTGTTGAAGCAATTCTTTCAGTGTTGCCTATCAGGGTGTCTACCGGTAATGAAAGTAACGAAAAAGTAGCTAATTTTACAAACAAGGAGCGAAAGTAACGAAAAGTAGCTAATTTTTATGTCTGGATAGTTGGTGACAAAAATTCACTGAGGTCAGTTTAAATCCTTCAATCTCAACCTGCGAGGCTCACAGATTGTGATATAACGAGTTTCAAGCAAGCGCCATCGAATGCGTTATACAGCTATATTTTCCCGTGCCAGAACTCTAGGAAATGGATATCGAGGTTACCTTGAGTGGTATACTTAAGTTCAATGTGTATTTTTGGCATCACAAAGAGTTTTTAGTTTTGTGTGAAATATTTTCCTGTAATATTATGGAACCTGACTTCTCACAAGACGTTTATTCGTGAAATCTTCCAAAACTTAACAGAAACCTCTTATTTCTAGTCATTGATCTCTAAATTTGGAGTCTAGACAATGTCCAGTACAAGATAGGGAAATAACCAAAAATCTACTCACCAACGCGGCCAAAAGAGTCCTCAAACGAGAGAGCAAAAGCAACAACACCCACAGCAACATACTAGTAAAAGAGGTAAAAAAAAAAGAAGAGGACCTCGTCATAGCAAAAGCAGACATCCTGAATAAAACAGAATACATCAACGATCAGAATGCTGTATGAGAACACAAGGGCATGTGTAAGAATTGGTAATGGGGAAAGCAGATGGTTCACAACAAAACAAGGAGTCCAACAAGGAAGTTCACTGTCTCCATTACTATTCATCACAGTGATGGACATAATCCTGAAGAGGATAAAAGAAGAACAGGGTAATGAAACAAATGCCCTTGTCTTTGCAGGTGACGTCATGATTTGGGGAGAAAGTGCCAGAGAGGTACAAGAAAAACTGGATTCATGGGACAAGCTGTTCAAGGAGTATGGGTTGAAAATAAGCCAAAGTAAGACAGTAGTGATGACAACAGGACTGTCTAATGCAACCATTTACCTGAATAATCAGCCTCTACAAATTGTTGATTAATTTAAATATCTTGGTAGCACAGTGTGTAAGGATAACAACAGCAACAGTGAAGTAACAAATAGAACTAGTAATGCAGCCTCCTTCTATGCACAAGTTAGAACACTACTGTGGGATAATAAAGTGCCCAGGAAGTGTAAACATATACTGTTTAAGACATACTACATCCCAATTCTAACTTAAGGAGTAGAAACATGCACCCTGTCCAGAAGAGAAGAAAGTAGGATTCAGGCATCCGAAATGAAGTTTATAAGAACAATGCTTCAAAGGACAAGGAGAGACAAAGTAAGGAACGAAACAAACAGGACAGAGGCTGGCATAGATATCAGTGCTACAAAATATTTGCAGAAGCAACGATTAGGATGGTATGGGCATCTTCAAAGAATGGGAGATGAGAGGACACCAAAAGCTTATTTCAACAAGATTATCCCAGGAAAAAGACCAGTAGGAAGACCAAAGAAGAAATGGTTGGACCAAATCAAGGATGATCTTGAAGACAAAGGGCTATACTGGAGAAGGACCCATGAAGAGCAACTATTCATGGACAGGAAAAGGTGGCGAGGGCTCGTTAACAGCACCCGGGCGACTGGAGCTGGAATTTGATGATGATGACATCAACGAAACAATAGACTTTCTGAACAACAATGGAATCGAGGAACTAGGAAAAGACCCAACCAACAAAATAAAAAGTGCATTAAACGATTCAGAATACGTATTAACCAATGCCGTAACATCAAAGAGATAGAAAATAGGGAAGAACTGAAGAAAATGTGGAAAGAATATTTTGAAGAACTTCTGAACCCGAATGGAAAAGATGGTGAGGAGGAAGAAATCGGGGAAGAGGTAGATGAACTGCAAACAGAAAAGGACTTAACATGGAAAGAAGTGGAAGATGCAGTGAACAAGATGAAAGGAGGGAAGGCACCGGGTGTGGATGAGTTGAGTGTGGAGATGGTGAGAGCAGCAGGAGAGGTGGGGATACAGTGGTTGTACCGAGTGATGAGGACAGCATGGAAGGAAAGGAAGACCCCCGAGGACTGGAAAAAAGGAATAATTGTCCCGATCTTCAAGAAAGGTAGTAGAACAGATTGCAGAAACTATCGGGGAATAACACTGATGAGTCATTGTGCAAAGATCTTCGAGAAAGTTTTGGAAAAGAGAATTAGGACAAGGATAGAAGGAGGGATGAGGGAAGAACAACATGGCTTCAGAGCAGGAAGGTCCACAGTGGATTTGATTTTTGCTGTAAGGCAGTGACAAGAACAGCACTATGAGTATGGAACAGATCTACTGATGGCCTTCCTGGATATTGAGAAAGCATATGACAGTGTATGCAGAAACAAAGTGTGGAAGTCCCTGGAGGATAGAGGAGTAGAGAAATGGACTATAAAGAGGATAAAGGAGATGTACAAGGGAAGCGTGAGCTGTGTGAAAGTGGGAGGAGAGAGATCAGACTGGTTGGAACAGAGAAACGGCCTGAAACAAGGAAGTGCCTTGTCACCGTTACTTTTCATTGTGGTGATGGATGACATAATGACCCGAGTGGCACAAGTAATTGGGGAAGGAAAGATGAAAGCAATGGTGTTTGCAGATGATTTGATGATTTGGGGAAACAAGGAAGAGGAGGTACAGGAACAGTTGGACGTGTGGGAAGGAATAATACAAGGATATGGGATGAAATTTAGCATAAATAAGAGTGAGATGGTGATCACAACAAGGAAGAAGGAAAGAACCACAACGGGAATAACAATTGGTGGGGAACAGCTGAAGAAAGTGGAGAGTTTCAAGTATCTAGGAAGCCTGATACAAGAGAATGGAAGAAACGATAGAGAAATAAATGAGCGGGGGAGGCAGGCAGAAGCATTTCGGAGGATTGTGAGAAGCATGTTATGGAGCAAGGATGTCCCTCAGAACAGCAAAAAGATCATATATCGGACGTACTATGTCCCTATCCTGACGTATGCCTCGGAGACCTGGGTTATGAAAGGAAGGGAGAAGAGCAAAATACAGGCCAGTGAGATGAGGTTCTTGAGAAGCAGTATTGGAGCTACAAAGATGGACAGAATAAGAAATGAGAGGACCAGAGAATTAATGAAGGAGGAACCATTACAGGATGGTATAGAGAAGTCTAGACTTAGATGGTATGGACATGTAAAACGAATGGAGGAGAACAGGATACCCAGGAGGATACACGAGACGAAGTGGGAAGGAAAGAGACCGAGAGGAAGACCGAGAGACAGGTGGCTGAAGGGGGTGGAAGAAAGCGTGAAGAAGAGAGGAGAAGACTGGACAAGGGTGGAGGCTGATAGATGGTGGGAAGACAGAAGACGTTGGAGAGGCTTGTGTTCCAAACAGACCCGGCCAGTGGCTGGAAACTGTGCAAGATGATGATGATGATGAAGCCAAAATTACCTCATCACGAAAAGTTGCAGGAATCTGAGCCCCTAGCAATAATGCTCAGACCTCGCAGGGCTCCTAGATGTAAACACTCGACCAGTTCAAAGAGCGGAGTCCCACATCTTCAAGGTGTTACAATATTCAACTGACTTTACACCTTCAATATTCGAACGATTTCCACTAAGCTTTAAGTTGATGGTATTTTATCTTTTCCGCTCACTGACTAATTATACAAGTGTCACTCACCCGGGTGGAAAATTCCGTCACCTAATGTTCAACTAGCCAACTCTACTCCAAATTGTACCTAAGCCATCTGCTTTCACATTCACTTGAACTGGCTTATTCACATACGCTAATGTGTACACAATATTTACCGTGTACTCGTACTTTCGAGTTCACTACTACTTCTGCTTTTACGGCCTCATTGGACCACTTCAGCCAATCATTTTTTGGTCCTCTTCTTCAGTAAGTATTCTTTCTGAGTTGCCCAGTAGCTTTTCATTCGCTCTGATATTCTCAGGCGTTCCTCATCTGTAAATACCCTTTTTGTGTATGACGTTTGTCTATTTTTGGCTGAAATCTTATTTTTATGTTTTTCAGTTATTTTTTATTGTTTTGTTTTGCAAGTCATTCTTTTATATCTTCTCTAATTCCCTCAATCCATCCTATTTGCTGTTCCATATTCCAAAGTTTCTCAACAATTTTTCTAGATAATCTGGCTTCCGGTGTCCGTTCACTACTTCAATATATTTTTTGTCAGAGTTTAATCTTACTATAATACGATCGCGTGCAATTCACACTGCAGTCATGCTTCAATCTTACACAGCCATTTCTTCTTTCTTCTTCCTGTCCAGACTTGAACCAGTGATCGTCGCGTATCAACCAGGAATATGTTCTAGAATATTCACTCTTTTAATATATAAATCCTCAATAATCAGACTTCCTGGCATTATAAATAAAATATATCTTTTTAAATTGCCAAAGCAGTAAGAATTGCTGGTATTGTAACTTGTGTGACATGTCAAAGCACTCACTCTGCTCGTGTCAAAGATATATGCTGATGTATATATTCCACTATCAAATATTATACATGAAGTTCTATAATTCACATTTTCATGACAATTAGCCTAGGGTCACACTATATAACATTGTTTTCAATCGATTTAAAAGAAATCATCATTGGAACCATTAAAACATGAATTTAACCAGCAAGTAGAGGTATCCCATTTTCTCCATGGACCCTTCAGTTGCTACGAGTTCCCTCTCAGGAACTTGATTGAGGAATGTCTTATTGCCTATCATTCTTTTATTTCTTCTTCTTCTTCTTTTGAGACCACAAAGGATCACTTTACCCAACCATTAGTTCGTCGACTTGTAGGAACTGTACGAGCCTTGCGGTCCTCCCAGTACTTCTTCATGCGTATTGATCGTCTTGCCCGTTCTTCGGCGGAAAATATTCTTGTAGGAATTTTCTTCTTTGTGAGTGGAAAATGAAACGTCATATTTTTAAGTGCTGTAGTTAAACTTTTCTTATTTGCAGCATCTTCTGTTGTTAGGCCAATTTCTTTTAAGTCCTCTCTGATTTCTTTTAACCATCGGCATCCAGTTGTTGTGTTTTTTGAAGCAAGATTGTACTGCACTAGTTGTTTTAGAAGACGTGAATCTGGCATTCTCATGATGTGCCCAAATAATCCTAGTCTTTTCTTTCGCATGGTATCAGTAATGGGTTCTAGGTTGTTATAGACCATATTGTTAGGTATTATTCGCCATTGCCCATCTTTTTTATATCCTTTATTGATACAAGTTCTTCCAATTCGCCTTTCGATCTTCTGTAATCTGTCGGTTTTAGAATGTTCATTTAGATGGAATAATGTTTCTGCTGCATATGTGGCTTCCGGTTTTATGACTGTATTGTAATGTTTAATTTTTGCATTAATTGATAAGCATTTCTTTTTGTAAGTTTCCCATGTTAATTTTTGTGCCCTAGATAACTTGTTGGTTCTTATTTGAATTGACGCTTTCTCATTTAAATTGTTTGTTATTAGCTCTCCTAGATATTTGAATCGTGTTACAATTTTAATTTTTGTATCATTAATTTGTATTTCCTTTAATGGTGTTGGTTTTTGTGGCATGATTTCTGTTTTTTCGAATGATATCTTAAGGCCAATTTTATTTGCAATTGTCTGAAGCTCTGATATCTGTGTTTTGGCTTCCTTTAAATCTTTCGCCAATAATGCCATGTCGTCTGCAAAACCAAGACAGTTTGTTTGAATTTTTCTCCCTATTTTTATATTTGGAGGGCATTTCTTAGACCATTCTCGCATTACCATTTCCAATGCACAATTAAATAGTAATGGTAATAAGCCATCACCCTGTCGTAAACCGGTTGTGACCTCAAATGGGTCAGAGAATTCACCTCTGAATTTAACTTTTGATTTGGTGCCTGTAAGAGTTAGTTTTATGAGATTTGTCAATTTGGGGTGTAATCCCATGTGTCTTAGAATTTTTAAATTATAGCTCTACCTTTTTTATTGCAACTGGATTACATGTATTAATTGGAGCAACATTATTTTTAAATAAATGTTTTAGAAGTTTATAAATAGTGTTGCTGTTGCAGACAATCTTCATGAGAAAACTTATCCAGTACTCAGAGGATGGTATCAATATATGGGACGGAGTCACATGGGCTCTTTGTTTAACCTTGACTGAACTTCTTCGTATTGTCTTCTTAGCTTGGTATTGGAGCCTTAATTACAGGTATGTAGATACTTGGAAGTTATCTATGACAATTTTAAGACAAAGCATTTCCTGCTTAATACCAAGTTGTTTTATTTCAGGACTGGAATCAGATTAAGGTCAGCCTGCCTCACTTTGCTGTATAAGAAAATTATCCGACTGCAATCCTTTGGAGGAAAAAATATTGGTCAGGTGAGTCTTTAATTCCCTTCTGTACGTTATGTTATTGCTCTGCTGGAGGTGATTTCGACGAGGACTGTCGTAGCACTGATCAGAGCACTCCAGTGAATCTGCACGTTACATTGTGATTTGTCCAGAAATCTTGATTGGGACTATTTATGTGTGAACTGGTGCAATTGCGATGAGCTGTTGGAAGGAGACGTGATTGTAACATTCCTGAGAAAATTCATAGATGTTCTTGTATTAGTATCTTATTATCTGCACCAGTGAGCCTCCGTGGCTTGGGCGGCAGCACGCCGGCCTCTCACCGCTGGGTCCGTGGTTCAAATCCCGGTCACTCCATGTGAGATCTGTGCTGGACAAAACGGAGGCAGACAGGTTTTTCTCCGGGTACTCCGGTTTTCCCTGTCAACATTTCATTCCAGCAACACTCTCCACTATCATTTCATCTGTCATTCATTTCATCATTGCCCCAGAGGAGTGCGACAGGCTTCGGCAGCCGGCACGGTTCATATCCTCGCCACTAGATGGGGGCTTCATTCATTCCATTCCTGACCCGGTCGGAGACTGGAAGCAGGCTGTGGATTTTTTTTTTCATTATCTGCACCATGATTCTGCTAGTGGAGTAAGGACTTGGAGACTATCGCCTTGAGATGGATTGGACCGTGTGAAAGATGCTGTGAACGGGATGAATGTAGAGATATTAGCTCAGTCTGCCACGATGGAGAATGTATCATAATGGATGCGCTACAGACTTTATAGGTAGCACAAAGATCGCTGCTATGACTGAGGAATCCGTTGTAGTGGTGAAACGCAGAACTAAAGAAGCTTTATCTGAAGCACAAAGATGGCTGCTGCGACTTTGGAACTTTTGTAGTGGTGATTTGGTGAACTAAAGGAAGAAGTTTGTCAAGCAAAGAGAGCCTACTCTAATTGTTTATTCAGGGAAATGAGATATGACAAAGGGAAGAAAAACAAGAAAAACCTTTGAGGTAAGAGGAGATTGATATATAAAAAAATCCATTTGAAACTACGCGAGAGCTTATTCCAAACGTTCCTCTCGGAATGGCAAGTTTCTTGGCCAATGCTCAACATATTTTGAAACACATTCAAATTATGAAAGTATACAGCTGCTTATTATAGAAACAATTCCATCATTTGTGGCACAACTAAAAAAAACTATTACAACATCAGTGTTCATTTAAGAGAGGGAGCAGACTTGAATTGGGCAACTACAGGCCGGTTAGTCTTACGTCCATCGTTTGTAAACAGAAGGAGCATCTCATTTGCGACTACTAGAGGGAACAGTGGGATACTTTATCATGGTCTAATGATAGGCAACATGGATTTCGGAAAGGTTACTCATACGAGAGTCAGATGCTATCACTTTTTCAAGATATTAGCGAATCGTTAGATGATGGAGTTTCAGTCGATGCCGTAGTTATAGATTTTGCGAAGGCATTTGATGTTGTGCCGCATGACATGCTACTCCATAAATTAGCTTCGACGAAGATTGATAGAAGAGTAACTTTATGGATCCAAGAATTTTTGACGGGTCGTTCCCAGAAAGTGAAAGTTGAAGGCCGATTCTCGGATGAAATTACCGTAACGTAGGGTATCCCTCAGGGCAGCGTAAGCGGAACTTTGTTATTTTTGGCGTTTATATAAATGACTTACCAAATGGGATTCGCAGTGACTGTCGATTGTTTGCGGATGATTGTGTAATATATCGAAAGATACATGGCTCACAAGACAATGCAGTACTTCAAGATGACCTGAACCTGGTCTATAAGTGGGCGATTGAAAATAAAATTGAAATAAACACAAGAAAATGTAGTCTAATAAAGATAGGGAAAGTGCGAAGGAAAGATTTTCAATATAACATTGGCTCGGAAATACTTGTAGAAGAAGATTCTTGCAAATATTTGGGCGTTCACATAAGAAATGATATGAAATGGAGTAGTCATATAGGATGTGTAGTTTCTAAAGCTTACAAATCCCTGCACTTTGTAATGAGGGTATTAAAAGGAAGTAGTACCTCTGCCGATTACCGAAGGATGATCCGAAAACAGGTGAAGAAGAATGGAATAGGTTCAAGGACGTGTTGGTAGAAGCAGCGGAAGTCGTGTGTGGCAGAACTAGTGGAAAGAAAAGGTGGAAGGAAACACCATGGTGGAACCCCAGAACTAAGGAAGCAGTGAAAAAGAAAAATGAAGCATTCAGGAAATGGTTCCAACAGAGGACAGACAGAACAAGAGAAGAATACCAAGAGCGGAAGAAAGAAGCAGGAGAAGTAGTGAAGGAAGAGAAAAAGAAATGGCTGGAGAAATGGACAGAAATGATGGAGGAGGACTGTGATGGCAGTAAGAAAGTGTTGTATGGAATGATAAAGGCAAAGAGAAGAGATACAGGGGAAAATGTCAGAATGGTGGACAGGAATGGAAAGGAGGTCGAAAATATGGAAGAAGTAAAGGTTATCTGGAGAGAATACTTCAAGGAACTCCTAAATCCAACTAAAACCAGCGTAGTGGACATTGTGGAGGAAGAAACAGACAGTGACCAAGACATTTCAGAGAAGGAATTGACATGGAAAGAAGTGGAGGAAGCATTAAAGAAGATGAAAGGGGGAAAGGCACCGGGAATAGACGAAGTGAGTGTGGAGATGGTGAGAGCAGCAGGGGTGATAGGAACACAGTGGCTCTTTCGAGTAATGAAAGTGATATGGAGGGAGAAGAAAATACCAGAGGACTGGAAAAGAGGGATAATAATACCCATATTTAAAAAGGGAAGTAGGAAGGAATGCAAGAACTACAGGGGAATTACACTCATGTGCCACTGCGCCAAAATATTTGAGAAGGTACTGGAGAGAAGAATTCGGACAGAAGTTGAAGATGGGCTGAGGGAAGAACAGTATGGATTCAGGCCAGGAAGGTCAACAGTTGACCTCATCTTTGCAGTAAGACAGCTACAAGAACACCATTATGAATATGGGAAAGATCTGGTGATGACCTTCTTGGATATTGAGAAAGCATATGATAGTATTAATAGAAACAAGGTATGGGAAGCAATGAGAGCAAAAGCAGTGAACAAGGAGACAGTGGCAAGAGTGAAAGCAATGTACGAGGGAAGCAAAAGCTGTGTAAAGGTGGGAAGAGAGAGAACGGAATGGTTTCAACTGGAGAGTGGTCTGAAACAGGGAAGTGCCCTCTCACCCCTGTTATTTATAGTGGTGATGGATGAAATCATACGAAAAGTGGTAAATAGCATTGGGGAAAGGAAAATGAAGGCAATGTTGTTTGCTGATGACCTTCTGGTATGGGGAGAGGATGAGGAAGAAGTACAAGAGCAATTAGATGAGTGGGAGAAGGTAGTGTTATCATATGGGATGAAGTTCTCAGCACAAAAGAGTGAAGTGGTCATCACAACGAGGAAGAAGAACAGACTGGATATGGGCATAACACTTGGAGGACAGCAGTTGCAGAAAGTAGAATGCTTCAAGTATTTGGGAAGCATAATTGAAGAAAAGGGAGGCAATAGGATGGAAATAAATGAGCGGGGAAGGTGCGCAGATGGATTTTTCAAGAGTGTTAGGGGGATGATATGGAATAAAGATGTACCACAAAAATGTAAAGGAATCATCTACAAAACCTACTTTGTGCCAATTTTGACATATGGTTCAGAAACATGGGTGATGAAGGAAAGGGACAAGAATAAAATACGAGCAGTGGAGATGAAGTTCCAGAGGAGTAGGGTAGGAGTGACAAGAATGGACAGAGTAAGGAATGAGAGAGTCAGGGAGATGGTAAGAGAGGAACCATTGCAAAATAGAATAGAGCGATCTAGGCTACAATGGTATGGACATGTGAGGAGGATGCAAGAGGAGAGGATACCGAAGAAGATGTTTGGAATGGAAATGACGGGAAGGAGGCCAAGGGGAAGACCAAGGGACAGATGGACGAAAGGAGTTAAGAAGAGTGTGGAGGAAAGAGGAGTGTGCTGGGACACAGTAAATGACGAGAGATGGTGGATGGACAGGAAACGATGGAGAGGCTTATGTTCCAAGCAGACCCGACCAGCGGTTGGAAACTGCTCAAGATGATGATGATGACCTCTGCTAAAGAATTAGGATATTTGTCACTTGTAAGACCTATTCTGGAATACTCCTCGGCGGTTTGGGATCCATATCAAGTAGGGCTCATAAATGAGTTGGAAATGGTTCAAAGAAAGGCCGCTAGATTTCTGCTCAGTGACTTTAATCCCAGGAGCAGTGTGAGCCGTATGTTAAAGAAACTTGGGTGGGAATCACTTGAGGCTAGGAGGATGAAATCTAGACTCTGCGCTATGTACAACACTTATACAAATCAACCAGCATGGGGTGAGCTTAGCAAACGTATGGAAAAGCCTACTTACATGGGTAGGAGCGATCATCCTTTCAAAGTTAAGGGCCGACCACAGCGAACAAATTATGGTAAATATTCTTTCGTAAACTGTGCCATTGATTGGAACTCTCTACCTGCCGCAGTCTTAGAGCCTTTTCCCAAACATATAGGTGTGTTTAAGAAAAGACTGACTATTTGTGTAAATACTCCAGTTTAATTGTTAGTGAATTGTTATGTACAATTATTTATTTGTTATGTATATCTAATTTGCCACCTGGGGACACACCCCAATTGCAAATAAACGAATGAATGAATGTTGGAGAGTGTGGCAGCAGCTTGTGGACACATTATTCATCATCATCCTGAACCAACTCCAGTTGCCTGGGTGTGGTATATGAGCCCCCTCCATTTCATCCTGTCCCTGTACCACTCCTGCTCCACCAACTTGTCCCAATCATGACCTCTCTGCAGTACATCGTTCTTGACTGTATCTATCCACTTCTTTCGTGGCCTTCCCACGGGTCGTCTTCCGTCTACTTTTCTCTCAAATTCCTTCCGTGCAGTTCTGTTTGGTTGCATCCTCTTCATGTGACCAAACCACTTCAGTCTTGAGATCTGGATCTTATTGAGGAGAGAATCATCTATTCCTACTTCTTCTCTAATCTTCTCATTCCTGATCTTGTCTTTCCTGGTCTTCTGAATCATGGTACGTAGGTTTTTTATTTCGGCTGCCTGGAGTTTAGAGTTATCTCTATTGGTTAGTGTTGTGGTTTCGACACTGTATGTAAGAATCGGTGTATAATAGGACTTGTACAATGTCATCTTTGTTTTCATGGGCATTTGCTCATCCCACAGCAGGTGTCTTACCTGGTGGTAAAATTGTGTTTCAACTTCCCGGGTATTTTAATAAATTTCAAAAAGAAAACTTGAAAAAATGGTCGGGTTAGCTCAAATCAGTTACCACCGTTTTGCCCCTGTGTACCATTCGGCTTATCAGTTGGTATAGTCCGGTTAGCTCCAATCAGTTATCAGCGTCTAACTGATTTGAGCTAACCAGACCATTTTTTCAAGATTTCTTTTTGAAATTTGTTTTTAAGTATAACTAGCTCATTCGGAAAATAAACATCCTGTATCCTTCCGGAACAGTCACTTCCCGGGTACTGTCGATGAACATCTTCCACTCCTTCCTGTCAGATACGGTCTGTTGTTCTTGACATCTTCCTGTGTCCTTCCCCCATCTGTGATGTCTATCTGACCAGTAGGTTCTTGGTCTTCTCACCAACTGAGTGTCATGCTCACACGTGCTGTCCTTGTTGGTTCCATCCTCATCATATGCAGTCTGGGTATTATTATTGTTGACTAATTTCTTGGGTAAAATGCATGAATATTCTTGAGTATAGGGAGTTGTTATAGGTTAATACCTTAGGTGACCATTCAAACTATCATTGGGTGTGCAGAGGAGGATAGAAATATGGGAAAGGACAGACAACTACTGGCTGGTGGAAGGAGGAAGGATAAGGACAATCTACCAAAGCCAGACTTCTTAGCTCTTCAATATTATAGCCCTTGACGAGCTGGTCCCATCAGAAGGGCAGGCAGCCTTCTTCATCAAGATCTACAGTCTCAAAGTGGATGGTGTTGGGAGGAGTGAAAACTCATCTGCATTTATACTATTTTCCTATTACGAACATGGTACATCGCAATGGAGCTTAAAATAATTATTGGGCGTGTGCAACTACGATGCGCGACGATATTTGAGCATGACAAGTATTCTCTTAACTGATTTGTTTAAACTGTCGCTCTTGCGAAATTTCAGCTTAGTATATTTTTAGCCTAATTTTCACATTTTGCAAAAATGAGGAAAAAGTAGACTTATGAGATCGGGCAAATGTGTGTCTGTCTGTCTGTCCTTCTGTCTGTCTGTCTGTCTGGCTGTGTGTGTGTTCCTCCTTATCAACTCCTAAACGGCTGCAGCAATCAAAACAAAATTTGGTGGGAGTAAAGATCGATACCTGAATATCTCACGGCCATATTTGAAAATGATGTCAGTGCTACCAACTGCTGAAAAAGCGCAATTGAAATTTGAGCTCCATGTTGGATATCTTGGAAGGTATGAAAGGGAGCTATTTCAAAATTGGCACACGTATAGATAATAATATTGTAGTTTAATTTCCAGGAGGTCATACATGGCAGTGTTGCCAAAATGATTATAAGCCTGCTGATAGGTCCAAATTTTAAATGCATATAACTTCTACACTATCAATTAGATTTCAACCAAATTTCGTATGTGCTATGTGTACATAAACAGATATAACTGAGCGTATTCTTAAGAGCCACCAGGGCTGCCAACTGTTAACAAATGCTCTCATTTTTTTTTATCCAAATACCCATATATCAGAGAGTATGCAAGCCGACAGCTTTAAACTATGCACACGTATAGTACCTGACATTCTATATTAATTTTGAGTAACTTATATACGTCAGTGCTACCAACATGATTCTAAGCCTGCTGAGAGGTCCAACTTTAAATGCATGTAACTTCTATACTATCATTTGGATTTCAAGCAAATTTCGTGTGTGCTATGTGTACCATAACAGGTATGACTAAGCATATTCTTAAGAGCAACCAGGGCTGCCAACTGTTAATAAATGCTGTCTCTATTTTTGTTACCCTAATATCAATATATCAGAATGTATGCTAGTCAATAGCTCTAAACTTTGCACATGTATAGTACCTGTTATTCTAGATTAATTTGGAGTAACTAATAAACGTCATTGCTGCCAACATGATTCTAAGCCTGCTGATAGGTCCAATATTATAATGCATGTAACTTCTATACTAACTAATGGATTTAATTCAAAATTGGCACAACAATAGATCGTATTATTTCAGATTATTTCTGACCAATACATGGATGACATTGTTGCCAACATGATTTTACGCTCGCTGTTAGATCCAATGTTTAACTGCATGTAACGTCCACGCTATCCGTTGGACTTACCCAATTTTTGTATTCTGTACCTTAAGAGATGGAACTAAGAATATATTCAGCCACCAGGGCTGCCAATTGTAGTTCTCTATTAGGCTACATTATACCAGGTATACAGTATTTTGAACTAATTAGAAATTTCGATATTACCAACTTAATTTCGTCATTGTTCTAGATAGATCCAAATAGATTAATCATTGGCATGAATCTGAAATTTTAAGAAAAGCAGTCTCTTTATTTCGTCACGGAACTTCTTGTTTAATTATGTATTTTGCGGAACGGAAAGTTCACAGGCAAAATGAAGAAAAGCCGAGTTGCACTTCCAGGGAAACTCCAAACATAACCACTCTTCTCTGAAGTTTTAACTCAACCTGACTCGACAGTTTGCTTTTCGCTGTATCTGTGGTAATATGTTCTTCCGCTAGCTAGGCTGTAACTGGGGTGATAGACTTGCCCCTAAACAGTTCGTAAACTGTCGCGTCTGTATTTGAATGGAGATTGTTGGAAGAAATGAAAACGTAAAACCACTTATAGTGGGCTATGTATTGAAGATAGAGATATGCTCTCGCAGATGTTTTTGTAGAACTTTTCATGCTGAACAATTCGTACATTTTTAACGGTTTGCCCAGCGTAAGCTTAAAAAACGCACGGACGCCATGTGTTTCTTCCAACTTTTTCACTGAAATGGTTACTGCTCGGCTTCCTTTGATCACAAATAAATTATTTTCTACAGAAATCTTCCTCAAGATATCCTTTACAGAATGGCAAAAACCGCATCAAAATCCGTCCAGAGGTTCACCCGTGACATCCATAAACGACAGTAGCGACACTCGAGCGCAGCAACAGAAAAGAGAGAGCGGTGCAGCAGAAGAGATAAAACAATATCACCTTTCACTGTATCACTTTTTCATGAACGTCACTGTATTCCAACAATTTATGTAATGTTGTCACGTCAAAATAGCATTTTAATGTGGCTTTTATTTACATGGATGGTTATATAGAACATAAAAATACAATATTCTTCTTTTTTCTCCTCTTCCCCAGTTGTCCTGAGTTACCTCTAATGGTTGTAAAAATTGCAGCACCCAGAAAGAATCCAAACTCAGAGGATATGTAGAACAGTGTACCAGCGATGTGATTAACTCCTCGGCAACTCAGCCATTTAAAGAGCTTCCCAGGGCTTCCAGTGACTCACTTTTCTCACTATTTGATAAAATCACTCACTATTTGCACTTTTGTTTTTCAAAACTGGTCACATTCTGCGTTAAAAATGGTCTCGTGCACAATCAGATTGTTAGAAATGACCCAAAATATACCCATGAATCGGTAGTTCGTTTTTCTGCCACCGCTGTCGGCAGCGAGCCAGGCGGCTGTAAAGCATGAAAAGCTTCCATGGTGCAATACCACAGCCGGTGCCGTGCAGCGATCGAAAATAAAATCACAAACAGTACTCGGAGATATTATTAACATAGGCTCAATTTGGTTGACATTTTTGGGGGCCTAATTTTTTTTCAGATTCACATTCTTAAAATTTTTGTCTATTTCAATACAGTTTTGTCACATTTTTGAGGGGCTATGGTTTGTTTTGGGGAGCTTAGCCACCTAAGATCCCCCCCCCCCCTAATTGCGCCTACAGATATCAACAAAAGTTAAAATTATGAACCAGATATACGGCCATAAATGCGAATAATGCTATGAATTTACTCACTATTTACTCACTTTTTCATACAAAAACTCACCTTTTTTCACCTTTTTGATGAAAAAAACACTCACTATTTCACTATTTTTGGACGAGTGAGTGGATGGAAGCCCTGGAGCTTCCTCCTCAGTGTTCGGAGTGGATTCACTTAAAATATTACTGTAATGTGTTATAAATGAAAAATAACCTGAAAAGAATTACTTGTGACTAAAAATCATGTATAAATATTTGTTTTGGAGCACAGAAGAGGGAGAAAACTAAGGGATGATAAGTTTCACTCGTCAGGCAAGCATCATCAGGTCCAAATCTATACAAGATAAAATAGCTGTACAAAACACTATCAAACCTATAATAACACCGACGAACAGTCACTGCCCCCCAAAACAAAACAAAAAATGTCAAAGCGTGGCAACTATTACTGGTAAAATACTAAAGCATTAAGCATCCAAAAAAATAGAAACCTATTTACAGTATATACCAGTGGTTCTTAACCGGTGGTCCACGAGTGCCTCGGGAGTGGTCCGTGGGAGAAAAAGGTCCGCCAGCACGTATAAAAAAGTGGCAAAAAAATGGGGATTTCGAAAACTACATGCGTTGAACGAGAATCGTCCGAATGTATTCGCGGCAATGACAATCCGGTTTTGAATTAAAATATCTTTGAAACAAGTGTTATTGAGGAAGGGTTATACAACTGATAAGGTGTATTGGTGGGAGGAGGGGTGAGGGTCCGAAGACTTATATGGGTTCAGAACCACTGGTATGTACAGTACCTATTTATATACAGTAGCTACTATGTTGCAACACTGAGAAATGACAATCTCACTCCACCAACTAATCTACGAAGGTTTAGCTACTCTCGCTGTGATATACTTAAGCAATATGTCCTAAACTACTGTAGAATTGGTTGGTCCCTCAGTTTAGGGGCTGTGACAATGCATTCATGTAGCCCCGTGTACTTTGGGTGTGTGTAGAATCTGTCTGATAACCGGTGTTAATTGTGATGGCTGTATTAGTGTGTGTTATCTGTTTTTAATTCAAGTAAGGACTGCAGACAATAATTTCAAGCAGTTCCTACTTTTGCTACCAAATGCTACCATCCACGACACCTAGTTTGCGGTCTTGGCTACTAGATGGCATTGCAGTCAGCGCCTGGTGGCTAACGTTGGAACTAATAGAGCGTTTTCAATTCTAACCTACAAATTTTTTGCTTCACACAAGTGTAGTTAGTGGAAGGTTCTTTTCCATGCCATAAATCTATGACATGGGACTGCCGGCTTTACTTCCCCTCTGAAGGAAGGCATACTGTAGAATTGTAAATTAATGCAGAAATGATCTACGAGTACTCTGCTCATTTGTTTTAGCTTTTTACCATCATCTCAGCGAAGTATTTGTAGGTAACTTCTGCATTAATTTACCCCCCTGTGGGTGGGGGACAGAATACACCCATGTCCTGTCGTAGGAGGTGACTAATAGGGCCGACATGACTGACTGACACAACATGCATTGATTTGGATGGGGGGAGCAGAATTTATCCATGGTATCCCCTGCCTCTTGTTCACAGTTGCGAAGGCTAAAAAGCCAGTAATGTTGTATAGTTACGTATGTTTCGCTAGATTGAGAGCGAGAAAAATCAATCTTTTTCTTTTCTTTTTCTTTTACTCTACTTAACCTCAATATTAGTTAGTTATTGTTGTTTTAAGGGGCGGAACTACGAGGTCATCTGACCCTAACCTCAATATGAGCACAATGTCCAAGTGTTCTTGGCAATTTCTTGCCATGGTTCAAATCGACCATTTTTCTTACCTCATTTATGATATTTTTCAGTTAACTGGCTCTACTCCTATGTTGGTATGGCTCTGAAGTAGTTTTCTCAGGAGAACTGTTTCAGTTGGTTCTCCAGATGTAGGAGGTACAGCCTTGCGATGTCCACTCCGAATCACCTGTCATAAAAGGCGACTAATTGGGGGTCTATTTCGATTTTCTGGTCCCAATTTTGGTTTGACCCCTAGAATAAACATGCATGCCATTAAGGGAAGGGCCACCAACTTGACTATCTGTCCAAAAAGCCTAGACGGTATTCCCCATCCCATCAGGTGGGTGCCCAATGCACCCCAGCCGTAGTATCTGCCTTATAACGAAGTCTCTGTATAGCCGAATACTGGAGCCAAATAGATCACTCTGCATGCCAAGGGGTCTGTGCCTGTACAAGGCACTAGGACCCCGGGCAATACTTACTATCGCCAGGTAGGTTTTGTCGTGGCTGGGTGGCGCCTTTAGAGATGACCGTAGTTTGGAGTAGGCAGTAATTGGGGAGGATAATTTAGGGATGACGTTAAAAAAAAAATCACCATGGGGTGGCACTCTTAAAAAGTCATCTTTGGAGTCTCGCGTAAATCCCAATTAGTCCTCAGTCCACTGCTGATTAACGGAAGGGGCGGATCCGTGTTAATGCCAGATGCCGTTTTCAGTGAAACGTCGGGAGATAACATCCTGCCTGGACGACGGCCTGCAAGCCTGGACAACTTGTACATAGTTACAGCCTAAAGATAATCTGCTTTGTTGGGAGTTGAGCCACCTAATATTGGTAACCTAAACTAAGGTCAAGCATGCTAACCCCTAGACCCCCATTACACTCCTTCATGACAACTACAGAGGTGTGCATATTATTGTGTGTGTTTGAGTGTTCAGTCTTTTGACTGGTTTGATGCAGCACTCCATGCCTCCCTGTCCTGCGCTAATCGTTTCATCTCTACATAGCTAGCACTCCCTACATCCGAGGCAATCTGTTTAACATATTCTAACCTTGGTTTACCCCTACAGTTCTTGTCCTCGACCCTTCCTTCCATAACTAAGCTTGCTATTCCTGGGTGTCTTAGTATGTGTCCTACGAACCTACAGTATCTCTTCTCTTCATGAGCAGTCACCAGAAACATCTCTCCTCTCCAACTCGTTTTAATACCTCTACCCATCTAATCTTCATCATTCTCCTGTAACACCACATTTCAAATGCTTCAATTCTCCTCCTTTCTGCTGCACCAATAGTCCAAGTTTCACCTCCATAGAGCGCCATGCTCCAGACAAAGGCTTTCAAAAATGACTTCCTAATACCTAAATCTATATTCGATGTCAACAGATTCCTTTTTTGTAGAAATGCTTTCCTTGTCTGAGCCAACCTACTTTTTATATCCTCTTTGCTTCGTCCATCACTGGTTATTTTGTTTCCTAAGTAACAGAAGTCTCCTACTTCCTTCAGCTTTTCACCTGCCAATTTGATGTCCATAGAGGTTTCTGATTTATTTTGGCTGCATTCCAGTATTTTTGTTTTACATTTATTAATTTTCATCATGAATTCTTTCCGTAAGACGGAGTCCATACTATTTAAAAACTCATTCAAATCCTCTATGTCATCAGCAAATCTCAGAGTTGAAATTATTTCTCCTTGAATCTTCACTCCCACTTAATTTTTTTTTCGAATTTCCTTCCATTTGCTTGGTCAATGTAAAGATTGAAAAGTATGGGTGATAAGTTGCAGCCTTGCCTCACACCTCTCTGAATACCAGCTTCTCTCTCATGTCCTTCGGCTCGAATAACTGCTGTCTGGTTTCTGTATAGATTGTATATCACCCTCCTATCCCTGTACCATAACGAATAGAATAAAAAGTGTGATCTCTTCTCCCTCAATAGCACGTAATGAATACGGATCGGGTTGGCACTCGCTGCTACGCAGCGCTACAGTCGACTTAAGATCGTTGATTTCCACATATGTTTATGTGTTTATGTGCGATATATTAAGTATTTAATCGGTCGGAGTGTTTTGGTGGTGTTCTGTGCAAACGTTTATTGATATACAAGTGCTTACACTATTACTTCATAGTATTAATACCTGAAATGCTATTGTAGGAAGCATTAACTGAAATGGAATTTAATTTCTTGTCTTGTGTTGACGTTATCTTCGTGTGTTAATTTTATTTTTATTTAATGTAAGTAAACAGCAGTTTAGCCCTTACATTTTCATGAGTGATTAATGTGAGTAGTGAAGATGCCTTGCTGTTTTGTACCAGGATGAAGATCTGGCTATGGGGACTGTAAAGAGGTCAGACGGTTTTTCAAACCTCCTAAAGATAAGGAACGTTTTATCAAGTGCAAAGGGGCCATACCAGGGAAGGATAGGGAACTTATTGAAAAGTCCTACATCTGTGATGCTCACTTTTCAGAAGATTTAATTGTTAAATTTGTTAAATTTGATAAATTTGTGATATAAGGAAAGGAAGTGGTACTTCTCCCAAGAACCAACTGGCGATTGAAAGACTGTTCTCTTCCACATATATTTCCTAATTTGCCTAAGTATTTGTCCAGTATGGTGTAAATAAAAATGCTCTTGATGCCATTAAAGACTACTTCTATGAAGAAAGGGATGAGAATAAAAAGACAATGAGTTTAAAAACATATCTACTGTAATGCTGAAGGAGGCGTGATCAGTTTTAGACAATAGCCTACTCCAAGAAGGGGTCATGACTGTGCCTTCTATGTCTGTTAAATGTTAAGTGCTTCTGAAATGGTGGTGGTTTATTGAGGTTGGTGTTTGTGGAGTGAAATTTATGGGTATAATTGATTTTTGTAAGATTCTAAGGTAAAGTTGAAGGAGCAGTGATCGGGTTTAGGCAATAGCCTACTCTATGAAGGGGTCATGACTATTAGTTCTTTTTTTAAATTTACCGATAGCTGGCAAAACTAATTGCATTTTGAACTTGCTCTCTGTCTTCGCTTATTGTCGAAACTGGACTCTTACAGGAGACGACTTATTAAATTATAATTGGGCACAGTAAAGTAAGTGGAGATGTCGAACTTATTAGCGCCTATGAGGATATCTTGCGGTGTTTTAACATGTAAAACACGTCGCAAGGTATTAAAAGTCTCGTAAGCGCCAATGCTAACTTACATCACAGATCGGAGCCAGCGCTGCGCTGCGGCGGACCAGGCGTACTAGGCCAGTGATATCACTTCTTATTCTATTCGTTATGCCTATACTTTATTCCAATTGATTTTAAAATGCATATTATTAGAATAAGATAAAGAATTGAAATCTTTCACAATATTTAGTTCTAAATCATTTTATTGACCAGCTGATGACATTTTTTATTACACTCTTACAAGGGAAGTGCCCCAGCTCGAACGGTGAAAACCGACTGAAAGTGGGTTTAAAGTATACAGTTGTACCTACATCAATAGCTATCAATGCCATTCATCTGTAAAAGTACATGTTTGGTCGCCAGCGCCATCTGAGTATGTGATAATGTGATCACCGTGGCATTTGAGTTTGGACTATTGCAATGAGGGAACATTGTAAATAATGGAGTATGTCTACATGTTGCCCTTGTTAAGTGTGCGTACTGTTCCATTCCGCTGTGTTTAATCACTTCATTGCAACTCCACACTTACACTTCGACGTCGAATGAAGAACAACACAGTTATCTTTTACTGTGGGAAAAATAACTATGTCAACACGGTACTGCATGTGTTAAGATTTCTTGTTGCAAGCAAGTGTTCAACCTTTTGCCAGATGATACTGCACCACATCTGTTTCTTGTTAATATAATGGTCCGAATTGCCTGTTGCACGGTAGTTTCTGCTGCGAATTGTGTTACTACAATATTTTTGTAATGTTGCCACATATATGCTAAAGGTCTAACCAATTGCTAGGAATGGATTTTCCCTAATATAATGGTCCGAATTGCCTGTTGCACGGTAGTTTCTGCTGCGAATTGTGTGTCTGCAAACTTTGGACTCCGTAACTTCCAAACATTGATTGTACACAAATGCGGGGTTTTACAGATAAATGCCCGTGATGGGTAGTAGAACAGACATATCTTCGTATGTTAAGTGCAATGCCAGTCGGTTTGAGCCGTTCGAGCTGGGGTACTTCCCTCGTTAGTAAAATTTTCTTCCCCATGGACTTACAACGTTTTCCATAAGGAATTGCATCTACAATTTTTCGGAATTGGGCATTCCGAAAGACACCAGAGCTGAGTCAGTTTTCTCTTTTTCCAATGACATTGGAATGTAACCTCTTAATCAGGTGATTTCAATCCAGGGTCCACGAATGTTTCAATAGTTCAAGAGCGGACCATCAGTAAAAAAAAAAAAAAAAAACTTCAAATCCCTCGGCTCTAAATTCAGGCGAAAAGTAGAATCACTCGTCAAAACAAAACGTGTTACATTTTAGTGAATATTCTAAAATATAATTTTACTGTGAGATTCTTAAAGGAAAATGTCGTTAAGACTATTGGTTAAACATTTGAAATAATTTCAGCACCTTGCAAACATATTTATTGTATTAAGTCGTGAAAAGTAAAAAATGAAATGTTGGAAAACAGGAATGTAGTCTGATAATTTGCACACACCTGTCATCATCATCATCTTGCACAGTTTCCAGCCACTGGCCGGGTCTGTTTGGAACACAAGCCTCTCCAACGTATTCTGTCTTCCCACCATCCCTCAGCCTCCACCCTTGTCCAGTCTTCTCCTCTCTTCTTCACGCTTTCTTCCACCCCCTTCAGCCACCTGTCTCTCGGTCTCTTTCCTTCCCACTTCGTCCTGGGTATCCTCTTCTCCTCCATTCGTTTTACATGTCCATATGATCTAAGTCTAGATTTCTCTATACCATCCTGTAATGGTTCCTCCTTCATTATATCTCTGGTCCTCTCATTTCTTATTCTGTCCATCTTTGTAGCTCCAATACTGCTCCTCAAGAACCTCATCTCACTGGCCTGTATTTTGCTCTTCTCCCTTCCTTTCATAACCCAGGTCTCCGAGGCATATGTCAGGATATTTAACATAACTTGATAACATGAATAGGCTTCAAATTCTGTATGCTATGTCGCTAAGCATTTCATACGAAATCTGTCTGTAATAGCTGTGTTGTTGTTAAGATTATTCACTCCTAGGTTTATCTATGAGTAGTTGGCTCGGAGATGGTCTGCCATTCCATCACTGGGATGCTGGGTATTGCTTGGCAGAAGAAAGTGGAACTTCGCTAACCTCCATTACTACAGCTTACCTTGATGAAATCAATATCTGGAATTAATTTAATACACGGGTGACATAATCAACTAAGTTGTCTCAATGGATAATGCGTAACGTGCATTTTGTCTCGAGCCAACAAACATTAGGCTACTTGTCAAGATGTTTCAGTTTTAGTAAAAGCGGCTTCGGTGGCATAGTTGGTAGTACACTGATCTGCTGTGCCCAAGATAGCGGGTTCAAACCCGGCTGAAGTCGTCGGATTTTTTAAGAGCGTTTAAATCCTTCAGTATGCCTTCCTTCGGAGGGGAAGTAAAGCCGGCGGTCCCATGTCATAGATTTATGTCATTTAAAAGATCCTTCCGCAGACTAAACTTGTGTGAAGCTAAATTTCTAGGTTAGAATTTGTTGGAACGCTCTATCAAAGTTCCAACGTTCACCACTAGGTATTGGTGACATTCGGTAGCGAAAGTTGGAACTACTTGAAATTGAACGGAACTTGTGGCTCACCGTATGGGTGCCCGCTTGAAGCAGCTACAGCCTCTGATGAGCTGAACATGTCCTCGGACACTCCCGGCACTAAAAGCCATACGATAAATACAAATTTTTAGTAAAAGGTGAAATTTCTTCTCAATTATTTTAATATATAAGATAATTCAATTGACACGGTGGCATATAAGATGCTATGCTACAGGCTGCTTAGGGGACCTTTCAATTTAGAATAATGTTACAATTACTTCAAATATAGCAGCATTATTTCACAAATATTTGCTGCCGAAATAGGTATATGGTCAAATAAAATAATGTAAAACTCAAATGTACTTACTTTAATAATCCAGATTCCACATTATCACCTAGCCCTACATTTTTAATCCTACAAGAATGCGAAATAATCAAAAATTATACATATAGTATACCCAGTGGTTACACCTTGGCTATATCTTAAAATTCAAAATGTGCAGTAAGTAATCTAATATAACTCAAGACCCACTGAGATCAATAGACAATTATAAACAATCTAACACTAGTCACTTTCACCTTAATACTTCAAGCACTAAATATCTACATACCTCATAAATAGGATTTCCATATTACTTATGATAATTTCACATGCAATCTACTATAGAATTTTCATATTCTATACTTCAAATGCTTACATACATGTTGATGTGCTGCACTGCTTAACATGGCTTCCATTAGCTCCAATCACATTTCTACTCAGAATTATTTAAAATTCCAATTTTCGTCCTTTCTTCACATGAAGCATATCAGAATGCTTCTAATTGCTTGATATTATTGTAGACATTGTTCCTTTCCTATTACTACCTGACAGACAGGAAAATTCCCCTTTCGACAGGGTTCAACCATCCGAGAAACATCCTGCCTGTTACGCCTACAAATTGAAAGTCTTCAACAAACATTAATAGCTACCAAACCATGTCTTCCAAATTTACTCATGGTCCATTTGCTCCCAGCACTCGCCGAGCTTACCTATTAAAATCCCCCTATTTCCCCCCTCTTTTATCTAGCTTGGCTGTATCGCTAAGTTGTGTCGTGTTTCCGACTGGGTGTGTATTTTAGTAGAGTGAAGAGAGTTATCTGGATCAGGAGTACGATGTACTTTTTTCTTCCTTAAACCAAGGCCGGCATTCGCGGCAGTATTTTAGGTGAAGGGACGTCCTCAAAGACTGGGTGCGCTTAGTATGAATGGCTAATAGTCTACGCGTGGCGAGGAATGTTGCACGGTCTTTAATAGTTGAAGACCTTCCTGAATTCAATAACATACATCTTATCTAGACTTGGCAACACGTCACAATTACGCTTAGCTCATAGGAACACGGGGCGGGAGGAGGGAAAAACCAGTTCAGTGAGATAACATTCCAATTCAGTCGACTGTCACTGCTCCAAGGGGGAAGTTGATACTACTTGCAGCTAAAGCGCGGGAGACACCCAACCAGATAAGTAATAATTAGAGATATTATACATTTCAGGTTCCTTATTGACAGTAATCATTAAAATTAAAACTTACAATTTCCGCCTAGACAATACTATACTTTTTTTATAAAATATTTCAAGGGTACATGTTTCAGGTCCCAATCTTTCTGGACCCTTCTTCAGCCCATAAAATCACACATGGAGCCCATCAAATCACAAAAACATCAATAAACACAAACTGCACACACACAATAAATAGATAAAACACTGTAAAAACATCTAAGAGTCTAAAATCTAAAAATAACGTGCATGTTTTACTGTCTTCATGAACATGTTTTCACTTGTTCTTCATCTAAATAAATGTCATTTGACGCTGTGAAACACTGGGCACATATTTTGAAGTCTATGAGTGGCGTGCTGTAAGAACTTGCTGTATATCTTGTACTGTTTTTGTGGCTGAAGATGGGTTGGACGTCAAAAGCTACATGTTACAAATTCTTGTTTTAATTTTTTTTTTTAATTTTATGCATTTGGCAACTTGTCTTAAGATAGTCTTCTGCCATACGGTATCTGAAATGATTGACATAATTAGTACTGAATGTAAGGAAAAAACAATTACGTAAGACGGCTCGAAAAAGAATTGCATAAAACTTACGGAAAAGTCAGAGAAGATTGGTTGGCGTGTAGCTACATTTGAATCCTGAAGAAGACAAACGGTGCGAGTTAATAACAATGCATCTTACTTATAGCCCAGCTTACTTGAACAAGAAAGAAGAAATTTGGTCGTATGAATTTAAGAAAACGTAAAAACTTACCGAAGTCAGACGAAAACAGCCCCACGGCGACAAGTGAAGGTCAAGCTCCGCTCGGCTAGAGCAACTTAATTTTAAAGATAAGTAATAGCCTGCACTATACAGTACCACCATAGTTGACTTTTACAACCATATAGTCACTCCAAACAGACAAATTATGGATTTCTATCACCATTTTAGCATTCCACCTAACATCATATTTACTACAACTAGCATACACTGACAAGTTGCATTACCAATACTGCAACTAAATAATTGTACATATTGTAAATATTTTCACCTGTATTTTCAAACATAGATTTTACAGCCTAAGTGTAATGTATCTGATGACGATCGCTTGACGATCGAAACTGGTCATCCTAGTGTATTTATTAATCTCATGTAATTTTTTTTTTCAGGATTATGGCATAACCCGGCTCTTTTGGGTACATTCGTGTTGACCGACTGAAAAGCAACACACTTTTGAGTATATAAATGTCATCTTGAGTCAATTAATGGCTCATTAATGCTCTGTGTCCCTGAATAGTAATGATACTGTTTGTTTCAGCTGATAAACATATTTGCAAATGACGGACAACGTATCTTTGACATGGCGCTGTTTGGTCCCATGGTAGTTGGTGGTCCATTGGTTACCCTGTGTGGAACGCTGTATATTTATTTTCTGTTGGGCCCATGGGCTTTGTTTGGAATGGCATCTTTTCTGCTCTTCTATCCTACCCAGGTAAATTCATGTTATGTTGATGATATTTGTATGGGATGTGGAGTTACTGCTGTATCTAAGGCTGTTACACTGCATCGAGAAGTGTTCACTCATCATGCAGTGTGTATAATGGAAGTGACCTCTAATTGCCAGACCATTGCTGCTGTCTGGGGTTACCCCGGGAAGTTAGTGTGCTCCTTGATTAGTTTGCAAGGCCAATTTGCAAATATTTACAAACTCTAGACCATTTGTTTGGGGCTGATTTCAGAGATTGGTCCACCCAAGTAGGAAAACATTTAAGTGAAAGATAAAACTCAACTATGTTATTTGTTTTTATTATTATTGTTATAACATCAAAGTTTATTAATTTTATGATATGTACCACTTTATTGATTTCTTTCAGTTTTTAATTGGTAGTAGGCATTGACAGCACACTTAAACGTGCCATGACTATTGCCCTAAGTACAAAAAGAGACCACGATGGTGTGGAAGTAGCGAAAAAAAAAATCATCAAGTACAAATATAATGTTTGCTCCGTCTGAAGATGTTGAAGAGTAAACCCCTTCTGGAAAGCCTCTTTGCCGATATTTGTGCTCTACCAGGAAAACTTGATATTAATTATGTAGAACCATTAAAAAAATACATTGTTTAGGCAAGAATATATTATTATTCAGAGACAACTACCACACACACACTCTACATCTAGACAATTAGGGGCTGGTTCTACCATCTCCTGGCAAAGGTCCAGGAAACTTGCCGGCGAAATAAACTGAGTTCCGTTCGACCATCAGCAGGTAGTGCTACCAGTGGCATAAATATTGTTTAACAGGGATGTAAACTGTTGGTCGCTCCGGAAGACCGATAAAGCTTTACCAGCATGGTAACGCTCCAAAATGGCTGACGAACGTTTGCCTTATGCGTATTTCAGATGTTTTGCGGGTCTTCTGCTTTATAGAGCTACCAAAACAATGAATGTTCCATGTTAGAAATACTATCTTGCGTTTTTAAATACAGTGGAACGTGGCTAATTCGAACTTCTATAATTCGAAATCTTCTTTAATTCGAAATTTTCTCACGGTCCGTAACATTTTATATACAATCAAAGCTAAAAAATCGTGGTTAATTCGAATTATATTTTGGATAATTCGATGTTTTTACTTGTAAAAAGCCAATCGGAAGCCAAACAGTTGGGTCAGGAATTCCTGAAAAACGACGTATCATTGGCATGCGGCCCCTACTCGATGGTTTTACCTACATGACTAACAACACGCCAGCGACGCTCCTTCCAAGGTCAATGCCCAACCCCTCCCCCTCCCATTGTTTTGCAACGCTCCACATCTCTTAACTCATAAGAGTGTCATCCCTTACACCTGTCGGGAAGTGCGTGCTGAGTGGTCTGATTAGGTTTGTGGTTGTTGTTTAGAAGTTTCGCTTTGCCTGTGTTTTAAAGTGTGTGTACAGAACTAAGATGTTGTCATAAAAGCCTCGGGTTCCATACAAAACTTTGACTTTGGCGGAGAAAATAGCGGTGATTAAAGAAGTGGAAAGGAGAATGAAGGAAAAAATCTGAAATTGCAAAGGCTTTCGAGATTCCTCCAAACATGTTGTCTACATACCTAAAAAATAAAGACAAAATTCTCGGTTATGAAAATGTGAGTGGCAAAGGCCGAAAAAGGTTAAGGGAACTGGAAAATTTGAATTTGAATATTTTCTCTACCCTTTTCAAAGAACTTTCATAATTCGAATTTTTGGATAATTCGATTTTTTTTACTGGTCCCTTGAGGTTCGAATTATCCATGTTTCACTGTACCTTATTAATATTCAAAACATTCATGTTGTTACATTTGGTTCTATACAACTGTAAACGGTCCAGTGAAGGCATGTCAGTGTGGTCAGCATTACTGTCTCTGGATCTTAATGTATGAGGTTCGATTTCCACCTTCAGCATTTATTCTTTCTTACTGCTCCTTTATTATTAATTGATAGAGCATGGTCCAAATAACACTGCTTTGAACAGGTAGTGCATACTTTGTTTACAAGCATATTTATGTTTTAATTCAACAGTTTAAAAAAATGAAAGTTCATCTCATTATGAATGGTTTTGTGGGCATTTTAGATCTTTTCCCTGTAAACGACGGTGTATATTTGATTGTCAGTATCATTCTAGGCTATCTTTGAGAAGGATTTAAGAAGCCTCTGCTGTGGGCTGTGACCCAGGTCAACAAAGAGGTGATGAAATATATGGCTACATGAACTCACGTATTTATATTTTGGCTCATACTCTCTCGATCCTTTTCTATTAAGATTTGCACAATATGATAATCCAATTAACATAACAGTACATGTGCCAATGTCTTAAACCAGATGTGAACTGGAAGGGTTCCATTCCGAATGCAATAGAACAAATGGTTCGGAAATGCTAACTTGCTGAATTATAACATTGTATGTAGGTATATATCTGAGTCCTACTGAAACATTCACTATGTACGATTTTAACTGATAATATTTGAATAATAATGCATCGGTATCAACAAATAAGAACGGAGGTTTGATAAAAATACTTTTCAGTAAGAGGCATCGCATCTCAAATCTTATGCTCCGAAGCAATCGACTCTAACCGCGTAACCACTCTTATAATTTTGTCCGTAATATGTAAAGATTGCCTTATTAAATCCTATGAACAAGGTGAATGCTTTTTATGTTACAGTAGTTCCGTTAATTTTATAAGAAACCAGACCGCAGTTATTTGAGCCAAATGAGAGAGAAGCTGGTATTCAGAAAGTTTTAAGGCAAGGCTGCAACTTATCACCTGAACAAGCAATTAAGGAAATTAGAGAAATCTTTAAATTAGGAGTAAAGATTTAAAGGAGAAATAATCTTAACTCTGAGATATGCTGAGGACATTGCCATCTTAGCCGATTCACCACAGGATTTGAATGGATTTTTAAATTGGAGGGCTTACAAATCAAATCAGTTTCTGCCTAGTCAATACCATTAATTTATGATTATTCAATTATCATAGGTACATGTTTCGGGAGCTAATAGTTGATTATCCCTTCATCAGCCACATACTTAAAAACTACTCACACATCCATAAAAGACATATGATCACTCATTCAAAAACTCAAAAATAAAACTCTTAAAAATTCTAAAAACCTGTCTTATTAAAAGCTAGTGATAGTGATCTTAAAATTATAACATATATAAAACAACCTGATTGATGATCACTGAAAATTGTTTGAAAAAACTCTTTGTTGGTCACTTTCAATTTTGTGTCCATTTGCTTTATGAAACCGTTTTTAAGTTGCATACATTATTGCTCCATGTATTTCGTATTGGAGATATGGGCTGATTCTTAATGATTAAAAAACATTATTGAAACAAAGGTAATGTCATATTCACACTTATGTAAATTGGAGGGGTGTCATATTTGCACCGACCTGGCCCATGCTGGAAAACTGAAATTGATGATGATTGAAACAGAGAGTTTCATTATAGTGTCCAGGGAATTAAGATTGACAAAAATAATTTTCCATTAGAAAATTGTCTGTTGAAAATTGTTTTTTTTTATTACTATCGGAAACTGCTCGAATTGATCATCTTTTTAGTTGTTGCTTTTCTATTTTATATATAAACTTCATTGGTGAAGATGAGCATACACCATTCCCATTTTAATGGTAGTTCGATGTTTCCATAATTAATCTTCTTAGAATTTATGTGAAAATAGTTGAATCTTATTGCTCCATTTGGAAGGTATGTGTTTTTATGAGTTAAAAGTATTATGTTTTGGAAAAATGTCCTGTTGTTGTTGAAAAGCAAATTTGAATGAGAATGGAGAAAATTTGCTCGGGACAACTGCTGGGTGGGAATTTTTAAATGGTATGGACGCCTCTTTCCTGTGGCACTTCCTCTACGCCACTCAACCAGCCCGGAGATAAGGAATTGGAAGTGGTGAAACACTTCAAATACTTGGGAAGTGAACTGACTGAAGAAGGAAGACTAGATTTGGAAATTAGCAGAAGAATACAACTCGGGAGTGCTTTCTACCACAGGTACGGGGACTAGTATGGAATAAGGATATACCAATTAAGGCTAAAGAAGTTATGTACAAAGCATATTATGTTCCTATAATGACAAGGACCCTGACAGGCAGGCAAGAGAGTAGAATCCAAGCCAGTGAGATGAAATTCCTAAGAAGTATGATGGGAAAGACAAGGAAAGACAGAGTGAGGAATGAAGATGTTAGGAAGGAAGTTGGGATGGGAAAACTAAATGAGAGAATTGAGAAGAATAAACTGAAGTGGTTTGGACATGTAAAGAGGATGGAGGAAAATAGAATACCAAGACAGATGCTGGAGGCAAAGTGCAAGGGTAAGAGCAAGGGGAAGACCTAGAACAAGGTGGATCGATTCAGTGAAGAACAGCGTAAGAAAAATAAATCTGGACTGGGACAAGATCGTGGAAGAAGACTTGTGGAAGGAAAGAGGAAAGTGGAGAAGTGCCATAAATGCCCCGACCCGGCAGGAGCTGGATGAGGGGAAATGATGATGAATGACATATGCAGCAGAAACTTGGACAATGATTAAGAGGGATGAGAGCAGAGTACAAGCAGCTGAGATGAGGTTCCTGAGAAGTAAGGTCCAGAAAACGAGGAGAGACAGAGTGAGAAATGAAGATATACGGAAAGAACTGGGAGTACAGAAACTAAATGACAAACTGGAGCAAAACAGATTGAGATGGTTTGGACATGTCAAACGGATGAATGAAGTAAGGCTACCAAGACGAGCACTGGAACGACGGATAACAGGAAAGAGAGGACGAGGAAGACCAAGAATGCGTTAAATGGACTCTGTGAAAAATAGCATTAGAAAACGGAATCTGGATTGGAACACCGTGTCGGAAGAGGAACTGTGGAATGACAGAAGAAAGTGGAGAGGAACCATATTTGCCCCCACCCAGTGTCAGCTGGAAAAGGGGAAATGAAGATGATGATGATGATGGAGTCGTGTCTTGAGGAAGGAATTCATGATGGAAATCAATTAATGTAAAGGAAAAACAATAGATTGCAGCCAAAAGAAAGCAGTAACCCCAATTGACATCAAATAGGGAGGTGAAAAGCTAAAGGAAGTTGGAGACATTTGCTACTTAGGAAGCAAAAAATTGCCAAGAACTGAACCTGGTAGTGGTGTGGATGAAGAATGGAATCTGTTTAGAACATCAATAGTCAGTAGTGCGGTGCAAATATGTGAAAGAACAAAAGGGAAAGTGAAGGAGAAAAAAACCAGTTGGTGGAATGATAGAGTCATCATCATCATCATCATCATCATCTTCTACAGTTTCCAGCCCCTGGCTAGGTCTGCTTGGAAGCAGACCCAATGAGAGAGAGTAAAAGATGCAATTAAAGAATGCAATATAGCAAAGAAGAACATGGAGGTTGAAAAACAAAATCCGAATCAAGGGCTGGTGCCAAAAGATGAACGCAAGGTGGAAACATTGGGACAGGAATACCGACAGAAGAAACTCCAAGCAAAGTGAGCAGTGAAAGAAGAAATGGATAAGAGTTGAGAAATATTCACCCAGAAACTAGATGAAGATAGCAAAGGGAACCAAAAGATGTTATATGCATTGTTGAAAAGTAAAAGGTCTGGCAGAGAACATTATGGTGTTTGAAGCCATTTTTTAGTGTTGCCTTAGTAAACAAAAGTTTGGTGCTTTTCAGTCAGTCAACACGGCTGCACCCAATTCCCTAATTCTGAAAAAAATTACATGATATTAATAAATGCACCAGGATCAGAATTAAAAGCACCAAAGTTTTTTTTTGTCTGGCAGAGAAGATATAAAAGCGATTGAAACAGAAGAACGAGGTATTATCAGGGACATGGAAGGCATCAGGAGTAGATGAGTTGACAGCTGATATGATTATGGTGGCTGGAATTCATGGAATACGTTGGTTACATCTGATGTTGGGAGTGATGGAAAGAGAACAAAGTGCCAGAAGACTGGAAAAAAGGAATAATAATGCCACTGTTCAAGAAAGGAAGTAAAAAGAGGAATCACACTGCTATCCAATTGCCTTAAGTTAATGGAAAAGATAATAGAAAGGAGGTTGAGACAAATCCTAGAACATCAATTTGAGGAACAACAGCATGGATTCAGAAGTAACAGAGGCACGCTAGACTTCATATTTTCCCTCCGTGAATTAATGGAGAAGCATTAGAGAAGGGGAAGGACTTGATAGTAGTGTTCCTGGAATTGGAGAAAGCATATGTACCAAGGAATAAAATATGGGAACTCATTAATAAAATAAGTTTAGATACTGTATGACGGTTGTGAGAGCAGTGTACACGTAGGAGGTGGAGGATCAACATGGTTTACAACACAAAGAAGAGTTCAACAAGGTAGTTCACTTTCCCCGTCTCTCTTCCGTACACTCATGGACACAATCATTAAAGAAATCGAGGAAGTAGAAAATGAAGATCTCAATGCCTTAGTTTTTGCTGAGGACTTTGCCATTTGGGGAGAGACAGGAATGGAGTTTCAGAGAAGATTAGATTACTGGAATACCAAATTTAAGGAGTAAGAGCAAGTCAGTGGCGATGAAAATGAGCAGGACTCCCACACCTTGTAACGTCATACTGGAGGGAGAGAAGGTTCCAATGAGTAAACAGTTTCAATTACCTGGGTAGTGTCATATCATGTGATGGACGTGCCAAACTAGAAGTTTTAAACCGAGTTGCAAAAGGATCCAGCTTCTTCCACCAAGTACGAAACCTCATCTGGGACAAGGTACCTCTAAGAGCTAAGCAAACCCTACCTCATGACATATAGTCTAGAGACTTGTGTCATAAATAAGAGAGAAGAGAGTCAATTACAAGTATGTGAAATGGAGTTCCTTAGGTCAACCCTACAAAACACCAGAAGAGACAGGTTCAGGAATGAATATGTTAGTAGAGACATGCAGGTGAACTTGACCCTGGGGGAAAGGATGAGTGTGGCGAGATTAAAGTGGTTAGGTCATGTGAAGCGGATGCATCCGACCCAAACTCCAAGCCAGTATTTGGAGATGGACAGACCAGGTTAAGGAAGATCTCATGAGGAGAGGAGTAACATGGGATGCAGTGGAGAGAGGAAGGCTATACCAGGACAGGACTAAATGGAGGCACAACGTTCCTACCCGGCTCGCTGGTAGGATATCCTGAGGAAGCAAAATACCCAGTGATGGACGAAGCAAAGAGGTTGGCTCAGGCAAGGAAAGCATTTCTACAGAAAAGAAATCTGTTGACATCGAATATAGATTTAGGTATTAGAAAGTAATTTTTGAAAGTCTTTGTCTGGAACATGGCGCTCTATGGAAGTGAAACTTGGACTGTTGGCGCAGCAGAAAAGAGCAGAATAGAAGCATTTGAAATGTGGTGTTACAGGAGAGAATGATAAAGATCAGATGGGTAGATAGAGTAACAAATGAAGAGGTATTAAGACGAGTGGGCGAGGAGAGATGTTTCTGGCGACTGCTAATGAAGAGAAGAGATAGGTTGGTAGGACACATACTAAGACACCCAGGAATAGCAAGCCTAGTTATGGAAGGAAGGGTCGAGGATAAGAACTGTAGGGGTAGGCCAAGGTTAGAATATGTTAAAACAGATTGCCTCGGATTTAGGGTGTAGTAGCTATGTACATGGTGGCCACTACTCCTGGAAATTCTGGAAAATTCCTGGATTTTTATTAGGTCTGGAAAACTCCTGGAAAATGATGAAAAATTTGAAAACTCTTGGAAAACAGCCACTGTTATTTAATTATAAAATTCTTTCCATCCTAAATCATACTCCTGCTGCGGTTTTGGGTGAACACTCAATCTTTAATGAAAGAAATTTCCTCAGGCTACCTGTTTCCGTGTGGGAGAACACGCGATAGTCTTTTTGTAAAACATATTGAGTATAGACAACTTCACCGCAGTAAAATTGCAGGCGGCATTCTTTTCTCTTTTTTTTATGCGGATATTTCAGTCACAAAGGCTTTTTTAAAACAACAATTAAATCATTTGTGTGTAGGCTTGCGTATCAATAGCGCAATCACCACTCATTTTTGTCAACATCTGTATAAGTAAACCAAACACAACTGCTTTATTTTGGTCTTGAAGTAGGCAACCGATAAAGCCCCCGGGACTCGCGCTTATTTTTAAGTCTAGGAAAATGAGAATTACTCCTGGAAAATCGTTGACCGATTTGAGTGGCCACCATGTATTTAGAGATGAAACGATAGCTCAGAACAGGGAAGCATAGAGGGCTGCATCAAACCAGTCAAAAGACTGAAGACTCAAACAGCAACAGATATAGGTATCTCAAAAGCAGAAACGTGTGTTCAATGTTTTTCGGCGTCGATCCATGTTTAATGGGCCTAGATCAATAACCCATTAGTGTGGACTGCATCTTGCTTCTGGATAGTTGGTGTATTTCTTCATATCACATTTGGTGGAATGCATTGGAATACTAGTGTAAGTAAGAAGGTTCTCAGGGTGCCCCAAAGATAATGCACATTTTACTTATATTTTTAATGTAGTATTTGCTGAAAATAGTTAATTGGGGTTTAAGGTTTGATGGGACCATGACAGATGTGGGGTAAAAAAATACTGTATGTGGGCTATTTTAACCCTTTCCTCAAAGAGCCCGAATGTGCACCGATATGAAAGTCACAGCTCCCAGCTAAAGCGCCCGAAAGTGCCCGTGTATGTTTTAGCATTCTCCTACCACCTCTCGTATTGGTATGGAATTTAAACAAATTGTGAACTATTGGTAATGTTTCAGGCAGGCATAGGACAGCATTTAGAAGGCATAGAGTTGCTTTTGGCGGTAACAATAAATGTTTGTTCCTTGACCTTTCTCCCAGCTGTTGCTAGGAAACATGGCTGGTCTCTCAGATGTCGATGTCCTAATCGAATAGAATAGAAGCGATGTTAGTGATTCGGGAAGTGATTTTCTGTGTGATTTAGATGTAAATGATCAGTTAAATGATAGAGACAGTGATATTGATGAGAATTCAGTAAACCAGCATAATGTAAATGCCGGTGGTGACGGTGGCCTACAACCAAGCATTCAACCTTCCCTGCCTTTTACTCTGCCAGATGATTTTACTGGGGATGAGAGTAGACTAAGGACTCCATGGAGCAGGTATATATTAGCGTATTTAAATTAGGATTTGGCAATTTTTGTAGTATGGGCCAATGTGACTAATTCTGGGAGAAATAAAAGGATGCTGAAGTGGTTCTGAACTAGGGACCTCAGGAAATAAAACGGTAAACATTGTAAATATGTGTACAGTTTGTGAAATCTGTGCAAATTCCATTTCTGACACATTTTTTAAAACTTACTTTTATAATAATTGTTTATGTGGCCAGATCATATGAGGGCAGACTTCACACCAAGGAACCCAGGTGAGTGTGATTTACTGAGGGGCATTGCAAGACTGTAGGTAATTCACGTGTAAAATTTTATTTAATTTAAATGTCATCATCATCATCATCATCATTTCCCCTTATCCAGCTCCTGCCGGGTCGGGGTATTTATGGCACTTCTCCACTTTCCTCTTTCCTTCCACCATTCTTCTTCCACGATCTTGTCCCAGTCCAGATTTCTTTTTCTTATGCTGTTCTTCACTGAATCAATCCACCTTGTTCTAGGTCTTCCTCTTGCTCTCTTACCCTTGCACTTTGCCTCCAGCATCTGTCTTGGTATTCTATTTTCCTCCATCCTCTTTACATGTCCAAACCACCTTAGTTTATTCTTCTCAATTCTCTCATTTAGTTTTCCCATCCCAACTTCCTTCCTAACATCTTCATTCCTCACTCTGTCTTTCCTTGTCTTTCCTATCATACTTCTTAGGAATTTCATTTCACTGGCTTGGATTCTACTCTCTTGCCTGCTTGTCAGGGTCCAAGGCTCAGCTGCATAAGTTAATATGGGAACATAGTACACTTTATACATTACCTCCTTGCTTTTCCTTGGTACTTCCTTATACCAAACAAGTTTTCTTACACTTTGATAGAATGCATTGCTCTGCTGTACCCTCCTGCCAATCTCCATGCCCAACCTACCAGTTTGCATCAATTCACTTCCTAGGTATTTGAAAGTGTCCACAATTTCCAAACTCTGACTTCCAATTTTCACAGTGCCCTTTCCTTGTCTTTCCCCTCTTGTCATCACCATGGTCTTGCTTTTCTCTATACTGATTTTCAGGCCGTACTGTATTGTATTATATAGTTCCAATGTTATGTGCAAGAGTTTATACCCATGCCCACAGTCCTTCATATTCTAAAATAATAGGGTATGATACCTGGAAATGCAACAAGAAAAGGGTTTACCCAGGATGATTAGGAATTGTCCTGAGACCACAGAATTGTTATTTATTTTAATTTTAAGGGATGGAATAGCAAGGTCGTCTGCTCCTTTTGAAGAGTATGGTAAACCTGAGACAATGATACTTTCATAAATGATAGATGTTAACTTAGATACAGCATTTCTGCCTTCTTTACTTGTGGAAAAATAAATCAAAACTAACAGAAAATATCTCTCCGTAAGGTTAGTTTAGCACCATGTTAGAGCTGTAGTTAGGAAGAGAGTTCCAGGTCCAACATTTGAGAGAAGCACTGGTTCAGGACAGGATGGTTTTTACTCACTAATCTGTGTTTTGATTTCAGTATGGTATTTCCCGATTGACAAGTTACCTGAGAGCTAAGACTGTAGTTATTTCTGACCTACGTGTGAAGCTAATGACTGAAATTCTCACATGCATCAAGTTCATTAAAATGTGTGCCCGGGAACAGAGCTTCATAAAGTCTATACAAGGTAACCAACAACAATTCATTGTCCATGTGTGCCCCTACTAATAGATTCTAGCAGTATTTAATTAGCGATAAAATGTAAAATTTTTCATTTTCTGAAAAATAGATACAATTTTCTTAAATTTCAAAAAAATAGACAAATTATAATCAAAGTTTGGCATACACCTTCATTTGAACAGTAAAAATTCTTACAATATTTATTTATTGGCTAAAATTTGTTTCCTTTTGGGTGGACTTGCTTATGGATTTTTTCAATAGAAAGTTTTTCTTTAATAGACAATGACCAACCTACATTATTTTTATAAATCGAAATTTAATTTTTTTCAGTCGGTCAACACGATTGTACCCAATTGTAATGGGTGGTTCCCAAATCGTGGAAAAAAATTACATCATCATCAACTAGAGCAGTTTCCAACCGCAGGTTGGATCTGCTTGGAGCACGAGCCTCCATCGTTTTCTGTCCATCCACCACTTCTCTTCTGTCACTGTTGTCCAATTAACTCCTTTTCTCTCGACACTTTTCTTCACCCCCTTGATCCACCTATCCCTTGGTCTTCCTCTAGGTCTCTTTTTCTTCCACTCCATTTCCAATATTTTCCGTGGTATTCTCTCTTCTCCCATTCTTTTCAAGTGTACATACCACTCTCAGCGGTCTAGCTGTATGCCTCTCACCAAGGCGGTCCGGGTTCGATTCCCGGTCAATGCATGTGAGATTTTCGAAGTGAATTGCCATGTCCTGTGGTTCGGATTCCACGTAAAAAGGAGGTCCCGTGGCTCATGATCTCAAGATTAACGGTCACGTTAAACTACAAGCTTCTTTTGTACATACCACTGTAGCCTTGATTTTTCAATCCTATCCTGTAGGGGTTCTTCCTTTAATATTTCTCTGACTGTCCATTCTTAGGATCGGCACAAAGTAAGTCTTGTATATGATCCCTTTACATTTCTGTGGCACATCCTTGCTCCATATCAGGCCTCTAACATGCTTAAAGAATCCATCAGCACACCTTCCTCTTTCATCTAATTCCAAGGCATTTCCCCCATTTTCTTCAATGACACTTCCCAGATACTTGAAGCTCTGCACTCTCTTCAACTGCTCTCCGCCTAACTTTATCCCAGAGTATACTCTGTCCTTCTCACGTGTTGTTATCACCACTTCATTCTTTTGCGTCGAAAACTTCATTCCATAGGATGACACTACTTCCAAGGGACTGGGAGTTATTTCCATTGAAGGCAGGGTTCCAATATATAAAACAAATGGTGTGGGGCCACACATAAGAAAATAAGTTGCACGATGCTCAGGTGTGCCAATAACAGTATTGTTCAAGGAACAGCATGAGATAGCGCCAGCAACCAATGAGTAAGCACGATAGTCCACATTGGGGACGTGGACGTCATTACTTCCAAGAATCCCCTACGTCTACACAACCACATTATCAACTCGGTTATATTTTAGTGTTTGCTCAAGTGATTAACCTAACTTCCTTACTTACTTAATTCCTGTCACTCCTTCCGGAGCATAGGGCCTTGGCGAAATTTCTCCATGCAATAAGGATCCTGGCCATTCTCTTCACTTAACTCCAGTTCTTGTCCACCTCTGCAATTTCATTTTCGGTCGTCATCTTCCAGGTCTTCGTAGGTCGACCTCGCTTCCTGGCGCCTTGAGGATTCCAGTCTAGCGCCGCCCTCTCAATAGCTCCGTCCGGCTTCCTTAGTGTGTGCCCAGTCCAGCGCCATTTCCTCTCCGTGATCTGGATGCTAATCGGTTATTGATTGGTGATAGTCCAAAGATCTTCATTTGAGATTATGTCCGGCCACCTCACATTCATGATGTGATGCAGACATCTGTTAATGAACACCTGTAGCTGGTTGTTGATCGGTTTTGTGACTTTCCATGTTTTACAGCCGTAGAGAAGAATCGACTTTGGTTTGCAGTTGGGCTGGGGAGAAACGCTAGCAATGTGTTGAGTTATGCTGGACATTTTTATCACTTTTTGTGTTAATTATAATGGCTCAACGGACAATACTCATTTTGATTCTCTTTCGAGAACATTTGATTAGAAACTAGTGATCCAAATTTTAAAAAACATTTGTGTGATAAGTGTTTAAATAATTCACTAGAAATTAATTGTAACTCCCTGCCCAATCTAATTGGGCACACTTGTGTTGACCGACTGAAAAGCTTCCACTAATAAAGCAGAACAATAAATGTATTTCTTTTAGAAATATTTTGTATGTTCATGTAAGTTTGCCTGTATTAAGCATAGCCTGCGTAATTTGGAAATGTAAGGTTATATATAGAAGCTTAAGAGGAAGACAAATTTTATCTACCGAGCAAATAATCACACTGTTAAAGATTATGTCAAAAGTCTATGAAATTGAATGAAAATTGGAATGAAAAAAGTCATTTGTATACCAAGAATTGTGTAATTGTTCATGTCAGTGTGTGATGTTAAAGTGGTATATACTCCAGGTACCATATTTGTCTTATATTGGATCCCTGTCTTCGACAGAAATACGGTAACTCCCAGTCTCTTGGAATTCTGTTAGGGATTTACTACTGTACTTCATGTTTGTAACTATGATGCATGGTTTCTTATTTCTCAGTCGTCAGAACTCAGGAGCATAGATTGCTCCAGAAGTCAGCCTATTGCCAAAGTTTGAGTATATCCATCGCCTCAACTGTCCCAGTTATCTCGGCTATTGTCACCTTCTTGTCGCACGTGGGAGCTGGCTACAATCTCACCGCTGCTGAGGTTAGCAATATAGCATTTTAAATACCCATGAGCAATTTAAGAGTTAAGAGATAAGTGAAGACTAAGCCTGACTATGTGTACAGTGAGAGCCTTCTCTATAGAACGGGGCTTTGCAGTCGCCGCCGTGTGATGGGCGGGCCACTGAGTGTAGCAGCGTGTCGAGGAAGGCACCGGCTGTAACAGCAGCGTAGCGCCCAACTAGATCAACACATTTACACTATTTATGTATTTAAAAATCATCATTACTTACATGAATTTCAGAGTAGTTGCTGGAAATGCTGTCCTTCATTTTCTAACCACATTTTGCACCAACGTAATAAGTTTTGGTACACTCGCTGTAATTCGTTCTCACTGGTATTTAGTATCGGTGCAGTTATTTAGTTTTTGAGAGCCTCCAGAGTATGCGGATTGTTTCTGTATACCTTTTGTTTGAGGTTCCCTCAAAAGTAAAAAATCGCAAGGTGCTGAAACTTATAAACACATTTACTGGAAGACTTCTTCTTGAGAAGATAGGTTTTCACTAGGAAAATTCGATGTTTAGTTCAACAACTAATCATATTCATGGGATACAAGACAGGCTACAACTTCACCACAAGTTTTAACTCTCTGAACTAAGGTATCTTGCAAGCTGGGAATGTAATCAATGTTACGCGCAGTGATTCCCGTCCCTCTGTTGTGTAACGGTAGATGCTAGTAAAGTGGCGCTGACTCAACGCTCTCTGCGCGTCGTACGAGCCAAGAAAGGCTCCGTGCTATAGGAAAGGCTATCATTGTATAATCAGGAACATTGTATAACGTTCAGTATGTTTTCAGATGTGTTCGTGTGTGTATGTGTCATAAACATGTGAAGTACTTATATTTCCTTAAAATGCCACAACAATGAAAGTTAAATGTCATAATCGGTGAAACCATATTGGAGTGGTGATTAAAAACTTAAGAAATTCATCTTCACTATTTAAAAAATTCCTTATAAGTTGTTGGTAACTATTGAAAACATCTGGAAAAGGCGTTCAGACGGCTACTTTATAAAAGATGAAATTATACTCAAATCATATTTAAAATTATCAAGAATGCATTGCTCGACTTATGTTGGTAACCATTAATTCATTTAGTTCAAATGACTAAGGGCAGGTGACCCTGAAGTTTCACACCTTTAAATAACAATAGCAAAGGGCTAGATTTGGAAACAAGTTTTTGTATTACCATTTAAATGCATCACAAAGCATGTTATTTCAATGCTCATGTCTTGCTTAATAGGATTGCTTATATCACATACTTGACGCTGATGAGTTGGGTTTTTCCAATTCTTATCACATGATGCATATGACCCCTATGAGTGGATTTTAACTAGCAATAAAATGCAATATTCTTCATTCTAAATGGTGTATACATTTGCAAAACAATTTTTTTTTTAATTAATAGTTTGTTAGCTGAAATTAGCTTACTTTTGGGCGAGCCATGTTCGTATTTTCTCAACAGCAGGTATTTCTTTCATAGCAACCAAAATGCTTAATTTGTATCAAACTGAATGTTTGTATCTTTCAATAGATAAATGGATTTTTCAAAATTAAATTATGAACAGGACAGTTGTTCGTGTGTTTTGTGAACTATTATCATGGTGGCCACTGCTGCTGGAAAACCTAGAAATCCTGGAAAACTCCTGGATTTTTATTAGGTCTGGAAAACTCCTAGATAACTCCTGGAAAATGATGAAAAATTTGAAAACTCCTGGAAAATAGCCACTGTTAATTAATTATTAAAATCTTTCCATCTTAAATCATACTCCCGCTGCGGTTTTCGGTGAGCACTCTATCATTAACGAAAGAAAGTTCCTCAGGTACCTGTTTCTGTGTGTGAGAACAAGCGATAGTATTTTTGTAAAACATATTGAGTATAGACAACTTCACCGCAATAAAATTGCAGGCGGAATTCTTTTCCCTTAAAAAAAAAAGTGGATATTTGTGTCAACAAAGGCTTTTTTTAAAACAACAATTAAATCAATTTTGTGTAGGCTTGCATATCAATAACGCAATCACCACTAATTTTTGTCAACATCTGTATAAGTAAACCAAACACAACTTCTTTATTTTGGTCTTGAAGTAGGCAACCGATAAAGCCGCCCCCCTCCCCTGCGCTAATTATTAAATCTGGAAAAATGTGAATTACTCCTGGAAAATTCCTGGAAAACTCCTGGAAAATAGTTGACCGATTTGAGTGGCCACCATTTATTATGTCATTGTAAGAATGCACCCATAATCTTGTAAATTAGAATCTTTTATACTCGACCCTACATCGTTTTGCTTCCTGAGTGATACTTTAGGAAACTGCAATATTCTCTGATAACTTGTGTAGTGTCATGTGCAGCTACAGGAATCTGCATACAGTATTATGAAAGATTTGGCTATCATCCCTCTTATGAATCTTACACATTTGTATTACAGTCGTTCCATGTCAGAAAACTATCTCACAGACAAAATTGTCAGAACCTGCTTTTCCTCTATAAAATAGTAAACGATAAAATTGACGATGCTAAAATATGAGAGAGAATTACACTTTATGTTCCAGGTATTAAAACTACTGTAGTAGATTCGAAACATTTTCTTTCATCCGAGAGTTCATATGAACTGCCATACAAATTCACTGATTGATAGAATATTATCTCAGTATAATAAAGTTCAATATCACATACTTTACCCTGATGAGTTGAGTTTTTTGCAAGGTAATGGTGTTTGCAGACGATGTTGTGATCTGGGGCAAGGATGAGATGGAGGTACAAGAACAGTCGTAATAAATGAAAAGATTGACAATGGGGATTGAAGATAAATGTGGAGAAGAGTAAAACAGTGGTGGTGAGTAGAGGTAAGAAAGAAGGAAAAGGAGTAATCAAAGCAGGAGGTAAGGAATTGGAAGTGGTGAAACACTTCAAATACTTGAGAAGTGAACTGACTGAAGATGGAAGACTAGATTTGGAAATTAGCAGAAGAATACAACTCGGGAGTGCTTTCTACCAACAGGTACGGGGACTAGTATGGAACAAGAATATACCAATTAAGGCTAAGGAAGTTATGTACAAAGCATATTATGTTCCTATAATGACATATGCAGCAGAAATTGGACAATGACTAAGAGGGATGAGAGCAGAGTACAGGCAGCTGAGATGAGATTCCTGAGAAGTATGGTCCAGAAAACAAGGAGAGACAGAGTGAGAAATGAAGATATAATGAAAGAACTGGGAGTACAGAAACTAAATTACAAACTGGAGCAAAAGAGATTGAGATGGTTTGGACATGTCAAACGGATGAATGAAGTAAGGCTACCAAGACGAGCACTGGACAACGGATGACAGGGAAGAGAGGATGAGGAAGACCAGGAATGCGTTGGATGGACTCGGTGAAGAATAGCATTAGTAAACGGAACCTGGATTGGATCACCGTGTCGGAAGAGGAATGGTGGAACGACAGAGCAAAGTGGAGAGGAACCATATTTGCCCCCACCCAGTGTCAGCTGGAAAAGGGGAAATGAAGATGATGATGATGAATAAAGTTCAACATCTTGATTTAGATATTTTCAGTGTGATAAACTTCAAGATGGCCCGTTATATACTGTATTTAAATTCAGCCCATTATTTCCTTACAACAAAAATAGGTTCCACTGTTGGATCTTTCCCTTCTGAACCCAAACTGTTTCGCTTGAACTTGATTTTCAACCTCTTTTCGAATTTGTTCCTCTAGTACTCTTTCCATGATCCTGGAGCTTGAGAGATCATAGTAATCTCTATTTATATGTTGCTGTGTATTATCTTATTTTAGTAGTGAGCATTGTCCTGTAGTGTTCACAACAACATAAATAAATACTGATTTCCCGTGCTTTTGTGATGGCAACCTGTCGGTAGGGACAGTCTGTAAGCACTGGCGAACGAATACCTAACTCCACTGTTCCTGCCGGAACTATATCGTGCGCGCGCTGCTCCTAGCGGAACATCCATGACAACACATGAACTCCCCGCTGGAGTTGATTCAACTGCCACAAGAACATTACCGGCCACACATCATTTCTGTGAACTTGCGACTGTCAGAAAAGAGATTCTCGCCAATCGCTGTGTTTACCACGAGTTGTAGCTATTAATTTGATATTTGAGATGGTTATGAAAGTCATAAGATCTGTATTGACTTGCATTAGGGGGCATGGTGGCATAGCGGTGAAACACTCTCACACCTCCCCGCTGGAGTTGATTTAACTTTGACTACTCTCATTAACACAAACCTACAGAATTAACTGCCTTTAAATACAGGCCACAAGTGATTTTAACGTTTTCCCGACTTTGAATGGGCGCCAAGGTTGACCTTATGGGTCTTCCTGAATAAAATAGAATACAATAAATAACTGTTGCCCCAGCTATGAAACCCCTCATCCTAAGAGTAGGGCATTTGAGCATGCGTTCGCTGATGTTACCAGGATCAAGCAAGACAGGAATATAAACACATGAATTTTAAAGAGATAATCTATTGGCTGTACTATACACATATATACATAATATAAACACAAAAAAAAATACCCTTCATATACACTTGTACTAATGCTTTTTGTACAGTACCTTGTCACTGAATCTACGCTCTTAGAGCTATAAACGCTTACGGCCATATTAGACCCAGGCCTACCAGCCTCCTATGTATTTACACTCTGTACCGTTCGTACACAAAATATCTACACACGTTAAGAGACAGACTGGTTCACTTCACTTTCTCTTCCCACGAATTGTTCGTTCACGTCTCCATTCTCGCATTACTTCTTGATGAACTTCTTATGACTGACGATCATCCTTTTTGGCGTGGTAAGGTATTACCGACAGCCCATGGTATGGACGGACCCGTGAAAACAGTGTAGCTTCTCAATAGCCCGTAAGAGCTCAGTGGTTTGCTAAAGATTAAGTCTTTGCTCATTCGTTTTACGATACCATGATCCAGTAACAATTGGCAAGTAGACAATGGACTTTCGCTGTAAAAGCAAGAAGACCCCTTCTGAACACCAGACACGCCATTATAAGCACTGGCGAACGAATACCTAACTCCACTGTTCCTGCCGGAACTATATCGTGTGCGTGCTGCTCCTAGCGGAACATCCGTGACAACACATGAACATAAGACAGTCGTAATTCACACTGACGTCACCCTGTATTTTTCCACGCGCCGGTTCATTTGAGTTCATACTATTAATAGCCTAGGTATTCCCTGAACTTGCCACCACAAGTCGAATTACTGCCTGTCTTTTCCGGGTTTGTAACATTTCCAGCACTCGAAAATACCAATACATCCTACCTTATAGTACAGCCAGGAATTGAAGATTTTAACATTACTAGTTCAAAATAAAGTCATTAACCCCAAACCAAAATGAAATAATACTTCTACTCAAAATAATACAGTCTTATATGTACCTGATCCCAAAACGTAATGAATCGCAAAAACCCCGTATTTTATAATATCAAATATCCAAAAACCGATAATTAATAAACAATGACTCTAGTTGGTCCGGAACATCCAAAGATGAATCCATCCACACACAAAACACAGGCACAATAAAAATCACCGCTTCATCCCCACGTTAACCCAATATAATAAGATACGAATAAAATACCCCAAACTAACTGCACAAAGCAAAAACCCGAGGGTGAGCTAATGTAACTGAATACATTCGGTTACAGCGGTCAAGCTGTTGGCCTCTCACCAAGGTGAACCGGGTTCGATTCCAGGTCAATGCATGTGAGATTTTCGAAGTGAAATGCCATGTCCTGTGGTTCGGATTCCACTTAAAACGGAGGTCCTGTGGCTCATGATCGCATTATTAATGGTCACGTAAAACTACATGCTTCCTTCCTTTTTTTGGCTTTCATTAACAGTAATTCTTTTTTTATAGAGGGTATTTGGTCCGCATAATCAACGTGCAATGCAAATGTACATAGTATTGACTAGGCAAACCAAATAGCCTACCCTCCATAAGGAAGTAATACTGTTGGAGAGTGATATTCATGTCAATCTGTGCAAGAAGAGCACGATTTCTTCTCGTTCATGCTAATTTGAGAATTTAGCTCGGTATCTCTCAAAAAGAGTATCACAACCAAAAACTCGGATGCGGGGAAGTATCAAAGTGTATTGTGGGTATCGACAACCCATCCCAATAATCCACCTTCTCGGTGCTTTCGAGGCCTATCTTTTAAATAAATAGAAAACATAGTTACATGAAAGACTTTATTGGTGCCATATACAGCTATTTTTCGACAAAATCACCGCCAGAATCGAGAAACCTGTCATAACGCGGGATCAGGTTTTGTGGCACCAACTTGATACACAGTTTCTTGATCAGCAGGTGCTTAGTGACAATATCTTGCAACAAGGATTGCAATATCTGTGGAAAATGGCTGCCAAGTTCCGTAATGGTGAAGCGACAGTTCTCAATTATGCGCTGAAGCACCATTTCCACAAGGTTGTCACTGATGAGGGATGGTCGCTCATGACGTTCTTCATCATGGACATTTTGACTTCCTGCTCAGAGGTAAAACAGTGAATGCTGACCGTTACTGTGAAACGCTACGGGAATTTGATCTGTACACTTTGTCTTTTAAACTACCCCACAAATAAACATCAAACGGGCTTAGGTCCAGGCTTCAATTCATTACAGTAACTGTAAATATTCAGGGTGGTACAGGAGTAGTTACACCATGTACAGATGTACTCGTAACTTGCAAGAATTTAAAATTCATTTGTCAACTGAGAATCTAAGCTTTATTATTTATTTTGTGCATTTTGTTTGTGCACATCCCGAAGAGCCTCCGTGGCTTACTGTCGACCAAAGTATTATGTGTACTCGAGTTTGAAGGTTGTTTGTGAAGTAACCATTAGACCAACATAAAATCCAATACCATAATCATTTTCGTCGTTCTATTTTCCGTTAGTTCATGTAGGTTTGGATTTTTTAATTTATATTTTAATATTTTTTATCGCAGTTGGAACACAAAAAGTGCACATTTTTAAGCGTGTTTCAACCATGCGTCACATTTAAGAATTATTATCTCAAAAGCCCGTCATCAGATCGAATCCAAATTTTAACACAATATACATTGGAATGTTGTATAACTGGTTTATTAATTTCACAATTTTGTGTGTCCAAGAAACAAAATGTTATCATTGTTGTAAGGTAACTTTTTCTCGGCTCGGGGTGGTTGGAAAATGTAGTTCTTGGTTGCGTTGTAATCGTTATACATTAAAAAGTTATGCTGTATGATTGTGAAATACGTAAATTAATTCAATTATGTTATATCGGTTTGTATTTGTACGAGGAAATAACACATTGTTCACCAGCTAGCCGCTCCGGGAAAACCTGTACAGCGTTGCTGAGATGGAGCCCATCACTTCCAAGCGAGACGCGCCATGATGCGTGTGGGCACCATTTCGGCAACGCTGTACAGCTAATCCCGGAGCGGCTAGCTGGTGAACCATGTGTTATTTCCTTGTACAAATACAAACCGATATAAAATAAGTGAATTAATTTACGTATTTCACAGTCATACAGCATAACTTTATGATGTATAACGATTACAACGCAACCAAGAACTACATTTTCCAACCACCCCGTGCCGAGAAAAAGTTACCTTACAAAAATGATAACAACTTTGTTTCTTGGACACACACAATTTTGAAATTAATAAACCAGTTATACAACATCCAAATGCATATTGTGTTAAAATTTGGATTCGATCTGATGACGAGTTTTTGAGATAATAATTCTTAAATGTGACGCATGGTTGAAACACGCTTAAAAACGTGCACTTTTTGTGTTCCAACTGCGGTAAAAAATATTAAAATATAAATTAAAAATTCCAAACCTACATCAACTAACGGAAAATAGAACGACGAAAATGATGATGTCATTGGATTTTATGTAGGTCTATTGGTTACTTCACAAACAACCTTCAAACTCGAGTGCACATAATACTTTGGTCGACAGTAGGCGGCAGCACGCCGGCCTCTCACCGCTGGATCCATGGTTCAAATCCCGGTCACTCCATGTGAGATCTGTGCTGGACAAAACGGAGGCAGACAGGTTTTTCTCCGGGTACTCCGGTTTTCCCTGTCCAAATTTCATTCCAGCAACACTCTCCACTATCATATCATTTCATCTGTCATTCATTTAAGCAATGCCTCAGAGGAGTGCGACAGGCTTCGGCAGCCGGCACGGTTCATTTCCTCGCCGCTAGATGGGGGCTTCATTCATTCCATTCCTGACCCGGTCGGAGACTGGAAGCAGGCTGTGGATTTTCATTTTCATTGTTTGTGCACATCCCATCGCCTGGAGGGGAGTACAATTTATTGGCAGATACAGACCAGTAAGTGTGTTTGCTTCAACAGCTGGCTCAGCCCTAATTATAGATATCACAGTAACACAGGTTACCTCACACCCAAATACATGAAACTGATTACTTCAATGTGCAGAGTTCCTAAATGAAACAATTAACTTTAGAAGTCACTCTCAACTAATACAATAGTTTGTAATCCAGCTTCTGATTTTCCTATTTCCATCACTAATCTCCAATGAGACATTATTTGGAGTGTGTTTTCTTTCTTGCAGACTGCTGTGGAAAATTAGGTAGGTTTATTGAGAGGTTTCTCTTCTAAAGGTGAGCACTTTGCATGTTGCTGAGGCTTTGCACAAGTTGCAGCATGTGTAGGTTAGAGACAAGGATAATATGATGCATGGTGTAGAGGCTGATAGCGTAAGCACTAAGCTTTAGCTTATACAGGGTGTAAAAACAGTGGTATACGAACATATTTAGGATAGGATCCTGTTCTCCAGCTTACAAATCCCTGCACCTTAAAGACAAATGTAGTAAGTGGCAAGGTTTGAGTAAGTCTCTAAAGATTTGGTTTGTCCATGGCAATGTTGCTGAATAAATTGCGTAGGAAAGGCAGCAATCATTATCCTTCAAAGACCAGAGATTCCTTTTCCTCTCTGCTCTATCCTGGGTTCTTGTAAACAACCATCAACTGATTGCAAACTGAAATATAGCGGACTTCAGTTGAGAAAAATGCATTATTGTTGAATATTCAATGCTGATCAAACAAGTATAATGCATGAACAAAAGAGAGACCAATGACATTAAAGACTAGATGCACAGGAGGATGTGCCAGTACAGAATTACTGTATTTTTAAGCTCTTCTCTCTGTTCTTTGCTATGTATGTCACTAAAAATAAAAGGGTGATACACAATGTGTTTGATTCTCATCATTAAATTTTCTAGAAACTACAAAATACCGGTACATGTTTTTCGGCCATGTTGCTTGTTTACCCAATGGTCTGTGTATATCACTGCTGTTTTGAAATAAAATCAACATGGGTGACAATTACTGTAAAAAATCCAGCTACATAAGCTTACAAACCTTGTGCACTGGAGATGGTAGTAGCTTTCCAAATGCTCCATACAGAATCCCAAAGTTACCAGTATTTATGCCATTTCATGGTGTCCACAGGCAGGAATAGTCAGGAAAAGTCCGGAATTTTGTTTTTGATCAGGAAAAGTCAGGAAAAAGTGTGAAAAAATGGCGTGAGTCAGGAAAAAATTGCGAAAAGTATTAAAAGTCAGGAATTTTATATTAATTATGCAGTATTTTGTGTTTTATAACCATATTTTGATGTTACTAGTTCAACTAATCACTGAAGATAATGACATTATGGTAAGTTTCCATTTTTACAGTACATCATAGTAAAAACCTTTTACCTATTTTTGTACGCTTTTTTGGCGTTGGCGTATGAATTTGGCTACCCCATCACTATAGTTTAGGTTATTAAGTACTTTAGTTATATGTTAGTTATTGTTGTTTTAAGGGACGGAACTACGAGGTCATCTGCCCCTCATTAAGTACTTTGATTTATGTATTATTGCATTATAATTTACTTTATTTTCTATTTTAATGAATAAAGAGGCGAGCGTTGGGCAAATCCTGCAAATGAAAAAAGATATATATATATACATGGGTTGGTTTTTTAGTTTTGGCACCAATGCTTCAGTGCCAAGTTGCAACAATGTTGGGCGCTGCCACTTTTACCGACGGTTGTTGCCCTGCATCCCCTCCCTCAGAGCACATGACCTCGCCCGTCCTCACCACCGCTCGTGCGCAGTCGTGCCTGTTAGATGAGTAGTGTGAGACCAGCGCTCGCGAAAGACAGTCGCAATGTTTTCCAAGCAGGAGCAGAGAACGTGGATAAAAATTCAGTGTGCTAGGGGTCGCAGTGCTAAACAGTGTCACAGAGGATTGCAGGAAGCGAGCAGTGCAGCTGCGTTACCGTTCAGAACGTTAGCAAGATGGGTTGCAGCCTTTCGAGATGGGCGCGAACGTGTGGAGCACATGCCTCGATCTGATCACCCACCAGTAAGTGATGACAATGTACAGACGGTGTCCGCGTTAGTAGTGGTGGATCGGAACGTAACGATTCGTCAATTAGAGCAAGATACCGGACTGGCGCATTCAACTGTCCTCTACATCCTGAAGGACTTACTGAAAATGAGGAAGATTGCATCCAAATAGGTTCCGCATGACTTAACCGACATGCACAAATGGCTGCGATATGACGCTTGTCGTATGCACTTGCAGCATTATGAGCGCGAAGGAGAGGCCTTCTTACGGCGTATCATAATCATTGACGAGACGTGGGCCAGATCTTATGAGCCACAGTTAAAACGCCAATCGAACGAGTGGCAGCACCACGGATCACCACGGAAACAAACAGTTCGACCAACCCCCACCAATGTGAAGGTAATGTTGATTCTTGCCTATGTTTGGGATGGTGTGATCATTCACCATACTGTTCCCCGAGGGCAAACCGTTAATGCGTCGCACTATTGTTCGTTTCTGCAAGACCATCTCCGAGGAGCTCTGAGAAGGAAACGGCGCCACCAGATGGTTACACCGCCCATCGTTCTGCATGACAATGCTAGGGCACACACAGCAAGCGTTGTGTCAGCATTGTTGGATCGCTGGGGCTGGGAGGTCCTCTATCACCCCCCATATTCTCCCGACAACAGTCCCTGCGACTATGATCTCATCCCGAAGATGAAGATAATGCGCAGGGAGCGCTTCCGTACCATTGAAGACGTTAAGCAGGCTGCCGAGCACTCTCTTCGTACCATCAATAGATTGGGCAGGGCCAACGGGATCCAACGACTTCCGCATCGCTGGGAACACGTTGTACGCAACGGTGGGGACTACATCGAGGGCTTGTGAAACTTGGAACCATCTCAGTGAGTTAGTAATCCAGTTATAACTAAGGTGCCAAAACTAAAAAACCAACCCATGTATTTGCTCAATAAACCGTTTTACCGATGTTACGATGACTTTGTGAGTCAGGAATTTTGTTGAAAAATTGTCAGGAAAAGTCAGGAAAATTGACATTGAAAATTTTGTGGACACCATGCATTTGATTTAGGAAGGAAAATAGTGTTACAGCTTGGGTATATGAGGGGTGTTCAAATGAAGTCTGTTCGAGGTTTCTGGGCTCTATCCTGCACCTCCAAGCTGGAGCAAAATCTTTGTCAATAACTGCCATGAGAGCCTTGGTCACAACTTTGTGTGCCTCACCAGGACACGGCCAGTCCATAACACTTGTCTTGCACCAGCCACATGTCTCCAAACAAAGCAAAGTGCAAGTATCCGACCACAGCGCATGAGCCATACTGTATTTCCGCCCGCGAGCAATGATACATCACGTAGCACGTTTCGAATGAACACACCTCATGTTTGCACTCATCTCCTCTATAATGTTCATCTTCATTTTTAAGCTCTGTGTGGTATACTAGCAGTCCTAACATTATGGACTCCTTGCAGGCATTTTCAGTGTTGACGTATCTGGTCCACCAGACACACACAGCTCTACTTATCGTCAAAGATTGCTGTATATACGTCATAGAAGGGCGTCTTACTATATCCAGACTTAAGGTGTGACCTGTGAAGCAAGTAGAAACCCCATTGGAAGGTACTGTAGAGTAGCAGAGTAGAGTAGACCATGCTGCTTGCAGTGTAGAAATGTTGATTGATAATTAGTTTGTTGTGAACTAGGGCTCTTGTTCCTCCAGAGTGCATCTCTGCCCTCCTGGTTTTCACCCCCCCCCCCCCATACCGTAGAATGGGATATCCTCGTGGGATGTGATATACAAACTGTGTAGCGCATAACCTAATTATTAAACATTCAATACATTCTTACCACAATTTAATCTAACTCCAATCCTTCACCAAGTCATAATAATTGAATAGAAGGGTGTAGTGGTGATCACAGTAATGCCAATATAAACAGCAGAAATGTGTGCTATACTATACCAACTGTTTAGATTTGATTATGTAAATTGAGACTATAACCATGGGTTGATATGTTGCATCTGATTGTTTTAACACATTTCTTTGCTTTTTTAAGACCCAGTGGCATAACAATGCCTGTTAATTCAAGCATCACGACTGTGATGGTTAGCTGGAAGTCTGGAGATAGAAGGATTGAAACTCTGCATCCATAATCTAAACCTAAATTGATAACTGTTCAAACCACACAAATTCACACAAATTAGCAGGCATGAAATCCACGGTAAACAGGGCTATCAGCATACCTACTTTATGTCAACACGAAATTTCTATAAAGAAATTGACACGATAAAACAAGAGACTAATTTGTAGCTCTTCAGTCGGTCAACACCATTGTGCCCAATGAATGGGCGGGGTACAAGATATCAATATGTAATGACACTCCTGGATCCATTAGATTATCCCTCCCTATATTATTCTGCTAAGGTCCCATTCCAGTTTTGTACCGAAAATAAGGTCCCATTAACACCAACCTACACATATGGGGTTCCTACAGGTTCAGCATAACCCAATGCATAAGCTGAACGCACTCACTTACTCTTTAAATGCCTCACAATTAAATAAATACCTTAAAACATGTATATTTACAATGAAAGAATGCAACACGGTAACCATGGTAACAGAATCTCACAGGTCCATCTATTTCTGTAAGACGCAATGCAATTCCAATTATTACATTACTGTGAAAGTTTCCAGACGGTTATAAGGTTATCACTGAACCAAATTAAGCTGTAAAATTCATCAATACATACAGTATAATGCACTTAAGGGGGTCAAGGGGCACTCTAGAATTTTTTCACGTGTGAGTGTGGTACGAAAGGTCTTTTTCACCCGACTATAAAGGGACTCCGAAAACCACATTTAAAGGCCCTTAAATTAAGTGTCTGTGATATTCCCAGAAAACTAACTTCGCTCTAATATACCTATGAAGGAATGACAAGCCCCTAACCACTGCACCAGTAGCTGAATTGATAAAGTCTGATTATTCATACCAAGGATAAATCTGTCATAGCAGTCATGATTGAGATTTTGCTAAGTGTACTCTTTACAACTAGAATATTCGCGGGCGAAGCCGCGACGGGTAATGCTAGTCACAAATAATGGGGCAGTGTAATTTTTTCCAGGAGTGTCATTACATATTTATATCTTGTATCCCCCTCCATTCATTGGACACAATGGTGTTGACCGACTGAAAAGCTACAAATAAACAATTTTTTTTAGGTAACACTGAGAAATCATGGCTTCAAATCTATACAAAACAAGTGGCAACAGAGAATAATTTCTCACCCAACAACGAACAAAAAGAGAGGAGAATTCACCAACCCTAAATGAAAACAAGTGAACAAAAACACACATAAAATAACAAATATCTTCAAGATACTCAAAAGAGATAGCTGAAAAAACAGGTATGAAAATTTCCTTCGAAAAAACAGAATATATGATTTTGGACAACTGGGATCAGGTTCAGGAAATGAATACTGATTATGGGACAATTTCGAGGAGTTATAAATTCCAGTATTTGGGTGAAATTTTAACTCCCAATGCGAATGAGAAATTTGCCATTGAAACAAGGGCTAGGAAAATGGATATGGCATTTAGACTTTGCATCAACACTTATAAGTCCAAGTCCCTCTCGTATCAGACCAAGAATAGGCACTATAACACAGTTGTTAAGTCAGAGTGCCTCTATGCGGCAGAAACTTTAACTAGCATGAAAATTGCTGAAATTGAGAAAAAAGAAAGGAAATTCTTACGAAAAATTTTAGGTCCCAAAAAATTATCTGGGGAAGAATATACATTTAGAATGCGATCTAACCAAGAACTGTATAACAAGTTTGAAGGGATTTCTGTCAGTATAAGGAAAAGACGGTTGATGTTCTATGGGCACGTTAAGCGATTGGGGATAGAGAGGTTGACTAATAAAATTCTTAATCTGCAAGAGAAGTGGAAGGTACAACCCCCATGGCTTCAAGAGGTCTATCAAGACTTAAAAAGGGCAAACATAGGATTAGTCGAAGTGTGGGACAGGGCAGGATACAGATCTAAAGTTGCAAGTGTGAGGATCCCCCCCGGAAAAAGACTCACTCTTTCAGTGGAAGAACGATTGCGAAGGAGCCAACGAATGAAAGATCTCTGGCAGCAATCTAAACAACAAGGCAGAAACACCTTGAAGAAGATGAAGACCTAAATAATGGTTGTGTATTTGTAGTCCATAGATGGCTGTATCAAAATAAGTAATAAATAAATACCTTCAAGGAACAAGGACTACATATAGCTTTCAGAACAAACAACTCACTCGGTCAACACCTACATAATAAAAACTTAACAAAGAGAAAACCGCATTCCAAATCAGGCTTATATCTGTTCACATGCCAAGATGACAATGTAATGCTAATTACCGTATGTCGGGCAAAGTGGAACACCTTACAAAGAACATAACAATGCGACTAAACATCGTTTCATTGACAGAAACAGACTTGAAAATTGTACACCATGAAGCAAAAGGAAAAGGACATGAAAGAATCCATAGAAATATATCTAGCTAAGAAAGATAATCCAGCGAATCTGAACACACACACGGCATTAGAAAGGTCACCACTTTTCGCGCTTGTAAAAGCGAGGCACTGAATGCATACAGGAAGGGATAAATTGGGAAATATGTTGTAGGAGGGGGATGCGCCATGTGAATCTAGGTAGTATTGCAGGGTCAGCAGCTGAATGGGCAGGTGCCTATACTGTGAGAGTTGGCTTAAATGGCTTGCAATAGTAATGAAAACAGTTCCAGAATCTATAACATACACTATTCTAAAATTCATTCCAACCTCAGTCAGTTCAGTGTCAACTTCCGATAACAGATGTCACACATAACGTCCTTCAAACTAGGCTGTTTTCGGCTCTTGCCTCGCCAGTAGGGACGAGGCTGGCGACAAGACAACTGCTGTACGGTGATAGCTCTACTGAGATAAATAAACATTTACAAATAGAATTGTAGTGCATGCTATTTTTTGTTCATTATCATCATCATCCTTTCATGTGTTAGTCCTAGAAGAACTGTTACGGTCTACACAAAAGATTTGAATTTTCACGCCATCTTTTCCTGGGGCGACCTAGAGATCTCTTCCCACCGGGGCAGTAGTTGACGACTGCTTTAGGGATCCTGCTTCTGTCCATCCTGTTGAGGTGTCTTAGCCAATTTCTTTGGTATTCATGGATGTATTCCAATATAGGTCTGCTGTTAAGACCATTCAGCACTTCTGTGTTTCGTTTGTGATCCCACTTAGTGACTCCTGCTGTTCCTCGCATATATTTCATTTCGGCGGACCAAGACAGTAGGCCATTCGACATGCTCCCTGGTGTGGTTGAAGACTGTGGGGCACACACTTTCCGCAAGTGCAGTCGTTCCTTCATGATGGTGTGCACACTTCCAACGCTCAATCCGACCACGGCGGCTATGGCGTTCACTGTCACTTGGCGGCCCTGGGTAATGACTGCATCAACCAGCTGGACGTTGTCATCGGTAATGCAGGGGGTTGCCCCAGACCGGGCATCATCGGCTAACGACACCCGTCCTTCCCTGAAGCGCTTGTGCCACGCCTTGACCCTTGCAAGGGACATGCAGTGTTCGCCGTACACTTGTGACATTCGGAGATGAATGTCCGTTCCCCCTACTCCTTTCGCTGTCAGAAACCGAACAACGCCTCTTTGCTCTTCGTTTGATGCCTCCATGTCACTGTTTGCAATGCGACTGGCAGCATTGGACGATTAATGCATTCTGCTGTTCGCTTTGTATTGTCACGTGACGTGCACGCGTGCCCTTTAGTGACGGGCTGTGACCTTCCACGCTCTGGTCGGAACTACACCTCGTTACACACGCCACGATTAGCCGATGTTGTCACCGGTTTGCGCATTACAGCCTCCGGTTCGTTACTTTTTGAACGCACCTTATACTATGTTATAAAGTGTCCTAATTTTTTTTTGCGTGTTCATAAAATACATGTCAATATCTTAACCAATGGTTTTGTTTTTGCCAGGCTTAAAAACATATGCGGTTTTTAATAATTTGCAGAAGATCGCGCATTAATTATCGCAAATTATCAGAAGTGGACTGTAAAGAAGAGAACTGAAAAAAGCTAAAATTCGCGTTTTCATGCGGAATTCGCAAAATTTTGCGAGTTTAAAAACAATTCTTTTTGCCAATTTTAGGGTTATTAAAACAGATTACCACTTCTTTTTTTCTTTTTTCTATTTATTTTTTTATTTTTTTGAGATTTGCTCTCTCTGAACTGACTCATGGCTTGTTTCTGAAGGTTCATCCATACTAATTGATAAAAATGTAGTGGTTCCTGTCTGTTGCTCTTGTATGCAAAACTACTCAACTGATTAAACTGAAGTTTTGCATAGACATTGTTTTTGTACTTGGAAAATATATAGGACTATTGTCATTTTGCAATCATCATATATATTATTTCAGTAGTATAGATCCCTCCTTCGGCGCTCACAAGCGACCGATCGTGACAAATGAGCATTCAAATGAAAGAGAATAGACATTAGCAGTGATGAGCACTCTAATTTCATAATTGTCTATAATTTCTTTAAAAAAATTACTTTTAAAAATGTACGAAGTGTCATTTTAGCATTCTGAGGTCTTTCCTTTATCATTTTACATGGATTTTAGAAACAGTAATGTAAAGGAATGAGTACTCAAATTGTATAATTTCATAAATATCGAATAACCAATGAGTGTTGCAGCTAAGCTGTCAATCAATGACATTAGCAGTGACAAATTGCATTCTAATTTCATAAATATCAATTTTTGTAAGAAGTGTGCGATTTGCAAATACTCTTGCTGTAGGAAAATAATTATGAGACATAATTGCTGTTCAGTTCGCATTTTGACCGTAGGGACGCCTGAAATGTGAATAGTGTTCTATAATCATTTAGTTCAAATAAAAACATAACAACCTTTCTCCTTAAGTCTCTCATTATAAACCTATTGGGGAAAGTGTGGTTTATGAACATGCGAGATTTCTTGCACGGGTCCGCCAGTATAATATAATATTCTTCTGGTTTCAACTCTTTGGCCCTTTGCCATAGGCTAAAATAGACAAAATATCAAAGTTGTCAGAGAAGGACTGGACACAGCACACTACATGCAAGAAACAATGCTCAGCTCAGCAGTGACCTCAAAAACCACATTTTAAGGCCTTAGAACCAACCATTTCCAAGATATTTCAAAAACCATTCCCACTGTTGGAAACTCCTCAAGGAGTGATCCCTTGTAACCATGGCAACCCCAGCTCAATAGGTCCCATTCAGTTTTCCATCTAGTGCTGTAAGAGTTTGGCTCCATTTATCACATAAAATAATTCAGAACCATTTTTTTTTCAAACCTGTTAACCCTTTAAGTGCTGAGTTTCCATTTGACTGTGTGGTCCCTCAGTGCTGAGTTTATTCATCCGCATGTAAGAAAATTCGTTGAAGCCACAATTTTTAACCTATCAGGGGGGCGAATAGCCTAAAATGTTTATAAATGTTGGTTTTAAATATTTAAATGCAAATTGATGATCCTACGATTATGTTCAATATTAGAATGAGAGAAATGAAAATGTAACTTTTTGTGCTCACGTGTACATCACATTTATACAAAGTAGAGGGCCCAAAATAAACATATTTCCTAAAATCTGTAGACAACTATTATATGTTACTTCATCATCCCTTTCCACTGTGGTTAATAACTGAAGGATTCTTTGATCCGAAATAACATCGCGTCGAGAGCAACTAGTTTGTTGTTCCGCCATGTTTGTTTACATCACGGATGAACTACAGCTGTAGACGACTGACTTCTACAAAAAGCTCTGTTAGTGACTTTCTGAAGCTATTAACTTTGCTCAATTAGTTCCACATAATGCCCAACAGATGGCAGAACATCCCAGACATCAATTCGGTTCTTGAGAGTGAGCCGGGAAACTGAAAAAAAAAAAGTTCTTGTGCGCCGTCTTTAGACGGGTGTAGCACTGGTGGACCAACCGTGTCAGCCCGTCTATAGGCGGGCGTAGCACTCATCGGGTTAATTAGTAATGTGGACCATATTGGGGTAGAGAGCCTTCTATTCATTTCAGGTAATTTACTCATGCAATATGTTGCAGAAAAGTTATTTTAGAATTAAAATTAACAAAAATATTACTTTAGAGTTTCTATTTATTGCAGCTGTTATTCCGTTGTTGTAACCAGTAAAGGAAAGGGCAACTTAAAACAACATGCCTGGCAAAACCACTAGCAGTAGAATAGTAGTAGTGATGTTCAGTCTTGATGGGATGCCTTGGAATAGCATTTCATAGGGGTTTTAAATTTCCTTGTCCTAATAGGGGGGGAAATCTTCAGGTATGTTGCTGGAGACAAAACTGTTAAGGATGTTACTGTGGATTCAGGAGGCAAGTGCTACCACATGGATGTTGTGTTCCATCGTGTGTTCCATCTGCTCCATGCTGATTTATATAATGCAAGATACCTTTTTTTTTTTCTTTTCAGGCATTTCCTATCGTTGCTGTGTACGGCAATCAGTTGAAAAATGCCCTGAGTAGAATACGGGAAGGAAGCCGAGCTATTTTTGAGTCACTTGTTTCCTTTTCGAGAATGAAGGTGGTTGAATCATTTTTTGCTGGATGCACATGATTTTAACATGGTGGGGGCACGTGTATGTTTAACTGAGCTTTTGTCTTAAGTCACTTTGCATAGGCTCATGTTGATCTCTCACTGGTGGCAGGAGGGGATGCTTTTTATCTTAACTTTGTCCTAATGGTAGCATGTGTACAGGTTTACAACACATTAATTGTTTCTCTTAAATATATTGTACTGCTGTCTGCTCATGTTTGCGGAGGTTGTTATTGAGATCCAAGATGAACTGGGATTTCCCTCTCTCATGTTCCTGTGCCCTAGGATGTCTACTTTGGCTTAAAACTTAAAGGTTGGGGTGAATCAAGCCCACGTTTTTCCCCCCCCTCTCTTCAAATTGACATTCTACTGGTCACAAGGAAAAAGTAAGTTGTGTGATACTGCAATTTTGTTGTTTTAGTGACTAACACAACAGTATAAAACAGTGGGATCAAATCCCATAGATGAAGGTGATATTGAGTGGCAGATGACATCGCTGTTTTGCCCCTTAACACAGCAATAACTAGCTAACTAGAGTCATGCTGCAAAAACGTTCTCTGGTAGAACACCTTATGGATGAGATTCCGTCATGGTGTGGGAGGCATCACTTCTCATGCGAAGACTGAACTGGTGTTCATCGAAAATGGGGCACTAAGTGCACACTGGTACATGGGGAAGATTCTTCTTGAACACATCATCTCTATCGCTCTCTATATTGGAGTAAACTTTGTTACAATGCATGACCTCGCGCTGGTCGGTGCATGTCAATATTTCTACAGGAGGTAGAAATCATCACATTGGTCTGGCCAGCACGAAATTCCAACCTAAACCCCATCCAGCATGTGTGGGACGAGCTCCTAGCCAGATCCGTTGACAAGATTTCCATACCTTGGGAGAGCTGCAAGCTGTTCTCCAAGAACGGAATGCTATACCTGAAAATGATCTCAACACCTTAATTGCCACCATGCCGAATAGGATGTCAGCGGTTATTGATTCAAATGGTGGCAATACCTTTTGCTGAGTGGATTTGCACCTCATTAGAGTATGTCAAAGTTGCATTGGACAGAGTAATTTGAATGGCACCAAAGGGACCATTGTGCATGTCAATTTCTTGGCTAAAACTTTGGGTTTTGTTTTAAATGAAAGTGCAAAATATGCATGAACAATTTTTGAATATATTCATAAATATATTGTATTCCAAGTGCCCTTTTGGACCATTTAAGTTGCATTTCTGAAAAGAATTTGGGTGATAAGCATGTTTTTGCTAGTCGGTGTACTATGTAAGTTAAAACAACAATCGCCATTTTCCACCCCCACCACCCTTCCCCTCGCCATCCCAGACCGAGAGGGGTCCATAAGCCATTGAAACTTGAGCATGATGGTATGCCAGTAAGGGTTTAAAGGAACGGTAAAGAGGGAAAGTACTATAGGACCCTTTGGTCCTCTTATTTTAATTTTCTGAGGAACAAATTTTAGCCATTGTCATTTTGTTTCGTTTCCACTTATTCCAAAGACACAGCCGAGAACTGTGGCTATTATTTTTCAACAAATTGGTGGAGAATGACAAAGATGTTAGAGAAACATGTTCTTCACAAGTCTCTATAAAATACTTTACCTGAAGGTATATTGTGGTTGATTGTTGGTGTTTTTAATTCCACTAACTTTTCAATATGATGCAGTGTCTTATAATAATGAAGCAGTTTGAACCGAGTCAGAGTTTTGGTAGATGAAGCTTTTAATGTATTGTTTACTCGATTTATAAGGTTTTTCTTTCAGAAAGAAGTAAATAACCATGTTAACAAACTAGTTGTCTTCAATATGAGAATAAAGAATTAAGTGTCTCCTCCATTAGCTCAGTGATCAGAACAATAACATACAAAGCCAGAGGTTGTAAGTTTGAGTTCCGCATAATGCTCTACCTTTTGTCTAAATGGCTTGCGCTCTCTGTACAATACATGACCTAATGACCTTGTTGAGAATAAAGGTAGGAGCAGTTTGAATATGATGTAAGGTTGGACTTTTCTCTTTTCAGGCATTTCCTCTAGTTGGACTTACCAGAAGGAGAAGGAATAAAAACTATTTTTGAATCATTAGTCTCATTTTTGAGAATCAAGGTGCCTGAATTATTTTTGTTGGGCATGCAATTTGTCTGGTTTGGTTAGTGCTGTATATATTGACCTGCTGTGCCTTGTCCTTGTGATTCACCCCCTTCAACACTTGGGGTTGTGCCATTGTTAGGGACCCTGTTTTCTGGTGAATACTGTTCAGATAGTTTATCATTGGCATGGCATAATTGCAAGAGAAAACCATGCTGAACCGTGAAAATGTAAATCAGAAAACTAACCTAGTTATGGAAGGTGTCATGTTTACTTGCTGGATCATATTATTTGCCAGTTCTGAGGTTTGAGCAAAATGAGTTCAAAGGTTTCTCTATTTAAAATCATCTGAAAAGAGATAGTTTAGTCCGAATCAATACATGGCACTGTTACTGTACGTATTGCAGTGTGCGTAATGCAATGATTCACAAGAAAACTCATTCACTGCAATATTTTCTTGTTTTTCTACAATTTCATTTAGCCATATTTCCATTTTGCAGACCAAAGAAAAGTTCCAAGTACCTAAACACCAAGTGTTATTGTGTGAGATTTTGTTGTTAATAACAAGTAGCACAATGTTAGGTTTTCAATATGTTTCACTCTTTTATTATTATTATTATTATTATTATTATTATTATTCATATGTTCACAATGTCATTGGGTACAATTCACCATTTCATCGGCATTGTTGCAAGGTGTGGAGTTCTCTATATCGGTAGGTTGAGGAACGAACGAACTATGGAGCAAGTCTCTAAAATAACTACTTTCTGCATGCTGGTATGCAGATTATGGTGGAGCTCCAGTATATCGAGGTTGGCCTTCTGTGACTTCGGTATGATCCCTATGGAAGAGATTATGATGGGCAATACAGTGACAAATTCCTATTGTCACATGTCGGATCTCTTCAGCCAGAGGCATGTATTTCGTTACTTTCTGAGCATAAATGTGTTGGATATTATGCGAGTTAGGGACTGCGATGTCAGAAGAGTTTTCTTTTGCACTTTATCAGTAAGAATAATGTCTGGCCTGTTTGCCGATATAGGTCTATCTGTGATCACTGACCTGTCCCAGAGTAGCTTGTGTGTATCGTTCTCCAGAAGAGCATCAGGAATATATTGATAGTAAAGCTGAACATTATTACGTAAGGAGTGCTTCTTTGCCAGGTTCAGGTGGATTATCTTGGCTACTTGATCATGCCTCTTCAAGCAGTACGTAGATGAAATTGTTGTACAGCCCCCTGTGATATGCTGGATGGTCTCCAATTTGGGATGGCATTTCGTCCATTTGTCATCTGGCATGTCTGCCATAATGATGTATTTTAGGTAGTTCTTTGTTTCCACTACTTGATCATGTATCGCGACCATTAACCCATCAGTCTCAGGAAATAGATTTGCATGGGTCAGCCAGCTGTTCGACACACGTATGTCGACATTTTCTTGACTAAGATCATTATTATGTGCGAATGGACCCAGATGGATCATGCAGTACTTTTATGATTCGCCTTTCCGATCTTCCATATGGCTCTTATTCTCTCTCCGTGGGTCATCTTCCTTTCCTCAGTCCACTTGGTTCTTGGTCTTTTTGGAGCGTCATTCTCTGGTGTTACTATCCATAACCTACATCGGAATAGGTTCCTGTCAAAGTCTTCCGCTGTTCTTAGGCCTTCTCCAAATCCGGTTTGACTTGCTGAATCCACGGGATATTCAGTTTTTCTCCGTAGGTCATGCATGATCTTGTGTGTGTGGAATTCTTCGAACATGTCCATAAAATTTCAATGTTCGTTTTCTGATGACTGCCACAAGATTAGATAATCGATCAGTTGCTTTACGAGATTTCAACCTGTATCCATCTTCTGTTCTTTCTCTCTTCTTCTTATTCATCTTCGCGAATGGGTCTCCTAGGACCACACGGAATCAACACTTATTGGCCTTGATGTGTGTGTCTGTGTCTCCAAAGTCGTTAAGAAATATGTCTAGGTATTAAGAATTTCATTGGAATGATTTTTAATGTTGGATGTGAAGCCAGATTACTCTTCATTATAAGGACAAGCTTTAAGTTTCTATTCTGTCCCCCGCTGGAGGTCAAAGGTCAGAACTACTAAATCTGTATTCTTAGCAGAACACTTCATGCCATTCTTCATTTCTGCCACCTCAAGATGGATCTCCAGTTGTTGCCTTAGGTCAAGCAAATCCTCATGACCTTTCAGTTGAGCATTCAGAGAATTTCTAACATTCCAGGTCTCTTTCTTCCATGGTGTGTGCCATAGAGCCTTAGATTGTTTCTTTTTTCTTTCTTTTGTTATAGGAGGAGTGTGATACAGATTCCAAATACTCTCTTGTAGAGGCCACACATGACCTGAATGGTGACATGTGATGAGAGGAAGTCTGTACTCATCTGTGCCATACAATAATGTGACTTATATCTAGCCACCTTTCTTTCATGTGATCTATTTACATTGCTGGATTTCCCCCTGTCATCTTCAATAATATGGAAGTTTCTTATATCGGATATCCATCGATCGATCAATCAATCGACCTGTCAGTGTAAATTCTAGTGCAGATTCAGTTCTACTTTCTACCTTCTCCAGCTGTTCCGTGGACAATAAGTAAACACAAGTATATTCTCATTATCATACGAGCTGAAGTAGACAAGAACACTATGCTGATTCAGCACACAACTTGCCTTTTTTCACAAACTGTGTATGCAACCTAGGCTATTACCCTTTCACGAATTGATTGCCGGTGGTCGAGATGGGAACTATTCCTTGTTTACTTGTGTCACACGTCAGCCTGCTTCGTTGACAGTACAGTTGCGCGAGTAGGACATGACTCAGCTCCTATAGCCTCAGTTATCGTTTGACTGTCCGTGGTGACATGAGCTCCTGTGACGCGCAATGCTGCTTGTCTTATGTGCAGAATGAACTCTTGTCATCGCTGTGTTCCCCGCTTCGTCCCGCGGGGCAGCTGCTACAATCAACAACAAACGCTGGCGCAGCCAGGCTCAGCAGCAATCAAATGTTAAACGGGTAATACTTATCGCCATGCCAGCTGTTTTAGAGACTATAAAATATTGTGCAATGTCGCTTAGTCAGATATCATTTGGGAAATAAATTATTTGAATAAGATGGTTGATACAAATCTTGTAACCCCAGCACATATATTTAGCTTCTGTTACAACTCTTTAAATTCAAACAGAACTCCGTGAGTATCTGTGCTCTTGGTTTTCAACCCCTTGCGCAATAGACGGTGTCAGTATTCCGTTTTTTGAAGATTTTTGCTCCGCCGGTTGATGCATAACACCATCCATGTATCAGATTCAAAGGTTGTGTGTTGTTTTTTTTTTTTGGTGAATTATCCCAGTGTTTTGCATTTTTATGTTTTGACTGTTGAATGACGGATGCATGCAAGATTTTTTTGTCTGTTGGCACACATTACTTGAGAGAACAACTGGGTGGGTCAATGTATAATTTGGTGTTAGTATCCATGACATGTATAATACCTATCATTCTTGTAATTTTTCACCGTATCACTCATTAAAAGGGGGCAGGGAAGAACTTTCTTCAAAATAAATGATTTTCTTTTTATAATGCAAAGAACAGGCTAAGCTAGAAATGCTAGAAATAATTTTCAGTAATCATTATACCTATGAATATACATTCATTTTCATTATAGACTGTTATGCCTTTCAACATTCAGTCTAATCTCCATGCTTTTACAGGGTCTTTCATATAAAGTAAGAACGGCAAGCGGCAGTTTTGTTATTCACTGCTGCGGTGACCTTGGCCGAGCTTGTGGCGCGCCATGGCCCCCTGCTGCACTATTGAAAGCGTGCGCATAGTACATACGAGAGCTTTTTTTATTTATTTTTTCAAGTTCCAATGGACTGTTTAAAAATAACGGATTGACATACCAAACTGATTGTACTACTAAATGTTTGCTTGTTTTATTCGTATGTCTCAACATAATCGCCAAAACGATTGCAAGATTTGTCGTATCGTTACATCAGCTTTCCAATGCCCTCGGCAAAGTATTCCGCCGCCACTGAGGTGGGTACGTCTGGAGAGTCTCCTGAAGTTTTTCCTTTTTGATGAGGCGTTGCCGCCCAACCATACCTTCAATGAAAATCATTCATTGCTGGCTTGGACTAAACGACAGATGGTCCAAAACTTCACACTTGAATTCTTTGTAAAAGTCTATCGTAACGTTGGTACAGTGTGGTCGTGAATTGAAGGTATGGTTGGGCTGCAACGCCCAGCCAAAAAGGAAAAACTTCAGGAGATTGTCCAGACGTACCCACCTCAGTGGAGGCAGAATATTTTGCCGAGGGCGTTGGAAAGCTGGTGTAACGATACGACAAATGTTGCAATCGTTTTGGCGATTATGTGGAGACATACGAATAAAACAAACAAACAAACATTAAGGAGTAAAATCAGTTTGGTATGTCAATCCGTTATTTTTATACAGTCCATAGGAACATGAAAAAAGAAACAGCCCTCGTATGTACTATGCGCGCTTTCAATAGTACAGCAGGGGCCCATGGCGCGCCACAAGCTCGGCCAAGGCCACCGCAGCAGTGAATAACAAAACTGCCGCTTGCCGTTCTTACTTTATAGGAAAGACCCTGTATGAGTAAACAATGCACGTTATTAGCAGTTAACTCTGTGACCTCTTAAGATATTTTCATCTTACCCTCAATAGCCAAATTAATCAGCCTCCTCCTCCATTTGCATCACATGGCTACACCTTCTGAGTCGGCTCATAAGAACTTCTAACATGTTCATTCCTTATTTACTGTTTATCTCTTCATTATGTAGTCCCTCCTGCCATTGTTCTCAGCAATCATTTGTGCTACCTTCAACTTTGGTGCCTCTGTAATAACCTATATAAAATTAACTGGTTATCTCAGAAACCTGTACAATAAGGAATTTGAGCCCTTGTAAAAATTCATACATTTTATTTTATTTTTTTGCATTTTTTTATTAAGCAAAACTCACTATCAAGGGCTGTTATCACGTCTTTACCGATAGCTTCTGGTAGTGATTACAGTTCAGTCGCTGCTATACAAGTAGAGGAATGGGAGTGGGACGTGGTTCCTGGAATTCTCCCCAATGAAAGAGATTGAAAGCTTAACACCCAGTTTATTCAGTAGGGGGTAAAGGAACCTACATTCGTGGATACAAGGATTAAGACAGATTATAGTAAAGTGAAAAAACTGGCTCTCACCTGTTCTCCCAGCTTTGCTAGTAATGGTGCTCCCAAGCACCGCATCAGCTCCGTGCCCCTTGGTCAACGAGCGTCTAACGACCCAACTTGCCCAATCTCCCGATTGGCAGGCAGTTGACCTTCTGCCAATGCAGTGACTGACTGACTTCTTATGACCTGAACCCACAGCTTTTTATAGTGAGGAAGCGAGGTTCTTGCTGACCAGGTTGAACTGTTGCTGAATGTTCGAAATGGTTTTGCTTTGAACCGAAACAATACGTTTCTTCCCCGCAGTTTGTCTCTCTCTCTCTCGATGGAGTTGGTAACTCAACAAACCAATCCTTGCGTAGAACATGTGGTCATACACGTTGCATCTACGCCAAATGCTACCACGTCCTCCACTGTCCATCATAATACGTACTGTACAGTAATAGCTAATGGACTAATATGTCGTCCATTCTGTTTAACAAGCTACTTTATATGATTTGGCATAGATTCTACAGGCTTTTAGCAAACATCATGAAACCACACTGAAACTTGGACAATATCATGCATATTTTTGTGGATCACTCAAGTTTTGCAAATAGCCCACACACATTTACTCCCTGGTCACACGACATAGTTCTCACTGAAGAATTCCTTCACTTTCTTCAATGTTCAGTTAATGGAGTTATTTGCAAAGAATAAACAAGCTTAGCCTATAGTTACGATCGCGGTATACATTACAGAAACCATGGTGTAGTGGCTAGTGTTCTTGGCTGTCACCTCAGAGGTCTGTGTTCGATTCCCAGCTTTACCAAGAAATTTTAATTTTAGTGTGAGGGGTGAAACGGGGTACACTCAGCCTCGTGAGGCACAACTGAGAAGAGGAGGGTTTGATTCCCTCCTCAGCAATCCTGGAAGTGGTTTCCCCACTTCTACTCCTGGCAAATGCTGGGATGGTTCCTAAGTTAAGGTCAAATCCTATCCCCCAATTTACAAATACACAACTAGTACAGTTATCTCAATAACACAGGTTATCACACAAATTCCACATACACCCAAAATACCACTGACCACGATGTAGCAGCCCCTAAAATAAGCAACAACATTACTGAAACCTGAGATCCACATGGATGGATTAATTGGTATTGCACTAAATTGCTGGCATACATTTGATGCATCTTTTTCTTGTTTCATGAACCTATTTGTGTTGTGTGTTGCTCCATGGTTGCAATAAAGGATGTGAGTGATACTTCCAACAATGGCATATGGCTTGAAGTTTAAAGTTGTGAAAATGTAGTTTCCTTTGTGGACATTTTTTCAATGTGTAAATATAAACTAAAAACATCACTGAAATTTGTCTTAAAATGACCATAGTGATCACAGTTATAAGAAATACTGTCGATGGATAAAGAAAGGAAAACCCATTAAGATCTTCATTTGATTTGTGCATATTTTCAACTGAACATAATCTGAATACACAACAGACAGGCGAGTAAATTTTTGGGTACCCGAATGTATAGGAAATGTATGATCTGTTTGAGGAGGGGAAACCCTACTTCAGATCATGAAGGCACAGTAGTATAAAGCTGAGGTTCACCTGGGGAAAATCCTCCCTTAGTGCTGCAAATCACCCAGACAGCATGAGACTACAGTGTTTTTGAAATCTGTAGTCTTTTGAAGTCTTGGTGGTGAGTAGCATTTTCTGTATCTGTGCCATCTCCAGTACTGTATATTATGAAGCATCAAAATTAGAAAAATTGGTTCTTCTTCTTCTTCCTCTTCCAAATACAGTATATACTCTGAAAAATTTAAATTTCTTTAAAATGAATCTCCTGTGTTAAAATAGTCTGTGTTTATAATTACACTAATACAATGGGTGTCGTGTAGAATAGTGTCGCCATGAGAAGAAGTTTGGAAAGCTCTGGACTAGAGAAACAACTCTGTATCCATATATTTGTCGACTATTCTCGACTGTGGGTAAGAAGGTTTTTTTGTACAAAGTAAGGAAATTTCCTCAAGCATACATCAGGATGTATTACGGAAATTAGGTTGGTTAGTGGTTGGTTCCTTAGTTTAGGGGCTGCGACAACGCGGCCATATAGTTCCGTGTACTTCGGGTGTGTGCAGAATTTGTCCGATAACTGGTGTTGATTGTGATGGCTGTATTAGTGTGTGTTATCTGTGATTCAGGTAAGGATGCAGATGTCCACGATACCTAGCTGCAGACTTGGCTACTAGATGCCATCACAGCCAGCACCTGGCAGGTAATATAGGGTTATCAAATAATCTAACAAAAGTTTGGCTTCAAACAAGTGTAGTTAGTGCAAGGTTCTTTTTCATGCCATAAATCTATGATATGGGACCGCCGGCTTTACTTCCCCACCGAAGGAAGCCATGCATACTGAGAGAATTTTAATGCTCTTAAAAAATCCAACGACTTTGGCCAGATTTGAACCCTCAATCTTGGGCATAGAAGCTCAGCATGCTACCAGGAAATTAGGTTGGAAGCAGTGCTTCCGTCACTTCATGAAATAATAAAAGTAAAGACACTTCACAATATTATGGTAGCTGTGCTAAGTAATCTTCCTTGAAAATACCCTCCACCGAAGAGTGTGAAATGTCAGTTTTTCCAATTAATTCCACATGGTAAGAAATTCCTAAAATAAGACATGAACATCTCAGACAGTCGGCTTCGGTGGCGTAGTTGGTAGCATGCTGAGCTTCTATGCCCAAGATCGCGGGTCGAAACCCGGCCGAAGTCGTCGGATTTTTTGTGCGCTAAAAATCCTTCAGTATGCCTTCCTTTGGAGGGGAACTAAAGCAGGCGGGCCCATGTCATAGATTTTTGCCATGTAATAGAACCTTCCACTAACACAACTGCGTGAAGCTAAATTTGTTGGTTAGGTTTGATTAATGCGGGTTCGGTGGCGTAGTCGGTAGCATGCTGAACTGCTGTGCCCAAGATAGCGGGTTCAAACCCGGCCGAAGTCGTCGGATTTTTTAAGAGCGTTAAAATCCTTCAGTATGCCTTCCTTCGGAGGGGAAGTAAAGCCGGCGGTCCCATGTCATAGATTTATGGCATGTAAAAGATCCTTTCACAGACTAAACTTGTGTAAAGCAAAATTTGTTAAGTTAGATTTCGTCAGAACGCTCTATCAAAGTTCCAACGTTCACCACTAGGTATCATTGATATCTGGTGGCGAAAGTTGGAACTACTTGAAAATTGAACGGAACTTGTAGCTCGCCCTTTAGGGTGTCCGCTGGAAGCAGCTACAGACTCAGGCGAGCCGAACATGTCCTCGGACACTCCCGGCACTAAAACCCATACGATAAATAATAAATAAATAAATAATAAATAAATAATGCTCTATAAGTTCTAACGTTCGCCATCAGGTGCTGGTTGTGATGGTAGCATTTGGTAGCAAAAGTAGGAACTACTTGAAATTGACCGTCTGCAGTCCTTACCTGAATTACAGATAACACACAGTAGTATAGCCATCTCAATTAACACCGGTTATCAGACAGATTCTACACACACCAAAGCACATGGGGCTACATGACCGCGTTGTCGCAGCCCCTCAACTAAGGAACCAACCAACATCTCAGACACAGAAAATAAATTGAGATAAATAAGATGAGGCTCTCCCAGTGTATATTTGGGCAGCTTTCAATGTTGCAAATTATTTCCAAGATTTATTTGGAATATATGTTTCTTTTCATTTTCCTTACAGGCATTTCCTTTCATCGGTATTCTCAATGGTCAAATGAGGGCTACATTTGGGTCCTTGCAGGTTGCTGTAAACTTGCTGTATGAGGCATTGTTTTCTCTCAAGAGACTAAAGGTGGTGAAAGTTGATGTTTTGTTGCTTGTTTCTTGTCAGTTTGTTGGGGTCAGTGTTATGTGATGACTTCCGGACCTTGATGAGCCAAGCATGGAGCATGATTTCCATACTCTCTCCAAGTCAGTGCTACTGACATTTAACTTTTTTTGTTTTCAGATATTATTTTCTTACAAATTTATTTCAATTAAACAACTTATGAGGGGCAGAGTTAAATGATAAGAAGTCGGTCTCTAAAAAGAATATTGAATGTCTAGTTAGTCAAAAGTAATCTCCATCACTGTTCCACTGGGATTCTTGTAGAAGTCTTTAGGTTGTTGACAGAACCTCAACTTTACCCAGTTGCACGTGTTTCCATCTTTTGCAAATGACATTCACAAAATAATTTCTTCTTTGAGGTATAGAAATCACTTAGGGATAGATTTGGGATGTAGGGCAGGTGTTGAGTTTTATCCCAGCTAAATCTTGATGCTTATCCTCATTGATCTTGTATATACTACAGTATAACGATAGCTGACTTAACCTCTTTTCAGTAGATACACATAAAGCTGAATTGGCATGAAAAAATATTAAGGTCTAGTACTTTCTTCAATGCATCTGATTGCAACCTTCCTCATATTATATTAACATGCAACCATTGTTAAAAGATGTCAGAGTTTCATTTGTTTTTCCATGCTATATCATTCATTCAAAAGAACAGTCAGAAATATACTGTATTATCATCGTGTGTCCTTCACCATTGATCAGTATGGGGTTGAGAGTTATTGTGGAAATGATCTTTTGCTCAGTAGGTGTCCAACATTGACCAGAATTCTATACCTAATTAAATAAGCAATGAACATCGTCTTGTGAGTGTGATTGTTTTACATGCTCCGTTATATTGATGGAGAGCTTGTAGAAGGTACAGTTTACATCTCTGCAGAAGGTTCTTTACACAGATTATGTCTAGAAATAATGTTGTACACATCAAAAGTTACATGTTCAAGTTACAATTAGTAGGCTATACATATTGTTCCTGTTTTGTTCTCATCTAGTAAAAGCATACAAAGTTTCAATGGTATTCTTCAATTTTTGGAATTATATTATCATGTACAGGAAGTTATAGAAATGGCAAGACCTGTCTGGTGTGAGTGTCATGGGCTCATCTGTTAATAAGAGCTTAATATTCTTGACTTTTCTATTGAATTTAATCATATCTGAAAATTAGTGCTGATTTTAGCACTGGAGTCTTGGACTTTGGGTATAGCCATGCTCAGTACGTCATGCAGCATACCACAATTGCACTGTGTGTTCAATTTGTCTGATAACCAGTGTCTCTGTGGTAACTGTAATAGTGTGTGTAATTGTACTTTAAGGGGCTAAGTTCTCTGTGACTTGAAACAAGGGACCATCCCAATATTTGCCCGTAGTGGGTGTGGAAAACCCCAGGGAAGAATCACACTCAGAATGGCCCCTGTCAGCTCCAGGATTTGAACTCTGATCTCTGGATTTGCAGCTTACCTGTGCAATTGTGGTGTGCTGCACGGCTTGCTGAGCATGGCTCTACCCAAACCAAGTGTGGACTGCTTCCTTGGGTGTTGTACTAAATCCTTCCTGTGTTCCGTGTTATTTACAATTTTGAGGATTGCTTCCTTCTTTGCAACGTCGCAGGGCTTGTTTTGTTCTTCACTCTTTCTGTCGGTAGACTCAAAATGATGCATTTCAACATTAACAGGTTCTTCATCTCTTGTTAAATCGTAAATGTAACTCTCGCCCTCTACTTGTTCCAGGATTTACACTCAATGGGGGTAGCACCATATGAGCCGGTTAGAATGATAAAGGTGTAAGTCATACGAACATTGTTTTGAGTAATCGAGGGTTTTGTGAAAGTATCTATAAAAAATCAAGATAGCATATATTTAACTGTGAGCGATGGATTCGTGTTTGAACATAGTCCCTTTATTAATATGCATTAATGATAGGGTCTAAACCAGCCTGTAAGTAATTGTTATTGTTATTTAAATGTTATTCCAATGACTTACACCACTGTCATTCTATGCCATAAGTGGGTTCACTGAAAGAAAGTTAAAGTGAAATGTCACATACACATTTATTGTTCGGAAGTTTTTTTAGTTTGGTTATTATAACACAGTTTGATACCATTTCAGACAACTTTGAATGACTATAACTAAACTTACAATCGGATCAATTTGAAAAGATGATATATTGGCTTTCACAGCCACTGAATTAAAACTCAGCAATATTTCTAGGTTTGTGCCGTGTCTTGTGTGGGGTTTCGCCTAGGAATACCAAGATAGGCTCATCAGCGGGCTATTGGTGTCCGTGCCCGGTCTCCCACGAGAGTAGCGAATTGCGCAGTAAAGAAGCGTGGGTGCGCTTCATAAGAAGAGAGGTAATGCAGGGGTCCGGGCACGAATACCAAGAGCCCGCCGATGAGCCTATCTTGGTGTTCCTAGGCGAAACCCCACACATGACACGGTATGAACCTAGAAAAATTGCCGAGTTTTAGATCAATTTGATATTATCTGTTACAGTATAATAAAAATAAATTATTATGGGTCCTTTCAGTTTCCTCCACAATCTGCTTCATCAAGTTAGTAACTACACGTCTTCATACTGGGGCAAGGGGCCTATGTTGTCTTCAACGTTGGTAGTTTTCAAACTGTTAAAAAACTCATGGTGTATTGGTGGTATGAATGGTAAGAGATCTGTCATGTCTGCCTTCTTTTTTATGGACACTGGCCTGATGTTTGGGTACAACAGGTCCTCTGGCAGATTGTTGAAACGTACTGGTCTCCCTCTTCGACCTGTTGGAGTAAGGTCTAGTGAGTCAAAGTCAATGCACTCTTGAAGCGTTTCATTGTACTTAATGCTGTAAGAAAGTTTTTTTCGAGTCTCATCCACTGTATTTTCAGCCAGTTTACGTCCATTTTGTTTGAGTTTCTTTTTCTCCTACTAATGTTTCGTTCTAACTGTTTGGTAGAGTAAAACTCTTCACGATTCATTGAGCAAACAATAAACTTTTTGGTACGACGGCATGATGTCATGATACTATACCAATGTTCAGGTACATACACAGGTTTTCCTTTAGCACCTACTTCCACGCACCCGAAGTCGGAGTCATTAGGGAGAAACGAATGTCCCGACACAAGAAATTTTTGATCTATGATTTCAATGTCCGTCTCTTCACTTGGAAGAAATCTCATTAAAGCAAGGGTTATGTTTATATTGCGGTTCTGCCCCGTACAAGTGTCACTGTAGATAGTTATGTGTTTCTTCCTGGAAGCATACATTTTTAAGTGTTTCACTAAACAAGAAGCTAAATCTTGCGATCCTCGGGATGTTATAGTTTCGTCCCAAACGTAAAAATAACCAAGGTCTTTTCCCAAATCATGTACACCGAAATTATAACAATAGCAATTCCATTTGTAATATGCATCACTTACTGTTAATATGGGAAAAGGAAGAGCTTTCTCTAAATCCTTACTACAAGCATAACTGTCCGGATTACTTATAGCAGATGTTGCATCATTTTTCAGTGTCCCTGACTAATTCGGCCCTCCGTAAGTGCAATTCATGATCAGTATGCAACTTGGCCTTTTCAGTAACACTCAATTCAGGATTAGAATATTGCATCTTAAAATGTCACATTTTTTACAGGTGTCCTTCTTGGGTACATAAAAGTGTAAATTGAATTTGATATTAAACACTTCACCTTAAAAATTTTGATCGAAAAACGCAGGGAGTTCAATTTGGAAACACACATATCATTTGTTGATTTTAAGAAAGCCTTTGATTTTGTTGACAGAAACAGACTTATTGACATATTGGCCAGAGATGGTGTCCCCCAACAGTTAATTGATAACATTTCCAACATGTATAGTGGTACTCTTTATTTCAGTAAGGTTAAGTAATCATAAATCCGAGTGGAAGCCAATCAGCAGATGGGTAAGACAAGGCTGTGGACTCTCTCCATTGCTATTCATAATCTACATGAATGCTATAATAAAGGAATGGAGGTGTGAAAGACATGGTTCAATACCTATCAGCAGGCATCTAAAAAATTTAGATGCTATACTATTTGCTGATGATGTTGCATTGGTAGCAGCTTCTGAAGATGATCTGCAGTGGTCAGTTTTCAACCTCCAGAAAGTGGCATCAAAATTCAGCATGTGCATTTCTACTGAAAAGACTAAAGTAATGGCCTTTAAGGGTAAGGACCCTATCCCCAGTAAAATTTGTCTGGATGGTAAAATTTTAGAAAGAGTTAACGAATTCAAGTATTTAGGATATCATTTATCATTTCAAGAAGAACGAGACATAACTGCAAAAATAACTAATTATACCAGAACAACAGGAATCATCAATCACATCATGAAGCCATCTCTTGTCCAAAGGCATACACGCTTGCGTTTGTATAACACATTAGCCAGACCAACCCTATGCTATGGCAGCGAGGCATGGACAATAAGATGTCAGGACATCTCCAGACTCACAGCACGCAAAATGACCTTTATGCGCCGAACAGCAGGCTATACTAAATGGGATCATAAGAGAAACGAGGATGTGCTGAAGGAACTAAAAGTGAAACCAATAACTGCATACATTTGTGACTACCAAGAGAACTGGAAGCATCATGTCCAAAGGATGGAACCTGGAAGATTTCCAAAGGAGATCCTTCGCTACCAGCCACGGGGAAATAGATCGATAGGACGTCCGATGAAGAGATGGAGGGAAAGTGCAAGACCGTAACGGGACATTTGGCCCAATACTTGGAAGGAAGATGATGATGATGATTAAACACATACCTATAGCAATGTTCTTTTACAGGGGTTTTGCCAGATGAAATACACATTTCTTCATAAAGTGCATACATTTTTCTAATGTTGAGAGAATCACAAAGGTATGTTCTATTTGGATTGTTTCCTTGTGTAGTGACTTTCGCAGGACGGAAATTAACTTCCATTACCAAGTTGGTATCATCATCAGATATTTTTCTTGATGGACATCCCTTGTTACCTCTACGATCTTCCCCAGTAGTGTTTCCTTGAACCATCTTTTTCAGGGCTCTGTCAACTCTCCCACCTGACACACCGAAAGTGTTTAGAAAATACTTTTTACATACGTGCATAGATACGGCCTTTTCGGCCTTCAAAAAATATTTGTATGACCCCCCCCCCCCTTATTAACCCATCCACTTTCCTTGGTCTCCTTTGTTTAATTTCATGCTGCTGGATCAGACCACAAATGTATGCATTTTGCCTCCGAAAATCACCTATTTGCCAGAAGTTCTCAAAAATAGATTTATGTTCATCTTTTGAAAAATTGTCATTACACTTCAGTTTGCTGTTGCATTTTGCATCAGAATATTCTTTCTCATGTATAATACTACCTGTTTTGTTGATATATTGTTGACCAGAATTTCTAAGGTGCTTGGCTTCCTTTTGTTTATGATTTGCAAGAACTCTGGTCCTCTTTCTAGATTTAATTTTATTATCAGGCCCAATAGACTCGGGGGTATGTTGTGAATTGTCAGGCTCTTGAGTCCTCGGAATTTGTTGTAGACGAATAGCTGACGAGTCTTTTTGCACGGGGTACAAGATGTGACAGATCTACATTGTAATCGGGATCTTCATCAGGATCGTCCTCAAACTGAGAATCACTGCTCAAAGGCTCAAACCTGTTACTAGGACTGGCCATTTTAATATTGTTTTAAGGATTGTAATAGTTCACATAACCTCAAAACACCACATAGCAAAATAATTTGTTTTTTAAATCAAATACAATAAGTCTTCACTGGTTTTCAGATACACATCGTCACTAAAGCACTATAAAGAATCGAAACACACACACAACGCTGCTAAACATCGATTACAGTAGCTACAGTAACTAGTAATAAACATCCGTAGCCTTGCAAGTGATTTACACCAGTGTCATTCTCAACTACACAGCTGTTCAGTTCCTTATCCAAAGTTGGTGCTGATCCTAGTGGCCAGTTTGTGTACTATTGACTTACATCACTATCACACCAAGTAGAGGAACTAAAATGGAACACACATCCACACATAAGTCAGATTGTGCAATTTACTGACTTACATCACTGTCTTTCTAACCGGCTCATATATTGCTTTCTATCAGTCACCATGGTCTTGCAGAATAAATGTAACATTGTCTTGTCTTGTCTTGTCTGGGAATGTAACCATTGTAATTTGTTACTCTCTGTCTTCAGGGTACTTTTATAACAATCATAAAGCACAGCCGTTAATGCAATGAAGTTCAATTCAATTTATCTTGTTATCTGACCAGTGTAAGTGTTGAATTTACCGAGTTTGTAAGTTGTTGCGGCTGGTGTCTTAATTTATGAGCTACACCTTCAAGATTGAGCCGTTTCTTATGTCAATGATTATATATCGATGTTTAATTTATTTCCCAGTTGTGTATTTCATGTTACCTTTAGTGCATATTCTTTCCACTTTGTTCCCTTCTAGTACGAGCATACATACTACAGTTTTGCCAATTTTTCAAAGTTTTTGTATTTCCGTTAAAAAATAACTTTTTGGCATTATTGTGCGTTGTATGAGGGTTTACTTCAAATCATTTATAACATTGGTAAAACTTCCTTTGTATTCCTTCTTACATACTTTTATGTCCATAACTAAATTAAAGGTTTAACAGGCAAGTGCCTTGCCCCTTGTTATGTTAGGTAATTTTGACTTCATTAAAAAAAGAAAAGAAAACCTTTTTTGAAGTTGCTAGATCAAACTTTGTACTCATTTTGGTTTTGGCCAGAGATTTAAGGCCGGATGATCTTCCTGAAGCTACGTGCTTTTGCAGGTGAAAATTTCACTCCACTGTCATCAGGATTCAAAACCCTGGTGTCTGGGTGGAATGCAAGTGGCTTTCCCACCGCTATAATTTTTCATTTCTTTGATTTATTTACATATTTTTGTCTGTATTTCTACATTGTAAAATTTATATATGGACAGTCACTTTCTTCATATTTCTAACTGCATGCCTACCCCTTATTATTGAACAGTCTATTGACAGTCCTACACTCTATAGGAGTTGTGCTACGTCGGACCGATATGGGGGATGGCCCCATATCGAGTCCCAACGCCACCATCATCATGGAAGACCGGTATTAACGGTGGGGTGAGTGACATCGTGCCTGCTTAATTCCTTTTTTCCCCCTAGATTATTATTTCCATCCTCCCCTATTGCAATTGCCACTATTTCTTAATAAACCCCCTTTCTGAACAGTCTATTGACTACCTTTTTATTTCGTTTAGGTTAAGAAGCCCTTCCCTTTAGATTAGTACCTAGTTTTAAGATCTACATTGAACACTGACATGCAGGAGGCGCTGCACCGCCAGCGTGCGGCCTAGAGGTGAGCTAGGTGAGTATTCATCCCTCCCGCCAATTCCCCTGTATGTAAATTGCTCTCTAAACGTGTCCGCAGTTCTTCCTAAAACAATCCCAACCTCTTACAAATTCGCCAAGCTACAACCCCAATTTAGATTAATTTCATCCCCTAGATTTAGTAATTGTATTGGCATCCCTCTCAGATACAATACAAATGGTGGGAGGCGCGGGTTAGTCAAACCAACAACACCCTTAACATAACAGATACAATACAAATGGTGGGAGGCGCGGGTTAGTCAAACCAACAACACCCTTAACATAACAGATACAATACATTATTCTGTGTAGAGGTGGTTTTTGTGGCTAAAACCCCTTCCTGGTGCCAACTCCATAAGAGGAGAAGTGAATGAAGATTAATAAACTGGGCAAGGAGTTGGAAGGAAGTTGCTGTGTTCCTGAAGCTGATCATTTGGAAACCATGTTGAGTATGGCTGGCATTAGGGTTCGAACCCCCTACCGAGTCTTCAGATAGGCATGGCCTAGCAGTGCGTCTGAGCAAGAGTAGCTACTGCTGTCGGTTTTATATTTCGAACTCAATAGTGTATTTTAAAATTTACTTTAGCATTGTTTTATTTTAGGAACTCCTAATTCAAATTTTACTATATTATTTTTGACTCTTGAAGAAGCCCCCTGCAGAAGGGGGATCTAGAATATGGATCAATATTATCACTAATATGAATACGTGATAATGTTCAAAAGTGAAGCCTTTCTTCATCTAGGAACTTCTGTCTTGATCAATCATTCTGAATCAGTATTTACATATTATGATACCGTACTGTATTACTGAACATTATTGATTTGGATATTAATTTTAATAATGCAATTGTGTTATTTTTTATCTTGGATCTTCGGCAACTCCTGAATGATCCGGCTAATTTACACGACAGTGAATGGTTGTAGACAGATGCAGGTAGTTTATGTAGTTTGTGGTCCATTGGCAGTGGCTAAGTGAACCTAACAGTTGCTCAGTTAAACGAATGGGTAGGTCTATCTTGAACTTATTCTGAGTTGTGGCCCTCCTTGTGAGAGTAAAAAGGAAAGGAAGCTTGTAGTTTAACGTGACCGTTAATCTCGCGATCAGAAGCCACGGGACCTCCATTTTACGTGGAATCCGAACCACAGGACATGGCATTTCGCATCGAAAATCTCACATGCATTGACCGGGAATCGAACCCGGTCCGCCTTGGTGAGAGGCATACAGCTTGACCGCTGCGCCACCACGCCCCTTGTGAGAGTGCTCTGACTATCAGTCAACCTCTCCATTTGCCTGGAATTTAAAGTTACAAAGATTGTTTTGGTAACAGTACAGTGCGGTACTTAAGTATAATAATGTCTGTTTCTATTGTTGCTGGTTATCTACGTTCTTGGTGCTGTTTACTCCAAATGGAATATACATGAACTGCTCATGACTGAGAAGAGGGGCTCATGCTCCTTACATGCATAATATTTGAAGAAAACATTCAGTTCCTTAGCTCTTAAATCAATGATGGCATATCTTATGCCATTACACATCTGACAGAAAGTTTTGAAATGCAACCAAATGGAAGCCATGTTGAATGCCATAAGAAAAAGAGTGTTAGTCATCATTGTTTTTCATATGTAATGACCAGGGCTAGGATTTATATGTATTAAAGAGTGTCAAAATATATAGGGTACATCTACAGGGTCATTATGTGTGTGCGCGCCAGTAAACACGGCAAGCTAAGCTGGCTGTGACTAGCGCAGATCGCGGCCGCGCGCCTCTGGTCCAGCCGGCGGTCGGCGTGCACTATCACACTTTTACCAAACATGTTCAATAATGTGCTCATAGGCGATGCTGACGATGTCCTCCCTCTCTTGTAACACACATGACATCTTTTGATGAAAGAATGTCTGTCAACTCTTTTATTATTTACGGAGTCTGTTTCCTTGAATCGTTTAGCGAGCCTCCTAATTGTACTGGCATTAGGCACAGGTCTTCCTGGAAACTTGATTCAAAATTTTCGTCTTGTTTCAGAACAAGATTATCTGCTTTTCATATACGAATTATGGATATACACACGTTTGCACAATGTGAATAGGTGTCTAGGCATGACCAACTATCACAGTAATCACAATACTCACTAAACTTGCAACACTAACGTCTAAAGGTACAATTTGGATCCTCGCGTCCCTGGCGGCGCTTATGGGCAGTTGTGGTGTTTTTGTGGGCAGCGCGGCAGAGGTTCAGTAGGCTGTTTACATTGAGGTAATTTAATAAACGAACGATCACCATGTGTAGTGCCGCTACCAAAATGGGAATTAGAAGATTATTGGAGGAAGAAGAAGACGATGACAACTTGATTCTAGCCCTATTGGTGCGAAAAAGAAAAAGGAAAGCCACGAAAGAGATCTACAAAACCTGAGAGAGTGAGGGGTGCTGTAAAATATTGATCGAAAGACATCTGAAAAGGGATGAAGATCTATTTAGACAATACTGCAAACGCAAATGTTTTCACGCCTTACACCGTCTTTATAACCTGCCACTTCTACATCATACAAAACTGGGTATTTGGATACAAACTCCATGAGTTTTTCGTAATTTTCCGCTAAAGACGACATTGTTGATACAAGGGCACGCGGCTGGGAAATGTACGCCACAGGACATAAATATTATATTGGAAGTAAGTTAATCAACGCAAGATAAAGCATGACAACAACAATCTACTGCAGCGCACTTAGTGGTATGGCGATAAAGTTTGAAAATATTGGCTTCCAAACATTTTAAAGTTTTTATTTTTATTTAGGCCTAACTGGGTCCCTCCAATCCGTACGTAATTTAGCCTAAGAACATATTTCCGTTATATAAAATTGGTCTAAAATTAAATGAAATGCCATTTAAATGTTCTTTAGATGCCGTATTATTTGAATAATTTGCTTTTTTGGCCTTAAAAAAGGCAAAAGGTACAATTATTTTCCAACAATTGGTACGGGAAAATTAGCGACAAGTCGAGACATCTAGCGGACTTTTATGAAACGCCATATTGGATAGCAGTTTTATGCTCCATTTCCGGGCTTTGTATAATTTTGTTGCAAACAGGCGGCGCTGCACAGGCTGCGGCGGCGGAGTTCGAAATGTATCCCATTTAAATACACGTGGAGCGTTAGTGAGCTTCCGCCGCCTTTGGAGCGGCAGCGTGCCGCCTTGGCGGCGAGGATCCAAATCGTACCTTAAGCTTTACAAATACACGCCCATATGAATGACAAAACATGTGTGAACTAACAATATGAGTCAGCGGAGCGCGCCAACCACCGGCTGGACCGGGTGTGCACGGCCGTGATCTGCGCTAGTCAGAGCCGGCTTAGCTTGCCGTGTTTACTGGCGCGCACACACATAATGACCCTGTATATGTAAATATTTTTTAAAAAATAGGAACAATAAAACTGAAAAGTGTTAAAATATGTCAAAATATGGACAATAAAATTAATTTAACCATTTAACACTACAATTTGTTACTTTTAGAGCCTACAAATACACATTAAAAATAGTACTGGATTCACAAATTAATTTATTCAATATTTTTTTTTTCCGGCCACTTACATTTTAGTTGTTAATCATTCATAGATTATCTCTGCTACCATAAAATATGTCTGTGTAATAAATAAATATGTAAATACATATAAATCCTAGCCCTTGTAATGATTAATGTATAATAATTATTCTAGATTGATTTGGATATTATCATGTTTGGTTATTATATTAAGTTATAAAGTATTTGGACTGTTGGTATTATCTGCCATTATGCATGGTTCCCTCCTTGCCTCATGGATAAACTTTACATAAAGTCACGACTGTCAGGTCAGCATGAGAAGCAGTCACAATAACTACATCTATGCTTCATACAATCCAATTGATGTATGTTATTAAAGTTTATTGCTTATTGGGTTTGAGAATATTTTCGAATATTCTGAACATATCATCATCTACTTTCTTGCTTCCACAGTGCTTTGCATCGTTCTAGTCATCTTGGCTGTGTTGATCTGCTACAATTAGGTCCTATATTGGGAAAAAGAAGATCTGTGTATTCATGGCTTAAATTCAGCTAGAAACATACCTCACATTAGTGATGGATGTGCTAGATATAGGAAAAGTGAAGAGTTAATTTGATGAACAAAGTGCAAAGTGTATAGAGAAAGTAATAGTGCAGCATTGTGTTACCAATCTTATGTTAAGAAAAAAAAAATCTCCAAAGAGAATGTTTTTTGACAACCAAGGTGTAACAAACTAAACTAGATGTCCGTACAATGATGGCTAAGGTTCAAATTATCTGGCACGGAAATAGTCATAATATTAATGGCTGGTTGTATGACATAGCCAGTAAGGCCCTTGCCTTCTGTGCCCAAGGTCATAGGGTTGAATCCTGGCATTTACGGTTGCTTAATTGTGGGATTCCCATCTCAGTAGATTTACTGGCACATCAAAGAAATTCTAGCACCTTTGCATTTCTAAAGCAACTTCAGTTAAGGGCATTAAACCCATAACATTAATATTAAATTTGCTGCTATTAATCAAGATATTGTCAGATTAATATTTTGTCCCACTTTTAATCTCTTATCTGTACCCTTTTAAACTAACATAAATATTTGTAGCCTATACTGTATTTGAGTTCACTCAGGCCTGCATCTGTAGTCAGTGGCACACTCTGGACACAAAGCGCAAACTGGCCACGTTACATTAGTTTTAGTTCCGAAAGGGTACCAAGTCCATGCTGAGTTTTACCCTAAAAACAAAACTGATTTCAGAGATGCCTCTTCACAGATCCCATCTTTTGTTGGAATTTGGACAGTTGGCCAGTCTATAAAAGAGGGTTTGAGTCCACTTTACTCTCAACTTACATATTAAGTTTCATTAAATGACATTCAGATGACACACGACCAGAATGGCTGAGGGTCGATTCGGCACCAAGAAAATTATAGACAATACTCTTAATTCCCCCCCATAGATGTGTGAAATGTCTGATACAGGTCAGTCACACTGTCACCTCTCAATAATTGCTAATCACATTATATACTGATGAAAGTATTTTACATATTACAGCTAATTCTTTTCTTTCAGATGTCATTCATGATTCCAACAGTGGCGGCTAGTAGTAAGGTTGCAGTGTTGCACAATGACCAGATTGTTTCAAAAAAATACAATACCTTATTATTATTATTATTATCGAATTTGGCCAACTATGGACCGCAAGGAATTCAAGTCTTATTGGCTTTCTTTCTCTTCTCTTCCCAGAACTTCTTCATCCTGTCACTTCTTTGTTTTCTCTCCTCCTCGGAAATGATCCGATTGGGCCTCCTGCTTGGTGGTTTCTCCTGAAATGATTTTACTCCATCAACTCGACTGCGGAACTCTCTTCTATCGTAGGCCATCGGTGGAGTAATTCCAACTTCCAAACAAAAGTTTATCAATATATACATATATACAATATATTGTATTGACGAGGCGGAACTGATAAGTCAATACGGAAAAATGGGTGACTCTATGAGTCAAAAAGGTAATTCCAACTTCCGCTGCATCCCTCTTCACCTCATCTACCCATTTAGATGTAACCTTTAACCCCATGATGTAGCTGAAGATCCTTTTGGTCAGCCTGCCTTACCTTAATGATGATAATCTTTTTAGTAATAAATAGCTGTTCGATTCCTCTTCTATGCATAGGATTTCATAGTTTTGTTCATTAATAATTCAGGAAATCTTGTAGTAGTGTGAACGCCAAGCACGCAAACAGCACAGGAGCGCGGTCCATGTGGTCGTTGCCAGGCTCGAGTGGAGAGTATGGCAGACATGCTAGACTGAGCAAGTCCTATCCCAACAGTTAACTTGGCTGGTCGTTGCCAACACATTGCAACAAGGGAGGAGAGAGGCGGGCAAAGAAATCCGAGATGCTCAGTCTACTGCCGATACCGTGACTTGCAATGTAATTTGCATGCGAGTGCGACACACGCGGTTCTTTTTCACCCTTGTGTTGTTTTGTTCTCATGATGTTTTCCAAATAACTTCCAAACCATTTAATCTCTATGTGAATGATATTCTCTGGACAACGGCATTCGTGATGAATGAGCTATATCAATTTAACTGCAGTCTTTTACCCTAATCCCCCCTCCTTAGTGAAAATAGTGCAACACCCAGAAATCTGCCAACCGCCGCTGGAATCTAAGCAAGAAAATGCCAGATTATTCCATTTGTCTTTCCATACTTAAAATATGCTGTAACATAGATAATTCCTCTACTATTTGAAGAGCTAATAGTTGAAAGTTGTGGGAATGTAAAGCATGTATTTGTTGGCTTGCTGTCTGCATGTTATTCTGCTTGCTGCTTGTCTTCACGTGCTTTGCATGAAAACAGTATTGTAAGATATTTGTTTATTTCTGATTTGTAAGTCTTGATTCTAGTTTATTTGTGGTGGTTTAGTTAATACAAGGTGATTCAGTTCTGTATCTTGCCACAAAATATTCATGTTTGATGTGAGTAAAAGATCTTGAATTTCATTTCTCTATTCTGAACTATGTAGATGAGAAATGCACAGATTGTATAGCATCAGAAACAGACACTCATAACCAAGCTTTATGAGACTGCAGTATTTTTCTCCTCTCCAGGCAAAAGGAGCGAATTGCTCTCAGCCCTAGTCAGACTGATAGTTTCCTTGACAGATGCAAGATCAAAAACAAACAGTAGAAGTAAGAACATATTCTACCAATCCTATGTTGGTATGTTGCACCTAAAGAATTAAACGTTGGGTGACTATGAACATTTAATGCAGTGAGGGGAACAGGAGTTTGATCTCTGATCAGTGCCAACTCACTCTTATTGGTTAGTTTATTTTCCTGACTAGTCTGTGCTTATATTCAAAATGTAGGTTGCTTCTTGAGTGTCACATAGCATGTGCTTAAAACAGTTGGAAGTATGCTTCATAGTGTAGTGGGTAGTATAGATTGCTCCTGGCCCAAAGGCCAAAGAATTTAATTCTGGTTGAGGTACTGGAACGAAAACAAGACTTGCACCAGGCTAGTGTGGCCACACAAGTTGATTAACACAGTTGAATATTTTAGGTGAGACCAGAGTTGAATCACTTGAGTGAGATACAAGGCACCTGATGAAAGGCTTTTATCCTTTTCTTTCCCCCCTATTCATTCTGTTCAAATGTTATAACAAGTTGAAAGAGCAAAACTACACTTTGATCTGTTGGTTTCTCTGATACCTAGTTCCTCTTAGTAATGTAGTGTTTTCTTATGAATTTTTGATTCATGGGATTGAAAATACAGTTCTTCACCTTTTTTTTTTTAATATATAATTATGATATTATGATTCTTCATCTAGTACATACAAGTATCTTTTCAAATCCCAGTGATTCACATGTGCATGGACTACTGGCAGTCCCTTATGCAAGACACACAATTTGTAACCCCGTTGTCAATGACTGCAATGCTAAAGTCAATCAAGCAGCCTGCCTACTGCGGACCAGGTGAAGTAACAACACACATTATCTCCAATTAAAGTGACATTTAGTTCCTCGGTCAGTGCTGACGAAGTGAAAATAGTACGTGGGGTATGGTTTCCCTCGCATTTGGCAGACTTTATCAGAAGGCTGTACTATACAGTTTAAATAAACATGGAAATTGCAGAAAAATAGATTAAGGAATGTATAGTAGAATCTGATAAAAGACTAATTCTAAGTAAATATTTTGCTGCTCAATTTTTATTGCAAAATGGCCTTGCTTTAAAAGAATCCCACTCACATGTTTCCCTTGTAGAGTAATATTGTGCTTTGAAGAGTTAGGGAAAACCAGTTTGTGGCACAAGATGTCTAATGAGCTGGAAAATAGGACATGAGCAAGGAATTTGAAGTCGTACAATGCAAACATTGAACAGATGGAAAGCAACCCGGTAAGGATACCGTAGAAACACAAATAAAAAGTTACACTGTCCAGAATTTTTGCTTCATCGCTGGAGAATAGGACAAGGTTTTTATAATAGCTGAAACAAGATTCTTGTCCTCCTCTACACTGATGAAGATGGAACTAAAAGTTTAGACAATGTGCAATGTCTGTTTTGTTTCTACAGTGCTGTTACTGTCAAGTTGCCACTTTCATCTGTTTAAAGATATGTTTGAAATCTTATTTAGTATCATTCAATGCAACCCGACTCATTGTCATTGACAGTAGTATGTGGCTGCCACTAAGGTTCTCTGCAGTAGGGTAGTTTACTCACACTTATAAGGACCAGGCAAACACCAACTCGCCATACCCAGGAAAAATAGTTAGCTTCGATGAGGTGGACAAATTTGTTCATCTTTGTGCCCTGGTAACTAACAATGGAGGCTGCTCTGGTGAGATCAGGAGATGCCTTGCAATGGCACATGGCAAAGCTGACCAAAATCTGGAAGGACAAAAGCATCGCCAACCTCCAGCTCTGGTTATCCCCATTACCAGCTGAAACATGGGGGATTAACAAAGCTGACAAGATGGAAATATCCTGGACTGAGCTCCTGACTGTGTTCTGTCCCATAAGAGATCTAAATGAAGGACAGGCATATGAAGATCATCCTGGTCTGTTTGAGATACTATTGAGAAGTACTGGAGCTTCCTAAGAGCCGATTGCATAGGGAAAGGTACAGGGTCATTATCTTTGTGCGCCCCGATAAACACGGCATGCTAAGCTGGCTTTGACTGGTGCAGATCGCGGGCGCACGTACACTAACTCGTATCGTTTAGTGAGTTATCCCAAACACGATGAAAATGTTGAATCATGTTTCCAGGAAATCCTATGCCTAATGCCTGTACAATTAGGAGGGTCACTAAACGATTCAAGAAAACTGGCTCCATACGCGCTCCGTACGTGCTCCCGCGAGTTGCGCCAGTCAAAGCCGGCTTAGCTTGCTGTGTTTATCGGGACGCACACAGATAATGACCCTGTGAAATGTACCTGGTTGAGCGGAGGGGAAATGTTTTCTTTGCCGTATTATTTTAAACATGGCTATAGTCCCAAGGTTCTCTCTGGCGGCTTCGGTGGCATAGTTGGTAGCATGCTGAGCTTCTATGCCCAAGGTCGCAGGTTCAAACCCGGCCGAAGTTGTTGGATTTTTTAAGAGCGTTAAAAATCCCTCAGTATGCCTTCCTTCGGAGGGGAAGTAAAGCCGGCGGTCCCAAGTCATAGATTCATGGCATGAAAAAGAACCTTCCACTAATTACACTTGTGGAAGCTAAAATTTGTAATTTAGAATTGATAACGCTCTATTAGTTCCAACATTCGCCGCCAGGTGCTGACTGCAATGTCATCTGGTAGCCAAGTCCGCAACCTAGGTGTCGTGGACGGTAGCATCTGGTAGCAAAAGTAGGCACTACGGTACTTGAAATTACTGTCTGCAGTCCTACTTGAATTAAAAAATCAGATAATACACACTAATACAGCCATCACAATTAACACCGGTTATCAGACAGATTCTACACACACCCAAAGTACACGGGGCTACATGACCGCGTTGTCACAGCCCCTAAACTAAGGAACCAACCAAGGATCTCATTACTGCAATCAGGATACGTTCAACGGTCTCCTACTAAGTGATTGCAGATCCACCCTGGCACACATTTCTTCGTTTGTTACGTTGCACAACTTGGTGCAAACACAGAGTCTATACGAGTGATAAATACTGTGGTGAAAACATTTTTTCTCGCTAAACAAGGCATACTAATGAAACTATTAATAATCACCGTCTTTTCAATACTATGTTGTTAATAATCTATTTATACAACTGGGTACATGGGTATTTGTTTATGTCTTAATGTATATTTGGGCTGAGGAAGTACAGACGACTGTACGAAACATGTACCCAGTTGTATAAATAGATTATTAACAACATTGTATTGAAAAGACGGAGATTATTAATAGTTTTATTAGTGAACATATTCAATACGGACCTAAAATGGAGAATACTGCTCTAAACCAGGCATATTCTACCAAGTTTTTCATGACTTTCAGCACTTCCTGACTTCCACATGGGACATAGGTGACCCAATTGGAGCCCTTGACTATTACAGAGCGAGAGTTTACCTGATATAGGGTGGGCAGTTCCTTTCTTCTCCTGTATCATGAGCTGGGAAACCCCATATGAGTGCCAATTATGTTAATGTCTGGGGTGGTTTTGATGGTTTAAACTAGGATCAAATGCTTGAATGACTTTACTGTAATAACATTTGAGAATACATTATTCATGGGAATTGAAAGGGGTGAGAGTAGAATGAATCTCATCAGGTGCCTGTTCGATATGAGAAGTATTCTGTTTTGATGTGCACTCTTCTGTTTGTCAGGCTGTCTTGATGCTAGAAGATACCCCTCAGTATGTGACGCGACCTATCGATAAGACTGAGGCAGTACACATTGTTGGGGGGAAGTTTGCTTGGTCTGCCATTCCAGACATAGACACAGGCCACAAGAAGACTGGCAGGAAGCATATAAAGTTAGTGGTGATGGTTTGTATGTTAGTGTACAAAATGCTTGTGTAAGATCACATTATTCCCTGAGGTGTTTTCTTCAGGGGTGGGACATTATATTTTATTGTATCAATACGTAGTATGGACTTGATCAACGGGAATGTTTAACTATCGATTTTTTGCTATATTGAATTTCTATTAACAAACTTTTTTAAAGGGGCAGATGACCTTGCTGTTCCACTCCTTAAAACAATAACAACAAACCACTTTTAAGTTTTCTATTGATTTAAGAGGAATAAACTACCTGTTGTGTCAGATCTCTATTGGTTATATAGCATCATTAGAGACAGTCAAAATTCGCAACTCACAAAATCAAGAATAAAATTAAAACAAATATACATTGGTTTAGAACATGTTTTACATAAAAAATAACATATAATTACACGTTTCAACTCAAAAGGCGAAGAAGTACCGCAAGGCTCGTACAGTTCCTAAAGCGATCCTTTGTGGTCCCAAAAGGCGAAGAAGTACCGCAAGGCTCGTACAGTTCCTAAAGCGATCCTTTGTGTTCCCAAAAGGCGAAGAAGTACCGCAAGGCTCGTACAGTTCCTAAAGCGATCCTTTGTGGTCGCAAAAGGCGAAGAAGTACCGCAAGGCTCGTACAGTTCCTAAAGCGATCCTTTGTGGTCCCAAAAGGTGAAGAAGTACCGCAAGGCTCGTACAGTTCCTAAAGCGAACCTTTGTGGTCTCAAAAGGCGAAGAAGGACCGCAAGGCTCGTACAGTTCCTAAAGCGATCCTTTGTGGTCTCAAAAGGCGAAGAAGTACCGCAAGGCTCGTACAGTTCCTAAAGCGATCCTTTGTGGTCTCAAAAGGCGAAGAAGGACCGCAGGCTCGTACAGTTCCTAAAGCGATCCTTTGTGGTCCCAAAAGGCGAAGAAGTACCGCAAGGCTCGTACAGTTCCTAAAGCGAACCTTTGTGGTCTCAAAAGGCGAAGAAGTACCGCAAGGCTCTTACAGTTCCTAAAGCGATCCTTTGTGGTCCCAAAAGGCGAAGAAGTACCGCAAGGCTCGTACAGTTCCTAAAGCGATCCTTTGTGGTCCCAAAAGGCGAAGAAGTACCGCAAGGCTCGTACAGTTCCTAAAGCGAACCTTTGTGGTCTCAAAAGGCGAAGAAGTACCGCAAGGCTCGTACAGTTCCTAAAGCGATCCTTTGTGGTCCCAAAAGGCGAAGAAGTACCGCAAGGCTCGTACAGTTCCTAAAGGGATCCTTTGTGGTCCCAAAAGGCGAAGAAGTACCGCAAGGCTCGTACAGTTCCTAAAGCGATCCTTTGTGGTCTCAAAAGGCGAAGAAGTACCGCAAGGCTCTTACAGTTCCTAAAGCGATCCTTTGTGGTCCCAAAAGGCGAAGAAGTACCGCAAGGCTCGTACAGTTCCTAAAGCGATCCTTTGTGGTCCCAAAAGGCGAAGAAGTACCGCAAGGCTCGTACAGTTCCTAAAGCGAACCTTTGTGGTCTCAAAAGGCGAAGAAGTACCGCAAGGCTCGTACAGTTCCTAAAGCGATCCTTTGTGGTCCCAAAAGGCGAAGAAGTACCGCAAGGCTCGTACAGTTCCTAAAGCGAACCTTTGTGGTCTCAAAAGGCGAAGAAGTACCGCAAGGCTGGTACAGTTCCTAAAGCGATCCTTTGTGGTCTCAAAAGGCAAAGAAGTACTGCAAGGCTCGTACAGATCCTAAAGCGATCCTTTGTGGTCTCAAAAGGCGAAGAAGTACTGCAAGGCTCGTACAGTTCCTAAAGCGATCCTTTGTGGTCCCAAAAGGCGAAGAAGTACCGCAAGGCTCGTACAGTTCCTAAAGCGATCCTTTGTGGTCTCAAAAGGAGAAGAAGTACCGCAAGGCTCGTACAGTTCCTAAAGCGATCCTTTGTGGTCTCAAAAGGCGAAGAAGTACCGCAAGGCTCGTACAGTTCCTAAAGCGATCCTTTGTGGTCTCAAAAGGCGAAGAAGTAGCGCAAGGCTCGTACAGTTCCTAATGCGATCCTTTGTGGTCTCAAAAGGCGAAGAAGTACCGCAAGGCTCGTACAGTTCCTAAAGCGAACCTTTGTGGTCTCAAAAGGCGAAGAAGTACCGCAAGGCTCGTATAGTTCCTAAAGCGATCCTTTGTGGTCTCAAAAGGCAAAGAAGTACTGCAAGGCTCGTACAGTTCCTAAAGCGATCCTTTGTGGTCCCAAAAGGCGAAGAATTAGATAAAATAAATAAATTTGAAAATTTTAGATTTTTTTTTCATAATATTTATTAATCAAGTTCCAAACCAGAACTGTCATATCTGAAAAACTTCACAAGGTTTGGAATGTTGTCGCTAGATGGTATGAGTTGAAATGGTTTGTATATAACTAATTATTACTGGCATAATAACTTAATAAAGCAGTGTGATAAGTTCAGTTTTACTCAAGAATTTTTACCCTTATTATCCAAGAATTTTAGCTCCTTTCATTCAAGAATTTTGACTGCCTGTAAGCATCATTTACAATGAACTTTGTGATTTCATGTAAACTTTAGTTGTTTGAGTATTCTTCCACAGCTATTATTGGACCTAAGAAGCAAAATTCAGATCAAATCAAATCAAAATCACTTTATTTGCAATGAGGTGTCAACCTCGGTGGCAAATGAGGTACATAGCCTAATTTACAAACACTACACAATATTAAAAGAATACAGTAACTTAATGTACTATTCACACATTGATTGAACTCCCCTCCCACAACTGCTGTAGGAATCACATAGCAAGTGTAATGTTTCTAGGAATACAGCTCTAAGTTATAGCACTTCTTTCTTTTCCCTGATTTTGTCTACTCTGCTCTTGAATATCTGAACTGATTTTGGAAAGGGATCAAACACCGCCCTTGGTAAACTGTCCCATTCCTTCACACCCTTCCCAATGAATGAAAATTTACCCCCAATCGCTTCTGCTAAAGTGCCGTCCAATTTTGAATTTGTGGTCTGCCCTGCCAATATAATTTCTTTCCAATTGTAGCCTCTCATGGATTTCCCCCCATGCTTCCTCTCCTGTACGCTCTATATAACCCTACAAGTCTGTTTTTCTCCCTTCTCTTACTTAATTTTTCCCCTCCGAAGCTTCTCTAACATATCTGATACGCTGCTTCTTCTCCTAAAATCCCCTATCACAAATCTTGCTGCTTTCCTTTGAACACTCTCAATTTCTTGTATTAGGTATTCCTTTTGCTGGGACATGCAAAATATAACCTGAAAAGAAAAATCACCCTATACCAAGTTCAACCTCCATTAACACTCCGCCCCCTGCTTGATCTGATGAACTGTGATTAGACAAGTCTGAATTCCACAATTCCTACAAAAATACAAGAAATGAAAATTTACCACAATGAATCTTTAAACATTTGGATTCATAGAAATTATTTTAGAGCATAGCCTCGTTTAAGATGAACATACTTTGAAGCACTGGACCCTTCATGGTGTAGATGCCCAGATTGCTTCACAGCTCAGCGTTAATTTGTGTTTGGCACTGCGAGCTAGCTGTGGTCATTATGCAGATTTTTCTTCCTTTTAAATCTACAAATTGTTTTAGTTTACTGACTAGTCCGCCTCGTTGCATACTTCCTTGCACTCTTGGCTGTCACCGCAGAGGTCTAGGTTCGATTCCCGGCTCTGCCAAGAAATTCAATTTTGGTCTGGGGGCTGGTACGGGGTACTCTCAGCCTCGATTCCTACCTTGGCTATCCTGGAAGTGGTTTTCCGTGGTTTCCCATTTCTACTCCAGGCGAATGCCGGGATGGTTCCTAAATTACTGCCATGGCTGCCTCCTTCCCAGTACTCATCTAAATTACAAGTACACACACTAATACAGCCATCATAATACACAGGTTATCAGACAAATTCCACACACAGTACACGGGGTTACATGACCACGATGTCGCAGGGCCGCTAAATGAATCGACAACAACAGTTTACTGATTTGAATCACATCATTTTAAAATGTGCGGATCCACAGGTGGTTGATTGAATTCTCTTGTTGCAGATCCTCAGGGAAGCGAAATGAGAGGGACAACGTGGACCCACTAATAGGAACTGACATTAAATACACGGAGGTGCTCCATAATATCAACTTCAATGTGCCAAAGGTACGTTGCCATAAACCCAAGCACAATCATACAGTGTGTATACATTATTTAAAAATGAATCTGTAAGAGTGATGTCCCAGAACACCCAGGCGAAGTCAGCAATCGGGGAGAAGTGAGTGAGGGTGGTCGGAAAGTATAAGTGTTGAAAATTACTTCATGGGAATACAAACAAATTAAGAATATATTCTTCTTGAAAATCTTACAGGAAAAATAATTTTAATTTCTTCCCATGTGAGTAGTTAATAATGTACTCATATTTTCAGGGCAAGCTCATAGGTGTTTGTGGACATGTTGGCTCGGGCAAGACTTCCCTACTGCTGGCTTGCTTGGGACAGCTGAGGATACTATCTGGCCAAGTGACACGAGACGGCTCTTGTGGTTATGTCAGTCAAGAAGCATGGATTCTTAACACCACCCTGCGAGAGAATATTCTCTTTGGAGAAAGCTTTAATTCAAAAAGGTATGGTTCACTTCTCCACTGTCATCACCACAGTGGTTTGAAGAGTTCTGAGCAGTTATTACACAGTTCGCAATATCTAATTAATGTTGTAAAAGAAATAATTTGTATTTTGTACATTCCTCCCACACCTGAGTGTGCTCCGGAGCGTTACTACTAGACCTAGCTGAAAGAAAAGATGGAAAGGGTGCAAAAATAAGCTTACGTAAGTCATGAGGAAAGTGTGAAGGCTCCTACACAGATTTAAGAGCATTCTGGAAGACCCTAAGTACTTCACACTTTCCTCACGACTCAGGTAATTTTTCTTTTTTTTCTCCTCGTAACCTTATTAAAATCAATGAAAAATCATAGTCTGTTTTATCGCTTGCTGCCAATTGAAGGAAGCGTCTCATCAGCTCCGTATTGACGGGGATTTTTACTATTTAAGGAGGAGTTTGCTCACATTTTATACAAAGGTCTGTTCTCTGAGAGGATTTTTATGTTTTAACAATAGTATAATGAACAGTTTTTTTTTTATAAAGACAATAATTCTCTACAAGAAGATCTGCAAATTTAGCAAGAAGATGGTTCATTTCAACAAAACTTACCCACGATAGTTAACATTTCACCTATTATTTTGTTCAGCTGTGTCTAAATGTTCTTATTCTTGACAGCATGTTGAAACAATTGTACACAGTTTTATAAGTTGAATTAGAAAGTATTGACTGGGTGGAAAGGAATAAAACAACATACAGTATATTTTGAATTGAGTTATTACAAGCCAGTATGGAGCAATTTTATCAAAACGACCTGGTCATGGTCTTTATCATAGCTCATTATGATCATATGTTTCGAGCAGGGGGATGGCAATTGAAATGTAACCAACCGTCGCATTGCCTAACTCAAAACCATGGTCGTCTCTTTCACAATCCTCGCCTGAATTACAAATACACTCACTGCTACAGACATCATAACAAGACAGGCTATCAGACAAATTCTACAAACACCTACTAAGTACACAGGGCTAAGTGACCATGATGTCCAAGCCCCTCAAATGAATCAGCAACAAAACCTATGGTCTATGGAATTATAAAGATGCTGAAGAATTCTTATTGCAAAAGGTCTAAGGCAAGGGGGAGTTCTGTCTCCTCTTCTCTTCATTGCTGTGACGAATAACATCCAACAAAATGTATCCCAAACCATCGGCGATGGAAAAATGAAAGTTATGCTCTTTGCGGATGACGTGTGTGGGGTGATTCCAAAGAAGAATTGCAAGAACAGATCAAACCATGGACAGAAAGATAATAATGTTATTGGTTTTACGTCCCTTTTAACTACCCTGGCTTTTAGAGACGCCGGGGTGCCGGAATTTTGCCCCGAAGGGGATCTTTAACGTGCCAGTAAATCTACTGACACGGCTCCCTCGCATTTGCGCACCCTCAAATGCCAGCTGACTGCGCCAGGTTTCGAACCTGCAACCTTGGGCTCAGCAAGCGAGAACGTTACCCCTGAGCCACGCAGCCAGACGGACAGAAAGAGCAAAGGAATATGGTCTTATGTTTAGTGTAGAAAAAATAAGAATAAGAATAGGTTGCACTATAGAGAGTCATCATCATCATCATCAGCAGCAGCCGATACTCGTATCCGAGCGTTCGTTTCTTCCCTGCACTCCTAAGCTCTCGTGTCCGCACCTTGGAGATGCCTCTGATGACTCAGCAGACCGATCCTCGCATAGAACATGCGGTTGCATACATCACATCTGATGGTACGGGGTGGACGTGGAAGTGTTTGGCGGAGTTTTCTTCTCTGAAGAGGTTCCGTTTCCTGTCTTTGACGATTTTGTTCAAAAAGTAGAACAGCGTCGAAGGTGGTTTTGCGCCAGCGCGAACGGTACTCTGCAAGGGTACACCATGTATCTGGATTGATATATACATTTTTGAAGGTTTCTTTGAGCTGATCTTTAAAATGTTTCAAAGGTGCACCTGTTGGTCTCTTGCCCGTGCTGTGTTCACTGTACAAGATCTGCCGAGGGAGTCTGTCATCACTCATACGCTGGACATGGCCAGACCATCTAAGCCGATGGCCAATAATGATGGACTCAATACTCTTCATTTTTGCTCTCTCGAGTACCGTGACATTAGGCATGTAGTCATCCCATTTGATGTGCATAATGGAGCGGATTTCTTGCTGGTGGAAGCATTCCAATTTTTTGATGTTCCGGCGGTATAGAGTCCAGGTCTCACATCCGTAGAGCAGCGTAGAGATGACAACAGCTAGGTATACCATCAGCTTTGTTCCCATCCTTAGGTCTTAGTTCTGGAATACACGATGTAAGAGGCGTCCAAACGCAACATGCGCAGCGTGAATTCTGTTATCCACATCTTTTTTCGACAGTTCATTGGGTCGACAGAATGCCCCCAAGGTATAAGAAGTGATCAACTCGTTCCAAGGAAGTGCCAGAGATGGTGATATCAAAGTCAGGGGTGGAGGTTCCAGGGACAGGTTGAACCAGCACTTTGGTCTTCTGGATATTTATGGTCAGGCCAAAGCGTGAGTATGCTCTCTCGAAGCAATTAACAGATTGCTGCAACTCGTCAGCTGAGAGGGCTGATGAAGCGTTGTCGTCGGCATATTGCAGTTCTGTAACCAAGATGGTAGAGGTTAATCTTTTGGAGCGGAGCCTGGTTCAGTTGAAAAGACCTCCATCATACCGATATCTAATCTCCACGCCAGGGATGTTCGCAGACGATGTCTCATATAGCATGGGCGCCAGGCACAGGGCAAAAAGTGTAGAACACAGCCTTGCTTGAGCCCATTGGTAGTGGAGAATTCAGCGGAGATGTCATTCTGATATAGTACCTGTCCAACCATACCATCTTGGAGAGCTTGAATCAGTCTAACAAAATGTTCAGGACATCCAAAGCGCCTTAAAACCATCCACATGGCATTTCCGGGAACAGTATCAAAGGCTTTTTCAAGATCGTAAAAGACTATAAGAACAGAGGTTTCATTTGCTCCCTACATTTCTCCTGCAGGTGTCTTACACAGAAAATAATATCAATGGTTCCCCGTGAAGTACGGAATCCACACTGGGATTCAGGGAGTATTCTTTCTGAGATGGCGTGTAGTCGATTCAAGAGGATTCTAGCAAAGATTTTTCCCACTATTGAGAGAAGGGAGATACCGCGGTTGTTTCCACAGATACTTCGGTCGCTTTTCTTGAAGATGGTAACAATGGTGGCGTTTTTCCAATCAGCAGGTACTTTTCGTGTTTCCCAGACCAGAAGGAAAAGTCTGGTTTTCAGGGGTAGGCCTCGGCTTTGAATGAGTTCAGAGGGATGTTGTCTGATCCTGGGGCCTTCCTTGGTTTCAGACTGCTCAAGGCTTTGACAAACTCTTGAAAGAATGGGGGCATCGCCATCCAAGGTTGAGGCAGATGTTGAGGGACAAGGCGCAGAAAGTCTTCAGCTGCAGTGGAGCTACGATTTAAAAGAGAGCTGAAGTGTTCCTTCCATCTATCCAAAACTTCTTGAGTGCTGGTGAGAATGGTGGTATCATCAGCACCTGAAGAGGTCCATATAACTCTTTTAAAACCACGTAAAAGTTGAGTAGATCTCTGCTGTCTGAATATCTCTGGAGCTCCTCAGCCTTTTCGTGCCACCAGTTGTCTTTTATCTTCCGGATTTCAGCTTGACACTTCTGTTATAGTTCGCAGAGATGGTTTAGTTTCTCTGTGGAAAACGGGTCTCGTGTAAGGGAAAGGTAGGCTTCCCTTTTATCACTGATTAGTTTCAGTATTTCTTCATGAGGATGTTATGATAAACCTATGAATAGCTCACTTCCTGTTGGAGAGATGGATGGAAATGTTTGATCCTCCGTATTGGCAAGCCTGCAAACTGGACTTGCATCCCTTGTGCAGTGACGACTCATATGCACAAATAAATGCAATGTTTCCGTAAAAATAATTTATAAAATCTTAAGTAATTAATCTCTTGGGCATTCTAAAATAAAAGAGTTGGAATTTCAGCACAATGTTACAGGAAGCATGCTATATTTGAAATACAGATGTGCAATATGTATATGTGCAGGTACTACGAGGTGCTGTATTACTGCTCCCTCACTGAAGACCTAAACATGCTACCGGGAGGTGATCAAACTGAGATAGGGGAGAGGGGAATCAACTTGTCCGGGGGACAGAAGCAGCGTGTTGCTCTTGCTCGAGCTCTCTATGCCAACAGGTTAGTTAACATTAGCTCCCTAGTGCTATTTATGACCAAACACCGGCAATTGAACACTACCGGTACCTATTTATGTTTGCTCTTACATCGTGTATTATCATCATGTGTAATTTAAATAAGATCGGAGGTAGATGTAGTTTGATGTTGTGGGTTATTCCCTGATCCTGAAAAGAATTTACATGAGATTAATAAATACACTTGCATGACCATAATGTTGACGGCTAGTCAGGCAATATATTTTGAATTAATATTAAAATATCTGCCTTTCAATGCAATTTATTAATTAGTACTCACAGGTACATGTTTCGGGGGCTTTCACACTCCCCCTTCATCAGCCTACTTAACAAAACCTTTTAAGAAAACTTTCCTTCTTCATGTGATTTATATTTCTTATCAACTTTATGCAAATATAGCAGCGACTTACCAAGCATACCACTCCTTGTTATTGCCCAAAATATGTACCGAGTTTGGTATAAATAGTTTGATGTTTGACAGGTGGAAGATTTTGTAATTTTCTAAGTAATTTGTAGGGATATTTACTTCCTGGATGATCCTCTGAGTGCTGTGGATGCCCACGTGGGGAAACACATCTTTGAGAAGTACATCCTCTCTGCCTTGCGTGACAAAAGCGTGGTTCTAGTCACTCATCAAGTACAGGTACCTACTGCTTTTTATAATACTGGTTTGCATAATTGCAACATCCTGCATTTGTTTTTCTTATTTAAGAAGGCTTTTAGACTAGAAAGGGCTTGAAACATAATTTTTTTATTGTGCAATATGTAAATTTAGTATATGTAGTTAACACATAGAGGATTATAATTTAATACATTTTTATTTTATTTTTCATTAAGGTAGATGATTTTGATATTTTCCCATTACATTACAACAGCCATCAATTTCACCAATTTATTTTCTGTGCACATGGACTTGATAACAATCTTGTACTATCTGTTTTCACTAAAACACTCTGTATCTGTTGACAGTACCTCAGTAAGTGTCATCAAGTGTACATGCTGAAGGATGGTCACATCATTGAACATGGCACACATGAGGAGCTAATGGCCAAGGATGAAGACTATGCATTGATGGTCAAGACTTGCCTCCTAGACAAGAATCAAAATAGTGATTCCAAGTAAGTTCTTTGACATTCTGCAGCCCTTTGCAAACTTACTTCATTCCTGTCTTAGTTAACTGAATAATAATACTTTTGGGGTAATTTTCACTCATACTCTTATCCATTTATGAAACTTGTGTAACTATTAATGAAGTTTATAATGAAACACCTGATAATACTTTAATGTTTAATGGAGCATGTTTTAAACATTTCATTGGGGCATTGTCAGCATGAGTTGTATTAAGATAACATCCTACTTCACTCTACATTGCCTTCTTCCCACGTGGTACTGTACCGAAGACACAAAATCGCACAAAGACATAAATTTGAGAAGCTTAGGTTATATTTTGGATCCTAATAGGTATTTTAGTGTCGTAACTTTTGTTGAATTATATGTATAGCTCCACCTTTTCTAGGGCTTTCCCCATTCGGACTGGGCAGCAGTGCTCCTAAATAGGCCTGCCCAGTCACAGATGCAGGGCTGGATCACTGAGTAGTCACACAGTCTCGGGGAGGTTACCATCACACATCTGCCGCCAACATGGCAGATCCCAAAAGCTGCTTACGTCGCCCTTATCTCATTGCCGTTTGACTAGAGGAATGGCGGGAAAGTGTGCCATAGGCGTGACTTTGTATAGGGTGGATCTCAACTTGCCACAGTGACCCACACACTATGATTCTGGAACCATTTTCTGCGGCACATGTAGAATGAGACTTGCAGTTTCCATCACCACAATTGCAATGGACTGCTGCAGACTTGAGAAAAGGTGAGTTGCGTCTATACAGTCAGTCCATGTGGCATGACCGTTGGAAACCTCAAAATTAATACGTTCCTCATCTGCCAGTGTTGCCCTGGCTTCACCAGAGCCCTGTTAGTTTTTCAGGGGTCGTGTAGGACCTTCACAGCTACTGTAGTGGTCCTGGGGCACACAGAGTACCCACTATACCTCACCTCTACAGGCATGCCCCTACTTCAGGCCATTGTCCTTCTCCCATGATGTGGACGAGGGTTTGGACTCGTGGAAGACAAGGGGTAGACCTAGGAGGCGATTATTAGATTCAGTGTTCAACTATTTCAAAATGAGAGGCTTAGAAGTAGAGGAGGCTGCAGTGCTAACTGCTAATGGGGGTCCTTATTGGTGACTTGTTTCCAATCAGAGGTGCTAGACTGGGCACTGAAAGATAAAACAGTCTCAGATGTGTGAATGAGATATGATTAGTTGATTGATAACATTTTTAGACAATTTTGACTTACCGTAAGTTATCTTTTTTTTAGCCAATTTTCATTTTATGAAAAAAATAGGCTTATGAGATCACCTTTTGTCCGTGTGTGTGTGTGTGTCCCCTAATAAATTCTAAACGGCTGGAGCGATTACAATGAAACTCGGTAAGATCATAGCACTGTTCTGGCCGACCCCGACCGTGCCCTTCAAATTTTATTGTCTGTCACCAATCTAACATGGCGGCGGTGCATAATATTTCACCAGCATTCAGTATCTCTGAAACTATTACCGATATCGAACTGAAATTCTGTACGGTGATAAAGAGCACTACTAGAAGTTTGCCTATGTAACTTACAAAAACCTGGTGACTACAAAACCAACAAGGCGGACAAGCGAACTTGAGACTTTTAAATAGACTATTCTCGCGATTTAACCATCCAAACGTAATGAAACTTGGTACAGCAAATGTTTATACACATTGTAATGCACTGGAGTCTAATGTAGTTCAATTTTTTACATAACCTCAAAATGGCGGCTGTGCGAAATATTTCACTGGCATTCTATATCTCCGAAACTATTATAGATATCACCCTGAAATTTTGTACGGTGATAAAGGGTACTGATACAAGTTTATATATGTAACTTTCATAAACCTGTAACGTACAAAACGAACATGGCGGCCAAGCAAAGTTGAAACATTTTAATAGACTTTTCTCGTGATTTAACTCTCTGAGCGCAGTGAAATTTGGTACAGTAAATGGTTTTACATATTGTAATGTACTGGCATCTAATTTAGTTCAATTGTTTACATAAACTCAAGATGGCGGCTGTGCGAAATTTTAAAATTAAGTTTTTATTTCTTGTGTCGTAATCATGCGATCGAAGTGAAAGTTTGCTTAATGAACCTAGGCAATAATTGTCCTTGAATGGTACATAACTCTATGGCCTATACATATAACAATCCAAAATGGCGAGCATCCGAAATATTTAGACGGTTCTCAATATCTATGAATCTTTTACAGCAATTGAACTGAATTTTTTAATGTTCATAGAGGCTATGAACATATGTTCACCTGTAGGACTTTCAGTAACCTGGTGAGCAATAATCCAATATGGCGGCGATGCGAAGTATAAATATTTAAATGGACGTTGCTCGCGAATTAACTATCCGAGTGCAGTGAAACGTTACACGTTAAATGCTTATACAAATGTTAATCCACTGGCATCTAATTTATTTCAATTGTTTGCATAATCACAAGATGGCAGCTGTGCGAAATTTTAAAATCTCGTTTTTACTTCTTGTGTTCTAATCATGCGATTGAAGTTTGAATGCTACACGTACACAATCATCTTAATGTAATAGTACAAAAAAAATCCAACCTGGCAACCATCTGAAATATTTAGACGGTTCTCATATCTACGAATCTATCACAACCTTCAAACTGAAATTTTGTATGTTGATAGAGGCAATTAACATGAGTAGGATATATGAAAATAGGCTGTATAGTTCTTCACGGAACTACTTGTTTTTAAGTACAATATTATCACAGATCTATGGATCTATGAAGTATGTTTACGAACATGCTAATACTGTTTCAGTGAGGAGCACGTGGATCATTCCGGGGGTGGCTTGTTGCCCGACGATCAGTTACAGGACAAGAGCACGAACCTTTCACCCAAGAGCGAGGACAAGACAAACCACACAGGTACACTTGGGATGTAGGGGAGCATTTGGGGTCTGTTCTGCTGCTGTAATCTACGGTAAAATATAACTTTACTTCCAGGTACAGAACAGCTCATAGCTCCAGAGACTGTGACGCGAGGTCGTATTTCTCAGGGGACATATCAGAACTACATATCAGCTGCTGGAGGTTATTGCTTAGCCATGGTGGTCATCCTGAGCTTCTTGTTCAATGCTGGAAGCACAACGTTCAGCTCTTGGTGGTTGGCAACCTGGATTAATGCGGGTGGAGGGGTAAGTTACTCTTGATATTTCCCATGAAACTTGGATCATGTATTGGCATGGTGTCCACAGGCAGGAAAAGTCAGGAATAGTCAGGAAAAGTCAGGAATTTTGTTTTTGGTAAGGAAAAGTCAGGAAAAAGTGTGAAAAAATGGCATGAGTCAGGAAAAAATGGCGTGAGTCAGGAAAAAATGGCGAAAAGTATTAGAAAGTCAGGAATTTTATATTAACCATACAGTATTTTGTGTTTTACAGCCATATTTTGATGTTACTAGTTCAACTAATCTCTGAAGATAAAAAGCAATAACTCACTGGACATTATAGTAAGTTTCCATTTTTACAGTACATCATAGTAAAAACCTCTTTTACCTATTTTTTGTGTGCTTTTTTGGCGTTGGGGTAGGGATGTGGCGACCCCATCACTATAGTTTAGGTTATTAAGTACTTTGATTTATGTATTATTGCATTATAATTTACTTTATTTTGTATTTTAAATGAATAAAGAGGCAAGCATTGGCAGCTATAAAGATGGTGGAGGCTGCAAATAAAAAAGATATATGTATTTGCTCAATAAACCTTTTTTTCCGATGTTACGATGACTTCGCGAGTCAGGAATTTTGTTGAAAAATGGTCAGGAAAAGTCAGGAAAATTGACATTGAAAATTCTGTGGACACCATGTATTCATTCTCAACTGGAACATCTGGGGTGTGACAGTTGCATGTAAGAGGGATTTTTGGAGTCCCGTTTCTTGCTCCACCCTGCTAAACATCATCAGACGTCTCCCCCACCTGTATCATAGACATTCAGCAGGCTAGTAGCAGCGGTGTCTTGTTCTGGGGCACGTTCTAGGGCCTTTGGTCATCGTAACACACACGGTGGTGAACCAGTTAGTCGACAGTTTGCACAAACTTTGCTTGGCTTTCAGTGTTATCAATGTAATAAAAAGGATCGTCAGTTTTAGTTCCCCAGAGGTCCAGGTTCAGTTCCCAGATCTGACAAGAAATTTTAATTCTGGTGCGAGGGCTGGAACGGATTACACTCAGCCATCCCGGAACTGGTTTTCCATAGTTTCCCCACTTCTACTCCAGGCAAATGCAGGGATGGTTCCTATCTTAAGGCCATGGCCGCCTCCTTCCCAATATCCCCAATTTACAATTACACGCACTAGTGTAACCATCGCTATTACACAGATTATCACAAAATTACACACACTAGTGTAACCATCACTATTACACAGGTTATCACAAAATTACACACACTAGTGTAACCATCACTATTACACAGGTTATCACAAAATTACACACACTAGTGTAACCATCACTATTACACAGGTTATCACAAAATTACACACACTAGTGTAACCATCACTATTACACAGGTTATCACAAAATTACACACACTAGTGTAACCATCACTATTACACAGGTTATCACAAAATTACACACACTAGTGTAACCATCACTATTACACAGGTTATCACAAAATTACACACACACTCACCCAATACACGGAGCTATATGATATCGCAGCCCCTAAAATAAGCAACAACAACTTTTTTAGTTCAGTCAAATAGACTTAGTGATACCCAAATATATAGTCAGAACCTGTGAGTTTATAGGTCAGGATGTTGGAAATACCATAGGCGTACGATATTCCATTTAAAATGAAAGATTCTAGAACCGAATTCGATAACAGGAATTTCAGAAAGCAGGAAATAATTCAAGGGTGGGGAGACACAAACATGTGACCATCTGTCACAATTAAGGTGTATTGTCTTGTTTGTTCTTACAGAATGGACCATAAATTTAAAAAAAGAAGGAAAGTTAAGTAACTCTTCCCTGCTTTTAGTAATACCCAGTCCTTAACGTCATGTGCATCCAAATAGGTACGGTACCTTATACTATGTGGCCACACAGCGGCAGATGACCTCACTGTTCTGCACGTTGAAGCAACATACTACACATGGGTTAAGCCAGAGAATTCACTGCCAGTAGATAAGGCTTATTATGGTATTCATTATATGAAGCTTTACTCTGATAGGATACAAGAAACTAATGTACAGAAAGTTTTTGATTTCCAACTGCCGCCACCTTTCATTTTTGAAAGCAATTGAACATCATTAGATGCTTAAGTTATATATTTAGCTTTAAATAGAGATTGGCTGTGCCAAGTTTCACTATGCTCAGATTATAAGATTGCCAGAAGAGTAATTTTAGATATTTGGAAAACATGTGGCCACCATGTTGTTTGTGTCTTTATTAGGTTTTGAAAGTCATACTGTATGTACTTACTTAATAGTCCTCTATCACTATGTAAAATTTCAGTTTAATTGCTTCGATAGGTTTGGAGATATTGAGGACCAGTGAAATATTTTGCAAGACTACCATGTTGGATTGTGTTAAATGTTGCTCATTGAGTTATATACTAGTAGATACATATTATAGTAGTGGTTCAATGATAAGAACTTTAAATTCAATCGCTTGATTAGGGTACAAGAAACAAAAGCATGATTTTTTTAACATTCAATGATTGATACTGCTGTTTTGCCAGGAAAGCCCATTTATTGTGTTTGGATTTGGCCTGACCACCATGTTGGTTTTATGCTCACCATGTTTTTGAAGCTGACTTAATTGTACTGTAATTACCGTACTTTATAGATCTTCTACTTGTTACTCACACTTTTCAACACAACTTACTTTGTTTGAGGCGTTATATCCCCTTCAGGTACATGTTTCAGACCAAAAGCGGTCCTTCTTCAGCCTATTCAGCAAGCTCTTGGTCTAAAATAATCACTGTACTGGTGAAAGTAAATCACCTTAAAATACATAAATACCGTATTTGTTCACGTATATCTCGCCCCCGCGTATATCTCACACCCCATTTTTTTTATTTGAAATTTCGGGGGGGAAAAAGTACTTGCATATATCTCGCATTCATTTCTGACGCCGTCATATAAATGACCATAATAACCTTGAGGTAGAAACACGTTCGATTTAGCGCGCCACATCAGTCGTCATTGTCCAGGAACTTGTCCGAAGCGATACTAACAGGAAGAGCAAACAACAACGAGTTGATCCGAACTTGTCTGATACGAGCCGATTAGGGAACGAGGCGCCGCCTTGCGACATGTTCGAATTAGCGATTAGCGCGCTACAACATTCATCAATACGCAATGTTATCGTTCGTTTTGGCGGCAGAGGTTTCCTTTATTGTTGTCCGTCAGTTACCTTGTAGACATCAGTACCAGTACTCTGGCTTCGAAGATAAAGAAAATCTCTGCTATACCACTCGCCCCAACATGCATGTATGTTTCGAAGATTGCGCAAGTAGGCCTACTGTTACGTCGCAGAGAAACGCAGTTCAGTCTTCTCGAATCTCAGTGATTACGCGTTGCGTCGCATCAGAGTTCGGCCGCGTGCAAGCACGTGGTGCTGCGTGAGTGTTACCACGCGGTACATCGTTAGTCTTCGGCCGCAGTCGGTTCGAGCTCGCTCGTTCATGTAGCGAGGAATCGATATGGAAGATGATCGATCGTATCGATCGCTAAGTGTCTGCGCTCTAAATTCCTTTTCTGCCTTGAATCGTCTTTAAATGAGCGTATGACGTCTTTTTCATAGGTTCTTGATGTCGCATAACCATAACGAATATAATTAAATGGTGTCGACGGACATTGTTGTGAATAGCTTCTTGAAGACGGGCATCGCAAATGCATTAGACGGAAGTCAGGATGAAACAGTATAGGATGATGACCAGAATAATGCCCGAGAGAGTACCTCAGAGATTGGCAGCAGTGACAATGAATAGGGCGAGTACCGTATGCCAGTTGCCTTGTTTCAATAATGCAAATTTTGTGTTTTTTCGGGAATACGGTCATTCCCCGCGTATATCTCGCACCGAAAATTTTCACACAAATTTGCGGTCAAAAAAGTGCGAGATATACGGGAGCAAGTACGGTAATGAAGATGAAATGACACTGGGATGATGGATGATAATAAAAATATTTAAAAAATTAGTTAAAAGTTTAAAACATTATGTCGCTCTAATTGTTGTGTTGTTCGGTGACAGCTCTATATTTGACGTTTGGATGTTGTTCTGTAAACAATGAACCATTATGAGTTGATGGACCTGCGTGAGTCATGCATGTATCGTTTCAAACTTACATGATCGAGGTGAGGTCCGTGTTGCTTGTCTTCGTGTAGGAGACTGCCCGAAGTGAAAGCTTGCCCGCTACTAGCCTGTGTCTTCTATCGCCATACAAAATTTCAGGTTGATTGCTGCCTTATAGTTTCGAAGATATTGCGAACAGGATAATATTTTACTTGGTCGCCATGTTGGATACGTGACATTTATTGAAATTTGATAGGCATGGTTGGGGTTAGACAGTCTAGTAGTAAGTTCGTACCATGTTTCATTGATATTGCGCCTGGTTAGGATCTGTCAATGCGAGACCTCCTTTTTCGGGAAGGACTAGAAGTGAAGGTTCTAGTCTAATAAGAAAATGAACTTTACTAAGTAGGAACAGATTGAACATTGATGAGTAAATAGCAATGGAAACAGTTTGCCAATAACAGGGGTATTTTATTCATACACAACTTTCAAAAGAGTAACAATAAATAAATATATAAACATGTAATGGAAATGTGACCTTTGACAGGCCTACATCAAGCGAACAAGATTTCATAAGCTTGAAAAAGATTAACAATAAATGAATATATAAACATGTAATGGAAATGTGACCTTTGACAGGCCTACAACAAGCGAACAAGATTTCATAAGCTTGAAAAAGATTAACAATAAATGAATATATAAACATGTAATGGAAATGTGACCTTTGACAGGCCTACAACAAGCGAACAAGATTTCATAAGCTTGAATGCCAACAACCCTGAGAATAAGTAACCACTTTGTGGCCAGTTAGTCTGAAGTAGAACTATGCAGGGTAAAATAGTGAGTAACTATAGTGCTCAAATGAAGGCTTAAAATTTAGCCTAGGACTGCACACAGAGAGTAGGCTAGTTTATTTACAGAAAAAAAAATCAACATTAATTAACATGCCAGAAGGGATAACATCCTGCTAGTCGCTTGATAGTTATAAGACAAAGTTGTTTGCAATTGAAATGGGAGCATTCCCAAAAACACTTTGATAGATTAAATGAAGAACAAGCCATTCACTTCGTCAGATAGGTGAACTGGTGTTAAGCCCAATAGTTTGTACAAAAATGGAGAAAAGAATGATTTGTTTTGAAGGAAAGTTAACATGCGAAAGAGAGAGAACAGCCGTTTTCTCATAGCCTACAATTTAAAGGCATAATACATGCTTAAACCACTTAATAGAAAGAAATAAGTTGAGTTTGGCATAGTTTGACAAGTTGTTTAAGTCAGGTAACAAACCCTAAAAAGAAAGATATATTTTTAAGGTTTAGAAATTTTTGAGGTTATAATAAACACTTAGCTTGTTGGCGTGGGTGTAGAGGAATTTCCACATAATATAAATAGAGGAAGAGCGTGTTGATCACTTTTTTCCGTCTTGGAAATGTTGAAGACTTCGTGCCCAGCACAAAACTGACGTAGGCCAATCATCGATGTAAACTTAGATAGACTTTGTAGAACTCGGTTTTGATCACTTTTTTCCTTCTTGGAAATGTTGAAGACTTCGTGCCCAGCACAGAAGAAAATTTGTTTATCGTTTTTTGCTCACGACAAACTGACGTAGGCCAAGTATCGATGTTAACTTATATAGATTTCGTAGATTTTAGAATGCACTGCTGGTTTGACTAGAAGCATTTTGCGATGTATTAGCACACAGCGTTGAGACACATTCAAGCGTTGTGCAAACAGCGTGAAGACAGCTGACGACGAGTGACTGGCATTGTGACTTGCTGGAGACAGACAGTTGATGTAGGCCAGGGCAGGCTATATACCGGAGATCACGCGGAATGCGTGACGAGGACAGGTGGCGTCGGCCAATCCGAGAGCATGGAAAATTCTCGAAAACTGCTGAGGCCAATCAGAGCAAGGGGCCAACTGAAAATGAACCTCGTGACCAACATTAGTTCCGGAAATCATTACAGTGTCATGGAACACGTGCTAGCAAGCACAGATTGAAGAAAAATGGAATGACATGACAGGTGAGAGGTTATGTTATAATAAAAATAAGTGAACTTTGTAAATTTCACTGAAAAGTGAACATACTGCCAGAGGGGCATCAGAGAAAAAAAAAAAAAAATAACATGAGAGAGAAGAGCTAGAGTGGCAGAGGGCAAATGACTGAAATAGGACGAACACAGTGTCCTGATGAAGTTTTAAGTTTGACCACTCGAACTCTAGCATCTCTGCCATGATAGCATTTTATAACACGACCAGTTTTCCATACAAGAGGAGGACTTGGGTCTTTGAGAAGAACCAAATCACCCTCCTGAAGGTTAGGCTGAGAGAGCTGCCACTTGTTCCTCCTTTGGAGCGAGTGAAAATACTCAAGTCTCCACCTCTTCCAAAATTGAGCTTTAAGGGATTCTATCTTTCTCCACAAGATAGGCAAAGACAGATCAAGTTTACGATCAAGCAACGGGGGAGACGCAGCTAAGGAACTGCCCACCAGAAAATGACCTGGAGTCAAAGGAAGGAAATCACAAGGATCGTTGGAAAGAGGAGAAGGAGGTCGTGAGTTGACAATTCCCTCAATGAGAATTGAATTCTTCGTAAGTTACAATACTAGAGCCTAGAGTTTTCTTTAAATGATTTTTTATGAGTTTCACACAAGATTCCCATCGTCCGCCGTGATGGGGAGCGTAAGGAGGGATGAAATGCCATTTGAATTGGTTTAAGTGCGAGTAATTGGAGATTTGTTCTTTCGCACGAGGGGAACAAAGGGCTTTATACCATTGCTGCGAAGCTCCAACAAAGGTTTTGGCATTATCAGAGAAGACTTCTGAAGGAATGCCTCTTCGTGAAATGAATCTAGAGAAAGCGGAAAGAAAGTATGAGGTGGAGGCACTAGTTACGAGCTCAAGATGAATAGAGCCGGTGACCATACAGACAAATAGAGAAACGTATAGTTTTCCAAGGATTTTCCTTTTAGCACTGGGGTGATTTTGTTGATACACAAACGGATCGGCGTAATCAATGCCGGTGAAGGAAAAAGGCCTGCAGGGAGCTGAACGAAATGGGGGAAGGTCAGCCATGAGTTGCTGATTAGGTTTAGGCTTAGCTTTGAAACAAGTAATACATTTATGTATAACAGAAGTGACTTCGTGTAAACCATTAATAGGCCAGTATTTTTCCCGTATCAAGTATAGAAGGGTTCTAGAACCAACATGCAAGTTTTGATAATGAAACTGACGAATGATTATCCGAGTGACATGATGTTTAGACGGAAGGATAATAGGGTGCTTTTTTTCATCGGAGAAGTCAGAAAGAGAAAGTCTGCCGCCCACTCTTAACAAACCATCGTCATCTAGAAAAGGGCATAAGGCAAAAAGCCTGCTGTGTTTCTTGAGAGTTTTACCTTTAGCCAATATGTTTATTTCGACTGAGAATGCCTCTCTCTGGGTGAGCCAAAGAACTTTGATGGTGGCAATTTGCAGTTCAACAGCCGAAAGAAAAGGCTGAGGGAATAGAGGTTGATCTAGTACTAAAAATTTCCATCTGAGCACATAAGCAGTGACGCGCACTAGTTTTTGAAAAGAAGAGTAACGTTCCAACAAGGAAGGAGTGTTGGCAGTTACAAAGGCAGAAGCTTTTTTGCTGATTTCAGGAATATCCTCTAACGGGAAATTAGAGTTGGAAGGTCGGTTTTGAATTCTTTCAGAAAGCCATGAAGGGCCGTGCCAGTACAAACAGGATTGAGATAGTGACTTAGGTGAACAACCACGAGAAATGAGGTCGGCGGGGTTGTCTTTGCTAGAAACATGGTTCCATTGTTCTGGTTTAGAAACAGTTTGAATTTTCTCAACTCTGTTAGCTACAAAAGTTTGCCAATTAGAAGGAGGTTTAGAAATCCATGCCAAAGCAATAGAGGAATCTGTCCAAAAATATGTGTGCGAGAACTTACAGTTGAGTGTTTGTTTGAGTTTGTTAGCTAATTCGGCAGCAAGTAGTGCGGCACAGAGTTCAAGACGAGGTAATGAAACGGGTTTCAAAGGCGCAACCTTAGATTTAGCACATATCAAATTGGAGAAAAAGGGGGAGCGGCTTACAATGTAAGCACAACATCCGTATGCTTTGGTCGAACTGTCAGCGAAAAGGTGCAAATCCAGGACAAGAGAGCAAGATAACGGAACTAGCACTCTAGGAATGTCTATTAATGAGAGATCACAAAGACTGTGCCGAAAGGTAAGCCACTTTTGTAAAAGCGAAGGAGGAATGGGATCATCCCAATCCGAGTTCAATGACCATAGCTCTTGCATAAAGATTTTAGCTAGAACAATTACGGGTGCAATGAACTGAAGCGGGTCATATATCTTAGCTATTTCTGATAGCACTTGTCTTTTGGTTTGTGGAGGTGAGGAAGACAAATTTACTTCGTAAAAGAATGAGTCAGCTTTAGGATACCAGTGTATTCCCAAAACTTTAGTAGCATCCTCCAATTTACAAAGCTCTACTGGAGTATCAACAGGACAATGTGGCAAGAGATTGGATAGAAGTTCCTCAGAGTTTGAGTTCCAACGATGAAGTAAGAATCCTCCTCTGCTAAGTAAAGTTTTTAAACTTTGAGAGAGTTCGATAGCCTCAGATACATTCTTGAAAGAAAAAAGAAAGTCATCAACGTAGAAGGAATTTTTCAACAAAATAGGAGTTTCAGAAGTAAACAAGTGACCATCTTGGTCGGCAAGATGTTTCAAAGTACGAATGGCAAGAAAAGCCGATGGTTTGAGCCCATACGTTACGGTTTTTAGTTTAAAGATCTTGATGGTTTTGGTAGGAGCATCACGCCAGAGAATTCGTTGAAGATTTTGTTGTTCGGAATTAATCAGAATTTGTCTATACATTTGTTGTATGTCAGCTACGATTCCAATTGGAAATAGACGGAAATTTAAAAGAATAGACGGGAGATCAGACTGAATGGCAGGTCCAGATAGGAGAGTGTCATTTAAGGAAATGCCATTGGCATCAGGGGCAGAACCATTAAAAACAACTCTTATCTTTTCTTTGGTGGAGGGATTCTTCCAAACGGGATGGTGATTTAAATACACTGAATCTAAAGAAGGGTCGAAATCTTGAACAGTCTCCATATGGTTTGAAGCTTCATAATCCTCCATGAATTCAAGGTATTGTTTGCGAGTGGAAGGATCTTGCAGTTGATTCTCAACTGCAAATAAAGCTTTAAGAGCTTTCGGATAGGAATCACATAAAGAAGGAGGAGAAGGAATGCGTGGCATTGTGACAATAAATCTGCCATCTGGGTTACGAACAGTGGTTTCTAAAAAATGTTGTTCACAAAATTCATCTTCTGATGAAAGAGAAGGAGTAGATTCAATGGACTCGATTTGCCAAAATTTTTCCAGACGCTGATGAAGATCTGCATTAGTGAAATGGCATTGAGAGGAACCTTGAACAGTTTGAAGAGGAATATAACCTGTGATAAGCCAGCCAAATTTAGTATGGTGGGCGTAGATACCAGATGAAATATTAACCCTTGACGGAAGAAGATTTTGCCAAAATGTGTTAGCTCCAAAAAGAATGTCAACGTGAGAGCTTTTATAGAATTGAGGGTCAGCCAGTTTTAGATCAGAGGGAAATTTCCATTCGTCAATGGAAAAAGAGCGACTGGGAGTAGGACTGCCAATACTCGGAATGGACAGACAGTTTAGATGAAAGTTAGTGCCATATTGGACTGAATCTTTCACCTGCAGCTTGACATAATTTAAGGAAGTAGACTTGCTGTTGTTGATACCAGATATTTCAATATTGGTGGAGAGAGGTTTGAGACCTAACCTTTCAACTAATGTTGAGGTTATGAAGTCATGAGTTGCCGCATTGTCGAGCAAGGCTCGTACTAAGTGCCAATTGCCGGAAGAATCTTTAACTTGGACCTGGATCGTAGATAACAAAACTTGAGCACTACGCCATGAGGGGGTTGTTTGATTGTAGGATTGGGCAACGGTATTTACAGTAGAAACAGAAGAGCTAGGTGGAGAAGCATCACTGGTGAGGCTCAGCGCAGGTTGGGCATTAGGATTTGAAACTGTTCCAGAAATAGACCGTGGCTTTTCGAAGCGGTGTAAGGTAGAATGATGTCTCAGCTTGCAATGCATTCAAACTCCTTTTGAAGGGCAGTCCGCTAAGATATGCTTTGAAGAGAGGCAGTTGAAACAAGATTTGTTTTGCGACACAGCTTTTCTACGATCGTCAACTGAAAGGCCTTTGAAGGTATTGCAGAAATACAAAGGGTGAGGACTATTGCAAAGAATACACGAGGCTTTATTACCTTGTAGAGAGAAAACATGAGAATGTGAAGACTTTTCCGAGAAATGCTTGGTGGGTTTACTTTTGCTGACATCGGTGGAACCTTCAGCTTTATTGATTAAAGCAGAAAGAATTTGACGACGTTTCTTTATGAAAGAGATCAACACTTTAAATGTGGGTTCAGGTTTGTCCACTAAATCGGATTCCCATGCTTTACGAGTATTAAGGTCAAATTTGGAGGTAGTGAGATGTATAAGAAAAAGATCCCAATGTTCAACAGGTTGTTTAAGATGTTCTAGGGCTCTTACATGAAGTTCAACGGTGTCTCCCAGACTTCTAAGGGATGATAAATTATCAGGGCGTGAGGCTGGTAAATTAAACAAGGCGTTCATATGGCGTTGAATTCTAAGTTTGGCATTGCCATATCGCTGTTGGATGAGGTCAATAGCTACCGAGTAATTTTCGGTTGTGAGAGGTAAAGCTTCAATTAACTTTAAGGGAGGACCCTGAAGAACAGACTTTAAATAATAAAATTTTTGAATCTCAGGGAATGATCTATTATCATGTATTAGAGAAGAAAAAAGTTCAAAAAAGGAATCCCACTGTTTTTCCTCCCCGGAAAAGGTAGGAAGTTGGATTTTAGGAAGAAACGGTTTGCTAACTTCGGTGTTTTGATGGGTTGCTAATTGCTTAATTAAATCCTTAGCTTCGCCATACATATTGTAATACAGTTCTTCAACAGAACTACGATCCTGTTCTTGATAAGGTTCGATTGTTTCAATTTCGGTTTGCAACACATCATACTCTTGAAAATGTTGCTGATAAACATTAAAACGTTGAACTAGAACGTCATAATTGTGATCATCAAAAGATTTGGAACCTAAAAACTGCTGAAAACGAGTAAGTTTATTTTTACAAGCAGTTCTTTTGGCTACAAGCTCCTTAGGAAGAGACATGGCGGAACTTTGAGTACTTTCACTCACCGATCTGCTAGACTGCCGAGCGTCTGAAGTGGTAGTAGTAGTATTGGTACTGGTAGAGGTGGTAACAAGGGACATCTCCGCTCACCCCAACACAGCTTTCATAGCGATAGCTGAAAAATACAATTAGCATTAGTGACAGAAGTGAAAAGCTGCAATAGCTTATCGAATGGCTTGGCAACCTGTTTCATACAATAAACAATTATGAAGGTTATTTAAAGGTCCCGGGTTTCGGCACCAACATGGTTAGGATCTGTCAATGCGAGACCTCCTTTTTCGGGAAGGACTAGAAGTGAAGCTTCTAGTCTAATAAGAAAATGAACTTTACTAAGTAGGAACAGATTGAACATTGATGAGTAAATAGCAATGGAAACAGTTTGCCAATAACAGGGGTATTTTATTCATAAACAACTTTCAAAAGAGTAACAATAAATAAATATATAAACATGTAATGGAAATGTGACCTTTGATAGGCCTACAACAAGCGAACAAGATTTCATAAGCTTGAAAAAGATTAACAATAAATGAATATATAAACATGTAATGGAAATGTGACCTTTGACAGGCCTACAACAAGCGAACAAGATTTCATAAGCTTGAAAAAGATTAACAATAAATGAATATATAAACATGTAATGGAAATGTGACTTTGACAGGCCTACAACAAGCGAACAAGATTTCATAAGCTTGAATGCCAACAACCCTGAGAATAAGTAACCACTTTGTGGCCAGTTAGTCTGAAGTAGAACTATGCAGGGTAAAATAGTGAGTAACTATAGTGCTCAAATGAAGGCTTAAAATTTAGCCTAGGACTGCACACAGAGAGTAGGCTAGTTTATTTACAGAAAAAAAAATCAACATTAATTAACATGCCAGTAGGGATAACATCCTGCTAGTCGCTTGATAGTTATAAGACAAAGTTGTTTGCAATTGAAATGGGAGCATTCCCAAAAACACTTTGATAGATTAAATGAAGAACAAGCCATTCACTTCGTCAGATAGGTGAACTGGTGTTAAGCCCAATAGTTTGTACAAAAATGGAGAAAAGAATGATTTGTTTTGAAGGAAAGTTAACATGCGAAAGAGAGAGAACAGCCGTTTTCTCATAGCCTACAATTTAAAGGCATAATACATGCTTAAACCACTTAATAGAAAGAAATAAGTTGAGTTTGGCATAGTTTGACAAGTTGTTTAAGTCAGGTAACAAACCCTAAAAAGAAAGATATATTTTTAAGGTTTAGAAATTTTTGAGGTTATAATAAACACTTAGCTTGTTGGCGTGGGTGTAGAGGAATTTCCACATAATATAAATAGAGGAAGAGCGTGTTGATCACTTTTTTCCGTCTTGGAAATGTTGAAGACTTCGTGCCCAGCACAAAACTGACGTAGGCCAATCATCGATGTAAACTTAGATAGACTTTGTAGAACTCGGTTTTGATCACTTTTTTCCTTCTTGGAAATGTTGAAGACTTCGTGCCCAGCACAGAAGAAAATTTGTTTATCGTTTTTTGCTCACGACAAACTGACGTAGGCCAAGTATCGATGTTAACTTATATAGATTTCGTAGATTTTAGAATGCACTGCTGGTTTGACTAGAAGCATTTTGCGATGTATTAGCACACAGCGTTGAGACACATTCAAGCGTTGTGCAAACAGCGTGAAGACAGCTGACGACGAGTGACTGGCATTGTGACTTGCTGGAGACAGACAGTTGATGTAGGCCATGGCAGGCTATATACCGGAGATCACGCGGAATGCGTGACGAGGACAGGTGGCGTCGGCCAATCCGAGAGCATGGAAAATTCTCGAAAACTGCTGAGGCCAATCAGAGCAAGGGGCCAACTGAAAATGAACCTCGTGACCAACATTAGTTCCGGAAATCATTACAGTGTCATGGAACACGTGCTAGCAAGAACAGATTGAAGAAAAATGGAATGACATGACAGGTGAGAGGTTATGTTATAATAAAAATAAGTGAACTTTGTAAATTTCACTGAAAAGTGAACAGCGCCAGCCAATCAGACTTTATTAGGGAGAGGGCACCCGCACCTGCCCGTCCTTGTGTTTGTCTTTTTAGCCTACTTTTCGCATTTTGTAAAAATGAGGAAAAAGTAGACTTATGAGATCGATCCGGGAAAATGTGTGTGTGTCTGTCTGTCCTTCTGTCTGTTTGTCTGTCTGTATGTCTGTCTGGCTGTGTGTGTGTGTCCCCCTATCAACTCCTAAACGGCTGTAGCAATCGAACCCAAATTTGGTATGAGTAAAGATCTCTATCGGAATATCTGAATGCCGTATTTGAAGACAATGTCAGTGTTACCAACTGCTGAAAAGTCGCAATTGAAATTTCAGCTCCATGTTGTATATCTTGGAAGGTATGCATGGGAGCTATACCACAATTGGCACACATATAGATAATAATATTTCAGTTTAATTTCCAGGAGGCCAAAATGATTCTAAGCCTGCTGATAGGTCCAATTTTTAAATACATATAACTTCTACACTATCAATTGGATTTCAACCAAATTTCGTATGTACTATGTGTAGATAGACAGATATGACTGAGCATAACCTTAAGAGCCACCAGGGCTGCCAACTGTTAGTAAATGCACTCTCTGTTGTTTTTATCCAAATGCCAATATATCAGAAAGTATGCAAGCCGACAGCTTTAAACTAGCTGATAGGACCCATTGTAAATTCATGTAACTTCTATACTATCAATTGGATTTCAACCAAATTTCGTATGTGCTATGTGTACTATAACAGATATGACTATGGGTATTCTTAACAGCAACCAGGGCTGCCCACTGTTTATAAATGCTGTCTCTATCTTTTACCCTAATATCAATACATCAGAAAGTATTCAAGTCAACAGCTCTAAACTTTGCACACGTATAGTGCCTTACATTCTAGATTAATTTGGAGTAACTAATATATGTCAGTGCTTCCAACATGATTCTATGCCTGCTGATTGGTCCAGTTATAAAATACATGTAACTTCTACACAAATGAATGGATTTCATCCAAAATTGGCACAACAATGGATCATAATAGTTCAGATTATTTCTGACCAGACATGCATGACATTGTTGCCAACATGATTTTACGTGCGCTGATAGGTCCAATGTCTGACTACATGCAACGTCCATGCTATCCATTGGACTTCAACCAAATTTTGTATTCTGTACCTTTGTATTAGAAATTTCGATATTACCAACTCAATTAGGTCCATATAGATTAATCATTGGAATGAATCTTACATTTCAGGAAAAGTAGGCTCTTTAGTTCGTCACGGAACTTCTTGTTTTATGTGTGTTTGTACTATTTTTCATGACCAGTGATTGATTGTATATCCACTTTTTTTTTTTTTTTTTAATCGTCTCAAATCAGGCAGTAGCATGATTTAATGTGGAAGATGGAGATGATAAGAAAGAATGAGGGAGGGGTGAAAGAGGAGGAGAGGATGAATAAGACCAGTAGACAAGGAGTTCCTACTATACATTCAGAGGGAGACGATCTGGAGTTACGAGCTTTCTGGTAAAATTGGTGCAATTTATCTTAAACAACTATTTTGCAAAAAAATTCATCTCCAAAATTCTGGTGCCTGGGTGCATTAATGAATAAGGAATTTAAGAGTTTGCTTTAGTTGTTTTGTGATGGGGGGAATGATCAGAGTCTAGCAAATCGTACTGCTACGTTCTAAGGTATGGATGTTGTACTCTTGATGACTGTTTGTAGTAACATTGTCATTTTTCAGGAAACAAATACAACTGTTAATAATGTAACAGTCAAAAGTCAAGATATTGGTGATAATCCTGATTTTCCTCTATATCGCAATGTGTATGCTATCACCATTGGTGTCATATTGGGAACGTGTATACTGCGAGGATTCATCTTTACAAAGGTGAGTCAGTATCTTGTAGAGACCCAGATTCTCTACTATAAAGCTAGGATTTTGGGTTTAATTGTGTTTTTGTTTAGGTAACTCTGCGAGCATCTACTACACTTCACAAAAGACTCCTCACTAAAATAATGCAATGTCCAATGTACTTTTTTGAGACCACTCCCGTAGGAAGAATCCAGAACCTCTTCTCAAGAGATTTGGATGAAGGTAAGCACCACTGCTTTGTATTACACAATGTTCACTTCTATTCATGTATACAAATTTGATAAAGGTAAGATAATCTCAAAGTCACATGTTCATAGCATAAAGAAAAAGTACCGTAATTAACATAATATGTTAAAAATGATTTTTTTATGAATTTTACCATTGGGGAGCGTGATGGCTCTGTGGCTTCGCTGCTCATCTTTCACCCGGACGGCTGGGGTTCGAATCCTGGTGACAGCGGTGTGGAATTTTCACCTGAAAAATCACGTGGCGTCAGGAAGGGCATCTGGCCTTAAATCCCCAGCCAAAACGAAAATGAGCCTGGTTGGCCCCGGCGACCCCAATTAGAGTAATTGGGAAAAGCCGAAGAAAGTTTTATGAATTTTACCATTATGAATTACCGTATGCACCTAATACTACTTGAATTTAACCCCTCCCCCATCGAAATTGAAGGTGAAAACTTAAGGAGTGGGCACTAAAGTATTTGTGTCAAGGTTGGTACCGAACTCATCCTATCCAAATTTCTATGACACCATTTGCCCGCCATGCACTACCTTACTGCATCTCTGAACTCCCGTGGATACTGAAACTGCATCTTAATAGAGGGAAGTGAAATACATGTCTTGCTTTGAGAATCGCTATAGCCTCTTGAGTGATACTGATCTTCTTTTCGGGCATGTGCACACAAAAATCGTGATACCAACTCCAACGGTAGTTGATTCAATGCCCTAACAATGCCAGTGGAATGCACTAGTTTTGTGGTGACGCCAACCTTCCTTCCACTGTAATACTACATTGCAGTGTTTCTGCTGATGGTGGCTAGCAGAGTGTATCTCTTACTAAAGTCGCAACATTGGGGGTGGGGCATTTCAGCTTAAACAAACTGCCAAACAAAGCCATTTCAAATGTGAAAACTGACAGTCACTCACCGGCGTAATAACGCACATTCTTTACTGGCACCGCACTCTGGCGTCATTGATCGATCGGTTTCCTGGTAATACCTATGGTTTGAGTTGACTAATGGTCTAAAGCAGGGAAGTGCCCTCTCGCTCTTGCTATTTGTAATGGAGATGGATGAAGTGATGCAAAAGGTAGCACAGCATATTGGGGAGGAAAAAATGAAGGCAACGGTGTTTGCAGATGACTTGATGATCTGGGGAAACAAGGAAAGAGATGTACAGGAGCAACTTAATGCATGGGAGGAAGTAGTGTCATCCTATGGAATGAAGTTTTCGACTCAAAAGAGTGAAGTGGTGATAACAACACGTGAGAAGGACAGAGTATACTCTAGGATAAAGTTAGGCAGAGAGCAGTTGAAGAGAGTACAGAGCTTCAAGTATCTGGGAAGTGTCATTGAAGAAAAGGGGGGAAATGCCTTGGAATTAGATGAAAGAGGAAGGTGTGGTGATGGATTCTTCAAGAGTGTTAGAGGGCTGATATGGAGCAAGGATGTGCCACAGAAATGTAAAGGGATCATATACAAGACTTTGTGCCGATCCTAACGTATGGATCAGAAACTTGGGTGATGAGGGAGAGAGATAAAAGCAGAATACAAGCAGGGAAATGAAGTTTCAGAGGAGTCGTATAGGTGTAACCAGAATGGACAGAGACAGAAATGATAGTCAGGGAAATATTAAAGGAAGAACCCCTACAGGATAGGATTGAAAAATCAAGGCTACAGTGGTATGGACACGTGAAAAGAATGGGAGAAGAGAGAATACCACGGAAAATATTGGAAATGGAGTGGAAGAATAAGAGACCGAGAGGAAGACCAAGGGATAGGTGGATAAAGGGGGTGAAGAAAAGTGTCGAGAGAAAAGGAGTTAATTGGACAACAGTGACAGAAGAGAAGTGGTGGATGGACAGAAAACGATGGAGGCTCGTGCTCCAAGCAGATCCAACCTGCGGTTGGAAACTGCTCTAGTTGATGATGATGACCTATGTTCTATCCTGGTACTAGTGCATGTTGGTTAACCGATTGACTTTGCTCTTGAACTGAAGAGCAAGTTTGTGTTTGTGTTTTGATCGATCTCCTTTTGTATCTGTCAGTCGGCCAACACAAAAATCATTCCAATTGGAATGCTACAATATTAATTGTTAACAAGGCAACACTGAAAATGGCTTCAAAGCTATCTCTACTCCTTTAAGCGTGAAATGCATATTATTTATTTCTAATTGCGATGTTCTCTTTAATGTTGCAGTTGATGTGCGACTCCCCATTACAGTAGAAAACATCATACAAAATTTGTGGATAGTATTCTTTGCTGTCATATCCATTTGTTTAGTTTTCCCGTGGTTTGTTATACCCATGGTTTTCTTGGCAGCATTGTATTATTTCGTCAGTAAAATTTTCAGGTAAGTTGGCCAAATATTAGTCTAATGTTGAAAACTTATACTGTTTCTTCTGACAGTATCATAAACTTTATATAAGTTACTACATTTGTTTGATTTCTGTCCGTTAATCATGACTGGATGTACGAGTGCAGATTGGAAAGGAACGCACAATCATTTATTTCTCCCCTGGTATTGCAGCTGGAATGTTGTAATTTCACGACGGTATAGTTTGAAGTTTGCGCTGTAGAGGGTATTTTGTATTCATGTGCAGTTCTAGCGAGAGAAGCCTGAACTACAAACAAATATGGCGCGCATGTTACTGTCGTCAACTTGTGAAGAACAGCGAAGTGTAATTCGATATTTGTGGTCCAAATGGCATAAACCGAGTGCAATTCACTGGTACATGCGTCTCCAGGTATTGTCACTGGTTATGAGTCGTGGGCGTACCACTACACGCCCGAAACCAAGCAGGCCTCTATCGAGTAGAAACATGCTAGTTCCCCAGTACGAAAAAAATTCAGAGTGACTCAATCTGCTAGGAAAGTGCTTGTGACAGTGTTTTGGGATATGTGTGGTGTGTTATTGGTGGACTTTGCTGAACACAGGACCACTGTGAATGCTGCAGCATACATTAAAACTTCAATTAAGTTGCGTCATGCCCTTCGTGACAATGCCCCCTTCCATGTTGCTGCTCCTGTTCGTGAGAACATGCCCAATTTGGGTGGGTGGTGCTCCAGCATCCACCGGACCTGGCACCATCGGACTTTCATCTGTTTGGTCCCATGAAGAAATTGCTGTCCGACCAACACTTTGCGACAGATGCGGATGTGAAATCAGCACTCCGCAGATGTCTATACTCCAATCAAGCGGACTTCTACAAACGGAACATAGTTGAAACTGTTACCACGATGTCAGAAATGTGTTGAGAAAGTTGGTGACTAAGTAGAATACCGTATTTGCTCGCGTATATCTCGCACCCCAGTTTTTTAGTTGAAATTTCAGGGGAAAAAAAGTACTCGCATATATCTCGCATTCATTTTTTACGCCGTCATATAAATGACCGTAATAAACTTGAGGTATAAACACGTTCGATTTAGCACGCCACAAGTCGTCATTGAAAAAGACGTTATAAGCTCGTTAAGGATGATTCAAGGCAGAAAAGGAACTCCAGCATTTATATTGGATACGATCGATCATCTTCCATATCGATTCCTCACTACATGTACGAGCGAGCTCGATCTTACCCGACCGCGGCAGAAGACACAATGTAGGCCTAAAGCATGCTAACAGTCACGCCGGCGCCGCATCGCATGCTTGCGCGAGGTCTGTCCGAGTTTGTACATTCATAGCGGCACTACAGTATAGCGTCAGTTTACGCAAGTTTGCATCAGTTCGTGTGTTATGGTTATGCGACATTAAGAACCTATGAAAAAGACGTCATGAGCTCGCTAAGGATGATTCAAGGCAGAATTTAGAGTGCAGACGCGTAGCGATCGATATCTTCCATATCGATTCCTCGCTACATGCCCGAGCGAGCTCGAACTTAGCCGAGCGCGGCCGAAGCGTGCTAACACCCACGCGGCGCCGCTTTACATGCTTGCACACGGCCGAGCTCTGAAGCAACGCAATACGTAAAGACGAAATCATTGAGATTCGAGAAGACTGAACTGCGTTTCTCTGCGATGTAACAGTAGGCCTACTTGCGCAATCTTCGAAACATACGAGCATGTTGGTGCGAGTGGTATAGCACAGATTTCCTTATCTTCAAAGCCCAAACAATACAAGAGGAATACGGAAATTCCCCGCGTATATCTCGCACCGACAAATTTCACTCGTATTTTCGGCTCGCGTATATCTCGCCCCCGCGTATATATCGCACCCCATTTTTTTAGTTGAAATTTCAGGAAAAAAAGTGCGAGATATACGCGAGCAAATACGGTAGTAGGTCAAAGATGTGAGTTCATTTGTGATTTGTTTGGTTTCTTTACTTATTAAACTGTTGGTTGGTTGGTTCCTTAGTTTAGGGGCTGCGACAACGCGGTCATGTAGCCCCATGTACTTTGGGTGTGTGTAGAATCTGTCTGATAACCGGTGTTAATTGTGATGTCTGTATTAGTGTGTGTTATCTGTTTTTAATTCAAGTAAGGACTGTAGACATTGAATTTCAAGTAGTTCCTACTTTTGCCGCCAAACACCACCGTCAACAACTACTAGTTCGGAACTTGGCTACTAGACGCCACCACAGTCAGCTCCTGGCGACGAACGTAGGAACCCTAAGGGCGTTGTTTAACCTATAATTAATTTAGCTTCACACAGGTGTAATTAGTGGAAGGTTCTTTAACATGCCATGACATGGGACCGCCGGCTTTACTTCCCCTCCAAAGGAAGGCATACTGAGGGATTTTAACACTCTTAAAAATCCGACGACCTCGGCCAGGTTTGAACTCAGCATGCTACCAACTACACCACCGAAGCCACCCTATTAAACTGTTTGGGAAAATAATAATTGTGCATTACTTTCCAATCTGCCCTCGTAATTGGTATTTAAGTTAATATAAGTCAATGAACAGAATAAAGAAAGCCCATTCCCAGTAAGCACTGTTTTGAGTAACAGAAGAACTGGTTGCTGCCCTCCTTAATGAGACTGGGAGATCAAAGTGAGTTTGTCGGGGGCTAAAGAATGGAATAAGACCTTATGAGTGGATTGATGGCATGAATCCCCACCTTTTAAGATGGTGGTGTGTCTGGTTGTGAACATTATACCTGTCCTTTTTGTGTGTTCTTCCCTTTCATCTCTCCCTCCTGCCTATCATTGTGTTTATCTTTGTGTTCTCTTTTCTATCAATACTTCTTGTTTTTCTTCTACAAACATTTATTTAACAGTAAAGGGGATTGAAATGTATACTACAAATTATTTTACTTGTGTTGAAGAACAGGCAGGTGTAGAGAAATATTGAAACACAAATTTTCTAATAACATTTTTATATTAATCAGATCAAAAAACTTTATTTGACAAATGTTGTCAGGTGTGTGTTATAATTTGTGTCATGTACAGTCTTTGCATATAATAACAACAAAAATAGAATATTAATCTATTAGGTTGGTGCATAAGTCCGTAGCGTTTTTGTTTTGCTTGTTGGAATTACGGTGGCTATGGTTTTATTTATCGACTGGCATTGTTGCTTTGTAGTTCAATGTTTGTTCTTGATTTTACATATTGAAGTTTTGTCATTTGTAGATTGTGAGAGGAGTTGTAGACACTAGAAAATGGAGTGCCAAGTGGAGAAATTGGAACATTTCCAACATATTCTTCTCTTTGTATTCAATAGAGGGACGAAAGCAGCGGAGGCGGCCAGAAACATTTGCGCCGTGTATGGGGACAATGCTATTGGAGAGAGCACCCCAAGAAAGTAGTTTTCTCATTTTAAGGTGGGTTGTTTTGACCTTAGTGACTCCCCACGTTCAGGAAGGCCGTCGTAATTTAATGAAGATCGTTTAAACGCATTCAATCACAATGATCCATGTCAGTGTACACGAGAACTGGCAAATGTGATGAACTGTGATCATTCCATCATTGTGTGACATTTGCATTCAATGGGAAGGTTCAAAAATCTGGTGTATGGATACCGCATGCTCTAAGCCAAAATCACAAAAGTCAGCGGGTGGCCATATGTGCATCTCTGCTTACTCGTTATCGATTGGCTCGTGAACAACAGCGACCATTTCTATCCTGCATCGTTACTGGTGACGAGAAATGGTGTCTTTACGCCTACATAAGCAGAAGAAAGGAATGGTTAAGCCCAAACGAACAAGCAACTCCCCGTACAAAGACCTGGGGCCTGTTCCACGAATAAACTTTGCAACTTTTCACTTTGCACTTTGCACTTTTCAATTCTTGCAAAGTGAAAAGTCTTTGCATAGGAATGATCCGATCATGTTTATTCCATGAACAAACTGTATATTTATTCCATGATTTAATGCTTTATTTTTCATGGTGAACTTGAGGACTTTAGTAACAGTTCTGCAAATAGCTGATTTTGCTGTCCCATACATTGCTGCTATACCGTTTCCTAACCAATGTAGCCTAAGCATATAAGAATTTGTTCCATTTCAGAAAGAGATCGACTTCTTTTTGTTGCAGGTTTCAATAAATGGCCAATTATTTCAAGAATATAGTCAGTTTGTATTGGGGTAATACGAAAACACTCACGAAATTCCGTCAAAGTGAGGTTATTTTAGAACTTAAAAGGTTCATTTTGGTTCCGTATTGATAAACTAATTAGTATAAACAGGTTAAAAGTTCAGCCTGATCAATACCACACAGTGATCTTAATTAATAAAAGTATTGATCAGGCGGGACTTTTAACCTGTTTATACTAAAGTGAGGTTATGAAAATTCATCCCGTCTTTGTCTGTCTTCTTGTTGGATTCTTCATCACTATCCTCACTTGATGATAACAAAAGCTCCTGCGTAACATATTTATAACACTAAACCAAATTCTGCGCCGAGAAACTAGTGTAGAGGCTTGTTCATTAACAGCTGAAAAGGGAATCGTCTCTTTGCAAAGAATTCTGAAAACTTTTCAATCATTCCTTTGCACTTTGCATTTCTGCACCAATGGAGGAACATAACAGTCTTCAAAAGTGAAAAGATTCCTAACTTTTCACTTTTCACTTTGCAAGACAAATCTGAAAAGTGATGGTGGAACAAAATCTGAACTGTAAAGTGCAAAGTGAAAAGTTGCCAAGTTCATTCGTGGAACAGGCCCCTGGGCGCATCCAATAAAGATAATGTTATGCCTCTGGTGGAACACCGACGGTGTGCTGTACTACGAATTGCTTCCCCAAGGTGTAACAATCAATGCTGACATATTTTGCCAACAACTGAGACGTCTTTTAGATGCAATCCAAGAAAAACAACCAGCAAGACTGCGTGAAGTGATACTCCTCCATGATAACGCCCACCCGGACTCTGCTAACCTGACAAAAATCACTATACAGGAGTTGGGCTGGGAAATCATACCGCTCGCACCTTATTTGCCCAATCTTGCGCCCTCAGATTTTCACCTTTTCCGCTCTCTATCGAACGACCTTCAAGGAACTTCCTTTCCGGATGAAGATGCGCTCCGAACATGGCTTGACGAATTCTTTAACTCAAAACCACATGATTTCTACAGGCGCGGAATCGAAAAATTATAACCACAGCGTTGGCAGACAGATGTAGATAGTGAAGGAGAATATGTTACTGATGATTCACTTCTTTCTTGTGTGTATCTGATGATTTTTATGAGCTTATGAACTTGATGTGGATAAACTTATGGAAAACGCTACGGACTTATGCACCAACCTAATAAATAGGAAAACACAAGGTGGATATACAATCAACAGTCTCCAAAGACTGGCATCTTGTTTCAGCCTTATGATCCTGTGCAATCAGACATTTTTGTAAGGATCTTGTCATATTAATTCATTAGTTTTGAATGAACGTGAAGAGTACCGGGATGTTCGTCTGTCTTGCCAGACACGCCGATCTAACAGTCAACAAGGTGTTGCCAGAATGAGCTGCTCGTGATATTCTCACATCCTTTATCCGATATAATTTGTGTGGGTTTTTGTCCTATTTCCTGCTGATTCAAACTCTTGCCTTTAGGGTTGCCATCCGTGATTTGAAGAGGCTTGAAAGTGCTTCTCGTTCACCCATCTTCAGTTGGGTTGGTACAAGCGTCCAAGGCCTGAGCACTATTCATGCATTTGGAAAGGAGACTGAATTTATGACAAGGTAAGTAAGTCTATGCACAGGAACGATCATTAGACATGAACAATGATTACAGAGAGCTTTGAAGCCATTTTCCAGTGTTGCCTTACTGACAACATTCCAACATCCCAGCCGGCCAACACAATATAATCCCCAATTACTGGGTCATGCAAAATAATAACCTGGGGGGGAAAAAAGAAGAGAAAAAAACACATATATTTTTAATCACATTGTTTTTTTTTTTGTTGTTGGTGTTTTTTTGCATGTCCCAGTGATTGGGGATTATATTGTGTTGGCCGGCTGAAATCAATGAACAATGTGTGTAGTATTCATCATCATCATCAAAGTCCCACTCCAGTCTCCCGGGTGTGGTTTACAAGCCTCCTCCCCTCCTTTCGGTCCTTCCATTTTTCCTGTTCCATCACTTCTGCCACATCCAATCCAGCTTCTCCAATGTCCTTCAAAATTTGGTCCAACCACCTTCTTCTCGGTCTTCCAACTGGTCTCTTTCCCTTGACTTCTCTTTCTAATTCCCTTCTTGCTACTCTTTCTTTACCCATTCTTTTTACATGTCCGAACCAATGTAACCTTGCTTTCTGTATCTTCTGATTTAACGGTTCCATCTTTAACTCTTCTCTGAATTTAGTATTTTGAATTCTATCCATTCTTGTCCTTTTAGCTGAAGTTCTTAAACATTTCATTTCTAGTGCTTGTATCTTACTATTTTGCCTTTTATTCGTTTCCAGTATTTCTAGTTCATGTGTAGCAATTGGTATTTATTTATTTATTTATCGTACGGCTTTTATGAAATACTGTTTATATAATGTTAATTTCGTTCTCTTGGGTACTGTGTCATCCCATAAAAGTTCTCTGACTTGATGATAAAATGTGGTACCTTTACTTAGTCTGTTATTAATTTCAATGTTGATGTGTAGTATTGCTGTTCAGATAAGTATCAACATCAGATCTTTCGACACATTAGCAGTAACAAAAGTTTGGTGCTTTTTAGTCGGTATTGATCTCATGTAATTTTTTTCAGGGGTACATTCGTGTTGACCGACTGAAAAGCACCAAACTTCTGTTTACTAAGGCAACAATGAAAAATGGCTTCAGACCCCATAATAACATTAGCAGTAGACAAACAATGTTTTATGTTGTAGTTATAGCTTTTTACTATCGTCACAACAGAGTACTTGTAGTTCATTTCCGCATATTTGTTTACAATTCTACTGCACTGCTTTGGTGCAGCCTACACCTTCATAGATTAGTTTGGGGGGGAAGACTGTTTTTGTTGATAAGATAGTCATTTATAAGTTTTGCAACATTAACAGAAATAGTTCTTTCTTCGGCTTTAATATATTTATCAGTAATAATTAACACACTTAGGCCCGTTCTTACAATCTCCGGTTATACCTTTACTGGCACTTTTACGGCAAGTTTACTGGAACTTGATTCTTACAATACTTGGTTAGCGACAAAACGACAGTAAAATAAGCCTTAACCAGCAGTGAACTTTACCAGAGGATTCTCCTCCCGTAAACTGCTTTACTGCCAGATTTTCTATTATAATCTAAAACGCCAGCTGATTACATACATCGTCAATATGCCTAGAATTATCGGTAATTTCATGGGTTTTGTAAATGCTGATGCTGTTCAAAGAAGGAGACGAAAAGTATATAAGAATCGAAGTGATTATTACGAGGAGTTAGGTGATCAAGACCTTTTAGACGATTCCGTTTGACGAAGCTTTTCCTCTTGAGGCCTTTATTTGTCTCATTTGGAGATAATTGTCCTTCCATATCTAATATTTCTCTTTATAATTTTAACGTAACAAACTGTATTGGCCAACGCGGGAAGTCAACAACCCACCAAGAGTATTCTGGTAATAGTGGACACAGTATAAAGATTTGTTGGCCAAAGCATTAGATAATGATGTGATAATACAAAGGGTTGACTTTACAAAGGTCGCTTGACAATTTAGCAAACATGTGGAGGACCAGACAATATTATTGTCACCAAATAAGGAAGTCCAGGAAGGCATAAAGGACACAACACCACCACTAACTAATAATAAGATATATTATCAAATAGGTGGCACATAAAACAAATATTCAAAGGTGGCACATAAAACAAATATTCAAAGGTGGCACATAAACATATGAGAAACACTAGCACAAATTTACACAATTGAAGAAACACTCATAAAGAATTAACACACGTTACGTCTTGAGCCTAAAACACACATATTGTCTTGAACGTAGCTGCAGATCAGTACATCATAGAACGGCATGCAATACACGGCGGTTCCAAAGAATGATATAATTTAAATATGCAACACAAGTGGAGTTGCAACAAATAATGAAAAAACAGGTCGCATGGAACGAGAATGTGTCGTCGAACCAGGACTGACTTACAGTGATGCGCCGATACTGTAAGCCCAAAATGAATTGTTAATAAAACAAATTATGTGTGAAACGCAGGAAGTCAAAGTAGTTGCTGTCATACAAATACCGGGATATGCCAATCGCACGGTATTGTCACAATAGTAAAGTAGTTAAGCCCAGCGTCAACTTCCATTCCAGTGATGTTGCAGGAAGTCAAAGTAGTTGCTATCATATAAATACCGGGATATGCCAATCGCACGGTATTGTCACAATAGTAAAGCAGTTTAGCCCAGCGTCAACCTCCATTCCAGTGATGTTGCAGGAAGTCAAAGTAGTTGCTATCATACAAATACCGGGATATGCCAATCGCACGGTATTGTCACAATAGTAAAGTAGTTTGGCCTAGCGTCAACCTCCAATTAGTGATGATGCCTGGCCTTGTAACATGCTTCCAGACATGATGAATTACTTATCACACGAAGCATCATCATTATTCATACGCGTGAAGACAAATTGTTAGGCAGTAGATGAAGATAGAAGTAAACATGTTACAACGAACTATCCGACGCCGCGGATTGAAGAATTCGTCGACATGGCGCGTAGCAACATCAAGCATGGTTTGATGAGATCGAAAATCACCGTAATGTCACTGCCCTAACAAAATATGAATCATGTGCATAGGACATGATTGCTAAGCACGGTTACTATGAAGATAGCACCAATTATAGAAATGATTAGCTGGATACTTGTTGATATATCACAACCAGCGTTGAAGCACAGCATTGACATGGCTGCAGACTTAGAGAACAACGAAGAAGAAACACGTGATTGGTCGCTACAAGCAGCAAGGAGGCCTCTGATAGGCTGGAAGCAGCCAATCACAGTAAAGAGTTCAAAAACAAGTAAAAGATGAATCAATGTGGCCAACTTAAGAGTACAAAATTACCTTCTAAGCCAAAATATCCTACTGGAAACACGGCAGTGGGAATACTACATGCAATCAAAACAAATAAATCACGACAACCAATCAACATAAACAAAACCAACCTGACAATGAATAAATGCAATGAAGACAAATAATACAGATATGTACAACCACACAGAGTGGAAACAAATGGGGAAACACAAAAACTGGTTTGCCAAGACAGTGGCCGAACCACAAACAAATTGCGCCAAGAACACAGATCCAGATAGGAATATAAAATATATATTTATTATTTACTCCCTGTCGCAGATCCACTCATGCCAACTATTGAGAGGTATCAAGAAATCTGCAAATCGAACCAGAAATATGTACCAACTGTTGAAAATTAAGCGCAGATCTGCTAACCTACCGTAAACATTAACCGGAACATGATAAGAAGGATCGAATGTTTACCGGGACTTTACTCCGACCGTAAAGCCAACTGTCAGTTAGAGTTTACTGTCACTTTACTGCAGATTGTAAGAACGGGCCTTAATAAGTTTTCTGACGGGTTATTTTGTATTTAATTTTTGGAGGGCAGAGACTGTCTGTGAGTGTCACTGTGGGTTTGGTAGTGTTTTCTACAGATATTTGTCTTGCATATTTGGGTCTGATGATACTCTCTTGACGAGCAAAACATATCATCCCTTAGGTTTCTTCTTCTCCAATAGTCTATAACAATGTATACCGTATTTACTCGCCTATAGTACCCCTCTTAATTTTCGAGAGCCATAATACAAAATTCTTAGAAATCGCTTATAGTGCCCCTCCTTAATTATTGAGAGTTCGGTCTGTCATTGTCTAGCAACGAGCGTGAGCAGCTCCGCACAGATGGGATACGACCGGCGGTTAGTCAAGGAAAACAATCGTAGGGATTGGTTAGTTCCTTAGTTTAGGGGCTACGACAATGCAGTCATGTAGCCCCGTGTACTTTGGGTGTGTGTAGAATCTGTCTGAACCGGTGTTAATTGTGATGACTGTATTAGTGTGTGTTATCTGTTTTAATTCAAGTAGACACTGCAGACAATAATTTCAAGTAGTTCCTACTTTTGCTTCCAAATGCTACCGTCCACGTCACCTAGCTTGCGGACTTGGCTACTAGATGGCATCGCAGTCAACACCCGGCGGCGAAAGTTGGAACTAATAGAGAGTTATCAATTCTAACCTACAAATTTGCACTTCACTCAAGTGTAGTTAGTGGAAGGTTCTTTTTCATGCCATAAATGGGACCGCCGGCTTTACTTCCCCTCCGAAGGAAGGCATACTGGGGGATTTTTAACGCTCTTAAAAATTCTGATGACTTCGGCCGGGTTTGAACCCTCGACCTTGGGCATAGAAGCTCAGCATGCTACCAACTACGCCACCGAAGCCGCCAGAATTGCAGGCGGTGGTTGACAATAATCATGGAATATACTTGTCTTTGTTTACCAGATGTTGGATCATTGTTGGCTGCTGGGGCCATACTATTCAATCGTACGCGAGCTCTCTTGCTAACAAGGCGTGACCTTGTTTGAAGAAAGAAGTCTCTGTCTTTCTTTCTGTGCGTACAGGCTATGACTCGTGCTAAGCAAGTGGCCGGCCCATGGCACGCTTACAGTGGTCGCGCTCATTGCTCATCATCTTCATTTCCCCTTTTCCAGTTGACACTGGGTGGGGGCAAATATGGTTCCTCTCCACTTTGTTCTGTCGTTCCACCATTCCTCTTCCGACACAGTGTTCCAATCCAGGATCCGTTTTCTAATACTATTCTCCACCGAGTCCATCCAACGCATTCTTGGTCTTCCTCGTCCTCTCTTCCCTGTCATCCGTCATTCCAGTGCTCGTCTTGGTAGCCTTACTTCATTCATCCGTTTGACATGTCCAAACCATCTCAATCTGTTTTGCTCCAGTTTGTCATTTAGTTTCTGTACTCCCAGACAGAAGACTTTGGAGAGGCTTGTGTTCCAAACAGACCCGGCCAGTGGCTGGAAACTGTGCAAGATGATGATGATGACTCCCAGTTCTTTCCGTATATCTTCATTTCTCACTCTGTCCCTCCTCGTTTTCTGGACCATACTTCTCAGGAATCTCATCTCAGCTGCTTGTACTCTGCTCTCATCCCTCTTAGTCATTGTCCAAGTTTCTGCTGCATATGTCATTATAGGAACATAATATGCTTTGTACATAACTTCTTTAGCCTTAATTGGTATATCCTTGTTCCATACTAGTCCCCGTACCTGTTGGTAGAAAGCACTCCCGAGTTGTATTCTTCAGTCAGTTCACTTCCCGAGTATTTGAAGTGTTTCACCACTTCCAATTCCTTATCTCCTACTTTGATTACTCCTTTTCCTTCTTTCTTATCTCTACTCATCACCACTGTTTTACTCTTCTCCACATTTATCTTCAATCCCCATTGCTCAATCTTTTCATTTATTACGTCTAACTGTTCTTGTACCTCCATCTCATCCTCGCCCCAGATCACAACGTCGTCTGCAAACAACATTACCTTCATCCTTGCCCTACTAGAGTCTTTCATTGCTGCCTTCATGATGTCATCCAACACCATTTCGAACAATAATGGTGACAACACACTTCCTTGCTTTACTCCAGTGTCAATTTTAAACCATTCCCATGTCCCGACTCTAGTCTTCACACTACTGTAGCACTCCATGCACATTCCTTTTATCATGTCTCTCATTGCTAGTCTAGGGAAATGAAACTTGTATGGACTTACTCGAGTTGGCCTCGGAATGACGAGCTTCGATAAGCCCCCATACAAAGCGCTACTAGCTCTAGTTCGCCCATGAGAAAAAAGATCCGACTGCTATTGGCAGACACTGGAGTATGGTATACGTGCCAGTCTGGTATCAGTCACTTCCGTGGAAACATTGCAGCAGAGACCCATGCGTGATGTTACGCACATGGTGCTCACAATGAGAAAATACAAGAATTATGTGTTGATCTTGTTGAAAGTGAAATACACAGGATTACAAACTAAGCAAATAATATTAAGGAAACATACAGCAAATAATGGAGCCTCCGTGGCTTAGACGGCAGCACGCCGGCCTCTCACCGCTGGGTCCGTGGTTCAAATCCCGATCACTCCATGTGAGATCTGTGCTGGACAAAACGGAGGCAGACAGGTTTTTCTCCGGGTACTCCGGTTTTCCCTGTCAACATTTCATTCCAACAACACTCTCCACTATCATTTCATTTCATTTCATCTGTCATTCATTTAATCATTGCCCCAGAGCAGTGCGTCAGGCCTCGGCAGCCGGCGAAGTTCATATCCTCGCCGCTAGATGGGGGCTTCATTCATTCCATTCCTGACCCGGTCGGAAACTGGAAGCAGGCTGTGGATTTTCATTTTCATTAGTTCAGAAACACACCCGAACAAGAATCTACAAAACCTTAGCAAGACCAGTACTTTGCTATGGTAGCGAAGCGTGGACCCTGAGGAAATGCCGAAATGAAATATATGAGACGAACAGCAGTCGCTAAGTGTGATGACAAACGAAACACAGAGGTGCTGAATGGTCTTAACAGCAGACCTATATTGGAATATATCCATGAATACCAAAGAAATTGGCTAGGACACCTCAACAGGATGGACAGAAGCAGGATCCCTAAAGCAGTTGTCAACTACTGCCCCTGTGGGAAGAGATCTCTAGGTCGCCCCAGGAAAAGATGGCGTGAAAATTCAAATCTTTTGTGTAGACTGTAACAGTTCTTCTAGGACTAACTCATGAAAGGAGGATGATGATGATGTTGAACACGCTTTTATGCACATAATGGGGTACTTAATTGGATGACATGTTTCGAACGTCATGAGCTCATCTTCAGATCCTGTTTACTTAGGCTTAGTTAATGTACGATGTTTATGAATTACACTTAATCACAAATATATACAATGTTTATATTACATAGGTTTGTAAAAACTTGTGTAATGCGTCAAACTTATTTACAGACAGTATACGGTAGTTCACTTGAAGCCTCCGTGGCTTAGGCGGCAGCACGCCGGCCTCTCACCCCTGGGTCCGTGGTTCAAATCCCGGTCACTCCATGTGAGATCTGTGCTGGACAAAACGGAGGCAGACAGGTTTTTCTCCGGGTACTCCGGTTTTCTCTGTCAACATTTCAATCCAGCAACACTCTCCACAATCATTTTATTTCATCTGTCATTCATTTAATCGTTGCCCCAGAGGATTGCGTCAGGCCTCGGAAGCCGGCAAGGTTGATATCCTCGCCGCTAGATGGGGGATTCATTCATTCCATCCCTGACCCGGTCGGAGGCTAGAAGCATGCTGTGGATTTTCATTTTTCATACGGTAGTTCACTTCTATGGTTGTTGCATTATTATTCTTGAATAGAACTCGGCAACGCTGAAGAATGGCTTCTATCACTTCGATGATTCTGTATATTAAAAAAAAGATTGTGGTTTTCTTTGCATAATCGTTGCACTCTGTATTTCTGTCACAAATTTTTGGCTAAAAATATGCAACGATTATGCGACGAAATGCAGTACTTGTAATTGGACTCTGCTAGGGTTTGAGTGTTGAGGGAAAATAGGAAGTGGGAACTGGTTAGTGAATGCTTTCTGAAACTTGAATCATTATAGTTACACAACAACTACAACTCCGATCAGCAACAATGTTGGAGAATGGTGAACATTGTTCAGTAAGGGGTCTATGGTCAGATTCATGGCTCTTTAGTGTTTTACCAATACTAATCAGAAATTTAAAAAATAATGGAGTTAAGTATATGTACTGTACAGTGAAACCTCTATAAAGAGACCAGTGACGGTTCCATGGAAAACTGGTCTTTTAGAGGGGTGGTCTCTTAATAGGGGTAGGTATTAAAAATAATTTTATACCGCATTATTAATAAAGTACAGTTAGAACACATACTTGATTACAATTTATCTGCATTGGTTCACATTTAGTACTAATTAATTACAACTAGTTATTTTCTGAAATCTGTCATTTAAAAAGTCACGAATTGATCTCTGTTTCATATTAGCACATCTTATTAGCCTACTTTTCACATTTTGCAAAAATGAGGAAAAAGTAGACTTAAGAGATCGATCCTGGAAAATGTCTGTCTGTCTGTCTGTCTGTCTGTGTGTGTGTGTGTGTGTGTCCCCCTATCAACTCCTAAATGGCTGCAGCTATCGGAACCAATTTTGGTATGAGTAAAGATCTATACCGGGACATCTCAATGTCATACTTGAAAATGATGTCAGTGCTACCAATTGCTAAAACGTCGCAATTGAAATGTGAGCTCCATGTTGGATATCTTGAAATGTATACATGAGAACTATTCCAAAATTGGTACAAAAAAAAATCCACAGCCTGCTTCCAGTCTCCGACTGGGTCTGGAATGGAATGAATGAAGCCCCCATCTAGCGGCGAGGATATGAACTGTGCCGGCTGCCGAGGCCTGACGCACTCCTCTGGGGCAATGATTAAATGAATGACAGATGAAATGAAATGATAGTGGAGAGTATTGCTGGAATAAAATTGTGACAGGGAAAACCGGGGTACCCGGAGAAAAACCTGTCTGCCTCCGTTTTGTCCAGCACAGATCTCACATGGAATGACCGGGATTTGAACCACGTACCCAGCGGTGAGAGGCCGGCGTGCTGCCGCCTAAGCCACAGAGGCTCTCCAAAATTGGTGCACATATAGATAATAATACTTCAGTTTAATTTTCAGGAGGCCATACATGACAGTGTTGCCAAAATGATTCTAAGCCTACTGATAGGTCCAAATTTTAAATTCATATAACTCCTACACTATCAATTGGATTTCAACCAAATTTCATATGTACGTTGTGTACATAAACAGATATGACTGAGCGCATTCTAAAGAGCCACCAGGGCTGCCAACTGTCAATAAATGCTATCTCTATTTTTTTGTATCCAAATACCAATATATCAGAAAGTATGCGAGCCCACAGCTTTAAACTTTGCACACGCATAGTGCCCGACATTCTAGATTAATTTGGAGCAACTAATGTATGTCAGTGCTACCAACATGATTCTAAGCCTGCTGAAAGGACCAATTTTTAATTACATGTATCATCTATACTATCAATTGGATTTCAACCAAATTTCGTATGTGCTATGTGTACCATAACAGATATGACTGTGCATATTGTTTAGAGCAATCAGGGCTGACAACTGTTAAAAAATGGTGTTTATATATTTTACCCTGATATCAATATATCAGAAAGTATGCAAGCCAACAGCTCTAAACTTTGCGCACGTATTGTTCCTGACATTCTAGATTAATTTGGAGCAACTAATGTATGTCAGTGCTACCAACATGATTCTAAGCCAATTTTAAAATTCCAGTAACTTCTATACTAAAAAATGGATTTCATCCAAAATTAGCACAACAATACATCATAATATTTCAAATTATTTCTGACCAACACATGCATGACATTGTTGCCAACATGATTTTACATGCGCTGATAGGTCCAATATCTAACTGCATGTAACGTCCATGCTATCCATTGGACTTCAACCAAATTTTGTATTCTGTACCTTAAGAGATAGAAATAAAAATATATTCAGTAACCAGGGCTGCCAACTGTTGTGCTCTATCAGGCTACATCATGCCAGGTATATTTCGAACTAATTAGAAATTTCTATATTACCAAATTCATTTCGTCATTACTCTAGATAGGTCCATAAAGATTAATCATTGGCATGAATCTTAAATTTTAAGAAAAGTAGGCTCTTGAGTTTGTCACGGAACTTCTTGTTTTTTAATAATTTCACTTTCTAGAATATCTCTGAGTGAGTTAGAAATTCCATTCATTTGTTCTGGGTTCGAACAATCTTCTAGGTGAGCCGTATTTTGTATTTTTTATACATTACATAACGCTTTTTCTAATGACATTCTATGCTGATGCAGTTCTGTGCCAACAGAACCATTGTTTACATCATCACCCCCATCACCATCTCCAATGGGAAGGCAGACGAGAAGTGGTCTTTTGAAAGAGGTCAGACTGAGAAAAAGTCTGGTCTTCGGTCGGGGAGAGGGGTGGTCCTTAAATAGAGGTAACAAATACATTGACCTTATGAGGTTTTAAATCGGTTCCAAGAAAAATCAGTCTTTAAGAGGGGTGGTCTTTTAATAGGGGTGGTCTTTTAGAGAGGTTTCACTGTAGCTCAAATGCCTAGAGCATTCATAACAGTGGCATCTACTAGCATGCAGCAAAGTATACTTTCTTGTGTATATAGATATTTCTCATTTTCTAATCACGGGTTCCTACATGCAAAAACTCTGAACATTTAAGAATCATTATTCGTTTAGAATCTCCCTAGCAAAAGGAAAGAGTGGATGATAGTTGAGATGTGTGTTGTTTGTTATTTTTTCAGGTTTGCTCATTTGTTTGATGAGAATTCGACATGCCTTTACCTGTGTCAAGTTAGCAGCAGGTGGTTGGGCATTAGGATCGACTGTATGGCAGGTAAGACACAAAACTGACTCTTCCTATTTCATTCACCAGTTATTTTTAGTTAAAAATAATACGTGTGTCAAGTCAAAGTAAGTTATTAGCTGGAAAATTGCTCTTCATTGCAATTGTTGCCTATCTAGCTTGAGAGTGTTCATCTAATATCGCTCGAAACTGCAATCTTATTTTTCAAAACGAAGGTACTACCAATACTGACCTATGGATTGGATCTGATATGGGAATTTGTCGGTTACAAGCAACTAGAAGAAATAGAAAAGGTAAAGCCAGGTTCCTCAAAAGAGCCCAAGACTATCGAAGACTACTTGAGCTCCCGTCAGCCGGGAAGGCGGCTGGCTCTCTGGGATTTGCGCAGAGAGAGACAGAGATACATGTCCACTGTTGCAACAGGTGCACCAGGTCCGAGTCTCTACACCACAAGCTGCTGCCAAGAGTTCCTGTGGTGTGGCAACACCGTCGCTTACCTCATCGAGCAGTCTCTTTCACGCTGCTTTACACTTTTTAAGTATTCGTGCACTTTGTAAACTATTTCTTGGGCTTGCCTGTGCACAACCTGTCATTTACTTCCTTCTGCTTCCATAGCACTCGAAATGTACACAATCACTTCCACTGGATCTTTAAATGTTACGATATAATCACTTCGCTTTCCTGACAACACACTAGCTCAGATTCTCAAGACAGACTGACGGTGATTGGTGGGATGGAAGTGAGGCATGACGTAATGATAGCGTTGTGTTCTGCGCACCGCCTTCCCACCTGACTCGAGCTCTAGATCCCGCCTTGTGTATGAATTAGCGAAAGAGACATTACTAATAGAAGATCTGCGTACGTTTCTGCTACTGCCGTCTACTGAGGGATACAGGAAACTGCTCCACGTCCGACAGAATAAAAGAGAAGAGATACGGATGGACTTCTACACAACACATGCGATGCTGGACAGAGCGTGGACTGGGACATTGTATGAGATGACATGGCTTCCATCACAAGATCTGCTCCTGGAAAGTGATCCACAACCCGGATGAGAACTTGCTAACTTTGCAAAGACGTATGTGGAATGTACCACATTACTGCATCGTATGGCTTTTAGAGCCCGGGTTCGATTCCCGGTCAATGCATGTGAGATTTTCGAAGTGAAATGCCATGTCCTGTGGTTCGGATTCCACGTAAAAAGGAGGTCCCGTGGCTCATGATCTCAAGGTTAACGGTCACGTTAAACTACAAGCTTCCTTTGGGATAAGGTGGCTAGATGCCCTTTCTGAAAGGAAAAGGAAGATTGTAGTTTTACGTGACCGTGAATCTTGAGATTATGAGCCACAGAACCTCCTTTTTACGTGGAATCCGAACCACAGGACATGGCATTTCATTTTGAAAATCTCGCATGCATTGACTGGGAATTGAACCCAGTCCACCTCGGTGAGAGGCCAACAGCTTGACCGCTGCGCCACCACACCCTGCCCTTTCTGGCACGATCCTCATAAGAGATTTTTTTTTTTTCCGTGTGACGTCCTGAGAGGCCGAGTGCAGGTCATTCTAGTCGACGCCCGTGGGCGACCTGCGCGTTGGGATGAGAGATGGAATGGGCGAAGATGAATGAAACTGGGTAAGGATGTGGAAGGAAGCGGCCGTGGCCTGTCAGAAGGTACCGTCCCAGCATTTGCCTGGGGTTAGAATGGGAAACCACGGAAAACCATTTCAAGGACGGCCAACGGTGGGGCTCGAACCCACGCGTCTACCGAGTCAGCAGAGAGCTTGGCCCTATGACCTAACACTGCACTTTAGCCAGCGTAGCCACTGCTGTCGGTTCATAAGAGATGAAATGAATGAAACAGAGCAAGGACGCAGCTATAGCCGAATGTGTCATCTTAGTAGCGCCGGGCAAACATCAGACCTGCTATTCCTGATAACTTGGTATCGACATTCTTGTTTGGCTACCATGGTCTGGTGCTATGCCATATTGCATAAGGATGAAACAGGCAGGTAATCCGTTCATTCCTTTGACATGGTCTGCTCATATTGGTCTCAAGTAGATGATCTCTTCTTCCTCCTCAGTGTTTGTCCCGCCTGGTTGCTGGGTCCGCTACATGGATACTCTCTGGCCGTATCTGTGTGAAGATTAACACGTCTGAGATTTTTGTGTAGCGTATCGACCCATCATTGCCTAGGTCGTCTCTTTGGTCTTTTGCCGAACACTTGTAGATTGTACCCAGTCTTTGCAATTGTGTCGGTTTCTGCTCACAGTACATGCCCGATCCATCGCAGACACGCAGACAGCCCTCCCGCATTTCATCTTGGAGAGGTGCGACACCTGATGTTGTCATTTGAAACATGGCCTAATTTAGCGACACCCGCTGTCCACCTTAACATCTTGGTTTCCATAACACCTAAACAACGCTCTGCCTCAGACGTAGTTAGCCAGCACTGGCATCAATATAATGCGACAGGGAAGATGACAGGGCAACAGAGTAGACTTCAAGTGATCATTCATCCTGCAATCGCAAGTGACACCAGTTGTTGTTTGCCACTTCATCCAGGCGCTCATCGTTCGTGATAGTGAATCCAAGATATTTGAATTTTGTCTCTTGTGGCAGATCTTGGATGGTTCCTAGGGGTAGATGACCTTGCTGTTTGGACCCTTAAAATAATAACAATACCAATAAACAATTGGATGGTTCCTATTTCTTGTGTATCTGACGCCATTTAATCTACACCGTTTCACACAATTGCACCGAATTTTACATACCTACCCTTTGAAACCCTGCTGGTAACACTGTCCACTTGATGTATTGGACAATCCTCTCCATTCCCTACATTTAGAATAACAGACAAAAGGAACTTGAAAACCACGTTTTAAGGCCCTAGAACCATTCATGTCCGTAGTAGTGTAACTGTAAGAATATTTTAATAAGTCTATTGTTGTCTGGCAATGCGGGCTGCATCACGTCGCCCCTACCAGTGTTCTGGTACAGAATTGCGAAAATATTTACATCTGGTGTTGCTTATAAATTGCAGTCACGGGGAGTAATTAGTGCAAAAAGATTTCTCAAGCCCCTTAAAACAGTTATCATGAAAATGGTAAGGGCGAAGGTGTTGGTGCAGTACATTGAGGTTATCCGCTGTAATAAGAGTTGGTGCTTTCAAATTTACTTACATTTATTCCGATCCTTATCCTTGAGCGCTATGTGGTGATAAATGACACTATTGGCAACTCAGGAGCTCGGGACAGCTGAAGTTTTCCAAAGTGCTCTGATTATTTTCCTATGGCGATATGCGACAAAAGACGACACTATTGGTCTTTACTTTTGAAACAGCCAATGTGATATCGGCCCTAGGAAGCGTCTTTTATTTCACTTACTCCTCTTTCTAATCATATATTTCAATTCATTTGTAAATTATATGTGTCAGTAGTCAGTACTGTAGTTAGTAAATACAGTACTCCCTCTGTAATCCGGCATCTCAGCTCTCCGGCACTCCCAGTAATCCGGCGTTTTGTATTCGAGTACGAGCTCAACACTTGATTTGATAATGCGTCCCCAATACTGTACAATGTTTACCACGCAGCGGCAAGACTAGTGTCTGAGTATACAATACATTGGCGCCACGAGCGATGACTCACGCACGCCCCCTCAGGTGCTTAGTGTAGGACAGTTGTACTGTAGTAGTGTTGTGTTGAAGATGGCATCCGTGCAGAAAAATACGTAAACATAAAACTCTATGTTTGTTAGATAAACATGAAATCCTTGAAAAGGGCGAAACGTTAACTAGTGTTGGTAACGAATACGGTGTTGGTCGAGCTACAGTTCATGACATAAGAAAAAACAGTTATAAAATAAAGTCGTTTTTTAAGACGAATGAAAATTTAAAAAGTAAATGAAAGGCATTGAAAACTGGTGAAAATCCTAAAGTTGACGATAGCCTCTATGCTTGGTTTTTACAAGAACGTGTTAGGGATACATCAATTTCTGCTGAAATCCTTAAAGGAATGGCTAGGGAATTTTACCGGAAAATTACAAAAAAGGATGATTTCCAAGCCAGCGAGGGATGGTTGCAGAAATTCATATAATGTTATGGAATTAGACTGCTAAGTACAAAGGGGTAAGAAACTTTCATGTGACGAAAGCGCTGTTGAGTCATATATAAGAAAGGTTCAAACAGGTTATCCAAGAAATGGATTTAACTCCTGACCAAGTTTACAATGCGGACGAGAGCGGTTTATATTGGCGGTTGTTACCAAAAAAACCATTAGTGCATCGTGGAGAAGCTAGTGCTCCTGGACGAAAATTGGCTAAGGATAGGGTCACTTTCATGCCTTGTTCAAATGCAAGCGGTGCACATAAGGTGACATTGCTAGTCATAGGTAAGGCGAAGAGTCCTATGACATTTAAAAACGTCAAACTTACTGTTGATTACATGAGCCAGAGCAAAGGGTGGATGAATAAGTCCGTATTCACTGAATGGTTTAATGAACATTTTAAACCCTCAGTGAAAAGGAGCGGAAACTACCAGAAAAAGCTTTGGTTATCTTAGACAACTGCCCTGGCCACCCCGGTGAAGACGAGTTGAATTCAGCCTACAGTTTTATTCGTGTGATGTTCTTACCGCCGAATGTGAACCCCCACTTACAACCAATGGACCAGAACGTTATCCAGGCGATTAAAATGCAATACAAAAGGAGTGTATTGTACAATGTGTTGTCTAAGGACGAAAGTGTGATTAAATCCTTGAGGAAATAAACCTGAAAGAAGTGGTTTACTCGCTCGCTAATGCTTGGGAAACTCTTAACGAGAAAGTCATCATTTGCTCTTGGAAACCCCTATGGCCGGACATGACACTACTGGATCAGTACAAAAAAGATGAACCGAACAAGAAAGCCAGTGAAGAGAGGGAGATTTATCTACTGCGGACGTGGTTAACGAACAACTCGTGGATTCACCGGATAACGCATTGACGACTGATGACGTAGGCATGTGGCTTACTGGTGAAGATGACGAAAACAACCAGTTTATGACAAAAGATGACATCATGGAGGAAGTGGCAAGAGAGGAAGAGGACGAGGAACAGGTCGAAGGAGAAGTGACAGCGGCTGTACAATCAATCTCTCACGATGCAGCCATCGCCTCGTTCGCCTCGTCAATTGCCTGGGCGGAGGAAAATGGCGTATCTGCTAACGATGTCTTAATTTTAAGAAGGTTACAGGAACAAGTTCTCCAAGTGTCTCTCAACCGTAAAAAGCAAAAGACAATTGATGCATATTTCCAGCCGTCTACTTCCAAGGAATAACGTGAGTTATATGATGTATTTTCGTACTTTTTTACTTTGTATAGTACAATGTAATTAAAACTGATTTTCAAATGATATCTGCTTTTTCCTCGATATTTTCCAGTAATCCGGCAGTGCTCTGGTCCGATATCTGCCGGATTACCGAGAGAGCACTGTAGCTGTTTCCCCATTCATTATTATCAATATCATTACGAGAAAATGACCTGAATATTACGTCCATTATACTGTACTACTTATCACCCGCACTACCACTACCACCACAAAAAGTTTTTTTTTTTTCTGTTAGTTTAAGTATTATGTGCCAGTTCTGTAGTAGTATTCATTATCATCCATATGACAAATAAATCCACCGGGCAAAGACGGGCACTACTGCTAGTACTTAATATTCTTCTTTCCTTATTCTTATTACTCTACCTTTTATGGGTAATGCAACCCTTAATATTTGTCTGTCTGCATGGAGAAACCAAATCATATACTCTTGCAATTCATATAAAATTACTGATTTTATTTGCCTCTGATGAAATCTTACTAGCACAATTCTAATCTCTTCATCCATACACATCTTTCAAAGCCAGCCTAATTCATACATTCCTACAATCCAAGAAAACATAACCATCACTAGTCACCAAGCCTACATCATCTCATCCCAACAAGCAGGTAATACCTCGTTTAGACGTCCCGGTTGCGATCGCGATCAGGCACCGGTCCAGATTAAGTTGGGACGTCTAAGCGCAACAGGATAACATTATCGCGATTAACTTTCCGTCCAACAGGATCAGCCCGATCCCGTTCCCACAACGAGATAATCGCGTTCGCGGCCATTGCGATCATCGGTGTGTTCTATCCCCTTGCTGTGTGAGTGAAGTCGGCAGTGGAAATGATGGCCATTTTGTATTATCTTGTGTTTTGAAAGCGAGAAGTACGTTATGTTGGCCATGATGGTTGAATTTATGTTGGTTGATATCAGATATACGAAGATTGAGAGACACGAAATGATGGATGGAGACAAACATACCAGTGTTTAAATGCTGAAAAAAATATTAGCTTTGGAGAAAGTCGATGAAGACGATTAACAAAGACATAGAAGGGATTCCGATAGGGCCAAATGACTCTGGACGAACAAAGAAATATTTATGCAATAAATATCTTAGACTTGTGCCTTGCCTACACGACTCCTCAGGATTTGTATATATTTAAGAATATACATTAGCAGGTTGAATTATGTATAAAGAATAACTGAAATACTTCAAAACTGGAGGAAACAAACTACTGTAAATTTCTGCTATAACACTTGGAATTCAAAAGTTGGCAGACCTTAGCGATACCATGCTGTTTTACTCGATTATCCTGTTGTTTCATGATGGGACGTCTAAACACGTACCAATGACAAATGCCGTTGATCGCGATTGGATATTATCCAGATCAGAGATAATCGGGATCGCGACCGAGACGTCTAAACGGGGTATAACACTTATCAACCAACAAGCCGACTCAAAACAACACACTATCTTAAAAGGAATATACAATACAATGAAACTTCATTGGGCAAAGCCCCCTATTACCTCATTGCTAGGTCACCACAGAGAATCTAGTTGGCACAAAGCACTAAACTCCCTGCAGTGGCCCAGCACTAACCTCAATACATGACATAAAACAGAAGGCGAAAATCGTGAGGGTGAGCTATGTAACCAAATTTTGGTTACAAACTTCTCAATGTTATGCATAGCTAGTAAACATTTGTATGCTTTATTTTTTTAGATACTCGTAATTCAATACTACCACATTCTGACCACAATATAAGGTCCAAATGTGTTAGACATTGTATCATTGTTATACAGAAACATGTATGTCATTTAATGAACATCACTTTTTAGAATTGACAAGGCGAATATTCATCAAATAAATCAAATTTATCAATACAGATAACCATTACAATAAAAAATGATAAATATATACGCATTCTATGTAGATTTGACAGACTAAATGTAAAGAATCTGATGATGATCACTTAACGATCGAAACTGGTCATCCAAGTGAATTTATTTCTTAATTTCATGTAATTCTTTATCAGTTTAGGGAACACCCCTTACAATTGAGTACAATCGTGTTGACCGGCTGAAAAGCATTAATTTTGACAGTTTATGGTGTTGATACAAAATTAATTCCACCTGAAAATTCATGCAACATGTGCTCGTTCTATCACTAACTTCAGATGTGAATCTCCTAGTTTCTCTGTTACGGAGAGTGAGAGAAGTCAGCTGAGTTGCCTTGACATGTGCATTGGCTTGAGTGAGTGTGAAGTTTTCGTTTGAATTGGCACCCCTGAAAATGCCAAGAGTAAGAAAGTTGTGTATTATCGAGACTCAGCAAAGAGAATTGACTTTGCATGCCCTTGGTACCGGCCACCTCAGCCATCCTGGAATTGGTTTTCCATGGTTTCCCTTTTCTTTTCCAGCAAAATGCCAGTATGGTGCCTGTATTAAGGCCACCTACACCCAAGTAGAATACGCGCAAGAAGAGCTTGCCACAGAATCCTACGCAGATCTTCGGCAATGTTCTGGTGGGCCCGGTAGTGGCAGAACACGCTCCTCCCACTTCGCTTCAGTAGCTCGCTGGCAGCAGTCCTGAACGGACCATCTACCTAACCCAGTGGTTCTGAACCCGTAGAAGTCTGCGGACCACTCAGCCTGAAATTGAATCATGTACGGACCACTACCCCTCCCCCCAATACAGCTAATCAGTTGTAACCCTTCCTCAATAACACTTATTTGAAATATATTTCAATTCAAAATCTGATAGTCATCGCTCGAATACATTTGGACGATTCTCGTTCAACGCACACCGTTTTCGAAATCTCCATTTATTGGCCACTTTTTTTATACGTGCTGGTGGACCATCTTCTCCCGCGGACCACTCCCGAGGCACTCGCGGACCACCGGTTAAGAACCACTGACCTAGCCGGAGGCTTGGCATGCTAAACTGTGACTGGGGTTCATGATGATGATAAGTGTTGTTTTAAGGGGCCTAACATCTAGGTTATTGGCCCCTAATGATTTGGGTGATCGTGAATATGAAAATGAAATGCTAACTGTAACTAAAACTAACTTATATACTAGAAGAATAAATCAAAAACAAAAGGAGAATAAGGCAAAAGAAAGGGCAAGAGGAAAAAAAATGCCCTCAACCCTCGAAGAATGCGGATTGAGGGACTTGTAAGGAAGGAGAGCCATGAAAGGCAGATAGGAAAGTGAAAGAGGAGAGGGTCCGCCCCAGAGGTAATGGATAAAAGGGGGAAATTGAATATAATATTCTTCGAATAAAAGGGGGAAAACCGGACCCAGCTCAGGAATCCCTCGGGGTCGCCAACTCCCAAACTCACCAGCTGTGAGCCCCTGTGGGTGTAGCAATATCCAGGGTGCTCCAGAAGTGGTGGGGCTACATACACCCTGCATCCTTAAGGGCCTTGTGCAGAAGACAGGTGATAACATGAAAAGAAAAAGAAGGCTGACCCCTCGCAGAAGGAGGGTATCAGAAAAGATGAGACGAGGGCCAATTAAGGCGGGAAAGGAAGAGACTCCCTAGGCCTCGGATACCCTAATACCGTCGGGGTCGGAAGAGATCAAGAGTTGACCAAGTGAGGTCGACAGGAAAGAAGACGGAGAGAAGCCCGGCACAAGTAAGTGGAATCAATGCCGGACTCAGCTGGGGCCCCGTGGTGGCCAACCCACGTCCCACTAGATGTGAGCCTCTGGGGGGACTGGGGTTCAAGTGAGATCTCAGCGCCTTACTCAGTAGTTATTACCTGAGCCAGGACACAATAACCTATAGCCTAATTAGCCCATATTATTTTGCTGTTTCCTTGCACTCTACGCTGGATTTACAGCTGTAGACCACGTCTCGCAGCGAGCCCGCAGGGTTGAAGAATGCAGTGAGCAGGGTGCCCCATAGTAAGCATTAAACTAGGCCGATTGATATCATTGAGTTTCGGCAAACTCTTCTTGCGGGTACTCTACACAGGGCTACAAGTCCATGATTTTGTCATCATCATCATCATCTTGCACAGTTTCCAGCCACTGGCCGGGTCTGTTTGGAACACAAGCCTCTCCATCGTCTTCTGTCTTCCCACCATCTCTCAGCCTCCACCCTTGTCCAGTCTTCTCCTCTCTTCTTCACGCTTTCTTCCACCCCCTTCAGCCACCTGTCTCTCGGTCTCTTTCCTTCCCACTTCGTCTCTTGTATCCTCCTGGGTGTCTTCTTCTCCATTCGTTTTACATGTCCATACCATCTGAGTCTATATTTCTCTATACCATCCTGTAATGGTTCCTCGTTCATTAATTCTCTGGCCCTCTCATTTCTTATTCTGTCCATCTTTGTAGCTCCAATACTGCTTCTCAAGAACCTCATCTCACTGGCCTGTATTTTGCTCTTCTCCCTTCCTTTCATAACCCAGGTCTCCGAGGCATACGCCAGGATAGGGACATAGTATGTCCGATATATGATCTTTTTGCTGTTCTGGGGTACATCATTGCTCCAGAACATGCTTCTCACACTCCTCCGGAATGCTTCTGCCTGTCTCTCTCCATGATTTTGTAACGTTCCTAAATCAACAAGAACAACAAATCTGCAAATCATACTGTAAACACTTATAAAGAATGACATGAAATGGTTCATTTTTCAGCATGCGCCGTGTGTATCACTGGCTTCCTGGTAATCCTCCTGCAGGGGCAGGTGTCACCAGCCATGGCAGGCCTTGCCCTGTCCTACTCGGCTCACATCAGCGGTGTGTTCCAGTACACGATAAGATTGATAGCAGAGTCTGAGGCGCGCTTCGTTTCTGTGGAGAGGATAGCTTCCTACCTTGAGGTATGTTCATGTACAGTAGGCTATAAATACATTTCAGTTAAGTCACTTTAAGAATATTTTGATGAGAAGTAGTTATTACTTTTATAGAATTACTGGCTGGCTGCGTGGCTCAGCGGTAACATTCTCGCCTGCTGTGCTCAAGGTTGCAGGATCGAATCGTAGAGCAGTCAGCTGGCATTTAAGGAGGCTCATACACCATCGGTTGTCAAAATTTAAGTTTTTTTAACTTTTAAATGAAAGACAATACCTTGATCAGTATATCTGTTAAGTTTTATAAGTTTTGCTAGAGATATAGCGTATTACTTGAGACCATGCGCCTATCTGTGAATGGAGTGTTGAATATTCAAAGCTGTTGACCCGAAAGGTTGCTTTTTTGGTAGGAAAACACACAATATCTCGTGAACTATGTGATGAAACTGGATGAAACTCGGCAGATACATTCCAACATACGATCCCTAGAGGATGAACCTCATTTATGAAATTATGTTAACAAATAATTGAGATATACTTGGAAAAATAAACCAAAAAAATGATCATTTTTTGAAAGACATTTTTTTTTTTTAAATATACTATTTACAATATAACATTCATGGTGGTTCATCCTCGCTATTTATGCGTTTACTTTACATGAAAAAAAAAATTCAGACTGGTATTTCTTGTTAAATTGTGTTTTTTGTGATTCACGGAGTTTCAATATATCATGAAATAGCCTACTTCATATACTGCTCCTCTCTCTAAATTTGATGAAAGCTCTATGTATTTACTATACATATGTCAGTTTCCATAACTCTATGTTACATATTAGTGAAGCTATGATATGATTCATAACTGTATGCGAAAATTCCCACTGATGGTGTATGCGCAGATGCGAGAGAGCCGTGCCAGTGCATTTACTGGCACGTTAAAGATCCCCTTTGTGGCAAAATTACGGCACCCCGACGTCTCTAAAAGCCAGAGTAGTTAAAAGGGACGTAAAAACAATATTTGAATTTTCAACTTCAAGCTGGTTTTTCAAGAACTATATATTTTGACTTCAATATATACTGATGTGGATGAGAAAGGAGATTTAATATTGTGGTCAGAATTTGATAGAGCATTGAAAAACTTAACCCTCTGAGTGCTCAGACTGCAGGTTCACACTCTCAGGGCTATAGAATTCACAGTAACTAATACAATGGCTTGACCTTTTCCCTAAATGCTAACTAGAGAATTCACTTACTACTGAACTACACTTCAACATTATCATGCTCTTGTTTATTCAAAATAAGAATACTTTTTTGGAACATTTTGATAACATAAAAAATAAAAAACTGAAATAGATCGGTTGGTTCCTCAATTTAGGGGCTGTGACAACGCGGTCATGTAGCCCCGTGTACTTTGGGTGTGTGTAGAATCTGTCTGATAACCGGTGTTAATTGTGATGACTGTATTAGTGTGTGTTATCTGTTTTAATTCAAGTAAGGATTGCAGACGATCAATTTTCAAGTAGTTCCTACTTTTGCCACCAAACGCCTCCGTCAACGACCAACTAGTTCAGAAATTAGTTACCAGATGCGACCGCAGTCGTCTCTTGACGATGAACATATGAACCTGAGAACGTTAGTCAGATGTTTAACCTATATTAATTTAGCTTCACACAGGTGTAGTTAGTGGAAGGTTCTTTTACATGCCATATATCTATGACATGGGACCGCTGGCTTTACTTCCCCTTCTAAGGAAGACATACTGAGGGATTTTTAACGTTCTTAAAAAATCCGACGACTTCGGCCGGGTTTGAACCCGCGATCTTGGGCATAGAAGCTCAGCATGCTACCGACTCTGCCACCGAAGCCGCTTGAAATAGATCAAAATATAAGTCAAAATTCAACTCACAGATAAGTAATGGTAACTTCTGTTTAATGTCCCATTCCAGATGAATAAATATCACTTTTTTATGTACAATAGTTTGGGAGTTATCTTCACTAAAGCTAAACACAACACACAGAAAAAATATTTACAAAGTGATAGAGGCGGCTTCGGTGGCGTAGTCGGTAGCATGCTGAGCTTCTATGCCGAAGATCGCGGGTTCAAAACTGGCCAAAGTCGTCGGATTTTTTTAGAGTGTAAAAAATCCCTCAGTATGCCCTCCTTCGGAGGGGAAGTAAAGCCGGCGGTCCCATGTCATAGATTTATGGCATGTTAAAGATCCTTCCACTAATTACACCTGTGTGAAGCTAAATTGCATAGGTTAAGAATGTAAACAATGCTTTCAGGTTCCTACGTTCGTTGCCAAGAGCAGACTGCGGTGATGTCTGGTAGCTAAGTTCTGAACTAGTAGTCGTCGACGGTGGAGTTTGGCGGAAAAAGTAGGAACTACTTGAAAATGAATCGTCTGCAGTGCTTACTTGAATTAAAACAGATATACACACTAATACAGTCATCACAATTAACACCGGTTATCAGACAGATTCTACTCACACCTAAAGTACACGGGGCTTCATGACCGCGTTGTCGCTGCCCCTAAACTTAAGAACCAACCAACAAAATGATAGGCTTCAGGATTTACCTCTGCCCTGCCACTAACACTCATGTTTTGAGATGCAAAGCCCATGAAGTCGTTTTTCACAGTTGTAGCAAGCTGTACGAGATCTTCGGATCTTCCTACTGCAAACTGCACACACTTTCTCTTTTCGTCTGGGCAGTTCGGATTCTTTGCTCGTTAAAAGGTACAGATGTTGATGGTGCAGGTTGAGTAGAGTTTCCACTTTTCTGCATCATCCATTCCTTTTCCATATCTTCGATTATAGCAGTGTATAACAAATAGGCACTCAGGACCATCCGTGCAAATATAGAAAAAGTAACTTTTTTCCAATATTTGAGAATTCTTTTCTCATCAAGGTAAGTGTACATCATATCGGACACATCTACACCCCCCATAAAATCATTATAATTATGAGGAAAGAATTTATGATGAAAATTAATAAATGTAAAACAAAAATATTGGAATGCAGCCGAAATAAATCAGAAACCTCTATGGACATCAAATTGGCAGATGAAAAGCTGAAGGAAGTAGGAGACTTCTGTTACTTAGGAAGCAAAATAACCAGTGATGCATGAAGCAAGGAGGATATAAAAAGTAGGTTGGCTCAGGCAAGGAAAGCCTTTCTACAGAAAAGGAATCTGTTGACGTCGAATATAGATTTAGGTATTAGGAAGTCATTTTTGAAAGCCTTTGTCTGGAGCGTGGCACTCTATCGAAGTGAAACATGGACTGTTGGAGCAGCAGAAAAGAGGGGAATTGAAGCATTTGAAATGTGGTGTTACAGGAGAATGATGAAGATCAGATGGGTAGATAGGGTGACAAACGAAGAGGTATTAAGACGAGTGGGAGAGGAGGGATGTTTCTGGCGACTGCTAATGAAGAGATGAGATAGGTTGGTAGGACACATACTAAGACACCCAGGAATAGCAAGCTTAGTTATGGAAGGAAGGGTCGAGGACAAGAACTATAGGGGTAGACCAAGGTTAGAATATGTTAAACAGATTGCCTCGGATGTAGGGTGTGGTAACTATGTAGAGATGAAACGATTAGCTCAGGACAGGGAGGAATGGAAAGCTGCATCAAACCAGTCAAAAGACTGAAGACTCAAACACACATGAACAATAAGGGGTTTGACTTTTTCCTTCACTTGTTGATGACTTTTAGAAGTAAGGTATGGGAGGCTTTGGAGAAGAGAGGAGTAGGAAAGCAACTATATGGAGGATAAGGGAAATGTACAATGAAAGTATAAGCTGTGTGAAAGTAGGAGGAGAGAGATCAGATTGGCTGGAACAGAGGAATGGCTTGAGGCAAGGAAGTGCACTTTCACTGCTACTCTTCATTGTAGTGATGGACGATATAATGATTGGCGAAAGATGGATGAAAGTAATGGCGTTTGCAGATGATTTGATGATCTGGGGAAACAAGGGGTAGGAAGTACAGGAGGAGTTGGATGTATGGGAAGAAATAGAACATGGATATAGGAAGAAGTTTAGCATAAGCAAAACCAAGTTGATGATCACAACCAGGAAGAAGGAGTCACAACAGGAATAACAATTGGTGGGGATGAATTGAGGAAAGTAGAGAGTTTCAATTATTGGGAAGCATGATAATAGAAAATGGAAGAAACGACGAGAAATAAATGAGCGGGGGAGGCAAGCAGAATTATTCAGGAAAAGTGTTAGGAGCCTGGTATGGAGTAAGGATGTACCTCAAAACAGCAAAAGGGATATATAGGACGTACTACGTTCCAATCCTGCCGTATGCCTTAGAGACCTGGGTTATGAAAGGAAGGGGGCGAAGCAAAATACAGGCTAGTGAGATTAATTCTTGAGAAGCAGTATTGGAGTAGCAAAGGTGGACAGGTTAAGAAATGAGAAGATCAGAGAATTAGTCAAGGAGGGAGCATTAAAGGATAGGATAGAGGAATCAAGGCTTAAATGGTATGGGCATGTTAAGCGAATGGATGGGAGGAGGATACCCAGGAAGATACACGAGATGAAAATAGAGGGGAAAAGACCAAGAGGCAGGCCAAGGGATAAGTGGCTGAAGGGTGTGGAGGACTGCGTGCGAAGGAAAGGAGAAGACTGGACCAAGGTGGTGACGGAGAAATGGTGGGAAGACAGAAGACGATGGAGAGGCTTATGTTCCAAACAGACCCGGCCAGTGGCTAGAAACTGTTCAAGATGATGATGATGATCTGTTTTTAATTCAAGTAAGGACTGCTGACATTCGATTTTCAAGTAGTTCCAACTTTTGCTACCAAACGCCACCATCACCAACCAACTAGTTCTGAACTTGGTTACTAGATGCCACCACAGTCGGCTCCTGGCGAACGTTGGAACCTAAGAGCATTAGTCAAATCTAACCTATAATTTAGCTTCAGACAAGTGTAGTTAGTGGAAGGTTCTTTATCATGCCATAAATCCATGACGTGGGACTGCCGGCTTTACTTCCCCTCCAAAGGAAGGCACACTAAGGGATTTTTAATGCACTGAGAGATTCCTAGACATGTAGTGTATCTGGAAATGAGTATTGTGGGTGAATGATATAGTGTATGTTTATTTCAGAATATGGTGAGCGAGGGGGGCTGTAACCCCCAGGCCAAGCCTCCTGCTGATTGGCCCAGTAAAGGCAGTATTAAGTTCCAAAATGCCTCACTGTGCTACCGACAAGGCCTGCCTAATGTACTTAGAGATATTAATTTCAGTATTATAGCAGGAGAGAAAATAGGTAAGTGTACTTCAAGCACAGAAATCTTGGTGGAGTGTCCCTAAGTCAGCTCTTGCTCACTGTATCTTTGTTGTTTCCTTCCAGGCATCGTCGGTCGCACTGGCTCGGGAAAGAGCTCATTGATCACAGCTCTCTTCCGACTAGTTGAACTGTCAGCTGGCAAGATAAAAGTAGATAATTTAGATATTGCCAACATTCCTTTAGAACTTCTGAGAAGTAAGTTCTCTGTCATTCCGCAAGACCCTGCATTATTTGCTGGAACTATCAGGTAAAAGCTCATTTATTGTAATCTGCAAATATAGGAAAGAGAGTACCTTCTAATTTAGATTTCCCTGTTTACTACTAGCAGGGTGTATGTGTTGTGGAGGAAACTTTCGCTGTGTGATATGGAACAACGATGAGAACTATTCTTGGCCACTGGGAGAAACAAGTTCAGGTGGTATTATGGGTTTTCAGTAGATATTTGGCAATGGCATTGGCAACTCAAACTAACACTTGGGGCGCTGCGGTCGGTCTGGATAAGTAGGGTAAAAATACCCAATAACACACGTTTGATATGGAACACTTTTTATTTTTCGGTTATAATCAGTAAATGTGGTCCCTGAAATAATGACAGTGTTGTTTTCAATTGTATATATGTATAAATGTACGATACACGTGATCTAATTTGTGTGTTCCACTGGATTTTATGTGTCAATTGCTTATTATCAAGCATCGGTTGTTTGCTGGTATTTGTTTTTGTGCAGTTCGAGTTTAAAAGCTATATTTGAGTTTGCTCACTGTACCATAGACTCTAGAAATTATTTGCAGCTTGGTAGGGCGAAGGAATGAGTTTAACTTGTATTAAAACTCGGGGTAGACAGGAATTGCTTGATTTGGATGGGAGGTATTAACCCTGCGAAGTCAAATTAGGCCTAAATGACTCGTACTGGAATGGCTCGGATATCGCAGAGCGAGGTGATGGCGGTTGGTAGGGTTATTGGAAATGAACTAAGGAGCGGGGAAGGATACCTGACTGATGAAGCTTGGCTGTCCTCGCCTGGTGTAGGCTTGGCTGTCTTGGTACAGCTTGGCTCGGCGAGACTGTGCTTGGCTGTCTAGGTGCGGCTTGGCTCGGCGTAAGTGAACAATCTGTCCTGTCGTCAATGAGTGTAGTGGTGAGTGGTCCAACCCGCTCTTGTTGACCGTATTTATTTGGTATCGTCACCTTTCGGCTATTGCTATTTGCATCTTTTGGAAAGTGTTGAAAACGTATATCCTCAGCCCTCTTATACGTCGACTTACAGCCGTAAACTGAGCAATATACTTTGCTTTTACTCATTTTGCACTCTTATCAACGAGTAAAACTTATAACTTATGTATAAACACGAAGAATTTACCACGATCTGCTTACCAATACAAGGAACTATATGCAAACATTCACCCTACTTGGTAAGTTTCTCATTTTTACCGCTAGATGTCATATCAGTTGCCAATACTCATGAACCAACTGCCCACGTAGTGTTTAAAGCCCTGTTATTAGGCAAAGTGCCTTTTTCATTTTACTCCGTTGATTTATGGAGTTACGTTTTAGTCGGATTGCTGATGGTTGAATGGGAACCAAGCAGTCCTACAAGTGAGCTGAACTTGCATTAGTGCGGTGGTTCCCCCTCTACCTTGTTAGCCAAGGTCATGAAGGCTGCACTTTGCCTAACAGGACTAGGACCAATTTGAGTTCTTTTTTTTTTTTACACATTTTAGCCCTCATTTCCTTTTTTTGGCCTTTTACCCTGTTATGTTACAATCAGTAACTTACAAAGAAAGTAATGATGATGGAAACCATTCTCTTTGGTACAGGACTAGACCACCTCGCGGCTAGTATTCTTGGCTATGAGCTCCAGGTTCGATTTCCAGCTCTGCCAAGAGATTTAGTTCTGGTTCGAGGGTTGGAATGATGGGGAGCACTTACCTTCGAGAGACAAATCTGGCAAGAGATGGGTTCGATTTTCAACATACAGCAACTAAGTACAGGACTAAAATATAGAAAACTTGCAAGTTTTGCATTGTTAAATGCCTGTTTTGACTGAAATGAATGCTTCAACATCAAGACTCCATTAATGTTCATCCCTATGTGTATGGTTGTTTCACTATAGAATAATATGCACTGTCATCAGCAAACATAAGCCTTTTAACCATACCGTACTGCATACTGTCAATGGTGTGACATATTCACTCTGTTTCAGTTCTCTTATGGCTGCACACAGTTTTGATCTCTAGAAGTAATATTGGCATCAAATGTATCTTAGGAGGAAAAGAAATCTTGCAGATTAGCACTTTGAGTGTTCGTGTTTTTCCTGTTTCTCTGTTGATTTTGACTAGAACAGTACAAACATGTTTTGCATGATACCATGAATGCAATGCAGGATATGAAAACACTTTGTATGCAGTTCAACGTTCATCTTGGGCTTCCTTCAGCGTGAGTTCCATTTAATTTTTGTGCTTTCCACGCATTTAGATAAGTGTGCCTTTTGGGGATTGTAATCTCAGAAATTTTGGAGGTGAAGTAAAGCAGGTGAAGTAAAGCGGGTGGGCGTATGTCATAGATTTATGGCATGAAAAAGAACCTTCCACTAACTACACTTGCGTGAAGCCAAATTTTGTAGGTTGGAATTGATTACACTATATTAGTTCCAATGATTGCCGCCAGGTGCTGGCTGTGATGGCATCTGGTAGCCAAGTCTGCAAGCTAGGTGTCATGGACGGTAGCATTTGGTTGCAAACGTAGGAACTACTTGAAATTATCGTCTGCAGTCCTTACTTAAATTAAAAAACAGATAACACCGCTATCACGATTAACACCAGTTATGAGATAGATTCTACACACACCCAAAGTACATGGGGCTACATGACCGCATTGTCGCAGCACCTAAACTAAGGAACCAACCAACCAATCTCAGAAATTCCAGAAACAGTTGAAAATGTATTCAATATTGTTATGGTCATCTGGCACGTTAAAGATCCCCTTCGGGGCAAAATTCCGGCACCCCGGCGTCTGTAAAAGCCAGTGTAGTTAAAAGGGACGTAAAACCAATAACATTATTATAATTATTAACTTTCAGTGAACTCGCTGCAAATAGTGTCATGCATTAACCTCAAAATGAAAAGGTTTGCCAGATGTACTCTTTCAATAGGGTATTATGGTTTGAGTTAATTTTTGTATTATTATTATTTTGTACTCTGGATAATAATGTTTTACATTTCAATTAATTTCAATTAATAAAATTAAAGTTAATTCTACTGACAATTTTGCAGTCAGTAAAATATATAATAATGAACCAATCAAAAGTAGATTGTAGAACATTTTAATACTCTAGAGTAGATCACTGGCCACTCCTCATCATCATCATCATCATCTTGCACAGTTTCCAGCCACTGGCCAGGTCTGTTTGGAACACAAGCCTCTCCAACGTCTTCTGTCTTCCCACCATCTCTCAGCCTCCACCCTTGTCCAGTCTTCTCCTCTCTTCTTCACGCTTTCTTCCACCCCCTTCAGCCACCTGTCCCTCGGTCTTCCTCTCAGTCTCTTTCCTTCCCACTTCGTCTCGTGTACCCTCCTGGCCACTCCTGCTATACACTATTATAGTCACAACAGAATACAGTTTATTAGATAAATTCAAGACACACCCAAGTATACAGGTTTAATAGCAACTTGTCCCAGATCCCTAAATTGAATCAACAACAAAAATAAAACATTTTTCCCCACATGTACGTGAGCTATTTCTTTTCAAGGTCGTGAATTGGAAACCACAGTGAAAATCAAAAATGTTTTATTAGCAACATTTAGCTACTTCTCTACATCATCGCCGCTCTTACAATCTCCGGTTAAATCTTTACTGGACCTTGATTCTTACAATACCCGGTTAGCGACAAACTGACAGTGAACTTTACCGGAGGATTCTCCTCCCGTAAACTGCTTTACTGCCAGATTTTCTATTATAATCTCAATGCCAGCTGATTACATACATCGTCAATATGCCTAGAATTATCCGTAATTTCATGGGTTTCGTAAATGCTGATGCTGTTCAAAGGAGACGAAAAGTATATAAGAATCGAAGTGATTATTATGAGGAGTTAGGTGATCAAGACTTTTTAGACGATTCCTTTTGACGAAGCTTTCCCTCTTGAGGCCTTTATTTGTCTCATTTGGAGATAATTGTCCTTCCATATCTAATATTTCTCTTTATAATTTTAACGTAACAAACAGATTGCGCCAAGAACACAGATCAAGATCAAGGAATATAAAATATATATTTATTATTTACTCCCTGTCGCAGATCCACTCATGCCAACTAATGAGAGGTATCAAGAAATCTGCAAATCGAACCAGAAATATGTACCAACTGTTGAAAATTAAGCGCAGATCTGCTAACCTACCGTAAACATTAACCGGAACATGGTAAGAAGGATCGAATGTTTACCGGGACTTTACTCCGACCGTAAAGCCAACTGTCAGTTAGAGTTTACTGTCACTTTACTGGAGATTGTAAGAACGGGCCTTGGACATTTATCATAGCGTGGTACCGTCTTTCCAACAACCTCGTCATAGAAGGCAGCCGCTTGTCCTTTTAGCCACTTCTCTACGCTGGTCTGCAGCTCGTTGTCTGTGCCAAACTGCTGTCCTTATAGCCAGTGTTTCATGTGAGCAAAGAGAAGGGAATCAGAGGGAGCCAAGTCCAGGCTGTATGGTGGGTGATCAAACACTTCCCATCGAAAACGCTGCAGGAGCATCTTTGTTGCAGCTGCAGTGTGCGGGCGAGCATTGTTAAGAAGAAAGACCATGCCTGATGACAATATTGTTCTTCACTTGTTCTTAATTGCCCTTCGTAGGCATTTCAGGGTGACGCTGTATGAGGCTGCAGTGATGGTCGTGAAAATGAAAATCCACAGCCTGTTCCAGTCGACCGACCGGGTCGCGGCGAGGATATGAACTGTGCCGGCTGCCGAAGTCTGTCGCACTCCCCTGGGGCAATGATTAAATGAATGACAGATGAAATGAAATGATAGGGGAGAGTGTTGCTGGAATGAAAGTTGTGACAGGGAAAACCGGAGTACCCGGAGAAAAGCCCTGTCTGCCTCCGCTTTGTCCAGCACAAATCTCACATGGAGTGACCGGGATTTGAACCACGGACCCAGTGGTGACAGGCCAGCGTGCTGTCGCCTAAGCCACGGAGGCTTAGTGATGGTCGTGCCACGTTCTGTTAATTCCACCAATGATGCAACAAAACTCTTTTTCGGTCCCAGAACACATTAGCCATACACTTTCTAATAGAGAAGGTTCACTTGCACTTCTTTGGTTGGTTGGTTCCTCAGTTTAGGGGCTGTGACAACGCGGTCATGTAGCCCTGTGTACTTTGGGTGTGTGTAGAATCTGTCTGATAACCGGTGTTAATTGTCGTGACTGTATTAGTGTGTGTTATCTGTTTTTTAATTCAAGTAAGAACGGCAGACTTTGAATTTTTCAAATAGTTCCTACTTTTGCCGCCAAACGCCACTGTCAACAACTACTAGTTCAGAACTTAGCTACTAGACGCCACCACAGTCTGCTCTTGGCAACAAACGTAGGAACCTAAGAGCGTTGTTTACATTCTTAACCTATACAATTTAGCTTCACACAGGTGTAATTAGTGGAAGGTTCTTTAACATGCCATATATCTTATGACATGGGACCACCGGCTTTACTTCCCCTCCGAAGGAAGGCATACTGAGGGATTTTTAACGCTCTTAAAAAATCCAACTACTTTTTTGGTTCACTCGGGGGAATAAGAATGCATCCACTGTTTGGATTGTCCCTTTTGTTTCATTTTCATAATGGACCCATGTCTCGTTCCCTGTCACAATTTTGTTCAAAACATCATCTCCTTGATCAATGTAGCGCTGGCGGCGCCCATTTGCTGTGTTTTGTGATGATTGGACAACATCTTAGGAACCCTTCTCGCACAGAGATAATTTATTTGTTTATTTATTGCCACAACAGGGCAGTGCCCCAATTACAGTATACATTAAAACACAAAATTAAAAATTGAAAATTAAAAATTAAAAAAAGAAATTTTTAACAAGAAATATACAAAAGTTTAAGTCACAAAACAGTAAATGAAGCATGATTTTTAATATCTAGTCACATAATGTAAATCTATAAGGTGCGTTCAAAAAGTAACGAGCCAGAGGCTGTAATCCGCAAACCGGAACGACATGGGCTAATCGTGGCGTGTGTAACGAGGTGTGGTTCCGACCAGAGCGTGGAAGGTCACAGCCCATCGCTAGAGGGCAGGCGTGCACGTCACTTGACGATACAAAGCGAGCAGCAGCATGCATCAATCGTCCAACCAAGACCAAGACAGTAGGCCATTCGACATGCTTCCTGGTGTGGTTGAAGACTGTGGGGCACCCATTGGGCACACACTTTGCGCAAGTGCAGTCGTTCCTTCATGATGGTGTGCACACTTCCGACGCTCAATCCAACCACGGCGGCTATGGCGTTCACTGTCACTCGGCGGTCCTGGGTAATGAGTGCATCAACCAGCTGGACGTTGTCATCGATAATGCAGGGGGGTGCCCCAGACCGGGCATCATTGGCTAACTACACTCGTTCTTCCCTGAAGCGCTTGTGCCACGCCTTGACCCTTGCAAGGTACATGCAGTGTTCGCCGTACACTTGTGACATTCGGCGATGAATGTCCGTTCTCCCTACTCCTTCTGCTGTGAGAAACCGAACAACACCTCTTTGCTCTTTGGTTGACGCCTCCGTGTCACTGTTTGCAATGCGACTGGCAGCGTTGGACGATTTGCATGCTGCTGCTCGCTTTGTATCGTCACGTGACGTGCACGCTTGCCCTCTAGCGACGGGCTGTGACCTTCCACGCTCTGGTCGGAACCACACCTCGTTACACACGCCACGATTAGCCGATGTCGTCACTGGTTTGCGCATTCCAGCCCCCGGCTCGTTACTTTTTGAACGCACCTTATAGATTCGTATTTTTAGGTACTAATACAAAAGCAATGAAAGATGGTAAGGTGGCTTCGGTGGCGTAGTTGGTAGAATGCTGAGCTTCTATGCCCAAGATCGCGGGTTCAAACCCGGCCGAAGTCGTCGGATTTTTTAAGAGCGTTAAAAATTCCATCGTGAGGGGAAGTAAAGCCGGCGGTCTCATGTCATAGATTTATGGCATGTTAAAGAACCTTCCACTAATTACACCTGTATGAAGCTAAATTATATATAGGTTAAACATTCGACATTCGCTCTTAGGTTCCGACGTTCGTCGCCAGGAGCAGACTGCGGTGGCATCTAGTAATCAAGTTCTGAACTAGTAGTCGTTGACAGTGGCGTTTGGCGGCAAAAGTAGGAACTACTTGAAAAAATTCAATGTGTGCAGTCCTCACTTGAATTGAAAACAGATAACACACACTAATACAGTGATCACAATTAACACCGGTTATCAGACAGATTCTACACACACCCAAAGTGCATGGGGCTACATGACCGCGTTGGCGCAGCCCCTAAACTGAGGAACCAACCAAAGATGGTAAGAAAGTGAAACCTAAAACTAATGGTGGCTAAATTTAATATCTTTGTTATAGTGAATCATTTGACAGCTAAAACTAAGTGTAATTGTCTTCTATAATTTAGCAAGGACATTCCTGAAGTCTCTCACTCACGATGGTATGGAGAGCTGAAACGAATAGCTCAACACAGACATTGTTAACCAACGGTTTTCTCGAATCACCTGATCCACTCCCTGAACAAGATATTCGGTTGACAATCGCTTCCTTCCCTGACCACCTGCATCATGAACGTCTGTACATCCTGCTTCAAAGTTTCTGCACCATTGCCGCACCTTGCTGTCACTCGTGAAAGGTTCACCATACACATTACTCATTCGTCGATGAATGTCGGCTGCATTGCACCCCTCAACAGGAAAAAATCGAATGACAGCACGCACTTCACACTTGGCGGGAGACTCTGTTGTAGGTATGTTTATACGCTTAGAACTGACACACGTGACATGATGTGATCGACAGCCCTACTGGAGGTACTGCGCAAAGCATCATCGGATTTTCACTGTGGTTTTAATTTCGCGACCGATCGGACCTAGAAAAAGAAATCCCTTGATTTTATGCTCTTAAATCAAGCACCATCCTATTGTTGCAGGTCCAATCTGGATCCTTTTGACCAGTATTCTGATGCACAGTTGTGGGAAGCCCTGGATAAAGTGAACCTCAGAGGTAGGATTTCCGGGATGATTGCCCAGCTCCGTAGTCCTGTAAGCCAGGGCGGTGACAACTTCTCTGTGGGGGAGCGCCAACTCTTGTGCCTGGCTCGAGCAATACTTAAAAGTGATAAGGTGAGGTCTATTTTCACTATACCAGTAGCAGTGCTCATGAATGATAAGGTGAGGTCTACTTTCACTATACCAGTAGCAGTGCTCATGAATGATAAGGTGAGGTCTGCTTTCTGTTGTACCTCACTATACCAGTAGCAGTGCTCATGAATGATAAGGTGAGGTCTACTTTCACTATACCAGTAGCAGTGCTCATGAATGATAAGGTGAGGTCTACTTTCACTATACCAGTAGCAGTGCTCATGAATGATAAGGTGAGGTCTGCTTTCTGTTGTACCTCACTATACCAGTAGCAGTACTCATGAATGATAAGGTGTGGTCTACTTTCACTATACCAGTAGCAGTGCTCATGATTGATAAGGTGAGGTCTACTTTCACTATACCAGTAGCAGTGCTAATGAATGATAAGGTGAGGTCTACTTTCACTATACCAGTAGCAGTGCTCATGAATGATAAGGTGAGGTCTACTTTCTGTTGTACCTCACTATACCAGTAGCAGTGCTCATGAATGATAAGGTGAGGTCTACTTTCACTATACCAGTAGCAGTGCTCATGAATGATAAGGTGAGGTCTACTTTCACTATACCAGTAGCAGTGCTCATGAATGATAAGGTGAGGTCTACTCTCACTATACCAGTAGCAGTGCTCATGAATGATAAGGTGAGGTCTACTTTCACTATACCAGTAGCAGTGCTCATGAATGATAAGGTGAGGTCTACTTTCACTATACCAGTAGCAGTGCTCATGAATGACAAGGTGAGGTCTACTTTCACTATACCAGTAGCAGTGCTAATGAATGATAAGGTGAGGTCTACTCTCACTATACCAGTAGCAGTGCTCATGAATGATAAGGTGAGGTCTACTTTCACTATACCAGTAGCAGTGCTCATGAATGATAAGGTGAGGTCTACTTTCACTATACCAGTTGCAGTGCTCATGAATGATAAGGTGAGGTCTACTTTCACTATACCAGTTGCAGTGCTCATGAATGATAAGGTGAGGTCTACTTTCACTATACCAGTAGCAGTGCTCATGAATGATAAGGTGAGGTCTACTTTCACTATACCAGTTGCAGTGCTCATGAATGATAAGGTGAGGTCTACTTTCTGCTGTACCTCACTATACCAGTAGCAGTGCTCATGAATGATAAGGTGAGGTCTACTTTCACTATACCAGTAGCAGTGCTCATGAATGATAAGGTGAGGTCTACTTTCACTATACCAGTAGCAGTGCTCATGAATGATAAGGTGAGGTCTACTTTCACTATACCAGTAGCAGTGCTCATGAATGATAAGGTGAGGTCTACTTTCACTATACCAGTAGCAGTGCTCATGAATGATAAGGTGAGGTCTACTTTCACTATACCAGTTGCAGTGCTCATGAATGATAAGGTGAGATCTACTTTCACTATACCAGTAGCAGTGCTCATGAATGATAAGGTGAGGTCTACTTTCACTATACCAGTAGCAGTGCTCATGAATGATAAGGTGAGGTCTACTTTCACTATACCAGTAGCAGTGCTCATGAATGATAAGGTGAGGTCTACTTTCACTATACCAGTAGCAGTGCTCATGAATGATAAGGTGAGGTCTACTTTCACTATACCAGTAGCAGTGCTCATGAATGATATGGTGAGGTCTACTTTCACTATACCAGTTGCAGTGCTCATGAATGATAAGGTGAGGTCTACTCTCACTATACCAGTTGCAGTGCTCATGAATGATATGGTGAGGTCTACTTTCTGTTGTACCTCACTATACCAGTTGCAGTGCTCATGAATGATATGGTGAGGTCTACTTTCTGCTGTACCTCACTATACTAGTAGCAGTGCTCATGAATGATAAGGTGAGGTCTACTTTCACTATACCAGTAGCAGTGCTCATGAATGATAAGGTGAGGTCTACTTTCACTATACCAGTAGCAGTGCTCATGAATGATAAGGTGAGGTCTACTTTCACTATACCAGTAGCAGTGCTCATGAATGATAAGGTGAGGTCTACTTTCACTATACCAGTAGCAGTGCTCATGAATGATATGGGGAGGTCTACTTTCACTATACCAGTAGCAGTGCTCATGAATGATAAGGTGAGGTCTACTTTCACTATACCAGTTGCAGTGCTCATGAATGATGAGGTGAGGTCTACTTTCACTATACCAGTAGCAGTGCTCATGAATGATATGGTGAGGTCTACTTTCACTATACCAGTAGCAGTGCTCATGAATGATAAGGTGAGGTCTACTTTCACTATACCAGTAGCAGTGCTCATGAATGATAAGGTGAGGTCTACTTTCTGCTGTACCTCACTATACCAGTAGCAGTGCTCATGAATGATAAGGTGAGGTCTACTTTCACTATACCAGTAGCAGTGCTCATGAATGATAAGGTGAGGTCTACTTTCACTATACCAGTAGCAGTGCTCATGAATGATAAGGTGAGGTCTACTTTCACTATACCAGTAGCAGTGCTCATGAATGATAAGGTGAGGTCTACTCTCACTATACCAGTTGCAGTGCTCATGAATGATATGGTGAGGTCTACTTTCACTATACCAGTAGCACTGCTCATGAATGATAAGGTGAGGTCTACTTTCACTATACCAGTAGCAGTGCTCATGAATGATATGGTGAGGTCTACTTTCACTATACCAGTTGCAGTGCTCATGAATGATAAGGTGAGGTCTACTTTCACTATACCAGTAGCAGTGCTCATGAATGATAAGGTGAGGTCTACTTTCACTATACCAGTTGCAGTGCTCATGAATGATAAGGTGAGGTCTACTTTCACTATACCAGTAGCAGTGCTCATGAATGATAAGGTGAGGTCTACTTTCACTATACCAGTAGCAGTGCTCATGAATGATAAGGTGAGGTCTACTTTCACTATACCAGTAGCAGTGCTCATGAATGATAAGGTGAGGTCTACTTTCACTATACCAGTTGCAGTGCTCATTAATGATAAGGTGAGGTCTATTTTCTGCTGTTCCTCACTATACCAGTAGCAGTGCTCATGAATGATAAGGTGAGGTCTACTTTCACTATAGCAGTAGCAGTGCTCATGAATGATAAGGTGAGGTCTACTTTCTGCTGTACCTCACTATACCAGTAGCAGTGCTCATGAATGATAAGGTGAGGTCTACTTTCTGCTGTACCTCACTATACCAGTAGCAGTGCTCATGAATGATAAGGTGAGGTCTACTTTCACTATACCAGTAGCAGTGCTCATGAATGATAAGGTGAGGTCTACTTTCACTATACCAGTAGCAGTGCTCATGAATGATAAGGTGAGGTCTACTTTCACTATACCAGTAGCAGTGCTCATGAATGATATGGTGAGGTATACTTTCACTATACCAGTTGCAGTGCTCATGAATGATAAGGTGAGGTCTACTTTCACTATACCAGTAGCAGTGCTCAAGAATGATATGGTGAGGTCTACTTTCACTATACCAGTAGCAGTGCTCATGAATGATAAGGTGAGGTCTACTTTCTGTTGTACCTCACTATACCAGTAGCAGTGCTCATGAATGATAAGGTGAGGTCTACTTTCACTATACCAGTAGCTGTGCTCATGAATGATAAGGTGAGGTCTACTTTCACTATACCAGTAGCAGTGCTCATGAATGATAAGGTTAGGTCTACTTTCACTATACCAGTAGCAGTGCTCATGAATGATAAGGTGAGGTCTACATTCTGCTGTACCTCACTATACCAGTATCAGTGCTCATGAATGATAAGGTGAGGTCTACTTTCTGCTGTACCTCACTATACCAGTAGCAGCGCTCATGAATGATAAGGTGAGGTCTACTTTCTGCTGTACCTCACTATACCAGTAGCAGTGCTCATGAATGATAAGGTGAGGTCTACTTTCTGCTGTACCTCACTATACCAGTAGCAGTGCTCATGAATGATAAGGTGAGGTCTACTTTCCTATACCAGTAGCAGTGCTCACGAATGATAAGGTGAGGTCTACTTTCACTATACCAGTAGCAGTGCTCATTAATGATAAGGTGAGGTCTACTTTCACTATACCAGTAGCAGTGCTCATTAATGATAAGACGAGGTCTACTTTCACTATACCAGTAGCAGTGCTCATGAATGATAAGGTGACGTCTACTTTCACTATACCAGTAGCAGTGCTCATGAATGATAAGGTGAGGTCTACTTTCACTATACCAGTAGCAGTGCTCATGAATGATAAGGTGAGGTCTACTTTCACTATACCAGTAGCAGTGCTCATGAATGATATGGTGAGGTCTACTTTCACTATACCAGTAGCAGTGCTCATGAATGATAAGGTGAGGTCTACTTTCACTATACCAGTAGCAGTGCTCATGAATGATAAGGTGAGGTCTACTTTCACTATACCAGTAGCAGTGCTCATGAATGATAAGGTGAGGTCTACTTTCACTATACCAGTAGCAGTGCTCATGAATGATAAGGTGAGGTCTTCTCTCACTATACCAGTAGCAGTGCTCATGAATGATAAGGTCAGGTCTACTTTCACTATACCAGTAGCAGTGCTCATGAATGATAAGGTGAGGTCTACTTTCACTATACCAGTAGCAGTGCTCATGAATGATAAAGTGAGGTCTACTTTCACTATACCAGTAGCAGTGCTCATGAATGATATGGTGAGGTCTACTTTCACTATACCAGTAGCAGTGCTCATGAATGATATGGTGAGGTCTACTTTCTGTTGTACCTCACTATGCCAGTAGCAGTGCCCATGAATGATAAGGTGAGGTCTACTTTCTGATGTACCTCACTATACCAGTAGCAGTGCTCATGAATGATATGGTGAGGTCTACTTTCACTATACCAGTAGCAGTGCTCATGAATGATAAGGTGAGGTCTACTTTCACTATACCAGTAGCAGTGCTCATGAATGATAAGGTGAGGTCTACTTTCACTATACCAGTAGCAGTGCTCATGAATGATATGGTGAGGTCTACTTTCACTATACCAGTTGCAGTGCTCATGAATGATAAGGTGAGGTCTACTTTCACTATACCAGTAGCAGTGCTCATGAATGATAAGGTGAGGTCTACTTTCACTATACCAGTTGCAGTGCTCATGAATGATAAGGTGAGGTCTACTTTCTGCTGTACCTCACTATACCAGTAGCAGTGCTCATGAATGATAAGGTGAGGTCTACTTTCACTATACCAGTAGCAGTGCTCATGAATGATAAGGTGAGGTCTACTTTCACTATACGAGTAGCAGTGCTCATGAATGATAAAGTGAGGTCTACTTTCTGTTGTACCTCACTATACCAGTTGCAGTGCTCATGAATGATAAGGTGAGGTCTACTTTCTGCTGTACCTCACTATACCAGTAGCAGTGCTCATGAATGATATGGTGAGGTCTAGTTTCACTATACCAGTAGCAGTGCTCATGAATGATAAGGTGAGGTCTACTCTCACTATACCAGTTGCAGTGCTCATGAATGATATGGTGAGGTCTACTTTCTGTTGTACCTCACTATACCAGTTGCAGTGCTCATGAATGATATGGTGAGGTCTACTTTCTGCTGTACCTCACTATACCAGTAGCAGTGCTCATGAATGATAAGGTGAGGTCTACTTTCACTATACCAGTAGCAGTGCTCATGAATGATAAGGTGAGGTCTACTTTCACTATACCAGTAGCAGTGCTCTTTCATGATAAGGTGAGGTCTACTTTCACTATACCAGTAGCAGTGCTCATGAATGATAAGGTGAGGTCTACTTTCACTATACCAGTAGCAGTGCTCATGAATGATAAGGTGAGGTCTACTTTTACTATACCAGTAGCAGTGCTCATGAATGATACGGTGAGGTCTACTTTCACTATACCAGTAGCAGTGCTCATGAATGATAAGGTGAGGTCTACTTTCACTATACCAGTAGCAGTGCTCATGAATGATAAGGTGAGGTCTACTTTCACTATACCAGTAGCAGTGCTCATGAATGATATGGTGAGGTCTACTCTCACTATACCAGTAGCAGTGCTCATGAATGATAAGGTGAGGTCTACTTTCACTATACCAGTAGCAGTGCTCATGAATGATAAGGTGAGGTCTACTCTCACTATACCAGTAGCAGTGCTCATGAATGATAAGGTGAGGTCTACTTTCACTATACCAGTAGCAGTGCTCATGAATGATAAGGTGAGGTCTACTTTCACTATACCAGTAGCAGTGCTCATGAATGATATGGTGAGGTCTACTTTCACTATACCAGTAGCAGTGCTCATGAATGATATGGTGAGGTCTACTTTCACTATACCAGTAGCAGTGCTCATGAATGATAAGGTGAGGTCTACTTTCACTATACCAGTAGCAGTGCTCATGAATGATAAGGTGAGGTCTACTTTCTGTTGTACCTCACTATGCCAGTAGCAGTGCCCATGAATGATAAGGTGGAGTGCACCTCACTACTGTATACCAGTAGCAGTAAGGTGTGACATAAGAAGGGGTAACTGGGACAGGGGGTGGTTTAGGTGTTGTTTATAGCTACCAGTTTTCACAGGGAATTTTCTTTTGTTCTTTTTTTTATAAAAGTCAAATGGGGGAAAAACGTTTAGAGAAAACTTTTTAATAATGACTGTTAGATATCCATATATGGTACAACCTTAAAAATGTATGGAAGTTTTTATGTTTTGATTGATGTGCTGCAGATGAGCTCAAAACATGTCCAAGTATTTTAAATGAATTAATTGTATTGGTTGGGCAGACCGAACCCAAACAAATTGTATTTGTCATTAAATAAATCTAGGTGTACAGGATGGAGCCGCATTGTGTATCGGTGATTTCCAGAAGTTTCGGCTGTCATTGCAGCAGCCTTAATCATGGGTGGGTACGAATTGATTGGTATACATAACCAAGGGCTACCTCATCAGTGTGTTTTCATTTATAAGTTTTGCTTGCTACCATGCTTCTACAATAAACTTGTTGATGGGGCAGATGACCTCATAGTTCCACCCTTAAAGCAACAATAACTAAATAAACTCGTTGCTAAAGAAACTCCCGTTAGTTCAAAACATGCACAAAGAACTATATAACTTAGTTTTAAAATTGTATTAGCCAGGTTGACCAATTCCTTCCTCATCATCAAGTTACCACTCCAGTTTCTCGGGTGTGGTTTACGAGCGCTCTCCATTTAAGTCTATTCATGTACCACTGCTCCTTCAAGACTTCATCCCAGTTGATTCCCTTGGATGTGTTATCTTCCTTCACTTGGTCCAGCCATCTCCTCCTAGGTCTTCCAACAGGTCTCTTTCCAGTAATCTCAGTATGCAACCATTGTTTTGCAATTCTTCTTTCTGCCATACGTTTGACGTGACCAAACCATCGCAAACTTGCCCTAGTTATAGTCTCCTTCAGGGACTGATTTATTCCAGCTTGTTCTCTAATCTTCTCATTTCTTACTTTATCTTTCCTAGTCTTTTGAAGCATGCTTCTTAGAAACTTCATTTCTGAAGCCTGAAGTCTGCTGTCATCTTTTTTTGGTAGTTGTGCATGTTTCCAACCCGTAAGTTGGACAAAGTATGTTCGAAACAGAGTTTGTTTTGATCTTAGTGGCGCTTGCTTATTCCAGAGTAGATATCGAACTTGCTAATGGTATTGGCTTGATTTCTTAATACCGTACGGTTAGTTAATTCAAGCTGTATTCTGTCATAGATTTATGCATCCAAGGTACTGATACTGCTTTACTGTTTCCAATCGTACACCCTCCAGCATTATTATCTCTACTTCTCTGTCTGTTAACAGACATTGCAGCAGGTATTAATAGTTTCCATTATTATTATTACATCAATGCGGACCATTACCAAAATGTGATTAATTTCATGTCAGTCTATATTTTATCGTCTTTCAGATCTTGGTTCTTGATGAAGCAACTGCCTCTGTTGATCCAGAGACTGAAGCCTCTGTGCAGAACACCATCCAGACGGTATTTGAGCATTGCACTGTCCTTATTGTTGCTCATCGGCTGATGACCGTCACTGGCTGTAACAGGATAATAGTTATGGATAGTGGGCAGGTAACAAGCTTCTATTTCTGGAGTGCATTCCCTTGATTGAACATCCAAACTTAAAGCCGTGTTAATGTTACTGATTAGCATGTGAACATTTCACTCTTGAAATTTATTTTAATTTATATATTCCTATTCTTTGAACTGTTAATCTCAAATTTAATGTTTCACCTTAGATACCGGTACTTCATTTCACACACTTATAATTTACTACTTCTCTTTCGCTGCATAGCTTTTGTAACTATAGCAATTGGCAGGAAGTATGTTTTAAACAGATTTGCCAAAGTGGAGATGGTTTGTCACACAGTGCCTCAGGGTGGCTTTAAGTTGGCAGCGCCCCTAACTTCAGGGTGTATCATGCCATAACTTGAATGAAAGTAATGATGGCAATCAGTAATAGCACAGAGTTTGCATTTTCAGCATTCTATTGATAAAGATAACACTGTGACATGGTATCCACACTCAATCTTGCAGCCAAAGCTACTTAGCATGGCATGCAATGGCATCATTTCATCAAAGAAGGCCCTGCTTTTGTTTTCAATTGTCTGAACAAAATAGCAGAACAGACTGGGAGTGGGATTTGTGGCCTTTGATTTAAGGCTATGGGTCTATCTGTGGTTAGCGTGGGCATGGTGGTGACCACGGCAACAAGTGTTCATCATCTGGTATCATTGTCTAATTTATGACTTTAGATCCCCTTAAGTTATCGCAATAGAATTTGATGAGTGCATTCCAAACCACTAAAATCTACTTCACTAACTACACTAGTTTTTAAGAATCATGGTGATGTCGTCAGTACCTGCTAATTCCTCTTGACGATGTCTGGAATTATTATAGGACAAATGGTGACTCCTCCGTCCACGCCATTTCCATTTGGCCCTTACCCATCTCCAAGCCTCGTGGTTGACTCGCAGGTGGTCGTGAGCCTCCATACTCGTCTTCGGGAATGTCAGCCATCTCTTAAACTCCCCATGTCACCTGCTTCTTAGTGATGCATCCTGCGGTATTGGAAGTCCTTCGCAAGATACGAACGGCCTGATGGCCGTCATGACCAAAATTTCCCGAAAATTTCTGCCCGTCTAATATGGGAGTTTATGAGTTTCGTGACATATTCGCTCAATCCGCACTTCGATACACTTATTGGTTCATGAACTAGGGCCGTTTCCGTAAAGCAATGTTCATACGAGATATTCAGTGAAGTTTCAATCACTCATCTCTGCAACGAGTTTTACATGCCCATACCATCTACTGTCGGGGAAATAAGTATAGATACTCGAGTTTAGAGGTCAATAAAACCTTTACCCTTAGACTTACATAAGAACAACCTATACCAAAATGTTTCTTGTTTTATTTGTCGTTTAACGATATAGAGTAAATATTTTCATTGTATCTCGTTAAAATTTTATAGCAGATTGAACAAAAAAAGTACCGGTTTTTCTTACCAAGTTTACGGAGCACTCACTTAGAAAGATCATTACGTTAAAAGTATCGATCTGATCGTAACGAAACTTTAATACGTCTTAAAGGAACTTATTGTTAACGCGTATATGAAGTTTTAATCTGATCTGACGTTTCTTAAAATAGTTGTTGTGAATTTTGTAAAACAACTTTTTCTCGGGCCTGGGTGGTCATAGCAGTTTGAAATATGGCTTGTTGTGAGGCTCATAGCAATGCAAGGCTTAACGTAAAACTACATTTTATCTACTTGTGATCATCGATTGTATATGGATTGATATTTAATCGGACCATTGTGGGCGGCGAAAGTAAATTAGCAGCCTGGCAATGTTGCCAGTTGACTACCGTATTTCGAACTCGCTGCGCGCTCGTTCATACGCACACCAAACTCTGACCTTTGTTCTTTGTTGAGTCATTAGCAACAAGCAGCAACTATCACTATCTGTATTACCTACATCGATCAAGATGCCAGCTAAACCGCAGTTAACGGAGAGAGAATTTGCCATGATTATAAGTGCAATATTTTTTTTAGAAGGGAGAAAGAAAGTAATAATGATAAGAGGGTTTAGCAAAAAGTATCCAAGTGTATTGGGAGGTCGATAGCCACGATGAAGAGATGTGCCGCTGCAATGAAAGATATTCCTCTTCCTCCCAGAATCCAAAAGTTTGAAAGTATGACGAAAGCAGAGCTAATTGTTCACGCCAAACCTCACTTCAGGGCACCTAAAAAGAAGCTGGAAAAGATATTCAAGAATGTTCATCCTGACGTCGAACTAGTCTGGCTGCCAGTTGCTCATTGTGAGCTCAACCCCATAGAGCTGGTTTGGTCCTACGTGAAAAATAAAATAGCTAAAGTGAATATGAGTAACCAGGCGGAGAGAAGAAGATCAATGGAGGTGATGCGAGATCTCTGTAAAGAAGCCTTGAGGTCTGTAACACCGGAGCTATGGAAAAAATGCATCGAACACACCAAAAAAATAGAGAAACATTACTGGGAAAAGGATGGGCTAACAGAAGATGTCCCCGTTGTTGAGCCACTTGTTATAAACTTAAATGACAGTTCATCTGATTCATTGGGCAGTGATTTTTCAGACGGTTAATAAGGGAGCAGTTTTATAATCTTATAATCTCAAAGTGTAAATTACTTCAAACAATTAATCTTATAATAATAGCTTTTCAGCTGACACACCATTTTTAAACCTGCCAATGGAGGTCCAAAGCCCTCATTAAAAAAGGTGTTGGGAAATGTTTCACTTCTTGCGGAAATGAAATAAGACACGTTTCTCTAACTTGTAGGTAAAATAATAGTTAAGTTAAATAGACGTGAATGATAGTGTTCGTGGTTTTTTTTTTCTTAGTGGTATTACCCTCCAGGGTTGGCTATTCCCTCGGACTCCGATGGATCCCGCATTTACCTCCTCCCTTTTGAAACTTCGGGATCGGGGATACAACTGGGGTGTGTGACCAGCACCTCGCCCAGGCGGCCTCACCTGCAAAGCGAACAGGGCCTCATGAGGGATGCGAAGATTGGGAGGGATAGGCAAGGAAGAGGGAATGAGGCGGCCGTGGCCTTACGTTAGGTATCATCCCGGCATTTGCCTGGAGACGAAGTGGGAAACCACGAAAACCACTTCGAGGATGGCTGAGGTGGGAATCAAACCCCCCCCCCTCCTATATTCATTTGGACCACCCAAGGCTGAGTAGACCCCGTTCCAATCCTCATACCACTTTTCAAATTTCGTGGCAGAGCCGGAAATCGAACCACGGACCTCCGGGGGTGGCAGCTAAGCACGCTGACCACTACAACACGGAGGCGAATATATATTATAATATTTGTATTATAATTCGTCAATTTCACTTATGGTTTTTAATTTATTTTAATTAATGCCATTTTTCAAGTCCTCGTACTGCAGCTCCTTCCCCAAGATTTTACTCGTATAAAATAATATCTTCCTTGTCACGTGAGCGACCCATGGTTTAACCCATAGACATTCACTTTATCTTTCCGTTTCTTTTATATACCGGTATGCCATCACAGAATTTCAACTACCATAATATAGTTAAGTGAACAAGGAACTGTCCTTCATCCATTTTGCTGAACTATGATAAAATATTTGATGTAGTGTAATGGTGTGATGATTGCTTTGTATAACTTGGATAAAAGTTCAGTTTTATAAAATACTAGCTGAAGTACCCGTGCTTCGCTACGCGTCATAAATAAATTAAAATATGAAGGTGACAGTTAAAACAGAGGATAGGAGAAGTGCTGCGCAGAGGGAGATTAAGGATGGAACATTTTGTCCAACTACACCGCTCTGCGTCGACCGTGTTTTATAGCACAAATTTAGGTATAACTCGCTAACGGTTGGAGATACCTTTCTGATTGGAAATGTAATTTTTAACCTCGTATATACCATCAAAAGTTTGCTATTTCTTAGCGTTCTCTTTGTATTTGAAATGGAAATATGAAAGTTTTAAACCAAAGGGTGTAGTGAAGTCACTAAAATGGTCGCCATCTTTAAATAGTACAAAATATTGAAATCAAAAGTAACCTATATGTTAACCAGGTAAATCAGCTACTTCCATGTAAAATTCATGTAAATCGGACCAGTGGTACTTGCGTGATTGAGTAATACATAGACGCACATCATCTCATTTTTAGCCTCGCTTCGCTCGCGTCATAGTCGTGTCATATTGTTATTCAATGAAATGCAGGTTTAACCCCATTAACACCCCTTTAGAACCTGAATATGCAAAAGTCCCTCCTTGGTAGACGTTTTCGACACACAACAAACATATCCGCAAAATACCATTCTTCTAACTTTAATCGTTTGGGTTGGTCGATGAGAGTGAACATCCAAAAATCCTTCCTTAGGGGACGTTTTTCTTCCAGAATTTCACCCCTCCCCATAGGCCCCTTAAATTGGATTTATGAAAAAACGGTCGAACACATATTTTTTTATTTTTTTATTTATTTATTTATTTTTAAGCTGATTGGTTTCCTCCGAGTTTCAAACTCCTCGCCTATGTCGTTTAAGAGATACACGGTCCGTTAGGAATCTTTCAACCCCCACTTTTCATCCCTTTCACCTCATAATATACACTACATCGAAAAACCATTAGACATGTGTCAGCTTATTTTTAATGATTAGTATATATGCCAAGTATCACATCCCCAAATGAAACCACTCGTGAGATATTGTTATTCAATGAAATGCAGGTTTACCCCCCTTAACATCTATTTAGAACCTGAATATTCAAAACTCTTTCCTTAGTGGACGTTTTCGACATACAACGAACATATCCCCAAAATTTCATGTTTCTAACTTTAATAATTTTGGCTGGGCTATGATGAGTGAGTGAGTCAGTCAGGACATTTCCTTTCATTTATTTTTGATAATTTCACCCCTCCCCATGAACCCCTTAAATTGGATTTATGAAACAAACGGTCGAACACCTATTTACTTATTTAAAGCTGTTTTCCCCCTGAGTTTGATGAGTGATAAGTGAGTCAATCAGTTAGGACACTTTCTTTCCTGTTTTTTTTTCCCCCAGAATTTCACCTCTCTCCAAGGGCCCCATAAATTGGATTTATGAAAAAAACAGTCGAACGCCTATTTACTTGTATTTTAAGCTGTTCTTTTTCCGACGAATTTCAAACTTCTCGCCTATGTCCTTTAAGAGATACACGCTCTGTCAAGAATCCCTCAACCCCCAATTTTCACCCCTATCACCTCATAATATACACCACATCGATAAACCCTTAGACATATGTCTGATTATTTTTAATGATTAGTATATATACCGAATATCACATCCCCTAAGAAACAACTCATGACATATCGTTATTCAATGAAATGCACGTTTACCCCCTTAACATCTCTTTAAAACCCGAATAAACAAAAATCATTCCTTAGTTGACGTTTTCGACACACAGCGAACATATTCCCAAAATTTCATTTTTCCAACTTAAATAGTTTTTGTTGGGTGTGATGAGTGAGTGAGTCAGACAGGGCATTTTCTTTCAATTATTTTTACCAGAATTTCACCCCTCCCCATGGGCCCCTTAAATTGGATTGATGAAAAAACTCTTGAACACCTATTAACTTATTTTTAAAGCTGTCTTTTTCCCCTGAGTTTGGTGAGTGAGTGAGTTAGTCAGTTAGGACACTTTCTCTCCTTTTTTCCCCCAGAATTTCACCCCACTCCATTGGCCCCTTAAATTAATTTATGAAAAAACGGTCGAACACCGATTTACTTATCTTTTTAGCTGATGTTTTTTCGCTGCGTTTCAAATTTCTCGCCTATGTCCGCTCCGTTAGGAATCCTTCAACCCCCACTTTTCACCCCTTTCACCTCATCGAAAAACCCTTAGACACATGTCTGCTTATTTTTAATGATTAGTTTATATGCCGAGTATCACATCCACAAATGAAACCACTCGTGAGATATTGTTATTCAATGAAATTCATGTTTAACCCCCTTAAGACCCCTTTAGAGCCTGAATATCCAAAAATCCTCCCTTAGTGTACAGTTTTGACATACAACGAACATATCCCCAAAATGCCATGTTTCCAACTTCAATATTTTTGGCTGGGCGATGATGAGTGAGTGAATGAGTCAGGACATTTTCTTTCATTTTTTTCCCTTCAGAATTTCACCCCTCCCGATGAACCCCTTCAATTTGATTGATAAAAAAAACTGTCGAACAGCTATTTACTTACTTTAAAGCAGTTTTTCTCCCTGAGTTTGATGAGTGAGTCAGTCAGTCAATCAGTTAGGACATTTTATTTCCTGTCCCCCCCCCCCCCCACAGAATTTCACCCCTCCCCATGGGCCTCTTAAATTGGATTTATGAAAAAACGGTCAAACACATATTTACTTATTTTTATGCTGATTTTTTTCCGCTGAGTTTCAAACTCCTCGCCTATGTCGTTTAAGACATACACGCTCCGTTAGGAATCTTTCAATCCCTACTTTTCACCCCGTTCACCTCATAATATACACCACATCGAAAAACCCTCAGACACGTGTCTTACTTTTTAATGATGAGTTTATATGCCGTGTATCACATCCCCCAATGAAACCAATCGGGAGATATTGTTATTCAATGAAATGCAGGTTTAACCCCATTAAGACCCCTTTAGAACCTGAATATCCGAAAATCCTCCCTTAGTAGACTGTTTTGAAATACAATGAACATATCCCCAAACTGTCATGTTTCTAACTTCAATAATTTTGGCTGGGCGATGATGAGTGAGTGAGTGAGTCAGAACATTTTCTTTCAATTTTCTTTTTTCAGAATTTCACCCCTCCCCATGAACCCCTTAAATTTGATTTATGAAAAAAACTGTCGAACAGCTATTTACTTACTTTAAAGCAGTTTTTCCCCCTGAGTTTGATGAGTGAGTCAGTCAGTCAATCAGTTAGGACACTTTCTTTCCTGTTTCTCCCCCCCTCCAGAATTTCACCCCTCCCCATGGGCCCCTTAAATTGGATTTATGATAAAACGGCCAAACACATATTTACTTATGTTTATGCTGATTTTTTCCCGCTGAGTTTCAAACTCCTCGCCTATGTCGTTTAAGAGATACACGCTCCGTTAGGAATCTTTCAATCCCCACTTTTCACCCCTTTCACCTCATAATATACACCACATCGCAAAAACCCTCCGACTCGTGTCTTCTTATTTTTAATGATGAGTTTATGTGCCAAGTATCACATCCCCCAATGAAACCAATCGGGAGATATTGCTGTTCAATGAAATGCAGGTCTACCCCCTTAACACCCCTTTAGAACCAGAATATCCAAAAATCCTCTCTTAGTGGGCATTTGCGGCCCTTGGGGAAGCTGCATACCAAATTTCATTCCAATCCGTTTGATGGTTTCTGAGATTTCGTGATGAATGAATGAGTGAGTGAGTGGTATTTGACAAATATATAGTAGAAGATAGTGTCAAGTCTTTGTTATGCTAAACTCGGTTGACAGTGCTGTGTGAGTAGTTGAGTAACTAACGGGATTTCAAGTAAAGATCCTCATTTTCTATACCGGTAGTGCAGAGCGCAAATGGCATCCAGTCGGCCGTGTCTCGACTTGAGCTATGTTGCCATGGAAACTATCTGCCTTGCCATTCCTTCATGAGTATATTTTATGATTTGATTAGCATGTGCTGGAGTGCAAAAGGGTCGAAATCAGAAGAATGAGAAAGACTATCGAAAATTCATGTAGCCAGCGGTTCCTTCTGGGTCCTAAGCTATGTGAATATCTATGACTTGAGTCATTTTTTCAAGTTTTTCCGTATTGATTTTGATAAGTTATGTACTTGTCCACTATACAATACAAAATATCTTTTTATTTATACATTTTGATACATGTTTAGGCCCTGTGAGCCTTCTTCAGTCAAAATCAAAAAATTCTCCTAGATCATTCTAAAGGTTGGTCTCTCATAAAAAAAAATTTGTAAATCAAATTTTACATCGTCAGGATGCTTAAAATACATGAATATAAAATGCTTAAAGACATTAAAAGATTTAAAAATGCACGAAATTTTGAAACGTGGGCTCCATTCTTGTTAATCTATTTCCAAAACAAGGGACCCCATTGTACAAGCATCTTCCTAAGCTATGTGTATGCAAAATTCGGTTGAGATTGGTGGAACGGTGTAGATTTGTATACGGAACAGACCCACCCACATACCCACATACATACATACAGACTTTCACTTTTATATATAAGATTTGATAAAATTTATTTGACAGTGTAATACCGGCCTAACACAAATTACAAAACAACAACAGAAATTCACAGACCTTACGGCTTGGAACGGGCGCGTATTATGTTTCACAGGGCAACGTCGCACGAGTTTCCTCGACCGAGCGCATTGTTCCCGTCGCTTGCTACGATACATTCTTCTCACATAACCACCTGATTAAATATCAATCGATATAAAAGCAATTATCAAAAGTAGATAAAATGTAGTTTTTCGTTTAGCCTTGCATTGCTATGAGCCTCATAACAAGCCATATTTCATACTGCTATGACCAACCAGGCCCGAGAAAAAGTTGTTTTACAAAATTCACAACAACTATTTAAAGAAACATCAGATCAGGTTAAAACTTCATATACGCGTTAACAATAAGTTCCTTTAAGACGTATTAGAGTTTCGTTATGATCCGATCAATACTTTTAACGTAATAATCCTTCTAAGTGAGCGCTCCGTGAACTTGGTAAGAAAAAACGGTACTTTTTTTGTTCAATCTGCTATAAAATTTTAACAAGATACAATGCAAATATTTACTCTATATCATTAAACGACAAATAAAACAAGGAAAATTTTGGTGTAGGTTGTTCTTATGTAAGACTAAGGGTATAGGTTTTATTGACCTCTAAACTCGAGTATCTATACTTATTTCCCCGACAGTAGGTAAACTTTCGATTAATATTATAGTAATTTAATACGGAAAAATGGGTGACTCTATGAGTCAAAAAGAGGGAGATTGACTTCCGTAGCACATTGGCATCGCTCATAACGTCAATACTACTTGTATTTTGTCTCTTGCGATGGCCTTCTCACTATGTGCTAGCCACGCGTATTGGTGAGGTGTGTCTGTACCAACTGACGAGCCCAACGGCACACTGGGTCGAAACGCTGGCATTTTATGTTTGAGTTGACCGGACCAATTTTATCATATTAATTGATAATTTCAATGTTCAGCGCAGCCCAAATTGCACTTTCTACAGGGGCGTAACTTTCGTGAAAACCTCGAAGCTATCATTGTACACGTACTGTCCGCACTTTAAACCGCACAACCTCATCATACTGCGTAAACTCTGCGTTCTATAAGTCATTCCGGCTGGTTGTAAGAATCACTTTAAACGTTTGCCATGATGGCGTTGCAATGTGCCACGTTCTCGCCGCAAGACTGTATTTGAGTATACTTATGCACGTTCCTCGAACTAACTTCACCGGTCGGTGTAAAGGAAGTAAGTGGCCGTCCACCTGTTATCGGGTCACCTCCTAAACTCGCTTTCTGAGTACAGAGCCCTCTGGAGAGTACTTCCTGGTCACGTGGCCTGCTTCTTACCCTACTCGTCTCAAACGTTGCTACGTCATTGGAGACTCTTCACAAATTCTCAAGCAGATGGTGTGACAGTCAGCGTGACACATGATATATCAGGGACAGTACATATATGGAATATCTACATATTACAAGTATATTTCTTGAAAATTTGATAAACATTTGTTGGATAGTCAGTATGTTATGGCAAAATATGTCGACTAATGATTTTTACTGTGGATTGCCTTTAAATCTTCTCTGTCCAGGGCAAGAATTTCCTCTTAGATCAGCGAAGGGTTAAATATATTTAGGGGGATCGCTCGAGTCTTTCAGAAATATCTTAAGTTTTTAGTTTTCTTCATTCCGTAACCCAATGGCACTCTCACTCCAGGAAATTATTTGCAGAATTCTATTCTTGCTCTACCAGCAGATTTGTCCTTAAAAAACTACATACCCTGAAAATGTGCCATTCAACACTTAATTCAAATGCCATGAAACAGGCTAAACCAAACAATCATATTGTGAGGTCTACAGAAGCTTATCGCAGACTAAGCGAGACCTTTACATAACCGGGCAAGCTATAAGGGTCTGGTGCCTGTTGTATTATGCATTCCCCACTACCTTTAACTGAGGCTTTTCCTGTAGAAGATGACCTTGGCTGTTTGGCTAGATATCCCCTCTTTATGAAGGCTTGTTTTAGTTGAAAGTTGCAGGCCTGGAGGTCATTGACATCAGAATAGAGATGCTGGGCTCTTACACAGAGTGGAGTGTTCTTTTGAAGGTGAATGAGGTGACTTCCCCAAATTAAGCAATTCATTATTTATTTTAGGCCAATTTCCCAAAGTTACTGTACTGCATTCATAATTAATCAAATTTTCTGTGTGAAATTTTACCTCATGGTAGTTTTCTCCTTAAACAAGTTGGAACCTTAGCTGCTCGCCATTGTATTGTTCAGTCCTCACTTTACTTTACCTTTGGGCTAAGTTGTGTTCTTGTTCATATGTGGTCCTTCACAAACAAATTACTGGCCCAGGTATGAGCTTTCTAAAACATTATGACCTATTAACAGGTGTCTTAGTCATCATCGTCATCAAGTAACAGCTCAAGTTTCCCAGGTGCTGGACAATGTCCTTAGTAAATTTAATGAATTATAATAATTATGATTGTTCGTAGGTTCTGGAGTGCGATACACCTGCCAACCTTCTTGCCGATCCGAACTCTCACTTCTACCGGATGTTCTCCATCGCAGAAGCTGCTGTGAAAGAAGCAATCAATGTATAAATGTACATTTTTATAGTTATGTATAAATAAAGACTTTTATAACGTACTGAATAATGGCACTGTACATAATGAGGATTTCACTACCAGATGCTGTATCCTTCCTAATCCCATTATTAGTACATAAAATCATTCAAGGAGAATTAATTTTTACCATGAGATTTGAATGACTTTTTAAATGGTATGTATTCTGTCTGGAGGAAAGAATTCATGATGAAAATTAATAAATGTAAAACAAAAATATTGGAATGCAGCCGAAAGAAATCATAAACCCCTAGGACGTAGAATTGGCAGGTGAAAAGCTAAAGGAAGTATGGACTTACGCTACTTAGGAGGCAAAATAACCAGTGAGGTTACAAGGTTTATGGTTAGATAGACGCATGACAGGAGGATTGGACATGAATTCACAAGGTGAAGACTGACGTGAGAAGGAAGGATCACTTACAGGAAACTGCCTGTCATGTATTACCAAAGGTGTTAGGCTACAGAGATATATAAAGTGGGTTAGCACAGGCAAGTAAAGCATTTCTACAAAAAAGGAATCTGTTGACATCAAATATAGATTTAGATATTAGGAAGTCCTTTCTGAAAACCTTTGACTGGAGCGTGGCACTCTATGGAAGTGAAACTTGGACTGCTGGAACAGCAGAAATGAGGAGAATTGAAGAGTTTGAGATGTGGTGTTACAGGAGAGTTAAGATCAGATGGGTAGATAGGGTTACAAATGAGTTAAGACAATTGGGAGAGGAAATATGTTTCTGGCAACTGCTAATGAAGATAAGGCGGCTTCGGTGGCGTAGTTGGTAGCATGCTGAGCTTCTATGCCCAAGATTGCAGGTTCAAACCCGGCCGAAGTCGTCAGATTTTTTAAGAGCTTTAAAAATTCCTCAGTATGCCTTCCTTCAGAGGGGAAGTATAGCCGGCGGTCCCATGTCATAGATTTATGCCTTGTTAAAGAACCTTCCACTAATTACACCTGTGTGAAGCTAAATTATAGGTTAAACTTTTAACAAACGCTCTTAGGTTCCGACGTTCGTCGCCAAGAGCCGACTGCGGTGGCATCTGGTAACCAAGTTGTGAACTAGTAGTCATTGACAGTGGTGTTTGGTGGCAAAAGTAGGAACTACTTGAGATAATTCAATGTCTGCAGTCGTTACTTGAATTTAAAACAGATAACGCACACTAACACAGTCATCACAACTAACACCGGTTATCAGACAGATTCTACACACACCCAAAGTACACGGGGCTACATGATCGCGTTGTCGCAGCCCCCAAACTGAGGAACCAACCTAATGAAGATAAGAGATTGGTTGGTAGGACACATACAAAGACACCAAGGAATAGCAAACTTAGTTCTGGAAGGAAGGGACGAGGATAAGAACTGTTAGTTAGTTATTGTTGTTTTAAGGGGCGGAACTACGAGGTCATTAGGGGTAGACCAAGGTAAGAATATGTTAAACAAGTTGCCTCGGATATAGGGTGTGGTAGCTATTGTTATGGCCCTAAGGGCACATAGCGGCCTTAAGAGGTATATTCACATATGCCCACGGAGCTACAATTAAATCTACACCCCAGACATCCATCAATAATGATCTATTGCATCTACACCGATTACGCCTATCTGTCCAACACCCAACACTACTTCACCCTTGAAACCACCCCCAAAGCTGTAACCAACAACAGCAGCACACTTCTTTCCACACCAAGCCGGCAGAGCAGGCCACAGCGCTTGCCTCATCCATAAACAAATACACAGGAACTGCTCCTCAAAACAGCTATGTGTAAACGTACAACAGTCAGAGTATGGAAATACATAAATAGACCTTCCAAAACATGAGAGGGGGGGTCTGTTGCATCCCGTCTCCACGCCAGTGCCCACATCGACGCCGACGTACCTCAGGTGAGAGTGTATCTCTCAGGGTATCACAAACAACTAAATTCCTACCATTTGCCATACCTCATTGTACGTATAAAACACTACATTTTTGTACCCTCCCGACATTCAGGGGATCCAGTACATCATCAAATAGCCCCTAGTAAATAAGTACAACAGCCCGATTGTTCTTCATTGTCATTGTCACCTTTATTACTGCCTGATTCCCCGCACACACCTTGTCCAGTCATCGCACTATCACAGGATTGCTGCGCCAGCTGTGTTAGTTTGTTTACAAGCAGCGGCCTTGCTCTCCTAGCACAGTCTGGCTGCGTGGCTCAGGGGTAACGTTCTCGCTTGCTGAGCCCAAGGTTGCAGGTTCGAAAACCACGCAATCAGCTGGCATTTGAGGGTGCACAAATGCTAGGGCGCCGTGTCAGTACATTTACTGGCACGTGAAAGATCCCCTTCGGGGCAAAATTCCGGCACCCCGACGTCTCTAAAAGCCAGTGTAGTTAAAAGGGACGTAAAACCAATAACATTATTATTATCTCCTAGCACACACGCACATCGACCGCGATACGCGACAGCGGCAACTCTTTAGGCTTGCTCGCTGCAGCTATCACATAGCCCATCCAGTATTATCTTCCTCCTTGAGACGCAACCCCCATCGCGTAGAGCTTCGCCCGCTCCCCTCCGACATCACGTCCTCGAGCCACGGTCTTAAAACACCCTTTGCATTCCCCTATTTATCCACAACTCTACCCCCACCCACACACACACACACTCCCTTACCCCGTTTCAGACCCTCAAAAGGCTAAAACAATTGGTAGAGACGCAGGGTAGATAACAAGTACTTAACTCAAGGCGGAGCCACACTTTAACAAAGTCAAGCGACTACATATATATTTTCCTGCCTGCAAATACAACAGCAAGGGAAAATACAGCCCCACACAATTACACATTCATACACAATTGTAAGCATATTGTTACGGCTGTGAGTTTGTTTCATCGCTCGCCGCATGAGTCACAACTGCCCCCGGGCTGGGCTGTGCTCTGCCTCAGTGTATTGCGTGCGCCTTATGCAACAGGACTACTAGGACAAAGGGATGGTCCAGAATATTCGTGACTCAGCCAGTGATGGAAACCTCGAGAAGCCGTGAACCCTGGATGGGTCTAGAAGCATTTATTGAGTCACCGGCCTGCTATATAAGAGCGACCTGTCAAGCAGTGCGTGTGTGTTTTTCGAGCTAGTGCGAGCGTTTATCCTGAGCGACAGAAGTGTGGTAACGTGACTTGCGAAACCCCTAGTGAAGCTGATTCTCTTGACAGCGAGGGAGTGAGAAGTATACAGGGGACTGCCTGTGTTTTGAGCGAGTGTGACTTCACTGAGCGACAGAGGTATTGTGGCGAAGTGCCGTGCGAGTTACGAAATCCAGTGACATTGTTTCCCAATTTGTGGACAGCGAAGCAGCGTGTAGCAGGTTATCGTAAGTAACTGTAGTTTGTGTACATAAGGAAGAGGTGCAGGTAGTTTCTCTTAAGGCCACCGGACTCATTAGGACGGATTAACTTCTGTGGTTTGTTGACAAGTGAAAGGGGCAAGAGCTCTCCATAAGGAAGAGACTTGAGGAAACTGGAGTAAGGTTCTAATTGCTTGTATTTGCTGTAGAGTGGTGTATCCTTCTGGCCGCAATAAAGTTAATTATTTCTTTAAAGGAACAATCTGTGTTGTGCTTCAACCCACCGTAATCCAGTTAACAAAAGTGCCACTAGGGGGGTGGCACGTAACAACTGGTGTCAGAAGTAGGATTACGAACTCAAGCACAACACCTGACGGTCCTGGTTTCAAAACCCGAGCAGGTCATTTCTCTCTAATTTTCCTGTGAGTGCATGCCCTTTACTAGACAAACAACTAAAATGGAAGCGCAATTTGCAGCATTGCTAGAAAAGTTAAGTGGCATGGGAGCCAAGATGGAAGACGGCCAGAAGAAGTTAGCCGAGGACCTAACTGCCAAACTAGAAGACGGCCAGAAGAAGCTAGCGGAGGACCTGACGAGGATAGAGGACGGCCTGAAGAAGATGGAAGACGGTCAGAATAAGTTGACACAGGACCTCAAGAAATTAGAACTGAGTCTGCGTGAGTAAGTCACGGCAGTGGAAAAGAAGTTCGACGCCTTACAAGTGGAAGCTGCGCCAACGCCCGCTGATGGGGGTGGAGGAGAAATTCAACGCCTTACAAAAGGAAGTTGCCGAGCTGCGCCAACGCCCACTGACGGGGGTGGAAGAGAAATTCAACGCTTTACAAAAGGAAATTGTTGAGCTGAGCCAACGCCCGCCGACGGGGATGGAAGCGAGATTCAACGCTCTACAAGAGGAAGTTGCCGAGCTGCGCCAACGCCCGCCCACCGTTACACCGGAAATATCAGGAACGGGACATAGCAGAGTGACGCCCCCAACCTTCGACGGAAAGGTCCCGTGGAGCACCTACTTACGTCAGTTCGAGGCAGCCTGTTCCATAAACAACTGGAACAGCACGGAAAAGGCTACAGCTCTCATTGTAGCGCTGAGTGGGGACGCCCTTAACGTCCTTCAGGCCATCCCGACTGGATCCCAGGAATACGCTTCACTAATCGCCCATATGGAGTCCCGATATGGAGATAGCCATCTTCAGCAGCCCTACCAGATGCAGCTCCGGACCCGGGTACAAAAGAACGCGGAAACCCTGCAGGAGTTTGAGATGGACATCGCACGCCTCGTAAGGCTCGCCTATCCAACAGCGCCGGCCGACTTGCTGGAACAGATTGCGACGCAGAACTTCACTGACGGGCTACGGGACTCGGACACTCAACAGGCACTGCGACTCGCGCGCAATAAGACCCTGGCAGATGCGCTGAGCCACGCACTTGAGTTCGAGACGGCAAAGCAGGTATCAAGAATGCGCGCGCGGGTGCGTCAGGTGGACGTCGACGAACCAGCTAAAGCCGACAAGACCAAGCCCCTGGCCGATGAACTGATGGAGGCGCTAGGCCGGTTCTTCAAGAGTCGCAGTACCACCAACAAAAACGTAGCCGAAGGACATCCGGAGAGGCGGTCCGGAAGAGGACTACCGACCTGCTACTTGCCGTAAGAGAGGCCACCTGAGCAAGGACTGCGGTGATAGCCACCGCCAAGGGTTTCCGTTGGGACAGTCAGTCGTAGGGAAACCACGCGGCCCAGGAAAGCAAGGTATCCGCCAGCTTTGGAGGGCAAAGGTTGGCTTGTGGCTGTCGTCAAGCCCCGGCAGTCCAAGTTCGTGTGGCTCAGCTACGGAGGGATAATAGCAGCCTGATGGTCGACGGAGTCGTCAACGGAGAGAGCTGGCCCATGCTAATCGACACGGGAGCATCGAGGACCATCGTCAGTCCCACCGTGATCCCAAAATGGAGAGTGCAACCCACACAAAGGAACCTCCAGCTAATAACCGCGACCGGAGAGACCGCACCGGTACATGGCGAAGCATCACTGGAGTTCGTCATTGGTCGACGGGCGATAAAACATCCAGTGCTTGTGGCTGACGTATCAAATGAAGTGATCATCGGACTGGACTTCCTGGACCAGAACATCATCTTGGATCTGAGTACCAACACTCTGCACTTCGGAGGTGAGGAACTTGCTTTGCAACCAGCACACGAGGCCGTCGCCGCACGGTGAGTAAGGCTGAAAGAGGACGTCATCGTTCCCGACAGGACGGAAGTAAGCGCTGCCGTAATTGTCGACGGAACAGCTGAGGGAGTGGCGGCTGTCATCGAGCCAAAATATGAGGACATCCAGACAAAAGGATTGCTAGTTGCCAAGACTCTCATCAACACAACGTCTCGGCCGTACGTCCGCCTGTCCAACCTGAACGACTATGATATTACGGTTCACCGGGACACCAACCTAGGAGCCTGCGAGCCCGTTACCTGGATTGCCCGCATCACAGACACGACGGACGGACACCTATAGACGGGCAACCGAAGAAGACGCGCCCTGCCAGAAGAACTACAGAAGCTGTACCAAGGATCGCAGGACCATTTAGACGAGGAACAATCACGTCAACTTCGGGACCTGCTACACGAATTCCAGGATGTCTTCTCCGTGGGGAGCAAATACTTCGGCAGGACAAGCTTGGTCCAGCACAGAATCGACGTTGGGGACAGCGCACCGATTAGGGCCCCATTCCGACGTGTACCGCTCGCCAAGCAAGCCGAAGTCGACCGGATGGTAGAAGAGATGAAGGAGCAAGGAGTGATCGAGCCATCACTTAGTCCTTGGAGTTCTCCGGTCGTGCTAGTGAAGAAGAAGGACGGTTCCACCAGGTTCTGCGTGGATTACAGGCGGGTGAATGACGTCACGAAGAAGGACAGCTACCCTCTACCCCGGATCGACGACACCCTGGACACCATATCAGGGTCAAGATGGTTCTCCACCTTGGATTTGAAGAGTGGCTACTGGCAGGTGGAGGTCCACCCTAAGGACCGCGAGAAAACTGCGTTCTCTGTGGGCAGCGGGCTCTGGCAGTTCACCGTCATGCCATTCGGTCTGTGCAACGCCCCTGCGACCTTCGAAAGGCTAATGGAGTCCATTCTGAGGGGACTACACTGGAAGACCTGCCTGGTCTACCTAGACGACGTCGTCGTTCTGGGAAGAAGCTTTGAGGAGCACTACAGCAACCTGAAGGAGATCTTGATGAAGCTACGGGCTGCCCAGCTGAAGTTGAGCCCCAGGAAGTGTCAGCTCTTCCAGAAGCAGGTCCAGTACCTTGGGCATATCGTCTCCGAAGAAGGGGTGCGCACCGACCCAGAGAAGACCGCAGCTGTGAGGGAGTGGCCAGTTCCGAAGGACAAGTCCCAACTACGAAGCTTCCTGGGACTCTGCACTTATTACCGTCGCTTCGTGAGAGGATTCGCCGACATCGCCATACCACTGCATCGACTGACTGAGAAGGACCAACTCTTCACGTGGACAGCAGAATGCCACAGTGCCTTCGAACAACTCAAGCAGGCTCTGTGCACCGCACCTATTCTGGCCTACCTCAGACCTGGAACAAGGTTCATCGTCGATACCGATTCCAGCGACTTTGGTATAGGGGGAATCCTGTCGCAAATAGTGGACGGCGAGGAGAGAGTAGTGGCCTACAGCAAAGCCTTGTCAAAGCCAGAGGAACTACTGCGTCACCAGGAAGGAACTGCTCGCCATCGTGAAGACGATCGAACACTTCCACAAGTACCTGTATGGGCAAGAATTTCTCATCAGGACCGACCATGCATCCCTGCGGTGGCTCCTGAACTTCAAACAGCCCGAGGGTCAACTCGCGTGTTGGATAGAGAGGCTTCAACAGTACAACTTTGAGATCCAGCACAGGAAAGGCCAACTGCATTCTAACGCCAACGCCCTGTCACGAAGACCGTGCCCCGAAGACTGCACCTTCTGTACCAGAAGAGAGGAGAACACCGGGATACAGTGCCGAAGGACTACCGTGGAACTTCATGGGAGCTGGAGCCGCGAATCTTTCACGCGGGCACAAGCAGAAGATGATGACCTGGGACTGATAGCCGAATGGAAGAGGGCCTGTGTTCCCAGACCCGGGTGGAACATTGTGAGCGACTGCAGTCCAAAGTTCAAGTCCTACTGGGCGCAGTGGGACTCGCTGATTGTAAGGGATGGCCTCATCTGCCGGACCTGGGAGAGCACCGACGGGAAGACATCTCGGGAACAAGTCGTCGTACCAAAGGCTATGACGGAGGAAGTCCTGAAGGAAGTCCATGGAGGATCATCTGGTGGACACCTAGGGATAAAGAAGACCCTGGAGAAGCTGAGAGAGCGGTTTTACTGGATCGGATGCCGAACAGACGTGGAGAGCCACTGCGCGAGGTGCCACGATTGCGCAGCCAGCAAGGGCCCAGGACGAAGACGACGGGGTCCACTGAAGACCTACAACGTGGGCGGCCCCATGGAGAGAGTGGCCATCAATGTTGCTGGGCCATTCCCGTTGAGCGAGGCAGGGAACCGCTACATATTGGTCGTCAGCGACTACTTCACCAAATGGCCGGAGGCGTATGCGCTCCCTAACCAAGAAACCGCGACGATCGCAGAGAACCTGGTGAAGGAATTCGTCAGCCGGTACGGAGTACCCCTGGAGCTGCACTCCGACCAAGGGAGGAAATTCGAGTCCCAGGTGTTCCGGAACCTATGCCAGCTGCTGGGAATTCGGAAGACAAGGACGACGCCGCTACACCCTCAGTCCGACGGGATGGTAGAGCGATTCAATCGCACCATCGAGAACCATCTCCGAATAGTCGTCAGCGAGCACCAGAGGGATTGGGACAAACATCTTCCACTATTTCTCCTGGCCTACCGCGCCACCGTGATGAAGCCACCGGGTGCACACCAGCCCGGGCCATGTTTGGGAGGGAACTCCGTCTACCTGTCGATCTTGCCTTCGGCCGACCTGGGAATGATCCTGTCGCGGTAAGCCAGTATTGTCAAGAACTGGTCGACCAACTGGAGGACGTGCACACGTTCGCGAGGAGGAAACTGCGGATCGAGACCGACTGAATGAAGACCCGATACGACCAACGGACGGATGCCGGCGGATTCCACGAGGACGACCTGGTCTGGCTCTTCAACCCATTACGGAAGAAAGGCCTGTCACCCAAACTGCAGAAGTCCTGGGAGGGCCCGTACCGAGTCGTGAAACGGATCAACGATGTCGTCTACAGGATCCAGCGGAGCCCGAGGGCGAAGATGAAGATCGTGCATCGAGATCGCCTGGCAGCCTACGGAGGGACACAGACGGACCAATGATTGATCGGGACGATCAGCCTTTTAGGAAGGGGGTGGTGTTACGGCTGTGAGTTTGTTTCATCGCTCGCCGCATGAGTCACAACTGCCCCCCGGGCTGGGCTGTGCTTTGCCTCAGTGTATTGCGTGCGCCTTATGCAACAGGACTACTAGGACAAAGGGATGGTCCAGAATATTCGTGACTCAGCCAGTGATGGAAACCTCGAGAAGCCGTGAACCCTGGATGGTTCTAGAAGCATTTATTGAGTCACCGGCCTGCTATATAAGAGCGACCTGTCAAGCAGTGCGTGTGTGTTTTTCGACCTAGTGCGAGCGTTTATCCTGAGCGACAGAAGTGTGGTAACGTGACTTGCGAAACCCCTAGTGAAGCTGATTCTCTTGACAGCGAGGGAGTGAGAAGTATACAGGGGACTGCCTGTGTTTTGAGCGAGTGTGACTTCACTGAGCGACAGAGGTATTGTGGCGAAGTGCCGTGCGAGTTACGAAATCCAGTGACATTGTTTCCCAATTTGTGGACAGCGAAGCAGCGTGTAGCAGGTTATCGTAAGTAACTGTAGGTTGTGTACATAAGGAAGAGGTGCAGGTAGTTTCTGTCAAGGTCACCGGACTCATTAGAACGGATATACTTCTGTGGTTTGTTGACAAGTGAAAGGGGCAAGAGCTCTCCATAAGGAAGAGACTTGAGGAAACTGGAGTAAGGTTCTAATTGCTTGTATTTGCTGTAGAGTGGTGTATCCTTTTGGCCGCAATAAAGTTAATTATTTCTTTAAAGGAACAATCTGTGTTGTGCTTCAACCCACCGTAATCCAGTTAACGAAAGTGCCACTAGGGGGGGGGGGTGGCACGTAACAATATATACACTGTCCCGAGCCACTTCAAAGAATAACATGTCGACACTAGCACGCCAGGCCATCTTCCAAAATATACACTTGTAGCAGAACCTAATAGCATGGCATCAGAGGATTCAAGGTAAACAGGCATATCTCCGAAAAACGCAGGAGTTACTTAAAACTCAATACCATAGAATTCTCAAGGCATACGATCACACGAGCGGGGAAGACATGCAGGCACACAAAATTAGGCCTAGAATCGGCACGATATGTGCACAATTAGACAGAACGCACTATCGCTTGCACGATCAGCACGACGCACTACACGGGGAATATTTTAGATTAAGAAAGATCACGCAGACATGAAGACGGGATACACGGGTGGCAAACGAGGCTAGGAAGCTAGCACAAGTATGTGGCCAGCTGTGGCAAGATAGTGCAAAGTTACAGGCCAGTAATATGATACTGACGTTAACAATGCACAAGCCTGTAACCATGCAGAGGGAGATAGAGGAGCTAACACCGAGGTTTGAAAAAATGACTATCACCTCACTCAACACCCCGAAGAGGAAGGAGGTTACCGTGGCCCCAAAGTATAAGCCCGCTGTCTCAGATATACACGCGGCAAGCCCCCACACAGTTACACGCCAATCATCGCCAGTTCGCAGGCAAATCATGTGGGAACCAAGGCGGACATTGCTCCCTACCCCCACAGGTCGGTTACCCAAAAGGGCATATACCCCCATAGACACTATTACCACACCCCGTCGCATGCCATTGTTCTAAAATACGCGGGCATTCCATGCGACCGGGGGAGAATACATAAAGGCAAGGCCAAGGATCACCCTATTGCAAACACGTTACCTAGTATAGTAAAACCATCATTACTTCTGACTTGACGTTTCAGTGCTAGGCTATAGAGCGTTCGCTAAATCGCGAACGAAACTCGATTTGAGTAGTAAGTGTTTGTTAGACTCTAAATATTGCATCATCATGACCAGAAATTGCGTAATCCTGATGACGTCATGGGATGACGTCATGGGTCCTTAGAGCGAGCACGTGGTCCAGGAGCGAGCATGTGCAGTGCACGTGTTAGCGTGGGAAGAGGTTGACCCTTTGGCTTGTTTGTGCGATGGTGATAAAAAGTTAATGGGTGTTGACGTCATGGAGGATGTTTATTAGGATGCTAACTGTCATCTGACACCCATGCGAGTGTGAGCACCAAAACAAAAGGTTATTCGCGGGTAGTGGGGTAGTGTATGTTCTCTTGCAAGTCGCGTGTGTGCTTGAATACGTATGGCTATGTTGGGAAATGTTTGGTGGCGGGCGAGGACTAGGGTTGAGTGAGGGTTCGTTTAAATGCTATTTTTCCCGCTCTATTTGATGGTGAGGTAATTTTTTAAAATGGGTGGAATTTGGAAACGCAATTTGAGGTAAACGTGCTTTTTTGACATTTTGGCGAATTTAATGAGCTTGTAAGGCTAGAACGATGCATATAGGGTGTCGTAGGACTTGTGGTGAACCACCCCTTGCTATGGACGGGAGTATATCCACCCCAAAATAAATCTACCCTTACCCGGAGGTTAAGTAGTGGTTATTTTTGTATGCATGCGCACTTGAGGGCTTTTGTAAGAGAGCGGAATTTTTAAAAGATTCTTTATAGATGAGGCTTTTTAAAAAATTTATTAAAAAAACAAAAAACTAATAGGTCATTCGATTTTTAGTATCTCGCTAACCAATAATGCGATGTAAACATATGGGGTGTCATAGGACTCGTAGTGAATTCTCCTTTTGTATGAATGAGGTATGTCAACCCCCAAAATAAAAACTACCCTTACCTGGGGTGAAAGAGCAATTTTTGTATGTATGCACACCGGTGGCTTTTGTCAAAAGGGTCTAACTACACATTTGTTAATATTTTCTGAACCCAGGATGGGATTTTCCCATAGGCAGTATCCTAGCACTTGGGGTGACACCTCGTTTTTGAAAGTATCATTCATTTATTTTCTTGTCAAAAGGGCCTAACTACACTTTTGTTAATATCTCGTGAACCAATCATGCTAGGGACTTGTATGAGGGGTCCTAGCACTTGGGGCGACGTCCCCCTTTATGGGGTGAAACTACCCCCCCAAAATTGAAAACTCAATATCTTGGAAACTATGAACCCTAAAATTAGGCGTTATAGCTTTAAAAATAGGTGATGACATAGGCTTTTACCTGGATTGGTCATTTCACCCCTAAAACAGTAAATAGTCATGTTATGGGGAAAAAACGTGTTAAACACCTAAAAATGATAAATGAAACTAAGATCTTTTGTTTTTGATGAAAAATAGCAGGGGGGTGAAAACTACCCCCAAATTGAAAAATCGATACCTTGGAAACTAAGAACCGTAAAATTATGTGTAATAGCTTAAAAAATTCGTTGTGACATAGGCTTTTACCCGGATAGATGATGTCACCCCTAAAACAGTAAATAGTGATTTTACAGTGGGGAAAAAGGTTTTAAACGGGTAAAAATGATAATTGAACCTAAGATCTTTTGTTTTTGATGAAAAATAGCAGGGGGGTGAAAACTACCCCAAAATTGAAAAATCGATACCTTGGAAACTAAGAACCGTAAAATTATGTGTAATAGCTTAAAAAATTCGTTGTGACATAGGCTTTTACCCGGATAGATGATGTCACCCCTAAAATAGTAAATAGTGATTTTACAGTGGGGAAAAAGTTTTTAAACGGGTAAAAATGATAATTGAACCTAAGATCTTTTGTTTTTGATGAAAAATAGCAGGGGGGTGAAAACTACCCCAAAATTGAAAAATCGATACCTTGGAAACTAAGAACCGTAAAATTATGTGTAATAGCTTAAAAAATTCGTTGTGACATAGGCTTTTACCCGGATAGATGATGTCACCCCTAAAACAGTAAATAGTGATTTTACAGTGGGGAAAAAGGTCTTAAACGGGTAAAAATGATAATTGAACCTAAGATCTTTTGTTTTTGATGAAAAATAGCAGGGGGGTGAAAACTACCCCCAAATTGAAAAATCGATACCTTGGAAACTAAGAACCGTAAAATTATGTGTAATAGCTTAAAAAATTCGTTGTGACATAGGCTTTTACCCGGATAGATGATGTCACCCCTAAAACAGTAAATAGTGATTTTACAGTGGGGAAAAAGGTTTTAAACGGGTAAAAATGATAATTGAACCTAAGATCTTTTGTTTTTGATGAAAAATAGCAGGGGGGTGAAAACCACCCCAAAATTGAAAAATCGATACCTTGGAAACTAAGAACCGTAAAATTATGTGTAATAGCTTAAAAAATTCGTTGTGACATAGGCTTTTACCCGGATAGATGATGTCACCCCTAAAACAGTAAATAGTGATTTTACAGTGGGGAAAAAGGTCTTAAACGGGTAAAAATGATAATTGAACCTAAGATCTTTTGTTTTTGATGAAAAATAGCAGGGGGGTGAAAACTACCCCGTATATGAAAGGAGTGTAGACTTATTGATGTTGCAGATTGGAAACAGTGAAAGTTATCACTTTTGTTTAATTAGAAATCTTGCTCGCCTTGTGCGTTCAAGCATCACTAGCACTCAGAGAAGGATTTATATATGTAGACGTTGTTTGTCATATTATCTTCTTGAGGATGAGTTAAATGTTCACTTTGCAGACTGTAAACAGTTTCCTGTTGCAAAAAGCATAATGCCGACTGATGAACAAAGATTTGTTAATTTTACAGAATTCCGAGTTAAAGATACAGTTCCATTTATAATATATGCAGACACTGAATGCGTTTTGTCTCCAATTTCCTCCTGTTTTCCAAATAGTGACATTCATAACTCTACTTTAACACATAAACATATTCCTTACAGCATTTCTTTATACCTTCATTGTAATTTCGATAGTGAATTGTGCAGTTTCAAGCTCTTTAGGGGAAATAATTGCATTGAATTGTTTGTAAAGGAACTTTATAGTATTGTGGATAAACTTCAAACATATTACTTATCGGTTAAGCCAATGTTAAAGATGACCGAAAATGAAGAAAGATTATTTTTGTCAAGTAAAATGTGTCACATTTGCGAGAAACCGATTGCAGTTAATGAACTCAAAGTACGCGATCATTGTCACTTAACTGGAAATTATAGAGGAAGCGCACACAATAGTTGTAATTTAAATTACAAAGTAACAAAGGTTTTGCCTATAGCATTTCATAATCTAACCGCCTATGATGGACATTTTATAATTAAAGAAATTTGCGAGAAACGTGATGGAGAGGTGTTACATAATCCTGGTCATATAAAATTGTTAGCGATGAATATGGAACGTTACAAAGGGTTTACAAAGTATGTACGGGCTAAGAATGGATTCATTCAGTTAAGATTTTTCGATACATATAATTTCTTGTCCTGTTCACTAGATCAATGTTCATCTTCGTTAAGCGAAGATTCAAAGCAAATAACACGACGTTATTTTAATGATGATGCACAGTTTCGACTTACTGCGAGAAAAGGTGTGTTTCCCTATGAATACGTCACGAGTATGGATGTTCTTAACGAAACTAAATTACCTGAAATATCCAAGTTTTATAGCAGCCTTAATGATCAAACAATATCGAATGAAGAGTATGAGTTTGCTCAATCGGTGTGGGAAACGTTTTCCTGTCAAACATTAGGAGAATACGCAGATTTGTATTTAAAAGTTGACACACTTCTTTTGGCGGATGTCTTTGAAAATTTTAGATCGAATGGCATGGAAACTTATGGCATTGATGCAGCTCATTTTTTACACTGCTCCATCTATGTCTTGGTGTGCTATGAAAAAGATAACCAACGTTCAACTTGAATTGCTTCAAGATATTGATATGTTACACTTTTTTGAACGATCTATTCGAGGAGGAAATGTTCAGTGTATAACACGACATGCGATTGCTAATAATAAGTATATGAAAACTTATGATGAGAAAAAGCAAGAGTCCTACATAATGTACTTTGACGTTAATAATTTGTATGGATATGCGATGATGGAATATCTTCCAACGGGTGGCTTTAAATGGATTGCAAATGTTGAAGGCTTTGATGTTTTAACTATTGATGATACTTCAGAAATTGGATATATTTTGGAAGTAGATTTGACTTATCCTCAAGAGTTACATGACAAACATTCAGATTACCCTCTATGTCCAGAAAAGTTGACAAAGCTAATGGCTACCCTAGATAATAAAGAACGTTATGTTTTGCATTATAGATTGTTAAAGCAATGTATTCAACTAGGAATGAAATTAGATCGTATTCACAGAATAATTGAATTCAATCAGAGCCAATGGCTAAAACCATATATTGATGTGAACACAGAGAAACGAAAACAAGCCAAAAATGATTTTGAAAAGAATTTTTATAAATTGATGAATAATGCAATTTTTGGTCGTTCACTGATGAATGTGAGGAAGTTAAGGGACATCAAATGGGTCACCAAATGGCATGGAGCTCGTGGTGGTAGGTCTTTAATAGCTAAGGCTAATTTTAAACATAGAATTATATTCGATGAACAATGTATGGTCATCGAGATGAGTAGACTAAAGATTTTTCACAATCAACCAGTATATGTTGGTGCATCTATATTAGATTTGTCTAAATGTAAAATGAATGACTTTCATTACAATGTTATTTTAGCAAATCCTGAATCAAATGTGAGGTTGTTATACACAGACACCGATAGTTTTATGTATATATTCTATTATGATATTTATGAGTTCATGAAACAACATTCAAATTTGTTTGATACTGGAAACTATGAAACAAACAATCCTTTTGGCATTGTGAGACAAAATAAAGGTGAAATTGGTTTAATGAAAGATGAAAATGCTGGAAGGATTGTTGAAGAATTTGTGGGGTTACGACCCAAAATGTATGCAATAAAATTGTGTGATGAAATGAATAGCTTGTGTAAGGCTAAAGGCATTAAGAAGAGTGTGAGTAAAAGTATGAATATTGATGAGTATCGAAAGTGTCTTTATAACAGAGAAAAAGTCAACAAAGTTCAAGTTTGTATAATTTCAAAATCTCATTCTGTATTTACTGTTCGGCAAAATAAGTTGGCAATTTCATCAAACGAAGATAAAAGACACATAACTGAAAACGGAATTGATACTTTACCGTTTGGTCATTTTTCTCTGAAAAATGATTAGAAACAAATTGAGATTAAAGCAGTTCATCTCACTTACTTTATTTCTTTCACACACACACTTTTATGCTGGTAATAATACTAATTTTTGTGTGTTCCTTTGCTTATGAAATCCTAGACTAGGAGTTCCACATTCGACATGATAGCGGAGTTTCATCTCCCATAAACTCGTCTCTGAGGTGGGTGCCAGAAAAGGCATCCAGCTGTAAAAACCACACCCTCACATAGACTTTCATAACTTCTTACGTTGAGGTTCATAACACTACGTTGATTGATTTATCGGTTTCCTTTTCACAATTCCTGTCTATACATTCCTCTTGAAGGTTGCAAGATGCTTGCAAGGTTCCTAAAATGCAATTAAATTTAATAAATACCTTAAGATGGTTTGATTTGTTTAATGATATGGTGTTAATAGTATTTTTAGGTTTTGACTGGCTTTGCATTAAGAATTGACTAACCAAACATGAGTTACCTATCAGGGAAACATTTTGGCCACTATGTTGGCTATTGACCAGTGAGTTTAGCTGTTTATCATTTTTTTAAATCATAAACAACAGAGGGTTAAACGTATAGATAAACCGTGTGACCATGTTTGTTAAACAAGACATTATACCAGAGACAATTAGAATACTTATGTAGAGTTTACCAAAAATAATGTTGTGTAACAGTAAATGCTAGTCAACAGTTATACACTTCTAAAAAAATCATCATACAATACCTGAGAGCTCTTCTAAAATTATTGATGTGTAACATGATTCCACTAACTTGCTATGTATTTTTTGGCTTGGGGGTGATTTTCAAGAAATGCAAATGGAACTGAAATGCAATACAAACAATGAGCGTGCCTGGTGGCTGAGATTGATACCACGACGTACTGTCGGTTATGTAGCTATGTGGAATGTATATCAAATATGGTTTACTTCAAGGTCTGGAGATCCCTACAATTCCTACAATAAATGATCTTGAAATGGTCATCCTATGGTGTGAAAATATTTATTAGGTATATATATTTACTGAAAACAATTATGATTTATTAAATGTTTATATGTTTACAGTATTGTTATTTAATGTAAGCACTTGAGGCACTACCGACCAATGGGAAGCAAAAAGTGGGAGCATATATGGGATGAAATGTGGGAGCAAAGCAAATATAAAAAGTGGGAGCAAATATGCTAACAAATATGTCAACAAATATGCCGGCAAAAGTATATACACAATTCAAGATAGTTGAAAGTAAAGTATATACACAATTCAAGTTAGCATATTTGCTCCCACTTTTTATATTTGCTTTGCTCCCACATTTCATCCCATATATGCTCCCACTTTTTGCTTCCCATTGGTCGGTAGTGCCTCAAGTGCTTACATTAAATAACAATACTGTAAACATATAAACATTTAATAAATCATAATTGTTTTCAGTAAATATATATACCTAATAAATATTTTCACACCATAGGATGACCATTTCAAGATCATTTATTGTAGGAATTGTAGGGATCTCCAGACCTTGAAGTAAACCATATTTGATATACATTCCACATAGCTACATAACCGACAGTACGTCGTGGTATCAATCTCAGCCACCAGGCACGCTCATTGTTTGTATTGCATTTCAGTTCCATTTGCATTTCTTGAAAATCACCCCCAAGCCAAAAAATACATAGCAAGTTAGTGGAATCATGTTACACATCAATAATTTTAGAAGAGCTCTCAGGTATTGTATGATGATTTTTTTTAGAAGTGTATAACTGTTGACTAGCATTTACTGTTACACAACATTATTTTTGGTAAACTCTACATAAGTATTCTAATTGTCTCTGGTATAATGTCTTGTTTAACAAACATGGTCACACGGTTTATCTATACGTTTAACCCTCTGTTGTTTATGATTTAAAAAAATGATAAACAGCTAAACTCACTGGTCAATAGCCAACATAGTGGCCAAAATGTTTCCCTGATAGGTAACTCATGTTTGGTTAGTCAATTCTTAATGCAAAGCCAGTCAAAACCTAAAAATACTATTAACACCATATCATTAAACAAATCAAACCATCTTAAGGTATTTATTAAATTTAATTGCATTTTAGGAACCTTGCAAGCATCTTGCAACCTTCAAGAGGAATGTATAGACAGGAATTGTGAAAAGGAAACCGATAAATCAATCAACGTAGTGTTATGAACCTCAACGTAAGAAGTTATGAAAGTCTATGTGAGGGTGTGGTTTTTACAGCTGGATGCCTTTTCTGGCACCCACCTCAGAGACGAGTTTATGGGAGATGAAACTCCGCTATCATGTCGAATGTGGAACTCCTAGTCTAGGATTTCATAAGCAAAGGAACACACAAAAATTAGTATTATTACCAGCATAAAAGTGTGTGTGTGAAAGAAATAAAGTAAGTGAGATGAACTGCTTTAATCTCAATTTGTTTCTAATCATTTTTCAGAGAAAAATGACCAAACGGTAAAGTATCAATTCCGTTTTCAGTTATGTGTCTTTTATCTTCGTTTGATGAAATTGCCAACTTATTTTGCCGAACAGTAAATACAGAATGAGATTTTGAAATTATACAAACTTGAACTTTGTTGACTTTTTCTCTGTTATAAAGACACTTTCGATACTCATCAATATTCATACTTTTACTCACACTCTTCTTAATGCCTTTAGCCTTACACAAGCTATTCATTTCATCACACAATTTTATTGCATACATTTTGGGTCGTAACCCCACAAATTCTTCAACAATCCTTCCAGCATTTTCATCTTTCATTAAACCAATTTCACCTTTATTTTGTCTCACAATGCCAAAAGGATTGTTTGTTTCATAGTTTCCAGTATCAAACAAATTTGAATGTTGTTTCATGAACTCATAAATATCATAATAGAATATATACATAAAACTATCGGTGTCTGTGTATAACAACCTCACATTTGATTCAGGATTTGCTAAAATAACATTGTAATGAAAGTCATTCATTTTACATTTAGACAAATCTAATATAGATGCACCAACATATACTGGTTGATTGTGAAAAATCTTTAGTCTACTCATCTCGATGACCATACATTGTTCATCGAATATAATTCTATGTTTAAAATTAGCCTTAGCTATTAAAGACCTACCACCACGAGCTCCATGCCATTTGGTGACCCATTTGATGTCCCTTAACTTCCTCACATTCATCAGTGAACGACCAAAAATTGCATTATTCATCAATTTATAAAAATTCTTTTCAAAATCATTTTTGGCTTGTTTTCGTTTCTCTGTGTTCACATCAATATATGGTTTTAGCCATTGGCTCTGATTGAATTCAATTATTCTGTGAATACGATCTAATTTCATTCCTAGTTGAATACATTGCTTTAACAATCTATAATGCAAAACATAACGTTCTTTATTATCTAGGGTAGCCATTAGCTTTGTCAACTTTTCTGGACATAGAGGGTAATCTGAATGTTTGTCATGTAACTCTTGAGGATAAGTCAAATCTACTTCCAAAATATATCCAATTTCTGAAGTATCATCAATAGTTAAAACATCAAAGCCTTCAACATTTGCAATCCATTTAAAGCCACCCGTTGGAAGATATTCCATCATCGCATATCCATACAAATTATTAACGTCAAAGTACATTATGTAGGACTCTTGCTTTTTCTCATCATAAGTTTTCATATACTTATTATTAGCAATCGCATGTCGTGTTATACACTGAACATTTCCTCCTCGAATAGATCGTTCAAAAAAGTGTAACATATCAATATCTTGAAGCAATTCAAGTTGAACGTTGGTTATCTTTTTCATAGCACACCAAGACATAGATGGAGCAGTGTAAAAAATGAGCTGCATCAATGCCATAAGTTTCCATGCCATTCGATCTAAAATTTTCAAAGACATCCGCCAAAAGAAGTGTGTCAACTTTTAAATACAAATCTGCGTATTCTCCTAATGTTTGACAGGAAAACGTTTCCCACACCGATTGAGCAAACTCATACTCTTCATTCGATATTGTTTGATCATTAAGGCTGCTATAAAACTTGGATATTTCAGGTAATTTAGTTTCGTTAAGAACATCCATACTCGTGACGTATTCATAGGGAAACACACCTTTTCTCGCAGTAAGTCGAAACTGTGCATCATCATTAAAATAACGTCGTGTTATTTGCTTTGAATCTTCGCTTAACGAAGATGAACATTGATCTAGTGAACAGGACAAGAAATTATATGTATCGAAAAATCTTAACTGAATGAATCCATTCTTAGCCCGTACATACTTTGTAAACCCTTTGTAACGTTCCATATTCATCGCTAACAATTTTATATGACCAGGATTATGTAACACCTCTCCATCACGTTTCTCGCAAATTTCTTTAATTATAAAATGTCCATCATAGGCGGTTAGATTATGAAATGCTATAGGCAAAACCTTTGTTACTTTGTAATTTAAATTACAACTATTGTGTGCGCTTCCTCTATATTTTCCAGTTAAGTGACAATGATCGCGTACTTTGAGTTCATTAACTGCAATCGGTTTCTCGCAAATGTGACACATTTTACTTGACAAAAATAATCTTTCTTCATTTTCGGTCATCTTTAACATTGGCTTAACCGATAAGTAATATGTTTGAAGTTTATCCACAATACTATAAAGTTCCTTTACAAACAATTCAATGCAATTATTTCCCCTAAAGAGCTTGAAACTGCACAATTCACTATCGAAATTACAATGAAGGTATAAAGAAATGCTGTAAGGAATATGTTTATGTGTTAAAGTAGAGTTATGAATGTCACTATTTGGAAAACAGGAGGAAATTGGAGACAAAACGCATTCAGTGTCTGCATATATTATAAATGGAACTGTATCTTTAACTCGGAATTCTGTAAAATTAACAAATCTTTGTTCATCAGTCGGCATTATGCTTTTTGCAACAGGAAACTGTTTACAGTCTGCAAAGTGAACATTTAACTCATCCTCAAGAAGATAATATGACAAACAACGTCTACATATATAAATCCTTCTCTGAGTGCTAGTGATGCTTGAACGCACAAGGCGAGCAAGATTTCTAATTAAACAAAAGTGATAACTTTCACTGTTTCCAATCTGCAACATCAATAAGTCTACACTCCTTTCATATACGGGGTAGTTTTCACCCCCCTGCTATTTTTCATCAAAAACAAAAGATCTTAGGTTCAATTATCATTTTTACCCGTTTAAAACCTTTTTCCCCACTGTAAAATCACTATTTACTGTTTTAGGGGTGACATCATCTATCCGGGTAAAAGCCTATGTCACAACGAATTTTTTAAGCTATTACACATAATTTTACGGTTCTTAGTTTCCAAGGTATCGATTTTTCAATTTGGGGGTAGTTTTCACCCCCCTGCTATTTTTCATCAAAAACAAAAGATCTTAGGTTCAATTATCATTTTTACCCGTTTAAAACCTTTTTCCCCACTGTAAAATCACTATTTACTGTTTTAGGGGTGACATCATCTATCCGGGTAAAAGCCTATGTCACAACGAATTTTTTAAGCTATTACACATAATTTTACGGTTCTTAGTTTCCAAGGTATCGATTTTTCAATTTGGGGGTAGTTTTCACCCCCCTGCTATTTTTCATCAAAAACAAAAGATCTTAGGTTCAATTATCATTTTTACCCGTTTAAGACCTTTTTCCCCACTGTAAAATCACTATTTACTGTTTTAGGGGTGACATCATCTATCCGGGTAAAAGCCTATGTCACAACGAATTTTTTAAGCTATTACACATAATTTTACGGTTCTTAGTTTCCAAGGTATCGATTTTTCAATTTTGGGGTAGTTTTCACCCCCCTGCTATTTTTCATCAAAAACAAAAGATCTTAGGTTCAATTATCATTTTTACCCGTTTAAAACCTTTTTCCCCACTGTAAAATCACTATTTACTGTTTTAGGGGTGACATCATCTATCCGGGTAAAAGCCTATGTCACAACGAATTTTTTAAGCTATTACACATAATTTTACGGTTCTTAGTTTCCAAGGTATCGATTTTTCAATTTTGGGGTAGTTTTCACCCCCCTGCTATTTTTCATCAAAAACAAAAGATCTTAGGTTCAATTATCATTTTTACCCGTTTAAAACCTTTTTCCCCACTGTAAAATCACTATTTACTGTTTTAGGGGTGACATCATCTATCCGGGTAAAAGCCTATGTCACAACGAATTTTTTAAGCTATTACACATAATTTTACGGTTCTTAGTTTCCAAGGTATCGATTTTTCAATTTGGGGGTAGTTTTCACCCCCCTGCTATTTTTCATCAAAAACAAAAGATCTTAGTTTCATTTATCATTTTTAGGTGTTTAACACGTTTTTTCCCCATAACATGACTATTTACTGTTTTAGGGGTGAAATGACCAATCCAGGTAAAAGCCTATGTCATCACCTATTTTTAAAGCTATAACGCCTAATTTTAGGGTTCATAGTTTCCAAGATATTGAGTTTTCAATTTTGGGGGGGTAGTTTCACCCCATAAAGGGGGACGTCGCCCCAAGTGCTAGGACCCCTCATACAAGTCCCTAGCATGATTGGTTCACGAGATATTAACAAAAGTGTAGTTAGGCCCTTTTGACAAGAAAATAAATGAATGATACTTTCAAAAACGAGGTGTCACCCCAAGTGCTAGGATACTGCCTATGGGAAAATCCCATCCTGGGTTCAGAAAATATTAACAAATGTGTAGTTAGACCCTTTTGACAAAAGCCACCGGTGTGCATACATACAAAAATTGCTCTTTCACCCCAGGTAAGGGTAGTTTTTATTTTGGGGGTTGACATACCTCATTCATACAAAAGGAGAATTCACTACGAGTCCTATGACACCCCATATGTTTACATCGCATTATTGGTTAGCGAGATACTAAAAATCGAATGACCTATTAGTTTTTTGTTTTTTTAATAAATTTTTTAAAAAGCCTCATCTATAAAGAATCTTTTAAAAATTCCGCTCTCTTACAAAAGCCCTCAAGTGCGCATGCATACAAAAATAACCACTACTTAACCTCCGGGTAAGGGTAGATTTATTTTGGGGTGGATATACTCCCGTCCATAGCAAGGGGTGGTTCACCACAAGTCCTACGACACCCTATATGCATCGTTCTAGCCTTACAAGCTCATTAAATTCGCCAAATTGTCAAAAAAGCACGTTTACCTCAAATTGCGTTTCCAAATTCCACCCATTTTAAAAAATTACCTCACCATCAAATAGAGCGGGAAAAATAGCATTTAAACGAACCCTCACTCAACCCTAGTCCTCGCCCGCCACCAAACATTTCCCAACATAGCCATACGTATTCAAGCACACACGCGACTTGCAAGAGAACATACACTACCCCACTACCCGCGAATAACCTTTTGTTTTGGTGCTCACACTCGCATGGGTGTCAGATGACAGTTAGCATCCTAATAAACATCCTCCATGACGTCAACACCCATTAACTTTTTATCACCATCGCACAAACAAGCCAAAGGGTCAACCTCTTCCCACGCTAACACGTGCACTGCACATGCTCGCTCCTGGACCACGTGCTCTCTCTAAGGACCCATGACGTCATCCCATGACGTCATCAGGATTACGCAATTTCTGGTCATGATGATGCAATATTTAGAGTCTAACAAACACTTACTACTGATTTGTCATGTTATATCGATTTGAATGGCTGCCTGTGATTGACTAATTAAAGTAATTTTCCTTCCGACCGCTATATAACACTATGGTAACACTGAAACGTCAAGTCGGAAGTAATGATGGCCTTACTATAATTATTGGTCTATGGAAGATTATGTGTGACTATTTCCACTGTGCGTGACAAAAACCAGGGCTGCACATATGGCTGCACTAGTGCGCTACCTAGTAATTATTTGTCTAGATTTACAATTAGCGTAGGTTTGGCAACACCCTACTTGGGCATAATACACGCGGATAATGGGCAACACAGCTGGAATTTTGCTATTAAGGCTAAGTCGTGATCTAAATAAAGAAAGGTGGGTGGGTTATAGACTGTGGAGGAAATTTGCCAAAATACCTTCTGTAATGATACAAATTGAATCTGGAAATGATGTAGTTTACTCCTCCACTATCTATAACCCACCCACCGTACCCTTTCTTAGATCATGACTTGTATAGTAAAATGGTGCCCACACGCATCATGGCTCGCCTCGATCGGAAGTGATGTGCTCCATCTCAGCAACGCTGTACAGCTTTTCCCGGAGCGGCTAGCTGGTGAACCTTGTCTTAATTCTCCGTACAAATACAAACCGATATAAAATAAGTGAATTAATTTACGTATTTCACAGCCATACAGCATAACTTTTTGATGTATAAGGATTACAACGCCACCAAGAACTACATTTTTCAACCACACCGAGCCGAGAAAAAGTTACCTTACAACAATGATAACAACTTTGTTTCTTGGACACACAAAATTGTTAAATTAATAAACCAGTTATGCCATATTCGGTTCCAATGTATATTGTGTTAAAATTCGGATTCGATCTGATGACAGGATTTTGAGATAATAAATCTTAAGTGTGACGCATGGCTGAAACACGCTTAAAAACGTGCACTTTTTGTGTTCCAACTGCGATAAAAAATATTAAAATATAAATTAAACAGGAAGTTCCGTTACGAACTAAAGAGCCTAGGTACTTTCCTTAAAATTTCAGATTCATGCCAATGATTAATCTATATGGATCTATCTAGAATAATGATGAAATTAAGTTGGTAATATCGAAATTTCTAATTAGTTCGAAATACTGTATACCTGGCATAATGTAGCCTAATAGAGACCTACAGTTGGCAGCCCTGGTGACTGAATATATTCTTAGTTCCAACTCTTAAGGTACAGAATACAAAATTTGGTTTAAGTCCAATGGATAGCATGGACGTTTCATGCAGTTAAACATTTGATCTAACAGCGTGCGTAAAATCATGTTGGCAACAATGACATACATGTATTGGTCAGAAATAATCTGAAATAATATGATCTATTGTTGTGTCAAATTTGAATGAAATCCATTAGTTAGTATAGAAGTTAGCCTACACACATTTTAAAATTGGATCTATCAGCAGGCTTAGAATCATGTTGGCGGCACTGGCGTAGGCCTATATTAGTTACTCCAAATTAATCTAGAATGCCAGGTACTATACGTGGGCAAAGTTTAGAGCCATTGGCTTGCATGCTTTCTGATATATTGATATTAGGGTAACAAAAATACAGACAGTATTTATTAACAGTTGGCAGCCCTGGTTACTCTTAAAAATCGGCATAGTCATATCTGTTATGGTACACATAGCACACACGAAATTTGGTTGAAATCCAAATGAAAGTATTGAAGTTACATGTATTTAAAGTTGGACCTCTCAGCAGGCTTAGAATCATGTTGGCGGCACTGACGTATATAAGTTACTCCAAATTAATATAGAATGTCAGGTACTATATGTGTGCATAGACTAAAGCTGTCAGCTTGCATACTTTCTGATATATGGGTATTTGGATTTAAAAAATTGAGAGCATTTATTAACAGTTGGCAGCCCTGGTGGTTCTTAAGAATACGCTCAGTCATATATGTTTATGTACACATAGCACATACGAAATTTGGTTGAATTCCAATTGATAGTGTAGAAGTTATATGCATTTAAAAATTGGACTTATCAGCAGACTTATTATCATTTTGGCAACACTGCCATGTATGGCCTCCTGGAAATTAAACTGCAATATTATTATCTATACGAGTGCCAATTTGATATACTTCTCATTCATACCTTCCAAGATATCCAACATGGAGCTCAAATTTCAATTGCGATTTTTCAGCAGTTGGTAGCACTGACATAATTTTGAAATGTGGCCGTGAGATATTCAGGTATAGATCTTTACTCCTACCAAATTTTGTTTCGATTGCTGCAGCCGTTTAGGAGTTGATAGGGGGGGGGGGGACACACACACAGACAGACACACATTTGCCCGATCTCATAAGGCTACTTTTTCCTCATTTTTGCAAAATGTGAAAAGTAGTCTAAAAATCCAAACCTACATGAACTAACCTAAAATAGAATAACGAAAATGATGAAGGTATTGGATTTTATGTATAAATTGGTTACTTCACAAACAACCTTCAAACTCGAGTGCACATAATACTTTGGTCGACAGTAGGTATTCTTGAAGCTGTTCAGGAGCGTTTGTTCTTCCGATTTACTGAACAAAAATCAATCTTTAAGGTAACCTGAGAGCCTAAACTACACACCTCTCAGGTAACCGTAAAGATTGATTTTTCAAGAAACAAGAGGAAGATTTTCTTGAATCTGGCTATCATATCCAAAATAATTTTTCGAATCCGACTGGTAGTTCCAGAGATTAGCGCGTTTAAACACACACACAAATAAACAAACTATTCAGCTTTAATATATTAGTGTAGATAATAGATAATGAAAACTAATACAAAACTGGCACATGATACTTAAACTAACAGAAATATATATATATATATATTGATGGAGGCTCTAGTGGGGGTGATAAGTAGTACAGTATAATGGACGTAACATTCAGGTCACTTTCTCGTAATGATAATAATAATAATAATAATAATAATGAATAGGGAAACGGCTATTTACTAACTACAGCACTGAGACATGTAATTTACACACGAATTAAAACATGATTAGAAAAAGGACAAAGTGAAATAAAAGACACTGCCTAGGGCCTATATCTTATTGGCTGTTAGAAATGTAGAGACCAATAGTGTCGTATTTTGTCGCATAGCGCCGTAGGAAAATAATCAGAACACTTTGGAAACTTCGCCTGTCCCGAGCTCCTGAGGTAGCCATAGTATAATGTATCGCCACATAGCGCTCAACGATAAGGTTCGGAATAAATGAAAGTAAATTTGAAAGAACTAACGTTTATTGCAGCTGATAACCTCAATGTACTGCACAGAACCATTGCACTTATACAGAGGCATAATATTTTCATGATGATAACTTCTTTAATGGGCATAAGAAATCTTTTTGCACTAATTACTCCCCGTGACTGCAATTTATAAGCTGCGCAAGATTTAACTATTTTCGCAATTCTGCACCAGAACACTGGTAGGGGCGACGTGATGCAGCCCGAATTGCCAGTCAACAATAGACTCATTAAAATAATCTTATGTTTACACTACATGGACATGAATGGTTCTAGGGCCTTAATACGTGGTTTTCAAGTTCATTTTTTCCGTTATTCTAAATATAGAGAATGGAGAGCGTTGTCCAAAATATCATGTGGACAGTGTTACCTGCAGGGTTTCAAAGTGTATGTAAAATTTGGTGCAATTAAGAGAAACAGTGTATATTTGTGATAAAGGGCCTAAATTCAGGGAATGGAGTGGTCTGTCCGAAAATTAAAGTGGACCATGTCACCCACAGGGTTCCAAAGGGTAAGTATACAAAATGTGGTTCAGATCGGTGAAACGGTGTAGATTTGTGCCAAAGGACCTAAATGCAGGGAATGGAGTGGTCGGTCCGAAATTTCAAGCAGACAATTTTACTCGTCGAGTTCCAAAGGGTAAGTAAGTAAAATATGGTTCAGATCGGTGAAACGGTGTAGATTTGTGCCAAAGGTCCTATATACAGGGAATGGAGCAGTGTGTCCGAAATTTCATGCAGACAGTGTTACTCGCAGGGTTCCAAAGGGTAAGTATACGCATTTTGGTTCAGATCGGTGAAACGGTGTAGATTTGTGCCAAAGGACCTAAATGCTCTGTCCGAAATTTCAAGCAGACAATTTTACTCGTCGGGTTCCAAGGGGTAAGTAAGTAAAATTTGGTTCAGATCGGTGAAACGGTGTAGATTTGTGCCAAAGGGCCTATATGCAGGGAATGGAGTAGTGTGTCCGAAATTTCATGCAGACAGTGTTACTCGCAGGGTCCCAAAGAGTAAGTAGCCTATACGCATTTTGGTTCAGATCGGTGAAACGGTGTAGATTTGTGCCATAGGGCCTAAATGCAGGAAATGGAGTGGTCTGTCCTAAATTTCATGCAGACAGTGTTACTCGCAGGGTTCCAAGTATACAGATTTTGGTTCAGATTGGTTAAAAGGTGTAGATTTGTACTGCCCCCGGAAATTGAATTATATTGAGACCACGATGGCTGTATTGGAAAATATGAGTAAAGTTATGAATGTCATAGTTATGACGTGGATATTCATGACGTAGGCACGGATGACGCAGACTTGAGGCAAGCAGGCTGATTGAGCTGAGATTCTTGGTGACGTCATGATTTTGTTCGAGAAAGATCTTAGATTTACGACGCAGTCGCAGGAAACAAGGTATTGTGCTAAGGAAGAAGCTACGCTATTGGAGGAGAGACTCGAACCAATGAACGATAGTTTGGAAGGAAGACGGAGATTGCTGAAACTACGATATTTGATTACTTTTGGCATGCAGATTTGTGGAAATCTATTTTCAGTTATGGCATTGATTTGGAATTTTGAAGAAATTAATTTTGAGTTTTTGAAATTTGAAAATCCATCAAGTATAGCCAAAGTTAAAACTTCTAGCAATGACGCAGCAACAGGCTATGGAAGGGATGGATACGCCCCTTAAGAAGTTGATAAAAGGTCGTGCACAGGAGAGAGGAGCTCTCAGATCTCATATGTCAGATCGCATATATATTTCTGGTGATATATAGTTATTTTCAAGTGATTCAGTGAAGTAAGTTGTCTTTAGCGTGGTTAAAGCCTGGCGCATCGAACGAACTCGAGCAGTTCCATTTTACGCTGCTTGAAACTAGGTGAAGTTGAAACGATCACATTAACGTTTCCACCAGTTAAGATATCAAGCGCTAACTTCAGCCTGCATTATAATTCTATTGGGCAGTATAACATTGAGGTGTATAGAAGATTTGAACAATTTCACAGTTATACTTCGAAAGATATTGGAACTTTAAGGCTGCCAACAAAAGTGATTTTCTCGCCACATGAGAAACACGTTTTAAATTCCACATTATACACTACGGCTGACACGTGGAGTGCAACAGTGATATTGGAGAATACGTTTGGTATTACAACGATACATTCGACTATGGAACATTATAATCTTGCAGTGCTTTCGATGATTATAACAGTAGTTGAGATGGAAGGCTAAGGCTTTAATGCAATTGGGACATATATCGTTGGAGTAAAGTAACAGCATGGAACTTCGTTAATCGTCTTTCTACAAAAGCGAGCATGTAGTGAACATCCAACTACACTCATGCATCGTGAATCCATCGCTGAATTATACCAGATAACAGTGGAAATATTTTCATACTCCACAACTATGAATATTTCTGCGGAAATAACTACAATAAACTTCATGGCGAATTCCTGCAAGAACTTCAGGGAACTTTCAAGAGAGGCCAGGGTTGTCCCGGCGCACAAAGAAGAGTTTTGCCAGAAGGATGTTTTTCGTATCCACGGAGCAGTGCAATTTCGGAGGAGGAAGCAGTTCGATTCTCCGAGGACGCTGATTCCAGGCTCGAGGACGGAGCACATCTTTACGCTGGTGAAATGGAACCAACAGCAGTTTTCTTTGAAAACTTTCCTCGAGAACTTCAATCAACAGATAAGGTAGTCGTGAACGTTTCTTGTATTATTTGAGTCTTGTAGCGATATCTGAGCAACCATTCTTCCCATATTTTCTGTCCTACATTTTGCCCCATTTTCTTGATTGATATTTCTGTACTCAGTACACTTCGATGATTTATGCCTTTTTCTTCGATTTTTGAGACATTGCTATGTCATTGGCATACTTAATAATTTTGGATCAGTTGAGACTGATGATTTAGATTCAGTAATTTGCATATTTTTGTAGTCACGATTTGACTGTAAAGTTAACGATTTGCTATGGCAGATTTGAATTCAGACAGCGTGTCACTTTATTAAAGTAATTCTATTAAGTAAATTACTTTGACCAATTTTCTGTCATCCTCAAGAAAGAAGAATGATTAAAAGATTTTAGAGCGTTAAAATCTATTACGATATCGACGATCTTTGAAATACTAGTCGTCTTATGAACATGATTGCAACATAGACATTTATCATTGCATCATAGACAATTTCATGAAATATGAACTTTTATTTCGATTTATTGAATACACTATAGTAATGAACATTTGATAGGAGTTTTCCTCAATTCTAGATTGGAACAATAATGTTTGCATTCCACAGTCTAATTGTATTCTATTCGACTATTCATGCAGTTTAGATGAACTTTGTTTGAAGATAGTATTTTTATACTGCGTTACTTTGAAGATGTTAATCTCAATTTTGATAGACCAGGCAGGAGTGTCTAATCGTATTTGCTATTAAATTTATTTGTGATTGGCAAATTTTTACTTCATATCGATTCATGAATGAAACCCACGAAGGTTAAATAATAACAGTCATTATTACAATTGATGAATATAAGAATTTTTAAAGAGGAACAATGGATGTATAATCGTTAGTTCAGTGGACGTGTAAAAGTCGCTGTTGAGTAATGCCCTTGAATTATGAAGGAGGTTCCCACAATAATTAATGAAGTTGATGAATTTATAAGTGGAGGATTTTTGTGTGTAGTTTGGAAGATTTTTATGCCATATATATGAAGATATATGATGAATTTTGGGCCAATTGTTGTGCAATTTTGTGCGTTATAAGCGAAGTATTTTCCCGCTGATTGTATTGTTCTTGTTCTTTGGAAGATTATTCATAGGAAGATACTGTTAAAATTAACAAGAGTGTTAATTAATTTGAGAGGAAGATTTTGAATAGAGGTTACCGTCACAAATATTAATCATTATTATTAAACCTTATTAAACCTGAATTTGACAGTTAAATATAACTAACCTTCATTGGTCGATTATATCATCACGATTTGAGTAATTAACAACCGGTTAAACGTGTGGTTTAATGTATTTCTTGTATAAATAATATAAACAATTAATATTGTAAAATAATTTTGTAAATATCTTTGTTAAATAATTTGAAATGAAAGTGATGAATAGAAGCGTGTATAAAATTTTCAATTGTCATTTGACATTGTTATAAACAATTTTATTATTGTTATAAACAATTAATGAACTTTTGTTATTAACATTTAGAGTTTTTTTATACTCTAAACAACACAAGTTAAACAAGTGGTTTAAACAATTAATCATGATTTGGGATTATTGGAGGAATCCACTGGTGTTTGAATGAAGCATTGTAAGACATTTGCGTGGTAATATTTCAGTTGAGATGTGAACATTTACGTGTTTGAAAAAGGAGAGCCAAGCTCTGAGGTAACACGCTTATGCTAGGGTTGAACGAACGGGAGTCCGCTTTGACAATACAGGTGCATTGCAGCTGGCCCGGACAACTGTGTTACAGAGGCCAAGGACGTTCCATAATAGCCTTGTGGCTATAAATAAAATGTGAAGTATATAAACACGCAAAACAATTGATATATGTGTCTCATCCCAAATCCCGTTTCCATCCCCAGTGCATTATTATTTTTACGTTGCTATGAGCTTGAGAAAGCTGAAACATTATATGTAGAGAATACAGGTCCTACAGGAGGACATGGTTATGTGGTCGATGGCTTCTGATTGCCACGTGGATTTTTTTGTTTCATTTTTGTTAAAATCATTCTTTTTGTGAAATAAATTATTGTGCAGTTTAAGGTTTCTCGTCTTCGTTCTGGTTCATTTTAAATATCATGGTGGAGGTTATTGTGTGGGCATACTTTTAAGTGATCCAGTTGGCAACCCAGTCCCCGAGATAAATTTAAGAGGTAAGTAAAGGTAAGTATGAACCCCCGTATATTTTGGTGTGTTCCACAATAATTTTCTTGTTAACTATTGTGCTCTAATCTCGATAGTATCTGTCAGTGCCATTTTCTTTGATGTAGCTGTGCCGGTGCGTTTGATTATTGGCAATCCGATTGAGGGGGCGGATATCTGACAGCCTACTATCCGGATATCGGGTACAGTAGGATTGGCGACCCTAAAACGTGGGGCTTGTTTTACAAAACTGGATTACCAAGTAGGATTGGCGCAATCAACGTGTGGGGCACGATTGTCTCGATTGGCACGATCAGCAAAACATTGGATTACCAAGTTATCGATGTCAAAGGGATTGTGAAGACTCAAATAAAGAGGTTGATTCTTTGTTAGATGTCTTAGCCAATTGTAGAATTTGAGAGTGTGATTATATAGGAATTAAATGTTGTGTTGTATTAGGAAAATTACACTCAGAAAAGATCAGATCTTATACAACTTGAGAGAGGTTAAATAGGCTGGAAACTTAGAAAAATCGCCTATGATCTGGAATCTTATTTTATTTGACCGGCTTATGACATGTATAGTCATATTAAAGATAAAATTAAACTATTTGGATTGTAAATGTAAATTATTTGTGTTAGGATATTTTAAAATGAACCAAAGAAACTTGAACATGTGCTTGAGTTTATTTCAACATGAAGTGTCTACGAAGGTTAATTATAAGGTAATTATAAGTTAGATTTAAGACAGAAAATTGCTCAAAATTTATATATGGTGAAAAATGTTGCTCAGATGTTGTTATTTTGCTCTGTTTGATGTATGTCCCTAAAGCAGTTTATTATTGAAAGATTATTGAAATGGCAGATGAAAGTCTGAGAATGATGTTAGAGGAGATGTCTGCTAACTTGAAAGCTAGCATGAATGAAAGTGTGAGGGAAATGGAAGCTAGGAATACTAGTCGAATGGAGGAGAATGCTAGTAACTTGTCTGCTAATTTGTCTATTAGAATGCAGGAGATGATGAAGGAGAATGCTAGTAATTTGTCTGCTAATTTGTCTACTAGCATGAATGAAAGTTTGAAAGTTCTTCAGACCAGTTCTGCAAACTTAGAGAATAATATGTCGCGTTTACAGATCAATACCCAGGGAATCGAGAATGCTGTAACTAACATACGCACAGACGTGTCCAATGTGCATAAAGATGTGTCTGAGGTTAAAAATGATGTGTCTAAAGTACAGAAAGATCTTACTATGTTGAATCTTGATGTTGCTAATGTCCGGGGTGATATTTCATGTGCTAGAGCTGAAGTAATTGTTGTTAGGAATGATGTTGCTACTGTACAGGATAAAGTAGAAGAAGTTCAAAGAGAGGTTAGTAATGTTCGAACTGATGTGTCAAATGTTCAAGTAGACATCAATAATATTCATTCAGATGTTAACGATATGCAAAGCGATATCAATAAAATACAAGTAGAAGTCAATACTGTTTTTGTAGACATTGCTAAAGTTCAGACTGATGTTAACAAGGTTAGGGAGGTAATTGAAACTTCAAAAATGCTTTGTACTCGTAACATTAGTGCATTAACAACTCGATTAGTTGACGAGTTTGTTAGGACAACAGCTTCTTTAGCTGGTTTAAAATACGATGTAGAGGTCATGCGAACCCAAGTATTAGATCACAATCGTTTACTTAAGGAGGACATCGAAGTAGATATTGCAGAAATGTTAACTGCAAATGTAACAGTGTGGAAAGATGAATGGAACAGGTCAAGTGGGGAACATGTAGATCAAATTCAGGAACGAATTGAAAGAAAACTTGCCAGTACACAAGTAGACATTAACAATGAAGTAGTTCAGATTAGGAAAGACTTGAATGTAAGGATGGATTCGCTATCCGAAAAGCAGGTAGAGGATAGAACACAGATAGGTCAGGACGTGCAAACATTAAAGGAACAAATTCATAAGGTTGTCTCTGATGTTAATGAAACTACGAGCAAGCTGCAGAATTTGTAACTAGGAGAAGCTAGCATGATGGAAACCTATAAGGAAGAGTTGATTAGGAAAGTCATCACGGAAATCACAGACAAGGATACCGAAGGATTGACTGGTGAAGAGGAGAGAAATTACGTGAGAAGAGGTCACCTTAATACAGAAGAGAGAGATATTAGTCCTGAGGAACGTATATCCAGATTCAGGGAAGAAGAAGAGGATCGGAATATTGAACCCGAATGGAAGTATCATGATAGTGGGAGGAATTATATGGATTCATATCCGAGAAATGTGACAGTCATCCGGAATTTTGAAGACAAACCTCAAAAATTTAGCAACACTGATAGTCTCACACCGATCGAATATGTCAGGAATCTTAAAGACTATTTCATAGAAGCCCACATTCCTAGAGAGAGAGATGAGAATCGTAGAAAGATTTCTAGCTGGAGGACCCCTCGAATGGTTTAGAGCATTTCGGTACACTTTCAGCAATTTTGACGAATTTGCAGAGGCACTGATAAAACGATTCTGGTCAATAGAAGCTCAGAATTCATTAAGAGCTGAGGTATACTCGAGGAAGTATTCAGGTACTCTTCCAACACGGTACGCTGATTTCTTCACGAGTCAACTATCACGCTTGAGATTTTTGCAACCCCCATTGTCAACAGAGCAGTTGATAGATGTGATTTCACGTATGCTGCCGGTGGAGGTAAGAAGACTGATCATATCGTCAAACATTAGAGATTTGACAAGTATGGACGAATTGTTGAGAAGGCTTGACTACACGAGTCCAATGCCAAATTTGGTACAAAAAGGTCAGAGGCACGAATTCAAAGACGTTAATACGGTCTACATGGATCAAGTGCAACAAACTGATAAGCCTGAGGAAGGAAAAACTGAAAATGTAGGTCCTCACAGGAATAATTATTTCCGCAACCACAGATCGCAAGGTTACCGTCCATATCAGCAAAGACGAGGATGGAATAATAATAGAGGGAATTACAACAACGGACGAGGTAGATACTACAACAATGGTTATAATCGAAATTATAACAGAAATAACCAGTACCAGAACCAGAATCAGAATTCTCAAGGTCAGGTTATGTCACCCGACAAGTATCAAGAAAGAGAGAAAGAAAGTCAGCAGTATCTGAAGGAATTACGAGAAAAGGAAGCTGAAAATCAAAAGAAAAGACAGGATGTAGTGATCGATCCTGGTCCTTCTACAAGTCAGCAGGGGAACTTTGAGATTGGTAACACAAAAAAAAAACGCCGATTTCTCAACGACAGTGAGAAACCATGAATACATTGCCACACCACACCTGATTACCATTAACGAAATTTACGAAGTAACTGATGAGGATTTATTAGAAGAGAGGGGAATCGTCAAAGAGGAAAGACCATGTGCATTACCTATTATTTCTGTACTGATAGATGGCCAACAGTATAAAGCTCTTATGGATACTGGTGCAATTATTTCGATCATCTCTGATGAATGCTATCAAAGTCTGTTAAAAGGAGAAAACATGACAGTTTTACCAGTTTCTACCGTCAAAGTGAGAGGAATTTTCCAAGACAATGCAGTGAAATGCAAGATCCAAGTGCTGTTGAACTTTGAAATTAATGGAAGGAATTATGAACAGATCTTCATTGTGGTTAACAAGATCCATTTCGATATTGTGCTAGGAATCGATTTTATATCGAAGGTTGGAGCCATTATTGATATGAAGAATAGAAGTATTAGCTTTAATGATGGGTACATGATCACAGAAGAGATCGAAGAACAGGACGTGAAAAACAGTCTGGAGATAGACCTTAGGGAAGAAATTTTAAATACCATTATTAACGACGTAGAGAACATAACAGAAATACCCAGTAGAAAAACTGAAGGATTTGAAGAAATTCAGGGGGAATTTGAGGATTTGATAAAGGAATTCCAAGATATTTTCGATGAAAAGCCTGGATTGATTAAAGACTATAAGTATAAGATAAGGCTGACCGATGAAACCCCTTACCAGAAGAGAATATACCCCATACCTGAGAAATACTATCAAGAAGTACGAGGGTTGATCAGAAAAATGGAGGTAGACGGGATTATTAAAAAACAGGCGTCGTCTTACATAAACCCCATCACAGTAGTGAAGAAAAGTAATGGTCAGATACGTCTTTGTCTCGATGCTCGGACCATCAACTTGAAGATTCTTCCAGAAAATGACCGACCACCTAAGATCAGAGATCTGCTTAGAAAGTTCAAAGGGAGAGCATGTTTCAGTGTTCTTGACTTGACATCTTCATTTTACCAAGTTCAACTGGAGGAAGAAAGTATGCAGTACACTGGATTCCTATTTGACCAGACGTCATGGGTCTTTGTGAGAATGCCTTTTGGAATGGTCAACAGTGGACCAGCACTCATTCGAGCACTTGATAGCAAGCTCACTGACGAAGTAAAGGAGAATGTAATCTGCTACATTGACGATTTAATTGTATCTTCACCCAACGCCGCAGAACATTTAGTGCACTTGAGAAAGTTGTTTGAAAATTTAAGGGAGGCCAATATCAAGGTCAATTTTGGAAAATGTCAATTCTTGAAGAAGGAGATCAATTACTTGGGGCATACCATTGATAAAGATGGATATCATCCAAACATGCAGAAAGTAGATGCGATCACAAGATTCCCAAAGCCAACTAAGGTGAAACAAGTCAGAGAATTTGTAGGCGCATGCCAATTCATTAGCAGCCACTGTCCGAGATACTCTGAAATTATGGCTCCTCTGTATGATTTACTCAAGAAAAATAATAGATGGAAATGGAGTACCGCAGCAGACGAGGCTTTTGAGAAAGCAAAGGAGATGCTCAGAAACAACGTCAAACTGGAGTACCCAGACTTTGAGAAGGTGTTCTATATAGAGTCTGATGCATCAAGAATAGGCATTAGCGCAGTCTTATACCAAAAAGACGAGGCAGGCAACAAGCACTACATTGCGTTCACTAGTCGGAAGTTAAAGAAACACGAGGAAAATTACTTTACGACAGAACTAGAAGCGTTAGCTTTTGTAACAGCTTTGCAAGCTTGGAAAAAAATGTTGCTGGGACATAAGGTTATCATTATTACAGATCACAAAGCACTTCAGTTTATGCTGCAAACTGACATGTCTAGTGATAGATTGACACGTTGGGCTTTGTTCACCCAACAGTTTAATGTCACTATCATCCATCAGCCTGGGAAAGATAACTTACTGGCTGATGCTTTATCACGTAACCCTATCAAAAATGTGCAGATACACCATGTACAATTGGAGCAGCAAGATCAAGAGACCGTTAGGAGGTTAGCCCGAATCGGTGTGTCACAGAAGAGACACACTCCAATCAGGAAAATGTACAGGTTCCTTAAGGGTTACATGGACACTACTGATGTTGACTATGCAGCTACACAGAGAGAATCACGACACTTTGTCTTGAGTGGAGACATCGTATGTAAGTATGCTGACTCCGCGCATACAAAGCTTCGAATAGTCGTGCCACCTAAACTTGTTGTCAATTTAGTGTGGGTAGCTCATCACGCAACTGGACATGCGGGTTTAGATAAAACTCTTGATACCCTTAAAGAGAGGTTTATTTGGACTAACATGCGTTCCAGCATTGCTAATGTCATTCGTTCATGTGATAAATGTCAAAGAGCAAAGTATGCTTCCGCTCTATTAAAAGGAAAACCTAAGGCGATGATTCCCTCTAAACCGAATGAACTCATGGCGACAGACATATTTGGTCCTTGTCCGAAGGGATATCAGGGTAATCAGTATCTGTTGGTTACCGTGGATGTCTTCTCAAAATTTGTAACAATGAGTCCCATGCAAAAAGCTAACACGAGGAACGTTGTAAGCAGACTGGAACATGCTGTATTTCCAAAAGCTGGTAAACCAGAATATCTACTTTCGGATCATGGAGCTCAGTTTACGTCCTTAGAATTTGCTGCAGATATGGAAAGGCTTGGTATTAAGCACATATTTTCAAGCGTGCGATATCCGGAATCGAATTCTTCAGAAAGATATATGGCTGAATTTTCGAAATTCTGTCGAATTTTCTGTCCAAATGATCATTCTGGTTGGGTGAGATTTGTACCCCTTATTGAGGAATGTCTAAATTCTACAGTGCAGGAGAGCACAGGAGAGGTGCCAATGAGACTTCATCTAGGAAGAAACCCAGAAAGGCCGTGGGATAATCTTTTTAACCACGTTCCTAGAGATCCCGACTTAGGAAGGCAGCAGAGAATAGACAGAGCGAAAGAACAACTCCAGAAAGCAGCACAAAAACGACTGAAAAGAGTAGCTGGAAAACGTTTTGGTGCTCCCTTAGAAATTGGAAATCTGGTATTATTACGCAGACCTGTCAAGGCTGACGTAGGTAAGAAAATCTATCCCAAGTTTGGAATAGTGTTCATGGGTCCGTTCAGAATTACGAATGCTTACGGAAACAACTGTTATGAACTCTACGATGATGAGAATAATGTCGTTTATGGCAAGTTCAATGCTGGGAACTTGAAGAAATATTATCCAAGAGTAAGCCAATAATAATTCAATTTCGTGTTCAAGTGAATTGAGATATTTATAACACAGAGTTTAAAAACAATTTGCAACTGTTTTTAAAACGTGGTGAAGGGAGAATGCCCCCGGAAATTGAATTATATTGAGACCACGATGGCTGTATTGGAAAATACGAGTAAAGTTATGAATGTCATAGTTATGACGTGGATATTCATGACGTAGGCACGGATGACGCAGACTTGAGGCAAGCAGGCTGATTGAGCTGAGATTCTTGGTGACGTCATGATTTTGTTCGAGAAAGATCTTAGATTTACGACGCAGTCGCAGGAAACAAGGTATTGTGCTAAGGAAGAAGCTACGCTATTGGAGGAGAGACTCGAACCAATGAACGATAGTTTGGAAGGAAGACGGAGATTGCTGAAACTACGATATTTGATTACTTTTGGCATGCAGATTTGTGGAAATCTATTTTCAGTTATGGCATTGATTTGGAATTTTGAAGAAATTAATTTTGAGTTTTTGAAATTTGAAAATCCATCAAGTATAGCCAAAGTTAAAACTTCTAGCAATGACGCAGCAACAGGCTATGGAAGGGATGGATTCGCCCCTTAAGAAGTTGATAAAAGGTCGTGCACAGGAGAGAGGAGCTCTCAGATCTCATATGTCAGATCGCATATATATTTCTGGTGATATATAGTTATTTTCAAGTGATTCAGTGAAGTAAGTTGTCTTTAGCGTGGTTAAAGCCTGGCGCATCGAACGAACTCGAGCAGTTCCATTTTACGCTGCTCGAAACTAGGTGAAGTTGAAACGATCACATTAACGTTTCCACCAGTTAAGATATCAAGCGCTAACTTCAGCCTGCATTATAATTCTATTGGGCAGTATAACATTGAGGTGTATAGAAGATTTGAACAATTTCACAGTTATACTTCGAAAGATATTGGAACTTTAAGGCTGCCAACAAAAGTGATTTTCTCGCCACATGAGAAACACGTTTTAAATTCCACATTATACACTACGGCTGACACGTGGAGTGCAACAGTGATATTGGAGAATACGTTTGGTATTACAACGATACATTCGACTATGGAACATTATAATCTTGCAGTGCTTTCGATGATTATAACAGTAGTTGAGATGGAAGGCTAAGGCTTTAATGCAATTGGGACATATATCGTTGGAGTAAAGTAACAGCATGGAACTTCGTTAATCGTCTTTCTACAAAAGCGAGCATGTAGTGAACATCCAACTACACTCATGCATCGTGAATCCATCGCTGAATTATACCAGATAACAGTGGAAATATTTTCATACTCCACAACTATGAATATTTCTGCGGAAATAACTACAATAAACTTCATGGCGAATTCCTGCAAGAACTTCAGGGAACTTTCAAGAGAGGCCAGGGTTGTCCCGGCGCACAAAGAAGAGTTTTGCCAGAAGGATGTTTTTCGTATCCACGGAGCAGTGCAATTTCGGAGGAGGAAGCAGTTCGATTCTCCGAGGACGCTGATTCCAGGCTCGAGGACGGAGCACATCTTTACGCTGGTGAAATGGAACCAACAGCAGTTTTCTTTGAAAACTTTCCTCGAGAACTTCAATCAACAGATAAGGTAGTCGTGAACGTTTCTTGTATTATTTGAGTCTTGTAGCGATATCTGAGCAACCATTCTTCCCATATTTTCTGTCCTACATTTTGCCCCATTTTCTTGATTGATATTTCTGTACTCAGTACACTTCGATGATTTATGCCTTTTTCTTCGATTTTTGAGACATTGCTATGTCATTGGCATACTTAATAATTTTGGATCAGTTGAGACTGATGATTTAGATTCAGTAATTTGCATATTTTTGTAGTCACGATTTGACTGTAAAGTTAACGATTTGCTATGGCAGATTTGAATTCAGACAGCGTGTCACTTTATTAAAGTAATTCTATTAAGTAAATTACTTTGACCAATTTTCTGTCATCCTCAAGAAAGAAGAATGATTAAAAGATTTTAGAGCGTTAAAATCTATTACGATATCGACGATCTTTGAAATACTAGTCGTCTTATGAACATGATTGCAACATAGACATTTATCATTGCATCATAGACAATTTCATGAAATATGAACTTTTATTTCGATTTATTGAATACACTATAGTAATGAACATTTGATAGGAGTTTTCCTCAATTCTAGATTGGAACAATAATGTTTGCATTCCACAGTCTAATTGTATTCTATTCGACTATTCATGCAGTTTAGATGAACTTTGTTTGAAGATAGTATTTTTATACTGCGTTACTTTGAAGATGTTAATCTCAATTTTGATAGACCAGGCAGGAGTGTCTAATCGTATTTGCTATTAAATTTATTTGTGATTGGCAAATTTTTACTTCATATCGATTCATGAATGAAACCCACGAAGGTTAAATAATAACAGTCATTATTACAATTGATGAATATAAGAATTTTTAAAGAGGAACAATGGATGTATAATCGTTAGTTCAGTGGACGTGTAAAAGTCGCTGTTGAGTAATGCCCTTGAATTATGAAGGAGGTTCCCACAATAATTAATGAAGTTGATGAATTTATAAGTGGAGGATTTTTGTGTGTAGTTTGGAAGATTTTTATGCCATATATATGAAGATATATGATGAATTTTGGGCCAATTGTTGTGCAATTTTGTGCGTTATAAGCGAAGTATTTTCCCGCTGATTGTATTGTTCTTGTTCTTTGGAAGATTATTCATAGGAAGATACTGTTAAAATTAACAAGAGTGTTAATTAATTTGAGAGGAAGATTTTGAATAGAGGTTACCGTCACAAATATTAATCATTATTATTAAACCTTATTAAACCTGAATTTGACAGTTAAATATAACTAACCTTCATTGGTCGATTATATCATCACGATTTGAGTAATTAACAACCGGATAAACGTGTGGTTTAATGTATTTCTTGTATAAATAATATAAACAATTAATATTGTAAAATAATTTTGTAAATATCTTTGTTAAATGATTTGAAATGAAAGTGATGAATAGAAGCGTGTATAAAATTTTCAATTGTCATTTGACATTGTTATAAACAATTTTATTATTGTTATAAACAATTAATGAACTTTTGTTATTAACATTTAGAGTTTTTTTATACTCTAAACAACACAAGTTAAACAAGTGGTTTAAACAATTAATCATGATTTGGGATTATTGGAGGAATCCACTGGTGTTTGAATGAAGCATTGTAAGACATTTGCGTGATAATATTTCAGTTGAGATGTGAACATTTACGTGTTTGAAAAAGGAGAGCCAAGCTCTGAGGTAACACGCTTATGCTAGGGTTGAACGAACGGGAGTCCGCTTTGACAATACAGGTGCATTGCAGCTGGCCCGGACAACTGTGTTACAGAGGCCAAGGACGTTCCATAATAGCCTTGTGGCTATAAATAAAATGTGAAGTATATAAACACGCAAAACAATTGATATATGTGTCTCATCCCAAATCCCGTTTCCATCCCCAGTGCATTATTATTTTTACGTTGCTATGAGCTTGAGAAAGCTGAAACATTATATGTAGAGAATACAGGTCCTACAGGAGGACATGGTTATGTGGTCGATGGCTTCTGATTGCCACGTGGATTTTGTTGTTTCATTTTTGTTAAAATCATTCTTTTTGTGAAATAAATTATTGTGCAGTTTAAGGTTTCTCGTCTTCGTTCTGGTTCATTTTAAATATCATGGTGGAGGTTATTGTGTGGGCATACTTTTAAGTGATCCAGTTGGCAACCCAGTCCCCGAGATAAATTTAAGAGGTAAGTAAAGGTAAGTATGAACCCCCGTATATTTTGGTGTGTTCCACAATAATTTTCTTGTTAACTATTGTGCTCTAATCTCGATAGTATCTGTCAGTGCCATTTTCATTGATGTAGCTGTGCCGGTGCGTTTGATTATTGGCAATCCGATTGAGGGGGCGGATATCTGACAGCCTACTATCCGGATATCGGGTACAGTACCAAAGGGCCTAAATGCAGAGAATGGATTGGTCTGTCATACATTTCATGTAGACAGTGTTACTCGCAGGGTTCCAAGGGTAAGTATACAAATTTTGGTTCAGATCAGTGAAATGGTGTAGATTTGTGCCAAAGGGCCTAAATGCAGGGGAGGTGTAGCCTAACGCTACACAGCCTAAGCTATTCCTCTTGAATCTGGCTATCATATATAATACAAAAATATTTTTTTGAATCCGACTGGTAGTTCCAGAGATTAGCGCGTTTAAACACACAAACACACAAACTCTTCAACTTTATTATATTAGTATAGATTCCTGAACAAATTATTTATTCTCGGCAACTAGTGACCGAATTTCATTTTGAATCTGATGAGGTATCCCTTTCAAATTACTAGTTTGTAACCAGGCTCTCTTATTGACTTTATGTATTTTCATGACACATTTCAATCCTTAAACATCCACAACGAGTCTCTGACCGATATTCAACGCTATTATTATTTATTATCGTGCGTATCAGACGAGCCACACAAATCTCATTGAAAACCTTCCAGTTACACAGGACAATTTCAAGGTGGCATGGAATTTAATTTGCAACCGATACCACAACCCTAGGCTCATTTTAGATCTCCATGTCAAAGAATTCCTGTCTCTGCCTCCCGTAAAATCGGGATCACCCAGAGACTTGCGACAACTCATCAATCAGTTGAGCAGTAGTATTAGCGACACCACAGAAATTTGAAGTTGATTCTGGGAGTCCAGTAACCTTGCTGTCAGAAAAGGCATTTCTCAACCTGGGAATAAAGGCAACCCTAAAAGAATCCAACATTAGATTCCGATCGTATACCACAGGTGGCATATTCGAACCTTTGGGAGAAGTACTTGTTCCTGTTGAGCATGAGGGGCATAAGAGCGAGGAAAAACTCTATGTCATTAAAGAACCATTTTCCCCTATATTATGACGTTCTTGGATACGCAGTCTAAAGATCGACCTAAATCAGTCATCGAAATTGAGCCCAGGGGAACCCAGTGCCATGAACATGATTCATCAGTTGTTGATTCCCTAGTTGACAAAATCACCTCGAGGTACTCGGATGTATTTAACCCAGAAGTTGGCAGAATCCCAAACTACGAATGCTCCCTGAAGCTCAAGGAAAACACAAAGCCAGTTTACATCAAACCTCGACCAGTACCGTACGCAATACTCCCAAAAATAAACGAAGAACTGGAAAGCCAAGGCATTATAGAGCGCATTGAAACATCCGAGTGGGGCACCCCACTTGTTCCCATTCCAAAACCCGATGGAGGCATCCGTTTGTGTGCTGATTACCAGGTCACAGTCAACCATAACGGTACCAGGTATCCAATTCAAAAAATTCAAGATATCTTCAATAAAATGAAAAATGGCAGCTATTTCTGCACCTTAGACCCTTACAAGGCTTACTTACATATCCTAGTTGACGAAGAGAGTTCGAGAATCGCTGCAAAATCAACTCATCGGGGCACATACGCATTAAAACGGCTGTTTTTCGGATTAAAGAATGCACCCAATGAATTCCATTTAATTCTTGATCAGTTACTACAAGATCTGGATGGCGTCGTTGCCTACTTAGATGACATAGTAGTTCAAGGGGCGACAGTTCAAGAAACCCAGCAGAGACTAGAGGCCTGCCTCCAACGTTTGTGAAAGCATAACATCCACTTCAATCGAAAGAAATGTAAATTCTTCACTCGGGAGATAACCTACCTGGGGCACACAATCTTCGAAAAGGGTCTTCAGAAATCGACCGACAAAATTGACGCTATCCTCAAGGCAACCCAACCATGCAATGTGGACAATTTGCGCTCATTTCTGGGACTAGCGAACTAATACATCAAGTTTATACCTGACGCAGCCTATCTGATGTACCCATTAACTCGCCTGCTGAAGAAGGACGTACGGTTTCGTTGGACAACAGAGTGCGAAAAGACCTTCAATGCTTTTAAAAAGAGAGATAGCTAGCGAACGGACACTGATACCATCCGACCCTGATAAATCTTTGTTGTTAGCAACCGATGCCAGCCCTTATCGACTAGCAGCAGTCATAAGTCATCAGATTTCAGGAGAAGAACAACCGATTGCATTCATTTCTAGATCGTTAAGAGCAGCAGAGAGGAACTACAGCCAGCCTGATCGAGAAGCCACTGCTGTATATTGGAGCTTCAAAAGATTTTACCAGTATCTCTATGGAAGACACTTCACCTTAATCGTAGAAAATACCCCTCTGCAAAGAATATTTGCCCCTGGTGAAGCCTTGCCCCTTATGTCAGCAACCAGGCTTCTGCGGTATGCTCATTTTTTGAGTGGGTTTGATTACGAAGTCAGTTCTCGCTCATCCAAACAGCATGGAAATGTTGATTACTTATCCCGACATCCTGTACAATTGAATCAAATTCATGAGAAATTCAGAACAGATGACTACAAGACAAATGAACAGCAGGTTGCATCACTTTCAAATCTCGCACTGGTGACAGTAGATGAGATACGAAGGTCAACAGATGAGGATGAAGATCTTGTTTCTCTGAAAACACAGCTAATGAATGGGAAGTATCGAGCCCAGAATATAGTCCACACAATGGTGTAATAATGCATGGAAATCGAGTAATGATCCCTAAAGTACTACAGCAAGCAATCCTCAATGAGCTACGTTCAACCCACACCGGGGTTGTACAAATGAAAATGATTGCTCGAACTTACTGCTACTGGAAAGGCATAGATGAAGACAGAAAACATGGTGAGGAGTTGCACACCCTGTTGCCTCGTGTAGAAGAATCCTGAGAAGATACCTCTGCACAGCTGGGAACAACCGGATGCACCCTGGAAACGAATACCGTACATATCGATCATGCAGGACCATTTCAAGAACACTTTTTCTTTGTAGTAATTGACGCAAGTACGCGTTGGATAGAAGTTAAATTTTCCAAACATGCTCCAACTTCGCCCAGCACAATTGCGGCATTAAATGAAATATTCCCACGAAATGGACTTCCTGAACAAATGGTGAGTGACAATGCCGCCATCTTCAAGTCACATGAATTTCAAACATTCTGTCAAGCAAATGGAATAAAACAGAAATTTACTACACCAAAATCACTCAGCGACCAAAGGAGCAGCAGAACGTGCAATTCAGACACTAGAGGAAAAATTGAGATGCATGGCCACAGAGATGGGCTCCATGCAAGAGAAGTCAAACAAACTGCTTCTTAAATATCGCACCACACAGAACGAAAACAATGTAACTCCAGCTGAATTGCATCAAGGAAGGAAGCTCCGAACAAAACTGGACCTCATCAGACCACAAGGGGAGACCATCCTACAAGAAAAGAGGAAAGTGCACCCACAACTCAAGAAACTCTACAAGCCTGGAGAAAGAGTACAATCCAGGAATTACACCGGGTCACACCTGTGGAAGTTTGGAACCATAGTTGGACGGCTGGGAAGAGTTCACTACATGGTGAAACTGGATCAGGGGTACATCATCAAGCGGCATGTGGATCAATTGAGGAGATCCGATGCAGAGGACCCTAATCCATCACCAGTCGCGGGAAGCAGATCGACGGGGCCTTCATACGGGTACACTAGGAAGAGTCCCAGCCAGCAGACCCCATCGACAGAAGCCGAAGGAAGAAGGACCTAAATCCATCACCAGCCGCAAGAGGACAATGTACAACGACAACGAGGATCGAGGACCTAAATCAGTCACCACACTCAGAAGGACAGTGCACAACGACCACAAACCAGGACCCGGCTACAAGGGCAGGAAGACAAGAACAGGATGGAAATGGAAGAGGACCACCAACACCTAGTCCTCCGCTGCGTCGATCTACCAGAGTTAGGCAACCGCTGTAGCGTCTAAACCTATGAACACGTTAAGTGACGGAGATTGTAATATCTTTGCAATATATTTGCACATACATATCAAAGATTTAAAAAGGGTAATCAAAGATTTAAAGGGTACATTGCCATCCATGCATAACACAAATGTCATCATTGTAAACATTCCGCAGAGATACGACTTAATTCCCAAATCATGTGTAAATGTAGAAATAGAGGCTATAAATGGAAAAATTCATTAAATTTTTAAGAGTTTTCCAAATGTCCAAATTATAGATGTAAGTAAATTAGACAGGAAGTTCCACACTCGGCATGGCCTACACTTAAATAGGTTAGGAAAAGAGTATCTTAGTGATGAAATCTGCAAAATTGTAAATTCAAATGGTAAGAATAGTTCAACAGTAATATCTTTAGAGTGAAAGCAGGGAAACTGGTAAAAGAAGCCAAACGTGAGGTTTGGCATTCAGATCTTTTGATGTCAAATTTAACTGAGTCCAACAATGGTATTTCGGATTTGTCTAGCAACAATAATAATAACAATTATGATAGTAATAATGTAAATAAATCACCAACACAAGCTTGCAAAAGTAACAAATTTAAAATTTACCACCAGAATGTTCAGTCTCTCTATAATAAAATTGATTACATAAATCTAATGCTTAAAAATGAACTTAAAGACATCTCAGCACTATGTATTACAGAACATTGGCTGAAAGAGGAACAACTCGAATTAATTTAATTCTCAGGGTTTATACAAGCTAGTAAATACTCTAGATCTAATATTAGCCATGGTGTTAGTTGTATCTTCTTAAGAAATAATTTAGATCATGAACAGTTAACAGCTTATGATTATCTAATTATGGAACATGATTTTGAATTCTCTGCCATAAAAATACAGCAGTTTAAGTTAATAATTGTATGCGTATACCGTTCTCTGTCAGGAAAGTTTCCTCTATTTATAGATAAATTAGAATTGTTACTCAATAACATGAGCAAAGTAAATTTCGATATAATAATTTGTGGGGATATAAATGTGGATTTCTTAAAATTTGATAGAAATTGTGAATTATTAACACAGTTACTAATTTCCTATGGACAGAAACCTACAGTAAATACCCCGACAAGAATAACAAAATTTAGTAAAACCACTCCTGATCATTTTTTTTTAAATACAGGGACCATTCAAAGAAGTCTATTGTCCGGGTTTTAGTGACCACCATGGACAAATACTGAGTTTTGAAGTACCCGAAACAATCAATAATAATGATAATGGAGTAAAATCAAAGTGCAGGTCATTCCCTGAAACAAATGTTACATATTTCAATGACTTATTAAATAAGGAAACATGATCAGAAATGTATAAACTAGAAAATGTAAATGATAAATTTAATGCATTTAACAGTACCCTAAAACACTATTTTGAAACAGCATTCCCCTTTGGTGTATTCTTTGGAATACACGGTAAGATAGAGCCAGCTTTTGCTTTTCTTTGCCATAGTTCATTCCTTCCTTTTTCTCAAACAGCAACAGTGATCTTCTGATTTCTCCTTGTTGGTCATGTCTCTTATGTTACCTGTGAGTCTGTTCTAGAGATATAACTTTCATGAACCACCTAGCGTCATCTAGCAGCGAATCTCTGAAGTTCCTCAATTCTTCCCTGTACAAGAGGACTTCTTTATCAATCTGGCCACCAGATCTCGTCGCTATCGCCAGCTATCATCTCCGTGATCAAGAGAACTTCGTCTACCTTTTCACCCACCACTGCGCTAGTCTCGCCTACTATCAACTCTTTGAAGACCATTTCATCAAGAGAAAATTTATTTTTGTTATTCTTATATGTATTCCTTTTGTCTCCTACCCCCACTCTTTTCCCTTCACTGGTCCCTCCGTGATTCGCTGAGCGTGTCTCACTTGTACGTCGGAACTCGACTCAGTCAGTTGGAGCTCAACTAGAGCTCGCCTCCTCAACTCAAGAGGCAATCTTTTAAATTCTACGCCATGGTGGAATTTTAGTATCAACCGTCAAGGGGATCATCGCCTTCGCCATGAAGCAAAGCTAAGTACTACTTCTACGTTCTTCAACCAATTTTAATGGATTTTAAATAGCTACATGCTTTTTAATGATCCTTTTATAGGCAGTGTGAGATTACTATATTTGGGGCAATAATCATCCTTCACGGGATTTTCTATGTTGGGCTTTTGTCTATCAAAGCCAATCTTATGCTTATTAAATGAGAGATTTTCTCACAACGTGGGATCAGGCCCGACGAGAGGGGGGGACAGGCAGGGCTGGTGCCCCGGGGCCCGACCCTCCCAGGGGGGCCCGGCGTCCTAGGAGGATGTGCAAAGCACTTTTTTTTTCAGGACGCGAAGAGATATTTTCCCTTGCGAACCAAGCCATTTCGTGATACGCTTTAACGTCTCAGTACCGTTAAACATAAAATTAATTGCTCTCTTTATCTACGACTTAGAAATGACTCCGGTTCCTGACGAAGCCGCGGCAGGAATGCAGGATTTGGCTTCCCGACTGCGGTGTTATTCGTAGTCTTACTTAACAGTTAATAGAAAGGCCTGTTTGTCGTTACAGTTGTTAATTCATTTAGGGGCTTGCAACATTCAACCCGTGTACTTGGTAGCTAGTATGTCTAGTATCACTGGCGGGCAATGAACCATTGGCGCTCGGTTGGGGATGGTTTGCATCAAATAGTACTATAGATGTAATTCAGTATTTGCTGTCGCGTTAGTTTTACGTTTTTTTTTTCTGAAGGCCTCCACGTTATTGAATGAAGTTGTCTGTAAAGCAGTATTTTTCACAAATATTAATGAAGCTAACCAAATAAAAAACAAAAAAAATGTGCGAATTGTGTAGACTGAAGGGGAGGCTAGTGGTTGTTGTATAATAAGTGAGGTGTATTGGCAACATTGTTGTAACTATTTGTCTTGAAGAGTAAAAACTTAGACCCTCTTAAAACCATCAACTGCTGGACGAAAAGCGGGATATACACTGTGCTGTGCTATGGCTTCTGTGACATGATAAATCGCATGTCGTATTCTTAGTTGCCGACTGGGAATGCGTTGGCCGTCGCGACTATTACTGTAATTATTAGGGTTAAGTGTAGGGTAGGTGTCCCTGGACTTGAAATAAGGTACTGCCCCGGCATTGGTCTGGAGGGAGTTTGAAAAACCACACTCAGGATAGCCGCTGTCAGCGCCGCGATTCGAACCTCCGATCTGTAAACTTGCTGTAGGCCCCCATCACGGTAATTGTTAAGCTACAACGCGGGGTCTTACTTGAAGATGAGAGAGCTTTTACTCCAATATCGGAGAGTCTTTTCTATAGCCACTAAATGTCAATGGTCACCAAATGTTTACTCCAAAATATTCCAAAAATAATTACCCAAATGGCCTATCCTATAACTCAGTAATTTGGACCTAATTTTTGCAAACTTTTCCGGAGGAGGGCCCCCGGACCGCACTCTGAGCTTGGTGATATTCCATACCCCAAGATCCCCGGTATGTCCACTCCCCCATAATCTTGGCTTAAATCCGCTCATGATGGTCACCAGTCATAGGTAGGATTGAGGATGTTTAGTTTTGCTTATTGCAAAGCAATATTAAATTATAAGAAATCCATTGACTGTCATTTACAAAATATAGTTCAAATTCACATTTTCTTCTTTTGTGAAAACAATCACTGATCAGCTTCAATCTACTGATAGCACATAATAACTTGAGTTAAGTATGAGAACTGTATACCTGTGGTTAATTATGAAAATATATTTTGCTTTGTTTAATGTACAAAGATGTGTGATCGCCGTTCAACCAAAACCCTTATCAGTGTTTATGCTTAGACCCAATGGTGTGACTCTTCAAGGGCAGCAAATTTTAAGAATGTCAACATAAAATCACTATATGTAAAACGTATTGTATAATACGTCTTGACTTTGTGTAAAAATCATGTTTTCATTATGAAAAGAGATTACGTCATATGTCACAGAGGCCGAAATACTGCACAGTGTACAGTATACCCCTTCCACCGCTTTTAACATGCAGTTCAGTGAGATGAACTTCCTGTTGATTAATTGTTGGGTCTTATGACGTAGGGATAGAATTGAGGAGGAAATGAATGTACGGGTTAAAACGATGAATCATGGAAAATAAGCATAGAATCACCGTCGTTGGAATTCTAACCCACCTGTTGCCGAGTTCATGGACAACAGCTTTTTTCAATGTGAATATTTTCCCAAAGTTAAAAACTGTAAAACCGATGCAGTTTCTGGTCCGGTAAATGCAACTTTTTTCAAATTTGTGTACGACAAACGAGCATATTGCTTTTATGGGTACCGGTATCACTGAAGTTCTAAAATGATTGATATCGAAAAGGATCTGCAGAACTTTAAATCTGAACACTGTGCATGCTTACAGCGTTACCTCATCGAGACAAATTTAGATTTGTCAAACGCCAAAACAGTATAGTGAATTTAATGAAAATTATTACGGTACCTAGTTTTCGATGGCTTTAATCAAATATTCATTTTTATTAATTGAAAATAATGCATTAGTACGCGTTTCTTAGGTATAAACATTGAATTTGCAAATACTTTTGGAAGCATTCCTCCACTTAAAATGTTGTACATTTTACATACCAGCATTAATTTATTTATATTGATAGTAATTCACGCTCTGCTTATGATAATAAATATAACCTGGATTTAGTGGAATATATCATTGCAATATTATTATTATATATGAATTGTAGCCAATGGCCATATCAGGACATTTCAATTGAACGCCCGTAGGCTCCCCAACAAGTTCAATTTCAAGTAGTTCCAACTTTGGCTACCAGACGCCACTCTCACTGACACCCAGCGGGGAACGTTGGAACTTGATAGAGCGTTTCTAACCAAATAGCCTACACATTTTGTCTACACACTACCAATTGTAGTGGTAGGTTATTTTACATGACATACATTTATGACAAGGGCCCGCCGGCTTTAATTCCTCTCCGAATAAAGGCATACTGAAGGTTTTCAACGCTCTTAAAAATCCGACGACTTCGGCCTGGTTTAAACCCGCGATCTTGGGCATTGCAGTTCAGCATGCTACAATTATTATTATTATTACTATTGCTTGCTTGCTTGCTTGCTTGCTTGCTTGCTTGGCTCTTTATGTTCTTGTAATTGATTTCGTGATGAACATTTAGTGCAAAAAAAAAATGTTCAAGATCAGTTTGTGCAAATTTTCGAAGATTTACAGAATTTGGTTTTAGAGAGGGGCCCGGGAGATTCCAGCCCCAGGGCCCGTCGCCGCTCTCCACGGCCCTGCGTGGGATACCATTAAATTACCCACTGTCTATAAAATACTTAGCTCGTTCCACCGCTGGACTAACTTTTGCCCTATTCTTCAGTCATGATTGCTCTGGAACCTTCCAGATTCTGCACTCTATCTACCAGTTGTATTGTCATGTATGTACCACTCACATTTGGGAATACTTTTTCAAACTAAGGAATCTTCCTTATGAACTACTAATCAATAGCTAATTTTTCTTCCTCCGTTGGGATTTTCTCTGGCGCATTCAACTATAATCTACAACTTTCTCAAGCAATAGACTCTCGCATATCTAGTGTAACTAGTTATTTTCCATCATTGCAATAACTTTCCTTGCCATAAACTTTTTGTGCTACTACAGTGAACTTTTCATCTATTTAACAGACTATAGTGAAATCAGTGTTTGTTCAACATTTCATCCACGACGCGTTCGTCCGAATATTATAAATACGGCCATGAACACTTATCCTCAATCCCATTTGATCTTTTCCAAACCCTTTACTAACAAACCAAAATAATAAAATTGTTACTTTAGGTCTTTTCCAATTAGGTGTCACTCTCAATAAGTGCCCTCCCTCTCTTGAGTTATTTATCACAAATTAATGTCTGTAAAACTTCGTGTCAAGTACACGCTTTAACTTATATTGTTTCTCCCTTCTAATTAGGGAATACAATTCTTTCAACTCATAAGTGAGTTAATTCTAGGTTTCACGAAATGGAAACTTGCCCCATTTGTCTCGTGATCTCTACTTAAACATAGGAATTCTAGAAACTTCCTTTCGATTGTTCTCTTCAGGTTTCACAATAAGTGACCTGCCCTATTTGCATAATCCAACCAAGTAATTCAGCATTAATATAAGGAGTTATAGAAACTTCTATTTTATTCTTCCTGCTATTTGTTGTTGTTACTTTCGAAGTTGTTACTCTTTCTAAGATATTTACCTAGAAATTCTCAAAGTACACACCTTGTACTTGGTTTATTGTCTAACTTTAATTACGTCAGTTATCTTTAAATTTTTCCTTTATTTATCTTTGTCTTTCCAAAATCTTACGCAACTTTTAGTACTTATAAAAGGTTTGAAAGCAAAAGAATTGTTAATTGCCTGGTGCAAGCTTTAGATGTTTTTTCGGAGGTATGTGACCCCATTTGTTACACAATCAAAATTATATATTTGTTACAAAACTACTACCCAATATTTTTAAATAAATTCAAGAGTTATTTATGGATTTATAATTTCTCTAGCATAACGGTTAGGCAAGATCCTGTCTTCCTTGACTCTTCCCACTTAATGCAAATAAATCTATTGATAGGGCTTTCACCACTTGTTGCATTTGCGCAAGAACTCTTAGTTGACAACTTGGTAAAGTCTCTCTTAGCTTTAATAGCTAATTCTAACTGGCCAGTAAGGCAAGCATAGCTCGCTACGCCAGCTTCCTGCTTGTGGAGATTCTTTCCAACACTTATGGTTGGTTTTTCAAAATATAAGTGTTTCTCACTGTCTAAACTTTTAGTCGGCGCCTTGCTGGGTAAAAGCTTAGCCATTTCCAAATGCAACTATTGGTACACTTACCAAAATTATTCCCAAAGCTATAATTGCTTTATCCCTATCCTTCTTGGAAGCATTTGGTCGCTCTTTAGGAATTCTACAATTTCGAAAACTAAAATATCGAAACCGATTCAAATTATTGGCGTTCTTCAAATTATTTGTTTAAAAACAAACTCCTTTGAACAGATACACAATAAATCTGTTACTCTTTGTCTTGCCAGACCATCACTCTTCCCCATAGTAGGCATATGTATGATTGAGAGGGAATACTCTAAAGCCACTCTCTTGCAAACCGCCCAATTTCTAGCTGCGTCCCCCGTTAGCTTTGCCCAGGTCCCTACCCACTTTAGGTATCGGAGAGCGGATTTGCAGTGGCAACCGCCTTTGAGTACATTTAAAGTTAAACTTATAACTTTTGTAGGACTCTCCTCCTATTTCTCCATCCTTTTTCTCCAGTCCGAAACCCATCTCCTTCTCTTTATCATCTTCCCTTGGGGGTTAGGTTATTCCCAAGCTGATAATCTACCCACCCTTTAGACAAAGAACTGATCAAAATAACAAAACTAGCAATTGGATAACAACAGGGATTATAAATTCATGTCAAAGAAAGGAATTTCTACACAAATTATATAAACAATACTACACGACACCTGAATTCAATTTATACTACAAAAATATACTAGCATATTAAATAAGGTAATAAGACTAGCAAAGAAAATGCATAATGACAATTTTATTTCCCAATCATGTAATAAAAACAGGGCAATCAGTGGCGAATTCTCCCATGCATCGCATATACCGGAGGTATACCACCAGTGATAAAAATATAAAATGTTTATCTCGACATTTTCTCGACTTGTATGTAGCAGTGCAGTCAGGAAAATCGAGCTTGTCATCATTCATGTTCCGCCGATTGTTGTCATGGAAGCTGGCGCTCGAACCCCGCTAAACTCGCTAATTTTCTTCTGGGGTACACACTTTTAGCTGTGAGTGACTGTACTTTGGTATCCCGCAAGTCTAGCCCGGTCATTGAAAGGGCTCGACACTGGCACGCGGGGAGAGGGAGGGTAAGAGTAGCCCAGCAAAGTTCCGTATGGGGTATCGCGCTACAGACTAGCGGTGAGTGTAGTGCTGATTGGCTGATTTCAAACAGTACTTTCACCCTGCTCACAAGGGAAGGCACACCAGCGCAGCGCCTCATACACTTCAGTTATGTTGTGAGTTCGTCTTGGCGTGAATCTCTTCCCTCTGAAATACAATATTAACATGTTTAGATTAAGTGAAACACTGGAAGTGGATAGTAGCGTTGTTGAAAGGATTTTATTCCATTGGACTTCCTCAGTAAATTGAAATTAAAGCGATCTATGGGATGTAGGCTACTAAAATTTATTTGTGCAAGGAAATGAAGGCATTGGTTTCTGCCGAAATCAGGTAGAATTTTACACTTGGAATATTTGTTACTTTGCAGTTGTTGATTCAATTAGGGGCTTTGAAGCATCATGGTCATGTAGCCCCGTGTACTTGGTTCTGGGGCGGATTTAAAGCAAGATCATGGGGGTAGGCGAAAACACCAGGGAGTCGAGAGAGAATGGAATACCCCTAGCTTAGAGAGGGGTGGGGGGAGGTCCGGAGTAGGATAATTTTGCTAAAATAAGGCCCAAATTAGTGAGTAATAGGACATTTGTTTTTTTTTTAATATTTTGGAGTAAAAATAAATGTTACCGATCACGGTGGCCGAGAGCAGTAACACGCTGGATCGTTTCTCGCTGGCATCGGGAGAGTGTGGGTTTGAATCCCACTTCAGCCGTCCGGAAAATGATTGTCGTGGTTTCCTATTTTCACCACCAGGCAAGTGCCGTGACGGTTCCTTTCAATAGGTCCACGACTGACCGACTTCCCTCCAAAATCCCTTCCCTGGTCCTTCCTTAATTAGACCCAAGTAAGCGGTCACCTGTCACCATCCCCAGTTGTATCTGCTGACGAAGTGTATCCAGCTCCGAGACACCATCCTTGCGACGGTAGAGGAATGATCCCTCGCAGAGTCCGTTTTGCGAGTTGTGAAAAATTTGCGTGATATTAGACATTTTAAGTCAAATATTTATTGTAATCCAAATTATTTTAGTTTTGGTAGTTCTACTATTTACTGTCATAGCCAACGCGTGGTTTAAAGCCATTTTTAGAGAACTGTCAAAAATGTGTAGTATTCTATTCTTCCAAATATACATACATTTTCATTTGAGACGGTTTTACCTTTCAGCGTCCAGTCCAATCTGCAAGCCTCTGTTTGCGAACAAGTCGCCTCTATGATCCCCTATTAGCAGTTAGCAATGCGGCTCCCTCTGCTTCTACATCTCTGACTTTGAAATCGTTCAGCACTGAAACTAACCATCGCCTCATAGCTCTACATCTGCTTCTGTTATCCTCTACAGCCGAACACTCAAAATAGTAGGTTATCGTAAAATGTGCATTTTGATATAGAGTATTTAAGTGTGAAAGAATTTGTCTAAAGCCACTGTTTTCGTTTTTTTTTTAATGTATAACAGCCAGATGAATCGTTCCCTCCTTAAATCCACCCCTGGCTTGGTGCGTGTGGAAACTGATGAAATATGTCGTTATGATGGCTGTACCGTTGCCAGGATTTTGGTAGGAGGCGGCTGTGGCCTTAAGATATGTACGAGTTAAAGTGGGAAACCACAAAGGACCATTTCTGCCTTTTGGGGGTTGAGTGAATCCCAACCCTCAGACCAGAACTACATTTCTTGGTAGGGTAGAGAATCGAACACGGACCTCCGCAGTAACAGCCCCAGAATACTAGCCACTACGCCACGAGGTGGACCTTTAGAAATCTAAGTGAATGGAACTTACTTTCAAGTAAAATATTCTTCCTGGCAGACCAAGGTTGGGAAACAATATGTCAAGGTAGTTTACACTTTAAGTATTTTATTGATTGAGGCTGAATGTTCGCTTTCCAGAAGATATTTTCACTTTGAGATACTGGCTCTTCTTTAATTGCATTATTACATTGGTTATGAATGAATGCGCTTCTCATGTTTGGACATGTCTAATGATGAGACAATGAATAATTGAGATCCTTCGGAAATGGATAAATATTTATTTGATTTCGTAAAATTTAAGCGTAAAGATGAAATGTACTCTGTACGTTGCCAAAATGATCTAGGAGGGCCAGGGGATTCGAAGGCCATTTACCTAGAAGCAGTTTCAAGTAGGACATGATCAGGCGTTAAACGAAGATTTTTTTAAATGTATAAGGACATAGTCCTTGCAGAGGGAGGATGACGCACTGGCTTTACCCGGACGGTCGAGGTTCGAATTCCGGTGACAGCACGCTAAATATTTCACATGGAAGATCACGTGGCGTTAGGAAGGGAATCCTATCTTATATCCCCGGCCTAAACAATTGGCTAGTGACCTCAATTTATTGAGATAGCCTATCCAACATTATAGCGATAAAGTGTGTTTCTTAGAAGTTATGTAAATGTTCTCCAATACATATAATAATAATAATAATAATAATAATAATAATAATAATAATAATTCAACATTGACAAGACGTTGTGGCATTAAAAAAAAGGGGGGGGGATGTAAGGGGTAAATGGTGCGGTATACCAAGAACGGTGACCACCAGTCGCCACTGAGGGCTATGTGGTCCGTGATAAAGAAAGAAACTGGAAAATCTGCTAAAATACAAAGGAATATTACACTGACCAGAAATAATAAAGTGATCAATAATCCGGAGGAAATAGCAAACAATTTTAATGACTATTTTCTGGAAATTCCACACAAATTATTAAATAAATCACAGGTAAATACACTAAATTCTAATAATAAAATAAATATATGTAGTGATTATTTATTTATAAATCATGTCACAAGTGAAGAGGTAAGAATAGTTATAAAAGAGCTAAAAATAAATTCTGTGCTGGCATTGATGGCATCCCTGATGCAATTTTAAAGAAATGTGCAGAAAATATAATAAATTCACTTACGCACTTAATAAACAGTTCAATTCTCTCAGGAACTTGCCCGGATATTTTGAAGTTATCAAAAGTAATACCAGTGCACAAAAACGGTTCAAAAGATGAATTAGATAACTATCGTCCTATTACTTTATCAACTGGTATTGCAAAAATTGTGGAAAAAACATATATAAGAGACTGATAAGTTTTATAGAAAAACAAGATGTTCAGTAAAGAGCATATAGCCTACTTTCTCCTAAATGCATGGGTATTGTATAACTCTTTGTCCTTTTCAAGGAGTATGATTGAATGTTGGTTGTAGTAGCTTGTTGAAATACAACGTGCTATAGGGATATTAAACATGAATATGAGGTGCCCTTTGCTAGTGCTACCTCTGTACCAAATTTCGTTCAATTCGGTTTCGCCGTGTTGGAATTGATAGGGGGAACCGATTTGCACACATACTTGGCCACCATCTGCAAACTATTGGGCTGATGTTCTTGCAGTTTGGTCAGAATATGTTTCCCACATAAAGATATGGTGTTGCAAAATTTGGTAGAGAATAGATTATTAGGTTGGTCGTAATTACATTTTAGCTTTTAACATTTGGGTGGCCGCGATTACGTTTCCGTCAAGATAGCGGTGATATAAAACATGACACTGAGGTGCCTCTTGCTAGTGCTACCTCTGTACCAAATTTCGTTCATTCGGTTCCACCGTGTTCGAATTAATAGGGGGAATCAATTTTGACATAAAGATGGCCGCCATCCGCAAACTATTAGGCTAATGACCTATTAGATTGGTCAAAGGATGCTCCCTCCATAAAGGTATGTTGTTGCAAAGTTTGGTAGAGATCGAATGGTTATGTTAGTCGTAATTTGATTTAAGCTTTAAACATTTGTGTGGCCGCTATTACGTTTCTGTCAATATGGCGGCGATATTAATCATGACACTGAGATGCCCTTTGCTAGTGCTATCTCTGTACCAAATTTCTTTCCATTCTGTTTCACCGTGTTTGAATTAATAGGGGGAATCGATTCTGACACAAAGATGGCCGCCATCCGCAAACTATTAGGCGAATGACCTATTAGATTGGTCAAAGGATGCTCCCTCCATAAAGGTATGTAGTTGCAAAATTTGGTTGAGATCGGATGATTAGGTTAATCGTAATTTGATTTAAGCTTTGAACATTCGTGTGGCCGCCATTACGTTTCAGTCAAGACGGCGGCGATATAAAACATGACACTGAGGTGCCCTTTGCTAGTGCTACCTCTGTACCAAATTTCGTTCCATTAGGTTCCTCCGTGTTCGAATTAATAGGGGGAATCAATTTTGACATAAAGATGGCCGCCATCCGCAAACTATTAGGCTAATAACCTATTAGATTGGTCAAAGGATGCTCCCTCCAAAAAGGTATGTTGTTGCAAAGTTTGGTAGAGATCGGATGGTTACGTTAGTCGTAATTTAACTTAAGCTTTGAACATTTGTGTGGCCGCCATTACGTTTCTGTCAATATGGCGGCGATATAAAACATGACACTGAGATGCCCTTTGCTAGTGCTACCTCTGTACCAAATTTCGTTCCATTCGGTTTCACCGTGTTTGAATTAATAGGGGGAATTGGTTTTCACACAAAGATGGCCGCCATTCGCATTCTATTAGGCTAATGACCTATTCATTTGGTCAAAGGATGCTTCCTCTATAAGGGTATGTTGTTGCAAAATTTGGTAGAGATCGGATGATTAGGTTAATCGTAATTTGATTTAAGCTTTGAACATTTGTGTGGCCGCCATTACGTTTCCGTCAAGATGGCGGCGATATAAAACATGACACTGAGGTGCCTTTCGTTAGTACTACTTCCGTACCAAATTTCGTTCCATTCGGTTGCACCGTGTTCGAATTAATAGGGGGAATCGATTTTCACTCAAAGATGGCCGCCATCCGTAAACTATTACGCTGATGACCTATTGGTTTGGTCAAAGGATGCTCCCCCCATAAAGGTATGTTGTTGCAAAATTTGGTAGAGATCGGATGATTAGGTTAGTCGTAATTTGATTTAAGCTTTGAACATTTGTGAGGCCGCCATTACGTTTCCGTCAAGATGGCGGCGATATAAAACATGACACTGAGGTGTCCTTTGCTAGTGCTACCTTTGTACCAAATTTCGTTCAATTCGCATTCACCGTGTTCGAATTGATAGGGGGGGACAGACATTCAGAGTACACACACTCACACACACACAGACACACACACACACAGACACACACACAGACTCACACACACACATACACACACACAGACAGACACACTTTTTTCGCCCTGTGTTGATCTCATAAGTCTACTTTCATTTTTTGCAAAAATCGAAAGTGGCTAAAAATATTATCAAACTCACAACATGGATTCAGAACGGAAAAATCTACACAGACAGCAATTTATGAATGTATTAATAGTATACTGAAATTAATTGACAACAAGGAACATATAACTGGCCTATTCTTGGATTTATCGAAAGCATTTGATGTTGTTGACCATAAAATCCTCCTTACAAATCTAAATCAATATGGTATTAGAGGTCTAGCTAATAAATGGATCGAGTCTTACTTAACAAGGTGTAAACAAATAGTAAGCTTGAGGCACAAGGATGATGGAACCAAATTACTTAATGAAACATTGTCCAATGAGGGAATTATTAAATTTGGAGTACCCCAGGGATCGGTTTTGGACCCACTACTCTTTCTTCTATATATCAATGATATAAAACAGAACGTTCATTCACATAAGGAAATTATGTTTGCGGACGATACAACACTCGTAATAAAAGGTGAAACTAAACAAGTCATACAGCAGTCTGCTGACTCCGTTACAGGAAATTTAACCAAATGGTCACAAGATAATCGCCTCATAATCTTATATATAAAAGTGAAAGTCTGTATGTGGGTATGTATGTATGTATGTGGGTCTGTTCCGTATACAAATCTACACCGTACCACCAATCTCAACCAAATTTTGCATACATATAGTTTAGGATCCAGAAGGAACCGCTGGCTACATGAATTTTCGATAGTCTTTCTCATTCTTCTGATTTCGGCCCTTTTGCACTCAAGCACAGGCTAATCAAATCATAAAATATACTCATGAAGGAATGGCAAGCCAGATAGTTTCCATGGCAACATATCTCAAGTCGAGACACGGCCGACTGGATGCCAGTTCTGCTCTGCACTACCGGTATAGAAAAAGAGGATCTTTACTTGAAATCCCGTTAGTTACTCACCTACTCACACAGCACTGTCAACCGAGTTTAGCATAACAAAGACTTGACACTATCATCTACTATATATATTTGTGAAATACCACTCACTCATTCATTCATCACGAAATCTCAGAAACCACCGACGGATTGGAATGAAATTTGGTATGCAGCTTCCCAAAGGGCCGCAAATGCCCCCTAAGATAGGATTTTTGGATATTCAGGTTCTAAAGGGGTGTTAAGGGGGTTGACCTGCATTTCATTGAATTTCAATATCTCCCGATTGGTTTCATTGGGGGATGTGATACTCGGCACGTAAACTCATCATTAAAAATAAGAAGACACGAGTCTGAGGGTTTTTCGATGTGGTGTATATTATGAGGTGAAAGGGGTGAAAAGTGGGGATGGAAAGATTCCTAACGGAGCGTGTATCTCTTAAACGACATAGGTGAGGAGTTTGAAACTCAGCGGAAAACAATCAGCATACAAAATACGTAAATATGTGTTTGACCGTTTATTCATAAATCCAATTTAAGGGGCCCATGGGGAGGGGTGAAATTCTGGGGGGGGGGGACAGGAAGAAAGTGTCCTAACTGATTGACTGACTCACTCACTCATCAAACTCAGGGGGGAAAACTGCTTTAAAGTAAGTAAATAGCTGTTCGACAGTTTTTTTTATTAAATCAAATTTAAGGGGTTCATGGGGAGGGGTGAAATTCTGAAAAAAGAAAATTGAAAGATAATGTCCTGCCTGACTCACTCACTCACTCACTCACACACTCATCATCGCCCAGCCAAAATTATTGAAGTTAGAAACATGACAGTTTGGGGATATGTTCATTGTATGTCAAAACCGTCTACTAAGGGAGGATTTTCGGATATTCAGGTTCTGAAGGGGTCTTAAGGGGGTTAAACCTGCATTCCATTGAATAACAATATCTCCCGATTGGTTTCATTGGGGGATATGATACACGACATGTAAACTCATCATTAAAAAGGAAGAAGACACGTCTCTGAGGGGTTTTCGATGTGGTGTATATTATAAGGTGAAAGGGGTGAAAAGTAAGAATTGAAAGATTCCTAACGGAGCGTGTATCTCTTAAACGACATAGGCGAGGAGTTTGAAACTCAGCGGAAAAAATCAGCAAAAAAAAAAATAAGTAAATATGTGTTTGACCGTTTTTTCATAAATCCAATTTAATGGGCCCATGGGGAGGGGTGAAATTCTGGGGGGGAGGGGGGGAAACAGGAAATAAAGTGTCCTAACTGATTGACTGACTGACTCACTCATCAAACTCAGGGGGGAGGGGGAACTGCTTTAAAGTAAGTTAATAGCTGTTCGACAGTTTTTTTGATCAATCATATTGAAGGGGTTCATCGGGAGGGATGAAATTCTGAAAGAAAAAATGAAAGAAAATGTCCTGACTCATTCACTCATGATCGCCCAGTCAAAAATATTGAAGTTGGAACCATGGCATTCTGGGGATATGTTCGTTGTATCTCAAAACCGTACACTAAGGGAGGATTTTTGGATATTCAGGCTCTAAAGGGGTCTTAAGGGGGTTAAACCTGCATTTCATTGAATAACAATATCTCACGAGTGGTTTCATCTGTGGATGTGATACTCGGCATATAAACTAATCATTAAAAATAAGCAGACATGTGTCTAAGGGTTTTTCGATGTGGTGTATTATTATGAGGTGAAAGGGGTGAAAATTGGGGGTTGAAGGATTCCTAACGGAGCGTGTAGGCCTATCTCTTAAACGACATAGGCGAGAAATTTGAAACTCAGCGAAAAAAAATCAGCTAAAAAATTAAGTAAATCGGTGTTCGACCGTTTTTTCATAAATTAATTTAAAGGTCCAATGGGGTGGGGTGAAATTCTGGGGGGGAAAAGGAGAGAAAGTGTCCTGACTGACTGACTAACTCACTCATCAAACTCAGGGGAAACAGACAGCTAAAAAAATAACTTAATAGGTGTTCAAGCGTTTTTTCATCAATCCAATTTAAGGGGCCCATGGGGAGGGGTGTAATTCTGGTAAAAATAATTGAAAGAAAATGTCCTGTCTGACTCACTCACTCATCGCGCCCAGCGAAAACTATTAATGTTGGAAAAATGAAATTTTGGGAATATGTTCGCTGTATGTCAAAACGTCAACTAAAGAATGATTTTTATTTATTCGGGTTTTAAAGAGATGTTAAGGGGGTAAACGTGCATTTCATTGAATAACGATATCTCATGAGTTGTTTCTTTGGGGATGTGATATTCGGTATATAAACTAATCATTAAAAATAATCAGACATATATCTAAAGGTTTATCGATGTCGTGTATATTATGAGGTGAAAGGGGTGAAAATTGGGGATTGAGGGATTCTTAACGGAGCGTGTATCTCTTAAACGACATAGGCGAGAAGTTTGAAATTCGGCGGGATAAAACAGCTTAAAATACAAGTAAATATGTGTTCGACCGTTTTTTCATAAATCCAATTTAAGGGGCCCTTGGAGAGGGGTGAAATTCTGGGGTGATAAAACAGGAAAGAAAGGGTCCTAACTGATTGACTCACTTACTCACTCATCAAACTCAGGGGGAAATCAGCTTTAAATAAGTAAATAGGTGTTCGACCATTTGTTTCATAAATCCAATTTAAGGGGTTCATGTGGAGGGGTGAAATTATCATATATAAATGAAGTAAAATGTCCTGACTGACTCACTCACTCATCATCGCCCAGCCAAAATTATTGAAGTTGGAAACATGAAATTTTGGGGATATGTTCGTTTTATGTCGAAAACATCCACTAAGGTAAGAGTTTTGAATATTCAGGTTCTAAATAGGTGTTAAGGGGGTAAACGTGCATTTCATTGAATAACAATATCTCACGAGTGGTTTCATTTGGGGATTGATACTTGGCATATATACTAATCATTAAAAATAAGCTGACACATGTCTAATGGTTTTTCGATATAGTGTATATTATGAGGTGAAAGGGATGAAAAGTGGGGGTTGAAAGATTCTTAATGGAGCGTGTATCTCTTAAACGACATAGGCGAGGAGTTTGAAACTCGGAGGAAATCAATCAGCTTAAAAATAAATAAATAAATAAATAAATAAATAAATAAATAAATAAATAAATAAATAAATAAAATAAATAGGTGTTCGACCGTCTTTTCAAAAATCCAATTTAAGGGGCCTATGGGGAGGGGTGAAATTCTGGAAGAAAAACGTCCACTAAGGAAGGATTTTTGGATGTTCGCTCTCATCGACCAACCAAAACTATTAATGTTAGAAGAGTGATATTTTGAGGATATGTTTGTCGTGTGTCGAAAAGATCTACTAAGGAGGGATTTTTGGATATTCAGGTTCTAAAGGGGTGTTAATGGGGTTAAACCTGCATTTCATTGAATAACAATATGACACGACTATGACGCGAGCGAAGCGAGACTAAAAATGAGATGGTGTGTGTGTGTCTGTGTATTACTCAATCACGCAAGTACCACTGGTCCGATTTACATGAATTTTACATGGAAGTAGCAGATTTACCTGGTTAACATACAGGTTACTTTTGATTTCAATACTTTGCACTTTTAAAGATGGCGACCATTTTAGTGACGTCACTCTACCCTTTGGTTTTAAACTTTCATATTTCCATTTCAAATAAAAAGAGAACGCTAAGAAATAGCAAACTTTTGATGGCATGTACGAGGTTAAAAATTGCATTTTCTATCCGAAATGTATCTCCAACCGTTAGCGAGTAAAACCTAAATGTGTGCTATAAAACACGGTCAAGGCAGAGCGGTGTAGTTGGACAAAATGTTCCATCCTTAATCTCCCTCTGCGCAGCACCTCGCCTATCCCCTGTTTTAACTGTCACCTTCACATTTTGATTTATTTACGACCCGTAGCGAAGCACGGGTACTTCAGCTAGTAAACCATAAAAAAACGAATGGACATCTGGCTAGAGTTCTACTCGTCTGAAGGCATGATGAACAGGACATGGTCAGATGCGAACCAGGACCTCCGTCACTTCGTCAACTCCATGGCCGTGCATGGCTATCACCATAAAGTTTGCAAGTTCAAGTCCTATCACGAGCCTTCTGCTGATTGTGTTTGTCAGCTGTGTGATCAGTATTGTGAACGGTACCATGTTCAAAAATGCACACAGCGACCATGCTCAATTATTAATTATTGCACAATGTGAATATTTGTTTGTAAAAGTGCACAATTTGTGATTAATAAAGTCATTATTAAATTTCCACACTATACAGAATACGAATCCTGCGAAGCCCAATATAACATTAAATGGTCATCAATTAGAAAATAAATCAGAAACTAAGTTTTTAGGACTATGGATACAACATGACTTGAAATGGAATAAACATATACAATATCTGAATGCTAAACTGAACTCGATATGCTTTGCGTTACGTATTTTGGAAACCTGCACTAGCATGCACGCATTAAGAAATACTTATTTTGCTTATTTCCATTCATACTTAAGATATAGGGTCAAATTTTGGGGTATGTCGCCAGTTGTAGTAAGCACGTTTAGGATACAAAAGAGGGCAATTAGAATTATGGCAAATGTAAACACTAGAGAATCATGTAGACCTCTGTTTAAAGATTTAAACATTTTCCCACTCCCCTGCATATATATCTTTGAAAGTATTATGTTTTAAAAAGAATTTAATGAATAAGGATGTTTTTCTTAAAACAATGATGTTCTTAGGCATAACACAAGACAAAATCAAAACATTCATATTTCACATACACACACACACACAAGCATATATCAAAAAGGAACTTTTCACACAGGAGTTAAATTATACAATAAACTACCCCAGTATGTAAAACTTGCCCCAAAAAATAAAAACCTTTGATAGAATGTTGAAAGCTTATCTGCAGTGCTATTGTTTTTACTCTGTAGTTGAATATCTTAGCGTATAGGAGCGATGAAATCTATAATTATATTTTACTTTTCTATTTTAATTGTAATACCTGGCTGTAAGTTGTTGTATTTATAGAATTAAGTTTTCATATTATGATAATAGAGTAAGGTGTAAATAGTTGTCCAATAAGATTGTATCTTTTAAGATCTGTTATTATAATAAGTTATAAATAGTTATAGTATTAGTGTTATATACCTATTAGTACTTTTATTTTATAGATGTAAATTCTGACGTGTCCTATATCAAAAATGTATTGTATACATGTATTTGATCAAATGGAATTAATAAAATCTATCTATCTATCTCTGTGGAGAATAGAGACTGTGTCAAGATGAGCGATTATGTCAAAATGTGTGAGCATGTTGTGTTGTGTATAAATAAATAGTTAAAATAGTTTTAAGATAAAATGGAATGATCAGTCCACATGACGACGACGCACAAGAAAAGCATTTACAAAAGAAAATTCACATAAAATATTCCCGGGAACAAGCAAATCAAAAGCAAATAAATAAAACGACTGTTCAAAATATAATTAGCAAAAGTAAATTATTCCATCATGAAAGGTTAACAGCCGTTTAGAACGACTAGTATGTCCGACAGAGCAAAGACGACTGACCACAAGAGACAATGCCTGTCTAACGAAGTTACATCCGACATGCTACCTCCCACCCCAAGACCAAGGAACAAAGGGGAGGAAAAATCTATTTGCCCTACCAAAATTAGCATACAATATACAACATAAAAATATTATACAAGGCCAAAAATTTCTAGTTTCAAATAAAGTTAGGACGGTGCCGGTAAAATTGGATATCAAGGTCCCAGCGTGGCCGAGCGTAGGGGAGAATTTCCCCCAAACGTGACAGAATAAAATTCGAAAGGGAAACAAAACTTCGCGATTGGCAACTCCAGCTATCTGATATGACATCTAGCGGTAAAAATGAGAAACTTACCAAGTAGGGTACATTTGTCACGTGGTGACTGTTTGTATATGGTTTCTTGTATTGGTAAGTAGATCGTGGTAAATTCTTCGTGTTTATACATAAGTTATAAGTTTTACTCGTTGATAAGAGTGCAAAATTAGTAAAAGCAAAGTATATTGCTCATTTTACGGCTGTAAGTCGATGTATAAGAGGACTGCGGATATACGTCTTCATCACTTTCCAAAAGATGCAAATAGTAATAGCCGAAAGGTCACGACACTAAACAAATACGGGCAACAAGAGCGGGTTGGATCACTCACCTTTACACTCACTGACGACAGGACGGGTTGTTCACTTACACCGAGCCAAGCCGCACCTAGACAGCCAAGCACAGTCTCGCCCAGCCAAGCCGTACCAAGACAGCCAAGTCTACACCAGCCGAGGACAGCCAAGCTTCATCAGTCAGGTATCCTTCCCCGCTCTCTAGTTCATTTCCAATAACCCTACCAACCGCAATCACCTCGCTCTGCGATATCCGAGCCATTCCACTACGAGTCATTTAGGCCTAATTTGACTTCGCAGGGTTAATACCTACCATCCAAATCAAGCAATTCCTGTCCACCTCGAGTTTTAATACAAGTTAAACTCATCCCTTCATCCTACCTAGCAGCAAATAATTTCTAGAGTCTATGGTACAGAGAGCAAACTCAAATATAGCTTTTAAACGTAACAGCGCCATGACTCGAACTGCACAAAAACAAATACCAGCAGATAACCGATGCTTGATAATATGCAATTGACACATAAAATCCAGTGGAACACACAAATTAGATCACGTGTATCGCACATTTATACATATATACAATTGAAAATAACACTGTCATTATTTTAAGGACCACATTTACTGATTACAACCGAAAAATAAAAAGTGTTCCATATCAAACGCGTGTTATTGAGTATTTTTACCCTACTTATGCAGACCGACCGCAGCGCCCCAAGTGTTAGTTTGAGTTGCCAATTACGCCAACCAAAATAACCAAGGTAGTTCACACGACTATTCTGAGCCATGCACATCCTAAAATTAAAAGGCACAAAGGAAAAAAATCCCCACGCTAGGTGATGCAACAAGTTGAAAAACATAAGTGTCTGAACTTTAATAAACGCCTAGTTCCAAAACATTAAGAAAAATACTCACGCAGAGTTCTCGAGGATTCCCTCTTTGAAGTCTGTTTGCAAGTCACCATACCACCATACCCAGCCTCTCAGGGGAACCATAAATGTACCCCCGATAGCCGACGCGACACCTCCAGTTAGTTCTGCAGTTCAAATTGGAATGAAGCCTTGCCAAATCCAAATCCAGTTTGCGACTCCTGGACGTCGCCCCATAGGGGCGTCGTCCAGGAAGGAGCATTGGGACCTCCGGCCTAATGTGGCCCTTTGTCCCTATTCTACTATCGGGTGGGTTTGCCTGGTACGACTTTAGGTTCTTTCGAGGGTTAGGTTGTTACTACTTAGGGGTTAGATAGACCCTTGGATGATTAAGATAGGTAAATACATATTTACATAATGTACACTTTTACAATATTTACAGCTGCCATGCTACGGCGCTATTCAAAAGGTGGCTTATTTACATATTTACAGAGAATGTGTGACTTTCACACTTGTCTATGTGCTGGCAAAATCTAGTGCTACTTGGTACGGTAATTATACTTAATGTTGGATCCTCTATTTACAGTATTTACAATATTTAGACTGCATTTATTTTAGTCCTTAGTCTAGTGTTTGTTGTAGTTTTAGTGTGATCTTTCCACACGCGTCTGTTGCGTCTTTTCCGTAGGCTATAATCGATTCTGCGTTCTTTCAGTAGTTGTTGTAGTTCGGTCTTCTTTGGTATGACACTTTCCGAGTTCCAGTATAGGCATCGGAGTGTTGTTGCTACCCAGCCCAGTCCATAGGAAGCCAAGCTTCCACTTCATAGCCAAGTTTACCAACCTAATCTAGTAGATAAGGAGGCCGATCCAGGCACACGCACAATGGTGTGCAAATGAGTCCACGTTGGTACAGCAAATAGCCCTAGGGACAGGGTTGCCAAGCGTCGCCAAAGAAGTACTCAGTTGGCACAATAAAGTGATGTCAGTGATAGATGACTCTGAAGGTTTGTAGCGTGGGAAATGATTGTTCTCTCAGGTCACACGGGGTTGACCAAATTGGCTGGTTACAGGGAGTCCAAAGTTCGAACCCCAGAGTAGATGGAAAATGGAATACCCTCCTGGGTTTCAACACTAATTCGTGCAGTGTGACGATATAAATCTTCAGAAACACTAATGCAATTCTTACAATATCAAGTACCCTACATTCTACCCTGCCCTATAAACTAGGCGACTTAGCAAGGTCGATTTGACAGCTGTTCTTCCCATGTGGCAAACATTACATTCAGCGGTCGCTTTATCGTAGGCCTACATGTGGTTATCTTTCTTTAACTTGCCCCATTGCTCCTTCAAATCTGTGAAGCTCAGGTCTTCTAGGTTTTCAATCATGTACCTATTAAACATTTTAAAAATAATTTTAGTCAACTAGTACAGTCTTTGATTTATCGACTTCAACAGTATTAGGCTATAGCCTATCTTCCAAATTTAAATGTATCTCCTTACTGAAGTATGTAAAGCAATGTACCGACTATACGCTTATTACATATTCCTGAACAAATTATATTTTTCTCGGCAACTGATGGCCGAATCTCATTTTGAATCTGGTGAGGTACCGGTACGCCTTTCAAATTACTAGTTTTTAAGCATAAAGCTTCGAGTCTCATAAAAACTTCTGTTTCTAGCACTTTCTCGCACATAATTATGTGTTTGTCATCTAAAATTGCCTGTTCTTCAAGGAGAGCCCGCCAAAAATTGCCAACAACATTCAATACTGTACCCATGTGAATAATTTCCATGGAAAACATGCTTCTGCCTCCAGCTAGCATCAGTCCTCAGGCGTGTACCGTTCACCCACTGAGCAGTTGCATATTTTTGATCTGAGACTAAAAGGTATCAACTCTACAATAATAAGGCACAACTCTATTCTAAAGACTTTAATTGAGCTCTAAATCATGGCTTCACACAACCAAAAACACAATCCCAACAAATACAATGCAAAACGTATTCCTTCAATCCACTATTATTCGCATTTTATCCTCGCAAATCCAAATGATTATTAATTCATTTACCATGAGATTAACATAAAATTCATTCTCAAGTGCGCTGATGCACTGGTAAAATACACATACAACTGTACTTACAATCTTACATCACCTATTGTGACCACTTTAATTTCACAATCTAGTTGTTCATTCTCAACACATCCTATTTTACATTATGCGTACAATTATATTCTGCATTTCTCTTCCCACCAAAATGCTCTACCATGCATTAACCAATTTATGCGTTGCACATCAGATTTACTTGTAACTCCACTGTTATTTGTAATTCTACCCCTTTATGCAGTTCCACTGTATGCCGTCATGAGTTCAATTTCAATAATTCCGTTACCGCTGTGTCGGGTGGGATTTTATGCTACCCTTTCGTGGGCATAGCATATGGCATCTAGTGTCCACCTTCGGAAATAGGCGAAAATGTCAGTATATAAATGCAACTTTCAACAACTCATAAGTTTGCCAAGTATTAAGTTATCAAAATGATCCTTAATTATCAATGTGTTTCAAACCACACAAATTCATTAAACAATACAACAATGATTCCTTTATTACAAACAGGGTTTCAAAGTCTTTCCACTATAAACGTGAACCTGCAAGGGTAGTTTAAAATCTCTTCCCCCTGGCCCTTCCTGTATACAATGGGTCTGCGCCGGGCTGTAACAAAACACTTGCTACCTCCCTCGCTCTGTCCCTTCTCTTTTATTTCCAAGCAGTAGCACGTGGCTTCAAATACAATAGTGCCGTCTCACTGACCTGCACAACACAGATGATCTAACTGAACCGTATGCAAGACAGGATATGGATTTGTTTAAGCATTTATTCCTATCCTTAGGATATTAATGGCTGGCCTCAACAGGTCCATTTACATTCATACGAAGGAACGAGTTTCATCAAACACATGTCGAATTGGGATAACCGGCATATTTTTGTTAAAGAACACGGTCAGGTACAACTTCCTGCCGTCTAAATTCACTTCCAGGAGCTGAATTTATTCAATAGCTAGTTCTCGGTCGATATCAGGTGTCATGCTGAGGTGTCCATTGTTATCCTCCCATGCACCACTGGATTCGAACCCGGAACATTTCATAGCAATACTCAGAGCTAGGGTTTCCTTCACTAAATACGCTCTGGAAAATAATAATATCTCTGTATGCCCTTGGCTATACGAGATTTCACACGTCGATTAGACTATCTGGCTCCCATGACCATTGCGATATGATCTCGTCCTTTAATTAGTAAGATAATCTCTATCAATTACGCTTAAAAGTTTTTTCATCAAGCTGCGATTCAAGTCACTATTAAACCCTTCCAGTTCCTATATTCTTGCATATTTATTTCCATTATCATAATATACTCTGATATTAAATTCCTTTGCTTAGCCCATCACGTATAATACTACTGCTTGGATACACAAGTATTCCAATTAGCATATATAATTTGCTTACAAACATTCTCCCTGACGTGTATTCATTTATTCTCATTATTATTATTATTATTATTATTATTATTATTATTATTACTGACATAAATTTTTCCCTATACCGACACAACGTAACCGTATTTATATAATCAATAACCGACCATCCGTGTTCGTTACGTTAACTTTCTATTTAACTCAATTGCCATTTTTACATTAGTGGTAACGACTTATCCACTCAATGATGTACAAAGACATCTCAACTTGACTAAAATCAACACAACATTAATATCTGAAGGTTCTACCTCCCAAAATTGACTCTTATTGGCATATTCTATAATCTTTGAAATCACTCAACATACAGTGGACTACATTCACTACAAAATCATGGTTTTGGGTACTCACATTGGTTAATCTGGTGGCTCCGACCAAAAATTTTCTCCAGTAATGCCCGCCATCATTTGCACATTAGCAAGGCATTATCACACTTTTCACACACATTTTACATAATTTTTGCATTACAACACACACTGCACTTTGCTTCTCCATGTCGAAGCAGTCGCTTCCTTTTCCACAAAACACGTTATATCAATTATTACACTGTTAATTTTACATATATTTAAATGACCAACACTAAAATCACACGATCACTATGTACATTTCTTAATGGTTGACCCTTCCTTGCAAAATTTCAGAAATGCAGGCGTTGAAGATCTTCCTTCACGACTATCCCGCATCTCGTTCGAAAGTCTCGATTCTCTGCCTAATGATTCCTAGCGGTCCCCAATCTGTCTATCAATTTCTATCCTTAGATAAATTTCCCGATATCGCATAGATATGCTTCCACATCGTTCTGAGCATTAATTACAGTGGTATCCCTGTGAAATTTCATCACTCGCATAACAAAATTTATACCTGCGCCGTTCCACATCCTATTATATGTCTAACCAATAGCTTATATATTGCGCTCGTCCATTGTACATTGTACTTGTACAATTACCACTTTCAATTGTCCTTCGGCCGGACTTACAGTCCCCCTGAAGGATCTGCTTATAACAAAACATTGGACAGTTCCACGTACATTATTATGATACCACATAATATCTCCTCGTCATGAGGTACGATTTGCCTAATCTGACATTGTCCTAACTTGTACATCACACGGTACATTTTCTGCGTACTCAATAGTAATCACTTGTACTGCCGACTATAAAAGTATGGCACGACTGTCCTTATTAATTGTTCTTATTTAGTGCCTTACTGCATGGTTAATATGTTGATGCACTTAAACTAAAGTCCGCGCGCCCCTCTCTGGATTCAGGCGGCGTGCGCTCTGCACTAGACTATGGTTCAACTGACTATATTAATCGTTCTTAATTAATGCCTTACTGCATGGTTATTATGTTGATGCACTTAAACTGTTAAGGTACGCGCGCCCCTCTCTGGATTCAGGCGGCGTGCGCTTCGCACTAGACTATGGTTCAACTGACTATATTAATCGTTCTTAATTAATGCCTTACTGCATGGTTATTATGTTGATGCACTTAAACTGTTAAGGTACGCGCGCCCCTCTCTGGATTCAGGCGGCGTGCGCTTCGCACTAGACTATGGTTCAACTGACCCCGACTGTTCGCTCCACTGACCTTATATCTGTTTGGAGACAAAAAGTAGGTCTAAAATTTCCTTGGAGCTTCGTCTCCTCTCTCCGTACCTTTCTGGTCTTGAAATAACGTTTTCCTGGGCCATTTTGCCTCGCTGATCACATATCCGTCTGTGTGCTCGAGGATCGATCGGCCAATTAATTAATATTAATTGCCTTTGCCAGCGCGTCCCCACGCCGCGTCCCTGGTTTTTTCCCGAAGACATGGTCAGATTCTGGCGCTGGCCTCATTTCTACGGTGTCAATGCGCATTACATTAAATCTGCCTCGATTTGAATGTTTAACGGCTTGATAATTAGCCTCCTGGCCAGTCATTCACATAGGTGCAATCCTCATGTCTCTGAGTTACTCCATTCACGAGTAATCATTAAATTATTCTGGCATCTTCTCATCCCCCTGGACTTTTCGTTATGTAACGGGGAATCACTTGCCCATATATTACCGTCCTGCCTTGTCTCAGACAGCATAAGTAGGTCATAGTGACTGGCATGGCTCCACGAAACCACGCCTCTATTCCAGGCCCATTTACAATCTGTCAAGAGTTCTAACTCTCTGCGCCAAGTCCAGAATTGTATGCATCTTACAGCCCAATACTGCCGTATTCTGCTAATGTTTTCTACATTATATTAACAAATAATGTCAGAATTTGTTTATATCACAACAGTGATTTAATGTGTACTTTCTCTAGGGGTTTTTATAGCTTAAACTCCCTCAAAAGATCTTGTGTTCGTTTCTTGCTGGTATCTCTAGTCTGTTCTCATTTGTCTCAGAGATCCAGGTTCGACACCAGTCAGCCTAACCCCGTTGGGTTCAATACATAATATTATGAAGTCTCTCACTCCTGCGACCACCATTTTGTCGCGAGCGACCTGCCACCTATATTCGATTAAGTTCGCGAATAGGCCTACAGCAGAGTTCAGCCATCGCCGTCTATAATTCTAGACGGCGATGGTTCAGCAGATTTAAGTTGCGTTACACAAAGATGTTTAGTTTCTTGAAAATTGTGTGTTTAAAATAGAACTCTTATATTTTAATTATTATCTATTTGCCAAAGCCAACTAACCACACACCTAAATTGCTTAGTTAGATGTCAACCAGTAGCGTTGCGTCAAGATAGACAAGGTAGACACTGTCGATCCAAATTTACGTAACAAATGACAGGTTATATTATTATTTATTGTAATGTTGTTTTTCTTCCAAGTTCTTAAGCCATAATAGTAATTTTCATGATTTAAAAGATTCAGCGCTTGCATCCTGCGTACGAACAACGAGGCAGATAGACACTTTGAGGATGTCTCCCTTGCCTCCTTATTATAGCGTGCAAGATCGTGCGCGCGACGTCATCACCTCCATGCTCCTCCACACTGCCTGCCCTGAACATAGTAGATATGTCTTTTCTTTGGCGATGTGGTGAACGTTTCGTGATCATGTATTTACTGTGCCTTAGTTTCTAGTTATTTTAACCATGGAGAGTGATGAGCTATTAGTTGACATGAACAGTGTAACTTTTGATTCTGTATATTTCTTCATAGTATCACTATCACATTAACATTTGAACAAAAGTTGAAACTAAAATCTAAAATAAATCACCCTCAGTTGGATTTGTCCCAAATAGATGGCAAAGTTGCAAGAAAATTTAAGAGAAGTTGTCATTCGAAATATAGATGGTTATGTGGTTCTCAGCACACAAAGTACCGACAGCAATGGCTACGCTCGCTAAATTGTAGCGTTAGGTCATGAGGCCAAGCTCTCTCGGTAGATGCGTGGGTTCGAGCCCCACCGTCGGCCGTCCTTGAAATGGTTTTCCGTGGTTTCCCCCATTTTCAACACTAGGCAAATGCTGGAACCTTCTGACAGGCCACGGCCGATTCCTTCCACTTCCTTGCCCAGTTTCATCCATCTTCAACCATTCCATCTCTCATCCCGGCATGCTGGTCGCCCACCGGCGTCGACTAGAAATACCTGCACTGGGCCTCTCAGGAGGCCACACGCCAAAAAAAAGCACACAAAGTCACTTAATTGTTATTACTGTTTGATGTTTGGGGGCGAAGAACCATGGATCCGTACGGGTATTACAACAATAAAAAAATGAGGCAAAACTCTAAAACATTCAGGGACCAGGAAACACATTAATAATGCAGAGATGTTTCACATAGTGGCAAGAAATAGAATTGAGCATTGTTTAGTGGAAACAACGCGATTAGCAGCTGTGAAATATAATGAAAATGTAACTCGAAATAGGCGAATAGTGGGTCGCCTAATAGATGGTGTGCCATCTCGGGCGGCAAGAACTTGCCTTTAGAGGCCACAGAGAAGACCACGAATCTCTTAATATGGGCAATTATTTAGAAACCCTCGATTCGCTGGCAATAGAAGAAACATTTATGAAAGAAGGCAGCTCTGTTTTAGAAGGTACGTATCCAGACATCCAAAATGAATTAATGCAATCAGTCACTAATGCAGTAAGGGAAAGGATTGCAGAAGAGCTTTCGTCATGTGAATTTGTGGCCATTCATGCAGATGAGACTACTGACGTGTCCTTCAAAACTCTCAATTAAGTGTAATTGTGCGATATGTCTGTACCTCGAGAGTTGAGAAATATGTGTAGGTTTCTTCGATGTATCGTTAGATATAAATGCACAGGGTTCGGCAATACACACATAATTTTCGAACAGAAAGAATATAAAATAGATAAGAAAATAGTCCGCCCCTTAAAACCTCAATAACTAACTAATTAGACTTATGCTGGAGCTACTGTCATGTCGGGTAGCAACAATGGCAATTATTAGACAGCATTATCCCTTGGCATTATTATTTTGTACACTGTTACGCTCATCCATTAAACTTAGTTCTTTTACATGTAGCCAAGAGAATAGGTAGTATGTAAGATTTAAGTTAAAACTTTTAACATTTTCTTTAAAATTTGTTACTTAAGTTTTTCTTTTTATTTGTGTCTACCCAATTATTTTTCTCACGCTACGCTACTGATGTCAACATAAAACAAGATGTTCAGTAAATAACATATAGCCTACTTTCTCCTAAATGCATAGGTATTGTTATAACTCTTTGTACTTTTCAAGGAGTATAATTGAATGTTGGTTGTAGTAGCTTGTTGAAATACAACGTGCTATAGGGATATTAAACATGAATATGAGGTGCCCTTTGCTAGTGCTACCTCTGTACCAAATTTCGTTCAATTCGGTTTCACCGTGTTTGAATTGATAGGGGGAATCGATTTGCACACATACTTGGCCACCATCTGCAAACTATAGGGCTGATGTTCTTGCAGTTTGGTCTGAATATGTTTCCCACATAAATATATGGTGTTGCAAAATTTGGTAGAGACTAGATTATTAGGTTGGTCGTAATTACATTTTAGCTTTTAACATTTGGGTGGCCGCGATTACGTTTCCGTCAAGATAGCGGTGATATAAAACATGACACTGAGGTGCCCTTTGCTAGTGCTACCTCTGTACCAAATTTCGTTCCATTCGGTTTCACCGTGTTCGAATTGATAAGGGGAATCGATTTTCACACAAAGATGGCCGCCATCCGCAAAATATTAGGCTGATGACCTATTAGTTTGGTCAAAGGATGATCCCTCCATAAAGGTATGTTGTTGCTAAATTTGCTAGAGATCGGATGATTAGGCTAATCGTAATTTGATTTAAGCTTTGAACATTTGTGTGGCCGCCATTACGTTTCTGTCAATATGGCGGCGATATAAATCATGACACTGAGATGCCCTTTGCTAGTGCTATCTCTGTACCAAATTTCGTTCCATTCGGTTTCACCGTGTTTTAATTAATAGGGAGAATCGATTTTGACACAAAGATGGCCGCCATCTGCAAACTATTAGGCGAATGACCTATTAGATTGGTCAAAGGATGCTCCCTTCATAAAGGTATGTAGTTGCAAAATTTGGTAGAGATCGGATGATTAGGTTAATCGTAATTTGATTTAAGCTTTGAACATTCGTGTGGCCGCCATTACGTTTCAGTCAAGATGGTGGCGATATAAAACATGACACTGAGGTGCCCTTTGCTAGTGCTACCTCTGTACCAAATTTCGTTCCATTCGGTTCCACCGTGTTCTAATTAATAGGGGGAATCAATTTTGACATAAAGATGGCCGCCACCCGCAAACTATTAGGCTAATAACCTATTAGATTGGTCAAAGGATGCTCCCTCCATAAAGGTATGTAGTTGCAAAATTTGGTAGAGATCGGATGATTAGGTTAATCGTAATTTGATTTAAGCTTTGAACATTCGTGTGGCCACCATTACGTTTCTGTCAAGATGGCGGCGATATAAAACATGACACTGAGGTGCCCTTTGCTAGTGCTACCTCTGTACCAAATTTCGTTCCATTTGGTTTCACCGTGTTTGAATTAATAGGGGGAATTGATTTTCACACAAAGATGGCCGCCATCCGCAAACAATTAGGCTAATGATCTAGTTATTTGGTCAAAGGATGCTTCCTCTATAAAGGTATGTTGTTGCAAAATTTGGTAGAGATCGGATGATTAGGTTAATCGTAATTCGATTTAAGCTTTGAACATTTGTGTGGCCGCCATTACGTTTCCGTCAAGATGGCGGCGATATAAAACATGACATTGAGGTGCCCTTTGTTAGTACTACCTCTGTACCAAATTTCGTTCCATTCGGTTGCACCGTGTTCGAATTAATAGGGGGAATCGATTTTCACACAAAGATGGCCGCCATCCGCAAACTATTACGCTGATGACTTATTAGTTTGGTCAAAGGATGCTCCCCCCATAAAGGTATGTTGCTGCAAAATTTGGTAGAGATCGGATGATTAGGTTAGTCGTAATTTGATTTAAGCTTTGAACATTTGTGTGGCTGCCATTACGTTTCCGTCAAGATGGCGGCGATATAAAACATGACACTGAGGTGTCCTTTGCTAGTGCTACCTTTGTACCAAATTTCGTTCAATTCGCATTCACCGTGTTCGAATTGATAGGGGGGGACAGACATTCAGAGTACACACACTCACACACACACAGACACACACACACACAGACACACACACAGACTCACACACACACATACACACACACAGACAGACACACTTTTTTCGCCCTGTGTTGATCTCATAAGTCTACTTTCATTTTTTGCAAAAATCGAAAGTAGGCTAATATTGTCAGTTGTGGTCTGATAATTAGACTGGTTCAGTTTTACCAAATTCTAAATTTGAGCGGCATTTTGGGTAACATTTGGGCAAATGGCTCATATTTACTAATTCGGACCTGCTGAACAAGAACATCGCTGTTGCCAGGCTGATTTCTCGATCGGGAGCCAGAAATCCAAGATGGCGGCCAATATGGCGGACTTAGCCTTATATTTGCATTATTTTCGTTTCATCAGGTTGTATTTTATTTAGAAAACGGTTTTGGGGATAAAATTGTCGTGAGAAGCTATATAAATGATAGTTATGCGTTACAAAGAGCTACCAACGCTCATTCTTTTTCGTACATAATATAATTCGGACAAAATAAATTCCTCTCGGCACGCCGGAAGGCGGAGGTAGATTTCACCGGGCAAACTAGGAGATAGGCTATAATAGGCAAAATATGCAGGTTTTCGTAGTAGGATCAGACCTTATTTATTGCGAGAAAGTATTTTACAATGTAATTGGAGCTCAATTAACTTTTCTTTCGTCTTACTATGCATATTTTTAACATTTTATTGTCTTAGGGGGACGGTAACCTTCTTGTCATTTGCGGTCCATTTTTAGCCTACTTTTCACATATTGCAAAAATGAGGAAAAAGTAGACTTATGAGATCGGGCAAATGTGTGTCTGTCTGTCCTTCTGTCTGTCTGTCTGTCTGTGTGTGTTCCCCCCCCCCCCCCCCCCGCATCAACTCCTAAACGGCTGCAGCAATCGAAACAAAATTTTATAGGAGTTGTGGGGAATTGAGACGTTGCAACTCTTGAGAGTTGCAATCTATGGATTGCGATTTATGATTGTATTTTGTTTTTATTGTTACTATTTTGTCTTGTGACATCTTGGTTAGATAATAATGATCAGATTGTAGTGTTCCCGTTATCCATTTCTATTAACCACAACAGGAGTAAAGATCTATACCTGAATATCTCACGGCGATATTTGAAAATGATGTCAGTGATACCAACTGCTGAAAAATCGCAATTGAAGTTTGAGCTCCATGTTGGATATCTTGGAAGGTATGAATGGGAGCTATTTCAAAATTGGCACACGTATAGATAATAATATTGCAGTTTAATTTCCAGGAGTACATACATGGCAGTGTTGCCAAAATGATTATAAGCCTGCTGATAGGTCCAAATTTTAAATGCATATAACTTCTACACTATCAATTGGATTTCAACCAAATTTCGTATGTGCTGTGTGTACATAAACAGATATGACTGAGCATATTCTTAAGAGCCACCAGGGCTGCCAACTGTTAATAAATGCTATCATTTTTTTAAAATCCAAATATCCATTGATCAGAAAGTATGCAAGCCGACAGCTTTAAACTATGCACACGTATAGTACCTGATATTCTATATTAATTTGGAGTAACTTATATACGTCAGTGCTACCAACATGATACTAAGCCTGCTGATAGGTCCAATTTTAAAATGCATGTAACTTCTATACTAACTAATGGATTTCATTCAAAATAGACACAACAATAGATCGTATTATTTCAGATTATTTCTGACCAATACATGTATGTCATTGTTGCCAACATGATTTTACGCACGCTGTTAGATCCAATGTTTAACTGCATGTAACGTCCATGCTATCCATTGGACTTCAACAAAATTTTGTATTCTGTACCTTAAGAGATGGAACTAAGAATATATTTAGTCACCAGGGCTGCCAACTGTAGTTCTCTATTAGGCTACATTATGCCAGGTATACAGTATTTCGAACTAATTAGAAATTTCGATATTACCAACTTAATTTCGTCATTATTCTAGATAGATCCATATAGATCAATCATTGGCATGAATCTTAAATTTTAAGAAAAGTAGGCTCTTTAGTTCGTCACGGAACTTCTTGTTATACTTGTGGTCACACCGTCCTTATGCAAGGTTTGGAACTGATGTGTAACTATCTAACAGTCTGTTGCTTCTTCACGTCAAATTTTATCTTCCGCAAAGATGTTGGTTGATTCCTCAGTTTAGGGCTGCAACAACGCGGTCATGTAACCCCGTGTACTTTGGGTGTGTGTAGAATCTGTCTGATAAACGGTGTTAATTGTGATGGCTGTATTAGTCTGTAATTCAGGGAAGGACTGCAGACGGTCAATTTCAAGTAGTAGTTCCTAATGTTGGTACCAAATATACCGTCAACGACACCTACCTGTGAACTTGGCTACTAGATGCCACCGCAACCAGTAACTTGCTACGAACGTTGGATTTCCCCTCTGAAGGAAAGCATACTGAGGGATTTTCAGCGCTCTTTGAAAATCCGACGACTTCGGCCGGCGTTGAATCCGTGACCTTGGGCATAGAAGTTCAGCATGCTGCCAGCTAGGCTACGTCACCGAAGCCGCTTCCCACATAGTCAGACGGAAAACAGAATGTTATCTCGTTGTCATGGCAACCTCTGATAGCTCATCCCTCATCAATTTAGAAGCGTTGTCATGGTAACCTCTGATGGCTCTTGGCATTTTCTTCTAATTCCGAAATCATTTTTCTCATCCCTTGGCGTAATGGAGGGTTGTATCAAAAATTCTTTCAGACAAAAGTTTTAGGTAATTATTAGGGGAATATCGTCCATTTTGTACGGTTTTGATATTGTGCCTATTAAGAGAGATATGATTAATGTTACCCGAAAAACCCACTTTTTCCACCCCATTGGTCAATGGTTGGTGCTATCAAAAAACTTTTTAAACATCAATTTTTGGCACTTATCCGACACATAATATGAACTTTGAAGGGATTCGATATTTCACATATTAAGAGAGTTATAGTGATATTTTACTTTTTCGAAAAAAAAAAGCCCCCTATTTTTACCCCCTTCGACCGATTTTGCCCATTAACGAACTCGACCGAGATTTTATAGGGATACATATTATGTAAAATATTCAAAGTGATTGGTGTAGAATTACGGCAGTTATCGTGTCCACAAGAAACTGGTATATACTGTATATGTATAGGCTATATTAGATACATATATACATAAATTATTTATAAACTTTTGAACTGACGGTGGTTTTGGGGTCTGGGGGATGTGAAACGCGAAGATATGTCAACATTTTCCGGAAGTCGAAACATGGTACCCATTGCAATAGTTAGCTTTCTAATGAAATCTACCTAATATGACTATTTACAACAAAAATTAAGAAATAAATGTTCAATAAGAATACAATTTTTTTAGCACAACATAAAATCATTTAGTCATCCTGTTTCGAGTTCTGGCAGATTCCAGAACAGAAAATCATCCTTGTGTCAGCTTCTTCATGGGAAGCTTCCAGAGAGGTGACATTTGAAGACGGCATGTTGGAAAAAACTTTCCTTTCATCACTGAACCCTCCGGCGATAACTAGTTCAACTTCCTTTATCTCGACTGCACTGAGATGTTTTGATACGCACTCTATCAGGTTGACCTTATTTTCTTCTATGGACAGAAAGTCTTTCCAGTTTTGTGGCAAGGGCAAGTTTCCATCGTCTATCACGCGAGGTACTGGGGCAGTATTCTTTGAGCGCCTAGCACGGGTTGTGAACTTTACTGATTTGGATCTGTACCTGAAGAAAAAAAATGGACTTTGAATAATAATAATAATAATAATAATAATAATAATAATAATAATAATAATAATAATAATAAAGATGTGAAACATCTACCGGTCGAGAACAATGTCGATTCTTGAATAGACAGAGGTGTAGGAACGGATATGTCTTTCCACTGCCATGGCGTAATCTCCAAGCGTAACGCATTTTGCTGGCTTCTGCAGTGCATTGATCATTGCCATGCCGTCAATGAGTAAATGTGAAGATTCTCTCTCCAGAACTATATTATCACGGCAGTCAATGTCCTTAGTTAGAGTTTTAATCCGGGTAGACTTATCTCCACTTCTTAAATCTCCATCCGTGTTTGTCAGGGATGGAGGTCAGGCCATGAGCTCATGTTTTAAAATTTCTTGAAGATCAATTTCCCTCCCGGCCTCTTAAGCCATTACTATTCTTTGGAGAACGCTCCTGTCACTACTCAGCACTGTTTTGTGCGTCGTTTTCTTTCGGCAAGTCGTTCAGTGTGAGAGGGCGATTCTTAGAAATGGGCAAATGGAAGCTCACTTGCGGTTTCCCCGTGTCTTCAGATGACACAAGGCGTTCGGAGACGAAGTCATTCATTTGTTCAAGCCCCAGTTCTCGTGCGCGTAGAAGCGAATCTTGGATCTTGACGGTAGCAATGTCCTTAGTTGCTACATTGTGAATATTTGAGGGATCAGCATTGTCTTCTGAGGAAATTTGAAAAGTTTTCAAAGTGGACAAGAGTGTCTCTTCGTCCGAGTTGTCTCGCCGTCTCCTACCAGGATAGACAGATTGTTCTTTATATGAGCAGCCTTCTGTTCCTACCCCCGAACATTTCAAACGCGGATATACAGCGTGTCCCTAGAGTCCGGTAACACTTTTCTTAATTTATTACACACAAACTACAAATGATACAGCTTTCCTATATATGGCATATTAAAGAGGAACTCAAATGGTTTTGTTAGATATTACCGCCAATGTTCGTAGTTCACACATTCCCCGCAGTTAGCGCTATTGGCCACATTTGTAAAGATGGCGACTTCTGGCGGAGAGCAGGCTTTCTGTGTGTTGGAATTCCACACGAATAAGAGTGCTACAGATGTGCAACGGAAGTTTAGGACTGAGTACCGTAAAAAGGCACCAAGCAGGAAGTCTATTTACGTCTGGTATGACAGGTTTGTGCGTTCTGGTTGCTTGTGTGTTATGAAACGTAGTGGCCGACCAACTGTGAGTGCAGAGACCGTTAACCGTATGAATGTGGCATTCGTAAGAAGTCCGAAAGAATCTGTTCGTAGAGCATCCCGCGAGCTGCAAATACCATGTACGACAGTTTGGAAGACACTACGTAGGAGACTGCATGAAGCCGTACAAATTACAGCTCTTGCAACAATTGAAAGGGTATGACAAACAACAGCGTTATGAGTATTGTATCAGAGTGCAACAATGGATGGCAGACGATGACGACTTCCTAAATCGCATAATCTTTAGTGACGAAGCTACTTTCCATACGAATGGTAAAGTCAGCAGGCATAACTGTCGTGTGTGGGGGACCGCAAATCCTCATGAATTCCTCGAACATCAGCGTGATTCACCTAAAGTGAACGTTTTCTGTGCAGTGTCATCGCGGAAACTTTACGGACCATTCTTCTTCGCCGAAAACAATGTAAATGGGCACTCATACCTGGATATGATACAGCAGTGGTTGTTCCCACAATTGCAGGAAGATTCCGACAATTTCCTGTTCCAGCAAGACGGGGCCCCACCCCATTACCATTCTAATGTCCGTGATTTTATGAACAACAGGTTACCTCAGCGCTGGATTGGACGAGCAGGGAATAATGATAATTGTTTCGACAAGTGGCCTCCCAGATCTCCAGATCTCAATCCCTGTGATTTCTTCTTATGGGGTATATCAAAGACTGTGTGTATGTGCCACCTTCACCACAAAATCTCGAGGAACTCAAGCGTAGGATTCAAGACGCTGCCACCACTTATCGGCTGATATGCTCCAAAAAGTGTGGCAAGAGTTCGATTACCGTGTAGATATTTGCCGGGTTGCACGTGGTGCCCATATTGAGTCGATGTGAAATCAAACAATGAAAAGAAAACCATTTGAGTTCCTCTTTTAATATCACGAATACTGTATAAGAATTCTGTATAATTTGTAGTTTTTGTGTAAAAGGTTAATAAATGTGTTAAGAAAAGTGTCAGTGTGAAATCAAACTATGAAAGCAAAACCATTTGAGTTCCCCTTTAATATGACATATATAGGAAAGCTGTATCATTTGTAGTTTTTGTGCAATAAATTAAGAAAAGTGTTACCGGACTATAGGGACACCCTGTATTAATATCGCTCCTCCAGTGAAATGATAAGGCCCAACGTTGCAGAGCAGACTCTTCCTGCGTGATTCCAACTAATCCGCCAGCTTTCTTAGAAGTGCCCACTATCCATTCCTGTGCATGATCCGCGTCAACTTGACAAAATTTTCTGTTGCTCCGTTGGACCCCGAAGTCTCCCTTCCTGAATGCCATTTCAACTTCTTCAGGGAGCTGGTGCATTTCAGCTATATACACTGCCGAGGACTTAGTGTAATTGGTGTGGTCGTATCGTGCAGTAAAATGAAGCATCTCCTTAAGAGCAGTCACATACATGTCCCAATTTCCAGAACGGATCCCCCTTGTAAATTTGAGTAATGTCGAAACCATTTCTAGTTATGACCACCAGTATGCAAAATTTGAACTCGATCGTGATGCCTCGGAAACAAAGTCTTTGATTATTTTCAGGGTTTCTTGTAAGAGGAAATGCTCGATAGCTGTTTCTGCATCATAGGGGAGGTTCTCAAAAATATCGCAGCTCTTCTTATTAGCCAGCCTATCCAGTAAAATGCGCCATAAAGCCTGGAATATAAGTTTGTGAATACGAAGACCTTAACCATATGCCCTTCCATCAAGAACTCCAGCGGCCGATCCCTCGCTAAGACTCCGCTTTCCACCCAGATCTCACGAATACCACTTCCTGCCATATGCTGTCCAGTGGTTTTCAGAAAATTAAGTGCAAGGTGTAAACCTCCCATCTTCAAAACAACCTGATTTGAACATAAATAGTAGTTATGGTATCAGTAGTATTTGTATTTATACGTATAGAATAACGAACATAAATCAATCTAAACACAAATTTTGTAAAATATTACAAGGAAAAAATTTATATATTGTATATATTTTTAAAGGGAAAAAAATATTCAGTGTGATTCAAAACTTAGTCAATCGACAAACCATTGTTTACCCCTATCTGAATAAAAATACGTGAGGAAACGAAAATAGTGCAGCTATAGGGCTAAGTCCGCCATCTTGGATTTCGGGTTTCCGGTGGAGAAATTAGCCAGGCAACAGCGATATTCGTGTTCAGCAGGTCCGAATTAGTAAAAATAATCCATTTGCCCAAATGTTACCCAAAATGCCGCTCTAATTGGAAAAGAGGCGTTTTTGGAAAAAGTGAACCAGTCTATTCAGGATTCAATTTGAATGACTTATCAGTACGCTGTTCTGATCAATGGGAAGAGCGTATGGATCGGCCGTTCTATGGCGTCTAGCTTTTCTTATATCGCTCACGGTATTTAAGGCTTATTCTTCCCTTAAATAAATTCATTCTTTAATACGTTTTCTCTTCTATCTAGTTATCAAACACATTTATTTTTTAAATCCACTACTGAAATAAATTTCCGAATTTGAATTGTGATTTTCCCTGAAACAATATTTTTGATAGGTTTGTGTGATGTTTCTGTCTTTAAGACCCAGAACTAAATAGCACTGTGGAGAGGGTGGATGTAACAACGCCTAATGGAGCTGAAATACCGACTGTCTGTCGGTTCAAAACATAGGATCCAACAAGGCAATAGGGTAGTGGTACTGAAAACATGACTTCTTAGTTTGCTCTTCTGAAATAGCCTCTATGGATCAGAATTCACGTGGTCCCTGGGAGAGCTCATTTGAGGGTTAACATTAATTAGAATACTGCCCCGCCACTGGGAGATGCCCAGTGCCTCTTTCAAGCCTGGTAAAATATTTCGTTACATCTCATGCACTGGGCCCGACTCACTAGGAGACAATTCTATTTCAATTTCCTAGCACGGACAGCGTCCACATTTGCAAATAAATGTATTTATGACATGTCTGTGGTGGGAATCGCCCGCTTCTAACCGTGCAGAATGGAAGTCTAAGCGCAAGAACAGTGGTACCCTGCATTAAGGCTGGAAAATCGCTAGTAGCAAATGAATACAGTTCATCTCCCTGGTTATCGATCCCATTTCTACAGTAGTTTCTCACTACATCATTTTCACGAAATAGAGAGTTCTGGTTCGTGAACATTCAGGTCCAAAATATACTTCTAAGTTATGTGTAGGCCTTCATAACACAGAGATGGTAACAATAAACACAAGGCAATGTGCTATCTCAAATTAACTCTGGTAATTTATTCAGTGTGTTGTATACAAATGAGTGTGTGATTATAATGCTTGCTGGTGGTAGTTCAGAGACCACCGCGAAGACGGAGCACCAGGTGAAGGGTGGACTCTTTCTGAATGTTGTAGTCAGCCAAGGTGCGCCCATCCTCCAGCTGTTTGCCGGCGAAGATCAGTCGCTGCTGATCCGGAGGAATACCCTCCTTGTCCTGGATCTTGTTCTTCACATTCTCGATCGTGTCAGAGGATTCCACGTCCAACGTGATGGTCTTACCAGTTAATGTCTTCACGAAAATTTGCATGTTGCTTGCTTCCCAAACTGTAAGATGTTCAGTTGTGTTGGCGGTATCCAAGCTACCGGTCAACAAAGTGCGGTATTGTTTGACCTAACACCGTAGCATAGGGATCAGGCTGCGTCTAGAAAAGTGCAAAAACTCGATGTTGCCATCTGGCAATAAATAAGAAAATTAATTTTCAAACCTTTAATGTTGATTATGTGCATAGTGTTGCCATATGGCAACAAAACATATATTGCACCTTTTATGCAGTCCATCAATTTTATTATTTGACAAATTATGTTACGTTCTTCCTAAAGTGGTAGGTAGGCCTATTATAAATATAAATATATGTCCGACAAAATTCTAATAAAATCCATGCAATAGAGGGTTAATACCCCTCAACCAGTGGCGGATCCATAGGTTCACCTCGGAGGGGGCACTCCAGGATTTCAGAGTAGCGAGAGAAAATATGTAATAAAATTACTCTATTTGTATTTAATCTACAAACACTACACATAACATTCAACCACCAGATTTTATAATTCTAAAAGAAATTCATTATATTAAAATGGTTTATTGGTTTCAGTTTCAATAACAGAGGTCATTGTCATTAGTTAAAAAACCTTTTTAATTCTACAGAATATGTACATTTCCACATTTTAATGCACATTACACAGTCAAATATGTATTAAAACATATGCAATCATAGTGACTATCTGAAGACAAAATACAAGTCTACTACACAAATGTTACAAAATATGTACATAGTACCAACATTGTCAGCCACTGACTCACAACTAGTCACATAAATAAAAATACCGGCCACGGCCAGTCAAATAGTCAAGTAGTATAGGAAGGCGCTCCATGGCAAAAAGGATTATGAAATATATTTCTACTTCTACCTGTCCTAAACATAAAAAATGTATGTTAATGTAGTGATTATATTAACATTGTTGCCATTACATACTATATGATAACAAACATTGACCACATTCATGAATGCAGGCAATACAGCAAAGATTTTACTTGCAGTGCAGTTTGCAGAAACAATCATTTTTATCGGCAATATCAATGTGGCAGACAACTGTTTTTTCGGAGGGGGCACTTGCCCCTGGTGCCCCCCTCTGGATCCGCCACTGCCCTCAACGTACCGTAGCCTTGCGCGTTAGCCTAAATCGTTCACCAAAACCGCGATGGGGAACTGCAAGTCGAGATCGAAGGTTCAAATCCCGGTGTTGGCGGCCGTTAATAAAGTTGCAGTGTTGCACAACGATCAGATTAATTCACGAAAAACAATTAATACCATAATAATATTTGTAGTAATACAAGTTGTATGTTTCCTTTTATATGTATAGAAATTCATAATTCTGTTCTTTAATAATTCAGGAGATCTTATAGTAAGTCACTGTGAACTGACTAAGAAAGCGAAGCGCGCCAGCAGTCTAGGAGCGCTCGTCCGTTGCCAGGCTCAAGCACCGACCAGATCTCAATAGTGAAGGGTTAACACGGCTGGTCGTTGCCCGCCGACTGCAACCAGGAAGCCGAGGCGCAGGCGCGGTCGGAGACATCCGAGATGCTTCGTCAACTGCCGAAACCATGTCTTGCAATGTTGTGCGTACTTGTGACACCTGCAGTTCTCGCCCTCGTATATAACTTACGTTGTTTTGACATGTTTTACCGCGCAATTGAATACTCTTTTCGCCGATATCAAGCAGTCTTTTACCCTATTACCTCATGAGCACCCGCATGAGGGGGGGGGGGGGGGGGGGGCGTGCAAGGCGGGGCCGTGACCCCACCTCCTGAAATCCCGAGAATATTTCGATTGTTCATTGTCACACCAGTTAATTTCATAAATTGAATTTACTGATAGTTAACTGATTTAGTTTTACCGTATAACCCCTCAAATCCGAACTAATTGGGGCTGTAGCCTGTTCGGATTTCAATTTGTTCGGATTAGCCGAAAGATATCCATAACAATCATAATGACCAGCCCTCGTTACGGTATAGGACTTTAGCCTACATTGAGCGAGGCAGGTGGATTTGGCGCAAACAGCGAATATGAAATAGTGAGTCTGGTCCAAAGTCAACATGCCGGCAATGTAGATAATGACAGTGAGGAAGAAGAATCTTCGGCAGACAATGTGACTTATACTGAAGCTGCATCTACTGTTGACATCGCATTGCGCTTCGTAGAACAACACGCAGCAGCCAAACGATGTCATCTTAGTACGACGCTGGCGCGCAATTGTCTCCGCGGGAAGGTTTTGGTCACTTTAACAATATTGAAGATAACTGATTTCAAGTGAAAGATTAAGTGATATTTTGTGTGTTTCTATTGCTATTTCATTGTTTTAGCAAAGTGATTACCTACGGAATAATAACCAACTTTTCCGTTTCTCAATCCTGGAAGGGATAAGCAGTCTATGTAGGCATTTTTACACTATGCTAACTGTACTTCTTGTTAATTTTTCAACTAATTATGTAAAATGGGGTCAATATGCAGAGTATTTGATTGTTTTATGACTAAATAAATAAGCTTCTCGTTTTTGCGTGTATTTTTTCAAACTTCAAATTGTCGAAAGATCCTCGTTCGGATTACCAGGGATTTCGGATTTCCGGGGTTCGGATATGAGGGGTTTCACTGTATTTAACTTAGTAATTTGGGATTATTTGAGAATATCTTCTTTCTTTTTTTTTCTTTTCTTAGTCGTTTACCCTCCAGGTTGGTGGAACCCACGGACTCAGCCAGGGAACTCACCATTACCGCCTCGACGGGCAGTGTCCTAGAGCTGGGAACATCTAATCGGAGGGGATACAACTGGTGAGGTGTGATTGGCACCTCGCCCAGGCGGCCTCACCTGCAAAGCGAACAGGGGCCTCATGAGGGAAGGTTATGGAAGGTCAGGATGGATAAGCAAGGAAGAGGGAAGGAGGCGGCCGTGGCCTTGAAGAAGGTACCATCCCGGCATTTGCTCGAAGACGAAGTGGGAAAACACGGAAAACCACTTCGAGGATGGCTGAGGTGGGAATCGAACCCCCTCCACTCATTTGGGCCACCCGAGGCTAAGTAGACCCCGTTCCAGTCCTCATACCACTTTTCAAATTTCGTGGCAGAGCCGGGAATCGAACCCAGGACCTCCGGGGCGGCAACTAACCATGCTCACCGTTACGCTACGGAGGCGACTGAGAAAATCTTCAGTTATTTAAAAAATCGGCGAACTGGATTAACATTACCATGTTAATGAACTGCTTGATTTTTATTTTTGTCCATATTATTGTGATACAACTACTTTTTGCCTGTTTTAAACAATGAACATTATGACGATGATTCACAAAGAACAGCGAACTCCTATGGACAAAAACTTTGAACTAAAAAAATATTCCTCCCATTCATGCTGTAACGTGTTTTTCGAGGGTTTTTTATGCCACTGGCATAAGTCAGTAGGAAGCCATTCTATATTTATTTACGCGGCAAATTGTTCAGCCAAGATAATTTTTCATGTTAATTTATTATTATTATTATTAAGGTATTTTTGGAGCATTTTTTTAAATAAAATTATAAGCATACAGATAGGTTTTCTATGTCTTAGAAAACACTATCATGCAAATTATTACGAACGACATTATCATAGAAAATTATGTGATTACGGAATTTTACGAAGTTTCGTCAGTTAGGGTATTATGAGAGACATGACTCACTGGGAATTCAGATACAGGCTGATTCTTGTCAAGAAGCATTACGCAAGCCTTGGTTGCAGCGTCAAGAAAAGGCGGATAGTATGGAACGGCAATCGACTTCACCCTCCCGCCGAGTGTAATGAGCCAGAGGTGGGGAAGTAGCGCGTGGGGCTCAGCCAATCAGTGGAGACCAAGTAAGCTGGAAGTCAGCACTGGAGTGGGAAGCCGACGAGGGCACATATCGTTTGGCGCGCCGTGGAATAAAGGACAATCTGTGTAAGACTTGACCAGTATGGTTGCACGCGTGAGTCGCTCCGATGTTCCGTGGAGTGGAGGACTATCTTTGTAAAACTTAACCAGTGTGGTTGTACGAGTGTTTGGCTCCGATGTTCGGACCATAAAGTGACTACATCAACAAGTATATCATCTACTAACGAAGAAGATGACGGCGTCCAGGAAACAGTGGGAAGCTCACTTCATCGTCCAGTACGAGGGAAATGCTTCGGCAATTTCCAGTGGTAAGCGCGAATGACGCAGAACTACTCAATCTCTCGTTTCTCTTTGTTTTATATTCAATAATTCAGTAACTTCATAGCTTGGGAATAAGAGTAAAATCAATAATTTATTAGACTCCGTTCTCACGTAATTCACTATCGGTAATATTAAAATCGCAACGCTCCAATTTAAATTTTAAACTTATTATTATTATTATTAATTTTGCAATACTTGTTTTATATAATAAATTCATTTCTTTTACAATGCAATCTTTGCTTTCAGTAGGTAGCATTAGATATAGACCAATTCCTTCTCCTGATACAATTGTTGTTGGGTTAATGCTCAAATCATACCACGATCTGAGTGAATAGATTCTTGAAGGTGTTCTGCCAGAGCTAGACGTTGTTAAATACAAATTTAGATTTCAACATTGCGTTGAGGTCTTGGCGCCCATTAAAACAACATAGCTTAGGCAAAGGTAAACAGTTACATTTGTCACCCAACAGTTAGGGGCAGTCAACCAGTTACACTTGTACGCTCAACGTGGAGCAAGCGAAACCATTACACTTGTCGCTACCAACTTGGGGCTGAAAACCTAATAACACTTGTGGAAGAAGAGGGGTATATATTTCTGTGCCTGTATTTTGGGGGTTATTTGTCTGTATCAGTGTATATCATTATGGAGGATGAGAAAGAAAAACTGATGAGGTTACGTAGTGGTCATCAACTGGAGAGTGATGATACGAGCAGTATGTCGAGTGATGGTAGTACCGGGGTAGCGGAGGTAAATCCCGATACTGAAACAGGGAGTGTAGGCGGCCAACCAGAATTAAAAACTTTACTTCTCGAGTTCATGTTTCAGAACAAAGTTAGTAGTGATGCCTTAAATAAAAAAATAGAACAAAACAACGCTAAACTCGAGCAAAATAATGCGAAACTCGAACAAAACAGTAGGGAAAATAAAGAAAGTACAGACGCTTTAAATGCTAAACTAGAACAAAACAGTAGGGAAAATAGAGAGAGTAATGAAACTTTAAATGCTAAATTAGAACAAAATAGTAAGGAAAATAGAGAGAGTACTGAAACTTTAAATACTAAATTAGAACAAAACAGTAGGGAAATGAGTGATAAATTCGAACTGATTAGAGGTGAGATCAGGGGGGTGATGGAGGAGAAGGCTAAAGAGATTATTGCAGATGTAGACAGAAAATTTGGAAAAGTACAGGAGGAGTTAGAAATTAGAATCAGTACACAGGCAGAAAATTTAAAAGAACTAGTGCAACTGGAAACACAGCAGGTCAAAAAGCAATTGGGGGGAGAAATTGACAAAATTCAGGTAGCAACTAAAGAGGTTAAAGAACAGCTGGGGGGTAGAATTGAGAAAGTCCACTCGCAAATAGTTGCAGAAGTAAATGATTTAAGAGAGAGTAATAGAGAGAGCATTAGCAAGATTAAGGAGAAACAAGCAAAGCTATATGATAAAGTAGAAGAATCAGAAGGAAACATTAAAGTAACAGTAAACAGTATTGAGAGGAAGGCTGAGGAGAAAATCGCAGAATTAGAATTAAAATTAAAATTAAAAGCTAGGATCAGGCAAGAAAATAGTCAGAATAGGCCAGTTTTTGTGAATAGCACACACAGGGAGGTAGAAATGGGTAAGTTCAGCAATCGACAGGGGTGCCCAATGGAGTTCATGAATACTATAGAAAATAAATTCGGGGAGAGGTTGGAAAATGGTAGTATTGAGTGGTGCCAGGTAGTTGAAAATTTAGAACAAGTGTTTGTGAGGGAAACGAGGAATTGGTTTGCTGTCTACAGAGACAAGTTTACTGATATTAATGATTTTAAAATGAAACTCTGTGAAAAGTTCTGGAATGAGGTTATTCAGTCGCAGCATCGTGAGGGAGTAGTGTGTGGTAAATATAACCCTAAAGGAAGCTCCACCATGACCGAATACTTTTTAGGGCAGGTATTAGTGTGTAAATATCTGGATGGCTTGAAGGAGGAAAGTGATGTGGTGAGGTTGCTACTTAGGCACTTTCCCTATAGGATCAAGGAGGCTGCTTGTATCCAGAATGTAAAGACAATATCACAAGTAGAAAATTTGTTAAGCACAGTTGATGCACTAGGGAGAGGGGGTTATGAGGACAATTTCAATAGGAACCAGGGTAATAATAATAATTGGCCTAATGAAGCCAGGCATCAGGAAGTTCAAGGGAACGGTGGCGAAGGAGCCAACGCTCAAAATAGAAATAATAATAATAATAATAATCAGCTAAATCAGAACAGAGGAAATGGCTATGGTAATCAGTATCAAGGGAGAAACAATGATTACAGGGGAAATCAAGGGAGGAACAATGATTACAGGGGAAATCAAGGGAGAAATAATGATTTCAGGGGAAATCAAGGGAGAAATTATAATGACAATAATTACAACCAGAATAGGGGTCAAGGAAGAGGACAGCCTAGTGGTAGTAATATACAGCCAAACAATGACAACACAGCATAGAACAACCAGACCAGTGCAGTAGTTAGTAGTACTACAGCCAGCTGTAGCGGTTCTTTAAACGCGAACCAGGCTGCGAAGTAAGGTCAGAATCTCAGTCTGTAGCATGCCCTGTCCATACAATTATACAGGAACCCTACGATCTAAATGTAAGAAATGAATTATTACATGAACTAAATGATGAAGGTATTATTCAGGAAGTGGTTAGTGAGAGCCCCATAGTTAAATTTAACGTGTCCGAGGCGTACACAGATGTTTTAATTGATAGTGGTTGTATGAAGAGTTGCATAAGTAGTGCATTTTATGATAAAATGAAAGAAACTGGAGTAAATTTTGAGGAGATGCCAATTAAAAGCACTTTTGTTATCACAGCTGTTGTGAAGAGGTCTAAAGTAATTTCTAAGCAAGTTTTAGTAGACATTAAAATTAATAATCATGTAGAGAAGCAGATTTGCCTTGTAATTCCAAATTTAGTATTCAGTGTTACCTTGGGTTCAGAGTGGCTAAGTAGAGTGTCTGGTAACTTATGTTATGATGTAGGGAGTTAGAAATTTAAATGGGGGAGATTCTGAAGTAGAAGTAGCGTTCAATGACCATATTCAGAGAAGTAGGGTTGTAGGTGTGATTTGTACTTTAAATGAGATATCGCCAGCCGTAGAGCGGGGTTCTCCGTGTTTTGTGGGCAGTGTGATTACGAATGGTAGTCTAGAGGACTCGTTACGTGATGCTGCAGCTGCATTTCAGGGAAATATAGAGGATGAACAGTGTGTTCGGCTCTATGATGTGTTATTGTGTAATAGGAGAGTTTTTGAGGATCGCATTGGTATGGCCAATTGCTATACACATTCATTGAACGTTATTGATAGGTCAGTATTCACAGGACATAGATATCCTGTACCTTTCGCTTATCAGAGTGCAGTTGAGGCACAAATTAACCAGATGCTTGAAGATGGGATTATTGAGCACTCTAACAGTCCGTATGTTAATTCTTTGATCACGGTACCCAAAGCCGACGGCACAGTTCGTATTTGTTTAGACGCTCGTTTGGTTAACAGTAGAATTAGTTCAGATCAGCTGAAATCTATGTCAATAGAGGAATTAATGCAAACATTTGAGGGGAAGAAGTATTTCACTTGTGTAGATTTGAGTTCCAGTTTTTGGCAAGTGCTACTTATGTACGAAGATAGACCATTTACAGCTTTTAGTCATAAATATAACCTTTATCAATTTTGTAGAACACCTTATGGGTTAAAGAGTAGTTCAGCAGCTTTAATTAGAGCTTTAAACATCGCATTAGGGGATGACACAGGAGAGTTTGTAACCATTTACATTGATGATATTGTTACGTACCGCCGCGAACCGGCAGGAGACTTTCGGGTGAGCGACAGTGTGACAGACCAAAGCAGCTGTCTCGTTGGCCTTGGGCCGAACCATCAGCCGGAGAGAGAAAGTTACCACATCCTCCCGGCCCCTCCCACCGGCAGACACAATAGCGGGACATCTGTGAGTCATCGCGGGCGGGCCAGAATATACGTGAAAAGGCTGGACTTAGAACCATCGAGAACAGACTAAATGCGGCAATAGGTTGTCACATTTCGAACTTTCCAGGCCAGGGACTGATCCCATATAAACCTGCGAGCCGCGGCGAGGAGGCAGTTGTGTATGGGAGTGTATTGCAGTGTATTGGGCAGTATTGGTCAGTGCTAGTGTGTACTGAAGTGTTGTCGAGTGAGTGCGTACGGAGCAGTACAGCGGTTATTACTGGACGTCTACGGTAACAGGGTGGAAGCCTCTCTGCCAGGGTGCAACTTTGAGTCAGGACTGTTAGTGCTTGGAGGTGTCGCGGTGCTTCGTGGAAGGCGTGGTCGTGGGATCGACACGGGACGAGCAACATCGCACAAGGAGCAGCAAGAGGACTCTGGAAGTAAGTGACGTGGCAGGGACAAGGCTGTAGAGTACCTGTGTAGACTGTACGTGTGAGTGTAAGCTGGAACACTGTAACGCCTCACGGACAGGGAGAGCATAAATAGCGAGGACCGTGGTAGATTGTAAATGTGGAAACTAATAGTGACTAGTAGTGTTTTCTGAGGTTATACTCAGTGTGTGTGTGTGTGTGTATGTGTGCACTGTGTATGTTTGTAGGCCTGCAATAAAATTAATTATTTCTTTAAGCAGAAATTGGTGTTGTGCTTTATACCCACCGTAATCCAGTTAACAAAGGTGCCACTAGGGGGTGGCACGTAACAATATGGTAATTAGTTCACGCAGTTTTGAGGAGCATCCACGCCATTTAGATATAGTTTATCAGAAGTTAGATCAGGCAGGGTTCACTTTGAAGCTGTCTAAGACGTCATTCTGTCAGTCAGAAGTGACATTTTTAGGTCATAGATTGTCGAGTAGAGGTGTGACACCATAGGAAAGTAGGGTTAGCATGTGTGGACAGTTAGGCAACAGGGCATCGTTACAGACACTGAGAAATATGCTAGGTAGAGCAACGTGATGACGTTCATTTAAAGGGAGCCACTTGCAAGGTTGGAAGCAGGAGACGCAGAAACATTTATAGTTTCCAAAAGTATTGGCAAAACAGCATATGTGCTGGAGAATAGTGAGGGAAACAGATTATACGGGACGTATAATATACATAGTCTTCGAAAGTATGTGTCATAAAGTGAGGATGTTTAGCTGGCGAGCCAGCCTATCAAATGAGTAAGTGTGGTATTTGGTGCGTGGAAGATATGGTCTTCCAGGCAGGCGTATCAGAAGTCACACAGGGGGGTAGTATGTAAGTAAATGAGAGTTTTTGAGGTACAGGGAAATATGACGGGATTGTAGGATGCTCTTGAGCACTAAAATATCTCGATACACCAAGGCCAGATTTTGGCAGCGCTGGTGAATTCCCATTTGTCTCCTAGAGATGGGTGAGCGCTTGAACAGGGTAATTTTGCTTAAGGCGTCCACGAGGCAAAAGATGGACCATCAGAATGCGAAACAGTCCTTCATGAAACTCATACATTACAGCACACGTGATTTCTGTTTACGGCCTCGCCATGTAAGATTTGTAAGTGTGTAATTTAAGGTAATTTGTACAATGGTTTTATTTGTGTGAGGAGAACTGGTCTGTGTTGAGAACTAATATTAAGTAGAATATGGTCTACGGGAACTTACGGCACAGAAATATTTGGTGTTATATGTAATGCGCATTTACTGTTTTTTCTTTCAAAAGTCAATTATAATTTCGTCTGTTATAAAGAGAGATTAAGTATTATGGTCACGATGCGCTGCCACAATAGTGTGATCGTGTGCTCGGTGATAAGTGGGATTAAATTTCACAATAAGGAAGGAACCTCCAGTGAAATTAGGAAGTTCTAGGGAGATATACATATATCAGAACAACCTTGATGCGTGTGATGTGACATCTTATATACATAGTGCTCACACAGTAATTATGTCTATTTTTCCAACATAGAGAAATTTGAGAGGCGGAAATATCCGTGGAACACTATTCTATATGAAAAACATTGGACTGGTTGCAAAGTGCAATCCATAGTGACAACAAACTTTGACGCAAAGTGCGTAAAGAAAAATTATGAGTGTATATATCTGTAATTTAGGGTGATTTCATTTATGTAATATGTATTTTGGATGGGGATTATTAACATGTCTGGGATAATCGGATAATGGACCGTCGTCACGGTAAATCATCCGATGATCCGAGGCGAATATGTAACGTGTTTTTCGAGGGGTTTTTATGCCACTGGCATAAGTCAGTAGGAAGCCATTCTATATTTATTTACGCGGCAAATTGTTCAGCCAAGATAATTTTTCATGTTAATTTATTATTATTATTAAGGTATTTTTTGGAGCATTTTTTATAAAATTATAAGCATACAGATAGGTTTTCTATGTCTTAGAAAACACTATCAAGCAAATTATTACGATCTACATTATCATAGAAAATTATGTGATTACGGAATTTTACGGAGTTTCGTCAGTTAGGGTATTATGAGTGACATGACTCACTGGGAATTCAGATACAGGCTGATTCTTGTCAAGAAGCATTACGCAAGACTTGGTTGCATCGTCAAGAAAAGGCAGATAGTATGGAACGGCAATCGACTTCACCCTCCCGCCGAGTGTAATGAGCCAGAGGTGGGGAAGTAGCGCGTGGGGCTCAGCCAATCAGTGGAGACCACGTAAGCTGGAAGTCGGCACTGGAGTGGGAAGCCAACGAGGGTATATATCGTTTGGCGCGCCGTGGAATAAAGGACAATCTGTGTAAGACTTGACCAGTATGGTTGCACGCGTGAGTCGCTCCGATGTTCCGTGGAGTGGAGGACTATCTTTGTAAAACTTAACCAGTGTGGTTGTACGAGTGTTTGGCTCCGATGTTCGGACCATAAAGTGACTACATCTACAAGTATATCATCTACTAACGAAGAAGATGACGGCGTCCAGGAAACAGTGGGAAGCTCACTTCATCATCCAGTACGAGGGAAATGCTTCGGCAATTTCCAGTGGTAAGCGCGAATGACGCAGAACTACTCAATCTCTCGTTTCTCTTTGTTTTATATTCAATATTTCAGTAACTTCATAGCTTGGGAATAAGAGTAAAATCAATAATTTATTAGACTCCGTTCTCACGTAATTCACTATCGGTAATATTAAAATCGCAACGCTCCAATTTAAATTTTAAACTTATTATTATTATTAATTTTGCAATACTTGTTTTATATAATAAATTCATTTCTTTTACAATGCAATCTTTGCTTTCAGTAGGTAGCATTAGATATAGACCAATTCCTTCTCCTGATACAATTGTTGTTGGGTTAATGATCAAATCATACCACGATCTGAGTGAATAGATTCTTGAAGGTGTTCTGCCAGAGCTAGACGTTGTTAAATACAAATTTAGATTTCAACATTGCGTTGAGGTCTTGGCGCCTATTAAAACAACATAGCTTAGGCAAAGGTAAACAGTTAAATTTGTCACCCAACAGTTAGGGGCAGTCAACCAGTTACACTTGTACGCTCAACGTGGAGCAAGCGAAACCATTACAATGCTATAGAGACCTTGTACCCAACGGTTTAAGAGCAGCCAAATGATGAATGTTACGAAGCAAGTAAGAAATGAAACGAAAATTGCGGGTGTGTGTGTACGTCTCAATATCTCCTAGTGACATAGGTAATGAAATAACAAATAATACATGCCCCTCCTCCCCTAGACCGGGGTCAGCGCATCGGATCCCCTCGGCCGTTAATCTTGGTTTTCGTGACCGGGGCGCTGCCTCACTGTCAGACAGCTACTCAATTGTCCTCACGGGGCTGGGTGCACCCCGTTCCTGCCCTCACGTCAGCTTCTAAAATCCCTGACGGAGCCGGGAATTGAACCCGGGGCCTCCGGGTGAGAGACAGGCGCGCTACCCCAACACCACGGGGCCGGCTCCACATGACCTAGTGCTTCACCACAAACCAACCAAGCTACGTGCCTTATTTCAAGTTCCGGGACAGCTACTCCACACTCGATCTTACACACACTACTGCAGTTTCTACAGAAACACAAGTTATCACGCATACGGTACTGAAGTACACGGGGCTGATGATCAAAGATGTCTCGAGTCCCCCATACGGAGCGGTTAAGGTGCCTGGCGTAGCCACCGGGTATGTACGAGCCCGCCGTTTGGGAATTTGGAACCCCAGCCAGTACCTTCTCAAAGATTATTTTGGAATGAGATATAAATTAATCACAAAATGTTTTCAAGTACAGTATAACGCACTAGATTCTATTGAAGATACATACGGTACATTTCTGTCAGCACTCAATTCTAACGCATAGTTGAATAGAAAGGAGTGGAGTGCCTTCAGCAATGTTGCAGTACGTTACATCAATGAGTGGAATGTTACTTACCGCCAAATATTAAATATGTTGCTGATGAAGCTGATGAATGCAGTCCACTACACTTCCCTACAAAACATTTCTCATTAACAAAATAAACCAACACAAACTTCAAACGCTAAGCGCTGATTGCGAGCACCCATCCTGCAGGTTCTTGCAGGAGTACCACTTGTTATTATAATACGTTATAAATTGTTATTGTATTAGTAATAAATACGGTACCTTTAAGTTCTTTTATTTTATAGATGTAATTTCTGATGTGTCCTATATCAAAATGTATTGTATGCATGTAATTGATCAAATGGATAAATAAAAATCTAATCTAACGAGCCGACTCGAGCGCAACTTCTCGTGCTCGCAACGGCCAGAGAGCGAAGCGACGCACCCGGGTCAACAACAATGAGCGGGACCTTTTATAACGAATTCTGTTTGCCTTTTAAGCTTTCCCATTATTAAAAGGTGCTCAGGTAGATTTATTTACAGTGTCAAGCTGTCAAGTACGACCGTGTTTTAAAATCAGGTCCTTTCCACTTGTCACCTTCCGCATTCGCGAACTGAAGTACCGTATTTAAACGAGATACTCAAAGATGGGGGCATTTTTCCAGAACTTAATGATGTTCCCCAACTCAGATATCTATTAATTTAATAGCTGCAGTACCTGGATTTCTTAAATTAAACATTTTGAAGAAAATTAAATGCGCCAGTTTCCCTTTTCATAGTTTAAGGACGTTCTCTAACTCACATTCGCAGTAATTTAATTCCTGCAAGATATTGAAGTCAAACGGAACATTTTGGCGAAAATCTCACCTGTTTTTACCTTCCGTTCATGAGTTATAGTGAAAGTTGGGAAAATTTAAGATGTATGTATGTCTACCTCTTATTAATCCCGTTTTCCAACGGGGTCGGGGATGAGATGCGATGGAAGTCATTGTGGCGATGGTTTTTACGGCCGGATGCTCTTCCTGACGCCAACCTCATGAGAGATGAAATGAATGATGGTGAATGAAACTGGGCAAGGATGTGGAAGGAAGCGGCCGTGGCCTGTCAGAAGGTACCGTCCCAGCATTTGCCTGGTGTTGAAAATGGGAAACCACGGAAAACCATTTCAAGAACGGCCGACGGTGCGGCTCGAACCCACGCGCCTACCGAGTCAGCAGAGAGCTTGGCCCCATGACCTAATGCTGCGCTTTAGCCAGCGTAGCCACTACTGTCGGTTGGGAAAATTTAAGATACCTTTCAGAATTTAAGGACGATCAACAACTAGGATACCGTGTATAATATTTTGGTAGCTGCAACACCCGGAAGTCAAAACTACCATTTCGGTGAAAACCGCACCTCATTTTCACTTTTCGTTCATAAGTTACCAGAATAGCAAGTTTTTGATGAAAAAAAAAAAAAATAGGGATGATTCCAAAGTCCGAGTTTGGTGATTTTTCTGGGGATGTTGAGGGGTTCCTATAGAACATATTTCAGAAAGATACGGCCGCTGTATAAATATTTATTTCCGTCTTGGGTCAAATTTTGGCCTAAAAACGCTAAATGACCTTGATGTCAAAGCCCGTCAAATGGAACAACATTATACACTGGTCAAAAAAGTATTGCATATTGCAAGCTTATGTATTTGTGAACTAAATATAATACACGTGCTTTATCCGATAACTGTTTTATTTATATATGTAGCGTAATAATAATAAGTACATACGGGGCGCATTTTTAAAGTAAAACCTGTTGGGATATTACGCCGTTGCAGCGCTGCGGTCAGCATTCCGTGCAGGGGCGCTGTGCACCTGCATCTATTCGAGAACTCAAGCGACGGTGCTGCCGTAATCTGGAACTAGCGTGAGGGTGATGGAAACATAAACAAACAGATGCTATAACTGTTGGTGTCGGGGTGACGTCCTCTTTGCCAAGAATGTGTGTTGGTATTTATTTTTGTTGAAAATTCTTGTTTTTGAGATTGGCGCTACTTTGGAAACGGTGAATTTTGTGAAAAAGTTTGTTTGACGTTTATGGAAGGTGCCTATGCCCTCTAGGCGGACAGCAAGTTTCAAGTGTGTAGGAGAAAAAAAAAAGATAGCCTACTTGCCTACGAACTTTGCCGATATCTCCCGAACGCATGGCCGGATTTTAACGAACGAGGTATTGTTGGCGTTGGTGTGACGCCCTCTTTGCTAAGAATGTGTGTTGGTATTTAAAAAAATGATTTTTTTGTTTTTGACATTGGCGCTATTTTGGAAACTGTGAATTTTGGGAAAAAAAAAGTTTGTTTGACGTTTATGAAAGGTGCCTATGCCCTCTAGGCGGACAGCAAGTTTCAAGTGTGTAGGAGAAAAAAAAATGATAGACTACTTTCTGGCGAACATTGGCGATAATTCGCGAACGCATGATCGGATTTTAACGAATGAGGTGTTGTTGGCGTTGGGGTGACGTCCTCTTGGCTAAGAATGTATGTTGGTATTTAAAAAAATAAAATTGCAAATGTTTGTTTTTGACATTGGCGCTAATTTGGAAACGGTGATTTTGGAAAAAAGTTTGTTTGACGTTAATGAAAGGTGGCTATGCAAGCAAGTTTCAAGTGTGTAGGAAAAAAAAAAAGATAGCCTACTTTCTCGCGAACATTGACGATAATTCGCGAACGCCTGGTCGGATTTTAACGAATGAGGTGTCGTTGGACTAGAGCTGGCGAGGGCTTTGCTTTGGACGACTTGTACTGTTTTTCAAAAAAATTACAAAAATTTTGTTTTTGAAAGTAGGCGATAGTCTGAAAACCAAACATGATAGAACGTTGTGGCATGGTTTAAACGAACGATCTTTATGACCTTTATTTTTATAGTATTTTTTTTTTAAAACATTCAAATTTTGAAATTCAAATATTTTGGAAACTAACAAGGTTACAAAAGAAGTTTGTTTAATGTCAATGAATAGTCCTGGCCCCCTTTACCACGAAGATAAATTGCAAGTGTCAATGACATAAACGATGCATTTTCAAACTTTTTTACCTGTTTTTTAAAAATGTTTTAAATTTTAAATAAAGAGTGTTTGTAGACTGAGAACCGGTAGTGCTGGGCGTGTGTTACAACGAGGCTTTGACTGGCCATGGTGAATACAGGAAATGGCTATTTCGACGGGGCGATCTATGGCAGAACGACAGAACAACGGGTCGCTTTTCGATATTTTCCTATGACAGATGAATGAAGGTGAATATTTCAAAATCCCTCACGGTGATCTCGGTGACCGTGACCGGAAGAGATGAATTGTTATTTTGGCGGGGCAGCTTATTACGATTAGTTTTGTGATATTTCCTATGACGGATGTAGGCGAATATTTGAAAATGTGTGCTAGGATTTTTTTAACCCTGAAGGGGATTTTTAACGTTTTAGTCAACGGTGATGAACGAGACCACTCTCTGACACAGCAGGCGGTTGTAGGATATGCCCAGGTGATTCTTGGACATGGTCATGTATTGAGGATGGCTAATGATTATTATTAATACAGTAAAATGTTTAAGACATACACGTTTTCATTGCTAACACACACAGTCCTGCTCGCTGGAGACTGAATACTGTACCTAGCCAGAGGCCTTGTCAGAGCTGTTGCTGCTGCTGATAAGGCAGGAATGTGCATGCAGGCAGGAAGTGCAGTGTCAAGTTACTTGCCTCGTGGTGGCTAGCAGGTGTGAGGTTTAAGCAGAGACCGCCATGTTGGTTCCTAGACTGTCGTACTAGCGATGTATAAGAGGCAGCCATTTTGGTTCTTTATTAAAATCATGAAACTAGTATAAGATACAGGAATCTTGACTTAGTTCCTGTTGTCCCTCGTGGAACATAGGGCATCAATGAAGCATCTCCATCTGGTCCTGTTTGCTGATAACCTCTTCACCTCACTCCAGGTCTTTCCCTCCTCTATAGCCTCCAAGTGGACAGATCTGCGCCACGTTTGTCAACGGAGGAAGATGGTGAAACTTCCTTGTTCACTAAGGGACCATTGGCCACGAGAGACTCCTGCTGCAGCTGACAAAATGAAGGTCTGACACAAAACTTGCATTATGTACTAGAATTAGCATTTGGGAACAGTTCATTTAGTCAGTGTAGTTATGATATTGTTGCATTATTTTTGTAACCACTATTTTCGCTGCGAGTTTATACAGGGTCTTTATATTTGCTTGGCTAGGACATTCTCGCTCATGCGCTCCGCCAGTGACGGCTCAGTTGCGTATGTACGGCAGATCATGGTGCTTAAAATCAGTAACATGTATTTTTAGTCACCATGCTTACAGTAGATGATGAAAATATTCCCCATCCGCTGCCAAACATAACCGGCATCTCCTTATGAAGTATCAGGTTAATCTGGTTAATTTAGCTTCAGTAAGGAAATAACGACTTTAACGTCTATTTTTATTGTTTACTGAACCTGTACATCATCATCATCATCTTGTACAGTTTCCAGCCCCTGTACATTTGAATCTCAAATTAGCCAGTTGTTTTATTGTCCGATTTATAGGAATGGGTCTCCCTGGAAATTTTACTCGAAACCTTTGTCTTGTTCTAGCGCTCGATTTCCTGCACTTTATGTATGTATTGTGCAGATATACATGCAGTGGCGGATTTAGAGGGTGGTCTGCAGGACTGCAGCCCCCCCCCAGTTCTTCACACGTACATAATTTACAGGAAGCAACATTACATATTCAATTGGGTTCAACTCCAGAATAGCGCAATAATTGAATGCTTCTCTTCGCATGATAATGTCGTATGATTCCATGTCCCTCTCTTGTGACTGCCAGGACATGGCACTGTTATCTGGCCATAAGGCTTTGAATCCGCTTCCCCCTCCGTGTGCGCTACAAGGCGCTCTAGCGGATTGCAGACCACTGTGTCTTATTTGTTGTCCACCGATCGCGATAGATGCCTTGAAACAAAAACATGAGTATTGTTAATTCAGTGCATTTTTTAAAAACTATCAAACTTAACAGTTTAACCCTAAATGAGAAGTGTGATATTAAAGCTCGAGGTAGACCTACCCCAGAATTGAAAATCTCCCAGACTGGTAAGAGCCGTGACAAAGAGTACACAAGAATTTTCAATCCAGATGTATATAGTAAACATGAATGGTTGTGTGGGTGCGAAGTTCAAAATGCACTTTTTTGTTTCCCGTGCCTTATTTTTGGAAATGCCAGTGAAGGAGCAAACAGTGCGTGGGTTGATAAAGGAGTTCGTGATCTGAAGAGACTTGGTGATAAAATAAAGAAACATGAAAAATCAGTAAAACATGTGGACAGTGAGCTAGGTTCCGTAGATGTGCGCCAGGGTTTAAGTCAGGACTATGAGGAAGCTGTACTGCGTCATAACAATGAAGTAAGCAAAAATCGGCAAGTACTATCCAGAATAATAAACTGTATTAAGTTTTATGGGTCAAATGAACTAGCGTTGAGAGGACATGACGAGAGGCCAGACTCCGAGAATACATAAGAAAAAGGAAAGGAACATCGAAAATGATCCAGGAAGAATCGTTGCAGTGCATGCTGGAGGTATGCAGAGAGGCTATTTTGGAAGAGGTATCCAAGTCTGAATTTGTAGCAATCATGGCTGATGAGACGACGGATGTGTCGGATGGATTTCAGCCTGTTCTTGTGCTAAGGTACTGTGATTCGCAAGGTAATGCTGCAGAACGGTTTTGGGGATTTTTTAATCCTTCTGGTCAAAATGCAGAGACTGTTTCAGAATGTATTCTTTCCCAGCTTGGCGTTATTCTGAAAGATAAGAAGAATTAACTCATTGCCCAGATGTACGATGGTGCGTCTGTTATGAGTGGTACCGTCAGTGGCGTGAAGACAAGAGTTAGGGAAGTGTACCCGAACGCCCATTTTATACATTGCTTTGCACACCAACTTAATTTGATAATGGAGAGAGCTGCTAAGCAAAACACGAAAACAAGAATATTTTTTGCAAATTTGTCTTCAATACCGGCATTCTTTTCCTGATCACCCCGAAGAGTATCCGTTTTAGATTCTTGTGTGGCTAAACGGATACCTGCTGCTGGAGCCACAAAATGGAATTTTAAATCGAGAACAGTCAATACTGTATTCGAGAGAAAAAAAAAAGAAGCTTTAATAGATTGCTTTTAACTACTGATGGAATACGAGTCTTCAAGTGACTTCACAATCAGAGAAGCATCGCTTTGCACAAGTACCTTCAGAATGAAGAGTTCAACTTCTGGCTGAAATTCTTTCATCATATCATGCCTCATGATATTTTATACAATCAACTTCTAAATCGGCAGGCAGATATAGCAAAAATTTGTTGCGATGTTTCAAACTTTGTTAAAACTGTTAATGATGTGAGAAATACAATACTGGACTCCAACGAAAATTCTGAAACCGGAAATGTAAACAAACAACACTATGTTCAGGAAACTGCGACTAGAGTGTCTGCGGCTAAGGAAGACTGTGATGTCATCATAAACCAGGCAAATAGCCGGTTTCAATTTACAAATCATCTCCAAGTGTCAACTCTGGTGATGCCATCAAATTCTTCTTCCTTCAAATCAGATTTTCCTGAGAAAGAGCTAAATGACCGTGTACGACTTTTTCCTACTTTTGACAAAAAAAAAAAATACAAACTGAACTATCTGTTTTATTTTTATACTCCAGAGAAGAATTCAGATCACTGTCTGGAGTTATCCAGCTGCTTCAGTTCATCATCTCGAACAATCTTCAGTCATCACTTTCAGAAGTAGTGAAACTTCTTCGCATTGCAGCAACTCTGCCAACTACAAGTGAACCAGAAAGGTGTTTCTCAGCCATGAAGAGGATAAAAATGTACCTCCGTAGCACTCTGGGTGAAGAAAGACTGGCAGCTTTGGCAATGCTGTCAATGGAAACAACTTTGATGAGAAATATACCAAATTTCAATGAGAAGGTTATGAACAAATTTTCAACCTACAAGTCTCGCCGAATGCAGCTCATCTATAAATAAGGTAACATTCAGTAATTAAACATGCAGCCCCCCCCCCCCCCCTCCTAGTGTTAAATAGACGAGCCGCCACTGTATACACGTTCAAGTAATGAATATTTCACATAAGGCATTACAGCACTATACACAATCACAATAAAATAACTGGCCAAGAGATTCAAACGTACAGGATCAGTAAACGATAAAGAGAGACGTAAAAGTCGTTATTTCCGTACTGAATCTAAATTAACCGGAAACTTCATAAGTAGATGCCGCGGATGGTAAACATTTACTGCATCTACGGTAAGCATGGTGTGTAAAAATGCATGATACTGATTTTAAGCACCGTATTCTGCCGTACATACAAGCGTGCGACAGCCGGCAACTGAGGCGTCACTGGCGGAGCGAGAATGTCCTAGCCAAGCAAATATAAAGACCCTGTATCTGGAAACACGATACGCAATTCACCACGAGGAGATTACATTTCGCCGTAAGGAAAGTAGGAGAATAATAGGCAAGGATAGTCAATGCAGGAGTGTTGGACTTACATGTTTACACTGACCCTTAAGTCTGGGGCTTCGTCTCTAGAATCTGATTGATGGTTAGAATGAGCTATTTTTCTTATGTCATTGGATGGTACATTTTCAACAATATGTTTAACAACAGTTTTCCTCATTTCTTCACCAATCAGATTGGTAATGTCAGCACAGGAATGTTTGGAATGCAAAATCAGTCCCATATGTAAACCATTTGCTCTTTGTGCATCAATCCAGGATGGTAGATCAGAAAATGGCCTTCCTAGCTTTGCAAGATTGTACACTGTGCGAAAAACTCTGCATGTATTCTGCCTTGGAGGCTGGATTTAGACAGCTCCTTAACCCGGTCCATGAGTCAATCCTAATTGGCTACATGGATAATTCTTGCCAGGCGCGTCCACGTCGCGGGGGTGGGCAACGGTACTGTAATATACCATGGAACTACAGTACCGGCTAAGTTCTGGTGAGGACCCAGTCCTATGGGGTATAACATAGGCCCCGTGCACAGGGTTACGTGCGAAGACCTCAACGGAATCTGCAGCGGAGAAGATGGACTTCGGAACGGTGGAGATTGCGGAAGAGGCAACCCAGTACTCGGGGAATAGTATGAGTACAGCATCAATCGGCAGCGTCTGTTTCCCATGTTAGGGGCGGCTGCAAGGGCGTCTGTTCTCCATGTTAGGGGCGGCCTGAATAATAGCTGGCAGTAGCTTCATAAAATACCTTTGGGAGTGGCGACCCCATCGTAATAATAGCCTAAAATGGAAATGGCACTTCCAATGATTCGGAAAAGGTTAGGGCGTACCCTGCAGGCGACGCGCAGTTCCTTTGGTACTGGGGGAACTGTGAGAAATGGGCGACCAGTAACCGAAATGAAAGTGGGAATCATGAATGTCATGACCCAGACAGGCAAGGTGGAGGAGGTGGTAGACTTCATGTAGAGGGAGAAGGTTGGAATGATGGGGCTGAGTGAAGTGAAATGGAAAGGTAAAGGAAGGAAGAAATTGAGGAAAGGATATACATTATACTGGAGTGGTGGCCAAGAGGCAAAAAATGGCGTGGGACTGATAACCTCGAAACAACTGGAGGAGTATGTTGAAGTGGTAGAGTGTGTGAGTGACAGAATAATGAAAATTAGAATGAAGATGAAGAATGACGTGATGGACTTCATACAAGTGTATGCACCACAGACTGGAAACAGAGAAGAAGATATTGAAGTATTCCTGGAGGATGTAGAAAGAGTAATCTCAGATGTAGAAGTGGTGATCATGGGAGATATGAATGCACAAGTCGGAAATGAGAGACAAGGAAAGGAAGAAGTCGTTGGACCATATGGATATGGGAAAAAGAACCGGGAAGGAGAGGAACTTGTAAACTTTTGTGAAGGAATGGACTGATAGTGGGTAATTCATGGTTTCGGAAGAAAAACAGCAGGAAAATTATGAGATATGGGTGGGGTGATAGAAGAACAAAATCAGTAATTGACTACTTCCTGGTGGAAAGGACAAATCGCAGAAAGCTGATGGATGTGACAGCTTTACCAGGAGAAGCATTTGATGGGGACCATAAAACTGTGGTGGCAAAATTTAGATGGGGAAAATTGGAAAACCTAAAGGAGATCAGAGAAAGTAAAATAAAAGTATGGAAATTGAAAGACAAAGCTGTACAGGAAGATTTTCAGGAGAGATTGAAGCAACAAATCCCAGTTACAGAAGTGGAAAATGTAGAAGAGGAATGGTCCCACTTTAAAAAGGCATTTGCTGGTGCAGCAGAGAGTGCTTGTGGTAGGACGTCAACAAGAGTGAAAGAGAAGGAGACACCGTGGTGGAATGAGGAAGTGAGGAAAGCAGTGAAAGAAAAGAAGTCTGCATGGAAAGAATGGAACCGAGATCAAACAGAAGAAAGCAAAAGGAAGTATCACGACAGCAAACGGAGGTGTAAGAAAGTGGTAGGAGAAGAAAAGAAGAAAAGTTGGGAAGAATTTACACGAAGAATGGACACAGATATAAGTGGCAGTAAAAGGATGCTGTATGGGCTTCTAAGAAGTAAGAGGAAAGAAAGGGTTACTACAAAGCTGGTGAAAAAGGAAGATGGAGAGTTGTTAACACACCCGGAAGAGATAAAGGGACGATGGAAGGAGTATTTCGATAAGCTATTGAACGTGAGCAATTGTAATGGTGAGATCGAAGTGACACAGCCTGACGACTCTATAACAGAAGATGATATAACAATGCTGGAGGTAGAATTAGCAGTACAGAAAATGAAGATGGGAAAAGCAACAGGGGTGGATGAGATCAGTGTAGAAATGATAAAGGCTGCTGGACCTGTTGGTATGCAATGGCTGTATCGACTGCTAAAATGTGTGTGGAAACGGAAATGTGTACCAGAAGACTGGGTGAAAGGGCTAATAATACCAGTGTTTAAGAAAGGGGACAAGAAAGTGTGTGATAACTATAGAGGGATCACCCTTATATCACAGATAGTAAAAATACTGGAAAGGATATTAGAAAGAAGAATGAGAAGAAAGGTGGAAGGAGAGTTGCAAGAGGAACAGTATGGCTTCAGGAGTGGAAGATCCACAGTGGACCCAATCTTTAGCTTGAGGCAGGTGATGGAAAAGAACTGGGAATATGGAGAGGATTTGATCATGACTTTCATAGATCTAGAAAAGGCATATGATAGTGTCCCCAGAGAGAAGGTATGGGAAACCATGGTTAAGAAGAGACTGGGAAGAGAAATGTTGGAAATGGTGCAAGCAATGTACAACAACTGTGTTAGCAGGGTTCTGACCCCTGTTGGAAAGACAGATTGGTTTAGGAACAAGACTGGACTAAGACAGGGGAGTGTGCTGTCACCTCTTTTATTCATAATGGTAATGGATGAAATTGTAAAGGAAACAAAGGAAGCATATGGACATAAAGAAATGAAGTTACTATTATTTGCAGACGATATTGTGGTCTGGGGAAGGAACACCGAAGAAGTGCAAAAACAACTAGATGCACTAAACGAAAATATTCAGAAGTATGGCCTGAAAATCAGTATAGAGAAAAGCAAGACCATGGTGATGACAAGAGGGGAAAGACAAGGAAAGGGCATTGTGAAAATTGGAAGTCAGAGTTTGGAAATTGTGGACACGTTCCAATACCTAGGAAGTGAATTGATGCAAACTGGTAGGTTGGACATGGAGATTGGCAGGAGGGTACAGCAGAGCAATGTATTCTATCAAAGTGTAAGAAAACTTGTTTGGGATAAGGAAGTACCAAGGAAAAGCAAGGAGGTAATGTATAAAATGTACTATGTACCCATATTAACGTATGCAGCTGAGACTTGGACCCTGACGAGCAGGCAAGAGAGTAGAATCCAAGCCAGTGAAATGAAATTCTTAAGAAGTATGATAGGTAAGACAAGGAAAGACAGAGTGAGGAATGAAGATGTTAGGAAGGAAGTTGGGATGGGAAAACTAAATGAGAGAATTGAGAAGAATAAACTAAGGTGGTTTGGACATGTAAAGAGGATGGAGGAAAATAGAATACCAAGACAGATGCTGGAGGCGAAGTGCAAGGGTAAGAGAGCAAGGGGAAGACCTAGAACAAGGTGGATTGATTCAGTGAAGAACAGCGTGAGAAAAAGAAATCTGGACTGGGACAAGATCGTGGAAGAAGAATGGTGGAAGGAAAGAGGAAAGTGGAGAAGTGCCATAAATACCCCGACCCGGCAGGAGCTGGATAAGGGGAAATGATGATGATGATGTATTCTCGTGGTAAACCCCTTCTTGTTTTGCAGTTGTGTTTTGAAGAACTTGTTTCTTGGCCTTCTCAAGAATTTTAACATACTGAGCATGGGCATGGGAATTCATGTGATCAAAGATTTTTGATGTGTAACATCTTTCCACTCGGTATCTGGATATTTTTGTGGCACTCGGTAGCTGGACATTTTTGTGGGAGTGATTTTGGAAAAGGGACGGAAATGGATGGGACAGAAGTGCATGGGCTGAAACAATGAGCGCGCCTGGTGGCGGAGATCGGTACAACGACGTTCTGTACGCCATGTGGCTATGGGGAATGTATATCGCATAGTTTAGTTCAAGGTTTGGAGACCCCAATTAAGATATTTCTACAATAAATCATCATCAAGTTGTCGTTCTTTCGATTTATTAAATTTTCATACTTTTGCTGTATTCTTATTTAATGTAAGCACTCGATGTACTGTCGGCCATGTGGCTATGTGAAATCTATATTGCATCAACAAACACTCCAAACAACGTAGGAATTCAGTATATTAACATCGACTACTAACAATAATTGAAACTTTGTTGGTCTGAACGTATTACTGGGAGAAACATATTTAATATACCTTCTGCACACCTAATTTATAATCGCTCCTATACTTGGCAGTGCGCTGTATCGACAAAAAGAGGCCATTTTCAATAACATCGCTGGCATGGGTTCACTAACTGGCCGGTATAGAGCGCAGCTCGCATCAAGTAGGCAGTGGAATGCTTCCGCCACGGCCGACTACCGTAGTTCAACTAGTTGAAGGATGTCACTACTGCAGATCTATCGGAGAACTTTGTTTTAATTAAATATATATTTTACATTGCAAAATGCACAATATAATGCTCAATTGTATAACGCATCAGTACTCAAAAAACAATAAATATAAAAAAAATAAGCAAAAGAATACAACTATGTTAGGATTAGAACCCCAGCTGGCCGGTTGAGAGACCAACGCTGTAACCACAGACCTAATTATGTCCTCCCAAAATGAATGTTATCAATCAATTAAGATACAACGTCTTAGCCAATGATGACTTTGACTAAACGATTTCTTCACTGGAGTATATTTCAAACAAAGTTCATTTCATACAAAGTTTCTATTATTTTTATATCTGAAGGCTATATTGCATGCAACATATTCAAATTAGTGAAATATAGTTCAGAACGAGAGATCAGCTGCCATCTTGTCTGCAACCGAGACGGCTCAGCTTTTTAAAGCCACTTCTGCACTATCATATTACAAAATACACTTTAATTTTCCATTGCGAAATGCACGATATGTTATCAATCGATTAAGATACAACATCTTAGCAAATAACAATTATTATATATTACGGCACTGGAGTTTTACAAGTAGTTATTTCAATGACCAACAGAGTTCACTGTTAACAAGGGATTTGCGCTCCCGGGACGCACATAGTAGGATAACATGTCACATCATATGCGACTACTGTAAGGCTCGAATAGTTTTTTTTCTTATTGCCTGACGCATTTTCACATCACAATCACCAAAAGCCTTTACAGAATAAGAACACCACTCAATTGATAAGAGAGTTCGTTCTGATTTAAAAGCACCCAAAGTTCAACGTGCTCTGACGCATAGTTTGCAACCGAATCCTTTTGTTTTGGTTTTGTAGGATAACCATTCGTGTTCTTTGAATTTAGTTTTCCACTGAGCAGGACTCAGAAATGTTGGCAAACATTCAAAATCTGCATCATCTAGGCCTACACTGTTGGTTTCTATTTCACTTGTGCTTTGTTGTCTGTGAGAGACAAAGCCGAATTCATCAAATTTTTCCCAGACCGATTATCTTCAACACAATCACCAGTTTCGCTGAAATTTCTCTTTTGTCCTCTCACGGCAAATTTATCCATATCAACTCTGCAGCCGATGCTGATAAAATACTTTAGTTGCAATAATGCTGCTTGGTACACAATCGTACTGACCATACACCACAACACTAGTTTTTAACCCGACAACGAGACGGGAGACTGTGGTCTTTTTAATTAAGTTCCTCCACAAGTAACCAACCTTGTTTTATAGATTTTCGCCAAGCAGGAGCCCAAAAGTCAAGAATATTATGTCTTGTCGATTGACAGTAGATATTTTAAAAGTAAAGATCTATTTAAACAATGTAAAAGTTATGATATTTTCTTACCGAGTGTTGTGTATTTACTTGAGATAACACGAACATTCTAGTTGCTATGCCCAGAACATTCTAATCTGGAACCTTGCATCCCCTCACTCCATACTTGGACTACTCTGTATATATGCGCCCGCAGACTGTAGATGCTAGTTCCGATCTGGACCGCTCAAGTTACGTCCACCTTGTGTATCAACTAGTGTTAAATCAACCGTTTACTTATATTAACAAGTGTGTGTTATTTATCTTGTATCTCCCACGATATAACACTGAGAAATATGTTTTAAAACATCAGATGTAGCGGTATATTCCTAAGGTGGCGACTATGGTCATCACAAGTTACCGGTCACAGCCATGTTTTTTTAAAGCGCTCTGCTGCAGCAGAGGCGAAGAGATCTCACTTTATGAGTCTTTCTGCATGGACGGCCATGGCCGTTCTTTTTTTCCACTCTAGTTTGCTGCAGCGATGCCGAAGCACTTTACGGGTTCGCATTAAAAAGGAACGCACGGTTCTATATTGGCGGTGCCTACAGGCGAATGTTTATCGGTGAAGGTAGCTTGGTACCAGTGGATGAATGATCATGAAATGTAATTAAACTTATATTAATTCCTACGGCGCAAACAAATTTAAGATCCACCGGTTTTCAGTGGCGGTATGCTATTTGACATTGAAAGCAGTGACCGTATGCCATTGGGCCTTTTAAAGCTGTGCCGGTATTCCATACCGGCACATACCGCCTCACTTCCCTCCCTGCATTTATATAAAGATAAGTGGCAGTTTGACAGCATTAATGTGTTCATTGCATCGTTTATTAAAAGTCCTCCCAGTCTGGCCAATATATGTGAGTTTGCAAGGGTTACATTCTAGTTTATACACCCCTTTTTTGTGGGAGTTACTTCCTCCATTTTTGGTCCGTATTGACTTTGATGATTTATAGCAAAAAACGTTATTCCGTCGATCAATACATTAGGTTACATATAATTTAAAAGTGGTACATGTTTCGGGCAGTCATATAGCCCTTCATCAGCCACATCTTGTCGAATATAAAGAAACAATCAACATAACATCAAAGACATTGTGACCACATTAAAAACATGCATAAAACTAGATTAAAAACAGGTCAACAAACATGGAAATAAAATATATGTGCACATCGTTAAAATAACACTAAAACGGCTCTCCGGCCCATGAGTTCGTAGAAGTGAGTAAGGTCACATAAATATTTGCACTGTGTGGAGTCAGTCAATCACTGTTCATTTTCTTGATATTAATTAATGTGGCTAGAGGGAAGTCTTTTGGATATTCCTTAATATGGGCTTGAAGTGTCAAGTTGTGAAGATGTGTAGTCGAAAAATGGATCTCATAACCGTGGCCAAGTTAGCTTGGGCAAAAAAAACGATGGTCCGAAGTGAAGCATGGAGAACCAAATCTTAAAGAGAAACCAGAAAGAAAGGACCATCGGTTTTTTCGCCCAAGCTAACTTGGCCACGGATATGAGATCCATTTTTCGTCCGTTTCGACTACACACCTTCAAATGTCCATATTCAGGAATATCCAAAACACTTCCCTCTAGCCACATTAATATCAAGAAAATGAACAGTGATTGTCCGACTCCACACAGTGCAAATATTTATGTGACCTTACTCACTTCTATGAACTCATGGGCCGGAGAGCCGTTTTAGTGTTATTTTAACGATGTGCACATATATTTTATTTCCATGTTTGTTGACCTGTTTTTAATCAAGTTTTATGCATGTTTTTAATGTGGTCACAATGTCTTTGTTGTTATGTTGATTGTTTCTTTCTATTCGACAAGATGTGGCTGATGAAGGGCTATATGATTGCCCGAAACATGTCATCATCATCATCATCATTTCCCCTTATCCAGCTCCTGCCGGGTCGGGGTATTTATGGCACTTCTCCACTTTCCTTCCACAATTCTTCTTCCACGATCTTGTCCCAGTCCAGACTTCTTTTTCTCACGCTGTTCTTCACTGAATCGATCCACCTTGTTCTAGGTCTTCCCCTTGCACTTGGCCTCCAGCATCTGTCTTGGTATTCTATTTTCCTCCATCCTCTTTACATGTCCAAACCACCTTAGTTTATTCTTCTCAATTCTCTCATTTAGTTTTCCCATCCCAACTTCATTCCTCACTCTGTCTTTCCTTGTCTTACCTATCATACTTCTTAGGAATTTCATTTCACTGGCTTGGATTCTACTCTCTTGCCTGCTCGTCAGGGTCCAAGTCTCAGCTGCATAAGTTAATATGGGTACATAGTACATTTTATACATTACCTCCTTGCTTTTCCTTGGTACTTCCTTATCCCAAACAAGTTTTCTTACACTTTGATAGAATGCATTGCTCTGCTGTACCCTCCAGCCAATCTCCATGTCCAACCTACCAGTTTGCATCAATTCACTTCCTAGGTATTTGAACGTGTTCACAATTTCCAAACTCTGACTTCCAATTTTCACAGTGCCCTTTCCTTGTCTTTCCCCTCTTGTCATCACCATGGTCTTGCTTTTCTCTATGCTGATTTTCAGGCCATACTTCTGAATATTTTCATTCAGTGCATCTAGTTGTTTTTGCACTTCTTCGGTGTTCCTTCCCCAGACCACAATATCGTCTGCAAATAATAGTAACTTCATTTCTTTACGTCCATATGCTTCCTTTGTTTCCTTTACAATTTCATCCATTACCATTATGAATAAAAGAGGTGACAGCACACTCCCCTGTCTTAGTCCAGTCTTGTTCCTAAACCAATCTGTTTTTCCAACTGGGGTCAGTACCCTGCTAACACAGTTGTTGTACATTGCTTGCACCATTTCCAACATTTCTCTTCCCAGTCTCTTCTTAACCATGGTTTCCCATACCTTCTCTCTGGGGACACTATCATATGCCTTTTCTAGATCTATGAAAGTCATGATCAAATCCTCTCCATATTCCCAGTTCTTTTCCATCACCTGCCTCAAGCTAAAGATTGGGTCCACTGTGGATCTTCCACTCCTGAAGCCGTACTGTTCCTCTTTCAACTCTCCTTCCACCTTTCTTCTCATTCTTCTTTCTAATATCCTTTCCAGTATTTTTACTATCTGTGATATAAGGGTGATCCCTCTATAGTTATCACACACTTTCTTGTCCCCTTTCTTAAACACTGGTATTATTAGCCCTTTCTCCCAGTCTTCTGGTCAACATTTCCGTTTCCACACACACACTTTAGCAGTCGATACAGCCATTGCATACCAACAGGTCCAGCAGCCTTTATCATTTCTACACTGATTTCATCCACCCCTGTTGCTTTTCCCATCTTCATTTTCTGTACTGCTAATTCCACCTCCAGCATTGTTATATCATCTTCTATTATAGAGTCGTCAGGCTGTGTCACTTCGATCTCACCAGTACAATTGCTCACATTCAATAGCTTATCGAAATACTCCTTCCATCGACCCTTTATCTCTTCTGGGTGTGTTAACAACTCTCCATCTTCCTTTTTCACCAGCTTTGTAGTAACTCTTTCTTTCCTCTTACTTCTTAGAAGCCCATACAGCATCCTTTTACTGCCACATACATCTGTTTCCATTCTTCGTGTAAATTCTTCCCAACTTTTCTTCTCCTACCACTTTCTTACACCTCCGTTTGCTGTCGTGATACTTCCTTTTGCTTTTTTCTGTTTGATCTCGATTCCATTCTTTCCACGCAGACTTCTTTTCTTTCACTGCATTCCTCACTTCCTCATTCCACCACGGTGTCTCCTTCTCTTTCACTCTTGTTGACGTCCTACCACAAGCACTCTCTGCTGCACCAGCAAATGCCTTTTTAAAGTGGGACCATTCCTCTTCTACATTTCCCACTTCAGTAACTGGGATTTGTTGCTTCAAACTCTCCTGAAAATCTTCCTGTACAGCTTTGTCTTTCAATTTCCATACTTTTATTTTACTTTCTTTGATCTCCTTTAGGTTTCCAATTTTCCCCATCTAAATTTTGCCACCACAGCTCTATGGTCCCCATCAAATGCTTCTCCTGGTAAAGCTGTCACATGCATCAGCTTTCTGTGATTTGTCCTTTCCACCAGGAAGTAGTCAATTACTGATTTTGTTCTTCTATCACCCCACCCATATCTCGTAATTTTCCTGCTGTTTTTCTTCCGAAACCATGAATTACCCACTATCAGTCCATTCCTTTCACAAAAGTTTACAAGTTCCTCTCCTTCCCGGTTCTTTTTCCCATATCCATATGGTCCAACGACTTCTTCCTTTCCTTGTCTCTCATTTCCGACTTGTGCATTCATGTCTCCCATGATCACCACTTCTACATCTGAGATTACTCTTTCTACATCCTCCAGGAATACTTCAATATCTTCTTCTCTGTTTCCAGTCTGTGGTGCATACACTTGTATGAAGTCCATCACGTCATTCTTCATCTTCATTCTAATTTTCATTATTCTGTCACTCACACACTCTACCACTTCAACATACTCCTCCAGTTGTTTCGAGGTTATCGGACCCACGCCATTTTTTGCCTCTTGGCCACCACTCCAGTATAATGTATATCCTTTCCTCAATTTCTTCCTTCCTTTACCTTTCCATTTCACTTCACTCAGCCCCATCATTCCAACCTTCTCCCTCTCCATGAAGTCTACCACCTCCTCCACCTTGCCTGTCAGGGTCATGACATTCATGATTCCCACTTTCATTTCGGTTACTGGTCGCCCATTTCTCACAGTTCCCCCAGTACCAAAGGAACTGCGCGTCGCCTGCAGGGTACGCCCTAACCTTTTCCGAATCATTGGAAGTGCCATTTCCATTTTAGGCTATTATTACGATGGGGTCGCCACTCCCAAAGGCATTTTATGAAGCTACTGCCAGCTATTATTCAGGCCGCCCCTAACATGGAGAACAGACGCCCTTGCAGCCGCCCCAAACATGGGAAACAGACGCTGCCGATTGATGCTGTACTCATACTATTCCCTGAGTACTGGGTTGCCTCTTCCGCAATCTCCACCGTTCTGAAGTCCATCTTCTCCGCTGCAGATTCCGTTGAGGTCTTCGCACGTAACCCTGTGCACGGGGCCTATGTTATACCCCATAGGACTGGGTCCTCACCAGAACTTAGCCGGTACTGTAGTTCCATGGTATATTACAGTACCGTTGCCCACCCCCCGTGACGTGGACGCGCCTGGCAAGAATTATCCATGTAGCCAATTAGGATTGACTCATGGACCGGGTTAAGGAGCTGTCTAAATCCAGCCTTTTAAATTATATGTAACCTAATGTATTGATCGACGGAATAACGTTTTTTTTGTTGCTATAAATACCCCTTTTTTATTGAACATGTTCTCCTTATTTAATATGTTGAAATTGTAAAACACACAATACTACAGCTTGGGCTTTCACGGCCGGCGTTCATAATTAAGTACATTAATTACATAATACTACATCCAAATTGATTTACAACTGCAACAAATTGAATAAGGAAAACATGTTCAATAAATCAGGAGTAGATAAACTAGAATGTAACACTTGTAAACTCACATATATTGGCCAGACTGGGAGAACTTTTAATAAACGATACAATGAAGACGTTAATGCAATCAAACATAAGAAATACTCAAGTATGGGAGAATCAAACCAATCAGAATAGGTCGACTGTAGGGGTTGACTCATAGTCATAGGATGTTTTCCTCCACAGGAGTGTATTTTTGAAATTTCGATTTCTTCTTCCCCTACATGTCATAGGAGGTGTTGTTGACTACAGTGCTATAATTTCTGTTAAAAATAAATGTTCAGCTGCAATATTTTAACAAAAGTTCTGCTCTGATATGTTATTCAATTTCCTTTTTCCCTCGCCCAACGTTGAAATTGAGAACAATGTTGCGTTATCTAAGATTATACGCCTAGGACGACCCCGAGGTCCATCTCATGCTCGCATTGTTCTCAATTTTCACATGTGTATGGTGACTCATCAGTGCCAAGTGGCTTGCCAAGGCGTACCGGTAGTTAACGGGGACAGTATTCTATATGCATATTATATCCATGGGATACAATTCTCAAGCCGTGTCATTACGTTTGGCGATGAAGCAGGCCTAGAACAAGCACATGGCTATTACTAACACTGCGTAAATATTTCCGAAAATACAACAGAACATCCGCTAAATCTCCACATTTATATCACAAATAAAGGATAAATATTATCATGCTAGCTACTGTCATTTCCTGATAAGATAATAATAAAATGCTTTACTGCACCTCAATGTCTGAAGTTTACTTTTCTTGCTGCTATGCTCACAGCCCTCATTGACGCGTTCAGAGAAGTATTTTAAAACTATTCTAACGAACTTAGCAACTGCTTTCAATATTAAATCCTACACATCTTGTCGACAGATGCACTCATCATACTCACAATAGGCCTCCAAACTGAATGTTGACAGTCTAACAACAATGTTCCACTGGTCACTTGATAAAAAAAAAAAAAAAAAGGGCACTTGCCAAGTGAGTACATTTTATAATGTACTAGAAATATAGAGGCCATATTAATATATATACCCAAAACTAAATTACTAGGCACTGTAAGACCTCCATGCTGTGAAGTGAACAAAATATATATATCACTAACTTCCATTACTTTTCCCTCTCTCAACAAACCAATACTAAGTTCACAATTTAAAGTTTACTTACACTGTGAGATGTATTACCACATACATAGAATACTTCTGAGCTGTCTGGTACTTGAAAATCATCTAAATAACAAGATGACAATACTGCTAGAAATCGGGCCTTTATTCAGTGTTTTCTACAGTGAAGAATTTGTTGGTTAAATTTACCGTATTACCAGGGATTAGTCATACATACAAATTAATACGAGAAATACTCCCTGCAACTTTCAGCAGGTCTGATTTACCACAAGGAATTTCACGGGAGTTGAAATAGTAAATACCAACTGATTTTAAGTGCTGTCTTATCATTAACAAAAGTTAGCATGTGAGCTTACCTTGTTTACACACCTTACAGCCTCATCCCAGTGTTGCCAATTCTACCGACAGCGATGGATCAATTCATAAAATAAAATTAATAACCTTTTAGGAATCAGCAAATAGAATACGATTCAACATCATAAAATCCGTTAAAACAGCAGCACTAACTTAAAATATTATGCCACGGAAAATGCCTGGGTAAATTCTGTCACAAAAATTGACTGTTGATATTTTTAATATTTATTTATTCGTGTCAGAAGTACAAAGTACGTGTTGAACAGACGACTTCAAACAGTTTCTGCCCAGAATTTAGCCACTTCGATAGCACTTGAATTAGCTTCAGTCAAGTCATTCATTGTGCAGCTGTACGGGCACAATGGGCAGGAGAAGAGGTGTTGTGTTGTCTGGGTTGCGCCACAATCACACAGGACTGTCTTGGTCGGAAAATGCCACTTATATAAATTGTCCCTGGATCTTGCAACTTCCACCCTCAGTCTGTTCAGGGACTTCCAGACTAGCCAGTTCTCTGTGTGACCAGGAGGTAGAGATTCCTTCGGTTCCATCCATTCAGACAGACTGCTGGTCCTCTCCTTCCACACGGCAACTCGAGCTGTTGCTGCTGTTCCTTGTAATGGTTGAGTAGTTGTTAGGAAGCTCTTTCTCGATTTTAATCTCCTCTCAGCAGGTTGATATCCGAAGAGTGGGTGTGAGGTCATAGCAGATGATTTACTTCTTTCGTTGTTTGCAGCCACTTCTCTTCTGACGTCAGGTGGAGCAATCCCTGCAAGATAGTGCACTTGACTGATGAGAGTTGGCCTCAAGCAACCTGTAATAATCCTGCAGCTCTCATTTAAGGCTACATCCACCTGCTTTGCATGGGCTGACTTGTACCACACAGAACTGGCATATTCTCCTGCTGAATAGCATAAGGCTAATGCTGTTGACCTTAATGTTTGGGGATGGGTGCCCCAGTTAGTCCCTGCCAGTCTATGGAGGAGGCTGTCCCTCGAAGAGATCTTCTGTTTTAGCTTAAAGCACTGCTCCTTGAATGTGAGTGTACGGTCCAAGGTGACACCTAGATATTTGGGATGGAAACAATGATCCAATAACATACCATTCTAGAATACTTCAAGTTTCCGAGTAGATTGTTTATGTTTCAGGTGGAAGGCACATACCTGAGTCTTATTAGGATTGGGTATGAGTTGATTCCTTTCATAGTAAGTACCCAGCTGTTGGAGAGCACGACTGAGTGTATGCTCTACAACTTCAAACTGTTCTGATTGGGCAGAAAGAGCAAGATCATCAGCGTAAATGAAGCTTTTACACCCTTGAGGCTGTGGTTGATCATTGGTGTACACATTGAATTACTGAATCTGGAACAGGATATACCATCTTCTGGAAAGGAAAGGATGAGGGTGAATGTCGTATTCATGGTGTGGGCTTCGCTGTGAAGACCAAACTGGTAAATTATCACCAACTTACGCCCATTGCAATCAGCGAAAGGCTCATGACTCTCCGCATACCACTCTCAGGAGGTTCCTTTATGACACTCATCTCTGCCTATGCTCCTACCTTAGATTCTGACGATGAAGTAAAGGCTCAGTTCTATAATCAGCTAAGTGAAATCATCTCCAAGGTACCATCTGCAGATAAACTCTTGCTCCTCGGTGACTTCAATGCCAGAGTTGGGAAAGATCACAGGCTATGGAATAATGTGATGGGCAAACAGGGACTTGGAAAATGTAATCCCAATGGACTGTTGCTTCTTGGTCTTTGTGCAGAACACGAACTTTTCATTACCAACACGCAGTTCCGGCTACCTGACCGCTTCAAAACCACGTGGATGCATCCTCGTTCCAAACATTGGCACATTCTTGATTATATCATTACCCGGCAATGTGATAAGAAGGACACTCTTATTACCAGAACAGCAAGGAATATAGACGATTGTCGGACAGATCATAGACTTCTTATATGTAAGCTCAGGATATCCATCAGACCTAAACCACCTAGGAACATCAAAAATTTGCCAAGAAAGAAGTTTAATACATCCAAACTTCAGGATGAATCCATGTACAAACATTTTGGAAACAGGATCGTCACCCAGTTATCAGAAAACCCAGTAACAAATGATATTCAGCAAGAATGGGCCACATTACAGAAGATTATCACACAGTCAGCTGAGGAAACCATTGGTTTTATAGTGCGGAAAAGACAAGACTGGTTTGATGACAACAATGAGGAAATTCTGTCTCTCATCAATGCCAAAAGGAATGCCTATCTTGCCCATCTTCAAGACCCAACTTCCAACACAAAGAGAGATAAACTACTGGAACTCAAGGGTAAATGCCAGACGCAGATAAGGCAGATTAAAAATACTTGGTGGCAACAGAAGGCTCAGGAACTGCAGAGACTATCGGATGCTCGAGACTTGAGGAACTTCTATGCCGTACTCAAGGAAATATATGGACCATCTCGCTCATCATCAGGTACACTGAAAAGCGCTGATAATTCTACTACCTTTACTGATAGTCAAGAAATCTTGGAACGCTGGAAGGAGCACTTCTCCAATCTCCTAAATCGTCCATCAGAAGCTGCTGAAGACTTCCTCTGTGATGTGCCGCAACAACCTGAACAACTGTGGTTGGCAGTACCTCCTACTTATCATGAATTCAGTGCAGCTCTCACCCAATTGAAACCCAGAAAAGCACCTGGCCCAGATAACATCCTTCTGGAACTAATTCAAGCCGGAGGTCATTCCCTCAAAACAAGAATTTTCATCCTTATCCTCAGAATATGGGAATCAAGAAAGGTACCTGGAGACCTAAAGAATGCCACTATCGTCACTATCTTTAAAAAGGGTGATCGCAGTGTTTGTGGCAACTACCGTGGTATATCACTGCTATCAATTGTGGGGAAGATTCTTGCAAGAATTCTACTTAACCGCCTCAAGGTTATCTCTGAGAGTATCCTCCCAGAGTCACAATGCGGATTTAGAACTTCCAGAAGCACAATTGACTTGATTTTCTGTGTGAGACAGCTACAAGAAAAATGTAGAGAACAACAGAATCCACTCTTCTTAGTCTTTTATGACTTGGAAAAGGCATTTGATTCGGTTCCAAGACCAGCCGCGGTTTGGTTGCCCTCAGCGTTTTGTAGATCTAATCAAAGCTCTCCATGATGGCATGACAGGTCAGGTTTGCCATCAGAATAAGATGTCCGATGAATTTCCCATTACCCATGGACTGAAACAAGGATGTGTACTGGCTCCAACGCTTTTTGCGCTGTACTTGGCTGCAATGCTTTATGATTCACCCACAAACATCCCAGGTGTGGAGATCAAGTATCGTTTTGATGGAGGGCTTTTCAACCTAACTCGTCTCCGCTCCTTGAGGAAAACTCAGGTTACTAACATGTTGTATGCAGATGATGCTGCGTCACCAACTCTCACACCAGAAGAGCTGCAAGAGTCAGTTAACTGTTACAAAAGTGCATGTGATCGCTTTGGTCTTACCATAAATGTCAATAAGACTAAAGTCTTGGCACAACCTTCACCAGGCACACCTCTTCCTCAGTTCAATATCTCCATTTCAAATTTGCCATTAGAACAGGTTGACCACTTCTCGTACCTGGGCAGTACCATTTCTGTGAGCTGTATCTGTGAGCAGGATGTGGATAAGAGAATTGGCGCAGCCCATGCAGCATATGGACGATTAGCGCACCGGGTCTTCATGAATAAAGATCTATCCATGAGTACAAAGCTTATGGTGTACAAAGCGGTAGTCATTTCTACATTGTTGTATGGCTGTGAAACGTGGACCCTTTACCGACGTGATCTTAGGAAGCTTGAGCGTTTCCACCTACAAAAACTTCGATCAATCTTGAGGATTAAATGGGAAGACCGCATTACCAATATTGCTGTTCTGGAAAAGGCTCAAATCAACAGCATAGAATCATCCATAATAGGTCACCAATTTAGATGGATTGGTCATGTCCATCGGATGGATGATGTGAGATTACCTCGTCAAATGCTATATGGTGAGTTATGCTATGGCACCAGACCTCATGGTGGTCCTAAGAGGCGCTACAAGGACCAATTTAAGCAGACCCTGAAATTGACAGGCCTTGATTCACAAACCTGGGACATGCTGGCTGAAAACCGCTCAACTTGGCGCCGTACCATCTCGGATACTGTAAAGACGTTTGAAAGGGATCGACGCATACATGAAGAGGCCAAGCGTCAAGCTAGGAAACTTCGAGCAGCCCAACCACGTCCTCCACCAGCAATACTATGCGACTTGTGTGGTCGCTTGTTCCATGCCAGGATTGGACTCTTTAGTCACCGTAAACACATCCACAAACTGGACTGAAGGAAGAAGATTTATACTCGGATTCGAGTTAAAGCCGATGATGACACATTGAATAAAATAGGAGACAATACACTTCCCTGGGGCAATCCATTCTTCAGAGTTCTCCATCGGCTGCGATGTCCTTGGAAGTCGACGAAGAACCGGTGATCCTGAAGAAGTGTAGCTATCATGTTAGTGAATCCATAGTTGTTCGTTAGGTTATAGAGTTTATGTAACAGTATTCTGTGGTTTACGGTGTCATATGCAGCACAGAGATCAACAAAAGCTACACCTGTGATCTTTTTCCTTTCAAAACCATCTTCTATGAACTGAGTAAGGTGTAGGACTTGAGAAGTGCAATTTTTGCCTGGTCTGAACCCAGCTTGTTGAGGGATTAGAAGAGGATCAACTACAAGAGTTAAACGATTCAGGATCATTCTCTCTAGGATCTTATAAAGATGACAAAGAAGAGAGATTGGTCTGAAACTTTTAGGATCATTTGGTACTTTACCAGGCTTTAAAATAGCTATTACACGAGCCTTGCGCCATAATTTTGGGATCTTGAAAAATGCAATGCAGTGATTATAAAGATTTAGAAGCCAAATTTTTGTGACATTGCCAAAATGATTAATTTGTTCAACACAATTATCATCCAGTCCTGCTGCCTTGCCATTCCGACATGTACGGACGGCAGCTTCTAGTTCATGGAGATCAAATGGTCTTGTGAGTTCACTGTTCTGATTGTGTACCTTATCCTGAAGTTTGAAATCTGATTTTCTAAATGACGATCTTGGTGTGCTATTATTTATGAGCTGTGATGCGATGTTATTGGCAGTGATGTTTGCATGTGTGGAACTCTTAGTTGGATCGTTATTTAATTTCTTTAGCAGCCTCCAAGCCTTCAGACTATTAACAGAGAAGTCAGTTTCCTCCATAAGTTTCAACCATCTTTCTCTCTTGTTCAATGCTATGGTGGATATTAGCTCTTTTCCTGCTGAAATGGTTTCGTCACTAAATGGATTATCTTCGAAGAGTGAAAGATAATTACTCATCTGATCAGCTGATTTAGGTGTTAAGCCATGGAAGTATTGTGTCCTGCACCCTCGAGGCATCGACAACCGTGAAGCCTTCTTCACTGCATTCACAAATGTATCGTATTCATCTGGCGTTGGCTGGATACCAGCTACAAAACTATCCAAAGTAGAACTAAATTTCTCCCAATTAGCTTTCCGGAAGTTGAATCTTCTACGGTAGGGTATAGTGATCGGTCGGGCTAATGCAGTAACTTGGCACATCACAGGCCGATGTTAAGAGTTAGGAACTGGAGAGCATACTGTCTTGATGCATTGTTGGCTTATGTGCTCACTGGCAAAGATCAGATCTGGATTGTATCCACGATGCCAACGCCCACTATTGAAGGATGGAGGAAGTTTACTGTCATGTATGAGGGTTAATTGGAAGGTATCGGCCCATTTTAACACCTCTTCTCCATTATCATCGTCTTGAGCATAACCCCATACTGTACTGTGACTGTTAAAGTCACCAACTACAAAATTGACACTATGTTTATGGAAACTATCAGGGGTAGCAAAGGAAAAAGCAGCACCTGGTGGTTTGTATACAGAAGATACAGTGCAATTACTCAGCTCAGCAGTTAATATTTCTATCTCCTTGTGTTCAGAGATGGAAGTGGACATGATTTGAAGATCAGGTCGAACGAATAAAGCACTTCCGTACTGTCTGTGAGGTCTCTCGGCAATAAGTCTCAAGCCAGCAATTTTGGGACGTCGTTGTTGATTGTCTCTGATGTTGGTAGGGCTAATCCATTCTGTAATGGAGTTCTGAGTTCATATGACATTTTCTCACACCTATATCTGGCTAGATTTTGGTCTGAGGGGCCCCAGGTTCGATTCCCAGCCAAACCATGGGACTTTCCACTGGCTTGGAAACTAGGTGTTTGAAGATTGGTGAGAAACGAGTTTTATTATAACGGCCAAACCGAGTTCATCATTTAATCCTCATTGCAACATGCAGGTCGCCTAAGACCACCAACTCAAAAACCTTGAATCAGGCCTCTCTAGAGGTCACACAACATTATTCCGCAGTGCCGAGTTTTATGTTCTGGTTCACAAGCAAGCCTGCTGATGGCGCCAGATAAAAATGTTTCTACAAACATGCTTGTTATGTCAAAATAAGGGCTTATACAAATTTTTGCAATGAAAGTAAGCTTGCTTTGCGAGTTAATTGTACAATTAGTAAGGCAGGGGAGGAGATGATGGTTAGTTTTAAGTGTGAAGAATTGGAGCTTTTCAGGAATACTACAAATCTCGACATGAGATTAGTTCTGAACACGGATTCTGCAGTATTGGTATTCCACAAAATGTGCTTTACACCAACCCAATGAATAACTACCACGATTTCACATAGATCCTTCAAATTCTTAACACAATAGTACATTGCATTGTGGAAACGGTTTGATGTTTTTGGTAGACCAGCCAATACCCTATAATACTGGTGCGCATGCAATGGGAGCTGTCATTGTAAGATAACTTCAATATTTTGGCAATTTTAGCCAATGCCAGTTGCCAAAACCAAATATATATTATTACGAAACAACAATGGTCGTATGCTTTTTCCAGGTATATAAACTGTAACCAATATTTTTATGAGCCCTTCATGACAATTTGGTTTAGGCTATTGATATTATTAATTTCTATATTTTATTGTGTTAGCAATGTGTCTAATTGCATTGGTCTGTTCAAAGTAGATGCTGTTGTCACTATTTTATCCAATTATTTATGCAGGGTGTCGAGCGATGACCTTTTTTCAAATTCCCGTATTTCCCGTACGAAAATCCACCAAATTCCCGTATATTTTAGAACTCTCTAAGACTTCGAGTTCGCATACCGAATGGCTGAAAAATGAATCTTAAAGCGCGAATCAAGATTTTCTGGCGTAAGTGTAACTGCATTTTTGGAGAAACTTCCGCAGCCCACGGGTTATGGCGAGATTTAGGTCTAATCCGTAGCGTGAGCAAAGCGCGCGCGCGCGCGAGTGAATTCTCTCGCAGATACCGTTTATCTGAGGAGAGCTGATATAAATGAATGTTTTACTGAGGAGGGTTGAGAGAGTAGAGAATAGAAGTGTCACATAATAAATGTTTACGGGAAGTGACTGAATTGTATGTTACCGTAACCGTATAGAGCTTCCACGAGTTCAAATGACACCGAAGCTTATGCATAGGGAACTTCCGGTCCGCGAATCTCCATTTGATTTTCATTGGCAGTGAATCGTTCGTTCGCGATTATCTTCTTTATTATTTCGGATAGTGGTTTTGTTTTTAGGCGTTCAACTTATGAAATAAGAACTGGAGGGTTGGCCTTTCAATAATATTCCAAAGACAAGTGTCTCCTAAAAGAGTAATTAGTAAAACTTCGCATCAGAGACGACCATAACAAACAGCTTGCCTACAAAGTGTGCGATTTGCACATTTCAAACGGCATTTCTTAGACTACAATATTTAAGTTGGTGCAAATTAAATATGTTATATATGAGAATATTATTATAATTTGCTATCCGGTTGTTATATTAGTATATTATGCATTAACGTGACCCGTTTAAATGCTAAATTGTGACGGAAGCTACGAGTTATAGGCTATTCGCCGTACCGGTAGGCCTACTATTTACTAACGCATCGTTTCTTCTTTAATATTTATTTAATCATTATAATTATAATAGCCTATCTTCAACACTCATTTAACCAAAAATCAGTTTATAATTCTATACATATTCCAGGTATTTCAAGAAAGCGATATTTGATAGCACATGCGGTTCCACCTTAAAATCCAACCGTGCCTAGTTTTCAGTATCGATGGAAAATATTACCGTAAGTTAATAAACCAAACAACTGGCGACATTTTTTTTTAAATGCTCATTTACATCTTCACCCTAGTCTACGTAAAGTACCATACGGTAATCACTGAAAGGGTAGGGGGTTATGACCTCAATTTCACAAACGAACGAACCTCATTTTGCATGAATTATGGAACCCGAATCCTAATGGAGGTATGGATTGTCTGCATTTAGAAATATGTTAGTCAATAATTTAAAACAAGATGCCAGAAAACTAAATACAAAAATCTGCGTGCCTACTACGGTGTAAAGTTGCTCCTTGAAAAAAATACACCTCGCCAAGATTACACGACGTGCATACAGTTAAATACTATCATCCAATTGGAGAAACACTTTCTCTGTCACGATCTTATAAGCAATTCAAACATAAACTGCTGTAATTTACGGGAAAATGGGCAACATTTAGAGACTACGAGTGTTGTATGTGGCACAACGTTAGCTAACATTTCGCGTCATTAATACATAAGGAATGAACACATGCAGAGCTTTCTCACTGCACACAGCTGAAGATCATATTCTTGGTGCATTTTACGTTCTCTTAATAACAATAATTTGCTTAGTTACATGCAACGAAAATTGTAGTACACAGTTCCCATTGCTTCCAATACCTGACTACTAAACCAGAAAATGGTAATGCCTAAACATACGCCAGTGGCACGTCCTATGGCAAATGAAAGATCGAAAGAAAATGTAAGCTCTATAGGAGCACGGAACAAGACGATACGATTTTCTACTCTACTGAAAATAGTCAACATTCCCTTTGTAATAATGACTAATAATCCTGGGGTTATGTAGTAATAATAATGATCGTGTGGCCTCCGGAGAGACCTAGTGCAGATCTTTCTAGTTGACACCCGTCGGCGACCTGCGCGTCGTAATGAGGATGAAATGATGATGAAGACGGCACATACACCCAGTCCCCGAGACACGGTCAGTAACCCCAGGAGATTAAACTCCCTGATGGCTCGGCCGGGAATCGAACCCGAGGCACTTTGGGCCAAAGCCTAGCGCGCTAACCATTTAGCCACAGAGCCGGACGGGTCATGTAGTAATAAGATGTAACCCACCCACTATCCCTTTTTAGATGACGACTTTTATAGTAAAAGTGTGTCCGCTATTACACGCGTAAATTATGGGACAAATACAGTATTGCTAATCCTATGAATTCAGTACTGACAGCCTTCCTGTCACTATGCCACGCTTTACCTCTCCGCAAACCACGGTCGCCACATAACAAGACCCTACGTCCAACCGCCACACGGCAAGAATTCTGAGCATGCTTCTCACCTACACCCTGTATTTCGAAGGAAACAACGCGAAGGATATGCCGGTATATTTAATATATTTTAAAAGACGATCCTGAGTCAACGCCGAGGACATTCATACAGAGAAATACGATACTTTTAGATGAATAAATAAATTACACACCGAAGCTATGATACCTTTATCATCGGTATCGGTACCAATTCAATAAATACGACAAATAGGGCAAACACTCTACAGCTAATGAATATAAAAACACTCACCATGCAATGATTATCCTTTAACATGAAACAAGAGTCTGAGCGGAGGTCGTTCACAGCTTACTACAGTAGTTGACAGATGCACACTCCCTGAATCGCGACTCTCTACGGTTAATATTAGCTTTTGTGATAATACAAAAGTAAAGTTAAGGTAAATACATATTTAGCACTGAGCACTCAAACAATCCGCTCAGTGGCGATATTATTGCCGTGGTTTTATATTGTCGAGTTGTAGGCTATTGAATGGCAGACGGTATTTTGAACACTATGATGGGAAACAATAGCCTGTGGTCTATTATCGATTGACGCAAGCGAACTGACGCCAATAAATAACTTATCCTCAGTCACTTGGCAAGGATTTCTTTAACACCCTCCATCCCTTCACTGTCCCTATCATCATCATCACCACCATCATTGTCTTCGTCAGAGCTTGATGAATTGCCAATGTTAATAATCATTTCATCCACCGCGATATCCAGATCGCCTTCAGTATTTCTTTCTGCACAAGCTGTACGGGATGTATCCAGTCCTCGGGTCGAACTTCGGCGAAGTAAAAGTAAGGAAACAGGCAGTGGTTAATACGCGACTGAAACAATGCCTGCCCATACGAGAAGAATTCTGTCACGTGTTTTGTGTATTTTGTAGCCACATGTTGGTGACGGGTGTTTGATAGTAAAATGTCGAGAGCTGTGAGATATTGTTTGTAGTTTTTGAAATTTATGCATGTGTGACGCATTTGGATTGAGTGTTTGCACGGACTTGAAAACAATTTGGTAGGCTATGTGCATCTCCCTTGCGAAAGAAGATCATGGAAAGGCTAAAAACAGTAACATTCCACACGCGACACGCCGCGAATACTTTTTAATTCAGATTTATTTTATCAAAGTAGATAATAGAAAATAAAATAATGCAAAACGAAATTAAATAAGTCACTTTGACAAATACAAGATTGTTACTAGGAACTTCAGTTATACACAGCACAAAATTAAGTTCTTTTGACAGTACTATTTTTTTCTCCAATTCCTGGAGATCTTTCGTGGCTTTTCTTTCGACTGCCACCTTAGCCGTCGATTTGCACCTGTTTTGCTTCCTTGAACACGGCGTAGGAGTTTCGGGCAGTATGGACTCTTGCTCACGGTATCTTTTCTACTCCACCAGCTGTCATCACAGCGTCCTGAACAGTATACGCATGCCAATCAGACTTGCTTCTTTGTGATTGACGATCATGCACTCCTTGTTCAGGGAGAAACCTCTGTCTAGAGCTGCATTGTTGTGATACAAAATCAGTATCATTTTAACGAAGCTTGAGAGATCGTGTTTTTTTTGGCAGGAACTGCTGAAGCCACTATTTCAGACCACAGCACGTCGAGCCGTGGCTCTTTTCCGTCGAACTGCTTCAAACGCGCAGTGACGGAGGGCAGTCTCAGAAGTGCGGAGTAGCTGCTCTTGAAGTGGTCAGCCATTGCGCCAGAAAGCAACTTCTTCTGATTACAAAGAATTTCCAGGGCAATGACGATCCTAACTTCTTCCAACTTAAGAGTCTCAGCGACCCCTATACGGTCCAGGCAGGAAATAGTACGGGTCTCTTGTGAGCAAGAGTTGACCTCTCTGATTTTTTCAGCCATAGGATACCAATGTACAATATTCGGCAGTTGGTGCGAAATTGCAGCACATACGCGTTTGGAATTTTCTGAGATCTTAAGGGCTGCTGCTCTTGTCGAGAAACCCAGGTCTCCTCTGAATAACAATGCGGACTAACTCCTGCATGTCATTGTCAGCAACCAGCGCGGCGCGCGGAGAGGGTACGGCCGGCGGTCGGCCAGGCAAAGCATGCATTCGACGTTGGCTGGGTTCTCATCCCGCTTAGTGCTCTATCGGTGACGCAAATTGCGGGTGGCAGCGCAGTCTGCTGGCGAAATAGAAGACTGAGCGGGAGGACTCTACCGAGCGTTCGGGGGCTAAGAAGTCAGGCATTATGAGACTTTAGAAGATTTCCCGTATCAAGTGCGAATTTCCCGTATTTTTCCCGGATCACTAAAATTCCCGTATCGCTCGACACCCTGTTTATGTAAGATCATATTTTAATCTGGGGTAATGTGTAGTTGTGTTAGATGAGAATGTGAAACTTGCTTTAATTCTGTGTTGTATATTATACAGTGAAACCTCTCTAAAAGACCACCCCTCTTAAAGACCGATTTAAAACCTCATAAGGTCAATGTATTTGTTACCTCTATTTAAGGACCACCCCTCTCCCCGACCAAAGGCGAGGCATTTTCTCAGTCTGACCCTTTCAAAAGACCACTTCTCGTCTGCCTTCCCATTGGAGATGGTGATGATGTAAACAATGGTTCGGTTGGGTGTTGGCACAGAACTGCATCAGCATGTCATTAGAAAAAGTGTTATGTAACGCATAAAAAATACAAAGACAGCTCTCCTAGAAGATTGTTCGAACCCAGAACAAATAAATGGACTTTCGAACTCAGAGATATACTAGAAAGTGAAATTGTAAAAAAAATTGGCCAGATCTGAAACAGAGATCAATTAGTGACTTTTTTAAATGACAAGAGCTCAGAAAATAATCAATTGTAATTAATCTGTACTAAATGTGAACCAATGCAGATAAATTGTAATCAAGTATGTGTTCTAACTTCATAAATAATGCAGTATACCATTATTTTTAATGCCTTCCCCTATTAAGAAACCACCCCTCTAAAAAAGACCAGTTTTCCATGGAACCGTCACTGGTCTCTTAATAAAGGTTTCACTGTATTTTATATTCAGTTTGTACAGATTTTGAATGGTTATGTGTGCATTGAGTCTGGCAGGATGTAACTTATTAAAAGGGTATTATTCCTGGACGGTAAAACCGCATGATGCATAGGCCTGTGAAAACTAGTAATCCTAAAATTTGCCCCATTATAATAGTGATGTAATATTTCCCAAGAGTGCTATTGACTTATTATTCATATACACTGTCCAGTCACATTAATATGACCACCGCCTATGTTTGACATGACCGTGCAATAACCCCGCACAGACAGCAGCACCAGCAGTAGGGGTATATGAAGTGTGTCGAACGGGATGTCGCAATACGGACATGGAGCTATTTATCTGACATTAAAAAATGGCATGATCATTGGCTTCTGGGCCAAGGGTGGAAGAATTTCCGAAATGGCTACGTTTGTAAACTGTTTGTGTGCCACTGTGGTTAAAGCGTACCATGCATGGCAAAATGGCGATATTAAAAACCGACGTTGAGGCAACTGTGGTGCACCATGGGCCATAAATGAGAGGAGTGAACGACTGCTACGGAGATGTGTACGGGCAAATAAACGTGCGACTGCAGAGCAACTGACCGCCCAAATAAACCACTGGGATACCAACCGTTCAGCGAACATTTCTGCATATGGAGCTGCTGTTCATCGGCGACGAAGGCTGGAATTTGCACACCAATACCATAACAGGACGTCCACTGAGCGGCAACAGGTGGCCTTTTCCGATGAATCACGCCTTATGCTCCATTGGACAGATCACCGTTGGGGTATACGGCATGAAACGTCTGAACGCAAACACCCTAGTGTAGCTGGCCACGCCACTGTTCCACATCCCTGTCGGTACCTTCCAGAACTTCACTGACTCTCTTCCTGCAAGTCTTGCAGCGGTCTGCGCTGCAAAAGGCGGTTATGCAGGCTATCGACGGGTGGTCACATTATTGTGTCGGGACAGTGTATTACATAAATTATTCCCCGCCCAGTCATTGGGCAAATTCGTGTTGACTGACTGAAGAGTTACAACTGACAGTTTAGTCACTAGTAATAGTCGCTCTATTCAAAAATGAGCTCTCTCTTCACAAGTGCATACTACAGTGGAACTTCGTTAGTACGTTTTAGAAGGGACTGAAATAATTGGTCAAAAGTGGGAAAACGTACTAACGAAAACGTTATACTGTACTTACGTGTAAAAATAATTGAAAAAAGCGCGTCAAAGATGTGGCGAGAAATTACCGACCTTTAAAATTAATTAATGCGCTACTAAAGCCACAACATAAACATAGGTTTGCCAGTAACTAACAGGAGGGAATAAATAACAACGAAAAAATGAATTACAGTACATTAACTTTAATCCTAATAATACATCTTAACTCACAGTCGAACACCAATATTTACACTGGTTTGAAATACATTTGTAAGGTTGATTACTGCCTTGGTTTTAATTTTAAAATTGTGCTGTCCATCCTATTTAATAAAGTCATTACTTCGTCATCTACTTCCAAACTACTGTACATATGTATCGCTTCACTATGTCCATTGCCTCCATCACTTTTGACACTGTGGGAACTGGCTCGTCATCACTTTCAACTTGCACTGACGCTTTTTCCAGCTTCTGTTCTTCAAGAATTTCATCTATTGTCATAGTTACACACACTGAAACATCGTCATCAACATTGACGAACGTTTCGAAAGAAACGTCTCCTGCTACTTGGCGCCATTCTTCACTCTCAGAAAAATCATCTATCGTGAACACGACAAAAGCCGGCTGCATAGAAACAGCTCCGAATAGTGTTTTGCACCACAGAATCCCAGGCAGCCTTAATGAAATTCATGGCATCTAAGACGGTGATTTTTCTAGTCGTCGATTCCACTGCAGCCAATCTTCTCTGTACCAGCCTCTTACGATACTTCTGCTTTATGCACCGTATTATGCCTTGGTCTAACGGCTGTAGATTCCTCGTGCAGTTTGCTGGGGGAAAATGATCTTTATGTTTCTCAAATTAGAAACATTTGAGGCATGAGCGAGGCACTGATAAATGAAGAGTGCAATTTTCCTGTTTCTTACGCCAAGCCTTGCATCCCATGCGCGTAATAAATTTTCAAATACAGCGGAAGTTATCCACGATTTTGTGTCAGAAGTATACTTGCATGAAAAAGATCGCAAATTCTTGAAACATCTAGGATTGCATGCACTTCCAATTACCTACGGCATCAACCTGCACTCGGCCTCTCAGGAGGCTACACGACAAAAAAAAAACTTCTCGATTCCACTTTCATTACAGCACAGAACTGTAAGCCTTTCCGTGTTAAGTTTGCCACTGTGACACTTCTCACCCTTAAAATTAAGTGTTTTATATATATATAAAAAAAAAAAATAATAATAATAAAAAAAAAAACAACCAGCCCCGTTTCATCTGCATTAAAAATATCGCGCACATCTATAAACTAGGCCGTGCCGATTCTTGAATATGTTAATCCATTAGAGCAATATTCTCCATTTTAGGTCCGTATTGAATATGTTCACTAATAAAACTATTAATAATATCCGTTTTTTCAATACAATGTTAATAATCTATTTATACAACTGGGTACATGTTTTGTACAGTCGTCTGTACTTCCTCAGCCCAAATATACATTAAGACATAAACAAATATGATGCACACTATCAAATACATACAATGAAAATATTCCATAGATAAAACAGTGCAATAGTTTGTGACATCCAAAGAAGAAATAAAATTATGTTGTAAATATTCCATAGATAAACAGTGCGACTGTTTTATCTATGGAATATTTTCATTGTATGTATTTGATAGTGTGCATCATATTTGTTTATGTCTTAATGTATATTTGGGCTGAGGAAGTACAGACGACTGTACGAAACATGTACCCAGTTGTATAAATAGATTATTAACATTGTGGTGTTTGAAGCCATATTTTCAGTGTTGCCTAAGTAAACAAGAGTTTAGTGCTTTTCAGTCGGTCAACACGAATGTACCCAAAAGAGATGGGTTATGCCCTAATCCTGAAATAAATTACATGAGATTAATAAAACACTAGGATGACCAGTTTCGATCGTCAAGCGATCATCATCAGATCCATTACACTTAGGCTATAAAATCTATGTTTGAAATACAGGTGAAAATATTTACAATATGTACACATTCGTGTTGACCGACTGAAAAGCACTAAACTCTTGTAGATTATTAACATTGTATTGAAAAGACGGACATTATTAATAGTTTTATTATGTCAGTCCAGCCATTAAATACTTTAAAATCATCAAGTCTCATCTTCTGTGCAATAAGTGTTGCCTGAGCTCGAACCACAGTACCATCTTCCAGCATATTTGAAGCTCTCACTTGCACAAACCAATTTAGAACAGCTTCTTCTAAATCTAGAAACTGACCCTGGAGATTACCTTTTCTTTGAGCACCTTTCCCTTCTTCAAAAGCAGTCTTAATCAGTTTAAGTTTGCTAAAACTTGAATCGCTCGTTGTTGAAAGGCACTAAGTCCAATTTTTAAAGTTTTGAGATTAACACAAAAAACTGTTTTTCCACTCTTGTGCTGAAATATGAGACGTAACTGGACTTCAACATGGAACGAGCCAAACCTTTGAGCAAGGAATATCATTCACATTCTTAGTTTATTTCCTTTATTTCTAAATGAACATACGTATATGGAGGCCTGAAAAAAGGAGGCAACATGAATGTAATAAATGTTATTTTCTTCAAAAACACACAGTATTGTTATTATTTTCATATGCTACACTATAGTCACAGCTATTGAACAACACGTATTAGTAAAACAAGTCACACTGTTAGAGAAGACAGGTAATGAGTTTTCACTGACATGGCCATTGTAGTACTTCATCAAAGAATGCTTTACTCGCCTCAGAAGTTGTGACATACTGATGAACCTTCTTGAGATCATTCTGTTTGATTGGTACTCGTCCATCTTCATAGGCCTTCCTCAACTGTTTCATAAGAGGATCATTTCTTGGCCCAGGCTGAGACAAATGGAATGTGTGATGGACTATGCTCCCAATAAAGGAACGAGCAACCACTCTGCCAGGATGATCTACATAATACTGGAACTCAGAGAACGGCAAAGGAGCAAACGCCACCCTCGCGCTTCTAGGAATGTTCTTCCCTGTCGATTCATCACTTAAAGTTGTTTTACGATAATGCCTAGGCCACCACGCATCCCCATCAACAATGTCAGTTCCTTCCACCATTTTTATTGTAACATCCTTTTTTGCATTAGCAATGATTGTACAATATTCTTTTGTAGTGAGATACAGTCGCAGCACTTAATTTGTCTCTTGAAGACACCCAACTCCTTTCCTTTCTTTCCTATCATAGCTTCCCTGTACACGATGAAAATATGTTTAACACAGCAAGAAAAAGATTAATATTATGCACAGAAAACAACCACACAGGATAATCGTCAACGACAATCACTCAACAGCTAGCTTGCCATAGTGGGTGAGTGGTTATAGTGTCGGACTACCAACCCCAAGATTGCAGGTTCGCTCCTGGCCATGGTAAGTGATTTTTTGAAAGGCGACAAAAATTACGACACTCATGTCATACGTTGTTGGCATGTTAAAGAACCCATTTGAATTCAGTAGGCTGTGTTCAATGGCAAAATTAATCTCGGGATTTTCCGCCAACACAAAGTTCCTCCATTCTCTACTTGAAAGCGCTGTAGTGTCAAGGAGTTTAGATATCTAACCTCCTTGACTTTCATAGCGTTCAATGGAATGACGAAATTCGACATGCAAGCTACCCTCTGGGTGTAAATTAACAAAGCTTGCACCAGGCACCTGAGGCCATGCGATATTATTATTACTCAACAGCTATGTAAACAAAAGATAAAAGCGCGCCAATCTTTACATCCAAACAGCGCAGCACTCTCTGAAGAGGAAGGTTGGCGCTGATAGACATTCCGTGTTGAAACGCACCAACTGCTGGACTAAGTTCCTTTCAACACAAAATAACTACCTTGACGGCGGTGGTAATAGCACAAGCGCTGCCAGGACATGGTTCCATTCAAAACCAAAACATACGTCTTGTTTCCTAGGATGCAAAATCACAGTAAAAAGGTCTTGTCAAAAATGTGGACTTGGTGCCTTTCAACAACGAGCTATTCAATTGTATTTAAAGTTGATGGAGGAATATTTAACTTCCGCGCTACATCCACACCCTTCATAATTCGATTTGTAGTTTCTCACTGTTTGTTATTTTCCTCACTTTCTTCTTCTCGATTGCAAACACATAAATAAGGCCCAGATTAAAATAGCCAAGACACTATATCACAATATGGCAAGCTATCGTCACTGAATGAAAAGATGACACTACAGGAAGAACAGTCACTGCTAAACTGAGCTGTCGAGCGCTACCGAGCCAAGCTTATGCAATCACTTAACCTTGGCCGAAGACCAATTGGACTGACAAATACGCAAGGGCTGGCCAAAATACTGAACGGAAGAACATCAAATTTGAACGTAGTAAGCGGGAGCGCGAAAACGTGCTAAAGCAATATTTTACATAGAATTTAGTGCTTTGGACGGGGAATTTCTTAATTCGATGTGATTAGTGGGAAAATGTGTTATTGAGGAGCGTACTAACGGGATTCCACTGCACTTCATTTCAGATAAAGATGTTGTTGTTTGAGTCTTCAGTCTTTTGACTGGTTTGATGCAGCTCTCCATGCCTCCCTGTCCTGAGCTAATCGTTTCATCTCTACATAAATACCACACCCTACGTCTGAGGCAATCTGTTTAACATATTCTAACCTTGGTCTACCCCTACAGTTCTTGTCCTCGACCCTTCCTTCCATAACTAAGCTTGCTATTCCTGGGTGTCTTAGCATGTGTCATACCAACCTATCTCTTCTCTTCATTAGCAGTCGCCAGAAACATCTCTCCTCTCCCACTCGTCTTAATACCTCTTTGTTGTAACCCTATCTACCCATCTGATCTTCATCATTCTCCAGTAACACCACATTTCAAACACTTCAATTCTCCTCTTTTCTGCTGCACCAATAAATAGTCCAAGTTTCACTTCCATAGAGTGCCACGCTCCAGACAAAGGTTTTCAAAGATGCCTTCCTAATACCTAAATCTATATTCGATGTCAACAGATTCCTTTTCTGTAGAAATGCTTTCCTTGCCTGAGCCAACCTACTTTTTATATCCTCTTTGCTTCGTCCATCACTGGTTATTTTGCTTCCTAAGTAACAGAAGTCTCCTACTTCATTTAGCTTTCCCCCTGCCAATTTGATGTCCATAGAGGTTTCTGATTTATTGCGACTGCATTCCAATATTTTTGTTTTACATTTATTAATTTTCATCATGAATTCATTCCTCAAGACGGAGTCCATACCATTCAAAAACTCATTCAAATCCTCAGGCGTGTCGGCCAAGATGACTATGTAATCAGCAAATCTCAGAGTTGAAATTATTTCTCCTTGAATCTTCACTCCCACTTTAAATTTCTCTCTAATTTCCTTCATTGCTTGTTCAATGTAAAGATTGAAAAGTATGGGAGATAAGTTGCAGCCTTGCCTCACACCTTTCTGAATACCAGCTTCTCTCTCCTGTCCATCAGCTCGAATGACTGCTGTATGGTTTTCTGTATAGAATGTAGATCACCCTCCTATCCCTATACTTTGTTCCAATCATTTTCAAAATGTCAGAGAGCTAATGTGAACTTAAATCTATCATTTCATTGGCCAGAATTACGGTGTACTCCTGATAATTAGCATGCGGATAATTCGTCTTGCGGTTAATTCGCGGGTCACCACGAGTACTTTTTAAATTAGATTTAAAATTAGAAATTCTCCCTGCAACTAGTCATCACACTATGTAAAGCAATCTCTCCGTCGTTGAAAATAATTTTTATGCGGTGTGTAGAGACGAAATCATTGCGATTTGAGAAGATTGAACTGCGAATCTCTGCGGTGGAACAGTAGGCCTACTTGGGCAATCTTCGAAACATACAAGCATGTTGCCGCGAGTGGTATAGCAAAGATTTCCTTTATCATCGTAGCCCAGACAATACAAGAGGCCGGAACCTACCCTCCCTTTCCCAACAGCCACACCCCAAGGTCGCTGATCTGTGAGTTGTGAAGGGTGGATGCGTGGACAGCGTATTGTAAACAGCGATTATTGCCTGGCGGCGGAAACTTGGGCGACACAGAGAGTGTGTTTGTTGGATGCTCCTCATGCAGTCAACAAATCATGGGAGCAAAATACCGCTACTACACTCGCACTAAAATAAGCGTTTGTCGGATTCTGTGACAACGATATTTCGAATGGGCAAGTTGGACGTCGAGTATGATTTAAGACATAAATGCAAACAAGAAATTGCAAGGAATTTGACTGTTGGTGAGGAAAAAGGAGATCCTGTTGATATCAATTGCAGGAGTGATGCAACGGAAATCCCGAAAGTTTCCCACAGTCAAGCTAGTGTCTCTATAGTCACACTTATCTCTTAAATAGAAAAACGAGATTAATTTTCGTTCTTCGAAAATGAGCAATCGAAAATTAAAATAAACGATTTAAAAAACAAAAAGTGATACCCGCTTTTTGTTAGGTATTAATGTACGCATAATCCATATAGCCTACCTCTAGCATAGCATGTCTTGCAAGACACTGTAATCAAGAGTTATAATTACCGTATTTGCTCGCGTGTATCTCACACCCCATTTTTTATTTGAAATTTCAGGGGAAAAAAAGTACTCGTATATATCTTGCATTCATTTCTGACGCTGTCATATAAATGACCGTAATAACCTTGAGGTAGAAAAACGTACGATTTAGCGCACCATAACAGTCGTCATTGTCCTGGAACTTACCCGAAGCGATACCTTAGCGCGCCACAACAGTCATCAATACGCAATGTTATCGTTCGTTTTGGCGGCAGAAGTTTCCCTTATTGTTGTCCGTCAGTTGCCTTGTAGACATCACTACCGGTACTCTGGCTTTGAAGATAAAGGAAATCTGTGCAATAACACTCGCGCCAACATGCTCGTATGTTTCGAAGATTGCGCAAGTAGGCCTACTGTTACATCGCAGAGAAACGTAGTTCAGTCTTCTCGAATCTCAATTATTTCGTCTTTACGCATTGCGTCACATCAGAGCTCGGCCGATTGCAAACATGCGGCGCGGCATGAGTGTTATAGCACACGGTACATCGTTAGTCTTCGGCCACGGTCGGCTAAGTTCGAGCTCGCTCATGCATGTAGCGAGGAATCGATATGGGAGATGATCGTATCGATCGCTAAGCGTCTGCGCTTTAAATTTCTTTTCTGCCTTGAATCATCCTTAACGAGCGTATGACGTCTTTTTCATACGTTCTTAATGTCGCATAACCGTAACGAATAGAAATAAATGGTGTCGACGGACGTTGTTGTGAAGAGCTTCTTCAAGATGTGCATCGCAAATGCATTGGGCGGAAGTGAGGATGAAGCAGTATGGGATGATGACCATAATGATGGACGCGAGAGTACCTCGGAAAATGTGCAGCAGTGAAGGCAGTGACAATGAATAGGGCGAGTACCGTATGCCAGTTGCCTCGTTTCAATAATGCATTTTTTTCTTTCGGGAATACGGTCTTTCCCCGCATATATCTCGCACCGAAAATTTTCACACATATTTTCGGTCAAAAAAGTGTGAGATATACGCGAGCAAATACGGTATTATTTTGAATGTTCACAAATACAAGCCTATTTCTACATTTTAACCAATACATTTATTTTTAAGAGGCCTAACAAAAATAACTGCAGATAATTCACGGAAGTTCGTGCAATAATTATGCGAATTAACGTGAGTGCACTGTAATAACTTCAGCCATACAGCTTCCTTGTGCGCAGATTTTTCTGTGAATAACACCACATGCTCATTCTTCTTTTGAGGGACAGTACATTGTGCATTGGAGATGAGGAACAGTCTATGTTATTGTGTTAGTGTGTGTTTAATAATTTTGAGGTGAACATTGGAAAAATGAGACTGAAATAAAGGTACCTACTCCACATTTGGCTGGATTGTATTTTGAACCCTGCAATAAAGACACATTTCGAAAGCTGCAGTGAGTAAAACAGGTTGGAATACCGTTAGTACTTGAGGTACGAGCATACGAGGAGAAGCGACAGGCCATGAAAATTTCACCTAAGTTTCAGACCCTCTTCATGCAATGTATAGTAATATCTTTCTATGCTTGCAAATGCAGCTTACCCAGGATGGCAATCTTCAATTTTGTATGCGAAACTAGCACATAGTATACCTCCTGTAGTAATAGTATTTCAACATCTTTGTCTCCACCACAAACTACTCAACTTCATACTTACATCAAATGTCAGGTTTAAAAACTTTGCTCAGAATCCAAAAATTTATATTAACATTTATTACAAGAGGAACAGGGGGCAATCAGTCAATAAATGAAAAGACAGCCACAAAAAAATTGAACAAATCTTAATGGTATATCTCCATTTATAGTACACTGATACCCTAGTGGGAGAGAGTTTACTGCTTATAATACTTAAGAGTTAAATCAGCACATTCACAACAACATACTGTACCTCCATTTTAGAAAATTTACATCAGTCAGATCCTAATATAAAATATTCCATAATGATAATGGAATATATTCTAAAAAAAAAAAAACCATCCACAACAAATTAGAGAAGAAACCCACCACTGATGAAATGACATGGCGAAGAAGAAATGTCTTGTTTGCACAGTTTGTATACCTGACCCATAAATATGTTTTACCTCTTCCAGCAGATGAACTACTCCACGACTTTGGACAATGTGCGTGGTCAAAACAACAACCAATCAACGACTAGAGATGTTGGCGAATTATATGAAAAACTTCCTGCCCAGTCCGGTAAATCGTTAAGTAACTTTTCTTTAAGATATCTTGGTGACAAACCAATACCAAAGTTAAATGCTGATTTGTTCCTCTTCCTTCTCAATTCACCACAAACGTGCTGCTACTCCCGATGAACAAGGACATAGAGGCCTAAGCAGGCCAGAACAGCATACTGAAACAGAATTCAATGGTACGGTCAGTCAATGAATCTGCCGACTCATAATACAATTTGATTAAGATGGGTCTATTACCTCCGTGCAATCAATACTTATAATTTCTTTCTACGAAATTTATTTTAACATACTACAGGGACATCACAGATTAATCAACAATATATACATTCAAAAGACTCCTATTATTTAGAGCATGCATAAATTGTACACTTTCACTGTGGATAAAACTATACATTTAAATCAATTACACACAAATTCTAAAAAATTGTTAAGAAATGTTGACACATTAAAAAGTTGTTTCTTAAAATTTTGGTTGGGAATATATGAGTAGTCCTGTTACAATCTTGTTCTTTCTATTCGTATTTCTTGCTATGCGGAAGGAAAAAATGCTACGACCATAAACATCGGATATTTATCGGAGGTCCCATGCAGCATTAGATTGCGTCATTGTGATACGATTCACATCACCTGTGAATGGAAAAATTTTGTTTTTAGAAAGATATTGCATGTGAGAGTATAAATCCAATGTAATCAATGTTATTTTGGTTATCGGTAACTGTGACTTGCTCACATTGTACATAATACAATGATCCCCTGAACTAACATCATTTTGCCCCATGATTTATAGTTTAGGGCCTTATTTCGGGGTTTTGTGCCGGCCCTGTGGTTTTGGGGTATTGCGACTACCTCTCACCTGGAGGCCCTGGGTTCAATCTCATGGTGTCGAGTGGTGACCCGATTTAAAATTCCCGTATATTTTAGATCTCTCCGAGACTATAGAGTTCGCATACCGAATGGGTGAAAAATTACTCTCAAAGCGTGAATCAAAGTTTTCTAGCGTAAGTGAAACTCCATAGCAACAGTATGTCTTTTCATGACGAGACGTCTAAACAGGTACTAGAGACAAATGAAGTCCATCTGGATTGGTCATTATCCAGATAAGAGACTATCCAGATTACGATGAAGTATAACATGTGATCGCGAAAGTCATGGGAATCTTGTCATACACGAACGCTGCCGATCACATCCAATTGCGTACCATATTTACAACTTCCCCAGAGACAGACCGCGCTCCACCGTAAACTCGCGACCACAGAACATTCGACCATGCCTGACTGCGAACCTTCCACTTTGCTACGCCAACGGGAATCTCGTCAAACGGACAAGAGCGACGCTTCTCCGTGTCTGTCCACAAAAACAGAGATCTCATCAAACACAAAAACAGAGATCTCATCAAACAGACGGCGAACAGAGTCGATTGCATAACATCGTGATATTTATCCGTGCCCGACCACGAGAACAATGGGAAACTCGTTCAACGGACGCCGAGCAGAGTGGATTGTGTAACACCACAATATTTCAGTCTCGAGGAGGCAAACGATAGAGAGTGGCGTCTATTTCGTAAGATCGTGATACTTATAAGTGACAGACTGTGAGAACAAGGGGAGTGTTGTCAAACGGACCGTGAATGGCGCCGATGCATAACATCTCAATATTTCTCCGTGTCTTACCGCGAGAACGGGAATCTTGACAAACAAACAAACCACGAACGGTGCGGATTGCGTTACATCACAAAATTTATTGATATTCGACCGCGAGGCGAGGATATAGTGAAACCTGTCAAACGGCAGAGAGCTATGTTATTTGTGTAACATTGCAATACAGTATCTTCCTGCATTGTTCACCAGTACCCAGCCTCGAACTCGAAGCTACAGGAACAGCAGAAATATCGTTAAAGTGACGGACGGCTACTTAGACGAAAAGCAAAGTAGCATAAAATTCCTACTTTTGCTGAATATTCTTCCACATCACATTGAGGTTTGCAAACGTACCCACTGACAGGCTGAGTCCTGCCCGTCATTGCCTAGCAACGAGCATGGCACGCTGATGGAGTACTGCCGGCGGCTGGAAAGGCAAAGCAGTCACATTCGATGCTGCCGTGTCGTGACATTGGCTTGGCTCCCACCCCGCTTTTAGCGTTCTAAATGGCTGGGACACAAAATGCGGTGCGGTCTGTAGGCGAAATAGAAGGCCGAGCGGCGGGACTCTACCAAGCGTTCGGATGCTAAGAAGTCGCGCATTGTTAGACTTTTCAAGGTTTCTCGGATCAAATGCGAAACTCTCGTATATTTCCCGGGTCACTAAAATTCCTGTATATTTCCCGAAGAGCTCGACACCCTGGAGTACTGATCTGGATAGTTGTTGCTGCGAGGCTTGGCATCACCTCATATACTAACGCAGTGGTTCTCGCTGCGCTGGTATCACAAGAGATAATGTGAGGTGATAAGATGTGAGCAGATGTGTCTCGCAGCTATAACCATTCAGACAAGTACTTAAATTGTCGTCATCCGAGGTCTCGACATTTATTCCATTAATCTTCCGGCATCCAAGTACAGTCTTGGTAGGAGTTATAATACAATCTTGGGCATACCACGTGATCTGTATTCACTGTATTCCAATAGTTAAAAGTGTGTAGGCGTGTGTTCGCATTTGCAAAGGCTACCAAAGCCTGTAATTTATTCATTTTAACTTTGCGTAATTATTCGAGAGAAAAAATGTAAATGTCAGCTGTTGCTTAACCTAACTAATTTGACATGTGCACACGTTTTCTATGTTTGCTCGTTTGGGTCTTGATTGACCATTTTGTTACATTATTTATGATATTTTTTACTTACATGTTCTGCATTTACGCCTGTTACAGTTAAAATATTTATACTGAACTCCATAAGTGCTTCAATTTAATTGACAGCCATATTATCTTCATACCTTTCGTCTCTGTTTCAACGCTTCTGATTGGTCACCGTGTCCTGCCGACCCATCACAGTTCCCAATCCATCGAAATTTCAGGAATCCGAACTCCTATATAAGGGCTTGCAGTTTGGATCTCTTCACACGTTGTCAACTTAAGACACTTGCTGTCTGCAGGACACTTGCTGTCATCATGTCGAAGCTATCGACAATTCAGCATGCTTTTCATCATCTACATATTTCAAGCTTCGAACTTGTCTCATTTGGACAAGAGCTTACTTGTCACTAAGGAACTTCCTATGCCATGGGACTCAAACAAACTCAGCACTGCTATAAGCTTCGGCTGATATGCCGTAAGGCTTTAAGCCTATTCAAATTTCTACAAATATAAGTTTTTCTTGACCATTTCGCCAGTGTGCGAAAGTGTGTTTTTCAAGACGATGTGTATTATAGCTATGTTTCGCTACAGCCTTTAAACTGCTCCTCCTGGAGAGGTAGTATGGTTAAGGACCAACCAGGTCTTTGTGTTTTTCAGCAGTTTACTGCTATTGTTTACAGTATCTTGCGAAATCATCGCTGCAAGAAACCAAACCAGAAGATAAGTAAAAATGTTCCATTGAACACTTGTTAATATTATCATCAAGATCTTCAAGTAAAACCTACTTACAATTTTTCTACTGGGCTCTGCTTGCAGGCCGCACATACTTTGATATGAGCTTTAAGTTCTTTAATTCTGCTTCATGTTTTTCTTAGGCTGTAATTTTGCCTTATTTCGTTGCATGAATGATTCAACTGAACATTTGTTTTTTGAAAGGCTCTTTCTTGCCAATCACTGGTTTTAAATCAATGCTTGCTTGCATTCTATGATCTAACCTCTAATGCAGAAACGTAGCAATTGTTTCTTTTTTCTATTTCTGTTCACTTATCGACTGGTACAAGTTGATATGGAGTTCATTAACATTACTTGGAACTTTGTTCTTTCTTGATATATTTTTTTATAATTGTTGAATTCCATTTCATATGGTTATGAGGCTAGACCCTCCTGTTGTATTCTATTGGTGTATGATTTCATTTGTTAATAAATTCAATGCAATTAAGCAACTTGTTCTGCTCTTCAAACTTTCTAACTTTAATGTTTAAAAATCCTCCTTGTAATGCTCAACTTAAGTTTAGCTCAAGGCATCTCCTTGAGTTCTTTCTGATTCAGGAGGTCTTAAATCGACCGATCCCTACCAGCACGTAATTAATCACAGCTAACGCTCCTTAAAATAAATACCTTCGGTTGTAAGCAGAATAAGATCAGGTGAGTAGGGAGGGTGCTTCCTGATCTCCGACCACCGCCACTACATAAGGTCAGCAGTTGATATAAGTCAACATTTAACACTTCAATAAGGCGATGCATTATCACCCAATGCTTCTTTAGATCCACAAGACATTGACGAACAGTTCTGCTATAAAGAATGGCAATTTCTACATCTGATCGTTGTTCAACTAGACTTGGAGCAAGGCCTCTAGCATACTAATGTCTGCATGGGCTGTCAACTAGCCACCAATGCACACAGATGTGATTTGGAGGGGGCACTCCGTACTGTGTAAAACTGGTTTTCAAAAGTCTATATTGAACTAACCACATTAGGCTACACAAGATATAACATATTTGTTCTGACTTATGAAACCACTTCCATATAATAATCAAATGTGATCCACGGTGGATTACATTTTAGTTCATAGGCAAGTTATGAAATCCACTACTAAAATGAAGTCAACCACATCACAAATCATACTCGCCAGTATCAATTACTAAGCCTTACTAGCGGATGTGTAGATGTTCACCAGACGAATCTAACATGTCATCCCACTCACCAGTATAATTAGTGCAAACCACGCACAATGCTAATGCTAAAATATAGCCTGGCAGAAATATCATCTTCAAGTAAAATTAAAAACTCAATTAGAAATTAAACTGTTCCCTGTTAATTCTCACTTTCATTACTCTTCTCCAAAATTCATTTTCTTCAAAATATTACATTGTGTATGATATTGAAGTTGCAGCATGTAAAAGAAAAAAAAAACTGTATACATTTTCACTTACCTTAAATTTTGGGTATTCATTCATATATATGGTGACCATGCCAACATACGGCAGAAATCCTCTCGCTCTTCCAACGACATCTTTCTTGGTGAGCCACAATTGGCCGGGAGCATACAATCCTCGGTCATCGACACTGTTGTTGTCGCCTTTCGTCAGGAACTTGACAGTTCCATTCACTCTACATATGTGACCAAAGACTAAAGTAAATAACAGGGCACAAGAGGATAAAAATACACAGTACAGTGTTAGAACTACATACATTCTTAGCACCTTGCAGTGTAAAAAATAAAAAAAAACATCAAGAGGTCAAAGTAAAACTATTTATGAGACAATAGGTACAGCAGAAGATGCCCTAGCTATACCAGACCCAAAACAACTGTACATGAGGGAAGAGCCAGATACATTCGCTCACCCGCACCAGCCAATAGCATAGCGCGGTGTTGACTAGTTAACTCAACTCGCTAGGCTCGCAGTGCCATACAAAATCGTTATTTATGTCCTCGCATGAAAATAATTAATTCTTCAATAATTTTGATGACCCTAAGTTACAGAGCTAAAAATTTCGAAGCTGACTGTCCAAACCCTGTGATGCTACGACCAGCCGTTCTGGATATAACATCTACCCTTGAACTGTAAGGATAATTAAAGAGAGAATGAGTTAGGTGTCAATATATTAACCCCTCAAGCCGGTTCGCCATACACTGTACGTCCGCTGGACTCTAAACGTTCAGCCGGTTTGACGAACCACAAACGTCCCGTGCAGGCGGAAGTTAGAATGCCTATTACGCATGAAACACTGCTGCTTCGCTGGATCTTCTTACACGTTATGAACCGAGAAGTTATGTACTTTCATGCCATCTCTGTTTCATAATTAGAACTAATACGAAGTTGATCGATATCCGTTGCTTTTGACGACTCATATCGATCAGGGTAGGAACATGAAACGCGCTCTATTGAGTTTCAGGTTAGTTGCTTTAGAAGGTACCACATCCTTTCCTGCCATCTCGAGATTGTTTTGTGAACTATATCTAACTTGACAATTTATGTCACTTATGAAGGGGAAGCACCGATGGCAATTACTTAGTAGATAATTTTTGCTTCGCAAGCTAGAGGCTACTCAGTCGCAGATGAATAATTGCCGGGCTGTCTCATTCTCTTACGAGTACAGATATTATTGGATTGATAGATGACAGTAGTGGAAGTGATGTATAGGGAAGCGATATTTTCGGTAGTGATATGGACTATGCACTGCATGATGTTATTGGAGAAGTGGCTGACAGCCCAGATGAAGAAGATATAACTTCAGCTGTAATAACAACGACCGCTGTTCAGTGTTTGTGGCGAGAGGTAGACCTCGTCACGAGCACTCAAAAGATCCCATTCACGGGTATGCCGGGTACAAGAAAGCATTTCACGTCTGTTTTTGCTGTTCGACAAAGTGATTGAACTAATTGTTTGAGAAACAGATATGTACGCGGCAGAATGTATAGTGGCGTGCCCTTGAAACCGAGGTCGCGCGCCAGGAAGTGACAGTCAGTGACGGGACAACATTTATATGTTCAGGGCTTGTATTGCTGACGGGGATAATGCAGAAACCTACCCTTAAGAGCTATTTCACCCCTATATTACCTCAAACAATGCCAAAGGACAGGTTAGAACTAATATTGCGATATTTACATTTTGTTGACAATTCTACACGCAATACATATACGGGGCCTAAAAAGCTTTTCAAAATTCAGCTTTTCCTGGAAATTATACCTGAAAATTATGTATTATGTAGATTGAACATTATCATGTGAATATCTTGCTTTCATTGTAAATATACCAGAAACACATACCAAAAGTGGAACTTATCAAATTATTATACGTTTGTCAATATTGCGTGTGATTATGGACAACCCTGAAAAGCAGTCGTCAGATATATTACTGAGAAACAATGGACATGATTTCGGTAAGTAATCCTAAAAATTTCATTACGCTATATTTCGTAGATTTAACATTGTCAATTTTTTACCTTGTTGGTGTCCAAACCTCTATTGAGCTTCAATTTAAATACCGCCGGAGAAGTGAACACCTCCGGATTAAATAGCTGGCCTGAGGGGTTAAGGTTTGCCAGGGAAGGAAACGAAGAGTGACAGTATTGCTGTGTATCAATTCAGAAGTGGAGCTTAAAGAAGTTAGTGCTGTGAGCTAAAGTTTTGAACTCATAACAATGTTCCTCAGAGAGCCGAGTGGCAGTCGAACAGCCAGGCAAGAAATATAATTTTCAGGATATATGGCCTTTTAAAGAAGCTTTCAAATACAGAAGTGCGTGAAAACACAAAATCTGATAACCTGTGTTATTGTAATGTCGGCAATTATGTTTTGTTTTTTTGGTAATTGAGTCGTATAAAACTCACCTCTTCACAGTTTTACTTCACGAGGCATAGTGTACCCGGTTCTATCCCTGAAACCAGAACTAAATGTCTTGATTGAGCCGTGAATCGAATCCGGAACTCATGGGTGACTGCAAGAGTTGTTGTTGATGATTGTTTTAGGGGCTTTGCGACATCGTGGTCATGTAGCACCGTGTATTTGGGTGTGTGTGGAATTTGTCTGATAACCTGTGTCACTGTGATGTCTGTACTAGTGTGTGTATTTGTAAGTCAGGTAGGATTTGGGTAGGAAGAGGCCATGGAACGTTAGGTACCATCCCGGCATTTGCCTGGATGATGATAATTGTTGTTTTAAGGGGCCTAACATCGAGGTTATCGGCCCCTAATGAAATGAAATGGCGTGAAATGAAAGGATGTAGATAAAAGCAACTCACTGCCATGGATGAAACGAAAATGGTGTTTATAAAACAGACAGTGAGCCGCAAAAATTATGCCTTATTTGAATAAAAAGAATAAAAGGCGGATGGTAACAAAAAGGATAAAACAAATGAGGCATAGTGAACAATAAAATAGATGAACACAATAAAAAACATAAAACAGATTTAACCTGAATTAAAAGTCGTAACTACACATTAAAACTTAAAAAAGTAACCACTCTCCCTCATGAACCAGATGACGAGGTCAGCAGACGGCCCGTCATCACGGAGAATAAGGGAGAGGGTATTAGGCAGTTTAAGAGTCCTGTGCAGATCGGCCAGATCCACACACTCCAAGAGAAGGTGTGCCACGGTTAGGTGGGCGCCGCAAGGACACACAGGAGGATCTTCTCTCTTCAGCAAGTGGGAGTGCGTAGCAATCCCATGGCCGATCCGGAGTCGACAGAGGACCACAGCTTCCTTCCGGAGAGTTCGGAAGGAAGATTTCCACACCTTCGTTGTCTCCTTGATGCCTCTCAGTTTGTTGGGTGGAGGCGTGGCACGCCATGCTTCGTCCCAATGCGACAGGATCGAATGCCGCAGCTGAGAGCGCACATCACTAGCAGGCACCTTATACGGTAGCGAGGGCAGTGTGACTGCCTCTCGCGTCGTCTGATCAGCAAGCTTGCTTTCCGCAATACCCATGTGGCTAGGAAGCCACACAAAGGACACCCCGGCCCCAGCGTTACGCGAACTGACGAGCAGGTCGTGCACACGTTGGACCAACGGGTGCTTCGGGAAACACACATCGATCGCTTGCAGCGCACTCAGAGAGTCAGTACAAACAAGAAAGTGCTGGTGATCATCTGATAACGTGTACCGCAGAGCCTCTAAGATGGCATAGAGCTCCGCTGTGTACACGCCACAGGCATCGAGAAGTGAAAAGAGAAGCCGACGATCCTCAACCACAAATGCACAGTCTACTTTCTCGTTTACCCTCGAACCGTCCGTGAATAGAAGCCCTGATCCCGGCTCACCACGGACTGGAACAGCCTCCGATGGAGGGAGGAGTCAGTGTCCGACTTGGGGCCGGTGTGCAGATCCAGGATGATATCAGGGCGAGAGACCATCCACGGAGGGGCCTTGCTAGGTACTCGGACGATACAGGAGACAGAAGGAAATCGGAACTGACGATATAAGTCATCCAAGCGAATCCCCGCCGGCCGAGTGGCTCTGGCGAGCGCATCATACAGCCGGCGATTCGGATTGGAAAACAAACATGGATAGCTTGGATGAAGGGGCATCTGTCGAATAGTTGCAGCATAGGTCAGCAGTACTTGTTGGCGCCCCAGGTGTAAAGGAGGTACGCCAGCCTCGGCGAGCAAGCTGACGACTGGGCTCGTCCGAAAGGCACCCGTCGCCAGCCTCACACCGCCGTGGTGGACACTGTCCAGTTTAACAAGCACTGACTTACGGGCCGAACCATATGCTACACTGCCATAATCTAATCTAGATAAAATCAGTGCCTTATAAAAGCGTAGGAGCACCGCGCGGCCCGCCCCCCATGATGTGCCGCTAAGATACCGCAATATGTTGAGTTTCTTAGCACAGGCAGTTTTCAAACACCGTACGTGTGGCTCCCAAGTCAATTTCTGATCGAAAAGGAGCCCAAGGAACCGGTACGCAGCAACAACAGGCAAAGCTACATTGCCCAGATAAAGCTCAGGATCAGGATGGAGAGTGCGCTTTCGGCAGAAATGGACAACTGAGGACTTAGCGATTGAGAATCGAAAGCCATGCTCTAGTGTCCAGCGTTCCACTCTCCGAATAGCTTGTTGTAGCTGTCGTTCAGCGACCACCATATTTTGCGCACTATAATGTAGAGCGAAGTCGTCTACATATAGCGACGGTACCACTGCTGGACCAGCAGCAGCGATTATACCGTTTATGGCAATCGCAAATAATGTTACGCTAAGCACCGATCCCTGTGGGACTCCGTTTTCCTGTATATGATATTGCGAATATGTCCCCCCTATTCGGACACGGAACAGGCGAAGGGACAGAAAATTCGCAATAAAAACCGGCAAGTTACCTCGGAATTTCCATTGATGCAGGGTAGAGAGGATGCCGTAACGCCAAGTGGTGTCATAGGCCTTCTCGAGGTCAAAGAAAACAGCGACTAGGTGCTGTCTCCGGAGAAAAGCGTCCTGTATGGCGGTCTCCAGGCGTACCAGATGGTCGTTGGTACACCGAGACGCCCTGAAACCACACTGGTATTCAGACAGGAGTCCCCATTTCTCCAGGACCCACACCAGGCGCCGATTGACCATCCTCTCAAAGAGCTTGCACAGACCGTTAGTGAGACAAATAGGTCTGTAACTCCCTGTCAAATTGGGATCCTTATCGGGCTTCAGGATAGGTATAATGATACCTTCCTGCCATTGCGCTGGAAACACACCTTCCAACCAGATTCGGTTAAACACCCTGAGCAAATAACGAATGCTCTCATCGTTAAGGTGCTTAAGCATCTGGTTGTGAATATTATTCGGGCCGGGAGACGTGTCCCTGCAGAGCGCCAGCGCTCCGCGGAGTTCCCACTCCGTAAAGGGCAGGTTGTACTCCTCCGCGGGAAGCTAAACTAAGCTGGAAACGTTCTGCTTCGCGCTTCAGGGCCACGAAGGCAGGGTCATAGTTATCGGAACCGGATATATCCGCAAAATAAGAGGCGAGATGGTTTGCAACGCGATAAGGATCTGTAACCAATTCAATATCAATGGAAATTCCTGGTACAGTAGAAGATGTCTGAATTCCCGAAATGCGTCGTAGTTTAGTCCACACTTGAGAGGAGGGGGTATGTGCCGTAATAGAAGACACATACCGTTCCCAGGATTGTTTCTTACTCTGGCGAATAAGAATCCGAATTTCTTAAACACCACCAAATTGGCCATGGTTGGACGCCGACGGTAGTGCTTATGAGCTCAACGACGGTCTCTTATTGCCGCTGCAATATCCTCTATCCACCAAGGGACGAGTTTGCGACGAGGAGTCCCAGAAAAGGATGGAATGGACTCTTCGGCGGCAGCAAGAAGCACATCGGTGATATGCTGTACCTCGTCATCGAGCTCCGGCAACCAAGATCAACGAACACAGCTCGTTATTGAAACGAGGGCCAATTTGCCCGCTTAAGCACCCAACGACTGGGGAAATCCACGGGCGTCTGGATCAGAAGTGTAAGAACTGTACCGATTTTGTAAATCAGTACATATTCATCTTTATCTTCGAGATGCAGTAAGTGGGAGCATACACCAAGCCTCTTCTGGGAATTCCTTTCGCCCCTCCGGCACCTGACTGTTGGTGAAATGGGTCCGCCAAGCCCTTTTGTGCCAGGATTTCTACCCTTTGTGTGTCCTGCCACTTAAAGTATTATCGCTAATGGAAACTTGGCGAGAGAGATATATCAAGCTTTGTATCTGTGAACATTGGGGACGTTAACACTCCCTGTCAGCTACATTTGGCCGAGCCTTGTTCTAAGAAAACTTTTGCAAGAACCATTGTGTAACATCTCAACTCCTGGGAAGATTCTACGCACTAACTGTGTGGGGTGATATTCGAGGTACCAACTGTAAACCTTGGACTCTGGCTTTGTTTTGGCCCGTTAGCACCAATAGTCACATTGGTATTACTGGAGTAGTGTGGTGGGGGTGCATTGGAATAGAGGTTTGCGGCCTGTGACTGAAAGGACAGTGTGTGAAGAACCTTGCTGACATCGAGACTGATAAGCAATTGCCTCCGGGGAAACTCATAGTGCAGTTTCCTCGGAGGGCCGGAAGACACCAGGTGGTACTATCATAACTTAATACTAAGGGGCAACTGAAAGAAATGAATAAAAACGTTGACTGCAAAACATTTTTGGTAATGTGAATTTTACATGCCATGTGTCGAATGGCGTTTCAGGACTGTTGTTTTTAGAATTATGATTGTTAGTTAATAAGTATATTTTGCTAAGTTTTTGGATATGCAGATTCGTTTGATTGGTATTAGATTCAGGGAGGGAAAAAGGTTTTAACTTTGGTCAGAAAGGCTGCTGAGGACGGTAAGTCATAAGCAGGCTTTCGGACCGCCTTAGTCGTATTAAACGGCTTTTAAGTTGCTTATGTGACATTGTTTTTTGAGGTGACATAGAGTCTAATTTCATGTTGTTATTCCTTTAGTTTTGTCGTCAGGGGAATCATTCTAGTTAAATTCATTTCTATCACAAAAGTAGGTGGGTGTAATCTTGCCAAGCGGGCAAGTGTCTGGTTTGTTAGGGTTAAGTCATTCATTTGTGTTTAATTAGATCATATTTGTTAGTTAGTTAATTAAGTGGTGGAAGGGTCTCTCTTGTAATTGTTTTATCTTACTGTTCAATACATGTTAGCTTATTTCGATTTGTCACGTTATTTATTGCATGAAGTCACTAGGAAGATTATTCCCCTTTCCTTCTTCATCTTTTGGCAGGGTCATTTTAATTCGGCCTACTGAGGTACGCATCAGGCCTTCCTCTCAACAAGCTGGTCTTGACCTTGGATACATCCCACCTTTTCCCTTATTCTAAATTAGACCAGAGTATTCCACAATGCTATGGAACTAGGAATATTCTCTGCCTAGGTTTTTAGCTGTGAATTCAGCTAACCCAGCGAGTAATTAAATTAGGCCTTTTCTGTGTGTTATAAATTATTAATTTTTGATATGGTAATATCATGTTGATGAATTATATTTTGATATGCTAATATTATTATTATTATCTTGGTTTATTTAAAGGGTAAGCGGGGGGATAGAACCGGTGTAGTGGTAGCATCAGAGCATGGTTTGTTCTGTGATCTTGCCATTAGCAAATAATCTTTCCTGCTGACTGATTGCAGTAATTAATAAAATGTTAAATTCAGTAATTAACGTAAATGCATGTATATTGGGTCCTCCTTACTAATTTTTCTTCTTTCCAATAGGTAGGCTAGTTATTAGAGCAGAACCTAATACCTGTTGTGATTTGATTTCATGTAAAATAACTTGCTGTGTACACCGAGGACCAAATGAGCAATTCATATCGTCAGCTGTCAGACGAGAAGATAGCCGAGAACTGTAAGTGGCAGTCACGTGCGCGGAACGGAAGTCAGGACTGCTCGGATAGTAATGGCGGAGCTGCGTTGCCAGATTGTTTTATCGACCGGATGAATGAATTTCGCACGTGGTGAGTTTTGATATGCTGTTTGTATGGTTTTGGGGTGGTTGTAAATTCATTCTGTTTCTTGTGAGTAATAGTCCAGCTCAATTTTACTGCGCCTGTGCTCAAGTACACCTCGGGAAGTGTTGTTTTGACTAAATTGTGTCACGTGTTTGGAAAGAATAAAATGTTTGTCTGATTGGAATTAGTTTTGGTAAAATTTAAATTATTGACGTTTTAAATTCTCTTGAAAATAGGCTGAAATTGATAAGCTTGTATTTCCAGTAAGAATAACTTAGTGACTGTTTTGATGTGCGTTTAGTGCACGCCTGTTGAATCACGTAGTGATTTTGAACTATCATGGCCGGCGACTGTGACAAGTTATTATTTTATGTAACTGATGTCAGTAAAAATGTGAATTGCGTGTGTGGATTTATCATCAGCAGGTTCCTTGGGGTAAATCTGTAATTGTTCTTAATAATTGTTAGTGACGTAAGGCTGAAGTTCTGCGATTCGCTGTGCATAATACGTGTGAGGTATAATTGGTAGTTGTCAGCTGTTCCTTAGGCCAAACATTTCAAGTTTTGTTGTCATTTCTTTAGCTGGGGGTTAATTATTTCACTGTTGGTAGTTCTGTCAAATTAAATTGGAACGTGAGAGTATTAAAATTTGGTGTTGTCAACTTATTCTGCGTTAAATTAATTCTGGGGAATGGTCGCATTGCTGTCTATATGTGCGTTCGGTAATTGTGTTTTGAATGATGTTAAGTGTCTAATTGCGTGTGTGCTAATTCAGTATAAATGAATCAGGTGAGTGTTTATGTATGTTTGATTTATGTTTAAGTTTGCTTAGTAATTGGGGGGAGAGTAAATCGTCTTGTTGTGACATGGGATTTTAAGGTTAGGTTGTCATCTAAATTGGTCAAGTATTAAATTGCTTTAATATTCAGTATCTTAGTGTGTGTTTCGTTGAGTGACTTACTAAGTGGGATTTTTCTGGGAGGCATTCACCTTCAGGTCGCATCTCATTTAGGGTGTAAATAAATATTTTCCCCCGATTCGTGTCTTCCGTTTTAGGACGTATTTCTACGATGTAAGGGGAACTGTGATTTCAGGGCTACAACTACGGGTTGTTTTATCAAGTCCTCACGTGAGTAGATACTACTTTGACGTTATAGTGTCTTGACGATCCGGATACTATCATACTGGTGTAAATGGGGAATTTAGAATTGTTCAGGGAAGGGAGCACGTATGTCTGGTGGATGCATGAATGTATTTCTGTGGTTGATTGTGTTCAGGATGAAAGTGTGTGTGTGATGCGATTTTAATTGCTGTCCTGACTAGGGATCGAACTGGTTTTCCTTTGGTGTCAATTTTTTTTCTCTGTAGTCCTTCAAGTTTTTTATTGAGCCTGTTGATTGAATGAATTAGTCATGTGTGGATGAATTGATGTAGGTTTGCAATTTGAATTTGGGTGGGAGTAATTGAGGCCTAATTGCCAGTAACGTAAGGTGGATTGTTATTTATATTAGTTGTATTAGTTGCATTTGGAACTGAACCTATTATGCAGGTGTGCTTCGTACGGGGATCTACTGTCAGGAGTCCAGTTAATTTGGGGTGTGAGTACCATCTTTATTGGGCCCAGGCAGGGTGTATATAGTATTTGCCCGAGTCGAGTGACTGAAGGTATGGGACTTCGTTATCTCGGTGACAGGCAAGTTTTTTTTTGGGTATTAGAGGCCACTCGTCCGGTTGTATGGAGAGTCGAGCCACGATTGCTGATCTGTCGGTAAGTGTTTCTATACCATAGGGTATTTGTGTTCATGATATCTGTATGACTGCTAATTTGCATAATTGAATGTAACGGGTTATTGTCGTGGGTGGTTAAATCTTATAATGAGATGTTTGAGAAGGATGTGTGATGGATGATGGATGAATGTTAGGAACTGGAGTCCTGTGTTCGAGTTCCAGTGATGAAGTTGCTAGCTCTGGGAATACTTGTTGATTTTTTTTTGGTAGTAAAAGATTATTTGGTAGTTCGGTTGGTGAAAGTTTTCCTTTAGGGAGAAACCCTGCGGTGGCATGCTGAGCTGTCGTATGTCAGCTGCTGTGTTCGCTAGTCTGATTTTGAGATTTTTTGAGGTTGCAGTGTTTCGTTTGTGATTGCATTGAGTAGGCTGGTTCGTTAGTTATTCATAACTTGCAGTTCTTGCTGTTAGGCGGCTAGGTTATTCTATTGTGGTCACATTTCTGAAGTGTTGTAGGTTCGTGAGATTTCATGTAGACTCCGTTAGCTTGGGTGTGTTCACTTCTCACTCAGCTGTTGTAGGCGTTCGGGCATATTTTGATTCTGGAGTTTTTGCTTGAGGGTGCTTCAGTGCATTAGTTGGTTAGTTATTTATAACTTGCAGCCTTGAGACCGCTAGCGTTTCTGTTGTAGTCTCAACTCTGAAAAGTTCTGGGTTCGTTAAAATTTTGTGTAGTCCCGTCATCTTGGGTGTGTGTGAGTTCGGCTGTTGCCACCAGATGTTCCGATCGATTGTGAGCCGTAGTGTAAGTCAGTGTCCTGGGGAGCTACTGGAGTAGTGTCATCTTTTGTGGTAAATAAATTTAAATTCTCTGAGTAATAGTGTGTTGGTAGCTTGGCAGTTTTTTTTGGGGTGTGTGAGGTTCCAATGTGGTTGGTGCGAGCTGGATTTATGGACTTATTTTGAAGATTTTAATTGCTTCATGCCTTTTGAGACGTAACATCTGTCACTGCTGTGATTCGTAATTCTGAATAATTTAGTGTTGATATTCTGGGAGGGATTTTATTGGGGGTAGTATTTCGTGAGATACAGACACGCGTTGTTAGTCAAGGAGGTTGTGAATTTTGAGATTTTAAGTAGCTTCGTGGAGTTAATGTTTTAAGAACGTTCTGATGACAGTGGTGCGTTGAAGCATCATGGGTTCGATTTGAGTGTGGTCATAAAGTGTCACCCAGCATTTGGATGGTGAACATTAATGCTAGGTGACACACATTGTTAGAGATGTCTGTAGTCTGTGGTAACGCTAGTTAGAGAAATTTTCGGGGTTTTGATTGTCTGTGTTGTGTGATTGGAAGGTGAGTCACGTGCACTAGGGTGTGTGTGACGCTTGGTGGGTGCCCTACCTTGTGTCGAAAGGTATATCTATGTGTATTTATTGTGTTTGTAAAGTGTTGTACTTCATCTTCTGAGGCCTTTGTGGAGAAGATGTCAAGTACCCTCCGTCGAGTCATGTGTTGATCCGGAGGGACAGCTCAGGTACCGAGATGATTTACGTCTTGATGGCCAGGGGCCCAAGAGTAAATGTTCCTCCCGCGTTGGTAAGGGAGAGGCCTGTCGTATGAAGGACAGGGCGATATTTGTGTAGAGCGTGAATGACAGTGCATACTGTTTTTATAATTCACGTCAGGCTTGTGAACTGCAGTCTCCGTGCTGTTTTCCTGGTTCGCAAGTTGCAGTATGAATGGGTAATTATGTCTTTGTGTTGTCGCCGGGATCAGTGCCCGTAGGCAGTTATGGAGTGGGAGAAATATCGGGGTGACAGTCCGATGGATTTGAGGGTCTTATATTTTTGTGTGAATCGTTCTGCAGAGCCAGTCCTCCACCTTGTGTGAGTCCTTGGCCTTGGGTTCAGTTCTCAGCCCAGGTGCCGGGAGTGTGAATGTGTGTGAATTATGTGGGTGACGTGGTTTTTCCTCATTTTGTTTGTCTTGCTGTTAGTGTGCTTGTGTGATAGGATGTTGTGGTCTCTGTTCCTCCTGTCCTTGGAGGCCACTGAGGACAGTGCGGCTCAGGGGCATGTGAAATTGAGCAAGACATGTAATTTGTGTTTGTGTGCATATCAAAACGAGCTCTGTGTGATGCTTTCGGTGCGGTAGGTAATTTTCTAATGTATTTAACTTGAGCAATACCACTGGCGGTATAATAAATGTAGTTTTGATGGAATGCCCCGTGCGGCATGTTAATGTAATTGTCATTGTGAATTTTGGGAATAGTTACGTGCTGTCCTGATTTCGTGAAGTCGCAGAAAAATGGTCCTTCGGTTTTGGTTAAAGTAAATTCATTTTGAAAATTCGTTTAAAATTTTTGGTGGGCAAGTTTGTAGGTGCCTTTGATTTGCGTATTCTGAAAAAAATTCTGGGTTCTGTACACCTTAGTCAAATTTTGGTTATTCTTGCTAAGTATTGTAGTGAACTTTCTTATTAAGCTTGTTAACGTCAGTCATATCGTGTAGTTGGTTGCCCCTTTCGTGTGATTTTAATACTTCAGCGGACCTTTCATTAAGCCCTGGAAGCCATATCTCTGCGCAGAACCTTGTTTGAAGCCTTAAGTATCCCTTGTGACTTGAAAGACTCTTAAGTGAACTTCGATGGCACACTAATGCTTCGTGTGATATGTTTTTTTTTATCCTTCCTGGGATAACTTCAGCTGTTATGGCTGGTTGACTGGCTTGGAACGCTCGTTCCCTCTAAGGGAACTGTATTTGGACAATACGCTGCTGTTCTGATGTGTGTTTCAGTTGTCACTATGTGGGACGTGTACTACCAATCTGGGCCCAGTTTGGAGGTACCATCTAGGTCCCATGGCATCATTCTACCCGAGGAGATCTACTTCAAGGTCTGCTGGCGGAGATTGGAGTAGCCTCTTCAGCTGCCAAGAGGCCAGCTGGACACCGTCACCCTGCTTTTCATCTCCCCATCGTCTTCCTTTGGAGGAGGAGGATGTACCGATTTTGTAAATCAGTACATATTCATCTTTATCTTCGAGACGCAGTAAGAACTCCAGGTCTGACCGGATTATCATGGGAGCATACACCAAGCCTCTTCTGGGAATTCCTTTCGCCCCTCCGGCACCTGACTGTTGGTGAAATGGGTTCGCCAAGCCCTTTTGTGCCAGGATTTCTACCCTTTGTGTGTCCTGCCACTTAAAGTATTATCGCTAATGGAAACTTGGCGAGAGAGATATATCAAGCTTTGTATCTGTGAACATTGGGGACGTTAACACTCCCTGTCAGCTACATTTGGCCGAGCCTTGTTCTAAGAAAACTTTTGCAAGAACCATTGTGTAACATCTCAACTCCTGGGAAGATTCTACGCACTAACTGTGTGGGGTGATATTCGAGGTACCAACTGTAAACCTTGGACTCTGGCTTTGTTTTGGCCCGTTAGCACCAATAGTCACATTGGTATTACTGGAGTAGTGTGGTGGGGGTGCATTGGAATAGAGGTTTGCGGCCTGTGACTGAAAGGACAGTGTGTGAAGAACCTTGCTGACATCGAGACTGATAAGCAATTGCCTCCGGGGAAACTCATAGTGCAGTTTCCTCGGAGGGCCGGAAGACACCAGGTGGTACTATCATAACTTAATACTAAGGGGCAACTGAAAGAAATGAATAAAAACGTTGACTGCAAAACATTTTTGGTAATGTGAATTTTACATGCCATGTGTCGAATGGCGTTTCAGGACTGTTGTTTTTAGAATTATGATTGTTAGTTAATAAGTATATTTTGCTAAGTTTTTGGATATGCAGATTCGTTTGATTGGTATTAGATTCAGGGAGGGAAAAAGGTTTTAACTTTGGTCAGAAAGGCTGCTGAGGACGGTAAGTCATAAGCAGGCTTTCGGACCGCCTTAGTCGTATTAAACGGCTTTTAAGTTGCTTATGTGACATTGTTTTTTGAGGTGACAGAGTCTAATTTCATGTTGTTATTCCTTTAGTTTTGTCGTCAGGGGAATCATTCTAGTTAAATTCATTTCTATCACAAAAGTAGGTGGGTGTAATCTTGCCAAGTGGGCAAGTGTCTGGTTTGTTAGGGTTAAGTCATTCATTTGTGTTTAATTAGATCATATTTGTCAGTTAGTTAATTAAGTGGTGGAAGGGTCTCTCTTGTAATTGTTTTATCTTACTGTTCAATACATGTTAGCTTATTTCGATTTGTCACGTTATTTATTGCATGATGTCACTAGGAAGATTATTCCCCTTTCCTTCTTCATCTTTTGGCAGGGTCATTTTAATTCGGCCTACTGAGGTACGCATCAGGCCTTCCTCTCAACAAGCTGGTCTTGACCTCGGTTACATCCCACCTTTTCCCTTATTCTAAATTAGACCAGAGTATTCCACAATGCTATGGAACTAGGAATATTCTCTGCCTAGGTTTTTAGCTGTGAATTCAGCTGACCTAGCGAGTAATTAAATTAGGCCTTTTCAGTGTGTTATAAATTATTAATTTTTGATATGGTAATATCATGTTGATGAATTATATTTTGATATGCTAATATTATTATTATTATCTTGGTTTATTTAAAGGGTAAGCGGGGGGATAGAACCGGTGTAAGAACGATCGGGAAATGGTCACTGTCACAGAGGTCGTTGTGTACATACCAACCAAATAGGGGGACCAGCGCACAGCTACACACACACAAGTCAATGTGTGAGTGCGTGCCGTGCGCTAAGTTAAAATGTGTAGCTTCCCCTGTATTTAACAGAGATAAATCCAATCCTTGAATTAAGCCCTCCACGTCCCTTCCTCTGGGGCAGGAAGATGGTGATCCCCATTGGGGGTGATGAGAGTTGAAATCACCCACGAGTAGGAAAGGGACTGGAAATTGAGCAACAAGATCAAAAGCTTTAAAGCTAATAAATCTTTCAAGAACTCCCTCCAATTCTGCGAGAGAACCAAGAATCTAAACATCAAGCCCACACACTCCATTCACACCATAGACATTAAGGACATGTATACTAACATACCGGTTAAAACAACAATTAAAATAATCAAAAAGAACCTTCTAGACAATGAGAAACTATCGAAAGTAGAAATAGATGAATTCATGGAGATCCTTAGCTTCACTCTTAACAATAACTATTTCAAGTTTAACGATAAAATATATCAACAAAACCAAGGATTGGCGATGGGCTCCCCAGCCTCAGGCATCCTTGCCAACATTTACATCGACCATCTTGAAGCCAATGACATCATTAATAAAATAGAGGGCATTCTTTTTTGGGGGAGATATGTGGATGACATCTTTGTAATTCTGGATGCAAATACCATCAATTTCGAACAATTACTCAACAAACTGAATAGCATTGATGTTAACATTAAGTTTACAGGTGACCCCACAGTCAACAACTCAATCAATTACCTAGATCTCAAGATAACCACTAAGAATGAAAAAATACAATACAGCATATATAGAAAGCCAACACAAACTAGCACTGTAATCAGAAAGAATTCCAACCACCCCCAAGGTCACAAAAGGGCGGCGTTTGTCAGCTACATCAACAGAGCAATCAGCATTCCCATGTCAGAACAAGATTACCAGCAAGAAATAGCCACAATCTTTCAAGTCGCTGAAGCCAATGGTTACACTCAACCAGACATAGTAAAAATCATTAACAAAATCAAAAACAAACCTCAATCTCAGCTCACCCCCTTAAGGAAAGAGAAAACACATTTCGCCGTCTTCACTTATATCAACCAACACACCTACGACGTAACAAGTATTCTCAAGAAATTCAACACAAAAATCGCCTTTAGAACCAATAATAACAACCACAAATTAATATTTAACTCCAAGAAAGTAAACGATTCAAACAAATATCATTCGTCAGGCATTTATAAACTGAAATGCCAACAATGTAAAGCAGATTATCTAGGACAGACCGGACGTAGCTTCACAACAAGATATTACGAACATGTTAACGCCATAAAACACAGAAAATTTTCGGCCATGGGACAACACATGCAGGACACCAAACATAAATTTACAAATATCCAGAATGATATGGAGATCATCCACTATGCCAAGAAGGGAGCAATAATGAACGTGCTTGAACAAATAGAAATTGATAATGCGCAGCGCAACAACCCAACACACAATCTCAACGAAATCAACTTCGAAGTAAACATTCTATATGAGAATATCAATAAATTTTTTCCAGACTCCAAACAGTATAAACAAACGTTTTCGAATAACAATCAAACCATTCTCCCTCCCACATCAACGCTAACCCTGCACCCCCCATGAAGCTAATAATCAAAACAGATGACGTCACGCGTCACACCCACACACCTGTTTCCACGCAGCCAAGACAAGTTCACCTCTCCTTACCCTCCCCTCCCCGCCACACACTACGTAAACACTTGCCTCAGCCAGCGCATAGCAGTTCAGTCTGTGTAACACGGCTCCACGCTACACATCTCACAGGCAAGACAGGTAAGCCGTTCAATGCAACTTCATGCGATAACTGTTTCCGTTTTACACACGCTTACTGATACTAGTCCTTTGGATCATTACAGCACCAGGCAAGAAGATTTCACCCAGTTAAACCCGTCAGTCACATTCAAGACGTACCCAGTAAGTTACAGATTAGCCCCTTCAAACATATCCATTCTTCTTCTCAGACGCATTTTTCGGTTTAATTAAATTTCGTATCTTTACAGTTTACTCCACAATAAACAACTCACGGCAGGATCGCCTTACCAACAAAAAACCAACAATCCGTATGACGCAGATATTAAAGAAAATCAACCAAAAGCCATGTAAACCCATCAATACATCACCGGCAAGAATAAACCAGAGGGATGACTCTGAGCCTTTATTGAACTGCTGCCTATAACCGTTTAATAAGCCTTCACAACAAGGCCATCCAGTATAAATGGGAACAAGAAATTTTCCAAATATTTTAATGTGTTATCAAGTATTTTAACATTGCGTTTTTATAATTGTATGTTTCTTAATGAATGTAATTGTATACTCTTAATGAATTGTCTAATGTGCATGTATTTTATTATGCAAATGTCTAAGATAATTACGAAGTTGATATATGTATAGGCTGAAGAAGAACAAATTATTTGTTCGAAACATGTCCCTAATGTGAGAAAGAAGTAAAACATTTTTCAGAAAAAGTATTGATTGGGCGGAAACTTTTTACTCAATATATTTGAACAAGATCAAAGACGTCATTAATTTCAAGGGGCTGGTTCGGTGGAAGGTACACGTTACAAACAGTTGTCATAGCAGGCAAGGACACGTGAACTGCAATAGCTTCCAGAGGAGTGGCGAGTGGAAACTCCTCACTATAGCAGTCAGAGCGAACGAAGGTACAAACCCCCCCGGAAGCCCGGGCGGCGTCTTGTCGCTCTTTCGAGTATAGTCGGAAACCTCTCAGAACAATCCTGTGATCAGGTCTGAGGTTTGTTTCCTGTAGGCAGACTATACTCGCTGCGTATTGTGCAATAAGCTGACGGAGCTCTGTCCAATGCCTGTCATAACTGTTACAATTCCACTGTAACAGTGCCACTGTGTGAACTTATAAACTAGGGATAAGTTGGAGCAGCAAGCTACAACGTATCCTCTGGAGGATCATCAGCCACTACGTCGACTATAACCTCCATGTCCTCAGGTGAGGGCATGGAGTGAATCGACTCGGTGGAAGATTTCCTAGACGCAGTTCGGCGGTGGGGGGATCTCCGTGGGGAGCACGCAGATCTGGGGACCGAAACGTCCCCAGGCGCAGAAGCATCCGCAGGTGGTGGGGCGGATGGCTTCCCCTTTTTTGGAGAAAGGGAATGCGTAGTGCGGGGTCCCTTCTTCCCCGCCTCTTTAAGATATATAGACGGGTCAGGAGCCGAATTCCTGACCCTGGTCGACGATGCCGGCTTCGGCGGGGCTTTCGCCGACCGTTTGGGTGGGGAGGAAGTCTTCCTCCCCTGCTGTGCGGGCGGAGCAGCCTTCGCTCGCACAGCCTTCATTGGGGCCGAAGGTGGGGTTGAAGTTACCTTCGGGCTCTCTTTCCGATTCTGGGGTGTAGATACAGATGTAGATGGCATTGGTACATTAGAAGGTTTCACAGCTGAGACAAAAGATGAGGTGCCGGAACCAAATTGGGTATTATAGCTCTATAATCAATCTTTGGAGAAGGCAAAATCGTGGTATGGTACTTCTTGCGGCCTCCTGGTAGGTGAGACCATCCAGAGTTTTGATCTCCTGGATTTTCTTCTCACTCAGGAAGACAGGGCAGTTCCTGTCCCGAGGAGAATGAAATCCAGGGCAATTAGTGCACTGATATGGTGTGGTGCACTCTTCCGCTTCGTGGGGTACCTTACCGCATGTGCCGCAGATTTGAGGGCTTGAGCATCGGGATAACATATGCCCGAACTTCTGGCACTTATAACACCTCATTGGTGGAGGGATATAAGGCCGTACGTCACAACGGTAACTTGTAACCTTGACTTTCTCCGGGAGCACCGAAAGCTCAAAGGAAATAATGAAAGCACCAGTATCCACGATTTGACCATTGACCTTGCGCGTAATGCGCCGGACATCAGTCACGTGACGGTGCTGCATATTCTCCTTGAGCTCCTCGTCGGTGTTCAGAATCAGGTCCCGGTGGAAAATAACTCCTCGGACCAGATTCAGAGACGTGTGCTTTTCCACTTTGACAGGGATCTCGCCAAAGTGGTCATATTTCAGAAGTTGTTCAACCAGCTCACCAGTCCTAGTCTTGAGCAACAAGCTACCGTTTCGCATCTTTTGTACCTTCTCAAGCTCACCATAGACCCCTTCTATGTGGCGAGAAAACAAAATAGACTTTACCATCTTGAAATCACCCCCATCCGTTCTGGTTGCGACCAGAAACTTGGGAGTGTTAGCACCCAGATTCTCACGAACAGACTGTTCCCAGGGGGTTGATCCCCGTAGGGAATCAAAAGTTAAAGACTTGGGTGGCGGACCACCCAGGTGGGAGATATTCCTTTTCTGTCCCATGGCCATTTCATCCTCCCTGAATGCCACCGACTCCAATCACGGGCTGTCTCTGTAGGCGCTACCCAGCCAAGGCAAGGCCCGCCTAGCTTGGAAGGCATTGCCCGGGGGTCCGATGTTTGACATGCCATACAGGCATGTACCCCTTGGCATATACTAGAGAGTTTTCCAGCACAGGCATGCAGCTGTGCGGGGACCTGCGTTGTCAGGCGGATACTACTGCAGGGTACATGGCGCACCCACCTGTCGGTGTGGCCAGACCGAACAGGCTCTCGAGCGTAGTCGCACACTTAGGTGGCCCTTCCCCTGACAGCACGCACATATAATTTTGAGTGCCAGACCTAAAAAACATGAACGGAAAAAGGCGTGCGATATAACCTAATGAGAGTTATATTGCACAAAGTGGGGCATTTAGAGCTGACTGTCAAACCCGTAAAGGGGACCTGGGCCAAGAAACCCTTTTCGTCACTTTCTACGACTGGCAGGGTATACCTGTGAGTGTATTCCATCCCTCCCACCCACGGGAGGTCCAATTTGCAAGACAAGCCGGAAACCTAAAAGAATAGCCAAGGTCGCCCCATTTAGTCGCCTCGTGCGACAGTCAGGGGATACCGTGGGTGTATTCTAAACCCCCCCACCCACAGGGGGAATATTTGCCTGGAGTAGAAGTGCGAATCCACAGAAAAAGCACTTCCATGATGGCTGAGGTAGGAATCCAACCCATATATTCCGAGGTTTGCATCACGAGACTGAGTGTACCCTGTCCAGCCCTCAGACCACAATTTCATTTCTTGGGAATCGTACCCGGGCCTCCGCGGTGACAGCCAAGAATGGGCAGCAATGTGCTAGCCAGTATACCACAAGGTGGTCTCCAATAAATTGTTTTCTGCATTTCTATTATCTAATAAAGGGCTCACAAGCAATGTTACTCAGATTACGTCATGTGATATAATAACGTTGTAATTGTTTCATTGAGGGGCTTGGACATATTGGTACTTTTGCCCCGTGTCTGAAAATTTGGGTTACTGTGCTGTCTGTATTAGAGTGTGTGTATTTGTATTCTGGTGAGGATTGGGAAGGAGGCGGCGCGGCCTTAAGTTTGGAACAATCCCGGCATTTGCCTGGAGTAGAAAAATGAGAAACCACTTTCAGGATGGCTGAGGTAGAATTCTAACCCGCATCCCCAGTTTTGCCTCACGAGGCTGAGCGAACCCTGTTCCAGCCCTCAAGACTAGAACTAAATAGCTTGGCAGAGCTGGGATTAGAACCCGGACCTACTGGGCGACAGCCAAGAGGTGGTCACTTGCACGAATAACGTGTGGCATCTTATATCTGCCTCATATCACATTGTGCGCACTCCGTTGTGAGCAGTCATTCGTAGGATTGGTAGGCCCCCCAGCTCGTACATGCACTTACATTCGGAGCACATTGTGTTCAAGGGGAAGGTCGTGTGTATACTGCGAGCATAGAGCTGTGTCATTTCCCGTCAGTCTCACTGTGGCAACAGTGCTCAGCTGGACGCGCGCTACTGGGTGAGCCCATGTTCACAGTTGATTTGGGTCTGGTATAACAATGAAGTCACCAATAGAATACAGCCGAGTTCCCTTTTCTACCAGCATGTGAGGACACTACTCTGGGATACGAAAGTTCCCAGAAAGGTGAAGTTGACACTTTTCAAGAGTAATTCACACCAATATTGACCTATGGCATAGAGAAATGTCAAGAATACAGGTATCGGATATGAAGTTCCTTATACTCTGTATTTCAAAAGAATGAACGTGAAGGAAATGGCGGGAGCTTGGAACAGCTGACCGCCGCGGGCTCCTATTGGCTGGATTTTGACAACTAATACCATACGTTGCCAGCTTATTATCATTCATTCAGTCGCCTGTTAACTGTGTTGGAGTTTGTTTCATTGCCATCGTTTCGTTTACTTTAAGCATCGAGTCAATAAGTTGTAAATAGTACCGAAGGAAGAACGTGGGAAAATGCTGGAAATACAGCTGGAGACCGCACGCGCCAACCTGTAATGGCCGGCTATCGTTCATTTCGATATCAAACTATTTTCATGGTTAGCCTCGTTTGTTCAATTCAAATTTAAATATACTTAATTTAGAATACATGCGTGACGTACAAAATGGGCTATGTACATTTAGTCTTAAAGTTTACGTATCCAGTAATCTTTCATTGCATACCGTAGTGTTCAAATTAACGCTTGTCATTCAATAACCTCCAAATCGACAATGTAAAATCACTGCAATAACATCGCCACAGAACAGCTTGTTTGTGTGCTTGGTGCTAAATACTTTACCTTAACATTACGTATGTGGAGGCTATTATTAACCGTACAGAGTCGCGATGCAGTGTGTGAGTGAGTGTGCTTGGTACTGTCATGATGTTATTTCTGCATTCTGTGTTAACTGCTATAAACGACCTTCACCCAAACTCTTGTATCATCTTGAAGGATATAATCATTGCATGGTGAGTGTTGATATATTCATCATCATATTACTTTGTGTTTGTATTTTGTATGATAGTTGTATAGCTGTCGAGTGTTTGGCCTCTTTCTCGTATTTATTGAATAACGGTGACAAAGGTAGCATAGCTTCGGTGTGTTATTTATTCATTTTATACCGTATTTCTCTAATTGAATGTCCTCGGCGTTGACTCAGGATTATAGTAATTATAGTAATAATAGTAATAATTATAGTAATAATAGCATAATAGTACCGAAATAATATCCGAAGTGTAGCCCTGTGTATTATTCGAATCAACTGTTCTACATCAACAATAAAAACTTGGCAACACAGCTCAGCTGTTCCAAGCTCCCGCCATTTCCTTCACGGTCACTTTTTTGAAATACAGAGTATAGGTCCACTACCCAAAGGACCAAATTGGAGAAGATAAGAAACGAGAAGGTAAGGAGGGAGGCTGGGATCACGACATCAGTTCTACACAGGATCAGAACATTTAAACTAAGGTGGTTTGGACATATAGAGAGAATGGAACCGTCAAGAATAGCCAAAGTAAACTCGGAAAGGGAGGTGGAAGGAAGGTGACCTGTGGGATGACCTAGAACACGTTGGATGGATATCACACTTATGGGAAGAGCCCTTGAAGACATCATGGAGAGCAAAGTGTTTATGAACAGAATGGAATGGAGGAGGCGTATCAACAGTACCCGGGGAACTGGAACCTGATGATCATGACCAGTTTCGGTTATCTTGTAACCTTCTTCAGTTCATGGTGGCCACTCAAATCGGTCAACGATTTTCCAGGAGTTTTCCAGGAATAATTCTCATTTACCCAGACTTAAAAATAAGCGCGAATCCGGGGGGGGGGGGGGGGGGGGGGCGCGGCGGCTTTATCGGTTGCCTACTTCAAGACCAAAATAAAGCAGTTGTGTTTGGTTTACTTATAAAGATCTTGACAAAAATTAGTGGTGATTGTGTTATTGATACGCAAGCCCACACACACAAATGATTTAATTGTTTTAAAAAAGCCTTTGTGACTCAAATAACCGCTTTAGAAACAAAAAGAGAAAGAATGCCGCCAGCAATTTTATTGCGGTGAAGTTGTCTATACTCAATATGCTTTACAAAAATACTATCGAGTGTTCTCTTGCACAGAAACAGGTACGCTGAGGAAATTTCTTTCGTTAACAATAGAGTGCTCACCCAAAACCGCAGCGGAAGTATGATTTAAGATAAAACACGGCGCGTAAATTTCCTGTTAAAAATAAGCAAATTGTATGTAAAATTATTTTAATTTAAAAAAACTTCAGCACACAAGACGTTTACGAGCAGGGTTTGCAGAGCGACCGCTAGATGGCCCTTGCTAACCCATCCGCGATATCATGATGTCGAGGACTAAGAGCGGACTGGGAATTTTAGCAGTGGATGGAAAGATTTTTATAACTAATTAAACAGTGGCTATTTCCCAGGAGTTTTCAAATTTTTCGTCATTTTGCAGGAGTTTCCCAGGAGTTTTCAAGACCTAATAAAAATCCAGGAGTTTTCCAGGAGTAGTGGCCACCATGTCAGTTATAATAAAAATATTAAACTAAGAGCATCAATCTAACATTAACATTCTATGAAACAAAGTTTAGCATTGGAAATAAAATGTTCACAATAAAAAAAATCTCTAGTAATCAGAGACTCATCTTCTAAATTTTAAAAATTCTGTTTAAAATATTGTTAATTATAATAAAAAAAAACTGCCTAATTTGAAGAAATCATCAAAAATATGGAAAATATAATGTAAAATTGTTTCAAAAAATCAATCTTTTACAATTGAAGTATTAATGAAAATTTAAAAAACATAATCTATATAAATACTGCTTATAAAAAAGTTTTTTTTTGAGGTTCCAAAATAGAGAAATCTGATTCTATGGATCAGGAAAACGGTAGTGATCCTTATGTTTTCAAATCTTACTATCATCATCATAAAATAAAATTGGTCGTTATGATTTCCACCTTCTTTGGAAAAAGATCAAATTGATGTGGCTGTGGATGTAGAACTGTTTTGAAAACATCTTCCGTGTTTAAATGTATTCACATAAATATATGCAAAATACAAGCAGATTTTTTTTTCACAAATTAGATTACCGTATTAGCTCGGCTATAGGACCCCCTTTTTACTCTAAATTTTTAGTTCCGAAATTGAGGAGGAGGGGGGGTTTACTATATATGCAAACTTCGCAAAAATCAATTATTCTGGGAAAGGGAGACAGTAAAAATAAGCCATTTTATTTTGATGCCACATAGTATGATATATTTAATCAAAATAAATGAAGTTTACATCTTTAATCAGCCCATTATGAGACTGCCATAATCTCACTTATCTACCACTATTCCCGGCTATCCCCCAATGACTTTCACTATCCCTTGCTAAGCAAGAATCTCAGTATCAAAGAAAGAGAATGGAATGGACAAAGTAACAGACATGGAAATGCAAACTTAATTTTTATTTGAACTTAGGGAGGGAGAATGCATCAATTAAGGCCCATCCACAATGCGCAGTTGGTAGTTGGTAGTCATCAGTCGCCTCATCCCCATGTATACTATAAACCCCATACACAACATGCAGTTGCAGTCGGTAGCTGGCAGTTGGCAGCCGGTAATCGAGAATTTCATCTTCGACTGCCAACTATCCAGCTGCAGCAATGTAATAGCCAATCAGAGCTGGTCAGAAACCGACGTCACGTTGATGTTTTGTGTCGTGTGCAAAGTGCATATAAGTGGAATACCTTCGCAACCCGTACCTTTTTATTCTTAAATACACGGTACCAAGTTACTTATAACAAAGTAATCCGTACATCTCCAAATCATCCAAATTGCAAGTTTTGAGGTTATCGACAATGCCACTGTGCACAAGGAATAAAAGAATGCCACTATATTATTTACTCCTAGCATTGTGAATGGCTAGGTTGTCAACTACCAATTTCTGATTGCAGCCACCGACTGTGCATTGTGGATGGGCCTTGAGGGAATGAGTGATGATGCTGAACGATCACATCTCACTAACACTTGTAAACACAACCGAATACGTATTATTCACATTAATATGCCAATAACGTGTCACACAAACGCCGACAGTTCTTGCAACAAAAGAAATGTGTTTAAAACAAAACTGAGAAGAAGGCTGCCCCGAACACCACTTCGAAGTGCAATACAAAGAATACAAAATATAAGAGTTCAGGCAAGATATGAAACCATAACTTTCATTGGCGGATTTTAAACTTGGCGCTTCTACTCTGCCTATAGTGTGGCATCTTATATTGGATATAGGGAGAAGCCTATCGGATACACAATTCGATATCTTGCCTAATCGCGTACGCAGTACATATACGCAAAATGGCGGTCATATCGTCTGAATAACAAAATAATGTAACAAGAAAACTATTTTTGACATAAAAGAGGATAAATTTTAGTTGTAATTTGAAAAAGTTTTAAGAATTTGTCAGTTTCCAAGAATGTTGTATTTTGACTCTCAATAATTAAGGAGGGGTACTATAAGCGATTTCCATGAATATTGCCTCTCGAAAATTAAGGGAGGGGGTCGGGTACTATAGGTGAGGGGGTCCTATAGCCGAGTAAATATACTATTCACCGTTAACACATCGGGTTCTTTATAGCACAAGAAAGTTTGGCCATGAAAGGAACACACCACTCATTTTGGAGTGCAAATACCCTGAAATTTTCTCTTTCACAAGATACATTAGCTGCTCCATCTTTGTGTCATCATATAATAATCATAGCAGCACTACAACCATTCATGAATACATTCTAATTTGTTGCCATTGATGCAGCTTTATCGTGAACGAGATAGGGGTTTCTTCTCAGGCAAGTTGTCCAGTGACAATTTAATGGGTTGAGGGGGCGGAGACCCCCCCCCCTTAACCCATTAAATTGTCATTGTACACGTCAATACGGACCTTGCGAGATGGATAATCCTCCAATTAATCTTGAAGTTGTCCAGTACCGTAACATCACAAATAATACAGAAAGCTGAGGTAGCATGCCACACCATTTGCTGTGATATATTGATATGAACGGCTGCCTGTCATTAGCCGATGCGAAGTACTAAGTGTCCAGTGAGCGATATGACTAAGTGTTCAGTGGAAGCCATAATAAAATACTCACTTTTCGTGCAATTTAAGAACTCTATGTACTATAGGAATATCTCGGCCCTCCACCTTGAACACCACAATCTCTCCGACCCGAACAGGCTCCTCCTTGTAGTTTGTTAGGAATAACAAGTCGCCCCTGTGAAATGCTGGCTCCATGCTGCCACTGTTACAACAGAGCAAACAAAACAAGACAATGTAACATGACTAAATTACACTTCTCCTGACGCAATATGCACATGTTAAAATGGTTGCTTTAGTATAACTTTATAAAGAAAAGTGTTATACAGTGTTGGTATTGCTACTAGCGGAGTGTTATACAGTGTGGTGCAATAGCAACTAGTGTAGTGTTATACAGTGTTGGTATTGCTACCAGGTGAGTGTTACAGTGTGGTGCAATAGCACCTAGTGTAGTGTTATACAGTGTTGGTATTGCTACTAGGTGAGTGTTACAGTGTGGTGCAATAGCACCTAGTGTAGTGTTATACAGTGTTGGTATTGCTACTAGTGGAGTGTTACAGTGTGGTGCAATAGCACCTAGTGTAGTGTTATACAGTGTAGGTATTGCTACTAGTGGAGTGTTACAGTGTGGTGCAATAGCACCTAGTGTAGTGTTATACAGTGTTGGTATTGCTACTAGTGGAGTGTTACAGTGTGGTGCAATAGCACCTAGTGTAGTGTTATACAGTGTTGGTATTGCTACTAGTGGAGTGTTACAGTGTGGTGCAATAGCACCTAGTGTAGTGTTATACAGTGTTGGTATTGCTACTAGTGGAGTGTTACAGTGTGGTGCAATAGCACCTAGTGTAGTGTTATACAGTGTTGGTATTGCTACCAGGTGAGTGTTACAGTGTGGTGCAATAGCACCTAGTGTAGTGTTATACAGTGTAGGTATTGCTACTAGTGGAGTGACACAGGGTGGTGCAATAGCACCTAGTGTAGTGTTATACAGTGTTGGTATTGCTACTAGTGGAGTGTTACAGTGTGGTGCAATAGCACCTAGTGTAGTGTTATACAGTGTAGGTATTGCTACTAGTGGAGTGACACAGGGTGGTGCAATAGCACCTAGTGTAGTGTTATACAGTGTTGGTATTGCTACTAGTGGAGTGTTACAGTGTGGTGCAATAGCACCTAGTGTAGTGTTATACAGTGTTGGTATTACTACTAGTGGAGTGTTACAGTGTGGTGCAATAGCACCTAGTGTAGTGTTATACAGTGTTGGTATTGCTACCAGGTGAGTGTTACAGTGTGGTGCAATAGCACCTAGTGTAGTGTTATACAGTGTAGGTATTGCTACTAGTGGAGTGACACAGGGTGGTGCAATAGCACCTAGTGTAGTGTTATACAGTGTTGGTATTGCTACTAGTGGAGTGTTACAGTGTGGTGCAATAGCACCTAGTGTAGTGTTATACAGTGTTGGTATTACTACTAGTGGAGTGTTACAGTGTGGTGCAATAGCACCTAGTGTAGTGTTATACAGTGTTGGTATTGCTACTAGTGGAGTGTTACAGTGTGGTGCAATAGCACCTAGTGTAGTGTTATACAGTGTTGGTATTGCTACTAGTGGAGTGTTACAGTGTGGTGCAATAGCACCTAGTGTAGTGTTATACTGTGTTGGTATTGCTACTAGTGGAGTGACACAGTGTGGTGCAATAGCACCTAGTGTAGTGTTATACAGTGTTGGTATTGCTACCAGGTGAGTGTTACAGTGTGGTGCAATAGCACCTAGTGTAGTGTTATACTGTGTTGGTATTGCTACTAGTGGAGTGTTACAGTGTGGTGCAATAGCACCTAGTGTAGTGTTATACAGTGTTGGTATTGCTACTAGTGGAGTGTTACAGTGTGGTGCAATAGCACCTAGTGTAGTGTTATACTGTGTTGGTATTGCTACCAGGTGAGTGTTACAGTGTGGTGCAATAGCACCTAGTGTAGTGTTATACAGTGTTGGTATTGCTACTAGTGGAGTGTTACAGTGTGGTGCAATAGCACCTAGTGTAGTGTTATACAGTGTTGGTATTACTACTAGTGGAGTGACACAGTGTGGTGCAATAGCACATAGTGTAGTGTTATACAGTGTTGGTATTGCTACCAGGTGAGTGTTACAGTGTGGTGCAATAGCACCTAGTGTAGTGTTATACAGTGTTGGTATTGCTACTAGTGGAGTGTTACAGTGTGGTGCAATAGCACCTAGTGTAGTGTTATACAGTGTTGGTATTGCTACCAGGTGAGTGTTACAGTGTGGTGCAATAGCACCTAGTGTAGTGTTATACAGTGTTGGTATTGCTACTAGTGGAGTGTTACAGTGTGGTGCAATAGCACCTAGTGTAGTGTTATACAGTGTTGGTATTGCTACTAGTGGAGTGTTACAGTGTGGTGCAATAGCACCTAGTGTAGTGTTATACAGTGTTGGTATTGCTACTAGTGGAGTGTTACAGTGTGGTGCAATAGCACATAGTGTAGTATTATACAGTGTTGGTATTGCTACCAGGTGAGTGTTACAGTGTGGTGCAATAGCACCTAGTGTAGTGTTATACAGTGTTGGTATTGCTACTAGTGGAGTGTTACAGTGTGGTGCAATAGCACCTAGTGTAGTGTTATACAGTGTTGGTATTGCTACTAGTGGAGTGACACAGGGTGGTGCAATAGCACCTAGTGTAGTGTTATACAGTGTTGGTATTGCTACTAGTGGAGTGTTACAGTGTGGTGCAATAGCACCTAGTGTAGTGTTATACTGTGTTGGTATTGCTACTAGTGGAGTGTTACAGTGTGGTGCAATAGCACCTAGTGTAGTGTTATACAGTGTTGGTATTGCTACTAGTGGAGTGTTACAGTGTGGTGCAATAGCACCTAGTGTAGTGTTATACTGTGTTGGTATTGCTACTAGTGGAGTGACACAGTGTGGTGCAATAGCACCTAGTGTAGTGTTATACAGTGTAGGTATTACTACTAGTGGAGTGACACAGTGTGGTGCAATAGCACCTAGTGTAGTGTTATACAGTGTTGGTATTGCTACCAGGTGAGTGTTACAGTGTGGTGCAATAGCACCTAGTGTAGTGTTATACAGTGTTGGTATTGCTACTAGTGGAGTGTTACAGTGTGGTGCAATAGCACCTAGTGTAGTGTTATACAGTGTTGGTATTGCTACTAGTGGAGTGACACAGTGTGGTGCAATAGCACCTAGTGTAGTGTTATACAGTGTTGGTATTGCTACTAGTGGAGTGTTACAGTGTGGTGCAATAGCACCTAGTGTAGTGTTATACAGTGTTGGTATTGCTACCAGGTGAGTGTTACAGTGTGGTGCAATAGCACCTAGTGTAGTGTTATACAGTGTAGGTATTGCTACTAGTGGAGTGACACAGGGTGGTGCAATAGCACCTAGTGTAGTGTTATACAGTGTTGGTATTGCTACTAGTGGAGTGTTACAGTGTGGTGCAATAGCACCTAGTGTAGTGTTATACTGTGTTGGTATTGCTACTAGTGGAGTGTTACAGTGTGGTGCAATAGCACCTAGTGTAGTGTTATACAGTGTAGGTATTGCTACTAGTGGAGTGACACAGGGTGGTGCAATAGCACCTAGTGTAGTGTTATACAGTGTTGGTATTGCTACTAGTGGAGTGTTACAGTGTGGTGCAATAGCACCTAGTGTAGTGTTATACAGTGTAGGTATTGCTACTAGTGGAGTGTTACAGTGTGGTGCAATAGCACCTAGTGTAGTGTTATACAGTGTTGGTATTGCTACCAGGTGAGTGTTACAGTGTGGTGCAATAGCACCTAGTGTAGTGTTATACAGTGTTGGTATTGCTACCAGGTGAGTGTTACAGTGTGGTGCAATAGCACCTAGTGTAGTGTTATACAGTGTAGGTATTGCTACTAGTGGAGTGACACAGGGTGGTGCAATAGCACCTAGTGTAGTGTTATACAGTGTTGGTATTGCTACTAGTGGAGTGTTACAGTGTGGTGCAATAGCACCTAGTGTAGTGTTATACTGTGTTGGTATTGCTACTAGTGGAGTGTTACAGTGTGGTGCAATAGCACCTAGTGTAGTGTTATACAGTGTTGGTATTGCTACTAGTGGAGTGTTACAGTGTGGTGCAATAGCACCTAGTGTAGTGTTATACTGTGTTGGTATTGCTACTAGTGGAGTGACACAGTGTGGTGCAATAGCACCTAGTGTAGTGTTATACAGTGTAGGTATTACTACTAGTGGAGTGACACAGTGTGGTGCAATAGCACCTAGTGTAGTGTTATACAGTGTAGGTATTGCTACTAGTGGAGTGACACAGTGTGGTGCAATAGCACCTAGTGTAGTGTTATACTGTGTAGGTATTACTACTAGTGGAGTGACACAGTGTGGTGCAATAGCACCTAGTGTAGTGTTATACAGTGTAGGTATTGCTACTAGTGGAGTGTTACAGTGTGGTGCAATAGCACCTAGTGTAGTGTTATACAGTGTTGGTATTGCTACTAGTGGAGTGTTACAGTGTGGTGCAATAGCACCTAGTGTAGTGTTATACAGTGTAGGTATTGCTACTAGTGGAGTGTTACAGTGTGGTGCAATAGCACCTAGTGTAGTGTTATACTGTGTTGGTATTGCTACTAGTGGAGTGTTACAGTGTGGTGCAATAGCACCTAGTGTAGTGTTATACAGTGTTGGTATTGCTACTAGTGGAGTGTTACAGTGTGGTGCAATAGCACCTAGTGTAGTGTTATACTGTGTTGGTATTGCTACTAGTGGAGTGTTACAGTGTGGTGCAATAGCACCTAGTGTAGTGTTATACAGTGTTGGTATTGCTACTAGTGGAGTGTTACAGTGTGGTGCAATAGCACCTAGTGTAGTGTTATACAGTGTAGGTATTGCTACTAGTGGAGTGTTACAGTGTGGTGCAATAGCACCTAGTGTAGTGTTATACAGTGTTGGTATTGCTACTAGTGGAGTGTTACAGTGTGGTGCAATAGCACCTAGTGTAGTGTTATACAGTGTTGGTATTGCTACTAGTGGAGTGTTACAGTGTGGTGCAATAGCACCTAGTGTAGTGTTATACAGTGTTGGTATTGCTACCAGGTGAGTGTTACAGTGTGGTGCAATAGCACCTAGTGTAGTGTTATACAGTGTAGGTATTGCTACTAGTGGAGTGTTACAGTGTGGTGCAATAGCACCTAGTGTAGTGTTATACAGTGTTGGTATTGCTACTAGTGGAGTGTTACAGTGTGGTGCAATAGCACCTAGTGTAGTGTTATACAGTGTAGGTATTGCTACCAGGTGAGTGTTACAGTGTGGTGCAATAGCACCTAGTGTAGTGTTATACAGTGTTGGTATTGCTACTAGTGGAGTGACACAGTGTGGTGCAATAGCACCTAGTGTAGTGTTATACAGTGTAGGTATTGCTACTAGTGGAGTGTTACAGTGTGGTGCAATAGCACCTAGTGTAGTGTTATACAGTGTTGGTATTGCTACTAGTGGAGTGTTACAGTGTGGTGCAATAGCACCTAGTGTAGTGTTATACAGTGTTGGTATTGCTACTAGTGGAGTGACACAGTGTGGTGCAATAGCACCTAGTGTAGTGTTATACAGTGTTGGTATTGCTACTAGTGGAGTGTTACAGTGTGGTGCAATAGCACCTAGTGTAGTGTTATACAGTGTTGGTATTGCTACCAGGTGAGTGTTACAGTGTGGTGCAATAGCACCTAGTGTAGTGTTATACAGTGTTGGTATTGCTACTAGTGGAGTGTTACAGTGTGGTGCAATAGCACATAGTGTAGTGTTATACAGTGTAGGTATTGCTACCAGGTGAGTGTTACAGTGTGGTGCAATAGCACCTAGTGTAGTGTTATACAGTGTTGGTATTGCTACTAGTGGAGTGTTACAGTGTGGTGCAATAGCACCTAGTGTAGTGTTATACAGTGTTGGTATTGCTACTAGTGGAGTGTTACAGTGTGGTGCAATAGCACATAGTGTAGTGTTATACAGTGTTGGTATTGCTACTAGTGGAGTGTTACAGTGTGGTGCAATAGCACATAGTGTAGTGTTATACAGTGTTGGTATTGCTACTAGTGGAGTGTTACAGTGTGGTGCAATAGCACCTAGTGTAGTGTTATACAGTGTTGGTATTGCTACTAGTGGAGTGTTACAGTGTGGTGCAATAGCACATAGTGTAGTGTTATACAGTGTTGGTATTGCTACTAGTGGAGTGACACAGTGTGGTGCAATAGCACCTAGTGTAGTGTTATACAGTGTTGGTATTGCTACTAGTGGAGTGACACAGGGTGGTGCAATAGCACCTAGTGTAGTGTTATACAGTGTTGGTATTGCTACTAGTGGAGTGTTACAGTGTGGTGCAATAGCACCTAGTGTAGTGTTATACAGTGTTGGTATTGCTACTAGTGGAGTGACACAGTGTGGTGCAATAGCACATAGTGTAGTGTTATACAGTGTTGGTATTGCTACCAGGTGAGTGTTACAGTGTGGTGCAATAGCACCTAGTGTAGTGTTATACAGTGTAGGTATTGCTACTAGTGGAGTGTTACAGTGTGGTGCAATAGCACCTAGTGTGGTGTTATACAGTGTTGGTATTGCTACTAGTGGAGTGTTACAGTGTGGTGCAATAGCACCTAGTGTAGTGTTATACAGTGTTGGTATTGCTACTAGTGGAGTGACACAGTGTGGTGCAATAGCACCTAGTGTAGTGTTATACAGTGTTGGTATTGCTACCAGGTGAGTGTTACAGTGTGGTGCAATAGCACCTAGTGTAGTGTTATACAGTGTTGGTATTGCTACTAGTGGAGTGTTACAGTGTGGTGCAATAGCACCTAGTGTAGTGTTATACAGTGTTGGTATTGCTACTAGTGGAGTGTTACAGTGTGGTGCAATAGCACCTAGTGTAGTGTTATACAGTGTAGGTATTGCTACTAGTGGAGTGTTACAGTGTGGTGCAATAGCACCTAGTGTAGTGTTATACAGTGTAGGTATTGCTACTAGTGGAGTGTTACAGTGTGGTGCAATAGCACCTAGTGTAGTGTTATACAGTGTAGGTATTGCTACTAGTGGAGTGTTACAGTGTGGTGCAATAGCACCTAGTGTAGTGTTATACAGTGTTGGTATTGCTACTAGTGGAGTGACACAGTGTGGTGCAATAGCACCTAGTGTAGTGTTATACAGTGTTGGTATTGCTACTAGTGGAGTGTTACAGTGTGGTGCAATAGCACCTAGTGTAGTGTTATACAGTGTTGGTATTGCTACTAGTGGAGTGTTACAGTGTGGTGCAATAGCACCTAGTGTAGTGTTATACAGTGTAGGTATTGCTACTAGTGGAGTGACACAGTGTGGTGCAATAGCACCTAGTGTAGTGTTATACAGTGTTGGTATTGCTACCAGGTGAGTGTTACAGTGTGGTGCAATAGCACCTAGTGTAGTGTTATACAGTGTTGGTATTGCTACTAGTGGAGTGTTACAGTGTGGTGCAATAGCACCTAGTGTAGTGTTATACAGTGTTGGTATTGCTACTAGTGGAGTGTTACAGTGTGGTGCAATAGCACCTAGTGTAGTGTTATACAGTGTTGGTATTGCTACTAGTGGAGTGTTACAGTGTGGTGCAATAGCACCTAGTGTAGTGTTATACAGTGTTGGTATTGCTACCAGGTGAGTGTTACAGTGTGGTGCAATAGCACCTAGTGTAGTGTTATACAGTGTTGGTATTGCTACTAGTGGAGTGTTACAGTGTGGTGCAATAGCACCTAGTGTAGTGTTATACAGTGTTGGTATTGCTACTAGTGGAGTGTTACAGTGTGGTGCAATAGCACCTAGTGTAGTGTTATACAGTGTAGGTATTGCTACTAGTGGAGTGTTACAGTGTGGTGCAATAGCACCTAGTGTAGTGTTATACAGTGTAGGTATTGCTACTAGTGGAGTGTTACAGTGTGGTGCAATAGCACCTAGTGTAGTGTTATACAGTGTAGGTATTGCTACTAGTGGAGTGTTACAGTGTGGTGCAATAGCACCTAGTGTAGTGTTATACAGTGTAGGTATTGCTACTAGTGGAGTGTTACAGTGTGGTGCAATAGCACCTAGTGTAGTGTTATACAGTGTTGGTATTGCTACTAGTGGAGTGACACAGTGTGGTGCAATAGCACCTAGTGTAGTGTTATACAGTGTTGGTATTGCTACTAGTGGAGTGTTACAGTGTGGTGCAATAGCACCTAGTGTAGTGTTATACAGTGTTGGTATTGCTACTAGTGGAGTGTTACAGTGTGGTGCAATAGCACCTAGTGTAGTGTTATACAGTGTAGGTATTGCTACTAGTGGAGTGACACAGTGTGGTGCAATAGCACCTAGTGTAGTGTTATACAGTGTTGGTATTGCTACTAGTGGAGTGTTACAGTGTGGTGCAATAGCACCTAGTGTAGTGTTATACAGTGTAGGTATTACTACTAGTGGAGTGTTACAGTGTGGTGCAATAGCACCTAGTGTAGTGTTATACAGTGTAGGTATTGCTACTAGTGGAGTGACACAGTGTGGTGCAATAGCACCTAGTGTAGTGTTATACAGTGTTGGTATTGCTACTAGTGGAGTGTTACAGTGTGGTGCAATAGCACCTAGTGTAGTGTTATACAGTGTTGGTATTGCTACCAGGTGAGTGACACAGTGTGGTGCAATAGCACCTAGTGTAGTGTTATACAGTGTAGGTATTGCTACTAGTGGAGTGACACAGTGTGGTGCAATAGCACCTAGTGTAGTGTTATACAGTGTTGGTATTGCTACTAGTGGAGTGACACAGTGTGGTGCAATAGCACCTAGTGTAGTGTTATACAGTGTTGGTATTGCTACTAGTGGAGTGACACAGGGTGGTGCAATAGCACCTAGTGTAGTGTTATACAGTGTAGGTATTGCTACTAGTGGAGTGACACAGTGTGGTGCAATAGCACCTAGTGTAGTGTTATACAGTGTAGGTATTGCTACCAGGTGAGTGTTACAGTGTGGTGCAATAGCACCTAGTGTAGTGTTATACAGTGTTGGTATTGCTACTAGTGGAGTGACACAGTGTGGTGCAATAGCACCTAGTGTAGTGTTATACAGTGTAGGTATTGCTACTAGTGGAGTGACACAGTGTGGTGCAATAGCACCTAGTGTAGTGTTATACAGTGTTGGTATTGCTACTAGTGGAGTGACACAGTGTGGTGCAATAGCACCTAGTGTAGTGTTATACAGTGTAGGTATTGCTACTAGTGGAGTGACACAGTGTGGTGCAATAGCACCTAGTGTAGTGTTATACAGTGTTGGTATTGCTACTAGTGGAGTGACACAGTGTGGTGCAATAGCACCTAGTGTAGTGTTATACAGTGTAGGTATTGCTACTAGTGGAGTGACACAGTGTGGTGCAATAGCACCTAGTGTAGTGTTATACAGTGTTGGTATTGCTACTAGTGGAGTGTTACAGTGTGGTGCAATAGCACCTAGTGTAGTGTTATACAGTGTTGGTATTGCTACCAGGTGAGTGTTACAGTGTGGGGCAATAGCACCTGGTGTAGTGTTATACAGTGTTGGTATTGCTACCAGGTGAGTGTTACAGTGTGGTGCAATAGCACCTAGTGTAGTGTTATACAGTGTTGGTATTGCTACTAGTGGAGTGTTACAGTGTGGTGCAATAGCACCTAGTGTAGTGTTATACAGTGTTGGTATTGCTACCAGGTGAGTGTTACAGTGTGGTGCAATAGCACCTAGTGTAGTGTTATACAGTGTAGGTATTGCTACTAGTGGAGTGTTACAGTGTGGTGCAATAGCACCTAGTGTAGTGTTATACAGTGTTGGTATTGCTACCAGGTGAGTGTTACAGTGTGGTGCAATAGCACCTAGTGTAGTGTTATACAGTGTTGGTATTGCTACTAGTGGAGTGTTACAGTGTGGTGCAATAGCACCTAGTGTAGTGTTATACAGTGTTGGTATTGCTACTAGTGGAGTGTTACAGTGTGGTGCAATAGCACCTAGTGTAGTGTTATACAGTGTAGGTATTGCTACTAGTGGAGTGACACAGTGTGGTGCAATAGCACCTAGTGTAGTGTTATACAGTGTTGGTATTGCTACTAGTGGAGTGTTACAGTGTGGTGCAATAGCACCTAGTGTAGTGTTATACAGTGTTGGTATTGCTACCAGGTGAGTGTTACAGTGTGGTGCAATAGCACCTAGTGTAGTGTTATACAGTGTTGGTATTGCTACTAGTGGAGTGTTACAGTGTGGTGCAATAGCACCTAGTGTAGTGTTATACAGTGTTGGTATTGCTACTAGTGGAGTGACACAGGGTGGTGCAATAGCACCTAGTGTAGTGTTATACAGTGTTGGTATTGCTACTAGTGGAGTGACACAGTGTGGTGCAATAGCACCTAGTGTAGTGTTATACAGTGTTGGTATTGCTACTAGTGGAGTGACACAGTGTGGTGCAATAGCACCTAGTGTAGTGTTATACAGTGTTGGTATTGCTACCAGGTGAGTGTTACAGTGTGGTGCAATAGCACCTAGTGTAGTGTTATACAGTGTAGGTATTGCTACTAGTGGAGTGTTACAGTGTGGTGCAATAGCACCTAGTGTAGTGTTATACAGTGTTGGTATTGCTACTAGTGGAGTGTTACAGTGTGGTGCAATAGCACCTAGTGTAGTGTTATACTGTGTTGGTATTGCTACCAGGTGAGTGTTACAGTGTGGTGCAATAGCACCTAGTGTAGTGTTATACAGTGTTGGTATTGCTACCAGGTGAGTGTTACAGTGTGGTGCAATAGCACCTAGTGTAGTGTTATACAGTGTTGGTATTGCTACTAGTGGAGTGTTACAGTGTGGTGCAATAGCACCTAGTGTAGTGTTATACAGTGTTGGTATTGCTACTAGTGGAGTGACACAGTGTGGTGCAATAGCACCTAGTGTAGTGTTATACAGTGTTGGTATTGCTACTAGTGGAGTGACACAGTGTGGTGCAATAGCACCTAGTGTAGTGTTATACAGTGTTGGTATTGCTACCAGGTGAGTGTTACAGTGTGGTGCAATAGCACCTAGTGTAGTGTTATACAGTGTTGGTATTGCTACTAGTGGAGTGTTACAGTGTGGTGCAATAGCACCTAGTGTAGTGTTATACAGTGTTGGTATTGCTACTAGTGGAGTGACACAGGGTGGTGCAATAGCACCTAGTGTAGTGTTATACAGTGTTGGTATTGCTACTAGTGGAGTGTTACAGTGTGGTGCAATAGCACCTAGTGTAGTGTTATACAGTGTAGGTATTGCTACTAGTGGAGTGACACAGTGTGGTGCAATAGCACCTAGTGTAGTGTTATACAGTGTTGGTATTGCTACCAGGTGAGTGTTACAGTGTGGTGCAATAGCACCTAGTGTAGTGTTATACAGTGTTGGTATTACTACTAGTGGAGTGTTACAGTGTGGTGCAATAGCACCTAGTGTAGTGTTATACAGTGTTGGTATTGCTACTAGTGGAGTGTTACAGTGTGGTGCAATAGCACCTAGTGTAGTGTTATACAGTGTTGGTATTGCTACCAGGTGAGTGTTACAGTGTGGTGCAATAGCACCTAGTGTAGTGTTATACAGTGTTGGTATTGCTACTAGTGGAGTGACACAGTGTGGTGCAATAGCACCTAGTGTAGTGTTATACAGTGTTGGTATTGCTACCAGGTGAGTGTTACAGTGTGGTGCAATAGCACCTAGTGTAGTGTTATACAGTGTTGGTATTGCTACTAGTGGAGTGACACAGTGTGGTGCAATAGCACCTAGTGTAGTGTTATACAGTGTTGGTATTGCTACTAGTGGAGTGTTACAGTGTGGTGCAATAGCACCTAGTGTAGTGTTATACAGTGTTGGTATTGCTACTAGTGGAGTGTTACAGTGTGGTGCAATAGCACCTAGTGTAGTGTTATACAGTGTTGGTATTGCTACTAGTGGAGTGACACAGGGTGGTGCAATAGCACCTAGTGTAGTGTTATACAGTGTTGGTATTGCTACTAGTGGAGTGTTACAGTGTGGTGCAATAGCACCTAGTGTAGTGTTATACAGTGTAGGTATTGCTACTAGTGGAGTGACACAGTGTGGTGCAATAGCACCTAGTGTAGTGTTATACAGTGTTGGTATTGCTACCAGGTGAGTGTTACAGTGTGGTGCAATAGCACCTAGTGTAGTGTTATACAGTGTTGGTATTGCTACTAGTGGAGTGACACAGGGTGGTGCAATAGCACCTAGTGTAGTGTTATACAGTGTAGGTATTGCTACTAGTGGAGTGACACAGTGTGGTGCAATAGCACCTAGTGTAGTGTTATACAGTGTTGGTATTGCTACTAGTGGAGTGTTACAGTGTGGTGCAATAGCACCTAGTGTAGTGTTATACAGTGTAGGTATTGCTACTAGTGGAGTGACACAGTGTGGTGCAATAGCACCTAGTGTAGTGTTATACAGTGTAGGTATTGCTACTAGTGGAGTGTTACAGTGTGGTGCAATAGCACCTAGTGTAGTGTTATACAGTGTTGGTATTGCTACCAGGTGAGTGTTACAGTGTGGTGCAATAGCACCTAGTGTAGTGTTATACAGTGTTGGTATTGCTACCAGGTGAGTGTTACAGTGTGGTGCAATAGCACCTAGTGTAGTGTTATACAGTGTTGGTATTACTACTAGTGGAGTGTTACAGTGTGGTGCAATAGCACCTAGTGTAGTGTTATACAGTGTTGGTATTGCTACTAGTGGAGTGTTACAGTGTGGTGCAATAGCACCTAGTGTAGTGTTATACAGTGTTGGTATTGCTACTAGTGGAGTGTTACAGTGTGGTGCAATAGCACCTAGTGTAATGTTATACAGTGTTGGTATTGCTACTAGTGGAGTGACACAGTGTGGTGCAATAGCACCTAGTGTAGTGTTATACAGTGTTGGTATTGCTACTAGTGGAGTGTTACAGTGTGGTGCAATAGCACCTAGTGTAGTGTTATACAGTGTAGGTATTGCTACTAGTGGAGTGTTACAGTGTGGTGCAATAGCACCTAGTGTAGTGTTATACAGTGTTGGTATTGCTACTAGTGGAGTGTTACAGTGTGGTGCAATAGCACCTAGTGTAGTGTTATACAGTGTTGGTATTGCTACTAGTGGAGTGTTACAGTGTGGTGCAATAGCACCTAGTGTAGTGTTATACAGTGTAGGTATTGCTACTAGTGGAGTGTTACAGTGTGGTGCAATAGCACCTAGTGTAGTGTTATACAGTGTTGGTATTGCTACTAGTGGAGTGTTACAGTGTGGTGCAATAGCACCTAGTGTAGTGTTATACAGTGTTGGTATTGCTACTAGTGGAGTGTTACAGTGTGGTGCAATAGCACCTAGTGTAGTGTTATACAGTGTTGGTATTGCTACTAGTGGAGTGTTACAGTGTGGTGCAATAGCACCTAGTGTAGTGTTATACAGTGTAGGTATTGCTACTAGTGGAGTGTTACAGTGTGGTGCAATAGCACCTAGTGTAGTGTTATACTGTGTTGGTATTGCTACTAGTGGAGTGTTACAGTGTGGTGCAATAGCACCTAGTGTAGTGTTATACAGTGTTGGTATTGCTACTAGTGGAGTGTTACAGTGTGGTGCAATAGCACCTAGTGTAGTGTTATACAGTGTTGGTATTGCTACCAGGTGAGTGTTACAGTGTGGTGCAATAGCACCTAGTGTAGTGTTATACAGTGTAGGTATTGCTACTAGTGGAGTGACACAGGGAGTTGCAATAGCACCTAGTGTAGTGTTATACAGTGTTGGTATTGCTACTAGTGGAGTGTTACAGTGTGGTGCAATAGCACCTAGTGTAGTGTTATACTGTGTTGGTATTGCTACTAGTGGAGTGTTACAGTGTGGTGCAATAGCACCTAGTGTAGTGTTATACAGTGTTGGTATTGCTACTAGTGGAGTGTTACAGTGTGGTGCAATAGCACCTAGTGTAGTGTTATACTGTGTTGGTATTGCTACTAGTGGAGTGACACAGTGTGGTGCAATAGCACCTAGTGTAGTGTTATACAGTGTAGGTATTACTACTAGTGGAGTGACACAGTGTGGTGCAATAGCACCTAGTGTAGTGTTATACAGTGTTGGTATTGCTACTAGTGGAGTGTTACAGTGTGGTGCAATAGCACCTAGTGTAGTGTTATACAGTGTTGGTATTGCTACCAGGTGAGTGTTACAGTGTGGTGCAATAGCACCTGTTGTTGTTTGAGTCTTCAGTCTTTTGACTGGTTTGATGCAGCTCTCCATGCCTCCCTGTCCTGAGCTAATCGTTTCATCTCTACATAACTACCACACCCTACATCTGAGGCAATCTGTTTAACATATTCTAACCTTGGTCTACCCCTACAGTTCTTGTCCTCGACCCTTCCTTCCATAACTAAGCTTGCTATTCCTGGGTGTCTTAGTATGTGTCCTACCAACCTATCTCTTCTCTTCATTAGCAGTCGCCAGAAACATCTCTCCTCTCCCACTCGTCTTAATACCTCTATGTTTGTAACCCTATCTACCCATCTGATCTTCATCATTCTCCTGTAACACCACATTTCAAATGCTTCTATTCTCCTCTTTTCTGCTGCACCAATAGTCCAAGTTTCACTTCCATAGAGCGCCACGCTCCAGACAAAGGCTTTCAAAAATGACTTCCTAATACCTAAATCTATATTCGATGTCAGCAGATTCCTTTTTTGTAGAAAAGCTTTCTTTGCCTGAGCCAACCTACTTTTTATATCCTCTTTGCTTCGTCCATCACTGGTTATTCTACTTCCTAAGTAACAGAAGTCTTCTACTTCCTTCAGCTTTTCACCTGTCAATTTGATCTCCATAGAGGTTTCTGATTTATTTCGGCTGCATTCCAGTATTTTTGTTTTACATTTATTAATTTTCATCGTGAATTCTTTCTGTAAGACGGAGTCCATACCATTCAAAAACTCATTCAAATCCTCAGGTTTGTCGGCCAAGATGACTATGTCATCAGCAAATCTCAGAGTTGAAATTATTTCTCCTTGAATCTTCACTCCCACTTTAAATTTTTCTCTAATTTCCTTCATTGCTTGTTCAATGTAAAGATTGAAAAGTATGGGTGATAAGTTGCAGCCTTGCCTTACACCTTTCTGAATACCAGCTTCTCTCTCATGTCCTTCAACTCGAATGACTGCTGTCTGGTTTCTGTATAGATTGTATATCACCCTCCTATCCCTGTACTTTATTCCAATCGATTTCAAAATGTCAAACAATTTAGTCCAATCAACGTTATCAAAAGCCTTTTCTAAGTCTACAAAAGCCATGAACGTTCTTTTATCTTTCCTTATTCTACCTTCCAAAATCAGCCTAAGACTTAGTAACGCTTCCCTTGTTCCTACATTTCTCCTGAAACCAAACTGGTCTTCACCCAACTCCGTTTCTATCTGGCTTTCAATCCTCTTGTAAATTATCCTAGACAGGATCTTTGAAGCATGAGTAATCAAGCTGATTGTACGGTAATCTTCACATCTGTCAGCTCCCACTTTCTTTGGTATAGGGATGATTACATTCTTCTTGAAATCAGGGGGTACCTCACCTGTCTCATAAATCCTACACACCAAGTGAAATAACCTGATCAGACCTTCATCTCCTATGCAGCGTAGCAACTCAATCGGTATATCATCTATGCCTGGTGCTTTGTTCCTGCTTAAGTCTTCCAAAGCTCTATCAAATTCTGATCTCAATATTAAATCTCCTTTCGCATCCTCATCAATTTCCTCCTCCCTTTCCATTACATGATTCTCAATCTCCTTTCCCTGATACAAACTCTGTATGTAAGCTTTCCATCTCTCAACCTTTTCTTCCCTATCTGTTAGAGGCTTTCCATTTGTGTCCTTAATATTACAGCACTTAGTCTTCTTTTCCCCAAAAGTATTCTTAATCCTTCGATAAGCTGCGTCTACTTTACCTAATTTCAGACAATTTTCTATACCTGCACATTTCTCTTTCAACCATTCTTCTTTCGCTTCCTTGCACTTCTTGTTAACCTCATTTCTCAGACGTCTGTATTCTGCTTTCCCCTTTTCATCTCTTAGATTCTTGTGTTTCCGCCTTTCATCCATCAATTCTAGTATATCCTGAGTGATCCACGGTTTTCTACCTATTCTTTCTTTCCTACCAATGTTTTCTTCTGCGGATTTTGTTATTTCATTCTTCAAAAGTGCCCATTCGTCTGCAATTGAAGTTTGTTTAGGGTTTTTCATTAGTCCTTCCTTTATACTCTTCTTGAATCTTTCGTTTACATCCTTCTCTTTCAGTCTGTCTATTGCCCACCTTTTTGGTTTTTGACTTTTCTTCAGTTTCTTCAACTTTAATCTGCATTTCATTACGACCAGATTGTGGTCAGAGTTTATGTCAGCACCAGGATATGCTTTACAATCCAAAATCTGGTTTCGAAACCTCTGCTTGACCATAATGAAGTCGATTTGGTAACGCCCTGTATCTCCTGGTCTCATCCATGTGTATATTCTTCTATTGTGGTTATTGAATAAGGTGTTAGCTATGACCAACTCATGCTCGGTGCAGAATTCTACCAGCCTGCTTCCTCGATCATTCCTTTCACCTAATCCGAAATCCCCTACTATTTTCCCTTCTCTCCCTTTTCCTACCACAGCATTCCAATCTCCCATTACTATAACATTTTCATCACCCTTGATATACCTCAGAATTTCGTCTATTTCTTCGTAGACCTTTTCAACATCCTCATCATCAGCTTGACTGGTAGGCATATAGACTTGTACCACTGTGGTGCACGTAGGTTTAGTATTGATTTTTGCTACAATAATCCGTTCACTATATTGTTCATAATATTCCACCCGCTGTCCAAGTTTCCTACTCAATATGAGGCCAACCCCTGCTTGGCCATTGTTTGATTTAGTGCTAATGACCCTATAGTCTCCTGACCAAAAGTCCTGTTCTTCTTGCCAGCGCATTTCACTAATCCCAACCAAATCCAACCTCAACCTATCCATTTCCCTTTCTAAGTTTTCTAACCTTCCACTTCCTAGCAGACTTCTAACATTCCACGCTCCGATCCGTAGAATGTCAGATTTCCTCTTTGTCACTTCTGTGATGTTAACCCCCTCTCGAGTAGTCCCCACCCGGAGATCCGAACGGGGGACTAGTTTACCTCCGGATTGAAATTTTACAAGGGAGGAGGCCATCATCACATGTAATTATGCATAGAGAGGTGCATATCCTCGGGAATAGCATACGGCTGTAGTTTCCCGTTGCTTTCAGCCGTGCAGCAGGACGCAGTGTAGCCATTATTTGGCTTATATTATCAATATCTTAACCGTCTATAAGACTAGTAAAGAATTGATTTATTCTGAAAGGCTGCTACTCCCTTTCAGAATACGTAAAGAGCAATTCTACTAAACAAAAATACTAACCTTCTACCGTACTAACAATTAAATACCAAAATTCTACTAACGAAAAAAATACTAAAGTTCCACCAACAACAATTACTACCACTAAAACAGTCTGTCACCCGGCACACTCACATGCACCCTCACACATCACAGTCTACTGAAACAATGAACTAGAACTAATAAACAATGCAACTGCTACCAGACACACTCACACACCACAGTCCAATAGAACAACGACATATATCTAATAGACAAACCAACTACCTACTTACAACTAAAACTAACTACATACGTACTGTACTGTTATTTGAATTGACAATATTTACAGTAATAATAATAATAATAATAATACTATTAAATTTTTATTAAACCCGAATTTATGTAATTAAGTACAGTTTACTTTTTAGGGGGTACTATTTTAGATAATTATGTATAAAGGGGTACAGGAGGAAAAAAAGGTTGGGAACCGCTGTCCTGGTGTATTTATTAATCATATGCAAATGATATTGCGAATATGTCCCCCCTATTCGGACACGGAACAGGCGAAGGGACAGAAAATTCGCAATAAAAACCGGCAAGTTACCTCGGAATTTCCATTGATGCAGGGTAGAGAGGATGCCGTATACGAAATTGGTTTAAAAACAAGTAGTTCCGTGAAGAACTATACAGCCCATTTTCATATATCCTACTTATTTTAACTGCCACTATGAACATACAAAATTTCAGTTTGACCGCTGTAATAGATCCGCAGATATTGAGAACCGACAAAATACTTCGGATAGACGCCATGTTGGATTTCACACATATAGGTCCCAGAGTTATGCACCGCTACATGAAGATTATTGTGCACGTGTAACATTCAAACTTCAATCGCATGATTAGGACACAAGAAGTAACAAGAAGATTTTAAAAATTTCGCACAGCTGCCATCCTGTGGTTATGGAAACAATTGAAATAAATTAGATGCCAGTAGATTAACATTCGTATAAGGATTTACTGTACCAAGTTTCACTGCACCCAGATTAAACGTCCATGTGAATATGTATACTTCGCGTCGCCGCCATGTTGGATTTGTGATCACCAGGTTATTTAACCTTTCCAGTGTCGCTGAATATATTTTGTATTTTGCCCGAATGTTCGTGAATATATTTCTATTAAAACAAGTTTGATGCATTTATGTATATCGTTAAATTACAAGAGTTATGGGTACATGCATACATTGTCCAGCGCCATTCATAGCTTTACATAACCTTTCTAAACACGTTGTAACCGTGAAGTAATTCCACATAATTAACAAGCAACTGCCAGGGAAAGATAACATACTCCTGAAAAGTAGTATCTTGTGATCAACTACAACGATTAAAGATAAGTGGTCTACTGGTTGTACATAGAGTAATGAATAAATAAGTAATGGACTTCATACGATTTATCAAAGTAAGACTTGCGTTCTAATTACCATGTATGTTTTGCCAGAAGCCATGGTTATGTTGGGTCAATGCTTCTTACAGCGTGTTTTCTGATATGATATGATATGATATATGATATGAGTTCTAATTCTGTGATTTTCAGCATCTTGTAGACCAGGGGTTCTCAAACGTAATAAAAATCGTAAATCGCAAATACAGTACAGTCCACTTAATAATGAACAGTACAAAACGTGTAGAGTAGTTCAGTAGTACTGTACTTGTAACGCTTCTACTGGGGTGAGCACCTAGTGTAGTGTTATACAGTGTTGGTATTGCTACCAGGTGAGTGTTACAGTGTGGTGCAATAGCACCTAGTGTAGTGTTATACAGTGTAGGTATTGCTACTAGTGGAGTGACACAGGGTGGTGCAATAGCACCTAGTGTAGTGTTATACAGTGTTGGTATTGCTACTAGTGGAGTGTTACAGTGTGGTGCAATAGCACCTAGTGTAGTGTTATACTGTGTTGGTATTGCTACTAGTGGAGTGTTACAGTGTGGTGCAATAGCACCTAGTGTAGTGTTATACAGTGTAGGTATTGCTACTAGTGGAGTGACACAGGGTGGTGCAATAGCACCTAGTGTAGTGTTATACAGTGTTGGTATTGCTACTAGTGGAGTGTTACAGTGTGGTGCAATAGCACCTAGTGTAGTGTTATACAGTGTAGGTATTGCTACTAGTGGAGTGTTACAGTGTGGTGCAATAGCACCTAGTGTAGTGTTATACAGTGTTGGTATTGCTACCAGGTGAGTGTTACAGTGTGGTGCAATAGCACCTAGTGTAGTGTTATACAGTGTTGGTATTGCTACCAGGTGAGTGTTACAGTGTGGTGCAATAGCACCTAGTGTAGTGTTATACAGTGTAGGTATTGCTACTAGTGGAGTGACACAGGGTGGTGCAATAGCACCTAGTGTAGTGTTATACAGTGTTGGTATTGCTACTAGTGGAGTGTTACAGTGTGGTGCAATAGCACCTAGTGTAGTGTTATACTGTGTTGGTATTGCTACTAGTGGAGTGTTACAGTGTGGTGCAATAGCACCTAGTGTAGTGTTATACAGTGTTGGTATTGCTACTAGTGGAGTGTTACAGTGTGGTGCAATAGCACCTAGTGTAGTGTTATACTGTGTTGGTATTGCTACTAGTGGAGTGACACAGTGTGGTGCAATAGCACCTAGTGTAGTGTTATACAGTGTAGGTATTACTACTAGTGGAGTGACACAGTGTGGTGCAATAGCACCTAGTGTAGTGTTATACAGTGTAGGTATTGCTACTAGTGGAGTGACACAGTGTGGTGCAATAGCACCTAGTGTAGTGTTATACTGTGTAGGTATTACTACTAGTGGAGTGACACAGTGTGGTGCAATAGCACCTAGTGTAGTGTTATACAGTGTAGGTATTGCTACTAGTGGAGTGTTACAGTGTGGTGCAATAGCACCTAGTGTAGTGTTATACAGTGTTGGTATTGCTACTAGTGGAGTGTTACAGTGTGGTGCAATAGCACCTAGTGTAGTGTTATACAGTGTAGGTATTGCTACTAGTGGAGTGTTACAGTGTGGTGCAATAGCACCTAGTGTAGTGTTATACTGTGTTGGTATTGCTACTAGTGGAGTGTTACAGTGTGGTGCAATAGCACCTAGTGTAGTGTTATACAGTGTTGGTATTGCTACTAGTGGAGTGTTACAGTGTGGTGCAATAGCACCTAGTGTAGTGTTATACTGTGTTGGTATTGCTACTAGTGGAGTGTTACAGTGTGGTGCAATAGCACCTAGTGTAGTGTTATACAGTGTTGGTATTGCTACTAGTGGAGTGTTACAGTGTGGTGCAATAGCACCTAGTGTAGTGTTATACAGTGTAGGTATTGCTACTAGTGGAGTGTTACAGTGTGGTGCAATAGCACCTAGTGTAGTGTTATACAGTGTTGGTATTGCTACTAGTGGAGTGTTACAGTGTGGTGCAATAGCACCTAGTGTAGTGTTATACAGTGTTGGTATTGCTACTAGTGGAGTGTTACAGTGTGGTGCAATAGCACCTAGTGTAGTGTTATACAGTGTTGGTATTGCTACCAGGTGAGTGTTACAGTGTGGTGCAATAGCACCTAGTGTAGTGTTATACAGTGTAGGTATTGCTACTAGTGGAGTGTTACAGTGTGGTGCAATAGCACCTAGTGTAGTGTTATACAGTGTTGGTATTGCTACTAGTGGAGTGTTACAGTGTGGTGCAATAGCACCTAGTGTAGTGTTATACAGTGTAGGTATTGCTACCAGGTGAGTGTTACAGTGTGGTGCAATAGCACCTAGTGTAGTGTTATACAGTGTTGGTATTGCTACTAGTGGAGTGACACAGTGTGGTGCAATAGCACCTAGTGTAGTGTTATACAGTGTAGGTATTGCTACTAGTGGAGTGTTACAGTGTGGTGCAATAGCACCTAGTGTAGTGTTATACAGTGTTGGTATTGCTACTAGTGGAGTGTTACAGTGTGGTGCAATAGCACCTAGTGTAGTGTTATACAGTGTTGGTATTGCTACTAGTGGAGTGACACAGTGTGGTGCAATAGCACCTAGTGTAGTGTTATACAGTGTTGGTATTGCTACTAGTGGAGTGTTACAGTGTGGTGCAATAGCACCTAGTGTAGTGTTATACAGTGTTGGTATTGCTACCAGGTGAGTGTTACAGTGTGGTGCAATAGCACCTAGTGTAGTGTTATACAGTGTTGGTATTGCTACTAGTGGAGTGTTACAGTGTGGTGCAATAGCACATAGTGTAGTGTTATACAGTGTAGGTATTGCTACCAGGTGAGTGTTACAGTGTGGTGCAATAGCACCTAGTGTAGTGTTATACAGTGTTGGTATTGCTACTAGTGGAGTGTTACAGTGTGGTGCAATAGCACCTAGTGTAGTGTTATACAGTGTTGGTATTGCTACTAGTGGAGTGTTACAGTGTGGTGCAATAGCACATAGTGTAGTGTTATACAGTGTTGGTATTGCTACTAGTGGAGTGTTACAGTGTGGTGCAATAGCACATAGTGTAGTGTTATACAGTGTTGGTATTGCTACTAGTGGAGTGTTACAGTGTGGTGCAATAGCACCTAGTGTAGTGTTATACAGTGTTGGTATTGCTACTAGTGGAGTGTTACAGTGTGGTGCAATAGCACATAGTGTAGTGTTATACAGTGTTGGTATTGCTACTAGTGGAGTGACACAGTGTGGTGCAATAGCACCTAGTGTAGTGTTATACAGTGTTGGTATTGCTACTAGTGGAGTGACACAGGGTGGTGCAATAGCACCTAGTGTAGTGTTATACAGTGTTGGTATTGCTACTAGTGGAGTGTTACAGTGTGGTGCAATAGCACCTAGTGTAGTGTTATACAGTGTTGGTATTGCTACTAGTGGAGTGACACAGTGTGGTGCAATAGCACATAGTGTAGTGTTATACAGTGTTGGTATTGCTACCAGGTGAGTGTTACAGTGTGGTGCAATAGCACCTAGTGTAGTGTTATACAGTGTAGGTATTGCTACTAGTGGAGTGTTACAGTGTGGTGCAATAGCACCTAGTGTGGTGTTATACAGTGTTGGTATTGCTACTAGTGGAGTGTTACAGTGTGGTGCAATAGCACCTAGTGTAGTGTTATACAGTGTTGGTATTGCTACTAGTGGAGTGACACAGTGTGGTGCAATAGCACCTAGTGTAGTGTTATACAGTGTTGGTATTGCTACCAGGTGAGTGTTACAGTGTGGTGCAATAGCACCTAGTGTAGTGTTATACAGTGTTGGTATTGCTACTAGTGGAGTGTTACAGTGTGGTGCAATAGCACCTAGTGTAGTGTTATACAGTGTTGGTATTGCTACTAGTGGAGTGTTACAGTGTGGTGCAATAGCACCTAGTGTAGTGTTATACAGTGTAGGTATTGCTACTAGTGGAGTGTTACAGTGTGGTGCAATAGCACCTAGTGTAGTGTTATACAGTGTAGGTATTGCTACTAGTGGAGTGTTACAGTGTGGTGCAATAGCACCTAGTGTAGTGTTATACAGTGTAGGTATTGCTACTAGTGGAGTGTTACAGTGTGGTGCAATAGCACCTAGTGTAGTGTTATACAGTGTTGGTATTGCTACTAGTGGAGTGACACAGTGTGGTGCAATAGCACCTAGTGTAGTGTTATACAGTGTTGGTATTGCTACTAGTGGAGTGTTACAGTGTGGTGCAATAGCACCTAGTGTAGTGTTATACAGTGTTGGTATTGCTACTAGTGGAGTGTTACAGTGTGGTGCAATAGCACCTAGTGTAGTGTTATACAGTGTAGGTATTGCTACTAGTGGAGTGACACAGTGTGGTGCAATAGCACCTAGTGTAGTGTTATACAGTGTTGGTATTGCTACCAGGTGAGTGTTACAGTGTGGTGCAATAGCACCTAGTGTAGTGTTATACAGTGTTGGTATTGCTACTAGTGGAGTGTTACAGTGTGGTGCAATAGCACCTAGTGTAGTGTTATACAGTGTTGGTATTGCTACTAGTGGAGTGTTACAGTGTGGTGCAATAGCACCTAGTGTAGTGTTATACAGTGTTGGTATTGCTACTAGTGGAGTGTTACAGTGTGGTGCAATAGCACCTAGTGTAGTGTTATACAGTGTTGGTATTGCTACCAGGTGAGTGTTACAGTGTGGTGCAATAGCACCTAGTGTAGTGTTATACAGTGTTGGTATTGCTACTAGTGGAGTGTTACAGTGTGGTGCAATAGCACCTAGTGTAGTGTTATACAGTGTTGGTATTGCTACTAGTGGAGTGTTACAGTGTGGTGCAATAGCACCTAGTGTAGTGTTATACAGTGTAGGTATTGCTACTAGTGGAGTGTTACAGTGTGGTGCAATAGCACCTAGTGTAGTGTTATACAGTGTAGGTATTGCTACTAGTGGAGTGTTACAGTGTGGTGCAATAGCACCTAGTGTAGTGTTATACAGTGTAGGTATTGCTACTAGTGGAGTGTTACAGTGTGGTGCAATAGCACCTAGTGTAGTGTTATACAGTGTAGGTATTGCTACTAGTGGAGTGTTACAGTGTGGTGCAATAGCACCTAGTGTAGTGTTATACAGTGTTGGTATTGCTACTAGTGGAGTGACACAGTGTGGTGCAATAGCACCTAGTGTAGTGTTATACAGTGTTGGTATTGCTACTAGTGGAGTGTTACAGTGTGGTGCAATAGCACCTAGTGTAGTGTTATACAGTGTTGGTATTGCTACTAGTGGAGTGTTACAGTGTGGTGCAATAGCACCTAGTGTAGTGTTATACAGTGTAGGTATTGCTACTAGTGGAGTGACACAGTGTGGTGCAATAGCACCTAGTGTAGTGTTATACAGTGTTGGTATTGCTACTAGTGGAGTGTTACAGTGTGGTGCAATAGCACCTAGTGTAGTGTTATACAGTGTAGGTATTACTACTAGTGGAGTGTTACAGTGTGGTGCAATAGCACCTAGTGTAGTGTTATACAGTGTAGGTATTGCTACTAGTGGAGTGACACAGTGTGGTGCAATAGCACCTAGTGTAGTGTTATACAGTGTTGGTATTGCTACTAGTGGAGTGTTACAGTGTGGTGCAATAGCACCTAGTGTAGTGTTATACAGTGTTGGTATTGCTACCAGGTGAGTGACACAGTGTGGTGCAATAGCACCTAGTGTAGTGTTATACAGTGTAGGTATTGCTACTAGTGGAGTGACACAGTGTGGTGCAATAGCACCTAGTGTAGTGTTATACAGTGTTGGTATTGCTACTAGTGGAGTGACACAGTGTGGTGCAATAGCACCTAGTGTAGTGTTATACAGTGTTGGTATTGCTACTAGTGGAGTGACACAGGGTGGTGCAATAGCACCTAGTGTAGTGTTATACAGTGTAGGTATTGCTACTAGTGGAGTGACACAGTGTGGTGCAATAGCACCTAGTGTAGTGTTATACAGTGTAGGTATTGCTACCAGGTGAGTGTTACAGTGTGGTGCAATAGCACCTAGTGTAGTGTTATACAGTGTTGGTATTGCTACTAGTGGAGTGACACAGTGTGGTGCAATAGCACCTAGTGTAGTGTTATACAGTGTAGGTATTGCTACTAGTGGAGTGACACAGTGTGGTGCAATAGCACCTAGTGTAGTGTTATACAGTGTTGGTATTGCTACTAGTGGAGTGACACAGTGTGGTGCAATAGCACCTAGTGTAGTGTTATACAGTGTAGGTATTGCTACTAGTGGAGTGACACAGTGTGGTGCAATAGCACCTAGTGTAGTGTTATACAGTGTTGGTATTGCTACTAGTGGAGTGACACAGTGTGGTGCAATAGCACCTAGTGTAGTGTTATACAGTGTAGGTATTGCTACTAGTGGAGTGACACAGTGTGGTGCAATAGCACCTAGTGTAGTGTTATACAGTGTTGGTATTGCTACTAGTGGAGTGTTACAGTGTGGTGCAATAGCACCTAGTGTAGTGTTATACAGTGTTGGTATTGCTACCAGGTGAGTGTTACAGTGTGGTGCAATAGCACCTAGTGTAGTGTTATACAGTGTTGGTATTGCTACCAGGTGAGTGTTACAGTGTGGTGCAATAGCACCTAGTGTAGTGTTATACAGTGTTGGTATTGCTACTAGTGGAGTGACACAGTGTGGTGCAATAGCACCTAGTGTAGTGTTATACAGTGTAGGTATTGCTACTAGTGGAGTGACACAGTGTGGTGCAATAGCACCTAGTGTAGTGTTATACAGTGTTGGTATTGCTACTAGTGGAGTGTTACAGTGTGGTGCAATAGCACCTAGTGTAGTGTTATACAGTGTTGGTATTGCTACCAGGTGAGTGTTACAGTGTGGTGCAATAGCACCTAGTGTAGTGTTATACAGTGTTGGTATTGCTACTAGTGGAGTGTTACAGTGTGGTGCAATAGCACATAGTGTAGTGTTATACAGTGTTGGTATTGCTACTAGTGGAGTGACACAGGGTGGTGCAATAGCACCTAGTGTAGTGTTATACAGTGTTGGTATTGCTACTAGTGGAGTGACACAGTGTGGTGCAATAGCACCTAGTGTAGTGTTATACAGTGTTGGTATTGCTACTAGTGGAGTGACACAGTGTGGTGCAATAGCACCTAGTGTAGTGTTATACAGTGTTGGTATTGCTACCAGGTGAGTGTTACAGTGTGGTGCAATAGCACCTAGTGTAGTGTTATACAGTGTAGGTATTGCTACTAGTGGAGTGTTACAGTGTGGTGCAATAGCACCTAGTGTAGTGTTATACAGTGTTGGTATTGCTACTAGTGGAGTGTTACAGTGTGGTGCAATAGCACCTAGTGTAGTGTTATACTGTGTTGGTATTGCTACCAGGTGAGTGTTACAGTGTGGTGCAATAGCACCTAGTGTAGTGTTATACAGTGTTGGTATTGCTACCAGGTGAGTGTTACAGTGTGGTGCAATAGCACCTAGTGTAGTGTTATACAGTGTTGGTATTGCTACTAGTGGAGTGTTACAGTGTGGTGCAATAGCACCTAGTGTAGTGTTATACAGTGTTGGTATTGCTACTAGTGGAGTGACACAGTGTGGTGCAATAGCACCTAGTGTAGTGTTATACAGTGTTGGTATTGCTACTAGTGGAGTGACACAGTGTGGTGCAATAGCACCTAGTGTAGTGTTATACAGTGTTGGTATTGCTACCAGGTGAGTGTTACAGTGTGGTGCAATAGCACCTAGTGTAGTGTTATACAGTGTTGGTATTGCTACTAGTGGAGTGTTACAGTGTGGTGCAATAGCACCTAGTGTAGTGTTATACAGTGTTGGTATTGCTACTAGTGGAGTGACACAGGGTGGTGCAATAGCACCTAGTGTAGTGTTATACAGTGTTGGTATTGCTACTAGTGGAGTGTTACAGTGTGGTGCAATAGCACCTAGTGTAGTGTTATACAGTGTAGGTATTGCTACTAGTGGAGTGACACAGTGTGGTGCAATAGCACCTAGTGTAGTGTTATACAGTGTTGGTATTGCTACCAGGTGAGTGTTACAGTGTGGTGCAATAGCACCTAGTGTAGTGTTATACAGTGTTGGTATTACTACTAGTGGAGTGTTACAGTGTGGTGCAATAGCACCTAGTGTAGTGTTATACAGTGTTGGTATTGCTACTAGTGGAGTGTTACAGTGTGGTGCAATAGCACCTAGTGTAGTGTTATACAGTGTTGGTATTGCTACCAGGTGAGTGTTACAGTGTGGTGCAATAGCACCTAGTGTAGTGTTATACAGTGTTGGTATTGCTACTAGTGGAGTGACACAGTGTGGTGCAATAGCACCTAGTGTAGTGTTATACAGTGTTGGTATTGCTACCAGGTGAGTGTTACAGTGTGGTGCAATAGCACCTAGTGTAGTGTTATACAGTGTTGGTATTGCTACTAGTGGAGTGTTACAGTGTGGTGCAATAGCACCTAGTGTAGTGTTATACAGTGTTGGTATTGCTACTAGTGGAGTGACACAGGGTGGTGCAATAGCACCTAGTGTAGTGTTATACAGTGTTGGTATTGCTACTAGTGGAGTGTTACAGTGTGGTGCAATAGCACCTAGTGTAGTGTTATACAGTGTAGGTATTGCTACTAGTGGAGTGACACAGTGTGGTGCAATAGCACCTAGTGTAGTGTTATACAGTGTTGGTATTGCTACCAGGTGAGTGTTACAGTGTGGTGCAATAGCACCTAGTGTAGTGTTATACAGTGTTGGTATTACTACTAGTGGAGTGTTACAGTGTGGTGCAATAGCACCTAGTGTAGTGTTATACAGTGTTGGTATTGCTACTAGTGGAGTGACACAGGGTGGTGCAATAGCACCTAGTGTAGTGTTATACAGTGTAGGTATTGCTACTAGTGGAGTGACACAGTGTGGTGCAATAGCACCTAGTGTAGTGTTATACAGTGTTGGTATTGCTACTAGTGGAGTGTTACAGTGTGGTGCAATAGCACCTAGTGTAGTGTTATACAGTGTAGGTATTGCTACTAGTGGAGTGACACAGTGTGGTGCAATAGCACCTAGTGTAGTGTTATACAGTGTAGGTATTGCTACTAGTGGAGTGTTACAGTGTGGTGCAATAGCACCTAGTGTAGTGTTATACAGTGTTGGTATTGCTACCAGGTGAGTGTTACAGTGTGGTGCAATAGCACCTAGTGTAGTGTTATACAGTGTTGGTATTGCTACCAGGTGAGTGTTACAGTGTAGTGCAATAGCAACTAGTGTAGTGTTATACAGTGTTGGTATTGCTACTAGTGGAGTGTTACAGTGTGGTGCAATAGCACCTAGTGTAGTGTTATACAGTGTTGGTATTGCTACTAGTGGAGTGTTACAGTGTGGTGCAATAGCACCTAGTGTAATGTTATACAGTGTTGGTATTGCTACTAGTGGAGTGACACAGTGTGGTGCAATAGCACATAGTGTAGTGTTATACAGTGTTGGTATTGCTACTAGTGGAGTGTTACAGTGTGGTGCAATAGCACCTAGTGTAGTGTTATACAGTGTTGGTATTGCTACCAGGTGAGTGTTACAGTGTGGTGCAATAGCACCTAGTGTAGTGTTATACAGTGTTGGTATTGCTACTAGTGGAGTGACACAGGGTGGTGCAATAGCACCTAGTGTAGTGTTATACAGTGTAGGTATTGCTACTAGTGGAGTGTTACAGTGTGGTGCAATAGCACCTAGTGTAGTGTTATACAGTGTAGGTATTGCTACTAGTGGAGTGACACAGTGTGGTGCAATAGCACCTAGTGTAGTGTTATACAGTGTAGGTATTGCTACTAGTGGAGTGTTACAGTGTGGTGCAATAGCACCTAGTGTAGTGTTATACAGTGTTGGTATTGCTACCAGGTGAGTGTTACAGTGTGGTGCAATAGCACCTAGTGTAGTGTTATACAGTGTTGGTATTGCTACCAGGTGAGTGTTACAGTGTAGTGCAATAGCAACTAGTGTAGTGTTATACAGTGTTGGTATTGCTACTAGTGGAGTGTTACAGTGTGGTGCAATAGCACCTAGTGTAGTGTTATACAGTGTTGGTATTGCTACTAGTGGAGTGTTACAGTGTGGTGCAATAGCACCTAGTGTAATGTTATACAGTGTTGGTATTGCTACTAGTGGAGTGACACAGTGTGGTGCAATAGCACCTAGTGTAGTGTTATACAGTGTTGGTATTGCTACTAGTGGAGTGTTACAGTGTGGTGCAATAGCACCTAGTGTAGTGTTATACAGTGTTGGTATTGCTACCAGGTGAGTGTTACAGTGTGGTGCAATAGCACATAGTGTAGTGTTATACAGTGTTGGTATTGCTACTAGTGGAGTGTTACAGTGTGGTGCAATAGCACCTAGTGTAGTGTTATACAGTGTTGGTATTGCTACCAGGTGAGTGTTACAGTGTGGTGCAATAGCACCTAGTGTAGTGTTATACAGTGTTGGTATTGCTACTAGTGGAGTGACACAGTGTGGTGCAATAGCACCTAGTGTAGTGTTATACAGTGTTGGTATTGCTACTAGTGGAGTGTTACAGTGTGGTGCAATAGCACCTAGTGTAGTGTTATACAGTGTTGGTATTGCTACCAGGTGAGTGTTACAGTGTGGTGCAATAGCACCTAGTGTAGTGTTATACAGTGTTGGTATTGCTACTAGTGGAGTGTTACAGTGTGGTGCAATAGCACCTAGTGTAGTGTTATACAGTGTTGGTATTGCTACTAGTGGAGTGACACAGTGTGGTGCAATAGCACCTAGTGTAGTGTTATACAGTGTTGGTATTGCTACTAGTGGAGTGTTACAGTGTGGTGCAATAGCACATAGTGTAGTGTTATACAGTGTAGGTATTGCTACTAGTGGAGTGTTACAGTGTGGTGCAATAGCACCTAGTGTAGTGTTATACAGTGTTGGTATTGCTACCAGGTGAGTGTTACAGTGTGGTGCAATAGCACCTAGTGTAGTGTTATACAGTGTAGGTATTGCTACTAGTGGAGTGTTACAGTGTGGTGCAATAGCACCTAGTGTAGTGTTATACAGTGTTGGTATTGCTACTAGTGGAGTGTTACAGTGTGGTGCAATAGCACCTAGTGTAGTGTTATACAGTGTTGGTATTGCTACTAGTGGAGTGTTACAGTGTGGTGCAATAGCACCTAGTGTAGTGTTATACAGTGTAGGTATTGCTACTAGTGGAGTGTTACAGTGTGGTGCAATAGCACCTAGTGTAGTGTTATACAGTGTTGGTATTGCTACCAGGTGAGTGTTACAGTGTGGTGCAATAGCACCTAGTGTAGTGTTATACAGTGTAGGTATTGCTACTAGTGGAGTGACACAGTGTGGTGCAATAGCACCTAGTGTAGTGTTATACAGTGTAGGTATTGCTACTAGTGGAGTGTTACAGTGTGGTGCAATAGCACCTAGTGTAGTGTTATACAGTGTAGGTATTGCTACTAGTGGAGTGTTACAGTGTGGTGCAATAGCACCTAGTGTAGTGTTATACAGTGTTGGTATTGCTACCAGGTGAGTGTTACAGTGTGGTGCAATAGCACCTAGTGTAGTGTTATACAGTGTTGGTATTGCTACTAGTGGAGTGTTACAGTGTGGTGCAATAGCACCTAGTGTAGTGTTATACAGTGTAGGTATTGCTACTAGTGGAGTGTTACAGTGTGGTGCAATAGCACCTAGTGTAGTGTTATACAGTGTTGGTATTGCTACTAGTGGAGTGACACAGTGTGGTGCAATAGCACCTAGTGTAGTGTTATACAGTGTAGGTATTGCTACTAGTGGAGTGACACAGTGTGGTGCAATAGCACCTAGTGTAGTGTTATACAGTGTAGGTATTGCTACTAGTGGAGTGACACAGTGTGGTGCAATAGCACCTAGTGTAGTGTTATACAGTGTTGGTATTGCTACCAGGTGAGTGTTACAGTGTGGTGCAATAGCACCTAGTGTAGTGTTATACAGTGTTGGTATTGCTACTAGTGGAGTGACACAGTGTGGTGCAATAGCACCTCGAGTAGTGTTATACAGTGTTGGTATTGCTACCAGGTGAGTGACACAGTGTGGTGCAATAGCACCTAGTGTAGTGTTATACAGTGTTGGTATTGCTACTAGTGGAGTGACACAGTGTGGTGCAATAGCACCTAGTGTAGTGTTATACAGTGTTGGTATTGCTACCAGGTGAGTGACACAGTGTGGTGCAATAGCACCTAGTGTAGTGTTATACAGTGTTGGTATTGCTACTAGTGGAGTGTTACAGTGTGGTGCAATAGCACCTAGTGTAGTGTTATACTGTGTTGGTATTGCTACTAGTGGAGTGTTACAGTGTGGTGCAATAGCACCTAGTGTAGTGTTATACAGTGTTGGTATTGCTACTAGTGGAGTGTTACAGTGTGGTGCAATAGCACCTAGTGTAGTGTTATACAGTGTTGGTATTGCTACTAGTGGAGTGTTACAGTGTGGTGCAATAGCACCTAGTGTAGTGTTATACAGTGTTGGTATTGCTACTAGTGGAGTGTTACAGTGTGGTGCAATAGCACCTAGTGTAGTGTTATACAGTGTTGGTATTGCTACTAGTGGAGTGTTACAGTGTGGTGCAATAGCACCTAGTGTAGTGTTATACAGTGTTGGTATTGCTACTAGTGGAGTGTTACAGTGTGGTGCAATAGCACCTAGTGTAGTGTTATACAGTGTTGGTATTGCTACCAGGTGAGTGTTACAGTGTGGTGCAATAGCACCTAGTGTAGTGTTATACAGTGTTGGTATTACTACTAGTGGAGTGACACAGTGTGGTGCAATAGCACCTAGTGTAGTGTTATACAGTGTTGGTATTACTACTAGTGGAGTGACACAGTGTGGTGCAATAGCACCTAGTGTAGTGTTATACAGTGTTGGTATTGCTACCAGGTGAGTGTTACAGTGTGGTGCAATAGCACCTAGTGTAGTGTTATACAGTGTTGGTATTGCTACTAGTGGAGTGACACAGTGTGGTGCAATAGCACCTAGTGTAGTGTTATACAGTGTTGGTATTGCTACTAGTGGAGTGTTACAGTGTGGTGCAATAGCACCTAGTGTAGTGTTATACTGTGTTGGTATTGCTACTAGTGGAGTGTTACAGTGTGGTGCAATAGCACCTAGTGTAGTGTTATACAGTGTTGGTATTGCTACTAGTGGAGTGTTACAGTGTGGTGCAATAGCACCTAGTGTAGTGTTATACAGTGTTGGTATTGCTACTAGTGGAGTGTTACAGTGTGGTGCAATAGCACCTAGTGTAGTGTTATACAGTGTAGGTATTGCTACTAGTGGAGTGACACAGTGTGGTGCAATAGCACCTAGTGTAGTGTTATACAGTGTTGGTATTACTACTAGTGGAGTGACACAGTGTGGTGCAATAGCACCTAGTGTAGTGTTATACAGTGTTGGTATTACTACTAGTGGAGTGACACAGTGTGGTGCAATAGCACCTAGTGTAGTGTTATACAGTGTTGGTATTGCTACCAGGTGAGTGTTACAGTGTGGTGCAATAGCACCTAGTGTAGTGTTATACAGTGTTGGTATTGCTACCAGGTGAGTGTTACAGTGTGGTGCAATAGCACCTAGTATAGTGTTATACAGTGTTGGTATTGCTACTAGTGGAGTGTTACAGTGTGGTGCAATAGCACCTAGTGTAGTGTTATACAGTGTAGGTATTGCTACTAGTGGAGTGTTACAGTGTGGTGCAATAGCACCTAGTGTAGTGTTATACAGTGTTGGTATTGCTACTAGTGGAGTGTTACAGTGTGGTGCAATAGCACCTAGTGTAGTGTTATACAGTGTTGGTATTGCTACCAGGTGAGTGTTACAGTGTGGTGCAATAGCACCTAGTGTAGTGTTATACAGTGTTGGTATTGCTACTAGTGGAGTGTTACAGTGTGGTGCAATAGCACCTAGTGTAGTGTTATACAGTGTAGGTATTGCTACTAGTGGAGTGTTACAGTGTGGTGCAATAGCACCTAGTGTAGTGTTATACAGTGTTGGTATTGCTACTAGTGGAGTGACACAGTGTGGTGCAATAGCACCTAGTGTAGTGTTATACAGTGTTGGTATTGCTACCAGGTGAGTGTTACAGTGTGGTGCAATAGCACCTAGTGTAGTGTTATACAGTGTAGGTATTGCTACTAGTGGAGTGACACAGTGTGGTGCAATAGCACCTAGTGTAGTGTTATACAGTGTTGGTATTGCTACCAGGTGAGTGTTACAGTGTGGTGCAATAGCACCTAGTGTAGTGTTATACAGTGTTGGTATTGCTACTAGTGGAGTGACACAGTGTGGTGCAATAGCACCTCGAGTAGTGTTATACAGTGTTGGTATTGCTACCAGGTGAGTGACACAGTGTGGTGCAATAGCACCTAGTGTAGTGTTATACAGTGTTGGTATTGCTACTAGTGGAGTGACACAGTGTGGTGCAATAGCACCTAGTGTAGTGTTATACAGTGTTGGTATTGCTACCAGGTGAGTGACACAGTGTGGTGCAATAGCACCTAGTGTAGTGTTATACAGTGTTGGTATTGCTACTAGTGGAGTGACACAGTGTGGTGCAATAGCACCTAGTGTTGTGTTATACAGTGTTACAGTATATATATATAGTATGATCAAGTAGGGAGTGATAGAGGAGTAACACCTCTTTAAAAAACCTTGGTCCAGCTGGCCCGGCTGGTAGTACCTTGTTAGGGTCCCTTGCCAGGGTTACGGTGAAGTCCTCAACGGTAACTGCAGTGAAAGAGGTGAACTCTGGCACAGTGTGGTTGGCGGAAGGGGCAGCCTATTGCTCAGGTTTAATAGGGCAAACTATTGTCCATAGTTATGATGGGCAGGTTTTGGCCCAACGGCAAAATGAGCGGATGAGGAGCCAATAACTCTCATGGCTCCCAACGGTCATAGAGGCGGAAGAGGCCACGCCAGACGGACTGGCTGTAAAGGCGCACCTCAGTAGTACTTGAGTATGCGGCAGTTCGTTGCAGTCTCTGTGTTCGGCCCTGCATGTCTCATTCTTTGTGAGCCGCAGGATAAGGCTCAGAGATCATAGTGTGTGGGTCTCGTCCTGGCAAGCTGAGATCCACCCTAAACAAATTCACGCCAGTGGCACTCCTTCCGAACGCCACTTTTCAAAGTCCAACGGCGATGGGATATGGACGGTGGGGGCAGGTTATGGGTGTAACTGGAAGCCCCTAGTTCGGACCTGCACGTTGGCAGCAGATGTGTGATGGTCGTCTTCCGGAGACTCTGTGACTACTCAGGAATTCGGTCCTGCATCTGTGTTTGGGCAGGCCTATTTAGGATCACCGCTGCCCACCCCACATGGGGAAGGCCCTAGAAAAGGTGGGCTAAACATCGGAAGTCACAATCTTGGTCCGGCTGGGCAACCGCACTCAGCAGGTCACCCCTCATGCGGTCGAAACTCAAAAACAGTAAAGAATCACAATTTGATTATTGGATCATGGAACATCAGAACCTTGCTTGATTTTGACAATAACATTAGACCTGAGAGAAGGTCAGCTCTCGTAACCCATGAGTTATCAAGACTTAACGTTGACATTGCTGCTCTCAGTGAAACTAGGCTGTCTGCTGAAGGCAAGATTGCTGAATCTGGAACAGGATATACCATCTTCTGGAAAGGAAAGGATGAGGGTGAATGTCGTATTCATGGTGTGGGCTTCGCTGTGAAGACCAAACTGGTAAATTATCACCAACTTACGCCCATTGCAATCAGCGAAAGGCTCATGACTCTCTGCATACCACTCTCAGGAGGTTCCTTTATGACACTCATCTCTGCCTATGCTCCTACCTTAGATTCTGATGATGAAGTAAAGGCTCAGTTCTATAATCAGCTAAGTGAAATCATCTCCAAGGTACCATCTGCAGATAAACTCTTGCTCCTCGGTGACTTCAATGCCAGAGTTGGGAAAGATCACAGGCTATGGAATAATGTGATGGGCAAACAGGGACTCGGAAAATGTAATCCCAATGGACTGTTGCTTCTTGGTCTTTGTGCAGAACACGAACTTTTCATTACCAACACGCAGTTCCGGCTACCTAACCGCTTCAAAACCACGTGGATGCATCCTCGTTCCAAACATTGGCACATTCTTGATTATATCATTACCCGGCAATGTGATAAGAAGGACACTCTTATTACCAGAACAGCAAGGAATATAGACGATTGTTGGACAGATCATAAACTTCTTATATGTAAGCTCAGGATATCCATCAGACCTAAACCACCTAGGAACATCAAAAATTTGCCAAGAAAGAAGTTTAATACATCCAAACTTCAGGATGAATCCATGTACAAACATTTTGGAAACAGGATCGTCACCCAGTTATCAGAAAACCCAGTAACAAATGATATTCAGCAAGAATGGGCCACATTACAGAAGATTATCACACAGTCAGCTGAGGAAACCATTGGTTTTATAGTGCGGAAAAGACAAGACTGGTTTGATGACAACAATGAGGAAATTCTGTCTCTTATCAATGCCAAAAGGAATGCCTATCTTGCCCATCTTCAAGACCCAACTTCCAACACAAAGAGAGATAAACTACTGGAACTCAAGGGTAAATGCCAGACGCAGATAAGGCAGATTAAAAATACTTGGTGGCAACAGAAGGCTCAGGAACTGCAGAGACTATCGGATGCTCGAGACTTGAGGAACTTCTATGCCGTACTCAAGGAAATATATGGACCACCTCGCTCATCATCAGGTACACTGAAAAGCGCTGATAATTCTACTACCTTTACTGATAGTCAAGAAATCTTGGAACGCTGGAAGGAGCACTTCTCCAATCTCCTAAATCGTCCATCAGAAGCTGCTGAAGACTTCCTCTGTGATGTGCCGCAACAACCTGAACAACTGTGGTTGGCAGTACCTCCTACTTATCATGAATTCAGTGCAGCTCTCACCCAATTGAAACCCAGAAAAGCACCTGGCCCAGATAACATCCCTCTGGAACTAATTCAAGCCGGAGGTCATTCCCTCAAATCAAGAATTTTCATCCTTATCCTCAGAATTTGGGAATCAAGAAAGGTACCTGGAGACCTAAAGAATGCCACTATCGTCACTATCTTTAAAAAGGGTGATCGCAGTGTTTGTGGCAACTACCGTGGTATATCACTGCTATCAATTGTGGGGAAGATTCTTGCAAGAATTCTACTTAACCGCCTCAAGGTTATCTCTGAGAGGATCCTCCCAGAGTCACAATGCGGATTTAGAACTTCCAGAAGCACAATTGACTTGATTTTCTGTGTGAGACAGCTACAAGAAAAATGTAGAGAACAACAGAATCCACTCTTCTTAGTCTTTTATGACTTGGAAAAGGCATTTGATTCGGTTCCAAGACCAGCCGCGGTTTGGTTGCCCTCAGCGTTTTGTAGATCTAATCAAAGCTCTCCATGATGGCATGACAGGTCAGGTTTGCCATCAGAATAAGATGTCCGATGAATTTCCCATTACCCATGGACTGAAACAAGGATGTGTACTGGCTCCAACGCTTTTTGCGCTGTACTTGGCTGCAATGCTTTATGATTCACCCACAAACATCCCAGGTGTGGAGATCAAGTATCGTTTTGATGGAGGGCTTTTCAACCTAACTCGTCTCCGCTCCTTGAGGAAAACTCAGGTTACTAAGGTTACTAACATGTTGTATGCAGATGATGCTGCGTCACCAACTCTCACACCAGAAGAGCTGCAAGAGTCAGTTAACTGTTACAAAAGTGCATGTGATCGCTTTGGTCTTACCATAAATGTCAATAAGACTAAAGTCTTGGCACAACCTTCACCAGGCACACCTCTTCCTCAGTTCAATATCTCCATTTCAAATTTGCCATTAGAACAGGTTGACCACTTCTCGTACCTGGGCAGTACCATTTCTGTGAGCTGTACCTGTGAGCAGGATGTGGATAAGAGAATTGGCGCAGCCCATGCAGCATATGGACGATTAGCGCACCGGGTCTTCATGAATAAAGATCTATCCATGAGTACAAAGCTTATGATGTACAAAGCAGTAGTCATTTCTACATTGTTGTATGGCTGTGAAACGTGGACCCTTTACCGACGTGATCTTAGGAAGCTTGAGCGTTTTCACCTACAAAAACTTCGATCAATCCTGAGGATTAAATGGGAAGACCGCATTACCAATATTGCTGTTCTGGAAAAGGCTCAAATCAACAGCATAGAATCATCCATAATAGGTCACCAATTTAGATGGATTGGTCATGTCCATCGGATGGATGATGTGAGATTACCTCGTCAAATGCTATATGGTGAGTTATGCTATGGCACCAGACCTCATGGTGGTCCTAAGAGGCGCTGCAAGGACCAATTTAAGCAGACCCTGAAATTGACAGGTCTTGATCCACAAACCTGGGACATGCTGGCTGAAAACCGCTCAACTTGGCGCCGTACCATCTCGGATTCTGTAAAGACGTTTGAAAGGGATCGACGCACACATGAAGAGGCCAAGCGTCAAGCTAGGAAACTTCGAGCAGCCCAACCACGTCCTCCTCCAGCAATACTATGCGACTTGTGTGGTCGCTTGTTCCATGCCAGGATTGGACTCTTTAGTCACCGTAAACACATCCACAAACTGGACTGAAGGAAGAAGATTTATACTCGGATTCGAGTTAAAGCCGATGATGATGATAAAGAAATTAAATAATGCAAGGGTATAAAAATTCCAGTTGTGTGCATTCACTTCCTACAACCCCAACAGTGCCTGTTTGTGTAGCTGTAGAAATAAAATAATAAATAACAAATATGAAAATCATCTACTATCCTTATTAACGAAGTTGTGATTGTCAAAGGCAAGTTCTCGTCTAATCCAGTTTTAATGATTATCTTCTTGATTAAAACTGTGCCAATTCAGTAACACTGGACGAGACCAAATCCTAGGGGGGATAATCTTAAATTACTGAAATTAGCCAAAATACCCGTGGTAACACTCCAAGAGGCTTGCAGGAAGACACAAATACTGGGGAAGTTAGCTCCCCTGCCTGGCGCTGTAATGACCATGACGAGTGAAGACACACTGAGTCAAACCCCCTGGCACTATACAGCCCATGACGGGCTAAGGCCGACCAAGCGACCGCTGCCCAGCCATTTGGCCTGCAGATATTGGGGTGACGCGTGATCAGCGTGTCGGGTCCCCTCGGCCGTTAATCTTGGTATTCGTGATCGGGGCGATGTGTCACTGTCAGACAGCTACTCAATTGTCCTCACGAGGCTGAGTGCACCCCGTTCCAACCCTCGCGTCAGTTTTAAAATCCCTGACGGAGCCGGGGCCTCCGGGTGAGAGGCACGCTACCCCAACACCACAGGGCCGGCTCACTGAGTCAAAACATGTGCTTATTGCTGTGTCGGCATACATTGCAACATTGCTTGCTGTTGCTATGGAGACCGTTACCCCTCTCGTCTCCACTCCTCACCTCACCCTTCAAGCATGTGACAGCTTTCATCGAGCATCTTTTGTAAATCAGAGTTTATCTATGTGCGCCCCGATAAACACGGCAAGCTAAGCCGGCTTTGACTGGCGCGAATCGCGGGCGTGCGTACACGGTTCAGCCGGTGGTAGGCGTGCACTTTTATACTTTTACCAAACATGTTCAATAATGTGTACTTACAGTGCTCATAGGCGATGCTGAAAATGTCCTCCCTCTCTATTACTTCTGTTATGCTGGCACATTTTAGTTACTTATTGAAGTTTTAAGGGGCAGAATAGCGAGGTCATCTGCCCACCTGGCACATTTTATTTGTAATGTGTTCTGGTTCCCTAAATGGAAAAGCTTCACGACACAATGGGTGTAGGCTAGCTGTCTACTATGTAAGCAGTGGAAGAGCAGAAAGCTGGAATATTGCTAAGCATGATGAGCTTGGAGGCTGGATTTAGACAGCTCCTTAACCCGGTCCATGAGTCAATTAAAATTGGCTACATGGATAATTCTTGCCAGGCACGTCCACGTCGTGGGGGTGGGCAACGGTACTGTAATATACCATGGAACTACAGTAACGGCTAAGTTCTGGTGAGGACCCAGTCCTATGGGGTATAACATAGGCCCCGTGCACAGGGTTACGTGCGAAGAACTCAACGGCATCTGCAGTGGAGAAGATGGACTTTGGTACAGTGAAGATGGCGGAAGAGGCAACCCAGTACTCAGGGGTTAAATATGAGTACAACCTGCTGCCTTGTAGGTTTGGTAGTGGAATACCAAAGGCTAAGGGAGACAACCCTGACAGAAAATCCTCCAATATGTTAGGCCTAGCAAGTCAATAAAGGAGTAAATAGTTATGCGCTTTCAATGTTAAAACGAGCCTCGGAAAGAAGAATACCCAAAATGGACAGCTCACACGCCTTACAGTTGACAGGAATGATGGCATACAGCCTGATGTTATGCAATGTAAGGCTGTGGGAAAAAAAAAGAATAAAGAAAGATAAACCCAAAATGAGAATAGGAACACTGAATGTAATGACATTAACTGGAAAATGTGAAGAACTTGTAGATCTGATGGAAAGAAGGCAACTGGATGTATTAGGTCTGAGCGAAACCAAATGGAAAAGGAAAGGGAAAAAAATTTTAAGAGGAGGATATACCCTTTACTGGTGTGGTAAATGGAAAGGGTCACATAACGGAGTGGGCTTTATTCTAAGTAAGAAAGTAGATGCTGTTGCAGATATTAAATATATTAGCGACAGAATCATTAGATTAGAGGTACCATCAAACGAAAAAATACCAACCCTAGTGCAGGTTTATGCCCCACAAACGGGGTGCAAGGATGAAGAGAAACAGAAGTTCTTGGAACAGCTTGAGAACAAATTGGATAAGGAGAACATTATGATAATGCTCAGGTGGGATGCAAAAGGGAGGGTGTAGAAAGAGTGATTGGCCCATTTGGTTATGGAAACAGAAATCTAGAAGGGGAAGACCTGCTTGATATGTGCAGTCGAAATAGTCTTCAAATTCAAAATACCTGGTTTAAGAAGAGAGAAAGCCATAAAGTAACTAGATACAGCTGGGATGGAAGACATAGATCAATGATAGACCTTGTAATAACAGCGGGTGAAGCAGGAAAACAAGTTGTGGATGTCAAAGCCGTTCCCAGTGAAAGTCTCGACAGTGACCATAGGCTTGTTCTAGTTAGTATAACTGGTGTTAAACTGATTAATTATAAGATGGAAAAGAAACAAAAGATCAAGGTCTGGGAGCTGGAGAAATCTGATAAACGTGAGGAATTTCAGAGAAGAATTTTAGGAAAAGTTCCAAAAACTGATACCAAAAGTGCAGAGGAAGAGTGGCAAAATTTTCGAAATGTCTTAGTTGAAGAAGCTAGAGAATTATGTGGCGAAACAAGTAGTAAAGTTCGACATAAAGAGACTGCCTGGTGGAATAAGGAAGTCAAGACAATAATTCAATTAAGGAACAAAGTAAAGAAAAAATTAGAAGTGGAGAGACAAAAGAATGACAGAAATGAGGATAAAATCGGATCACTTGCTCAAGAATATCGAGAGCACAAATTAAGAGTTAAACGCATAATTAATGAAGAGAAGGATAAGATTTGGGATGAATTTGCAAAGAAACTGGAGGAAGATACACAAGGTAATAAGAAATTATTATATAAAACTGTGAAAAACAATAAAAGACATCAGGAATCAGTTACAGCTTTGGAAGGAAATAATGGAGAAGTGATAAGAAGCATAAATGAAATCAGGAAATTAATGGGACAGTATTTTGATCAACTGTTAAATGATGCATCTAATAATGACAGTGGGGACACGAACATCAATTTAGGGGCCAATGATGAAAACCACCAAGAACCACCCCCAACCTGGTCCGAAGTGGAAGAAGCTTTAAAAGCCATGATCAAAGGGAAATCCACTGGAGCTGATGAAGTAAGTTCAGACATGATAAAACCAGCAGGAATTAATGGGATACATTGGTTGTACAGAGAATTACATGCTATATGGAGGGACAATAAGATCCCTGATGACTGGTCTAAAGGTGTAATAGAGCCAGTGTTTAAAAAAGGAAACCGGAAAAAGTGTGAGAACTATCGTGGAATTACTTTGTTATCCCATGGTCTAAAGATCTTGGAAAAATAATTGCGAAAAGACTTCGCAGACACTTAGAAAAGGCTTTAGAAGAAGAACAACATGGCTTTAGACCAGGAAGGAGTACTATTGACTTGATCTTTGCTGCAAGAATGCTTATTGAGAAACATCTTGAAAAAGGGAAAGAATTAGTAATGGTATTTCTAGATATAGAAAAAGCTTATGATAGCATTGCAAGATCAAAAATTTGGGAATGTTTAGAAAGGCACAATGTCCCAGGAGGCTTGATAAACAAGATCAAAATGCTGTATGAGAACACAAGGGCATGTGTAAGAATAGGTAATGGGGAAAGCAGATGGTTCACAACAAAACAAGGAGTCCAACAAGGAAGTTCACTGTCTCCATTACTATTCATCAGAGTGATGGACATAATCCTGAAGAGGATAAAAGAAGAACAGGGTAATGAAACAAATGCCCTTGTCTTTGCAGATGACGTCATGATTTGGGGAGAAAGTGCCAGAGAGGTACAAGAAAAACTGGATTCATGGGACAAGCTGTTCAAGGAGTATGGGTTGAAAATAAGCCAAAGTAAGACAGTAGTGATGACAACAGGACTGTCTAATGCAACCATTTACCTGAATAATCAGCCTCTACAAATTGTTGATCAATTTAAATATCTTGGCAGCACAGTGTGTAAGGATAACAACAACAACAACAGTGAAGTAACAAATAGAACTAGTAATGCAGCCTCCTTCTATGCACAAGTTAGAACACTACTGTGGGATAATAAAGTGCCCAGGAAGTGTAAACATGTACTGTTTAAGACATACTACATCCCAATTCTAACTTATGGAGTAGAAACATGCACCCTGTCCAGAAGAGAAGAAAGTAGGATTCAGGCATCCGAAATGAAGTTTATAAGAACAATGCTTCAAAGGACAAGGAGAGACAAAGTAAGGAACGAAACAAACAGGACAGAGGCTGGCATAGATATCAGTGCTACAAAATATTTGCAGAAGCAACGATTAGGATGGTATGGGCATCTTCAAAGAATGGGAGATGAGAGGACACCAAAAGCTTATTTCAACAAGATTATCCCAGGAAAAAGACCAGTAGGAAGACCAAAGAAGAAATGGTTGGACCAAATCAAGGATGATCTTGAAGACAAAGGGCTAGACTGGAGAAGGACCCATGAAGACCAACTATTCATGGACAGGAAAAGGTGGCGAGGGATCGTTAACAGCACCCGGGCGACTGGAGCTGCAATTTGATGATGATGATCTGTTCAAGTAGGCTACCTTTCTTTCAATATGTAACATGTCATAATCGATGTTATTACCCATTTAACATTTGATTGCCACTGAGGATGGCTGCCCCTGTGTTGGTTGATTATTGTAGCAGGAGCCCCGCGCGGTACAGCGGAAGACACAGTGATGACAGAATGAGGTTTGCACATAAGTCAAGCAGCAGTGCGTCAGATAAGCATCACAGGAGCTCATGTCACCACGGACAGTTGTTAAACGATGACCAGGGTACTGGATCTGAGTCATATCCTACTCGTGCAACTGTACCTGTCAACGAAGCAGGCTGACGTGTGACACAAGTAAATAAAGAATAGTTCCCATCTCGGCAATCAATTCGTGAAAGGGTAATACAGCTTCACATTACATTACTGGTATAGTTATTTTATTTTTAGCGTATAGCTTTTATATAGTGACCAGGTTGAAAAGAATGTTGCTAGCTTTTATAGAGTGACCAGGTTGAAAAGAATGTTGCAACGCACAAGCACACCAAAGTAGGGCAGAGTGTTTCCAGCTCCCTTGCCACTCAACTGCTGGTCTTTCTTCTGAGCATGTGCGTCAGGCAGGGGAAGTGTCTCTCTCTCTTTCTCGCTGCTACTTGCTTCGTTGTCCTAGTCGCTGGACCTTCCGAAGTCGTGTATGGAGGGGGAAGCTCTTCAGCAGCTACGTAAAGCGAGCCCCGCCTCCAACAGTCTTTTCTACCTGGTAACTCTATAGTGCCTGGAGTGTCCGAGGACATGTTCGGCTCGCCAGTTTTTTTTTGTAGCTGCTTCTATGCGGACACCCATGGGGTAAGCTACAAGTACCGTCACCTGTGGAGTGTTGTCTGGGGAGGAAAGTTTGAATGTAAGGACGAGGAGTTGGAAGGTAGCAGCTGTGGCCTATAGTGAGGGACCAACCCCGGCATTTGCCTGGAAGGAAGATGGGGAACAACAGAAGACCATCTTCAAGGTTGCCGGCGGGGGATTCGAACCTCCTTGCCTCCCGGATGTGAGAGACTGCCAGCAGCCACGCCGTAATGACCACGGTTAACTCACCCGGTACTGGTACAGTAATATGTCAAAATAACTTTTATATCAATTATCCTTAACTTATATTTGCAGCAGAGGACCTCAACCTTCCACCCCTTAGGACAATCACCATATTTTAATTTCTATTTTCATTCCAGAATGGAAGAGCTTGAGATTTGAATCTTGAAATAGGTCACCCTTGAATTAAATGAACACCATAGAATATGGACATTAAAAAATACACTAGCCTAGTACAGATTTTAACTGCAATCATGTTATAACATAACCCTTCCAAAAATTAAAATTTGATTTGCACACTATGTATACCATATACGGTAAGTAAAGTTCAGAGTTTGTGGTTTAAGTTTCACTTTCACAGAATTGTGTCAGAGATATTTCTCTGCGTATGCATGTCCTTACGTGGTATCCATCGCATGGGCCACCACAAAGTTTACACCAAGGTTTTTGGCCGTCAGCCCTGGTTGTGTAGTCGTACAGAGGACAGTCTGTGAGCCTCAGCCATGTGCAAATGATGTGTGAGTTATCAGTTGTGAGGAAAGCAACTTAGATGTCAATTGCCCGTTCCTGAGGATCACCGACCGTCCTCTGAACGACTGCGCAACTGGGGCTGACTGGCCAAAAACTGTAGCCGATTTAAGGGGAGAAACAGCAAGGTCATCTTCCCCTAAGGGTATATTTTCCCAAATGCTCAGCAGTATTCATTGTGTCACAATCGGCAACAATAAGTTCTTCCAGTAAAACTAATAGTTAATAGTAAAATAAAACTGAGCAGTAAAATAAGACTGAGGAAAGTATAGGTAAATAAATACGGTATCATTCCTTCATATATTAGCCGACAAATAATACAGAGCAAACGACGAGTACGTACCTAAGTACAACAACAATAGGACTTTCACTCCCGGTAACAACCATGAGACCTTTCCATATCATCAGTGCCGAGGACACAATCATACCGAAACTCAGAACCTGGTACAGGAACTGAAAACAAAGGATTAAGCTAAAACTTGCAACTAAAAGAAGGTAATAATCAATTATTAACCCACTGCCGTCCATATGCGAAACGCGAAAGTAACTTCATACCTGGCGCTTGTTCATTCGCTTAACATCATCAAATAAACTCTGCAGCATACTGATAGGTTTTATTCTCAAATATTATAAATTTAACTTAAATACTATTCTTTCACGCGACACTCTCTTCTAAAGTCCACGTAATCCAAAACACCAACAAACAACAACACACGTTTACTCAAAATACGCAAAGCGCAAAGCTCCCAAAATAATAGTTTATCTCCCAAGACCAATGATGCGCTACGCAGACGCACCAACCAGGCCTGCCCAAAAGCCTCAGGTGGTTGTCCGCCATGCAGATGTTATATTTGCCACTAGAGGCGCTGCACTTCACCCGCAAATGATCTTTTTTTTAAATTTTTATTAATACACTAAAAACCCCATTAACATTCACTATAGCCTAGAATGAAGTCTAAGATTCTCTCTGTTAATAGTACGTAGCATGGTATAGTGCACAGCACTGACCACCAGAGGCAGTTTTAGAACAGGGGCACACGGTCACGTGCCCCACCATAATCATTCTCATTGGGTCGTAGTTGTCTTGATAGTCCTTCCGTAATAGATTAGATTAGATTTTTGATGTGTAATATCTTTCCGCTCGGTTTCTGGATAGTTTTGTGGGAGTGATTTTGAAAATTGGGGACGGAAGTGGATCGGAACGATCGAGCTGGCAGTGGTGGATCGAACGGAAGTATGCACTGCATGCTCGATCGTTCGAACGGAAGTGTACTAGTTGGCAGTGGTGGAAAACGGAAGTATGCATTGCCCACTCAATCGATCGAACGGAAGTGTACTAGCTGGCAGTGGTGGAACGAACGGAAGTATAAGATGCACTGCCAACTCGATCGATCGATCCAGTGGGCAGTGGTAAGACCCAGCTGGCAGTGGTACGAGAAACAATGAGCGTCCGGTGTCAGAAATTGATACCATGACGTACTCTCGGCCATGTGGAATGTATATGACATACTGAACGGAAAACGCTCACGCGAACTCTGGTGTCAAGTGATTGAAACAAATGACATGGTACATGGTCGAAGTCTTCGTATCAGTATTTAAATGGTAAAATGCCTTAATATCAAACATTGTAAGTAGTCGGCATTGCCGGTATTATGTTTCTGCACAGTGGCTATTCAAATATTAACCCACATAACGGTAATAATCATTGTGGTTATACGAGAATTGAGCAAGCCTTCATGAACTATTACTGAAGACATTCTCTTTACTCACAAGAGGGCCTATCCATAAGGCATTTTAAACACAATTTCACGCAGGAACATTATCGAAACAAGCAAAATATAAATGAAACTTAATTTCGTAATGCAGTATTATTGGAACGTGGAAATAAGTCACCATCTTGTGCACAAAAATTGCGTACCGTAGTCGAAATAGCCGTGGGGTTAGTGCTTATGACTGTGAATCAAGAGATCTTGGGTTTGAATCCCGGACGGGTAGATATATTTGCTACCAGATTATCATTTTAAACGATATTTATCATATCAATATGACTCATATTAACAGAATCCATTTGAAATTACGTGTTGTCTGTGAATGAATAGGACCTGTTTATAAGGAATTTAAGGTTATGAGCGGTGTCGCGTCTTATTAATCTAGTTGATCCATATCGTATTCTTTATTTAGGCTAGTGCTGGTGGAAGCTACAAATCATCTAATAAAATGAGTCCCGTATTATAAACTACAATATCTGTAAAACACTCCCTTTTAAAATAGATTAATATTTGTACCAATAATAGTATAAAATACCGGTGTATCAACAATTTCACGTGAGATTTCTTCTATGTCAGATGTTACACATCATATGCGACTACTGTATGGCTCGTATTTTTTTTATTTATCCATTTGATCAATTACATGTATACAATACATTTTTGATATAGGACACGTCAGTAATTATACCTATAAAATAAAATAACTTACAGGTATATAATACTAGGCCTAATACAATAACTATTTATAACTTATTATAATAACAGATCTTAAGAGTAATATATTTTCAGTGTTTTATTGTGTATTCTAAACGGATACACCAGTGTATTTAAAATGTTATCAGTGTTAAATGTAAACGTGGTAAATATGTGTCAAGTTATGTCTGTACATGCAATGAATTTGTACAAGATGGAGTAATTTAAAAGAGTGGGCAAATATGACGCATCGCACGAGAAGGAAGGTCAGGGAACGACCTAAAACATGTGAGTAAAGATTTTCATTATGTTTTGGTGTCGGGAAGTGTTTGTGTACAAATCCACCGGAGTTTTGAGGTAAAGGGATGTTTCTAAATAACTAATAACAGAATAAGAACGCGGTCTGAAAAAATAAAATTTGAGAAATTATAAATAATCATGTGAAAGAATAAATCTTGTAGAGGAAATGTATGGAATAAAATGTCAGTGTATTTGACGAATGTTATAAAAGCAAGCGTACTAATAATAATAATAATAAGGAAATATAAATAAAGACCAAATTGAATGATATGAAAATAAGAGCGTTGGAGCCTTAATAAAAGTATAAGACATGATGTTAAAGCATGTTCTTAAAATTAGAGCGATTATTGTCAAAGGAAAAGATTAATATAAAAATTGAGATTGTATCAATTGTTAATATGGAATTTATCAGTTCTTTGGAAGACGCTAGGCCGGAAAATAATGTATAGCGCAATGGAGCGCAATTAAAATAAAATGTCACGCTAGGAATGCGTAGAATCTAAATGTACTTGGTAAATTACTTATGAGGGGTAGTTGATTGCGGTAAATTGAGCTATGTTGTAAGTCCTCCAATAGTGACGTAGATCACGAGGCCATGTGTGTGTTATTATGTTGTAATAGGGAGCAAATGTATGGTATTATGAGCGTAGGTCATGTAGGCCACGGCCGACCCTAAATCGCATTTTGTATAAGTCCTCCAATGTGGGAATGGTTCCCGAGGCATGTTAAGAGATTCGAACCTAGAATCGTCTTGTTGTTGAAGCCCCTAAGTATTCGTCGTAGAATGTGTATTACTCTTCCCAATCAATGAGGACCCTTCATAATTAATAAATGCCAAGGTTACGAAAGTGGTTTATGAGCCCAATAATGTTGTTGAAAGTAAAAAAAAGTGAAGTAAAATGCCAGGTCTCCCCAGAGAACTGAAAAGAAAGAAAGATTTGTTTTAAAAGCATTGAGTAGAGCTCAATTGTGACAATTTTGAATCTAAATTACATTTTGTAAGTATTTTCTATCTAAATTGCATTTTGTAAATATTGTCAATTCAAATAAAAGTACAGTAAGTATGTAGTTAGTTTTAGTTGTAAGTAGGTAGTTAGTTTGTCTATTAGATATATGTCATTGTTCTATTAGACTGTGGTGTGTGAGTGTGGCTGGTAGCAGTTGCATTGTTTATTAGTTATAGTTCATTGTTTCAGTAGACTGTGATGTGTGAGGGTGCATGTGAGTGTGCCTGTTGACAGACTGTTTTAGTGGTAGTATTTGTTGTTGGTGGAACTTAAGTTTTTGTTAGTAGAGTTTTGGTATTTAATTGTTAGTACGGTAGAAGGTTAGTATTTTTGTTAGTAGAATTGCTCTTTACTTATTCTGAAAGGGAGTAGCAGCCTTTTAGAATAAATCAATTCTTTACTAGTCTTATAGACGGTTAAGATATTGATAATATAAGCCAATAATGGCTACACTGCCTCCTGCTGCACGGCTGAAAGCAACGGGAAACTACAGCCGTATGCTATTCCCGAGGATGTGCACCTCTCTATGCATAATTACATGTGATGATGGCCTCCTCCCTTGTAAAATTTCAATCCGGAGGTAAACTAGTCCCCCGTTCGGATCTCCGGGTGGGGACTACTCGAGAGGGGGTTAACATCACAGAAGTGACAAAGAGGAAATCTGACATTCTACGGATCGGAGCGTGGAATGTTAGAAGTCTGCTAGGAAGTGGAAAGTTAGAAAACTTAGAAAGGGAAATGGATAGGTTGAGGTTGGATTTGGTTGGGATTAGTGAAATGCGCTGGCAGGAAGAGCAGGACTTTTGGTCAGGAGACTATAGGGTCCTTAGCACCAAATCAAACAATGGCCAAGCAGGGGTTGGTCTCATATTGAGTAGGAAACTTGGACAGCGGGTGGAATATTATGAACAATATAGTGAACGGATTATTGTAGCAAAAATCAATACTAAACCTACGTGCACCACAGTGGTACAAGTCTATATGCCTACCAGTCAAGCTGATGATGAGGATGTTGAAAAGGTCTACGAAGAAATAGATGACATTCTGAGGTATATCAAAGGTGATGAAAATGTTATAGTAATGGGAGATTGGAATGCTGTGGTAGGAAAAGGGAGAGAAGGGAAGATAGTAGGAGATTTCGGATTAGGTGAAAGGAATGATCGAGGAAGCAGGCTGATGGAATTCTGCACCGAGCATGAATTGGTCATAGCTAACACCTTATTCAATAACCACAATAGAAGAATATACACATGGATGAGACCAGGAGATACAGGGCGTTACCAAATCGACTTCATTATGGTCAAGCAGAGGTTTCGAAACCAGATTTTGGATTGTAAAACATATCCTGGTGCTGACATAAACTCTGATCACAATCTGGTTGTAATGAAATGCAGATTAAAGTTGAAGAAACTGAAGAAAAGTCAAAAGCCAAAAAGGTGGGCAATAGACAGACTGAAAGAGAAGGATGTAAACGAAAGATACAAGAAGAGTATAAAGGAAGGACTAATGAAAAACCCTAAACAAACTTCAATTGCAGACGAATGGGCACTTTTGAAGAATGAAATAACAAAATCCGCAGAAGAAAACATTGGTAGGAAAGAAAGAATAGGTAGAAAACCGTGGATCACTCAGGATATACTAGAATTGATGGATGAAAGGCGGAAACACAAGAATCTAAGAGATGAAAAGGGGAAAGCAGAATACAGACGTCTGAGAAATGAGGTTAACAAGAAGTGCAAGGAAGCGAAAGAAGAATGGTTGAAAGAGAAATGTGCAGGTATAGAAAATTGTCTGAAATTATGAAAAGTAGACACAGCTTATCGAAGGATTAAGAATACTTTTGGGGAAAAGAAGACTAAGTGCTGTAATATTAAGGACACAAATGGAAAGCCTCAAACAGATAGGGAAGAAAAGGTTGAGAGATGGAAAGCTTACATAGAGAGTTTGTATAAGGGAAAGGAGATTGAGAATCGTGTAATGGAAAGGGAGGAGGAAATTGATGAGGATGCGAAAGGAGATTTAATATTGAGATCAGAATTTGATAGAGCTTTGGAAGACTTAAGCAGGAACAAAGCACCAGGCATAGATGATATACCGATTGAGTTGCTACGCTGCATAGGAGATGAAGGTCTGATCAGGTTATTTCACTTGGTGTGTAGGATTTATGAGACAGGTGAGGTACCCCCTGATTTCAAGAAGAATGTAATCATCCCTATACCAAAGAAAGTGGGAGCTGACAGATGTGAAGATTACCGTACAATCTGCTTGATTACTCATGCTTCAAAGATCCTGTCTAGAATAATTTACAAGAGGATTGAAAGCCAGATAGAAACGGAGTTGGGTGAAGACCAGTTTGGTTTCAGGAGAAATGTAGGAACAAGGGAAGCTGTACTAAGTCTTAGGCTGATTTTAGAAGGTAGAATAAGGAAAGATAAGAGAACATTCATGACTTTTGTAGACTTCGAAAAGGCTTTTGATAACGTTGATTGGACTAAATTGTTTGTCATTTTGAAATCAATTGGAATAAAGTACAGGGATAGGAGAGTGATATACAATCTGTACAGAAACCAGACAGTAGTCATTCGAGTTGAAGGACATGAGAGAGAAGCTGGTATTCAGAAAGGTGTAAGGCAAGGCTGCAACTTATCACCCATACTTTTCAATCTTTACATTGAACAAGCAATGAAGGAAATTAGAGAAAAATTTAAAGTGGGAGTGAAGATTCAAGGAGAAATAATTTCAACTCTGAGATTTGCTGATGACATCGTCATCTTGGCCGACAAGCCTGAGGATTTGAATGAGTTTTTGAATGGTATGGACTCCGTCTTACGGAAAGAATTCATGATGAAAATAAATAAATGTAAAACAAAAATACTGGAATGCAGCCGAAATAAATCGGAAACCTCTATGGAGATCAAATTGGCAGGCGAAAAGCTGAAGGAAGTAGGAGACTTATGTTACTTAGGAAGCAGAATAACCAGTGATGGACGAAGCAAAGAGGATATTAAAAGTAGGTTGGCTCAGGCAAAGAAAGCATTTCTACAAAAAAGGAATCTGCTGACATCGAATATAGATTTAGGTATTAGGAAGTCATTTTTGAAAGCCTTTGTCTGGAGCGTGGCGCTCTATGGAAGTGAAACTTGGACTATTGGTGCAGCAGAAAAGAGGAGAATTGAAGCGTTTGAAATGTGGTGATACAGGAGAATGATGAAGATCAGATGGGTAGATAGGGTTACAAACAAAGAGGTATTAAGACGAGTGGGAGAGGAGAGATATTTCTGGCGACTGCTAATGAAGAGAAGAGATAGGTAGGTAGGACACATACTAAGACACCCAGGAATAGCAAGCTTAGTTATGGAAGGAAGGGTCGAGGACAAAAACTGTAGGGGTAGACCAAGGTTAGAATATGTTAAACAGATTTCCTCCGATGTAGGGTGTCGGAGCTATGTAGAGATGAAACGATTAGCTCAGGACAGGGAGGCATGGAGAGCTGCATCAAACCAGTCAAAAGACTGAAGACTCAAACAACAAGAGATACAATCTTATTGGACAACTATTTACACCTTACTCTATTATCACAATATGAAAACTTAATTCTATAAATACAACTTACAGCTAGGTATTACAATTAAAATAGAAAAGTAAATAGATTTCATCGTTCCTATACACTGATATATTAAACTACCGAGTAAAAACAAATGGCACTGCAGATAAGCTTTCAACATTCTTTCAAAGGTATTTATTTTTGGGGCAAATTTTTTATACTTGGGTAGTTCATTGTATAATTTAACTCCTGTGTAAAAAGTTCCTTTTTGATATAAATATGCTTGTGTGTGGGTGTGAATTATGAATGTTTTGATTTTGACTTGTGTTATGCCTATGAACATCATTGTCTGTTTTAAGAAAAACGTCTTTATTCATTAAATTCTTTAAAAAAAGAATACTTCCAAAGATATGAATGCAGGGCAGTGGGAGGATGTTTAAATCTTTAAACAGAGGTCTGCATGATTCTCTAGAGTTTACATTTGCCATAATTCTAATCGCCCTCTTTTGTATCCTAAACGTGCTTAGTACATCTGGTGACATACCCCAAAATATGACCCAATATCTTAAGTATGAATGGAAATAAGCTAAATAGGTATTTCTTAATGTGTGCATGCTTGTGCATGTTTTCAAAATATGTAACGCAAAGCACATCGAGTTCAGTTTAGTAAACAGATATTGTATATGTTTATTCCATTTCAAGTCATGTTGTATCCATAGTCCTAAAAACTTTGATTCAGATTTATTTTCTATTTGATGACCATTTAATGTTATATTGGGCTTCGCAGGATTCCTATTCTGTATAGTGTGGAAATTTAGACATACTGTTTTTTATAGTTAATTATGAGGCGATTATCTTGTGACCATTTGGTCACGGAGTCACCAGACTGCTGCATGACCTGTTAAGTTTAACCTTTTATTACGAGAGTTGTATCGTCCGCAAACAAAATTGCCTTTTGTGAATGAACGTTCTGTGTTATATCATTGATATATAGAAGAAAGAGTAGTGGGCCCAAAACCGAGACCTGGCTCTTATGACGTGACCAAACAGTTCAATCGGCTTGCTGTTCACTTTCCCCAACAGTAGGAGCCTGTCACGTCACAAAGAGGTGCTGGGCAGGTGTACGATGTGACCAACACAGTGTAGCCACATGCTTCCTCTTCCTGGCTCTTTAACATCATCCCTTGCTTTTACAGCCGGGCGAGGCGACAGAGGGGCTATGGGAGTTTCCTAGACTTGGGGCACAGGACTCCTGTAACTAGCCGGCAATACGGCCGTGAAAGTAGCGAGGGTGGGTTGTGGCGGGGAGGGTCGGGGGAGGGGTGTTAAAGTGTACCGTTAGCAAAGAGTACCGACAGAGGGCAGAAAAGTTCATAGATAGCTCGTATACCAACCCTCAGCAATTTTCCACCAAAATAATATACGGTACATCCCTCTGAACATTGCGCCCTTTATTAATATGTACGGAGAAAAATCAGCATGTATAATATGCATTGAGAGAGAAACGTAACATTATGAACGTAGGGTATGTACCGTAAGCGAATTTGTATTATGTTTATAACGCCAAGTCAGAGAAATTTCATTATCTGGGGGAATACACAATGCGTGACGACAGCACTGCCTCAGTACTTGGCTCCGAAAATTTTGGCGCCTACGATATTGAGTTACTGTATAATTGTGTACGAGTGCGGTGGTCTCTTGCAGTGTTCAATAATATTAATCTTACATAGGCTAATATTTGTTATTGGAAACGTGTTTTGTGAGGTGGCAATAACGCGTACCAGTGTTATTAAACATAGTTAAAATATACACTGAACGAGTATATCGTCGTACGAGGTAAATGGTTAATTCCTACTTGTCAGCTATGTATTATGTGGCATTTTATTTTTAGACCGTAACTTAATGCTGCGACAAATTACTTAATAATTTTCACTGTGTTTTCAGGTATTGAAGGTGGGTATGTCGTTAACGAAATCGTGAAATGAACGAGGTAAAATACTTACAAAATAAGTCCTTAACTTATGACGACAGACTATTAGCAAAGGAATTAGGCCCTCCGAAACCAGATCTGTGCATTAATCAAGTCTCTAAAGATAAAAACAGAACATATCACAGGACTTTCAATAAATCTGTGTATAAAAAATGGAATTGGTTATGTGGATGTCCGGTAGTAAATTCATTCTTTTGTTTTCCGTGCCTGTTATTTGGTGCCGATGACACATGGACCAAGACTGGCATTAATGATTTAAAACATATACCTGAGAAAGGAAAGAAACATTAGTAGGTTAGTAAGGCCGGTACTGCTTAGTGTCATGGCCGCTGCTGGAGTCCAAGCCGATAACTCCCGAACTCATGGTCGGAGATTCACGAATGAGGTGTCACTGGACTCGAGCTGACGGGGGCTTTACTATGGACACTGTTTTTTTTTGGAAAAATTTTGTTTTCGAAAGTAGGCGATAGTTTGAAAACCAAACATGGTAGAACGTTGTGCCATAGCTTAAACAAATGATCTCTATGACCTTTATTTTTATAATAAAACTTTTTTTAACAGTTCAATTTTGAAAGTCTTATATTTGGGAAACTAGGAATTGCACAAAAATGTTTGTTTGATATAAATGAATGGTCTTTACCCCCTCTACCTGTAAAACAAGTTTCAGGTCTCTAGGACAAAAACTTGTGTAGTAGTGCTAGGTCGGGCGTTCTATTGCAATTCGCGTGTGTGCTTTGATACGTATGGCTATGGTGGAAAACGGTTAGGTGGTTGGGGAGAACTAGGGTGAAGTGAGGGCTCGTTTAGATGGTATTTTTCCGCTCTATTTTATGGTGAGGTTATTTTTTTAAATGGGTGAAATTTGGAAACTCGTTTTGGGGTATATATGTGTTTTTTGACATTTTGACTAATATCTCACGAACCCATGAAGTTAGAACGATGGGCTTGGATATATTTTTTCGTGGCGCTGCCCTCTTGACGATAATGTCCGTGTCAAGTTGGAGGAAAACCCATATTTGGGGTAAAAATGTGATTTCAGACTATTTTTGTTATATTTGGCGAATGCATGGTTGGATTTTAACAAATGAGATGTCCAAAGACTAGGGATAACGCCCTATTTCCAATGTGATCGTTATTTTTTCCAAAAGTTTCACAAAGGGCCTAACGCCAAAAAAATTAATTTAACTTTTGTTTAAATATTTTAAAATTTTTAAATAAAGAGTGGTCGTAGACAGAGAGACGATACCGTTGTGGTGTGTTTGGACGAGCCTGTCGCCGGCCAGGGTGATTACAGCAAATGGCTATTTCGACGGGGCGATGTATGGCAGAACGACGGGACGAGGGGTCGCTTTTTCGATATTTTCCTATGACGGATGAATGAAGGCGAATATTTCAAAATCCCTTATGGATCTATAAACATGTAAGTAATTGCTGATCAGTATCATGACAAATTGATAAATTGTATGAGGTGAATGAAAGCGAGGCTTTTATAGTCGACAACAACAGAACTTGCTTTGTATGTCTGACTAGCAGCCAGACCAGCAAAAGAGAAAACTGCTCGGGGGCCTGACTGAGAGCCGGCTAGCAGAATGTGTCCTCTTATCGTGTTTCAGGAATGTGAGCGAGAGCTGACAACACTCCTGGGTGGTGATAACAGGTGGAACAAACTGGCAACTCTGTAACAGCGATAAGAGAGCGAGCTACAGAGAACAGCAGCAGGGCCCCCACAGAGAGGTGAGAGGAGAGAGGGGAACACCGAGACACAACAGGAAATCACGTGACCACTGGAGAGCCCGCCAAGAGCGATGATGGCGGATGGGAGGGGCCAGAGGGGCGGGGAGAGGTGAGGTAATAGTGTGTTCAGCTTGTCATTGCGCATTGTGCGTCATTCATGTTTTAAACGTTACACTGTGCACATAGACTGTATATTAACCGTGTGAAAGGTGAATGCATTCGTGAGCTCAATGCAGTTTGTGACCGTATTGGATACATCTTATATTTGAGGAAAGGGTATCATTAAATGCTGTTTAGTTTATTTTAACGCTAATCAATGTTTAAATTATATTATTGGTTTTGAATTTTATTGATGGATTGTTTTTATTTATTGCAGAAACTAAATGACAAACTGGAGCAAAACAGATAGAGATGGTTTGGACATGTCAAACGGATGAATGAAGTAAGGCTACCAAGACGAGCACTGGAACGACGGATGACAGGGAAGAGAGGACGAGGAAGACCAAGAATGCGTTGGATGGACTCAGTGGAGAATAGTATTAGAAAACGGAACCTTGATTGGAACACTGTGTCGGAGGAGGAATGGTGGAATTACAGAACAAAGTGGAGAGGAACATTATTTGCCCCCATCCAGTGTCAACTGGAAAAGTGGAAAAGAAGGTGATGATGATGATTGTTTTTATTTTTGTTTGTTTTAGATAATCCGCCTACCTTTTTTTGGCAAAAGAGAGAGAGAGAGCAGAGATGAACCATTCCACTGACGCCTACGAGAGAAGGCAAATGCAAGGCTTTTATAAACAGCAAGGTAAGGATTTGTTTTCTTATATATAACCTGATTGATTGTTTTTGATTTGTTTATGAAGGATGCTATTTGAAATGGATATACTTATGATGGTTTATTTTATTTCTTTTGAGTGTTTTGGAAAACGCTTGACCATTACAAACACTGCTGTTTTTCTGGGACCATTTTTTACCAGGCTGTCTACGGCTGAAAACTTGGGTGAGATTGTTTTTTATATTATAATAATAATGCATTTTATTAATCCCTTAACGAGTCAAGGACTCATATACAAAGGAATTGTACAGTTTTATCTTGTTGGCGACAAATTACAATACAATGTTTAGTTTACAAAGTTTTCAGTATGAAAATATATACAACATTTTGTAGCTTTCATAAGTTTTTGTACACAATGTGTTCTTCTTTTGTCTTCTCAGATTATGAAATTTCTTCAAACTGACATTTTATAATCATTCCACATAAACTGTTTTAGCCTCCTTTTAAAGATTGGTAGGCTAGGTGCAATTTTTATATTTTCTGGTTGTCCATTGAATTTTACAAAGGCACTATACTTAATGCTATTACTGCCATATTGTTTGGAATTGATATGGAAAAGTGTTATGTCATCTGCATGTCTAGTTTTGTAAGCGTGTAAATCAGATTGTTTAGTGAAGTTTAAATTTGTGTGTATTCTGTTGTGTAGGATTTGGTATATTAGGACATTTGATTTGATTTCTGCATTTAGGGCTACTGGTTGAATTTTACTCGTAATATAAAGGTGTTTGGTTGGTGTTAAAAAATGGTAGTTATAAATATTTCTTATGGCTCTATTCTGAATTACCTCAATTTCCTTTTTTAGGTAATTTGAGCATTTTATCCAAATTGTATTCAAATATTGTAAGTGGCTATGGATTAAGGAAAAATACACTTTCCTGAGTAGATATTTTGGGATATAGTAGCTCAATTTTTTTATCATCCCAGCGGCAGGTGATATTTTTTTTACTAATGCATCAATGTGCTTTTGCCAGGAGAGATTTTCATCTATTATTAAGCCTAGGTATTTGACAGATGAGACCCTTTTAACTGCTTTTCCATTCAGCATTATATTCTGAGTGATGTCTAACTTTGTTCTACGCTTTGATATTATTAAATAATTTGTTTTATCTTCATTTATTGTTAATTTATTTGACTGGGTCCAGCCAAGTATGGTATTCATGTCCTCCTGCATGTGTGTAATCAGCGTGTTGGTGGTGTACGCATTGTAAAAGATGCTTAAGTCATCTGCAAACAACGTTATATTACCATGAAAACGGAGTGTTGCTATGTCATTAATATATACTAAGAAGAGGGAAGGACCCAGTATTGATCCTTGGGGCACACCGTGGGTAATATTAACTTCCTCACTTCTGTAGCCATTTATTTCAATATACTGCTTACGATTAGATAGGTAATTTTTAAACCATGTCCAAGCTACTCCTCGGATACCTGCTTTATCAAGTTTCCCTAAGAGAATTTCATGGTCAACAGTATCAAACGCCTTTCTCAGGTCTATGAAAAGGCCACTCGCTGTCATCTTATTGTCTAAGACATCCTGCAAGTTAGAGATAATATCAATTGTGGCTATTTCTGTGCTTGAGTTTTCTCGGAATCCATATTGCCCTTTTTAGAAGTAATCATTTTTATTTAAGAAATTAACAATTCTGTTTTTTACTACTGTTTCGAGTACCTTGGATATGGGTGGGAGGATGGAAATGGGCCTGTAATTGTCCGGATTGCTTTTGTCACCTCCTTTATAGACTGGTATGACTCGTGCTATTTTTAGATCATCAGGCACCAGACCAGTCTCTAACGATACATTTATTAAAGTAGTTAGTGGGCTACTTAGCATGTCAATGGAGTTTTTTAACAATTTCACTGACATACCATCTTTGTCTTGGCTACTTTTCATTTTAAGGCTTAATATAATATTGCGAATTTCCATCTCATTAGTCGGGGTCATAAATATGGAATCTATGTTGACATTAATTTCATTAACGTTCTTCCCTGGGGGGATGTTTATGGCTAATTTGTGTGCTATGTTTATAAAGTGAGTGTTTAGAGCATTGCAAATATTTTCTTTTCCTGTGAAAGATTTACCGTCAATTATTATCTCACTGGGACCATCTTTGTTTTCAGTTGTGCGGTTGTAGATCATTTCATTGATTACTTTCCAAGTATCTTTTATGCTATTGGCATTCAATGTTAATTTGTGTTCATAGTATGAGGATTTCAGTTTCCGTTTTAAAGCTGTCACTTTGTTCCTACATATTATGTGCTCTTCCTTTAAGAGGTTATTGTTTCTGTGAATGCTAGTTTTAAGTTTAGCATGTAGTAGGTCCCTTTGTTTTATTAGTTGAATTAATTCTGTTGTTATCCATGGGTTTTTGTGGTTCTGGTGTATTTCCCTCAAAGGTAAGTCAGTGTTTTCTTTGTTGGGTGTCTGTGTCAAGATTTTGTGTTTCATGGCGATGTAAGTTTCGTTTAGATCATCTAAGCAGTCTATTTGATTGAGATCATTAGAGAATTTGTTTTTGTTTTTGTTCATGTACCGGTAATTTTTATTCACGTTTTTTGAACTAGACCTTTGCTTGTTGGGGGCGTATTTAAAAGTCATGTTCGAGATTGGGCTTTTGCCTGGATAGTAGTTTGACCAGAAAATCTCAGTTACAAGAATATTATGATCACTAATATCACTATTTATATTGCTTATTCTATAGGCATATTTACAGTTATTAGTGGCCACCTGATCAAGGAGTGTACTTGTTGATTCACTTATTCTTGTTGGATAGCGAATATTGCCTTGTGTGAAACCATAGCTTGATAGTAGATTGAGGTATGATTTGGTTACATTATTTTTGTTTAATAAGTTAATATTTGTATCACCAATGCATAAGGAAAGATTGGCATTGTTTTTCGAGAGAATGTGCTCTAAAGATTGCATGAATTTTGTTGCGTTATTTATGTTTGGATTATATACTGCAATTATATTAATAGTATGCAGGTTATTGAAACGAACAGTATCTTTTCTTATGAGCTCTAACTGGATCAAGCTATGGTTACTCTCAACTAGGTTAAGAACTTTTGTATTTCATTTTTTGTGGACATAAACTCCCACACCTCCACCATCCTGATTGTCTCTGTGTACAAATGCAACAGAATAGTTGTTTAGGTTGAAGTATTTAGCTTCATTACTTTTTACCCAAGTCTCGGTTACCACTATGACATCTAGATTTTCCACAATATGTATTAGTATCTCGATATCTTCTAGTTTATTTTTTAGGCTTCTGCTATTCACGTAAAGACACTTGATTTGGCTAACCTCATTTTTAGTGTCTGCTATGTAGTCGTGGATACAGTCATATTTACGCTCATCAATTGATGAGTGTAAGTCAACATCAACTAGTAGGTCCATGTCTTGATTCATTCTTATTACTGTGAATGGGATGGCTGAGCCTTGTTGTTGGAAGAGTCTCTTACTAGCCTTTCAATGTCTTCTGCTGAGCTGATCCTGACAGCCTTGTCACCATCTGATCTACGGACGAATATTTTGCAGTCCCGGGTCCAGACGTATTTAAAACCTAAATTACGGAGGTCTCTTGCCTGTTTGTGAAGTACTTTATTTGCTGGCGTCAAATGCTCGTTAATGTAGATAGGCCTAGCCCTTCCATTGATTCCTGCATCACTTGAGTTCAGGTTGGGTTTGGATCTTTTGCCTTTTAGAATTGCGTCTTTTTTTAGCCGGCTGCAGAATTTTACTAGTAAAGGAGGTGGAAGACCTTCTCTGCTGTGTGGTAGCCGATGGCAGGCGTCAATATCGGACTCAACAACTGTGACACCCAATTGATCAGCGATAGTCTTGACAATTTGAACGGGGTTTTCGTTTGAAGTGTGCGGCACGCCATGAAGCTCTAAGTTGTTTCGCCGAACGTACTGTTGAAGCTCGAGATTCTCTTGCTTTAACAATTTGACCTCACTGCAGACGATATTCTTATCCTTCTCTAACTCACAAACTCTTTGGCTGAGCTTTGTTATTTCTGACAAGGCTTGCTTCAGAGTTTGTGCGGCAGTTGAAATGTCACTTTTCATACCATCAAAACAATCAGAAAAGTATGTCACGGACTTAAGCATGTCATTCTGAGTCTTTTCAATGTTTTCGAGTTTTGTCAGTCGGAGGTTGATTTCACAAACAAGATCGTGTAAATCTGATTTACTTACATTCTCGTCTGGCGAGGCGATTTTAGAAACCTCATCCGTAGTTGACTTATTACTCATTGCACTGCACACGACACAATACCATTGCTTGGCCTTGTCGGACAAAAGTCGGTTAAAAACTTTCTTCTTTATGTTAACACAGGTTCTGTGGTATGATTTACCACATTCCCCATCACAATTTATGTAATCTTCATTATCAGTTATACATTTTTCACACTGACCGCACTTGGTTGATTTGTTACTTGTCGCCATCTTGTTGTTGGTAATGTATTTTACTGCTACCGATACATTAACTTGGGTCCCCCTCGACTCCTGTTTAAAGAAACGTGTCTGCTCTGGCTGCGTGTTCAATGTTGGGAGTGTGCCGATAACCTAGATGTTAGGCCCCTTAAAACAACAATTATCATCATCATCAATGTTGGGGAAAGTTTAATCCCAAAAGAATTTATGGAGTCGTGTTTCGAAATGTTTAAATATCAAATTTGTACAGCGCAAAGGTTGCATACGGCTTTAAAGGTCAATACACAACTCGTGTGCGATTTCATATATAAAAACAAGGACGGTGAGCATAAGAAAAAAACACATTTTTATTGGTAGTAAAATGCGAGAGCTTTTGATAGCCGATAATCTGAAAGAATGGTATCAATGCCATGTGGTGAATGCCTTGCTATCAAAATTTGATAAACTTCAACAAGGACCCAGTGGCCTTGCCTTAAACAAAATCCATCGCCTATAAATCAACATTTGTCAATTCAACCCGTTGAATGCTGGGTCTAGCTTTATTAAAACACCACCAGCAATAGCTTCGAAAAAGGCTGTGATCAATATAAAGAACCGTGACCATCAATGTTTCCTGTGGTGTATGGCCGCGTATTTGCAGCCAGCTCAAGACCGTAATGGTTGTTGGCCGGGAAAGTACAAGGCCAAGTTTGAAGAATTAAAAGAAAATTTAATTTTAACTCGAATTGTGTTCCCTATGGACTTAACCGAAATCCATAGGTTTGAACAAGACAACCAGGACTTTTCGTTCATGGTGTATGGCCTTGATGGTGATGTGATTGTGGGTCCTCTTTATGCCACAAAAGAACCGAAACGACACCACATTCATCTTTTATATTTATCTGAGGGAGAGGTGAATCATTATTGCCTCTAAGAATTTGAGTAGATTGCTAAGCAGTCAAATGTCTAAGCATGTACATGCAAAACATATTTGTGATCATTGCTTGCAATATTTTCAAACCCCTACGCTTTTGGAACGTCAAAGGGTAGATTGCGTTTCTCAGGAAGCGGTGAGGTTGATATTGCCAAAAGGAGACAAGGCCGTGATAAAGTTTAAGGACATTCATAAGCGTGACACTGCTCCCTATGTGGTATATGCAGATTTCGAAGCTCTTACCACACCCATGGCGGGATGTGAACCAAATCCCACCATCAGCTCAACCACACCCATTCAAAAACTTGGACCTTTTGCCATAGGATTTAATGTGGTGTGTGCCTATGACCCCACACAATACTTTTATACATCCCGTGGGGGGTCAAATTGTGCCAGATGGTTTTTGGACCTACTTGTCAAGTTGGCTGATCATGTTCAAGAGTTACTGGACCACCCAGTACCCATGAGCCTAACTCGACAACAGCAGCAGCAGTATGAGCATGCCACTACATGCCATATTTGTGAAAAGCCTATTTTAGGCGGTGAGGAAAAAGTCAGAGACCACTCATACCTTACGGGAGAGTTTCGAGGAGCTGCGCACAGCAAATGCAATTTGAACTTTCCAGCTCCTCGATTTATTAGTGTATTTTTCCATAATCTGGAAAATTATGACATTCAGTTCTTGATTCGTGAATTGGGTCATGTCAACAAGTTTTCATTTTCCATTATTCCCCAAAACCATGAACGTTTAACAGCCCTGACATGGTGGTTGGGCGACTTTTCCATTCAATTTTTGGATTCCTTTAAGTTTATGGCATCGTCGCTAGATAGTTTGGTCCATGGGTTGAATGAGAAGGAATTAAAAAACACCAGAATGCATTTTGAATATCCTGAGAAATTTCAATTGTGCATTTTGTATATGATTTCTACAACAGCTGGGAAGTGTTGAAGCAAAAAACTCTCCCACCACAAGAGACATTTTTCTCAAAACTAACACGCTGTACCGTTTCCGATGAAGACTATGCACATGCGTGTCAAGTTTGGCGAGTGTTTGTTATCAAGACTCTAGCTGAATATGCCATTCATTACCTAAAACTGGATGTATTGCTGCTGACCGATGTGTTTCAAAAATTCCGTGAGTTATGTCAGCACATCTATGGTCTCGACCCTGCTCACTATTATACGAGTCGTGGGCTATAGTTTGATGCAGCTTTGAAATACATTCAAGCGGAATAGGATTTATTCACTGATGTAGACATGGTTCTAATTTTTGAAAAGGGCATTCGCGGTGGCTTTGTGTCGCTTAACCAGCGCTATGCCGATGCGAACAATGCCTACTTGTCTGATTATTCACCAGACAAACCAGAATCGTACTTAATGTACTACGATGTGAATAATTTGTATGTCTACGCCATGAGTCAGCCTTTGCCCTATGGGTAGTTTGCTTGGCTGATTGACAAACAAGTGTCAGAATTTGATGTGAACATGGCTAGTCAAGAAACAGGCCGTGGATATGTGTTAAAAGTGGATATTGAATATCCCTCATCCTTGTATGATCAATTTGCCGATTTCCCATTCTGCCTAGAGCAAATGGTCCCCCCCTGACAGTAAAGTGAAAATTGAAAAACTCGAGGTCCATCACGGTGGGTAGTAAAGCTATTCTTAACTTGTTACATTTCTTGCAGCATCTTAGAATGCCTTTTGAAATATCGTCCCGTAATTTTTGTTTTTCTTTAAATCAAAATCACTTGTTTAAACTTTCGCGAGTGACCTGAATCGACATATACTGAGCCCATGTTCGCTCAAACCGGGGATGATTTCTCTGAGAGCAGGATTTATTTCCAGCTAGCACATGCTGAACGTACCCAGGAAGGAAGCTCCGACGCGAGATGCTCTTTTGACTTCACAGAGATCTTATACATATTTTTCCTGGTGAATTACAATTGAATCTACGATTTGCAAACTTCGAACATTTATAATTTTTCATTCTGCATAATTTGCCACGTTCAGATGGATTAAATATTGACAATCTACTATAGGTAAAGGTATTTCCTCGCAGACGCACGAAAAGGATTTTTTAGACACTACACGACTTTGCCAAGAAGGAGAAAATCATACCCTACTGTGAGTTCACGGCGAACGCACGCGTATTATAGCAGGCCGTGCAGAGATCACGTTTTTCAGACAAAGTTGTCTGCACTTAGAAGACTGAATCTAGTCTCATCGCTTTGATAATGCATTTCAGAGTGCTAGTGCTAGTTTCTAGTACCGTGTAGTATACACGAGACATGATCTACAGCGATATTTGAGTAAATTGTGAGTACTGTAAATTTTCAACTTTGCACGTGGTGTGCATATATTTTGGCCACGTTGCAGACAGAACTATTCAACGCACATTGGAAATTGAGCTCAGTGTTATTTTCGAGCATCAATTTGTGAGTGAGAACACGTTAATCAGTTGTATTAAACCGTGCCAAGTAAGTGTCGGTAATTTCCGAGCAAGATCGCTCAGATCCATTACGATAATGTGTCTGAAAGTCTTAGAAGCTGTGAAAGTGATACACATGGCATCGGAAATTCAGTGGCTGGCACAGAGACATTTTGTTAATAGCCTGCAAAGTGTAGAAGCAGTGTTTCTTACATTGAAACTGCGAACTGTAAATTCAGTGAAATCCGCATTTTTTTTACCACGACGCTAAGCATCGTTTCGACCACGAGGACGTAATCCGTCATCACGCTTGCATGATGGTGATCATGAGCTAAGCACATGCTATGGAAGAAATGCTGACAATATAACCTGAATTATGGAGTGGAGGAAGAGGAAAGAGGAATTATGGCAGGCTCCTTAGCCTCAGGAATATTGAAATATATCCCTCCAACCACGGAGTTGACTAACCCCTCAATTCCAAGGAAGGATGAGGTGAACGACAAACCACCGTGAGTTCTGACCGTAATTTCTATGGTTGTAAAGGCAAATAGATTGTGGGTCGGATTAGTTTTAGCAACCGTAACTTTATGACAATCAGTAGGTAGGGATTTTTCTGTGGATTTTTCTGCACATTTGTAGTGTCATAAACTTCTGCACTGTTGCTTATAGCTTATTCGCTATGGCTGACAGCTTAACAGCTGATATGTGTCACCAAATAGCGGACTTGTACGTCGGTGCACGTGTAAATATGTGTTTTGTATTTTAGGTGTTATTAGGATTTTTGTCCAAGCTCAGTGAGCTATTTTATAGCCTAGAAATGCTGAATTTGTGGGAATGCAAGCCCACATGTTAACTAACAGACACCCAATTCAGATGAATTATTTATACGCCACTGACGGGCATATCATTTCAGTGAGAAAGTGTTACCTACTCATTCTGTTATGAATTCTGTTGAACATTTTGTGTGGTTTAGAATACCACGAGATTCTAGTTGAATCTCATAACAGTTTATGAGCAGTGCAGTGCCTGACTCAATATCCCGAATACACTAATTGTATCGTTTTAAAACAACGCTAGGAGTATAGCATGTTGTATTTTCTGTTTATTTCGTGCCAGATGTGAGCACATTCCGATTATATAAGCTTTTCCGCAGTGGCGGAATATCAGTAGCGTAGCCAGGATCGACCAATGGGAGGGGTTATAGGTACTGAAGCCAAATTCTAAAGCATTTCGTCACGCGGCGTAGCCGCGTTCGTCAAACGTGCACCATGGTCACAAGGGCAGCTGTGGTAAATATGGATATCGTAGGTTCGAATCCCGGTGCTGACAGCGGTTATCCTGAATGTGTTTTTCCCCGGGTTTTGCCACACTCCCTACAGGAAATTACCGGGATAGTGCCTTGCTCAAGTCCCGGAGCGTCTACTCCATCCCTGTCCCAGATACATTTACACACACAACTACAATCATCACAGTAATACAGGTTGCCAGACAGCTTCAACACACTCCCAACTACACGAGATTGATGACCAAGGTGTCTCAAGCCCCTCAAATGAATTAACAACTACTCTACAAGTATTTCCATTTCTCTATGAGATATTATTACACAAGAAAAGTTTCATGTATTTTGATCCCGAAATTTTCGAGTAGGCCTAATACAATATACACAAAAGACAAAAACAAATCAGTTCTTTAAAACATTAGGTTAATATTTGACTAATACATCTCACCTCAATGGTAAATCTAGAACATTCCTGTTCCCTGACAGGAACAAAATAACTCAATATCTGTGCTACCAACATGAAGACTGCGTATCTCTCAACAAGAGAAATTATTTACAGAAGTCTCAGCAAAAGAGGGCATGTCCTCTCCGGATGTATCATGTTGATTTAAGATATGAATAATTCAATACCAGTACACATTTTTATGTTTATTCAGTTTTTCCAACAAGATCCTGTGCTTTATATTGCAATTAGTCCTGAATGCCTAATGTATCATTTTCGAAGATTTTTGTCACCTACCAAGGTCCTTCTTACCTTACAAATGCTACATGCAGCCAGAATAAGGTTTAATTGCTTATATTACTCAGGCGACAAATTTCACTCATTTGTAACTGGGAGACAACCGTAATTCGGGGAATATTGCTGGACATAATACGAGGCACGCCCAGAAAGTAAGTTCCGTTTGGTAATAACATTAAATTGTGAACAGATACAGAACAAGTAGTTCCGTGAATAACTATACAGCCTATTTTCATATATCCTACTTATGTTAATTGCCTCTATCTATTAAGAAAATTTCAGTTTGATGGCTGTAATAGATTCGTAGATATTGAAAACCGACTAAATATTTCTGATGGTCGCCATGTTGGATTTTATATAGACTATGTAGTTCCTAGAGTTATGCACTGTTACATGAAGATTATTGTGTACGTGTAGCATTCAAACTTCAATCGCATGATTAGGACACAAGAAGTAACAAGGAGATTTTAAAATTTCCCACAGCTGCCATCTTGTGGTTATGGAAACAATTGAAATGAATTAGATGCCAGTGGATTAACATTCGTATAAGGATTTACTGTATCAAGTTTCACTGCACTCGGATGGTTAAATTGCGAGAAACGTCCATGTGAATATTTATAATTCGCGTCGCCGCCATGTTGGATTTGTGATCACCAGGTTATTTAAAGTCCTATAGGTGAACTTAAGTTCATATCCCGTCTGAACATTAAAAATTCAGTTTGATTGCTATAATAGATTCGTAGATATTCAGAGTCGTCTGAATATTTTGGATGGTCACCATGTTGGATTGTTAAATGTATAGGCCATAGAGTCATGTACCATTAAAGGACAATTATTGCGTAGGTTCATTATTCAAACTTTCATTTCGATCGCTTGATTACGACACAAGAAATAAAAACGTAATTTTTAAATTCGCACAGCCGCCATCTTGAGGTTATGTAAACAATTGAACTAAATTAGATACCAGTGCATTACAATGTGTATAAACATTTCCTGTACCAGATTTCATTGCGTTTGGAACATTAAATCGCGAGAAAGGTCTATTTAAAATTTTCAAATTCGCTTGGCCGCCATGTTCGTTTTGTAGTTAACCGCTTTTTGAAAGTCTTATAGATGAACTTCCACTAGTGTCCTTTATCTCCGTACAAAATTTCAGGGTGATACAGCTAATAGTTACAGAGATATAGAATGCCGGTGAAATATTTCGCTCATCCGCCATCTTGTGGTTATGTAAACAATTGAACCAAGTTAGAGGTCGGTGCATTACAATGTATATAAACATACACTGTACCAAGTTTTATTGCGTTTGGTTGGTTAAATCCCGAGAAACGTCTATTTAAAAGTCGCAAATTCCCGTGGCCGCCATGTTGGTTTTGTAGTTACCAGTTTTTCAAGAGTCACATAGGTGAACTTCTAGTAGTTCCCTTTATCACCGGAATAAATTCCAGGGTGATATCGGTAATAGTTTCGGAGATATAGAATGCTGGTGAAATACTTCGCACAGCCGCCATGATGGATAGGTGAGACGTAACAAAATTTGAAAGGCACGGTCGAGGTCGCCAGGAATAGTGCTATGAACTAACCGAGTTTCATTCTAATCGTTTCAGACGTTTAGAATTTATTAGGGACACACACACACACCTCACACACACACACACACACACACACACACACACACACACGGACAAAAGGTGATCTCATAAGCCTATTTTTTCAAAATTGAAAATAGGCTAAAAATTATTTATTGCACAAAATTCTACACTTCTTAAACTACTTTTCCACATAACTGCCGAACTTTTTCAGGCATTTGTCATAGCGTGGCTGGGTAGTTTATTAGCTGATGAATAACCCACCCACCAAGGGAAGATGATTAAGAAAAGGAAGTAGAGTTTGGATTGGAGAAAAAGGATAGAAAAATAGGAGGAGAGTCCCACAAAATTAATAAGTTTAACTTTAAACACACTTAGAAGAGGTTGCAACTGCAAATAACTCTCTGATAGCTAAAGTAGGTGCGAGCTTGGTCGAAGCTGACGGGAACCGCAGCTAAGACTTGGGCGGTTTGCCAGAGAAAGGCTTTAGTGTATTTCCTCCCAAGCATGTATAAAAGTACTATAGGGAAGGGTGATGGTCTGGCCAGACAGATAGTAAAAGCTTTATTGAGTATGAATGAGAGCATAAACCTAGAAAGAGCTAGGAAAGCCAGGATCTTGTCTAACTGTAGTATCAGAGAAATGATGAATCCAAAAACAAATATTTAATTTATTTGACAATGCAAAGAAGTTTGAGGAAATTAACAAACATGTAATATAATTTTGACAAACATAGTTCATTTGAACTTTTTAACAAATGGGGTCGCAGACCTCTCAACATTAAATGGTTGCTCCAGGCAATTGACAATTTACAAGGTTTCAAACCTTACATGTTTCTAAAATCTTTATAAGATTTAAACAAATAAACAATGAAGTAATTAAAGTTTGAACGTGAATTAGTGTACAAAGAGTGTACCTTAAGAAATTCTTGAGAGAATGTTCTAGAGAAAGTGACAACTTCGAAAATAACAATAATAAAAACATGAAAAATAAGATAGAAGTTCCTACAACTTCTTATATTTATACAGAATTAATGTTGGTGGTTAGTAGAAGGTTGAGGAAAGATCATTGGGATATAGGATCAATGTTCATGGCCGTATTTAATATAAACGGACGATCGCGACGCGGTAGAAAAGTGGAACAAGCACTGATTATCACTATAGTCTGTAAAGATTGATGCAAAGTTCACTGTAGAAACTCGAAAGTTCATGAGAAAGAAAGTTTTTACAATGCTGAAAAGAATTGGTTGCACTAGGTAGGCGAGAGTCTATTTCTTGAAAAAATGGTGGATTACAGTTAAATGCGCCATAGAACATTCCAGTGGTTCCAGCGGTGGAAGAAAGTTAGCTATTGCAACAACTTGTAAGGAAGATTCCTCATTTTAAATATTATTATCACAGGTGAGTGAAAAATACCTGACGGCAAGACTCGCAGATAGAGTACAAGATCTCGAAGGTTCCAGAACGACCTTAGTGGAAAAATGGGGTTGAGAAAATCCAACGGAGGAACTAGCTTAATGAATTATAGACAGCGGGTATTAGGTAATATCCCACGTAGTGAGAGGATTTCTCATTTGAATAGCTTAAGAAAAGCTCTTTTTTAGTAAGGTTGGCTTATACAAGCAAAAGCTCAACATGGCAAATCCCACGAAGAATGATTTTTGCCCCAAAGTAAATAATTTCACACTGTCTATAAAATATCATTAAAAGCACGTGGAAGTTAAAACCATGAAGATGAGGTTAAAACTTTTAAAATGGTACTTATCTTGATTTCATGTTGAAGGCGAAGTTTCCCTGGATGACAACTACCTTGCCAACATGGCGTAGAAGAGTGTGAGCCTCTTGGTTTGAGGAGGCTAGCTCGAGAGGAGCTTTAACTGATCGAGTCAACTGCCGACTGAGAAGTGAGACCTGCTCAACGGAGCACGGAGGGTCCAAGGAAGGGAAAAAGAGTGGGGGGTAGGAGACAAAAGGAGAACATATAAGCATTGCCAATGTTACAACAGAAAATGATCTCTTGCTGAGCCGGTCTTCAAAGAGTTGATAACAGATGATACTAGCGCAGCATGGTGAGTAAAGAAGTAGACGTAGTCCTCTTGGTCAAGGAGAAAATAGCTGGCGATGGTAACAGGATCTGGTGGCCAGATGGAGAAGGAATTCCTCTTGCACGAGGAAGAGTTGAATAGCTTCAGATATTCGCTGCTATATGACGTTAGGTGGGTCATAGAATATATATCTGGAACAGACTCATACAAAATATAAGCGACCTGAACCCCTAAGAGAAAACAGAAGATCACTGTTGGTGTTTGACAAAGAGGAAGGAAAGAACATGCAAAAGCATTGAAAATTATAATCTCTAGTACCGTGTATTCCAAGAATGCACCATACTGGGAGGGGAAAACACCAACAGGGAACAAGAAAAACAAGTAAACATTTAAAGGTAATAAGCAATTGCGGAGAAGTAGTCTTGTGATCTGACCATTAGTGGTCAAAACTCTGACTACCCTGACTCTCCCATCTCTTCTAGGATAACACTCGGTCACTCTTCCAAAAGGCCAGACTAGGGGGGGGGGGTGAAACATCCCTAACTAAGACCAAGTCCCCCACTTTAATGTCGGGACTGGAAAGAAACCACTTCTGCCTCCGTTGCAAGGAAGTTAAATATTCCAAGTTCCATCTCTTCCAAAAGGAATTACGGAGGGCTTCAAGTTTACGCCAAGTGATGGGTAGATTGGAATCCCTGTAAGAATCAGGAAGGGGAGGAGGGGCAGAGAGAGAGAAGTGCGTGTAAGGAAGCGACCAGGTGTAAGTGGAAGGAGGTCATCAGGGTCATTAGAAAGCGGAGTTAAAAAACGAGAATCAACAACTTCAATCAAAAAATAGCTAGAAACTGCGGGAAATAAGGCACTAGTAAAGATTGCGATACAATGCAAAAGGAGAATTAACAAGTTTAAACAAAGCGTATAGAAACAAGTACATCTATTCAGGACAAGAATATACCAAATAAACAAAGAAACTATGCGAGTAGAAAGCAAGAACGCCATAGGTAACAACCTAGTAGCCATAAACAATGACCTTAAGTCATAATAAGTATCAAAGGGGTTACTCAGAAAAATACTTAAGTCAGCGAGAAACGTGACGTGACAAGTATAAATGCAAAAACACATCGAATGTGACGACGAGAAAAAACCAGTTTGTTCATTAATGAACAATAAGATTTCAAAATATGTAAGCAAAGTACAATACATGAGCGCGTGAGAAATACGCAACGAAGTTTTGAAGCAAGAATCGAAGCAATTGTAAGATACGAGCGTGAGTAAGTGAGAGACGTAAGCAAGCGCGGCCTTGACCCACAGAGTACAACGAGATAACGAATATAAATATCTGAAAGAGTCCTTGACTAGAACAAGTTTATTTTGGGAAATAGGTGAGCGGCTTCTGTACTTGCAGGAGCGACTCACTAGACAATGCTTGGCAATCAGCCAAAGTTGAGATAAGAGAAACTTGCTTTGAACTTTGTCAAGCGTACAGGAAATAAACAACAACTTGGCGTTATCCAGGCTTGTATACAAACAAGTTTGAAAAACAAGCAGTTCAAAGTACACAAACAACACTAGTTGAATCAGCTGTAACTTAAAGCAGATATTCAGGTTGGACGGCATACAGTCAATCGTAACTTGGACGTGAACAAACAATTTAAAGACGTATGAAACAGCGTAGGAAATCAATTTCGCATGATTGAGAGGATCACGGAATCCGACAATTTTCGACAGGAAAAAGCTTGATTCTTCCGAAATAGGAAGTGAAGCCGGGACATTGAGAAGAAGGTTATGCATAAGAATAGTTATTCTTGATGTTAGAGAATTCAGATTTTCAAGCGGTTTCAAAAGCGGCTTCCAATTGTGAGGAAGGAGGGAGGAGCCGACCGTGGCCATCCTTCTAAATAACGAAAGAAGTGAAACATGGCTTACAGCAAAGTGATGGTGACTGATAGCCATGGTTTTACACAAGGGGAAGATAGTTTTCGAGAAAGAGTTTAAGCAATTAACTGCTATAAAAAATGACATAAGAAGGTAGACGAAGTAACACAAAGCAAGGCGAACTTGAATTGCTATCTTGTGCGGGAAAAAGGAAAAACCATTTAAACAACTTACAGAGGTAGCGTAGTTGTTCACGATAAGACATCGTTTCGGCAAGTGTTTTTCAAAAATATTGAGATCTGAAACATGAGCGTTCACTTTTTCAGAAATGGGATTTATGTCAGCTGTAACGAAATGACATTGCGCTTTGGTTTGAACACTGGGATGCTGAATTTCACCAGTAATAACCCAACCAAAATCGGTGTCTCTGGCGAACACGGTTGAAGATAACTTGCGTGTTTGTTTGCGAAGGCACTTCCAAAAAAATTGGCACTGAAAAGTACATCAATGGGACCTTGAGCATTAAACTGAGGATCAGCTAACCTTAAGTGCGAAGGAATCTTTAATCCGGAGGTATTAATAGAGTGACTTGGAGTGTCCTTGCCAATACTGGTAAGAATGAGACAGTTTAAATTAAGATTGGTGTTTCTTTGGCAAACGTCTCTGATTTTCAATTTTGAAGACTGCAAGACTTGAGTTTTCAAATTGTCAATGCCGGTCACATTGATAGAAGTAGGCGATGACGAAAGACCTAGTTTTTTAATCAACGATCGCGAAACAAAGTTGTGCGTTGAAGCGGAATCGAGAAGACCACGGGTTCGAAACCAATTTCCAAATTTATCTTGGATTTCGAATTGTACAGTGGTCAAAAGGGTTTGCGCACTATGAAAAGTTTCGGCGTTAGAAATGCAGGAAGAAGCATTAGTTTGTTCGGAGCGGCTCTGCAAGGAGCTTGAAGAGGCAGGTACTGATGACCTCGATTTATCGTGAACGTGCAATAAAGAATGATGCGGTTTTTTGCAATGAAAACAGAGATTGGATGACGTACATTTTGAAGAAGAATGCTTAGATGACAAGCAGTTGAAACAATGTTTGCTATTGAAGACAAACTTCCTTCGATCTTCGACAGACAATTCTTTAAAGGATTTGCACAAATACAATGTGTGGAGCTTTTTACAGAGCGTGCATTTTAACGATTTGTTGAGCGGCCTGATTTGTTCTCTTGCATGATTAAAAGAAGCAGAACGGGTTTGCTTGTTCTCGACAGATGGGGGCTGATGTCCCTTTGAAAAAGCAAGGTTTTTCTCAAAAATGTGAGACTGAAGATTCGTTTCGACCTTTTCGCACTGAAATGCGAGTGCTGTAAGGACTTGGCATCGGCTGTTAAGAAACGAGATTAAGTGTTCGAAGGAAAATTCTTCCTTGCGAGCGAGTTCAATTTCCCAAGCCTTTAAAGTTGAAAAATCGAATCTTGATGTAGCCAGATGAATGAGTATGGTGTCCCATGTTTGGACAGGCTGCTTAAGTTGGTATAATGCTCTGACATTCAACTGTATAGAGTCTAAGAGGTCTCTTAAAGAGGTGACGTCTTTAGGTGTGACGGCCGGTAGGTTGAAGAGACAGCGTATGTGGCGAGCTACACTCAAACGTAAATTGCCATATCTCTCTTTAAGGAGATTAAAGGCGATGTGGTAGTTGTCTGCGCTTAAAGGCAGTGACTCCACTAAGGCTAAGGCCTCGCATTCTAAAGAGGTACGGAGGAAGTAGAACTTATGAATGTCTGGGATCTCAGTATTTTCATGAATTAGGGAGCAGTAAAGTTCGTAAAAAGAATACCATTCACCTTCCTTGCCTGAGAAGTGCGGTAGGCTTATCTTAGGAAGTAACGGTTTCGGTTTGTTCTTGTGAACTGAAGCGGGTGCGAACTGGGCCGGATTGATGACCCTAGTGTCCGGTTCTGAGATATTGCGGATCAGTTGGTGGGCCTTTGCAATCCCTTCAAAGTACAAGGGTTCGACCTCGTCCCGATCCGATTGAAGTTCTGGGCAAGCGGATTCAATCTCGGTTTGAATTTGATCATAATAATCATAAGACCGTTCGTACAACTTAAGGCGATGTGTCAAGATGTCTAAATCACACTCGGCGGGATTTAACTTGTTGATGAAATTTCTGAATCTGGTGAGTTGCCCTTTATAGGAAGAACGTCTGGCAATGAGAGTTTCATCTTTTTCAGTAGGAGCCATGACAAAAAGAATAAATTGAAATACAACTCACGAAACTGTAGAACCTTGGAGATGCTGTCAAGTTTGCAGCAGCGAATGGGTAGAAAGAACAGGACACACCAAAGGAGACAGGAGCGGCCTCTTCCCCGTTCACAGGCTTTGCATGACGTAGATATAGCTGAAAGATCCAAAGCAGATATTAATAATTTGCAGAGTATTGTTAAATGACACTTGACAAAGAATAGAAATAGAAAATGGACTCTCCCGGGTTTCTGGGACCAAATTTTGGGTAGTTTATTAGCTGAGGAATAACCCACCCACCAAGGGAAGATGATTAAGAAAAGGAAGTAGATTTTGGATTGGAGAAAAAGGATAGAAAAATAGGAGGAGAGTCCCACAAAATTAATAAGTTTAACTTTAAACACACGTAGAAGCGGTTGCAACTGCAAATTAACTCTCTGATAGCTAAAGTAGGTGCGAGCTTGGTCGAAGCTGACGGGAACCGCAGCTAAGACTTGGGCGGTTTGCCAGAGAAAGGCTTTAGTGTATTTCCTCCCAAGCATGTATAAAAGTACTATAGGGAAGGGTGATGGTCTGGCCAGACAGATAGTAAAAGCTTTATTGAGTATGAATGAGAGCATAAACCTAGGAAGAGCTAGGAAAGCCAGGATCTTGTCTAACTGTAGTATCAGAGAAATGATGAATCCAAAAACAAATATTTAATTTATTTGACAATGCAAAGAAGTTTGAGGAAATTAACAAACATGTAATATAATTTTGACAAACATAGTTCATTTGAACTTTTTAACAAATGGGGTCGCAGACCTCTCAACATTAAATGGTTGCTCCAGGCAATTGACAATTTACAAGGTTTCAAACCTTACATGTTTCTAAAATCTTTATAAGATTTAAACAAATAAACAATGAAGTAATTAAAGTTTGAACGTGAATTAGTGTACAAAGAGTGTACCTTAAGAAATTCTTGAGAGAATGTTCTAGTGAAAGTGACAACTTCGAAAATAACAATAATAAAAACATGAAAAATAAGATAGAAGTTCCTACAACTTCTTATATTTATACAGAATTAATGTTGGTGGTTAGTAGAAGGTTGAGGAAAGATCATTGGGATATAGGATCAATGTTCATGGCCGTATTTAATATAAACGGACGATCGCGACGCGGTAGAAAAGTGGAACAAGCACTGATTATCACTATAGTCTGTAAAGATTGATGCAAAGTTCACTGTAGAAACTCGAAAGTTCATGAGAAAGAAAGTTTTTACAATGCTGAAAATAACTGGTTGCACTAGGTAGGCGAGAGTCTATTTCTTGAAAAAATGGTGGATTACAGTTAAATGCGCCATAGAACATTCCAGTGGTTCCAGCGGTGGAAGAAAGTTAGCTATTGCAACAACTTGTAAGGAAGATTCCTCATTTTAAATATTATTATCACAGGTGAGTGAAAAATACCTGACGGCAAGACTCGCAGATAGAGTACAAGATCTCGAAGGTTCCAGAACGACCTTAGTGGAAAAATGGGGTTGAGAAAATCCAACGGAGGAACTAGCTTAATGAATTATAGACAGCGGGTATTAGGTAATATCCCACGTAGTGAGAGGATTTCTCATTTGAATAGCTTAAGAAAAGCTCTTTTTTAGTAAGGTTGGCTTATACAAGCAAAAGCTCAACATGGCAAATCCCACGAAGAATGATTTTTGCCCCAAAGTAAATAATTTCACACTGTCTATAAAAATATCATTAAAAGCACGTGGAAGTTAAAACCATGAAGATGAGGTTAAAACTTTTAAAATGGTACTTATCTTGATTTCATGTTGAAGGCGAAGTTTCCCTGGATGACAACTACCTTGCCAACATGGCGTAGAAGAGTGTGAGCCTCTTGGTTTGAGGAGGCTAGCTCGAGAGGAGCTTTAACTGATCGAGTCAACTGCCGACTGAGAAGTGAGACCTGCTCAACGGAGCACGGAGGGTCCAAGGAAGGGAAAAAGAGTGGGGGGTAGGAGACAAAAGGAGAACATATAAGCATTGCCAATGTTACAACAAAAAATGATCTCTTGCTGAGCCGGTCTTCAAAGAGTTGATAACAGATGATACTAGCGCAGCATGGTGAGTAAAGAAGTAGACGTAGTCCTCTTGGTCAAGGAGAAAATAGCTGGCGATGGTAACAGGATCTGGTGGCCAGGTGGAGAAGGAATTCCTCTTGCACGAGGAAGAGTTGAAGAGCTTCAGATATTCGCTGCTATATGACGTTAGGTGGGTCATAGAATATATATCTGGAACAGACTCATACAAAATATAAGCGACCTGAACCCCTAAGAGAAAACAGAAGATCACTGTTGGTGTTTGACAAAGAGGAAGGAAAGAACATGCAAAAGCATTGAAAATTATAATCTCTAGTACCGTGTATTCCAAGAATGCACCAGTGGCACAAGTTTTTGGATACCTTCTTCATAGAAGTTTGCCGCCTGTGTCTTCAACCAGTTGGAAACATCTTCTTTCGGCTCGTCGTCATTGTTGAAGTGTTGACCGCCAAGGAAAGACTTGAGATGTGTGAACAGATGAAAGTCGCTAGGAGCGAGGTCGGGGATGTACGGAGGATGATCAAACACGTCCCAGCCAAATCCCTGTAGGAGGTTTTTCGTCACATTTGCAGTGTGTGGTCGTGCGTTGCCGTGAAGGAAAACAACACCTTTTGACAGCAACCCTCGGCGCTTATTCTGTATTGCGCGGCGCAATTTCCTAAGTGTCTCGCAGTAAGCATCTGCGTTGATTGTTTGACCACGCGGTAAGAAATCAATGAGTAAGATGCCTTTCCAGTCCCAGAACACTGTGCACATCATTTTCCGAGGTGTCAAGATTTGTTTCGGCTTAACCTTTGCTGGGGATGAAGTGTGCCTCCATTCCATTGATTGCCGCTTACTTTCAGGGGTGACGTAAGAAATCCAAGTTTCATCTCCTGTGACTACCTGTCTCAGAAATTCTTCGCCGCCTTCATTGTAACGGGTCAAAAACTGAAGTACACTATCCATCCGTTTTGTTTTGTGTTGCTCCGTAAGAATCTTTGGTACCCAACGTCGGCAAAGTTTACGAAAGTTCAGTTTTTCGGTAACAATTTCATGAATTAGTGATCGTGAGATTTGGGGAAATTCCATAGCGAGAGCACTAATTGTAAACCTGCGGTTTTCCCGGATCTTGTCATCAATCGCGTGAACCAGTTCTTCTGTAGCCAAAGATGGACGCCCACTTCGTTCTTCATCGTGCACTTCACTACGTCCTTCATTGAACTGTCGGACCCATCTTCTAACCATTGAATCACTCATCGCATTTTGTCCATACACTTCGCAAATTTGCCGATAAATTTCAATTGGTTTCACTTTCCTAGCATTCAGAAAACGAATCACAGATCTGATTTCACAAGCGGCGGGATTTTCAATCAACACCGACATTGTACGAGTAAACATGCACAACAACGCGTACGTGGCTGACAGCGCTCTCCAAATGGCGCACGTTTCTTCTCCTTGATACAGAGCGTCTACCGCGCATATGCGGAACTGCGCTGCAGCGGAACGTACAACTAGTTGAAGACACAGGCGGCACACGTCCATGAAGAAGGTATACAAAAACTCGTGCCACGCTACGACAAATGCCTGCAACATTTCGGCAGTTATGTGGAAAAGTAGTTTAAGGGTTGTAGAATTTTGTGCAATAAAGAATTTTTCTGTATCTGTACAAAATTTAATGTTATTACCAAACGGAACTTACTTCTCTTATTTACGTAATATGAAGCAACTCGGCTGATGGTTATCTCATGCTCAAGATGTTAATAATGATCCCAAAATTAGTGTTAATGTACCCATCAAATTTTCTAAGTCTTTATTAAAAGCGCGTTATTTAAAACTTGATTAATTTACATAGAACTTACTCTCCCGCCAAGAAAAAAAAAGCTAATATTATCCCGCTGTGTGGGATTCTAAATTATTTGGCGCTAGCCTCAGTTTGAAATAAGCTATAAGTTATTTCGCGGGGGAAAAGTTAGATTGGCAACCCTGGGAGGACGGAGTTGTATTACCACAGTCTAAAATACACAGTCGCGAAGCTCGCTGCGTTACGTAATTGCATCCTCTTTGTAGGTGAAGCGACACTAGCGGTCGCGGCGGCCAGCAAGCTGGCAACTGCCTTGAGCACGTTATTCGCGGCACGGATGATTTCATTTTGCAAGGGGTTTTTTGAATTTTAACTCACCTGAGTGATTATTTCCATTTTAAACATAAGTCACGTTAAATCACCAACTACTACAGAAAAAGCCACAATGTTGATATACGGCACACTTTTAACTCATAGAAACATAAAAAGAATGCTCCGTTTTTATTAGTTCAGTCCTCTATAAGTATCTCTAAGTACAGTTGTATAACGTATTTTTAGAGTCTTACGTAGAATTCATAGTCCATACTAGTTATTAATTCATGTATTGGTTTAATGATAGTCGCTGGCATCTCTGCATAAAACCAAGTCCACGATTCCTGGATGTAACAGGTAATCTCTAAATCCACTGAATGGATTTTGATGCGGTTTTCACCTTTCAGTAAAGAATTTCTCGAGGAAGGTTTCTGTAGGAAAACATTCACTTATAACCAAAGGAAGCCGAGCAGTAACGATTTCAGTGAATCGTGTCGAAGGGAAACCTACCGTCCGTGCGCCTTTTAAGCTTACGCTGGGTAAACCATAAAAAATATCCATGCACTATGAGTGTAAGAATTGGTCAGCATGAAAAGTTCTACAACGAAGTCAGCGACAGCATATCTTTATCTTTAATACATCGCCAACTGTAAGTGATTTTACGTTTTAATTTCTTCCAACAATCTCCATTCAGTGGAAATTTAAATTACTAGCTTCGGAGCGAGGTTACGAGCTAGCGAGCGAGCCCATCACCCCAGCGTCGACCAGCATTAACTGTGGAGTCGTGTCGAGTTAAGACTTCAGAGAAAAGTAGACTATAAGTGTTGGAGTTTCGCTGTTCACCTCGGCTTTACTGAATTGCGTCTGAGACCTACCGTCCGTGCGCCTTTTAAGCTTACGCTGAGTAACCCCTTTAAGATACCAGGCGAAGCTGAGGCGGGTTGATAGTATGGGTATAATATAATATCTAATTCTTAACCATATAAAAAGCTAGTTATTCCGTAAAATTGAGTAACATTATAGTTAATTTGTGAAACGAAAAATATAGAAAGATCTTAAGGTCTTAAATTAAGTTACTCAATTGTAGGTACTTCGTATTTTTTCTGTGTGTTTGAAACCATTCATTCCTGAATTTGACAAAATAATACAATGCCAATTTTACAAAATATCGGTAATAACAATTGTGTGCCATACCTTCACAGCAGCCATGTGGGAGACCAGGTATTTCATAAGAGAATGTACAAACAGTGTACCACATCTAATTTTGTGGGCATTATCCTGACGACATAAATTGGCATGCTTCCAAAGGATTCGAGAATAAGTTTATATTATTGTACAAAATCTTTATTTATTAAATCAGCTCTGTGACTATTAAAAAGCCATTTTCTACGTCTGAAAATTAAAATGTCGGCACGCGTTTGAGATGACATCTTTTACGTTTACTTAGCCTACCGTATGTTTTAATTTTCAAAATGCATAGATATTTATATTTGATTTGCAGCCAATGGCCATAGCAGGGCATTTCACATGAACGCCCGTAGGTTCCCCAATTTCGTTGTCAGGTAGTTCCAGCTTATGCTACCAGAACTGAAACCCAACTGCGAACGTTTGAACTTGATAGAGCGTGTCTAGCTCAATAGCCTACAAATTTTGCCTACACACTACCAATTGTAGTTGTAAGTTCTTTTACGTGCCATAAATCTATGACATGGCCCCGACGACTTCGACTGGGTTTGAACCGGCGATTTTGGTTATAGCAGTTCAGCATGCTACCGACTACGCCACCGAAGTCATCCATAGATATCCTACCGAGACATGCTTCTGATTTATAACCGACTGGCTCCGTGGCTCAGCGGTAACGTTCATGCCTGCTGTTCCCATGGTTGCAGTTAGCTGGCATTTAAGGGTGCATACATGCGAGCTAACCGCGTCTGTAGATTTACTGGCACGTTAAAGATCCCCTTCAGGGCAATATTCCGGCAGCCTGGTGTCTCTAAAAGCCACAGAAGTTAAAAGGGATCTAAAATCAATAACATTAGTCTATTATTGATTTATGGCCAGTTAAAGACCTAGTTCCGTTGTTTGATTGAAAAGCTTTATAATACTTTCTACTGCGTATCCCAATTAATTCGGATCGCCAGAGCCAATCAGGCTCATTTTGGTTTTGGCCGGGGATTTAAGGCCGGATGCCCTTCCTGACGCCACGTAACTTTTCAGGTGAAAATTCCACCCCACTGTCACCGGGATTGGAACTCCGGCCGTCCGGGTGATTGACGAGCAGCTAAGCCACTGCACCATCACGCTCCCCTTGAAAAGCTTTATAATACCGTACTAGCCTGAAATCCATAGATCAAATCTTACCTTTTAGGGTCCTTTGTAAACTCGGGTGTCGTCTTGCTATTTGAACATTCTGACTACCCAGTCGGTCAACACGAATACACCATATTAGATTGGGCGAGGAGTAACTAATTTCCATGTGTAATTCATAATACAATAATCATTTATACATTTAATAAAACGCTTCTCATACAACCCCCCCCCCTTTATGTGAGAAGTGTTTTATTAAGTGTACAAACTATTAATGTATTTTTATTTTAGTCATTAGGAGATAAATTGCCACTGCCCACCTAATCTAATTGGGTACCGTACACTCGTGTTGACCGACTGAAAAGCGACCATATAGGTTACTTAGCAACACTGAAATATTGCTTCTAATATTAGATCTATTGTGTATATTAAGGCTTTCACGGCCCGGATTATGTAAATAATTCATGTTTTTTGGGCTAAGCCGTGTGTATAAGGAGGCAAGGTTGCTCCGAAACGTACAATCTAAATACACACGGCATTTGCCAAAAAAACATGAATTATTTATATTAGATCTATTTATTGAACTGCACATCTCCTCTTGTAAAGAATATGTTAAATTAAAGAAATAACCTTTACACAATGCTCACATACAGTAAATCCAGCAACAATAACATACACCAACATAGCGCAGTCGGCACATTCTACCTGGCTGCATGAGAGCATTATTGTCTCGCGTTAGAAAAATATGAGCCAAGCTTCTCGATCTGTACGTAGATTGTGGTTATACGTTGTCATGAAGACGTGTGTAGCCACAAATGGGGACCCGGGCCCAAAGGCGACAACAGTACATCACCACAGACACTAATCCCAACCTGGCAATTTTCCAATGGGAGGGGGTTCTAACCCCCCCCCCCTAACACCCCCTGGCTACGCCACTGCGGAATAAGAGTTTATTTTTGATGAACCAGACATTTGTATCAGGCTGGCACGTTATTGTTATTATTGAGTTCGTGCATAAGCACGTGGAGAATTATTGTCGTGTCCGTTGGTGACACGGTGTAGAGTAATGTTGTACTCTCACATTTTGATTCCGGCAGTACCGAGCGTTATGCCAGACTGACTGAGGAGGTGTTTATTGCAAGCCGTAAGCTGCATTTGTTGTTGTTGTCCGAGCACGTAGTAGCTTGTGTCATTGTGTCGACAATTATTGTCACGTGCTTTGCAAGTATCATTCTGCTAGCTTTCCCTTTTGAGCCTTGTGTCATATTGTCATTCGTCATAAATAACAAAACTATACCTACGAATTAACTTACTCTTAAATCATGAAACGTCATTTACCGTAAATATACGAGGCTAATATGTTTATTAAATGATGTTAAACTAAATTATGGACCTGATTTGCTTGTAGCTGAGCGACGTATTGTGCTAATTTGAATTTCCTTATGGAAATTGTAGTAAGCTGACACATACTTGAACGACGAAGATCACTGGCAACCCAGGTGTTTGTAATCAGGGGGCCACAGTGATCACATGTGATGTCAGACACAGTCTCTACTGTGCATTCACGAACCTAATCGTACACGTTTAGATGACGATTAAAAGCAAATAGCGTTCTATTCTGTGTATGCAGGATTGTTAATAAGACTAATACTATGTTTCCAATATTTATTTCAAAAGTGATACCCCATAATCCCAGTGCCATGTATTTTATTGTCATGTTGTTGTTACCAGATTGTACAATTATATCGTAATGTTAGACCTGATTGTCATATTAGATTTGCTTAGTTTATTTTTCTTACGGACGCTTATCGCTGTAGTTTCGTTTCAGACAGGATTAGCTAGAATTGGTAATGTTAAATGTAAATACGAGTGTGGTACCAGGATAATTTAGCTTTGCAGTCATGTTGCGACTTTCTTTTTCATGATGTTCCCGTCGGGAATCATCATCTGTGCTTGTATCTTCAATCAGGGTTTCTTTTCGTACCATATTCCAAGCTTTGTTATTGCTTTTTTTTTTATGTAAGTAGGACTTTTCGAAAGGGGTAATTTACAGTCCGTTAGGAGTTGGGTTTTTTATGTTAGCTTTGCGGATTAGCCGATTTAAACCTTCCGATAGTAGGATAGGGGTTTGATTGATGAATAAATAATTCCTGTCGAATTTTACATAAGCCTGAATTTTTTTTCTTTTTAGCTTTGCCTTTTAAGGGTGTACTTCTTTGGGAGTCTATGACATTTTATTCCGTTTTCGACCCGATCCTACGGGAAATTGACCTCGTGCTGACTAGCCTCAAAAGAAGTGCATCCGATCCTCTCAGGTCATGCGTTTGATGGATGGGGTTGTTTGGGAGGCCACATTACGGTTGGTGGTGACCAGATAATCTCCTCTAACGGGCACAATACAGTACTCTATTTCGTGTCTTGAAGGGATAGTGCACTTGATGACTGCCTGCTGGTTTATTAATCAACAATGTTTCTTCGCATTTTTGCATAAAGTTATTTGCTACTTGTTTATACACACTCTTGGTTGTAGGGGCAGAAGACCTCGTAGTTCCGCCCCTTAAAAGCTCAATAACTAACACTCTTGGTTGCTTTTTACGCAAGCAAGACTGTGATCTTCTTGTTAGTTTTATTAAACATGCTTCCAGCATTTTTTGCTATAGTTAACCTTTTTTATCTATGAAAAAAAAAGGCTTATGAGATCACCTTTTGTCCGTGTGTCTGTCGGTGTGTGCACGTGTGTGTGATGGATTTTTGTGTGTCTACCCTAATAACGTCTAAAAGGCCGGAGCGATTTCAATGAAACACGGTAAGTTCGTAGCACTGTTCCGGGCGACCCCGACCGTCCCCTTCAAATTATGTTACGTCTCACTAATCCAACATGGCGGCTGTGCGAAATATTTCACCAGCATTCAATATCTCCGAAACTATTACCGATATCACCCTGGAATTTTGTACGGTTATAAAGGGAACTACTTGAAGTTCACCTATGTGACCTTTGAAAACCTGGTAACTACAAAACCAACATGGCGGCCAAGCGAAGTTGCGACTTTCAAATAGACGTTTCTCGCGATTTAACCAACCAGGCGCAATGAAACGTGGTACAGTATATGTTTATACAAATTGTAATGCACCGACATCTAACTTCGTTCAATTGTTTACATAACCTCAAAATGGCGGATGTGCGAAATATTTCACCGGCATTCTATAACTCTGAAACTATTACCGGTATCACCATGAAATTTTGTACGGAGATACAGGGCACTACTGGAAGTTCATCTTTGAGACTTTCAAAAAACCGGTTAACTACAAAACGAACATGGCAGCCAAGCGAAGTTGAAAGTTTAAATAGACCTTTCTCGCGATTTAATCATCCAAACACAATGAAACTTGGTACAGAAAATGTTTATACACATTGTAATGCACTGGTATCTAATTCAGTTCAATTGTTTACATAGCCTCAAGATGGTGGCTGTGCGAATTTCGAAAATTAGGTTTTTATTTCTTGTGTTCTAATCATGCGATCAAAATCAACATTTGCATAATGAACGTACACAATAATCATTATCTAATAGTACATAACTCTATGGCCTACATATATTAAAATCCAACATGGCGACCATCCGAAATATTTAGACGGTTCTCAATATCTGTTAATCTACTACAGCAATCAAACTGAAATTTTATAAGTGTATAGAGGCTATAAGCATAAGTTCACCTAAGGAACGTTCAATAACCTGGCGAGCACAAATCCAACATGGCGGTGACGCGAAATTTAAATATTCAAATGGACGTTTCTTGTGTTATAACCATCCGAACGCAGTGAAACTTGATACGGTATATGCTTATACAATTTTAATCCACTGGCATCTGATTCATTTAAATTATTTTCATAACCTCAAGATGGCGGCAGAGCGAAATTTTAAAATCCCGCTTTTATTTCTTGTGTCCTAATCATGCGATTGAAGTTTGAATAAAACACCTACACAATAATCTTCATGTAATAGTACATAAATCTAAGGCCTATAATATAAAAATCCAAAATGGTGACCATTCAAAATATTTAGACGGTTCTCAATATGTACGAATCTATTACAGCAATCAAACTGACAATTTGTATGTTGATAGAGGCAATTAATATTAGTAGGATATATGAAAATAACCTATTTAGTTCTTCACGGAACTACTTGTTATTTTTTTAAACAAATCTTATTCATAATTAAAGTTTAACTTGTTTTATAGCTTAGGCTAGTGTTTGTGTTCCCATCTTGGGTCATTTAGCCTTGTCCTATCCTAACTTTGCTTCTATCAGCATTGTTGTTACAATAATAGTTCTGCTTGTTATTTTTAAGAATTCATTTTATTGGATTTGTTCCTCTGTTGCCTAATCTTGCTTTCATTCCTATGCCTTTTTCCTTTTCTCACGTCCTCTTCCCTCCGGTAGTGGTCAAGCCTTGTCTTGACACCCGTCCGAAGTCGTCAGATTTTTTAAGAGCCTTAAAATTCCTCAGTATGCCTAATTCTGCCTAATGGCGCAAGAGGTAGTCTATTAAAAGTATCTACGGAATAATGTATTATAGTTTCATGTCGGAATGGAATGGGATGATTAAATACTCTGAATAAACAACACATATGCTCAGGAATGAGCTCCAAGGGAAAACGAAGAAAACAGACTTCCATAACAGATCAAAAATAAAACATTTATCAACTCCGGCAGCTTTAAAATAAACAAACTCTACGTTACAGGGCGTAGAATTGCACTCCGGAGTTCCAAGCAAACTTGCCTCGCAGGAGACGAGACTAGGTTAGTTCAAAATAAGCTAATAATAATTAAAGCAGATCACAATGAAAGTACTCCATCCGACATTTAAGGGTAGGATACATTACACATTTTGAATAAAATTAATATTGTCCGTACGGACGAAAAGGATCTCACTTATTCTTAGTTCACATGTTCCCACGACGGGGCGGGTCTCAATCCCCAGGCATTGAAAGCCAAGGCCCGCTCACTTTCAAGCACACATCTTCTTGCTTCCTTTTTCACAGAGCGAAGTCTTCGTTCAACCGTCGCTACAAATCTCCAGAGTTAACTCTCTGGGCCGATCGGCGCTACCAGCCAGACGGCTAGAAAGTAACCAGGTCTAAACAGCACAATGGCGGGGACACTGTCGCTACAAGTTGGCAGTAAGGCCCCCGAGGTACGGCAGATACAATTAGCGACTTTGATGAATATGCACATCATTTCAAATCATATTTGCGAGGTTGCCTCAATACATTCAATTTGTCTCTTCATTAGGTGAAATAGCCGATGCAAGGGTGCAAGTTTAGAAGCATATACTGTAACTCGGCCTACTTGAATGTCATTTGACTAAATGTTTTTGGCGCGGTTTGTGGAGTTCAAAGGTGTTCTGATGGAAGTCAAAACAGAGACGATTTTAATGTCATCTTATACTAGGCGACAGCGTTGATGGCCCCTGGCCGCGCAGAGAAAGAGAGAGAGCGATGATAAGAAACACAGCGTTGCCTCATACGGGCAGAAGTTGCCGCCGCAACATCAAATATCACGTGCGCTTGGGCAAAGTTTTGGTTGTAGGGGGATTTTCAAGCAGTTAGGATGAAGAAATAAACATTCTGAATATTTAGAAACAAAAATTACATTTCTACGCTAACTGGTTCGCGTTTTATGGCCAGTTAACGAGCATGATGTTAGAAGATAGAATAACCTCCTTATCCCTTGTTCCGTCCCTTTGGCAGGGTGAGATGCTTATTTATATACCCTGCGGCGTAGCCGTGATGTTAAATTGCACCACGGCTGCGATGGGGCACTGAAGCGAGTCCGGAGATCGGAGGTTCTAATCCCGTGGCTATCCTGATTGTGGTTTCCCCACGTTTCGCCACACTTCTTCCAGGCAAATGCTGGAATAGTATCTTAATTCAAGGCCAGGGGCCTGTCCTTAATACAGCTAACTTAGGTTATATCAGACAAGTACCTGGGGCTGATGACCAAGATGTCTCAAGCAGAACAACAGAAATCATTCACAGTTTATTTATTTAGCTGTGGCATACTGTTTCAAGGATGCCCCCTCCCCCCTGTACAGAGGTTATTGAAGTATGAAATGACAAGCATGATAAAGGTGCAATAAGGAATAATATGCCATAGGTGAGCCGGAGTACTGTCCAACGTCCGCTTTGTCCAGCAGAGATCCCACATCGAACTGCCGGGAATCAATTTTATGGATGAGGAGTGAGAAGCCGGTGGTAATCCACCTCTTTAAAATGGCAAAACAGTGGAAAACAACACATGCTATTTCATTTTATACAATATACATTTACACTACCGGGTGTCTCACGATAAACCGTCCTCGCTTCCCCCGACCCTACACACAATAACGGTCAAGAAAGAAGTGTTATTGCAACATCTCTCAGTACCGTACAAGGAAGTGAATTGAGATACAGCGCTGCAGGTTTTATTGCGAGCAACCCCGTATATATACTAAAAACCAAAACAAATACAAGTGAAATAAACTTAACATACGTGTCTGGTTGCTCAGAACTGTCAGAATTTTCTTTAAATGGCGTCTGTGAGAAAAGCTCTTACTATATATACCTGTATGTAGGCTGCAGTTAACTGTCCAAGGCCCTAAATAACCTACAACAACTAATAAAATTATAATAGATATCACGACTATAAAAATTTCCTCCCGTCATTACACTTTACATACTTCAAATCCGAGCGTTTTAACATTCTCTGCATAGACCGAGAGCTCCCGTTAAAACCAGTGTATTCATGCTTTACATGAACTAACTTCTTTGCTGTGCGCACCTGCGCTGTGGCAACATCGCACAATGGAGTCCCTGCGTCTGCTACTCCTTTGAAGGTTCTTACAGCTATGAACGACTGAGTGCGACTGCCGCTGATTGGCTGAGACGTGACCGCGCTATTGCGCATCCGAGACCCACGGGCCATCAACGCTGCCGCCGAGTATACGCTGCCGAAGTGAGGCGCCTAGCAACCGCATGGGCGCAGCCACATTGGACCCAAACAACTGGTTGCTAGGTTTCTTATCCATAGGAAGCTGCATTAACGCTGCGCAGCGTCTTGAATTTTGTGGATAAAAATGTGTAATACGCGTGATATAAGGCAAACGCCTTCCGTGAAGATCATCTACAGTATTGGAGCTACAAAGTAGAAGTGAAATTTTATGGATAAATTACAAGAATTTTGCGAGATAGTATGAATAAAGTTGACCTCACTCCTGAGGCAAGAATTGCATGGCGGGTATTACAAATTATAAATATTTATCATTTAGTGGATAGAGTATATCTAATATAGAGAGATATTTAGGACATATATGTCACATAAAGGGGTTTTTGTTTCATGTGGGGAGTGTAGTTGTAATTAAATATGGTTTGTACTATAAGTATTATAAACGACAACCTACACAACCTTACAGCTGATTCACTAACACCAATAAATTTTATCCTACAACTTTTCTGAGTGGTGATTTTTCACTTAATTGATTTAAGCAGTGAATTCTGTTTCCAAATAACAATTAGGCCTATCCCAGACTGAAAATTTCTGCCTAAATATTTTAATTTTTGCACTTTCAGAAAACAATCATCATGTAGGCCTACCAGTAGCCTTGGCCTACACCCTGCAACAAAGTTACAGTACCGTATAGTGACATTATTCAAGCCAATGAATACTGCTTATTTCTGAAGTGATGGAGTGGCAAGTCTTGTTGTGATTGTTGTGATTATATTTAGAGCTAGGGTACGAAAAGTGCCCCATTATTTAGAATGACATAGGACGATATGCCTTAATTGTAGACTTCTCTAACCTGTTCGTGAGCACACAGGTTAGGCTTTGTTAATTTGATTCGTTTTCAGACAAACGTGGCGTTGTGGTAAACACACAAATTGTATTGAAATGCAGTCTTTGTTTCTTCTATAGCTGTTGATGAGATTTGGCCTAAACTCTCATCCAAATATTTTAAACTGTTCCCTTATGCATTGATAGACCTCAAGTTCATTTTATTCGTCACTTACTGGTAGGGCCTATGGTACTTTATTTTCCGTAGTATTGGTCATTCATAGGGACGTGATTCACAATATCCAGAAATGTTATATTTTCATGTTTTCACTTAATTTAAGGTAAATATCGCAGGCCTCATCTCTACGACTTATGTTCTAAGACTTAATGTGCATCTCGTACGCAATAGTTTACAACTTTACTGGACAACTATGTTAAATTACTAAGGAAAATATACTTTTCTATGCTTTCTTGCCTCTGGACATCCATGCATGTACAGTTTTATACGATACAAATAGGAAATAATGACGGCTCAAAGACTGAAGCAAGCTACAAGGGAGCCATGTTGTATTGCTCCAGTTGCTTAGCAACGGAGCGGAAGTGACGTTGACTTCGGCAGCGTATAGGCAGGAACGAGATCTAATCCAGAAGTCAAGATTAGTCTCGGGTTTATGAACACGAAGTGTTCCAGAGGTTAATATTGGGCATTTCCGGAGACTTGCCGAAGGTGCGACAAGAGTCCAAATGGGTTCAGAAAGGGATGGGGTTTAGGTTATGGGCGGCGGCGTTGTGACACCGTAACAATACTAATGTCACTGCTCATGTGCACATAAGTTACTCACAACCAAGGTCACAGGCTCTCCAACTCAACTTACTGTATTCGTTGCAGCTATTAAAGACACAACAAACCCTTGAATACTAGTTCGCATGGATTTTTGTAACATTCATTTATTTGCAATTGGGGATGTGTCCCCCGGTGGCAAATTGGATATACATAACAAATAAATAACTATACATAACAATTCAAAAACAATTAAACTGGAATATTTACACAAATAGTCAGTCTTTCCTTAAATACACTTATATGTTTGGGAAAAGGCTCTAAGACTGCGGCAGGTAGAGTGTTCCAGTTATCAATGGCACGGTTTACAAAATAATATTTACCATAATTTGTTCGCTGTGGTCGGCCCTTAACTTTGAAAGGATGATCGCTCCTACCCATGTAAGTGGTCTTTCACATACGTTTGCTAAGCTCACTCCATGCTGGTTGATTTGTATATGTGTTGTACATAGCGCAGCCTCAAGTGATTCCCACCCAAGTTTCTTTAACATACGGCTCACACTGCTCCTGGGATTAAGGTCACTGAGCACAAATCTAGCGGCCTTTCTTTGTACCATTTCCAATTCATTTATGAGCCCTACTTGATATGGACCCCAAAGCGCCGAGGCGTATTCCAGAATAAGTCTTACAAGTGGCAAATATCCTAATTCTTTAGAGAGGTACTACTTCCTTTTAATACCCTCATTACAAAGTGCAGGGATTTGTAAGCTTTAGAAACTACACAAGTAGTGGAGTAGTAGGGGTTCTAAATAGTGTCATGGCCGCCGCGTGAGTCCAAGCCAATATCTCGCGAACCCATAGTCCGATTTTGACAAATGAGGTGTCGTTGGACTCGGGCTGACGGGGGCTTTGCTATGGACCACTCATTTCAACCCCTAAATAAAACCTACCCCTACTAGGGGGTGAAATTGTAATTTTTAGTGAAAGTCTCTTTTCAAATACGACATGTATAAGGTGCGCTGCTAAAATGAACTTAAATGTTGTTGCTCATATCGCGCATGCGTTTTTCTGGCTGCCGCTATGGATGAACATTTTTGTTTTTGTTTTTTACGCATGCGCACTTGGGATTTTTGTAAGAGGGCGAGCTCTTTGAAAAATATGATTGATAAGAAGGGGTTTTGGTGGTGAGGAGAGAGCCAGATAGTCGCCTACTTTCCTACGACGTTTGCCGATATCTCTCAAACGCAAGGTCGGATTTGGACGTGTGACGTGTCAAATCGATTGTCTCGAAGCCCTATACATGTTATTAATAGGTTAAAGTTTTGAGAATGAGGGAAACAGGCTTTTTGGGGGTAAAACCGTGATTTTAGACTTTTTCCGATATTTCACGAATGCATGGTCGGATTTGGTCCTATGACATGTCAAATGGCTTGTCTCGAAACCCTCTTTATTTTGGTAACAGGTTAAAGTTTTTGAGAATGAGGGAAACAGAATTTTTTGTTGTAAAACTGTGATTTTAGACTTTCTGTTATATCTCACAAACCAATAACGCCAGAGACGTATACGAGGGGTCGTAGGACTCGGGGTGAGGCCCTCTCATTCCCCCCCCCCTTTTTCAAATATAGTATTTATATTTAAAAAAAATGCGAAAGGGTCTAACGACACTTTTGTTGAAAACATTTTAGTTTTTAAAACTTTTTTTTTTAATTTGTCTAAAATGTTCATGAAGAGTGGTTGCAGATAGAGACGATACCACTGGACACGTGTTTCAACGAAGCTATTACTGGCCACGGTGGTGATATACTAAAACAGTATTCGCTATTTCGATGAGACGGCGGGTCGAGGGTTCGTTTTCCGATTTTTCCTATAATGGAATACCTAATACCTAAACCCCCTGAACGGGGTCTTTAACATGTAAACGATTATGAGTGATATGACAAATGACAATTCCTTGATCAGATGAAGTTAGCTTTAGATAGAACAAACAGAACTTGGTTATATGTTGCTTGAAGTGAGTATAGAAAACAAACTTGCTGGGGCAGACTGACAGGATGTGGATGTTATTTGAGCTTATTGGAATGCATTGACTTGACTTGACAACAGGGCAATGAAAAAAGCACAGAGATGCTGAGGACACTTGAAGGTCAAACGATATGGCAACTATGGTGGGAGGGGGAAGCGAGGATGATGTCGCCGATCATGTTCAATGTTCAATGAATGAATTTAAATTTTGCGAAGCATTGTTCGGAGAGGGTTATGTGACGACTTGTTTTAAGGATATTTATTTTTCCGATCTTTCTTATGGTGGTCTCATTGATTGAAATCATTCAAAACTGCTAGGGCATGGCCTTGAGATTTTATAAACTGATAATGGGATTTTGACATACAAGGTCCACTCAGAACTTGACATGATGTCATTCTTTTTATGGCTTATGAATTTCCCCAAAAAAGACCCAAAACAACAAGATCATAGACTTTTGCTTTTCTTAATATATTGCAAACCCATAATGTTAGATGTTTACTGTGAGTGACGAAACCTAGCTAGGTAAAGAAAGAATTATTGTGGGCTACATGTATGGTGACTGACACGTCTTTGAACATTGGAACTTGTTTTCAGATCTGAGTGTAGTACATAGGGAGTATAGGTTGTAGGCATGGCTTGACAAACGGTGTACACAAAATTCAATTTATCGATTCAAGAATTATGAGTAGACTATCATTAATTAATTGGTTAAAGAGTGTAGCTAAAAATAAAAAAGTGACTACATTAAACTAAACTGAACCAAGTCGAATCAAACCCAACTGAACCAAACCAAGCCTAAAGCAAACCAAACCTAATCAAGAACAAGCCAAGGGCTTAAGTGTAAAACTTGTGGGGGAATGCAGTCATTGGCAATGTCCAAAGAAAGGGATAACGCTCTACCTTTAGAGAGTGAGGTAAAGCTAGCGCATGGTGCTAATGCATATTCCCAAGTACATGAACCACACACACACACACAACTATCCTATGCTGTTTTTATGAGTTGACTGTTAAAACTTACTCAGTGGTTACTGAGCAATATGGTCGCTACACACAACAAGCTTTAAATACTTGAGGCTAATAATCTATACACACACACGCACTCGCTTGTTCTAAACTAAACTGTCTCGCTGGAAGTGCTCACACAGTAGGCAAATGACAGAAATGCTTGGCTAACCGAAATACAATCATTTTCGGTTGTCTAATGATACCAGCTAGCCATTACATGCTATAGTGGTGAGAACATGTGCCTCTTGCACTGGAGATCGTAACTCGATTTCTAGCTCTAAGGCCTAGAACGAATCAAACTAAGAAAGAATGGTATGGTGACGCAGTAGTTAAACTGTTAGCCTTTCAATAAGGTAGACTAGGGTTTGATTTTGGGTTAATATACATGTCATAAACAAACAAACAAACAAACAAAAAAGCAGAGATAATGTTTAAATCTGATTACACTTGTCTCTTTTCAAATTATTACTTAGATTACAAATACAAAAGTGGACTGGGTTTGATATACAGTTAATGCTGCCTATCGCATACTAGCCTGTAAGAAAGCCAAACAAGCAAAAGGCGTAGGTAGAGCAGTGGTAAAATCACTATGTGTAGAGAACTACCTAACGGTTTTATGAACTGGCAATGCTATGTCGCATAAACAGTGCAGGATACAATCCGGCAACCATAATTTTTATCTTGTGGAACAGAGAAAATGCAATTTTACCTTGATGGATAGCAAATGAGTGCAGATGAATGACCTATGCATTAGCCTACCATAGGGTTATAACCACGAGGTGGAGGTGTGACTTTTATATTTTATTGTTTAGAGACATGGCTTTTTTGTAACCAGTAGATTTAGTATTTTGTAAATATTCATTTTTGTAATTGTAAATAGTGGAAACATTTTTTTTGTAATAGTAAATGTTAAATGGGATAAGTGTGCATGTCAAGGATAAATAGCGTGGTTGTATTTGTTTTCAAAGACAGGTATGGTTGTGTGAATGTATGACTATAGATAGAATGATAGAGAGAGAGAGAGAGAAAGCTTGTGTGTGTGTGTGTGTGTGTGTGTGTGGGTAGCATTGATTTTTCAACCAAAGCAAACACGGCAAGGTAGGATGGTGGGGTAATTAATGTATATAGCAAATGGTAAATAGTATACTATATTTTTTTAACACTTGTGTTTTTTTAATGCATCAGTAGATAGGTGTTATTTTGTAAAACAGTCTTACCTACAGTAGTAGTAGTAGTAGGCCTATATGTTTTTGGAAACAAACAGAAAGAGAATGCACTATTGCCATGGCCAAGCACTTCCATTAAAGTGATTTCAAGAAAATTTAAATCAGCAAATGTGTGTTTTACAAAACTAAACATTCAGCATGGACTAAATCATAAACGTGTCTTCTGTGATATGGAAAAAATAGGAAATCCATGTTTCCATATCAATACAATTTAAAAACTTAAAACTGACATTTAAAAAATGTAAATGGGAAATTGGCAAATGTGTAAACAACAAAATGGAAAATTCTTGTTTCCATATCATGAAATCCAAAAACTTTAAACTGACATTTTCAAATCGTGTACATGGAAAATTGACAAATGGCAATGTGTGAAATGTGAAAATGAAAAAATATGAACAAATGGCTATCATTATTTAAAAAAAATAAAAAACCGTCGTGTTCTATCGTTAAAGTGTGAATCAAACCACATATACTTATTTGGATCACCCGAGACTGAGTAGACCTGTTTTAGTCCTAATATACTTTTAAAATTTTATGTTAAAGCTCAATTTGAACTCAAGAGCTTTAGAGTGCCAGCTAACTATTATAACCGTTACGTCACAAAGACAACTTTACACTACTCTTAATAAACAATAATAAGAAAAAGAATAATAAATGTTGAATTTTTTTTAAGGATGAACATGGTGACACTGTTTCTGTTGCACAGTCTGCTAGCTACTAGCCAGCAGCTGGGGTCTTAGAAAACGATACAGTTGACATTTTGTAATGAGATGTGACATGTTTCAAAGTACAGTATTATGGGTTGCTGTTGAGTAAAAACTAATCCTGTACAAGGAAGCAAGGGTTCGAACCCCTTACCTAACATTACTATTGCCTGAACATGGCTTGACGACACTGTATTATTATGATACTCGGTACACAAACCATAGATAGAGTGTATTGTTTAAGATCACTTTCTTTCTGAACATAGGTGGAGACTGTTGATGGTTAACAATGGCATTAATATAGTAGGACGTGGGTATAACAATTAAGAAAAAACAGACAATACCCATACAATATTTTTATTTATTTAATATAAGTACTTGTACAATAGTTACATTCAAAATACATTTCTTTTTTCTCTATTACTATTTAGTCCTTTTTGATTCTCTTGCATATGAAGGGTAGATAACCTTGTAGTTCAGCCCCTTAAAACAACAACAACACAACCTTTTGCATAGTCTGTGATGTTGACGACTCTTGAGATGTGGAAGATGGATTAAACATAACTTTTACAGCAGGGGTTAAATGTTGCTCAATAAACACTGCACTATTTTGAGTAGCAACATTTTTTTCTTGTACTAGCTTTTTAGCATTGTCATGATTATTTGTTGACACCAACAGTGTTTCATATGGTACACCACATTGATGATCACTCACACTTAAAACCTTACCATTTCTACTTTTTAGATTGCCTCGACATTTTTTTGACCTTTCTTTTGAGCATTGCCAAAATATTATTCCTTTTACATTTTGACGATTATAGTTATAAGAGTAGCCTTTATAGAGTACACGTTGTTTACCTTTGTTAGTTGTAGTAAGTTCCATAGCAGCAACTAACCTGTTAGTATGATTTGCTCACTACAAAGGTTATAACTGTTCTGATAATAAAATCATTTAGCGTTGGCTTTTATCTTTAATATGTACAGTTTGAAGTGATAGCAAAAGTGAGAGCAAAATGGTAGCAGAGTGGTAGAAAATATAACATGTATTGTTAAGAAATAGTTTAAGCTGTTATGTGGATCCATTACATAATAATTTTAGCACGACGAAGCTCATTTTCTATATCCAATAGTTCTTCCTCATATTCAGTATAACCAGCCTGTTTATAGACATGCAGTTGCTGAAGCCGCCGGATTAGCTTACTTGGATTGTTCCAGTAGACAAATTTAACAAATGATTTTTTAGTTGTAAACAAAGCATTACCATTATCATTATTATCTTCATCATCAACATCATCATCATCATAACCATTATCATTATCATCATCATCATTATCATCATCATCATGATCATTATAATCCTCATCACTATTACTATATAGTCCTTTTTGATCCTTTTGCAATACCACATTTTGCACAGTCTGTGTTGCCCTTGATAATGTTGGGAGTTTTTCAGACATTGACAACTGTCCTAACACGACTTTCTGAGGAGATGATACATGCTTCTTAACAAACAATGCACTATCTTGAGCTGCAATATCTTTTTCTGGGACAAGTGTTTTAGCATTTTGAAGAGTTTTTTTAAACAGCAACGATGTTTTATCTGGTACACTACATTGATGATCACTCATACTTAAGACATTACTATTTTTACTTTTCAGCTCACCTCGACACTGTTTTGAACGATGTTTTGAACAACGCCAAATAACAGTTCCATTTTTATTGGTTCGTTTTACAATATATTTATATTCTTTATAGAATGCGTATGGCATACCATTGCTATTTGTTGATACTTCCATGTCAATTGTCAAGCATGAACTAATCTCTAGCAAAGTTCACTCGATAATATAAATAATTTCTAAACCCCAGTAGTGAATAGTCAGTTGTTTTTGATCTATGCAAGCGTAAACATGTCACATACACTGGTGATGGATACTCAAGGCTTTAAGGTCAATGAAAACAAGTACAGTATATATTTAAATAGGTGGCTATCATTGATTGCACAACACGCGGGTCACTATATCTTTTTTTCTTTCCGACTAGTGTTTTAACATTTGAAGAGTGTTTTAAACAGCAACGATGTCTTATCAGTCACACTACATTGATGATCATTCACACTTAAGACCTCGCTATTTTTACTTTTTAACTCATTTTGACACTGTTTTGAACGATGTTTTGAACAACGCCAAATAACAGTTCCATTTTTATTGGTTCGTTTTACAATATACGTATAACCTTTATAGTATGCATATGGCTTACCATAACTATTCGTTGATACTTTTATATCAATTTTCAAGCATGAAATAATCTCTAATAAATTTCGCTCGATAATAGAAATAATAGTTTAAAGTGGGTGCGAAGGTGGGTGCAAAAGTGGGTGCAAAAGTGAGTGTAAAAGTGGGTGCAAAAGTGGGTGCAAAAGTGAGTGCAAAAGTGGGTGCGAAAGTGGGTGCGAAAGTGGGTGCAGTTTATAGTAGGCACCATTTTACTAGAATGTGATTTGAGTAAATGTAATTTCTAAACCCAAGTAGTGAATAGTCAGTTGGTTTTGATTTATGCAAGCGTAAACATGTCTCATACACTGATGATGGATACTCAAGGCTTTTTGGTCAACAAAAACAAGTATATCAAACAAGTATATAGTTAAATTATTGATTGCACAACACTGAATCTATTTTTGAAATTTTGACAAAGGGTCTAAGTGCACTTTTGTTAATATCTCGCGAACCAATAAGACTACGGCATTGTATGAGGTATTGTTGGACTTTTTGCCGAAGACTGCTGGTAAACACTTATGTTCCCACGACCTTTTTAAAGATGGCGGCTGACCCACGAGGGGTGATTAAAACGTATTCCAAGCGACGCTTGTCGATAAGCAAACCAATAATCAAAGGGGGGTGTGACAGAGCTTGAGGCGATAACCCCTTTTGATTGATCCCTGTTGATTTGCCCCTTTGGACTGGTCCCCGTTGACAAGTCCCTCTGAACGGGTCCTTTTTGAAGGGAGTCATTTATGACGGGTCCCTGCTGACGGGTCACTGTGGACGGATCCCTGTGGACAGGTCCCTGTTGACAGGTCCTTTTGACTAATCCCTTTGGACCTGTCAACAGGGACCTGTCCACAGGGATCCGTCCACAGTGACCCGTCAGCAGGGGCCCGTCATAAATGACTCCCTTCAAAAAGGACCCGTTCAGAGGGACTTGTCAACGGGGACCAGTCCAAAGGGGCAAATCAACAGGGATCAATCAAAAGCGGTTATCGCCTCAAGCTCTGTCACACCCCCCTTTGATTATTGGTTTGCTTATCGACAAGCGTCACTTGGAATACGTTTTAATCACCCCTCGTGGGTCAGCCGCCATCTTTAAAAAGGTCGTGGGAACATAAGTGTTTACCAGCAGTCTTCGGCAAAAAGTCCAACAATACCTCATACAATGCCGTAGTCTTATTGGTTCGCGAGATATTAACAAAAGTGCACTTAGACCCTTTGTCAAAATTTCAAAAATAGATTCAGTGTTGTGCAATCAATAATAGCTACCTCTTTAACTATATACTTGTTTTTGTTGACCAAGAAGCCTTGAGTATCCATCATCAGTGTATGAGACATGTTTACGCTTGCATAAATCAAAACCAACTGACTATTCACTACTTGGGTTTAGAAATTACATTTACTCAAATCACATTCTAGTAAAAATGGTGCCTACTATAAACTGCACCCACTTTCGCACCCACTTTCGCACCCACTTTTGCACTCACTTTTGCACCCACTTTTACACCCACTTTTACACTCACTTTTGCACCCACTTTTGCACCCACCTTCGCACCCACTTTAAACTATTATTTCTATTATCGAGCGAAATTTATTAGAGATTATTTCATGCTTGAAAATTGATATAAAAGTATCAACGAATAGTTATGGTAAGCCATATGCATACTATAAAGGTTATACGTATATTGTAAAACGAACCAATAAAAATGGAACTGTTATTTGGCGTTGTTCAAAACATCGTTCAAAACAGTGTCAAAGTGAGTTAAAGAGTAAAAATAGCGAGGTCTTAAGTGTGAATGATCATCAATGTAGTGTGACTGATAAGACATCGTTGCTGTTTAAAACACTCTTCAAATGTTAAAACACTAGTCGGAAAGAAAAAAAGATATGGTGACCCGCGTGTTGTGCAATCAATGATAGCCACCTATTTAAATATATACTGTACTTGTTTTCATTGACCTTAAAGCCTTGAGTATCCATCACCAGTGTATGTGACATGTTTACGCTTGCATAGATCAAAAACAACTGACTATTCACTACTGGGGTTTAGAAATTATTTATATTATCGAGTGAACTTTGCTAGAGATTAGTTCATGCTTGACAATTGACATGGAAGTATCAACAAATAGCAATGGTATGCCATACGCATTCTATAAAGAATATAAATATATTGTAAAACGAACCAATAAAAATGGAACTGTTATTTGGCGTTGTTCAAAACATCGTTCAAAACAGTGTCGAGGTGAGCTGAAAAGTAAAAATAGTAATGTCTTAAGTATGAGTGATCATCAATGTAGTGTACCAGATAAAACATCGTTGCTGTTTAAAAAAAAACTCTTCAAAATGCTAAAACACTTGTCCCAGAAAAAGATATTGCAGCTCAAGATAGTGCATTGTTTGTTAAGAAGCATGTATCATCTCCTCAGAAAGTCGTGTTAGGACAGTTGTCAATGTCTGAAAAACTCCCAACATTATCAAGGGCAACACAGACTGTGCAAAATGTGGTATTGCAAAAGGATCAAAAAGGACTATATAGTAATAGTGATGAGGATTATAATGATCATGATGATGATGATAATGATGATGATGATAATGATAATGGTTATGATGATGATGATGTTGATGATGAAGATAATAATGATAATGGTAATGCTTTGTTTACAACTAAAAAATCATTTGTTAAATTTGTCTACTGGAACAATCCAAGTAAGCTAATCCGGCGGCTTCAGCAACTGCATGTCTATAAACAGGCTGGTTATACTGAATATGAGGAAGAACTATTGGATATAGAAAATGAGCTTCGTCGTGCTAAAATTATTATGTAATGGATCCACATAACAGCTTAAACTATTTCTTAACAATACATGTTATATTTTCTACCACTCTGCTACCATTTTTGCTCTCACTTTTGCTATCACTTCAAACTGTACATATTAAAGATAAAAGCCAACGCTAAATGATTTTATTATCAGAACAGTTATAACCTTTGTAGTGAGCAAATCATACTAACAGGTTAGTTGCTGCTATGGAACTTACTACAACTAACAAAGGTAAACAACGTGTACTCTATAAAGGCTACTCTTATAACTATAATCGTCAAAATGTAAAAGGAATAATATTTTGGCGATGCTCAAAAGAGAGGTCAAAAAAATGTCGAGGCAATCTAAAAAGTAGAAATGGTAAGGTTTTAAGTGTGAGTGATCATCAATGTGGTGTACCAGATGAAACACTGTTGGTGTCAACAAATAATCATGACAATGGTAAAAAGCTAGTACAAGAAAAAAATGTTGCTACTCAAAATAGTGCAGTGTTTATTGAGCAACATTTAACCCCTGCTGTAAAAGTTATGTTTAATCCATCTTCCACATCTCAAGAGTCGTCAACATCACAGACTATGCAAAAGGTTGTGTTGTTGTTGTTTTAAGGGGCTGAACTACAAGGTTATCTACCCTTCATATGCAAGAGAATCAAAAAGGACTAAATAGTAATAGAGAAAAAAGAAATGTATTTTGAATGTAACTATTGTACAAGTACTTATATTAAATAAATAAAAATATTGTATGGGTATTGTCTGTTTTTTCTTAATTGTTATACCCACGTCCTACTATATTAATGCCATTGTTAACCATCAACAGTCTCCACCTATGTTCAGAAAGAAAGTGATCTTAAACAATACACTCTATCTATGGTTTGTGTACCGAGTATCATAATAGTACAGTGTCGTCAAGCCATGTTCAGGCAATAGTAATGTTAGGTAAGGGGTTCGAACCCTTGCTTCCTTGTACAGGATTAGTTTTTACTCAACAGCAACCCATAATACTGTACTTTGAAACATGTCACATCTCATTACAAAATGTCAACTGTATCGTTTTCTAAGACCCCAGCTGCTGGCTAGTAGCTAGCAGACTGTGCAACAGAAACAGTGTCACCATGTTCATCCTTAAAAAAAATTCAACATTTATTATTCTTTTTCTTATTATTGTTTATTAAGAGTAGTGTAAAGTTGTCTTTGTGACGTAACGGTTATAATAGTTAGCTGGCACTCTAAAGCTCTTGAGTTCAAATTGAGCTTTAACATAAAATTTTAAAAGTATATTAGGACTAAAACAGGTCTACTCAGTCTCGGGTGATCCAAATAAGTATGTGTGGTTTGATTCACACTTTAACGATAGAACACGACGGTTTTTTATTTTTTTTAAATAATGATAGCCATTTGTTCATATTTTTTCATTTTCACATTTCACACATTGCCATTTGTCAATTTTCCATGTACACGATTTGAAAATGTCAGTTTAAAGTTTTTGGATTTCATGATATGGAAACAAGAATTTTCCATTTTGTTGTTTACACATTTGCCAATTTCCCATTTACATTTTTTAAATGTCAGTTTTAAGTTTTTAAATTGTGTTGATATGGAAACATGGATTTCCTATTTTTTCCATATCACAGAAGACACGTTTATGATTTAGTCCATGCTGAATGTTTAGTTTTGTAAAACACACATTTGCTGATTTAAATTTTCTTGAAATCACTTTAATGGAAGTGCTTGGCCATGGCAATAGTGCATTCTCTTTCTGTTTGTTTCCAAAAACCTATAGGCCTACTACTACTACTACTACTACTGTAGGTAAGACTGTTTTACAAAATAACACCTATCTACTACTGCATTAAAAAAACACAAGTGTTAAAAAAATATAGTATACTATTTACCATTTGCTATATACATTAATTACCCCACCATCCTACCTTGCCGTGTTTGCTTTGGTTGAAAAATCAATGCTACCCACACACACACACACACTATATAGGCACAAGATGGCGTCACAGTGAAAGTGCAGTGAAATAGCAGCTAGTGTAAATATTTGATAAAAGTGGTAAAATATTATAACAGAGGCTTAAAATCTATAAAGTTACTTTCCTCAGATCAAGTGTAATACAGAATATTGATAGTATTTAGAAATTCTTGTTGATAATTTAATAAACTTAAACTAAGTTGTGGGAACGTGTATCCAAAGATTCGGTGACTTCTTCAATCACTGTTTGAACCAAGTAGAGCAGTGGTGCTTTTACGAGACTTCACCCGATTGGAAGATATACGTATTTCACATTCTTCTTTATTGGTAGGTTATTAGATTAATTCTATTAGGTAGTAATAATTAAATTAAATTTAGTGTAATTTGGTGTAAACATCTAGGCTCACTTAGATCTCTAGTATGACGACAGTAAACAGTGTTAGTATCTCGTCAGGTTGTGTAACCGTAACGGATTTATGCTCGTCGTGCAAAATAAAAGTAAAAAATGCAAATAAAATCATCACAAGATCTCAGGTAAAATTGAATGAGGAGAAAAGTGAAACCGATTGTCGTAATGTAGGCCTACCGCTACCGTCATGCGAATGTCATAACCTGAGAAACGAACTGTCCTCAAAAGACGAAATTATAAAGCTGCTAAAGGAAGATATTGCTAAGTTAATGGAAGAGTTGAATAAATTAAAAGGAAACAGAGAGGAAAGCAAGGAAACTTGGTCGACAGTGATTGCTGGTAAGGTAAGATTGAATAAGCCTAGGCCTATAAATGGAGTACATGTAACTGAAATTCCCGTCTCAAATTCATTTGGAGTGCTTGTCGAAGAAAATGATGACTTTCCTCAAGAAGAAAAGAAGAAAGTGATAAAGAGAAAATCCAGGAAGATGCGGATATTTGCGGATAGCCACGGGCGAGATGTAGCAGCAAGCGTTTTGGAGAGAAGCCGAGAAATGGAGGTCACTTCGACAGTGAAGCCAGGAGCTCAGATTGCAGAAGTCACGAACGGGATGATAGGAGAGTGTGCGTCCCTTACTGCAAAGGACTACGCAGTGATCATCGCTGGAGCAAACGACGTCTATAGAAATGAGAGTAAAAAGGTAATCAAAGATTTAAAGGGTACATTGCCATCCATGCAAAAAACAAATGTCATTATTGTAAATATTCCGCAGAGACACGATTTAATTCCCAAGTCATGTGTAAATGTAGAAATAGAGGCTACAAATGGAAAAATTCATAAAATTTGTAAGAGTTTTCCAAATGTCCAAATTGTAGATGTAAGTAAATTAGACAGGAAGTTCCACACTCGGCATGGCCTACACTTAAATAGATTAGGAAAAGAGTATCTTAGTGATGAAATCTGCAAAATTGTAAATTCAAATGGTAAGAATAATTCAACAGTAATATCATTAGAGTGGAAGCAGGGAAACTGGTAGAAGAAGCCAAACGTGAGGTTTGGCATTCACATCTTTTGAAGTCAAATTTAACGGAGTGCAACAATGGTATTTCGGATTTGTCTAGCAACAATAATAATAACAATTATGATAATAATAATGTAAATAAATCACCAACACAAGCTTGCAAAAGTAACAAATTTAAAATTTACCACCAGAATGTCCAGTCTCTTTATAATAAAATTGATTACATAAATCTAATGCTTAAAAATGAACTTAAAGACATCTCAGCACTATGTATTTCAGAACATTGGCTGAAAGAGGAACAACTCGAATTAATTCAATTCCCAGGGTTTATACAAGCTAGTAAATACTCTAGATCTAATATTAGCCATGGTGGTACTTGCATCTTCTTAAGAAATAATTTAGATCATGAACAGATAACAGCTTATGATTATCTAATTATGGAACAGGATTTTGAATTCTCTGCCGTAAAAATTCAGCAGTTTAAGTTAATAATTGTATGCGTATACCGTTCTCCGTCAGGAAAGTTTCCTCTATTTATAGATAAACTAGAATTGTTACTCAATAACATGAGCAAAGTAAATTTCGATATAATAATCTGTGGGGATGTAAATGTGGATTTCTTAAAACTTGATAGAAATTGTGAATTATTAAACCAGTTACTAATTTCCTATGGACTGAAACCTACAGTAAATACACCAACAAGAATAACAAAATTTAGTAAAACCACTCCTGATCAAATTTTTATAAATACAGATAAATATCACCATTCAATAGAAGTCTATTGTCCGGGTTTTAGTGACCACCATGGACAAATACTGAGTTTTGAAGTATCCGAAGTAATCAATAATAATGATAATGGAGTAAAATCAAAGTGCAGGTCATTCACTGAATCAAATGTTACATATTTCAATGACTTATTAAATAAGGAAACATGGTCAGAAATTTATGAACTAGAAAATGTAAATGATAAATTTAATGCATTTAACAGTACCCTAAAACACTATTTTGAAATAGCATTCCCCTTTAAACGAAGAACTGTTCAAAATAACAAAACTAGCAATTGGATAACAACAGGGATTATAAATTCATGTCAAAGAAAGAAATTTCTACACAAATTATATAAACAATACCACACAACACCTGAATTCAATTTATACTACAAAAAATACACTAGCATATTAAATAAGGTAATAAGACTAGCAAAGAAAATGCATAATGATAATTTTATTTCCCAATCATCTAATAAAAACAGGGCTATGTGGTCTGTAATAAAGAAAGAAACTGGAAAATCTGCTAAAATACAAAGGAACATTACACTGACCAGAAATAATAAAGTGATTAATAATCCAGAGGAAATAGCAAACACTTTTAATGACTATTTTCTGGAAATTCCGCAAAAATTATTAAATAAATCACAGGTAAATACACTAAATTCTAATAATAAAATAAATATATGCAGTGATTCTTTATTTATAAATCATGTCACAAGTGAAGAGGTAAGAATAGTTATAAAAGAGCTAAAAAATAAATTCTGTGCTGGCATTGATGGCATCCCTGATGCAATTTTAAAGAAATGTGCAGAAAATATAATAAATCCACTTACGCACTTAATAAACAGTTCAATTCTCTCAGGAACTTACCCGGATATTTTGAAGTTATCAAAAGTAATTCCAGTGCACAAAAATGGTTCAAAAGATGAATTAGATAACTATCGTCCTATTACCTTACCAACTGGTATTGCAAAAATTGTGGAAAAAATTATGTATAAGAGACTGATAAGTTTCATAGAAAAAAATAAAATATTATCAAACTCACAACATGGATTTAGAACGGAAAAATCTACACAGACAGCAATTTACGAATGTAGTAATAGTATACTGAAATTAATTGACAATAAGGAACATGTAACTGGCCTATTCTTGGATTTATCGAAAGCATTTGATGTAGTTGACCATAAAATCCTCCTTACCAAACTAAATCAATATGGTGTTAGAGGTCTAGCTAATAAATGGATAGAGTCTTACTTAACAAGGCGTAAACAAATAGTAAGCTTGAGACACAAGGATGATGGAACCAAATTACTTAATGAAACATTGTCCAATGAGGGAATTATTGAATTTGGAGTACCCCAGGGATCGGTTTTGGGCCCACTACTCTTTCTTCTATATATCAATGATATAACACAGAACGTTCATTCACATAAGGAAATTTTGTTTGCGGACGATACAACACTCGTAATAAAAGGTGAAACTAAACAGGTCATACAGCAGTCTGCTGACTCCGTTACAGGAGAGTTAACCAAATGGTCACAAGATAATCGCCTCATAATAAACTATAAAAAGACAGTATGTCTAAATTTCCACACTATACAGAATAGGAATCCTGCGATGCCCAATATAACATTAAATGGTCATCAAATAGAAAATAAATCAGAAACAAAGTTTTTAGGACTATGGATACAACAAGACTTGAAATGGAATAAACATATACAATATCTGAATACTAAACTGAACTCGATGTGCTTTGCGTTACGTATTTTGAAAACCTGCACTAGCATGCACACATTAAGAAATACTTATTTTGCTTATTTCCATTCATACTTAAGATATGGGATCATATTTTGGGGTATGTCGCCAGATGTACTAAGCACGTTTAGGATACAAAAGAGAGCGATTAGAATTATGGCAAATGTACACTCTAGAGAATCATGTAGACCTCTGTTTAAAGATTTAAACATTCTCCCACTGCCCTGCATATATATCTTTGAAAGTATTATGTTTTTTAAAAAGAATTTAATGAATAAAGATGTTTTTCTTAAAACAAACAATGATGTTCATAGGCATAACACAAGACAAAATCAAAACATTCATATTTCACACACACACACAAGCATATATCAAAAAGGAACTTTTCACACTGGAGTTAAATTATACAATAAACTACCCCAGTATATAAAACTGGCCCCAAAAATAAAAACCTTTGATAGAATGTTGAAAGCTTATCTGCAGTGCCATTGTTTTTACTCAGTAGTTGAATATTTTAGCGTATAGGAGTGATGGAATCTATAACTATATTTTACTTTTTTAATTTAATTTTAATACCTAGCTGTATGTTGTTGTATTTATAGAATTAAGTTTTCATATTATGATAATAGAGTGAGGTGTAAATAGTTGTGCAATAAGATTGTATCTATTAAGATTTGCTATTATAATAAGTTATAAATAGTTTTAATCTTAGTAATATATACCTGTTAGTTCTTTTATTTTATGCATGTAAATTCTGACGTGTCCTATATCAAAAATGTATTGAATGCATGTATTTGATCAAATGGAATTAATAAAAATCTATCTATCTATCTATCACACACAAGCTTTCTCTCTCTCTCTCTATCATTCTATCTATAGTCATACATTCACACAACCATACCTGTCTTTGAAAACAAATACAACCACGCTATTTATCCTTGACATGCACACTTATCCCAAATAACTTTTAGTTATACATTTAACATTTAATATTACAAAAAAAATGTTTCCACTATTTACAATTACAAAAATGAATATTTACAAAATACTAAATCTACTGGTTACAAAAAAGCCATGTCTCTAAACAATAAAATATAAAAGTCACACCTCCACCTCGTGGTTATAACCCTATGGTAGGCTAATGCATAGGTCATTCATCTGCACTCATTTGCTATCCATCAAGGTAAAATTGCATTTTCTCTGTTCCACAAGATAAAAATTATGGTTGCCGGATTGTATCCTGCACTGTTTATGCGACATAGCATTGCCAGTTCATAAAACCGTTAGGTAGTTCTCTACACATAGTGATTTTACCACTGCTCTACCTTCGCCTTTTGCTTGTTTGGCTTTCTTACAGGCTAGTATGCGATAGGCAGCATTAACTGTATATCAAACCCAGTCCACTTTTGTATTTGTAATCTAAGTAATAATTTGAAAAGAGACAAGTGTAATCAGATTTAAACATTATCTCTGCTTTTTTGTTTGTTTGTTTGTTTATGACATGTATATTAACCCAAAATCAAACCCTAGTCTACCTTATTGAAAGGCTAACAGTTTAACTACTGCGTCACCATACCATTCTTTCTTAGTTTGATTCGTTCTAGGCCTTAGAGCTAGAAATCGAGTTACGATCTCCAGTGCAAGAGGCACATGTGCTCACCACTATAGCATGTAATGGCTAGCTGGTATCATTAGACAACCGAAAATGATTGTATTTCGGTTAGCCAAGCATTTCTGTCATTTGCCTACTGTGTGAGCACTGCCAGCGAGACAGTTTAGTTTAGAACAAGCGAGTGCGTGTGTGTGTATAGATTATTAGCCTCAAGTATTTAAAGCTTGTTGTGTGTAGCGACCATCTTGCTCAGTAACCACTGAGTAAGTTTTAACAGTCAACTCATAAAAACAGCATAGGATAGTTGTGTGTGTGTGTGTGTGTGGTTCATGTACTTGGGAATATGCATTAGCACCATGCGCTAGCTTTACCTCACTCTCTAAAGGTAGAGCGTTATCCCTTTCTTTGGACATTGCCAATGACTGCATTCCCCCACAAGTTTTACACTTAAGCCCTTGGCTTGTTCTTGATTAGGTTTGGTTTGCTTTAGGCTTGGTTTGGTTCAGTTGGGTTTGTTCGACTTGGTTCAGTTTAGTTTAATGTAGTCACTTTTTTATTTTTAGCTACACTCTTTAACCAATTAATTAATGATAGTCTACTCATAATTCTTGAATCGATAAATTGAATTTTGTGTACACCGTTTGTCAAGCCATGCCTACAACCTATACTCCCTATGTACTACACTCAGATCTGAAAACAAGTTCCAATGTTCAAAGACGTGTCAGTCACCATACATGTAGCCCACAATAATTCTTTCTTTACCTAGCTAGGTTTCGTCACTCACAGTAAACATCTAACATTATGGGTTTGCAATATATTAAGAAAAGCAAAAGTCTATGATCTTGTTGTTTTGGGTCTTTTTTGGGGAAATTCATAAGCCATAAAAAGAATGACATCATGTCAAGTTCTGAGTGGACCTTGTATGTCAAAATCCCATTATCAGTTTATAAAATCTCAAGGCCATGCCCTAGCAGTTTTGAATGATTTCAATCAATGAGACCACCATAAGAAAGATCGGAAAAATAAATATCCTTAAAACAAGTCGTCACATAACCCTCTCCGAACAATGCTTCGCAAAATTTAAATTCATTCATTGAACATTGAACATGATCGGCGACATCATCCTCGCTTCCCCCTCCCACCATAGTTGCCATATCGTTTGACCTTCAAGTGTCCTCAGCATCTCTGTGCTTTTTTCATTGCCCTGTTGTCAAGTCAAGTCAATGCATTCCAATAAGCTCAAATAACATCCACATCCTGTCAGTCTGCCCCAGCAAGTTTGTTTTCTATACTCACTTCAAGCAACATATAACCAAGTTCTGTTTGTTCTATCTAAAGCTAACTTCATCTGATCAAGGAATTGTCATTTGTCATGTCACTCATAATCGTTTACATGTTAAAGACCCCCTTCAGGGGGTTTAGGTATTAGGTATTCCATTATAGGAAAAATCGGAAAACGAACCCTCGACCCGCCGTCTCATCGAAATAGCGAATACTGTATTAGTATATCACCACCGTGGCCAGTAATAGCTTCGTTGAAACACGTGTCCAGTGGTATCGTCTCTATCTGCAACCACTCTTCATGAACATTTTAGACAAATTAAAAAAAAAAGTTTTAAAAACTAAAATGTTTTCAACAAAAGTGTCGTTAGACCCTTTCGCATTTTTTTTAAATATAAATACTATATTTGAAAAGGGGGGGGGGGAATGAGAGGGCCTCACCCCGAGTCCTACGACCCCTCGTATACGTCTCTGGCGTTATTGGTTTGTGAGATATAACAGAAAGTCTAAAATCACAGTTTTACAACAAAAAATTCTGTTTCCCTCATTCTCAAAAACTTTAACCTGTTACCAAAATAAAGAGGGTTTCGAGACAAGCCATTTGACATGTCATAGGACCAAATCCGACCATGCATTCGTGAAATATCGGAAAAAGTCTAAAATCACGGTTTTACCCCCAAAAAGCCTGTTTCCCTCATTCTCAAAACTTTAACCTATTAATAACATGTATAGGGCTTCGAGACAATCGATTTGACACGTCACACGTCCAAATCCGACCTTGCGTTTGAGAGATATCGGCAAACGTCGTAGGAAAGTAGGCGACTATCTGGCTCTCTCCTCACCACCAAAACCCCTTCTTATCAATCATATTTTTCAAAGAGCTCGCCCTCTTACAAAAATCCCAAGTGCGCATGCGTAAAAAACAAAAACAAAAATGTTCATCCATAGCGGCAGCCAGAAAAACGCATGCGCGATATGAGCAACAACATTTAAGTTCATTTTAGCAGCGCACCTTATACATGTCGTATTTGAAAAGAGACTTTCACTAAAAATTACAATTTCACCCCCTAGTAGGGGTAGGTTTTATTTAGGGGTTGAAATGAGTGGTCCATAGCAAAGCCCCCGTCAGCCCGAGTCCAACGACACCTCATTTGTCAAAATCGGACTATGGGTTCGCGAGATATTGGCTTGGACTCACGCGGCGGCCATGACACTATTTAGAACCCCTACTACTCCACTACTTACACATCCTACATGACTACTCCATTTCATATCATTCCTTACGTGAACGCCCAAATATTTGCAAGAATCTTCTTCTACAAGTATTTCCGAGCCAATGTTATATTGAAAATCTTGCCTTCGCACTTTACCTATTTTTATGAGACTTCATTTTCTTGTGTTTATTTTCATTTTATTTTCAATCGCCCACTTATAGACCAGGTTCAGGTCATCTTGAAGTACTGCCTTGTCTTGTGAGTCATGTATCTTCCGATATATTACTCAAACTTCCGCAAACAATCGACAGTCACTGCGAATCCCATTTGGTAAGTCATTTATAAACGCCAAAAAGAACAAAGTTCCGATTACGCTGCCCTGAGGGATACCCGACGTTACGGTAATTTCATCCGAGAATCGGCCTTCGACTTTCACTTTCAATTCTTGGATCCATAAAATTACTCTTCTATCAATCTTCGTCGAAGCTAATTTATGGAGTAGCATGTCATGTGGCACAATATCAAATGCCTTCGCAAAATCTATAACTACGGCGTCGACTGAAACTCCATTGTCTAACGATTCGCTAATATCTTGAAAAAGTGATAGCATCTGGCTCTCGCATGAGTCTGTCTGTTAGGTAGTCAGCCCGAAGGCTGGTTGGATCCTCAAAAAGTACCGCCGTTAGGTTATGTGAGTAGATACCCACAGAAACCCAAGGCAGCGCTATTTTGAGGCGTTCTAGGCAAGAAGAGGAGTGAGGTAGTTTGCCATTGCTTTCCTCACTGAGTCAGAACAGTAGTCCTAACCCTATGAGTTGAACCTTTCACAGCATTCACAGGCACTGACTGTGCCCCGAATGCCATTACTAAGCACCACCCATACCTCAGTAGCTTCCATATAATCACAGCCATGAGTGAGACTGAGACATCGGTGAAAAGCCACCTTTTACTCTAGCCTGTGCCAACTGACAAATGCAAAAGTACTGTATTCATCAAGAGATGGCCTAACCTTTCCGAAATCCATGTTGCCTATCGTTAAAACATGATAATGTTTCCCACTGTTCCCTCAAGTAGACGCAAATGAGATTCTCCACCTGTTTACAAACGATGGACATAAGGCTAACCGGCCTGTTGTTGCCCAGTTCAAGTCTGCTCCCTCCCTTAAATATTGGGACTACCGTAGCTTTTTTTCCAGTCATCGGGGATTTGCGCATTGTTTATGGACACATTAAACATCACCTCCAAGTATCGTGCCACGGCCCTATCTCCTGGTACTTCACTAACAATATTATCAGGACCCTTCGATATAGTGAAACGTAATTTTTGTATTAGCTTTACAATTGCTGACTGGTTTATTTGGAAAAGGGGAGCCCCTGATTCACCGTTAAGGTCCAACACACAGCTATTGGATTTATTGAACCCACTACCGTAAATACATTTATTTCATTAGCGATGGCCTGTTTCTCAGTAATTAATTTACCGTCACCGGACATTATCATCGACAAATTATTTGAATTTCCCTTTCTTCTCCTAACATAACTGTAAAAAAAATTCCACCCATCGCCTCCCGAACCAAGTAAACCATGCATATAATTGCCATGAGCAGCCCTCTTTTTTAAGACGAGCTCTCTTGATAAGGACTTAAATTTCAACATATACTTGTCACTATCATGTCTTTTATTGTATAATTTCCTAATTTTCCGTTTAAGACTCCTGATTTCCCGTGTGTAATACTCAGGATCTGGGTTTTGTTTCAGTAATTTAAATGGAACAAATTTATCAATAGCGCTATTTAAAATTTTCATTAAGTTAGTCCACAGGATATTAATGTGATTTCCTTCCGATGCCCATCCTACAAATAGCTCATTTAAATACCCCTGAAATTTGCCCTGATCCGCCCTGCGATACTGGAATATGATCTTATTTGCTACATCAGAGTCTAATTTTGTAATGTCACCGTTTCTAATATTTAATTCAACCCCAGAATGGTCACTAATTCCTGGTACTTTCAGACAGTTAATATACAGCTCTATAGGCCTTACGAGATAAACATCTAAGTTATTATTGTCTCTAGTAGCGAAGTCAACTACTTGGGAAAATCCCCCCTCCCTTAAGAATTTGTTTACAGTGCTCTGAGCTTGACCACAGCTAGTTGACTCACCAGACCAGTCGACTTTGGGGAGGTTTAAATCTCCGGCAATTATTATGGTCTTTTTCACATCATTACCCGTACAAGTTTTATCAGACAGTGTGTCGAGGAGCAAAAAGTTATCCTTCGGTGCTCTGTACTGTACCCTTACGAACAATTAATACGTAATCATACTTCCGTTGCTCAGTGGTGTCGGGGGTAGTACATTTATTCCCACTATATGACACACGTATTTTGGATCAAAAGCATCAGGTCAACACTTGAAATAACTCATAAATCACAATAAAACATTATTTAATGATATTCAAAATAGGCGCGACAACATACTCAAAATAACATAAAAATAACTCAAAATATCATTGATATTTCACACTTGTTCTCTGACAACAAGTAATCACTTAATTAAATCAATAAATTCATAATCACGAAGGTTCCACTGAACCACAATCTAGTTTCACTTCCATATAGTACTTCTGACCAATTGTTCTGGCAAGCTCGCTATGGCTCTAGATCATTTTAGAACATCATTTGTCATTCAAAAGCATGAATTACTCTTTAACTTTGATTATTATTCAATGTGTATTCACATTTGTTTATAATAATAATAACAACAATTATCAATTTTTATTGGGTTACATGTGGGTTCAAAATCTTATCTCTCTCTTACTGTACTGCTTAAGTATTATTTGGAAGAAGTTCGTGCATCCTAAAGTTTTAGAAATTACTGATTTACTCAACTTTAACAAACTCCCTAGGTTGTTTAATATTCCTGTTAACTTAGGAAAATCTCCATCCTGGATCTGTCACACAATGAGAATGTATAATAATTATTCACTTATTTCTTCATTTGCGAGATCTGAACTACCTTGCAGCTTACAATTAACGTTATTTAGTTCACCCGGACACTGTCTGTCCTTCATATTTAAAACTCCTGGCGAGTGCGGTAACACTCGGTCTATTTATAGAATGTCTCGCTTGCTCCCTAAAGCAATTAACAGGCTCTTGACCTTCCTTCCGCCCTCCTAAAGATTTATAGCTGTCTGCACGACCGGCTAAGATGTAGCTCAGGGTTTCCTTCACAAGGCCGTCAGCTCTTGCTTTTAACAATATTTTAAGAAGTACGAATGACTTTAATATATTTAAACCTCTCATTTGATATTAGGGCGGCTCTCATGGCGGCCGGTTATTTAATCACAGGGAAACAATATTAAACCCACGCTGTCTGAGTTGAAGTGCGTTCAATCCTTAATTTAGGGGCTCACAAACATTTACTTGACACCTTTGTGTCTACCAATATACTCAATTCTTAGGCCTTATGCCATCTTCGGAAGAGTCGACGAATATCTACTCCATTCCTAGGCCTTATGCCATCTTCGGAAGAGTCAACGAATACTTGCACCGGCAAGGTTGCCCACTGGCAATTCCTTGCGCGCGTTTATCACTTTGAGAGGGGGTCGAACCCATGTCCTCCAGTCTCCATAATTGCTCCCTTTTATACTGTACCTGGATTCGTCTTCTTCATCTCACGGCAACTTCCACCAAAATTAATGATCCCTGATCGTTTAATATAACAATCTCTAGTCGTTATCTTTATAATGCGCTTATTCGCATACACACAATATTCCTGTAAAGTCGTTCGTAACATCTTATTTCCTCATTATTCATTATTTCTTTTCAAAGTTCTCTTTCCAATTTTGACATTCAATAATGTATTTACTGTCATTAATAGACTTTTATCATCACCTTTTAATATGACCCCATGGTTCTAATGCTTATCCTTTCAACATAAAAAGAGGTTATTACTCTTAGCTTGTTTACAATTTCTCTCTACACTTGATACACTTTTCGCTGCTTTTCAGATCCGTATTTATCATTTCTTTTTTAAGGGGAGACTGTAGTCAGATTTGTTGACAATTTTCGATTTTCGTTTTTTTCTTTCATTTTATGTTATTTTGGACTCTTATTTATTGGAATAAAATAGTCTCTTTCTTGAAAGTAATTTGTTAGGGCCTCAAATGGCTATTTAAATCACCCTCTATACTAGGTGCCACGCCCCCATTTCTTCCTTGAAGTTATTCTCCCTGTAATATCTTGTTTATATTAGTTCTATGAGCTATGCTGGGAATTTTGTTTATGTATGTTGTAGCTCTGCATCCACAATATGTTATTAATTTGTTTCCCTCCATGTTTGTTGTTGTGTATTAACTTGAGTTAACATGAACATTCTAGTCAGTGTTGTGTATTTAGGCTACTTGAGATAACATGAACATTCAAGTCACTATGCCCAGAACATTCCAATCTGGAACTTTCCAGCTACTATGTATATATGCACCCGCAGACTGTAGACGACAGTTCCGCATTAGTTCCGCTCAAGTTAATTCACCTTGTGTATCGTTGTGTATCAACTAGTGTTTAATAAACCGTTGTTTTATATTAACAAGTGTATGTTATTTATCTTGTATCTCTCACGATACAACAGTGGTGTCAGAAGTGAGATAAGATAAATAACGTTGTGAAACCGAGTGACTTTCTAACCTCAACACAAGTGTTGCACCGAACGACGTTCATCGCAGTGTGTGTTGGAAATACTAAACCGAGTGAACTTTCTAACCTCAACGCAAGTGTGTGCACCGAACTAAGTTCATCGCAAGTGCGTGTTAGAAATACTGTTCTCCACTCATCTTCACCATGCCGGACTTAACCTCTGAGCAACTCCATCAATTCTCGGCAATGATCGCCGACGCTATCCGACAGACAATACTGTCAACAACGCCATCAGAGCCTCGGCCGCCAAAGTTCACAATGCAACCGTATCGTGCTACCGACGGAACGACTGTAGCCGACTATTTCACTCGCTTGACCGGGCCGCTTAACCTGAGCAAGGTACCCGCGGATTAAAACGCACATTTTGCACGAGTTTACATGGGATCTGAACTCAATGATGCCCTGTAGATCCTGGTGAGTTCTAATGATCCGGAAACACTGTCATACAACGAGATTCAATCTAAGCTGAAAGGCAACTTCGACTCCACACGCAACAAGTTTGCCGAGAGCATCAAATTTCGGAGTGTAATGCAGAAGCAAGGAGAAACCATTGCTAGCTTCTCCTTAAGACTGCGGCAGGCTGCAACGTTTTGTGAGTATGACACAGTCCTTGATCGCATGTTAATTGAACAAATGCTCGCAGGGTTGGAATCACGAGAAATGTGCGACGAGATTATTGCAAAACAACCAGAGAACTTCACCGCGGCATATGAAATCGCGCACGCACTCGAAGCTACTCGCATCTCCACCGACGAGGTCAAAACAGCTTCCGCTAAGTCTGAATCAACCAATCGGATTGGATACTAGAAGCCTCTGTCCAGGAAGAACAGCAACCAGCAGTCGCCACGCAGCAAGTCAGCTCATCGAAGTCAAGGGTCTTACAACCTAACCAGACAGCACCAACGGACACACCAGGCAAACCGAAGTGCATCCCAGTTCAACCAATCAACATGTGCAGGGTGCGGTGAAGCTCACCCTCGCAGTCAGTGCAGGTTCCTCAACGCCGAGTGCCTGAAGTGTGGCAAGAAAGGTCACATCAGAAAGGTTTGCCGATCGAAATCGAGGAAACATTGAACAGCAAACACCTGACCGAAGAAGAGCTTCCAGCAGAGAACCTCAACGTCGTGGAGTACCTCAGCAAAATCGAGGTCATCGGATCGGTCAACGCAGCACCAAAGCCACTGGTTGATGTCAGCATGGAGGGAACCACCGTCAAAATGGAACTCGACACCGGCGCCCCCTGCTCAACCATGAGCAAATCAAGGCTAAGTAGGATCAAACCAGGTTTTGTGTTGCAGAGAAACTATCGTAACTTCGTCAGTTACACTGGCCATCCGATCAAATGCATTGGCAAAACGTCAGTGTGCGCCACCATCGGAACCACAACCAGGAACCTGAATCTCTACGTGTTTGACGATGAAGTCGAATCGCTCTTTGGCCGAGAGTGGATTTCGGAGTTTGTACGGGAGATCGACTTTGGTCACCTCTTCAGAAAACCCGACCCAATCCACAAGCTCTCAGACAAGCAGGCTCTGACCTTGGAACAACAGAAGCAGCTCGACAACAGGATATGTTCAGCGACACCCCCGGGAAGGTCTCAGGTCCCCCAGCGAAGATGCACTTGTGCAGCTGGAGCCACACCTGTTTTCGCCCGAGCTCGAGACGTACCAGTTGCCCTCCGGGATGCCTACGCCAAGGAAATCGAGAAGAAAATTGCATCTGGCTTCTACAAAAGAGTGGACTACTCTGAGTGGGCTCGACAACGCACGTCGTTGCCAAGAAGAACAGCACACTGAGGGTCACAGGCAACTACAAGCCTACTCTCAACCCGCGGATCATCATCGATGAACATCCGATTCCCAAGGTGGAACATCTGTTCAACCGAATGCGCGGCGCCATTCTCTTCTGCCACCTGGATATCACCGACACATACACTCAACTCGAGGTCGACGATGAGTTCAGCCATGCTTTTACGCTTAACACCCCAACTCACGGTCTGATCCGCCCAACGCGAGCAGTATATGGAGCAGCTAACATCCCCGCTATCTGGCAGCGGCGAATGGACACAGTCTGCAAGGTCTCGCAAACGTCGTTAGTTTCTTCGATGACAGTATAGTTTTTGCTGATAGCTTTGAAAATATGATGCAGGCCCTCAGCACCACTCTGAAACGGTTTCGGCAACACAACCTCAAGCTCAACCGAGCCAAATGTGTTTTCGCTCAAACATCCCTGGAAACCCTTGGCCATAAAATCGATGCGTCAGGAATCCACAAGTCTGATGCACACATCCGAGCTGTACGAGATGCACCGAAGCCGACTACACCAGAAGAACTCCAACTGTTCCTTGGTAAAGCAACCTACTACAGTTCGCTCATCTCCGATTTGTCCACCAGAGACAGACCACTCAGAGACATGCTGCTCAAGGACCCTCTCATCTGGACATCAGAAGGCGACAGGGCATACAAAGACATCAAGAACGCCCTAACCTCGCCCCAGGTACTCATGCAGTATGACCCAGCGTTACCACTCCTGTTGGCCACGGACGCCACCATGACCTGCCTGGGCGCAGTACTGTCACACCGGCTCAGCAACGGGCAAGAACGTCCAATCGCTTACGCCAGTCTAACGATGACAGCAACGGAGCAAAGGTACCCTCATCTCCGCACGAGACTCAACTTGACCAGGCCACGTCGAGGTCACTGCGCAACTGACCAGGTCACCGCGCATCCGACCAAGTCACCGTGCAACCGACCAAGTCACCGCGCAACGAAGCCACCACGCAACCAACCAGGTCACCGCACAACCGACCACGCCACCGAGCAACCGAGCCTGAGACGAGTTCGCTTCACCGAGACACCAGCAACAGTCCAAACACCACCAGCCACACATGTGAACAGGACACCACCTATTTCCCAGACCTCTTTTATTCTCCGCAGGAGTACTTGCCAGCACCGACCACCATTGAGATTCTCTCCTGATTAAGTTTCCAAAATCATCTATTTATAAGAGGGAGGAAATGTTGTGTATTTACTTGAGTTAACATGCACATTCTAGTCAGTGATGTGTATTTAGGCTACTTGAGATAACATGAACATTTTAGTCACTATGCCCAGAACATTCCAATCTGGAACATTCGAATCTGGAACTTTCCAGCTACTATGTATATATGCACCCGCAGACTGTAGACGACAGTTCCGCGCTAGTTCCGCTCAAGTTAATTCACCTTGTGTATCGTTGTGTAACAACTAGTGTTTAATAAACCGTTGTTTTATATTAACAAGTGTATGTTATTTATCTTGTATCTCCCACGATACAACAGTGACATTCAATCATTTATTCACTGTCATTAATAGACTTTTATCATCACCTTTTAATATGACCCCATGGTTCTAATGCTTATCCTTTCAATATAAAAAGAGATTATTACTCTTAGCTTGTTTACAATTTCTCTCTACACTTGATACACATTTCGCTGCTTTTCAGATCCGTATTCATCATTTCTCTTTTAAGGGGAGACTGTAGTCAGATTTGTTGACAATTTTCGATTTTATTATTTTTATATTAAATGTTATTTTGGACTCTTATTTATTGGAATAAAATAGCCTATTTCTTGAAAGTAATTTGTAAGGGCCTAAAATGGCTATTTAAATCACCCTCTGTACTAGGAGCCACGCCCCATTTCTTCCTTGAAGTTATTCTCCCTGTAATATCTTGTTTATATTAGTTCTATGACCTATGCTGGGAATTTTGTTTATGTATGTTGTAACTCTGCATCCACAATATGTTATTAATTTGTTTCTCTCCATGTTTGTTGTTGTTGTTTCTATGGAAAAGTGAATTTTTGCCTTCGTGTGTTGAGAATGCCTCGTCAAAGAAGAATACAATATAATATGCAGAGCGCAAAGGAGGTCCTGGGTGAAAGAAGATTATACCTGTAAATACTGAGGATAGTGTAAACAATTCGGAAGCTAGTGGACATGGTAATAATGGTGAGAGTGGGGATAGGTTATGTTCTCCAAGTGTAAATATTTGTAGTGCCTCGATACGAAAGCTATCCTCTACTGGCACGAGTGTAAATAGTGTGAATGAGAGTGTGTGTGAAGATTATGACTATTCTACTAGTAAAAATCATTGAATGGGAACATTATAATAGGTATGTAGCTACTGTTAACTGCTGTACCGGTATGTAGTTTCATGAAGGGTAAATTTTGTGGTGTATGTGACAGCATTGTGTGTTATGAAGGTATTACTGCAAGAAAGGGCCTTGCCTGGTCTTTTAATAATAGATTTGTAACCAAACACATAGAACGGTCTTTGTAATACATTGTTGATTGGTGTGTATGATGCAGTGATATCATTCAATGACGGTAGTGTGGGCAAACTTAATGTCGTGAACATAGTGTCAAATTGTTCTGAAATTGATACGGTCCGTGTGAAAGGGCTGAAAGAGAGTTGGAAATCACCAAGAAATAGTCCAGACAGCATGCCAAGCAACTGAAAAGGGTCACGGAGGATGCAGAGAACGAAAATGATCGTGATTACGAACCAGGAATGTTTTGATGGCATTCGAGTATCATGTCTTAACTTTAACACCAATTATCTCAAAACTGTTTTTTTTTTGCATAAAGGTACACTTTTCTCGGAAACTATCCCACATAAATACATGAATTTTTCACTGCTTATTTGACCAATATAAATACACATTATGACATTTATTCAAGGTCCCACGTCCAATAGAAATTAGTTCATACAGTGATTTATATGCCAAAAAGAAAAGATTTTTTTACACAATTTTCAAAAATACATAACATATTTTATTTTTCAATTTGGGCTCTTAAAAAAATCTCACAAGATACAAAAGAAACCATTGAAACGTGTATAAAGTTTCATACATATAGAATGGATAGTCTCTGAGAAAAGTGTACCTCAAAGTTGGTAATTTAACATTGTTGGTATAGGGAGTACAGTCTCCCCTTAACATACAACAATGTCCACTTCCTTGTGTGACATCTCCATACAAATGTTAATTTCCAGGAGATTCCCGGATTCCAATGGCTGAACTGTTTCACCCACATCTTGGATTCACTCCATCATCTTACCCATCGTGGCACTCGTTACACATACACATTTCTTATATATCTTACACATTTTATCTACATTTATCACCCCTATTTGAGGGTTGAATAACATGGTTAGATGCCCTATGACACTAATAACACTAAAAATATTTATACGCACAAACACATATTTTGCACTCAAAAAACTAAATTTTTACACACAAGCCTAATTGACTGCTTGTTTAACACTTTGATTACACGCGTTCACTCTTTTCGCCTTTTCCAAGGTCCTAGCGACGTCTTGCCCCTGTCCTGACTTCTCCTTGGATCGACTGAAAGTATCTGGTACCCGTCACCCGTTACTTCACTGGTTCCCTTGGATAACTTCTATCAATGTTTCTGATCGTGATCTATCGGTCCTAATGTCACCGAACTGACACGATAGTAATTTACTGCGGCGTTAAGTATAAACTTTGCCGGATCTCTCCCATAGACATTCACTCCTAGAGTCGCGATGAAAAATCGAACTCGCGCTCCGCTACTAAAGTTTATTCACTCGAACTGTGTTCGGAAATGTTTATAACAATACTATAAGAGTATCTCTTCAAATCGTGCGTCCCAACATGGAGAAACAATACTTTAACTTTTTCACAGTCCTCTACATTTGCTTCTTCCACTTGTAGGGCAAGCTGGTCAATTTTAATCCCCGATTAACACCGCACTTTCGTACCTGATTTCCTCGAGATATTCGCACTCCATCGTATCATAGAATCACCCATTATGATAACGTCATCCTCAGTTTGCTCCTGCACGCCCTCTTCCACACTGATCCCAGTAGAAAGCCGTTCAGTCACATCCTTCACCGTTTCTTCTGATTCACGAAGCTTTGCTCTAAGTTCCTGTATTATTTGATCCCTTGCTTTAATTTGCACCCTCAAACAGTCCGGCATATCACATACTTTACAAAACCAATTACCGACATCACAATCCTCCTTCTTGACCTTAATACAGCCGAAGTGAAACCATTTCTCACATAGACCACACTCAACACCGTTCTTCAATGTTTTCCTGCACGTCGAACACTTTAAAGCTACCAATGGATCATTTGCCTGATTCACATTTGGAGTAACCAGGCCTGGATACACTTCCACTCCACCAATAACTAACAACTATCACTAGGGCTAAAAACCACAAGTTACGCACACACAAACACCGGAAATCCCGACTACCCTTCGCATACCACAGTCTGATCCTCGCACGATAAGGCTCCAGAGAACAACCCATTTCAGCACACCTGCGAGCTCGGGAAAAACTCGACCTTTCTCTTTGACTGGCAACTGCCAACGAGTAACTTCAACATGTAAATAGGCTATCTATAGCTGGCGTAGTTTTGTAAACCTATACAGGATAATTTATCGTGTTTGAAAACACATGGCACATCTAAACTGGGTCCATTTCAAGAAGATTGATATAAATTATGGCATTTCTGCTGCTCATGAATTGCTCCCGACTTAAACGTACAACAACTACATTGCCTACGTAAGAGAAGGATTTGGTTTACGCGTCTTGGCCTCCGTGGGTTGCAATCACGGCCAGGTTTCAATCACGGCCAACGAGAAATACTGGCCCTGGTGCGCTTTCGTGCCGTCAGCATTGTAGTGCTGTTACACCACTTCCGGTAGGGTTATGTATGACGGGAACATAAACCGTATTGTCTACAAAATGCTGAAATCACAGAATCAGAACATCGTACTTAACTCATATCATAATACATGTTGTAGGAAGCATTGACCCAATATAATCTTGGCTTTTGGCAAAACATACAGTACTTGGTAATTACAACTCAAGTCTTACACTGATCAATCTTATGAAGTCCAATACTGAGCCACAATTTACTTATTTATTCATTACTCTAAGTAGAACCAGTAGATCACTTATCTTTAATCGTTGTAGTTGATCACAAGGTAATACTTTTCAGGGGTATGTTATATTTCCCTGGCGGTTGCTTGCTAATTATGTGGAATTACTTGACGGGTAGAAAGCGTTCAGTAAGGTTATAAAAAGCTATGAATAGTGCCGGGCAATGTATGCATATAACTCTTATAGTTGAACGATATACATAAATGTGTGAAACGTTTTTGTAATAGAAAGATATTCACGAACATAATATTCTATGTCTTCGTTTTACTGCCGGTGTGGTAGTCAACTTGTCTGCATCACTGAACCTTTATAAATGCTGGTATTCATTTACAACTTTCTTCATAGAAGGTGTTGATATTGTTGAAGAGAATGAATATTTCTCGTACTTTCTAATCTCGCTCTTATGTAAATATCGTTTCTCTTTTGTCGAAAGTATATTCTTTGGCTTTTTGTTCTTTGCCTTTTGTCTGTACTCTGTATCCTGTGTTCTTGTTCATTACAATCTAAGTCAACATCTGTTCGTGTATTTTAATCCGTTCATCCCGTGTTTAACTGATACAATAGAAACCCATGCATAGCTCAAGTAGTTTCAAAAGGTTATGGGCCAAGACAATGATCATTTTCTTCAGCGAACTTTAAAGTGAGAAGGCAAAATGAGTGAACATGCTTCGAGTCCTTGTGCTTATGGGTTTCCGAAATTGTGTGGTCGGGAGGATTATTCGAACTGGTCTTTTGGGATGTCAAATTATCTCAAAAAGCATGGATTGTGGGCCAGTGTCCGAGGCACAGATGTGTCGGAGGGACATGATCGGCGTGACGAGAGAGCGCTGGCGGATATATGTCTCATGGTGGCTGTTCACAATTATCCCCATGTTCGAGACTGTGCAAAAGGTAAGGATGCTTGGCATGCCCTTGAAAAGGCTTTTGAAGATAAAGGAAAGTGGAGGTATATCGAAATCTCTGCTCGCTCAAGTTATCAGATTTCGATTCCATACTGGTGAGGTTATGTCAGTTACCCAGAAGATAGCAGCTGTTGATGAGCCTGTCGCTGATAAGTCTGTTACTGCTATGATACTTCGAGGTCTTCCTGATGAATACGATAACATAGTTATGACCGTAACCTCAACATCGGAGGAACTAGAGTTGGACCGCATCAAGTCTATCTTGTTGGACGAAAGCTTTCGCCGAAGTCATGGTAAGTCAGCTGAAGGGGCAGCCCTGTACAGCAACACCAAGAAGGAAGCCAGGTATGTCAAGAAACCAAAGAGCTCTAGTGAAAAAGTGGTTGACAAAAGTCGTTGGAAGTTTTGGATTTGTGGTGAAAAGGGTCACGGAAGAGACACTTGTCCACAGAAGACAAAAGTTCAAAGTGCACCGAATGTCCAAAATCCAATAAAAGTCTGTTTTGTTCTTTAACTGCTCGCGTACCAAAGAATTGTTTCGTCATTGATTCTGGTTGTAGTGCTCACATGTCTCCTAATGTTAAACTTATGTCAAATTATAAATGCAATGGTAATCCTGATAAAACATTGTAATTGGTAATAATGATAAGTTGTCTGTACAAGGAGTTGGTGACATTGCACTGAATGTAAGCGACAGTATTAATAATCTGTCAGACGTGATGCATGTTCCAGGACTGAGTGTTAACTTGCTGTCGGTAAGTCAGATGATTACAAGGGGTGCTGTTGTTGTGTTTAACAAAAATGGATGTTAAATCTTGGATTCAGAGAATTGCTCAGTGAATGGTAGCGTGCTAGCTACTGGTTCAGTTTTGAACGGTCTATATTACTTGAATGTTAACCAAGATATGTCTGCCCTTGTTGGTGATGTTTCTGATTACAATTTGTGGCATCAGCGGTTGGGCAACAGAATTTACAGGTCTTAAGTCAAATGTCTGATGTTGTAAAATTCAAGGAAATACCAAAGGAATTGTGTGAACCATGTGTTCTCGGGAAGCAGCAAAGGCAGTCATTTCCACAGCTAAGTCACTCGAGGAGTGAAAGTGTTTTGGACTTGGTGCACTCTGATCTGTGTGGGCCGCTCCCTGAGACCTGGAATGGTGTTAAATACATGATGACAATAATTGACGATATTTCCAGGAAGATTTTTGTTTATTTTTTGAAACAAAAATCTGAAACCAAGGAGAAAGTCAAGGATTTTGTTGCATATTGTGAAACTCAGAAAGGTAAGACACCGAAGATTTTTAGATCGGGCAATGGTAAGGAATTTGTCAATTCTGACCTGAACAAATATTTCAAAGAAAAAGGGATTGTGCAACAGAAAACTGTAAGGTATACAGCTGAAAAAAATGGCATAGCCGAACGTCACAATCGTACCATTATGGAAAGGGTTGTAACGTGTTTTTCGAGGGGTATTATGCAACTGGCATAAGTCAGTAGGAAGCCATTCTATATTTATTTACGCGGCAAATTGTTCAGCCAAGAGAATTTTTCATGTTAATTTATTATTATTATTATTAATTTATTATAATTATTATTTAGGTATTTTCGGAGCATTTTATAAAAATTATTAGCATTCAGATAGGTTTTCTATGTCTTAGAAAACGCTATCCAGCAAATTATTACGAACGACGATATCATAGAAAATTATCTGATTACGGAATTTTACGGAGTTTTCGTCAGTTAGGGTATATCGAGAGACGTGACTCACTGGGATTTCAAGTACAAGCTGATTCCTGTCGAGAAGTATTACGCAAGGCTGGGTCGCAAGGTCTAGAAAAGGCGAATTGTTGGAACGGAAATCGACTTCTCCCTCTCGCGCGCCGAGTGTAATGAGGCAGAGGAGGGGAACTAGCGGCGTGCTCAGCCAATCAAGGAGGACGACGTAAGCTAGATGTCGGTACCATGGTGGGGGAGCCGGCGTGTGGATATATCGTTCGACGCGCCGTGAAACGAGGACAATCTGTATAGTTCTTGCCGAGTGTGGATATACGCGGGAGTCGCTCCGATGTTCCGTGGGACGTGGACTATCTGTGTAGAACTTGCGGAGTACGGTTGCAAGTGCGTGTCGCTCCGATGTTCAGTGGAGTTGAAGACTAACTTTTGCAAAACTTAACCAGTGCGGTTGTACGAGTGTTTGGGTCCGAGGTACGGACCATAGAATTATCTAATCTACCAGAATATCATCAAATTCCGACGGAGATGACGACGTCCAGGAGACTGTGGGAAGCTCACAGCATCAGCAAGTACGAGGGAAATGCCTTGGCAATTTCCAATGGTAAGCGCAAATGACGCAGAAATACGCAATCTCTCATTTTTCTTTGTTTTACATCTCATATTTCAGTAACTTCATAGCTTGGAAATAAGAGTAAAATCAATTTATCAGACTCCGTTTTCACGTAATTTTCTATCGGTAATATTCAAATCACAACGCTCCAATTTAAATTTTGTACTTATTATTATTATTAATTTTGCTACACTGGTTTTATATAATAAATTCATTTCTTTTACAATGCAATCTTTGCTTTCAGTAGGTAGCATTAGATATAGACCAATTCCTTCTCCTGATACAATTGTTTGTTGGGTTAATGATCAAATCATACCACGATCTGAGTGAATAGTGTCTTGAAGGTGTTCTGCCAGAGCTAGACGTTGTTAAATACAAATTTAGATTTCAACATTGCATTGAGGTCTTGGCGCCCATTAAAACAACATAGCTTAGGCAAAGGTAAACAGTTACATTTATCTCCCAACAGTGTGGGCTAGCCAAACTGTTACATTTGTCGCTACCAACATGGGGCACTAATTCCCATTACATTTGTCGCCGACAACTTGGGGCTGAAAACCTAATAACATTTGTGGAAGGAGAAGGGTATATATTTCTGTGCCTGTATTTTGGGGGTTATTTGTCTGTATCAGTGTATATCATTATGGGGGATGAGAAAGAAAGACAGATGAGGTTACGTAGTGGTCATCAACGGGAGAGTGATGATACGAGCAGTATGTCGAGTGATGGTAGTACCGGGGTAGCGGAGGTAAATCCCGATACTGAAACAGGGAGTGTAGGCGGCCACCCAGAATTAAAAACTTTACTTCTCGAGTTTATGTATCAGAACAAAGTTAGTAGTGATGCCTTAAATGCTAAATTAGAACAAAACAATGCAAAACTGGAACAAAATAATGCTAAATTAGAACAAAACAGTAGGGAAAATAAAGAAAGTACAGATGCCTTAAATGCTAAATTAGAACAAAACAGTAGGGAAAATAGAGAGAGTAATGAAAATTTAAACGCCAGATTAGAACAAAACAGTAAGGAAAATAGAGAGAGTACTGAAACTTTAAATGCTAAACTGGAACAAAACAACGCCAGATTAGAACAAAACAGTAAGGAATATAGAGAGAGTACTGAAACTTTAAATGCTAAATTAGAACAAAACAGCAGGGAAATGAGTGACAAATTCGAACTGATTAGAGGTGAGATCAGGGGGGTGATGGAAGAAAAGGCTAAAGAGATTATTGCAGATGTAGACAGAAAATTAGGAAAAGTACAGGAGGAGTTGGAAATTAGAATCAGTACACAGGCTGAAAATTTAAAAGAACTAGTGCAACTGGAAACACAGCAGGTCAAAAAGCAATTGGGGGGAGAAATTGACAAAATTCAGGAAGCTACTAAAGAGGTTAAGGAACAGCTGGGGGGTAGAATTGAGAAAGTCCACTCACAAATAGTTGCAGAAGTAAATGATTTAAGAGAGAGTAATAGAGAGAGCATTAGCAAGATTGAGGAGAAACAAGCAAAGCTATATGATAAAGTAGAAGAATCAGAAGGAAACATTAAATTAACAGTAAACAGTATTGAGAGGAAGGCTGAGGAGAAAATCGCAGAATTAGAATTAAAATTAAAAGCTAGGATCAGGCAAGAAAATAGTCAGAATAGGCCAGTTTTTGTGAATAGCACACACAGGGAGGTAGAACTGGGTAAGTTCAGCAATCGACAGGGGTGCCCAATGGAGTTCATGAACACTATAGAAAATAAATTCGGGGAAAGGTTGGAAAATGGTAGTATTGAGTGGTGCCAGGTAGTTGAAATTTTAGAACAAGTGTTTGTGGGGGAAACGAGGAATTGGTTTGCTGTCTACAGAGACAAGTTTACTGATATCAATGATTTTAAAATGAAATTCTGTGAAAAGTTCTGGAATGAGGTTATTCAGTCGCAGCATCGTGAGGGAGTAGTGTGTGGTAAATATAACCCTAAAGGAAGCTCCACCATGACCGAATACTTTTTAGGGCAGGTATTAGTGTGTAAATATCTGGATGGCTTGAAGGAGGAAAGTGATGTGGTGAGGTTGCTACTTAGGCACTTTCCCTATAGGATCAAGGAGGCTGCTTGTATCCAGAATGTAAAGACAATATCACAAGTAGAAAATTTGTTAAGCACATTTGATGCACTAGGGAGAGGGGGGTTATGAGGACAATTTCAATCGGAACCAGGGTAATAATAATAATAGGCCTAATGAAGCCAGGCATCAAGAAGTTCAAGGGAACGGTGGCGAAGGGGCCAATGCTCAAAATAGAAATAACAATAATCAGCTAAATCAGAACAGAGGAAATGGCTATGGTAATCAGTATCAAGGGAGGAACAATGATTTCAGGGGAAATCAAGGGAGAAACAATGATTTCAGGGGAAATCAAGGGAGGAATTATAACGACAATAATTACAACCAGAATAGGGGTCAAGGAAGAGGACAGCCTAGTGGTAGTAATATACAGCCAAACAATGACAACACAACTCAGAACAACCAGACCAGTGCAGTAGTAACTAGTACTACGGCCAGCTGTAGCGGTTCTTTAAACGCGAACCAGGCTGCGAAGTAAGGTCAGAATCTCAGTCTGTAGCATGCCCTGTCCATACAATTATACAGGAACCCTATGACCTAAATGTGAGAAATGAATTATTACATGAACTAAATGATGAAGGTATTATTCAGGAAGTGGTTAGTAAGAGCCCCATAGTTAAATTTAACGTGTCCGAGGCGTACACAGATGTTTTAATTGATAGTGGTTGTATGAAGAGTTGCATAAGTAGTGCATTTTATGATAAAATGAAAGGAACTGGAGTAAATTTTGAGGAGATGCCAATTAAAAGCACTTTTGTTATCACAGCTGTTGGGAAGAGGTCTAAAGTAATTTCTAAGCAAGTTTTAGTAGACATTAAAATTAATAATCATGTAGAGAGGCAGATTTGTCTTGTAATTCCAAATTTAGTATTCAGTGTTATCTTGGGTTCAGAGTGGCTAAGTAGAGTGTCTGGTAACTTATGTTATGATGTAGGGAGTTTGAAATTTAAATGGGGAGATTCTGAAGTAGAAGTAGCGTTCAATGACCGTATTCAGAGGAGTAGTATTGTAGGTGTGATTTGTACTTTAAATGAGATATCGCCAGCCGTAGAGCGGGGTTCTCCATGTTTTGTGGGCAGTGTGATTACGAACGGAAGTCTAGAGGACTCGTTACGTGAGGCTGCATTTCAGGGAAATATAGAGGATGAACAGTGTGTTCGGCTCTATGATGTGTTATTGTGTAATAGGAGAGTTTTTGAGGATCGCATTGGTATGGCCAATTGCTATACACATTCATTGAACGTTATTGATAGGTCAGTATTCACAGGACATAGATATCCTGTACCTTTCGCTTATCAGAGTGCAGTTGAGGCACAAATTAACCAGATGCTTGAAGATGGGATTATTGAGCACTCGAACAGTCCATATGTTAATTCTTTGATCACGGTACCCAAGACCGACGGCACTGTTCGTATTTGTTTAGACGCTCGTTTGGTTAACAGTAGAATTAGTTCAGATCAGCTGAAATCTATGTCAATAGAGGAATTAATGCAAACATTTGAGGGGAAGAAGTATTTCACTTGTGTAGATTTGAGTTCCAGTTTTTGGCAAGTGCCACTTATGTACGAAGATAGACCATTTACAGCTTTTAGTCATAAATATAACCTTTATCAATTTTGTAGAACACCTTATGGGTTAAAGAGTAGTTCAGCAGCTTTAATTAGGGCTTTAAACATCGCATTAGGGGATGACACAGGAGAGTTTGTAACTATTTACATAGATGATATGGTAATTAGTTCACGCAGTTTTGAGGAGCATCTACGTCATTTAAATATAGTTTTTCTGAAGTTAGATCAGGCAGGGTTCACTTTGAAGCTGTCTAAGTCGTCATTCTGTCAGTCAGAAGTGACATTTTTAGGTCATAGAGTGTCGAGTAGAGGTGTAACACCAGAAGAAAGTAGGGTTAATAAGATACTTAACGCAGAGGTGCCACAGAATGTTAAACAGTTAAAAACTTACCTGGGAATTTGCAACTTTTTCAGGAGGTTCGTTCTTAAATACTCAGGGTTGGTAGAACCATTCAGGGAATTGCTTAAAAGTGGGACTCGGTGGAGGTGGGAGTCCAAGCATGATCAGGCTTTTAGAGCGCTGAAGGAAGGTTTTGAGAAAGCTGTAGTGCTGAAATATCCGTTAAAAGATAAGGAATATGTGGTTATGACAGATGCTTCACATATAGGCATTGCTGGAGTATTATGTCAGAAAGATGATGAGGGTAATCTGTGCATTGTATCTTTAGCCTCGCGAGGACTGACAGCAGCGGAGAAAAGATACACGATTACTGAGTTAGAGCTTTTAGGTATTGTTTTCAGTTTAGGGAAATTTAGAATGTATTTAGTAGGGGGGAAATTTGAGATCCACACAGATCACCATGCATTACTGTATATGAGGACTTGTAAACTCAGTTCTAACAGAGTTAGTAGGTGGATTCTTGCTCTGCAGGAATACGAATTCACAGTAAAATATATTAAAGGTAAAGATAACATTCTTGCAGACATGCTATCGAGGGACACTAATTTATGTAGGGATTATCCTGTGGTTAAAGCAGAGGACGGTATTTTAATATGTGCATGTGTGGACAGTAGCAACAGGGCATCGTTACAGACACTGAGAAATATGCTAGAGGAGCAACGTGATGACGTTAAGTTAAAGGAGCCACTGGCTAGGTTGGAAATAGGTGAAGAAGAGTATGTGAAAGTAGGACGGTTCACGTACAAGATGCAGGATGGGCTTCTTGCAAGGAAATGTAGGAATAATCGGTGGGCAATATGTGTTCCTGCCACTTTGCGGGAGGAGCTAATTTGGTTCATTCATAGGGAATTAGGACACTTTGGTGCTGCCAAGGTCTTCTATGAAATTGGTCGTGACTTCATTTGGAGTAAAATGGGAAGGGACGTTAGGAGGATTTTAGCTAAGTGTGACACCTGTCAAAGGAGTAAATATCCAGTTAAATATTTAGTGGGGGAGAGATCTGCAGTTCTCACCAGTAGTCCCGGCGAACTACTGTGTGTGGATTTATTTGGCCCGATCGTTAAAGGACAGTACGGCTACGAATACATTTTTATAGTTATTGACGCTTTTAGTAAGTATGTCAAGCTATATCCGCTAAGGAAAGCCACGGGACTAGCGTGTAGCCGTCTGATCATTAATAAGTATATACCTGAGTTTGGCATTCCTCTCAGGATACTATCTGACAGTGGACCACAGTTTACTGCAAAGAAATGGAGAACCAGTATGCAGGAAGCTGGTATAACACACGTTCATTCCTCTGTAAGGTACCCTCAGGGTAATTCTGCAGAGCGTCCATTAAGGGAAGTGGCTCGTCTTTTTCGGACTCTAGTGCATGACAAGCATGCGGCCTGGGTTGGACATCTTCCCAAGGTCGAGACTTGGCTGAATTCTGTCCAGCATGAGAGCACGAAATTGACGCCATACGAAGTTCACTTCGGAAAAAGACCACAAAATGAACTAGCAAGGGTGTTGGGATTAAATGAGGGTAAGCAACCGGGGATGGATTATATTGTCCAGTTGGCGAAACAGAATTTATCTAAGTCAACACAAAAGAGAATTCGCCAACAAAAAGAAACTAAATTTGACCTATTCGAGCCGGGAGACAGAGTCTTACTTAGAGTGCCGAAACAGTCAAATAAGCTAGAAAAAGTCATGTCCAAGTTCTTTTATCTCTACGAGGGCCCATTTATAGTTTCCAAACGTATTGGCAAAACAGCATATGTGCTGGAGAATAGTGAGGGAAACAGATTATACGGGACGTATAATATACATAGTCTACGAAAATATGTGTCATAAAGTGAGTGTGTTTAGCTGACGAGCCAGCCTATCAAATGTGTAAGTGTGGTGTCTGGTGCGTGGAGGATCTGGTCTTAAGGCAGGCGTATCAGAAGTCACACAGGGGGGTAGTATGTAAGTAAATGAGAGTTTTTAAGGTACAGGGAAATATGACGGGATTGTCGGATGCTGTTGAGCACTAAATTGTCTCGATGCACCAAGGCCATTTTGGCAGCGCTGATGGGTTCCCATTTATCTCCAAGAGATGGGGGAGCGCTTGTATAGGGCTTGTTAGCTTAAGGCGTCCACGAGATAAAAGATGGGCCATCAGAATGCGAGACAGTCCTTCATGAAACTCATACATATCAGCACACGTGATTTCTGTTTACGGCCTCGCCATGTAAGATTTGTAAGTGTGTAATTTAAGATAATTTGTACAATGGTATTATTTGTGTGAGGAGAAATGGTCTGTGTTGAGAACTAGTATTAAGTAGAATATGGTTAACGGGAACTTAACAAGACAGGGCGATTACGGCACAGAAATATTTGGTGTTATATGTAATGCGCATTTACTGTTTTTTTTTCAGAAGTCAATATTAATTTAATCTACTTTAAAGAGAGATTAAGTATTATGGTCACGAGGCGCTGCCACAGTAGTGTGATCGTGTGCTCAGTGATAAGTGAGATTAAATTTCACCATAAGGAGGGGACCTCCAGTGAAATTAGGGAGTTCTATGGTGATATAAATATATCAGAACACCTTCAATGCGTGTGATATGACATCATAAATACATAGTGCTCACACATTAATTATGTCTATTTCTCCAACATAGAGAAATTTGAGAGGCGGAAATATCCGTGGAACACTATTCCATATGTAAAACATTGGACTGGTTGCAAAGTGCAATCCATAGTGACAACAAACTTTGACGCAAAGTGCGTGAAGAAAAAATATGAGTGTATATATCTGTAATTTAGGGTGATTTCGTTTATGTAATATGTATTTTGGATGGGGTTTATTAACGTGTCTGGGATAATCGGATAATGGACCGTCGTCACGGTAAATCATCCGATGATCCGAGGCGAATATGTAACGTGTTTTTCGAGGGGTTTTATGCAACTGGCATAAGTCAGTAGGAAGCCATTCTATATTTATTTACGCGGCAAATTGTTCAGCCAAGAGAATTTTTCATGTTAATTTATTATTATTATTAATTTATTATAATTATTATTTAGGTATTTTCGGAGCATTTTATAAAAATTATTAGCATTCAGATAGGTTTTCTATGTCTTAGAAAACGCTATCCAGCAAATTATTACGAACGACGATATCATAGAAAATTATCTGATTACGGAATTTTACGGAGTTTTCGTCAGTTAGGGTATATCGAGAGACGTGACTCACTGGGATTTCAAGTACAAGCTGATTCCTGTCGAGAAGTATTACGCAAGGCTGGGTCGCAAGGTCTAGAAAAGGCGAATTGTTGGAACGGAAATCGACTTCTCCCTCTCGCGCGCCGAGTGTAATGAGGCAGAGGAGGGGAACTAGCGGCGTGCTCAGCCAATCAAGGAGGACGACGTAAGCTAGATGTCGGTACCATGGTGGGGGAGCCGGCGTGTGGATATATCGTTCGACGCGCCGTGAAACGAGGACAATCTGTATAGTTCTTGCCGAGTGTGGATATACGCGGGAGTCGCTCCGATGTTCCGTGGGACGTGGACTATCTGTGTAGAACTTGCGGAGTACGGTTGCAAGTGCGTGTCGCTCCGATGTTCAGTGGAGTTGAAGACTAACTTTTGCAAAACTTAACCAGTGCGGTTGTACGAGTGTTTGGGTCCGAGGTACGGACCATAGAATTATCTAATCTACCAGAATATCATCAAATTCCGACGGAGATGACGACGTCCAGGAGACTGTGGGAAGCTCACAGCATCAGCAAGTACGAGGGAAATGCCTTGGCAATTTCCAATGGTAAGCGCAAATGACGCAGAAATACGCAATCTCTCATTTTTCTTTGTTTTACATCTCATATTTCAGTAACTTCATAGCTTGGAAATAAGAGTAAAATCAATTTATCAGACTCCGTTTTCACGTAATTTTCTATCGGTAATATTCAAATCACAACGCTCCAATTTAAATTTTGTACTTATTATTATTATTAATTTTGCTACACTGGTTTTATATAATAAATTCATTTCTTTTACAATGCAATCTTTGCTTTCAGTAGGTAGCATTAGATATAGACCAATTCCTTCTCCTGATACAATTGTTTGTTGGGTTAATGATCAAATCATACCACGATCTGAGTGAATAGTGTCTTGAAGGTGTTCTGCCAGAGCTAGACGTTGTTAAATACAAATTTAGATTTCAACATTGCATTGAGGTCTTGGCGCCCATTAAAACAACATAGCTTAGGCAAAGGTAAACAGTTACATTTATCTCCCAACAGTGTGGGCTAGCCAAACTGTTACATTTGTCGCTACCAACATGGGGCACTAATTCCCATTACATTTGTCGCCGACAACTTGGGGATGAAAACCTAATAACATTTGTGGAAGGAGAAGGGTATATATTTCTGTGCCTGTATTTTGGGGGTTATTTGTCTGTATCAGTGTATATCATTATGGGGGATGAGAAAGAAAGACAGATGAGGTTACGTAGTGGTCATCAACGGGAGAGTGATGATACGAGCAGTATGTCGAGTGATGGTAGTACCGGGGTAGCGGAGGTAAATCCCGATACTGAAACAGGGAGTGTAGGCGGCCACCCAGAATTAAAAACTTTACTTCTCGAGTTTATGTATCAGAACAAAGTTAGTAGTGATGCCTTAAATGCTAAATTAGAACAAAACAATGCAAAACTGGAACAAAATAATGCTAAATTAGAACAAAACAGTAGGGAAAATAAAGAAAGTACAGATGCCTTAAATGCTAAATTAGAACAAAACAGTAGGGAAAATAGAGAGAGTAATGAAAATTTAAACGCCAGATTAGAACAAAACAGTAAGGAAAATAGAGAGAGTACTGAAACTTTAAATGCTAAACTGGAACAAAACAACGCCAGATTAGAACAAAACAGTAAGGAATATAGAGAGAGTACTGAAACTTTAAATGCTAAATTAGAACAAAACAGCAGGGAAATGAGTGACAAATTCGAACTGATTAGAGGTGAGATCAGGGGGGTGATGGAAGAAAAGGCTAAAGAGATTATTGCAGATGTAGACAGAAAATTAGGAAAAGTACAGGAGGAGTTGGAAATTAGAATCAGTACACAGGCTGAAAATTTAAAAGAACTAGTGCAACTGGAAACACAGCAGGTCAAAAAGCAATTGGGGGGAGAAATTGACAAAATTCAGGAAGCTACTAAAGAGGTTAAGGAACAGCTGGGGGGTAGAATTGAGAAAGTCCACTCACAAATAGTTGCAGAAGTAAATGATTTAAGAGAGAGTAATAGAGAGAGCATTAGCAAGATTGAGGAGAAACAAGCAAAGCTATATGATAAAGTAGAAGAATCAGAAGGAAACATTAAATTAACAGTAAACAGTATTGAGAGGAAGGCTGAGGAGAAAATCGCAGAATTAGAATTAAAATTAAAAGCTAGGATCAGGCAAGAAAATAGTCAGAATAGGCCAGTTTTTGTGAATAGCACACACAGGGAGGTAGAACTGGGTAAGTTCAGCAATCGACAGGGGTGCCCAATGGAGTTCATGAACACTATAGAAAATAAATTCGGGGAAAGGTTGGAAAATGGTAGTATTGAGTGGTGCCAGGTAGTTGAAATTTTAGAACAAGTGTTTGTGGGGGAAACGAGGAATTGGTTTGCTGTCTACAGAGACAAGTTTACTGATATCAATGATTTTAAAATGAAATTCTGTGAAAAGTTCTGGAATGAGGTTATTCAGTCGCAGCATCGTGAGGGAGTAGTGTGTGGTAAATATAACCCTAAAGGAAGCTCCACCATGACCGAATACTTTTTAGGGCAGGTATTAGTGTGTAAATATCTGGATGGCTTGAAGGAGGAAAGTGATGTGGTGAGGTTGCTACTTAGGCACTTTCCCTATAGGATCAAGGAGGCTGCTTGTATCCAGAATGTAAAGACAATATCACAAGTAGAAAATTTGTTAAGCACATTTGATGCACTAGGGAGAGGGGGGTTATGAGGACAATTTCAATCGGAACCAGGGTAATAATAATAATAGGCCTAATGAAGCCAGGCATCAAGAAGTTCAAGGGAACGGTGGCGAAGGGGCCAATGCTCAAAATAGAAATAACAATAATCAGCTAAATCAGAACAGAGGAAATGGCTATGGTAATCAGTATCAAGGGAGGAACAATGATTTCAGGGGAAATCAAGGGAGAAACAATGATTTCAGGGGAAATCAAGGGAGGAATTATAACGACAATAATTACAACCAGAATAGGGGTCAAGGAAGAGGACAGCCTAGTGGTAGTAATATACAGCCAAACAATGACAACACAACTCAGAACAACCAGACCAGTGCAGTAGTAACTAGTACTACGGCCAGCTGTAGCGGTTCTTTAAACGCGAACCAGGCTGCGAAGTAAGGTCAGAATCTCAGTCTGTAGCATGCCCTGTCCATACAATTATACAGGAACCCTATGACCTAAATGTGAGAAATGAATTATTACATGAACTAAATGATGAAGGTATTATTCAGGAAGTGGTTAGTAAGAGCCCCATAGTTAAATTTAACGTGTCCGAGGCGTACACAGATGTTTTAATTGATAGTGGTTGTATGAAGAGTTGCATAAGTAGTGCATTTTATGATAAAATGAAAGGAACTGGAGTAAATTTTGAGGAGATGCCAATTAAAAGCACTTTTGTTATCACAGCTGTTGAGAAGAGGTCTAAAGTAATTTCTAAGCAAGTTTTAGTAGACATTAAAATTAATAATCATGTAGAGAGGCAGATTTGTCTTGTAATTCCAAATTTAGTATTCAGTGTTATCTTGGGTTCAGAGTGGCTAAGTAGAGTGTCTGGTAACTTATGTTATGATGTAGGGAGTTTGAAATTTAAATGGGGAGATTCTGAAGTAGAAGTAGCGTTCAATGACCGTATTCAGAGGAGTAGTATTGTAGGTGTGATTTGTACTTTAAATGAGATATCGCCAGCCGTAGAGCGGGGTTCTCCATGTTTTGTGGGCAGTGTGATTACGAACGGAAGTCTAGAGGACTCGTTACGTGAGGCTGCATTTCAGGGAAATATAGAGGATGAACAGTGTGTTCGGCTCTATGATGTGTTATTGTGTAATAGGAGAGTTTTTGAGGATCGCATTGGTATGGCCAATTGCTATACACATTCATTGAACGTTATTGATAGGTCAGTATTCACAGGACATAGATATCCTGTACCTTTCGCTTATCAGAGTGCAGTTGAGGCACAAATTAACCAGATGCTTGAAGATGGGATTATTGAGCACTCGAACAGTCCATATGTTAATTCTTTGATCACGGTACCCAAGACCGACGGCACTGTTCGTATTTGTTTAGACGCTCGTTTGGTTAACAGTAGAATTAGTTCAGATCAGCTGAAATCTATGTCAATAGAGGAATTAATGCAAACATTTGAGGGGAAGAAGTATTTCACTTGTGTAGATTTGAGTTCCAGTTTTTGGCAAGTGCCACTTATGTACGAAGATAGACCATTTACAGCTTTTAGTCATAAATATAACCTTTATCAATTTTGTAGAACACTTTATGGGTTAAAGAGTAGTTCAGCAGCTTTAATTAGGGCTTTAAACATCGCATTAGGGGATGACACAGGAGAGTTTGTAACTATTTACATAGATGATATGGTAATTAGTTCACGCAGTTTTGAGGAGCATCTACGTCATTTAAATATAGTTTTTCTGAAGTTAGATCAGGCAGGGTTCACTTTGAAGCTGTCTAAGTCGTCATTCTGTCAGTCAGAAGTGACATTTTTAGGTCATAGAGTGTCGAGTAGAGGTGTAACACCAGAAGAAAGTAGGGTTAATAAGATACTTAACGCAGAGGTGCCACAGAATGTTAAACAGTTAAAAACTTACCTGGGAATTTGCAACGTTTTCAGGAGGTTCGTTCTTAAATACTCAGGGTTGGTAGAACCATTCAGGGAATTGCTTAAAAGTGGGACTCGGTGGAGGTGGGAGTCCAAGCATGATCAGGCTTTTAGAGCGCTGAAGGAAGGTTTTGAGAAAGCTGTAGTGCTGAAATATCCGTTAAAAGATAAGGAATATGTGGTTATGACAGATGCTTCACATATAGGCATTGCTGGAGTATTATGTCAGAAAGATGATGAGGGTAATCTGTGCATTGTATCTTTAGCCTCGCGAGGACTGACAGCAGCGGAGAAAAGATACACGATTACTGAGTTAGAGCTTTTAGGTATTGTTTTCAGTTTAGGGAAATTTAGAATGTATTTAGTAGGGGGGAAATTTGAGATCCACACAGATCACCATGCATTACTGTATATGAGGACTTGTAAACTCAGTTCTAACAGAGTTAGTAGGTGGATTCTTGCTCTGCAGGAATACGAATTCACAGTAAAATATATTAAAGGTAAAGATAACATTCTTGCAGACATGCTATCGAGGGACACTAATTTATGTAGGGATTATCCTGTGGTTAAAGCAGAGGACGGTATTTTAATATGTGCATGTGTGGACAGTAGCAACAGGGCATCGTTACAGACACTGAGAAATATGCTAGAGGAGCAACGTGATGACGTTAAGTTAAAGGAGCCACTGGCTAGGTTGGAAATAGGTGAAGAAGAGTATGTGAAAGTAGGACGGTTCACGTACAAGATGCAGGATGGGCTTCTTGCAAGGAAATGTAGGAATAATCGGTGGGCAATATGTGTTCCTGCCACTTTGCGGGAGGAGCTAATTTGGTTCATTCATAGGGAATTAGGACACTTTGGTACTGCCAAGGTCTTCTATGAAATTGGTCGTGACTTCATTTGGAGTAAAATGGGAAGGGACGTTAGGAGGATTTTAGCTAAGTGTGACACCTGTCAAAGGAGTAAATATCCAGTTAAATATTTAGTGGGGGAGAGATCTGCAGTTCTCACCAGTAGTCCCGGCGAACTACTGTGTGTGGATTTATTTGGCCCGATCGTTAAAGGACAGTACGGCTACGAATACATTTTTATAGTTATTGACGCTTTTAGTAAGTATGTCAAGCTATATCCGCTAAGGAAAGCCACGGGACTAGCGTGTAGCCGTCTGATCATTAATAAGTATATACCTGAGTTTGGCATTCCTCTCAGGATACTATCTGACAGTGGACCACAGTTTACTGCAAAGAAATGGAGAACCAGTATGCAGGAAGCTGGTATAACACACGTTCATTCCTCTGTAAGGTACCTTCAGGGTAATTCTGCAGAGCGTCCATTAAGGGAAGTGGCTCGTCTTTTTCGGACTCTAGTGCATGACAAGCATGCGGCCTGGGTTGGACATCTTCCCAAGGTCGAGACTTGGCTGAATTCTGTCCAGCATGAGAGCACGAAATTGACGCCATACGAAGTTCACTTCGGAAAAAGACCACAAAATGAACTAGCAAGGGTGTTGGGATTAAATGAGGGTAAGCAACCGGGGATGGATTATATTGTCCAGTTGGCGAAACAGAATTTATCTAAGTCAGCACAAAAGAGAATTCGCCAACAAAAAGAAACTAAATTTGACCTATTCGAGCCGGGAGACAGAGTCTTACTTAGAGTGCCGAAACAGTCAAATAAGCTAGAAAAAGTCATGTCCAAGTTCTTTTATCTCTACGAGGGCCCATTTATAGTTTCCAAACGTATTGGCAAAACAGCATATGTGCTGGAGAATAGTGAGGGAAACAGATTATACGGGACGTATAATATACATAGTCTACGAAAATATGTGTCATAAAGTGAGTGTGTTTAGCTGGCGAGCCAGCCTATCAAATGTGTAAGTGTGGTGTCTGGTGCGTGGAGGATCTGGTCTTAAGGCAGGCGTATCAGAAGTCACACAGGGGGGTAGTATGTAAGTAAATGAGAGTTTTTAAGGTACAGGGAAATATGACGGGATTGTCGGATGCTGTTGAGCACTAAATTGTCTCGATGCACCAAGGCCATTTTGGCAGCGCTGATGGGTTCCCATTTATCTCCAAGAGATGGGGGAGCGCTTGTATAGGGCTTGTTAGCTTAAGGCGTCCACGAGATAAAAGATGGGCCATCAGAATGCGAGACAGTCCTCCATGAAACTCATACATATCAGCACACGTGATTTCTGTTTACGGCCTCGCCATGTAAGATTTGTAAGTGTGTAATTTAAGATAATTTGTACAATGGTATTATTTGTGTGAGGAGAAATGGTCTGTGTTGAGAACTAGTATTAAGTAGAATATGGTTAACGGGAACTTAACAAGACAGGGCGATTACGGCACAGAAATATTTGGTGTTATATGTAATGCGCATTTACTGTTTTTTTTTTCAGAAGTCAATATTAATTTAATCTACTTTAAAGAGAGATTAAGTATTATGGTCACGAGGCGCTGCCACAGTAGTGTGATCGTGTGCTCAGTGATAAGTGAGATTAAATTTCACCATAAGGAGGGGACCTCCAGTGAAATTAGGGAGTTCTATGGTGATATAAATATATCAGAACACCTTCAATGCGTGTGATATGACATCATAAATACATAGTGCTCACACATTAATTATGTCTATTTCTCCAACATAGAGAAATTTGAGAGGCGGAAATATCCGTGGAACACTATTCCATATGTAAAACATTGGACTGGTTGCAAAGTGCAATCCATAGTGACAACAAACTTTGACGCAAAGTGCGTGAAGAAAAAATATGAGTGTATATATCTGTAATTTAGGGTGATTTCGTTTATGTAATATGTATTTTGGATGGGGTTTATTAACGTGTCTGGGATAATCGGATAATGGACCGTCGTCACGGTAAATCATCCGATGATCCGAGGCGAATATGTAACGTGTTTTTCGAGGGGTTTTATGCAACTGGCATAAGTCAGTAGGAAGCCATTCTATATTTATTTACGCGGCAAATTGTTCAGCCAAGAGAATTTTTCATGTTAATTTATTATTATTATTAATTTATTATAATTATTATTTAGGTATTTTCGGAGCATTTTATAAAAATTATTAGCATTCAGATAGGTTTTCTATGTCTTAGAAAACGCTATCCAGCAAATTATTACGAACGACGATATCATAGAAAATTATCTGATTACGGAATTTTACGGAGTTTTCGTCAGTTAGGGTATATCGAGAGACGTGACTCACTGGGATTTCAAGTACAAGCTGATTCCTGTCGAGAAGTATTACGCAAGGCTGGGTCGCAAGGTCTAGAAAAGGCGAATTGTTGGAACGGAAATCGACTTCTCCCTCTCGCGCGCCGAGTGTAATGAGGCAGAGGAGGGGAACTAGCGGCGTGCTCAGCCAATCAAGGAGGACGACGTAAGCTAGATGTCGGTACCATGGTGGGGGAGCCGGCGTGTGGATATATCGTTCGACGCGCCGTGAAACGAGGACAATCTGTATAGTTCTTGCCGAGTGTGGATATACGCGGGAGTCGCTCCGATGTTCCGTGGGACGTGGACTATCTGTGTAGAACTTGCGGAGTACGGTTGCAAGTGCGTGTCGCTCCGATGTTCAGTGGAGTTGAAGACTAACTTTTGCAAAACTTAACCAGTGCGGTTGTACGAGTGTTTGGGTCCGAGGTACGGACCATAGAATTATCTAATCTACCAGAATATCATCAAATTCCGACGGAGATGACGACGTCCAGGAGACTGTGGGAAGCTCACAGCATCAGCAAGTACGAGGGAAATGCCTTGGCAATTTCCAATGGTAAGCGCAAATGACGCAGAAATACGCAATCTCTCATTTTTCTTTGTTTTACATCTCATATTTCAGTAACTTCATAGCTTGGAAATAAGAGTAAAATCAATTTATCAGACTCCGTTTTCACGTAATTTTCTATCGGTAATATTCAAATCACAACGCTCCAATTTAAATTTTGTACTTATTATTATTATTAATTTTGCTATACTGGTTTTATATAATAAATTCATTTCTTTTACAATGCAATCTTTGCTTTCAGTAGGTAGCATTAGATATAGACCAATTCCTTCTCCTGATACAATTGTTTGTTGGGTTAATGATCAAATCATACCACGATCTGAGTGAATAGTGTCTTGAAGGTGTTCTGCCAGAGCTAGACGTTGTTAAATACAAATTTAGATTTCAACATTGCATTGAGGTCTTGGCGCCCATTAAAACAACATAGCTTAGGCAAAGGTAAACAGTTACATTTATCTCCCAACAGTGTGGGCTAGCCAAACTGTTACATTTGTCGCTACCAACATGGGGCACTAATTCCCATTACAGGGTTAGATGCATATTGTTTACAGCAGGTTGTTCTGAAAAACTGTGGGCAGAAGCAGCCAATACGGCAGTGTATATTTTGAACAGCAGTCCTCATAGTAAAGTTGATAATGCTATACCAGAGGAATTATGGAATGGTAAAGCTGTAAGTCATGAGAATATTAAAATATTCGATTGCGATGCTTATGCCCTTGTTCCAAAACAGGTGCGTACTGGCAAATTGGAACCCAGAAGCAAATGTTTTGTGTTTGTTGGGTATGATGGGGAAAAGAAAGGTTACCGTCTGTTTGATCCCAGTAAACCTAAATATATATTTGTAGAGCATAGTGTTAAATTTGTACAACATAAATTCACCAGATGTGCTGAGAAAAATGTTGAAATGAGCGATGTAATGTATTGTCCGTTGCATGACATTGTAAATGATGATGAAAACATAATTGGACAGGATAATAAACTGCCAATCATTGAAGTTTCAGTTGCTGGTCAGGTTAGTGACAACATTGATGTTCCAGGTATTGCTCAGGTTAATGAAGGCATTGTTGTAATTCATGATGATGAAAATGATGAGATTGACCAGTTTGGTGTTCCAGAAAATGCAGATAGGAGGTACCCTTTAAGGGAGAGACGCCCAAAACAATTTCCTGATTATGCGGTCTATTTTGCTGAAAGTGGTGGTTATGTGGAACCAACCACTGTGTCTGAAGCACTTAACGGTCAGGATGGCATGCAATGGAAAGAGGCGATGGAGGGAGAACTCGAGTCATTTCATGATAATGATGTATAGACATTAGTTGATAAACCTGATGAAACAAATATTGTAACATGCAAATGGGTGTTTAAAGTGAAACGTAATACTGAAGGTAATGTGTCAAAATTTAAAGCACGCTTAGTGGCTAAAGTTTGTTTGTTCTCAACAGTACGCAGTTGATTATCTGGAAACTTTTGCACTTGTAGTGCGGTATAGTACATTGAGATTAATTTTGCTCTTGCTGTAAATATGGATCTGGAAGTTCATCACATTGATGTTTCAACAGCTTTTTTGAATGGCGTTCTTAAAAATGATATTTATATGTACCCCCCAGAAGGTTATGAGTGGGACAGTTCAAAAGTTTGTGAGATTCGAAAAGCTGTTTATGGCTTGAAGCAAGCATCTCGGACTTGGTATGAGAGGGTTAATGACATTCTTACTGAAATCGGTTATAAGAAGTCTCTGTATGAACCATGTGTATATTACTGTAAAGATTCATCATCTTTTGTTGTTATTGCCCTCTATGTTGATGTTTTTTTGTATTTTTTAATAATCATGTCCAAGTGGAGAAACTGAAGTCTGTGTTGCATTCTCATTTTAAGATCAAAGATTTGGGACAAGTCTCTGAATGTCTGGGGATGAGAGTTCAAAGAAGCAAAGATTGTATTAGATTGGAACAGATGGGTTATCTGTTAGATGTTTTGGATAGGTTTAACATGTCAGATTGTACTCATGTGAAAACTCCAATGGAAACAGGTTTGTTGTTGGAGAAATCCACATCCTGTGACAAATCCTATCCCTATAAACAGGCTATTGGTGCTTTGATATACCTTTCCATTTGTACCAGGGTAGATATTGCATATGTAACTAATTATTTGAGTCAGTTCAATAATTGCTATGGTAAGGGACATTGGGCATGTGTCCAGAGAGTGTTCAGATACTTGAAGGGTACGGTGGATGTTGGTATCATTTCATTAGGGACATCTTAAAGAAATGCTAAGTAAGGTTGTCCTATATGCCTACTGCTGAAATGATTGCTGATGTATTGACTAAATATCTGCCAATTCATGGTCATGTGAAATGTGTTACTGGCATTGGTTTGTCCTAAGTGCAGCATTATGCTGCATTGCTCGATTATTAAGGGAGAGTGTTGAAGAGAATGAATATTTCTCGTACTTTCTAATCTCGCTCGCATGTAAATATCGTTTGTCTTTTGTCAAGGATATATTCTTTGGCTTTATGTTCTTTGCCTTTTGTCTGTACTCAGTATTCTGTGTTCTTGTTCATTACAATCTAACTCAACATGTGTTTGTGTATTTCAATACGTTCATCCCGTGTTTAACTGATACAATAGAAACCCAGTCGATAGTCGGTGGCGAGTGTATTACCCAGATCTCTTCTATAAACGTATTAATTTCTGTTCCGCCCCTTCAAACAACAGTAACTAATACTTTCACTGCAAGATTCTTTGATCTAATTATACCCATGTGCACATAATTTAATTCACAAGGAAGTTCACAGGCTCTACAACAAATAGCTTATAAAGATAATAGCGGAAACTCCTCGCCAAAACAGGAGACAGCGCTCCCCAGCACCGCCTAGCGGTCCGAGTTGGCAACGTAAGACCCGCTGATTTACAACCGTGAGATCGAACCAAACAATTATAAGAAATTATTGACCTGTGGATGATCTAATTATCCGATTGTAATGGTTGGTACTGGGAGTATTTGTGCCATATATGGCTGTAATAATTATAAACAACAAAGTGACCCAAAATCTTTCTTCAGGTTCCCAAGAAATTATTGTAAACAAGTAGCCTACCATTACACTGATAGTTCGGTTTTCTTTTAATACAGAATGCTTTTACAATATAATTTAGCGTATTTTAGCCTGTTCTTTATACATTTATAGATGCACGTTGTGGGTTATTCGAAGCCGAAGAGCTGACTTAGATGACGTATTGAAAAGGAATGGCCCAGAACATTTAAACAGAACTCATGTTGTATGTTCAGACTACTTTGTGGAGAAAGATTTCAGGAACAAAAACTTGTTAAGTCAAGGGTAAGATCTTTGTAGGTTGTTGATAGTAGGCCTATTGGAGAGAGACACATAAAAGTGAAACATGGGACTGTCAAAAGAACTGAGAAGTTTAAATATCTAGGTGAATGGATAGAACCCAATGGGCTAGATAAAGAAGCAAATAGGGCAAGAGCTAGAAAATTGGATTTGGCGTATAGGTTAACCCAGAACAGATACAACAAACGAGCAATATCCTACAAGGCAAAACTCAGACACTATAGCACAGTAGTAAAGCCAGAGGGTCTGTACGCCTCGGAGTGCTTGACACTGAATAAAAAAGGGGATCTTCAGGAACTGGAAAAAAAGGAGAGGAAAATTTTGCGGAAAATTTTAGGACCACAGAAAACTGCTGACGGGACATGGAAGAACAGAAGGAATGATGACCTCTATAAACATACTGAAAAAATTACTGTCACAATGCGGAAGCGAAGGTTGAAATTCTACGGACATTTGGTGAGAATGGATGAGAACCGACTGACTAAGAGGATATTCAAGTATATTACAGAGCTGAAGGCTACAACTAAGTGGGTAGAAGAGGTTAAAAGAGACGCCAAGGAAAGTGGACTCTCAGTGGATGTGATCCACAAAAGAAAAGAGTTCAGAAACCGAATTGACAACATCAAGATATTCGAGGAGAAAACACCTAAAATTAGAGCCAAACTGGTAATATCCGAGGAGGAGCGAAAGATCAGAAGTGAACGAATGAAGAGGTTTTGGGAAGAGAAGAGGAGATTAACCAGAAAGCCTTAGGTTCCATGCGGTCCACAGGCGGCCAAATTCGGAAGAAAGAAAGAAGGCCTATTGTTAATATTGAAATAACATCCTTTATAAAACGTGGTATAATAATATAATATCGTATGGCCTCGGGTGCCGGGTGCAAGCTTTGTTATTTGTCACCCAGAGGGTAGCTTGCATGTCGAATTTCGTTGTTCCTTGACTATGAAAGTCAAGGAAGTTAGATGTTAGATATCTAAGCTCCTTGAACATTATAGCGCTTTCTAGTAGAGAAATGAGGAACTTTGTGTTGGCGGAAACTCCCGAGATTAATTTTGCCATTATGAACTCGGCCTATTGATTTCAAATGGGTTCTTTGACATGCCTACATCGTATCACATGCGTATCGTATTTTTGCCGCCTTTCAAAAATCACTTACCACGGTCAGGAGCGAACCTGCAATCTTGGGGTTAGTAGACCGACACGCTATCCACTCACCCACCGTGGCAAGCTATAAAACGTGGTGACTCTACGGTACAGTAGGCCTAACATTTAACAACATGCTTCAATATTTCCGATTGAAAGTGTACGTAGTTATTTATTGTTGTTATAAGGGGCTGAACAGCGAGGTCATCTGCCTCTAAAGTGTACGTATTGCACTATTAAAGCTAAGGAGGTTGGTGTAATCTAACAAGTTCAGAAACACAAATTTTAATTTTACTGACTTTATTAGGAAATATATAAGAAGGTAACTGTTTTTGTAATGTAATTAAGCGTGCTCAACTCGTTTTTAAATACCAGTATGTCAAAAAGGATAGATTAAAACCAATATGCTAATATTTCCTTGTAATTATCTGGCCTGGTGCAGTGCCTTCAGTTCTACTGCCTATGGCAAAGCAAACCATATGCAGAAGCAGTCTAGTATTTTTTAGAATTCTATATAAATATTGTACAGAACCAAGTATCTTTTGTTTCTTTTAACACTAATCTTTAAATTATTTGCTGCCTAAATATCAAGCCGAGACATATGTTAACTTCACAATGCAATTTCTGTCGGTGCACACTCAAAAATGCTAGCCGTGGGTGGCAAGGCGAGTAATGCTGTCAACTCGCACCAAGAGATGGCACTGTGATCGCTGTCTCCAAACGAGCGCATGCTTTTACGGCCGAGTTTCCGCTATTATCTTTATAAGCTATTTGTCTACAACTCAACTTACTGTAGCTATTAAAGACACAACAAACACTCGAATCCTTTGTTCACGTGGATTTTTTGTTACGAGTAACTTCAACATGTAAATAGTGTATCTATAGCTGGCATCGTTTTGTAAACCTATACAGTATAATTTACCGTGATTGAAAACACACGGAACATTTAAACTGGGTCCATTTCAAGATTATTGATATAAAATATCGCATTTCTGCTGCTCATGAATTGCTCTCGACTTAACCTTTAAGTTGTTAGGTGGTTTAAAATTACATAAGTGGATAGGTGGGGTGCTGAGATCACCCCAAAGTTTTGCTGGAATATCTCGGACATACATTTTTCAGAAAATTTCTTGCTTATTTTGCATACTATTCACATCCTTTTAAGCCAGTTTTAATTACATTACAACAATAAATTAATTCACTAAAGAAATTAAAGCCTTTGGAAGATATACCTATATTTTTTCGTTGCTTGATTCTACATGTTGCTATTTCAAGCATTTTGCGTTGGCTAATTTCTTAGAAAAGTTCAGTTTTGTGTTTTACTGAGCTAAACTTGACATACATCCATAAAACACCACAACATTTAATGATATTCTGTTTTACAATGAGAAATTTTGAAAGAGAAAGAGACTGATAATCGAACGTTGCTTCACGTCCGTAGGTATAACCTTAAATTGCCCTACACGTGTCCCCCGGGTGGTGCTAAGAAAGCAACAGTGATAAGATGCCGCCGTACTGCGCCATGGGGTCTCACGGCCAAGACAGTAGAAATAACACGAAAAGTCCTTCTAAGGACTCGGCATTCAATACTCGGACCTTGGGCCCTCAACTAACGGTTTGCCAGCTTAACATTGAGGGCATTAGTAGAGCTAAGTGTGATTATTTATCCAAGATACTCATGGAAACATCAGTAGATGTAGTGGTACTACAAGAAACTCACACCGAAGATGGTATTCAGTTGTCTAATAGGGGTAAAATTCCTGGATACAAGATAGCGACGGAACTGCATCATCCAAAATATGGTATTGCTATTTATATTAATAACTAGCTGAAGTACCCGTGCTTCGCTACGGGTCGTAAATAAATTAAAATGTGATGGTGACAGTTAAAACAGGGGATAGGCGAGGTGCTGCGCAGAGGGAGATTAAGGATGGAACATTTTGTCCAACTACACCGCTCTGCCTTGACCGTGTTTTATAGCACACATTTAGGTTTTACTCGCTAACGGTTGGAGATACATTTCGGATGGAAAATGCAATTTTTAACCTCGTATATGCCATCAAAAGTTTGCTATTTCTTAGCGTTCTCTTTTTATTTGAAATGGAAATATGAAAGTTTAAAACCAAAGGGTAGAGTGACGTCACTAAAATGGTCGCCATCTTTGAATAGTGCAAGGTATTGAAATCAAAAGTAACCTGTATGTTAACCAGGTAAATCTGCTACTTCCATGTAAAATTCATGTAAATCGGACCAGTGGTACTTGCGTGATTGAGTAATACACAGACACACACCATCTCATTTTTAGTCTCGCTTCGCTCGCATCATAGTCGTGTCATATTGTTATTCAATGAAATGCAGGTTTAACCCCGTTAACACCCCTTTAGAACCTGAATATCCTAAAATCCCTCCTTAGTAGATGTTTTCGACACACAACAAACATATCCACAAAATATCATTCTTCTAACATTAATAGTTTTGGTTGGTCGATGAGAGTTAACATCCAAAAATCCTTCCTTAGTGGACGTTTTTCTTCCAGAATTTCACCCCTCCCCATAGGCCTCTTAAATTGGATTTATGAAAAAAAGGTCGAACACCTATTTATTTTATTTATTTATTTATTTATTTATTTATTTATTTTAAGCTGATTGATTTCCTCCGAGTTTCAAACTCCTCGCCTATGTCGTTTAAGAGATACACGCTCCGTTAAGAATCTTTCAACCCCCACTTTTCATCCCTTTCACCTCATAATATACACTACATCGATAAACCATTAGACATGTGTCAGCTTATTTTTAATGATTAGTATATATGCCAAGTATCACATCCCCAAATGAAACCACTCGTGAGATATTGTTATTCAATGAAATGCACGTTTACCCCCTTAACACCTATTTAGAACCTGAATATTCAAAACTCTTTCCTTAGTGGACGTTTTCGACATAAAACGAACATATCCCCAAACTCTAATGTTTCCAACTTCAATAATTTTGGCTGGGCGATGATGAGTGAGTGAGTCAGTCAGGACATTTTCTTTCATTTATATTTGATAATTTCACCCCTCCCCATGAACCCCTTAAATTGTATTTATGAAACAAACGGTCAAACACCTATTTACTTATTTAAAGCTGTTTTCCCCCTGAGTTTGATGAGTGAGTGAGTCAATCAGTTAGGACACTTTCTTTCCTGTTATTTTTTCCCCCAGAATTTCACCCCTCTCCAAGGGCCCCTTGAATTGGATTTATGAAAAAAAAACGGTCGAACACATATTTACTTGTATTTTAAGCTGTTTTTTCCCGCAGAATTTCAAACTTCCCGCCTATGTGGTTTAAGAGGTACACGCTCCGTTAAGAATCCCTCAACCCCCAATTTTCACCCCTTTTACCTCATACTATACACCACATCGATAAACCTTTAGATATATGTCTGATTATTTTTAATGATTAGTTTATATACCGAATAGCACATCCCCAAAGAAACAACTCATGAGATATCGTTATTCAATGAAATGCACGTTTACCCCCTTAACATCTCTTTAAAACCCGAATAAAAATAGTCATTCCTTAGTTGACGTTTTGACATACAGCGAACATATTCCCAAAATTTCATTTTTCCAACATTAATAGTTTTCGCTGGGCGTGATGAGTGAGTGAGTCAGACAGGACATTTTCTTTCAATTATTTTTACCAGAATATCACCCCTCCCCATGGGCCCCTTAAATTGGATTGATGAAAAAACGCTTGAACACCTATTAACTTATTTTTTGAGCTGTCATTTTCCCCTGAGTTTGATGAGTGAGTGAGTTAGTCAGTCAGTTAGGACACTTTCTCTCCTTTATCCCCCCAGAATTTCACCCCACCCCATTGGCCCCTTAAATTAATTTATGAAAAAACGGTCGAACACCGATTTACTTAATTTTTTAGCTGATTTTTTTTCGCTAAGTTTCAAATTTCTCGCCTATGTCGTTTAAGAGATATGCCTACACGCTCGGTTAGGAATCCTTCCACCCCCACTTTTCACCCCTTTCACCTCATAATATACACCACATCCTAAACCCCACAGACTCGTGTCTTCTTATTTTTAATGATGAGTTTACGTGCCGAGTATCACATCCCCCAATGAAACCAATCGGGAGATATTGCAATTCAATGAAATGCAGGTCTACCCCCTTAACACCCCTTTAGAACCTGAATATCCAAAAATCCTCTCTTAGTGGGCATTTGCGGCCCTTTGGGAAGCTGCATACCAAATTTCATTCCAATCCGTCGGTGGTTTCTGAGATTTCGTGATGAATGAATGAGTGAGTGAGTGGTATTTGACAAATATATATAGTAGATGATAGTGTCAAGTCTTTGTTATGCTAAACTCGGTTGACAGTGCTGTGTGAGCAGTTGAGTAACTAACGGGATTTCAAGTAAAGATCCTCTTTTTCTATACCGGTAGTGCAGAGCAGAACTGGCATCCAGTCGGCCGTGTCTCGACTTTAGCTATGTTGCCATGGAAACTGTCTGGCTTGCCATTCCTTCATGAGTATATTTTATGATTTGATTAGCCTGTGGTTGAGTGCCAAAGGGCCGAAATCAGAAGAATGAGAAAGACTATCGAAAATTCATGTAGCCAGCGGTTCCTTCTGGATCCTAAACTATATGTATGCAAAATTTGGTTGAGATTGGTGGAACGGTGTAGATTTGTATACGGAACAGACCCACCCACATACATACCCACATACAGACTTTCACTTTTATATATAAGATGACATTGAAGACTATACAGTCTTGCCTTCTGATATACGCCAGAATGTATTCTCAGCTTCCATCAAGATACAGAATGTTACCATCATGAACATCTATAAACATCCACTGGTCTGCTGGCCAGATCCCGTCGCACTTGTACCTGATGAAGATAGTGTAATACTTGGTGATTTCAACAGCCATCATACTTCCTGTTAGAAGAATTGTTCTTTACTTATTCTGAAAGGGAGTAGCAGCCTTTCAGAATAAATCAATTCTTTACTAGTCTTATAGACGGTTAAGATATTGATAATATAAGCCAAATAATGGCTACACTGCGTCCTGCTGCACGGCTGAAAGCAACGGGAAACTACAGCCGTATGCTATTCCCGAGGATATGCATCTCTCTATGCATAATTACATGTGATGATGGCCTCCTCCCTTGTAAAATTTCAATCCGGAGGTAAACTAGTCCCCCGTTCGGATCTCCGGGTGGGGACTACTCGAGAGGGGGTTAACATCACAGAAGTGACAAAGAGGAAATCTGGCATTCTACGGATCGGAGCGTGGAATGTTAGAAGTCTGCTAGGAAGTGGAAGGTTAGAAAACTTAGAAAGGGAAATGGATAGGTTGAGGTTGGATTTGGTTGGGATTAGTGAAATGCGCTGGCAGGAAGAACAGGACTTTGGGTCAGGAGACTATTGGGTCATTAGCACTAAATCAAACAATGGCCAAGCAGGGGTTGGCCTCATATTGAATAGGAAACTTGGACAGCGGGTGGAATATTATGAGCAATATAGTGAACGGATTATTGTAGCAAAAATCAATACTAAACCTACTTGCACCACAGTGGTACAAGTCTATATGCCTACCAGTCAAGCTGATGATGAGGATGTTGAAAAGGTCTACGAAGAAATAGACGAAATTCCGAGGTATATCAAGGGTGATGAAAATGTTATAGTAATGGGAGATTGGAATGCTGTGGTAGGAAAAGGGAGAGAAGGGAAGATAGTAGGAGATTTCGGATTGGGTGAAAGGAATGATCGAGGAAGCAGGCTGGTAGAATTCTGCACCGAGCATGAATTGGTCATAGCTAACACCTTATTCAATAACCACAATAGAAGAATATACACATGGATGAGACCAGGAGATACAGGGCGTTACCAAATCCACTTCATTATGGTCAAGCAGAGGTTTCGAAACCAGATTTTGGATTGTAAAACATATCCTGGTGCTGACATAAACTCTGATCACAATCTGGTTGTAATGAAATGCAGATTAAAGTTGAAGAAACTGAAGAAAAGTCAAAAGCCAAAAAGGTGGGCAATAGACAGACTGAAAGAGAAGGATGTAAACGAACGATTCAAGAAGAGTATAAAGGAAGGACTAATGAAATACCCTAAACAAACTTCAATTGCAGACGAATGGGCACTTTTGAAGAATGAAATAACAAAATCCGCAGAAGAAAACATTGGTAGGAAAGAAAGAATAGGTAGAAAACCGTGGATCACTCAGGATATACTAGAATTGATGGATGAAAGGCGGAAACAAAATAATCTAAGAGATGAAAAGGGGAAAGCAGAATACAGACGTCTGAGAAATGAGGTTAACAAGAAGTGCAAGGAAGCGAAAGAAGAATGGTTGAAAGAGAAATGTGCAGGTATAGAAAATTGTCTGAAATTAGGAAAAGTAGACACAGCTTATCGAAGGATTAAGAATACTTTTGGGGAAAAGAAGACTAAGTGCTGTAATATTAAGGACACAAATGGAAAGCCTCTAGCAGATAGGGAAGAAAAGGTTGAGAGATGGAAAGCTTACATAGAGAGTTTGTATAAGGGAAAGGAGATTGAGAATCATGTAATGGAAAGGGAGGAGGAAATTGATGAGGATGCGAAAGGAGATTTAATATTGAGATCAGAATTTGATAGAGCTTTGGAAGACTTAAGCAGGAACAAAGCACCAGGCATAGATGATATACCGATTGAGTTGCTACGCTGCATAGGAGATGAAGGTCTGATCAGGTTATTTCACTTGGTGTGTAGGATTTATGAGACAGGTGAGGTACCCCCTGATTTCAAGAAGAATGTAATCATCCCTATACCAAAGAAAGTGGGAGCTGACAGATGTGAAGATTACCGTACAATCAGCATGATTACTCATACTTCAAAGATCCTGTCTAGAATAATTTACAAGAGGATTGAAAGCCAGATAGAAACGGAGTTGGGTGAAGACCAGTTTGGTTTCAAGAGAAATGTAGGAACAAGGGAAGCTGTACTAAGTCTTAGGCTGATTTTGGAAGGTAGAATAAGGAAAGATAAGAGAACGTTCATGGCTTTTGTAGACTTAGAAAAGGCTTTTGATAACGTTGATTGGACTAAATTGTTTGACATTTTGAAATCAATTGGAATAAAGTACAGGGATAGGAGGGTGATATACAATCTGTACAGAAACCAGACAGCAGTCATTCGAGTTGAAGGACATGAGCGAGAAGCTGGTATTCAGAAAGGTGTAAGGCAAGGCTGCAACTTATCACCCATACTTTTCAATCTTCACATTGAACAAGCAATGAAGGAAATTAGAGAAAAATTTAAAGTGGGAGTGAAGATTCAAGGAGAAATAATTTCAACGCTGAGATTTGCTGATGACATCGTCATCTTGTCCGACAAGCCTGAGGATTTGAATGAGTTTTTGAATGGTATGGACTCCGTCTTACGGAAAGATTTCATGATGAAAATAAATAAATGTAAAACAAAAATACTGGAATGCAGCCGAAATAAATCAGAAACCTCTATGGAGATCAAATTGGCAGGTGAAAAGCTGAAGGAAGTAGGAGACTTCTGTTACTTAGGAAGCAGAATAACCAGTGATGGACGAAGCAAAGAGGATATCAAAAGTAGGTTGGCTCAGGCAAAGAAAGCATTTCTACAAAAAAGGAATCTGCTGACATCGAATATAGATTTAGGTATTAGGAAGTCATTTTTGAAAGCCTTTGTCTGGAGCGTGGCGCTCTATGGAAGTGAAACTTGGACTATTGGTGCAGCAGAAAAGAGGAGAATTGAAGCATTTGAAATGTGGTGTTACAGGAGAATGATGAAGATCAGATGGGTAGATAGGGTTACAAACAAAGAGGTATTAAGACGAGTGGGAGAGGAGAGATGTTTCTGGCGACTGCTAATGAAGAGAAGAGATAGGTTGATAGGACACATACTAAGACATCCAGGAATAGCAAGCTTAGTTATGGAAGGAAGGGTCGAGGACAAAAACTGTAGGGGTAGACCAAGGTTAGAATATGTTAAACAGATTGCCTCGGATGTAGGGTGTCGGAGCTATGTAGAGATTAAACGATTAGCTCAGGACAGGGAGAGCTGCATCAAACCAGTCAAAAGACTGAAGACTCAAACAACAACATACTTCCTGGGGATATGACAGAAATGATGATAATGGGGACAAGTTGTTTGAATGGATGGATTTAAATAATCTTGCACTGATATTTGAAGCTAAAGACCGAGGCACATTCCATTCAGCTCGTTGGAACCAGGACTACTCTCCTGACCTATGTTTTGTATCACACAGCCTAATGACTCCAACACCACAAATCCGTAGACAAGTTCTGAATGTCTTCCCGCGCAGCCAACACAGACCCATAATTTATAACATCGGTATTCATATACCTGTAATAAGATCTGGACCCCAACCCCGCTGGAACTTCCAAAAAGGTGACTGGGATATGTACGCAAGATATACTGATGCTAATGTTCGATGGGTGCAACCAACCGCTGAGAACTATGACCGGTTTGTTGGCTTGATCAAGGCTGCTGCCAAAAGAAGCATCCCTAGAGGAGTCCGAAAAGACTATATCCCTGGTTGGAATGAAGAAACAACTCGTCTAAGCTGTGAATTTGAAAAAGACAGCAACCGTGAGAAAGCAATTGAAGTGCTGAAATCCTTGGACAGTGCTAGAAGAGAGAAATGGTCCAAGACTGTTGAAAACTTGAATTTTACCCACTCGAGTAGGAAAGCATGGTCCCTCATAGAAAACTGGACCCAACGTCTATACCATCGAGAAAGCAATAAAGTATCAATGTAGAATCCATAGCAACCAACTTGTTTCTACATCTAGGACTGAAGGACAGAAGAAGTTCAGTAGAAAGATACGACTAGAATTCAACCAGTTAAATCAAGAAGTCCAACCACATCCGTTGTACTCACGCCCATTTTCTTTAGAAGAGATACAAAAGGGTTTAGATGGTCTTCAGACTGGCAAAGCAGCAGGATTTGATGGTGTGTACCCAGAGTTCCTTAAGAAATGTGGCCCAGCAACCAAGCGAAGGCTTGCCACCTTCTTCAGCTCCATTCTGCATTCAGGACGCCTGCCTCCATCTTTCAAGAAGACCAAAATTATTGCAATATTGAAACCAGGGAAGGTCCTAAGCTACCTCAATGCTACGGACCTATTTCCTTACTTAGTGTCACCTACAAAGGCTTTTACTGAATAGGATTGCTCCTGCAAATGAGTCACTGATTCCTGTTGAACAAGCTGGATTTCGCCCAAAACGAGACTGCTGCGATCAAGTCCTTGCCCTGTCTTCCTATCTAGAAGCTGGTTTTGAGAAGAAGCCCAAAAGTGTTTCTGTCTTCCTGGATCTCTCAGCAGCCTATGATACTGTCTGGAGGAAAGGACTTCTCCTCAAACTTATAAAGGCAGTTCCTTGCCTTAAAATAGTCACCCTGATTGGCAATATGCTGAGTAACAGGCTATTCCAAGTGTTCACTGAAAATGTTAGAAGCAGGTTCCACACTATTAATAATGGGCTGCCACAGGGATCAGTTCTATCCCCTCTGCTATTCAACTTGTACACCCATGATCTGCCCGAAACTCTTTCCCGAAAATTCATCTATGCGGACGATATTACAGTCCAAAATACCACCTTTAATGAAGCAGAGGATATAATGAATGCAGATCTTCAGAAGATGGATGAGAACTTCAAGAAGTGGCGCCTCCAGCCAAGTGCTTCAAAATCTGAAGTTGCCACATTCCACCTTAACAACCTAGAGGCAAACTACCAGCCTAGAGTTAAGTTTAGGAATCAATACCTAAAGTACAACAGATTTCCTAAGTACTTAGGCATAACATTGGACAGGACACTGACATATCAACAACATACAGAAAAAAACTGCTGCAAAACTAAAAAGTCGCAATAACCTACTTAGTAGGTTAGCTGGAACATCATAGGGCGCTGACGCCAGCACACTCAGGACTACCGCTCTGGCTGTCGTGTATTCTCCAGCTAGGGGCCGATAACCTAGATGTTAGGCCCCTTAAAACAACAATTATCATCATCATCATATTTTCCAGCTGAATATTTTGCAGACGTGTGGTTGAACAGCTCTCACTGCCGACTCGTAGATATACAATTCCGCCAGGCAATGCGCATCATCTCTGGTACTCTACGTTGCACCCCTACCCAGTGGCTACCTGTACTTTGTAATATCGCTCCACCCCTTATAAGGAGACAACAAGCTCTTGTTCGCTTGTGGTACAGGATCAAAGAAAATGCTGAGCTTCCTATTCATCAGGATATCATACGGCTCTCTACAAAGAGATTGAAATCCCGAAAGCCAGCATGCAAAACTGCTATTGATCTTTCGTCCACTGAGTTCAACCTCCGAAATGCCTGGAGAGATGAATGGCGAAACTCCTCACCTCGCGGCTTACTTCAAATCAGTGACCCCACCACAAGACTTGCTGGTTTTAATCTTCCTCGGGCAGTTTGGTCAAGGCTCAACAGAATCCGATGTGGTACCGGTCGAACAGGTGCAGCCCTACACCAGTGGGGTTGGATAGATCCCCCCCGATGTGACTGTGGTTTTGAAATGCAGACTATCGAGCATATTGTGCAGGAGTGCCCTCTGCATTCATATCCCGGCGCCTTGGATGATCTCCACTCAGCAACTCCTGATGCAATTGCGTGGAATACAGACCTTCCTGTCCAATTTGATGTGATGGTCCTAATGCTGTGAATAGTGTTTATTGTAAATAGTGTATATACTGTAATTATTTTCTGTCTTGTAAGCATCATACGCGAAATAAATAATAAAATTAATAAAAATTGGGAAGTTTCTGTCTTTAGTAACAAAGTTCATGTAAAAATCACTCACTAATGTAAAGATTACATTGTATTTTTAATACACTTATGTCACGAAACCATTACTGAAATCTTAACAGTCATCAGTGTCATCAGAGGAAGAATCATTGCAGCACGTGCGGCATATACTCTCCATATGATTCAGAAGTGTATGGTTTTCTTGTCTGACTTATTCAGTTTCTTCTTCAAGCATTCTCCTTATACGCTGTTGTTCCTTATCGGAAGACATGGTAAGGCAAACAAAGCTTCTACACAGAACTGGGTGTATAATCTAAAAAGGACTTAGCCAACAAATATATTACGCAAGTTGTTAGGTGGGGTGTATACAGCACCCCAGTGTCAATAAACGTTTATAGCATTCAAACAGTTTGTTACTTATGGCCAACAATGAGTTTATTTCAAATGACAATGTTCGGTGAGAAGCTACTGAGCCCGACACCATCATAGCCAACTTAGTAACTTTACAACATAACAAATAATAATGCTGGGGTGTTGTGAGCACCCCACATAACCACTGGAGGGTGGCATGACGTCACTCGGAGATCAAACACGGCCAACGAGAAAGACAGGCCATGGCGCGTAAACCTAATCCTTTTGTGACGTAGGCAATGTAGTGCTTGATGGTGCTTGTACGTTTAAGTCGAGAGCAATTCATAAGCAGCAGAAATGCGATATTTTATATACATCTTCTTGAAATAGATCCATTTTAGATGTTCCGTGTGTTTTCAATCACGATAATTATACTGTATAGGTTTACAAAACTACGCCAGCTATAGATAGCCTATTTAAACGTTGAAGTTACTCGTAACAAAAATCCACTCGAACTAGGATTCAAGGATTCGCTGTGTCTTTAATAGCTGCAACGAGTACGGTACAGTAAGTTGAGTTGTAGAGCCTGTGACCTTCGTTGTAACTTATGTGGACATGAGCAGTGATATGAGTATAATTAGATCAAAGAAACTTGCAGTGAAAGTATTACTTAGTTAATGTTGTTTTAAGGGGCGGAACAGATATTAATACGTTTATAGAAGAGATCTGCGGAATACACTCGCCACCGACTAACGACTCATATCAATACATTCTATGAAGACAAGTGGTAAATGAATACCAGAATTTATACAGATTCAATTATGAAGACAAGATGACTACCACACAGGCAGTAAGACGAAGACCATAGAATATTATGTTCGTGAATATCTTTCTATAAAAAACGTTTCATACATTTATGTATATCGTTCAACTAAAAGAGTTATACATGCATATATTGTCCGGCACTATTCATAGCTTATTTAAAGTGCATCTTAGACCATCCTCCCTTTTCGTCACTTTTAACACCTTAGCTTATTGAAAATATGTCATTTATGATATATATGTTAGCCCACAGGGAAAGTCGATTCTTAGTAAGAGTTGACTCTCCCTAGGCAGAGTCAGCTCTTACTAAAAATATCAGTAATAGTTGATTGAAAACTAACAGATCAACTTTTCCTAGGGAGAGTTAACTATGCCTGCTGTGGTTTAGTAAAAGTTGATTCACAGATGCTGCTCACAAAATGTAACCGCGCGCGCCAAACCATTGTTATGATTATTAAAATATTGCCATTGTTTGGACTCGTACTTCCATTATTGGACCGACCGTTATCGATCGGAACATTTCTTTGTTTTAATACCCCACCATACAACAGGCAGTTGCCATTCGTCATTACTCGGCTCTTTATTGTTGCGCAATAGTGACACACGATTCATCTACGTTTAAATAATTAGTTTAAGTGTGTAATAATTATGTCAGACACCACGGCAGAACATTTTCGTGAAAAACTGCAGCAGGAACGCCCGACTTCCGAGGTAAATTCACTGACATTGACCAAATTGAAATATGAATGCTGCATTCAAAAAGTGAAAAATCTAAAAACTGCAATTAAAAAAGAGGGTAACGATACCTGGTTTTTAAGACGTTATGACATTATTGAAGTAAATGGTATTACAAAACTAATACACCCTGTCACAGACCAAGACAGCATAAGGTATTACGTTTTTGATGAAGAGTTGTTTGGAGTTCTTAATGAAGCGTACATAGCCTATCCACTGGACACGGAAGAAGAGATCGTATGATTCAGCAATTGAAAGGAAATTTCAAAATGTTATTTCAAAGGAAATTTTACTATTTTTAAGCTTGTTCGAACCTTGAGATCAAAAATTGAAACATAAAAGGAAGGGAATGGTTGTAAAGCCTTTGTTATTCAAGGAAATGAATTCACGATGTCAAGTGGACTTTCAGTCGCAACCTGATGAAGACTTCAAATTTATAATGGTGTACCAGGACCATTTAACAAAGTTGGTTGTGCTAATACCACTGAAATCAATGACTGCAGACGAAGTGTGCAATAATATCGTTGATATTTTTACTTTGTTGGGTGCTCCTTGTATTTTACAATCAGACAATGGCAGAGAATTTGTTAGTAAAATTATTGATAGTCTGGTTAATACATGGCTGAACTTCAAAATGGTGCACGGCAAACCGCGATATAGAGTCAAGGTAGCGTCGAAAGAGCCAACCAGGACATAGAGAATATGATAACCACCTGGATGCAAGACCACAAAACATCAAAATGTAGTGAAGGCTTTAAGTTTACTCAACTTATGAAAAACAGTGCATTGCATAGTGTGATAAAACGATCCCCGTATGAGGCAATGTTCCGTTGCCTCCCGAGACACGGCTTATCTAATTCAAAACTACCAACTGAGGTACTGGCAAATTTAGAAACAGAAGAGGATCTTCAATGCGCAATTGATTAAATTCAGCAACAACAACAAAACGAAATTGGAAGTAACGGGAATGGAAATCCTGATGAAAATGAAACAAACCAAAATTTATCAAGTGGTGAAAAGCTCGTAGATGATAGTGATTATCTCCTCACTGACCTGGACAAGTCTACTGAGGGCATCAAGAGACATAGAAATGAAGCTTTCTACTGTCTAGAACAAGCTGAACGCATGAAAAAACTCAAATCACATTCATCCGCCAGTAGAAAAAGGAGCATCAGTTCGAATTCCTGTTCCCGATGTTGACCGTGGTATAGGAGATGCTCGATCTATCCTTGGCGTGGTACTGCAGGTTGTCGATGATGGATTTTATCGAATTGGAACGAGAAATGGAATTCTAAAGCAGCTTTTCTCAAGGTAAGTTTTCAAAGCTAAAATAAAAGATATCTCTCTCTCCTTGCTCTCGCTGCCCTTAGTATTAAATTGTTCAGATTTCAATGATTACATTTTTCAGGTCTCAATTCTGTAAATATCCTACGAACATTATCCAAGAAAATGAAGTTCCTATGTATAAAACAATAGCTGTGAGCACTGTTGCAACTTCACAATCACTTGGAAGTGGACAAGGTTTTTTCAAATGTTCTTGCAACACTAAATGCGAATCCATGAAATGCATGTGTAAGAAGAAAAGTGTACTTTGAAACTCAAAGTGTCACAAATCTTTACCGTGCTGTAATAAATGATAAATAATATGTCTATCTATTTATGTATTTTGAAGGTTTCTTTATTAGTTTCTCTTAAGCATTTCTCTCTCTTAATGTATTGGTTTTGCCTCCCTATTTGTTCTTTATTAGCTAGTACCGTTTCCTTGCAAATAGTCAACTGTTACTACCTCAAGACAGTGAGAGTATACTTTCCCTAGGTATAGTCAACTCTGACTAGTAAATGTTGATTGAAATTGAACACTTACCGCTTTTAATCAACTTTTACAGAAAAGATCAGTAAGAGTCGACTTTACCTAGGGAGAGTCAACTCTTACTGGAGAATCGACTTTCCCTGTAACATATACACCTTCCAGGGAGTTGTTGGGAGTTTCTTGGGAGTCGTTTCACAATTTCTTCATACTCAATAGCCACTGCTGCACCGCAATAATTGTTATTTCACGGATATAAAGCATTTTTCGTCACTTACGGACGCCATCTTGAACAGTCTTGTGACACCCGAAAGTCGATCATGTGACTACGTTACCAACTTGAATAAAGAAATTCACCACACGCCTTCGCTACTAAGTTAAGCACTGTTTTGCGGAAAATTACTGGTAGTACCACAAGCAAAGAGGTCTGGAGCGAAATCCCCAGGTTAGGTCTGTTTCTGTATGTAAAACATTATTAAGATAGAATTTACGTCCGCTACTAGGTTAGGTACTGCCTGGTCGAAAATTAATTTTGCGGAAAATTACTGCTAGTACTACAAGCGAGGGGGTCTGGGGCGTAAGCCCAGGTTAGGTCTGTTTTTGTATGTAAAACATTAATAAGATATAATTTATGTCCGCTACTTGGTTAGGTACTGCCTGGTCGAAAATTAATGCTAGTACCACTTAAGCAAGGGGGTCTGGGGCATAAGCCCCAGGTTAGGTCTGTTTTTGTATGCAAAACATTATAAATACATAAATAAACACTGTAATTGAGATCACCTTTGACTGAGTATAGTGATTTCATAAATCACGTGCGAAATAGTACCAAACGCGTGGGGTTGGCATTACTGACTCAGTGAGAAAGATGGTGCCCAGAACTTCGATTTCAGCTATATAAGTCGTGTTGCTATTTGGGCGGGATGGTGGGTCTATGACAACGGAGCAGTGAACATCTAATACTCAATCCTCTCCTGATATCCTCCCGACTATTAAATCAGGTAATTTCATTTTTTTAATTTTTTTTTATACAAAGGATGGTCTAAGATGCACCGCTACCCATAGCTTTTCATAACCTACCTAAACGCGTTGTAACCGTCAAGTAATTCGACATAATTAACAAGCAACCGCCAGGGAAAAGTAACAAAGCCTACTCCTCACCTTGTAATCAACTACAACGATTAAGGATAAGTGATCTACTGGTTCTACTTAATGAATAAATAAGTTAATTGTGGCTAAGTATTGGACTCCATAAGATTGATCAGTGTAAGACTTGAGTTGTAATTACCATGTACAGTGTGTTTTGCCAGAAGCCATGGTTGTGTTGGGTCAATGATTTTTACAGCGTGTTTTCTGATATGATATGGGTTAAGTATTCTGTAATTTCAGCATCTTGTAGACAATACGGTTTATGTTCCCGTCATACATAACCCTACCGCAAGTGGTGCAACAGCACTACATTGCTGACGTCACGAAAGCGCACCAGGGCCAGTATTTCTCGCTGGCCGTGGAGATCAAATCCGTATTGCATGGCCTTCTATCTCGGTAGCGTTGGCTCTGCTCTGATAGGCTAAGCTCTGATAAGCGTCTGATTGTCAAATTTGCACAGACATAACGAAAGCGACGAATTGAGTCGACTGTGGTGTAAAATACACACCCAACACATTCTCCGGTTATTATTAAAGCTTGTGGCAATATTTCTATACTACCGTATGCAGTTAACCGTCCTGGTAACAGCTGATTTTGCAGCTCACTAGCCTTTGCAATTTTCGTAAAATAACGTCAAAATTGTAAATAGCCTATATAGGCTTACGACTGTTGTAAGAGAGGGGGAAATTTACAAATAGTTTTGGTAAGTACATTGTATTTTTAAAATGTCCAAATCATCCGATAAGGACGTGGAAGATGAACATGGTCATCTGGTAGATACATTTATGAAAATCACTGGATTTGAGAGAGACAGAGCTAGGAATACAATGCTTCGGTCTGTATGGGACTTAGAAACTGCTTTAGAGGGTTATTACGCAAAGCACGATTTGCATAAACTACCAAAAGGTTCAGTATACAACAAATTCAGGGAATCTTTACTACCTGGTCCAGTCCAACCAGCCCAACCAGAGAAAATTAGCTCAATGGATGAACATCAGATAAGGGAGGATTCAGTCGGGAGTCGCCAAGAAGGTTCCGTGATATCTACAAAGGATATTATATCAGACGTTTTAAAATCTCTTGATCATATTGAATCTCAAGGAATTGAAGCTTCCACCTCAACTTCAGGAACTGGCACAGAGGCACCTAGCCCGACAATAACAATAAAGCTATGGAAGGAAGGTTTCAATATCAATGATGGTCCTTTAATGGAGTATGACGATCCAGAAAACAAGTCATATTTGGATACAGTACGTCAAGGATTAATTCCCCCGGAATCAATACTTAATGTCAGTGATGTAGTGGTGTTCATGAACCTAGAAGACCACCACCACGAAGGTTACAGCCCATTCCGAATGCCAAGTAAACCGTTTGCCGGAAAAGGACAAGGCCCAAAGACATATGTTATCCGTAGTAGAATATATGAAGAATACCAACCTCAACTTGGTAAACTTCCTGAAGATTCTCCAATTCCAGTAGATAATGAAAAACCACGAACGTCGATCTCCGTCCGTCTGCTGGATGGGTCTCGATTGAATGGTCGCTTCAATTATACTAACACCATTGGGGATATTCGAGCTTTCATTGATTATTTTCACCCAAAATATGCTGATGTGAAGTATTCACTGCACACAACTATGCCTATTCTGGAATTGACTGATGACATGACTATATTTGGTGCTCAGATCATGAATTGTATTATCCTCATGAAACGTAAAAAGACGTATAGAGTTGAATAAATCGGGATATGGGAATCTACCCATAGGCCTACGCGATACCATGTACATTGTAGGCACCGGTACCTGTACTGCCGGCCTCTCGTTGCATCGATCTGGTGCTTGGTATAAATACAATGAACAAAATCACTCAACATGGCTCTAAATTAAATCAAAATACAGTAGTTACTGTATCGTTAAGACAATCTCGTTCATTACTTGCCAGAGCTTGTCATTTGCCGTCACTGCTATCGGAATCTTGGTAACTGCTGCTGTCATCACCTGAAGGTACACTGTTCCACAAGAAGTCGTCTTTACTTGCATCAAGTGCGTTAGATATACATGTTTCTTGAAACTCTTTATAACAATGTCTAATGAAATTCTGTTCCAAGCATGTAAAATACAGCCGCACAATATTTCCACCGACAGTCTCCGTAATTTGCCTCCCGTAGTAAAATCGTGCACACCTTCAGCCATTCCATTGTGATACATATCACGCCAGTTGTCCTTGAACAGCTAGTTTATACACAGAGATGGTCAAAATACAGAAAGTCTTGTATGTACAAAATAATCACGGAAAGAGCTGTATTTTATATGCAAAATCCTGAAAATGTAAAATACAAAATAGTATTTTAAAATACTATCCAAAAATACAAAATAATAATAAATAACCCCTAGTACTACAGCCCTGAAGGGCCTAGGCCTACCCTGCAACCGCTGCCCAGCCATTTGGCCTGCCGATATTGATGTGACGCGTGATCAGCGCATAGGGTCACCTCGGCCGTTAATCTTAGTTTTCGTGACTGGGAAATATACAAAATATATTCAATAAAATATACTTCTCTTCCACAACATTTTTCAATAAAACAATATATTACTACGTATTGTAGATATTATCGTTATTATTGACCTGGATGGACACGCACATTAACGTGCAATGCCAAAGAGTCAAATCCCACCGTCAGCCTCCTTCAAAAGATTTTCCGGGACGGTACCTTCTGATAGGCCTGAGCCGCTTTCTTCCAACCCCTTGCCCTATTGTCATTTAGTTTCCATCAAGCTCTTAGATGAGGATGATGTCAGGAAGGGGTCCAGCCGTGGAAACCACTGCCACATAGAAACTTATCCAACCTCGCCCCCTACTCCGTAAAATGGGGAATAATATGCAGAAATTATTATTATTGCCTAAGAAATAATCTGTTTATTAAGAACACATGGTTTCAAAAACAACAATTGAGTACCTGTCTGACAGTGAGGCAAAGCCCCGGTCACGAAAACCAAGATTAACGGCCGAGGGGACCCGACGCGCTGACCACGCGTCACCCCAAAATCTGCAGGCCAATTGGCTGGACAGCGGTCGCTTGGTAGACCTAGGCCCTTCAAGGGCTGTAGTGCCACGGGGTTAGTTAGTTAAGTTTCAAAAACAGCTGAGCCATATGATCACATGGTACAGCTGGAATGGAGAACAGAAATCTGTTATTGACTATATTATTGCAGATAAGGAAGCTGGAGCATTTATTAGAGACTAGCGGACCCGTGCGAGAAATCTCGCATGTTCATAAACTACACTTTCTCCAATAGGTTTATAATGAGAGACTTATGGAGAAAGGTTATGTTTTTATTTCGACCAAATGATTATAGAACACCATTTACATTTCAGAATGTTAATATGACATGAAACAGGCGTCACAGCGGCCCGTGGGCAGCAATTATGGAGCGTATTTTCTTACAGCAACGGTGTTTGCAAATCGCACACTTCGTACTTTAAAAATATATATTTTTTAAAGAAATGATAGATATTTATGAAATTATAGTGCGATACGTCACTGCTAATGTCTATTCTCTTTCATTTGAATGCTCATTTGTCACGATCGGTCGCTTGTGAGCGCCGCAGGAGGGACCTATACTACTGAAATTATATATATGATGTGAAAATACTGCAAGGAGAATGTTTGGATAGTGACCACAGGTTACTTGTATTCATCCCAGGAAACATCCTGATAAGAAAGGTGAATACCAAACGTAAACCCAGGATAAAAGTTTGGGATTTTGATCAACGAGATAAGAGGTCTGAATACCAGATGAAGATTAGAGACTAACTGCCTAAATATGAGACTGGGTCAGCTGAAGAAGAATGGCTTAGATTTAAGAAAATCCTGGTAGATACTGCAATAAATATTGTTACGGCTGTGTTTCATCGCTCGCCACATGAGTCACAACTGCCCCAGGGCTGGGCTGCTCTGCCTCGGTGTATTGCGTGCGCTTTATGCAACCAGGACTACTAGGACAAAGGGATGGTCCAGAATATTCGTGACTCAGCCAGTGAAGGAAACCTCGAGAAGCCGTGAACCCTGGATGGGTCTAGAAGCATTTATTGAGACACCGGCCTGCTATATAAGAGCGACCTCTCAAGCAGTGTGTGTGATTTTCGAGCTACACCCTCAGCCCGACGGGATGGTAGAGCGATTCAATCGCACCATCGAGAGCCATCTCCGAATAGTCGTCAGCGAGCACCAGAGGAATTGGGACAGACATCTTCCTCTATTTCTCCTGGCCTACCGCGCCGCCGTGCATGAAGCCACCGGGTGCACACCAGCCCGGGCCATGTTTGGGAGGGAACTCCGTCTACCAGTCGATCTTGCCTTCGGCCGACCTGGGAATGGTCCGGTCCCGGTAAGCCAGTATTGTCAAGAACTGGTCGACCAACTGGAGGACGTGCACGCGTTCGCGAGGAGGAAACTGCGGATCGAGACCGACAGAATGAAGACCCGATACGACCAGCAGACGGATGCCGGCGGATTCCACGAGGACGACCTGGTCTGGCTCTTCAACCCATTACGGAAGAAAGGCCTGTCACCCAAACTGCAGAAGTCCTGGGAGGGCCCGTACCGAGTCGTGAAACGGATCAACGATGTCGTCTACAGGATCCAGCGGAGCCCGAGGGCGAAGATGAAGATCGTGCATCGAGATCGCCTGGCAGCCTACGGAGGGACACAGACGGACCAATGATTGATCGGGACGATCAGCCTTTTAGGAATGGGGTGGTGTTACGGCTGTGAGTTTGTGTCATCGCTCGTCGCATGCGTCACAACTGCCCCAGGGCTGGGCTGTTCCCTGCATCAGTGTATTGCGTGCGCCTTATGCAACAGGACTACTAGGACAAAGGGATGGTCCAGAATATTCGTGACTCAGCCAGTGAAGGAAACCTTGAGAAGCCGTGAACCCTGGATGGGTCTAGAAGCATTTATTGAGTCACCGGCCTGCTATATAAGAGCGACCTCTCAAGCAGTGTGTGTTGTGTTTTACGAGCTAGTGCGAGCGTTTATCCTGAGCGACAGAAGTGTGGTGACTTGCGAAACCCCTAGTGAAGCCGATTCTCTTGACAGCGAAGGGAGTGAGAAGCATACAGGGGACTGCCTGTGTTTTGAGCGAGTGTGCTTACCTAGCGCGACAGAGGCCATTGTGGTGAGTTGCAAAACAGTGAGTGACAGCCTTAGTGCAGCTATTTCCAGCCAGCGTACGGGACCGGACTCATTAGCTAGAGGATTAACTGCAAGGCCGAGTGAAAGGGGGCAAGAGCTCTCCATAAGGAAGAGACTTGAGGAAACTGGAGTAAGGTATTAATTGCTTGTATTTACTGATGAGTAGTGTATCTTTCTGGCCTCAATAAAGTTAATTATTTCTTTAAAGGAACAATCTGTGTTGTGCTTCAACCCACCGTAATCCAGTCAACAAAAGTGTCACTAGGGTGGTGGCACGTAACAATACGTATTTGTTCCTGCTGCGGTCAGGATGTTATAATTTCCCAATTGTTAAGCGCTTGTATCTAATCTTATGTAATCCAGGCTTCGTTAATGCGACCTGCCCTATTTGAATTTAGCATCTCTTCATTTCTGTATAAATAATCCAAGAGGTTATAAATCCACTTCATAATCCCTTTTTTCTTCTCCTGCTGTGCCCATGAATTTAAAATTATTTGTTCATGGCCTTTTCTCTTACTACAAAGCCATTCTTATAAAGCATTGGTATTCTACCTAATCAATCTAAAGCAATGTTTATGTACTGTATCTCTAAAGGAAATATCCACCCAGTTTTTAAAACTTTTATTATTGTTATTATAGGTCCCAGACCTTTTAATTGTTCGAATGGTTCGAAAGCCCGTGTGAGGGTCCATATTATCTTTGTTGTAGGTCTAAGACCTTCGAATTGTACAAACTGTTACAAATTATTTCGAATTGTACAAACTGTTACAAATTACTTTTTAACTGTACAAACTGTTGCAAAATACTCCTTAATTGTAAAATCTTTACAACCCTCTTATTGTTGAAGCAATTAAAATTACAATAACTTCTTGGAGTTTCATTATATTGCTCGAAGAGCGGTTAGGCATTACTTTCCTTTCCCTATCTTTTCTTTTTCGAATTACTATTACATTCAACGAAATAATCAAATACTGAATGATAAGTTTACTACAAACTCAATCACTTGTTGCGTTTAGAGCAAAACTTCTGCTAACATCTCTCAAAAGGGTTACTTTAGCTTATTCTAGTGAATTATTAAGGCAAGTATAGCTTGCTCAGCCAGCTTCCTACTTGAAGCGATTTCCGCTTTGTCCTGTGACTCACTGTTTAGAATTTTGGTTTTGTTCAAGTTAGGTTGGGTTTCTAACCCTTTCTAAACTTTTAGTGGGCACTCTGCTGGGTAAGAGTTTAGCCTTCTTTAAACCCAATGATTGGTTCCTTTCAACAATTTTCTAATAGTAATAATAACAATCATACTGAAAGCTCTGAAAGCGCTTTATCTCTGTCCACTCTGGGAGCATTTGGTCTCTCTCTCAGGGATCCGACCATGGCGGGGAATAAAATTATTTTGGCGGCTTCGGTGGCGTAGTCGGTAGCATGCTGAGCTTCTATGCCCAAGATAGCGGGTTAAAACCTGGCCGAAGCCGTCGGATTTTTTAAGAGCGTTAAAATCCCTCAGTATACCTTCCTTCGGAGGGGAAGTAAAGCCGGCGGTCCCATGTCTTAGATTTGTGGCATGTTAAAGAACCTTCCACTAATTGCTCCTGTGTGAAGCTAAATTGGATCGATTAAGAATGTAAAGAACGCTCTTAGGTTTCTATGTTCGTTGCCAAGAGCCGACTGCGGTGGTGTCTAGTAGCTAAGTTCTGAACTTGGCCTAGCAATCGTTGACGGTGGCGCTTGGCGGCAAAAGTAGGAACTATTTGAAAAATTCTAAGTTTCAGTACTTAAATTAAAAAAAAACAGGTAACACACACTAATACAGTCATCACAATTAACACCGGTTATCAGACAGATTCTACACACACCCAAATTACACGGGGCTACATGACCGCGTTGTCGCAGCCCCTAAACATAAGAACCAACCAAAATTATTCCGGCTCATATCAATATCTTCAAAATATCAAAATTTTCCCCAAAACATTTCCTTTCAGAAAGGAAAAGACGTACTTCCAATCTCTCTTATTTGTATTTCGTTGCCAACGACCTACCATCCTACATAGTAGGCAAAATCCCATTCGGAAGGGAAGGGACACTCAGAGCAAGCCTGCAGGCTACCTCAGCCAGCGTTGCTCGTACCATTAAGCTTGCTCACGGGGACTTACTTTCTCGCCTTACGACCGCAAGCCTTAATCAAACCTTAATATTCTTTATTATCTAGTTATATTATTTATTTTGTCTTGGATTCTTTCCTTTCTGCCTAAAGATCGTTTCCACGCCTAAACCTTTTCCTTTTCTTTTCAAATCATCTTCCCTCAGGTAGTGTCTGAACTCAGGCTTAACCTACCACCTGGGAGGACGGAGTTGTGTTACCACAGTCAAAAATACACAGTCGCGAAGCTCGCTGCGTTACGAAATAACATCCTGTTGGTATGTGAAGTGACACTAGTGCTCGCAGCGGCCAGCAAGACGGCAACTGCCTTGAGAATGTTATTCGCGGAACACATGATTTCACTTTTGCAGGTGTTTTATGAATTTTAACTCACCTGAGTGATTATTTCCATTGTAAACATAAGTAATGTTAAATCACTAACTAATACAGAATAGAAAAGCCACAATGTTGATATACTGCAGGCCCTACACTTTTAATTCATACGAACATAAAGAATTGCTCTGTTTTTATTAGTTCAGTTCTCTACAAGTGTTCCTAGGTACAGTTGTATGACTTACGGTATTTAATGAGTTATACGTAGAATTAATAGCCCATACTAGTTATAAATTCATCTATTTGTTTCAATGATAGTAGCGGGCATCTCTACAGAGTATAAAACTAAGTCCCCGATTCTTGGATGTAACGGGTCATCTCGAAATCCAATTAATGGATTTTGATGCGGTCTTCGCCATTCAGTAAAGGATTTCTCGAGGAAGGTTTATGTAGGAAAACATTTATATACGTCCAAAGGAAGCCGAGCAGTAAGGATTTCAGTGAATCGAGTCGAAGATAAATCTGCCATCCGCGCGCCTTTTAAGCTTACGCTGGGTAAACCATTAAAATATCTATATATTACGAGTGCAAGAATTGGTCGGCATGAAAAGTTCTACAAAAAGGTCCAGGATAGCATACCTCTATCTTTAATAAATCACCCACTGTAAGTGATTTTACGTTTTCATTTCTTCCAACAAACTCCTTTTAGTGGAAAATTTTAATTACCAGCTTCGGAGTGAGTTTACGAGGTAGAGAGCGAGCCTATCACCCCAGCTTCGGCCAGTATCAACTGTTGAGTTAAGACTTCAGAGAAGAGTATTCTATATGTGTTTGGAGTTTCGCTGTTCACCTCGGCTTTTCTGAATTGCGTCTGAGACCTGCCGTCCGTGCGCTTTTAAGCTTACGCTGGGTAACCCCTTTAAGATACCAGGCGAAGCTGGGGCGGGTTACTAGTATGGGTATAATATAATATCAAATTCTTAACCATATCAAAAGCTAGTTATTCCATAAAATTGAGTAACATTACAGTTAATTGTAATTAGTAAAAATACCAGTGTGATTTGTGAAACGAAAAGTATAAAAGGATCTTAAGGTCCTTCGTATTTTTTCTGTGGGTTTGAAAGCTTTCATTCCTGACCTTGACAAAATAATACAGTGTCATTTTCACAAATAATTTCAGCAATAACAATTGTGTATCACACCTTCACAGCGCCAAGTGGGAGACCAGACCTTTCATCAGAGAATTAACCAACAGTGTACCACATCTATGTTTGTGAGCATTATCCTGACGACATATATTGGCTTGCTTCAAAATGATTCGAGAATAAGTTTATACTAGAAGACCCGTGCTGCTCCGCAGCATTCACTTCAACAATCCTACAGCACTTCTGTCCATATTACATTTGCATGTCTTCATGCTAGTGACCTGAACAGACATTTACGGTACCGTCGCTTTTGGGTAAATGATGAAGTAGACTTATGAGATCAAATGTGTGGGTGTCTGCCTGTCCTCTGTGTGTGTGTCTCAGTATTTACCCAGCGTAAGCTTAAATGGCGCACGGACGTCAGGTTCCAGACGCAATTCTGAAAAGCCGAGGTGAACAGCAAACTACAAACACATAAGCTATACTCTTCTATGACTCGACAGTTTGATGCTGGCTGAAGCTAGGGTGATAGATCGCTCGCAAGCTCGTAAACTCACTCTGAAGCTAGTAATTTAAATTTCCACTGAATGGATATTGCTTGAAGAAATGAAAACGTAAAATCACTTACAGTGGTCGATGTGGGAGCTGTCGCGGACATTCTTGCTGAACTTTTCATGCTGAACAATTCTCAGAGTATATCGATATTTTTAACGGTTTACCCAGCGTAAGCTTAAAAGGCACATGGACGTAAGTTTTTTTCTTCAACTCGATTCACTGAAATCGTAACTGCTCGGATTCTTTTGGTCATAATAAATGTTTTTCTACCTAATCTTTAATCGAGAAATCCTTTACAGAATGGTGAAAACCGCATCAAAATCCATCAAGTTGCTCTCAAGATTACCCGCTACATCCAAGAATTGGGAACTGTGTTTTATACTAAGTAGATAGAGATATCCACACAATTTAAGGCTACAACGGTACAATTTGGTGTTCCGTCTACTTACGATACCAATGGTATGAATTTAAAATAAAAGATGGGTCTATTATATTTGAATTTAGAGATGCAACTGTTGGGTAACAGATAGAGGTGTGCAATTAATAGAATTAAATAAAATGATTTTAATTAGTCATAATTTCTTTTATTCAAAATCATTTTATTGATCAACTTCTTTTGTTGTCCTACTTAGTAGTGTTTCCTCTCCCGAGGAATTACACCATTTCCCATAAGGAATTGCGTCTGAAAACTTTCAAATTATTGGATTCCGAGGGATATCTGAGCTGGGTCCGTTTTCAATTTTTCATTGACTTTAGAATTTAAGTCAGGTGATTTCAATGCATAGTGCATGAACCTTTGAATAGTTCAATAGCGTTCATCAGTTAAAAGACCCCAAATTCCTCTGCTCTAAATTCACACGTAAAGTAGAGTGAAGTAATAAAAACGAAACGTGTGGCATTTTGCATTTGCAAGGCTCCTCTGTTAGTGGAAATTCTAAAAAATCATTTTAATTTGAGTTTCTTAAATGAAAATATAATTAGGAGTCTTGGTTAAACATTTGAAGAAATTTCATCGCCTTGTAAACATACTTAGTGCATTAATCCGTGAAAAGTAAAAATGCAATTTTGGAAAACTGACATCGAATCTAATAATTTGCACACCTCATTAAAGAGAGCTATCGCTTCCACCACTACAGATAGAATAGTAAGTAAAGGCGATTGATAAGAAATGAAAAGATAACTCACACAGAAGGAATTAATATTTATTAAGCTGTAAATTTGATCGGGTATATCTTAGTTATAGAACTGAGGGAATGAAAGAACAGGATGTAGGAGAGTAATCACCGATGTAGGACAATAGCACTTTTCTTTTACCATTACCACAGGACAGTTATCGTATTAGGGATGCGGACGTCCTAGTATAATATTGTTATTTAATTTGTGCCCCGTTTGCTGAGGTCTGTGCTCGTCCGAAACATTCGTATCAACATTCTAATAGTACTTCCTTCCGTACAACATTTGCTGTTCGCTTGCCTTTTGGTTATATTTGAACTTTGACATCATGAAAGGATTTTGGTCGCGGAAGTTCGACATACAGTTGTCCGTGGCTAAACACCGGTTGAGGTAAATAAATGCCTACTTGATCTAGTGTTTGACCTTGAGCTTTATTGATAGTTGTACAAAAAGCCAAACGTACTGGAAACTGCCTCCTTTTGAAGGAAAATGGCATAGAAGTATCTGATGGCGTAAGGTCAAGGCGAGGAAGTAGGACATTGTTTCCAACATTTACGCCAGTAATAATTTCCAGGTGTAAGCAATTGTCATGCATCTTCCAAATCAACAGTCTAGTACCGTTCAACAGGCCTTGGGTAACATTAATATTTGTCAACAAAATCACAATTGAGCCTTCTTTTAGTCGAAGGATATGAGGTGGCAATCCACTTATGTCTATGCTGTCTAAAAATTATGTTCGGAATTGTAGTTCACTCTCATCTTCAGTAATCAAATTATTCACAATGATGTACGTTCTCGATGATCCTGGGATTAGCTCTAAAACTTTGTCATTGATTTCTTTACAGTGTTCATTTTAGGTGCTAAAATCGCTATTTTCGAAAAGAGTGAAATATCTTTCAGCGTGGAATGATATCAGTTTTAGCAATGATGGAGGGTGGTAAGTCGACTAATTCTGAACTTTCTCCATCCACTTGAGGGTATTCACCGTTACCAATTTGTATCAAGAAGTTTGCAAAGTCACGTTGATCTGTATCCGCTCGCATATTTTTGTTGAGTTAAAAAAATTGAATAATGGCCACGAAGGAAGGAACCTGACATTTAGATTGAAGCTACTCTAAATGCGCGAGGCACAACAGGCAATACCTGCCTAAAATCGCCACCTAAGATGATAATTTTTCCTCCGGAAGGCACGTCGTTATTCATGATGTCCTTGAGTAGCCGATTTACACACATCAACGCGTGCTTATTAGCCATAGGGGCTTCATCCCAGATGATAAGTTTTGCTGAACGAATATAAAAAGCTTCCTTGCTGTTAACTTTTATTCCTGATACAGAAACATCATGTAAATGTAGAGGTAACGTGGACAGTGCGCCCCTGAGGTAGTAAAATTGCTGCAATACCAGTCCATGCAACAGAAACTACATTTAACCTCAAATTTGTGCAACTGTGAATCAAGCATTGGTAAAGAAATGTTTTCCCGGTGCCCCCTGGACCGCCAATGAAATATGCATTACTCATCCTTTCATTGCTGTTTTGCACTAACCCCAAAAGTTCTGTAATTATAGCCGTTTGGTTTTCATTTCCTTGGTTTATCATCCGCCTTAATTGATCCTCATTAAGTTTTGGATCATTCATTGGTAAGTTTGTCTGAGGGGAATTATCAATAATAGCTGGCAATTCGAGAGAAGTAATGGGAAGACCATGGAGCTTTAAAATATTAGAAATATGTATAAGAGTGAACTGATATCCAATGTTAGGTTCGTGAAACTGCAGATAGTTTTCTGATAATGAATTCTTGAAAATGTCCCATAACTGTCTTACATTTGAAGGGGTCTGAAAGATGTAAGAAAACAGTTGTCGTAACTGAGAAGGCATCTGAAATTGTGACGCCTCTGCCAAACAACGCTGCCATTCAGAATCATCAATCAGCAAAACTCGCTCCTTAGCTGTTTCTTTAAAAGTAGAATAAAACAGAATAAAACGGCTTTGTGTGTTAGTAGATCCTGGAAGCTGGTAGCATCTATGACGTGAAGCAATAACAGGCGTAAATAATACCTTTCTGTTTCTGAAGGCGAAACATTATACATTCTGCCTATAGTTTTTAAACTTTTTTTTTTCTTTTTTGCCACTGGCTGTTGCTCTTATTGCAGACCACTGCCGGCTGGATCGCAACACTCCTGGTTGCTTTAAACTGCCTGCCCATTCGACGATTACAGCATTGGTTTGAGCGTACAACCTCGTTTCCAAATAAAGGCGCTAGGATGCAGCACCTAGGCACTGTGGCAGACATAAGTTTTGTATTGATGTTAATGGAGCAGTTGTGTTTGGAATGTATTCTGAATGATTTTATAATGCTGTACTGCTGCGTGCCCTTTTGTAAATCAGAACAGGGCATGTTAGAATACCGGGGAATCTCATTTCATGAGATACCGTCGGACAATTCACTGCGTGGGATGTGGTTACGTGCAATTTCCAGAGAAGGTGACGCAGAGGAAACAAATAAACAAATAAATAAATAAATAAATATATACCGGTACATGAATGAATGATTGAGTAAATACGTGAGACAATAAATATGTAAGTAAATAATTATGTAAGTAAGTAAATATGTAAGTAAGTCAAAAAAGCCAGCCCCTGGCACTATACAGCCCATGACGGGCTAAGGCCGACCAAGCGACCGCTGCCCAGCCATTCGGCCTGCAGATATTGGGGTGACGCGTGATCAGCGCGTCGGGTCCCCTCGGCCGTTAATCTTGGTTTTCGTGATCGGGGCGCTGTCTCACTGTCAGACAGCTACTCAATTGTCCTCACGAGGCTGAGTGCACCCCGTTCCAACCCTCACGTCAGTTTTAAAATCCCTGACAGAGCCGGGGATCGAACCCGGGGCCTCCGGGTGAGAGGCAGGCGTGCTACCCCAACACCACAGGGCCGGCTTATGTAAGTAAATACATATTTAAGAAATATGTAAGTAAATAAATAAGTAAATAAATAAGCAAATAAATAAGTAAATAAATAAGTATGTATGTCTAACGCTTATTATTCCCGTTTTTTCCAACGGGGTCGGGAATGAGATGCGATGGAAGTCTTAGTGGCGATGTTTTTTACGGCCAAATGCCCTTCCTGACGCCAACCTCATGAGAGGAGTTAATGAGAGATGAAATGAATGATGGTGAATGAAACTGGCCAAGGATGTGGAAAGAAGCGGCCGTGGCCTGTTAGAAGGTACCGTCCCAGCATTTGCCTTGTGTTGAAAATGGGAAACCACGGAAAACCATTTCAAGGACGGCCGACGGTGGGGCTCGAGCCCACGCATCTACCGAGTCAGCAGAGAGCTTGGCCCCATGACCTAACGCTGCGGTTTAGCCAGCGTAGCCACTATTGTCGGTAAGTAAATAAATAAGTAAACAAATAAATAAGAAAATAAATAATTAAATAAATAAGTAAACAAATAAATAAGTAAATAAATAATTAAATAAATAAATGTGTAAGTAAATAAGTAAATAAATATGTAAATAAATAAGTGAATAAATAAGCAAATAAATAAGTAAATAAGTAAACAAATAAATAAGAAAATAAATAATTAAATAAATTAGTAAAAAATAAATAAGAAAATAAATAATTAAATAAATAAATGTGTAAGTAAATAACTAAATAAATATGTGAGTAAATAAACAAATAAGTAAATAAATAAGCAAATAAATAAGTAAATAAATAAGTAAATCACCAGATAAGAAAATAAATAAGTTAATAAATAATTAAATAGATAAATACGTAAGTAAATAAAGAAGTAAATAAAAGTAAGTAAATAAATAATTAAATAAATACATATGTAAGTGAATGAGTAATAAATATATACGTGAAAAAATAAATAAGTAAACAAATAAATAAGAAAATAAATAATTAAATACATAAATATGTAAATAAACAAATAAGTAAGTAAACAAATAAGTATATAAATAAGCAAATAAATAAGTAAATAAGTAAATCAATAGATAAGAAAATAAATAAGTTAATAAATATTTAAATAGATAAATACGTAAGTAAATAAAGAAGTAAAAAAGTAAGTAAATAAATAATTAAATAAACACATATGTAAGTAAATGAGTAAATAAATATATACGTGAATAAATAAATGAGTAAATAAATAAGTAAACAAATAAATAATTAAATACAAAAATATGTAAGTAAATAAACAAATAAGTAAGTAAATAAGTAAGTAAATAAATAAGCAAATAAATAAGAAAATACATAATTAAATAAATAAACAAGTAAATAAACAAATAAGTAAATAAATACGTAAATAAACAAATAAATAAATAAATAAGCAAATCAATAAGTAAATAAATAATAAAATAAGTAAATTTTTAAGTAAATAAATAAGTAAAAAATAAACAATCTGTCCAAAAAAATCTGTAAAAATGGATAATACAGCCATCCCAAAAAGACAGGTTATCAGACAAATTCACCTCACACCCAAGTACATGGGGCTACATGACCACAATATCGCAAAGCCCCTAAATAAATCATCATCCCATTTTTCGGGGGCCGGAGGCATTTCTTTTTCCTGTCTATTATTGTCCTTATTCTTTTCTTTTCATCTCGCCAAGTATGTAAGTTAGATTTAAGTCCGTTAGAAGTAGTTATATTTTTATTATCGTCTGCATAATTACGGGAAAATGAGCTAGACATTTCGCCCCTTAAAAACAATCTCCTCCACCACTTGTATTTTTGCTTTCCTTTATATTGAAAATTTGCCCTAAGTATGTGTCAGAATACTTTTTGATGTTAGAATAACAAAGCAAGTAACTTAGTGTAATGTTTTCACGTCTGTCAATCTCGATATTAAGCCTCCAAACATAACACTACTTCGTTTCAGGTATCTTCCCCTTTAAAAAGCCGCGGCAATCTCAGTGCCTCGGTGCTGCACCTATAAATACATATATCTTGTACGCCTGTGAGTGTCGAATGGGCAGGCAGTTTAAAAAGCAACCAGGAGTGTTGCGATCCAGCCGGCAGTGTGCAGACGTAATGTACTGGTGTTTCAGGATATATATACGGACTTCTGGCTTGCAAATCTTGATTTAACTTGAACCACGCTTGTAATTCTGTGTTGTGCAAGTGTGCTTGAACTAAAATATCAGGAGCGTTATCATTTTTAAAATAGATATTTTGCAAGTTTGGCAAGTGAACTGGTAATCGCACGACAGAATGTGACTGTTCATGCATGCGAAATGAAAATATCCTGTATGCGGCTACTGTTAGACCAACATTTAGGAAATAAGTAATTTAATCGTAGTTCACCGTTTCGCCTTCAGGACATATTTTAACATTGCACCTTTATACACATACTTGTGGATGTATTTAACACTCCGAACACTTGAACATATTTCAACATTAATATGAGCTTGAAAGTAAAGTAAAAGAAATGGATTGTAGGGAACAATGAACCGACTATCGATTTCAATGTTAATGCATCGAATTGTTTTTATAATAATCCGTCCAGTATTTCTTCTCCTATACGAAGGATAACCATTGGCATTATCTTTGGTCTCTTCCTGAAACTGTTTAGGGAAATCTTTCTTACATACTACATCTTTCATACAGACTGAAGAAGGATTCAAAGATCCGCAAGGACCATGTACCATAGACGCCTTACCATCTCGTATAGCGCTTCATCCTTGAGATCTGGTATTTCGGCTGATACCACACTGTCAATGTCAGAAATTTCTCGAAACGTACAATCTTCCGTTAATGTTAATAGTAAATGGATGTGCGGGAGACTTCGTTTTTGAGATTGCACTATATGCTTTTACCTTACCGAAACTTTCCTTAACATTAATCAATCCTAGCAATTCCTTTACTTTGCAATGGAAAACTCTCACTACAATATCAGGCCTATTATTAGCAGTTTCCCAAGGATGAATGCTGTTATGTATTTCTGGCCAGCCCGCATTACAGGTGAACGTAATTAATAAATTTGGCTTTCCAAACTTCCTCACTATCGCCATCGCATCCTGATAATTTTGCATCATATTCCTCGGGCTACCTGGAAACGAAGATGGCAAAACTACAATACGACCGACTCTGAGATTTTCATTTTCTGCTTGTACATCTGATAACCGGCATATGTATCAACTCGCAACTTCGTTTGTTGACGACGTATATATTTTAACCGGTCACCTTCCATACGGCAGTAGTAATCCACGAATAGCTGTTGAGTCAATTTACCAGTAGTACAGTCATATTAGGGCAAAATTTGGCCGGATACGGAACAAATTAAATGACAACGAATTTCTTCAAAAATACGTTCTCTAAGACCCCCTGAACATCCCCAGAAAAATCGCCAAAAATCGGTCTTGGGAAACACCCCAACATTTTCAAAAAACGCCCGCCATCTTGGATTTTTCAAAAAACTGCTATAATTTATGAGCGAAAAGTAGAAATAAGGTGGAGTTTTCGCCAAAAGTTGTGTTTCGACTTCTATGTGTTATACCTACTGTACTATGAAAACTCACATTCAAGCCGGGGACCGCCTTTAAATTTTGAATAAAACACTTATTATCTACCATATGTGATTGGATTTGGATGGCTGGTAACACCACTTTGAATCTACCTCACACCGCCTGGAGTGGCTTCATGGAGACTGCAACTGGGCAACACACTTACGAGAAGTCCGCAGTCACAACTCTGCCTTTTGTCAACCTGGATCCCTCCAACCCTACAACAATCTTCACTTGCCTCCGTTTTGCGGACGAGGAGAGCAATCAAAAATGCATCGTAACTTTCGACCAGCCCCTGTTTATCAAAGCGATGGACATGGTATCTCAAGCAGACGAATCGGATCTCCTGTCATCAGTCATCGTGCGTTTAGGAGGGATCCAACTTCTGATGAGCTTTATGGGAGCCACAGCCAAAATCATGGCTGGTAGCGGCCTGGAAGACTTGTGGGAGCAGGTATACGCTAAAACACAGTTGTCCAAATGATGGGCGGACACGCATAAGCAAGAACTTCGCGTGCTCATTCCCTCTCTCGAGCTGCTATCGGCCATTTGATTTTGGAATCATGCCAGGAACAGAAAACGTCTGTCTGCCTCCGACGTCGAAACTCTTCATCTAGCTTACGAAAAGGTATTTAACACCTGATCTTCAGAAGAATCCTTTCTCCAGGTGGAAGAATTACTCCAGGCTGTTTCCTCGTGGATGACTGAAATAGAAGAAAAAAGTCGAACTTCGAAACTCTGGCTGCAATATTTTTGACAGACAGCGATCATTCATGACTTTGTTCGAGAGGAAAGAACCGGAGATTGGAGCCTTCACCTATCCGCTGTTCAAAGAATGCTAAATTGCCTGCATGCCGCAGGACAAATTCACTACGCCAAGGCGGCTCACATCTATCTTCAGAGCATGGCTAAACTTGAATCAACTTTGACAGACAAGGAATTTGAGTTGTTCGTCAAGAAAAGCTTTTACCCTGTCCGCCGATCGGATAAATTTTGGTGTGGGGGTATGGACCGACATGACCATCGAGCAGGTTTTAATGAGATCAATGAAAGTCAGCGGTGGGTTGACTCAAGGTCGAGGTATCTCTGATGCAATCGTAGCCCATTGGATTCGCACTTTGCCGGCGAGTCTACAAGTGATAGAAGCAGTGGAAGCCTTTGTAGGAATTAGAAGTGAAACCTCTGAACAACACGTCTCTATGCTGGCATCCAGGCAGTCTCGAGCCTCCAAAGACTTGAAGAAATTCGTTGAGTAGCTAAAACAACATTCTCCCGTTAAGAAATCCAAAGATCTCGTCTCCCTGTCAACTGGAATAATCGCAGACGAAAGCGTCAATTGTGATATGGCCGAAGAATTGGGCGAAAAGGCGGTGAGAAGTGTTGTGGGGAAGTAATTTGACACCGTCACTCTAAAACTGAAGGATCAAGTGACAACTTTCGCTGCCATGAAGAAAACACTCGTGATCAACAAGGAACCGGTCGTTGTAAATCCCAATCAATTGTTCCACCGCATCGCCTGTGTCGTCAGAACCGAGGAGGAGTTGGAAGACTGCTTACGGCACGAGTTGGCGCCATATCCGCAAGTTTTGTTCGACAACGTTGGGCTGCGTGCTGGTGTTAAGTCGAAGATATATCAGGTTATAGACCAAGTCTGCAAGGTGAGCAGTCAGATGCCTGATAACCCCAAGTTTGTTCTAGACGGTGGCAATCTTATACACCACGTGCATTGGCCTCGCCCAGCAACCTACGACGATGTGTTCAATGCCTACAAGGACTACGTACGAAGGCATTATGGGGAAAGTGTCATTATAGTGTTCGACGGCTCCGAGGCGAACACGAAAGACGCTGCACATGGTCGCCGTTGGATCGGAAAGTCGTCAGCTAGGGTGGAAGTGACATCTTTCAACATTATGACTGCACCAAAGAACAGTTTTATCCAACTTTGACAACAAAACGAATTTCGTAAACCTTCTAGGAGCAGCATTTCAGGCAGAAAACTTCCCAGTCCTCCATGCACCCTGTGACGCAGATGTTTTGATTGTAGAAACTGCACAAAAAAAAAGAGGCCGAATCTGGGGAATGAGCAGTCGTAGTCGGCACCGATTCAGATCTTCTTGTTTTAATAGCAGCCTTGACGCAGCCGGACCATTCCATCTTTTTGTTAGTTCCGGGTAACTCAACCAACTCCCAAAAGATTTACAGTAGTAAGGAGTTGCATCAAGGTCTCGGAGAAATGACAGCTCACTTACTGTTTGTCCACGCAATGATGGGATGTGATACCACCTCCGCCTTTTATTACAAAAGTCCGTTGGTAGGATTCATTAACTCCAAAACGACCAACAACTCCGTAAAACAGTCGCTGGTTTCCTGGACGAAACCGCAACACAAATACAATTGTAGCTGCAGGTAAATTAGTTCTTATCTTTCGTACTTGTTCTTATAATACCGGTATGATCTTTTAATTCCCTGACTAATAGAAGTCGGTATCTGTACTGTATATTACCTATGTTTTGTTTGATTCAGGACAGGAATTTATCATCAAGCACTACGGAGGCAAACCAGGAGAGGGCCTTTGCAAAGCACGATTTAAGAAGTACATCCACACCGTGGGAAAGAAACCACCAAACTTCGTCATGAATCTTTCTAGCCTTCCTCCTTCTTCCGCTGCGGCACGTCAACACTGTCTGCGCGTCTACCACCAGGTTCAAGCTTGGAATGGCAACCGTCTTTCGCCGCAAGATTGGGGATGGAAACTCGAATGTGGAAGGCACATTAATATTCAGTCTACGTTGCTGCCCGCGCCTGAACGTCTCCTCCACATGGTAAGGTGTGGATGCAAGGGAGACTGCACAAGAAACTGCGAATGCAGGAGAGGAGGCCTCCCATGTACCACCATGTGCGCCGTATGTGCAGGAGATGCATGCCTGAACAAACACTCTTTCTTTGATGACGAGGAAGAAGATGACCCAGAGCAAATCGAAAATGAAACCAATGATGCCGCCGCCGCCGTCTCTGTACAAAAGAGGTCTAGCATCGCCCCCAAAGAAACCTCAAAGAGAAGACGAGTTGTAAACAAATGAATGTTGTCTTAATATGTGTCAATGTCAAATAAATGTAATCTTCAATGTAAAATGTCTGCAATTTGTGTATTGTTGTTTATAGTGTGCCCTTGTATATAACAGCGTCATTAAACGAGAATCAGTCTTCGGGGCGCGTTCAGTCCGGGTATGCTTTCACTAGAGCTCAAATACCAGACGGCTGCTTTACAAACACAAGGACCATATGCAAAACTACAAACTAAGAAATGAGTGAAAAACAAATAAAATTACCACCATTTAATAACTGAATAAAAACAACAAAACATAAAAAAATACAACATAAACAAAGTCCACCCTGAACTTTACTCCCACAGTACTAGAATTTACACAGATCTGAGTGGCCTAGGAAGGTCCACTCCAAAGAAATAAAATTGTGGATCAAAATTCCACTTGTCTGGTTAATATGTATGCACGCGTATAACTACGCTAGAGAAGAAATAAGTACTTTTGATGGAGATTTGCTCACAGATGGAACAGCCAATATGCTTGCAAACCCCCATACTGCAAACCATTATTATGGCTTTATGGGACACACTCGTAGAATAACATACCAAAAATTAAAATTTTACTGACACACGCAACCATTTAAAATTTATAAACTAATTGATCTCCAGCGAGATCGCAGTGAGTGAGGAAACTCCCAGCAAAACAGAAGCTTGCCCAATGGCTCAAATTGCTCAACACAAACATGACAACAACGTGATCGAACATCGAGACCACCCGAGGTCAATGAAAATGACAATAAACAAACAAGAAATAAGATGCCAAAAACCCGCTGATATTTACATGAAATAAAAGCATGGATAAGCTAACACGCTGGGAATCCATCGATCAAAACGCGAACAGCACCCATTTACCGATTACAATTCTTTTATCATTAAACAGGCTTTATTTTAATATAAGATAAACATTTACGAAGAACGGAAACCTGGTCCGCTGAGTACTAATGAGCACAGGAGGCTCTTATCTGATGGAGCGCGCCAGGTAGAAATACCTTCTCTTTCCAATATCAACCACTGTGTTCACCCGAGCCCTCCTTGTCGAAGCATTGAGTCTTGCTATTTATAACAAGAGACTAGACAGTCCCGTTACGCCACCTGTTACACACTTCTGCCAATTCCAATGAATTGCAAGAACATCGTAAAAGGGGATTCCAACATTTTCCTCGCAAGGATTAAATGCTTATCCTGGACAGAGCTTCAGACAGAACTAGAGTTCCCGAAAACTGCTATCCCATAAAACACATATTTGCAGACTCAACAAAGCTTTTGGGCAGAGCACAACACAAATCTACCACGGGCCGACACTCCAATCAAATATCCCTAGATTTTGTGTACCAAGACACTAAAAGAGAAACTTCACAAACAAATAAAGTAATTGGGCAGACGACCCCTCACTTAACAACAAAAAATGCAACAAACGGCCATTAACACACAAGCCTGTGTAATAATAAAAATCTATACAATACAAAGATTTCCCACCAATTCTATTGTCTACTCTAGTTAATTCAGTTTCGCTTCTGTTATGATATCGGTCCCCAATTTGCGTCGCTTAGCCGCGCATTTTACGGTAGCGACACGCACTCGAGTACGCTTGCCCCGTGTACTTGACATCAACAACAACAACAACAACAACAAATCTTCACACAAATAAAATACATGCCACGTTGCTCATGAACTAAACTAATGTGTGTCAGTACCACAAAGCATCTACAATAAAACACGAAGACAAAAATTGAAAAAATCATATTTACACTAAATAATATGTTCCACAAAACCATAACCAGTTTGTCAAATAAATAAATTATTTCAGTACTCATTCCTCTTTCTGCGTCGTCTCATCGAACATCGCCTGACATTCTCTCTCCAAAGTGTTTAGCTCATCTCAGACCACATGGAGCCGAAGAAACGTTGGTTCGATGTCTTTCTCTGGGTCTGGAGTTCCATCTTGACGTTGAATAAAAATAAAAATAAAATGTTAGTTATAGTCACACGTAATTCTCTATCTAAATTTTGCCAATAGCTACTTCTTTCACCATTTGTCTAGTGCAAAATTAATCGTAGACTTTCCCTAATAGTTGTAGTCGTGGGAGACTACTAAAATTTTACAGATACACAAATTTCACACTAAGCTGTGCGCACACAACTTCATTATAATGTTTTCAATAATGACTCTATCTCTAATAAATTTAACACAGTATACCTTCACGGTATCGAAAAGAATAAGCGATCACCTCACGGTGTCACCAAGAATCAACCTCGTCGTCACTCAGACGACAGTATTTATGTGAATTTAGCAAAAGTACGGAGGGAGAGGGAAATCTATCACTAACTTCTATAATAATGCGACTATTGGCATGCAACAGGTATCAAACAGTTTGAAATATTATACAGGTCACAATGGGGCTATCGTGCTCTGGAATCGATCATAGATTTCTTTAATCCAATCTTTCCCGCTTTCATCTTCAGGCCGGCGTCAGACGCTCTCTTGGCGCTATAAATGGTGACCCTCTCTGATTGGTAGTTCATGACGTCAATATCGCAGTTTTGAACAGAAGCCTCTGTCCTATGATTGGTTGAAAGTTCCTCACGTCTCTCTCACCCAGCAACTATCTTACTTCGACAAGCACTCCAAATGAATTTGAGACGGGAATTTCAGTTACATGTACTCCATTTATAGGCCTAGGCTTATTCAATCTTACCTTACCAGCAATCACTGTCGACCAAGTTTCCTTGCTTTCCTCTCTGTTTCCTTTTAATTTATTCATCTCTTCCATTAACTTAGCAATATCTTCCTTTAGCAGCTTTATAATTTCGTCTTTTGAGGACAGTTCGTTTCTCAGGTTATGACATTCGCATGACGGTAGTGGTAGGCCTACATTGCGACAATCGGTTTCACTTTTCTCCTCATTCAATTTTACCTGAGATCTTGTGATGGTTTTATTTGCATTTTTTACTTTTATTTTGCACGACGAGCATAAATCCGTTACGGTTACACTACCTGACGAGACACTATAACTGTTTACTGTTGTCATACTAGAGATCTAAGTTAGCCTAGATGTTTACACCAAATTACACTAAATTTATTTTAATTATTACTACCTAATAGAATTAATCTAATTTCCTACCAATAAAGAAGAATGTGAAATACGTATATCTTCCAATCGGGTGAAGTCTCGTAAAAGCACCACTGCTCTACTTGGTTCAAACAGTGATTGAAGAAGTCACCGAATCTTTGGATACACGTTCCCACAACTTAGTTTAAGTTTATTAAATTATCAATAAGAATTTCTAAATACTATCAATATTCCGTATTACACTTGATCTAAGGAAAGTAACTTTATAGATTTTAAACCTCTGTTATAATATTTTACCACTTCTATCAAATATTTACACTAGCTGCTATTTCACTACACTTTCACTGTGACTAATGAGAGTACCTGAGGGCCATCTGTTGGAGTTAGTTCAGGATGTCCCGATACAGATAGAAGCGAGTGCACTCTCACAGCTCTACGCTCAAAACAAACAAACAAACAAACAAACAAACAAACAAACTACGGCCGTGTTTACCGTATACGTAGGGTTGGCAATATCTTATTTGTCAAATAAGCCACGCCCACTGGCCGACACAACTGAAATTTCACTATATAGGCCTAAGTCGAGTTATAAATTGGGATGGTGGGTGGGTTATAGACAGCGGGGGAGACGACATCTATTAGCAGATCACTGTTGTTAAAAAGGCAGTCAACGGAACGCGTTAGGCTGTAAACATTGTTCTGGATGCGTTGGACTGTAACCATTGTAAAAAAAAACATTGGATTGGACAAATCGAAGGCTGTGGCTTTGATTGCGCGCAGTTATCGGGGCAGGTTGATACAAAACCATTGATCTGGACGAGTTAGGCTGTAACCATTGGATTGGACAAAACGTAGGTTAGAATGGTCGGGTGTTGGTGCGGCTAGTACCGTAATGGTGAGGTTGGCAGAACTGTTCTGATGATGGTTGATGTGAATAATGGCATCCACAGCTGGAAATTCACCTATTGCCTTGCAGCCTATGGCCATGCATATAATGAAAAAATCTAAAATCATACAGTAAACTAATTGTTATTCCCTTGGAATATCAAAGATTCATGTCTTAATATGCAGAATATAGCGTGGTATCTTCCACATTGTTCACCACAGCGCTCACACAAACATTCGTCACACGGATGATGGAACTTTTTGGTGCGACACATCTTATAAGGAGGAGAGTTTGACGTATACGAACGAAAGGATGATGTACGTACGTACGACGAGATACAAGTAAAAGAGGTACTTTTGAACATTTAGGCGAACGGTAAACTAAACGGAACTTACGCCGAAATACATATTTCAAAATATCATAGTAATTTGATACTTAAAATGGCTAGGAATATACGCCAACATAAAATATTATATTGCAGCCTGATTGTTCATTATTTTATCCTTAGATCAAAGGCAGCATACACAATAACTATAGGCCTACTGGCAAAAAATACAAGTCGTACGTACATTAAAATAAAATAAAAATAAGGTTAGGCTGGGAATGACTAACAATAAAGAACAAAAAATATGTTAATTGGTATTCGACATTTTTATTAACTAAAAGGCAGCATTCATATGTGTGTGAATATGCCTACAACTAAACAATTAAATAGATGCTTAGTGAACAAAAATACATAGCCTACTTTATTTATACAAAACAACCACGTGTTCAATATTCTTCAAAGGAATGGGGCATGGTGGCGCAGTGGTCAAGCTATTCACCTGTCACCAAGGTGGACCAGGTTCGATTCACGGTCATTGCAAGTGAGATTTTCAAAGTGAAATGCCATGTCCCGAGGTTCGGATTCCACGTAAAATTGAGGTCCCTTGGCTCATGATCACAAGATTAACGGTCACATAAAACTACAAGCTTCTTTTTCTTCAAAGCAGGTCGAAACTTCGACCTCACATAAGTCATACAGCAAACGAACAGGTCCTGCAGGGAAGATCCCTTAAGCCGAATTATTTTTATCGTCTGCAAGACTGACATCATAAAAGTATACTGGAAAATGTGAAATTTTATGCCTATGCTGATGAAGAAAGTAACAGTAAATATTAGGCTACTTGTCGTTCAATAACTCTCGGTCTTTTCTTGGGTGGCTGAAGCCGATGCTGTGGGAAATTGCAAATTGCAGGTACCGCATCATCTTTGAGCAGTGGTTTGTTTCTATTTGAATGAAACAAGTAGCATGTTTATAAAAGTGTTCACAGCTATAACCCATTTCTTTAATAGGCCTACATCAGGGCGTTTCCATGGAAATCTGTAATGTAAGCTAGGCGTAGGTTATAATTCTGTGACTAATAACTTATAACCTACAATAGGGCCTACGTGTATTTTTCATGTGCTATTTAGGCCTACGTCAAAATTTGATGTAAGACATATCCATAAACGCAGAATAGGCTACTTCATTACAAATCTCAATTCGAAAATAAAGTAGACCGTAAATCTACCGTATTATTGGAAAATACCATACATATAACGTTGCACAGAGGTACGTACGTTCAAATATATGAAACGAATCACGACATATCAGCTGACATGCAACCTAGAGTTAAATGGTATGACAGTTTTTGGTGCGACTAGTTACGCCTGGCAGTGCACCAGGAAGCAGTTTTCAGCAAGGGTTTCCATGGGAGGAGTTGTTCCAGTAGTACCTACAGTTCAATGGTCTCAGCTAGTAACCCCCACTCTTCCAATCGTCAAAAATCATAGCGTCTGTGGCGCAAAAATCCTACCAATGTTCTTTGACTCTAGTGTGTCCACGAGTTTTACATATCCTGGAGTAGAAGGTAGCAGCATTTGAAGTCGGAGTTCTTCTACATTATAAACCTCGCGAGTCACCTCTTACACCGGTTTTGAAGGTGTATACTGTGACCGAAATACACCATGTTGGTGATGTTTAATTGCCGAGATTCGCAAAGCAACCTTGGAAGTATTTGATGAATGTAACATATTGTAATGTATTCCAGCATGTGTTTGTAGCAGACCCAGAGCTAAAGAAACATTCTTCATAATTATTCTAGCTGATAAATGGACCTATCCTTATGGCATTGAGCTAAAATTTAGCACAAGCGAGAGTCGAACATCTTAAACTCCTAACGGCTTTGACAAGTCGTGACGCAATAGATGAGGGGTGGAAATTTCTCCACGCACCGCTATGAATCAGGTGACTAGGCAGCGTGGACTCTGTCAGTTCTAGAACACGGTCATTCGAGAATTCTTTTTCACTGGTTAAACTCATGTGTGCGCGAAGATGAGGTTTTCTAATACGTGTGGAAAGCGTGTGTTTGCACTATTTAGCTAACCATCACAATCTGGCTGGTGATACGCCGATACTTATAATAATTTATTTACGAGTGTTAAGTAAAGAAAAGTCAGTGTTTCCTACAAGTGGCAGAAATAATGTAAGTAAGAATTATAATATTATTCAGCGGACACATTCACAGCACCATTAGCGGACTGGAAATATATTCACCGTAGAACGCAGGCCAGTAGACATTTTATTTATTTATTTATTTATTTATTTATTTATTTACATAGGTCCCAATGAGCCTGAGCTCGTGTTAGGGACAATCAAGTAACATAGTTACAGCATGGCATATATATAATTTTGGTAACATTATTGTTTAGTTTAATAGTAGCCTAACTTATATTAGATTGCTAGTGACTAACTTTACAGAGATAATTCGGTATGATACATTGCATTGCTTAAGGCTATTGTACATGGGCTATTCATTCCTTAATAGGAAGTCTTTTGTTTTCCTCTTAAATGTTTTTATAGAGAAACTTTCCCTTATGCCTAATGGTAGCGAGTTGTATTCTTTTATTATAGAGGACATAATTCCTTTAGTTCCAAATTTAATGGATTGGGAATGGCTGGTGAATATTTGATTTACTCCTCTTGTTGCATAATGATGAATGTCATTTGCATGGGTAAAATGGATGTGTGTGTGTATCAATTTGTTTTCTAATTTGTATACAAATACTGTTGCTGACATAGCTATTTGTTTTTGCAGTGGCATAATTTTAGTTCTTGAGTATAATTCATTTGAGGGTGTGAGCCAAGGAAATCCAAAGATAGATTTTATAGCACGTTTCTGGAGTATCTCAAGTTCTTTTATCAGCTCCTTCTTACAATATCCCCATATGAAATTAATGTACATTAGATGTGAATGTATCAGAGCAAAGTATATATTTTTCAATTGTTGGCTAGTAAGACAGCTATATCTTAATCTGAAAATAATACCAATTAAAGGGCTGATTTTATGTTTTACATTTTCTACATGATTTTCCCAGGTTAGTGTACTATCTAGTGTGATACCTAAGTATGTTGCCGATTTAACCCTTTCTATTTCTTTGTTGGCTATGTTGACTATGTTTGTGGTCTCAATCTTGTATGATGGTTTATGGAAGAATAAATATTTTGTTTTAGTGTTATTGATAACCATTTTGTGTGCTCTCAACCAATCCACCAGCTTATTGAGATCATAATTAATATTTAGCATAATTTCCTGTTCAGATGTTCCCAGATAGAGTATAAAAATATCATCTGCAAATAGTTTAAGCTTGCCTTTCAATTCTAATAATACTATATCATTAATATAGGCCAAGAAAAGAATTGGTCCTAAGACAGAACCTTGAGGTACTCCTGTGTCAATTCTCATTTGAGATCCTTTTACATTATCGATTGCAACATATTGTTTTCTGTTAGTGAGGTAGTTCTTGAACCAATCATGTGCCACTCCTCTGATGCCTGCAAATTCTAGTTTATTAAGGAGAATCTTATGGTTAACCAGATCGAAGGCTTTTTGAAGGTCAATTAGTACACCAGCAGCTAGTTTGTTTTCATCTAATGCCTTTTCTACATCAGTTACTACTTCAAATATAGCACTATCAGCTCCTCTATTTGGAATAAACCCATATTGGCAGTTTGCAAAGTAATCATTTTTCATGAAGAAATTCACAAGTCTTCGTTTAACAACGCTTTCTAGAACCTTGCTGATGGCAGATATAATATTAATGGGTCTGTAATTTGATGGATGGGTTTTGTCTCCTTTTTTGTAGATCGGGACCACCCTAGAGACTTTACAGGCATCGGGGAATATACCAGTCATCAGTGAAAGATTTATTATTTTGACAAGATATGGTGTAAGGCCCTCAAGACACAATTGTAGCATGACATTAGTAGTGTTGTCCTCACTTATATTGTTTTTGTGTTTTAGGGAGTTTATAATTGATTGTATTTCATTAGCATCAGTAGGTAACATAAAGATTGTCTTAGTGCTAGTAGTATTTTTATAGCTTGTAATGTCCGAGGTAGAACCTTTTCCTTGATTTTCCCATATACTGTTAGCAATATTGACATAATATTTATTAATTTCATCACATATATTTTCCTTTTTTTCGACATTTGTGCCGTCGACTATAAGTTTGACAATTTCATTTTTCCCCTTCTTTGGCCTATTTAACATCTCATTAACAACACTCCACACTTCCCTCTGATTATTTGCATTTTGAATTTTTTGGTCAAAGTAGTTTCTTTGTAGGTTTCTCTTAAGTTTTGTAACTTGGTTGCTAATAATTTTATATTCTTCTAAAATTTCTGCAGATGGATTTTAACTTTGGTTTTTGTATATATCTTATCTTTCCTGTGTATTAGTGCTAAAAGATCTTGTGTGACCCAGGGTTTTATTGGTGGGGCACTTGGCTCCTTATTCGTATATTTCATAGTACAGGCTTCTATTCCTTTATTAATAAAATCACAGAATTTATTGTAGTAGTCATTGATGTTAGTTTCATTGCATACAAATTCTTGAGTTATTAAATATTTATTAAGATTTTTGTAGTTTATTTTATCCTTTTCTATTGGCCTATCATCACATATTGAGTTCCTGTTTATCTTTTTGTTTCTCATTTCACAGATGAGTAAATGGTGATCACTCAAATCATTATCAATATTATAGACATTACATATTTTGTCACAGTCGTTCACCAATACATGATCAATTAGAGTAGAGCTAGTTTGTGTTACACGAGTTGGATATTTTGTATTACATAAGACTAGACCGTATGATTTGACTAGGTTAATATAACTACTAGTATATCTGTCCCCAAATAATAGATCGATATTCATATCACCTAGTATTATAACAGGATTCGTTGAGTAAGAACTAATAATTACTTCGAGATCAGTTAGAAAGTGTGGAATGTTGCTTTTATGAGGGTTATAAGCAGTGATTATATTGTATTCTTGATGGCCTTTTCTCACAGTAATGTGCAGTATGCTGTGGGTGGAATTTATTTCCTTTACAAGGGTACTGCTACATTTGTTTGAAATATACAAAGATACTCCCCCTCATGTTTGCTTTCCAACTATGTGATATGCAACATATTTCTTAATATTGAAAAACATTTTTGTTTGTTCTGTTAACCAATTTTCTGAGATTGCTAGGACATCTACACCTTTGATTCTGTCTAACATTATTTGGATATCATCGAACTTGTTTTTTATGCTAAGTGCATTTATGTGTACGCATTTTAGTGTACTGGTATCGGTTATTATCTGTTTACTGTCCTTAATTTTAGAATAATCGCTAAGTGTATTACAGTTACACTCGGTTAATTCTAGTGTATTATTATTTGCATTACCTAAAAAATTTAATTTCTGTAATTCTAGTTCCATATGGGATAATACTTAGTAGATATCTTACTATTAACTTACATAGATTTTAGTTTGAGAGGGCGAGTTCATCCAGTATTTCAGCACTTGATATAAGCTTTGAGGGTCCATTTTGATTTTTCCGAATGTATATTTTGCAGTCTCTGACCCAAGTTGCAAAGATTTTTCCCTGTTGTCTCAATTCACGGCACTTTTTGGTGATGATTTCATTTCTTGGGGTCAGGTGTTCATTGATATATATATTACCACCATCACTGTAACCAATTTCACTCGTCTTCAGGGTCTTCTTTTGTCTTCTGCTACTGAGAATCTCTTCCTTTTTCCACCTATTATTTAATTTCACAATTATCGGTTGAGGCCCAGGCTTTGTTGACGGGAGGCGGTGGGCTGCGTCTATGTTTGCCCTGGTGATTTCAACTCCTAACGTCTTGCCAATGTCCGAGATTTTGTGAAATACATCCTCCTCTCTTTCCGTGGGTATTCCATACACTATCAAGTTGTTCTTGCGCTGGTACTGTTTTAGTTCCTCCAATTCGTTGATAGCTCTAGATGCTGCCATTTCTGCGTCCTTGACGGTTTTTCTCTCCTTCTTCAGAGTTTCAATTTCCTATTGGAGTTCATCATACTTTTCTGATAAGAAAGTTGCTAGTTTTCTTACCTCGTGGTTTTCTTCTCTCATCGTCGAAAGGGATTCCTCAAGTTTCTGGGAGAAAGATGCCATAACCTCTTTGAGGTTAGGTTGCGGGAGGCAGTCTTCACGATTGCATGACCATTTGAAAGTATCATCTTTCCGGAATTGTTGGTACGTGTCTTTACTCATTTTCATGCATGTTACATGAAACCAGCGTCCACACTCGCCATCACATCCTACAGCCTGCTGATTGTTCTTGATCTTTTTGCTGCATGGAGCACAGTTGACCGTCATGATATTAAATGTTATATGACTTCTCTTTTAACAAGTTATGTATTGTATTTCTCTTACGTATTTTATCTACACTTTTCACACAATATTTAACACTTTAGTCACTCGCGTAATCCTCGGTAAACTTGCGTAATTTCTTAATTTTGCTTACGTTTAGAATATAAACCTTTTACATATCCGCCATTTTGAAATTTGATATACTACTTGTTGCAGCGCACAACATATGCCAGATCTTGTTATATTATTCTGCCAGGCACACAGATATACAATGTTGAACTTTCTTTTTCGACACGATAGCTGTACTACATGTAACAGAATAAGATCAATATTTAAGTGGATTAATAGCAAGTGCATTCATGAATAATGAGCAATATTGCAATTACACCACCTATTCCACACGGATAAAATAGTCGCAACATTTCACCATCAGTGGCGTACAACCAATTTTGATTTAAGGGGTTGTATGAAGTCATCCACGATGCCACTTGTAATTAAGAACAGTAACATGGGAACACTAATAAAGACTTTATTACTATTCAAGATGATAGCTTAAGCCATCAACAGGGAAGCTTAATGACCAGGATGAGTCCGAGTTCTGGGGGACCAAATTCACGTTAGATCAGACGTCACGCCGATGGATGCATTACAAGAGTATCGTAAGCGGCGATCTTGCAAAATTAAGTATAGGACCAAGATTAACCACGTCGTGGGAAATCAAATAGGCAACACATTCTCCGTAACCCTGAGCATGCTTTCAGACCACTTGTCTGAAATTATATGACAAGCCATTACCATGTTATCATAATGTTCTCTCTTCCAGGTGACTGATATATTTCGAATGAATTCCCAAACTAAAGAGCAAATAATTTATGGATATTAAGAGTAATTTCACACATATATGTAAGATATTTAAGAACATGTTTTATGGTTGGATTCCTTTTTTTATAAACTTATTCTATACTTAGTTTCGTTCGTACTCATGGCGTATTATACCTTTACGGCGGTTGCAAGCGGAACATTAAACTTTTTGCAGAGCTAATTTTTGAAACTTGATAATTAATTCTTGGTACAGTAATTATCATCTGAATTCATGATGTGTGATCCTAAACCCTACAGTAATTAATTCAGATTGTATAAAATACGAAGCCGATAATAATCGTAGACATTAAGAGATTCTGACCAGTCTTATTATTGCCACTTAAGGATTACTTGACATTATGTTAAAAGGATTTTGGAAATGGTTTTTAATAAAGCACAATTATTAATAAGTTGTAGACACTTTATAGTGGTCTAAGAGCAGCAACTGTTGGAAATGAGATATTCCATTCCAACGCTTTAATAAATTAATACTTAATGAATTTCTTCGATGATATAAATGTTTGTGATTATGCCTGGATGCAGGGTCTATGCAGTCCTAGGTCAAATGAATTAGTATGTGCTTTATTATAGTAATTATATTTATATTTCCAACCTTGGGAAATAGTGCAATGACAGTTTTTTTCTCGTCCAATTTATCGTCATTTTGTGCACTGTTGTTAGGGTTTAATGAGCTGGTCAATTCAATTTAATAACTATGCAGATCTTAGGCAAATCTACTGTATTCCTATATCTTTGAATGTAACTGTTACATCATCGCAATCTGAACAATTTAATTTCTCCCATAAGCATATGTTGAATCAAATTTCTTATTTGAGTATGACTTGAGTGATTAGAATTCCCCTGTAAACCAATGTTTTGAGAAAGTATGATAGATTAATGCTACTTTGAGCTGAGATGATTTCCATAGGGAAACTTGGAATTATTGTGGCGATATAATGATAATAATCATTTATTTGTCTATAATTAATTTAATCCAATTAATTAATTAACGGTCATTAATGTCAATCGAATATATGTAAATATCAGGGATGTGTATAATTTGTGTGTGAATTATTAATTTAGTCTGTTTTATGGGAAGAAAACAAATGTTCAATTTTTTTTTCTACAAAGCTGAAAATGATAGTGAAGTGTTTTTTAAAATTCATATTCAGCTAAACAACGAACTCTCGAACTATGATTAATTTTCTTTTGTGAGAACTTCCCATTTAAGTGAAATAGGACAGCTCAGCGACACAGATGGACATTATGGATACTTGTATCCCAACCTATTTATTTGCCTTGAGTAATAGGAGTGTTCATATCTTTCTTTTGTCCGTCTGCTTTAAAATAAATTTAGGATCTCGATTTTAACAATTTCTAATTATTCCTGTTGTTTGTAACTTCTCCCGAGTCAGTGATACTTTTTTCTTTTTCTTGTTTGTGAGGTATTTGTCCTGTTGAACCTTGCATGCCTATCCCTTTAAACGACCCGAGATATTCGCTCTCTTGCCTGCCCGAGCTAGATGTTTTGATTTTTTTTGTATTGGACAAATATTTCCAGGACTTAATTTTTTTTCTATCGCCTGTGTCCCTTCTTCGGTTTCTCGTTGAAATCGCCAGGCCAACGTGACGTCGGGGAAACGGGCACAATACTTTGATACACCCAAGGCCTTCTTTATGTAAGTCGCCTTCAGTTTCTCCATATTGTTCCAAATACTTCATATTTAAATGTGTCCAAATGCTCTCCAGTCCATAAGTCACAATACGGGTAACATTAAACCGCAAAAGTTTCAAGGCTGTTTTTATAGATAGCTTAGTCAAATGTTTTATGTCGTTGATGGCTTTGGTAGTGACGCTGTGTCTATCCTTGATGTGCAGTGTGAAAACATTGCCAGTTGACTAATGTAGGACCTAAGTAGGACTACTTGTAATGTGGTACACTCTCAAGCGGGTTTCCTGCAATGTGGAAAATTGCTGGCTTTCCCCCTTTCCTAAAGGTCATAGATTTAGCCTTGTTTCTGTTTAACCTAAGGTCATTGTGTAACGCCCATAATTCCAAGGCGTCAAGAGAAGAATGCAATTCGACCTGTGAACTTGAAGCGAGCACCATGTCATCTGCGTATATAAATGAGATTACCCTCTCTGATAATATATCTGTGATATTATCTGCCATAGCAGTGATAAATAACAGAGGGCTTAATGGGTCTCCTTGTAGCAGCACGCCTGTAGTCTGCTCAATTGGGCTTGATGTTGTAATGCCTTCGTTAATGACTATATTGTTAGAGCCTAAAATACTTTTGACAAGACGTTTAGTGTAGCTGTTACCTCTCAATAGTCTGTCTAGTTTTTCCAATATTTTCTTCCTGCTAATCCAGTCAAAAGCTTTAGAGAAGTCAATGAATATGGATTGTAACTTTCCCTTCGGTACTGACAGGGTAGACGCAATCTCAGTTTGAAGACCTCGAATTGCCTGGATTTTGCATCTTCCTCTCCTAAAGCCAAATTGTGAGTCACAATGCTATTTGGGATGGCTGGGTGGGTCACATACAGCGGAGGAGGAAGCATCTTTTAAAACATCATTCCCTGATTTATTTCTCGTTGTTTGATAAGGTATTGTGGCTAATTAATGTACTATAGAGAATATTATCGCTCGTTCTACTTTCATTCAGTGGTACCATTCTGTTTTAGACCACCTCGTTGTGTAGTGCCTAGCATTCTTGGCTGTCGTCCCGGAGGTCCGGGTTTCATTCTCCGGCTCTGCCAAGAAATTTAATTCTCATGTGAGGGCTGGACGGGTTGCACTCAGCCTCATGAAGCATTTTAGTAGAGGAGGGTTCAATTCCCACCTCAGTCATCCTGGAAGTGGTTTGCCATGGTTTCCCCACTTCTAATCCAGGCGAATGCCAGGATGGTTCCTAACTTAAGGCCATGGCTGCTTCCTTCCCACTACAATCCCCAATTTACAAACACACTAGTTCATCAATAACAATCACACAAATTCCACACACAAATACAAATACATGGGGCTACAAGACCACGATGTCGTAGCCCCTAATATAAGCAACCATTTATATTTGCATTTTATATTTGCCTAGGCCCTTCATGGGCTGTATAGTGTCAGGGGTTGACTTTGTTGTTGGTTGACTATTCTTGTAGTTCCTTTTAGAAGTATTTGCATTTTTTAAACATTATGTCTTACCTCTGCTTTATTTATGTCTTATTTTTAGCTACTGTCTGTTCTCGTTGCTTGTAGCGAAGTACGTCAGGGTTTCATATTGAATTTGTGCCTTATTACATAAAAACCTGTAATTTCTGGTGGAATTTAATCAAATATGCGAATGTTTGTCTTCGAAATTGCCGCTATTTCGATGGCGCCATGCCCGCCAGGCGCTACAGCTGTTCCCCTACGATTTCCGCCATCTTGGTTTTGATGTTACGGTCTGATATATTGTAGTCGGTCTTGGCTCGTCAAGTTAAAGGCAATGGACTTTCTTTTCATAATTTTCCATTGAACGATGCCATACGGAGACAATGGGTTCTATCTATTTCCCGTGATGGGGGGGGGGGGGGGGGGGGCAGGGTCTTAGTTAGGAACCATTTCAAGGATTCTGATTATAGTATAAGTTCTGCAAAGGACGCATTTCCGACAGTTTTTGAGGACTACTCCGAACGTAAACATGTACAAATAAATAGTCATAGACGTCAAAGAGCAAGTGTTGATAAAGACAACCATATAAACAATAAAAGAAAATGTTCAGGTAATTTAAATATTACCGAAGACTTATGATGAACGAATTGAGGAAAACTATGATCAACCACATGTTAGTGCAGGAACGCAATGTTCTACACGCAAGCCAACTCATGGGAAGTCAACAAAAATAAAAATAAAATTAAGGTGGGCACTAAGGATAATACAGGACTGTAATTAAGTAATTGAATCGGGAGATAATTTCATTATAACAAAACTTATTATCACTGGAACGTCAGGACAAATCCGATGTCCAAATATCGAAGCTCAAGAGTGTAGCGGATCGTGGGGAACTTGAAAGCTAATTTCTTACTTCCTATCTTACCTCCTATCTGCATCTTCTGGAACACCAACTTGGTTAATCTCATCATTTTCATTATCATCATTATCATGAATTACAACGTCTTCATTAACCTGAGCAATACCTGGACCATCAATGTTGTCCCGAACCTGACCAGCAACGGAAACTTCAACGACTGGCAGGTTATCATCCTGTCCAATTCTGTTTTCATCATCATTTACAATGTCATGCAACGGACAATACATTACATCACTCATTTCAACATTTTTCTCAGCACACCTGGTGAATATATGTTCTACAAATTTAACACTGTGCTCTACAAACATTTCTTTAGGCTTACTGGGATCAAACAGACGGTAACCTTTCTTTTCCCCATCATACCCAACAAACACAAAACATTTGCTTCTGGGTTCCAATTTGCCACTACGCACCTGTTTTGGAACATGGGCATAAGCATCGCAACCGAATATTTTCATTTTCTCATGACTTACAGCTTTACAAGTTCACAATTCCTCTGGTATGGCATTATCAACTTTACTATGAGGACACCTGTTCAAAATATACACTGCCGTATTGGCTGCTTCCGCCCACAGTTATTTAGAACATCCTGCTGTAAACAACATGCATCTAACCCTTTCCATAATAGTACGATTGTGACGTTCAGCTATGCCATTTTGTTGAGCTGTAGGCTATACCTTACAGTTCTCTCTTGCACAATCCCTTTTTCCTTGAAATATTTGTTCAGGTCAGAACTGACAAATTCCTTACCATTGTCTGATCGAAAAATCTTTGGTGTCTTACCTTTCTGAGTTTCACAATATGCAACAAAATCCTTGACTTTCTCCTTGGCATCAGATTTTTGTTTCAAAAAATAAACAAATATCTTCCAGGAAAAATCGTCAATTATTGTCATCATGTATTTGACTCCATTCCAGGTCTCAAGGAGCCGCCCACACAAATCAGAGTGCACCAAGTCCAAAAGACTTTCACTCCTCGAGTGACTTACTTGTGGAAATGACTGCCTTTGCTGCTTCCCGAGAACACATGGTTCACACAATCCCTTTGGGATTTCCTTAAATTTAACAACATCAGACATTTCACTTAAGACCTGTAACTTCTGTCGCCCAACGTGACCCTACCGCTCATGCCACAAATTGTAATCAGAAACATCACTAAGAAGGGCAGACCTATCTTGGTTAACATTCAGATAATACAGACCATTCAGAACTGAACCAGTAGCTAGCACGCTACCATTCACTGAGCAGTTCTCTGAATCCAAGATTTCACATCCAATTTTGTAAAATACAACAACAGCACCCCTTGTAACCATCTGACTAAGTGACAGCAAGTTAACATTCAGTCCTGGAACATGCAATACATCTGACAGATTATTAATACTGTCGCTTACGTTCAGTGCAATGTCACCAACTCCTTATACAGGCAACTTGTCATGATTACCAATTACAATCTTAATATCTGGATCATCATTGCATTTATAATTTGACATAAGTTCAACATTAGGAGACATGTGAGCACTACTACCAGAATCAATGACGAAACAATTCCTTGGTACGTGAGCAGTTAAAGCACAAAACAGACTTTTATTGGATTTTGGACTCTTCGGCGCACTTTGAACTTTTGTCTTCTGTGGACAAGTGTCTCTTCCGTGACCCTTTTCACCACAAACCCAACACTTCCAACGACTTTTGTTAACCGCTTTTTCACTACCGGTAGAGCTCTTTGGTTTCTTGACATACCTGAATTCCTTCTTGGTGTTGCTGTACAGGGCTGCCCCATCAGCTGACTTCTCACATTGACTTCGGCGAAAGCTTTCGTCCAACAAGATAGACTTGATGCGGTCCAACTGTAGTTCCTCCGATGTTGAGGTTACGGCCATAACCAAGTTATCGTATTCATCAGGAAGACCTCGAAGTATCATAGCAGCAGGCTTAGATTCTTCCTGTGAAAGTGCTGTGTTAACGAAGTGTCAAATACATATTCCAAGTATAGAATTAATATTAAAAGTGATAGTGATTGTGAAATTTAGTGCAGTGCATCAATATAAAAGTAGAATTGTAAAAAAATAAAACGTGAAAGGGTTTTTTAGGATTAAATCAATCTTTGTCTAAACATACGGAAATATCCGCCATTTTGGAATCAAAAGTCCATAAATAAATAGAGTACTCATAGGATGCCGACACAACGAGTGAATAGTAGTTCCACAATCTCCGAGGAAGTGGAGGGTAACGTCTATGTGTGCCCAAAATACAGCAAAGACGTTGCAAACGAGTGTCAAGCTGTAGGCTGCGATGGCCCGTGCACGCGATGGTTTCATCGAGAATGTGCAGGAGTTAGCATGGGGGAATACAACATCATGAATTCCAAGAAATTATCACTGCTATGGCTATGTCATGAATGCAGTAATGATTACATGAAATTCAGGAAGGCATTGCCAAAAGAGGGAGACAAAATTAAAGAATTGAGAGAATGCATGGAAAGGAAAGATCCTGAAAATAAACTTATTCAAGAAGAGACACGTAATGAAATAAGAATGATTAAAACTATGATCGCATCGTTGAATATTAGGTTGCAGGGAAACTTGCAAAATAGCGTATCCTTCCAAGATAACGTAGGGAAAGATGGTGGGAGTAAATCAATAACAGAGAATGATCATCCCCATTCATATTCATTCGTTTATTTGCAATTGGGGGTGTGTCCCTCGGTGGCAAATTAGATATACATAACAAATAAGTAATTGTACATAACAATTCACTAACAATTAAACTGGAGTATTTACACAAAGAGTCAGTCTTTACTTAAACACACCTATATGTTTGGGAAAAGGCTCTAAGACTGTGGCAGGTAGAGAGTTCCAATTATCAATGGCACGGTTTATGAAAGAATATTTACCATAATTTGTTCGCTGTGGTCGGCCCTTAACTTTGAAAGGGTGATCGCTCCCACCCATGTAAGTAGGCTTTTCCATACGTTTGCTAAGCTCACCCCATGCTGGTTGATTTGTATACGTGTTGTACATAGCGCAGAGTTTAGATTTCATTCTCCTAGCCTCAAGTGATTCCCATCCAAGTTTCTTCAACATACGACTCACACTGCTCCTGGGATTAAAGTCACTGAGCACAAATCTAGCGGCCTTTCTTTGTACCATTTCCAACTCATTTATGAGCCCTACTTGTTATGGATCCCAAACCGCCGAGGCGTATTCCAGAATAGGTCTTACAAGTGACAAATATCCTAATTCTTTAGCAGAGGTACTACTTCCTTTTAATACCCTCATTACAAAGTGCAGGGATTTGTAAGCTTTAGAAACTACACATCCTATATGACTACTCCATTTCATATCATGTCTTACGTGAACGCCCAAATATTTGCAAGAATCTTCTTCTACAAGTATTTCCGAGCCAATGTTGTATTGAAAATCTTGCCTTCGCACTTTCCCTATTTTTATTAGACTACATTTTCTTGTGTTTATTTTCATTTTATTTTCAATCGCCCACTGCTGCGTTAGAAGCTGGGGAGAAGGTATAGTGTTTATGGCAACAGCCACAACTTTCCTCGTTGCACTCCGTAATGAAAATAGAAAAGTTAAAGGAAAGACCTTCCACACGAACAGTCAAACCAAACAAAATCTCAATCAAACCGCTGATGAGACTGAGGAAAATGACGAAAAAACGATATCATTATGGGGAACGTGACCCAAACACCGGTAGAGAGAGTTTGGAGAACTGTCCCCCCAAGAAGGACAATATCGAATCACAGTAAAGACATAATTCGAACGAAACACGACGATAACGACATTCAGGCAGCAGAAAAAATGGCATGGCTGTATGTAGGCCGACTATCAAACAATACAACAACAGATAAATTACGAAACTTTCCTCAAGAAAAATGAAATCGATGACAATGTTCACTGCGAAGAACTTCAAACGACGGGATACAACAAAGCCTACAAGATAGGCTTCCCTTTTAAACATATCAACAAAACCGAACAACCAGATTTCTAGGCAAATAGAATAGTAGTCAGGAAATTTCGCTTTCGGAGAATCCGACAAGATGACGGCGTGGAACTCGTCTAAATACGTTTCTCTTTTATTATGGAACACTGAAGGTTTAAAACAAGTAATGTCGTATATCTCTGCAGATCACATAACAAATTTAGATGTCATAACCACTACAGAAACTTTCCTCACTAATCAATATAATATCCAGGAATATTACGCTTTCCATTAATTCGCCCTACCCACTGCAGAAAGGCCTTTTGGGGGAACCTCCATTTTCATCAAGCCTAAGCTAGGTCCAAATCAAGAAAATAATTAAGGCAGAAAATATGATTATTGTCAAAACAAAAGAAGTCACCTTCGTTGGGTTATACATTAATCCAAAAACAGATAACGAAACAGCTGTGGAAAAAGTAATGAAAGCCATCACAGAAACGAGCAGTGATGTTAGGGTAATTTTAGCTGGTGATTTAAAGCAAGGATTGATAAGCCAAACATCAAAACAGATCCACTATTGGAAACACTAGAGGAGGAAGGATACTCTCTCATAAACAAACCACATCTGAAAACCTACTTTGCGCCTAACGGAACAAGCTCAATAGACCTTGTCTTCGTACGAGGTGAGGGTATAAACATAATAAGTCAAGAAGGTCTATGGTCGTCATCCATGGCTCTTATAAGGAAACACATACCAATAATGACTAAAATCGAAATTGAGCAACTTCAACCTAAAAATACCTCATTGGAGTTCTCAGCATCCAGGAAATTAATCAGGCTGAACTAGCTAAAAGCAAATACAAAATAACGAAAGCAATATAAAATCTATCTTTGGATTTCCTTGGCTCACACCCTCAAATGAATTATACTCAAGAACTAAAATTATGCCACTGCAAAAACAAATAGCTATGTCAGCAACAGTATTTGTATACAACCTTAGAAAACAAATTGATACACACACACATCCATTTTACCCATGCAAATGACATTCATCATTATGCAACAAGAGGAGTAAATCAAATATTCACCAGCCATTCCCAATCCATTACATTTGGAACTAAATGAATTATGTCCTCTATAATAAAAGAATACAACTCGCTACCATTAGGCATAAGGGAAAGTTTCTCTATAAAAACATTTAAGAGGAAAACAAAAGACTTCCTATTAAGGAATGAATAGCCCATGCACAATAGCCTTAAGCAATGCAATGTATCATACCGAATTATCTCTGTAAAGTTAGTCACTAGCAATCTAATATAAGTTAGGCTACTATTAAACTAATCAATAACGTTACCAATAATTATATATATGCCATGCTGTAACTATGTTACTTGATTGTCCCTAACACGAGCTCAGGCTCATTGGAACCTATGTAAATAAATAAATAAATAAATAAATAAATAAATAAATATCACTTATTGAACTGAATCAATTAAATCAATCGATAGACCTTATCACAAACACTCTCCAAGGTTGTAGAATACCCATCGGAAGCCGGAAAGCACAGCCTTGTTTCGATAAGGAATGCTACATCAAACGGAAAGAAACACTCGCTGCAATAAACTGCGCAAGATACTCAATGCAAGAATCGAACCTTTCACAATATGCAAAACAGAGGCAATCGTATAAACAATTATTAACAAAGAAGAAAACAAAATACATAGAAGAAGATGCAATGCGACAGGTTGAATTTGCAAAAGAAAATCCCTTCACAGTTCTTAGAAAGAAAAATCCGTCATTCACAAGAGAAATTCAAATGGATACATGGGAAAACCACTTCGAAGGCAATTAATCTACAACATAAGGACTTTGCTTACGACCTTCCTTTAACAGAAATCGTGGAACATCTAAATCCTATAACTAGAGAAGAAATAGAACAGGTTATAACTTCAGCTAAAAATGGAAAGCCCTTGAACCAGACGGCATTTATGCTGAACATATCAAAGAATCCTTCTCTCTATCAGAGGACTACTGGTCAAAGTTGTTCAATACATGCTTGACAACTGGGGAAATTCTCGAGGCATGGAGAATGTCAACTTTAAAAATTCTAATCTCCGTTTCGCGGGCTTATAGGTCGTGTTCCAAGGACATTTTGTCGTCCTGACGTTTCGCTGAATACTGCGTTCAGCATGTTCACAGGTTACATAAAGTGAGGTAAAACAAGTAAACAGAAGATATATAAATAGTCAACAACCCACACATAGAGGCTACCATAGCAACGGCGTACCACATAAAAGTAATGCATCAAGGACAGGGCTGCTCGTCTGTTGCATCTTCTCGTCTACGACGGTCAATAAGGGCAGGCTTGAGGGGATTAAGGACTGGAAGCCAAGCTCTGTTCACACGTTCTGCTTCCTCCTTAAGATTGAAGCTGTTAGTATGCTTCAGGATTTCAATGGCCTCCCTTTGTAGCCTGGCATGATAAGACACCGTGGTGGACAGAACTTCGGTGTCTCCATATCTTATATCGTGACCTGCAAGTAGCGAGTGTGCTGCTACAGTGGATTTATCTGTTTGTCCCAGCCGGCTGTGTCGTTCGTGCTCCTTGAGGCGAGTGGCAATACTTCTTTTCGTTGTTCCAATATATACTTGGCCACAATCACACGGGATTTTATAAACCCCTGCCGCGGTATGAGGATGTCGCTTATCTTTAGCGGACCTAAACATGTCCTTAATTTTTCGTGTAGGCCTGTATATGGTCTTTATATCATGGGACTCGAGTAGCCTCCCTATTCTGTCCGTGACCTTTTTTATATATGGAAGAAAAGCTCTAGCCAGGGGCTGCTTGTCTCCAATTACCTTTGTAGTTGGACGTCTCGGATGGAGTGCTCGCTGGATATCTTTCTGGCTGTACCCATTCGCGCGTAAGGCCTCGTTGAGGTGATCAATTTCTTGTTTTAGGCACTGCTTATCACAAATTCTTTTAGCGCGGTCAGCCAGTGTTTTTATAACTCCGTATTTCTGTCGTGGGTGGTGGTTGGACGTCTTATGTAGATATCGGTCAGTATGGGTCGGCTTACGGTAAACTGTATGTCCCAAAGTTAGATCAGCGGTCTTCGTTACCATAACGTCGAGAAACGCGATTTTCTGTTCATTTTCTAACTCCATGGTAAACTGAATGTTCGAGTTCTGGCTGTTAAGATGTTGTAAAAACAGATTTAATTGATCTTTATCATGGCCCCATATTACAAAGGTATCGTCCACGTATCGTAGCCACACTTTAGGTTTCAAAGGTGCGGTCTCTAGTGCTATTTGTTCAAATTGTTCCATGAAGAAATTCGCGATCACCGGACTAAGGGGACTGCCCATGGCGACCCCATCAATTTGTTCATAGAAATCACCCTTCCACAGGAAATAGCTAGCGGTGAGGCAGTGGCGGAATAAGGCGGTGATATCATCAGGAAAAATCCGTGCGATGTACTCCAGGGCTACCTTTATAGGTACTTTCGTGAAAAGAGAGACCACGTCAAAACTTACTAGTAAGTCACCAGCTTCTAGTTGAATAGTTTTCAATTTTTCAATGAAATGGCCGGAATCTTTGACGAACGACTATTTCCTGTGGAAGGGTGATTTCTATGAACAAATTGATGGGGTCGCCATGGGCAGTCCCCTTAGTCCGGTGATCGCGAATTTCTTCATGGAACAATTTGAACAAATAGCACTAGAGACCGCACCTTTGAAACCTAAAGTGTGGCTACGATACGTGGACGATACCTTTGTAATATGGGGCCATGATAAAGATCAATTAAATCTGTTTTTACAACATCTTAACAGCCAGAACTCGAACATTCAGTTTACCATGGAGTTAGAAAATGAACAGAAAATCGCGTTTCTCGACGTTATGGTAACGAAGACCGCTGATCTAACTTTGGGACATACAGTTTACCGTAAGCCGACCCATACTGACCGATATCTACATAAGACGTCCAACCACCACCCACGACAGAAATACGGAGTTATAAAAACACTGGCTGACCGCGCTAAAAGAATTTGTGATAAGCAGTGCCTAAAACAAGAAATTGATCACCTCAACGAGGCCTTACGCGCGAATGGGTACAGCCAGAAAGATATCCAGCGAGCACTCCATCCGAGACGTCCAACTACAAAGGTAATTGGAGACAAGCAGCCCCTGGCTAGAGCTTTTCTTCCATATATAAAAAAGGTCACGGACAGAATAGGGAGGCTACTCGAGTCCCATGATATAAAGACCATATACAGGCCTACACGAAAAATTAAGGACATGTTTAGGTCCGCTAAAGATAAGCGACATCCTCATACCGCGGCAGGGGTTTATAAAATCCCGTGTGATTGTGGCCAAGTATATATTGGAACAACGAAAAGAAGTATTGCCACTCGCCTCAAGGAGCACGAACGACACAGCCGGCTGGGACAAACAGATAAATCCACTGTAGCAGCACACTCGCTACTTGCAGGTCACGATATAAGATATGGAGACACCGAAGTTCTGTCCACCACGGTGTCTTATCATGCCAGGCTACAAAGGGAGGCCATTGAAATCCTGAAGCATACTAACAGCTTCAATCTTAAGGAGGAAGCAGAACGTGTGAACAGAGCTTGGCTTCCAGTCCTTAATCCCCTCAAGCATGCCCTTATTGACCGTCGTAGACGAGAAGATGCAACAGACGAGCAGCCCTGTCCTTGATGCATTACTTTTATGTGGTACGCCGTTGCTATGGTAGCCTCTATGTGTGGGTTGTTGACTATTTATATATCTTCTGTTTACTTGTTTTACCTCACTTTATGTAACCTGTGAACATGCTGAACGCAGTATTCAGCGAAACGTCAGGACGACAAAATGTCCTTGGAACACGACCTATAAGCCCGCGAAACGGAGATTCCTATTTCAACGCCGGTCGTGAAAGTCTACATTTTTACTTATTTAAAAATTCTCTTTAAAGGTAAAGTTGAAGTGCATAGCCCTGACTCCTATCGAGGCATTGCTTTAGAAAATATTAGCTTTAAAATGTTTTCAAGTATCTTAACTAAACGACTCATTGATAAAATAGATGAACAAATTCCAGAAAATAAGTTTGGGTTCAGAAAGGGAAGAAGCACCATCCATGCCATTTCCTTTCTGATAGAACAAGCTCAAGATACTTTACGACATCTTGGGCAAAAATACCACGTGATTTTTATCGACTCTAAGAAAGCGTTTGACTACGTAGATCGAGAAAAGCTCATCCATAAACTCAGTCAGATGACTGGAGAAACAGACCCCTTTACAAGAATCATTATGTATATATTGAGCCACAACTATATACAAATTGATGATGGAGCAACATTATCTAAAGACTTACTCAAACCAATGGAGTTCTCCAAGGAGACCCAATGAGCCCAACACTTTTCAACGTCATGACAGCTGATGTCTCAAAAATCACCGAAAACACCAGAGCTACTCTGATTATGTACGCAGATGATATGGCAATAAGATCAGCAGATATAAAAGAGTTACAAGAAGTACTACAGAATCTAGAAGTATGGGCAAAAATAAATGGATTACAAATAAATCTTATGAAAACGAAACAGATGTCCTTTAGGAAAGGCGGGAGGATAAAAACAAAAGACAATTTGACACTACAAGATAAACCAATAGAGATCGTCCCAAAATTCAAATACCTTGGAGTAACACTTCAAACAACCTTAACCTCATTCAGAATCCACGTGCAAGAAAAATCAGCCGCTGCAATAAGAGCAATATATAACATAAAATATCTTCCACTACTCTCAATAAGTACTGCAATGACACTCTTTCGAACTGTAATAATGCCTATAGCAACCTATGGTATTACTGTGATTTGGGATACTCTTCAAGTTGGGGATCTATCAATTTTAGAAAAGGTCAAGGCCCGTTACATAAAGAGGGTACTAAGCATAAGCATAACAGCACCATCAAGGTTAACATACATTCTGATGAAAGAAAGCTACTTTATAGAGGATATTTGACTGCAAATGTCTCTTCCAAATACAAGAGCTTATGATTTAACGCTCCAAATATTACAAAACAAAAGACGACATTTGGGATGACTTTTTCATTACAGACGCTATGATGACACAGGATTGGACAGAAGCAAACTATGAGCTGCGTCACCTGGTGACCCGATTAGCAGTACACGGTTTCCATCACCGCCTATGCTTGACTGCATTGTATCAAACACCGTGCTCAGAATGCGTGTGTAAGCGATGCAACAATCTCTGTGAACGTTATCATGTGCTGAAGTGTCCAGACAGGAGGGAGACACTAACACAGTTCTGCTTGGATGAAAATTAGTTATAACATGCACATTGCACGCAATTCTAACTCTATAATTGATGTATTTAAGTATTAAGTTAGTATTTATGTTCTTTGGCCATTGGCTGCAATAAATGTTTATTAACAAACTTATCAGCGACAGGCTCATCAACAGCTGCTATCTTCTGTGTAATAGACATAACCTCACCAATATACTTGTCCATGGAATCGAAATCTGATAACTTGAGCGAGCACAGATTTCGCATCAGCGTGATATACCTCCACTTTCCTTTATCTTCAAAAGCCTTTTCAAGGGCATGCCAGGCATCCTTAGCTTTTGCACAGCCTCGAACATGGGGATAATTGTGAACAGCCACCATGAGACATATATCCGCCAGCGCTCCCTCGTCACGCCGTTCAAGTCCCTCCGACACATCTGTGTCTCGGACACTGGCCCACAAACCATGCTTTTTGAGATAATTTGACATCCCAAAAGACCAGTTCGAATAATCCTCCCGACCACTCAATTTCGGAAACCCATAGGCACAAGGACTCGAAGCATGTTCACTCATTTTGCCTTCTCACTTTGAAGTTCACTGAAGAAAATGATCGCAGAACACTGTTATGTCTGGGTCCATAACCTGTAGAAACTTCTAGAGCTATCCATGGGTTTCTATACACGGGATAAACGGATTGATACATACGAACACATGTTGACATGGATGTATTTAACAAGACACTGTGACACATGATACAGAGTACAGTCTATATATATATAAAAAAGGCATAGAACACACAAGTGACATAAGACAAACGACATGTAGAGCGAGATTAGAAATTACGAAAAGTATTCATTCTCTTCAAGAAGGCTTAGAAGTTTTTAAGAATTTCAACATGGAAATACTATACCGTAACTTAATGTAAAACGTATTGACTTTTATTTGAACGTGTAAATCATGTTTCCCTTAAGGAAAGAGATTACGTCATTATGTCACAGAGGCCGTAACTCTCCACCTGTTTTAACACGCAGTTCAGTGATCCTGTTGATCAGGGACGGTGCGTCTTTAAGGGCCGAACGGGCCCTGCCCACCCTTGGCCGTTAGGCCGTACTGCACGAAATTTGTTTTATTAATGTCTTATAAAAGTAGTTTAAATTACAGATATTCTACATAAAGTAAGTGGTTTTCCCTTCTAGAATCCCTAGAAAGAATTCAGTATACATAATTCATCCCTAGCTTAAGTTCCTGACAGTCTCGTACGGTGTATTGTAATAGCGAGGGCCCCTGCACCGAACCTTCCATGTTAAGTATATGGGGTAATGGGCCGGGCGTCCAAACAAAGGACATAGCACTGTCTTGCACGCGATTTATTGTGGGCTACGAAAGGCTTTTCGTGTCTTCTCAAGGGCCTGGAGAATTGGCCCTTAGCATTGCTCTAGAATGAAAGCGAAGATATCTCTATTTCCGTCTTCTTCTGTCTCTGTTTGAAACCGGCTTAGGGGGATCGGTTTCCCCATGCCATGCGCAGGTAGGCTACAAATATCCATTGTTCACAGAATGTTGAATCACAAACATAACTGTATTTATATACATTTTCAGTCTGGTGACCAAGTACAGTCCAAGTGTTAGTGAGTTCTGTGAAGAATAAGTTTTTAACTTCTGTGGTAGTAATTTAATTTGCTGTGTGTGTGCGACATACGAAAATGAATAATAAATATAATAATAATAATGCATTTTATTAATCCCTTAACGAGTCGAGGACTCACATACAAAGGAATTGTACAGTTTTATCTTGTTGGCGACAAATTACAATACAATGTTAGTTTACAAAGTTTTCAGTATGAAAATATATACAACATTTTTAAGCTTTCATAATTTTGTGTACACAATGTGTTCTTCTTTTGTCTTCTCAGATTATGAAATTTCTTCAAACTGACATTTTATAATCATTCCACATATACTGGTTTAGCCTCCTTTTAAAGATTGGTAGGCTAGGTGCAATTTTTATATTTTCTGGTAGTCTATTGAATTTTACAAAGGCACTATACTTAATGCTATTACTGCCATATTGTTTGGAATTGATATGGAAAAGTGTTATGTCATCTGCATGTCTAGTTTTGTAAGCGTGTACATCAGATTGTTTAGTGAAGTTTAAATTTGTGTGGATTCTGTTGTGTAGGATTTGGTACTGAAACCGAGGGGGTCATGCTGACTGGTATCGAACGTGGATCTCAGAGACTGTGATCTCAGAAGGAAGGTTCCACCAGGGAACGAACCCGAGGTCTGTTGAGGGAGTTTCATTGTAAAAACCCCTAGAGGAAAGTATATATTTAATCACTGGTGTGATTTCAGTTGATAATGACATTATTTATTAAAATAATGCAGGGAAAATGAGCGGAATACAGCATTATTGAACTACATGGAGTAGGCTATGCTGGACTTAGAACACAGAAGTAGAGAGTTTGACAGTTTTACTAATAGCCCCAGAATTGTGGGAGGAGACGCTTGGAGCCCTGTCAATCTCGCTGACCTAGTTAAGTCGTCTGGAAGAGGTCGGGGGGTTGAATAATGACCCAGTTCTTCCCCGTTTGAGAATAGGACTAGGAAGAGAGGGGAGAGATCCCAAGGAAAATCATTGATTACTCGTGATTGGAGTAACGCAATGACATGAGAGTTGCACACAGGTGGATCTTTAGCCAGGAGGCTAATTTTAGAGCCTTTAATCTGCGAAATTGAGGCATATTTAATGGAGTGCGTAAGGACACAGGACTATGGGTGTTCGCGGCTGGGTTTGACGATGTCGCCAGGGATTCCCACTGAAACCGCGTCCCCACGCTATGGAAAAAGCAATTAATATTAATTAATTGGCCGATCGATCCTTCAGCACGCAGATAGTTCTGGGATCAGTGAAGAAAAAGGAACCCGATGAGCATTGTTTCGAGACCAGAATCATGCTGGGAGAGGAGTTGATATAGCGCGGGAATTCTAGCTCTACTTTTTGTGTGAAACCAATATAAGGGAGTCGACCCTTGGCAGAGGTCAGTTGTTGGCAGTTTTTGAACAGACTCGAGCGCGGAACGTATGTTGCTCTGGCTTAGGAGAGGACGCTCACACAAAGGACTTGAACATTTAGTGTTAATCATTATATATCCGCGCAGTGTAATGCACCAAGTGAGAAGATAATAATGCATAGTCAGGAAGTAATAAGAAGTACGGTAATCAACGAACTTTATTGTGTGAAATGTGTATTACCGAAGTCAAGGAAGGAGGCCCGGACTTCAACTTGGGAAGCCGTGCAGTAAAACCTTTAGAAGGCTTTTATTAAGGACAGTCGTGCTGCATGTGTCATGTGTAGTCAGCAGTACGAACAATGGTTTGTGTTCACATAGGAAGTACCGTGTGATATAAGTTGCAGAACTATTGAAAGTAATAATCTGTGTAAAAACTATGTACAATGTTAAGCGCAGTGTATAATATATTGACTGGTTATGCATGTCTTATTACGCTGGACTGCGCTGGGAGAAACTTTATGAAGCATGTGGTTATGTCTTAAGAATACCATATAGTGACGCTCAGGACGGAAGTAAGCATTTTTATGCAAAGCAGGAAGTTTATCGTAGGATTATTGATAGACTGTTGGTGATTCCGGAGGCAGATGAACCAGACTTTCATCAGGAGTTGGTAGGAGCATGGAGGATGCCGTTGATACCTGCAATTCTGATATTTTGCCAGGGAATTTCAACCAATGAAAAGTGTAAAAAGTGACGTGTGTTATGTATAAATCATATGTGAAATATCTTTTAAATTAATGGTATAATAAGTGTTATAAAGTGTCATGTGTTTTGGAAGCAATAGCTTCTTTATAGAAATGAAAAGTGCCGTATGGTTGGTGAAAGAAATGTATCATAAAATGTGTATATTCAAGATGCAAATGTCGCACTAATTCTGCAAATGGCAGGCGACCCGGAAGGATATAGGTGGTTGGAGCCACCATGATGAGCCTAGATATGTGAGTACCCCACAAATTATGATTATGTAGAAGTATAGGCCACTGCATGTAATGTGATTTCAGAATTATAAATATGCCAGTAATAATCAGTATTAGGAGATAGACCCTCCAGGTTTAATCATTATTGTGTTGATTTTAGTAGAGTTGAGATGTTGTTATGTCAGTAAGGGGATAAATCGTTACCACTATTAATAAAATGGCAAATCAGTTATGTAAACTTAATTTAACGAACACGGATGTTCGATGTTTGAGATGGTTAAGTTGTGTCGGATTATGGTAATTTATGTCAGTAAGAATAATAATAATAATAATAATAATAAATAATAAAGGTATGAATGAATACATCAGGAAAATTGTGGTAAGCAAGAAATATTTACGCTAATTGGAAGACTTATCGATCTAAGCAGTAAGATTATACAGTAAGATTACATTAAGGGATTAAGAAAAGAATTCAACATCAGAATATATTGTATTAATGGGAATATAATTATGCAAGGAAATGGAAGAGCTTTCTAGTGAATTGAATTTGCAGCTTGTGTAAAAGCTTATAGAGTAATTGATAATATAGGACGAAGATCATAACATTAGGTCATGGAACCAGGTAATCTATTCGACGTATGAAATCTCGTATAGCCGTGGGTATACGGAGATATGTGCTTAGTGCCAGAGTGTAATTAGTGTTTGGACCCTAACTCTGATGATGGATATGGAATGTTCCGGGTTCGAATCCTGTGATAGGTGGGAGGAGAACGTTGGACACCTCTGCACTCTATCTGATCGCCCGAGAACTTATTATTGAGTGATTCGGCTCTTGTGAAGCGAATCTTATGACGGCAGCATGTATGACTGACCGCAGCATTTATTAAGATACCGGTTATCCCACTAGACCAATGTTTTTATGAATCTCGTGCCTTCATGTTGAAATGGACCTATTTGGTGCCAATTATTATTATCCTCAGGGTAGGAATAAATGTTAAGCTCATCCAGTACCTATTTGCATACTATTCAGTTTAAATCCATTGGGATATGTGTGTCACTGTGACCACGGTATTGTCTTTAAAATCGTATTACTGCTTGGGGAGATAAGCCATGTGGTAGGAAGCGAGGGTCGAGGTACTGTTGGGACCTCACTCCACCCCATTGTATACAGGCCGCTCGGAAGAGGGCTGCGCTGTCAAGCGAACCGTGAAAGAAGGTTTAAAAAGGGCAGATTTTAGACCCTGTTAGTGACATGAAAGGAAACATTATTATATTGAGTAATGAAGTCATGTGGTTTAAGAACACATTGGTAATTATAGATCACCCTGATGGTTCATGATTTTAGCAATCTAACGAATGGTTGGAAGTTGCATTTGTTACTGTCACTGACACCTTTTTCAGAAGTTGGTTACTTAACGCCACAGGCTACGCTCGCAAGGGTAGCTTAATAATACCATCCGACACAGCGATAACCAAAGTTTTGAAGATGAAATCACAACAGCATGCAGTGGAGCTAAAAATAGAGGAAGTGTAGGGGTAGCTTTACATAATTATGGGATTGCACGTAGCTTGTTGTGCAACACCTGAATAGGCTAATGCATGTAAAGCATTTGGTGGGAAGAGAGAGATCAAACACACACGGTACACATAATTGTCAAATTAAGACGAGGTTTAACGAATAAGTAATTTTGTGAAATTAAAGAAGTCACATTAGATGACATAAGAATCAAAGTACAGTTTTGTTTATGAAGTTGTATGTGCATCAGCGCACTAGAGTGAATTGTAAAGTTAATATAAGGGTAAAGGTTTGTGTTATGATATGAGTTTATTATGATAATATTATGTTAATATTAGTGGATTGTGGAAGTAATTTTTGTTTGATTTTGTTTTATGTTTGTTGGGATTGTTTTATTTGTTTGAAGCCATGATTTTATTACTGAATTAAAATCTTTAGAATGGAGTTGTGCCTTATCATTGTAGAGTTGATACCTTTTAGTCTCAAATCAAAAATATGCAACTGCTCAACGGGGGAACGGTACACGCCTGAGTCCTGACGCTAGCTGGAGGCGGAAGCATATTTTCCATCGAGATTACTCACATGGGTACAGTACATCAGGGCATTTGATTTGATTTCTGCATTTAGGGCTACAGGTTGAATTTTACTCGTAATATAAATTTGTTTGGTTGGTGTTAAAAAAGGGTAGTTATAAATATTTCTTATGGCTCTATTCTGAATTAACTCAATTTCCTTTTTAGGTAATTTGAACATTTTATCAAAATTGTATTCAAATATTGTAAGTGGCTATGGATTAAGGAAAATACACTTTCCTGAGTAGATATTTTGGTATATAGTAGCTCAAATTTTTATCATCCCAGCGGCAGGTGATATTTTTTTTTTACTAATGCATCAATGTGCTTTTGCCAGGAGATATTTTCATCTATTATTAAGCCTAGGTATTTGACAGATGAGACCCTTTCAACTGCTTTTCCATTCAGCATTATATTCCGAGTGATGTCTAACTTTGTTCTACGCTTAGATATTATTAAATAATTTGTTTTGTCTTCATTTATTGTTAATTTATTTGACGGGGTCCAGCCAAGTATGGTATTCATGTCCTCCTGCATGTGTGTAATCAGCGTGTTGGTAGTGTACGCATTGTAAAAGATGCTTAAGTCATCTGCAAATAACGTTATATTACCATGAAAATGGAGTGTTGCCATGTCATTAATACATACTAAGAAGAGGGAAGGACTCAGTATTGATCCTTGGGGCACACCGTGGGTAATATTAACTTCCTCACTTCTGTAGCCATTTATTTCAATATACTGCTTACGATTAGATAGGTAATTTTTAAACCATGTCCAAGCTACTCCTCGGATACCTGCTTTATCAAGTTTCCCTAAAATAATTTCATGGTCAACAGTATCAAACGTCTTTCTCAGGTCTATGGAAAGGCCACTCGCTGTCATCTTATAGTATAAGACATCCTGCAAGTTAGAGATAATATCAATTGTGGCTATTTCTGTGCTTGAGTTTTCTCGGAATCCATATGGCCCTTTGTAGAAGTAATCATTTTTATTTAAGAAATTAACAATTCTGTTTTTTACTACTGTTTCGAGTACCTTGGATATGGGTGGAAGATGGAAATGGGTCTGTCATTGTCCGGATTGCTTTTGTCACTGGCATAAGATGGCGTCTAATTGCAAGTCAGTGTGTGGGAGCTGCGAAGATAACATTACACAGAAAGAAGATTACATCGTGTGTGGCGGAAAATGTGGTAAGTTTCATCACAGAACGTGTGTACAACTTAATAAAAGTGAGTTTAAAAAACTAATATCCTCTAAAGCCAGTAAATGGTACTGTGGACAATGTGACGACACTGTGAGTGAAGGCGTCAAAGAACATGTAGATAGTGATGCTCCTAACCTCAACGACCTCGCAAGTGTTATTAATCAAATCAACATCAGGCTCACTAAGATTGAATCAATCAAGTCAGAACAAAAGGAGATGCAAAGGTCGGTATCGTTCTGTGCTGCGAGTTTCGATGAGATGAAGTTAGAGCTAAAACAAGTGTCTGGCAACTTCAACAAGGCATTGGCGGAAATCACCGTTCTGCGAAACGAAGTTCGTACTTTACAACACGAGCGCGATACAAATAACAGTGTGATACAACAACTGAGAGTTGAAAATCAAGAGCTCCAGCAATATGTTCGCAGGAATAACCTCGAAATTCAAGGACTGCGTCTTATTAACAACGAGAAGCCTATGGAAATTGTGAAAGATATTGGAAATTGTTTAGGCGTAGACATTAACACCAATGACATTGATGCGTGCCACAGACTCCCTCAAAGGAAAGCAGAACTACCGCCTCCTCTGCTGGTAAAATTCTGTAGTCGCTTAATAAAAGACGAAATATTAACGGCTAAGAAATCCAAGCCGAGAATGACTTCCATTGATATTGGGATTCAGGCAAAGTACGGAGTGTTTATATAAATGAACACCTGACGTCGCAGAATAAATATCTGCACAAACAAGCACGAGACCTCCGGCAACATGGTTGTAAATATGTTTGGACGAAGGACTGTAAAATCTTTGTGAAGAAAGACGAAAGAGGAAGCACTTTTCGCATCACCAGCATGGAGGACATCCGTAAATTTCAGAGCGAACTAGCTAAGAAGATACCTAAGCCTGACAATGGAAGCCCCTCTAGTAATTACAACTCTTCTTAACTACCCAACAGTAGATGACCATCCCGGAGACAACATGACGATAACGACGGACCAGATATACAACTCCAATCCTACCAACTGCAGAGAACTAAAATTTGTGAGTGTGCATGATTACGCAATTAAATGTAAAACTATCACTAATGACTGTAACAGCCTAAAAATTGTGTATCTTAACAGTAGAAGAGTTAAAAATAAGCTGGACGAATTGGAAATACTCCTGCATATTTTAGGTGAAGTAGATGTCTTGGTTATATCTGAAACCTGGATTAAGAGCAACGAGGCTAAATATTACAACTTAAACAACTACTCTGGTGTGTTAGCTCACAGAGATGATATGAGAGGAGGTGGGACGGGGTTATTTGTACATAAAAAAATGGAACTTTAAACTAATTAATAAGTGTGAATTGAACCACACCTTAATCTGGGTGGAGATATGGCGAGAACCTCAACTGGTAAAATCAAATCAGACAATCTATCCATCATTGGAGGATACAACCCAACAAGATCTAATGCAGCTTTATTTCTAACATTTTTGGAAAATTTCCTCTCTCAGACCAACAATACTCCTTGTCTTTTCATAGGTGACACAAATATTAACACTTTTACTGACGACCTCCTAAAATGCGATACCTTAATGTTTTAACAAGCTATGGATTCACATTGTGTAACAAAATATATGCAACACGTACGACTGACACATCATCAACTCTTCTCGATCATGTAGTAGTAAACAATGACAAAATGCAGCTCACAATATCCAATGTGGATACAGACATAAGTGACCACAATATAATCATCACAGACACTGTCTGGTCATACAAAAGAACCCATTCTCATAACAAAATTTTCACTTCGTCGATTAGTCCTAATTGTATGGCTAACGAAACAAACGATAATAATGATATCACACAAACTAGCCAGGATATTACGATCAACAATATGTACAGCGTTTTTATTGACCAAATGCAAGGAACTATAAAAAGACTCAAGCACAATTCCAACAATCAGAAAATATTGTCAAATACAGATGATGCAAGTCCATGGATTACATCTGAATTGATAATATTGATTAAGCGACACCAAAAACTCAAGATCAGGCAACACAAAGATAACATCTCCCTAAAAGAAGAATATATTATGTGCAGAAATGCAGTAACATCATTGAAAAGGAAACTAAAAGCAGATTATTATTCACAAAAGCTAAACTTGTATGATAAAAACGTAAAGAAAACATGGGAAATCTTGAATGAAATTATATATAACAAAAGGTATAGCTCTAAAACTTGCACATCTCTTATGATAGATAACACGGTCGTTGCAGATAGACAGGAGATTGCTAACTCATTCAATGACTATTTTACATGCATAGCCAGCAATCTTGCATCCCAGATAACTGATCCGGACTGTACAAGTCAGAATGCTAACTACCAGTCAGAATCACTCTTTCTATATCCAACAGATCACGTTGAAGTTAAATGTATAATTAAGAATCTAAAAAATAAAAAAAGTTGTGGTGTAGATGGGATTTCAGCTAGTGTGGTTAAAACGTTTGATGATCAACTAATAACGATGCTTGTTACTATAATTAATGAATCTATGACTAGTGGCATAGTACCACAAGCTCTAAAAATTGCTAAAGTAATACCAATTTTCAAAGGAGGAAATACAAGTGATGCAGGGAACTATAGACCTATATCTATACTACCAATTATTTCCAAAGTCCTGGAAAGCATTTTTAAGGTGAGGCTAGTGAAGTTTCTGCAGAATAACATTTTTTTTATAGAGCCCAATATGGTTTTGTTGCGAACTCCAGTACAGAACTGGCTATTACTGATCTTATTTCAATGCTTCAGGAAAGCATTGACCGCAACGAGATAGCAGCTGGGTTATTCATTGATCTCGCTAAAGCGTTTGACACAGTAAATCACGAAATTCTATTATCAAAATTAGAGAATGCTGGAATTCGAGGCGTTGCATTGGAGTGGTTCCATTGCTACCTTAGTGGAAGAAAGCAATATGTTGCCATGAATGGCTATCAAAGTGCGGAAAAGGCTGTATCGTGTGGGGTTCCTCAAGAGTCTATTTTGGGCCCTACGCTGTTTCTAATATATATATAAATGATTTAAGTAAAGTTAATTTAAAAGGTCAAATTATGCTTTACGCTGATGATACGAATGTTTTCTATACTGGTAGCAAAGTGGGCACAATAATCAATAATATACAAGAAGACTTAAACGCAATAGCCAAGTGGCTCAATATTAATAAATTGACTATGGACGTCACGAAAACAAAATATATGATAATGACAAAACCCAGTATGAAAAATATTGAACATAATAATATATATAGCAAAAACACAATAATAAACGAGGTCGAACATTTTAAATATTTGGGGCTAATCATTGCTAAACATCTAAGCTGGGTAGCACACGTTCATTATATTGCGAAGAAGATAGCTCCGGCATCTGGGCTGTTGAGAAAATTGAGATACTTAATCTCTAGAAAACTTCTAATCACAGTATATTACTCACTCGTACACAGTCACTTGCAGTATCTAAATGTAATTTGGACTCAGTGTAAAAAGACAGCCCTGCATGAACTTATGGTAATACAAAATAGAGCGATAAAAATATATATAACCTACCCTTTAATACACACAGTCGAGATTTATATGCCAAGAGTAAAATAATGCCAATGTCAATGTGTGCAGAATTAAGGTCAGCAATTGGCAACTCCAGCTATCTGATATGACATCTAGCGGTAAAAATGAGAAACTTACCAAGTAGGGTACATTTGTCACGTGGTGACTGTTTGTATATGGTTTCTTGTATTGGTAAACAGATCGTGGTAAATTGTTCGTGTCTTTATACATAAGTAATAAGTTTTACTCGTTGATAGAGTGAAAAATGAGTAAAAGCAAAGTGTATTGCTCAGTTTACGGCTGTAAGTCGATGTATATGAGGGCTGCGGATATACGTTTTCATCACTTTCCTAAAGATGCAAATAGCAATAGCCGAAATGTGATGATACCTAATAATACCTAATACCTAATAATAATACCTTTCCACCCCGGGAAGGATCTAACACTTGTCGAGTAGACAGATAGAAGACCTGCGACGTAAAACCAGCGAAGGTTATTCAGTTTAAGAACAGCTGTTACGATGGGCGCGCTGGTAAGATTGAAGTTACTTGATTAATTAATTATTGGCTGCTTGGTAGGGAGAAGGGATGAGTTTAACTTGTATTAAAACTCGTGGGGCGACAGGAATTGCTTGATTTGGATGATTAAAAGGTGGGTTTGGTGTTGAATATTTGAATGGTAGCGGAATCACTCATTATACAGTGCCCACGGGGTTGCAAATTAGGCCTATATGACTCGTAGTGGAATAGCTCGAATATCGAAGAACTTAGCGATTACGAGATGTAGGCTTGGCGGAAAGGCTGGCGGATCATCAGTTTGACATCAATTCACGATATAAGTCGGAGCTTGGAACAGTGGCGTCTGGTTTGCGTGGATGCTAGTCTCGGAATGATAAAAGTAGCACAGCTTCGGTGTGTTATTTATTTGTTTATGTACCGTATTTCTCTATTTGAATGTCCTTGGCGTTGACTCAGGATCGACATTTACATTATATTGCGCATAATAGTACCGAAATAATGTCCGAAGTGTAGCCCTGTGTAAATTTGAATCAGCTGATCTACATCAACCATAAAAACTGATGCTTGATAATATGCAAATGACACCAAAAAATCCAGTGGAACACACAAATTAGATCACGTGTATCGCACAGTTATACATATATACAATTAAAAATAACACTGTCATTACTTTAGAGACCACATTTACTGATTATAACCGAAAAATAAAAAGTGTTCCATATCAAACGCGTGTTATTGAGTATTTTAAACCCTACTTATCCAGACCGACCGCAGCGCCCCAAGTGTTAGTTTGAGTTGCCAATACTAATACACAGAATTAAGCAAAACAATGTGCTGCATAACAGTGACTACACCCTAAATTCAGACATTCATACTTATAACACGCGACAAGCAGATGACTTCGCTCTCTTTCAAATCCGCTCGTATAAATTTGGTAACTGTAGCTTTAAGTTCTCAGCCATTCAATCTTACAACCATCTTCCAAGCGATTTTAAATCAATTTCCAATCTGTCGACTATCAAATTTAAATTAAAGAGACTACTTTGGAATCGGTACCTAATAAAGTAGGTAGCCAAATTTAGTGAATCATCATGTCTCATTTCACTCTGCATTGATAAACTTATTATTTTAATTATTATTTAATTCTTCTTCTTTCTTCGTTTTGCCCACTTAGAGAGCGCGCTTGAACTTGTTGACTCGGGTTGATGGAGCTTTCCTCTTCTTCTCCTCCAAAAATCTCCTTACGAACTCGCTATGCCCCTTCTTACGTTCCTCCGTCCATTTTTTCCAGTGGTCTTTTTAGCTTTTTCGGTGAAAGAGTGATTTGTAAATATTATTTAATTATTATTTTACTTTTTATTCTTATGTTATTTACATTGTACATTTTCTTTTGGTAAGCTAATTACAGTGTTAGGTCTAGTATCATTGTCGAAAATTAACTTAATCACGCAGCAAATGTGTATGTAAGGTATATATGTATATAAAATTGTAGTAGACGCCAATAAATTTGTATTGTACAATTCCTATGTAAGAGCCTCTGGCTCGTTGGAATTAATTGTTCAATAAATGATGATGATGATGACAACTTCATTATCGGAAAGCAGTCTTTATAGACTGGTATGACTCGTGCTATTTTTAGATCATCAGGCACCAGACCAGTCTCTAACGATAAATTTATTAAAGTAGTTAGTGGGCTACTTAGCATGTCAATGGAGTTTTTAACAATTTTACTGACATACCATCTTTGTCTTGGCTACTTTTCATTCTAAGGCTTAATATAATATTGCGAATTTCCATCTCATTAGTCGGGGTCATAAATATGGAATCTGTGTTGACATTAATTTCATTAACTTTCTTCCCTGGGGGAATGTTTTTGGCTAATTTGTGTGCTATGTTTAGATTTTTATTAATTCCATTTGATCAAATACATGCATTCAATACATTTTTGATATAGGGCACGTCAGAATTTACATCTATAAAATAAAAGAACTAACAGGTATATATTACTAATATTATAACTATTTAACTTATTATAATAGCAAATCTTAATAGATACAATCTTATTGCACAACTATTTACACCTCACTCTATTATCATAATATGAAAACTTAATTCTGTAAATACAACAACATACAGCTAGGTATTACAATTAAATTAAAAAAGTAAAATATAATTATAGATTTCATCGCTCCTATACGCTAAGATATTCAACTACTGAGTAAAAACAATGGCACTGCAGATAAGCTTTCAACATTCTATCAAAGGTTTTTATTTTTGGAGCCAGTTTTATATACTGGGGTAGTTTATTGTATAATTTAACTCCAGTGTGAAAAGTTCCTTTTTGATATATGCTTGTGTGTATGTGTGAAATATGAATGTTTTGATTTTGTCTTGTGTTATGCCTATGAACATCATTGTTTGTTTTAAGAAAAACATCTTTATTCATTAAATTCTTTTTAAAAAACATAATACTTTCAAAGATATATATGAAGGGCAGTGGGAGAATGTTTAAATCTTTAAACAGAGGTCTACATGATTCTCTAGAGTTTACATTTGCCATAATTCGAATCGCCCTCTTTTGTATCCTAAACGTGCTTAGTACATCTGGCGACATACCCCAAAATATGATCCCATATCTTAAGTATGAATGGAAATAAGCAAAATAAGTATTTCTTAATTTGTGTGTATGCTAGTGCAGGTTTTCAAAATACGTAACGCAAAGCACATCGAGTTCAGTTTAGTATTCAGATATTGTATATGTTTATTCCATTTCAAGTCTTGTTGTATCCATAGTCCTAAAAACTTTGTTTCTGATTTATTTTCTATTTGATGACCATTTAATGTTATATTGGGTTTCGCAGGATTCCTATTCTGTATAGTGTGGAAATTTAGACATACTGTTTTTTATAGTTTATTATGAGGCGATTATCTTGTGACCATTTGGTTAACTCTCCTGTAACGGAGTCAGCAGACTGCTGTATGACCTGTTTAGTTTCACCTTTTATTACGAGTGTTGTATCGTCCGCAAACAAAATTTCCTTATGTGAATGAACGTTCTGTGTTATATCATTGATATATAGAAGAAAGAGTAGTGGGCCCAAAACCGATCCCTGTGGTACTCCATTTTCAATAATTCCCTCATTGGACAATGTTTCATTAAGTAATTTGGTTCCATCATCCTTGTGTCTCAAGCTTACTTTTTGTTTACGCCTTGTTAAGTGAGACTCTATCCATTTATTAGCTAGATCTCTAATACCATATTGATTTAGTTTAGTAAGGAGGATTTTATGGTCAACAACATCAAATGCTTTCGATAAATCCAAGAATAGGCCAGTTACATGTCCCTTATTGTCAATTAATTTCAGTATACAATTACTACATTCGTAAATTGCTGTCTGTGTAGATTTTTCCGTTCTGAATCCATGTTGTGAGTTTGATAATATTTTATTTTTTTCTATGAAACTTATCAGTCTCTTATACATAATTTTTTCCACAATTTTTGCAATACCAGTTGGTAAGGTAATAGGACGATAGTTATCTAATTCATCTTTTGAACCGTTTTTGTGCACTGGAATTACTTTTGATAACTTCAAAATATCCGGGTAAGTTCCTGAGAGAATTGAACTGTTTATTAAGTGCGTAAGTGGATTTATTATATTTTCTGCACATTTCTTTAAAATTGCATCAGGGATGCCATCAATGTTGTTGTTTGAGTCTTCAGTCTTTTGACTGGTTTGATGCAGCTCTCCATGCCTCCCTGTCCTGAGCTAATCGTTTCATCTCTACATAGCTACCACACCCTACATCCGAGGCAATCTGTTTAACATATTCTAACCTTGGTCTACCCCTACAGTTCTTGTCCTCGACCCTTCCTTCCATAACTAAGCTTGCTATTCCTGGGTGTCTTAGTATGTGTCCTACCAACCTATCTCTTCTCTTCATTAGCAGTCGCCAGAAACATCTCTCCTCTCCCACTCGCCTTAATACCTCTTCGTTTGTAACCCTATCTACCCATCTGATCTTCATCATTCTCCTGTAACACCACATTTCAAATGCCTCAATTCTCCTCTTTTCTGCGGCTCCAATAGTCCAAGTTTCACTTCCATAGAGCGCCACGCTCCAGACAAAGGCTTTCAAAAATGACTTCCTAATACCTAAATCTATATTCGATGTCAACAGATTCCTTTTTTGTAGAAAGGCTTTCCTTGCCTGAGCCAACCTACTTTTTATATCCTCTTTGCTTCGTCCATCACTGGTTATTCTGCTTCCTAAGTAACAGAAGTCTCCTACTTCCTTCAGCTTTTCACCTGCCAATTTGATATCCATAGAGGTTTCTGATTTATTTCGGCTGCATTCCAGTATTTTTGTTTTACATTTATTAATCTTCATCATGAAGTCCTTCCGTAAGACTGAATCCATACCATTCAAAAACTCTTTCAAATCCTCAGGCTTGTCGGCCAAGATGACGATGTCATCAGCAAATCTCAGAGTTGAAATTATTTCTCCTTGAATCTTCACTCCCACTTTAAATTTTTCTCCGATTTCCTTCATTGCTTGTTCAATGTAAAGATTGAAAAGTATGGGTGATAAGTTGCAGCCTTGCCTTACACCTTTCATAATACCAGCTTCTCTCTCATATCCTTGAGCTCGAATGACTGCTGTCTGGTTTCTGTATAGATTGTATATCACCCTCCTATCCCTGTACTTTATTCCAATAGATTTCAAAATGTCAAACAATTTAGTCCAATCAACGTTATCAAAAGCCTTTTCTAAGTCTACAAATGCCAAGAACGTTCTCTTATCTTTCCTTATTCTACCTTCCAAAATCAGCCTAAGACTTAGTACAGCTTCCCTTGTTCCTACATTTCTCCTGAAACCAAACTGGTCTTCACCCAACTCCGTTTCTATCTGGCTCTCAATCCTCTTGTAAATTATTCTAGACAGGATCTTTGAAGCATGAGTAATCAAGCTGATTGTACGGTAATCTTCACATCTGTCAGCTCCCACTTTCTTTGGTATAGGGATGATAACATTCTTCTTGAAATCAGGGGGTACCTCACCTGTCTCATAAATCCTACACACCAAGTGAAATAACCTGATCAGACCTTCATCTCCTATGCAGCGTAGCAACTCAATCGGTATATCATCTATGCCTGGTGCTTTGTTCCTGCTTAAGTCTTCCAAAGCTCTATCAAATTCTGATCTCAATATTAAATCTCCTTTCGCATCCTCATCAATTTCCTCCTCCCTTTCCATTACATGATTCTCAATCTCCTTTCCCTTATACAAGCACTCTATGTAAGCTTTCCATCTCTCAACCTTTTCTTCCCTATCTGTTAGAGGCTTTCCATTTGTGTCCCTAATATTACAGCACTTAGTCTTCTTTTCCCCAAAAGTATTCTTAATCCTTCGATAAGCTGTGTCTACTTTTCCTAATTTCAGACACTTTTCTATACCTGTACATTTCTCTTTCAACCATTCTTCTTTCGCTTCCTTGCACTTCTTGTTAACCTCATTTCTCAGACGTCTGTATTCTGCTTTCCCCTCTTCATCTCTTAGATTCTTGTGTCTCCGCCTTTCATCCATCAATTCGAGTATATCCTGAGTGATCCACGGTTTTCTACCCATTCTTTCTTTCCTACCAATGTTTTCTTCTGCCGATCTTGTTATTTCATTCTTCAAAAGTGCCCATTCGTCTGCAACTGCAACTGAAGTTTGGCCATCAATGCCAGCACAGAATTTATTTTTTAGCTCTTTTATAACTATTCTTACCTCTTCACTTGTGACATGATTTATAAATAAAGAATCACTGCATATATTTATTTTAATATTATAATTTAGTGTATTTACCTGTGATTTATTTAATAATTTTTGTGGAATTTCCAGAAAATAGTCATTAAAAGTGTTTGCTATTTCCTCTGGATTATTAATCACTTTATTATTTCTGGTCAGTGTAATGTTCCTTTGTATTTTAGCAGATTTTTCCAGTTTCTTTCTTTATCACAGACCACATAGCCCTGTTTTTATTATGAAAATGAAAATCCACAGCCTGCTTCCAGTCTCCGACCGGGTCAGGAATGGAATGAATGAAGCCCCCATCTATCGGCGAGGATATGAACTGTGCCGGCTGCCGAGGCCTGACGCACTCCTCTGGGGCAATGATTAAATGAATGACAGATGAAATGAAATGATAGTGGAGAGTGTTGCTGGAGTGAAATGTTGACAGGGAAAACCGGAGTACCCGGAGAAAAACCTGTTTGCCTCCGTTTTGTCCAGCACAGATCTCACATGGAGTGACCGAGATTTGAACCACGGACCCAGCGGTAGAGAGGCCGGCGTGCTGCCGCCTAAGCCACGGAGGCTTTCTGTTTTTATTATATGATTGGGAAATAAAATTATCATTATGCATTTTCTTTGCTAGTCTTATTACTTTATTTAATATGCTAGTGTATTTTTTGTAGTATAAATTGAATTCAGGTGTTGTGTGGTATTGTTTATATAATTTGTGTAGAAATTTCTTTCTTTGACATGAATTTATAATCCCTGTTGTTATCCAATTGCTAGTTTTGTTATTTTGAACAGTTCTTCGTTTAAAGGGGAATGCTATTTCAAAATAGTGTTTTAGGGTACTGTTAAATGCATTAAATTTATCATTTACATTTTCTAGTTCATAAATTTCTTACCATGTTTCCTTATTTAATAAGTCATTGAAATATGTAACATTTGATTCAGTGAATGACCTGCACTTTGATTTTACTCCATTATCATTATTATTGTTTCGGATACTTCAAAACTCAGTGTTTGTCCATGGTGGTCACTAAAACCCGGACAATAGACTTCTATTGAATGGTGATATTTATCTGTATTTATAAAAATTTGATCAGGAGTGGTTTTACTAAATTTTGTTATTCTTGTTGGGGTAATTACTGTAGGTTTCAGTCCATAGGAAATGAGTAACTGTGTTAATAATTCACAATTTCAATCAAATTTTAAGAAATCCACATTTACATCCCCACAAATTATTATATCGAAATTTACTTTGCTCATGTTATTGAGTAACAATTCTAATTTATCTATTATAAAGTGAGTGTTTAAATCATTGCAAATATTTTCTTTTCCTGTGAAAGATTTACCGTCAATTATTATCTCACTGGGACCATCTTTGTTTTCAGTTGTGCAGTTGTAGATCATTTCATTGATTACTTTCCAAGTATCTTTTATGCTATTGGCATTCAATGTTAATTTATGTTCATAGTATGAGGATTTCAGTTTCCGTGGAATATGTATTAAATAATCCATTTTCGTCTTTACCTCTGAACACAAAATAATAAATTAAAAGATTAGGACCTCGTCAAGGAAAATATGTCATAATAACGTTCCAAGATGGATCAAAACTAAGGACATTTTTGCCTGTATTTACAAATAAGGAGCCAGGTGAGTACAGTTATTAATATTTGTTTCAAATGTTGTTTTGTGTGGAATTATGATAATGGGAATGTTGGCAACAGTAAATGTCATACATAAAACAATGTTTAAAATAAAATTAACGACAATAATATCATCTGGCCCACCCTAAAATTTTAGTCAGGAGCCACCCCTGCTGTTGATTATTTTTTTTGAGATTTGGGAAATCGCGGTCATCAGTCCAGTGCACTTACTGTGCGTAATGAACTCTGTCCGACTATCGATATCTGAAGGTAATCAGGTACCGGTATGTATAATTAGTTTGAGTTAGGTTAGTGCAATTCCAGATTTTAGCTATAGAATTAATACGATGTATCATGGAAAATGACCGACGGTGGAATTCGAACCCACCTGTTTCCTGAGTCCATGGACAGCAGCTTTTTCCAATATGATTTTTTTCTCGAAGTCAAATACTGAAAACGCGATGAAATTACCGGTACCGGTACGTTAAATGCAATTTATTTCAAATTGTGTACGTCAAAAACGAGCATATCGGTTTTAGCACTGAAGTTCTTAAATTAATTATATCAAAGAGGATCGGCAGAAGTTTAATATCTGATCACTGTACATGTTTATAGTGTTGCCTTATCCAGACAAATTTAGATTTCTCAAACCTCAAAACTAAATAGTATACTGAATTTAATTAAAGTTATTACCGCACCCAATTTTCGATGGCTTAACTCTGATATTAATTTATATTAATTTACACGCTTGCCAGACATAAACATTGAATATCAATTAATTTTGCACGCATTCCTCCAGTTTCATTGCTGTAAATTTTACATACCAGCATTACGGTGCCGTAACTTATTTATATCGATAGTAATGCACACTCTGCTTATGAAAGTGAATGTAGCCTGGTTATAGTGGAATATAGAATTGAACTATCTTATTATATAATACGCAAAGGTGCATGTTTCACAAAACTTAAGCTCCTAAACCAGAGGGAGTACCAAATTTGTACCAAATTCTTCCAAATGGTCTCAATAGTACAGGAAAAATCTTGCGTTTCTTGAAAAGTCAACGGAAATATATTCATTTGTTTATAAAGTGGTTTTAAACAAATAAACAAGATGGTAGCCCCTGCCTGAAGTGTGTCGCGCCTAGCCCGCATGGCATTAATGCTGGGCGGGTGGTTGCACACATGGGTCGCATCAAACCACAATCTTTTAAAATAGTGCGTTTAAACAAATAAACATATTTATAGAAGCCCGCATAACAGTAAAGCCGGGCGGGTGGTTTATACATACCGGTATGCGAGAGTTCTCGCACGGGCCCGCTAGTTATTACTATTGCTTGCTTTGTATGTTATTTTAATTGATTTCGTGACGAACATTTTGTGCAAAAAATGGCTTAATATTAGTTTGTGCAATGATAGGAGGATTATAAATTAATTTTACAGAATTTAGTTATAGAAGGGGGCCCGGGAGACTCTAGCCTCAAGGCCCGTCACCGCTCTCCAGGGCCCTAGCCGGGTCGAAAGGCGACAACAGTTCATCACAAAGCTGCCCGAAACTGCCGGTGCGATGGTGAAGCAGACACAAATTACAGCCATGCCGATTTTCCAATGGGGGCGTTCTAACCCCCAGTAACCCCCTCCTTGCTACGCCACTGACTCATGATGTAGATTATAAATATGATGGAGTAATTGGAGTCGGTCTTGATAGAATCACGACGTTGATAGAATGAATTAAAATTTCGATTACGGTAAATTCTCGATTATCGTTACGTCGACAAACAATTTCGGTTCCAGTCACAGATTACCTACTACTACAGATAGCCGACAGCCATGCTAATTCTTGGCACCTAAGACTTCAGCGCTGTCTGGTGTATGACCGCGGTACTAGTTGAGCACGGCCGTGCGGGTAGCCTACCCCACCCCTTCCCCTCGTTCCGCTAAATATTCTCGTCCTAACTGCTCTGCCCACTTCAATGTTCCGAAAATCACAATCTTCCCAATACTTATAGCACACGTTTTTAAGTGTGGAGATAATAAAATGATCTACACGAGATAAATCACATTCAAAATAACGGCTAATGATAATTATTATGTATCTAGTTTATGTCCTCTATGGAACTTGGTCGGAGTGTATATATGCTTTTACTCTGTGACAATGTTAGTTGTAAGTTGTTCATTGTGTTAAGATGTAGATTCAGATGTGTGTGCATATTAAAGAGTTATAATATCCGTTATCCAAAACATAATAGCTATAATGTGCTTTATTCAAACATAATAATAATGGTTAGTAGAAGCAGTGAATACTAGTGTCTCGTAATCTATTGCATTGAATTATAGTGAGAATATCCTATATAATACCGAATTTTAGAGGTAAGCTGAGCGAAGTTCATTTTCGGTGTATGCAGTGAAAGTGTTAGTGAAAGCCAAATATCGAAATTATCAAATCAATCAAACTATCTAAGTTGTAAATAAACTCTCGAATTTTGACAAAAACACCAATCGCCATATTGTCATAGAAATTGTTGACAGATTAACCATCTGGAAATCTTTTGATCAAAGAGTACAGAATAAACTGCACAATTACCAAGCAATTACCATTGCAGCCATCTTGTCATAGATGTTATAAGGCAGACATATATTTCTCAGTGAAAAATGTCAAAGAGTAAAGAACAAAAACACACCATGGCAAATGCAAATCCCAAAGAGATTAGCTCATCAACATATAACACGAATGACATGTGCGACATTTGTAATAATCAAGTCAAGGACACTGATAATGCCTTAGAATGCGAGTTCTGCAACATATGGCAGCACCAGGAATGTTTAAGTATGTCCAAAGGGGATTACGACGCAATTAAAAAGAAAAAATGCATGCTAACATGGCTCTGCACTGTATGCAAACCGCAAATAGTGACACAAAGAAGACACCAAGACACAAAACTAAAAGAACTAGATCAAAAAATGAATATGATATTAGATCTCATCAAGGATTCCATACCAACAATAATACAGAAGAAGGTAGAGGAGACAATATTGTGGATGAACACCTGTAAGCAACCTGCTAAACAACATCAACAACCAACAGAAACACTACATGAGACGGATATATTTATTACCTCGGAGGACGAATCATACAATTATGATAAACAATGCTCACCTCTCGTCAACAACAAAGCCCTAGAAATAGTACCGAAATGTAACCCTAGAAATGGGGAAGAATACATAGGAGACGGTACGCATAGCACAGCAGCGTGGAGGACATCGCCCCGAAAGAAAGCGGCCACTCATTGGAACTCAAGGACAGAAATGCTTCTCGGAACAAAGGAAGGCGAAGATCTTCAAGCAGGAGAAAGCACCACACCATGGAGGACAATACCCCACCGGAGAGAAGGCTCTCGGCGCAACCCCAGATCAACTGTGGTTATCGGGACAAAGGAGGATGAAGGATTACAAGCAGGAGAAAGAACGGCCTGGCTCTACATAGGGAAGCTGAAAGAGAACACAACAGGTGGCAAAGTGATTTCATTTCTACGCAAAAATGGAATAAAGGGGGATATAGCATGTGAAGACCTGAACACTACAGGCACAAACAAGGCCTTCAAAGTTGGAATATCATTTCAATACCTTGGAATGACTGAAAACCCTGACTTTTGGCCAATTAATGTACTAGTCAGACGATTTCGCCTCTCCCGAGCTTTCACACAAAGACGGGCTGCAGGATCCCTGGAATAAGGACTCAAGATTTTTATTGCCCACTTCACGCAACAAAAAGCAAATATCAGTTTCAAAAAATTCAGGAAAGGAAAATCTGGTGAAGATACTGTTATGGAACATAGAAGGATTGAAAAACGCTGTCAACATGATACCAGAGGATACTTTCAACGCCTATGACTTAGTTACACTTACGGAAACGTTCTTGACCACACAATGGAGCACAGAACAATTTTATTCAATTCATTCATATGCAACACAAGGAGAAAGGGGAAGGCCCAAAGGTGGCATAACTATGTTAATAAAACCTACCTTGGCCCCCTTCGAGATTCAGCTTAGCTCGCCAAATATTCTATTAGTGAAAACAAAATTATGTGTAATAATGTGTGTGTACTTCCAACCAGACTATAAGGCAGATGATATAATGGAAGAAGTTGCAAATGCTCTCAGCCTGACAAACAGAAACGACAAGCTAATCTTACTAGGAGACATGAACTGCAGGATCGATGCTCCCTCTCAGAAGACGAGCACTGTGATCAGTTATTTAGAAAAGGAGGGCCTAACGTTGATCAACGACAAAAAGGAAAAAACCTACTTTGGACCTAATGGTTCCAGTACTATTGACCTTGTGTTCGCAAACAGCGGCAAGACACATCAAGAGATCAGACAAGACCTGCCGGTACGAAAACACTTACCAGTCAGCACCCTAATTACAATGAAAGGATCTTTCGCAGAAGAGAAGCCAACCAAGCTGTCAACAAGGATAACCAGAGAAATCGATATAAGCAAACTCAACATGGATGCGACACCCATAGCGCTACGAGAGATCAAGGAAGGCAACATAGACGAAGCTTTGAGTATAATTGAAGAACAGCTGGCACATGCAATAGTAACGCAAAAATGGAGGCAACGGAGGGCAAAACCTTGGTTCACCCGAGAGTGCTATCAAGCAAGAAAAACAGCGCTAATCGCACTACATAGAGCAAAAACAACATTAACTCAGAAAGACCTGGAGACATATAGCACAGCCAGAAAACACTACAAACAAACTATAGATCAAAGCAAAAAGAACCATCTTGTAAGAGAAGAGAAGAAACTCATTGAAGATAGATAGATAGATAGATTTTTATTAATTCCATTTGATCAAATACATGCATTCAATACATTTTTGATATAGGACACGTCAGAATTTACATGCATAAAATAAAAGAACTAACAGGTATATATTACTAAGATTATAACTATTTATAACTTATTATAATAGCAAATCTTAATAGATACAATCTTATTGCACAACTATTTACACCTCACTCTATTATCATAATATGAAAACTTAATTCTATAAATACAACAACATACAGCTAGGTATTAAAATTAAATTAAAAAAGTAAAATATAGTTATAGATTCCATCACTCCTATACGCTAAAATATTCAACTACTGAGTAAAAACAATGGCACTGCAGATAAGCTTTCAACATTCTATCAAAGGTTTTTATTTTTGGGGCCAGTTGTATATACTGGGGTAGTTTATTGTATAATTTAACTCCAGTGTGAAAAGTTCCTTTTTGATATATGCTTGTGTGTGTGTGTGAAATATGAATGTTTTGATTTTGTCTTGTGTTATGCCTATGAACATCATTGTTTGTTTTAAGAAAAACATCTTTATTCATTAAATTCTTTTTAAAAAACATAATACTTTCAAAGATATATATGCAGGGCAGTGGGAGAATGTTTAAATCTTTAAACAGAGGTCTACATGATTCTCTAGAGTTTACATTTGCCATAATTCTAATCGCTCTCTTTTGTATCCTAAACGTGCTTAGTACATCTGGCGACATACCCCAAAATATGATCCCATATCTTAAGTATGAATGGAAATAAGCAAAATAAGTATTTCTTAATGTGTGCATGCTAGTGCAGGTTTTCAAAATACGTAACGCAAAGCACATCGAGTTCAGTTTAGTATTCAGATATTGTATATGTTTATTCCATTTCAAGTCTTGTTGTATCCATAGTCCTAAAAACTTTGTTTCTGATTTATTTTCTATTTGATGACCATTTAATGTTATATTGGGCATCGCAGGATTCCTATTCTGTATAGTGTGGAAATTTAGACATACTGACTTTTTATAGTTTATTATGAGGCGATTATCTTGTGACCATTTGGTTAACTCTCCTGTAACGGAGTCAGCAGACTGCTGTATGACCTGTTTAGTTTCACCTTTTATTACGAGTGTTGTATCGTCCGCAAACAAAATTTCCTTATGTGAATGAACGTTCTGTGTTATATCATTGATATATAGAAGAAAGAGTAGTGGGCCCAAAACCGATCCCTGGGGTACTCCAAATTCAATAATTCCCTCATTGGACAATGTTTCATTAAGTAATTTGGTTCCATCATCCTTGTGTCTCAAGCTTACTATTTGTTTACGCCCTGTTAAGTAAGACTCTATCCATTTATTAGCTAGACCTCTAACACCATATTGATTTAGTTTGGTAAGGAGGATTTTATGGTCAACTACATCAAATGCTTTCGATAAATCCAAGAATAGGCCAGTTACATGTTCCTTATTGTCAATTAATTTCAGTATACTATTACTACATTCGTAAATTGCTGTCTGTGTAGATTTTTCCGTTCTAAATCCATGTTGTGAGTTTGATAATATTTTATTTTTTTCTATGAAACTTATCAGTCTCTTATACATAATTTTTTCCACAATTTTTGCAATACCAGTTGGTAAGGTAATAGGACGATAGTTATCTAATTCATCTTTTGAACCGTTTTTGTGCACTGGAATTACTTTTGATAACTTCAAAATATCCGGGTAAGTTCCTGAGAGAATTGAACTGTTTATTAAGTGCGTAAGTGGATTTATTATATTTTCTGCACATTTCTTTAAAATTGCATCAGGGATGCCATCAATGCCAGCACAGAATTTATTTTTTAGCTCTTTTATAACTATTCTTACCTCTTCACTTGTGACATGATTTATAAATAAAGAATCACTGCATATATTTATTTTATTATTAGAATTTAGTGTATTTACCTGTGATTTATTTAATAATTTTTGCGGAATTTCCAGAAAATAGTCATTAAAAGTGTTTGCTATTTCCTCAGGATTATTAATCACTTTATTATTTCTGGTCAGTGTAATGTTCCTTTGTATTTTAGCAGATTTTCCAGTTTCTTTCTTTATTACGGACCACATAGCCCTGTTTTTATTAGATGATTGGGAAATAAAATTATCATTATGCATTTTCTTTGCTAGTCTTATTACCTTATTTAATATGCTATTGTATTTTTTGTAGTATAAATTGAATTCAGGTGTTGTGTGGTATTGTTTATATAATTTGTGTAGAAATTTCTTTCTTTGACATGAATTTATAATCCCTGTTGTTATCCAATTGCTAGTTTTGTTATTTTGAACAGTTCTTCGTTTAAAGGGGAATGCTATTTCAAAATAGTGTTTTAGGGTACTGTTAAATGCATTAAATTTATCATTTACATTTTCTAGTTCATAAATTTCTGACCATGTTTCCTTATTTAATAAGTCATTGAAATATGTAACATTTGATTCAGTGAATGACCTGCACTTTGATTTTACTCCATTATCATTATTATTGATTACTTCGGATACTTCAAAACTCAGTATTTGTCCATGGTGGTCACTAAAACCCAAAAATATCTCTGATGGGGTTTGAACCATACGCATATGAATGACAGACTAACGCTTTACCACGGAGCTATTTGTGCCAACAGAAGCTGAACAGCAATGGTTCAAAGCCTCAGCGCCAAAACAACCCTATTTCCCGAGAGACATTCCACTTAGCACATGGGAGAAACACTTCAGGACGGTCCTACAAGACAGAGAAACACGTCCACCTAACACAAACCAAGACGAAGAAATTGAGTTAACGAATCCATTCTCACTGGAAGAAGTTCGGAAGCAAATCGCAGAAACAAAAGATAAAAAAAATACAAGATGGCGACAAGTAACAAATCAACCGAGTGCGGTCAGTGTGAAAAATGTATAACTGATAATGAAGATTACATAAATTGTGATGGGGAATGTGGTAAATCATACCACAGAACCTGTGTTAACATAAAGAAGAAAGTTTTTAACCGACTTTTGTCCGACAAGGCCAAGCAATGGTATTGTGTCGTGTGCAGTGCAATGAGTAATAAGTCAACTACGGATGAGGTTTCTAAAATCGCCTCGCCAGACGAGAATGTAAGTAAATCAGATTTACACGATCTTGTTTGTGAAATCAACCTCCGACTGACAAAACTCGAAAACATTGAAAAGACTCAAAATGACATGCTTAAGTCCGTGACATACTTTTCTGATTGTTTTGATGGTATGAAAAGTGACATTTCAACTGCCGCACAAACTCTGAAGCAAGCCTTGTCAGAAATAACAAAGCTCAGCCAAAGAGTTTGTGAGTTAGAGAAGGATAAGAATATCGTCTGCAGTGAGGTCAAATTGTTAAAGCAAGAGAATCTCGAGCTTCAACAGTACGTTCGGCGAAACAACTTAGAGCTTCATGGCGTGCCGCACACTTCAAACGAAAACCCCGTTCAAATTGTCAAGACTATCGCTGACCAATTGGGTGTCACAGTTGTTGAGTCCGATATTGACGCCTGCCATCGGCTACCACACAGCAGAGAAGGTCTTCCACCTCCTTTACTAGTAAAATTCTGCAGCCGGCTAAAAAAAGACGCAATTCTAAAAGGCAAAAGATCCAAACCCAACCTGAACTCAAGTGATGCAGGAATCAATGGAAGGGCTAGGCCTATCTACATTAACGAGCATTTGACGCCAGCAAATAAAGTACTTCACAAACAGGCAAGAGACCTCCGTAATTTAGGTTTTAAATACGTCTGGACCCGGGACTGCAAAATATTCGTCCGTAGATCAGATGGTGACAAGGCTGTCAGGATCAGCTCAGCAGAAGACATTGAAAGGCTAGTAAGAGACTCTTCCAACAACAAGGCTCAGCCATCCCATTCACAGTAATAAGAATGAATCAAGACATGGACCTACTAGTTGATGTTGACTTACACTCATCAATTGATGAGCGTAAATATGACTGTATCCACGACTACATAGCAGACACTAAAAATGAGGTTAGCCAAATCAAGTGTCTTTACGTGAATAGCAGAAGCCTAAAAAATAAACTAGAAGATATCGAGATACTAATACATATTGTGGAAAATCTAGATGTCATAGTGGTAACCGAAACTTGGGTAAAAAGTAATGAAGCTAAATACTTCAACCTAAACAACTATTCTGTTGCATTTGTACACAGAGACAATCAGGATGGTGGAGGTGTGGGAGTTTATGTCCACAAAAAATGGAATACAAAAGTTCTTAACCTAGTTGAGAGTAACCATAGCTTGATCCAGTTAGAGCTCATAAGAAATGATACTGTTCGTTTCAATAACCTGCATACTATTAATATAATTGCAGTATATAATCCAAACATAAATAACGCAACAAAATTCATGCAATCTTTAGAGCACATTCTCTCGAAAAACAATGCCAATCTTTCCTTATGCATTGGTGATACAAATATTAACTTATTAAACAAAAATAATGTAACCAAATCATACCTCAATCTACTATCAAGCTATGGTTTCACACAAGGCAATACTCGCTATCCAACAAGAATAGATAGATAGATAGATTTTTATTAATTCCATTTGATCAAATACATGCATTCAATACATTTTTGATATAGGACACGTCAGAATTTACATGCATAAAATAAAAGAACTAACAGGTATATATTACTAAGATTAAAACTATTTATAACTTATTATAATAGCAAATCTTAATAGATACAATCTTATTGCACAACTATTTACACCTCACTCTATTATCATAATATGAAAACTTAATTCTATAAATACAACAACATACAGCTAGGTATTAAAATTAAATTAAAAAAGTAAAATATAGTTATAGATTCCATCACTCCTATACGCTAAAATATTCAACTACTGAGTAAAAACAATGGCACTGCAGATAAGCTTTCAACATTCTATCAAAGGTTTTTATTTTTGGGGCCAGTTTTATATACTGGGGTAGTTTATTGTATAATTTAACTCCAGTGTGAAAAGTTCCTTTTTGATATATGCTTGTGTGTGTGTGTGAAATATGAATGTTTTGATTTTGTCTTGTGTTATGCCTATGAACATCATTGTTTGTTTTAAGAAAAACATCTTTATTCATTAAATTCTTTTTAAAAAACATAATACTTTCAAAGATATATATGCAGGGCAGTGGGAGAATGTTTAAATCTTTAAACAGAGGTCTACATGATTCTCTAGAGTGTACATTTGCCATAATTCTAATCGCTCTCTTTTGTATCCTAAACGTGCTTAGTACATCTGGCGACATACCCCAAAATATGATCCCATATCTTAAGTATGAATGGAAATAAGCAAAATAAGTATTTCTTAATGTGTGCATGCTAGTGCAGGTTTTCAAAATACGTAACGCAAAGCACATCGAGTTCAGTTTAGTATTCAGATATTGTATATGTTTATTCCATTTCAAGTCTTGTTGTATCCATAGTCCTAAAAACTTTGTTTCTGATTTATTTTCTATTTGATGACCATTTAATGTTATATTGGGCATCGCAGGATTCCTATTCTGTATAGTGTGGAAATTTAGACATACTGTCTTTTTATAGTTTATTATGAGGCGATTATCTTGTGACCATTTGGTTAACTCTCCTGTAACGGAGTCAGCAGACTGCTGTATGACCTGTTTAGTTTCACCTTTTATTACGAGTGTTGTATCGTCCGCAAACAAAATTTCCTTATGTGAATGAACGTTCTGTGTTATATCATTGATATATAGAAGAAAGAGTAGTGGGCCCAAAACCGATCCCTGGGGTACTCCAAATTCAATAATTCCCTCATTGGACAATGTTTCATTAAGTAATTTGGTTCCATCATCCTTGTGTCTCAAGCTTACTATTTGTTTACGCCTTGTTAAGTAAGACTCTATCCATTTATTAGCTAGACCTCTAACACCATATTGATTTAGTTTGGTAAGGAGGATTTTATGGTCAACTACATCAAATGCTTTCGATAAATCCAAGAATAGGCCAGTTACATGTTCCTTATTGTCAATTAATTTCAGTATACTATTACTACATTCGTAAATTGCTGTCTGTGTAGATTTTTCCGTTCTAAATCCATGTTGTGAGTTTGACAATATTTTATTTTTTTCTATGAAACTTATCAGTCTCTTATACATAATTTTTTCCACAATTTTTGCAATACCAGTTGGTAAGGTAATAGGACGATAGTTATCTAATTCATCTTTTGAACCATTTTTGTGCACTGGAATTACTTTTGATAACTTCAAAATATCCGGGTAAGTTCCTGAGAGAATTGAACTGTTTATTAAGTGCGTAAGTGGATTTATTATATTTTCTGCACATTTCTTTAAAATTGCATCAGGGATGCCATCAATGCCAGCACAGAATTTATTTTTTAGCTCTTTTATAACTATTCTTACCTCTTCACTTGTGACATGATTTATAAATAAAGAATCACTGCATATATTTATTTTATTATTAGAATTTAGTGTATTTACCTGTGATTTATTTAATAATTTTTGCGGAATTTCCAGAAAATAGTCTTTAAAAGTGTTTGCTATTTCCTCTGGATTATTAATCACTTTATTATTTCTGGTCAGTGTAATGTTCCTTTGTATTTTAGCAGATTTTCCAGTTTCTTTCTTTATTACAGACCACATAGCCCTGTTTTTATTAGATGATTGGGAAATAAAATTATCATTATGCATTTTCTTTGCTAGTCTTATTACCTTATTTAATATGCTAGTGTATTTTTTGTAGTATAAATTGAATTCAGGTGTTGTGTGGTATTGTTTATATAATTTGTGTAGAAATTTCTTTCTTTGACATGAATTTATAATCCCTGTTGTTATCCAATTGCTAGTTTTGTTATTTTGAACAGTTCTTCGTTTAAAGGGGAATGCTATTTCAAAATAGTGTTTTAGGGTACTGTTAAATGCATTAAATTTATCATTTACATTTTCTAGTTCATAAATTTCTGACCATGTTTCCTTATTTAATAAGTCATTGAAATATGTAACATTTGATTCAGTGAATGACCTGCACTTTGATTTTACTCCATTATCATTATTATTGATTACTTCGGATACTTCAAAACTCAGTATTTGTCCATGGTGGTCACTAAAACCCGGACAATAGACTTCTATTGAATGGTGATATTTATCTGTATTTATAAAAATTTGATCAGGAGTGGTTTTACTAAATTTTGTTATTCTTGTTGGTGTATTTACTGTAGGTTTCAGTCCATAGGAAATTAGTAACTGGTTTAATAATTCACAATTTCTATCAAGTTTTAAGAAATCCACATTTACATCCCCACAAATTATTATATCGAAATTTACTTTGCTCATGTTATTGAGTAACAATTCTAGTTTATCTATAAATAGAGGAAACTTTCCTGACGGAGAACGGTATACGCATACAATTATTAACTTAAACTGCTGAATTTTTACGGCAGAGAATTCAAAATCCTGTTCCATAATTAGATAATCATAAGCTGTTATCTGTTCATGATCTAAATTATTTCTTAAGAAGATGCAAGTACCACCATGGCTAATATTAGATCTAGAGTATTTACTAGCTTGTATAAACCCTGGGAATTGAATTAATTCGAGTTGTTCCTCTTTCAGCCAATGTTCTGAAATGCATAGTGCTGAGATGTCTTTAAGTTCATTTTTAAGCATTAGATTTATGTAATCAATTTTATTATAAAGAGACTGGACATTCTGGTGGTAAATTTTAAATTTGTTACTTTTGCAAGCTTGTGTTGGTGATTTATTTACATTATTATTATCATAATTGTTATTATTATTGTTGCTAGACAAATCCGAAATACCATTGTTGCACTCCGTTAAATTTGACTTCAAAAGATGTGAATGCCAAACCTCACGTTTGGCTTCTTCTACCAGTTTCCCTGCTTCCACTCTAATGATATTACTGTTGAATTATTCTTACCATTTGAATTTACAATTTTGCAGATTTCATCACTAAGATACTCTTTTCCTAATCTATTTAAGTGTAGGCCATGCCGAGTGTGGAACTTCCTGTCTAATTTACTTACATCTACAATTTGGACATTTGGAAAACTCTTACAAATTTTATGAATTTTTCCATTTGTAGCCTCTATTTCTACATTTACACATGACTTGGGAATTAAATCGTGTCTCTGCGGAATATTTACAATAATGACATTTGTTTTTTGCATGGATGGCAATGTACCCTTTAAATCTTTGATTACCTTTTTACTCTCATTTCTATAGACGTCGTTTGCTCCAGCGATGATCACTGCGTAGTCCTTTGCAGTAAGGGACGCACACTCTCCTATCATCCCGTTCGTGACTTCTGCAATCTGAGCTCCTGGCTTCACTGTCGAAGTGACCTCCATTTCTCGGCTTCTCTCCAAAACGCTTGCTGCTACATCTCGCCCGTGGCTATCCGCAAATATCCGCATCTTCCTGGATTTTCTCTTTATCACTTTCTTCTTTTCTTCTTGAGGAAAGTCATCATTTTCTTCGACAAGCACTCCAAATGAATTTGAGACGGGAATTTCAGTTACATGTACTCCATTTATAGGCCTAGGCTTATTCAATCTTACCTTACCAGCAATCACTGTCGACCAAGTTTCCTTGCTTTCCTCTCTGTTTCCTTTTAATTTATTCAACTCTTCCATTAACTTAGAAATATCTTCCTTTAGCAGCTTTATAATTTCGTCTTTTGAGGACAGTTCGTTTCTCAGGTTATGACATTCGCATGACGGTAGCGGTAGGCCTACATTACGACAATCGGTTTCACTTTTCTCCTCATTCAATTTTACCTGAGATCTTGTGATGATTTTATTTGCATTTTTTACTTTTATTTTGCACGACGAGCATAAATCCGTTACGGTTACACAACCTGACGAGATACTAACACTGTTTACTGTCGTCATACTAGAGATCTAAGTGAGCCTAGATGTTTACACCAAATTACACTAAATTTAATTTAATTATTACTACCTAATAGAATTAATCTAATAACCTACCAATAAAGAAGAATGTGAAATACGTATATCTTCCAATCGGGTGAAGTCTCGTAAAAGCACCACTGCTCTACTTGGTTCAAACAGTGATTGAAGAAGTCACCGAATCTTTGGATACACGTTCCCACAACTTAGTTTAAGTTTATTAAATTTTCAACAAGAATTTCTAAATACTATCAATATTCCGTATTACACTTGATCTGAGGAAAGTAACTTTATAGATTTTAAGCCTCTGTTATAATATTTTACCACTTTTATCAAATATTTACACTAGCTGCTATTTCACTGCACTTTCACTGTGACGCCATCTTGTACATAAGTGAATCAACAAGTACACTCCTTGATCAGGTGGCCACTAATAACTGTAAATATGCCTATAGAATAAGCAATATAAATAGTGATATTAGTGATCATAATATTCTTGTAACTGAGATTTTCTGGTCAAACTACTATCCAGGCAAAAGCCCAATCTCGAACATGACATTTAAATACGCCCCCAACAAGCAAAGGTCTAGTTCAAAAAACGTGAATAAAAATTACCGGTACATGAACAAAAACAAATTCTCTAATGATCTCAATCAAATAGACTGCTTAGATGATCTAAACGAAACTTACATCGCCATGAAACACAAAATCTTGACACAGACACCCAACAAAGAAAACACTGACTCACCCCTGAGAGAAATACACCAGAACCACAAAAACCCATGGATAACAACAGAACTAATTCAGCTAATAAAACAAAGGGACCTACTACATGCTAAACTTAAAACTAGCATTCACAGAAACAATAACCTCTTAAAGGAAGAGCACATAATATGTAGGAACAAAGTGACAGCTTTAAAACGGAAACTGAAATCCTCATACTATGAACACAAATTAACATTGAATGCCAATAGCATAAAAGATACTTGGAAAGTAATCAATGAAATGATCTACAACCGCACAACTGAAAACAAAGATGGTCCCAGTGAGATAATAATTGACGGTAAATCTTTCACAGGAAAAGAAAATATTTGCAATGCTCTAAACACTCACTTTATAAACATAGCACACAAATTAGCCATAAACATCCCCCCAGGGAAGAACGTTAATGAAATTAATGTCAACATAGATTCCATATTTATGACCCCGACTAATGAGATGGAAATTCGCAATATTATATTAAGCCTTAAAATGAAAAGTAGCCAAGACAAAGATGGTATGTCAGTGAAATTGTTAAAAAACTCCATTGACATGCTAAGTAGCCCACTAACTACTTTAATAAATGTATCGTTAGAGACTGGTCTGGTGCCTGATGATCTAAAAATAGCACGAGTCATACCAGTCTATAAAGGAGGTGACAAAAGCAATCCGGACAATTACAGGCCCATTTCCATCCTCCCACCCATATCCAAGGTACTCGAAACAGTAGTAAAAAACAGAATTGTTAATTTCTTAAATAAAAATGATTACTTCTACAAAGGGCAATATGGATTCCGAGAAAACTCAAGCACAGAAATAGCCACAATTGATATTATCTCTAACTTGCAGGATGTCTTAGACAATAAGATGACAGCGAGTGGCCTTTTCATAGACCTGAGAAAGGCGTTTGATACTGTTGACCATGAAATTCTCTTAGGGAAACTTGATAAAGCAGGTATCCGAGGAGTAGCTTGGACATGGTTTAAAAATTACCTATCTAATCGTAAGCAGTATATTGAAATAAATGGCTACAGAAGTGAGGAAGTTAATATTACCCACGGTGTGCCTCAAGGATCAATACTGGGTCCTTCCCTCTTCTTAGTATATATTAATGACATAGCAACACTCCGTTTTCATGGTAATATAACGTTGTTTGCAGATGACTTAAGCATCTTTTACAATGCGTACACCACCAACACGCTGATTACACACATGCAGGAGGACATGAATACCATACTTGGCTGGACCCAGTCAAATAAATTAACAATAAATGAAGATAAAACAAATTATTTAATAATATCAAAGCGTAGAACAAAGTTAGACATCACTCAGAATATAATGCTGAATGGAAAAGCAGTTAAAAGGGTCTCATCTGTCAAATACCTAGGCTTAATAATAGATGAAAATCTATCCTGGCAAAAGCACATTGATGCATTAGTAAAAAAAATATCACCTGCTGCTGGGATGATAAAAAAATTGAGCTACTATATCCCAAAATATCTACTCAGGAAAGTGTATTTTTCCTTAATCCATAGCCACTTACAATATTTGAATACAATTTGGATAAAATGCTCAAATTACCTAAAAAAGGAAATTGAGGTAATTCAGAATAGAGCCATAAGAAATATTTATAACTACCCTTTTTTAACACCAACCAAACACCTTTATATTACGAGTAAAATTCAACCAGTAGCCCTAAATGCAGAAATCAAATCAAATGTCCTAATATACCAAATCCTACACAACAGAATACACACAAATTTAAACTTCACTAAACAATCTGATTTACACGCTTACAAAACTAGACATGCAGATGACATAACACTTTTCCATATCAATTCCAAACAATATGGCAGTAATAGCATTAAGTATAGTGCCTTTGTAAAATTCAATGGACTACCAGAAAATATAAAAATTGCACCTAGCCTACCAATCTTTAAAAGGAGGCTAAAACAGTTTATGTGGAATGATTATAAACTGTCAGTTTGAAGAAATTTCATAATCTGAGAAGACAAAAGAAGAACATATTGTGTACAAAAACTTATGAAAGCTACAAAATGTTGTATATATTTTCATACTGAAAACTTTGTAAACTAAACATTGTATTGTAATTTGTCGCCAACAAGATAAAACTGTACAATTCCTTTGTATATGAGTCCTTGACTCGTTAAGGGATTAATAAAATGCATTATTATTAAAAAAAAAAAGCTTGCGGTCCAGATGGTATCTTCTTCGAACACCTGAAGGAAACTGCACATGCTCTTGCAACAACATGGACTGAGCTTTTTAATGCGTGTCTAAGACAAGGAAACATCCCAAACAGATGGAGGCTTTCTACACTAAAGGTTTTGTATAAAGGGAAAGGTGACTCGAGGGACCCGAACTCATACCGGGGGATAGCTTTAGAGTGTGCACCACTGAAAATTCTGACAGGAATATTAACTGACAGACTTAGCAAACTGACATCTCACGCAATCCCTGAGCAGCAATTTGGGTTCATTAAAGGGAAATCCACAATTCAGGCAGTAAAATGTCTTCAGGAGGATATTGAGGCGGCACTCAGGCTTCCAGGAGGGATGCTCCATGCAGTTTTTATAGATTATACAAAAGCTTTCGACTTGTTGAACAGGCAACTATTAATCAGGAAAATAGAAGACATCGCCGGAAGAAATCAAGTGACACGTCTAATAAAAAATATCTTGTCGAACAATCAAGTAGAAATAGACAACAGAGTGTCTAAGTCAAACCCGATGACCCAGACCAACGGAGTACTGCAGGGAGACCCCATGAGTCCACTGCTTTTCATCATAGCCACTGCGGAACTACCTGGAGAAATTGCAGTTGAAAACGTTAAAATATACGCTTACGCAGATGACATGGTCCTCACTTCTCGAAACTTAGATTGCATTCAATCTGCTTTTGATAAACTCTCAACATGGGCCGAAAACAATGAATTAACACTAAACGGTACTAAAACTGTGAAAATGACATTCAGAAAAGGAGGTAGACTTTCAACAAATGACTTCATTATGTATAAGAATGTCCCGCTACAGAATGTATCACACTTCAAATACTTGGGAATCACTTTTCAGACAAGAGGTGATGTCTATAGCCAACACGTCAAGGAAAGAGTCGCCGCGGCAAAGATTGCTGTTCACACTATAAGGAATCTGAGACAGCTATCTTTAGCCACAGCCATCACCCTGTTTCGCCTTAAAATTACACCAATAATAACTTATGGTCTAGAGACAATTTGGCTACAAGTGACGAAGAGAAATTTGGAAGAAATAGAAAGAGTCAAAGCCACTTTCCTGAAAAGAACATTGTGCCTGTCGAAATTCACACGGTCTCGCCTCACCTACGTGCTAGCAAGAGAGCAATTTTTCATCGAAGATCTTCGCCTTAACCTATTACTACCATCAACCGTCGCCTACACAGAACTTTTACAAGAACTCAATGCAAAACAGCAAGACATATGGCCAACGTTCTTTTCAACAGATGCCATGATTTACAGAGAATGGACTCAAGTTGGATATGAACTACGGCATGTAGTGACGCGATACGCCGTGCATGGTTTCCACCACCGGATATGCCAGACTGAAAATTTCCACGACCCGGACGATAACTGCAGGTGTAAACTGTGTGGGTCAACCTGTGACCGTTATCACCTGCTTTTGTGCACCAAACGGAAAGTCTCGTTGACAGATTTCTGCAATGACTGAATGTGTGGTTTTTATTTAGGTTATTGTATGCACGGTCATGTATATATTCCTTTTGGCAGTTAGCTGCACTTATTAAATTATTAAAATAGCAATAACAGTTTTTTTTAATAATACCAAAGTGGGAAATTGTGAATTCCGGAACTCTGAAATGAGCAATCACAGCATTTAGGACATGACCTCATCAATAATTTACATGTTTACATTTCTTTCAGTTGCAATTGGAGCATATTGCATTGACAGGAATTAGGCTACTATAAGGTCTGCAGCATATTATTACTCAATTTTAAAAAAATGGTCCCTTCCAATTAACCACTGTAGGCCCAATTATAACCGATTAGTTCCGAGATAAAACTAGAAAGTAAAAGTACTGGGAAGGGAGAATATTCATATCTTAAAATGCTTGATGCTGTTCGCAATAACAGGAAAATTTTAAGAGATAATACTAAGGAAATAGGTGGTGTAACCTGATCCTCATCACACTAAAATTGTTAGTGTAATTCATTAGTTTCAGAAAAATAATTGGATATCACAAAATGTATATACAGTAGTTCATTTGATATTCCCTTTAAAATATATCCAGTCCACCAATTTTGAAGGGTGAAATACAGTAAGTACATGTACATAAACAAATTTCATGGCACACTAATACAGTAAATTCTATGACATGCTGTGAAGGGGAAAGGAGAAATAGGGCTTTCAATGAAAAACAAGAAACACACTCAATACTGCTAGAAATCATCGTTTTATTTAAAAAGTTTGTCACGAAGAAAAAATAACAGAGAGAGACAAAATCAAACTTAGCAAAAATACAGTAATCAAATCTGGTCCTTTTAAAAGTATGTGTTGAGGCATGTTCTTCTTTCTTGCCAAGGTATAACGGTAGGCTACAGCACATGATAATGGACCTATTACCTCCTTGACGCCATGGCTGACACCGATGAACCGCAAATTCCTACAACACATGCAAGTTTGTATGTTGAAACAGTTAACTTAATAAATGTGTAATGCTTGAAATGGAGAACTTGAATTTGCTGTTATGTGTATGTTTGCACCTACTATAACTATATTTTAAAAGAATCTCTTATTGTAGAATCATTGTGTTTTTGATATTAATTTTAGGGCTTTTGATAACATATTCATTTAGCCCCATATATTTGGAAGTGTATAGGATTTATATGATAATCTCTGTTATTGTGGTATCTGTAGTAGTGTGTAGGCTATACTTTCTGTAATTCAGATGAGGACTGGAAAGGTGGCAGCCATAGTTAGGGACATTTATTTTTAAGAATTTTTAATAATATGTACTAAAATGAAATTGAAATACCAACAGGAACAGTTACAAATTCCCTGTCCACTCAGCCAAGATATTCTGCAGATCTCTCCTGTGGGCCTCAACATTATTTTATTTTATTCCTTTCCTGATGGAAATCCGGTAGTACCTTATTTCAACTCCTGGGGCACCTCCCCCAAGCCTGTCCCTTATAAAGCTACACACACTACTACAGTCATCACATTATCGGAGCAATTCTACCCACACCCAACTGCATGGGGCTGATGACCAAGATGTCCCAAACCCATAAAATGAATTAACAGCAGACAAAATCAAGTCATTATGTTATTTTGTGTTGTGTTGGATTCTGACACATGTATGCGTTTGCAGAGTGCCATTTAAGCTCATGAATAGGAATGAATGAATACGACTACCCTACTTGTTTCACGACAGCCTAGAATAAATACACACGAAACACGACAATAGAGCACTTTAGAACAGTAACAAGAGCGAACTTTCAGTGGAGATGTTGGCAACCATGTGAATACAAACAATTTATGACCAGAACGTAAAACTATGCCAACGCTCAGAGCATGTTAAAACAATTGGGATCAGTTCAGTCGTTTGCAAACGACTTGTTTATGTTACGGTGAGTAGTCGTTGAATTCATTCGACTGTTTTCTAAAAGCAGTCAAACAAGTCGATGGTTTTAACTTTTGTCAGTCGACTGCTGATGCCCATCTCTACAAACCAATTGACAACCAGAATCAATTTGAGCGTACACACCCTCCGACTTGCTAAAATGCTATTAATATTGGATCCCAATATAAAATATTTTCTGATTTAATTTTCCTGGAAAATCTATTCTATGTTTGCATCGATCATTACCATCACGCTATGGGGAGAATTTCATAATAATTTTCTTGTAATTCATTTATCACGCGGTAGAATAAATGAATGAAATTCAATCATAAAATAAATAGAACTCTAAGCCATAATTGGTAAGCCCATGTTCAAGTTGTGTAATAATTCAAGAATGCACCCAATTCTCATTAAAAGTGTATAGACTGTGTTAAGGAGTTCCAATGAAATGACATACATATATATTTGGACAACTGGACGTAGGCTATTTCATTGAAAGAATCTACGAACAAGAAACTGTATAAAACTATAGGCACCTACAGCCGTCTAGCTGTCCTCACAGTACCCGCTGGAGATTTCCATCACCACTCTATCTGTACGGTACCTCGAGATAAGCCTAAGTGCGCCAACTGTGAGGAAACACATAAACTCTTCCATCCCTGCCCTCATGTCTTTGCCACTAACCCCCCCTCCCACACAGCACGCCACTGCTCTGACACAGTTGTTAGGCCTGCTACAACAACTCTCAGCCATAACCCTGTAAACTACAGCTAAACCAAACCCAGAACCCCCTAATACACTTCATTTGCAGAGCAATAAAATCCATAAAACAACTCCGCAACGAGCTTCACAAAACCTAAATTATAAACGAAAAGACTACTCCACAAACACCAAAATCAGTAAACCTCCCTCATTTCAGCCACACTACACCTTAAACAGACATAGAAAGCATAGTCATGACCCCTTCATGGAGTAGGCTATTGTCTAAACACGATCAGGTCTCCTTCAACTTTACTGAGACTTCATTAAATTCTATTAAAAATTCATAAACTCATTCCACAAATCTTAAAATCAGTATACATCCCTCATTTCCATTACTCTATTCAATAAACAAACATAGAAGGCGTAGCCATGACCCCTTCATGGAGTAGGCTATTGTCTAAATCTGACCACGCATACTACAACCTTACTCTAATTCAAAATTACAGCCAAATGATCCATCTGACTGGGAGGCTTGCCTGGGATGATGGGCCAGAAAACCGGGAGTTCAAGCATAACCTAAATATTGAATGCTTAACATTTCCAATAACTTGGACAGCTGGATTTAGGCTATTTCATTGAAAGAATCAACGAACTGTATAAAACTATAGGCACCTACAGGTATACTTAACTTATTAATTAAAGCTCTACAATAAACATACAGCACAATGAATTGTAGCATGAAGTTATCCTGAAGAAGTCGTTTGATTAGAACGACTACTTAAATTCGAATGATTCCATTCGCTTGGAATTAGTCGTTTGCCAACGACTTGTTTCATTCCAATGATTTCCAACGATTGCTTTGGGATCAGTCGTTTACAACGACTCCTTCAATTCGAATGATTCCATTCGCTTGGAATTAGTCGTTTGCCAACGACTTGTTTCATTCCAATGATTTCCAACGATTGTTTTGAGATCAGTCGTTTGCAAACGACTTGTTTATGATACGGTGAGTAGTCGTTGAATTCATTCGACTGTTTTTTAAAAGCAGTTGTTTTAACTATCGACTAATTCGACTGTTTTCAGTCGACTGCTGCCCATCTCTACACACAACTAATTTTCTACACCAGCCGCTACTGAGCACGAGCTGTGACTGGCTTAGACATTAGCATCCTACGTGTTGAAAAATATTGTAAGTAACGTGTAGGAATAAAATACTACCAATAGGTATGTCAACCATTAAATTGGCATATAATAAATGAATTATATTTATCTTGTATCTATCTATCCCACGATATAACATAATACAAGGTGAAGAGTCCTTTAAAACAAATTGTTTACTGTGATACTGGAAGAAACAATACAACACAGTGGTAATAGTTCTAGCCTGCACCTATTAGTTAATAAAATTTCATGTGATTTCACTCAGATCTCTGTTGTAGTGGCTTATTATATGTGCACCTTGTAACTTAATAGTACATTATGCAACGAGCCTATAATGACAATAATTAAGACACAATTTTTATAATTTCCATACGAGTGTCTTAATTACAATTATAGACGAGTTGCATACGACTGTTTATGTTCGACGATAATTATAACTATTTTATGTTCGAACATAAATATTCATAAATATCTGTCGAGATTTCACCAGTTTTATATACTGAACAGAGCGCATGGGATGCAGAGAATACCTTGTATTTGACCATGGCCTCCAAGTTGATTTTGCGGAAAACGCTTCTTTGACCGCACAGAATCAAATACAAAGTGCGCATTGGAGAGAACGCCATGTCACTGTTTTTACTTGTGTTATATGGTCCACAAGTAAAACTGAATCGCTTGTAATAATTAGTGACAACCTAGACCATAGTAAATATGCAGTGTGGACATTTTTGAAACTCATAGGCAATTTCATTAAAGAAGAATTTCCACAAGTTGACCATCTAATTATATTCTCAGACAATGCTGCAAGTCAATTTCGGAGCAAGTATACAGTCTCAAACCTTTGCAAACTAGAGGACGATCTCAACTGTCAGTTCGTCGAATGGACAACTTTTGCTGCATCTCATGGCAAAGGTGCTGTAGATGGCGTCGGAGCCGTAGTTAAGAATCTACTTTGGCACAAGATTAAAGCGGAAAACCTCAATATTAATTCTGCGAAAGAGTATTATGAACTTGCCACAATGACCTGCAAGAAAACCCACGTTTTCTTTGTTCCAAAAGAAGACATCAAACAAAATGAAGACCTGCTTAACACTCGATGGAAAAAAGCAAGAAAAGTACAGTACAAGCTAAAACAGAAGAGCAAGAAGGAAAAAGTAATTGGTCTCAATTCACTGCATTATTTTGAGAAGCATGATATTGTGGAATGTAATTTGAGAGGGCATATCAAATTGTATGCAGATGATACAAATATCTTCTACACTGGGAAAGACATAATTGAAATCATACAAAATGTGCAACAAGATATAAATACTCTCTCACAATGGTTCCAGGCCAATAAATTAACAATGAACCTACAGAAGACCAATTACATGGTAATTTCAAAGCAAAGCATGAAAGAAATCACACATGACAAAATATATATAAATAATATTGAAATAAAAGAGGTTAATCAGGCAAAGTATTTAGGTCTAATCATCGACAAACACCTGACCTGGATTGAACACGTTGAACGAATTGCTAAGAAACTCTCACCTATAGTAGGGATCCTAAGGAAACTTCGGTATCTTATTCCCCTAAACCTTGTAAAACAAATCTACTATTCACTTGTACATAGCAAGCTCCAATATTTAAATGTTATTTGGGCTCACTGCAGGAAATCCACACTGAATGATTTAATGACTATTCAGAATAGGGCTATTAGAAACATATTTAACCTTCCTTACTGCACTCCAGTAAAAGATCTGTACATCAGAAGTAAAATTCTACCCCTCAGCATAAGTGCAGATCTCCGAGCAGCTATGCTAATATACAAAATTAAACACAACACAATACTCTATAGCTCTCCCTACATCTTGAACTCGGACAATCATTCTTATGGAACTAGGCATGCGAAGGACGTAGCCTTATATATCATTCACTCTTCTAAATACGGTAGAAATAGTTTCAAGTTCTCTGCATCACAGTCATATAATAAACTTCCCGATGAAGTAAAAAGTGCACCAACTTTGTCAGTATTTAAGAGGAAAACTACGAAAGTATTGTGGGAAAAATTCGATGCATCGTAATACATCAAATAAGCTTAAAAATCCTGTGCTTATCATTTTAAGAGACCTTGGTCTAAACAATCTTAGATATAGTATCAACTTTACTAATAGGCCTATGCCCTTATTCATCAATTTGTGTTACCTTCAGAATTTTCTTCCTGGTGTGTAAACACACATATTACTGTACAATTCCTCTGTACGAGCCTATGGCTCTTTGGAATTAATTGAATAAATATCATTCATTCAAAAAAAAAAAATGATGACAGCCATGTTCTTGCTGGTATCACAGCAAAGTCTAAACTAAAGAAAATTAAGGTTTTAGACTCAGATACCGACACAGAACAAGAAGGAGAATACTTACAGGAGAGTCAACATCAAAGGATTAAATATGCTGATGTATTTCCATCAGACAGTGAGGAGGAGACCAAAGCTGAACCAGGTACATCATCATCAGTTCAACCAAACAGATATGAACTTACGGCAAAAAACATCACGTGTGGTACCTATGTTCTTGTGGAAATAAAAGGTCAAGTAAAAAATAATGTCTATAATTATGTGGCTGTTTGCCAAAGTTGTGTCTGTGAAGAAGAAGGGGAGGTTCAAGTAATGTTCATGAGAACGTGCGACAGTTCCAAGAAAGTATTTCGAACGGATGAAAATGACATTAAATTTATTCAGTTTGAACAAATCAAAACAATATTGAAAACTCCAGAAGTAAAGATAAGTGGTCTTAATCGTGTCCAGTATGTTTTTCATGAGTCTATCGGAGATGTGTGGGAGGCTTAACGATTTCTGGGTCAGACATTGCATCGTACCATTGGGACTATTGATAGATAGGCTAACTGTTTACTTTCAACATGTTTTATTTCTTAAAACTATTTGAAATTTCTTTATTAAGATATTGTAATAGTTTTCTCTCAAATAATATAATTTTCAGTATTATTTTCAACATTAAAGACAAGATACTGTAAGGTAGCCTAGTAGTAATTAGGCTAATTGTTTAAAACTATTAAATATATGTTTCTTCCATCAAAACTAAATTGCATTTCTTTATGATCCTAGCAATTTCATTTCCTATTACACTTTATTAAAAATTACTCTAATCTGAGCCATAAACAGCCAGAAACCACATGTAACTTCCGTTACTCAGGCTGTAACCTCCGTTACTTTTTGTAAAATAGTTAATATTAATTTCCATACATTATTTTTCATGGGAGTACTGCAAATAAATAGCCCAACTTTTTAAGAATTTGATTAATTTAAAATATTTTTTTTACCATTATTATTCACAGAAAATTTAAGAAATAGTTAAGAAGTCACGACTTAGCCATATGTGTGAGTAACCTCCGTTACCCTCTTTTAAAGGTGATATTTTGGATGTTACTTGATGAATGGAAATTGATTTATGCTTGAACCTTAATAAAAACAAAACTTATACTTGCAACATATTTGGTTTCAGAATATATAATTTTTAACATTAATTTTTTAAACAATATAGTTGTACGCTTGTAACCTCCATTACTTTGGAATGGCTGTGCAAGAACTGATCTCCTCAAGAACTTGAGTACACATATGCAATAGGCTCATGATACTGTATGTATCTCTGCAAGATGTATCAAGTTGAAAACATTACGGCAACATAGACTCTTACCTGGGTCATTTCTCAGGAGAGTAGGCCAAATTGCCACATTCATCTGCTATTTCGAGAACAGCAATTTACGATTTGTTTGTTCACAGAATTTGGTAGGCCTACCTGTGGAATAAATAATAGTGAAAGTTAATTAATATATCAAGTAGAATATCACCTGTACACTGCGTCTAATATCAATTCAAAACTAGGCTACCGGTACGATATATTTTTCACAGGCACTACCGAAACAAGTTTTCACTTAAACTCTTAAAATAAGCGTACTTACTTGGCGTATCAGAAGAAGAACTGTTCACTTCTCATTACCAAGAAGACGATTTGATGAAAGAAAGATGAGAAAGAACACAACATTAGCTTATTATAAAATATTAATAATAATCATTTATTGCAGCAAATAGCCATGCCGAGATACAAAACTAATACTAATAATTTAAATCTTACTCATCAAAGTGTCTATATACAAAGTGTCTGACAGGTTCTTTGCTATATGTATAGTTATTCGCAGCAGAAGCGTGTTAGCGATACTTTCCTCTGGGCGCAGGAAATGGCGTGATATCTATCACAAGCACTACCACACAGAGAGCAGGTGCATTGGGGGCCTGGGTCATGAAATCCTCTTGCTGTGCATATCTTAAAATGAAAACCGTGGACTGCAAAACGGGTGATCGTATGCCGCAGTTCAAAGTTGACATTCATCCAGTCCGTCGACATAAGAGCTTCTGTGGAATAGAAATCAGGCCATATGTCATTACGCTTGAGGTTTAGTTCTTCGATCAGTCTCTGGTATTGCACTGTTGATGGTAGGGAGTTCTCCAAACGCAGGTCTTCTATGAATAATATTAATATACGGCCAATATTGTTTACTTCAAACACGACATAAACAGAGCATCCATGTTGGTCAATGCCGCCAACCCAGTAGAAATAATGTTTATTTAATGATAAGTGACGTAATTATCGTCGGTGAGCAAGATAATTGCAAGGAAATGTCAATTAGGAATTATGTGTATATTTATTGACTAAATATAGGGATATATTTGCAATTCAATTAAAACGTGTATCATGCATATGTTGGCAAGACGATATACAGCGCTTAATCCGCTCCTTACGTCTGGCCGCGCTACTACACCGATGGTACCAAATAATCCCTATCTGGTTGACACCCCCTGGTTCCAGTGAAGTCGATCAAATTTAAAACAGGAAGTGAGAGCAGCGTCACTCTCGCTAATTGCGCTTCTCATGTCATTTTTCGTGTTTCTACTCATCCAACATTACAACCTGAAAGGCAATTATATGTTAATATATCCCTTCAATAGGTATTGAAGTCCACAAATTCATTGACATAAATTTGAACTGCAGTTTACAGATCGAAGCCAATCATTAAGGTTTTAAAACTTCATACGCAGTTTTTCTTAATTTATCTTCAGTTACGGTAATTGGATTTATTTCAATGCACGGAGAGTAGAAGTTTCAATATAAAAGTGTTTTCAACCGAACAGGGCTTCCAATATCATCTTTTTACCTACCCAATTGTCAGAATTGCTTCACTTTTTTTTTGACGTTCACAAGGCATAATGAAGTACTCAAATGAGTTTGAAAATTGTTATGTGGCAACACTGAATTTTTTATCGAAATGTCAACATGAGAGGTTGGAAAACGGTGGTGCTATTTGGGTTATATTATCTTTCTTCTTTGTGGTCTAAAGAATGTTTCGATGAGTAATGTGACAGTTCTCGTCGTAATTGCTGTCATTCACGTTATTTGAGATAAAATGAAGTCTTTGCAATTGAAGTTTCTATTTGAAGAAATATTGACGAATAGGTGAAAATGGAAGATGATCCTGATTCTCGAGAAGAAATTTTTCATAACACTGTGCGAGAAAATGTTGTAAGTATTTATATTGGAAGTCTTTAATGCAAATGTTATGTAGATCGTAATTCCCTACGATGCTTCAATTATTTTCGTACCTGTCACTCTTAAACCACTCGCATTCAGGATTGTAATTAAATTTCAGCTAGACATAGAATTTGCATCCCTTGGATCAAGGGATGATAGAGAGGAAGCACTATAGTAGAGCCATCATAACTTCCGACTTGACGTTTCAGTGCTAGGCTACAGCTTCGTTCGCTAAATCGCGACATCACGAACGAAACTCAATATGCCGTGATATATCGATTTGAATGGGTGCCTGTGATTGGCTACTTTAAGTGATTTTCCTTTTGACCGCTACATAACTCGAGGGTAACACTGAAATGTCAAGTTGGAAGTTATGATGGCTTTACTATAAGTTAATGTGTTAGTTCTTTTAACACAATGGTTTGCCTCTTGACATAGAATAGTTCCTAATATTTTGTGCACTTGATTGTAATCTTATTAGCATGAATTCAGAAGTAGGCCTAGTATATAATTTCGGACAGTAAACGAAAGAATGATAAATGCTTAGTTTAGGTTGTTGAGATGGTTTCATAGGATGGACACTGGAATTCTATATTAATTAATAGATTTATTACAGCCAATGGCCAATATATACAGTATATAAATACATTTTAATTTCCTTCACTATAACTCGTGATAGATCTTGATCTTTTCGAACAGTCCCGTAGATGATATCTTCCGCATTGCTTATCACAGAGTTCACAAATGCAGTGTTCGTCCGGTGAATGAAAAGACTTCACTTTGCATATCAAATGATGGAACCCATGTACAGCGAAACGAGTCACCGTGTGCCTGAGAGTGTAGTTGGTTTGAGTCCATTCCCTGTTTACCATTGCGTCAGTGCTGTAGAATTCTTCCCAGATATTTTCCTGTTTCTCTTTCCTATCAGTTAGATGTTTTTCTGAGGCTGGTGTTGTTGGTAGTTGAAATTTTATTTTAAGTTCCTCAATGAAGAAGGTTTCCTTTGTAAGTTCATATACTAATCGTGTGGGAGTGAATTTTGAAACAGCAAGTGTCCTTTTCAAAAAACTTGCTTTTACACGATCTAATACTTCAAGGTCTCTATATTACTGTAGCCTATATGGCTCTCGTGTAGTACCCCTTGCCCGTTTCGAAAGTGCGTTATTTTACTTAGCAGCACTCTGAAAATGGTTTGTAATTACTCTGCCACGTTAGTAAAGCCATTTTTCATTAACAAACACCGCATAAACACTTCCAAAATAAGGAAATTGTCATCCTTAACTTTCAAGTAATAAACTTATCAAAAAGCATGTCGCCGTGTTTGCGCAGGGCCGCACTGCCTAACCTTTATTGGCCTAGGTGAAAACCTTTTGCCTGGATGAAAATATTGGTCTGGAAACAATAATGTTGGCATTCTGAAAAAATACAGTTACACACTTTAGCGATAAAATATTCAACTCTTGTATATTAGTAACATTGGCCATTTTTATAGAAATTATTTCGGATTTTTATGGCGCCGGGCAACGTATACTACACGAGTTCCGCTGCTTCAAGCGGGCATCCATGGGGTGAGCTACAAGTTCCGTTCAATTTCAAGTAGTTCCAACTTTCGCTACCAGATGTCACTGATACCTAGTGGTGAACATTGGAACTTTGATAGAGCGTTCCAATGAAATCTAACCTAGAAATTTAGCTTCACTCAAGATTAGTCTGTGGAAGGATCTTTATTAATTCTTCACGAGAGGTATGCCTTCCTTATATCACTTTCACAAGGCAAAATATTGAAGAAAAAAAAATCATTCACATACCTTCTGGGAGTCATTAAATGTTCATTATTCGATTTCCATCGGCATTGCTGCAGCGGAAATATTTCCTTTTACTACCTACAGTAGACTCCCGTAAGTTCGGCCTCGGTTAGTTCGGTCTCCACTTAGTCCGGTCGGCTACCTGAGCATGAGTCACGCACTTGGCGGCCGAAAGCCGGGAAAGAGCGGGCGGCATGTCTCTACGTACAGTACTTGTTTGTTGTTTTCTTTGTTTAGTTTACTACTCTGTCCAAACAGATCATTCAGTTCGTCTTGTGTATTCATACTGTGCAGTCGTGTGGTGCTAATCTTTATAGTAGGCCTACAAAGTCAGTGATTTTGGTTTCTTTTGCGTTTTTTACTGTTCTCTAATAACTGTTTCGCGTCGTGTTTTAAACGCCTTGCTTATAATGAGTGAAACGCGTAAGCGTAAGTACAAGTTGATGGAACAGAGACTACAAGCTCTGGAGAGACTAGACAAAGGAGAATCCGTGCAAAGTATCTGCAAGGATTTAAACGTGGGCAAAAGTACAGTCAACGACTGGCGACGCAACAGAAATACTATCGTGGGCTTTTGTACACAAATTGAAACCGAAAAAGTTCTAGAAAAGCGTTGCACACTAAGGAAGGCCAAACACGAACTGGTGGAAGATGCTCTATGGTTGTGGTTCATTCAAGAACGAAGAGGAGGAACGCCGTTAAGTGGACCAATCCTAAAAGAAAAGGCTATGATCTTACACTCAAAGCTTCAACCAGAAGAGGCGTTCGTGGCTAGTGAGGGATGGCTCTCTCGTTGGAAAAAGAGACATGGAGTTCATTTTATAGGAGTTTGTGATGAGAAGCTATCAGCAAACCCAACAGTGGCCACCGATTTTTCTGCAAGATTTTTAAAAATCATCGATGATGAAAACTTGAGCCCAGAGCAAAAGTACAACATCGACGAAACTGGGTTAAATTTTAAACTTCTGCCCATCAAAACCTTTGCCACACCCCAAGAAACATCTGCTCCAGGTTTTAAAATCAGCAAAGAGAGGATAACGGTCGCCTTGTGTTCAAATGCTTCGGGGACTCACAAAATACCCCTATTTGTCATTGGCAAAGCAGCAAAACCTAGAGCGTTTAAGAACATAAATATGGAAACTCTCGCAGTGTATTATCGTTCACAGAAATCAGCGTGGATGGACACATACTTGTTCAGAGAATGGTTCGTCTGTGAATTTGTTCCCAAAGTGAAAAAACATTTGGCAAAATCAAAACTCCCCACCAAAGCACTTCTACTTCTTGACAACGCGCCTACTCACCAGGAAAATCTTCAGTGTGACGATGAAAAAGAAATTAAACTGCTCTTCCTGCCACCCAATGTAACCAGTCTTCAACAGCCAATGGACCAAGGGGTCATTGAGTGCTTCAAGAGGAAGTATCGTCGTAAACTACTTTCGGAAGTTCTTTCCAAACTGGAGACTGATGACAGCTTAGACCTCATAAAAGCACTTAAGTCCGTTAACATGAAGGATGTTGTGTACATGTCGGCCAAGGCCTACGACGAAATACCACCATCGACGTTTGTAAAGTCTTGGAAAAAACTTTGGCCAAATATAGAAGACAAGATTGGCCAAGAAAACACAACAGCTGATGAGCCAAACAACATTCTTATTAACGAACCTGATGACAATGCAGGTCTATTGCACGACCTTCAGCAACTACCAAACAGTGGTTCCATTGTTGAAGAAGATGTGTTGGAGTGGATCAACTTTGAAAAGGAACTAGACAACGAGGTTTTGAATGATGACGAAATCGCCGAGTGCGTTATTCGCCAGGAAAATGAGAAGGCCAATGACGCAGATGAAGCTGAGATTGAAGATGAAGATGAAGAAAATAAAATGAGCCACTCTGAAGGCAAAGCAGCTTTGCAACTGGCAGCTACCTATATCGAACAACAAAAAGAAGCAACTGCCGTCCATGTAATGTTTATTAAAAAGTGGCGTGACTTTGCACATAAAAAATCATTAGAAAAGAAAGTTCAGAAAAAAATTACAGATTTTTTTAAAGTGCTTAAGAATACAAACCACCAACGAACAGTAATACAGGTACTTAAAAATTGTATTAAGCCTACAGTTCTGTAACTCACAGTAGGCTATGTTTTTTTGTAACCTTTTCTCTTTTTATGTGTGTTAAATATTTGTCAGAGTGTTACTCTGTTGTTCTCTATGTGCAGTAGTTTAGTAGTTATTTCTGTCTTGCTAGTGTCTGGAAACGTTGATTTAACATTCATTTAATTACTTTCGTTAGAAAACGATACTTACAAACAATAAATGGGCATTTTATAGATAGACATCGGTAAGTTCGGCCTAGAGTCCGGTCCCGAGGTGGCCGAACTTACGGGAGTCTACTGTATAACAATTAATTCTTACGATTCGGTGCCATCTTACAGTGACGTCACACAGTATGTCATACTCGTTGTCACCTGTTGCCAACATGTACAATACAAAATACACCACACGGCACCACCACTAAGAAGTCTGGACGCGTTAGGCTGTAACCATTGTCGAAACCATTGCATGGTGTCCACAGGCAGGAAAAGTCAGGAATTTTGTTTTCGGTCAGGAAAAGTCAGGAAAAAGTGTGAAAAAATGGCGCGAGTCAGGAAAAAATGGTGAAAAGTATTAGAAAGTCAGGAATTTTATATTAACCATACAGTATTTTGTGTTTTACAGCCATATTTTGATGTTATTAGTTCAACTTATCTCTAAAAGATGAAAAGCAATAACTCACTGGACAATATGGTAAGTTTCCCTTTTTACAGTCCATCATAGTAAAAACCTCTTACCTATCTTTTGTACGCATTTTTGGCGTTGGCGTAGGGATGTGGCGACCCTATCGCCCAGCACATTGCACTACGTGTCTGCAATCAGCCTCTAAAATATTCTGACTTGACATTCATAAACAAGAAATTTTAAATGCCAATCATTTGATATTTCCTATTTCCATAATGCCAGTTTTGATATATATATACTGTATATATTTATTTGTTTGCCCAATAAACCTTTTTTCCGATGTTACGATGACTTCACGAGTCAGGAATTTTGTTGAAAAGTGGTCAGGAAAAGTCAGGAATAGTCAGGAAAATTGACATTGAAAATTCTGTGGACACCATGCATTGATCTGGACGCGTTAAGCTGTAACCATAGTCAAAACCATTGATCTGGACGCATTAGACTGTAACCATTGTCAAAACGATTCATCTGGACGTGTTAGGCTGTAACCATTGTCAAAACCATTGATTTAGACGTGTTAGGTTGTAACCATTGTCAAAACCATTGATCTGGATGCGTTGGGCTGTAACCATTGTCAAAACCATTGATCTGGACGCATTAGGCTGTAACCATTGTCAAAACCATTGATCTGGGCACGTTAGGCTATAACAATTGCCAAAACCATTGACCTGGACGCGTTAAGCTGTAACTATTGTCAAAAACCTTTGGATTTGACAAAACGAAGGTTAGGTTAGGTCCAGTGTAGGTGCAGCCTTTGGCCGTGGGAAGCTGGCAGGACAAGGTTGACGAAAAACCATTGAGCTGGGCGGGTTAGGCTGTACCCATTGTCAAAACCATTGATCTGGACGCGTTAGGCTGTAACCATTGTCAAAACCATTCTTCTGGCCGCATTAGGCTGTAACCATTGTCAAAACCATTGATCTGGGCATGATAGGCTATGACAATTGTCAAAACCATTGACCTGGACGCGTTAAGCTGTAACTATTGTCAAAAACCTTTGGATTTGACAAAACGAAGGTTAGGTTAGGTCCAGTGTAGGTGCAGCCTTTGGCCGTGGGAAGCTAGCGGGACAAGGTTGACGAAAAACCATTGATCTGGGCGGGTTAGCCTGTACCCATTGTCAAAACCATTGATCTGGACGCGTTAGGCTGTAACCATTGTCAAAACCATTCTTCTGGCCGCATTAGGCTGTAACCATTGTCAAAACCATTGATCTGGGCACGATAGGCTATAACAATTGTCAAAACCATTGACCTGGACGCGTTAAGCTGTAACTATTGTCACAAACCTTCGGATTTGTCAAAACGAAGGTTAGGTTAGATCCAGTGTAGGTGCAGCCTTTGGCCGTGGGAAGCTAGCGGGACAAGGTTGACGAAAAACCATTGAGCTGGGCGGGTTAGGCTGTACCCATTGTCAAAACCATTGATCTGGACGCGTTAGGCTGTAACCATTGTCAAAACCATTCTTCTGGATGCATTAGGCTGTAACCATTCTCAAAACCATTGATCCGGATGCGTTAGGCTGTAACCATTGTTAAAACCATTCATCTGGATGCGCTAGGCTGTAACCATTGTCAAAACCATTGATCCGGATGCGTTAGGCTGTAACAATTGTCAAAACCATTGATCTGGACGCGTTAAGCTGTAACCATTGTCAAAAACCATTGGATTTGACAAATCGAAGGTTAGGTCAGGTTTGGTGTTGGTGCGGCATTTGGCCGTGGGAAGCTAGCGGGATAAGATTGACGAAAAACCATTGAGCTGGGTGGGTTAGGCTGTAACCATAGTCAAAACCATTGATCTGGACGCGTTAGGCTGTAACCATTGTCAAAACCATTCTTCTGGACGCATTAGGCTGTAACCATTCTCAAAACCATTGATCCGGACGTGTTAGGCTGTTTATTTATTTAATCGTATGGTGAATTATATACAAAATTTACATTACACAACATTATCCACATTTTGCAACCAAGTTATGACATTTGGAGTGACATGAAAGTGTTCAGCAGGGTTCCCAGGGAACGAGAACAGAGGGCAGCGTCGGAGCAGATGATCCATTGTCTGCTCCTCTTGATCACAGTCGCACATTGCTGAATTGATCCAGCCCCATCTGTGTTGAAAGAATTTACAGCAGCCATGGCCGGTTCTGAATCTGTTAAGACGGCACCGCAGTTTCCTTGGGAGGTCAGAACCTTTCAGTTCCTTTGTAGGATCAAGAGAATGGGCACTTGTCCCCGCTGTTTTTGTTGACCACTCGTTTCTCCAACTTTGGTTTAAATTAAACCCATCCACATACAGTATTTCTGCAGTAACACATGTTGGCCTCCTAGACTGTAGTCGTTGTTGTGAGGGATGGCAAAATTCATGGTATAGTGGTAAAGTAGGTGAAGCCCTGATCTTCTTAGCCTCTCTCAATAATGCTTGTTTCCTTCTTAGATGTGGTGGAGGAATGTGGCTCAGCACAGGCAGCCAATGGCAAGGCGTTGACTTAATAGTACCAGTGATGCATCGCATTGTATCATTTCATCTTGAGTCTACTTTATGCACATTTGCACTTTCCAACCACACGGGTGCACAGTATTCTGCTGTTGAATAGACAAGGCTAATGCCAGTTAGGCGTAAGCAGTCGGCAGAGGCTCCCCAGGAAGTACCACTAAGTTTATGTAGGATGTTGTTTCTTGCAGCAATTTTATGGGAGAGCTTGGTGAGATGCTCTTTGTAGGTCAGGGTTCTATCCAAAGTCACTCCAAGATAAGTCGGAAAGGGATTATATCTAAGTTGTTGTCTGTCAAGCAAAATATTTGGTTTGTAATTAGAAAACCGATGTGCAAGGTGGAAGCAAGATACTTCTGTTTTATTCAGGCTCGGAATCAATCTCCAGGACTGAAGGAAATCTGACATTCTCTTAAGGTCTTCAGTAAGGGTGTTTTCTGCATCTTCAAAATTTCTGCTCTGCGTTACAAGCGCAATATCGTCAGCATAAATGAACTTTCTTGCCGTAGTATTTGGCAAGTCATGAATATACAGGTTGAAAAGGATTGGGGCCAAAACAGATCCGTGTGGGAGTCCATTATTCAGCTTCCTCTTGTGACTTTTAGAGTCACCCAAGAACACCTCAAACTGTCTTTCACTGAGAATGTTTGATAACAAATTCACAATTATTTCAAAAGATGGAATAACTTGAAACAGTTTGAAAAGTAACCCTTGTCTCCAGACAGTATCATAGGCTGCCGTGAGATCAATGAAGACAGCTGTGGATTTTAGATGGTTTTGGAAACCTGCTTCAATATGTGTTGTAAGGGCAAGAACTTGGAGGTGGACAGCTGAAGAAGGTGGAAAGTCTCAAGTACTTGGGAAGTATAGTGGAGGAAAATGGGAGAAATGACAAAGAGATTATGGAACGTGGCAGACGGGCAGAAGCATTTCTGAGAAGCATTAGGAGCTTAGTGTGGAATAAAGATGTCCCACAAAAAAGCTAGGAAGTGTTAAACAGAAGCTACTATATCCCGATACTGACCTATGCTTCAGAAACATGGACAATGAAGAAAAGAGACATAAGCAGAATACAGGCAGGTGAAATGAAGTTCCTGCGAAGTAGGATCGGAGTAACAAGAAGAGACAGGGTGAGGAATGAAAAGGTCAGGGAAATAGTGAAAGAGGAGCCCTTGCAAGGTAGGATTGAGACATCAAGACTGAGGTGGTATGGACACTTAAAGAGAATGGATGAGAAGAAGATTCCCAAGAGGATACATGAGATGCAGATGCAGAAGAAACGACCAAGGGGAAGACCAAGAGATAGATGGCTGAAAGGAGTGGAGGAATGTGTCAAGAAGAGAAGCGAGGACTGGACCAGAGTGACAGCGGAGAGGTGGTGGGAAGAAAGGACTAAGTGGCGAGGCTTATGTTCCAAACAGACCCAGCCTGGGGCTGGAAACTGTACAAGATGATGATGATGATGTTGTATTATTAGTAGATGATACCGGAGAACAAAACCAACTTCAGAGAGCTTTAAATTCCTGCATAGGTTTATTTTCTCCTTAAAATGTTCCTCACACGTGTCTCCATTTTATGATCTACTTTCCTGGTTAAAAGTAGAACAACAAAGAAACCTGCACATATGTACACCCATCTATTGACTTCTCAATGAAAGTACACCTCACTCTCTCTTGTAATTTTCATTTTCTTTCTTCCTTTCATGTTCGTCACATGCGATCTGGATCCATAATTGCAATTCCTCTTCATCATTCATCTGCCTTCAGTAACTCTTTCCTTGTGTCGGGAACTAGAATTTGGAATAATTGTCCCCGTGACGTTAGAAATTGTACATCCCTAACAACTTTCAAACGTGCAGGTAAAGATTTCCTCTTGAATTCGTAGGCCAACTAGAACAATTTGTGTAGGCATGTGTGTGTGAATGACCATAGAAAAATTTTGTTAAAAATGTGTGTCATTTGTATAGCTAGTAGTTAATATCACGCAATCAACGATTTAATTCTAGTATTTAAGTTTGGTAGTCCGAGGCTCGTTCCATTTTTGAAAGCATTTGGTTTCATCCACTACTGGCTTGCTGGGCCTATCGTAGCCTCACCAGAGCCCCGTTAGCTGTCACTTTTCAGGGTTCCTGTAGGACCTTCACAGCTACCGTAACGGTCCCGGGGCACACAAAGTCCCCACTGTACTTCGCCCCTACAGGCGATCCCCTACTTTGTGCCGTTGCCCGTCTCCCACGACGTGGACGAGGGGTTGGACTTATGGGTAGAGTACCTCAAAATGGTAAAGGAAGGAATTCCAACAGATGAAGAAAGAGGGGTGGAAGAGGAATGGGCTAGATTTAAGAAGACACTAGTAGGTGCAGCAGAAGCAGTATGTGGGAGGACAAGTAGTAAGAAGAGGTGGAAGGAAACACCATGGTGGAATGAGAAGACAAAAGATATAGTAAGGGAAAAGAATAGAGCCTGAGCCATTTTTATGAGATATATAAGTTACTCCTTTGTGCCATTTTTATCTGACGTGATCAATGCACGCCTTTGTGAAACCTTGGCTGTGAAGCTATTAATAGCCCTCTGATGTCTTAATACCATATATGGACATATCTGCATCTTGTCCCCTTATTGGCCAGTGATTTATATTTTGGAAGGGGTCGTGACCAATCAAATTTTAGCACGCAGTTACCTTTGTGTTGCGTCGTCATTTGCTTTGTTTCGAGGCATTTCTTCCTTGCAGCCAAGTAGGCTAGACGTATTCCGATATTCTAGGGAAAGTGCCCGCGTTCAAGGTGAAACCATGGCGAGGTGTCTGTATGTCGTAATCAGTAATTGCTTTACTGTAGTTCTGTTTCATATTTCGGTAATTTAAAACTCTTTTTCTGTGTTATTTTTCTTTTGGTCGCGTGTACTTGTCCCCTCCCGATATTTTCCCTCCGCCCTTTGTGTGCGTGTAATTGCTGGTGAGTTTTGTTTTGTATGATAGTGTTATTTTCATTTATTTTGATAACGTAGTTTTTGTACTTTAAGGGTTGAAAGTCATGTATGTGGGCTTGTCTTCGCTTTACTCTGGTGTGCTTGACGGTGGGTTTGCCTACCTTGTAGGGGGCATCTTTGGGTCTGTCATCCAGAGTGTATCTTATCGTAGAACAACATAACGGGATTGGAGATTATTTTTCTTGCTTCCCGTAATGCTTTGTTCTTTATCTTAAAGAGTTCACAAAAGGAGGTCTCGCCTTTGCTATTTTGCTGGTGACCTAACCTGTGATATTCTTGTGTCTGTGAATGCCCATATTTTGCGCATCACATATTTTCGTCGTCTTTGTGTGCCCTTATCTCCTACGCATACTTTCAATTTTTAAAGTATATTTTTGGCTTTGCCGATAACTTAATGTAATTTTTCCTTTTGTCTAAATTCCTATTTTTCTCGTAACTCACTAGATCTTGCATGTGCCTCCGCGTCTTTCTTCCTCATTCCTCCCCTCCCTCTCACCCCTCTCCACCCCGTTCTGCACCATTGTATCCCCCTCCTATTTTGTTCATCACTATTGACACGCTTTGTCTAAATTTTTAGAACGTATCTTGACTTCGTAGAGTGTAGTCGTTTCTGAGTTTTGTCTTTTTTATTTAATTGCGACATACTTACATTTAGTCATCGTTTCATCTTGCCTTGAACACGTTACCTTAACTTATCTTATTTTATTTCATTTTAATATAATTTAATTTAGTATATTTTCGATTTTCTTCCTAATTTGTATTTTTTTCTTGCGGTAAATTAATTTTGTGTTTAATTTGTTGGTCATTTCTCTTCTTGCTTTTAATATCTCTGGGATCGTTGTACATTGTGGTTCTTATTTAAATATATTTTATCTTTGCCTAAGTATCTCTGCTTTTGCGTCACGTCTTATTTTAATTTTAGTAACCTTCTTCGAGTTTTGTCTGGTTTTTGCTATATTTCGGTTTGTCGGTCTTATTAGCGTACTTGTGACGTTAATACGACCTACACGGCCTCTGATTTAAATTTGTTCATCTTGGGATTTTACTGTAGTTTAATTTTAATTAGCTTTCCCCCTTTCTTTTGGGATTGCTTTCTGGTTTGCCTTTTAAAATTTGGGCCCAGCGAAAGCCAAACAAGACTGCGATCTCCCCGTTTTTCTTTCTTCTATTTTATTTTTATTTTATATTTCTTCGGGGATAGGGGAAGAGCTTCAGCTACGTTTCCACTGACGTCTGCTGCGTACGTAAGTATATGTTTATTTCTATTATTTCATCTTAAGTTGCGTACAAATGGTGGTAGCAGAGCCTACGGGATCTAGCGGCACATTCAAGGAAGTTATGACCGTGATTGTTGCAATTCCAACATAAGATATTTGCGGAGACACGTTTGGTATCTGGAGGATTATTGTGGACACGGGAGGTAGAATGAGTTTGGCTGGCAGCGTGACTATCACTTTGGACGTGATTTATGGGAGGACGAGAGGGGAGATTAAAAGAGACAGTCTTGTTTGAGATAACGGGATGGGCCACAGAAGTAAATGCATGCTGTGTGCTAGTCGCACAAGCTAGTTCAGGAAACATGACTTCGTGGGAAATAGGGGGTGGAACATAACTCAAACTCGACCGAGAATTGTTCTCATATTCGCGTCCATGTAGAATTATGTCCTCAATACAGCGTACCGAAATGCGACGTATGAAGTACTTATATATAGGATTTAAATTCCTATAAATAATTTCGAAAAGTTCCTGTGGGTGGAATGGCTGAGGCAAATTGGCTGTGAGGAGGCGTACAGCCGTGACATAATCGTCAATCTTCTCGGAGGGGCCCTGAGTTCGAGCGTAGATTTCCTGTTTCAAAGCATACGCGAAATCTTGGGGAGTGAAACGGGCTTTTATGTTGCACACAAATTCGTTCCATGAAGTGTAATGGAATGGTGACACCCTGTACCACTGCAACGCTTTACCAGAAAGTAAAATTGGTAGGCAACGAACTATCTTATCGGGACTTATGTCATGGCACTGACACAGTTCCTCAATCCTCTGAATGAACCAAAAAACTGAAGATGTGTTATTTTCCCCGGAAAAAGTAAGATTCCACCTGCTCACAATGGATGCAACGTTGTCAGAATGACCACCACTGGTAGGATTAGAAACGTAGCCACTAGACAACGGGTCAAACATAAGTAAGTCCTTCGGTACACTAAAAAATTGGGGTTCTGGAATAGCCTTACTTGAAGAAATAGGTGCAGTCAACGACTCAAAATTATAGGACGGTAAACGAACTTCCTGCTTAATAGATTTATCCATGACGAAAAATATTAAAAACACAGCACGGTACACACCAACGAGATAAGAAAAAGGACTACAAAGACTACTAATTTCAAACTACTTCAAAAATATAAAAGGTATCTAAACAGTATTACGAGAAGAAATAAATAAGTGCACATCACATTACGGTAAGATGTTGCTTTCCCACGTGGTAATTTACTCACGGGCACCAAGTCGTCATCCTCACACGAAACATACTGTTTGCGGCTGTGTGTTTTTCAAATGTTGATAGACCATACCAGACCTTTCTCTTCTTTCATGAAATTCTCAGCACCTTAAAACTCAGAAAGACAACATTATACTATAGGTACGAAAAGGATGGAAACGTTTCACAATGCAATTCAGCTCGAAGTCTCAGGAACGATCAGCTGGAAAAAAATTGTTAAATTAGAAAGGTGATTTTGTCTCAAAACCACGCTCTGAAATCCATTTGTACGCAACTTAAGATGAAATAATAGAAATAAACATATACTTACGTACGCAGCAGACGTCAGTGGAAACGTAGCTGAAGCTCTTCCCCTATCCCCGAAGAAATATAAAATAAAAATAAAATAGAAGAAAGAAAAACGGGGAGATCGCAGTCTTGTTTGGCTTTCGCTGGGCCCAAATTTTAAAAGGCAAACCAGAAAGCAATCCCAAAAGAAAGGGGGAAAGCTAATTAAAATTAAACTACAGTAAAATCCCAAGATGAACAAATTTAAATCAGAGGCCGTGTAGGTCGTATTAACGTCACAAGTACGCTAATAAGACCGACAAACCGAAATATAGCAAAAACCAGACAAAACTCGAAGAAGGTTACTAAAATTAAAATAAGACGTGACGCAAAAGCAGAGATACTTAGGCAAAGATAAAATGTATTTAAATAAGAACCACAATGTACAACGATCCCAGAGATATTAAAAGCAAGAAGAGAAATGACCAACAAATTAAACACAAAATTAATTTACCGCAAGAAAAAAATACAAATTAGGAAGAAAATCGAAAATATACTAAATTAAATTATATTAAAATGAAATAAAATAAGATAAGTTAAGGTAACGTGTTCAAGGCAAGATGAAACGATGACTAAATGTAAGTATGTCGCAATTAAATAAAAAAGACAAAACTCAGAAACGACTACACTCTACGAAGTCAAGATACGTTCTAAAAATTTAGACAAAGCGTGTCAATAGTGATGAACAAAATAGGAGGGGGATACAATGGTTCAGAACGGGGTGGAGAGGGGTGAGAGGGAGGGGAGGAATGAGGAAGAAAGACGCGGAGGCACATGCAAGATCTAGTGAGTTACGAGAAAAATAGGAATTTAGACAAAAGGAAAAATTACATTAAGTTATCGGCAAAGCCAAAAATATACTTTAAAAATTGAAAGTATGCGTAGGAGATAAGGGCACACAAAGACGACGAAAATATGTGATGCGCAAAATATGGGCATTCACAGACACAAGAATATCACAGGTTAGGTCACCAGCAAAATAGCAAAGGCGAGACCTCCTTTTGTGAACTCTTTAAGATAAAGAACAAAGCATTACGGGAAGCAAGAAAAATAATCTCCAATCCCGTTATGTTGTTCTACGATAAGATACACTCTGGATGACAGACCCAAAGATGCCCCCTACAAGGTAGGCAAACCCACCGTCAAGCACACCAGAGTAAAGCGAAGACAAGCCCACATACATGACTTTCAACCCTTAAAGTACAAAAACTACGTTATCAAAATAAATGAAAATAACACTATCATACAAAACAAAACTCACCAGCAATTACACGCACACAAAGGGCGGAGGGAAAATATCGGGAGGGGACAAGTACACGCGACCAAAAGAAAAATAACACAGAAAAAGAGTTTTAAATTACCGAAATATGAAACAGAACTACAGTAAAGCAATTACTGATTACGACATACAGACACCTCGCCATGGTTTCACCTTGAACGCGGGCACTTTCCCTAGAATATCGGAATACGTCTAGCCTACTTGGCTGCAAGGAAGAAATGCCTCGAAACAAAGCAAATGACGACGCAACACAAAGGTAACTGCGTGCTAAAATTTGATTGGTCACGACCCCTTCCAAAATATAAATCACTGGCCAATAAGGGGACAAGATGCAGATATGTCCATATATGGTATTAAGACATCAGAGGGCTATTAATAGCTTCACAGCCAAGGTTTCACAAAGGCGTGCATTGATCACGTCAGATAAAAATGGCACAAAGGAGTAACTTATATATCTCATAAAAATGGCTCAAGCCTTAGGAGGTGGTATCAAAATAGGACAGTAGAGACAAGGGAAGAGTACCAGGAAAGAAAGAAGGAGGCGAAGAGAGTAGTGGCTGAGGAGAGAAGAAAGTGGATGGAAGAGTGGACAAAGATGATGGAGGATAGTGAAGGTACAAAAAAGGTCCTGTATGGGATGGTAAAAAAAAAGAGGCGGAAGGATCCTACGGATTATGTTAGAATGGTGAACAAAAGGGGACAAGAGAGAGAAAATAGGGAAGAACTGAAGAAAATGTGGAAAGAATATTTTGAAGAACTTCTGAATCCAAATGGAAAAGATGGTGAGGAGGAAGAAATCGGGGACGAGGAAGATGAACTGCAAACAGAAATGGACTTAACATGGAAAGAAGTGGAAGATGCAGTGAACAAGATGAAAGGAGGGATGGCACCGGGTGTGGACGAGTTGAGTGTGGAGATGGTGAGAGCAGCAGGAGAGGTGGGGATACAGTGGTTGTACCGAGTGATGAGGACAGCATGGAAGGAAAGGAAGACCCCAGAGGACTGGAAAACAGGAATAATTGTCCCGATCTTCAAGAAAGGTAGTAGAACAGATTGCAGAAACTATCGGGGAATAACACTGACGAGTCATTGTGCAAAGATCTTCGAGAAAGTTTTGGAAAAGAGAATCAGGACAAGGATAGAAGGAGGGATGAGGGAAGAACAACATGGCTTCAGAGCAGGAAGGTCCACAGTGGATTTGATTTTTGCTGTAAGGCAGTTACAAGAACAGCACTATGAGTATGGAACAGATCTTCTGATGGCCTTCCTGGACATTGAGAAAGCATATGACAGTGTATGCAGAAACAAAGTATGGAAGTCCCTGGAGGATAGAGGAGTAGAGAAATGGACTATAAAGAGGATAAAGGAGATGTACAAGGGAAGCATGAGCTGTGTGAAAGTGGGAGGAGAGAGATCGGACTGGTTGAAACAGAGAAACGGCCTGAAACAAGGAAGTGCACTGTCACCGTTACTTTTCATTGTGGTGATGGATGACATAATGACCCGAGTGGCACAAGTAATTGGGGAAGGAAAGATGAAAGCAATGGTGTTTGCAGATGATTTGATGATTTGGGGAAACAAGGAGGAGGAGGTACAGGAACAGTTGGACGTGTGGGAAGGAATAATACAAGGATATGGGATGAAATTTAGCATAAATAAGAGTGAGATGGTGATTACAACAAGGAAGAAGGAAAGAACCACAACGGGAATAACAATTGGTGGGGGAACAGCTGAAGAAAGTGGAGAGTTTCAAGTATCTGGGAAGCCTGATACAAGATAATGGAAGTAACGATAGAGAAATAAATGAGCAGGGGAGGCAGGCAGAAGCATTTCGGAGGAGTGTGAGAAGCATGTTATGGAGCAAGGATGTCCCTCAGAACAGCAAAAAGATCATATATCGGACGTACTATGTCCCTATCCTGACGTATGCCTCGGAGACCTGGGTTGTGAAAGGAAGGGAGAAGAGCAAAATACAGGCCAGTGAGATGATGTTCTTGAGAAGCAGTATTGGAGCTACAAAGATGGACAGAATAAGAAATGAGAGGACCAGAGAATTAATGAAGGAGGAACCATTACAGGATGGTGTAGAGAAATCTAGACATGTAAAACGAATGGAGGAGAAGAGGATACCCAGGAGAGTACACGAGACGAAGTGGGAAGGAAAGAGACCGAGAGGAAGACCGAGAGACAGGTGGCTGAAGGGGGTGGAAGAAAGCGTGAAGAAGAGAGGATAAGACTGGACAAGGGTGGAGGCTGAGAGATGGTGGGAAGACAGAAGATGTTGGAGAGGCTTGTGTTCCAAACACCCGGCCAGTGGCTGGAAACTGTGCAAGATGATGATGATGAAGTTTGGTAGTTAAAGAATAACATACGTGAGTATTCATGTAAGTTGCATTGTGTGTGGTTAAGTGTAAGAGAGGGCCTAGAGCCCTAACTTAGCCACAATAAAGGCAGCTATAAATAATTAATTTTGATTTCCTAACTCAATAAGGCCAGGAAACACACCATGGCGGCTTCGGTGCGTAGTTGGTAGCATGCTGAGCTTCTATGCCCAAGATAGAGGGTTCAAACCCGGCCGAAGCCATCAGATTTTTTAAGAGCGTTAAAAATCCCTGAGTATGCCTTCCTTTGGAGGGGAAGTAAAGCCAGCGGTCCCATGTCATAGATTTATGGCATGTTAAAGAACCTTCCACTAATTACACCTGTGTGAAGCTAAATTGGATAGATTAAGAATGTAAACAACGCTCTTAGGTCCCTACGTTTGTTGCCAAGAGCCGACTGCGGTGGTGTCTAGTAGCTAAGTTCTGAACTAGTAGTTGTTGACAGTGGCGTTTGGCGTCAAAAGTAGGAACTATTTGAAAAATTAGATAGCAGTCCTTTCTTAAATTAAAAAATAGATAACACACACTAATACAGTCATCACAATTAACACCGGTTATCAGACAGATTCTACGACACACCAAAAGTACATGGGGCTACATGACCACGTTGTCGCTGCCCCTAAACTGAGGAACCAACCAACCAAATACACCATTGCATTGCACAGTCCTAGGTAAGGGTTCGATTTACAGGAAGGGCGAGGTAGACCGATGGAAGATTACCATGTGACAGCCATCACAATTTACACATTGCTGTCGCCTGATTGTATTATGTGGACAAATGAAGATGGGGAAATAATTTTTGTTTGTTTCTTTAATTTTGGACACTAGTGTAGAGACCAGATATGCCAGGCCTAAATAGATTTTAGCTATGCATAATTGGGCCAGTGTATAGGCCTACTTGGCCGTACGTAGGCCTTTTTACCTGAATTTACTGCATTTCCTTCCTGAAGTAGATTAAATGAAACAGAAACTGATTACTCTATTGTGAGTTGGAGGAGAGTATCAAGTCTTAACACAATAGGCGGGCAGTTAAGGGTATTTAGGACTGGCTGTGTGGCACAGCGGTAACGTTCTCGCTTGCTGGGCCCTAGGTTGCAGGTTCGTATCCTGGCGCAGTCAGCTGGCATTTGAGGGTGCGCAAATGCGAGGGAGCCGCGTCAGTAGATTTACTAGCACGTTAAAGATCCCCTTTGGGGCAAAATTCCAGCTCCCTGGCGTCTCTAAAAGCCACATTAGTTAAAAGGGACGTGAAACCAATAACATTATTATTATTATTTAAGGGTATTTAAATGCTAGGGACCCATTTCAGTAGATTTACTGGCACATTGAAAAGCCTAATGCAAAATCCAGACAAATTTGCATTGGAAGAGTGAGGAATAGGGGGGGATCCTGGAATAGATCAAACTGTTAGTTTTTCCTTCAGATTGTTGAGCTCTGCTTCTATATAATAAGGTCTTTATTTGTTTGACATAGTTTGTACACAAATTTCTATCAAGCGATCAAACATGGGGATGTACCAACTGTTGTCTCTCTTTTGCAGATTTTCTTCCTCTTGCTGATACTTCTTAACCTCCTGAGCTTTGCTATTATTGGGAAGGTCAGAAGGCGAGACCGAGAAGACTATTTCTCAGCTGATGATGATGAAGTTACTGTGTATAAAATCAGGTAATTAACAGCCAGTTTATTACATGTTTATTACATGTTTGATTTAATGTTATATCTATTGAAGCTTCAGTGCAGAATTTAAGTAATGACAGAGATCTGGTTGGATTTACATCTCTTTTATGTACTTAGGTTTTTAGAGGAGAGTTACTACTAGATTTTTGTGAGAGGAATGGACTAATTGTATGCAATATATGGTTCCGAAAGAAGAACAGTCAGAAAATAACACGATATGGTTGGGGGCAAAAGAAAACAAAATCAATGATTGATCTGATTTTAGTTGAGAGAGAGAAACGCAGACAGTTGGAAGATGTCACGGTTATGCCAAGAGCAGATCTTGAAGGAGACCATAAAATTGTAGTGGCTAAATTAAGACTTGGTAACATAGTTAGGTCCAAAGAGACAAGAGAAGGAAAACTAACGGATGGAAATTAAAGGAAAAGGAGGTGCAGGAAAAGTTCCAAGATGAGGTGAAAAAACGAATTCTTAAAGGAGAGGTTGGCAGTGTAGAAGAAGAATGGACTAAGTTCAAACAAGGAATGGTAAAATGTGCAGAGGATGCAAGTGGTCGAGTTTCAGGGAAAAAGAAGGAAACACCCTGGTGGAATGACACAGTAAAGGATGCAGTGAAGGAAAAACAAAAGGCTTGGAGGAGCTGGGTCAGAGGCAGAAACTCAGAGAGTAAGGAAAAGTATCACGAAGCAAAGAAAACATGCCTGAAAACATACCTGCCAACTCTCCCGATTTAGGCGGGAGACTCCCGATTTCAGACCATTTCTCCCGCCCTCCCGCTTAACGTATTAAATCTCCCGATTTTTCAAAAATCCCACGCATAATTTCGGATTGAATGTGCGAGATGACACTCCAGTCGTCTATCGAACGGATAGACTTTACGTGTTTTGAAGTTATATCTCGATACCGCAGTATCGCTCTGTATCGATACCGGTAATCGACAACTGCGTACAAACTCCCGCGTTGCGTCGTGCTGTTATAAAAAGTTCTTTGAAGTTGGCTTCGAATACGTCCTTGTTTGAAATCGTCGATGGTTAATTCAGGGCTTGGTCCTAGATGTTTGGCATAATCACATGTGGGTGAGAGTTATTGTACGCTACGGAATATTGTATCTGTTTCACACGTGAAATTATATGATTTGCGTATAACTTTGTTAGATGTTGTTGGCGTTAATATGCCTGTAGGCTATTGTGGTTTTTCGATCTGAGTGATTGCATCGGTTCCTCGGTAATATGGCGAAGAAATATGATGTGACATTTAAAAGTTTATATAAAGATGACTTTCCGCATATAACTGAGTCAAGAAGAGGCGCAACATTTGCATTTTGTAGTGTCTGTGTGTGTGATTTCAGCATCTCGCATGGTGGAAAGGGGGACTTTTCAAAACATGTGCTCTCAAAGAAACATAAAGACAATGTACAGTGTGTTGGGAAAAACCAGAAACTTGTTTATTTCAAGTGTAAGGAGGAAGACACTGACAGTATAACACGTGCAGAAGTATTGTTCACATCGTTTATTTTTGAACATAACCTCCCGGTCAATTGTTCCGATCACGCTGGTCCTTTATTTAGGAAGATGTTCCCAGACTCAAAAATTGCCGGGAGATATGGCTCAGCCAGAACTAAAACGTCGGCCATCCTTGCAGAAATGTGCATTCCCAATTCTGTAACTTCCAACTTAAAGATGTGACATCTCTTGAGGAAGAAGAGAGAATTGATGTGAAGTGGGCACTGGTAGGCCAAATGAAATGTAGTGGTGGGGTACTCAAGTATGACAAATTGTCTAAAGTTATGCTTTCTATTCTGACCATTCCGCATAGATATGCAGAGTGTGAGAGAATGTTCAGTCTTGTCAGAAAAACAAGAACTCCGTTCAGGTCGTCTCTCTCCGATAAGACTTTGGACAAACTTATAACTCTGAAGTCGATTCAGAAAGGGAAGTGTTTCGAGCAAGAATATAGCAAGACCTTTTTGAAGAGGGCAAAATCAGCCACAATCACCTGCAACAACGACCAATTATATGATCTTCGATTCGTCACTACTTTTGTATGCCTGAGTGTGGTCGAAAGAAAGGTATGCTTGTTTGAGACTACTTACAATTTAAAATTACTTAAGTACATTTGTAAACTGGGATGTCATATCAAATTAGTCATGTACAGGTTAATAGTGTAACTTATATATTTGCTGTAATGTCTTAGCCTGTGTATGTATTATGTTGCGTTGCACCCCCCCCCCCATCGCCACTTCGTCGATCTCCCGATTTTTCATTTTGAGAGGTTGGCAGGTATGCTGAAAACCATACAGGAAGAAAAACGGAAGTGCTGGGAAAGCTTCACAGAAACCCTACAGGAGGATGTTAAAGGAAGTAAGAAACTTCTGTATGGATTGGTTAGAAACAAAGTGAGAAATAGAGAAGAAACAAAATTTGTGAAGACGGACAGTGGACACATTTTGACACAAAGAGAAGATATACTTCAGTGATGGGAAGAGTATTTCGCTAAATTACTTAACGTCAAATTCAAGGAACTGGCTGAAGAGGAAGAACAAGAAGAAGAAGTGGAAGAAAACCGAAATGAAGACATAACAATGTTGGAAATAGAAGAAGCCCTAAGGAAGATAAAGAATGGGAAAGCACCAGGAGTGGATGAAGTTACTACAGAGATGATAAAGGCAGCTGGACCAGTAGGGTTACATTGGATGTATAGACTATTGCGTGTGATATGGAAGGAGAAACAAGTACCAGAAGATTGGAGGAAGGGTCTGATAATTCCAGTATTCAAGAAGGGTGATAAGAAAGAATGTAACAATTATCGGGGAATCACACGTATTTCCCATGTTGCAAAGATCTTTGATATTAGAGAAAAGTGTGAGAATGAAAGTTGAGGCAGAAATGGAGGAAGTACAACATGGATTCCGAAGAGATAGATCAACCTTCGATCTAATCTTTGCTCTAAGAAACATGGTGGAGAAAAGATGGGAGTTCAAAAAGGATTTTGTGATGACATTTCTAGATATTGAGAAGGCATACGACTGTGTCCCACAAAGATTGGTCTGGGACGCATTGATAAAAACCAGGGTAGGCAGAGCAGAAATACAAATGATCAAAGCCATGTATGAAAAGTGTGTAAGTAGTGTGAAGACCAAGCTAGGACAAACAAACTGGTTCAGTGTTGAAACAGGACTTCGACAAGGAAGTGTGTTATCCCCTATACTGTTTATAACTGTCATGGATGAAATCCACAAGAGTGTGAAACGAAGAATGGGAAGCAAGGCGACTAAGGCCTTACTCTTTGCAGACGACATAGTAATATGGGAAGAAAATTAAATAGAAGTGCAAGAACAAGTCACTGTATGGAATCAAGAGACAGAGAAATATGGAATGAAAATAAGTGTGGAGAAAAGTAAGACTGTAGTGATGACAAGAAACAAGAGAGAAGGAAGACAGAATATTGAAGTCAATGGAAATCCATTGGAAATGGTAAAAATCTTTAAGTATTTGGGGAGCATATTCACAGAAGATGGTACAATAAATGAAGAAATTGGAAAGAGAATCCAACAAGCTAATGGGTTTTACCAGTGTGTGAGAGGTTTAGTATGGAACCAGGAAGTCCCAGAGAAATGCAAGAAAGTTCTATTCTCAATGTATTACACACCAATTTTGACATATGCAGCAGATACTTTGACCACAACAAAACGCGATGAAAGCCGAATCCAAGCAGCCGAGATGAAGTTCCTTAGAGGAATAATTGGGAAGACACGGAAGGATGAAGTCAGAAATGTGGACATTAGGGAGAGAACTGGGTTCCCAAAACTGCAAGACATGACAGAAACCAGTAAGCTGAAGTAGTACGGACATATGATGAGAATGGAAGAATATAGAGTACCAAAAATAATATTTATGGAGAAAATACCAGGAAGAAGACCACGAGGAAGGCCCAGAAAGAGGTGGATAGATACGGTGAAGGAAGGCATAGAGAAAAGAGGAGTAAAAGAAAAAGAAGTATTGAAAGAAGGAAATGAATGGTGGAGGGATAGACAACTGTGGAGGTCCTTGATTCGCAACCCGACCCAGGGAACTGGAAACGGGAAATGAAGAAGAAGAAGAAGTGATCTGTTTTTCCTGATGAAATCTCATTGTGACCTGTGGCTGAATGTCAAAAAATATCTTTATTTTCATCCCATTGGCTATGTCAGATCTCAGTCAGCAAGTAGGATGGGTTATGGTATTTTCACTTTCATGTTCCATTCTGTCTCGCAACATTCTTCCTTCTCTGGAATTCCCAGAATTTTTCTCCCTGTGGCCAATTTATAAGTGATTTTCCATTGTAATTCATTTGAATCTTTTTGACTCTTGAGAGTCGCACATTTTTTCGTATTGACTGAATTACTGTTTATAAAACAATATTGACGAGGCGGAACCATTTGGAACTTTGTTCTTAATATTCATTTGAATGGCATAGTATTTTCCTAATTCGTGAACCATGGGCAATGGCTGAGTGGCCTAGTAAGTGGTCCTGTCCATTGGAATGCCAGTTACTATTGAATAGGTGTGGGCATCTTGTACATATTCTGAGTCATGGCCCTCCTTTTGCTCAGATGGCTAAGACAACCCAAATCACTTGTTTGTTCTCTGACGTGAGCTCATTGGCCCAATGTAAGTAAGGCTAGCAACGTGCTTCACGTGTAGTCTCTAAATCTGCAAACAGTGTCTTGAACAGATCTGGGACTCCTTGTAAACTGACGGGCAAACAAATTGGTATTCGATGGGGTGCTATTAATATCGAGGGTGGTTATGGAAGAAAGAAGAACTAGATGAGTCAGCAATTAGGATGGTATTGGAGATATTCGAGGAGGTAAAGAAGTCCAGATAAAGGGAGATAGAGAGGAGGAAGTAGGAAATTACACGGTGTTGTCACGTGTAAAATGAGGCAGGTTTTCTGTAATAAGTGTACTGGACAAAGTGTACTCAGGCATTTTAGAAAGGAAAGTTTGATCATTGGCCGAAAGTCGATGGCGATGGCTGATTATCGTGTCCGAGTATTCATATCTCTCCTGCAATTCTTCAATATCCATTATCAATCAGTCATCATTGGCTTATCAAGCCAATCTGGGCATGAAACATTAGACCACATTCGTTGCATCTTATAGATGGCGAAAGATGTGGTTGAGCCTGGCGTAGTTTACGTCTCTGGAGTTTACTGCTTGCCTTTAATGGAGCTGTTGTAGTTGAGCAACAGCGAGGATGATCCTCCACAGTGGCACATCAAGTACTTGGTTCAATGCCTATACTCCTCAAGGTCTTCTTACGTTGGTTCTTATAGTGCTTCAGAAGGGCACCGCAAGGTCTCTTGTCTGTACCAATTTCACAGGCACAGCTAATGTCTTGTAGAACTGTTTTCTTTGGAACATAGTCATTCCATTTGATGTTAATAATGTATCTTGAGTTTCTTTTAGTGGAAGCATTCTAATTTCTTCATATCATGGCAATATAGAGTCCAGGGTTCACATCCAACTGCACGATACACCATCAATTTGGTGTATATTCTCAGATCTTTATTCAAGGAAACCTGATGTGTAAGACGTCCAAAAGCTATATGGGCATCATGTATTCTGTTCTCGTCATCCTTTTCCAATAGACTATACAGTAGAACATCGTTCATCCGGACTAATTGGGACCGAAATTGCTCCGGATATCGATTTTTCCGGATAGTCAAACATGCGTTTATTTCATAGATAAATACATTATGGTAATAACCACCGAGCTTCTCATTTAGCTGCAACTCACATAACAAAGGTCCAGAAATGGGATCTCCCTTACCTCTTGTCTGAATAGACCATAAGTACGCCGCTTCTTCCAATTTTTCATCCCTAGCTGATCTCATGGTTTTTCTCATTTTAGACCGTTCTTCACCATCTAACTTGGATGCATAATTCATAATTTCACCTTTCCGTTCTTCAAATCATAAGTTGTGAATTTTCCAACACTAAGTTTTCAATTAGACCCTTCACACTCTGACCTTTAACCAGTTTATTAATGATCTCCACCTTCTTCTTAATGGATAAAAACATTGCGATTTCTTTTTTTCTTTTTGTCACTCGTAGAAGCCGTTTTCACATACTAACAAACTGTAACATCATAGAGTAAAGAAACTGTAGGAGACAACAGAGACAACAATTGAACAAGAACCGACTCGCTACTGTAGGCAGCGCGCACTGCTCCGTCTTTCTTTTTGCTCGTCCGGATATTTGACGTTCCGGTTGTTTGACATCCAGATAAACGACGTTCTGCTGTATTACTGGAGAGAATACTTCCAAGGTTTGGAAAATGATCTAGTTCACAGAGGCATACCAGAGATAGATAAATCTGGAAAGGCGATTCCAGGTTGTACCTTTCAGTGGCATATGTGATTGCTCTTCCTGCTCTGTATGAATTTGATATTATATTTCCACCTGTCTTCATCATATTGCAGTAATATAATTCAATAATTGTCAATTTACAGGTTAAACAAATGAGTAGGAATTAAAAGAGAATGTATAAAATGTGTACAGTCTTCCTGAATTTTGTAAGCTGTGTATATTGTAACAATATTTTTAATAATAATAATAATAATAATAATAATGATCATCATAAGATCAGTCTAAGTCAGTGTTTGAATTACTTGTGACAGTGATTGTTTTGTTTTTCTAGCTTGTGGCTGTGCACTTTTTCGTTGGCTGTCTCGTTGGGAGCAGCCCTGTTGTTACCTATTTCCATCGTGAGCAATGAAGTCCTCACGCTCTATCCGAGCAGCTTCTATGTCCAGTGGCTCAACCACTCGCTGGTGCAAGGTCAGTTCCTGGGCATGGAGAGGAAGACAGACTTTCACTCTGGCCAGTTGTAGTCCTCTTTCTCTTACCATTCCACAAGAGAGACATAATGAAGCACCTGGTTAATCTACACAAATCTTTGAATTGAATAAAATTACCTTATTCAGTAAAACTTGCTCAAAATGGAATCACAAGGGTCTGAGGGTTTCCCCTCCCCGAATTAGAAAAATTTCCATATTGAACAAAATTATGTAAAAGGATACACAAATTACATACCCCTGATCCATAGTCAGAAATTAAATTTTGCAGCTTCGATCTCCACTCAGCCACTACATTTCCATCCATGTCTTTGGACTTGCCACAGACTTCATTCCATACGATATTGTGCCTTGTTTTGAAACTGTCCATTCACCCAGTTGATGCTTTAAAGGTGGTGTTACCAAGTGATTTATCAACTGCAAGAGCCATACTGTAGTATTGGTCCAGTAACAGGAAGGTTCCTCAAATGGGCACTGCCGAACCATTCCCACGCTAGATCATTGATTTCTTCATTGCCTGTTATCATCATTTGTCCAGTGCCCTCCATCCACTGCTCAGTAATGACGTTCTTATGTTTTAAAATCTTATAAACTTGAGTTTTTCCACATATGAAACATGACATAATTTCATGCACAGACAACTTTTCCTTTTTACTTGCTTCAATAACCTTCACCTTCTTGTTCTGTGCCAATGACGTATATTTCTTAGCCACCGTGCTGTCTTCAACACTTACACATTCAAGGTGTACATCAGGATTACGATCTCTACGAATCATGGCAAGAGTCAGGCCATTAGTGGAGATAAATCCCATTCTTCAAGGAATTTGGGAAACCCACACTTCATTAGAGCAGCATAATATGGTACATAAACACCTGGTTCTCCCCCTGGCAAAATATTTATGTAGCAAATACCAGTGCCGGATAAATTACACAGCTAGAGCATAAGTTCCGCATTATACAGTAAGGTTTGAACGATCATATTCATAATGTCTTTCCGCGTTGAACAGATCCTGCTTTATACAAGTAACATGCAAAGCCATACCCAGTGCGCTGGGACCTCATTGGACAAGTTTCCGCTTTGAGCAAGTTTTACTGTAACAATTTGTGTAGATTAAAATGCTTTATTTTCTGTGGTATCACTCTCACCTGTTTTTTTTAAGTTGCTTCTCTTTGTTGGGTGTGTGAATATTTAAATCTAAGTTATATTCGAACTGATATCATTTCACTTACAATTTACAATCTTGCACCTTGATTCTGTATGTATCCTAACCTTTGTTACAAGCTGCAAGAAGTACAGAAGCAAAGAATCTTGGTGTACAGTGGAACCTCGTTAGTACGTTTTTCAAGGGGCTGAAACGTTTGAATGTAAAAAGCGAGAAAACGTACTAATGAAAAATCATAATTAAACCTCATTAACTTTTTCAGGGAGGGAAAAGTAAAAAACGTGTTAATCGGAAGTACGTACTATCGAATATACAATTTTAAACAACCTACACAATTATTGTATTACAGAACTAGTTTATACAGCACAGAGAAATGAGAGCAATGAAAACAAGAGAAAAATGTACTATACCGGTACCGTACTCTTAATTCAAGTACCGGTACTGTAGTACGAGTTGAAATATTTCGTTTTCTGTAATTGATTTCGGCTTAAATACATGTTTTTCTTGATATTCTGTGGAAAAGAAGTGCCCTATTCTTTGGCGTGAACGATTGGATATAACCGAAGTTTTTTTGAGGTTAGACATGCTCGCGCGTGTAGTCTAGCGAAAGAAAAACAACTTCCTCGCACTTAAGGTGAGGATTATACAAAGGTTCTCCTACTTTGGAGCGCCACCTCCATTATTTCAATATGATGCAACAAAATTATCACTAGGTTTCACAACTTCTTCGGTAGTGTAATGCGTATTTGCGTGAATCAGATCGTATTGAGTTTCAAGGTCTATACGGTAAAATTGTGGGATCGGATCGTATCCAAACTGGTGTTCAGGAACATATAAAAGCGTATCGTATTGAAAGCGATTCTGCGTGCTGACGAAAATGCGATCGTACTAAAGCGATGCGCGGCAAAATATGCAACGTGACGTTGTTTAAAGGTTCTGTGCGCTCGGGCTATATAACTCACGCTACACGACAGATGACGGGGCGGCCGGTCGTCAAATGCACGCTGCCGCATTCACGGAAGGACGAGACACTAGTGGTCGGCCGGCATACGCACGCCAATCTGTGATGTATTTCGAAAGAAAGAACGTGTTATAGGTAGCGATTTTGTATTCAGCCTCCTACTACTAGCGCGAGAGAGACACGTCGGCTATCTTCCGTGTTGCGTCATAGTTCTCAAGCCACTTCTACACCGTCAGCTATCTTCTGTGTTGCGTCATACCTCAAGCCACTTCCACACCGTCAAAACACACTAATCGTCTACACTGTCAGTAACTATCAGAGAATAGGAAGCAATTTCACATCGTGTTTTCAAGATGCCGAATTTTATAATGAAATAAGAATAAAATCCAGTTCCCTAATAAATAGTACAACGAAAATTTGATCGTCGTAAGGGGGAATAGAAAACGTATTAAGGGGATACATCAACATGTATTTAGAAGGAATGGGACTGGGACTTGACAAAATCATCGCGTTAAACGGGAAAACGTCGTAACCGAGAATGTGCTAACGAGATTCCACTGTAATATACAGCATGATGTAGATGACATGTACAGCAGTAGTGATAAGCTTGGGGAAAGCTTTGATTTGCTTCATAAGTGACAATTTGATGAAACTCTACATTGTATTTCACTCACAATGATGAATGGCTTATTAGCCATTTGAGATATGATTGCTGACGGCCAAGTTAGGAACTAAACATTGTTTACAGCCTGTGCTTGGCTTAACTTGCATTGGAGCATTTACAAGTGCTAGGATATAGAACCCAACGTAGCCTAGCTTAGCAGCAATCGTATCTCAAATGGGTAATAGCATAAACTCGGTCATCAAAATTGTCGCTTATACACACTGGCTTTCCATAGACAATGTATAGAGGTTCATGGAGGTTTGAGATACACGAGGCATGTACGCTCTTGCCAGAGGCGGTTCTAGCCCTGGGCCGGGGGGGGGGGGGGGCCGGGCCCCCCCAGTTTTAGTGAAATAATTATTTTAAATTTCCTTGGTTACTAAATAAATTGATAATTTACAGAAATAATTTATCTGATATAAAACAAACTAATGCATTTAATTAAGTTAATTTTTCTTTCAATTTCAAAATTTATTTATTTTATTATATGTAATTTAAACACACAATTGAAATCATGTATAAATATAATATTTGTAAAATGTGTAGTGCATACAGCAAGAGTATTAAACTCTTTTCCCAACTTTATGACATGCAAGTTCAGAAGTTTCCAATGTAGAGAAACCTCCATGCGATAAAAGTGCATCGATATCTCCCCAACTCTGTGACAAAAATGTGAGTGCAACTGTTCCTAATATAGACGAACCAGTACCATTTTATATCAGTGCATCGATCTATGATGGTCCATGCCAACCCCGTAAATCAGTTTATAAACAAATGTTACTATACAATAAGAACAGAAGTTTTAACAGTAAATGGTTTGATAGGTATACATTTATTGAATACTCTGAGAACAAAGATGCTGTTTTCTGTGTCGTCATTTCGTTCAATCTGATTCAAGCAATGCTGAACATGTTTTCAGTAAAACTGGATTTTGCAATTGGAAAATAATATGAGAAAAACGTGTAAAGCATGCTGATAGTGAATGTTATAAATCTTCAATAGTAAAGTGAAACAGTTTTCTGGTAAGTGAACATAGCAGCACAGTGATTTCGAAGCTAATCGAGAAACCTCTGGTTATATTGCGTAACCGCTCAGCTGTGGCAACAATGGCCCGAGTCGCATTACTTTGTGCTCGGCAAGACATTGGGCTTAGAGGTCATCGCCAAACAGTTTCGGATGATGACAGTGATAATAATAAAGGGAATTTTGATGAAATTTTAAATGTAATTAAACCAGACAGTGAATGCACAAGTAAACAGTCCATCAACGAATGCAACTTACTCATCTAAAGATTCTCAAAATGAATTTCTTGATATCTCAGCTAATATAATAGTTGAACATATTGGAGGAGAGACGAAAAAATATAACAATGGTTTATGTTTCCTTAATCCTGGATGAAGTTAGAGTTGTTAGTAAAGTGGAACAGATGTCCGTATGTGTCAGATATGTGGGACAAAATTCTATAGAGGAGCGTTTCATTGGTTTTATACATTTGTCTCAACTGAATGCTGAAAGTATAGCTAATTCAGCTTTAGAGTACCTTGTTTCAGTGGATTTCGATCCATGTAAGTGCATTGGACAAGCATATGATGGAGCCGCGGTTCTGTCAGGGAAGATAAACGGTGTGCAGTGTTTATTGCGACAGAAGGTCAATAACCCGTGTGTTTACATGCATTGTTATGCACATCGCTTAAATTTAGTTTTGGTGGACGTTTCAAAGCCAGTTTGTAGACGTGGTAGGGGACACTTTTGGTTTACTGGAAGCAATTTATGCTTTTCAGTCTGTATCTACTGTAAGACACCAAAAGTTTGTTGAGATACAGAGTGATCTTCACCCAGGAGAACGTGTTTTAGAGATACCTCTTCAAAGTGACACGTTATGGGTATGTAAATATAGAGGAGTAATGTATTTTCAGAAACGTTTTGCTTCAGTTAAAGCAGCTCTGGAGTATTTTTCAAAGTCAGTTAACAAGAAAGAGGCAGCAGAAGCAAAAGGTTTGTTGAAACAGCTTTGTAAAGTGAAGGTGATGTTTGTGTTACAAATCTTTTCTGATATTCTCGAGCTTGCCAATGGAGCCTCTATGTTCTTACAACAAAAATATGTGGACTTCGGAGGGTCTTGTAAAATCGTTGCAAGAAAAACGAAATGATTATTTTAAGGAACTATGGGCGGTTACATGTGACTCTGTTCAGTCGTTAGGCGTGAAAGTTTATAAGCAATCTAGAGTCTCAAGTATTCCAAAGAACTTTTCAGACTACGTTTTATTAATGCCAGTCTCTGCGGAGAAAGAAGAGGAAAATGTCACATTATCAGAGACATGTAAAAGAAATCTTTTTGAAATATTAGACAACATGGTAGTAGAGTTACTGCGTAGATTTACTGAAAATGATTTTGTGTGCAATGCAATGGATGCCTGTAACCCAAGAAGTGAAAACTTTTTAAATTTTGAATATATATATATATATATATTCTCACGTTCTGTGAAAAGTATAATCTAATCTTCACAGACCGTAAGGTGCTACAGACTGAAATCAGTTTAGCTAAGAATGTATTTAGAGGCAAATATCCAAACACTTCCTCATTCTTTTTTTTTCTGAACTTTTGAAAATGGAAGTTTCTTTTCCATAGCTACTATTATTTTTCAAGTTGATGCTGACTCTTCCTGCGTCATCTGCTTCTGCTGAGCGCAGTTTCTCTGTCGTGAAACGAATAAAATCCTATTTAAGAGCAACAATGGCAACAAAGAGGCTTTCCAATCTTGCAATTCTTTCAATTGAAAGAGAATTAAGTGGAAAATTACTTCACGACCCTTCTGATATAGTGAACCAGTTTGCCCAGAATAGAAGCAGAAGAATAAATTTATGTGACAGTGAAATATGCTATTTTTTTACCAATGATAGATTTTAGCCTACTTTTCTCATTTTGCAAAAATGAGGAAAAAGTAGACTAATGAGTTCGATCCAGGAAAATGTCTGGCCCCCCCAGATTTAAGCTTCTAGAACCGCCACTGGCTCTTGCAAAAGCAAACAATTTTTGAATGAAAGTGTGGGTTAATCAAGTAAGAAAGGAATGTTTCCAAGAATTAATCATAGATAGAATAACACCTCCCACAACATATGCAGTCACTTGGAAGCTTATGATTACAGGTAACCTTATACAGTAGGAGATTAGCATGACCCCGTTCACAACAAAAATAATTATTTTAAGTGAATTATGTATCCAAAGAAACTTAAAACTTTTATACCCAATTGAACTGATCAATATAAATTCAATCTTAATTGTCCAGATGTCGCAGTCTACAGTATTTGCCATCGATTTGCCCCTGTGTCCTGTTGGTATGGTGCACATCTGCAAAACACTGGCAGCAGTGCTAATGTTCTATGAAAGATATAGTTTTTTTTTTTCATAACTTTTTAGAGGGTCATTATCATGCAATGGGCGAGCTGCTTGCCTCTTACCGAGGCGGACTAGGTTCGATTCCTGGTCACTGCATGTGAGATTTCCAAAGTGAAATATCACATCCTGTGGTTTGGATTCCACGTATAAATGGAGGTTCCATGGCTAATGATTGGAAGCTTCTTTCCTTTTTTTTTTCTTCTTAAAAATTTGGTTGGTTCTTAGATTTAGGGGCTGCGACAATGCGGTCATGTAGCCCTGTCTACTTTGGGTGTGTGTAGAATCTGTCTGATAACCGGTGTTCATTGTGATGACTGTATTAGTGTGTGCTATCTTGTTTTTTAGTTCAAGTAAGGACTATAGACTTTTGAATTTTTCAAATAGTTCCTACTTTTGCCGCCAAATGCCACCGTCAATGACTACCAGTTCAGAACTTAGCAACCAGACGCCACCGCAGTCGGCTCTAGGCAACAAACGTAGGAACCTAAGAGCGTTGTTTACATTCTTAACCTATTCAATTTAGTGTAATTTGTGGAAGGTTCTTTAACAAGCCATAAATCTATGACATGGGACCGCCGGCTTTACTTCCCCTCCGAAGGAAGGCATACTGAGGGATTTTTAACGCTCTTAAAAAATCCGATGTCTTCGGCCGGATTTGAACTTAAAAATTTGCTTATCTGGTGGTTCTAAGTGGATTATCTTTGTTTCTGAAAAATCTTAAGAGATTTTATACTCCGATTGAGCTAATTCAATTCAAATGTTGAAAATCTGAAATTGCTCAGACGTTGCAATTTATTTACTGTCACCTCAGCAGCGCTTGTACTTCATATGATGAAATAATTCTTTTCTACAATATAATCGGTTAATTTGTTACTTGAACTGGATAAGATAATTGTAAAAATGACACAAGCTGCCAACTTGATAACCAAGAGAAATACCATCAATAGGACTGCCAACTTTTTAAAATGAACTTCATTAAAATGGCCAAAATTTATGTTATTACCATTATTTTTTTTGCTGGATGCCTTAAAAATATTGCACTGTAACAAGAATCAGGATTTACTCTACAAAATCACAACACAGCTGGTAGCATGCGTTACTAACGAAGCGACCGCTGCTCAGCCCTTTTGGTCAGCAGATTGTGGGATGATGCATGATCAGCCGATAACCTTGGCTTTCTTGACCGGGGTGCTGCCTCTCTGATGAGAATGCTCAGTTGTCCTCATAAGGCTGACTTCATCCCATTCCAGCCCTCATGTGAGTTTCTAAAATCGCTGATGAAGCCGAGAATGAACCTGGGTGAGAGGTAGGCACACTACTCCCACACAATGGGGCTGGCTACAGTTTCATACCAAATTAGACTATTTGTCTGTATAGAGACTGTCTGTGGCTCTAAAATGATATTGGCTTAGAACTGTCTCCCCTTGAACCTTCAAACTTTTTTGGGTGTATTTTTCTAGGTATCCTTTGATATCCAATGGTACCAAAATTCAGCTTCCTGGCTGTTGCAGAAGTGAGGGCTTTGCCTAGGAATTTTGTATAGATTATGTGAAATATGACTCTGATTTGTGTGACATTTTTTCTCTCTTCAGGAATGTGGAGTTATGTGTTCCTATTCTCCAATCTTTCTCTGTTTGCCTTGTTGCCATTCGCCTACCTCTTTACGGAGTCTGAAGGCTTCACTGGTCACCGCAAGGTAAGAAATTGAATATTACCATGTGAAGGCATGATCAGAATAGTTCTTATTTCATGCTGAAATTGAGCATTCTTTGCAGGTTGATGTGTGGTCGATTAATGAGAATAGATTCTCCCTATGAACTTTAATTTGTGGGAACAATGTGTGATTAACGCCACTCTCATGGCAGTTGATGAGAATCTCAGTCTTCCAACTGACTTGAGTTCAACTCTATGATACATGGCTCTCCTTTCATTTTCCAATTTTTGGATATGGCATTAACTTCGGTGGACGTCATCTGGACACAGTGGGTGCAGAATAACAGTGGGGGCATTTACTGCAATTTAAGATTTCTTCAATTGACGTTGAATGGGAGGACCATGATGGCATAGCTGGGTACTATTCATTCGAACAGTCAGCGTGTCGAAGCCTAATGGCAGTGGGGAGGAATTTTTATAATCTTAATTTACCCCTGTAAATTGCTCTTCTTTTCTATATTTCCCATTCCAGCTTTTAATACACTTTGCTCGAAGGAAGGGGAAAGGCATGGTTCATCTGTCATCTAACTATCCAAAACTTTCACTAATAAGGGAAATAAATCAAGCTACTACACTCATATCATAATACTCAGGAAAGGGGTTATTCAGATAATGTACAGTCACTCAAGGAATGAGAACTTGAAAAGGGATGATTAGAGTAACCTCGCAATACATTCACCAGCAAGAGAAATCTAATCATTTTTTTTTTGTAATTTCAAGTTTAAATGCCATTTACATTTTAGTTACCGTATGTAAAAACGCGGAAGTTATACGGATGGATTTAAGCTCTTAAGTTATCAAATACGCAGACGAAGATGGTAATAAAGCGTCTAATACTTCAATACAAATATATATGGGAGTGTTTCAAGTCACTGCCTTCTATAATCTTCAGTGCTCTTTGTCATTCGTCGTCGGCGGCGGCTTTAACTCGTTTCCGAGTATACATCTTCTTCCAAAACAGTCTAAAATAATCTAAGGTTGAGGTCTGTGGGCATGTTTGCGGTGACTGAACAGCCCAATGGGTGTATGAAACAAACGTCCACACAGATCACACAGAATTGTTGGTGGAGGGCGTGGCTGTGCTGCACGGAGCTTTCGTGCTTGTCGCTTGGCCTTAACAATTCTACGTCGTTCTTCTTCAAACATTTTGACAGCAGCCGGGATGGTCTGGCGCCAAGTTGAACGGTCTTTAACAAGCTGGTCCCAGGTTTGTGGATTGAGTGCTGTCAACTTCATATTCTGCTTAATTCTTTGTTATTAGATCATTGTTGATGTGAGATGATTGGTAGGCATGTACCCTTATGGTAGTTCTTGATTAAAGATGGCTATCCTTTTTGGATTTCTTTGTAACATGGTATATTGAATATTCTGGACTATTGTATTTATATTAGCTTCACATTTGACTCAGTTATCTCACTTCTCTTGTTTTCATTCCAGGGTATAATGCCAAGAGTTTATGAGACCATCACTGTATTCTGTCTTCTAGCCATCATTGTCTTTGGAATGACATATGTCATGTCATCTCTATTAGATGACGACAAGTCTCACCTCCATACATTGCTCAGTAAGTGCATTTTCTCCTCATTGTTCATTGAGTGTTGTAGAATAATCCCCATCCCCTAATTTTAGGAAGGATTTAAAAAAAAATAGTTTTGATGATTTTAGTGGCTGTGGAAACGGGTGTCATGATGTCAGTTTCTTGAGCTCTCCAAGCCCCTCTCCCCTCAAAGTTACATGTTCGCAGTCAGACTCTTTGCCACTGGACATCAGCAACAGTTTTGGCAGGCTGGAGTTGGTATTGCTATATTACAGTGCAGTGCGCACGTGCTTGGAAATAGATTGGCATCACTCATGAATCTAAGGTGTATCTCAGTACCGCAACGCCTAGCTAGTTTATGGTAGAATGCGTCCCACTACCAAACATTAGGACACCTTTTTCGGTGTCCACGGGGGCCGGTATCATGATATTGCGGTGCATGCATGCAAGGATATAAGGCTCATGAGCCTAGAGCAAATCTGAGCACTGCACAAACCTACTGAGTTTGCAATAAGATATGCGTTCCACCGATAATCACTAGGACACCACTTCAGCATCCTCAGGAGTCTGGAATTGTGAGTGCGTGATGGAAGCTATGGTCATTGTATTTTCTCTGTTTACCACCTGTAGTGAGCCAATGGCATTGTACTTCGCCAACCCCCAGTCCCTAAATTACTCTGCTACGATAAGGGAAGGGAGAAGGAGCAGCTGGGACATTTTCCCCTTCAGTGAAAATTACCTGGGAAACCTGGTTAAATACAATATTAAAGAATACACAAATTTTCATAAAAACAATATAATTAGGCCCCAACAAACAAGGTATTTACAAACCAGTGGGTAAGTGACAAATTTCTACACATGTTAGGAAAAGATAATCGGATTCAACAAATGAATACATAAGTTGTGACAATTTACTTACCCCACTCCAGAGCAGTATATCAATTTAGAATCCAAACCTGATTATGCACAAACCTTCACAACAATATGGCTTTCTTTAGGCCTGGAAGATCAACGACAGACCTTATCTTTGCTGTCAGGATGTTAATGGAAAAACATTGGGAAAGAGAGAAGCCTTTATATTTACTGTTCCTCGATATTCAAAAAGCCTATGATAGCATTCCAAGGGAACATATCTGGGAGTGTCTGAATAAATTTAAAGTTCGTGACAGTTTAATTGCAAAAGTCAAGAACGTGTGTACAAGTTGGCTGTGGGATGTCAGACTGGTTTGAGACCAAAAAAAAAAGGAGTACAGCAAGGTAGTGCGCTGTCATCTCTTTTTTTTTTTTTATCATTGTGATGGATGCCATAATAAAGACACTAAAAGGGAAGGGACAAGAAGAGTTACATGCATTTGCTTTTGCTGATGATGTTGTGATTTGGGGTGACTCGAAATAGGATGTAGAAAAAGACTGCGAAAGTGGAGCCAGGAGTTTGAAATGGCTTGAACATCAACAAAACTAAAACAGTGGTGTTGTAAGTACAGAAGGGTGACAATGAGCCAGAAATCAGGCTAAATGGCACAAAGCTGGTCAGTGTCTCAGATTTTCAATACTTGAGTAGTATAGTATCCAAAGATAACCTAGCCACATGTGGAGTGAACAATTGACTCAGCAAAGCAATGCACTTTTACCACCAAGTAAGACAACTACTCTGGGATAAACAAGTGCCACTCAAAAACAAGTAGTTCCGTGAAGAGCTAAAGCCTATTTTCATGTATCCTACTTATTTTAATTGCCTCTATCAACATACAACATTTCAGTTTGATTGCTGTAATAGATTCGTAGATACTGAGAACCGTCTAATATTATGGATGGTCGCCATGTTAGACTTTTATATATGTACCTGTTGGTCTTAGAGTTACGTGTTATTACATGGAGATTATTGCGTAGGTGTAGTATTCAAACTTCAATCGCATGATTAGGACACAAGACGTTATGAAAACAACTGAAATAAATTATATGTCAGTGGATTAACATTTGTATAAGCGTTTACCTTATCAAGTTTCACTGTACTCGGATGGTTAAATCGCGAGAAACGTCCATTTAAATATATATACTTTGCGCCACCGCCATGTTGGATTTGTGCCCGCCAGGTTATTGAAAGTTCTATAGGTAAACGTATGTTCATAGCCTTTATGAACATAAAAACTTTCAGTTTGATTGCTGTAAAAGAATTGTAGATATTGAGAACCATCTAAATATTTTGGATGGTCGCCATTATGGATTGTTATATGTATAGGCCATAGAGTTATGTACCATTAAAGGAAAATTATTCCGTAGCTTCATTATGCAAACTTTCACTTCGATCACATGATTACGACACAAGAAATAAAAACTTAATTTTAAAATTTCGCACAGCCGCCGTCTTGAGTTTATGTGAACAATTGAGCGAAATTAGATGCCAGTGCATTTTACTGTACCATATTTCACTGCGCTCTAATGGTTAAATTACGAGAAAAATCTATTAAATCGTTTCAACTTCGCTTGGCCGCCATGTTCCTTTTGTACTTTACAGGTTTTTGAAAATTACAAAGATAATCGTGCAGTAGCTCCCTTTACCATCGTGCTAAATTTCAGGGTGATATCAGTAATAGTTTCGGAGATATAGAATGCCAGTGAAATATTTTGCATAGCCGCCATCTTGAGGTTATGCAAACAATTGAACTAAATTAAATGCCAGTGCATTACAATGTGTATAAACATTTTCTGTATCAAGTTTCATTGCGTTTGGATGGTTAAATCGCGAGAAAAGTTTATTTAAAAGTCACAACTTCGCTTGGCCGCCATGTTGGTTTAGTAGTTATTAGGTTTTTGAAAGTTCCATAGGTGAGCTTTTAGTAGTGCCCTTTATCACCGTACAAAACTTTAGGGTGATATCGGTAATAGTTTCGGGGGTATTGAAAGCTGGTTAAATATTTCTCATAGCCGCCATGTTGGATTGGTGAGACGTAGTAAAATTTGAAGGGCATGGTCGGGGTGGACCGAAATGGTGCTATGACCTTACCGAGTTTCATTGAAATCGCTCTAGCAGTTTAGAAGTTATTGGGGGGGCGACACACACGCATCACACAGACACACAAACATTCCACATACACACGTATGGACAAAAGGTGATCTCATAAGCCTATTTTTTCATAAAATGAAAATTGGCTAACATGGTGTCATTGTACAAATCATACTACACACCAATCCTCACATACAGCTTGGAAACCACCACACTAGCCAAGAAGGACAACTCAAAACTCCAAGCAGCAGAAATGAAGTTTCTGCATACTATGATCCAGGAAAGACTAAATCAGGAATGAAAAAATCAGAGGACAGGTGAGAATACTACAAAAGATCCAGAAGATTAGAATGAAGTGGTTCAGCCACTTGAAGAACATTAGTGCCAATAAAACTGCATGAAGAGAGTTTGAAAGAGACCTAGGAGGGAGGAGACCAGCTGATACACCTAGAAAACAATGGACATATCTGGTGAAGACAGATCTGATGAAGAAGGATGTACAGGAGAGATGCCAGGATTGGGAGAGGATTGTGAACGAAGAATGGTCATGGATCGACAGAGACAGAGGGGGCACTTATATCACACCCGGGAAATTGGAGTTGGTCAACGATGATGATGACTACCTGTTTTACTCTTTAAGTTTCTTGTCTCCATATATACTTGTTTCAACGTAGATATTCGTTGAGCATATATTGGAGTGATCCCATCGATTTGTTTTGTTACTCTACATCTTTATTATTCTTTGGGGAATAGACTAGAACCGAGAAAACCGTGGATTACTAAAGAGATACTGGAACTCATTCAGCAAAGAAACCAGTATAAGAAGGATAATAGAGAAGAAAGCCAAAAACAATTCAGGGAAATAAAGAATGTAATTTTGACAAAATGTAGAGAGGCCAAAGAAGAATGGATGAAAGATGTTTCGAGGAGTATAGAATATGATTTACTAGGTGGAAGATCAGATAAAGCATATAATACTCTGAAATCACTGCAATACAAACCTAAGATAAGAAGTACGGTAATAAAAGATAATAATGGGCAATTACTTATTGACAGTGAAGATATCACAAAACGCTGGAAGGGGTATCTTGAAGACGTGTACTATGATGAAGAAGTATTAGAAATTACAAACTATCTTGAACTTGAGCACACGGTGGAAGAAGATAATAAAGGGTCAATATTCACACGAGAAGAATTTGATCTAGCACTCCAGCAATTGAAGGACAGGAAAGCATCAGGACCAGATGACATACCTGCAAAACTTCTGAAGGGAATAGGAGAAAAAATGAAACAAGAACTGATCAACATCATTGTAAAATGCTACTACAGTGGTGAAATTCTCGAGGACTTCACTAAAAGTAGGACTATCACCTTACCGAAGAAAGGAAATACCACTCAGTGTTCTGACTATAGGACACTAACACTGTTGTCACACGCATCCAAAATATTGCTTAATGTGATTAAGAACAGAATTAAAAAGAAAATTGAACTACATATATCCCACGATCAGTTTGGTTTCACGTCAGGAAAGGGAACTAGAGAAGCTCCCCTTGTCCTAAGAACCATCCTAGAAAGAAGAATGAGTGTCACCAGGAAGACATGTTGCGTTCGTGGATACAGAGAAAGCCTTTGATAAGGTAAATTGGAAGCAGCTCTTCAAGATCATGAAAAACATAGGATTATATTAAAGCCATCATTACTTCCGACTTGACGTTTCAGTACTAGGCTAGAGTTTTGTTCGCTAAATCGCGACATCGCGAACGAAACTCGATTGGTCATGATATGTATTTGAATGCCTCCCTGTTATTGGCTAGTTAAAGTGTTTCCTTCAGATCGCTAGATAACTCTAGGGTAAAATTGAAACATCAAGTTGGAAGTAATGATGGCTTTACTATAGACTGGAGGCTCAGAAGACTCATTGTGATTCGAAACCATGCTCTCCCGATGCCAGCGAGGTACGAGGTAGTGCGTCAGCGCTCTCGGCCGCAGCGGCCGGTAAAATACAGGTTTTGCATGCACTTTAATGATGTCAAAATCATTGACATGATCATGAAATCTCTTCTCAGATATCCTTTTTTTTCTTTTTCAGATTTGGGGAACTACTACTTACCATTCCTGTACTCTTGTATATCCTTTATTGGTGTCCTCATGTTACTTTGTAAGTATGAATAGTGTATGTTGTTGGTAGTAACAATACTCTTTAAAACCTAGCTGGGTGTTTCAGGGTGAGGTAGAATATTGAACACTTGGTCAAACCAACTTATTTCATTGCACTCGAGAATAGAGTTATTTCTTACGTAGGATACAATCGATGCAAAATTCATAAGGCCATTACAGTAGAGTCTTGCAAACTCGGCCTAATGTGGACCGAAGGGTGGCCGAGTTCGCGAAAATGCAGGATTATCAGGAAATGTATTGAAAAGAAGAAATAAGCTGTTTGTCTTGGTTTAAAAGTTATGCAATGCAGTACATTTATTTGTTTTTAACAGAAACACAAGTTTTAAAGGAAAACAATTACTGTATATTATAAAAGAAAACTTTAAAAAACTAGGACTACAATTTTTTTAAATCATATGTACACTGTACAGTGTATGTACAAAACAATTCCCGTAGGCAAATAGTTTTTTCACTTAATGAAAATTACCATTTACATTTTGCAAAAAAAAAGTAAGTATTGTTCTTTTGCTTTTTGCTTTTCAACCTTTTTCTTGAAGCCTCGTTACGAAGACGGCAAAGAAACAGAATTGTGGAGAATGTGTAATAAATACAACGCTTTGTGCGAAAACTGATTGTTTACTTCTTACTGCCAACAGTTTGTGCATTTACAGTACTGTACAACTACCAGGGTTGGCAAAGTAGCAGGTTTTTTCAAAAAAAACAACATTGAAACAGTTTTTTTGTTTTAAACAGTTTTGTTTTTGTTTTAAACAGTTTTTTTAAAATTCTGAACATGTTTTATACAGTGTAATAAAATGCTGTACTTTTAATACTGAAATATAAATACTTTAGAGATCATCTTGACCCGAGTTGTATGGTAAGTAATAAACCAATGTTTACAACTGAAACTCAGCCAGCAGGGAAATTTAGTTACCAGCTAGGAATTTTGGCTGCCATGTTCGAAGTTTTGTCACTGACAATGCTGCCAATATGGGGAAAATGAGGGATGAATTGGCAAAAAAAAGATATCAAAGAAGTGATAACTTATGGTAGTTCAGCTCACCCGCTTAATCTGTTAGCACATGACTTGGAGGTGGTTGGCATTACAGAACATGTTAAACAAATTATTAAATACCGGTACTTCTGGAACACTCACTTTGCAGCAGCCAAGTACAAACAGGCTGGCGGAACAGCTCTTGCTCTTCCTACGGATGTACGCTGGAATTCTTTAGCTGACTCTATAGAGTCCTATTTGGGTAACTGGCATATTATTGTAAAAGTCTGCACTAAAAATCGAAGTGCCATTGAACCAATTATAAGTGCAAAGGTAAATGATATCAATATGAAATAAAATGTTCAAGACTATCTCAAAAAACTTAAGATTGCATCAGTCTCATTAGATAAGATGCAGTGTGATGACTGTACCATTGGGGAAGCAGTAGAGGTTTGTCTTGACCTGCTCAATTTTTTCAAAAATGAAAACAGTCCCAATAACTTAAAGAAATTCATGAAACGATTTAACACCGCTGTAACTGATACTCATCTCCTTGCCAATCTCATGGATCCACACTATCAAGGACAGAGACTGAGTGAAGAACAATATCATTCTGCTATGGAGTATGTTGAAGCTTACCACCCAGATGCAATGCCTGACCTAATTAAGTACAAAGCAAAATATTCACTCTTCAAGGAATACCTGTTTGGTCCTGCAATACTAAAAGAAATTAAACCCCTGACATGGTGGGTGGCACTGCAGAATAACATTCATCACACAACTTCAGGCCTAGCACATCAGCTGCATTGTGCAGTTGCTTCATCACCTGGGATGGAACGTCTTTTCACCACTTTTGGGTTTGTGCATAGCAAAGTCTGAACTCAACAAGAAACCTGTTGAATAAAGACAAAATGGCAGTGACATTTGGATTTATAATATTTTAAATACATCCCTATATTTTCTGATGGATGGTCGCTTGCAAAAATTTTTAACAAGGACATCAAAACCATTACAAAATTACTCTATAAACTTTATATTATTACGTAAAACCTTCAGTAGAAGGCAGAGAAGACCACTGTACTCTACTGTATTGCAAAAAAACAAAACAAAAAAAATCTTCTAAAGAAACACATTTTAGACGGTTGTTTGAAGCATTGAGTTTAAAACTAATTATAAACAATGTGCATTGTTTTAAACACGCTTATGCCAACCCTGACAACTACCTGTATTTATCAGGTCATCGTTACTCTTCTTACTATGTACTGTAGGTCAACTCGTTTCGCGTCGTATTTAACTGTCGATAATTCCATTGATGGAGAAGACGAAAGGAAACATAATAACGCTCTGTGCGGAAACACAAAAACAAACAAAAATCATGATTCTTTTCTCCTGTCAAGTTGGCCGATAAATCCGGAATGCCGGGTTTCCGAGTGCCGAGTTTGCGAGACTCTACTGTATATGAAAAATACAAAAGTGCTCAAATTTGAATTACCGTATTTCCTCGCATAATTGTCGCACATTTTTAGCCTAAAATTCTTGGAAAAAAGCAGAGTGCAACGATTATGTGAAGAATATTTAAGTTCAAAGAAGAAACCCACAATTTTTAAACATATACTGTTTTATGAAAATGAGACGAATTCAAGTTTTGGGCCATTTGGAAAGAATGAATCATACAAATTTCTGCAGAACAAACATACAAGACCAAAGTGGTACAAACAAGTGGAGAGGGACCTAGAAGCGATGGGATCGCCAGATCTGATGAATAGAAATGTTCACACAAGGGGATTTGAGGAAGATCAGAAAAAACCAACATGACGTGCATGGTTGGAGGAACAGAAACTACAACAATACATGCATATGAAGAGCTATTGGGCAAGGAGGAAGGCTCAACTTATGTTGATTCCGCGTGGTCCTAAGTGACCCATCCACGAGAAGAAAATACTGTATCATAATTTGCTGCATGCTTGTATGCTCTCTTATTATTATTATTTGCTTATTATGTGACCACGGGTATTTCACTTTCATCAAGATCATCGTACAATTCTTGTATTTTCTCATTTTGGACACCAATGCGTATCATCACGCACGGGTCTTTTGCGATGTTCTCACGGAAGTGGCTGATGCTGAAAATAGACTCGGCTAGACTGGCACGAGGTGTCCCTTGTGTAAGTTTCCGCCAATATCAGTCGGGCCTGTTTTAAAATCGGCGAGCGAACTGGGACTAGCAGCGTTTCGTACGGCAGCTTATTGAATTTCGTCATTTCAGAGCTAACTCACGGAAGGGATGGGTCCACAGAAGTTTCACTCCCCTGGCCCAGAAGTTGCGTTGAGTGCGATCGTTGGTTAGCGTGCCGTGGGCCTCGTTCGCTTAGCGTGTGTCTGGCGTGAGTCATAGCCTGCAGTCAGAGAGACGGGCTTCTTTCTTCTGACAAGGTCATGACAGGTTAAACCTCGCGGAATGTGCTGACGAAGCTCGCCGCTTGTGTCGCGGTTCATAGCCTGCAGGCATAAAGACAAGATTACTTTCTCGACAAGATCACACCAGATTATAAGCTCGCGGAATGTGCTAAGTGACGAAGCTTGCCGCTCGCGTCACAGTTCATAGCCCCCAGGCATAAAAAAGACATTACTTTCTCCTGACAAGATCACACCAGATTATAAGCTCGCGGAAATTGCCAAGTGACGAAGCTTGCCGCTCACGTCACAGTTCATAGCTCGCAAGCATAAAGAAGAGATATTTTTCTTCTGACAAAGTTGCGCCAGGTTATAAAGTCATGGCAGCATGTGCAACTGACTGGCGCACAAATACGAATATGTTATGCGACGATTATGCAGTGAAATTTTTAAACCTATTTTAGTGTTTTAAAAGTGGGGTGCGACAATTATGCGAGGAAATACGGTATGTCCTCCTTAGGAAATGTTCATAACTTTTGCATAAAAAAATAAATATGTATATACCCGTTGATGTTGGAACAATCTGGCTGTGTTAGATTCTGAGCAGTATGAAAATAAGTGTCTGTGGAGATTTAGCTGTTCTTCTATGCTAGTGTAGAGATTCTCAATAAAGATCAAAGCTGTTATAATTATTTTATGTTTATTGTGTTTTGTTTATAAGAGTACATTTTAGAAAGCTTTCAAGTCATTTTCAGTATTGCTGAAACAATCAGTTGATGGAATTCTATTATGGCCAATTAAGTTAGGCAGGAAATATAAGACTACAGGAAAGAAATTTATGTTGAGTTACAAGGATGACATGTTTCATCCGTCATGCAAACATCATCAGATCCAGGTTAACCAATTCAATCATACGATGTATGTTCATTGAAAACTTGCTATGTGTTGTTGCTTATGTTGGAAGTACACAAGCGCAAGAGGAGTTGAGTTTATGGCTTATGTGATATGGCCGGATATGGGTGCTTGTAGACATGTGGCATTACATCAAGATGGGTGGTGCAATTCAGAATCTGTCCAAGCAAGACCTGTGAGTATTAATCCAGTCCTTAAAAGCACAGGTTTGCAAGCCAGTGGAGCTTCATCGGAGAATGGTTGCTGTATACAGCGAAAAGTTCTTGTCAAATTGTTGTTTAAAAGAGTGAACGGCTAGGTCATCTGCATGTGCTTGTCAAGGATATGTCATGGATTAGTCGTAAATGATCCACGATGGCCATGAGGAAGTGAAGGATTTGGTCAGGCACACAAGTTGTATTTGGGCTATTGAATAAATTCTAAAGGGGGCAACGATTTCACTCCGACATGCAATTACAAGATGCATTTATGGATTGGTTCCAGCAGCAACCAAAATCATTCTTTGCAGGCGGCGTTCGCTACCTTCTCGAACAATGGGTTGCCTGCCTCCGGTCCACGTCATGGGTGCCTTCTTTTGAACAAATGCAAGCAATAATTTGTAAAATAAATACTACTCTTTTGTTTGACTTTCTTTCCTTCGTATTTCGGTTCTCAGGTGAAACTACACCACCCGCATAGGTCAGGGTTGCTCAAGACATTGTTAGAATTCTAGCAAATCGACCACAGCTGTTCTCCATAATACACTGACCGGCATAAAAAGTGGAACACTTAAATTTTTAATGTAATTTCTTAATTTATTCCACTAAAATGTATCGGTTTTCCAATATTTGCATTATTCATGTAAATTTTAGATGGTTGGCAACAGAAAATACCGAAACATGTTTTACAACACGCTTCAACTCACAAATTTCCTTACATTTTGCAAATCTTACAATTTTCTATTTTTTAGTAATGCTCTTTTGGGCAAGTGTTTATCAAACGTATTACCAAACAAAACAGTATTAATGTTTGCACTGCACTGCACGAGAACACTGGTCACTAAAAACGAATGTTTCCACCCTTAGCATCTATGACAGCTTGTAAACGCTCAGGCATACTGTTCACAACTCGTCGAATGGCATCTGCCGGGATGCGATCCCATTGCTCCAGCAGCGATGTTCTCAGTTTTGCCAAGGTGGTGTGGTCACGCTGTCTGACGTGCCTTCCAAGCATATCCCATACATGTTCGATGGGGTTCAAGTCAGGACTACGAGCTGGCCAGTCCAGGGTTTGAATCTCCACTTCCTGCAGATATTGTACAACACAGCGAGCAGTATGAGGGCGGGCATTATCCTGCATCAGCCTGAAATTCTGACCAATGAAAGGTGCAAAGGGCATCACACGATTCATCAGGATCTCTTCGATGTACCTTTGGGATTTGAGCGTCCCGTGATCGATGCACACCAACTCAGTGCGGGCCACAACGTTGATGCCACCCCACACCATAACCGAGCCACCTCCAAATGGAGTCCTGGAGGAGAAAGCAACAGGGCTGTACCTCTCCCCGCGCCTTCTCCACACTCTTTCTCTTCCATCAGGAGATCTAAGGTTAAAGCGACTCTCGTCAGTGAAGAGAACAGAGAGGCCCACTGCTCGTGGGTCCATCCCAGATGCTGCCTTGCGAAATGAAGACGCGCTTCTCTGTAATGTCGTCCGAGTGCGGGTCCACATGCAGGGCTCCTGGACGAAAGATGAGCTTCTTCAAACCTTCGTCTTACTGTTCGCTCACTCACTCGCACATTTCTGACATTTTCCAGTTGATTTCGTGCCTGGACTGCTGTGGTATGGCGATCACGCAGAACTTGGAGGGTGAGAAATCTGTCATCCCTGGCACTTGTGCTTCTTCTACGGCCTGACCCTCGTCTCCTGTCGTATGTTTGGAGTTCTCTGTAACGTTGCACTGCACGATGTATGCTACCGAGAGATGATCCAATGACCTCAGCAACATAACGGAAGCTGCGGCCATCCTCCACCAATGCAACTGCCTGTGCAGCTTCTTCACGGCTAAGAGGCATGTTTTAGTGTGAACTGCAAATGGATAACTTGCTAAAATGTGTGACAATGGTTCACACGTGTTCAACAAATGCCAGTTGTTATCCCTAGAACAACAATAAGCAAGCGGCAACACTCATAAACCGTAAACGCTTACAGTGCACTTTCCGCCATAAAACCATTAAGATAGGCTCATCGAAGATTGGGGGTAATTGGTGGTAATAAACCACCCTAAGAAATGTCATATTATCAATTTCTATTCCCGGATGTTTCAGATGTTTGTTCTAATGCATGAAAAGCTTTTAAAATGTGATTAAATCTTTTTTCATGGCTAGTTTTATAGTATTTATATTACTTTTTTAAACTGTTCCACTTTTTTTGCCGGTCAGTGTACTAGGAGTAAGGTTGCCAGTAGAATGCTTGCAATCTTTTTGTTGGTATTGTAAAGTGATTAATTTTGGCCTGTTTAGTCATCGGAAACACATCCACAAGCTGGTTTGAAAATCTCTGTGCAGGAAGAAGTATGTGTACTCGGAATCGAGTTACAGCCGACACATGACGACAACGAAAGTGGTTAGTTAACCCTTAGATTCTTGGTGTTGCATATCCGCGACATGACATTAAAAGAAAGTGATTTTAACGCAACTGGTAGGATTGTCATGGACTAGACTTATTTGATTTGATTTGATTCTACAATTTTGGCAGTTCCAGCAATTTAGCATGTATACCGAACGTCAGGTCAAGACCTAAGCGGTCCCTTTGATGTTCTGACCTGTGAAAAGGCTAACGCGCAAGGAAATAGTTCCCAATTTTTCTGTTTGTTTTTGCAGTACAAGATGTTTCGGCGCATGTTGCTATGATTCGATAAACTGGCTAGATCACTTTTAAGAAATTCCTTGGTATAAATCTATGAATAAATTAATCATTTTCTCGTTAATTGGGAGCTGCACCAACCTTGATTTTCATGTGATTAACTGTGTGCGCGAATATAGCTTGTAGTGGTATTTTATATGATAGGCAGAGTAATTCGGTACGAATTTGATATTATATTATATTTTATTTCGTTCTGTATAAACCTTGTTTGAGCTGCAAAAGAGTAACCGACTCATTCAATGTTGTGGCAAATCAGGTTCAAATGTTGGCAATACTGTTATAATTGCACGGACTTCAAGATGGCTCCTTCAAGTAGACAACGTGTTCAAACTGCAGCTGTAAAGCTTGAGTCACCAACAAAATACTTCAAAAATAATAAAAGTGGGGAGAAGTTCAGTAAAAGGTGCAAACAAATGATTTTAAATGTATATACTGTAGTAGGTTGAGGGATGACAATCCAGAGTGGACAGTAGAAGAGTTAGTGAAGAAGACTGCATACTTGACTGGCGTTTCGACATACAGTGTTTACTCGGTGCGCGCTGAATTCAAAGCTCATGGCGAGTCTCCGGCGAGAAGTCGGCCGGCGTCACAAGGAAAGGGGGTTCATGTGTCACAGTATTTAGAATTTTGTTCTGTGTGGAATTCGTAGGAAAGTGCTTTCTTCTTTTTCTCAAGAATGAAATTCCAACTGTGACGAAAGTGACAGTGAAAGTTAATGGTGATAGTGATAGTTGTGAATCATCTGACGGCGGTCTCAGTGGAATAGAAGCAATGGAGGAAGATTAGCGACAACATCTGTAAGTTATATACACATGTTGTATCCTAACATTTAATCTTATTTATAGGAAAGTGTTTACTTCTCAGTAGCCTATGTCAGCTCAACCGAAAATATATAGCCTACTCGCCATGTTTTGTAATGACATTTTGATGTTGGCTAATCCGCATATACACCTGACAGTATTATCTTCCTATGCGCGGTATAATTATTATTTTGTTTTATAATTACCCTCCACTTCACGTTACAGTTAAGTCTTTGTACTAACAGTAGATCATTCTGCCTTCTGATTCTCAAGAGTACGTGTCGTAACCCTTCAAGGAAGCAGCTGTTTCTCCCCGTCAACTTTCGATCTTTCCCAAGATAAGATGCTGACGGATGACAAATAAGCAATTAGTTGGTTCATAGGGTTCAAGGACACACGTCATTTCGTCTTCTTATATCTCTCATCGTTCATGTGTCATTCCTCGCCTAACACAAATAATGTTATAATGTTTTAAATAATCGCACGATAACATAAAACTACAAGCATCCTTTTTTTATTAACACAGAGCCTCGGGTTTCGACACGATAGGAAAACATATTTGGTTCAGTGAATGTGCCGTTGATAAATTCGTAATTGAAGTGAATCAAAGGTCCGAACGCAATAAAGTCGTTTGTGGTTAAGGTAGATTCAAACACTCGATCAGATAAGCGCCATGTTGGAAACACAAGACGGGACAGAGAGAGAAGATGCGCGGAGGGACAGTGAGAGAAGATGCGTGGAGGGATATTTTCCTCAGGTCTTGACCTGACGTGAGGTATAGCCCAGTTAGGTCAATATGAGCCTCAGTATCATTCGAATGAATGTAGATGGAACTCAATATTGGAATACCGCCCCAAAATGACTTTTTCTTTTAATTAAAACTATGAATTAGAAGTGATTCTTTAATAAAACAAAAATCTGGCTTTAAGAATAGGCATTAACTTACATTATTATTATAACTGGGCAGTGTTTAGTGCATTGACAGTCAAGTTTTGGAGTATCACCGTGCCTAATATTTAGTTCAACACGGGGGTGGTCACTAATTCCAGGAACCTTCATACAGCTCATATACAGAGCCACAGGCTGTTCTAAATAAATATCTCAAGTATTATACCTCTTGTGAGGAAATCAGCTACTGGGAGAACCCTCAACAAGCCAGTTGAGCTTGGCTACCACTAGTTGACTCACCAGACCAGTTCACGCTAGTTCAACCTATCAAATTAATTTAAATGTTGGAAATGGTACCATCATAACATAGATAGTTTTTATTTTCTTTATTTGTCAGATCTTAACCCTACAAGTGCCAGCTTTATTTTCTGTAGTGCCAGCACATAATCCTGCAATTTGTAGACTGCTTATTAAATGCTAACAGTTACCTCAAATTTTATCAGAAAATGATATTTCTTATAGGAATATTTAGAGCAGATTCTGTAGTTTATTTATATGCACAAAATGACTCTATTAAGGAAATGAAAGATCTAACAATCACTTTGATAACGTAACAAAAAAATTCGAACTTCAGCCCAAAATTGTCAGGAAAACTCTTATTTGGGTTGAAAAATCTAATATACACAAATTGTTCCTTGATATCTTCTCAGACACCAGTAAAAGTTTCGTTGCAATATTAGTATAACTTGGGTCACAACGGAACATAAAATATTAGTTTCGGCCAAAATCATGTTCCACAATTGGAGAGGAAAATACAGAAGGAAGTAACAAATAGCCTTCGAATTTCTCTCAAGATTATGTTGAAATCCTGTAGATCTAGGCCTAAATCTTAGCCAGACGTTCTCAGTGTCATGGGGGATAATTTGTGTCCAACTTGTTTGATTAGCCTACCTGAATTAGCAGCATCAAGTCTCTCTTGAATAGGTACATCATCCTCTGAATCACTTTCGCGACCATGTTTTCACGCATTTGCGTCTGCTCTGGCCCACTCTCACTATCACTGTCGCTACTTGAATCATAACTATTATGTTCACCGTGTTCAACATCACTGAAATCACTTCCTTCGTCTATTAATTCCGCAATAAGGTCAATATTGCCGGCAATGTTGACATATCGAGTCGCCATCTTGACCACATGTAAACATTGAAATTTCAAAGCAAAGAGGAATATCATGGAATATTTACCCAGATACGGAACTCCTTACGGTAGAAGGAAGAAACTTCAAACTATCCTTGACAACTTAGTATGTGCCTTATGTCGATAGGTGGCACCTAAAGGTGGGTATACACTTGCGCGCCGCGCACTGCGCGCGGTGCGTGCGTCGCGCGTGTGTTGCTCGTCCAGAATTATTATTTAGACGAACCTCCCGCGATCCATAGGAAACCCACGAACATTCACTAGTCAGTTAGGAGTGTGGTAAATATAATCATGTCTCCGCCGCGCGAGGAAAACCTCGCGATTGCGGTGATGAGTGGTGCAACTTTTTTAATGGCAAGTTTATGCAAAAAGAAAACGAAACGACGACGACGTTGGTGGCACACTGACCTGTTTTAAAAAAAGGAATGGTGCGGAGCTGATTATGGACTTGAAATCGCAAGAAATAAACGGCCAGTGTAAGAATTTTACTCGATTGTCACCATCTGACTTTGAAAATCTGCTGCAGAAGATTGGACCACATTTCCAAAGAAGATACATATTTCCGCCCTGCGATTTATTTTACTTTTCTCACGCCGGTAGGAAGACAGCAGAAATATCACCTTCTTCTTGCATTGGTCCGCAGATACAGTATATCCATCTCAGCCCCTATTTCCCTCCAGGCATCTGCTTTTAGTCTAATGGTTTCTTAAAATGATCCTTATGTTGAGGATCCCACAGAAGATGCTTTTTGCGATAAGCATCGATCAGTTTTATCACTCCATTATCACCACTCAAAACGCACAAATATTGCAATCAGATGCGCGCGAAAAACAACGAACTTCTCACAATCCCGTCCAAATCTGAACTGCGAGCACTCAAAGTGCGCGTGGAAAAAACCGACAGGAGATGGATCGTCGTGCGCCGCGCGCGCGCAGCTTCGAAACCCCGTACTAATCTAGCGAACTTGCTGCACGCGAGCGGCGCGGCGCGCAAGTGTATACGCACCTTAAGGTATCTTTATCGCGACTTTTATGAAGGTCGAATCTTTCGACGCTGCACTACAGACAGGCACACAACGTCGAAACAATCGACCTTTGGCACTTGTAGGGTTAATGAACGTTGTGGAACATCAAGGGATTAGTCATCTGCTGCCCAAGATAGGAACAATGTAATTAAATCTTATAATTGACAATTGTATTTGTGTAGGGACTATTTTCCTGCCATTTGTTAGCTTGTATTTTCGTAACGTTTTTGTTGATAGGAGGGGATGTAATTTATCCCAGAAGTGTTTATTTTCTAGTTAGCTTGTGGACTAGCCTCCAGGTCCCCGGCTAGGGATCTTTGGTGAATAAACCACTCGAGGACACAAGTTTTTATCTTAAATGTTTGCATCATGTTGCTCATATTAGCTCCGTATTGACGCAATCAAATTCAGCAATATCAAATTTATTTTGAAATCCGCCCTTTCAATACAATTAAAATCTTGTTTTACAGATACATGTTTCGGGATATTTTCCCTTCTTCAGTCTGCATGAGTGACTTAAAAGTACATTTTCATACTATTAAAAGAATTGATATAAACTTGAAGAAGAACATACAATCTTATACACATTCTACTGTACTAAATCCTTCAAAAAAATGCTAACGTTTACATACATACATAAGAAATATTGGTACATTAAAAAACATATATTATAAAAAACACTGGATGACATTACTTCAGGTAGGGTTACCAAAAAAGCCGGACATGTCCGGCTTTTCAATCATTTTGGTTATGTCCGGCCGGCATTTCTAATTTATCGACATTGTCCGGCATTTTTCGTTACAAGATTGCTCACTTAGGTTTTAGGCTGAAGATAGCATGTTATTGTATCGTACATCAACTCCATGTGCTCAGGGTGCTACTTCCGAGGGTCGAAATAAGTAATACTAATATTCGATATATTGAACTCGAAGTCCAGGCATCGATCAACCAATCATCGCGCTTAATTTCCACGTTTATGTTGAGAGAAACCGGAAGTGTCGAGAGCTACAGTTTACATGTGCTTGCCATATGGTTTGCAGCTATCGTGTTTGGTTATCTGGTTTTCGCCGTAAATTATAGTGCGAGTATTCAGCGAGTGGAGTGAAATATTAATATCATTGCATCCTATTACGTACCAGTAGGCTATGTCATCTGTGCAACCTGAAATGAGTGAATCTAAAAAAAAGACAGTGTAAATTTTCGGATACGGTAAACTAAAACATAAGTATCCTTGCTTTACTCACGGACGCAGTGAAAGTGAAGCGAAATGTGCAGTGTGTGATAGTTATGTTAATGTCGGATACAAAGGTGTTGGTGACTTGGAAAGACACGTTAACAGTGAAAAACACAAAAAGATGGTGAGAACTAGGTCAATATCATGTTCAATGTTATCATTTGCCACTCCCAAATATTCACCAGATGATAAAAAAGTTCAAGCCGCAGAAGCTACAATGTCATTTCATACAGTTTTCTATCTCCAGTCGTACAAATCAATGGACTGCACAGCTAAATTGAATAAGAGTATGTTTTTAGGTTCTGAAGTAGCACAGAAACTGACCTGTGCAAGAACTAAAACAGAAGCCATAATAAATAATGTTATTGCTCCTCACTCGACAGATATTATAATTGAAACTCTTAACAATAAAGTTCCATTTTTTGGCCTAGGAACAGATGCAAGCAATCATGGTGCACTAAAGTTGTTTCCAATTGTCATCCAATTCTTTGATTACAAAAATGATGGCATTCAGATAAAAGTTCTTGATTTACAAGTATGTCCAAATGAAAGTTCTGAATGTATTTCCTCCTATATTTCATATACTCTCAAAAAGCATAAATTACTTCTAGATGCATTGCATTTTCTGGAGACAATGCCAATGTTAATTTTGGAGTCCTTGCACGCAGGGAAGGGAAGAATGTATTCTCTGCTCTCAAGAAAGACTTGAATGAAAACATAGTAGGTGTTGGATGTCCTGCTCACATTCTACATAACTGTTTGCAACATGGAGCTGATGCTCTTCCTGTTGATATTGAGTCTGTGGTGATGAAAATTGTCAACTTCTTTCATACGGTTTATATTCAGTGCGCACTCAGGAACTGAAAGACTTGCGTGATTTTGTTGATGTAAATTATCTGCAGCTTTTATATCATTCTAAGACTAGGTGGTTAACATTGTATCCAGCAGTTGAAAGAATCCTGCAATTGCTCCCAGCTCTGAAATCCTACTTTCTTTCTCAGGGTAGGAAGTCAGTGCCTTCATCAATTAGAAACTTCCTTGAAAATGACTTTTCAGAGCTCTATTTTTTGCTTCTTTCCTCAACCATGCACATTTTTCACTATAAAATTTTGTCACTTGAGAAAGAAATTAATTCAGTTGTAGAAAAGTGCTTGAACTATTAGAATCTGTCCAATCTTTATTGATAGGCAGACTTGACGGTCAATTCATTTCCCTTAAAGTCAGACAGATGTTAAATACAATTTCAGAAGATGGTTTGGATAAAGAATGCAAAGTGTTTATGGAGAATGTATCTTGTTTCTATGAAACCTGCACTGAGTACTTGGATAAATGGATGCATCCTATAGAGGAATTAAAGTGTTTCAAATGGTTGAAACTTCAAAACATTCAAGACCTCAGCTTTGACGATATTGTACCATACAGTCAAAAGGTGTAGAAATAGATGATTCAAAATTATTCGACCAGTTCTGCAACGTAAGGGCTTATTCTAAAACTTCAACTTGTGATAAAGATACACTAGACCAACAATGGTCTGTTTTTTTAGTAAGTGCCCGAACATGGAGGTATTTTCTGAACTTTTGAACATTTGCCAATTTTTCTTTGCCATACCAGGCAGCAATGCCTCCACTGAACATGTGTTTTCATTCATAAATGCTCAATGGACAAAGGAAAGGAACTGTTTGGTGGTAGAATCAGTGAAAGGAATGTTACTTGTGAAGTTCAATTTCAAAGATGTGTCGTGTGAAGAATTTTATAAATATGTACTTCAAGAAAATAACTTGCGTCTTCTTTCAAAAGTAGGTTCTGTTGAAAAATACAGCTTCAACAAAATGAACTGTAGCAACGACTGATCATTAAGTAAGGTATTTTCCTTTTGTAAAAAGTTGTGTGTAATATATGTATAATTTTGTTATCGATTGAAATTGTCAGGCATTTTTTAAAATGTCCTGTTTTTTGCTAAGTAATGTCCTGCATTTGGAAATTTTCAGTTGGTAACCCTAACTATGGGTGGCTCTGAAATGCCCTTGTGGGAAACATTCACTGTAAAATTTTTAATCTGTTAGGAGCACTATGTCCTTAACTTTAATATTAAAAGTGGGGAACATTGTTTATGGATAGAATTCTTGATGATGTATGTCGGATTAACTCTATTTTCTGTGAATGGGGCTTGTTGTTAAACATATGTAGTATATCCATTCATTTTAAATGCTGAATTTCCAAGAAAAAACGTCTCTGGTTTGACGTGTTTCATATTTGTACTGGCCCATTCCATAGCTACAATAGGGTGGATAGTAGAGATTGCTGTCCAATTGCGTAAATTCGTTTGTGCCAATATTTAGTGTATGGATGATGAATTTATAGTCCTGAAAAATTGAAGAAAAAAACAAATTTACGCAATTGGACAGCAATCTCTACTATCCACCCTATTGTAGCTATGGAATGGGCCAGTACAAATATGAAACATGTCAAACCAGAGACGTTTTTTCTTGGAAATTCAGCATTTAAAATGAATGGATATACTACATATGTTTAACAACAAGCCCCATTCACAGAAAAAAGAGTTAATCTGACATACATCATCAAAAATTCTAACCATAAACAATATTCCCCACTTTTAATATTAAAGTTAAGGACATAGTGCTCCTAACAGATTAAAAATTTTACAGTGCATGTTTCCCACAAGGGCATTTCAGAGCCACCCATAGTAATGTCATCCAGTGTTTTTTATAATATATGTTTTTTAACGTACCAATATTTTTTATTTATGTAAACGTTAGCATGTTTTTTATCGATTCTTTTAATAGTATGAAAATGTACTTTTAAGTCACTCATGCAGACTGAAGAAGGGAAAATATCCCGAAACATGTATCTGTAAAACAAGATTTTAATTGTATTAAAGGGCGGATTTCAAAATAAATTTGATATTGCTGAACTTAAATGTTTGGTTATTTCTGGTAGATTTTGAACTTTTTTTAAATTAATTAGCATGTGTTTGGGCTAGTTTCATAACCACACCCAATCTTTTCCCTATACTCCGAGGGTACAGTTTCGCGTTGGACTAGCTAAAATCCACATGTTTGGGTTGTGAAAGGATCTCACGAGAGTTGATTTGGCCTTCGACCCTGTGCTATCTCGGATCAGTTAAGGGCACAGTATCTCTAAAGGGTTTTGTGAAAGTTGGTGAATGAATACGGAGGGCAAGCAGTAGCTATTACGGTGCAAAGTATACCTTATTGTATAACTGATTTGAAGTTTTCAATCTAGGCAGTTTTATGTTTGGTAAACCTTGGGGTCGTTGGCCAATACTCGTATCTGAGTGTATGTTTCTTTCCTGCATTACTAATTTGTATTCACTCGATGGTGACCTAACAGACCAATTCTAGCATAGAACATACGGCCGCACATGATGCAGGTGATGGAAGGTGAGGTAACGAAATAGTACAGCATGGAGAATTTATATATACAGTGTATTTTTTTTTTCCATTATTACATTAAGCATTGCATACAGCTTTGAAGAGGTTAGTGGTTGAAAATACCATTCTGTACTAGACCGGGGTCCAGGAGTTCAGAGATTGTTAATTCTGATAAGATCTTAGTATTGTACTGTATATGAACCTGCGCTTCTTTATTCAGGAAAGTTTTACTCTTAAATTCAATAGACAAACTTGGAAGATTTTGTTCTATGCTGACATATATATTAAAAGAATGTCGCTAGTCTAAAGGTGGTACCTTATAAGTCAAGTTGAGAATGGCATGTTAAAATTTGTGGCAAAAATAGTGTTACCTTCCTAGAGTAACCTCGTAAGTCTTCTACAATAAATTTCCCTCAGATATTTATTTTTGTGACGAGTTTACTCTAGGAAGGTAAAGCTATTTTTGCCACAAATTTTAATAAGCAATTCTCAATATGGCCAAAACTTGACTTAGGCCAGTATTACACTATCAAAGAAATTTGTCAAAGAAATGTTATCAAATATTTTATAAAACTGAACTTACATAAAAGTTATACAAAGCAATAATCACACCATTACACTATATCAAATATTTTATCATAGTTCAGCAAAATGGATGACAGACAGTTCTTTGTTCACTTTACTGTATTGCGGTAGGTGAAATTCTGTGGTGGCAATACCGGTATACAAAAGAAACGGAATGATAAAGTGAACGTCTATGGGTTAAACCATGGGTCGTCCACGTGAAAGTGTATTACGAGTAAAATCTTGGTGAACGAGCTGCAGTACTAGCACTGGAAAAATTACATTAATATTTAATTACAGTGAAACTTGGATAATTCGAACCTCAAGGGACCAGTAAAAGAATTCGAATTATCCAAAAATTCGAATTAAGAAAGTTCTTTGAAAAGGGCAGAGAAAATATATTGTATTACGTTTACATATTGATTTACGTTAAACAAAGCAGATTAACAGTCAACAGTTCTGTATAATGACTGTATCGTGAATTACCTCAAAAGTTTCAAATGATAAAATAAAACTAAAATGTACTATTCACCTATTTAACGACAGTAGTAATCCAGCAATCTAGTTATGTCTTAGAAAAATCTAATGTTTTTCAAAAAAGTTTGAGATTTTTACCATCATCATCATCATCTTGTACAGTTTCCAGCCCCAGGCTGGGTCTGTTTGGAACATAAGCCTCGCCACTTAGTTATTTCTTCCCACCACCTCTCCGCTGTCACTCTGGTCCAGTCCTCGCCTCTCTTCTTGACACATTCCTCCACTCCTTTCAGCCATCTATCTCTTGGTCTTCCCCTTGGTCGTTTCTTCTGCATCTGCATCTCATGTATCCTCTTGGGAATCTTCTTCTCATCCATTCTCTTTAAGTGTCCATACCACCTCAGTCTTGATGTCTCAATCCTACCTTGCAAGGGCTCCTCTTTCACTATTTCCCTGACCTTTTCATTCCTCACCCTGTCTCTTCTTGTTACTCCGATCCTACTTCGCAGGAACTTCATTTCACCTGCCTGTATTCTGCTTATGTCTCTTTTCTTCATTGTCCACGTTTCTGAAGCATAGGTCAGTATCGGGATATAGTAGCTTCTGTATAACACTTCCTTGCTTTTTTGTGGGACATCTTTATTCCACACTAAGCTCCTAATGCTTCTCAGAAATGCTTCTGCCTGTCTGCCACGTTCCGTAATCTCTTTGTCATTTCTCCCATTTTCCTCCACTATACTTCCCAAGTACTTGAGACTTTCCACCTTCTTCAGCTGTCCACCTCCAAGTGCTATCCCACTCATAGGTCTGTCCTTTTTCCTGGTCGTTAGCAGGATCTCACATTTACTGATGTTGAACTTCCATCCGTACTCTCCCACTGTTTCTTCCCAAGCCTTCAGTTGCTCCTGAATTTCCTCCTCCTTGTTTCCCCAGACCATGAGATCATCTGCAAACACCATTGCTTTCATCTTATCTTCTCCTATCTTTCCTGCTATCCGTGTCATTACCTCGTCCATAACCACAATAAAGAGAAGGGGTGACAGCGCACTACCCTGTTTCAGGCCACTCATTTGTCTGAGCCAGTCTGTTCTTTCCCCTCCAACTTTCACACAATTCCCACTTCCACAATACATCTCCTTCACTCTGCCTACAGTCTCTTTTTCCACTCCCATGTTTTCCATTGCTTTCCAAACCTTCTCCCTACACACACTATCATAGGCCTTTTCGATGTCCAGGAAGGCCATCAACAGATCCTCTCCAAATTCGTAGTGGTGTTCCTGGAGCTGTCTCACTGAAAATATGAGATCCACTGTTGATCTCCCAGGTCTGAATCCATACTGTTCCTCTCTCAATTTTCTCTCCACTTTGGCTCGTATTCTACTTTCTAATATCTTTTCATATATCTTGGCACAGTGAGGTATGAGTGTGACTCCCCTGTAATTTCTGCACTCCTTTCTGCTTCCTTTCTTAAATATTGGGACAATTAATCCTTTCTTCCAATCTTCTGGGGTCTTTTTCTCCTTCCATATCACCCTCATCACACGGTACAGCCACTGTTTCCCAACCTCCCCTGCTGCCTTCACCATTTCAACATTCACTTCATCCACACCTGGTGCCCTTCCTCCTTTCATCTTGTCTATAGCCATTTCCATTTCTCTCCAAGTCAGGTCCTTTTCCATTCCTGTGTTGTCTTCTCCATCTTCCAATACATTGTCTTCCTCCCTATGACCATTTGGATTCAGCAAATCCTCAAAGTACTCTTTCCACACTGTCTTGAGTGTCTCTTTGTTGTGTACCTCATTTCCGTTTTTGTCCATCATTACCACATCCTCTCGCAGACCTCTTCTCTTACTTTTGACCATCCCATAAAGTACTTTCTTATTTCCTCTGCTGTCTTCCTCCATCATCTCTGTCCACTTTACCATCCACTTCTTCCTCTCCTCTGCGACAATCTTGTTTGCTTCTTTCTTCTTTATCTTATAATCTTCCCTTGCCAGATCAGTTCTTTCCTGGAACCACACTCTGAAAGCCTTGTTCTTCCTTCCCACAGCTTCTTTTACTCTCTCATTCCACCATGGTGTCTCTTTACACCGCTTTCTGTTGCTTGTTCTTCCACATACTGCCACTGCAGCTTCCACCATTGTGTTTTTGAATTGCTTCCATTCCTCTTCCCCTGTTTTAGGATTGTCTGTTGGCATCCTTTCCCTTATTATCTTCTGGAATTCTTCCTTGACTTCCATTTCCTTGAGTTTCCATACTTTGATTCTCCTTTCCTGGTACTCGGTCCTCTTGCTATCCTTAACAACTCCCAGGTTCATTACAAGTATTCTGTGGTCGCTATCTAAGGCCTCTGATGGTATTACCTTTATGTCTCTGACACTTCTCTTTATTTCCCAGTCGTACAGCATGTAATCCACCAAAGATTTCTTTGTTAAATCACTGCTGTACCACGTTACCTTGTGGCTTTCTTTCTTCCGGAACCAGGAGTTGCCTACCACTAAACCGTTTCTCTTGCAAAAATCCAGCAACTTTCTCCCTTCTTCATTCCTGCTACATTCCTTCTGCTCCCAATACATTTTCATATCCTTGCCTTTCACTTCTTACATGTGCATTCAAATCTCCCATGACAATGATGCTCTGACCATTCAACTGCTGTTGTAGCTCCTTCTCAAAGTCTTCCTTCTCTTGAGCTGTACATCCAACTTGAGGGGCATATACCTGGGCTATCTCCAGGCTTCTTCCCTTTACAGTTACTCTGATCTTCATGATCCTGTCACTTATTCCCTTTACCTCTTCCTTCATTCCATCTCTCACAACTACTCCTACTCCGCTGCTCCTTCCTTCACTGTTCCCACTCCAGTACATCCGGTACCCTTTCCTCAGTTCTCTGCGACCTTCTCCTTTCCATCTTGTTTCTGCCAAGCCCAGTACATCCAGTTTTCTTCTCTCCATCACATCTACAATCTCCTCCACTTTTCCTGTCAGTGTCTGTATGTTTAATATCCCAACTCGTAGTCCATTAGCATATCCGGGTCGTCGTCGTTTGCATCCGTCCTTTCCGAGGCCTGTTCCTGGTTTGAAAGCAAATATGATATCCACTACTGGCTTGCCAGGCCTATCGTAGCTTCACCAGAGCCCCGTCAGCCGTCACTTTTCATGGTTCCCATTGAGCCTTCACAGCTACCGTAGCGGTCCCGGGGCACACAAAGTCCCCACTGTACTTCACCCCTACAGGCAATCCCCTACTTCATGCCGTTGCCGTTTTTACCAGTTTCCTACAATTAAGTCTCTCGGCCATCACAAAAGAATCTAACAAATTTAAGGAGCGGAAAACAGAATCACTTATGTCATTTCTACTTACAAAAAGAAAACGCCTAAGTTCTGTGATGTGGTTTGTTGCTTGGGCTGCAATCGGAACAGTTTTTTCGAGAACTTCCTCCACGAGTTCATCGACGGATGCGTCGTCACCATCTTGTTTTTCGGAGTTCAGTACATCAGCGATGATTTGTGCGTCGGTCAGCCTACCACAAACTGCGACATTTTCGTCCGATTGGCTTTTTACACGTAAAAACTTCGAATTATCCAAAATATAATTCGAATTAACCACGATTTTTTAGCATTGATTGTATATAAAATGCTAGGGACCAAGAGAAAAATTCGAATTAAAGAAGATTTCGAATTATAGAAGTTCGAATTAGCCACGTTCCACTGTATTAATAATTATGATGAAATGAATGATGGTGACGTTCGAAAAAACCACTGCCCGAGCAAAGAAAATTGAAACATACTAAGTAAAAAATCTCGCCTTAAGCGGGATTCGATCCGAGGTCTTATCGAACCAGAGTCGAGCGCTCTACTCATTCCGCTAAGTAAACACTGCCTTGCCATGGTTGGTTAGATGCATTACGTACCGGTGAGTATAAATTGCTTATTTACACCCATAAGTCCAACCCCTCGTCCACGTCGTGGGAGACGGGCAACGGCACAAAGTAGGGGATCACCTGTAGGGGCGAAGTACAGTGGGGACTTCGTGTGCCCCGGGACCGTTACGGTAGCTGTGAAGGTCCTTCAGGAACCCTGAAAAGTGACAGCTAACGGGGCTCTGTTGAAGCTACGATAGGCCCAGCAAGCCAGTAGTGGATGAAACCAAATGCTTTCAAAAATGGAACGAGCCTCGGACATGATGGATTTAATAGACGACAACACGGCTGTACACACGGACTAAGATTTGGAACTTAAAACCTAAGAACGCTGACGGGGAAGGTGGAGGAGATAGTGGATATGATGGAAAGAAGGAAGTTGGATTTATTGGGATTGGCAGAAACAAAGTGGAAAGGGGAAGGAAGGAGAGAACTGAGAAAAGGCTATAGACTGGACTGGAGTGGGAACGAAGAGGGAAAGAGGAATGGAGTGGGAGTAGTAGTACGAGATGGTTTAAAAGAAGAAGTGAGGAGAATAAGTGATAGGATGATGAAAGTGAAAGTAGCACTGAGGGGAGAGACCGTAGAAATAGTGCAAGTGTATGCTCCACAAGTAGGCTGCGCCTCTGAAGAGGAGGAGGAGTTAGAAGAGGAATTGCAGAAGCAGCTGGTAGGAAGAAATATGATTGTTATGGGGGATCTCAATGCCCATGTAGGAAGAGAAAGACAAGGTTATGAGAGTGTTCTAGGACCAGAGGGTTGGGGCGGAAGAAATGAGGAAGGAAAGAGACTGTTGGACTTCTGCCAGAGGAACAGCCTGCTAGTTGGGAACTCCTGGTTTAAGAAAAGAGAAAGCCACACAATCACATGGTACAGTGATGACTTGACCAGGAAGTCGGTGGTCGACTATATACTGTATGAGAAAGAACTAAATAAGAACATCACGGACATCAAGGTTATACCATCGGAAAACCTGGATAGCGACCATCGTTTGCTGGTAATGAACCTGAGAGGGAGTAAGGAAAAGAAAGGGACTGAGAACCAGGAAAGACGTATAAGGATATGGAAACTGAAAGAAGGGGATAGAAGGGTCGAGTACCTCAAAATGGTAAAGGAAGGAATTCCAACAGATGAAGAAAGAGGGGTGGAAGAGGAATGGGCTAGATTTAAGAAGACACTAGTAGGTGCAGCAGAAGCAGTATGTGGGAGGACAAGTAGTAAGAAGAGGCGGAAAGAAACACCATGGTGGAATGAGAAGACAAAAGATATAGTAAGGGAAAAGAATAGAGCCTTAGGAGGTGGTATCAAAATAGGACGGTAGAGACAAGGGAAGAGTACCAGGAAAGAAAGAAGGAGGCGAAGAGAGTAGTGGCTGAGGAGAGAACAAAGTGGATGGAAGAGTGGACAAAGATGATGAAGGAGGATAGTGAAGGTACAAAAAAGGTCCTGTATGGGATGGTAAAAAATAAGAGGCGGAAGGATCCTACGGATTATGTTAGAATGGTGAACAAAAGGGGACAAGAGATAGAAAATAGGGAAGAACTGAAGAAAATGTGGAAAGAATATTTTGAAGAACTTCTGAACCCAAATGGAAAAGATGGGGAGGAGGAAGAAATTGGGGAAGAGGAAGATGAACTGCAAACAGAAAAGTACTTAACATGGAAAGAAGTGGAAGATGCAGTGAACAAGATGAAAGGAGGGAAGGCACCGGGTGGGGATGAGTTGAGTGTGGAGATGGTGAGAGCAGCAGGAGAGGTGGGGATACAGTGGTTGTACCGAGTGATGAGGACAGCATGGAAGGAAAGGAAGACCCCCGAGGACTGGAAAAGAGGAATAATTGTCCCGATCTTCAAGGAAGGTAGTAGAACAGATTGCAGAAACTATCGGGGAATAACACTGATGAGTCATTGTGCAAAGATCTTCGAGAAAGTTTTGGAAAGGAGAATTAGGACAAGGATAGAAGGAGGGATGAGGGAAGAACAACATGGCTTCAGAGCAGGAAGGTCCACAGTGGATTTGATTTTTGCTGTAAGGCAGTTACAAGAACAGCACTATGAGTATGGAACAGATCTACTGATGGCCTTCCTGGACATTGAGAAAGCATATGACAGTGTATTCAGAAACAAAGTAAGGAAGTCCCTGGAGGATAGAGGAGTAGAGAAATGGACTATAAAGAGAATAAAGGAGATGTACAAGGGAAGCGTGAGCTGTGTGAAAGTGGGAGGAGAGAGATCGGACTCGTTGGAACAGAGAAACGGCCTGAAACAAGGAAGTGCGCTGTCACCGTTACTTTTCATTGTGGTGATGGATGACATAATGACCCGAGTGGCACAAGTGATTGGGGAAGGAAAGATGAAAGCAATGGTGTTTGCAGATGATTTGAAGATTTGGGGAAACAAGGAGGAGGAGGTACAGGAATAGTTGGACATGTGGGAAGGAATAATACAAGGATATGGGATGAAATTTAGCATAAATAAGAGTGAGATGGTGATCACAACAAGGAAGAAGGAAAGAACCACAACGGGAATAACAATTGGTGGGGAACAGCTGAAGAAAGTGGAGAGTTTCAAGTATCTGGGAAGCCTGATACAAGATAATGGAAGAAACGATAGAGAAATAAATGAGCAGGGGAGGCAGGCAGAAGCATTTCGGAGGAGTGTGAGAAGCATGTTATGGAGCGAGGATGTCCCTCAGAACATCAAAAAGATCATATATCGGACGTACTATGTCCCTATCCTGACGTATGCCTCGGAGACCTGGGTTGTGAAAGGAAGGGAGAAGAGCAAAATACAGGCCAGTGAGATGAGGTTCTTGAGACGCAGTATTGGAGCTACAAAGATGGACAGAATAAGAAATGAGAGGACCAGAGAATTAATGAAGGAGGAACCATTACAGGATGGTATAGAGAAATCTAGACTTAGATGGTATGGACATGTAAAACGAATGGAGGACAAGAGGAAACCCAGGAGAGTACACGAGACGAAGTGGGAAGGAAAGAGACCGAGAGGAAGACCGAGAGACAGGTAGCTGAAGGGGGTGGAAGAAAGCGTGAAGAAGAGAGGATAAGACTGGACAAGGTTGGAGGCTGAGAGATGGTGGGAAGACAGAAGATGTTGGAGAGGCTTGTGTTCCAAACAGACCCGGCCAGTGGCTAGAAATTGTGCAAGATGATGATGATGATGATGTAATATCATAAGCGTAATTGAAAATTTATAATACAAATATTATAACATACAATGCATTCCTATTCACGGCTTATTTCAGCCAATTTAACTATTTAATTCCTCTTCATATCCTGAAATGCGCGTCCTTTGTGTGCAGCGCATATAGCCTCGGTTATTTTTACCTACAGTTTCTATCTGTTATTTATGTTTTATATTGTATACCATTGTGGGTTCGAGCCCCACCGTCGGCCGTCCTTGAAATGGTTTTCCGTGGTTTCCCATTTTCAACACCAGGCAAATGCTGGGACGGTACCTTCTGACAGGCCACGGCCGCTTCCTTCCACATCCTTGCCCAGTTTCATTCACCATCATTCATTTCATCTCTCATTAACTCCTCTCCTGAGGTTGGCGTCAGGAAGGGCATCCGGCCGTAAAAACCATCGCCACAAGGACTTCCATCGCATCTCATCCCCGACCCCGTTGGAAAACGGGAATAATAAGTGGTAGACATACATACATTGTATACCATTCATTATGTTACATATTATGTAACATTTCATGCCTTTCACACTCTGATATGAGCATATTTGCTGTGGTAATATTCCAGCTGTCATGATACGCCATTTTGGTTTGAATCTTTTATCAAAGATAAAAGAATGCTCATACATTTTATAAGAGAAATTTTATAAAACCACCTTTTATATAAGATTTCCCCATTACCCTGTCATATCTTTTATAAAAGATCTTTTATCAAAGGTCTTTGACAAATTTCTTTGATAGTGTAATACCGGCCTTACGAGGTACCACTTTCAGGCTAACAATATGTTGTATACATCTATGCATATAAGATACAAATCCCATCAAGGGCAGGAATGTACAGCTAGTCGATAATAAAGTTATGAAATGGGATGACATCTATAAGGTCTCCTATGTCTTTTGTGTGTTGTCTTCAATGTTATTACTAATATGAGTTACACATTATTTCGTGTTATGTTTCAGTATGTACGCCTCTCGGTTTCATAAGACTGTTTGGCGTTGTAGGCCAGTTCCTTGTGAAACCTCAGTTCTTGAGGGATCTCAACGAGGAGTTCTATGTAGCTCAGCTAGAAGAAGGTTGTGTTCAGCGTCGGTTGCAGAAGGCTATTGCTACAGGAAAGACATACCTAGTACCTCCACCGATGGTTATACCTTGCTCTAGCCCTGTGTTGACAGGCAATGAAGAGGAGAACACCATCAACTATGTATCTCTACAGAATGGTGCACTCCAGATGGGCCTTGGAGCGAGACTTTCAGACTTACATTCACGTCGTCAGAAACTTGGTAAGCAATTAGTCTTTCTATCTTGTTGCTTGTGTCTTCAGCTTTTTTACTGATTTGATGCAGTGTTCCATGCCTCCCTGCCCTGAGGTAGTCATTTCATCTCTACGTAGCTACCACACCTTACATCCGAAGCAAGGGGCGTGGTCAAACAGTTGGCCTCTCACCAAGGTGAACCGGGTTCGATTCCCGGTCATTAATTTGAGATTTTCGAAGTGAAATGCCATGTCCAGTGGTTTGGATTCCACGTAAAAAGGAGCCGTGGCTCATGATCGCATGATAACGGTCACGTAAATTTAAAAGCATCCTTCCTTTTACACCCGAGGCAATCTGTTTAACATATTCAAACCTTGGTCTACCCCTATAGTTCTTGTCCTCGATCCTTCCTCCCATAACTAACTTTGCTATTCCTGGGTGTCTTAGGATGTTTCCTACCAACCTATCTCTGCTCTTCATTAGCCGTTGCCAAAAACATCTCTCCTCTTCCACTTGTCTTAATACCCCTTCATTTGTTACTCCATCTACTCATCTGATCATCATTCTCCTGTAACACCACATTTCAAATGCTTTTATTCTCCTCTTTTCTGCTGCGCCAACAGTCCAAGTTTCACTTCCATAGAGCGCCATGCTCAAAGCAAGGTCTTTCAAAAATGCTTTCTAATACCTAAATCTATATTTGAAGTCAACAGATTTCATTTCTGTAGAAATGCTTTCTTTGTCAAAACCTACTTATTATATATATCCTCTTTGTTTCGTCCATCACTGGTTATTTTTCTTCCTAAGAACAGAAGTCTCCTTTAGCTTTTTACCTACCAATTTGACATCAATAGGTGTTTCTGATTTCTTTCAGCTGCATTCCATTATTTTTGTTTTACATTTTGTTGATTTTCATCATGAATTCTTTCCTCAAGATGGAGTCCATACCATTTAAAAACCGATTCAAATCCTCCGGTGAATCGGCTAGAGTGACAATGTCATCAGTTAGCTCCAAAAAGTACTCGCAAGCGCAAGATCCCCTGAGATCCATTTTTCAACCATTCTTCAAATCAAATTTAGTTGCACAGACCGAAATAATAGTGTTTCCATGACAAGTTTTGATGGTCAGAAATGTTATCATTTTGTGAAATATTATTGTTCAATATACAGTAAAAATAATTGGACATCCCTGTTTTATGAGTAACACGAAATACAGAGTCTTTCATATAAAATAAGAACGGTGAGCGGCGTCTTTGTTATGCGCTGCAGCAGTGGCCTCGGCCGAGCTTGTGGCGTGCCACGGCCCCCTGCTGTAGTATTGAAAGCGTGCGCGTAGTATAGACTGAACTCGACCTTGCAATAAACGTGCAGGTGTTCAGTCGCCAATATGAACCTCAGATGTTGACGTGAGACAGTTATCATTATATCATCATATTTTTGTATGTAAAACTTATTTTAAGTACGAGTCGGCTCGGCAGGTACGTGATGCATTTGTTCAGCAATTTCCTGATGAAGTGCCACCTTCACTAGCACAGATTCACGTAGTTGTAAATAAGTTTGACTCTACTGACTCAGTGCTCAATAAAAGGCATAAAATTGAAAATCAGAAACATTACAGTGGCAGAACTCACTCGCGTCAGACAGAATGTGGTTACCAGATGCAATGCCTGTATAACTCAGGAAGGACGACACTTCCAGCATCTTTTATACGGTAATATTTCATACAGGATTGTACACACGCTTAAGCTCGGCCAAGGCCAGCGCAGCAGCGAATAACAAAACTGCTGCTTGCCGTTCTTACTTTATATGAAAGACCCTGTATGTTGATTCGATTGTCCACACGTAAATGTATCTTATCTGCACGAGTCATGCAAGCAGTTGCAGCATGCCTGGTGAGCGGTGAAGCCCTAGCTATTTCAGCACTTCATAGGGAGTGAGAGGTAGGAAAAGCAAAGAGAAGCTCATGCTTGTATTATTATTATTATTATTAGATTCAATTTAATGGTGCTTGGTACTTGGTATGGCCTGAAGGTGGTGCTCACAGTCTCAAAATGGTTGAGAACTGCCCTAGAACATCCAAGTACTTGCTGACACAGCTAGCTCTACTTTCTTCCTTCCATTTATTTATTTATTTATCGTATGATGATAACACAATAACGAAAACGACGTTGTGAATACAGTGTCACAAACATCCGAACAATATGACAAAACATATGGTATAACTATTAACACATTGCTGACCGGATGCCTGGACATGTCACATCCCCTGTGGACCGGACATTTTGCTACTGAGAATAGTCCAGTGCACTAGTTTATAAAAAGTACATAATTGTGGAAATAACCTAGATATTATCTTTCTAGTTGATATGAGTATACACATACCCCTAGTAGTGCTCAAGGGGGTGATGTATTTGGAAACATGACACAATGTGCAGTGGCGGCTTAAAGAAAGAGCAGATGGAGTATATTTGAGGTTAGATTGGTCAACAATCAAAGTATGGTATGTACTTTGGTTGTTATTACGTCGCCTAGAGACCTGAATATCACTCTCTCATTCAGTTTCCACTAATTTACTATAACTTGTGCCATTTGAACGATAATATAAAAGTTAAATCTTATCATCTGATTATACAAGTCCTCCATCTTGTCATTGATTGAACCAACAGAAGGAAGTTCGATGTTTCGAATCAAAATCAAAGAATAAAAGAAGGCCATGAATAGACGGAAGATGGCACATATACATCTTCAAATATCCTTCTCAATGTGCTAGACCGAAATAGCTCAATACATGGTCAAGAGATGTCTCAGGAAGACCGAAAACAATGACTTGTATAAAACCGAGAATTCTCGGGGCCCGTCATCTACCGCTGGCGAGCGTACTACGAGAATTCTCGGGGCCCGTCTTCCATGTGTTAAAGTTGAAAATATCATAAATCAACATCCAGTCTATTTAACCAATTCACTGCTTCTGGAGTAGCACAATTTAAATCGTCCAGACCCCCAGGAACGCTCGGAAGGGACAATCAAACGCTATGTGTTCCAATGTCTGCGGTATGATATCACAGTCACGGTACGGCGCATCTTTCCAACCCCAAGTATGTAGTACAGAAGCACTTCTTAGCACACCACATCTGCTACGATTGAGTGTACTCCAGGTAAGTCTCGGCAAGTGGGTTCCCAACTTGTACGATGCCTCGAGGAGGAGCTCTTGTCCACTCAGTCTGCCAAGTATTATTGGCTTTGAAATTGCCGTTTGTTAGTTCTAAGGCTATTTTCCATGCAGGGTTGCAGGATTTCAGTCTAGAAGGACCCAACTGTTGAACGTCCTTCCATAACAACCCTCGATATTTATAGCACCCCATCGAATACCAGTTTGATTGCCTGTTCGTTACCAAGGAGTCCCTGATGTGTCAGATGGGAGTGGGACTCCATTACTCCCATAGGTCCGAGGCTTACACATGCCATTTTTAGCAGGTTTGAAACGTACAAGGGAAGCAGGTTGCTAGCCTTACTTACACATGGCCCCAAGAGTTTCTCCTCAGAGAACAAACGAGTACCGTATTTACTCGAATACGACCCGCCCCTGAATAAGACCCGCACCCTGATTTTGAAGAACAAAATTTTAAAAAAATATTTTTTACTCAAACTATTTACGATCTTTACTAAATAAACAGAATAGCATTTCTACAAAATAGTTTCCAACAGTTCTGAAGTCGTCCTAAAATAACACGCAGAAACAATAAAAAATACAAATAAAAGACACAAACACTTCATTCATCGTCATCAGAAGTACCAACTTCGGAACTTTTTTCACCATCACTTTCACACAAAATGTCGTCATCACTGCCAACCATAGCATTGGAAATACTACATTTCTTGAAGCTCTTCCGTATGAGATCTCATGAGATACGATTCCATGCCGTCAAAATCCACGAACAGAGCAGCTGAACTTCCGGGCGCTGAATACGACTAGTTGGGGTCAGTGTGTGCTTATCGGCCGCCATCCGCTCCATATACAGCTGTTTCAAGGCTGCTTTGAACGGGCGGTTCACGCAGACATCCCAAGGTTGTAGCATAGACGTCATCTCGCTCAATCACGAATACATGACTCGTCAATATCATATTTCCTACCGGGCACGATTTCCAAGCTTCCCTCACAGTAAACGACCGCAAACGCTTTGTAGAACTCATGTTTACACTCGGAAAACGTGCGCGAGACTGTACGACGCCGCCTGCTTACGGTAAAACAAAGTGATAGCCGGAAGAAGGTTAGCACCATCTAGCGGATACTCGCAACACCCGATATCGCGCGTGGCGGGCAATTTAAATATTTAAAATCAGGATGACTCAAATAAGACCCGCACCCCAATTTTTCACGTCCGATTTTGTTTAAAAATGTGCGGGTGGTATTCGAGTATATACGGTAAGTTGGGTAGTCCTAGCCGCCTGAGCAAAAGGAGGGCCACAACTCAGAATATGTCCAAGATGCCCACCCCTATTCTGTACTAACTGGTATTCCGACTGTCAGGGCCACTTATTAGGCCACTCAGCTATTGCTCATGGTTCACGAACTAGGACATGACTACACCATGAACCATAAAAACAAAAGGAAAATTTAGTTTATGCATGGTGTCCACAAGCAGGAAAAGTCAGGAATTTTGTTTTTGGTCAGGAAAAGTCAGGAAAAAGTGTGAAAAATTGGCGTGAGTCAGGAAAAGATGGCGTAAAGTATTAGAAAGTCAGGAATTTTATATTAACCATACAGTATTTTGTGTTTTACAGCCATATTTTGATGTTACTAGTTCAACTAATCTCTGAAGATAAAAAGCAATAACTCACTGGACATTATAGTAAGTTTCCATTTTTACAGAACATCATAGTAAAAACCTCTTTTACGTATTTTTTGTATGCTTTTTTGGCGTTGGCGTGGGGATGTGGCGACCCCATCACTATAGTTTAGGTTATTAAGTACTTTGATTTATGTATTATTGCATTATAATTTTCTTTATTTTGTATTTTAAATGAATAAAGAGGCAAGCATTGGCAGCTATAAAGATGGTGGAGGCTGCAAATAAAAAAGATATACAGTAGAACCCCGGTAATCCAAGCCCCTTTAGTCCGAGCCTCCGTTTAATCCAAGGTGGATGACAGTGAGACGCATAGCTTACCCAAGGTCTTTGGCGGAGATGCGCGCATGCGTTGAACAGTTGTTACATCTCGTTCAGCAGCTTACTGAGTGTGAGAATGCAGACGAAAATGAAGTGCAAGACTGTTTGTGCCAAGACGAACAATATGAAGTGACCGACAGTGCTATTGTGGAAGCTATTAACGAAGAAAGCAGAGAGAGCAGCGATGAAGGGGAAGGAGACTATTTACGCATGGCCAAAGTGAGTCATACTGAAGGGCTCTGCGAAACGTGGAACAACAGAGAGCAGTGACACCAGCTTACGTCATGAAGGTGGCGGGATTATGCTGCTAAGAACAGATGTTCTTTTCAGAAATAAAAACCCATTGACTCTTTTTTTAGAAAGTAAGGTACAGTAGCCTATTACGTATTTTCAGTACTGTACTGTACGTATGTACAGTATAATAAATATCGTTCTGTACTTTAAGTAAATATATACATATTTGCATTTCTTTTGTAGAATATTGTTTTTATTTCTTAAACAAAGCCTAAATGCAACACATTGTACGATAACTGATGAAATAATGCCGTTTACTGTAAGAATATTTAAACACAAGGTTCTTGTGCATCTAATTTTAAATTCAAGGTCTTTAAATTTCGTAACTTGGTGTAATCCGAGATTTCCCAAATTCGAGCTCCTCTTAGTCCCAATTACCTTGGATTACCGGGGTTCTACTGTATATATATTTCCTCAATAAACCTTTTTTCCGATGTTACGATGACTTCGCGAGTCAGGAATTTTGTTGAAAAATGGTTAGGAAAAGTCAGGAAAATTGACATTGAAAATTCTGTGAACACCATGTTATGGAGGGTTCACGGTGGCGCAGCGGTCAAGCCGTTTGCCTCTCACCAAGGCAGACTGGGTTCAATTCCCGGTCAATGCATGCAAGTTTTTTGAAGTGAAAAGCGATGTCCTGTGGTTTGGTCTCCATGTAAAAATGAGGTCCCGTGGTTCATAATCGCAAGATTAACGGAAACTACAAGCTTCCTTGCTTTTTTAATTTCTGGATTGTTCTCGTATATCTTGGTGGTTTATTTGTTTATCGTATGGCTTTTAATGCCGGGGGTGTCCGAAGACATGTTCGGCTCGCCGGAGGCTGTAGCTGCTTCAAGCGGACACCACTAGGTTGAGCTACAGGTTTCGTTCAATTTCAAGTAGTTCCAACTTTCACTACCTGATATCAATGATACCTAGTGGTGAACGTTGGAACTTTGATAGAGCGTTACAACGAACTCCTACCTAGAAATTTAGCTACACACAAGTTTAGTCTGTGGAAGTATCTTTTACATGCCATAAATCTATGACATGGGACCGCCGGCTTCACTTCCCCTCCGAAGGAAGGCATACTGAAGAATTTTAATGCTCTTAAAAAATCCAACGACTTCGGCCGGGTTTGAATCCGCTATCTTGGGCACAGCAGTTCAGCATGCTATCAACTATGCCACCGAAGCTGCTATATTGGTGGTAAATATGGTTAACTCGTGTGATCATTTCATTAAAACCTTGCTTAGAAAGAAAAGAAAATTTTGAAAAATCACTCAAAACATTTTGCCTCTGTGGTGTGAAATGTCAGTCAGCCCGGCTAATTCTGCAAAGTGAGTGCTCAACAGTTACAGCTTGGAAGCACATCCACACCAATAAAAATGTACATTATATTTAGCATTGTCGCCTTTTCCCATGACATCCTAGAGTGGTTCTGGAAGATAGCTGAAGTAGTAATGGGCAAGGATTGAGATCATAAGCACGGTAGGCAATGAAGTTTTAAAGTGCTATGTGTGAACGCTACCACATACTGTAGAACTATGTAACAAAAGGACAAAATCTATAAGTGCATTTTATGCAAAACAGAAAAGTGTAAATTCATGTATATACGGTAATTGAGATTGGCATTTGGCAGCAATAAAAGTATTACTAAAGTACTAAGTGTACTAAATTTGCTACGAATTCTGTGTGGGATGTATGATGTATGTTCTCACTATGGATACACCTTTTGTGCTGCAGCCGTATTTTGACTCCATTCCTCCCTGTCCTTTCAAAACTCCCTTTAACAATAGAAATAAACTTTTATCTACTGATTTATCCAGTGTTTACAGTAACTTGAAATATCAAAGTTGGCCACTCACTAATTTAGACATAGGCTAGGAATATTGTTGCGCTCCACCAATTGTTGCGCCTCCACCAAGTCTTGTGTCCCCATCTGATGGCACGGCCTTAAGCCATAGGCCGATCAGGGGTTATCCAAGATCATGTACCAGGATCGTTATCGAGTCCTTCCGATAGCTTCTGATAGCGATTACAGCACAGCCCTATTGCACAAGGAAATGGGAGTGGGATGCGATTCAGGAATGAGGGAATGTTCCCCAATGGAAGAGGTTGAAAGCTTAACTCCCAGTTTATTCCTTTAAGGGAGTAAAGGACTTCGCCACATGGATACAAGGATTGAATGGATACCGTATATACCCGAATGTAAGACTAGGTTTTTTCCACTTTTTGTGTTTTAAAAATTTGGGGTTGTCGTATATTCAGGGTATTTAAAAAAAAAAAAAAAAAAAAAAAATTTGCAAAGTAGTATATGGTGTTGGCATCTTGTAACTCGCAACAAATCATTGCGTTAATGAAGATTAAAATATGGTTTGTTATGTTGAATTACCATGCATATACGAATAGCGTACATTTTGAGGTTAGGATTTACGCATACACGTCATTTTAAGCGGATAAATTATATGTTCGAAAGCATACGGAAATATGTTTTAAAACAACCTTTACAAGAACAACCAGTCAGTTTTACGAGCAGTAATTGAGTGATCAACGTATCTTAATTTAATAACGTCTCCCATTCTTGAACAAAGAAATTATAGAGTATGTCTTGGAAAAGCGGGCAGAGGGATTTCCGATAACACGAGACGTTATAAAAATGAAAGCACAACCTTGAGGGCATATATTGTGCAAGTTATGAGTTAGTGAGTACTGTATTTTTGAAAAAAATCTGTAAGAGGCAGTTGATAACTAGGCCTAGTCTTATATTCGGGGTCGTCTTACATTCGGGTATATACGGTAATTCAATCCGCCACATGGATACAAGGATTGAATGGATAATTCAATCCTGTAAGGAAATAGAAATATTGGTTCTCGCCTGATTTCTCAGCTGGTGCTCTCAAGTACCGGCTCAGTTCCATGCCCCTTGGTCAACGAGCGTTCGACGACCCAACTTGCCTGATCTCTCGATCGACAGGCAAACGACCTCTCACTATCAGATTTCCGTCCCTGCAGTGTCTCACTGACCTCTCACATCTGAGTCCGCAGCTTTTTATAATAAGGCAGCACTGTTGTTGCTGACCGGGTTGAACTGAGGTTGAATGTCCGGTACAGTTTCTCCTTGAACCGACACTGGGACATAACAATACCTTGGTCATCAGCCCTGTGTACTTGGTTGTGTGTTGGATTAACCTGATAAACTGTCGTTACTGTAGTAGTGTGTGGGTAAAGGAATGGGGTAGGAGCCCCAATAAGATATACCATCCCGGTATTTGCCTGGAGGGAGTGTAGGGGGGGGCTCTTAGTAATGGTGGGTGATAGCTGTGTGTAAATACGATATGCCGTTTATATTCTCATTGTAAAGTGAATCTTGTTTCTAAAGTAATAATTTGGATGTTTTCAGACAAGCAGAGGCACACTTCGTTTCTTCAGAGAAACCTTGTGTACCCCTTGGCAATGTTGCTGCTTCTGGCCTTCACAGCTGTTACAGTGATAGTTGTTGTGCAGAACACATTGGGTTTGCTGGTTGGCATAAAGGCTCTCCCCATCAGTCAGCATGTGAGTATCAACTTTAACATGCTCAAACCTCTTTATTGTGAGTTCAACATGTGCACCATTCCCAGGGCACCTATCTCAGTCATTGCCCATTGTATAGGTTCCACTTATACCTAAATGTGAGACTGTAGGGGCGTGGTGGCACAGCGGTCAAGCTGTTGGCGTCTCACCACGGTGGACCGGGTTCGATTCCTGGTCAATGCATGTGCGATTTTCAAAGTGAAATGCCATGTCCTGTGGTTCGGATTCCACGTATCCACCATAGTGGCGTTAGGCTGGCTACCGGTGCCTTCCGGACCAGCCCGATACCCAGCCTACTCACCGAATCGGGTGTTCCACCTCTCAATTATAGACGCCAGTATATGCTGCCAATGTGCGTCAAATGCCGCAACACCCGAGCTATCAAGCTCTCTTCATTACCCAATACCACCAGAGGTACGTCAACCACCTCGTGCCACTCGGCCAGTTGGTATTAGACGTGATAGCTCGTGTACTGAAATAGGAGTGGCTGTAGGTCCCTGTATGATCTGGACACCTAGTGAGGTGCCTCCGTGGCAAGTCCTGCGTCCGGAAATTCGGTTAGATCTGTACCGAGGTCCTAAGGTGAACACGGATGCCTCCGTTTATCGGAGGCAGTTCCACAGCTTAGTTCACCAATTTCCGGACGGTGGCATTCTCTACACAGGTGGTTCAAAGGTGGACGAGAAAGTGGGTTGTGCTTACGTTATTGATGGTGCAAGTACCAAGATCTCTTTGCCTGAGGCCTGTAGTGTGTTTACTGTGGAGCTCGTTGCCATCTATGAAGCTCTGCAGTTTGCTCTACAGGATGCACAAATCCATTTTCTCGTGGTACCGACTCTTTGAGTTCGTTGCAGTCAATTGCTACATGTTTCCTGCAACACCCCCTCGTGCAGCGAATCCACGACCTACTAGCCGGGCTGTGCCGCGCTGACAGTCGAATCACGTTTCCAAGCCACATGGGAATTGCGGGAAATGAGTTAGGGGATCAAGCTGCAAAAGAGGCGGTATCACTACCACTTCGAGCAATGGAGGTACCCGCTAGTGACAATCGCTCTCAGTTACGCCTACAAGTTCTGGCATTTTGGGAGAGTCAGTGGCTAGCTGACCCACTGCCCGGTAAACTGAGAGCGATCAAGGGAACTACTCGCGTGTGGCGGAGCTCTTTCCGGTCACAGAGAGAGTCCGTCATTTTGTGTAGGCTAAGGATAGGTCATACAAGATCCACCCACTCGTACCTAATGAGAAGGGAAGACCCCCCCCCCACTTTGTTCTTGTGGAGCCGTTTTCACCGTGGCCCACATTTTAACCGAGTGTGTGGATCTTGCTGACTTACGAAGAAACCTTGGTTTGCAGATGACACTCAAACTTATATTAGCCGATGACGCGGTGGCTGCTGATCGTGTTATCCGCTTTATAAGTGAGAGTGGGTTAGGGCCAGCAATCTAAATTTTCCAGTGTAAATTGACTCGACGACTTGTTCGTTTTTGAATGATAATTTTTTGTTTTTCCATAAATTTTGTTTATTTTTATAATTTTTATTTTTATTTAATTTTTTGTTTTATTAATTTTAGGTCTTTTTAAATTAAGGTGTCCACCTCAAAATTTTAAATTCAATTCCACGTTTGTATTCTTTGATCTGTGTTAAGAGGGGCAGATGACCTCGTAGTTCCACCCCTTAAAACAACAATAACTAACTAACCAAGTAAATAGGAGGCCCCGTGGCTCATGATCTCGAGATCAACGGTCACGTAAAACTACAATCTTCCTTTCTTAAATGTGAGACAAATGACCAGGTATCCCTAGCCTCTAATTACCCACCTGTAGCACCAACGGCTAGAGCTAAAGAACATTCAGCTGCTGGACTGACATTTGTGATCCCAACTCATGCACATGAGATTCTCGAAGCAAGTTACCGTATAATTTATTTTTCAGAAAGACTTAAAAATGTGACCATTGTCATGTCCCAACGGCAGTCTCTCTGAACAGATATAACCCTTTAAGGGGAATGGAATATGACCAACGGTTACAATATATATATCTTAATCACATGTCATTTATTTCAGGTTATTTTCCACATATTCCAGTGATTGGAATTATTTTATGTTGGCCGACTGAAAGTTACAACATCAATTTTGATCATGATGCTAAATGAATGCAAATCGACTTATGCCCGATGAAATTGAGAGGAAGGAGAATGGGCCGATGACCAAAGCCTGTCTGTCTATAGAGCTATCATGGTTTATGGTTTTAAATTTCAAATGTCAGAATATACTTATTCTAATTTTGTTTTTATTTTTTTGGATAGACTCAGTGCAAGGAGAACATACTTATTTCTTCTAAGCTATTTCCAATCAGAAGAAGCCTCCGTCCTATTAGGTCACGTCACATAATCAAGAGACGCACAGAGTGTCAACAGCTACAATTAACATGATGCAATTGTCACAAATGATTTTCACAGTGCAATTTAAAAACAAAAACTGTTCACAGACATCCTCATGTGGCCAATTGCTCCACTTGACAACATCGTCATAGAATGACGCAACAAACAATTAGTTCATTTCTTAACAGTGCTTTTAATGTATTTCAACGTATTTTAACATGTGTTGTTTTAGTGTATTTAAATATGTATCATGTACAGTGTATTTTACAGGCATGTTGTTGATGTAGTTAGATTTCATGATTGACTGTGCAATTATTTTAAGTCAGGGCTGAAGGAGGACTATAAATTGGTCCGAAACATGTACCCGATGTAGATATGTTATAAAATATAAGTATTGATTGACGGAGTCTTCCTCAAAATTGGTATATTACTACTTTTATCTTACATAGGAAGTTCATCTCAACACAGTAGATTCATTTTATCACCGAATGTTTGTGTGTGTGCAGGACTTCATTCTGGGCATCAGCTCGTTATCGAAATTGGGAGCTGTCGGTGCTGGAGTGGAGATATCAATAATCATCTACCTCATAGTGACGTCATTCATCGGGCTGTATACGATACCCATGTTGTCACGTGTGTGTCCGCGTGTTGGGCAAACTCCATTCACACACATTGTGGCTAACTGTGCTCTGGTGTTGGTGCTAAGCTCGGCCTTGCCTTTGCTTTCACGTATACTAGGTGAGTATCTACCATTTACATTGTGTAAAACTCTTAACAGTGAGTCGCATAGGATGATGATAATAATAACATTGTTCATCATCATCATCATCATCATCATCTGGTACAGTTTCCAGCCCCAGGCCGGTCTGTTTGGAACATAGGCCTCTCCACTTGGTTCTCTCCTCCCACCACCTCTCCGTCGTCACTCTGGTCCAGTCCTCTCCTCTCTCTTTGACACACTCCTCCACACCCTTCAACCATCTATCCCTTGGTCTTCCCCTTTGTAGTTTCTCCCGCATCTGCATTTCGTGCGTCCTCTTGGGAATCCTCTTCTCTTCCATCCTCTTCAAGTGTCCATACCATCTCAGATTTGATGTCTCAATCCCACCCTGCAAGTGCACCTCTTTCACTATTTCCCTGATCTTGTCATTTCTCAACCTGTCTCTTCTTGTTATTCCTATCCTACTTGCCTGTACTCTGCTTATGTCTCTTTTCTTCATTGTCCATGTTTCTGACACATAGGTTAGTATCGGGATATAACATTGTCCATAAGTGAATGAAATGTAAGTGTCCACAAATGTGATACATTGGCATTCGATATGATACAAAAGATTCAAGATTCAAAATTCATCAAGGAGATCCCATTTCTTCTAAGTTTCGGTGACTAGATGTCCGTTGTTCAAAAGGATTGTCCCTTGCCTCAGTGACTGGTCTCATTGTCCTGACAAAACACTGACAGGATGCAAAATGTTAAGTTTACAAGCAACTTTCTTGAGTATTTTATTTAATAGGCAACCAATCTAATCTTGCCAAGAGTGTTTTCACTTCATCCATAGTCTCTTCTAAGTCACTGACATGCTAACATATGATGGTGTTTTCTTCAGGTATTACAAACTTTGATCTGCTGGGTGACTTTGGCAAGATCCGCTGGCTGGGCAACTTCAAGATTGTGTTGTTGTACAACGTGGTCTTTGTAGGCAGTACCACTCTCTGTCTCATTAATAAATTCACTGCGACTGTTCGGCGAGATCTTTGGGCACGGTAAGTTGAAATATCATCATCATCATCATCCAAGTCCTACTCCAGTCACCCGGCTATGGTTTTGAAATACCCATTTTTTGAAAATATTTCATTCATGATGTTACAGTTAGCTTACCTGATACCATGAGAGGTTGGAATCAGACTTGCTAGCCCGTGTCAAGAAGTACTATATTTACTCGTATATAACTTGTCATCGAGTATATCTCGCTCCCCTTTTTTTAAATTTCAAATTGTAGGGGGGATAATCCTCACAAATTTTTATTAATTTCTGATCGCCTACGTAATGAATCATGTTTGAAGGGTTTCCTTATTGAGTTATATTATAATTGCCTTGGAGGCTGGATTTAGACAGCTCCTTAACCCTGTCCATGAGGCAATTATAATTGGCTACATGGATAATTCTTGCCAGGCGCGTCCACGTCGCGGGGGTGGGCAACGGTACTGTAATATACCATGGAACTACAGTACCGGCTAAGTTCTGGTGAGGACCCAGTCCTATGGGGTATAACATAGGCCCTGTGCACAGGGTTACGTGCGAAGACCTCAACGGAATCTGCAGCGGCGAAGATGGATTTCGGAACGGTGGAGATTGCGGAAGAGGCAACCCAATACTCAGGGAATAGTATGAGTACAGCATCAATCGGCAGCGTCTGTGTCCCAGGTTAGAGGCGGCTGCAAGGGCGTCTGTTTCCCATGTTAGGGGCGGCCTGTATAATAGCTGGCAGTAGCTTCATAAAATGCCTTTGGGAGTGGCAACCCCATCGTAATAACAGCCTAAAATGGAAATGGCACTTCAAATGATTCGGAGAAGGTTAGGGCGTACCCTGCAGGCGACGCGCAGTTCTTTTGGTACTGGGGGAACTGTGAGAAATGGGCGACCAGTTACCGAAATGAAAGTGGGAATCATGAATGTCATGACCCTGACAGGCAAGGTGGAGGAGGTGGTAGACTTCATGGAGAGGGAGAATGTTGGATTGATGGGGCTGAGTGAAGTGAAATGGAAAGGTAAAGGAAGGAAGAAATAGAGGAAAGGATATACATTATACTGGAGTGGTGACCAAGAGGCAAGAAATGGCATGGGACTGATAACCTCGAAACAACTGGAGGAGTACGCTGAAGTGGTCGAGTGTGTGAGTGACAGAATAATGAAAATTAGAATGAAGATGAAAAATGACATGATGGACTTCATACAAGTGTATGCACCACAGACTGGAAACAGAGAAGAAGATATTGAAGTATTCCTGGAGGATGTAGAAAGAGTAATTTCAGATGTAGAAGTGGTGATCATGGGAGATATGAATACACAAGTCGGAAACGAGAGACAAGGAAAGGAAGAAGTCATTGGACCATATGGATATGGGAAAAAGAACCGGGAAGGAGAGGAACTTGTAAACTTTTGTGAAAGGAATGGACTGATAGTGGGTAATTCATGGTTTCGGAAGAAAAACAGCAGGAAAATTACGATATATGGTTGGGGCGATAGAAGAACAAAATCAGTAATTGACTACTTTCTGGTGGAAAGGACTAATCGTAGAAAGCTGATAGATGTGACAGCTTTACCAGGAGAAGCATTTGATGGGGACCATAGAGCTGTGGTGGCAAAATTTAGATGGGAAAAGTTGGAAAATCTAAAGGAGATCAGAGAAAGTAAAATAAAAGTATGGAAATTGAAAGACAAAACTGTACAGGAAGATTTTCAGGAGAGATTGAAGTAACAAATCCCAGTTACTGAAGTGGAAAACATAGAAGAGGAATGGTCCCACTTTAAAAAGGCATTTGTTGGTGCAGCAGAGAGTGCTTGTGGTAGGACGTCAACAAGAGTGAAAGATAAGGAGACACCGTGGTGGAATGAGGAAGTGAGGAAAGCAGTGAAAGAAAAGAAGTCTGCATGGAAAGAATGGAACCGAGATCAAACAGAAGAAAGCAAAAGGAAGTATCACGACAGCAAACGGAGGTGTAAGAAAGTGGTAGAAGAAGAAAAGTTGGGAAGAATTTACACGAAGAATGGAAACAGATGTAAGTGGCAGTAAAAGGATGCTGTATGGACTTCTAAGAAGTAAGAGGAAGGAAAGAGTTACTACAAAGCTAGTAAAAAAGGAAGATGGAGAGTTGTTAACACACCCAGAAGAGATAAAGGGACGCTGGAAGGAGTATTTCGATAAGCTATTGAATGTGAGCAATTGTACTGGTGAGATGGAAGTGACACAACCTGACGACTCTATAACAGAAGATGATATAACAATGCTGGAGGTGGAATTAGCTGTACAGAAAATGAGGGTGGGAAAAGCAACAGGGGTGGATGAAATCAGTGTAGAAATGATAAAGGCTGCTGGACCTGTTGGTATGCAATGGTTGTATCGACTGCTAAAGTGTATGTGGAAACGGGAATGTGTACCAGAAGACTGGGAGAAAGTGCTAATAATACCAGTGTTTAAGAAGGGGGACAAGAAGGTGTGCGAAAACTATAGAGGGATCACCCTCATATCACAGATAGTAAAAATACTGGAAAGGATATTAGAAAGAAGAATGAGAAGAAAGGTGGAAGGAGAGTTGCAAGAGGAACAGTATGGCTTCAGGAGTGGAAGATCCACAGTGGACCCAATCTTTAGCTTCAGGCAGGTGATGGAAAAGAACTGGGAATATGGAGAGGATTTGATCATGACTTTCATAGATCTAGCAAAGGCATATGATAGTGTCCCCAGAGGAAGGTATGGGAAACCATGGTTAAGAAGAGACTGGGAAGAGAAATGTTGGAAATGGTGCAAGCAATGTACAACAACTGTGTTAGCAGGGTACTGACCCCAGTTGGAAAGACAGATTGGTTTAGAAACAAGACTGGACTAAGACAGGGGAGTGTGCTGTCACCTCTCTTGTTCATAATGGTGATGGATGAAATTGTAAAGGAAACAAAGGAAGCATATGGACATAAAGAAATGAAGTTACTGTTATTTGCAGATGATATTGTGGTCTGGGGAAGGAACACCGAAGAAGTGCAAAAACAACTAGATGCACTGAACGAAAATATTCAGAAGTACGGCCTGAAAATCAGTATAGAGAAAAGCAAGACCATGGTGATGACAAGAGGGGAAAGACAAGGAAAGGGCACTGTGAAAATTGGAAGTCAGAGTTTGGAAGTTGTGGACACGTTCAAATACCTAGGAAGTGAATTGATGCAAACTGGTAGGTTGGACATGGAGATTGGCAGGAGGGTACAGCAGAGCAATGCATTCTATCAATGTGTAAGAAAACTTGTTTGGGATAAGGAAGTACCAAGGAAAAGCAAGGAGGTAATGTATAAAGTGTACTATGTTCCCATATTAACTTATGCAGCTGAGACTTGGACCCTGACAAGCAGGCAAGAGAGTAGAATCCAAGCCAGTGAAATGAAATTCCTAAGAAGTATGATAGGAAAGACAGAGTGAGGAATGAAGATGTTAGGAAGGAAGTTGGGATGGGAAAACTAAATGAGAGAATTGAGAAGAATAAACTAAGGTGGTTTGGACATGTAAAGAGGATGGAGGAAAATAGAATACCAAGACAGATGCTGGAGGCAAAGTGCAAGGGTAAGAGAGCAAGAGGAAGGCCTAGAACAAGGTGGATTGATCCAGTGAAGAACAGCGTAAGAAAAAGAAATCTGGACTGGGACAAGATCGTGGAAGAAGAATGGTGGAAGGAAAGAGGAAAGTGGAGAAGTGCCATAAATACCCCGACCCGTCAGGAGCTGGATAAGGGGAAATGATGATGATGATGATTATTGAAATACTAAGTTTGTACACCTTAGTCAATAATGTTGAAATGGTGATAAGTTATGCAGGGTGATTCTTTTGCTGGAGCGGGACGGGCGCACGCGCCTTACGCCAGCCAACCGAGCTCGCACCGCGGATTGTGCGCAGGTGGAAACCGTAACAAAGTACATTAATTAATGGTAAATTCACCTGCAAATCATGATTAAAGAACTTACCTTTCCACAGAAGATGCTGAAAATGTTCTCCTTCAACTGACAGACAGGTGTTGTACCGTGTAAATAAATTAGCGTTTACACGTTGTAATTCCCTTCTGTTGTGAGGGATATCTGCTGCCGTATATTGTTCTCCAGCTCCACTAGAGTACGGGTAATTGATCTGTACACTTTGAATGTTAAATTAACCCACAATTGAACAACAAATGGGCTTAGGTCCATGCTTTCCGGGGGGGGGTGGGGGGTGGGGGGGGGGTGCAACAGTAACGACATAAAGTAACTATGTCTGTCTGTCTGTCTGTCAGCCGAAGGAGAACATTTTTAGCATTTCTGTGAAAAGATAAGTTCTAACCTTTAACTGGTGACGTGAGGTCATCCAGATTCCCAAGAAATAAAGAAACATCTGTGCTTCCTTAATTAAATCTTGCAGCTGTTGTTTATGTTACCTTCTTATCTGTGCTCTGACACTACACACCCTCGTTGATGAAAGTTTAGTGACTTAATAGACTTTAATGACCCTGGTTAGCTCACCTCCGCCTCGCGCAACCCTGTGACCTGAGTTCGGTTGCCTGGCAGAAGGCGCGCGCACCCGGCAGCCAGCCGCCGGTCCCGCTCCAGCAAAAGGATCTCACTGTACAAGTTTCAGCCACATTGTGGTCTTCTTCAGTAACTATTCTCTAAAATTAAATTAAAACTTAGTATAATTATGACCAAAGTTGATTAATTATGACCAAAGTTGATTTGATATACGTCATCAAATTCCAGCTCCAGTCGCTCGGGTGCTGATAACGAGCCTTCGCCACCTTTTCCTGTCCATGAATAGTTGGTCTTCATGGGTCCTTCTCCAGTCTTTGTCTTCAAGATCATCCTTGATTTGGTCCAACCATTTCTTCTTTGGTCTTCCTACTGGTGTTTTTCCTGGGATAATCTTATTGAAATAAGCTTTTGGTGTCCTCTCATCTCCCATTCTTTGAAGATGCCTATACCATCCTAATCGTCACTTCTGCAAATATTTTGTATCACTGATATCTATCCCAGCCTCTGTCCTGTTTGTTTCGTTCCTTACTTTGTTTCTCCTTGTCCTTTGAAGCATTGTTCTTATAAACTTCATTTCGGATGCCTGAATCCTACTTTCTTCTCTTCGGGACAGGGTGCATGTTTCTACTCTGTAAGTTAGAATTGGGTTGTGATTATTTTTCATTAGAAATCTTATTCTAAAAACAGATCTGTTAACAAAAACATGTTTTTTTTTTGATGATCTGAGCAATGCCTTCCAAGTTCCGAAACCACTCCTGAATACAAACTGTGTGCCACCGATGTTTTCCTCACATTTATGATATAATATTAAGTGCAGGTTTTTAAGGAATAACTTCAGATCATGACTCATTAAACTGATCATTCTACAGTCATTGCAGCACGTTGCATTGGTCTTTTTGGAAATCGGTATAAAAGTTCATTTGAGCCAATCATGACGTGGTATGTATCCACTTCGATAGATATTATTGAACAATCCCACCAGCAAGGAAAGAGATTGTTCATCCTTGAGAAGCTTTAGTATTCCAATGTGCAATTCATCTGGACCTGGAGCCTTTCCACTCTTTGATATTGTTATGGCATGTGCAATTTCAGCTCTTGTAATATCTATGCTATCACCCTTTCGAATACCATGATCAACACTTCTGTTGTCTTCGAATAGAGTTTCAATATAGTTTATAAATAGAAGAAATAATTCCTATGATGGTCCCTCATTGGATGAAAATTGGGATCATTCGTGATGATGGCGAAAAACCAGGAGTTTGTTATGGTTTGGAAATTTGTTGCTATTAATCCCCACTCAACTGAGAAATTTGTATGTGGTATGGATAGTCTTTCAAAGTTATAGTCTTTGGCAGACAAAATATCTCAGATTTATGTACCAGCTGTGTGCGACATGGAGAGGGGCACTCATCATGGTTCCAGATAAAGAGTGGAGTCCAGCAGGGCTGTGCACTGTCCCCACTACTATTCATCACAATTATGGATGATATAATGAAGAGCTTTAAGGAAACGTCGGGTGAACTCAGTGCAGTTGCCTTTTCTGATGACATCATGATCTCGGAAGAAACCGAAGAAGAAGTCCAGACAAGGCTCAACGCATGGATAGCAAAGTTTCAGGAGTTTAACCTCAAAATCAGCGAGACTTAGAGTGTCGTAATGACAATGAACAAAATGCCCATCCAACAATCATCAAACTTGGTGACTACCAGCTGAATAGTGTGAACAATTTCACATACCTGGGTAGGATAGTTTCCAAGGACAATCTAGCCACGAAAGAAATCACCAACAGGGTGCAGAAGAGTTCCATCTTCTACCAACAAGTGCGGCCCCTTCTCTGGGATGACAAGATAAAAAAAAAAAGGGCAAAATTTACTATTATCAACAGTTACGTTGTACCAATCTTGACGTATGGTATCAAAACATGCACCCTCACAAAGCGAGACTCATCAAGACTTCAAGCATCGGAGATCAAATTCCTGAGGTTCATCATCCAGGGAACCAAGATGGATAAGTTACGGAGGGAAGCTGGGATTATTTTATTATTTATCGTATGGCTTTTAGTGCCGGGAGTGTTCGAGGACATGTTCGGCTCGCCTGAGTCTGTAGCTGCTTCCAGCGGACATCCTTAGGGTGAGCTACAAGTTCCGTTCAATTTCAAGTAGTTCCAACTTTCGCCGCCAGATATAAATGATACTTAGTGGTGAACGTTGGAACTTTGATAGAGCGTACTGACGAAATCTAACCTAACAATTTAGCTTCACACAAGTTTAGTCTGTGGAAGGATCTTTTACATGCCATAAATCTATGACATGGGACCGCCAGCTTTACTTCCCCTTCGAAGGAAGGCATACTGAAGGATTTTTAACGCTCTTAAAAAATCCGATGACTGCGGCCGCGTTTGAACCTGCTATCTGGGGCACAGCAGTTCAGCATGCTACCAACTACGCCACCGAAGCCGCTTAGCTGGGATCAAGACATGTCTACTTGCCAGAGTCAGCTCATCACGACTTCAGTGATTTGGACATGTGATGAGAATGGAACCTGCAAGGTCAGCAAGAATATAGCTAGAAAGAGAGGTGGATGGCAAACGAAGAGTGGGAAGACCAAGAACTCGTTGGATGGACATGGTCAAGTCAGACATTGCAACCAAGGGAAGGACAGTTGATGATGTCATGAGGAACAAGACGTACATGGACAGAGGAGAGTGGAAGAGGCTTGTCGACAGTACCCGGGAAACTGGAACTGTTAAGTGGATGATGACGATGTATTGTGTAATTCAATTGGTTTAGGTGTTGGTGTCATGTTGGCTTTACCGAATGTGTCATGACCCATAACATCAACACCTAAAGCAATTGAATTATATACAGTACATATCCGAGATATTTCGTCTGTCAAGGACCATCCATAACATTCATACCTGAATGTAGTGGGAGCTTATCTTTGTAGGCTTAGGGGTGTGATGGCGCAGCGGTCAAGCTGTTGGCCTCTGACCAAGGTGGACTGGGTTCGATTCCCGGTCAAGGCATGTGAGATTTTCGAAGTGAAATGCCATGTTCTGTGGTTCGGATTCCACGTGAAAAGGAGGTCCCGTGACTCATAATCACAAGATTCACGGACACATAAAACTACAATCTTCTTTCTTCCTTCTTTGTATGCTTCTATTGCACCATTTGCTATGGTTTTAGCTACATCGTTCGTACCCCCCCCCCCCCCACACACACACACACACACAAAACAACATACTCTTCATGAGTAAGGTTTCTGCACATTTACACACAATTTTCAAGAACACTTTCAACTTTAGCGCCCGGTTTAGTGACGCTACTTGCAGCTAAGTCCCTTGCTATTTTTAAATTTAGCTTTTCTGAACATCTTTTCCCACGACTGTCACTGAGGAGGAGTATTTTCCTTTTTCGGGTTATGTACTTAGCTAACTACAGCACTTTTTCCGGCATACGAGATTGGCGCCCTAATACAGGGTCATCGAAAAATAATGCCTAGATTTTCAATAATTGCTATAATAATAATAATAATAATTATTATTATATCGTATGGTCTCGGGTGCCGGGTGCAAGGTTTGTATTTTGACACCCAGAGGGTAGCTTGCATGTCGAATTTCGTTGTTCCTTAAATCACTATGAAAGTCAAGGAGGTTAGATATCTAAGCTCCTTGAACACTATAGTGCTTTCTAGTAGAGAAATGAGGAACTTTGTGTTGGCGGAAACTCCCGAGATTAATTTTGCCATTATGAACTCGGCCTACTGAATTCAAATGGGTTCTTTGACATGCCAACATCGTATGACATGCGTATCGTATTTTTGCCGCCTTTCAAAAAAAATCACTAACCACGGCCAGGAGCGAACCTGCAATCTTGGGGTTAGTAGACCGACACACTATCCACTCACCCGCCGTGGCAAGCACTATTAAATGTAATGTAATGGTTTTAGCCTTAAAATGCATGGAAAAGATATTATTATTTTTTATCACCATCATCATTTATTCATGAAACAGGCCATTGAGGCCTACAGCAGAATAACAAAAGGAAAAGATAAATATTACAAAAACCAAAAAAATTATTACAAAGGGAAAATTATTACAAAACACAAAAGGATCCAATAAAAGGAAAGTCAGTAAATCATGAGAGGAGGTATTTGCTGCAGATGGCACTCCATCTTTTCCGGTCTCTAGCATCATCCTCCACAGCTGTTGGTTCCACTTCTTGAAGGATCGTCTTCACTCGATCCTTCCATCGTGTTCTTGGGCGTCCTCTCGGGCGTTTTCCCGTGGGTTGAGATTGGAGGATTCTTAGGAAGAGATCCGTCCGCTCGTAAGATGTGTCCAAACCATTGTAGTCGCCTCTGTCCCATTATCCGTCCAATGTGTGGCTTTCCAAATCTCTGGTACAGGTCTTCTTTCTTTCTTTCTTTCTTCTCTCCCATTTACCTTCCATGTTATTATAGATGGGCCCATATATCTTTCGAAGTACCTTTCTTTCAAAAGCACATATTGTATCTTCTGTCGTTGCTGATGTCGCCCAAGTTTCACAACCGTGTACAGATGGACTTTGTTCTTCTGAGATATCAGACGAGATTTGAAGATATTGTTCAGACTAAAGAACACGCGATTAGCACTTGTTATGCATTGATGTACTTCTTTCGTCACTTCACTTTTGTTGGTTATTATTTTTTATACCTTAGTAAATTTCAATGTGAACTCAGTTTGTTGCTCTGCAGACGTGTGTCGAGTGTATCGTGTACCGCAAGAAAGTAGTGAGGTGAGGCCCACCTTGCATAAAAATGACAACTCTGTCCAGTCTGTTGTCTGATATCTTTTATTTGAGCGAACACAAACTGTTCAAGCATGTCGAGGTAAATTAGATTTGTAATTGATTTTTCAAGGGAAAAGAAAGGTCCAATAACTTGGTCATGAAGTAACCCGCACCACACATTAACACAAATTAGACGTCTGCAGAGCAACAAGCCGAACTCACATTGAAACTTACTAAGGTATGAAAAAAAAAAAATGTTATCTTTTCCATGAATTTTAAGGCTAAAACCATTACATTGCCTGTAATAGTTTCTTTATAGTAACTATTTAAAATCTAGGCATTACAGTTAAACTTCTTTTATATGTTTCACACTTATACTTTTTCTACACTTATACGTTTTTTTTCCTGGTCCTGGCAAAATCCCTGTACTTTCCATGAATACCTGTGAAACAATGGAAAACACTTCTAGGATTGCTGAGGTTATCCCTTCACAATGCTGAATGTACTCCATTCTAACCTTCAGAGGAAAATTATATTTCTTAATGAAGCAGGGAATTGAACTCATGCTTCAGGGGTGACAGCCAAAAATGCTAGTCACTACACCACAAGGTGATCTTAAATACTCGAGAAAAGTATGATGAGGCTAACAAGGAGTCATGTAATACCGTATTTGCTCGCGTATATCTCGCACTTTTTTGACCGAAAATGTGTGTGAAAAATTTTCGGTGCGAGATATACGCGGGAAATGTCCATATTCCTGAAAAAAAACCACAAAATTTGCATTATTGTAACAAGGCAACTAGCATACGGTACTCGCCCTATTCATTGTCACTGCTGTCACTGCTGCCGATCTCCGAGGTACTCTCGCGTGCATCATTCTGGTCATCATCCCATACTGCTTCATCCTGACTTCCATCCTATGCATTTGCGATGCCCGTCTTCAAGAAGCTCTTCACAACAATGTCTGTCGACACCATTTATTTCTATTCTTTATGGTTACCGGCAGAGCTAGATTTGTGACGGTACACACCGGTACGCCGTACCGAATCCTCTGATAGGGGGAAAAGTTGAATCAAAATTAGATTGCTATTCTGTCCACTGATTCAATTTAAAGGTGTTCAGAAAGGCATAAAAATATTGTTTTTAGAAGTCTATATTTCAATTTGGGGGGAGCGTGATGGCGTAGTGGCTTAGCTGCTCGTCTTTCACCCGGACGGCCGGGGATCGAATCCCGGAGACAGCTGGGCGAAATTTTCACCTGAAAAATCACGTGGCGTCAGGAAGGGCATCCGGTCTTAAATCCCCGGCCAAAACCAAAATGAGCCGGGTTGGCTCCGGCGACCCCAATTAATTGGGATAAGCCGTAGAGGATGATGATGATGATTTCAATTTGGCCGGCCCCGTGGTGTTGGGGTAGCGCGTCTGCCTCTCACCCGGAGGCCCCGGGTTCGATCCCCGGCTCCGTCAGGGATTTTAAAACTGACTTGAGGGTTGGAACGGGGTGCACTCAGCCTCGTGAGGACAATTGAGTAGCTGTCTGACAGTGAAACAGCGCCCCGATCACGAAAACCAAGATTAACGGCCGAGGGGACCCGACGCGCTGATCACGCGTCACCCCAATATCTGCAGGCCGAATGGCTGGGCAGCGGTCACTTGGTCGGCCTTAGCCCGTCATGGGCTGTATAGTGCCAGGGGTTGACTATATTTCAATTTTTCATAGAGAGCCCCTCCCACCAACACCACGGCCACCCGGTAGCCCACAGTACCGGAACCTCTCCTATTAGAAATCAAGCACTGGTTACCGGTATACGACATTAAGAACCTATGAAAAAGACGTCACACACTCGTTAAGGATGATTTGAGGCAGAAAAGGAATTTAGAGCGCAGGCGCTTAGCTATCGATACGATCGATCATGTTCCATATCAATTCTTCGCTACATGCATGAGCGAACTTGAACTCAGCCGACCGCGGCCGAAGACTAACGATGTACCGCGTGCTAACACTCAAGCTGCACCGAATGCTTGCACGCGGCTGAGCCCTGATGCAATGCGTAAAGACGAAATCATTGAGATTCGAGAAGACTGAACTGCGTTTCTCTGCGATGTAACAGTAGAACTACTTGTGCAATCTTCGAAACATACGAGCATGTTGGCGCGAGTGGTATAGCACAGATTTCTTTTATCTTCGAAGCCAGAGTACCGGTACTGATGTCTACAAGGCAACTGACGGACAACAATAAAGGAAACCTCTGCCGCCAAAACGAACGATAACATTGCGTATTGATGACTGTTGTGGCGCGCTAATCGCTAATTCGAACGTGTCTCAAGGCGGCGCCTCGTTCCCTAATCGGCTCGTATCTGACAAGTTCAGATCAACTCGTTGCTCGCTCTTCCTGTTAGTATCGCTTCGGGTAAGTTCCTGGACAATGACGACTGTTGTGGCGCGCTAAATCGAACGTGTTTCTGCCTCATGGTTATTACGGTTATTTATATGACGGCGTCAGAAATGAATGCGAGATATATGCGAGTACTTTTTTATTCCCTGAAATTTCCAATAAAAAAAATGGGATGCAAATACGGTACATAGGAAGACGGATGGAAACCAGTGATTTAACAGGCAGCATTTGATGTTATACTTACGTGAGGAGTCTATGTTAGTTGTCCTGCCTCCAAGAATATTTGAATTGGACATGTGCTCACTGGCCCTGCAGATTATGCTTGAAAAGAAATTAATTTATAATATAATATACTGTAATCATATAACCTATTGTTAGGATTAAATGCCCCACCGTTTAAATACTGTGCCTTTAGAGAACTATAGCTGTGTGTGTGATGGCGACATGATGATGACATTGGTTCAAATTCTGGTGACTGGTAAAAGTCAAATGGTGTCTTAAACCCCTTGTTAAAAATGATATTGAACTATGTTGACTCATTCCATTAATTGATATTACAACTTTTCATTTGGTCTACACAATATAATCCCAATTACTGGGACATATGATGAATAACCTGAAAAATATTACATGTGATTAAAATACAGTAAAACCTGCCTAAACCTGGACAAATGGAAAACAAAATTCGGAACGGAGGTATTTCCTATGTAAAATGACACTGTAAACCAAAAAACTGCTTAACGCGGAAACTGAAAGAAATTCCGGAACTGTAGGTGTAAATAACCTGACTAAAACAGATTATCTTATCCATAATACAAAGCTATGTACTAAATTTTGAGCACGACTGTATTTCCACCAAAGTTCTAGGAAACATTAACTCTAATTTTTCCTCAAGGCTGCAGCAGGTATGCTACATTTCACAAGATCTGTACCATTACTTCCTCCAACCATTTTGTAGTACACAGTTTCTTCTGACAAATGAGAGTAGAAGAAAACATTGAACTGGAGTAATCTTTATAGGTGTTCTTTTTACTGTTCACTGCATTTATTTACGTACTGTAATTTAGTGACAATGACTTCTAAACATGAGCCACTTACACCGGAGAAGAAAATTAAAGTAATTGAAGAACACGAAAAAAACTAACGTCCGGTTAAAGAATTGTGTTGTTTTAAGTTGGAAAAGCTCAAATTATTTCATAGTAATCGTATGCAGTAATACAGAATTTCTTTGTAGTGTATTTTGTCTTATTAAAACTCAACCCTTTGTAAAACGGAAACCTGCGTAAACTGAAAAATAAATCCGGAACAATTGCGTTCCGCTTTAGGCAGGGTTTACGGTATGTACGGTATATTGGTTTGTTTTGGACTACAGAAGAGTGAGAAAACTAAGGGATGACATGTTTTGCTCGTCAAGCAAGCATCATCAGATCCAAATCTATACAAGACAAAAAAATATCCCTACAAAGCTATCTGTATATCATATCATTAAAGTGCTGTGGTGTAACTGGGAAAAGTTGAAGGCAAGCAACTCTGTCATTAGTTTTCTCTCCTTAGCCTATGAACCATATGAAGTGTATTGCTGCCTTGTCTTTTACAGGCTCCATAAATCCCTGTCGACATTGTTGAGCAAGAAGCCCTTACGTTACACCTCGTCGCTGAGTACCTTAAGCCCTGTAATGAAGGAAGACTGATCTATTTTTATTGGTTAGTACTTTCAAATTGTGTTTCAATTTATCACTATGTGAGACCTCTATTTATTGTTTTCCCTCATTCATGATTCTAATTTTGCAGTCCCAAGAATTTTCGTATCAACCTGGGCTAACAAAACCCATATTTGCCTTGAAGCACCATTTTACTGTGACTCTAGAAATCTCGGACCCAACAAACCTTGGTCCCCTAGCAATCATATTCAAGAATGTGTGTATTATAAATTTATGCAGAAGACCCATAGGAATTCAATACAGCAATATTTCTAGGTATTATGCCGTGTTATTTGGGGTTTCGCCCAGATAAACTGAATGGGCTCGTCAGTAAGCGTTAGTACACCCATCAAATTGTATTGAAGTGAGAGAAGCCATTTTTCAGCTTTGCCTAGTTCTATTAAAGAAAGCTTTCCAGTCGGTCAACACAAATTGTGCACAATTACATTAGGTGGGAAAACAAGTACAGGAGAGTCACAATTATCCGACCTAAACTGGACCTGGTGTACGTCAGATCACCGAAAATGTCAGATAATACAGAATTACATTCAAAATGAACTAAAAGATAGGCTATACTGTATTGCTAAGACAGTGTCATGTTTTACAGTATTCTATGAATTATCAATTCAAACGAAGAGGTATTAAGACGAGTGGGAGAGGAGAGATGTTTCTGGTGACTGCTAATGAAGAGAAGAGATAGGTTGGTGGGACACATAGTAACAAGGGGAGGATACGATGCATGGGTCAGCGATTCGAACGATCTTTAGTACACGTGTAAGACATAGCCAGGCGTATATCAGGTGCAAGTAGTAAGGTGCGCTTCTCAGCCGTTTTCGAGAAATTAATTAATTGCAATTACAGTGCGGCGTCCATGTGCGTTGTACCCTAGCAACAACCCAAACGAGCGCGTGGTGTAGCGGTAAGAGCCTTGCTTCGTGAGCGCGGGGTCACTGGATCGAATCCCACTGGCGAGCCATTGCAATGTGTTGTGTTTCCTTTTTTTTGTTGTTGTTGTTGTAACCATTGGCTATTTCCAACCACTACCCATAGCATGAGTCACTGCTTGCGGGGTACGGGATGGTCTGATGGTTGACAGACATGCAATGAACGGAACAGACTGGGCCTTCAGTGTATAGATGTATACATATACTAGAATACACCTGACCGTGTATAATACCAATTTATTTGCAATGCCAATACTATACATTATGTAATGTCACAAACATTGACCTGGATACGATGATTTCAGAATCCCTTTTCCGGCTCGCATAACACGTTATTACAATTGACTGCAAAATAAAAGGTATTCAAGGCACCTACAGTTGTATGAAATGCCAAAAAAAACAAACGCAAAGGATCTCCAATAGGATTCGATCCAGCGATCCCGCGCTACGAAGCACGGCTCTTACCCCTGCACCACGCGTTTGTTAGATTCTTGCCAGCGTACAACGCGCATACAATAGACGCCGCACTGCATTTATTGCAATTAATTAATTTCTCGGAAACGGCTGAGAAGCGCACCTTACTACTTGCACCTGATATATGCCTTGTCATGTCCTACACGTGTACTAAAGATGGTTCAAATCGGTGACCCATGCATCGTATCCTCCCCTTGTAAGACACCCAGGAATAGCAAGCTTAGTTATGGAAGGGTTAAGGACAAAAACTGTAGGGGTAGACCAATGTTAGAATATGTTAAACAGATTGCTTTGGATGTAGGGTGTGGTAGCTATGTAGAGATGAAACGGTTAGCTCAAGACAGGGAGGAATGGAGAGCTGCATCAAACCAGTCAAAAGACTGAAGACTCTAACAACATCATTCAATTTTATTGTACATGCAGTATTGAACGAAAACCCTCCAAATGCCTTAATTAAAGGAACTTGTCAACAATGTCTGCTTGCCTGCTGATTCACGTTTTCTTGCTGCGAGATCTCACCATCGACGATAAATCTACACCTTAGTTGCAATTGCCTCCGACTGTTGCTCCACGTACGTTAATGCCATATCCAATGCACCTAATGCCCGTTGCTCACGGTAAAATGTTTCTTAAAATTTATTTTGCAACTAATTTTATAAAAATTTGACGAAATCAAGCTGTGTTGTTCACAGTAAAATTATTTTATAAAATCTCTGGATGTATCAGGATCGCCATCTACCGATAAACTTCTGAACCAAGAATCAGCTGTTCAACACACATTGGTTTGAGAGTATGGCTCCAACAAACAAAGCAAAAATTGCTGCTTTAGCTACAATTAAATGCCGTACAGTGGTAAGAAGGAAGAAAAGAAATGCTAGGAAGTCCTGGACTCGGAAATGGATAAAAAGAAGAGAGAGTAGAGGAATGCTGTCCTTGGTCGAAAATGAGTTGAGGTTAGAAGGTCAGAATTCATATAGGATTTTTCTAAGAATGGAGGAAAGCAGTTTTAAATAACTCCTAGATCTTGTTGGTCCCAAAATTATTCGACAGGACACTAACATGAGGCAAGCCATTTCTCCTGAAATGAGACTGCAAGGGAGTTCGAAACCCGTTGATCTTCGCCTTCACATCAGCCTGGCTTGTGTTCGGTTGAATTTGTGAAACATGGAGATTTCTGCCTCCCTTCTTGCATTTCTATTGTGGTATATGGGCGTTTTAACCTCATACAAACACTGATATTTCTGGTACTCGTCCGGTAAAACACTAATGCCCATTGCTCACGGTAAAATTTACCTTCAAATTTATTGTACAATAATTTAATTTTATAAAATTTCTGTTGCTCATGGTCAAATTCAAGTTTTATAAAACCTTTGATAAAACTTTCCATAAAATAGGACATGTTCTATTCCATAAAATAAATTTTACGAAACGAACCAATCAGGGAAGCTGACATGAAGATGATGCTGGTGCCATGTGGTGAGAAGATTATGAAGCTCGCTTGTAAACAAACACTTCGAAAATGGCAGGCTCCGGCTGGACTAAGGAAGCTGTTAGTGTTTTACCGGATGAGTACCAGAAATATCAGTGTTTGTATGAGGTTAAAACGCCCATATACCACAATAGAAATGCAAGAAGGGAGGCAGAAATCTCCATGTTTCACAAATTCGACCGAACACAAGCCAGGCTGATGTGAAGGCGAAGATAAACGGGTTTCGAACTCCCTTGCAGTCTCATTTCAGGAGAAATGGCTTGCCTCATGTTAGTGTCCTGTCGAATAATTTTGGGACCAACAAGATCTAGGAGTCATTTAAAACTGCTTTTCCCCATTCTTAGAAAAATTCTATATGAATTCTGATCTTCTAACCTCGACTCATTTTCGACCAAGGACAGCATTCCTCTACTCTCTCTTCCTTTTATCCATTCCCGAGTTCAGGACTTCCTAACATTTCTTTTCTTCCTTTTTACCACTGTACGACATATAATTGTAGCTAAAGCAGCAATTTTTGCTTTGTTTGTTGGAGCCATACTCTCAAACCAATATGTGTTGAACAGCTGATTCTTGGTTCAGAAGTTTATTGGTAGATGGCGATCCTGATAAATCCACGAATTTTATAAAATAATTTTACCATGAACAACACAGCTTGCTTTCGTCAAATTTTTATAAAATCAGTTGTAAAATAAATTTTAAGAAACATTTTATTGTGAGCAACGGGCATAACAGCTTCCTTAGTTCAGCCGGAGCCTGCCATTTTCGAAGTGTTTGTTTACAAGCGAGCTTCACAATCTTCTCACCACGTGGCGCCAGCATCATCTTCATGTCAGCTTCCCTGATTGGTTCGTTTCGTAAAGTTTTATCAAAGGTTTTATAAAACTGGAATTTGACGGTGAGCAACAGAAATTTTATAAAATTAAATTATTGTACAATAAATTTGAAGGTAAATTTTACCGTGAGCAACGGGCATAATCTTTATCTTAAGACATTGTTTTATCCTTTTGTTCTGCAATACCTCACTCTTCTCCTCCTCCTCCTCCTCCTCCTCCTCCTCCTCCTTCTTCAGTGCTTGTCCCACGGCTGCAACCTTCACACCGAGTGTGTCAGAATTTAGTGTACACCAAACGTTCAATTAAGTCTACTCGTATCGGATAACACAGAATGTTGGGTAAGTGAAGGTCGGTTGAGCGGGACTCGACTGTATTTATAAACCCTAACCTGAAATAAATATTACATAAGATATATCGGTATATAATTTATAATGTAATTGGGCAGGAGTTGTGTTGACCGACTGGAAATCTTTCTTTAATAATACAAAGTGAACCTGCAAGGTTGGACCCCCATCTTATGGTTGTGAGACTTATTGAACAGCACCAAGCAATTGTTGTTGCTTCATCAAGATTGGAAGTACCAGCAGAACCGACACAATCACATTGGAACTGTCTTGAAAAGTTAGAAGAAACCTTAAGAATCTTAGGCGGCTTCGGTGGCGTAGTTAGTAGCATGCTGAGCTACTATGCCCAAGATAGCGGGTTCAAACCCGCCCGAAGCCGTCGGATTTTTTAAGAGCGTTAAAAATCGCTCAGTATGCCTTCCTTCGGAGTGGAAGTAAAGCCGACGGTCCCATGTCATAGATTTATGGCATGTTAAAGAACTTTCCACTAATTGCACCTGTGTGAAACTAAATTGTATAGGTTAAGAATGTAAACAACACTCTTAGGTTGCTACGTTCGTTGCCAAGAGCCGACTGCGGTGGCGTCTAGTAGCTAAGTTCTGAACTAGTCCTAGTAGTCGTTGACGGTGGCGTTTGGTGGCAAAAGTAGGAACTACTTGAAATTAAGAGTATGCAGTCTTCACTTGAATTGAAAACAGATAACACACACTAATACAGTCATCACAATTAACACCGGTTATCAGACAGATTCTACACACACCCAAAGTACACGGGGCTACATGACCGCGATGTCGCAGCCCCTAAACTGAGGAACCAACCAACCAACCTTAAGCAACCAAAATTCTTAGTATGAAAGAAACTAGTGCTTCAGAAATAATCCTTTTGATCAACAGTTTTTTTGAATTTCTTTCAAATTTATCGGAGGGTGGAAGTGGTGGTCTGCAAGGGCCTAAAAAAAATTAGCTGATCTCAAGACTTAAACTTAAATTCCAAGTTTGTGAAAAACAAAAATTTAATGGTTTGCCTTTGCTCCTAAATCCGCACTTTAAAGACAGATAGTTTTTTCAGGCAAATGGTGAAGGCCCCACCATTCAAGAAAATGCCAACAAAAATGCTAGTCACTGAAGCAAAAAGAGTATCAGTCATCCAGTAATATGGTCCAACATATGCCCACTTCATCTACACATCCCACATCAGCCAGAAAAAAAAAATACTCGGCTATAGGACTCTCTCGCCTATAGTAGTACCCCCCTTAAATTTTGAGAGCCAAAATACAGAATTCTTGGAAATCGCTTATAGTACCCCTCCTTAATTATTGATTCAAAATACATTCTTGCAAATTGACGAATTCTTTTTTTTTTTTAAATTACAACTAAAATTAATCCTCTTTTATGACAAAAATTTTTTTCTTGTTACATTATTTAGTTATTCAGACGATATGACCGCCATTTTGCATACATTTACCGCGTACGCGATTGGGCAAGATGTCGAATTGTGTAGCCAATAGGCTTCACCCAATATCCAATAGAAGATGCCACACTATTGGCCGAGTAGAAGCGCCAAGTTTAAAATCCGACCAATGAAAGTTATGGTTTCATAGCTTGCCAGTAGGCTTCACCCAATATCCAATAGAAGATGCCACACTATTGATACTAAGATTTTTGCTTAGCAAGGGATAGTAGTGAATGTCATTGGGGGATAGCCGGGAATAGTGGTGGATAAGTGAGGTTATGGCAGTGTCATAATGGGCTGATTAAAGATGTAAACTTCGTTTATTTTGATTAAACATATCGTACTATGTAGCATCAAAATAAAATCCAGAAGCTTATTTTTACTCCCTCTCTCTTTCCCAAAAGAATGGATTTTTGCAAAGTTCGCGTCCATAATACCCCCCCCCCCCCTCAAATTCGGAACTAAAAATTTCGGGAAAAAAGGGGGTCTTATAGTAGAGTAAATACGGTATATTCCCTGTACTCAAAGCTTCTTTCACATCAACCAGTCCAGTTTTATGTTGAAGATGAAGTTGCTGCCTACTTAAATGAAGGTTTATTGGATCAATCATAAAGTCCAATTTCTTACTGGAAAACCAATACTAAGTATCCTACTTTAAGAAAACTAGCCAAAAAGTATCTTTGCATCAAACCAACATCAGTTTATTCAAAAAGAGCGTTCAATGCAGCTGGCAATTTGGTGGATAAGAAAAGAAACTTCTTGATGCAGATGGAATTCATATGCTGTTTTCAGTCGGTCAACTCGATTGTACCCAATTGTAATGGGTGTTTCCTAATCCTGAAAAAGTGTACATGAGATCAATAAATACACTGGGATAACCCGTTTCGACCCATCAAGCGATCGTCAGATCCTAATTGATCATGTTGACCAACTAAATTTCGATTACTAAGGCAACACTGAAATAGGGCTTCCAACACGATAATGTGCTATTGTTCTTGTATATGAACATTCAAGATTGATCTGAGATTACATTTTCAGGCAAAGAACGAATAGAGAATTTTCATTATTTCTCTATTTTTCTTTTCTCAAAAGTAACTACAGTGTACTCCCGATAATTCGCTTTGCGGTTAATTCACGGTTCTCTGGGCTATCTTTTATAATAGCAATTCTTACAGCAACTAATCATCCCGCTAAATAAAAGAATCTCTCCGTCATTTAGAAGAATTTTAACGCGATACGATGCATGGAGACCAAGTCATTGAGATTTGAGAAGACTGAACTGCGTTTCTCAGAGATGTAACATTAGGTCTACTTGTGCACTGCTACCAGAATGTTGCAATCTTGGAACCATACGAGCATTTCGCCGAAAGGGATTTCTTTTATCTTCAGTGTTGAGACAATGCAAAGGGGAATGCACTTGCACTCAGAACCTACCCTCCCTTTCCCAACAGCCACACCCCAAGGTCGCTGGTCTATGAGTTTTGAAGGGACAGCGTATTGTAAATAGCGATTATTGGCCGATGGTACAAACCTACGCGACGCCGCGCCGAGTCCGTGTTTGTTACTTGATCTCCATCAGCTGGTTTTGCAGTCAACATGCTACTACACTCGCATAAAAGCAAGCGTTTGCTGGCTTCTGTGAGGACGATATTTCAAACGGGCAAGCTGGTCTCGCTATGATGACAATAAGGTAAAACCTGGATGAATGTCAAGATGCAGAGGGAAGTGACATGCTGTAATTGAGTAGTTAGACATTGATAAAGACGATTATGGTTTCAAACATGGAAGCGAGGAGAATATTGTACGGAATTTGACTGTCGGTGAGGAAAACGGAGATCTAGTGCAGGAGTGATCCAGCGGAAAACCCGAAAGTTTCCCCACAGTCTAAAGTCACACATCTCTTATATAGAAATATATAATAGAATATTCTTTCTCATATATTGTTTTCTTCAGAAATATACAATCTAAAATTAGAAAAAATAAACTAAGAAACAAAAAGTGATTACAGTCTTTTTTTCTAAGTTATTAATATTGACATCATCCACACACCTCTAGGATAGTTTGTCGTACAATGCAATGTAGCAAAGGGTTATAATTTATAATTATTCTTTTGCGTGTTATTATTATTATTATTATTATTATTAACCTTGATTGGTCACATTGGACCACTTGAGTCGTTCCACAATCACTTCTTCTTTGAAGGTAGTACTGCTTGGTTCTTGCGCTCTTTCCAGTACTTTTTCATTCTTTCAGATCGGGATTTTCTCAACTCATCTGAAATCTCCATAGGCTTTCTGTGTGTCATTTCTGCAGAAAATTTGTGAGTTTTAAGAATGGTGTTAATTTTATTTTTCTCCTCGGCATCTGTTATCTTGAGTCCAACTGCTTTGAGATCTTGTTGGATTTCTTGGATCCATTTTCCTCCAGTTTTCTTTCCTAGATTTCTCATCACCAGTTGGCGTACAATTCTGTTTTCTGGAAGCCGTAAGATGTGAAAAAAATATGAAATTCTTTTCTTCTTCATTGTGCTGGTGATTGGATCAATCTCACGATAGACAGTTTCATTTGGGAGAATCCTCCAGACTCCCTCAACCTGATACTTTTTATTTATGCACGTTCTAATGATTCTTCTTTCCGTTTTGAGGAGCTGATCAGTTCTTTGTTCATTTTTAATTTGGAACAGTGTTTCACAAGCATAAGTGGCTTCAGGGAGAGTTACAGTTTTATAATGTTGGATCTTAGTAGCTATTGATAGGCATTTTTTATTATATGTTGACCAGGTTAGAGATTGTGCCTTTTTCATTTTATTTGTTCTATTTATCCAAGTTACTTTTTCGTTTAAGTTATGTGTTATAATTACTCCAAGATACTTAAATTGAGGAACTAGGTTAATTTTATGATCATTTATATAGACTTCATTTATATCTAAGGGTTTCATAGGCATGATCTCAGTTTTTTCAAAGGATATCTGTAATCCTATCCCTTGAGCAATTTCTTGGAGACTAGTGATCTGAGTACAAACCTCTTCCTTGTCTAGTGCTAAAAGAGCCAAGTCATCTGCAAATCCTAAGCAGTTTATTTTTATTGATGGTTTTGTTCCAATTTTGATCTTAGGAGGGTTTTCCTTTTGCCAAACCTTCATGATATAATCAAGAGCCACATTGAAAAGCAGAGGGGATAATCCATCACCTTGTCTGAGACCAGTTTTTACTGTGAAAGCTGTTGATATTTCTCCCCTAAATTTAACTTTCGAATTTGTGTTTGTTAATGTTAATTGAATGATTTTTATCAATTTAGGATGGAGACCGTATGATCTGAGGATTTTTAGCAGTGTCAGTCTATGAGTACTATCATAGGCTTTCTTGAAATCTATAAAAGAGATAAAGAGTTGCTTATTTCTGTTTTTGTAATATTCCATTATTAATTTCAGGCTAAGGATTTGGTCTGGACAACTTCTGTAAGGGCGAAATCCTCCTTGATATTCTCCAAGTTGTGGTTCCAGAATGTTTTTGATCCTGTTGTAAATTATACGAGAGAAAATTTTATATGTGCAGTCCAGAAGGGTAATTCCTCTGTAGTTATCTGGGTTCGTTTTGTCTCCTTTCTTAAATAATGGATGGATTATTCCTGTGGTCCAGTGTGCAGGAATTTCTTCAGTAATCCACATTTTAACTAGATGTTGATGAAGATTTATAATCGCAGGTTTACCAGCATTTTTCCAGATTTCAGCAAAGACTAAGTCTTCACCACAAGTTTTGTAATTTTTTTGTTCTTTAATTGCGAGTTCTACTTCATTAATGTTTGGAGGATTTATTAAATCAGGTGAAGTTAAAATAGGTGTATCAGTGTTTACTTGCAGGGTTTCCAGTGGATCATCACAATTTAACAGTTTCTCGAATGCTTCTGCAAGGATCTCTGTATTTTCTTGGTTAGAATGTGCTAACTTTCCTGTTTGATTTTTCAACATTAATGTTGGAGCTTCAATTTTTTTTTAGATATTTACCAAATGTTTTGTAATAATCTCGAGATTGCTTTTTCTTGAAATCGTCTTCTATCTTTTCCAGTGTATTTTTAAGATGATTACGTTTCGTTTGTCTGATGATTTTATGGGTTAATTTTCTTTGTATAGTTAGTTCTAAATTTGATTCTTCTGACTTTAGAGCTTGATGTTTTATCCATGCTTGGTGTCTTTTCTCTATTGCTTGATCACAATCTACATTCCACCATTCATGTTTTTTCCTTGGATTTATTGGTGCTAATAAAATACAGTTCAATAGTTTTGTTTTACTAGGCTTAAAAAAAAAAACAACATAACTGCGGATAATTCACAGTTTTCAATAATTCGCGGAAGTTCGAACATTAATTACTGCGAATTATCGGGAGTGCTCTGTTTTAGTAATTATGGCTAACTTATGACTGATGTAAAATTACATCACTTCCTTTGTTTATAATAAACATGTCTCCTCTCCAGTCTCAACTTGGTTGGGTTCTTTTCCTTTGAAACCTCTCAAAAGTTTTAATTTGAAATAAGAATCATTTAAATTACTTATGCATATTTTTTTTAGCAACTAAGTCAACTCTTACCCATTGCAAGACATAATGTAATAACAAAAATTCTAAGAAAAGTCTAAAATGTATGGAGTATTGTAGCATAATTTTTCATTGATTCCTGTTTCTGAAGAAGTATCGATGCTTGAGTTTAGAAAAAGGAAAGATTCGCAATGGATTCAAGGATTCGGGTTCAAAATCTTGGATTTGAATTTAGTAAAATTTTAGATTCGACCCAACACTACTTCAAATGTAGAATAAAGTTGCATTAAAATCAAATAATTGAAGCTGGAAGAAGAACAGCCAGAAGATTACCAGATATGGATGGGGATAAAGAAGAACAAAAACCTTGATCGATTACATTCTGGTAGAAAAAGGACAACACAAATACCTTATGGATGTTACAGCCATGCCTGAGGAGGCTTTTGGGGGAAATCATAGGGCAGTAATAGCCAAGTTGAAAGTTGGAAACATCAGAAAATTGAAGGAAAGAAAAGAAAGAAAAATAAGAACATGGAGAATGAAGGACAGACAGGTGCTAGTAAGATGGGGTTGCAACAACTAATACTAAAGACAGATGTTGGGTGGGTGGAAGAAGAATGGAAAAATTTTAAGGATGTATTTATTAGTTGTGCAGAGAAGACATGTGGAAGAACATCAGGAAAGATAAAAGATAATGAAACATCATGATGGAATGAAAGAGTAAGAGAAAAAGTGAAGGAAAAGAAGAAGAGTTGGAAAGAGTGGAAAATAAAAAAGGACAGAAGAAAGTTGAATGAGATACTGTGTGCAGAATCTTAAACAAATTTGCAAGAAAGTAGTGGCTTAAGAGAAGAAGTAAAGTTGGGACTTGTATTTAATCGTATGGTGAGTACAACAAGGAATTCATAAGTTCAGGTTCATGTTCTTTCACCACACAACAGCACTTTCTGAAAGATGAAACAGGTCCCTGTGGCTTCCGGAGTAGGCTTGAAGAGGGCAGCACAGGATGACATGGTCCATGGTCTGCTCCTCTTCATTGCATTCACACATTGGAGAATCCATCCAGCCCCACTTATGGTGCAAGAAATTACAGCGTCCATGCCCAGTTCTCAGTCTGTTGAGGCGACACCATAGTTTTCTTGGGAGGTCAAACCCATTCATTTTCCGAGTTGGATTTATCTCCTGAGCATTAGTACCAGATGTTGAATTTGACCACACAGGAAATAAAAGAAGATTGTTAGTGTGGAAATAAACTATTGTTTAGTCAAGACTAAAAGGAAGGGACATGTGAACCCTGGAGTTGTGAAAAACAAAGAAGGAATGATATTGTCGGAACCTGAAGAGATTAATAACTGATGGAGAGAATATTTTCATGAACTGCTAAATGTGAGGATTGTAATGTGCACAGAAGCTATTGAAGTGCAAGAAGAAGGAATGGAGGCAGAGGTGGTATTGGCCTTAAGGAAGATGAAAATCATTTTTGAAAGCCTTTGTCTGGAGCGAGACACTCTATGGAAGTGAAACTTGGACTGTTGGAGCAGCAGAAAAGAGAAAAATAGGAGCATTTGAAATGTAGTTTTGCAGGAGAATGATGATGAAGATCATATGTTTCTGGTGACTGTAATGAACAGAAGAGATAGGTTGGTAGGACACGTACTAAGGCACGCAGGAATAGCAAACTTAGTTATTGAAGGAAGGGTCGAGGGCAAGAACTGCAGGGGTATACGAGCATTAGAGTATGTTAAACAGATTGCCTCAGGTGTAAGAAATGGTAGCAATGTAGAGATGATAGCTCAGGACAGAGAGGCATGGACAGCTGCATCAAACCAGTCGATATACTGAAGACTTGAACACTCTAGTGTATTTGTAATTAAGGCCAGATTTGAGTAGGAGGTGGCTGTGGCCTCAATTGAGGTACCATCTCCAGCATTTGCTTGGAGTAGAAGTGGGAAACAATGGAAAACCACTTCTAGGATGGTTGAATTGGGATGCGAACCCACCTTTTCTCTGTTCAACTTCACGAGACAGAGTGTACCCTATTCCAGCCCTCAAACGACTGCTGTATTAATTTCTTGGTAGAGCTGGCAATCAAACCCAGCCACTATACCACAAGGTGGGCCCCGTCTCAAGTCACAGATATTAAACTTGTAAAATACAGTGAAGCCTCTAAATTTTCTCCATTCACTCTTCCCTAAGCAACTCTTACTGATGAACTTCTGTGCTGAGTACTTAAGACTTTCACCTTAATAATACCGTATATTGTGAAATAACTATAAATGTTATGGCTTGAATCTTATGTTCTTCTTTTCCTTTGCAGCTGCCTATACTGCTTGTGCCTAAGTCTGGGACAATGGAACACAAACCAAAGATTGCTGGCCTTGCCTTTACAGAATCTTCAAGTTATGATTTTGGACTGCATAGTGATTTTATAGAAGATTCCATTATTGAGAACCACCTCCAAATATTTTATTTATTTTTGCAACACACCCAGCGTCCCAATACGTATTGTGATATATTTGTAAATTTGGCGTGTACATCGTATAGAATAGATATTTTAAATTAAATACTCAAGACATTGCTTCAAGCTTTGTTTCCTACATCATACTAAGTTTATTTCACTCCCATTCCTAATTTATATGGTAGCCTTCTGGATTGTCCGTAGATGCTAGGTATTTTACTCTGTGATTGAACTAAGAAGAGACTGTTGAGTGAAGTGAAATATCTTATTTTGATTTCTTTTAGTGGTGCCATCTTTTGTGGGAATACTTGATTCCATATAAAACTCATATTATTTATTGCTCAATGTTTACACTCTGTTCTTTTTCTTGTGGTGCACTTATTTTACAAATGGTACACTATTATATTCTAAGCATATTATATATTGTCACAATACATGTAAATAAGATTGAAGAAAGGGAGAATAGCCTTAAGTCAGGTCTTAGACTTAAAATATTGTAGATTTAAGTTTCAAAGTAACATTAAATGAAATTTTCAAAGCATATTCTATAAACAATGCCACTTAATTTCAAGTGTCATCGATTTATATATACCTTATAGATATATATACTCTGTTCACACATGCAAAAAGAAGTGAGGTTTGAGTGTATCATGTGACATAGCAGCTGTGAAAGTCTACAATCAGTATTATAGCTGTTACAGCTATTGAACTGTCTTATGTTTAAAGTGTTAATTCATTGTATCATATTACATGGGTAGCCAAGTTCTGTATCCATATCATTTCTGACCCACTTGTGACTGAACTTATAATTTATACAGCATTTAAAATGCTCTAACTCAGGGAAATTCAGGTGGAGATTACTTATCAGAGTTTGAAATCTGTATTCATGTGTCTAGATTTTGCTTTGTATATTCTTTGTAGATTTGTCAGTTAAGTTGCACATTGTGTGGAGTTGACGAAAAGGTATCCACTTGATGTGTCTGTGATGAGTCTCCAGTGGGGTCACTATATGATTGTAAAAATAACATCTTACATACCTGCCAACTTTTACGGTTTATCCGTAAAATTTACGGAAATTGCAGCATTTTACGGTTTTACGGATGAACGGTGTCATTTTACGATTTCGCGGACAAAAATTTGAAAAGATAATTTACATTCGATAATACCGCCCACTTCCGTACAATCGATTGTTTGCGTGGGTCGAAGGCAAGTCCACGATAGTCGATAACTCGTTCTTTGATATGATTCGTACTTTTAACCGTGTGATGTTTGTGTCTTCATTGTAATTGAATTTGAAGCCGGGATAACCGTTCTTCCATGTGAATCTTAGGTGTCGACAGGCTCTGCTTCGCATATTCTTTGTTCCGCTCCGTTCGCTCGTTGCGATTTAAACCATATTCTTTGACCACGTGAGTTGTTCATTGTTCGCGAAGTTGGCGTTCCTTGAATGTTTTCGTCTTTTAAGGTTATGGCATATTTTAATGAAGCGTTCGAGTTTTTGTGCTATAACTTCGTGCTTCGCAGTTTCCTGTATTCCTTGGACTAATTACATTCGTTCCACGTGTGTGTTTGTTTTTTATTTCTACCATGTGCATATTTTTTCTTCACGTTGACAGTGACGTAATTAGGGCCGAGTGTCTGTTTACTTCCTTTTTGGTGGAACACAATGTGCCCTTAAGTGCGGCTGATCATGCTGATGCTTTATTTAAGATGTTTCCAACATCAGAAGTTGCAAAGAAATATAGTTGTGGTCGCACGAAAACGACATGCTTTGTAAATAAAATGGCAAAAAATGCATCATCTGAAGTTGTTAAGTGCCTTCAGAACGGACCGGATACAGATAAATCCCTTTTCTTTCCATCAGTGAGAAACTACTTTTGTACTGCCTGTGACTACATCAACAAGTTTCCACTCAAGGATGACGTGTTAAAGAATGCTCAAGTTGCTAGGTTAGACAAAATTGAAGATGGACAGTTTTCTTCCATTCGTTTTTTCTTGGAAAAGTTTCCTATCATGTTATGCAAGGAAGAGAATGAAACTACAGATGAGGTGGTGAATGACCTTCAGAGGCAGTTCACAGCTCTTCAGGTAGATGACACTTCGGCTGCACATCAAGATGCTGCAAGTGATTCCAATTGGGCACAAATATCAAGAATTCGTGGAGCCGATAGACTTCTTAAGTATAACCGAATTTCTAGAGTAATGCTCTCTGTTCTCACCATACCCCATAGCAATGCAGAATGTCAACGTGTTTTTAGCCTTGTGAAGAAAAATAGAACACAGTTCAGGTCATCCATGTCCAATGAATCTCTGGAGTCTATTTCTATTTTGAAGACCAGGAGTTCTGGTCGCTGTTATGACAAAACATTTTCTCATGACTTTTTGCAGGAAGCTAAAAAGACCACAACCATGACTTTAAAGTCGAACTAGCATGTGATTTGCAGTGTGTATTATATTATTTCTTGCCTGTGTTACGTTAAACAAGTTTTATTGTGTAAAGCCTTTTTCAATTATCGTATATCAGCTTAATCTATCAAGGAAGTCCTGTTATGTGTGCTCCAAACCAATATTCACCACGCCTGCTGCTGATTAACATGGATTTCTTCTGGATTGTTATGTTCATCTACAAATTATGTAAGTAGATATGATTTCATTGAAGTATCCTGTTTAAAGCATGAATTATTGTATTTTGTAGCCCAGAAGTATTATTATTTTCGTCAAGCCGGGGGTATATCGAAAATCGTTCGATTTTTTGTCGCGCGTGAGTTTTACTGATAGCCCTTTTCAAAAGTTGGCAGGTATGATCTTATTTTGCTTTGTTACGAAATCTCTTTCCAATAAGCATAATGTTGGACATGAAAGAGTTACTCTTGTGAGCATTTTGTGCTGAGGTAATTTACCTTCAAGTTATTAAATTGTGGTGAAGAAAATTTTGATGAAAATATATTGTAATGAGTGTAGATCAACTTGTATGGAGTTTTTCTTACAATTTACTTAATGTCCACATATACTTACCATACATTTGTCGCAAGGGGCTCTTGAGAGATACTTAAAAATACTTCCTTCAGTGTTTGACCTGTGTGTTCCTGAGTCCATCCTTTGCTTCTTTTGTTTGGTTTATTACTTTCCCAGTCTTCCTTTCCTTCGTTTATCTACCTCTTCCTGTGCCATCATTTTTAAACAGAAGATCTCATTGAAGAATGTCCACCACTACTTGCTGTTTTCAGTGATGGTACCATCATGATGATACCATGATATTCAGTGGATTGATTACCTACCCTTGATATTCAGGTGGAGCCAATTTTTCAGTGTTGCCTTATTGATAACTGATATTACACCTTTTCAGTCGGTCAACTTAATATAATTCCAATTATTGGAACATGCAGACTACAGGAGAGAAAATACTAAGGGATGACATGTTTTGCTCGTCAAGCCTGTGTCATAAGATCCAAATATGCAAGACGAAATAGCTGTACAGAACACTGCCAAACCTACAATGACACCCACTATGCTCCTTTCCCTCCAGAAATAAAAACCTATCCTAAACCTAGAAAGTGTAGCAACTATTACCGATAAACACTAAAGCTTCAAGCATCTGAAAAACGAACTACGGTACAGTATTTATATTCCTACTACCGTAAAACTAGGTGAATAGGATCAGTGGTGTGAAAGGGATCAAAACTTTGTTGGTGAACATAAACATATGTTACATGTGTTGGTACAACGCTATGCTAAAACATGTTTTCCAATTATTAAGTTGGCAGTACTTAACACATTGATGTCGGGCCCCGGAGATCTCCGTAGCAGAGCGGCCAGCGGTGACTGACCGGCCCCGGAAATCTCCGTTTTTCTGCGCGGGCTTAGTTTACGGCTTGTTGTGCCATCTGTTGAGTAACGTTTGAACTAATTACTGGCGAGGCATGGAATAGAGTGATTGTAGATGTTAGTGTTGATATATTTTTCCACTTGTATGATCATTATGGCTGTGAAATCTCCATGGATACAGAGGTGATCTTACCCGCCAAGAGTCAATGCACAAGATGGCATGGCCATGGCAACATGCTTTGTGCGACGATGAAATATTTCACGATTTGTGTGCAGATTCGTAGTCTGATGTTCCCAGTGATATAGAAGATGAAATTAGTGATAGTGGCAGTGACTTTGGGCCCTCTACGTCAAGTAATCCGCGTGGTTTGGTGAGTGACAGTGATTCTAGTAGTGAGGATGAGGTAAACATTTGTTTACATGGAATGGACACACTCGTGGATTTACGAAGGACAATCCAGACATACATTTGGAACATTCAAGAACGACTAGAATATCTGGTGAGTAGGAATTCAATGTTTGAACTTTATATGATTACTGGAATAGAATTTATGGCCAATTTACTAAAGCTGTGCATCCTGGTGATTACACTCAAAAATCATCCGGTCCACAGGGTATGTGACAAACTCAGGCATCCGGTCTCCAATGTGTTAACAGAACACACATTCAACCTGAAGCTACAAGTTTTTCGAAATTAGCCTGGTGAAATAACTTCGTGTGAAACATGTGCTTGCACTAGCATTTGCAAAATTTGTTTTTTTATATTTGGATAAGGTATGTTTAGTGAATTCATTTCAAATATCATCTTCAGTTTGCATATTATCAGTTTGATAAAATCTTATTTGTTTTGTGTCCTGCCTTATTTTTCTGACTGGCAGGTGAATAGGATCAGATACTTTGATGTTAAGTTTGAGTATGCCGTGACAGTACAAACCAGATCTACACTGCAAAGCTGACCTAAACTCTATAGAAAGAGCTAGGTTAGCTCTGAGAAATAAGGACCGAGTATAGAAAGGCGGCAAATAAATTATCAATTCCATGAAGTGCTGTAGGAGACTGGGTCCAAGTAAGTTTTCTCCAGATACCAGGAAACAAGGCACAAGCAAGCTGCTTTATTTTGTAGGCCAAATTTTGCGGTCTGTCAACAGTAAAGATGAGAAGAAATTCGAAGGGAAGTTTGTTAGATGCAAATCCACAAGAGACTTCCAAGGACACATCTATGTGATTCCAGCTGTGGAGGACATTACTCGCTTCTCTTGTGAGCAAATAGTTGGGAGACTGAAGGACCCCGAAGTTATCCGTAGGGGGCAACTTAAGTTTGCATTCAATTATAACACCCTATAGTTGTTATCACCAATTTTATAATTTACGTAGTGAATACGTTGTCATTCAACTAAATATGTATATTTTTTAAGTAATAAATTGTTTTACAGGTTTTTTCACTATCGGCAGTTTTATTTAAATATGATGTGATATTTCTAGGAATAGTCCAGAGTCCTAAATAATGGTCCCTTTCACCCTACAGTTCATCTGAATAGGATTAGTCATAGAAATGAAAGAGTGATCCTATTCACCCGACCTGGTGGGGTGAATAGGATCATGCACTTAATTAGGTATATTCACTTAATTTTTCGAGATAGAGGCAAATTTACTAACAATCTACTGATGTGGACTCGTGTTTCAATTAAAAGAACACAAAATAAAGTTCAGTGGTTCAAAAGTTGCAGACAGTCCAAGTTCAAAAGTGATCCCGTTCACCTCGCTTCACGGTCTGTTGCAAGACTGAAAAATGGTGGTTCCATAAACAAACAGACTCCCTCCCCCAACTAATCTATGAAGGTGTAGCTACTATTGCTGAAATATACTCAGTGGCGGTTTTAGAACATGGGCACACGGTCATGTGCCCCACCATTAAACATTCTCCTTGGGTCGTAGTCGTCTTGATAGTCCTTCCGTGGTAATGGCGCTTATGTCGCGACCAAGCAGTTCAATCGCCTTGCTGTTCACTTTCCCAACAGTAGGAGTCTGTCACAACAAGGTGCTGGGCACATGTCTTATGAGACCAACACAGTGTTGCCACATGCTTCCTATTCCTGGCTCTGTAACTTCATCCCTTCCTATTCAGCGGGGCGAGGTGGAGAGAGGAGCTATGGGAATTTCTTCGACTTGGGGCACAAGAATCTTGTGACGAGACTGTCAAATGGCCGTGAAAGTAGCAAGTTGGGGAGGGGCGGAGAGGGGTGTTTAAGTGCACCGTAAGAGGGCAGACAAGTTCATAAATGGCGTATTTACATACCCTCGGCAATTTTCCAACAAATTAATGTACGATACATCCCTCTGAACACTGCGCTCTTTATTAATATGTAAGAAGAAAAATCAACATATGTAATATGCATTGAGACAGAAACGTAACATTTTGAACGTAGGCTATGTTCCGTAAGTGAATTTGTATTATGTTATAACGTGAAGTTTGAGAATTCTCTTAATCTAGGCCTAGGGGAATACACACCTGCGTGGCGCCTGCGATATTGAGTTATAAATGTGTATGTGTGCGGTGGTCTTTTGTAGTGTTCAGTAATATTAATCTTACATAATATTTGTTATTGGAAGCGTGATTTGCGAGGTGCGAATAGCGCGTACCCGTGTTAAACATAATAAAAATATACACTGAGCGCGTATTTCGTCGTAAAAGGTAAGCGGTTAATTCCTAATTGTCGCTTATCTATTATGTGCCATTCTGATTTTAGACCGTAACTGAATGCTGCGACAAATTACTTCATAATTTTCACGCATTGGAGGTGTTCATGTCGTTAACGATGATGATGATGATGATAATTGTTGTTTTAAGGGGCCTAACATGTAGGTTATCGGCCCCTAATGGTTTGGGTGATAGTGAAAGATGAGATGAGAATGAAAACTATATAACTAATACTAACTACAGACTTACATACTAGAAGATGAAATGATAAACAAATCAACGATAAGGCAAATAAAGGACAGTAAGAAAAGAAATACCTCCTACCCTCAAAGAATGAGGATTGAGGGACTTGGAAGGAAGGAGAGCCATGAAAGGCACATAGGAAAGCCAAAGAGGAGAGGGCCTAACCCAAGGTGACAAAACGGACCCAGCTCAGGAATACCTCGGGGTCGTCAACTCCCGAGCTCACCAGCCGTGAGCACTTGAGGGTATAGCAAATGCAGGGTGCACCAGAAGTGGTGAGGCTACGTACACCCTGCCTCCTCGAGGGCCTTGTTCAGAAGGCAGGAGATAACATGAAAAGAAAAAGAAGGCTGACCCCTCGAAGAAGGAGAGTATCAGGAAAGACGAGACAAAGGCTAATTAAGGCGGGAAAGTGAAAGACTCCCTTGGCCTCGGGTACCCTAATACTAACATGAAGTATAACATAAATTTCTCGCCAAATCAATACTTTTTACTTACTTAAAAATTCTATATGTACATGTTTCGAAAACACACAATGTTTTCTTCCTCAGCCCACTTATTGGTGTTAAACATCATAAAACATCGATAACCTCACTAAATAACAAAAACACAGTTCACATTTCTTCTCTTGTTCTTACTTTGTTAGGCCTGTGTCATTCGACACATTAATGTCACTCACGGAATAAACACTTTTAGTTGAAGTAATGAATATTGACACATTTACTCATTGCTAGTTTCAACGTGGGTTGCTGAAATGCACACAAGTGTCGTATAACCTTGCCAAAAGCGGAGAAAACAACTAACCAGCACCCAGGAAGGTAATTAATTGGGTGTGGCGTCATGAAAATAAATCGAGTCAGGAATGTATGTTGGAATTAAACTATTGCGGTGGGGGTTGAGGAGGTGGTTTGCGTTTTTTATTATTATTTAAATAATCTGCTAATAAATCTAACAATTCATTCGTTTCAAAATTAACCTCGTTTAGATTATTGCATTCCTTTGACCTCTGATAAGTAATGATATGAATATTTTCCAAAATATTCATATAGCTGCCCTTCGATGCGTAATGCAAAATTTTGACGTCATTATTTATGTCCGTGAACTAATGTCCTGTTTCTTCCATGTGAACCGCCATGGCTGAAAACTTCCTGTGTTTTGTGGCCGAAACATGCTCAGCATAACGAGTACGTATGCTCCTACCCGTCTGTCCCGCGTAATTTGAATTGCAAAAATTACATCTGAGCTCATAAACTCCCAATTTTAAATGTTTATCACTACTGTTGACTTTATTGGAGTTGAAAAATTTGTTGAAATTAGAATTATTGGTTTTAAAGGCGACGTTCATATTGTGTTTCTTTAGGATGTTGGTTACTGTGTAAATGCTTCGATTTACGTAGGTGAAGGTGGCAAGTGCTTTCTTTGTTGTGTCCTCTCTAACTAATTTTGTTAAGGATCTGTTTTTCAACTTGTAAATTAATCTGCTGACATAATTGTGGTTGTAACCATTGAGTTTAGCTATTTGATATATAATGTCAATTTCTTGCTTCCGGTCATGATCAGAGGAAGGGATTCTTAACGCTCTATTAATGAGGCTTATGAACGTTGCATTCTTGTGTCCGCCCGGATGGTTAGAAACCTGCCGTATAACTGTACTCGTTTGCGATGGTTTTCTGTAAACTTTATAATGCAGACGATTGTCTTTTTTAATCACAGTTATATCCAGATAATTGATTTTATTATCGACTTCTGAATCTAAAGTAAATTTAATATTGCTGTCAATTATGTTCAAATCATCCAATATTTGCTCTATCGCTTGAACTTGGTTATTGATAATGATGAAGATATCGTCTACATATCTTCCCCAGAAAACGATGCCACTAATTTGGTTAATAATTTTCTCATGTTCAATGTGGTCAAGGTAAATGTTGGCCAAGACACCCGATAATGGAGATCCCATTGCAAGGCCTTCGGATTGTTTATACATTTTCTTGTTGAACAAAAAAACGTTGTTGTCGGTGACAAAGGTTAAAATTGAAATAAATTCCTCGATTTCCACTTTAGATAATTCACTACTGTTAATTAATCTATCCTGAATGATCTTGATCGTTTTCTTGACCAGGATGTTAGTATACATGTCTTTAATGTCGATCGAATGCATAGTGTTATTCTCGTTTATTTTCAAGTCTATGGTTCTTTCACAGAAATGCATGGAGTTAACGAAAGAACAGTCGGCCTGGAGTTTGTAGTGTTTATTAAGAAACTCTTGGGCAAATTTCGCTAGTTTGTACGTTGGGCTATTCCTGAAGTTTACAATAGGCCTAATAGGGGTGCTAGGTTTATGAATTTTCGGAAGAGATCTCAAAGCGGGAATGCCGGGGTTCATGCTTACTAGCTTATCTGCTTGCTTTTCATCTAAAATAAAAATAGTGTTCTTCAAAAGTTGTTTCAAACGTTTCTGAATGACGTTGGTAGGGTCCTTTTTGACTTCTGTGAAATTGCCAGAATTAAGAAACTCGATTGTTTTATTGACGTAATCGTCTTCGCTCATTAATACTGTTGTGTTGCCTTTATCTGCTTTGGTTATAATAATGTTGTTGTCATTGATTTTGGTGATGAGACTTTTGAACTTGTTGTTTAAATCGCAACATATATTGATCTTTTTCTTGCTTGAATTAATTATCTTCTTAATTTTCTTATTAGTTTCAAATCTAACGGCATTTAGTTCTTCAATGGGCAGTTTCCTAATGGCTGTTTCAGCTTCGGCTACTAGGACGGTTGGATCGTTTTTATTTAGCTTTTGCTCCCAGTTGTGTTTGGGACCCTTTTGGAGAATCTCTAGATCGCTCTGGTGGAAATTGACATTAGTTAAGTTTATAACTGGGCTTTGGAAAATATGGCAATTGTTCACATCAGGTGCGTTTTGGTTACTGGGCATTTTCTGCGAGTTGACTAAATAAAAGAATTTATTGTTTAAAGTATTGACCTTTTTTATAACGCAAGAGTGCGTTATATGACTCACGATTATTTGGTAGTTATCCCATTCTTTCTTATCTATAGAATTAGCTGCCTCTAAGTGGGCGCGGTATAAGGCATTACTGATGTAGTTCTTTTTCATGAAAAGATCTGAAAGTTAAATTGGCTAACGTCATTAAGGACATCGATTTTCTTAAGAAATGCAAGAAACACAAATTAATTCCTCAACATCTTAAGGGCTACCAAAGAAAAGGGCATTCCAACCCATACGAAAGACATACACAATTCTTGGTGAACAACAAAATTCTTAGTCGTGAAATAAAGTTTCTTTTTACATCAGTAATGCCTTATACCGCGCCCACTTAGTTATTCTTACTTCAGCCAGCGAAGTTACAGTTATACTGCCCGTCTACGTCGTGCTACGATTGCCAGTCTGTTATACTGTCAGTATTTTCTTCAATGTTAGGACTTAGTCCGTGGAGACTATGTTGGACGGGAGAAAAGACAGAGTGGAAATGGGTAGCAAACATGTTGGCTTTTTCTTGAAATGAAGTTGGCACTATGTTATCTGATCGTATAGGATATGTAGGGGAAGGAGGTTGGGTATTCGTCAGTCGTCGGAACGTAGGCCAAAATTTGGAGGCATCGGGGGTATCGGAGAGTCGCGTACAGGTATTAGTCCAGTATTTGCGTTTTATAGCTTTTATATATGATTTGGCATGGCGATGGTGAAGTCGATGTTGGTGTAGGTCAGCCGGGTCACGAGTGCGAATATATGTACGGTAATAGTCATGGGAGAGCCGTAGGAGTTTTAAGGCTTTTGGAGGTAATGGCGGTTTAGTTGGGTGGCGGGAATGGCGAGGGATGTGAAGGCGATCGGCAGTCAGGAGGGCAGATTTTGCTTCTACTATAAGGGTTTGGAGATTGGGAAGGGAGGTTGGTGGTGTGGTTGTTTCTAGGAGTGAGGTGATGGTGTTTCGGTAGGCGTTCCAGTTGGTTATCTTATATTGACGGGTAGGAGGGGGGCGATTTGAGTCTGTTGAACGGGGAAATATGTTTGGTATGGATATGAGTGCAGGAAGATGGTCGCTTCCATTATGAGGTAGGAGTTTGACTTCAGGGTTGGCACAGAGGGTGGAAGGCATGAGGATGACATCCGGGGTTGAATTTGTGTGGGGGAATAGGGTGCGCTGGGAAGGGAACCAGCACTCCTCGGGTCTGACGTAGCAAGTTTTGAAAATTGTTATTATCTATTACATTGTATGAATTTATATTGATATCTGCGGCTAGTATGTAATTGGTGAAGGTGCGATCGATATGTTGTAAAAATTCTATAGGAGGAGGGGTTCGAGGTGATAAATAAAGAGTGACTATGGTAAAAGTTTTGGATGGCGCGAAAATTTCCAGAATGAGATATTCTGAAAAGTTGCGTGGCCAATTATAGAAATGCTGTTTGACTGTTAACTTACGGTGTACTCCAACTGCTACACCTCCCCGAGCCGCACCAGACGGCCTATCTGCACGATAGATAGTGAACGGGGGCAAGTGCAGCTGTTGGATAGGGTTAAGAAAAGTTTCATTTAGAATAAAAATTTCCGGGGAGTGCTGATTGATGGCAAACTCAAAGGTGACCCGGTTGGCACGCAGAGAACGGATGTTGTCATAGTAAATTTGTAAAGTCATCTTAGCTTATAGGGGGAGCACTGGCAAGGGGGAAGAATGCATAGTGCATTCTATTCCCTGCATAAGCAATATCTACGTGGGTATGGAACACCAACCTGGCTGCCATTTGAATGTGTTGGGTGATGAGGGGACGGTGGACTGGGAGACAGTTTTGCAATACCATAGACATGAACCTAATAATATTTTCTGTGCTAGGGGAGGGGAGGGTAGAAGATGGAGCGGGGGTGGGGAAGTCTTGGGAGATCACTGGGATAACGGTTTCTGGTTCGCTAGGAGTTGGGGGAGGTCTGTTTTTGCACTTGTAGCTGAAGGCTGGATGGGGGAGGGTACAATTTACACATTTTGGGTTTGCACGGTTATTACACAAAGATGTTGGGTGGTCCAAACTGCATATGCCACATACCTGGGGTTGCACACAAGGTGCTCCTGGAGCATGATCATAGCGTTGGCATTTCTCGCACCTCATCCTTTGAGGGCCTGAAGCGCGGGAAGGCTCAACGCGGTGACGCCTAGCATATATTAATGCTCCGTCTCTCAGAAGTGCATCCAGAGTGGCAGTGTCCCGGCTTAGGATTCTGACGAGCGTCGTGGGTCCCGCGTTGTTTTTAATGCGGATGGCTCTGAAGATGGTATGTCCTTGTTGGGTTAGTTGCTGGGCCACTTCATCATCCATGTACAGCTGGTCGACTCCGTAGATCACCACTGATAGTAGAGGGGTGGGGCGGGAGGGGGGGGGGGGGGCATAGGGGCGGGAAGGTTGGATAAATTGGTGGCCTGCGTGCGAGGTCCAAATTGGGCTAGTCCTATTGTGTGCACCAGATGGTGGTAGATGGCTGCGCTGTTTTGATATTATAGCCCTCTTTAGTTTTCTGGAGTTCAAGTTGGTATGATTGGAGGTAGGGGGTGAAGGAAGATATGATCGTGTATAAGGAACGAGGGTTTGCCTTAGCAAGATCCAGATTGGTTAATTTGATAATATAAAATTGGGCCGGTGGAATGGGGCAAGGTGTCACCTGGCTTCTTTGGCGTACTTGCGGGTGCAAGGCTGGATTTTTAGCCATCTCAGCGAAACTGCGAAGGTTGCCTGGCATGTATATAGGTACTGCTGGTTGTGGGAATAGTGGATGGTCTGTATTTGAAGATAGTGCATTCGTGGGCAAGAATTCAATGCCACTCAGTGTACCTGTGTCTGGTGTAGTTGACGTGGATCCTGAAGATCTGGATTCATTGCCACATACGCGCTTCCGTTGATGGTCTGGGCTGATGGAATCTTCTGGTCTTCGTTCACATTTGATTTCGGTCTGCTCCATTTGATTCAGTTCTGGAGGGTCGAAGATACTCGCACGCCTTCCACTATTAGGCGGCGGAGGTGATTCGCCTGACATCACAGATGATAATAATAATAATAAGTCACTGAACTGAACTGACACAATATCTTTCTCGTTGATGTTTGTTTGTAAACTGACGTAGCACTTTGATCATAGATTTGAGCAGAGTTTCCGGCACTTAAGAAGTACACCCTATTCAAGATTATCAGGTACTTACTGCATATCAAAGGGCTGTACACTCGTGGTTAGACACTCTTTCTTGCTAAGGACCCCTATATTCCCTACACAAGGTTATACATGTTAGTTCTAAACACTTAGTAATTAATTGTATATTCAATTTATATACAACGCTTATACAAGCACGTTTTTCACGCGGTAAAACTTTGTTAAATAGCCACATGCGACAAGCAAAGTATGTTGCCTCTATCTAGCGGTGACTATGAGAACTACCTGAACGACCAGCACACTGCCTAGCGCTCCATATAAAAACTAACTTAACGACCAGCATTCAACCTAGCGGTGGACATGAGCACTAACTGAACTACCAGCATGCTACCTAGCGGCCGAAATCAACACTCATTGAACTACAGGCATACTTTCCAATAATGAACATATTTGTTCATACCACTAACAATACACACAGTGGGGGGTGTGCTTTATCGTTTAATATAAATATATCTTTGTATAAATAATGTATCAAAAAGTTAAATGACGCAATTGTATTGGCTCTTGTTGGCTTTTTAATGGCTTTTTTGTTGGCTTTGTCGGCTTTTTGCTGGCTTTTGTTGACTTTTTTATTAGCTCTCTCATATTTGCTCTTGGTTGTTTGTTTATTTGGTCTTGGAAAGTATTTCAGCCCTTTTTTATGGCAGCATAATGCTTACAGCCATGTTTGTAAGCAACAACAACAACACATTAAAATTCCAAATATCCAAACTACTCTCAGGTTTATGATTGACTCTCAACTCTTACTCTTACCTCTATCCCAACGCCTAGTCAGAAACATTATATTTTTAATTTTTTTCAAAAAGTTGAATTGGAAAAGTAGGCTATATGTTTAAACTAAAAATCCTAAAATGTCATATCTTAACTCATACACTTACCTCTATACCACTTTCAGTCAAAAATAGTGTATTTTTCAATTTTTCTAAAAAACTATTGGGAAAGTAGGCTATATGTTTGAACAAAAATCCTAAACACCTCATATGTTAACTAATACACCTACCTCTATACCACTTTCAGTCCAAAAACAGTGTATGTTTCAAATTTTTCCTAAAAATATTGGGAGAGTAGGCTATATGTTTAAACTAAAAATCCTAAAAAAGCCATATGTTAACTCCTACACCCACATTTACCCCCAGTCTCAATCCAAACATAGTGCATTTTTCAAATTTTTTCCAAAAATATTTGGAAAGTAGGCTATATTTCCAAAATTAGCAATACAAATAAGTTTATTTGACATTAATTGTTGGTCCTTTCGCCCTCTACCCACAAACCAAGTTCCAAGTCCCTAGAACAAAATCCAACAAAAGCTCAATTGGTAAAGTAGGCGATTTTTCAAAAAAACAACATTCTAATAATTGTTCTATGTGCTTAAAATAATGCACTCTCTGTCCTTTATTTTTTTATAAAAAACTTTTTATTCTTGAGTCTTTTTGAAGAAAAAAATTATTTTTGAAATTCTTATATTTTGGAAACTAAAGAGTTTACAAAAAGTTTGTTGGACGTAAATTAATGGTCTTGATCCCCTCTAGCCCAAAAATAAATTTCAAGTCTCTAAGACCAAAACTGTGCATTGGGAAGTGGTGGCAATCTAAACCAGTGACTCAAACCACTCGGCTACGCTGACCTTTTATGTATATTTCGCGAAACCATGGCATGTGAAATATCGTTGAACTCGGGCTGAGGTGCTCTTTCCTATGGACCACTCGTTATATTTTTCAAAAAAAAAAAATGAAATTTTTTGTTTTTGAAAGTAGGCGATAGTTTTAAAACCAAACATGGTAGAACGTTGTGCAATAGTTCAAACGAAATGTCTCTATGTCCTTTATTTATATAATAAAACTTTTTAATTTTTTATGTTATTTTTAAAACAGTCCTATTTTGAAATTCCTATATTTTGGAAACTAGAAATTTTACAAAAACTTTTGTCTGACGTAAATCAATGGTCTTTACCCCCTCTACCCCCACACTAAGTTTCAGGTCTCTAGGACAAAACAAAATTAATTTTGAAAATAGGCTATATTTCCAAAATTAGGAATTCTACAAAAACGTTTGTTTGACATAAATCATTGGTCTTTACCCCCTCTACCTGTAAATCAAGTCTCAGGTTTCTAGGACAACAACAATAAAATTTTGAAAAAATGGGCTATTTCCAAAAATTAGGAAGCGACGCGCAAGGATTCCGCCTGTCCCTTGTGAGAAATGAGCGAAGGCTACCGGGCCATGGGCGGGCCTGGCTAAAGAAGCAAGTCCAAATGAGAATTGGTACCCTGAATGTTGGATCTATGACTGGTAAAGGTAGAGAGGTTGTGGACCTAATGATAAGGAGAAGGATTGGAATCCTGTGTGTTCAAGAAACTAGGTGGAAGGGTAATAAAGCAAGAGAGCTTGGCTGTGGCTTTTAGTTGCTATACAGTGGAGCAAACAGTGCAGGTAGAAATGGTGTTGGAATTATCCTTTCAAATGACTTTGCCACCTGCCTGGTCAGTGTAAACAGAAGAAATGACAGAATAATGAGTGTGAAGCTGTGCCTTGGGGAGGAGTTCACAATTGTAGCTGCTTATGCTCCACAAGTTGGTTGTGAAGAGCAAGAAAAGGATGACTTCTGGAGAGACCTGGAAGAAGAACTTTCCAGCATACCAGCAAATGAAAAAGTATTTTTGGGTGGAGATCTGAATGGACACGTTGGAACCAGTATCGAAGAAGAAGGAATGAGAAGAGTACATGGAGGTTGGGGATTTGATGCGAGAAATGAAGAAGGCGAGAGAGTGATAAATTTTGCCTTGGCTTCAGATCTGGCAATTTGTAACACCTTCTTCCAGAAAAGCGAGAGGCATCTATTGACATACAAAAGTGGAGGACGGGAAAGCCGAATAGATTTCCTCTTGTGCAGAAGAATACATCTGAAGGAGGTAAAGAACTGCAAAGTCATACTAGGGGAAGACGTGACTCCACAGCACAGAGTGCTGGTGCTGGACTATGAATGCACAGGCATGAAGAAAAGAGCAGTACGGAAAATGACTCCAAGAATCAAATGGTGGAGATTAAAAGATCCAATTTTGGGAAGTGAATTCAAGGACAAGGTGCTCCAAGAAACACATTTAGTGGAGGGAGTTCAGAAATGGTGGACAGTAAATGCCGAGGCTATCAGGAAAGTTGGTGTGGAAGTTCTGGGTAAGACGTCTGGGAAAGGCGCTCCACTTGATAAAGAAACATGGTGGTGGAATGATGAGGTCCAGGATACGATCAAGGCGAAAAAACAAGCCAAGAAGGCCTGGGAAGAATCTGGAATGACCAAAGACAGAGAACACTACAGACAAGCAAACAAAGCTGCGAAAAGAGCAGTTGGAAGAGCAAAGGCAATGGCATGGAATGAAGTCTACGAAAATCTAGAGACCAAAGAAGGCGAGGCAAAGCTCTTCAGAATTGCTAAGGCACGGGACAGAGCATCAAAAGATCTTACCCACATCAAGCAAATAAAGAATGAACAAGGAATGGTAATTCGAGATGAGAACCAAATTAAGAAGAGATGGGAGGAGTACTTTGAAAAGCTGCTTAATGAGGAGAATAAAAGGCTTGTGTTTGAAGATGGTATTCAAAATTATAATTTAACAACTAACATTTGCAGGGTAGAGATTGTAACTGCTATGAAGAAAATGAAAAGTGGAAAAGCAACGGGCCCCGATGAAATCCCCGTAGAGGCCTGGAAATGCCTGGGAGAAGAGGGAATAGATATGTTGCTGAGCCTATTCCAAAAAATATTTCAAGAGGAAATAATGCCCAACGAATGGCGGAAGAGTACCATAATTCCCATCTATAAAGAAAAGGGGGACATTCAGGATTGTGCAAATTACAGAGGAATAAAACTCATGTCGCACACTATGAAGATCTGGGAAAAAGTCATTGAAGGTAGGCTTAGGCAAGAGACAACAATAGCAGAAGAACAGTTTGGATTTATGCCAGGGAAAGGAACCACAGATGCCATTTTTTCTCTGAGACAGCTCGTGGAAAAACACAGGGAAAAGAAGAAAGAATTGCATATGGTGTTCATAGATCTAGAGAAGGCTTATGATCGTGTCCCCCGTCAAGAAGTTTGGAGATGCATGAGATTCAAGGGAGTACCAGAGAAGTATGTGCGCATTATCCAGGACATGTACCATGGGGCAAAGACGCAAGTTAGAAGCAGTGTAGGGCTAACGGGAACCATACCAGTTGAAGTTGGTCTCCATCAAGGATCTGCACTGAGTCCCTATATCTTTGATCTGATAATGGATGTTATCTCTGAAAGCCTTAGAGAACCTGCTCCTTGGTGCATGCTATTTGCAGATGACATTGTACTATGTAGCACTAATCAAGAACAACTCGAACTTAAACTAGAACACTGGAGAAAAGCATTAGAGGACAGGGGTCTTAAAATCAGCCAGAATAAGACTGAATACATATGCCTCGGTGGAATGGGAAATGACAGTGTGAAGATGGACGGAAATCAGCTCCAAGCAAGTAATAGTTTCAAGTACCTTGGATCAACGGTATCTGACGATGGCAATCTAGACCTGGAAATTACCCACCGAATTCAGGCTGCCTGGTTAAACTGGAAAAGGTTGTCTGGTGTCCTCTGTGACAGGAGACTAAATGTCCAAGTAAAGGGGAGAGCCTATAAAAGTGTGGTGAGACCTGCCATGCTATATGGAGCAGAAACTTGGCCAATAGTACAGTCGCAAAATAAAAGGCTGGATGTAGCCGAAATGAAAATGCTGAGATGGATGTGTGGTGTTACTAGGAAAGACCACATCAAGAACAGCTTCATACGAGGAAGTGTCAAGGTAACCCAAGCATCAAGGAAAGTTCAAGAAAGGCGGTTGCTCTGGTATGGTCACATTAAGCGCAGGGATGAGACCTATGTGGGAAGAAGAGTGCTGGATCTTGAGCTGGAGGGCAGGAGGGAGAGAGGCAGACCTAGAAGAAGATGGATGGACTGCGTGCGGGAAGACTTCGCAGAAAAGCAGTTAACCGAAAACACCATTTGGGACCGAGGGAAATGGAAAAGACTTGCCAAAAACGTCGACCCCGCATGAGCGGGAAAAGATGAAGAAGAAGAAGAAGGAATTCTACAAAAAAGTTTTTTTAACAAAAATGAAAGGTCCCTATTCCCTCTACCAGCAAACCAAGTCCCAGGTCTGTAGGACAAAAATGAAAAAAGTTCAATTGGGAAAGTTGGCTATAGTTTTAGAATCAAATATTCTAAAAATTGTCCTATGGGCTTAAAAGAATGGCCTCTATGTCCTTTACATTTATAATAAAACTTTTTTATTTGTTACATTTATTTTGAAAAAAGTTCAATTTTGATTTTTTTATATTTTGGAAACTTAAGAGTTTACAAAAAATTTGCTAGACATAAATGAATGGCCATGACCCCGTCTATCTCCGAAATAAATTTCAAGTCGCTAGGACAAAAAATAACAGTAGTGTGGTAGTGACAGATCTGCCCATTATCTAGCTTATTTTACCCACCTCGTATTTGCCCCGAACCTGATATCTCGCTAACCAATCATGGGATTTTAACATACATGGTGTCCTAGCACTCGTACGGATGCCCCCTACTTTCCTATAGGCACTTTATTTAATTAAAAGACCAAAACTACATGCTGATGACCTTTTAGTTTTGGTCTTTTAATTAAATAAAGAGCCTTTAGGAAAGTAGGGGGCATCCGTACGAGTGCTAGGACACCCTGTATGTTCAAATCCCATGATTGGTTAGCGAGATATCAGGTTCGGGGCCGATACGAGGAGGGTTCAAAAAGAAGTGTACCAGCTCTGTCACTACCACACTACTGTTATTTTTTGTCCTAGCGACTTGAAATTTATTTTGGGGGTAGACGGGGTCATGGCCATTCATTTATGTCTAACAAAATTTTTGTAAACTCCTTAGTTTCCAAAATATAAAAATTTCAAAATTGAACTTTAAAAAAATGTAGTAAAAAAGTTTTATTATAAAAATAAAGGACATAGAGACCATTCTTTTAAGCCCATAGAACACTGATTCTAAAACTATAGCCTACTTTCCCAATTGAACTTTTTTCATTTTTGTTCTACAGACCTGGGACTTGGTTTACAGGTAGAGGGAATAGAGACCTTTCATTTTTGTTAAACAAACTTTTTGGGTAGAATTCCTAATTTTTGGAAATATAGCCCATTTTTTCAAAATTTTATTGTTGTTGTCCTAGAAACCTGAGACTTGATTTACAGGTAGAGGGGGTAAAGACCAATGATTTATGTCAAACAAACGTTTTTGCAGAATTCCTAATTTTGGAAATGAGGTGCCTAGAATCAAAACCCGCCAAATCCATTCCTTCACTTTTTCGGCAAAGTGGCAAAAACTGTCACAAACTAACCAATACCCAAAACGAAATACTCTTTTCACTAAAAAATGAATGAATTATTTTTAAAAACAGTGACGAAGTACGAAGCTGATCCCCGATATAGTTAAAAATGTATGTAGAAAAATATAAAGCAATAATTCGGATTTGTCGGGGTTTGTTACTAAGATTTGGATTTGGCAGGTTTTGATACCAAAGAGCCCTAATACATTTGAAGTTGCGAAGAGATTGTAGAAACTGCGTAAGCTTTATTCAGAAATTAATATTTGAATGAAAGTTAACTAAATATAGGTTATAAAATAAAAAAATCGTATAATTTTTGTGTTTTGTTGTTGTTGTTATTGTTGTTTTAAGGGGCGGTTGTGTTTTATTAGAATAAACAGAAAAAGAATAAAACTCATATTACCCATTCAATATTTGATTGCCGCTGAGTGTGGCTGTGCCAGCGTTTATGTTTATTGTAGCATGAGCTCTGCGGGGCGAAGCGGAGGACACAGCGATGACAGAGTGCAATCTGCACATAGGTCACGCTGCATTGCGTCAGATAAGCGTCACAGGAGCTCATGTCACCATGGACAGTTAAATCCAAAACTGGAGCTGAGTCATATCCTACACGCGCAACTGTACCTGTCAACGAAGCAAGCTGACGTGTGACACAATTACATAAAGTGTAGTTCCCATCTCCACCGCCGGCAATCAATTCCTGAAAGGGTAATAATACTGTACAGTAAATAACCCCTGGCACTACAGCACGTGAAGGGCCTAATCCCCAGCCATTTGGCCTGCAGATATTGGGGTGCCGCATGACCAGCGCATCGGATCCCCTCGGCCGTTAATATTGGTTTTCGTGATCAGGGCGCTGCCTCACTGTCAGTTATTCAATTGTCCTCACGAGGCTGAGTGCACTCCGTTCCAGCCCTCACGTCAGTTTCCAAAATCCCTGACGGAGCCAGGAATCGAACCCGGGGCCTCGGGGTGAGAGGCAGGCGCGCTACCCCAACACCACGGGGCCGGCAATACTGTAGCCTACAGTACTGAACAATAATAATAAGGAAAAGCGTCAAATTAAATTCATATTCAATTACTATGGTCCAGGCCTTTAGAGACAAAACTATCGTCATTCAACTATTAAATCACACTCTTTACTGGAAGTTATAGCTACAAAATTTCTGTTTCTACCTCATCCTCAATAGTAGTTTCTCAATCATCACCATTCTCTTCGTATTCGCCACGACTTTGCAGATTGCAATAAAACTGCAGCTCTACATTTTCCCTCCATCTTTCTCCAGAATGCTCAGAAAGCAGTCTCGAAACATCTTTCACTTCTTGTGCCTGAAGGACAATCCCTCTGTTTATGGCTTCAGGCTTTACGTGAGTCATATCAAAGTCAGGTTTCGTGACACGTTTGTGTTCGCAAATGTCAGTTCTGTGGAAAACATCACCCAGACCAGAATGTTATTGTTCTTCTCGTTCTTTGTCAAAATTATCCAAAAGAAATTATTATCAGGAAGTAGAACAACATAAACCATTCTAATCACGTCAGGCAGGGGTACATTCTCCGACTAATGCACGTAGGTAAAGAGTACACACTTCGCAAAGCATCATGGAAGGTAAGATGGCGGATCTGGGTGCTCCTATTGGCTGATGTGGATGTGGCGGGTTTTGTGACCAAAAATGGCGAAACTGTCGTTGGACTTGGCGGATATTGCAACTAAGCCTGAACTTTGTCTTCGTTTTACAGTAGGATGTAGCGGGGTTTGTAACAAAATAATAGTTTTAATGAATTCAGCGCAGCAAAAGCTATATGAAACAATGCTTATCTCAATTTTCATAAAATATGGATTTGGCGCCTGAAATATAGCCTATTTTCAAAATTAATTTTGTTTTGTCCTAGAGACCTGAAACTTAGTGTGGGGGTAGAGGGGGTAAAGACCATTGATTTACGTCAGACAAACGTTTTTGTAAAATTCCTAGTTTCCAAAATATAGGAATTTCAAAATAGGACTGAGTAGTGGTTTTGTGCCGGTTCTATATTCACCGCCACCGCTCCACCGCTGGAATACTAAAATGGCAATATCTCGCGAACCAATCAGGCTAGAGACTTGTGCGAGGTGTCATTGAACTCGAGCTAACATCCCCTTTCCATTGGATAACATATTTCCACCCCAAAATAAAACCTACCCCTACTATGGGGTGAAATTGTAATTTTTTAGAAAATCTCGCTTTCCAAGTGCACCATGTGAGAGTTTGAATGCCAATATGGAATTAAACGTTGTTCTACATAAATTGCATGTGTTCGGTGGAAAGCCACTATGAATTAACATGCTTGTTTTCCGTTTTTTACACACATGTCCACTCATGGCTTTTGTAAGAGGGCGGGCTTCTTAAATATGGTGGCTGTAGTGTAACCTAACCTAACCCAATCCACGAGGGGTGATCAAAACGTTTTCCAAGTGGTGCTTGTCGATAGGCAAACTGATAAACAAAGAGGGGCATGTTAGGCCTTGAGGTGGGAGCCCCTGTTATTGTTGATGAGCCCCTGTGGTCGGGCCCCTGTTGATGGGTTATTGTTGACAGGTCATTGTTGACGGGTCATTGTTGACAGGTCCTTGTGGACAAGTCCTTGTAGACGAGTCCTTGTTGACAGGTCCTTGTGGACGAGTCCTTGTGGACAGGTCCTTGTTGACAGGTTATTGATGACAGGTCCTTGTGGACGAGTCCTTGTGGACGAGTCCTTATGGACGAGTCCTTGTGGATGAGCCCCTTTGGACTGGTCCCTATGGACTAGCCCATGCATTTATTTAAATTATGTCAAAGGGCCTAACTACATTTGTGTGTGTTGAACTGACGTTGTTCACTAATCCCCAACTACTATAATGGGATAACGATATGAAAGGAAAGTGACGAAATACATGTGAACACGTGTGAGATGACCTTATTACCGTCCTCCTTGTGAAACAAGTCACATCCTGTTTTAGTTCATACGTGAGAAAATGCGAGTTCATGTGTAATATGATCTAACACACAGGTGTTCACCTGTACAAGCGCACGATAAGAGCTAACAAGTCACAACCTGTTTTGACAGTGGTGGGAGGTGAAGAGGAGGAGAGGGGGAGAGTTGGTGTAAGAGACAACACAGGTAAAGAGAGAAAAAAATATGTATTGCTCATAATACATGTAGAGCTGAGGACTGTACATAGGACTGTAGGTTAAGTACAACATGAGTGAAAAAATAAATACAAGGCACACAGGTTCACACAACATGTAATTTATTAATCCCAGAATTAAAGGCTGAGCTAAATCCCAACCATTTAACATATAGTTTATTTCCTTTTTGTTTCAACACTTTTTCCACAAGGTAATGTTTAGGAAACGCTGTCTTTTGGAGTTCTTGAAGATAAAACCTGCCTTTTATGGGTTGATGGTTGAGGTCCTCGAGTAAATAGGTGACTGGATTGTTCAGGTTGACTTGACGAATTCGAAATAGTTCAGTTCCCCAATTTGGTGTGTAGCCCTTGTCGAAGACGGACTTGAATTTGCTCACACGAACATGGTCCCCAATGTTAAGGCGATGACGTTTAGGGTCTGCTGTTTTTATGGGGTTAAACAGTTTATCCAATCTCTGAATATTTTTGGTCACGAGACGCGGCTTGGTCCCAATGGTTCTGTGTTTGGTGTCATTGTAACGTGACACTAGCTCAGGTAACAAGTCCAACCAGCGATAAGTGCCCTGAGCGGTAAACGCTTTCCACATATAGGTTTTCAATGTTCGGTTGAACCGCTCGACCACGCTGGCTTTGAGATTGCTGTACGTGGTGTAATGGTGAATATCCTTAGATTTGAGAAAACTGGAGAAATCCTTGTTGAAAAATTCTTTCCCCTGATCAGTTTGTAGCAGCTGAGGTTGACGTTTGGAGTGTTGAATAATATGTTGAAAGGCCTTGGTAACTAGTGGACCAGACTTGCGACGCACAGGTTCAAAAAACGCCATTTTGGAATAAACATCAATAACCGTCAACATATAGCGTACACCATCGTTAACGATAGCATAGGGAATCATTTCAACCAAGTCTGCTTGCCAAAGTTCATCCACACCCTGTGAAATCACCTTGAGTCGCTGATAGTGACGTCTAGCTGGACGATGCAACTAGTGAGCAATACCCATTTTAATGGGTGAGGGCTTAAACAATAATTTTGGCATTTCGAAGTTCTTCCTCAATTTCTTGAATTTCCCAATCGTGACCAGTATGGCCGGCTTGACGTGAAGCATGCAACAGGTGTAGTCGCTGGACGAGTTTATTGGTATTGTGCCAGTAGGTAACATCCACAAGGGGTTTTAATGGTTTAAATGTCACTCCCGAAGCGGACACTTTACGACGACCACTTTGATTAGTGGGGAACATTTTTGCAATGATGGTTTTATATTTTTGAGATATATTAGCATTCACTTGTTGAGTGGGATCATACTGTCTTTTGTAAGCATGGGAATCCAATAAAATGGATTTATATTTATCAAGGTCCTCTGACGTATAATCATGGGATGAGGGAGTCCGAGAGAATAGTAGCTTTAACAGTCCTGGTGTTAATTTATAGTTGATCTTTTTAATGACAGCTTTAGTACGAGCAAATTTAATCGATGAATCCCCAATTTTAAAACTATCATCCTCATAGCGAACACCATACGTGGTATCTGTGATTCCAATACATAGATTGGTGAAATAGGGTTCCAGTGTTGATCCATAATATTTCATTAAAATGTGTTTCAGTTGAGCTTTATATTGAGGGGTGGCCAAGAGTTGTGAAAATGGAGACGATCTGGAAGGGCAAGGTGTTTCGACTATGGCCAGGGATTTCTTTTTTCTTAAAAACTCTGCAAGGGGTGATGCCTTTTTATGAGGCGTAAACACGTGTTCCTCATTATCCTCAACTTCGCTAACACTAGTTAAATCTTCCTGTTCCTCTTCCTCTTCCTCAGGGTCCTCGTGGTGCGTTTGAGTGGCTTGTGAAACAAAGGGTAGCGTTTCAGATGGCTTGAAAGAGGGTTTCAACATAGCTTTTAGCGGAGGGGCTAAATGTTGTTGAATAAACAAAGCATGATCCGCACGTGATCGTTTCAATTGACGGAACTTTTGGCGAATAGTATGTTTTGCTCTAATAATATGCTTTTTCAATTGACTCCCTGCTAACGCCATGATGTCGTGACAAATGACTTGAGAGGGAATGATACAGTGCCTTAAATAGTAATAAAATGATCAAACCCTAAGCGATACCGCCCTTGGTTGAGTTCACTTTGTTTGTCAATCACTAAACAGGCATGACGTTGTGAGTTCCAGCATTTGCCACACAATTCTGTAAACATTTGAAAGGTAATATCCGGATTCACATGTTCATTATAAATGTGACGACTGTTCCTCTCGTCCTGGCGAAATAAAACAATGACATTGGCATTGTCACGAATCAACTGTTTGGACATTTTAGAATACGTTTGTCCAAGATAGAAGCAATCGATATGTTTGTGTCGACCCATGCTGAAATAGCTTTGAATGATGCCTTGTCGTTCAGTGGATACATCATCGAAAATCATGAGTGAATCAGGCTTTACCTCATCTGGTGAAATAATATTTTCTTGCGTGGAAAATGTAAAATACCCCATATTCTCATTTTGTAATCCAGACATGACTTGATCCAGAAACACGTAGAGGGGTTGGTAGAGAGATTTTGCGAAAATATAAATATTTTGAAAACAGAGACCATTGGGCGCTGTAATAAGTGTCAGCAAAAGATTGGTCTTTCCACAGCCGGAAGGTCCCACAATGATGCAGCGAATGGAAGATGGAAACAGTGGACCATGGCGTTGTTCACGTGATGTGGGGCAGAGATGGGAAACCGTGACCCTCACGGGGAATGACTCTTGCTGCTTAATTAGCTTCATTTCAACTAAGGCTTAGAGAGGCTAGCAGGCTGTCTATATACATCGCACCGAGCCTTGTCATAGAAACAGTAGACTCGTACTACAGGTTGACGATGGATGTCTTTGGACGTGCGTTGATGGTTAAAGCTAGGTCTGTTCCCATACATGATCCTAAACAAGAAACAGATCCTGCTAATAAACACTATGCGTATAGGTCAGTAGTGCCACGCACAAAACAAGGAGATTATGACTTTAAAGGAAAGCGGTTAACTCATGTAAAACATCCTCAAGTGTCTACAGACGTTACTACAAAAATGTATGTGGATAACAAAGTGTATGAGTTTTATGATAAAGTGCCTCAGCTTACGGTGAATGGCTATAGCGCTAATCATCACCGCATATTCACGTGGAAGACCCACAAGAAGATGATGATGTCTGTACCAAGCGATACGTGACCTATGAAATGAAAAGTTTTTATACATTTATCCCATCTGTATTTTTAGTGCATCTGACAAATGTAAAACCTGTGAATGAGAGAAACCATATACCGCTAGTTCATGACCAGCACTTGACCTATGTGCTTGCTTCGGGTTTAAGCCACTATCGACTACACTATGATGGAACCATTCACATCAAATATGCCATACCTGATGAGAACCATTTACAAATAGAGATAAATGGTCATAGGATGTTGGTCCATAACCATGAAATGGTCAATGCAGGAGACGAATTATCCTTTCATCTCATGTTGACATGGAATGAAAAGCAAGCTGGAAAAACCATAAACGATTTCCCACTTTATGTAGAATTGGAATATACAACCATGAAATAACAATCTGACGTTAGTTGTGACTTAAACTTTCTTGTGAAAGGTTGTTGGTCATCATCATCATGGTGAAACAAAGATATGTCGTGAGAAAGACTAAAAATATGACCCTGTCCTTGGCAAAGCCTGAGCTTATGACATTCGTGGACAAGCCCTTGCGAAAGAAAGAAATAAAAAATAATGTGTTGACCATAAGGAAAGCTCTTCGAGCAGCACAGAGACATGTAATTCCAAAACGTCAGCGACAGGGTTCAAAACAAGGGCGAGTGATCCCCGTCCCTAAACGAGCGGGATTTTTACCTGCATTATTCGCTGGTCTGGCTGCTCTAGGTTCACTTTTAGGCGGCGCCAGTGCAGTGGCAAAAACTATTAAAGCCGCGCAACAGGGCAAGCAACAACTCAAAGAAAGTCAGCGACACAATGAAACATTGGAAGCCATTGCTATGGGGGCTAGAAATGTCAATTTGAAGCCAGCCTTTTATCAACAAGGATTTGGAATTTCACCTTTTCGAAATAAAATAAAACAACTTTAACCTCAGCCATAGTAAGACATGCCCTGACGCATCAGCAAGTGGAAAGCTATGCTAAACAACAGAAGCTTTCTCATTTTCGAGGTGTGTTTATGCGAAACCAATTACCCTCACAACCCTGGAAACATGAATGTGCTGTTGTCAATTTGGATGATCACCGAGGACCTGGAACACATTATGTAGCTTATGTCGAAGAGGGATCCATTGTATCGTACTTCGACAGTTTTGGGAATTTTCCCCCCGCCCATGGAACTAGTGGTCTATTTTGGAAAGAGAATCAAGATATATTATAATGTGAAACGTGAGCAAACGTTTAACAGCCAACAGTGTGGACGATTGTGTTTTTTTTATATAAGACGCAACATAAGCAAAAACGTCAACAGTATGTTGGTGGAAAGTAAGACGTTTACACTGCATGGACGTGGACCTGAAGTGAGCCTAGACTTTTACCCACCTATCGAATTGAGTGAAAAACCCTATGGTTTAGAACTTGTTTCACTTGAAACTTACAATCGAATATACAACATACGTGAAAATGTGAACAACAAGTTTTACTATGATGATTCTGTGCTCACCCTGAACTCTGGTGGATACACGATAGATGACATTTATGAGCACATTTATATGGTGTTGATCAATGAATATGCTTTAAAGTCATTTCTCGATGGAACGCGCAAGTTTGAACTTGTAGGAAATACCAACACTCATCGCTGCAGTATTTTTTCTACATTCAAAGTTGACTTTAAAACTCACCCCGATTCCATTGGTCCATTACTAGGATTTAAACCACGTGTGTTGGAGCCCAACAAAAACATGAATCAGACCATGAAGTGAAATTCATTGAGGACCATCATGTGTCAGTGACGTGTAATATTATTAGTCAAGTGTACACCAATCAAGAACCATCGCATTCGCTTTATGACTTTATTGTAACATCGCCCAATGGCTATATTATTCGTGAAAACCCTCCAGTGGTGCTTTTTCATTCTGTGGCTGTCGATGGTATTAGTAATATAACATTAAGACTGATCAATAGAGAGCAACAACTCATTGATCTAGATTCTACCACACCAGTGACTTACAAGTTGGTGCTAAGACCACTATGAAGTTTGAATATAAAGCAACGGCACCGTCTAGGAATGGTGTTAGTTGTTTACCACGTGAATACACGTTAACATCTCAGAACAAGCAGATTTTACAGCATTTGGGTTACCACGTCAACCCCCGCGATGAATTCTATCCTAGAGGTAGCGAACCACATCGAGGAACAACCAGGAGTGGTAAGAATTGATCTCCATTCTTATCAAGCTCAAACACCTGGACTCAATAACAATGATGAAATTCAATTTGTTATCAACAACCAAGATATTTACACTCTACCGCATGAAAGTGTTATTCAGATTGAAGGTCGGCTCACCAAAGCCGATGTCTCTACACCCACTACATCCAAGTTAGCCAACCATGCTTTCGCCTTCCTGTTTTCTGAAGTACGTTATGTCATTAACGATATCGTGGTGGATAGCACTCGAAATGTGGGTATTTCCAGTGTCATGAAACTATATCCCTCTTATAGTGAGGAATAAGCTAAAACACTTTGCATGGCGGGTTGGTGTCCTGACTCGACCAATGACTGGATGGTACACACCGATGGCACCTTTACTGGATATTTACCTCTTAAACTGATTTTAGGCTTTGCTGAAGATCACCAGCGCATTGTGGTCAACGCAAGGCAAGTGCTTTATCTGGTGAGAGACAGGAGTGATAATAATGCACTCAAGGGAGCCGACAATGCCCCAATTGATTCAAAAATTCAACTATAACGCTTGCTATGGAAAATACCTCATGTGACCCTTAACGATAGCAAAAAACTGGACATACTCAAAATGGTAAAGAGAGATATACCTCTACCCATGGAATTTATAAGCTGGGCACCACCAACACACACAGTTGGTCTATAAAAACAGCCCGCTATACAGAGAGACCTCTCTACATGATTGTGGGTTTTCAAACGAATCGCAAGTATCAACAAACCAAAGATGTCATGCAATTTGATCACCTGCAATTGAGAAATGCACGTATTTTCTTCAACGGTGCTGTGTTTCCCTATGAAGGGTTGGATTTAGATTTTTCAAAAAATAAGTTTGGCCCCCTATACGACTTGTTTTCTACATTTAGATGGTCGTATTATCAAACAAAGAATTGCTCAATGTTTTCACCCCAAGCTTTTAAGACAAGGGCGCCACTGATTGTCTTTGACTGTTCCTACTTGGAAGAGTCTGTCAAACCATTCAATATTGACATTCGACTAGATTTTGAAACGCATGACAATGTTCCAGCCAATACCACGGTCTACTGTTTGATTATTCATCTCAAACAAGTCAACTATTATCCACTGTCCAACCAAGTGACAAGTGTATAAATAGCAGGTCAACACACATCAAATCGCTCAGTCATATCTTGCTTTCAAGCCTCAAGAGAAGTTACATCCATGAATTTAAAATCTGAGGAACAACGTTTCAAGACCTTTGCAGCGTGGCCGGTGCCTTTTATAAACCCTCAAGCCTTAGCAGCCGCTGGATTCTACTATTTAAAAACAAGAGATGAAGTGAAAGGTGTGTTTTGTCCCATCATCTTAGACCAATGGCAAGAGAGCGATGAACCCATGCAGGAACATCAGCGCTGGTCACCTGCCTGCCCCTACCTGTGCAGAATGGAGGTGGGTAATATACCCTGTCATTCAAGTTACCCCTCACTCGTGCCTCTAAGTGATGAAAAAAGGTTATGATACGTGTGGACTTTATGGTGTCAACAGTGCTTCAGTGAGCAGCTCACAGTCAAAAACATCCAGTTTAGAGACATTAGAATATCATCGGTGTTATGGACACTATAAACACAAAATACTTTTTTGTTTTTGTTGAATGAGATGGTACCGCCTCTATCCTAGAATGAAAAAAGAATGTAAAACTTGTTATGCTAATAAAATAATGTAATTAAAATTGGTTGTTGTTGTTATATTATTATTTCTTATGCCACCCCCCTTTCATATCCTAACCTCTATAGTGACTACTCTATGTTTTTATTTTCTTTTACTAGAATGATATGTAAGTAAAAGACATGGGTACACTTTACTGAACAAGTGTCAGTCTGTGGTCAGTTGGGCTTGATCCAGACAAGAGTGAACATGTTGCGTACACTGATTGTCGACTGTCAAGGGTTTAAAATTGGAGATAACAAATTTTTATTTAAAGAAGTGGCCATCATCGATTGTTCCACTTTTTGGATATCACAAGCTACCCATTTGGTGTTTAAACCACCGTATGCGTTTGATTTGTTGTGTGATAAAGACCGTAAACAAACTCAGTGGATTGAAACTCATATGCAACTAGACTGGAAGCAAGGAACCATTTCATATAAGCACCTGGACATGGTCATGAAAGCCCACTTGTCTTCTGCACATGAAGCATTTGTGAAAGGTAGTGAAAAACGTCAATGGCTACAACCATTTTTAGCGTCTTACAGTCAATGTATCGATTTAATGGACATGGGTTGTCCCTCGCTGCAAACACTTATGGACCGCTGCCCTTGTGACAATATTACCCATAAAGCCTTGGCACAGGTGTGGCAATTGTTTCATTGGCTATCCACCAATGCCTGCTGGGCGTTGTTAAATAAAATTAAAACTAAAGGTTTACCTGTGAATGACACCAGTGAGATTTCTACAAGCGGCGTGTAAACATCAACGTGATACCATGGAGAAAGGGGATGCTACCGATAAAGCGATTGGAAAGTTCTTCGTGTGCAAAAAGAAACTAGACAGTTTTACCAAAGAAGAATTATTGGCTCTTCCAAAATCATTCATTTATTACGTCGCAGCAAATGCAGTGAAAGAAATCTGGCAACATGTACCAAAATCATGGACTCAAGACCCTGTGTTAAGTGAATTGCAACCATGTACGGATTATGATCACCATAAGCAAGTGGCTATGGCAAAAATACCCTCTATGCGGCAGTGTGCTACTTGTCAGCTGGTCAAACTGTATCACGGTCATAAAAGTCCATGTAAAGACTTTGTTTCTTCATTCCACGGGTGTGATGGAGAAAAAAAGCAGCAACAACAAACATCGTCTACAGAGGAGGAGGAAGATCAAACCTTTTCTCCACCTATGGAAAAGGATATGCCAGACCTGTACTGGCAATGGCGTCATTAACAAAGTAATTCAATACTTGACTTTCGAAATCTACCTACCTGGTTATTATTTGTGTGGTCCTGGAACTTACCTTGAAGAACCTTTTGCCGCGTAGTGATATACCTATTAATCCTTTGGATCGAGCATGCACCTTTCTTATCACCACAGTCATCCTGCATTAAGACGTGTAGCGGATAAAGTATCGTTGAAAAGCTAAACAACGTTTGACATCCTGTGATGTCTCAGTGGGAGAGAGGTTGGCAGCCCTCATTGTGATTAGTGCTATGTAAGGAAAGTTAATGATGAGTGGACATGAACATTGAAAAGGATTGAGGAATTGGTATTTCTTTGTATTCTATTTTTGTAAAGCTCTATTTGTTGTGAAATAAAAACAAGGTTTAAAAGATCACAATGTCTTTTAATTGTTTTTAAATGGTGATAGCCATTTCTTCATTTTCATTTTTTCTTACATGAATATTTACATTTTCCACTTCCCCTTTTTTACATTCCCCTTGTTTAGTTCACACATTCTGTACATTTTTTGTTGTGAAATAAAAAATAAGGTTCACCAGATCACTATATCTTTGAATTTTTAAAAATGGTGATAGCCATTTCATTTTTTCACACATGAATATTTACAATTTCCACTTTTCATTTTTTACATTCCCTTGTTTAGTTTACACATTCTGTACATTTTTTTTGAGAAATATAAATAAGGTTCACCAAATCACTATATCTTTTAATTTTTAAAAATGGTGATAGCCATTTCATTTTTTCACACATGAATATTTACAATTTCCACTTTTCATTTTTTACATTCCCTTGTTTAGTTTACACATTCTGTACATTTTTTTTGAGAAATATAAATAAGGTTCACCAAATCACTATATCTTTTAATTTTTAAAAATGGTGATAGCCATTTTATTTTTTCACACATGGATATTTACAATTTCCACTTTTCATTTTTTACATTCCCTTGTTTAGTTTACACGTTCTGTACATTTTTGTTGTTGTGAAATAAAAAACAAGGTTTACCAGATCACAATGTCTTTTTAATTTTAAAATGGTGATAGCCATTTCATTTTTTCACACATGGATATTTACAATTTCCACTTTACATTTTTTACATTCCCCCTGTTTAGTTCACACATTCTGTAAATTTTTTAAAATATTTTTCGTAATATACAAAAGCAAACATTTTACACTAAAATGTATTACTTATCTTATTTTTACTAAACTACTGTAGCCTAACATTATACATTCTACTTACAGTTTTTACAAAAAAATATTACAATATAAAACACACTACATATATTACAATATAGTGATCATTAGACTTAAGTAAAGTAATAGTCGTCAATGCGAATGTTTCCCCAAGCAAGAGTATTAAATGTGTTGGGTATAATGAATCGTTTGTTGTCTTCATTACTTAAAGCAACTTTGTTCAACAAATTGGTATGTAGCTGATGATTTTTACTTCTAAATACACACATTTTCTTATATAATACAGGTGGGTTACTAACTATACAGTTTTTATAATCACTTATATCTAACTCTTTACTAACAACATTCTTTTTCACTCCTTTTAATTTTTTTTACTACTACATCATCAATTGTCATATAGCTGTATGATTTAGATTTTGTGCCTACAAAGGTGTCTATAATAACACCAGCACATCCATCCTTAAATTTCCCAAGAACCTTTTTCTTACTAGAGGTAAATGGTAAATATTATCCTTGGGGTAGTCACTTGTATCAAACCTATTTAGCTCAGTTTTGATATCCTCGTAAAAATCATCAGTTTTAAACTCATAAATAAAAGAATCTGTGTCTGTGTAGAGTAACTTAGCATTATCAAGATAGTTTTTCTTTACATAATCATAGTGAAATTCATACATAAGTGTTTTTGATAATTCCAGAATGGTGTAACCCACATATATGGGTTTGTTGTAAGTTACTTTAAGACGATTCATTTGTATTACAACTAAATCCTCATGAATAATTGAACAGCTATGAAAGTTAGGCTTGCTTATTAAGTTGCTCGCACCATACCTTTTACCATCATTCTCCCACTTTGTTATCAGCTTTACATCAACTCGTTTATCAACATTCTCCATAGTCTTTCCAAAAACACTATTATTCATGAGTTTATAAAAATCTTTTTCAAACGCGTTTGTTGACTGTGTTCTTAAATTATTGTTTAGATCAATATACGGTTTGAGCCATGCTGACTGATAAAATTGCAATACGCGATGAATTTTAGTTAATTTCAATCCATGCTGTAGACACTGTTGCAAGTTTTGATAATGTATTACATATTGACATTTATCATTTACATTAGCAATTAACATTTTTGTTCGTGATGTGATGTATGGAGATTTCATATTCTCAGGACAAAATGGTAAATTATTATGATCATCATGTAACTCTTTAGGGTACTCAAGATTTACCTCTAAAATACAGTATATCCTTTATCATCGTTATCATTAAGAGTGTCAACATGTAAGACATCAATTTCAGGTTGTGTCAGCCAGCGAAAATCTTTCAGTGGTAGATATTGACTCATAGCCCAACCATATTGGTTATTTGCATCGAGGTAGAAAATATACTTTGACTCTTTACAAGGTTTGTAGCTCGGCATGTATTTATTATTCGCTTTAGAGTACCGTCCACTACATTGGCTTAATCCACCTCGAATTGATGATTTTATAAAATTGATCATGTCTATATCAGTCATTAATTCTAAATTTACTTTCGTTTTTTTCAAAATTGAACTGAAACTTAACCCAGGAGCAGTGAAATACTGACAAGGATCAAGGTCATAAGTTTTCATACAAACATTCCGAAAATTTTCAAAAATATCTGCTAATAACGACACATCTGTCTTCTAATATATGTCTGAAAATTCTCCTAAAGTTTGAATGTCAAACTGTGCCCATACACGTTGTGCATGTAAATATTCCTGATCACTGATATGACTTGTGTTTAAGGAACTGTAAAATGCATCTTTCGGTGGTAAACAACACTCCTCAAGACGTTCCACACAGTTAATATATTCATAAGGGAATATGCCCTTTTGACGAATCAAATTAAAATCATCTTCTTTAGGAAAGACACGTTGAATTTCATGAAACTGATCTGATTTTAAATTACTAGCCAGCTTATCAAGACTACTCGACATAAAGCGGAATGAATCTAAAAATCGCAGTTTAATGGGTTTTTTTATTGCAGTTTTGATGTATTTTGTGAACGATATGTATTGTTCCTTATTATTTGCAATAACATCAATTTTGACATCTGAAGCTCCAAATTCTTTAACGATAAAGTGGTTATCGTATTTGCTACCGTTGTGTAGAATGACCGGAATGAATTTACTTACTCTATAATTTAAATTACATTCTTGGTGAGCAGCACCACGATATTTTCCTGTTAAATGGTCATGATCGCGAACCCTGTCTGTATATAAACATTCACCACATATAAAACAATTAGTTTCGGTTTCAAAATAAATTTGCTCTGATGAAGTTAGTGGCTCCATTGGAATGATCATATTTAAAATAGAGGATATACGGATGGCATCTTTCTCAAGCCTTTCCATAAAAACTTTAGGTGCATCAGATCCTCTATAGAGCTCAAACTTATTTAAAGAGTCATCATAACTACATTTAATATAATATGCAAAGCTAAAAGGTTCATGAATGTGAGTAGTGTTGTTGAAAGGTTGGGCTGGATTCGATGAACATGTATTAAATGGTTTTAGCAAAGCTTCAAAGTCAGCATATATAACAAATGGTACTCGAAGCTGTTTCTCATAATCCTTAAATTTTAGAATGTTATTTTTAGGAGTCGGTAATACCGTACACACATGATTACACCCCCATTTTTGATGTTGAGTTAGTTGATCCTCTTTCTGGAAATATAGCAAACAACCATCACACAACCACTTCTTATGTTCTCTTTTTGTTATCTGACTACCAACAAGTCTACTGAAATGTTTTATCCAGCAATAGTGAGCATTTTCACCTTCGGTTATGTATAGTAAATTTACATGAGCATCCTTTTTTTCCTGAGTATAATATAGAGGACCTACTATTCTCTTATTTTCAATTTCATACACATTAATACTTACATTGTTCAGCTCTTCAAAACGTTGAATGTCTTTTATCGCCATAGGAAATTCTATTTCTTTTAAATCTAACACTGATAGATAGATAGATAGATTTTTATTAATTCCATTTGATCAAATACATGCATTCAATACATTTTTGATATAGGACACGTCAGAATTTACATGCATAAAATAAAAGAACTAACAGGTATATATTACTAAGATTATAACTATTTATAACTTATTATAATAGCAAATCTTAATAGATACAATCTTATTGCACAACTATTTACACCTCACTCTATTATCATAATATGAAAACTTAATTCTATAAATACAACAACATACAGCTAGGTATTAAAATTAAATTAAAAAAGTAAAATATAGTTATAGATTCCATCACTCCTATACGCTAAAATATTCAACTACTGAGTAAAAACAATGGCACTGCAGATAAGCTTTCAACATTCTATCAAAGGTTTTTATTTTTGGGGCCAGTTTTATATACTGGGGTAGTTTATTGTATAATTTAACTCCAGTGTGAAAAGTTCCTTTTTGATATATGCTTGTGTGTGTGTGTGAAATATGAATGTTTTGATTTTGTCTTGTGTTATGCCTATGAACATCATTGTTTGTTTTAAGAAAAACATCTTTATTCATTAAATTCTTTTTAAAAAACATAATACTTTCAAAGATATATAAGCAGGGCAGTGGGAGAATGTTTAAATCTTTAAACAGAGGTCTACATGATTCTCTAGAGTTTACATTTGCCATAATTCTAATCGCTCTCTTTTGTATCCTAAACGTGCTTAGTACATCTGGCGACATACCCCAAAATATGATCCCATATCTTAAGTATGAATGGAAATAAGCAAAATAAGTATTTCTTAATGTGTGCATGCTAGTGCAGGTTTTCAAAATACGTAACGCAAAGCACATCGAGTTCAGTTTAGTATTCAGATATTGTATATGTTTATTCCATTTCAAGTCTTGTTGTATCCATAGTCCTAAAAACTTTGTTTCTGATTTATTTTCTATTTGATGACCATTTAATGTTATATTGGGCATCGCAGGATTCCTATTCTGTATAGTGTGGAAATTTAGACATACTGTCTTTTTATAGTTTATTATGAGGCGATTATCTTGTGACCATTTGGTTAACTCTCCTGTAACGGAGTCAGCAGACTGCTGTATGACCTGTTTAGTTTCACCTTTTATTACGAGTGTTGTATCGTCCGCAAACAAAATTTCCTTATGTGAATGAACGTTCTGTGTTATATCATTGATATATAGAAGAAAGAGTAGTGGGCCCAAAACCGATCCCTGGGGTACTCCAAATTCAATAATTCCCTCATTGGACAATGTTTCATTAAGTAATTTGGTTCCATCATCCTTGTGTCTCAAGCTTACTATTTGTTTACGCCTTGTTAAGTAAGACTCTATCCATTTATTAGCTAGACCTCTAACACCATATTGATTTAGTTTGGTAAGGAGGATTTTATGGTCAACTACATCAAATGCTTTCGATAAATCCAAGAATAGGCCAGTTACATGTTCCTTATTGTCAATTAATTTCAGTATACTATTACTACATTCGTAAATTGCTGTCTGTGTAGATTTTTCCGTTCTAAATCCATGTTGTGAGTTTGATAATATTTTATTTTTTTCTATGAAACTTATCAGTCTCTTATACATAATTTTTTCCACAATTTTTGCAATACCAGTTGGTAAGGTAATAGGACGATAGTTATCTAATTCATCTTTTGAACCGTTTTTGTGCACTGGAATTACTTTTGATAACTTCAAAATATCCGGGTAAGTTCCTGAGAGAATTGAACTGTTTATTAAGTGCGTAAGTGGATTTATTATATTTTCGGCACATTTCTTTAAAATTGCATCAGGGATGCCATCAATGCCAGCACAGAATTTATTTTTTAGCTCTTTTATAACTATTCTTACCTCTTCACTTGTGACATGATTTATAAATAAAGAATCACTGCATATATTTATTTTATTATTAGAATTTAGTGTATTTACCTGTGATTTATTTAATAATTTTTGCGGAATTTCCAGAAAATAGTCATTAAAAGTGTTTGCTATTTCCTCTGGATTATTAATCACTTTATTATTTCTGGTCAGTGTAATGTTCCTTTGTATTTTAGCATATTTTCCAGTTTCTTTCTTTATTACGGACCACATAGCCCTGTTTTTATTAGATGATTGGGAAATAAAATTATCATTATGCATTTTCTTTGCTAGTCTTATTACCTTATTTAATATGCTAGTGTATTTTTTGTAGTATAAATTGAATTCAGGTGTTGTGTGGTATTGTTTATATAATTTGTGTAGAAATTTCTTTCTTTGACATGAATTTATAATCCCTGTTGTTATCCAATTGCTAGTTTTGTTATTTTGAACAGTTCTTCGTTTAAAGGGGAATGCTATTTCAAAATAGTGTTTTAGGGTACTGTTAAATGCATTAAATTTATCATTTACATTTTCTAGTTCATAAATTTCTGACCATGTTTCCTTATTTAATAAGTCATTGAAATATGTAACATTTGCTTCAGTGAATGACCTGCACTTTGATTTTACTCCATTATCATTATTATTGATTACTTCGGATACTTCAAAACTCAGTATTTGTCCATGGTGGTCACTAAAACCCGGACAATAGACTTCTATTGAATGGTGATATTTATCTGTATTTATAAAAATTTGATCAGGAGTGGTTTTACTAAATTTTGCTATTCTTGTTGGTGTATTTACTGTAGGTTTCAGTCCATAGGAAATTAGTAACTGGTTTAATAATTCACAATTTCTATCAAATTTTAAGAAATCCACATTTACATCCCCACAAATTATTATATCGAAATTTACTTTGCTCATGTTATTGAGTAACAATTCTAGTTTATCTATAAATAGAGGAAACTTTCCTGACGGAGAACGGTATACGCATACAATTATTAACTTAAACTGCTGAATTTTTACGGCAGAGAATTCAAAATCCTGTTCCATAATTAGATAATCATAAGCTGTTATCTGTTCATGATCTAAATTATTTCTTAAGAAGATGCAAGTACCACCATGGCTAATATTAGATCTAGAGTATTTACTAGCTTGTATAAACCCTGGGAATTGAATTAATTCAAGTTGTTCCTCTTTCAGCCAATGTTCTGAAATACATAGTGCTGAGATGTCTTTAAGTTCATTTTTAAGCATTAGATTTATGTAATCAATTTTATTATAAAGAGACTGGACATTCTGGTGGTAAATTTTAAATTTGTTACTTTTGCAAGCTTGTGCTGGTGATTTATTTACATTATTATTATCATAATTGTTATTATTATTGTTGCTAGACAAATCCGAAATACCATTGTTGCACTCCGTTAAATTTGACTTCAAAAGATGTGAATGCCAAACCTCACGTTTGGCTTCTTCTACCAGAATAGTGAGGATAAGATGATGTTCTATCCATATTCTCCACTGCTGGATGGAGAGCTGAAGTTACAGCCCACGCAAAACATGCGTCATCATTATTCAAAACGTTCACAACAGCTTTCTTTCGTTTGATCCATCCTGGCAAATCAATATATGATGATGCTCGAAGGGGGTTGTATTTATTCAGGTTGGTTTCTAAATAAAGTACTTCAACCAACGCCCAGCCTGACTCCCTTTCCTGGAACTCTTCACTCTTCACAATGATAGCACTTGAAATATTTTGGTATATATCACTAATATTAGTTGATTCGCTAACAATTATGTTTTTTGTATTAAATGATTTGATATCCGTAATTTCACCTTCGCTCCCAGTTTTTACATAGAGTCCAAAAAGTTCAAAATTCATTTTTATTGTTTTATGCTCTAATAAAACATTACCTACCAAGCCAAACACAGTAGGTTGAACATTTTTTTAAAATGATTCAATACTTTGAGTTTTTTCTTTACTATAAAGTCTATAACTAGCAATTCGACTTTTAAATGCACTACCAATTTGTTGAACATTTCCAGAATTTCTTTCATGGCAAGTGTTATTTTTATGTTGAATACTGCGTAAATGTCCATGAATGATTGAAGAAGGTATATCAATATTACATACATCACAATGTGTTATTGAAGGTTCACGATTCTTCTTTCTTTTTGTTGCACAACTATTTTCACAATCTTGAGAACGTTTACGCTTTTGAGCATCACATTCGTTTAAAGGTTCCGTGCTAGTTGTTGGTTTTACAGTTTCTAATTCTTGTTGTTCACCATGCACTTCAACCATGTGGGATTGATATCGCTTTACAGCAGAAAAACCAAGTTCGCAAACTGAACACGAAAATGGTGCTGAACTAACATGCATTAAATTTACATGATGTGCAAGATTATCTTGTCTGTTAAATGTGGTAGCACAATGACTGTACACAAACATTTTAATGTCATGTTTAACATTTGCGTGTCGTTGAAGGCTGTCAGGTCTTGAGAACTGTTTCGTACAGTCACCTTGAACATCATGATCACTTTCGAAATTACCTAAAGAAATCATAAATGTTAATAAATGATAAAACAAAGTACAATATAAATAGTTTAATTATATTCCAGTCAATGGTTATAGCAGGGTATTTAAATCGATCTGTGAACTCCTAGCAAGTCTAACTTCATGTAGTTCTAACTGGGGGTTACTATATACCACTGTCACTGACACCTAGCGGTGAACATTGGAACTTGATAGAGTGGTAGAAACCAGCGGTCACCAGTTAAGTGAGCTAAGTGTGACGTTATAGCTAGTCTTAAAACAAGTCTAAACTTGTAGAACATATCACGTGATAGAAACTAGCGATCGCCCGTTAAGGGACACTGGGACTGAAATTTTCAAATTCTATATAAACTGAGGTACAGCTTTGAAATTTTATATGGTTATGAATAGTCATATTATTAACCACTGTGGGAAACGTGAGCATTGTAAGTTGATTAGTTCTCCAGATATTAATTATTTTGTACATTTATTGTGCTAATTATTCAAGTTTTATAAAGGTCAGCCGCGTTAAAAAAAACAAGATAGTGTAACTTTTAGGTAATATTCTGTTGCACTATAACAATTGGAAGAAACCTACGGATCCGATTTTGAATTGCATTAATGAGGGCCAAGAAATTAATTTTTTTCCATATCCAAGTTTTTTTCTACAAAAAAATCGTATTTTTTCCAGTTTGAATTTTTTTTGCAGCCATACCAAAAGTGCAATCTAAAAACCGATCCGCAGGTTTATAGTCATTGCAATGAAGATAATAAATTCCCATTTTGAAAGCAATATCATAAGATTTATGACGCGAGTAACATTTTGAATGCCTGAAAAAGTGAATCAGAGAAAACAGCAATTTTCAAAAATGATGCACAATTTACAAGGTTTCAGCTTACCAATGACATTAGGATTGTCCTACAGCATAGGTGACACCCTCCTTCTTCTGTTTTGCAGCCTCCTCCTTCATTTCCGTCAGTTTCACCTTCCGTCGACATGCCTTTCACTTCTCCAATTATGACCGCGGACTTACATACTTCCTGCGACTGACACATCTTTCAAGTGTTTGTGCTGTGACATGAGATAATGAAGTTAGTCTTATTCCTGATTTCAACTCTGTTGTTGCACTACACCCCATGTTGAATTCTGCTACAGAATTACTAACAGCAATTTCAAGTATCTTCCGTGAAATAATAATCTCCTTTGGTCACTTCCTCCAGATAACAGAACGCAGTGACTCATTCTGATTTTCAGTAGCACCACGGATGCATCTGGATAGTAGCTCATCTGATGCCAGCCTTTGATAAACAGGCATAATCTTGACAACTAAGGGTTCATAAAGTTCTACAGCCATTTTGTCATGACTCTGTGGTGTTTTACCAGCTGTGATACTTCGATTGTAGATACACCAAGACTCAGAACCTTCAGGACACTTACTGTGCTGGGGCGTTTAAAGGACACACCGTGCATTTTAAAGCTACGCCAGGGCTTTAAAAATGGCGGAATTCGGATAAAAACACTGCTATATGATCCGCAGGGGATAGGGGTGTATTAATATGGAAAAAACCGAAAATCGACATTTTCCACAAATTTCACTAAAATTTCAGTCCCAGTGTCCCTTAAGTGAGCTAAGTGTGACGTCATAGTCAGTCATAAAGCAAGTCTAAACTTGTAAAACATGTCACGTGATAGAAACCAGCAGCCACCAGTTATGTGAGCTAAGTGTGACGTCATAGCCAGTTATAAAGCAAGTTTAAACTTGTAAAACCTGTCACGTGATAAGGTTAAGTTAGGTAAAGTTAGGTTATGTTAGGTGAACTGAGTCAAGTCTTTAAATATTCCCTCTGTCACTGACGCCTAGCAATGAACATTCGGACTTAATAGAGTGGTAATCAAAATCTAACCTAAAAAATTAGCTTTACACACCATGGTCAAGTAGTTCCAAATTTTGACTGCCAAATATACCATTTTTACTGACATGTAGTGGTGAACATTGGAAAATATCACTCTAACTGTTTAAAAGTTATTAGAGGGGGCACTTACCTTTTTATAATTTATCAACTGCTGCCACTGAATGAACAGATTGTAGGAATCTGGTAACCTACAGGTACCCAATTATCTGTAAACAAATCAATCAATCAATCAATAAATACATTCCAATCAATAACTTCAACATCAATTAGTAATAAAAGACTACAATCCATTAATAATAAGTACTTACCATGCAAAATAATTTAATGATTTTCTACCAAAAAGCCTTTTTTTTTTCAACTCTTGAGCAGTAATTGAGCACTGTTCACTCAAAGCGAGTAATAAAGACCGACAATAGGGAAATATAGGACACCTCTCTTATATAAACTCTCATCGCCCGTGTCAGCAGTTTTTTGCAGATCATTGCAATTCCTTTCCCAATACAGCTGAGAGTCCAAAGTACACTAGGAACACCTGTGTGGTATCCAATGACTGCTGACTTTGCATGATCATCACCCATTGCCTTGATCAACACCTGAGGTTTCAAATTACTGCAGCGTCAGTCATAGCAACCGCAGTGTGTGCTCTCTGGCATGTCAGCAACATGACACCGGAAGGAACACTTGTGTAATATCCAATAACTGCTAACTTTGCGTGACCATCATTCATTGTCTTCATGAACACTTGCGGTTTCAAATTACTGCATCGTTAGTCATAGCAACAGATCTGCGCGCCCTCTGTCATGTCTGTAATATGACACAGGAAATATAACAAGACGTCTTACTGCACGTGCCATCTCCTCAGTTTTAACATCTTAAGAACATGTATTATTCTCTTTCAACTACAAATGACTCGTTAGAACACATCCATCCACCAAGTTAGATCCCTTGTATGTTCACATGTATTTCGTCACTTTCCTTTCATATCGTTATCCCATTATAGTAGTCGGGGAATAGTGAACAACGTCAGCTCAACACATACAAATGTAGTTAGGCCCTTTGACATAATTTAAATAAATGCATGGGCTAGTCCATAGGGACCAGTCCAAAGGGGCTCATCCACAAGGACTCGTCCACAAGGACCTGCCCACAAGGACTCGTCCACAAGGACTTGTCCACAAGGACCTGTCAACAAGGACTCGTCCACAAGGGCTTGTCCACAAGGACCTGTCAACAATGACCCGTCAACAATGACCTGTCAACAATAACCCATCAACAGGGGCCCGACCACAGGGGCTTATCAACAATAACAGGGGCTCTCACCTCAAGGCCTAACATGCCCCTCTTTGTTTATCAGTTTGCCTATCGACAAGCACCACTTGGAAAACGTTTTGATCACCCCTCGTGGGTTGGGTTAGGTTAGGTTACACTACAGCCACCATCTTTAAGAAGCCCGCCCTCTTACAAAAGCCATGAGTGGACATGTGTGTAAAAAACGGAAAACAAGCATGTTAATTCATAGTGGCTTTCCACCGAACACATGCAATTTATGTAGAACAACGTTTAATTCCATATTGGCATTCAAACTCTCACATGTTGCACTTGGAAAGCGAGATTTTCTAAAACATTACAATTTCACCCCATAGTAGTGGTAGATTTTATTTTGGGGTGGAAATATGTTATCCAATGGAAAGGGGATGTGAGCCCGAGTTCAATGACACCTCGTACAAGTCTCTAGCCTGATTGGTTCGCGAGATATTGCCATTTTAGTATTCCAGCGGTGGAGCGGTGGCGGTGGATATAGAACCGGCACAAAACCACTACTGGACTGGTAAAAAGACATAAAAAATTAAAAAGTTTTATTATATAAATAAAGGACATAGAGACATTTCGTTTGAACTATTGCACAACGTTCTACCATGTTTGGTTATAGAACTATCGCCTACTTTCAAAAACAAAAGGATTCAATTTTTTTTTGAAAAATATAACGAGTGGTCCATAGGAAAGAGCACGTCAGCCCGAGTTCAACGATATGTCGCATGCCATGGTTTCGCGAAATATACATAAAAGGTCAGCGTAGCCGAGCGGTTTGAGTCACTGGTTTAGATTGCCACCACTCCCCAATGCACAGTTTTGGTCTTAGAGACTTGAAATTTATTTTTGGGCTAGAGGGGATCAAGACCATTGATTTTCGTCCAACAAACGTTTTGTAAACTCTTCAGTTTCCTTAATATAAGAATTTTAAAAATATTTTTTTTCTTCAAAAAGACTCAAAAATAAAAAGTCTTTTATAAAAAATAAAGGACAGAGAGAGCATTATTTTAAGCACATAGAACAATTATTAGAATGTTGTTTTTTTGAAAAATCACCTACTTTACCAATTGAGCTTTTGTTGGATTTTGTTCTAGGGACTTGGAACTTGGTTTGTGGGTAGAGGGCGAAAGGACCAACAATTAATGTCAAATAAACTTATTTGTATTGCTAATTTTGGAAATATAGCCTACTTTCCAAATATTTTTGGGAAAAAAATTGAAAAATGCACTATTTTTGGATTGAGACTGGGGGTAAAAGTGGGTGTAGGAGTTAACACATGGCTTTTTAGGACTTTTAGTTTAAACATATAGCCTACTCTCCCAATATTTTTTGGAAAAATTTGAAACATACACTGTTTTTGGACTGAAAGTGGTATAGAGGTAGGTGTATTAGTTAACATATGAGGTGTTTAGGATTTTTGTTCAAACATATAGCCTACTTTCCCAATAGTTTTTTAGAAAAATTGAAAAATACACTATTTTTGAACTGAGAGTGGTATAGGGGTAAGTGTATGAGTTAAGATATGACTTTTTAGGATTTTTAGTTTAAACATATAGCCTACTTTTCCAATTCAACTTTTTGAAAATTTTTAAAAATATAATGTTTCTGACTAGGAGTTGGGATAGAGGTAAGAGTAAGAGTTGAGAGTCAATCATAAACCTTAGAGTACTTTGGATTTTTGGAATTTTAATGTGTTGATGTTGTTGTTGCTTACAATAATGGCTTAAGCATTATATTGCCATAAAAAAGGGCTGAAAGGCTTTCTAAGACCAAATAAACAAACAAGCAAGAGCAAATATGAGAGAGCTAATAAAAAATTACAAAAACTAACAAAAGCCGACAAAAACCAACAAAAGCCAGCAAAAAGCCGACAAAGCAAACAAAAAAAACATTAAAAAGCCAACAAGAGCCAATAAAATTGCGTCATTTAACTGTTTTGATACATTATTTAAACAAAGATATATTTGTATTAGACGATAAATCAAACCCCCCACTGTGTGTATTGTTAGTGGTATGAACAAATATGATCATTATTGGAAAGTATGCCTGTAGTTCAATGAGTGTTGATTTCGGCCGCTAGGTAGCATGCTGGTAGTTCAGTTAGTGCTCATGTCCACCGCTAGGTTGAATGCTGGTCGTTAAATTAGTTTTTATATGGAGCGCTAGGCAGCGTACTGGTCGTTCAGGTAGTTCTCATAGTCACCGCTAGATAGCGGTGGTGTATTCTTTGGAATACACGGTAAGATAGAGTAAGCTTTTGCTTCTCTTTGCTTTATTTCATCCCATCCTTTTTTCTGAAACACCAACAGTGATCTCCTGATTTCTCTTTGTTGGTATATGTCTCTCATACTACCTGTAAGTCTGTTCTAGATATATATCTTCCATGACCTACCTAGCGTCATCTAGCAGCGAATCTCTGAATTTCCTCAATTCTTCCCTGTACAAGAGGATTTCCTTATCAATCTAGCCACCAGATCTCGTCGCTATCGCCAGCTATCATCTACGTGATCAAGAGAACTTCGTCTACTTTTTCACCCTCCAGGCTGCACTAGTGACTCCTACTATCAACTCTTTGAAGACCATTTCATTAAGAAGATTATTATAACTGTAAAGTTGGCTATTCTTATATGTATTCCTTTTGTCTCCTACCCCCACTCTTTTTCCCTTCCCTGGTCCCTCCGCGCTCCGTTGAGCGGGTCTCTCTTGTACGTCGGAAGTCAAACCAGTCAGTTAGAGCAAACGACGTCTATAGAAATGAGAGTAAAAAGGTAATCAAAGATTTAAAGGGTACATTGCCATCCATGCAAAAAACAAATGTCATTATTGTAAACATTCCGCAGAGACACGATTTAATTCCCAAGTCATGTGTAAATATAGAAATAGAGGCTACAAATGGAAAAATTCATAAAATTTGTAAGAGTTTTCCAAATGTCCAAATTGTAGATGTAAGTAAATTAGACAGGAAGTTCCACACTCGGCATGGCCTACACTTAAATAGATTAGGAAAAGAGTATCTTAGTGATGAAATCTGCAAAATTGTAAATTCAAATGGTAAGAATAATTCGACAGTAATATCATTAGAGTGGAAGCAGGGAAACTGGTAGAAGAAGCCAAACGTGAGGTTTGGCATTCACATCTTTTGAAGTCAAATTTAACGGAGTGCAACAATGGTATTTCGGATTTGTCTAGCAACAATAATAATAACAATTATGATAATAATAATGTAAATAAATCACCAACACAAGCTTGCAAAAGTAACAAATTTAAAATTTACCACCAGAATGTCCAGTCTCTTTATAATAAAATTGATTACATAAATCTAATGCTTAACAATGAACTTAAAGACATCTCAGCACTATGTATTTCAGAACATTGGCTGAAAGAGGAACAACTTGAATTAATTCAATTCCCAGGGTTTATACAAGCTAGTAAATACTCTAGATCTAATATTAGCCATGGTGGTACTTGCATCTTCTTAAGAAATAATTTAGATCATGAACAGATAACAGCTTATGATTATCTAATTATGGAACAGGATTTTGAATTCTCTGCCGTAAAAATTCAGCAGTTTAAGTTAATAATTGTATGCGTATACCGTTCTCCGTCAGGAAAGTTTCCTCTATTTATAGATAAACTAGAATTGTTACTCAATAACATGAGCAAAGTAAATTTCGATATAATAATTTGTGGGGATGTAAATGTGGATTTCTTAAAACTTGATAGAAATTGTGAATTATTAAACCAGTTACTAATTTCCTATGGACTGAAACCTACAGTAAATACACCAACAAGAATAACAAAATTTAGTAAAACCACTCCTGATCAAATTTTTATAAATACAGATAAATATCACCATTCAATAGAAGTCTATTGTCCGGGTTTTAGTGACCACCATGGACAAATACTGAGTTTTGAAGTATCCGAAGTAATCAATAATAATGATAATGGAGTAAAATCAAAGTGCAGGTCATTCACTGAAGCAAATGTTACATATTTCAATGACTTATTAAATAAGGAAACATGGTCAGAAATTTATGAACTAGAAAATGTAAATGATAAATTTAATGCATTTAACAGTACCCTAAAACACTATTTTGAAATAGCATTCCCCTTTAAACGAAGAACTGTTCAAAATAACAAAACTAGCAATTGGATAACAACAGGGATTATAAATTCATGTCAAAGAAAGAAATTTCTACACAAATTATATAAACAATACCACACAACACCTGAATTCAATTTATACTACAAAAAATACACTAGCATATTAAATAAGGTAATAAGACTAGCAAAGAAAATGCATAATGATAATTTTATTTCCCAATCATCTAATAAAAACAGGGCTATGTGGTCCGTAATAAAGAAAGAAACTGGAAAATATGCTAAAATACAAAGGAACATTACACTGACCAGAAATAATAAAGTGATTAATAATCCAGAGGAAATAGCAAACACTTTTAATGACTATTTTCTGGAAATTCCGCAAAAATTATTAAATAAATCACAGGTAAATACACTAAATTCTAATAATAAAATAAATATATGCAGTGATTCTTTATTTATAAATCATGTCACAAGTGAAGAGGTAAGAATAGTTATAAAAGAGCTAAAAAATAAATTCTGTGCTGGCATTGATGGCATCCCTGATGCAATTTTAAAGAAATGTGCCGAAAATATAATAAATCCACTTACGCACTTAATAAACAGTTCAATTCTCTCAGGAACTTACCCGGATATTTTGAAGTTATCAAAAGTAATTCCAGTGCACAAAAACGGTTCAAAAGATGAATTAGATAACTATCGTCCTATTACCTTACCAACTGGTATTGCAAAAATTGTGGAAAAAATTATGTATAAGAGACTGATAAGTTTCATAGAAAAAAATAAAATATTATCAAACTCACAACATGGATTTAGAACGGAAAAATCTACACAGACAGCAATTTACGAATGTAGTAATAGTATACTGAAATTAATTGACAATAAGGAACATGTAACTGGCCTATTCTTGGATTTATCGAAAGCATTTGATGTAGTTGACCATAAAATCCTCCTTACCAAACTAAATCAATATGGTGTTAGAGGTCTAGCTAATAAATGGATAGAGTCTTACTTAACAAGGCGTAAACAAATAGTAAGCTTGAGACACAAGGATGATGGAACCAAATTACTTAATGAAACATTGTCCAATGAGGGAATTATTGAATTTGGAGTACCCCAGGGATCGGTTTTGGGCCCACTACTCTTTCTTCTATATATCAATGATATAACACAGAACGTTCATTCACATAAGGAAATTTTGTTTGCGGACGATACAACACTCGTAATAAAAGGTGAAACTAAACAGGTCATACAGCAGTCTGCTGACTCCGTTACAGGAGAGTTAACCAAATGGTCACAAGATAATCGCCTCATAATAAACTATAAAAAGACAGTATGTCTAAATTTCCACACTATACAGAATAGGAATCCTGCGATGCCCAATATAACATTAAATGGTCATCAAATAGAAAATAAATCAGAAACAAAGTTTTTAGGACTATGGATACAACAAGACTTGAAATGGAATAAACATATACAATATCTGAATACTAAACTGAACTCGATGTGCTTTGCGTTACGTATTTTGAAAACCTGCACTAGCATGCACACATTAAGAAATACTTATTTTGCTTATTTCCATTCATACTTAAGATATGGGATCATATTTTGGGGTATGTCGCCAGATGTACTAAGCACGTTTAGGATACAAAAGAGAGCGATTAGAATTATGGCAAATGTAAACTCTAGAGAATCATGTAGACCTCTGTTTAAAGATTTAAACATTCTCCCACTGCCCTGCATATATATCTTTGAAAGTATTATGTTTTTTAAAAAGAATTTAATGAATAAAGATGTTTTTCTTAAAACAAACAATGATGTTCATAGGCATAACACAAGACAAAATCAAAACATTCATATTTCACACACACACACAAGCATATATCAGAAAGGAACTTTTCACACTGGAGTTAAATTATACAATAAACTACCCCAGTATATAAAACTGGCCCCAAAAATAAAAACCTTTGATAGAATGTTGAAAGCTTATCTGCAGTGCCATTGTTTTTATTCAGTAGTTGAATATTTTAGCGTATAGGAGTGATGGAATCTATAACTATATTTTACTTTTTTAATTTAATTTTAATACCTAGCTGTATGTTGTTGTATTTATAGAATTAAGTTTTCATATTATGATAATAGAGTGAGGTGTAAATAGTTGTGCAATAAGATTGTATCTATTAAGATTTGCTATTATAATAAGTTATAAATAGTTATAATCTTAGTAATATATACCTGTTAGTTCTTTTATTTTATGCATGTAAATTCTGACGTGTCCTATATAAAAAATGTATTGAATGCATGTATTTGATCAAATGGAATTAATAAAAATCTATCTATCTATCTAACTAAAGCTCGCCTCCTCGACTCAAGAGGCAAACTTTTAAAGTCGACGCCATGTTCGAATTTTAGAACCAGCCGTCAACAGCAACATCGCCTTCTTCATGAAGCAAAGATAAGTACCGACTTAATGTTTTAACCTCATTCTCATCGCTTTTAAAAGGCTCAATGCTTTTATTAGGATTTTATAGACAGTGAAAGTTGCTATGTGATAATAACTGCCTTCAAGAGATCTTCTTGATCAAACTCAAACTATCAAGTCTAACTTTCAAAATGAAAGATTTTCTGAGATGCTGTCTCACATCGAGGGATATTTCCAAAATACCCACTGTCTATATAATCTAGTTTTCCGCCGAGGGATTCTCTACCCAAATTAAACAAGTCATCATTGCTCTGGAACCTTCCAGAACCTACACTCTATCTACCAGTTATACTGTCATGTACTTTCCACTCACATATGGGAATACTTTTTCAAACTAAGGAATCTCCCTTATGAACTGCTAATCAATATCTAATTTTTCTTCCTCCGTTGGGATTTTGCTGGTGCATTCAACTATAACCTACAAGTTTCTCAAGCAATAGACTCTCGCAAATCTAGTGTAACTAGTTATTTTCCACCATTGCAATAACTTTCTTTGCCATCAACATTTTGTGCTACTACAGTGAACTTTTCAACTATATCAACTGACTATAGTGAAAACAGTGCCTGTTCAACTTTTCATCCGCGTCGCGCTCGTCCGAGTACAATAAATACGGCCATGAACACTTTTCCACAATCCCATTTGATCTTTCCCAAACCCTTCACTGTGCCCTTGCAGCAAGAAATATGCAAATCACAGTATGCCAGCATTGCTCAATTCGGGATTTTTCGGGGCTGCGGTAAGTTCTCCCACTCTGTGACTTACATATTTTGGATTAAATAGAGGATACACTTGCAAAAATAACAACAAAATCAACTCCTATTTTAACACATTTAATTAATCAAAATTTATGGCGCTACAAACAAATAAACACATAACTACTGACCAATATCATTCTACTTGTCCAAAGTGAACAAGGAATAGCATAAAAATAAAACAAATATTAGATTAAAACACATGGTTTTCTTTAAAACCAACAATTCACAATTATTTTCACTTCCATAAAGTACTTATCTTAAAGTTCCAAATAACTACGAGCTTTGTGGTGTTTGAAGCCATATTTTCAGTGTTGCCTTAGTAAACAAGAGTTTCTTTGGCTCGATACTTTCCCACACTAATGGTGTCATACTTTTGTACACCTCAAGAATTATTTTTATCTTTTCTTACCATCAAAACAAATATATAATTACATTTAAAATTACATGTTAATTATTTACTTCAATATTTGGGCATATCACATGTTCTCCATATTTACTATCTCTCTCAAGTTTTACAAATTCACTACGGTGATCGGGAAAACTATTTGTGTACTCCAGAGTTATAAAGATTACTTGACAAAGTCAAAAACTATGATCACTCCCGAAACCTAGTTAACTTCACAAAACTCGTGGATTCCTTCCTTTTCATACAATATTACAATAGAGATTTTATTTAATTCATTTGTCTTATAAGACCATTATCACATAAGAAAACTACGATCTGAATTGGCAAGCGATAATATCAATTTACAAGGACCTCGGTTCAACGCCCGGGTCATTAACAACTTTAAACACTCACGGTGTATTTAACACATCTTACAAGACGTTTTTTTTTACCCACCCTCGCTCTATGAGGGTCCGGCCATTACACTCGGGCGTGATTTATGACAAGGAAAGCGACTCTCTGCCTAACCTACTGTGGCAGCTCTCTTCAAGGCTTTAAAACAAACCTTCACATTATTCTCAGTTCTGTGGAGAGACCTGGCTTTTACTCGCTTATTTTCATTCAACAATATTCTTTGGTTCATAAACCACTTTCGTAACCTTGGCATTTATTAATTATGAGAGGGTCCTCATTGATTGGGAAGATTAATACACATTCTACGACGAATAATTAGGGGCTTTAACAAAAAAAGGATTCTAGGTTCGAATCTCTTAACATGCCTCGGGAACATTTCCACATTTGGAGGACTTATACAAGACGCGATTTAAAGTCGGCCGTGGCCTACATGACATACGCTCAATAATACCATACATTAGCTCCCTTTTAAATAATACACACATGGCCTCGTGATCTACGTCACAATTTAGAGGACTTACAACATATCTCAGTTCACTGCAATCAACTACCCTCCATAAGTAATTTACCAAGTACTTTAACTTTTACGCGTTCCTAGCGTGACTTTTTATTTAATTGCGTTCCATTACGCTACACATTACTTTTACGGCCGAATGTCTTCCAAAGAACTGATAAATTTCATAGTAACAATTGATACATATCTTAATTCTTATATTAATCTTTTCCGTTGAAAATAAATCGCTCCCTTTTTAAGAACACGCATTCACATCGTGTCTTATACATTTGTTAAGGCTTCAACGCTCTATATGTTTATATCATTCAATTTAATCTTTATTTAGATTTCTTTACCTTGTTATTCACATCATGTTTTCATTCCTTACAAAAGCTCAAAAGCTATTTCTTTCATATAATTCAAATTTACCTTTATGTAAATATCTTTGTTATAATTATTATTAACACGCTTGCTTTTATTAAATACTGACATTTTATTTCATGCATTTCCTCTACAGGATTTATTATTTCACATAATTATTTATTATTTCTTACAACTTTATTTTCGTTCAGATCGCATTCTTATTTAGTTATTATTCATTTACAAACATCCCTTCTACTCAAAACTCCGGTGGAATTGTACACAAAATTTTTCCCGACACCAAAACATAATGAAAATCTCTACTTACATGATTAAGGTCGCTTTCTGACCTTTGTTCTCGTTTGATGTGACATTTTGGCCCACCTTCTTGACCTACTCCATATTGTACAATCTCATCTTATGTACAGAAATTTCTTGACACATATTCACTATATTTAACACTGACAACATTTTTTTAATACACTGGTGTATCCGTTTTGAACACACACTAAAACACTAAAAAATATTACTCTGGTACATATTATAACACATATCACTGTGCATAAAACGCTTTCACTTTACCTAAAACACTTAAAATGATACTCTTATTTCTTTTCTTACAATATTTACACTTCACTCCTATCACACGGGTGTATCTCAACGATTTTTACAATTTCTGTCGGCTGTTGATGATCCCTGATGTGAATCCTATCGACCTGCATTGGACGTGTGATTTTACTCGTTCAAAGTTGCTCTCTCCTACCATGGAAATTACTGGTTTCAGTCTCTCAAAACCGCTTCTATTGTCTATTACTCGGCTTTACTTTACCTGCTTTAACTAGGCGATAAATGTCTTTACTTTGCCGTCACCTCTATTTATATATGGTGGTCTATCGCACCCTATAGTTTCTATATCTTGGCCTCCCTTCGAGGACCGTATACTGTCTATCGTACCGTTTAGTTTCTATATCTTGGCCTCCCTTCGAGGACCGTATACTGTCTATCGTATATTTTTGACGTTTTCTCACTAGAGTACGTTTCCCTCTGATTTCGAAGCTAAGTTCCTAAGTTCCTTTCGCTTGAACTTCTATCTTTCGCGATCGTAATTACTGTTTATTCTTGTCCTTTACAGGACTTAATGTCTTTAACAATGTCTTTACTAGACGTAACGCCGTTTATTTGTTGGAGTTCTTATAACTTCGTAACTGTATTGAACTAGTGTTCTTCTGGAATTCGAAGTTCCCTACTGATCGCTGTGTCTTACTTTGGCGATATTGCTTTAAAGTCCGTATATTTAATGTTCTTTATAATTTAGGACTCTTCAAAGTCTCGAACTGCTAACCCTCAGCGTAGCGTACTTATATCGTAACTGGTCTATACTCGGTGAACTTGTAGCATAGCCCCCCACAGGCTCTGGATCGATGTCTAATACAGCTTAACGTCCCCCTCACGGGCTCTTGAATACTGCGTATACTATGTGGTGCAGCAGTTCCCCTCACGGGCTCTCGTAGACTGCATATACTGATGCAAAGTAACACCCCCTCACGGGCTGTCAGAATAACTGCATGTACGATGTGTGATGTAGCACAGTGACGTGCCTTCCGGCCGTTTGAAACTGCATGATGTGATACAGCACCTCCCCTCACGGAGTCTGTCGTGAACTGCATTCGATGGTCTGGCTCTGCCAGGAGCTTTATACTATTCAGCCACAAAAAGATAAAACTCTAGTCCTTTTCGTGACCAACTTTTGAACTAATTGTCGCACAATTATAAAAATTATATATCCAGAAAGCTCGTCTTCCAAACGTAAAATAATCTTCCTGTGCATGGAAATCGATCGTGCATTTCCGAGATATTAATTAATTTCTCGTCCTCAACTGTGTGGGTAGTGCTATACTTTTTTTTATTCTCCCACTCCTTAGGTCTCGGTGAACCCCCAATGACGTCTACTTGCGTTTGCAGTTTTCTCCTGTGCAATTTTTACAAGGTTTTTCTTTACACAAAAATCTCTAATCCAAATTGATTCACCGTACTGTATCTGTTTACTTATTTTTATACTCGTAAACGGGTTAAATTTAATTATTCCTGTTCTGACTCAGCAGCGAGGTTGCCATATTCTTGCAACGTAAGAGCAATTTCCGAGTCCAGCTTCTTCGTCTTACAGTCAAAACTTTCCACTCGTTCTAATAATATCCATGACTGGCTCCTTATAAATGTCAAGAGGCATGAGCTCATCTAAGGAACACCTGGCCCTAACGCTTGCACAATATTAAGCTATAATCCTGGCTTGAAATCTCTCTCCGTTTTCTTAGAAACTGTATGATTCTTTCATTCCTTTCTCAAAGTACATGGATTCGACTCTCCTTGAGGCCATGGTACACGGGTTCATCTCACCCCTCCTTAGGTTAATAAATTTTCGAAAAATTTTGAGGAAATTTATTTCAATTATTTATAAAAATCTTATTTTTCCTTTAATAGTCGAAGCCATTATAATGTTCTCCGTCCTTTTTGTTTCTTTATTCCTAAAAAATCCCACGATAATTTGATTTCTTTCATCTTTTTAAGTCATATCCGGTAATTATGTCGGTTGGGTACGCTCTGTCCCTACCCTTTCTTTCTCCTTTTTATTTGTCTGGATATCAGGTTTCCAGAACCTCATTCTTCTTTACGGGTGTGGTCTATCCCTACCCGTTCCCTTATTTCATCATTCTCCTTCCATAAATTGAAATTTTCTTCTTCAATAAAATCAATTATTTCTTTAAAGTTCCCTTCCTCTCTGGTTTATATTTGTATGGGTCTTTCTTAAAGGTCCCATTCATTCATTCCCCCTCAGTGGACGTCTCCACTCAGGGTCATAAATTTCTTGTCACGTTCGGGTGTTTTGTTAGTCTTCCTCTAGTCAGGCGAGCTCTCTCCAAACTTGAGTCAAACCGTTTGTTTCTTTTCTTCTTTTATAAGACGGACATCCTGCCGGTCTGTTTCTCTTTCCACATTACATATTGTCAGCTTAATGACCCTCTTTAAATTACCTTGCGGGTGCAACTGGCTTTACCCGTAACATCATCATTATTATTGTCAGACTCCTCAAGTTTGTAAAATTTCATTTTAATTCTTAAGAGCTCGGTCTAACCTCACCTGACTCTTTCCGGTTTTCTACCACCTTCCTCATCACTTTTTGAGAAGGTATTTCAGACAAAATTAATTTTATTCCTTTTATTCTTCAACGGTTGCATCTGGCTTAACCCGTTGGTTCCAATGGAATAATTCTTTTCCTTCATCTCGCATCGAGATGGCATTTCGAAAGAGTATTTCTTTTTTCGACTCTTCCAATTCTTTAGATCCTTCAGATCTCCATTCTGTCTCTTCCTTTTATCACTCCCTTTCTTTTTACGGAGCTTCCAGCTGAAATATGCCTGGGCATCCTCTTCCTCCAAGGCATTGTACATTGTCTCTCCTCTTTTCCTGGTTTCCATGGGGTATCTGTTTTCCTGTAAACCGACTACCAATTGCGGTTTTCCTCTTTCCTGATTTTCTTCAAAGGCATCTCCTTCCTTCTTTTCATTATCTCCATCATCTTTTCCTTTGGGGTTTTCTTGGCTCGTGTTTGGACCACTTTCCATTTCTCTTTTCTGTCGTTGGCATTCCTGACATTTTATCATTAATTCAAGGATCTGTGCCTTCAATTTTTCTTCTTCTTCTTCTAATTGTTTCCTATTTTTCTTATCCTGAGTTTCTTCTAAGTGTATCTCATCTTTCTTCACCTCCTGAATTTCTTCGGAGTTTTCTTCTTCAATTTCTATGACATTTTGAACCTTTGTTTCTATCGGTGCTTCGACGATAGTTTCTATCATGGTTTCTTTTACTTTCTCCATCTCTTCAAGAATTATTATTTCCATCTCCCCAGCTTTCATTTCTTTTGTTATCTCCTGTCCTGAGATTATTCCTTGCTCTTCCAGCTCAACCTTTTCATAAACATGTTCTTCTTCACTTTGCAGCTCGTTTTTATTTCGGCTGTCCTCCTGGCCTGGAATTCCCATTTCCTCTTGAGTTTCCATTTGTTCTTCAGGAAAGATTTCAACGTTGTTCTCAGTTTCCACTGGAGTTATTACAATTCCTACTGCTATTTCTTCTTCTCTGATCTCAGTTTCGGGCTCTTCTGGCACCGTTACTTCTTTTTCTTCTTCGATTTCTACTTGCTTTTCAGCTTGGGCAGCGGCTTCATCTGACTGACGGTTCTGCGCCAACATGTATTCCTCATATACCTTCTGAGCATCCTTTAATATTTCTTGATATTCTGGAATTTTGACTTTTCTTACTTCAGCTAACTCTTGAATGCTTATTATTCCAGATTCATCATACATGCTCGTTCTAAAGCACTGCATCTTATCATGTTCTTTGAGTATCCAATCTGTCTGTTCCTCAATATACTTTTGTTTATTTTTCTTCCCATAATCGGTCTTCCACCATCTATTATTCCATTTATCTCTTAGTTCCCATAGTTGCTCCATTATATCACTTACTTCCTTAGTAAACATTCGTATCTGTTCCCACGGAGCTAATTCTATTTTTTCCTTCTTTCACCATGCGTTTCGCAAATTTCCTCTTTGTTTCTATTAAGGACTTTTTGACATCAGGAATTTCCTCGTATAATTCTTCTAATTCCTGTTTGGATATCTGAAAGCAATTTTTACCTGCCCTCTGACGAAGTTCAACTATCTTCTCTATTTCCTCTGTTCCTCAATGCCTTCCTTCTTTCTTGAATTGTAATCTTTTAATTCCCAAAGTTCATCCCTCATCTTACTATGTTCACTTCGTATTTTATCAATTATAACCAAGAACACTTTTACTTCCTTCCAGGTCGCCATTTCTACCTTTTCCTGATCCTGAACGCTAGTACTGTCGTTCTTTTCCCCTTCGTTTTCCGAGCCTACCTGAACCTGCATTTCTACGTGAGACTTGGAATTACCTTTACCATTATTATCCTCGTTATTAATTTCATTCTCCCTTGGAATCGGTTTACATTTTTCTTTTTCCGTTTGGAGCTCTAAAAGCTCATTTGTTACCCTGTTTTCTGCAGACATGTTACCTTCTCTTCGTGTAACTATGCCTCCAGGTGCACGCATGCTTTCTACAGAAACCTTTACAAATTCCTTATTTGGGTACCCTTTATCACCTGTAATTTTACATTTATCTGGACTCTCGGCCCTTACATCTTCCGAGAGCCTCCGCCTCTCTTCACTTAATGACATCATATTAGATTATAGTGGGCCACTAATGCCACATCGCTAGAACATGCTTGAGAGATAGTAATCTGAACCATTGTGTCCCAATTTCTTTAAAATTTTACTTTGGTACGGGTGTTTACTACACCGTACCCTTTTGATATCATTATTCAAACTCAAAGACCTTTATGGAAGTGTTTAAAATTCAAAATTTCGAAAAACCATTTTTTTTTTCAAAAAAATGAAAATTTTGATTTTTCGAGAAAACTCGGGTTTTCCCTAGGAAAACTCATCCCTGCGTACTGGGCGCCAAAATCTATGATTGGTATGATATAATCATACAAGCCCCACGTTGAAGCCAATAGACAAATTAAAACTACTCCGGTTCCAAATGAACTCGGAGTCCATGAGTTAACACAAATGTTATATTAAACAGGTGGGTTTCATTTACACCCACAATTCACGATTATTTTCACTTCCATAAAGTACTTATCTTAAAGTTCCAAATAACTACGAGCTTCTTTGGCTCGATACTTTCCCACACTAATGGTGTCATACTTTTGTACACCTCAAGAATTATTTTTATCTTTTCTTATCATCAAAACAAATATATAATTACATTTAAAATTACATGTTAATTATTTACTTCAATATTTGGGCATATCACATGTTCTCCATATTTACTATCTCTCTCAAGTTTTACAAATTCACTACGGTGATCGGGAAAACTATTTGTGTACTCCAGAGTTTATTTATTTATTTATAGGGTACAGAAAGTCCCAGTGAGCTGGTAGCTCAAGGGGGGACTGCCCTTTACAAATATGGCTTAGCAATTTATACTATAATATATTAAGGTGGTAGGATCATTTATTCAGTCTTTATGGGTTCATCTATATTCTTCAACATATAGTTTCAGTTATAAAGATTACTTGACAAAGTCAAAAACTATGATCACTCCCGAAACCTAGTTATCTTCACAAAACTCGTGGATTCCTTCCTTTTCATACAATATTACAATAGGGATTTTATTTAATTCATTTGTCTTATAAGACCATTATCACATAAGAAAACTACGATCTGAATTGGCAAGCGATAATATCAATTTACAAGGACCTCGGTTCAACGCCCGGGTCATTAACAACTTTAAACACTCACGGTGTATTTAACACATCTTACAAGACGGTTTTTTTTACCCACCCTCGCTCTATGAGGGTCCGGCCATTACACTCGGGCGTGATTTATGACAAGGAAAGCGACTCTCTGCCTAACCTACTGTGGCAGCTCTCTTCAAGGCTTTAAAACAAACCTTCACATTATTCTCAGTTCTGTGGAGAGACCTGGCTTTTACTCGCTTATTTTCATTCAACAATATTCTTTGGTTCATAAACCACTTTCGTAACCTTGGCATTTATTAATTATGAGAGGGTCCTCATTGATTGGGAAGATTAATACACATTCTACGACGAATAATTAGGGGCTTTAACAAAAAAAGGATTCTAGGTTCGAATCTCTTAACATGCCTCGGGAACATTTCCACATTTGGAGGACTTATACAAGACGCGATTTAAAGTCGGCCGTGGCCTACATGACATACGCTCAATAATACCATACATTAGCTCCCTTTTAAATAATACACACATGGCCTCGTGATCTACGTCACAATTTAGAGGACTTACAACATATCTCAGTTCACTGCAATCAACTATCCTCCATAAGTAATTTACCAAGTACTTTAACTTTTACGCGTTCCTAGCGTGACTTTTTATTTAATTGCGTTCCATTACGCTACACATTACTTTTACGGCCGAATGTCTTCCAAAGAACTGATAAATTTCATAGTAACAATTGATACATATCTTAATTCTTATATTAATCTTTTCCGTTGACAATAAATCGCTCCCTTTTTAAGAACACGCATTCACATCGTGTCTTATACATTTGTTAAGGCTTCAACGCTCTATATGTTTATATCATTCAATTTAATCTTTATTTAGATTTCTTTACCTTGTTATTCATATCATGTTTTCATTCCTTACAAAAGCTCAAAAGCTATTTCTTTCATATAATTCAAATTTACCTTTATGTAAATATCTTTGTTATAATTATTATTAACACGCTTGCTTTTATTAAATACTGACATTTTATTTCATGCATTTCCTCTACAGGATTTATTATTTCACATAATTATTTATTATTTCTTACAACTTTATTTTCGTTCAGATCGCATTCTTATTTAGTTATTATTCATTTACAAACATCCCTTCTACTCAAAACTCCGGTGGAATTGTACACAAAATTTTTCCCGACACCAAAACATAATGAAAATCTCTACTTACATGATTAAGGTCGCTTTCTGACCTTTGTTCTCGTTTGATGTGACATTTTGGCCCACCTTCTTGACCTACTCCATATTGTACAATCTCATCTTATGTACAGAAATTTCTTGACACATATTCACTATATTTAACACTGACAACATTTTTTTTAATACACTGGTGTATCCGTTTTGAACACACACTAAAACACTAAAAAATATTACTCTGGTACATATTATAACACATATCACTGTGCATAAAACGCTTTCACTTTACCTAAAACACTTAAAATGATACTCTTATTTCTTTTCTTACAATATTTACACTTCACTCCTATCACACGGGTGTATCTCAACGATTTTTACAATTTCTGTCGGCTGTTGATGATCCCTGATGTGAATCCTATCGACCTGCATTGGACGTGTGATTTTACTCGTTCAAAGTTGCTCTCTCCTACCATGGAAATTACTGGTTTCAGTCTCTCAAAACCGCTTCTATTGTCTATTACTCGGCTTTACTTTACCTGCTTTAACTAGGCGATAAATGTCTTTACTTTGCCGTCACCTCTATTTATATATGGTGGTCTATCGCACCCTATAGTTTCTATATCTTGGCCTCCCTTCGAGGACCGTATACTGTCTATCGTACCGTTTAGTTTCTATATCTTGGCCTCCCTTCGAGGACCGTATACTGTCTATCGTATATTTTTGACGTTTTCTCACTAGAGTACGTTTCCCTCTGATTTCGAAGCTAAGTTCCTAAGTTCCTTTCGCTTGAACTTCTATCTTTCGCGATCGTAATTACTGTTTATTCTTGTCCTTTACAGGACTTAATGTCTTTAACAATGTCTTTACTAGACGCAACGCCGTTTATTTGTTGGAGTTCTTATAACTTCGTAACTGTATTGAACTAGTGTTCTTCTGGAATTCGAAGTTCCCTACTGATCGCTGTGTCTTACTTTGGCGATATTGCTTTAAAGTCCGTATATTTAATGTTCTTTATAATTTAGGACTCTTCAAAGTCTCGAACTGCTAACCCTCAGCGTAGCGTACTTATATCGTAACTGGTCTATACTCGGCGAACTTGTAGCATAGCCCCCCACAGGCTCTGGATCGATGTCTAATACAGCTTAACGTCCCCCTCACGGGCTCTTGAATACTGCGTATACTATGTGGTGCAGCAGTTCCCCTCACGGGCTCTCGTAGACTGCATATACTGATGCAAAGTAACACCCCCTCACGGGCTGTCAGAATAACTGCATGTACGATGTGTGATGTAGCACAGTGACGTGCCTTCCGGCCGTTTGAAACTGCATGATGTGATACAGCACCTCCCCTCACGGAGTCTGTCGTGAACTGCATTCGATGGTCTGGCTCTGCCAGGAGCTTTATACTATTCAGCCACAAAAAGATAAAACTCTAGTCCTTTTCGTGACCAACTTTTGAACTAATTGTCGCACAATTATAAAAATTATATATCCAGAAAGCTCGTCTTCCAAACGTAAAATAATCTTCCTGTGCATGGAAATCGATCGTGCATTTCCGAGATATTAATTAATTTCTCGTCCTCAACTGTGTGGGTAGTGCTATACTTTTTTTATTCTCCCACTCCTTAGGTCTCGGTGAACCCCCAATGGCGTCTACTTGCGTTTGCAGTTTTCTCCTGTGCAATTTTTACAAGGTTTTTCTTTACACAAAAATCTCTAATCCAAATTGATTCACCGTACTGTATCTGTTTACTTATTTTTATACTCGTAAACGGGTTAAATTTAATTATTCCTGTTCTGACTCAGCAGCGAGGTTGCCATATTCTTGCAACGTAAGAGCAATTTCCGAGTCCAGCTTCTTCGTCTTACAGTCAAAACTTTCCACTCGTTCTAATAATATCCATGACTGGCTCCTTATAAATGTCAAGAGGCATGTGCTCATCTAAGGAACACCTGGCCCTAACGCTTGCACAATATTAAGCTAAAATCCTGGCTTGAAATCTATCTCCGTTCCCTTAGAAACTGTATGATTCTTTCATTCCTTTCTCAAAGTACATGGATTCGACTCTCCTTGAGGCCATGGTACATGGGTTCATTACTAACAAACTAAAATAATAAAATTGTTACTTTAGGTCTTTTTTCAATGAGGTGTCACTCTACATAAGTGCCCTCCCTTATATGCTCCACGTATAATGAATTAATGTCTGTAAAACTTCGTGTCTAGTACTCGCCTTAAATTATATTGTTTCTCCCTTCTAATGAGGGAATCCAATTCTTTCAACTCAAAAGTGAGTTATCTCTAGGTTTCACGAAAGGGAAACTTGCCCCATTTTCTCGTGATCCCTACGTAATCATAGGAGTTCTAGAAACTTCCTTTCAATTGTTCTCTTCAGGTTTCACTATAAGTGACCTGCCCTATTTGTATAATCTCCTATTTGTGTAATCTAACCACGTAGTTCAGTATTAATACAAGAAGTTATAGAAACTTCTATTTCATTTCTTCCTGTTTTTGTTGTTGTTGTTACTTTCGAAGTTGTTATTATTTCTAAGATACTTATCTAGAAATCCTTAAAGTACACACCTTGTACTTGATTTATTGTTTAACTTTAATTACGTCAATTATCTTTAAATTTTCCATTTATTTATCTTAGCCATTTCAAAATCTTACGAAGATTTTAAAGCATATAAAAGGTTTAAACCCAAAAGAATTATCATTTGCCTGGCGCAAGCTTTAGATGTTTTCGGATGTCTGCGACCCCAATTGTTTATGAAAATCAAAATTATATATTTGATACAAAAACTTCTTCCTTTTACATTGTTAAATAAATTAAAGATTTGTTCTTTGCTTTATCATTTCTCTAACATAACGGTTAGGCAAGATTCTGTCTTCCTTGACCCTTCCTATTTAAGAAAAATAAATCTATTGATAGGGTTTTCACCACTTGTTGCATTTGAGCAAGAACTCTTAGTTATTAACTTAGTAAAGTCTCTCTTAGCTTTAATAGCTAATTCTAACTGGCCAGTAAGGCAAGCATAGCTCGCTACGCCAGCTTCCTGCTTGTGGAGATTCTCTCTAACACTTATGGTTGGTTTTTCAAAATATAAGTGTTTCTCATTGTCTAAACTTTAGGTCGGCACCTCGCTGGGTAAAAGCTTAGTCATTTCTAAATGCAACTATTGGTACAATTACCAAAATTATTCCCAAGGGTATAATTGCTTTATCCCCTATACTTCTTGGAAGAATTCGGTCGCTCTTTAGAAATTCTACAATTTCAAAAACTAAAATATCAAAGCTGATTCAAATTATTTGCACTCTTCAAATTACTTGTTTAGAAACAAACTCCTTTGAACAGATACACAATAAATCTGTTACTCTTTGTCTTGCCAGACCACCACCCTTCCCCATAGTAGGCATATGCATGCTTGAGAGGGAATACACTACAGCAGCTTTCTTGCGAACAGCCCAAGTTCCAGCTGCGTTTCCCGTTAGCTTCGCCCAGGTCCCTACCCACTTTAGGTATCGGAGAACGGATTTGCAGTGGCAGCTGCCTTTGAGTATACTTAAAGTTAAAATTATAACTTCTGTTGGACTCTCGTCCTATTTCTCCATCCTTTTTCTCCAGTCCGAAACCCATTTCATTTTCTTCATCATCTTCCCTTGGGGGTTAGGTTATTCCCAAGTTAATAATCTACCCAAAATTTGGTCCCAGAAACCCGGAAGTGTCCATTTATGACATTTTCTATTTGTCAAGGGTTATTTGACAATATTTTGCAAATCATTAATATCTTCTTTGAATTTTTCAGCTATAGCTTCACCTTGCAAAGCCTGTGATGAAGAAAGAGGCCGCTCCTGTCTCCTTTGGTGTGTCCCTTTCTTTCAACTTATTTGCTGCTGCCAGTCTGACAGCATTTCCAAGGTTCCACAGTTTCGTAAGTTATACTTTAATTTACCTATTTTGTTATGGCTCCTACAGAAAAGGATAAGGATAAAAAACTTACTTCTAAACGAGCATCCTATAAAGGGCAAATTACCCGATTTAGAAAATATATCAATGAGCTAGATCCCTCAGAAGCTCAATTAGATTTTTTAAAACATCGTGTAAAGGATTTTGAACGTTCATATGAAAATAATTTTAACATCCAAACTAAAATCGAAACTTGTATGCTCAATCAAACTGAAGATCGAGTCGAAGTAGAAAACTAATATTACGAAGGTATAGGTTCTGCTTTTAAAATAATACGCCAACTCGAAGAAGAACAGAAAAAAGATGGTTCTGTTATTGGTTCCCTTCACGAACAACAAACCTCTTCTCGCGAGGGCACTCACAAGCCCAAACCAATCCTACCTAAGATTGATTTACCCCACTTCTCTGGGGACGAATCTACTTGGGATTCTTTCTATGAACTATTTTGTTCTCTTGTTCATGACAATGAAGACATTCAAGTCATCTACAAGTTTCATTATTTGAGACCTATCCTCCGAGGTCAAGCTCTGCAGTTAGTTGAAGCACTCCCATTAAGCGCCGAAAACTACCCCATTGCCTTTAACTTGTTGAAAGAAAGATACGGTAATTCACGGTTACGTATTCAACGCCATATGAAGGCTCTATTTAACTTACCTGCGTCACAGCACAATGACGTCACTAGTTTGCGTACTCTCATTGATACAACACAACTTCACGTTAAAGCTCTATCCCAATTAGATCAACCCACTGATCACTGGGACACTTTCCTAATACACTTAGTGGTTTATAAAGTCGATGTTGCTACCCTCAAAGCTTGGGAGATTGAACTTTCCAGAGAAGACGATTACTCTTACGAGCATTTAGTCACTTTCATAAATGCTAGATGCCAACTCTTAACTGCTTTAGCTAATCAAAGTGAACCCTCATCCCCTAGTTCTAAATTTGAATCAATGTCTCTTAAACCTAAAAGCGAACGCTTAGCGTCTAGTACCCAAAAACCTGGGTCCAGCTCATCTAAACTCAAGTCAAACGCCACTGGTTACCCAACTAGGTCTAGTGAACGCCGTATTGCTAGTTCTCTCGTTTTAAACATTCAAAGCGAACCCCGCAATAGTTTAAATGAACCATTAAAGTGCATACTTTGTAAAGATTTCCACGCCTTATACCTATGTAAATCTTTTAAAAAACTGTCAGTCGACGACAAAAGAAAATTAGTTTCCCGGAATAAACATTGCTTCAACTGCTTAGCACCCACGCATTCTGCTTCAATTTGCAAGTCCACCAGACTTTGCTTCCATTGTGAAAAAGCTCATCACACTTTACTACATCGTCATGATCAAGCAAGGTCATCGACCGCATCTACTTCTCAGAAAAGTGACAATGCTAACAGTTCCAATGCTTCATCTTACATTCAAAATGCCAAGTCCATACGTAGTGCCCAAGTACTATTGTCCACTGTCCAAATCGAAGTTCAGGATAACTTTGGCAACTGGGTCCGTGCACGCGGTCTTCTTGATTCAGCGGCAACTCATGATTTCGTGTCTAATTCTTTGATTAGAAAACTAGGCCCACCTGTAAACCCCACTTCTATTAACGTATCGGGCATTAACAGCTCAAAATCGCAAGCTTTACAGTCTTCAAAGCTAACCATAAGAGACATTAGTCACAGAAACAACTTTCTCAAACTGTATTGTCTCATTCTCAATAGCATAGGAGAAGATACTCCAAGTCACTCTGTGGATATTTCAGGTTTAAACATTCCCTCGCATTTAAGGCTAGCCGATCCTCTGTTCAATGTACAAAACCCCATTGACATACTCTTTAGTGCCAATGTTTTCTGGAATTGCCTTCGTAAACAGGTTCGCAAGTTATCCTCAAACGTGGTTGCCAGAGTCACTAATTTTGGATGGATCGTCACCGGTCAACTTCCTCATTATTCTCCCCAACCCGTATCGCAATGTTATTTCGCTAATACTGATTTGGAGCAGTTCTGGAGGCTCGAAAGCGTTGATTCTCCTAACGTGACCTCTTCAGAAAACGAATTCTGTGAGCAACTTTTTCTGAACACCACCACTCGTTCTTCTGATGGCCGGGTCATTGTTCAGATGCCAAGATTACATAATCCCCCTAAACTTATTAACTCTCAACCCAAAGCTCGAAAAGCTCTCTTTTTTATCGAGAGCAAATTCAAGAAAGAACCTCTCGTTAAACAGCAGTATACTGATTTCATGGATGAGTATGAAAGCTTAGATCATATGGAAGTTGTTAACAAATCTGATGACGAATTGCACCCCACATTTGAAACGGTTTTCTTAAATCATCATCCCGTGTGGAAAAGCCCTCCTGTAAAGGATAAAATCCGAGTCGTTTTCAATGGTTCATCACCTGACGTTAATGGCAACAGTCTTAACGATACTCTTTACTCTGGTCCTGCTATTCAGTCAGATTTATCTGCTATACTCTTAAACTTTCGATTATTTCCCATAGCTGTCATAGCGGATATAAAACAGATGTACCGTCAGGTTTTAATTCAGCCTTAACAACGAGATCTCCAAAGAATCTTGTGGCGCGACGAAATCAGCAAGCCCATTAAGGCATTTCGCTTAAAGACGGTTACTTAAGGCTTAAAACCTTCCGCTTTCCTTGCTATCCGATCCCTACACTTGTTAGCCTCCCAAGATGGTCATTTATTTGATTCTAAAGCTTCCGAAGCACTAACTACATCATCCTATGTTGACGATTACTTGCAGTCCTTCCCCACTCTGTAGGAAGCTTCTTTCGTGTCACTAGATCTTCAAGCATTGTTAAAGAATGGAGGATTCCCACTTCGTAAGTGGAATTCCAACTCCCATGAGTTTCTCGCCCGGTTTCCTATTGAAGATGTAGACCCCTCCTCCGTCGAAATTTGTGGAGACTCCGAATCCATAAAAACTCTTGGAGTTCATTGGTGCACTAGCACTGACACTCTCATCTATAAAGTTTCGCTTGCAGAAGAGCTCCCTAACACAAAAAGACAAATTCTCTCTGAAATTGCAAACATTTTTGATCCGCTTCATTTCCTTGCCCCAGTTATTGTTATAGCCAAACTTTTCATGCAAGAGCTATGGTCGCTCAAATGTGAATGGGACGACACTGTTCCCCTTTCATTTCTTAACAGATGGCTCTCTTTTAGCAGCAATTTGCTTGATCTTTCCCTTATTGAAATTCCCAGGAATTTAATTAACGCTCATCCTAATGCATCTTTTTTCCTTCATGTGTTTGCGGACAGTTCCGAAAAAGCTTACGGTTGCTGTGCATATTTGGTTTATCGCGGTTCATTAAATGGATCTTCAGTTTCCAACCTTGTTTGTGCCAAATCGAAGGTGGCTCCTCTTAAAACTATCACTTTGCCTAGGCTTGAATTGTGTGCTGCACACATGGCCGCAGAACTTGTTAAGAAATTACGGGAAGTCTTAAATGTCGAATTCTCGCAAATCTATCTCTGGAGCGATTCCATGATCACCCTTTCTTGGATCGCCAAAAGCCCCGCTCATTGGCAAATTTTGTTGCAAAAAGGGTTTCCAAAATTCAAACTCTTTCTTCGGGATGTCAATGGAGGCATGTGCCCAGCGCTGACAACCCTGCCGATACCATTTCTCGTGGATGTTTACCCTCTCAATTGGCAGCTTCCCAGTTGTACTGGCATGGGCCCTCGTGGTTAATCGGAGACTCTTCTTGTTGGCCTTCTAAACCTCCAGCTACAAACTTCAACTTGCCTGACGCTAAAATATCTAAATCTACTGCTTCGTGTCTTGTTTCCAACGTTTCTCATCCCTTGTTGTCCCGCTATTATTCCTTTCACAAATTAATTCGAATTGTTGCCTATCTTCTCAGATGGAAATATCTTGTGGTCGACCAACCTCTTCTCCCCAAACCACACCTTACCAATCATGAATTGAATCTCGCTACCATTAACGTTTTGCAACTAACACAGCAAGAAGCCTATTCTTCTGAATTGTCTTTACTTTCTTCTAAAAGGGATCTTCCCAAATCCAGTCGTCTTCGTCCTTTAGCCCCGTTCCTTGATGACAATAGGTTACTCAGGGTAGGTGGTAGGCTCTCGCAATCTTTGCTTTCTGAGGACAAAAAGCATCCTGTTATTTTGCCTTCTAAACATCACGTAACTTCCTTAATTATACGTGACTTTCGTGATCGCAATCTGCATGTTGGTACACGCACACTGCTTTGCCTCTTAAGGGAAAAGTACTGGATTATAAATGGAATTCATGAAGTTTCCTCTGTAATTCACAAGTGCATTCCTTGCTTCGAAGCTAAACCTAAAGTCAATACTCAATTAATGAGCGATCTGCCCTCCTTTCGCTCTTCTCCTATACGTCTATTTGCTCTAACTGGTGTGGACTATATGGGTCCGTTCCAATATCAACGCAATTCCTCTGAAGCTAAACGCAAATTGTTTGGTAAGCTCTATGTTTCTCTCTTTGTTTGCATGGTTACTGGCGCGATCCATTTGGAACTAGTAACGAATGCCTCTACTTCTTACTTTTTATCAGCTGTCTCTCGCTTCACTGCTAGGCGTGGTGTTCCTTCGGAGATGTTCTCTGATAACGCTTCCACTTTTCAAGGCGCAGCCTCCTTGTGGAAGAAAGCTCTCACATCTTCTCCTGCCATGGAACAGATTTCTAATTTTTCCTACTCAAAGGGTTTCAAATGGCATTTTATACCTCCCAACGCTCCTCATCATGGTGGTAGGTGGGAATCCTGCGTAAAGCTCACTAAACATCACTTAAGAAAGGTTTTAGGTAATCGCATTCTGACTTATGAAGAATTTAATTCGCTGTCTGTTCTGATTGAAGGTGTTGTAAATTCTCGCCCTTTAGCTCCGCTTTCCAATGACCCTGATGGCCTGCTTCCACTCACACCTGGTCACTTCCTTATTGGCATTTATCTTTCTGCCCCTTCTCCCCTTCCCAACTCTTTCAGGGATTCTAATTTACCTATTGTTTGGCGTAAACTTGAAGCCCTCCGTAATTCTTTTTGGAAGAGGTGGAATTTGGAATACTTAAATTCCTTGCAACGGAGACAGAAGTGGTTTCTTTCCAATCCCGACATTAAAGTGGGGGACTTGGCCTTGGTTAGGGATGTTTCTCCTCCCTTGGTCTGGATTTCTGGTAGGGTGACCGAGTGTTATCCTAGAAGGGATGGGAGAGTTAGGGTAGCCAAGATCTTGACCACTAATGTGCATATCATAAGACCACTGTCTTTAATTGCTCCTTTACCTTTCAACTTTTAATTTCTTGTCTTTGTTCTCAGTTGGTGTTTGTCCCTCCCAGCTTGGTGTATTCTTTGAAATACACGGTAAGATAGAGTAAGCTTTTGCTTCTCTTTGCCTTAGTTCATCCCTTCCTTTTTTCTCAAACACCAACAGTGATCTCCTGATTTCTCTTTGTTGGTATATGTTTCTCATACTACCTGTAAGTCTGTTCTAGATATATATCTTCCATGACCCACCCAGCGTCATCTAGCAGCGAATCTGTGAAGTTCCCTATGCTTCCCTGTACAAGAGGATTTCATTATCAATCTAGCCACCAGATCTCGTCGCCATCGCCAGCTATCATCTCCGTGATCAAGAGAACTTCGTCTACTTTTTCACCCTCCAGGCTGCGCTAGTGACTCCTACTATCAACTCTTTGAAGACCATTTCATTAAGAAGATTTTTATAACTGTAAAGTTTCTTATATGTATTCCTTTTGTCTCCTACCCCCACTCTTTTTCCCTTCCCTGGTCCCACCGCACTCCGTTGAGCGGGTCTCACTTGTACGTCGGAAGTCAAACCAGTCAGTTAGAGCTTAACTAAAGCTCGCCTCCTGACTCAAGAGGCAAACTTTTAAATTCGACGCCATGTTCGAATTTTAGAACCAACCGTCAACAGCAACATCGCCTTCTTCATGAATCAAAGATAAGTACCGACTTAATGTTTTAACCTCATTCTCATCGCTTTTAAAAGGCTCAAATCTTTTATTTGGATTTTATAGACAGTGAAAGTTGCTATGTGATAATAACTGCTTTCAAGAGATCTTCTTGATCAAACTCAAACTATCAAGTCTAACTTTCAAAATGAAAGATTTTCTGAGATGCTGTCTCACATCGAGGGATATTTCCAAAATACCCACTGTCTATATAATCTAGTTTTCCGCCGAGGGATTCTCTACCCAATTTAAACAAGTCATCATTGCTCTGGAACCTTCCAGAACCTACACTATATCTACCAGTTATACTGTCATGTACTTTCCACTCACATATGGGAATACTTTTTCAAACTAAGGAATGTCCCTTGTGAACTGCTAATCAATATCTAATTATTCTTCCTCCGTTGGGATTTTTCTGGTACATTCAACTATAACCTACAAGTTTCTCAAGCAATAGACTCTCGCAAATCTAGTGTAACTAGTTATTTTCCACCATTGCAATAACTTTCTTTGCCATCAACATTTTGTGCTACTACAGTGAACTTTTCAACTATATCAACTGACTATAGTGAAAACAGTGCCTGTTCAACTTTTCATCCGCGTCGCGCTCGTCCGAGTACAATAAATACGGCCATGAACACTTTTCCACAATCCCATTTGATCTTTCCCAAACCCTTTACTAACAAACTAAAATAATAAAATTGTTACTTTAGGTCTTTTTTCAATGAGGTGTCACTCTACATAAGTGCCCTCCCTTATATGCTCCACGTATAATGAATTAATGTCTGTAAAACTTCGTGTCTAGTACTCGCCTTAAATTATATTGTTTCTCCCTTCTAATGAGGGAATCCAATTCTTTCAACTCAAAAGTGAGTTATCTCTAGGTTTCACGAAAGGGAAACTTGCCCCATTTGCTCGTGATCCCTACTTAATCATAGGAGTTCTAGAAACTTCCTTTCAATTGTTCTCTTCAGGTTTCACTATAAGTGACCTGCCCTATTTGTATAATCTCCTATTTGTGTAATCTAACCACGTAGTTCAGTATTAATACAAGAAGTTATAGAAACTTCTATTTCATTTCTTCCTGTTTTTGTTGTTGTTGTTGTTACTTTCGAAGTTGTTATTATTTCTAAGATACTTATCTAGAAATCCTTAAAGTAAACACCTTGTACTTGATTTATTGTTTAACTTTAATTACGTCAATTGTCTTTAAATTTTCCATTTATTTATCTTAGCCATTTCAAAATCTTACGAAGATTTTAAAGCATATAAAAGGTTTAAAACCAAAAGAATTATCAATTGCCTGGCGCAAGCTTTAGATGTTTTCGGAGGTCTGCGACCCCAATTGTTTATGAAAATCAAAATTATATATTTGTTACAAAAACTTCTTCCTTTTACATTGTTAAATAAATTAAAGATTTGTTCTTTGCTTTATCATTTCTCTAACATAACGGTTAGGCAAGATTCTGTCTTCCTTGACTCTTCCTATTTAAGAAAAATAAATCTATTGATAGGGTTTTCACCACTTGTTGCATTTGAGCAAGAACTCTTGGTTATTAACTTAGTAAAGTCTCTCTTAGCTTTAATAGCTAATTCTAACTGGCCAGTAAGGCAAGCATAGCTCGCTACGCCAGCTTCCTGCTTGTGGAGATTCTCTCTAACACTTATGGTTGGTTTTTCAAAATATAAGTGTTTCTCATTGTCTAAACTTTTAGTCGACACCTCGCTGGGTAAAAGCTTAGTCATTTCTAAATGTAACTATTGGTACACTTACCAAAATTATTCCCAAGGGTATAATTGCTTTATCCCTATCCTTCTTGGAAGAATTCGGTCGCTCTTTAGAAATTCTACAATTTCAAAAACTAAAATATCAAAGCTGATTCAAATTATTTGCACTCTTCAAATTACTTGTTTAGAAACAAACTCCTTTGAACAGATACACAATAAATCTGTTACTCTTTGTCTTGCCAGACCACCACCCTTCCCCATTGTAGGCATATGTATGCTTGAGAGGGAATACACTACAGCAGCTTTCTTGCGAACAGCCCAAGTTCCAGCTGCGTATCCCGTTAGCTTCGCCCAGGTCCCTACCCACTTTAGGTATCGGAGAGCGGATTTGCAGTGGCAGCTGCCTTTGCATATACTTAAAGTTAAAATTATAACTTCTGTTGGACTCTCATCCTATTTCTCCATCCTTTTTCTCCAGTCTGAAACCCATTTCTTTTTCATCATCATCTTCCCTTGGGGGTTACGTTACTCCCAAGCTAATAATCTACCCAAGCGGCAACATACTTTGCGTGTCAGATGTGGCTATTTAACAAAGTTTTACCGCGTGAAAAACGTGCTTGTATAAGCTTTGTATATAAATTGAATATACAACTAATTACTAAGTGTTTAGAACTAACATATATAGCCTTGTGTAGGGAATATAGGGGTCCTTAGTAAGAATGAGTGTCTAACCACGAGTGAACAGCCTTTTGATATGCAGTAAGTACCTGATAACCTTGAATAGGGTGTAAGAATATTTTCAGTTGACTACGACCTTTCACAGTGTTCACATTGTGAAAGACCGTCTCATGACAAGTGTACAGCCTTGTCATAAGCATTAAGCAGCTGTTACCCTTAACTAGGGGTATATTAGAGAACCCTTAACAAGAATATCACCAGTTGACTACTACCTCTCACGGTGTTCACATTGTGAAAGACCGTCTCACCGACCAACCTCTAGCCCTGTGATACGCAGTAAGCAGCTGTTTGCAGAAATCAACATTCATGATGGAAGAACCCATTCCTAGCTATATGTGCAAAGAGTGTGGAAAGACTTTTCTTCGAGACTATCATAGGAAGCGACATGAAGTATCGTGTGGTGAATTCCATGAGTGCACGACCTGTGGTAGTACATTCAACAATGTATACAACGGACGTCGGCATGATGAATGTTGTAATGTTGTGTCGGCAGCTAAAAGACAAAAAGCGGAGCCTACAAAACATTACCTACTTTCATTGGTCCCAGACAAAAATGAACTTATTAAATATGAGACATCTTTTGAAGGTCGACTTAAATCCTATTTCATACGGTGTGATTCATGTAAGGATTTAAATTCATACCTTAAAGAGTCCAAACAGCAAATAATACAAACTGTGGAGAAAGAACTAGCAATGCACAAGTCGATCAAAGTTAATCTGGTGGCTGAATGTAGATTCATTCATACGTCCACTAACGAAATTACAGATCGTGCTTTTAAAACACGAAATCAGACCCTATTTTTGGAAACGGACGTAAATAGTTTCTTGGAAACACAATTTACAAAGTTAACTACAGAAATGGAAGAATCTGAGCTAAAGGCAGTAATTGGGCTTTGTTAGCAGTGGAAGGAGTACGAATGAAAATAAATAAGTACAATCCCTTGCGTGGTAGCACATATATTCCATTACCAGCAGCTATAAAAGCAAGAAAAGCCTGCATTAATCCTGAAAACTTGAAAAATGAAAAGTGTTTTATGTATGCCATTTTAGCAAAACTGGTTAAAAAGGATGCCCAACGCATTAGTAAATACAAGGCCCTGGTCAACAAGTATGATTTTTCTGTAATATCATTTCCTACATCGCTAGCTGACATTCCCAAATTTGAAAAAGCCAACGATATATCCATTAATGTATTTGGATTGGAACAAGACAACAAATTGTTCCCTCTAAAGGTTGTGGATCAAGAGCTGAAAGACCATCGCGACCTACTTCTGCTAAGTTCATCATCCGGACAGAACCACTACGTCTTTATCAAAGATTTTGATAAACTAGTAAGACATCAGATTACCCACCATGAACATAAGATATATACGTGTAAACGGTGTTTTACTCACTTTGATAATCAATATGGGCAGCAAGGAATGGAAAACTTGAAAGAACATAGAGCTTTGTGTGTCCAGCATGATATTGCTAGGGTTGAAATGCCTATTAAAAACTCAATTGTGAAATTCTTAAATGTGGAAAAAATTCTTAGAATACCTTACGTTACCTATGCAGATTTTGAAAGTATACTGTTACCATATCAAACATGTCTACCCAATCCTGAGGCAAGTTATACAGTGCCATACCCGAGTCATGTTCCTATGAGCTTTGGTATATACGTTAAACCCTCACCTGCTGTGGAACACATAAAGACAAACCTTCGAAGCCAACCTCTTATTTATCGTGGACCTGACGCTGCCGAAAAGTTTATGGACTCTTTGATCACAATAGCTAATGAAATCGATCGCCTTTACAGCCTAAATTTTCCAAAGGCCTTAACTCAGGATCAAGAAGCAGAGTTCCTATGTTCTGAAACCTGTTATTTGTGTCATAAAACATTTACCAAAGAGGACTGGAAAGTACGAGACCACTGCCATATTACAGGAGAATACCGAGGAAGTGCTCACAATAACTGTAATTTGAGGTGTAAAACACGTAACCCCGTTCCTGTGTTTCTACATAATATGAGTGGCTACGACGCAAATTTCATTGTAAAGCAATTGGGATATACTACTGAGAGAGTGGATGTTATCGCTAACTCCTAAGAAAAGTACATTTCCTTCACCAAATATGTAGGAAATGTTAAGCTTCGATTTGTGGACACGTTTCGGTTAATGCCAAGTAGTTTGGAAAACTTAGTTTCCAACTTAACGTCATACCCTGAAACAGACAAGTACTTTGGGAAAGAAAATGCAACGCTCATGACTCGTAAAGGGGTATTTTGTTATGATTACATTGATTCATGGGAAAAGTTAAGTGAACCGTGTTTACCTCCAAAAGAGGCATTCTTTAACAAATTAAGTCAAGAAGATATTAGTCAAGAATACTATAAACATGCCAAAAATGTGCGGAATCAGTTCAACATTAAAACTCTAGGGTAATATAGTGACCTCTGCCTAACTTCAGATGTACTCCTTCTTGCAGACAGCTTTGAAACATTTCGAAACAAAACACTAGAAACACATAGAGCGGATGCTGCACACTTCTTTACTTCACCTGGTTTAAGTTTCGAGGCAATGCTCCTTTACACTGGCATTGAACTGGAATTGCTACAGGATTACGATCAGATTCTTTTAATCGAGTCTGGAATACGTGGAGGCATATGCCAAGTGTCTCATCGGTATGCAGAAGCTAACAATAAATGCATGGAAACCTATGATTCTGAGAAACCATCGCAGTTCATTACCTATGATGATGCCAACAACCAATACGGGTGGGCTATGTGTCACTCTCTTCCTTTTGGTGGATTTCAGTGGGTTTCTCCAGATACTGTTGATCTAGAAAAACTATAGAAAGACGATCCTGTGGGATACATTCTAGACGTTGATGTAGATTACGCATGTGACCTTCATGATCTACACAACGATTTACCTTTCCCACCAGAGTGTACACAACCTAAGGATTCGTCTCTGAAAAAACTAATTCCTCATCTTGGAAATCGAAGGCGGTACGTTGTTCACTATATGGCACTTAAACAGGCACTAGATCATGGGCTAAAATTGATAAATATTCATCGTGTGTTAAAGTTTAAACAAAGACCTTGGCTAAAGGCATACGTTGTTTTTAATAACAACCTTCGAAAACTAGCCAAAAATGATTTTGAGAAAAATCTCTACAAATTATTTAACAATGCCATTTTTGGAAAAACAATGGAAAATATTCGTAAAAGAATAGACATACGTCTTGTGACTGACAGCAAAAAAGCAGAAAAGCTAATAGCAAAGCCTACATTTATCGACAGAACAATTTATGGTCCTAACCTAGCTGCTTTCCACATGGCTAAACGTAACATTGTATTCAATAAGCCTATATATATATATATATATTGGAATGTGTATACTGGATATTTCAAAACTCTCATGTACTCCCACTACTATGATGTCCTGCTACCCTATTATGGCATGGACAATCTTAAACTCATGTATATGGATACTGACTCGTTCATTTATTTGGTTTAACACCCAAGATGTATATCAAGACAAGTTGGATTTCCTAGAACACCTGGACACATCTGATTATCGTACTAATCACATATGTTACTCTACATCAAACAAGAAAACGTAGGGGAAATTTAAAGACGAGGCTTGTGGACAAATTATTAAAGCATTTGTTGGACTTAGAGCTAAAATGTATGCATTAGACATAAATGGTAAAGAAATCAAAAAGATTAAAGGTATTAGCAGAGGTGTTGTCAAAAATTGTATAAGCTTTCAAGATTATAAGGATTGTGTCATGAAAAACAATGTAAAAAGAATACCAATGAACATTATCGCTTCTAAACAACATGATATATCATCTATAAGACTAAACAAAATTGCGTTGTGTCCTGGTGATGATAAAAGAGTAATTGATTCGAATGGTATAGGCACACATGCCTATGGTCATTACTCAATCATTGACCATGCTTAAAGAGTTAAGTTTTGAATATCAAAATCCTCTATCTGTATATAGCAAATACATGAAACAAACAATTTAAAAACAATAGCACTACAAAAATTTAAAAAAGCAAAGGAAAGAAAGAAAATTGTATTCATATTTAACAATAAAAAAAATAAAAAATAAAACCATCTCTATAATTTATGACAAAAAAAGACAATTTATTATGTGTAAATAGTGTAAATATATTTAAAATGAATAAAAATATTGTATGAACACTGATTGGACATTTTTAATTACTACCCACTTCTTTTCACTCCTAATGCACCCCTAATGTACTTTGTACATGGCTAAATCAAAAACATGTAAACAACAACATTGGAAAATCCATGTTTCCATATTGACAAAATTGAAAATCCATGTCTCCATATCATGAAATTCGAAAACTTAAAACTAACATTTTTTAAAACTGGAAATGGGAAATTGGGAAATTGACAAATGTGTAAACAACAAAATGAAAATAAAATAAAATGAATAAAAGCTTTACTTTTTAAAACTTAACTGACTTTGTAAACCTAAACTGGTTGTGCGTAGCGAACATCTTGCACAGTAGCCACAGTGCAAGTGTTAGCTTTACCTTACTCTCTATAAGACTAGCATAAAGATAGTTGTGTGTGCCCTTATATACTCTGGGTGTGTTGATTAGCCCTTGGCCTAGCTTTAAAGGTTAGGTTAGCTAAAGTTAGGTTAGGTAGATTTAGGTGAGGACATGTTTGGTTAGGTAAACTGAGGTTAGGTTAGGTATGTGACCTTGTAGTTTACTCTTTTCGGAAAATCTTAAATGTAAAATCTAAAATCAAAAAAATGTACAATCAAAACACTAAAATCAAAATGTAAAATGTCAAAAATGTAAAATTAAAATCTAAAAATCTAAAATCTAAAATGAAAAAATCAAAAATGTAAAATCAAAAATGTAAAAAATAGAAAATCTTACAGGTATTAATTTAAATCTTAAAATGAGGTTTTTGGTGGGTGGGGTTATGTTAGGTTTGGTTAGGTAAAGTTAGGTTAGGCTATAACTAAGTTTAATATTTGTGGTCTCACATTAGCTCTTACTTTTTTGCTGACACTTTTTGTTCTTACTTTTTACTCTCACTTTTTCTTGCTCTCACTTTTTTGCTAGCAATTTTTGCTCTGATATTTCCTCTTACTTTGAAGACACTAGGGCTGAGTTTTTAGGCAAATATGGCAAAATAACTGTTTTTTTGTTTTTGCCATATATTTATCTAATGGACCCCTGCGGATCATTTCAGTAAAACAGTTTTCATGCATCGCCATTTTTAAAGGCTCAGCGACATTTTTAAATCTCCTCTGCGTAAGACTTTAAACGCCCCCTTCAAGCTCTCTCAGTGATTGTACTTACTGTGTGGATTTTTTCGATTTATTTTGAAGGCATTGCCAACATCTATGTGGGTACTGATTTGTGCTGCTATCTAGTGTCTAATATTAGAACTACATAGGCCTATCGAATATAAACACTAAAATCTAATGTGAAAATTTTACGGATTGATTTGTTTGAAAGTATATTTTGCCATATATCTTCCTACATTTATATTGTCCTATACATTATTTTTATTATATAATTAACTTATCTTTACGTCAAAAGATTCTCTGGCGACAACTGGCATTGTCAAGAAATATGGAAAGCAGTCGAAACTATTTATCCACAACATCAACACAGACCAAGCAGGGAGCGCAAGCGTATCTGTATTCCTATACAGAAAACATGGGAACGCTGCATTATCCGTCGCGCAATTGTCAGATCTAAATCCAAGAGATATCATAGGGTTCTCTTCGTATCATTTTACTGGCACTATCCAGCCCATGACGGGCTAAGGCCGACCAAGCGACCGCTGCCCAGCCATTTGGCCTGCAGATATTGGGGTGACGTGTGATCAGCGCGTCGGGTCCCCTCGGCCGTTAATCTTGGTATTCGTGATCGGGGCGCTGTCTCACTGTCAGACAGCTACTCAATTGTCCTCACGAGGCTGAGTGCACCCCGTTCCAACCCTCACGTCAGTTTTAAAATCCCTGACGGAGCCGGGGATCGAACCCGGGGCCTCCGGGCGAGAGGCAGGCGCGCTACCCCAACACCACGGGGCCGGCTTTATCTTTAAGTACAGTTACATATTATCAATTGAACAGGTAGTAACTTCCTGTGTTTATGTTTAAATTTTATTGTTTACATCAGTTCATGTGGCTTGAAATTTGTGATTATAATGGATGTAGTAAGTTCACGTTGGCGTGTTTCGAAAGGAAGATGTACCAAGAGAAAAAGAAAAACTTCAGTGGCAATAGAAGCTCGTAAAAAGAAGCAAGAAGCTAATATGAATGAGACAGTTTCTAGGCCTATTTCATTAGTGGTGCCTACAGAAGAGGTTAGTGTTTTACAAACTGTACAAATTAATTCCCAACAAACTGTAAACAGTAGTGCTTGTTCAAACCCCAGTAACACCGAGTTTGTAAATAAATATAAATCAGGAGATGTTAGTAATTCTGACAAGACTAGGTCTGAATTAAAACTGTCCTCTTATGCATCAGTGTCATTAGCTACATCAGATGAAAGTTATATATTACTGCACACTAGCACATTTCCTGATTTATTAAAAAATTTGAAATGTCCTCACTGTAGCCAAACTTCCCTAAATGTGGTGATAAACGAGCAGCATGGATTTGCTAATAAACTACATGTAGTATGCAAATCATGTGGACACTGTGCAGGTCAGGCATACACAAGTCCTCGGGTAAAAGCAAATGAAGGCATAACAGAAAGAGCTCCATTCGAAGTAAATAGAAAGGGTACAGAAGCTTTCCTAAATCTTGGACTTGGTCACAGGTACATGCAAAAATTTTGTATGGCTATGAAAATGCACTGCATGAATTCCAAGACCTTCACCAGTCACATGCACAACTTAGCAACAGAAGTTGATTGTCTCAAGGAGAAAATGCTGAGTGAGAGTCGAACTGTAGTTCGTAACGCACATGAATGTGTAGACCCATCCCTCATAGAGGCTAATGTTATTGATATCGCAGTTAGTTTTGATGGAACGTGGCACCGCAGAGGTCATAAATCATTGTATGGGATTGGCTTAGTTGTAGATATCTTGACAGGTCTCGTTATTGACTATGAAGCAGGGCTAGATAACTTAACCGTAACCATAACGTAACGTAATTAGGGAATGTACCGGAAAACTCCATGAGTGCATTTAGGTAAATGCGTTGCAGAACGAATTACTTCGTTTCGACAAGAATACCGTATTTATCATATACTATCACAATAACGTTATATTCAGTAACCGAATTGAAGAACGCTATTATTCCGGTCCCTACCAATAACGTTATTGGGAGGGTGGCTCACATAGTGAATAACTGAATAACGTTATTGGCATCATTTCGTTATTAGTTCAACCTGATGTCGAAGAACGAAATTGAACGAACTGCTGACAATAACGTTATTCGAAAGGCGGGTAAAGGAAGTTCCTCATAAAAACGTTATTCGCCGGTTTTCGTTATTTGTCTTACCCAATCTTTAAGGAACAAAATTGTGAGTACTACCGACGATAACGTTGTTTAAAAGACGGCTAAAATTGAGTTCTACAAATTAATGTTATTCCCATTTCTTGTTTATTATTAATCAAATCCAATCTTAATGACAAGAAATTATGTATATTCCGTCAAGAACGTTATTAAGGAAACAGCTCGAACAGAGGGCCATAACGTTGTTACTAAATGTGATGTAGAAAGAGCGACGTTGTGTGGGATTAGTCACATTATACAAAGAAGGGTCATATGAAATATTTGAGCACATTGCAATAATAAAGTAGGTGCCTTTTCCCATGACAAAATTTAATAGGTAATAGGCCTACTAACATTTCTAATTAGATTGGAATATACCTGAAAAATTCTAATACAGCACTACAGTTGGTAGCCTAGGTGACTCTGAATATATCCTTAGTTCCATCTCTTAAGGTACATAATGCACATATAACATTCGGTTGAAGTCCAATGGATAGTATGGACGTTGCATGTTATGAAATATTGGATCTACCAGTGTATGTAGAATCATATTGGCAACAAAGTCATGCACGTGTGCTCAGAATTAATCTGAAATAATACTATATTTTATAGTGCCAATTTTGGATAACATCCATTTGTTGATATAGAAGTTACATGCATTTTCAGCAGGCTTAGAATTATGTTGGCAGCACTAATGTACATTAGTTACTCGAAGTTAATCTGAAATTTTAGGTACCATACGTGTGCAACATTCAGAGGTGTTGGCTAGCATACTTTCTGATATATTTATTGGTATTAGGATAAAGAAAGAGAATGAGCATTCATTAGAAGTTGGCAGCCCTGCTGGCTCTCAAGTATGAGCATAGTCATATCTGTTACAGTAACAATAGCGCATACGAAATTCGGATAAAATCCAATTGATAGTTAGAAGTTAGATGCACTTAAACATTGGACTTATCCGCTGGCTTAAATTCATGTTTGCACCACTGTCATATATGCGCTACCTAAAATATATATCTGGAATGTTATTATCTCTATCTGTACTAATTTCGGAAGGGTTCGCATGCATAACGTCTGATAAATCCAACATAGAGCTCAAAAGTGAATTGTGAATTTTCAGCAGTTACTAGCACTAAAATAATTTTCAAAAATGCCCGTGAGATATTCAAATATAGGTCTTTACTTATACCAAATTGGGTTTCAATAACTGCAGCCGTCTAGGAGGGACAGACAGACATTTGCCTGGACCGATGCCATAAGTCTACTTTTCCCTCATTTTTACAAAATGTGAAAAGTAGGCTAAAATATTACGAAGAATATACGATAGCTACTGTATAACATCCAACCTTAGGTGTTTCGATACTGTGATGATCAGTACCCTCTGCTTATGGACATATCACATGTGTTGTACCGCAATCATTGACCATCAGAATACAAATGGTACAGATTATAACGTTAAAGCTTGTATACAGGCACAATTCCGGTATAGGCTTGAATAACGTTATTCGCAGCAGCATTCCGTGTTCCGATTGGCTAAGCTGCAAGAAATCAAACATGGAGGAAAGTTGTGGATTGAGAGTAATATTTGCAGTTCATTGGCATTATTAATGCAAACCAGTCATTAAGATGCGTTACGTTGAATACATGAAGGGGCACTGACTGATTGAACGCATTCCTGTCAGTATTTACGATTTAACTGAAATAATTCGACATTTAGCTATACGCATGAAGTTACGTAACTATGAGCTAGGCTACAAAGTGAGAAGTGTACGGGTGCTATAGCTGCAACTTAGTGTCCAATGAGTCTCGGGTTCGAGACGCGGTAGGGCCAAATTTTTTATTCTTTTTGAATTATTATGTTGCATTCACACTACATTCCTAGTGAGTTTCCAACTACGATTTATTCGCATAATCTACGGAGATGATGTTAATAATGGATATTGGAAGGGAAAATTATTCTATTCTATCATTCAAATTTGTACTTCCCCATACAAAACCATGAATATTTGTACTATTCATGAAAGTATACTAATATTTTCATACCTCAATAATAGTCTATGTTTACTCCACAATAGATAATAATATTAAGAATAAGGAGAAATAGTTTCGTGACGATCTAAAGAGCATACTTTTCTTTATATTTAAGATTCACGCCAATTTTTATTTTATTTTTAGTCGTTTACCCTCCAGGTTGGTGGAATCCACGGACTCAGTGAGGGAACTCACCACTACCGCCTCTATGGGCAGTGTCCTAGAGCTAGGAACATCGAATCGGAAGGGATACAACTGGTGAGGTGGGATTGGCACCTCGCCCAGGCGGCCTCACCTGCAAAGCGAACAGGGGCCTCATGAGGGATGGTAAGGGATGGGTAGGATGGATAGGCAAGGAAGAGGGAAGGAGGCAGCCGTGGCCTTGAAGAAGGTATCATCCCGGCATTTTCCCGAAGACGAAGTGGGAAACCACGGAAAACCACTTCGAGGATGGCTGAAGGGGAATCGAACACCCTCTACTCATTTGGGCCACCCGAGGCTGAGTAGCTCCCGTTCCAGTCCTCGTACCACTTTTCAAATTTCGTGGCAGAGCCGGGAATCAAACCCAGGACCTCCGGGGCGGCAGCTAACCATGCTGACCGCTACGCTACTGAGGCGATATCTGAAATAATACTTTATCTAATAGTGCCAATTTTGGATAACATCCATTTGTTGGTATAGAAGTTACATGCATTTTCAGCAGGCTTAGAATTATGTTGGCAGCACTAATGTACATTAGTTACTCGAAGTTAATCTGAAATTTTAGGTACCATACGTGTGCAACATTCAGAGGTGTTGGCTAGCATACTTTCTGATATATTTATTGGTATTAGGATAAAGAAAGAGAATGAGCATTCATTAGAAGTTGGCAGCCCTGCTGGCTCTCAAGTATGAGCATAGTCATATCTGTTACAGTAACAATAGCGCATACGAAATTCGGATAAAATCCAATTGATAGTTAGAAGTTAGATGCACTTAAACATTGGACTTATCCGCTGGCTTAAAATCATGTTTGCACCACTGTCATATATGCGCTACCTAAAATATATATCTGGAATGTTATTATCTCTATCTGTACTAATTTTGGAAGGGTTCGCATGCATAACGTCTGATAAATCCAACATAGAGCTCAAAAGTGAATTGTGAATTTTCAGCAGTTACTAGCACTAAAATAATTTTCAAAAATGCCCGTGAGATATTCAAATATAGGTCTTTACTTATACCAAATTGGGTTTCAATAACTGCAGCCGTCTAGGAGGGACAGACAGACATTTGCCTGGACCGATGCCATAAGTCTACTTTTCCCTCATTTTTACAAAATGTGAAAAGTAGGCTAAAATATTACGAAGAATATACGATAGCTACTGTATAACATCCAACCTTAGGTGTTTCGATACTGTGCTGATCAGTACCCTCTGCTTATGGACATATCACATGTGTTGTACCGCAATCATTGACCATCAGAATACAAATGGTACAGATTATAACGTTAAAGCTTGTATACAGGCACAATTCCGGTATAGGCTTGAATAACGTTATTCGCAGCAGCATTCCGTGTTCCGATTGGCTAAGCTGCAAGAAATCAAACATGGAGGAAAGTTGTAGATTGAGAGTAATATTTGCAGTTCATTGGCATTATTAATGCAAACCAGTCATTAAGATGCGTTACGTTGAATACATGAAGGGGCACTGACTGATTGAACGCATTCCTGTCAGTATTTACGATTTAACTGAAATAATTCGACATTTAGCTATACGCATGAAGTTACGTAACTATGAGCTAGGCTGCAAAGTGAGAAGTGTACGGGTGCTATAGCTGCAACTTAGTGTCCAATGAGTCTCGGGTTCGAGACGCGCTAGGGCCGAATTTTTTATTCTTTTGGAATTATTATGTTGCATTCACACTACATTCCTTGTGAGTTTCCAACTACGATTTATTCGCATAATCTACGGAGATGATGTTAATAATGGATATTGGAAGGGAAAATTATTCTATTCTATCATTCAAATTTGTACTTCCCCATACAAAACCATGAATATTTGTACTATTCATGAAAGTATACTAATATTTTCATACCTCAATAATAGTCTATGTTTACTCCACAATAGATAATAATATTAAGAATAAGGAGAAATAGTTTCGTGACGATCTAAAGAGCATACTTTTCTTTATATTTAAGATTCACGCCAATTTTTATTTTATTTTTAGTCGTTTACCCTCCAGGTTGGTGGAATCCACGGACTCAGTGAGGGAACTCACCACTACCGCCTCTATGGGCAGTGTCCTAGAGCTAGGAACATCGAATCGGAAGGGATACAACTGGTGAGGTGGGATTGGCACCTCGCCCAGGCGGCCTCACCTGCAAAGCGAACAGGGGCCTCATGAGGGATGGTAAGGGATGGGTAGGATGGATAGGCAAGGAAGAGGGAAGGAGGCAGCCGTGGCCTTGAAGAAGGTACCATCCCGGCATTTTCCCGAAGACGAAGTGGGAAACCACGGAAAACCACTTCGAGGATGGCTGAAGGGGAATCGAACACCCTCTACTCATTTGGGCCACCCGAGGCTGAGTAGCTCCCGTTCCAGTCCTCGTACCACTTTTCAAATTTCGTGGCAGAGCCGGGAATCAAACCCAGGACCTCCGGGGCGGCAGCTAACCATGCTGACCGCTACGCTACGGAGGCGATATCTGAAATAATACTTTATCTAATAGTGCCAATTTTGGATAACATCCATTTGTTGGTATAGAAGTTACATGCATTTTCAGCAGGCTTAGAATTATGTTGGCAGCACTGATGTACATTAGTTACTCGAAGTTAATCTGAAATTTTAGGTACCATACGTGTGCAACATTCAGAGGTGTTGGCTAGCATACTTTCTGATATATTTATTGGTATTAGGATAAAGAAAGAGAATGAGCATTCATTAGCAGTTGGCAGCCCTGCTGACTATCAAGTATAAGCATAGTCATATCTGTTATAGTACACAAAGCACGTACGAAATTCGGTTAAAATCCAATTGATAGTATAGATGTTAGATGTACTTAAACATTGGACTTATCAGTAGGCTTAGAATCATCTTGGCAACACTGTCATATATGGGCTCCTTAAAATGTATCTGGAATGTTATTATCCCTGTGTGTGCTAATTTTTGAAAATTTCGCATGCATAACGTCTGAGATATCCAACGTAGAGCTTAAAAGTGAATTGTGATTTTTAGCAGTTGGTAACTCTGAAATCATTTACAATTATGTCCCTGAGATATTCAGATTTAGATATTTCCTTAAACCGAATTTGGTTTCGATAACTGCAGTCTTTTAGGGGTTGATAAGGGGAGACACACAAAGACAGACAGACAGACATTTGCCTGGATCGATGTCATTAGTCTATCTCATCATCATTTAAAAAAAAGTGAAAAGTAAGCTAAAAATAGCAAGTAGAATATACGATAGCTAATGTATAACATCCTACCTTAGGTGCTTCGATACTGTGCTGACCAGTACCCTCAGCTTATTGACATTACACATGTGTTGTACCGCAATCATTTGCCATCAGCGTTCAGATGTTACAGATCGTAACGTAAAAGCTTGTATACAAGCACAATTCCGGTATAGGCTTCAATAACGTTATTCGTACCTGCATTACGAGTTCTTATTGGCTCAGCTGCAAGAAATCAAAGATGGAGGAAACTTGTGGATTGAGATTAATAGTTGCAGTTCATTGGCATTATTAATGCAAATCAGTCATTTAGTTCCGTTACGTTGAATACAGGAAAAGGCACTGACTGATTAAACGCATTTCTGACAGTATTTAAGATTTAACTGAAATCATTCGACATTTAGCCATATGGATGAAGCTGTGAACCTGCATAGTACGTGAAATGTGTACGTGTGCTAAGGCGTGAACTTGGCACCTACGGGGTCCTGGGTTCGAGACGCTCCATGGCCAGAATTTTTATTCTATTTGAATTATTTCGTTGTGTCAACACTACTGTGTGATGCAACTTTTCAACTTCGATTTACTCGAATGATCTAGGGGGGCGATGTTAATAATGGATATTGGTAGGGAAACATCTTTCTATTTTATCATTCGTATTTGTACTTTCCAAATCAAAACCATGAATATTTGTACTATTAGTGAAACTAATATAATTTTCACAGCACTGATTACTCCACAGTAAAATAATAATAATATTAATATTAACAATAATATGAAGTAGTTCCGTGACGATCTAAAGGACCTAATTTTCTTTATACTTAACATTCATGCCAATGACTAATCTACATAGACCTATCTAGAATAATTACGAGATTAAGTTGGTAATACTAACTTTTCTATTTAGATTGGAATATATCTGAAGTAATGTATTCCAATACAGATCTACAGTTGGCAGCCTTGGTGACTCTGAATATATTCTTAGTTCCATATCTTAAGGTAAAGAATGCTCATGCTAAATTTGGTAAAGTCCAATGGATAGTATGGACGTTGCATGCTGTGAAATATTTGATGTATCAGTGCGAGTAAAATCATATTGGCAACAACATCAAGAAGGCGTTTTCAGAATTAATCTGAATTATTCCTATATTTTATAGTGCCAATTTTGGATAAAATCCATTTCTTAGTATAGAAGTTACATGCATTTAAAAATTGGCCCTATAAACAGGCTTAGAATTATGTTGGCAGCACTGATGTGCATTAGTTGCTCCCAAATAATCTAAAATTTCAGGAACTATTCGTGCGCAAAATTTAGAGCTGTTGGCTTGCATACTTTCTGATATATTGGTATTAGGATAAAGAGAGTGAGCATTTATTAACAAATAATAATAATAACGCTAACTGCGCCAGGATACGAACCTGCAACCTTGGGTTCAGCAAGGGAGAACGTTACCCCTGAGCCACGCAGCCAGCCGCATTTATTAACAGCTGGCAGCGCTAATGGCTCTTAAGTATAAGCATAGTCATATCTGTTATAGTACACAAAGCACGTACGAAATTTGGTTAAAATCCAATTGATAGTATAGATGTTAGATGTACTTAAACATTGGACTTATCAGCAGGCTTAGAATCATCTTGGCAACACTGTCATACATGGGATCCTTAAAATGTATCTGGAATGTTATTATCCCTGTGTGTGCTAATTTTGGAAAATTTCGCATGCATAACGTCTGAGATATCCAACGTAGAGGTTAAAAGTGAATTGTGATTTTTAGCAGTTGGTAGCACTGACATCATTTTCAAATATGGGCGTGAGATATTCCGGTATACATCTTTACTCATACTAAATTTGGTTTCGATTTCTGCAGCCGTTTAGGAGTTGACAGGGGGGGGGGGGGTGGCACACACACACAGCCTGACAGACAGAAGGACAGACAGACAGACTCACATTCTCCCGGATCGATCTCATAAGTGTACTTTTTCCTCATTTTTGCAGAATGTGAAAAGTAGGCTAATAAGGAGTGGTGAAGCAGCTGCCTTTAAAGCAGAATGGGAAAAATTATTTTTCTGTACAGCTTATAAAGGGCATGCCAAATGTTTAGTGTGCCACCGAGATTTAATGAGTAAAAAAAAAACACAATTTGCGACGGCACTGCAGTGCCAACCACAGGGTTGATTACGGTGACTTGACAGACGCCAGTCGGCAATCGAAGTTGGAAGAATTGAAAGAAAATTTCAAGCAGCACTTTCCTGTAAGTATTATTGCCTTAATTTTAAAATGCTTGCTTACAAATGGGAATGAACAAATGATTTAATTATCTGAAGAACACTAAAATTGTGACTTGCCGTATTTTTGTCTGACAGGAGATAGAGGAGAGTGAGGTTGGTGGACCGATTTTACGAGCAAGCTACAAATGTTCGATGCGAATTGCCGAAGCTGGGAAGCCCTTCGCGGAAGGGAATTTCATCAAGGAGTGCCTAATGGACGTGGCGGCATGTATTTGTCCTACGGAGGTAGTTGAGAAATTTGAAAACATCTCTCTTTCTCCTCAAACTGTGGCTCGCAGAATAGACGATATGTCCGTTGATATGGAACAGCAATTAATGGAGAAGGTAGCAAAATTTGTATAATTTTCCATCGCCCTCGACGAATCAACCGACATTGCGGACATAGCATAGCTCGTTATTTTTATTCGAGGGGTGGATGACGATCTTCGGGTCACCGAGAATTTCCTCGACTTGGTAACACTCAAAGTCACCACTACCGGTTTCGATATTTTCCAAGCTGTGGAGGGTGCTTTTGAATCAATGGGATTAAAATGGGAGCGGTTGACGAGTATAACGACGGATGGAGCTCCTGCTTTACGATGTGTACGCATGGGGTTCCTCAGATATGTAAAGTTAAAAATGGCTGAGAACGGTAGTACCCTAATGGTGGCGATCCATTGCTTCATACACCAGGAGGCAATCTGTGCAAAAGTCGCCAAGCGCAAAGATGTAATGGGAACAGTTGTGCGAATGGTAAATTATCTTCACTCCCATGAACTCACGCACCGTCAATTCAAAGAGTTCTTGGATGACATCGAAGCGGAGTGTCCGGATATCCCGTACCATGCAGAAGTAAGATGGCTGAGCAAGGCGAAGGTGCTGAATCGTGTGTTTTTCTTGCGGAACGCAATACATACATTCTGTGACATGAAAGGGCGGCCCGAAGTTCTTTTGCGTGACCCTAAGTGGGTGGCGGACTTGGATTTTTATGTGACATTACTGCCCATCTGAATAATTTGAACACTTCGCTTCAGGGAGAAAAGCACAACATCTGCGATTTGGTGGAAAAAATTGAAGCGTTCACAAGAAAATTGATTTTGCGGGAAAACCAGTTACGTGCAAGGAACACAGGACATTTTCCATCGTTTGAAACAGTGAAAGGTGTCGACTTTGATGAGTACTTGGAGGTAATTCGCCAAATACAAGAAGAGTTTGACAAGCGATTTTCAGAATTATCAGAACTCCAAGCGGTGTTAGATGTATTTGTTCGACCATTTTCTATTAGTGCAGACAGTGTTCCACAGCTATTTCAATTAGAGCTGATTGAACTGCAGTGCAATGTTCGTCTTAAAGACCTCTTTCTAAATGTCACGAAGTTAAGAAAACTGCAATGCAATGTTCGTCTTAATGACCGCTTTCTAATGTCACGAAGTTTAGAAGAATTTTACAGTGGCTTTCCGCAAGGAGAATATCCCCTTTTGTAAAGACATGCAAGTGAAGTTCTGTCAATGTTCGACTCAACGTACATTTATGAGCGCTTCTCTTCAGTTCTTAAGCTTACCAAAAGTAAACATCGTGCAACGATGAGTGATAGAAACTTGCGCAATTGTTTACGAATAGCTGTGTCCAGAAATATTGTACCCAATTTGGAGAAGATTGTTTCCTCCAAAACTAGAAATTCGTAAAAACGACGGAGAAAGAGTCACTCAAGGCCTGTACTATCTGTTCATATTGGTAAAATGTTGTTGAATTTTCCTCTCTAATATGTTCTCATTTCATTTTGTAATAAAGCACAATATTCTTTACTTAACACTTGCGTTCGTTTCCTACACATTCCATGCATCGGAGTACCATTCGATTTGTATACATATATATTATGGCAGTATATATCCTATTATGGTAAAACAGCCCTATCAATATGATGTCAACAATGCCACAAAAGCCGTCGCCTGCATCTGTGCGTTCGTATCTAGTTATTGCGGTACGAACATAGTCCGTGTGTCTCAGATCTCCTCGCTGCCACAGTGTAGTGGTGGTAGGGGAAGGAGCGCTAGTCTGACTGCCCAGTGCTCCCCGAGCGCGGCCGCGCTCTCGGAGCGCAATGACTGGATGGTCCTGATCTAGGCTTACAGGATAGAGCCACATCGGTGAAGTGGGATACATACTTGTTATTCCCCACCCCATTTAATTGCGCACGTTAATGTGCTGACCCACTGAAAAGCGATTCGTTTATCAGATGAGAAAAGAAAGGCAGCAGAAATCTTCACTCAGATAAAAGAAAGGGTTATACTGAGATTACAGTTTCAAACATGATATCTGATTACTTCATGTTATATTGGCATAACAAATGCCAAGTCTCACTTTTCTAAACAACATACTTCTTGAACCTTCCAACACAAAATTCTAATCACTAGTCTACATTCCCGATCTTTATCATAATGTTCAGACGTCACTGCCGTGGAACTCCCAATCGTCCTCTTTAATAAACATGAATGAATGTAGTGAATTATCCCCTGGAATAAGCTGTAAAATATAGTTATTAGAGAGTAAACCGCATTTGAAATAGTAAGTAGGCTAATGCAATGTGTCCGGTCCTAATCTTGAACACCTCCTGTTTAGTCTCTATCTTGCCATTTCAGCAATTTGTCTTCAACTTGGGTCGAGCTTCTACAGATATATTTTTGTATTTTTTTTAAATATTTAAAAATGTTTGGCCATATCTCAGAAATTCTTTCACACTTGCAATGGAGATGGATCGTATATCATGGACACATACCTCCACACTGATTTTACGATGATTTTGTCACACATACATCAATATAATTTCACCTTCTGGTCATGAACATCTGTGCCTAATCATATACTACGTACTCTTCCTCTTGAAAATTAACTATTAACATTGAACACAATCAACAATCCATTTGCCTAATACAATATTAAAACGTATGTGTCACCCCTTCCATTTGCTATTTCTCTTATGAATGCTGTTCTCTATTTCCTCCTCCCTTTATTTAAAATTGAAATCCATTGGCAGATTAATCACTCCCGCACCTGGGCACAACACTACTGTGAGCGAGGCTCCGCTTGGACAGAACGTGCTCATGAGATGACTCAATTCAAGAAGTCTCGTCATAACAGGTGGGACACCTCAAGTCTCTCTATCGCTTTAACAGTAGAAAGTGCCGGGTGGGTTGTCGTATTCATTAACAGCAGTGTAATTCTGGTTTAAAAGTAAATAATGCCATTCATACCGTTGACGACAAATCGCAGCGTAAATTTAAACGTACCACCACATCAAACAACATGGAGTAGTGGGCTACGCGTTGGAGCAACTTAGCCATTTTCCGTCTTGTCTTTAAATGAATAATGGCATTTGCTCTTTGTTCCCTTTCATTTCACACAGTACATTTATTGTTACAAGAAAAATTATTTCGTATTGGAATGCTGTGAATGATACACAACCCGTTGCTGATATGATCTCTAAAGCCTAAACATACCGTACTGAAAAATCAATTATGTCGAAGAAGAAGTTAAAATATTGTTTACTAATTATCATATACTGTACTAACATACGCTCTACCAGTAGCATACCAGTAATCCTATCATAACCAACCAGAGGTTTCCTCTGAAATATCAAAAACTTTGATTGCGTCAAATATTATACATAATGTTGTATATACTATATACAGGATGAAGAACAAATCCCGTACTTGGAGGTCAGCATGCGGTTCCTCGTCGAAATTCATGGCAAAGGCTTATCTAGGAAGGCCTGGTCCTGCCAATACGTTTAATAGAAATGCGAGTTAAGAAACGAGGCTCTGGCAACGCTGTAACTGCGTGCAGCATGGCCAAGAGAACAGCACGCATGAAGTCTGCGCTGTGCCGGTGCTGTCTCATTAGCTCAGTGCGAAAAGGTATGCCGTGAAGGTCGGTTATGGTCCAATGGCGTTCGCGTCAAAGAGTTCTTCAGTTAAAGTCTCAAATTGTATCCAATGTACACCTCCACAATGCAATCAATACATTATGTTGTGTACTGTGTCTTACATTGCTGTTACTTCTCTACTTCTTTCTTATTTCGATGAGACCCGCTACGGACCACGCACCAATTTCAATTCTTCACTCTTTGTTGTTTTCTTCCCAATATTTCTTCGTTCTTAGACTATGTTGCTTCTTTCTGTCCTCAGACCACTTCGCCCCAGGTTTCCTTTCCACTCTACCCTGGCGTACTTCCAAACATAACACCTTCTCTGTCCAAAGTGTCTTCATCTCTTATATTATTTCCTTCTGTTACCTTTATTTAAACATTAAAACATAACATGAGCCTCTTACATACGTAAACGACCACTTAGTTTCGTCCATGGCACAAATAAAGCCAGTAACATCGTCTGCATCCAATGATATACACTAGATTGCCCATTATGATACGCACAATAATTCCATTCCGTACGCTGCCACGAAATTTGAAAAGTGGTATGAGGACTGGAACGGGATCTACTCAGCCTCGGGTGGTCCAAATGAGTAGATGGGGTTCGATTCCCACCACATCCATCCTCGAAGTGGTTTTTCGTGGTTGCCCGCTTCATCTTCGGGCAAATGCCGGGATGGTCCCTACCGTCAGGTCACGGCCGCCTCCTTCCCTCTTCCTTGTCTATCCTTTCTATTCTTCCCATCCCGTCCCATCCCACATGAGGCCCCCTGTTCGCTTTGCAGGTGAGGCCGCATTGGGTGAGGTGCTAGTCCCGCCTCCCCAGTTGGATCCCCCGACTCACTCTCAAGCGCCAGGACACTGCCCGTAGAGGAGGTAAAGGTGGGATCTCTCGCTGAGTCCGTGGGGAAAGCCTACTTGGAGGGTAAACTGACTACGAAAGAAAAATCGTTTGAAGTCCAGTCTTATCTTCACAGAGCCACGAACTGACGTCACACAAAACGACGACCTGACGTAGATTCGAACCGTAGTTCGTTGGTGGTTGTGGTTTGGATAATACAGCAGCCTACTCAGTGAGCTACGACGGCTGGTACGGTGATATGATACACATTCCGCCGCAGGATGCGACAGTGTTGCCGGCTTCTCGTTTTCATACTCGTCTTTTCAAATAACACCCGCTCCGATTTTGCTATAGAAACTTTTGTCTTGCATTTGGATGAGAAGTCGCATGACGACCTCCAAGTACGGCATATTTCTTCACCCTGTATTACTTCTATAAGGGGCTTCGGTGGCGTGGTCGATAGCATGCTGAACTGCTAAGCCCAAGATGGCGTGTTCAAACCCGGCCGAAGTCGTCGGATTGGTTAAGAGCGTTAAAATTCTTCAGTATGCCTTTCTTCGAAGGGGAAATAAAGCAGGCGTGCCCATGTCATAGATTTATGGCAGGTAAAAGCACCTACCATTACAATTGGTAGTGTGTAGAAAAGTTTTTAGGTTATATTTGGCGAGTTAGAAACGCTCTATCAAGTTCCAACGTTCTCCGCCAGTGTTAGTGACAGAAGCATCTGGTAGCCACAGTTGGAAATAGTTGAAATTGAACTTCCATACTAAGAAATGGATTTTATCCAAAATTGGCACTATAAAATATAGGAATAAATCAGATTAATTCTGAAAACGCCTTCTTGACATGTTGCCAATATGATTTTACTCGCACTGATACATCCAATATTTCACAGCATGCAACGTCCATACTATCCATTGGACTTCAACCAATTTTGTATGTGCATTCTGTACCTTAAAATATGGAACTAAGATTATATTCAGAGTCACCAAGGCTGCCAACTGTAGAGCTGTATTGGAATACATTACTTCAGATATATTCCAATCTAAATAGAAAAGTTAGTATTACCAACTTAATCTCGTCATTATTCTAGATAGGTCTATGTAGATTAATCATTGGCATGAATCTTAAATATAAAGAAAATTAGGCTCTTTAGATCGTCACGGAACTACTTTCATATTATTGTTAATATTATTATTATTATTATTTTACTGTGGAGTAATCAGTGCTGTGAAAATTATATTAGTTTCAAGAATAGTACAAATATTCATGGTTTTGATTGGGAAAGTTCAAATTCGAATGATAAAATAGAAAGATGTTACCCTACCAATATCCATTATTAACATCGCCCCCTAGATCATGCGAGTAAATCGAAGTTGAAAAGTTGCATCACACAGTAGTGTTGACACAACGAAATAATTCAAAAAGAATAAAAATTCTGGCCATGGAGCGTCTCGAACCCAGAACCCATTAAGTACCAAGTTAACGCCTTAGCACTCGTACACATTTCACGTACGGTGCAGAATCACAGCTTCATCCATATGGCTAAATGTCGAATGATTTCAGTTAAATCTTAAATACTGACACAAATGCGTTTAATCAGTCAGTGCCTTTTCCTGTATTCAAAGTAACGGAACTAAATGACTGATTTGCATTAATAATGCCAATGAACTGCAACTATTAATCTCAATCCACAAGTTTCCTCCATCTTTGATTTCTTGCAGCTGAGCCAATAAGAACTCGTAATGCAGGTACGAATAACGTTATTGAAGCCTATACCGGAATTGTGCTTGTATACAAGCTTTTACGTTACGATCTGTAACATCTGAACGCTGATGGCCAATGATTGCGGTACAACACATGTGAAATGTCCATAAGCAGAGGGTACTGGTCAGCACAGTATCGAAGCACCTAAGGTAGGATGTTATACATTAGCTATCGTATATTCTACTTGCTATTTTTAGCTTACTTTTCACTTTTTTTTAAATGATGATGAGATAGACTAATGACATCGATCCAGGCAAATGTCTGTCTGTCTGTCTTTGTGTGTCTCCCCCTATAAACCCCTAAAGATTGCAGTTATCGAAACCAAATTCGGTTTAAGGAAATATATATCTGAATATCTCAGGGACATAATTGGAAATGATTTCAGAGTTACCAACTGCTAAAAATCACAATTCACTTTTAAGCTCTACGTTGGATATCTCAGACGTTATGCATGCGAAATTTTCCAAAATTAGCACACACAGGGATAATAACATTCCAGATACATTTTAAGGATCCCATATATGACAGTGTGCCAAGATCATTCTAAGCCTGCTGATAAGTCCAATGTTTAAGTACATCTAACATCTATACTATTAATTGGATTTTAACCAAATTTCGTACGTGCTTTGTGTACTATAACAGATATGACTATGCTTATACTTGAGAGCCATTAGGGCTGCAACTGTTAATTAATGCGGCTGGCTGCGTGGCTCAGGGGTAACGTTCTCCCTTTCTGGGCCCAAGGTTGCAGGTTCGTATCCTGGCGCAGTCAGCTGGCATTTGAGTGTGCGCAAATGCGAGAGAGCCGTGTCAGTAGATTTACTGGCACGTTGAAGATCCCCTTCTGGACAAAATTACGGCACCCCGGAGTCTCTAAAAGCCAGAGTAGTTAAAAGGGACGTAAAACCAATAACATTATTATTATTTGTTATTAAATGCTCACTCTCTTTATCCTAATTCCAATATATAAGAAAGTATGCAAGCCATAGCTCTAAATTTTGCGCACGAATAGTTCCGGAAATTTTAGATTATTTGGGAGCAACTAATGCACATCAGTGCTGCCAACATAATTCTAAGCCTGTTTATAGGGCCAATTTTTTAATGCATGTAACTTCTATACTAAGAAATGGATTTTATCCAAAATTGGCACTATAAAATATAGGAATAATTCAGATTAATTCTGAGCACGCCTTCTTGACGTTGTTGCCAATATGATTTTACTCGCACTGATACATCCAATATTCCACAGCATGCAACGTTCATACTATCCATTGGACTTCAACCAAATTTTGTATGTGCATTCTGTACCTTAAGATATGGAATTAAGAATATATTTAGAGTCACCAAGGCTGCCAACTGTAGAGCTGTACTGGAATACATTACTTCAGATATATTCCAATCTAAATAGAAAAGTTAGTTTAACCAACTTAATCTCGTCATTATTCTAGATAGGTCTATGTAGATTAATCATTGGCATGAATCATAAATATAAAGAAAATTAGGTTCATTAGATCGTCACGGAACTACTTCATATTATTGTTAATATTATTATTATTATTTTACTGTGGAGTGATCAGTGCTGTGAAAATTATATTAGTTTCACGAATAGTACAAATATTCATGGTTTTGATTGGGAAAGTACAAATTCGAATGATAATATAGAATGATTTTTCCCTACCAATATCCATTATTAACATCGCCCCCCTAGATCATTCGAGTAAATCGAAGTTGAAAAGTTGCATCGCACAGTAGTGTTGACACAACGAAATAATTCAAAAAGAATAAAAATTCTGACCATGGAGCGTCTCGAACCCAGGACCCATTAGGTACCAAGTAAACGCCTTAGCACTCGTACACATTTCATGTACTGTGCATATTCACAGCTTCATCCATATGGCTAAATGTCGAATGATTTCAGTTAAACCTTAAATACTGACAGAAATGCGTTTAATCAGTCAGTGCCTTTTCCTGTATTCAACGTAACGGTACTAAATGACTGATTTGCATTAATAATGCCAATGAACTGCAACTATTAATCTCAATCCACAAGTTTCCTCCATCTTTGATTTCTTGCAGCTGAGCCAATAAGAACTCGTAATGCAGGTACGAATAACGTTATTGAAGCCTATACCGGAATTGTGCTTGTATACAAGCTTTTACGTTACGATCTGTAACATCTGTACGCTGATGGCCAATGATTGCGGTACAACACATGTGAAATGTCCATAAGCAGAGGGTACTGGTCAGCACAGTATCGAAGCACCTAAGGTAGGATGTTATACATTAGCTATCGTATATTCTACTTGCTATTTTTAGCTTACTTTTCACTTTTTTTTAAATGATGATGAGATAGACTTATGGCATCGATCCAGGCAAATGTCTGTCTGTCTGTCTTTGTGTGTCTCCCCCTATCAACCCCTAAAAGACAGCAGTTATCGAAACCAAATTCGGTTTAAGAAAATATCTATATCTGAATATCTCAGGGACATAATTGAAAATTATTTCAGTTACCAACTGCTAAAAATCACAATTCACTTTTAAGCTCTACGTTGGATATCTCAGACGTTATGCATGCGAAATTTTCCAAAATTAGCACACACAGGGATAATAACATTCCAGATACATTTTAAGGATCCCATATATGACAGTGTTGCCAAGATGATTCTAAGTCTGCTGATAAGTCCAATGTTTAAGTACATCTCACACCTATACTATCAATTGGATTTTAACCAAATTTCGTACGTGCTTTGTGTACTATAACAGATATGACTATGCTTATACTTGAGAGCCATTAGGGCTGCCAACTGCTAATTAATGCGGCTGGCTGCGTGTCTCAGGGGTAACGTTCTCCCTTTCTGGGCCCAAGGTTGCAGGTTCGTATCCTGGCGCAGTCAGCTGGCATTTGAGTGTGCGCAAATGCGAGAGAGCCGTGTCAGTAGATTTACTGGCACGTTGAAGATCCCCGTATGGACAAAATTACGGCACCCCAGAGTCTCTAAAAGCCAGAGTAGTTAAAAGGGACGTAAAACCAATAACATTATTATTATTTGTTATTAAATGCTCACTCTCTCTATCCTAATCTCTTATATAAAAACAAGTGTCCTGACTGACTGACTGACTGACTGACTCATCATCGCCCAGCCAAAACTATTAAAGTTAGAAACATGAAATTTTGGGGATATGTTCGTGGTAAGTCGAAAACGCGCACTAAGAAAGGATTTTTGGATATTCAGGTTCTAAAGGTGTCTTAAGGGGGTACACATGCATTTCATTGAATAGCAATATCTCCGGCTCGGTTTCATTGAGGGACGTGATACTCGGCATATAAACGTATCATTAAAAATAAGAAGACACGTGTCCGAGGGTTTTTCGATGTGGTGTATATTATGAGGTGAAAGGGGTGAAAAGTGGGGGTTGAAGGGTTCCTAACGGAGCGTGTATCTCTTAAACGACATAGGCGAGGAGTTTGAAACTCAGCGGAAAAAAATCAGCTTAAAAAATAAGTAAGTAGGTGTTTGACCGTTTTTTCATAAATCGAATTTAAGGGGCCCATGGGGAGGGGTGAAATTCTGAAAAAAGAAAATTGAAAGATACAAAGTCCTGACTCACTCATCATCGCCCAGCCTAAATTATTGAAGTTAGAAACAAGACATTTTGGGGATATGATCATTATATGTCCAAACCGTCCACTAAGGTTTTTTTTTCGGATATTCAGGTTCTAAAGGGGTGTTAAGGGGGTAAAACCTGCATTTCATTGAATAACAATAACTCCGGATTGGTTTCATTTGTGGATGTGATACTCAGCATATAAACTGATCATTAAAAATAAGAAGACACGTGTCTGAGGGTTTTTCGATGTGGTGTATATTATGAGGTGAAAGGGGTGAAAAGTGGGGGTTGAAGGATTCCTAACGGAGCGTGTATCTCCTAAACGACATAGGCGAGGAGTTTGAACTCAGTGGAAAAACATCAGCATAAAAGATAAGTAAATAGGTGTTGACCGTTATTTTTTTCATAAATCCAATTTGAGGGGCCCATGGGAAGGGGTGAAATTCTGGGGGGGGGGGGGGGACAGGAAAGAAAGTGTCCTAACTGATTGACTGACTCACTCACTCTTCAATCTCAGGGAGTGAAAGCTGCTTAAAAATAAGTAAATAAGTGTTCGACAGTTTCTTTTTCATTAATCAAATTTAAGGGGTTCATGGGGAGGGGTGAAATTCTGGAGAAAAAAAATGAAAGAAAATGTCCTGACTCACTCACTCACTCACTCACTCATCATCGCCCAGCCAAAATTAATGAAGTTAGAAAAATGACATTTTGGGGATATGTTCGTTGCATGTCAAAACCGTACACTAAGGGAGGATTTTCGGATATTCAGGTTCTAGAGGGGTCTTAAGGGGGTTGAACCTGCATTTTATTAATTAACAATATATCACTAGTGGTTTCATATGTGGATGTGATACTCGGCACATAAACTAATCATTAAAAATAAGCACACATTTGTCTAAGGGTTTTTCGATGTGGTGTAAATTATAAGGTGAAAGGGGTGAAAAGTGGGGGTTGAAGGTTTCCTAACGGACCGTGTATCTCTTAAAAGACATAGGTGAGAAGTTTCAAACTCAGCGGAAAAAATCAGCTTAAAAATTAAGTTAATCGGTGTTCGAAAGTTTTTTCATAAATTCAACTTAAGGGGCCGATGGTGTGGGGTGAAATTCTGGGGGGAAAAGGAGAGAAAGTGTCCTAACTGACTGACTAACTCACTCACTCATCAAACTCAGGGGAAAAAGACAGCTTAAAAAATAATTAATAGGTGTTCGAGCGTTTCTTCATAAATTCAATTTAAGGGGCCCATGGGGAGGGGTAAAATTCTGATAAATATAATTGAAAGAAAATGACCTGATTGATCCACTCACTCATCATCGCCCAGCCAAAATTATAGAAGTTAGAAACATGAAATTTTGGGGATATGTTCATTGTATATCGAAAACGTCCACTAAGGAAAGATTTTTGGATATTCAGGTTCTAAATGGGTGTTAAGGGGGTAAACCTGCATTTCATTGAATAACCTTATCTCACGAGTGGTTTCATTTGGGGATGTGATACTTGGCATATAAACCAATCATTAAAAATAAGCTGACACATGTCTAATGATTTTTCGATGTAGTGTATATTAAGAGTAAAGGGGTGAAAAGTGGGGGTTGAAGGATTCCTAACGGAGCGTGCATCTCCTAAACGACATAGGCGATGAGTTTAAAAACTCAGAGGAAAACAATCAGCTTAATAATAATAAATAAATAAATAAATAAATAAATAAATACATAAATAAATAATTTAATAAATAGGTGTTCGACCGTATTTTCATAAATCCAATTTAAGGGGCTCATGGGGAGGGGTGAAATTCTGGAAGAAAAACGTCCACTAAGGAAGGAATTTTGGATATTCACTCTCATCGACCAACCAAAACTATTAAAGTTAGAAGAATGATATTTTGGGATTATGTTTGTTGTGCGTCGAAAAGTCTACTAAGGAGGGATATTTGGATATTCAAGTTCTAAAGGGGTGTGAACGGGGTTAAACCTGGATTTCATTGAAGAACAATATGACACGACTATGACGCGAGCGAAGCCGCGGGTACCTGCTAGTACCAATATATAAGAAAGTATGCAAGCCACAGCTCTAAATTTTGCGCACGAATAGTTCCGGAAATTTTAGATTATTTGGGAGCAACTAATGCACATCAGTGCTGCCAACATAATTCTAAGCCTGTTTATAGGGCCAATTTTTTAATGCATGTAACTTCTATACTAAGAAATGGATTTTATCCAAAATTGGCACTATAAAATATAGGAATAATTCAGATTAATTCTGAGCACGCCTTCTTGACGTTGTTGCCAATATGATTTTACTCGCACTGATACATCCAATATTTCACAGCATGCAACGTTCATACTATCCATTGGACTTCAACCAAATTTTGTATGTGCATTCTGTACCTTAAGATATGGAATTAAGAATATATTTAGAGTCACCAAGGCTGCCAACTGTAGAGCTGTACTGGAATACATTACTTCAGATATATTCCAATCTAAATAGAAAAGTTAGTATTACCAACTTAATCTCGTCATTATTCTAGATAGTTCTATGTAGATTAATCATTGGCATGAATCATAAATATAAAGAAAATTAGGTTCATTAGATCGTCACGGAACTACTTCATATTATTGTTAATATTATTATTATTATTATTTTACTGTGGAGTAATCAGTGCTGTGAAAATTATATTAGTTTCACGAATAGTACAAATATTCATGGTTTTGATTGGGAAAGTACAAATTCGAATGATAAAATAGAAAGATTTTTCCCTACCAATATCCATTATTAACATCGCCCCCCTAGATCATTCGAGTAAATCGAAGTTGAAAAGTTGCATCGCACAGTAGTGTTGACACAACGAAATAATTCAAAAAGAATAAAAATTCTGACCATGGAGCGTCTCGAACCCAAGACCCATTAGGTACCAAGTTAACGCCTTAGCACTCGCACACATTTCATGTACTGTGCAGATTCACAGCTTCATCCATATGGCTAAATGTCGAATGATTTCAGTTAAATCTTAAATACTGACAGAAATGCGTTTAATCAGTCAGTGCCTTTTCCTGTATTCAACGTAACGGAACTAAATGACTGATTTGCATTAATAATGCCAATGAACTGCAACTATTAATCTCAATCCACAAGTTTCCTCCATCTTTGATTTCTTGCAGCTGAGCCAATAAGAACTCGTAATGCAGGTACGAATAACGTTATTGAAGCCTATACCGGAATTGTGCTTGTATACAAGCTTTTACGTTACGATCTGTAACATCTGTACGCTGATGGCCAATGATTGCGGTACAACACATGTGAAATGTCCATAAGCAGAGGGTACTGGTCAGCACAGTATCGAAGCACCTAAGGTAGGATGTTATACATTAGCTATCGTATATTCTACTTGCTATTTTTAGCTTACTTTTCACTTTTTTTTAAATGATGATGAGATAGACTTATGGCATCGTTCCAGGGTAATGTCTGTCTGTCTGTCTGTCTTTGTGTGTCTCCCCCTATAAACCCCTAAAGATTGCAGTTATCGAAACCAAATTCGGTTTAAGGAAATATATATCTGAATATCTCAGGGACATAATTGGAAATGATTTCAGAGTTACCAACTGCTAAAAATCACAATTCACTTTTAAGCTCTACGTTGGATATCTCAGAGGTTATGCATGCGAAATTTTCCAAAATTAGCACACACAGGGATAATAACATTCCAGATACATTTTAAGGAGCCCATATATGACAGTGTTGCCAAGATGATTCTAAGCCTGCTGATAAGTCCAATGTTTAAGTACATCTCACATCTATACTATCAATTGGATTGTAACCAAATTTCGTACGTGCTTTGTGTACTATAACAGATATGACTATGCTTATGCTTGAGAGCCATTAGGGCTGCCAACTGTTAATAAATGCGGCTGGCTGCGTTGCTCAGGGGTAACGTTCTCGCTTGCTGGGCCCAAGGTTGCTCGTTCGTATCCTGGCGCAGTCAGCTGGCATTTGAGTGTGCGCAAATGCCAGAGAGCCGTGTCAGTAGATTTACTGGCACGTTGAAGATCCCCTTATGGACAAAATTACGGCACCCCGGAGTCTCTAAAAGCCAGAGTAGTTAAAAGGGACGTAAAACCATTAACATTATTATTATTTGTTAATAAATGCTCACTCTCTTTATCCTAATACCAATATATCAGAATGTATGGAAGCCAACAGCTCTAAATTTTGCGCACGAATAGTTCCGGAAATTTTAGATTATTTGGGAGCAACTAATGCACATCAGTGCTGCCAACATAATTCTAAGCCTGTTTATAGGGCCAATTTTTTAATGCATGTAACTTCTATACTAAGAAATGGATTTTATCCAAAATTGGCACTATAAAATATAGGAATAATTCAGATTAATTCTGAGCACGCCTTCTTGACGTTGTTGCCAATATGATATTACTCGCACTGATACATCCAATATTTCACAGCATGCAACGTTCATACTATCCATTGGACTTCAACAAAATTTTGTATGTGGATTATGTACCTTAAGATATGGAACTAAGAATATATTCAGAGTCACCATGGTTGCCAAATGTAGAGCTGTATTTGAATACATTACTTCAGATATATTCCAATCTAAATAGAAAAGTTAGTATTGCCAACTTAATCTCGTCATTATTCTATATAGGTCTATGTAGATTAATCATTGGCATGAATCTTAAATATAAAGAAAATCAGGCTCTTTAGATCGTCACGGAACTACTTCATATTATTGTTATTATTATTATTATTATTATTATTATTATTATTATTATTATTATTTTACTGTGGAGTAATCAGTGCTGTGAAAATTATATTAGTTTCACGAATTGTACAAATATTCATGGTTTTGATTGGGAAAGTACAAATTCGAATGATAAAATAGAAAGATTTTTCCCTACCAATATCCATTATTAACATCGCCCCCCTAGATCATGCGAGTAAATCGAAGTTGAAAAGTTGCATCGCACAGTAGTGTTGACACAACGAAATAATTCAAAAAGAATAAAAATTCTGGCCAGGGAGCGTCTCGAACCCCGGACCCATTAGGTACCAAGTTAACGCCTTAGCACTCGTACACATTTCATGTTCTATGCAGATTCACAGCTTCATCCATATGGCTAAATGTCGAATGATTTCAGTTAAATCATAAATACTGACAGAAATGCGTTTAATCAGTCAGTGCCTTTTCCAGTATTCAACGTAACGGTACTAAATGACTGATTTGCATTAATAATGCCAATGAACTGCAACTATTAATCTCAATCCACAAGTTTCCTCCATCTTTGATTTCTTGCAGCTGAGCCAATAAGAACTCGTAATGCAGGTACGAATAACGTTATTGAAGCCTATACCGGAATTGTGCTTGTATACAAGCTTTTACGTTACGATCCTAGTACGAGGCTAAAAACGTTATTCAACCCGGGACCCATACAACAGAACACGACGTTAATAACGTTATTCGACCTGCGAGGCATGCAGCATAACACAATGCTATCCGGTCTTGTGAATAACGTTATTTGATGTTCGGAATGAGTGGTAGTTGTTCGCGACGTGTTAGAGCACGAATAACGTTATTCGACCTGCGAGGCATGCAGCATAACACAATGCTATCCGGTCTTGTCAATAACGTTATTTAAGACAACTGAGTGAATGGGGTACATTTGATTGTGTTACAACGCCAATAACGTTATTCGACTTGTGTCTCCTGCGATAACTAAAATGCTATCCGGTATGATAATAAAATATTTAAAATAACGGTATATATACAGTATCCGTTTATTCGTTCTTCGTATGAATAACGTTACAACAAACTTTCTGTTATACGTTACGCGATGTATACCGTAACGCCAAACAATTCGTTATTGAAGGCCATTATGTTAAGTTATCCAGCCCTGCTATGAAGTCTTGTCAAAATTTTGCCATTATTGTGCCTTACTTGGCAATGAACTGGGTACAGATACACCAGAGTACATGGTATTAGCTGAACATCATGAAAGAAGTGGGGAATGCTGTAAAAACTATGATGGGTCTTCAGGGGCAATGGAAGTACACGCTGCTGATATAATGTGGAAAAGATCAGTTGAGAAGTGTGCAATGCGATACACAACTGTACTTTCTGATGGAGATGCAAAGACTTACCAGCATCTGAATGGAATTGCAGTGTATGGCGAAGGAATTAAAATAATAAAAGAGGAGTGTATCAACCATGTCGCTAAACGAATGACTACTGGGCTTCTGAAATTGAAAAAGGATACCAAGGACACAAATTTGGGTGGTCGTGGTCGTGGAACTTTGAAAATGGACACAATAAAGAAGTTGTCCAGTTATTACTGACAGTCAATTCAGAAACATATGCCTGATGTTCAAGCAATGAAGACTGCCATTTATGCCACTCTGTATCATTACAGATCCACAGATCAGAAACCACAACATCAGAAATGCCCCAAAGGAACTGACTCGTGGTGTTTCTATAATAGAAGCACTGGTCGGGGTGAGACACCTGAAAGCCACACTAAGATGTCAGTGCAATTTTCAGAAAAAATGGTCTGTCGCATTGCCCCTGTGTATCAGAGACTGGCCAGCAATGACCTTTTAGCCAGATGTAGCAGGGGAGGAACACAAAATTCAAATGAGTGTGTTCACTCTGTTATTTGGAAGAAATGTCCTAAATAAATTTTTATATCGAAGAAGCAACTGGAGATGGGGACATACACTGGTGTTTCTGAGTTCAATATGGGCTGCTCTGCGACACAGGAACTGCAATGTGAAGTAAGAAATGAAGAAAGTTCAATGGTTTCCTCAAAAATAAGTGAGCGTTGTGATCAAATGAGAATTTATGAAAGCAGAAGGAGCTCGATGCAGGTGAAGCAGACACGACAGGGTCTGCAGTTGAAGAAAACACAACAGGAAGCTGCCAAGGAGAAGTTATAAGGCAAATCATATGAATCTGGGGCATTTTGATTCATTAGGTGAGCCAAACTTGGTAATATAGCATGCGATTTTATAAAAATGCTTTTATCTCCAAACAACAATTTTAGGTAATGAAAATACTCCATGCGCATGATATATACACCAATTTTATTCAAAATATCACTAGATATTCAGAAATACATGTGTTGTAAGATGACATTGCAATATCTTAGGTCACTTTGTAAATTACAGACAAAAAAAGAAAAAAACTATGAAAAATTATCAGAATTTATAAAACATGGTGGTACATAAAATGAAATTAATCTAACATCATACATGTATCACTTTTCTGAAATGTCTCAATGTTATAATATTTAGAATAGGTTTCTGTATGTGCAATTTAAAAATCAAGCGTTTTTCACAATTTCTAATGCGCATGGAGCATTTTGATCGCACGTTATATTTTAATAATAAAATTAGTAAAAAATCAATTAAATTTCATCCGATTGTTTTCAAATTTGGTATGTGACTTAGTATTACTAATCTTATTGTGCAGTTTAAATTTCAACTCATTCTGATAACAAATGTGGAGGTTTGAAAATTCACCCCTAGTGTCCCTTAGGTTAGGTTGGGTTAGGTTAGGTAAAGTTAGGTTAGGTTAGGGTAGGTTAGGTTAGGTTATAACTAAGTTTATTATTTGTGTTGTCACATTTGCTCCCACTTTATGCTTATATATTCGCTCTCACTTTTTTGCTCCCACTTTTTTGCTCTCACTTTTTGCTCCTACATTTTGCTCCCACTTTTTGCTCCCACTTTGAAGTTAGGTTAGGTTAGGTTAGGTTAGGTGAGGTTAAATAAAGTTGGGTTAGGCTGAATGGCAGAGGTATGAATTAAAACCCGCCTTTTCTTACTTTTGCCTTACAAGACTGATTGTACCCCGTTCCACTCGTAAGACCAGAAATTGAATTTCTTGGCAGAGCCAGGAATCGAACCCGGGCCTCCGCGGTGACATTCAAGATTACTAGCCACTACACCAAGTGGTTGACAATATAAAGCTGGTCTGGATTGCACATGATCAATCAATAATTACCTAATAATAATAATAATAATAATAATAATAATAATAATAATAATAATAGTAATACATATTCCATTTAGAAACTACACGGCAGACCTCTCTCTGTGACGTCATTCACGGTCTCATGGCGCGGCGGCCATCTTGCCCATTAGCCACTGCGCCAGCTCTGACTAACCCCTCCATAAGAATAACATTGGGCTGGTTGCGCGCGGCGGCCATCTTGCCCATTAGCCCCTGCGCCAGAACCGCCTTATTTATCCTACTGAGGTCGTTACGGAAGGGTCGAGAAATTAACGTGACCAAAAAAACAAAAACTAAGAGCAGTATTTAGAGAATCGTAAAAACATTAAAGAACTCTTAGTTCAGAGGAGCCCGAGTTCGAATCAGTTATCACAAAGTTAGGGATGCACGAAAAATCCAGTGACTTATCCGTCTAACAGAAAACGTCGTTACGGCAAGTTATCGTCAGGTCAGAACAATTCATAATTCGAATAATAGACTCAGTTAGTGCAGTATTCGAGAGACTCATTCAGAGATCCGGAGTAGGAGAAAGAACTGTACCGAGCTATTGGCACGTTCAATGCCGTCTTCTTGGGACTAGCAGCGAAGTGTCAGCTATAACAAGGAGATCACTGAGAAATGGTCATAGGAAGAGAGTGTTGTGAATTATAGTGACGTGTGTAACATAATAGAAGAAAGGGTATTATTGTTGTATAGATTAAGTGATTATTTTTGAAAGTGAAATGTTTTTTTTTGTGGAAATCCAGTGTTTAAAATATAAATGTGATATGAAGTGTATGCTAGCCAGTGTCATGGAAGATAACTAATTATGGAGTGGGTGAACCCATTTCAATGATATAATCACCAGCTGCTCATGGGTGAGTAACGAATATTATAGAGTGTGTCGCACTATGTATTGTCTAGCGTAATCAAGTGTTTACCTGGAGAGTTTTACCTTGATTCACTAGATAAAATTTGAATTGTACTGAATAATCGATAAATAATGTTTGGGATAAAAGTTAAAATTAAATCACGAGGAAGATCTCGTCAGAAATACCGAGATAATTGCAGAAATTTAAAATAATTTAATTTTAAAAAACGCAAATATGAAAAATTTTAATAAATGAATGATTAGAAAGAAAGAACCGTGATTGAAGATATAAAATGGCTTGCATTTTCGCCATATAAGTAAGTTGTAAAATAAATACGCACCGTAAATAGTGAAACAAAAACATAATTTTCAGTGGTTTAAATTTTGTCAAATAAATGAAAGATAAAATATTTTGAGCGTGATAGTAAAATCATTAATGATTGAAGAGATAATAATAATTATGAAGTTCTCGAGTGTTAGCCTATATATCAAAATAAACGGCTAGGAATGAGTATTTGCGCTCCATGAATAAATTAATACTGAGGCATTGTGAAAAGTTCAAGATTAAGCTCAAACTTTAAGGGAATAATGAATAAGCATTAATAATAACGCTTTGAAATGATAATTTTTGAAAACCCTAAAATTAAATGGTGAAACGAACACCATAAGTTGAAATAATAAAGTGTAGGCTTTCATGCGGAAGTTGTGAAGTAGAAAATGATAGGAAGACCCGGAAATTTTATTGTAGAATTTTATAAAGAAGGTTGACAGATTAGGGATATCCAAGCCGAATTGTAATTGCCAAAAAGGGCCAAGTAAGAAAGAATAAGTTAGCTGCAAGCTATTAATGAATATGTGACCCAGAATATGCCTCGTGCCGGGAGATACAACAAATAAAAAATAAGTTGAAGCTACGTTGAAATGAAATAAGTAAGTTAGACGCCGTCGTCGAAATGAAAGTAAGTACGATAGCCAGAGCAGGCGAGATATGCTAAATGTTGTTGTGTTGTATTGTTGCTGAGGCCGGGCTAGGTAAAAGACCTCCCCGAGTCGTCAAGCCATTGTTGTAAAATGCATTATAAGACTGAGGTATCTTCGTTGTAATTTCCAGCAGTGCTAAGTAAGTATGATAGCCAAAGCAGGCAAGATATGCTATATAGTGTTGTGTTGTATGAAAATAGAGCGTCGTAATACATCTCTCCGAACGGGAGCAAAAATATTCTGGGAATCACGAAATATGAATAATGTGAATATAATTAAGAAAGTAAATCTGTTGTATAAGAATGATATTAGAAAGCTTGGATTAGCCGCGGTTTTAAAACAGTAGACCTTTTAGTGAATGTAGATGGGTCGCCAGCATCGTAAATCTTGAAGTAATTGCCGAGGGAGGAAGTGACAGTAGACCTGACCTATCCTCTTGTGAAGGGGGAGGCCACAGATGGTCGTTTTGTTGAGTAGGGTTCTAAAGGTATTAGCGTTTACAAAAAGCCACATGAAAGTTTTATTGAAAGGTGCTGTTGCAATAATCAGATCATTGAAAGGTGGGGTTGACACAATTCCCCCCATATTAAGTTTGAAGAAATTAAATAATATTTTACTGAGTTAATCAAATTATTGTTGTTAAATAACCGGTTCTTTCTTTATGAATAAACATACTGACGGGTATGGAAAAATGGATAATGAGATTGATAACCCCACACATTAAAGAAACAGTACATAGTGTGACAATAAAACACTTAACCATAGCATGAATAGACAGTAAGGGAATGAGGATCAGATCCACATTATGACATTGCTTGTAAACAAATGTATCATGTTTTTGTAATAACTAAGGCTTGGGGGAAGGTAATGGTTTAAATAAATGAGTAAAATGAATAATAAACAAAATGATTATGTGAATAATTATGACCCTGAAGGGTAGCCAAGTAATCTAAATGACTACAAGCCTTAGAAGTGAATTTTAACCAATGTGATTGGAAGGCTTTATGTCGAAATAAGTAAATTGAAACTTATGAATATTTAATGAATATATTTGGCTAAGCAAGAAAAGTTCAACTGATTTAAGTGATTTTTGATGATACTCGAAGAGGACAATACCGAGCACTTATATTTTGTGTGAATTTAATAGTGAATTTCTTTTGATTATTGCATTTTTCTTTATGGAAATAAATTGTTTATAATTGTAATGTTGAGTTTTTCATCTAATCCTTGTGAACCTTGAGTATTCCATATCGGATGTTAGGTCAGTGGTGGAGGGAACGTTACACGCCCCGATACCGCAGTGCTGACTGAGCATCCTCCGTATAAACGGGCACATGGGGAATGCATATAATGCGTGCTAGATATGGATACTAGGTCACAGGGAAAGCCGGTCGAATTAAAGATAAAGTCAAGTTTAAATAAGGAATAGTTAAATGTCCGCAGCCCGCCGTACACAATATAAATTAATGAAATAGAACTAGACCCCACTAGTATATAATATTTCTTGGCACCCAGGTACATGCGGCGGGCTTTTCTAGGGGAAACCCTGGAAAAACTCGAGTTTTTCAGGAATTTTTTGGAAAATTTGAGATTTTCAAAATTTTGAATTTTAAAACATCTTGCTTAGCGTTTGTAAAGATGTTGAAAGAGGGACGTGTGAACGGGTTCGCATGTAACACACCCATTGGACATTTCACCTCAGAAGGATAAAAAGCAATACAAGCATGTCAGATTGGACTCGGTATTCACCCATGTGCATGCTATATCTTCGAATGGCAGTAGCCCATTTATTCTCAGATATTGTAAAGAATGGAGAGTGAGGAGAAAAGAAAAACTCCTCGTGTTAAGAGTAGGGAGGAAATGCTAGAACAATTTAAGGAAACCGATGAGATGTTGAAATACATAGATAAGAGGGAAAAACAGGTGAAGGAAGTAGGAGGTTGGAATAAAGCATTTGAAGAAGTATTCAAGCAAGCGAGGGACGGCTATTATGAGAATAGGAATTTATTAATTGAGGCATGTCAGCTTAGTTATCCCAATGACAAATTTATTTATGATGGAATGGTAATTTATGATCAAACAATAAAGGTTGAGGATGTCAAAAATAATGAAATAGTTACACCTGTTCAGGTACAGGTAAATGAAGAAAATATGGAAGTTGTTGAAATAACAACAAATGAAGAAAAAGGAAAAGTAGAGCAAGTCATAAAGTCAGTAGAAAGTCAAGAAATTAATAACGACGAGATGAGTAAAAGACAGAAACTCACGAAGCGTCGGGGGCAAGAGGGATTAATAAAATTAAGTTCTTGGACAGAACGGGAAGAAGTTATAAACGAAATTATGAAAATCAGAAAGTAAACGGAGAAAATAGAAAGGAAATGGGACAGAAATCTATCTAAGAATGAGTTACGAAGAAAAGGATAGGGAGGAGTTGTTGTTGTTTGAGTCTTCAGTCCTTTGACTGGTTTGATGCAGCACTCCATGCCTCCCTGTCTTGAGCTAATCGTTTCATCTCTACATAGCTACCACACCCTACATCCGAAGCAATCTGTTTAACATATTCTAACCTTGGTCTACCCCTACAGTTCTTGTCCTCAACCCTTCCTTCCATAACTAAGCTTGCTATTTCTGGGTGTCTTAGTATGTGTCCTACTAACCTATCTCTTCTCTTCATTAGCAGTCGCCAGAAACATCTCTCCTCTCCCACTCGTCTTAATACCTCTTCGTTTGTAACCCTATCTACCCATCTGATCTTCATCATTCTCCTGTAACACCACATTTCAAATGCTTCAATTCTCCTCTTTTCTGCTGCACCAATAGTCCAAGTTTTACTTCCATAGAGCGCCACGCTCCAGACAAAGGCTTTCAAAAATGACTTTCTAATACCTAAATCTATATTCGATGTCAACAGATTCCTTTTTAGTAGAAAGGCTTTCCTTGCCTGAGCCAACCTACTTTTTACATCCTCTTTGCTTCGTCCATCACTGGTTATTTTGCTTCCTAAGTAACAGAAGTCTCCTACTTCCTTCAGCTTTTCACCTGCCAATTTGATGTCCATAGAGGTTTCTGATTTATTTCGGCTGCATTGCAGTATTTTTGTTTTACATTTATTAATTTTCATCATGTATTCATTCCGTAAGACGGAGTCCATACCATTCAAAAAGTCATTCAAATCCTCAGGTGTGTCGGCCAAGATGACGATGTCCTCAGCAAATCTCAGAGTTGAAATTATTTCTCCTTGAATCTTCACTCCCACTTTAAATTTTTCTCCAATTTCCTTCATTGCTTGTTCAATGTAAAGATTGAAAAGTATGGGTGATAAGTTGCAGCCTCGCCTTACACCTTTCTGAATACCAGCTTCCCTCTCATGTACTTCAGCTCGAATGACTGCTGTCTGGTTTCTGTATAGATTGAAGATCACCCTCCTATCCCTGTACTTTATTCCAATAGATTTCAAAATGTCAAACAATTTAGTCCAATCAATGTTATCAAAAGCCTTTTCTAAGTCTACAAATGCCATGAACGTTCTCTTATTTTTCCTTATTCTACCTTCCAAAATCAGCCTAAGACAGTACAGCTTCCCTTGTTCCTACATTTCTCCCGAAAACAAACTGGTCTTCATCCAACTCCGTTTCTATCTGGCTTTCCATCCTCTTGTAAATTATTCTAGACAGGATTTTTGAAGCATGAGTAATCAAGCTGATTGTACGGTCATCTTCACATCTGTCAGCTCCCACTTTCTTTGGTACAGGGATAATAACATTCTTCTTGAAATCAGGGGGTACCTCACCTGTCTCATAAATCCTACACACCAAGTGAAATAACCTGATCAGGCCTTCATCTCCTATGCAGCGTAGCAACTCAATCGGTATATCATCTATGCCCGGTGCTTTGTTCCTGCTTAAGTCCTCCAATGCTCTGTCAAATTCTGATCTCAATATTAGATCTTCTTTTGCATCCTCATCAATTTCCTCCTCCCTTTCCATTACATGATTCTCAATCTCCTTTCTCTTATACAAACACTCTATGTAAGCTTTCCATCTCTCAACCTTTTCTTCCCTCTCTGTTAGAGGCTTTCCATTTGTATCCTTATTATTACAGCACTTAGTCTTCTTTTCCCCAAATGTATTCTTAATCCTTCGATAAGCTGTGTCTACTTTTCCTAATTTCAGAAAATTTTCTATACCTGCACGTTTCTCTTTTAACCATTCTTCTTTCTCTTTCTTGCACTTCTTGTTAACCTCATTTCTCAGACGTCTGTATTCTGCTTTCCCCTTTTCATCTCTTACATTCTTGTGTTTCCGCCTTTCATCCATCAATTCTAGTATATCCTGAGTGATCCACGGTTTTTTACCTATTCTTTCTTTCCTACCAAAGTTTTCTTCTGCGGAGTTTGTTATTTCATTCTTCAAAAGTGCCCATTCGTCTGCAATTGAAGTTGGTTTAGGGTTTTTCATTAGTCCTTCCTTTATACTCTTCTTGAATCTTTCGTTTACACCCTTTACTTTCAGTCTGTCTATTGCCCACCTTTTTGGCTTTTGATTTTTCTTCAGTTTCTTCAACTTTAATCTGCATTTCATTACAACCAGATTGTGGTCAGAGTTTATGTCAGCACCAGGATATGTTTAACAATCCACGATCTGGTTTCGAAACCTCTGCTTGACCATAATGAAGTCGATTTGGTAACGCCTTGTTTCTCCTGGTCTCATCCATGTGTATATTCTTCTATTGTGTTTATTGAATAAGGTGTTAGCTAAGACCAACTCTTGCTCGGTGCAGAATTCCATCAGCCTGCTTCCTCGATCATTCCTTTCACCTAATCCGAAATCTCCTACTATCTTCCCTTCTCTCCCTTTTCCTACCACAGCATTCCAATCTCCCATTACTATAACATTTTCATCAACCTTGATATACCTCAGGGAGGAGTACGTGTATGAACAAAGGGATCAAGTAAGAGAAGGGTACAAAAATGACTGAGTTCATACGAAAAATACTTGATAAATCCAACACCATAACTGTTCAGGAATTAGCCGATTTTCGGAAGGACAAATCCCAGGAATTCAGAGAAACGTTAGAAGCCGTGGAAAAATACCTATAATAAATATATACAGGTACAGGACTTTAATGTAAAGGAAAATGTAGGGCAAATCATAAAGCCTAGTGAAAATGTAGAACCAATGGAGGAAGAGATGGTAAAACCAGTAGAAAGTAAAGAGGCCGAAAAGATCACACTAGGCTATATGTAACCCAAGAAAGTGTCAATGTAGATGTAGAGACCCAAATGGAGTTTTTGCATGAAAACCCAAATGCCTCACATACAAAGATGTTTGTTAGTGAGGAACCACCAGGATTCTTAAAATTAGTTGAAGAAATGTGGGGAACTCAGTATAATAAGACGAGTGAAAATAATGATAGTGAAATGTCAAATGAAAACACTGAAATTATTGAACTAGGTAAAAACAATAACATCCTAGAGTCAATTAAGAGTGACATTGTTATACCTGTAGAAAACAAAGAGACTACTATTGTAGATATAAGTTTAGCAAATAAGAGTGTATTAATCAATGAAAATGAAATATGTGTTGAAAGTTGTCAGAGTGAAAACAGTATTTTGTCCAACGTTGAGAAAGGTAAACCCATGAACAATGTGAATAGATATGAAATATATGTTGCAAATTGCCCAGATGAAAATATTAACGTGTGTAATATTAAGGAAAGCGAACCCATAAACAGTGTTGATAAATATGTAATGCATGTTGACATTTATGAAAATGAAAATGATTTGTCTAGTAATAAGGAAAGTGAATTTTTAAATAGCATTAATGAGGGTCAAATCATGGTAATAAATGTTACAAACGAGCATTTGTTGGTAGAAATAAACAATATCCAGGAAAATGTGAATGTAGAAATAAATAGGGTTGAACAAAGTGAAATTGTAGAAAACAATAATGTGAACCATATCTCAGCAAATTTTGCGGATAACTCTCCAAGGTCGATTGTCCACACATTAGTGAGAGAACCCGAAACTGAGGATTAACGTAAAGCTATAATAAGTTTCTTCAGCGGAGAAACACAAGCAGAATTTAACCCAATTATTATTGAGGGAATTTTAGGAATAAGCAATATTTTTACGCCCGATACGATAGAAAATAAGGAAAATTTCGAAATTAATGAATTTACGGAATGGGTAAGAGAAGTGAAGGAGGTAGAATCCAAACAGGAACATAGGCACGCAAGATTCGAGGAATTAACACAGACGGGTAGGACGTTGCCCAGACCGATGAAGAAAAAGAGGATTAAAAGGTGAGACAGAAAGAATACTAAAATTTTCAAAAGGAAAACTCGAATTTGGAAAAGAATCAAAAAGAAAATATATCTCAGACTGACAAGGAGTGAATTGCAGATGTGGGGACAGAAGATTCCTCGAGGGAGAATCAAAAGGCCCAAATTAGAGGAAGAAATAAATTATGATAGCACGGGAATAGTAAACATAATTACATACTACCAGAAAGCTTTGGAAAGGTGTAGAGGCATAGATGGAACCATGCTATACTGCCTAAACATTTTAAATCATATTCCAATGAACATGGAATACCTAAGAAAGACATTGGTATGAAAAGCAGTAAATGAACTCAGACACTACGGGGGAGATGTAGAAAGGAAAGCCAGAGAGATAGTAATGAAATGGAGAGAAATTGCGAAACAAATTTTGGAAAATGATCCTGAAAGAGAAGGGGAAGATGAAAATTATTTTGAGGACGAAATGGACATAGAAGGAGAGGATGAAAATTATTTTGAGGAAGAAGAAGACGAAGTGGAAGGGGAAGATGAAGATGAGGCAGAAATAGACGAAGAAATATTCAGAGAGGAAACCTGGATAGGACCCCTAAACAAAGAAACCAGGAAATAGTTAGGTTAGAGACACCTAAGATAAGAAATGTACATATGAATTAAGATTTTGTTTGTTAGAAATAATATGTAAAATAGTTGATAAGAACATAGAATAAAATGGTAGGACACTGAGAAAGAAAGAATGAGACCATATCTCAAAATGTGATGGAACAACAAACACATTATACACGTCATAGTAGAAAGAAACCACAAAGAAATAAGAGATCTTAGAAATGGTTGAAAACAAGAAAGGTAGTAGTATATATTGTTCGGAATATATGGCCCAGACTTATAAATAGAACCAAAAGAGAAGTGGCAGGCCGGCGGGGAACGCCGAGGCGGACACACTTAACGAGGTCATAAAAACTAATAGCCACGAGGAGAAACATCGTGAAAGAACTTTCGAGCTAGACTACAAGGAACCTCTGTCAGGAAGGAAAGCGTGCGGGAAATTTGAAGAGCCAACGGTATAGAGCGTGTCCCAATAATTTTTCCAAAAACTTTTTTTGTATTTTTAATTCAAAACGGGTTAAGGTGTCTACCTACCCAGATAATATTAATTAGTGAAAAGGAATATAAAGCACAGGGTGTGCCAAAAATTGAAGGAAAGTCAATATTTTTTTTGAAAATAAATTTTTTCAAAATTATTCAAAAATGTATTTCCTTGGAAAGAGGGATCTGTACCCAAGTGGACGTTGGCACAGGCGTCGAACCCATACTAGTTTAAGTCAAGAGAACTAAGGAAATATAGAGTTTGGTAGAAATCTTAAAGAACCGAAAGGGTTAATGCTAAATGCACGTCTAGGTGACGCATGAATCAATAAGAAGAGTTAAGCAAGAAGATGTCATAAAATAATTAGCAAAAAGGGTTTACTAAATACAGTTCTAAACTCCAAATTGATGGGAGAAGAAACAAACACCGACATCCATTGGTCATAACCGGAAACAGACGGTTATATTATAAAAGTACATTTGACTTGTACGGTATACAAAAACAAAAGAACACTATGAGAAATACAAAAACAAAAGAAACACACTATGAGAATTTGTGAATGCAAACTCACACTTCCCCGCATTCACAAATTGCAAAAAAAAAAAAACTTAAAACAAAAAAAACCATAACTAGCCCTACACTAACAACAAACATTTGCATATCCTTCCTTGTATGGTAGCAAAGGGCAACATACAGGTCATGATCTGGGTTAAAATACAGACATGGATCACATTTGCTTTGATTTAAGCCAAGCTTGACAAGTTGTGCAGTGATACAATTGTGCCAATCTTTACCAGCTTGACACAAACCGTAAATACTCTTGTTGAGTTTTAGCACATAGTCTGGGTATTCTACACTGCGAAAACCTTCTGGTTGACTTACAAATACAGTTTCCTTAATTTTGCTATTAAGGTATGCCGATACAATGTCCAAATGACAATTATCCCATTCACGCTCTACTCCTATGGCTATAAGGGTCCTAATAGTTTTCCTTTTTACCACAGGACTGTAGGATTCAAGGAAATCTGTACCCTTTATCTGACTGAAACCTTGAGCTACTAAACGTGCTCTATACCTAAGTACTTCACCTTCTTGGTTTCGTTTAGTTTTATACACCCATTTGGTGCCTATGACAGTCTTGCCACCTGAATCTTCTGCAAGTGTCCACACATTATGTTTTTCCAAGAGGGCAATCTCTTGGTTCATTGCCTCAAACCATTTATCTTTGTCATCTCGTGAGGTGGCTTCTTGAAAAGACACCGGATCGTTATATTCTGACCTCAACATGACAATGCGACATTTGACCTTGACTTCATTACAACACACACACTTACTGGGACGTTTTCTCTCTCTACTCGACCTGCGTAATACTGTGTGTTCAGGCTGTAATGGAGAGTCTATTACGACATCAGAATCTGACAAAGAGGCATCACTATCACTTGTTACAGAATTTTCATTTCCTGATTCGGCTACTTCGTGTTCAAACACGTCACCTCCACAAGCTTTCTGCTCGACAAACACTTCTCCAACTGTTCTAGGTTCACAATCTATCTGAGTTACAGGTTTTTCCTGGGCTTTTACAGAAAACGGAAATACATCTTCAACAAATTCTACTTTCCTGGATTTAATGACACATTTCTTTTCGATGTCCCATACACGGTAGCCCCTCGAGTCATCGGGGTACCCTAGCATTGCACCAACATTTGCCCTTGGCACTAACTTTTCCACATTACGTTTATGGATCCAAACTTTACAACCAAATGATTTTAACATAAGCAATTCCTGGTCTGACAACTTTCTACTCGTCCACAGTTCAAATGGGATGTTCTTTACAGTTGATGACACACACCTATTCTTTATATAGCAGGCTGTGCTGATGGCTTCCCCCCAAAATTGAACTGGCATGCCTGACTGAATGAGCATGCACCTACTAGTGGTGAGAAGTTGCTGGTTGAGGCGTTCAGCAACGCCATTCTGTTGGGGAGAGTAAGCCATTGTTAACCTACGAACAATACCTTCCTTTTCAAGATAGTTACAAAACTCTGTACTTAAATACTCTCCACCGTTGTCTGAATGGAAAGATTTCAACTTGGTCCCTTGTGCTGTCTCCATTAGGGCCTTAACCTTGAGAAACTCATTAAATGCATCACTCTTATGCTTAAGGAACCTTACATATGAGAATCTGGTACAATCATCAGTAAATGTAATAAAATATTTGCTACCTCCAATCGATGGGTGCTCTAGCTGGCATACATCAGAGAACACAACATCTAATGGCTTCTGAGATACATGATCTCTTTCATTAAATTTAAGTCTTTTCATTTTACCTTGTTTACAAGTATCACTATCAAGATTCTTTTCTTTGGGTATAAAATCACGATCTGGAATGTTCAGAGCATGGCCAAAACGCTGATGCCATATTCCGCTAGTTACAGCTTTGTTGCTCTTAGCATACACAACCTCCACCTCGTCATTACAAGCAAATTCTTTCCCTTGTTCTACCATAAAATAATCACAATTTACCTCATACATATTTCCAACGGCCTTACCCGTAAGGAATATACCCTCATGATCTGACAATACAACTTTGCTATCTTTAATGGTTACGACTGCACCTTTCCTGTCAAATTGACCTACAGATATTAAATTGTCTTGAAGACCTGGGACATACAACACTCTTTTCAGTTTCAGAAAAGAACCTCCACACTTGTCAGATAGCTTCATAAGCACACTTCCCATACCACATACACTAACTACGGATCCATCAGCTGTGTCTACACTACCAGAAACCTTTGGGGTGTAATCATACAGAATATCCTTATAAGGTGTCAGGTGCTCAGTGGCTCCTGAATCTACATACCACCTGCGTACACAATCAGATGCATCATCCTTGCTTTCAGTTGCCACATAAGCCTTTACCTTAACACTACTAGCATTAACCTGAACACATTCGTTTGCCGCCTCATCGTCCTTTACCGTGGCAATAACCTCACGATTCTTAACTTTAACATTTTCCTTGCGTCCATTACTACAATTCCGGGAAGTATGACCTATCTTGGCACAATTAAAACACAAAACTGAACCTTTCTTTCTTGCTTCATGAACTAAATCACAGAACTTCGCAATATGCCCCTGTTCTTGGCACTTGTAGCACATGAATCCACCACTACCTGTTGGCTTGTTGACACTTTTGCTGCTGTTGACGACCTCCTTGGAATTTAAGCGCATGGCTGCCACCATTGCCTTCACGCTTTCACCCTCAGATTCTTCCTTCTTCAGCCTTGCATAAGTCTCCTGTTCTCGCTCCATCTTTAGTTTGTCCAACTTGTTCTTTCTCTCCTCCAACAAAAGTTTGGCTCGCACTACCTTTACACTTAAGTTTTCTTCATTGCTTTCCAATGAACGTATCAAATTTTCGTACTCTCGCTTTTCCAGTCCTCTGAGAATAAAAGCAGCTTTGGCCTTATCCGTAAATTTTATACCTACATCGTCCAACCGTGCACACCAAGTAAGCACTTTATCAACAAATGTACGCATGCTAATGTCACTAGTTTTCTTAAAAAGACACAATTCTTCTAACATCGTCACAATTTGAAGGACTCCGGTATCGCAACATGAAGTCAGAAGATTCTGCCATGCTTCCTTAGCTGTCTCCGCTTCTTTGATATCACCTAGGAAAGGGTCGGTGACCAAACCTATGAGCAAGTTTTTCGCGTCTTGATCTTTGCCCAGTTGGGCCTCGGAGTACTCTTCAACGGGTGTATCTTCTACCTCTCCTGTATCGGTCTTTCGTGGGAAACCTTGAACCGCGCCCCACAGACGCCTTGTTTGAAGCAATGCCTTTGTTCGGGTGCTCCACGCTTCCCAATTGTCGTCCTGTAACCTAACTATTGCAACTACTCGCTCGCTGCTTCCCGTAGCTGAATCCATGTTAGTATGTATACTTAAAGCGTACAAATAGTCCTCACAATAGAAAAATCGTCCACAAAATTCACCAAAAACTATCTTGGATGCACACTTAACTGTCCACATGTGCGCCGCACATATCAACACCCCTTAACGACCGACATTCTCCCATCACAAAGTCCACACATTAACAGCAATAAGTGTTTAACTGGGCTCATAACCTGTCATAAAATAATTAGCAAAAAGGGTTTACTAAATACAGTTCTAAACTCCAAATTGATGGGAGAAGAAACAAACACCGACATCCATTGGTCATAACCGGAAACAGACGGTTATATTATAAAAGTACATTTGACTTGTACGGTATACAAAAACAAAAGAACACTATGAGAAATACAAAAACAAAAGAAACACACTATGAGAATTTGTGAATGCAAACTCACAGAAGACACAGCTGAATATGATGGCATTGCTAGCGAGGCAGAAAAGAGTTGACGCACGATATAAATATAACCTTATAAAGTTTCCATTCAAGACGAAGACAGCAGATGAAACAGAGAAGTGCGAACTAAGCGATAAAATGGCAACGCTGCAGGCAGGAAATTAGCAGAAAATATTGATATTGGCTAAAATATGCAATATTATTAAAGGATCTTTCCACAGAGAACACTCATTTTGGAAATTAGAATTTCCTGGATGTCAAAAGTTTCTAAGAGTTATGCCTAACAGAAAAGCTATGTCAGCGATATGTTAAAGGGACTACACAGATTCACGGAGTGGGAGTAGAAGCAAAAAGAAACGTCTACCCACGCGATTGGAGGAGCGATTTAAATTAATTAAAATAGGGTCTCACGATGCGATTTTTAAATAATAAACAGACTTGAAATGTTTAGACCAAAAGCTTTAAGATAATTATTTTCTCATAAAAATACCACGGTTGGTTTAGAAGATAATTTCAGAAAGGGAGCCATTTTTGTTTATTTTTTGTAAACCAAATAAATTGAGCATGATAGCCAGAGGAGTTATTCAGTCGACAACGGACTTCTGAAAGAGGCCGTGCTGTTTCGCAGTATTATTCAGTCTACCATAGGTGCCTGGGGGGCACGGTACTGTTTCAACAGTATATTCAGTCTTCGAACGCTACTCTGAAGGAGAGGACGCTAGTTCAACAATATCAAGTTATTCAAATCATCGATACAAGTATAAATCGAACTTACATCAAGTTGGACCTGAGAAGGGCTTAAAGAACATTATACCTCAGTTTTACGACGAACCTCTGAGAGGTCGTATTGGTTGTCATACTCCAGTCCGCGTTAAGGTGCGACGCGCTAAGTAATATCAGTCAGACAGTATACCGTGAACACCGTGACGGAACATTTGGGTCATCAGTTACTCAACATTTAATATACAGAAGTCCGCGGAAGTACAACACAGTTCATCGAAATGTCATTTAGTAAAAGGTGTAGTGCCGAAACGTGTCACACCGAGAAATTGCGGAGTATAATTCAGTTCATCGAAGTGTCAAGAAGGCAAAGTGCCGTCTCTAAAAGATAAACAGTATAAGTTAATACATCACGAACTTTGGGGAAGCCGTGCTTAATAATATCAAACTGAACAATTTTTAAGCACAAATTTATTTCGTCAGCACACAAACGATAGCCAGTCCAGAGCCAAAAGGGGCGCTGCACAGTGTTAGCCGACGAGTGGAAAGGAATAGTCACGAGTTCGAGAATTCAAGAGGTCGTTACGAAGGGTCGAGAAATTAACGTGACCAAAAAAAAGGACAGTATTTAGAGAATCGTAAAAACATTAAAGAACTCTTAGTTCAGAGGAGCCCGAGTTCGAATCAGTTATCACAAATTTAGGGATGCACGTAAAAATCCAGTATCGATTCGTCTAATAGAAAACGTCGTTACGAACAAGTTATCGTCAGGTCAGAACAAATCATAAGTCGAATAATAGACTCAGTTAGTGCAGTATTCGAGAGACTCATTCAGAGATCGGGAGTAGGAGAAAGATCTGTACGAGCTATTAACACGTTCAATGCTGTCTTCTTGGGACTAGCAGCGAAGTGTCAGCTATAACTAGGAGATTACTGAGGAAAGGTCATAGGAAGAGAGTGTTGTGAATTATAGTGACGTGTGTAACATAATAGAAGAAAGGGTGTTATTGTTGTATAGATTAAGTGATTATTTTTGAAAGTGAAATGTTTTTTTTTTTGGAAATCCAGTGTTTAAAATATAAATGTGATATGAAGTGTATGCTAGCCAGTGTCATGGAAGATAACTAATTATGGAGTGGGTGAACCCATTTCAATGATATAATCACCAGCTGCTCATGGGTAAGTAACGAATATTATACTATGAGTGTGTCGCACTATGTATTGTCTAGCGTAATCAAGTGTTTACCTGGAGAGTTTTACCTTGATTCACTAGATAAAATTTGAATTATACTGAATAATTGATAAATAATGTTTGGGATAAAAGTTAAAATTAAATCACGAGGAAGATCTCGTCAGGAATACCGAGATAATTGCAGAAATTTAATATAATTTAATTAAAAAAAACGCAAATATGAAAAATTTTAATAAATGAATGATTAGAAAGAAAGAACCGTGATTGAAGATATAAAATGGCTTGAATTTTCGCCATATAAGTAAGTTGTAAAATAAATACGCACCGTAAATAGTGAAACAAAAACATAATTTTCAGTGGCTTAAATTTTGTCAAATAAATGAAAGATAAAATATTTTGAGCGTGATAGTAAAATCATTAATGATTGAAGAGATAATAATAATTATGAAATTCTCGAGTGTTAGCCTATATATCAAAATAAACGGCTAGGAATGAGTATTTGCGCTCCATGAATAAATTAATACTGAGGCATTGTGAAAAGTTAAAGATTAAGCTCAAACTTTAAGGGAATAATGAATAAGCATTAATAATAACGCTTTGAAATGATAATTTTTGAAAAACCCTAAAATTAAATGGTGAAACGAACACCATAAGTTGAAATAATAAAGTGTAGGCTTTCATGCCGAAGTTGTGAAGTAGAAAATGATAGAAAGACCCGGAAATTTTATTGTAGAATTTTATAAAGAAGGTTGACAGATTAAGGAAATCCAAGCCGAATTGTAATTGCCAAAAAGGGCCAAGTAAGAAAGAATAAGTTAGCTGCAAGCTATTAATGAATATGTGATCCAGAATATGCCTCGTGCCGGGAGATACAACAAATAAAAAATAAGTTGAAGCTACGTTGAAATGAAATAAGTAAGTTAGACGCCGTCGTCGAAATGAAAGTAAGTACGATAGCCAGAGCAGGCGAGATATGCTAAATGTTGTTGTGTTGTATTGTTGCTGAGGCCGGGCTAGGTAAAAGACCTCCCCGAGTCGTCAAGCCATTGTTGTAAAATGCATTATAAGACTGAGGTATCTTCGTTGTAATTTCCAGCAGTGCTAAGTAAGTATGATAGCCAAAGCAGGCAAGATATGCTATATAGTGTTGTGTTGTATGAAAATAGAGCGTCGTAATACATCTCTCCGAACGGGAGCAAAAATATTCTGGGAATCACGAAATATGAATAATGTGAATATAATTAAGAAAGTAAATCTGTTGTATAAGAATGATATTAGAAAGCTTGGATTAGCCGCGGTTTTAAAACAGTAGACCTTTTAGTGAATGTAGATGGGTCGCCAGCATCGTAAATCTTGAAGTAATTGCCGAGGGAGGAAGTGACAGCATACCTGACCTATCCTCTTGTGAAGGGGGAGGCCACAGATGGTCGTTTTGTTGAGTAGGGTTCTAAAGGTATTAGCGTTTACAAAAAGCCACATGAAAGTTTTATTTAAAGGTGCTGTTGCAAAAATAAATCAGATCATATTAAGTTTGAAGAAATTAAATAATATTTGACTGAGTTAATCAAATTATTGTTGTTAAATAACCGGTTCTTTCTTTATGAATAAAAATACTGACGGGTATGGAAAAATGGATAATGAGATTGATAATCCCACAAATTTAAGAAACAGTACATAGTGTGACAATAAAACACTTAACCATAGCATGAATAGACAGTAAGGGAATGAGGATCAGATCCACATTATGACATTGCTTGTAAACAAATGTATCATGTTTTTGTAGTAACTAAGGTTTGGGGGAAGGTAATGGTTTAAGTAAATGAGTAAAATGAATAATACACAAAATGATTATGTGAATAAATATGACCCTGAAGGGTAGCCAAGTAATCTAAATGACTACAAGCCTTAGAAGTGAATTTTAACCAAAGTGATGGGAAGGCTTTATGTCAAAATAAGTAAATTGAAACTTATGAATATTTAATGAATATATTTGGCTAAGCAAGAAAAGTTCAAGTGATTTAAGTGATTTTTGATGATACTCGAAGAGGACAATTCCGAGTACTTATATTTTGTGTGAATTTAATAGTAAATTTCTTTTGATTATTGCATTTTTCTTTATGAAAATAAATTGTTTATAATTGTAATGTTGAGTTTTTCATATAATCCTTGTGAACCTTGAGTATTCCATATCGGATGTTAAGTCAGTGGTGGAGGGAACGTTACACGCCCCGATACCGCAGTAGCAAAAGCCGAGTGCTGACTGAGCATCCTCCGTATTAAATGGGCACAATACGTATAATCTCGACGAGACGGCAGTAACAACAGTACACAGGCCTTCAAAGATACTGATTAATATGAAAAAAAATACAAGTATGTCAAATGACTACAGAAGAACGAGGGGTTTTGGTGACTGTTACAGCAATTGTAGGAGCCAATGGAAAAGTAGCCCCCCCCCCCCCTCCCCTCCCCCCCTCTTTCTTTATTTCTCCTAGGAAGAATTTCCGTGACCACATGCTTAAAGGTGCCCCACCTGGAAGTGATGGAGGAGCCAGCCCGAGTGGATGGATGACAGGTGAATTGTCTCTGTCTGTATTGAAACATTTTGTAACGCATGAACGACCTACCAAGGACCAACCAAAATTGATCATTCTGGACAACCATGAATCGCATTGCAGTATCGAGTCTCTGAACTTCGCCAAATATAATGGAATTGTTTTGCTGACCTTTCCACCTCACTGCAGTCATAAAATGCAGCCCTTGGACTTAACTGTATTTGGACCTCTAATGGCTAAATACAACAGTGCATGCTCTGATTTCATGTGTAACTTCACGGGAACACCAGCCAATGCACCAAGAATTACCATGGCATTACAGGCCTTGTAGGCATAGCTTATCCTTTGGCGTGCACTCCAGCTAACATCATGAAGGGATATCAAATTAGTGGTATTGAACCTTTCAACTCAAATATTTTTACTGATCAAGATTTTGTGGCATCTTATGTAACAGACAGACCTTTACCAATTCAACAGTCTGCAGAAGATGACTCTCCAGGAGACGGGCCGAGCAGACATACAGATGACAACATGGGGGATCCTGAGCTACAGTCAGAAGATCTACCAATTCAACAGTCGGCAGAAGGTGATTCTCCAGGAAAAGGACCAAGCACATGTACAAATGGCAACATGAAGAATCCACAAACAAAAATTAAACCTCCTGAGCAAATCTGGCCATATCCAAAGGTTGGCCTACGGAAAACTACTAGAGGTCGAAAGAAAGGAAAACCAACTGTCCTTACTAGGACACCAGTGAAACAACAATTGGAAGAAGCAGCAAAGAAACGGAAACAGACCGAACAGGAGTCTTCTGTAAAACGCCGAATAATAGAAAGTAGCAGCGACTCTGAAGAATTTGATCATGTCCAGTATATTGATTCATCTGATCTAGATTCTGATTTAGGCCTACATAATAGTGAGGAAGATGCTGAAACAGTTAGAAATTGGGACTTCATTGTAGCCAAAGTGGAAGGAAAAACTGCCATTAGTAGCCGGAATTACTTTGCTCAAGTTGTTAAAATGTATGAAGATGGCTACGCAGTTCAGTTTTATAAGCGAGTGGTTTTTACTACAAAAGAAGAAGAAACCTTCATTGCTTCAGATGAAGTAAAAGCCACACTACCTAATCCTATACGTGGCACCAGAGCCCGCTATGAACATATGATATGGTTCCCGATCGATATCACTAAATTCAGTGTCCACTAAGACTTGACCTTTTTGTAAAAATGTTTATTTTGTGCTAAACTTATGTATCTATTATCACAATTGTTGCAAGTGTTAATGCATTATAAATATCTCTAATGAGAGTAATACCGTATATTTAATTTATTTAACCAAGAGGTCCAGTTAACCTTGACATATGGTCCAGTTAACCCAGCCACTGGGGTTAAGTGGACCAAAATTGAGATCACAGTTGTTTGTTTGTTTCTAGCAGTGTGTTGGAGATACAACCAAAATGAAGATACCAATGTTTGTGAGTATACCTAGGGACAAGTTCACGAAGAAAAAACTTAAAAAGACCTAAGTTATTTCTACTGTAAAATTTTAGGGAAAGAAAATTTAGGTCCAGTTAACCCCAACCTCTCCTATGAATAGGAAAGTGACATACTGTATACAGTATATTATCACTTAATGGTTTGAATATGAAGTTATTCATCGAAGATGGGCTAACGTAATACAATATATTTTTGCAAATAGCTTTCTTTTTTAGATTAAGTTAAATATCGTACATAATATGAATAATGTCATACCGTGTAATGTTATGCTCATTTTCTTCTCAGATGCCGTACTTAAGAGATCTAACGGCGGCTTCGGTGGCGTAGTTGGTAGCATGCTGAGCTTCTAGGTCCGTGGTTGCGGGTTCAAACCTGGCCGAAGTTGTCGGATTTTTAAGAGCGTTAAAAATCCCTCAGTATGCCTTCCTTCCGAGGGGAAGTAAAGCCGGTGGTCCCATGTCATAGATTTATGGGATATAAAAGAACTTTCCACTAATTACACTTGTGTGAAGCGAAATTATAGGTTAGATTTGACTAACGCTCTTAGGTTCCAACGTTTGTCGCCAGGAGCCGACTGCAGTGGCATCTAGTAACCAAGTTCAGAACTAGTTGTCGTTGACGGTAGCGTTTGGTAGCAAAGTAGGAACTACTTAAGAATTTACTGTCTGCAGTCCTTACTTGAATTAAAAACAGATAACACACACTAATGCAGCCATCACAATTAACACCGGTTATCAGACAGATTCTGCACACACCCAAAGTACACGGGGCTACATGCCCGCGTTGTCGAAGCCCCTAAACTGAGGAACCAACCAACCAGAGATCTAACGACGATAACATTGTATTTACGGTCTAGACTTACAGGATGGAGCCGCGTCGTATATCAGTGATTATTTCCCGACGTTTCGGCTGACATTGCAGTAGCCTTAATCATGGCTTCAGATTCTCCTTTCAGACCCAGCTTATAAGGCGATCCCGAAGAACCCCATAAGGAACGACGACGTGGCTAATTAAGGAGTCATCTATTCCAGAAGAGAAGCAGAAATTCCTATTACCTCGCTACCCAAGAAATCCCACGTTCTACGGCCTACCTAAACTACACAAGCCCAGTGTGCCTCTGAGGCATAAAATAGCTTATTTCAAATGAGCCGAGCGCCAAATAATTTTAAATCTCGCCTGGCGGGACAATTATCTTTCTTACTTTTCTTAGCGGGAGGGAAGTTGTTAATATTAATCTAGTTTTAATTAAAAATGAAATGTTTCAATTCATACATAGAAAATGCCATGGGTCCATTAACACTAATTTGGATAATTGATCGTTGTTGTTGTTGTTGTTGTTGTTGTTGTTGTTGTTGTTTTAAGGGGTGGAACAGCGTGGTCATCTGTCCCTACTAATTTGGAGATCGTTGTTAACTTCTTGAAGGTGAGATAGTCGTGTTGCTTCATATTAGAGATATCCAGCAATTCCCCGAATTACGGATATCCCGCAGTTATTATAACCCCTCCCATTGGTCGATCTTGACTACCCTACTGTCTTAAATCACAAATAATATGCACGATTTGACCTAAATTATGAAAAAGTATTTCTTATAGTAATAAAAATGTGTTTTTTTAATCCAACACAAGACCGATAAGAAAGCAAGGAAAATATATCACATGTCATAAACACCCGAATAATAATAATAATAAGAAGAAGAAATGCTCGATATGGAACAAAATGAACTTTGTTACTGTATTAGATAATGTGTTATAAACTGGATTAGAAAACGTGTTATAGAGTACTTCCGTGCCCTTATATCAGTAGAATGAAACAACCAGTTCATTTGCACCTCGAGACGCTAGTTGGCCTAGCATCAATCGTCTCAATGGTATTTCAAGTGAGTGTCCACTATTTGTTGTTGCTAGCATATGCTTGAGCACGTTTCTATGGTAATGATTTGCTATGCTCAGTACTATTACAAAATATATTAGCCAAAAAAATAATAATGCACCTCGTGTATTTTTACGTCCTCCGCCGCTTAGCCGAATAGCACAGTGGTGTAATGCGCTGTTGTGGTTATGAAATCAACACACAGTTGTAAATAATGTCATCAGTGTCGAAGTACAAGTGGCCATGGCGTCCTCGTGCGACGTGTCTTTCCCCCAGTTGCCGAGTCACATCGTGGAGATCATTCTGAGCTACCTCAATTTCCAGGAGGTATGTGCTATGCGTGGGCTGTGCCGCCGGGTCATGGACTCGTGTGGCCGTATCATGCGCAGAGGCGTGCGTCGCCTCAAACACGATATCTACAACGACCTGGTGGCACTGCAACAAGAACTACTCACCAGTGACAATGACAACGCTCTACTAAGAGTACCTCTCCTCAGGTAACTTGCTTTATAACAAACACAACTAGTGACGTAGATACGGTGTGTTGTATAGGCTTACCTGCAGAAAGACACCAGAACTCCTCGTTCAATTTGCAGATGACCTATCAGTGAATATCTCTTCGAGACTTTGGAGAAGTACTTAGCTTTCACTGGAAATTTCTTCTTGATAATGGTGATGATGATGATGAGTGAAGCTCAATAAAATGAGATTTCGGCCCTCTGACTTAAACTGTTTAAAAGCTGTAAATACTTGCACTGAAGTTATGGTCTAGTTGACCATCGTTGAACGGGAAGGCATCGTGAGTCCGGTGTCGAGATGAGAGGCCAAGCCTCTTCAGAGAGCAGTAGCGTCTAGAACTGGCGCTAGAGAACAGTATGATGAGTTTAATTTTAATTCGTGCCGCCCCCTGCCAGCATGGCAGCCGGTCTAAGCTATTGTTGCTACGCATGCTGTTAATTCTAAGATACCGTAGAAGAGAACAGATGGGGATATGAAAGGAAGGATTGCCTTTTGAGGCTTATCGCCTGTCTGATTACATCGCAATTCACCAGGCTTCAAAGGTATCTGGAGAACATAGATGTTAAAACGTTTGAATGAAGGGCCAGGGAAAGAACTCATAGGCAGTTAGTTAGTTATTGTTTTAAGGGGCGGAACTACGTGGTCATCTGAAAAGAAAGGTTGCCTTCAGGTAAAACCTGACGTCTTTGTAATAGCACTTGCCGGGATGTGGAAGGACATGTGTGGTTGTTGTTGTTAGTATTGGGAGAAGGTATCATGCTCGAGATCATGTCCACTTCTCGCTTGTTTGTCTCCGGGAATCCGTGTAACTCGACACCGCTGGGTCTAGCGCGGGCCTTTCCGGTTACCGAGCAGGGACGCTAACAGTTCGGAGACCTGGTAATGTCCCTGGCGTCTTCTGAGGCGGCGGCGTTTCTTCTTTGGGGCCGTCTTGGTGGCTCCGTCCGTCTCATGTAGTTCCTCCTGGGTGCTGGTGGGTGCAGGTTGCCCCGTTAATGCACCCATCTGTGGCCAAGTGTCTCATCCCTTGTGATGGGTGCAGGTTGTCCCGCTAATGGCCTCGGCCGAGGCTCCGATTTCACCTTCTGGATGGCGGGCGCGAGTTGCTCAGAAAATAGCCTCACCTGAGGCTCTGGTCCTGACTGCATGGGATGGGTCTGTGTTCACTTAGTGAAGGTCATGGGACCCGCCTGGATCCCGGCCACAACCAACGCTGAAAATGGCAAGAAACTGAACCTTTTCAAGAATACACTTCATCATCGTCATCTTCATGTACAGGCCGGACGTTTGTTTTAGACGATTGTCCTTGACCTTGAAGCCTGCGGCTGAGCCTACACACACTCACTCTCTCACCCTATCGCTTCACACTTGTCACCACCGATCTGATGTAATGGAATTCCAGACTTGAGCAGACAGTATAGTCCACGTCGAAGTATTATATGACGCGGAAGTACACGTTACGTAGTTATGAACAGAACGTCATTATATTTGCCAATGACTGTACTTCAGCAGAAGTGTGAAACAGGTTTGTCAATCATCGCACTGCTTGGGGCAGCTGATAACAACACAGGTAGGCTACTGTAGTAACTCGCCTCCAGGCTTCCATTAAGATTTTTCACTCGTCTAAAACAAACGTCCGGCCTGTATTGCATTTAACAGGCCATTAAGGCCCTGGACAGAAAACAAGAGAATAGAAACTAAAACTTCAATACAAATTACCACAGGTATTAACTACAAGAGGGACTGAGACTTGTGCACATTGCTCACAGCTGTTCTTACATCTTCCCCGGTCCCTTTGATCTTCCACTGTTGCTGATGGTGCCACCTTTCCAAAGTTCATTATCGCCCGATCATCCCATCTTGTTATAGGGCGGCCTCTTGGGCGTCTCCCAGTTGGTATTGAGTTGAAAACACAATATGAAATCCTTCCGATCCTCCCATCTTGTTATAGGGCGGCCTCTTGGGCGTCTCCCAGTTGGTATTGAGTTGAAAACACAATATGAAATCCTTCGCTCTAATTCCATGACCCAACCAATGCAACCTCCTACTCTCTGGAATTGGGTTGATGTTCGTCTTCCCAAAGCGCTGATACGGGTCTTTCTGAGATATTCTTTACAACCTTTTCCATAAGGCCTTCCTTTCAAAAACGCAGATTCATTCTTCAAGCGTAGGTGGGGTGGCTCATGTCTCACAGCCATATGGAGTCACAGGTCATGTAGAGATGCACTTTATTTCCCTGTGAAATCAAACGTGGCCTGGAAAGATTGGTCAAGCTATAGACAACACGATTCGCGTTAGTTATCCTCTGCTGTACCGTACTTCCTTTGCTCTCTCATTCCGCTTCGAGAAGACCAATCCTAAATGTTTGAAGGACTCGACTGTCTCAAAATTATGTCCGTCTATATTGATACCGGGACTATTAAGATTTTTCGGTGGACGAGAAATCCTCATATATTTTGTTTTTGTGTAATTGGCTACTAGACCTACCTTCCCTGCTTCTTGGAGAAATCGAGTTGTGTCCACTAGCACCTGATCCAGAGTTTCGCCCAAAATCACAATTTTATCCGCAAATGTAAGAATTGTGTCAACACCAATTACCGGTATATCTATTTTCCTGTGACGGCCGAATACACGCCTCACGCCCTCCAGGGCGATGTTGAAGTGGACAGGTGCCAGGGCTCTCCTTGTCATTCCGTTTATTGAAGAGTGTGGTAACTGATAGGCAAAAGCGAACTTGACAATTTGAGTCCGTATAACAAGCCTGTATTAATCTGATCACAAATACAGTTACATATTAAAATATTAATCACTATCGTGTTGGAAGCCATTTTTCAGTGATGCCTTAGTAATCGAAATTAATGCTTTTCAGTCGGTCAACACAATTGTACCCAATTGTAATGGGTATTTCCCTAAACCTGAAAATCTTGCATGTGATTAGTAAATAAATTCACTTGGATAGCCATTATCATCAGAACCTTTACACTTAGGCCGTTAAATATATGTCTACAGACATACAATACGTACATTTATTTAGTTACAGCATTTACTATAAACTTAAGCAACTTGTCAATATTTGAAGGGCTCGGAGCAAGATAGTGCTATGCCACACTTTTGTCTTTCTGAGAAAAATGCATCTTAATGTTTGAAAAATTCTATAAATCAGATTTTCGTATTTTCCTTTAAGTTAATTTACTTAAGTTGGTTTATGTAAGTTATTACATGTTTTCAGTTTGTAAAATGGCATGTATATCTTAAGTGAATTACGTAAATTGCAATTAAATGAAGGCATGCACGAATAATAGTGGCTTAGCACTTTCTTGCCTCAGAACTTGGCACTATTTGTCAGTAATGAATGATATTTACTATTCATCTATTACATACTAAATATTTCGCAATATCTATTAAAAGTGTGTTTTAATGTGATATATGAAACAAATGTCTAGCAAATGAAAATATTCTTTCATAATGATAAGCACAGATTGTTCAGTCAACATTAAGGGGGCAGTTATAATCATCATCACTTTCTACACCTCCCACCTCTTTGAACTTAATACTATTATAAAACGAATGGTGCACTGGCGGGATGAACTGGAGTAGATCTTGCAAATCCTTGAACTTCTTTGAGTCAACTGGAATTGGTTCCCTGTACTTTTGAGTGAGCTGGACATCTGCTGGCCGTCCTCGCTTCGCAATGGTGACTGGAGCTGCTTCACCATTCACAGAAAATTTCACATACATTTTTCCGGGTGTTTCACTCAGGAATTTGAAACTGTGAAGGTTGGCGAACTTAAGAGGCAATTTGTCATCAGAAGTCGTCCTCTTCCGTATTTTGTTCAGAAAGCAGTCGGTTGCATGAACAATATCCTCTTTCTGCATAGTGGTGACTCTGAATGGTTTCTTCTTGCAGCTTTTCAAAATAATATCCTTCCACTCATTAGTAGTATATACATTTACGCAGTGAGCTCTCTTGAACTTCTCGATTCTAGAAAAATCCCTGTCTGAAGGCAGAAAACTGTGGCCTGGAATAAGAAAGCAGTGCTCCACAGAATCAAATTGACCACTGGTTACTAGGTGGTGCCAGAAAGCCATAATGTTCCAATTCTTGTTCTGCCCCGCGCAGTTATCCGAGAACACAACAAGATTCTTTGCATTGTTAGCATTGCTGATTTGTAAGTACTTCATAATACAGCTAACAATTTCGTCACTGCCTCGCTTTGCAACTGTTTCATTCCACAGGAACATGTACGCCTCCTCTTTAGCACAGTCATGGACACCGAAGTTAAAAGTCCACAATTTGCGTTTGTAGAAGGCCGGTCCAGATGTAAACATAGGAGTGGAAAGCGCTTGCTGAAGATCCATGGTTATCACATGTAATTCAGCGTCTTCCTTTGCTTCTTCAGCTCGCTGTTGTAGGAGATTCTTCATTCCCTCCGCTCTGAGTAAATGTGCTTTGTGTTCAGCTTCGAGCTTTCGAATTTCAAGATTATTTAATGTAGTACTGGCATTTTCTATTGCTATGGTTAACTTATCACACGTATTGCAAGTATCCGATTGGGGTATCTTAAATCGTATGTTGAACTCTGTACAAAATATACGTCCGTATTTGTCGGCACTGACAGTTTCAAGACCACTTTCATTGCACCATGGTACATAATAGTCTGTGTAAAGAGACTGTATGGTTAAGTCACAGTTCAGATAAACTTTAGTTGGGTTTTGGCTTCTTGAGTAATGTGACTGGTATTTCGGAATAAGGCGAATATGGGTCCTAACATTCTCCACACGCTGGTCCGAGTACTTGTTTGGCCTGTTTGAATGCTTTCCTCTGCCATCAGTTTGCACAGAACCTGTATTTACCATTTTCTGAATATTTCGAAGACGTCCTCTCTTTTTGTGTAACCCATGCAAAGACAAAAACTGATCACGGCAAACCTCAACCCGTTTTCCTGAAACGTTTATTGAATACGAATATGTAAAGCTTCTTCTGGATTCATCGGCATGTTTACGCTTTTTAACGTACTTCCTCGTAATTGCGTTTGCGTTAATGCAAGAGAACAAGTATGCATTTTGAGTGTTGAAGTCAGACATATTCAAAAAAGAATTAAAAATTGTGGAAGCTTGATTTTCTGTTAATACTCAGCACTGCTTTTTGCATTTACAGTTAGATGCCAGTTCCTTTGCCTAGTAACTCTTTTTTGTACTGTCACTGGCGTAGGGAGAACCTTTGTTTCTTCTTACTCGCCTCTTCATTTTTTGGGTACTATTTTGATTTTTATTTCTCCAACGAGCTTTCTTCATCTTCATAGGTGTCGTGATGGTTGGCCTAATGGTAGTTTCATCCTTTTCCTGAAAATAAACATCACCACTTAGATAATTTCTATAAAAAGGCCACACACATATAGGTTAAATGGTACAGAATATCAGTTTTAAATTTTATTATATTTCATGAAGATATTGTGTCATTTAAGTATTAACTTAAGTAAAACAGATTGTCAACAATCTGCTTGTAGTTATTATTGTTGCATAGCAATTAAACCTTGACTTTGAGAAAATATAAATACATTGGACAAAATTTCGGCAGTATAGTGCTATGCCCACTGCAGAATACTATGCTACTTATTAAAGAGTTAGATAGATAGATAGATTTTTATTAATTCCATTTGATCAAATACATGCATTCAATACATTTTTGATATAGGACACGTCAGAATTTACATGCATAAAATAAAAGAACTAACAGGTATATATTACTAAGATTATAACTATTTATAACTTATTATAATAGCAAATCTTAATAGATACAATCTTATTGCACAACTATTTACACCTCACTCTATTATCATAATATGAAAACTTAATTCTATAAATACAACAACATACAGCTAGGTATTACAATTAAATTAAAAAAGTAAAATATAGTTATAGATTCCATCACTCCTATACGCTAAAATATTCAACTACTGAGTAAAAACAATGGCACTGCAGATAAGCTTTCAACATTCTATCAAAGGTTTTTATTTTTGGGGCCAGTTTTATATACTGGGGTAGTTTATTGTATAATTTAACTCCAGTGTGAAAAGTTCCTTTTTGATATATGCTTGTGTGTGTGTGTGAAATATGAATGTTTTGATTTTGTCTTGTGTTATGCCTATGAACATCATTGATTGTTTTAAGAAAAACATCCTTATTCATTAAATTCTTTTAAAAAACATAATACTTTCAAAGATATATATGCAGGGCAGTGGGAGAATGTTTAAATCTTTAAACAGAGGTCTACATGATTCTCTAGAGTTTACATTTGCCATAATTCTAATCGCCCTCTTTTGTATCCTAAACGTGCTTAGTACATCTGGCGACATACCCCAAAATATGATCCCATATCTTAAGTATGAATGGAAATAAGCAAAATAAGTATTTCTTAATGTGTGCATGCTAGTGCAGGTTTTCAAAATACGTAACGCAAAGCACATCGAGTTCAGTTTAGTATTCAGATATTGTATATGTTTATTCCATTTCAAGTCTTGTTGTATCCATAGTCCTAAAAACTTTGTTTCTGATTTATTTTCTATTTGATGACCATTTAATGTTACATTGGGCATCGCAGGATTCCTATTCTGTATAGTGTGGAAATTTAGACATACTGTCTTTTTATAGTTTATTATGAGGCGATTATCTTGTGACCATTTGGTTAACTCTCCTGTAACGGAGTCAGCAGACTGCTGTATGACCTGTTTAGTTTCACCTTTTATTACGAGTGTTGTATCGTCCGCAAACAAAATTTCCTTATGAGAAAGGTATTTGCTGAGTGGAAGTGTGGATTGAAATGCTTCATGAATGACAAATACACTTATCAAGAACTCAAATTTGCTGATAGCGCACAGAAGAAGTTGCGCATCTGTAGCTGCCTTCTTATCAACCCATGCTGCTATTTTTTCTAATGCCAACAATAACGGTTTCAGAAGTTCAATGAATGAACGAACAGACTCGTGCTTTTCAATCCATCTCGTTGCACATAACTTCTTGAGTTTACTCACTCGGGGTTTCTCTTCCATACTTTCAACTTAATTTGTCAACACAGCCTGCCTCTTTGGTGAAGTACTAAAAAGGCATAAGCTCTTTCAATTGTACCCATACAGTTCCTAATCTCTGCAACACTGCACCCTTCAGAAATGGACAGGTTTAAACAGTGAGCACTACAGTGAACATACTGGGCTTTGGGAAACTGTTTTCGTACAATGGCCTGAGCACCTCTGTAGGATCCACTCATGGCACTAGCTCCATCATAACCTTGGCCTACGAGATATTCTGCATCCAGTCCCACACTTTTCAAGCCAGACAATATGCTATTCGCAAGGCCTAACCCAGAAGCATCATTGATAGCAATAAAATGCAGAAACTCCTCATGTACGGAATTATCTTGAACGAAACGGACACATAGTGACATTTGCTGCACACCGCTGATGTCTGTGGTCTCGTCAGCAAGAACAGAAAAGTATTTAGCTTTTTTCACCTGATCGACTAACCTTTTCAATATAATGTCATTCAAAGATGAAATAATTTCATTCTGAATCCGTGGGCTTACGTATGTTGCATTTAAGGATGCTGTAATCAAATGTTCCTTTAGTTTTGTATCACCAGCTTCTGCTCGAAACTTGAGAAGAGACCTGAAATTTCCCTCCCCTTTCTTGAGAGGCTCGTCTAAATTTACAGGTCCCGAATCCCTGTGACCACGGAAAGCAATGCCCATTCGATCAAGGAAAATCACAGATTTAATTATTGGTATGAGTTTCTCCCTGTTGCATAATATGTAGGATTGAACACCCCTATACAAGCTTACGTCAACAGCAGGTTTTGTACCTTTGTATATGGCGAGAAAGTTCGCAGCCTTTTCCGTACATGCCATATGATACTTGGTTTCTTGGTGTTTTTTGTAATCCACCTTCGCATTTTTCCAGTTCATGTAAGGAAATTTTACTAGTTTACCTGGCGATGAAGATTGTTTCCCAACAACGGTGCAAAACAACGAACAATATTTACATAAGGCTCCGTTCTTTGAAGGAGAATAAACTAACCATTTCCACTCTGATAACCAGTTCAACTGAAATTTCAGATTCCTTGGACCCGATAAAAGGGAAATTAAAATTGCTTCCAGGTGTCCAGGCATTTTCCAACAGTTCATTTTTCAGATAATCATCAATCTAAAGAAAATAGTAAATCACAACATTGAAATAATTAACATGTACCGACACATACGTAGGCCAAGGCCATACAAATACCGGTATAACATAATAGGTAAAGCATCGAAATACAAATCAGTTACAGAAATAGCGATTATCATGAATCATATTGTAAACACACCTGTTGGCCAGCATAACCTCCTAAGTCTGTTCGATGTATTTGGTCAGTAGCCGGCTTGGTAGTAGCCGATAATTCTTCAAGTTCATTTTAAATTCTTAAAGATGAACTACTTGCAATGGCAGTGTTGCATGTAACATCTACTCTTGGTTTTTAATAATAAATCGATCCATTACGCATTACAAATAAACTCGGAAAAAAAAGTGCGACTCACGATCTGGCAGTTCACAGATATGCACGTTTAAAGCAGCACGAAGCTGCGTTACGATAGTTACCAATCACACACTTTAACAGTAAAACGACAATTTTGATATTTCACCTAGTGCAGTTAGTTATTAGTGCTTTAAGTGGAAGAACAGTGAGGTCATCTGCCCCTCTTGCCCCGTTTAACATGTAGTTTAAGGGTGTTTACCCCATGCCATAACCAGTAGCTAGCGCCAAATCTGGAGAAGTCTCGTTGCGAGTTGAGTGGAGGTCATTTACCACGGGAAGAACGTGTTCACATTAAAAATATATTACAAAGGAGTAGCCTAAAGAAGCCTCACTGGCAGCAATTCAAAACATTTTCCAGGTGATAGATGGGACAATATAAGGAGTCATGTAAACTAATGTCTCTGGGGGGGGGGGTTTAAACCCTACCCTCCCCCCCCCCCCCCCGTCGGTACGCCACTGGTGTTTAGGACACATGAAGGACATCTGTGAGCAACATTCCTAAGAAAATTCATAGTTGTACTTGTATTAGTATCTTATTATCTGCTCCCTGATTTGTTAGCATGGAGTAAAGAAACTATGGAGAAGGCGGGAGAAGGTATCATAATGGATGCGCAACAGACTTTGTATAGATTAAGGCTTTCTCGGCCCGGATTACATTTAAAATTATTCATGTTTCTTGGGCTATTGCCGTGTGAAAATGAAATTAAATACCAGACGTTTCGACACAACATTGCCTCCCTTTTCAATGGAATAATAGCCCGAAAAACATGAATAATTTTAATAGCCATTCAATGTAGGTAACATGCAAGATGCCGTCTGAAGCTGATATCATGGTGAAACGCAGAACTAAAGAAGTTTTACTATGACGTGCAAGATGGCTGCTGCGTCTTTGGATTTGTAGTAGTGGTGATATAATGAACTATTAGAACTGGATCGTCAAGAAAAGAGAGCCTACTATAATTGTTTATTCGGAGAGAAATGACAATAATGAGATATTGAATATTGTAGATGGATTTGTTTTGATCCAAGTAGATCATTTGAATAAAAAAAGAGATTGTTAATTTCAGTCTTATCTAGAAATGCAACAGGTGGGCATCATTACTTTTTCGGCACATTCCATTGTGACCGAAGATTTGGTCATGAAGGGAGTGGGGGCGAGATTCGTGCTGAAGCTGCTGACGGCGGAGCAAAAGCACTTCGTATTGAAGTCACACAGGATATGCTAGACTCCACAAACTGTGACCCGACTTCATGAACACCATAATCACTGGTGACGAGTCCTGGTTGTACAGGTACGAGTACGACCCGGAAACCAAATCCCAGTCGCCACAGTGGAAGCATTTCTCGTCACCAAGACCAAAGAAGGCCCGCCAAGTGCGTAGCACTAGCAACGTCAAAGTGATGCTGACTGCTTTCCGCGGTGTGGTACACCACGAGTACGCGCCACAGGGTCAAGCAATCACCAAAGAGTGCTACAGGGATGCCGTCCGTCGCCTGCGTGATGCTGTGCAGCGGAAGAGACCGGAGTTATAGTCAACAGGAAATTGGCGCCTCCATCACGACAATGCTCCAGCACATTCCTCGCACTTGATTCAGACATCTTTTGACGAAACACCAAACTTCTCTGGTACAACAGGCTCCTTACTCTCCTGATATGGCCCCCTGCGACTTCTGGCTGTTCCCCAAACTCAAGAGGCCATTGAGAGGAACGCGATTTCAGTCAAGAGAGAACATTATGGCAGCAACGACACCCGAGCTAAACTCCATTCCTAATGAGGCTGTCTCAGATTACTTCTAACAATGGCGGCACCGCTGGGAGAAGTGTGTGGAGTCCCAAGGAGACTACTTTGTGGGTGATTAGGGCCTACGTTTCCAACGCTCCAGGTACGCCAGTTCTTTCTCCCCGGCCAAAGGTCGGATACTTTTCTATCAGTGTTCGCATACGGCCGAGTATGTCCCGTATTTTATCGCATTTCTGTGCTCTTTGTATCTAGTGCCCACTTTTCTACTACCTTGGGCAATGCAATTTCCTTGACACCCTGTGTCTTGGCGCGTTATCAAGTATACCCCTGACTTTGAATACCGTACGGGTCTTAAGAGGCGCATAAGGTGTCTTTAACTGTGTGTTACCGAGACGCACACAGGCGTTAAGACCTACATTGACATCATTTCACTGTTGACAATGTTTGGCAGACAAAATATACGACACAGGTGATGCGTGGCAAGCAAAGCGAGAAACTGTTGGAAGGAAGTTTGTAGTTTTACGTGACCGTTAATCTCGTGATCTTGAGTGACGGGACCTCCTTTTTACTTGGAATCCGAACCACAGGATATTAAACTTTGAAAATACCCCGCTATGACAATTGGCTGCAAATCAAATACAGTATAAATCTCATGTAGCCTAACTTTTTCAAGATTAGGGAATAACCCATCACAAATGGGTAAAATCGTGTTGACCTACAGAAAACATCAAATTTCGGTTACTAAGGCAACACTAAAAATGTCTTCAAACACCATACTCAAATATACAGGGTGATTCAGCTAAGGTGGCCACCTCAAATATCTACGGAACCGTTTAAGATATCGTCATTCTGTTTCCAAATTCTTAAATTGTACTACGGGGCTCATACAACACGGTCCATTTCGCTCCCAGCACTTACGTATTTACCGAGAAACCGGTAGCAACTTTCGGTTTTAAATGGGACTTATACTAATTTCAACCACTGCAACAACTAAGAATCTAGTGACAAGTTCAGTGATGTGCTTATTTTGCAAATCTGACGAGTACTTTTTGAGATATTAAAGGTTTCCATATGTGTCGCCATTAGACAGAAAGCGATGCGCCAGCCGCTGGAATGTGGAGTGCAAATTGTCTTCCGTGACCCACTCCTTGTTGACAAACTCACATACCGAATGTATCCCATTCATAGCATACTGTAATGTGTCTGTCTGTTAGGTAGTCAGCCCGAAGGCTGGTTGGATCCTCAAAAAGCACCGCTGGTAGGTTATGTGGGTAGATACCCACAAAAACCCAAGGCAGCGCTATATTGAGGCGTACTAGGCAAGATGAGGAGTGAGGTAGTTTGCCATTCCTTTCCTCACTGAGTCAGAACAGCAGTACTAACCCTATGAGTAGAACCTTTCACAACATCCACAGGCACTGGCTGCGCCCTGAATGTCATTACTAAGCACCACCCATACCTCAGTAGCTTCCATATAATCACAGCCATGAGTGAGACTGAGACATCGGTGAAAAGCCACATTTACTCTAGCCTGTGCCAACAGACAAGTGTACATAATCAAAATCAAGTCTCTTATGTACGATTGCCTTTTTCCCTCTCCACTTAGCCCTGAATCCTTGCGGAAATATCTGAAAACACCTCAATGAAGAGGATAAATAAAGTACGGAATCCTTTAGTGCTGGCGGACCTGCGACAATAACTTCATGTAAATAATTATTAAAATCAGAAATGTAACAAAACTCGCCCATTTAGTTCATTGCGAACGTCTCGTCTAATGTTAATTCTTACGAGTCCGGTTAATCATCAATCATTTTGAAAATGTACCGTACCAGGGGCGCACCCAGACTTTTGGTTTGGAGGGGGCTTTCTTCAATAACATGATTTCAGCTATGGAAAGAGAATGTGTCCATTATTATCCTTGTGTGTAAATATTGTTACGGCTGTGAGTTTGTTTCATCGCTCGCCGCATGAGTCACAACTGCCCCAGGGCTGGGCTGCTCTGCCTCAGTGTATTGCGTGCGCCTTATGCAACATGACTACTAGGACAAAGGGATGGTCCAGAATATTCGTGACTCAGCCAGTGAAGGAAACCTCGAGAAGCCGTGAACCCTGGATGGGTCTAGAAGCATTTTTTGAGTCAACGGCCTGCTATATAAGAGCGACCTGTCAAGCAGTTGTGGTTGTGTTTTTCGAGCTAGTGCGAGAGTTTATCCTGAGCGACAGAAGTGTGGTGACTTGCGAAACCCCTAGTGAAGCCGATTCTCTTGACAGCGAGGGAGTGAGAAGCATACAGGGGACTGCCTGTGTTTTGAGCGAGTGTGATTTCACTGAGCGACAGACGTATTGTGGCGAAGTGCCGTACGAGTTACGAAATCCAGTGACATTGTTTCCCAGCTTGTGAACAGTGAAGCAGCGTGTAGCAAGTTATCGTAAGTAACTGTAGTTTGTGTACATGAGGAAGAGGTGCAGGTAGTTTCTGTCAAGGCCACCTGACTCATTAGGACGAATTAACTTCTGTGGTTTGTTGACAAGTGAAAGGGGGCAAGAGCTCTCCACAAGGAAGAGACTTGAGGAAACTGGAGTAAGGCTCTAATTGCTTGTATTTGCTGTTGAGTGGTGCACCTTTCTGGCCGCAATAAATTTAATTATTTCATTTAAAGGAACAATCTGTGTTGTGCTTCAACCCACCGTAGTCCAGTTAACAAAAGTGCCACTGGAGGGAGGGGGGGGGGGGCACGTAACAACTGGTGTCAGAAGCGGGATTACGAACTCAAACACAAGCACAACACCTGACGGTCCTGGTTTCAAAACCCGAGCAGGTCATTTTTTTATTTTAATTTTCCTGTGAGTGCATGCCCTTTACAAGACAAACATCTAAAATGGAAGCGCAATTTGCAGCATTGCTAGAAAAGTTAAGTGGCATGGAAGCCAAGATGGAAGACGGCCAGAATAAGATGGAGGACGGCCAGAAGAAGATGGAGGACGGCCAGAAGAAGATGGAGGACGGCCAGAAGAAATTTGCCAAGGACCTGAAGGATGACCTGAAGAAACTGGAAAACGGCCAGAAGAAGATGGAGGACGGCCAGAAGAAGTTAGCCGAGGACCTAACTGCCAAAATAGAAAACGGCCAGAAGAAGATGGAAGACGGTCAAAATAAGCTAGCGGAGGATCTGAGGAGGATACAGGACGGCCAGAAGAAGATGGAAGACGGTCAGAATAAGTTGACACAGGACCTGAAGAAATTAGAACTGGGTCTGCGTGAGGAAGTCACGGCAGTAGAAAAGAAGTTCGACGCCTTACAAGTGGAAGTTGCCGAGCTGCGCCAACGCCCGCTGAAGGGGGTGGAGGAGAAATTCAACGCCTTACAAAAGGAAGTTGCCGAGCTGCGCCAACGCCCACTGACGGGGGTGGAAGAGAAATTCAACGCTCTACAAGAGGAAGTTGCCGAGCTGCGCCAACGCCCGCCCACCGTTACACCGGGAATATCAGGAACGGGATATAGCAGAGTGACGCCCCCTACCTTCGACGGAACGGTCCCGTGGAGCACCTACTTACGTCAGTTCGAGGCAGCCTGTTCAATAAACAACTGGAACAGCACGGAAAAGGCTACAGCTCTCATTGTAGCGCTGAGAGGGGACGCCCTTAACGTCCTTCAGGCCATCCCGACTGGATCCCAGGACTACGCTTCACTAATCGCCCATATGGTGTCCCGATATGGAGATAGCCATCTTCAGCAGACCTACCAGATGCAGCTCCGGACCCGGGTACAGAAGAACGCGGAAACCCTGCAGGAGTTCGGGATGGACATCGCACGCCACGTAAGGCTCGCCTATCCAACAGCGCCGGCCGACTTTCTGGAACAAATTGCTACGCAGACCTTCACCGACGGACTACGGGACTCGGACACTCAACAGGCGCTGCGACTCGCGCGCAATAAGACTGTGGCAGATGCGCTGAGCCACGCACTTGAGTTCGAGACGGCAAAACAGGCATCTAGAATGCGCGCGCGGGAGTGTCAGGTGGACATCGACGAACCATCCAAAGCCGACAAGACCAAGCCCCAGGTCGATGAACTGATGGAGGCGCTAGGCCGGTTCTTCAAGGGTTGCAGTACCACCAACAAAAACGTAGCCGAAGGACATCCGGAGAGGCGACCCGGAAGAGGACTACCGACCTGCTGGACCTGCCGTAAGAGAGGCCACCTGAGCAAGGACTGCGGTGATCAGCGCCGCCAAGGGTTTCCGTCGGGACAGTCAGTCGTAGGGAAACCGCGCGGCCCAGGAAAGCAAGTATCAGCCAGCCTTGGGGGGCAAAGGTTTGCTTGTGACAGTCGTCAAGCCCCGGCAGTCCAAGTTCGTGTGACCCAGTTAAGGAGGGATAATAGCAGTCTGATGGTCGACGGAGTCGTCAACGGAGAGAGCTGGCCCATGCTAATCGACACGGGAGCATCGAGGACCATCGTCAGTCCCACCGTGATCCCAAAGTGGAGAGTGCAACCCTTACAAAGGAACCTCCAACTAATAACCGCGACCGGAGAGACCGCACCGGTACATGGCGAAGCATCACTGGAGTTCGTCATTGGTCGACGGGCGATAAAGCATCCAGTGCTTGTGGCTGACGTATCAAATGAAGTGATCATCGGACTGGACTTCATGGACCAGAACAACATCATCTTGGATCTGAGTACCAACACTCTGCACTTCGGAGGTGAGGAACTTGCTTTGCAACCAGCACACGAGACCGTCACCCCACGACGAGTAAGGCTGAGAGAGGACGTCATCGTTCCCACCAGGACGGAGATCAGCGCCGCCGTAATTGTCGACGGAACTGCTGAGGGAGTGGCGGCTGTCATCGAGCCAAAATATGAGGACATCCAGACAAAAGGATTGTTAGTTGCCAAGACCCTCATCAACACGACGTCTCGGCCGTACGTCCGCCTGTCCAACCTGAACGACTACGACATTACGGTTCACCGGGACACTAACCTAGGAGTCTGCGAGCCTGTTACCTGGATTGCCCGCATCACAGATACGACGGACGGACACCTGCAGACGGACGGTTTGGAAGGTTTCTTTATGTTTATGTGATGCAATGTTTTTAAAGTGTTCCCAGGTTTTTTTAGGGGGGGGGCTTAAGCCCCCAAAGCCCCCCCCCCCTGGGTGCGCCCCTGTACCGTACACATTACAGTATGCATAGAATGGAATAAATTCGGTACCGGTATGTGTGTTTGTCAACAATGAGTGGGTCACGCAAGAGAACATGCACTCCACATTCCAGCGGCTGACTCATTGCTTTCTGTCTAATGCCGTCACATATGGAAACCTTTAATATCTCAAAACGTACTCCTCGGATTTGCAAAATAATTAAATAAGCACATCACTTAACTTGTAACTTGATTCTTAGTTGTTCCAGTGGGTGAAATTAGTATAGACCCATTAAAAAACGAAAGTTGCTACCGTACCGGTTTCTCGGTAAATACGTATGTGCTGGGAGCGAAATGGACCGTGTTGTATGAGCCTCGTAGTACAATTTAAGATATCTTAAATGGTTCCGTAGATATTTGAGGTGGTCAACTTAGTTGAATCACCCTGTATATACAAAAAAATGTACTTGCACTGACCGGGAATCGATCCCGGTCCACCGTTGTGAAAAGGCCAACAGCTTGACCACTGAGGCACCACGTCCCTAAGAAAGGTTTGGCATAGTGAGAATTTACTGGCTTCTGTCTGGCCGAAAGTTACTGCTTGTACCAGAGTATTAACTTTATCATAAATACAAAACGCGCCCGAGATACAAAAATTTGAAACAAAGAGGATATAAGCTTCTGATTTCGTAACCGTTTGTAAAGCTACGGCTTTCTACGCTACCATGTGGTGACTCGAAGCCATGATGTACTTCGTAACCAATCGTAACACTTAGACTTTCTCCGCTACTCAAAGCCATGTTCCTCTCTGTTTGTAACGTCAAGTGCCAGTTACAATCTAGTAGTCCTCGCTTGCAGTCACGTACAGGGAGAAGGCGTTGAGCGGCCAGCATGTTGTTCACAGACACATCGACCGAAGGAGGGGGACGTGACACAACACACCTGCGCACGCAGCTGCTCGCGATGCGACACAGAGTCTGTCTCAAAAAATGAAATGTTTCCACGCTTGGCATGTTTGCAGGTGCTACTATGTCCTGGAACTCCTACGCTCAGAACACCGCATGCTGTGTGCCCTATGTCGCCGCGTACTGACCCGTGAGGATCTTTGCTTCCCAGGAGGACACCTCCTCGATGAGTACTGCAGGGTTCTAGACAAGGTACTGTGTATACTTCTACTTAGCAAAGTAGACCTCTGTCAAAAAACGCACTGACGGTGAAGAGGTGGGGTGACATGCGCAGTAAAGGATAACTGTAGGAATCTCCTACACAAGTGCTAGCATAATATGTAGGCTACTTTCTTGTCTCCAACAGATTGGCTAGCCACACTGGCTACATAACTGAGGCTTCACTATACAGTGACCACGTGGAGAGGCCTATCATAACAGTTCGGTAAATGAACTGTTTATGACCAGTAGTGTCAATATGTTTTGCTTATGGGTTTCCGTCTTCTCATCATCTCAATTTTCAAATTATTTTGCGTTTCATCTCAGGCACGTTATCTAGTCTCTTGTATAAATATTTCAGCTGTGATTTAGCTATACTTCTCCAGTGCTCTATTCAACCTGCTACTGGATCAAAGGTTTTCGTAAGTATTTACTTAGCAGCTTCTTTCAGTTTCAATAGATCGTCGTTGATCCTCTCGCCTTCTTCCACCTCTCATCCTAAATACGGCTATCATTTCTCAGTCAGAAGTTTTAGAATAACCGGGCTGGATTTCATCAAATCAAAGTGCCCTAATACGGAACATTCACTTTCACGACCCTCGTTTATTTAAAAGAATCCCAGCAGGCAAATTGTTGGAATTAGGGCCTTCAAATCATAGGTTATTATACATTATCATTATTGCACAACAGACATCAACAAAAGATCTTGGCAACTGCCGCAGACACTGTTAGAACAAAAAACACTCGAAAATAGTTTGCCAACCTAACGAAATTACATTACTGCAAGGACAATCCTAACATACTCCCACCTTAAGTTAACAAATCCTGACGAGTGAACTTAATCCCTTTCACACAGATCAATAATTATAATCTCACAAATCTAGCCTTCGTGGAGTCTTTATTTCTCGACCTATAGCTGTCACCTTAGGTAAGTCTATGGTCTGTTTGAGTTCTTCCACTGCCTCAGTCTTCTCTTGAACACTCTCCTTTACCAACAAGTCACATTTAACAATACCTTCCCCTCCTACACCTTCCAAAGGATAGAGCCGTTGGTTTGGTCGTATAAGCAAGCCATCTGAGTCTTCAAGCGTACTACTCGAACCTACCCATCATGGCCAGGTATCAACTCCTCCACTCTGGCTAAAGGCCACCCTAGGCGTTTCATGTTGTCAATCCTATAGAAACTAGAAAAGTATCGATATAACCAGTCTTGGACATTCTTTCCTGTAGCTAGTAATGAGGACCTTACACACATCCCTTTTTCCTTCATTACCTCTGTCTCATCAGTTTCATTTCGAGTTTACGGTCATGATTCTGGTGGTCCTTTCAGCCAATCAGGACCCTCCCACCATTGGGACTCCCAAAGCTGTTTTGCACCACATCCCCGAGAAGGTAAGTCAGCTGGATTAATTTCACCAGGAACATGTCTCCACTGATCAGGTGATGTCAAATTCTTATAACTCAAATCCATCCTCTTCAAAGCTATATCATAATTATCTGGTAAAGTTGGAAGACCCTCCTTCTAAGGCATGTGTACCTCAAAACGTCCTTCGCTGTTAATTGCCACCGTCTCCTTGAAATGCTGTAGAGCTGCTGATGCAACTCCTCCTTGGTTTTCTGCAACACCGGATCTCTGATACCTATGAGTTCCAAGTCCCATAAATCTGACACTGGAATGTTCCTGGCAAACATTGATGACACGACCATACCACAATTTCCTCTTGTCTGAGCCCCATTCACTTTGCCCAACACAGTCCATCCAAGTTTAGTTTGCATGGCTACTAACCCACTGTCCAATTTCTTGCTTTCTCCAGTGAAGAGTTTACCTGCTACGTCAGCACCAATTAACACTTCTAATGGTACTATCTCATCTCCTTCATCTGTCAGTTCAATGTTTGCATCTTCTAGCTCTTGTAACCAAGGTCCTCTCTGTATTCGACTAATATCTCCACAGGCAATTTTTTGATCCAACACTTCAATAGTACACCGGTAACTGTCATCTATACTGCCCAAACAAATTCTGTATGTATTATGTTGGCTAACTTCCGTTTTACTACCCCCAAACAATGACTGAATAACCTTCTCCTCTTTAATAGGTTCATAACCCATTTCAATTGCAGCCTCTTTCAAAACGTAGGACCTCTGTAACCCTGTATTTATGATAGCTCTGACTGTTCTTTCAACATGTTTTCCTACTAACTTAACTATAACTGTCTGTAAGTACACTTCATGATAAGCTAATGATCTTGCATGCAATGCTTCAATAGGCTTTGGTTCCTGCTGCTCCCTTTTGTCTGATACTTTCTCATTCTCTTTCATATCCTTATTGGAAGGCAATTCTGGTCACATGATGGGATAATGTTTCCTGTGACAAATTACACATTTAAGTGAAATTCTACAAGTGTTTGCACAATGCCCTGGCTTCAAACACACAAAGCAACATTTCTTATTTGATATATTTTTCCTCTGGGGGATGAAGTTACTCACGTCCGCAGCATACCTTAAGCTGTACGTGTCCCCTGGGTGGTGCTAAACGAGTAACAATTTTGGCAAAAACGTTCCAGAATAGAGAAACATGTGCAAACAAATGCAAACAAATAAAACTGCTCTTTTCAGAGCAAAACAACACGAAGTAAGAATACTGCAATGGAATGCAGGTGGTCTATCAACAAAGAAACTTTTGGAAGTAAAGAAAATCATGATAGACAGAGATATAGACATCCTTCTAATCAATGAAGCCAACACTACACCTGAAAACATACAATATTTAAAGATCCAAGGGTATACCATCTACACTCTCTTCAAAACAAGACAAATAGCAAGCGGAATATTTGCAGCAGTGAAGAACAACATCATGTCAAAATTCAGAATTGTAAAAGAAATGGACCCAACAGATACATCAGAAATTATCGAATTATCCATATGGATCAACAACAAGAAAATAACAATATTCTGTGTTTACAGTCCTCCAAACAATAACAATCTGAATCTTCACCTTTTAGAAATCAAAACAGCTACTATGTTTATAGGAGACTTCAATGCAGCTTCTCCAGTCTGGGGCTACAACTACACAAATTCAGCTGGTAAAACAATAAAAGAGCTTATAGAGAGTAGCTCTCTTGAGCTATTATATAGTAACAAAGACCCAGCAACATTCATTCACCACTCTGGTTCCACAACTAACCCAGATCTCATATTAGTCTCAACAGAGCTTACAAACCACAGTCATCGATCAGTACTCGAAGATCCAGGCAGTGGACATAGAATGTCCCTCCTTACTATTACATCATACAGTGAATCTGCGCAAAGTGCAGACCAGAAGATTCGGTGGAACTTGAAAAAGGCAGACTGGGAAAATTTCAGAAACAAACTTGAAACAAAAATGTCGGAAATTGATCTTGATGCACCTCCTAACATCATCCTGAATAAATTTACTACAGCCATAAAAGACATAGCCAAACTGTGCATACCCAGAGGTGCCCAAACAAAATATAAACCTTTCTGGTCAGATGAATTGAACAATCTTAAGTCCGCCAGAGACAAAGCAAGAAGAACAGCTGAACTTACTCAGGATCAAAATGATGTACGGAAATGGCGACAAGCAACAGCAAAATTAAAACAAGCAATAACAATATCAAAAAGAGAATCTTGGAATAAATTTTTAACAACGGTTGACTATAGGACAGACAGCAATAAAGCTCACAAACTTATCAATTCTCTAAACAACAAACACGTAGTCACTCCTTTGAATCCTATTATGATAAATGATAAGGAAATTACAGACTGTCATAAAATAGCAAACCACTTCTGTAAACATTTCACTTCAATTAGACTATCAAAACCGAAAAAGAAAGAAGACAAGACTCTCAAAAAAATAGTCAAAAAATTCATGAATAATAATGCAGATGATATCTTTAACAATAAATTTTCAATTGAAGAGTTAATGTTAGCAATAAAGAACACACAAGTCAGAAAACATCCAGGACCAGATGAGATATTCCCAGAATTCATAAAAAATCTAGGTCCATCTGCTCTAAACACACTGCTACACATATTCAACAAATTTTGGACATCAAATGATAACCTACCTAAAGACTGGACTAAAGCAACCATCATTCCATTCTTAAAACCAGGCAAGCCAAAAAACCAAGTCCCCTCGTACCGACCTATAGCACTTACCTCCATTCTGGTAAAAATTCTAGAAAGGATGATTACAAATAGACTCAATTGGTACTTGGAAACAAAATCTCTTCTATCAGAAGAACAAGCGGGGTTTAGACAAAACAGGTCCTCCTCCCACCAAATAATGAGATTTACACAAGCTGTTAAAGAAGCCTTTAACAAAAGGGAAAGCGTTCTTGCCGTTTTCATCGATTTTAAAGGAGTCTATGATACTGTATGGCGAAACATGCTGCTAAAGAAACTTATCAACTTCAAAGTAAATGAATGTATGTTAAACTGGTTTTCAAGATTCCTTTCACAAAGAATGATCAATGTTCGTTACAACAACAAAACTTCAGGTTGCAAGCAATCAAAACTAGGCCTCCCACAAGGAGCTGTATCAAGCACAACTTTATTCAATGTGTACATCAACGATCTTCCAAAAACAATAAAGAAAGTAGGTAATGTGAATATCAGCATGTTTGCAGACGATGTTATCATTTGGACCACAGCACGTAACAGCCCAAATCAGCAAATGCTTCTTGAACACAGAATGAACCAGGCACTTATAAAACTCAAAAACTGGACCGAACACAATAATATGGAAATCAATACTTCCAAAATAGTATACCAGTTTTTCTCCCTGAGACACCACAATCCAACTTTTAGTCTCAAATTTAGTAATCAAGACCTTCCAAACAGTGAAAGTACAAAGTACCTAGGTATCATCATGGACAAGAAGCTGAACTGGACCAAACACATAAAACATGTGGAGGATAAGGTAAGCAAACGGATGAAATTACTAAAGAGACTAGCAGGAGCTACTTGGGGGAGCACTCAAGACACACTCAACAAAACCTACGATACTTACACCAAACCTATCATAAAATATGGCAGTGAAGTACTCTCTACAGCACCCCAGTCAAACATTGATCGCCTCGAGAGGTGTCAGAATAATGCCCTACGACTCATAACAGGTGCAATAAAAACCACACCTATAACCGCCTTGCAATTATATACCCACAACTTTCCAATAGAAGAAGAGATGAAACATCAAACAGCCAATGCATACCACAGTATACAAAGACTACCTCAAATGACATGGATCAAAGAACCAATTTCTAGCCCCAATCTTAAAACGCAAAAAGATCCCTTAAGCCTCGCCAAAGAATACATCAATAAGAGCAATCTGCAAATAAAACTTGAACCACTCTGTATGCCAGTCAATCCCATTGAATATATACAAGTGACTACAGATCTTACTTTGTTAGAAGAGGTCTGCAAGAAAGACTCTTCACCACAAGATCTAAAACAACTGGCCCTCTGTACAATAGAAGAAAGATATCCATCTAATCAATGGCTAAAAATATTTACAGATGGCTCACAAGACAAAGAAAATAGAACTGGAGCAGGAATACATTCACCTCTCTTCTCACTCTACTTCCCAGTAGGCCAAAACAAAAAAAACTTTGATGCTGAGATAAGAGCAATTTCACATGCACTCCATCAGTTATTAGGCAGAAACATTGATTATCAAAAATGCGTTATCATTACAGATTCAAAAGCAGCCATCCAAGCCATCTCGTCAAATTATAAGCCCCAAAATAAAGAACTGAAAGAATTTTTTTGTATGATAAAAACCCTTCAAAGACTCCACAAACAGATCTCATTTCAGTGGATCCCTTCTCATGTTGGATTAGCAGGAAATGAAGAGGCAGACAGATTAGCAAAAAAAGGTACCACACTACAACAACCTGTCAGTCAGACTGATTTTATGTCAGCAAAAAGGATTTTGAAAAATACTATCAAAAATAGGTATGAAGAAATGGCAAAGAAAACAGCAGAAACCAAATTATGGAAAGACATTGATGCTAAATGGGATCAATATAAACTAACACCAAGAAAAGAAGCTGTAGCCTTCTTCAGACTTAACACTGGCCACGACTGCCTTGCAGCTCATCTGAAACGAATCAACATCCTGAGATCTGAAGAATGCACACTTTGTCACGAACCTGGAAGTAAAATGGATAAGGGACACCTGCTACATTGCAACAAACTTGATGTGACTGCTAGAACTTCTGGAAACCTCACACAACTCTATTGGAACGCAAGAAAGCTGATGGATTGGAATCCGGGCTAGCCATAGGAAACAACAACACAACATATTTTTCCTCTTTTCATCAATACTTAGTTCCTGAGCACTAAAACACTCACTGCGGGCATGGTTACCATTACAAAATGTACAGTTATAGGTTAGACTGACTTTCTTTTCTTTAGTGACAAGTAAGCCTGCCGCTGTTGGTATTTCATCTGCTTGAAAACCTAAATTTTCCCTCTTTTTTATCCTTTTCGTATTTGATTCCAGACATGGCTATACAGATTCTTTCTTCTCCCTATACTTTCAGTTTGATGAAATTCATCAATCCCTTTAGACGGTCCTTTGGACTTCCTCCAGCAGTTGACTGTCGTTGCCAGATCCTGAGAAAGTCTTCGGGAATACATGACTCGACTAATGGAAATAACATAGCCTCACATTTTTTCAGTAGTTATACCCAAATACTCTAAAGACCTCAAATGGGACTCTAGTTTGCCATTTAAAGCTGATAGTAAGCGTGAAGACCCTGGCACAGTGTTCTTCAACACTAGTGAGAGAAGTTCTCAAATGTATACTGGTACCTCTATCAACATATCCTCTCTTCCAAATCGTGATTTTAAGGCTTCTATGGCTTTAGGGTAATTTACTGCTGTTGGGGGGTAGCTCTCCACTAAATCTCTAGCACGGGAACACGGCACAGTTGACTGGATCAAATACTGAAACTTATCTCCTAACTCAATGCTTTCATCTTGATCAATCTTAGAAAACTGTCCCCACCACGGCAACCACTCCTTAATATTGCCACTAAATTTCTTAAGTTCAATCTGGGGAAGCTTAAATTTCCTCTTTTGAAGGTTACTTCCTCTCTGACTGCTTGTAACACTAACATTGTCACATTCTTTCACTCTCTTATTCAACACAAACTGTATATTAAAATACTTGCTAGTATAATCTTCTCTTGTCATGTTTTCTGCGTCCAGCTGATCTTCTGTTGCATTTGATTCTAACATCAGTGTGAATATCTGTTCATCAAGTCTCTGATCACAAAGGGACGTAACATCAACAACCCTTAATTCTCGACAATAGCAATTGTAATCACACAAATGGCTTCTCATAAGAATACGACTCAAACAAATCACTCTCTAACACAGGACCAATCATTAAAATTAAAACACTCCTATCTCAATAAAGGAAACTAATACTTACCCAAATTGTGAAGTGATGCCTTCAAAGTCAACACGCATGGTCGCTAATATTGAAACTACTTGTGCTATGCATGGGTCTCTATTGTATCAGTTGTACACGGGATGAACGGATTAAAATACACGAACACTTGTTGACTAAGATGTATTGAACAAGACACAGGATACAGACAAAGGAAAAAAAACATAAAGTCAAAGCATATACATTTGACAAAAGACAAACGATATTTACTTGCGAGATTAGAAAGTATGAGACATATTCATTCTCTTCAACAGGCTACAAAACAATGTTTCAAGTTCAACGAATATTACTCATTCCCTCCCTTATTTTACAACACCAAACAAACGCCTGCAATATGCGATTCACACTAGACTCGACAAGACATACTAATCCCCAGTTACATATACATGATAAACAAATATCTCAGTACCAAAACTTAATCCACGAAACTAATTGTCTCAAAATTCGAGGACATGAATACCGTACTGCGACCATGTGCACACTAGCACACATACAGGCTGCAATTTCATACCCTATTATTCAGTCAGATCCACGAATCAGTATAAATCGATGGATTCTGAAAGTCAGTTATCTACAGCAATCAATATTTACAATATATAATCATACGTGTGAAATAATTAGCAACTTCGATACAAGTAACTAGGACTGATTCTCTGGGAGCATTAACCCCAGAATCATTAGAGTTAGTCTTCACGTCTGAGATCATCATCTGTAAGTACCAGTCAACATCATCTTCCAAGGGTTCATCAGTGTATACCTTTGTATATATGATAGGGAGTTTTAGGGTAGTTTGTATCGACGAGGATCCTACCGAGTATATTTATTTGTCTGGTATCAGAATTGTCAATTTTTAGCAGATTTCCAGTGTTAGGTAGATTTCATTAGAAAGCTAACTATTTTTATTTTATGCGGTCACCGGTGTAGTTGGGTATGGATGTCTATTGCTGTTGGTAGTATCGTACAGGTGTTTAACCCCCACGAACCCCGATTATTACTATTATCAATCATTGTGAGGAGAGGCATTATTATTTATTTGAAGTAAGAGGAACGTTACAATTGACGCCCAAAAGTGGGACGATCTTTTATAGTGTGGAAGGAATGTTACAATTGGCACCCACGTGTAGTTGGTACATGATAATTGTCGCCCAAGTTGGGGATGGAACGTTACAAGTATTATAAATACTTACGGTAAAATTGTCAAAACATCTTCACAATAACTGGAAGACCGCTGTTAAAGTCGTAGGTACACAATCAATCACACGAGTCGAGTTGAACCATAAGCCAAGCTTGTGGCAAATTGGACGATGCTTGTCTTTGAGGGGCCTGCTTCCACCATCCGTCAGGGCGTCATCTCAGATTAATTCAGTTTCCGCGCGTTCCTTCCACAACAAATACCTGGCAATTGTTATGACATCTCAATATTCCCACCCAATTATCGCACAAACTAGGGACTCTACAGAGCAAATGAATGGGACCTGTTTTGTAGAGAATGTAGTTGTTTGTATTTTTGATCAGAATAATGTTTTCCGTAGGTCTGATTAATTAAGAGATATTAGCAAAAAACAAAAACACCGTACCTTCTTTTACCCTCCCCCGACCCGCCGCTCACCCCCTCCCCCATCCATGTGGACTTTCAGTGCGTTCATTAGTAGACCCTCCCAAACAATATTGCAAAGTTTCAAAACTTCGGAAATTATGTCCAAACATGGCGCAAAATTTGCTTAATTTGACTGGGCTATTAGTGAAATTAAGTGAACTGAAAGTGGCCAATTTAAAACGTGAACTGGAGGAGCGTGAAATGGACTCTTCAGGGATAAAGTCAGAGCTTCAGGCCGTTATAGACGCTGGCGAATACCCAGGCATCCTCATATTTCGGTACAAGTGATATAAGTAAGTTGTTAAAGGAAAATTCTAAAAACACGCCAGAAAATCGTAGGGACATCTGCAATCATGATGACATCTCTGATCTTCCCAGGTACCGGCTGAAATCCAGATATCCACCAATCACTTATGCTCAGAATCTCATGCAGAACCATTTATACCAGAATGCCCTGTTGATGGAAGATTAGATCTCTAGTGTCAGTTCCCAAGTCTCATCCGTTCTTAATAACAAGAACCCTGTATCTGGTTTTGATTTACCAAAGAAAACATGGACGCTCTGAATAGGATTCGGACCAATCGTGGTATTTGTGTCAAATCCATCAACAAGTGGAGTAAAATATCTTTCCCCAAGGTATGACTGTGCTGCTCCCTCACAAACTATTTAGCACACTGTGTCTGAATGTAAGAAGAGGAAATATAAAGGTGGCATGTCTGATTTCCTGTTGTCAACCCATGCACCCGTACAATGGATTGACCCATTTGACCTGAAATTATAATCCCACCTTGTTATGTGATTCGTATATATTATAAATAACATGTTTATATAGGCCATACGTAAATAATAATAAAACCGGAGTAACGGACAGCTGTATATATTTCTATAAAACGAACAGTTCGATACTTTTCTTTATCTCAAGCAACGAATAGTTCGAAAATTTTCTTTTAACCGTAAGACGGAACAATGCATTTCTGTCTTTATCTCAGTTCTTTTGTCGATCTCTTATTTGCGCGCGACAATAAATTCGGTGTAGCAAAGTGATTGAAACTGAACTATGATGCTACCCACCTGTTGGAGTTGGTAGTTAACAATTTAAGTTGGCAGCATTGATTTTATATTTTAGTATTCCTTGTGTTGTTTGTGCCTTGTAGCGTGATGGACGTGTAAATATACGATCTACTATTTCGTTAACAAACTATCGTTATTTCCACTGAAACTTGAAGATTAGTTAACAACAGGTTATGGGCCCAGCACGCGTGCAGAGTGGAAAAAGTGGTGATAGTAATAGTGTTAAATGTTAAAAATGTCAGAGGTTAGGGCATATTAGCAAGTTTTGTCCAGAAGTTAAATGTTTTAACTGTCACGAGTATGGTCATTGGGCATCAGATTGTACCAAAATGAAATCAAATAATGGAAAAAGGGACGACAATGGAAATTCCAATAAAACGGGGAAGACTATAGCCTGTATCAGTGTGTTCGCAATGGTGTCAATGAACAGTTCTGATGTTTGGTACCTTGACTCGGCAGCGTCAGGACATATGCCGTCTAAAAGAGAGATGTTTTCCTCCTATTCAGAGTGTAAGGGCAATGTTAAGATTGGACAAGGGCAACTCCCAGTTAGTGGAAAAGGTATTGTCAAACTTGCATTATCTGATAAGTGTGGTGGTAATGTGCTTGAGATGAGAAATGTTTTGCACGTTCCAGATTTAGCATTCAATTTGATTTCAGTTGGGCGCTTAGCCAAGAATGATGTATTTGTTCACTTTAACAAAGAAGGTGCTAAAGGTATGTATAATGATGAGTGCGTGTTTACAAGGCTAGAATCAAATGGGTTGTATTTGTTGGAACCTAATCACAGTGTAGCTTGTATATCGAATGCTGATGTCAGTGAAGATGAGATTGATGAAATTGAAGCTGTAGCCTTGCGAGCAGTGAGTTCAGATTTGTGGCATGTAAGGTTAGGGCATCCACATGAAGCTGCTATGCAGAAAATTCCATATTTGTCAGGTTTAAAGAGTGAGAATAAGAGTTGTGATGTGTGTGTTCTGGGGAAGATGACTAGATGTAGTTTCCCGCAGAAGAGTGAACGCCAATGCAGCAAACCACTGGAATTGGTACATAGTAATTTGTTAACATCTCCTGTTAAATCAAATGGTGGTCATAAATACATGATGAATTTTGTGGATGATTATTCCAGATTTACAGTTGTTAAATTCTTGAAAAGTAAAGGTGAGGCTTTCTCAAAGTTTTTGGAGTATCAAGCTGAAGTAGAAAAAATGCATGACTTGAAACTTAAATGCTTTCAAACAGATGGAGGTGGCGAATATTGTGGTAATAAATTCGAGACCTATTTGAAAGCGAATGGGATAGGTCATAGAAAGACGGTAGCTTATACTCCAGAACAAAATGGTATAGCTGAGAGGTTTAATAGGATTGCAGAAGATAAGATAAGGTGTTTGTTAGTGCAGTCAGGTTTGTCAGATTCGTTTTGGGCTGAAGCAGCCAACACTGCTTGCCTTACTAGGAATCTATGTCCATCTAGGGCTATTGGGAATCAGATCCCATATGAAATGTGGAAGGGAGAGAGTGCTGAAAAAGAATATCCAAGGTTACGTGCATTTGGTTGTAAAGCTTGGTTATTTCAGAAAGTAGGTAAATTTCAGCCCCGAGCAGTGAGATGTGTATTCATAGGTTATGAAAACAATGTAAAAGGGTATAAATTGTTTAATCTTGAGACTAAATCATTTGTGATTGGATATCATGTAAAATTTGATGAAAGTATATTTCCCATGGTAGAACAGGTTAGGCCTACTATTAAGCATGTTCAAACTGATGTTATGATAAGAAATTATTGTAGTGATGAGTCAGAGATTGAGATTGAAAGCAATGTCCAAGAGAATGATAAAAATGTGATTGAGGCTGAACATAATGAGAACGTTTTGAGAAGGAGTGAAAGGTTAAGGAAGCGTAAAGAATGTTCTTGCTGTAATTTGTCGGTATATGTTGCTGATTATATCGAAGAACCATTGAGTGTGAGTGAGGCATTGAATGGGGAGTTCTCTGATGAATGGAGAGATGCAATGAAAAGCGAGTTTGACAGTATCCAACGTAAAGGGACATTTATTTTGGTTGACAGGCCTTCTGGTAGAAATGTGTTGGGTTGAAAGTGGGTTTTGAAACTTAAGAGAAATCCAGATGGTACTGTTAATAGATTTAAGGCGAGATTGGTAGCACAAGGTTTTTCCCAAGTGCCAGGGGTAGACTTTAATGAAACTTATGCTCCAGTAATTAAAAGAAAAACGATTCGACTGATGATGGCCATAACTGTCATTAATGGGTGGGTTCAGGAACATATTGATGTGTCACAGCATATTTGCACAGTGAGTTGAATGAGGAAGTTTTCATGGAACAACCTAAATATTTTGAGGTGGATAAAAATAAAGTGTGTAAATTGCTCAAAAGCTTGTATGGGCTTAAACAATGTGCTATGGAATGGCATTCGACCTTGTATATGAATTTGTCAGAATTAGGTTTGAAAACTCTGGTGAAGGATCCATGTGTGTTTTGATAACAAAGATAAGGATCTGTTCATTGGTGTTTATGTTGATGACTTGGCATGCTGGGGAAAAAGAGAACGGTTTGAATGGTTCAAAGAAGAGTTGGACATTAGATTGGAGATTAAGAAGTTAGGAAATATGACCAACTTTCTTTCTATGAATGTGGAGTACAGGGAAGGGGTAATGTCTGTTCATGAAACTGGCTACATTAAAAGGGTATTGAAAGAATTCAAACTTGAAGATGGGAAGGGCAGATCAGCTCCTTTAGAAATAAATAGAGATGACGGAAAATTGTCAGGTGATGAGAAACATGATGAGTACGAGTACAGAAAAGCAGTAGGTATGTTACTATATCTGGCTACAACGACTAGGCCAGACATAACTTTTGCAGTGTGTAAAGTGAGCGAGAAAAATTGTTCGCCTACAAAGAGAGATTGGCAAGATGTAAAGCACATTATGTTGTACTTGAAGAAAACATGTAATGAAAAATTGTTTTTTGAAAAATCTGATGTACATGTCCGAATGTATTGTGAAGCAGATTTTGCTAATGCCAAAGACAGGAAATCTGTGAGTGGATATGTTGCAATCTTAGCAAATGCACCAATTAGCTGGAACACGAGGTTACCAAAGGAACGTTACACGGTTGCCACATCTACAACCGAGTCAGAGTATGATTCCATGTTCCATGCTGCTAAGGAGGCATTATGGCTAGGACAGATAATAAACGAGTTCGGTCAGGAAGCGATTTTGCCTAAACCAATTGTCATCAGAGGTGACAATCAAAGTGCCATTAAGCTCACCAGAAACAGTGGTGATTCTGAATTGACAAAGCACTTTGATATTAAGTATCAGTTTTGTAGGGACCATGTAAGTAAGAGGAACATTATTTCCGAATATGTTCCAAGTAACAAGAATGTTGCAGACTTGTTTACGAAGTCATTGAATGGGCCAAAGACCCAGAGTTTCATAAAGATCCTCAATTTGGTTTAGTTTATAACAGGAACTGAATTTTTTTGGTATTATTGTTGAATTAAATTTTTTTTTTTTTTTTTTTCGTGTAGCCTCCTGAGAGGCCGAGTGCAGGTCTTTCAAGTCGACGCCCGTGGGCGATCTGCGCGTCGGGATGAGAGATGGAATGGATGAAGATGAATGAAACTGGGCAAGGATGTGGAAGGAAGCGGCCGTAGCCTGTCAGAAGGTACCGTCCCAGCATTTGCCTGGTGTTGAAAATGGGAAACCACGGAAAACCATTTCAAGGACGGCCGACGGTGGGGCTCGAACCCACGCGTCTACCGAGTCAGCAGAGAGCTTGGCCCCATGACCTAATGCCGCGCTTTAGCGAGCATAGCCACTGCTGTCGGTGTTGAATTAAATGATTGTCATTGTTTGAGGTTAACTACCAGGGGAAGTGTTGGAGTTGGTAGTTAACAATTTAAGTTGGCAGCATTGATTTTATATTTTAGTATTCCTTGTGTTGTTTGTGCCTTGTAGCGTGATGGACGTGTACATATACGATCTACTATTTCGTTAACAAACTCTCGTTATTTCCACTGAAACTTGAAGATTAGTTAACAACACCCACCAAGGTAGACCTGTTATCGTTGGCCACTTAGGGCTTGTCTGTGCTTCGCTTGAATACTGACATGAAAAATCTATCATCCATACGTGTAAACTCCAGAGATCGGAGAGATACCGTATCTACAATCATACGTCGGCTATATTGGTCCTCTTGAGTGACGTAATTACCCCATGACTGGATTCCTTGCCACGCATGGCTCAGGATACCACAGCCTTGCGTTCTGAAGAAAAGACTCCCCTGCTTTAACTTATTATGTTGTGTCAATACCAGCATACATAAAATACGGCATGGATATGTTGCTTTTTCAGGTTCGAACTCGAGACCTCCCTCCTTGGAGCAGAGACACTGACATTACCAATAACTTGTTGCACATCACAAAGACCTTCTTGGAGGGTTTTTTGGCCGAGGAATTCTCCCTGGGATTGGGTCCTCGCCTTGGTGTGCGAGTGGTGGACTTGTTGGACGCTCTGTTAGCTGCGGATTACAATCTCACCGTCACGTACGACAGATTGCTGCGCACCTGCAACCTGGTGGGTGAATACGAACTGAGCGATACCAAGTTCCTGAGCCTGCCTCCAGAAGTCCTCAGCACGCTAGAGGGACACTTCATCTCCCCCGAGGATGCACACGAGATCATGGTGTACCTGACGACCATCGTGAGGTTCAACAACCGGCTGTGTCTGCGTGAGGAGCAATACTGGAGGGAGATGGAGGCGACCCGGCGAGCGCAGCAAGACCTACATCAGCGTGGGTAAGTCCTTAATGATCGGGCACGCGTGGGAAGGTGTCATGGTTTACAACATTTACCGCTATCACAGTCAGTGGCGGACTGGCCATTGTGGGGTTCTCCACAGGGGCCAATTAGTCCAAGGGGCCGGTTGATCTGAGCTAAGAAATGTACAGTGCTAATTTCAGGCTCAATTACGCTTCGCCGGTATCGAGTTTCTGCATATGACACATGGAATCAATTGCATTCTCTATTTTAAGTTGAGAAAACAATTCCATCCAATTTGAATGGGAATCCAAATGTTTTTTAAATTGTTCATGTTCACTTAGATACTTATATTAATCCCCGAATCATTAAATACAGTACCGTAGTTGTCTTCAAGAGTAAAAATACCTTAAGGCCATAAATTTGGTCCAAGCTTAGCTGGAACATGCCTAATATTAGTGACAGTATGCGAAAATGGTTTTCAAAGAACCACATGATATGTCGGCAGTTATCATAAGTAGTGCCCCAATAAATCTGCCACTGTGGGTGGCTGGTGTCACGTCAAGGGCTCTCTACTCGTGAAGCCAAGTATATGCTTCTCGAGTAAGCAGAGGCGGCTCGTGGGTTTTGATAAGGGCGGGGTACGGCAGGTATCATCAGTTTTGCTAAAACACACAACCATAATCCTCGATGCTGACCCGTGCCATGAGTGAACTATGAAACCACTGTTGAGTGATTTGATTATGAGCGTCATCCACATCATGGTTTCCTTTCCCAACTGTAGGCACAGATAATTAGGTACAAACCCGGGCAAATAAACATAAAATAACGCAGGTTACTACAGTAGGCAAGGGTACTCGGGATTGATTACCACGAAAGGAAAATAGAAACTAAATCAGAGTTATGCCAAGTAAAATAATAGCCTACCTGATCGTTCACTTCTTGTAGAATAGTTCGATCCTTCTATTTTTAGCAGTGGCAAACTCCTCTATCACGCGTTTGATAAAATCTGGAAAACTGTTTATCATCCTCTTCTCCATCGACAACATTGCAAGTGCAGACAGTCTGTTAGCCCCCATAGAATTTCTCAGGAAATATTTTATCCTCTTCATAGTAGAGAATGACCTTTCGACCTCTACAGTCGTCATTGGGATAGTGACAATGATTTTTAAAAGTATCACACAATCTGAAAATGTGCGCAACATATTATTGTTATAAAAGAACTGAAGAAGTGGTGCCGCACCGGAAGCATTACGCAAATCTTCACGACAGTACAACACCTCCAACTCCGTTCTCAGTTTCGGACCATTTATTGCTCGAAACAATGAAACGGCTGTCTGGAATTCCCATTCTAGAAATTCAATAGAATCGTATGGAAACATTTCAACAAGAAATCATTTTTAAACACACAAGTGATCCGAAAACTGAAACCTGACATTAATGCTACTAACAAGAGTATCACACACACACACACTTCTATGACGGCCAGACGTTTACTCGTACTACTTCCGTGTTCAACACAAAGTCTTTAGCTCGCGTGCTCACTAAAGGACGCTTCACTTTCCGCATATTCTTCACGAACTTTGGTCATCGCTTTGGAAAACTGCTTTATAAAAACACTGACTTTAAGAGAATTAATACCATTTGCTGAATACAACCAAAGAAAATAGCTACGTGTGGCATAACTTTATGAAAGAAAGTCAGTCTTTCAATGTACACACAAATCCTGCAGCTTGACTTGAGGCATTTTTGATATTAACTTCTGAATCTCTAATGTGCTCAAAACATTTCATTAGTTTTTCTTTTTTCGAACACAGTATTAACAGTTCTATGTTGAAAGTACCATCTTGTCGGAGAGGCGTAACCTATTTTATTTTGAACCACTTTAATCAAACAATCCATTCTCTTCGCATATCTTGAAAATAAATGCCCCTATCCCATGCAAATCTTGAAAAAATATTGAAATGGCGTTTTGGAGAATCAAATTACCTTATGCGCGTAACAGTGAATGTAATTCGCGTTCGGGTATTTCTCCTTAAATAAGGACTGCACTCCACCCTTATGCCCACTCATCACCGAAGCTCAATCATTGGTTTGACAAATAAGTTTTCCAAGGGATTTTTCTCTTCAATTTGGTTTAACTGTCCCAATATTGTTGCAGCCAGACCGTGCGCGCTCCTGTCAGTGACTTCAAAGAAACCCAAAAAAAATCGCTCAACAATTCTACCTGCGACCTGACACCTAAAAATTAGGGGCATTCGTGTTTTGCACGAAGCGTCCATTGTTTCGTCAGCCTGGAGCGAGAGGAAGTCTTTCGAACTGATTTCGCCGACAACATTCTTTCAACAAACAGACAGAATTTCATTTTGGGTGATCTTCGATGTCCCTTTATACACGCTTCAATTTTCCAAGTGATTCATTAATAAAAACATGTTGAGCGCCGCAGTGTAATTGATGAGCCCCTTAAAATACCTGGGTTATTTGATTCGTCGGTTTCGTCATGTCCACGCAAGGCCAATTCGAATTCCCCACAAAACTTAATAGCATCAATAATGCGCGACATAATATACAGTGTCTATTCTTGTCCACAAGTTCGTTGTGTTTACGAACAGAAATCTTGCTGCCATCATCCAGTTGCTGCGCTATACTTATATTCCCTAACACTTGTTAAGATCATTTCATTGTTCATATGAAATTTTGACAAACAATATTTCTTACCTTTATCAGGCAAACGTTTTAAATTATTAATGCCTGTCTTGGTCCATGTGTCATCGCCACCAAATAACAGGCACGGAAAACAAAAGAATGAATTTACTATCGGACACCCACATATCCAATTCCATTTTTCGTACACAGATTTATTGAACGTCCTATTATATGTTCTGTTTTTTATCTCTAGAGACCTGATTAATGCACATATCTGGTTTCGGAGGGCTTAATTCCTTTGCTAATAGTCTGCCCTCATAAGTTAAGGTCTTATTTTGTAAGTTTTATACCTCGTTCATTTCATGGTTTCGTTAACGACATGAACACCTCCAATGCCTGAAAATGCAGTGAAAATTATTAAGTAACTTGTCGCAGTATTCAGTTACGGTCTAAAGACAGAATGACACATCTATACTAATATATAAAAATGAGATGGTGTGTGTCTGTGTATTGCTCAATCATGCAAGAACCACTGGTTCGATTTACTTGAAGTTTTACATGGAAGTAGCTGATTTACCTGTTTAACATATATGCTACTTTAAATTTCGATACTTTGCACTATTTAAAGATGGCGACCATTTTAGTGACGTCACTACACCCTTTGGTTTCAAACTTTCAAATTTCCATTTCAAATAAAAAGAGAAGGCTAAGAAATAGCAAACTTTTGATGGCATATACGAGGTTTAAAATTAAATTTTGGCGGCTTCGGTGGCGTAGTCGGTAGCATGCTGAGCTTCTATGTCCAAGATAGCGGGTTCAAACCCGGCCGAAGCCGTCGGATTTTTTAAGAGCATTAAAAATCCCTCAGTATGCCTTCCTTCGGAGGGGAAGTAAAGCCGGCGGTCCCATGTCTTAGATTTATGTCACGTTAAAGAACCTTCCACTAATTGCACCTGTGTGAACCTAAATTGGATAGGTTAAGAATGTAAACAACGTTCTTAGGTTTCTATGTTCGTTGCCAAGAGCCGACTGCGGTGGTGTCTAGTAGCTAAGTTCTGAACTTGGCCTAGTAATCGTTGACGGTGGGTTGGCGGCAAAAGTAGGAACTATTTGAAAAATTCTAAGTTGCAGTACTTAAATTAAAAAACAGATAACACACACTAATACAATCATCACAATTAACACCGGCTATCAGACAGATTCTACACTCACCCGAAGTACACGGGGCTACATGACCGCGTAGTCGCAGCCCCTAAACTTAAGAACCAACCAAAATTTAATTTTCTATCCGAAAGGTTCTTATCACTTTTAGTGTATCTCCAACTTTTAGTGAGTAAACCCTAAATTTGTGTTATAAAACACGGTCAACGCCGAGCGGTGTAGTTGGTCAAAATGTTCCATCCTTACTCTCCCTCTGCACAGCGCCTCGCCTATCCCCTGATTTAACTGTCACCTTCACATTTTTTGACCCGTAGCGAAGCACGGGTACTTCGGCTAGTAATAGATAAACGCCAAGTAGGAATTAACTGCTTACCTCGTACAACGAAATACTCGCTCAGTGTATATTTTAATTATGTTTAACACTGGTATGCGTTATTCCCACCTCACAAAACACGCTTCCAATAATAAATATTATGTAAGATTAATCCTAATACTGAACACTGTAAAACACCACCGCGCTCGTACACATAACTCGCAGGTGCCAAAACATTCGTAGCCAAAGTGTTGAGGCAGGGCTGTCGTCACGCAGTTGTGTATTCCCCTAGATAAAGAGAATTCTCAAACTTGACGTTATAACTTCATACAAATTCACTTACGTAACAAAGCCTACCTTCATAATGTTATGTTTCTGTCTCAGTGCATATTATACATGTTGCTTTTTCTCCTTACATATTAATAAAGGGCGCAATGTTCAGAGGGATGTACCGTTCATTTTGGTGGAAAATTGTAGAGGGTTGGTAAATATGCTATCTATGTACTTGTCTGCCCTCTACCGACACACTTTAACACCCCTCCCCCAGCTCGCTACTTTCACTACTATTGGTCACGGCCGTATCGCCGTCACAGCATTCTTGTGACCGAAGGCTAGGAATTTACCATAGCCCCTCTGTCACCTCGCTCAGAAAAGCAAGGGATGAGGCTAAAGAGCCAGGAAGAGGAAGCCTGTGGCAGCACTGTGGTGGCCACATCTCACATGTGTCCAGCACTTCGTTGCTACAGGCTCCTACTGTTGGGAAAGTGAACAAAAGACGATAGAACTTCTTGGTCGCGACATAAGCGCTATTACCACGGAAGGACTATCAAGACGACTACGACCCAAGAAGAATGTTTAATGGTGGGGAACGTGACCGTGTGCCCCTGTTCTAAAAGCACCTCTGCCAGTAAAAGGAAGTTTGCTACAGAAATATGCCTTGCCAGAAACAAAACACAGTCAGTTTCTTTGGAGTGCATTAGCCATTGTCAATATCCAGTTCTTAGTTCCCTTGCGTAATAATGTAACGAACATTTTCGACCATCGCAGCTACAGTATGAGGAAAGTTTTTTGGCTTCTTCGGACATGTCCTTACGATTTACAACCTTAACGCGCCACTTACAGAGGGATTCCATTTTAATAAACCAGTCATCGTTTCAAGACCTTCAGGTACTTTTCTTGATCTGGAAGATATTACATCGGTTTTATTTTCGCTCTCGGTGTTACTGGAATCGCGATGGGAAGTACTTGCACCGTTTTGAAGAACTTAACAAAAGACACGCTTTTTTTAAAATTCTGACTTGCTTTAACAATACTCGTCGCCTGATGGATTTCTGTTTTATGGGACATAATACAATGAATGATAAACTTAATAATTTACCCGTAATATGTATTACAGTGAAATCCCTCAAATCCAAAGCTGGATGAAAGTATCTCCAATGAGTCGACTTCTGCGGAAGTAGTACCTCCAGACATGGAAATTGAGACACACAATAAATTGACTACGGCCTCCTACAGAAGTCCTAACTCCAATTACAAATAAACACATTAGTACAGCCATCATAATGACACGGGTTATCAAACAGCTTCTTCCAATATATGTTTCGGCTGATCCAAACAAATTGAAATCCGAACAGGCTACAGCCCCAATTAGATTTAACACATACACCCAAGTACATGGGGCTACTGGACCACGATGTTTGAAATGTTTGTTGTTGATTCATTTATGGATTATGCTATTCCACCGTAACTGTGATGATTGGTTTAAATATTGACATTTCCAATATTCTTTTAGGCATATTTTCTGACCCCACAGCGTAGCCGTGTTCGTTAAGTCATACACCACAACTGCATGGAGATCAAAAGCTTGAATTCTGACACCAAGTGTGGTTTTCCAGAGAGTTCTGCACACTCCCTCCAGGAAAATGTCGGGATGGTGCATATTTTAAGGCCTAGCCACGAGTTCGAGAAAACACCTACCCCTACACCTGTCACACAGGTTGATAACACTGAGCTCCTTCATCTTGTTCAGCAAGTACCAGGTTATGAGGATGCTGGAGAAGGTTGCCTAGAGGAGTGGGCAGCAGTTGATTTCAATGAAGAATGCAGCGAACATGAAATAGTGAGTCTGGTCCAAAGTCAACATGACGGCAATGTAGCTAGTGACAGTGAGAAAGAAGAAACTTCGACATACAATGTGACTTATACTGAAGCTCCATCTGCTCTTGACATCGCATTGCGCTTTGTAGAACAACACGCAGCAGCCACGCCAAACGATGTAATGTTCATAATCCGCTGGCGCGCAATTGCCTCCGCGGGAATTTAAATTGTAACTTTTACAATAAATATAACTGATTTCAAGTGAAAGATTAAGTGCTGTTTTGTGTGTTTCTATTGTTATTTCATTATTTTTGCAAAGTTATTAACCTAAGGAATTACAATAACCGACTTTTCTGGTTTTCAATCCTGTATGAGATAAGTATGTGGGCACATTTACACTTTGTTAGGTGTGCTAACTGTACTTCTTTGTTAATTTTTCTACTAACTATGTAAAATAAGGTTATAATGTAGAAAATATAATTATTTTATGACCCAATAAATAAGTTTCTCTTTTTTTGCCTGTGTTTTTCAAACTTAAAATTGTCGGAAAAGAAACTCGTTCGGATTACCCGGGATTTCGGATTTCCGGGGTTCGGATTAAAGGGGTTTCACTAGTTTAAATCACTAGTCACTACATAATGCACCTCTATGTTCACCAAGATGGTTATTTGTAAAACAGACAACTCGCACTAACATGTTACACTAGAACAAATTTGTCTCTAAAATAACTGAACGAAAGCGTTATCCTCTGCTTGAAAACGCAATTACGTAATTATTATTATTATTATTATTATTATTATTATTATTATTTTTATTATTTCTTCGATTCGGCCAACTAGGGACCACTTCAATTTAACTGTCTCTTCTTCTTATTATTATTATTATATCCTTTGATGAAGTGGAAGGAAAGCTGACTTTAGCGATGGACGAACTCTCCAAATACTATGATGCCAACTATCTGAAGCCGAACCCTAATAAGACACAAGTGTGTGCGTTCCATCTACGAAACAGGGAAGCACGGCGACAGCTGGACATCACATGGCGAGGCGAACGACTGAAACATTGCCCAACACCAGTTTACCTAGGTGTCACACTAGATCGTGCTCTAACCTACAGAGAGCAATGTCTGAACACGAAACAGAAGGTCAGTGCTCGCAATGGCATACTCAAGAAGCTGATCGGCAGCACCTGGGGAGCCAGCCCGCACATCCTTAGGGCTTCCGGACTTGCACTGTGTGTGTCAGCCGCTGAGTATGCCGCTCCCGTGTGGAACGCTTCAGCACATGCTAAGCAGGTTGATACTGCTGTCAACGACACTGCAAGGATAATCTCGGGATGCCTGAAACCAACACCAGTGCACAAACTATACCCTATTGTTGGAATAGCCCCACCCAACATCCGGAGGGCCACTGCTGCGGACGCCGAGAGAACAAAGCACGAGAATGGCCATCGACATCCACTATATGGTCACCAGGCAGCAAGGTCTCGCCTCAGATCCCGCAAGAGTTTCCTTGCTATAGCACTACGCCGCTGGAGAGAACACCAGAGACAACTCGTCTCAACAGATGGAGGAGCTCACTGCCCACAGACATGACACCAAAGGAAGAACTGGCTCCTGGCACCGACCTACCTTATCCTGTGTGGAGGTCCCTCAACCGCTTAAGAGTGGATGTCCCTCGATGCAAGACCAACCTGCAAAAATGGGGGATCCTGTAACATGTGGTTACAATGTCTATTTTAGATCTCTATGCATTTTCTATGTTCCTTTTTTGATGTTGTTTTGTTTTTGTTTTTTTATTCCATGATTTTATATATATCTTTGACTTCTTGTGTGGATCCGTACTGGAGGATTTTGTAAGAGAGTTTTTTTTAATCTATGGAGATTGTAGGAAGCCATGTTAGATTATCTGTGGAGATTATTGGTTTGTTGAAGTTAGTTGAAGCTTGTGAAAAGATATTGACAATTAAGAGAGTGATATATAATCGTCGAATTTAATAGTATTTATGAAAGCAATACAGTATGATATATATTGTATGTGAGCTTATATTAGCTATTGGTGATGAGTATGGGAAGTGATAAAAATAAATGGTATTAATAATGATTCATCTCCCTCTTGTACAGTAAACAACCACGGCCCCGATCAGAATAGTTACACTATGACGTACCAACGAGGAGCACGAATGGGGGAGATGAACCTTAGTGATTTCCAAATGATCATGGAGCAGTTGACCAAGAGGAGTGACATCTTTGATAAGTGGAGTGACACCATTGATAAGGGGAGTGAACGGATATGTGAGCGGATAGACTCAATGAAAGTACAAATTGAGAAAATATGTGAAGTAAGTGATGCTGCAGTTGATGAAATAGAAGGAAATGATAGAAAACTAAATGAAGAAGGGAATAAGAAGCAAGAAAAGTATCAACGAGGTGGGGGGCGCGAAGAAGAAATGAAAGACGGACAAGAGAGAGAACAAGGTCAAATGGAGGAGGATAAAACTGAGGACAAGGAAGAAGATGAGATAGAGGGCAAGGTAAAAGGGAAACGAGAAACAGATAACGGAGAAGAAGGAATGAAAGACGGACAAGAGAGAGAACAAGGTGAAGAAGAACAAGGTCAGATAATGGAGGAGGATGAAACTGAGGACAAGGAAGAAGATGAGATAGAGGGCATGGTAGAAAAGAAAGGAGAGATGGATAACGGACAAGGTGAGATGGAAGAAACTGAAGAAGAGAAACTACTAGCAGATGAGATTGGTCATGAGGAGGACAGTAGCAGTCAAGAAAAAGAGGCTAAAGATGAGGGTAAAAGTGCAAGAGTGAGTCATGAAGAAGACAGCATACTGGAAAAAGATAAGGTGAAGAAGCGTTGGAGAAGGAAGATGGGGATGAAAAAGATGAGATGTAGGATGAAGAGAAAGGATTTGTTGAATAGTATGAGACAGACAAGAAAGAAGAAGAGAAAAATGAGGAAGGGAAGGAGAGAGGTACGATGGAGATGGAAGATGAGAAGTACAAGGTATGGAAGGATATGGCGAATTAAGAAAAAGACGAGATGGAAGGCAGAGGAAGAAAGAAGAATGGGGAAGAAGGAGAAACAGAAGAAAAGGAAGAACGAGGAAGGTGGAATGGTCGAAACTGAAGAGGACGAAGATGATGATGGTTCGTCAGACGACGATGAATGGGAGGACGAAGGATGATGGTAATAACGGAGTGGACTGGTTTGATGCAAATATGTAGTTCATTCTGATTATAATATCGTTGCCGAATCTAATGATGGAAGAGGAGTGTCTTATAGACTTGAAATAGTTTTGGCTACTACATCTGAAGAAAATATTCATGTTGGTGATTCTGGTGAACTTAAAACAATTGTTTGTGGCGATGATAGTGCTTATGGATCTTCTGAAGTAGTTATAAGTTATTTTATTGTGTGTGATATTTCTTAGTGTATTTTGATGTGTGTTACTTTTATTTATGTAGTGTGTTTTTGTTATGAATGTGATACTCATGTGCATCTCACATGAGAATCACATTAGGGGGCGTATTGTAACATGTGGTTACAATGTCTATTTTAGATCTCAATGCATTTTCTATGTTCCTTTTTTGATGTTTTTTTTTTAAATTCCATGATTTTATATATATCTTTGACTTCTTGTGTGGGTCCGTACTGGAGGATTTTGTAAGAGAGTTTTTTTAAAATCTATGGAGATTGTAGAAAGCCATGTTAGATTATCTGTGGAGATTATTGGTTTGTTGAAGTTAGTTGAAGCTTGTGAAAAGATATTGACAATTAAGAGAGTGATATATAATCGTCGAATTTAATAGTATTTATGAAAGCAATACAGTATGATATAAATGGTATGTGAGCTTATAGTAGCTATTGGTGATGAGTATGGGAAGTGATAAAAATAAATGGTATTAATAATGATTCATCTCCCTCTTGTGCAGTCAACAACCACGACCCCGATAAGAAAAGTTACAATCCTTCCAGTAGACGCAGACACCTCTTGTGAATGTGGAGCTGAACAAGACCCAATCCACCTACTTATCTGCCCCCTCCTGGACAACCCATGCGCAATGGAAGATGTTTTAGAGGAAGTAACAAGGCCATTGCAGCTGCAATTTTTTGGAAATGTTGACCGGACACGGAAATGAATGAATGATTATTATTATTATTTACTATTAGCATTACCCGTCGCGGCTTCGCTCAGGAAAATTGTATAAACACTATTATTTAAATTTAGCAACGACTCACTCATCAATGCCATTATTTATTTGTACCGTAGTTCAATTATGAAACATTGAAACAGACCGCTTTACGGTACGATCGAAAAAATACTCATATGAAAGGCACCATTCTTCTGCTCGCTCTTGAAATAGAGAACCGTAGTAGGCCGATTTTCTAGAATTGTATCTTCGTAAACAGGAATCAACAAGCACCAAAGAGGACAGGAATACAATGGCAGTGAGTGCAATATGCGAACAGTACAGTGCGGAAGTGTCAGGAGACGGGTAAAGCAGAAGTGATAAAAGTGAAAGAAAAAAAAAAGATAGGGACGAAGCATCAATAACAAGTAGGAGTCCACGCAGCACGACCTGCTTTGGATGAGAAGGTGCGGCAAGATAGCGGCGTACAAGAGGGGTGATAGTCTCAAACAACAACTTCGTTGGCAGCAAGGTCTCATACCTTGCATTTCGGGCCTTTGGCCCGATTGTGTGGTAATGTAGGAAAATTATAAAATTTTATTCTAGGCAATGCTGACACCATCACGTGGTTATGAAAGCCGGACGTCCTCGGAAATGGAAAATATCTTACAGCTGTAACTACATGAGAGAATTCATAGGCAATGCTTAAACCATCACATAGTTATGAAATATCTGTATTAGTTAACTTGCACCCGTCCGCCTCGAATAGGCTGACCTACCCTGTATATTGTTTTACCCTAAAGTAAAGAGCCCCTGGCTGCCATATGCTACAGGCCCCGCGCTGGCTTAATCCGGCACTGTGTCGAGCTTTTTCCGTTTCGAGACGCCGAGATGTCGAAAAAGAAGAAGAAGTAGAAAGGTTTGTTTAACCTATACGTATGGTAACCTTTAATAATAAATTGTATGTCAAAATTTGAGGCTCATTGTAATACGTGTATGCTTTTTCATTGAATTCGGCTGTACAGGGTGGCGCCTTTTCGATGTATTTGACGTGTATCTTTGAGACGAATCAAGATAGAGCAAAACGGATTTCGCAATTCTGTGCCACTTTTTTGTGAAACAAACCGATGGTGTAATCGAAATCATCGCTGCCCTCTTGGTTTTCGAATTACAGGGTGATTGTGAAAAGTCTGCATTTTTGGGACCCCCCTTGTATTTCGAGCATTTTTTAACTTTTTGAAAAGGTGAAAACGGATTATTATAGATAATTTTCCGTAGAATTCAATTAGATCATCAGTTGAATTTTTACAAATTATTATATACATTTGGGCCCCAATTTGCTTTTCAAAAAACAAAAACATTTAATAATATCAAAACGGTGTCAGATATCAAAATATGATAACAGGCAGATAAGTTGTTAATTACTGAGATATTACGCCTGTATTTTTAATTTTTTCCATATGACCGACGGTTTCCGAGATATAACAATTCGAAAAAAAAGTATGAAATTCTGGGCCCCAGAAAATGAAAACGGTGAGATATATCAAAAAATCATAAGAGTTAAAAAAGTTGCTAATCACTGAGATCAAACACCTGAACATTTAACTTTGTTCGATACAACCAACCGTTTCCCAGATATAACGATTCGAAAAAAAGGAAGAAATTCAGGGCCCCAGAGAATAAAAACGGTGAGAGATATCAAAAAATCATAAGAGTTAAAAAAGTTGCTAAACACTGAGATCTTAATTCTGTAAATTTAACTTATTTCGATACGACCAACTGTTTCCAAGAAATGTCGATTCCAAAAAAAGGGATACAATTCAGGGCCCCTAAAACAAAAAATGGTGAGAGATATCAAAAATTCATAAAGGTGAGAGATATCAAAAAATCATAAAGGGTAAAAAAGATTCTAATCACTGCGATCTTACTGCTGTAAAATTAACTTGTTTCGATAAGACCAACCGTTTCCCAGATATATCGAATCCAAAAAAAATGGATAAAATTCAGGGCCCCCTAAAAAGAAAATGGTGAGAAATATCAAAAAATCATCAGGGTTAAGAAAGTCGCTAACCACTGAGGTTTTACACCTGTTGATTTATCTTTGTTCGATACGACCAACAGTTTCCCAGATATAACGATTCAAAAAAGAATGAATTTCAGGGCCCCAGAGAATAAAAACGGTGTGAGATATAAAAAATCATAAGAGTTAAAAAAGTTGCTAAACACTGAGATCTTAATTCTGTAAATTTAACTTCTTTCGATACGACAAACTGTTTCCGAGGAATGTCGGTTCCAAAAAAAGGGATACAATTACGGGCCCCAAAAACAAAAAATGGTGAGAGACATAAGAGTCAAAAAGTTGCTAATCACTAAGATCTTACTTTTGTAAATTTAACTTCTTTCGATACGACCAACCGTTTCCGAGAAATGTCGATTCAAAAAAGGGGGAAAATTCAGGGCCCCAAAAAAAGAAAATGGTGAGAGATATCAAAAAATCATGAAGGTTAAAAAAGTTGCTAATCACTGAGATCTTACACTTGTAGCTTTAACTTTGTTCGATAAGACCAACCGTTTCCCAGATATAACAATTCGAAAAAACAGAAATAAATTCAGGGCCCCAGAAACAGAAAACGGTCACAGGGCCTACGTCTTTCACCGCACCAAATCTCAGTTTGATATCTTGAAAATTGCGACCTGTACTTCGCTAAACCCAAATAAGTCACGCACAATGGACAGCTTCAGGGCCCCAAAAAAAGAAAACGGTGAGAGATATCAAAAAATAGTTATGAATAAAAAAGTTGCATACCGCGGAGATCTTACACCTTTACATTTAACGTTTTTCGATGCGACCAGCCGTTTCCGAGATATGTTGATTCCAAAAAAAGGGATGAAATAAGGGCCCCAAAAAAAAAGGTCCGGCCCTACACAGATTTTTACGCTCAACAATGGAGTTCCTCACAGGCCCTAACTATTTCACCGTACCAAATGTCAGCTTGATATCCTGAAAATTGCGACCTGTACTTTGCTAAACCCAAAAATGTCACGCACAATGGACATTTTCAGGGCCAAAAAAAAAAAAAAAAAAAAAAACTGTAAGAGATATCAAACAAATTCCTTTAAATACCTAGGAGAGTGGATAATGAATGACTCACAGGAAAAGACAGCAATAGAAACACGTATGCATAAATTACAAAGGTGTTTTCATATGACAAAAGATATATATAATAAAAAAAAGCTTATCCTGGAACACTAAATTAAGGCGTTATCAACCAGTAGTCAGACCTGAAACTCTGTATGTAGCAGAAACACTTAAATTAACAAGATTTGGTGATTTAGACAAATTAGAGAAGACTGAAAGACGAATTCTGAGAAAAAATACTGGGAGCTAAACAAAATAATAACGCAGAATATAGGTTACGACCAAATAGAGAGTTATATTTGAAATGTGAAAAATTAACTGATGTAATGAGAAAGAGAAGATTACAGTTTTTTGGGCACATCTATAGAATGGAAAATAGTAGACTAACTAAACAGATCTTCAACTTACTGACTAGTTACAAATCCAAACCCACATGGTTCATTGAAATTGACAAAGATTTGACAAACGCCAAAATTCAGACAGACACAATAGCAAACAGATCACTCTTCAGAGAAGCTATTCAAAACGCAAAATTTCAAGAAAGGAAGAAACAAACAACTGGCAGAAAGTGGACTCAGGAGGAGAAAGATCGTCACTCTAGAACGATGAAAGAAATTTGGAAACAACGGAAATTGAATACAATGGACAATAGCCAACGCTGATTCATCGTACCCTCCAAACGGGTTATTCGAAAGAAGAAGAAGAAGAAGAAGAAACAAGAAGTTCCGTGAAGAACTATACAGCCTACTTTTCATGCCAATGATTATTCTACAGAATATGAACCTATCTAGAATAATGACGAAATTAAGTTGGTAATATCGAAATATCTAATTAGTTCAAAATATACCTGGTATAATGTAGCCTAATAGAGCACTACAGTTGGCAGCCCTGGTGAATGAATATATTCTTAGTTCCACCTCTTAAGGTACAGAATACAAAATTTGGTTGAAGTCCAATGGACGTTACATGCAGTTAGACACTGGATCTATCAGCACGCGTAAAAGCATGTTGCCAACAATACCATGCGTGTGCTGGTCAGAAATAATCTGAATTATTATGATATCTTGTTTTGCCAATTTTGGATGAAATCCATTTGTTAGTATAGAAGTTACATGTATTTTAAAATTGGACATATCAGCAGGCATAGAATCATGTTGGCAGCACTGCCTTGTATTAATTACTCCAAATTAATCTCGAATGTCAGGTGCTATACGTGTGCAAAGTATAGAGCTGTTGGCTTGCATACTTTCTGATATATTGATATTAGGGTAAAAAGAATATAGACAGCATTTATTAACAGTTGGCAGCCCTGATTGCTCTTAAAAATACTTATAGTCATATCTGTTATGGTACACGTAGCACATACGAAATTTGGTTGAAAGCCAACTGATAGTAGCCTATAGAAGTTACATGTATTTAAAAATTGGTACTATCAGCAGGCTTATAATCATGTTGGCAGAACTGACGTATATAAGATACTCCAAATTAATCTAAAATGTCAGAATATACGTGTGCATAGTTTAAAGCTGTTGGCTTGCATACTTTCTGATATATTGGTATTTGGATAAAAAAAATAGAGAGAGCAATTATTAACAGTTGGCAGCCCTGATGGCTCTTAAGAATACGCTCAGTCATATCTGTTTATGTACAGATATTACATACAAAATTTGGTTGAAATCCAATTGATAGTGTAGAAGTTATATGCATTTAAACATTGGACCTATCAGAAGGCTTAAAATTATTTTGGCAACACTGTCATGGTTGGCCTCCTGGAAATTAAACATAAATAGTATTATCTACATGTGTGCCAATTTTGGAATAGCTCCCGTGCATACCTTGCACGATATCCAACATGGAGCTCAAATTTCTAGTGCGTTTTTTCCGCAGTTGGTAGCACTGACATCATTTTCAAATATGGACATGAGCTATTCCTGTGCACATATTTACTCATACTAAATTCGGTTTTGATTGCTGCAGCCGTTTAGGAGTTGATAGGGGATGGGGGGGGACACACACACATCCAGACCGACAGACAGACATACATACACACATTTTCCCGGATCGATCTCATAAGTCTACTTTTTCCTCATTTTTGCAAAATGTGAAAAGTAGGCTAAAAATATTTTTGAGTAAAAAGTTGCATACCGCGGTGATCTTACACCTGTACATTTAACGTTTTTCGATACGATCAACCGTTTCCCAGATATATCGATTCCAAAAAAAAGTTTGGAATTCAGGGCCCCCAAATAAGATCCAGCCCTGCACCGTTTTTAACGCCCGACGATAGGTTTCCTCACATGGTCTAACTCTTATACCGCACCAAATTTCAGTTCGATATCTTGAAAATTGCGCCCTGTACTTCGCTAAACTCAAATATGTCACGCACAATGGACATATTCAGGGCCCCCAAAAAATAAAACGGTGACAGATATCAAAAAATCGTTATGAGTAAAAAAGGTGCATACCGCGGAGATCTTACACCTGTACATTTAACGTTTTTCAATACGGCCAGCCGTTTCCGAGATATATCGATTCAAAAAAATAGGATGAAATTCAGGGCCCCCAAAAAGAGTCCGGCCCTGCACCGATTTTAACGCCCAACAATAGGGATCCTCACAGGCCCTAACTCTTTCACCGTACCAAATTTCAGGTCGATATCTAGAAAATTGCGACCTTTACTTTGCTAAACGCAAAAACGTCACATACATACATACATACATACATACATACATACAGACATTTTCCATCATACCACGGCTATATGAAAGCCTATAGGATCTTTCATAACAAGACAAAAGATTCCAAGGATTGCTCACCTTCGGAGCCTAATCACGAGCACGTTCCTGTGCATACAGGAGGTCTTTGCCCTTACGACAATGTTTTTCAGTCGGTCAACACGATGGTAATGGGTGTTTCCCTAATCATGAAAGACATTTACATGAGATTAATAAATAATATTTAATAATAATCAATAAATAATATTTAATGATATTAATATTTATTAATATCATGCAATGTTTTCAGGATTAGGAAAACGCCCATTACAACCGTGTTGACCGACTGAAAAGCAATAAATTTCGATTACTAAGGCAACACTGAAAATGGCTTCCAACATCATAATATAGAAAATATTCCTTTATTCTCATCAAAGTAAAGATAATTTTAAATGCAGATTTTGTTCTGGTAAAAGTAGTACATTCCTAGGCTAACATCAACGATCAGCTACAGCATAACACCACTACCATGACGAATATAAATAAACAGTGTCATCACTCCGCTCTCTAAGAATTGTCGCTCATGGCCATGCCAGTGTGTAGCGCGGAAGTCGCTCCAAACCCCAAGCACATGCGGCAAGTAGCCCACGGGGTTAATAATAATAATAATAATAATAATAATAATAATAATAATAATAATAATAATAATAATAATAATAATAATATCGTATGGCCTCGGGTGCCTGGTGCAAGCTTTGTTAATTGACACCCAGAGGTTAACTTGCATGTCGAATTTCGTCGTTCCTTTGAACGCTATGAAAGTCAAGGAGGTTAGATATCTAAACTCTTTGGCACTACAGCGCTTTCAAGTAGAGAATGGAGGAAATTTGTGTTGGCGGAAAATCCCGAGATTAATTTTGCCATTGAACACGGCCTACTGAATTCAAATGGGTTCTTTAACATGCCAACAACGTATGGCATGAGTGTCGTGATTTTTGTCGCCTTACAAAAAATCACTTGCCATGGCCAGGAGCGAACCTGCAATCTTGGGGTTGGTAGTCCGACACTATAACCACTCACCCACCGTGGCAAATATAATAATAATAATAACCCCTGACACCACAGCCCATGAAGGGCCCAGGCCTACTAAGCGATCGCTGCCCAGCCATTTGGCCAGCAGCTATTGGGGTGACGCGTGGTCAGGGCATCGGGTTCCCTCGGCAGTTAATCTTGGTTTTCGTGACCGAGGTGCTACCTCACTGTCAGACAGCTACGCAATTAATTGTCCTCACGAGGCTGAGTGCATCCCGTTCCAGCCCTCACGTCAGTTTCTAAAATCCCTGACGGAGCCGGGAATCTAACCTGGGGCCTCCGTGTGAGAGGCAGGTGCGCTACCCCAACCATACGAGCCCACGAGGTTAGTTCTGTAGTATCCTGTGCGCGAGAAGTCATATATGCGAGGGAATTTGTTTTTTGTAATATTTTACGAATGTCTGTGCAGTGCTTTGTGTGTGCAAACAACTAAATTGTCTACTGTTTCGTAAAAATGTCGTACTGTTTCGTTCCTGGATGTAAATCGGGCTACGAAAGAAAAGCTGATGGTAGACATTTTTTCACACCGCCAAAAGAAACAAATCGATGGGCGAGAGTTATTCCGCGGAAAGATAAGCAATTGTCGATCAAAAGTAGAATATGTGACGTGGATTTTTCGGAAGATTTAATTACCTAGGTATATAGGCGGACTGTTTCGTGGTGAACTGTGAGAACGTGGAAATTCTCGTGTGAAGTGTAAATTAAAACCAGGAGCAATATCTCACATTTTTCCACATTTACCGTAATACCGTATCTATCCACTGAGGTAAAATCACGAAAGGCACCCAGTAGGATACGGAATGAAGGCAGCCTTCCTTGTTCTACATCGTCCCATCCTTGCTCAAAACTTAAATAATATATAATCCAACATAATAACAATAATAATTATGTATTTATTTACTCGAATCAGAGGCAGATAAATAATATTGTACATACAAAAGCAAAGGAAAAACATGGAATTATACATACACACATCAAAAACAGTTTTGCATCACCTCGGTTCCCAGATCTCCGGCATATAGACGTTGACTGTGTATATTGTATCAAAGATACAGTCCCTTTGACTGTTCATAGATGTCACTAAAACTGCTCAAAGATGTAAACAACCATGCATGAGCAGGGCCTATTAGACGGAGGGGGTACGACAGCCGATCAGTTCCAGTCATTCCACCAGGACGAAGGTACGCTGCTCATGTTGTCTGTAGTTCTACCATGCCTAGAAGGTCAATACCGCAGTTCGATCGCGTCCGCATTGTTACTTTGTGTCAAGAAGGGCTCTCAACAAGGGAAGTTTCCAGGCGTCTCAGAGTGAACCAAAGCGATGTTGTTCGGACATGGAGGAGGTACAGAGATACAGGAACTGTCGATGACAGGCCTCGCTCAGGCCGCCCAAGGGCTACTACTGTAGTGGATGACCGCTACTTACGGATTGCCGCTCGGAGGAACCCTGACAGCAATGCCACCATGTTGAATAATGCGTTTCGTTCAGCCACAGGACGTCGTGTTTCAACTCAAACTGTGCGCAATAGGCTGCATGATGCGCAACTTCACTCCCGACGTCCATGGCGAGGTCCAGCTTTGCAACCCCGACACCATGCAGCGCGGTACAGATGGGCCCAACAACATGCTGAATGGACCCCACAGAATTGGCATCACGTTCTCTTCACCGATGAGTGTCGCATATGCCTTCAACCAGACAATCGTCGGAGACGTGTTTGGAGGCACCCTGGTCAGGCTGAACGTCTTAGACACACTGTCCAGCGAGTGCAGCAAGGTGGTGGTTCCCTGATGTTTTGGGGTGGCATTATGTGGGGCCGACGTACGCCACTGGTGGTCATGGAAGGCTCCGAAACGGCTTTACGATACCTGAATGACATCCTCCGACCCATAGTGCACCCATATCGGCAGAATATTGGAGAGGCATTTGTCTTCATGGACGACAATTCTCGACCTCATCGTGCACATCTTGTGAATGCGTTCCTTCAAGATAACGACATCGCTCGACTACAGTGGCCAGCATGTTCGCCAGACATGAACCCTATCGAACATGCCTGGGATATGTTGAAAAGGGCTGTTTATGGACGTCTTGACCCACCAACCACTCTGAGAGATTTACGCCGAATTGTCGTTGAGGAGTGGGACAATGTGGACCAACAGTGTCTTGATGAACTTGTGGATAGTATGCCACGACGAATACAGGCATGCATCAATGCAAGAGGACGTGCTACTGGGTATTAGAGGTAGTGGTGTGTACTGCAATCTGGACCACAAATGCTGAAAGTCTAGCTGTATGATGGTACAACATGCAATGTGTGGGTCTCATGAGCAATAAAACGAGCTGAAATGTTGTTTGTGTTGATCTCTATTCCCTTTGTATTTAAAGGTTCCGGAACTCTTGGAACCGAGGTGATGCAAAACTTTTTTTGATGTGTGTATATACACACACAATATAATCAAACTGTCTTTGTCCAGAAACGAGCAACTGCTATAGCATTTTCTTGTGCCTTTTAAACAACTCCTCCTCACTGCAAGAATCAAGGCAGCATAAGCACTGACACAGATGCTTTGTTGTCTGTACCTCTCCACATTCACAAAGTGTTGATTCTTGTAGATATCCCCATTTCATTAGGTTATCCAATACCTGCTCGTAATCTGTTTAGTGATTTCCAAGTGGTCCAGTCCAAGTTGTGTCCGGCTGGTAAGCATTCTGCAGGTGTTACCACTGTTGGAAGATGATTGAATTTGGCTGCCCACAGTTCTTCTCTGGCTTTGTTGGAGGATGTGTTAAGTGGAGATGTTGACTGTAAAAAGCTCTTCCTAGATTTCAATCTATGTCTTGGAGGAGTGTAGCTCACTTTCTTCCACTTTCTTTCTTCCTTTCTTTCTTTCTTTCGGCATTTGCGGCTACTTTCCGACGTATTTCATGGGGAGCAATGCCTGCCATGTAGTATAGCTTGTCGCAGAGGCGGATCCAGAGGGGGGGGGGGGGCAAGTGCCCCCCCCCCCCCCCGCTAAAACATTGATATTGCCTGAAAATTTATTGTTTCTGCAAACTGCACTGCAAGTAAAGTCTTTGCTGTATTGCCTGCATTCATGAATGTGGTCAATGTTTGTTATCAGATAGTATGGAATGGCAACACTGTTAATATAATTGCTACATCGACATTGTTGCAAGTGCAGAAAGATCTTTCAGCAGCCTGCAACTTGTCAAATCATGGCTACGAACGCGAATGACAGAGGAAGGGCTGAATGGTTTGTGTCTGTTATTTGTTCACCGTAATATAAATGTTGACTTTGAAAAAGTTCTAGAACGTTTCTCTAAAGGGGGTAAACGAAGGATCGCGCTGGATCTTCTTTTGTAATAGGCATGTATTTTGCCTGGGATAGTCACCAAATAAAATTCCAATCAGTATTCAATACATTTTTTTTTGGTATTTATATTTATGTGACTAGTAGTGACTCAGTGACTGACAATGTTGGTACTATGTACATATTTCGTAACATTTGTGTAGTAGACTTGTATGTTGTCTTCAGATAGTCACTATGATTGCAAATGTTTTAATACATATTAGACTGTGTAATGTGCATTAAAATGTGGAAATGTACATATTCTGTAGAATAAAAAAGTTTTTATCATTTTAAATGATCTTGTCGACTTCGTCGTTACGCTGGGGTCTGGCGTTACGTTACGGTGACGGTACGAAATGTACCGCGATGCACTGAGGTGTGTGACGTCTTAGTAGCGCTTGAGCTTCCTCCTTTCCCCGCGCGCTCCGATGAGCATGACGTCATCCATCCAGCTACCTCATTTGACTTTGTTTGCACTTCACGCAGTTTGATGCACGATCATGAGGCTTTCACCCAGCATTTTTCAGCATTTGTAGCATTTGTAACATTTAAAATGATATAAAGTCTAGTCCTTCAGACTGACTATGACTTTTTTTTTACATAATGACAATGACTTGTGTTATTGGAACCGAAACCAATAAACCATTTTAATATAATGAAAATTTTGTAGAATTATAAAATCTGGTGGTTGGATGTTATGTGTAGTGTGTGTAGATTAAATACAAATTTAGTAATTTTATTACATATTTTCTCTAACTACTCTGAAATCCTAGAGTGCCCCCTCCGAGGAGAACCTCTGGATCCGCCACTGGCTTGTCGACGGGAGTCGGTTTCAGGTATCCTGTAATAAGCCTTGCAGTTTCATTAAGAGCTACGTCAACTTGTTTTGCATGGACTGATTTCTGCCATACAGGGCAGGCATATTCACCAGCAGAGAAACAGAGTGCCATTGCAGAAGTACGGACCAGTTGGAGTTGGGCACACCAATCCGAATGATGTTATTTCGTGCTGTCACCTTATGTTTAGTATTAAGGCAGTGCCGCCGATAGGTTAACGATCTATCCAGGGCAACTCCAAGGTATTTGGGGGTAAAACAATGCTCCAGTTCGGAGCCTTCCCAATTTGACTTTCAGTTTCCTTCCTGCCAGCCGATTTCGAAGGTGAAAAGCGCTGACCTGAGTTTTCTGTGGGTTCAGCTTCAGGTGGTTCTTGTTGTAGTAATCAGAAAAAGAGCTGTTGTAAGCAAATGTTCTGCATCTTCAAACTCTTCTGTCTGTACTGTCAAGGCAACGTCATCTGCATATATGAAACTTTTGCATGGAAGAGGTCTTGGCTGATCGTTTGTGTAGATGTTGAAGAGCATTGGTGACAATACGCTCCCTTGGGGTAGACCATTTCTTTGGTTTCTCCATAGACTGTGTCTTCCTTAGAATTCAACATAGAATCTTCGATTGTGTAGTAAGGTGGCAATTATTCTGGTGAAACCATAGTCCTTGGTCAATCCATAGATCTTGTGCACCATTGGACTGTATCATAAGCTGATGAAAGGTCGATAAATGCCACCGCTGGGATCTTCCCCTTGCAAACCTATCCTCTATGTGTTGAGTGAAGTGAGCTATTTGCGCTGTACAATTTCTTTGGGGTCTAAAACATGCCTGTTCAGGTATGAGTAGACTATCAATTTTTGTTAATAAACGGTTCAATAGCAAACTTTCAAATACCGTATCTTATAAAGAGACATAATAATGAGAGAGGTCGATACTCGATAGCTCTGAGGGTCAGAAGGCTCTTTCCCAGGTTTCAAGATAGCAATAATAATGAAAATGAAAATCCACAGCCTGCTTCCAGTCTCCGACCGGGTCAGGAATGGAATGAATGAAGCCCCCATCTAGCGGCGAGGATATGAACTGTGCCGGCTGCCGAGGCCTGACGCACTCCTCTGGGGCAATGATTAAATGAATGACAGATGAAATGAAATGATAGTGGAGAGTGTTGCTGGAATGAAATTTCGACAGGGAAAACCGGAGTACCCGGAGAAAAACCTGTCTGCCTCCGCTTTGTCCAGCACAGATCTCACATGGAGTGACCGGGATTTGAACCACGGATCCAGCGGTGAGAGGCCGGCGTGCTGCCGCCTATGCCACGGAGGCTAGCAATAATAATAGGCCTAAAATAATAATAGTTGTTGTTGATTAATTAGGAGCTTTGCGACATCGTTGTCATATATCCCCGTGTACTTGGGTGTGTGTATAATTTGTCTGATAACCTGTGTCATTGTGATGTCTATAGTAGTGTGTGTATTTGTAATTGAGATAGGATTTGGGTAAAAAGCGGGCATGACCTTCCATTAGGTACCATCCCGGTATTTGCCTAGAGTAGAAGTGGGAAACCACGGAATACCAAGGATGGCTGAGGTAGGAATCGAGTCCACCTCTTATGAGTTTTGCCTCACGAGGCTGAGTGAACACCGTTCCAGTCCTCAGGCCAGAATTACATTTCTTGGAAGAGCTGGGAATCGAACCCGGGTCTCCGAGGTGATAGCCAAGATAATAGCTTATAATCCATTAGTGGATATTCAGGGCCACAACGAATGGATCAAATTTAGATACTTTGTACTCATATTGTGAAATACTGTTGCCGACACTTAGAGATGCTGTATCATCGGTGGGGCAGCTTGTTCGAGCAAATAGGCGCAGTCATGCATTTCTTGGCAATTTTACAATGAGTATCAAACTATTAGTGGCTAAATTTTCGTACATGATTTTCCTTCAAGTTAAGGAAAGTAACAGGGTAAATTTCGGTATGACGATTTTTATCATCCCCTTGTAAGTTCTTGAAAGTATACACTATTCATGCTCACATGCCGGCACTTTATAAGAAAAAAGCCAAATCCCTCATAAGATGTTATGACACAATGGGTAGCCTACTCACAAACGACTATGATGACGCTCCGTTCTGTTCTATTACAGAATAACCAGACAACTGTGGACGATGTGGCCACTGCCGGCACCAGGGTAAATATATTTATCTATAGCTTTAACTATTGTTATTTCACATATCCTTTTTTAATTCAGTTAGCCTACTGACAGGAAGAATTCAAATGACAACCCTCGTTACAACTGGAGTAAGCTTCTCAGAGGGATAATTTGCCGAGTGTCCAGAAAAACAACACAAATTAGGTTGTCATGACAACCTTATGTAGGAGTATGGCTTCTCGAGAGATTGTAGAGAACTCAATGGGGCACAAAAAGGACTAACGGGAGGAATGAAAACACCCAAGTCATACCTACAAACAAGGATACTTTAAACAGAAATCGTAGTTGGTAATTAGGTAATTAATAACACTTGCTATGCGTATCTAATGTGGTTATTTACAAGACTATTATTTAGTTTCCACGCAGTACTAACAGATAATGCCAGTAGTACCAAAAGGCATGACAGTCGAATGCGCGGCGGATAACGAGTCAGCCCGCAATGGACAGTGGTGAACAATCCAGCAATCAGATAAATGTTCAACGTCAGTATTTATATAACTGTACCAAGGTGTTCACATGTATTAACAACATAACTAGCATTAAAAGCGCGAACGCAATATTTACATGAGTGCTATAAAACTAACGGAATTCAAGTAAAATGACTCGCTGTAATAGAAGCTTTTATAACTAAATATTTGTACCGTATGTGTACTCGTATATTATATTGTACATAAAAGTTATGTACTGAGCCCGTATTTATTAAAAGAATTGATGGATGAGATAGGCAAGAGGGGAGAGGTAGAGTGTGTCGACAAGCCACGTGACACACCGCCGGAGGAGAGCGAGAAGCGAACGAGTCGATGATTTTATTGTGTTTATTTTTTTAAATTTTACACCGACAAAGGAGGCCAGAGGTAGAATATTTTATTAAGTCTGCACACGTGTTAACATAAAATTGCCAAGGGTTGACTTGTTAGTTGGAAGAGGGGAAGATTTTACCGCCCATGTAAGGCACCTGCCTGTCGCAAGCCAATCAGAATGGTTGATTGAAGCGCTGAGATGGATTAATTATCTTATGAACCAGTAATCAAGAAGAAATAAATTTGGCAATAATAAATAGAAGAAATTTTCTCCGTAAATATGGTTATTTTTAAAATTATGTGCAATTACTCTCTGAGAAGATATTGCAAGAATTCGAAAGTGCGCGAATGTTTAGGCACACATGCCATCAAAAAGTCGCTTGGAAGGGGAATGAGTGGAGATGGAAAATCAGAACCTATTATCAAGTTCTAGACGACGGACCTGTGATGGCAGACGGATGGGAACATTTGTTTAAACGCTAAGTGCGTGAAATTGCAGTAAAACGTTTTGAAGTACGAGTAATGCACTAGTGATGTGTGATTTGAAAGTTGAAACTGTATAAGTTGTGTCAGAATTGCTATTTCAAGAGAAAAAAAGTCCTCTCGGCACGCCGGAAGGCGGAGGTAGATTTCACCGGACAAACTTGGGGATAGTCGAAAATAGGCAGAATATGCAGGTTTTCGTAGAAGGATCAGACCACATTTATTGCGTGAAAGTATTTTATAATTGGAGATTAATTAACTTTGTTTTTCGTCATTTTATGCATATTTTAAACATTCTATTGTCTTATGATGACGGTAACCTTCTTGTCATTTGGAGTCCATTTTTATACTTGTGGTCACACTATCCTTATGCAAAGTTTCGACACTGATGTGTAACTATGTAACGGTCTGTTACTTCTTCACGCAAAATTATATCTCCCGCAGAGATGTTGGTTGGTTCCTCAGTTTAGGGGCTGCGACAACGTGGTCATGTAACCCCGTGTACTTTGGGTGAGTGTCTGTCTGATAAACGGTGTGAATTGTGATAGCTGTATTAGTCTGTAATTCAGGTAAGGAATGCAGACGCTCAATTTCAAGCAGTAGTTCCTAATGTTGCTACCAGATACTACCGTCAACGACACCTAGCTGTGAACTTGGCTACTAGATGCCACCGCAATCAGCAACTCGCAACGAACGTTGGAACTTCCCCTCCAAAGGAAAGCATACTGAGGGATTTTTAGCGCTCTTAGAAAATCTGACGACTTTGGCCGGCTTTGAACCCGCGACCTTGGGCATAGGAGTTCAGCATGCTACCAGTTCCGATACCGAAGTCGCTTCCCACTGACATATGAAAACTGAATGTGATCTCGTGCAGTGGCGTTGTCATAGCAACTGCTGATGGTCATCCCTTATCAATTAAAAGTAAAGTTGTCATGGCAACCTCTCTTGGCACTTGGCATTTTCTTATAATTTAAACCATTTGGTTCACCCCGAGGCGTAATGGTGGGTCATATCAAAAATTCTTTCAGACAAAAGTTTTAGGTAATTATTAGAGGAATATTGTCCATTTTGTGCGGTTTTGATATTGTGCCTATTAACAGAGATATGATTAATGTTTCCCGAAAAACCCACTTTTTCCCACCCCTTTGGTCAATGGTTGGTGCTATCAAAAAACTTATTTGACATACATTTTTGGCACTTATCCGACACATATTATGAACTTTGAAGGGATTCGATATTTCATGTATTAAGAGAGTTATAGCGATATTTCACTTTTTCGAAAAAAGCCCCCCATTTTTACCCCCTTTGACCGATTTTGCCCATTAACGAACTCGACCGAGATTTTATAGGCATACATATTATGTAAAAAATTCAAAGTGATTGGTGCAAAATTACGGCAGTTATCGTGTCCACAAGAAACTGATATATATATATATATATATATACATATATACATAAATTATATATAAACTTTTGAACTGACGGTGGTTTTGGGGTCTGGGGGATGTGAAACGCGAAGATATGTCGAAATTTTCCGGAAGTCGAAACATGGGACCCATTGCAATAGTTAGCTTTCTAAAGAAATCTACCTAATACGATGTTGTATGCGTGCAATTGAGGGAATTCAATGAGTGCGGGAGTTGAGATTTTTATGACAGCAGGTGACGCATGCACAGCCGCGAACATTTATATGAGAACGCTGATAAGCAAGCTTAGTGATGCGTGGACAAATCAAGCACTTAGAGATTTATCAATGCAGTCGAGGGTACTGTACTGTGTTTGGATTGTTGGGACTTATAATATTTTTGAGATTGAGCAAGCGAAGAGGAACTTATGAACATTTTTAACGTTATAAGGCGACTTGCTGAACATTTCGAGAGTGATAGAACATTTCTGCAATATTATTGCCAGATAAGCTAGTGAACTAATACACATTTAACGACACAATTAAATGACATCTACCAAAAAAAAAAAAAACAATATGGCATTTCAAGCTGCAGTAAGGGGAACATATGTCATAGTTTTTACAAGAAGTAGCATGTGAACTAAATTATGCAAGGTGTTAAATGAGATGTTATCATGATTTAGCGAGTGAGTGCGATGTACGATCATGATCTGACTAGTGGGTGTAACTCGCTACTGCAACACTATGATGCAGAGAAGAAGAAGAAGGAGAAGAAGAATACCACTTAAACAAATGGAAGCAACACACATCATTTCGACAATGATGGGGAATAAAGAAGTCATCATTCACGCTCGAGGAAGAAGAGAGATGCAAACCAGGAAGCAATACGAGAAGTGCCAACCTTTTAATACAATGATTTAGTCAATTAACGAGCATGGAGAGATTTTCTGCAGAGTTTTTCTCTTTTGAGTTTGATCGGTGAGCTTAGTGTTTGCGACTGACAAGTGTAACGTCACATAGGATTTTTAATGGTGTATGGCCGGTGTTCCGTACTCGGAATATTAATTATAGAGGAGTTAAAACCAAATCCAAACTTTATTTCTTGAGCGTTTTCCTAAATACTTTTTAAACAACTCCAACAAAAACGTATTGCCTCACGACATGCAATTGTCTTTTTTTTAAAACAGAAAGGCTGTGTCAGAACTCTCATAATAACAATCCCAAAATTACAAAAATACCATTGAAATCAAATGTTTCCTAACAGCCAGTATAGGACTTTTGAGGCCATGTTTGTAGCCAGTAGCCTAGCCATTTCAGTGAGGAGTTATGCCACAGTTTACGCTTATCGTCATTTTTGCCCTGTCACTAAATTGTAATTAACCCGACGATGGGTCGGCTACGATTTTCATTTTAAGTAGGGTTCCAAACTCAGTTATTCTGTTACTCGCTGGAAAGGATGTCCAGTGAATTGTGAACCATAAATGCATGGTGAATGATGTGATTTATTTCAGATTGTATAGTCTACGTGTGTGTTCCTACGAAAATGAGGTCATGAGAGCCGATAGGTGCTGCCTGTGATGGTATTTGGTCTACGTGTGATACTGAAGTCAAGGGGTCAGGTTGTTGAGCCGCCATTGACAAATGAAGGCATGTGTGCGCCGGTGGGATGCCGAGCTGCCTTGTCGTGCCAAGTTTCAGTGCATCGTATTTGTGTTGGAGCTTTCCCGGTTGCAGATCGGAGAGGTGCTTTCTCTCATCTGGTGGTTGATGCTCCAATTTAGCGGCGAAAGAAACACGCGAGTTGCACACTGGTATTTTTGAAATAATTGGTTCTGTAGGTGCGCTGGATCCTCAAATAGAGGCAGATATTAGCTCAAATATACATTTTTATTCTTGTTTGTTTGGCTACATGTAAAGTAGGGACAGTGCGTACTGTTACCAGATGATTTTGGCTAGCTAACATCAGGAATCAGCTGTGAGGCAGGAATTTGATTTCAGAGAGTGTGCGGTATTGTATTTTGTTGGAGCTGGTACTGGTGAAGTTAAATAAGCCTCTTATAGGCAGACCTTTGTGCCTGCATTCTTTAGGTTGAGTTAGTAACTGGTCATTTGTTTGTACTCATCAGCACCACACTTTGTGGAGGCCCCGTTCCCAAAGTAGGCTTGAATGGTGAGGAATAGCGTACTGTAGTTGGCGTGCCGACATTCTGATTCATTCCTGATGAGTTCTTAGATTTGTGTTGCTGTTGCAGTAACAATACGTAGAGGATTAGTTAGATTCAATTACGTTTGTTTTGTTTCATTGTATTAGTGTGTTGATATCAGTCAGGAATGCTCGTTACTCGCCAGTTGTGCTATTTTCCCATGTTCAGCTCATTTGATGGACTAAATAACCGATCGACACATTTGCTGGATGCGAAGGCTGGACATAAAAAGGGGGGTTGTCGCAAATGTAGTTTGTTTTCCTGAGCCATACCAACATTCCACAATATGTCAGTCAAATTAATTGTTCTTTGTTTTTGTTTTGTTAGGTCAGCTAACGAAATGATTGGATTTCCACGTCTACTGACGTTTTTTTTTTTTTTTTTTTTTTTTAATTTTCAAGTTTATTTTCTATTATGGTGTTTGAAACCATTTTTCAGTGTTGCCTAAAATTAGTAGGCTAATCGAAATGTAATGTTTTTCAGTCGGTCAACACGATTGTACACAATTGTAATGGGTGGTTCCCTAATCCTAAAAAAAATAACGTAAGATTAATAAATATACTTGGATGACCAGTTTCGATCGTCAAGCTATCATCAACAGATCATTACGCTTAGGCTATCAAATCTACTATGTGTTTATAAGTATGGGTTATGACATTTACAATGTATACTTATTTAGTTGCAGTAGTGATTAATCTGGCACAACTTGTCCAGATATATGATTTTTGTAGAGATAATGGTGACCTTGTGATTGACCTTCAAGTTTGTTTGTGATTATGTGATTGTTATTAAATGGCCTGGTTATTGTGGATTGTGCACTTAGCTGTTGAGCGATGTGTGGTCCATTTCCGTGCAGGTGTTGTATCACCTGCTGTCTGCACTGAACGGGATGGTATTTCCTGTCTGGTTATCTCTTATCCCTCCTTAGCTTGCACACCGCATTCCATAACTGCCTGTGTTTGTTGAGCAATGTAATACATGTGTGTTGCCAAGTCTAGAACATCCTAATATGGTGTATGTTACTGTATTCTGAACTTCCTCAACTATTAAAGGCCAGTTTTCATTCTCGCCACACATAAGCTAAAATGTCCTATAAGCGCTACCCGGTCTAATGAGAATGTCTCGGAACTTTTTATACTGCCGTAAATGCCAGCTTTGGTTTATTGAAGATAATTTACAAAGTACATCCTGATCCAGCAACATGCTTCCCTATGTTGCTCCCTTTTCTAGCTTGGTTGTTTCTCGTTTACAACGGGGAGTGTTTTCTAGTAGTGTAAAGAGAGGTGAATTCTCCATGAAAGTGTGCTCGTTTAAATTACTAGTGTTGTTTATTTTAGCTAAGTGTATCTCGATCGCTTCCTTTATGTCAAGAGCTCTTCCTTTCGGTTCGCGAGGTATGATTTTTAAGTCGGTCATACATCATAATTATACTTTATTACATTGCTCGATAAATACAGGCAGTTAGGAATGCGGGGGAGAATTATGAGATAACGAGATAGGAAATACTTTCCAGTTCAGTGCAGACAGCGGGATAGACAACACCTGCACGGAAACGGACCACACATCGCTCTACAGCTAAGAGCACAATCCACAATAACCGGACCATTTAATAACAATCACATAATTCTTGACAAGTTGTGCTAGTTTAATCACTACTGCAACTGCTGTAAATAAGTGTATATATTGTATATATCATAAACTATACTTATAAACATAGATTTAACAGTCTAAGTGTATAGGATGTGATGATGATCGCTTGACGATCGAAGCTGGTCATCCAAGTGTATTTATTTTCTATATTTTGATGGTGTGATTTCATTTACCTTTGGAAGAATTACCTCATTTTATTTCTAAACAAGCTGTACCCGGCATGCGTTGCAATGCCAATCAAAGAAAGTGTTGGCATTGTAATTTGGTTTCTTGAAGTGCTTTTGGATACACAAATTTTTCTTCAATTTCCGTTAACTGCCTCTAAGCTATCGTAAAATGGATTTACTAATTTTGAAACATATGTGGGAGCGTGCGCAACAACTCACCAAAGTTTCATTGCAATCGGATGAATGGTATATGAACGCAGATGGAACTTTGCTGAAACACTTCACGTGTCGTCACTCATTTGTTGCATCTACTCGTGCGCTACCTATTGTAAAATGGATTTGCTAAGTCGAAAACCTTCCCTGGCGTATACACAGCAAATCATCAAAGTTTCATCGCAATCGGATGAATGGCATATGAACGCATGTGGGATTTTGTTTAAACGATTCGCGCGCCGTCACTCATTTGTTGAATCAACTCGCGCGCTACCTATTGTATAATGGATTTACTAAGTCAGAAACCTTCCCTGGAATGTGCACAACAACTCACCCTAGTTTCATCACAATCGGATGAATGGTATATGAACGCAGATGGAACTTTGTTGAAACGGTTTGTGCGCCGTCACTCATTTGTTGAATCTACTCGTGCGCTGCCTATTGTAAAGTATATTTGCTAAGCCAGAATCATTCCTTAGAGTGTACTCAATATCTCACCCAAGTTTCGCCGCTATCGGACGAATGGTATATGAACGCATACGTGACTTTGTTGAAACGCTTCACGCGTCGTAGCTCATTTGTTGAATCTACACGTGCGCTGCCTATTGTAAAGTGGATTTACTCAGCCAGAAACCTTCCCAAAAGAGTACACAACATCTAACCCAAGTTTCATAGCTATCGGACGAATGGTATATAAATGCATAAGGGACTTTCTTGAAACGTTTTGCGTGTCGTCACTCATTTGTTGAATCTACTCGTGCGCTATCTACTGCGAAATGTATTTACTCCCCCAAGTTTCATTGCTATCGGACGGATGGTATATGAGCACATACGGGACTTTGTTGAAACGGTGTGCACGTCGTCGCTCATTTGTTGAATATACTCGTGCGCTACCTATTGTAAAGTGGATATACTAAGCCAGAATCCTTCCTTAGAGTGTACTCAATATCACACCCAAGTTTCATTGCTATCGGACGAATGGTATATGACCTTATACGGGACTTTGTTGAAACGATTCTCGTGCCGTCACTCACTTGTGTAATCTACTCGTGCGCTGCCCATTGTAAAGTAGATTTACTAAGCCAGACATCTTCTCTGGAGTGTTCACAACATCTCACCCTAGTTTCATCGCTATCGGACGAATGGTATATGAACGCATACGTGGCTTTGTTGAAACGCTTCGCGCGTCGTAGCTCATTTGTTGAATCTACTCGCGCGCTGCCTGTTGTAAAGTGGATTTACTAAGCCAGAAACCTTCCCTGAAGTGTACACAACTTCTAACCCAAGTTTCATAGCTATCGGACGAATGGTATATGAATGCATACGGGAGTAGTGGTTTTGTGACAGTTCTAGCGCCACCTCCACCTCCCCGTCTCACAAGATGGCGGCGGCGCGATATCTCTCGAACGCATGGTCGGATTTTGACGAATGAGGTGTCATTGAACTCGGGCTGATACCCCCTTTCCAATGGACAACATACTTCCACTCTAAAATAAAACCTACCCCTACCAAGGGGCGAAATTGTATTTTTTTAGAAAATCTTGCTTTCCAAGTGCAACATGTGAGAGTTTGAATGCCAATATGGAATTAAACGTTGTTCTACACAAGAGACATGTGTTCGGTGGAAAGCTACTATGAATTAACATGCTTGTTTTCTGTTTTTTTACGCATGCCCACTCATGGCTCTTGTAAGAGGGTGGGGGAGCGGATCCCTGTGGACGGGTTGTTGTTGACGGGTCATTGTTGGTGGGTCATTGTTGACAGGTCATTGTTGACAGGTCATTGTTGACAAGTCATTGATGACAGGTCCTTATGGACAAGTCCTTGTGGACAGGTCCTTGTGGACAAGTCCTTGTGGACAGGTCCTTGTGGACGAGTCCTTGTTGCCAGGTCCTTGTGGACGAGTCCTTTTGGACGAGTCCTTGTGGACAGGTCCTTGTGGACGAGTCCCTTTGGACTGATCCCTTTGGACTGATCCCTTTGGACCGGTCCCTTTGGACTGGTTCCTACGGACTAGCCCATGAATTTATTTAAATTATGTCAAAGGGCCTAACTACATTTTGCGTGTAAAGCAGTTTGTTGAACTGACGTTTTTCACTAATCTCCCACTACTATAATGGGATAACGATATGAAAGGAAAGTGACGAAATACATGTGAACACGTGTGAGATGTCATTATTAGCATCCTCCTTGTGAAACAAGTCACATCCTGTTTTGGTTCATACGTGAGAAAATGCAAGTTCATGTCTAATATGACCTAACACAGAGGTGTTTACCTGTGCACGTGCACGATAAGATCTAACAAGTCACAACCTGTTTTGACAGTGGTGGGAGGTGAAGGGGAGGAGAGGGGGAGAGTCAGTGTAAGAGAGAACACAGGTGAAGAGAGAAAGAAATATGTATTGCTCATAATACATGTGGAGCTGAGGACTGTACATAGGACTGTAGGTTAAGTACAACATGAGTGAATAAATAAATAAAAGGCACACAGGTTCACACAACATGTAATTTATTAATCCAAGAATTAAAGGCGGAGCTAAATCCCAACCATTTTACATATAGTTTATTTCCTTTTTGTTTCAACACGTTTTCCACAAGGTAATGTTTAGGAAACACTGTCTTTTGGAGTTCTTGGAGATAAAACCCGCCTTTTATGGGTTGATGGTTGAGGTCCTCGAGTAAATAGGTGACTGGACTGTTCAGGTTGACTTGACGAATTCGAAATAGTTCAGTCCCCCAATTTGTTGTGTAGCCCTTGTCGAAGACGGACTTGAATTTTCTCACACGAACATGGTCCCCAATGTTAAGGCGATGACGTTTAGGGTCTGCTGCTTTTGTGGGGTTAAACAGTTTATCCAGTTGTGGAATATTTTTGGTCACAAGTCGTGGCTTGGTCCCAATGGTTCTGTGTTTGGTGTCATTGTAACGTGACACTAGCTCAGGTAACAAGTCCAACCAGCGATAAGTGCCCTGAGCGGTAAACGCTTTCCACATATGGGTTTTCAATGTTCGGTTGAACCGCTCGACCACGCTGGCTTAGAGATTGCTGTACGTGGTGTAATGCTGAATATCCTTAGATTTGAGAAAACTGGAGAAATCCTTGTTGAAAAATTATTTTCCCTGATCGGTTTGTAGCAGCTGAGGTTGACGTTTGGATTGTTGAATAATATGTTGAAAGGTCTTGGTGACTAGTGGACCAGACTTGCGTCGCACAGGTTCAACAAACGCCATGTTGGAATACACATCAATGACCGTCAACATATAGCGTACACCATCGTTAACGCTAGCATAGGGAATAATTTCAACCAAGTCTGCTTGCCAAAGTTCATCCACACCCTGTGAAATCACCTTGAGTCGCTGATAGTGACGTCTAGCTGGACGATGCAACTCGTGAGCAATACCCATTTTAATGGGTGAGGGCTTAAACAATTATTTTGGCATTTCGAAGTTCTTCCTCAATTTCTTGAATTTCCCAATCGTGACCAGTATGGCCGGCTTGACGTGAAGCATGCAACAGCTCTAGTCGCTGGACGAGTTTATTGGGATTGTGCCAGTAGGTAACATCCACAAGGGGTTTTAATGGTTTAAATGTCACTCCTGAAGCGGACACTTTACGACGACCACTTTGACTAGTGTGGAACATTTTTGCAATGATGGTTTTATATTTTTGAGATATAATGGCATTCACTTGCTGAGAGGGATCATACTGTCTTTTGTGGGCATGGGTGTCCAATAAAATGGATTTATATTTAACAAGGTCCTCTAGCGTATAATCTAGGGATGAGGGAGTCCGAGAGAATAGTAGCTTTTACAGTCCTGGTGTTAATTTATAGTTGATCATTTTAATGACAGCTTTAGTACGACTAAATTTAATCGATGAATCACCAATTTTAAAACTATCATCCTCATAGCGAACACCATACGTGGTATCTGTGTTTCCAATAAATAGATTGGTGAAATAGGGTTCCAGTGTTGATCCATAATATTTTATTAAAATGTTTTTCAGTTGAGCTTTATGTTGAGGGGTGGCCAAGAGTTGTGAAAATGGAGACGATCTGGAAGGGCAAGGTGTTTCGACCATGACCAAGGATTTCTTTTTTCTTAAAAACTCTGCAAGGGGTGATGCCTTTTTTGAGGCGTAAACACTTGTTCCTCATCATCCTCAACTTCGCTAACACTAGTTAAATCTTCCTGTTCCTCTTCCTCTTCCTCAGGGTCCTTGTGGTGCGTCTGAGTGGTTTGTGAAACGGTAGGTGGCGTTTCATATGGCATGAAAGAGGGTTTCAACATGGCTTGTAGCGGAGGGGCTAAATGTTGTTGAATAAACAAAGCATGATCCGCACGTGATCGTTTCAATTGACGGAACTTTTGGCGAATAGTATTTTTTGCTCTAATAATATGCTTTTTCAATTGACTCTCTGCTAACGCCATGGTGTCTTGACAAATGACTTGAGAGGGAATGACACAGTGCCTTAAATAGCAATAAAATGATCAAACCCTAAGCGATACCGCCCTTGGTTGAGTTCACTTTGTTTGTCAATCACTAAACAAGCATGACGTTGAGTGTTCCAGCACTTGCCACACAATTCTGTAAACATTTGAAAGGTCATATCCGGATTCACATGTTCATTATAAATGTGACGACTGTTCCTCTCGTCCTGGCGAAATAAAACAATAACATTGGCATTGTCACGAATCAACTGTTTGGACATTTTAGAATACGTTTGTCCAAGATAGAAGCAATCGATATGTTTGTGTCGACCCATGCTGAAATAGCTTTGAATGATGTCTTGTCGTTCAGTGGATACATCATCGAAAATCATGAGTGAATCAGGCTTTACCTCATCCGGTGAAATAACATTTTCTTGCGTGGAAAATGTAAAATACCCCATATTCTCATTTTGTAATCCAGACATGACTTGATCCAGAAACACGTAGAGGGGTTGGTAGAGAGATTTTGCGAAAATATAAATATTTTGAAAACACAGACCATTGGGTGCTGTAATAAGTGTCAGCAAAAGATTGGTCTTTCCACAGCCGGAAGGTCCCGCAATGATGCAGCGAATAGAGATGGAAGCAGTGAACCATGACGTTGTTCGCGTGATGTGGGGCAGAGATGGGAAACCATGTCCCCCACGGGGAATGACTCTTGCTGCTTAATTATCTTCATTTCAACTAAGGCTTAGAGAGGCTAGCAGGCTGTCTATATACATCGCACCGAGCCTTGTCATAGAAACAGTAGACTCGTACTACAGGTTGACGATGGATGCCTTTGGACGAGCATTGATGGTCAAAGCTAGGTCTGTTCCCATACATGATCCTAAACAAGAAACAGATCCTGCCAATAAACACTATGTGGATAGGTCAGTAGTGCCACACACAAAACAAGGAGATTATGACTTTAAAGGAAAGCGGTTAACCCATGTAAAACATCCTCAAGTGTCTACAGACGTTACTACAAAAAAGTATGTGGATAACAAGGTGTTTGAGTTTTATGATAAAGTGCCTCAGCTTACGGTGGATGACTATAGCGCTAATTATCACCGCATTATTCACGAGGAAGACCCACAAGAAGATGATGATGTCTGTACCAAGCGATACGTGACCTATGAAATGAAAAGGCTTTATGAATTTATCCCATCTGTATTTTTAGTGTATCTGACAAATGTAAAACCTGTGAATGAGAGAAACCATATACCGCTAGTTCATGACCAGCACTTTACCTATGTGCTTGCTTCGGGTTTAAGCCACTATCGATTACACTATAATGGAACCATTCACATCAAATATGCCATACCTGATGAGAACCATTTACAAATAGAGATAAATGGTCATAGGATGTTGGTCCACAACCATGAAATGGTCAATGCAGGAGGCGAATTATCCTTTCATCTCATGTTGACATGGTATGAAAAGCAAGCTGGAAAAAACATAAACGATTTCCCACTTTATGTAGAATTGGAATATACAGTCATGAAATAACAATCTGACGTTAGTTGTGACTTAAACTTTCTTGTGAAAGTTTGTTGGTCATCATCATCATGGTGAAACAAAGATATGTGGTGAGAAAGACTAAAAATATGACCCTGTCCTTGGCAAAGCCTGGGCTTAAGACATTCGTGGACAAGCCCTTGCGAAAGAAAAAATAAAAAATAATGTGTTGACCATAAAGAAAGCTCTTCGAGCAGCACAGAGACATGTTATTCCAAACCGTCAGCGACAGGGTTCAAAACAAGGGCGAGTGATCCCCGTCCCCAAACGAGCGGGATTTTTACCTGCATTATTCGCTGGTCTGGCTGCTCTAGGTTCACTTTTAGGCGGTGCCAGTGCAGTGGCAAAAACTATTAAAGCCGCTCAACAGGGCAAGCAACAACTTAAAGAAAGTCACCGACACAATGAAACAATGGAAGCCATTGCTCTGCGGGCTAGAAATGTCAATTTGAAGCCAGCCTTTTATCAACAAGGATTTGGAATTTCACCTTTTCGAAATAAAATAAAAACAACTTTAACCTCAGCCATAGCAAGACATGCCCTGACACATCAATAAGTGGAAAGCTATGCTAAACAACTGAAGCTTTCTCATTTTCGAGGTGTGTTTATGCGAAACCAATTACCCTCACGACCCTGGAAACATGAATGTGCTGTTGTCAATTTGGATGATCACCGAGGACCTGGAACACATTATGTAGCTTATGTCAAAGAGGGATCCACTGTATGGTACTTTGACAGTTTTGGGAATTTGCCCCCGCCCATGGAACTAGTGGCCTATTTTGGAAACAGGATCAAGATATATTATAATGTGAAACGTGAGAAAACGTTTAACAGCCAACAGTGTGGACGTTTGTGTTTAATTTTTGTATATAAGACGCAGCATAAGCAAAAACGTCAACAGTATATCGGTGGAAAGTAAGACGTTTACACTGCATGGACGTGGACCTGAAGTGAGCCTAGACTTTTACCCAACTATCGAATTGAGTGAAAAACCCTATGGTTTAGGACTTGTTTCACTTGAAACGTACAATAGAATATACAACATACGTGAAAATGTGAACAACAAGTGTTACTATTGTTACGTGCCACCCCCCTAGTGGCACTTTTGTTAACTGGATTACGGTGGGGTACAAAGCACAACACCAATTACTGCTTAAAGAAATAATTAACTTTATTGTGGCCAGAAAATTACACGAATCAGCAAATACAAGCAATTAGGAGCCTTACTCCTGTTTCGTCAAGTCTCTTCCTTGAGCGCTCTTGGCCCTTCCACTTGTCAACAAACCACAGAAGTTAATCCTGCCGCTAATGAGCCTAGTGGCCTTGACAGAACTACATGCAACTTCTTTCTAATGTGCGCCTACTACAGTACTTACGAGCACTTGCTGCGCGCTGTTCACCAGCTGGGAGAAACAATGTCACTTAATTTCGACACCACAATATCTGACACTCAGTGAAAGCACACTTACTCAGAACACGGCAGTCCCCTGTATGTTCCTTACTTCGCCGCTACACTAGGGGTTTCGCAAGTCACCACACTTCTGTCGCTCAGAATAAACGCTCACACTAGCTCGTAAAACACAACAACAACTGCTTCACGGGTCACTCTTATATAGCAGGCCGGTGACTCAATAAATGGTTCTAGATCCATCCAGAGTCCACGGCTTCTCGAGGTTTCCACCGCTGGTCCAGTCACGAATCTTCTGGACTATCCCTTTGTCTGTAGTAGCCCTGTTGCATAAGGCGCGCGCAATACAGGAGGCAAGCCACAGCCCAGCCCCTGGGGCAGTTGTGACTCAAGCGGCGAGCGATGACACAAACTCACTGCCGTAACACTATGATGATTCTGTACTCACCCTGAAATCTGGTGGATACACGATAGATGACATTTATGATCACATTTATGTGGTGTTGATCAATGAATATGGTTTAAAGTCATTTCTCGATGGAACGCGCAAGTTTGAACTTGTAGGAAATACCAACACTCATCGCTGCAGTATTTTTTCTACATTCAAAATTGACTTTAAAACTCACCCCGATTCTATTGGTCCATTACTAGGATTTAAACCACGCGTGTTGGAGCCCAACAAAAACATGAATCAGACCATGAAGTGAAATTCATTGAGGACCATCATGTGTCGGTGATGTGTAGTATTATTAGTCAAGTGTACACCAATCAAGAACCGTCGCATTCGCTTTATGACTTTATTCTAACATCGCCCAATGGCTATATTATTCGTGAAAACCCTCCAGTGGTGCTTTTTCATTCTGTGGCTGTCGATGGTATTAGTAATATAACATTAAGACTGATCAATAGAGAGCAACAACTCATTGATCTAGATTCTACCACACCAGTGACTTACAAGTTGGTGCTAAAGCCACTATGAAGTTTGTATATAAAGCAACAGCACCGTCTAGGAATGGTGTTAGTTGTTTACCACGTGAATACACGTTAACATCTCTGAACAAGCAGATTTTACAGCATTTGGGTTACCACGTCAACCCCCACGATGAATTCTATCCTAGAGGTAGCGAACCACATCGAGGAGCAACCAGGAGTGGTAAGAATTGATCTCCATTCTTATCAAGCTCAAACACCTGGACTCAATAACAATTATGAAATTCAATTTGTTATCAACAACCAAGATATTTACACTCTACCGCATGAAAGTGTTATTCAGATTGAAGGTCGGCTCACCAAAGCCGATGGCTCTACACCCACCTCATCCAAGTTAGCCAACCATGCTTTCGCCTTTCTGTTTTCTGAAGTGCGTTACGTGATTAACGATATCATGGTGGATAGCACTCGAAATGTGGGTATTTCCAGTGTCATGAAACTACAGTATATCCCTCTTATAGTGAGGAAGAAGCTAAAACACTTTGCATGGCGGGTTGGTGCCCTGACTCGATCAATGACTGGATGGTACACACCGATGGCACCTTTACTGGATATTTACCTCTTAAACTGATTTTAGGCTTTGCTGAAGATCACCAGCGCATTGTGGTCAACACAAGGCAAGTGCTTTATCTGGTGAGAGACAGGCGTGATAATAATGCACTCAAGGGAACCGACAATGCCCCCATTGATTCAAAAATTCAACTACAACGCTTGCTATGGAAAGTGCCTCATGAGACCCTTAACGATAGCAAAAAACTTGACATACTCAAAATTGTAAAGAAAGATATACCTTCACCCATGGAATTTAGAAACTGGGCACTCCATGAGTACCCGCTATTGTCCACCACCAACACACACAGTTGGTCTATAAAAACAGCCCGCTATACAGAGAGACCTCTCTACATGATTGTGGGTTTTCAAACGAATCGCAAGTATCAACAAACCAAAGATGTCATGCAATTTGATCACCTGCAATTGAGAAATGCACGTCTTTTCCTCAACGGTGCTGTGTTTCCCTATGAAGGGTAGGATTTAGATTGTTCAAAAAATAAGTTTGGCCCCCTATACGACTTGTTTTCTACATGTAGATGGTCGTATTATCAAACAAAGAATTGCTCAATGTTTTCACCCCAAGCTTTTAAGACAAGGGCGCCACTGATTGTCTTTGACTGTTCCTACTTTGAAGAGTCTGTCAAACCATCCAATATTGACATTCGACTAGATTTTGAAACGCATGACAATGTTCCAGCCAATACGACGGCCTACTGTTTGATTATTCATCACAAACAAGTCAACTATTATCCACTGTCCAACCAAGTGACAAGTGTATAAATAGCAGGTCAACCCACGTCAAACCGCTCAGTCATGTCTTGCTTTCAAGCCTCAAGAGAAGTTACATCCGTGAATTTAAAATCTGAGGAACAACTTTTCAAGACCTTTGCGACGTGGCCGGTGCCTTTTATAAACCCTCAAGCCTTAGCGGCCGCTGGATTCTACTATTTAAAAACAATAGATGAAGTAAAATGTGTGTTTTGTCCCATCTTCTTAGACCAATGGCAAGAAAGTGATGAACCCATGCAGGAACATCAGCGCTGGTCACCTGCCTGCCCCTACCTGTGCAGAATGGAGGTGGGTAATATACCCTGTCATTCAAGTTACCCCTCACTCATGCCTCTGAGTGATGAAAAAAGTTATGATACGTGTGAACTTTATGGTGTCAACAGTGCTTCAGTGAGCAGCTCACAGTCAAAAACACCCAGTTTAGAGACATTAGAATATCATCGGTGTTATGGCCACTATAAACACAAAATACTTTTTTGTTGTATGAGATGGTACCGCCTCTATCCTAGAATGAAAGAAGAATGTAAAACTTGTTATGCTAATAAAATAATGTAATTAAAATTGGTTGTTGTTGTTATATTATTATTTCTTATGCCCTCCTGTCATATCCTAACCTCTATAGTGACTACTCGATGTTTTTATTTTCTTTTACTAGAATGGAATGTAAGTAAATGACATGGGTACACTTTACTGAACAATTGTCAGTCTGTGGTCAGTTGGACTTGATCCAAACAAGAGTGAACATGTTGCGTACACTGATTGTCGACTGTCAAGGGTTTAAAATTGGAGATAACAAATTTATATTTAAAGAAGTGGCCATTATCGATTGTTCCACTTTTTGGATATCACAAGCTACCCATTTGGTGTTTAAACCACCTTATGCGTTTGATTTATAAGACAAGAGTTTAGTGTTTTTCAGTCGGTCAACACGAATGTACCCAAAAGAGATAGGTTATGCCCTAATCCTGAAATAAATTACATGAGATTAATAAAACACTAGGATGACCAGTTTCGATCGTCAAGATGTTTGAAATACAGGTGAAAATATTTACAATATGTACAATTATTTAGTTGCAGTATTGGTACTGCAACTGTCAGTGTATGCTAAATGCAGTATATATGTTAGGTGAAATGCTAAATGGTGATAGCTATCCGGAGTTTGTACTTTGGAGAGATTATATGGTTGTAAAAATCAACTATGGTTAAACTATAAAATTATAGGCTAACTACTTATCTGATTGTCGTCCTTACTACAGCTACTCGCAGTTTTCGTGCTCACTGTAACTCACGGTGCGGTCGACTGCGGTGGTTATCTTAACGACTGGTTTTTCCCTGCTTTCTCCCCCCTGACCATACGTGCTGTGCGGAGTCATAGCGATGTGTTTATGTGAGGTGTTGCCAACCTAGATAAGATGTATGTTATTGAATGAGGTGAGTCTACAACTATTAAAGACCGTGGATTAGCCCTCGCCACGCGTGGACCATAAGCCATTCGAACTAAGCGTTGACGGTCTTATGAGGACGTCCCGGCACCTTTAATACTGCCGCTAATATGGGCCTTGGTTTATTGCAGATGAAAAGTACATCGTACACCTGATCCAGATAACATTTACCTATTAAAAACCCCTAATTTCCCCCTTTTTATCTAGCTTGGCTGTGTCGCTAAATTGTGTCTTGTTTCCGACAGGGTGTGTTTTTTAGTAGCGTGAAGAGGGGTGAGCTCTCCATGAATATGTGTTCATTTAGATTGTTGGGATTGTTTCGTTTGGCTAGGAGTATCTCGATTGCTTCCTTTATGTCAAGAGCTCTGCCTTTCGATTCGTGATGGATTATTTTAACCACAACGTTTGATTTATTGTGTGATAAAGACCGTAAACAAACCCAGTGGATTGAAACTCATATGCAACTAGACTGGAAGCAAGGAACCATTTCATATAAGCACCTGGACAAGGTCATGAAAGCCCACTTGTCTTCTGCCCATGTAGTATTTGTGAAAGGTGGTGAAAAACGTCAATGGCTAGAACCATTTTTGGCGTCTTACTGTCAATGTATCGATATAATGGACATGGGCTGTCCCTCGCTGCAAACACTCATGGACCGCTGCCCCTGTGACAATATTACCAATAAATCCCTGGCACAGGTGTGGCAATTGTTTCATTGGCTAACCACCAATGCCTGCTGGGAGTTGTTAAAAAATTGAAACTAAAGGTTTACCTGTGGATGACACCAGTGAGATTTCTACAAGCGACGTGTAAACATCAACGTGATACCATGGAGAAAGGGGATGCTACCGATAAAGCGATTGGAAAGTTCTTTGTGTGTAAAAAGAAACTAAACAGTTTTACCAAAGAAGAATTATTGGCTCTTCCAAAATCATTCATTTATTATGTCGCAGCAAATGCAGTGAAAGAAATCTGGCAACATGTACCAAAATCATGGACTCAAGACCCTGTGTTAAGTGAATTGCAACCATGTACAGATTATGATCACCATAAGCAAGTGGCTATGGCAAAAATACCCTCTATGCGACAGTGTGCTACTTGCCAGCTGGTCAAACTGTATCACGGTCATAAAAGTCAGTGTAAAGACTTTGTTTCCTCATACCACGGGTGTGATAAAGAAAAAAGCAGCAACAACAAACATCATCCACAGAGGAGGAAGAAGATCAAACCTTTTTACCATCGATGGAAAAGGATATGCCAGACCTGTACTGGCAATGGCGTCATTGATAAAGTAATTCAATACTTGACTTTCGAAATCTACCTACCTGGTTATTATTTGTGTAGTCCTGGAACTTGTCTTGAAGAACCTTTGCAGCGTGGTGATATACCTATTAATCCTTTGGATCAAGCATGCACCTTTCTTATCACCACAGTCATCCTGCATTAAGACGTGTAGTGGATAAAGTATCGTTGAAAAGCTAAACAACATTTGTCATCCTGTGATGTCTCAGTGGGGGAGAGGTTGGCAGCTCTCATTGTGATTAGTGTTATAAAAGGAAAGTTAATGATGAGTGGACGTGAACATTGAAAAGGATTGAGGAATTGGTATTTCTTTTGTATTCTATTTTTGTAATGTTCTATTTGTTGTGAAATAAAACAAGGTTTACAAGATCACAATGTCCTATAATTTTAAAAATGGTGATAGCCATATCTTCATTTTCATTTTTTTCTTACATGAATATTTACAATTTCCACTTTTCATTTCTTACATTCTCCTTGTTTAATTCACACATTAGGGGCGTGGTGGCTCAGCGGTCTAGCTGTATGCCTCTCACCAAGGCGGTCCGGGTTCGATTCCCGGTCAATGCATGTGAGATTTTCGATGTGAAATGCCATGTACTGTGGTTCGGATTCCACGTAAAAAGGAGGTCCCGTGGCTCATAATCACAAGATTCACGGTCACGTAAAACTACAATCTTCTTTAGTTCACACATTCTGTAATTTTTTTTGTTGTGAAATAAAAATAAGGTTCACCAGATCACTATATTTTTAAATTCTAAAAATGGTGATAGCCATTTCTTCATTTCCATTTTTTCACACATGAATATTTACAATTTCCACTTTATATTTTTTTACATTCCCCTTGTTTAGTTTACACATTCTGTACATTTTTGTTGTTGTGAAATAAAAACAAGGTTTACCAGATCACAATGTCTTTTAATTTAAAAAAATGGTGATAGCCATTTCATTTTTTTCACACATGAAAATTTACAATTTCCACTTTCCATTTTTTTACATTCCCCTTGTTTAGTTTACACATTCTGTACATTTTTTAAAATCTTTTTCGTAATATACAAAAGCAAACATTTTACACTAAAATGTATTACTTATCTTATTTTTACTAAACTACAGTAGCCTAACATTATACATTCTACTTACAGTTTTTACAAAAAATATTACAATATAAAACACACTACAAATATTACGATATAGTGATCATTAGACTAAAGTAATAGTCGTCAATGCGACTGTTTCCCCAAGCAAAAGTATCAAATGTGTTGGGTATAATGAATCGTTTGTTGTCTTCATTACTTAAAGCAACTTTGTTCAGCAAATTGGTATGTAGCTGATGATTTTTACTTCTAAACACACACATTTTCTTATATAATACAGGTGGGTTACTAACTATACAGTTTTTATAATCACTTATATCTAACTCTTTACTAACAACATTCTTTTTCACTCCTTTTAATTTTTTTACTACTACATCATCAATTGTCATATAGCTGTATGATTTAGATTTTGTGCCTACAAAGGTGTCTATAATAACACCAGCACATTCATCCTTAAATTTTCCAAGAACCTTTTTGTTTACTAGAGGTAAATGGTAAATATTATCCTCGGGATAGTCACTTGTATCAAACCTTTTTAGCTCAGTTTTGATATCCTCATAAAAATCATCAGTTTTAAACTCATAAATAAAAGAATCTGTGTCTGTGTAGAGTAATTTAGCATTATCAAGATAGTTTTTCTTTACATAATCATAGTGAAATTCATACATAAGTGTTTTTGACAATTCCAGAATGGTGTAACCCACATATATGGGTTTGTTGTAAGTTACTTTAAGACGATTCATTTGTATTACAACTAAATCCTCATGAATAATTGAACAGGTATGAAAGTTAGGCTTGCTTATTAAATTGCTCGCACCATACCTTTTACCATCATTCTCCCACTTTGTTATTAGCTTTACATCAACTCGTTTATCAACATTCACCATAGTCTTTCCAAAAACACTATTATTCATGAGTTTATAAAAATCTTTTTCAAACGCGTTTGTTGACTGTGTTCTTAAATTATTGTTTAGATCAATATATGGTTTGAGCCATGCTGACTGATAAAATTGCAATACGCGATGAATTTTAGTTAATTTCAATCCATGCTGTAGACACTGTTGCAAGTTTTGATAATGTATTACATATTGACATTTATCATTTACATTAGCAATTAACATTTTTGTTCGTGATGTGATGTATGGAGATTTCATATTCTCAGGACAAAATGGTAAATTATTATGATCATCATGTAACTCTTTAGGGTACTCAAGATTTACCTCTAAAATATATCCTTTATCATCGTTATCATTAAGAGTGTCAACATGTAAGACATCAATTTCAGGTTGTGTCAGCCAGCGAAAATCTTTCAGTGGTAGATATTGACTCATAGCCCAACCATATTGGTTATTTGCATCGAGGTAGAAAATATACTTTGACTCTTTACAAGGTTTGTAGCTCGGCATGTATTTATTATTCGCTTTAGAGTACCGTCCACTACATTGACTTATTCCACCTCGAATTGATGATTTTATAAAATTGATCAAGTCTGTATCAGTCATTAATTCTAAATTTACTTTGGTTTTTTTCAACATTGAACTGAAACTTAACCCAGGAGCAGTGAAATACTGACAAGGATCAAGGTCATAAGTTTTCATACAAACATTCCGAAAATTTTCAAAAACATCTGCTAATAATAACACATCTGTCTTCAAATATATGTCTGAAAATTCTCCTAAAGTTTGAATGTCGAACTGTGTCCATACACGATGTGCATGTAAATATTCCTGATCACTGATATGACTTGTGTTTAAAGAACTGTAAAATGCATCTTTCGGTGGTAAGGAACACTCCTCAAGACGTTCCACACACTTAATATATTTTGACGAATCAAATTAAAATCATCTTCTTTAGGAAAGACACGTTGAATTTCATGAAACTGATCTGATTTTAAATTACTAGCCAGCTTATCAAGACTACTCGGCATAAAGCGGAATGAATCTAAAAATCGCAGTTTTATCGTTTTTTATTGCTAGTTTTGATGTATTTTGTGAACGATATTTATTGTTCCTTATTATTTGCAATCACATCAATTTTCACATCTGAAGCTCCAAATTCTCTAACGATAAAGTGGTTATCGTATTTGCTACCGTTATGTAGAATGAATTTACTTACTCTATAATTTAAATTACATTCTTGGTGAGCAGCACCACGATATTTTCCTGTTAAATGGTCATGATCGCGAACCCTGTCTGTATATAAACATTCACCACATATAAAACAATTAGTTTCAGTTTCAAAATTCATTTGCTCTGATGAAGATAGTGGTTCCATTGGAATGATCGTATTTAAAATAGAGGATATACGGATGGCATCTTTCTCAAGTCTTTCCATAAAAACTTTAGGTGCATCAGGTCCTCTATAGAGCTCAAACTTATTTAACGATTCATCGTAACTACATTTAATATAATATGCAAAGCTAAAAGGTTCATGAATGTGAGTAGTGTTGGTGAAAGGTTGGGCTGGATTCAATGAACATGTATTAAATGGTTTTAGCAAAGCCTCGAAGTCAGCATATATAACAAATGGTACTCGAAGCTGTTTCTCATAATCCTTAAATTTTAGAATGTTATTTTTAGGAGTCGGTAATACCGTACACACATGATTACATCCCCATTTTTGGTGTTGAATTTGTTGGTCCTCTTTCTGGAAATGTAGCAAACAGCCATCACACAACCACTTTTTACCATCGTGTTTTGAAACCTGACTACCAACAAGTCTACTGAAATGTTTTATCCAACAATAGTGGGCATTTTCACCTTCAGTTACGTACAGTAAATTTACATGAGCATTCTTTTTTTCCTGAGTATAATATAGAGGACCTTCTATACTCTTATTTTCAATTCCATAAACATTAATACTTACATTGTTCAGCTCTTCATAACGTTGAGTGTCTTTTATCGCCATAGGAAATTCTATTTCTTTTAAATCTAACACTGAAGAATAGTGAGGATATGGTGATGTTCTCTCCACATCCCTTACTGCTGGATAGAGAGCTGAGGTTACAGCCCACGAAAAACATGCATGGTCACTATTCATAACGTTTACACAAGCTATCTTACGTTTGATCCAAACTGGTAAATCAATGTATGATGATGATCGAAGGGGGTTATATTTATTCAGGTTGGTTTCCAAATAAAGTACTTCAACCAACGCCCAGCCTGACTCCCTTTCCTGGAACCCTTCACTCTTCACAATGATAGCACTTGAAATATTTTGATATATATCACTAATATTAGTTGATTCGCTAACAATTATGTTTTTTTGTATTAAAGGATTTGATATCCGTAATTTCACCTTCGCTCCCAGTTTTTACATAGAGTCCAAAAAGTTCAAAATTCATTTTAATTGTTTTATGTTCTAATAAAACATTACCTACCAAGCCAAACACAGTAGGTTGAACATTTTTTTAAAAATGATTCAATACTTTGAGTTTTTTCTTTACTATAAAGTCTATAACTAGCAATTCGACTTTTAAATGCTCTGCCAATTTGTTGAACATTTCCAGAATTTCTTTCATGGCAAGCGTTATTTTTATGATGAATACTGCGTAAATGTCCATGAATGATTGAAGAAGGTATATCAATATTACATACATCATAATGTGTTATCGAAGGTTCACCAATCTTCTTCCTTTTTGTTGCACAACTATTTTCACAATCTTGAGAACGTTTACGCTTTTGAGCATCACATTCGTTTAAAGGTTCCGTGCTAGTTGTTGGTTTTACAGTTTTTAATTCTTGTTGTTCACCATGCACTTCAACCATGTGGGATTGATATCGCTTTACAGCAGAAAAACCAAGTTCGCAAACTGAACACGAAAATGGTGCTGAACTAACATGCATTAAATTTACATGATGTGCAAGATTATCTTGTCTGTTAAATGTGGTAGCACAATGACTGTACACAAACATTTTAATGTCATGTTTAACATTTGCGTGTCGTTGAAGGCTGTCAGGTCTTGAGAACTGTTTCGTACAGTCACCTTGAACATCATGATCACTTTCGAAATTACCTAAAGAAATCATAAATGTTAATAAATGATAAAACTAAGTACAATATAAATAGTTTAATTACATTCCAGTCAATGGTTATAGCAGGGTATTTAAATCGAACATCTGTGAACTCCTAGCAAGTCTAACTTCATGTAGTTCTAACTGAGGGTTACTATATTCCACTATCACTGACACTTAGCGGTGAACATTGGAACTTGATAGAGTGGTAGAAACCAGCGGTCGCCAGTTAAGTGAACTAGGTGTGGCGTTATAGTCAGTCTTAAAGCAAGTCTAAACTTGTAGAACATGTCACGTGATAGAAACCAGTGATCGCCAGTTAAGTGAGCTCAGTGTGACGTCATAGCCAGTCTTAAAACAAGTTTAAACTTGTAGAACATGTCATGTGATAGAAACCAGCGATCGCCAGTTTAGTGAGCTAAGTGTGACGTCATAGCCAGTCTTAAAACACGTCTAAACTTGTAGAACATGTCACGTGATAGAAACCAGCAGCCACCAGTTAAGTGAGCTAAGTGTGACGTCATAGCCAGTCTTAAAACAAGTCTAAACTTGTAGAACATGTCACGTGATAGAAACCAGCAGCCACCAGTTAAGTGAGCTAAGTGTGACGTCATAGTCAGTCATAAAGCAAGTCTAAACTTGTAAAACATGTCGCGTGACAAGGGAAAGTTAGGTAAAGTTAGGTTATGTTAGGTGAACTGAGGTTAAGTCTTTAAATATTCCCTCTGTCACTGACACCTAACAATGAACATTCAGACTTAATAGAGCGGTAATCAAAATCTAACCTACAAAATTAGCTTTACACACCATGGTCAAGTAGTTCCAACTTTTGACTGCCAAATATACCATTTTCACTGACATGTAGTGGTGAACATTGGAAAATATCACTCTAACTGTTTAAAAGTTATTAGAGGGGGGGCACTTACCTTTTTATAATTGATCAACTGCTGCCACTGAATGAACAGATTGTAGGAATCTGGTAACCTACAGGTACCCAATTATCTGTAAACAAATCATTCAATCAATCAATCAATAAATACATTCCAATCAATAACTTCAACATCAATTAGTAATAAAATACTACAATCCATTAATAATAAGTACTTACCTTGCAAAATAATTTAATGATTTTCTACCAAAAAGGCTTTTTTACAACTCTTGAGCAGTAATTGAGCACTGTTCACTCAAAGCGAGTAATAAAGACTGACAATAGGGAAATATATGACACCTCTCTTATATAAACTCTCATCGCTCGTGTCAGCAGTTTTTTGCAGATCATTGCAATTCCTTTCCCAATACAGCTGAGAGTCCAAAGTACACTAGGAACACCTGTGTGGAATCCAATTACTGCTGACTTTGCATGATCATCACCCATTGTCTTCATGAACACTTGCGGTTTCAAATTACTGCAACGTTAGTCATAGCAACAGATCTGCGCGCTCTCTGCCATGTCTGTAATATGACACAGGAAGTAACAAGTCGGTTTACTGCACGTACCATCTCCACAGTTTTAACATCTTAAGAACATGTATTATTCTCTTTCAACTACAAATGACACATCCATCCACCAAGTTAGATCCCTTGTATGTTCACATGTATTTCGTCACTTTCCTTTCATATCGTTATCCCATTATAGTAGTGGGGGATTAGTGAAAAACGTCAGTTCAACACACTGCTTTACACGCGAAATGTAGTTAGGCCCTTTGACATAATTTAAATAAATTCATGGGCTAGTCCGTAGGAACCAGTCCAAAGGGACCGGTCCAAAGGGATCAGTCCAAAGGGACTCATCCACAAGGACTCGTCCACAAGGACCTGTCAACAAGGACTCGTCCACATGGACTTGTCCACAAGGACCTGTCCAAAACGACTTGTCCACAAGGACCTGTCAACAAGGACCTGTCAACAAGGACCTGTCATCAATGACTTGTAAACAATGACCTGTCAACAATGACCAACCAACAATGACCCGTCAACAATAACCCGTCCATAGGGATCCGCTCCCCGACCCTCTTACAAAAGCCATGAGTGGGCATGCGTAAAAAACAGAAAACAAGCATGTTAATTCATAGTGGCTTTCCACCGAACACATGTCTCTTGTGTAGAACAACGTTTAATTCCTTATTGGCATTCAAATTCTCACATGTTGCACTTCGAAAGCAAGATTTTCTAAAAAAAATACAATTTCACCCCTTGGTAGGGGTAGGTTTTATTTTAGAGTGGAAATATGTTGTCCATTGGAAAGGGGGTATCAGCCCGAGTTCAATGGCACCTCATTCGTCAAAATCCGACCATGCGTTCGAGAGATATCGCGCCGCCGCCATCTTGTGAGGTGGGGAGGTGGAGGTGGCGGTAGAACTGTCAAAAAACCACTACTTACGGGACTTTCTTGAAACGCTTTGCGTGTCGTCACTCATTAGTTGAAGCTACTCGTGCGCTATCTACTGTGAAATGTATTTACTAAGTTAGAAACCTTCACGTAAGTGTACACAATATCTCACCCAAGTTTCATTGCTATCGTACGAACGGTATATGAACACATACGGGACTTTGTTGAAACGCTTCGCGTGTCGTCGCTCATTTGTTGCATCTACTCGTGCGCTACCTATTGTAAAGTGGATATACTAAGCCAGAATCCTTCCTTAGAATGTACTGAATATCTCACCCAAGTTTCATCGCTATCGGACGAATGGTATTTGAACGCATACGGGACTTTGTTGAAACGCTTCGTGCGTCGTCGCTCATTTGTTGAATCTACTCGTGCGCTATCAATTGTTAAATGGATTTACTAAGCCAGAGACCTTCCCTGGAGTGTACACAACATCTCACCAAAGTTTCATCGCTATCGGACGAATGGTATATGAACGCATACGGAACTTTGTTGAAACGCTTCGCGCGTCGTAGTTCATTTGTTGAATCTAATTGTGCGCTGCCTATTGTAAAGTAGATTTACTAAGCCAGACACCTTTCCTCGAGTGTACACAACATCTCACCCAAGTTCAATCGCAATGGGACGAATAGTGATGATGATTGAGTCTTCAGTCTTTTGACTGGTTTGATGCAGCACTCCATGCCTCCCTCTCCCGAGCTAATCGCTTCATCTCTACATAGCTACCACACCCTACATCCTAGGCAATCTGTTTAACATATTCTAACCTTGGTCTACCCCTACAGTTCTTGTCCTCGACCCTTCCTTCTATAACTAAGCTTGCTATTCCTGGGTGTCTTAGTATGTGTCCTACTAACCTATCTCTTCTCTTCATTAGCAGTCGCCAGAAACATCTCTCCTCTCCCACTCGTCTTAAAACCTCTTTGTTTGTAACCCTATCTACCCATCTGATCTTCATCATTCTCCTGTAACACCACATTACAAAAGCTTCAATTCTCCTCTTTTCTGCTGCATCAATAGTCCAAGTTTCACTTCCATATAGCGCCACGCTCCAGACAAAGGCTTTCAAAAATGACTTCCTAATACCTAAATCTATATTCGATGTCAACAGATTCCTTTTTGTAGAAATGCTTTCCTTGCCTGAGCCAACCTACTTTTTATGTCCTCTTTGCTTCGTCCATCACTGGTTATTCTGCTTCCTAAGTAACAGAAGTCTCCTACTTCCTTCAGCTTTTCACCTGCCAATTTGATCTCCATAGAGGTTTCTGATTTATTTCGGCTGCATTCCAGTAATATTGTTTTACATTTATTAATTTTCATCATGAATTCTTTCCGTAAGACGGAGTCCATACCAGTCGAAAACTCATTTAAATCCTCAGGCTTGTCGGCCAAGATGACGATGTCATCAGCAAATCTCAGAGTTGAAATTATTTCTCCTTGAATCTTCACTCCCACTTAAAATTTTTCTCTAATTTCCTTCATTGCTTGTTCAATATAAAGATTGAAAAGTATGGGTGATAAGCTGCAGCCTTGCCTTACACCTTTCTGAATACCAGCTTCTCTCTCATGTTCTTCAGCTCGAATGACTGCCGTCTGGTTTCTGTATAGATTGTATATCACCCTCCTATCCCTGTACTTTATTCCAATAGATTTCAAAATGTCAAACAATTTAGTCCAATCAACATTATCAAAAGCCTTTTCTAAATCTATAAATGCCATGAACGTTCTCTTATCTTTCCTTATTCTACCTTCCAAAATCAGCCTAAGACTTAGTACAGCTTCCCTTGTTCCTACATATCTCCTGAAACCAAACTGGTCTTCACCCAACTCCGATTCTATCTGGTTTTCAATCCTCTTGTAAATTATTCTAGACAGGATCTTTGAAGCATGAGTAACCAAGCTGATTGTACGGTAATCTTCACATCTGTCAGCTCCCACTTTCTTTGGTATAGGGATGATAACATTCTTCTTGAAATCAGGGGGTACCTCACCTGTCTCATAAATCCTACACACCAAGTGAAATAACCTGATCAGACCATCATCTCCTATGCAGCGTAGCAACTCAATCGGTATATCATCTATGCCTGGTGCTTTGTTCCTGCTTAAGTCTTCCAATGCTCTGTCAAATTCTGATCTCAATATTAAATCTCCTTTTGCATCCTCATCAATTTCCTCCTCCCTTTCCATTACACGATTCTCAATCTCCTTTCCCTTATACAAACATTCTATGGTATATGATCACATACGGGACTTTCTTGAAACGTTTCGCGCGTCGTAGCTCATTTGTTGAATCTAATCGTGCGCTGCCTATTGTAAAGTGGATTTACTAAGCCAGAAACCTTCCCTGAAGTATACACTACATCTAACCCAAGTTTCATAGCTATCGGACGAATGGTATATGAATGCATACGGGACTTTGTTGAAACGCTTTGCGTGTCGTCCCTCATTTGTTGAATCTACTCGTGCGCTATCTACTGTGAAATGTATTTACATAGTTAGAAACCTTCCCTGGAGTGGAAACAACTTCTCACCCAAGTTTCATCGCAATCGGATGAAAGGTTTACGAACAAATACGGGACTGTGTCAAAATGCTTCGCGCGTCGTCGCTCATTGTTGAATCTACTCGTGCGCTGCCTATTGTAAAATGGATATACTAAGCCATGAACCTTCCTAGGAGAGTAATCAACAACTCACCCAAGTTTCAGCGCAATCGGATGGGTGGTGTATGAACGCATAGGAGACATACACACCCACAAACCCACATACATACTATCACGTAACATTGATTTTTATATATATATAGATGTGTTCGATGTAATTTTTGTTTTGTGTTTTGGCTCTATTAAATGTAGTTGAGTAGGAAAACTGTGCGTTTAATTTGTAATTAAGCCCATATCTCCACCTCCAGTGACAGTATAATTTGTACGTAAATCGAGTATAGAACCGAATGCGACCCCCTGATAGAGTCCTGTTCATTGGAGGAGCCATGAACGGGCACATTCGGCGGTAATAGCCAGGTCGTCGTCTGAGACCAGAATTCAGTCCCTTGTACTTGGGTGCATATATAAATATAATAATATTAATAATGTTATATGTTTTACGACCCATTTAAATACTGCCGGTTATAGAGACGCTGGGGTGCCGGAATTTTTCCCCGAAGAGGATCTTTATTGTTCCAGTAAATATAGTGACACCGGTTCCCTCGCATTTGTGCACCCTCAAATGCCAACTGGCTGCGCCAGGATTCGATCCTGCAACTTTGGACACAGTAGGCGAGAACGTTACCGCTGCCCCACGCAGTCAGTTTATTTTTAGTTGAGGTGAAGTATGGGATGGAGGTGGCTGCAGTCTTAAGTTAGTAACCATCCCGGTATTTGCCAGGAGTAGAAATGGTAAACCACGGAATACTTCTTCCAGGATGGGTGAGGTGGAAATCGAAGTCACCTCTACTCAGTTTTGCCACACGAGGCTGAGTATACCCTGTTCCAGCCCTGAGATCAGAATTAAATTTCGTGGAAGAGCCGGGAATTGTACCCGGACCTTCGGGGCGACAGCCAAAAATGCTAGCCGCTACGCCCCGAGATGGTCTCTATAAGAGGTTTCTGCTGTCATGAACCGAGCCATTCGACACATTGACTTCTGTAATGCTACGGATCGAATCGTAAGTCTTCCTCGTACTTTGGAATTCGGTCATCGAGAAGGAGGGATCCTGTATAGAAGGGTTCTAGAGAAAAATTGCTCAAATAATCAGAGAGATGTACGAACCGTATGTCTCTGATTTGAGCGAGCGCTTCATCCTGTGTCGGCCTGTAATAATGTTGCATTTTTGCACAACGACCAGGGTTTTCAATAAATAATAATACCGTGATAATCTTTTAGTAACATAAATCAATGCGTTTTTTCTTACAGTATGTGCATAGGAATCATACTTTGGAAATCTTGTAGTATTGTAAACGGTTTGAGAAAGCAAAGCGCGCCAACAGTATAGGAGCGCTCGCCGTGTGGTCGTTGCCATGCTCGAGCACCGACCAGATCTCAACAGTGGAGGGCATGGTAGATATGCCAAACTGAGAAAGTCATATCCGAACAACTCGGCTGGTTGTTGCCTGCCGATTGCAACAAGAGGGAAGAGGGACGACAAAGACATCCGAGAAGCTCCGTCCAATGCCGATACCATTGTCTTGCAATGTAATTTGCGCGTGAGTGCGACCGTTCCGATTCTTTTTTTTTTCCCTCGAGTATAGCGTACCGTACACTGTTTTGTTCTCGTGAAGTTTTTCAAATAACTTATTATTACAGAGGTAAATGTTCTCTGTACTGTGGCATTCGTGACGAATGAGCTACATCAGATTTACAGCGCACGTATACCGTCTTCTCTAATATCAAGCAGTCTTTTACCCCTCTCCTTAAGGGAAATAGTTCAACACTCAGAACAATTGCCCGCTAGCCGCCACTGACTTCAGCAGTAAAATTGTCCCCTACAGTGCAGTGGACAGCATTGTCGCGGGGATCTTACAAGGCCGTTCAGCATCTTACACCATAAATTGAATGAGGCCTACTCATGACTCCAGTTCGGTTTATGAAAGAGTACAATCGTATTGCATTCGTCATTCAGCATTGACTTTTTAAAGAAATTCAGGATCTATGTTATCATTCATTTTCACGTGATCTGATATAGGGTTTTTCTTAAAAAACATAAAATAGAACAAAATATTGTGCATTATTTATGGAGATACCTTTGTTAAACAAAATTATTCACGTTCGTTGTCGAGAATTGCCATGCACAAACAGAATCAAACAGATTCAAAGACAAATACAATGACCATCAGCAATATTGGTGATCACATTGTCCTCGTTTTGATCTCTATAATATTACCCCGGAGTCTCTTTAAAATTGAATTAAAAACACCAAACACTTTCAGCATAATATGCTTCTGATGTATGTATTGAATTGAACAATCTGGATGGATGTCATCCATATTCCTACACAGTCCATGAACAACATGGTGTATGAGATCTCTCCCACGTTACATCATGGGAATATAACCGGTGAGACCATAGGGATGGGGCAATATTGTGTCCATACAACCTGAATTAGAGCCGAACAGGGAAGTTAGAGAACACACTGCATTAGAAAAATTAAGGAGGTAGGCTGAGAAAAGAAATCGGAGAACCTGACACAAAATGTTTCGAGAACCCCTGTTGGAGGGAAGTCTAGTGTTGATCAGGAAATCAGTACCGTCGAACGTGGAAGAAAAGATTTGTGTCAAGTTTGCCAGTCTTTACATTGGACCATATCGAGTATTTTGAAGTCTGAAAAATGGAAGCTAATTTGCATTTTCAAGGATTTTGTTATTTAATTTGTATTGAAAATATAGTCTATTCGTATTTTGTGAGTATTATGTTGCCTAACGTTTCCAATACACAACCCTAGTTTGTTAAATTTATTTTATTTTAAGGCTGCCAGTTTGACAAAGCTTATATAATATGTGAGGAAATGGATTCGAACAGAAATTAACTTTGAGTGTACAACAAGTTTAGTAAAATACATTGGGACAATTAAAAGGTGTAGAGGTAGTTCCCCAAGATGTCACAAGGTAGCGGATATGGCGGTATACATGATAACTGTTTTAGAGATCCCAAGGACACAACACATGTTTACGAATTGAGAAGTAATTTTTCCACGGCCTTTGCTCATCAGCCCAATAAGCTCAATTCCATCAAGCTCTTACTTTTCCCTGTCATAAGAGATAGTTGGAAAATACTGAAAACCTGGGAAGTGGCCCTGAGTTTGGAAGGAATGAGAGGAATACGCCTTGAGAGGGAAAGGAAGAACCTGGAAATCAAATGTTTAGCTTTTGCCGATGAACTTGCTCTCTTATCCAATAACCGAGAAGACGCTTGAAAGATGTTTGAGAGTCTCCATGAAATCGCAGTAAAAACGGGTCTTCAAATCTCTTATGAAAAGACAGAATACATGGAGTACTAGCACCAATGTGAGAGGTACATGGAGGTAAATCATGGGAAGATTAAGAGGACAGAGAAGTTTAAATACTTTGGGGAATGGATCCAACCCAACGGACTAGATAAGGAGACAAATAAAGGAAGAGCCAGAAAACTAGACCTACCTACAAGCTAACTCAGAACAAGTACTACAAACGGGCATTATCCTACAAGGCCAAAATCAGACACTATAGATCGGTAGTACAACCTGAATGATTGTACGCTTCAGGGTGTCTTATTTTAAATAAAAAGGGGCAGTGTCAAGAACTAGGAAAGAAAGAAAGGAGGATTCTGTGGAAAATACTCGGACCACAGAAACCTGCTGATGTGACTTGGAGGTTGAGGAAAAACGAAGAACTCGACAAATACATTGAGAAGATCACGGACACAATGAGGAAGCGGAGGTTGAAGTTCTACGGACACCTACTAAGAATGGATGAATGCAGACTGACCAAAAGGATCTTCAACTACATCATGGGGTTAAAGGCCACATCTAAATGGGTAGATGAGGTGAAGTGATGCGGCAGAAGTTGGAATCACACTACAGATGATCGACAGAGGAAGAGAGTTTATAAGGAGAGTAGACAGTATAAAAGCATTTCGGGAAAAACCAACAATGAGGAGGCCCAAACGGATCGTTTCCGATTAGGAGAGAAAGAAAAGAAGCGAACGCAAGTTCTTGGCGGTCCATAGTTGGCCAAATTCGAAAAAAAAAAGAATGGGATAGTTGGCTCGTAAATGACTCCTTTCTCCTCATCGACACCATGTGGTTGGGAGAGCTGACTTCGAAACGGACCGTTGGATCAAAAGTGTAGCCGTTTTGGATCCAGCCTTGTAGGCGATGATGTTTACCAATCTCGTGCTTCCTTGATTGGCTATTCCTCCCAATCCTTTGAGTGACATATCCAATTTCCCGTAGTGCTTCGGCTGACATAATGATGGATGGTGTGGTGACTTACATCACTGTGGGAGCAGAAGCCAAGGACATGGGGTAAAGTTTGAATCTCGCTGCGGCAACGCCGACAGCTGTTCCCGCCGTAACTTTTACCTGGCACTGATCGTACCGCCGCAGTTACATATATTAATTACCGCAGTCACCACAGAAACACAAGTTATCAGACAAATTCAAAGCACACCCAATTACACTGGGCTGATGATCAAGATGTCTCAACCTCTTAAATGAATTATTAACAATAACAAACTCTAGACCCCTCTCTGACACAATATACACCTACACAGGTGTCCAAAAGTTAGCCATAATCAAGACACGAGGATTTATTTTCAAAGGATGCCGAGAGAATTACAGAACAATGTAAAAGTAATTGGCAACATTTCTACTTCAATCTGATTTTTTCTATCATTTTGCTATCATCACGTTTTTAAATTTGGTGTTTTGGATACTGTTGTCTGCCAAATGAATTGCGGTTCATTTTACTTTTGCTGTGTAACCATTCCGAAATCCGTTAAGGAAACGTGTCATCGCATCTCCTGTACTCGCAAGCCCGTAACTCCTCTTCCGCTTCCACTTGGCGATGATAATCGACAAACGCTTTTTGTGCATCATCATCATCATCATGTTTTTCAGTCAAGCGACTGGTCTGCCCCTACAATGAGTCTTCTCCACGTTGTTCGGTCTTGTGCTGTCCTTTTGACCATTTCATAATTTCGTAGGCCAGAGCTATGTAGGAAAGATCTCATGAAAGTGTTCCGTGGCCTCCCGCGAGGGCGTTTTCCGGGTATTTTGCCTTCTAGAATGTCGATCATCAGGCCACCATGTCGTAACCTGTGGCCAAGCCAGGTGGATCTCCTTCTATATATCTGGCGGATCATTTGCCGTTTTTCCTTTATTCGATCCAGCACCGTTATGTTGGTCATTTTCTCTACCCAGCTGTTTTGTGCATCCCAGGACGAAAATATCAGGCATACGATGACACAATTAAGGTTCGGAATTTAAGGGAATGTCATATGTCCTGAGATTATTTTGCCCGTAATTTGAAGAATAAGTGGGAATGAAGGGTCTCTGATCTCGTTTAAATCAATTTATTTTGCTTATAAATGCAAATTTAGGCCATTTTTTATGATTTTTGTCATATTTTTCTCATTTTAGTGATATTAAGTCATATTTTGTTATATTTTGAGCGATTTTTGTTTACATTTTGACAATGTACATGTTATCGGATTGGAGTTTCAAACATTGGATTTGCATGGTGCAGAAGATATATTTTAACATGGATATGTTTTTGGGCTGGGGGTCAAGCCAACGTTTTGTGTTATACACAAGTAAGTGTGACGGTCTACCGCGCACCCAAAGGGGGCACGCGCAGATACTACCCACATCTCATTTCTGCCTTTCCCAAGCGAGAAGCAGTTGTACAGTATAATATTACACTTCAATAGTTTATTGCGCAGTTGCAGAGTAACTTGCTCTGTGTGAACATGTCGCCCGCTGAACGTATGTTCTTGTTCTGGATTTGTACTTGCCCTCGCAGCTTCAATGAAAAATTAGCTAACACTGAGAGTCAACAACTTTATAGAAAACGTGTTTACAGACCTATCCTCATGCAAATTGCGAGTGGTGTAAACACGTGCTCGTCTGTAATATAACCTTGTTAGAAAGGTTGACAGGTATTCATCATCTAGATCTGAAAAACATATATTGGATATTCCTCGGTGTAGCGGAGGAACTTTCATTTTCTCTGTATTCCGGGAACAGGCAAATAACAGGTTTAGAAGCTTAGAAAAAGCTTCTGCATGGATGTCTCATTGAGTAAGATGCCACCCCAGGAGACAAATTTAGCTGAGAGCAATATTAGTAAACAATGAAACTCTGGGTTATGTTACACCCAGTTCGACCTTGTAGCTCTGTCAGTTTACGTGATTAAATGTGTCTGCTATATTATCGCATTTTATGTTAGTAATACTTGCCACACATCCCTAAAATGCATAGATCATATTTTCCCGATTTTAGGTCATATTCAGCTAGTTTTAGGGCACATCTGCATGTATTTTTTTACTTTTTGGTTTTAAACATCCGAACTCTGCTTATAATTATGTTCAAATGAATTAACTTCGGTTATTGTGTTACAGATACGCACTGTCACCAGCAGCGCGAGTGGGAATCATCTCTCTTGCACCTCGGGACTACACAATGTTTCGCCTGTGTCGGGAAAGGAAGGTGCTGTCGGAACACGTCATCAAGGAGACCTACCGAGAACACATCGGCCGCAAGTGCCCCTTCAGAGGCTTCTGGTGCAGAATCAACCTCACCTGCTGTTTGGATGACGCGCCCCTCGAGCTGTTGGACAATTGGAAACGTTTGAGCTTCCGCATAATGACGGGCAAGGAGCTGACACACATCAATTCCAGTGAAGATTTCAACATTAAGATTCGAGAGTTCTTAGAGCTACCTCAGGGTAACCAAGAGTCCGCCAAGAAATACACAAATCTTGATGATGAGGAGGAAGTGCAGGTTCATTTCCCTGACCCTCATAGTTCAGATAAAGTTGAAAATAGTGGTGAGGTTAAGCTGAAGCCGATACGATCGTTCATCGTGGCTGAAACCAACAACCAATACAACACGTTCGTGGAGATCCGAGTGAGGCTGCCCGTGCGAGGCGTGGAGACGGAAATATGCAAGGTGTGTTTCCGTGACGGGGACCAGCAGCTTGGGGAAGAACCGGTTGTAGAGGTGGCCGACCAGGAAGTGCACGCCACGAGCGAGTGATCAGGCTCGGTATGTCTGCCGTTTGTAAACACTTGCGCGTTACTCTAAATTAATAAAACGACCAAACTGAAGGAAACAGTGTGTGTGAGCATACTGTCCGTGTAAAATTGTATGTAATGTGTACCGCATTCACAAGATATGTTATATTTACGTTGCAATTCCTCCATCCTATTCTACAGCTAACAAAGAAGGGGAGGAAGACAACCGGGACAATAGCCCGTTGGTGGAAAAGAGGCCGTGCCCAGAGATTCGTCTAATTTAATCCATAAGCCTGGTAAATAAGAACAGATAATACATGGCACAGGGGCTGCGTGGCGCAGTCGGTAGAGGCGCTGAGCTTCTAATTGAAAGGGAGTGGGTTCGATCGCCACCCAGGTAGTGGATTTTAGAAACTAAACTACCACTTTCGGAAACGTAAATAGCCCTGGGATTCACTCAGCCTACACCAGAAATGAGTACCAGGGTATTCCTGGTAGCAAAGACGGCCGGGCGTGGAGCTGACAACTCCATCCTATCTAGTGCCGATGTCACAGAAAGTGGAAGCCTCTACCTTCCACTACTCCCAGGGCCTCCATGGCCTGTACGGAGTTGGCTTTGCTTTGTTAATACATGGCACAATTTTTAGCCTACTTTTCACATTTTGCAAAAATTAGGAAAAAGTAGACTTATGAGATCGATCCGGGAAAATGTGTGTGTGTCTGTCTGTCTGTCCTTCTGTCTGTCTGTCTGTCTGTCTGGCTGGCTGTGTGTGTGTGTCCCCCTATCAACTCCTAAACGGCTGCAGCAATCGAAACCAAATCTATTATGAGTAAAGATGTATACCGGAATATCTCACGACCATATTTGAAAATGATGTCAATGCCACCAACTGCTGAAAAAACGCTAGAAAGTTGAGCTCCAAGGTGGATATCTTGGAAGGTATGCATGGGAGCTATTCCAAAATTGGCAAATATGTAGATAATAATATTTCAGTTTAATTTCCTGGAGGCCATACATGAAAGTGTTGCCAAAGTCATTTTAAGCCTTCTGATAGGTCCAATTTTTAAATGCATATAACTTCTACACTATCAATTGGATTTCAACCAAATTTTGTATGTAATATGTGGACATAAACAGATATGACTGAGCGTATTATTAAGAGCCACCAGGGCTGCCAACTGTTAATAATTGCCCTCTCTAATTTGTTTTATCCAAATACCAATATATCAGAAAGTATGCAAGCCTACAGCTTTAAACTATGCTCACGTATAGTGCCTAACATTTTGATTAATTTGGAGTAACTTATATACGTCAGTTCTACCAACATGATTATAAGCCTGCTGATAGTACCAATTTTCAAATACATGTAACTTCTATACTGAACCCGATGGGGTTATGCTGACTGGAATCGAACATGGTTCTCAGAGACTGTGATCTCAGTAAAAAGGTTCCACTAGGGAGCGAACCAGAGATCTATACAGGGAGTTTCTTGGTAAAAACCCCTCGAAAGAAATGTATATTTAATCACTGGTGTGATTTTTGATGAAATGGCATTATTTATTAAAATAATGTAGGAAATAATGAGCGGATTATATCATTATAAGACGATTTGGTGTAAGCTATTGGAGGTTTGAAGCAGAGAGGAGGGCAGAGCTGACATTTACTAATCGGCCCAGAATTGTGGGTTGGTCCCAGTGGAGCCACGTCCATCTCTGTCACCCCATTATGTCGTCTGGAGCAGGGGAGAGGCCTGAAAAATGACACAGTTATTCCCCGACGGAGAATAGATGTAGAGGAGGGGCGGAGAAATGCCCAGAAAAATCATTGATTACTCGTGATTGGAGTAACGAATCGAGATGAGAGTTGCACACAGGTGAATATCTTGGCAAGAAGATAATTTTAGAGTCTTTTACCTACGAAATTGGTGCATATTTAGTGATGTGCGTAAGGACCGTGAAGCGACCATTGTTCGCGGAGGGATGTGAAGATGTTGACGGGGAGTTCCCGGTTAGGTAGCGTCCCACGCCATGGAGAAAGGAATTAATATTAATTAATTGAACGAGCGATTCCTTTGCACACAGATAGTTTTGGGACCTGTGAAGAGAGAGGAACACAATGATCATGGTTTGAAGACCGGAATCATGCTGTGAGAGGAGCGAAGATTACGCGGGAAGATGTTGCTCTACTTTCTGTGGAAATCCGATATAAGGGAGTAGACCCCAGGAGGAGCTCTCAGTAGTTGTTACTCAGTCCTACTCTGTTCTCGGTTGCTCTCAGTTGAAACTCACTTGAAGCTCAGTCGAGACGCAGTCAAGTGCAGTCTACATGCCGCCAAGCGCAGTTACAACCAGTTATTGTCTTACTCAATTGTCAAGTGTAGCACAATGGAAATAAGTTGCAATCAGTATGCAGCAAATATGCAGCAGTACGAGACAGCGTGTAAGCCGCAGACAGAAGTCTTCAAATAAGCTACGTGCAGTCTTCGAGTGAAACTTCAGTCAGCTACAGCCAGGGTGAAGCAAGTTCGTCAAGGCATAACGCATGACGGATCTATTCATCGAGACGCCGAACAAAGACTGGTATGTGTAAAAGAAACAGAAAATATGTTTGTATGAATAATAGTCGTGATACAGGCATAATCAGCCGCACGAACTATGACGTGTTCAGTTATGAAGCACCGTATAGACTAACGGTAGCATTATTGTATATAATTATTTGTGAAAGTGTTGAACTTTATTAAGCGCAGTGTGTATAGTATTAACTAATCGTATATGTGTGTAACAACGATAGAATGCGCTAAAGAAACTCTACTAAGTGTTTGGTATTGCCATGAGAATACCAGATGTTAACGCTCATGTTTAGGAGCAAGCGTATTGATGTAACGCAGGACGCTTACTGTAGGAGTAATGATCGTCACAAAAACTGTTGGAGAGTTCCGAGAGCAGATAACCAGACTTTCAATCAGGAGTTGGTAACGTAAGATGCCGTCGACACCTGCAATTTCGATCTCTGCTAGGGAATTTCAGCATTGAAGTGTGTATAAAGTGACGAGTGTTCAGTGTAATGTATATGTAAAAATATCATTTAAAGTAGTGTTTGATGAAGTGTTTCACATGTTTGGGGAGTGATAACTTCCTGAAAGGTATGCAACGTGTCGTGTTGGTGATAGAAATTATGTATAATCAAATGTGTGTAAACAAGAGAAATATGTCGCGTTAAACCCATTATGGCGGGCGACATGGAAGAATATGATTGGTTGGAGCCACCTTAGATGCCTATAGAGATGTAAGTACCCCACAAATTATGGTTATAATTATGTAGAAGTATGGACCGATGCATGTCTGTGATTCCGTAAAGGTATTGTGAATTCCTTATAGATGCCAGTAAAAGTCAGTTAGGAGGCTGATCCTCCATGTTTAATCAGTAATGAGTTGATTTTGATAGAGGTGAAATGATGATTTGCATCATTAAGTGGAGTAATTATTCCCACTATGAATTAAGAATGGCAATCAATTATGTAAATGTAACGAACGCGATTGTTCGAGTTTAAAACGTTTAGCTATGTCGGAAATTTTGGTAATTTATATGAGAATAATAATAAATAATGATTTGGTCATTTATGTCAGTGAGAAATGATGATAATAATAATAATGGTTATTAAGAGTATGAATGAACACATCAGGAAACAAATAAATGTTGTAAGCGAGAATTATTAACGCTAAGTGCAAGACTTATCAATCTAAGCAGGAGGATGTTACAGTGAGATTACATTTCAGTAATTATGGAAAGAAGCTTTATATCAGAATATTGCATATATTCAGTAATGATACCAGTAATGAAAGAGCTTTTATTGAATTGAATTTGCAGCTTAATTGAGAAGCTTATAGAGTAAATGTTAGATTTCTCTTAATATTATAGGTCGGTGTGTCGTAGCATGGAGCATTAGGGGCCAGATAGTCTATTCTACGTATGGATTCTCCTATGTCGTGGACATTGTTGGAGATATTTTATTCCGGAGTTTTAGTGAATGGACCCTAACTCTGAAGAAAAGGATTGAAATGTGTTCCGGGCTGGAATCTTGATAGAGTCGAGGATAACAAGGACACCTCGCAGCTCTATGATTTCCCGAGAACTTATGATGAGTTATTTACGCTCGTGGCAGCGAAAACTCATGGCGACAGTGGTTTTGTGCGCCTATATTATACTTGAGACATCGGCCAACCGCCAGGCTCATGCATTACGAACCCCGAACCTTCATGTTGGATGGACCCATGTGAGGCCATTAATTAATCATTATCCTCGACGTAGGAATAATTACAAAAGCTCATTCAATACCTGTTGGCATAATAGTCGATTAAGATCCTTTGGGAACATATGTGTCGGTTAGGACACAGTATTTGTCTTGTAAATCTCCACTGCTTAGAGAGGGAAGCTTTCAAACTTTTAGAAAGGTCGAGATAATTGGTGGAACGACCCATCCCACTTTCTATTGTGTAGCGATTTCCTTAGCCGAGGGTCGGTGCCAACCACTCGAACCGCTCAGGCAAGTTATAAAGGGAAGAGATTCTAGACCTTGTTAAAATGACATATAATGCGAGATTGTTATGTTGAGTATTATAGCCATGTGGTTTGTGAACACATGGATAATTATAGTTAATCCTGATGGTTCATTAATTTAGCTATCTGACGAATAGTTACATGATATATTTGTACTGTCACTGGAACCAAGTCATGTAGTTGGTTACTAGATGCCAATCGCCATGAGCGCGAGGCAGTCTATCGTACAATCCGACATAAGCTATAACGTAACGTTTTATCTAGGAATCACAGACAGCATGCGGTGAAACCATATAATTGGAGGATGTAGGGGGTAGCTTACATAATTATGGAGTTGCACGGTGATTTTGGTGCAACGTCCAAATAGGTAAATGCATGCAAAGCATTTCATTGGTGAGAAGAAAAATATTAAAACACGCACGGCACACATAATTGTTTAACATAAAGAGATTTAAGGAATAATCCTTGTTGTAATCTTAAAGAAGTCACATTGTATGACTGTTATGTTAATGTAAAGGTGTTTTGAAGTCGTAGGTGCATCAGCGCACTAGTATATCCTTGTGAAGTTCACAGAAGGGTAAAGCATTATGGCTAGGTATGACTTTGTTGTGATTTCATATTTGTTTATTTGTGGATTGTGGAAGTAAAAATTTTGTTTGCTTTTATTTTATGCTTTTTGGGTATTGTTTTGTGTTTGAAGCCATGATTTATTTTAATGAATTAAAGTGTTAGAATAGAGTTGTGCCTTATCATTGTAGAGTTGATACCTGTTAGCCTCAAATCCAAAATATGCACTGCAAAATTGGGGTTACCGTACACGCCTGAGAGCTGATGCTAGTTGGAGGCGGATGCATATTATCCAACGAGATTACTCACATGGGTACATGGGATTTGATGTCCTATACTGTGATTTGAGCTAAAGGTACGACTAAAGTCGGTCAGATTTAATGCACACAACTCTATTAAAGTAAGAATTAACGAAGTAGGGTGTGACCGCTCCTAATCCATAGCTAAGTTCCGATACGTATATATAAATTTTGATAGATTGTGCTTATTCTCTACTCATTTATCATGGCCCAAGCAGCGTGGGACGGTATTAACTCTTTATGGAACCGCCTGCGTCAGTGCAATATGAGCGATGTTGGCATTGCACGAACCGGGCAACGATAGATACAGATATAATTTATCATGACGCCCATCTGTGGAGTCTATGGTAGTAAAAGCTCTATTAATTTATCATGGCGTGGCCCAAGTGGGGCTTTCGGCAGTAAAAAAACCACTCCCTGAATAGTTTTTATTGTAAATTAGAATATGGCCGATGTCCTACTAATACCACGACTCATGGATATTAATTTATCATGGCGCCCAACGTGGGGCTTATGGGATTTAGGGAAAACCCATAGATTTTTTATGGTATTTCATGGGGAAAACCATAGTAATTGTTTTGCCTCAAACTGTGTTTGAGTGATTTTTGAATTCAGTAGGCTTTTGAGGTAACGCAGAATCTCTCTATTGAGAAGAGAATGGCCTAAGGGTACGAGCGTTACATACCCAATCCACAATCTACCATAATATCAGGTTTTGTACGACTTCACAATATGTGTGCAGTGTTTGATGTTTCTCTTCGAAACGTATCCACATATTTTTCCAGGAAGCCTGCCTGCATATTTAAGTGTGTTATTGTAAAATGCCAGGTACGGAGGAGATCTTGCAAGTTATTGCAGGACTGAAACAACATTTTGATGCTGCTCATGAGCAGAGTAAACTGGAAACCAAAGCGTTCCAGGATAGTATAAACACTCGGTTAGATGAGAACCAGAGAGAGTTAAATAACAGGTTAGATGCAAATCAGGTTGCAATGGATAATAACCAGATTGAATTAAACAATAAGTTAGGTCAAATGCAAGAGGTTATTAAGACCGAAGTAACAGATACGGTTGTAAGCATTGTATCGGAAATGCAGGTAAAAACTGACAAACGTTTCGAGGCCATAGAAGCCAAACTTGAGGGTAATTTGCAAGCGTGTAGGCATGCTCAGGAGCAAACCAACAGTAAATTAGAGGCGTTGTCTAACGATATTAAGGATATTCAGATCCAAAACGAGGCGAATCTCGAACGCCAAGCGAAACAGTTCGCAGAGTTTACGAAAACAGTAGACCAGAGATTAGAGGAGAACGACTCCAAATGGGATCAGAAATTGAAAAGCTACGCTAGAGCAATTAACGGTGACCTCAAGAAACAGGACCAGAATATATTAGGTCAATGCCAGGAAATAGGCGAAATTAAGGCTATCGCGCAGGAAAGTAAGGAGCTGGTAGGCAACGTAAAAGGTCAGATGGGTAAAGTTCATAAAGAACTGGACCAAGTGCAAAGTGATATTGTCATAGTCAATAAAAGACAAGAGGAAAATAGAGGCGAGATCACCAAGGTCCGGAATGAATTGTCTAAAGTCAATGGACACATTCAAGATGAAATTAAAGGTCTGAGAGAAGAACTCGAAATAAGAGAAGGCCAGAAAACAGAGGCAAGCGACAAGACCCTTGCTCAAATTAAAGAGGACGTAGAGGATGAAATATCCCATATCAAACAAAGTCTGAAAGAAGACAAGGTGAAAATCTTTCAAGTAGCCGAGGAAAACCGAGATAGGCTTACGAGGATAGAAAAAGAAGTCATTACTCGCCTAGAAAGAGCAGAAATGCGCCATAACCAAATGGAGACTAGGATAATAGCACAGGAGGAGACACTTCTGAAATATCCTAAGTCAAGTGAAGGCAGCATAGAGGATATAAGAAAAACAAGGTGGGCAGACCTAGAAACCCAACCTATAAGCAGGAATGCTGCAGGCGCAGGAGAAAGTCCTTACATGACGCCAGGTGTACCAATTGCGGCATCGACGCCACATGAAAACGCGATGCACACCCAGGTGATAAACGTCATTAGGGCAAGCGAGGAAAAACCTAGGAAGTTTTCAGGTAGTCACTGTAGTATGACACCAAAATATTGGTTAAAGGAAGTGACCGAATATCTCAATGATGCACGAATACCGCAGGAGCGTAGGCTACGTGCTATAGAGAAGTTAACAGAGGGGGAGTGCGCATTATGGTTTCGCAGCTTCCGTTACACTTTTGATACTGTTGAGGAATTCCGCGAGGCATTCTTGAAGAGGTATTGGGACGCCGCGACTCAGCAGAATTTACGGCTGGATTTGTATGCCAAAAAGTACAGCACGAACAACCCGACGAAGTACGCAGAATTTTTCATATCGCAGATGTGTCGTTTTAAAGAGCTGGATCAAAAACCTAGTGAACTGGAGCTATGCATTGCTATCGCCAAACAGCTTCCATACGAGATCCAAAGGCTACTAATCTCGGCTAATGCGAAAACGGCTATGGAAATGGAGACAGTTCTAAGGCAACTGGACCTCACCACAGCAAATACTATGCGTCAGAGTCGAACCGTGGAACAAGTCCACGTGACCAACACACAGACTGACCAACAGCAAGCTCCAAGGAACAACAAGGCCACGAGCACAGAAACTTTAGATTCCTATGGACGGCAATGGGAACAGGAACCCAGAAAATGGCAGTCAAGGTACAAAGGAAATGCTAATAAAGCAGGAAGAGGTCGAAGTTCGTGGAATAAACACAATAACAGGGGCAAACCGTACCATAACAATGGAGGTAATAATGGCCAGGAAGGCAATAATAGAAATTGGAGACCCCAAGAGAGAAGAAATAACTTCGATGACGAGGCAGAAGAGCGATATCATGCTTCTTTGCGATACCTCGAAGAAAGGGGAGATGAGCCCCAGAAATCACAAGTCCGCTGGCAAGAAGTCATGCAGAACAGGACATCGCCAGACAGATATGGAGATGGAGCTAAGAGTTTGGAACTACAGCGCAGCGAACAGGAGAGAAGGAACTCCAAAGGGGCGGGCGCTGAAGAAGAAAAAAAAAACGCCAAAATTAGAAGAGCTCGAGACTGATGGATGGAAGTCTATTAACATCGTCAATTGGATAGCCAAACCAGAAGAATTGATTGAGGATACAGGAGGACCACAGGTCATGGTCAAGAGAGAATTGCCTATTATAATTGTGAGAGTGGCAGGATTAAAAGTCGGAAGTCTGCTAGACACAGGATCAACAGTGAGCCTGATGACACAAGCTCTATATAATGAAATAGCCCGGAGAGAGAACATTTTGAAGATACCGATCTCCAGTGTCAAAATTAAAGGGGTAATTCCAGACAGAACAATGATATGTAAATACCAGGTATTCCTAGATTTACAGATAGGAGGCTCTATTTTCTCACAGAGTTTTCTGTTAGTAAACAAACTACCTTATAACCTACTTATTGGGGCGGAGTTTATAAGGGAATACAGAGTGATAATTGACCTAGCACAGGACAGGGTTATGTTCCATGTGAATGAAGAAGCTGAAGGCTTAGAGGTCGCACTCAATGAAATTGAACCAGGATCCAGTGAACAAGTATGGCATACATACAGAGATGTGGCTGATGAAGAAGTGTTAGCTATTGAGCAGTTAGAAGCGGAGCTCAAAACACTAGCCACAGACTTGGAAAAAGATCTGGAACCCAAATTGGAAGACTACATTTCGGAGAAGCTAGAAGAAGCGAAAATTGGGCTAAAAGAGAAGGAAAATTTAAAGCAGTTATTGCTGGAACAGAAGGAAGTCTTTGATTCGAGACCTGGTCGGATAAAGAACTTCACTTATGCTTTTCAAGTCAGTGATTGGACACCATTTAGGCAGAAACCCTACCCTATAGCTGAAAAGCATTATGCTAAAGTGAAAGAGGCAATTCAGGAGATGTTGGAGGCCGGTGTTATTGAGAAAACACCTACGCCTTATGTAAGTCCATTGGTAATTGTACCAAAGACAGACGGATCTGTCAGAGTCTGCTTGGACCTGAGACGCTTAAATTTGAGAGTTATTCCGGAATTTGACCAAGTGCCACCTATTAAAGAGATCCTCAGGAAGTTTAAAGGGAAAACTATATTCTCAAACTTGGATATCACATCCAGTTTCCACCATCTTGAATTAGAGAAGAAAACTAGTCTGTTGACAGGATTTATGTTTGATCAACATACATTCACATTTTTAAGGCTACCTTTTGGGTTGAAAACAGCTGGTTCAGCCCTGATAAGAGCGTTAGATCGCAATCTATCAGATGAGGTTAAAGAGAGTACCATCAGATATGTAGACGACATTCTACTCACATCAGAATCTCTGGAGGAGCACATGAGAGACCTGAAGAAGTTGCTAGATGACCTTCGAGAAGCGAACTTTAAGGTCAATATCAAGAAATCGCACTTCTGTCAGAGGGAAGTTAAATTCCTAGGGCATGTTATTGATGCAAATGGAGTGAAGCCTAACCCAGATAAATTGGAGATAATTCGGAATTTCCCTCGACCCACGAAAGTTAAGCACGTCCGACAGTATTTGGGAGTAATTGGATTCTTTTCGAACCACTGCCCAAACTATACTGCGACAGTAGCACCACTGCAGGACCTATTGAAGAAAGGCGGCAGATGGAATTGGACGGAGCAATGTCAGGAAGCATTCGTGAGGTCAAAACAAATGCTTTTGGAATATGTGAAACTGGGATACCCAGATTATACCCAGAAGTTCATCATACAGACGGATGCATCACTTATTGGGATTGGAGCGATGCTATTCCAGGAAAATGTTGACCAGCCTGAGAAGAAAGTTTTTATCGCCTTTATCAGCAGAAGACTGAGAGCCCATGAGAAAAATTACACGATCACAGAGATAGAATTGCTCGCAATTTTGTACGCGTTGCAATCGTGGCACAAACTCGTGTACGGCTTCCGAATAGTTCTGAGAACAGACCATAAAGCTTTAACATTTTTGTTAAAGACAGATTTGTCTAGTCAGAGATTGACAAGATGGTCCCTGTATATCCAGCAATTTAATGTGGAAATAGAATACTGTCCAGGGAAAGAGAATGTAATACCGGACATATTAAGTCGTTACCCTAGAGAAGAAGAAGTGCTAGCGGTCCAGATTGAGAATCGAGATCAGAAGACGTTGGATGACTTAAGGAACATTACCAACCTACAACGCGAAGACCCATGGTTGAAGATGATAATCGATTACTTTGAGGGACGATTAGCAAGGGGAACTGCGATATACAGAGAGGCGGAGGCATTGGCAACAGAATATGTATGGTATAATCAGATATTACACAAGTGGGACGATGTGGATCACACACGTCAAAGGATTGTAATTCCTGCATCTTTGCAGAGGAGATTAGTATGGCTAGCCCACAGAGCATTTGGTCATCCGGGGATTGATAAAATCTGTGCTCTGGTGAAGGAAGCATTTACTTGGCCAAAATTGAGAGAAACGGTGAGAAATGCTATTAGAACATGTGATCTTTGCCAAAGGGTAAAGCCGAATCCCTTTTTAATGAGGCAACGACCTATCCCGTTATTACCAGAGAAGCCAAGGCAGCTATTGAGTATCGATAACTTTGGACCATTGCCTAGAGCACGTAGAGGCAATAGACACATTTTTGTAGCCATGGATGTATTTTCGAAAATGGTGGTGTTGTGCCCCATTCAAAAGACAAGTTCAAAACAGGTCTTGAAGCGCCTGAAAGAGAGAGTTATTCCGATTCTTGGGAAGCCGGATAACATTCTCTCGGACCACGGAAGTTGCTTTACTAGTGCAGAATTTCGTCGAGAACTGGAAACTCTAGGAATTAGGCAGATTTTATCTACCATTCGCCATCCTGAGGCAAGTCCCGTTGAAAGAGTAATGAGAGAGATCCAGAAATACATGAAGATCTACTGTTCTGAAGCGAATTGGCGTTGGATTGACTTTCTAGAAGTCATTGAATACTGTATAAATAATACTGTACATGAGGCGACAGGTCAGGTTCCCGTTACTCTACATCTGGATCAGAGACCAGAGAGACCGTGGAATGGTGTTATTCCATTACCAGTAGACGCACAACCCGGTAGAGAATTGAGGATCCAACGAACCTTTGAATATCTAAAAGCACAGGCGGAGAGACGTCAGAGAAGGAATCGTGCGAAGAGGTATCATAAACCGCTTCTCGTGGGACAGAAAGTTTTAATTAAGAAACCCGCCAGTTCAGATCCAGAGGCACGGAAGTATAAGAAGTTTAATTTTTCTTACCACGGCCCGTTCGAGGTGATAAGAGACCTCCAGAACAATGCATACAGGTTAAGGCATTTAGAGAATGGAAACGAGGTCGTTATGAACATAGCCAACTTGAAAATTTATTACTCGCCAGAAGAATTCGATGAACCAGAAGAAGAATTAGTAACGCACACCCAACTCAACGTGGAGAGCGGAGGCAGCCAAGCAGGCAGACCTGAATGTTGGAACGGCGAGACGGGACGAGAAGCAGACAGTTTACCCAGTGTAAGCGGAGAGCAGAAAGAATGCCAGTGTTTGCAAGAATTCTATGAAGAAATGGTCAGAATGGCTAGAGAGGTTGAGGCTGTAAACGCGACCCTTCGCAGGGAGAATAGACAGCTCAGAAACAAGGCCGAGTGTGGAAGGGGGAACATTACTAACCCACTCGCAGCCAGACAAGGTGAAGGACCCCAGACGTAAACACAGACGGTGGTCGACAGTCAGCTGGTTACTTATATAAGCCACTTGCATTGGACTTTTATAAGTTTTGCAAGGGGAACATGAACCCGATGGGGTTATGCTGACTGGAATCGAACATGGTTCTCAGAGACTGTGATCTCAGTAAAAAGGTTCCACTAGGGAGCGAACCAGAGATCTATACAGGGAGTTTCTTGGTAAAAACCCCTCGAAAGAAATGTATATTTAATCACTGGTGTGATTTTTGATGAAATGGCATTATTTATTAAAATAATGTAGGAAATAATGAGCGGATTATATCATTATAAGACGATTTGGTGTAAGCTATTGGAGGTTTGAAGCAGAGAGGAGGGCAGAGCTGACATTTACTAATCGGCCCAGAATTGTGGGTTGGTCCCAGTGGAGCCACGTCCATCTCTGTCACCCCATTATGTCGTCTGGAGCAGGGGAGAGGCCTGAAAAATGACACAGTTATTCCCCGACGGAGAATAGATGTAGAGGAGGGGCGGAGAAATGCCCAGAAAAATCATTGATTACTCGTGATTGGAGTAACGAATCGAGATGAGAGTTGCACACAGGTGAATATCTTGGCAAGAAGATAATTTTAGAGTCTTTTACCTACGAAATTGGTGCATATTTAGTGATGTGCGTAAGGACCGTGAAGCGACCATTGTTCGCGGAGGGATGTGAAGATGTTGACGGGGAGTTCCCGGTTAGGTAGCGTCCCACGCCATGGAGAAAGGAATTAATATTAATTAATTGAACGAGCGATTCCTTTGCACACAGATAGTTTTGGGACCTGTGAAGAGAGAGGAACACAATGATCATGGTTTGAAGACCGGAATCATGCTGTGAGAGGAGCGAAGATTACGCGGGAAGATGTTGCTCTACTTTCTGTGGAAATCCGATATAAGGGAGTAGACCCCAGGAGGAGCTCTCAGTAGTTGTTACTCAGTCCTACTCTGTTCTCGGTTGCTCTCAGTTGAAACTCACTTGAAGCTCAGTCGAGACGCAGTCAAGTGCAGTCTACATGCCGCCAAGCGCAGTTACAACCAGTTATTGTCTTACTCAATTGTCAAGTGTAGCACAATGGAAATAAGTTGCAATCAGTATGCAGCAAATATGCAGCAGTACGAGACAGCGTGTAAGCCGCAGACAGAAGTCTTCAAATAAGCTACGTGCAGTCTTCGAGTGAAACTTCAGTCAGCTACAGCCAGGGTGAAGCAAGTTCGTCAAGGCATAACGCATGACGGATCTATTCATCGAGACGCCGAACAAAGACTGGTATGTGTAAAAGAAACAGAAAATATGTTTGTATGAATAATAGTCGTGATACAGGCATAATCAGCCGCACGAACTATGACGTGTTCAGTTATGAAGCACCGTATAGACTAACGGTAGCATTATTGTATATAATTATTTGTGAAAGTGTTGAACTTTATTAAGCGCAGTGTGTATAGTATTAACTAATCGTATATGTGTGTAACAACGATAGAATGCGCTAAAGAAACTCTACTAAGTGTTTGGTATTGCCATGAGAATACCAGATGTTAACGCTCATGTTTAGGAGCAAGCGTATTGATGTAACGCAGGACGCTTACTGTAGGAGTAATGATCGTCACAAAAACTGTTGGAGAGTTCCGAGAGCAGATAACCAGACTTTCAATCAGGAGTTGGTAACGTAAGATGCCGTCGACACCTGCAATTTCGATCTCTGCTAGGGAATTTCAGCATTGAAGTGTGTATAAAGTGACGAGTGTTCAGTGTAATGTATATGTAAAAATATCATTTAAAGTAGTGTTTGATGAAGTGTTTCACATGTTTGGGGAGTGATAACTTCCTGAAAGGTATGCAACGTGTCGTGTTGGTGATAGAAATTATGTATAATCAAATGTGTGTAAACAAGAGAAATATGTCGCGTTAAACCCATTATGGCGGGCGACATGGAAGAATATGATTGGTTGGAGCCACCTTAGATGCCTATAGAGATGTAAGTACCCCACAAATTATGGTTATAATTATGTAGAAGTATGGACCGATGCATGTCTGTGATTCCGTAAAGGTATTGTGAATTCCTTATAGATGCCAGTAAAAGTCAGTTAGGAGGCTGATCCTCCATGTTTAATCAGTAATGAGTTGATTTTGATAGAGGTGAAATGATGATTTGCATCATTAAGTGGAGTAATTATTCCCACTATGAATTAAGAATGGCAATCAATTATGTAAATGTAACGAACGCGATTGTTCGAGTTTAAAACGTTTAGCTATGTCGGAAATTTTGGTAATTTATATGAGAATAATAATAAATAATGATTTGGTCATTTATGTCAGTGAGAAATGATGATAATAATAATAATGGTTATTAAGAGTATGAATGAACACATCAGGAAACAAATAAATGTTGTAAGCGAGAATTATTAACGCTAAGTGCAAGACTTATCAATCTAAGCAGGAGGATGTTACAGTGAGATTACATTTCAGTAATTATGGAAAGAAGCTTTATATCAGAATATTGCATATATTCAGTAATGATACCAGTAATGAAAGAGCTTTTATTGAATTGAATTTGCAGCTTAATTGAGAAGCTTATAGAGTAAATGTTAGATTTCTCTTAATATTATAGGTCGGTGTGTCGTAGCATGGAGCATTAGGGGCCAGATAGTCTATTCTACGTATGGATTCTCCTATGTCGTGGACATTGTTGGAGATATTTTATTCCGGAGTTTTAGTGAATGGACCCTAACTCTGAAGAAAAGGATTGAAATGTGTTCCGGGCTGGAATCTTGATAGAGTCGAGGATAACAAGGACACCTCGCAGCTCTATGATTTCCCGAGAACTTATGATGAGTTATTTACGCTCGTGGCAGCGAAAACTCATGGCGACAGTGGTTTTGTGCGCCTATATTATACTTGAGACATCGGCCAACCGCCAGGCTCATGCATTACGAACCCCGAACCTTCATGTTGGATGGACCCATGTGAGGCCATTAATTAATCATTATCCTCGACGTAGGAATAATTACAAAAGCCCATTCAATACCTGTTGGCATAATAGTCGATTAAGATCCTTTGGGAACATATGTGTCGGTTAGGACACAGTATTTGTCTTGTAAATCTCCACTGCTTAGAGAGGGAAGCTTTCAAACTTTTAGAAAGGTCGAGATAATTGGTGGAACGACCCATCCCACTTTCTATTGTGTAGCGATTTCCTTAGCCGAGGGTCGGTGCCAACCACTCGAACCGCTCAGGCAAGTTATAAAGGGAAGAGATTCTAGACCTTGTTAAAATGACATATAATGCGAGATTGTTATGTTGAGTATTATAGCCATGTGGTTTGTGAACACATGGATAATTATAGTTAATCCTGATGGTTCATTAATTTAGCTATCTGACGAATAGTTACATGATATATTTGTACTGTCACTGGAACCAAGTCATGTAGTTGGTTACTAGATGCCAATCGCCATGAGCGCGAGGCAGTCTATCGTACAATCCGACATAAGCTATAACGTAACGTTTTATCTAGGAATCACAGACAGCATGCGGTGAAACCATATAATTGGAGGATGTAGGGGGTAGCTTACATAATTATGGAGTTGCACGGTGATTTTGGTGCAACGTCCAAATAGGTAAATGCATGCAAAGCATTTCATTGGTGAGAAGAAAAATATTAAAACACGCACGGCACACATAATTGTTTAACATAAAGAGATTTAAGGAATAATCCTTGTTGTAATCTTAAAGAAGTCACATTGTATGACTGTTATGTTAATGTAAAGGTGTTTTGAAGTCGTAGGTGCATCAGCGCACTAGTATATCCTTGTGAAGTTCACAGAAGGGTAAAGCATTATGGCTAGGTATGACTTTGTTGTGATTTCATATTTGTTTATTTGTGGATTGTGGAAGTAAAAATTTTGTTTGCTTTTATTTTATGCTTTTTGGGTATTGTTTTGTGTTTGAAGCCATGATTTATTTTAATGAATTAAAGTGTTAGAATAGAGTTGTGCCTTATCATTGTAGAGTTGATACCTGTTAGCCTCAAATCCAAAATATGCACTGCAAAATTGGGGTTACCGTACACGCCTGAGAGCTGATGCTAGTTGGAGGCGGATGCATATTATCCAACGAGATTACTCACATGGGTACAATACTATCAGTTGGATTTCAACCAAATTTCGTATGTGCTATGTGTAACATAACAGATATGACTATAAGTATTGTTAAGAGCAATCAGGGCTGCCAACTATTAATAAATGCTGTCTATATTTTTACCCTAATATCAATATATCAGAAAGTATGCAAGCCAACAGCTCTATACTTTGCACACGTATAGCACCTAGCATTCTAGATTAATTTGGAGTAATTAATATAAGTCAGTGCTGCCAACATGATTCTATGCCTGCTGATAAGTCCAATTTTAAAATACATGTAACTTCTATACTAACAAATGGATTTCATCCAAAATTGGCACAACAAGATATCATAATATTTCAGATTATTTCTGACCAGCACACACATGACATTGTTGCCAACATGCTTTTACGCGTGCTGATAGATCCAGTGTCTAACTGCATGTAACGTCCATTGGACTTCAAACAAATTTTGCATTCTGTACCTTAAGAGGAGGAACTAAGAATATATTCAGTCACCAGGGCTGCCAACTCTAGTGCTCTATTAGGCTACATTATACCAGGTATATTTCGAACTAATTAGACATTTCGATATTACCAACTTAATTTCGTAATTATTCTAGATAGGTTCATATACTTAATTTTAAGAAAAGTAGGCTATTTAGTTCGTCACGGAACTTCTTGTTTTTATATATATGAGCGAGAGGGAGTCTACAATACGGCATCACAAGGTTACTACTCAAATAACACATGCATGTAACCTTTAAACATTTACAATGTAACTACCACACTCATGCACAAGACAATTTAAGTATGTGCTCACATATTCCTTTTCAATATTGTATTGATATAATTATAAAGGGTGTATCTTAATTCCCATTACAGACTTTGAGGGCTTGTAGTGGGGACCATGACGGTTAAGTTTAGTATAGGACCTTGTGTCCGTAAACGTACCATCTTCCCGCTACCCGCAAGGAACCACCACAACACACGTTCAAAACTCCCGCATTTTCGGTGCCACTGACATGAGTAAGTAAGTACTTACGTACGCCATTCAACGATCACCTGATGACCCTTATCCCCTACCTTCTCCCACGAAATCTCACGGGTGCCACGTACTTGATGTTCTTTGGAGACGTACTGCATGAGTTCTTAGACGATGTGCCACTGCACGATGGCGCACCACCTGATTTTTCACTTGCGGTCCGAGATCATTTGGGCAACAGTGGAAAGGTCGTGGTGGCCCGATTGCTTGGCCTGCACGTTCACCCGACTTGACACCGCTAGATTACTACCTGTGGGGTCTTATGAAAACCTTGATTTACTAAACCCCTGTCCAATCCGATGAAGACCTAATGGCACGGGTTATGGCTGCGGCGGATGTTGGAGGATCAGCGACCAGAGGTACCGTGTCTGTGTTGACGTCGATGGTCATCACATCTGTAATTGGACCCAGACGACAAGCAGCGGGAATCGGACAGAGCGCGCCGAAAATGCGGGAACTGTGAACGTGTTCTGTGTTGGCTTTTTGCGGGTAGGGGGAAGACGGTCTGTAATGTGAGTTTAAAATAAAATATTTATTGCGGCCAATGGCCATTTGAATGAGTTTTTGAATGGTATGGACTCCGTCTTACGGAAAGAATACATGATGAAAATTAATAATTGTAAAACAAATATACTAGAATGCAGCCGAAATAAATCAGAAACCTCTATGGACATCAAATTGGCAGGTGAAAAGCTGAAGGAAGTAGGAGACTTCCGTTACTTAGGAAGCAAAATAACCTGTGATGGACGAAGCAAAGAGGATATAAAAAGTAGGTTGGCTCAGGCAAGGAAAGCTTTTCTACAAAAAAGGAATCTGTTGACATCGAATATAGAATTAGGTATTAGGAAGTCAATCTTGAAAGCGTTTGTCTGGAGCGTGGCGCTCTATGGAAGTGAAACTTGGACTATTGGTGTAGCAGAAAAGAGGAGGATTGAAGCATTTGAAATGTGGTGTTACAGGAGAATGATGAAGATCAGATGGGTAGATAGGGTTACAAACGAAGAGGTATTAAGACGAGTGGGAGAGGAGAGATGTTTCTGGCGACTGCTAATGAAGAGAAGAGATGGGTTGGTAGGACACATACTAAGACACCCAGGAATAGCAAGCTTAGTTATGGAAGGAAGGGTCGAGGACAAGAACTGTAGGGGTAGACCAAGGTTAGAATATATTAAAGAGATTGCCTCGGATGTAGCATGTGGTAGCTATGTAGAGATGAAACGATTAGCTCAGGACAGGGAGGCATGGAAAGCTGCATCAAACCAGTCAAAAGACTGAAGACTCAAACAACATGGCCATAGATAGGAACAACATTATAACATTGTGAACAATAATGAATCAATCGTATACCTAGGTAACACCAGAGACTTGTGTTCATCGAGTCCGTTCACCCATTCCACTGCTCTACACGTTGATCAAGACAACATAATCAGTCCTCGTCTAAACAAAACTGAGTGAGTGATAGTAGTCTTCTACTGCATTCCATGGCGTGATATATATCGCACTGATTGTTGCATAATCGGCAAACACACTCCTGGCTGGGCTGATGGAAGGACTTCCTAGTGCAGATGCGATGGTGGAAGCCATGGATCGCAAATCTGGTCACTAGGTGCCTCAGCTCATACTCTGGTCACAACCATTCTTTATATAACATTGCATCTGTTACGAATAATCTTTCTGGGATGGAGTCTCTCTTCCTGCAAAGTTCGCTTAACAGGTCTACGCATGCCTGTGTGGATGGTAGGTGCATTAGCAGTCGAAGGTCTTCTACCAGAAATGTTTCTCTGGCTAAAGCATACACATATCGTGAAAGAGCGAATTTTGATACCCCCAATACCCTTTTCAAATACCTTGATTTCAAACTTTCAATGTCTTTTAATTGTCTGATTGATAGATAAGTCCATATGACCTCTAGCCCGTAGGTGAGTGATGGGAGTACTTTGACTCTGAAAAGTTCCATAGCTGAATTTACTGACATTCTTTGTAAATGTCTGATGTCGCTTATATTTCTAAGTGCTGCTGCAAGTCTCCCCTTTATATGAACCATAAAGGAAGTCCCTGTGACTTGCATAGTAATTCCAAGGTACTTAAATTGTTTTTTCGGTGTTAGTATGTGTTCCCCGCAAACAATGTAGTCATCCTTCCTCAGCCTTCCTCCATTTCTGAATATCATTAATTCAGTCTTCCGAGCATTCATCCTTAGTTCATTCTCCTCCGCCCATTTCTCAAAAAGATCTATTCCCTTCTGTAGTTCCTCTATATTATCGGAGGCCAGGGCCATGTCATCTGCATAAATATATATATTTACTTTCTGTGTTCCCTCCTTTAATTTGAAGACAACATCGTGGGTCATGATATTGAAGAGTAACGGACTTAGCGGGTCTCCTTACAGTACTCCGATTGTCTGGTCAATCCAGTCCAAGTGTGCGATACCATCATGGATCTGAACTTGATTGTCCGCCAGAATGTTCGATATCAGTCTTGTCATGTCAGAACGTCCTAGTAAGTTTTCTAATTTTATGACAAGTTTCCTTCTATTGATTGTGTCGAAGGCTTTGGTGTAGTCGATAAAAATTACATATTTCTTCCCGTGAGCTTCAAGCGTGTCCTGTATGTCCTTTAAGAGACATTCTGCAGCCAATAGAGTAGATCTGCCCTTCCGAAATCCAAATTGTTCTTCTGGAAGCAGGTGGTCTACACATGCATCTATTCTCCGAGTCAGAAGCTTGGTAAGCAATTTGCATGCAACCGATTCCAATGCCACACCCCTATATGATTCAGGTTTACTGACATCGCCTTTACCTTTGTATAGCAGTTTGATGATGGACTTACGCCAAGTACTGGGGATGGTTCCAATCTCTAAGCACTTATTCACTAACTCTGCCCATATGTTTTCCAGGAAGTGTAGCGAAATCTTCAAATGTTCATTACAGAGTTCATCTACACCTGAAGCTCTGTTATCCTTGCTTTTCGTGATGATCTGCCTAACTTCTTCTATAGTGAAGTACGTAGTATGCTCTACCTCTGTGGACTTGTCCAACTCCGGTCTGGTCTCTTTGGATACTAGAACCCCCCTCATGTGTTCCTCCCATGTTTCCATCCTGATGTCCGCTGGGAAGCGTGGTTGTCTTGGCCTGAGTGCTTTAAATTATACGGATCTTTCTCAATGTCATGTATGAGCATTTTGTCTTCTTTCTCTCTAACTCTCTCTTCTTTGACTTTATGAGCTCTTTATATTTCCTCCTTGCTGTCTGGTAGCGTTCCAGATCACCTTTATCCCTAGTTCTCTTAGCGATATGTAGCTTCTGTAATGTAGTTTGTCTCTCCTTGAAGCACTCTCTATCAAACCATTTCTGCGCTTGACGAGTAAACTCTATAGTTGAAGTTCCTTCTTCTATAAATTCCATTATTCCCGCCATAGCCACATCTAAATTACCCTCACTAATTGACAGCATGATAGTTGGTATTTGGTCTGTATTTGCCTCTAACAGGCTCTGGTCTAGTGTTCTTCTCGTTCTTTGCCTCTTTGCTGGAAGTCTTAAGGGGTGTGTAACAGTCAATATGGTAAATACTGGGATATGCTTCCTAATTACAGCTGCATCACACTTTGTCATAAGTCCATGATCATGAATAGCGAGACCTCGTACAAACATGAGGTCTATGGTGCTACCTCCATTATAACAAATATACGTAAGTGCCTTCTTGTGTAATGTGAGTTTAGAAACACCCTCTATATATGGTACTCACCAAGATTCCGTGGTAGGTAAGGAAAATGTATTTTTATTATTATTATTTATTATTTTTATTTTTTATTATCGTATGCACGATACATTGGTGAGGAGAATTACTCACGTTAAATACGCTCCACATGAGCTCCCGATCGGGGCCTTATAGATGTCGATTCAGACACTAGTCGGGAGGTAACCTACCGCTTGACCAAGCAAGGTATTCACGTTTTGATATCATATTCCAATCAAATTCTTGTTTAAATATTCATTAAATGATTACAGCGTTTTTTAAATATTTTACATTTATAACAATTCCATGATTGGATATCTTACACTGGGATGAACAAAACCCAACACGCTGACACAACTAAGTTAAGACAATGCATAGTCAAAGATATTTCAGTGTATCAAGCTTAATACGGAATTTCTCTAGACGTTGTTCATAAATAAGTCAACTTACGTGGAAACGCTTCTCGCAAACGGTCACGATATCAATAAAGGAAATTCCTATGTACATAATTCAACAAACAACTCAAATCACATTCCTAACAACTTCAATCAATTAATATCAACTCAAAATTATGGCATCCAACTTTTAACAACCTCTTACTACTATAACGGCGGCATCAACCGTTTTTAGGTTAAGCAAGAACAACATAGGCCATAAGGCCTCAACTAACCTTTTCCATCTCGCAAACTACATAACATTAAAATAAATACATCAAAAACCTTTCCTTCCTAACCGGGCGAAGAAACGTTTCCCAAATAATAAACCTGTCCATATCACGAAATCACTGCATAGAGGTTACATAGTTTTATGAGTGGGCGATGGCGAGATTGCACTCCATAACGTCACGTTTAAATTTCAAGTTAATGGAATTCAGTTCCAAATCACCGGGTCATCAGAATTTACGAAATCAATCCTCTCAAGGAGACCTGCCGAGAACACATCGGCCGCAAGTTCCCCCTCAAAGGCTTCTGGTGTAGATTCAACCTCGCCTGCTGTTTGGATAGCTTCTTTCTTCTCCCCAGCTGACAGACAAGCGATCGACGTGAAGGTTTCAGGAGTTAATCAAGTGTCATTAATAATAATAATATCGTATGGCCTAAGGTGCCTGGTGCAAGCTTTGTAATTTGACACCCAGAGGGTAGCTTGCATGTCGAATTTCGTTGTTCCATGAATCACTATGAAAGTCAATGAGGTTAGATAATAGATATCTAAGCTCCTTGAACATTATAGCGCTTTCTAGTAGAGAAATGAGGAACTTTGTGTTGGCGAAACTCCCGAGATTAATTTTGCCATTATGAACTCGGCCTACTGCATTCAAATGGGTTCTTTGACATGCCAACATCGTAAGACATGCGTATCGTATTTTTTGCCGCCTTTCAAAAATCACTTACCACGGCCAGGGGCGAACCTGCAATCTTGGGGTTAGTAGACCGACACGCTATCCACTCACCCACCGTGGAAAGTTAAGTGTCATTAATAACGGCGTTTGACTCACCGTTGAAGATGAATGGTCCAGACATCCAAACTCGAAAGACCTCGGAAGAATTTTATTAATATATAATATGAGTCGGAGACAAACCTATCTTGGCATGGGCCAATGGGACTTTAGAAGTGAAAATGCAGGGCAGAGACGGTGATAAATGACTTGTGACAATAACTGGTTGCTTCCTCAGTTTAGGGGCAGCGACAACGCCTCTTGAACTTTGGGTGTGTGTAGAATCTGTCTGATAACCGGTGTTTATTGTGATGGCTGTATTAGTGTGTGTTATCTGTAATTCCGGAAAGGGCTGCAGACGATCAATTTCAAGTAGTTCCTACTTTTGATACCAAATGCTACCGTCAATGACACCTAGCTGTGAACTTGACTACTAGATGCCACCGCAACCGGAAAATGGCGACGAACGTTTGAACTTAAAAGAGCGTTTATCAAATCTAACCTACAAATTTAGCTTCGCACAATATAGTTAGTGGAATGTTCTTTTACATGCCATAAATCTATGACATGGGCCCACCGGCTTTACTTCCCCTCCGAAAGAAGGCTTACTGAGGGATTTTTAACGCTCTTAAAAAGAACCGACGACTTCGGCCGGGTTTGAACCCGCAATTTTGTGCATAGAAGTTCAGCATGCTGACAATAACTGTCACATAATGTTGTGTGGAACAACCTTGGCAGACATGTAGAAATTATTTAAGGACGGAAGCTTTTCGTTTTACGTGACCGTTAATCGTGCAATCATGAGCCACGGGGCCTCCTTTTTACGTGGAATCCGAAACACAGGTCATGGCATTTCACTGCGAAAATCTCACGTGCATTGACCGGGAATCGAACCCGGTCCACCTCGGTGAAAGGCCAACAGCTTGACCGCTGCGCCATCACGCTCCTAGAAAATATGTAATTCTCCTATTTTCTTTAAATTGTGATAAAGACCAAAAGTGACAATATTCAACTGAACTGAAACAACGACTTAATTCGTAAAATTATAGTTTGTCGCTAACCTTAAAATTATTTTCCAATATATTCCTCTCAGTGATATTTAAAGTATGGAGTGTACCGATACCAGTCGTAGAGAAGTACTGAATATTTCAGCGGCTTCGGTGGCGTAGTCGGTAGCATGTTGAGCTTCTATGCCCAAGATCGCGGGTTCAAATCCGGCCGATGTCGTCGGATTTTTAAGAGCGTTAAAAATCCCTCAGTATGCCTTCCTTCGGAGGGGAAGTAAAGCCGGCGGTCCCATGTCATAGATTTATGGCATGTTAAAGAACCTTCCACTAATTACACCGGTGTGAAGCTAAATTGTATAGGTTAAGAATGTAAACATCGCTCTTAGGTTCCTACGTTCGTTGCCAAGAGCCGACTGCGGTGGCGTCTGGTAGCTAAATTCTGAACTAGTCGTTGACGGTGGCGTTTGGCGGCAAAAGTAGGAACTATATGAAAGATTCAAAAGTCTGCAGTCCTTACTTGAATTAAAAAAAACAGATAACACACACTAATACAGTCATCACAGTTAACACCGGTTATCCGACAGATTCTACACACACCCAAAGTACACGGGGCTACATGACCACGTTGCCGCAGCCCCTAAACTTAAGAACCAACCAACTGTATATTTCAGAACTGTATGTAAGTGCAGAGCACGTTCGCACCCCTGGAAGATATGACATCTCAATGCCACATACGTATTCATCCAGAATATGTCGAAAATGGTGCCACTCATTCCGTTTATAATGTACAATAAATATTATACCGGTATTTTTCTCGTAGTATTTAAGAAATAAATCTCTAGAATTACAAATAAACTTTAAATAGGCTTACGCCCTCTGAAGAATGGTACTAGGCATTCAAATGATGAATACGTAGGCTTTCTATTTTATCATATTTTTTTAAGGTTCACTATATTATACAATTTACAGCAAGTTGAAAGTGACCACACATGATGTGTGTGCAACTGACTTCTTTACCACAGTAGAAATGCAGAAAATGGTATATAAGTCTTCTATTTTCTTTTAATTATTGTGACCCCGCAGCGTAGCCGTGCTCGTCAAATCGTGCACCACGGACGCGTGGAGTTCGCAGGTTCGAATCAAGGCGCTGACAGCTGCTATCTTGAGTGTAGTATATCCACGCTCTCTCCAGGCAAATGCGGAGCCAGTACCTTAATTCAAGTCTCGGGGCACCTAGCCCCATCTCTGTCCCTGGTTGGTTGGTTCTTAAGTTTAGGGGCTGCGACAACGCTCCCTGTCCCTAATACAGTTACATACACTACTACAGTCATCACAAGAATACAGGTTATCAGACAGGTTCAACACACACACAACTACAGGGGTCTGAGGACCAAGATGTTCCAAGTCCCTCAAATGAATTAACAATAACAGCCTTAAATGGTGATACAGACCAAAATTGAGCATCAATGAGCTAAGTCCCTTTCATTTATGTTTAGGTTTAAGGATTCAACAATTATTTTATTTTTAAACTTTTTACATAATCTTTACAGAGCTGGAAACATTTCCATTGGACATGCAAATATATACATGCAGTATTACATTGCGAAAACTTAGAAAGTACGCATTTATATTTGTTATAGAAACAGTCTTACGAATCTAATGAGCAAAGCAAATAAATAAATAAGTAAATTAATTAATTAATTAATTAATAATGTATAGGCCTATTGACTGATCTGTAATAATTCGTCCAGTGTCGATGTAGTTTCTGAGACATGCCGTATTTTCATCGAGCAGTGGCAGTCCAATAGGTTAGTTTCCACCATCACCACCACAGTTCATCTGATCGCGCCCAATCCAGGTGAATGGGAGATCCTGTTACTGAATCATCGCGACTTCTTCTCGCCTTGTGAAGTTTTATCATTTTCAATGATCTTGTCGACTTCGTCGTTACGCTGGGGTCTGGCGTTACGTTACGGCGACGGGACGAAATGTACCCAGATGCACTGAGGTGTGTGACGTCATAGTACTGCTTGGTGCATGTGTTCTCCGACAATCTCTACTTCGTTAGTATAAGACAAAAAAAACGATTCTTGGATGTCACGGGTAATCTCGAGAACCACTGGATGGATTTTGATGCGGTTTTCACCATTCTGTAAAGGATATCTCGAGGAAAGATTCTGTAGAAAATAATTTATGTAAGATCAAAGGAAGCCAAGCAGTAACGATTTCAGTGAAAAAGTCGAAAACAAACTTGGCGTTCGTGCGCTTCTTAAGCTTACGCTGGGCAAACCGTTAAAAATATAAATATACTATGAGCGTAAGAATTGGTCAGCATGAAAAGTTCTACAAAAAAGTCCGCGAGAGCATATCTCTATCTTCAATACATCGCCCACTATAAGTGTTTTTAGACTGGATGGAAAGGACACGTCCCCGCGCGCTCTGGTGAGCGTGACGGCATCCCGCGCGCTTGATCTTGCTTTGCCCTTGGTTTGCACTTGCCGTTCGCGAGTAATTTCAAACAAGAAAAGCAAGATAAGTATTATGCAGATAATTTTCTATAGTGCGGGACAAACCATTGGAAGTCTGAAGGTCAACCGGCTCTCCGCACCGCTCTCCACCCCACGCCCGGCGGTGTTGCCATGCTATTGGCAACTCCAGCTATCTGATATGACATCTAGCGGTAAAAATGAGAAACTTACCAAGTAGGGTACATTTGTCACGTGGTGACTGTTTGTATATGGTTTCTTGTATTGGTAAACAGATCGTGGTAAATTGTTCGTGTCTTTATACATAAGTAATAAGTTTTACTCGTTGATAGAGTGAAAAATGAGTAAAAGCAAAGTGTATTGCTCAGTTTACGGCTGTAAGTCGATGTATAAGAGGGCTGCGGATATACCTTTTCATCACTTTCCAAAAGATGCAAATAGCAATAGCCGAAATGTGATGATACCTAATACCTAATAATAATACCTTTCCACCCCGGGAAGGATCTAACACTTGTCGAGGTAGACAGACAGAAGACCTGCGACGTAAAGCCAGCGAAGGTTATTCAGTTTAAAAACAGCTGTTACGATGGGCGCGCTGGTAAGATTGAAGTTACTTGAATAATTAATTATTGGCTGCTTGGTAGGGAGAAGGGATGAGTTTAACTTGTATTAAAACTCGTGGGGCGACAGGAATTGCTTGATTTGGATGGTTAAAAGGTGGGTTTGGTGTTGAATATTTGAATGGTAGCGGAATCACTTTCTACAGTGCCCACGGGGAGGCAAATTAGGCCTATATGACTGATAGTGGAATAGCTCGAATATCGAATAACTTAGCGATTACGAGCTGTAGGCTGGCGGATCATCAGTTTGACATCAATTCACGATATAAATCGGAGCTTGGAACAGTGGCGTCTGGTTTGCGTGGATGCTAGTCTCGGAATGATAAAAGTAGCACAGCTTCGGTGTGTTATTTATTTGTTTATGTACCGTATTTCTCTATTTGAATGTCCTCGGCGTTGACTCAGGATCGACATTTACATTATATTGCGCATAATAGTACCGAAATAATGTCCGAAGTGTAGCCCTGTGTAAATTTGAATCAGCTGATCTACATCAACCATAAAAACTGATGCTTGATAATATGCAAATGACACCAAAAAATCCAGTGGAACTCACAAATTAGATCACGTGTATCGCACAGTTATACATATATACAATTAAAAATAACACTGTCATTACTTTAGAGACCACATTTACTGATTTTAACCGAAAAATAAAAAGTGTTCCATATCAAACGCGTGTTATTGAGTATTTTAAACCCTACTTATCCAGACCGACCGCAGCGCCCCAAGTGTTAGTTTGAGTTGCCAATTGCATCGTACCACCGGCCTAGACAATGAGACCTTTTTCATGAAATCTTGTTAGTTACTCATCTGCTCACACAGCGCTGTTCACCAAGCATTGCACGACTAAGACTTATCTCTACTTAGTGTAAAACAAAGTCCCCGATTCTTGGATATCACGGGTAATCTCGAGAACCACTCGATGGATTTTGATGCGGCTTTCACCATTCTGTACAGGTAATATCGAGGAAGATTTCTGTAGAAAATAATTTATTTATGATCAAAGGGAGCCAAGCAGTAACGATTTTAGATTTCAGTGAATAGGTCGAAGAAAGAACTTGACGTCCGTGCACTTTTTAAGCTTACGCTGGACAAACCGTTAAAAATATCAATATACTATGAGTGTAAGAATTGTTCAGCATGAAAAATTGTACAAAAAAGTCCGCGTGAGCATATCTCTATCTTCGATACATCGCCCACTATAAGTGTTTTTAGTTTGGACGGGAGGGGGTTTGGCTTGCACCTCGCCATTCTTAAATTACGTCTGACAGGAATTCCTTGCACATTCATAACTGTTCCCGGGCGAACTATTATATTATCATTATAATTCCCACAATATCAAAATGCAAATTATATCACAAAATAAAATAGCGTGCTAATAAATCTAAGAGAAATTAGACATACCTTGCACCTCGTTACAGTTGAATTCGATCAGAATCACTCGGTTTTCATTAAAGTTTATGCATTTTTCTGCTGAACGGTTTGGAAGTTCGGCAACAGGAAACAAGGACTGTTATTTACTTAAAAAATTCATTTTTGTATTTTTGTACTATTTGTGTTAATGATTTCATTACATTGTCAGAATTACCGACAGTAGTGGCTACGCTGGCTAAAGCGCAGCGTTAGGCCATGGGGCCAAGCTCTCTGCTGACTCGGTAGACGCGTGTGTTCGAGCCCCACCGTCGGCCGTCCTTGAAATGATTTTCCGTGGTTTCCCATTTTTCAACACCAGGCAAATGCTGGGACGGTACCTTCTAGCAGGCCACGGCCGCTTCCTTCCACATCCTTGCCCAGTTTCATTCATCTTCATCCATTCCATCTCTCATCCTGACGCGCAGGTCGCCCACGGGCGTCGACTAGAAAGACCTGCACTCGGCCTCTCAGGAGGCCACACGAAAAAAATGTCAGAATTAATGCTTTAATTAGTAGGGTATACTATTCAGTGTACCTATTATAAATAAAAACCGTGAGGTTTCTTACCTCCCCATATTACGAAACCCGGTTGCCTAATACGGGGAAAGTGCACTTTTAAAGTTAACAATAATATCAGAGGGTATTACAACATCAAACGTGCCCATATTTGTAATATACATAGTATATCGCCTGAGGTTTACATTGGTGAGAAAACCAAAATTATTCCGTTCCTTCTTATGTCTAATGTGAGCCCTATAAAAAAAACTCCCCATATTTGGCGACTTTCCTCTACCCATTTTTAGAAGATACCTTATGCACTGGACAGTTGAATCCGTGATTAATTGTATAGGTAGCTTCGTAAGTCTCAGAACTCAGGAAGTCCTTTCTAGCAGCGTTACTAGCAGCTTTCAAAGTTTCAAGGTAGAAAGAAAATATTCCTCTAGCCAGTTTAGGCGACTGACATTTAATGAGAAAAAAATGCCCTTTATCTGGATTTCTAGACTGAATATGATGATATGTGATGCTTACGTCATGCATAGCGAACCATTTATTAACGTTTTTCAAAAAAAAAAAAAAATGGTTGCTTCTGCGTCCATGAATTTGTACGCTTCCGGGTGCATGCCTATATTTTCTTTCAGTGTACTAATGGCACCAATAACTTCTGACGAGAACACTTCCTTGGCACGCCGAATATTCATTTTTTCAAATTTAGTGGGTTCGATGTGTTTTTAGTGAGGTGTCTGACCGGTTTGACGATCTCACCCTTTTGCATTGTGTATAGTAATGACAAGTATTTCCCTGAAATTATTCCAGTAGCATCAGTCATCTCTCGTTACAGAAACTGCGTTCTAATGTGTTTTTTTTTTTTTTTTTTTAGAATGTGACAATGATCAAAACTAGGGAATACATTCCTAGACTCGTCGTATGGGTGATTGACCATTGGTTGCAAATTCCCTCCCCCTAAATGCCTCATCATTGTAGTGTTAGTTTTGCGATTATCAGAGACAGTTATTATAATTATGAAACCGCATTGTTCAACCTCGAGAATAACGTCCAGCAGGAGTTTATGTAAGTCCCGTCCTGACAGCTGCTTCGTGAAAAAGAAGGCACACGGTATCTGATAATTTGTCGAAAGATCTCTTAGCACAAAACACAACACACGATTAGCTGCTACTTGTTCCCGGCTGTAATTTTGATCCTCTCTTTCCTTTTAATGAGACGGTGCTGGAGTAGTGTCCTTGTACCCGAAGAAGGTGCAAGGTATGTCTAATTTCTCTTAGATTTATTAGCACGCTATTTTATTTTGTGATATAATTTTAATTTTGATAATGCGGAAATTATAATGATAATAATTATATAGTGTCATTAGCAACCCGCCCCGGCTTCGCCCGGGAACAGTTATGAATGTGCAAGGAATTCCTGTCAGACGTAATTTAAGAATGGCGAGGTGCAAGCCAAATGCCCCTCCCGTCCAAACTAAAAACACTTATAGTGGGCGATGTATCGAAGATAGAGATATGCTCTCGCGGACTTTTTTGTAGAATTTCTCACGCTGAACAATTCTTACACTCATAATATAGTGATATTTTTAACGGTTCGCCCAGCGTAAGCTTAAAAAGCGCACGGACGCCAGGCTATTTTTTCGACCTTTTCACTGAAATCGTTACTGCTTGGCTCCCTTTGGTCATAAATAAATTATTTTCTACACAAATCTTCCTCGAGATCACCTTTACAGAATGGTGAAAGCAGCATCAAAATCCATCCAGTGGTTCTTGAGATTACACATTTAATATACGTACTGTACAGCTGATTCCTTATCGCGCCTATAATGGGAGGGGAGTGCGCTCTACCGGCAGCGAGTAGAAACTTTCCAATTACATGTTATACATGGGTTCTGACTGGGAATGTCAAGGCCGGTTTAGAGCGCAGCTCATATTCAGTCGGCCGTGATCGTGCCTTCAGTCGCGGGCTGGATGCGAGAACGTACAGGACAACAGCGCACCGACTACGCGTGACCTTCAGGCTTCCAATGGTTTGTCCCGCACTATAACATTCTTTCTAGCATTTTTCAGCATTTGTAGCATTTAAAATGAAACAAAGTCTAGTCTCTCAGACTGACTGTCACTTTTAAGAACTGAAATCAAGATGTTCACAACCAGGACGCGAAAGGAAATCCGGGTCGTTCTTCTGAGTGGCCATCCAATGGCTGCTGGTGCGAGGTGTACACCCTTCTGGTGGAATTCCTGTGGCGGACGACTTGACGTTACAGACAGAGAACATCATGGCTTCAAGTCACCGCATGGTGGCGTTGAAAGCCGCAGCGTTACGATCAGTTACGAAATGAGAAGCACGTTTCAAAGTAGAGAAATACAGCGCGAAAGTTAATCTGAAACCCCGTAAAATATGCGAACTACTAGGCTTTTCCTTGCCCCTCGTGCAACAGGATCTACTACTATTTGCTGCCGTGAAAGGCATGACTTACACAGTTACAGAAGCCAATAAGGAGAGAGTTCATTCATCGTTGTCATGTTTCATAATTGGCATTACGTCTCCAGCTAACGCACGGTGAACTTCATAAGGCAAGCATTGTGGCTTTATCGCAGGCAGCTTTGTCCAAGTAGCTGAAGGTTTCACAACATTGTACACACTGGCGCACGTGAGGATGACTTCCTAGAGGAGTCAGTTCTTTCTTTCTTTCTTTCTTTCTTTCTTTATTTCTTTCTTTCATTATGGCGTTTGAAGTCATTTTTCAGTGTTGCCTTAGTAAACAAAGCATCAAATTTTGTTTGTTTCTTTCTTTCTTTCAGGGCTAGATAACTTAACCGTAACCATAACGTAACGTAATTAGGGAATGTACCGGAAAACTCCATGAGTGCATTTAGGTAAATGCGTTGCAGAACGAATTACTTCGTTTCGACAAGAATACCGTATTTATCATATACTATCACAATAACGTTATATTCAGTAACCGAATTGAAGAACGCTATTATTCCGGTCCCTACCAATAACGTTATTGGGAGGGTGGCTCACATAGTGAATAACTGAATAACGTTATTGGCATCATTTCGTTATTAGTTCAACCTGATGTCGAAGAACGAAATTGAACGAACTGCTGACAATAACGTTATTCGAAAGGCGGGTAAAGGAAGTTCCTCATAAAAACGTTATTCGCCGGTTTTCGTTATTTGTCTTACCCAATCTTTAAGGAACAAAATTGTGAGTACTACCGACGATAACGTTGTTTAAAAGACGGCTAAAATTGAGTTCTACAAATTAATGTTATTCCCATTTCTTGTTTATTATTAATCAAATCCAATCTTAATGACAAGAAATTATGTATATTCCGTCAAGAACGTTATTAAGGAAACAGCTCGAACAGAGGGCCATAACGTTGTTACTAAATGTGATGTAGAAAGAGCGACGTTGTGTGGGATTAGTCACATTATACAAAGAAGGGTCATATGAAATATTTGAGCACATTGCAATAATAAAGTAGGTGCCTTTTCCCATGACAAAATTTAATAGGTAATAGGCCTACTAACATTTCTAATTAGATTGGAATATACCTGAAATATTCTAATACAGCACTACAGTTGGTAGCCTAGGTGACTCTGAATATATCCTTAGTTCCATCTCTTAAGGTACATAATGCACATATAACATTCGGTTGAAGTCCAATGGATAGTATGGACGTTGCATGTTATGAAATATTGGATCTACCAGTGTATGTAGAATCATATTGGCAACAAAGTCATGCACGTGTGCTCAGAATTAATCTGAAATAATACTATATTTTATAGTGCCAATTTTGGATAACATCCATTTGTTGATATAGAAGTTACATGCATTTTCAGCAGGCTTAGAATTATGTTGGCAGCACTGACGTACATTAGTTACTCGAAATTAATCTGAAATTTCAGGTATCATACGTGTGCAAAATTTAGAGCTATTGGCTTGCATACTTTATTATATATATGTATTAGGATAAAGAAAGAGAATGAGCATTCATTAGAAGTTGGCAGCCCTGCTGGCTCTCAAGTATGAGCATAGTCATATCTGTTACAGTAACAATAGCGCATACGAAATTCGGATAAAATCCAATTGATAGTTAGAAGTTAGATGCACTTAAACATTGGACTTATCCGCTGGCTTAAAATCATGTTTGCACCACTGTCATATATGCGCTACCTAAAATATATATCTGGAATGTTATTATCTCTATCTGTACTAATTTCGGAAGGGTTCGCATGCATAACGTCTGATAAATCCAACATAGAGCTCAAAAGTGAATTGTGAATTTTCAGCAGTTACTAGCACTAAAATAATTTTCAAAAATGCCCGTGAGATATTCAAATATAGGTCTTTACTTATACCAAATTGGGTTTCAATAACTGCAGCCGTCTAGGAGGGACAGACAGACATTTGCCTGGACCGATGCCATAAGTCTACTTTTCCCTCATTTTTACAAAATGTGAAAAGTAGGCTAAAATATTACGAAGAATATACGATAGCTACTGTATAACATCCAACCTTAGGTGTTTCGATACTGTGCTGATCAGTACCCTCTGCTTATGGACATATCACATGTGTTGTACCGCAATCATTGACCATCAGAATACAAATGGTACAGATTATAACGTTAAAGCTTGTATACAGGCACAATTCCGGTATAGGCTTGAATAACGTTATTCGCAGCAGCATTCCGTGTTCCGATTGGCTAAGCTGCAAGAAATCAAACATGGAGGAAAGTTGTGGATTGAGAGTAATATTTGCAGTTCATTGGCATTATTAATGCAAACCAGTCATTAAGATGCGTTACGTTGAATACATGAAGGGGCACTGACTGATTGAACGCATTCCTGTCAGTATTTACGATTTAACTGAAATAATTCGACATTTAGCTATACGCATGAAGTTACGTAACTATGAGCTAGGCTACAAAGTGAGAAGTGTACGGGTGCTATAGCTGCAACTTAGTGTCCAATGAGTCTCGGGTTCGAGACGCGGTAGGGCCAAATTTTTTATTCTTTTTGAATTATTATGTTGCATTCACACTACATTCCTAGTGAGTTTCCAACTACGATTTATTCGCATAATCTACGGAGATGATGTTAATAATGGATATTGGAAGGGAAAATTATTCTATTCTATCATTCAAATTTGTACTTCCCCATACAAAACCATGAATATTTGTACTATTCATGAAAGTATACTAATATTTTCATACCTCAATAATAGTCTATGTTTACTCCACAATAGATAATAATATTAAGAATAAGGAGAAATAGTTTCGTGACGATCTAAAGAGCATACTTTTCTTTATATTTAAGATTCACGCCAATTTTTATTTTATTTTTAGTCGTTTACCCTCCAGGTTGGTGGAATCCACGGACTCAGTGAGGGAACTCACCACTACCGCCTCTATGGGCAGTGTCCTAGAGCTAGGAACATCGAATCGGAAGGGATACAACTGGTGAGGTGGGATTGGCACCTCGCCCAGGCGGCCTCACCTGCAAAGCGAACAGGGGCCTCATGAGGGATGGTAAGGGATGGGTAGGATGGATAGGCAAGGAAGAGGGAAGGAGGCAGCCGTGGCCTTGAAGAAGGTATCATCCCGGCATTTTCCCGAAGACGAAGTGGGAAACCACGGAAAACCACTTCGAGGATGGCTGAAGGGGAATCGAACACCCTCTACTCATTTGGGCCACCCGAGGCTGAGTAGCTCCCGTTCCAGTCCTCGTACCACTTTTCAAATTTCGTGGCAGAGCCGGGAATCAAACCCAGGACCTCCGGGGCGGCAGCTAACCATGCTGACCGCTACGCTACTGAGGCGATATCTGAAATAATACTTTATCTAATAGTGCCAATTTTGGATAACATCCATTTGTTGGTATAGAAGTTACATGCATTTTCAGCAGGCTTAGAATTATGTTGGCAGCACTAATGTACATTAGTTACTCGAAGTTAATCTGAAATTTTAGGTACCATACGTGTGCAACATTCAGAGGTGTTGGCTAGCATACTTTCTGATATATTTATTGGTATTAGGATAAAGAAAGAGAATGAGCATTCATTAGAAGTTGGCAGCCCTGCTGGCTCTCAAGTATGAGCATAGTCATATCTGTTACAGTAACAATAGCGCATACGAAATTCGGATAAAATCCAATTGATAGTTAGAAGTTAGATGCACTTAAACATTGGACTTATCCGCTGGCTTAAAATCATGTTTGCACCACTGTCATATATGCGCTACCTAAAATATATATCTGGAATGTTATTATCTCTATCTGTACTAATTTTGGAAGGGTTCGCATGCATAACGTCTGATAAATCCAACATAGAGCTCAAAAGTGAATTGTGAATTTTCAGCAGTTACTAGCACTAAAATAATTTTCAAAAATGCCCGTGAGATATTCAAATATAGGTCTTTACTTATACCAAATTGGGTTTCAATAACTGCAGCCGTCTAGGAGGGACAGACAGACATTTGCCTGGACCGATGCCATAAGTCTACTTTTCCCTCATTTTTACAAAATGTGAAAAGTAGGCTAAAATATTACGAAGAATATACGATAGCTACTGTATAACATCCAACCTTAGGTGTTTCGATACTGTGCTGATCAGTACCCTCTGCTTATGGACATATCACATGTGTTGTACCGCAATCATTGACCATCAGAATACAAATGGTACAGATTATAACGTTAAAGCTTGTATACAGGCACAATTCCGGTATAGGCTTGAATAACGTTATTCGCAGCAGCATTCCGTGTTCCGATTGGCTAAGCTGCAAGAAATCAAACATGGAGGAAAGTTGTAGATTGAGAGTAATATTTGCAGTTCATTGGCATTATTAATGCAAACCAGTCATTAAGATGCGTTACGTTGAATACATGAAGGGGCACTGACTGATTGAACGCATTCCTGTCAGTATTTACGATTTAACTGAAATAATTCGACATTTAGCTATACGCATGAAGTTACGTAACTATGAGCTAGGCTGCAAAGTGAGAAGTGTACGGGTGCTATAGCTGCAACTTAGTGTCCAATGAGTCTCGGGTTCGAGACGCGCTAGGGCCAAATTTTTTATTCTTTTTGAATTATTATGTTGCATTCACACTACATTCCTTGTGAGTTTCCAACTACGATTTATTCGCATAATCTACGGAGATGATGTTAATAATGGATATTGGAAGGGAAAATTATTCTATTCTATCATTCAAATTTGTACTTCCCCATACAAAACCATGAATATTTGTACTATTCATGAAAGTATACTAATATTTTCATACCTCAATAATAGTCTATGTTTACTCCACAATAGATAATAATATTAAGAATAAGGAGAAATAGTTTCGTGACGATCTAAAGAGCATACTTTTCTTTATATTTAAGATTCACGCCAATTTTTATTTTATTTTTAGTCGTTTACCCTCCAGGTTGGTGGAATCCACGGACTCAGTGAGGGAACTCACCACTACCGCCTCTATGGGCAGTGTCCTAGAGCTAGGAACATCGAATCGGAAGGGATACAACTGGTGAGGTGGGATTGGCACCTCGCCCAGGCGGCCTCACCTGCAAAGCGAACAGGGGCCTCATGAGGGATGGTAAGGGATGGGTAGGATGGATAGGCAAGGAAGAGGGAAGGAGGCAGCCGTGGCCTTGAAGAAGGTACCATCCCGGCATTTTCCCGAAGACGAAGTGGGAAACCACGGAAAACCACTTCGAGGATGGCTGAAGGGGAATCGAACACCCTCTACTCATTTGGGCCACCCGAGGCTGAGTAGCTCCCGTTCCAGTCCTCGTACCACTTTTCAAATTTCGTGGCAGAGCCGGGAATCAAACCCAGGACCTCCGGGGCGGCAGCTAACCATGCTGACCGCTACGCTACGGAGGCGATATCTGAAATAATACTTTATCTAATAGTGCCAATTTTGGATAACATCCATTTGTTGGTATAGAAGTTACATGCATTTTCAGCAGGCTTAGAATTATGTTGGCAGCACTGATGTACATTAGTTACTCGAAGTTAATCTGAAATTTTAGGTACCATACGTGTGCAACATTCAGAGGTGTTGGCTAGCATACTTTCTGATATATTTATTGGTATTAGGATAAAGAAAGAGAATGAGCATTCATTAGCAGTTGGCAGCCCTGCTGACTATCAAGTATAAGCATGGTCATATCTGTTATAGTACACAAAGCACGTACGAAATTCGGTTAAAATCCAATTGATAGTATAGATGTTAGATGTACTTAAACATTGGACTTATCAGTAGGCTTAGAATCATCTTGGCAACACTGTCATATATGGGCTCCTTAAAATGTATCTGGAATGTTATTATCCCTGTGTGTGCTAATTTTTGAAAATTTCGCATGCATAACGTCTGAGATATCCAACGTAGAGCTTAAAAGTGAATTGTGATTTTTAGCAGTTGGTAACTCTGAAATCATTTACAATTATGTCCCTGAGATATTCAGATTTAGATATTTCCTTAAACCGAATTTGGTTTCGATAACTGCAGTCTTTTAGGGGTTGATAAGGGGAGACACACAAAGACAGACAGACAGACATTTGCCTGGATCGATGTCATTAGTCTATCTCATCATCATTTAAAAAAAAGTGAAAAGTAAGCTAAAAATAGCAAGTAGAATATACGATAGCTAATGTATAACATCCTACCTTAGGTGCTTCGATACTGTGCTGACCAGTACCCTCAGCTTATTGACATTACACATGTGTTGTACCGCAATCATTTGCCATCAGCGTTCAGATGTTACAGATCGTAACGTAAAAGCTTGTATACAAGCACAATTCCGGTATAGGCTTCAATAACGTTATTCGTACCTGCATTACGAGTTCTTATTGGCTCAGCTGCAAGAAATCAAAGATGGAGGAAACTTGTGGATTGAGATTAATAGTTGCAGTTCATTGGCATTATTAATGCAAATCAGTCATTTAGTTCCGTTACGTTGAATACAGGAAAAGGCACTGACTGATTAAACGCATTTCTGACAGTATTTAAGATTTAACTGAAATCATTCGACATTTAGCCATATGGATGAAGCTGTGAACCTGCATAGTACGTGAAATGTGTACGTGTGCTAAGGCGTAAACTTGGCACCTACGGGGTCCTGGGTTCGAGACGCTCCATGGCCAGAATTTTTATTCTATTTGAATTATTTCGTTGTGTCAACACTACTGTGTGATGCAACTTTTCAACTTCGATTTACTCGAATGATCTAGGGGGGCGATGTTAATAATGGATATTGGTAGGGAAACATCTTTCTATTTTATCATTCGTATTTGTACTTTCCAAATCAAAACCATGAATATTTGTACTATTAGTGAAACTAATATAATTTTCACAGCACTGATTACTCCACAGTAAAATAATAATAATATTAATATTAACAATAATATGAAGTAGTTCCGTGACGATCTAAAGGACCTAATTTTCTTTATACTTAACATTCATGCCAATGACTAATCTACATAGACCTATCTAGAATAATTACGAGATTAAGTTGGTAATACTAACTTTTCTATTTAGATTGGAATATATCTGAAGTAATGTATTCCAATACAGATCTACAGTTGGCAGCCTTGGTGACTCTGAATATATTCTTAGTTCCATATCTTAAGGTAAAGAATGCTCATGCTAAATTTGGTAAAGTCCAATGGATAGTATGGACGTTGCATGCTGTGAAATATTTGATGTATCAGTGCGAGTAAAATCATATTGGCAACAACATCAAGAAGGCGTTTTCAGAATTAATCTGAATTATTCCTATATTTTATAGTGCCAATTTTGGATAAAATCCATTTCTTAGTATAGAAGTTACATGCATTTAAAAATTGGCCCTATAAACAGGCTTAGAATTATGTTGGCAGCACTGATGTGCATTAGTTGCTCCCAAATAATCTAAAATTTCAGGAACTATTCGTGCGCAAAATTTAGAGCTGTTGGCTTGCATACTTTCTGATATATTGGTATTAGGATAAAGAGAGTGAGCATTTATTAACAAATAATAATAATAATGCTAACTGCGCCAGGATACGAACCTGCAACCTTGGGTTCAGCAAGGGAGAACGTTACCCCTGAGCCACGCAGCCAGCCGCATTTATTAACAGCTGGCAGCGCTAATGGCTCTTAAGTATAAGCATAGTCATATCTGTTATAGTACACAAAGCACGTACGAAATTTGGTTAAAATCCAATTGATAGTATAGATGTTAGATGTACTTAAACATTGGACTTATCAGCAGGCTTAGAATCATCTTGGCAACACTGTCATACATGGGATCCTTAAAATGTATCTGGAATGTTATTATCCCTGTGTGTGCTAATTTTGGAAAATTTCGCATGCATAACGTCTGAGATATCCAACGTAGAGGTTAAAAGTGAATTGTGATTTTTAGCAGTTGGTAGCACTGACATCATTTTCAAATATGGGCGTGAGATATTCCGGTATACATCTTTACTCATACTAAATTTGGTTTCGATTTCTGCAGCCGTTTAGGAGTTGACAGGGAGGGGGGGGGGGGGGGGGGGGGGTGGCACACACACACAGCCTGACAGACAGAAGGACAGACAGACAGACTCACATTCTCCCGGATCGATCTCATAAGTGTACTTTTTCCTCATTTTTGCAGAATGTGAAAAGTAGGCTAATAAGGAGTGGTGAAGCAGCTGCCTTTAAAGCAGAATGGGAAAAATTATTTTTCTGTACAGCTTATAAAGGGCATGCCAAATGTTTAGTGTGCCACCGAGATTTAATGAGTAAAAAAAAAACACAATTTGCGACGGCACTGCAGTGCCAACCACAGGGTTGATTACGGTGACTTGACAGACGCCAGTCGGCAATCGAAGTTGGAAGAATTGAAAGAAAATTTCAAGCAGCACTTTCCTGTAAGTATTATTGCCTTAATTTTAAAATGCTTGCTTACAAATGGGAATGAACAAATGATTTAATTATCTGAAGAACACTAAAATTGTGACTTGCCGTATTTTTGTCTGACAGGAGATAGAGGAGAGTGAGGTTGGTGGACCGATTTTACGAGCAAGCTACAAATGTTCGATGCGAATTGCCGAAGCTGGGAAGCCCTTCGCGGAAGGGAATTTCATCAAGGAGTGCCTAATGGACGTGGCGGCATGTATTTGTCCTACGGAGGTAGTTGAGAAATTTGAAAACATCTCTCTTTCTCCTCAAACTGTGGCTCGCAGAATAGACGATATGTCCGTTGATATGGAACAGCAATTAATGGAGAAGGTAGCAAAATTTGTATAATTTTCCATCGCCCTCGACGAATCAACCGACATTGCGGACATAGCATAGCTCGTTATTTTTATTCGAGGGGTGGATGACGATCTTCGGGTCACCGAGAATTTCCTCGACTTGGTAACACTCAAAGTCACCACTACCGGTTTCGATATTTTCCAAGCTGTGGAGGGTGCTTTTGAATCAATGGGATTAAAATGGGAGCGGTTGACGAGTATAACGACGGATGGAGCTCCTGCTTTACGATGTGTACGCATGGGGTTCCTCAGATATGTAAAGTTAAAAATGGCTGAGAACGGTAGTACCCTAATGGTGGCGATCCATTGCTTCATACACCAGGAGGCAATCTGTGCAAAAGTCGCCAAGCGCAAAGATGTAATGGGAACAGTTGTGCGAATGGTAAATTATCTTCACTCCCATGAACTCACGCACCGTCAATTCAAAGAGTTCTTGGATGACATCGAAGCGGAGTGTCCGGATATCCCGTACCATGCAGAAGTAAGATGGCTGAGCAAGGCGAAGGTGCTGAATCGTGTGTTTTTCTTGCGGAACGCAATACATACATTCTGTGACATGAAAGGGCGGCCCGAAGTTCTTTTGCGTGACCCTAAGTGGGTGGCGGACTTGGATTTTTATGTGACATTACTGCCCATCTGAATAATTTGAACACTTCGCTTCAGGGAGAAAAGCACAACATCTGCGATTTGGTGGAAAAAATTGAAGCGTTCACAAGAAAATTGATTTTGCGGGAAAACCAGTTACGTGCAAGGAACACAGGACATTTTCCATCGTTTGAAACAGTGAAAGGTGTCGACTTTGATGAGTACTTGGAGGTAATTCGCCAAATACAAGAAGAGTTTGACAAGCGATTTTCAGAATTATCAGAACTCCAAGCGGTGTTAGATGTATTTGTTCGACCATTTTCTATTAGTGCAGACAGTGTTCCACAGCTATTTCAATTAGAGCTGATTGAACTGCAGTGCAATGTTCGTCTTAAAGACCTCTTTCTAAATGTCACGAAGTTAAGAAAACTGCAATGCAATGTTCGTCTTAATGACCGCTTTCTAATGTCACGAAGTTTAGAAGAATTTTACAGTGGCTTTCCGCAAGGAGAATATCCCCTTTTGTAAAGACATGCAAGTGAAGTTCTGTCAATGTTCGACTCAACGTACATTTATGAGCGCTTCTCTTCAGTTCTTAAGCTTACCAAAAGTAAACATCGTGCAACGATGAGTGATAGAAACTTGCGCAATTGTTTACGAATAGCTGTGTCCAGAAATATTGTACCCAATTTGGAGAAGATTGTTTCCTCCAAAACTAGAAATTCGTAAAAACGACGGAGAAAGAGTCACTCAAGGCCTGTACTATCTGTTCATATTGGTAAAATGTTGTTGAATTTTCCTCTCTAATATGTTCTCATTTCATTTTGTAATAAAGCACAATATTCTTTACTTAACACTTGCGTTCGTTTCCTACACATTCCATGCATCGGAGTACCATTCGATTTGTATACATATATATTATGGCAGTATATATCCTATTATGGTAAAACAGCCCTATCAATATGATGTCAACAATGCCACAAAAGCCGTCGCCTGCATCTGTGCGTTCGTATCTAGTTATTGCGGTACGAACATAGTCCGTGTGTCTCAGATCTCCTCGCTGCCACAGTGTAGTGGTGGTAGGGGAAGGAGCGCTAGTCTGACTGCCCAGTGCTCCCCGAGCGCGGCCGCGCTCTCGGAGCGCAATGACTGGATGGTCCTGATCTAGGCTTACAGGATAGAGCCACATCGGTGAAGTGGGATACATACTTGTTATTCCCCACCCCATTTAATTGCGCACGTTAATGTGCTGACCCACTGAAACGCGATTCGTTTATCAGATGAGAAAAGAAAGGCAGCAGAAATCTTCACTCAGATAAAAGAAAGGGTTATACTGAGATTACAGTTTCAAACATGATATCTGATTACTTCATGTTATATTGGCATAACAAATGCCAAGTCTCACTTTTCTAAACAACATACTTCTTGAACCTTCCAACACAAAATTCTAATCACTAGTCTACATTCCCGATCTTTATCATAATGTTCAGACGTCACTGCCGTGGAACTCCCAATCGTCCTCTTTAATAAACATGAATGAATGTAGTGAATTATCCCCTGGAATAAGCTGTAAAATATAGTTATTAGAGAGTAAACCGCATTTGAAATAGTAAGTAGGCTAATGCAATGTGTCCGGTCCTAATCTTGAACACCTCCTGTTTAGTCTCTATCTTGCCATTTCAGCAATTTGTCTTCAACTTGGGTCGAGCTTCTACAGATATATTTTTGTATTTTTTTTAAATATTTAAAAATGTTTGGCCATATCTCAGAAATTCTTTCACACTTGCAATGGAGATGGATCGTATATCATGGACACATACCTCCACACTGATTTTACGATGATTTTGTCACACATACATCAATATAATTTCACCTTCTGGTCATGAACATCTGTGCCTAATCATATACTACGTACTCTTCCTCTTGAAAATTAACTATTAACATTGAACACAATCAACAATCCATTTGCCTAATACAATATTAAAACGTATGTGTCACCCCTTCCATTTGCTATTTCTCTTATGAATGCTGTTCTCTATTTCCTCCTCCCTTTATTTAAAATTGAAATCCATTGGCAGATTAATCACTCCCGCACCTGGGCACAACACTACTGTGAGCGAGGCTCCGCTTGGACAGAACGTGCTCATGAGATGACTCAATTCAAGAAGTCTCGTCATAACAGGTGGGACACCTCAAGTCTCTCTATCGCTTTAACAGTAGAAAGTGCCGGGTGGGTTGTCGTATTCATTAACAGCAGTGTAATTCTGGTTTAAAAGTAAATAATGCCATTCATACCGTTGACGACAAATCGCAGCGTAAATTTAAACGTACCACCACATCAAACAACATGGAGTAGTGGGCTACGCGTTGGAGCAACTTAGCCATTTTCCGTCTTGTCTTTAAATGAATAATGGCATTTGCTCTTTGTTCCCTTTCATTTCACACAGTACATTTATTGTTACAAGAAAAATTATTTCGTATTGGAATGCTGTGAATGATACACAACCCGTTGCTGATATGATCTCTAAAGCCTAAACATACCGTACTGAAAAATCAATTATGTCGAAGAAGAAGTTAAAATATTGTTTACTAATTATCATATACTGTACTAACATACGCTCTACCAGTAGCATACCAGTAATCCTATCATAACCAACCAGAGGTTTCCTCTGAAATATCAAAAACTTTGATTGCGTCAAATATTATACATAATGTTGTATATACTATATACAGGATGAAGAACAAATCCCGTACTTGGAGGTCAGCATGCGGTTCCTCGTCGAAATTCATGGCAAAGGCTTATCTAGGAAGGCCTGGTCCTGCCAATACGTTTAATAGAAATGCGAGTTAAGAAACGAGGCTCTGGCAACGCTGTAACTGCGTGCAGCATGGCCAAGAGAACAGCACGCATGAAGTCTGCGCTGTGCCGGTGCTGTCTCATTAGCTCAGTGCGAAAAGGTATGCCGTGAAGGTCGGTTATGGTCCAATGGCGTTCGCGTCAAAGAGTTCTTCAGTTAAAGTCTCAAATTGTATCCAATGTACACCTCCACAATGCAATCAATACATTATGTTGTGTACTGTGTCTTACATTGCTGTTACTTCTCTACTTCTTTCTTATTTCGATGAGACCCGCTACGGACCACGCACCAATTTCAATTCTTCACTCTTTGTTGTTTTCTTCCCAATATTTCTTCGTTCTTAGACTATGTTGCTTCTTTCTGTCCTCAGACCACTTCGCCCCAGGTTTCCTTTCCACTCTACCCTGGCGTACTTCCAAACATAACACCTTCTCTGTCCAAAGTGTCTTCATCTCTTATATTATTTCCTTCTGTTACCTTTATTTAAACATTAAAACATAACATGAGCCTCTTACATACGTAAACGACCACTTAGTTTCGTCCATGGCACAAATAAAGCCAGTAACATCGTCTGCATCCAATGATATACACTAGATTGCCCATTATGATACGCACAACAATTCCATTCCGTACGCTGCCACGAAATTTGAAAAGTGGTATGAGGACTGGAACGGGATCTACTCAGCCTCGGGTGGTCCAAATGAGTAGATGGGGTTCGATTCCCACCACATCCATCCTCGAAGTGGTTTTTCGTGGTTGCCCGCTTCATCTTCGGGCAAATGCCGGGATGGTCCCTACCGTCAGGTCACGGCCGCCTCCTTCCCTCTTCCTTGTCTATCCTTTCTATTCTTCCCATCCCGTCCCATCCCACATGAGGCCCCCTGTTCGCTTTGCAGGTGAGGCCGCATTGGGTGAGGTGCTAGTCCCGCCTCCCCAGTTGGATCCCCCGACTCACTCTCAAGCGCCAGGACACTGCCCGTAGAGGAGGTAAAGGTGGGATCTCTCGCTGAGTCCGTGGGGAAAGCCTACTTGGAGGGTAAACTGACTACGAAAGAAAAATCGTTTGAAGTCCAGTCTTATCTTCACAGAGCCACGAACTGACGTCACACAAAACGACGACCTGACGTAGATTCGAACCGTAGTTCGTTGGTGGTTGTGGTTTGGATAATACAGCAGCCTACTCAGTGAGCTACGACGGCTGGTACGGTGATATGATACACATTCCGCCGCAGGATGCGACAGTGTTGCCGGCTTCTCGTTTTCATACTCGTCTTTTCAAATAACACCCGCTCCGATTTTGCTATAGAAACTTTTGTTTTGCATTTGGATGAGAAGTCGCATGACGACCTCCAAGTACGGCATATTTCTTCACCCTGTATTACTTCTATAAGGGGCTTCGGTGGCGTGGTCGATAGCATGCTGAACTGCTAAGCCCAAGATGGCGTGTTCAAACCCGGCCGAAGTCGTCGGATTGGTTAAGAGCGTTAAAATTCTTCAGTATGCCTTTCTTCGAAGGGGAAATAAAGCAGGCGTGCCCATGTCATAGATTTATGGCAGGTAAAAGCACCTACCATTACAATTGGTAGTGTGTAGAAAAGTTTTTAGGTTATATTTGGCGAGTTAGAAACGCTCTATCAAGTTCCAACGTTCTCCGCCAGTGTTAGTGACAGAAGCATCTGGTAGCCACAGTTGGAAATAGTTGAAATTGAACTTCCATACTAAGAAATGGATTTTATCCAAAATTGGCACTATAAAATATAGGAATAAATCAGATTAATTCTGAAAACGCCTTCTTGACATGTTGCCAATATGATTTTACTCGCACTGATACATCCAATATTTCACAGCATGCAACGTCCATACTATCCATTGGACTTCAACCAATTTTGTATGTGCATTCTGTACCTTAAAATATGGAACTAAGATTATATTCAGAGTCACCAAGGCTGCCAACTGTAGAGCTGTATTGGAATACATTACTTCAGATATATTCCAATCTAAATAGAAAAGTTAGTATTACCAACTTAATCTCGTCATTATTCTAGATAGGTCTATGTAGATTAATCATTGGCATGAATCTTAAATATAAAGAAAATTAGGCTCTTTAGATCGTCACGGAACTACTTTCATATTATTGTTAATATTATTATTATTATTATTTTACTGTGGAGTAATCAGTGCTGTGAAAATTATATTAGTTTCAAGAATAGTACAAATATTCATGGTTTTGATTGGGAAAGTTCAAATTCGAATGATAAAATAGAAAGATGTTACCCTACCAATATCCATTATTAACATCGCCCCCTAGATCATGCGAGTAAATCGAAGTTGAAAAGTTGCATCACACAGTAGTGTTGACACAACGAAATAATTCAAAAAGAATAAAAATTCTGGCCATGGAGCGTCTCGAACCCAGAACCCATTAAGTACCAAGTTAACGCCTTAGCACTCGTACACATTTCACGTACTGTGCAGAATCACAGCTTCATCCATATGGCTAAATGTCGAATGATTTCAGTTAAATCTTAAATACTGACACAAATGCGTTTAATCAGTCAGTGCCTTTTCCTGTATTCAAAGTAACGGAACTAAATGACTGATTTGCATTAATAATGCCAATGAACTGCAACTATTAATCTCAATCCACAAGTTTCCTCCATCTTTGATTTCTTGCAGCTGAGCCAATAAGAACTCGTAATGCAGGTACGAATAACGTTATTGAAGCCTATACCGGAATTGTGCTTGTATACAAGCTTTTACGTTACGATCTGTAACATCTGAACGCTGATGGCCAATGATTGCGGTACAACACATGTGAAATGTCCATAAGCAGAGGGTACTGGTCAGCACAGTATCGAAGCACCTAAGGTAGGATGTTATACATTAGCTATCGTATATTCTACTTGCTATTTTTAGCTTACTTTTCACTTTTTTTTAAATGATGATGAGATAGACTAATGACATCGATCCAGGCAAATGTCTGTCTGTCTTTGTGTGTCTCCCCCTATAAACCCCTAAAGATTGCAGTTATCGAAACCAAATTCGGTTTAAGGAAATATATATCTGAATATCTCAGGGACATAATTGGAAATGATTTCAGAGTTACCAACTGCTAAAAATCACAATTCACTTTTAAGCTCTACGTTGGATATCTCAGACGTTATGCATGCGAAATTTTCCAAAATTAGCACACACAGGGATAATAACATTCCAGATACATTTTAAGGATCCCATATATGACAGTGTGCCAAGATCATTCTAAGCCTGCTGATAAGTCCAATGTTTAAGTACATCTAACATCTATACTATTAATTGGATTTTAACCAAATTTCGTACGTGCTTTGTGTACTATAACAGATATGACTATGCTTATACTTGAGAGCCATTAGGGCTGCAACTGTTAATTAATGCGGCTGGCTGCGTGGCTCAGGGGTAACGTTCTCCCTTTCTGGGCCCAAGGTTGCAGGTTCGTATCCTGGCGCAGTCAGCTGGCATTTGAGTGTGCGCAAATGCGAGAGAGCCGTGTCAGTAGATTTACTGGCACGTTGAAGATCCCCTTCTGGACACAATTACGGCACCCCGGAGTCTCTAAAAGCCAGAGTAGTTAAAAGGGACGTAAAACCAATAACATTATTATTATTTGTTATTAAATGCTCACTCTCTTTATCCTAATTCCAATATATAAGAAAGTATGCAAGCCACAGCTCTAAATTTTGCGCACGAATAGTTCCGGAAATTTTAGATTATTTGGGAGCAACTAATGCACATCAGTGCTGCCAACATAATTCTAAGCCTGTTTATAGGGCCAATTTTTTAATGCATGTAACTTCTATACTAAGAAATGGATTTTATCCAAAATTGGCACTATAAAATATAGGAATAATTCAGATTAATTCTGAGCACGCCTTCTTGACGTTGTTGCCAATATGATTTTACTCGCACTGATACATCCAATATTCCACAGCATGCAACGTTCATACTATCCATTGGACTTCAACCAAATTTTGTATGTGCATTCTGTACCTTAAGATATGGAATTAAGAATATATTTAGAGTCACCAAGGCTGCCAACTGTAGAGCTGTACTGGAATACATTACTTCAGATATATTCCAATCTAAATAGAAAAGTTAGTTTAACCAACTTAATTTCGTCATTATTCTAGATAGGTCTATGTAGATTAATCATTGGCATGAATCATAAATATAAAGAAAATTAGGTTCATTAGATCGTCACGGAACTACTTCATATTATTGTTAATATTATTATTATTATTTTACTGTGGAGTGATCAGTGCTGTGAAAATTATATTAGTTTCACGAATAGTACAAATATTCATGGTTTTGATTGGGAAAGTACAAATTCGAATGATAATATAGAATGATTTTTCCCTACCAATATCCATTATTAACATCGCCCCCCTAGATCATTCGAGTAAATCGAAGTTGAAAAGTTGCATCGCACAGTAGTGTTGACACAACGAAATAATTCAAAAAGAATAAAAATTCTGACCATGGAGCGTCTCGAACCCAGGACCCATTAGGTACCAAGTAAACGCCTTAGCACTCGTACACATTTCATGTACTGTGCATATTCACAGCTTCATCCATATGGCTAAATGTCGAATGATTTCAGTTAAACCTTAAATACTGACAGAAATGCGTTTAATCAGTCAGTGCCTTTTCCTGTATTCAACGTAACGGTACTAAATGACTGATTTGCATTAATAATGCCAATGAACTGCAACTATTAATCTCAATCCACAAGTTTCCTCCATCTTTGATTTCTTGCAGCTGAGCCAATAAGAACTCGTAATGCAGGTACGAATAACGTTATTGAAGCCTATACCGGAATTGTGCTTGTATACAAGCTTTTACGTTACGATCTGTAACATCTGTACGCTGATGGCCAATGATTGCGGTACAACACATGTGAAATGTCCATAAGCAGAGGGTACTGGTCAGCACAGTATCGAAGCACCTAAGGTAGGATGTTATACATTAGCTATCGTATATTCTACTTGCTATTTTTAGCTTACTTTTCACTTTTTTTTAAATGATGATGAGATAGACTTATGGCATCGATCCAGGCAAATGTCTGTCTGTCTGTCTTTGTGTGTCTCCCCCTATCAACCCCTAAAAGACAGCAGTTATCGAAACCAAATTCGGTTTAAGAAAATATCTATATCTGAATATCTCAGGGACATAATTGAAAATTATTTCAGTTACCAACTGCTAAAAATCACAATTCACTTTTAAGCTCTACGTTGGATATCTCAGACGTTATGCATGCGAAATTTTCCAAAATTAGCACACACAGGGATAATAACATTCCAGATACATTTTAAGGATCCCATATATGACAGTGTTGCCAAGATGATTCTAAGCCTGCTGATAAGTCCAATGTTTAAGTACATCTCACACCTATACTATCAATTGGATTTTAACCAAATTTCGTACGTGCTTTGTGTACTATAACAGATATGACTATGCTTATACTTGAGAGCCATTAGGGCTGCCAACTGCTAATTAATGCGGCTGGCTGCGTGTCTCAGGGGTAACGTTCTCCCTTTCTGGGCCCAAGGTTGCAGGTTCGTATCCTGGCGCAGTCAGCTGGCATTTGAGTGTGCGCAAATGCCAGAGAGCCGTGTCAGTAGATTTACTGGCACGTTGAAGATCCCCGTATGGACAAAATTACGGCACCCCAGAGTCTCTAAAAGCCAGAGTAGTTAAAAGGGACGTAAAACCAATAACATTATTATTATTTGTTATTAAATGCTCACTCTCTCTATCCTAATCTCTTATATAAAAACAAGTGTCCTGACTGACTGACTGACTGACTGACTGACTGACTCATCATCGCCCAGCCAAAACTATTAAAGTTAGAAACATGAAATTTTGGGGATATGTTCGTGGTAAGTCGAAAACGCGCACTAAGAAAGGATTTTTGGATATTCAGGTTCTAAAGGTGTCTTAAGGGGGTACACATGCATTTCATTGAATAGCAATATCTCCGGCTCGGTTTCATTGAGGGACGTGATACTCGGCATATAAACGTATCATTAAAAATAAGAAGACACGTGTCCGAGGGTTTTTCGATGTGGTGTATATTATGAGGTGAAAGGGGTGAAAAGTGGGGGTTGAAGGGTTCCTAACGGAGCGTGTATCTCTTAAACGACATAGGCGAGGAGTTTGAAACTCAGCGGAAAAAAATCAGCTTAAAAAATAAGTAAGTAGGTGTTTGACCGTTTTTTCATAAATCGAATTTAAGGGGCCCATGGGGAGGGGTGAAATTCTGAAAAAAGAAAATTGAAAGATACAAAGTCCTGACTCACTCATCATCGCCCAGCCTAAATTATTGAAGTTAGAAACAAGACATTTTGGGGATATGATCATTATATGTCCAAACCGTCCACTAAGGTTTTTTTTTCGGATATTCAGGTTCTAAAGGGGTGTTAAGGGGGTAAAACCTGCATTTCATTGAATAACAATAACTCCGGATTGGTTTCATTTGTGGATGTGATACTCAGCATATAAACTGATCATTAAAAATAAGAAGACACGTGTCTGAGGGTTTTTCGATGTGGTGTATATTATGAGGTGAAAGGGGTGAAAAGTGGGGGTTGAAGGATTCCTAACGGAGCGTGTATCTCCTAAACGACATAGGCGAGGAGTTTGAACTCAGTGGAAAAACATCAGCATAAAAGATAAGTAAATAGGTGTTGACCGTTATTTTTTTCATAAATCCAATTTGAGGGGCCCATGGGAAGGGGTGAAATTCTGGGGGGGGGGGGACAGGAAAGAAAGTGTCCTAACTGATTGACTGACTCACTCACTCTTCAATCTCAGGGAGTGAAAGCTGCTTAAAAATAAGTAAATAAGTGTTCGACAGTTTCTTTTTCATTAATCAAATTTAAGGGGTTCATGGGGAGGGGTGAAATTCTGGAGAAAAAAAATGAAAGAAAATGTCCTGACTCACTCACTCACTCACTCACTCATCATCGCCCAGCCAAAATTAATGAAGTTAGAAAAATGACATTTTGGGGATATGTTCGTTGCATGTCAAAACCGTACACTAAGGGAGGATTTTCGGATATTCAGGTTCTAGAGGGGTCTTAAGGGGGTTGAACCTGCATTTTATTAATTAACAATATATCACTAGTGGTTTCATATGTGGATGTGATACTCGGCACATAAACTAATCATTAAAAATAAGCACACATTTGTCTAAGGGTTTTTCGATGTGGTGTAAATTATAAGGTGAAAGGGGTGAAAAGTGGGGGTTGAAGGTTTCCTAACGGACCGTGTATCTCTTAAAAGACATAGGTGAGAAGTTTCAAACTCAGCGGAAAAAATCAGCTTAAAAATTAAGTTAATCGGTGTTCGAAAGTTTTTTCATAAATTCAACTTAAGGGGCCGATGGTGTGGGGTGAAATTCTGGGGGGAAAAGGAGAGAAAGTGTCCTAACTGACTGACTAACTCACTCACTCATCAAACTCAGGGGAAAAAGACAGCTTAAAAAATAATTAATAGGTGTTCGAGCGTTTCTTCATAAATTCAATTTAAGGGGCCCATGGGGAGGGGTAAAATTCTGATAAATATAATTGAAAGAAAATGACCTGATTGATCCACTCACTCATCATCGCCCAGCCAAAATTATAGAAGTTAGAAACATGAAATTTTGGGGATATGTTCATTGTATATCGAAAACGTCCACTAAGGAAAGATTTTTGGATATTCAGGTTCTAAATGGGTGTTAAGGGGGTAAACCTGCATTTCATTGAATAACCTTATCTCACGAGTGGTTTCATTTGGGGATGTGATACTTGGCATATAAACCAATCATTAAAAATAAGCTGACACATGTCTAATGATTTTTCGATGTAGTGTATATTAAGAGTAAAGGGGTGAAAAGTGGGGGTTGAAGGATTCCTAACGGAGCGTGCATCTCCTAAACGACATAGGCGATGAGTTTAAAAACTCAGAGGAAAACAATCAGCTTAATAATAATAAATAAATAAATAAATAAATACATAAATAAATAATTTAATAAATAGGTGTTCGACCGTATTTTCATAAATCCAATTTAAGGGGCTCATGGGGAGGGGTGAAATTCTGGAAGAAAAACGTCCACTAAGGAAGGAATTTTGGATATTCACTCTCATCGACCAACCAAAACTATTAAAGTTAGAAGAATGATATTTTGGGATTATGTTTGTTGTGCGTCGAAAAGTCTACTAAGGAGGGATATTTGGATATTCAAGTTCTAAAGGGGTGTGAACGGGGTTAAACCTGGATTTCATTGAAGAACAATATGACACGACTATGACGCGAGCGAAGCCGCGGGTACCTGCTAGTACCAATATATAAGAAAGTATGCAAGCCACAGCTCTAAATTTTGCGCACGAATAGTTCCGGAAATTTTAGATTATTTGGGAGCAACTAATGCACATCAGTGCTGCCAACATAATTCTAAGCCTGTTTATAGGGCCAATTTTTTAATGCATGTAACTTCTATACTAAGAAATGGATTTTATCCAAAATTGGCACTATAAAATATAGGAATAATTCAGATTAATTCTGAGCACGCCTTCTTGACGTTGTTGCCAATATGATTTTACTCGCACTGATACATCCAATATTTCACAGCATGCAACGTTCATACTATCCATTGGACTTCAACCAAATTTTGTATGTGCATTCTGTACCTTAAGATATGGAATTAAGAATATATTTAGAGTCACCAAGGCTGCCAACTGTAGAGCTGTACTGGAATACATTACTTCAGATATATTCCAATCTAAATAGAAAAGTTAGTATTACCAACTTAATCTCGTCATTATTCTAGATAGTTCTATGTAGATTAATCATTGGCATGAATCATAAATATAAAGAAAATTAGGTTCATTAGATCGTCACGGAACTACTTCATATTATTGTTAATATTATTATTATTATTATTTTACTGTGGAGTAATCAGTGCTGTGAAAATTATATTAGTTTCACGAATAGTACAAATATTCATGGTTTTGATTGGGAAAGTACAAATTCGAATGATAAAATAGAAAGATTTTTCCCTACCAATATCCATTATTAACATCGCCCCCCTAGACCATTCGAGTAAATCGAAGTTGAAAAGTTGCATCGCACAGTAGTGTTGACACAACGAAATAATTCAAAAAGAATAAAAATTCTGACCATGGAGCGTCTCGAACCCAAGACCCATTAGGTACCAAGTTAACGCCTTAGCACTCGCACACATTTCATGTACTGTGCAGATTCACAGCTTCATCCATATGGCTAAATGTCGAATGATTTCAGTTAAATCTTAAATACTGACAGAAATGCGTTTAATCAGTCAGTGCCTTTTCCTGTATTCAACGTAACGGAACTAAATGACTGATTTGCATTAATAATGCCAATGAACTGCAACTATTAATCTCAATCCACAAGTTTCCTCCATCTTTGATTTCTTGCAGCTGAGCCAATAAGAACTCGTAATGCAGGTACGAATAACGTTATTGAAGCCTATACCGGAATTGTGCTTGTATACAAGCTTTTACGTTACGATCTGTAACATCTGTACGCTGATGGCCAATGATTGCGGTACAACACATGTGAAATGTCCATAAGCAGAGGGTACTGGTCAGCACAGTATCGAAGCACCTAAGGTAGGATGTTATACATTAGCTATCGTATATTCTACTTGCTATTTTTAGCTTACTTTTCACTTTTTTTTAAATGATGATGAGATAGACTTATGGCATCGTTCCAGGCAAATGTCTGTCTGTCTGTCTGTCTTTGTGTGTCTCCCCCTATAAACCCCTAAAGATTGCAGTTATCGAAACCAAATTCGGTTTAAGGAAATATATATCTGAATATCTCAGGGACATAATTGGAAATGATTTCAGAGTTACCAACTGCTAAAAATCACAATTCACTTTTAAGCTCTACGTTGGATATCTCAGAGGTTATGCATGCGAAATTTTCCAAAATTAGCACACACAGGGATAATAACATTCCAGATACATTTTAAGGAGCCCATATATGACAGTGTTGCCAAGATGATTCTAAGCCTGCTGATAAGTCCAATGTTTAAGTACATCTCACATCTATACTATCAATTGGATTGTAACCAAATTTCGTACGTGCTTTGTGTACTATAACAGATATGACTATGCTTATGCTTGAGAGCCATTAGGGCTGCCAACTGTTAATAAATGCGGCTGGCTGCGTTGCTCAGGGGTAACGTTCTCGCTTGCTGGGCCCAAGGTTGCTCGTTCGTATCCTGGCGCAGTCAGCTGGCATTTGAGTGTGCGCAAATGCCAGAGAGCCGTGTCAGTAGATTTACTGGCACGTTGAAGATCCCCTTATGGACAAAATTACGGCACCCCGGAGTCTCTAAAAGCCAGAGTAGTTAAAAGGGACGTAAAACCATTAACATTATTATTATTTGTTAATAAATGCTCACTCTCTTTATCCTAATACCAATATATCAGAATGTATGGAAGCCAACAGCTCTAAATTTTGCGCACGAATAGTTCCGGAAATTTTAGATTATTTGGGAGCAACTAATGCACATCAGTGCTGCCAACATAATTCTAAGCCTGTTTATAGGGCCAATTTTTTAATGCATGTAACTTCTATACTAAGAAATGGATTTTATCCAAAATTGGCACTATAAAATATAGGAATAATTCAGATTAATTCTGAGCACGCCTTCTTGACGTTGTTGCCAATATGATTTTACTCGCACTGATACATCCAATATTTCACAGCATGCAACGTTCATACTATCCATTGGACTTCAACAAAATTTTGTATGTGGATTATGTACCTTAAGATATGGAACTAAGAATATATTCAGAGTCACCATGGTTGCCAAATGTAGAGCTGTATTTGAATACATTACTTCAGATATATTCCAATCTAAATAGAAAAGTTAGTATTGCCAACTTAATCTCGTCATTATTCTATATAGGTCTATGTAGATTAATCATTGGCATGAATCTTAAATATAAAGAAAATCAGGCTCTTTAGATCGTCACGGAACTACTTCATATTATTGTTATTATTATTATTATTATTATTATTATTTTACTGTGGAGTAATCAGTGCTGTGAAAATTATATTAGTTTCACGAATTGTACAAATATTCATGGTTTTGATTGGGAAAGTACAAATTCGAATGATAAAATAGAAAGATTTTTCCCTACCAATATCCATTATTAACATCGCCCCCCTAGATCATGCGAGTAAATCGAAGTTGAAAAGTTGCATCGCACAGTAGTGTTGACACAACGAAATAATTCAAAAAGAATAAAAATTCTGGCCATGGAGCGTCTCGAACCCCGGACCCATTAGGTACCAAGTTAACGCCTTAGCACTCGTACACATTTCATGTTCTATGCAGATTCACAGCTTCATCCATATGGCTAAATGTCGAATGATTTCAGTTAAATCATAAATACTGACAGAAATGCGTTTAATCAGTCAGTGCCTTTTCCAGTATTCAACGTAACGGTACTAAATGACTGATTTGCATTAATAATGCCAATGAACTGCAACTATTAATCTCAATCCACAAGTTTCCTCCATCTTTGATTTCTTGCAGCTGAGCCAATAAGAACTCGTAATGCAGGTACGAATAACGTTATTGAAGCCTATACCGGAATTGTGCTTGTATACAAGCTTTTACGTTACGATCCTAGTACGAGGCTAAAAACGTTATTCAACCCGGGACCCATACAACAGAACACGACGTTAATAACGTTATTCGACCTGCGAGGCATGCAGCATAACACAATGCTATCCGGTCTTGTGAATAACGTTATTTGATGTTCGGAATGAGTGGTAGTTGTTCGCGACGTGTTAGAGCACGAATAACGTTATTCGACCTGCGAGGCATGCAGCATAACACAATGCTATCCGGTCTTGTCAATAACGTTATTTAAGACAACTGAGTGAATGGGGTACATTTGATTGTGTTACAACGCCAATAACGTTATTCGACTTGTGTCTCCTGCGATAACTAAAATGCTATCCGGTATGATAATAAAATATTTAAAATAACGGTATATATACAGTATCCGTTTATTCGTTCTTCGTATGAATAACGTTACAACAAACTTTCTGTTATACGTTACGCGATGTATACCGTAACGCCAAACAATTCGTTATTGAAGGCCATTATGTTAAGTTATCCAGCCCTGCTTTCTTTCTTTAACACTTCTGAAACTGTTTAAGAAATGTGTGCTAGGCGTGGGTTGTCATTATTTTCCATTTCGCAAGATTATATTTTATGAACAATATTTTGTTAATTTCTAACTTAACTGTTATTAATTATCTATGTGCGCCCCGATAAACACGGCAAGCTAAGCTGGCTGTAATTGGTGCAGATCGCGGGTGCGCGTACGTGGTGCAGCCGGTGGTAGGCGCACTCCTCTGACTCATATCGTTAGTTCACACGTGTTTTTTTTTAAATTCATATGGACGTGTATCTGCAAAGCTTAGAAGTTAGTGTTGCGCGTTCAGTGAGTATTGTGATTACAGTACTGTTAGTTAGTTAGCTAGTTATTGTTTTAAGGGGCGGAACTACGAGGTCATCTGCCCCCCTTAACGCAGACTAAAGAATACAAATTTGGAATTGAATTTAAAATTTAGAGGTGGACACCTAAATTTGAAAAGATCTAAAATTAATAAAACAAAAAATTAAATAAAAATCATAATTATAAGAATAAACAAAAATTACGGGAAAAAAATATTCAAAAACGAACAAGTCGCTGAGTCAATGTTCTGTGATTACTGTGATTGTTGGTCATGCCTAGACACCAATTCACATTGCGCGAACGTGTGTATATCCATAATTCGTATATGAAAAGCAGAAAGTCTTGTTCTGGAACAAGACGAAAATTTCGAATCAAGTTTCCAGGAAGACCTGTGCCTAATGCCAGTACAATTAGGAGGCTCGCTAAACGATTCAAGGAAACAGGCTCCGTAAATAATAACAAAAGTTAACAGACAACGTTGTGTTCGTAGAAAAAAACAAAAATTAGATGAGATTGTTGTCCATTCTTTCATCAGAAGGTATCAGGTGTGTGTGTTACAAGCACTGATCTCTATACATGGATGGCTGGTAGCTAAGGCAGCAGTAAGCCGAATAGACGATGACAGGTGTAGCAAGATGGCAGCGAGCGCATGGTGCAATATTGCGAATCCGGCTCTGTGATTGGTTAATGGTAATTTGATGTTATACATGTATTTATACTGGCAGTAAATATTTTGTTTCTTGTAGTTGTAAAATGGGCTGAATTTCGTTATTTAAAGCGTAAAATCTTAGTTTTAAGTACCGGTTTGGTGACCCATCATCCCAGGAAAGCCGGTAATACCTTTACTTCTCAGGCAGTTAGGTCGCTTAGCCATAATTTTGAAGTTTTTGAAGTTAAGTATACATATGCGGTGGTGCTGAAGCAGACGTGATCGGGCTAGGCTATTGCGTGTTTAAATTTGATCCCTTTTCAGGGTTTTTCGGTTCTGGGTGCGAATAGTTCGCTTAATAGTTGTAAAACGGTGGGGAGAGTATATTTTGAGTAGGTTTTTAGTTGTGTTAAGTTTTATGTGGAGCTGAGGAGTGAAATTGGTTTGGCTTCAAGTGCATTTTTGGCTTTGATCTACTTCCCGTTATTATTAAGTTTATTGTCTGCTAGCGTGATTAAAAGCTGTAGTATTTGATGTAGAGTGCTGGGATTACTTGGAGGAAGTGTTGGTTATTTCATGGAAACAGGAATTCATTACGGCACCAATTACCGATTACGATATGTCGAATCTAGGCCTGTATAGTGAGCTACGTTTAGGCCTATAGGTACATCATTTGAAGAATGCATAATTTTGTGGCATATATACATGTGTACCGTAGCCTATATACAATTTACAAGAATGTTTCCAGGAATTGTTTTTCACTCGTTACTCTGTTGATCGCTAATTGCGTGTACTCAGCACCTAAGTTGATATTTGTCAGCCGTTATTATACATTCATTTTTATTGATATTCCGGAGATTTACTGACCTCGGAATGACGTGTCAGTGATCCCAATGCTCTTATGCTAAGAGTGAACATATCTCTATATTTTTATGTGCTCCAAAGCACCATTAATTACGATTTAAAATTGACTTGATTATCATTGCTTGCCCATAAGGAGGACTCGAGAATGGGTAGACCAACATGGCGGACCGCGCGCTCAACCTGGCGTACTTTCTCGTGCAGCGGAGCGCTGCCATCGGCGATCCATGTATAGAGATCAGTGGTTACAAGCGAGGGAGGACATTTTCAGCATCAGCTATGAGCACTGTAAGTACACATAATTGATGAACATATTTGGTAAAAGTGTGAAAGTGCGCGGCGCTACCACTGGCTGAACCGTGTACGCGCACCCACGATCTGCACCAGTCAAAGCCGGCTTAGCTTGCCGTGTTTACTCGCGCGCACATATACAGGGTGATTCTTTTGCTGGAGTGGGGCCGGTGGCCAGCCAACCGAGCTCGCACCGCGGATTGCGCGCAGGTGGAAACCGTAACAAAATACATTAATTAATGGTAAATTCACAAGAAAATCATGATTAAAGAACTTACCTATCCACAGGAGATGCTGAGAGTGTTCTCCTTCAGCTGACAGACAGGCATTGTACCTTTTAAATAAATTAGCGTATATACGTTGTGATTCCCTTCTGTTGTGAGTGATATCTGCTGCCGTATATTGTTCTCCAGCTCCACTAGAGTACGGATAATTGAGCTGTACACTTTGTATTTTAAATTAATCCACAATTGATCATCAAACGGCCTAGGTTCGTGCTTCGATTAACTACAGTAAACACGCAGGCGGGTGCAGGAGTAGCTACATAATGTAACAATGTAACTTCCAAAGTTACTGTTTGTCAGCTGAAGGAGAACATTTTAGTATCTTCTGTGAAAAGGTAAGTTCTAACCTTTAGCTGGTGACGTGAGGTCATCCAGATTCCCAAGAAATAAAAACCATCTGTGCTTCTTTAATTAAATCTTGCAGCTGTTGTTTATGTTACCTTCTTATATGAGCGCTGGCACTACACACCCTCGTTGATGAAAGTTTAGTGAGTTAATGACTTTAATGACCATGGTTAGCTCGCCTCCGCCTCCGCCTCGTGCAACCCTGCGGCCAGAGCTCGGTTTGCTGGCGGAAGGCCCGCGCGCTTCGCTTCAGCAAAAGAATCTCACTGTATAATGACCCTGTATTATTTTCAATATTAAATGTAATACAGTAAATCACGCCATTCCAACAACTATCGTAGGTGTGCGTTATTATTCTAAACAACGGACATTGTCTGACACGGACACAGTCGATGTAGTTAATTGTTGATTTGGCATCGTCGCTTTCTTATTGCGCTCTCACTCTCTCCCCCCACCCACCACGTGTTCTCCATCCTCTTTCCCTGGCTCGCTCTCGCCGGCAGCGCCCTCACTCAGGGCTTCAGTTGAACTTGCCGAGCAATAGACAATTTTCTTTCTCAATATGAGAGATTCAAAACAGTTTGTGTGTTCAGAGTGTGGGAAGGAATATGCCTACACGTTGCTAAAGCACGTGTCGAAAAGTTATAAGTCCAAAACTGTTCTATCAATGTGAAATCTGCAACAAGTATTTCAGTTATAAATAGAAACCGAAACGCCACCAACTACATGATCATGCAGAGGGATAAGCAGGGAAGAAAACATGGGAGTGCAGCTGTGTACTCAGAAAATTGTATGTTTGCACATTTAAAATCAGTGCATGATGCATGAATTACTTGTAAGAAATTTGTCACAGAAATTTTATGAAATATTTTATAAAACTGAACTTTTATAAAAGTTATGGTCCACAAAGCAATCATCACACTATTACACTACATGCAATATTTTATCATACTGTAGTTCAGCAAAATGGATGAAGGACAGTTCCTCGTTCACTTAACTGTATTATGGTACAGTAACTTACCGGTAGTTGAAATTCTGTAGTGGCAATACCGTATGTAAAAGAAACGGAAAGATAAAGTAAACGTTTATGGGCTAAACCATTATGGTGATCGAAGCTATTCTAGCTAGGCATATTAATAAAACAATAATTCAAAAGCCGAACAATAATGAGAGAAAATTCGCGCGTTTCCGTTACGTGAACGCGAATACACACAAAATCACCAATCTGTTCAAGAAACAAGGCATTAAAATAGCATTCACAACAAACATCACAACAGGAAAACATCTACACAACGGTAATTAAAATAAACAAGACTCGGATTCAAAGTCAGGGTTATATTCCATAACGTGCCAAGACACAGGGTGTTAAGTAAATTACATTGGCCAGAGTGGTAGAAGAATGGACACACGATACAATGAGCACAGAGATGCGATAAAATACGGGGCGCACTCGGCCGTATGCGAACACATGTTTGACGGGGGACACAGCTCACTTATATTGAAACCGATTTAAAAATAATTCATCACGAACCGAAAGGTTGACATAAAGGAAGCAGTCAAGATACACTTAGCTAAAATAAACAACCCCAACCCAAACGAACACACATTCATGGAGAATTCACCCCTCTTTATACTACTAGAAAACAAACCCTGTTTTAAAAGAGGAACAACATAACGTGGTAGTCAAGCTATATAAGGAATCAATAAGGTAAGCATGTTAAAGGATCAGGATGTGCGATGTATCATATCTTCAATAAACCAAGGCTGGCATTAACGGCAGCATTAAAGGTTCTGGGCCATTCTCATTTGACCGTTTGTGCTTAAAGAGGGCTGTTTAGTTTACGAGTACGCGTGGCGTGAATTAAAACTGGTATTTAACAGTTGAAGATGTCTAGTATACAATAACATACACCACATAAGGAAGTCTAGACTTGGCAACACACATATGTTACATTGCTCGATGAACACAGTCATTTAGGAATGCCTAGGAAGATAAAGAGATAGGCTACTCGCACACAGGAAACTCCTCCCAGTTCACTGCAGACAGTCAACTGCTCTTATCCGGACCGCGTGCGACTCAACCAGCTAAGTAGACAACCCAATCTGAACTGACTATTTAACAACAATCACATATTCACTCTAAGTAAGAAAATTTGGAGGTCAATCACCACTTTCAGTATCTTAACAAAATATCACATAGCATAGACTATAACTAATAAATATTGACTAGTTGCACTAGTTTAACTACTACTGCAACAAAATAAGTGTACATATTATAAATATTATCACCCATATTTTAGACATATACAGTATTATAATAGCCTATGTGTAATGGACCTCATGATGATCGCCTCACAATCGAAACTGATCATCCAAGTGTATTTATTAATCTCGTGTAATTGTTTTTCAGTGTTAGGGAATAGCCCATCACAATTGGGTACATTCGTGTTGACCGACTGAAAAACATGTTTATGAACGAGCTGCAGTACGAGGACTTAAATATTACAATAATATTTAATTATTAATAATCATGATGAAATGAATGATGACGTTATAAACAACCACTGTCCGAGCGAGAAATTTGAAACACACTTTAGTAAAAAGTACGCATAGGGTGGAATTTGATCCTTGGTTCTCACGTAGTGCTCTACTAATTCCGCCAACTAGACACTTACTGAGTTTGGTTACATGTATTACTGTACCTATCGGTAAAGATAAAGTGCTTATTTACACTTGCTTATAATTTAAGTGAAAGTGACACAGTTTTTGCACTTCAGAAAACTAAAAGGAGCTCTAGACACTATGTTGTTTTCCACTCTCTTTCATATGGAACGGAAAGCTTCGAACCAGACTCGGAAATGAAGAATTGGTACGACTTCTATGTTATGATTATTATTTATTCTATGGCCATTGGCTACAATGAATACTTCATTCATAAGTGAAAGTGACGAATTATAAATACAAATATTGTAACATAAAATAGGTACACTACCATTCACGTCATTTTCAACCTATTAGGTAGATTTCATTAGAAAGCTAACTATTTTTAATTATTCGTTATATCCTGTAAATTTGCATTCTATAAGTACAGCACATATAGCCTTTGCTATTTTTAACTACAATTTCTATCTTTTATTTATGCTTTTACATTTTTATACCATTAATTAAATAATATTTCATGTATTAAACACTTTATGAGCATCTTTGTTGTGGTAATATTCCAGCTGTTAAGATCCGCCATTTTGGTATGAATCTTTTATCGATTATCCGCGGCTCATACCGTTTATAAAAAACAGAGTTAATAAAAGATTTCCCCATTGCACTGTCACATATTTTATAAAATATGTTTGATAGTTCAATGCCGGCCTTTAAAATCTCAGTAACTACCGTTCAGCTGTTCCTCACGAAAGTCAATCGGCTCTCTCCGCTGTAGGGGCAGATGACCTCGTAGTTCCGCCCCTTAAAACAACAATAACTAACTCTCCGCTGTTGTTCGCTGACTCGAAGCCATAACGTTCTCTGTCTACGTCAAGTGAGCGAGACATCCAGTAGTAATATAGAGATCAACGGGTATTTCTGTACCTAAGAGAAGTTATTTTCATAGGTGTTGACAACTCTCCCGAGCACTGTTGGCAATCCTGAACAAAGTATGCTCAGTTCGAATTGCGCACACAGCTATGTTTGTAATTATGTTTGAAATCTACAGTGTAGTGTACATTTTATATACGATTTCTTCATTATTCGTTTTTGTACTGGACCACAATCAAAGACTATGTAATGTTCTTCGGGTCCGAGTACGATGAAATCCTTGTGATAGTGTAGTTAGCAGACCAATTAGGACACTGAGATGTCAGTAGGAGAAATTACTTTTGTCCTTAGGTGACCCTCTTGTTCAAACGGGGTTAATTCCGAAAGAATAAAAAATAATGAGTAAAACTCGGGTTCCACTCCTCCAAAGAGCCTATACGAAAATAAAGTGGCGCTAGGGGCTGTCGCGTTACACCTCCATCTCCCCCTCCCCCACCACCACTCCCTTCCCCCCCTTGACCCACCACCACTCCCTTCATTAATCCATCTCCGTCGACATTCCGCATGCTGTAATATCCACGAGACGCAAGGCTCTAGAAGACTCCATATATCAGCTCAGGGAAGGTTGCTGGATTTCCGTCAGCGTGCCTGAACCACATTCCAGTCTGTCTGTCGAAATCATGCCTCGGAGTTCCTGAAAGTTTTTAGGACCTTTGTGTCGGAAAACGTTCATGGAATTACTATATTTTAACATACATTAGGTATTGCTTTTAAATACACCCTTTGCTTCATTGAGGTTATCCAATAAATCATCGTTGCCACGTCAATACCTCATATGTGTTGTCCACTCATAGCAGGCAATACCTCCAATGTGATATGATTTATTATTATTGCTGTTATTATTATTATTATTTAAAAGAAGACCACACAAATGAATTACTTGGAAGTATCCTAACGTTCAGTTTGGAGAGTTCCAGATAGATCATGTCACCATGGATAGGAAATTTTACAAAGAAATGTATACCGGTAATGTAAAGGTCCTTCGTGGGGTAGATATTGATTCGGATCACTTCATATCAAAGATTAAAATCAAACTAACACCTAAAAGAAAACAGAAACAGTTTGGACTAAGGAAGATGAAAATGTATGATCCTAGTTATATAATAAATAATTCAGTTTATTGTGAGAAATCAAAAACAAATCTAAGTGATACATTGAGGACAGTGGCAGATCCAGGCCTTGCGGGGCCCTGGGCGATATGATAAGGTGGGGCCCACAAAAATAGGAAATTAAAAATATCAAATCAAATCGAAAATAGTTTGGTAATAATAATAAAATAAGGAATAGTTACAATATTCTGAATACACTACAGTACATTATTTTAATATTATGAAAGAAACCTTTAAGTCCCCTTTAAGAAGAGTATGTAAACTATGAAATATTAAAATATTACTTTCCGACAATTTTCCCAGCTGAAGTCTTCTATTATTTCACTGAAATCTAAACTTGCTAAACGGTCACGGGAGGTCATAGCTGCACTGAAAAAAGGAATATGAATTATAAATTAGTTTGAAAAGTATAATTAATTCATTAATTAATTGAATTTAAAACAAGAAGTTCCGTGACGAACTAAAGAGCCTTCTTTTCTTAAAATTTAAGATTGAAAAGTTTGAAGGTTGGATTAAAAAATGTATTTCGAAAAAAAAAAATGAAAAAATGCCAACCTTCCTCATTGAAACAACAAGTATAGTATTAAACAATGGCAAACAAGTTACGGTTGTAAATAAATTCAAATATTTGAGTGGAGTTATAACTTGGAACACTAATGAGAAAGCATCAATAGAACTCCGAACATCTGAACTAACACAAGCACAAAGGAATACGTAGCCAACGTACACAAAGAAATCTCTTTCGATAAATGCAAAACTTAGGGATTACCAAACCAGCATTACGCCTGAGGCGACATATGATGTGAAACCTTACTTAAATTAAATACGCAATCAACGACAGATAAATTGCAGAAGGTTGATAGGAGAATTATTAGGACAATAATTTACAAAGAACATCAAATTAACGGACAATGGCGACTTTTACCGAATGATGTATATTATATACCGGTAATTAATGGGGGCGTGGTGGCTCAGCGGTCTAGCTGTATGCCTCTCACCAAGGCGGTCCGGGTTTGATTCCCGGTCAATGCATGTGAGATTTTCGAAGTGAAATGCCACGTCCTGTGGTTCGGATTCCACGTAAAAAGGAGGTCCCCTGGCTCATGATCTCAAGATTAACGGTCACGTTAAACTACAAGCTTCCTTTCCGGTAATTGATACAATGAGGAAAAGGAGAATTGCTTTTTTTTCACATAAAAAATTGAAGAACACGGGAATTTTGATTATTTTTGGAAATACATAACGAAAAATATCTGGTTCAAGGAAGTACACACGAATTTAGATGAATTAAACATTACAATGCAGCAAATTGAACGACGAGAAGAAAAACATATTTAAAAAAACAAATAGACTATACAAGACTTCCTTTACAAATTGTAAACCGTAAGCAGTATGTCATATCTGAAGACAAAAGAGCGGCAAGATCAACTCGAATGAAGACATTTTGGGAGGGAAGAAAGATGTTGAGGAAATAAGTTATATTGTGGAAGACTTGATATGTATTTGATTGGATTTAGGTGCTCCAATGTGGCCGTAAACTATACAAATAAATAAATAAATACATAAGTAAATATTACTGTTTAATAATATGCTATGACATAAATATAGGCCTATACTGTTACGACTTTTGTATGGTCACAGAGTAACTATTACACATTATAGACTCATAAAGCCAATCGAGAGGTTTTAGGAAGTTGTGTGCACTTCCTCAGAAGGCGTGGGCACACATAGGAGGTATTGTCGTGGCAACTACGATATGCTAAAATATGCCGTTATCTTATGACCTATCAAGAAACTTCACAATATGCATGCACTTATGAACTTATGTTTCTTTTGTGGTATCATCGTTCGAAGTACTGACTCATAAGAGACTGATTTATAGAATTACCGTATATATTTGTTGATCCCATCGCTGAGGCGCAAGGAAACACTACGCTATGTCTCCTTGCCGACGGCGTTTCCTGACGCGCTCTATCAGTTCTGTCTTGCAGCCTGCGTACAGCACATCACAGCGGGAGCGACCGAGACCCAGCACTGATGCCTGCAGGAAGCCCAGCATCGAAGCAGACCTGGTGTTCGGCATGATGAACCGACCCGAAATGTAACTCACACCAAGGCTGCCAACACAAAATGCAAAATACGGTAAACCAAGCATTTTATGGAGCTCTAAGACATAATTATACACTTTCAACGTTTGAAAGCCTGACGAGGAAAGTGCTCTGAGTGCTGTATTAAAGAGTCGTGGTTGGAAGATAACAAGGGAGGTCAAACAGAAGGGAGACGGTCACACGTGTGTGGAAAGAATAATGAGACTCAGCTCCAGGCCCGACGAGAGGGAGGGGCAAGCGGGATTGCAGCCCCAGAGCCCGGATTTGCTGAGGGGCCCGAGGCCGTAAAGGAATTAGAGCGGACAACTTTATTTAATTTAATGTCTAAACAAATATGAAATTTTCTGGTATGACCCTGTTCGATGTAAATAAAGCCAGTGAATAGTATCCAAAACAGTAGGCCTTCAAAGAGAACATATAGGCCTAATTAGTTTTTCATTTTTCTGCCGGGGAAATGGCAAAATTGTCCATTTAATTTATAACTAGCTTAAGTTCAAGAGCTCTTTGTAAAGCATATCGTTTCTAATTTTTCTATGCCCGAGATCGTGGGTTCAAGCCCGGCCGAAGTCGCCGGATTTTTTAAGAGCGTTAAAAATCCCTCAGAATGCCTTCCTTCGGAGGGAAGTAAAGCTGGCGGGTCCATGTCATAGATTTATGGCATGAAAAAGAACCTTCCACTAACTACACTTGTGGAAGTTAAAATTTGTAGGTTAGTTTGATAACGCTATATTAGTTCCAACGTTCGCCACCAGGTGCTGACTGCGATGGCATTTAGTAGCCACGTCCGCAGCTAGGTGTCGTGGATGGTAGCATTTGGTAGAAAAAGTAGGAAATACTTGAAAAAATTAATCGTCTGCAGTCCTTCTACCTGAATCACAGATAGCACACACTAATACAGCTATCACAATTTATTAACACCGGTTTTCAGACAAATTCTACACACACCCAAAGTACACGGGGCTACATGACGACGTTGTCGCAGCCCCTAAACTAAGGAACCAACTAACGTTTCTAATTCAATCTCAGAAAAATTGACTTTACTTCATACATTTCTGAAAGGAGTACGGTATGGCTTATTCTTAGCCTATGATGCTTGAACACGTTCAGATACAACGAAATTGAATTTTAATGCACAGTGATCAAAATCGTGAAGTACAAGAACAAGCAATGAGAGAGAGGAGAGTTGCTGAATATCTAAAAACAAAGTAAATTAATATTTAATTAGGCAAGCTAAATTCCACGGAGCTTTATCTTTTTTGTGTGTGTGGGGGGGTCAAAAATTTGCGAGCTTATTGTAATACGGCATTTCCAAAATTATGTCACAGGTTGAATAAAAATGGAGGAGCCTGGAAGAACTTGTCCTAGGACTCGTGACCGCTCTCTACGGCACTGCTCAACTCGCACAAAATCACAATTTCTATGCTCTTGGGTGATGAGAATTTAGCCTAGGCAGCAGAAATTAAGTTCCTCCCAAATTTTAAATCAGACCTGCTTTGAAAAAAGGGAGGGAGGGATTAAGAGGCTTCGTTTGTCATGTCTAAATGAAGTTATTCTCAAAGATGAAACAGCATAACCACTTTCAAATCCAATGTAAATAATTTAATTTAAGAGTAGTTTTTCTCTTTTCGTTGTCACACAGTCTAACTTTTTTTTCTGCTGAGTAACACTTTTGGGATTCGAACCGGAATCCCCAGGTGCGTTTAGCCATTTACACCAATGTGGTCACGCTCCGACCGTCAAGTTTCAGATGGAGATGTGCTGTTGCGGCGGCTTCCGGAATGAATCAGAGCCATCTGTGTGCTAAAGCCTGAACCTGGCTTAGATTTGTAAAACATAGAAACGGATTTAGGACATATTTATTTTGCTCTTCAGATTGGAACATATTGCCATGTGCTTGTCAAGCGTGGTGAACCCTCTGACATAATAATATAATCATCGCCAGTATTTTGTCATCAACGATTTAATATTTCTTTACAGGAGAAGTTCACTTTCACTGCTTCCATACTGCCATACCATCATAACTGCGTTCTAGGTTAACGACACAGTGCAACACCTGAAGAAATTCTTGCTGTAACATCTGGTTCTGCAGATGGCCATCCTCTTAAGTTCTCCGAATGTGTAAGTGCGGACAGATCTTTGCTTCGGCTAAATGTGCCCTCCTCTCCTCCTCTTACCTAGCGGTTGTACACTCAAAAGACAACGGCTTCATTTTTCTCTCCTATCAATGAAACCATGCTTACTTCAGGATGAGCAGATCTGATCTTCTCGACGCATTCATCCTCCACATTTCTAAGTGCTTGAAGTCGATTCTTAAGTTCTATCTAGAAGGATATCTGAACATGTGTTCTCTTTCAACTTTCCAACATGATAACGTTTCTTTATCTTTGTTGTGTTCTTCTTTCGGCCTGGATATACAGGGTGTTTCTGAATTCCCATTACAGACTTTGAGGGCTTGTAGTGGAGACCAAGACGGTTAAGTTAGCATAGGAACTTGTGTGCGGAAACCTACCGTCTTCCCGATACCCGCAGAAAACCACCGCAGCACATGTTCAAATCTCCCGCAATGTTGGCGCCTCTGACTCGAGTACGTACGTGATTGAACGATCACCTGATGTTCCATATCCCCGACAGGTTTGTTGATATTCCATACCTTCTTCAACGAAATAACGGGTGCTGCGTACTTTGTATTCCTTGAAGACGTACTGAATGAGTTCTTAGACGATGTGCCACTGCATATGCGTCTAAACATGCCGTATCAGCAGTGGCGTGTGGCGGAATTTTACTTTGGGTAAGAGTAGGTAATATAAGCCGAAGCTGGCGCAGGGGCTAATGGGCAAGATGGCCGCCGCGCGCAATCACTCTATGTTATTCTTATGGAGGGGTCATTCAGAGCTGGCGCAGTGGCTAATGGGCAAAATGGCCGCCACGCCCTGAGACCGTGAATGACGTCACAGAGGGAGGTCGGCCGTGTAGTTGCTAAATGGAATATTTATTATTATTATTATTATTAGGTAATTATTAATTGATCATGTGCAATCCAGACCAGCCTTATATTGTCCACTTTTGGTGTAGTTGCTAGCATTTTAGCTGTTTCCCTAGAGGTGTGGGTTTCATTCCCGCCTCAACCAAGAAATTTTATTTTGGGCTGAGAGCTGGACTGGGGTACACTCAGCCTCATGACGTGAAAGTAAGAAAACGTGGGGTTTCATTCATACCTCAGCCATTCCGCCTAATCCAACTTTACCTAACCTACCCTAACCTAACTTAACCTAACCTAACTTCGCCTAACCTAACCTAACCTAACAAACATTATTTAACCTAACCTAACCTAACCTAACCTAGCCAAACTTCAAAGTGAGAGCAAATATGAGAGCAAATGTAAGAGCACACATAATTAACTAAGTTATAACCTAACCTAACCTAACCTAACTTCACCTAATCTAACCTAACATAACCAAACTTCAAAGTGAGTGCAAAAGTGAGTGCAAAAGTGAGTGCAAAAGTGGGTGCAAGAGTGAGTGCAAAAGTGAGTGCAAGAGTGAGTGCAAAAGTGAGTGCAAAAGTGGGAGCAAAAAAGTGAGAGCAAAACAGTGGAGAGCAAAAAGTGTGAGTAAATAAGTAAGAGCAAATGAGAGAGCACAAATAATAAACTGAGTTTTAACCTAACCTAATCTAACCTAACCTAACCTAACCCACAGAAACCTCATTTAAATATTTTAGATTCAACATTTTAACATTTTACATTTTAACATTTTACATTTTTGATTTTTCATTTTACATTTTTTTTTAGATTTTACATTTTACATTTTTGATTTTTTTTATATTTTAGATTTTAGTTTTTTAGATGTTACATTTTCAATTTAAGATTTTTTGATTTTAGATTTTACATTTTCTGAAAAGAGTAAACTACAAGGCTACATACCTAACCTCACCAAACCTAACTTTACCAAACCTAACTTAAGCTAATCCAAAGGCTAATGCACATACACAAAGTATATAAGGGTACAAGCAACTATCCTTATGCTAGTTTTATAGGTTACTGTACAACATGATAACTACCCCAACCGGTTTTTTTTCATTTTGTTGTTTACACACATGGCAATTTTCCAATTTCCCATTTTCAGTTTTTTAAAAATGTTAGTTTTAAGTTTTTCAATCTCATAACATGGAAACATGGATTTTGCATTATGTTGTTTACACATTTATCAATTTCACAATTTCCCATTTACAGTTCTTAAAATGTCAGTTTAAAGTTTTTCAATTTCATGATATAGAAACATGGATTTTCCAATTTGTTGTTTACACATTTGTCAATTTACCAAATTCCCATTTACAGTTTTTAAAATTTCAGTTTAATGTTTTTTTTTTATTTTGTCAATATGGAAACATGGATTTTCCAATTTGTGTTTTACATGTTCATTTTGCATTAGGAGCGGAGAGAGGTGGGTAGTAATTAAAAATGTACAAGCAGTTTCCATACGGTACAATATTCTTTTATTTTAAATACATGTACACTATTTACACATAATACATTTATATATATATTCCTTATTGTTATAAATTGTACACTTGTTTTTATTTTGTTTTCTACTTTATTTATTTTTGATTATGAATGCCATTTTTATTTTGGTTTTTTATTTTTGTAGTGCTATTGTTTTATTTCTTAAATTGTTTTGTTTTATGTATTTGCTAGTTGCAGGCAGAAGATTTTGATATTCATAACTTAACTCTTTAAGCATAGTCAATGATTGAGTAATGACCATAGGCATGTGTACCTATACCATCAGCATCAATCACTCTTTTATCATCACCAGGACACAAAGCAATTTTGTTTAGTCTTATAGATGATATGTCATGTTGTTTAGAAGTGATAATGTTCATTGGTATTCTTTTTACATTGTTTTTCATGACACAATCCTTATAATCTTGAAAGCTTATACAATTTTTGACAACACCTCTTTTAATACCTTTAATCTTTTTGATTTCTTTACCATTTATGTCTAAAGCGTACATTTTAGCTCTAAGTCCAACAAATGATTTTATAATTTGTCCACAAGCCTCGTCTTTAAATTTCCCCAACGTTTTCTTGTTTGATGTAGAGTAACATATGTGATTAGTAGGATAATCTGATGTGTCCAGGTGTTCTAGGAAATCCAACTTGTCTTGATATACATCTGGGGTGTTAACCAAATAAATGAACGAGTCGGTATCCATATACATGAGTTTAAGATTGTTCATTCCATAATAGGGTAGCAGGACATCATAGTGGTGGGAATACATTAGAGTTTTTGAAATATCCAGTATACACATTCCAATATATATAGGCTTATTGAATACAATGTTACGTTTAGCCATGTGGAAAGCAGCTAGGTTGGGACCATAAATTGTTCTGTCGATGAATGTTGGTTTAGCTATTAGCTTTTCTGCCTTTTTGCTGTCAGTCACAAGACGTATGTCTATTCTTTTACGGATATTTTCCATTGTTTTCCCAAAAATGGCATTGTTGAATAATTTGTACAGATTTTTCTCAAAATCATTTTTGGCTTGTTTTCGAAGGTTGTTATTAAAATCAACGTATGCCTTTAACCAAGGTCTTTGCTTAAACTTTAACACACGATGAATTTTTATCAATTTTATTCCATGATCTAAAGCCTGTTTCAATGCCATGTAGTGAACAACATATCGCCTTCGATTTCCAAGATGAGGAATTAGTTTTTTCAGAGACGAATCCTTAGGTTGTGTACACTCTGGTAGGAAAGGTAAATCGTTGTGTAGATCATGAAGGTCAGATGGGTAATCAACATCAACGTCTAGAATGTATCCCACAGGATCGTCTTTCTTCAGTTTTTCTAGATCAACGGTATCTGGAGAAACCCACTGAAATCCGCCATAAGGAAGAGAGTGACACATAGCCCACCCGTATTGGTTGTTGGCATCATCATAGGTAATAAACTGTGATGGTTTCTCAGAATCATAGGTTTCCATGTATTTATTGTTAGCTTCAGCATACCGATGAGACACCTGGCATATGCCTCCACGTATTCCAGACTCGATTAAAAGAATCTGATCGTAATCCTGTAGCAATTCCAGTTCAATGCCTGTGTAAAGGAGCATTGCCTCAAAACTTAAACCAGGAGAAGTGAAAAAGTGTGCAGCATCCACTCGGTGTGTTTCTAGTGTTTTGTTTCTAAACGTTTCAAAGCTGTCTGCAAGAAGGAGTACATCTGAAGTTAGGTAGAGGTCACTATATTCCCCTAGAGTTTTAATGTTGAACTGATTCCACACATTTTTAGCATGTTCATAGTCTTTTTGACTAACATTTTCTTGACTTAATTTGTTAAAGAATACCTCTTTTGGAGGTAAACACGTTTCACTTAACTTTTCCCATGAGTCAATGTAGTCATAACAAAATACCCCTTTACGAGTCATGAGCATTGCATTTTCTTTTCCAAAGTACTTGTCTGTTTCAGGGTATAATGTTAAGTTGGAAACTAAGTTTTCCAAACTACTTGGCATTAACCGAAACGTGTCCACAAATCGAAGCTTAACATTTCCAACATATTTGGTGAAAGAGATGTACTTTTCTTTGGAGTTAGGGATAACGTCCACTCTTTCAGTAGTACACCCCAATTGCTTTACAATGAAATTTGCGTCATAGCCACTCATATTATGTAGAAATACAGGAACGGGGTTACGTGTTTTACACTTCAAATTACAGTTATTGTGAGCACTTCCACGGTATTCCCCTGTAATATGACAATGGTCTCGAACTTTCCAGTCCTCTTTGGTAAATGGTTTATAACACAAATAACAGGTTTCAGAAGATTGGAACTCTGCTTCTTGATGCTCAGTTAAAGCTTTTGGAACATTTAAGCTGTAAAGACGATCAATTTCATTAGCTATTGAGATCAAACAGTCCATAAACTTTTCTGCAGCGTCAGGTCCACGATAAATAATAGGTTGGCTCGGAAGGTTTGTCTTTATGTGTTCCACAGCTGGTGAGGGTTTAACATATATACCAAAGCTCATAGGAACATGACTCTGGTATGGCACTGTATAACTTGCCTCAGGATTAGGTAGACATGTTTGATAGGGTAACAGTATACTTTCAAAATCTGCATAGATAACGTAAGGTATTCTAAGCATTTTTTCCACATTTACGAATTTCACAATTGGGTTTTTAATAGGCATTTCAACCCTAGCAATGTCATGCTGGACACACAAAGCTCTATGTTCTTTTAATTTTTCCATTCCTTGTTGCCCATATTGATTATCAAAGTGAGTGAAACACCGTTTACACGTATATATCTTATGTCCATGGCGGGTAATCTGATGTCCTACTAGTTTATCAAAATCTTTGATAAAGACGTAGTGGTTCTGGCCGGATGATGAACTTAGCAGAAGGAGGTCACGATGGTCTTGTAACTCTTGATCCACAACCTTTAGAGGAAACAGTTTGTTGTCTTCTTCCAGTCCAAATACATTGATGGATATGTCGTTGGCTTTCTCGAATTTGGGAATGTCAGCTAGTAATGTTGGAAATGATATTACTGAAAAATCATACTTGTTTTCCAGGTCCTTGTATTTACTAATGCGATGAGCATCCTTTTTAACCAGCTTTGCTAAAATGGCATACATAAAACACTTTTCATCTTTCAAGTTTTCAGGATTAATGCAGGCTTTTCTTGCTTGTATAGCTGCTGGTAATGGAATATATGTGCTTCCACGCAAGGGATTGTACTTATTTATTTTCAATCGTACTCCTTCCACTGCTAACAAAGCCCAATTACTGCCTTTTAGCTCAGATTCCTCCATTTCCGTAGTTAACTTTGTAAATTGTGTTTCCAAGAAACTACTTAAGTCCGTTTCCAAAAATAGGGCCTGATTTCGTGTTTTAAAAGCACGATCTGTAATTTCATTGGTAGATGTATGAATGAATCTACATTCAGCCACAAGATTAACTTTGATCGACTTGTGCATTGCTAGTTCTTTCTGCATAGCTTGTATTATTTGCTGTTTGGACTCTTTAAGGTATGAATTTAAATCCTTGCACGTATCGCAACGAATGAAATAGGATTTAAGTCGACCATCAAAAGATGTCTCATATTCAATAAGTCCATTTTTGTCAGGGACCAATGACAGTAGGTAATGTTTTGTAGGCTCTGCTTTTTGTCTTTTAGCTGCCGACACAACATTACAACATTCTTCATGACGACGTCCATTGTAGGCATTGTTGAATGTACTACCACAGGTCTTGCACTCATGAAATTCACCACACGATACTTCATGTCGCTTCCTATGATAGTCTCGAAGAAAAGTCTTTCCACACTCTTTACACATATAGCTAGGAATGGCTTCTTCCATTATGAATGTTGATTTCTGCAAACAGCTGCTTACTGCGTATCACAGGGCTAGAGGTTGGTCGGTGAGACGGTCTTTCACGATGTGAACACCGTGAGAGGTAGTAGTCAACTGGTGATATTCTTGTTAAGGGTCCACTAATATACCCCTAGTCTAGACCAACAGCTCTTTACAGCGTATGACAAGGCTGTAGACTGGACAGTGAGACGGTCTTTCACGATGTGAACACTGTAACAAGTAGTAGTCAACTGATTATATACTTGCTAAGGGTTCTCTAATATACAATAGTCAAGACCCACAGCTACTTACTGTGTAGTACAAGGCTGTACAATAGTTGTTTTGACAGTCTTTCACGATGTGGTCACTGTGAATGGTGGTAGTCAACTGATGATATTCTTGATAAGGGTCCTCTAATGTACCCCTGGTTAAGGGTAACAGCTGCTCACTGCTTATGACAAAGCTAAAGACTGGTTGCTTCAACGGTCTTTCACAATGTAAACACTGTGACAGGTAGTAGTCAACTGAAAATATTCTTATGGCCTACTCAAGGTTATCAGGTACTTACTGCATATCAAAAGGCTGTACACTCATGTGTGTTAGGCACTCTTTCTTGCTAAGGACCCCAATATTCCCTACACAAGGCTATACATGTTAGTTCTAAACACTTAGTGATTAATTGTATATTCAATTTTTGTACAAAGCTTATACAAGCACGTTTTTATGAGGTAAAACTTTGTTAAATAGCTGCATGCGACACACAAAGTATGTTGCCGCTATCTAGCGGTGACTATGAGAACTACTTGAACAACCAGCATGCTACCTAGCGCTCCATTTCAACACTCGCTCACTGAACGACCAGCATGCTATCTAGCGGTCGATAGCAATACTCCTCAACTACCAGCCTGCTATCTATCGGTCAATATGACAACTCACTCAACTACCAACATGCTACATGGCTTTTTTGGTCAGTTTTTTGTTGGCTTTTTTTGGTCAGTTTCTGTTGGCTTATGTTGGCTTTTATTGGCTTTTGTTGGCTTTTGTTGGCTTTTGTAGGCTTTTTTGTTGGCTTTTGTTGGCTTTTGTATTAGCTCTTTCATATTTGCTCTTGCTTGTGGGGGCTTATTATTTGGTCTTGGAAAGTATGTCAGTCCTTTTTTTATGGCTGCAAAATGCTTACAGCCATGTTTGTAAGCAGCAACAACAACAACACACAATATTCCAAAACAATCCAAAGTACTCTAAGGTTTATCAATGACTCTCAACTCTTACACTTACCTCTATCCCATGCCTAGTCAAAAATTAGTGTATTTTTAAAATTTTTCAAAAAATATTTGGAAAGTAGGCTGTATCATTAAACTAAAAATCCTGAAAAGACATATGTTAACTCCAACACCTACTTCTATACCCCTCTCAGTCCAAAAATAGTGTATTTTTAAATTTTCCAAAACATATTTCCAAAAAGGGATATATTTCCGAAATTAAAAAGTTTACAAAAATGTTTGTTTGACAGAAATGAATGGCCTTTACCCCCTCTACCACTGTACCAAGTCCCAGGTCTCTAGGACAACAAAAATTAAAATTTTTAAAAAGGGTTTTATTTCCAAAATTAGGAATTTTACAAACACATTTGTCTGACGTAAATCAATGGCCTTTACCCCCTCTACCCCCCCCCCACACTAAGTCACATGTCTCTAGGACAACAAAAATAAAATTTTGAAAATGGGCTTATATTTCCAAAATTAGGAATTTTACAAAAACGTTTGTCTGACGTAAATCAATGGTCTTTACCCCCTATATCCCCATACCAAGTCTCAGGTCTTTAGGTCAACAAAAATAAAATTTGGAAAAAATGGTCACTATTTTGGAAACTAGCAATTCTACAAAAAAGTTTGTTTAACATAAATGAAAGGTCTCTATCCCTTTTACCTGTAAACCAAGTTCCAGGTCCGTATGACAAAAATGAAAAAGTTCAACTGGGAAAGTAGGCGATTTTTCATATAACCAAACATTCTAAAATGTGTTTTATGGGCTTAAAAGAATGGCCTCTATGTCCTTTATTTTTTTAAATAAAACTTTTTTATTTTATACACTTTTTTGAAAAAAGTTAAATTTTTAAAATTCTATATTTTGGAAACTAGGAATTCTACAAAAAACCTTCTTTGACATAATTTAATGGCCCTGACCCCATCTGCCACCAAAATAAATTTCAAGTCTCTAGAATGAAAAATAACAGTAGTGGAGTGGTGGTGCTTCTAAATAGTGTCATGGCCGCCGCGTGAGTCCACGCAACGGCCATGACACTGGTTAGAAGCACCACCACTCCACTACTGTTATTTTTCATTCTAGAGACTTGAAATTTATTTTGGTGGCAGATGGGGTCAGGGCCATTAAATTATGTCAAAGAAGGTTTTTTGTAGAATTCCTAGTTTCCAAAATATAGAATTTTAAAAATTTAACTTTTTTCAAAAAAGTGTAAAAAATAAAAAAGTTTTATTTAAAAAAATAAAGGACATAGAGGCCATTCTTTTAAGCCCATAGAACACATTTTAGAATGTTTGGTTATATGAAAAATCGCCTACTTTCCCAGTTGAACTTTTTCATTTTTGTCATACGGACCTGGAACTTGGTTTACAGGTAAAAGGGATAGAGACCTTTCATTTATGTTAAACAAACTTTTTTGTAGAATTGCTAGTTTCCAAAATAGTGACCATTTTTTCCAAATTTTATTTTTGTTGACCTAAAGACCTGAGACTTGGTATGGGGATATAGGGGGTAAAGACCATTGATTTACGTCAGACAAACGTTTTTGTAAAATTCCTAATTTTGGAAATATAAGCCCATTTTCAAAATTTTATTTTTGTTGTCCTAGAGACATGTGACTTAGTGTGGGGGGGGGTAGAGGGGGTAAAGGCCATTGATTTACGTCAGACAAATGTGTTTGTAAAATTCCTAATTTTGGAAATAAAACCCTTTTTAAAAATTTTAATTTTTGTTGTCCTAGAGACCTGGGACTTGGTACAGTGGTAGAGGGGGTAAAGGCCATTCATTTCTGTCAAACAAACATTTTTGTAAACTTTTTAATTTCGGAAATATATCCCTTTTTGGAAATATGTTTTGGAAAATTTAAAAATACACTATTTTTGGACTGAGAGGGGTATAGAAGTAGGTGTTGGAGTTAACATATGTCTTTTCAGGATTTTTAGTTTAATGATACAGCCTACTTTCCAAATATTTTTTGAAAAATTTTAAAAATACACTAATTTTTGACTAGGCATGGGATAGAGGTAAGTGTAAGAGTTGAGAGTCATTGATAAACCTTAGAGTACTTTGGATTGTTTTGGAATATTGTGTGTTGTTGTTGTTGCTGCTTACAAACATGGCTGTAAGCATTTTGCAGCCATAAAAAAAGGACTGACATACTTTCCAAGACCAAATAATAAGCCCCCACAAGCAAGAGCAAATATGAAAGAGCTAATACAAAAGCCAACAAAAGCCAACAAAAAAGCCTACAAAAGCCAACAAAAGCCAACAAAAGCCAATAAAAGCCAACATAAGCCAACAGAAACTGACCAAAAAAAGCCAACAAAAAACTGACCAAAAAAGCCATGTAGCATGTTGGTAGTTGAGTGAGTTGTCATATTGACCGATAGATAGCAGGCTGGTAGTTGAGGAGTATTGCTATCGACCGCTAGATAGCATGCTGGTCGTTCAGTGAGCGAGTGTTGAAATGGAGCGCTAGGTAGCATGCTGGTTGTTCAAGTAGTTCTCATAGTCACCGCTAGATAGCGGCAACATACTTTGTGTGTCGCATGCAGCTATTTAACAAAGTTTTACCTCATAAAAACGTGCTTGTATAAGCTTTGTACAAAAATTGAATATACAATTAATCACTAAGTGTTTAGAACTAACATGTATAGCCTTGTGTAGGGAATATTGGGGTCCTTAGCAAGAAAGAGTGCCTAACACACATGAGTGTACAGCCTTTTGATATGCAGTAAGTACCTGATAACCTTGAGTAGGCCATAAGAATATTTTCAGTTGACTACTACCTGTCACAGTGTTTACATTGTGAAAGACCGTTGAAGCAACCAGTCTTTAGCTTTGTCATAAGCAGTGAGCAGCTGTTACCCTTAACCAGGGGTACATTAGAGGACCCTTATCAAGAATATCATCAGTTGACTACCACCATTCACAGTGACCACATCGTGAAAGACTGTTAAAACAACTATTGTACAGCCTTGTACTACTCAGTAAGTAGCTGTGGGTCTTGACTATTGTATATTAGAGAACCCTTAGCAAGTATATAATCAGTTGACTACTACTTGTTACAGTGTTCACATCGTGAAAGACCGTCTCACTGTCCAGTCTACAGCCTTGTCATACGCTGTAAAGAGCTGTTGGTCTAGACTAGGGGTATATTAGTGGACCCTTCACAAGAATATCACCAGTTGACTACTACCTCTCACGGTGTTCACATCGTGAAAGACCGTCTCACTGACCAACCTCTAGCCCTGTGATACGCAGTAAGCAGCTGTTTGCAGAAATCAACATTCATAATGGAAGAAGCCATTCCTAGCTATATGTGTAAAGAGTGTGGAAAGACTTTTCTTCGAGACTATCATAGGAAGCGACATGAAGTATCGTGTGGTGAATTTCATGAGTGCAAGACCTGTGGTAGTACATTCAACAATGCCTACAATGGACGTCGTCATGAAGAATGTTGTAATGTTGTGTCGGCAGCTAAAAGACAAAAGGCAGAGCCTACAAAACATTACCTACTGTCATTGGTCCCTGACAAAAATGGACTTATTGAATATGAGACATCTTTTGAAGGTCGACTTAAATCCTATTTCATTCGTTGCGATACGTGCAAGGATTTAAATTCATACCTTAAAGAGTCCAAACAGCAAATAATACAAGCTATGCAGAAAGAACTAGCAATGCACAAGTCGATCAAAGTTAATCTTGTGGCTGAATGTAGATTCATTCATACATCTACCAATGAAATTACAGATCGTGCTTTTAAAACACGAAATCAGGCCCTATTTCTGGAAACGGACTTAAGTAGTTTCTTGGAAACACAATTTACAAAGTTAACTACGGAAATGGAGGAATCTGAGCTAAATGGCAGTAATTGGGCTTTGTTAGCAGTGGAAGGAGTACGATTGAAAATAAATAAGTACAATCCCTTGCGAGGAAGCACATATATTCCATTACCAGCAGCTATACAAGCAAGAAAAGCCTGCATTAATCCTGAAAACTTGAAAGATGAAAAGTGTTTTATGTATGCCATTTTAGCAAAACTGGTTAAAAAGGATGCTCATCGCATTAGTAAATACAAGGACCTGGAAAACAAGTATGATTTTTCAGTAATATCATTTCCAACATTACTAGCTGACATTCCCAAATTCGAGAAAGCCAACGACATATCCATCAATGTATTTGGACTGGAAGAAGACAACAAACTGTTTCCTCTAAAGGTTGTGGATCAAGAGTTACAAGACCATCGTGACCTCCTTCTGCTAAGTTCATCATCCGGCCAGAACCACTACGTCTTTATCAAAGATTTTGATAAACTAGTAGGACATCAGATTACCCGCCATGGACATAAGATATATACGTGTAAACGGTGTTTCACTCACTTTGATAATCAATATGGGCAACAAGGAATGGAAAAATTAAAAGAACATAGAGCTTTGTGTGTCCAGCATGACATTGCTAGGATTGAAATGCCTATTAAAAACCCAATTGTGAAATTCGTAAATGTGGAAAAAATGCTTAGAATACCTTACGTTATCTATGCAGATTTTGAAAGTATACTGTTACCCTATCAAACATGTCTACCTAAACCTGAGGCAAGTTATACAGTGCCATACCAGAGTCATGTTCCTATGAGCTTTGGTATATATGTTAAACCCTCACCAGCTGTGGAACACATAAAGACAAACCTTCCGAGCCAACCTATTATTTATCGTGGACCTGACGCTGCAGAAAAGTTTATGGACTGTTTGATCTCAATAGCTAATGAAATTGATCGTCTTTACAGCTTAAATGTTCCAAAAGCTTTAACTGAGCATCAAGAAGCAGAGTTCCAATCTTCTGAAACCTGTTATTTGTGTTATAAACCATTTACCAAAGAGGACTGGAAAGTTCGAGACCATTGTCATATTACAGGGGAATACCGTGGAAGTGCTCACAATAACTGTAATTTGAAGTGTAAAACACGTAACCCCGTTCCTGTATTTCTACATAATATGAGTGGCTATGACGCAAATTTCATTGTAAAGCAATTGGGGTGTACTACTGAAAGAGTGGACGTTATCCCTAACTCCAAAGAAAAGTACATCTCTTTCACCAAATATGTTGGAAATGTTAAGCTTCGATTTGTGGACACGTTTCGGTTAATGCCAAGTAGTTTGGAAAACTTAGTTTCCAACTTAACATTATACCCTGAAACAGACAAGTACTTTGGAAAAGAAAATGCAATGCTCATGACTCGTAAAGGGGTATTTTGTTATGACTACATTGACTCATGGGAAAAGTTAAGTGAAACGTGTTTACCTCCAAAAGAGGTATTCTTTAACAAATTAAGTCAAGAAAATGTTAGTCAAAAAGACTATGAACATGCTAAAAATGTGTGGAATCAGTTCAACATTAAAACTCTAGGGGAATATAGTGACCTCTACCTAACTTCAGATGTACTCCTTCTTGCAGACAGCTTTGAAACGTTTAGAAACAAAACACTAGAAACACACCGAGTGGATGCTGCACACTTTTTCACTTCGCCTGGTTTAAGTTTTGAGGCAATGCTCCTTTACACAGGCATTGAACTGGAATTGCTACAGGATTACGATCAGATTCTTTTAATCGAGTCTGGAATACGTGGAGGCATATGCCAGGTGTCTCATCGGTATGCTGAAGCTAACAATAAATACATGGAAACCTATGATTCTGAGAAACCATCACAGTTTATTACCTATGATGATGCCAACAACCAATACGGGTGGGCTATGTGTCACTCTCTTCCTTATGGCGGATTTCAGTGGGTTTCTCCAGATACCGTTGATCTAGAAAAACTGAAGAAAGACGATCCTGTGGGATACATTCTAGACGTTGATGTTGATTACCCATCTGACCTTCATGATCTACACAACGATTTACCTTTCCTACCAGAGTGTACACAACCTAAGGATTCGTCTCTGAAAAAACTAATTCCTCATCTTGGAAATCGAAGGCGATATGTTGTTCACTACATGGCATTGAAACAGGCTTTAGATCATGGAATAAAATTGATAAAAATTCATCGTGTGTTAAAGTTTAAGCAAAGACCTTGGTTAAAGGCATACGTTGATTTTAATAACAACCTTCGAAAACAAGCCAAAAATGATTTTGAGAAAAATCTGTACAAATTATTCAACAATGCCATTTTTGGGAAAACAATGGAAAATATCCGTAAAAGAATAGACATACGTCTTGTGACTGACAGCAAAAAGGCAGAAAAGCTAATAGCTAAACCAACATTCATCGACAGAACAATTTATGGTCCCAACCTAGCTGCTTTCCACATGGCTAAACGTAACATTGTATTCAATAAGCCTATATATATTGGAATGTGTATACTGGATATTTCAAAAACTCTAATGTATTCCCACCACTATGATGTCCTGCTACCCTATTATGGAATGAACAATCTTAAACTCATGTATATGGATACCGACTCGTTCATTTATTTGGTTAACACCCCAGATGTATATCAAGACAAGTTGGATTTCCTAGAACACCTGGACACATCAGATTATCCTACTAATCACATATGTTACTCTACATCAAACAAGAAAACGTTGGGGAAATTTAAAGACGAGGCTTGTGGACAAATTATAAAATCATTTGTTGGACTTAGAGCTAAAATGTACGCTTTAGACATAAATGGTAAAGAAATCAAAAAGATTAAAGGTATTAACAGAGGTGTTGTCAAAAATTGTATAAGCTTTCAAGATTATAAGGATTGTGTCATGAAAAACAATGTAAAAAGAATACCAATGAACATTATCACTTCTAAACAACATGACATATCATCTATAAGACTAAACAAAATTGCTTTGTGTCCTGGTGATGATAAAAGAGTGATTGATGCTGATGGTATAGGTACACATGCCTATGGTCATTACTCAATCATTGACTATGCTTAAAGAGTTAAGTTATGAATATCAAAATCTTCTGCCTGCAACTAGCAAATACATAAAACAATTTAAGAAATAAAACAATAGCACTACAAAAATAAAAAACCAAAATAAAAAATGGCATTCATAATCAAAAATAAATAAAATAGAAAACAAAATAAAAACAAGTGTACAATTTATAACAATAAGGAATATATATATATATATATAAATGTATTATGTGTAAATAGTGTACATGTATTTAAAATAAAAGAATATTGTACCGTATGGAAACTGCTTGTACATTTTTAATTACTACCCACCTCTCTCCGCTCCTAATGCAAAATGAACATGTAAAACACAAATTGGAAAATCCATGTTTCCATATTGACAAAATAAAAATAAAACATTAAACTGAAATTTTAAAAACTGTAAATGGGAATTTGGTAAATTGACAAATGTGTAAACAACAAATTGGAAAATCCATGTTTCTATATCATGAAATTGAAAAACTTTAAACTGACATTTTAAGAACTGTAAATGGGAAATTGTGAAATTGATAAATGTGTAAACAACATAATGCAAAATCCATGTTTCCATGTTATGAGATTGAAAAACTTAAAACTAACATTTTTAAAAAACTGAAAATGGGAAATTGGAAAATTGCCATGTGTGTAAACAACAAAATGAAAAAAAACCGGTTGGGGTAGTTATCATGTTGTACAGTAACCTATAAAACTAGCATAAGGATAGTTGCTTGTACCCTTATATACTTTGTGTATGTGCATTAGCCTTTGGATTAGCTTAAGTTAGGTTTGGTAAAGTTAGGTTTGGTGAGGTTAGGTATGTAGCCTTGTAGTTTACTCTTTTCAGAAAATGTAAAATCTAAAATCAAAAAATCTTAAATTGAAAATGTAACATCTAAAAAACTAAAATCTAAAATATAAAAAAAATCAAAAATGTAAAATGTAAAATCTAAAAAAATGTAAAATGAAAAATCAAAAATGTAAAATGTTAAAATGTAAAATGTTAAAATGTTGAATCTAAAATATTTAAATGAGGTTTCTGTGGGTTAGGTTAGGTTAGGTTAGATTAGGTTAGGTTAAAACTCAGTTTATTATTTGTGCTCTCTCATTTGCTCTTACTTATTTACTCACACTTTTTGCTCTCCACTGTTTTGCTCTCACTTTTTTGCTCCCACTTTTGCACTCACTTTTGCACTCACTCTTGCACTCACTTTTGCACTCACTCTTGCACCCACTTTTGCACTCACTTTTGCACTCACTTTTGCACTCACTTTGAAGTTTGGTTATGTTAGGTTAGATTAGGTGAAGTTAGGTTAGGTTAGGTTAGGTTATAACTTAGTTAATTATGTGTGCTCTTACATTTGCTCTCATATTTGCTCTCACTTTGAAGTTTGGCTAGGTTAGGTTAGGTTAGGTTAGGTTAAATAATGTTTGTTAGGTTAGGTTAGGTTAGGCGAAGTTAGGTTAGGTTAAGTTAGGTTAGGGTAGGTTAGGTAAAGTTGGATTAGGCGGAATGGCTGAGGTATGAATGAAACCCCACGTTTTCTTACTTTCACGTCATGAGGCTGAGTGTACCCCAGTCCAGCTCTCAGCCCAAAATAAAATTTCTTGGTTGAGGCGGGAATGAAACCCACACCTCTAGGGAAACAGCTAAAATGCTAGCAACTACACCAAAAGTGGACAATATAAGGCTGGTCTGGATTGCACATGATCAATTAATAATTACCTAATAATAATAATAATAATAAATATTCCATTTAGCAACTACACGGCCGACCTCCCTCTGTGACGTCATTCACGGTCTCAGGGCGTGGCGGCCATTTTGCCCATTAGCCACTGCGCCAGCTCTGAATGACCCCTCCATAAGAATAACATAGAGAGATTGCGCGCGGCGGCCATCTTGCCCATTAGCCCCTGCGCCAGCTTCGGCTTATATTACCTACTGGTAAGCAATGGTTTTCTTCGCAAAATCATTGAAAACCCAGTTGTAGAAGTTTGGGATGTTTTGAACTTAGACAGTAAATTGAAATCAATGATAAATGTTATACGTTTAGTTAAAATACCGAATACAAGCATTCACTTTCTTGTTAATAGGCCTATTCAATTGAGGAGTTGGACGACTTCCTAATAAAATTAATATGTTGTTCTCAAATTTACCGCACATCACACGCTGTCATCTCTAGACCCAAGTCCCGGTGCCATATTTTTACAGATTTCTCACACCTACTAGTGTAAACAAAAACGTCTACTGCATACCCTACTCCCTTATATTGAATTAGACAACATTATATAGCTGAACTATAAAAATGACGGCTTACCACTGTAAAACAATCACACGTTGTGCCCAACTCTAGGAATGGGTATTCCAAGTTTCAGACACCTAGATATCAAGGGAAAGGCTGTAGCCGCTTTTGAAAGTTCAGATATTTGAATATCGCGCTACATTGCTTCGAGAAGCATTTAGAAGAATTTTACCGATAGTTGTATGTCAAGTGACGTAGCGAGTAATAGCAGAGGTGGAGGCTATTTATTGATTAAATAGTTAACTATGGAGTAGAGACTTGAGACTGGGATCAGATTACTGGCACGGCCAAATGAAAGAGAATGCAATTAGTATCAAGTAAATCGGACCAGGGATTCAAGAGATATGAGGATTTCTAGATATCAGGTGATGACGCGTGACCCTGACCGTTTTGAATAAAAGCCAGCTGGAGCAGGCATGGTCAGCTCATTCTAACACAAGCACTTGGCAAGCAAGTTGCGTCTACGCTGAGCCAAGGCACATGGTTGCCGCATCTACGCAGAAGTTCTTTTCAAGTCGTGATAGTCACGAAAAGTGCTGCGCTTCGAGTTGAAACTTAGTAAGTTTCTGGTGAGGAGAATCACTGAGGTGATTGTTTTTCTACAGACATTGGTGGAAATATTTATATTTCTGCAAGGACATATGCTAGACTTTGTCTAGAAAATAGTACTTTGTCACAGTCCAGTAGTAACTTAATACTTGGATGTTTAAATCCATTTCAAGTCAGTTTTCATATTTGTAACTAGTTAACCACTTCGATCTGTCAGTACACTGAAGACTAGTCTATAACGGTGGCGTTCATTAGTCTACGCAAGGGAAACTGCAAGTTGTCTAGCGCATGGCAGATGGTGATATACAAACCATGCCCAGGGAACGATCTTCAGAACAGCCGTTAATTGCTTAGACTGTCAGTGTTTTTCTTGTACTGATAAGATTACAGTGAGTTATGTTACAACTGACATATCTAAGAAGAGATCACTTAGATCTGATCCTATTTCAACAAACTGTTATGGCTTTGATAGAAGCTCATATTAAAATGGAGCCACAGTTTATTCAAACGTCGAAAAATACTACCACTATGTCTGACTAGACGAATTGTGGGTCTACAATGGCGGCCGATACAAGGATTATACGTGCTTGTCCGATAGGGCATGTCTATGGATAAATCTGGTACAGACCAGGTTTACTACACTTCAAGACCATCAAGAAATGTAAGCCAAATTTGAATTATATTATGCCTAGCTAATTGGAACAAACTATTTTTCTGCAGATGACCAACACATTTTTTTCGTCGTATTTAAATCTTGCAATGATTTACGCAAGACTTGTTAGAGTTATTCTGAGCATTTTCAGCACTCAGAACAGTTTAGGATCGATGACCGAGCATTTCGAGCATTCATTTGAATTTTTCATATTTTAAGGAAACCACGGAAAACCCCCGATGTAACTGTAAAAGTTAAATTTATTTTTGTTGAGGAATGGATATTTTTTCCATATTCGAAGGTTCGAACATGTGGATTCTCACATAATGAGATGATAATTAAACATATTTGAAATAATACAAATAATAATAATAATAATCCACTAATAATAATAATAATAAATTTTATAATTTTTCTAAATAATTCTTGGATATTATATTTTATAATAATCATATGTATTGAGAAAGAGCCTGTGAAATAGTTTAATCATTTCTAGTCTGGAACAGGAGATTTTCCGAAGGAAAGTGGTTAGCGCAAGCCCGCATTCAACCAACATTTCAGTTCTGGTTGAACAGTTGATATTTGCATTGAGTAAAGTATATTTTTCAGATAACATGGAGAGGCATGAAACGGGAAGCAATTGATATTTGTATCAAATAGGATATTTTTGTATTTATATAAAATCATGACGTAAATACACTCGAAAGTGAAATAAAGCTTTTCATAAGTATGGTAAATTCACGGGTTGAACTGAATGGTAAAATAAAATAAACTTGTCAGTTTATTAATCTTCCAGTGTTGATAAAAAGCAGAGGCTTGATTTATTGTATAAATTCTGGAAAGAAAATTTATATGTGTGGAGTAGTTGAAATGCCATTCCCAGGTGCGCATGTTAAGTCGCAGGAATGAAGGTTTTTTCGAGCATCAATCAAATAGCAGGTTCGATGGCTCAGGTTTATAGTAGGAGTATTGGAGCCACACATTTCGTCGTATGAATGACCCGAAGGTTATTTCTTGAAAACCATCAGTTCTTATTTCAACCTTGTTTACGAATTCCATTTAGACTTTGATTTTGCTAGAACCCGGATTTGTCATGATAGTAGTTTATTCTTCTTCAGAGGAAGACCTTTGCCGTTGTTGTTGTAATATTGTGTTCTAACACAAATAATAGAATGGGCCACTGCCAATTAAAAATAATTCTTTAACCACGAATAATTTGAAGGATATTTTCAATCCTAGTGCCATGAACTAAATGAATTCATTATGAAACTACAATTCTAATTTCCGCATTCTGTCGAAGAATTGCAAGTTGTGAAAGTTGCTAAAATTGGCCATAAATATAAATATTTTTATAATAATGATTCCAAGTGGAAAATCAAGTAGTTGAATGGTTCAACCATTTATTGATCAAGTTGATGATTCAGAAATCATGTATTTTGTTTGGAACTTGAAGTTCATAATCGAGTCACTTCTCGAATGTTTAATGTCAGAAGAACAATTAATTGTTGTTGTGCTTCGCACAGTTCTTCGATGCTATGCTCAAGGTCAAATACTTTTCAGATGTCATTAATATGTGTTAATAATTTGTGTTGCTTCAATGATGATAATATTTTCGACGATATATTTTTGAAACTGGAAAACAAGTGAAAGTTTAAGAAATTCTATGAACATTTATTCTACGAGTGTTAATATCATGTAAATAGTCAAACAGTGATCTACGTTATTTCCAGTATAGACAATTAATTTTGAACTGGAATTAAATATTAATAATTTTGGAACACAGTCCACAGGACTATTAATCGGACTTGTGTTTCCAAAAAGATTGTCAAATGTGTTTGGAAAATTTCTGTATATTGTGTGTAAATAAGAGTGTGGATCGCCACACGTGGATGATGCTGTTTTGAGCATTCTTGCAGTCAGGTTTTAACTTTAAATAAACTGAGATAATTTTACCAGATGTGTTACTCCCAATTAAATCTCCTTCTATCCTTATTGTCGCATTGAGCCAAAAATCAGTAAAGCATTTTTTTAAATTTGATGTCGTTTTTGCGATTTGCTTTAACCCATCTGGCACTCCGGGATATTTTGACTCTCGTGCTGACTGATTATTGGTAAAATGCATATGTGGTCGTGCGGACTCCGGTCTAAACGGGCACATAAAATAAGATAGAGAGAGAAATGGCTTCGAACGTGGGTCCCGATTTAGACATGGTCAATCGCATGCCGATTTGAAATTGTGATATTTTTTTTTGAAATATTTTGAGAGTTGAGAGATGTCTGGTTTGGATGAATAAATTAGTAGGAAACCCAATTAGTGGGGAAAATTAAAAATTTAACTGATTAATAATTAGAATGGGTTTGATTATTTTTGATAATGGCTTAACCATTAGGGCGTCAAGTAAATTCAGTAGTAAACGTTCGATGACTGGATATACACATTATTAGAATCCAGGTGGAGGATATTTGAGAACTTGCATATTTTTCTTGTGATATTATGGTAAATGTAATTCGTAAAAGTAGAGAATTTTGTTTTTCCATCACGTCGACATTAGGACAAAATCTCATTTTATTATAGTGTTCCAATTAGTTATTCATATTTCTTGTTCTAGTTATAAGCTTGTGTTTGCCACTGTTGTATACCCCTAAGTTTTGAATAATAATTGAAAATTATGGAAGAAATGATGAGGATGATGAGGAGTTTGGAGGAGAGTTCAAAAGAGGCTGGACTGCGTGTAGCAGCCATTATGAAAGAAAATACTGAGGCTTTGGAAAAGAAACTTAAAGAAAATTCTGATAAACTTAAAGAAAGTTTAAACGATAAACTTAAAGAAAATTCTGATTCTTTAGAAAATAAACTTAAAGAAAATTCTGATTCTTTAGAAAATAAACTTAGAGAAAATTTGAACGATAAACTTAGAGAAAATTCTGATTCCTTAGAAAATAAACTTAAAGAAAGTTCTGATTCTTTAAAAGGTAACTTAAAAGAAAGTTTAGAGGATAAACTCAAAGAAAATTCCGATTTGTTAGAAAGCAGGTTAAAAGATAACTTAAAGGAAAATTTAAATAGTAAATTTAATTCAATGGAAAGTAAATTTAAAGAGAATTCTGAAATTTTGAAAATGACACTTGAAAGTAAAATGAATAAATTATGCGATAAAACACATGAGCTCGAAACTTCATTAGCTACTAACGCAAGTTTAATGGACGAAAAATTTCGCGATGCCGATCTTCGATCCCAAAGCTTAGCTGATAGGATAGAACATGGTCTTAGGAAAGTCGGTGAAGACATGGTCAACCTGGAAGTCAGAGTGAAGAAGGAGAGTAACGAGATAGGAATTCTAGTTGTTCAACGTTTAACGGAACAATTCAAGGAACTTGTCATGGGAGAAATAAGAGAAGGTGTGATTAGTGAATTGCAAACTGAAATCAAAACCACAGTTGTCAATGAAATTAAAGACACACTCAAGCTGGAGAACCAAGAGGGAATCAAGGAGATTAGGGAATCTTTGTCATCCCATATTGAAGTAATTGCCAAAGATATCCAAGCAACTCAGAAGGACATATCAGATATGACAGGGTCATTGAAAAGTCATGAGGCTGTTATGAACCAGATATCCACTGATGTTAAGGACAATTGTAAAGAAACTGAAGCAATTAAGAAGATGGCAGAAGAAAACCAGAAGGAACTTGAGGCTATGAAAAGTCAAATCAAGGATGAGAAACAGTCTGATCATCTGTTGAAAATGCCAAATGTAAGGGGAAAGGAACAGATACAGATAAATCTAGGAGCAGCTAGAGAGACTGAAAGACAGGATGAGGTCAGGACAGTATTTCAATCCAACCCCATAACTGTATTTAAGAATATAGAGGATAAGCCTTCTAAATTTTCAGGGCGAGATTCTGTGACACCCGTGGAATTTTTGAGAGAAGCAGGTGATTACCTGAAAGATTCTAAGATCCCTAAAGAAAGACAGATCCGAGTGATAGGGAAGTTCTTGGAAGGTCCTGCACTTCTGTGGTTCAGAGCATTTAGATCCACTCTAACCACTTTTGAGGAGTTTTCTCGTGGGCTATTGAAGAAGTTTTGGTCCCCGGAAACCCAACAGCAAGTCAGAGCAGAGTTATATTCGAAGAGATTCTCGACGTCACAACCTACTCGATACTCTACGTACTTTTCTGGACAGCTGTCTAAACTTCAACATTTAGATCCGCCGATGCCAGATAACGAGTTGATTACTGCATTGATACGTCAGTTTCCAGCAGACGTCCAGAGGACTTTGATCGCTGCTGATATCTATAATATGGAACAATTTGATGAAGTATTACAGAAGCTGGATCATACAAACGCTCAATTCTTCCATCAGAAGGGAGTAAAGAATAACAACGCTGTGTATGCTGTTATGGCTGATAGTTATTCTCAGACACCTCGAGAGATTCGAGAGGAGCGAGAAGAGAAAACGCCGAGGGAAGACCCAAATAAAGGAGGATGGAACCAGTACAGTAACAGATACAGTTACAAGCCATATGCGAGACCGGATGGTGGTAATCAATACAATACTCGATGGAGAAGACCACGAGATAGTCAAGGAAGGTACCAGGGAAGAAGATCCTATGGTAGAAACAACTACAATAACAGAGGGAATGTGGATACTCGTCAGTCCAATGAAGAGTTTAACCAGGAGACGAGGAAAAATTTGGAAGCAAGACACCAAGATAACTTGCAGTTTTTGGAGCAGAGGCCCAATGATCCAGGTCCATCGGGAACACAACAATCCCGGGGGAATGGTAATGAAAAAAAAACTTCGAATTCACAGTAGAAGATAGAATTTTGAATACTTTCACTTCCAGAATTATTAAATGGCAAGCAGAGGATGATGACTTAATTCAACAGAATGACGAACGAAAAGAAATGGGTACCAGAATTAGAATGCCAATCATATCATGCGAAGTATTTGGTATGCCTGTCGATACTTTGATCGATACTGGGGCTATGCTTTGTCTGGTGAGTGAGAAACTTTATATTCTGTGGAAACTCAAAGAGAATTTAGAGGAGATTCCAGTATCAGGAATTAAGATCCAAGGAATAATACCCAATAAAATATCTCTGTGCAAAACACAATTATACTTATGTATTACGATTGGAGGACATGATTTCCGACATGTATTTGTTGTAATGAAGGACATGGCTTTTGACATGATATTGGGAGCAGATTTCATTCAGAAATATCAAGCAGTGATAGATATGAAGACAGAGACGATCAGATTCAAGAATACCGAAGAGATTAACTTCGAGGGAAAAGAAGAGGAAGACATCGAGGGAGATGCTCAATGGTCTCTGATTTTTCATGAAGCCGAAGGAAGAGAAGTCTACACTGAGAAGGAGTCCCCAGAGCTAGGGAAGATTTTGGAAGAGTATCACGATATTTTTGACATTAAGCCTGGTGAAATTGAAGATTTTGAATATTGTGGAAGTAAACAATAATGGAAGCTATGAAGTAGCCAATACACGAACTGGTAACATCGTGGGAACTTATAATGCATCGAATCTGAAGATCTATTATTCAAGAACCAGATGATTTAATGTGTAGATAGGAAAAATAAAACAAATTCAATTTTTATTTTTTGCTAGGTGTGGGGGGGATGTGCCCAACTCTAGGAATGGGTATTCCAAGTTTCAGACACCTAGATATCAAGGGAAAGGCTGTAGCCGCTTTTGAAAGTTCAGATATTTGAATATCGCGCTACATTGCTTCGAGAAGCATTTAGAAGAATTTTACCGATAGTTGTATGTCAAGTGACGTAGCGAGTAATAGCAGAGGTGGAGGCTATTTATTGATTAAATAGTTAACTATGGAGTAGAGACTTGAGACTGGGATCAGATTACTGGCACGGCCAAATGAAAGAGAATGCAATTAGTATCAAGTACATCGGACCAGGGATTCAAGAGATATGAGGATTTCTAGATATCAGGTGATGACGCGTGACCCTGACCGTTTTGAATAAAAGCCAGCTGGAGCAGGCATGGTCAGCTCATTCTAACACAAGCACTTGGCAAGCAAGTTGCGTCTACGCTGAGCCAAGGCACATGGTTGCCGCATCTACGCAGAAGTTCTTTTCAAGTCGTGATAGTCACGAAAAGTGCTGCGCTTCGAGTTGAAACTTAGTAAGTTTCTGGTGAGGAGAATCACTGAGGTGATTGTTTTTCTACAGACATTGGTGGAAATATTTATATTTCTGCTAGACTTTGTCTAGAAAATAGTACTTTGTCACAGTCCAGTAGTAACTTAATACTTGGATGTTTAAATCCATTTCAAGTCAGTTGTCATATTTGTAACTAGTTAACCACTTCGATCTGTCAGTACACTGAAGACTAGTCTATAACGGTGGCGTTCATTAGTCTACGCAAGGGAAACTGCAAGTTGTCTAGTGCATGGCAGATGGTGATATACAAACCATGCCCAGGGAACGATCTTCAGAACAGCCGTTAATTGCTTAGACTGTCAGTGTTTTTCTTGTACTGATAAGATTACAGTGAGTTATGTTACAACTGACATATCTAAGAAGAGATCACTTAGATCTGATCCTATTTCAACAAACTGTTATGGCTTTGATAGAAGCTCATATTAAAATGGAGCCACAGTTTATTCAAACGTCGAAAAATACTACCACTATGTCTGACTAGACGAATTGTGGGTCTACAATGGCGGCCGATACAAGGATTATACGTGCTTGTCCGATAGGGCATGTCTATGGATAAATCTGGTACAGACCAGGTTTACTACACTTCAAGACCATCAAGAAATGTAAGCCACATTTGAATTATATTATGCCTAGCTAATTGGAACAAACTATTTTTCTGCAGATGACCAACACATTTTTTTCGTCGTATTTAAATCTTGCAATGATTTACGCAAGACTTGTTAGAGTTATTCTGAGCATTTTCAGCACTCAGAACAGTTTAGGATCGATGACCGAGCATTTCGAGCATTCATTTGAATTTTTCATATTTTAAGGAAACCACGGAAAACCCCCGATGTAACTGTAAAAGTTAAATTTATTTTTGTTGAGGAATGGATATTTTTTCCATATTCGAAGGTTCGAACATGTGGATTCTCACATAATGAGATGATAATTAAACATATTTGAAATAATACAAATAATAATAATAATAATAATAATCCACTAATAATAATAATACTAAATTTTATAATTTTTCTAAATAATTCTTGGATATTATATTTTATAATAATCATATGTATTGAGAAAGAGCCTGTGAAATAGTTTAATCATTTCTAGTCTGGAACAGGAGATTTTCCGAAGGAAAGTGGTTAGCGCAAGCCCGCATTCAACCAACATTTCAGTTCTGGTTGAACAGTTGATATTTGCATTGAGTAAAGTATATTTTTCAGATAACACGGAGAGGCATGAAACGGGAAGCAATTGATATTTGTATCAAATAGGATATTTTTGTATTTATATAAAATCATGACGTAAATACACTCGAAAGTGAAATAAAGCTTTTCATAAGTATGGTAAATTCACGGGTTGAACTGAATGGTAAAATAAAATAAACTTGTCAGTTTATTAATCTTCCAGTGTTGATAACAAGCAGAGGGTTGATTTATTGTATAAATTCTGGGAAGAAAATTTATATGTGTGGAGTAGTTGAAATGCCATTCCCAGGTGCGCATGTTAAGTCGCAGGAATGAAGGTTTTTTCGAGCATCAATCAAATAGCAGGTTCGATGGCTCAGGTTTATAGTAGGAGTATTGGAGCCACACATTTCGTCGTATGAATGACCCGAAGGTTATTTCTTGAAAACCATCAGTTCTTATTTCAACCTTGTTTACGAATTCCATTTAGACTTTGATTTTGCTAGAACCCGGATTTGTCATGATAGTAGTTTATTCTTCTTCAGAGGAAGACCTTTGCCGTTGTTGTTGTAATATTGTGTTCTTACACAAATAATAGAATGGGCCACTGCCAATTAAAAATAATTCTTTAACCACGAATAATTTGAAGGATATTTTCAATCCTAGTGCCATGAACTAAATGAATTCATTATGAAACTACAATTCTAATTTCCGCATTCTGTCGAAGAATTGCAAGTTGTGAAAGTTGCTAAAAATGGCCATAAATATAAATATTTTTATAATAATGATTCCAAGTGGAAAATCAAGTAGTTGAATGGTTCAACCATTTATTGATCAAGTTGATGATTCAGAAATCATGTATTTTGTTTGGAACTTGAAGTTCATAATCGAGTCACTTCTCGAATGTTTAATGTCAGAAGAACAATTAATTGTTGTTGTGCTTCGCACAGTTCTTCGATGCTATGCTCAAGGTCAAATACTTTTCAGATGTCATTAATATGTGTTAATAATTTGTGTTGCTTCAATGATGATAATATTTTCGACGATATATTTTTGAAACTGGAAAACAAGTGAAAGTTTAAGAAATTCTATGAACATTTATTCTACGAGTGTTAATATCATGTAAATAGTCAAACAGTGATCTACGTTATTTCCAGTATAGACAATTAATTTTGAACTGGAATTAAATATTAATAATTTTGGAACACAGTCCACAGGACTATTAATCGGACTTGTGTTTCCAAAAAGATTGTCAAATGTGTTTGGAAAATTTCTGTATATTGTGTGTAAATAAGAGTGTGGATCGCCACACGTGGATGATGCTGTTTTGAGCATTCTTGCAGTCAGGGTTTAACTTTAAATAAACTGAGATAATTTTACCAGATGTGTTACTCCCAATTAAATCTCCTTCTATCCTTATTGTCGCATTGAGCCAAAAATCAGTAAAGCATTTTTTTTAAATTTGATGTCGTTTTTGCGATTTGCTTTAACCCATCTGGCGCTCCGGGATATTTTGACTCTCGTGCTGACTGATTATTGGTAAAATGCATATGTGGTCGTGCGGACTCCGGTCTAAACGGGCACAACGTTTTAACACAGCATATAAAAAGCTGTTTTGCACAAACACTTACACACTTTTTCATTCTATAATGAGCGAGTAAACACACATCTTTGAAAACTGACCGGTCCTTGTTTTCGACCTAAGGTATGTAATTTTAAGGAATTGCTTCCTAGCCTTCGCTTTCACTCTCCCTGCAGTACCGAGAATTATATAAAGAGGGCATGTCACACTATTTTCCTGCTACAAGCGACTCCGCAAGGAACTCGCAGTAGGCATCAAAGAACAACGAAGTGTGAATGGGTTCATTAAAACAATACAAAGTAAATAATTATTTTACCCTCATTATTTTACTTGGGTAAGCAATGCTTACCTTACATCCATGGAATACACGCGCCTGGGTATCAGCACCATGGTGCACACCTCATTTTTCACTTGCGGTCTGAGATAATCTGAATCACAGATTTGGGCAACAGTGGATGGATCGAGGAGACCCGATTGCTTGGCCTGCACTTCACCCGACTTGACACCGCTAGAATACTACCTGTGGGGTCATATGAGAACCTTGATTTACGAAACCCTGTGAAATCCGAGGAAGTCCTACTGGCGCGGGTTATGACTGCGGCGGATGTTGGAGGATCAGGGATTGGTGATCGTGTGTACCAGAGCATGGTACAGAGGTGCCGTATCTGTATTGACGTCGGTGGGTGTCACATCGAGCCCCACCTGTAATTCGACCCTGACGACAAGCAGCAGGAGTCCGACAGAGCGCCGAAAATGCGGGAGCTATGAACGTGTGCTGTGGTGGTTCCTTGTGGGTATCGGGAAGACGATACGTTTCCGGACACAAGGTCCTATACTAAACTTAACCGGCCTGGTCCCCACTACAAGCCCTCAAAGTTTGTAATTGGGAATTTAGAGACACCCTGTATATTTTAAAATTAGCAACAACAAGACGATCACAGCCAATGCCTGCACAACTCTTATAGGCTACTGCTGTTGTAGGTGGCAAGCAGCGGGATGGATCAAGGCCTCTAACGGGTGACTGCACAGTTTTGGAGAGTGCCGACAGCCGTAAATTTAACGCGAGACTGAGAAACTGCACCATTCGTCTGCTCGTGGTTTGAATGCGGTCATGAGTACGGCTGTTTGAATTGCTATATTCACTATACTGCATGTAAGGTAACATACATTAAAACTCAGCAAATTTTATTTCATCAAAAATTAAAAGCAACTGGAATTCAAACTACATGGTTTCATAGCACCCCCTTCCAAGTTAGACTAACGAATAAAGTACCTACGTCAAGCTATATGTTCCTGCAAGATTAGCCACGGGATTTTGGTGCAGATTCGTACTCCAATTCGTACTTAAAACTCCAATAATTTACCCGAAAGATACGCATTTGCGTCACTCCTGTATAAGGTATGGAAAGAAGAACAAACTGGAAGAAATAATTCGAACGAATGTTGAAAAATCACTAACCTCCATACAGGAAGCCAGATACGGCTACTCCCTTGCAGACTGCGTGAATAGTGGTTATTGTCACACAGTACTCGCCTCAGACACTCGCCGTCGTCCTCCTGGAGCGCTAGTAGTGTCTCAATGGAGAGTAGGACGCGCTGCGCCATGGTATTGAGCATCTCTTGTGAGGTCTGGATATGTGGAGTGGCTCGCCGGGCTCTTTTCCCGCGTGCTGCGGGTAATGCGCCTACGCCTGCGCCCTCGGCTGCCTCAGCCGCAGCGCCACCCGCCGCCATCATCGTCATCATGTTCTGTGAACCCACACAACAGAAATAAAACAGAGGGCGCATTGGTCAAGATCTGGGTGCCTCTTGGCTGACGCACATGTGCGTGTTGGCGTACAATGTCTGTGTTATCAGTTATCACTTACTTCAATAGCTGCTCGTCACTGACATTCTATGTTCAACCACAAGGTGACCACTCCTCGCCTAAGATCCAGGAAGAGTTTTATTAAGAGAACAGTACCCCTCCATACCAAGCCAGACGTCCGGCGGGTGTCACTCTGGAAACAAATAGTAGCAGAGGGGTTTACCCCTAAAGAAGAACTGAACAGTGGTAGTCATTTGCCTTATACCACCTGGAGGTCCTTAAACCGGATGAGAACAGGAGTGCCTAAGTGTCGTAGCAACCTTGTGAAGTGGGGTTATGCAGAAGATCCACGATGTGCCTGTGGAGAGATCCAGACTCCACAACACCTGCTCACGTGCAAAAATCTTGATGACACCTGCAGCCAGGAAGACCTTATGTTGGCCACAGACCGAGGGATAAGAGCTGCCGAGTTCTGAGAAGGAAGAATTTACTGTGTCTCCCGGACACGGAATTACATTAACTGTCATCCTTTCGGCCTCTTTACTTTCTACTGGTTTTACAGTCTCTTTCTCCATTGGTTCTACTTTTTCACTGGGCTTTATGACTTGCCCTACACTTTCTTTTAGGTCCTGCATTGGTGTAATGCCTTGGATTTCATCCTCAGATATGGGATCGTCTGGATTTTCTTCATTCCATTTATTTAGAAACCTTATTTTATATTTTACTTCCAGTTCTTTACAGGACGCAAACCACTCTGCCGCTCTTAAACTTGGTTTTTCCTGTTGGTTATTTATCGCTTCTTCCTTTTCATACATTTTTATAGCATTGTCATATCTTCTTATCCTATCCAAGGTATTTTTCCTATATGTCTCCCGAATTACTCTTCTTTCCACTGGCTTTACGAATTTAGCACTTTCTTTTGACTCTGTTATTTCTTGTTTAACAACTTCACTATATTTACATGTTGTTATTTCAACAACTTCAATTTCTTCTTCATTTACCTGTACCTGAGCAGGTGCTACAGTTTCATTTTCTTTGACATCCTCAACCTCTATGGTGGGGTCAAAAATTACAATTCCATTATACTCGAACTTATCGTTTGGATATCTAAGATGCCATGCCTTAATTATCTCATTCTTTGTCTCGTCCCATATTTTTCTTAATTGCTTGATTTCTTCGATATCTGTTTCATCCAGGCATCCCGTTTCCTCATGCCGTTTTTCTAATTTATCCACGCGTTTCCCCATCTTGTAATGTTTTTTACTAATGGTTCCCCTAAGTTGTTGTTATTAAAAGGAATGTTAAAATTATTACTGAAAGGGTAAATATAAGAACCAACAACCAATCCCACCATTAAAGTAACACCTGAAAAAGTTTTATGGATAAGAAGAAAAATCCGGGTGGGCGCCAACTCATATACAAATTAAATCTATGAATAATCAATCTCCTGTTCAATGAAATAGAAAAACAAGTCCTCTACAATCTCAAGGGGTAGGGTATTTCTGAATACCAACCAAGATACCATCAGTGAGGAAAGCAAGTTTAGATATCTACTGCAATATACAATCAATTACAGGGAATGTTACTTTTGGTTTGAGGAGAAATATGAATATCATATATTTGTTTTGCTCCAGTAAAAGTATATGATTTCCTAGATCTTTCTTTATTAAAAGCAATCTTCTCTACTAGAAGCATTACGGGACCAGCAATGATAAACAATCCAGACACGTTCATTCAGTGTAACAAAATCTTATAGAGCTAGGAGTGAGTTCTTCAAGAAGAAAAGGCATCTCAAGGGAACGAGGCCAACTATAAGGGAAGACCTCACCGCGAATCGACTTGCTGTTCTGAAGACTGCTGTGTCTCGATTTCAATTGAAGAACGTTTGGAGTCAAGATGGTGTCATTTTTGTAAGAAACACCGACGGAAGAAAGGTCCGAGTGACGAAAATGAAGGAGTTACCAGCCCAGTAGGAAACCAGATGAGTAATTGACACTTTTTAATTCTTGGAGTCCATCTCATTTTAATAAAAACATTACATTTTTAATTTCTTTTTCAATTTAATTTTTAATTTATTTAAAATCACTAATTTAATACGCATTATATTTTATTAATTTCACTTCATTCATTAATTTATTGCATGATTCATTCTAATCCTTCGACTTAGTTTCAAGTAACTTATAGGTTAACATCAGCTGCTAAAGACTTTAAGACGTATAAGTTGGTACGCACTTCAGCTTCCTTTGTCATTTGGAAACACAGGCTCACGCGAAGGTCACTAACCCCTCCCCTCCCAGTTACTGCTCCCCTGTTACTGCCCCAAAGCGTCACCCCTACCTGCTACCTCGCCCTTTCACTTCTGAGGAAACATCCAATACAATAATTAGTATACCTTACCAACAGATCTCAACAGCTGACTAATTGTAAATATCCTCTTCCTGTCAAATATTTCTGTGTATGACTTTATTTAATGATGACTTTGTAAGATATCAAATTCATACAGAAGAAGGTAGAGGTATTGATCAATGTGTGTCTCAAATACTTAAATTTAAGAAGGCAAATAACTTAAGCATATTTCACACAAATATTAGAAGTCTATCTGAAAATAAAATAAATGTAGATGCCGAGTTAGAAGCATATAACCATATATTTGATGTCGTTATACTCACAGAAACTTGGAAATTAGTTAACTTTAATATATGCAAGCATTCCAACTATAAAACATACTATAACGAAGGATGCTTTAATAAATGTGATGGAGTTGTGTTTATGGTGAAGAATTCTATTGACCATGAGGTAGAAACTGTGACTTACAATGATTTCAAACTCCTTAGGCTCAAAATAAATTATGAGAACAATAGAATTGCATTGACAGGCATATACCGTTTGTCAAAATACAATAAACAACTATTTATTAATAATCTCCATGATTATGTCCAGCAAAAATGTACACTAGAAACCGAGGTGATTCTAGGCGACACTAAAATAGATCTATTTGATGAGTACGACTCTAATGAATATTTAAACTTACTGCATGAGCATAATTTTAGATCGTTGATATATGGCACCACTAGAGAAACTTCAACGAGCAAAACCTGTATTGATCATGCACTTATTCTTAGCGGTATTTCTAATGATAACATCTTACCCATTATATCACAGAGCAGAATTACAGACAACTATCCTATATTAGTTAGTATAAATCTTGAAAATGGCCGTGACTTAGAAGCAGCTCAGAGTAACAAACGTGAACATAGATTTAAGTTAGATAGTGAGATGCTTAAAAATAAATTGTGCAATATTAATTGGGCACAGTATTAGGGAACAACCACTTGGATTCTAAAGTAGATAAATTTATACAAACTATCCAAAATTGCATAAAAAATTCTTCAATACAATTAAATTCAAAGCAACGAAAGAGAAAGGAGTGGATCACGCACGCGCTAATTAAGTCCATTCACACCAGAGATAGGTTGTATCAGGAATATATAGCAAATAAAGAGAACAATGCCATGAAGGAGAAATATAAGCGGTATAGAAATAAATTAAACGAATTGCTTAATAAAGCTAAAACTGACCACTATAAACAATTAATAAATTCCAATTCTAATAATCCAAGAAAAGTATGGGGCATTGTCAATGAAATAACACAAAGAATAAGTCATAACGAAAAAATAACAAAAATAAGATCTCAAAATCATGTTTACGATGATGATTTCACTATAGCTAATACATTCAATGATTATTTTATTAATAAAACTACCAGCATGTCTAAAAATATTAAGAACAATCCAGATTTTTCCTTGAAAATCAACAGAAATTCCTGTTTTTTTATTCCGATCACCGAAGCGGATTTACATAAGTACCTACACGAAATAAGCGACACTAAAGCAATGGGAATAGATAACATCTCAGCTCAAATTATTAAGCAGAATTTTAATTCTTTCAAGAGTCCTTTACTAACAATAATAAACGAGTCACTTTCAGTTGGATACTTCCCAAAGCAATTAAAAATTACAATTGTAAAACCGCTACATAAAGCAGGCAATCCTTCAGAACTAAAGAACTATCGACCGATATCGTTAACGACAATCATATCAAAATTATTTGAAAAATGTATAAAAAATCATATTTATCAGTTTTTGAAGAAACACAATCTACTATTAACTAGACAATTTGGCTTTATAAAAAATGTCAGCACCACTGATGCTATTGGGGAATTAACTAGGCGAATTTATGAAAATATGAACAGTATGTAACCGACCTTGGGCATATTTCTCGACTTAGAGAAGGCTTTTGACACCATACCTCACCATATTCTCCTTCAGAAGATGGAAAGATATGGCATCAGAGGCATAGCACTGAAATTGATAGAAAGCTATTTGACTGAAGGGATTCAATACGTTAGAATAAATGGAACTACAAGTCTACCTTTAAGAGTGAAAAGAGGAATACCACAAGGCACAGTGCTGGGTCCATTATTATTTTTGATTTTTATCAACGATATTGAATCATCTATACATGGAATTGAAAATGTTAATGTCATATCATACGCAGATGATACGGTAGTTTGTGTTAAAGGTAGAACATGGGGAAATGTAAAACAAATTGCAACTGCTGCATTGAAAATGTTAAAGGTATGGTTAGATGGTAACGAACTATTTTTAAATATAATTAAATGAAAGTTCGTAAGATTCAGTTTAAAGGCAGTTGAAGATGATTTTAATGAACTAAAAATACACACTTTGAACTGTAATCAGAACTGTGACTGTCCTAAAATAGCTAAAGTGGATACAGTTAAATATCTGGGATTATTTATAGATAGTGACATGAAATGGAAAAGCCAATGCAAACACCTTACAAGTAAAATAAGAAGAACAATCTATATATTTCTCAATTTAAAACATATTGTCAATTACAAATTAATAAGAGACATCTACCATGCTCTAGTCCAGTCAGTTCTTACATATGGTATTCTTGCCTGGGGAGGCGCCTATGAAAATGTACTAAAAAGTGTTCAGATAGTGCAGAATCTCATACTACGAATAATGTTGAAGAAAAATAGATTATATCCGACTATGAGACTGTATGCTGAGATAAGGCTCTTCAATATTAAACAATTGTATGCTTTTGAAATATATAAATACATTTTTAAAGATAGAAATAGAATTCAAGTTGTTAGCCACGGGTATGAAACCAGAAGTATTACAGAGAATCACTCTATTTTATATCAACCTAAGTTAGGTATAGCCAAACGTAACTTTCTGTATTTCTCACCAAAATTATATAATATTCTCCCAATTAAATTAAAAGAATTTAAAGGAAATCATGCAAACCTGAAAATGCATATAAAACATTTTCTCTGAGAAAACAAAATTAAAATTGAAAATATAATTAGTTGAGCCTACAAGTTTATAAAACACAAATTCAATCTTCCTTCTTATTCATTATTTTTTGTGTATACATCATTTACATAGAACGTGTTATTCGGCTAAGCCATTATACAATTTTTAGAAATAGTAATCAACGATATGCATGTCACACACAAGGTTGCACCTTTTAGTGGCATATGTGATATCTCTTCCTGCTCTGTATGAATTTGATATCCTATAATTTAATAATTGTAAATTTACAGGTTAAACAATGAGTAGGAAGTGTAAGGAATTTCATAAATTGTGTACAGGTATTATGAATTTTGTAAAATGTGTGTATTTGTAACGATTTAATAAATAATAATAATAATAACATATACAAGCACATAACCATATCATAATCTCCAAAACCTGCAATAATGATCTTCAAAATCCTCTCACATCCAGTGTTCATATATCTCATCTTCTTGCCTTTTCTAAGATAAGCCACTTCCTCTACCGCTAGATCCTCCTCCATGGATTCCACAGATTAGCACTCAAATATGCATAGTTCATGATCTTACCACCGAAGCGCTACTATGATAAAAAATGTCACCTTCGCCCCCAGAAATCTTGACAACAAAGTCATCTTGGAGGGATTTCTGATACACATTTAACCCAAATATCCATAAGTACGTTAGATACCAAGTCCAAGACCATTTACGTCTTCAGTAATTGGAGCAACATCTTCATGAAGACCCTTCACCAGGATTTTTCCATTTTTGTCGACAAGGGTGCTGAGATGTTATATCCAGTCAGGCATTCTTTCATACATAGTTCCACCAAACCCTCCACTGTGAAGATCCTTGGCAGCATATTCATCTTTTGCATATATTCATTCATGTGAATAGTCTGTTCCATCTTGAACTTGGGGAGAGTCACATCAACTTTTGTTCGCCTCAGTCCATTTTGAACAGCAGTGAGGTTCACAGTCCGAGAGAGTTCATCCAGTTCTCTGCTATCTCCACAACCTCGTGACAAGAGAATCAACATTAGGAGTTTATCTCCCTGGTAGTCCAGCTGAATTGCTTGGTAGTCAAGGAAGTTACCATACATATAGCTATCTGTTGTATGCACCATATCCATATTTATCATATCATTGCATGACGTATGAAACTGCTCAGATCTTGTGTCTCTCGAGTTGATTTACTTTGTCCAGTCGCCATTGAAGTATATTCCATTAACTAAAACTGCACGAGTTACTGTAGTTACTGCATCATTATGTAGGGTCTATCATAACCAGTCTTCATGTCTCCATATAATTACCATATTTAGAGTTCTTGAATACGAAACCTTAGAAATCATATTTCAAATATACAAAATTACTGTACCAAATCAAATTAACAGATGCAAAAACCAAGGTAAATTATGGTCAAAAGATATTAAAAAACAGAATTAATGGATTGACTAAAAATAAGAAAGAAAATTAAATAAAATTCTCACTAAAAGATATGTACATTACAGTAAACCAACAAATGTACCCTGTGCAAATATATCCTAAGATAGATCACAAGATAGACATAATATGCCTCAAAACATGAATCATAATAATAATGAAGTCGCGTAACACGCCCCCTACACATTTAATTCCAAATATACATCCATCACATACACACTTCTTACACACATAAGAATATACATGAATATAATTAACTAAATCATAAACTCTGCATTCAAAATACCTATCTCTAAATGCCAGGCATAGATGTACCTATACTTCCTTTAAACAACGAACTTCCGTAATGAGTGTACATTATATGTACCATACAGAATTCTCCCCTCATCTTCGAGTACATATGCACATGGACCTATCCTCTTATTAATTTTATATGGACCAGAATATATGAGAAAAAACTTCTGCATCACCTTTTCTGAGCTACAGGATTGCCTTGGTACCCGTAATAGTACTATATCACCCACCATAAACTCGTCTGTTTTTTATTTCTTTGTAGACGTTTTCTTTTTTCAGATGCTTTATGTAAATTTCTGCCTGACAACTTAATAAACCTATTCCTTTCCATCTTATCTTCCACAGATAAACCCAAAGTTTTTACCAATTCATTTTGAAGCTTTTTACCTAGATGAATTTCCATTGGTGTAAACTTAGTACTCATGCTGTACCGAATTCAACCAGTTTTCGACTTTATAAAGTTGAGATACCCAAGTTGTATGCTTATCATGAACTAAAGCACGGAATATACGTCCAATCTCTTTCATAACACGTTCACAAAGGTTTCCCTGTGGATAACGTATTGATGAATGTACTTGTTTTATCCCAACTTGTTCCATTCTGTTTTTCCAGTATTTAGATGTAAACTGAGGTCCACTATCCGTCAAAATTTTAAGTGGAGTACCATATTCTGGGATATATCGATCTACTATCATATTACTACATGCTTTTCCTGTTGCCTTCCTCATTGCATATAATTTTACAAATTTCGAAAAAGCATCAACCACCACAAATATATATTGATAACCAAATTGCTCTTTTACCACTGGACCAAACAAATCTGCACATATTAACTCCCCAGGTTTACTTGTAATTACAACTTGCATAGGACCATAAAGATACCTACAAGGGAATTTAGATTTTTGACAAAGAACACAAGTAGATAGAATCTTTCTAACATCTCTTCCCATTTTATACCAAATAAAGTTTTGTTGAAGTTCATACAAAACCTTATTTGCACCGAAATGTCCTAACTCTTTATGAATAAACCATACTATCTCCTCTCTAAGGCATCTCGGTACACAAATACCCCACTTACCCTCCTTACTTTTACGTGCCAAAAAGCCATCTTGTAATTTATACACATGTCTACCTATCTTAAGACTCTCAAAACCTCCTGCCTCTAATTTTACTAATATATCACTCAATTCGTCACCCTCTCTTTGCCTTTCTAATAGTTGCCTTAATGATTTCATAGACTTCTTATTACTCTCATCTATGCAGGCACAAATTAATACACCCTTCTCACCCTTCAAAGTATATTTTTCTCCTATTATCTTTCTATCTCTAGATAAAATATCAGCTAATATATTATCCTTCCCTCTTATATGATATATATCAAAATCATATTCCTGTAAAGCTAGTATCCAACGACTCACTCTATTCGAACTCAATTTACAGGATTTCATGAATGCTAAAGCATGATGATCCGTATAAATACTAAATCTACCTCCCAAAACATACATACGGAACTTAAACAGACTATAAACAATTCCTAAAAGTTCCAATTCCGTTATACTATACTTTCTTTCAGCAGATGTTAATCCTCTTGACGCTAATGATACAATCCTGAAATGATTGTCTTCATCTTTTTGACATAATACACCCGAAATCCCTATCTGTGAAGCATCAATCATCAAAATATATTCCTTATACCTAAATGGATATTTCAACACTACAGCTTCCATAAATCCGTGTTTTAATGCCCGAAATGCATCCTCATGAATCTTTTCCCATTTCCATTTCGTGCCCATCTTCATTAGGTCTCTAAACGGTTCCACTAAGCATGCGTACTTAAGTACAAATCTTCAAAAAATGCACATTCCTAAATAAGATTTTAGTTCTTTAACATTCCTAGGCATATCAATATCCAGGATTTTCTCTATCCTACCAATCTCCGGAGATACACATTGTGCAGAAACTTCATGACCCAAAAAGATAACCTTTTGCCTACAAAACATCGATTTAGACAGCTTTAATGTGAAACCAGCCTTATCCAATTTGTTAAAAACACAATTCAAATGATTTAAGTGTTCTTTAAATGTTTTAGAACTAATAACTAAATCATCTATATATATAGTAACAAAATCAGTACAATCATTTCCTAATGCAATGTTGAGAGCTCTTATCAAAGCAGCAGTACTACTTTTAAGTCCAAAAGGTACCCTACAGAAATGATATAGGTTATAACTGTTACTAAAAGCAGTAAAAGGCCGATCTTCTTCTTTTAAAGGTACTTGCCAGAAACTTGAACTGAGATCTACAGTAGTGAACCACTGTTTATTCTCAAAATTCTGTACTAGTTCTTCTATAGACAGAGATTTAAGTTGATCAACTGAAATATGCTGATTTAGTAACCTAGCGTCCAGACATATTCTCACGTTACCATCTCCCTTATGTACAGTTATAATAGGATTTATATATGGACTATTAGATGGCTCAATAACCTTATCGGCCAACATCTGATCTATCTGTTACTGTACTGCCGACTGAAATTTAAATGGAATAGGATACCTATGTCCTACGAAAACCTTGTAATTATGAATGTTCAAAGAATGTGCATAACAATTAGCTTCACCAATCCTATCCTCAAAAACTCTTTTATTACTTACTAGTACCTTAAATAATAGTTCTCCCTTTTCTTCACTCAATTGACTTCGTTCAATTGCTTTCCCAACTAAATCTCCAAGATCATCTCCAATAAGTACTGTATCTATAATACACAATGTCTTACTTTCTTTAAACTCATCTCTTACGTCAGTATCTATTCCTGCCTTATGTATCTCCAATTGCTCCTTAATCAAACATATTCGTTGATATTCATTGTTTAATCTCCCTTCTGGATTAAATTCAACACACGCCTCTATACCCTTTGATTTAAATCTTATACATGCTTCGTCATAACATAATCTAGCATTATAGCTAGACATCCAATCCGTACCTAGAATAACTTTATATACCAAATTTGGAACTACCAAACAAACCTGAGTACCAATAAAATCTTTAACCTTAATTTCTATAACAACTTGTCTAGATAAAATATGTGACCTCTTCCCTACGGCTGTTACCACATGTGTAGATTTTATTGGTATTTCCTCTATTTCTTTATTTCCATTCTTTAATTCAGTGTAAAACTCAGCACTAATACAAGATCTCTCACATCCACTATCCAACAAAACATCAACCTGCGCCCCCAACATATTCAATTCCACAATAGAAATCCCATTAACCTTTGCGGATTGTACCTTTTCCTCTACTAAATCTTCTAAGAGATCACTCTTTATATCTAGGTCATAAGTTCCGGACAATTTAGTATTAGCGGATATAATATCAGACTGATAATCTGACCTGTCATTACCGTCTGATTCTAGTTTAAATTTCCCCTAGACTCATCCACTGTTTCCACATTTCGACTCCTATCATTGTTACCTTCTTGTCTCCTCTCCTCTCTTCTATCCTCTACATTTTCTTGTCTATTACGGGGATTATTCCTTTGATAATTATTATCATTCCGCCATCTATTATTTCTATTATTATGATTTTTACAAGGATTACCTTGTCTATGATTCGCTTGATTATTAGAGGAATTTAGTTGTTGATTATTATCCCTATAATTATAATTATCTCGACCTCTCTGGTCCTGATTTATGCGGCTCCCATAACCACTTGCTTGATCCTCACTTCTTCCCCCCAATGCATCGAAGCTCCCCAATAAGTTCTCTAATTCCGATATATTAGTAACTTTTTGCATACATGACGCCTCCTTTACTCTATAAGGAAAATGCCTAAGCAGCAGCCTTACTACACCATCATCCTTAGCCATCCCATCTAAATATTTACATATTAACACTTGGCTCTGAAAATATTCAGTCATACTCATACCATCTCTACTATCGTATTGTCCAAATATCACTCTTTCTCTTAATTGTGCTTGTATTGATTCGTTCCAATCTTTATCACAAAATTTCTTCCTATAACTACTATAACTATCCAATGAAATCCTATATACTAGGAACCAGTTCCGAGTTTCACCTACAAAAGCTTGATCTAATAGTTCTAAAACTTGACTCCTCTCTATACTTCCTTCATTAAGTTTATCTTTAAATCTATTCTCTACAATTTCCATAAATTCCATAGGGCAACCCTGTTTATTGTTAAATTTCGGTAACTCTAGTTCTTTCAGATTATTCACTCCTAATAAACCCACTCTAACTTGACCATTCTCATGTTTTATTTGAGACTTTAATCTCACTTCCATATCTAATATCCTCTCACCATTCACCTTTTCAACCCTCTCGATTTTCTCTAGAATATGTTCCTGTACCCTTTCCAATTTATTATCTGCTTCTCTAGTCATATCATTTAATTTCTCGGGTATTTTCGTTTCCATTTTCATCATTTTCTGATCTACTTCTTTTATAATTGCTTCCGCTTTTTCCTCCACCATACTCCTTACCTCGCCTCTAATTTCCTGTTTTACCCCCTCAATACTATGCTGTAACAATCCATACTTCCTATCTAACTCCTCATTAACATGCATTACTTTATCCAATTTCTTACTCAACTCCTGATTATTCTTATCAAATTTTTCATCATTTGTTTTATCATCTCCTGATTATTATCAAATTTTTCATTAATTTGCCTTAACATCTCCTGATTATTCTTATCATATATTGTATCCATTTGCCTTAACATCTCCTGATTATTCTTATCAAATTTTTCATTCATTTCCCTTAACATATTTAGGATATCCTGCAGCGGCATTAACGCATCCTGTACTGGCCTTACAACATCCTGTACTAGTACATCAGTCATCTCTCCTTCCATCACACTACTGCCAGTCTCATTCCCATCACTCTCCAACATGCACACCACCACATTTTCTCCATTCATCTCCATCCTGCTACAACTCACTCCATTCCCATTCATTATTCTCATTCGTTCACCCTCCATGTAAATACGTACACAATAACCTATCCCTCAGATAACACTTGCACAAGTCACACTCTCCTAATCCCACACTGATGTATCCTGGTTCTCGAGTCCCACGTTGAGGTGCCAAATGTAATGTTTTTTACTAATGGTTCCCCTAAGTTGTTGTTATTAAAAGGAATGTTAAAATTATTACTGAAAGGGTAAATATAAGAACCAACAACCAATCCCACCATTAAAGTAACACCTGGAAAAGTTTTATGGATAAGAAGAAAAATCCGGGTGGGCGCCAACTCATATACAAATTCAATTTATGAATAATCAATCTCTTGTTCAATGAAATAGAAAAACAAGTCCTCTACAATCTCAAGGGGTAGGGTATTTCTGAATACTAACCAAGATACCATCAGTGAGGAAAGCAAGTTTAGATATCTACTGCAATATACAATCAATTACAGGAAATGTTACTTTTGGTTTGAGGAGAAATATGAATATCATATATAATATATTTGTTTTGCTCCAGTAAAAGTATATGATTTCCTAGATCTTTCTTTATTAAAAGCAATCTTCTCTACTAGAAGCATTACGGGACCAGCAATGATAAACAATCCAGACACGTTCATTCAGTGTAAGAAAATCTTCCAGTTCACATATACAAGCACATACCCATATCATAATCTCCAAAACCTACAATAATGATCGTCAAAATCCTCTCACATCCAGTGTTCATATATCTCATCTTCTTGCCTTTTCTAAGATAAGCCACTTCCTCTACCGCTGGATCCTCCTCCATGGATTCCACAGATTAGCACTCAAATATGCATAGTTCATGATCTTACCACCGAAGCGCTACTATGATAAAAATGTCACAATCTCATCAAAGACCCTCCATTTCTCTATGATTCCTTCCTTACTCTCAGTCCAAGAAAACTCTTCCTTCTCCTCACTCTCCATTCTTTTACAATATCTGAGATTTAATGGGCTACTGCCATCCAAAGATATATCATGCACATGGGATGAATATTGAATCTGATCCGACAGACATGCTTGTATCACTTTTTATCATTCAGAGGTGAAATGTCCAACGGGTGTGTTGCATACGATCCCGTTCACAAGTCCCTCTTTCAAAATCTTAACAAACTCTAAGCAAGATGTTTAAAATTCAAAATTTGAAAATCTCAAAATTTTCTGAAACAAATTCTTGAAAAACTCAAGTTTTTTTTGAGAAACCCGCCCCTATAGATGGGTGCCATTCGGAAGTATATGCATCCCACTGCTGGTACCAGGGTGGTACCTTTTGGTCACCATCGGCAAGACAATGGCAAAAAAACAAGTGTTTGGAAAACCACTTAGGGGTGGTTTTTACTGCCTATTTCCCCACGTTGGGCGCTCTTTGGAAGTAAAAGCAGGGGTCACCTTCCTATTATTTATTTTACGTTCGGCGGGCGGTTGCGGTCTCTATTTCTTACTTTTACACTTTACTTTTAGACTTTATTTTTGACCGACTTTTCTTGTAACCTTGTGCTCATATCAAGTACCTCATATAAGAGTCCTCTGTACCCGCTTTGGCGGAAAATGTTTAGTCAGTACCCAGGCTACGCTCTCGGCGTCGGGTGCGATACGTTCCACCCACAACTGACCTCACATTCGATATGAAACACAATAAGGTTATCAAGATCTAGGAAAAACTCAGCATTACAGTTATAAACTGTTTATTTTAAATAAGAACAAATGTACAAAAATAAAAATAAAAACAATATCAAAAATTCACAAACATAAGTATTACCCGGAATTGTCCCTTCGAGTATGATCACTTCAAACAATAAAACTTCATTTCATAGACACTTAAACTTTCTTGCTTAGCTTCTTTACTTAATAACATTCATGATTTTTCAGTTTGTCAATTTTGGCATAGAGCCTATCATTTCAGTTAAAAATTCATCTCTAAGGCTTCAGGGTCATATTTATTCATATAATCACTTGTTTATCATTTGTTTACTTTCTTTAGTTAAACCATTGCCTTAGGTATTTCATTAGCATAATACATTTATTTACAAACATGTCACAACATGGATCAGACCCTCACTTCTATTCATGCACCATGGTGATGTGTTTTAATGTTACACTATGCACTGTTTCTTTATTATTTGTGGGATTATCAATCTTATTACTCATTATGCCATAACCCGTCAGTATCATTTATTTATAGAGGAAGAATCGGTTATTTAACAAGAATAATATTTGATTAAGTCAGTCAAATATTATTCAATTCCTTCAAACTTAATATAGGGAGATTTGTATCGATCCCAGCATTACAATTATCTAACTTATATTACATTAAATAAAATAAATAAATAAATAAATAAATAAATAAATAGCCTTACAAATCCCATAAGGGCTATGGCCTCCTGCTTTGCAGGGAATTGCTCAGTTTTAACTCATCAGGTGAGCAAGTCCTGAGGAGCATTCGGGGTTATTCTTTCTGATTGGGCCTTCTATATAGATGTGCAGCTGATTAAAGATTAAGTAAATTATATTACGATGGCATAACATTCGCTACAACAATCTTCATTTCTGAGTCTGGCGATATCAAGGCCTCAAATATCCATTAGTATTACGGAAATCATAATAGCCATCAACCAATATCTGGGAGCTTCCCATTGCCACTAAGCACAAAGCTTACCCTGTCTAAGCACTTGAACAATGAAAGAAACTGCCAAGTCTTCACTCTTCAGTAAAATCTACGTATATTGAACCGTTTCTAATAGGTATTTTTAAAATGCAATACAAAACCTTACCGGTGGAGTTTTAACATCTAGTTTGGATGCAGATACCTATACACGTTCTTTAACATCTCACAAATCATTCACTATGTTGTGCACATGTGGTCCCGGAACGAATTAACAAGTGTTTCGCAGGATAGTTGAACCTTTTGAATTCCTTGTGATGCAGTAAGGTTATTTTCCCTAGTGAACACGATGATGTTTCCTCAAATTACAGCGCGAGACAATGTTCCATTAGTTCTGTCCGCCATGCAAATGACTTCTCACATGTGCTACAAGTGTATTACTTCACTCCAGTATGAACAACAGTGTGCTTCTTGAGGTCACCGCTCTGTGAGAAGCCTTTATTGCACACCAGAGATATGTACCGCTTTGCTGCATACCCACTGAACGGTGTCTTTCTAGTTGATGCATTGTTTTATTGGTCACTGCATGCGAGTCTCCCTAGGTCTTTCCACTCCTGCCTCATCTTCGCTGTTCTTGTCCATTGTTTTCCTCCCCATTTTACGAACCAGTCTGCCCATCTGATTCTTTGTCTCCCAACGTTTCGTCTTCCTGTTCTTGGGTCCCACATCGTCATTTTGTACGTCCATCGGTTAGGATCTAATCTCGCTACATGTCCACCCCATCTCCATTTGAGCTGGTCTGCTGATGTCATAGCGTCTTTCATGCCGGTTCTCCTTCTTAAATCTTCGTTCCGTATTCTATCTCTCAATGAGACATGAAGTATCTTCCTTTCCATTTTCCGTTGACATCTCTGGATCATTTGTCTTTGTTTCGATGTTAATGCCCAAGTTTGGCAACCATATAGTAACACCGGTATAGCGCATTTTTCCAGAACTTCAGCCTTTAGTGTGTTTTTGGGTCTTGTCAGCCAGTATAAACTTTAGGGACCAAAAGCTCTTCCATGCTTGTCCTATTCTTCGTTTGACCTCTTTCTCTGAACGACTTGAAAATGACATGTTCTGACCGAGATATACATATTCTTCAACATATTCCAGTGTTTCTCCGTTCACATTAATTGGGGCTTCTAACGCATTGGTCATCAGCTTCGTTTTTTTCGGGTTCATTGTAAGGCCCACTTCTTTACTTGTTTTCCTGATGTCATTAATCAATGTTTATTAATCAATAAGAACTTATAAATATGCAGATCCTTTCGACCTATTAAAGACCTATAGGATAGAGGCCTAAAAAAAGGATCTTAAAAATATTTATGACATTGTAGAGGATCGCAATCTTTATTCATATTATATATTTATTTATATATATAAATGTATATTGTAATATAATTAAATATACTATATATATATAATAACCTATATAGTTTATTTATTTATTTTTATTAATAGATTAAAGTATTTATTTCACTTCAACATAACTTCAACTTATTTTCACTTGTTCCATCTCCCGACACAAGGCACATTCTGGATCATGTATTCATTAATAGCTTGCAGCTAACTCATTCTTATTACTTGGCCATTTTCGGTAATTATAACTTGGCTTGGATCTCCCTAATTTATTTACCTTTCTCATATAATTTTATAAAAGACTCCCGGGTCTTTCTCTTATCTTTACTTCACAACTTCGGCATGACAGCCTACAATTTATTATTTCAACCGTCGGTGTTCCGATTTCACCATTTAATTAAGGCTCTCAAAAATTATCATGATTTCAAAACGTTATTATTTATTTAATTCATTATTCTCTTATCTTTTTAGCTTGATTTTTAATTTTCAAATACTTCATTATTACTCTATTCGTGGAACGCAAATGCTCGTCCTAACCATTTATTTAATATGTGAAAATTCGATAACTTCACAATTATTATTATCCCTTCATTATTTCAGCGCTCGTTTATTTATCTCGCGAAAATTCAAGCCATTGATACTTTACTATTCCTTCCAATTATTGTAACTTATTATGGTGCTTATTTATTCTTTTGCAATTCACTTGTATGGCGAAAATTCAAGCCATTTAAATCTCACATCTTGATTCTTCCTTTTCGATTATCTTTATATATATAATTCTTCGACACAAGTGTATGTAACTGAACTCCTCCTAAACACCTGGGCCGATTTTGATGACATTTTGTATGAATGTTAGGGTGGGCCCATGTATGGTTTAGATTCACAATTTGAACAGATAGGTGGAATTTTAGAACCACAATTTACACACTAATTTAGAACCAGAATATAGAGTCATAAACAGTCGTCATGGAAACCGCTAGCCTTAGTGAAAAGCGATCCTTTTGGACTGTGTGTCTCTGCACGTAGAGCCACCTGGTCGCAACCTGTTCAACTACCGCCATAACATACAGTCCGCCCATGGCGGAAAGTTGTGTTTTATACCAAAGGTGGCAGTGATGTCGAATTCTGTTTGTCTCTGCACGTTAGAGCGTTTCAAAGTTCCGTATGCGTTCATATACCATTCATCCGATTGCGATGAAACTTGGGTGAAATGTTGAGTGCACTCCAGGGAAGGTGTTTGGCGTAGTAAATCCATTTTACAATAGATAGCGCACGAATAGATTCAACAAATGAGCGACGACACGCGAAGCGTTTCAAAAAGGTCCCGTATGCGTTCAAATACCATTCGTCCGATAGCGATGAACCTTGGGTGAGATGTTGTGTACACTCCAGGGAAGGCTTCTAGCTTAGTAAATTCATTTTACTATAGGTAGCGCACGAGTAGATTCAACAAATGAGCGACGACGCGCGAAATGTTTCAACAAAATCCCGTATAAGTTTATATAGCATTCATCGATTGCGATGAAACTTTGATGAGTTGTTGTGCACACTTACGTGAAGGTTTCTAACTTAGTAAATCCATTTCACAGGAGGTAAAGCACGAGTAGATTAAACAAACGTTCGCCGACGCACGAAGCGTTTCAACAAGGAACCGTATGCGTTCAAATACCATTCGTCCGATAGGGATGAAACTTGAGTGATATGTTGTGTGCACTCCAGGGAAGGCTTCTGGCTTAGTAAATTAATTTTACAATAGGTAGCGCACGACTAGATTCAACAAATGAGTGACGATGCGCGAAGCGTTTCAACAAAATCCCGTATAAGTTTATACACCATTCATCGATTGAGATGAAACGTTGACGAGTTGTTGTGTACACTTACGTGAAGGTTTCTAACTTAGTAAATCCATTTCACAGGAGGTTACGCACAAGTAGATTCAACAAATGAGCTTCGACGTGCGAAGCGTTTCAACAAAGTCCCGTATGCGTTCAAATACCATTCGTCCGATAGCGATGAAACTTGGGTGAGATGTTGTGTACCCTCCAGGGGAAGCTTCTGGATTAGTAAATCCATTTTATAATAGGTAGCGCACGAGTAGATTCTACAAATGAGCGACGATGTGCGAACGTTTAAACTAAGTCCCGTATGCGTTCATATACCATTCATCCGATTGCAATGAAACTTGCGTGAGATGTTGTGTACACTTCCGTGAGAGTTTCTAACTTAGTAAATCCATTTCACAGGAGGTTGCGCACGAGTAGATTCAACAAATGAACGACGACGCGCGAAGCGTTTCAATAAGGTCCCGTAAGCGTTCAAATACCATTCGTCCGATTACGATGAAACTTGGGTGAGATGTTGTGTATACCCTACGGAAGGTTTCTGTCTTAATAAATCCATTTTACAATTGGTAGCGCACGAGTAGATTCAACAAATGAGTGACGACACGCGAATCATTTCAACAAAGTACCATATGCGCCCATATACCATTTATCCGATTGCGATGAAACTTTGGTGAATTGTTGTGTACACTTCCATAAAGGTTTCTGGCCCATTAAATTCATTTTATAATAGGTAGCGCACGAGTAGATTCAACAAATGTACGATGGCGCGCGAATCGATTCAACATAGTCCTGTATGCGTTCATATACCATTTATCCGATTACGATGAAACTTTGGTGAATTGTTGTGTACACTCCAGGAAAGGTTTCTGGATTAGAAAATCCAGTTTTTAATAAGCAGTGCACGAGTAGATTCAACAAATGAGCGACGGCACGAGAATCGTTTCCACAATGTCGCGTATGCGGTCATATATCATTCATCCGATTGCGATGAAACCTTGGTGAATGATTGAGTACACTCCAGAGAAGGTTTCAGGCTTAGTAAATCTATTTTACAATAGGTAGCGCATGAGTAGATTCAAGAAATGAGTGACGGCACTCGAATCGTTTAAAAAAAATCCAATATACTTTCATATGTCGTTCATCCGATTCCGATGAAACTTTAATGAGTTGTTGTGTACACTTACGTGAAGCTTTCTAACTTAGTAAATCAATTTCTCAGTTGGTAGAGCACGAGTAGATTCAACACGTGAGTGACAGCGCACGAATCATTTAAACAAAATCCCGTATGCGTTTTATGCCATTTATCCAATTGCGATGAAACGTTGGAGAGTTGTTGTGCACGCTCCCACGAATGTTTCTAGCTTAGTTAATACATTTCACGATAGTTTTGAGGCAGTTAACAGAAATTTTAAAAAATATCGTGTATCCGAAAGCACTTCAAGAAACAAGTTACAACACTTTCTTTGATTTGCAGGACAACGTCTGCCGGGTCAGCTAGTTTACTTATAAAATCTTTTCATATTTGCGGGTTTTAGTTAATTTATATTCAATTACTGCAATACTATCTGCATTTCCAACGAGATTACCCTCTTGATTAAACATTACCTTTATCCCAAACATATTTATCAATCATTTAGTGCATTTCAAATATATCTAGCGAATCAAGGCAAAACTCCCCAGTAAGCACTTGATTACGCTAGGACAGTACATAGTGTAACAACACTCATAATGTAATATTCATTACTCACCCGTGTGCAGCTGGTGATTATATCATTTGAATGGGGTCGCCCACATCCATAATCTAGTACTCTTCCAGGTTACTCATTCTTATACACTTCATACCATATTTATACATTACAAACTGGATTTAAAAAAAAACATTTTCACTTTTCAAAAATAATCACTTAACCTAAAAAAATATTAATACTCTTTCTTCTATTTTACAACACTTCACTTCACTTCACATCCCTCTTCTTCCTACCACCATATCTCAGTGATTTCCTAATGACGGCTGATACTTCACTGCTGGTTCCAGGAACTGCATTGAACATGCTAATGGCTCGTACAAGTTCCTTTCTCCTATCTGGACCTCTTAATGAGTCCTTCGAACTTAAGTTTATAAATGAATCTGTTCTTTGACTTCGCCGTTTACTCTAATCTGATGGTAATGGTCTTTAACAGCGTTTCTGCTAGACGGATTGCAATTTGACTCTAAAAGCATTCCCTAACGTTGTTATACTGAATTGAACTCGCGCTTCTCTGACATAGGGGTTCCTTTAATGTCTTTGCGGCACTTAAATATTGTTCTCTGTTTTTGATAACTATCCTTTCTCAACTTTGGCCGTACTGACTCCCTGTAGTCTCGAACTCGTAACTGTTCTTCTACTCGTCGTCTATCACTACACAGCGCTTCTGTGGCTCTGGGCTGACTATGGTTCGTGTGCTGACGAATAATACCATGCTTTTTAACTATGTATTCTGACGCGATTTAGCGGGACGCGGATCAGCCCTCAATAGTGGTTGAATGATACTTATTGACAACACGCGGTACTGAACTCGAATTCTAAATGATTCAGGATGGACAGGATGCTATTTAGGACGTTTTGGTGAAATTTGGAGAAGATTGCGGTATTTTTGGAGGAATTACGATATTTTTAAAATTTTAGTATGAGAAGAAGCTTCAGATTGTGTGGGACAACAACAAAATGGCGAGAGAAGCCGCCCTTGGGAAATGCTGCGTAGTATTTTCGCTAGGCCGCCCATAGCAACTTGTAGAGTTTGAAGAGAAATGCGTTGATTGGCTAATCCAATTGCTAGAATCAAGAAGGGAAGGAGAAATCAGTGCGCTTGATGAGAAGCTTCGTCGATTTATAAACTGCCATTTATTAAAGAAGAGAGAATCTGCACATTTAAAACTATTGAGAAAGAATCTAAATTAAGAGGAATTATGATAGTCACCCAGAGATGGAACTTTGATAATCCTGTAAGAAGATATAAGCAATGATTGGTTTGCCGCTTTTTCCTCCTGACGCGCCAGTCGATTGGTTTTGAGGTGCGTGGGGACGCGCTGACGATCGAGGTCTTTTGTGCTGAGGTGACGAGGAGAACGGACCTGCGACAATTGAGTTCCTGAAACTAGCGTGTGCGAGAGAGGGATCTCACGCGAACATAGTTTGTCGGCGAGGAAGGCGGTCCCGTCGGTCAGAAATTAACATGGGAAGTCCGGTGAATATATGGGAAACAGAATCTCGTCGTAATATCAGTTCTTGTGCGAAACTAGTATTGAGAGTTTGACTAAACTGAAGAGAAACATCGTGTGCACATTACGTGAATGTTTCAAGACGACATTCGAAAGAATAAGATAGTTTTCTTTGTTGAAAGCACTTTCGTTAAATAAGCACGTTTCGCTTGGTGCGTGTCAGCTATACAGGCGTGAAGGGGAGGCTCGTTATCTGCCTGTGCTAACATTTGTATGACAGCAGCACTCGTTAATAGCAAGTCTCTGTTTAGTGACAAGCTTTTTATCGAAATGTTCGACATGCAAGCGTTAAGGGGAACAGTTAACATTGTGTTTAACGCAGTTGTGATCATGAACTAAGCCAAGTTATGCGCAGGGAACGTGATCTTACACTGTTGGACCGGAATACCGGGCAACCAACATTAATCTTAAAATTATAAGATGTGGTGTAACGATTACAAGGCTACAATCCAACGTTACGAGATGGAACTTGATTACCGCGTCATGGCTAGGTATCATCCGACCCGAAGCGAAGCAGTTCATCATACTTCGAGACTGGGAGATTCTTGCAGTATCGTTGATCGAGGTGAGCCCCGTGTTCGAAGCCAGCCAGGGAGATTAACGATCGGAGAGCAGGGTTCGAGTCGTGACAAGGCAGTCTTCCGAAGAAAGAGGATGAAGATTATTAAGTGTGAAATCGCTAGTGTCGTTAGCAATTCCCTCCATACTTCTTCTACAAGATGTCATCGCAAGGTAGAAACAGAAATCCTCGTTAGTAGCTGTTGGTTCTTTATGTAGTTAGTTGTAGAATAGAATATCAGAGAGCATGGCACCATTTCAACGCTAAATTATTTTGTTGTGTGTGAAATAGTTTAAGCACAGAAATTATTTTTCAACGTTGAACATTTAAATATTAATTTTCTTTTAGTGAGATTTTCGGATAGTAACATTTGGATTTTTGACTTATAGGTTTTGAGATTTAAGCTCATTTTATTAATAATTTCGTTTATCGAATTTCTTTCGATCCACGTATCTTTATTGAATTTAATTGGGAATTTTATTGAATTTTATTGAATTTTATTGAAGTTTATTGAACATTATTGGAATTTTATTGGAATTTCATTGAATATTATTCAGCATTTTAGAAAATGGTATTACTTTACCCAAGCAACTTAGACTTTGAAAAGAACGTTCATTTGGAAATGAATTATTATTTGGACATTTCCAAGACTTTATAGTTATCTTCGAGTCTGACTTCGCTCAAGTAATTATTTAATCAAACATTTTGAATTGGTGGAAGGATGAAACATTATTTGGACATTCCACTTTAGCCAGTCATAATTAATAATAATTTATCTGTGAATAAATTATTTTATTTTATTTGAGAGATCTTATCTGCTCGGACAAATTAGCACATTTGAGTATTCTACGAAATTTGGCAACACTTTTGAAGATTGTTATTGACTTTAATTGCATTAACGCAATATTTTGGAAAGACCAGAGAGAAGTAACGAATGTTTATATTTATTGAATGTTAACAACAATTATTTGAAATCTAGAGTAACTTATACTAGTAAACCATTACGTCATCACTGTTTATTAGAGTCGACTATTATGTATTTTCACAACATCTGAAAGAGCTATACGCTGTAATTATTATATGTAAATATATTATGAAAGCAAGGCATTATATGCAATTTAAATAAGTTGTTATGGCAGAATACTGTATTAAAAGATTGAAGTGAAGAATTATAGCAGCTATATTTGTTTAATATCAAGCTGAGGAAAATGTTATACGGAATTTACCGATGTAATTGAAAGAAGTTGTTGTTGTAAATATACTGTGGATATTTGTTCAGTATATTAGTGAAGGGAAGGTCATTATACGCGTTGTGAGCGTTTATTTGGAAATTATAAGTAAATATATTACAGTAAAGAATTAAATAAGACCTTAGTTGTCTAGTATTATTGTAAAACGACTCTCAGTTGAATTGATTAGTTCTAATGGCGGAAGATATTTGGGAAACGGATTGAAAATAAAAATGTTGTTAATTATTATTAAGATATTATCAAGGATAAGACATTAATTATATAAGCTTAACTTAACCGTTCGGCGATGTATGTATGCCCAATTATGAAACGAAACATCTTTATTATGATGATAGCGATATGAAATTGTAACAGTGACACTTTATTTAAGAGCATAAAAATTTGGGATTGTCAGTAGTTGACCGGAGAAGGAAGGTTGGATGATTGAGAATCATCACGAACAATGTAAATAACATAAGATATTTGTTAACAATATTTAAATATAATACTATTAATAACTAGGAGAATTTAACGATATAATAAAGTTAACTGAATAACTTTCTTAATAAACAACTGATTCTAAAACTATAATAATAATATGGTTTATTATTTGTATTAACATGATTAATAATTATCTCTAATAATTAATAAACATTTAAATAACGAACATTTTACAAACTTATTTAATATTATGGAAATATTAATAGCCTTTAATTAAATTATTTAATAATAATTTCTATTATTAATCATTACATAATTTTGGGAACCTTAGTTGACAATTAAACGAAAGTTTAATTCATTTTAATGTTTTTAAACGTTTAAACCATAAATTGGAGTAACGTTTAAAGAACGTGACGACGTTCTTTAAATACAGTAAGGTTGTTTACTGGTGTGCAAAGGTGATCTTATGGAAGATCAGTATAAAATTAATTTCTATTAATTTTACCAATGGATGACATTGTAATAGTAAGTAGAAATGTCATGGGAAGACATTGGATGTATTAAACCGATCTTTGTTCATATATTACTGGAGAACAAGAGTAAAATTTAAGAGCTGTTGTGCAAACAGCTGATTGATAATTTGTTTATTTAATTTTATTTAAGAAGTGGAGTACTTCTAACGTCCATGGGACGATGATTTAATTTCAGAATCTTATTATAAGAATTTTCGCAGAATCATTTGCGGATTACATGTAATTATTATGAGAATATTTGTTAAATTAATTTCATTTATTATCACTTCGTTAATAAATGTATTTGTTAGTTTTGTAACTGCGATTTGATGATTTATTTAAGTTATGAAGGAGGATTATGTTTTGGTGCATTTGATGTTTTATTGAACCACTAATTTCGCCCACTTAACCGAGAATAGTTAGTTCTCGAGCTCTTCGTTTATTTAGTGGATACACCCATTATGCTTTACCAAAACATGATCTTAGGAAGTGTGCACCTCCCATTTAGCTATTGTTGGTAGGATTTCCAGGTTTTTGAGCCGGGGACCTCGAGATTCTGCAATCCAGCTGATCTTGGGATTCGACAAGCAGCTCAAATGGTTTAAACGGGAACACCTTAAATGGCAGCCCAACGTTTAGGCTCGAACTGTGGTTCGTAGCGACGTATTTCGTGATGTCAGGCACGATTAGGCTTGTTGAGGCTTAATTGGGCGTGATTGGGTGCAATTGTTTTAATTTTGGAAGATTAGATTGAAAGAAATCCTGTGTAAGGAAGAATAAGTCGAGAAACAGAAAGTCGACTTATAATCTAAATCTGATGGTTTGATAATCCGGTTATTGACATTTCAGTCACAGTCATGTAACGTAAAAGATTAAAATTAATAAATAATAATAGAATGAGGACTTCATGATTTAAGTGAATCATTAACAGAATTACTCTAGGGTTTAGCATAAGTCTGGTAAACAATAAAATTCCCAAATATTAAGTTGAAAATGGTTGCTCTTTGGTGTTCTAGTTCTGCAGTGTATGTCATGTTCCCGTAGCAGTTGAAATATTTGTAATTGTTGCAATGTCAATGAAGATTGAAGAGGTATATAAGATGTTTTCAGATGTCCGAAATAAGATGGACAATCTGACAAAAGATGTGGAAGGTGTTCGCACGTACACCCAGAAAGGTTTTAAGAGTGTTAAAGAGGACGCTGAAAAGAAATTTAAGTCTGTTAGGGAAGAAGTAGAGAAAAGTAGGGACACTATTAAAGAATCTGTGATTGAAAGCGTTAAAACAGAGGTAGATGCTGTTAAAGAAAGTGTTAGGGACACTATAGTAGAAAACATTGCTGACACAGTAAAGGAAAGTGTTAAAGACAGTATTAAACAAGATCTAGGTGAATTACAAGAGTCTTTGGAGAAATTACAAAGCAGTGCTACTTCCGTTAGGTGCGATGTTAATAAGTTGCAAGTTAGTTCTACACAAGTCACGAATACAGTCGACAAGATACAGGGTAATGTTGACAAGATGCAGGAAAACGTTGACAAGATACAGAGTAATGTTGACAAGATACAGGGAAATGTTAGAAAGGCCCAAGATGAGTCGACATTACTCAAAGAAAGAGTCATTAAAATTCAGAACAACACCATCGATGTACAAACTAGACTAGGTAGTGTAGAGTCTAACACAGAACAAGTTCAATCAAGATTAAGTATGATAGAATCTAACACAGAACAAGTTCAATCAAGATTAAGTATGATAGAGTCTAACACAGAACAAGTTCAATCAAGATTAGGTATGATAGAGTCTAACATGCAACACAAGTTTAAAGAATTAGAAACAAGTAATGAGAATTTCCAGACTGAAATCAGAAAAGAATGGGAATTCAATAAACAACAAGCTGAGGGAAACACATCACAAACTAACATGAGGTTAACAGAACTTAAAATAGTTGTTGACAGTTTGAAAACACAAGTACAGGATCACAGTAAATTGTTGAAAGATGGAATTGATGTAGATGTGGAAAATATTGTCAAAAAAAGTTTGGAAGCATTGAAAGATGATTGGAAGAAACTCAGTTCCGATCATGTTTCAAGCATCAAACGTGATATGGAAACCAAGATAGTTGCAACTGAAGCTAGATTAAACAAGGATGTTTCTGATGCAAGGGAGGATTTAATTAAAAGAATCAATCTTGTACAGAAAACTCAAAGTGATGATATGTCAGGAGTAAGAGCAGATCTCGATAGAGAAATGAATGAAACCAAGTCTTTAGGAGATAAAGTGAATCGAATGGATAATGACTTGACGGACGATAGGGAAAGGAGGTTAATTGAGCTTGAGGAAATTAAAAGGGGTATTCAAAATATTAACTTAGGCGACGCATTAACGGCAGAAGCTATTAAGATTTCATTAAAGGACGAACTTAGGAAGGAGATTCAGGAATGTATAGGAAATCAGGTCGAGACCGAAAACGAAGTAAAGGAAACAGATCAAGTTAGGATGACACGATTAGAAGATGAAATTAGAGATGTTAGAGCGAAACAAACTCCGATAGGACTTTCGATGCAACAAGATATAGATATAGGAGAGAATGATTTCGGGATAGGAAGTCTAAGACAGGTACACCCTTCGAACAGAGCATCTAATGTCACTATCATTAGAAATTTTGAAGAAAAACCACGAAATTTTAATGATAAAGATGGTCTTACGCCAATTGAGTTCGTTAAGCATCTCCGTGATTATTTTTATGAAAATCATATATCTCAAGATAGAGAAATGCGTATCGTGGAACGCTATCTCGAAGGATCACCTTTGGAGTGGTATTGTGCATTCAGGTATACGTTCGGAGACTTTGAGGAATTTGCCGAAGCTCTAGTCAAAAGATATTGGAGTGTGGAAAGACAGCAAGATTTGAGAGCGGAGGTTTATTCTAAGAAATACTTAGGTACTCTCCTAACTAAGTACGCTGATTTCTTAAAATGCAATTAGCGAAGCTACGTTACCTTCAACCCCCTTTGACACAATCAGAATTGATAGAAGCTATTTCTAGGCAGCTTCCGGTTGACGTCAGACGTAATTTAATATCGTCAGGAGTCAATGATCTTGCCAAGATGGATGAACTACTTCGTAGACTTGACTACACCAGCTCCATGCCCAATGTAATTCCTAGAAACAGGCAGGATAGTAGAGAGGTGAATACGATAGTCATTGATCAGACTCAACAAACGGAAGAAGTAACGAATCAAGTTCAAACTAAATCAGGTCCTGATAGGAACAATTATTTTAGAGATAGACGGTATGAACCAAGGTACCGCCGATTCAGAGAAGGTAGACCTTACCAGCAAGAGGAGCGTAGAAATGGAGAAAATAACAGAAGGACAGGTTATTTCCGCAATAACAATAACTATAATAACAACAATTATAGGAACTACAACTCCAATCAACGAAATGATCAGAATAATCCAAACAATAGAGGTTATGGCCGATATAAAAACTATAACGATGATGTATTCTCTAGACAGCAGTATAATGAGAGGTATCGTGAAGGTCAGGAGTACATTAGAAACGCTAACCAGGGGAATACAATTCGAGATTCCCAAAATAGCAATAGGAGTGAAGTTGACCCTAAACCAGGCACTAGTCAACAGGGAAGAGCTGAAGAAACAGCCCCTGAACAAAAAAAAAACTCCAATCACGAAGCGCAATTAAATGAAGGTCACTTGTCATATCACAATGTCACGATTAATGAGATTTACCAGGTCACTGACGAAGACTTACTCTTTGAGGAAGAAATTATAAGATAGGAAAGGAAAACAGAATTACCCATTATCAATATTTATGTGGAAGAGGAGATATGCAAATCTTTGGTTGATACTGGGGCAGTAGTTTCGATTTTGTCCGAGGAATGTTATTTGAGGCTTTTGAAAGGCAACAGTATGACGATTTTGCCAGCTTCGACGGTGAAGGTGAGGGGTATCTTTCAGGATAAGACGGTCAAATGTAAAGTACAAGTATTATTAAATTTCAAGATAAATGAGAAAGAGTATGAACACGTCTTTATTGCGGTACAGAAAATCAATTTTGATATGATTCTGGGAATAGATTTTATTAATAATAATAATAATATCGTATGGCCTCGGGTGCCTGGTGCAAGCTTTGTAATTTGACACCCAGAGGGTAGCTTGCATGTCGAATTTCGTTGTTCCATGAATCACTACGAAAGTCAAGGAGGTTAGATAACAGATATCTAAGCTCCTTGAACATTATAGTGCTTTCTAGTAGAGAAATGAGGAACTTTGTGTTGGCGGAAACTCCCGAGATTAATTTTGCCATTATGAACTCGGCCTACTGAATTCAAATGGGTTCTTTGACATGCCAACATCCTATGACATGTGTATCGTATTTTTGCCGCCTTTCAAAAATCACTTACCACGGTCAGGGGCGAACCTGCAATCTTGGGGTTAGCAGACCGACACGCTATCCACTCACCCACCGTGGCAAGCTATAGATTTTATTGGAAAGGTAGGAGCAGTTATCGATTTGAAGAATCGAGTGATGAGATTATACGAGAATAATTTGGAAGCGGAGAATTTGGAAGAACAGGAAATAAGTACAGATCTAGATATAGATTATAGAGAGGATGTTTTAGAAAACATTGTGAGTGAAGTGGAAAGAGAGAGAATATCATACTCAACCGATTGAAGGGTTCGAAGAAATCCAAGAAGAATTTGAAGATTTGATAATCGAATTCAAAGACATTTTTGATGAGAAACCAGGTCTAATTAAGGATTTCCAGTATCGTATTCGATTGACCAATGAAACGCCTTACCAGAAAAAGATATACCCTATTCCTGAAAAATATTATGAGGAAGTGAAAGGAATTATTAGAAAAATGGAAGAGGATGGAATAATTAGAAAGCAAGCATCATCCTATATCAATCCTATAACTGTCGTGAAGAAAAGCAATGGACAATTACGTTTATGCCTCGATGCAAGAAGTATCAACGCGTTGATTTTGCCGGAGACAGATAGACCACCGAGGATTCGAGATTTATTAAGAAGATTTAAAGGAAAGTCATGTTTCAGTGTACTGGATCTCACAGCCTCCTTTTATCAAATAGAACTCTCAGAAGATAGTAGACAGTATACCGGGTTTTTATTCGACCAATCGAGCTACGTATTTTTGAGATTACCTTTTGGTATTGTCAACAGTGGACCGGCTTTAATAAGAGCTTTGGACAGTAAGCTTAGTGACGAGGTAAAGAAAAACACAATGTGTTATATTGATGATCTCATCATCTCATCTGAGAATGAAAGGGAACATTTGGAACATTTAAAGAAGTTGTTTTTGGATTTGAGAGAAGCAAATATTAAGGTAAATTTTGGCAAGTGCCACTTTTTGAAGGAAAGAATAGATTTCTTGGGTCACACCATTGATCAGTTTGGCTACCATCTGAATGAGAAGAAAGTAGAAGCTATTGTTCGATTCCCAAGACCTACTAAAGTGAAACAAGTTCGAGAATTTGTAGGCATGTGCCAATTCTTGAGTAATCACTGTTGCCGATATTCAGAGGTCATGGCACCATTGTACGATCTTCTTAAAAAGAATAATAGATGGAAATGGGGTCCCGCAGCGGAAGAGGCATTTGAAAAAGCAAAGGAAATGCTTAGAAATAATATTAAATTGGAGTATCCAGAGTTCGACCGTATATTCTATTTAGAATCGGATGCGTCGAGAGTGGGAATCAGTGCTGTGTTGTATCAGAAGGATGAGAGTGGAAATAAGCATTATATTGGATTTTGCAGTAGGAAACTGAGGAAACACGAGGAAAAATATTTTACCACTGAGTTGGAGGCGCTAGCTTTTGTAACGGCGTTGCAGCAATGGAAGAAAGTCCTGCTGGGACATCAAATTGTTATTTTAACAGACCATAAAGCTCTCCAGTTCATGATGCAGTCGGATTTATCCAGCGATCGATTAACAAGATGGACTTTGTTTGTTCAGCAGTTTAATGCGACCATAATCCATCAACCTGGCAAGGATAATCTTTTAGCTGATGCTTTATCGCGTAATCCTGTAGAGAATATCCAGATAAATGCGATACAATTGGAGCCGAAAGATCAAGAGACTTTGGTGAAACTTGAGAGGATCAATGTATCACAGAAAAGATGCACTCCAATAAGGATCATGTATCGGTTTTTGAAAGGTTATATGGATAATGCTGATCCAGACTATGAGAATGTCCGAAGACGCTCGAATCGATATGTTTTGTCAGGAGACATTGTTTGCAAGTATGTCGATAAGGAGAAGACGAGAGTCAGAGTTATGGTTCCTCCCAATTTAGTAAAACCTTTGGTTTGGTTGACACACCACAGTATAGGCCACGGTGGTTTGGATAAGACTGTCAATACTTTACAGGAAATGTTTTATTGGAAGAAGTTAAGGAATTCGGTGGCTGAGATCATTCGAACTTGTGAGAAATGTCAGAAAGGGAAATATACATCGGAGCTTCTTAAGGAAAGACCTAGGTCCATCATACCATCTAAACCCCTTGAACTATTCGCCTGCGACATTTTTGGTCCATTTACCAAGGGACATAGAGGAAATCAGTTTGTATTAGTAACGATAGACGTATTTTCAAAATTGGTATCTTTGGATCCGATCCAGAAAGCTACGACAAGGCAAGCTTTGAATAGGATTGAGAGATCAGTAATTCCGAAGGCGAGAAAGCCGGAATTTATTTTAACTGACCATGGGCCTCAGTTTACGTCTATGGGATTTCAAGAAGCCATGGAAAGGCTAGACATTTAGCATATATTTTCTAGTGTGCGATGTCCGGAGACGAATCCCAGTGAAAGAATTATGTCAGAATTTGCAAAATTCTGTAGGATTTTTTGTCCTAATGATCATCGAAGTTGGGTTAGATTCGTTCCCATCATTGAAGAATGCCTTAATACAACGTTTCACGAGAGTTCAGCAGATGTTCCGTTGATGCTCCATTTTGATAGGAAGCCAGAGAGGCCTTGGAAGAATTTGTTTGATTCAATACCTAAAGATCCAGAAATTCCGAGAAGAGAAAGGATCGAGAAAGCCAAGAATAATTTAAGGAAGGCAGCAGACAAACGTATGAAGAGGATTCGGGGAAAACGATTCAGTGCACCATTTAACGTCGGAGATTTAGTCCTGATTAGGAAACCGACGAAAGCTGATGTAGCTCAGAAGATATACACAAAATTTTCGATCATATACATGGGTCCATTTAGAGTGGGCACTGTTTTTGGAAACAACTGTTATGAAATTTTGGAGATTGATAGCGATAATTCTGTGGGAAGATTCAATGCTAAGAATCTGAAGAAGTTTTATGAGAGAGTGGATTAACGAATGAATTTAGAATTCTATTTCAAGGATTGTTTTATGGAACCCGAATAAAAGCATTGGTCACGCTTTGATTCAAGCGTTAAGGGGAAAATGAACTCGAATTCTAAATGATTCAGGATGGACAGGATGCTATTTAGGACGTTTTGGTGAAATTTGGAGAAGATTGCGGTATTTTTGGAGGAATTACGATATTTTTAAAATTTTAGTATGAGAAGAAGCTTCAGATTGTGTGGGACAACAACAAAATGGCGAGAGAAGCCGCCCTTGGGAAATGCTGCGTAGTATTTTCGCTAGGCCGCCCATAGCAACTTGTAGAGTTTGAAGAGAAATGCGTTGATTGGCTAATCCAATTGCTAGAATCAAGAAGGGAAGGAGAAATCAGCGCGCTTGATGAGAAGCTTCGTCGATTTATAAACTGCCATTTATTAAAGAAGAGAGAATCTGCACATTTAAAACTATTGAGAAAGAATCTAAATTAAGAGGAATTATGATAGTCACCCAGAGATGGAACTTTGATAATCCTGTAAGAAGATATAAGCAATGATTGGTTTGCCGCTTTTTCCTCCTGACGCGCCAGTCGATTGGTTTTGAGGTGCGTGGGGACGCGCTGCCGATCGAGGTCTTTTGTGCTGAGGTGACGAGGAGAACGGACCTGCGACAATTGAGTTCCTGAAACTAGCGTGTGCGAGAGAGGGATCTCACGCGAACATAGTTTGTCGGCGAGGAAGGCGGTCCCGTCGGTCAGAAATTAACATGGGAAGTCCGGTGAATATATGGGAAACAGAATCTCGTCGTAATATCAGTTCTTGTGCGAAACTAGTATTGAGAGTTTGACTAAACTAAAGAGAAACATCGTGTGCACATTACGTGAAAGTTTCAAGACGACATTCGAAAGAATAAGATAGTTTTCTTTGTTGAAAGCACTTTCGTTAAATAAGCACGTTTCGCTTGGTGTGTGTCAGCTATACAGGCGTGAAGGGGAGGCTCGTTATCTGCCTGTGCTAACATTTGTATGACAGCAGCACTCGTTAATAGCAAGTCTCTGTTTAGTGACAAGCTTTTTATCGAAATGTTCGACATGCAAGCGTTAAGGGGAACAGTTAACATTGTGTTTAACGCAGTTGTGATCATGAACTAAGCCAAGTTATGCGCAGGGAACGTGATCTTACACTGTTGGACCGGAATACCGGGCAACCAACATTAATCTTAAAATTATAAGATGTGGTGTAACGATTACAAGGCTACAATCCAACGTTACGAGATGGAACTTGATTACCGCGTCATGGCTAGGTATCATCCGACCCGAAGCGAAGCAGTTCATCATACTTCGAGACTGGGAGATTCTTGCAGTATCGTTGATCGAGGTGAGCCCCGTGTTCGAAGCCAGCCAGGGAGATTAACGATCGGAGAGCAGGGTTCGAGTCGTGACAAGGCAGTCTTCCGAAGAAAGAGGATGAAGATTATTAAGTGTGGAATCGCTAGTGTCGTTAGCAATTCCCTCCATACTTCTTCTACAAGATGTCATCGCAAGGTAGAAACAGAAATCCTCGTTAGTAGCTGATGGTTCTTTTTGTAGTTAGTTGTAGAATAGAATATCAGAGAGCATGGCACCATTTCAACGCTAAATTATTTTGTTGTGTGTGAAATAGTTTAAGCACAGAAATTATTTTTCAACGTTGAACATTTAAATATTAATTTTCTTTTAGTGAGATTTTCGGATAGTAACATTTGGATTTTTGACTTATAGGTTTTGAGATTTAAGCTCATTTTATTAATAATTTCGTTTATCGAATTTCTTTCGATCCACGTATCTTTATTGAATTTAATTGGGAATTTTATTGAATTTTATTGAATTTTATTGAATTTTATTGAAGTTTATTGAACATTATTGGAATTTTATTGGAATTTCATTGAATATTATTCAGCATTTTAGAAAATGGTATTACTTTACCCAAGCAACTTAGACTTTGAAAAGAACGTTCATTTGGAAATGAATTATTATTTGGACATTTCCAAGACTTTATAGTTATCTTCGAGTCTGACTTCGCTCAAGTAATTATTTAATCAAACATTTTGAATTGGTGGAAGGATGAAACATTATTTGGACATTCCACTTTAGCCAGTCATAATTAATAATAATTTATCTGTGAATAAATTATTTTATTTTATTTGAGAGATCTTATCTGCTCGGACAAATTAGCACATTTGAGTATTCTACGAAATTTGGCAACACTTTTGAAGATTGTTATTGACTTTAATTGCATTAACGCAATATTTTGGAAAGACCAGAGAGAAGTAACGAATGTTTATATTTATTGAATGTTAACAACAATTATTTGAAATCTAGAGTAACTTATACTAGTAAACCATTACGTCATCACTGTTTATTAGAGTCGACTATTATGTATTTTCACAACATCTGAAAGAGCTATACGCTGTAATTATTATATGTAAATATATTATGAAAGCAAGGCATTATATGCAATTTAAATAAGTTGTTATGGCAGAATACTGTATTAAAAGATTGAAGTGAAGAATTATAGCAGCTATATTTGTTTAATATCAAGCTGAGGAAAATGTTATACGGAATTTACCGATGTAATTGAAAGAAGTTGTTGTTGTAAATATACTGTGGATATTTGTTCAGTATATTAGTGAAGGGAAGGTCATTATACGCGTTGTGAGCGTTTATTTGGAAATTATAAGTAAATATATTACAGTAAAGAATTAAATAAGACCTTAGTTGTCTAGTATTATTGTAAAACGACTCTCAGTTGAATTGATTAGTTCTATTGGCGGAAGATATTTGGGAAACGGATTGAAAATAAAAATGTTGTTAATTATTATTAAGATATTATCAAGGATAAGACATTAATTATATAAGCTTAACTTAACCGTTCGGCGATGTATGTATGCCCAATTATGAAACGAAACATCTTTATTATGATGATAGCGATATGAAATTGTAACAGTGACACTTTATTTAAGAGCATAAAAATTTGGGATTGCCAGTAGTTGACCGGAGAAGGAAGGTTGGATGATTGAGAATCATCACGAACAATGTAAATAACATAAGATATTTGTTAACAATATTTAAATATAATACTATTAATAACTAGGAGAATTTAACGATATAATAAAGTTAACTGAATAACTTTCTTAATAAACAACTGATTCTAAAACTATAATAATAATATGGTTTATTATTTGTATTAACATGATTAATAATTATCTCTAATAATTAATAAACATTTAAATAACGAACATTTTACAAACTTATTTAATATTATGGAAATATTAATAGCCTTTAATTAAATTATTTAATAATAATTTCTATTATTAATCATTACATAATTTTGGGAACCTTAGTTGACAATTAAACGAAAGTTTAATTCATTTTAATGTTTTTAAACGTTTAAACCATAAATTGGAGTAACGTTTAAAGAACGTGACGACGTTCTTTAAATACAGTAAGGGTGTTTACTGGTGTGCAAAGGTGATCTTATGGAAGATCAGTATAAAATTAATTTCTATTAATTTTACCAATGGATGACATTGTAATAGTAAGTAGAAATGTCATGGGAAGACATTGGATGTATTAAACCGATCTTTGTTCATATATTACTGGAGAACAAGAGTAAAATTTAAGAGCTGTTGTGCAAACAGCTGATTGATAATTTGTTTATTTAATTTTATTTAAGAAGTGGAGTACTTCTAACGTCCATGGGACGATGATTTAATTTCAGAATCTTATTATAAGAATTTTCGCAGAATCATTTGCGGATTACATGTAATTATTATGAGAATATTTGTTAAATTAATTTCATTTATTATCACTTCGTTAATAAATGTATTTGTTAGTTTTGTAACTGCGATTTGATGATTTATTTAAGTTATGAAGGAGGATTATGTTTTGGTGCATTTGATGTTTTATTGAACCACTAATTTCGCCCACTTAACCGAGAATAGTTAGTTCTCGAGCTCTTCGTTTATTTAGTGGATACACCCATTATGCTTTACCAAAACATGATCTTAGGAAGTGTGCACCCCCCATTTAGCTATTGTTGGTAGGATTTCCAGGTTTTTGAGCCGGGGACCTCGAGATTCTGCAATCCAGCTGATCTTCGGATTCGACAAACAGCTCAAATGGTTTAAACGGGTACAGTACCTCCGCGGATCTGTTGATGTTAAAGATTGAATGTCTGATGACCACTATGTTCCGTCACTGCGGACACGATATACTGACTGACTGATGCGATTAGCGCGACGCGCCTTAACGCAGGCTGGATATAACGACCAGCACGACCTCTTCAAGGTTAGTTGTAGACTGAGTTGATAATGTTCTTTAAAAACCCTTCTTGGGCCCAACTTGATGTAATTTCGGCTAGTACTTGCGTCGATTATCTGAATATAAAATGTGGCGTTCAGCGCCTCTCTGGATCTGAATAATTGCGACGTCTCCCCTTACGGAGTATCTGACTTTGCCCATGAAGTGACGTAGCACTTCCGTCCAAGCGGACCGTAAAACTGTATTGCAATGCCATGCTCCTCTGACTGTCGTTCCCTATTTATCTGGTTGACAACAAATAAACTAATATGGCTTCCTTTACAAATTTATCTTCCAAACCAATAGTGGTATCTCTTTGAGAAAATAACCATCTTAAAGCTTCGGATATAAACGTTTCAAATCTATTTATTATTCCAAAATGGCATCGTGGGAACCTATTTTAATTACATTAAATCGCTCCTCCAATTGTGTAAGCGGGTGTTTCTTTTTGCTCTCCCACTCTCTGACTCGGTGAAGCCCCATTTGTATATTGCTGACATAGCTCTTCTGTTTGGCGTAACTCTTAATATCTTTTGCCACCCTAGGAATTCTAGTTTGCAAAATAAATATCATCTGTGGAGAGATTCTCTAATACTGCAAGTTTGCGTATTTTGGCAAATATCAATGATTTCTGCCGACTTCCTGACTGCGGCGTTGTCAATTTACTGCTTAGTTCGCACGTATTTGTTTCATCTTCTCTCCTCGTCTTAAGTGGAAAGTGACTCGGGGTTATTTTAATATCGTGCGTCTACTCTTTTCTGCTTCGCTAGCAATGACATCATCTACAGCTGTGCCTTCCTGCCTCACTCTTATCTTATAGATTCATGCGTCACCTAGATGTGCTTTTAGCATTAACCCTTGCGGTTCTTTTTAAAAATTTGTACCATAGTCTTATATTTCCTTACTTATATCTTGACTTAAATCAGTGTGGGTTCGAAGCCTGTGCCAAAGTCCACTAGGGCACAATATATAGAAGAAAGAGTATTGGGCCCAAAACCGTTCCCTGGGGCACTCCAAATTTAATAATACCCTCATTGGGCAATGTTTCATTTATTAATCTGGTTCCATCATCCTTGTGTCTCAAGCTTACTATTTGTTTACGCCTTGTTAAGTAAGACTATCCATTTATTAGCTAGACCTCTAATACTATATTGATTTAGTTTTGTATGGAGGATTTCATAGTCAACAACATCAAATGCTTTCGATATATCCTAGAATTGGCCAGTTACATGTTCCTATTGTCAATTAATTTCAGTATACTATTACTACATTCATAAATTGCTGTCTGTGTAGATTTTTCCGTTCTGAATCCATGTTGCGAGTTTTATAGTATTTTATTTTTTTCTATAAAACTTATCAGTCTCTTATACATGATTTTTCCCACAATTTTTGCAATACCAGTTGGCAAGGTAATAGGACGATAGTTATCTCATTCATCTTTTGAACCGTTTTTGTGCACTGGAATTAATTTTGTTAACTTCAAAATATCCGGGTAAGTTCCTGAGAGAATTGAACTGTTTATTAAGTGCGTAAGTAGATTTATTATATTTTCTGCACATTTCCTTAAAATTGCATCAGGGATGCTTTCAATGCCAGCACAGAATTTATTATTTAGCTATTTTATAACTATTCTTACCTCTTCACTCGTGACATGATTTATAAATAAAGAATCACTGCATATAATTGTTTTATTATTAGAATTTCGTGTATTTTCCTGTGATTTATTTTATAATTTTTGTGAAATTTCCAGAACATAGTCATTAAAAGTGTTTGCTATTTCCTCTGGATTATTAATCACTTTATTATTGCAGGTGAGTGTAATGTTCCTTTGTATTTTAGCAGATTTTCCAGGATCTTTCTTTATCACGGACCACTTAGCCCTGTTTTTATTATTAGATGATCTCTATATATATAAAAATGAAAGTTTGTCTGTTTTTTTCTGAATTTCCACGGAAATTTGCGATATTTGCGCGTTTCAGGCTGTTTTATGACGGATGCGCGCAAAAATAATTTTTTGTCTGTCTGTCTGTTTGTCTGTGGACAACTTCTTCGAGTCCTTATAACTTGAGAACGGCTGGGTGGATCAACGTAAAATTTGATACAGTTATCCATCAGAGGCACCACACTAATCATTGATGTAAATCTTCTCCGTACCTCTCATAAAAGGGGCCCTACCCCCTTAAAATACATGCTGAAATAGGCGTAGAAGGGTGAAACAAAGCTCATTTTCAGCCCATCAATGTGAGAAGCGAGGGCCCCCGAAAACCACATTTTAAGGCCCTAAAACCAACAGTTTTTGAGATATTCCCAGAAAACTAATTTCACTTAATAAATTAATGAATGAATGCATGCCGGTTACCATGGCAACTGAATCTCAGAGGTCCATCTATTTCTGTAAGACGCAATGCAATTCCATTTATTACATTACTGTGAAGGTTTGCAAACGGCTATAAGGTTATAACGGATCCAAATTAAGCTGAAATATTCATTAATACATACAATGCGCTTAAGGGGTCAAGGGGTACTCTAGAATTCTTTCACGCGATTTACACGTGCGGGTGTGGTACGGACGGTCTATTATATCCCTTCTCTATTATATAAAAATGAATGCTTGTCTGATTTTCTGCATTTCTACGGAAATTTGACTTATTTGCCCGTTTCAGACTGTTTTATGACGGATGCACGCAAAAATATATTTTTGTCTGTTTGTCTGTGGACAATTTTTTGTGTCCTTATAACTCGAGAACGGCTGGGTGGATTAACGTAAATTTGATACAGATATCCAGCAGAGGCACGACACTAATTATCGATGTAACTCTTCTCCGTACCTCTCATAACAGGAGGCCTACCCCCTTAAAATACATGCTGAAATAAGCGTGAGACAAAGCTCATTTTCAGCCCCTCAATGTGAGAAACGAAACACGGGGGCCCTAAAAGGACCCCGAAAACCACATTTTAAGGCCCTAAAACCAACAATTTTTGAGATATTCCCAAAAAACTAATTTCACTTAATAAATTAATGAAGGAATGCATGCCGGTAACAATGGCAACAGAATCTCAGAGGTCCATCCATTTCTGTAAGACGCAATGCAATTCCATTTATTACATTACTCTGAAGGTTTGCAAATGGCAATAAGGTTATAACGGATCCAAATTAAGCTGAAATATTCATCAATACATATAATGCGCTTAAGGGGTCAATCTAGAATTTTTTAATGCGATTTACACGTGCGGGTATGGTCCGGAAAGTTTATTATATCCCTATCCCTATATTGTTATATTATTATTATTATTCTTTTAACTATTATCATTATTATGGCGTACAACGAAGAGACAAAGCTCATTTTCAAACCCTTGGTGTCAGAAACAAAACTCGGGGCCCCTCAAGAGCCGTAAAGGGTCCCCGAAAACTATATTTTAAGGCTCTAAACCCAACAGTTTCTTAGATATTCCCAGAAAACTAATTTCATTTAATAAACTAAAGAAGGAATGCAAGCCACTAACCATGACAAAAGTATCTCAAGAGGTGGCATCCAACTTTCCATCTATTTCTGGAATAAGTAATGCCACTCCATTTAATACATTTCTGTGGAAGGTTGCAAATGGCTATAAGGTTATCACGGAACCAACTAAAACTGTAAAATTCATCAATGCGCTTAAGGGGTTCAAAGAGTACCCTAGATTTTTTCACACGACTTACACTTGCGATATGTCGTACAGAAGGTCTATTATATCTCCAAACAGCAACATTATTTTCAAAAATTCCTGATGTGAAATAGTAGACTGTTTTTTGCTGATTTTAGGAATTTGGGCCATTGGAGACTAAAAAAACCTGAATTTTCATGCACCACAAGCCTTTATAATTTATAAAAGGGGTCTTCCTGTAGTTGGGCACTTGACACAACGATTAGGGTCAGTTCGTATGTGACGTGTATTGTGATTCGTCTACGAGGTTTTCAATTTTATTTTCACGCCAGGAAGAACACGTTAGGTAAATTTAGTTTGAGAGCACATTTTAACTAATAATTTTTCTTTGCCAACAAACAGGTTCCAAGCCCCTAAACATTGCAACAGTAGCTCAATTTATAACATCTGGTTATTAATACCGGAGACCGTTCGAAGAATGGGTACTTCTGCTAGTTGGGATATAAAATTATAATTATTCATTTTCCTTGCTAGTTTTATTGCCTTACTTACTATGCTAGTGTATTTTTTGTAGTATAAATGAATTCAGGTGTTGTGTGGTATTGTTTATATAATTTGTGTAGAAATTTCTTTCTTTGACATGAATTTATAATCCCTGTGGTTATCCAATTGCTAGTTTTGTTATTTTGAATAGTTCTTTGTTTAAAGAGGAATGCTGTTTCAAAATAATGTTTTAGGGTACTTATCATGTTTTGAATAAAGCACATTATAGCTATTATGTTTTGAATAAAGGATATTATAGCACTTTAATATGCACACACATCTCAATCTACATCCTACACATTGAACAAATTACAACTAACATCGTCACAGAGTAAAAGCATTTATACACTCCGACCAAGTTCCATAGAGGACATAAACTAGATACATAATAGTCTCCCCCACTTATATAAAAACAAATAAAAGGAACTATTCATATTCATTTGGGCACATAGTCTTGCAGATACTGAGGAGGTCGCCTGTCTCTGGCTGATCTTCTTAAATAATTATCAGCAGGTGGTGGAAGGCTGTTTCGATCAGGGCGTTCATCTGGTTGCAGGATGGTCTGCCTTGTATCATCTGAAGTGTGGGTTGCAGGAGGAATATCATTTTCTAGTCTTGACTGGGTTGGTGTTGGTATATTTGGAACACCACGCACTGGAGGATTTGTTGGAGCAAAAGTGACATGCTTATCTTTCTTTGGCACGAGAGTCGATAATAACTGGTCAACATGCCGCTTTAAAATTCGTCCCGAATCCAATTTCACATCCTAGTGGCGCTGGCCGATTTTAGTTTGTATAACACCAAACTGCCAAATATCACGGTTTTTCTGGTGAATCCGGACTTGCACTCTCTCTCCCACTTTGAAAGAGCGAACAGGGGGTGAGAAACTGGATGTAGTCAAGCTCATTTGGTTTGGAAGTAGAGCATCCAACCGAATACGTAGCCGACGTTTCAAATATAGTTCAGCTGGAGACTGTCCACATGCCAACGGCGTTGCTCTGTATTGAAACAAGATGTTCTGTAACTTAGTCGATAATGGTGTCGGGACATTTACAGCAGCACGAAGTCGTCTCTTCAAAGTTTGGATGTTTCTCTCGGCTAGCCCATTGGTTGCTGGGTATTCTGGTGCAATATATTTCTGAAAAATCCCTCTCTCTTTGCAATAGGATCTGAATACATCACTCGTGAAGATAGTGGCATTATCTGACACAAGGACATTCGGGTACCCATGTACGGTAAAGATATTGTCAAGCAGACTGATAGTAGTTGCAGTGGTAGGAGCATCTTTCACCATTCGTACTTCGACCCACTTGGATTTCGCGTCAACACACATCAAGAAATGGTGGTTATCAAATGGCCCCGCATAGTCAATGTGTATGCGTTCCTAATTTTCTTCTGGTTCATCCCAGGGGTGTATTGGAGCTTATGGTGGATTTGAACGAGTCTGCGCGCACTCTTCACAAGATTTGATAAGCTTCTCAATGTCTTTGTCTAATTGCGGCCAGTAGACATATCGTCTTGCGAACTGTTTTGTTTTCACAATGCCGAGGTGTGTTAAATGTAACTCTTCCAAAAAATTTCTTTGTAGTTTCTTTGGGATAACAATTCGGACTTGACGGAATGGAATACCATTTTCAACTGTATATGGTTCATCCAAGGATTGAGTTTGAAGACGTTGCAGAGTGGCTCTAAGTTCTGGGTCTAACATAGACTCATCACGGATAGTTTCGTACGTAATGGCTTCACTTGACACTTGAAGAATCGTTTCAGCACAGAGTTGTGAAACTTCTGCATTTACTGATGTTTCAATGTTTGGCGAGGTAGATGCAACAGGGGCTCGGGATAGGCAATCAACATTTTCGTTATCTTTCCCTTTTTTCACTCTTACCGTGTAGTCAAACCCGGAGAGAAACGATGCATATCTTAGGAGCCTTGCGGATGTCATTTGTGGCAGGCCCTTGTTCTGATGAAAAATACGAGACAGAGGTTCATTGTCTGTCACGAGAATGAAATTTCTTGCAAAAATATAGTTGTAGAAGTGTGTTGTGGCGAAAATTATTGCCAGCGCTTCCCGGTCAAGCTGAATGTAATTACATTCTGCTGGTGTTAGGGTACGAGATGCATAGGCGATGGGTCTTTCTTGGCCATCCATCTCATGACTTAATACTGCTCCAACACCAGTAGGACCGGCATCGGTTGACAAGATGATAGGCAGTGATGGGTTGAATGGGGTAAGGACACGTTCACTACATAACTCGGACTTGAGATTCAAGAAAGCTGCTTCACAGGCTGCAGACCAGAAAAACCGTTCACCTTTCCGCAATAACTGCCGTAATGGGTGGGACTTCGTTGAAAAATTAGGAATGAACTTTGCATAATAAGTCACCATACCAAGGAAGCGTCTCACTTCTTCATTGTTTTTAGGGCGTGGCATTTGTGACACAGCTTGAACTTTCTCTGGTGACTTGCGGATCTCATTATATGATACAATATGCCCTAGGTAGTCTATGTTTTCCTTGAAAAATGAGCATTTGCTTTTGTTCAAATGCAGATTATTTTTTGAAAGCCGTTCTAGACAGGCTATTAAGTTCTTGGTGCACTCCTCCTTCGTTGAACCATGTATTATGATGTCGTCAAAATAAGCTTCAGCTTTTGGAAGACCATGAAGGATCTGTGATAATATCCTATTAAATTCTGAGGGGGCAGTTTTGATGCCAAAACTCAGTCGGTGCATCCTGAAGGTTCCTTTGTGAGTGGATATAGTTTGAATCATACTACCTTCATCAACCTTCAGACGTAGATATGCCTTGTATAAGTCTAACTTGCAGAAAAATGTTGAGTTTCTAAGACTATGTAGAACATCATTAACTGGTCTTATGGGATGGTTTGCAGAAATCAACCTTGAATTTACTCCACATTTGTAGTCAACACATAATCTAACTCCCCCATCGGGTTTTGGGATAAGAACAAGAGGTGATCCCCAATCACTTAAAGCTGTGGGAGAAATAACTCCTTCTGATTCCAATGAAGTGAGTTCCTTTTCAACGCGTTCCCGAAGAGCAAAAGGGACATCACGTTCACGATTGAAGACAGGTTTCACCCCCTCTCCGAGTTAAAGTTTTACTTCAATATTGGGAACGCATCCAATTTTTTCTTCAAAGATTGTACTATACTGATGTAAAATATCCTGAATTGACTGCACTGAGTTGACAGATTCAGTGTGAAGTGATTGATTTGTGTCCTTGTCAATTTCCTTCAGATCAAGGCCGAGGCCCCTGATCCAAACACGACCAAGCAATGCGGCATGACCTTGCGGAACTACAAAAAGATCTGCAACAATTTCTGTTCCTTTGTATGGTACTGTGACAACAATTTTTCCTCTGGGTTTGATAACATGATCAGAATATGATCGAAAACAGACATTTGTTGGCTGCAATGGCAAACCAAGACCCAAGGTTGAACATTCGTTCTCTGGGATGAGTGAATATTTTGCTCCCGGGTCGACTTCAAATCTTTGTGATTTATGGTTGAGTTTAACAGTGATAAAATATTTATCTGATTCTTGTCCTACTTCAAAGAGATCTTCGATGCATTCCAGTTGTCCTATCCCGAAATTGGTTTCAAGGTGGTCATGCAAGTTGTCATCTATGTTCTCAGTTGCAATGTTGTGTGTATTTGACTGTTGAAGAAGTGTAGTGATACAAACTTATGCAACATGTCCCACTTTCCTACACGACCTACATTTAAGAGAGGTTCTGTTTGTGCGACAATCTCTTGACCTGTGGTTTGAATTTCCACAATTCAGGCATAATCCATCAATACCTAGTGCTCTATAATTGACAGAACTACGGCGGCCCCTGGACTGTGAACGTGAGTGAGAGCCTGAGCTAGGCTGTTGAACAAAACGTGACTGAGTATCACTGCTATATTGATTCATACTTCGGTCATTATATGAACCTATGGCTTTTTTTACTTTGTTTGTGGCCTCTACAGTGTCTGACGGTGCAGTGAGCTGTTTTGACAGCTGAATACTCTCATACCGCGATGCTTCCAAGGCTATAGCCTTCTTCAGGAGATCATCAAATTTCGTGTCATTAGACTCGAGAAGTTTCTCTCTGATCCAATTATCTCGCAAGCCACGTATAAATTGTGCACGAAGAAAAACATCCGCGATTGAAATTCTGGCGTCACATGTACACTGAATATAAAAGTCACAGTCTAGTAAGTGACTTCTAAGAGTGGCAACAAATCCTGAAATATTTTGACTTTCTTTTTGATTGACGTTCAAAAAATAGTGTTGGGAAACCACGGTTGAGACTTGAGGTGACAGTATTTGCTTGAAATGTTTTACTAGGTCATTATAACCGAGAGACTTAATTGGTTTATCAGGGCCTAAAAATGCAGAGAGCTTGTTATAATGAATTGCCCCTATTGATACACACAAGAGTTGAGCTTTCTTTGTTGGATCGGTGGCATTGTTGAAGTTTGCGTAATTTTCAAATCGTTCTAAATACGACACACATTTTTCCTTTTCAGAATCAACATTTTCAAAAGGTGTGATGTTAGTGGCTTGTGTGGTTGTGACGGACTGGTGAGCTTGATACCTTTCAAGTAACTTCTCTTGAGAATCAGTAAAAATGTTCAGTAATTGTTGAAACTGATTTGCGTCCATCTTGACGGAACTTCGAAATAATTTTAAAAATCACAGTTCAAATATAAAAAAAAATGTTTCAAGATAACCGATTTAAAACACACTGGGTAGTGATCGATGACCGAATATTGTCCTGGGCTTGAGAAAAAAAAAACATTGCATAACCTCAAAGTTCGAACTGCGATAAATATTATTTTGAATATGTGGCATGCAGGCACACGCTGCTGAATATACGATGAGTTGCTTAGGATCGTTTACAAGTACTCTGTGTACATTTCATGTCGATTTGCCTGATTCTTGATTTTACTCACGTGGCCGTTGAAACAGACGACGTAAATACCGTACTTCATTGATGTAGGCTATATCTGTACCGGAGAATCAAGTCCCAATTCCTCGTCGCCAACTATCATGTTTTGAATAAAGCACATTATAGCTATTATGTTTTGAATAAAGGATATTATAGCACTTTAATATGCACACACATCTCAATCTACATCTTACACATTGAACAAATTACAACTAACATCGTCACAGAGTAAAAGCATTTATACACTCCGAATAAGTTCCATAGATGACATAAACTAGATACATAATAGTACTGTTAAATGCATTAAATTTATCATTTACATTTTCTAGTTTATAAGCTTGGATTACAGCAGTGAGGTGAGAGACTGTTGACAGGAAACCATGGGCTCCCAGTAAAAATGCACGTATTTGTAGTTGTCATTTTGTTAACGGAACACCTACAAGGGATCCCGACAGTCCTGGTTACATGCCCAGACTCTACTTGAAACCTACTTCATCTGACCAGCACGAACAAAAAAGGGAAACTGCAGAGGCGACGATATACAAGAGACGGAAACTCAGACATGGAAAGAAATTAGTTGACAACAATCTCGTGAAACAATGCAGTGATGCTAGCACACAAACTGATATAATGGACGTAAGTACAGCCGACATTGATGTCAATGTAATGTTTCTTCATAAAGAAATATGGTGAAGCTGAAGTTCAAACAAATGTACCGGTACCTCGTGAGAATATACAATCAATGACATATACGTGTTATAAAGCAGACTGTGGTGTAAATGTGAATAGTTTAAGCATAACGAATAGAATATAAAGTGTGATCTCTTCTCCCTCAATAGCATGTAATGAATACGGATCGGGTTGGCACTCGCCGCTACGCAGCGCTACAGTCGATTTGAGATTGTTGATTTCCACTAATGTTTGTGTGTTTATGTGCGATTTATTAAGTATTTAATTGGTCGGAGTGTTTTGGTGGTGTTCTGTGCAAACGTTTATTGATATACAAGTGCTTACACTATTACTTCATAGTATTAATACCTGAAATGCTATTGTAGGAAGCATTGACCGAAATGGAATTTAATTTCTTGTCGTGTGTTGACGTTATCTTCGTGTGTTAATTTTATTGTTATTTAATGTAAGTAAACAGCAGTTTAGCCCTTACATTTTCATGAGTGCTTAATGTGATTAGTGAAGATGCCTTGCTCTTTTGTACCAGGATGCAGATCTAGCTATGGGGACTGTAAAGAGGTCAGACGGTTTTTCAAACCTCCTAAAGATTAGGAACGTTTTATAAAGTGCAAAGGGGCCCTATCAGGGAAGGATAGGGAACATACTGAAAAGTCCTACATCTGTGTTACTCACTTTTCAGAAGATTTAATTGTTAAATTTGACAAATTTGTGATAGAAGGGAAGGAAGTATTACTTCTCCCAAGAACCAACTGGCGATTGAAAGACTATTCTGTTCCACATATAATCCTAATTTGCCTAAGTATCTGTCCAGTATGGTGTAAATAAAAATGCTCTTGATGCCATTAAAGACTACTTCTGTGAAGAAAGGGATGAGAATAAAAAGACAATGAGTTAAAAAACATATATGTACCGTAATGCTGAAGGAGGCGTGATCAGTTTTAGGCAATAGCCTACTCTATGAAGGGGTCATGACTATGCCTTCTATGTCTGTTTAATGTTAAGTTCTTCTGAAATGATGGTAGTTTACTGATTTTGGTGTTTGTGGACTGAAATTAATGGTTATTATTGAATTTTATAGTAATCTACGGTAAAGTTGAAAGTTGCGTTCGTACGGCTTTTTTTTTTTGTCTGTGTTGCAAGTCTGTTGAGGGAATGTAAAATGTGTAACAATGTGAAGAAATCCTTTCTGATAGCGAGGTCAATTGTTCCGTTCTTTTTTAAAATTTACCGATAGCTGGCAAAACTAATTGCATTTTGAACTTGCTCTTTGTCTTTGCTTATTGTCGAAACTGAACTGTTACAAGAGACGACTTACTAAATTATTATTGGGCACAGTAAAGTAAGAGGAGATGTCAAACTTATTAGCGCCTATGAGGATATCTTGCGGTGTTTTAACATGTAAAACAGGTCGCAAGGTTTTAAGTCTCGTAAGCGCCAATGCTAACTTACATCACAGATCGGAGCCAGCGCTGCGCTGCGGCGGACCAGGCGTACTAGGCCAGTGATATCACTTCTTATTCTATTCGTTATGGTTTAAGCATAAATAATGTATTCTGTGGGTACAAATCCGTGCTAGAAAATGACTCGCATCTCCTTGAAATAGCGGGTGTAAAATTAGGAGTGTTCAGTGTTCTGTTATCCTTAGTACCCGCTATAAATCGGAATTGCTCTCTAGGCAGAGATGCTACTTCTCTTCCTCATGAAGCTGAAGCTAGGAATTAGTTTTGCTACTCTTGTGTAGGGTGGGTATTTTGTAAGTATTTTTATTCTCAGTTGCATTTTGTGACTATTTTGAATCTAAATTACATTTTGTAAGCATTTTCTATCTAAATGGCATTTTGTAAATATTGTCAATTCAAATAACAGTACAGTAAGTATGTAGTTAGTTGTAGTTGTAAGTATGTAGTTAGTTTGTCTATTAGATATATGTCATTGTTCTATTAGACTGTGGTGTGTGAGTGTGTCTCGTAGAAGTTGCATTGTTTATTAGTTATAGTTCATTGTTTCAGTAGACTGTGATGTGTGAGGGTGCATGTGAGTGTGCCTGGTGACAGACTGTTTCAGTGGTAGTATTTGTTGTTGGTGGAACTTTAGTATTTTTTCGTTAGTAGAATTTTGGTATTTAATTGTTAGTACAGTAGAAGGTTAGTATTTTTGTTAGTAGAATTGCTCTTTACTTATTCTGAAAGGGAGTAGCAGCCTTTCAGAATAAATCAATTCTTTACTAGTCTTATAGACGGTTAAGATATTGATAATATAAGCCAAATAATGGCTACACTGCGTCCTGCTGCACGGCTGAAAGCAACGGGAAACTACAGTCGTTTACTATTCCCGAGGATATGCACCTCTCTATGCATAAATACATGTGATGATGACCTCCTCCCTTGTAAAATTTCAATCCGGAGGTAAACTAGTCCCCCGTTCGGATCTCCGGGTGGGGACTACTCGAGAGGGGGTTAACATCACAGAAGTGACAAAGAGGAAATCCGACATTGTACGGATCGGAGCGTGGAATGTTAGAAGTCTGCTAGGAAATGGAAGGTTAGAAAACTTAGAAAGGGAAATGGATAGGTTGAGGTTGGATTTGGTTGGGATTAGTGAAATGCGCTGGCAGGATGAACAGGACTTTTGGTCAGGAGACTATAGAGTCATTAGCACTAAATCAAACAATGGCCAAGCAGGGGTTGGCCTCATATTGAGTAGGAAACTTGGACAGCGGTTGGAATATTATGAGCAATATAGTGAACGGATTATTGTAGCAAAAATAAATACTAAACCTACCTGCACCACAGTGGTACAAGTCTATATGCCTACCAGTCAAGCTGATGATGAGGATGTTGAAAAGGTCTACGAAGAAATAGACGAAATTCTGTGGTATATCAAGGGTGATGAAAATGTTATAGTAATGGGAGATTGGAATGCTGTGGTAGGAAAAGGGAGAGAAGGGAAGATAGTAGGAGATTTCGGATTAGGTGAAAGGAATGATCGAGGAAGCAGGCTGGTAGAATTCTGCACTGAGCATGAGTTGGTCATAGCTAACACCTTATTCAATAACCACAATAGAAGAATATACACAAGGATGAGACCAGGAGATACAGGGCGTTACCAAATCGATTTCATTATGGTCAAGCAGAGGTTTCGAAACCAGATTTTGGATTGTAAAACATATCCTGGTGCTGACATAAACTCTGACCACAATCTGGTTGTAATGAAATGCAGATTAAAGTTGAAGAACCTGAAGAATAGTCAAACGCCAAAAAGGTGGGCAATAGACAGACTGAAAGAGAAGGATGAAAACGAAAGATTCAAGAAGAGTATAAAGGAAGGACTAATGAAAAACCCTAAACAAACTTCAATTGCAGACGAATGGGCACTTTTGAGGAATGAAATAACAAAATCCGTAGAAGAAAACATTGGTAGGAAAGAGAGAATAGGTAGAAAACCGTGGATCACTCAGGATATACTCGAATTGATGGATGAAAGGCGGACGCACAAGAATGTAAGAGATGAAAAGGGGAAAGCAGAATACAGACGTCTGAGAAATGAGGTTAACAAGAAGTGCAAGGAAGCGAAAGAAGAATGGTTGAAAGAGAAATGTGCTGGTATAGAAAATTGTCTGAAATTAGGAAAAGTAGACACAGCTTATCGAAGGATTAAGAATACTTTTGGGTAAAAGAAGACTAAGTGCTGTAATATTAAGGACACAAATGGAAAGCCTCTAACAGATAGGGAAGAAAAGGTTGAGAGATGGAAAGCTTACATAGAGAGTTTGTATAAGGGAAAGGAGATTGAGAATCATGTAATGGAAAGGGAGGAGGAAATTGATGAGGATGCGAAAGGAGATTTAATATTGAGATCAGAATTTGATAGAGCTTTGGAAGACTTAAGCAGGAATAAAGCACCAGGCATAGATGATATACCGATTGAGTTGCTATGCTGCATAGGAGAGGAAGGTCTGATCAGGTTATTTCACTTGGTGTGTAGGATTTATGAGACAGGTGAGGTACCCCCTGATTTCAAGAAGAATGTAATCATCCCTATATCAAAGAAAGTGGGAGCTGACAGATGTGAAGATTACCGTACAATCAGCTTGATTACTCATGCTTCAAAGATCCTGTCTAGAATAATTTACAAGAGGATTGAGAGCCAGATAGAAACGGAGTAGGGTGAAGACCAGTTTGGTTTCAGGACAAATGTAGGAACAAGGGAAGCTGTACTAAGTCTTAGGCTGATTTTGGAAGGTAGAATAAGGAAAGATAAGAGAACGTTCATGGCTTTTGTAGACTTAGAAAAGGCTTTTGATAACGTTGATTGGACTAAATTTTTTGACATTTTGAAATCGATTGGAATAAAGTACAGGGATAGGAGAGTGATATACAATCTATACAGAAACCAGACAGCAGTCATTCGAGTTGAAGGACATGAGAGAGAAGCTGGTATTCAGAAAGGTGTAAGGCAAGGCTGCAACTTATCACCCATACTTTTCAATCTTTACATTGAACAAGCAATGAAGGAAATTAGAGAAAAATTTTAAGTGGGAGTGAAGATCAAAGGAGCAATAATTTCAACTCTGAGATTTGCTGATGACATCGTCATCTTGGCCAACAAGCCTGAGGATTTGAATGAGTTTTTGAATGGTATGGACTCCGTCTTACGGAAAGAATTCATGATGAAAATTAATAAATGTAAAACAAAAATACTGGAATGCAGCCGAAATAAATCAGAAACCTCTATGGAGATCAAATTGGCAGGTGAAAAGCTGAAGGAAGTAGGAGACTTCTGTTACTTAGGAAGCAGAATAACCAGTGATGGACGAAGCAAAGAGGATATAAAAAGTAGGTTGGCTCAGGCAAGAAAAGCATTTCTACAAAAAAGGAATCTGCTGACATCGAATATAGATTTAGGTATTAGGAAGTCATTTTTGAAAGCTTTTGTCTGGAGCGTGGCGCTCTATGGAAGTGAAACTTGGACTATTGGTGCAGCAGAAAAGAGGAGAATTGAAGCATTTGAAATGTGGTGTTACAGGAGAATGATGAAGATCAGAAGGGTAGATAGGGTTACAAACAAAGAGGTATTAAGACGAGTGGGAGAGGAGAGATGTTTCTGGCGACTGCTAATGAAGAGAAGAGATAGGTTGGTAGGACACATACTAAGACACCCAGGAATAGCAAGCTTAGTTATGGAAGGAAGGGTCGAGGACAAGAACTGTAGGGGTAGACCAAGGTTAGAATATGTTAAACAGATTGCCTCGGATGTAGGGTGTGGTAGCTATGTAGAGATGAAACGATTAGCTCAGGACAGGGAGGAATGGAGAGCTGCATCAAACCAGTCAAAAGACTGAAGACTCAAACAACAACAGTTTATAAATTTCTGACCATGTTTCCTTATTTATTAAGTCATTGAAATATGTAACATTTGTTTTAGTGAATGACCTGCACTTTGATTTTATTCCATTATCATTATTATTATTATCATTTTCGGGTACTTCAAAACTCAGTATTTGTCCATGGTGGTCACTTAAAACCGGGCAATAGACTTATATTGAATGGTGATATTTATCTGTATTTATACAAATTTGATCAGGAGTGGTTTTACTAAATTTTGTTATTCTTGTTGGGGTGTTTATTGGAGGTTTTAGTTCATAGGAAATTAGTAAATGTGTTAATAATTCACAATTTCTATCACATTTTAAGAAATCCACATTTAAATCCCCACAAGTTATTATATCGGAATTTACTTTGCTCATGTTATTGAGTAACAATTCTAATTTATCTATAAATAAACGAAAATGTCCTGACGGAGAACGGTATATGCATACAATTATTAACTTAAACTGCTGTATTTTTATGGCAGAGAATTCAAAATCCTGTTCCATAATTAGATAATCATAAGCTTTTAACTGTTCATGATCTAATTTTTTTCTTAAGAAGATACAAGTACCACCATGGCTAATATTAGATCTAGAGTGTTTACTAGTTAGTATAAACCCTGGGAATTGAATTAATTCGAGTTGTTCCTCTTTCAGCCAATGTTCTGAAATACAGAGTGGTGAGATGTCTTTAAGTTCATTTTTAAGCATTAGATTTATGTAATCAATTTTATTAGGCTATATAGAGACTGAACATTCTGGTGGTAAATTTTAAATTTGTTACTCTTGCAAGCTTGTGTTGGTGATTTATTTACATTATTATCATCATTGTTATTATTATTGTTGCTAGACAAATCCGAAATACCTTTGTTGCACTCAGTAAAATTTGACATCAAAAGATACTCATCTGAATGCCAGACCTCACGTTTGGCTTCTTTTACCAGTTTCCTCTTTCCACTCTAAAGATATTACTGTTGAACTATTATTACCATTTAAATTTATAATTTTGCAGATTTCACCACTAAGATAATCTTTTCCTAACCTATTTAAGTGTAGGCCATGGCGAGTGTGGAATTTCCTGTCTAATTTACTTACATCTATAATTTGGACATTTGAAAACTCTCACAAATTTTATTAATTTTCCCATTTGTAGCCTCTATTTCTACATTTACACATGATTTGGGATTAAGTCATATCTCTGCGGTATGTTTACAATAATTACATTTGTGTTATGCATAGATGGCAATGTAGGCTACCCTTTAAATCTTTGATTACCTTTTTACTCTAGTTTCTGTAGACGTTGTTTCCTCCAGCGATGATAACTGCATAATCCTTTGAAGTTAGGGACGCACACTCTCCGACCATCCCGTTCGTGACCGCTGCAATTGGAGCACCTGGTTTTATTGTCGAAGTAACCTCCATTTCTCCGCTTCTCTCCAGCACGCGTGCTGCTATATCTCGCCCGTGACTATCCGCAAATATCCGCATCATCCTGGATTTTCTGTTTATCACTTTCTTCTTTTCTTCTTGAAGAAAGTTATTATTTTCTTCGACGAGCGCTCCAAATGGATTTGAGACGGGAATTTCAGTTACTCCATTTTTAGGCCTAGGCTTATTCATCTTACATTTCCAGCAACCACTGTGGACCAAGTTTCCTTGCTTTCTTCTCTATTTCCTTTTAATTTATTCAACTCTTCCATTAACTTAGCAATATCTTCCTTTAGCATCTTTATAATTTCATCTCTTGAGGACAGTTCGTTTCTCAGGTTATGACATTCGCATGACGGTACCGGTACATTACGACAATCGGTTTCACTTTTCTCCTCATTCAATTTTACCTGAGATCTTGTGATGATTTTATTTGCATCTTTAACTTTTATTTTGCACGACGAGCACCGGTAACGGTTACACTACCTGACGAGACACTAACACTGTTTACTGACGCCATACTAGAGATCTAAGTTAGCCTAGATGTTTACACCAAATTGCACTAAATTTATTTTAATTATTACTACCTAAATGAATTAATCGAATTACCTACTGATAAAGAAGAATGTGAAATACGTATATCCTCCAATCGGGCGAAATCTCGTAAAAGCACCACTGCTCTACTTGGTTCAAACAGTGATTGAAGAAGTCACCGAACCTTTGGATTCACGTTCTCACAACTTAGTTTAATTTTATTTAATTATCAAGAATAATTTCTAAATACTATCAATATTCCGTATTTCACTTGACCTAAGGAAAGTGACTTTATAGATTTTAAACCTCTTTTATAATATTTTACCACTTTTATCAAATACCGGTATTTACACTAGCTGCTATTTCACTACACTTTCACTGTGACATACTAACGTTGTTGATCGATGAATGGAGTTTTAATAATAACCAGACATTGTTTACTCCAAATATATGTTGAAATAAAAAATCCTGTTTTATTCATAACAATGTATCCATGTCTAATTGTCCTATGCGATAACATGTAAAGGGACTTCTCGACCACCGTGTACAATATTTGAAAACACGCTATGATTCGTCATTGTAGATCATTCACGTTAAGAGAAGCGACTTCGGTGGCGTAGTTCTACCGACTAGCAACTTCATGATAAATAAGTCATAGCTTTCATGATTGAGACGTCGCTAAGTGTACTCTTTACAACTACAATATTCGCGGGCGAATATAGCTGAGCTTCTATGCCCAACATCGCGGGTTCAAACTCGGCCGAAGTCGTCGGATTTTTTAAGAGCGTAAAAAAATCCCTCAGTATGCCTTCCTTCGAAGGGAAAGTAAAGCCGGCGGTCCCATGTCATAGATTTATGGTACGGTATGTAAAAGAACCTTCCACTAATTACACTCGTGGAAGCTAAAATATCTAGGTTTGTTTGATAACGCTATATTAGTTCCAACGTTTGTCGCTAGGTGCTGACTGCGATGGCATTTAGTAGCCACGTCCGCAGCTAGGTGTCGTGGACAGTAGCATTTGGTTCTACCTGAATCACAGATAGCACACACTAATACAGCCATAACAATTTACACCGGTTATCAGACAAATTCTACACACACCCAAAGTACACGGGGCAGTTGTCGCAGCCCTTAGACTAAGGAACCAACCATCCAACGTTAATAGAACGAAGTAAGAAAGGAATTACTACTTACCGGCGTGATGAAGCACGTCATGATGAGATTGATGACGAACATCCCGAAAGAGAGGAATGCAAGTGCTGTGAGAGCTAACTCGAACAGATCCTTGAGTTTCATTGCTTTCTCCGACTTGTCGCTCCCTCCTCCGCCGTGGTACATCGGGGGATGCATTGGCGGATGATGAACTTGAATGACCGTCTCGGGTGCGGAGGAGTCGTAACTAGGATGACCTCCACCTCCACCCATATAAGGGGGATGTCCACCACCTCCTCCTCCACCACCATAGCTTCCATGGCCCCCACCACCTCCGCCTCCGTAGCTGTCATGTCCACCTCCTCCTCCTCCTCCATAGCTGTCATGTCCACCTCCTCCTCCTCCTCCATAGCTGCCATGCCCACCCCCACCCCCTCCTCCATAGCTATCGTATCCTCCTCCACCCCCTCCGCCGCCGTAACCAGTGCTGCCAACTTTACCACCTGGGGCAGGTGGGTGGGAAGGCTCCATAGCATACCCCGTCACCTCGCCGTCGTACTCCGGCAGCATTTCTTTAGGGGCATCTCCTGCTGCCTCAAGATCTTCATAGTGACGGTAAATATCCTCAAGCGAGGTTGTTCTGAAACATAGCAATTAGACTCTCAATATTAATACTGAGCAATGCGCATATGACCCGCGCTCTTTTGACAACAAACTTCTGAAAAAAGTTTAAGTAAGATTTATTTACAGTATTTATTTATTAAAAATCTTCAAACTGACTCTATTTAATCCGAAATAAGGGTTGTAACGGTTTATACAGGCACCTATGACTTAAAGCATGGATTGTGCGATATCTTATTTAACAGATGTTCCATCAAGTTGTTCATAACTCAACACATGTTCATTATTATTATTATTATTATCTCACATTTGAGAATTATTATTATTTTCACTGTAACATACTGAAGCTCGTATCTAGAGATACATGTCGTATGGAGGGAATTATTATTATTATCATCGGTTTTCTATAGTACATATTGGGCAGATGACCTCGTAGTTCCGACCCTTAAAACAACAATAACTAACAATAACTATAGTACATTGTGCATTATTTTCAATTATATATTAACATCTCATATGGCTCGAGGAATATACGTGGGTTAGCAAGATGCCATTTCGTACCTTGAGGAAATTAGAGTTGGCGACTTCGAATCGGGCTTGACGAGGTATCGCAGCGGTGCCGCTGAAAATAGCAGCGTAACAATTACGGTTGCTCGACTTCTCAGAATCGGACCAGGGTGAACGGCTCGAAGCTAGGTCAACGGCCGCTCGACCGCGTGACGTATGAGCATCATGAAGCCCTTTTGAATCTGGTGACGTCAGGCCAGGTGCGGGAAGATAGAAGAGCCCGCGTGGAAGAACGGGCCAACGGCAGGGAAGGAAGTTCAGGAGTGACAGGCAATTTGGGGGAAGTAGCCCCGTGATTGGCTCCAGGTCGCTACCCCAAGTATTGCATGGAGGAATATATGAAAAGTCTATAGAAACTCTAACAGAGGTAATTCAGGCCCCAATCTTATATAGAAATTTTGTTTTCAAAATCTACGGTACGGTGCTCATTCATAAGGCCGATTGTAATTTTATATTGTTAAGATGATAGGCGAATTCACGTCTGACTCCTGAATGGTGCAAGTTTGATCTGGGGTTTCGCCATAAAATGTGATTCAAGGAATTAGATTCCATCACAACCAATTATTCAACAGCAGACTGTTTAACTTCATTAAATTTCACATCATCGCTGCGAGGAAGGAAGATGAACGTCTGCAAAGTAAACCAACGCTACTTCTCCTAGCCAAACCATATGGTCCAGACTTCGACTACGGTGAGCCAAATGATCTCGACTTACCCAAGATCACTATTTTCGATTAATTCATCGGCACGTAAATTCAAGCTTTTCCAGTAACTTAATATTTAGAATCATCTCCACCTTAGTATCTTCGCCGAGCCATAGTAGAATCAGTAAATTCATTATATTATTATTATTATTATTATTATCATCTTTTGTCACAATTCTCCTGTTTTTTAATAATAATTAAATTCTATATTTTATCTGATGCAGTCCTTTTCATTCTTTGTAGTTAGATATATCTTTAAGTCATCTCTAATTCCTAAAGCATGTAGGCCTACCATCCCGGTTAAAGACGGAGTCTTACCACGACTTGAGAGGCAGAGGTCTCAGGTGCTTTTTCAGAGGCGTAAGGGATAAATTATGGTCATTTGAGGTATATCATGACCACGGCGCCCAACACATAATCAATATAATCACATTTCAATCAATTCAATGAGATAGTAACTTCATCTATAAAGCTCACAATTCAGTTTTTTTTTTTTTTTTTTGTCGTGTAGCCTCCTGAGAGGCCGAGTGCAGGTCTTTCTATTCGAAGCCCGTGGGCGACCTGCGCGTCGGGATGAGAGATGGAATTGATGAAGATGAATGAAACTGGGCAAGGATGTGGAAGGAAGCGGCCGTGGCCTGTCAGAAGGTACTGTCCCAGCATTTGCCTGGTCTTGAAAATGGGAAACCACGGAAAACCATTTCAAGGACAGCCGACGGTGGGGCTCGAACCCACGCGTCTACCGAGTCAGCAGAGAGCTTGGCCCCTTGACCTAACGCAGCGCTTTAGCCCGCGCAGCCACTACTGTCGGTACAATTCAGTTGTCACGCTTGAGTAGGACTTGTTGTGGTTTGGCCTCATTCACGTCAGGACATCATCATACATATTACAACCATGGTGAGAATAATCTTATAGGGTGCATAAGATTATGAGTTCACATCGAGCCAAATGTGCAAGAGGCAGCAGAGACCGACGAACTAGGCATCACTGCTGCCCACTGCTGTTAACCAGCAGGTTCAAACCTATGGCTAATGTATACTCTTCATCCTGTCCTGTAAATCTCGGGTTTCTGCAGTTCAAGCTTGACACAAACAAGCCTATAGCGCTCATATCACCAAGGAAAATGGTCTGTAGTTTTGGATTCCCGGTCAATACATGTGAGACTTGCGAAATGAAATACCACGTCCTGTGTTTCCGATTCCAGGTCAAATTGAGGCCCCATAGCTCTTGAACAAAACTAACAATAAAAGACAGACTACTAACTTACCATGGGTCACAGCTGAACTCCTTACACTTATAAAACAACGAGACACTCTGCATGCAAAGCTCAAAAATCCCCTTCACAAAAATAATAATGATATGAACCAAGAATACTGTAGATGCAGGAATAGTGTAACAAACTTAAAAAGAAGACTAAAGTCAAATTACTACTCAGAAAAATTCAGAACATATGGAAACAATTCCAAAAAAACTTGGGAGACTATCAAAGAAATCATGCACAACAAAAAACCAACAGTTGAGACATGCACTTCACTTGAAATAGACAACAAAATTATCACAGACAATCAAGAGCTATGCGAATCATTCAACTTGTTCTTCACAAACATTGCTGGAAGTCTAGCAAAAGCTATTCCTGAACAGAAGGAAATCCTCAGTAAGGACCACAAGCAGTCAAATTCCCTCTACTTATACCCAACAGATGAAGCAGAGGTCAAGTCCATCATCACAAATTTAAAGAATAAAAAGAGCTGTGGCTTAGATAGGATCAAGACAAATTTCATTAAAAACAATATGCAATCATTTATTAAAATCTTGGTTGAAATGATTAATGAGTCCTTAGTTACTGGCATGATACCAGATGACTTAAAAGTGGCCAAAGTAGTTCCTATATTTAAGGGTGGTGACAAAAGAAATCCAAATAATTATAGACCTGTTTCTATTTTATCGGTAGTTTCAAAAATTCTGGAAGAAGTGGTAAAAACAAGATTGCTTTCATTTCTGAACAAGAATACATTCTTTCATAATATGCAATATGGATTCAGGGAAAAATCTAGTACTGAGGCAGCAACTATTGACCTAATAACAATGCTACAAGAAACTATTGACAAAAATAATATGGCAGTTGGGTTATTTATTGATCTCACAAAAGCCTTTGATACAGTAGATCATAAAATACTGTTGTCAAAATTAGAAAATGCTGGTGTCCGAGGTATAGCTCTAAAATGGTTCCAAAGCTACCTTCTTGGAAGAAAGCAGCATGTAGCTTTGAATAAATGCATAAGTTCAGGAAAATATATAACTCATGGCGTTCCACAAGGATCTATACTTGGACCTACATTATTCTTAATGTATATAAATGATATTGTGGAATGTAATTTGAGAGGGCATATCAAATTGTATGCAGATGATACAAATATCTTCTACACTGGGAAAGACATAATTGAAATCATACAAAATGTGCAACAAGATATAAATACTCTCTCACAATGGTTCCAGGCCAATAAATTAACAATGAACCTACAGAAGACCAATTACATGGTAATTTCAAAACAAAGCATGAAAGAAATCACACATGACAAAATATATATAAATAATATTGAAATAAAAGAGGTTAATCAGGCAAAGTATTTAGGTCTAATCATCGACAAACACCTGACCTGGATTGAACACGTTGAACGAATTGCTAAGAAACTCTCACCTGTAGTGGGGATCCTAAGGAAACTTCGGTATCTTATTCCCCTAAACCTTGTAAAACAAATCTACTATTCACTTGTACATAGCAAGCTCCAATATTTAAATGTTATTTGGGCTCACTGCAGGAAATCCACACTGAATGATTTAATGACTATTCAGAATAGGGCTATTAGAAACATATTTAACCTTCCTTACTGCACTCCAGTAAAAGATCTGTACATCAAAAGTAAAATTCTACCCCTCAGCATAAGTGCAGAACTCCGAGCAGCTATGCTAATATACAAGATTAAACACAACACAATACTCTATAGCTCTCCCTACATCTTGAACTCAGACAATCATTCTTATGGAACTAGGCATGCGAAGGACGTAGCCTTATATATCATTCACTCTTCTAAATACGGTAGAAATAGTTTCAAGTTCTCTGCATCACAGTCATATAATAAACTTCCTGATGAAGTAAAAAGTGCACCAACTTTGTCGGTATTTAAGAGGAAAACTATGGAAGTATTGTGGGAAAAATTCGATGTATCTTAATACATCAAATAAGTTAAGTTATGTATAAGATTAAAAATCCTAAGTGCTTATCATTTTAAGGGACCTTGGTCTAAACAACCTTAGATATGTTATCAACCTTATAATAGGCCTATGTCCTTATTCATCAATTTGTGTTACCTTCAGAATTTTCTTCCTTGGTGTGTAAACACACATATTACTGTACAATTCCTCTGTACGAGCCTATGGCTCTTTGGAATTAATTGAATAAAATATCTATCTATCTATCTATCTTCCTACTTAAGTGAGGGGATTCCGTGTAACAATCCAAGAGTAGTAAAGTGGTTATAAATCTGCGTGAATAAGTTATAATGAAAGGAAAAATATATATTGCTGATTATAAAACATTGAGGAGCTCCGGAAACAACAATCTGAAAGAATGAAGCAATTTAGGGTGACCAAGAAGAAATCATATAGCAAAACTTGATGTATAGATTGAACGTGCTCTATTAAGGGCTATTCGATTAAATAAATAAATAATACAATAAATTTTAGATTTAAAACCAAGGGAAAATGTTTCCGTAAGATGCAGACCACTAGGCCCACTCTAATGGAATCAAAGTACACGGAGATGCTGCTCAAGACGTCCTGATTGAAGTAATACAATAGCAAAGTAGCGCAGTTGGTTTAGCTTTGACCTTCAAAGATTGCGGGTTCGATCTATGCTCACTGCGATGTCATTTAGGAGTGTTAAAATTCGACACCATCGTATCAGTATGACTGGCGTGTTCTAAAATCCCCTAATGGAATGCCCCGTTGCCTCTAAAATAATCGACGTAATTCATGGCATTTGTAGAACTAGAAAAGGCTTTTGATAACGATGATTGGAGTAAGTTGTTTGACATTTTGAAAACGATTGGAATAAAGTAGGTCTACAGGGATAGGAGGGTGATCTACAATCTATACAGAAACCAGACAGCAGTCATACGAGCTGAAGGACATGAGAGAGAAGCTGGTATTCAGAAAGGTGTAAGGCACGGCTGCAACTTATCACCCATACTTTTCAATCTTTACATTGAACAAGCAATGAAGGAAATCGGAGAAAAATTTAAAGTGGGAGTGAAGATTCAAGGAGAAATAATTTCAACTCTGAGATTTGCTGATGACATCGTCATCTTGTCCGACACGCCAGTTTTTGAATGGTATGAACTCCGTCTTGAAGAAAGAATTCATGACGAAAATCAATAAATGTAAAACAAAAATATTGGAATGTAGCCGAAATAAATAAGAAACCTCTATGGATATCAAATTGGCAGGTGAAAAGCTAAAGGAAGTAGGAGACTTCTGTTACTTCGGAAGAAAAATAACCAGTGATGGGCGAAGCAAAGAGGATATAAAAAGTAGGTTGGTTCAGGCAAGGAAAGCGTTTCTACAGAAAAGAAATCTGTTGACATCGAATATAGGTTTAGGTATCAGGAAGTCTTTTTTGAAAGCCATTGTCTGGAGAGTGGAACTATATGGAAGTGAAACTTGGACTATTGGTGCAGCAGAAAAGAGGAGAATTGAAGCGTTTGAAATGTGGTGTTCCAGGAGAATGATGAAGATCAGATGGGTAGATACGGTAACAAATGAAGAGGTATTAAGACGAGTGGGAGAGAAGAGATGTTTCTGGCGACTGCTAATGATGAGAAGAGATAGGTTGGTAGGACATAGACTAAGACACCCAGGAATAGCAAACTTAGTTATGGAAGGAAGAGTCGAGGACATGAACTGTAGGGGTAGACCAAGGTAGAATATGTTAAACAGATGGCCTCGGATGTAGGGTGTGGTAGCTATGTAGAGCTCAGGGCAGGGAGGCATGGAAGGCTGCATCAAACCAGTCAAAAGACTGAAGACTCGAACAACAATACCTAGAGAGCCAGTCCTGGTAGTTGGACGAGCCCGCGTCTGCCAACAGGCTCTCCTTGATGGCGCCCAGGTCCACCTTCTTGGGCTTGCTGTTCTTGCGCTTGGCGGGAGGGGCACTGGATGTTGTGGTCGAAGCAGGCTTGCCCACTCGTCTCTGCAAGTGAAGGGGAGGCGCCACCTCATTGAGGATCTGCTGGGCTACGTAGCTCCGACAAAGGTACTCGTTCATCATCCTCCTGAGAACAAACACAGAATAGAATGGAATACTCTTTATTACTATCCAGGGGCGTATATACAGTAGAGTTTTATTTTGGTGGATATCAACCGGGGGTTAGTGGGCATGGTATAGGTCCCAAATAATAGGGGGTCCCCGGTAAACTTTTGTATAATTTGGTGCAAAATGATGAGTTTTAAGGCTATCTGGCATCACTTTTTCAACCAATTTGTTGTGATGTTTTATGTTTGGTTAATGTCAAACACAACTAAGACCATTTTATGATACTTTTTATTAATACAATCTTGCTCACTTGATAGTGTTTACATGGAAAGGATTAACATTACTGTTTTGATTTACAACTTACACTATAATATAAAGTCAAGGTTTCTTGAAGCATTACCAAATCGGTGTATAACTTCATCGTCAGTGAGATGCATGTCTCTGTGAATAGATAACAATACTAGACCGTTGAGTCTGTTTTCAGAAGTAGAATTTCTTAGGTATGTTCTCAGCCAACTCAAACTCCGTTCGGCAATACCGGTAGCTACAGAGAGAGGTAAATTTGCCAACATTTTGATAAGGGTATAAAAGTCTTATCACACGCTTCAAGGACACTTGCTGCTGTTCTTGGCACGTTCATAAGAGCAAAGGCACTGAAGAGTAATAAGAGTTTATGTTGTTACACATAAGATCAGAGCAAACTGATCACAAGTATAATAGTTTTTAATGTCTTAAGTCATAAACAAATATTATATGTAACAAAAATTTCGGGAGGGTTGGGGGGGGGGGGGGGGGGAGGGGAGGAGGCACTCCCCTTATACACGTCCCTGTTACCATATATCGTTGGTAGAACAGGTCTATGAAAATCCTTACAAGGCTCTCCAGCCAAGAACGTCCAAGTTCTCCGGAGAAATACAGAGGGACAGGGCATTTTACATCCATTCTGCAGGTCAAGAAAATGATTGCAGTCCCCTACCCCCAGGTTTGGGGATCCATCAGAAATAGAACCTTTTATACCAGAAGAAGTTCTTGAAGTAATCAACCGAACAAAAAGCGACAAAGCATGTGAGCCAAACGAGATACTGTAACACTTGAAGGAAAGTAGTGAATTTCTCATAAAGGCCTGGATAACTTTATTCAATCAATGCCTTGTAATAGAATTTATTCTGTTACAGAGTCCCACCCTCAGGTTTTGTCTTTGTGCAGTTAAAGGCTATAGGCTGGTAGGTTTATTTTATGATTAGACCTCGGATTATTGGGCAAATGCCTATTTTGTTCCTTTAAGGATGGAAAATAGGCGATGAGATATCTTTGCGTTTCTTGAAAAGTTATCAATTCCTATGAAGTTTATTAGTGCCCTATAACAATAATAATATCGTATGACCTCGGGTGGCGGGTGCAAGCTTTGTTATTTGACACCCAGAGAGTAGCTTGCATGCCAACTTTCGTTGTTCCTTGAAGCACTATGAAAGTCAAGAAGGTTAGATATCTAAGCTCCTTGAACACTATAGCGCTTTCTAGAAAAGAAATGAGGAACTTTGTGTTGGCGGAAACTCCCTAAATGTCTATTTGACCCGTTGGTGCCTATTTTATACTGTTAGTGCCTAAAAGGACTAAAAGTTCATTTTCAGTGTAGCCTATTGCTTGGAAGGTTTGTAGTAATGCGAATAAGGTTCTGTACTATGAAAGCTGTAATTGAAACAGATTAGAACACTGTACATAAAGGATGGTTGATTGGTTCCTCAGTTTAGGGGCTGCGACAACGCGGTCATGTAGCCCCGTGCACTTTGGGTGTGTGTAGAATCTGTCTGATAACCGGCATTAATTGTCATGGCTGTATTAGTGTGTGTTATCTGTTCTTAATTCACGTAAGGGGCAGCAGACGGTAATTTCAAGTAGTTCTTGCTTTTGCTACCAAATGCTACCGTCCTTGACACCTAGCTTGTGGACTTGGCTACCAGATGCAATCGCAGTCAGCACCTGGCGGCGAACGTTGGAACTAATATAGCGTTATCAATTCTAACCTACAAATTTTGGTTTCACACAAGTGTAGTTAGTGGAAGGTTCTATGACATGGGACCGCCGACTTTACTTCCCCTCCGAAGGAAGGCATACTGAGGGATTTTTAACGCTCGTAAAAATCCGACTACTTCAGCCAGGTTTGAACCCGCGACCTTTCGCATAGAAGATCAGCATGCTAGCAACTACGCCATCGAAGCCGCCTGTACATAAAGGAGAAACAAGTACTGAATCCAGTCCTTGGACTATTCTGCAGTTTATTGCGCTCCGAAGGTCACTTTCCTAGAGAATGAAGAGGGTGGTGAGATGGCAGAAGTGAAAGTTGTCAGGAATGTAGATTATTATTATTATTAGCTTATGGAATTACGCACATAAAATTATAACAAGTACAAAAATACACTATGGCAATCGACAATATATATACAGGTGATTTCATAAATTAATGTCCAGATTGTTCAATCACTGCACAACCTGATCTGAAGCCTTCAGGAACTCATCCATGGATCCGGAGAACGCTCTTCTTTCACACTCCGTAACAATGTGATGAATTGTCTGTTCCACTTCACCTCAATCACAAAGAGGGGAAGATTTTAAGCCCCACTTATGAAGTAATGATGCACATCGACCATGGCCAGTTTGAACCCTATTGATAGCAACCCCAATTTTTCTTGGTAGGTCAAAGCCAGGAGGAGGATGGTTTGCATTAAATAAGGGCTGCCACTCATGAGGTACTTTGACGCACCATTCACTTTCCCATTCTTTTGTGGCACTGAAGTTACTTAAAATGAGTTCTTGAGTTGTTTGAATGGGTGGAGACCTGGACTCCAGACGATGAAATCCTCCAATTACGTCACCATGGATAGGGAGAGACTGGTTCGCTGTTATTTTATGGAATTCTCGGACCAAGTTCTTCATTCTTCTAAGTCTTGGAGGTTCGAGGTGACTTAATACAGGCAACCAGAATACAGGAGTGGATTTAACTGTGCCAGAAATGATTCGCATAGTCTGATTCAGAACAACATCGATCTTCCGAACATATGAGCAGATAAGAGGGTGCAGGGTGCAACATCTTGTTTCAGTGGAAATGTGTTTTTCTGCTTTTAAAATGATTTTATCGGACAAAAGACACAGCCTGACCGTTGACAATTCGGAAGAATGTTTGTAATATAGGCTACTGTGTAGACAATTATGGTAGTGGACAATAACCACGATATGAAAGCAAGCTCCATAAAGAGACAGTTAATTGGTTTTGTATTTCGACTTGCTCCTAGTTCCCGAAATCACTGACCCAGACAAATGCAGTAGATGAGATAGCTGTCACTGTCATCTCTACTTAGTATAAAACCAAGTCCCCGATTCTTGGATGATGTTACGGGTAAACTCGAGAACCACTGGATGGATTTTAATGCGGGTTTCACCATTTTGTTAAGGATATCTCGAGGATGATTTATGTAGAAAATAATTCATTTGTGATCAAAGAAAGCCGAGCAGTAACGATTTCAGTGGAAAAGTCGAAAAAAAACTGGCGTCCGAGCGCTTTGTAAGCTTACGCTGGACAAACCGTTAAAAATATCTAAATACTATGAGTGTAAGAATTGTTCAGCATGAAAAGTTCTACAAAATGTCCGTGAGAGCATATGTCTATCTTCAATACATCGCCCTCTATAAGTGTTTTTACGTTTTAATTTCTTCCAACCATGTCCATTCAACTACTGAGGCGACAGTTTACGAGCTAGCTAAGGGCGAGTCTATCATCCCTGTTAGAGCCTAGCCAGCGGGCGAACCTCTTGCCCCAGATACAGCCAGCAGCAAACCGTTGAGTCGTGTTGAGTCAAGACTTCTGAGAAGGGTGGTTGTGTTTGGAGTTTCCCTGGAAGTGCAACTCGGGTTTTCTTCATTTCGCCTGTGAAACACAGACAAGTTAAGATTGGATGGAAGGGGGATTTGAGTTTCATTCACCTCGCCATTCCCTGGAAGTGCAACTCTCATTTCGCCTACAGTCAATTTAAGATTGGACGGAAGGGGGATTATATTATATTAAATTATACTGATTGGCGTATAATCTCTACAAAACAAAGTCCCCGATTCTTGGATGTCACGGGTAATCTCGAGAACCACTGAATGGATTTTGATGCGGTTTTCACCATTCTGTAAAGGATTTCTCGTGGAAGGTTTCTTTAGAAAATTATTTATTTATAATCAAAGGAAGCCAAGCAGTAACGATTTCAGTGAAAGGGTCGAAAAAAAAAACCTGGCGTCCGTGCGCTTTTTAAGCTTACGCTGGGCAAACCGTTAAAAATATCTATATACTATGAGTGTAAGAATTGTTCAGCATGTTTTTACGTTTTTATTTCTTCCAACTATCTCCATTCAATTAATGAGGCGACAGTTTACGGGATAGCTTTCGTGTTCACTGCTGGAGGGAAAACGACTAATGTCGTATACAAGGAAATCTTACAAAACCTCTGTTAAAAGTAGCCTATCACCTTGCATTCATAACTGTTCGCGGGCGAAGCCAGAGTAGGTTGCTAGTATTTATATAAATGCAAAGTAAGCTGATAGGTGCTATCAGCTGGTTTTGAAGTTGTCTATTTTGGTTTTGTGTTTTGAGATTAGACACTGGACAAAGTAATTTTTGATGTGTAACATCTTTCCACTCGGTTGCTGGATATTTTTGTGGGACTGATTTTGAAAAATGGGACGGAAGTGGATCGGACGGAAGTGTGTAAGACGCACTGCCAGCTGGATCGTATCCCTCTTGGACATTCATCAACACACAAAAATCTTTTTTATTTACACACTAATCTAACTAACCCCGTGGCACTATAGCCCTTGAAGGGCCTAGGCCTACCAAGCGACCGCTGCCCAGCCAATTGGCCTGCAGATATTGGAGTGATGCGTGGTCAGCGCGTCGGGTCCCCTCGGCCGTTAATCTTGGTTTTCGTGACCGGGGCACTGCCTCACTGTCAGACAGCAACTCAATTGTCCACACGAGGCTGAGTGCACCCCGTTCCAGCCCTCACGTCAGTTTTAAAATCCCTGACGGAGCCGGGGATGGAACCCGGGGCCTCCGGGTGAGAGGCAGGCGCGCTACCCCAACACCACGGGGCCGGCATTTTACACACTAATAATACATAACAAATCCAAGACTCTCTTTTTTTCTACACTGCCTACTTGATATTTCTACTCTCGCACTGCCTTCTTGCTTGTTCTTGCACTGCCTTCTTGATACTCTGCTGCTAATCATATCAATATGACTCATTTTAACAGAATCCGTATGAAATTACGTGTTGGTCTATGAATCAACTTTTCATGATCTACTGCTGTGCACATTGCATTTACTCGCAAGTTGGCCTATTTATAGGGAATGTAAGGTTATCAGCAGTGTCGCGTCTATTAATCTAGTTGATCCATATCGTATTCTTTATTTAGGCTAGTGCTGGTGGAAGCTACAAATCATCTAATAAAATGAGTTCCGTATTATAAACTACAATATCTGTAAAACACTCCCTTTTACAACAGATTAATATTTGTGCCAATAATATTATAAAATACCGGTGTATCAACAATTTCACGTGAGGTTTCTTCTATGTCAGATTTACACATCATATGCGACTACTGTAAGGCTCGTAAAGCTTTTTATTTGTGAACCGAAAGTTATACTTTGTTCAACACTTGTTGGTGCTTGTGATTTGTTTATTTTTTTACTGATTACTGTTTTATTTTAATTACTTTAGTCATCATCATCATCATTTATTGCACTTATGAGCCTTTAAGGCGTACAGCGGACGAACAAAGGAAAGAAAGAAAGAAAGAAAGAAAGAAAGAAAGAAAGAAAGAAAGAAAGAAAAAGAAGAGAAAAAGTATTAACAAAGGATAGGAATCAGTCACGAAGGAGGAGGTAACAGTGGCGACCCCTGATTGTTATGAGTAGGATGTAATAGGATAGGCTTCTTATTAACATAAGATAATTATTGCAGCTGGGCTAAATTGAGATGTAGACTCGGTCTAATATTACTTATCCAGTCGGACAGCACTATTACCAATACAATACTATCAAATACCACTCCAAAGATCTGCATACGCTGAAAACAGACTATCCGTTCTTACCGCGCGAAATCGTAACCAATAAGCCCATAGTTTTGGTTTAAATTCAACCAATAGTGAAACTTGAGGATATCACTAGACGTCCTCCATTCAACTGTGAACCCTTTTATCCTCTGTTGGATAAATGATTCTATGTTTTATTTCTCCAATTAATAAATATTTCAACCAGCATCATGAAAGTAGCCAGACGGAGATGAGGAAATTTCAAGCATTGGTTGGAGACAGCGGGGACATACCTGAAGCAGGTTGAAAATAGGCTAAATATTTTAGCTGTGAAAGGAAATAGCATAGCGATGTGTCAGAAGGACAGGTGGGCCGCCTCAAATAGAAGCGACGTGCCGTCAGACATGCTGCTGGTATGTTCATTGTGATATTCGCGCCTAGAAGAAATATGATGCAGTAATGTGAGTGGCTGATGAGCAGGCTGGACACTCCTACGACGCCAAGATCTTCTATGAACCGCCAAATTACAGAAAATGTGAGAACCAATGAGAGAAGAATGCCTAGTTAACGCGGCAGGTCTAGCGTGGGCACGCTCGGCTAGCATTCACGCGGGAAATCGCCTAGACAAAATCTCTACGATCGATTCTAGGATTAATGAGCATATTCTTGACCTGTGCAATGTTACGAGTTCAGTGATAGCTATTTCAAGCCTGTACCACAATTATTTCGAGAAATTTTTACCTAAATTCCCCCCCCCCCCATCGAGACCTAGGGCCAGTTCTTTTATAAGTGGCATGAAGAGCCAAGACATTGACTACTATTCTGTGCGTCTACGGACGTGGACTTCTATTCTGTTCGTCTGAGAACGTAGACTATTATTCTGTGCGTCTACGGGCGTAGTCGTCTTATTACTGTGTTCGTCTGCGGACAGAACGACTTCTATTTTGTGTGCTTGGACACAGAAGTTATTGTAAAGTGTTAAATTCAGTGATAGATAGTCACAGTACTATATTGTAGGGGCAGTATCGTCGATAATTCGCCAACGAACTGTGACAGGGAAAGTAGTACCTGAACAGCGAATTTAGTAGTCAGATATCAAGTGTATAATAATCTAATTTTTGAAGCAGCGCCAGAGATGACACCGACGACTACAGAGGAAGTTTGGAATTCTCAACACTCCGTCCAGATGGCTGAGATGAGATAGAACCATTCAGTTGGGAAATGGCAGCAGACGTTCTTTGACGGGTGACTACAAGAGAGATGAGTACAAAATAATATTCTTTATTATTTGATAAATTAACTTATGGTTTATGGGACATATTTTTGTAGATACATTGCTTGTGTGATTAACGTAGTATATTTAGTTTTGGTCTGACACACTTTTGTATGGAAGCAGCTCGCACGAATGTAGTTAGTGGAAGGTTCTTGTTTTTGTATTGTGTTAACTAACGTAGCTATGTGAACGGCCGTGTTTGCATATGTTACGCAATGCGGTTAAAACGTCTCTCGGAGATCTGTTGTGTTTCAGAAGTAAGACTGAATTAATGTAATTATACAGTAGACTGGAGGGTAATTAAAATTGTTTAAGATTTATTATTGATCAGATTCAGTGTGACTATTGCCGATTGGAGCAATGTAATTTGTGACGAAGAGTAATCAGCTCTATCGTAGGTTTAAATATTGTGTTTAATGTTTGTGAGCACCTATTCAGCAGACCTGTGTGAAAAAGCGTCATGTCAGTCCCAGATGTGTGTATGTGTGTATTTTTGTGGTATTACAAGCGGGAATTTCAGCTGAGACTGATTTCTGTCAGCTTGGTACCCGGTCCATATTGTATCCTTGCGAGGGCAATTGTGGATATGTGATTATGTCTGACCATATGTTGAGTTGGATGAGATTTTTGTTGCTGTTGATTCCGTGAGGTAACGGAACAGCTGGTCGGCTATTTATATACACTGGACTGGGACACGACAAGTATTTGAGGAAAGGGGGGAGATGTTTCACAAGGCTGTCTGAACGTGCAAAGCATGGTCATTAGTGAGGAGTGCTCGTTGGCTCCCTAATTACTTAAATTTCAGATAAGAACTGATCAATGGTAAAAGAATTGTTGAAATAAATGGGAGTTGCCTACGAATCACGATAATCTCCGAAGCGTTACCTTAACATGCAGTTTCGTTCATATAAAGTAATCTTAGCCGGTCAGGCTTTTGTTGTTGTTGGTTTATTCCAGGTTTATTTTCATTTCTGTGACCCGTGAGTCACGTGCAATGCTGTCTTTCCTTGTGTGTATTGAGCAATTGGCCAGTTGGTAGCTCATGTTGTTAAGTGCGTCTTCGCACTAATGAGGATCTCAGAGAGATTCCTGTAAATAATAGATTTGTAGTGTGTGTCAGCACTAGAGTTTTTAAGGGTTTTTATTAATGTCATGCCCATATCCATAAACGTTGATTTACGTGATGATTGTTCGTGAGCACCGTGGCTGTTAACCCGTTGTAAACGAACGGTCATCCAAGTACTCATTTTCTCGTAGTTAGTCATCACGCGCACATAAAACTCAAATGCAAGGTAGTGGAACTAGGATCCACAATTTTATTATAAAGGGGGAGATCCATCTGACTCCTCAAAGTGTTAGATATTCCTGTCAGGGAAAAATTCAGGGAGGATATATTTTTATTATTGTTTTGTTTATTTTATTTTATGCACAATTAGTTATTAAATCTTGTTATTATCCTACGTCTTGTCTCCTTACTTTCTTAATTACAGTTTTTATCCTATGACCCTTGCCTCAGTAAAGCATGTTGTTTGGCGGACGTAAACATCACACTATGAACTGAGCGCGACCCCTTGATCAAGATTCTTGCATAAAACACTGCTATTCTGAAGGGTTCATAGGGATAAAACTGGCGCCCAACGTGGGGCCATTTACTGTGGTGTAACGGCGGAGATTACACATGTCAATAGTGGCGTATTTGAGTAAAACTGACATGCCGCAAGTGCAGGCAGATATGACAGTATTTAATCACCGGGAAGTGATATTTTATTAAAAGTAATTGAGGCGAAGTGGATACCGCCAAATGTGTGAAAAATAAATTAAAATCAGGAGTTTGCAAAGTAAAATACGGTTCACGTTTTTGTCTTTTAAATTAAAGTAAAATTAATATGTGATACCGGGCGCCCAATGATAAAATTAAAACTAGATTTGCTTAGAAAATCAAACTCATGGAAATATTAGGAGGCTGTAGCCTAAAATGACAATTAATACTTGGTTAATTAGTCAGTGTTAATATCAGATCAGGATGACAATTTAATGACTAAATATGTGCTTGGGTTTAAAATTAAATTGAGTAAAACTAGAACCACTCAGAGATGCAATTGACTAGTGGGAGTAAATGTAAAATAAATGAACTGAGTTGGATAAAGAAAGTAAATGTGCATTGGATTTTATGTGTGTGTCAAAGGGCATTGCTTTATGCCATTTCCCTAATGTCTCATATAAAGTGTGTATTATGGCAACGGTGGAGCAGATCCAGGAGATCATTGAGAGTGCGGCGAGGAGAACACAGGAATTGTTGGATACTAAATTGGCGGAACAAAGCGTATCGCTAAACACGAAGTTATCTGAACAAATAAACACTAAACTATCAGAACAGAGTCAATCTATAAACACTAGTATATTAGAACAAAGTGAGTCTATAAACAAATTATCTGAGCAGAGTGAATCGCTAAAAACGAAACTATCAGAACAAAGTGAATCGCTAAATACTAAACTGTTAGAGCAAAGTGAATCATTGCAGACACAATTAAACAATAGTAGGCTAGAACAAAGTGAATCGCTAAATACTAAACTGTTAGAGCAAAGTGAATCATTGCGGACACAATTAAACAATAGTAGGCTAGAACAAAGTGAGTCTATAAACAAATTATCTGAACAAAGTGAACAATTGCGGACACAATTAAATAACAGTAGAATTGAACAAAATGAATATCAGGCGGAACAAGCTAGGTTATTAAAGAGTGAAATTAATGACACTATCAATTCGCAGTTAGAGGCGCAAAATATTAAAAACACGAACCAATTAGCTTCGTTAACCGCAGAAATGAAAGATCACACTAATCAACAGATGGTATTACTGGCCCTAGATGTTAGCAAGAATAATGAGAAACAATTAGAGCAGATTAAAAAAATGGAAGATATTTTTGATCAAAAACTTAGCATTCTGGATGAAACGGTGTTGGCTAAATTAGAACAAATTGAAATAGCATGCACAATGAATACAAGCGAGGTCAAAATAGCTCAGGATAAATTGGAAGGACGATTTAAGGAGATGGAGAAAAGCGGCAGGGTCATTCAACAACAATTATCAGCAGTAGATGAAAACATATCCGGCATAATTAAAGATATGGACCGTGTCGAGATAAAATCAGCGGAACAATGGGAAAGCCTTAAAACGGAGCAAGAGCAATTTAAGAGTACATTAGACGAAAGGCTGAGCCAGATAGAAAGTAATCAGGATGACACAAAAAGCCAGATCGAAGGGCAAGTAAGCACGATTAAAGAACAAATAAGGAAAGATTGGAAGAAAATGAATATTGATTCTAAAGAGGAAAGATCCACCATTCTAAAAACAGTAGGCGAAAATCACACGCGTATTCAAGCTTTGGAGCAAGAGGTGAAAAATAAACTTAAAGAGCAGACGGATAGGATCATTAAAGCCGAACTCCGCTCATTAGAACAATCATCTATATTTAGAACGGGAACAGTGAAAGACAAGCCGGATAACTCAAATAGTCCAGAGTCCAGCACAGCAGGAAGTCAGACTCAGGCAGACAGCCCATTAACAACAAACACGGAAGGATTTCGTAAGAATGTAGATAGGAGCTCGACACCACAAGACGGTCATCAGCCCACACAACTTATTCAAGTAATTCGCTCAAATGACTACAAACCGCAGAAATACACGGAAAATTCAGGGGTGACACCTAAAGCCTTTATCAAAGAGATGGAAGACCATTTCAATGACACTGGGGTACCTGAAGCACGAAGATTAAGGATGATGGAGAGATTTTTATCGGGAAATGTCCTCACATGGTTTTTAAGCTTCAAATATACATTTGGAAACATGTCAGATTTCAACTTAGCGTTTCTGCGCAAATACTGGTCGCCCGCAACACAACATAGTCTAAGGATGGAGCTTTACTCTAGGAAGTATCAAACCACCCAGCAAACAAAATACTCAGATTTCTTTAACATGCAAATGTTAAAATTTCGTGACCTTGATTACCCATTAAATGAAGCAGATCTGGTGATGACTATAGCGAGACAAATGCCAGTAAACGTACAACAAGTACTAGTCGCAGCGAACGTTAGTACGGCCCTACATGCAGAGCAGATACTACGGCAAATAGATGAGACTACATCTCATAGTCATTATAGAGGGGGAAGACAGCTGGAGTTAGTCAATACTACAGAGGTCATTAAACCAAAACAGGCAAACACCAAAACGCAGGGCACTAACACAAGCACTTCCACACCTAGGCGAAACCAGGAAGAAGGAGAAAACAGACCATATCAGCGTAACGAAAATCAGTACAACAATAGGTCATACCAAGGTAACAATAGATACCAACAGAGAGGATATCAGCAATGGCGTGAAAATCGAAGGAATGACAGGCCTTATGGAAGATACGGTGATTACAATGCTAATCAAAGATGGAAAGGAAGAAGAGATCAAAATCAAGGAGAGCCACGTAACTATCGAGATGACTGGGATGATAGGCACGCTCAATCGCAAAATTACTTAGAGGAGTTACACGCTAGTCAAGGTGGAGAGATAGGAAGATGGGAAAAGGCCATTGGCAACATGAAGAATCCTGATACACATACTGAGGAAGCTGGAAGTCTACTGAGACAACAGGGATATCAAGGACATGAGCGACAGAAGGATGATGGGAGTCGCAATGGAGCTAAAAAAATGTTAAATTTGGATAAAGGAGACAGGCTACAAACACAACAGTCGGAAGTTGAAGATGGATGGATAGTAGCGAACATACAAGAATGGATTGCTTTGCCAGAAGACTGCATGGAGAAGACGGTGAAACCACGGAACGATGAGATTAGGCAGTTACCCATTATTTACGCAAGGATTGGTGGAATTAATATAAGATGTTTATTGGATACGGGGTCACAGATCAGTCTGGCATCGGAGGCCTTGGTTCGAGAGTTGGGACGGAGTCAGAGTATACCTGTAATTCCGGTACCACAGCTCAAAGTGAGGGGTGTTATTCCTGAACGCACCGTCACTTGTAAACGTCAGGCATACTTAGAGCTGAACATATTGGAACACACTTTTGGGCAAACATTCATTATCATGGCAAAGATGAATTTCAATATAATTCTTGGTGCGAATTTTATTTGTGACTATCAAGCAGTGATAGATTTGCACAAGAATACTGTCAGTTTTAGAGAGTATGATCAGCTGAAAAATGTGGGATTGCATATGGATGAAATCACTACCGGAAGAGATGTAAATTCTTGGGCATTGGAAGCAATATCGGAAGAGACGGAAGAGGAGGTACGAAAGGCAGAAGATAACATCATAGAAGGAGCTGTTGTGGAACTAGATGAGGAGAGTGAATCCCAGGAGATATGGTCTTTATTAACAGAAGGAGATAACAGTGATGCACAATTTGAAGAGTTAATACCGGATGCACTCAGCAGGAACCCAGAGCCTGATAATGAAGAAACAGCGATGGTACAACACTTGGAGTTAACACCGAAGGACTGGGAATTCTTGGAGGAGTTACGTGAGATACAGCGAGAACAGGAAGCGGAACCATGGATGATGCTTTTAATTCATTACTTCAGAAAGCAACTACCTACAGGAACACCTGCATTTCGAGAAGCGAAAGCCAAAGAAGGAAGATATGTTTATGTCAACAATTTGCTGCACAAATGGGTAGATAATGACCACACCAAGTTACGCATATTAGTACCTGCATCGTTACAACGAGGATTGACATGGCATACGCACGAAAGTTACGGTCATGTGGGCGTAGATAAGTGCGAAGCGACGATAGGAGAGACATTTACATGGCCACGTATGAGAACAACTATATGTGACGTCATTACAACTTGTGATCCGTGTCAGAGGACAAAGCCCAATAATTACTTAATGAGGCAGTATCCCAGACCATTGCTACCTCAGAAACCATGTGAGCTACTGGCACTCGACTGTTTCGGTCCAATTCCGAAGGGAAGGCGAGGTTGCCGTCATTTGCTAGTGTGCATTGATGTATTTTCTAAATTCGTAGTACTATGCCCTATTCAGAAAACGACATCGAAGCAGGTACTCAGTCGCATTCGAAATAGAGTGATTCCAATCCTTGGAAAACCAGAGTTTATATTATCAGATCATGGCAGTTATTTCACAAGCACCGAATTCAAGAAAGGTATGGAAGATATGGGTATAAAACACGTTTTAAGCAGTATCCGACATGCCCAAGCAAATCCAAGTGAAAGAGCAATTAAGTGTGTAACTTCATATTTGAGGATCTTCATTCCGAACGAACACCACAAATGGGTCGATAAAATTAAGGATGTAGAGACATGCATGAATTCTACCAGGCACGAGTCAACAGGACAGATCCCTATGGTCCTACACAAGAACGAGTATCCAGTAAGAACGTGGAAAAGCATCATTAACTGTCCACAAGATCCAATGATAGCACCTGACTTGCGAATTGAGAGGACGAGAGCCTACATGAGAAAACCAGCTCGTTTTGGTGAAACGACCTGCTACATCGGACCCAGAAAAGAAAATCTTCAGTAAGTTCTGCGAAAAGTTCATAGGACCCTATTCTATCGTAAGAAACCTTGGAAACAATGCTTACAGAGTGAAAGAATTGAGCACAGGAACAATGTCAGTCTACAACGCTGCCAACCTAAAAATGTATCGTCGAAGTGAGCCATGGGAGCGCCAAAATTAATGATGCAGTTTGAATATATGGACGTCCTAATATCAACAAAGTGCACGAGGAGCAGTTGAGTACGGCACGTAAACGAGGAAGTAGAGTGGTTGTTGACAAACATTAACGAGACGAGCAGAGTGTTGCCTCAGGCACCAGAGCGTCATGCAGCAGACTGAGAGGGGAGATACGAGCAGGAAATGAAAACGAGTAAATGCCATTCAAGACAGGAGCGACTAGACCAGTAATAGAAAAGGGGTGATTCCGAAATAAAACAAGTTGGCCTACGGAAGTCTTTTTAAAATTGTCGACTTTATTCCTAAGTTCGAAATTTTGTGAGTGGGAGAGTTGTGAACCCTTTTATCCTCTGTTGGATAAATGATTCTATGTTTTATTTCTCCAATTAATAAATATTTCAACCAGCATCATGAAAGTAGCCAGACGGAGATGAGGAAATTTCAAGCATTGGTTGGAGACAGCGGGGACATACCTGAAGCAGGTTGAAAATAGGCTAAATATTTTAGCTGTGAAAGGAAATAGCATAGCGATGTGTCAGAAGGACAGGTGGGCCGCCTCAAATAGAAGCGACGTGCCGTCAGACATGCTGCTGGTATGTTCATTGTGATATTCGCGCCTAGAAGAAATATGATGCAGTAATGTGAGTGGCTGATGAGCAGGCTGGACACTCCTACGACGCCAAGATCTTCTATGAACCGCCAAATTACAGAAAATGTGAGAACCAATGAGAGAAGAATGCCTAGTTAACGCGGCAGGTCTAGCGTGGGCACGCTCGGCTAGCATTCACGCGGGAAATCGCCTAGACAAAATCTCTACGATCGATTCTAGGATTAATGAGCATATTCTTGACCTGTGCAATGTTACGAGTTCAGTGATAGCTATTTCAAGCCTGTACCACAATTATTTCGAGAAATTTTTACCTAAATTCCCCCCCCCCCCCCCCCCCCCCATCGAGACCTAGGGCCAGTTCTTTTATAAGTGGCATGAAGAGCCAAGACATTGACTACTATTCTGTGCGTCTACGGACGTGGACTTCTATTCTGTTCGTCTGAGAACGTAGACTATTATTCTGTGCGTCTACGGGCGTAGTCGTCTTATTACTGTGTTCGTCTGCGGACAGAACGACTTCTATTTTGTGTGCTTGGACACAGAAGTTATTGTAAAGTGTTAAATTCAGTGATAGATAGTCACAGTACTATATTGTAGGGGCAGTATCGTCGATAATTCGCCAACGAACTGTGACAGGGAAAGTAGTACCTGAACAGCGAATTTAGTAGTCAGATATCAAGTGTATAATAATCTAATTTTTGAAGCAGCGCCAGAGATGACACCGACGACTACAGAGGAAGTTTGGAATTCTCAACACTCCGTCCAGATGGCTGAGATGAGATAGAACCATTCAGTTGGGAAATGGCAGCAGACGTTCTTTGACGGGTGACTACAAGAGAGATGAGTACAAAATAATATTCTTTATTATTTGATAAATTAACTTATGGTTTATGGGACATATTTTTGTAGATACATTGCTTGTGTGATTAACGTAGTATATTTAGTTTTGGTCTGACACACTTTTGTATGGAAGCAGCTCGCACGAATGTAGTTAGTGGAAGGTTCTTGTTTTTGTATTGTGTTAACTAACGTAGCTATGTGAACGGCCGTGTTTGCATATGTTACGCAATGCGGTTAAAACGTCTCTCGGAGATCTGTTGTGTTTCAGAAGTAAGACTGAATTAATGTAATTATACAGTAGACTGGAGGGTAATTAAAATTGTTTAAGATTTATTATTGATCAGATTCAGTGTGACTATTGCCGATTGGAGCAATGTAATTTGTGACGAAGAGTAATAAGCTCTATCGTAGGTTTAAATATTGTGTTTAATGTTTGTGAGCACCTATTCAGCAGACCTGTGTGAAAAAGCGTCATGTCAGTCCCAGATGTGTGTATGTGTGTATTTTTGTGGTATTACAAGCGGGAATTTCAGCTGAGACTGATTTCTGTCAGCTTGGTACCCGGTCCATATTGTATCCTTGCGAGGGCAATTGTGGATATGTGATTATGTCTGACCATATGTTGAGTTGGATGAGATTTTTGTTGCTGTTGATTCCGTGAGGTAACGGAACAGCTGGTCGGCTATTTATATACACTGGACTGGGACACGACAAGTATTTGAGGAAAGGGGGGAGATGTTTCATAAGGCTGTCTGAACGTGCAAAGCATGGTCATTAGTGAGGAGTGCTCGTTGGCTCCCTAATTACTTAAATTTCAGATAAGAACTGATCAATGGTAAAAGAATTGTTGAAATAAATGGGAGTTGCCTACGAATCACGATAATCTCCGAAGCGTTACCTTAACATGCAGTTTCGTTCATATAAAGTAATCTTAGCCGGTCAGGCTTTTGTTGTTGTTGGTTTATTCCAGGTTTATTTTCATTTCTGTGACCCGTGAGTCACGTGCAATGCTGTCTTTCCTTGTGTGTATTGAGCAATTGGCCAGTTGGTAGCTCATGTTGTTAAGTGCGTCTTCGCGCTAATGAGGATCTCAGAGAGATTCCTGTAAATAATAGATTTGTAGTTGTGTGTCTGCACTAGAGTTTTTAAGGGTTTTTATTAATGTCATGCCCATATCCATAAACGTTGATTTACGTGATGATTGTTCGTGAGCACCGTGGCTGTTAACCCGTTGTAAACGAACGGTCATCCAAGTACTCATTTTCTCGTAGTTAGTCATCACGCGCACATAAAACTCAAATGCAAGGTAGTGGAACTAGGATCCACAATTTTATTATAAAGGGGGAGATCCATCTGACTCCTCAAAGTGTTAGATATTCCTGTCAGGGAAAAATTCAGGGAGGATATATTTTTATTATTGTTTTGTTTATTTTATTTTATGCACAATTAGTTATTAAATCTTGTTATTATCTTACGTCTTGTCTCCTTACTTTCTTAATTACAGTTTTTATCCTATGACCCTTGCCTCAGTAAAGCATGTTGTTTGGCGGACGTAAACATCACACTATGAACTGAGCGCGACCCCTTGATCAAGATTCTTGCATAAAACACTGCTATTCTGAAGGGTTCATTAACATAAGATAATTATTGCAGCTGGGCTAAATTGAGATGTAGACTCGGTCTAATATTACTTATCCAGTCGCACAGCACTATTACCAATACAATACTATCAAATACCACTCCAAAGATCTGCATACGCTGAAAACAGACTATCCGTTCTTACCGCGCGAAATCGTAACCAATAAGCCCATAGTTTTGGTTTAAATTCAACCAATAGTGAAACTTGAGGATATCACTAGACGTCCTCCATTCAACAGAACAAACCTGCCCCTTCTCGCTCAAGGGCTACCCATACATTTCTAAAGCTATAAACACATGCTTTGAGGAAGCAAGGCTTCCTTCCTCAGCCTTCTACTCCGGGCGGTGAAGGTCACACTTCACCCATCTAGGGATGAAATGTAGGACTAGTTACAAGTACTGACAGTGACAGTAAGGCAGCGCTTATCGAGAGGGCGCGCATTGTAGCCCCAAACACTATTTTACTAAACAATATTAATTTAATTTTTTAAAACAGTTACAACTGAGAGCCGACTATAGGATGATCCTCACGTCCTACATGGAGGAATCGCAACTGGGAAGTATCTATTGCAGATATCATTCCAACGCTGCCGGTCTCTAGGTTCATTTTCCACCGACTTGCTGAAATATTGTCAATACTCGATCCTTCCGTCGCGTCTTGGGACGTCCCCTTAGGTGTCTTCCTGCAGGTTGTGAATGAAGGACTCGGTTTTGGATGGATTCATCAGCTCGAAAGATGTGGCCAGACCACTGTAACCTCTTCTGTCCTGGTGACAAATAAATTGTTTTCTTGTCGTTTCTTGTATGTTCGCATTAACTGATCTCTCATTTTTTAAACTTTTACTACCAAATACAGATTACAAAATAATAGCGATGCTCCGTAATGATGTACAAAATACCAGGTCCTATTCAGGACAAGTTGAGGTTATTTTTCACCGTTGCTTGTATTGTCCTTCTCACCTTCGCGTTATAGATGTAAACTAGCTGTAATGTGTCGAGCATGAGGACACAAGTCACCGCTAAGTGACTTCCCGCGCGGGCGCGCACCGTGAAGCGTCAAGTTCAGACGCGCTGCCAACTTCTTCATTACATGGAACAGAGCGCACGCCTCTTTTATAAGCTGCTGTATTCTTGTATTCATTTTATAAATGAATCAATTTACTAGGAACTGTAACTAGAACTCGGCGAGATTATTTATTGACACATTCATAATAATATATGTATACCGTATATATTTTTAGCGTATGGCTTTTCATGCCGGGAGTGTGCAAGAACATGTTCGCCTCGTCCGAGTTTGTAGCTGCTTCTATGCGGACGCCCATGGGGTGAGCTACACGTACCGTCACGTGTGGAGTATTGTCTCGGGAGGAAAGTGTGATTGTAAGGACGAGGAGTTGGAACGTAGCGGCTGTGGCCTATAGTTAGTGACCAACCCCGGCATTTGCCTGGAAGGAAGATGAGAAACCACAGAAGACCGTCTTCAAGGTTGCCGATGGGGGGATTCGAACTCCTCGCCTCCCGGGTGTGAGCGACTGCCTGCACCCACGCCGTAACTACCATGGCTAATTCACCCAGTATAATAATAATAATACATATATATATATATATTTTTAAATAACGTATTAGCTTAGCTGTGAGCCTCCGTGGCTTAGGCGGCAGCACGCCGGCCTCTCACCGCTGGGTCCGTGGTTCAAATCCCGGTCACTCCATGTGAGATCTGTGCTGGACAAAACGGAGGCAGACAGGTTTTTCTCCGGGTACTCCGGTTTTCCCTGTCGAAATTTCATTCCAGCATCACTCTCCACTATCATTTCATTTCATCTGTCATTCATGTAATCATTGCCCCAGAGGAGTGCGACAGGCTTCGGCAGCCGGCACAGTTCATATCCTCGCCGCTAGATGGGGGCTTCATTCATTCCATTCCTGACCCGGTCGGAGACTGGAAGCAGGCTGTGGATTTTCATTTTCATTAGCTTAGCTCGGCAACCCATTCCTCTACCGTCGCGAAGACGGTGTGTGGGAGCTGAACACACTTTGACACTGGGGATGGTTACAGGCGACCGCTAACTTGGGTTGGTTCGTTCCTCAGTTTAGGGGCTGCGACAAAGCGGTTATGTAGGCCTAGCCCCGTGTAGTTTGGGTGTGTGTAGATAACCGGTGTTAATTGTGATGACTGTATTAGTGTGTGTTATCTGTAATTCATGTAAGGACTGCAGACGAACAATTTCACGTAGTTCCTACTTTTGCTACCAAATGCTACCGTCAACGACACCTAGCTGTGAACTTCGCTACTAGATGCTACCGCAACTGGCACCTGGCTGCGAACGTTGGAAGTATAGAACGTTAATCAAATCTAACTTACACATTTAGCTTCACACAATTGCAGTTAGTGGAAGGTTGTTTTACATGCCATAAATCTATGACATGAGCCCGCCGGCTTTACTTCCCCTCCGAAAGAAGGCATACTGAGGGATTTTTAACGTTCTTAAAAATCCGACGATTTTATTTGGGTTTGAACCCGCGACCTTAGGCATACAGGCTCAGCATGCTACCAACTGCGCCATCGAAGCCGCCCAGTAACTTGGGCCTAATTAAGGAAGGCTCAGGCAAGGGATTTGGGAAGAAAGTCAGCCGTGGACCTGTTGAAAGGACCCGTTCCGGCATTTACCTGGTGATGAAAATCAGAAAACACGAAAACCATTTACAGGACGGCCGAGGTGGGAATCGAACCCACGCTCTCCCGATTTATATATTTAATCGTATGGTGAGTACAGCAAGGAATTTATACGTCCAGGTCCAAGTTCTTCAACCACACAGCAGCACTTTCTGAAAGATGAAACAGGTCGCTGGGGCTTCCGGAGTAGGCATGAAGAGGGCAGCACAGGATGACATGGTCCATGGTCTGCTCCTCTTCACTGCATTCACACATTGGAGAATCCATCCAGCCCCATTTATGGCGCAAGAAATTACAGCGCCCATGCCCAGTTCTCAGTCTGTTGAGGCGACACCATAGTTTCCTTGGGAGGTCAAATCCATTCATTTTCCGAGTTGGATTTATCTCATGAGCATTAGTACCAGATGTTGAATTTGACCACTCTTCCTGCCAGCTCCGGTTTAGGTTAAAATTGTCCCTCAAGAGTCGGCCGGCCAATACACTTGCTGGTCTCCTAGATCGAAGTCGTTGTGGCGATGGGTAACAAAATTCCTGGTGAACTGGTAATGAGGGAGATGGCCGGATCTTCTTTGCTTCTCTCAGCAGAGCTTCCTTTCTCCTCAGGTGGGGGTGGTGGGAAATAGCTAAGAACAGGTAACCAGTGGCGAGGTGTAGACTTTACAGTACCAGTTACGCAGCGCATGGTTTCATTCAACTTAGTATCTACTTTATGCTCATGTGCACTTTCCAGCCATACAGGGGCGCAGTATTCCGCTGCAGAGTAGACAAGACTAATGCCCGCCAATCGTAAGCAGTCAGCCGAGGCGCCCCATGAACTACCACAAAGCTTGTGTAGGATGTTATTCCTTGTAGTGATTTTGTGAGAGAGCTTGGTGAGATGTTCTTTGTAGCTTCAAGTTCTATCCAGCATTTTAGGGTTCTCGGTCACCGTGGCCGGTATAATAATAAATAATATCCACAGTAATCAAACCTGAAGCACTCACTATATGCCTCAGAAACCTCGTTCATTGGAGGCAGATCTCTTAATAAAGACGTAAAGAAACAAGAAAAATCTTTGGTCCAGTCCGCTCAGAAGGAATCTGGATGAAACGAAAGTCTCAAGAGCTTTATTATTAGCATGCTGGAAATATTACTGGCACCTTCAGGAAAAGGCGATTGAAGTTCTGCGGCCACATTCTCACAATGAACAATGACAAGCTCGCCCAAAGGATTCTCAACATTGTTCTCTTAATGACAGTCAAGAAGAACTGGCTTCGTGAAATAGGAGGATTCGGTGGCGTAGTTGGTAGCATGCTGAGCTTCTATGCCCAAGGTCGCGGGTTCAAACCCGGCCGAAGTCGTCAGATCTTTTAAGAGCGTTATAAATCCCTCAGTATGCCTTCCTTTGGAGGGGAAGTAAAGCCGGCGGGTCCATGTCATATATATATATTTATTTATTTATTTATTTATTTATTTATTTATTTATTTATTTATTTATTTATGGCATGTAAAAGAACCTTCCACTAAGTACACTTGTGTGAAGCTAAATTATAGGTTAGATTTGACTAATGTTCTTAGGTTCCAACGTTCGTCGCCAGGAGCCGACTGCGGTGTCATCTAGTAACCAAGTTCAGAACTAGTTTTTGTTGACGGTGGTGTTTGGTAGCAAAAGTAGGAACTACTTGAAAATTGAATATCTGCAGTCCTTAGTTGAATTAAAAACAGACTAGCGGACCCGTGCGAGAAATCTCGCATGTTCATAAACCACACTTTCCCCAATAGGTTGATAATGAGACACTTAAGGAGAGAGGTTGTTAGGCTTTTATTTCAACCAAATAATTACTGTATAGAATACTATTTACATTTCAGTTAGAAATCCAAGTTCTACGCTCCCTAACTGAAGAAGGCAATCACTGAAAATTGGATCATCATAACACTCACTGGTTATTCGATATGTATGAAATTATACTATTTGAGTAGGCCTACTCATTCCATTGATTTACTGTTTCTGAAATGCATGCAAAATTATAAAGGAAAGACCTCAGAATGTTAAAATGACATGAAACAGGCGTCACAGCAGCCAAAATGTAAAATGGACAGCAATTATGGGGCGTATTTTCCTACAGCAAAAGTAGCTGCAAATCGCACACTTCGTACATTTCTTTAAAGTCATTTTTTAAAGAAATTATATATATTTATGAAATTAGAGTGCAACACGTCTCTGCTAATGTCTATTCTTTTTCATTTGTCACGATCGGTCGCTTGTGAGCGCCGCAGGAGGGATCTATACTACTGAAATAATGTATATGATAGCACAGCCATCACAATTAACACTGGTTATCAGACAGATTCTACACACACCCAAAGTACACGGGGCTACATGACCGCGTTGTCGCAGCCCCTAAACTGAGGAACGAACCAACCAACCTTAGTGAAATAGAAAATGATCTTCAAGAAATTGGCATTACAGCGGAAATTTTACTAGATCGTCTCCATTTCATGACATTAATCAATAATCATAATTTCTCAGAGAAAATTACTACCACGACCAAGAAATTATGGACGGCAGAACAGAAGAAGATTTTCGGTGCCCAGATGAAGAAATTCTGGGAGAAGAAAAAAACATCATTAGCAAAATAAGTTCTATCTTCTATCGCGCTCCACAGATGTGCATCATCATCATCTTGCACAGTTTCCAGCCACTGGCCGGGTCTGTTAGGAACACAAGCCTCTCCAACGTCTTCTGACTTCCCACCATCTCTCAGCCTCCACCCTTGTCCAGTCTTCTCTTCTCTTCTTCACGCTTTCTTCCACCCCCTTCAGCCACCTGTCTCTCGGTCTCTTTCCTTCCCACTTCGTCTCGTGTATCCTCCTGGGTATCCTCTTCTCCTCCATTCATTTTACATATTCATACCATCTAAGTCTAGATTTCTCTATACCATCCTGTAATGGTTCCTCCTTCATTAATTCTCTGGTCCTCTCATTTCTTATTCTGTCCATCTTTGTAGCTCCAATACTGCTTCTCAAGAACCTCATCTCACTTCTCCCTTCCTTTCACAACCCAGGTCTCCGAGGCATACGTCAGGATAGGGACATAGTACGTCCGATATATGATCTTTTTGCTGTTCTGAGGGACATCCTTGCTCCATAACATGCTTCTCACACTCCTCCGAAATGCTTCTGCCTGCCTCCCCCGCTCATTTACTTATCTATCGTTTCTTCCATTATCTTGTACCAGGCTTCCCAGATACTTGAAACTCTCCACTTTCTTCAGCTGTTCCCCACCAATTGTTATTCGCGTTGTGGTTCTTTCCTTCTTCCTTGTTGTGATCACCATCTCACTCTTATTTATGCTAAATTTCATCCCATATCCTTGTATTATTCCTTCCCACACGTCCAACTGTTCCTGTACTTCCTCCTCCTTGTTTCCCCAAATCATCTGCAAACACCATAATGATACATAATGTGCATAATGAAGTAAAACATTACAAGTAGTTCCGTGAAGAACTATACAGCCTATTTTCATATATCCTACTGTTGTTAATTGCCTCTATCAATATACAAAATTTCAGTTTGATTGCTGTAATAGATTCGTAAATATTGAGAACCGCCTAAATATTTCGGATGGTCGCCATGTTGGATTTATATATATAGTCTGGGACAGCTTAAATGAGTTACTAGATCAAGACAGGGTAGGCAACATTAACAGCCGTCCCCTATGCTTACGTAAATGTTGGTTTATGGTTGCATTTCTTTAAGGTAAGTTGTTTTCAGCCGCGAGCACATTGTCGCCAACCCTGCTTAAAATCCCGCCATCTCCAAAGACCATAATACCAGTAAAATTCCGTACCACACAGTTGCCGACATGTTTCTGGCAATAACTCCCAGAATGCATTTTTCACAAAGTCAGCCAACATTATAATTACGACTGTAACTAATGACTTATTATTTAAATAATTTCACAGTTTTCTTTGGAAATTCAAGTCTAAAGAAGACTAAGTGCTGTAATATTAAGGACACAAATGGAAAGCCTCTAACAGGGAAGAAAAGGTTGAGAGATGGAAAGATTACATCGAGAGTTTGTATAAGGGAAAGGAGATTGAGAATCATGTAATGGAAATGGAGGAGGAAATTGATGAGGATGCGAAAGGAGATTTAATATTGAGATCAGAATTTGATAGAGCTTTGGAAGACTTAAGCAGGAACAAAGCACCAGGCATAGATGATATACCGATTGAGTTGCTACGCTGCATAGAAGATGAAGGTCTGATCAGGTTATTTCACTTGGTGTGTAGGATTTATGAGACAGGTGAGGTACCCCCTGATTTCAAGAAGAATGTAATCATCCCTATACCAAAGAAAGTGGGAGCTGACAGATGTGAAGATTACCGTACGATCAGCTTGATTACTCATGCTTCAAAGATCCTGTCTAGAATAATTTACAAGAGGATTGAAAGCCAGATAGAAACGGAGTTGGGTGAAGACCAGTTTGGTTTCAGGAGAAATTTAGGAACAAGGGAAGCTGTACTAAGTCTTAGGCTGATTTTGGAAGGTAGAATAAGGAAAGATAAGAGAACGTTCATGGCATTTGTAGACTTAGAAAAGGCTTTTGATAACATTGATTGGACTAAATTGTTTGACATTTTGAAATCGATGGGAATAAAGTACAGGGATAGGAGGGTGATATACAATCTGTACAGAAACCAGACAGCAGTCATTCGAGTTGAAGGACATGCGAGAGAAGCTGGTATTCAGAAAGGTGTAAGGAAAGGCTGTAACTTATCACCCATACTTTTCAATCTTTACATTGAACAAGCAATGAAGGAAATTAGAGAAAAATTTAAAGTGGGAGTGAAGATTCAAGGAGAAATAATTTCAACTTTGAGATTTGCTGATGACATCGTCATCTTGGCCGACAAGCCTGAGGATTTGAATGAGTTTTTGAATGGTATGGACTCCGTCTTACGGAAAGAATTCATGATGAAAATTAATAAATATAAAACAAAAGTACTGGAATGCAGCCGAAATAAATCAGATACCTCTATAGAGATCAAATTGGCAGGTGAAAAGCTGAAGGAAGTAGGAGACTTCTGTTACTTAGGAAGCAGAATAACCAGTGATGGACGAAGCAAAGAGGATATAAAAAGTAGGTTGGCTCAGGCAAAGAAAGCATTTCTACAAAAAAGGAATCTGCTGACATCGAATATAGATTTAGGAATAAGGAAGTCATTTTTGAAAGCCTTTGTCTGGAGCGTGGCGCTCTATGGAAGTGAAACGTGGACTATTGGTGCAGCAGAAAAGAAGAGAATTGAAGCATTTGAAATGTGGTGTTACAGGAGAATGATGAAGATCAGATGGGTAGATAGGGTTACAAACAAAGAGGTATTAAGACGAGTGGGAGAGGAGAGATGTTTCTGGCGACTGTTAATGAAGAGAAGAGATAGGTTGGTAGGACACATACTAAGGCACCCAGGAATAGCAAGCTTAGTTATGGAAGGAAGGGTCGAGGACAAAAACTGTAGGGGTAGACCAAGGTTAGAATATGTTAAACAGATTGCCTCGGATGTAGGGTGTCGGAGCTATGTAGAGATGAAACGATTAGCTCAGGACAGAGAGGCGTGGAGAGCTGCATCAAACCAGTCAAAAGACTGAAGACTCAAACAACAACGAAGTTGTAACAAGTTGTACAAGGTAAGTACTAGTAATATACATCGATTAAAACAGTTTATACAGTTATTATAGACTCTTGATATGTGTGTGTCAAATCCACTTGTCTGAGATGTTTCGAAGCTTTTATTTAATTAATTTTTGGATAAATTCTTATTTAGATTTCATCATGACGCCTAAAAAATACGAGAACAAGATTGGAGATGGATTGGAGTAACTCTACAAAGATCACTACAATTTAAGTAAGTAGGCCTAGCCTAGACCTACACAATTTAAAGTACAGAGTTATTTAATCGTTGTTTTATTTATTTTTATATTCAGTCAGAGCACAAATAACGTAATAAAAAACCTTAATGGTCTTTGGAAATTGCATTTTCCGTATAGGCCTAATTCAAACATAACCTAAAGTATAGCCTATGTAAGTTCTCTCTCGGGAATGTATTCTTAGGTTCAATTCGCCTTCTAATATAGTAATGTATATCATTCTCGACTTCCAAATGCCGTCAGCCATAATATTATAATACATTGCACATGTACCGGTAACTCTTAAGCTTGGAAATAGGCCTAGTCTATGATTCGCACTCGGTTGGTGGTAGTGAATGTATTGGTGATTATTTATGAAGCTTATAACTTATGTACTTGGCTACTGACCTATAGGCTACTTAGTAGTAGGCAGATAAAATATTTATATTAGGCCTATTTTTATTTGTTTCAGTCATGGTTGCGACAGAGTAGTGTGATGCCCTTCGACGAACTTCAAGGGTTGTGCAACAAGAATCAATCATCATTCTGAAGAGCCATATACTCACATGTGCATGGTATATGCACTGCACTAGAGTCACATATGCAAATTTTCAGAGAAAACCAACAATATCTCATAGCTATCTTTTAGTTCTCGACATAAGTTACTGCGCCACTGAATGTCTGGGTGAAAATTACTGATGTACTAATGTTGGGTGAGACAAAGTCATTGTTCGCTACTTGGTTAGATGACACGGTTTGGGCGAAGCCACTGGTTGCAATAAGTTATAAATATTGGTCGCAGCTATAGCCTACTTGTATTATTAATTCTGAAAGAAAGTAGAAAGTGGCTTATACACCTGCATCGGACATGATTGTGACTGTATGCTGTGATGGCTGCGCTAGAATTAGTAGCATTTGTAGGCTATACAATATACGGTAATAGAAAACTAAAAATTTCATAGATCTCGTAGGCCTATACTACACAGCTTGGACATTGGACGTGAATAATGAAATAAAAGGCAAAATCATTGGTCTGGATAAAGATTATTGATGTTTGACTACCCCCACTGTGCATGACAAAAACCGGGGGTGTTATATATTAGCTAACGCGGCCCGCGTTACCTCATTTTTTCATATTAAAGCATTGTTGTTGTTTCTTATGGCTAGCCCAGATTCCAATCCATCAGCTTTCCTGCATTCCAATAGAGTTGTGTGAGGTTTCCTGAAGTTCTAGCAGTCACATCAAGTTTGTTGCAATGTGGCAGGTGCCCCTTATCCATTTTACTTCCAGGTTCGTGACAAAGGGTGCATTTTTCAGATCTCAGGATGTCCCAAATAGGATCACGACTTATATAGATCTAATTCCAGCTGAGTCAGCCATTTTCGCTGTTAATTATGCACAAGTACAGTATTGCCAATCCCACACTTACGGGACTACTTTGTATAAGCGCGGTACCATGAAACAAAATAGCGCCAAGTTCGACAGCATATTTGGTATGTGAAACTGCCGCAGTGAGCGATCACATTGACGTCATTAGTTACCAACATATCCGATACTAAATAGGCCTACATTAGACGACACATGTAATGTTGTAATTAAGTGAGAAAAATAAATAAACGATACCAGTTCACAATGGATTGTGCAAGCTGTTTTTGTCTAAACCAATAATTGTTAATTCATTAGGCCATACAAACACCCCTGGATTTTGTCACGCACAGTGGGGGTAGACACGCATCAATAATTTTCATCCAAACCCATGGTTTGTGCCTAGACCAATAACTTTTAGGCAGTGAGGCGCTGGTTTTTTCCCGATTAGTTCGAAACATGAAATTCTTGCGATCAGCGTTCATTACAGTGGTTAATACTGTTCTACATACAAAACAAACCTAACCTGGGGCTTACGCCCAGACCTCCTTGCTTGTAGTGCAATCGGTAATTTTCGTCCAGACAGTCGACTAAACAAGTAGCGACCAATGGTTTCGTCCAGTCTGTCGTCTAACCAAGAAGAGCTCGTTTATTTATTTTTCTCACTTAATTACAACATTACATGTGTCGTCTAATGTAGGCCTATTTAGTATCGGATATGTTGGTAACTAATGACGTCAATGTGATCGCTCACTGCGGCAGTTTCACATACCAAATATGCTGTCGAACATGGCTGCGGTTGTTAAATATACAATAAATAAAAACACATGTTTAAGTGATTTAGCACATATATCCGGTGCAGAAGTGATCAAGGTTAGTAGTTACAATTGATAATGTCCCCCCCCCCCCTCCCGCCAGAAGATGAAATAAGGTATGAAAATGATATATTATCAAAGTGAAAGCAAAAAGAAAAAAGTGTGATACATGGTACAGAATTAATCTGAAATTTCACTACAGTATATGTCGTTTTATAAAAGGGTATAGCGGGTGGGTTACAGACAGCTAAGGAGAAAGCATCTATTAGGACATCACTTCCATAATTATTATTCATCATTACACAAGGTATTTAGGCTAAGTTAAGTATTCTACTTGGTTCATCACTCCTGAAGTGTTACCTCTATTACGTATGTCGTTTTGCCTTGAACATTTTTGGTTGAAGGCAGGCTATTATTTTATTTTAGAATATGCACTGAAAATTTGATGTAATCAGCGTAACCGCAGCCTTCGTAAAGTGGTTTACGCAGGCCAGCGCGTATCCCATTTTTTGAACAGCTGACTGCGGTTGACTGTAGCTTTGGGGGTCTGCACCACTAGCGATGGCCAACAGCGGGGCGCACTTGAACTCGGTCAGTGATAACACTATGTATTGTATTCGTCATGATAATGCTATTATTATGATCATGTAGAAATGAGTGGAAGTGTAGAGGACGTACTCATTCGCGACAACGCTGCATCAGTTCAATTCCCTTTCATATATTCCGCTCTCGCAATTTAAATAACTCAGCTCTCCACAGAAAATTGTTTTGTGTTGATATCTTATAATTATAATTTTCAAGATATTACTCCGTCGATAAAGCTTGCCTTTCAACGCCTGTACTTAACTCGTCAATTTCTCAGTGAATTCATTGAATTTTCTACAAGTGGCTTTTAATGTGTCGGTTGATGAGAGGTCAGGAGACTATTCTACCAACCATCTCGCGTTGTGCGGCTAGCATTTTTTGGCAGTTGGTCCAGGTTCAATTTCCAGCTCTGCCAAGAAATTTTAATTTTGGTCAGAGGGATGGAACAAGGCACACTCAGCCTCATGAGGCAAAACTGAGAAAAGGAGGGTTCGATTCCTATCTTAGCCATCTTGGAAGTGGTTTCCACGCTTCTACTCCTGGCAAATGCCGGGATGGTTCCTAAATTAAGGCCATGGCCACCTCGTTCCCAATCCTCATCTGAATAATAAATGCACACACTAATCTAGCCGTCACAATAACACAGGTTATCAGACAAATTCCACATGCCCAAGTACACAGATCTACATGACCATGATGTCACAAAGCCCCAAAATCAACCGACTGCTGCTTTCTACCATTCCAAGACGAAATCTTCGAGTTGCCATTAGTCTAATGCCCCTAAAATCCACGACTAGTTCGAATGGTTTTAGACCTAAGCATTGGATCAACCATCTTCTTGCATCTCAATAGGGATTTGCCAACAGGCTTTCAACAGCTTGTCTCAATTCTGCCTTCATATATGTAGGCCTATTGGCAACTCCAGCTATCTGATATGGCATCTAGCGGTAAAAATTAGAAACTTACCAAGTAGGGTACATTTGTCACGTGGTGACTGGTTGTATATGGTTTCTTGTATTCGTAAGCAGATCGAGGTAATTTCTTCGTGTCTTTATACATAAGTAATAAATTTTACTCGTTGATGGAGTGTAAAATGAGTAAAAGCAACGTATATTGCTCAGTTTACGGCTGTAAGTCGATGCATAAAAGAGGGCTGCGGATATAAGTTTTCATCACTTTCCAAAAGATGTAAATAGCAATAGCTAAAAGGTGACGATACCAAATAAATACGGGCAACAGGAGCGGGTTGGACCACTCACCACTACACTCACTGACGACAGGACGGGTTGTTCACTGTTTACGCCGAGCCAAGCCGTACCAAGACAGCTAGGCCTACACCAGCCGACTACAGCCAAGCTTCATCAGTCAGGTATCCTTCCCCCTCCCTAGTTCATTTCCAATTACCCTACCAATCGCCATCACCTCGCTCTGCGATAGCCGAGCCATTCCACTACGAGTCATATAGGCCTAATTTGACTTCGCAGGGTAAATATCTACTCTGCGAGAACCTGCTACCAGTCCGATATTCTACACCAAACCCACCAGCTAACCATCTAAATCAAGCAATTCCTGTGTCCCCCGAGCTTTAATACAAGTTAAACTCATCCCTTCGCCCTACCAAGCAGCAAATAATTTCTACAGTCTATGGTACAGTGAGCAAACTCAAATATAGCTTTTAAAGTAACAGCGCCATGACTCGAACTGCTCAAAAACAGATACCAGCAGACAACCGATGCTTGATAATATGCAATTGACACATAAAATCCAGTGGAAAACACAAATTAGATCACGTGTATCGCACAGTTATACATATATACAATCAAAAATAACACTGTCATTATTTTAGGGACCACATTTACTGATTATAACCGAAAAATAAAAAGTGTTCCATATCAAACGCTTGTTATTGAGTATTTTTACCCTACTTATCCAGACCGACCGCAGCGCCCCAAGTGTTAGTTTGAGTTGCCAATACATGCAAGAAATGAGTACGGTACTTATCAAAAATAAAGAAATAATAAGCTAATATGTACCCTACTATTATATTTCTCTCCTACTCCTAAATCCTTCTCTGAACACTCATCTTAAAACAGAATGGTCTGCATTTTTGGACTAATTATAAAAATATAGCCTATAAGAAGAAATGAACATGCTCATCTTTAGCTCCCTGGCGAAAATAATTGAATAAGTATTAATGTTTCTGTTCTTATGCATTTTATATGATGCTTTAAAAATCAATCTAGAAGAGATAATTTAAGTTAACTTCACTACCATAATACTGCTTAAGAGTTACTGTCGAGGACTGATGACCAAGATGTCCCTAACTTGAGCAAGGACTGCTTCACAACTTCATGTAAAACTTATTTTCGTAAAAGAGCCTTTACTTAGTTTGGATCATTTGCGATACGTGTTACATGGATGTGTGTGCTGACTTTTTGGTGTTAAATGATGTAAGTTGGCAACACCAAATGTGGCGGCCATGTTGGTTTTCTAGTAACTTATTTAAGGTGTCCTGGACTATATATAGGCCTTAGAGTTATGTGCTATTACATGGAGATTATTGTGTAGGTGTTTTATTCAAACTTCAATCGCATGATTTGGACACAAGAAATAAAAACGATATTTTAAAATTTCGCACAGCCGCCATCTTGTGGTTATGAAAATAATTGAAATGAATTAGATACCAGTGGATTAAAATTATAAGCATATACCGTACCAAGTTTCAATGCACTCGGATGGTTAAAACGCGAGAAACGTCCATTTTAATATTTAAATTTCTCGTCGCCGCCATGTTGGATTTGTTCTCACCAGGTTATTGAACGTCCCATAGGTGAACTTTTGTTTATAGCCTCAGTACAATACAAAATTTCAGATTGATTGCTGTCATAGATTAATGGATATTGAGAACCGGATGGTCGCCATGGTCGACTTAAATATATGTAGCCCATAGAGTTATGTACTATTAGATGAGGATTACTGTGTACGTTCATTATTCAAACGTTGATTTCGATCGCATGATTTGAACACAAGAAATAAAAACTTAATTTTAAAATGTCGCACAGCCGCCATCTTCAGGTTATGTAAATAATTGAACAAAATTAGGTGTCACTGCATTGCAATTCGTACAGTCATTTGCTGTACCAAGTTTCACTGCGTTCGGATGGTTAAATCGCGAAAAACGTATATTTAAATGTTTCAAATTCGCTTGGCCGCCATGTTCGTTTTGTAGTTAACAGGTTTTTGAGAATGACATAGGTGAACGGCTAGTAGTGTCTTTTATCATCGTACAAAATTCCAGGGTGATATGAGTAATAGTTTCGGAGATATAGAATGCCGGTGAAATATTTCACACAGCCGCCATGTTGGATTGGTGATATGTAATGAAATGTGAAGGGCACAGTCGGGGTCGGCCAAAATATTACTATGATCTTACCGAGTTTCATTGAAATCGCTCCAGCCGTTTAGAAGTTATTACAGGGGGACACAAACACACACATACGAACACACACGGACAAAATGTGATCTAACAAGCCTTTCTTCCTTCATAAAATGAAAATAGGCTAAGAAAGCAACAATAATAATAATAATAATAATAATAATAATAATAACAATAATAATAATTCATTTACCAAAGAACACATACTATCAGACAGTACTTGTATGCTTCAGAATGTCTAGGATTAACAATCAGAAAAGGTATCGAAGAAATCGAAAAGAATGAAAGATCCTAGGAAAAGTCCTCGGACCCAAAAGTGTGCTGACACTTACCGATTGCGCAGCAGCACAGAATTGGGAGAAACATGCGGCAAGATATCAGACTTCATACGAAAACGAAGAATGAAATCCTTCGGAGATATCTTGAGAATAGCGACGCCAGGCTCACTAAAATAACCATTTTAACAAGTCCAACAAAAAAGGCAGCTCATATGAGAAATGGTTTGTTAACACTAAGAAGGACCTGCAAGAACAAGTCATCCAGGACAGAGCCACATTCTGACACAAGTTACACACATCTGGAGCCAGAAACAGCGACCGAGAAGATAAGACATTGGACAGATCAACAGAAAGAAGCTACGAACAAGAGAATGAAGGAATATTGACGCCAAAGAAAAATTAAGTCATGAAGAGTTATTTAGTAGATCACAATCGATTCAATAATACTAATACTAATACTACTACTACTACTACTACTTCTACTACTACTACTACTACTACTAATAATAATAATAATAATATACATACATTAAGAAAATCCCGTGGCACAAGAGGGTGTTGGCCTGCAAAATACGGGGTGACGTTTGGTTAGAGCGTTGGGTCTCCTCGGGTTCTCTTGACCGGGGCACTGTCTCACTGTCCGGCTCCGTGGCTAAATGGTTAGCGAGCTAGGCTTTGGCCCGAAGTGCCCCGGGTTTGATTCCCGGCCGATCCACCAGGGATTTTAATCTCCTGGGGTTAATTCCCGTGGCTCGAGGACTGGGTGTGTGTGACGTGTTCATCATCACTTCATCCTCATTACGACGTGCAGGTCGACCACGGGCGTCAACTAGAATGACCTGCACTCGGCCTCTCCGGAGGCCACACGATCATTATTATTACTGTCTCACTGTCAGACAGCTACTCAATTCTCCTCACGAGGCTGAGTGCATCTCGTTCCAGCCCTCACGCCAATTTCTAAAATACCTGACGGAGCCGGGTATCGCATCCGGTGCCTCTGTGTGAGAGGAAAGCGCACTACATCAACACCACAGGGCCGGCCACATACATTTTCATTTGAGACTAATTTACCTATCAGCTCCTAGTCTAGTCTGCAAGCCTCTGTTTGCGAACAAGTCGCCTCCATGATCCCCTATTAGCAGTTAGTATTGCGGACCCCTCTGCTTCTACACCTCTCACTCTGTAATCGTATCATATCATAAAGCGCAAGTAGCACAATCTAATCAAGTGGGCAAATAGTACTGTACGTACGCAAATCACACTACACTCAACGTTCTATCGGTTCAAGTGTTCTTAGAAGTAGCCTTTCACAATGAAGGAAGCCCCTGCGTGTAGCTCTCACAGATTACACCTCAGTCGAACGGTCTGCATAACCTCCGCCTGTCAACTATATTGTGTCCATACCTACGCATTAATAGTTGTTAGTTAGTTAGTTATTGTTGTTTTAAGGGGCGGAACTACGAGGTCATCTGCCCCTATATTAATTGTTGAGTGCTGGTAGATGAGCGGTATTATAAATCTCGATCTAAGAAGACTTTTTCAGTGATTCAAATCGCATTCGTATTCTAGTTCACAAGACTTCATAAAGCTAGGGACTGCATGGCTTTCACCAAGATAGACTGAGTTCAATTCCCGTTCAATGAATGTGAGATTTTCGAAGTGAAATATCACGCCCTATGGTTCGGATTCCACGTAAAAATGGAGTTCCTGTGAATCATGACAGCGATATTAACGATCACGTAAAACTACAGCTTTCTTCCTTCAGAAAGCTAAGTCCATGTCACTTACCCTAACATTAGTATGGCCTTTACGGTAGTAATGTACTCTGAGCGGAACTTCACGATTTCAGACTTAAAATACCTTAAAATTGGGCGAAGTTAATTTTTGCGTGCCTAAAACAATTGCCTATAATTTCACAAAAATTAATATAAAATCTAGTAGCATTTGTGGGTTTTACCATCGTGCCAAACAGGAAGAATTTTGTTATACCTTTTAATCGTGAACGGTTTCAAGCGAGGAAGCATCTATTTTACTATCCAATCCTTTTCATATTAAAGTAAAGTCGACCATTAGAATTTGATTTCAAAAACCTTTTTACGAAATCCAATGAAGAAAACCGTAAGTTGTGAGTAAGCAGTCAAGTGACATCGACCAGAACATTAATACAACCTACCGTATTTGAAAGTTTCTTATTGCATTCTGTAAAATAGTGTTATTTCTTCACTGTAGGAACACGCCATGTTTATCAGGATAACGATTGTTGTTTCGGGGAACCAAACTGATTGATTATCGGTTTCTAGTAATTAGTATGGAACCAAAGGAGATAGAAAGAAAAGATGTCCTCAGTCCACAAATAATGAGGGTATCACGAGTTAGTAGAACCAGAAGTGGAAGGCGAGAAAGAGAATCACTGAAAAAAATCACAGCATGAATCGATCAAAACTTGATGGCGTGGGACTCTACGGCAGGGCGAACGATTTCGGGTTGTACTGGACACGTTCTCATTTCTAGCACGAAGTGCTGCTTCCTCTACTCTTTTGTGGTGTCTCTTGCTTTTCCTTACAAGTGCCTGCAAAAAGGCGAGCTTCTAACACCGGAGCATATCAGACAAATATCCTCCCCTCCTAGAGATTTGGGATGAAGGTGCCACTCATACGCACAGGTACTCACTGTATTCCCCCAAGATTTTCTAGGATGATTTCCTTTGAACATCACTGCCCTTCGAGAAAAATTATTCCACTTTGTGTAAACAAAATTGCTCCATTTGGAAAAGGATCGGAGAAATCTAACACCTTTTAATACCACCAACGGCAGTCGGTGCATTTGAATCCCAATTCACAGGGAGAGGATTTTAAAAATAGATGATCTGATCCCCTGATTAATAAATAACCTAGATGTTAGGCCCCTTAAAACAACAATTATCATCAATAAATAAATAAATGAATGAATGAATGAATGAATGAATGAATGAATGAATAAATAAATAAATAAATAAATAAATAAATAGCCATAGACACCAGGTGCACTGAGCTTGAGAGGGACTACCATTCTTGCAAAAGCATTTACACGTCATGGTGCCTCTCCAAGAACCTTAAACTCAGACACTACAATTCAGTAGTAAAACCATCTGTTCTCTACGCCTCTGAGTGCCTCGTGATGTCCAGGAAAGGCCCTGTCAGGAAATTCGAACTCAAGGAGAGGAAGATCTAGCGGAGAAAACTGGGACTCGTGCGAGAAGATAGAGGCACCTACAGAATTCGGCACAATGATGAACTCTACGCATATCAGGAAGACATCGTTACGAGTATGAGGAAAATACGCAAAATATCCGCATGAGCCCTTGCAGACTCTCCCGCAAGATCTTCACAGTGGCAGTGGCAGCAAAGCCTCCAGGAACAAGTGGATTTCTACGGTCAAGTCGGATCTGGAGAAACTGGGGATCCCACATGAGTTCATTCATGACCGCTCACAGTTCCGGCAAGCATTTGGCGGTGAGCTTTATCATTTCAAATGATCTTATCGACTTCTTCGTTATGCTTTGGTCTACCGTTATGCGTTACGGTTATGGCGTGTATGACGTCATCATGTTGTTCAGTGCATATGCACCGAGTCTGAGTTTACTCCTGGAGTCTGGCGTTATGCGATACGGAGACGGCGAGTGCGTGACGTCATGCAACAGAGAGCACCTCCCGCTCTCCGTTCCCCGCGCGGGAAGCCTAAGGTAATGGGTAATGGAGTCTGTTGAAAGAGTCCTGGGGCTTCGAGCGAATCGAGAAGCCCTCGTGAGCCTTTCTACCATGTGTAGCATTTGTAGCATGCGTCATTTGAAATTATATAAAGTCTAGTCTCTCAGACTGACTGTATCTTTTTCCCACATCACTTACTAGAAGGAAGAACAGCAGATCTTTATGGCCGGGAGAAAGAAAGCTGGCTCGTAGTAAGAAGATGAAGGAGTAGTGGAAGAGGAGAAAACAGAAGTCCCAAGCGACGAGAAGATACGAGCCCCGAGGTCCTCAGTAGGCTCAAACGACAAAGATGAAATAAATAAATAAATAAATACATAAGGAAAAAGTTAAGGTGGATTTCTTAGCATTTGCTGACGATATGGCATTGCTAGCTGAAGGAAAAGACGAAGACCGCATAATGCTAGAAAAATTACACGAAGTAGCAGAGAAAACAGGACTAAGGGTTTAGTACGAAAAAACAGAATACATAGAGTACAAACTGATAGAGAAATACATCTGGAAACAAGTTATGGGGACATAAAGAGAGCGGATGAATTTAAATATTTGGGTGAGTGGATTCAGCCGAATGGGCTTGATAAGAAGGCAAATAAAGGTCGAGCCAGGAATATGGAGCTAGCCTATAGATTAGTACAATATAGATACGATAAGAGGTCTATATAGCCTATTACCGGGCGAAGATAGGACACTATACCACGGTTGTCCAGCCGGAAAGCCGTTACAGTTCCGAATGCCTGATATTGAATTTAAAAAAAAGGAAAATTGAGGAATTAGGGAAGAAAGGAGAAAAATCTTGCGAAAGGGCCTGAAAAACGAAACGATGGTACATAGAGAAAGAGGAGAATTTAGGATCTATATAGAGAGGCAAAGAAGATCACGGACACCATGCGTAAGAGGAGACTGAAGTTTTATGGCCACCTCATAAGAATGGATGCAAATCGAATTACGAAAAGAATGTTTAATTATATCACCAAACTAAAGGCGACTACACTGTGGGCAGAAGAAACGAGAAAAGACATGGAGGAAGTTGGCATACATCCAAAAGACATCTGGAATAGGACTGTGTTTCGAGCTAAAATTGATACCTTCAAGGGGTTCAAGGAAAGACCCAGTAGAACGACTAAGAACACCTGGTCAGAGGAAAGGAGGTGGAACCACAGCGAAAGGATGAAAAAATTCTGGGTGAAGAAAAAGGAACTGACCAGCAAATGATTTGTTTCCCGTGGTCCACAGTAGGCCAAATTCAAAGAAATAAATAGAAAGAACGCAGCAGACAACAGCTAAGGCACAAGCACCGTGGTCCATAGGGGCTCCAAACGACCAAACAAGAAAAACGCGACAGATTAGGCTTGGAGCTCCATGTCTGCGTTTTAATTCTCACAAGCTGTGAACCCCTGTGTGGATATTTACCGTAACTCCTCTTTTCTGCCGACATGTTCAAGATCGACTTCATCCTACCCAGTTGCAATAACATACTTTTATGGTATAAATATTTAAAGTTGCCAACCTATGTTTGAGTCCCTGTAAGAGTTGACCCACGTAAAGCAGTTAAGTCCTACTCTATTACTATACCTTTACCTTTAGTAAGCCGTGCAAAATACATCAGCGTGATATCATTGAATCTGGTTGATGAAACCATGAACTTGACAAACGTTGGGTGGTTCAACTCATAATGGGACTCTAACTAGGCCTTGCAGCCTACATTTAATCGATTAATTGCTACAAAAACTATTAAGCGATTGTGCGCTTTATTGGTTACTAGCAACCCACCCCGGCTTCGCCCGGGAACAGTTATGAATGCATTACGTGATAAGCGACTTACGTCTCGGCATGATGGGTTAAAATCACGGACTGGACTATTATTTATATTATCATGGAGATGCTTGTGAAACGAATTCTTGTCAGACGTAATTTAAGAATGGCGAGGTGCATGAAACACAAATCGCCCTTTTGTCCAATCTTAACTAGACTGTGTATTTTGCGGAACGAAAAGTTCACAGGCGAAATGAAGAAAAGTCGAGTTGCACTTCCAGGGAAACTCCACACACAACCACTCTTCTCTGAAGTCTTAACTCAATATGACTCCACAGTTTGCTGCTGGGTGTAACTGGAGTGATAAGCTCGCCCCTAGCTAGCTTGTAAAGTGTCGCCTCAGTAATTGAATGGAGATTGTTGGAAGAAATGAAAACATAAAAACCATTATAGTGGGTGATGTATTGAAGATAGAGATATGCTCTCACGGACTCTTTTGTAGAACTTTCCATGCTGAATATTTCTTACACTCATAGTATATTGATATTTTTAACGGTTTGACCAGCGTAAGCTTAAAAATCGCACGGACGCCAGGCTTTTTTCGGCATTTTTCACTGAAATCGTTGCTGCTTGACTGCCTTTGATCATAAAAAAATTATTTTCTACAGAAACCTTCCTCGAGATATCCTTTACAGAATGGTTCAAACAGCATCAAAATCTATCCAGTGGTTTTCGAGATGACCAGTGACATCCACGAATCGGGGACTTTGTTTTATACTAACAATAAGTAGAGATTTGTCGATTAACCGGTGTACAGCTACTTGTGTCACATATTTTTAAATAATCAACCTTTTTTGTGAAAACTGGGCTAAAATAAAGTAAAACAAAAATGTCCCTGTCCTAAATTGTAAATATTGAACACGAATTAAAAATATTTGCTGAAAACTCTACGTTTACTTTTTTCGAAACCTTTCCCAATTGGATTAATGTTTGTCCTTCCACTGACACTGATTCTTATTTGGTTATTGTTAACATAAACAAAGAAGGACACTTTAGGCAAAAAGTAACATTCATAGATTTCTATAGCGGCTTCAGTGGCGTAGTCGGTAGCATGCTGAGTTCTATGCCCAAGATCGCGGGTTCAAACCGTTGAAGCCGTCGGATTTTTAAGAGCATTAAAAATCCCTCAGTATGCCTTCCTTCGGAGGGGAAGTAAAACCGGAGGTCCCATATATCATAGATTTGTGGCATGTTAAAGAACCTTCCACTAACTACACCTGTGTGAAACGAAATTGTATAGGTTAAGAATGTAAACAACGCTCTTAGGTTCCTATGTTCGTTGCCAAGAGCCGACTGTGGTTGCGTTTAGTAGCTAAATTCTGAACTAGGCCTAGTAGTCGTTGACGGTGGAGTTTGGCGGCAAAAGTAGGAACTATTTGAAAAATTCAAAGTTGCAGTCCTTACTTGGATTAAAAAACAGATACACACACTAATACAGCCATCACAATTAACACTGGTTATCAGTCAGATTCTACACACACCCAAAGTACACGGGGCTACATGACCGCGTTGTCGCAGCCCCTAAACTGAGGAACCAACCAACCTACCATAGATTTCTATACATCATTCCGAAAATAAGTGTAATTCAACTTTTAAGGGATGACCTCTCATTTGAAGTTCTCTTTTTTTTTTAAATCTCGGGTCTACTAATCAATTATTCAATTCTGATTAATCCATTATTCGGTTAGTCGACTACTTTTAAATTATTCGATTAATCGATTAACCGTACTCCGCTTACGAAAGTTTGGTGCTTTTCAGTCGGTCAACGCGAGTTTTTCCCAAAAGATATGGGATATTCCTAATCCTGAAAACAATTACAGGAGATTAATAAATACACTTGGATGACCAGTTTCGATTGTCAAGCGATCATCATCAGATCCAGTTAAGAGTAGATAGTGACCTAGACAGCTGCTCTCACCAGGACAGCGCAAGACACCATCAGATAAGTAGCCTGTACAATACAACCTGAATTGACCATTTAACTACACACATCAAAAAAAGTTTTGCATCACCTCGGTTCCAAGAGTTCCGGAACCGTTAAATACAAAGGGAATAGAGATCAACACAAACAACATTTCAGCTCGTTTTATTGCTCATGAGACCCACACATTGCATGTTGTACCATCATACAGCTAGACTTTCAGCATTTGTGGTCCAGATTGCAGTACACACCACTACCTCTAATACCCAGTAGCACGTCCTCTTGCATTGATGCATGCCTGTATTCGCCGTGGCATACTATCCACAAGTTCATCAAGACACTGTTGGTCCAAATTGTCCCACTCCTCAACGACAATTCGGCGTAAATCTCTCAGAGTGGTTGGTGGGTCAAGACGTCCATAAACAGCCCTTTTCAACATATCCCAGGCATGTTCGATAGGGTTCATGTCTGGCGAACATGCTGGCCACTGTAGTCGAGCGATGTCGTTATCTTGAAGGAACGCATTCACAAGATGTGCACGATGAGGTCGAGAATTGTCGTCCATGAAGACAAATGCCTCTCCAATATTCTGCCGATATGGTTGCACTATGGGTCGGAGGATGTCATTCAGGTATCGTAAAGCCGTTTCGGAGCCTTCCATGACCACCAGTGGCGTACGTCGGCCCCACATAATGCCACCCCAAAACATCAGGGAACCACCACCTTGCTGCACTCGCTGGACAGTGTGTCTAAGACGTTCAGCCTGACCAGGGTGCCTCCAAACACGTCTCCGACGATTGTCTGGTTGAAGGCATATGCGACACTCATCGGTGAAGAGAACGTGATGCCAATTCCGTGGGGTCCATTCAGCATGTTGTTGGGCCCATCTGTACCGCGCTGCATGGTGTCGGGGTTGCAAAGCTGGACCTCGCCATGGACGTCGGGAGTGAAGTTGCGCATCATGCAGCCTATTGCGCACAGTTTGAGTTGAAACACGACGTCCTGTGGCTGAACGAAACGCATTATTCAACATGGTGGCATTGCTGTCAGGGTTCCTCCGAGCGGCAATCCGTAAGTAGCGGTCATCCACTACAGTAGTAGCCCTTGGGCGGCCTGAGCGAGGCCTGTCATCGACAGTTCCTGTATCTCTGTACCTCCTCCATGTCCGAACAACATCGCTTTGGTTCACTCTGAGACGCCTGGAAACTTCCCTTGTTGAGAGCCCTTCTTGACACAAAGTAACAATGCGGACGCGATCGAACTGCGGTATTGACCTTCTAGGCATGGTAGAACTACAGACAACATGAGCAGCGTACCTTCGTCCTGGTGGAATGACTGGAACTGATCGGCTGTCGTACCCCCTCCGTCTAATAGGCCCTGCTCATGCATGGTTGTTTACATCTTTGAGCAGTTTTAGTGACATCTACGAACAGTCAAAGGAACTGTATCTTGGATACAATATACACAGTCAACGTCTATATGCCGGAGATCTGGGAACCGAGGTGATGCAAAACTTTTTTTGATGTGTGTACAATCACATATTCACACTAAACAAGCACGTTTGGAGGTCAATCACCACTTCCAGTATTTTAACAAAACATCACATAGACCACAACTAACAAATATTGACGAGTTGAATTATCTCAACTAATACTGCAACTAAATAAGTGTATATATTGTAAATATTTTCACTCATATTTTCTGACATAAATGTTAGGGCCTAAGTGTAATGGACCTGATGATGATCGCTTGACGATCGAAACTGGTCATACAAGTGTATTTATCATGTCACTGTTCAATTTCTTTGATCATTTTAGGTTAGGAACATGGCTACCTATTGCAGGCCTTAGCGCTGAGCTAAAGAGATTCCATGCAATGGTTCGGTAGTAAAGTGGGAGGGAGCCATGCTCATCTAAGTTTCATATCTGTGTATAATTTATTTTTGATGTTTTTTTTTCTGGCTTTGAATGATTGTAAGTGATGAGGCATGAAAAACGGCTGGTTTCTGAAGCTGATTGTAAAAGAAAGATAGAAAGAAAAATTTAATAATTTGCAACCAGAAAAGAAAAGAACAGAAGTACATTAAAAATATTGAAAAATCCCTTGTCCTCGTGGAAATTGTTGTGGATACCATATACCAGATGCAGGTAATGGAAGCTTGCTTGCATGTAGACAAAGAAGCAATAAAATGTATCATATTTATAATATTCCCTGCGTTTCAAACGCCATTTCGACCCAGAAGACTATTTATTATAAGAAAAGAAATTTAGTGACATTGATTACCTAATGGTAGGGTAGATTTATGTTGGTAGACCAATAACCAATATATATTTAATAAATGTTACAATTGATCTCATGTAATTTGTGTTTTTTTTTTTTTTTTTTTTTTTTTTTTTTTTTTTTTTTTTCAGGATTAGGGAATAACCAGGGCTAGATTTGTGACGGTACGCACCGGTACGCCGTACCGAAACCTCTGATTGGGGGAAAAGTTGAATCAAAATTAGATTGCTATTTCTTCCACTGATTCATGTTTAAAGGTGTTCAGAGGCGTAAAATATCGTTTTTAGAACTCGAATTTCAATATTCCATAAAGCCCCCCACCGCCCTCCCACCACCACCACCACCATCCGGTAGCCCACAGTACCGGAACCTCTCTTTTTTACAAATCAAGCACTGGGAATAACCCATCTCCTTTAGGAAAACTCCTGTTGACCAACTGAAAAGCATCAAACTTTCGTTTACTAAGGCAACACTGAAAAAGGCTTCAAACACCATAATATACGTATTACCAGCTCTAAGCTACATTGACCAATCCACCACAAGAGATGCCATTCACGAGAAGACCAAACTAATGCATATACGCGTATGTGACAACAACATTCACTACTTTGATATTTTTGAAGCCAATTTTCAGTGTTGCATTCGTAATCTAGTAAAATAGTGTTACGGCTGTGAGTTTGTTTTGTCGCCTCGCCGCGTTGAGTCACAGCTGCCCCCAGGCTGTGTGTGCTCTGCCTCAGTGTATTTCGCGCGCGTTACGCAACGGGCTGCGAAGTGAAAGGGATGGTCCAGAATATTCGTGACCCAGCCAGTGAAGGAAATCTCTAGAAGCCGTGTGTCCTGGACGATTCTAGAATTCATTGAGTCACCAGCCTGCTATATAAGCGGCCTCAAAGTGAGGGGACCGAGTTTTCTGTGGGTGAGTGTTTTATGAGCTAGTGCGAGCGTCTTCCCTGAGCGACAGAAGTGTGGTGACGAAGTGCCGTGCGAGTTACGAAATCCAGTGACATTGCTTCCCCCAGCTTGTGGACAGCGAAATAGCGTGTAGCGGATTATCGTAAGTAACTGTATTTGGTGTACATGAGGAAGAGGTGCAGGTAGCTTCTGTCAAGGCCACCGGACTCATTAAGACGGTTTTACTTCTGTGGTTTGTTGAGAAGTGAAAGGGGCAAGAGCGCTCAAGGAAGAGACTTGAGGAAACTGGAGTAAGGTTCTAATTGCTTGTATTTGCTTTTGAGTGGTGTATCTCTCCTGCAAGCAATAAAGCTAACTTCTCTTTAAAGCAGTAATTGGGGTTGTGCTTTCTACCCTCCGTAATCCAGTTAACGGAATTGCCACTAGGGGGTGGCAGATAACAACTGGTGTCAGAAGCCGGATTACGAACTCAAGCACAAGCACAACACCTGACGGTCCTGGTTTCAAAACCCAAGCAGGTCATTTTTTTAATTTTCCTGTGAGCGCATGCCCCTTACAAGACAAACATCTAAAATGGAAGAGCAATTCGCAGCATTGCTAGAAAAATTAAGTGGCATGGAAACCAAGATGGAAGACGGCCAGAAGAATTTAACCAAGGACCTAACTGCCAAATTAGAAGATGGCCAGAAGAAGATGGAAGACGGTCAAAATAAGTTAGCGGAGGACCTGAAGAAGATGGAGGATGGCCAGAAGAAGATGGAGGACGGCCAGAAGAAGTTGGCCGAGGACCTAACTGCTAAATTAGAAGATGGCCAGAAGAATTTAACCAAGAAGATAGAGGACGGCCAGAAGAAGATGGAAGACGGGCAGAATAAGTTAGCACAGGACCTGAAGAAATTAGAACTGGGTCTGCGTGAGGAAGTCACGGCAGTGGAAAAGAAGTTCGACGCCTTAAAAGAAGAAGTTGCCGAGCTACGCCGACGCCCGCTGACGGGGGTGGAAGAGAGATTCAACGCTCTACAAAAGGAATTTACTGAGCTGCGCCGACACCCGCCGACAGGGATGGAAGATAGATTCAAAGCCCTACAAGAGGAAGTCGCCGAGCTGCGCCGACGCCCGCCGACCGGGGTGGATGAGAGAGTCAAAGCCCTACAAGAGGAAGTTGCCGAACTGCGCCAACGCCCACTCACGGGGGTGGAAGAGAAATTCAACGCTCTTCAAGAGGAAGATGCCGAGCTGCGCCGACGCCCGCCCACAGGTACACCGGGGACATCAGGAACGGGACAGAGCAGAGTGACGCCCCCAACCTTCGACGGAAAGGTCCCGTGGAGCACCTACTTACGTCAGTTCGAGGCGGCCTGTTCCATAAATAACTGGAACAACACAGAAAAGGCTACAGCTCTCATTGTAGCGCTGAGAGGTGACGCCCTTAACGTCCTTCAGGCCATCCCGACTGGATCCCAGGACTACGCTTCACTGATCGCCCATATGGAGTCCCGATATGGAGATAGCCATCTTCAGCAGGCCTACCAGATGCAGCTCCGGACCCGGGTGCAAAAGAACGCGGAAACCCTGCAGGAGTTCGAGATGGACATTGCACGTCTCGTAAGGCTCGCCTACCCAACAGCGCCGGCCGACTTTCTGGAGCAGATAGCGACGCAGACTTTCACCGACGGGCTACGGGACTCGGACACTCAACAGGCGCTGCGACTCGCGCGCAATAAGACCCTGGCAGATGCGCTGAGCCACGCACTTGAGTTCGAGACGGCAAAGCAGGTATCTAGAATGCGCGCGCGGGTGCGTCCGGTGGACGTCGACGAACCAGCCAAAGCCGACAAGACCAAGCCCTTGGCCGATGAACTGATGGAGGCGCTAGGCCGGTTCTTCAAGAGTCGCAGTACCACCAACAAAAACGTAGCCGAAGGACATCCGGAGAGGCGGCCCGGAAGAGGACTACCGACCTGCTGGACCTGCCGTAAGAGAGGCCACCTGAGCAAGGACTGCGGTGATCGCCGCAGCCAAGGGTTTCCGTCGGGACAGTTAGTCGTAGGGAAACCGCGAGGCCCAGGAAAGCAAGTATCAGTCAGCCTTGGGGGGCAAAGGTTAGCTTGTGACAGTCGTCAAGCCCCGGCAGTCCAAGTTCGTGTGACGAAGTTACGGAGGGACAATAGCAGCCTGATGGTCGACGGAGTCGTCAACGGAGAGAGCTGGCCCATGCTAATCGACACGGGAGCATCGAGGACCATCGTCAGTCCCACCGTGATCCCGAAGTGGAGAGCGCGACCCACACAAAAGAACCTCCAGCTAATAACCGCGACAGGAGAGACCGCACCGGTACATGGCGAAGCATCACTGGAGTTCGTCATTGGTCGACGGGCGATAAATCATCCAGTGCTTGTGGCTGACGTATCAAATGAAGTGATCATCGGACTGGACTTCCTGGACCAGAACAAAATCATCTTGAATCTGAGTACCAACACTCTGCACTTCGGAGGTGAGGAACTTGCTTTGCAACCTGCGCACGAGTCTATCACCGCACGACGAGTAAGGCTGAGAGAATACGTCATCGTTCCCGCCTGGACAGAGGTCAGCGCTGCCGTAATTGTCGACGGAACTGCTGAGGGAGTGGCGGCTGTCATCGAGCCAAAATATGAGGGCATCCAGACAAAAGGATTGCTAATTGCCAAGACCCTCATCAACACGACGTCTCGGCCGTATGTCCGCCTGTCCAACCTGAACGACTACAACATTACGGTTCACCGGGACACCAACCTAGGGGTCTGCGAGCCCGTTACATGGATTGCCCACATCACAGATACGACGGACGGACACCTGCAGACGGACAACCGAAGAAGACGCACACTGCCAGAAGAACTACAGAAGCTGTACCAAGGATCCCAGGACAATTTAGACGAGGTACAATCACGCCAACTTCAGGGCCTGCTACGCGAATTCCAGGACGTCTTCTCCGTGGGGAGCAAAGACTTCGGCAGGACAAGCTTGGTCCAGCACAGAATCGACGTTGGGGACAGTGCACCGATTAGGGCCCCATTCCGACGTGTCCCGCTCGCCAAGCAAGCCGAAGTCGACCGGATGGTAGAAGAGATGAAGGAGCAAGGGGTGATCGAGCCATCACATAGTCCTTGAAGTTCTCCGGTCGTGCTAGTGAAGAAGAAGGACGGTTCCATCAGGTTCTGCGTGGATTACAGGTGGGTGAATGACGTCACGAAAAAGGACAGCTACCCTCTACCCCAGATCGACGACACCCTGGACACCATATCAGGGTCGAGATGGTTCTCCACCTTGGATTTGAAGAGTGGCTACTGGCAGGTGGAGATCCACCCTAAGGACCACGAGAAAACTGCGTTCTCTGTGGGCAGCGGGCTCTGGCAGTTCACCGTCATGCCATTCGGTCTGTGCAACGCCCCTGTGACCTTCGAAAGGCTAATGGAGTCCATTCTGAGGGGACTACACTGGAAGACCTGCCTGGTCTACCTAGACGACGTCATCGTTCTGGAGAGAAGCTTCGAGGAGCACTACAGCAACCTGAAGGAGATCTTGATGAAGCTACGGGCTGCCCAGCTGATGTTGAGCCCCAAGAAGTGTCAGCTCTTCCAGAAGCAGGTCCAGTACCTTGGGCATATCGTCTCCGAGGAGGGGGTGCGCACCGACCCAGAAAAGACCGCAGCTGTGAGGGAGTAGCCAGTTCCGAAGGACAAGTCCCAACTACGAAGCTTCCTGGGACTCGGCACTTATTACCGTCGCTTCGTGAGAGGATTCGCCGACATCGCCAAACCTTTACATCGACTGACTGAGAAGGACCAACTCTTCACGTGGACAGCAGAATGCCACAGTGCCTTCGAACAATTCAAGCAGGCTCTATGCACCGCGCCTATTCTGGCCTACCCCAGACCTGGAACAAGGTTCATCGTCGATACCGATGCCAGCGACTTTGGCATAGGGGGGATCCTGTCGCAAGTAGTGGACGGCGAGGAGAGAATAGTGGCCTACTTCAGCAAGGCCCTGTCAAAGGCAGAAAGGAACTACTGCGTCACCAGGAAGGAGCTGCTCGCCATCGTGAAGACCATTGAACACTTCCACAAGTACCTGTACGGGCTAGAATTTCTCATCAGGACCGACCATGCATCCCTGCGGTGGCTCCTGAACTTCAAGCAGCCCGAGGGTCAACTCGCACGATGGTTAGAGAGGCTTCAACAGTACAACTTTGAGATTCAGCACAGGAAAGGCCAACTGCATTCTAACGCCGACGCCCTGTCACGAAGACCGTGCCCCGAAGACTGCACCTTCTGTGCCCGAAGGGAGGAGAACACCGGGATACAGTGCCGAAGGACTACCGTGGAACTTCAAGGCAGCTGGAGCCGCGAATCTTTCATGCGGGTACAAGCAGAAGATGATGACCTGGGACTGATAGCCGAATGGAAGGGGGCCTGTGTCCCCAGACCCGGGTGGAACATTGTGAGTGACTGCAGCCCAAAGTTTAAGTCGTACTGGGCACAGTGGGACTCGCTGGTTGTGAGGGATGGCCTCATATGCCGTACATGGGAGAGCACCGACGGGAAGACATCTCGGGACCAAGTCATGGTTCCAAAGGCTATGACGGAGGAAGTCCTGAAGGAAGTCCATGGAGGATCACCTGGTGGACACCTAGGGATAAAGAAGACCCTGGAGGAGCTGAGAGAGCGGTTCTACTGGATCGGATGCCGAACTGACGTAGAGAACCACTGCGCGAGGTGCCACGATTGCGCAGCCAGCAAGGGCCCAGGACGAAGACGACGGGGTCCACTGAAGACCTACAACGTGGGCGGCCCCATGGAGAGAGTGGCCATCGATGTTGCTGGGCCATTCCCGTTAAGCGAGGCAGGGAACCGCTACATATTGGTCGTCAGCGACTACTTTACCAAATGGCCGGAGGCGTATGCGCTCCCTAACCAAGAAGCCGCGACGATCGCAGAGACCCTGGTGAAGAAATTCGTCAGCCGGTACGGAGTACCCCTGGAGCTGCACTCCGACCAAGGGAGGAACTTCGAGTCGCAGGTGTTCCAGAACCTATGCCAGCTGCTGGGAATCCGGAAGACAAGGACAACGCCGCTACACCCTCAGTCCGACGGGATGGTAGAGCGATTCAATCGCACCATCGAGAACCATCTCCGAATAGTCGTCAACGGGCACCAGAGGGATTGGGACAAACATCTTCCACTATTTCTCCTGGCCTACCGCGCCGCCGTGCATGAAGCCACCGGGTGCACACCAGCCCGGGCCATGTTTGGGAGGGAGCTCCGTCTACCTGTAGATCTTGCCTTCGGCCGACCTGGGAATGATCCGGTCCCGGTAAGCCAGTATTGTCAAGAACTGGTCGACCTACTGGAGGACGTGCACGCGTTCGCGAGGAGGAAACTGCGGATCGAGACCGACCGAATGAAAACCCGATACGACCAACAGACGGATGCCGGCGGATTCCACGAGGACGACCTGGTCTGGCTCTTCAACCCATTATGGAAGAAAGGCCTGTCACCCAAACTGCAGAAGTCCTGGGAGGGCCCGTACCGAGTCGTGAAACGGATCAACGATGTCGTCTACAGGATCCAGCGGAGCCCGAGGGCGAAGATGAAGATCGTGCATCGAGATCACCTGGCACCCTACGGAGGGACACAGACGGACCAATGATTGATCGGGACGATCAGCCTTTTAGGAAGGGGGTGGTGTTAAGGCTGTGAGTTTGTTTTGTCGCCTCACCGCGTTGAGTCACAGCTGCCCCCAGGCTGTGTGTGCTCTGCCTCAGTGTATTACGCGCGCGTTACGCAACGGGCTGCGAAGTGAAATGGATGGTCCAGAATATTCGTGACCCAGCCAGTGAAGGAAATCTCTAGAAGCTGTGTGTCCTGGTCGATTCTAGAATTCATTGAGTCACCAGCCTGCTGTATAAGCGGCCTCAAAGTGAGGGGGCCGAGTTTTCTGTGGGTGTGTGTATTATGAGCTAGTGCGAGCGTCTTTCCTGAGCGACAGAAGTGTGGTGACGAAGTGCCGTGCGAGTTACGAAATCCAGTGACATTGCTTCCCCCAGCTTGTGGACAGCGAAATAGCGTGTAGCGGATTATCGTAAGTAACTGTAGTTGGTGTACATGAGGAAGAGGTGCAGGTAGCTTCTGTCAAGGCCACCGGACTCATTAAGACGGTTTTACTTCTGTGGTTTGTTGAGAAGTGAAAGGGGCAAGAGCCCTCAAGGAAGAGACTTGAGGAAACTGGAGTAAGGTTCTAATTGCTTGTATTTGCTGTTGAGTGGTGTATCTCTCCTGCAAGCAATAAAGCTAACTTCTCTTTAAAGCAGTAATTGGTGTTGTGCTTTCTACCCTCCGTAATCCAGTTAACGGAATTGCCACTAGGGGGTGGCAGGTAACAATAATTATCCTTCAGTCGGTCAACACCTTATTGTGCGCAATTACATTGGGCGGGGAGTAAAACTTCTCCACTCACACCTAATGATGATCCTGATTGGTGGCCCTAGGTCTTCATTGACGAAGACTGCAATTAAAATAACATAACATAAAAATAATTGTATGCGTGACATCAATCTAGATTACACAACTTTCAGTGAAGGTGGCAATCACTTCAAAAGCTAACTACGGTAGAAGTTAACGACTCAAAAGGCTAAAAAGGCTAAAAGTGCTAACAATAACGCAACACTTACAGAAGTGTAATAGACTAAAGGAATATATATATACAGTATCTACATACTATAAAACAAGGTCCCCAATTCTTGGATAAATAATGATCGTGTGACCTCCGGAGAGGCCGAGTGCAGGTCTTTCTAGTTGACCCGGTGGTCGACCAGCGCGTCATAATGAGGATGAAGTGATGATGAACACGTCACATACACCCAGTCCCCAAACCACGGGAATTAACCCCAGGAGATTAAAATCCCTGATGGCTCGGCTGGGAATCGAACCCGGGGCATTTCGGGCCAAAGCATAGCGCGCTAACCATTTAACCACGGAGCCGGACAATTCTTGGATGTAAAGATTAATCTCGAGAACCACTGGATGGATTTGAAAGCTACGCCACCATGCTGAATACTGTGTTTCGTGCCGTTGATGTGCACCTTCACTCCCGACGTCCATGGCCAGGTCCACCTTTGCAACCCCGGCACCATGCAGCTTGGTTCAGATGGACCCGTCAGAATTGACATTACGTTCTCTTCACAGAGGGACGATAACCTAGATGTTAGTCCCCCTTAAAACAACAATTATCATCATCATCTCATCACAGATGAGTGTCGCTTATGCCTAAAACCAGACAATCGTCGGAGACATGTTTGGAGGCAGTCTGGTCAGACTGAACGTCTTAGACAAACTGCCCAGCGAGTGCAGCAAGGTGGTGGGTCCCTAATGTTGTGGGGTGGCATCGTGTGGGGCCGACGTACGTCACTGGTGGTCAGGGAAGGCGCCGAAATGGCTTTACGATACATGAATGACATCCTCCGACCCATAGTGCAACCATATCGGCAAAATTTCAGGGAGGCATTCGTCCTCATGGACGACAATTCTCGCCCGCATCGTGCACATCTTGTGAATGCGTCCCTTCATGATAACGCCATCGCTTGCCTAGAGTGGCCAGCATGTTCTCCAGATATGAACCCCAATCGAACATGCCTGGAATACATTGAAAAGAGCTGTTTTTGGACGAGATGACTCACCAACCAATCTGAGTGATCTACGCCGAATCACTGTTAAGGAGTGGGATAATCTGGACCAACAATGTATTGATGAACTCGTGGATAGTATGCCACGATGGCTACAGGCATGCATCAATGCAAGAGGACGTTCTACTCGGTATTATCGGTACTGGTGTATGCTGCAATCTTGACCACATCTTCCGAAAGGCTCGCTGTATGATTGTACAACTGCTAATGTGTGGTTTTCATGAGCAATAAAGAGAGCTGAAACGTTGTTTGTGTATATCTCTAAGCCATTTGTATGTCAAGGTGCAGGACTTCTTCGCACCAAGGTGATATAATACTTATTTTGATGTGTGTACTATGAGTGTAAGAATTGTTCAGCATGAAAGATTCTCCAAAAAAGTCCACGGCAGCTTATCTCTATCTTAAATACGGTACATCGCCCACTATAAATGTTTTTACGTTTTCATTTCTTCCAACAATCTCCATTCAGTGGAAATTTAAATTACTAGCTTTGGAGCGAGTTTATGAGCTAGTGAGCGAGCCTATCACCCCAGCTTCAGTCAGCATCAAACTGTCGAATCGTGTCGAGTTAAGACTTAAGAGAAGAGTAACTTATATGCGTTTGGAATTTCGCTGTTCACCTTGGCTTTTCTGAATTGCGTCTGTAACCTGCCGTCCGTACGCCTTTTATAATTTAATAATTTGCAACCAGAAAAGAAAAGAGGAGAAGTATATTAAAAATATTGAAAAATCCCTTGTCCTCATGGAAATTGTTGTGGATACTATATACCAGATGCAGGTAATGGAAGCTTGCCTGCATGTAGACAAAGAAGCAATAAAATGTATCATATTTATAATATTTCCTGCGTATCAAACGCCATTTCGACCCCGAAACTGTTAAGATACCGGGCGAAGCCGGGGAGAGTAGCTAGTAAATAACAGATGCTTGAAAAAATCTGACTAGTTACAAGTTTAAATAAAAAACTTCTGTAGCTTAATAAGTTCATTGCAAACACTGTTGTACGTAAGTGTTATATTGGTCTATTATATTATATATTCTGCCTAGTGGCAGGTCAATGTCTTCGTTCCCGGTCTTCAGCTTCTTCCTTCAGTCTACTGTAGCCTAACTCCATTTTCGGGGGAGTAGTTTACCTCTGGAACGTTTTACTCCAGGAAGTGCCATCATTTATTCTCCGTCCTCCGACGTTCAGGATATAGAATAATGTGGTAGTATTTCCATTTCCTTTCCACATCGCAGTATCATGACCGAAGAATCAGACTATGATTGATTTCGCCCATGAGTCTTCGATCTTGATCCATCTCAAGCATCATTTGCTCCGTGTATCAAATCGATACTGGTGCCCGATGCTGCCCGGTACCAGCCTACCCAGTTTGCTCTTCCGTACTCTTGCGTACTGTATAGTTATCTTGTAAAGGTATGTGTAATTGTAAACTGTAATGCAATAGTGGACGTCATGTAAGAGTAAAACAGGGATAGAGTATATTGAGCTGATCCGAAAATGTAGAAAACCTGCAGCCTTGTAATTTTCTAGGTTAAGTGATTTTTAAGTGCTTTATTCGAAAACAAATGTGTTTATTTAGTGTCGGTGGAGGTATCATTGCCACGACTGTGAAAATGTCATTAAGAAGTGTTTGTTTATATTCATGCCATGGTTGCTACATTCTTAGTTAAAGCAACGTATAACCCCAATATTCGTTCTTGAATGTGACTTTTACATTGTATGTTGTGTCTCCTGCCATCATTGATGACCATTCAACATAAATTCGGGGAAGGAAAGGAAGGAAGATTGTAGTTTTACGTGACCGTGAATCTTGTGATTATGAGCCACGGGACCTCCTTTTTACGTGGAATCCGAACCACAGGACATGGCATTTCACATCGAAAATCTCACATGCATTGACCGGGAATCGAACCCGGACCGCCTTGGTGAGAGGCATACAGCTAGACCGCTGAGCCACCACGCCCCCTAACATAAATTCATTCGTATGCTTGTAATAGGACGTGCATCAGTTTAGATACAGAGCTTAAAATACGAGGAGCTCAAAGTCAAAGACTGTTCACTAAGTCACTGTCACCTGGGACACCAAAATTAAGCCTAAGTGAGCAGAACCTGATGGTGTTTGCGCATCGAACGAAACTGGGCATCCTATTAAATGTAAAGTTAGAAGGCATTCTTTCAGTGTTGCCAATACAAACAGTTATTTGTAGCTCTTTAGTCGGTCAACACGAACTTTCCCAATCACTGGGCGGGGTATAATTTATGTAATATGTAAACAAATCTTCTGAAAAAAAAAATACATGTATTAGTTTTAATCACTATTTATAATGGGGCGCCTGCCACGGTGGGTGAGTGGTTATCGTGTCGGACTTCCAACCCAAAGCTTGCAGGTTCGCTCCTGACCGTAGTAAGCGATCTTTGAAAGGCGACAAAAATCACGGCACGCATGTCATACGTTGTTGGCATGTTAAAGAACCCATTTGAATTCAGTAGGCCGTGTTCATAATGGCAAATTTAATCTTTGGATTTTCCGCCAACACAAAACAATCCTCCATTCTCTACTAGAAGCGCTGTAGTGTCAAGGAGCTTATATATCTAACCTCGTTGACTTTCATAGCGCTCCACGGAACAATAAAATTCGATATGCAAGCTGCCCTCTGGGTGACAAATAACAAAGTTTGCACCCGGCACCCGAGGCCATACGATATTATTAATATTATTATTATTATTATTATGGGGCAATTTTTAGAATAACGCGTTTCGATCTTCAAGCGGTAACCGACAGCGGTGGCTATGCTCGCTAACGCGCAGTGCTAGGCCATAGTCCCAGGCTATCTGCGGACTCGGTAGACGTGGGTCCGAGCCCACCGTCGGCTGTCCTTGAAATGGTTTTCCGTGGTTTCCCGTTTTCAAGCCCATGCAAATGCTGGGACGGTACCTTCTAATAGGCCACGGTCGCTTCCTTCCACATTCTTGTCCAGTTTCATTAATCTTCATTCATTTCATCTCTCATTATCTCCCCTCATGAGGTTGGCGAGAAGAAGGGCATCCGGCCATAGAAACCATCCTCCACAAATCCTTTCATCGCATTTCATCCCCAACCACGTTGAAAATCGGGAATAATAAGGGGTAGACAAACACCCATTGGTCAAGTTCGTGTTGACCGACTGAAGAGTCACAAATAATAATCCCCACATTTGTAAGAAAAGTGGTTCATTAAATGTAAATTGTTACTCCCCGCCCGAGCTAATTAGGACTCGTGTTGACCGACTGCAAATCGATTCTACTAACAAGGAATTGTGGTTGGTTGGTTCCTCAGTTTAGGGGCTGCGACAACGCGGTCATGTAGCCCCGTGTACTTTTGGGTGTGTGAAGAATCTGTCTGATAACCGGTGTTAATTGTGATGGCTGTATTAGTGTGTGTTATCTGTGATTCAAGTAAGGACTGCAGACGATCAATTTCAAGTAGTTCCTACTTTTGCTACCAAATGCTACTGTCAACGACACCTAGCCGTGAAATTGGCTAATAGATGACAGCGCAACCGGCACCTGGCGACGAACGTTGGAACTTAATATCGTGTTAATCAAATCTAACCTACAAATTTAGCTTCATACAATTAATTATATTTGTGGAAGGTTCTTTTACATGCCATAAATCTATGACATGGGCCCGCCGGATTTACTTCCCCTCCTTATTATTTATTTATTTATCGTATGGCTGTTTTAGTGCAGGGAGTGTCCGAGGACATGTTCGGCTCACCTGTGTCTGTAGCTGCTTCCAGCGGACACCCTTAGGGTGAGCTACAAGTTCCGTTCAATTTCAAATACTTCCAACTTTCACTACCAGATATCAATGATACCTAGTGGTGGACGTTGGAACTTTGATAGAGCGTTCCGACGAAATCTAACCTAACAATTTAGCTTTACACAAGTTTAGTCTGTGAAAGGATCTTTTACATGCCATAAATCTATGACATGGGACCACCGGCGTTATTTCCCCTCCGAAGGAAGGCATACTGATAAATTTTTAACGCTCTTAAAAAATCCGACGACTTCGGCCGAATTTGAACCCGCTATCTTGGGCACAGCAGTTCAGCATGCTACCTACTACACCACCGAAGCCGTACACTTCATACACTTCCCCTCCTAAGGAAGGCATACTGAGAGATTTTAACGCTCTAAAAATCCGATGACTTCGGCCGGGTTTGAACCTGAAATCTCCGGCATAGAAGCTCAGCATGCTACCAACTACGCCGCCGAAGGAATCGCGAAAATACCTGTGAAAGTGCATCGTCTGGTAGGCGTCGTCCCACTTGCCGTCCGTCACATTGCTGTTGGTGCTGGTCGTGGTGTTGCTGAGGAGCAGTAGAGTGCCCGGCAGGTAGTCCGCATTGAGGACATCTCCCAGGCTTAGACCCACAGCCTCCAGCGGGACTGCAAGTAGACAGAGCAGTGCGACAATCATCAGCCCGGAGTAGCGACACACTGTGACATGCCTCGAGCACGAACACTAACCTCTTCTTGTTCCGCTCTGTCGCTTCTACAATCTTCCACGCCAGGTGAAGCAACGGGTAATTTGCCTACCAGTATCATATACAGATCTGTTCAAATTACACAGGTCTACATGACTTTTAGCCTACTTTTCACATTTTGCAAAAATGAGGAAAAAGTAGACTTATGAGATCGGGCAAATGTGTGTGTGTCAGTCTGTCTGTCTGTCCCTCTGTCCTTCTGTCTGTCTGTCTGGCTGTGTGTGTGTGTCCCCCCCCCCTATCAACTCCTAAACGGCTGCAGCATTCGAAACAAAATTTGGTAGGAGTAAAGATCTATACCTGAATATCTCATGGCCATATTTGAAAATGATGTCAGTGCTACCAACTGCTGAAAAATCGCAATGGAAATTTGAGCTCCATGTTGGATATCTTGGAAGGTATTAATGGGAGGTATTTCAAAATTGGCACACATATAGATAATAATATTGCAGTTTAATTTCCAGGAGGTCATATAATTATAAGCCTGTTGATAGGTCCAATTTTTAAATGCATATAACTTCTACTCTATCAATTGGAATACAACCAAATTTCGTATGTGCTATGTGTACGTAAACAGATATGACTGAGCGTATTCTTAAGAGCCACCAGGGCTGCCAACTGTTAATAAATGCTCTCAATATTTATATCCAAATACTCATATATCAGAAAGTATGCACGCCGACAGCTTTAAACTATGCACACGTATAGTACCTGACATTCTATATTAATTTGTAGTAACTTATATACGTCAGTGCTACCAACATGATTCTAAGCCTGCTGAGAAGTCCAACTTTAAATACATGTAACTTCTATACTATCGTTTTGATTTCAACCAAATTTCGCGTGTACTATGTGTACCATAACAGATATGACTATGCCGATTCTTAAGAGTAACCAGGGCTGCCAACTGTTAATAAATGCTGCTGCCAACATGATTCTAAGCCTGCTGATAGGTCCAATTTTAAAATGCATGTAACTTCTCTACTAACTAATGGATTCAATTCAAAATAGACACAACAATAGATCATATTATTTCATTTCTGACCAATACATGTATGTCACTGTTGCCAACATGATTTTACGAGCGCTGTTAGATCCAATGTTTAATTGCATGCTATCCATTGGACTTCAACCAAATTTTGTATTCTGTACCTTAAGAGATGGAACTAAGAATATATTCAGTCACCAGGGCTGCCAACTGTAGTTCTCTATTAGGCTACATTATGCCAGGTATACAGTATTTCGAACTAATTAGAAATTTCGATATTACCCACTTAATTTCGTAATTATTCTAGATAGATTCATATAGATTAATCATTGGCATCAATCTTAAATTTTAAGAAAAGTAGGCTCTTTAGTTCGTCATTGAACTTCTTGTTTCTTTCTTAGTTTTGACTCTTATTTTACACTAGCAGTAGTGCCCGGCTTCACCCGGTGGATTTATTTGTATTATGGATGATAATGAATACTACTACAGAACTGGAGCGCTCAAGGATAAGGATCGGAAAGCACCAACGATTATTGCAGCTGATAACCTCAGTATACTGCACCGACACCATCGCCCTTATACAAAGGCATACTATTGTCATGATGATAACTGTTTTAAGGGGCATAAGAAATCTTTTTGCTCTAATTACTCCCCGTGACAGCAATTTATAAGCAGCTCGCAATTCTGCACCGGAACACTGGTAGGGGCGACGTGATGCAGCCCGCATTGCTAAGCAACAATAGACTTGGGTATTATTGAAGCTGTTCAGCAGCGCTTGTCCTTCCGACTTACAGAACAAAAATCAATCTTTAAGGTTACCTGAGAGGTGTAGCATAATGTTACACAGTCTAAACTATTCCTCTTGAAACTGGCTATCATATACAAAAAGATTTTTTCGAATCAGACTGGCAGTTCCAGAGATTAGTGCGTTTAAACACACAAACAAACTCTTCAGCTTTATTATATTAGTATAGATGTAGGCTACATCGTTCATCTGACTTCAGAAGTGCCATTACTTTTGTCCTATCACAACCCAATTTCTTAATAATTGCAGTAATTTTGATTAACAAGATATTGCAAAATTTCACAATATCTCTACTGTTGGCTGATAAAACGTGATGATCCTACTAGAGTGAACAAGAGAAAGAGCAATATGAGAAGCTTTGCATCCAAGCGGCAATGGATCCATTAACTTAAACTCTGCCTGCTATTGGCTGATAAAACGTGATGATCCTACTAGAGTGAACAAGAGAAAGAGCAATATGAGAAGCTTTGCATCCAAGCGGCAACGGATCCATTAACTTAAACTCTGCCTGCTATTGGCTGATAAAACGTGATGATCCTACTAGAGTGAACAAGAGAAAGAGCAATATGAGAAGCTTTGCATCCAAGCGGCAACGGATCCATTAACTTAAACTCTGCCTGCTATTGGCTGATAAAACGTGATGATCCTACTAGAGTGAACAAGAGAAAGAGCAATATGAGAAGCTTTGCATCCAAGCGGCAACGGATCCATTAACTTAAACTCTGCCTGCTATAAAGGAACAATACAATGCAAATTTTCAAGTTCATGCATCTTGTAATGATTTCTTTCTATCTAGTTTTTTTTAACGTGATGTGATACAGGAACATAGATGACATTTTCGTAATTCATACACTTTAAATATACAAAGTCAGTTATTGCATCCAAATAAGGTCTCCTTAAAATGTATTTTGTAGACCTGTTTTATTAAACTAGAGAACTCATTTTCACTACATCTTCATTCATTCAGCTGAGCTGGCCCCGTTGGCCCCGCAGAGTCCTTTTCAGGGGACCAAACATGGCATAATTACAGGGAGAGAGGTCTGGCCTGTATGGAGGGTGACCGAGAACCTCTCATTTGAATTTCTGCAGGAGTGTCGCGACTCTGTTGGCCGTATGAGGTCGTGCATTGTCGTGGAGCGACCGCGGCGGCTATGGCGTTCACTGTCACTCGGCGGTCCTGGGTAATGAGTGCATCAACCAGCTGGACGTTGTCATCGGTAATGCAGGGGGGGGGGGGGGGCAGACCGGGCATCATCGGCTAACGACACCCGTCCTTCCCTGAAGTGTTTTTGCCACGCCTTGACCCTTGCAATGGACATGCAGTGTTCGCCGTACACTTGTGACATTCGGCGATGAATGTCCGCGTCCCCTACTCCTTCCGCTGTCAGAAACCGAACAACACCTCTTTGCTCTTCGGTTGACGCCTCCATTTCACTGTTTGCAATGCGACTGGCAGCGTTCGACGATTGATGCATGCTGCTGCTCGCGTTGTATCGTCACGTGACGTGCACGCGTGCCCTCTAGCGACGGGCTGTGACCTTCCACGCTCTGGTCGGAACCACACCTCGTTACACACGCCACGATTAGCCGATGTAGTCACCGGTTTGCGCATTCCAGCCTCCAGCTCGTTACTTTTTTAACGCACCTTATATATTTAATATATAAACATATTATATATAAATATATTCCATTTGGAAATTAACGGTGAGAGAGATCTAAACTTCCCCAGAAATCCCCACCAACAATGACTATCAGTGACATAATTCACTTGATAGGGATGGTAGATATGAGCATTCCACGTGCTTACTAGGCGCCTTTCAATTGTTTTGCTAATGACCATTGGCTGTCGCTTTGTATCCAAACACAAAATAACAACCTCCATAATTCCAATGAAGTATTTAAGGCCTGCTTGATCTCACCAAGCAGAATGACTGAGTAGAAATCAGTGTTATACTTGGAGAATTTGGTCTGTGGTAGGTTGATAATTCCTGTTAAAACCAACGAGCTAGAGAAAGGTATATAGAGTGGAAATGGCGCCGCCATGTTTGAAGAAGGTTGAACTGGCAGCCGCCATGATATACCCTGTCAAGAGGGTGGGAGGCAGGGAGGGAGAGGCGTGACTAACGAGGCGTAAGATTAGGCCTGATAATTTAATTTGTACATTGAACGAAAACTAACACAATCATCTTACATGACAATAAGCTACGTTGCTTATGCACAGTACATTGCATGATTCCATTCTCCTTTAAAAATAAAACGTTTTGTGTACAACTGACGCACCTGTTGACCTCTCACGTTGAGATGTATTTCTGCTGAAGTGTGAAGCCAGCATTTATAATACTGTTTCACAATTCGCTCGATGAGTGAAGCATAGTGAGGCTTTTCCCCAGGTTCAGTAGCTGTAAATAGATGGTCAGATTTCAGAAACAGATAACCCGGCAGCATATCATAGACATCTGTCTTCAACTTCAGCATGATATTATTCGTGTTCTTTCGCAACATACACTCATTCTTCCTGATGACACTCAGCTGTTTTACATAATTTCACTACATCATTTGATGGATTCAAAGGGCATTCTTTCACGTCTTTCTCTTTAATCACTCCTTCTTTCTGAACATCTTGACCTGATAAAAGTACTTCTAGGCATTCAATACAAGTAATTTTTTTAGACACTTGGCGAACGACACTTCCTGCTATGTAATGAACAACATTTTCTACATACAAGCTCGGTGAATTATAATGTGCACAGTAACCATGATCTGTCTGCCAGCATAGTATCGTCCTTCCCATTGACACCACGAATATTTGCTGTTGCAGTTGTCACAAGTAGGTCACACTCAATAGGCTTACAGTTGGAATTCATGGTTGGGCGTACCCTCGCAATTAAACACGTCCTATTAGCTGAATTAAATCGTACTGCATTTGGATTATTTCTATTCCCACTTCTGGAGCGAATAGAAGAAAAAAAATAGCTCTAAGTGATCCTGACTCAAGCTGCGTGTTAATAAGTATCTCAATACAGAACTTTGTCCCCACACGTATGTTTCTGCTAGTTGTATCACACTTAAGAGATCAATAATCAAACCGTATATTGGCATCTTTCTGCTGGAATCGCAAATAAGCTTTCCATCTAAAATTTCTGAGAAGAAAGTAAGAAAGAAAGAAAGAAAGAAAGAAAGAAAGAAAAAATAAAAGATTAGTAAAGCCTGTTATGTTTCCCATAATTAGTTCAAAACCACGAACTAGAGAAAGTATACCTCGTTGGCTTACGAAGATTGATATTTGAACAATATATTTCATTGTATAGCTTGCCACGGTGGGTGAGTGGTTATCGTGTCGGATTACTAACCCCAAAGCTTGCAGGTTCGCTCCTGGCCGTGGTAAGTGACTTTTTTCAAAGGGGGCAAAAATCACGATACGCATGTCATACGATGTTGGCATGTTAAAGAACCCATTTGAATTCAGTAGGCCGTGTTCATAATGGCAAAATTAATATCGGGATTTTCCGGCAACACAAAGTTCCTCATTTCTCTACTAGAAAGCGCTATAATGTCAAGGAGCTTAGTTATCTAACCTCCTTGACTTTCATCGTGCTTCAAGGAACAACAAAATTCGACATGCAAGCTACCCTGTGGGTGTCAAATAACAAAGCTTGCACCCGGCACCGAGGCCATACGATATTATTATTACCGTAATTATGATTATGGCTCACAACTATCTTTGCTTAAATTTTAAGACAGCCTAATATATTTACCTACTGATATCAAGGTCTTCTGCAACAATGCTACCGTATCTGAATGCGAGTGTTCTGTAGTTTCCTGGAAACTACGCTTCTTCGGCGAAGATCTACAGGCCTGCTTCTTCTGCAGATGTGCAGGAAAATTGAAAATTGTAGGTAATGCATTGGCTAGTAGACTTCGCCTTTCATTTGCTACATACATATATTTATCTTCAAAGTGTAGAGAACAAATTAAGCTGTATCTCGTGGGGTGCCATTTATTGCTTTTCATGTTGACAACCCATTGTTTTGTTAGTTCCTGGTTCTGCAAAGGGAATCTGAAATGTAAATATCACACAAACTTAAACTGCTGCATCACGTTTTCGTAAAGGGTCTATCTCATTAATTTATGAATTTGGATGACATTTCTTACCTGAAATACAACACTCCTGTTGTCTTATAACTTCTATTCGTACAATTGAATGACGATCACACTGATGGCATGGTCAATGTATTTTTAAATACATTTCATTCAACACATGTTCCCGCTCAACGCGAACAATCACAACAAGCTCTTGTCAGACGACGTTCTGAATCATGGCCGCCTTAACTCAGGTTGCCTCCGCCCAGAGCGCTGCTACGCGGCTCCTTGCCTCTCTATATACCTTTCTCTAGCTCGTTGCTACATACATATATTTATCTTCAAAGTGTAGAGAACAAATAAAGCTGTATCTCGTGGATTACCATTTATCCCTTTTTCATGTTGACAACCCATTGTTTTGTTAGTTCCTGGTTCTGCAAAGGGAATCTGAAATGTAAATATCACACAAACTTCAACTGCTGCATCACGTTTTCGTAAAGAGTCGACCTCAATAATTTATGAATTTGGATGACATTTCTTACCTGAAATACGACACTCCTGTTGTCTTATTACTTCTATTCGTACAATTGAATGACGAACACACTGACGGAATGGCCTGTATTTTTAAATAAATTTCATTCAACGCATGTTCCCGCACAGCCCGAACAATCACAACAAGCTCTTGTCAGACGACGTTTTGAATCATGGCCGCCTTAACTCAGGTTGCCTCCGCCCAGAGTGCTGCTACGCGGCTCCTTGCCTCTCTATATACCTTTCTCTAGCTCGTTGGTTAAAACAATACAAACGAAATCCCATTCTAAAACTGGGAGGACAAAAGTCGGTTAAAGGGCAGTGTGTGTCACCGTGCAGCTCATACTTCCTGTGGTTATCTCAGGAACGTACTCTCCAGAGTCGTGAGTTTTGAGACTAATTAGAATGTTAATTCAGCTACTAGTTTGTAGTCGTGAGTTTTGATACTATTTGTTACTATTTTTAGCTCGTGAGTTTTGAGACGTAACCATTCCAGGAGATACACTGCGCTTGCAACTAATCCGGAAGCGATGTTGAAATCGAGGGGCTAGGAAGACAGACAACGTTACTATAGACCCAGTAATGCCAGTCTGATTGAGTACCTCAGTGCAACCATACGTGTGCTAAGTGGATTTGTGTTATCGGCCACGATAGTTATTTCAATTCTATTTAAAATGCCGAAGTTAAAGCCATCTAGGGCTGTTCATTTTTTTCGGAATTCGGCGAGGATACTTTTTTCACGGATGGTCAAATCTTTTTCTGCAAAATATGTGAAGTGGAAGTGGCAGGAGATATGAGATTTACCGTCCAACTACATACCGGTCGAGAGAGACACATACGTGACGTTGAAAGGACCTTTTCAAAGTACAAAAACGTGCTGGTCGACAATCGTTCTTTTTCCTGTGAGAATCTACGAATGGTCACAGTCATCTACTGTAATGCGGAGCAGGCGCGGATCTAGAGTTTGGCTTTGGGAGGGGGGCTCAGAGAATCGAAATTGTTAAGAAAAATGGAATCACTAAATAACCAAACGTACAAAACCAGACCAATTTTTTTGCAAGCTACATGGATAGATATTTGATGCGTTTAGCGCACCAAAAATATTCGTACAAATTGCAGCGGCGTGTTTAGCGACTTTTACATCGAGCTTCGAGAAAAGTATCAAGGTACGTTACATTTTCGGCAAGTCGAGTTGGTACCGACAAAGGGAGAATGTCACAGCTTAAATTGCCAACCAAGCTTGCAGTTTGGACGTCGGCAAATTTTTTTGGTGCGAAAAAAGCCCCAAATTCCTATCCGTGCATTGCTGCACATTCATCTTGACATCGCTATAAACATCGATTCGGTAATCACAAGGTTTGCTAAACAAAATAGACGAGTTGATTTTGTTAATCGTTTTTATATAACAGGTATGAAGTTGTAAATAGCCTATGTACAGTTGTAACCGAACATAATAATTGCAATAAAGATATTTTCAGTATTGAATAAAATGAAAAAACTGTTTTTCAGTTAAAATTCGGTAAGTTTTATTTTTCTGGTTATTGTGTTTTCGTTTTTTGAGTTTGCATAAAAATTTGGTCTCTGTTTGGGGGGGGGGGGTCCATGACCCCCGTGACCCCCCCCCCCCCCCTTTGAATCCGCGCCTGATGCGGACTGAGGTAAGCCTGTATAGCCTGCCATGTATTTTAGGCACACATTTTTCTTATTACCTCTATTCCGATGGTAAATTCGAGTTCCTAACGGCGAGATTCTCTCTTTATTGTTCTTCAGATGTTGCAGCCTTAAAGTTCCACATACCATGAAGTGTTATTTTCCTTGAAAAAAAAAAAAGACTGAATTTTGAGTGCCAAACAACAGACTGAAATAATAACCAGTATCTGTGTGCAAATAATTCGTATTCGTCAAATCATAATTAAATACGGTACCTATTAAAATCATTTCAACATACAATGACGTACCGGTATTGATATCCCACTAGGAGATGGCAGTTCAACTCGCTGCGACGGGGTGCGGGGTTACATGCAGAACGCATGCGCGGAAAGTCTATTCCAAACCTAAATACATCGTCTTCCCGCATGCCAATGGTTGTCATTGAAGCAGACGACACGCAGACAGTGAAAGAAGGAATGTGCTGAGTGAGTGAAGCAAGTAGTGACCGACTTAATGTTTTTGCAATGCGCGATACGCAGTGAGCGGGATGACCTCTGCAGATCAAACCCAACTGGTGTGATTTAACTATCACTAACCATTGGATCGACCAGTTAAAGGTCTCCATTATCAGTCGTATTTTGAGTGAATTCAAAATAGAACAAAGTTTGAGCATTAAGGAACATGGGAACATTTAGCATATGTGACACAAGAAAAGAAGAAAGAGAGAGTAGGTAGCTTTGACATATATGTTTCCTATTAAGCACAGAAAATAAGTTAGCATAACAAAAAAAAAGAAACATTCAGTTTTACACAACTTTGCTTTACGGACAAAGAAAAAATAATTCATTGAATTTTGAGCCAAGTGAGACACTATAAATAGTTTAATGCAAAACGTAGTTTGCAGAGAAAGAGAAAAGAATAGTGACATAGCCTATAAAGGGAGCTAATGACTGACAGGGGCTGAATCCTGCAGTACCCTATGAAAAAGAAATAAGAGAAACTGGAAAGAGAGTTACATAGAAAAGACAAAGCTTATAGAAGGGGCTAGTAACTGACAGAGGCCAAATCCTGCAGTACCTTATGAAAGAGAAAGACTTGGGGAGTTGCAAAGATGCAACAAAAATATTTCTAAGGAAATGCAATGGCAGACGCAGGTATGCGTGAACTGCATGAAAGTTAATCACGAAATATTTCCGAAGAAATTGAAATGGCAGAAGCAGGTAGGCAAGTAGGCCTATTACTTGAAAGTGAACCATGAAATGTTCCAAGAAGAAGTGCAATGGCAGACGCAGGTATGCACGAGAACGAATGAGAATAATCCCAAATGAAAAATGACTAAAGCAAGCCGATATGTTATACCTCCTAGAAGGAATGGGAAACGCAAGCTGATATATTAAAATTGAGAAAACGTCTGAGGTAGGCTTGTATAAATCTAACATGATAAAGTAGAAAGTATATTACACAGTACAGGTTATGTAACAGAATACTTAACTTTATAACGAACAGAGGGTAGCAACCCACATGTTCGTTGTGGTGTTTGAAGCCATATTTTCAGTGTTGCCTTAGTAAACAAGTAGGAGTCCACGCAGCACGACCTGCTTTTGTTGAGACGGTGGCGCAGCAGCAAGGGGCCAGCAAGAGGGGTTATAATCTCAAACAACAACTTCGTTGGTGGCAAGGCCTGCGGAATTGCGTTTCGGACTTTCGACCCGATTGCGGGGAAATGTAGGAAAATTATAAAATGATATTCTAGGCAATGCTGACACCATCACATGGTTATGAAAGCCGGACGTCCTCGGAAGTGGAAAATATCTTACTGCTGTAAATACATGATTCAACTTATTGAAAAGGTTAAAACGAGTTATTATAGATAATTTTCCGTAGAATTCAATTAGACCATCAGTTGAATTTTTACCAGTTATTATATACAGTTGGGCCCCATTTTTTTTTCAAAAACCAAAAACATTTAATAACATCAAAACGGTGAGAGATATCAAAATATGATAAGAGGTGGAAAAGTTGCAAATCACTGAGATCTTACACCTGTAGATTTACCTTTTCGATAGGATCGACGCTTTCCGAGATATAACCATTCGAAAAAAATAATGAAATTCACGGCCCCAAAAAGGAAAATGGTGAGAGATATCAAAAAATCATCAGAGTTAAAAAAAAGTTGCTAATCACTGAGGTCCTATATATGTAGACGTTACTTTGTTCGATACGGCCAACCGTTTCCCAAATATAACGGTTCGAAAAAAGGAAGAAATTCAGGGCCGCAGAAAATCAAGACGGTGAGAGATATCAAAAACCTTAATGGATGAAAAAGTTGCTAATCACTGAGATCTTACACCTGTAGATTTAACTTTTTTCGATATGACCAACCGTCTCCGAGATATATCGATTCCAAAAGAGTTTCAATTTCAGGGCCCCCAAAAAAGATCCGGCCCAGCACCGATTTTAACGCCCAAAAATAGGGTTCCTCATAGGCTCTAGCTCTTTTACCGCTCCAAATTTCAGCTTGATATCTTGAAAATTGCGACCTGTACTTTGCTAAACCCAAAAACGTCACGCACATACGCACATCTTCAGGGCTCCAAAAAAGAAAACAGTGAGAGATATCAAAAAATCGTTTTGAGTAAAAAAGTTGCATACTGCGGAGATCTTACACCTGTACATTTAACGTTTTTCGATCCGAACAGCCGTTTCCGAGATATATCGATTCCAAAAAAAGGTTGAAATTCAGGGCCCCCAAAAAACATCCGGCCCTGCACCGTTTTTAACCCCCGACAACAGGTTTCCTCACAGGGCCCAACTCTTTCACCGCTCCTAATTTCAGCTCGATATCTTGAATATTGCGACCTGTACTTCGCTAAACCCAAAAATGTGACGCACAATGGACATTTTTAGGGCCCCAAAAAAAGAAAACGGTGAGAGATAACAAAAAATCGTTTTGAGTAAAAAAAAAGTTGCATACCGCGGAGATCTTACACCTGTACATTTAACGTTTTTCGATACGGCCAACCGTTTCCGAGATATATCGATTCCAAAGAAAAGTTTGAAATTCAGGGCCCCCCAAAAAAGATCCGGCAATGCACCGTTTTTAACGCCCGACAATTGGCTTCCTCACAGGGTCTATCTCTTTCACCGCACCAAGTTTCAGTTCGATATCTTGAAAATTGCGACCTGTACTTCGCTAAACCCAAATATGTCACGCACAATGGACATTTTCAGGGCCCAAAAAAAAAAAAGAAAACGGTGAGAGATATCAAAAAATCATTATGAGTAAAAAAGTTGCATACCGCGGAGATCTTACACCTGTACATTTAACGTTTTTCGATACGACCAGCCGTTTCCGATATAATTATATCGATTCCAAAAAAAAGTTTGAAATTCAGGGCCTCCAAAAAAGATCGGGCCTTGCACCGTTTTTAACGCCCGACAACTGGTTTCCTCACGGGGTCTAACTCTTTCACCGCTCCAAATTTCAGCTCGATATCATAAAAATTGCGACCTGTACTTCGCTCAACCCAAAAATGTCACGCACAATGGACTTTTTCAGGGCCCCAAAGAAAGAAAACGGTGAGAGATATCAAAAAATCGTTTTGAGTAAAAAAGTTGCATACCGGGGAGATCTTACACCTATACTTTTAACATTTTTCGATACGATCAACCGTTTCCGAGATATATCGATTCCAAAAAAAAGTTTGAAATTCAGGGCCCCCAAAAAAGATCCGGCCCTGCACCGATTTAACGCCCAACAACAGGATTCGTCACAGTCACTAACTCTTTCACCGTACCAAATTTCAGCTTCATATCTTGAAAATTGCAACCAGTACTTAGCTAAACGCAAAAATGTCACGCACAATGGACATTTTCAGGGCCCCAAAAAAAAGAAAACCGTGAGAGATATCAAAAAATCGTTTTGAGTAAAAAAGTTGCATACCGCGGAGATCTTACACCTATACATTTAACATTTTTCGATACGATCAACCGTTTCCGAGATATATCGATTCCAAAAAAAAGTTTGAAATTCAGGGCCCCCAAAAATGATTCGGCCCTGCACCGATTTTAACGTCCAACTATAGGATTCGTCACAGTCACCAACTCTTTCACCGTAACAGATTTCAGCTTAATATCTTGAAAATGGCGACCAGTACTTAGCTAAACGCAAAAATGTCACGCACAATGGACATTTTCAGGGTCCCAAAAAAAGAAAACGGTGAGAGATATCAACAAATCGTTTTGAGTAAAAAAAGTTGCATACCGCGGAGATCTTACACCTACACATTTAACATTTTTCGATACGACCGACCGTTTCCGAGATATATCGATTCAAAAAAATTGGATGAAATTCAGGGCCCCAAAAAAAGGTCTGGCCCTACACCGATTTTAACGCCCATCAATAGGGTTCGTCACAGTCCCCAATTCTTTCACCGTACCAAATTTCAGCTCGATATCTTGAAAATTGCGAACTGTACTTTGCTAAACGCAAAAACGTCACGCACATACGTACATACATACATACATACATACATACATACATACAGACAGACTTTTTTTGAAAAAAAAATTTTCAACTCCGATTCGATTGGTAAAGGTTTGAACACTGGGCGACGCGTAGTTTCCGAAATCTCGAAAAATCCTACCACGGCTATATGAAAGCCTATAGGATCTTTAGATCCGGCTTTCATAACAAGTTGGAGTCACGCAGCATGACCTGCTTTTAAGAGACGGTCGCGCAACATTGCGGCGAGCAAGATGGGTAATAATCTCACACAACAACTTCGTTCCGGCAAGGTCTGCGGATTTGCATTTCGGACATTCGACCCGATTGCGAGGAAATGTAGGAAAATTATAAAATGGTATTCTAGGCAATGCTGACACCATCACATGGTTATGAAAGCCGGACGTCCTCGGAAATGGAAAATATCTTACTGCTGTAAATACATGATTCAACTTATTGAAAGGGTTAAAACGGATTATTATAGGTAATTTACCGTAGAAATCAATTAGACCATCAGTTAAATTTTTACCAATTATTATATTCATTTGGGCCCCTTCTTTTCAAAGACCAAAAACATTTAATAACATCAAAACGTAGAGAGATATAAAAATATGATAAGGCGTAAAAATGTGTCTAATCACTGAGATCATACACCAGTATATTTAACTTTTTCGATAGGATCGACGGTTTCCGACATATAACGATTCGAAAAAAAGAATGAAATTCACGGCCCCAAAAAAAGGAAATGGTGAGAGATAACAAAAAATCATAAAAGTTAAAAAAAGTAGCTTATCACTGAGATCCTATGTCTGTAGATTTAACTTTGTTCGATACGGCCAACCGTATCTCAAATATAACGGATCGAAAAAAAGGAAGAAATTCAGTGCCCCAGAAAATGAAAACGGTGAGAGATATCAAAAAAATCATAAGGGTTGAAAAAGTTGCTAATCACTGAGATCTTACACCTGCAGATTTAATTTTGTTAGATACGGAAAAACCGTTTCCCAGCTATAACGGTTCGAAAAAAAAGGAAGACATTCAGGGCCCCAAAAATGAAAACGGTGAGAGATATCAAACCATCATAAGGTGCTAAAAAAGGATGAAATTCAGGGCCCCCAAAAAAGGTCCGGCCCTGCACCGTTTTCCACGCCCAACAATAGGGTTCGTCTCAGGCCAAAACTCTTTCACCGTACCAAATTTCAGTTTGATATCTTGAAAATTGCGACCTGTACTTCGCTAAACCAAAAAATGTCACGTACAATGGACTTCTTAAGGGCCCCAAAAAACGAAAACGGTGAGAGATATCAAAAAATCGCTTTGAGTACAAAAGTTGCATACTACGGAGATCTTATACCTTTACATTTAACGTTTTTCGATACGACCAACCGTTTCCGAGATATATCAATTCCAAAAAAAAGTTTGAAATTCAGGGCCCCCAAAAAAGATCCGGCCCTGCACCGATTTTAACGCCCAACAATAGGATTCGTCACAGTCACTAACTCTTTCACCGTACCAAATTTCAGCTTAATATCTTGAAAATTGCGACCAGTTCTTGGCTAAACGCAAAAATGTCACGCACAATGGACATTTTCAGGGCCCCAAAAAAAGAAAACGGTGAGAGATATCAAAAAATCGTTTCGGGTAAAAAAGTTGCATACCGCGGAGATCTTACACATGTAGATTTAAAGTTTTTTGATAAGACCAACCGTTTCCGAGATCGATTCCAAAAAAAAAATGAATTTCAGGGCGCCAAAAAATTATTCGGCCCAGCACCGATTTTAACGCCCAACAATAGGATTCGTCACAGTCACTAACTCTTTCACCGTACCAAATTTCAGCTTCATATCTTAAAAATTGCGACGAGTACTTAGCTAAACGCAAAAATGTCACGCACAATGGACATTTTCAGGGCCCTAAAAAAAGAAAACTGTGAGAGATATCAAAAAAATCGTTTTGAGTCAAAAGTAGCATACCGCAGAGATCTTACACCTGTACATTTAACATTTTTCGATACGACCAACCGATTCCGAGATATATCGATTCCAAAAAAAAGTTTGAAATTCAGGGCCCCCAAAAAAGAACCGGTCCTGCACCGATTTTAACGCCCAACAACAGGTTTCCTCACAGGGTTTAACTCGTTCACCGCTCCAAATTTCAGCTCGATATCATGAAAATTAACACCTATACTTGGCCCAACCCAAAAATGTCATGCACAATTGACTTTTTCAGGGCCCCAAAAAATCAAAACAGTGAGAGATATCAAAAAATCGCTTGGAGTAAAAAGTTGCATACGCGCAGATCTTACACATGTAGATTTAAAGTTTTTTATAAGACCAACCGTATCCGAGATATATCGATTCCAAAAAAAAAGTATGAAATTCAGGGACCCAAAGAAAGATTCGGCCCAGCACCGATTTTAACGCCCAATAATAGGATTCGTCACAGTCACTAACTCTTTCACCGTACCAAATTTCAACTTAATATCTTGAAAATTGCGACCAGTACTTAGCTAAACGCAAAAATGCCACGCACAAAGGACATTTTCAGGGTCCCAAAAAAGAAAACGGTGAGAGATATCAAAAAATCGTTTTGAGTAAAAAGGTTGCATACCGCGGAGATCTTACACCTGCCCCTTTAACATTTTTCGATACGACCAACCCTTTCCGAGATATATCGATTCCAAAAATCAGTTAGAAATTCAGTGCCCCAAAAAAAGATCCGGCCCTGCACCGATTTTAACGCCCAACAACAGGATTCGTCACAGTCACTAACTCTTTCACCGTACCAAATTTCAGCTTAATATCTTGAAAATTGCGACCAGTTCTTGGCTAAACGCAAAAATGTCACGCACAATGGACATTTTCAGGGCCCCAAAAAAAGAAAACGGTGAGAGATATCAAAAAATCGTTTCGAGTAAAAAAGTTGCATACCGCGGAGATCTTACACATGTAGATTTAAAGTTTTTTGATAAGACCAACCGTTTCCGAGATATATCGATTCCAAAAAAAAAAAAAAAAATCATGGCGCCAAAAAATTATTCGGCCCAGCACCGATTTTAACGCCCAACAATAGGATTCGTCACAGTCACTAACTCTTTCACCGTACCAAATTTCAGCTTCATATCTTAAAAATTGCGACGAGTACTTAGCTAAACGCAAAAATGTCACGCACAATGGACATTTTCAGGGCCCTAAAAAAAGAAAACTGTGTGAGATATCAAAAAAATCGTTTTGAGTAAAAAAAGTTGCATACCGCGGAGATCTTACACCTGTACATTTAACATTTTTCGATGCGACCAACTGTTTACGAGATATATCGATTCCAAAAAAAGGTTTGAAATTCAGGGCCCCCAAAATAGATCCGGCCCTGCACCGATATTAACGCCCAACAATAGGATTCGTCACAGTCACTAACTCTTTCACCGTACCAAATTTCAGGAGCTTCTATGCCCAAGATAGCGGGTTCAAACCCGGCCGAAGCCGTCGGATTTTTTAAGAGCGTTAAAAATCCCTCAGTATGCCTTCCTTCGGAGGGGAAGTAAAGCCGGCGGTCCCATGTCATAGATTTATGGCATGTTAAAGATCTTTCCACTAATTACACCTGTGTGAAACTAAATTGGATAGGTTAAGAATGTAAACAACGCTCTTAGGTTGCTACGTTCGTTGCCAAGAGCCGACTGCGGTGGCGTCTAGTAGCTAGTTCTGAACTAGGCCTAGTAGTCGTTGACGGTGGCGTTTGGCGGCAAAAGTAGGAACTATTTGAAAATTCAAAGTTGCAGTCCCTACTTGAATTAAAAAAACAGATACACACACTAATACAGTCATCACAATTAACACCGGTTATCAGACAAATTCTACACACACCCAAAGTACACGGGGCTACATGACCGCGTTGTCGCAGCCCCTAAACTAAGGAACCAACCAACCACCAAATTTCAGCTTAATATCTTGAAAATTGCGACCAGTACTTAGCTAAACGCAAAAATGCCACGCACAAAGGACATTTTCAGGGCCCCAAAAAAGAAAACGGTGAGAGATATCAAAAAATCGTTTTGAGTAAAAAGGTTGCATACCGCGGAGATCTTACACCTGCCCCTTTAACATTTTTCGATACGACCAACCGTTTCCGAGATATATCGATTCCAAAAATCAGTTAGAAATTCAGGGCCCCAAAAAAAGATCCGGCCCTGCACCGATTTTAACGCCCAACAACAGGATTCGTCACAGTCACTAACTCTTTCACCGTACCAAATTTCAGCTTAATATCTTGAAAATTGCGACCAGTACATAGCTAAACGCAAAAATGTCACACACAATGAACATTTTCAGGGCCCTAAAAAAAGAAAACGGTGAGAGATATCAAAAAATCGTTTTCAGTAAAAAGTTGCTTACCGCGGAGATCTTACACATGTAGATTTAAAGTTTTTTTGATAAGACCAACCGTTTTTCGAGATATATCGATTCAAAAAAAATTGAAATTCAGGGCCCCAAAAAAAGATTCGGCCCAGCACCGATTTTAACGCCCAATAATGGGATTCGTCACAGTCACTAACTCTTTCACCGTACCATATTTCAGCTTCATATCTTGAAAATTGCGACCAGTACTTGGCTAAACGCAAAAATGTCACGCACAATGGACATTTTCAGGGCCCTAAAAAAAGAAAACGGTGAGAGATATCAACAAATCGTTTTGAGTAAAAAAAGTTGCATACCGCGGAGATCTTACACCTGTACATTTAACATTTTTCGATGCGACCAACTGTTTACGAGATATATCGATTCCAAAAAAAGGTTTGAAATTCAGGGCCCCCAAAATAGATCCGGCCCTGCACCGATATTAACGCCCAACAATAGGATTCGTCACAGTCACTAACTCTTTCACCGCACCAAATTTCAGCTTAATATCTTGAAAATTGCGACCAGAACTTAGCTAAACGCAAAAATGTCACGCACAATGGACATTTTCAGGGCCCCAAAAAATGAAAACGGTGAGAGATATCAAAAAATCGTTTTGAGTAAAAAAGTTGCATACCGCGGAGATCTTACACCTGTACATTTAACATTTTTTGATACGACCAACCGTTTCCGAGATATATCGATTCCAAAAATAAGTTTGAAATTCAGGGCCCCCAAAAAAGATCTGGCCCTGCACCGATCTTAACGCCCTACAATAGGATTCGTCACAGTCATTAACTCTTTCACCGCACCAAATTTCAGCTTAATATCTTGAAAATTGCGACCAGTACTTAGCTAAACGCAAAAATGTCACGCACAATGGACATTTTCAGGGCCCCAAAAAATGAAAACGGTGAGAGATATCAAAAAATCGTTTTGAGTAAAAAAGTTGCATACCGCGGAGATCTTACACCTGTACATTTAACATTTTTCGATACGACCAACCGTTTCCGAGATATATCGATTCAAAAAAATAGAATGATTTTCAGGGCCCCAAAAAAAGGTCCGGCCCTGCACCGATTTTAACGCCCAACAATAGGGTTCGTCACAGGCCTCAACTCTTTCACCGTGCCAAATTTCAGCTCGATATCTTGAAAATTGCGACCTGTACATTGCTAAACGCAAAAACGTCACGCACATACATACAGACAGACTTTTTCCCACATACCACGGCTATATGAAAGCCTATAGGATCTTTAGATCCGACTTTCATAACAAGTAGGAGTCCACGCAGCACGACCTGCTTTTGATGAGACGGAGGCGCAGCAGCAAGGGGCCAGCAAGAGGGGTTATAATCTCAAACAACAACTTCGTTGGTGGCAAGGCTTGCGGAATTGCGTTTCGGACCTTCGACCCGATTGCGAGGAAATGTAGGAAAATTATAAAATGTTATTCTAGGCAATGCTGATACCATCACATGGTTATGAAAGCCGGACGTCCTCGGAAGTGGAAAATATCTTACTGCTGTAAATACATGATTCAACTTATTGAAAAGGTTAAAACGAGTTATTATAGATAATTTTCCGTAGAATTCAATTAGACCATAAGTTGAAATTTTACCAGTTATTATATACATTTGGGCCCCATTTTTTTTTCAAAAAACAAAAACATTTAATAACATCAAATCGGTGAGAGATATCAAAATATGATAAGAGGTAGAAAAGTTGCAAATCACTGAGATCTTACACCTGTAGTGTTAACTTTTTCGATAGGATCGACGCTTTCCGAGATATAACGAATCGAAGAAAAGAATGAAATTCACCGCCCAGAAAAGGAAAATGGTGAGAGATATCAAAAAATCATAAGAGTTAAAAAAGTTGCTAATCACTGAGGTCCTATATCTGTAGACTTTACTTTGTTCGATACGGCCTACCGTTTCCCAAATATAACGGTTCGAAAAGAGGAAGAAATTCAGGGCCGCAGAAAATCAAAACGGTGAGAGATATAAAAAACCTTAATGGATGAAAAAGTTGCTAATCGCTGAGATCTTACACCTGTGTATTTCATAATTTTATTAATGCTGCCAATGGCCATGTACTTTTCTTTTCAGGACGGGTCAGGGAAGGGATATTTGAAGGAAATCGGCCGTGGACCTATTGAAAGGAACCGTCCCGGCATTTGCCTGGTGGTCAAAATGGGACACCACGAAAACCATTTTCAGGACGGCCGGGGTGGGATTCGAACCCACGCTCTCCCGACAACAGCGAGGCACGAGGTAACGCGTTAGCGCTCTCGGCCACCGCGGCCGGTAAGCCTGTAGATTTAACTTTGTTAGATACGGCCAACCGTTTCTCAGATATAACGGTTCGAAAAAAAAGGAAGACGTTCAGGGCCCCAAAAAAGAAAACGGTGAGAGATATCAAAAAATTGTTTTGAGTAAAAAAAGTTGCATACCGCGGAGATCTTACACCTGTTCATTTAACGTTTTTCGATCCGAACAGTCGATTCCGAGATATATCGATTCCCAAAAAAAGTTTGAAATTCAGGGCCCCCAAAAAATATCCGGCCCTGCACCGTTTTTAACCCCCGACAACAGGTTTCCTCACAGGGTCCAACTCTTTCACCGCTCCTAATTTCAGCTCGATATCTTGAATATTGCAACCTGTACTTCGCTAAACCCAAATATGTCACGCACAATGGACATTTTCAGGGCCCCCCAAAAAAAGAAAATGGTGAGAGATAACAAAAAATCGTTTTGAGGTAAAAAAAAAAAAAAGTTGCATACCGCGGAGATCTTACACCTGTACATTGAACGTTTTTCGATACGACCAACCGTTTTCGAGATATAACGATTCCAAAGAAAAGTTTGAAATTCAGGGCCCTCAAAAAAGATCCGGCCCTGCACCGTTTTTAACGCCCGACAATTGGCTTCCTCTCAGGGTCTATCTCTTTCACCGCACCAAGTTTCAGTTCGATATCTTGAAAATTGCGACCTGTACTTCGCTAAACCCAAATATGTCACGCACAATGGACATTTTCAGGCCCCCCCCCAAAAAAAAGAAAACGGTGAGAGATATCAAAAAATCATTATGAGTAGAAAAGTTGCATACCGCGGAGATCTTACACCTGTACTTTTAACGTTTTTCGATACGACCAACCGTATCCGAGATATATCGATTCCAAAAAAAGTTTGAAATTCAGGCCCCCCCCCCCCAAAAAAAAAAATATCCGGCCCAGCACCGATTTTAAAGCCCAAAAATAGGGTTCGTCACAGGCACTAACTCTTTCACCGTACTAAATTTCAGCTTGATGTCTTGAAAATTGCGACCAGTACTTTGCTAAACGCAAAAATGGCACGCACAATGGACATTTTCAGGGCCCAAAAAAAAAAAACGGTGAGAGATATCAAAAAATCGTTTTGAGTAAAAAAGTTGCATACCGCGGAGATCTTACACCTGTACATTTAACGCTTTCGATACGACCAACCGTTTCCGAGATACATCGATTCCAAAAAAAAGAAGCTTGAAATTCAGGGCCGCCAAAAAGATCCGACCCTGCACCGTTTATAACGGCCGACAACAGGTTTCCTCACAGGGTTTAACTCTTTCACCGCACTAAATTTCAGCTCGATATCTTGAAAATTGCGACCTGTACTTCACTAAACACAAATATGTCACGAACAATGCACATTTTCAGGGCCCCAAAAAAGAAAACGGTGAGAGATATCAAAAAATCGTTTCGAGTAAAAAAGTTGCATACCGCGGAGATCTTACACCTGTACATTTAACGTTTTTCGATACGACTAGCCGTTTCCGAGATATAACGATTCAAAAAAATAGTAGAAATTCAGGGACCCAAAAAAAGGTCCGGCCCTGCACCGATTTTAACGCCCAACAATAGGGTTCGTCACAGGCCCCAACTCTTTCACCGTACCAAATTTCAGCTCGATATCATGAAAATTGCGACCTGTACTTTGCTAAACGCAAAAACGTCACGTACATACATACATACATACATACAGACTTTTTTTTTAATCTTCATTTTTTTTTTCAACTCCGATTCAATTGGTATAGGTTTGATCACTGGGCGACGCTTAGTTTCCGAGATCTCGAAAAATCCTACCACGGCTATATGAAAGCCTATAGGATCTAGATCCGGCTTTCATAACAAGGTAAAATGAACATCATGCACATACAGTCACTCATAAAAACACACTACAGTCTTGAACAAATTAAACATAATACACATTAAAAACTTAAAATATTTTTGTATAGTTCATTCTCTTCCTGTCTTCAGTTGATCAGACTAATGTCATGAAATCCTGTCCATTTCAAGAGTCCTTTGCTTGGCGCGGTATAAGATGGGAAGTTGTTCTTATGGTCAAAAGGTGTCATTATTTGTATGAGGACGAAAAATCACGCAAACATTCCCGTTGAGCGGCTCGAAAATGAGAACTTAATGTTCCAGAAAACAAAATCCTCTTACATGTGCCTGCAATGGCCTGCTGGCTAGGGCCAGGTGATGCAACTGACTACTATGTCAGGTCAGCCGAGGTCGCGGAGACTGCAGACTTGAGGTGGAATCCGTGAACTGCAAATCGCTTTATCGAATGGCGTAGATCGTAGTCCTCGCCTTTCCATTCTGTTGAAGTCATTGCTTCAGTGGAGTAAAACTCCAACCATATCTCATTTCTCTTGCGCTGCAGTTCTTCTGCCATTTTCATATATTCCCTTGTAGTTGGAAGGAGCATTTTTTGCCTTACTTGTTCTATTAAGAAAGACTCTCCGACGAGCTCATATGTTAGTCTAGATGGAGTAAATTTCTAAACACACAGTAGTCTATTAAGATAAGTTACAACAGCTACACAAATAGGCACATTTTACATAAATCTGCCAGTTCAATACAATCTTGAAATACAACATCTGTATTAAATTAACTACCCTATAACAAATACAATATTTCGTCCATACTAGTAGGAGTCCACGCAGCACGACCTGCTTTTGATGAGACGGTGGCGCAGCAGCAAGGGGACAGTAAGAGGGGTTATAATCTCAAACAACAACTTCGTTGGTGGCAAGGCCTGCGGATTTGCATTTCGGACCTTCGACCCGATTGCAAGGAAATGTAGGAAAATTATAAAATGTTATTCTAGGCAATGCTGACACCATCACATGGTTATGAAAGCCGGACGTCTTCGGAAGTGGAAAATATCTTACTGCAGTAAATACATGATTCAACTTATTGAAAAGGTTAAAACGAGTTATTATAGATAATTTTCCGTAGAATTCAATTAGACCATAAGTTGAATTTTTACCAGTTGTTATATACATTTGGGCTCCATTTTTTTTTCAAAAACCAAAACATTTAATAACATCAAAACGGTGAGAGATATCAAAATATCATAAGGGGTAGAAAAGTTGCAAATCACTGAGATCTTACACCTGTAGATTTAACTTTTTCGATAGGATCGACGCTTCCCGAGATATAACGATTCGAAAAAAAGAATTAAATTCACGGCCCCTAAAAAGGAAAATGGTGCGAAATATCAAAAAATCTTATGAGTTAAAAAAGTTGCTAATCACTGAGGTCCTAAATTTGTAGATTTTACTTTGTTCGATACGTTCAACCGTTTACCAAATATAACGGTTCGAAAAAGAGGAAGAAATTCAGGGTCGCAGAAAATCAAATCGGTGAGAGATATCAAAACATCTTAAGGGTTGAAAAAGTTGCTAACCACTGAGATCTTACACCTGTAGATTTAACTTTGTTAGATACGGCCAACCGTTTCCCAGATATAACGGTTCGAAAAAAAGGAAGACATTCAGGGCCCAAGAAAAGGAAAACGGTGAGAGATATCAAAACATCATCAGGGGTAAAAAAAGGATGAAATTCAGGGCCCCAAAGAATGGTTCGGCCATGCACCAATTTTAACGCCCGACAAGAGAGTTCCTGACAGGCCCAATTTCTTTTCCCGTGACACATTTCAGCTCGATATCTTGAAAATTCCGTCCTCTAGTTTGCTAAACGTAAAAACGTCACGCACATACGCACATTTTCAGGGCCCCCAAAAAAGACAACGCTGAGAGATATCAAAAAATCGTTATGGGTAAGATCGTTGCATACCGCGGAGATTTAACACTTGTGTATTTAACTTTTTTCGATATGACCAACCGTCTCCGAGATATATCGATTCCAAAAGAGTTTCAAATTCAGGGCCTCGAAAAAAGATCCAGCCCTGCACCGATTTTAACGCCGAAAAATAGGGTTCCTCATAGGCTCTAGCTCTTTTACCGCTCCAAATTTCAGCTTGATATCCTGAAAATTGCGACCTGTACTTTGCTAAACCCAAATACGTCACGCACATACGCACAACTTCAGGGCCCCAAAAAAGAAAACGGTGAGAGATATCAAAAAATCGTTTTGAGTAATAAAGTTGCATACCGCGGAGATCTTACACCTGTACATTTAACGTTCTTCGATACGACCAACCGTTTCCGAGATATATCGATTCCAAAAAAATGTTTGAAATTCAGGGCCCCCCAAAAAGATTCGGCCCTGTACCGTCTTTAACGCCCGACAATTGGTTTCCTCACATGGTCTAACTCTTTCACCGCACCAAATTTCAGTTCTATATCTTGAAAATTGCGACCTGTACTTCGCTAAACCCAAATATGTCACGCACAATGGACATCTTCAGGGCCCCAAAAAGGAAAACGATGAGAGATATCAAAAAATCGTTTGGAGTAAAAAAGTTGCATACCGCGGAGATCTTACACCTGTACATTTAACGTTCTTCGATACGACCAACCGTTTCCGAGATATATCGAAACAAACAAAAAAGTTTGATATTCAGGCCCCCCCCAAAAAAATTCGGGCCATGCACCGTTTTTAACGCCCGACAACAGGTTTCCTCACAGGGTCTAACTCGTTCACCGCTCCAAATTGCAGCTCGATATCATGAAAATTAAGACCTATACTTCGCTCAACCCAAAAAAGTCATGCACAATTGGCTTTTTCAGGGCCCCAAAGAAACAAAACGGTGAGAGATATCAAAAAATCGTTTTGAGTAAAAAAGTTGCATACCGCGGAGATCTTACACATGTAGATTTAAAGTTTTTCGATACGACCAGCCGTTTCCGAGATATATCGATTCCAAAAAAAATGTTTGAAATTCAGGGCCCCCCAAAAAGATTCGGCCCTGTACCGTTTTTAACGCCCGACAATTGGTTTCCTCACATGATCTAACTCTTTCACCGTACCAAATTTCAGCTTCATATCTTGAAAATTGCGACCAGTACTTGGCTAAACGCAAAAATGTCACGCACAATGGACATTTTCACGGCCCTAAAAAAAACGGTGAGATATATCAAAAAATCTTTTAGAGTAAAAAAGTTGCATACCGCCGAGATCTTACACCTGTACATTTAACATTTATCGATACGACCAACCGTTTCTGAGATATATCGATTCCAAAAAAAAGTTTGAAATTCAGGGCCCCCAAAAAACCCGGCCCTGCACCGATTTCAACGCCCGACAATAGGATTCGTCACAGTCACTAACTCTTTCACCGTATCAAATTTCAGCTTAATATCTTGAAAATGGCGACCAGTACTTAGCTAAACGCAAAAATGTCCCGCACAATGGACATTTTCAGGGCCCCAAAAAAACAAAACGGTGAGAGATATCAAAAAATCGTTTTGAGTAAAAAAGTTGCATACCGCGGAGATCTTACACATGTAGATTTAAAGTTTTTCGATACAACCAGCCGTTTCCGAGATATGTCGATTCCAAAAAAAAGTTTGTAATTCAGGTCCCCCCAAAAAGATCGGGCCCTGCACCGTTTTAACGCCCGACAACAGGTTTCCTCACAGGGTCTAACTCTTTCACAGCTCCAAATTTCAGCGCGATATCATAAAAATTGCGACCTGTACTTCGCTCAACCCAGAAATGTCACGCGCAATGGACTTTTTCAGGGCCCCAAAGAAAGAAAACGGTGAGAGATATCAAAAAATCGTTTTGAGTAGAAACGTTGCATACCGCGGAGATTTTACACCTATACTTTTAACATTTTTCGATACGATCAACCGTTTCCGAGATATATCGATTCCAAAAAAAAGTTTGAAATTCAGGGCCCCCAAAAAAGATCCGGCCCTGCACCGATTTTAACGCCCAACAATAGGATTCGTCACAGTCACTAACTCTTTCACCGTACCAAATTTCAGCTTAATATCTTGAAAATTGCGACCAGTACTTAGCTACAGTAAATGCAAAAATGTCACGCACAATGGACATTTTCAGGCCCCAAACAAAGAAAACGGTGAGAGATATCAAAAAATAGTTTTGAGTAAAAAAATTGCATACCGCGGAGATCTTACACCTATACTTTTAATATTTTTCGATACGACCGACCGTTTCCGAGATATATCGATTCAAAAAAATAGGATGAAATTCAGGCCCCCCAAAAAAAGTCCGGCCCTACACCGATTTTAACGCCCATCAATAGGGTTCGTCACAGTCCCCAATTCTTTCACCGTACCAAATTTCAGCTCGATATCTTGAAAATTGCGACCTGTACTTTGCTAAACGCAAAAACGTCACGCACATACGTACGTACATACATACATACATACATACATACATACAGACAGACAGACAGACAGACAGACTTTTTTTTAATTTTTTTAATTCAACTCCGATGCGATTGGTAAAGGTTTGAACACTGGGCGACGCGTAGTTTCCGAAATCTCGAAAAATCCTACCACGGCTATATGAAAGCCTATAGGATCTTTAGATCCGGCTTTCATAACAAGTAGGAGTCCACGCAGCATGACCTGCTTTTGAAGAGACGGTCGCGCAACATTGCGGCGAGCAAGATGGGTTATAATCTCACACAACAACTTCGTTTCGGCAAGGTCTGCGGATTTGCATTTCGGACATTCGACCCGTTTGCGAGGAAATGTAGGAAAATTATAAAATGTTATTCTAGGCAATGCTGACACCATCACATGGTTATGAAAGCCGGACGTCCTCGGAAATGGAAAATATCTTACTGCTGCAAATACATGATTCAACTTATTGAAAGGGTTAAAACGGATTATTATGGGTAATTTACCGTAGAATTCAATTAGACCATCAGTTGAATTTTTACCAATTATTATATTCATTTGGGCCCCTTTTTTTTTCAAAGAGCAAAAACATTTAATAACATCAAAACGTAGAGAGATATAAAAACAAGATGTTCAGTTAAGAACATATAGCCTACTTTCTCCTAAATGCATGGGTATTGTTATAACTCTTTGTCCTTTCCAAGGAGTATAATTGTATGTTGGTTGTAGTAGCTTGTTGAAATACATCGTGCTATAGGGATATTAAACATGAATATGAGGTGCCCTTTGCTAGTGCTACCTCTGTACCAAATTTCGTTCAATTCGGTTTCACCGTGTTTGAATTGATAGGGGGAATCGATTTGCACACATACTTGGCCACCATCTGCAAACTATTGGGCTGATGTTCTTGCAGTTTGGTCAGTATATGTTTCCCACATAAGATATGGTGTTGCAAAATTTGGTAGAGACTAGATTATTAGGTTGGTCGTAAATACATTTTAGCTTTTAACATTTGGGTGGCCGCGATTACGATTCCGTCAAGATAGCGGTGATATAAAACATGACACTGAGGTGCCCTTTGCTAGTGCTACCTCTGTACCAAATTTCGTTCATTCGGTTCCACCGTGTTCGAATTAACAGGGGTAATCAATTTTGACATAAAGATGGCCGCCATTCGCAAACTATTACGCTGATGACCTATTAGTTTGGTCAAAGGATGCTCCCCCCATAAAGGTATGTTGTTGCAAAATTTGGTAGAGATCGGATGAATAGGTTAGTCGTAATTTGATTTAAGCTTTGAACATTTGTGTGGCCGCCATTACGTTTCCGTCAAGATGGCGGCGATATAAAACATGACACTGAGGTGCCTTTTGTTTGTACTACCTCTGTACCAAATTTCGTTCCATTCGGTTGCACCGTGTTCGAATTAATAGGGGGAATCAATTTTGACATAAAGATGGCCGCCATCCGCAAACTATTAGGCTAATAACCTATTACATTGGTCAAAGGATGCTCCCTCCATAAAGGTATGTTGTTGGAAAGTTTGGTAGAGATCGGATGGTTGTGTTAGTCGTAATTTAACTTAAGCTTTGAACATTTGTGTGGCCGCCATTACGTTTCTGCCAATATGGCGGCGATATAAAACATGACACTGAGATGCCCTTTGCTAGTGCTACCTCTGTACCAAATTTCGTTCCATTCGGTTCCACCGTGTTCGAATTAATAGGGGGAATCAATTTTGACATAAATATGGCCGCCATCCGCAAACTATTAGGCTAATAACCTATTACATTGGTCAAAGGATGCTCCCTCCATAAAGGTATGTAATTGCAAAATTTGGTAGAGATCGGATGATTAGGTTAATCGTAATTTGATTTAAGCTTTGAACATTCGTGTGGCCGCTATTACGTTTCAGTCAAGATGGCGTTGATATAAAACATGACGTGAGGTGCCCTTTGCTAGTGCTACCTCTGTACCAAATTTCGTTCCATTCGGTTCCACCGTGTTCGAATTAATAGGGGGAATCAATTTTGACATAAAGATGGCCGCCATCCGCAAACTATTAGGCTAATAACCTATTACATTGGTCAAAGGATGCTCCCTCCATAAAGGTATGTTGTTGCAAAGTTTGGTAGAGATCGGATGGTTGTGTTAGTCGTAATTTAACTTAAGCTTTGAACATTTGTGTGGCCGCCATTACGTTTCTGCCAATATGGCGGCGATATAAAACATGACACTGAGATGCCCTTTGCTAGTGCTACCTCTGTACCAAATTTCGTTCCATTCGGTTTCACCGTGTTTGAATTAATAGGGGGAATTTATTTTCACACAAATATGGCCGCCATCCGCAAACTATTAGGCTAATGACCTATTCATTTTGGTCAAAGGATGCTTCCTCTATAAGGGTATGTTGTTGCAAAATTTAGTAGAGACCGGATGATTAGGTTAATCGTAATTTGATTTAAGCATTGAACATTTGTGTGGCCGCCATTACGTTTCCGTCAAGATGGCGGCGATATAAAACATGACACTGAGGTGCCTTTTGTTTGTACTACCTCTGTACCAAATTTCGTTCCATTCGGTTGCACCGTGTTCGAATTAATAGGGGGAATCGATTTTCACACAAAGATGGCCGCCATCCGCAAACTATTACGCTGATGTCCTATTAGTTTGGTCAAAGGATGCTCCCCCCATAAAGGTATGTTGTTGCAAAATTTGGTAGAGATCGGATGATTAGGTTAGTCGTAATTTGAATTAAGCTTTGAATATTTGTGTGGCCGCCATTACGTTTCCGTCAAGATGGCGGCGATATAAAACATGATACTGAGGTGCCTTTTGTTAGTACTACCTCTGTACCAAATTTCGTTCCATTCGGTTGCACCGTGTTCGAATTAATAGGGGGAATCAATTTTGACATAAAGATGGCCGCCATCCGCAAACTATTAGGCTAATAACCTATTACATTGGTCAAAGGATGCTCCCTCCATAAAGGTATGTTGTTGCAAAGTTTGGTAGAGATCGGATGGTTGTGTTAGTCGTAATTTAACTTAAGCTTTGAACATTTGTGTGGCCGCCATTACGTTTCTGCCAATATGGCGGCCATATAAAACATGACACTGAGATGCCCTTTGCTAGTGCTACCTCTGTACCAAATTTCGTTCCATTCGGTTCCACCGTGTTCGAATTAATAGGGGGAATCAATTTTGACATAAAGATGGCCGCCATCCGCAAACTATTAGGCTAATAACCTATTACATTGGTCAAAGGATGCTCCCTCCATAAAGGTATGTTGTTGCAAAGTTTGGTAGAGATCGGATGGTTGTGTTAGTCGTAATTTAACTTAAGCTTTGAACATTTGTGTGGCCGCCATTACGTTTCTGCCAATATGGCGGCGATATAAAACATGACACTGAGATGCCCTTTGCTAGTGCTACCTCTGTACCAAATTTCGTTCCATTCGGTTTCACCGTGTTTGAATTAATAGGGGGAATTTATTTTCATACAAATATGGCCGCCATCCGCAAACTATTAGGCTAATGACCTATTCATTTTGGTCAAAGGATGCTTCCTCTATAAGGGTATGTTGTTGCAAAATTTAGTAGAGATCGGATGATTAGGTTAATCGTAATTTGATTTAAGCTTTGAACATTTGTGTGGCCGCCATTACGTTTCCGTCAAGATGGCGGCGATATAAAACATGACACTGAGGTGCCTTTTGTTTGTACTACCTCTGTACCAAATTTCGTTCCATTCGGTTGCACCGTGTTCGAATTAATAGGGGGAATCGATTTTCACACAAAGATGGCCGCCATTCGCAAACTATTACGGTGATGACCTATTAGTTTGGTCAAAGGATGCTCCCCCCATAAAGGTATGTTGTTGCAAAATTTGGTATAGATCGGATGATTAGGTTAGTCGTAATTTGATTTAAGCTTTGAACATTTGTGTGGCCGCCATTACGTTTCCGTCAAGATGGCGGCGATATAAAACATGACACTGAGGTGCCTTTTGTTTGTACTACCTCTGTACCAAATTTCGTTCCATTCGGTTGCACCGTGTTCGAATTAATAGGGGGAGTCGATTTTCACACAAAGATGGCCGCCATCCGCAAACTATTACGTTGATGACCTATTAGATTGGTCAAAGGATGCTCCCTCCATAAAGGTATGTAGTTGCAAAATTTGGTAGAGATCGGATGATTAGGTTAATCGTAATTTGATTTAAGCTTTGAACATTCGTGTGGCCGCCATGACGTTTCAGTCAAGATGGCGTTGATATAAAACATGACGTGAGGTGCCCTTTGCTAGTGCTACCTCTGTACCAAATTTCGTTCCATTCGGTTCCACCGTGTTCGAATTAATAGGGGGAATCAATTTTGACATAAAGATGGCCGCCATCCGCAAACTATTAGGCTAATAACCTATTACATTGGTCAAAGGATGCTCCCTCCATAAAGGTATGTTGTTGCAAAGTTTGGTAGAGATCGGATGGTTATGTTAGTCGTAATTTAACTTAAGCTTTGAACATTTGTGTGGCCGCCATTACGTTTCTGCCAATATGGCGGCGATATAAAACATGACACTGAGATGCCCTTTGCTAATGCTACCTCTGTACCAAATTTCGTTCCATTCGGTTCCACCGTGTTTGAATTAATAGGGGGAATTTATTTTCACACAAATATGGCCGCCATCCGCAAACTATTAGGCTAATGACCTATTCATTTTGGTCAAAGTATGCTTCCTCTATAGGGGAATGTTGTTGCAAAATTTGGTAGAGATCGGATGATTAGGTTAATCGTAATTTGATTTCAGCTTTGAACATTTGTGTGGCCGCCATTACGTTTCCGTCAAGATGGCGGCGATACAAAACATGACACTGAGGTGCCTTTTGTTAGTACTACCTCTGTACCAAATTTCGTTCCATTCGGTTGCACCGTGTTCGAATTAATAGGGGGAATCGATTTTCACACAAAGATGGTCGCCATTCGCAAACGATTACGCTGATGACCTATTAGTTTGGTCAAAGGATGCTCCCCCCATAAAGGTATGTTGTTGCAAAATTTGGTATAGATCGGATGATTAGGTTAGTCGTAATTTGATTTAAGCTTTGAACATTTGTGTGGCCGCCATTCCGTTTCCGTCAAGATGGCGGCGATATAAAACATGACACTGAGGTGCCTTTTGTTTGTACTACCTCTGTACCAAATTTCGTTCCATTCGGTTGCACCGTGTTCGAATTAATAGGGGGAGTCGATTTTCACACAAAGATGGCCGCCATCCGCAAACTATTACGTTGATGACCTATTAGATTGCTCAAAGGATGCTCCCTCCATAAAGGTATGTAGTTGCAAAATTTGGTAGAGATCGGATGATTAGGTTAATCGTAATTTGATTTAAGCTTTGAACATTCGTGTGGCCGCCATGACGTTTCAGTCAAGATGGCGTTGATATAAAACATGACGTGAGGTGCCCTTTGCTAGTGCTACCTCTGTACCAAATTTCGTTCCATTCGGTTCCACCGTGTTCGAATTAATAGGGGGAATCAATTTTGACATAAAGATGGCCGCCATCCGCAAACTATTAGGCTAATAACCTATTACATTGGTCAAAGGATGCTCCCTCCATAAAGGTATGTTGTTGCAAAGTTTGGTAGAGATCGGATGGTTATGTTAGTCGTAATTTAACTTAAGCTTTGAACATTTGTGTGGCCGCCATTACGTTTCTGCCAATATGGCGGCGATATAAAACATGACACTGAGATGCCCTTTGCTAGTGCTACCTCTGTACCAAATTTCGTTCCATTCGGTTTCACCGTGTTTGAATTAATAGGGGGAATTTATTTTCACACAAATATGGCCGCCATCCGCAAACTATTAGGCTAATGACCTATTCATTTTGGTCAAAGTATGCTTCCTCTATAGGGGAATGTTGTTGCAAAACTTGGTAGAGATCGGATGATTAGGTTAATCGTAATTTGATTTAAGCTTTGAACATTTGTGTGGCCGCCATTACGTTTCCGTCAAGATGGCGGCGATACAAAACATGACACTAAGGTGCCTTTTGTTAGTACTACCTCTGTACCAAATTTCGTTCCATTCGGTTGCACCGTGTTCGAATTAATAGGGGGAATCGATTTTCACACAAAGATGGCCGCCATTCGCAAACTATTACGCTGATGACCTATTAGTTTGGTCAAAGGATGCTCCCCCCATAGAGGTATGTTGTTGCAAAATTTGGTAGAGATCGGATGATTAGGTTAGTCGTAATTTGATTTAAGCTTTGAACATTTGTGTGGCCGCCATTACGTTTCCGTCAAGATGGCGGCGATATAAAACATGACACTGAGGTGCCTTTTGTTTGTACTACCTCTGTACCAAATTTCGTTCCATTCGGTTGCACCGTGTTCGAATTAATAGGGGGAGTCGATTTTCACACAAAGATGGCCGCCATCCGCAAACTATTACGTTGATGACCTATTAGATTGGTCAAAGGATGCTCCCTCCATAAAGGTATGTAGTTGCAAAATTTGGTAGAGATCGGATGATTAGGTTAATCGTAATTTGATTTAAGCTTTGAACATTCGTGTGGCCGCCATTACGTTTCAGTCAAGATGGCGTTGATATAAAACATGACGTGAGGTGCCCTTTGCTAGTGCTACCTCTGTACCAAATTTCGTTCCATTCGGTTCCACCGTGTTCGAATTAATAGGGGGAATCAATTTTGACATAAAGATGGCCGCCATCCGCAAACTATTAGGCTAATAACCTATTACATTGGTCAAAGGATGCTCCCTCCATAAAGGTATGTTGTTGCAAAGTTTGGTAGAGATCGGATGGTTGTGTTAGTCGTAATTTAACTTAAGCTTTGAACATTTGTGTGGCCGCCATTACGTTTCTGCCAATATGGCGGCGATATAAAACATGACACTGAGATGCCCTTTGCTAGTGCTACCTCTGTACCAAATTTCGTTCCATTCGGTTTCACCGTGTTTGAATTAATAGGGGGAATTTATTTTCACACAAATATGGCCGCCATCCGCAAACTATTAGGCTAATGACCTATTCATTTTGGTCAAAGGATGCTTCCTCTATAAGGGTATGTTGTTGCAAAATTTAGTAGAGATCGGATGATTAGGTTAATCGTAATTTGATTTATGCTTTGAACATTTGTGTGGCCGCCATTACGTTTCCGTCAAGATGGCGGCGATATAAAACATAACACTGAGGTGCCTTTTGTTTGTACTACCTCTGTACCAAATTTCGTTCCATTCGGTTGCACCGTGTTCGAATTAATAGGGGGAATCGATTTTCACACAAAGATGGCCGCCATTCGCAAACTATTACGCTGATGACCTATTAGTTTGGTCAAAGGATGCTCCCCCCATAAAGGTATGATGTTGCAAAATTTGGTATAGATCGGATGATTAGGTTAGTCGTAATTTGATTTAAGCTTTGAACATTTGTGTGGCCGCCATTACGTTTCCGTCAAAATGGCGGCGATATAAAACATGACACTGAGGTGCCTTTTGTTTGTACTACCTCTGTACCAAATTTCGTTCCATTCGGTTGCACCGTGTTCGAATTAATAGGGGGAGTCGATTTTCACACAAAGATGGCCGCCATCCGCAAACTATTACGTTGATGACCTATTAGATTGGTCAAAGGATGCTCCCTCCATAAAGGTATGTAATTGCAAAATTTGGTAGAGATCGGATGATAAGATTAATCGTAATTTGATTTAAGCTTTGAACATTCGTGTGGCCGCTATTACGTTTCAGTCAAGATGGCGTTGATATAAAACATGACGTGAGGTGCCCTTTGCTAGTGCTACCTCTGTACCAAATTTCGTTCCATTCGGATCCACCGTGTTCGAATTAATAGGGGGAATCAATTTTGACATAAAGATGGCCGCCATCCGCAAACTATTAGGCTAATAACCTATTACATTGGTCAAAGGATGCTCCCTCCATAAAGGTATGTTGTTGCAAAGTTTGGTAGAGATCGGATGGTTGTGTTAGTCGTAATTTAACTTAAGCTTTGAACATTTGTGTGGCCGCCATTACGTTTCTGCCAATATATCGGCGATATAAAACATGACACTGAGATGCCCTTTGCTAGTGCTACCTCTGTACCAAATTTCGTTCCATTCGGTTTCACCGTGTTTGAATTAATATGGGGAATTTATTTTCACACAAATATGGCCGCCATCCGCAAACTATTAGGCTAATGACCTATTCATTTTGGTCAAAGTATGCTTCCTCTATAGGGGTATGTTGTTGCAAAATTTAGTAGAGATCGGATGATTAGGTTAATCGTAATTTGATTTAAGCATTGAACATTTGTGTGGCCGCCATTACGTTTCCGTCAAGATGGCGGCGATATAAAACATGACACTGAGGTGCCTTTAGTTTGTACTACATCTGTACCAAATTTCGTTCCATTCGGTTGCACCGTGTTCGAATTAATAGGGGGAATCGATTTTCACACAAAGATGGCCGCCATCCGCAAACTATTACGCCGATGTCCTATTAGTTTGGTCAAAGGATGCTCCCCCCATAAAGGTATGTTGTTGCAAAATTTGGTAGAGATCGGATGATTAGGTTAGTCGTAATTTGAATTAAGCTTTGAATATTTGTGTGGCCGCCATTACGTTTCCGTCAAGATGGCGGCGATATAAAACATGATACTGAGGTGCCTTTTGTTAGTAGTACCTCTGTACCAAATTTCGTTCCATTCGGTTGCACCGTGTTCGAATTAATAGGGGGAATCAATTTTGACATAAAGATGGCCGCCATCCGCAAACTATTAGGCTAATAACCTATTACATTGGTCAAAGGATGCTCCCTCCATAAAGGTATGTTGTTGCAAAGTTTGGTAGAGATCGGATGGTTGTGTTAGTCGTAATTTAACTTAAGCTTTGAACATTTGTGTGGCCGCCATTACGTTTCTGCCAATATGGCGGCGATATAAAACATGACACTGAGATGCCCTTTGCTAGTGCTACCTCTGTACCAAATTTCGTTCCATTCGGTTCCACCGTGTTCGAATTAATAGGGGGAATCAATTTTGACATAAATATGGCCGCCATCCGCAAACTATTAGGCTAATAACCTATTACATTGGTCAAAGGATGCTCCCTCCATAAAGGTATTTCGTTGCAAAGTTTGGTAGAGATCGGATGGTTGTGTTAGTCGTAATTTAACTTAAGCTTTGAACATTTGTGTGGCCGCCATTACGTTTCTGCCAATATGGCGGCGATATAAAACATGACACTGAGATGCCCTTTGCTAGTGCTACCTCTGTACCAAATTTCGTTCCATTCGGTTTCACCGTGTTTGAATTAATAGGGGGAATTTATTTTCACACAAATATGGCCGCCATCCGCAAACTATTAGGCTAATGACCTATTCATTTTGGTCAAAGGATGCTTCCTCTATAAGGGTATGTTGTTGCAAAATTTAGTAGAGATCGGATGATTAGGTTAATCGTAATTTGATTTATGCTTTGAACATTTGTGTGGCCGCCATTACGTTTCCGTCAAGATGGCGGCGATATAAAACATGACACTGAGGTGCCTTTTGTTTGTACTACCTCTGTACCAAATTTCGTTCCATTCGGTTGCACCGTGTTCGAATTAATAGGGGGAATCGATTTTCACACAAAGATGGCCGCCATTCGCAAACTATTACGCTGATGACCTATTAGTTTGGTCAAAGGATGCTCCCCCCATAGAGGTATGTTGTTGCAAAATTTGGTAGAGATCGGATGATTAGGTTAGTCGTAATTTGATTTAAGCTTTGAACATTTGTGTGGCCGCCATTACGTTTCCGTCAAGATGGCGGCGATATAAAACATGACACTGAGGTGCATTTTGTTTGTACTACCTCTGTACCAAATTTCGTTCCATTCGGTTGCACCGTGTTCGAATTAATAGGGGGAGTCGATTTTCACACAAAGATGGCCGCCATCCGCAAACTATTACGTTGATGACCTATTAGATTGGTCAAAGGATGCTCCCTCCATAAAGGTATGTAGTTGCAAAATTTGGTAGAGATCGGATGATTAGGTTAATCGTAATTTGATTTAAGCTTTGAACATTCGTGTGGCCGCCATTACGTTTCAGTCAAGATGGCGTTGATATAAAACATGACGTGAGGTGTCCTTTGCTAGTGCTACCTCTGTACCAAATTTCGTTCCATTCGGTTCCACTGTGTTCGAATTAATAGGGGGAATCAATTTTGACATAAAGATGGCCGCCATCCGCAAACTATTAGGCTAATAACCTATTACATAGGTCAAAGGATGCTCCCTCCATAAAGGTATGTTGTTGCAAAGTTTGGTAGAGATCGGATGGTTGTGTTAGTCGTAATTTAACTTAAGCTTTGAACATTTGTGTGGCCGCCATTACGTTTCTGCCAATATGGCGGCGATATAAAACATGACACTGAGATGCCCTTTGCTAGTGCTACCTCTGTACCAAATTTCGTTCCATTCGGTTTCACCGTGTTTGAATTAATAGGGGGAATTTATTTTCACACAAATATGGCCGCCATCCGCAAACTATTAGGCTAATGACCTATTCATTTTGGTCAAAGGATGCTTCCTCTATAAGGGTATGTTGTTGCAAAATTTAGTAGAGATCGGATGATTAGGTTAATCGTAATTTGATTTATGCTTTGAACATTTGTGTGGCCGCCATTACGTTTCCGTCAAGATGGCGGCGATATAAAACATGACACTGAGGTGCCTTTTGTTTGTACTACCTCTGTACCAAATTTCGTTCCATTCGGTTGCACCGTGTTCGAATTAATAGGGGGAATCGATTTTCACACAAAGATGGCCGCCATTCGCAAACTATTACGCTGATGACCTATTAGTTTGGTCAAAGGATGCTCCCCCCATAAAGGTATGTTGTTGCAAAATTTGGTATAGATCGGATGATTAGGTTAGTCGTAATTTGATTTAAGCTTTGAACATTTGTGTGGCCGCCATTACGTTTCCGTCAAGATGGCGGCGATATAAAACATGACACTGAGGTGCCTTTTGTTTGTACTACCTCTGTACCAAATTTCGTTCCATTCGGTTGCACCGTGTTCGAATTAATAGGGGGAGTCGATTTTCACACAAAGATGGCCGCCATCCGCAAACTATTACGTTGATGACCTATTAGATTGGTCAAAGGATGCTCCCTCCATAAAGGTATGTAGTTGCAAAATTTGGTAGAGATCGGATGATTAGGTTAATCGTAATTTGATTTAAGCTTTGAACATTCGTGTGGCCGCCATGACGTTTCAGTCAAGATGGCGTTGATATAAAACATGACGTGAGGTGCCCTTTGCTAGTGCTACCTCTGTACCAAATTTCGTTCCATTCGGTTCCACCGTGTTCGAATTAATAGGGGGAATCAATTTTGACATAAAGATGGCCGCCATCCGCAAACTATTAGGCTAATAACCTATTACATTGGTCAAAGGATGCTCCCTCCATAAAGGTATGTTGTTGCAAAGTTTGGTAGAGATCGGATGGTTATGTTAGTCGTAATTTAACTTAAGCTTTGAACATTTGTGTGGCCGCCATTACGTTTCTGCCAATATGGCGGCGATATAAAACATGACACTGAGATACCCTTTGCTAGTGCTACCTCTGTACCAAATTTCGTTCCATTCGGTTTCACCGTGTTTGAATTAATAGGGGGAATTTATTTTCACACAAATATGGCCGCCATCCGCAAACTATTAGGCTAATGACCTATTCATTTTGGTCAAAGTATGCTTCCTCTATAGGGGAATGTTGTTGCAAAATTTGGTAGAGATCGGATGATTAGGTTAATCGTAATTTGATTTAAGCTTTGAACATTTGTGTGGCCGCCATTACGTTTCCGTCAAGATGGTGGCGATACAAAACATGACACTGAGGTGCCTTTTGTTAGTACTACCTCTGTACCAAATTTCGTTCCATTCGGTTGCACCGTGTTCGAATTAATATGGGGAATCGATTTTCACACAAAGATGGCCGCCATTCGCAAACTATTACGCTGATGACCTATTAGTTTGGTCAAAGGATGCTCCCCCCATAGAGGTATGTTGTTGCAAAATTTGGTAGAGATCGGATGATTAGGTTAGTCGTAATTTGATTTAAGCTTTGAACATTTGTGTGGCCGCCATTACGTTTCCGTCAAGATGGCGGCGATATAAAACATGACACTGAGGTGCCTTTTGTTTGTACTACCTCTGTACCAAATTTCGTTCCATTCGGTTGCACCGTGTTCGAATTAATAGGGGGAGTCGATTTTCACACAAAGATGGCCGCCATCCGCAAACTATCACGTTGATGACCTATTAGATTGGTCAAAGGATGCTCCCTCCATAAAGGTATGTAATTGCAAAATTTGGTAGAGATCGGATGATTAGGTTAATCGTAATTTGATTTAAGCTTTGAACATTCGTGTGGCCGCTATTACGTTTCAGTCAAGATGGCGTTGATATAAAACATGACGTGAGGTGCCCTTTGCTAGTGCTACCTCTGTACCAAATTTCGTTCCATTCGGTTCCACCGTGTTCGAATTAATAGGGGGAATCAATTTTGACATAAAGATGGCCGCCATCCGCAAACTATTAGGCTAATAACCTATTACATTGGTCAAAGGATGCTCCCTCCATAAAGGTATGTTGTTGCAAAGTTTGGTAGAGATCGGATGGTTGTGTTAGTCGTAATTTAACTTAAGCTTTGAACATTTGTGTGGCCGCCATTACGTTTCTGCCAATATGGCGGCGATATAAAACATGACACTGAGATGCCCTTTGCTAGTGCTACCTCTGTACCAAATTTCGTTCCATTCGGTTTCACCGTGTTTGAATTAATAGGGGGAATTTATTTTCACACAAATATGGCCGCCATCCGCAAACTATTAGGCTAATGACCTATTCATTTTGGTCAAAGGATGCTTCCTCTATAAGGGTATGTTGTTGCAAAATTTAGTAGAGATCGGATGATTAGGTTAATCGTAATTTGATTTAAGCATTGAACATTTGTGTGGCCGCCATTACGTTTCCGTCAAGATGGCGGCGATATAAAACATGACACTGAGGTGCCTTTTGTTTGTACTACCTCTGTACCAAATTTCGTTCCATTCGGTTGCACCGTGTTCGAATTAATAGGGGGAATCGATTTTCACACATAGATGGCCGCCATCCGCAAACTATTACGCTGATGTCCTATTAGTTTGGTCAAAGGATGCTCCCCCCATAAAGGTATGTTGTTGCAAAATTTGGTAGAGATCGGATGATTAGGTTAGTCGTAATTTGAATTAAGCTTTGAATATTTGTGTGGCCGCCATTACGTTTCCGTCAAGATGGCGGCGATATAAAACATGATACTGAGGTGCCTATTGTTAGTACTACCTCTGTACCAAATTTCGTTCCATTCGGTTGCACCGTGTTCGAATTAATAGGGGGAATCAATTTTGACATAAAGATGGCCGCCATCCGCAAACTATTAGGCTAATAACCTATTACATTGGTCAAAGGATGCTCCCTCCATAAAGGTATGTTGTTGCAAAGTTTGGTAGAGATCGGATGGTTGTGTTAGTCGTAATTTAACTTAAGCTTTGAACATTTGTGTGGCCGCCATTACGTTTCTGCCAATATGGCGGCGATATAAAACATGACACTGAGATGCCCTTTGCTAGTGCTACCTCTGTACCAAATTTCGTTCCATTCGGTTCCACCGTGTTCGAATTAATAGGGGGAATCAATTTTGACATAAAGATGGCCGCCATCCGCAAACTATTAGGCTAATAACCTATTACATTGGTCAAAGGATGCTCCCTCCATAAAGGTATGTTGTTGCAAAGTTTGGTAGAGATCGGATGGTTGTGTTAGTCGTAATTTAACTTAAGCTTTGAACATTTGTGTGGCCGCCATTACGTTTCTGCCAATATGGCGGCGATATAAAACATGACACTGAGATGCCCTTTGCTAGTGCTACCTCTGTACCAAATTTCGTTCCATTCGGTTTCACCGTGTTTGAATTAATAGGGGGAATTTATTTTCACACAAATATGGCCGCCATTCGCAAACTATTAGGCTAATGACCTATTCATTTTGGTCAAAGGATGCTTCCTCTATAAGGGTATGTTGTTGCAAAATTTTATTAGAGATCGGATGATTAGGTTAATCGTAATTTGATTTAAGCTTTGAACATTTGTGTGGCCGCCATTACGTTTCCGTCAAGATGGCGGCGATATAAAACATGACACTGAGGTGCCTTTTGTTTGTACTACCTCTGTACCAAATTTCGTTCCATTCGGTTGCACCGTGTTCGAATTAATAGGGGGAATCGATTTTCACACAAAGATGGCCGCCATTCGCAAACTATTACGCTGATGACCTATTAGTTTGTTCAAAGGATGCTCCCCCCATAAAGGTATGTTGTTGCAAAATTTGGTATAGATCGGATGATTAGGTTAGTCGTAATTTGATTTAAGCTTTGAACATTTGTGTGGCCGCCATTACGTTTCCGTCAAGATGGCGGCGATATAAAACATGACACTGAGGTGCCTTTTGTTTGTACTACCTCTGTACCAAATTTCGTTCCATTCGGTTGCACCGTGTTCGAATTAATAGGGGGAGTCGATTTTCACACAAAGATGGCCGCCATCCGCAAACTATTACGTTGATGACCTATTAGATTGGTCAAAGGATGCTCCCTCCATAAAGGTATGTAGTTGCAAAATTTGGTAGAGATCGGATGATTAGGTTAATCGTAATTTGACTTAAGCTTTGAACATTCGTGTGGCCGCCATGACGTTTCAGTCAAGATGGCGTTGATATAAAACATGACGTGAGGTGCCCTTTGCTAGTGCTACCTCTGTACCAAATTTCGTTCCATTCGGTTCCACCGTGTTCGAATTAATAGGGGGAATCAATTTTGACATAAAGATGGCCGCCATCCGCAAACTATTAGGCTAATAACCTATTACATTGGTCAAAGGATGCTCCCTCCATAAAGGTATGTTGTTGCAAAGTTTGGTAGAGATCGGATGGTTATGTTAGTCGTAATTTAACTTAAGCTTTGAACATTTGTGTGGCCGCCATTACGTTTCTGCCAATATGGCGGCGATATAAAACATGACACTGAGATGCCCTTTGCTAGTGCTACCTCTGTACCAAATTTCGTTCCATTCGGTTTCACCGTGTTTGAATTAATAGGGGGAATTTATTTTCACACAAATATGGCCGCCATCCGCAAACTATTAGGCTAATGACCTATTCATTTTGGTCAAAGTATGCTTCCTCTATAGGGGAATGTTGTTGCAAAATTTGGTAGAGATCGGATGATTAGGTTAATCGTAATTTGATTTAAGCTTTGAACATTTGTGTGGCCGCCATTACGTTTCCGTCAAGATGGCGGCGATACAAAACATGACACTGAGGTGCCTTTTGTTAGTACTACCTCTGTACCAAATTTCGTTCCATTCGGTTGCACCGTGTTCGAATTAATAGGGGGAATCGATTTTCACACAAAGATGGCCGCCATTCGCAAACTATTACGCTGATGACCTATTAGTTTGGTCAAAGGATGCTTCCCCCATAGAGGTATGTTGTTGCAAAATTTGGTAGAGATCGGATGATTAGGTTAGTCGTAATTTGATTTAAGCTTTGAACATTTGTGTGGCCGCCATTACGTTTCCGTCAAGATGGCGGCGATATAAAACATGACACTGAGGTGCCTTTTGTTTGTACTACCTCTGTACCAAATTTCGTTCCATTCGGTTGCACCGTGTTCGAATTAATAGGGGGAGTCGATTTTCACACAAAGATGGCCGCCATCCGCAAACTATTACGTTGATGACCTATTAGATTGGTCAAAGGATGCTCCCTCCATAAAGGTATGTAATTGCAAAATTTGGTAGAGATCGGATGATTAGGTTAATCGTAATTTGATTTAAGCTTTGAACATTCGTGTGGCCGCTATTACGTTTCAGTCAAGATGGCGTTGATATAAAACATGACGTGAGGTGCCCTTTGCTAGTGCTACCTCTGTACCAAATTTCGTTCCATTCGGTTCCACCGTGTTCGAATTAATAGGGGGAATCAATTTTGACATAAAGATGGCCGCCATCCGCAAACTATTAGGCTAATAACCTATTACATTGGTCAAAGGATGCTCCCTCCATAAAGGTATGTTGTTGCAAAGTTTGGTAGAGATCGGATGGTTGTGTTAGTCGTAATTTAACTTAAGCTTTGAACATTTGTGTGGCCGCCATTACGTTTCTGCCAATATGGCGGCGATATAAAACATGACACTGAGATGCCCTTTGCTAGTGCTACCTCTGTACCAAATTTCGTTCCATTCGGTTTCACCGTGTTTGAATTAATAGGGGGAATTTATTTTCACACAAATATGGCCGCCATCCGCAAACTATTAGGCTAATGACCTATTCATTGTGGTCAAAGTATGCTTCCTCTATAGGGGAATGTTGTTGCAAAATTTGGTAGAGATCGGATGATTAGGTTAATCGTAATTTGATTTAAGCTTTGAACATTTGTGTGGCCGCCATTACGTTTCCGTCAAGATGGCGGCGATACAAAACATGACACTGAGGTGCCTTTTGTTAGTACTACCTCTGTACCAAATTTCGTTCCATTCGGTTGCACCGTGTTCGAATTAATAGGGGGAATCGATTTTCACACAAAGATGGCCGCCATTCGCAAACTATTACGCTGATGACCTATTAGTTTGGTCAAAGGATGCTTCCCCCATAGAGGTATGTTGTTGCAAAATTTGGTAGAGATCGGATGATTAGGTTAGTCGTAATTTGATTTAAGCTTTGAACATTTGTGTGGCCGCCATTACGTTTCCGTCAAGATGGCGGCGATATAAAACATGACACTGAGGTGCCTTTTGTTTGTACTACCTCTGTACCAAATTTCGTTCCATTCGGTTGCACCGTGTTCGAATTAATAGGGGGAGTCGATTTTCACACAAAGATGGCCGCCATCCGCAAACTATTACGTTGATGACCTATTAGATTGGTCAAAGGATGCTCCCTCCATAAAGGTATGTAGTTGCAAAATTTGGTAGAGATCGGATGATTAGGTTAATCGTAATTTGATTTAAGCTTTGAACATTCGTGTGGCCGCCATGACGTTTCAGTCAAGATGGCGTTGATATAAAACATGACGTGAGGTGCCCTTTGCTAGTGCTACCTCTGTACCAAATTTCGTTCCATTCGGTTCCACCGTGTTCGAATTAATAGGGGGAATCAATTTTGACATAAAGATGGCCGCCATCCGCAAACTATTAGGCTAATAACCTATTACATTGGTCAAAGGATGCTCCCTCCATAAAGGTATGTTGTTGCAAAGTTTGGTAGAGATCGGATGGTTGTGTTAGTCGTAATTTAACTTAAGCTTTGAACATTTGTGTGGCCGCCATTACGTTTCTGCCAATATGGCGGCGATATAAAACATGACACTGAGATGCCCTTTGCTAGTGCTACCTCTGTACCAAATTTCGTTCCATTCGGTTTCACCGTGTTTGAATTAATAGGGGGAATTTATTTTCACACAAATATGGCCGCCATCCGCAAACTATTAGGCTAATGACCTATTCATTTTGGTCAAAGGATGCTTCCTCTATAAGGGTATGTTGTTGCAAAATTTAGTAGAGATCGGATGATTAGGTTAATCGTAATTTGATTTAAGCATTGAACATTTGTGTGGCCGCCATTACGTTTCCGTCAAGATGGCGGCGATATAAAACATGACACTGAGGTGCCTTTTGTTTGTACTACCTCTGTACCAAATTTCGTTCCATTCGGTTGCACCGTGTTCGAATTAATAGGGGGAATCGATTTTCACACATAGATGGCCGCCATCCGCAAACTATTACGCTGATGTCCTATTAGTTTGGTCAAAGGATGCTCCCCCCATAAAGGTATGTTGTTGCAAAATTTGGTAGAGATCGGATGATTAGGTTAGTCGTAATTTGAATTAAGCTTTGAATATTTGTGTGGCCGCCATTACGTTTCCGTCAAGATGGCGGCGATATAAAACATGATACTGAGGTGCCTTTTGTTAGTACTACCTCTGTACCAAATTTCGTTCCATTCGGTTGCACCGTGTTCGAATTAATAGGGGGAATCAATTTTGACATAAAGATGGCCGCCATCCGCAAACTATTAGGCTAATAACCTATTACATTGGTCAAAGGATGCTCCCTCCATAAAGGTATGTTGTTGCAAAGTTTGGTAGAGATCGGATGGTTGTGTTAGTCGTAATTTAACTTAAGCTTTGAACATTTGTGTGGCCGCCATTACGTTTCTGCCAATATGGCGGCGATATAAAACATGACACTGAGATGCCCTTTGCTAGTGCTACCTCTGTACCAAATTTCGTTCCATTCGGTTCCACCGTGTTCGAATTAATAGGGGGAATCAATTTTGACATAAAGATGGCCGCCATCCGCAAACTATTAGGCTAATAACCTATTACATTGGTCAAAGGATGCTCCCTCCATAAAGGTATGTTGTTGCAAAGTTTGGTAGAGATCGGATGGTTGTGTTAGTCGTAATTTAACTTAAGCTTTGAACATTTGTGTGGCCGCCATTACGTTTCTGCCAATATGGCGGCGATATAAAACATGACACTGAGATGCCCTTTGCTAGTGCTACCTCTGTACCAAATTTCGTTCCATTCGGTTTCACCGTGTTTGAATTAATAGGGGGAATTTATTTTCACACAAATATGGCCGCCATCCGCAAACTATTAGGCTAATGACCTATTCATTTTGGTCAAAGTATGCTTCCTCTATAGGGGAATGTTGTTGCAAAATTTGGTAGAGATCGGATGATTAGGTTAATCGTAATTTGATTTAAGCTTTGAACATTTGTGTGGCCGCCATTACGTTTCCGTCAAGATGGCGGCGATACAAAACATGACACTGAGGTGCCTTTTGTTAGTACTACCTCTGTACCAAATTTCGTTCCATTCGGTTGCACCGTGTTCGAATTAATAGGGGGAATCGATTTTCACACAAAGATGGCCGCCATTCGCAAACTATTACGCTGATGACCTATTAGTATGGTCAAAGGATGCTCCCCCCATAGAGGTATGTTGTTGCAAAATTTGGTAGAGATCGGATGATTAGGTTAGTCGTAATTTGATTTAAGCTTTGAACATTTGTGTGGCCGCCATTACGTTTCCGTCAAGATGGCGGCGATATAAAACATGACACTGAGGTGCCTTTTGTTTGTACTACCTCTGTACCAAATTTCGTTCCATTCGGTTGCACCGTGTTCGAATTAATAGGGGGAATCGATTTTCACACAAAGTTGGCCGCCATCCATAAACTATTACGTTGATGACCTATTAGATTGGTCAAAGGATGCTCCCTCCATAAAGGTATGTAGTTGCAAAATTTGGTAGAGATCGGATGATTAGGTTAATCGTAATTTGATTTAAGCTTTGAACATTCGTGTGGCCGCCATTACGTTTCAGTCAAGATGGCGTTGATATAAAACATGACGTGAGGTGCCCTTTGCTAGTGCTACCTCTGTACCAAATTTCGTTCCATTCGGTTCCACCGTGTTCGAATTAATAGGGGGAATCAATTTTGACATAAAGATGGCCGCCATCCGCAAACTATTAGGCTAATAACCTATTACATTGGTCAAAGGATGCTCCCTCCATAAAGGTATGTTGTTGCAAAGTTTGGTAGAGATCGGATGGTTGTGTTAGTCGTAATTTAACTTAAGCTTTGAACATTTGTGTGGCCGCCATTACGTTTCTGCCAATATGGCGGCGATATAAAACATGACACTGAGATGCCCTTTGCTAGTGCTACCTCTGTACCAAATTTCGTTCCATTCGGTTTCACCGTGTTTGAATTAATAGGGGGAATTTATTTTCACACAAATATGGCCGCCATCCGCAAACTATTAGGATAATGACCTATTCATTTTGGTCAAAGGATGCTTCCTCTATAAGGGTATGTTGTTGCAAAATTTAGTAGAGATCGGATGATTAGGTTAATCGTAATTTGATTTAAGCTTTGAACATTTGTGTGGCCGCCATTACGTTTCCGTCAAGATGGCGGCGATATAAAACATGACACTGAGGTGCCTTTTGTTTGTACTACCTCTGTACCAAATTTCGTTCCATTCGGTTGCACCGTGTTCGAATTAATAGGGGGAATCGATTTTCACACAAAGATGGCCGCCATTCGCAAACTATTACGCTGATGACCTATTAGTTTGGTCAAAGGATGCTCCCCCCATAAAGGTATGTTGTTGCAAAATTTGGTATAGATCGGATGATTAGGTTAGTCGTAATTTGATTTAAGCTTTGAACATTTGTGTGGCCGCCATTACGTTTCCGTCAAGATGGCGGCGATATAAAACATGACACTGAGGTGCCTTTTGTTTGTACTACCTCTGTACCAAATTTCGTTCCATTCGGTTGCACCGTGTTCGAATTAATAGGGGGAGTCGATTTTCACACAAAGATGGCCGCCATCCGCAAACTATTACGTTGATGACCTATTAGATTGGTCAAAGGATGCTCCCTCCATAAAGCTATGTAGTTGCAAAATTTGGTAGAGATCGGATGATTAGGTTAATCGTAATTTGATTTAAGCTTTGAACATTCGTGTGGCCGCCATGACGTTTCAGTCAAGATGGCGTTGATATAAAACATGACGTGAGGTGCCCTTTGCTAGTGCTACCTCTGTACCAAATTTCGTTCCATTCGGTTCCACCGTGTTCGAATTAATAGGGGGAATCAATTTTGACATAAAGATGGCCGCCATCCGCAAACTATTAGGCTAATAACCTATTACATTGGTCAAAGGATGCTCCCTCCATAAAGGTATGTTGTTGCAAAGTTTGGTAGAGATCGGATGGTTATGTTAGTCGTAATTTAACTTAAGCTTTGAACATTTGTGTGGCCGCCATTACGTTTCTGCCAATATGCCGGCGATATAAAACATGACACTGAGATGCCCTTTGCCAGTGCTACCTCTGTACCAAATTTCGTTCCATTCGGTTTCACCGTGTTTGAATTAATAGGGGGAATTTATTTTCACACAAATATGGCCGCCATCCGCAAACTATTAGGCTAATGACATATTCATTTTGGTCAAAGTATGCTTCCTCTATAGGGGAATGTTGTTGCAAAACTTGGTAGAGATCGGATGATTAGGTTAATCGTAATTTGATTTAAGCTTTGAACATTTGTGTGGCCGCCATTACGTTTCCGTCAAGATGGCGGCGATACAAAACATGACACTGAGGTGCCTTTTGTTAGTACTACCTCTGTACCAAATTTCGTTCCATTCGGTTGCACCGTGTTCGAATTAATAGGGGGAATCGATTTTCACACAAAGATGGCCGCCATTCGCAAACTATTACGCTGATGACCTATTAGTTTGGTCAAAGGATGCTCCCCCCATAGAGGTATGTTGTTGCAAAATTTGGTAGAGATCGGATGATTAGGTTAGTCGTAATTTGATTTAAGCTTTGAACATTTGTGTGGCCGCCATTACGTTTCCGTCAAGATGGCGGCGATATAAAACATGACACTGAGGTGCCTTTTGTTTGTACTACCTCTGTACCAAATTTCGTTCCATTCGGTTGCACCGTGTTCGAATTAATAGGGGGAGTCGATTTTCACACAAAGATGGCCGCCATCCGCAAACTATTACGTTGATGACCTATTAGATTGGTCAAAGGATGCTCCCTCCATAAAGGTATGTAGTTGCAAAATTTGGTAGAGATCGGATGATTAGGTTAATCGTAATTTGATTTAAGCTTTGAACATTCGTGTGGCCGCCATTACGTTTCAGTCATGATGGCGTTGATATAAAACATGACGTGAGGTGCCCTTTGCTAGTGCTACCTCTGTACCAAATTTCGTTCCATTCGGTTCCACCGTGTTCGAATTAATAGGGGGAATCAATTTTGACATAAAGATGGCCGCCATCCGCAAACTATTAGGCTAATAACCTATTACATTGGTCAAAGGATGCTCCCTCCATAAAGGTATGTTGTTGCAAAGTTTGGTAGAGATCGGATGGTTGTGTTAGTCGTAATTTAACTTAAGCTTTGAACATTAGTGTGGCCGCCATTACGTTTCTGCCAATATGGCGGCGATATAAAACATGACACTGAGATGCCCTTTGCTAGTGCTACCTCTGTACCAAATTTCGTTCCATTCAGTTTCACCGTGTTTGAATTAATAGGGGGAATTTATTTTCACACAAATTTGGCCGCCATCCGCAAACTATTAGGCTAATGACCTATTCATTTTGGTCAAAGGATGCTTCCTCTATAAGGGTATGTTGTTGCAAAATTTAGTAGAGATCGGATGATTAGGTTAATCGTAATTTGATTTATGCTTTGAACATTTTTGTGGCCGCCATTACGTTTCCGTCAAGATGGCGGCGATATAAAACATGACACTGAGGTGCCTTTTGTTTGTACTACCTCTGTACCAAATTTCGTTCCATTCGGTTGCACCGTGTTCGAATTAATAGGGGGAATCGATTTTCACACAAAGATGGCCGCCATTCGCAAACTATTACGCTGATGACCTATTAGTTTGGTCAAAGGATGCTCCCCCCATAAAGGTATGTTGTTGCAAAATTTGGTATAGATCGGATGATTAGGTTAGTCGTAATTTGATTTAAGCTTTGAACATTTGTGTGGCCGCCATTACGTTTCCGTCAAGATGGCGGCGATATAAAACATGACACTGAGGTGCCTTTTGTTTGTACTACCTCTGTACCAAATTTCGTTCCATTCGGTTGCACCGTGTTCGAATTAATAGGGGGAGTCGATTTTCACACAAAGATGGCCGCCATCCGCAAACTATTACGTTGATGACCTATTAGATTGGTCAAAGGATGCTCCCTCCATAAAGGTATGTAATTGCAAAATTTGGTAGAGATCGGATGATTAGGTTAATCGTAATTTGATTTAAGCTTTGAACATTCGTGTGGCCGCTATTACGTTTCAGTCAAGATGGCGTTGATATAAGACATGACGTGAGGTGCCCTTTGCTAGTGCTACCTCTGTACCAAATTTCGTTCCATTCGGATCCACCGTGTTCGAATTAATAGGGGGAATCAATTTTGACATAAAGATGGCCGCCATCCGCAAACTATTAGGCTAATAACCTATTACATTGGTCAAAGGATGCTCCCTCCATAAAGGTATGTTGTTGCAAAGTTTGGTAGAGATCGGATGGTTGTGTTAGTCGTAATTTAACTTAAGCTTTGAACATTTGTGTGGCCGCCATTACGTTTCTGCCAATATGGCGGCGATATAAAACATGACACTGAGATGCCCTTTGCTAGTGCTACCTCTGTACCAAATTTCGTTCCATTCGGTTTCACCGTGTTTGAATTAATAGGGGGAATTTATTTTCACACAAATATGGCCGCCATCCGCAAACTATTAGGCTAATGACCTATTCATTTTGGTCAAAGGATGCTTCCTCTATAAGGGTATGTTGTTGCAAAATTTAGTAGAGATCGGATGATTAGGTTAATCGTAATTTGATTTATGCTTTGAACATTTGTGTGGCCGCCATTACGTTTCCGTCAAGATGGCGGCGATATAAAACATGACACTGAGGTGCCTTTTGTTTGTACTACCTCTGTACCAAATTTCGTTCCATTCGGTTGCACCGTGTTCGAATTAATAGGGGGAGTCGATTTTCACACAAAGATGGCCGCCATCCGCAAACTATTACGTTGATGACCTATTAGATTGGTCAAAGGATGCTCCCTCCATAAAGGTATGTAATTGCAAAATTTGGTAGAGATCGGATGATTAGGTTAATCGTAATTTGATTTAAGCTTTGAACATTCGTGTGGCCGCTATTACGTTTCAGTCAAGATGGCGTTGATATAAAACATGACGTGAGGTGCCCTTTGCTAGTGCTACCTCTGTACCAAATTTCGTTCCATTCGGATCCACCGTGTTCGAATTAATAGGGGGAATCAATTTTGACATAAAGATGGCCGCCATCCGCAAACTATTAGGCTAATAACCTATTACATTGGTCGAAGGATGCTCCCTCCATAAAGGTATGTTGTTGCAAAGTTTGGTAGAGATCGGATGGTTGTGTTAGTCGTAATTTAACTTAAGCTTTGAACATTTGTGTGGCCGCCATTACGTTTCTGCCAATATGGCGGCGATATAAAACATGACACTGAGATGCCCTTTGCTAGTGCTACCTCTGTACCAAATTTCGTTCCATTCGGTTTCACCGTGTTTGAATTAATAGGGGGAATTTATTTTCACACAAATATGGCCGCCATCCGCAAACTATTAGGCTAATGACCTATTCATTTTGGTCAAAGGATGCTTCCTCTATAAGGGTATGTTGTTGCAAAATTTAGTAGAGATCGGATGATTAGGTTAATCGTAATTTGATTTATGCTTTGAACATTTGTGTGGCCGCCATTACGTTTCCGTCAAGATGGCGGCGATACAAAACATGACACTGAGGTGCCTTTTGTTAGTACTACCTCTGTACCAAATTTCGTTCCATTCGGTTGCACCGTGTTCGAATTAATAGGGGGAATCGATTTTCACACAAAGATGGCCGCCATTCGCAAACTATTACGCTGATGACCTATTAGTTTGGTCAAAGGATGCTCCCCCCATAGAGGTATGTTGTTGCAAAATTTGGTAGAGATCGGATGATTAGGTTAGTCGTAATTTGATTTAAGCTTTGAACATTTGTGTGGCCGCCATTACGTTTCCGTCAAGATGGCGGCGATATAAAACATGACACTGAGGTGCCTTTTGTTTGTACTACCTCTGTACCAAATTTCGTTCCATTCGGTTGCACCGTGTTCGAATTAATAGGGGGAGTCGATTTTCACACAAAGATGGCCGCCATCCGCAAACTATTACGTTGATGACCTATTAGATTGGTCAAAGGATGCTCCCTCCATAAAGGTATGTAGTTGCAAAATTTGGTAGAGATCGGATGATTAGGTTAATCGTAATTTGATTTAAGCTTTGAACATTCGTGTGGCCGCCATTACGTTTCAGTCATGATGGCGTTGATATAAAACATGACGTGAGGTGCCCTTTGCTAGTGCTACCTCTGTACCAAATTTCGTTCCATTCGGTTCCACCGTGTTCGAATTAATAGGGGGAATCAATTTTGACATAAAGATGGCCGCCATCCGCAAACTATTAGGCTAATAACCTATTACATTGGTCAAAGGATGCTCCCTCCATAAAGGTATGTTGTTGCAAAGTTTGGTAGAGATCGGATGGTTGTGTTAGTCGTAATTTAACTTAAGCTTTGAACATTAGTGTGGCCGCCATTACGTTTCTGCCAATATGGCGGCGATATAAAACATGACACTGAGATGCCCTTTGCTAGTGCTACCTCTGTACCAAATTTCGTTCCATTCAGTTTCACCGTGTTTGAATTAATAGGGGGAATTTATTTTCACACAAATTTGGCCGCCATCCGCAAACTATTAGGCTAATGACCTATTCATTTTGGTCAAAGGATGCTTCCTCTATAAGGGTATGTTGTTGCAAAATTTAGTAGAGATCGGATGATTAGGTTAATCGTAATTTGATTTATGCTTTGAACATTTTTGTGGCCGCCATTACGTTTCCGTCAAGATGGCGGCGATATAAAACATGACACTGAGGTGCCTTTTGTTTGTACTACCTCTGTACCAAATTTCGTTCCATTCGGTTGCACCGTGTTCGAATTAATAGGGGGAATCGATTTTCACACAAAGATGGCCGCCATTCGCAAACTATTACGCTGATGACCTATTAGTTTGGTCAAAGGATGCTCCCCCCATAAAGGTATGTTGTTGCAAAATTTGGTATAGATCGGATGATTAGGTTAGTCGTAATTTGATTTAAGCTTTGAACATTTGTGTGGCCGCCATTACGTTTCCGTCAAGATGGCGGCGATATAAAACATGACACTGAGGTGCCTTTTGTTTGTACTACCTCTGTACCAAATTTCGTTCCATTCGGTTGCACCGTGTTCGAATTAATAGGGGGAGTCGATTTTCACACAAAGATGGCCGCCATCCGCAAACTATTACGTTGATGACCTATTAGATTGGTCAAAGGATGCTCCCTCCATAAAGGTATGTAATTGCAAAATTTGGTAGAGATCGGATGATTAGGTTAATCGTAATTTGATTTAAGCTTTGAACATTCGTGTGGCCGCTATTACGTTTCAGTCAAGATGGCGTTGATATAAAACATGACGTGAGGTGCCCTTTGCTAGTGCTACCTCTGTACCAAATTTCGTTCCATTCGGATCCACCGTGTTCGAATTAATAGGGGGAATCAATTTTGACATAAAGATGGCCGCCATCCGCAAACTATTAGGCTAATAACCTATTACATTGGTCAAAGGATGCTCCCTCCATAAAGGTATGTTGTTGCAAAGTTTGGTAGAGATCGGATGGTTGTGTTAGTCGTAATTTAACTTAAGCTTTGAACATTTGTGTGGCCGCCATTACGTTTCTGCCAATATGGCGGCGATATAAAACATGACACTGAGATGCCCTTTGCTAGTGCTACCTCTGTACCAAATTTCGTTCCATTCGGTTTCACCGTGTTTGAATTAATAGGGGGAATTTATTTTCACACAAATATGGCCGCCATCCGCAAACTATTAGGCTAATGACCTATTCATTTTGGTCAAAGGATGCTTCCTCTATAAGGGTATGTTGTTGCAAAATGTAGTAGAGATCGGATGATTAGGTTAATCGTAATTTGATTTAAGCATTGAACATTTGTGTGGCCGCCTTTACGTTTCCGTCAAGATGGCGGCGATATAAAACATGACACTGAGGTGCCTTTTGTTTCTACTACCTCTGTACCAAATTTCGTTCCATTCGGTTGCACCGTGTTCGAATTAATAGGGGGAATCGATTTTCACACAAAGATGGCCGCCATCCGCAAACTATTACGCTGATGTCCTATTAGTTTGGTCAAAGGATGCTCCCCCCATAAAGGTATGTTGTTGCAAAATTTGGTAGAGATCGGATGATTAGGTTAGTCGTAATTTGAATTAAGCTTTGAATATTTGTGTGGCCGCCATTACGTTTCCGTCAAGATGGCGGCGATATAAAACATGATACTGAGGTGCCTTTTGTTAGTACTACCTCTGTACCAAATTTCGTTCCATTCGGTTGCACCGTGTTCGAATTAATAGGGGGAATCAATTTTGACATAAAGATGGCCGCCATCCGCAAACTATTAGGCTAATAACCTATTACATTGGTCAAAGGATGCTCCCTCCATAAAGGTATGTTGTTGCAAAGTTTGGTAGAGATCGGATGGTTGTGTTAGTCGTAATTTAACTTAAGCTTTGAACATTTGTGTGGCCGCCATTACGTTTCTGCCAATATGGCGGCGATATAAAACATGACACTGAGATGCCCTTTGCTAGTGCTACCTCTGTACCAAATTTCGTTCCATTCGGTTTCACCGTGTTTGAATTAATAGGGGGAATTTATTTTCACACAAATATGGCCGCCATCCGCAAACTATTAGGCTAATGACCTATTCATTTTGGTCAAAGGATGCTTCCTCTATAAGGGTATGTTGTTGCAAAATTTAGTAGAGATCGGATGATTAGGTTAATCGTAATTTGATTTATGCTTTGAACATTTGTGTGGCCGCCATTACATTTCCGTCAAGATGGCGGCGATATAAAACATGACACTGAGGTGCCTTTTGTTTGTACTACCTCTGTACCAAATTTCGTTCCATTCGGTTGCACCGTGTTCGAATTAATAGGGGGAATCGATTTTCACACAAAGATGGCCGCCATTCGCAAACTATTACGCTGATGACCTATTAGTTTGGTCAAAGGATGCTCCCCCCATAAAGGTATGTTGTTGCAAAATTTGGTATAGATCGGATGATTAGGTTAGTCGTAATTTGATTTAAGCTTTGAACATTTGTGTGGCCGCCATTACGTTTCCGTCAAGATGGCGGCGATATAAAACATGACACTGAGGTGCCTTTTGTTTGTACTACCTCTGTACCAAATTTCGTTCCATTCGGTTGCACCGTGTTCGAATTAATAGGGGGAGTCGATTTTCACACAAAGATGGCCGCCATCCGCAAACTATTACGTTGATGACCTATTAGATTGGTCAAAGGATGCTCCCTCCGTAAAGGTATGTAATTGCAAAATTTGGTAGAGATCGGATGATTAGGTTAATCGTAATTTGATTTAAGCTTTGAACATTCGTGTGGCCGCTATTACGTTTCAGTCAAGATGGCGTTGATATAAAACATGACGTGAGGTGCCCTTTGCTAGTGCTACCTCTGTACCAAATTTCGTTCCATTCGGATCCACCGTGTTCGAATTAATAGGGGGAATCAATTTTGACATAAAGATGGCCGCCATCCGCAAACTATTAGGCTAATAACCTATTACATTAATCAAAGGATGCTCCCTCCATAAAGGTATGTTGTTGCAAAGTTTGGTAGAGATCGGATGGTTGTGTTAGTCGTAATTTAACTTAAGCTTTGAACATTTGTGTGGCCGCCATTACGTTTCTGCCAATATGGCGGCGATATAAAACATGACACTGAGATGCCCTTTGCTAGTGCTACCTCTGTACCAAATTTCGTTCCATTCGGTTTCACCGTGTTTGAATTAATAGGGGGAATTTATTTTCACACAAATATGGCCGCCATCCGCAAACTATTAGGCTAATGACCTATTCATTTTGGTCAAAGGATGCTTCCTCTATAAGGGTATGTTGTTGCAAAATTTAGTAGAGATCGGATGATTAGGTTAATCGTAATTTGATTTATGCTTTGAACATTTGTGTGGCCGCCATTACGTTTCCGTCAAGATGGCGGCGATATAAAACATGACACTGAGGTGCCTTTTGTTTGTACTACCTCTGTACCAAATTTCGTTCCATTCGGTTGCACCGTGTTCGAATTAATGGGGGGAATCGATTTTCACACAAAGATGGCCGCCATTCGCAAACTATTACGCTGATGACCTATTAGTTTGGTCAAAGGATGCTCCCCCCATAAAGGTATGTTGTTGCAAAATTTGGTATAGATCGGATGATTAGGTTAGTCGTAATTTGATTTAAGCTTTGAACATTTGTGTGGCCGCCATTACGTTTCCGTCAAGATGGCGGCGATATAAAACATGACACTGAGGTGCCTTTTGTTTGTACTACCTCTGTACCAAATTTCGTTCCATTCGGTTGCACCGTGTTCGAATTAATAGGGGGAGTCGATTTTCACACAAAGATGGCCGCCATCCGCAAACTATTACGTTGATGACCTATTAGATTGGTCAAAGGATGCTCCCTCCATAAAGGTATGTAGTTGCAAAATTTGGTAGAGATCGGATGATTAGGTTAATCGTAATTTGATTTAAGCTTTGAATATTCGTGTGGCCGCCATCACGTTTCAGTCAAGATGGCGTTGATATAAAACATGACGTGAGGTGCCCTTTGCTAGTGCTACCTCTGTACCAAGTTTCGTTCCATTCGGTTCCACCGTGTTCGAATTAATAGGGGGAATCAATTTTGACATAAAGATGGCCGCCATCCGCAAACTATTAGGCTAATAACCTATTACATTGGTCAAAGGATGCTCCCTCCATAAAGGTATGTTGTTGCAAAGTTTGGTAGAGATCGGATGGTTGTGTTAGTCGTAATTTAACTTAAGCTTTGAACATTTGTGTGGCCGCCATTACGTTTCTGCCAATATGGCGGCGATATAAAACATGACACTGAGATGCCCTTTGCTAGTGCTACCTCTGTACCAAATTTCGTTCCATTCGGTTTCACCGTGTTTGAATTAATAGGGGGAATTTATTTTCACACAAATATGGCCGCCATCCGCAAACTATTAGGCTAATGACCTATCCATTTTGGTCAAAGGATGCTTCCTCTATAAGGGTATGTTGTTGCAAAATTTAGTAGAGATCGGATGATTAGGTTAATCGTAATTTGATTTATGCTTTGAACATTTGTGTGGCCGCCATTACGTTTCCGTCAAGATGGCGGCGATATAAAACATGACACTGAGGTGCCTTTTGTTTGTACTACCTCTGTACCAAATTTCGTTCCATTCGGTTGCACCGTGTTCGAATTAATAGGGGGAGTCGATTTTCACACAAAGATGGCCGCCATCCGCAAACTATTACGTTGATGACCTATTAGATTGGTCAAAGGATGCTCCCTCCATAAAGGTATGTAGTTGCAAAATTTGGTAGAGATCGGATGATTAGGTTAATCGTAATTTGATTTAAGCTTTGAACATTCGTGTGGCCGCCATGACGTTTCAGTCAAGATGGCGTTGATATAAAACATGACGTGAGGTGCCCTTTGCTAGTGCTACCTCTGTACCAAATTTCGTTCCATTCGGTTCCACCGTGTTCGAATTAATAGGGGGAATCAATTTTGACATAAAGATGGCCGCCATCCGCAAACTATTAGGCTAATAACCTATTACATTGGTCAAAGGATGCTCCCTCCATAAAGGTATGTTGTTGCAAAGTTTGGTAGAGATCGGATGGTTATGTTAGTCGTAATTTAACTTAAGCTTTGAACATTTGTGTGGCCGCCATTACGTTTCTGCCAATATGGCGGCGATATAAAACATGACACTGAGATGCCCTTTGCTAGTGCTACCTCTGTACCAAATTTCGTTCCATTCGGTTTCACCGTGTTTGAATTAATAGGGGGAATTTATTTTCACACAAATATGGCCGCCATCCGCAAACTATTAGGCTAATGACCTATTCATTTTGGTCAAAGTATGCTTCCTCTATAGGGGAATGTTGTTGCAAAATTTGGTAGAGATCGGATGATTAGGTTAATCGTAATTTGATTTAAGCTTTGAACATTTGTGTGGCCGCCATTACGTTTCCGTCAAGATGGCGGCGATACAAAACATGACACTGAGGTGCCTTTTGTTAGTACTACCTCTGTACCAAATTTCGTTCCATTCGGTTGCACCGTGTTCGAATTAATAGGGGGAATCGATTTTCACACAAAGATGGCCGCCATTCGCAAACTATTACGCTGATGACCTATTAGTTTGGTCAAAGGATGCTCCCCCCATAGAGGTATGTTGTTGCAAAATTTGGTAGAGATCGGATGATTAGGTTAGTCGTAATTTGATTTAAGCTTTGAACATTTGTGTGGCCGCCATTACGTTTCCGTCAAGATGGCGGCGATATAAAACATGACACTGAGGTGCCTTTTGTTTGTACTACCTCTGTACCAAATTTCGTTCCATTCGGTTGCACCGTGTTCGAATTAATAGGGGGAGTCGATTTTCACACAAAGATGGCCGCCATCCGCAAACTATTAAGTTGATGACCTATTAGATTGGTCAAAGGATGCTCCCTCCATAAAGGTATGTAATTGCAAAATTTGGTAGAGATCGGATGATTAGGTTAATCGTAATTTGATATAAGCTTTGAACATTCGTGTGGCCGCTATTACGTTTCAGTCAAGATGGCGTTGATATAAAACATGACGTGAGGTGCCCTTTGCTAGTGCTACCTCTGTACCAAATTTCGTTCCATTCGGTTCCACCGTGTTCGAATTAATAGGGGGAATCAATTTTGACATAAATATGGCCGCCATCCGCAAACTATTAGGCTAATAACCTATTACATTGGTCAAAGGATGCTCCCTCCATAAAGGTATGTTGTTGCAAAGTTTGGTAGAGATCGGATGGTTGTGTTAGTCGTAATTTAACTTAAGCTTTGAACATTTGTGTGGCCGCCATTACGTTTCTGCCAATATGGCGGCGATATAAAACATGACACTGAGATGCCCTTTGCTAGTGCTACCTCTGTACCAAATTTCGTTCCATTCGGTTTCACCGTGTTTGAATTAATAGGGGGAATTTATTTTCACACAAATATGGCCGCCATCCGCAAACTATTAGGCTAATGACCTATTCATTTTGGTCAAAGGATGCTTCCTCTATAAGGGTATGTTGTTGCAAAATTTAGTAGAGATCGGATGATTAGGTTAATCGTAATTTGATTTAAGCATTGAACATTTGTGTGGCCGCCATTACGTTTCCGTCAAGATGGCGGCGATATAAAACATGACACTGAGGTGCCTTTTGTTTGTACTACCTCTGTACCAAATTTCGTTCCATTCGGTTGCACCGTGTTCGAATTAATAGGGGGAATCGATTTTCACACAAAGATGGCCGCCATTCGCAAACTATTACGCTGATGACCTATTAGTTTGGTCAAAGGATGCTCCCCCCATAAAGGTATGTTGTTGCAAAATTTGGTATAGATCGGATGATTAGGTTAGTCGTAATTTGATTTAAGCTTTGAACATTTGTGTGGCCGCCATTACGTTTCCGTCAAGATGGCGGCGATATAAAACATGACACTGAGGTGCCTTTTGTTTGTACTACCTCTGTACCAAATTTCGTTCCATTCGGTTGCACCGTGTTCGAATTAATAGGGGGAGTCGATTTTCACACAAAGATGGCCGCCATCCGCAAACTATTACGTTGATAACCTATTAGATTGGTCAAAGGATGCTCCCTCCATAAAGCTATGTAGTTGCAAAATTTGGTAGAGATCGGATGATTAGGTTAATCGTAATTTGATTTAAGCTTTGAACATTCGTGTGGCCGCCATGACGTTTCAGTCAATATGGCGTTGATATAAAACATGACGTGAGGTGCCCTTTGCTAGTGCTACCTCTGTACCAAATTTCGTTCCATTCGGTTCCACCGTGTTCGAATTAATAGGGGGAATCAATTTTGACATAAAGATGGCCGCCATCCGCAAACTATTAGGCTAATAACCTATTACATTGGTCAAAGGATGCTCCCTCCATAAAGGTATGTTGTTGCAAAGTTTGGTAGAGATCGGATGGTTATGTTAGTCGTAATTTAACTTAAGCTTTGAACATTTGTGTGGCCGCCATTACGTTTCTGCCAATATGCCGGCGATATAAAACATGACACTGAGATGCCCTTTGCCAGTGCTACCTCTGTACCAAATTTCGTTCCATTCGGTTTCACCGTGTTTGAATTAATAGGGGGAATTTATTTTCACACAAATATGGCCGCCATCCGCAAACTATTAGGCTAATGACCTATTCATTTTGGTCAAAGTATGCTTCCTCTATAGGGGAATGTTGTTGCAAAACTTGGTAGAGATCGGATGATTAGGTTAATCGTAATTTGATTTAAGCTTTGAACATTTGTGTGGCCGCCATTACGTTTCCGTCAAGATGGCGGCGATACAAAACATGCCACTGAGGTGCCTTTTGTTAGTACTACCTCTGTACCAAATTTCGTTCCATTCGGTTGCACCGTGTTCGAATTAATAGGGGGAATCGATTTTCACACAAAGATGGCCGCCATTCGCAAACTATTACGCTGATGACCTATTAGTTTGGTCAAAGGATGCTCCCCCCATAGAGGTATGTTGTTGCAAAATTTGGTAGAGATCGGATGATTAGGTTAGTCGTAATTTGATTTAAGCTTTGAACATTTGTGTGGCCGCCATTACGTTTCTGCCAATATGGCGGCGATATAAAACATGACACTGAGATGCCCTTTGCTAGTGCTACCTCTGTACCAAATTTCGTTCCATTCGGTTGCACCGTGTTCGAATTAATAGGGGGAATCAATTTTGACATAAAGATGGCCGCCATCCGCAAACTATTAGGCTAATAACCTATTACATTGGTCAAAGGATGCTCCCTCTATAAAGGTATGTTGTTGCAAAGTTTGGTAGAGATCGGATGGTTGTGTTAGTCGTAATTTAACTTAAGCTTTGAACATTTGTGTGGCCGCCATTACGTTTCTGCCAATATGGCGGCGATATAAAACATGACACTGAGATGCCCTTTGCTAGTGCTACCTCTGTACCAAATTTCGTTCCATTCGGTTTCACCGTGTTTGAATTAATAGGGGGAATTTATTTTCACACAAATATGGCCGCCATCCGCAAACTATTAGGCTAATGACCTATTCATTTTGGTCAAAGGATGCTCCCCCCATAAAGGTATGTTGTTGCAAAATTTGGTATAGATCGGATGATTAGGTTAGTCGTAATTTGATTTAAGCTTTGAACATTTGTGTGGCCGCCATTACGTTTCCGTCAAGATGGCGGCGATATAAAACATGACACTGAGGTGCGTTTTGTTTGTACTACCTCTGTACCAAATTTCGTTCCATTCGGTTGCACCGTGTTCGAATTAATAGGGGGAGTCGATTTTCACACAAAGATGGCCGCCATCCGCAAACTATTACGTTGATGACCTATTAGATTGGTCAAAGGATGCTCCCTCCATAAAGGTATGTAATTGCAAAATTTGGTAGAGATCGGATGATTAGGTTAATCGTAATTTGATTTAAGCTTTGAACATTCGTGTGGCCGCTATTACGTTTCAGTCAAAATGGCGTTGATATAAAACATGACGTGAGGTGCCCTTTGCTATTGCTACCTCTGTACCAAATTTCGTTCCATTCGGATCCACCGTATTCGAATTAATAGGGGGAATCAATTTTGACATAAAGATGGCCGCCATCCGCAAACTATTAGGCTAATAACCTATTACATTGGTCAAAGGATGCTCCCTCCATAAAGGTATGTTGTTGCAAAGTTTGGTAGAGATCGGATGGTTGTGTTAGTCGTAATTTAACTTAAGCTTTGAACATTTGTGTGGCCGCCATTACGTTTCTGCCAATATGGCGGCGATATAAAACATGACACTGAGATGCCCTTTGCTAGTGCTACCTCTGTACCAAATTTCGTTCCATTCGGTTTCACCGTGTTTGAATTAATATGGGGAATTTATTTTCACACAAATATGGCCGCCATCCGCAAACTATTAGGCTAATGACCTATTCATTTTGGTCAAAGGATGCTTCCTCTATAAGGGTATGTTGTTGCAAAATTTAGTAGAGATCGGATGATTAGGTTAATCGTAATTTGATTTAAGCATTGAACATTTGTGTGGCCGCCATTACGTTTCCGTCAAGATGGCGGCGATATAAAACATGACACTGAGGTGCCTTTTGTTTGTACTACCTCTGTACCAAATTTCGTTCCATTCGGTTGCACCGCGTTCGAATTAATAGGGGGAATCGATTTTCACACAAAGATGGCCGCCATCCGCAAACTATTACGCCGATGTCCTATTAGTTTGGTCAAAGGATGCTCCCCCCATAAAGGTATGTTGTTGCAAAATTTGGTAGAGATCGGATGATTAGGTTAGTCGTAATTTGAATTAAGTTTTGAATATTTGTGTGGCCGCCATTACGTTTCCGTCAAGATGGCGGCGATATAAAACATGATACTGAGGTGCCTTTTGTTAGTACTACCTCTGTACCAAATTTCGTTCCATTCGGTTCCACCGTGTTCGAATTAATAGGGGGAATCAATTTTGACATAAAGATGGCCGCCATCCGCAAACTATTAGGCAAATAACCTATTACATTGGTCAAAGGATGCTCCCTCCATAAAGGTATGTTGTTGCAAAGTTTGGTAGAGATCGGATGGTTGTGTTAGTCGTAATTTAACTTAAGATTTGAACATTTGTGTGGCCGCCATTACGTTTCTGCGAATATGGCGGCGATATAAAACATGACACTGAGATGCCCTTTGCTAGTGCTACCTCTGTACCAAATTTCGTTCCATTCGGTTCCACCGTGTTCGAATTAATAGGGGGAATCAATTTTGACATAAAGATGGCCGCCATCCGCAAACTATTAGGCTAATAACCTATTACATTGGTCAAAGGATGCTCCCTCCATAAAGGTATGTTGTTGCAAAGTTTGGTAGAGATCGGATGGTTGTGTTAGTCGTAATTTAACTTAAGCTTTGAACATTTGTGTGGCCGCCATTACGTTTCTGCCAATATGGCGGCGATATAAAACATGACACTGAGGTGCCTTTTGTTTGTGCTACCTCTGTACCAAATTTCGTTCCATTCGGTTGCACCGTGTTCGAATTAATAGGGGGAATCGATTTTCACACAAAGATGGCCGCCATCCGCAAACTATTACGCTGATGTCCTATTAGTTTGGTCAAAGGATGCTCCCCCCATAAAGGTATGTTGTTGCAAAATTTGGTAGAGATCGGATGATTAGGTTAGTCGTAATTTGAATTAAGCTTTGAATATTTGTGTGGCCGCCATTACGTTTCCGTCAAGATGGCGGCGATATAAAACATGATACTGAGGTGCCTTTTGTTAGTACTACCTCTGTACCAAATTTCGTTCCATTCGGTTGCACCGTGTTCGAATTAATAGGGGGAATCAATTTTGACATAAAGATGGCCGCCATCCGCAAACTATTAGGCTAATAACCTATTACATTGGTCAAAGGATGCTCCCTCCATAAAGGTATGTTGTTGCAAAGTTTGGTAGAGATCGGATGGTTGTGTTAGTCGTAATTTAACTTAAGCTTTGAACATTTGTGTGGCCGCCATTACGTTTCTGCCAATATGGCGGCGATATAAAACATGACACTGAGATGCCCTTTGCTAGTGCTACCTCTGTACCAAATTTCGTTCCATTCGGTTTCACCGTGTTTGAATTAATAGGGGGAATTTATTTTCACACAAATATGGCCGCCATCCGCAAACTATTAGGCTAATGACCTATTCATTTTGGTCAAAGGATGCTTCCTCTATAAGGGTATGTTGTTGCAAAATTTAGTAGAGATCGGATGATTAGGTTAATCGTAATTTGATTTATGCTTTGAACATTTGTGTGGCCGCCATTACGTTTCCGTCAAGATGGCGGCGATATAAAACATGACACTGAGGTGCCTTTTGTTTGTACTACCTCTGTACCAAATTTCGTTCCATTCGGTTGCACCGTGTTCGAATTGATAGGGGGAATCGATTTTCACACAAAGATGGCCGCCATTCGCAAACTATTACGCTGATGACCTATTAGTTTGGTCAAAGGATGCTCCCCCCATAAAGGTATGTTGTTGCAAAATTTGGTATAGATCGGATGATTAGGTTAGTCGTAATTTGATTTAAGCTTTGAACATTTGTGTGGCCGCCATTACGTTTCCGTCAAGATGGCGGCGATATAAAACATGACACTGAGGTGCCTTTTGTTTGTACTACCTCTGTACCAAATTTCGTTCCATTCGGTTGCACCGTGTTCGAATTAATAGGGGGAGTCGATTTTCACACAAAGATGGCCGCCATCCGCAAACTATTACGTTGATGACCTATTAGATTGGTCAAAGGATGCTCCCTCCATAAAGGTATGTAGTTGCAAAATTTGGTAGAGATCGGATGATTAGGTTAATCGTAATTTGATTTAAGCTTTGAATATTCGTGTGGCCGCCATCACGTTTCAGTCAAGATGGCGTTGATATAAAACATGACGTGAGGTGCCCTTTGCTAGTGCTACCTCTGTACCAAATTTCGTTCCATTCGGTTCCACCGTGTTCGAATTAATAGGGGAATCAATTTTGACATAAAGATGGCCGCCATCCGCAAACTATTAGGCTAATAACCTATTACATTGGTCAAAGGATGCTCCCTCCATAAAGGTATGTTGTTGCAAAGTTTGGTAGAGATCGGATGGTTGTGTTAGTCGTAATTTAACTTAAGCTTTGAACATTTGTGTGGCCGCCATTACGTTTCTGCCAATATGGCGGCGATATAAAACATGACACTGAGATGCCCTTTGCTAGTGCTACCTCTGTACCAAATTCCGTTCCATTCGGTTTCACCGTGTTTGAATTAATAGGGGGAATTTATTTTCACACAAATATGGCCGCCATCCGCAAACTATTAGGCTAATGACCTATTCATTTTGGTCAAAGGATGCTTCCTCTATAAGGGTATGTTGTTGCAAAATTTAGTAGAGATCGGATGATTAGGTTAATCGTAATTTGATTTATGCTTTGAACATTTGTGTGGCCGCCATTACGTTTCCGTCAAGATGGCGGCGATATAAAACATGACACTGAGGTGCCTTTTGTTTGTACTACCTCTGTACCAAATTTCGTTCCATTCGGTTGCACCGTGTTCGAATTAATAGGGGGAATCGATTTTCACACAAAGATGGCCGCCATTCGCAAACTATTACGCTGATGACCTATTAGTTTGGTCAAAGGATGCTTCCTCTATAAGGGTATGTTGTTGCAAAATTTAGTAGAGATCGGATGATTAGGTTAATCGTAATTTGATTTATGCTTTGAACATTTGTGTGGCCGCCATTACGTTTCCGTCAAGATGGCGGCGATATAAAACATGACACTGAGGTGCCTTTTGTTTGTACTACCTCTGTACCAAATTTCGTTCCATTCGGTTGCACCGTGTTCGAATTAATAGGGGGAATCGATTTTCACACAAAGATGGCCGCCATTCGCAAACTATTACGCTGATGACCTATTAGTTTGGTCAAAGGATGCTCCCCCCATAAAGGTATGTTGTTGCAAAATTTGGTATAGATCGGATGATTAGGTTAGTCGTAATTTGATTTAAGCTTTGAACATTTGTGTGGCCGCCATTACGTTTCCGTCAAGATGGCGGCGATATAAAACATGACACTGAGGTGCCTTTTGTTTGTACTACCTCTGTACCAAATTTCGTTCCATTCGGTTGCACCGTGTTCGAATTAATAGGGGGAGTCGATTTTCACACAAAGATGGCCGCCATCCGCAAACTATTACGTTGATGACCTATTAGATTGGTCAAAGGATGCTCCCTCCATAAAGGTATGTAGTTGCAAAATTTGGTAGAGATCGGATGATTAGGTTAATCGTAATTTGATTTAAGCTTTGAACATTCGTGTTGCCGCCATGACGTTTCAGTCAAGATGGCGTTGATATAAAACATGACGTGAGGTGCCCTTTGCTAGTGCTACCTCTGTACCAAATTTCGTTCCATTCGGTTCCACCGTGTTCGAATTAATAGGGGGAATCAATTTTGACATAAAGATGGCCGCCATCCGCAAACTATTAGGCTAATAACCTATTACATTGGTCAAAGGATGCTCCCTCCATAAAGGTATGTTGTTGCAAAGTTTGGTAGAGATCGGATGGTTATGTTAGTCGTAATTTAACTTAAGCTTTGAACATTTGTGTGGCCGCCATTACGTTTCTGCCAATATGGCGGCGATATAAAACATGACACTGAGATGCCCTTTGCTAGTGGTACCTCTGTACCAAATTTCGTTCCATTCGGTTTCACCGTGTTTGAATTAATAGGGGGAATTTATTTTCACACAAATATGGCCGCCATCCGCAAACTATTAGGCTAATGACCTATTCATTTTGGTCAAAGTATGCTTCCTCTATAGGGGAATGTTGTTGCAAAATTTGGTAGAGATCGGATGATTAGGTTAATCGTAATTTGATTTAAGCTTTGAACATTTGTGTGGCCGCCATTACGTTTCCGTCAAGATGGCGGCGATACAAAACATGACACTGAGGTGCCTTTTGTTAGTACTACCTCTGTACCAAATTTCGTTCCATTCGGTTGCACCGTGTTCGAATTAATAGGGGAATCGATTTTCACACAAAGATGGCCGCCATTCGCAAACTATTACGCTGATGACCTATTAGTTTGGTCAAAGGATGCTCCCCCCATAGAGGTATGTTGTTGAAAAATTTGGTAGAGATCGGATGATTAGGTTAGTCGTAATTTGATTTAAGCTTTGAACATTTGTGTGGCCGCCATTACGTTTCCGTCAAGATGGCGGCGATATAAAACATGACACTGAGGTGCCTTTTGTTTGTACTACCTCTGTACCAAATTTCGTTCCATTCGGTTGCACCGTGTTCGAATTAATAGGGGGAGTCGATTTTCACACAAAGATGGCCGCCATCCGCAAACTATTACGTTGATGACCTATTAGATTGGTCAAAGGATGCTCCCTCCATAAAGGTATGTAATTGCAAAATTTGGTAGAGATCGGATGATTAGGTTAATCGTAATTTGATTTAAGCTTTGAACATTCGTGTGGCCGCTATTACGTTTCAGTCAAGATGGCGTTGATATAAAACATGACGTGAGGTGCCCTTTGCTAGTGCTACCTCTGTACCAAATTTCGTTCCATTCGGTTCCACCGTGTTCGAATTAATAGGGGGAATCAATTTTGACATAAAGATGGCCGCCATCCGCAAACTATTAGGCTAATAACCTATTACATTGGTCAAAGGATGCTCCCTCCATAAAGGTATGTTGTTGCAAAGTTTGGTAGAGATCGGATGGTTGTGTTAGTCGTAATTTAACTTAAGCTTTGAACATTTGTGTGGCCGCCATTACGTTTCTGCCAATATGGTGGCGATATAAAACACGACACTGAGATGCCCTTTGCTAGTGCTACCTCTGTACCAAATTTCGTTCCATTCGGTTTCACCGTGTTTGAATTAATAGGGGGAATTTATTTTCACACAAATATGGCCGCCATCCGCAAACTATTAGGCTAATGACCTATTCATTTTGGTCAAAGGATGCTTCCTCTATAAGGGTATGTTGTTGCAAAATTTAGTAGAGATCGGATGATTAGGTTAATCGTAATTTGATTTAAGCATTGAACATTTGTGTGGCCGCCATTACGTTTCCGTCAAGATGGCGGCGATATAAAACATGACACTGAGGTGCCTTTTGTTTGTACTACCTCTGTACCAAATTTCGTTCCATTCGGTTGCACCGTGTTCGAATTAATAGGGGGAATCGATTTTCACACATAGATGGCCGCCATCCGCAAACTATTACGCTGATGTCCTATTAGTTTGGTCAAAGGATGCTCCCCCCATAAAGGTATGTTGTTGCAAAATTTGGTAGAGATCGGATGATTAGGTTAGTCGTAATTTGAATTAAGCTTTGAATATTTGTGTGGCCGCCATTACGTTTCCTTCAAGATGGCGGCGATATAAAACATGATACTGAGGTGCCTTTTGTTAGTACTACCTCTGTACCAAATTTCGTTCCATTCGGTTGCACCGTGTTCGAATTAATAGGGGGAATCAATTTTGACATAAAGATGGCCGCCATCCGCAAACTATTAGGCTAATAACCTATTACATTGGTCAAAGGATGCTCCCTCCATAAAGGTATGTAGTTGCAAAATTTGGTAGAGATCGGATGATTAGGTTAATCGTAATTTGATTTAAGCTTTGAACATTCGTGTGGCCACCATGACGTTTCAGTCAAGATGGCGTTTATATAAAACATGACGTGAGGTGCCCTTTGCTAGTGCTACCTCTGTACCAAATTTCGTTCCATTCGGTTCCACCGTGTTCGAATTAATAGGGGGAATCAATTTTGACATAAAGATGGCCGCCATCCGCAAACTATTAGGCTAATAACCTATTACATTGGTCAAAGGATGCTCCCTCCATAAAGGTATGTTGTTGCAAAGTTTGGTAGAGATCGGATGGTTATGTTAGTCGTAATTTAACTTAAGCTTTGAACATTTGTGTGGCCGCCATTACGTTTCTGCCAATATGGCGGCGATATAAAACATGACACTGAGATGCCCTTTGCTAGTGCTACCTCTGTACCAAATTTCGTTCCATTCGGTTTCACCGTGTTTGAATTAATAGGGGGAATTTATTTTCACACAAATATGGCCGCCATCCGCAAACTATTAGGCTAATGACCTATTCATTTCGGTCAAAGTATGCTTCCTCTATAGGGGAATGTTGTTGCAAAATTTGGTAGAGATCGGATGATTAGGTTAATCGTAATTTGATTTAAGCTTTGAACATTTGTGTGGCCGCCATTACGTTTCCGTCAAGATGGCGGCGATACAAAACATGACACTGAGGTGCCTTTTGTTAGTACTACCTCTGTACCAAATTTCGTTCCATTCGGTTGCACCGTGTTCGAATTAATAGGGGGAATCGTTTTTCACACAAAGATGGCCGCCATTCGCAAACTATTACGCTGATGACCTATTAGTTTGGTCAAAGGATGCTCCCCCCATAGAGGTATGTTGTTGCAAAATTTGGTAGATATCGGATGATTAGGTTAGTCGTAATTTGATTTAAGCTTTGAACATTTGTGTGGCCGCCATTACGTTTCCGTCAAGATGGCGGCGATATAAAACATGACACTGAGGTGCCTTTTGTTTGTACTACCTCTGTACCAAATTTCGTTCCATTCGGTTGCACCGTGTTCGAATTAATAGGGGGAGTCGATTTTCACACAAAGATGGCCGCCATCCGCAAACTATTACGTTGATGACCTATTAGATTGGTCAAAGGATGCTCCCTCCATAAAGGTATGTAGTTGCAAAATTTGGTAGAGATCGGATGATTAGGTTAATCGTAATTTGATTTAAGCTTTGAACATTCGTGTGGCCGCCATTACGTTTCAGTCAAGATGGCGTTGATATAAAACATGACGTGAGGTGCCCTTTGCTAGTGCTACCTCTGTACCAAATTTCGTTCCATTCGGTTCCACCGTGTTCGAATTAATAGGGGGAATCAATTTTGACATAAAGATGGCCGCCATCCGCAAACTATTAGGCTAATAACCTATTACATTGGTCAAAGGATGCTCCCTCCATAAAGGTATGTTGTTGCAAAGTTTGGTAGAGATCGGATGGTTGTGTTAGTCGTAATTTAACTTAAGCTTTGAACATTTGTGTGGCCGCCATTACGTTTCTGCCAATATGGCGGCGATATAAAACATGACACTGAGATGCCCTTTGCTAGTGCTACCTCTGTACCAAATTTCGTTCCATTCGGTTGCACCGTGTTCGAATTAATAGGGGGAATCGATTTTCACACAAAGATGGCCGCCATCCGCAAACTATTACGCTGATGTCCTATTAGTTTGGTCAAAGGATGCTCCCCCCATAAAGGTATGTTGTTGCAAAATTTGGTAGAGATCGGATGATTAGGTTAGTCGTAATTTGAATTAAGCTTTGAATATTTGTGTGGCCGCCATTACGTTTCCGTCAAGATGGCGGCGATATAAAACATGATACTGAGGTGCCTTTTGTTAGTACTACCTCTGTACCAAATTTCGTTCCATTCGGTTGCACCGTGTTCGAATTAATAGGGGGAATCAATTTTGACATAAAGATGGCCGCCATCCGCAAACTATTAGGCTAATAACCTATTACATTGGTCAAAGGATGCTCCCTCCATAAAGGTATGTTGTTGCAAAGTTTGGTAGAGATCGGATGGTTGTGTTAGTCGTAATTTAACTTAAGCTTTGAACATTTGTGTGGCCGCCATTACGTTTCTGCCAATATGGCGGCGATATAAAACATGACACTGAGATGCCCTTTGCTAGTGCTACCTCTGTACCAAATTTCGTTCCATTCGGTTTCACCGTGTTTGAATTAATAGGGGGAATTTATTTTCACACAAATATGGCCGCCATCCGCAAACTATTAGGCTAATGACCTATTCATTTTGGTCAAAGGATGCTTCCTCTATAAGGGTATGTTGTTGCAAAATTTAGTAGAGATCGGATGATTAGGTTAATCGTAATTTGATTTATGCTTTGAACATTTGTGTGGCCGCCATTACGTTTCCGTCAAGATGGCGGCGATATAAAACATGACACTGAGGTGCCTTTTGTTTGTACTACCTCTGTACCAAATTTCGTTCCATTCGGTTGCACCGTGTTCGAATTGATAGGGGGAATCGATTTTCACACAAAGATGGCCGCCATTCGCAAACTATTACGCTGATGACCTATTAGTTTGGTCAAAGGATGCTCCCCCCATAAAGGTATGTTGTTGCAAAATTTGGTATAGATCGGATGATTAGGTTAGTCGTAATTTGATTTAAGCTTTGAACATTTGTGTGGCCGCCATTACGTTTCCGTCAAGATGGCGGCGATATAAAACATGACACTGAGGTGCCTTTTGTTTGTACTACCTCTGTACCAAATTTCGTTCCATTCGGTTGCACCGTGTTCGAATTAATAGGGGGAGTCGATTTTCACACAAAGATGGCCGCCATCCGCAAACTATTACGTTGATGACCTATTAGATTGGTCAAAGGATGCTCCCTCCATAAAGGTATGTAGTTGCAAAATTTGGTAGAGATCGGATGATTAGGTTAATCGTAATTTGATTTAAGCTTTGAATATTCGTGTGGCCGCCATCACGTTTCAGTCAAGATGGCGTTGATATAAAACATGACGTGAGGTGCCCTTTGCTAGTGCTACCTCTGTACCAAATTTCGTTCCATTCGGTTCCACCGTGTTCGAATTAATAGGGGAATCAATTTTGACATAAAGATGGCCGCCATCCGCAAACTATTAGGCTAATAACCTATTACATTGGTCAAAGGATGCTCCCTCCATAAAGGTATGTTGTTGCAAAGTTTGGTAGAGATCGGATGGTTGTGTTAGTCGTAATTTAACTTAAGCTTTGAACATTTGTGTGGCCGCCATTACGTTTCTGCCAATATGGCGGCGATATAAAACATGACACTGAGATGCCCTTTGCTAGTGCTACCTCTGTACCAAATTCCGTTCCATTCGGTTTCACCGTGTTTGAATTAATAGGGGGAATTTATTTTCACACAAATATGGCCGCCATCCGCAAACTATTAGGCTAATGACCTATTCATTTTGGTCAAAGGATGCTTCCTCTATAAGGGTATGTTGTTGCAAAATTTAGTAGAGATCGGATGATTAGGTTAATCGTAATTTGATTTATGCTTTGAACATTTGTGTGGCCGCCATTACGTTTCCGTCAAGATGGCGGCGATATAAAACATGACACTGAGGTGCCTTTTGTTTGTACTACCTCTGTACCAAATTTCGTTCCATTCGGTTGCACCGTGTTCGAATTAATAGGGGGAATCGATTTTCACACAAAGATGGCCGCCATTCGCAAACTATTACGCTGATGACCTATTAGTTTGGTCAAAGGATGCTTCCTCTATAAGGGTATGTTGTTGCAAAATTTAGTAGAGATCGGATGATTAGGTTAATCGTAATTTGATTTATGCTTTGAACATTTGTGTGGCCGCCATTACGTTTCCGTCAAGATGGCGGCGATATAAAACATGACACTGAGGTGCCTTTTGTTTGTACTACCTCTGTACCAAATTTCGTTCCATTCGGTTGCACCGTGTTCGAATTAATAGGGGGAATCGATTTTCACACAAAGATGGCCGCCATTCGCAAACTATTACGCTGATGACCTATTAGTTTGGTCAAAGGATGCTCCCCCCATAAAGGTATGTTGTTGCAAAATTTGGTATAGATCGGATGATTAGGTTAGTCGTAATTTGATTTAAGCTTTGAACATTTGTGTGGCCGCCATTACGTTTCCGTCAAGATGGCGGCGATATAAAACATGACACTGAGGTGCCTTTTGTTTGTACTACCTCTGTACCAAATTTCGTTCCATTCGGTTGCACCGTGTTCGAATTAATAGGGGGAGTCGATTTTCACACAAAGATGGCCGCCATCCGCAAACTATTACGTTGATGACCTATTAGATTGGTCAAAGGATGCTCCCTCCATAAAGGTATGTAGTTGCAAAATTTGGTAGAGATCGGATGATTAGGTTAATCGTAATTTGATTTAAGCTTTGAACATTCGTGTTGCCGCCATGACGTTTCAGTCAAGATGGCGTTGATATAAAACATGACGTGAGGTGCCCTTTGCTAGTGCTACCTCTGTACCAAATTTCGTTCCATTCGGTTCCACCGTGTTCGAATTAATAGGGGGAATCAATTTTGACATAAAGATGGCCGCCATCCGCAAACTATTAGGCTAATAACCTATTACATTGGTCAAAGGATGCTCCCTCCATAAAGGTATGTTGTTGCAAAGTTTGGTAGAGATCGGATGGTTATGTTAGTCGTAATTTAACTTAAGCTTTGAACATTTGTGTGGCCGCCATTACGTTTCTGCCAATATGGCGGCGATATAAAACATGACACTGAGATGCCCTTTGCTAGTGGTACCTCTGTACCAAATTTCGTTCCATTCGGTTTCACCGTGTTTGAATTAATAGGGGGAATTTATTTTCACACAAATATGGCCGCCATCCGCAAACTATTAGGCTAATGACCTATTCATTTTGGTCAAAGTATGCTTCCTCTATAGGGGAATGTTGTTGCAAAATTTGGTAGAGATCGGATGATTAGGTTAATCGTAATTTGATTTAAGCTTTGAACATTTGTGTGGCCGCCATTACGTTTCCGTCAAGATGGCGGCGATACAAAACATGACACTGAGGTGCCTTTTGTTAGTACTACCTCTGTACCAAATTTCGTTCCATTCGGTTGCACCGTGTTCGAATTAATAGGGGAATCGATTTTCACACAAAGATGGCCGCCATTCGCAAACTATTACGCTGATGACCTATTAGTTTGGTCAAAGGATGCTCCCCCCATAGAGGTATGTTGTTGAAAAATTTGGTAGAGATCGGATGATTAGGTTAGTCGTAATTTGATTTAAGCTTTGAACATTTGTGTGGCCGCCATTACGTTTCCGTCAAGATGGCGGCGATATAAAACATGACACTGAGGTGCCTTTTGTTTGTACTACCTCTGTACCAAATTTCGTTCCATTCGGTTGCACCGTGTTCGAATTAATAGGGGGAGTCGATTTTCACACAAAGATGGCCGCCATCCGCAAACTATTACGTTGATGACCTATTAGATTGGTCAAAGGATGCTCCCTCCATAAAGGTATGTAATTGCAAAATTTGGTAGAGATCGGATGATTAGGTTAATTGTAATTTGATTTAAGCTTTGAACATTCGTGTGGCCGCTATTACGTTTCAGTCAAGATGGCGTTGATATAAAACATGACGTGAGGTGCCCTTTGCTAGTGCTACCTCTGTACCAAATTTCGTTCCATTCGGTTCCACCGTGTTCGAATTAATAGGGGGAATCAATTTTGACATAAAGATGGCCGCCATCCGCAAACTATTAGGCTAATAACCTATTACATTGGTCAAAGGATGCTCCCTCCATAAAGGTATGTTGTTGCAAAGTTTGGTAGAGATCGGATGGTTGTGTTAGTCGTAATTTAACTTAAGCTTTGAACATTTGTGTGGCCGCCATTACGTTTCTGCCAATATGGTGGCGATATAAAACACGACACTGAGATGCCCTTTGCTAGTGCTACCTCTGTACCAAATTTCGTTCCATTCGGTTTCACCGTGTTTGAATTAATAGGGGGAATTTATTTTCACACAAATATGGCCGCCATCCGCAAACTATTAGGCTAATGACCTATTCATTTTGGTCAAAGGATGCTTCCTCTATAAGGGTATGTTGTTGCAAAATTTAGTAGAGATCGGATGATTAGGTTAATCGTAATTTGATTTAAGCATTGAACATTTGTGTGGCCGCCATTACGTTTCCGTCAAGATGGCGGCGATATAAAACATGACACTGAGGTGCCTTTTGTTTGTACTACCTCTGTACCAAATTTCGTTCCATTCGGTTGCACCGTGTTCGAATTAATAGGGGGAATCGATTTTCACACATAGATGGCCGCCATCCGCAAACTATTACGCTGATGTCCTATTAGTTTGGTCAAAGGATGCTCCCCCCATAAAGGTATGTTGTTGCAAAATTTGGTAGAGATCGGATGATTAGGTTAGTCGTAATTTGAATTAAGCTTTGAATATTTGTGTGGCCGCCATTACGTTTCCTTCAAGATGGCGGCGATATAAAACATGATACTGAGGTGCCTTTTGTTAGTACTACCTCTGTACCAAATTTCGTTCCATTCGGTTGCACCGTGTTCGAATTAATAGGGGGAATCAATTTTGACATAAAGATGGCCGCCATCCGCAAACTATTAGGCTAATAACCTATTACATTGGTCAAAGGATGCTCCCTCCATAAAGGTATGTAGTTGCAAAATTTGGTAGAGATCGGATGATTAGGTTAATCGTAATTTGATTTATGCTTTGAACATTCGTGTGGCCACCATGACGTTTCAGTCAAGATGGCGTTTATATAAAACATGACGTGAGGTGCCCTTTGCTAGTGCTACCTCTGTACCAAATTTCGTTCCATTCGGTTCCACCGTGTTCGAATTAATAGGGGGAATCAATTTTGACATAAAGATGGCCGCCATCCGCAAACTATTAGGCTAATAACCTATTACATTGGTCAAAGGATGCTCCCTCCATAAAGGTATGTTGTTGCAAAGTTTGGTAGAGATCGGATGGTTATGTTAGTCGTAATTTAACTTAAGCTTTGAACATTTGTGTGGCCGCCATTACGTTTCTGCCAATATGGCGGCGATATAAAACATGACACTGAGATGCCCTTTGCTAGTGCTACCTCTGTACCAAATTTCGTTCCATTCGGTTTCACCGTGTTTGAATTAATAGGGGGAATTTATTTTCACACAAATATGGCCGCCATCCGCAAACTATTAGGCTAATGACCTATTCATTTCGGTCAAAGTATGCTTCCTCTATAGGGGAATGTTGTTGCAAAATTTGGTAGAGATCGGATGATTAGGTTAATCGTAATTTGATTTAAGCTTTGAACATTTGTGTGGCCGCCATTACGTTTCCGTCAAGATGGCGGCGATACAAAACATGACACTGAGGTGCCTTTTGTTAGTACTACCTCTGTACCAAATTTCGTTCCATTCGGTTGCACCGTGTTCGAATTAATAGGGGGAATCGTTTTTCACACAAAGATGGCCGCCATTCGCAAACTATTACGCTGATGACCTATTAGTTTGGTCAAAGGATGCTCCCCCCATAGAGGTATGTTGTTGCAAAATTTGGTAGATATCGGATGATTAGGTTAGTCGTAATTTGATTTAAGCTTTGAACATTTGTGTGGCCGCCATTACGTTTCCGTCAAGATGGCGGCGATATAAAACATGACACTGAGGTGCCTTTTGTTTGTACTACCTCTGTACCAAATTTCGTTCCATTCGGTTGCACCGTGTTCGAATTAATAGGGGGAGTCGATTTTCACACAAAGATGGCCGCCATCCGCAAACTATTACGTTGATGACCTATTAGATTGGTCAAAGGATGCTCCCTCCATAAAGGTATGTAGTTGCAAAATTTGGTAGAGATCGGATGATTAGGTTAATCGTAATTTGATTTAAGCTTTGAACATTCGTGTGGCCGCCATTACGTTTCAGTCAAGATGGCGTTGATATAAAACATGACGTGAGGTGCCCTTTGCTAGTGCTACCTCTGTACCAAATTTCGTTCCATTCGGTTCCACCGTGTTCGAATTAATAGGGGGAATCAATTTTGACATAAAGATGGCCGCCATCCGCAAACTATTAGGCTAATAACCTATTACATTGGTCAAAGGATGCTCCCTCCATAAAGGTATGTTGTTGCAAAGTTTGGTAGAGATCGGATGGTTGTGTTAGTCGTAATTTAACTTAAGCTTTGAACATTTGTGTGGCCGCCATTACGTTTCTGCCAATATGGCGGCGATATAAAACATGACACTGAGATGCCCTTTGCTAGTGCTACCTCTGTACCAAATTTCGTTCCATTCGGTTTCACCGTGTTTGAATTAATAGGGGGAATTTATTTTCACACAAATATGGCCGCCATCCGCAAACTATTAGGATAATGACCTATTCATTTTGGTCAAAGGATGCTTCCTCTATAAGGGTATGTTGTTGCAAAATTTAGTAGAGATCGGATGATTAGGTTAATCGTAATTTGATTTAAGCTTTGAACATTTGTGTGGCCGCCATTACGTTTCCGTCAAGATGGCGGCGATATAAAACATGACACTGAGGTGCCTTTTGTTTGTACTACCTCTGTACCAAATTTCGTTCCATTCGGTTGCACCGTGTTCGAATTAATAGGGGGAATCGATTTTCACACAAAGATGGCCGCCATTCGCAAACTATTACGCTGATGACCTATTAGTTTGGTCAAAGGATGCTCCCCCCATAAAGGTATGTTGTTGCAAAATTTGGTATAGATCGGATGATTAGGTTAGTCGTAATTTGATTTAAGCTTTGAACATTTGTGTGGCCGCCATTCCGTTTCCGTCAAGATGGCGGCGATATAAAACATGACACTGAGGTGCCTTTTGTTTGTACTACCTCTGTACCAAATTTCGTTCCATTCGGTTGCACCGTGTTCGAATTAATAGGGGGAGTCGATTTCCACACAAAGATGGCCGCCATCCGCAAACTATTACGTTGATGACCTATTAGATTGGTCAAAGGATGCTCCCTCCATAAAGGTATGTAGTTGCAAAATTTGGTAGAGATCGGATGATTAGGTTAATCGTAATTTGATTTAAGCTTTGAACATTCGTGTGGCCGCCATGACGTTTCAGTCAAGATGGCGTTGATATAAAACATGACGTGAGGTGCCCTTTGCTAGTGCTACCTCTGTACCAAATTTCGTTCCATTCGGTTCCACCGTGTTCGAATTAATAGGGGGAATCAATTTTGACATAAAGATGGCCGCCATCCGCAAACTATTAGGCTAATAACCTATTACATTGGTCAAAGGATGCTCCCTCCATAAAGGTATGTTGTTGCAAAGTTTGGTAGAGATCGGATGGTTATGTTAGTCGTAATTTAACTTAAGCTTTGAACATTTGTGTGGCCGCCATTACGTTTCTGCCAATATGGCGGCGATATAGAACATGACACTGAGATGCCCTTTGCTAGTGCTACGTCTGTACCAAATTTCGTTCCATTCGGTTTCACCGTGTTTGAATTAATAGGGGGAATTTATTTTCACACAAATATGGCCGCCATCCGCAAACTATTAGGCTAATGACCTATTCATTTTGGTCAAAGTATGCTTCCTCTATAGGGGAATGTTGTTGCAAAACTTGGTAGAGATCGGATGATTAGGTTAATCGTAATTTGATTTAAGCTTTGAACATTTGTGTGGCCGCCATTACGTTTCCGTCAAGATGGCGGCGATACAAAACATGACACTGAGGTGCCTTTTGTTAGTACTACCTCTGTACCAAATTTCGTTCCATTCGGTTGCACCGTGTTCGAATTAATAGGGGGAATCGATTTTCACACAAAGATGGCCGCCATTCGCAAACTATTACGCTGATGACCTATTAGTTTGGTCAAAGGATGCTCCCCCCATAGAGGTATGTTGTTGCAAAATTTGGTAGAGATCGGATGATTAGGTTAGTCGTAATTTGATTTAAGCTTTGAACATTTGTGTGGCCGCCATTACGTTTCCGTCAAGATGGCGGCGATATAAAACATGACACTGAGGTGCCTCTTGTTTGTACTACCTCTGTACCAAATTTCGTTCCATTCGGTTGCAACGTGTTCGAATTAATAGGGGGAGTCGATTTTCACACAAAGATGGCCGCCATCCGCAAACTATTACGTTGATGACCTATTAGATTGATCAAAGGATGCTCCCTCCATAAAGGTATGTAGTTGCAAAATTTGGTAGAGATCGGATGATTAGGTTAATCGTAATTTGATTTAAGCTTTGAACATTCGTGTGGCCGCCATTACGTTTCAGTCAAGATGGCGTTGATATAAAACATGACGTGAGGTGCCCTTTGCTAGTGCTACCTCTGTACCAAATTTCGTTCCATTCGGTTCCACCGTGTTCGAATTAATAGGGGGAATCAATTTTGACATAAAGATGGCCGCCATCCGCAAACTATTAGGCTAATAACCTATTACATTGGTCAAAGGATGCTCCCTCCATAAAGGTATGTTGTTGCAAAGTTTGGTAGAGATCGGATGGTTGTGTTAGTCGTAATTTAACTTAAGCTTTGAACATTTGTGTGGCCGCCATTACGTTTCTGCCAATATGGCGGCGATATAAAACATGACACTGAGATGCCCTTTGCTAGTGCTACCTCTGTACCAAATTTCGTTCCATTCGGTTTCACCGTGTTTGAATTAATAGGGGGAATTTATTTTCACACAAATATGGCCGCCATCCGCAAACTATTAGGCTAATGACCTATTCATTTTGGTCAAAGGATGCTTCCTCTAAAGGGTATGTTGTTGCAAAATTTAGTAGAGATCGGATGATTAGGTTAATCGTAATTTGATTAATGCTTTGAACATTTGTGTGGCCGCCATTACGTTTCCGTCAAGATGGCGGCGATATAAAACATGACACTGAGGTGCCTTTTGTTTGTACTACCTCTGTACCAAATTTCGTTCCATTCGGTTGCACCGTGTTCGAATTAATAGGGGGAATCGATTTTCACACAAAGATGGCCGCCATTCGCAAACTATTACGCTGATGACCTATTAGTTTGGTCAAAGGATGCTCCCCCCATAAAGGTATGTTGTTGCAAAATTTGGTATAGATCGGATGATTAGGTTAGTCGTAATTTGATTTAAGCTTTGAACATTTGGGTGGCCGCCATTACGTTTCCGTCAAGATGGCGGCGATATAAAACATGACACTGAGGTGCCTTTTGTTTGTACTACCTCTGTACCAAATTTCGTTCCATTCGGTTGCACCGTGTTCGAATTAATAGGGGGAGTCGATTTTCACACAAAGATGGCCGCCATCCGCAAACTATTACGTTGATGACCTATTATATTGATCAAAGGATGCTCCCTCCATAAAGGTATGTAATTGCAAAATTTGGTAGAGATCGGATGATTAGGTTAATCGTAATTTGATTTAAGCTTTGAACATTCGTGTGGCCGCTATTACGTTTCAGTCAAGATGGCGTTGATATAAAACATGACGTGAGGTGCCCTTTGCTAGTGCTACCTCTGTACCAAATTTCGTTCCATTCGGATCCACCGTGTTCGAATTAATAGGGGGAATCAATTTTGACATAAAGATGGCCGCCATCCGCAAACTATTAGGCTAATAACCTATTACATTGGTCAAAGGATGCTCCCTCCATAAAGGTATGTTGTTGCAAAGTTTGGTAGAGATCGGATGGTTGTGTTAGTCGTAATTTAACTTAAGCTTTGAACATTTGTGTGGCCGCCATTACGTTTCTGCCAATATGGCGGCGATATAAAACATGACACTGAGATGCCCTTTGCTAGTGCTACCTCTGTACCAAATTTCGTTCCATTCGGTTTCACCGTGTTTGAATTAATAGGGGGAATTTATTTTCACACAAATATGGCCGCCATCCGCAAACTATTAGGCTAATGACCTATTCATTTTGGTCAAAGGATGCTTCCTCTATAAGGGTATGTTGTTGCAAAATTTAGTAGAGATCGGATGATTAGGTTAATCGTAATTTGATTTATGCTTTGAACATTTGTGTGGCCGCCATTACGTTTCCGTCAAGATGGCGGCGATATAAAACATGACACTGAGGTGCCTTTTGTTTGTACTACCTCTGTACCAAATTTCGTTCCATTCGGTTGCACCGTGTTCGAATTAATAGGGGGAGTCGATTTTCACACAAAGATGGCCGCCATCCGCAAACTATTACGTTGATGACCTATTAGATTGGTCAAAGGATGCTCCCTCCATAAAGGTATGTAATTGCAAAATTTGGTAGAGATCGGATGATTAGGTTAATCGTAATTTGATTTAAGCTTTGAACATTCGTGTGGCCGCTATTACGTTTCAGTCAAGATGGCGTTGATATAAAACATTACGTGAGGTGCCCTTTGCTAGTGCTACCTCTGTACCAAATTTCGTTCCATTCGGATCCACCGTGTTCGAATTAATAGGGGGAATCAATTTTGACATAAAGATGGCCGCCATCCGCAAACTATTAGGCTAATAACCTATTACATTGGTCAAAGGATGCTCCCTCCATAAAGGTATGTTGTTGCAAAGTTTGGTAGAGATCGGATGGTTGTGTTAGTCGTAATTTAACTTAAGCTTTGAACATTTGTGTGGCCGCCATTACGTTTCTGCCAATATGGCGGCGATATAAAACATGACACTGAGATGCCCTTTGCTAGTGCTACCTCTGTACCAAATTTCGTTCCATTCGGTTTCACCGTGTTTGAATTAATAGGGGGAATTTATTTTCACACAAATATGGCCGCCATCCGCAAACTATTAGGCTAATGACCTATTCATTTTGGTCAAAGGATGCTTCCTCTATAAGGGTATGTTGTTGCAAAATTTAGTAGAGATCGGATGATTAGGTTAATCGTAATTTGATTTAAGCATTGAACATTTGTGTGGCCGCCATTACGTTTCCGTCAAGATGGCGGCGATATAAAACATGACACTGAGGTGCCTTTTGTTTGTACTACCTCTGTACCAAATTTCGTTCCATTCGGTTGCACCGTGTTCGAATTAATAGGGGGAATCGATTTTCACACAAAGATGGCCGCCATCCGCAAACTGTTACGCTGATGTCCTATTAGTTTGGTCAAAGGATGCTCCCCCCATAAAGGTATGTTGTTGCAAAATTTGGTAGAGATCGGATGATTAGGTTAGTCGTAATTTGAATTAAGCTTTGAATATTTGTGTGGCCGCCATTACGTTTCCGTCAAGATGGCGGCGATATAAAACATGATACTGAGGTGCCTTTTGTTAGTACTACCTCTGTACCAAATTTCGTTCCATTCGGTTGCACCGTGTTCGAATTAATAGGGGGAATCAATTTTGACATAAAGATGGCCGCCATCCGCAAACTATTAGGCTAATAACCTATTACATTGGTCAAAGGATGCTCCCTCCATAAAGGTATGTTGTTGCAAAGTTTGGTAGAGATCGGATGGTTGTGTTAGTCGTAATTTAACTTAAGCTTTGAACATTTGTGTGGCCGCCATTACGTTTCTGCCAATATGGCGGCGATATAAAACATGACACTGAGATGCCCTTTGCTAGTGCTACCTCTGTACCAAATTTCGTTCCATTCGGTTTCACCGTGTTTGAATTAATAGGGGGAATTTATTTTCACACAAATATGGCCGCCATCCGCAAACTATTAGGCTAATGACCTATTCATTTTTGTCAAAGGATGCTTCCTCTATAAGGGTATGTTGTTGCAAAATTTAGTAGAGATCGGATGATTAGGTTAATCGTAATTTGATTTATGCTTTGAACATTTGTGTGGCCGCCATTACGTTTCCGTCAAGATGGCGGCGATATAAAACATGACACTGAGGTGCCTTTTGTTTGTACTACCTCTGTACCAAATTTCGTTCCATTCGGTTGCACCGTGTTCGAATTAATAGGGGGAATCGATTTTCACACAAAGATGGCCGCCATTCGCAAACTATTACGCTGATGACCTATTAGTTTGGTCAAAGGATGCTCCCCCCATAAAGGTATGTTGTTGCAAAATTTGGTATAGATCGGATGATTAGGTTAGTCGTAATTTGATTTAAGCTTTGAACATTTGTGTGGCCGCCATTACGTTTCCGTCAAGATGGCGGCGATATAAAACATGACACTGAGGTGCCTTTTGTTTGTACTACCTCTGTACCAAATTTCGTTCCATTCGGTTGCACCGTGTTCGAATTAATAGGGGGAGTCGATTTTCACACAAAGATGGCCGCCATCCGCAAACTATTACGTTGATGACCTATTAGATTGGTCAAAGGATGCTCCCTCCATAAAGGTATGTAGTTGCAAAATTTGGTAGAGATCGGATGATTAGGTTAATCGTAATTTGATTTAAGCTTTGAACATTCGTGTGGCCGCCATGACGTTTCAGTCAAGATGGCGTTGATATAAAACATGACGTGAGGTGCCCTTTGCTAGTGCTACCTCTGTACCAAATTTCGTTCCATTCGGTTCCACCGTGTTCGAATTAATAGGGGGAATCAATTTTGACATAAAGATGGCCGCCATCCGCAAACTATTAGGCTAATAACCTATTACATTGGTCAAAGGATGCTCCCTCCATAAAGGTATGTTGTTGCAAAGTTTGGTAGAGATCGGATGGTTATGTTAGTCGTAATTTAACTTAAGCTTTGAACATTTGTGTGGCCGCCATTACGTTTCTGCCAATATGGCGGCGATATAAAACATGACACTGAGATGCCCTTTGCTAGTGCTACCTCTGTACCAAATTTCGTTCCATTCGGTTTCACCGTGTTTGAATTAATAGGGGGAATTTATTTTCACACAAATATGGCCGCCATCCGCAAACTATTAGGCTAATGACCTATTCATTTTGGTCAAAGTATGCTTCCTCTATAGGGGAATGTTGTTGCAAAATTTGGTAGAGATCGGATGATTAGGTTAATCGTAATTTGATTTAAGCTTTGAACATTTGTGTGGCCGCCATTACGTTTCCGTCAAGATGGCGGCGATACAAAACATGACACTGAGGTGCCTTTTGTTAGTACTACCTCTGTACCAAATTTCGTTCCATTCGGTTGCACCGTGTTCGAATTAATAGGGGGAATCGATTTTCACACAAAGATGGCCGCCATTCGCAAACTATTACGCTGATGACCTATTAGTTTGGTCAAAGGATGCTCCCCCCATAGAGGTATGTTGTTGCAAAATTTGGTAGAGATCGGATGATTAGGTTAGTCGTAATTTGATTTAAGCTTTGAACATTTGTGTGGCCGCCATTACGTTTCCGTCAAGATGGCGGCGATATAAAACATGACACTGAGGTGCCATTTGTTTGTACTACCTCTGTACCAAATTTCGTTCCATTCGGTTGCACCGTGTTCGAATTAATAGGGGGAGTCGATTTTCACACAAAGATGGCCGCCATCCGCAAACTATTACGTTGATGACCTATTAGATTGGTCAAGGGATGCTCCCTCCATAAAGGTATGTAATTGCAAAATTTGGTAGAGATCGGATGATTAGGTTAATCGTAATTTGATTTAAGCTTTGAACATTCGTGTGGCCGCTATTACGTTTCAGTCAAGATGGCGTTGATATAAAACATGACGTGAGGTGCCCTTTGCTAGTGCTACCTCTGTACCAAATTTCGTTCCATTCGGTTCCACCGTGTTCGAAATAATAGGGGGAATCAATTTTGACATAAAGATGGCCGCCATCCGCAAACTATTAGGCTAATAACCTATTACATTGGTCAAAGGATGCTCCCTCCATAAAGGTATGTTGTTGCAAAGTTTGGTAGAGATCGGATGGTTGTGTTAGTCGTAATTTAACTTAAGCTTTGAACATTTGTGTGGCCGCCATTACGTTTCTGCCAATATGGCGGCGATATAAAACATGACACTGAGATGCCCTTTGCTAGTGCTACCTCTGTACCAAATTTCGTTCCATTCGGTTTCACCGTGTTTGAATTAATAGGGGGAATTTATTTTCACACAAATATGGCCGCCATCCGCAAACTATTAGGCTAATGACCTATTCATTTTGGTCAAAGGATGCTTCCTCTATAAGGGTATGTTGTTGCAAAATTTAGTAGAGATCGGATGATTAGGTTAATCGTAATTTGATTTATGCTTTGAACATTTGTGTGGCCGCCATTACGTTTCCGTCAAGATGGCGGCGATATAAAACATGACACTGAGGTGCCTTTTGTTTGTACTACCTCTGTACCAAATTTCGTTCCATTCGGTTGCACCGTGTTCGAATTAATAGGGGGAATCGATTTTCACACAAAGATGGCCGCCATCCGCAAACTATTACGCCGATGTCCTATTAGTTTGGTCAAAGGATGCTCCCCCCATAAAGGTATGTTGTTGCAAAATTTGGTAGAGATCGGATGATTAGGTTAGTCGTAATTTGAATTAAGCTTTGAATATTTGTGTGGCCGCCATTACGTTTCCGTCAAGATGGCGGCGATATAAAACATGATACTGAGGTGCCTTTTGTTAGTAATACCTCTGTACCAAATTTCGTTCCATTCGGTTCCACCGTGTTCGAATTAATAGGGGGAATCAATTTTGACATAAAGATGGCCGCCATCCGCAAACTATTAGGCTAATAACCTATTACATTGGTCAAAGGATGCTCCCTCCATAAAGGTATGTTGTTGCAAAGTTTGGTAGAGATCGGATGGTTGTGTTAGTCGTAATTTAACTTAAGCTTTGAACATTTGTGTGGCCGCCATTACGTTTCTGCCAATATGGCGGCGATATAAAACATGACACTGAGATGCCCTTTGCTAGTGCTACCTCTGTACCAAATTTCGTTCCATTCGGTTCCACCGTGTTCGAATTAATAGGGGGAATCAATTTTGACATAAAGATGGCCGCCATCCGCAAACTATTAGGCTAATAACCTATTACATTGGTCAAAGGATGCTCCCTCCATAAAGGTATGTTGTTGCAAAGTTTGGTAGAGATCGGATGGTTGTGTTAGTCGTAATTTAACTTAAGCTTTGAACATTTGTGTGGCCGCCATTACGTTTCTGCCAATATGGCGGCGATATAAAACATGACACTGAGATGCCCTTTGCTAGTGCTACCTCTGTACCAAATTTCGTTCCATTCGGTTTCACCGTGTTTGAATTAATAGGGGGAATTTATTTTCACACAAATATGGCCGCCATCCGCAAACTATTAGGCTAATGACCTATTCATTTTGGTCAAAGGATGCTTCCTCTATAAGGGTATGGTGTTGCAAAATTTAGTAGAGATCGGATGATTAGGTTAATCGTAATTTGATTTAAGCTTTGAACATTTGTGTGGCCGCCATTACGTTTCCGTCAAGATGGCGGCGATATAAAACATGACACTGAGGTGCCTTTTGTTTGTACTACCTCTGTACCAAATTTCGTTCCATTCGGTTGCACCGTGTTCGAATTAATAGGGGGAATCGATTTTCACACAAAGATGGCCGCCATTCGCAAACTATTACGCTGATGACCTATTAGTTTGGTCAAAGGATGCTCCCCCCATAGAGGTATGTTGTTGCAAAATTTGGTAGAGATCGGATGATTAGGTTAGTCGTAATTTGATTTAAGCTTTGAACATTTGTGTGGCCGCCATTACGTTTCCGTCAAGATGGCGGCGATATAAAACATGACACTGAGGTGCCTTTTGTTTGTACTACCTCTGTACCAAATTTCGTTCCATTCGGTTGCACCGTGTTCGAATTAATAGGGGGAGTCGATTTTCACACAAAGATGGCCGCCATCCGCAAACTATTACGTTGATGACCTATTAGATTGGTCAAAGGATGCTCCCTCCATAAAGGTATGTAGTTGCAAAATTTGGTAGAGATCGGATGATTAGGTTAATCGTAATTTGATTTAAGCTTTGAACATTCGTGTGGCCGCCATTACGTTTCAGTCAAGATGGCGTTGATATAAAACATGACGTGAGGTGCCCTTTGCTAGTGCTACCTCTGTACCAAATTTCGTTCCATTCGGTTCCACCGTGTTCGAATTAATAGGGGGAATCAATTTTGACATAAAGATGGCCGCCATCCGCAAACTATTAGGCTAATAACCTATTACATTGGTCAAAGGATGCTCCCTCCATAAAGGTATGTTGTTGCAAAGTTTGGTAGAGATCGGATGGTTGTGTTAGTCGTAATTTAACTTAAGCTTTGAACATTTGTGTGGCCGCCATTACGTTTCTGCCAATATGGCGGCGATATAAAACATGACACTGAGATGCCCTTTGCTAGTGCTACCTCTGTACCAAATTTCGTTCCATTCGGTTTCACCGTGTTTGAATTAATAGGGGGAATTTATTTTCACACAAATATGGCCGCCATCCGCAAACTATTAGGCTAATGACCTATTCATTTTGGTCAAAGGATGCTTCCTCTATAAGGGTATGTTGTTGCAAAATTTAGTAGAGATCGGATGATTAGGTTAATCGTAATTTGATTTATGCTTTGAACATTTGTGTGGCCGCCATTACGTTTCCGTCAAGATGGCGGCGATATAAAACATGACACTGAGGTGCCTTTTGTTTGTACTACCTCTGTACCAAATTTCGTTCCATTCGGTTGCACCGTGTTCGAATTAATAGGGGGAATCGATTTTCACACAAAGATGGCCGCCATTCGCAAACTATTACGCTGATGACCTATTAGTTTGGTCAAAGGATGCTCCCCCCATAAAGGTATGTTGTTGCAAAATTTGGTATAGATCGGATGATTAGGTTAGTCGTAATTTGATTTAAGCTTTGAACATTTGTGTGGCCGCCATTACGTTTCCGTCAAGATGGCGGCGATATAAAACATGACACTGAGGTGCCTTTTGTTTGTACTACCTCTGTACCAAATTTCGTTCCATTCGGTTGCACCGTGTTCGAATTAATAGGGGGAGTCGATTTTCACACAAAGATGGCCGCCATCCGCAAACTATTACGTTGATGACCTATTAGATTGGTCAAAGGATGCTCCCTCCATAAAGGTATGTAGTTGCAAAATTTGGTAGAGATCGGATGATTAGGTTAATCGTAATTTGATTTAAGCTTTGAACATTCGTGTGGCCGCCATGACGTTTCAGTCAAGATGGCGTTGATATAAAACATGACGTGAGGTGCCCTTTGCTAGTGCTACCTCTGTACCAAATTTCGTTCCATTCGGTTCCACCGTGTTCGAATTAATAGGGGGAATCAATTTTGACATAAAGATGGCCGCCATCCGCAAACTATTAGGCTAATAACCTATTACATTGGTCAAAGGATGCTCCCTCCATAAAGGTATGTTGTTGCAAAGTTTGGTAGAGATCGGATGGTTATGTTAGTCGTAATTTAACTTAAGCTTTGAACATTTGTGTGGCCGCCATTACGTTTCTGCCAATATGGCGGCGATATAAAACATGACACTGAGATGCCCTTTGCTAGTGCTACCTCTGTACCAAATGTCGTTCCATTCGGTTACACCGTGTTTGAATTAATAGGGGGAATTTATTTTCACACAAATATGGCCGCCATCCGCAAACTATTAGGCTAATGACCTATTCATTTTGGTCAAAGTATGCTTCCTCTATAGGGGAATGTTGTTGCAAAATTTGGTAGAGATCGGATGATTAGGTTAATCGTAATTTGATTTAAGCTTTGAACATTTGTGTGGCCGCCATTACGTTTCCGTCAAGATGGCGGCGATACAAAACATGACACTGAGGTGCCTTTTGTTAGTACTACCTCTGTACCAAATTTCGTTCCATTCGGTTGCACCGTGTTCGAATTAATAGGGGGAATCGATTTTCACACAAAGATGGCCGCCATTCGCAAACTATTACGCTGATGACCTATTAGTTTGGTCAAAGGATGCTCCCCCCATAGAGGTATGTTGTTGCAAAATTTGGTAGAGATCGGATGATTAGGTTAGTCGTAATTTGATTTAAGCTTTGAACATTTGTGTGGCCGCCATTACGTTTCCGTCAAGATGGCGGCGATATAAAACATGACACTGAGGTGCCTTTTGTTTGTACTACCTCTGTACCAAATTTCGTTCCATTCGGTTGCACCGTGTTCGAATTAATAGGGGGAGTCGATTTTCACACAAAGATGGCCGCCATCCGCAAACTATTACGTTGATGACCTATTAGATTGGTCAAAGGATGCTCCCTCCATAAAGGTATGTAATTGCAAAATTTGGTAGAGATCGGATGATTAGGTTAATCGTAATTTGATTTAAGCTTTGAACATTCGTGTGGCCGCTATTACGTTTCAGTCAAGATGGCGTTGATATAAAACATGACGTGAGGTGCCCTTTGCTAGTGCTACCTCTGTACCAAATTTCGTTCCATTCGGTTCCACCGTGTTCGAATTAATAGGGGGAATCAATTTTGACATAAAGATGGCCGCCATCCGCAAACTATTAGGCTAATAACCTATTACATTGGTCAAAGGATGCTCCCTCCATAAAGGTATGTTGTTGCAAAGTTTGGTAGAGATCGGATGGTTGTGTTAGTCGTAATTTAACTTAAGCTTTGAACATTTGTGTGGCCGCCATTACGTTTCTGCCAATATGGCGGCGATATAAAACATGACACTGAGATGCCCTTTGCTAGTGCTACCTCTGTACCAAATTTCGTTCCATTCGGTTTCACCGTGTTTGAATTAATAGGGGGAATCGATTTTCACACAAATATGGCCGCCATCCGCAAACTATTAGGCTAATGACCTATTCATTTTGGTCAAAGGATGCTTCCTCTATAAGGGTATGTTGTTGCAAAATTTAGTAGAGATCGGATGATTAGGTTAATCGTAATTTGATTTAAGCATTGAACATTTGTGTGGCCGCCATTACGTTTCCGTCAAGATGGCGGCGATATAAAACATGACACTGAGGTGCCTTTTGTTTGTACTACCTCTGTACCAAATTTCGTTCCATTCGGTTGCACCGTGTTCGAATTAATAGGGGGAATCGATTTTCACACATAGATGGCCGCCATCCGCAAACTATTACGCTGATGTCCTATTAGTTTGGTCAAAGGATGCTCCCCCCATAAAGGTATGTTGTTGCAAAATTTGGTAGAGATCGGATGATTAGGTTAGTCGTAATTTGAATTAAGCTTTGAATATTTGTGTGGCCGCCATTACGTTTCCGTCAAGATGGCGGCGATATAAAACATGATACTGAGGTGCCTTTTGTTAGTACTACCTCTGTACCAAATTTCGTTCCATTCGGTTGCACCGTGTTCGAATTAATAGGGGGAATCAATTTTGACATAAAGATGGCCGCCATCCGCAAACTATTAGGCTAATAACCTATTGCATTGGTCAAAGGATGCTCCCTCCATAAAGGTATGTTGTTGCAAAGTTTGGTAGAGATCGGATGGTTGTGTTAGTCGTAATTTAACTTAAGCTTTGAACTTTTGTGTGGCCGCCATTACGTTTCTGCCAATATGGCGGCGATATAAAACATGACACTGAGATGCCCTTTGCTAGTGCTACCTCTGTACCAAATTTCGTTCCATTCGGTTCCACCGTGTTCGAATTAATAGGGGGAATCAATTTTGACATAAAGATGGCCGCCATCCGCAAACTATTAGGCTAATAACCTATTACATTGGTCAAAGGATGCTCCCTCCATAAAGGTATGTTGTTGCAAAGTTTGGTAGAGATCGGATGGTTGTGTTAGTCGTAATTTAACTTAAGCTTTGAACATTTGTGTGGCCGCCATTACGTTTCTGCCAATATGGCGGCGATATAAAACATGACACTGAGATGCCCTTTGCTAGTGCTACCTCTGTACCAAATTTCGTTCCATTCGGTTTCACCGTGTTTGAATTAATAGGGGGAATTTATTTTCACACAAATATGGCCGCCATCCGCAAACTATTAGGCTAATGACCTATTCATTTTGGTCAAAGGATGCTTCCTCTATAAGGGTATGTTGTTGCAAAATTTAGTAGAGATCGGATGATTAGGTTAATCGTAATTTGATTTAAGCTTTGAACATTTGTGTGGCCGCCATTACGTTTCCGTCAAGATGGCGGCGATATAAAACATGACACTGAGGTGCCTTTTGTTTGTACTACCTCTGTACCAAATTTCGTTCCATTCGGTTGCACCGTGTTCGAATTAATAGGGGGAATCGATTTTCACACAAAGATGGCCGCCATTCGCAAACTATTACGGTGATGACCTATTAGTTTGGTCAAAGGATGCTCCCCCCATAAAGGTATGTTGTTGCAAAATTTGGTATAGATCGGATGATTAGGTTAGTCGTAATTTGATTTAAGCTTTGAACATTTGTGTGGCCGCCATTACGTTTCCGTCAAGATGGCGGCGATATAAAACATGACACTGAGGTGCCTTTTGTTTGTACTACCTCTGTACCAAATTTCGTTCCATTCGGTTGCACCGTGTTCGAATTAATAGGGGGAGTCGATTTTCACACAAAGATGGCCGCCATCCGCAAACTATTACGTTGATGACCTATTAGATTGGTCAAAGGATGCTCCCTCCATAAAGGTATGTAGTTGCAAAATTTGGTAGAGATCGGATGATTAGGTTAATCGTAATTTGATTTAAGCTTTGAACATTCGTGTGGCCGCCATGACGTTTCAGTCAAGATGGCGTTGATATAAAACATGACGTGAGGTGCCCTTTGCTAGTGCTACCTCTGTACCAAATTTCGTTCCATTCGGTTCCACCGTGTTCGAATTAATAGGGGGAATCAATTTTGACATAAAGATGGCCGCCATCCGCAAACTATTAGGCTAATAACCTATTACATTGGTCAAAGGATGCTCCCTCCATAAAGGTATGTTGTTGCAAAGTTTGGTAGAGATCGGATGGTTATGTTAGTCGTAATTTAACTTAAGCTTTGAACATTTGTGTGGCCGCCATTACGTTTCTGCCAATATGGCGGCGATATAAAACATGACACTGAGGTGCCTTTTGTTAGTACTACCTCTGTACCAAATTTCGTTCCATTCGGTTGCACCGTGTTCGAATTAATAGGGGGAATCGATTTTCACACAAAGATGGCCGCCATTCGCAAACTATTACGCTGATGACCTATTAGTTTGGTCAAAGGATGCTCCCCCCATAGAGGTATGTTGTTGCAAAATTTGGTAGAGATCGGATGATTAGGTTAGTCGTAATTTGATTTAAGCTTTGAACATTTGTGTGGCCGCCATTACGTTTCCGTCAAGATGGCGGCGATATAAAACATGACACTGAGGTGCCTTTTGTTTGTACTACCTCTGTACCAAATTTCGTTCCATTCGGTTGCACCGTGTTCGAATTAATAGGGGGAGTCGATTTTCACACAAAGATGGCCGCCATCCGCAAACTATTACGTTGATGACCTATTAGATTGGTCAAAGGATGCTCCCTCCATAAAGGTATGTAGTTGCAAAATTTGGTAGAGATCGGATGATTAGGTTAATCGTAATTTGATTTAAGCTTTGAACATTCGTGTGGCCGCCATTACGTTTCAGTCAAGATGGCGTTGATATAAAACATGACGTGAGGTGCCCTTTGCTAGTGCTACCTCTGTACCAAATTTCGTTCCATTCGGTTCCACCGTGTTCGAATTAATAGGGGGAATCAATTTTGACATAATCATGGCCGCCATCCGCAAACTATTAGGCTAATAACCTATTACATTGGTCAAAGGATGCTCCCTCCATAAAGGTATGTTGTTGCAAAGTTTGGTAGAGATCGGATGGTTGTGTTAGTCGTAATTTAACTTAAGCTTTGAACATTTGTGTGGCCGCCATTACGTTTCTGCCAATATGGCGGCGATATAAAACATGACACTGAGATGCCCTTTGCTAGTGCTACCTCTGTACCAAATTTCGTTCCATTCGGTTTCACCGTGTTTGAATTAATAGGGGGAATTTATTTTCACACAAATATGGCCGACATCCGCAAACTATTAGGATAATGACCTATTCGTTTTGGTCAAAGGATGCTTCCTCTATAAGGGTATGTTGTTGCAAAATTTAGTAGAGATCGGATGATTAGGTTAATCGTAATTTGATTTATGCTTTGAACATTTGTGTGGCCGCCATTACGTTTCCGTCAAGATGGCGGCGATATAAAACATGACACTGAGGTGCCTTTTGTTTGTACTACCTCTGTACCAAATTTCGTTCCATTCGGTTGCACCGTGTTCGAATTAATAGGGGGAATCGATTTTCACACAAAGATGGCCGCCATTCGCAAACTATTACGCTGATGACCTATTAGTTTGGTCAAAGGATGCTCCCCCCATAAAGGTATGTTGTTGCAAAATTTGGTATAGATCGGATGATTAGGTTAGTCGTAATTTGATTTAAGCTTTGAACATTTGTGTGGCCGCCATTCCGTTTCCGTCAAGATGGCGGCGATATAAAACATGACACTGAGGTGCCTTTTGTTTGTACTACCTCTGTACCAAATTTCGTTCCATTCGGTTGCACCGTGTTCGAATTAATAGGGGGAGTCGATTTTCACACAAAGATGGCCGCCATCCGCAAACTATTACGTTGATGACCTATTAGATTGCTCAAAGGATGCTCCCTCCATAAAGGTATGTAGTTGCAAAATTTGGTAGAGATCGGATGATTAGGTTAATCGTAATTTGATTTAAGCTTTGAACATTCGTGTGGCCGCCATGACGTTTCAGTCAAGATGGCGTTGATATAAAACATGACGTGAGGTGCCCTTTGCTAGTGCTACCTCTGTACCAAATTTCGTTCCATTCGGTTCCACCGTGTTCGAATTAATAGGGGGAATCAATTTTGACATAAAGATGGCCGCCATCCGCAAACTATTAGGCTAATAACCTATTACATTGGTCAAAGGATGCTCCCTCCATAAAGGTATGTTGTTGCAAAGTTTGGTAGAGATCGGATGGTTATGTTAGTCGTAATTTAACTTAAGCTTTGAACATTTGTGTGGCCGCCATTACGTTTCTGCCAATATGGCGGCGATATAAAACATGACACTGAGATGCCCTTTGCTAGTGCTACCTCTGTACCAAATTTCGTTCCATTCGGTTTCACCGTGTTTGAATTAATAGGGGGAATTTATTTTCACACAAATATGGCCGCCATCCGCAAACTATTAGGCTAATGACCTATTCATTTTGGTCAAAGTATGCTTCCTCTATAGGGGAATGTTGTTGCAAAACTTGGTAGAGATCGGATGATTAGGTTAATCGTAATTTGATTTAAGCTTTGAACATTTGTGTGGCCGCCATTACGTTTCCGTCAAGATGGCGGCGATACAAAACATGACACTGAGGTGCCTTTTGTTAGTACTACCTCTGTACCAAATTTCGTTCCATTCGGTTGCACCGTGTTCGAATTAATAGGGGGAATCGATTTTCACACAAAGATGGCCGCCATTCGCAAACTATTACGCTGATGACCTATTAGTTTGGTCAAAGGATGCTCCCCCCATAGAGGTATGTTGTTGCAAAATTTGGTAGAGATCGGATGATTAGGTTAGTCGTAATTTGATTTAAGCTTTGAACATTTGTGTGGCCGCCATTACGTTTCCGTCAAGATGGCGGCGATATAAAACATGACACTGAGGTGCCTTTTGTTTGTACTACCTCTGTACCAAATTTCGTTCCATTCGGTTGCAACGTGTTCGAATTAATAGGGGGAGTCGATTTTCACACAAAGATGGCCGCCATCCGCAAACTATTACGTTGATGACCTATTAGATTGGTCAAAGGATGCTCCCTCCATAAAGGTATGTAGTTGCAAAATTTGGTAGAGATCGGATGATTAGGTTAATCGTAATTTGATTTAAGCTTTGAACATTCGTGTGGCCGCCATTACGTTTCAGTCAAGATGGCGTTGATATAAAACATGACGTGAGGTGCCCTTTGCTAGTGCTACCTCTGTACCAAATTTCGTTCCATTCGGTTCCACCGTGTTCGAATTAATAGGGGGAATCAATTTTGACATAAAGATGGCCGCCATCCGCAAACTATTAGGCTAATAACCTATTACATTGGTCAAAGGATGCTCCCTCCATAAAGGTATGTTGTTGCAAAGTTTGGTAGAGATCGGATGGTTGTGTTAGTCGTAATATAACTTAAGCTTTGAACATTTGTGTGGCCGCCATTACGTTTCTGCCAATATGGCGGCGATATAAAACATGACACTGAGATGCCCTTTGCTAGTGCTACCTCTGTACCAAATTTCGTTCCATTCGGATCCACCGTGTTCGAATTAATAGGGGGAATCGATTTTCACACAAAGATGGCCGCCATTCGCGAACTATTACGCTGATGACCTATTAGTTTGGTCAAAGGATGCTCCCCCCATAAAGGTATGTTGTTGCAAAATTTGGTATAGATCGGATGATTAGGTTAGTCGTAATTTGATTTAAGCTTTGAACATTTGTGTGGCCGCCATTACGTTTCCGTCAAGATGGCGGCGATATAAAATATGACACTGAGGTGCCTTTTGTTTGTACTACCTCTGTACCAAATTTCGTTCCATTCGGTTGCACCGTGTTCGAATTAATAGGGGGAGTCGATTTTCACACAAAGATGGCCGCCATCCGCAAACTATTACGTTGATGACCTATTAGATTGGTCAAAGGATGCTCCCTCCATAAAGGTATGTAATTGCTAAATTTGGTAGAGATCGGATGATTAGGTTAATCGTAATTTGATTTAAGCTTTGAACATTCGTGTGGCCGCTATTACGTTTCAGTCAAGATGGCGTTGATATAAAACATGACGTGAGGTGCCCTTTGCTAGTGCTACCTCTGTACCAAATTTCGTTCCATTCGGATCCACCGTGTTCGAATTAATAGGGGGAATGAATTTTGACATAAAGATGGCCGCCATCCGCAAACTATTAGGCTAATAACCTATTACATTGGTCAAAGGATGCTCCCTCCATAAAGGTATGTTGTTGCAAAGTTTGGTAGAGATCGGATGGTTGTGTTAGTCGTAATTTAACTTAAGCTTTGAACATTTGTGTGGCCGCCATTACGTTTCTGCCAATATGGCGGCGATATAAAACATGACACTGAGATGCCCTTTGCTAGTGCTACCTCTGTACCAAATTTCGTTCCATTCGGTTTCACCGTGTTTGAATTAATAGGGGGAATTTATTTTCACACAAATATGGCCGCCATCCACAAACTATTAGGCTAATGACCTATTCATTTTGGTCAAAGGATGCTTCCTCTATAAGGGTATGTTGTTGCAAAATTTAGTAGAGTTCGGATGATTAGGTTAATCGTAATTTGATTTAAGCATTGAACATTTGTGTGGCCGCCATTACGTTTCCGTCAAGATGGCGGCGATATAAAACATGACACTGAGGTGCCTTTTGTTTGTACTACCTCTGTACCAAATTTCGTTCCATTCGGTTGCACCGTGTTCGAATTAATAGGGGGAATCGATTTTCACACAAAGATGGCCGCCATCCGCAAACTATTACGCTGATGTCCTATTAGTTTGGTCAAAGGATGCTCCCCCCATAAAGGTATGTTGTTGCAAAATTTGGTAGAGATCGGATGATTAGGTTAGTCGTAATTTGAATTAAGCTTTGAATATTTGTGTGGCCGCCATTACGTTTCCGTCAAGATGGCGGCGATATAAAACATGATACTGAGGTGCCTTTTGTTAGTACTACCTCTGTACCAAATTTCGTTCCATTCGGTTGCACCGTGTTCGAATTAATAGGGGGAATCAATTTTGACATAAAGATGGTCGCCATCCGCAAACTATTAGGCTAATAACCTATTACATTGGTCAAAGGATGCTCCCTCCATAAAGGTATGTTGTTGCAAAGTTTGGTAGAGATCGGATGGTTGTGTTAGTCGTAATTTAACTTAAGCTTTGAACATTTGTGTGGCCGCCATTACGTTTCTGCCAATATGGCGGCGATATAAAACATTACACTGAGATGCCCTTTGCTAGTGCTACCTCTGTACCAAATTTCGTTCCATTCGGTTTCACCGTGTTTGAATTAATAGGGGGAATTTATTTTCACACAAATATGGCCGCCATCCGCAAACTATTAGGCTAATGACCTATTCATTTTGGTCAAAGGATGCTTCCTCTATAAGGGTATGTTGTTGCAAAATTTAGTAGAGATCGGATGATTAGGTTAATCGTAATTTGATTTATGCTTTGAACATTTGTGTGGCCGCCATTACGTTTCCGTCAAGATGGCGGCGATATAAAACATGACACTGAGGTGCCTTTTGTTTGTACTACCTCTGTACCAAATTTCGTTCCATTCGGTTGCACCGTGTTCGAATTAATAGGGGGAGTCGATTTTCACACAAAGATGGCCGCCATCCGCAAACTATTACGTTGATGACCTATTAGATTGGTCAAAGGATGCTCCCTCCATAAAGGTATGTAATTGCAAAATTTGGTAGAGATCGGATGATTAGGTTAATCGTAATTTGATTTAAGCTTTGAACATTCGTGTGGCCGCTATTACGTTTCAGTCAAGATGGCGTTGATATAAAACATGACGTGAGGTGCCCTTTGCTAGTGCTACCTCTGTACCAAATTTCGTTCCATTCGGATCCACCGTGTTCGAATTAATAGGGGGAATCAATTTTGACATAAAGATGGCCGCCATCCGCAAACTATTAGGCTAATAACCTATTACATTGGTCAAAGGATGCTCCCTCCATAAAGGTATGTTGTTGCAAAGTTTGGTAGAGATCGGATGGTTGTGTTAGTCGTAATTTAACTTAAGCTTTGAACATTTGTGTGGCCGCCATTACGTTTCTGCCAATATGGCGGCGATATAAAACATGACACTGAGATGCCCTTTGCTAGTGCTACCTCTGTACCAAATTTCGTTCCATTCGGTTTCACCGTGTTTGAATTAATAGGGGGAATTTATTTTCACACAAATATGGCCGCCATCCGCAAACTATTAGGCTAATGACCTATTCATTTTGGTCAAAGGATGCTTCCTCTATAAGGGTATGTTGTTGCAAAATTTAGTAGAGATCGGATGATTAGGTTAATCGTAATTTGATTTAAGCATTGAACATTTGTGTGGCCGCCATTACGTTTCCGTCAAGATGGCGGCGATATAAAACATGACACTGAGGTGCCTTTTGTTTGTACTACCTCTGTACCAAATGTCGTTCCATTCGGTTGCACCGTGTTCGAATTAATAGGGGGAATCGATTTTCACACAAAGATGGCCGCCATCCGCAAACTATTACGCTGATGTCCTATTAGTTTGGTCAAAGGATGCTCCCCCATAAAGGTATGTTGTTGCAAAATTTGGTAGAGATCGGATGATTAGGTTAGTCGTAATTTGAATTAAGCTTTGAATATTTGTGTGGCCGCCATTACGTTTCCGTCAAGATGGCGGCGATATAAAACATGATACTGAGGTGCCTTTTGTTAGTACTACCTCTGTACCAAATTTCGTTCCATTCGGTTGCACCGTGTTCGAATTAATAGGGGGAATCAATTTTGACATAAAGATGGCCGCCATCCGCAAACTATTAGGCTAATAACCTATTACATTGGTCAAAGGATGCTCCCTCCATAAAGGTATGTTGTTGCAAAGTTTGGTAGAGATCGGATGGTTGTGTTAGTCGTAATTTAACTTAAGCTTTGAACATTTGTGTGGCCGCCATTACGTTTCTGCCAATATGGCGGCGATATAAAACATGACACTGAGATGCCCTTTGCTAGTGCTACCTCTGTACCAAATTTCGTTCCATTCGGTTTCACCGTGTTTGAATTAATAGGGGGAATTTATTTTCACACAAATATGGCCGCCATCCGCAAACTATTAGGCTAATGACCTATTCATTTTGGTCAAAGGATGCTTCCTCTATAAGGGTATGTTGTTGCAAAATTTAGTAGAGATCGGATGATTAGGTTAATCGTAATTTGATTTATGCTTTGAATATTTGTGTGGCCGCCATTACGTTTCCGTCAAGATGGCGGCGATATAAAACATGATACTGAGGTGCCTTTTGTTAGTACTACCTCTGTACCAAATTTCGTTCCATTCGGTTGCACCGTGTTCGAATTAATGGGGGGAATCGATTTTCACACAAAGATGGCCGCTATCCGCAAACTATTGCGCTGATGACCTATTGGTTTGGTCATAGGATGCTCTCCGCATAAAGGTATGTTGTTGCAAAATTTGGTAGAGATCGGATGATTAGGTTAGTCGTAATTTGATTTAAGCTTTGAACATTTGTGTGGCCGCCATTAGGTTTCCGTCAAGATGGCGGCGATATAAAACATGACACTGAGGTGTCCTTTGCTAGTGCTACCTTTGTACCAAATTTCGTTCAATTCGCATTCACCGTGTTCGAATTGATAGGGGGGACAGACATTCAGAGTACACACACTCACACACACACACGCAGACACACACACACACAGACTCACACACACACATACACACACACAGACTCACACACACACATACACACACACAGACAGACACACTTTTTTCGCCCTGTGTTGATCTCATAAGTCTACTTTCATTTTTTGCAAAAATCGAAAGTAGGCTAATATGATAAGGGGTAAAAATGTTGCTAATCACTGAGATCATACACCAGTATATTTAACTTTTTTCGATAGGATCGACGGTTTCCGACATATAACGATTCGAAAAAAAGAATGAAATCCACGGCCCCCCCAAAAAAAGAAAATGGTGAGAGGTAACAAAAAATCATAAGAGTTAAAAAAAAGTAGCTAATCACTGAGATCTTATATCTGTAGATTTAACTTTGTTCGATACGGCCAACCGTTTCTCAAATATAACGGATCGAAAAAAAGGAAGAAATTCAGTGCCCCAGTAAATGAAAACCGTGAGAGATATCAAAAAATCATAAGGGTTGAAAAAGTTGCTAATCACTGAGATCTTACACCTGCAGATTTAACTTTGTTAGGTACGGCCAACCGTTTCATAGATATAACGGTTCGAAAAAAAAGGAAGACATTCAGAGCCCCAAAAATGAAAACGGTGAGAGATATCAAAACATCATAAGGGGTTTAAAAAAGGATGAATTTCAGGGCCCCCCAAAAAGTCCGGCCCTGCACCATTTTCCACGCCCAACAATAGGGTTCGTCACAGGGTCTAACTCTTTCACCGCAACAAATTTCAGCTTGATATCTTGAAAATTGCGACCTGTACTTCGCTAAACCAAAAAATGTCACGCACAATGGACTTCTTCAGGGCCCCAAAAAACGAAAACGGTGAGAGATATCAAAAAATCGTTTTGAGTATAAAAGTTGCATACTACGGAGGTCTTATACATTTACATTTAACGTTTGTCGATACGACCAACCGTTTCCGTGATATATCGATTCCAAAAATCAGTTTGAAATTCAGGGCCCCAAAAAAGATCCGACCCTGCACCGATTTTAACGCCCAACAATAGGATTCGTCACAGTCACTAACTCTTTCACCGTACCAAATTTCAGCTTAATATCTTGAAAATTGCGACCGGTTCTTGGCTAAACGCAAAAATGTCACTCACAATGGACATTTTCAAGGCCCCAAAAAAGAAAACGGTGAAAGATATCAAAAAATCGTTTTGAGTAAAAAAGTTGCATACCGCGGAGATCTTACACCTGTACATTTAACATTTTTCGATACGACCAACCGTTTCCGGGATATATCAATTCCAAAAAACAGTTAGAAATTCAGGGCCCCCCAAAAAGATCCGGCCCTGCTCCGATTTTAATGCCCAACAATAGGATTCGTCACAGTCACTAACTCGTTCACCATACCAAATTTCAGCTTAATGTCTTGAAAATTGCGCCCAGTACTTAGCTAAACGCAAAAATGTCACACACAATGGACATTTTCAGGGCCCCAAAAAAAGAAAACGGTGAGAGATATCAAAAAATCGTTTTGAGTAAAAAAGTTGCATACCGCAGAGATCTTACACCTGTACATTTAACATTCTTCGATACGGCCAACCGTTTCCGAGATATATCGATTCCAAAAAACTGTTAGAAATTCAGGGCCCCAAAAAAAGATCCGACCCTGCACCGATTTTAACGTCCAACAATAAGATTCGTCACAGTCACTAACTCTTTCACCGTACCAAATTTCAGCTTAATATCTTGAAAATTGCGACCAGTACTTAGCTAAACGCAAAAATGTCACACACAATGGACATATTCAGGGCCCCAAAAAAAGAAAACGGTGAGAGATATCAAAAAATCGTTTTGAGTAAAAAAGTTGCACACCGCGGAGATCTTACACTTGTACATTTAACATTTTTCGATACAATCAACCTTTTCCGAGATATATCGATTCCAAAAAAAAGTTTGAAATTCAGGGCCCCCAGAAAATATCCGGCCCTGCACCGATCTTAACGCCCAATAACAAGATTCGTCACAGTCACTAACTCTTTCACCGTACAAAATTTCAGCTTAAAATCTTGAAAATTGCGACCAGTACTTAGCTAAACGCAAAAATGTCACGCACAATGGACATTTTCAAGGTCCCAAAAAAAGACAACGGTGAAAGATATCAAAAAATCGTTTGAGGAAAAAAGTTGCATACCACGGAGATCTTACACCTGTACATTTACCATTTTTCGATACGACCAACCGTTTCCGAGATATATCGATTCCAAAAAACAGTTAGAAATTCAGGGCCTCCAAAAAAGATCCGGCCCTGCACCGATTTTAACGCCCAACAACAGGATTCGTCACAGTCACTAACTCTTTCACCGTACCAAATTTCAGCTTAATATCTTGAAAATTGCGACCAGTACTTAGCTAAACGCAAAAATGTCATACACAATGGACATTTTCAGGGCCCCAAAAAAGGAAAACGGTGAGAGATATCGAAAAATCGTTTTGAGTAAAAATGTTGCACACCGCGGAGATCTTACACCTATACGTTTAACATTTTTCGATACGATCAACCGTTTCCGAGATATATCGATTCCAAAAAAAAGTTTGAAATTCAGGGCCCCCAAAAAAGATCCGTCCCTGCACCGAGCTTAACGCCCAATAATAGGATTCGTCACAGTCACTAACTCTTTCACCGTACCAAATTTCAGCTTAATATCTTGAAAATTGCGACCAGTACTTAGCTAAACGCAAAAATGTCACGCACAATGGACATTTTCAGGGTCCCAAAGAAAAACGGTGAAAAATATCAAAAAATCGTTTTGTGTAAAGAAGTTGCATACCACGGAGATCTTACACCTTGTGCCCGTTTCTCCAATGGGACAGGCAATCACCCGGCTAGCATCCCGGCCCCATCAGAAGAAACAGCCAAGGGAGTGGGTAAAAAAAAAAATAGGGCATGAATCTTGGTTCATACAGTCAAGACTAAAAGAAAAGCTCCAGCGAGCTAGAGACAAAGGGTCTCGGGTCGTTTACGGGTTGGGATGGCAAATAGACTGAACCAGGATTCACAAGCAAAACCCTAACTTGAATTGACAAACAGAAAAGAAAGGAAAAACCCTCGTAAAATCACATCTGCTCCTTTATTGGCCAAAGGATAAATAAATATGCAACCTGCCTATCACGCACGAGTATAAAGATAGGGTGGGACAAAGTCCGATAGAAAAAAAAATAAAGTTCATAGTCCCTAAACAAACAAAAGAAAATTACACTTATTCAAACTCGTGGGTGTCCTTTCTTAAAGTTCCGACAAGGAGATCGCCTTTCAAAAGCTAAATTAATCTTAATTTATCGGTGCACACGCATGTAACATCACTAGCCACTTATCACAAAGTTCACCTGCGGCAAAAAAAATTCAAAGAAAATATCGAATATCTATGTAAATTACAACTGTCTACCCTTATAGAGCAATGGACGGATCTCCTCTATCGAACTGCAAATTAATAATTAAAGAGCATCATATTACATCAAATAGTACTCAAACATCGACTCAGCTTCACATAATATGACATTTCAACAATTAATTATAACATATCATAAATTATTAACACACCCAGATTGTGCTTACATATTTACACTACTAATTCTTATTATTATTACTGATTTATCTTCGCCTTTCCAACAACCTTGATCCACACTGTCATATTTGTCATCGTAATTAAATTATAGCATTGTCTAATGTTTATGAAAGGTTAAGAACCTCGCAATAAGGCGCCCTAGCGTATTTCATACTCACAACAAACATTTAATCGCAACCCTTCCGCCGAACACTCTGTGTGAGGATCCAAGCAACCTGACTGTCGAGCGCACCATCAATTACACACCTGCGCTATTCAATACAACTCATCAATGAACGTAGCACGTTCGTCAAGAGGACCCTGTCCTCACAAATCCAATTCCACGGACATACGTCGCCCCGTGAATAACCTCGTCATATATGACGGAATAATACCATATCTAATTACCACATAATTATCACATAAACTTTACACAACATCATTACAAAATAAATCATGCATTATTAGCATGTCTCCAGAACCCACACTAACAGAGCGTATCAACTTTATCGGGACCACGAGGTCGTATGATAATATGGCATCCTATCCAAGGAACCTTATCCGACAATCTTCAACCATATTCATTTGCTATAAAAATCTATGCAATCCGTGACAAACCTTTCAGAATAAAATTCGAATAATGACCTCTGAAATCGACATGCTAGAATCTCCCAGCAAAATGGGCATCTCATATTATCGTTACCCAATTTCAAATTATTATTATTATTATTATTATTATTATTATTATTATGTCTCAGATAATAAATACATATCTTACTCCTACCATTGATGCTGTAAATTTATGTAGGTCAAATGACCCGAAAAGAAAGACAAGAAAACATCTGCACGACCCTATGAAAAAAAAATGATCCTCTTATTCAATCTGGAATAAATGATTATAAAGGGCGTTAAGTTACACGATCTCAGGTTATCTCATGGCATGGCTATCCGAGGTAGAAGTTCTCTTCTTCCTGATGAACAAGGATGGAAATGAAACGTCTTACTTTATATCCGGCGTCCTCGGAAATCCATGGCGTCGGCGTCGGCGTCGTCGTCGTCTGCGGCATCAGGGCGGCGTCGTTCCTCCAGTGTCTCCGCGATGTGGTCTCCCAGCGTACTGGTAGAGGTATACGCCCCCGACACCTCTCGATCTCCTGGCGACGCCCATGTCCGCCCACAGGTTGTCCCCGGTCACCTTCAGCAGCGGCGTCTCCTGACGTCCCAACCATGGTCCATTCGTCCGTCTCGTTGCGACCGTTCACCCCATTATGGCCCCTTTAGAAGTTCAGTGCAGCATAATTTGCGTGTTAATATGCATGTTGATTCCCAGAATATTTGAGTCCATGGTTATTAAGTTCATGCTGCCGTGTGGCAATACTACATTTCACTATATCAGAGCACTTTCACGCTCGCGCACTATAGCGTCTAGTTCCTGGTTCACTTGAGTTATATGTCTTCACTTTCCTTTAACCCAGTGACACACTTCCTTCCACGAGGAGCTATTTCGAGCTGGCCTTGACCGACATATCAAGTTGCTTGCGGCCTACAGTCTTCCAACACAAGCTTAAAGTTTATGTAGCCTTCCCTATTGCATTCTCACTGCGTTTCTTATAATGCCACACTGCTATGCTATTTCCGAATGGATGTCTGTTACAATATAGGGCCTCGCGATAATGCTTCGCCTCGACTATCGTTATATAGTTCTTTCCCTGATGCTCGTAATTTTAAACACCTCCTGGCATTCATCTTTAATGAACATAAATTGTCGGCATGAACGGACTTCCTTTATCAGTTCTGACTATTTCCTCACATACTAGCGAGTCCGATATCGTCTTGAAATTCACACTGTTCGACAAACAAACTGACATACTTCACTGTAAAAAAAAACTCACCGGCAATACATGCACGCTAGTTTCAGGCTTCATGGCCTGCTGGTCACTCACGAAAACCATTCAAGTTCCCGATGTAAAATCACTGTCTACGTGACATGGGCTACTCTTTCGTGCTCCGCTGTATAACATACTCGTCCACGCACTATTGACTCACATACTACTGTTGACTCACATACTGCTGACTCACATACTGAACATTCTGGAACTGCGTCCTTCTTCGAGAAAAAGAAAGTGGGAGGGGTTGGAACCTTCTGGAGCATTCCCCTACTCTCGCGGTTGCCTCGCCGCGTCATGCCATGACGTCATACTGACTCTCCGGTCTCCTCTCGATCTTCTGTCATCCGGGGCCGGTAATTGACCCTGACTGGATCGGTCACAACCTGTACATTTAACATTTTTCGATACGACCAACCGTTTCCGAGATATATGGATTCCAAAAAACAGTTAGAAATTCAGGGCCCCCAAAAAAGATCCGGCCCTGCACCGATTTTAACGCCCAACAATAGGATTCGTCACAGTCACTAACTCTTTCACCGTACCAAATTTTAGCTTAATATCTTGAAAATTGCGACCAGTACTTAGCTAAACGCAAAAATGTCACGCACAATGGACATTTTCAGGGCCCCAAAAAAAGAAAACGGTGAAAGATATCAAAAAATCGTTCTGAGTAAAAAAGTTGCATACCACGGAGATCTTACACCTGTACATTTAACATTTTTCGATACGACCAACCGTTTCCGAGATATATCGATTCCAAAAAGCAGTTAGAAATTCAGGGCCCCCAAAAAAGATCCGGCCCTGCACCGATTTTAACGCCCAACAATAGGATTCGTCACAGTCACTAACTCTTTCACCGTACCAAATTTTAGCTTAATATCTTGAAAATTGCGACCAGTACTTAGCTAAACGCAAAAATTTCACACACAAAAGTCATTTTCAGGGCCCCAAAAAAAGAAAACGGTGAGAGATGTCAAAAAATCGTTTTGAGTAAAAAGGTTGCACACCGCGGAGATATTACACCTATACGTTTAACATTTTTGGATACGATCAACCTTTTCCGAGATATACCGATCCCAAAAAAAAAGTTTGAAATTCAGGGCCCCCAAAAAAGATTCGGCCCTGCACCGATTTTAACGCCCAACAATAGGATTCGTCACAGTCACTAACTCTTTCACCGTACAAAATTTCAGCTTAAAATCTTGAAAATTGCGACCACTACTTAGCTAAACGCAAAAATGTCACGCACAATGGACATTTTCAAGGTCCCAAAAAAAGAAAACGGTGAAAGATATCAAAAACTCGTTTGAGGAAAAAAGTTGCATACCACGGAGATCTTACACCTGTACATTTACCATTTTTCGATACGACCAACCGTATCCGAGATATATCGATTCCAAAAAACAGTTAGAAATTCAGGGCCTCCAAAAAAGATCCGGCCCTGCACCGATTTTAACGCCCAACAACAGGATTCGTCACAGTCACTAACTCTTTCACCGTACGAAATTTCAGCTTAATATCTTGAAAATTGCTACCAGTACTTAGCTAAACGCAAAAATGTCACGCACAATGGACATTTTCAGGGCCTCAAAAAAAGAAAACGGTGAAAGATATCAAAAAATCGTTTTGAGTAAAAAAAAAAGTTGCATACCACGGAGATCTTACACCTGTACATATAACATTTTTCGATACGACCAACCGTTTCCGAGATATATCGATTCCAAAAATCAGTTAGAAATTCAGGGCCCCAAAAAAAGATCCGGCCCTGCACCGATTTTAACGCCCAACAACAGGATTCGTCACAGTCACTAACTCTTTCACCGTACCGAATTTTAGCTTAATATCTTGAAAATTGCGACCAGTACTTAGCTAAACGCAAAAATGTCATACACAATGGACATTTTCAGGGCCCCAAAAAAGGAAAACGGTGAGAGATATCGAAAAATCGTTTTGAGTAAAAATGTTGCACGCCGCGGAGATCTTACACCTATACATTTAACATTTTTCGATACGATCAACCTTTTCCGAGATATATCGATTCCAAAAAAAAGTTTGAAATTCAGGGCCCCCAGAAATGATCCGGCCTTGCACCGATCTTAACGCCCAATAACAAGATTCGTCACAGTCACTAACTCTTTCACCGTACAAAATTTCAGCTTAAAATCTTGAAAATTGCGACCAGTACTTAGCTAAACGCAAAAATGTCACGCAAAATGGACATTTTCAGGGCCCCAAAAAAAGAAAACGGTGAGAGATATCAAAAAATCGTTTTGAGTAAAAAAGTTGCATACTACGGAGATCTTATACCTTTACGTTTAACGTTTGTCGATACGACCAACCGTTTCCGTGATATATCGATTCCAAAAAAAGATTGAAATTCAGGGCCCCCAAAAAAGATCCGACCCTGCACCGATTTTAACGCCCAAAAATAGGATTCGTCACAGTCACTAACTCTTTCACCGTACCAAATTTCAGCTTAATATCTTGAAAATTGCGACCAGTACTTAGCTAAACGCAAAAATGTCACGCACAATGGACATTTTCAGGGTCCCAAAGAAAAACGGTGAAAAATATCAAAAAATCGTTTTGTGTAAAGAAGTTGCATACCACGGAGATCTTACACCTTGTGCCCGTTTCTCCAATGGGACAGGCAATCACCCGGCTAGCATCCCGGCCCCATCAGAAGAAACAGCCAAGGGAGTGGGTAAAAAAAAAAATAGGGCATGAATCTTGGTTCATACAGTCAAGACTAAAAGAAAAGCTCCAGCGAGCTAGAGACAAAGGGTCTCGGGTCGTTTACGGGTTGGGATGGCAAATAGACTGAACCAGGATTCACAAGCAAAACCCTAACTTGAATTGACAAACAGAAAAGAAAGGAAAAACCCTCGTAAAATCACATCTGCTCCTTTATTGGCCAAAGGATAAATAAATATGCAACCTGCCTATCACGCACGAGTATAAAGATAGGGTGGGACAAAGTCCGATAGAAAAAAAAATAAAGTTCATAGTCCCTAAACAAACAAAAGAAAATTACACTTATTCAAACTCGTGGGTGTCCTTTCTTAAAGTTCCGACAAGGAGATCGCCTTTCAAAAGCTAAATTAATCTTAATTTATCGGTGCACACGCATGTAACATCACTAGCCACTTATCACAAAGTTCACCTGCGGCAAAAAAAATTCAAAGAAAATATCGAATATCTATGTAAATTACAACTGTCTACCCTTATAGAGCAATGGACGGATCTCCTCTATCGATCTGCAAATTAATAATTAAAGAGCATCATATTACATCAAATAGTACTCAAACATCGACTCAGCTTCACATAATATGACATTTCAACAATTAATTATAACATATCATAAATTATTAACACACCCAGATTGTGCTTACATATTTACACTACTAATTCTTATTATTATTACTGATTTATCTTCGCCTTTCCAACAACCTTGATCCACACTGTCATATTTGTCATCGTAATTAAATTATAGCATTGTCTAATGTTTATGAAAGGTTAAGAACCTCGCAATAAGGCGCCCTAGCGTATTTCATACTCACAACAAACATTTAATCGCAACCCTTCCGCCGAACACTCTGTGTGAGGATCCAAGCAACCTGACTGTCGAGCGCACCATCAATTACACACCTGCGCTATTCAATACAACTCATCAATGAACGTAGCACGTTCGTCAAGAGGACCCTGTCCTCACAAATCCAATTCCACGGACATACGTCGCCCCGTGAATAACCTCGTCATATATGACGGAATAATACCATATCTAATTACCACATAATTATCACATAAACTTTACACAACATCATTACAAAATAAATCATGCATTATTAGCATGTCTCCAGAACCCACACTAACAGAGCGTATCAACTTTATCGGGACCACGAGGTCGTATGATAATATGGCATCCTATCCAAGGAACCTTATCCGACAATCTTCAACCATATTCATTTGCTATAAAAATCTATGCAATCCGTGACAAACCTTTCAGAATAAAATTCGAATAATGACCTCTGAAATCGACATGCTAGAATCTCCCAGCAAAATGGGCATCTCATATTATCGTTACCCAATTTCAAATTATTATTATTATTATTATTATTATTATTATTATTATGTCTCAGATAATAAATACATATCTTACTCCTACCATTGATGCTGTAAATTTATGTAGGTCAAATGACCCGAAAAGAAAGACAAGAAAACATCTGCACGACCCTATGAAAAAAAAATGATCCTCTTATTCAATCTGGAATAAATGATTATAAAGGGCGTTAAGTTACACGATCTCAGGTTATCTCATGGCATGGCTATCCGAGGTAGAAGTTCTCTTCTTCCTGATGAACAAGGATGGAAATGAAACGTCTTACTTTATATCCGGCGTCCTCGGAAATCCATGGCGTCGGCGTCGGCGTCGTCGTCGTCTGCGGCATCAGGGCGGCGTCGTTCCTCCAGTGTCTCCGCGATGTGGTCTCCCAGCGTACTGGTAGAGGTATACGCCCCCGACACCTCTCGATCTCCTGGCGACGCCCATGTCCGCCCACAGGTTGTCCCCGGTCACCTTCAGCAGCGGCGTCTCCTGACGTCCCAACCATGGTCCATTCGTCCGTCTCGTTGCGACCGTTCACCCCATTATGGCCCCTTTAGAAGTTCAGTGCAGCATAATTTGCGTGTTAATATGCATGTTGATTCCCAGAATATTTGAGTCCATGGTTATTAAGTTCATGCTGCCGTGTGGCAATACTACATTTCACTATATCAGAGCACTTTCACGCTCGCGCACTATAGCGTCTAGTTCCTGGTTCACTTGAGTTATATGTCTTCACTTTCCTTTAACCCAGTGACACACTTCCTTCCACGAGGAGCTATTTCGAGCTGGCCTTGACCGACATATCAAGTTGCTTGCGGCCTACAGTCTTCCAACACAAGCTTAAAGTTTATGTAGCCTTCCCTATTGCATTCTCACTGCGTTTCTTATAATGCCACACTGCTATGCTATTTCCGAATGGATGTCTGTTACAATATAGGGCCTCGCGATAATGCTTCGCCTCGACTATCGTTATATAGTTCTTTCCCTGATGCTCGTAATTTTAAACACCTCCTGGCATTCATCTTTAATGAACATAAATTGTCGGCATGAACGGACTTCCTTTATCAGTTCTGACTATTTCCTCACATACTAGCGAGTCCGATATCGTCTTGAAATTCACACTGTTCGACAAACAAACTGACATACTTCACTGTAAAAAAAAACTCACCGGCAATACATGCACGCTAGTTTCAGGCTTCATGGCCTGCTGGTCACTCACGAAAACCATTCAAGTTCCCGATGTAAAATCACTGTCTACGTGACATGGGCTACTCTTTCGTGCTCCGCTGTATAACATACTCGTCCACGCACTATTGACTCACATACTACTGTTGACTCACATACTGCTGACTCACATACTGAACATTCTGGAACTGCGTCCTTCTTCGAGAAAAAGAAAGTGGGAGGGGTTGGAACCTTCTGGAGCATTCCCCTACTCTCGCGGTTGCCTCGCCGCGTCATGCCATGACGTCATACTGACTCTCCGGTCTCCTCTCGATCTTCTGTCATCCGGGGCCGGTAATTGACCCTGACTGGATCGGTCACAACCTGTACATTTAACATTTTTCGATACGACCAACCGTTTCCGAGATATATGGATTCCAAAAAACAGTTAGAAATTCAGGGCCCCCAAAAAAGATCCGGCCCTGCACCGATTTTAACGCCCAACAATAGGATTCGTCACAGTCACTAACTCTTTCACCGTACCAAATTTTAGCTTAATATCTTGAAAATTGCGACCAGTACTTAGCTAAACGCAAAAATGTCACGCACAATGGACATTTTCAGGGCCCCAAAAAAAGAAAACGGTGAAAGATATCAAAAAATCGTTCTGAGTAAAAAAGTTGCATACCACGGAGATCTTACACCTGTACATTTAACATTTTTCGATACGACCAACCGTTTCCGAGATATATCGATTCCAAAAAGCAGTTAGAAATTCAGGGCCCCCAAAAAAGATCCGGCCCTGCACCGATTTTAACGCCCAACAATAGGATTCGTCACAGTCACTAACTCTTTCACCGTACCAAATTTTAGCTTAATATCTTGAAAATTGCGACCAGTACTTAGCTAAACGCAAAAATTTCACACACAAAAGTCATTTTCAGGGCCCCAAAAAAAGAAAACGGTGAGAGATGTCAAAAAATCGTTTTGAGTAAAAAGGTTGCACACCGCGGAGATATTACACCTATACGTTTAACATTTTTGGATACGATCAACCTTTTCCGAGATATACCGATCCCAAAAAAAAAGTTTGAAATTCAGGGCCCCCAAAAAAGATTCGGCCCTGCACCGATTTTAACGCCCAACAATAGGATTCGTCACAGTCACTAACTCTTTCACCGTACAAAATTTCAGCTTAAAATCTTGAAAATTGCGACCACTACTTAGCTAAACGCAAAAATGTCACGCACAATGGACATTTTCAAGGTCCCAAAAAAAGAAAACGGTGAAAGATATCAAAAACTCGTTTGAGGAAAAAAGTTGCATACCACGGAGATCTTACACCTGTACATTTACCATTTTTCGATACGACCAACCGTATCCGAGATATATCGATTCCAAAAAACAGTTAGAAATTCAGGGCCTCCAAAAAAGATCCGGCCCTGCACCGATTTTAACGCCCAACAACAGGATTCGTCACAGTCACTAACTCTTTCACCGTACGAAATTTCAGCTTAATATCTTGAAAATTACTACCAGTACTTAGCTAAACGCAAAAATGTCACGCACAATGGACATTTTCAGGGCCTCAAAAAAAGAAAACGGTGAAAGATATCAAAAAATCGTTTTGAGTAAAAAAAAAAGTTGCATACCACGGAGATCTTACACCTGTACATATAACATTTTTCGATACGACCAACCGTTTCCGAGATATATCGATTCCAAAAATCAGTTAGAAATTCAGGGCCCCAAAAAAAGATCCGGCCCTGCACCGATTTTAACGCCCAACAACAGGATTCGTCACAGTCACTAACTCTTTCACCGTACCGAATTTTAGCTTAATATCTTGAAAATTGCGACCAGTACTTAGCTAAACGCAAAAATGTCATACACAATGGACATTTTCAGGGCCCCAAAAAAGGAAAACGGTGAGAGATATCGAAAAATCGTTTTGAGTAAAAATGTTGCACGCCGCGGAGATCTTACACCTATACATTTAACATTTTTCGATACGATCAACCTTTTCCGAGATATATCGATTCCAAAAAAAAGTTTGAAATTCAGGGCCCCCAGAAATGATCCGGCCTTGCACCGATCTTAACGCCCAATAACAAGATTCGTCACAGTCACTAACTCTTTCACCGTACAAAATTTCAGCTTAAAATCTTGAAAATTGCGACCAGTACTTAGCTAAACGCAAAAATGTCACGCAAAATGGACATTTTCAGGGCCCCAAAAAAAGAAAACGGTGAGAGATATCAAAAAATCGTTTTGAGTAAAAAAGTTGCATACTACGGAGATCTTATACCTTTACGTTTAACGTTTGTCGATACGACCAACCGTTTCCGTGATATATCGATTCCAAAAAAAGATTGAAATTCAGGGCCCCCAAAAAAGATCCGACCCTGCACCGATTTTAACGCCCAAAAATAGGATTCGTCACAGTCACTAACTCTTTCACCGTACCAAATTTCAGCTTAATATCTTGAAAATTGCGACCAGTACTTAGCTAAACGCAAAAATTTCACACACAATGGACATTTTCAGGGCCCAAAAAAAAAGAAAACGGTGAGAGATATCAAAAAATCGTTTGGAGTAAAAACGTTGCATACCGCGGAGATCTTACATCTGTACATTTAACATTTTTCGATACGACCAACCGTTTCCGAGATATATCGATTCCAAAAAACAGTTAGAAATTCAGGCCCCCCCCCCTAAAAAGATCCGGCCCTGCACCGATTTTAATGCCCAACAATAGGATTCGTCACAGTCACTAACTCTTTCACCGTACCAAATTTCAGCTTAATATCTTGAAAATTGCGACCAGTACTTACCTAAACGCAAAAATGTCACACACAATGGACATTTTCAGGGCCCCAAAAAAAGAAAACGGTGAGAGATATCAAAAAATCGTTTTGAGTAAAAAAGTTGCATACCGCGGAGATCTTACACCTATACGTTTAACATTTTTCGATACGATCAACCGTTTCCGAGATATATCGATTCAAAAAAAAAGTTTGAAATTCAGGGCCCCCAAAAAAGATCCGTCCCTGCACCGAGCTTAACGCCCAATAATAGGATTCGTCACAGTCACTAACTCTTTCACCGTACCAAATTTCAGCTTAATATCTTGAAAATTGCGACCAGTACTTAGCTAAGCGCAAAAATGTCACGCACAATGGACATTTTCAGGGTCCCAAAGAAAAACGGTGAAAGATATCAAAAAATCGTTTTGTGTAAAGAAGTTGCATACCACGGAGATCTTACACCTTGTGCCCGTTTCTCCAATGGGACAGGCGATCACCCGGCTAGCATCCCGGCCCCATCAGAAGAAACAGCCAAGGGAGTGGGTAAAAAAAATAGGGCATGAATCTTGGTTCATACAGTCAAGACTAAAAGAAAAGCTCCAGCGAGCTAGAGACAAAGGGTCTCGGGTCGTTTACGGGTTGGGATGGCAAATAGACTGAACCAGGATTCACAAGCAAAACCCTAACTTGAATTGACAAACAGAAAAGAAAGGGAAACCCTCGTAAAATCACATCTGCTCCTTTATTGGCCAAAGGATAAATAAATATGCAACCTGCCTATCACGCACGAGTATAAAGATAGGGTGGGACAAAGTCCGATAGAAAAAAAAATAAAGTTCATAGTCCCTAAACAAACAAAAGAAAATTACACTTATTCAAACTCGTGGGTGTCCTTTCTTAAAGTTCCGACAAGGAGATCGCCTTTCAAAAGCTAAATTAATCTTAATTTATAGGTGCACACGCATGTAACATCACTAGCCACTTATCACAAAGTTCACCTGCGGCAAAAAAAATTCAAAGAAAATATCGAATATCTATGTAAATTACAACTGTCTACCCTTATACAGCAATGGACGGATCTCCTCTATCGAACTGCAAATTAATAATTAAAGAGCATCATATTACATCAAATAGTACTCAAACATCGACTCAGCTTCACATAATATGACATTTCAACAATTAATTATAACATATCATAAATTATTAACACACCCAGATTGTGCTTACATATTTACACTACTAATTCTTATTATTATTTCTGATTTATCTTCGCCTTTCCAACAACCTTGATCCACTCTGTCATATTTGTCATCGTAATTAAATTATAGCATTGTCTAATGTTTATGAAAGGTTAAGAACCTCGCAATAAGGCGCCCTAGCGTATTTCATACTCACAACAAACATTTAATCGCAACCCTTCCGCCGAACACTCTGTGTGAGGATCCAAGCAACCTGACTGTCGAGCGCACCATCAATTACACACCTGCGCTATTCAATACAACTCATCAATGAACGTAGCACGTTCGTCAAGAGGACCCTGTCCTCACAAATTCAATTCCACGGACATACGTCGCCCCGTGAATAACCTCGTCATATATGACGGAATAATACCATATCTAATTACCACATAATTATCACATAAACTTTACACAACATCATTACAAAATAAATCATGCATTATTAGCATGTCTCCAGAACCCACACTAACAGAGCGTATCAACTTTATCGGGACCACGAGGTCGTATGATAATATGGCATCCTATCCAAGGAACCTTATCCGACAATCTTCAACCATATTCATTTGGTATAAAAATCTATGCAATCCGTGACAAACCTTTCAGAATAAAATTCGAATAATGACCTCTGAAATCGACATGCTAGAATCTCCCAGCAAAATGGGCATCTCATATTATCGTTACCCAATTTCAAATTATTATTATTATTATTATTATTATTATTATTATTATTATTATTATTATTATTATGTCTCAGATAATAAATACATATCTTACTCCTACCATTGATGCTGTAAATTTATGTAGGTCAAATGACCCGAAAAGAAAGACAAGAAAACATCTGCACGACCCTATGAAAAAAAAAATGATCCTCTTATTCAATCTGGAATAAATGATTATAAAGGGCGTTAAGTTACACGATCTCAGGTTATCTCATGGCATGGCTATCCGAGGTAGAAGTTCCCTTCTTCCTGATGAACAAGGATGGAAATGAAACGTCTTACTTTATATCCGGCGTCCTCGGAAATCCATGGCGTCGGCGTCGGCGTCGGCGTCGTCGTCGTCTGCGGCATCAGGGCGGCGTCGTTCCTCCAGTGTCTCCGCGATGTGGTCTCCCAGCGTACTGGTAGAGGTATACGCTCCCGACACCTCTCGATCTCCTGGCGACGCCCATGTCCGCCCACAGGTTGTCCCCGGTCACCTTCAGCAGCGGCGTCTCCTGACGTCCCAACCATGGTCCATTCGTCCGTCTCGTTGCGACCGTTCACCCCATTATGGCCCCTTTAGAAGTTCAGTGCAGCATAATTTGCGTGTTAATATGCATGTTGATTCCCAGAATATTTGAGTCCATGGTTATTAAGTTCATGCTGCCGTGTGGCAATACTCTATTTCACTATATCAGAGCACTTTCACGCTCGCGCACTATAGCGTCTAGTTCCTGGTTCACTTGAGTTATATGTCTTCACTTTCCTTTAACCCAGTGACACACTTCCTTCCACGAGGAGCTATTTCGAGCTGGCCTTGACCGACATATCAAGTTGCTTGCGGCCTACAGTCTTCCAACACAAGCTTAAAGTTTATGTAGCCTTCCCTATTGCATTCTCACTGCGTTTCTTATAATGCCACACTGCTATGCTATTTCCGAATGGATGTCTGTTACAATATAGGGCCTCGCGATAATGCTTCGCCTCGACTATCGTTATATAGTTCTTTCCCTGATGCTCGTAATTTTAAACACCTCCTGGCATTCATCTTTAATGAACATAAATTGTCGGCATGAACGGACTTCCTTTATCAGTTCTGACTATTTCCTCACATACTAGCGAGTCCGATATCGTCTTGAAATTCACACTGTTCGACAAACAAACTGACATACTTCACTGTAAAAAAAAAACTCACCGGCAATACATGCACGCTAGTTTCAGGCTTCATGGCCTGCTGGTCACTCACGAAAACCATTCAAGTTCCCGATGTAAAATCACTGTCTACGTGACATGGGCTACTCTTTCGTGCTCCGCTGTATAACATACTCGTCCACGCACTACTGACTCACAACTACTGTTGACTCACATACTGCTGACTCACATACTGAACATTCTGGAACTGCGTCTTTCTTCGAGAAAAAGAAAGTGGGAGGGGTTGGAACCTTCTGGAGCATTCCCCTACTCTCGCGGTTGCCTCGCCGCGTCATGCCATGACGTCATACTGACTCTCCGGTCTCCTCTCGATCTTCTGTCATCCGGGGCCGGTAATTGACCCTGACTGGATCGGTCACAACCTGTACATTTAACATTTTTCGATACGACCAACCGTTTCCGAGATATATGGATTCCAAAAAACAGTTAGAAATTCAGGGCCCCCAAAAAAGATCCGGCCCTGCACCGATTTTAAAGCCCAACAATAGGATTCGTCACAGTCACTAACTCTTTCACCGTACCAAATTTTAGCTTAATATCTTGAAAATTGCGACCAGTACTTAGCTAAACGCAAAAATGTCACACACAATGGACATTTTCAGGGCCCCAAAAAAAGAAAACGGTGAAAGATATCAAAAAATCGTTCTGAGTAAAAAAGTTGCATACCACGGAGATCTTACACCTGTACATTTAACATTTTTCGATACGACCAACCGTTTCCGAGATATATCGATTCCAAAAAGCAGTTAGAAATTCAGGGCCCACAAAAAAGATCCGGCCCTGCGCCGATTTTAACGCCCAACAATAGGATTCGTCACAGTCACTAACTCTTTCACCGTACCAAATTTTAGCTTAATATCTTGAAACTTGCGACCAGTACTTAGCTAAACGCAAAAATTTCACACACAAAAGTCATTTTCAGGGCCCCAAAAAAAGAAAACGGTGAGAGATGTCAAAAAATCGTTTTGAGTAAAAAGGTTGCACACCGCGGAGATATTACACCTATACGTTTAACATTTTTGGATACGATCAACCTTTTCCGAGATATACCGATCCCAAATGAAATTCAGGGCCCCCAGAAAAGATCCGGCCCTGCACCGATCTGAACGCCCAATAACAGGATTCGTCACAGTCACTAACTCTTTCACCGTACCAAATTTCAGCTCATTACCTTGAAAATTGCGACCAGTACTTAGCTAAACGCAAAAATGTCACGCACAATGGACATTTTCAGGGCCCCAAAAAAAGAAAACGGTGAGAGATATCAAAAAATCGTTTTGAGAAACAAAGTTGCATACCGCGGAGATCTTACACCTATACATTTAACATTTTTCGATACGACCAACCGTTTCCGAGATATATCGATTCAAAAAAATAGGATGAAATTCAGGGCCCCAAAAGAATGTCCGGCCCTGCACCGATTTTAACGCCCAACAATAGGGTTCGTCACAGGCCCCAACTCTTTCACCGTACCAAATTTCAGCTCGATATCTTGAAAATGGCGACCTGTACTTTGCTAAACGCAAAAACGTCACGCACATAAGTACGTACGTACGTACATACAGACAGACTTTTTATTGAAATTTTTTTTCGACTCTGATTCGATTGGTATAGGTTTGAACACTGGGCGACGCGTAGTTTCCGAGATCTCGAAAAATCCTACCACGGCAATATGAAAGCCCATGCGGCTTTCATAACAAGTAGGAGTCCGCGCAGCACGACCTGCTTTTGATGAGACGGTGGCGCAGCAGCAAGGGGCCAGCAAGAGGGGTTATAATCTCAAACAACAACTTCGTTGGTGGCAAGGCCTGCGGAATTGCGTTTCGGACCTTCGACCCGATTGCGAGGAAATGTAGGAAAATTATAAAATGTTGTGAATATCTATGACTTTAGTCATTTTTTCAAGTTTTTCCGTATTGATTTTGATAAGTTATGTACTTGTCCACTATACAATACAAAATATCTTTTTATTTATACATTTTGATACATGTTTCGGCCCTGTGAGCCTTCTTCAGTCAAAATCATAAAATTCTCCTAGATCATTCTAAAGGTTGGTCTCTCATAAAAAAAAATGTAAATCAAATTTTACATCGTCAGGATGCTTAAAATACATGAATATAAAATGCTTAAAGACATTAAAAGATTTAAAAATGCACGAAATTTTGAAACGTGGGCTCCATTCTTGTTAATCTATTTCCAAAACAAGGGACCTGGAACAATAAAATTACCTATTGAAAAGGTTAAAACGATTTATTATAGATAATTTTCCGTAGAATTCAATTAGACCATCATTTAAATTTTTACCAATTATTATATACATTTGGGCCCCATTTTTTTTTTCAAAAACCAAAAACATTTAATAACCCCTTCAGGGCCCCAAAATAAGAAAACGGTGAGAGATATCAAAAAATCGTTATGAGTAAAAAAGTTGCATACCGCGGAGATCTTACTCCTGTGCATTTAACGTTTTTCGATGCGACCAACCGTTTCCGAGATATATCGATTCAAAAAAAAAAGTTTGAAATTCAGGGCCCCCCAAAAAGATCCGGCCTTGCACCGTTCTTAACGCCCGACAACAGGTTTCCTCACAGAGTCCAACTCTTTCACAGCTCATAATTTCAGCTCGATATCTTGAAAATTGCGACCCGTACTTCGCTAAACCCAAACATTTCACGTACAATGGACATTTTCAGGACCCCAAAAAACGAAAACGGTGAGAGATATCAAAAAATCGTTTTGAGTAAAAAAGTTGCACCCCGCGGAGATTTTACACCTGTACATTTAACGTTTTTCGATACGACCAACAGTTTCCGAGATATATCGATTACAAAAAAAAGTTTGAAATTCGGGGCCCTCCAATAAGATCCGGCCCTGCACCTTTTTTAACCCCGACAACAGACTTCCTCACAGGGTCCAACTCTTTCACAGGTCAAAATTTCAGCTCAATATCTTGAAAATTGCGACCTGTACTTCGCTAAACCCAAAAATTTCACGCACAATGGACATTTTTATGGCCCCCAAAAACGAAAACGGTGGGAGATATCAAAATATCGTTTTGAGTAAAAAAGTTGCATACCGCGGAGATCTTACACCTGTATATTTAACGTTTTTCAATACGACCAACAATTTCCGAGATATATCGATTCCAAAAAAAAGTTTGAAATTCAGGTGCCCCCAAAATGATCCGGCCTTGCACCGTTTTTAACGCCCGACAACAGGTTTCCTCACAGAGTCCAACTCTTTCACAGCTCAAAATTTCAGCTCGATATCTTGAAAATTGCGACCTTTGCTTGGCTAAACCCAAAAATTTCACGCACAATGGACATTTTCAGGGCCCCCAAAAACGAAATGGTGAGAGATATCAAAAAATCGTTTTGAGTAAAAAAAAAGTTGCATACCGCGGAATCCTTACACCTGTGCATTTAACGTTTTTCGATACGACCAACCGTTTCCGAGATATATCGATTCCAAAAAAAGTTTGAAATTCAGGGCCCCCCAAAATGATCCGGCCCTGCACCGTTTTTAACGCCCGACAACAGACTTTCTCACAGGGTCCAACTCTTTCACAGGTCAAAATTTCAGCTCGATATCTTGAAAATTGCGACCTGTACCTGGCTAAACCCAAAAATTTCACGCACAATGGACATTTTCAGGGCCCCCAAAAACGAAAACGGTGAGAGATATTAAAAAAATCGTTTTGAGTAAAAAAGTTGCATACCGTGGAGATCTCACACCTGTACATTTAACGTTTTTCGATACGACGAACCGTTTCCGAGATATATCGATTCAAAGAAAAAGTTTGATATTCAGGGCCCCCCAAAACGATCCGGTCCTGCACCTTTTCTAACGCCCGACAACAGATTTCCTCACAGGGTCCAACTCTTTCACAGCTCAAAATTTCAGCTCGATATCTTGAAAATTGCGACCTGTACTTCGCTAAACCCAAAAATTTCACGCACAATGGACATTTTCAGGGCCCAAAAAAACGAAAACGGTGAGAGATATCAAAAAATCGTTTGAGTAAAAATGTTGCATACCGCGGAATCCTTACACTTGTGCATTTAACGTTTTTCGATACGACCAACAGTTTCCGAGATATATCGATTCCAAAAAAAAGTTTGAAATTCAGGGCCCCCAAAACGATCCGGCCCTGCACCGTTTTTAACGCCCGACAACAGATTTCCTCACAGGGACCAACTCTTTCACAGATCAAAATTTCAGCTTGATATCTTGGAAATTGCGACCTGTACTTCGCTAAACAAAAAATTTTCACGCACAATGGACATTTTCAGGGCCCCAAAAAACGAAAACGGTGAGAGATATCAAAAAATCGTTTTGAGTAAAAAAGTTGCATCCCGCGGAGATTTTACATCTGTACATTTAACGTTTTTCGATACGACCAACAGTTTCCGAGATATATCGATTCCAAAAAAAAGTTTGAAATTCAGGGCCCCCCAATAAGATCCGCCCCTGCACCGTTTTTAACGCCCGACAACAGACTTCCTCACAGGGTCCAACTCTTTCGCAGGTCAAAATTTCAGCTCGATATCTTGAACATTGCGACCTGTACTTCGCTAAACCCAAAAATGTCAGGCACAATCGACATTTTCAGGGCCCCCAAAAACGAAAACGGTGAGAGATATCAAAAAATCATTTCGAGTAAAAAAGTTGCATACCGCGGAGATCTTACACCTGTACATTTAACGTTTTTCGATACGACCAACCGTTTCCGAGATATATCGAATCAAAAATAAGTTTGAAATTCAGGGCCCCCCAAAACGATCCGGCCCTGCACCTTTTCTAACGCCCGACAACAGATTTCCTCACAGGGTCCAACTCTTTCACAGCTCAAAATTTCAGCTCGATATCCTGAAAATTGCGACCTGTACTTCGCTAAACCCAAAAATGTGACGCACAATGGACATTTTCAGGGCCCCAAAAAACGAAAACGGTGAGAGATATCAAAAAACCGTTTTGAGTATAAAAGTTGCATACCGCGGAGATCTTACACCTGTACATTTACCGTTTTTCGATACGACCAACAGTTTCCGAGATATATCGATTCCAGAAAAAAGTTTGAAATTCAGGGCCCCCCAAAAAGATCCGGCCCAGCACCGTTTTTAACGCCCGACAACAGACTTTCTCACAGGGTCCAACTCTTTCACAGGTCAAAATTTCAGCTCGATATCTTGAAAATTTCGACCTGTACTTGGATAAACCCAAACATTTCACGCACAATGGACTTTTTCAGGGCCCCCAAAAACGAAAACGGTGAGAGATATCAAAAAATCGGTCTGAGTAAAAAAGTTGCATACCGCGGAGATCTTACACCTGTACATTTAACGTTTTTCAATATGACCAACCGTTTCCGAGATATATTGGTTCCAAAAAAAGGGGATGAAATTCAGGGCCCCCCAAAAATTTCGGGCCCTGCACCGATTTTAACGCCCAACAATAGCGATCGTCACAAGCCCTAACTTTTACACCGTACCAAATTTCAGCTCGATATCTTGAAAATTGCGACCTGTACTTTGATAAACGCAAAAACGTCGCATACATACATACAGACTTTTTCCAATATACCACGGCTATATGAAAGCCTATAGGATCTTTAGATCCGGCTTTCATAACAAGTTGGAGTCCACGCAGAACGACCTGCTTTTGATGAGATGGTGGCGCAGCAGCAAGGGGCCAGCAAGAGGGGTTATGATCTCAAACAACAACTTCGTTGGCGGCAAGGCCTGCGGAATTGCATTTCGGACCTTCGACCCGAGTGTGAGGAAATGTAGGAAAATTATAAAATGTTATTCTAGGTAATGCTGACACCATCACATGGTTATGAAAGCCGGACGTCCTCGGTAGTGGAAAATATCTTACTGCTGTAAATACATGATTCAACTTATTGATAAGGTTAAAACGAGTTATTATAGATAATTTTCCGTAGAATTCAATTAGACCATCAGTTGAATTTTTACCAGTTATTATATACATTTGGGCCCCATTTTTTTTTCAAAATCCAAATCATTTAATAACATCAAAACGGTGAGAGATATCAAAATATGATAAGAGGTAGAAAAGTTGCAAATCACTCAGATCTTACACCTGTAGATTTAACTTTTTCGATAGGATCGACGCTTTCCGAGATATAACGATTCGAAAAAAAGAATGAAATTCGCGGCCCCAAAAAAGGAAAATGGTGAGAGATATCAAAAAATTATAAGAGTTAAAAAAGTTGCTAATCACTGAGGTCCTATATCTGTAGACTTTACTTTGTTCGATACGGCCAACCGTTTCCCAAATATAACGGTTCGAAGAAAGGAAGAAATTCAGGGCCGCAGAAAATGAAAACGGTGAGAGATATTAAAAAATCTTAAGGGTTGAAAAAGTTGCTAATCATTGAGTTCTTACACCTGTAGATTTAACTTTGTTAGATACGGCCAACCGTTTCCGAGATATAACGGTTCGAAAAAAAGGAAGACATTCAGGGCCCCAGAAAAGGAAAACGGTGTGAGATATCAAAACATCATCAGGGGTAAAATAAAGGATGAAATTCAGGGCCCCAAAGAAAGGTCCGTCCCTGCACCAATTTTAACGCCCGACAACAGAGTTCCTCACAGGCCCGATTTCTTTCCCCGTACCACATTTCAGCTCGATATCTTGAACATTCCGACCTGTAGTTTGCTAAACGTAAAAACGTCACGCACATACGTACATTTTCAGGGCCCAAAAAAAAGACAACGCTGAGAGATATCAAAAAATCGTTATGGGTAAGGAAGTTGCATACCGCGGAGATTTTACACCTGTGTATTTAACTTTTGTCGATATGTCAAAACCGCCTCCGAGATATATCGATTCCAAAAAAAAGTTTGAAATTCAGGGCCCCCAAAAAACATCCGGCTCTGCACCGATATTAACGCCCAAAAATAGGGTTCCTCATAGGCTCTAGCTCTTTAATCGCTCCAAATTTCAGCTTGATATCTTGAAAATGTCGACCTGTACTTTGCTAAACCAAAAACGTCACGCACCTACGCACATCTTCAGGGCCCCAAAAAAGAAAACGGTTTGAGATATCAAAAAATCGTTTTGAGTAAAGAAGTTGCATACCGCGGGGATCTTACACCTGTACTTTAACGTTTTCGATCCGATCAGCCGTTTCCGAGATATATCGATTCCAAAAAAAAGTTTGAAATTCAGGGCCCCCAAAAAAGGTCCGGCTCTGCACCGTTTTTAACCCCCGAAAACAGGTTTCCTCACAGGGTCCAACTCTTTCACCACTCCAAATTTCAGCTCGATATCTTGAATATTGCGACCTGTACTTCGCTAAACCCAAAAATGTGACGCACAAGGGACATTTTCAGGGCCCCAAAAAAGAAAACGGTGAGAGATATCAAAAAATCGTTTTGAGCAAAAAAGTTGCATACCGCGGAGATCTTACACCTGTACTTTAACGTTTTTCGATACGACCAACCGTTTCCGAGATATATCGATTCAAAAAAAACTTGAAATTTTGGGCACCCAAAAAATCGGGCCCTGCACCGTTTTTAACGCCCGACAATTGGTTTCCCCACAGGGTCTAACTCTTTCACCGCACCAAATTTCAGCTCGATATCTTGATAATTGCGACCTGTACTTCGCAAAACCCAAATATGTCATGCACAATGGACATTTTCAGGGCCCCAAAATAAGAAAATGTTGAGAGATATCAAAAAATCTTTATGAGTAAAAAAGTTGCATACCGCGGAGATCTAACACCTGTACATTTAACGTTGTTCGATAAGACCAACTGTTTCCGAGATATGTCGATTCCAAAAAAAAGTTTGTAATTCAGGTCCCCCCAAAAAGATCGGGCCCTGCACCGTTTTAACGCCCGACAACAGGTTTCCTCACAGGGTCTAACTCTTTCAAGCTCCAAATTTCAGCGCGATATCATGAAAATTGCGACCTGTACTTCGCTCAACCCAGAAATGTCACGCACAATGAACTTTTTCAGGGCCCCAAAAAAAGAAAACGGTGAGAGATATCAAAAAATCGTTTTGAGTAAAAAGGTTGCATACCACGGAGATCTTACACATGTACATTTAACGTTTTTTGATCCGACCAACCGTTTCCGAGATATATCGATTCCAAAAAAAAAGGTTTGAAATTCAGGGCCCCCAAAAAAGATCCGGCCCTGCACCGATTTTAACGCCCAACAATGGTGTTCGTCACAGGCACTAACTCTTTCACCTTACTAAATTGCAGCTTGATATCTTCAAAATTGCGACCAAAACATTGCTAAACGCAAAAATGTCATGCACAATGGAAATTTTCAGGGCCCGAAAAAAATAAAACGGTGAGAGATATCAAAAAATCGTTTTGAGTAAAAAAAGTTGCATACCGCGGAGATCTTACACCTGTACATTTAACGTTTTTCGATCCGAACAGCCGTTTCCGAGATATATCGATTCCAAAAAAAAGTTTGAAATTCAGGGCCCCCAAAAAAGATCCGGCCCTGCACCGTTTTTAACCCCCGACAACAGGTTTCCTCACAGGGTCCACCTCTTTCACCGCTCCTAATTTCAGCTCGATATCTTGAATATTGCGACCTGTACTTCGCTAAACCCAAAAATGTGACGCACAATGGACATTTTCAGGCCCCCAAAAAAAGAAAACGGTGAGAGATATCAAAAAATCGTTATGAGTAAAAAAGTTGCATACCGCGGAGATCTTACAACTGTACATTTAACGTTTATCGATACGACCAACCGTTTCCGAGATATATCGATTCCAAAAATAAGTTTGAAATTCAGGGCCCCCAAAAACATCCGGCCCTGTACCGTTTTTGACGCCCGACAATCAGTTTCTTCACAGGGTCTAACTCTTTCACCGCTCAAAATTTCAGCTCGATATCTTGAAAATTGCGACCTGTACTTCGCTAAAGCCAAAAATGTAACGCACAATGGACATCTTCAGGGCCCCAAAATAAGAAAACGGTGAGAGTTATTAAACAAGTAGTTCCGTAAAGAACTATGCAGCCTATTTTCATATATCCTGCTCATGTTAATTGCCTCTATCAACGTACAAAATTTCAGTTTAATTGCTGTAACAGATTCGTAGATATTGAGAACCGTCTAAATATTTCAGATTGTCGCCAGGTTGGATTTTTATTTTTGTACTATTACATTAAGATTATTGTGTACGTGTGGTATTCAAACTTCAATCGCATGATTAGAACACAAGAAGTAAAAACGAGATTTTAAAATTACGCACTGCAGCCATCTTGTGATTATGCAAACAATTGAAATAAATTAGATGCCAGTGGATCAACATTTGTATAAGCATTTAACGTGCAACGTTTCACAGCACTCGGATAGTTAATTCGCGAGAATCGTCCATTTAAATATTTATACTTCGCGTCACCGCCATGTTGAATTTGTGCTCACCAGGTTAATGATAGTCCTATAGGTGAACATATGTTCATAGTCTCTATGAACATAAAAAAATTCAGTTTGGTTGCTGTAAAAGATTCATAGATAATGAGAACCGTCTAAATATTTCGGAAGCTCACCATTTAGGATTGTTATATATATAGGCCATAGAATTATGTACCATTCAAGGACAATTATTGCCTAGGTTCATTATTCAAACTTTCACTTCGATCGCATGATTACGACACAAGAAATAAAAACTTAATTTTAAAATTTCGCACAGCCGCCATATTGAGGTTATGTAAACAATTGATTTAAATTAGATGGCAGTGCATTACAATCTGCAAAATCATTTACTGTACCACATTTCACTGCGCTCAGAGAGTTAAATCACGAGAAAAGTCTATTAAAATATTTCAAATTCGCTTGGTCGCCATGTTCGTTTTGTACTTTACATGTTTATGAAATATACATATGTAAACTTGTATCAGTACCCTTTATCACCGTACAAAATTGCAGGGTAATATCTGTAATAGTTTCGGAGATATAGAATGTCAGTGAAATATTTCGCACAGCCGCCATTTTGAGGTTATGTAAACAATTGAACTAAATTAGACTCCAGTACATTACTATGTGTATAAACACTTGCTGTACCTAGTTTCATTACGTTTGGATGGTTAAATAGTGAGAAAAGTCTATTAAAAGTCTCAATTTCGCTTGGTCGCCATGTTCGTTCTCTACTTTACAAGTTTATGAAATATACATAGGTAAACTTGTATCAGTACCCTTTATCACCGTACTAAATTGCAGGGTGATATCTGTAATAGTTTCGGAGATATAGAATGTCAGTGAAATATTTCGCACAGCCGACATTTTGAAGTTATGTAAACAATTGAACTAAATTAGACTCCAGTGCATTACAATGTGTATAAACATTTGCTGTACAAAGTTTCATTACGTGTGGATAGTTAAATCGCGAGAAAAGTCTATTTAAAAGTCTCAACTTCATTTGACCGCCATGTTGGTTTTGTAGTCAGCAGGTTTTTGAAAGTCTCATAGGTGAACTTCTAGTAGTACCCTTTATCACCGTACACAATTTCAGGGCGATATCGGTAATAGTTTCGGAGATATTGAATGCTAGTGAAATATTTCGCACAGCCGCCATTTTGCATTGGTGAGACGTAACAAAATTTGAAGGGCACGGTCGAGGTCGCCGGGAATAGTGCTATGAACATACCGAGTTTCATTGAAATCGCTCCAGCCGTTTAGATTTTATTAGGGGGGGACACACACACGAATCACACACACACACACGCACACACACACGGACAAAAGGTGATCTCATAAGCCTATTTTTTCAAAATTGAAAATAGGCTAAAATCGTTATGAGAAAAAAGTTGCGTACAGGGGAGATCTTACACCTGTACTTTTATCATTTTCCGATACGATCAGCCGTTTCCGTGATATATTGGTTCCAAGAAAAGGGATAAAATTCAGGGCCCCCAAAAAAGGTCGGGTCCTGCACCGATTTTAACGCCCAACAATAGGGTTTGTCACAGGCCCCAACTCTTACACCGTACCAAATTTCAGCTTGATATCTTGAAAATTGCGACCTGTACTTTGCTAATCGCAAAAACGTCACATACATACATACAGACAGACTTTTTCCAACATACCACGGCTATATGAAAGCCTATAGGATCTTTAGATCCGGCTTTCATAACAAGAGTTTAGTGCTTTTCAGTCGGTCAACACGAATGTACCCAAAAGAGATGGGTTATGCCCTAATCCTGAAATAAATTACATGAGATTAATAAAACACTAGGATGACCAGTTTCGATCGTCAAGCGATCATCATCAGATCCATTACACTTAGGCTATAAAATCTATGTTTGAAATACAGGTGAAAATATTTACAATATGTACAATTATTTAGTTGCAGTATTGGTACTGCAACTGTCAGTGTATGCTAAATGCAGTATATATGATGTTAGGTGAAATGCTTAATGGTGATAGCTATCCGGAGTTTGTACTTTGGAGAGATTATATGGTTGTAAAAATCAACTATGGTTAAACTATAAAATTATAGGCTAACTACTTATCTGATTGTCTTCCTTACTACAGCTACTCGCAGTTTTCGTGCTTACTGTAACTCACGGTGCGGTGGACTGCGGTGGTTATCTTAACGACTGGTTTTTCCCTGCCTTCTCCCTCCTGCCCATACGTGCTGTGCGGAGTCATAGCGATGTGTTTATGTGAGGTGTTGCCAACCTAGATAAGATGTATGTTATTGAATGAGGTGGGTCTACAACTATTAAAGACCGTGGATTAGCCCTCGCCACGCGTGGAGCATAACCCATTCGAACTAAGCGTTGATGGTCTTATGAGGACGTCCCGGCACCTTTAATACTGCCGCGAATATGGGCCTTGGTTTATTGCAGAAGAAAAGTACATCGTACACCTGATCCAGATAACATTTACCTATTAAAATACCCCTAATCCCCCCCCCCCTTTTTTTATCTAGCTTGGCTGTGTCGCTAAATTGTGTCTTGTTTCCGACAGGGTGTGTTTTTTAGTAGCGTGAAGAGGGGTGAGCTCTCCATGAACATGTGTTCATTTAGATTGTTGAGATTGTTTCGTTTGGCTAGGTGTATCTCGATTGCTTCCTTTATGTCAAGAGCTCTGCCTTTCGATTCGTGATGGATTATTTTAAGGTCCGACTCTATGTTGGTAAAGCTGTGCCCCGCGTCACACATATGTTCGCACACGGCTGAATGTGTTCCGTATCTTATCGCATTCCTATGTTCGTAGAACACTTGCTTGAGTAGTAATGGTGACTTTAGTTATGTCTCTTTGAAGAACTTTCACAAAAGTAGAGACATATAATAGACTACCGGTAAGTCATATGAAGACAAAGTCTTGAGAGATAAATTGCGTAGGAATAGTTATCCGTAGCACTGGAAGTTGTACAGTTCACGTCTTAATGTTCATTTTATAGACATGTCGCAGGAACACGTAACATGTGATCTAGGTTTGATCACTAATAATGTCGAAAGACGTTGCGAAGCGAAGTTTTACTAACACTTCTTGATGCTGAAATTAAGGTGAGACGTAAACAGTTTGAAGTTTTAAGTCCGGTATTCAAGACGGGTGAACCGCATGGTGACGGTCTAGGAAAGCACACAGAGGTCAGCCCAGCAGGCCATTTAAATAGCCAGACAGGCGATGTTCGAGAGACATCCATGGCGCTGGATTGGCGTAGCCAGGCCACGAGTGGAGAAGAAGGGCGGCGATTGGCTGACGCGTAACAGCTGCGTGGTGGGTGGCCAATGAGCGCGCAGCTAATGGTGTCCAGTTGACCACGAGGTTTCTTGAGTGCATGACTACCGTGGTACTTTACTAGAACACTTAGAGAATTTTCTGAGGAAAGAACTAGGCTTATGCACTAACAAGTAAGTGAATAATTTTACAATATATTTGGGTTAACATGAAAGTGTTTTACAAAACGAAATGTCACACGTGGTGACCAGATTAGGTCATGAAAAAATGAAACTTTATCTGACTTACACTTTCACAAAACTTGCAAAATTAACAAATTAATTATTCGCAAATGCGAACACCAATTGCCATTTCCTGGCGCGATATCAATAGTCTGTTTTCATTCAAATTTGTAGGTCTTTTTTTAAGTTTTCGGGTCATTTTATGCGATTTTTGCAGTCATTTTATAGGTCACTAGCAGTAGTGCCCGGCTTCGCCCGGTGGATTTATTTGTTTTATGGATGATAATGAATACTGATTTTACTACAGAACAGGCACATGATACTTAAACTTACAGAAAATAAATATTTACAAAAAATAACTTTTTGTGGTGGTGGTAGTAGTGGGGGTGATAAGTAGTACAGTATAATGGACGTAACATTCAGGTCATTTTCCCGTAATGATAATGATAATAATGAATAGGGAAATGGCTATTTACTAACTACAGTACCAATACATGTAATTTACAAACGAATTGAAAAATATGATTAGAAAGAGGAGTAAGTGAAATAAAAGACACTGCCTAGGGCCTATATCTCATTGGCTGTTAGAAAAGGAGAGACCAATAGTGTCGTCTTTTGTCGCACAGCGCCGTAGGAAAATAATCAGAGCACTTTGGAAAATTTGGCAGTCCCAAGCTCCTGAGGTAGCAATAGTGTCTTTTATCGCCACATAGCGCTCAAGGATGAGGATTGGAATAAATGAAAGTAAATTTTAAAGCACCAATGCTTATTGCAGCTGATAATCTGAATGTACTGCACCAACCACCATCGCACTTATACAGAGGCATACTATTTGCATGATGATAACTATTTCAAGGGCCCTAAGAAATCTTTTCGCAATAATTACTCTCCGTGACTGCAATTTATAAGCAGCGCAAGATGTAACTATTTTTGCAATTCTGCACCAGAACACTGGTAGGGGTGACGTGATGCAGCTCGCATTGCCAGCCAACAATAGACTTATTAAAATATTCTTACACTACTACGGACATGAATGGTTCTAGGGCCTTAACCCTCCGTTGGGCACAGCTAGCTGGACAGGCGCCTCAAATCTATTCTTGCCCCCCCCCCCCCTCCTGCCCAAGAGTGTCTATGTGGCTGTTGATTTTAGTATCTTCCTAACTCTAGGTCCCGTTCCAAATGCTCCAAGTTTGTTTTCTTGTCGTCTGTGTTAAAGGAAGGAATTACCCTGCATGCCAGTGAGGTCCACTGTGTCCAAACTCGTTCGACTTTGGAAGGTTCGTATTTCCTTATTATTCCATCGCAATATTGCTTATTTTACTCATTTAATGAATAAGAAATACATAGATTGTGGTTATTTCGTGGAATAAACGGGTGTCGAATTATGAATGCTATGAATGTCACAAAGCAATCTGCCGGCCCCTTACAGATACACTATGACTTACCAACCTTGCACATTACTGGGCCATTGTAGCTTTACTGCTCAGCATTCCAACGGTGATTCCATGTAAAAATGACTCTATTGTGCAGTATTTTATTTTGTAATTGAAACTTTATTTAAGTTTTGTTTGTATTTTAATGTTTGTTTGAATTTTTCTAATGAAAACTGAATGCAATTTGATGGTGGGTTGTAAATGTGAGCTATTTTTAAAAAAATATTTTGTAAGCAATACATTACAGTAAGATTTTTAAAACCTGATGTTGAATAAACTCCCAATGTATATCCTAATGTATGCTGCTTTTCAATTAAAAATAAATGCGTTAATTGGGTGTTAATGATATTTTTGCAACAGGTGCCTGAACTCGGGAGTCGCCGAGGTGCGCTCGACGGAGGGATAAAACGTGGTTTTCAAGTTCATTTTGTCTGTTATTCTAAATGTAGGGAATGGAGGGGGTTGTCCAAAATATAAAATTGAACATTGTTACCAGCAGAGTTTATAAGGGTAAGTATGTAAAATTTGGTGCAATTAGGTGAAATGGTGTAGATTTGTGCTAAAGGGCCTAAATGCAGGGAATGGAGTGGTCTGTCCGAAATTTCATGTAGACAGTGTTACTTGTCAGGTTCCAAAGGTAAGTATGTAGAATTTGCTTCAGATCGGTGCAACGATGTAGATTTGTGCCAAAGAGCTTAAATGCAGGGAATGGAGTGTTCTGTCTGAAATATCAAGTAGACAGTGTTACTCGTCGGTTTCCAAAGGTTAAGTACATTAAGTTTAATTCAGATCGGTGAAACGATGTAGATTTGTGCCAAAGGGCTTAAATGCTGGGAATGGAGTGGTCTGTCCGAAATTTCTTGTAGACAGTATTACTCGTCGGGTTCCAAAGGGTAAGTATGTAAAATTGGGTTCAGATAGGTGAAACGGTGTAGATTTGTGCCAAAGGGCCAAAACGCAGGGAATGGAGTGGTCTGTCCGAAATTTCATGTCGACAGTGTTACACGTCGGGTTCCAAAAGGTAAGTATGTAAAATTCGGTTCAGATCGGTGAAACGGTGTAGATTTGTGCCAAAGGGCCTAAATGCAGGGAATGGAGTGGTCTGTCCGAAATTTAAAGTGGACAATGCTACTCGCCGGGTTCCAAAGGGTAAGTATACAAAATTTGATTCAGATCGGTGAAACAGTGTAGATTTTTATAAATTACAGACAGACAAACAGACAGACAGACAAACATTGACCGTTATATATTGCACCCTTTGAAGAAGTAATATATGGTCATACTTCGCCTAGCTCAATCGAATCGGGGATGGTACATTCATTTCCCACGATATGACATATGTTTTAGGATCATGAGCACACAGGTCAACACTCAAAAATAAAAATAAAAATCTCACAAAAACATATTTAATTATAAACTATAAGGCACTACAAACAAATTAATAAACACAAATAAATGACATAAAAATAAGCTCAAAATCTAAAATGACAATCAACTTATTCCATAATCAAAGGAATCTTCACTATACACATCAATCTGATCAAAGTTACTACGGCTACACCGAGCCTATGACGTCAGATTTCACTTCCATATGGCAACTCCACAAATGTCTATATTAATGAGTTCTACTGACTCGACAATACCTGTCAATCATTATTATTCATTTAAAAATGAATTAACTTTCAGTTCTTTAACATTGAGTTCCTCAAAATGTGTAAACAACATTTACATTTAAGTTAACGATAATAATAATCTCAACTTTGGCTAACACTAATCCAATTATCTCTCTCACATTCAATATGCTAAGTACTACTTCATGGGTTGTCGTGCCATCCTTCAATTAACAAATTACTGACCGAATCAATTAGATGGGCCTCCCCGACTCATCTATATTTGTTTTATCAAAAGAACACCTCTTATTTCGTATGCCACACATGGGAATCTGTTATTACTTTATGACATCAATATACGTAATAAACGGCGTTTGAACGATATTTTAGCAGGGAATTATTTCTTATGACCTGTGCTACTGGATTTCAACCTCTAAGCCTACATTACATTGTCAATTTTCTTTTAACACCTCTGTGCTTAAACTACCAGTTGTCTCGCTAGAGAAATTTATAGGCCAGCGACCCTTTCTCAATGGGCCGAGCCCTTCATGTCAGATTTATGACTCTGATCTCCCTTCTACAGTGTCGCGTGGGGATACTCCTTTAAGAACACTGCTCAGCCAAGCTTCACACTACAACTCTCTTCATTTATGGAAGGCTTTAATATTTATGTTCCTACTGTTATTATATTACAGTTACTTATTAGCCAACACACAGCTCATACGGGTAATAGAATCAATCTATGGGCATCAACATTGCACGAAAAATATGCGATCTTTAATTACGGGGCTACTCAACTTTTAAACCACCGACGGTTTCACATAATATCAATTCCATGGGATTAACCACCAATACTGGGAGATTCGAAGATACCAGGGGAATAGGACACAACACAACTGTCCCCAAATTGGTGGAACACGTCTCAGTCCCCATAACGGTAATTAATTCATGCAACAAAGCGGGACTCACGCCAGTCCTCAGTACGAATACATTTGCTCCCCAATTCCAACGTCGACTTAGATCCGTCATACTCTTTCCGCTGCAACTACGCTCATAATTGAAGATTCCTGATCTTATTCCTGATAAAATCACTTGGTTCTACTATTTACTCCTCGCTTATTTCAGCGATATCAATCAATATTTTTCCTTTAAAGCCTTCCATGAAGAATTATTAATCCTTTAAGCCGTTCTTAGTATTCCCACAACTAACTTTACTTTATCAACTCAACAAAATTTTACACTCTGGCACAAAATAATGCCTATCAAACATATGTGGTTATATTTCCCTAATTCACACGTTTACACTCTCTTCATTCGTCTCATCCAAGAATTGTAGGTATTAGCGTATTTCTACCCTGGTCCTAACATCTGCTTGAACGAATGACAGTCTCAGAACTCCTACCAGTCTGATCCCTGTTCATCTCGGATATATTCTATTTCCAATGTCTATATTCGGGCTCTCCCGTGGTGTAGGGGTAGCACACCTGCCTCTCACCCGGAGACCCCGGTTTCGATTCCCGGCTCCGTCAGGTATTTTAGAAACTGACGTGAGGGCTGGAACGGGGTGCACTCAGCCTCGTGAGGACAATTGAGTAGCTGTCTGACAGTGAGGCAGCGCCCCGGTCACGAAAACCAAGATTAACGGCCGAGGAGAGCCGACGCACTGACCACGTGTCACCCCAATATCTGTAGGCCATATGGCTGGGCAGTGGTCGCTTGGTAGGCCTAGGCCCTTCATGGGCTGTAGTGCCACGGGGTAAGTTAGTTATATTCGGGCTCTATCGGCACTGACTTCACTCGTACTGGCGCGATGCTTTTCCAAACGGCTACGATAATGTTCTATCGCCGCGTTTCTCTTTAAATACCGTTCCTCTAGAACCGCAGTCTAGTCTCGAACTGGCACTCTGCTATACGTGGTCCTCACGCTGGTTACACGTATGAATGCCTATCACTTGAGATCCTCACTAGGATTCCGACAACTCAATATTCTGAAGTCTAAACTAGCTTCGAACTGTTAGGCCACTATCGACTTGTAACTACTTTGATATAATGTCCCGCGGACAAATACTCTTGTCATGACCTTCTCAATCAACGGCAAGTTCAGGCTATCTTATAACGCGATGACTCCACTCGAGTCTCGAACGTACTTGTTAACACGGCGTAACCTCTCAAGGTTTACGAATACTTAAGCACTTCTGCACTGGTGAAACAGTATAACACCCTCTCGGCGTTCACGATGTAATGAACTCTTCTGAAACAGTATAAACCCTCGGGTTCCTCGTAAGACTGAACGTTTACTGAAACAGCCCGACACCTTCTCGGTGTTCTCCATAAGACTGAATACTGAATACTTGGTGATACAGCGCGACACCCTTCCGGGTTCGCTTTAGACTGAATACTTCTGCTCTGTCAAACGGGATATTTATTCAATTTGGCTAAAATATAGTCCATTTCTTCCTTTCTAATACTAACTTCTGAAGTAATCCTCGTAGCGAGTTAGAAAAATTACTCCTGTCCTCCCCAGAGTATCTAGGTTCCAAAAATATCTCTTAATTCTGATTTCTATCGTCCAATTCCTCTTAAAAATTACCAAAGTAATTTGTTTCAGTGTGGGCGTTTCTCTTTACTGATATATATGCGCTTGATTCAGGCACCTTCACTACATGACGTAATGCTTAGATCGGCACTTCTTATCCGCTTAATAATTAGATAGCTTTATAATCTTAAAAATTCCCTTTCTAATTATCAATCACTGTGGTGTATTTCAATGTTAATAATTTTCCTCGAAACATGAAATCCCTGTTATTTCACCACATTATCAGTCACGACTACTGCTAATATCACCGTAATAACGCTTGCGTGAGCATTGAGAGGGGACTCCCCTGCTTATTTATCAGCTCTTAGTCACTGTAAAAGTTCCTCTACACGTTGCGTTATCTAAATTATTGGTCGTGATATCATCTCGTGCACGTTCGGATGATTCATCTCATGCTTCTTACTCACAAGATTGCCTGATATGTTTCAACTCCTTGAAATCCATTGTGGCTTATACTGAAGGCTTTAGAAAATGCAATATTTCACCCTTTTTCCATTACATAGTGCAGGATTCGATTCCTTGTGCCTGCATTTTCACCTGCCATCCTATGGTCCTTAAATTCTCTTAATTCATTATTTCATAGAGAATATCTATGGTCCTTACTTTGTGTCCTTTTGGGCCATTCTCAGAAGGGCACATCTCACCCTCCGTCGATTAAATAAATTTCTGAAGGATCGAAGAAATTTATTTACCTTTTATAATCACATAGATATTCTCCTGACTCACTGACTTATTATCGCCCAGCCAAAGCTATTAAAGTTAGAAACATGACAGTTTGGGGATATGTTCGTTGAAAGTCTAAAACGCCCACTAAGGAAGGATTTTTGGATATTCAGGTTCTAAAGGGGGAGTTAAGGGGGTAGACCTGCATTACATTGAATAACAATATCTCCCGATTGGTTTCATTGGGGGATGTGATACTCGGCATATAAACTCATTATTAAGAATAATGTCATTTGCATGGGTAAAATGGATGTGTGTGTGTATCAATTTGTTTTCTAATTGGTATACAAATACTGTTGCTGACATAGCTACTTGCTTTTGCAGTGGCATAATTTTAGTTCTTGCGTATAATTAATTTGAGGGTGTGAGCCAAGGAAATCCAAAGATAGATTTTATTGCACGTTTCTGGAGTATCTGAAGTTCTTTTAACAGCTCCTTCTTACAATACACCCATATGAAATTCATGTACATTAGATGTGAATGTATCAGAGCAAAGCATATATTTTTCAATTGTTGGCTAGCAAAATAATACCAATTTTAGGGCTGATTTTATGTTTTACAATTTCTACATAATTTTTCCAGGTTAGTTTTCCCATCCTTAGTGAATTTCATTATCACCCAAACCATTAGGGGACGATAACCCAGATGTTAGGCCCCTTGAAACAAGAATTATAATCATCATCATCATCTTAATTCTCATTCTCTGAGGGTTGAGGGAATTTCCTTTCCCCCTGTATTTTGTTTCCATTACTCTTATTTTTGTTTTCCATTTCCTCTTCTAGAATGTACAATAAGAATGTAGTTAGTTTTAGTTGTAAGTATGTAGTTAGTTTGTTTATTAGATATATGTCATTGCTCCATTAGACTCTGGTGTGTGAGTGAGTCTGGTGGCAGTTGCATTGTTTATTAGATATAGTTCATTGTTTCATTAGACTGAGATGTGTGAGGGTGCATGTGAGTGTGCGTGGTGACAGACTGTTTTAGTGGTAGTATTTGTTGTTTAGTATTTTATTTCGTTAGTAGAATTTTGGTATTTAATTGTTAGTAGAAGATTAGTAGTTTTGTTAGTAGAATTGCTCTTTACTTATTCCAAATGGGAATAGCAACCTTTCAGAATAAATCGATTCTTTACTTGTCTTATAGACGGTTAGGATATTGGTAATATAGGCTAACTAATGGCTACACTGCGTTCTGCTGCACGGCTGAAAGCAAGGGGAAACTGCAGCCGTAATGCTATTCCCGAGGATATGCACCACTATATGCATAATTATATGTGATGATGGTCTCCTCCCTTGTAAAATTTCAATCCGGAGGTAAACTAGTCCCCCGTTTGGATCTCCGGGTGGAGACTACTCGAGACGGGATTAACATCACAGAAGTGGCAAAGAAGAAATCTGACTTTCTACGGATCGGGGCGTGGAATGTTAGAAATCTGCTAGGAAATGGAAGGTTAGAAAACTTAGAAAGGGAAATGGATAGGTTGAGGTTGGATTTGGTTGGGATTAGTGAAATGCGCCGGCAGGAAGAACAGCACTTTTGGTCAGGTGACTATAGGGTCATTAGCTCTAAATCAAACAATGGCCAAGCAGGGGTTGGTCTCATATTGAGTAGGAAACTTGGACAGCGGGTGGAATATTATGAGCAATATAGTGAACGGATTATTGTAGCAAAAATCAACACTAAACCTACGTGCACCACAGTGGTACAAGTCTATATGCCTACCAGTCAAGCTGATGATGAAGATGTTGAAAAGGTCTACGAAGAAGGTTTCTGAGGTATATCAACGGTGATGAAAATGTTATAGTAATGGGAGATTGGAATGCTGTGGCAGGAAAAGGGAGAGAAGGGAAGATAGTAGGAGATTTCGGATTAGGTGAAAGGAATGATCGAGGAAGCAGGCTGATGGGATTCTGCACCGAGTATGAGTTGGTCTTAGCTAACACCTTATTCAATAACCACAATAGAAGAATATACACATGGATGAGACCAGGAGATACAGGGCGTTACCAAATCGATTTCATTACGGTCAAGCAGAGGTTTTGAAACCAGATTTTGGATTGTAAAACATATCCTGGTGTTGACATCAACTCTGACCACAATCTGGTTTTTATGAAATGCAGATTAAAGTTGAAGAAACTGAAGAAAAATCAAAAGCCGAAAAAGGCAATAGACAGACTGAGAGTGAAGGATGTAAACGAAAGATTCAAGACGAGTATAAAGGAAGTACTAATGAAAAACCATAAACAAACTTCAATTGCAGACTAAAGGGCACTTTTGAAGAATGAAATAACAAAATCCGCAGAAAGAAAAGGTAGGAAAGAAAGAATAGGTAAATACCGTGGATCACTCAGGATATACTATAATTGATGGATGAAAGGCGGAAACACAAGAATGTAAGAGATGTAAAGGGGAAAGTGGAATACAGACGTCTGAGAAATGAGGTTAACAAGAAGTGCAAGGAAGCGAAAGAAGAATGGTTGAAAGAGAAATGTACAGTTATAGAAAATTGTTTGAAATTAGGAAAAGTAGACACATTTTATCGAATGATTAAAAATACTTTTGAGGAAAAGAAGACTAAGTACTGTAATATTAAGGACACAAATGGAAAGCCTCTAACAGATAGGGAAGAAAAGGTTGAGAGATGGAAAGCTTACATAAGTGTTTGTATAAGGGAAAGGAGATTGAGAATCATGTAATGGAAAGGGAGGAGGAAATTGATGAGGATGCAAAAGGAGATTTAATATTGAGATCAGAATTTGACAGAGCATTGGAGGACTTAAGCAGGAACAAAGCACCAGGCATAGATGATGTACCGATTGAGTTGCTACGCTGCATAGGAGATGAAGGTCTGATCAGGTTATTTCACTTGGTGTGTAGGATTTATGAGACAGGTGAGGTACCCCCTGATTTCAAGAAGAATGTTACCATCACTATACCAAAGAAAGTGGGAGCTGACAGATGTGAAGATTACCGTACAATCAGCTTGATTACTCATGCTTCAAAAATCCTGTCTTGAATAATTTACAAGAGGATGGAAAACCAGATAAAAACGGAGTTGGGTGAAGGCCAGTTTGGTTTCAGGAGAAATATAGGAACAAGGGAAGCTGTACTAAGTCTTAGGCTGATTTTGGAATGTAGAATAAGGAAAGATAAAAGAACGTTCATGGCATTTGTAGACTTAGAAAAGGCTTTTGATAACATTGATTGGACTAAAGTGTTTGACATTTTGAAATCTATTGGAATAAAGTACAGGGATTGGAGGGTATTATACAATCTATACAGAAACCAGACAGCAGTCATTCAAGCGGAAGGACATGAGAGAGAAGCTGGTATTCAGAAAGGTGTAAGGCAAGGCTGCAACTTATCACCCATACTTTTCAATATTTATATTGAACAAGCAATGAAGGAAATTGGAGAAAAATTTAAAGTGGGAGTGAAGATTCAAGGAGAAATAATTTCAACTCTGAGATTTGCTGATGACATAGTCATCTTTGCCGACGCGCCTGAGGATTTGAATGAGTTTTTGAATGGTATGGACTCCGTCTTGAGGAAAGAATACATGATGAAAATTAATAAATATAAAACAAAAATACTGGAATGCAGCCGAAATAAATCAGAAACCTCTATGGACATCAAATTGACGGGTGAAAAGCTGAAGGAAGTAGGAGACTTCTGTTACTTAGGAAGAAAAATAACCAGTGATGGACGAAGCAAAGAGGATATAAAAAGTAGTTTGCTTCCGGCAAGGAAAGCATTTCTAATATAAAGGAATCTGTTGACATCGAATATACAGTCGATTTAGGCATTACGAAGTCATTTTTGAAAGCCTTTGTCTGGAGCGTGGCGCTCTATGGAAGTGAAACTTGGACTATTTGTGCAGCAGAAAAGAGGAGAATTGACGCGTTTGAAATGTGGTGTTACAGGAGAATGATGAAGATCAGATGGGTAGATAGAGTTACAAACGAAGATGTATTAAGACGAGTGGGAGAGGAGAGATGTTTCTGGTGACTGCTAATGAAGAGAAGATATAGGTTGGTACGACACATACTAAGACACCCAGGAACAGCAAGCTTAGTTATGGAAGGAAGGGTTGAGGACAAGAACTGTAGGGGTAGACCAAGGTTAGAATATGTTGAACGGATTGCCCCGGGTGTAGGGTGTGGTAGCTATGTAGAGATGAAAGATTAGCTCAGGACAGGGAGGCATGGAGATCTCCATCAAACCAGTCAAAAGACTGAAGACTCAAACAACAACATATATTCTTCTTATTCTCATTATCTAATTAAACTTGCAAGGGCTTCCTTCGCTCTTCTCGTTCTATTTTGTATACATGGCGGCCTCCACTTGACCTGTTCTGTTTGTCCTGTCTGGGTTTATTTTAGCTTCCACTTATGGGACGTCTCCAGAAGTGGGCTATTTGTCATCATCAGCCTCGCTAGTGCGCATCTAGCAGTCTGGCTTACTGGTTCGTTGTCACATCCTGTTTCCTTTCTGAACGGGGCCCTTCGTCCCTCTTCATTCATTTCTTTCTCTTCAAACTACCGAGTTGTAGTTCGATTCCTTTTTTACTTATCGGGTATGCTATGTCCTTACCCGTCTCGTCCCTTCCCTCCTTTATTATCCGTGTCTCCTCCATACTTCTTCCATTCCTTCCTCCTCCTCCTCCTCCTCTTCTTCTTCTCCTCCATCTCATTCTTCTTCGTTTCCTTCTCCATCGTCATCTCTTTCCTCGTCTGAACAATCATCATATTCTTCTTCTTCTATACTATTTTCCTCCTCAGCTTGGATTTCCTCAGCCATCAATCTATCCCATTTTGTAATTAAGGCGCTCCCCTCCATACTGTCGTATACCATCTACCGTTTCTCCTAATCCTGTTTTTGTAAGTGTGCTGTAGTGACCGGTAAATGGTTCAAAACATTTATACAATATAGCATTACTTCGGTTTTACCCAAACATCTTTCAAAGGCCTTTTGATAATAAATAACTGCATTAATTATATCCATACTCTCATATACTTCTTGCTCTGGTATTTCTTGAGGAATTACCTCTTCATCTTCTTCATGTTATTGCTCCATATCATTCTCTTATTATTATTATTCCTCATCCACTTGATCCTGATTATTCTCTTCTTCTTCTTCTTCTTCTTGTCATCGTTTTTCATTTTCACGACAATCTTCATCTTCCATTTGCTTCCATTTATATATTACGGCTCTGGCAGCGTACCCGACATTCCCTTCGTGTTTCCTAACAAGGGAACTGTCCATAAGGGCATATCGAAACCCACAATGAAATTTCGTAGAGATGATGAGGAAACCATAAATTGGCGATGTACAAAAAATTAGCTGCCATTGCGAACTGGAAGGTCCTGAAATCGGCACGGAGATTCCTAATAGGATTACACGCGCTAGCATATAGCTCGACGTGGACAGCCCTGGTGACCAGCTGAAGCGTGCGCGTAACCTTGAGCGCTCTGTGCTAGGCAGATAACACATGTTCCTTTGAGAGAGCAGTCATGAATCCGGCTAATGTTCTAGACATTTAGAGTATGCATTACGTTATTTCCGTGAGAAAGATGCTTGATGAAATTTAATTCCTTTTACAGAAACAATTAAAATTAAAAAGGAAAAATAAAATTAGATGAAAAAAATAAAAATTGAAAATAAATATGCTTCCAAAAATTAAATTAATAATCTTATAAAATTACAATTAAAATTAAGTAAGCTTTTAGAGTTAAAATAAATATGCTTACAAAATTAGTATTATACATAAGAATTATACAAGAATAAAATAATAACATATAAATATAAAAATTAAAAAGATATTACAAATAAAATGTATAAATTAAAATTAGGATAAAATAATTAAATAAATACAAATAAAATATATTAATAATAGTTCTGCCCTATAAAGGGTTAATACAGTACATGTTTTTCAGATAGCTCAATGGTAGTGATGTAATAGTGTATGTTTTTTTTTTTTTTTTTTTTTTTTTTAGCGTATGGCTTTTAGTGCCGGGAGTGTCCGAGGACATGTTCGGCTCGCCAGTTTTGTAGCTGCTTCGAGACGGACACCCAATGGGTGAGCTACAAGTACCGTTCGGGAGGAATGTTGGATGGGAGGGTCGAGGAGTTGGAAGGTAGCGGCTGTGGCCTATAGTTAGGGACCAACCCCGGCATTTGCCTGGAAGAAAGATGGGAAACCACAGAAGACCATCTTCAAGGTTGCCGGCGGGGGGATTCGAACCTCCTCGCCTCCCGGATGTGAGCGACTGCCAACAGTCATGCCGCAACGACCTCGGCTAACTCACCCGGTATAGTGTATGGTGACAATGAGGGAGAAACTATGTTGTTGTTGTTGCTGATTATTTTAGGTGCTGCGACATCGTGGTCATATATATATATATATATATCCCGTACGTATCTGCAAGAAGAAGACGAAAAAGCTCAAGTCGCAAAGAAATTTGTAGAAGTAGCTACAGAGCGAGTTTTAGACTACACCCCTTCTTCAATATACAACACAGATCAGAGTAGTTTCGTGCGCAAAAAGAAAGCGAAGTTTGTTGGAGAGAAACATACAGAAACAGTTGCTCAATCAGTTCCTCCACTCACCCATTCGTTCACAATTACGCCTACAATATAGTATGCCCGGTACACTTTTCCCAAAATTATTCACTGTACTACAGGAGGCAACTGGAACTTTCAGTCCGAGAGTTTCCAAAGAAATGTTTCATGCCAGAAATATAATTGTAACAGCCACAAAATCAGGAAAATGGGGGAAAAAGAATTAAAATATTGGTTTAAAGAATCTTTTTTCCCATTTGTGGAAGAAAAGTGTTTACTACTGTTTGATTCCTGGACTACTTATAGTGATAAAAAAAATGTCTTCAGGACATTCCTCCAGGCAACCGTATAGAAATTCTCCAGATTCCTCCCGGCACTACAGAGAAAATACAGCCCTTGGATAAGTTTTTCTCCCGGCAATGGAAAGCTTTGTATCACCGTTTAACAGACATTGAGTCGGCTTGTGAAGACGTTCAGTTTGTTGTATATCAGAGAAACAGCGTACCGAAAATGCAATCCTTCATTCATTTTCAATTTTCTTTCCCACGGTTCAAGGACATGGTTAAATATTCGTGGTTCGCAAACAATTACTTAACGGGAGAGACCTTCCGAGTTCGAAGTGCCTGCGAAATTTTGTCTTCAAATAAGTAAGGAAACTGTGAAGAACAATGTGGCCTCAAAGTGCATATTCGTTGTGCATGTTGCCAATAATATTTCTGTTTTTATCATGCGATTAACGAACCTCATTTATGTTTCACGTTCGTTCCCTAACAATGAAGTGTCCTTGGCGCGTGGTAGCCTGCCAGTTCGTTCTCTCCCTCTCTCTCTCTCTCTCTCTCTCTCTCTCTCTCCAGCACAACTGCAATTCCCCTCCGCTGTGCGCCTTACGAGCCAGCAAGATGCAAGGGTTGTCCAGTATTTGCGTTGTCACATGGATTTTGTATCAAAAATTCGATACCTTCCAGTTCGCAATGACAGCTAATTTTTTGTACATCGCCAATTTATGGTTTCCTCATCATCTCTACGAAATTTCATTGTGGGTTTCGATATGCCCTTAAGGACAGTTCCCTTGTAAGTACGTTCACTGTTCTGCCTACAGCTGTTTCTTCCAGGTGCCTCACTGTAACTGGTAACGAGTACAATTGCTTCATACACTATATCATTAATTTATCATTACCATGACATCTCTCTAATGCCTTTTGATAGTATCTTATATTATTGTTTGTACAACTTCCATCTTATCGTACTCTTCTTCAGACGAATTGTCATCTCCCTTTTCATCCTTCCTTTCCTCTTCTTTGGGCAACTTCCTCCTGTTTAGGGTTTTCCCTTTAATCCGCCTCTTCCATTCTCTGTATTTCCTTCTATTGATATAAAAGGATTTTTCTTCTTTCCTCTTCCCCATAGATGTACTTTTCTTTTGTTTCTTATTTCCCATCTTTCTTCTATTCTTTTTCCTTAATTTCCAACTATAAAACGGTTGCGGAGTACTCGTACCCGTTCGGTCTATAGTTGTACTTTCCTTGGTACTTTGAGCTGCTATTCCAGTCAAGCCCTTTTCAATATTTTGACCTTTTTCTTGAGTTTCTTCTGCATCCTGGATGGCTATCTCTTCAGCTACTATCTGGCTATCCTCTACTTCTTCTCTATAATCCATTTCTTCTTCTGGCGCTTGAACAATGACTACTAATGACGGTTTTCCCTATCATAATATTGAATCCTGAGTCTATCGTTTACTTCTTCGACGTCCTGAGGGGATTCTAATGATACATTCCTATCGAACCTAAATTCAGATTCTACTTGCATCTGCATTTCTGGGATGGGACTTACAACGTTAGATATTACAATTCCTTGCCCTGATTCCATTTGAGTCGGCTTTTCGGGAACCTTGCTTATGACATGATAATTTTCTTGCTCTGCGAGCCCAAACCTTTCCTTATTTTCTAAAGATGCAATGTTACCATCTACTTGTGCAACATTTTCTTTAACATTTTTCTCATGCACTTGTTTCATACATTTTACCTGTGCAATATTTTCTTTGCAATTTTCATGCTCAACATCACCTTTACAATTTTCCACCTGCTCTTTTCTTATACGTTCCTTAAATCTTTCCTTTGTTATCTCCAGATTTTTTTTCATTCTCTGAGGTTGAACGTCTTTTAACTCTAGTAAGTCCTGCATTGATATCTTAAATTTCCTTCATATAACTCCATCATGACGTCCGTTGTAATTGTAATCTCTGCTCTTACATTCTTCATCTGTTAAGTCATACCTAACCACTTATCCTGATCTTTAAAATTTATTCTGATTCGAATTTTCCTTAATTCCTCCCATATTTCCTTATTTTCTTCCCGTATTAATTCAATTTCCTCTATGTACTCCTTCACTTCATTCCATGTAGCCATTTCTACCTCCGTAGCCTCCATCGTTACAGATAATACACTGTCCCCGATATGTCATGTGTCAAGATGTCATAACGCACCACGTGATCTAAAGGACGGACAGATGACGCACATGATTGCTTGAGACGTCACTGGCATGGCCACATTGATTCCAAGATGTCCAGAAACATTGAATTATGAAAGGATATAAGGCTCATAATTTACAATTATTATCTGAGGATTTGTGAAAGAGTCTCGAATGACGTAGTAACGTATGGGACCAGTAAGGGAAGAAGATGACCACGTGATCAAGGAGGACTCTGTAGACGGCTCCGTATGCAGAAAGCGAGCTTTGGAGGGGAGCAGATGACTTGAGGTCAGCCACTTGCTTTATATACGCCGACTAGTCAAGACAGTTCCACGAGCGCGCATGAGTCATACTCAACTACAGTCTAGTGGCGAAGGACTGACCGCATCGCTGTGCCAGCATGGCAAAATACGGTATTCAAAGTTATTTATACAATCAGCCAGAACAAGTTATAGCACAGAGAGTTTACGGAGTACAATGAGGCTTCATGTTTCAAAAGTGCGGACAAAACGGGTGCGGTAACAGCCTATATGTTTTCACGAGGTTACAATACCGTAGGAAATGCTGTTAGAGCTAGGCTGGACATTGAAAGTCAATGATATAATTTAATCTGTAAGCTGCTTGAAGCGAGACTCTGTTTACGGAAAGGCGAGGTCATTGTGTCGAGTTACAGTATGAGAGCCAAGGCCAACCACTTGTGACGTGCTCAACACACAGGTGTTTCGAGGCCACGTTTGAGACTGCAATCTCACGGGATATTACGTACGAACTTTGCGTTTTGGAAATAGCTCTAGTTCGAGAACCAAAAGGTTTGTCAAATTGCGGTTTGCGCGATTGTATCCAGAAACTTATAAACTGTCATATTAGACGAGCGGAAATTTTGTGAAATTTTGGACATGATGGTCAACAGACCAGGCATCTATTCGTATCTTGCGAAGAACTTCCAATATCGTAGGATGGCGCACTAAGAAACACGCAACATGGGAGATTTAGGAGGCGGCTGACGTTCCTGGAGACGAGCATGGAGGCCCACAGTCAATCGCAAGTCGACCATGAGGCTTGGAGATGGGTCGAGACCAAATGGCGAGAACTTTGGGAGTCGCCATTGGTCCTAAAAGAACCTCATACTTCTTCAAGAAGAATCCTAAGGTACAGATGACATCACCATGATTCTAAATAGCTAGAATTCTAAGTGAAGTAGAATTTTGTTGTTTGGACCGCACTCATCAAATACTATTGCGATAATTTAAGGGGATCTTTAGTCATTAATTAGACGGTGACATTGGAACATTTTTTCTTACGTTTTCTAGAAAAACAACTGGTTCTTTCAGAAATAGTGCATATAATTCTAGTTAAGTAGTAGATAATCTTAGACATGGAACATTAAATTAGTGAGATATTTGAGAAGATACTGTTAATAAACGTGATCAAAGTTACAGCATAACATCACTAAATTTGTAAGGAATGTTTGATGATAATAATCATTTAAACTAAAAACACAATGAAATTTAAATAATGCTGCACAATTTAAACATTTAAATAAGATAATTAAATTTTTCTTTAAACACACTGATAGCTTAGAATGGTAAATCTAGACACGACATGATGTCATAACTTCTATGATACAGTTAATGAGAATGAATGGCAGGTAATAGTAACGCTGCAATGCTGTAATTAAGATGATAAAGTGTAACGCAGGTAAAATGTGGCGATTTAATGATGTGATTCAAAGATGTTAATATGCGAAGATATGAGAAATAACAGTGCGATAAAAAGGTCACTGTGATATAAATAGGCAGCTAAATAAGTGAGAATAGGCAAAGTATGGTAGCTTTGGTCGAAAATAAGCCTGTGAAATGTGTAGAACGAAGCCATGAGGGCCATTTAAATTATATGTGTGAATTAATGAAAGGTCACTATGTAAAAGGTGTAGTCTATAATTTTGCCTGATGAATATTTTTATAATTCTTTCTGAAATAAAATTACTCAACATCAAGGAGAGTTATACCAGTCAAAGATACCAGTGGAATGTTTAATTATAACGAATCAAAATGTGAATCAAGACAGTATTAAATAATTGTGAGAAGTTTCAGAACTTGAATAATGACTAAACAATTATAAAGGCAAAGACATTTTGCATCCATTACGGGTTAAGAGAAATGTTGCTATGATGTGATGTGAACATTCACATGTGTATATAGGTTGTAAATTTGTTGATAGAATAAGCATGAATATCCACTATGCACCAGTCGTGATCTAGTTACAACGAGATCTAATAGAATAATCCCAATGATATTTTTGTGTTTTCTTTTTAATGCAGTCGGTTTTCTAGAACATCCAAATATGAACTCTATATCAAGCTATGGATGAAAAATAAAAAGTGTAACTAAAACGTAACCCATTGGAGTCAATATGCGGGATCTCCGTAGGTTTAATTATACCCAAAGGCAGGACACAAGGAGATTTTGTCCCAATTAAACATGCATTTCATTTATTTATTTTTGTTTTCACATCAAGACTTAACTTAGTCAATCTCCAAGTGCAGGGGATAGGAATGGTTACTTTATTGGCTGTATTAGTGCTTCGGTGAATAAAAATGTGGAAGTTTTATCTCATATTTTGTGCATATTCTTTCTGTGGCTTCGCAACGTAACGTGGATGGTTGGAGATGACGTTGGGTGGTAATATATGAACCCCAGTCCATGTTCACACCCCCGAGGACACTTGAGGTCTCACTTCTTCTTATCTCTTCTTTATGCCGACGTACCGGTATATCTAATCATCCACGATTTTCTTTTGGTAAAATTTTCTACTACTGTTGTATCGAATTTCAACCTGGGATCGCGATGAGTCGGGCCACGCAATCCAAGGCTGGAATATAGGGCACAGCAAAATGGCGCCCAACGTGGGATGGCTCGAGTAAAACTGGGATACCAGACAGAGAACCAGCAAAATGGTGTCTAGCTCGTTTTTGGCTCAAGTAAGATTGGACATAAGTCAATTAGATTTCATGTATTGCTTGGATGAGCGTTCAGACATGTGGATCAGGTGAGGTTGGGGAAATAAAACCAACTGAGATCTGGTACCCAACTTAACTGTTCTACATGGCTGTGACGTTATTTAAGTTGCGTATGCGAAGGCTAGGGAATGGATTAAGTTACTTCATTTAATTTCTCACTGGTATTGCAGTGGATAAAACTCTCATTTATCCCGAATGCACTCTATTGAATTTGAGACCAACCACTAAAATCTACACAGCTTTAAGACTTAAGGATAATTCAGTGTTTCCAACAATTTCACATGTCCATTGTGAATTATATTTTGTATAAATATGGATGATTTAGCGGAGTTTAAGAAGGTGTTTACGGAACTCAGTCAGAAACTGGGGGAGTTAGCCAGTAGTCAAAAAGGTGTGGAGCGACAGCTCAAAGACTCACAGAAAAGGATAGCGGAAGCATTAGGCGAACATGAAAGTAAATTAAAATCTAATTTAACAGGACTAAAAAGTCAAATGGCAACGCAAAACGAAGGCTTAAAAACACGATTAGATGAGCAAAGAGACAGTCTAACAACACGCCTAAAAGATAAATTAAAAGATTTAGGAACCCAAATTAATGAGAACCTGGGAACTCAATTAAATAATAAGCTGAAAGATTTAGAAACCCAACTTAATGCATACTTGGGAACCCAACTTAATAACAAGCTTAAAGATATAGAAACACAGGACGATCGCATAGAAACACAAAGTAAAACCTTATTAACACAGAACGAAACCTTAGGAACACAAAACGAAAGCATAGGAAAACAAATCAAAGGTTTAGAAGCACAAAGCAAAACCTTAGCAACACAGAATGAAAGCTTAGAAACACAAATCAACGGTTTAGAAACACAACTGAACGATCGTTTAGAAACACAAATGGAAGGTTTAGAAACCCAAATAAAAGGTGTAGGAGGGCACGTGAACGAGAAACAGAAAGATTTAGAACTCGATATGGGTACACGGTTAAATAATAGCATAGGAGCCCTACTTAATGATAAATTCAAAGGATTAGGACAGGACTTAGTTTGTCAAATAGACAAGAAAATGAAAGGTCTGGAGAAGCAGGTAGATGATAAATTGGGAGGATTAAGAGCAGAATTAGTGAAAAATCAGGAAGAAGCTGAGAAACGTCTAGATGACAGGATCAAACTAGGATTGGAAAGCGTCAGGAAGGAGGTAGAAGAGAGAATGGAAATCGTGAACGCAGAAGTTACAATACTTAAGGAAAGCATTAATGAAGGGGAACAGAAACATGACGAAGTACAGATATAGAACGTGAGTTGGAAGAAAGAGTGATCAAAGAAGATGGAGGATATAACAGGGCAGTAGTGTGTTTTGGATGGTTCAGATGCCTCCACCTCCACTCCCTCCACACAAGATGGCGGCAGCCCGATAACTCCCGAACTCGTGGTCGGATTTTGACGAATGAGATGTCATTGAACTCGGGCTGATACCCCCTTTCCAATGGACAACATATTTCAACCCCAAAAATAAAACCTACCCCTACTAGGCGGTGAAATTGTATTTTTTTTAGAGAATCTCTCTTTCCAATTGCAACATGTGAGAGTTTGAATGCTAATATGGAATGAAAAGTTGTTCTACACAAGAGACATGTGTGCGGTGGAAAGCCACTATGAATTACCATGCCCACTCGTGGCTTTTGAAGAGGGTGGGGGAGCGGTTCCCTGTGGACGGGTCCTTGTTGACAGGTACCTGTGGACGGGTCATTGTTGCCGGGTCATTGTGGACGAGTCCTTGTGGACAGGTCCTTGTGGACAAGTCCTTGTGGACAGGTCCTTGTGGACGAGTCCTTGTGGATGAGTCCTTGTTGATGAGTCCCTTTGGACTGATCCCTTTTGGACCGGTTCCTACGGACTGGCTCATGAATTTATTTAAATTATGTCAAAGGGCCTAACTACATTTCGCGTGTGTGTTGAACTGACGTTGTTCACCACTACTATAATGGGATAACGATATGAAAGGAAAGTGGCGAAATACATGTGAACACGTGTGAGATGTCATTATTAGCATTCTCCGTGTGAAACAAGTCACATCCTGTTTTGGTTCATACGTGAGAAAATGCAAGTTCATGTGTAATATGACCTAAAAACACAGGTGTTCACCTGTGCACGTGCACGATAAGAGCTAACCAGTCACAACCTGTTTTGACAGTGGTGAGAGGTGAAGGGGGGAGAGTCAGTGTAAGAGAGAACACAGGTGAAGAGAGAAAGAAAATATGTATTGCTCATAATACATGTGGAGCTGAGGACTGTACATAGGACTGTAGGTTAAGTACAACATGAGTGAATAAATAAATACAAGACACACAGGTTCACACAACATGTAATTTATTAATCCAAGAATTAAAGGCTGAGCTAAATCCCAACCATTTTACATATAGTTTATTTCCTTTTTGTTTCAACACTTTTTCCACAAGGTAATGTTTAGGAAACGCCGTCTTTTGGAGTTCTTGGAGATAAAACCTGCCTTTTATGGGTTGATGGTTGAGGTCCTCGAGTAAATAGGTGACTGGACTGTTCAGGTTGACTTGACGAATTTGAAATAGTTCAGTCCCCCAATTTGGTGTGTAGCCCTTGTCGAAGATGGACTTGAATTTACTCACACGAACATGGTCCCCAATGTTAAGGCGATGACGTTTAGGGTCTGCTGTTTTTATGGGGTTAAACAGTTTATCCAGTTGTGGAATATTTTTGGTCACAAGTCGTGGCTTGGTCCCAATGGTTCTGTGTTTGGTGTCATTGTAACGTGACACTAGCTCAGGTAACAAGTCCAACCAGCGATAAGTGCCCTGAGCGGTAAACGCTTTCCACATATGGGTTTTCAATGTTCGGTTGAACCGCTCGACCACGCTGACTTTGAGATTGCTGTACGTGGTGTAATGGTGAATATCCTTAGATTTGAGAAAACTGGAGAAATCTTTGTTGAAAAATTATTTTCCCTGATCGGTTTGTAGCAGCTGAGGTTGACGTTTGGATTGTTGAATAATATGTTGAAAGACCTTAGTGACTAGTGGACCAGACTTGCGTAGCACAGGTTCAACAAATGCCATTTTGGAATAAACATCAATGACCGTCAACATATAGCGTACACCATCGTTAACGTTAACATAGGGAATCATTTCAACCAAGTCTGCTTGCCAAAGTTCATCCACACCCTGTGAAATCACCTTGAGTCGCTGATAGTGACGCCTAGCTGGACGATGCAACTCGTGAGCAATACCCATTTTAATGGGTGAGGGCTTAAACAATAATTTTGGTATTTCGAAGTTCTTCCTCAATTTCTTGAATTTCCCAATCGTGACCAGTATGACCGGCTTGACGTGAAGCATGCAACAGCTGTAGTCGCTGGACGAGTTTATTGGGATTATGCCAGTAGGTAACATCCACAAGGGGTTTTAATGGTTTAAATGTTACTCCTGAAGCGGACAATTTACGACGACCACTTTGACTAGTGGGGAACATTTTTGCAACGATGGTTATATATTTTTGAGATATATTGGCATTCACTTGTTGAGTGGGATCATACTGTCTTTTGTGGGCATGGGTGTCCAATAAAATGGATTTATATTTACCAAGATCCTCTGGCGTATAATCTTGGGATGAGGGGGTCCGAGAGAATAGTAGCTTTAACAGTCCTGGTGTTAATTTATAGTTGATCTTTTTAATGACAGCTTTAGTACGACTAAATTTAATCGATGAATCACCAATTTTAAAACTATCATCCTCATAGCGAACGCCATATGTGGTATCTGTGTTTCCAACAAATAGATTGGTGAAATAGGGTTCCAGTGTTGATCCATAATATTTTATTAAAATGTGCTTCAGTTGAGCTTTATGTTGAGGGGTGGCCAAGAGTTGTGAAAATGGAGACGATCTGGAAGGGCAAGGGGTTTCGACCATGGCCAAGGATTTCCTTTTTCTTAAAAACTCAGCAAGGGGTGATGCCTTTTTTTGAGGCGTTAACACTTGTTCCTCATTATCCTCAATTTCGCTAACACTAGTTAAATCTTCCTCTTCCTCTTCCTCTTCCTCAGGGTCCTCGTGGTGAGTCTGAGTGGCTTGTGAAACGGTAGGTAGCGTTTCAGATGGCTTGAAAGAGGGTTTCAACATGGCTTTTAGCGGAGGTGCTAAATGTTGTTGAATAAACAAAGCATGATCCGCACGCGATCGTTTCAATTGACGAAACTTTTGGCGAATAGTATTTTTGCTCTAATAATATGCTTTTTCAATTGACTCTCTTCTAACGCCATGGTGTCGTGACAAATGACTTGAGAGGGAATGATACAGTGCCTTAAATAGCAATAAAATGATCAAACCCTAAGCGATACCGCCCTTGGTTGAGTTCACTTTGTTTATCAATCACTAAACAGGCATGACGTTGTGTGTTCCAGCACTTGCCACACAATTCTGTAAACATTTGAAAGGTCATATCCGGATTCAAATGTTCATTATAAACGTGACGACTGTTCCTCTCGTCCTGGCGAAATAAAACAATGACATTGGCATTGTCACGAATCAACTGTTTGGACATTTTAGAATACGTTTGTCCAAGATAGAAGCAATCGATATGTTTGTGTCGACCCATGCTGAAATAGCTTTGAATGATGACTTGTCGTTCAGTGGATACATCATCGAAAATCATGAGTGAATCAGGCTTTACCTCATCCGGTGAAATAACATTTTCTTGCGTGGAAAATGTAAAATACCCCATATTCTCATTTTTTAATCCAGACATGACTTGATCCAGCAACACGTAGAGGGGTTGGTAGAGAGATTTTGCGAAAATATAAATATTTTGAAAACACAGACAATTAGGCGCTGTAATAAGTGTCAGCAAAAGATTGGTCTTTCCGCAGCCGGAAGGTCCCACAATGATGCAGCGAATGGAAGATGGAAACAGTGAACCATGGCGTTGTTCACGTGATGTGGGGCAGAGATGGGAAACCATGTCCCTCACGGGGAATGACTCTTGCTGCTTAATTAGCTTCATTTCAACTAAGGCTTAGAGAGGCTAGCAGGCTGTCTATATACATCGCACCGAGCCTTGTCATAGAAACAGTAGACTCGTACCACAGGTTGACGATGGATGTCTTTGGACGTGCGTTGATGGTCAAAGCTAGGTCTGTTCCCATACATGATCCTAAACAAGAAACAGTTCCTGCTAATAAACACTATGTGGATAGGTCAGTAGTGCCACACACAAAACAAGGAGATTATGACTTTAAAGGAAAGCGGTTAACTCATGTAAAACATCCTCAAGTGTCTACAGACGTTACTACAAAAAAGTATGTGGATAACAAGGTGTATGAGTTTTATGATAAAGTGCCTCAGCTTACGGTGGATGGCTATAGCGCTAATCATCACCGCTTTATTCACGTGGAAGACCCACAAGAAGATGATGATGTCTGTACCAAGCGATACGTGACCTATGAAATGAAAAGGCTTTATAAATGTATCCCATCTGTATTTTTAGTGTATCTGACAAATGTAAAACCTGTGAATGAGAGAAACCATATACCGCTAGTTCATGACCAGCACTTGACCTATGTGCTTGCTTCGGGTTTAAGCCACTATCGACTACACTATGATGGAACCATTCACATCAAATATGCCATACCTGATGAGAACCATTTACAAATAGAGATAAATGGTCATAGGATGTTGGTCCATAACCATGAAATGGTCAATGCAGGAGACGAATTATCCTTTCGTCTCCTGTTGACATGGAATGAAAAGCAAGCTGGAAAAAACATAAATGATTTCCCACTTTATGTAGAATTGGAATATACAACCATGAAATAACAATCTGACGTTAGTTGTGACTTAAACTTTCTTGTGAAAGGTTGTTGGTCATCATCATCATGGTGAAACAAAGATATGTGGTGAGAAAGACTAAAAATATGAGCCTGTCCTTGGCAAAGCCTGGGCTTATGACATTCGTGGACCAGCCCTTGCGAAAGAAAAAAAGAAAAAATAATGTGTTGACCATAAGGAAAGCTCTTCGAGCAGCACAGAGACATGTTATTCCAAAACGTCAGCGACAGGGTTCAAAACAAGGGCGAGTGATCCCCGTCCCCAAACGAGCGGGATTTTTACCTGCATTATTCGCTGGTCTGGCTGCTCTAGGTTCACTTTTAGGCGGCGCCAGTGCAGTGGTAAAAACCATTAAAGCCGTGCAACAGGGCAAGCAACAACTCAATGAAAGTCAGCGACACAATGAAACAATAGAGGCCATTGCTATGGGGGCTAGAAATGTCAATTTGAAGCCAGCCTTTTATCAACAAGGATTTGGAATTTCACCTTTTCGAAATAAAATAAAACATCTATAACCTCAGCCATAGCAAGACATGCCCTGACGCATCAGCAAGTGGAAAGCTATGCTAAACAACTGAAGCTTTCTCATTTTCGAGGTGTGTTTATGCGAAACCAATTACCCTCACAACCCTGGAAACATGAATGTGCTGTTGTCAATTTAGATGATCACCGAGGACCTGGAACACATTATGTACCTTATGTCAAAGAGGGATCCACTGTATGGTACTTTGACAGTTTTGGGAATTTGCCCCCGCCCATGGAATTAGTGGCCTATTTTGGAATCAGGATCAAGATATATTATAATATGAAACGTGAGCAAACGTTTAACAGCCAACAGTGTGGACGTTTGTGTTTAATTTTTTTATATAAGACGCAACATAAGCAAAAACGTCAACAGTATGTCGGTGGAAAGTAAGACGTTTACACTGCATGGACGTGGACCTGAAGTGAGCCTAGACTTTTACCCACCTATCGAATTGAGTGAAAAACCCTACGGTTTAGGACTTGTTTCTCTTGAAACGTACAATAGAATATACAACATACGTGAAAATGTGAACAACAAGTTTTACTATGATGATTCTGTGCTCACCCTGAACTCTGGTGGATACACGATAGATGATATTTATGAACACATTTATGTGGTGTTGATCAATGAATATGGTTTAAAGTCATTTCTCGATGGAACGCGCAAGTTTGAACTTGTAGGAAATACCAACACTCATCGCTGCAGTATTTTTTCTACATTCAAAATTGACTTTAAAACTCACCCCGATTCTATTGGTCCATTACTAGGATTTAAACCACGTGTGTTAGAGCCCAACAAAAAACATGAATCAGACCATGAAGTGAAATTCATTGAGGACCATCATGTGTCGGTGACGTGTAATATTATTAGTCAAGTGTACACCAATCAAGAACCGTCGCATTCGCTTTATAACTTTATTGTAACATCGCCCAATGGTTATATTATTCGTGAAAACCCTCCAGTGGTGCTTTTTCATTCTGTGGCTGTCGATGGTATCAGTAATATAACATTAAGACTGATCAATAGAGAGCAACAACTCATTGATCTAGATTCTACCACACCAGTGACTTACAAGTTGGTGCTAAAACCACTATGAAGTTTGTATATAAAGCAACAGCACCGTCTAGGAATGGTGTTAGTTGTTTACCGCGTGAATACACGTTAACATCTCAGAACAAGCAGATTTTACAGCATTTGGGTTACCACATCAACCCCCGCGATGAATTCTATCCTAGAGGTAGCGAACCACATCGAGGAGCAACCAGGAGTGGTAAGAATTGATCTGCATTCATATCAAGCTCAAACACCTGGACTCAATAACAATGACGAAATTCAATTTGTTATCAACAACCAAGATATTTACACTCTATCGCATGAAAGTGTTATTCAGATTGAAGGTCGGCTCACCAAAGCCGATGACTCTACACCCACTACATCCAAGTTAGCACACCATGCTTTCGCCTTCCTGTTTTCTGAAGTACGTTATGTCATTAACGATATCGTGGTGGATAGCACTCGAAATGTGGGTATTTCCAGTGTCATGAAACTATATCCCTCTTATAGTGAGGAGGAAGCTAAAACACTTTGCATGGCGGGTTGGTGCCCTGACTCGACCAATGACTGGATGGTACACACCGATGGCACCTTTACTGGATATTTACCTCTTAAACTGATTTTAGGCTTTGCTGAAGATCACCAGCGCATTGTGGTCAACGCAAGGCAAGTGCTTTATCTGGTGAGAGACAGGAGTGATAATAATGCACTCAAGGGAGCCGACAATGCCCCCATTGATTCAAAAATTCAACTACAACGCTTGCTATGGAAAGTGCCTCATGTGAGCCTTAACGATAGCAAAAAACTGGACATACTCAAAATGGTAAAGAGAGATATACCTCTACCCATGGAATTTAGAAGCTGGGCACTCCATGAGTACCCGTTATTGCCCACCACCAACACACACAGTTGGTCTATAAAAACAGCCCGCTATACAGAGAGACCTCTCTACATGATTGTGGGTTTTCAAACGAATCGCAAGTATCAACAAACCAAAGATGTCACGCAATTGTATCACCTGCAATTGAGAAATGCACGTCTTTTCCTCAACGGTGCTGTGTTTCCCTATGAAGGTTTGGATTTAGATTTTTCAAAAAATAAGTTTGGCCCCCTGTACGACTTGTTTTCTAAATTTTGATGGTCGTATTATAAAAAAGAGAATTGTCCAATGTTGTCACCCCAAGCTTTTAAGACAAGGGCGCCACTGATTGTCTTTGACTGTTCCTACTTGGAAGAGTCTGTCAAACCATCCAATATTGACATTCGACTAGATATTGAAACGCATGACAATGTTCCAGCCAATACCACGGCCTACTGTTTGATTATTCATCACAAACAAGTCAACTATTATCCACTGTCCAACCAAGTGACAAGTGTATAAATAGCAGGTCAACACACATCAAACCACTCAGTCATGTCTTGCTTTCAAGCCTCAAGAGAAGTTACATCCATGAATTTAAAATCTGAGGAACAACGTTTCAAGACATTTGCCACATGGCCAGTGCCTTTTATAAACCCTCAAGCCTTAGCAGCCGTTGGATTCTACTATTTAAAAAGAAGAGATGAAGTGAAATGTGTGTTTTGTCCCATCATCTTAGACCAATGGCAAGAGAGCGATGAACCCATGCAGGAACATCAGCGCTGGTCACCTGCCTGCCCCTACCTGTGCAGAATGGAGGTGGGTAATATACCCTGTCATTCAAGTTACCCCTCACTCATGCCTCTAAGTGATGAAAAAAGTTATGATACGTGTGGACTTTATGGTGCCGGCAGTGCTTCAGTGAGCAGCTCACATTCAAAAACATCCAATTTAGAGACATTAGAATATCATCGGTGTTATGGACACTATAAACACAAAAGACTTTTTTGTTGTATGAGATGGTACCGCCTCTATCCTAGAATGAAAAAAGAATGTAAAACTTGTTATGCTAATAAAATAATGAAATAAAAAAAATTGGTTAATGTTGTTATATTATTATTTCTTATGCCCCCCCCCCCCCCCCTGTCATATCCTAACCTCTATAGTGACTACTCGACGTTTTTATTTTCTTTTACTAGAATGGAATGTAAGTAAATGACATGGGTACACCTTACTGAACAATTGTCAGTCTGTGGTCAGTTGGACTTGATCCACACAAGAGTGAACATGTTGCGTACACTGATTGTTGACTGTCAAGGGTTTAAAATTGGAGATAACAAATTTATATTTAAAGAAGTGGCCATCATCGATTGTTCCACATTTTGGATATCGCAAGCTACCCATTTGGTGTTTAAACCACCTTATGCGTTTGATTTGTTGTGTGATAAAGACCGTAAACAAACCCAGTGGATTGAAACTCATATGCAACTAGACTGGAAGCAAGGAACCATTTCATATAAGCACCTAGACATAGTCATGAAAGCCCACTTGTCTTCTGCCCATGTAGTATTTGTGAAAGGTAGTGAAAAACGTCAATGGCTACAACATTTTTTGGCGTCTTACTGTCAATGTATCGATTTAATGGACATGGGCTGTCCCTCGCTGCAAACACTCATGGACCGCTGCCCCTGTGACAATATTACCCATAAGCCCTGGCACAGGTGTGGCAATTGTTTCATTGGCTAACCACCAATGCCTGCTGGGAGTTGTTAAATAAAATTAAAATTAAGGTTTACCTGTGGATGACACCAGTGAGATTTCTACAAGCGACGTGTAAACATCAACGTGATACCATGGAGGAAGGGGATGCTACCGATAAAGCGATTGGAAAGTTCTTTGTGTGTAAAAAGAAACTAGACAGTTTTACTAAAGAAGAATTATTGGCTCTTCCAAAATCATTCATTTATTATGTCGCAGCAAATGCAGTGAAAGAAATCTGGCAACATGTACCAAAATCATGGACTCAAGACCCTGTGTTAAGTGAATTGCAACCATGTACGGATTATGATCACCATAAGCAAGTGGCTATGGCAAAAATACCCTCTATGCGACAGTGTGCTACTTGTCAGCTAGTCAAACTGTATCATGGTCATAAAAGTCCATGTAAAGACTTTGTTTCCTCATACCACGGGAGTAATGAAGAAAAAAAGCAACAACAACAAACATCATCCACAGAGGAGGAGGAAGATCAAACCTTTTTACCATCGATGGAAAAGGATATGCCAGACCTGTACTGGCAATGGCGTCATTAACAAAGTAATTCAATACTTGACTTTCGAAATCTACCTACCTGGTTATTATTTGTGTAGTCCTGGAACTTGTCTTGAAGAACCTTTGCAGCATAGTGATATACCTATTAATCCTTTGGATCAAGCATGCACCTTTCTTATCACCACAGTCATCCTGCATTAAGACGTGTAGCGGATAAAGTATCGTTGAAAAGCTAAACAACGTTTGACATCCTGTGATGTCTCAGTGGGAGAGAGGTTGGCAGTCGTCATTGTGATTAGTGTTATAAAAGGAAAGTTAATGATGAGTGGACATGGACATTGAAAAGGATTGAGGAATTGGTATTTCTTTTGTATTCTATTTTTGTAAAGCTCTATTTGTTGTGAAATAAAACAAGGTTTACAAGATCACAATGTCTTTTATTTTAAAAATGGTGATAGCCATTTCATTTTTTTTTCACACATAAATACTTACAATTTCCACTTTACATTTTTTTTACATTCCCCTTGTTTAGTTTAAACATTCTGTACATTTTTGTTGTTGTGAAATAAAAGCAAGGTTTACCAGATCACTATATCTTTTAATTTTTAAAAATGGTGATAGCCATTTCATTTTTTTCACACATGAATATTTACAATTTCCACTTTTCATTTTTTTACATTCCCCTTGTTTAGTTTACACATTCTGTACATTTTTGTTGTTGTGAAATAAAAACAAGGTTTACCAGATCACAATGTCTTTTTAATTTTAAAATGGTGATAGCCATTTCACTTTTCTCACACATGGATATTTACAATTTCCACTTCACATTTTTTACATTCCCTTGTTTAGTTCACACATTCTGTACATTTTTTTAAAATCTTTTTCGTAATATACAAAAGCAAACATTTTACACTAAAATGTATTACTTATCTTATTTTTACTAATCTACAGTAGCCTGACATTATACATTCTACTTACAGTTTTTACAAAAAAAATATTACAATATAAAACATACTACAAATATTACAATATAGTGATCATTAGACTCAAGTAAAGTAATAGTCGTCAATGCGACTGTTCCCCCAAGCAAGAGTATCAAACGCGTTGGGTATAATGAATCGTTTGTTGTCTTCATTACTTAAAGCAACTTTGTTCAACAAATTGGTATGTAGTTGATGATTTTTACTTCTAAATACACACATTTTCTTATATAATACAGGTGGGTTACTAACTATACAGTTTTTATAATCACTTATATCTAACTCTTTACTAACAACATTCTTTTTCACTCCTTTTAATTTCTTTACTACTACATTATCAATTGTCATATAGCTGTATGATTCAGATTTTGTACCTACAAAGTTGTCTATAATAACACCAGCACATTCATCCTTAAATTTCCCAAGAACCTTTTTGTTTACTAGAGGCAAATGGTAAATATTATCCTCGGGATAGTCACTTGTATCAAACCTATTTAGCTCAGTTTTGATATCCTCATAAAAATCATCAGTTTTAAACTCATAAATAAAAGAATCTGTGTCTGTGTAGAGTAATTTAGCATTATCAAGATAGTTTTTCTTTACATAATCATAGTGAAATTCATACATAAGTGTTTTTTACAATTCCAGAATGGTTTAACCCACATATATGGGTTTGTTGTAAGTTACTTTAAGACGATTCATTTGTATTACAACTAAATCCTCATGAATAATTGAACAGCTATGAAAGTTAGGCTTGCTTATTAAGTTGCTCGCACCATACCTTTTACCATCATTCTCCCACTTTGTTATCAGCTTTACATCAACTCATTTATCAACATTCTCCATAGTCTTTCCAAAAACACTATTATTCATGAGTTTATAAAAATCTTTTTCAAACGCGTTTGTTGACTGTGTTCTTAAATTATTGTTTAGATCAATATACGGTTTGAGCCATGCTGACTGATGAAATTGCAATACGCGATGAATTTTAGTTAATTTCAATCCATGCTGTAGACACTGTTTCAAGTTTTGATAATGTATTACATATTTACATTTATCATTTACATTAGCAATTAACATTTTGGTTCGTGATGTGATATATGGAGATTTCATATTCTCAGGACAAAATGGTAAATCATTATGATCATCATGTAACTCTTTAGGGTACTCGAGATTTACCTCAAAAATATATCCTTTATCATCGTTATCATTAAGAGTGTCAACATGTAAGACATCAATTTCAGGTTCTGTCAGCCAGCGAAAATCTTTCAGTGGTAGATATTGACTCATAGCCCAACCATATTGGTTATTTGCATCGAGGTAGACAATATACTTTGACTCTTCACAAGGGTTGTAGCTAGGCATGTATTTATTATTCGCTTTAGAGTACCGTCCACTACATTGGCTTAATCCACCTCGAATTGATGATTTTATAAAATTGATCATGTCATTAATTCTAAATTTACTTTCGTTTTTTTTTCAACATTGAACTGAAACTTAACCCAGGAGCAGTGAAAAACTGACAAGGATCAAGGTCATAAGTTTTCATACAAACATTTCGAAAATTTTCAAAAACATCTGCTAATAATAACACATCTGTCTTCAAATATATGTCTGAAAATTCTCCTAAAGTTTGAATGTGGAACTGTGTCCATACACGTTGTGCATGTAAATATTCCTGATCACTGATATGACTTGTGTTTAAGGAACTGTAAAATGCATCTTTCGATGGTAAACAACACTCCTCAAGACGTTCCACACAGTTAATATATTCATAAGAGAATATACCCTTTTGATGAATCAAATTAAAATCATCTTCTTTAGGAAAGACACGTTGAATTTCATGAAACTGATCTGATTTTAAATTACTAGCCAGCTTATCAAGACTACTCGGTATAAAGCGGAATGAATCTAAAAATCGCAGTTTAATGGTTTTTTTATTGCTAGTTTTGATGTATTTTGTGAACGATATGTATTGTTCCTTATTATTTGCAATCACATCAATTTTCACATCTGAAGCTCCAAATTCTTTAACAATAAAGTGGTTATCGTATTTGCTACCGTTATGTAGAATGACCGGAATGAATTTACTTACTCTATAATTTAAATTACATTCTTGGTGAGCAGCACCACGATATTTTCCTGTTAAATGGTCATGATCGCGAACCCTGTCTGAATATAAACATTCACCACATATAAAACAATTAGTTTCAGTTTCAAAATTCATTTGCTCTGAGGAAGTTAGTGGCTCCATTGGAATGATCGTATTTAAAATAGAGAATATACGAATGGCATCTTTCTCAAGCCTTTCCATAAAAACTTTAGGTGCATCAGGTCCTCTATAGAGCTCAAACTTATTTAAAGAGTCATCGTAACTACATTTAATATAATATGCAAAGCTAAAAGGTTCATGAATGTGAGTAGTGTTGGTGAAAGGTTGGGCTGGATTTGATGAACATGTATTAAATGGTTTTAGCAAAGCCTCGAAGTCAGCATATATAACAAATGGTAATCGAAGCTGTTTCTCATAATCCTTAAATTTTAGAATGTTATTTTTAGGAGTTGGTAATACCGTACACACATGATTACAGCCCCATTTTTGGTGTTGAGTTAGTTGGTCCTCTTTTCTGAAGTGCAGCAAACAGCCATCACACAACCACTTCCTATTATTACGTTTTGACAGCTGACTACCAACAAGTCTACTTAAATGTGTTATCCAACAATAGTGAGCATTTTCACCTTCGGTTATGTATAGTGAATTTACATGAGCATCCTTTTTTTCCTGAGTATAATATAGAGGACCAACTATACTCTTATTTTCAATTTCATAAACATTAATACTTACATTGTTCAGCTCTTCAAAACGTTGAATGTCTTTTATCGCCATAGGAAATTCTATTTCTTTTAAATCTAACACTGAAGAATAGTGAGGATAAGATGATGTTCTCATCGTGTCCCTCACTGCTGGATGGAGAGCTGAGGTTACAGCCCATGCAAAGCATGCGTCATCATTATTAATAACGTTTACACAAGCATGCTTACGTTTGATCCATCCTGGCAAATCAACGTATGATGATGCTCGAAGGGGATTATATTTATTCATGTTGGTTTCTAAATAAAGTACTTCAACTAACGCCCAGCCTGACTCCCTTTCCTGGAACTCTTCACTCTTCACAATGATAGCACTTGAAATATTTTGGTATATATCACTAACATTAGTTGATTCGATAACAATTATGTTTTTTGTATTAAAAGATTTGATATCTGTAATTTCACCTTCGCTCCCAGTTTTTACATAGAGTCCAAAAAGTTCAAAATTCATTTTAATTGTTTTATGCTCTAATAAAACATTACCTACCAAGCCGAACACAGTAGGTTGAACATTTTTTAAAAATGATTCAATACTTTGAGTTTTTTCTTTACCATAAAGTCTATAACTAGCAATTCGACTTTTAAATGCACTACCAATTTGTTGAATATTTCCAGAATTTATTTCATGGCAAGCGTTATTTTTATGTTGAATACTGCGTAAATGTCCATGAATGATTGAAGAAGGTATATCAATATTACATACATCACAATGGGTTATTGAAGGTTCACCATTCTTCTTTCTTTTTGTTGCACAACTATTTTCACAATCTTGAGAACGTTTACGCTTTTGAGCATCACATTCATTTAAAGGTTCCGTGCTAGTTGATGGCTTTACAGATTTCAATTCCTGTTGTTCTCCATGCACTTCAACCAAGTGGGATTGATATCGCTTTACAGCAGAAAAACCAAGATCGCAAACTGAACATGAAAAAGGTGCTGAACTAACATGCATTAAATTTACATGCCGTCCAAGACTATCTTGTCTGTTAAATGTGGTAGCACAATGACTGCACACAAACATTTTCTGATTATGTTTTGTACTTGCATGACGTTGAAGGTTGTCAGGTCTTGAGAACTGTTTCTTACAGTCACCACACTTGAACATGATGATCACTTTCGAAATTACCTATAAAAGAAAGAAATCATAAATGTTAATAAATGATAAAACCAAGTACAATATAGATAGTTTAATTATATTCCAGTCAATGGTTATAGCAGGGTATTTAAATCGATCTGTGAACTCCTAGCAAGTCTAACTTCATGTAGTTCTAACTGGGGTTACTATATACCACTGTCACTGACACCTAGCGATGAACATTGGAACTTGATAGAGTGGTAGAAACCAGCAGTCGCCATTTAAGTGAGCTAAGTATGACGTCATAGCCAGTCTTAAAACAAGTCTAAACTTGTAGAACATGTCACGTGATAGAAACCAGCGTTCACCAGTTAAGTGAACTAAGTGTGACGTCATAGCCAGTCTTAAAACACGTCTAAACTTGTAGAACATGTCACGTGATAGAAACCAGCGATCGCCAGTTAAGTGAGCTAAGTGTGACGTCATAGCCAGTCTTAAAACAAGTCTAAACTTGTAGAACATGTCATGTGATAGAAACCAGCGATCGCCAGTTAAGTGAGCTAAGTGTGACGTCATAGTCAGTCTTAAAACAAGTTTAAACTTGTAAAACATGTCACGTGACAAGGTTAAGTTAGGTAAAGTTAGGTTATGTTAGGTGAACTGAGGTTAAGTCTTTAAATATTCCCTCTGTCACTGACACCTAGCAATGAACATTCAGACTTAATAGAGCGGTAATCAAAATCTAACCTACAAAATTAGCTTTACACACCATGGTCAAGTAGATCCAACTTTTGACTGCCAAATATACCATTTTCACTGACATGTAGTGGTGAACATTGGAAAATATCACTCTAACTGTTTAAAAGTTATTAGAGGGGCACTTACCTTTTTATAATTTATCAACTGCTGTCACTGAATGAACAGATTGTAGGAATCTGGTAACCTACAGGTACCCAATTATCTGTAAACAAATCAATCAATCAATCAATCAATAAATACATTCCAATCAATAACTTCAACATCAATTAGTAATAAAAGACTACAATCCATTAATAATAATAAGTACTTACCTTGCAAAATAATTTAATGATTTTCTACCAAAAAGGCTTTTTTTACAACTCTTGAGCAGTAATAGAGCACTGTTCACTCAAAGCGAGTAATAAAGACTGGCAGTAGGGAAATATATGACACCCCTCTTATATAAACTCTCATCGCTCGTGTCAGCAGTTTTTTGCAGATCATTGCAATTCCTTTCCCAATACGGCTGAGAGTCCAAAGTACACTAGGAACAACTGTGTGGTATCCAATGACTGCTGACTTTGCATGATCATCACCCATTGTCTTGATCAACACCTGAGGTTTCAAATTACTGCAGCGTCAGTCATAGCAACAACAGTGTGCGCTCTCTGCAATGTCAGCAACATGACACCGGAAGGAACACCTGTGTAATATCCAATAACTGTTAACTTTACATGATCATCACCCATTGTCTTAATGAACACTTGCGGTTTCAAATTACTGCAGCGTTAGTAATAGCAACAGATCTATGCGCTCTCTGCCATGTCTGTAATATGACACAGGAAATATAACAAGACGTCTTACTGCACATACCATCTCCATAGTTTTAACATCTTAAGAACATGTATTATTCTCTTTCAACTACAAATGACTCGTTAGAACACATCCATCCACCAAGTTAGATCCCTTGTATGTTCACATGTATTTCGCCACTTTCCTTTCATATCGTTATCCCATTATAGTAGTGGTGAACAACGTCAGTTCAACACACACGCGAAATGTAGTTAGGCCCTTTGACATAATTTAAATAAATTCATGAGCCTGTCCGTAGGAACCGGTCCAAAAGGGATCAGTCCAAAGGGACTCATCAACATGGACTCATCCACAAGGACTCGTCCACAAGGACCTGTCCACAAGGACTTGTCCACAAGGACCTGTCCACAAGGACTTGTCCACAAGGACTCGTCCACAATGACTCGGCAACAATGACCCGTCCACAGGGACCTGTCAACAAGGACCCATCCACAGGGAACCGCTCCCCCACCCTCTTCAAAAGCCATGAGTGGGCATGCTAATTCATAGTGGCTTTCCACCGCACACATGTCTCTTGTGTAGAACAACTTTTCATTCCATATTAGCATTCAAACTCTCACATGTTGCAATTGGAAAGAGAGATTCTCTAAAAAAAATACAATTTCACCGCCTAGTAGGGGTAGGTTTTATTTTTGGGGTTGAAATATGTTATCCATTGGAAAGGGGGTATCAGTCCGAGTTCAATGACACCTCATTCGTCAAAATCCGACCACGGGTTCGGGAGTTATCGGGCTGCCGCCATCTTGTGTGGAGGGTGTGGAGGTGGAGGCATCTAAACCATCCAAAACACACTACTCAGGGCAGATGAAAGAAATTACCATAGAGAACAACATAAAAGTCGAAGGCATCCGAAATCAAGTACAAGGGATGAAACAAAATATGAATCATGAGATTCAAACTCAGATAGCCATCGCTGTTTCTTCTCTAGAAGATAAAGTTAACATTATTAAAGGGTCACAGCTAGAAAGAATTATGAAGTTGGAAGGAAAAATTCTTAGCGCTAATGATCAGAGCGAAATTAAGGAACCAAGTCCTATGACTGAAATCCAGAGATCAGCTCATATCACTGAAAATAAGGAACCGAATCCTATAACCGGAATTAGAGAATCGACTTTTAGAAGCGAAACCAAGGAACGTAGTCCCATTAGAGAGAGCAAAATGTGGAATCCTATGGGAATGTATGCAACCCCATTCACTCATCATTCAATTCTGACAGTTGCTGTTATTAGGAGCCAAGACCACAAGCCAAAACCATTTTCGGGAGAAGGAGTTATTACCTCGATAGAATTTTTTCGAGATCTGAGGGAATTCCTGGATGAACAAAGAACCCCGGAAGACCGTGAATTAAGGATCATTGAGCGTGCACTTGAAGGACCAGCACTTAACTGGCTGAGAGCATTCAGAAGTTCATTTAAAGGGTACGACGATTTCGCGAGAACTTTCCTGAAGCGATTCTGGAACACAGATGTTCAGCAGAGTATCCGAGCGGAGCTCTACTCTAGGAATTACCCTACGAACAAACCAACGCAGTATGCGAGCTATTTCACCATGCAGATCGCGAAATTCCAGTTTTGGATACACCAATGATGGAGGAGGACCTAGTGCAAGCGATAATCCACCAATATCCTGTTGAAGTCCAGAGAGTGTTAATTGCATCAGGAGCCAATACACTCGAGATTTGCGATGAGATACTAAGGAGACTCGACCACATCAGCGCATTGACGGAACCTCGTATCGTCAGGTCAGAACCGAGAGACGTCAACATGATCGTAATGGACCGTACAGCACAGACAGAACCGCAACTGAGGAGGTACATCAGGATTAACCGAGGCCCGATATATGGAGTAAACAGATACAGGGACCAGAGAGGACCGTATGACCGAAGGCCCTATTTCCAAAATAGGAGGGAACAATACGACTCAAGAGGATCCAGGGTAGAAAATAATTATGGAAGAGACTCGTGGTCAAGGGGAAGAAGACCATATAACAACTACCAAAATCGAAGAGATGATAGACAAAGAAACAGAGGAAACGATGGGCAAAACAATTGAGAAGATGATAGAAGAGACTACCGTCAAGAGTTAGAAAATATACATCAGGAGACTCGAAGTCACTTGAATCAACTCCGAGAAGAAGAAAGGAATTCTCAAACAAAACCTAAGGATGAACAGAGACCGAGCACCAGTGGTCTCAACCAAGAAAGAAAAAAAACACCAATTTCGGACCGGAACTAACAAGCAACATGATCCTTAACTCGAATGCGATCCGCATTCATGCTTTTCATCAGATGACTGACGAAGATATAATTTGTGAAGAGAAGAGAGTAGAATGGCAAGATGTACAGAATGTGCAGAATCGAAGAAAATAAGTCACATGCCATATGGTGAGCATGATTGTCAGACAATTGAATTGTATAATAATAATAATCCGATCTCCGGTCGATTATTATTTACTGGTTGGGAGGTGTGTGTCCCCGATATGTCATGTGTCAAGATTTCAGAACGCACCACGTGATCTAAAGGGCAGGCAGATGACGTACATGATTGCTTGAGACGTCACAGCCATGGTCACATTGATTCCAAGATGTCCAGAAACCTTGAATTATGAAAGGATATAAGGCTCATAATTTTACAATTATTACAAAAGTTTGGTGCCTTTCAGTCGGTCAACACGAATGTACCCAGAAAGAGCTGTGTTATGCCCTAAATACAAGACAAAATCAAAACATTCATATTTCACACACACACATACAAGCATATATCAAAAAGGAACTTTCACACAGGAGCTAAATTATACAATAAACTACCCCAGTATATAAAACTTGCCCCAAAAATAAAAACCTTTGATAGAATGTTGAAAGCTTATCTGCAGTGCCATTGTTTTTACTCTGTAGTTGAATATCTTAGCGTATAAGAGCGATGAAATCTATAATTATACTTTACTTTTCTATTTTAATTGTAATACCTAGCTGTAAGTTGTTGTATTTATAGAATTAAGTTTTCATATTATGATAATAGAGTAAGTTGTAAATAGTTGTCCAATAAGATTGTATCTCTTAAGATCTGTTATTATAATAAGTTATAAGTAGTTATAGTATTAGTAATATATACCTGTTAGTTCTGTAATTTCTGACGTGTCCTATATCAAAAATGTATTGTAAACATGTAATTGATCAAATGGATTAAATAAAAATCTAATCTAATCTTATCCTGAAATAAATTACATGAGATTAATAGATATGCTAGGATGGCCAGTTTTGATCGTCAAGCGATCATCATCAGATCCATTACACTTAGGCTATAACATCTATGTTTGAGAATACAGGTGAAAAATATTTACAATATGTACACTTATTTAGTTCCAGTATTGGTAATGCAACTGTCAGTGTATGCTAAATGTAGTATATCAAATGTTAGGTGAAATGCTAAAATGGTGATAGCAATCCGGTGTTTGTCTATTTGGGCTGATTATGTGGTTGTAAAAATCAACTATGGTTATACTGTAACAATACAGGCTGATACTTATCCGGTTGTCTTCCTGGCAGGGACTTCGAGCAGTTTCATGTTCACTCTAGCACCAGTTGTGGTCGACTGAACCCGGGTGTTAACTGGACGAAACTGGTTTTTCCTTTCTTCCCCCTTTGTTCCTATGTTCTGCCTGAGGTCAGTGCAATGTTTATTTGTGTGACGTTGTCAAATCTAGATAAGAATGTATGTTATTGAATGCAGGAAGATCTACAACTATTAAAGACCGTGGAACTGTCTTCGCCACGCGTGGACTAAAAAGCCATTCGAACTAAGCGCTTCCCGGTCTATTGAAGACGTCCCGGCACCTTTAACACTGCCGCGCATACCGGCCTAGGTTTATTGCCGAAAGAAGTACATAGTACACCTGATCCAGATAACATTTACCTATTAACCACCGGTATTTCCCCCCTTTTTATTTAGCTTGGCTGTATCGCTAAGTTGTGTCTTGTTTCCGACAGGGTGTGTTTTTACTAAGGTGAAAAGGGGTGAATTCTCCATAAAAGTGTGTTCATTTAGATTGTTGGGATTGTTTCGTTTGGCTAGGTGAATCTCGATTGCTTCCTTTATGTCGAGAGCTCTGCCTTTCGATTCGTGATGAATTATTTTTAGGTCAGTCTCGATTTTAGTAAAGCTGTGCCCCGTGTCATACATATGTTCGCATACGGCTGAATATGTTCCGTATCTTATCGCATTCCTAAGTTCATTATAACGTGTGTCTAATCGTCTTCCACTCTGTCCAATGCAATTAGCTTGACAACCAGTGTCTTGGCATGTAATAGAATATACCCCTGACTTTGAATACGGGTCTTGTTTATTTAGATTACTATTTTGCAGGTGCCTACCCGTTGTATTGTTCGTTGTGAATGCTATTTTTATGCTTTGGTAATAAAATATGTTAGGTGAAGTTAGGTTAGGTGAAGTTAAGTTAGGTTAGGTGAGGTTTGTAAAGTTAGGTTAGGTTAAGTTAGGTTAGCATGCCATATGTGTATGTGGTTGCGTGCAGTGACTATTTTGTGCATTAGCCCTGTCCTAAAAATAATAAATTAAATATTAAATACAAAAAAATTATAAGTTAAAAGGTCAAAATTTAAAAATAAAATTGAGGTCAGTGACCTTGCAGTTTAGTGTTTTTCGTAAAATTTAAAAATGTGAAATATAAAATCAAAATAACTAAAATCTAAAAATTTAAAATCTAAAAATAAAAAATGCAATTTGTAAAATTTAAAATATAAAAATCTCAAATATAAAATGTGAAAATAAGAAATAATCTTTCATGCATTAATTTTAATTTTAAATCAGATTTATGTGGGCTAGAGAATTGTTGGGTTAAAGACCTTGCAGTTTAGTGCTTTAAAACAACAAAAATAATCAATAAAAATTAAGTATTAAAATAAAAAATAAAAAAGGTTAAAAATTATATAAATAATAAATTAAATTTTAAAAAAATTATAGTTAATAACAAATAAATAATGATTTGTAAAGCCCGCCATTTAAGAGTGCGGTTGCGCGTGGCGGCCATCTTGCCCACTAGTCCCTGCGCCAGCTATGACTCTCCCCTCCATTAGAATAACATAGGGTATTTGCGCGCGGTGGCCATCTTGCCCATTAGCCCTACGCCAGCTCCAGCCTACATTACCTACTAACCCACAGCGTTCTTAAGTTAACAGGCGGGAACACTGCCGGCGGGGCTGTGACCAAGGCTTCATAACTTAACATAACGAAAATGGTTGTTTGGGTAGATTATGTAACAAAATGGGTCTTGGTCACATTGTGGTCGTTACGTTTCATATCCGGAAGTCATTTGTATCGCATGGTAACGTTATTGGGCCATATAACGTTATTCTGATATTGGTCATCGTAGAAACGAAATAGTATTGTCCGACAGAAATAACGTTATTTGAATAAGTCTCTCGAAAAATATCCCCTAATACCGTTATTCGGACTAATAACGTTCTTCGGATATCGGTTATCGTAGAAACGAAATACTAGTGCCCACCTGAAATAACGTTATCGGAATACATATCTCGAAAAAATCTCCTAATATCGTTATTTGGACTGATAACGTTATTCGAATATCAGTTAACCAAGGAACGAAATGGTAGTGCCCGCCTGAAATAACGTTATCTGAATACATATCTCGAAAAATATTCCCCCAATACCGTTATTAGGATTAATAACGTTATTCGGATATTGGTTATCTCAGGAACGAAATGGTAGTGCTCACTAGAAATAACGTTATTTGAATAGATCTCTCCAAAAAAAAAACAATACCGTTATTCGGATATCGGTTATCGCGGGAACGAAGTGTAGTGCTCACTATAAATAACGTTATTTGAATACATCTCTCGAACATTATTCCCCCAATACCGTTATTCGGAATAATAACGTTATTCGGATATCGGTTATCGCAGGAACGAAATGGTGGTGCTCACTAGAAATAACGTTATTTGAATATATCTATCGAAAAATATTCCCTCAATACCGTTATTCGGACTAATAACGTTATTTGCATATCGTTTATATATTACAAACGGCATCATCGATTGAGAATGGCACCATTTTGATACATTTTGCGTTGGAGAACTCCATAGAGTAGAAAGAGTGGAAGTGTCACTGTCTTTGCGACCTACTTCGTGTTAGGTTCTGAGTTTAGCCGCGAGGTTAATAAATACTCGGAAGTGCTTACCGTGATAGGGTATTGTATTTTTAGCCTACTTTTCACATTTTGCAAAAATGAGGAAAAAGTAGACTTATGAGATCGATCTGGGCAAATGTCTGTCCCCTTATCAACTCCTAAACGGCTGAAGCAATCAAAACCAAATTTGGTATGAGTAGAGATTTATATCTGAATATCGCAAGGCCATGAAAATGAAGTCAGTGCTACCAACTGCTGAAAAACCGCAATTGAAATTTGAGCTCCATGTTGGATATCTTGGAAGGTATGCATGGGAGCTATTCCAAAATTGGCACATAATTATATAGATAATAATATTTCAGTTTAATTTCCAGGAGGCCATACATGACAGTGTTGGCAAAATGATTCTAAGCATGCTGATAGGTCAAATTTTTTAATTAATAGAACTTCTACACTATCAATTGGATTTCAACCAAATTTCGTATGTAGTCTACTATGTGTACATAACCAGATATCACTATGCGTATTCTTAAGAGCAACCAGCTGCTGACAACTGTTGATAATTGCTGTCTCTACTTTTTTACCCTTATATTAATATATCAGAATGCATGCAAGCCAACAACTCTGAACTTTGCATACGTATAGTACCTGACATTCTAGATTAATTTGGAGTATCTAATATTATGCCAATGCCGCTAACATGATTCTAAGCCTGATGATAGGTTCAATTCTAAAATGCATGTAACATCTATACATACAAATGGATTTCGTCCAAAATTGGCACAACAATAGATCATAATATGTCAGATTATTTCTGACCAAGACATGCATGACATTGCTGCCAACATGATTTTACGCGCACTGATAGATCCAATATCTAACTGCATGTAACGTCCACGTTATCCATTGAACTTCAATCAAATTTTGTATTCTGTACCTTAAGAGATGGAACTAAGAATATATTAAGTCACCAGGGCTTCCAACTGTAGTGCAGGTATATTTCGAATTAATTAGAAATTTTGATATTACCAACTTAATTTCGTCATTAACTTAGATAGTTCCATATAGATTAAACATTGGCATGAATCTTTAAGTTTAAGAAAAATAGGCTCCTTAGTTTGTCACGGAACTGCTTGTTGAACTTGCGAAAGTGGCGAATGTCCGGAAAAACACTCTTAAATGCGCTTTTGAAGAAAGGAACAACAGACCGACACCACTTGAAATACATAGGCCTAGGTGGATAGCAAACGACCTGAAGCTTAATAGAGATCAAGTACTAGCGAATCAACTAGACAACGGGGAAAATTCAGTGTACATTAAATTAGTGTACACCTTACTTTATGAAAACATATTATCTCGACATGAAGGTGTGAAATCCTTCCGGCTAACTAGCGGTAACACCACAAAGATAACTATCACTGCTTCAGACTCTTTAACAAAACGTGTGCGTGTCTGTTTAAACTCCTCCCGAAGTCAACAATGAAAGGCTCTCCCGCGTGCTTTCTTTCTACGCATGGAGTTCTCAAGAACATACAGAACGAGTGCTGGAATGAAGTATACGAATTTTCTGCTGTAAGTAATGGCATACGTATTGTAACAATTGAACTTAAATACCCCATTCCATCATATTTGACGGTCAATGATTGTAAAGTTCTGTTAACATATGAAGGACAAGCTAAGTATTGCTTTTATTGTAAAGAAACCTCCCACTTACAAATAGACTGTCCGAACAGAAGGAATCGCCCGGTACTTCATGTCAGACAACAAACCTACAGCACGGTGCTGGGCGAGTCAGATGGGAGTAGTAAGCTAAGCAACACTACCGACATGGAAACTGCAGTACCTTCCCCTGAATATCCAGCCATATCAGAGGCCTTTCATAACAGGCCCCATTCTGCAAACACATATAGCATTGCGGAAGTAACTCAACCATCAGATAACGTAGCTGAAACATCCCTGACTACTTTACATAGCAATGAAGAGGGAACTGTGACGACACGATCGGACAGCACGGGGAAGGGACACACCAGCAGGCAACACAGCAGTCTGTGCAGCAGCCAGATACTATTAAGACTAAATGTCCCGATTTTTAGTTTGTAATTCTGACACCACGTAGCAGCACCAAAGTGAGGCAATTTCTCTTGAATGGAAGCTCGTATTTGCGATGTCAAAACCACTATGTATACTGGAGTGCAATAGAATTGATATCAATTCAATGCATTTTCCAAAATGTGAAAAACAAAGACGATACTAGCAGTTTTTTGTATTTCTGCTTAAAATATGAAGAAAAAAACTGGTAATACGAAAAGAGAGATTTATTTCCTGATTCCAATGCATTTTTTCATAAATAAAATCGGGTGAATGGAATCGTCGGCATTAGTTTGGGAATTGTTTTGAAAAGGGTGGTAGGAGTAGCGGCGCGGCTATACAAGATCTCTAGCGCAAGGAAAATGATGAACACGCCGAGTTGACGAATATTGTAGTTCGGCGAGTTACATGTACAAGTGCCTAGGCGTGGAACAATATCTGAGCAATAAAATTATAGTAATGTCACGCTTATGTAACGTTGACACAATGTGTTTATACAGATACTTTCTTACTTCCTCAAACATTCTTGTTCTTGTTCTTGTTGATAATAATATATTGTAGGGGCTTGGGACATCTTGGTCATCAGTCCCATGTAGTTGAGTATGTGTGTTACTGTATTAGAGCCAGGGATGGGGCAGGTGCCCTGAGTCTTCAAGTAAGGTACTATCTCGGCATTTACCTGGAGGGAGTGTGGAAAACCCTGCGAAACACAAGACACAACTGAACTTCAGGTGCAACCACAATGGTAGGTTGATTGACAGGTGAACTAGTCAATGAGAGATGTTGGACTGGTGACAGTTTCCTAGGAAAAGAATCATAAAATAAGAAGGAATTTCTGAATGGCAATAAACATCTGCTGTAAGAAACATTGTTTCAGTTCCTTACCTTTTATTTCGTTCAATACGCCAATACACGAGCTCTGCTGGGACTTTTCTTCGTTTTCTGTGAGCGTACAAAGGAAGTGGATATTTATGCAGGACGCTTGCACCTAGAGAACATGCGCTTGACTGTCGTCAGTATCTATGGAGACCAATTTTCAATTTTCACAATGGCTACGTCTTACTTTTCCACACAACGCATTGTTTCCGTTTGAATACGAACTCTCTTCTCTGAAAAAAGTTGTCACTGAATAGTTCGTGGTCTTGTACTCTTAAAATTATATATTAGAAGTTCAAAAAAAAAAAGACTAAACCCGTGACGCGGCAGCCGTTGAAGGGCCTAGTTCTACCAAGCAACCGCTGTTCAGCCATGTAGCTTGCAGATTGTGGGGTGACGTTTAGTCTTCCAACTTGTACAAATAAATTTAAAGTGAAATCAAAACTGCTCAGTACTTTACACATTCTCTAATGCAAGCGTAATTTCAAATATAAACTAGGGGAAAAATCTTATGTAGGCCTATGTGTAGAGGTTTTTCTTAGGGCCTGGCTTCCTTCTCTTGGTACAGTACTTACTGTCGACCAAAATATTATGTGCACTCGAGTTTGAAGGTTGTTTGTGAAGTAACCAATAGACCTATATAAAATCCACTATCATAATCATTTCCGTCGTTCTATTTTACGTTAGTTCATGTAGGTTTGGAATTGTTAATTTATATTATAATTTTTTATCGCAGTTGAAACACAAAAGGTGACCGTTTTTAAGCGTGTTTCAACCATGCGTCACATTTAATAATTATTATCTCACAAACCCGTCATCAGATCGAATCCAAATTTTAGCACAATATACATTGGAATGTTGTATAACAGGTTTATTAATTTCATAATTTTGTGTGTTCAAGAACGAATTTTGTTACCATTTTTGTAAGGTAACTATTTCTAGGCTCGGGGTCGTTGTAAAATGTAGTTCTTGGTTGCGTTGTAATCCTTATACATCAAAAAGTTATGTTGTATGACTGTGAAATACGTAAATTAATTCACTTATTTTATATCGGTTTGTAATTATACGGGTAATTAAGACATGGTTCACCAGCTAGACGCTCCGGGATATTCTGTACAGCGTTGCTGATATGGAGCCCATTACTTCCGAGCGAAGCCTGCCTTGACGCGTGATGGAGCCCATCTTGGCAACGCTGTACAGCTTTCACGGGAGCGGCCAACTGGTGAGCCATGTCTTAATTCCCCATACAAATACATACCGATATAAAATAAGTGAATTAATTTACGTATTTCACAATCATACAGCATACCTTTTTGATGTATAAGGATTACAACGCGACCAAGAACTACATTTTCAAACCAACCCGAGCCGAGAAAAAGTTACCACACCAAAATGATAACAACTTTGTTTCTTGGCCATACAAAACTTTAAAATTAATAAACCAGTTATACAACATTCCAATGTATATTGTGTTAAAATTTGGATTCGATCTGTTGACGGGTTTGTGAGATAATAATACTTAAATGAGACGCATGGTTGAAACACGCTTAAAAACGGGCACTTATTGTGTTCCGACTGCGATAAGAAATATTAAAATATATTTTAAAAAATCCAAACCAACATGAACTAACGTAAAATAGAACGACGAAAATGATGATGTTATTGGATTTTATGTAGGTCTATTGGTTACTTCACAAACAACCTTCAAACTCGAGTACACATAATATTTTGGTCAATGGTAGTCGCAATTCCCCCTGGGATTTAGTGGTATGTCCTTGAATCAGGGCTGGCATGCGAAACGAAATGTAAGGCTGTGGGGGCGAATATATTTGAATTTCGCCGTGAGCGCGATACTCGGGAGCGAAATGACAATGATTGTCGGCGGGAAATTAAATAAAAGCGTAACATAATTCGAAGCGAAATGACATAGCGAAATCACCGCGAAACTTAATAGCAACGCGAAATTACATTGTACAATTGAATAAAATTTCACTCACGGCGGGAAAAAAATCGTTACAATCTTTTAATTTCGCTCCCGGCGCGAAATACAATTCATTACAGACTTTTAATTTCACACGCGGCGCAAAATAAAATTCAATACAGACTTTTAATTTCGCTTCCGGTGCGAAATAAAATTCGTTGCCGTCTTTTAATTTCACTACCGGCACGAAATACAATTCATTACAGACTTTTAATTTCACACGCGGCGCAAAATAATATTCGATACAGACTTTTAATTTCGCTTCCGGTGCGAAATAAAATTCGTTGCCGTCTTTTAATTTCACTACCGGCACGAAATACAATTCATTACAGACTTTTAATTTTACTCGCGGCGCAAAATAAAATTCAATACAGACTTTTAATTTCGCTTCCGGTGCGAAATAAAATTCGTTACAGACTTTTAATTTCGCTCCCGGCGCGAAATAAAACTCGGTTACAGACTTTCAATTTCGCTCCCTGCGCGAAATAAAATTCGTTACAGCCTTTTAATTTCGCACCTGGCGTGAAATAAAATTCCCAAACGGTATTTAGTTTCACCCTCCGATGTGAATTTAAAATGAATGGAACATTTCATTTCGTTGTTGAAATTAAAATGTATTCGTTTCGAGAGTGAAATTATGTTCGGAGCGATGTTCAAAGTCCTGACGTTGGGAGCAGTAGCAGTCTTATTACCGTTCACCGCCTGCACAATCTGCAGGGCTGCAACAGCAACGTGAGTCATTCAATGGTCATCACTCCAGTAGAGGAGAAAGTCAGTGCTATGGCATCAACATCACCATCGTCGTTGACTGCACCTCGGACTCGTGGCTGGCCCTCCCTGACGTTCATAACGCAATGGGGCAACAAGTACCTTTACTTGTTCTATAGCGAACAAGAAGACGAATGTGCTGTGTGGACAGACATTCAAGATAAGTGACGAGCTCCAATTACAATACGAAATTGTCAGTTGTAACTCTTCAGTCAGTAAACACTAATTTTCCCAATAACCGGGAGGGGTACAATGTATATACAGTAATATGTAAATAACATTATATGTATTAGTTTATGGTCACGATTATAATGCAGCAATTTTAGTGATCTTAAATCTAATACATGTTTTTTTTTTTTTTTTTTCAGGAGTGTTACTTACATCTTATATACGTTGTACCCCACCCAGTTATCGGGTAAATTAATGTTGTCTGACTGAAGAGTTACAAATAACAGAAAATCGTCTGTGGTAGTACCGCGGCGTATAAGGAGTTCTGTTTCGGAGGCGGGTTACTCGAACAACAGGGTTGAGGGGTCATTCCTCTCATTTCTACATTCTTTATTCTTACACTTCCGGAAATTTCGGGGGGACTTGGCATTCCTTACTACTTCCTTCTTACCCTCAGCGCAGTTTTACTGACCATGGCACGAAAGCAAACCTCTGTGCCACGTACAGTATTTCGTTTCGCACTGCAATTAGTTTTGCGTCGCCTTTCACAATGTTATTGTGCTTAGAATTACATTTTGCTTCCATTTAAATTTTCGCGCTTACAATCAATATCATTTCGCACCCGAATATTACGCTCATGGCGAAATTAAAATTATAACGCGTCCACAACCATTTTGTTTCGCATGCCAGACCAGATTTAATTTCAGACATGAAATGATATGTTCCATGCATTTTAAATTCACGCCGGGAGCGAAACTAAATGCTGTTTGGGAATTTTGTATCATTAAAATAAACCGTGGCACTACATCCCATGAAAGGCCTAGGCCTACCAAGCGACCACTGCCCAGGCATCTGCAGATATTGGTGAGCGCATCGGGTTCCCTCGGCCGTTAATCTTGGTTTTCGTGACTTTCAGACAGCTACTCTCGAGTCTGAGTGCACCCCGTTCCAACCCACACGTCCGTTTCTAAAATCACTAACGGAGCCGGGAATCGAACCCGGGGCCTCCAGGTGAGAAGCAGGCACGCTATCCCCAACACTATGGGGCCAACAATTTTTGTCATACCAGGAGCAAAATTAACAGTCGTTAAAAATGTTATTTCGCGCCGGGAGCAAAATTAAGAGACTGTAGTGGTTTTCATTTCGTGCCAGGAACGAAATGAAAAGTCTTGTATCGAATTTTATTTCAGGCCAGGAGCAAAATTAAAAGTCTGTAATGAATTTTATTTCGAGCCGGGAGCGAAATTGAAAGTCAGTAACGAATTTTATTTCGTGCCCGGAGTGAAATTGAAAGTCTGTATTTTTTCTTATTTCGCGTCGGAAGCGAATTTAAAAGACTAGCGGTTTTTATTTTACGCCAAGAGCGAAATGAAAAGTCTTTAATGAATTTTATTTCACGCCAGGAGCAAAGTTAAAAGTCTGTTAAGAATTCTGTTTGTAGCCGGGAGCGAAATTAAAAGTCTGTAACGGATTTTATTTCACGCTGGGAGCGAAATTTAAAGTCTGGTACGAATTTTATTTCGCACCGGGAGCGAAATTAAAAGTCAGTAATGCATTTTATTTCGCGCGAAATAAAAAAAAACTAAAGAATTTATTTCGCCTCTGTAGCGAAATTAAAATTCTGTTACTAATTTTATTTTGTGCCAGGAGTGAAATTTTATTCCTTTGAACAATTTAATTTCGCGACGCTAATTTAAATTGATGATACATTTCGTTTTGCATGCCAGTCCTGCCTTGAATCGGTTTTGGTGGTGGCTCCATTTTTCACCTAAAATGTAAAACTAACTGCACTTGATGACCGTAATGCTCTCCATCAGTCGTACCTATATGTACATCGTACATGTATATGATCTACCAGAGATACTGTCCAAAAATAAATAGCCGAAGATAGAACACCTAACGAACACTAAAAATAATGGTGTTGCAGTTAAAATAAACTAAGTAAAAAGTAATTAAAGGGATCGATGAACTAAAAACAGGAAAAACAACATGGAAAATTAGAAGTCGTAAGTACAAACTGGTAAAATTTCAATGGATCACTCAGAAATATCCAGAACTGAACAATAATTCAGAACTAGCCATCACAGTCACAGTCAATCGCAACATCGGACTAGATGCTCAGGAATCCCATACCATCAGGTAAGGGGTAAGGTCATCACTCTCTCACTTGACTTTCGCTCCCCTTTCCTGCTGCTGCGGTGGCCTTGGTCGAGCTTGTGGCGCGCCGTGGCCGCCTGCTTTAAGCGTGTGTACAATCCTGTATGAAATATTACCTTATAAAAGATGCTGGAAGTGTCGTCTTTCCTGGGTTTTACAGGCATTGTATCCGGTAACCACATTTTGGCTCACGCGAGTGAGTTCTGCCACTGTAATGTTTCTGATTTTGTATTTTATGTTCTTTATTGAGCACTGAGTCAGTAGGCCTAGTGGAAAACTTATTTACAATTACGTGAATCTGTGCTAGTGAAGGTGAAACTTCATCAGGAAATTGCTGAACTTACCCACCGGGGCCGACTCGTAATTAAAATAAGTTTTACGTACAAAAACACGATGTCGCAATTATAACTGTCTGAACATGTTACCATCTGAGGTTCAGACTGGCGACTGACAACACCTGCACGCTTATTGCAAGGTCAAGTTTGTACTATGCGCGCGCTTTCAATACTACAGCAGGGGGCCGTGGGGCGCCAGAAACTCGGCCAAGCCCGCTGCAGTAGCGAATAACAAAACCGCCGCTCGTCGTTCTTACTTAATATTAAAGACCCTATATGTAGACCATAGAGTTATGTACTATTAGATGACTATTATTGCGTAGGTTCATTATTCAAACGTTGACTTCTATCGCATGATTGGGACACAAGAAATAAAAAAATAATTTAAAAATTTTGCCCAGCTGCCATCTTGAGTGTATGTAAACAATTTAACAAAATTAGATATCAGTTCATTACAATGTATATAAACAATTGCTGTACCAAATTTCACTGCGTTCGGATGGTTAAATCGCCAGAAAAGTCTATTTAAATGTTCAAATTCACTTGGTCGCCATGTTTGTTTTGTAGTTAACAGGTTTATGAAAGTCACTTAAGTGACTTTTATCACCGTACAAAATTTCAGGGTGATATCGGTGACAGTTTCGGAGATATAGAATGCCAGTGAGATATTTCGCACAGCCACCATGTTGAATTGGTGAAACATAATAAGCTTTGAAGGGCACGATCGGGGTCGGCCAAAATAGTCGGCCTACTATGACCTTTCCGAAGTTCATTGAAATCGCCCCAGCCGCTTAGATTTTATTAGGTGGGGTGTGGGGGAAGAGGGGGGAGGGGTGGGATGCACACCAAGGCCCGGCGTAGGTGCGTGACGTCATGTCATGTCAGTAGGTAATCTGTGTCCTTGACTCTCCGCGCCTGCCGCTAGATAAGTGTGCGAGTGAGCTGTGTGTAGTATGTCGTGGTACCCTGCAAGCCAGGCAAGTGCTTTTAGGGCCATATGACCCAGGCGCACACTGTCTACGCTGGAACTCTCAGTTCAGGGGCGCGTGGCCAGCCTGTCGCGGCTGGATTTCTCGAAGTCGTTCTTCTCTTCTCTTCATATTATTATTGACACCGTGGATGGCCAGCGTGGATGGGCCTACTTACCTGTCTTCAGAGGTCCTCATCACTTCCACAGCAAAATCACCTCCAGATGACATGTCCCAACAGAAGAACACCAAAGGGGGTGGAAGGAAGGTGGAGAAGGGGACAACGCACAGGCTATTCTACAGCCACCCCCCCCCCCAATAACTAATGGAATTGTCGCCGACGAAAAAATGCCACAACAGTTACTTAAAATTTTAAAATAAAAATATAATTGCTAAAATTTAAAGAACACCTCCACCAGAAAACAGAACATGCATCAACCAGCATAATTTACAAAGAAGGCAAGAGACCGCTTAACATGCTTGCTTGCAAAGCAAACAAAAAGAAAAGAATTAAATTAAAATTAAAATGTTAAAGCCCAAAGATTAAAAAAAGAAAATACAGGCATAATTAAATGAGAACGGGCTTGATAATTTACAAGGGAATGCAATACCAATCCGACATGCAGAGATCCAGGCCACGTCATAAAACGAAAAATTTAAAATTAAATAAATAAAATAAAATATGATCAATTAAGAAATTCCCGAAATTCGTGACTAAGAAAAACACAAGAACATTCACCAAAAACATAAGGTTCAACCAAAAAGATTAACAAAAGCATATTAAGCAAACACCACAACACGTTTTGAGTTTCGCGGTCGGCGCCAAGAGACTGCACTCCAAGACCAGAATGCATTTCGGCAAAACAAAAACAAACATGGCCACAAAAACAGACGACCGCATGTAAAATCAAATTACGGCAAAGAATTAGCATTAAATTAATTTTAAAATCACCGGCGAGAAAAATAAAATGAGGAAAACAATTACACTTTAACACTATTGACATGAGGGTGGTGCATCGGATCTTACATCAGATTAATAATATGCCAATCCCAAGATTGCCAAAAGAAAATAAATAATAATTTAAAACGTAAAATAAATTAGAAATGTGTCTCCAGAAGGTACGAAGAAAAATAACAAAATTAATATATATATATATATATATATATATATATCTGGTAACATTATTAAAACCGAAATAAATTAGGCCTACGCCAGATAAAAAAAAGAATAATAAAACATACTCGTGAATGCACACAAATAAAATTTAAAAAAACTTTTAACATACCTTAAATAATCCTTTTTCCAGAGACACTAAAGATAAAACAAACATAACACTAATAAATAATTTTAAATAATGAAAACTGCCCACATGGCTCCGGCTGGCACATGCAACCACGGACACCAAACATCTACAAGTTTTCTCCATTCCGGCGAAAATAAATTGCAGACCTTGCTTCAGGGGTGACGATTTCACTTCCTACCCACTGCGGTTCATATATTTTGTAATTTAATTCCATTTCTTGGTGAGGCGAGGGCCACTGGCCCCCGCCTCAATAGACAATCAAATTCACGACCATTCAGTCCAATACAGTATATCAAGTCACAGATGACAACAACATGGCGCCGACAAGGAAGCCAGGCGCGCTGCATGCTAGATATTTGGAAATAGTCTAATCACAGATTGACACATCAAGCAACAATGTGATTATTAAGTAATTAATTTGGCGGTATCATGTATACACAGTCCTTTGTTTCATGACGTAGTATATAATAAATAGCCTTCAAATATGACACGAATAGGATTAGTTTATAAGGCACAACCAACACACTCTAGTGGTGAAGAAGAAGGAACTACGGCTAGCTGCGCCGAAGTCCGATAGCAGCTGCCATCTCGTGTTAACTTGCGGAACCAAGCCATCCAGGCGGTCGTTTCAAAGGTCGTGAAGTCACATCCAAGGAAGATACATATTTGAAAACGTTGGTACGGGCAATGCACGTAACAATTATTATTATTATTATTATTATTATTATTATTATTATTATTATTACAGCCTCCGTGGCTTAGGCGGCAGTACGCCGGCCTCTCACCGCTGGGTCCGTGGTTCAAATCTCGGTCACTCCATGTGAGATCTGTGTTGAACAAAACGGAGGCAGACAGGTTTTTCTCCGGGTACTCCGGTTTTCCCTGTCAAAATTTCATTCCAGCAACACTCTCCACTATCATTTCATTTCATCTGTCATTCATTTAATCATTGCCCCAGAGGAGTGCGTCAGGCCTCGGCAGACGGCACAGTTCATTTCCTCGCCGCTAGATGGGGGCTTCATTCATTCCATTCCTGACCCGGTCGGAGACTGGAAGCAGGCTGTGGATTTTCATTTTCATTATTATTATTATTATTATTATTAGACTATTATTATTGGCAATAAAATGTTATTGGATACCAATAGACTACGTCTCATACTGTTCCCGAGTACATTGTAGATCAATTATCTATTATTGAATGGATTCATTTGATAGCAAAATTATGCCATTTACACTTAAGTTACGCATACCCAAATACGATAAGTTATTAAAAAATTTTGATGTTGTTTCTTTCCCTTATTCGAAACGTACCACAAGCTTTCAATTCTCTTTCAAGCCTATCGTTAGCTCTAAACGACCTATCTTGTTATGCCGATGGTTATTTCACATCTGATGGTGGGGTCCAGCATAAATCTTGTATCCCTCTTACGGCCAATAACAATTATTATTATATTGTACTTTTGCTTCTAACACGAGGAAGACACGAAAACATGGATCGCGTAACATTTCTGAAATGTTACAGATACATCTTAGATCTATGTCGGTGATTCCCTTCTTAATTTTGGTGTTTGAACAGAGCTAGGTTATCAGACACTGCACAGTGGTTGCAGCATACAGTCTCACACAAGAGCAACCTTTGCCTCCACCTATTTGTGCTTGACTACTCCCTTTCATGTGTACTTCTGGATAAGTTGTTCTCCATAAAATATGGTGATTAGACACTTTCGCTATCAACCAGCAAGTTCATTTTGTTTTTTCCATACATCCGCTTCATGCTTAATTCTCAAGTATTCCTTTGGTTCCTAACTAGTAAATTACCGTCTTCATCGTTACCACCATCTTCATCATCATCACCGTAATGAAAACCTCATTCGTAGTACAAACACAAATTACGCACCATGTCACCTTGCCTTCAAGCAATTCTTGCACTCTCTGTATATATGTGGCAAGGTGTCCCTACATGATGATTACTATACTTTGGATGTTCATTCACTGAAAATTGCGAAATTAGCTTCGAGGTTTTCCTATGCCCAGAACATAGAATGCTATGAAAATCAAATGTTCTTAAATACGATGTGTGGATTACATATAAATATGAAATTGGATCAACTCACGACGGCTACTTGTAGCATTGGCCTTTGAGAATATTTTACGGAAGCTATTCTAACAACTCTACGAGGTGAGTTTCTCTCCGAGTTCCCATATGAATGTTCGAATTGCAGAATAAGAATGTAGAAAAAAAAAGGAAAACTTGTGCTCACTGACCTGGTGCAAGTCCTCAAAATTAACACCCCTTTGATGACTTAGGTATCATCGATACCATTTTAGTACCTCAAACCAAAATTAAATTTCTTGGCAGGCCAGGAAATCAAACCCGGACCACCGGGGCGACAGCCAAGAATGTTAGCCGCTACACCACAAGGTGATCTCTTTCATCGTCAGCGCAATCTATTGCACGATGCCATGTAATTTCAGCACGAACTATAATAGTACACCTTTCTTCGTATTTTTGGCATTACATTGCCCCTGGTAAGTTAGAGAGATGGTTCGCATACCATAACCAAAGAGCCGAATAGTTCCAAAAACCAACAAACAACCGAAAGAAATACCGACAAGCTGGTAGAAAGACAGACAACAGATTTTGTAATTTTCAGAGCAAAATTGTTTTACAATGAAGAGCACTCTTGGTCTCCATACTGTTGAAATAATGAAAATTGTCCTAAAACTTCACAAGTTAGAAGGATTTCATGTCAACTTGCTTATTTTGCCGTATATCTTATGTGTAGGTAAATTCCATGAGTTATTGTTTCAGGCGATGTTGAAAATACGAATAAAAGACATAAATTACCTCAGATTGCGACAGAATATTGTTCAGTTTAAAAACCTGATAAATTTACTAACGCACGTTTCTTGAATTCACATATCCCTGAACAGCACCAATCTAATCAGTTGGTGAATTCAGAATCTTCTTATTGAAATACTGTAGACTATAGCTTTATAGTCCTAATGTAATTTTTTTGTTCTACCCGTAATTATTTAGGTTGCTATGAGGAAGGGGATATGGTGAGACAGTTTCCTTGTGGGAATGATATTACGGATAAATGCCCTTCAAGACGTCAATCTAATGAGAGGATTTAATGACAAATGAAATTAATGAGGCAAGGTATGAAATGGCTGTGTGTGATATTTCGAGTTCGTTGTAGTCTGACCAAGCACGTTAGCGTGTGTAGCTACGTCGGCTGCTTTGTTACATTATGTCAACAAATTTAAAAAAAATATTTTAACACTCCTGATTCCACACCGGCCCTGTTACTGTCACATGCATGATTACCAATATGCTTGATTCCATTTTTAGGATTATTATATCTCGCTGCACCTGCTACATCACCCAAAAAGTAGGGGCAGATGACCTCGTAGTTCCGCCCCTTAAAACAACAATAACTATCCCAACAAGTAGTTCCGTGAAGAATTATACAGCCTATTTTCATATATCCTACTTATGTTAATTGCCTCTATCAACATACAAAAGTTCAGTTTGATTGCTGTAATATATTCGCAGATATTGAGAACCGGCTAAATATTGCGCATGGTCGCCATGTTGGAGTTTTATATCTGTAGGTCTTAGAGTTATGTACTGTTACGTGAAGTGTAATGTGTACGTGTAGTATTCAAACTTCAATTGCATGATTAGGACACAAGAAGTAAAAACGAGATTTTCGCACAGCTGCCATCTTGTGGTTATGGAAACAAATGAAAAAATTAGATGCCAGTGGATTAACATTTGTAGAAGGATTTACTGTACCAAGTGCCACTGCACTCGGATGGTTAAATTGCGAGAAACGACCATGTGAATATTTATACTTCGCGTCGCCGCCGTGTTGGATTTGTGATCACCAGGTTATTGAAAGTCCTATAGGTGAACTTATGTTCATAGCCCCAATGAAGATTAAAAGATTTAGTTTGATTGCTGTAATAGATTCGTAGATATTGAGATCCATCTAAATATTTCGGATGGTCGCCATGTTGGATTGTTATATGTATAGGCCATAGAGTCATTTACCATTAAAGGAAAATTATTGCAAGGGTTCATTACTCAAACTCTCACTTCGATCGCATGATTACGACACAAGAAATAAAAACTTAATTTTAAAATTCGCACATTCGCCTTCTTGAGGTTATGTAAACAATAGAACTAATATAGATACCAGTGCATTACAATGTGTATAAACATTTCCTGTACCAAGTTTCATTGCGTTTGGATCATTAAATCGCGAGAAAGGTCTATTTAAAATTTTCAAATTCGCTTGGCTGCCATATTCGTTTTTTAGTTAACCGGTTTTTGAAAGTCTTCTAGATGAAATTCCAGTAGTGCCCTTTATCTCCGTACAAAATTTCAGGGTGATATCGCTAATAGTTTCAGAGATATAGAATGCCGGTGAAATATTTCGCACAGCCGCCTTCTTGAGGTTATGTAAACAATTGAATGAAGTTAGATGTCGGTACATTACAATGTGTATAAACATATACTGTACCAAGTTGCATTGCGTTTGGTTGGTTAAATCGTGAGAAACGTCTATTTAAAAGTCGCAACTTTGCTTGGCCGCCATGTTGGTTCTGTAGTTATCAGGTTTTCAAAAATCACATTCGTGAACTTCTAGTAGTTCCCTTTATCACCGTGAAATATTCCAGGGTGATATCGGTAATAGTTTCGTAGATATCGAATGCTGGTGAAATATTTCGCACAGCTGCCATGTTGGATTGGTGGGATGTAACAAAATTTGAAGGGCAAGGTCGGGGTGGTGTGGAATAGTGCTATGAAATTACCGAGTTTCATTGCAATCGCTCCAGCGGTTTAGAAGTTATTAGGGGGGGAGCACACACCATATCACACACACACGCGCACGCAGAGACAGACACACTGACAAAAGGTGATCTCATAAGCTTATTTTTTCATACATGAAGATAAGCTAAAAAAAGTATGCAACTTCTTGTATCCTTGTTGCAGATCTGGTTCATGTACGTCCAAATATCATGTTTTATACGTCTTCGGTGTGTTTCATTAAGGTGTGACTTTCCCAGGCACAAAAGACGTTATGAGCACGGCAGACCACAAGCATATGACAAAATGTTGGCTCCAGTGCGCCTAGTGTCCAGGCTCTGCGCTCAGTACTAAACGTACTGCTGCACCCCGTCAAATGGACAGTGCTTGTTTGACTAAGCGCTGCAGTGCTAGTGTGATGTCGTGCTGAACTGCTCAGAAATAGGCAGAATAGGGCTGCGCTTCACCTGCTAGCACTGCTTCACCTTGCCCATTGCACGGCCCTGGTGCACACACACGGACAAAAGGTGATCTCATAAGCCTATTTTTTCATGAATGGAAATAGGCTAAATACGAGATTTTAAAATTTCGCACAGGCGCCATCTTGTGGTTATGAAAACAATTCAGTTTGATTGCTGTCATTGATTAGTTGACATTGAGAATCGTCTAAATATTTCTAAATATGTGTAGACCATTGAGCTATGCACTATTAGATGACGATTATTGCGTACGGTAGGTTCATTGTTCAAACGTTGGATACGATCGCATGATGGTTTAATCGCGAGAAAAAAAAAGATATATTTTAATGTATCAACTTCGCTTGACCCCCATGTTCGTTTGTTACTGTCACATGCATGATTACCAATATGCTTGATTCCATTTTTAGGATTATTATATCTCGCTGCACCTGCTACATCACCCAAAAAGTAGGGGCAGATGACCTCGTAGTTCCGCCCCTTAAAACAACAATAACTATCCCAACAAGTAGTTCCGTGAAGAATTATACAGCCTATTTTCATATATCCTACTTATGTTAATTGCCTCTATCAACATACAAAAGTTCAGTTTGATTGCTGTAATATATTCGCAGATATTGAGAACCGGCTAAATATTGCGCATGGTCGCCATGTTGGAGTTTTATATCTGTAGGTCTTAGAGTTATGTACTGTTACGTGAAGTGTAATGTGTACGTGTAGTATTCAAACTTCAATCGCATGATTAGGACACAAGAAGTAAAAACGAGATTTTAAAATTTCTCACAGCTGCCATCTTGTGGTTATGGAAACAAATGAAAAAATTAGATGCCAGTGGATTAACATTTGTAGAAGGATTTACTGTACCAAGTGCCACTGCACTCGGATGGTTAAATTGCGAGAAACGACCATGTGAATATTTATACTTCGCGTCGCCGCCGTGTTGGATTTGTGATCACCAGGTTATTGAAAGTCCTATAGGTGAACTTATGTTCATAGCCCCAATGAAGATTAAAAGATTTAGTTTGATTGCTGTAATAGATTCGTAGATATTGAGATCCATCTAAATATTTCGGATGGTCGCCATGTTGGATTGTTATATGTATAGGCCATAGAGTCATTTACCATTAAAGGAAAATTATTGCAAGGGTTCATTACTCAAACTCTCACTTCGATCGCATGATTACGACACAAGAAATAAAAACTTAATTTTAAAATTCGCACATTCGCCTTCTTGAGGTTATGTAAACAATAGAACTAATATAGATACCAGTGCATTACAATGTGTATAAACATTTCCTGTACCAAGTTTCATTGCGTTTGGATCATTAAATCGCGAGAAAGGTCTATTTAAAATTTTCAAATTCGCTTGGCTGCCATATTCGTTTTTTAGTTAACCGGTTTTTGAAAGCCTTCTAGATGAAATTCCAGTAGTGCCCTTTATCCCCGTACAAAATTTCAGGGTGATATCGCTAATAGTTTCAGAGATATAGAATGCCGGTGAAATATTTCGCACAGCCGCCTTCTTGAGGTTATGTAAACAATTGAATGAAGTTAGATGTCGGTACATTACAATGTGTATAAACATATATTGTACCAAGTTGCATTGCGTTTGGTTGGTTAAATCGTGAGAAACGTCTATTTAAAAGTCGCAACTTTGCTTGGCCGCCATGTTGGTTCTGTAGTTATCAGGTTTTCAAAAAGCACATTGGTGAACGTCTAGTAGTTCCCTTTATCACCGTGAAATATTCCAGGGTGATATCGGTAATAGTTTCGTAGATATCGAATGCTGGTGAAATATTTCGCACAGCCGCCATGTTGGATTGGTGGGATGTAACAAAATTTGAAGGGCAAGGTCGGGGTGGTGTGGAATAGTGCTATGAAATTACCGAGTTTCATTGCAATCGCTCCAGCGGTTTAGAAGTTATTAGGGGGGGAGCACACACCATATCACACACACACGCGCACGCAGAGACAGACACACTGACAAAAGGTGATCTCATAAGCTTATTTTTTCATACATGAATATAAGCTAAAAAAGTATGCAACTTCTTGTATCCTTGTTGCAGATCTGGTTCATGTACGTCCAAATATCATGTTTTATACGTCTTCGGTGTGTTTCATTAAGGTGTGACTTTCCCAGGCACAAAAGACGTTATGAGCACGGCAGACCACAAGCATATATGACAAAATGTTGGCTCCAGTGCGCCTAGTGTCCAGGCTCTGCGCTCAGTACTAAACGTACTGCAGCACCCCGTCAAATGGACAGTGCTTGTTTGACTAAGCGCTGCAGTGCTAGTGTGATGTCGTGCTGAACTGCTCAGAAATAGGCAGAATAGGGCTGCGCTTCACCTGCTAGCACTGCTTCACCTTGCCCATTGCACGGCCCTGGTGCACACACACGGACAAAAGGTGATCTCATAAGCCTATTTTTTCATGAATGGAAATAGGCTAAATACGAGATTTTAAAATTTCGCACAGGCACCATCTTGTGGTTATGAAAACAATTCAGTTTGATTGCTGTCATTGATTAGTTGACATTGAGAATCGTCTAAATATTTCTAAATATGTGTAGACCATTGAGCTATGTACTATTAGATGACGATTATTGCGTACGGTAGGTTCATTGTTCAAACGTTGGCTACGATCGCATGATTAGGACACAAGAAATTAAAACTTAATTTTTAAATTTCACACAGGCACCATCTTGCGGTTATGTAAACAATTGAGCTGAATAAGATATCAGTGCATTACAAGGTGTATAACATTTGCTATTTGAGGCTCACCCGCAGGATGGCGTCACAGTGAAAGTGTAGTGAAATAGCAGCTAGTGTAAATATTTGATAAAAGTGGTAAAATATTATAACAGAGGCTTAAAATCTATAAAGTTAATTTCCTTAGATCAAGTGTAATACGGAATATTGATAGTATTAAAAATTCTTGTTGATAATTTAATAAACTTAAACTAAGTTGTGGGAACGTGTATCCAAAGATTCGGTGACTTCTTCAATCACTGTTTGAACCAAGTAGAGCAGTGGTGCTTTTACGAGACTTCACCCGATTGGAAGATATACGTATTTCACATTCTTCTTTATTGGTAGGTTATTAGATTAATTCTATTAGGTAGTAATAATTAAATTAAATTTAGTGTAATTTGGTGTAAACATCTAGGCTCACTTAGATCTCTAGTATGACGACTGTCAACAGTGTTAGTATCTCGTCAGGTTGTGTAACCGTAACGGATTTATGCTCGTCGTGCAAAATAAAAGTAAAAAATGCAAATAAAATCATCACAAGATCTCAGGTAAAATTGAATGAGGAGAAAAGTGAAACCGATTGTCGTAATGTAGGCCTACCGCTACCGTCATGCGAATGTCATAACCTGAGAAACGAACTGTCCTCAAAAGACGAAATTATAAAGCTGCTAAAGGAAGATATTGCTAAGTTAATGGAAGAGTTGAATAAATTAAAAGGAAACAGAGGGGAAAGCAAGGAAACTTGGTCGACAGTGATTGCTGGTAAGGTAAGATTGAATAAGCCTAGGCCTATAAATGGAGTACATGTAACTGAAATTCCCGTCTCAAATTCATTTGGAGTGCTTGTCGAAGAAAATGATGACTTTCCTCAAGAAGAAAAGAAGAAAGTGATAAAGAGAAAATCCAGGAAGATGCGGATATTTGCGGATAGCCACGGGCGAGATGTAGCAGCAAGCGTTTTGGAGAGAAGCCGAGAAATGGAGGTCACTTCGACAGTGAAGCCAGGAGCTCAGATTGCAGAAGTCACGAACGGGATGATAGGAGAGTGTGCGTCCCTTACTGCAAAGGACTACGCAGTGATCATCGCTGGAGCAAACGACGTCTATAGAAATGAGAGTAAAAAGGTAATCAAAGATTTAATGGGTACATTGCCATCCATGCAAAAAACAAATGTCATTATTGTAAACATTCCGCAGAGACACGATTTAATTCCCAAGTCATGTGTAAATATAGAAATAGAGGCTACAAATGGAAAAATTCATAAAATTTGTAAGAGTTTTCCAAATGTCCAAATTGTAGATGTAAGTAAATTAGACAGGAAGTTCCACACTCGGCATGGCCTACACTTAAATAGATTAGGAAAAGAGTATCTTAGTGATGAAATCTGCAAAATTGTAAATTCAAATGGTGAGAATAATTCGACAGTAATATCATTAGAGTGGAAGCAGGGAAACTGGTAGAAGAAGCCAAACGTGAGGTTTGGCATTCACATCTTTTGAAGTCAAATTTAACGGAGTGCAACAATGGTATTTCGGATTTGTCTAGCAACAATAATAATAACAATTATGATAATAATAATGTAAATAAATCACCAACACAAGCTTGCAAAAGTAACAAATTTAAAATTTACCACCAGAATGTCCAGTCTCTTTATAATAAAATTGATTACATAAATCTAATGCTTAAAAATGAACTTAAAGACATCTCAGCACTATGTATTTCAGAACATTGGCTGAAAGAGGAACAACTTGAATTAATTCAATTCCCAGGGTTTATACAAGCTAGTAAATACTCTAGATCTAATATTAGCCATGGTGGTACTTGCATCTTCTTAAGAAATAATTTAGATCATGAACAGATAACAGCTTATGATTATCTAATTATGGAACAGGATTTTGAATTCTCTGCCGTAAAAATTCAGCAGTTTAAGTTAATAATTGTATGCGTATACCGTTCTCCGTCAGGAAAGTTTCCTCTATTTATAGATAAACTAGAATTGTTACTCAATAACATGAGCAAAGTAAATTTCGATATAATAATTTGTGGGGATGTAAATGTGGATTTCTTAAAACTTGATAGAAATTGTGAATTATTAAACCAGTTACTAATTTCCTATGGACTGAAACCTACAGTAAATACACCAACAAGAATAACAAAATTTAGTAAAACCACTCCTGATCAAATTTTTATAAATACAGATAAATATCACCATTCAATAGAAGTCTATTGTCCGGGTTTTAGTGACCACCATGGACAAATACTGAGTTTTGAAGTATCCGAAGTAATCAATAATAATGATAATGGAGTAAAATCAAAGTGCAGGTCATTCACTGAAGCAAATGTTACATATTTCAATGACTTATTAAATAAGGAAACATGGTCAGAAATTTATGAACTAGAAAATGTAAATGATAAATTTAATGCATTTAACAGTACCCTAAAACACTATTTTGAAATAGCATTCCCCTTTAAACGAAGAACTGTTCAAAATAACAAAACTAGCAATTGGATAACAACAGGGATTATAAATTCATGTCAAAGAAAGAAATTTCTACACAAATTATATAAACAATACCACACAACACCTGAATTCAATTTATACTACAAAAAATACACTAGCATATTAAATAAGGTAATAAGACTAGCAAAGAAAATGCATAATGATAATTTTATTTCCCAATCATCTAATAAAAACAGGGCTATGTGGTCCGTAATAAAGAAAGAAACTGGAAAATATGCTAAAATACAAAGGAACATTACACTGACCAGAAATAATAAAGTGATTAATAATCCAGAGGAAATAGCAAACACTTTTAATGACTATTTTCTGGAAATTCCGCAAAAATTATTAAATAAATCACAGGTAAATACACTAAATTCTAATAATAAAATAAATATATGCAGTGATTCTTTATTTATAAATCATGTCACAAGTGAAGAGGTAAGAATAGTTATAAAAGAGCTAAAAAATAAATTCTGTGCTGGCATTGATGGCATCCCTGATGCAATTTTAAAGAAATGTGCCGAAAATATAATAAATCCACTTACGCACTTAATAAACAGTTCAATTCTCTCAGGAACTTACCCGGATAATTTGAAGTTATCAAAAGTAATTCCAGTGCACAAAAACGGTTCAAAAGATGAATTAGATAACTATCGTCCTATTACCTTACCAACTGGTATTGCAAAAATTGTGGAAAAAATTATGTATAAGAGACTGATAAGTTTCATAGAAAAAAATAAAATATTATCAAACTCACAACATGGATTTAGAACGGAAAAATCTACACAGACAGCAATTTACGAATGTAGTAATAGTATACTGAAATTAATTGACAATAAGGAACATGTAACTGGCCTATTCTTGGATTTATCGAAAGCATTTGATGTAGTTGACCATAAAATCCTCCTTACCAAACTAAATCAATATGGTGTTAGAGGTCTAGCTAATAAATGGATAGAGTCTTACTTAACAAGGCGTAAACAAATAGTAAGCTTGAGACACAAGGATGAGGGAACCAAATTACTTAATGAAACATTGTCCAATGAGGGAATTATTGAATTTGGAGTACCCCAGGGATCGGTTTTGGGCCCACTACTCTTTCTTCTATATATCAATGATATAACACAGAACGTTCATTCACATAAGGAAATTTTGTTTGCGGACGATACAACACTCGTAATAAAAGGTGAAACTAAACAGGTCATACAGCAGTCTGCTGACTCCGTTACAGGAGAGTTAACCAAATGGTCACAAGATAATCGCCTCATAATAAACTATAAAAAGACAGTATGTCTAAATTTCCACACTATACAGAATAGGAATCCTGCGATGCCCAATATAACATTAAATGGTCATCAAATAGAAAATAAATCAGAAACAAAGTTTTTAGGACTATGGATACAACAAGACTTGAAATGGAATAAACATATACAATATCTGAATACTAAACTGAACTCGATGTGCTTTGCGTTACGTATTTTGAAAACCTGCACTAGCATGCACACATTAAGAAATACTTATTTTGCTTATTTCCATTCATACTTAAGATATGGGATCATATTTTGGGGTATGTCGCCAGATGTACTAAGCACGTTTAGGATACAAAAGAGAGCGATTAGAATTATGGCAAATGTAAACTCGAGAGAATCATGTAGACCTCTGTTTAAAGATTTAAACATTCTCCCACTGCCCTGCATATATATCTTTGAAAGTATTATGTTTTTTAAAAAGAATTTAATGAATAAAGATGTTTTTCTTAAAACAAACAATGATGTTCATAGGCATAACACAAGACAAAATCAAAACATTCATATTTCACACACACACACAAGCATATATCAAAAAGGAACTTTTCACACTGGAGTTAAATTATACAATAAACTACCCCAGTATATAAAACTGGCCCCAAAAATAAAAACCTTTGATAGAATGTTGAAAGCTTATCTGCAGTGCCATTGTTTTTACTCAGTAGTTGAATATTTTAGCGTATAGGAGTGATGGAATCTATAACTATATTTTACTTTTTTAATTTAATTTTAATACCTAGCTGTATGTTGTTGTATTTATAGAATTAAGTTTTCATATTATGATAATAGAGTGAGGTGTAAATAGTTGTGCAATAAGATTGTATCTATTAAGATTTGCTATTATAATAAGTTATAAATAGTTATAATCTTAGTAATATATACCTGTTAGTTCTTTTATTTTATGCATGTAAATTCTGACGTGTCCTATATCAAAAATGTATTGAATGCATGTATTTGATCAAATGGAATTAATAAAAATCTATCTATCTATCTATCTATACCATTTGACGGTGCTCGAATGGTTTAATCGCGAAAAAAAAAAAGATATATTTTAATGTATCAACTTCGCTTGACCCCCATGTTCGTTTGTTACTTAACAGGAATTTTGAGAGTCCCATCTAGTAGTTAATTTTATCACCGTACAAAATGTCAGGGTGATATCTGTAATAGTTTCGGAGATATGAAATGCCAGTGAAATATTTCGCACAGTCGCCATGTTGGATTGGTGAGCTGTAATAAAATTTGAAGATCGCGGTCGGGGTAGGACAAAATAGTACTATGACTTTACCGAGTTTCATTGAAATCGCTCCAGCCGTTTATATTTTATTAGGGGACACACACACATACGCACACACACGGACTAAATGTGATGTCATAAGCCTATTTTTTCATAAATGAAAATAATAAAGAAAGCTTTTCATTCGGTCTACGCGAATTTCGTGTTGACCGACGGAGTAGCTTTCTTCATTAGAAATAACCATCACTGAAAAATGGCTTCTATCACTACTAAATCAAAATAGGATACCAAGTAAACGAAAAGCAAGAACGGGAGGTTTCATTTAGGAAAGAAATACTCTTATTGGTCACAAAGGAGTGAAAGTTTGGTGTGTAGGTTACACTCTGCCTTATATGGCAACACTGCGAGAAGGTGAGTTCGATTCCCATCTTAGCTATCTTAGAGTGTTTTTCTGGGGTTTCCCACTTCCACTCCAGGAAAATGCGTGGATAGTTCCTAAGTCAAGGCCATTGCCAACTCCAAAAATAACAAAGTTTATCAGACTTCAACTACATGGGACTGATGAACAATAGGCTATGTTCCAAACCCCTATATGAAGCAACAAGAAATATTTCGAATCAATGGGATCCATCGTATTGATTTTAGGAAACATGTTTCTAACGTAGGCTACAATATGACCGCGATCGAAACGAGCAAGGTGCCTTGCCCTGTCTGATGGGGCACGCGCTCAGATTGAAATCATTATGTTCATTATTATTGATATTTCAAGAAGTAATTATCCTATATTTGAATAAATAATTGACCTGGAATTACACATGGCCCAGCATCGTCAGTTCACGGTCACCTTCCATGCTTGTCCGGGAAGCGGGCAAATAGACACTTCCATAACGTTATTGACGAGATTCTTTTCTGAAATAACGGAATCAATTTCTCCGCTTAGAATAATGGTACTGATAGCGCATAGCAAGTAAAAATCGCATGTATACCGTTATTTGACTTATAACGTTGTTGGTGGGTTCGCATTTCAAAATAACTGAATTAATTTTTCTGCCCTGAATAACGTTATTGATAGCGTATGGCTGGTAAAATTCGCTCGTATTCCGTTACTAGACTTATAACGTTATTGGTGGGTTCGCATTTCTAAATAACGGAATTACTTTTCTGCCATGAATAACGTTATTGACAGCGCAATGCTCGTAAATATCGCTCGTATACCGTTACAAAGCTTATAACGTTATTGGTGGGTTCACATTTCTAAATAACGCAATTAATTTTTCTGCCCTGAATAACGTTATTGATAGCGTATAACAGGTTAAAATCTCTCGCATACCGTTACTAGGCTTATAACGTTATTAGTAGGTTTGCATTTTGAAATAACCGAATCGATCACTCTGCCTGAATAACGTTATTGATGGCGCGCAGCGGGTCAAAATCGCTGTCATACCGTTACTAGACTTATAACGTTAATAACGGGAGCGCATTTTAAAATAATGGAATCTTTTCCTCTGCTGGTTATAACGTTAATAGCACAAACCAGGGAAAATGATAACCCCTTATTTCGTTGCCGCACTAAAAACGTTATTCATATACCATTTGTTTTGGGTGCGGAAGCAGTAACGTAACAAAAATTAATTCGTTATTTCTGACTATTATGTTACGTTATGAAGCCTTGGCTGTGACGTCATGGGTCTTACTACAGATAGCAAAGAGATGCTCAGTCTTGTTGGAACGCTGTGATGTGGTCATTGTTTCTATGCTTCGAGGGTGACATTTCACAATATATTGCTTTTCCTGTTGTCCAGTGACAAGTGTTAAATATACCCGTGCCACACGTGGTATATTTTAAAAGCAAATACAATGCCACGAAGGTGTTATGTACCAGGATGTAGCAGTAATTTTCTGGTTCGTGGAGTTGAAACCGCCTACGTGAAATGTTTCTCTTTTCCCAAGGAAGTAAACTTGAGAAATAGATGGCTGAGAAGCACCCCGAGGAAGGACTCGACACATTCGGAGAACAGTGTTGTGTGTATTAAACATTTTCAACCGGACTGCATTATTTTACAGAATGAATACTGTGATTCTAATGGACAGAAACAAGTGTATAAATACGATCATCCTAAGCTAGTTAAAGGTTCTTGTCTTACTATTGTTGAAGGTTTGCCGAAATACTTGACAAAGGAAAGTGAAATTAAGCGGAAACAACCAGAAGAGAGGAGAAGAGAAATCGAAGTGAGGAAGGAGCATGCCCAAGAAAGTGCTGTTGCTGCTGCAGAATGGGACGATGTTATAATCAGTTTCGAGAATTTATGTAATTCTCTTGAGAAACGATTAGTAGATAATAGGACTAAAGTGAAAGGGGACTCAGCTATTAATTTCAATATTTTTGACGATAGAGTGGTTATATATAGAATCAATTTTGAGTCTATGACTTTTGTTTCTTTATATTAATGTAGATAATCATTTACTTGTTTCGGCTTTCTATAACAATTTGCAATTGTCTTCTACAGAACTTTCTTCAATGTTGGGAATTGAAACAGCTGTGAAGAGTTGGAGAACACTGTTCTGTTTTCCTATTCATTAGACAATCTGTATGAATATAGTTGATTGTAATAGTAGGGTACCGTACTTTGTATTACTCTTAATGTCTTTTATGTTGTATAAAAGAAAATGGTGGAAGCCGTCAATAAATATGTATGTATGTATGTATGTATGTATGTATGTACAGTATCTTACAGAGAAGAGATTCCAAACCAACTTGGAAAATTACGTGGCCAATGTCTTAAAATTGCTGGATGTCATTCAAGAAACTTTATTGGATAGTGGAGAAGAGGGAATTTCTCAGCAAGTAAATTTGTTATCCGAGCAATTCTCTCTTATATTTAAGAACAAAAAAAGGTCCCCCAACATGATACGTTGCTCTTTATTATACATGCAATCCGCGAAGTGTTATGATACTATCAGGCAGAACAAATTTCTATCCCTTCCTCATTCTAAACATTTACAAAGATTGACTTCTTCCCTTAATGTAGCTCCGGGTAATTTTAACGAAAACGTTCATTTCTTGAAAAAAGCCGCTGAAAAGTGATGAAATATATGTTAAAGAAGAAATTTCCCGTTTGTTAAAGTACATAAACAGATATGATATTCTCACTTAAATATATTCAACTAATTATTGTGTTCTGTAGAAGATACAAAAACCGCCTACTTGTAGTGCAATCAAACATTAGTTTCCAGCATGCTCTTTTTGTATACCGCTCTGGGCTGACTTGTATCGAAGTCATTTGCTTTAATCGCCCGTAGTGACAGCGGAAAACGTCTCACACAATTCATCGATCACTAAGGAAGGACTGTGGTGAAATTAGGAAGTCCATCCCAATTTCTTCTGTAAACAAAACAGATTTAATTACATGAATGCATCTCTCTGCGATGACAATCGTGCTGTCCGCCGGCCAGCTGAGACCCCTGACGTCACTCACCGGTGGCAGAGAGGGGGTACCGCTCCCGCCTGTAACTTAAGAACGCCGTGTACTAACCTCAAATCAGAATTACATTTCTCGGCAGAGGTGTGAATCAAACCTTTGGGACAGATATGTTTATCTATAGATATTGATAACATATTAATTGGTTATTTGTGTATGTGTCTTTTCTTCCCGTTTTGTAGTCGACATTTTACGTTAAAATGGGGTGAATATTTTTCAAGTTTTCGATTGAATTCTTCTATATATCACATTTATTGCTGAGACGACAGTGTTTTCGGTCAAGTTGAAACTCGCAAGGTTCGAAATGCATACCGGTACTTATCGAGTCCGATCGAAAACGTCGATTTATTTGTGTAATGTACCGATCGCATCAACTTTTGACCATGTTTCATTCATGGTTTCGTTATTTATTTATTCGCGTCTGTAGAACGTAATTTTACAAGTAAATACTCAAGTCTCATTTCCTCACAGCTTGTTCATAGCAGTGCTGGGTAACGCGCTCGCTGATGGCCACTAGGCTATGACGTCTTTAAACATATTGCACAGCCTTCTCTCTACGTGGTGTTGGCTGTGTCACCTCCAGCAGGTAGGAATCCTGGTCGATCGTCTCGGCATATTTATTATTATAATAATAATTTTTATTATTATTATTATTATTATTATTATTATTATTATTATTATTATTATTATTATTAAGGATAAGTGCGCACAATGTGCATTACATTAATTATTTACAAAATTCTGTAAGCGATGACAACCTCTTAGGACACACGAGAGCGTGGTAAGTATCGCTTGCCTTTTGACACAATTTAAAAATGCACTCTGGCGTGGGCACATGGAACACCTCACAAATCCTGTGCACCGCGAATCGGATCACTGTGTGTCTCAACTCATAGGCAGTGCCCTTCCATTCTGTTGACATCATGGCCGTCGTGAAGTAGAAATAAATTGGGATCTCCTTCTTTTTTGCAAGTAGTTCTTGTAGCAAATCGTTGTATTGTCTTGTGGATGGTAGTTGGTGAATCAGTCGGAGTTCTTCTATAAAGAAAGGTTCCCCCGCTAGTTCATACGCCAGTCTCGATGTGGTGAATTTTGACAAACAAAGCAGTCTTTTTAAGAATAAGGCTTTCACTTTCTCTAAGTCTTTCAGGTTATTTTTGAGGGGCAGATGACCTCGTAGTTCCTCCCCTTAAAACAACAATAACTAACTAACTAACTAACTAACTAACTAACAGGTTATTTTTGCTTAAATTAACCCATATTATATCCAATCCATACGTTGCAATAGGTGTAACTTTTGCTTTAAAGGGTCTCAGTGCCGATTGCGGAGACATATCCCTGAGATGACTAATGTCGTTCATTGATCTGACAGCACAGATCATTTTATCTTTTGATGTGACGTGTAAATAATTTCCCTTGTATTTGCAAAGTAATTCCTAGATATTTGTAATGACTGGTTTGAAGCAAAGGTTCATCTCTGAGGTAAATAATGTCATCTTTGGCAGTTCTTCCGCCCTTTCTGAATATCATTGCTACCGTTTTCTGAAGGCTTATTTCAAGATCGTTGTTTTGGGCCCATATTGCAAGTTGATTCAAGCTGTCTTGTAGCTCTTCTCTTGACGACGAGGTCAGAACCATATCATTGGCATATACGATGATTCTGACTTTCTGGGAACGTAAGAGACATACCACATCTGCAGTCACGACATTAAATAGAAGAGGACTTCGAGGGTCACCCTGAAGTACTCCCATTGTTTGATCGATAGGATTAGATATAGTTATTCCGTTATCTATTTCTACCTGGTTGTTATGTAGAATATCCTTAATCAATCTGATGATGTAGTGGTGCTCCAGACCAATCATTTCGATGAGTTTCTTTACTAGTATGCTTCTATTAATGGGGTCGAAGGCCTTAGAGAAGTCTATGAAGACTGCATATACTTTCTGTTTTGGAAGCCTTAAAGTGCCCTGTAATATGTCGAGCAAGTAATTGACAGCTTGCAGTGACGATCTCTGCTTGCGGAAGCCAAACTGCTCTTCCGGAATTTTATCGTCTATCAGTTGTGTCAGTCTTGTTGTAAGTATTTTCATCATAAGTTTGAAGAGAGTATCTTCCAATGCAATGCCTCTATATGCATTAGGATCTCTAGAGTCACCTTTCCCTTTATATAGCATTTTTATTCTGGATCGTCTCCATGAGTCTGGTATCCTTCCCTGACGTAAGCATTCGTACATAAGATCGGCCCACGTTCCCATGAGCATCGATGCGGCTTCTTTAAGATGTCCATTATACATCGAGTCTGGCCCACATGCCTTTCTATCTTTACTACTTTTTATTGCAAGTGAAAGTTCCTCTACTGTGATGGGATCGAAAGCACTTATGTGAGGGTCAGTATCAGGTCTGGTGACTTTTTCTTGAAAAACGTGACCAAGGTGTTGTTCCCATGTTTCAATTGGTATGTCCTTAGGAAATTTCGGTTGTATGGGTTTCAGTGCTCTGAAGGGATCCTGTTCAATTTCTTCAATTAGTATTTTCTCCTTCTTTTCGAAAAATACTTTCTTAGCCTTTTTGTTGATGATATTACAGTGTTTCCGTAGATCTGCATATGTTTTCAGTGTTGTTTCCGTTTCCAGCTTTCTCACAGCGTGAAGAGCATTGATTGTTCGTTTCCTTATTTGAAAGCATTCTTCATTAAACCATGGCTTGGCTTTCCTGGGTCTTTCTTCAACTGAAAGCGCAGAATTCCGCATGGAATTCTCTAAATTCCATAGTGCTTCATCAATGTTTCCTGCAATTATGGTATCATGTATGTCTGAGACCCTAATTGTTTGCAATTTGGTGAGATCCAATTTCCTCGATACTTTGCTTTTGCTTCTTAGAGAAGGAGTTATCTGTATTCCCTGGTAGAGAACTGTGGCAATGGGTAGGTGTTTTCTTACGGTGACATTGTCAATCGCACGCTGTTGGAGAACGGTGAAACCCTCATTAATGAATACGAGGTCAATTGTACTTGACCCATTTTGACATATGTATGTTTTTGTTTCTTTATTGTTAGTCAGTGTTAGGCCTTCTTGTTCCACGCAATGCAAAAGTGTGGACGTCTTACGAGAAGGTACATCAATGGTCAAAAAGATGGCGGCTATGGCTAGTAATGTTTGTTCTCCGTGCGGGGAAAAAAAAGTGAAAAATAGCGAGGAATTCGTTAGCTGTGAAGGGGATTGTGGGCGTAATTTCCACAAGGAATGCACAAGTCTTTCTAAGAAGGCTTACGAGTCTATAAAAAGTGATCCGCAAAAGGTGTGGAAATGCAATCGCGACGATTGTCACCCACCTCTCAATTTCAGTGATTGTGACTTGGTGAAGGAGGTTACAGAAAAGATACAGTTGTCTGTAAATGAATTAAGAAACACTTTCATGCAGGACTTAAAAATAATTAAGCAAGCCACGGAATTCATTAACGAGCAGTTTGAAGATTTCAAAAACCTCACAAATGAGATAAAGAAAAGAACACTGGAAATGGAAAAATCGTTGGCGAGTATAAACAATGACACGAAGCAAGCGTTAGATGGGTCAGAAGACCTTAAGCAGTACACGCGTAGGAACAATTTGATATTAAGTGGAATGCCAGAAATGCCGAGGGAAAATGTGTACGACCTAGTGATCCAAGCTTCCAGGGCATTGGGTGTTGAGTTGGGACTCCGCGACATCGATGTCGCTCATCGTTTGCCGGCGAGAGGCGGGGACGTGGGGCGAATCGTAGTGAAATTCACTAACAGGTGGAAGAAGGACGATTTATTTATTTATCGTATGGCTTTTAGTGCCGGGAGTGTCCGAGGACATGTTCGGCTCGCCTGAGTCTGTAGCTGCTTCCAGCGGACACCCTAAAGGGCGAGCTACAAGTTCCGTTCAATTTCAAGTAGTTCCAACTTTCGCCACCAGATATCAATGATACCTAGTGGTGAACGTTGGAACTTTGATAGAGCGTTCTGACGAAATCTAACCTAACAAATTTTGCTTTACACAAGTTTAGTCTGTGAAAGGATCTTTAACATGCCATAAATCTATGACATGGGACCGCCGGCTTTACTTCCCCTCCGAAGGAAGGCATACTGAAGGATTTTTAACGCTCTTAAAAAAATCCGACGACTTTGGCCGGGTTTGAACCCGCTATCTTGGGCATAGCAGTTCAGCATGCTACCGACGAAATAGTGAATGCGAGAATTCAGAAGAGAGTTATAACAACCCAGGACATTGGACTGAATTGCCCTACACGCAATATTTTTATAAATGACCACCTATCACCCTGGAACGACTACATTGCAAGAAGATGCCGGATCCTGAAGCAGAATGGGAAGATATTCGGAACCTGGACAAGAGACTGCAAGATTTATGTCCGGGAAGCTCGAGATGGCCCAAGCACACTCATCTGCAGTGAAGCGAAGATCGCCCACCTCGAGAAAAAATACGGACAATAAGTACTGCAGGTATCACACATCCCAAGTTGCATTTTATAGATTTAATGGACGTAGACGATTATAAACACAACGAAACATTAAGCTCTGTTGAAATTCATTGTGATTCTATAGAAAACTATAATTTACAGACTAAAAATCAGATTTTGAATTCAAAATTTAAATTTAAATGCACGAAGTGATCGAAATAAGTTCGAGGATATTATGCTCCTTATTGACGAGATTTTAGAAATAGATTTAATAGTCATAACAGAAAATTGGTTGTCAGACAAAGAAACACACTATTATACCATTCCAAGCTTTGAATCACACCATGTAACACGAGACGGGACTGGAGGAGGTCTGTCAATTTATGTATCTAGAAAATGGGCAACCAAGGTTATTAACACCATTCATAGTTATCACAGTATACTTCAAATTGAAATATTTCAGAAACACAGAAGATACAGTGAAATTTCTTACTATAACCCAAGGGAGACTAATGCAAACGAATTTATGCTTGACCTTGAACGCATACTTTGCAATACTAACCCAAACACACTACTCATCGGAGACGACAATATAGATTTTCTAAAAGACAGCATTATTCACAGGGCCTATTCGTCTTTACTGAATTGCTTTAGTTTTTATCCATGCAATACAAGACTGCCAACAAGAATAACGCCTACTTCTTCAACTTTAATTGACCATATACATTCTAATTTTGCCAATGATAACTTCTATTTGTATAATGTTATGAGTGACCTTAGTGATCATAATATTTTAATTCTAGAAATTACATCACAACCATAAGTGAGTACGCAATTCAATAATCGTTCAAATATACAAACATTTACGAAAATAAGTTATGCCAAACTGAACAATTTCTTTTTAAAAAATAAATTGCCAAATATATCTACTGACGTCAACGAAGCATATAATCAGCTTTGTGATTTCATTAGTAATGGACTTAGGACAGCTAGTATAAATATTAAACAAAAACCACAGGTAAAAGGCACACATAATCCATGGGTAACACATGAGTTTCTGGAAGCGGTAAAAAGAAAAAATAATTTGTATGCAAAAACTAAAACTAAAAACCCTTCAACTGAAACCATTAAAGAGTACACACAATGTAGTAGGGATGTGACTAGAATGAAAAGAGCGCTGAAAAAGTTATACTACAACAATGTAATTAGGGAAGGGAATACGATGAAAGGAATGTGGAAGGCAGTAAATCAAATACTTGGCAAACCTCATAATACACGAAGCATTGTAGAAATTGAATATGAAAACGTACGATACACCTCTGGCCAAGATATATGTAGAGCATTTAACATGTATTTCATAAATGTTGTAGAAAACTTGGTTAAAGATCTTACTCCAAAGAACCCAATTTTGCCTTCGAACCAGACGATCTGTAACTCACTATACATAAAACCAACAAATGTGACGGAGGTTAAACAAATCATTCAAAACCTTGCGAACAAAAAGAATTACACAGACGATGGAATAAATAACATACTCCTTAAGAGATGTGCCAATCATCTGGCTCCATTGCTTGCTGATATAATTAACTTGTCACTGCAAACAGGAGTAATACCAGATAAATGTAAATTAGCAAGAGTGGTGCCAGTATTTAAAAATGGTGATGTATCTAATCCCAGTAATTACAGACCGTTGTGTATATTATCCTCACTTGTAAAAGTACTGGAAATAGTAATCAAAAACAAGTCCTGAATTTCATAACAAAAAACAATTTCTTCTTCAAATATCAGTATGGCTTCCTTCCCAAACATAGCACTGATTCAGTAGCATTTGACGTAGTGTCACTTATACATAAAGCATTAGACAACAATAAAATAGCAGCAGGACTATTTATAGATCTTGCTAAGGCATTTGACACAGTTAACCATATCTTGTTGCTAAGTAAATTATCAAATGCAGGAATTAGAGGAATAGTCTTTGAGTGGTTTAAAAACTACCTGTCTAACAGGAAGCAGTATGTTAATATTAATAAAACTAAAGGGTCCATCTCTGATGTTAAATGCGGTGTCCCACAAGGGTCAGTGCTTGGACCATTGCTGTTCCTGATATTTATTAATGATATAGGTCATTTAGAGTTTACTGGTAAAATATTTCTATTTGCAGATGATATATTTCTACTTTACGAGAGCGCATGTGAACAAAGGATTATGGAGAATATGCAAAAGGATCTAAATATACTAACAACATGGCTTTCAAAAAATAATTTAATCATAATCACCTCAAAAACAAAATACATGCTATTTCATAAACCAGCTTACAGTTCAAACACTTCCAACATAGTTAAAATTGGCAATGCGCCCATCGAACGGGTTAAACAATACACATATTTAGGCCTAACTTCGGACAATAACCTAAGTTGGAATGATCATGTCACAAATGTGAAAAAGAAAATTACGAGTGTAATTGGTGTTCTAAAAAGGTTAAGGGATTATGGAATAAGCAATCAACATTTAAGGAGCATATATGCCTCTCTTATTCATTCTCACCTTATGTACATGAACATAATATGGAGTAAATGCACACAGGAATCAATAAATGAGCTCGAAGTACTCCAAAAAAGAGCAATTAAAATCATGTATGGTTACGATTTTAGGAAACCGACTGTACAAGTATTTCAGTAGACAAACATATTGCCATTACGTAGCCAGCTCAACTACTCTGAAGCTTTATTTATGTTCAGATATAAACATGGTCTTATTAGTCTTAATACTGAACTTCAATGCAGGAAAGACATTCATACCCATAACACAAGATCAGCAAACCATTTATACATGGAGTCAACAAACACAACTAGATATGGTATTAAAAGTATTTCCTACTCAGCCAGCACAACTTATAATAACTTACCTCCTAAACTGAGACAAATTGTAAACTTAAACAAATTCAAAAAGGAAGCACGCAGGTACTTCCTGAAACAATATGTTGAAGAATATAGATGAACTCATAAGCACTGAATAAATGTTCCTACCACCTTAGTATATTCTAGTATTAAGTTAGTTACTAAGCCATATTTGTAAAGGGCGGCCCCCCCTTGAGCTATCAGCTCACTGGGACTTTCTGTACCCTATAAATAAATAAATAAATGCGGCAGTTGAAGTCACCAGCTACTATTAGCGCATCATTCCTCGCTACATGACTTAACGCTACAGTCAGATCATCTTCTTCTCGAAAATCTGGTTGAAAGTACGCACGAATTATGTATAAAATTGGTGTCTTCACGATTAGAATGTTGTTTGTCCGGTGCTTCACTGTAAAAGGGGATAGACTGGGTTTCAGCAGGCAAGAGATACCTCCTTTAGGCCTTCCAATGTTACTTTTGATGGCGATATTATGTATGCAGTAAAAACCTTTTGCTCCCCAGTCTTCTGTAAGAAAAATCTCTGTTAACAGTACGGTACTATGTCATAATCATCAAAAATATTATTTGGAGCTAGTTGTAACGCGTTCTTTATACCTTCAATGTTCCATAGACTAATCCTTAATTTATGTTGCCTTTCTGCTATATTATTACTAGAAGTTCTAATTTCTTCTTCTGGGAACTCATTTTTTTGCACTTGATTATGCGAGACGCGCTCCCTCGAAAAAGGGGCGACGAAAGGAAAAACGTTTAACCAGTATGCGTTCTGGCCAGATATCTGGCGTCATTGCTCTTTCCTTGTCCTCAAATGGTATGCCTATTTTGAATGTTTTACTTTTTCCTCTTGTTTCTATTTTCTCACATTCTATTTCCCCCTGTATGCCTATGTTTTTGAGGTGTGAAATAAGTGTCGTTGCTTCAGTTGTTGGATGAACTCTGCCTATGAAAAGCCATGCTTTACGTTCCGCTGGTCTTAGGTTACAAGTTATATCAAAAGGTTTAGTCCCCTGAATTCCTAGGTGTCTTGGTGAGGGAGTTCTCTCCACTTCTGCCATAGTATATTCTTCATTATCCTTATCCCATATATCCATATTCGTGGTTGGCTCATGGCTCCATACGGCTCCATGGGTTGGCTTGATGTCGGTTTCTCCGAGAACTCTGTTTCGACGTACGGAAACCAATCTCCACCAATCGACAGAGCCGGTTGGTGGCATTTGCTGGGACAATCAAGAGTCCATACTTTTATTATACTGTGTACTGGAGTTGGTAATTCCAATTCCATCAAGGGAAAGTAAAGAAATTTTCTTAACGCGTTGAAGAAACTTTTAGTAATTTCTTGTTGGTGACCCTGTCAATGATTGTCTTTCTCCTCTTTTCTTTGCAACATTTCATCATGTGAGTTAGTTCTCCTTGAAATTAAGGTTTTCTTTGGTTTTTAACGAGGTCAGTAAATAAGTAAATATGCAAGTATACGAAAATGGATATTGTGATGTGTAATGTGTGAACTTTAATTAGATTTGATGCAGTTGTTCAGTTCACATAGAGCAACATGACGAACATTCGAGTGTAGTATGTGTCAAAGTTTTGTATTATATGAAATTGTGAAACCAAGAAAAAGAAAAAACTTTGCTCATCAACATTTGATATGGCAAGTTACGCATTGAAACTGAAGTGTAAATCAGGACAGATGGTATTGCAAGGATTATCTCCTCTTAGTACTGTGGCGGATTTAAAGAGCAAGCTTGAATCACTTACGAGTATAAAGGAAAGTTGTTTGCATGTTTTATCTGGCTTTCCTCCTAAGCCATTAGATTTAAACCGTTATGAATCAACGCTGGAATCTATTGGAATTTCTTCGGGTGATACTCTTATTATTGAAGAGAAACCGCCACCTCCTGATATTCCCGAAAGGACAGATGCCTTTGTTCAAGGAAGACATCACATAGCTGACAGTCACTTGAATAAACCGGGTATTCTCATGCGGAAAGTTGTCCCAGCTGATAATTCTTGTTTGTTTACAAGTATTGGCTATGTGCTTGGTGGTAAGATGATATTGTGGATTTCTTTCTTGTAGAAAGATAAGTTATGTGCCTATTTTTCATGGAGGTTTCTTATTTGTTGCTTGGTTTTATCATTTGTACCTGTAGAGTTTAAGAAATATTGAGTTGAAAGGGTAAATGTGAAAGAGATTGTTAATATAGAACATTCTGTTATTAACCTAATGGATGTTTTCAGGGATTCATGAGATTGAGAAACAGATTCCATATTTGTTATAAAGTCATAATTGATATTTAATAACTGGAAACTCTGTATGGTGCCAGCTGCCATGAAAATCACAAAAATATTAAGCTATATACGATTTGATATTCTCTCTGAGGAGGAGTAGGCCTAGTTGATTACTAGGAGATATTTTGCATTCAGACCCATTTTCCTGCCTCATTCACCTTTTAAAAACTCAGTGAAAAATAAATATATTTCTACAAACTACTGGATTAATTCTGAATGAGAGTGGAATGCAGCTTATACACTTGCAGCAGACATGAATGTGACTTTTACATACCTTGTGTCCTTGTTTCATCTTCTGGGCAGTATTAATTATTGAAATTAGGTACCCTGCTCACTACTGAACCTCACATATATATGCTAAATTATGTAATATGTGTTCTTATTTATTGCTCTTTTAAAAACAGCTGCCATGTTCTGACAGTGCTTGCATCTCTTTCAACTGTCAACAAAGCGCACTCCGTAACGGTACGCACTGAGGCACACACATTGTTGCCAATATGTGAGATATACAAAATCACTGTTGATAAAAAGAAGTGGGATACAAAATAACTGTTGATAAAAAAACATTCATCGGGATGCGTTAGGCGGTAACCATTGTCAAAAATCATTGATCTGGGTGCGTTAGGCTGTAACCACTGTCAAAAACCATTGGATTGGACAAAACTAAGATTAGAATGGTTGGGGTGGGTGCGACCTTGACGTCCGGGTATCTTCTTGTTGCAGGTTACAGATAGGTTATGTTTTATCCACCTAACTTCTACTTCACGGTGTCATTTCGCACATGGTAGTGTTTTTGGTACTAAAATGTGTTGTTGCAATAGCTTCAGCGACTTCTTAGGTTGATCATAGACTGAAGTTACAGATTGTTATCAGGGAACTTCGGCAATCGATAGTGAATAAATGATTCAATTCGGCGGACTATCAAATGAACTGAGTGCTGAACTCGAATGATATGCACTAGAGAATGAACTGGGTGCTTCTTTGTTTTATATAGTACCGTAAGGGTGAGATTGGCAGTACTGTTTTGATGATACTAGCGATTTGAGACAGATCAGTGGGGCTAACAAAGCGACCCGAATATTCACTACCGCAACCGATGATGATTGATTTGGGCTGTAATAAGTAGTGATCCTATTTGGGATGACTGGGTGGGTCACAGACCATGGAGGAGGAAACATCTATTAAAATATCGTTCCCTGGTTTATTGCTCATCGTTTCATAAGGTATTTTGTCTAATTCATGTATTATAGAGAATATTATCGCGCGTTCTAAGTTCATTCAGCGCTACTACTGGAGTCTCACCATGTTTTCTGTTTATAAATTCATACATACCGTACATAAATCTTTGCCATTCTCAATTATCCACTCATTTGTTTAAAATTTCACCCCACTGCTTTTAGTGATCTCGGGTATTGAGACTCTGATCGTAAAGGTCTTGGGCTAGATTCCCAGCTCTAACCAGAAATACCTTTGCAATGATGAATAATAATTGTGGAAATGATGATGTACGATAATTCACAGTACGACCATAAGTTCTGTCAGTAAAATTTAAACCCGCTATAGTATGGTAATAGTGAATTAAAAAGCGTGGGAACACTGTATGTCGTCACCCACAATGTTACCTTCATGGCTCCGCCAGTAAGCAGCTTGCAGTGTGCTATTAGTAGGCAGCAGTGAAAGATGTAGTGGGGAGTGTATGAGAACCGTATCGCTGTATAAGCGTTATTTCGTTGCGTGAAGCGAGGTTAGGAAATTGTTCCTACACTGAAACCTATCGGTATCAATGAACGATTTGTGTTTTGGACAATAACATGGTCTAAACAAATGGGTGCAACTGTTGATCGCATCAGATTGGGCTGTACTAATTGTGTACGCTTAAATGAAATTGTGAATGCTGTTTGTGCAAGGAGAGAGTTTCATGTGTGCAGCGCAGACATACCCTGCTCCTGTGATGGTAAGGTGGGCGGTTTCCTGAAGGGGAGCATCGGAGGTGCATTTTTGTGAAGGTGGATTAAAGACTTCTGAAGTTGTCCACCAATGTTGGAAAAGGTCACCTGCTGACTGGCCTAGTGGACGTCCGGACCTCGATATATTGGATTATTCTCTGTTACAGAAGCTCGAGACAATAGCATGTCAAAAACGGCACCATAACATTGAGATGTTAAAAAAATCAATCCCGTAAGCTGTCAAAAAAATTTCCACTGGACACTATTCGTACAGCTATTGACGAGTGACCTCAATGTCTTCGCCGCTGTGTTGCTGCACAGGTTGATCATTTCGAATAAGAGTGTGTCCATTCAGTAGCATTATTGCGTTCTTTCAGAATATATGTATATTAATGGGTTTGCATAGTTTTATTTAGTAGTTATATGCATACAATCCTGTATGAAATATTAGATGGTATGGACATGTAAAACAAATGTAGGAGAAGAGGATACCCAGGAGGATACACACGGCGAAGTGGGAAGGAAAGAGACCGAGAGACAGGTGGCTGAAGGAGGTGGAAGAAAGCGAGAAGACTGGACAAGGGTGGAGGCTGAGAGATGGTGGGAAGACAGAAGACGTTGGAGAGGCTTGTGTTCCAAACAGACCCGGCCAGTGGCTGGAAACTGTGCAAGATGATGAGATCATGATGATGATGCATTGAAAGTACTGACAGAACTTCTAGCAGTCAAGCCCTGGCACTATACAGCCCATGAAGGGCCTAGGCCGACCAAGCGACCGCTGCCCTGCCATTTGGCCTACAGATATTGGGGTGACGCGTGATCAGCGCATCGGGTCCCCTCAGCCGTTAATCTTGGTTTTCGTGATCGGGGCGCTGCCTCACTGTCAGACAGCTACTCAATTGTCCTCAAGAGGCTGAGTGCACCTCGTTCCAACCCTCACATCAGTTTTAAAATCCCCGACGGAGCCAGGAATCGAACCCAGGGCTTCCGGGTGAGAGGCAGGCACGCTACCCCAACACCACGGGGCCGGCACTTCTAGCAGTATTGTGTAGATATTTTCTCCTTCGCTTATAACCCATCCTCTTTACCCTTTTTAGATGACGACTTATACAGGGTCTTTCATATAAAGTAAGAACGGCAAGCGGCGGTTTTGTTATCAGCTGCTGCGGTAGCCTTGGCCGAGCTTGTGGCGCGCCACGGCCCCCTGCATTAAGCGTGTGTGCAATCCTGTATGAAATATTACCTTATAAAAAATGCTGGAAGTGTCGTTCTTTCTGGGTTATACAGGCATTGTATCTGGTAACCACATTCTGGCTGATGCAAGTGAGTTCTGCCACTGTTATGTTTCCTTTCAGTTCCTCCAATGTGTCAGGATTTGTTAAAATAAGTTTTACATACAAAAGTACTGTGTTGTAGGCTAATGATAACTGTGTCACCATGTTAGCAGCTCAGGTCAGACTGGCGACTGAACACCATCACGCTTATTGCAAGGTCAAGTTTGTACTATGCGCTCTTTCAATACTACAGAAATGGATTACCATGGTTTTGCACTTAAATTCCAGGCAAATGTCAGGATTTTTCCTAACTGGAGACCACAGCTGTCTACTTACCAATCTTAGTTCCAATTGCAAATACACACACCACCACGGATAGCCTACCACAATAATACAGGTTATCAGACAAATGCAACACACACACACCCTAGAACACAGGGCTGAATGGCCACGATGTTGCAAGCCCCTAAATGAATTGTCATCAAAAGCTTTGCCCCTTTTTGTCTCATTATTTTTTTTTACACTTAATGTCAATGGAGGTGTCTCTTTTGTATGACTCTCAGGCTGATAAATCTGAAACACATAGGACTACTTTAATTTAAGCATGTAATAAAAATATTGAGTGTAATGGCAAGGGGGGATGTATAAATTCATATTTCTTTTATAAATTATAATACAGAAGAGTATGAATGTCTTTTATAATCATTTTCCCAGTTGACATAATATATCTACTATACTTATTATGTCTACTGTACAACACAACTTACTTTGTTTGAGGTGCTAACACGAATTTGGCTCCATTGAGAACGACTTAAAAAATACCACATATACAGAACAAAGGCAAACTCCTCAACATATTGGAAAACATGGAAATACATGTCAACCAAAAATTGGAATCGGTAAAAAATCGAAATGACATCACATTCTGTGGGACTACTATACATTGCGATACGGCCGCGTATGAAATTCCCCTAAAACAAAATGGCGGCTTCCGTGACGTCATCGACGACGTCACGAAATACTCCTCTGGCAAGCATACGGGAAAAGCCTGGGTAATAGGGGTTTTTTGGGTGGGGAAACACCAAAAAACGTCAATTTTTTTATGTATCGAAATCTATATTTGAGCTATATAGTTCAACTAAAGATTCCGATACATAAAAAAATCGCAAATTCACGTATTCTATGTATCGAAATCTATATTTGAGCTATATAGTTCAATTAAAGATTCCGATACATAAAAAGAATTCGCAAATTCACGTAAGAGGAGTTTTTTGGGTTGAAAAACACAAAAACCGTCAATTTCTTTCTATGTATCGAAATCTATATTTGAGCTATATAGCCTAGTTCAATTAAAGATTCCGATACATAAAAAGAATTCGCAAATTCACGTAAGAGGAGTTTTTTGGGTGGAAAAACACAAAAACCGTCAATTTCTTTCTATGTATCGAAATCTATATTTGAGCTATATAGTTCAATTAAAGATTCTGATACATAAAAAGAATTCGCAAATTCACGTAAGAGGAGTTTTTAGGTGGAAAAACACAAAGACCGTCAATTTCTTTCTATGTATCGAAATCTATATTTGAGCTATATAGTTCAATTAAAGATTCCGATACATAAAAAGAATTCGCAAATTCACGTAAGAGGAGTTTTTTGGGTGGAAAAACACAAAAACCGTCAATTTCTTTCTATGTATCGAAATCTATATTTGAGCTATATAGTTCAATTAAAGATTCCGATACAGGTCAATGCCATCATAAAACATTGTGGTCAATAATGTTGTTTTTGCTGGGGGGGGGGGCTGCGCCCCCTCCCTCCGATAGGTTGGTATTTTTATGTTTTCCAATATTGGCTGCAAACACAAAAACCGTCAATTTCTTTCTATGTATCGAAATCTATATTTGAGCTATATAGTTCAATTAAGGATTCCGATAGGTCTAATACAAAACATTGTCATATCTATTTTGCATGTGTTCATGTACATGCCAATTTGTCTCAGTCCATTACTATTTTAACAGGCGTATTCCCCAACACCGTTCCTGACGTAATATTATCGTTTAGACAACTTTCATATTAAATGCAACAACCAAAATATATGTATGAACAACGTAAAAACTCACCGATATATTCCAAATGCTGTATTATTCCACATGTACAAGCAGAAGCACTGATTTTCCACCACAAGTAACGGATTTTAGTTTAATGCAACAACTTCAGGATTTAAACAATTTTAATACAAATCGTCAACACAATCGAGCACACGACACTGCTAATATCAAAATCTTATTTTACAGGTTATTCACGGGAATATTTATTTTAATATTACGCTTAGAAAACGTGATCGCGTGACAATACAAAAATGGCGAACCGACTCCAGCAAAATCTCGCGACGAACTGACCACGGAACTGACGTAGTAATCAGCTGACAACCAATAGCGTTACCGATAGCAATACGTCAGCCAACCAATAGCGTTAACGATAGCAATACGCCATCCGTGAGATCACGGTGACGTAACTGTTCTCCCTAAATATTCCCCAGACGCCGGTGTATCGGAAGGTATAGCTTAACCCATTCTGTGACAATGTGTTGTTTACTGTAACACAGTAGCGTGGCCTAAGGACAAGTCGAGGACGGCGCACTCTGCTACGTCAAAACATCTAAATACCCCGCCTCCCCTGCGCGACAAAGGTTAGTGAGCAAGCTTGGGCCAGTTACTCATTAGAAGATGATCAACGTGGACCTCCTCTCACTCACGTAAATCAGAAAGACGCGAACTTAATTCTTGCGATTGGCACTCGCCCATCAGCTGATAACGGTTTCCTTGTTTTACAGAACAATTTCCCATCATCAAATTCAGCTGCACCGGACAATTAGAGCGATGTATTTTAAACCTTTATCCGTCTATTAAATTTCTTTTAATCGTCTTTCAAAAGAACTTTTGTCCACCAATCAGTGTCATTTCATCCTCATTTATGTATTTTAACATGCGTGTCCATCACCAACAAGGTGAATATTAGAATAAATTTACTGAACTAGGCTGAAGATGGACTGTTTGGAAGTCCGAAACATGTCCTTGAAAAGGAGTTAGCACCTCAAACAAAGTACTGTAAGTTGTGTTGTACAGTGGACATAATGAGTATAGTAGATATACAGTTGTCTCACTTATCCGACGCAAAAGGGCCGCAGGGATGTCGGATTATCTAGACTGTCAGTTAATAGGGAAAGAAGAAACAACAATATCGTAAATGGTTGCTAGTGTCTTATTATTGATTTGAAGGCCTTTGTCTGGAGCGTGGCGCTCTATGGAAGTGAAACTTGGACTGTTGGAGTAGCAGAAAAGAGGAGAATTGAAGCGTTTGAAATGTGGTGTTACAGGAGAGAATGACGATCAGATGGGTATATAGGGTTACTAATGAAGAGGTATTAAGACAAGTGGGAGAGGGGAGATTTTCTGGCGACTGCTAATGAAGAGAAGAGATGGGTTGGTAGGACACATACTAAGACACCCAAGAATAGCAAACTTAAGTTATAGAAGGAAGAGTTAAGGTTAAGATTTGTAGGGGTACACCAATGTTTGAATAAACAGATTGCCTCGGATGTGGGGTGTGGTAGCTATGTAGGGATGAAACGATTAGCTCAGGAATGGGAAGTATGGAAAGCTGCATCAAAACAGTCGAAAGACTGAAGAATCAAACAATAAAGTTATTACTTTCACTGTGCAATACAATTAAAAAGCATAAAAAGAGGTTGATAGATATTCAAATTTGTTTAAAAAAGTTTGTAATAAGACTTTTGCTTGCCTGCCGAGTGTGTTTTTCTCGCCGCATTCTCTGTAGAAGTAACACATCAGTGCAGGAGGTTTCCATGAATGTCAATGCTGTTTCAAGGACTTTTGAATCCTTCATTGTGTGTTATTTTGGCACTGCCCTTATCAACTATGTTTGGGACAGATGACCTCGCTGTTCCGCCCCTTGAAACTACAATAACTATAACTTATCAACTATGTTTTATTCCTCTTCTGTTTCCTTTTCACCGTTAACTATGCCAACAATGTCTTCGTCAGTGACATCATACACATAATCGAGGGCAAGCCACTCATTAAGGTCATCAGTTGCATCTACACATCCTGGGATTTGTTTCAGCAAAGGTAACATACTGTCCATGTTTTCTCTGCTAATTTCTTCATTGCCAGATTTTCTCTCTGTAAAAACATTTTCCCAACACTGTGCCAAAAAGTAAGCTATGTCTTAGATTTAATTGACCTCGTAGTTCCGCCACTAAAACAACAATAACTAACTGACGCAATTTCGCAATCATATCTTCTCCTTGGTCAATAGTGTCAATCAAAGATGACAAAAGCTCTCTACAGTAATTTCTTTTTTAACACCTCGAACACACCTTGATCCATAGGCTGACAAATAGCTGTAACATTTGGCGGCAGGAACAGTTCTCTTATTTCTCCATCTCAAAGATCATCTTCACCGTGATGAGTGGGAGCATTATCTAATAGTAAAATGGCTTTTCTCAGCTACTGCTTTTTTTTTTTAAACTGTTCAATTTTTGGTACTAATTCGCTAAAAAAACATTCTTGAAAAATTTCTGAGCTCATCCAAGCACTCTTTTGGTTATAATATTTAACTAGCAAAGCATTTTTTGAAACATGTTTGAAAGCTCTTGGGTTCTTTGATTTCCCGATCATAGCAAGTTTAAACTTCAAGTTTCCGGTAGCCTTACTGCAAGCAAGAATTGTTATTCTTTCCTTACTTTGCTTGTACCCTGGAACTGCTTCAGTCTGAGCTGCGAGTGTTTTGTTTGGCGGCATTTTATAATTTAGGCCGGTTTCGTCACAATTCAACACTGTTCTCCAGTCACACTTTCACTATCAATTAAAGCATGGAACTTTTCTCTAAAGATGTGTACTGATTCATTATTAGCAGTCTGGCTGAATGGCTCAGGGGTAACGTTCTCGCTTGCTGAGCTCAAGGTTGCAGGTTCGAAACCTGGCACAGTCAGCTGGCATTTGAGGGTGCGCAAATGCGAGGGAGCCGTGTCAGTACATTTACCGGAACGTTAAATATTCCCTTCGGGGCAAAATTCCGGCACCCCGGCGTCTCTAAAAGCCAGGGTAGTTAAAAGGGACGTAAAACCAATAACATTATTATCATTATTAGCTGAGAGTTTTTCTCCTCAAACATTGAGTTGTCTGAATTCCATACCTCTTCTTCCAGCGGTCCAGCCAGCCAATGCTAGCTGTAAAGTCAGGGTCACCTACATTAAACTCCTTATGGAATTGCAAGGTTTTTTGATTCAATATTGGCCCAGATAAAAATGACACACCTTTATCCCTATTAGGGGTGAACCAAAGATACAAAGCCTCACTAACTTTTTGGTACTCACATGGTTTTCCTTTCTTCTAAGGCTTTGGGTGTCCCTCTTTCTGAAGAGCATTTTTCTATTGCCACTCTTCTCTTCCAGTCACCTACAGTTACATGTCCAACACCACAATCTTGGGCCACTATTAACGCTGATTCACGTTCGTCGATCCTATTAATTGGCCTTCAGTTTATCTCCCATAGACACTAGCTCCCTCTTTCTTTTCGAAGTCATCATAAAAAAGCAGTAGGGGAAACAATCACCACACATATACACACGCCGCACGGTGTGGCCTAAGGCACTAGCGATAATGTATGCAGTCAGGCCTTTACTGCGACTATGATCGGGTCGCGGCAGAAAGTTATATTCACAGCACATTGCTCATTGTTTTTATGGCCCGCTATAGTACAGTCTGATGTAAATATAAATGGTACCGTACGCTGGGAAGGAAAATAGATTTATAGCGTGTCTAAGGTGTCGGATAACACAAAATGTCGGATAAGCGAAGGCCGGTTAAGCCACACTATTGTAATATATTTAAGTCAATACTGTACAGAACCAACTTCATATCTTATATAGCTCTTTTTGGTTGTTTGCTGGCACAATTTTTCCTCTTTCCAGAACTTTTTATTTTCACTTCATTTGTGACTTGGAACTGCTATTGTGTCTATATTATATTTAGCAAAGTAATGTATTTAGGCTATATCATTGATATAGATTGTGTTCTTGCAGGGAAAGTGGATACTACTTGTGGAACATTTATGCGCCAGATCATTGCTGAAGTGGTTTCAAATAATGTCGATGTTTATTCAGAAGGAATTCTTGGCCAGTCAAATCCTTCATATTGTGATTGGATTTTAAAACCTGATTCATGGGGTGGAGCCATAGAACTGGCCGTTTTGTCTGAATTTTATGGTCTAGAAATTGATGTGGTGGATACACTAAATGCAATTATCAACAGATTTGGTGAAGATCAACAGTATGCTCAGCGAGTTTTCTTGGTGTTTGATGGCATTCATTATGATCCACTTTATCTGGAACCTCTTGAGGTAAGTTGATGCACCAGTTCAGTATTTACTGTTAGTTTTGCTCTCTTGTGCTTTTATCAGTGTTTCTTATGGGTCTTCGTTCATGTAGGTCTTTGCAAATGAAAGTAAATTAATTGTTGCTGGTTTGAGTAGGCTACAATTTTGAGAGCATAAAAGACATTGATTTTTTTTAGTAGGTGAAAAATTATCTTATCCATTGGGCTTAGTCTTTAAAGACTGAAGAGCCCATCATGAATCGATAAATATTTTAAATGATGATACTATGGATGATGTATAGAAGTTGATGTATTGCTTTGAATTGCCACTGTATATCTCTGCTGTATTATATTGGTGCTGTAATAATTTGAATGGTGTTAGCATTACTACATTATACAGGGTTATTATTTATTTGCGCCCCGATAAACACGGCAAGCTAAGCTGGCTGTGACTGGCGCGTACAGCCGTTACTTGATAGCTTCCCCTACAATTACCACCATTTTTGCTCTATCGATTGTCTTATTACGGTCTGATATATTGTTGTCCGTCTTGGATCAGCATCTTTTCCCTGGGTACTGTATTGTATGCCTTCTCTAGATCTAAAAAACTGTATTACTGTATGAAATAAATTGTTGCTCTGATAAATAGTTTAAAGAAAGGATGGAAGCATGTAATTTTATGTGACTGTTAATCTTGCGATCATGAGCCACAGGACATCCATTTTTTTCATGGAATCCAAAACCACAGGGCATGGTATTTCACTTTGAAATTCTCATATGCATTGACAAGGAATCGAACCCGGTGAGAGGCAAGCAGCTTTTCATGTTATTGAAACTCCTTTATACACTTATAAACCAAAATATTTGGGTTGTAAATAAAGTGGTGGCAACATAGACAGTACGGATATTTTATTGAACTTACATGGAAAATATATTTACATTTAGGAATACAGTGATTCATTTTGGATCCATATTGGCTGTATTTCAATGTAGAAACAGGTCTCCGACAAGGGAGTGTATTGTCCCCCTTACTTTTCCTCACTGTCATGGATGGAATCCATAAACGAGTGAAACTGAAAATGGGAAGTAAAGGGACAAAGGCCTTACTCTTCGCTGATGACATAGTGATATGGGGGGGACGATGAATTGGAAGCCCAAGAACAAGTAAGTGTTTGGAACCAGGAGATAGAAGAGCATGGAATGAAAATTAGTGTGGAGAAGAGTCAGACAATGGTGATGACAAGAAATGTGCGAGATGGTAGGGGGAATATTGCAGTAGATGGAAAACCATTACAAGTTGTGAAAAGCTTCAAATACTTAGGGAGTGTCCTAACAGATGATAGAAGGATAAGTGAGGAAGTTGGTAAGAGGATCCAACAAGCAAATGGGTTTTACCAGAGTGGGAGGGGTCTGGTGTGGAACCAGGAAGTTCCCGAGAAATGTAAAAAGATCTTGTATTCAACATATTACACTCCTATATTGACGTATGCAGCAGGCACGTGGACAACAACTAAACGGGAGGAAAGTAGAATCCAGGCGGCAGAGATGAAGTTCCTTAGAGGTATAATTGGAAAGACCCGCAGAGACAAAATCCGAAACAAGGAAATTAGGAAGAAAACAGGATTCCCAAAGTTACAAGACAAAATCGAGATCAGTAAGCTAAAATGGTATGGACATATGATGTGAATGGGACGAGTCCCGAAGCGATTATTTACTGAGCAAGTCACGGGAAGGCGCCAAACGGGAAGGCCGAGGATGAGGTGGATGGATGCAATGAGGGAGAGCATTGAGAAAAGAGAAGTGAGAGTGGAGGATGTACTGGAAGAGGGACGAGAGTGGTGAAGAGACAAAAAAGTATGGAGGTCCTTGATTCACACCCCGACCCAGATCACTGTAACCGGGAAATGAAGAAGAAGATTGGCTGTATTTGTGAGGGGATACTATTAAAAACAGTTTCCGCCTATACAATACCAATTACATTTATGCTTTATCAAAATATCACAGGTACATGTTTCAAATGCTTAACCTTCCAGTACTAACATGGCAAGTCTTTCCACGAGTGCTAACATCGGTCTGGGAGTCCGAAATTATAAACATGCATATTTCTTATGTTTTAAAGCAAGTAAATCATTTATTAACACTCCAGTGGGCGCGGGGTTTGCCGTATCGCGAGTGGGCGCGTGGAGGACGGGTGTCCTCCACTTTGTTTTGCCATTTTACCCTATGAAATATATGTTTAGCGATCATGCTTTTTTGTTATGGGTTAGGTAGGAATATATTAAACACATTTTTCATAAAATAGAGTGTATGCTACAAAATAATAAGTAGGAAATACATAATTATGGTAAATCAGTCAAAAACGTGTGTAAGTTTTGTAAGTTATGTTATAAAATGCATATAAGTTTTATGTTATAAATGAAAAATTATAAAAATTACGTGTTATTAATTTTTGTAGTTTGAGAATACAAATTGGTTTCGTAGTATAAAAAAATAAATGTATATACCCAATTTTCCATCTTAGTGAAGCATATAAAACAGTTTTTTTGAAACCCAAACCAACTGCTTTTGACTTCTCTTGACTTATCAGGTAGAATGTTTGGGGGAACTGATGCTTTGTTATTTCTCAGAGTTGCAATCATAGTTACATTTTCTTCTTCCCGTAGCTTTATTACCAAGGGCACAGATGCGAACCAATTGTCACAGGTAGGCTAATATTCCTAATGGTTCCTGAAATAGGCTGCATCAATCGCAAACCAAGTCTGACGTGTTGCTGCTTCTTCTGAAAGGGCCGCTTGGTTGCTTTCCTATATACACTCTAAGGTTTGTAGCATAGAAGGTTGTTTTAGAAACCATAGCAAACGATATTTATCCCATACTTTGCAGGCTTACTAGGCATATACACACGGAAGGGACAGTTTCCTCTAAATGAAACTAGCTGTTCATCAATGGTAAGGTACCGTAGTCGGTTGGTTTTTATGCATTCTTGTAATTGAGCACGAATATCTCAAAGATTTCTCGAAAAGCAGATAGTTTGTCAGCAATAATATTTCTTTGATCTCTGTTGTGTACGTTATCAAATCTCGGACAACGTAAAAGAAATCAATACCTCTTTGCGCTCATGGTTACATATACAGCCTCTACTCCTGTGCCGTGTGAATTATCCCACATTTCAAATACGTTTCTTCTTCCAGCCTTCAAATCCCCAGTACGATATAATATAGGTCTACCAATCAGTGCACGAATTTCTCGGGAAATATTGGGCCTAGCATCCCTTTCTGTGACAAACTGAGGGCGAATTTTAGTTATGTAAACGTTAGTACAATCAACTATTCTTTTTCACCATTTCATCATCAATATTACACTGTGACGCAGCTTCTGGAGTGACAGTATTTTTTCGCAGACCCTTGAGGTCCTGGGCAATGCAAAACTGGTATTATGTTATGTCTGGGTGTACGAGAAGTCTGGGCAACTTGAGGTTCTATGTACCACCTTGATGTGCGAACATTTCCCAAATAAAACTCTAGGTTGACGAAAGATACAGGAGAGACTGCTTCTTTACCACTTCCATTTCTTCGGATTCGCCTGGAACATCAACCGGGTCATCTTCTGCATTGATTTCATTTTCTCTACTCTCTGAGTGGTATTCCAAGTGGTCTTCTTCTCGTTCATCTTCATCCTCTATACCTAGAACATTCTCGTTATCCTCAGTCTCATCTAGCCAACGGCGTACCTGTTCACGGTCACTTTCAATGGTCATTGTTTTCACACTTAAACTATTTCAATTAAACCATTGTGACTTTCAAAACTATGAAATGAAATGAAAATACCACAGCAATATACGAAAAGGACTGTAACGCCAGTGGGCGCGCGGAGGGCAAGTGTCCTCCACTTCTGCACGGAGCAAATCAACACGAGGTCACGGCGACAATAGGCGAGCATAAATGCTGACAATGCACTGACGGGCAGAGGATGAGTGGCAAGAAAGGTATACGGCCGCTCAAGGTCACAAATGTTGCCAACCCTTGTAGTCACACAAAACCAAATCACTGGAGGACACCTGTACTCCGCGCGCCCACTGGAGTGTTAAAGAGAAACCACACTACAGAAAACAATTACTAAGCCTTGCAGTCTTACTGTTAACAATAAAGAGGAAAAAGAAATACATTCACCATTGTCAGGAGACACAAACACAGAAATAAGCACTCCTAATGATAAACTAGAAAACTTGGATAGTGACAATTCTTACAAAGATGCAATAAAACATTCAGTCACAGTCGATCACCATGTTCATTCCTTCTTTTCAGAACAAGTTGGACAAACAACCACAATGTGCTCCAAGCACATGAACTTCCCACACAAATAGCACTTGTATTTTGTTTTACGATTTCTCTTTGAATCACAATATGCACACCGACCATGCACTTTTTCGTCCTGCGCAGGCACCAGCATGTTCTCAGCTGGAATGTTACATATCTCTTGAGTTCTCATTCGAGTCAGTCTTGGAACTTGACTGTAGATCTTCTTTTTAGATGATCTCCAATTAAGTCGAATGCCAATGTTTCTAAGAAAATTCTTTGCATCACAGTAGGATTGTTACTGTTCATTATCACTAGAGACGAGAATTATAGGCACTAAAAACAGTTAAAATAGGCAGGCATATAGGCTCTTAAAATAGCCAAAATAGGCATGAAAATAGGCACTAACGTGTAAAATAGGCATGAAAAAATCCTTGTAATTTAATAAAATATTTAATTACTATAAAAAGAATTGACAATAAGCAACTTATAATTTAATAACATACATATCTTATATATAAAAGTGAAAGTCTGTATGTAAGTATGTATGTATGTGGGTGAGTGGATGGGTGGATTTGTTCCGTATACAAATCTACACCGTTCCACCAATCTCAACCAAATTTTGCATACACATAGCTTAGGTCCCAGAAGGAACGGCTGGCTACATGAATTTTCGATAGTCTTTCTCATTCTTCTGATTTCGGACTTTTTGCACTCGAGCAAAGGCTAATAAAAGCAGAAAATAAACTGATGAAGTAATAGCAAGGCCGGCCATCTCCATTGCAACAGTAGCTCGAGACGGGACCACCAAGTTTCCATCTATCTTGGTAAGAGGCCATGCTATACCCACTGCCAGTTTGATCGCATCCCTCCAAGCTGCTTTAAACTGCCTGTCCATTCAACACAAGATAGGTTACAGCGCCAACGCACTGATCGCTGCTGCATTTTCACTCCCAGCTGGACCACATCCCTCCTGCCTGCTTTAAACTGCCTGTCCATTCAACACAAGATAGGTTACAGCACCAACGCACTGATCGCGGCTGCATTTTCACTCCCAGCTGGATCGCATCCCTCCTGGCTGCTTTATACTGCCTGTCCATTCAACACAAGATAGGTTACAGCACCAACGCACTGTGATCGCCGCGGCATTTTCACTGCCAGCTGGATCGCATCCCTCCTGGCTGCATAGCAACAGTAGCTCAAGACGGGACCACCAAGTTTCCATCTATCTTGGTAAGAGGCCATGCTACACCCACTGCCAGTTTGATCGCATCCATCCAAGGTGCTTTAAACTGCCTGTCCATTCAACACAAGATAGGTTACAGCACCAACCCACTGTGATCGCCGCGGCATTTTAACTGCCAGCTGGATCGCATCCCTCCTGGCTGCTTTTAACTGCCTGCCCATTCAACACTCAGACGCGTACAGGATATACTGTATATTAATTCACAGTTAGGTTGCAGCGCCAACATAACGCGGCTTTTGAAGGGGACGATACCTGAAACTAAGGGTTTTTAACTTTGGAGGCTTAATATCGAGATTGAAAAAACGCGAAAACATGGCATTAAGTTAGTTCTTTTGTTATTCAATCAGCATAAAGTTTATGATATTAATTCACACACATACTAACGGGTAAATTTTCAATATAAAGAAAAGCGAAATACAAAACGAAGGGTTGTTAAGTTTGGAGGCTTAATATCGAGATCCCAGGCGCTATTTCTGGCGACTTCCGAAAATTCCCATTCTTGTTCGTGGGGTAAACACATATTGAGAAATGAGAATATAATTTTGTCCAGCACACCAGCTGCAATGCACTTTAAAATACAGTCAAAAGGCATCAAATAAGCAAGTATACTCCAAATAGGCACAAACCCTTGAAATAGGCATTTATAGGCACGATAAAACCAACGAAATCTAGCCTAAAAGAACCTAAATCGGATTTATATCTCGAAAGCCTAAGTTTCTTAACACAAGAATAAAATAGGCAAATAGGCAAATTCCCGTCTCTAATTATCACAAAAGCATTTATAGCAGCAATGTTCATCAAACTGTAAAAGATTACCATAGGCCACCGGCAAGTTTGCCTGGCACAGATACCTCCTTTCTATCAGTCCACAATCACTATTACCCTCAATATCCAGGGTACTGACCCCCAGTTGGAAAGACAGATTGGTTTAGGAACAAGACTGGACTAAGACAGGGGAGTGTGCTGTCTCCTCTTTTATTCATAATGGTAATGGATGAAATTGTAAAGGAAACAAAGGAAGCATATGGACATAAAGAAATGAAGTTACTATTATTTGCAGATGATATTGTGGTCTGGGGAAGGAACACCGAAGAAGTGCAAAAACAACTAGATGCACTGAACGAAAATATTCAGAAGTATTGCCTGAAAATCAGTATAGAGAAAAGCAAGACCATGGTGATGACAAGAGGGGAAAGACAAGGAAAGGGCACTGTGAAAATTGGAAGTCAGAGTTTGGAAATTGTGGACACATTCAAATACCTAGGAAGTGAATTGATTCAAACTGGTAGGTTGGACATGGAGATTGGCAGGAGGGTACAGCAGAGCAATGCATTCTATCAAAGTGTAAGAAAACTTGTTTGGGATAAGGAAGTACCAAGGAAAAGCAAGGAGGTAATGTATAAAGTGTATTATGTACCCATATTAACTTATGCAGCTGAGACTTGGACCCTGACGAGCAGGCAAGAGAGTAGAATCCAAGCCAGTGAAATGAAATTCCTAAGAAGTATGATAGGAAAGACAGAGTGAGGAATGAAGATGTTAGGAAGGAAGTTGGGATGGGAAAACTAAATGAGAGAATTGAGAAGAATAAACTAAGGTGGTTTGGACATGTAAAGAGGATGGAGGAAAATAGAATACCAAGACAGATGCTTGAGGCCAAGTGCAAGGGTAAGAGAGCAAGAGGAAGACCTAGAACAAGGTGGATCGATTCAGTGAAGAACAGCGTGAGAAAAAGAAATCTGGACTGGGACAAGATCGTGGAAGGAAAGAGGAAAGTGGAGAAGTGCCATAAATACCCCGACCTGGCAGGAGCTGGATGAGGGGAAATGATGATGATGATGATGATCCAAAAATACTGACATTAATATTGAACATGTAGAGTATTTTTTTATTTGTATTCACATTATTTTCTCAGTCTATATGTGGTTGCACCACATGAAGAAAGAAAGATTTAGTTTTATATGACCATTAACATCACGATCATGAGCCACGAGACCTCCATTTTATGTGGAAGCAGATCCACCGGATGTACAATTGACCTAAAAAATGTTGCGTGCATCAACCAGTAATGAGACCCAGCAGAGCCTTGGTGAGAGGCAAGCAGTACGCCTCATTGTGGCTTAGCTCTCATATCATGACAATGACCACTATGGAACTGCTATCTTCTAGCCTCCTTATAGTGGATGGTTCAGTCCTTATCCGGGTACTTGCTGTACAATGACAAATGTGACTACTATTGTTTCTTTTGTATGGATTTTAATTTCTGCATCATTTGTGTGTGTTGTAACATTAGTTGTTTATGTGAAGGGAGGTGATATCCAGACCATCTTTTCCACGTCAGACGACCAAGTCCTGCATGAGGCGGAGCAGTTGGCCCAAGAGGCCAAGTCAAGCCGTCAGTACACTGATGTGCATCGTTTCAGCCTCAAGTGCTTAGTTTGTCAGGAGTTGCTGACGGGACAGATACAAGCTCAGCAACATGCGACGAGCACTGGACACATGAACTTTGGAGAAATCGCATCCTAGTTGCCTTAATGCAACAATTTCAATCAACTGCATCCACAATATTTTAACTTATATTACACCTACTTTTGTAGTTTTGATGGCAATAATATATTGTTTATATACCATACCTTCAAGTTCATGTAGGTTTCCCTTATACAGTTAACAATTCAGTGCATTGAAGTTCTCATGTCGCTGAAGACTAGCTTTAAAATGAAGTTTTGGCTGTTGAATTTTTGCCTGCTGTAATTACTCTTGTAATTACCTATTTGCTATGTTATATGGTACCCTGAGAAATTATTTTATAATATATATAAGTGTCATTTGGTACTCCAACTTAAAAAGTAAAAATTCCACAGTGATATCGAACAAAAATTGAGTGGTATTTGTATAATTTGTGTACATTTTATCTTTACAATCTTTAATTTGTATTCAGCATGTTTTAAGGTTGGATTGAGCTGGTAACCATGTAAAATCAGCCTCCTGAAAAGAAAATGGTGAGAGTGAGTTTCAGTACGGTAGTACGAAAAACAAATCATTGCTTTGTTGTTGGTGATATTCATCTTAGGTAAATGATTAACTATGCTTCAATTGTGAGGCTTATAAAAATTAGTAGTGCCTTTGCTATTGCAGAAGATCTGAATCAAAATGCTTTAATTGACTTCTCATTGCAGCTGTTGATGAGAGAAGACGAGTGTTGAATCAAACGTCTTAGTGAGAAGTTAGTACTTAGTACCTGTCCATGAGATACAGGATTCAATTCCTGCTTATGAGTTTATATGACATTTTTTAATCGCTTCATATAAACATTATACATTTAAAAAACTTCATATTATAGATGGCATTTCATGCTGTCGATTTTGCACCATAATGTCAGTAAACATTAATGGAGAAAGCTGCATGTTACCATCCACACGTTAAGGAAGTTATTGCCCTTAGGCTGTGAAAAGAAATTCTTAGGAATTGGAGAATGTGGGACAAGCGTGGCATAAAAGAAAGAAGACCCTGAGTCTCTGGGAAATGGGTAATAATATCAACTCTGAACATCTTGGGTTTACCAGCTCCTGTTTCATGAACTGTGATCTCCCAAGAATTTATCCATTTCACATTCTTACAAAAGGCAGATGACTTGATGTTCTGGCCCTTGTTGACAGTTATAGCCGTTAATCCAATTAGACTTGGAAAATTGAAGTTGAGAGTTTAAATCTGGGGCATGGCAACATGCAGTAGTATCCTGAATAGAATATTTCCTCTCTCCTTGTCACACTGTGTTAGTACCTTCATGCATCTTAAAAATACCAATTGTGCACTTGATTATAAACACCACTACACCAATTACAAGAGTTATGTTCTGGAACTAGGGGTGTTACTTCATGTAGTTGTTTTCCAGACTTGGGGTGATAATCATTTATTGAATATCTCGGGGCATGAGTACAAAAATACGGCTGACATGTTTTGCCAAAGGTGACAATTGACAAGGATCATTCCAGAAAAGGGGCAGATTACCTCGCTGTTTCACCCCTTAAAACAACCATCATCATTCCAGAAACAATGAGTCATCCATGCAACATACAGCAAGCAATGCGGTATATCGAGTTATTGCATCTCGCATTCAAGTGATGTTCTCATTATAAATTGTCCAGTAATGACTGATGTGTTGCAATATTGACATGAAATGAACCATGCTGAAAATGGATCCATACTGACTTACATTAAATTAATATAATACTTTAATAATCTGCCCAGTCAATACACAAAACATTATGGATAGTGTGATTCATTAATTGACGTGGAAAGAAAGTTCATAGTGAGCTTCTTGCTCGCACATCTACATGTTTCTGGTCTGCAAACACTGACTTGCATCACCATAAAAACCTCTATTTCCATAGTTTTATAGATATTTCCTTGAATTTTTCTACACTATTCAGGGTGTGGAAGTGACTCCTAGCTATCCCCCTTCCTAGAACATCGCAAGCAATGATGGCCATATACTTAAAGAAAATACCAAATGCATGCAGGAAAGGTTGTTTGCATTAATTGCTATTAATTTTGCTTTGATATAAATGAGGTCAGGATGTAAGTTGGCATTGTTTTGCAAATTACAGAGAGATCTAAACAGTTCAGCTTAATTGGTTAAGTGGTATGGCCTCTTCTATTAATGTTTCCAGTGTCCAGATTCCTGCAGACATGTTAGAGCACCCTTTAAGGGCATGTCACTGTGGTATTAAGCAGTTAGGAGAGCTGTTAAAAAGTAAAAGCATTTGGAATTGGCTCTCGCTAGTTACAACCATGTCTGTTAATCACATCACCTACATTATAAACTGTTGTATCTTAAATATTCTGCAACCTTCTCTTTTCAAGGGCCACTTTTGAACCTTAAAATGTTAAACAAATGCTTGATTTACTAACATATGTATTAAACATTTAAAAAATGGTTTTTCTCTCATTAATGTGTCAGTAAATCTTGTCACATTTAAACTCAAAAAATTTGCATTCAGTCATTGTTGAACCCATAATCTTTGGGTTTTGGGTGGCAACACTGGCCCATTTCCTTCAGGTATAGAAAACAATAGTTGACCAAGGAAGGTTGTTCTGGAAAAACGAAAGAGAGTTGTCTGGTACAAGTAAATGAAGTAATGTCGGACTCGGTTTGGGTTATTGTTACCAAACTACTGTCTGTCCCATAAAATGAGAGTTCCTGGGGATACTGGGTACTGTGATTGGTTCCTATGTGTTTGAGAGAATACCTTTGTGACGTCTCTCTGAGCTTTTCAGGCTCTGTCAAACTGCCCAGTTTTGGCAAATGTTAGCCAGGCTGCCTTCGAGCATACAATGGGATAGAGAGGGCACAGCCAGCGGAACATGGAGCCAGAATAAAATCGGCTGATATTGGTATAACATGGTACCTAAGCCCGAGCTGTCAGCGTGAGTGGGAAGATTATACATAATTACCATTGATATACGAGACCAGTTTTGTGTATACCATAATATATTACAAATATTATAAAATACATATTTTCTTGAATGCAAGAAGCTGAATGTGAAGAATTATAGCAAAAATGGTTATATCTTGTACTGCTTACAATTGCAGTCAAAAGTTTGAGAAAGGTAGCAGGATATCTTTTCACAGGTCACAGGACCTAAAATACGCTGACTTGATTACTAGAGACCGGATTTTAAAGGGAAACATATTCATTAAAAAAGGACCAAAAAGGGGAAAAATATTCAATAAAAAAGGACCAAAAAAAGGGGAAAATATTCATTAAAAAGGGATTATTTAAGAAAAGGGAACTGGTCAAGAGAATAAAGGAAATAAAAAGGTATGCATAATCAGTTGGTTGGTTGGTTGGTTCCTTAGTTTAGGGGCTGCGACAACGCGGTCATGTAGCCCCGTGTACTTTGGGTGTGTGTAGAATCTGTCTGATAACCGGTGTTAATTGTGATGACTGTATTAGTGTGTGTATCTGTTTTTTAATTCAAGTAGAGACTGCAACTTTGAATTTTCAAATAGTTCCTACTTTTGCCGCCAAACGCCACCGTCAACGACTACTAGGCCTAGTTCAGAACTAGCTACTAGACGCCACCGCAGTCGGCTCTTGGCAACGAACGTAGCAACCTAAGAGCGTTGTTTACATCCTTAACCTATCCAATTTAGTTTCACACAGGTGTAATTAGTGGAAAGATCTTTAACATGCCATAAATCTATGACATGGGACCGCCGGCTTTACTTCCCCTCCGAAGGAAGGCATACTGAGGGATTTTTAACGCTCTTAAAAAATCCGACGGCTTCGGCCGGGTTTGAACCCGCTATCTTGGGCATAGAAGCTCAGCATGCTACCAACTACGCCACCGAAGCCGCCCAAACATAATCAGTTAATCACTTCTAATTTAACTCTACTGCATTAAAGAATGGTATCAATTACATGTCCAACATTTGAGGATGTTAAGGATATAGGCCTATTCTCTTTTATGTAGTGTCCTTGTGATACAGTGTTTATTGCATTAAGAACGAATTGAACCTGATATTTAACATTTCAATATGTTTGAAGGTCAAATTTTGTCTCTTTGAATTTAAAATATCTTTATACAAAGAAAATGAGCGCTCAACATCAACGGAAACCAGTGGAGAATTCTTGGTTTTAACTCTAAACTCTAAATCAGTGCACTTCACTAGTTTTTCAATGTCTGGATTCTTTGATAAGCTTGCCTTAAGTTTTTCTTTTGCGAATCCCTCAAGCATGTTGTCAGTTCTTTCAACCACACTCCACTGCACCTCCTTGGATAAGCACTGTTCTTCCAGTTGCAAGATGGCGGCAGGAAGAAACTTGAACGTATGCATTGCGTACAGATCTGTCTCCAAATTCGGGTCACTCAGCAGGTCCTTTGCTCGACCCTCAGCTGCAGATTGAACATCGTCCAAAGACTGTATAAATTCCTTTATCTTAGTGAAATGTTCACAAAGGAAAACAGCACATGAAATCCATGTCCCCCATCTAGTTATGATGGGAAACCTGGGTAGTGGTAGGCCTGTAACTTCCTTGTAAAGCTGTGTTCTACTTGGAGCTTTAATAAATGTCTTCTTAAGTTCGGATATGAAGGCATTTTCAACAATATATTCAACCCTTATTGCTTCACATACCCTATGCAAAGCATGAGCAATACAAGTTGTATGGTGGAGATTAGAATACATAGGCTTCAACTGAGCAAATGCTGATACCGTGTATGATGCTTGGTGCGTATCAACTTGCCACACTTTGTTGTACTGTATTCCTGATGGCCAGAGTTTAAAACAACAGTCATTGAAACTCTGCATTATAGATGTAGAGTTTACTTTTTCCAATTCGTACATGGCAGCCAACATTGGTTTTGATGGATCTCCTGTCGATGGCATCACAAGAATGTTTAGAACAGCTCTTGAAAGTGAATCGGTTGCTTCATCCAAAATGAAGCAAACTGGATGGTCTCCAACAACCTCCTTAACTTTGTGTACATTAGCTTCATAAATTGGTTGCAGGTAACTCTTTCTAAGTGTACTTTCATCAGGGACAGTGGTTGTGTGTATTTTTCCAAGAAACAAAAAGGAGGAAGGAAGCTTGTAGTTTAACGTGACCGTTAATCTTGAGATCATGAGCCACGGGGCCTCCGTTTTCTTCCAGTCTTGCACTGAAGCTTTGCATAGTCATTAGGCTTCAACTGCTGGACAAGAACCATTTTATACGGATGAAAATGCAAATCGAAACGCAATATTCGTCTCACTGTTCGATCAGACATATGCAAAGCAGCAGCTTGTTTACGAGCCGGCCACCCTGGACTGGTTTCCACAGCTTGTCTCACTCGCTCAACATTTTCTGGTGTCCTGGCTGACCTTGGACGGCCTGTCGACGTACGTTATAAGGCTGAACCTGTAGCTCTAAAATTACTCACCCTTAACAAAATTGTGTTACGAGATGGAACGCGTCCTCATCGACTCGCTCAGCCGTACAACGACATAAACCGTCAGATCTTTTTGCCGCTCCCTGTATAACCAAGTCAGGCAATTATTGCGGATAAAAATTATACGTAAAATATTTTATTCACCATCTTCTAATTTCCTAACCAACACGTCACCATATGCATTCCAACACTGATGTGTCAACACACCAAAATATTGCATACAGCGATGATACTTCACACTTTTCATACAAAAAAAAAAGAACGGCAATATTCAGAAGGAATTGTAGTTATCGCCACCTTCAACAGAAATACTGTAGTCGGTTAATCACAAAGAATACGCTTGAATTGGGGATGCTATTCTTATGGAAGATATACTGGATTTACCCAGCATCAGCTCATCGGCCCCGAGTTTACTTTGATCCTAAGGTCGGCCGGTAGAAGCATAGCGGGCACCCTCTCGATCCTATTGTATGGCCCTCCACTAAGCCACCCTGTGCCAGCATCTTCAGCAAATTTTGAGTGCTTCCATTCACAACCAATTGTACATGATGACTAGAGTCCGGATTTATATTATCCTACAAGTATATGCACAGATACCATATGAAATATAGAATTTTACATTCTATAACATGACAAAAACAAAATTTTGTATAATTCGGAATGTTTAATTAAACAGCATTTGTCATAATTGTTGGTTTTATGTTAATGTATGCAGTTATAGTTAAAATATGTAGTATTGTGCAAAATATGTTTAAAAATCAGCATCAAAATGAAATGTAATTGTCCTAGGAGCCCAATTCATCAACATTTTAAGTTTTCAGGCAAATACCAAGGAAAAAAATACCATAGAATGCTTTTCAGTCAGTCAATACAACTGCGCCCAATTATATTGCGTGAGGAGTACACATATTTATACACTAACCTGAAAGAAATATTACATGAATTATTTATCACTTCATTTTGGGGCAGATGACCTCGCTATTCCATCTCTTAAAACAAGAATAATTAACTATGTAGCCGAATCTAATCCTAGGTCAGGGCCATCCAGACAGCGCTCCGGCCGCGCTCTAAGTGAGTGCTCGGAGCGCTTTGTTGGAAGGTAGTTTCAGAGCTTTGTTGGAAGGTAGTTTCAGAAGTGGTGGGAGGAGCTTAGCTGGCTGAGTGCGCTGAAGTGTACAGCCAATCCATCAGTTGCTAGTCTAGTCCAATGCGCTTTGTTAACAGCGTGTAAGTAAATCAGTTTCCCAGTGGTCATGACTGAACAGCATACAAAAAAAAAAGGAGTGTACAGCTTATAAAGGGCATGCCAAATGTTTATTGTGCAACAGAGATGTAGTGTGTTAAAAAGAACATAATTTATTGTTGAATTTTCCTCTCTAATATGTTCACATTTCAGTTTGTAATAAATCATAATATTCTTTACTTAACACTTGGATTCGTTTCTTGCACATTCCATACATCGGAGGAACATTCGATTTTTATATGCGGTATATTTACTATGGCAAAACAGCCCATTATATGTCAACAATCCCACAAGAGCCGTCGGCCGCACGACTGTACGTATCTAGTCAGCGTGGTCCGAACATCGGCCGTCTCCTCACTGCCACAGTGTAGTGGTGGTAGGGGAAGGAGCGCTAATCTGACTGCCCAGTGCTCCCCGAGTGCAATGACTGGATGGCCCTGCCCTAAGTGAACAGGATCTAATGATAATCCCATGACGATCGAAACATGTCATCCAATTAAATACCTCCCTTTTTTGTACAAAATGTGTGTTCAGTGATAAATAATTCATGTGATATTTCTTTCAGGTTAGAGTGTTTAAACATTTGTAATCTCACCCAATATAATTGGGCACGCTTGTGTAGATTGACTGAAAAGTATTCCATGAAAGATTACTAGGCAACACTGAAAAATTGCATCGAATACTTCAAAGGAAAAGATATATAATTACATAAAACACTGGACTCTAATTATGACATCTATCAATGCTATTAGCTATCTGAAGCAAGGCAGGAGGGAGGGGGGTGCTAATATTGAGTGGAGAGGAATGTTAAGACTATTCTAGTAACTTAGTAAGATTGAGGGGGGGGGTCAGACCATTTGGTTACAAGTAGCTAAGAGGAAAGACTCACTACTTGTTCATGCCCACAGCTAAGCAACAGCAGGAAACATTCCCAATCAACCACTTCTCGGTAAGGCTATGTTGCTGTATAGAAGCTCCATTTGTTCACATGTTCATCAAACCACTTTTCTGATGGTGGAGACTACCTGTTCTAGTTCCTTAACACCATTGCTTAACTTTTAAATAACAGTTTCATCTCTTTGGTTATATTTCCAAATCGACCAGGATTTGAAACCCACAATACAGTTAGATCTCAAAAAGATGGAAACTTTGTAGAGACCATAATGAGTTACTATGCAAAGTTGACAGAAACACCTGAGTCACTATCAAGGCTCCTGGAGAGAGACAATAAGAGAGGAAAGAAGTAATTTCACCAAGAGAAACTCCAAGTGTGGAAACAGGAATGGGGAAGACAGTAATTTGGTTTAACTGCTGCAGTGTGTCCACACACTAGTTCATGAAGCTGTGCAACAACAGTAAATAATAGTAACCAGGTGTTATTGAGAGGGATCGGTCAGCAGTACCTGGAAATATTGCCCTGAGGGTTACATTGTGCTTCCTTATAGATGGATCTGGAATCTTGATCAACTGTATAGCCCAATAAATTACTCCCCATAGAACAGCAAATAAAGGAGCATTGCCAAACTGTCTGTTATGCTCCATGAGTGGAATGTTTCGCAGGCATTCAGAGATATGAAGTTCAAATTCCGGTGCTTAGTGACCTGAATGTGGTTTAACCCAGACTTTCCCAAACACCAGATGGTACATTATTTGAAGTCCTGGGGCCCTGGACTACTATGATTATAATTACACTTCTACAATTGCCACAATAGCACAGGTTATCAGACAAATACCCACACCCAAGAACACAGAACCAATGGTCAGTGCCTCAACAATAATTACGATATTTAATTTTGAAGGTATCTGTATTCTCAAAATAGACTACCGTAATAGATATCAATAAAATCTACCAACTGTAAAGGTGTTACTGATTCACAAGAATCAAGACAGAAATCCATGTCTAAATTTTCTTTGAGCAATAAAAAACTGACTGAAAAGTTTAAATTTGTTCGATAGATATAGTGCAGTCTTTGGATTTGTAATTAGATATCAGGGATTTATACTACAGATTTTTATACAGAGGTCTTATTTCTGTAGACATAAGTCAAATTGTATTCATAGAGATAAATCAGTTATTCTGGTATACTGTAGCTACATATGCTGCCTTTTTCTTTTCCATATAATCACAATAGAAATGACCTGCTGAAAGCATGTTGAAAATTAGCCTAATAATTCTGCTGTGTAGCTCTAGTGGAAGGGTCTCGAGCAGCTTAATGAACACTACTACCGTCGAACCTCGATATCTTGAATTGTTAGGGTCTGGCAAAATAAATACGTAGGGAAAAGTTACACTTGTGATATGAATGAAAATCCACAGCCTGTTTCCAGTCTCCGACCGGGTCAGAAATGGAATGAATCCCATCAAGCGGCGAGGATATGAACTGTGCCGGCTGCCGAGGCCCGACGCTCTCCTCTGGAGGCAATGATTAAATGAATGACAAATGAAATGATAGTGGAGAGTGTTGCTGGAATTAAATTTTGACAGGGAAAACTGGAGTACCCGGAGAAAAACCTGTCTGCCTCCGTTTTGTCCAGCACAGATCTCACATGGAGTGACCGGGATTTGAACCATGGACCCAGCAGTGAGAGGCCAGCGTACTGCCGCCTAAGCCACAGAGGCTTCACTTGTGATATACTGGTTGTAAAATACAATGTGCTGTCTGTGACATTTAAACAATACAGTGCATGCTGTAGTGAAAACCGCAACAATTGAAAGATATTGAGGCAGTGAGTGAGAGAGGGGGCTATGCCAGAGTTGGATGGAACTGAGATAGTTGGAGTTTTGCGGTTGCTCTCTCGCAGCATAAATGTGATTCACAGAAACAACATTCTTCACAAAACAAGGGAAGGAGCCTGCGGATGTCTTTGATATTATGCACACTGAAAGATGAATGTATGCCCTACACAATGGTACCAATAACTCAGTTTTGACAAAATCTTGGCATGAGATATTTGGAGTTTTGCGGTTGCTCTCTCGCAGCATAAATGTGATTCACAGAAACTACATTCTTCACAAAACAAGGGAAGGAGCCTGCGGATGTCTTTGATATTCTGCACACTGAATGATGAATGTATGCCCTACACAATTGTACCAATAACTCAATTTTGACAAAACCTCTCTCACTCACTGCCTCAATTCCTGTGAACTCAACCCAACCATATGCAACTTTCTGTTTTGAAGTGATGCCAATACTGAATCAGCCAAGAATGGTGGATGTTCCGCACTGAACATAGGGGAACATAACCTATATTTCTCCCATATGAGAAAAGTATATGAGAGACAACAGTAATAGAAAGAGCAATCATGAATATATTACAATACTTACAAAATTTGTGAAAACTGGTCAGTTAAAAACGTGGAGACTAGTTATTGATTTAAGTGGTGGAATAGCAAGGTCATCAATGGTTTGGACCAATATGAGATTCTATCCAGATCATAGTTCAGTATAGAAGTTGTATCCGGTTGACTCGACTACATTAATCGGAGGAAAATTTCTAATTGGAACCTTTGAATGAGACAAGTTGCAGTGTAAAAATATGTAAATGAAATATACAACACGTTTAAGTGCAAGGATAAAATTTAAGCTTCGATATGGAAAACTTCAAGTTATAGAAATTAGACTGATGGAGAGAAATAAACATGTAAATTATGGGAAGTTTGTTTGGGAAATTATAATTACTACATGTTTTCAAAAATTAGAGTAATCGAGGTTCGACTGAACGTAGTTACAGAGCGAGTCCTGGGAAAGTAGTCCGCTAGAGCAGATCAACACATAACTAGAAACCTGCACGATATTCTGCAAAGCTACTTCCTGTGACTTACCCCACACCTGTTGCCATGTCTAACAGTCAAGAGCAGGCTAAGTCATGTTATTACATAAAATAATAGATTTGTGTCAATTTATTTTTTAAAGTTACATTGCATAATATTGTTTTGCTGTCATACTCCAGTGAAATGTATTTTGTTTAGTATCCTTTACCAGTGAATTTTATTTTTTATATAGGCTATTTTTTATTGGAAAAATTTATTGGGGATAAATATTTATTTGACTTGGTTAATTCTTAAGTCAATGAAATGTATTAGGATTCATTTGCATAAATTGAAGATTAACTTGTATGTTATTAAGGATGAATAAATCTTGTTTGGTTTTCATGAGTACCTTTCATATTTTGGCTTTTATTTTTTCCCTTGTCAAGTAATTCCTCAAACTGTACATTATATATTTGGATTATTTTTTTAAGGAATCCCGAGTCTATAAAAGCTGCAGTAGTTAAAATGGACGTAAAGCCAATAACATTATCATTATTATTATTATTATTATTATTATTATTATTATTATTATTATTATTATTATTATTATTAAGAAATCTGTGTGTCCCAGGAGATTAAATGAGGACTAAGGATCTGACCACTTTGCTCCAAGGCACCTTTCAAGAATAGAGTAAATCAATAGTCGATGAAGTTCTTTGAGATACCTAAAGGTATTTTTGTAAAGGGCAGCATGGGTGGTGTAGTTGGTAGCATGCTGAGCTTCTATGCCCAAGATCGTGGGTTCCAACCAGGTCGAAGTCTTCAGACTTTTTAAGAGCGTTAAAAATCACCCGGTATGCCTTCCTTTGGAGGGCAAGAAAAGCCGGCGGGCCCATGTCATAGATTTATGACATATAAAAGAACCTTCCACTAACTACAATTGTCTGAAGCTAAATTTGTAGGTTAGATTTGATTAATGCTCTATTAAGTTCCAAAGTTTGTCGCCGGTTGGGTTGCATCTAGTGGCCAAGTTTACTGCTAGGTGTCGTTGATGGTAGAAAAGTAGGAACTATAGTAAGACCATCATTACTTCCGACTTGAGGTTTCAGTGTTACCCTAGTGTTATATAGCGGTCAGAAGGAAAATCGCTTTATAGATAGATAGATTTTTATTAATTCCATTTGATCAAATGAGTTGCCTAGATGCAAAACTGTCCATGTCCACTTTTCCAAAAAAATGAGTTGGCAACACTGGAGTGTAGAGCTAGACTTATTACACATGCCTGAAGTGCTATTTATGCTAAAAACTGTCCATGTCCTATGAATACCAGCTCTCGAAAAGTGTGGTTGGATTCAAAACTGTCCATGTCCATACGTAAGTGAGGCTCAAAACTTGCCTTGTCCCTTTCCACCAATCGCAATGAAGATTGAAGTCAGATGACTAATACAAGATGTCCGTCTTATGTATGTAAACATTGAGCCCTTGTGTGTGTATTAACATAGATGCTGAAAGTTATACGCATTGTTTTCTTCACAATAAATACATGTCTAATGTTGATCAAGGCATTGCGGAAACAACACCTGACCGTTCTAGGAAGCGAGTACGCCGTGAAGATCAGTGAAGCAAGTTGTTTCTATTCATCGCTGAAGGAAATGCGAGACAATTTCTGCCCATGTCTTTCGACTGCCAAAGGAATTAAAATATCTGATCAGAGTGTCTATTACAGTAGGCAGTTATACCTATACAATCTTGCCATTATAGTATGTTCCTCTTCAAATCAAGGTTAACCACTAATAATGTCTTCATGTACACATGGCTTGAGAGCGAAGGTAAGAAAGGGTCAAATGAATATGCTCAGCTCTCTACCACTGTTTATGCCATACAGACATGAACAACAAACTTTGGGCTTAATTGCCGATGGGTGCCCTGGGCAAAATAAAAACACAATAGTTGTCTAGATGCTGTGTCACTGGATGTACAAACACTCAACAAGCGTCAACAAAACTGTCCATGTCCATTACAGTTGCATGCAAAAGTGTCCATCGGCAAAATGAGATGCAAAAGTGCCCATGTCCATTTTTATTTTGCTTATATCTTGCAAGCATTGCGTTCCAGGTTTTTCGTCAATAGCTCAAGCAGATTTGTACTAATGCATACTTATTTATATGACAAACAGTGTAGGCTTATACCAATCCACCCAGTAAAAACACATTTTCCACTTTTTCTCAAAACCAGTTATGGTGGACATGGACACTTTAGCATCTAGGCAACTCAAATACATGCATTCAATACATTTTTGATATAGGACACGTCAGAATTTACATCTATAAAATAAAAGAACTAACAGGTATATATTACTAATATTATAACTATTTAACTTATTATAATAGCAAATCTTAATGGATACAATCTTATTGCACAACTATTTACACCTCACTATATTATCATAATATGAAAACTTAATTCTATAAATACAACAACATACAGCTAGGTATTACAATTAAATTAAAAAAGTAAAATATAATTATAGATTTCATCGCTCCTGTACGCTAAGATATTCAACTACTGAGTAAAAATAATGGCACTGCAGATAAGCTTTCAACATTCTATCAAAGGTTTTTATTTTTGGGGCCAGTTTTATATACTGGGGTAGTTTATTGTATAATTTAACTCCAGTGTGAAAAGTTCCTTTTTGATATATGCTTCTGTGTGTGTGTGTGAAATATGAATGTTTTGATTTTGTCTTGTGTTATGCCTATGAACATCATTGTTTGTTTTAAGAAAAACATCTTTATTCATTAAATTCTTTTTAAAAAACATAATGCTTTCAAAGATATATATGCAGGGCAGTGGGAGAATGTTTAAATCTTTAAACAGAGGTCTACATGATTCTCTAGAGTTAACATTTGCCATAATTCTAATCGCCCTCTTTTGTATCCTAAACGTGCTTAGTACATCTGGCGACATACCCCAAAATATGATCCCATATCTTAAGTATGAATGGACCAGCCTCCGTGGCTTAGGCGGCAGCACGCCGGCCTCTCACCGCTGGGTCCGTGGTTCAAATCTCGGTCACTCCATGTGAGATCTGTGCTGGACAGAACGGAGGCAGACAGGTTTTTCTCCGGGTACTCCGGTTTTCCTTGTCAAAAATTTCATTCCAGCAACACTCTCCACTATCATTTCATTTCATCTGTCATTCATTTAATCATTGCCCCAGAGGAGTGCGTCAGGCCTCGGCAGCCGGCACAGTTCATATCCTCGCCGCTAGATGGGGGCTTCATTCATTCCATTCCTGACCCGGTCGGAGACTGGAAGCAGGCTGTGGATTTTCATTTCATCTTAAGTATGAATGGAAATAAGCAAAATAAGTATTTCTTAATGTGTGCATGCTAGTGCAGGTTTTCAAAATACGTAACGCAAAGCACATCGAGTTCAGTTTAGTATTCAGATATTGTATATGTTTATTCCATTTCAAGTCTTGTTGTATCCATAGTCCTAAAAACTTTGTTTCTGATTTATTTTCTATTTGATGACCATTTAATGTTATATTGGGTTTCGCAGGATTCCTATTCTGTATAGTGTGGAAATTTAGACATACTGTTTTTTTATAGTTTATTATGAGGCGATTATCTTGTGACCATTTGGTTAACTCTCCTGTAACGGAGTCAGCAGACTGCTGTATGACCTGTTTAGTTTCACCTTTGATTACGAGTGTTGTATCGTCCGCAAACAAAATTTCCTTATGGGAATGAACGTTCTTATCATTGATATATAGAAGAAAGAGTAGTGGGCCCAAAACCAATCCCTGGGGTACTCCAAATTCAATAATTCCCTCATTGGACAATGTTTCATTAAGTAATTTGGTTCCATCATCCTTGTGTCTCAAGCTTACTATTTGTTTATGCCTTGTTAAGTAAGACTCTATCCATTTATTAGCTAGACCTCTAATACCATATTGATTTAGTTTGGTAAGGAGGATTTTATGGTCAACAACATCAAATGCTTTCGATAAATCCAAGAATAGGCCAGTTACATGTTCCTTATTGTCAATTAATTTCAGTATACAATTACTACATTCGTAAATTGCTGTCTGTGTAGATTTTTCCGTTCTGAATCCATGTTGTGAGTTTGATAATTTTTTTTTTTTCTATGAAACTTATCAGTCTCTTATACATAATTTTCTCCACAATTTTTGCAATAGGCCTCGTGCGAATGAACTGTGCTGCGCTCTGTCGGCAAGCATGGCATTCCTCATCGGGAGATCTGCGCTTGCTTGCTGTGTTGTTGCATGCAGTTTGCGTTGTCGTTAGCTTCTATCTTCTGTAATATAATGTACGAAACTGATTGTGGTTCCACTAGTTCTAAAAGTAACGACAATTGTTCCGTAGTAGGGTGTAATTTTACGTACAGGAACTCTCCTTCTGGAACTAAGTTTTTTAAGTTTCCCAATGACAAACAACATGTGATCAGAAGGAAAGCATGGATAGCATCTTTGAAACGAGACACGAAGAATGGAAAACCCTGGACACCTACAAACAATTCTCGTATTTTCAGCCGTCATTTTGTAAACGGAATGCCCTCAAGAGATCCTGACAGCCCTGGGTATGTACCTAGATTATTTCTGACACCAAATTCAAACAGTAAAGGTGACAAGTGTTTAGTGCTTTTCAGTCGGTCAACACGAATGTACCCAAAAGAGATGGGTTATGCCCTAATCCTGAAATAAATTACATGAGATTAATAAAACACTAGGATGACCAGTTTCGATCGTCAAGCGATCATCATCAGATCCATTACACTTAGGCTATAAAATCTATGTTTGAAATACAGGTGAAAATATTTACAATATGTACAATTATTTAGTTGCAGTATTGGTACTGCAACTGTCAGTGTATGCTAAATCCAGTATATATGTTAGGTGAAATGCTAAATGGTGATAGCTATCCGGAGATTGTACTTTAAGAGAGATTATATGGTTGTAAACTATGGTTAAACTATAAAATTTTAGGCTAACTACTTATCTGATTGTCTTCCGTACTACTGCTACTCGCAGTTTTCGTGTTTACTAGAACTCACTGTGCGGTCGACTGCAGTAAAGGTGAATTACAAGAGAACATAATTGCTGAGCGTTACAAAAGAAGAAAATTAAGGCATGGCATTGGCAACACAGCGGAAACTTACACAGGCATGAATGTCTGTTCAGTTACTGACACAAGTACACAGGCAAATTTTGCATCCCAGACCAATAAGATAAACAGTTTGAATATTATGTTTTGCTCATTAGAAAATAATGATGTAGTTATCCAAACTAACCTCCCAATACCAGTTAACAATCAGACAATGACAGACAATTTATTGAAAATAGACGCAAATACCGGAACAGATTTCAGTGAATGGGGACAATCATTTTCTGGATATGAAACAGTGAAGGAAAATGAACAACATCTCCTTGAAATAGCTGGCGTAAAATTTGCAGTGTTTCATATCCTTTTATCCCTGCTACCGACTTGGCATCACAACTGCAAATTACGCAAAGAAAATATGTTACTTCTGTTTTTAATGAAGATGAAGCTTGCAATAAGTTTTGCTGCCATTGGCGTCCTGTTCAGGTGTCATAGAACAACAGTTTCCGCAACGTTCAAGTTTATACTTCACCATTTGTACGTAAAAACAAAGGACTGGATATTCTGGCCCCATATGTCTAGTATTGAAAGTACAATGCCTCCTGCGTTTAAAAAGCATTTTGAAAAATGCACCTGCATACTAGACTGTAGTGAAATACCGTGTGAAAGTCCAGGAAGTGTTAGGAAAAGAATTATGATGTTTTCACATTATAAAAATTCGTTCACAGTGAAATTTCTTGTTGCAATAACGCCGTCAGGATTTATCTGTTTCCTATCAAAGTGTTATGGTGGGAGAGCAACAGATAGTTACATTACAGTTAATTCTGGTGTACTTGATTATATTCAGGCAGGCGATACTGTAATGTGTGACAAAGGATTTCCACAAATAAGGAAGTGTATTGAAAACAAAGATGCTATAATGGTGATGCCTCCTTTTGCATTTGACCCGCAATTAACAGTGGAAGAAGTGGATACTACTTACAACATAGAATCTGTTCGCATTCATGTAGAAAGGGCTATACAAAGAATGAAACTATAGAAAATATTGAGTAGCAAAGTTACAGTTGATTTATTACCACATATTGATAAAATTGTACACATTGCCGGAGTTCTAGCAAATTTTAGTCCTCCACTAATTAAGATGAATGATTAATTTTAATGACATTCACATTGTACTGAAATTATTATTAGAATTAATAATATATTACATTGTTAAGAACTAGTTTTTTACTATTTTTTAAACTAATTTTAATTACAACTTTGGTGTTTTAGTAAGGGCCAGGCATATTACATGACTGGTAAAAATTAAGAATCCTTCAATATTCAGTATCCCTGTAGCAAATTTAAGGCTGAATTCTGTAAGATACCCATGCTAATGTGCAGTCCCACACACCAATGGCAGATAATTTAGGAAATAAAACTTTTCTAAGGCGGGAATGATAGCAGAAAGGAACTTTTCATTTCTACGAATGTTTACGTTGACACTTCCCTTTGGTGAGTACCGGTAAATAAATAAATCACAGGAAGTTATATTTAATATGTACATGGAGACCTGTACCTGCGTGTAATATACATGCGTTTCCTTAATCCCGACTCCTGGATCAGCTACGTACAGATAAGGCACACCACATTCGCCGTCTTGTATAATTGCTCTGTCTCTGCACGAGAAAGGACATTTGACTTCCAATAATGTGTATCCACATGAAGAAGGTACAATCCCGTCTGGACTGCAGCATAACCACGGTTGTTCCTTTTTAATACACAGTCCTAGGTGGCGCACAGACGAATTATTATTAAACATGGAATATTGCCGAATAGCCACATGTTCATTCTCTCTTCCATACCTCACAGCCGAGGTGTTCAGTACTCTATCAACGAGAAGAGATCTTGCAAGTTGGTCATAATCAGCTGATTTCCATGTCATAATCCTGTGTGCCTGCTGACTTGCAGAAATGCGCAACTTTCTTTCCTGGAACCCTGTGGTGCATTTTGACTGAAGTCTTGTCTCAACAGCGATCTCGTTGTAACGTGTTTTTCGAGGGGTTTTTATGCAACTGGCATAAGTCAGTAGGAAGCCATTCTATATTTATTTACGCGGCAAATTGTTCAGCCAAGAGAATTTTTCATGTTAATTTATTATTATTATTAATTTATTATAATTATTATTAAGGTATTTTCGGAGCATTTTATAAAAATTATTAGCATTCAGATAGGTTTTCTATGTCTTCGAAAACGCTATCAAGCAAATTATTACGAACGACGATATCATAGAAAATTATCTGATTACGGAATTTTACGGAGTTTTGTCAGTTAGGGTATTTGAGAGAGATGAGTCACGGGGAATTCAAATACAAGCTTAATCTTGTCAGGAAGTATTACGCAAGGCTGGGTCGCATCGTCAAGAAAAGGCGAATGTATGGTACGGAAAACGACTTCTCCCTCTCGCGCGCCGAGTGTAGTGAACTAGAGGAGGGGAAGTAGCGAGGAGCAGCCAATCAGTGGAGACCACGTAAGCTGGAAGTCGGTACCATGGTGGGGGAGCCAACGTGTGGATATATCGTTCGACGCGCCGTGAAATGAGGACAATCTGTGAAATACTTGACGAGTATGGGTGCGCGTGCGAGTGGCTCCGATGTTCGGCGGAGTTAGCGACGATCTGTATAGAATTTAACGAGTACGGTTGTACGCGGGAATCGCTCCGATGTTCCGTGGATTGGAGGACTAACTTTTGTAAAACTTAACCAGTGTGGTTATACGTGTGTTTGGGTCCGATGTACGGACCATAGAATTATCTAATCTATCAGTATATCATCAAACATCGACGAAGATGACGACATCCAGGAGACTGTGGGAAGCTCACAGCATCATCCAGTACGAGGGAAATGCTTTGGCAATTTCCACCGGTAAGCGCGAATGACGCAGAAATACGCAATCTCTCATTTCTCTTTGTTTTACATTTCATATTTCAGTAACTTCATAGCTTGGAAATAAGAGTAAAATCAATTTATCAGACTCCGTTTTCACGTAATTTTCTATCGGTAATATTAAAATCGCAACGCTCCAATTTAAATTTTAAACTTATTATTATTATTATTAATTTTGCTATACTTGTTTTATGTAATAAATTCATTTATTTTACAATGCAATCTTTGCTTTCAGTAGGTAGCATTAGATATAGACCAATTCCTTCTCCTGATACAATTGTTTGTTGGGTTAATGATCAAATCATACCACGATCTGAGTGAATAGAGTCTTGAAGGTGTTCAGCCAGAGCTAGACGTTGTTAAATACAAATTTAGATTTCAACATTGCATTAAGGTCTTGGCGCCCATTAAAACAACATAGCTTAGGCAAAGGTAAACAGTTACATTTATCACCCAACAGTTAGGGGCTAGCAAGACGTTTCATTTGTCGCCGACAACTTGGGGCTGAAAACCTAATAACATTTGTGGAAGGAGAAGGGTATATATTTCTGTGCCTGTATTTTGGGGGTTATTTGTCTGTATCAGTGTATATCATTATGGGGGATGAGAAAGAAAGACAGATGAGGTTACGTAGTGGTCATCAACGGGAGAGTGATGATACGAGCAGTATGTCGAGTGATGGTAGTGCCGGGGTAGCGGAGGTAAATCCCGATACTGAAACAGGGAGTGTAGGCGGCCAACCAGAATTAAAAACTTTACTTCTCGAGTTCATGTATCAGAACAAAGTTAGTAGTGATGCCTTAAATGCAAAATTAGAACAAAACAGTAGGGAAAATAAAGAAAGTACAGATGCCTTAAACGCCAAATTAGAACAAAACAGTAGGGAAAATAAAGAAAGTACAGATGCTTTAAACGCAAAACTGGAACAAAACAACGCTAAATTAGAACAAAACAGTAGGGAAAATAGAGAGAGTAATGAAACTTTAAACGCCAGATTAGAACGAAACAGTAAGGAAAATAGAGAGAGTACTGAAACTTTAAATGCTAAATTAGAACAAAACAGTAGGGAAATGAGTGACAAATTTGAACTGATTAGAGGTGAGATCAGGGGGGTGATGGAAGAAAAGGCTAAAGAGATTATTGCAGATGTAGACAGAAAATTAGGAAAAGTACAGGAGGAGTTGGAAATTAGAATCAGTACACAGGCTGAAAATTTAAAAGAACTAGTGCAACTGGAGACACAGCAGGTCAAAAAGCAATTGGGGGGAGAAATTGACAAAATTCAGGTAGCTACTAAAGAGGTTAAGGAACAGCTGGGGGGTAGAATTGAGAAAGTCCACTCACAAATAGTTGCAGAAGTAAATAATTTAAGAGAGAGTAATAGAGAGAGCATTAGCAAGATTGAGGAGAAACAAGCAAAGCTATATGATAAAGTAGAAGAATCAGAAGGAAACATTAAATTAACAGTATTGAGAGGAAGGCTGAGGAGAAAATCGCAGAATTAGAGTTAAAATTAAAAGCTAGGATCAGGCAAGAAAATAGTCAGAATAGGCCAGTTTTTGTGAATAGCACACACAGGGAGGTAGAACTGGGTAAGTTCAGCAATCGACAGGGGTGCCCAATGGAGTTCATGAATACTATAGAAAATAAATTCGGGGAGAGGTTGGAAAATGGTAGTATTGAGTGGTGCCAGGTAGTTGAAATTTTAGAACAAGTGTTTGTGGGGGAAACGAGGAATTGGTTTGCTGTCTACAGAGACAAGTTTACTGATATCAATGATTTTAAAATGAAATTCTGTGAAAAGTTCTGGAATGAGGTTATTCAGTCGCAGCATCGTGAGGGAGTAGTGTGTGGTAAATATAACCCTAAAGGATGCTCCACCATGACCGAATACTTTTTAGGGCAGGTATTAGTGTGTAAATATCTGGATGGCTTGAAGGAGGAAAGTGATGTGGTGAGGTTGCTACTTAGGCACTTTCCCTATAGGATCAAGGAGGCTGCTTGTATCCAGAATGTAAAGACTATATCACAAGTAGAAAATTTGTTGAGCACATTTGATGCACTAGGGAGAGGGGGTTATGAGGACAATTTCAATCGGAACCAGGGTAATAATAATAATAGACCTAATGAAGCCAGGCATCAAGAAGTTCAAGGGAACGGTGGCGAAGGGGCCAACGCTCAAAATAGAAATAATAATAATCAGCTAAATCAGAACAGAGGAAATGGCTATGGTAATCAGTATCAAGGGAGGAACAATGATTTCAGGGGAAATCGAGGGAGGAACAATGATTACAGGGGAAATCAAGGGAGAAACAATGATTTCAGGGGAAATCAAGGGAGAAATTATAATGACAATAATTACAACCAGAATAGGGGTCAAGGAAGAGGACAGCCTAGTGGTAGTAATATACAGCCAAACAATGACAACACAGCCCAGAACAACCAGACCAATTCAGTAGTTAGTAGTACTACGGCCAGCTGTAGCGTTTCTTTAAACGCGAACCAGGCTGCGAAGTAAGGTCAGAATCTCAGTCTGTAGCATGCCCTGTCCATACAATTATACAGGAACCCTATGACCTAAATGTAAGAAATGAATTATTACATGAACTAAATGATGAAGGTATTATTCAGGAAGTGGTTAGTAAGAGCCCCATAGTTAAATTTAACGTGTCCGAGGCGTACACAGATGTTTTAATTGATAGTGGTTGTATGAAGAGTTGCATAAGTAGTGCATTTTATGATAAAATGAAAGGAACTGGAGTAAATTTTGAGGAGATGCCAATTAAAAGCACTTTTGTTATTACAGCTGTTGGGAAGAGGTCTAAAGTAATTTCTAAGCAAGTTTTAGTAGACATTAAAATTAATAATCATGTAGAGAAGCAGATTTGGCTTGTAATTCCAAATTTAGTATTCAGTGTTATCTTGGGTTCAGAGTGGCTAAGTAGAGTGTCTGGTAACTTATGTTATGATGTAGGGAGTTTGAAATTTAAATGGGGAGATTCTGAAGTAGAAGTAGCGTTCAATGACCATATTCAGAGGAGTAGTATTGTAGGTGTGATTTGTACTTTAAATGAGATATCGCCAGCCGTAGAGCGGGGTTCTCCATGTTTTGTGGGCAGTGTGATTACGAACGGAAGTCTAGAGGACTCGTTACGTAATGCTGCATTTCAGGGTAATATAGAGGTGGAACAATGTGTTCGGCTCTATGATGTGTTATGGTGTAATAGGAGAGTGTTTGAGGATCGCATTGGTATGGCCAATTGCTATACCCATTCATTGAACGTTATTGATAGGTCAGTATTCACAGGACATAGATATCCTGTACCTTTCGCTTATCAGAGTGCAGTTGAGGCACAAATTAACCAGATGCTTGAAGATGGGATTATTGAGCACTCTAACAGTCCATATGTTAATTCTTTGATCACGGTACCCAAGACCGACGGCACTGTTCGTATTTGTTTAGACGCTCGTTTGGTTAACAGTAGAATTAGTTCAGATCAGCTGAAATCTATGTCAATAGAGGAATTAATGCAAACATTTGAGGGGAAGAAGTATTTCACTTGTGTAGATTTGAGTTCCAGTTTTTGGCAACTGCCACTTATGTACTTATGTACAGCTTTTAGTCATAAATATAACCTTTATCAATTTTGTAGAACACCTTATGGGTTAAAGAGTAGTTCAGCAGCTTTAATTAGGGCTTTAAACATCGCATTAGGGGATGACACAGGAGAGTTTGTAACCATTTACATAGATGATATGGTAATTAGTTCACGCAGTTTTGAGGAGCATCTACGTCATTTAGATATAGTTTTTCCGAAGTTAGATCAGGCAGGGTTCACTTTGAAGCTGTCTAAGTCGTCATTCTGTCAGTCAGAAGTGACATTTTTAGGTCATAGAGTGTCGATTAGAGGTGTAACACCAGAAGAAAGTAGGGTTAATAAGATACTTAACGCAGAGGTGCCACAGAATGTTAAACAGTTAAAAACATACCTGGGAATTTGCAACTTTTTCAGGAGGTTCGTTCTTAAATACCCAGGGTTGGTAGAACCATTCAGGGAATTGCTTAAAAGTGGGACTCGGTGGAGATGGGAGTCCAAGCATGATCAGGCTTTTAGAGCGCTGAAGGAAGGTTTTGAGAAAGCTGTAGTGCTGAAATATCCGTTAAAAGATAAGGAATATGTGGTTATGACAGATGCTTCACATATAGGCATTGCTGGAGTATTATGTCAGAAAGATGATGAGGGTAATCTGTGTATTGTATCTTTAGCCTCGCGAGGACTGACAGCAGCAGAGAAAAGATACACGATTACTGAGTTAGAGCTTTTAGGTATTGTTTTCAGTTTAGGGAAATTTAGAATGTATTTAGTAGGGGGGAAATTTGAGATCCACACAGATCACCATGCATTACTGTATATGAGGACTTGTAAACTCAGTTCTAACAGAGTTAGTAGGTGGATTCTTGCTCTGCAGGAATACGAATTCACAGTAAAATATATTAAAGGTAAAGATAACATTCTTGCAGACATGCTATCGAGGGACACTAATTTATGTAGGGATTATCCTGTGGTTAAAGCAGAGGACGGTATTTTAATATGTGCATGTGTGGACAGTAGCAACAGGGCATCGTTACAGACACTGAGAAATATGCTAGTGGAGCAACGTGATGACGTTAAGTTAAAGGAGCCACTGGCTAGGTTGGAAATAGGTGAAGAAGAGTATGTGAAAGTAGGACGGTTCACGTACAAGATGCAGGATGGGCTTCTTGCAAGGAAATGTAGGAATAATCGGTGGGCAATATGTGTTCCTGCCACTTTGCGGGAGGAGCTAATTTGGTTCATTCATAGGGAATTAGGACACTTTGGTGCTGCCAAGGTCTTCTATGAAATTGGTCGTGACTTCATTTGGAGTAAAATGGGAAAGGACGTTAGGAGGATTTTAGCTAAGTGTGACACCTGTCAAAGGAGTAAATATCCAGTTAAAATTTAGTGGGGGAGAGATCTGCAGTTCTCACCAGTAGTCCCGGCGAACTACTGTGTGTGGATTTATTTGGCCCGATCGTTAAAAGACAGTACGGCTACGAGTACATTTTTATAGTTATTGACGCTTTTAGTAAGTATGTCAAGCTATATCCGCTAAGGAAAGCCACGGGACTAGCGTGTAGCCGTCTGATCATTAATAAGTATGTACCTGAGTTTGGCATTCCTCTCAGGATACTATCTGACAGTGGACCACAGTTTACTGCAAAGAAATGGAGAACCAGTATGCAGGAAGCTGGTATAACACACGTTCATTCCTCTGTAAGGTACCCTCAGGGTAATTCTGCAGAGCGTCCATTAAGGGAAGTGGCTCGTCTTTTTCGGACTCTAGTGCATGACAAGCATGCGGCCTGGGTTGGACATCTTCCCAAGGTCGAGACTTGGCTGAATTCTGTCCAGCATGAGAGCACGAAATTGACGCCATACGAAGCTCACTTCGGAAAAAGACCACAAAATGAACTAGCGAGGGTGTTGGGATTAAATGAGGGTAAGCAACCGGGGATGGATTACATTGTCCAGTTGGCGAAACAGAATTTATCTAAGTCAGCACAAAAGAGAATTCGCCAACAAAAAGAAACTAAATTTGACCTATTCGAGCCGGGAGACAGAGTCTTACTTAGAGTGCCGAAACAGTCAAATAAGCTAGAGAAAGTCATGTCCAAGTTCTTTTATCTCTACGAGGGCCCATTTATAGTTTCCAAACGTATTGGAAAAACAGCATATGTGCTGGAGGATAGTAAGGGAAACAGATTATACGGGACGTATAATATACATAGTCTACGAAAATATGTGTCATAAAGTGAGTGTGTTTAGCTGGCGAGCCAGCCTATCAAATGAGTAAGTGTGGTATTTGGTGCGTGGGAGGAGATGGTCTTCCAGGCAGGCGTATCAGAAGTCACACTGGGGGGTAGTATGTAAGTAAATGAGAGTTTTTAAGGTACAGGGAAATATGACGGGATTGTCGGATGCTCTTGAGCACTAAAATGTCTCGATACACCAAGGCCAGAATTTGGTAGCGCTGGTGAATTCCTATTTGCCTCCAAGAGATGGGTGAGCGCTTGAACAGGGTATTTTTGCTTAAAGCGTCCACGAGGCAAAACATGGGCCATCAGAATGCGAGACAGTCCTTCATGAAACTCATACATATCAGCACACGTGATTTCTGTTTACGGCCTCGCCATGTAAGATTTGTAAGTGTGTAATTTAAGATAATTTGTACAAAGGTATTATTTGTGTGAGAAGAACTGATCTGTGTTGAGAACTAGTATTAAGTAGAATATGGTCTACGGGAACTTAACAAGACAGGGCGATTACGGCACAGAAATATTTGGTGTTATATGTAATGCGCATTTACTGTTTTTTTTTTTTTTTTTTTTTCAGAAGTCAATATTAATTTAATCTACTTTAAAGAGAGATTAAGTATTATGGTCACGAGGCGCTGCCACAATAGTGTGATCGTGTGCTCAGTGATAAGTGAGATTAAATTTCACCATAAGGAAGGGACCTCCAGTGAAATTAGGAAGTTCTATGGAGATATAAATATATCAGAACACCTTCAATGCGTGTGATATGACATCATAAATACATAGTGCTCACACATTAATTATGTCTATTTCTCCAACATAGAGAAATTTGAGAGGCGGAAATATCCGTGGAACACTATTCTATATGTAAAACATTGGACTGGTTGCAAAGTGCAATCCATAGTGACAACAAACTTTGACGCAAAGTGCGTGAAGAAAAATTATGAGTGTATATATCTGTAATTTAGGGTGATTTCATTTATGTAATATGTATTTTGGATGGGGATTATTAACGTGTCTGGGATAATCGGATAATGGACCGTCGTCACGGTAAATCATCCGATGTTCCGAGTCGAATATGTAACGTGTTTTTCGAGGGGTTTCTATGCAACTGGCATAAGTCAGTAGGAAGCCATTCTATATTTATTTACGCGGCAAATTGTTCAGCCAAGAGAATTTTTCATGTTAATTTATTATTATTATTAATTTATTATAATTATTATTAAGGTATTTTCGGAGCATTTTATGAAAATTATTAGCATTCAGATAGGTTTTCTATGTCTTCGAAAACGCTATCAAGCAAATTATTACGAACGACGATATCATAGAAAATTATCTGATTACGGAATTTTACGGAGTTTTGTCAGTTAGGGTATTTGAGAGAGATGAGTCACGGGGAATTCAAATACAAGCTTAATCTTGTCAGGAAGTATTACGCAAGGCTGGGTCGCATCGTCAAGAAAAGGCGAATGTATGGTACGGAAAACGACTTCTCCCTCTCGCGCGCCGAGTGTAGTGAACTAGAGGAGGGGAAGTAGCGAGGAGCAGCCAATCAGTGGAGACCACGTAAGCTGGAAGTCGGTACCATGGTGGGGGATCCAACGTGTGGATATATCGTTCGACGCGCCGTGAAACGAGGACTATCTGTGAAATACTTGACGAGTATGGGTGCGCGTGCGAGTGGCTCCGATGTTCGGTGGAGTTAGCGACGATCTGTATAGAATTTAACGAGTACGGTTGTACGCGGGTATCGCTCCGATGTTCCGTGGATTGGAGGACTAACTTTTGTAAAACTTAACCAGTGTGGTTATACGTGTGTTTGGGTCCGATGTACGGACCATAGAATTATCTAATCTACCAGTATATCATCAAACATCGACGAAGATGACGACATCCAGGAGACTGTGGGAAGCTCACAGCATCATCCAGTACGAGGGAAATGCTTTGGCAATTTCCACCGGTAAGCGCGAATGACGCAGAAATACGCAATCTCTCATTTCTCTTTGTTTTACATTTCATATTTCAGTAACTTCATAGCTTGGAAATAAGAGTAAAATCAATTTATCAGACTCCGTTTTCACATAATTTTCTATCGGTAATATTAAAATCGCAACGCTCCAATTTAAATTTTAAACTTATTATTATTATTAATTTTGCTATACTTGTTTTATATAATAAATTCATTTCTTTTACAATGCAATCTTTGCTTTCACTAGGTAGCATTAGATATAGACCAATTCCTTCTCCTGATACAATTGTTTGTTGGGTTAATGATCAAATCATACCACGATCTGAGTGAATCGAGTCTTGAAGGTGTTCTGCCAGAGCTAGACGTTGTTAAATACAAATTTAGATTTCAACATTGCATTGAGGTCTTGGCGCCCATTAAAACAACATAGCTTAGGCAAAGGTAAACAGTTACATTTATCACCCAACAGTTAGGGGCTAGCAAGACGTTTCATTTGTCGCCGACAACTTGGGGCTGAAAACCTAATAACATTTGTGGAAGGAGAAGGGTATATATTTCTGTGCCTGTATTTTGGGGGTTATTTGTCTGTATCAGTGTATATCATTATGGGGGATGAGAAAGAAAGACAGATGAGGTTACGTAGTGGCCATCAACGGGAGAGTGATGATACGAGCAGTATGTCGAGTGATGGTAGTACCGGGGTAGCGGAGGTAAATCCCGATACTGAAACAGGGAGTGTAGGCGGCCAACCAGAATTAAAAACTTTACTTCTCGAGTTCATGTATCAGAACAAAGTTAGTAGTGATGCCTTAAATGCAAAATTAGAACAAAACAGTAGGGAAAATAAAGAAAGTACAGATGCCTTAAGCGCCAAATTAGAACAAAGAAATTGAAATGAAGCTTCATTTTCACTAAGATCAGCTGCCTTATCTACTAAACTGTATGTAATGGATTTGCAGATTACGTAGCTTTCAGTTTCACATTCAACTTTTAAAATCTTGGAGAAGGCACAATCTACATGTCTTACTAAGTCATACATTTCGCTTCTGCTTTGAATCTCCCTTGCAGCTAGTTCAGTGGTGCTACAGCGTGCTTCATTCTCGAATAAGTTCCCTATCTTTTCACCTTTCGCATATAACTGTTCTCGAGCACGCATTGGTTTTTCCCATTCTTGCAAGCGCGTAGTTTTGGAAGTGTCTCTCTCACTATTTACAAATAAACACAAGGCAGCAATGTGTTTGCACCTTTCTGACAAGCCTGCCTTACATTGACATTTCCCAGATACCAGACATCTGTCCGAGTCTACCTGAACATAAATTGTAAACAGAAAATGTGTTAATAGTTAATATCCTTTATAGAGTAGGCTATTGTGTTTTGAAAGGAGATTAAGGTCTAATTTCATGAGAATTACATGGTGATCATATTTCATATTATTACTTATAAACTTACAACGCAGTTACAATGTATTAATAAATGGAAGTATGCAACAAAACTTACTTTTATCTTCACCACATACGGTGATTTATTAATGTTTGTCTCCGGTAAACACAGGCCAGATATTTCTCCCGATCGTTCTTCTACGTGAAAAATATGGTGACTGTCATTCAACTGCAGTCCTTTCCTTACGGTAGAATCCCTGAAATAAGCCGGGTCCCATTTCACAACCTCAAACCCCACGCAGATAACTGTAGTTATTTTGCCTGTTGAACACATATCCGCTTACTCGTAATGATGAAAATGCTGCTCAGACTAACGATTGCCTACTACGTGCGTTCGCCACTCTCCCGACTAGCTTCGCCTTTCCTCGCCGCTAGGGGTGCCACAAGTACCAAACGGCTTCATTCGCACGAGGCCTATACCAGTTTGTAAGGTAATAGGACGATAGTTATCTAATTCATCTTTTGAACCGTTTTTGTGCACTGGAATTACTTTTGATAACTTCAAAATATCCGGGTAAGTTCCTGAGAGAATTGAACTGTTTATTAAGTGCGTAAGTGGATTTATTATATTTTCTGCACATTTCTTTAAAATTGCATCAGGGATGCTATCAGTGCCAGCACAGAATTTATTTTTTAGCTCTTTTATAACTATTCTTACCTCTTCACTTGTGACATGATTTATAAATAAAGAATCACTGCATATATTTATTTTATTATTAGAATTTAGTGTATTTACCTGTGATTTATTTAATAATTTTTGTGGAATTTCCAGAAAATAGTAATTTAAAGTGTTTGCTATTTCCTCTGGATTATTAATCACTTTATTATTTCTGGTCAGTGTAAATGTTCCTTTGTATTTTAGCAGATTTTCCAGTTTCTTTCTTTATCACGGATTACATAGCCCTGTTTTTATTAGATGATTGGGAAATAAAATTATCATTGTGCATTTTCTTTGCTAGTCCTATTACCTTATTTAATATGCTAGTGTACTTTTTCTAGTATAAATTGAATTCAGGTGTTGTGTGGTATTGTTTATATAATTTGTGTAGAAATTTGTTTCTTTGACATGAATTTATAAACCCTGTTGTTATCCAATTGCTAGTTTTGTTATTTTGAACAGTTCTTCGTTTAAAGGGGAATGCTATTTCAAAATAGTGTTTTAGGGTACTGTTAAATGCATTAAATTTATCATTTACATTTTCGAGTTCATAAATTTCTGACCATGTTTCCTTATTTAATAAGTCATTGAAATATGTAACATTTGATTCAGTGAATGACCTGCACTTTGATTTTACTCCATTATCATTATTATTGATTGTTTCGGATACTTCAAAACTCAGTATTTGTCCATGGTGGTCACTAAAACCCGGACAATAGACTTCTATTGCATGGTGATATTTATCTGTATTTATAAAAATTTGATCAGGAGTGGTTTTACTAAATTTTGTTATTCTTGTTGGGGTATTTACTGTAGGTTTCAGTCCATAGGAAATTAGTAACTGTGTTAATAATTCACAATTTCTATGAAATTTTAAGAAATCCACATTTACATCCCCACAAATTATTATATCGAAATTTACTTTGCTCATGTTATTGAGTAACAATTCTAATTTATCTATAAATAAAGGAAACTTTCCTGACGGAGAACGGTATTATTAACTTAAACTGCTGTATTTTTATGGCAGAGAATTCAAAATCCTGTTCCATAATTAGATAATCATAAGCTGTTATCTGTTCATGATCTAAATTATTTCTTAAGAAGATGCAAGTACCACCATGGCTAATATTGTATCTAGAGTGTTTACTAGCTTGTATAAACCATGGGAATTGAATTAATTCGAGTTGTTCCTCTTTCAGCCAATGTTCTGAAATACATAGTGCTGAGATGTCTTTAAGTTCATTTTTAAGCATTAGATTTATGTAATCAATTTTATTATAAAGAGACTGGACATTCTGATGGTAAATTTTAAATTTGTTACTTTTGCAAATCTACTGACACGGCTCCCTCACATTTGCGCACCCTCAAATGCCAGCTGACTGCGCCAGGATTCGATCCTGCAACCTTGGGTACAGCAGGCGAGGACGTCACCGCTGAGCCACGCAGCCAGCCTGCGACATTATTATTGCCCAAGTAAAATTCAAGTGTATAATTTCTAATTAAATTCACAATCTGGTATTGATGTAAGTAAAATAGAATTTGCCGGCACCGTGGTGTTGAGGTAGCGCGCCTGGGGCCCTGCGTAGGGACTTGATGAGCTGACCACGCCAAATGGCTGGGCAGCGGTCGCTTGCAGGTCCTAGGACCTTCATTGGCAGAAGTGCCATGGGGTGTGGGTGTGAATAGGCAATTTAAGCATAACAAGTTAGCACTGGTAAAGAAAGAAAATGAATTCTTCACACCAGGTTCTCAGTGTAGTTACCCTTTAAATGTTACCATTGTTGAGTTGCAAAAGGTAAAAACAGGAGTTAAGGGCAGCCTTAGGATCCGGTGTCAAGAACATACTGTAAAGTATTAATTTTCATTTCATATAAATTTAACTCGTTCTGAATGAATATGTCACAGGGGTGGAGGGAGAGGTATGTGTGTGAGCAGTAGGAAGTTGGATAACTTTTAACGTGTGGTTCTAAAACAATATACTTAATTTACAAAACAACACTTGCAGCATTCTTTGAAGCAGTAAAAAATATTAATTCTGCCAGAGACCTCGAAGTTCAAAATGTACATACATATTTGTTTAGGACAGGGGTGGGTGAACTGGGGAGAGGGATGATTCTTAATGTGCAGGGGCGTATATAAGGGGGGGGGGGCGCGCCCCCCTCCGAAATTTTTACCACATATAATATTTGTTTATGAATTCATACATTAAAAACCAATATTATCATGTACTATTGTTACTAAGTGACGTATGGCAACGTTGCAAAGCAAGGCAAAGGTAGAGCGATGTAAACAGTGTGACAATCAGTTTGCTCTGATCTTATGAGTAACAACATAACCTCTTATTACTCTCCAATGCCTTCGCTCTTATGAACGAACAAAAAAAAATCCCTAAATTGTTTACCCTTATCAAACTTTTGGCAAATTTGCCTCTCTCTGTAGCTACTGGTACTGCCGAATGGAGTGTGAGTTGGTTGAAAATATACTTAAGAAATTCTACTTCTGAAAACAGACTCAATGGTCTATTCACAGAGACATACATCTCACTGACGATGAAGTTATGAACCGATTTGGCAATGCTTCAAGAAACCTTGACTTTATATTATAGTGTGAGTTGTAAATCAAAACAGTAACATACAGCTTGGACTTTCACGGCCGGCGTTCATAATTAAGTACAAGTTTTTCGGGCTTGTAGGCCGTGGTCCAGACAGGATATCTCCCGACGATTCACCGGAAACTGCGTCCGGCATTATCAAGGGTTCCGCTCCTTTCCTTGGTCAGCAGTGGAATGAGGAAAAGGCTTGAAATAATTGGTAACGGTTTGTAGTGGTGTATTGTTGCTTGAATATGACTGTTGGCTAGGTGGATCTTGGCGATGAATTGACGGCTGGAAGGCAGTTTGGATCATCAAATTAGCATGGTGAGCCGAGCGTTCTCTTCGCATTCCGGCTGGATCGTCTGGTCTCGCGTACATGTTGCGGGGTGCGGTGCGTGCTCCGGCTTCGGTGACCGAGCTTGTGAGGGTCAGGTGTTCCCTGGGAGACTGCCGGGCTGCAGCGTGAAGGTTCTTCAGGTTGACGTGTGCGTGATATCTTGGCCTTGGTGTTCCTAAGGGCCGGGATCCATGTATTACGCACACGTTCAATTTCTTCCTTTCGATTGAAGTTGTCGGGGTGTTTGAATATTTCTATGGCTTCCCGTTGCAGCCTGGCGTGGTAGTGTGTGGTCGAGGAGAGTATCTCCGTGTCCCAGTACTGTACATCGTGACCGGGCAAAAGAGAATTCTCAGCGACTGACGATTTCTCAGTTTGACCCAGGCAGCAGTGTCTGTTATGTCCCTTGAGTCTGGTGTTCACGCTCATCTTCGTCGTTCCTATGTACACCTGCCCACAGGAGCACGGGATTCTATAGACACCTGCAGTGGAGTGTGGGTGGCGCTTGTCTTTAGCGGATCGCAGCAAGTCCCGGATTTTGGTGGTGGGTTTATAAACCGTGTTCACCCCATAGGTCTTGAGTAGTTTGCCTATCCTGTCCGTCACCTTCTTCACGTACGGCAGGAATGCGGTGGCCACCGGAGTTTCCCCAGATTCTTTCCTCGTGCTCCGGCGCCTGGGATGAGAGGCTCGCTCAATCTCCTTATTGCTGTATCCGTTGGCGCATAGGGCCCTCTTTAGATGTTGCAGCTCTTGGTGGAGGTTGGATGGCTCACAGATTCTCCTAGCACGGTCTACCAATGTTTTAATAACTCCGTGTTTCTGTCGGGGGTGGTGATTAGATTTCTTGTGTAGATACCGGTCGGTGTGTGTGGGTTTCCGGTATACGGTGTGCCCCAAGTGCAGGTCATTAGTCCTGATGATTAGCACATAATTCTTTCGATGTAAATACTATCAAGTGAGCAAGATGATTGTATTAATAAAAAGTATCATAAAATGGTGTTAGTTGTGTTTGACATTAACCAATCATAAAACATCACAACAAATTGGTTGAAAAAGTTATGTCAGATAGCGTTAAAACTCATCATTTTCACCAAATTATACAAAAGTTTCCCGGGGGGAACCCCGGACCCCCTATTCTTTGGACCTATACCATGCCCCCTAACCCCCGGTTGGGCACCCCCAAAATAAAATTCTATATATATATATTTTAATTGTATTTATTTATTTATTTATTTCCCCAGATTCTTTCCTCGTGCTCCGGCGCCTGGGATGAGAGGCTCGCTCAATCTCCTTATTGCTGTATCCGTTGGCGCATAGGGCCCCTGTTAATGTGTAGTACAGCCCTGGCATCAATAGGGTAGAGATAGGTCCTGTTATATGTACTTAAAATATACAAGTTGATCACTAGATACAGGTGGTGAACACGGTGCAGCTCGTATTTACCAACGAGGACAGAGGACAAAGTATAGCGAGTTCCAGTGCGGCGCGTGAAGCAGATAAGTGAAAGCCGCTGTACAGGGTCATTCATATAAAATAAGAACGCCAAGCGGCGGCTTTGTTCTCCGCCGTTGCGGTGACCTTCGCCGAGCAGGTGGCGCGCCACGGCCCCCTGCTGTAGTATTGAAAGCGCGCGCATAGTACATAAGAGGGCTGGTTTTTTCTTCTTTATTTTTTCCAAGATCCGATGGACAGTATAAAAATACAGATTGACATTACCAAACTTGACCTTGCAATAAGCGTGCAGGTGCCTCAAGTGCTAACATGGTGAGACAGTTATCATTGCAACATCGTATTTTTTTACGTAAAACGTATTTTAAGTACGAGTCGGCTCGGTGGGTACTGAACCCATGTGCCATAGGGTCCAATGAGAGCGAATCCATGTATTTGGGGAAGAAATGAAAGAAACGTACAGTTTCTAATGTAACTTAAAGAAAGATCCAGCTAAGATGCTAGCCTAATATGGTGCAAGAGGCGAGGACCAGGTGTTCGTGAGATGAGATCACCCCTCTTGACATTCAGAAGGGAGCGAGTCATGAGTATTAATAACCGAGTGGAAAGTTCCCAAGATTAAACAAGGAAGCCTGACTCGGAAATCGAGCTGAGTTTGCTGGAAAATGACAACACCGCTTATGCGCCAGAAGAGGAATAATTAAATTTAACCCGTTTACGAGTATAAAAATGAGTAAACAAGTACAGTACGGTGAATCATTTTGAATGAGAGATTTTTTAGTAAAGAGAAACCATTTAATAATTGCACAGGAGAAAACTGCAAACGCAAGTGTACGTCATCGGGGAAGTAGCAAGGCATGTGTGGAGGGGAGAAAGCAAAAGAAAAGCAACACCCACACATCTCAGGACGAGAAATTAATTAATATCTCCGAATTGCACGATCGATTCATAGGGGCAATGAGATTATTTGACATTGAGAAGACGAGCTTTCGGAAGGTATAATTTTTATATTTGTGCCACCATTATTTTAGAAGTTGGCCACAGAAAGGACTAGAGTCTTATCTTTTTGTAGCGAAAAGGTATAAAACTCCTGGCCTCACCAAGCCAATCATGCAGTCTCAAACGGCCGGAAGGCACGTCACTGTGCTACATCACACACCGAATGCAGTCTCGAACAGCCCGAGGGGGCGTTGCCACGCATCACGCAGTACAAGTCCGTCCAGGGGGACGTGACGCTGGAGCATCAACAGTAAATGCAGTTATTCTGACAACCCGTGAGGGTGTTACTACGCATCAGTATTCAGACAGCCGTGTGGGGCGTCACTCTGCGTCACATCGAAGACAGTTACTAGTACTCCTTGAGGGGAGAAACGCTGTGTTACACCGCAGAAGTAATATCCGATAGCCATAGGCGTCGCAGTATTAACAACTTGCTTGCCTCCATAAGGAGTGGTAAAGAAGAAATTTAAAGTATCGCCGTGTTGAAAGAGTAGGAAAATCCTAGTTACAGGATTTAAGTCCGACAGTACACAAGTTATAGTGAAAAGTTCGTAAGATATAGTCAGAGCAGGCTGCGAACGTCGGACTTAGAGGCGATAGGTCGTTAAATAGACGAACGAATATATCATAACGTACGGAAGTACCGTACCAGAAAGACAAACTGTTATCTAAATTAAAGAACCCAAAAAGGGAAGAACAGAATAAGGTTCGGAACGTATTTCAGAAACGTAGGAGTGATATAACCGATCAAATAAAGAAGAACGGAGACTATAAACATTATCTCCAGAAAGCAGGCGAACTATTCTAAAAGTACTAGACTCGAGAAGTACTAGCTGCTATAAACAAAATCCATAGGTCATCGAGAGGTTATTGAGGAGACCTCGATCCGAATAGACTTTCGCTAGGATCGATAAGCCAGATCTACAAAGAAGCCGTTCAAGCTAGATAAATAGCCGGTCATCCAGGATAGGAGTAGAAGAATTTGGATTCCAGGGAACAGTAGATGTTTCGAGACTTTTGTATTCTGCAGGATAGGAAGCCGACATTGAATAAATTTCACCCTTGGAAACGGGAAATTAAGAGGTCACGTGTGATAGGCTCAGAAATATGGCCTAGTGATCAAGAATTGTGAAGTGTAAATTTATCAAGATTGTGTGTTAAATTAATATTTTTAGTGTTTATTATGTGTTCTAAAGGGACACATCAGTGTATAAAAATGTCGTCAATGTTAAGTGTCTTAAATATGTGTCAAGAAGTGTTTGTACATAAGATGAATTTCTATATTATGGAGTAAAAGTTCAATGTGGGCTCAAAATGAAACACCGCACAAGAATAAAGATCATGGGACGATCTTAAAAACATGTGAGTACTGAATTTCATTCTATTTTGGTGTCAGGAAATGGTTGTGTACAAATCCACCGGAGTTTTGAGTAAAAGGGATGTGTTTTAAGAAATAAATACTGAATAAACAAGAACGCGGTCTGAACAATAATAGAAATTTGAGAAATTATAAATAATTATGTAAAGAATAAATCCCGTAGAGGAAATATGTGAATAAAATGTTAATGTATTTAACGAATGTCATAAGAGCAAGCGAAATATCAGTAATTATCATGAAAGATATTTAAATAAAGTAAAGTTGAGATATGAAAGAAATAGCTTTTGAGCTTGTGTAAAGAATAAAGATAATACTAATAACTAAGTATGGAAATATTAAATAAAGATCAAATAAATTGATGTGAACATAAGAGCGTTAAAGCCTTAATATATGTGTAAGATATGATGTTCAAGGGAATGTTTTAAAGGGGAGCGATTTATCGGCAACGGAAAAGATTAATATAAGAATTAAAAATAATATGAATTGTTACTAATGAGATTTATCAGTTCTTGGGAAGACATTTCGGCTTAAAATAATGCATAGCGCAAAGGAGCGCAAATAATATTAAAATGTCACGCTAGGAAATCGTAGAAGTTAAAATACTTGGTAAATTACTTATGGAGGGTAGTGGTTGTAGTGAATTGATAATTGTATAAGTCCTCTATTTGTGACGTAGTATCACGAGGCATTGTGTATGTATTGAAAGGGAGCTAATGTATGGTATTATTGAGCGTATGTCATGTAGGCCACGGCCGACTTTAAATCGCGTCTTGTATAAGTCCTCTATAAGGGAATGGTTCCCGAGGCATGTGAAGAGATTCGAACTCAGAATCCTCTTATGGTAAAAGCCCCTTAATTCTTCGTCGTCGAATGTGTATTAATCTTCCCCAATCAATGAGGACCCTCTCATAATTAATAAATGCCAAGGTTACGAAAGTGGTCTATGAACCAAAGAATATTTGTTTGAATGGATACAGTACAGTAAAAGCCCGGTCTCTCCCCAGGACTGAGTATAATGTGAAGGTTTGTTTTGAAAGCCTTGGAAAGGAGCTGCTAACGTGGGTTAGACAGAGAGTCACCCAGTCACCCTCCTTGTCATAAATCGCGCCCGAGTATAATGGCCTGGCTCTCTTAGAGTGAGGGTGGCCGAAACCGTCTCGTAAGATGTAGTAAAGACACCGTGAGTGTTTAAAGTTGTTAACGACCCGGGCGTTGAACCGAGGTCCTTGTAGATTGATATTTTCGTTTGCCTGTTCAGATCGTAGTTTCTTATGTGATAATGGTCTTATAAGACATAAGAGATAAATAACAATCCCTATTGTAATGGTGTATGGAAGTAGGATTCCACGAGTTAATTGAAGGCAACTAGGTTTCGGGAGTAACTATAGTTTTTTGACTGTGTCAAGTATCTTCACACTCTGGAGTACACAAGTGATTTCCTGATTACCTTAATATATTTGTGAAAATAAAGAGAGATGATAACAGCTGAATGTGTGAGCATGCCCAAAATATTGAGTTAGATAATTTACATAAAATTTTAAATGTAATTATACATTTGTTTTGAGGATTAAGAAAATATAAAAGATAGTATTTGAGGTGTACAAGAATGACACCATTATTATGTAAAGCATGGAACCAAAAGAGCTCGGAGTTATATAAAACTTACAGTTGATGCTTTATGGAAGTAAGACTAAGTAGGAATTGTTGGTTTATGTGGAAACCATATGTTTAAATACAATATTTGTTTTATTATATTTGTGACTCCTTGTTCATTTGGAACAAGTAGATGATTATGGGTCAGTAATTTAATTGTTAAAGTGTTTGTAGCGCCATTAATTTTATTAATTAAATATATTAAAAATAGGAGTTGATTTTGTTGTTATTTTTGCAAGTGTATCCTCTAATTAATCCAAAATATGTGAGTCACAGAGTGGGGGAACTTACCGCTGCCCCGAAAATTCCGAATTGAGCTACGCTGGTATACTGTGATTGGCATATTTCTTGCTAAAAGGGCACAGTACGTGAAGCATTTGTTCAGCAATTTCCTGATAAAGTGCCACCTTCACTAGCACAGATTCACGTAATTGCAAATAAGTTTGACACTACTGGCTCGGTGCTCAATAAAAAAACATACGCGCACACGAACAGTTTAACAGAGGATAAGTTAGATGACATTGGCGACAATCTTGAACGGTCTCCGAATATATCACTCACAAAATTAGCACAGCAAGTAGGGGTTTCGGTTTCATCTGCATACAGAGCTACAAAGCTGTTACATATCAAACCGTACAAGTTTACACGGGCCCAATGTTTAAAACCTGCTGATCCAGCCACAAGAGTGAGATATTGTGAGTGGTATCTTGCATCATTGAATGATCGTTTATTTGACCCACAGCTTGTGTTCTTTTCGGATGAGGCCTGGTTTCACCTTAATGGGCGTGTGAACAGTCATAACTCTCGCTATTGGTGTGCAGAAAACCCTAATGGTGTTTATGAAGTCCCTCATTATGATAGGAAGATCGGTGTTTGGTGTGCTGTTCGTGCCGGAAGAATAATAGGGCCAATTTTTTTCGAGACGACAGTAAATGCAGAGAGGTACTGTACCCGATATCCGGATAGTAGGCTGTCAGATATCCACCCCCTCCATCGGATTGCCAATATTCAAACGCACCGGCACAGCTACATCAATGAAAATGGCACTGACAGATACTATCGAGATTAGAGCACAATAGTTAACAAGAAATTATTGTGGAACACACCAAAATATACGGGGGTTCATACTTACCTTTACTTACCTCTTAAATTTATCTCGGGGACTGGGTTGTCAACTGGATCACTTAAAAGTATGCCCACACAATAACCTCCACCATGATAATTAAAATGAACCAGGACGAAGACGAGAAACTTTAAACTGCACAATAATTTATTTCACATAAAGAATGATTTAACAAAGAAAAAACAACAAAATCAACGTGGCAATCAGAAGCCATCGACCACATAACCATGTCCTCCTGTAGGACTTGTATTCTCTACATATAATGTTTCAGCTTTCTCAAGCTCATAGCAACGTAAAAATAATAATGCACTGGGAATGGAAACGGGATTTGGGATGAGACACATATATCAATTGTTTTGCGTGTTTATATACTTCACATTTTATTTATAGCCACAAGGCTATTATGGAACGTCCTTGGCCTCTGTAACACAGTTGTCCGGGCCAGCTGCAATGCACCTGTATTGTCAAAGCGGACTCCCGTTCGTTCAACCCTAGCATAAGCGTGTTACCTCAGAGCTTGGCTCTCCTTTTTCAAATACGTAAATGTTCACATCTCAACTGAAATATTATCACGCAAATGTCTTACATGCTTCATTCAAACACCAGTGGATTACTCCAACAATCCCAAATCATGATTAATTGTTCAAACCACTTGTTTAACTTGCGTTGTTTAGAGTATAAAAAAACAAAACTCTAAATGTTAATAACAAAAGTTCATTAATTATTTATAACAATAATAAATTGTTTATAACAATGTCAAATGACAATTGAAAATTTTATACACGCCTGTATTAATCACTATCATTTTAAATTATTTAACAAAGATATTTACAAAATTATTTACAATATTAATTGTTTATATTATTTATACAAGAAATACATTAAACCACACGTTTATCCGGTTGATAATTACTCAAATCGTGTTGATATAATCGACCAATGAAGGTTAGTTATATTTAACTGTCAAATTCAGGTTTAATAAGGTTTAATAATATTTATTAATATTTGTGACGGTAACCTCCATTCAAAATCTTTATCTCAAATTATTTAACACTCTTGTTAATTTTAACAGTATCTTCATACGAATAATCTTTCAAAGAACAAGAACAATACAATCAGCGGGAAAATACTTCGCTCAAGACGCCCAAAATTACACAACAATTGGCCCAAAATTCATCATATATCTTCATATATATGGCATAAAAATCTTCCCAACTACACACAAAAACCTCCACTTATTAATTCATCAACTTCATTAATTATTGTGGGAACCTCCTTCATTATTCAAGGGCATTATTCAACAGCGACTTTTACACGTCCACTGAACTAACGATTATACATCCATTGTTCCTCTTTAAAAATTTTTATATTCATCAATTGTAATAATGACTGTTATTATTTAACCTTCGTGGGTTTCATTCATGAATCGATATGAAGTAAAAATTTGCCAATCACAAATAAATTTAATAGCAAATACGATTAGACACTCCTGCCTGGTCTATCAAAATTGAGATTAACATCTTCAAAGTAACGCAGTATAAAAATACTATCTTCAAACAAAGTTCAACTAAACTGCAAAATAGTCGAATAGAATACAATTAGATTGTGGAATGCAAACATTATTGTTCCAATCTATGATTGAGAAAAACTCCTATCAAATGTTCATTACTATAGTGTATTCAATAAATTGTAATCAAATTTCATATTTCATAAAATTGTCTATAATGCAATGATAAATGTCTATGTTGCAATCATGTTCATAAGACGACTAGTATTTCAAAGATCGTCGATATCGTAATAGATTTTAACGCTCTAAAATCTTTTAATCATTCTTCTTTCTTGAGGATGACAGAAAATTGGTCAAAGTAATTTACTGAATAGAATTACTTTAATAAAATGACACGCTGTCTGAATTCAAATCTGCCATAGCAAATCGTTAACTTTACAGTCAAATCGTGACTACAAAAATATGCAAATTACTGAAAGAATCTAATATCAGTCTCAACTGATCCAAAATTATTTAGTATGCCAATGACATAGCAATGTCTCAAAAATCGAAGAAAAAGGCATAAATCATCGAAGTGTACTGAGTACAGACATATCAATCAAGAAAATGGGGCAAAAGATAGGACAGAAAATATGGGAAGAATGGTTGCTCAGATATCGCTACAAGACTCAAATAATACAAGAAACGTTCACGACTACCTTATCTGTTGATTGAAGTTCCAGAGGAAAGTTTTCAAAGAAAACTGCTGTTGGTTCCAGTTCACCAGCGTAAAGATGTGCTCCGTCCTCGAACCTGGAATCAGCGTCCTCGGAGAATCGAACTGCTTCCTCCTCCGAAATTGCACTGCTCCGTGGATACGAAAAACATCCTTCTGGCAAAACTCTTCTTTGTGCGCCGGGACAACCCTGGCCTCTCTTGAAAGTTCCCTGAAGTTCTTGCAGGAATTCGCCATGAAGTTTATTGTAGTTATTTCCGCAGAAATATTCATAGTTGTGGAGTATGAAAATATTTCCACTGTTATCTGGTATAATTCAGCGATGGATTCACGATGCATGAGTGTAGATGGATGTTCACTACATGCTCGCTTTTGTAGAAAGACGATTAACGAAGTTCCATGCTGTTACTTTACTCCAAGCGATATATGTCCCAATTGCATTAAAGCCTTAGCCTTCCATCTCAACTATTGTTATAATCATCGAAAGCACTGCAAGATTATAATGTTCCATAGTCGAATGTATCGTTGTAATACCAAACGTATTCTCCAATATCACTGTTGCACTCCACGTGTCAGCCGTAGTGTATAATGTGGAATTTTAAAAGTGTTTCTCATGTGGCGAGAAAATCACTTTTGTTGGCAGCCTTAAAGTTTCAATATCTTTCGAAGTATAACTGTGAAATTGTTCAAATCTTCTACATAGCTCAATGTTATACTGCCCAATAGAATTATAATACAGGCTGAAGTTAGCGCTTGATATCTTGACTGGTGGAAACGTTAATGTGAGCGTTTCAACTTCACCTAGTTTCGAGCAGCGTAAAATGGAACTGCTCCGAGTTCGTTCGATGCGCCGGGCTTTAACCACGCTAAAGACAACTTACTTCACTGAATCACTTGAAAATAACTATATATCACCAGAAATATATATGCGATCTGACATATGAGGTCTGAGTTCTGAGATATGAGAGCTCCTCTCTTCTGTGCACGACCTTTTATCAACTTCTTAAGGGGCGTATCCATCCCTTCCATAGCCTGTTGCTGCGTCATTGCTAGAAGTTTTAACTTTGGCTATACTTGACGGATTTTCAAATTTCAAAAACTCAAAATTAATTTCTTCAAAATTCCAAATCAATGCCATAACTGAAAATAGATTTCCACAAATCTGCATGCCAAAAGTAATCAAATATCGTAGTTTCAGCAATCTCCGTCTTCCTTCCAGTACTAAACTTCATAACGACGGACTGGGCAATAATTTTATCTACATTGCGCATATTCATCAGCTCGCCTAACACAACTCTAACCCTAAATTCCTTCTCTGTACATTGAACGATTTTAACAACATCTGGAGATGGTTCAATCAGCTTACCTCTCGAAACATGTTGCACAAAATTGTAACAGGTTTTGATGGGAGCAGCGTAAGAGTGGTCAAGAAGACGTTCAGATTGTCTTATTAGCATTGTTCTACAATGTGAGCAAGTTAGACTCTTCAAAAGCCTCATCACAATATACCCTCCTATATAACACAAAATGTTGTCCTGACATTCAGACAAATGCATCTCAAGCAAATCTGAATACTGCTCTTCCATTTCTGTTCCATCGTTAGCATCACATGCATTAGAAGCTGTTCTTTTCTGCGAACGAAATTCAAAATCAGAACCCCCTGAAACTGAATCAATATTCACACAATTCCCAGCAGCATTTACACTGTTTCTGAACAACAGTCTTCTTAATGCCCATTTGAACTGCAAAGTATTGGGATTATTATTCCATCCCCCACGAGCTCGAATGGAAAAAAAAAGCAACTCAATGTGATCCTGTGAAAACTTGTATGTCAACACATATTTAAATGGATTCTCAGTTCTGGTGAGCAATATTCTAGCAACTTCTCTAATAGAAGTCGCAGCTATAATAAGTCCAACACAGAACATTTTCTTAGCATGGCACACAAGTGGTATTCCTTCAATCTTTAAGGACCTCAAGTAATCACAAGTTTCTGTGAAGCATTTTAACCAGTACTGTTCCCCCTGAATGAACAATGGTTGCTTGTAACCCTTCTGAAATGGGTTTCTGGAATTAAGCAAAGCACACAGTCTGTCGATCATGTATATGAATTCTTCCGTTGCTTCACTGTCAGCAAAGAAAGGATGACCCTGTTTCCTTAAAAATGAAATTGCATCTGCAACACCAGAACTCAATGTCTGCACAGCATGTTGAACATTCATTTTTTTGTTTCCCCACCTAATGTGTGCACCACTCAGATTATTGGCAAAATTTAGCCCCTCATTCTCCTGAATCTCATTTAGTTTAGTGATGTACTCCCATTTTATATCACCCTTTGGAGAAGACAAAATCTTCTTATCAGAGAGGGTATTCCTCGCCAACTTCACCATATGGCAAGGGTCAAAAATAACGAACACAGTTCCCATTTTCACATGCTCAAAACTACAACTACTTGCTGCCGAATCTATTGCACAACCAAGCTGTTTCATTGTTTGAACATTAGTAGAAGTTCCATCACAGGTTAGGCCCCACACTTTAACACCTACCTCATGTAACTTCGTAAGACATACATTGATCATCTGGCACTGTATTTCTGCTGATATTTTATTGATCAGAAAGTAACCCACAGGACACTTGAAGTTGTGTGTGAGTGATACTACCATTAGCACAAGAGCTTCAGATGCCAGTTCATCCTCAAAACCCAGAATTTCACCACAGTACACAAAGCCAGAATATTTTCCCTCAGCTCGGTCCCATACAGTTTGTTTGCGTAGAGACATTGCATCGATAACAAGGTTACAGTCCTTCAACCAAGGCTTCTCAGCAATATTCTCCTTAAGATATAAAAATACCTCTTCCAAATAGCCTGGTTCACAATTCAATTTGGACGTCCATGCCCTTAATGTTGACGGGTGTGGCAAATGAAACATGTTATGGAACTTCGAACGAACAAACCTGTATGCCTTTGGTGAATAGAAGTACAAGGTTGAGGCAAACTGCTTCATCAGACTTGTGTAATGCAACCTGTTTTTAGAATTACCTTCTTTCTTGAAAGTATTCATAAGAACCTCAAGGGGGAAACCTTCAAATCTTGACTCAAGCACAGAAATTACACCATGTGATGAATTTGCAGATTTCAATTCTTTGAGGAGCTGCTTCATATTGGTGATCTTCTTATTTCTTCGCCTAAGTTTTTCTTGTAATAGCTTAATTTTCTTCTTCAGAGCTTTCTTTTGTGGTGAATCTGGAGGATTTGGTCGACATGTATCTTGAATGTTTTCATCAGAGACGTTGGACACTGAGCTGGTGACCTGCTTTTCATCCTGTAAAGTAAACTATGTTTGCATCAAAACATGAAAATTTTACTATCTTTTCGGAACATTCTCCTTCAGTGACATTAACGCCATCAGTCTGGAAATGTAATAATAAGATAATGTGTACAATTTAATATGAGTATTCAGTACCTCGCAAATGGAGCTTTCAGCGTTCAACATGAACACAATGTGTTGGGAGGTGAGGGTGATATTTGGAGTCTATAATGCTGTTGACCAATACGGCCCCTCAGATAAGAGCACGGCAACAATTTGTCTTTATTACCACGTGCAATGTTATGTTTACAATAAAATGCAATGTTACTGTAGGCCTACGGTACCACATATATCAGATTTGATCGGTGGCAACATAGAAAGAGGGGCAGATGACCTCGTAGTTCTGCCCCTTAAAACAACAATAACTAACAAACATAGAAAGACAGAAGGAAGAGTTCGAGCAAGATGATAGCCCGGACATAGAGACCCACGTACCTTACACGAGACCAACAGAGGAAGAAGCGGGATGTGATGTGTTTACTGGACTATATCAGTGAAGGAGATGATGGGGGAGAAGAAAACGATATGCCCAGACTTATAAGGAGAAATTTTATGCCTATGCTGATGACATGGCATTGACGTGCAACTATGACCAGGAAGTTAGAGTGGGCTGAAAAAAAAAAAGACGGTAACAATGCTCTTAAGGAAAGGTGGGGAAATAAGAGACTATATATTGTAAAGGTCCCTTACTTCAGTGAAACACTTTGTATATTTAGGAACGACATTGTAGACTTTGGGCAATGTGTTTACAATCCATGTGAGAGACCTGATGCTGCTATGAAAGCCACGAGTGACGTAAGCCACCTTAGTAATCTTTTGCTAAAACTGCGATGGAACTGTTCAGGTTGAAAATCTCACCAGTGGTGACATATGCCCTGGAAAACATTTATGGCAACACCTCACATATAGGAACCAGTGGCGGCCGACAGACTCTTAGGCCAGGAGGGCGATCACAGTATTTTTCCCCGCACCTCTTCATAAATTGATAGAGGACAAAAAGAGTAAAATCGAGTTACTTTTATATGCAATGAAAATATCGCGTTTTTATCATTTAGTATTACAACTATGATTTCATATGGTAACAACACTGAGAACCTGATGTGAAAATTACATATAAACGAAAACGCAAAACGTGAATCCCAGGGAGCTTGTGTTTTGGGTCTTTTTCTTTATCATAGCATTATCCTTGTGAGCTCAAAACTTGACAAATCCCAGTTTGCATGAATACACGAATTAAACAGCGATTTATCCAGTACATAATAACATAGAATACCGTATACAATATTATTCTTTTAATAACTCCAAACTCAAGCCTAAAGCGTTGGCTGTTAAAATGTGGACATTGGATTATCACTTGAATTCGGCATAGAACAAGAGTTTTTTTCTTTTAATATTCAAATTTGGAAATATACTTTAATATGCAAATTTGGAAATATACATGTGCCAGTAACAATCAATGCCAGTGTTCGAGCTGACAGATGAATTTTAGGAAAATGTACCTCCCGAGTCACATTATGTTTCATTTTCATTCATTACTAAACTGTTGAACTGCTTTTTACTCTGATAGATCACTTAACTTTCTAGCAGAGAGTGAATTTAACTGCAAATTAAAAACGGGAATAATAATAATAATAATAATAATAATAATAATAACAACGTGGCAGGAGTTTAAGCGTAACATTTATTACACATTGACAGAGTTTGAGAATTCTTGCCCAACTCTTTACTTTTACAGTTTTTAGTTTGAATACGGTTACGAATGCAATGACGTAAAACATACTGGTTATGTCAGGAAATAAAAGAAAATCTTGCAACAATGTTTTTCCATAGGATATATCATTGTTGGCAATACACAAACTATGAAAGATAAGAAAATTACCAGGACAGGAGAATGTTCAAGTAAATAGACCTACCTTAATTGACTCTCTTGAAGATGAAGTCCATTCGCCGCTCTTTTTGCTCAGCAAAGTGGTTTATTACAAGCTCATTGAAGTCATTTGTGACCAATAGGTTCTTCTCAATAGAGCACATAGCTAAAGCGCACAGACGGTCTTCTTTCATTGTATTCCTACTAAAAGTTTTTATTTTTTTCAAAGTTGAAAAGCACCTTTCACTCTCTGATGTTGTCATGGGAATTGTGCATATAATTCGCAAGAGTTTTACTGTCTCAGGTAACACTGTCGCAAGATTGTTTTCACAAATGCAGGAAAGAAGTGTTAAGGCACCAGATGCATTTTCAAACTCATTTCTGCTGTATAAAACTATTAATTCCTGCCTGAGTTCAAGTGGATTTAAAGTGAATAACTTAGCGACCATTTTACATTCAGAGTCAGGAAACGACACTCTAAATTTTGAAAATAAGCTGGGCTGGAATAGCTTCGCTGCTGATAAATGCTCATTAAAACCGAAACGATCGGCAATCCCAGTTAAAATTACGTCGCACACCTCTTTTGCCACGACCCATTTGCTGCTGTCAAATCGAGCACGCTTTTCACTAGTGCCCGGGTTTGAACAACACACGCTATGCTCTGCACCCCACTGATCGAGAGAATTTATAATATTCTGAATCGAGGACTTGAAGGTAGACACGTTCTTCAGAGCCTTTACACTGTCAATTTCCCTGTGCTGAAGTTCATTGAATAAAATATCAGCATGTGGCATAATTTTACTAAAAAGTTCGAGCCAAAAGAGAAAGTCCTGATCTTTTAAAATGTTTCTCAAACCTGTTGCTTTTCTGGTTGTCGAATAGTCATTACTGTCATCGTCCACAATCTTCTCTAGACACTCAATAAGTTCATTTTTGTAAATGAAGACAGTTCGTACGCATCGTGCCCTAAAATTCCATCTAGTGGCGGCATTTTTCGGGATCCGTTTCTTGACGATTTCATCTAGTACGGCTGTCCGTTTGGAAGATTTGGAAAAAAATGAGGAAAATCCCTCTAAATTACTAAAAAATATTTTTACCTGCTTATTTTGGATTGCACAACGCTCGATGATCAAGTTCAATTGGTGAGCATAACAATGAACAAAGTGCGCATTTTTGTACACGACCTTCATTCTTGCCTGTACACCCGTGTGTTGCCCGCTCGTAACACTCGAACCATCATAACTCTGAGCTATTACTTTTTCAGGGAACGTATTCACCTTCAATTTCTCTAGTTCGGCAAATAAAGCTTGACTAATTCCATCTGCAGTATGATCTCTGGGCAGCACGAAGCTAACGAACCATTCGTTAATTTTGCCATCCAGTTCATATCGCACAATAAAAACAAGCTGAGACAATGTAGCACAGTCAGTGGTTTCGTCAGCCTCGATCGCTAAATATTCTGTCCGAGATATTTCGTCACTGATCAACTGAAGGCACACAGAATAGATTGAATCGAGAAGCTCGTTCTGTATGGTTTTAGAAAGTCCCAGAAAAACACGACTATTTGTTTTTTCTATGTGCTCTTTCAAGGTAGAGTCTAACTCGGCCATTAAACTAACCAACCCACGAAATATTCCAGGATTGTCGGATGAATCGGTTTCATCGTGTCCTCGCAGTGCGAGCTCAAATTTTCCACAAAACTTAATGCAGTCGATCAGTTTACTGAGTATGTAACGGTTTTTAGAGACGTCCTCATTGAACTGCTTAATTTTCAGTCTATACGCACTGTCTAACTGACATCTGATGTCTACCTTACCCAGCATCGCAAACTCAATGCTATTGTTTATATGCTTTTCACTAGATTTATGTTTCTTAACTTTATCATTCAAGTGTTTTAAGTCCGTAACACCAGCTGATGTCCACACAGGATCGCCAGAATTCATAGCCAAGCATGTGAAGCAAAAGAACGCGTTTCTTATCTCACATCCGCACAGCCAGTCTGCATGATTGTACAATGTGCGATTGAATTTTCTGGTATAACCAGCTTTGCTTTTGCAAGGGTTCTGAACCTGTGAAATGACTAAATCAGGTTTCGGAGGTCCTAACCTTTTTAGTTCTAATTTACTCTCAAAAGAAAGTTTTCCGCGATTTAAAATAGCGTCCACAGAATTCATTTTGAAATGAAGAAATACTTAATCACGCTGAGTTTCAACTCTAGAGCACAGCCATAACAAGAATTAAAAATAATTACGGTGCCGTATTATTATTATTATTATTATTATTACGGTATTATTTTTTTATTTTATTTTTATTATTAAGCACCGATAGAGAAATCACAGAGTATCTATCACTTTCGCCACAAGCACTTCCAAACCACAGTCGCACCGGTAATTTTAAATAAAGACACTACGTACAAAGTATAATGACTTACCAACACCGAGATTGCAACTGCTGAATATTACCACCGCTTTAAGACTTTCCAGCACGAAAGCGAAATAGCTCACTGGTGCCAACCTTCACTAACCGCAGGATGCTAACGAGAGGTCCGTGTTGCTTCATCCTTGCAATTTGAATCGAGATCCCTGGTCTCAGATGCTGCAATTTAATATAATTATATTTTTTTTGTGTGTTCAAAGATAAAGATAATGATACTACATCATAGATTATTGTTATTTAATTTTAATTTTTATTATATTCAACCATGGAGATTTCTTTTATTCATCCATCTACTTTATTTGCTAATGGGGTAATTCCCCGGCTGGGCGCATGCAGTAGAGGGGTGTGAGAGGAAATGCTGCTGCTGTTCACTGTTGTCAAACCTGTGTCACAGCGGGTTGGGATCAGGCGACAGTGCTTGTCTAATGGAAGTTCAGCGTGCGGAAGCTGACAGCTGAATGATAATAATGACACATCTGACAACCCTGAACGACCTACTTCTTATTGGCTTCTGATGCTAGTCACAAGTTTTCTTACTAACCAATAGTAGTAGATACTGTTGCATGACGTCTAGAGTAGCGAGGGGAGATGACGTATTTACCGGTGCTACAGAGCTGTTAAGGACTCCGCCTGGCTTCAAGACAACTGCCCGCACACCGCGACCACAGATTACCCCTCTGGCAGCCTGAAATCGCACCAGTCTCCATACTCCCGCACGTCTCAACCCCCCTCGCCCGAGCACAATCTTAGGGCGGAAGGCCAAGAGTCCGTAACTCCATACTGACCAGTGTGCTGTGGTGTGCTGCGCGCTGACAAAGCGTGATACCACCAACACAGTCTTCCTGATTGATAGAGCTACATGTAATTTTCTTAGCATTATTAGAATTCAATTTTTGACTTAAAATATCAAGAGAAAATGTAAATTCCTTTTCGTTCTCTAGGAAGGACACCGTCCTGGAGTCCTTATGGGCCAGCCGCTACTGATAGGAACCTGACTTACCTGGATCGGATCAAAGGTAGCTAACTCAAAAGGGTCTTGTGCTTATCAGAGTTTACACCTTCGTGCCTGGTTTATCTGACAACCGGACAACTCCCATCGGTCGAGGAGATAAGTTTACGAATGTTACTGCCATCCATACCCGGATAAGCGGCTTCGGTGGCGTAGTTGGTAGCATGCTGACCTTCTATGCCCAAGATAACGGGTTCAAACCCGGCCGAAGCCGTCGGATTTTTTAAGAGCGTTAAAAATCCCTCAGTATGCCTTCCTTCGGAGGGGAAGTAAAGCTGGCGGTCCCATGTCATAGATTTATGGCATGTTAAAGATCTTTCCACTAATTACACCTGTGTGAAACTAAATTGGATAGGTTAAGAATGTTAACAACGCTCTTAAATTGCTACGTTCGTTGCCAAGAGCCGACTGCGGTGGCGTCTAGTAGCTAGTTCTGAACTAGGCCTAGTAGTCGTTGACGGTGGCGTTTGGCGGCAAAAGTAGGAACTATTTGAAAATTCAAAGTTGCAGTCCCTACTTGAATTAAAAAACAGATACACACACTAATACAGTCATCACAATTAACACCGGTTATCAGACAGATTCTACACACACCCAAAGTACACGGGGCTACATGACCACGTTGTCGCAGCCCCTAAACTAAGGAACCAACCAACCAGCATACCCGGATACGAGGAACTGTTACGTACTATGACAAGGAAGAGGAACGAAATATGGAGCGACTTCCAAGAGCTGGATACGACATACGACACTTAGTGACAAGACTGTCTGTACGTTATTTTATAGCTTGTAATAAATGATCTGCACATTGTGTTGCCCAGTACAGATAACATAGCATAGAGAGCCAACAAATAGGAACCAACTGAGTTATTGAAGTGTAGGTGAAGGCAATAAATACCGTAATCTAATTCGTTCCTCATAACAGTATTCCACCTGAAGACGACACTGGGTAATATGCTTGATTGCTGTGTTTGGTAAATAACCTGCACATTGTATTGCCCTATACACACCAACTGAGTCATCGAAGTTTAGGAGAAGGTAATACCTTACACTATTACGTTCCTCGTAGGTAACAGTATTCCACCTAAAGTCGACACTGGGTAATATAATTGATGGCTCTGTTTGCTAAATAGCCTGCACATTGCGTCAACCATTAAGCAACTATAACAACAGAGTTGGCCATTAAGTTGGGAATCGACTGAAGTTTTAGGTTGGAGGAACGGATTACAAAATTCTTGTTCCGTTTTGAAGCGACAATTTGACCTACATCCTTTGCGCTTCTTCATTCTTCTGACAGCGACATCTTCTGTCACTACAGTTTTTTCGATCAAAATCATTGGAGTATTGACGTAGGCATTTTATAAGGTAGATCTCATATTTTAATAGCATCTTTTTACTATCATTTTTTTAATACATGGCATTTAATTATTTGCAAGCTTTTCCGTTTTTGATTTAAAACAATTTTTGTAAGGATATCCATTTCCTTTTGTCTTTGTTAACTAGGTTTAAGATCTAATATCAATCACGCTGAGGAAGGTATCAATGAAATACCGAAACATGTACGTTTAGTAATGTAATTAAACGTTTCTTTAGTGTTTGACTAGGCGGTTTTAATAAGTGAATACTATCAGTCAACACGGTTATTAATTATTACCATTGCCATAATGGTCAATGTTTACGCATTTTATGTCTGTACACTTCTTTCACCACAAAGTGTGTGTAATTAAGAAATACCATCAGCTGGACCACTAGTGTAAGTTGGTTAGTTAGTTATAGTTGTTTTAAGGGGTGGAACAACGAGGTCATCTGCCCTAACAACCAACCAGTGCATGTGCATGCTATGTAGTGACAAGCATTATAGGTACATCATCATGTGGTGAAAACCAAGGAAGTTCTCCCTTATGGAGTTGTAATTTAATGTATTATGAATGGCCACTGGCTGCAATAAATTACATTATATTATAGCCTGGTAGATTTGAAATTACTACAGAAATAAAAGTAACAGTAATTATTAGGTCTACATACCTCAACTTGTACTTGTCGTTCAGTAACTCTCCGTCTCTAGCGGCTTCGGTGGCGTAGTCGGTAGCATGCTGAACTGCTATGCCCAAGATAGCGGGTTCAAACCCGGCCGAAGTCGTCGGATTTTTTAAGAGCGTTAAAAATCCTTCAGTATGCCTTCCTTCGGAGGGGAAGTAAAGCCGGCGGTCCCATGTCATAGATTTATGGCATGTAAAAGATCCTTTCACAGACTAAACTTGTGTAAAGCAAAATTTGTTAGGTTAGATTTCGTCAGAACGCTCTATCAAAGTTCCAACGTTCACCACTAGGTATCATTGATATCTGGTGGCGAAAGTTGGAACTACTTGAAATTGAACGGAACTTGTAGCTCACCCTTTAGGGTATCCGCTGGAAGCAGCTACAGACTCAGGTGAGCCGAACATGTCCTCGGACACTCCCGGCACTAAAAGCCATACGATAAATACGATAAATAAATCTCCGTCTCTTCTTGGGTGGCTGAAGCAGATGCTGAGGGAAATTGAAAATTGCAGGTACTGCATCATCTTTAAGCAGTGGTTTGTTTCTATTTGAACCAAACAAGTAGCATGATTCTGAAAAATGTTCACTACATATATAACTGTATTTTGTGGGGGTCCAGTCCTTCCTCCTCACAGCTAACACCTATTTCTTTAACACATCTGGACGTTTCCATGGAAATCTGTAATATGAGCCAGGTTATAATTCTGTGACTAATAACTTATAACCTATAATAGGGCCTAAGTCTATTTGTCATTATGCTATTTAGGACTATTAGGCCTATGTCAAAATTTGATGTAAGGTTATCCATAAACACAGAATAGCCCAGGCTACGTCATTAAAAATCTCGATTCGAAAATAAAGCAGACCGTAAGCCTACCGTATTTTTGGAAAATACCATTATATATAACGTTGCACAGAGGTACAGTAGTGCTTACCTGTGGTAATGAAGCTTTTGTGAGCCTTTCTCCTGCCTATTAGAGCATCCGAATGCTACACAAGCAATGGGCATCTTGATTTTATAACATAATAATACATTTATTGTAGCAAACAGTAACAATAAAAATAATAGATAGATAGATTTTTATTAATTCCATTTGATCAAATACATGCATTCAATACATTTTTCATATAGGACACGTCAGACTTTACATCTATAAAATAAAAGAACTAACAGGTATATATTACTATTATTATAACTATTTATAACTTATTATAATAGCAAATCTTAATAGATACAATCTTATTGCACAACTATCTACACCTCACTCTATTATCATAATATGAAAACTTAATTCTATCAATACAAAAACATTACAATTAAATTAAAAAAAGTAAAATATAATTATAGATTTCATCGCCCCTATACGCTAAGATATTCAACTACTGACTAAAAACAATGGCACTGCAGATAAGCTTTCAACATTCTATCAATGGTTTTTATTTTTGGGGCCAGTTTTATGTACTGGGGTAGTTCATTGTATAATTTAACTCCAGTGTGAAAAGTTCCTTTTTGATATATGCTTCTGTGTGTGTGTGAAATATGAATGTTTTGATTTTGTCTTGTGTTATGCCTATGAACATCATTGTTTGATTTAAGAAAAACATCTTTATTCATTAAATTCTTTTTAAAAAACATAATACTTTCAAAAATATATATGCAGGGCAGTGGGAGAATGTTTAAATATTTAAACAGAGGTCTACATGATTCTCTAGAGTTTACATTTGCCATAATTCTAATCGCCCTCTTTTGTATCCTAAACGTGCTTAGTACATCTGGTGACATACCCCAAAATATGATCCCATATCTTAAGTATGAATGGAAATAAGCAAAATAAGTATTTCTTAATGTGTGCATGCTAGTGCAGGTTTTCAAAATACGTAACGCAAAGCACATCGAGTTCAGTTTAGTATTCAGATATTGTATATGTTTATTCCATTTCAAGTCTTGTTGTATCCATAGTCCTAAAAACTTCGTTTCTGATTTATTTTCTATTTGATGACCATTTAATGTTATATTGGGCTTCGTAGGATTCCTATTCTGTATAGTGTGGAAATTTAGACATACTGTTTTTTATAGTTTATTATGAGGCGATTATCTTGTGACCATTTGGTTAACTCTCCTGTAACGGAGTCAGCAGACTGCTGTATGACCTGTTTAGTTTCACCTTTTATTACGAGTGTTGTATCGTCCGCAAACAAAATTTCCTTATGTGAATGAACGTTTTGTGTTATATCATTGATATATAGAAGAAAGAGTAGTGGGTCCAAAACCGATCCCTGGGGTACTCCAAATTCAATAATTCCCTCATTGGACAAAGTTTCATTAAGTAATTTGGTTCCATCATCCTTGTGTCTCAAGCTTACTATTTGTTTACGCCTTGTTAAGTAAGACTCCATCCATTTATTAGCTAGACCTCTAATACCATATTGATTTAGTTTGGTAAGAAGGATTTTATGGTCAACAAAATCAAATGCTTTCGATAAATCCAAGAATAGGCCAGTTACATGTTCCTTATTGTCAATTAATTTCAGTATACAATAACTACATTCGTAAATTGCGTCTGTGTAGATTTTTCCGTTCCGAATCCATGTTGTGAGTTTGATAATATTTTATTTTCTTCTATGAAACTTATCTTATACATATTTTTTCCCACGATTTTTGCAATACCAGTTGGTAAGGTAATAGGACGATAGTTATCTAATTCATCTTTTGAACCGTTTTTGTGCACTGGAATTACTTTTGATAACTTCAAAATATCCGGTTAAGTTCCTGAGAGAATTTAACTGTTTATTAAGTGCGTAAGTGGATTTATTATATTTTCTGCACATTTCTTTAAAATTGCATCAGGGATGCCATCAATGCCAGCACAGAATTTATTTTTTAGCTCTTTTATAACTATTCTTACCTCTTCACTTGTGACATGATTTATAAATGAAGAATCACTGCATATATTTATTTTATTATTAGAATTTAGTGTATTTACCTGTGATTTATTTAATAATTTTTGTGGAATTTCCAGAAAATAGTCATTAAAAGTGTTTGCTATTTCCTCGGGATTATTAATCACTTTATTATTTCTGGTCAGTGTAATGTTCCTTTGTATTTTAGCAGATTTTCCAGTTTCTTTCTTTATCACGGACCACATAGCACTGTTTTTATTAGATGATTGGGAAATAAAATTATCATTATGCATTTTCTTTGCTAGTCTTATTACCTTATTTAATATGCTAGTGTATGTTTTGTAGTATAAATTGAATTCAGGTGTTGTGTGGTATTGTTTATATAATTTGTGTAGAAATTTCTTTCTTTGACATGAATTTGTAATCCCTGTTGTTATCCAATTGCTAGTTTTGTTATTTTGAACAGTTCTTCGTTTAAAGGGGAATGCTATTTCAAAATAGTGTTTTAGGATATTGTTAAATGCATTAAATTTATCATTTACATTTTCGAGTTCATAAATTTCTGACCATGTTTCCTTATTTAATAAGTCATTGAAATATGTAACATTTGATTCAGTGAATGACCTGCACTTTGATTTTACTCCATTATCATTATTATTGATTGTTTCGGATACTTCAAAACTCAGTATTTGTCCATGGTGGTCATTAAAAACCGGACAATAGACTTCTATTGAATGGTTATATTTAACTGTATTTATAAAAATTTGATCAGGTGTGGTTTTACTAAATTTTGTTATTCTTGTTGGGGTATTTACTGTAGGTTTCAGTCCATAGGAAATTAGTAACTGTGTTAATAATTCACAATTTCTATCAAAGTTTAAGAAATCCACATTTACATCCCCACAAATTATTATATCGAAATTTACTTTGCTCATGTTATTGAGTAACAATTCTAATTTATCTATAAATAAAGGAAACTTTCCTGACGGAGAACGGTATTATTAACTTAAACTGCTGTATTTTTATGGCAGAGAATTCAAAATCCTGTTCCATAATTAGATAATCATAAGCTGTTATCTGTTCATTATCTAAATTATTTCTTAAGAAGATGCAAGTACCACCATGGCTAATATTAGATCTAGAATATTTACTAGCTTGTATAAACCCTGGGAATTGAATTAATTCGAGTTGTTCCTCTTTCAGCCAATGTTCTGAAATACATAGTGTTGAGATGTCTTTAAGTTCATTTTTAAGCATTAGATCTATGTACGGTAATCAATTTTATTATAAAGAGACTGGACATTCTGGTGGTAAATTTTTAATTTGTTACTTTTGCAAGCTTGTGTTGGTGATTTATTTACATTATTATTATCATAATTGTTATTATTATTGTTGCTAGACTAATCCGAAATACCATTGTTGCACTCCGTTAAATTTGACTTCAAAAGATCTGAATGCCAAACCTCACGTTTGGCTTCTTCTACCAGTTTCCCTGCTTCCACTCTAATGATATTACTGTTGAATTATTCTTACCATTTGAATTTACAATTTTGCAGATTTCATCACTAAGATACTCTTTTCCTAATCTATTTAAGTGTAGGCCATGCCGAGTGTGGAACTTCCTGTCTAATTTACTTACATCTACAATTTGGACATTTGGAAAACTATTACAAATGTTATGAATGTTTCCATTTGTAGCCTCTATTTCTACATTTACACATGATTTGGGAATTAAATCGTATCTCTGCGTAATGTTTACAATAATGACATTTGTTTTTTGCATGGATGGCAATGTACCCTTTAAATCTTTGATTACCTTTTTACTCTCATTTATATAGACGTGGTTTGCTCCAGCGATGATCACTGCGTAGTCCTTTGCAATAAGGGACGCACACTCTCCTATCATCTAGTTCGTGACCTCTGCAATTTGAGCTCCTGGCTTTACTGTCGAAGTGACCTCCATTTCTCTGCTTCTCTCCAATACGCTTGCTGCTACATCTCGCCCGTGGCTATCCGCAAATATCCGCATCTTCCTGGATTTTCTCTTTATCACTTTCTTCTTTTCTTCATGAGGAAAGTCATCATTTTCTTCGACAAGCACTCCAAATGAATTTGAGACGGGAATTTCAGTTACATGTACTCCATTTATAGGCCTATGATTATTCAATCTTACCTTACCAGCAATCACTGTCGACCAAGTTTCCTTGCTTTCCTCTCTGTTTCCTTTTAATTTATTCAACTCTGCCATTAACTTAGCAATATCTTCCTTTAGCAGCTTTATAATTTCGTCTTTTGAGTACAGTTCGTTTCTCAGGTTATGACATTCGCATGACGGTAGCGGTAGGCCTACATTACGACAATCGGTTTCACTTTTCTCCTCATTCAATTTTACCTGAGATCTTGTGATGATTTTATTTGCATTTTTTACTTTTATTTTGCACGACGAGCATAAATCCGTTACGGTTACACTACCTGACGAGATACTAACACTGTTTACTGTCGTCATACCAGAGATCTAAGTTAGCCTAGATGTTTACACCAAATTACACTAAATTTATTTTAATTATTACTACCTAATAGAATTAATCTAATTACCTACCAATAAAGAAGAATGTGAAATACGTATATCTTCCAATCGGGTGAAGTCTCGTAAAAGCACCACTTCTCTACTTGGTTTAAACAGTGATTGAAGAAGTCACCGAATCTTTGGATATACGTTCCCACAACTTAGTTTAAGTTTATTAAATTATCAATAAGAATTTCTAAATACTATCAATATTCCGTATTACACTTGATCTAAGGAAAGTAACTTTATAGATTTTAAACCTCTGTTATAATATTTCACCACTTTTATCAAATATTTACACTAGCTGCTATTTCACTACACTTTCACTGTGACGCCATCTTGCCATAAATATATACGCACATACCTTAATGAGCTATAAGAAATGAGAAATACTTTAACAAAAATTTACCAGAGTTTACATATGCAATAAACTTAAGCCAATATAGTATTAACTCCAAACACATTGTTCTCTCTATAAAATAATGGACGTGCGATCAAATATAAGAAAAGAATCACGACATATCGGCTGATTAGCAACCTAGAGTTCAATGGTATGACGGGTTTTAGTGCGACTAGTTACGCCTGGTGGTGCACGTCAAGGAGGCGATGACCAGGAAGCAGTTTTCAGCGAGGGTTACCATGGGAGGAGTTGTTTCAGTAGTACCTATATAGTTCAATGGAGAAAAATAATTTTTTGCTCTCCGTGTTCCTACAGCCATTATTATTGACTCTCAAAATCTGCCTACCTTGATGGCTTTATCTGTATCATTAATTGGAATAAATTGAAGTAAATCCTCATGTACGGTACTGAATGATCTTTAGCGCAATGGACGCACACAATTAAAGCAACCCGAAGCGACGAGAAAAAGGTTACCGATCGCACACTTCAACAACAAAACTGATCCATGGCTAGCTCCAACGCTGAAGAAGGAGTCCCGCTGCGAGTAGAGTGAGGACATTTACCAAGTGACGGACGTGATCACTTTTAAAATATATTTAGGGGTTACGACGCCTCACTAGCGGTAGCGTAAAACAGATGATAGATGGAACAATATGAAGATTCGAGTAAAGACATACCTCTGGAGGAGGAGGGGGTTAAACACTAACCAACCCCCCGTCGGTACGCCACTGCTTAAGTTAACTTACCGAAGTTCCCACTAGTTTCATTACCGGTACCAGGTGGCAAACTCTTCAGGCAGACACCAGAGAAACTGTCCAATTTTCTTTAGCGGTCGGAACCTGAGGATTACGTTACGTCCATTGTGAGAAGAAGTCGCATCACGGAGCGCATTTGTAACCGTCCGCATGAAGAAGCTGCCACGTGGTAGCGAAACTAGTAGTGGGAACTTCGGTAAGCTAAAAATTTAAGTACCATACAATTATTATGACGTGGTGAACCGAAAAGTTTAGTTTTCATGAACTGTATCGCCACGAAAGTGATGGAGATATTTTAATAAAACTAACGGGAGTCAACTTACAACATATGGAAAGAATGCTATTGTAAATTGAGAAAGAAGTCCACGATTCTGTGTGATCTTACATTTTGGAAACGCTGTCGTTTCAATAAAGTGACCAAATTCATTCACGTCAAGCAAATATTTGGAACTCAGTGTGCTAAGAAAATAGGCATATGGCGAGTGTGAACGTTCTTTTAAAAGAAAGCTTTCCAGTCGGTCAAAACAAATTGTGCCCAATTACATTAGGCAGGAAAACATGTAATAACAGCCAAGTTTGAATAACCTTATTCATCGCCGTGTATAGTTATCAAGCCGTGCTGATGGTAGAATTGGCAACACTGTGGCAAGTCTCTTTTTAAGGTGTGTAAACAAGCTAAATTCACATGTTAACTGTAATATCGTTTATTTTGATGCGACAGCATTTAAGACCAGTTCGTATTTATTATTTTCAACCCCCGTGAAATTCCTCGTGCTAAACCAGACCTGCTGAAAGTTGTAGAGTAGAAGTGAGTATTTGGGTGATCCTACAAATAGGGGACACTTTATGGTCCCATGGTTGTATTTTAAATTCAAATGGTAAGAATAGTTCAACAGTAATATCTTTAGAGAGGAAGCAGGGAAACTGGTAAAAGAAGCCAAAACGTGAGGTTTGGCATTCGGATCATTTGATGTCAAATTTAACTGAGCCCAACAATGGTATTTCGGATTTCTCTAGCAACAATAATAATAACAATTATGATGGTAATAATGTAAATAAATCACCAACACAAGCTTGCAAAAGTAACATATTTAAAATTTACCACCAGGATGTTCAGTCTCTCTATAATAAACGTGATTACATAAATTTAATGCTTAAAATGAACTTAAAGACATCTCAGCACTATTTATTTCAGAACATTGGCTGAAAGAGGAACAACTCGAATTAATTCAATTCCCAGGGTTTATACAAGCTAGTAAATACTCTAGATCTAATATTAGCCATGGTGGTACTTGCATCTTCTTAAGAAATAATTTAGATATTGAACAGATAACAACAGCTTATGATTATCTAATTATGGAACAGGATTTTGAATTCTCTGCCGTAAAAATTCAGCAGTTTGAGTTAATAATTGTATGCGTATACCGTTCTCCGTCAGGAAAGTTTCCTTTGTTTATAGATAAATTAGAATTGTTACTCAATAACATGAGCAAAGTAAATGTCGATATAATAATTTGTGGGGATGTAAATGTGGATTTCTTAAAATTTGATAGAAATTGTGAATCATTAACACAGTTACTAATTTCCTATGGACTGAAAATTTCAGTAAATACCCCAACAAGAATAACAAAATTTAGTAAAACCACTCCTGATTTTTGTAAATACAGATAAATATCACCATTCAATAGAAGTCTATTGTACGGGTTTTAGTGACCACCATGGACAAATACTGAGTTTTGAAATACCCGGAACAATCTATAATAATGATAATAGAGTAAAATCAAAGAGCAGGTCATTCACTGAAACAAATGTTACATATTTCAATGACTTGTTAAATAAGGAAACATGGTCAGAAATGTATAAACTAGAAAATGTAAATGATAAATTTAATGCATTTAACAGTACCCTAAAACACTATTTTGAAACAGCATTCCCCTTTAGAGAAAGAACTGTTCAAAATAACAAAACTAGCAATTGGATAACAACAGGGATTATAAATTCATGCCAAAGAAAGAAATTCCTACACAAATTATATAAACAATAACACACAACACCTGAATTCAATTTATACTACAAAAAATACACTAGCATATTAAATAAGGTAATAAGACTAGCAAAGAAAATGCATAATGATAATGTTATTTCCCAATAATCTAATAAAAACAGGGCTATGTGGTCCGTGATAAAGAAAGAAACTGGAAAATCTGCTAAAACACAAAGGAACATTACACTGACCAGAAAAAATAAAGTGATTAATAATCCAGAGGAAATAGCAAACACTCTTAATGACTATTTTCTGGAAATTCCACAAAAATTATAAAAAAAACACAGGTAAATACACTAAATTCCAATAATAAAATAAATATATGCAGTGATTCTTTATTTATAAATCATGTCACAAGTGAAGAGGTAAGAATAGTTATAAAAGAGCTAAAAATAAATTCTGTGCTGGCATTGATGGCATCCTTGATGCAATTTTAAAGAAATATGCAGAAAATATAATAAATCCACTTACACACTTAACAAACAGTTCAATTCTCTCAGGAACTTATCCGGATATTTTGAAGTTATCAAAAGTAATTCCAGTGCACAAAAACGGTTCAAAAGATGAATTAGATAACTATCGTCCTATTACCTTACCAACTGGTATTGCAAAAATTTGGTAAAATCACGTATAAGAGACTGATAAGTTTTATAGATTTTTTTATCAAACTCACAACATGGATTCAGAACGGGAAAATCTACACAGACTGCAATTTATGAATGTATTAATAGTATAGTGAAATTAATTGACAATATGGAACATGTAACTGGCCTATTCTTGGATTCATCGAAAGCATTTGATGTTGTTGACCATAAAATCCTCCTTACAAAACTAAATCAATATGGTATTAGAGGCCTAGCTAATAAATGAATAGAGTCTTACTTAACAAGGCGTAAAAAAATAGTAAGCTTGAGACACAAGGATGATGGAACCTAATTACTTAATGAAACAGTGTCCAATGAAGGAATTATTAAATTTGCAGAACCCCAGGGATCGGTTTTGGACCCACTACTCTTTCTTCTATAAGGTAAGTACAAGATGGCGTCACAGTGAAAGTGCAGTGAAATAGCAGCTAGTGTAAATATTTGATAAAAGTGGTAAAATATTATAACAGAGGCTTAAAATCTATAAAGTTACTTTCCTCAGATCAAGTGTAATACGGAATATTGATAGTATTTAGAAATTCTTGTTGATAATTTAATAAACTTAAACTAAGTTGTGGGAACGTGTATCCAAAGATTCGGTGACTTCTTCAATCACTGTTTGAACCAAGTAGAGCAGTGGTGCTTTTACGAGACTTCACCCGATTGGAAGATATACGTATTTCACATTCTTCTTTATTGGTAGGTTATTAGATTAATTCTATTAGGTAGTAATAATTAAATTAAATTTAGTGTAATTTGGTGTAAACATCTAGGCTCACTTAGATCTCTAGTATGACGACAGTAAACAGTGTTAGTATCTCGTCAGGTTGTGTAACCGTAACGGATTTATGCTCGTCGTGCAAAATAAAAGTAAAAAATGCAAATAAAATCATCACAAGATCTCAGGTAAAATTGAATGAGGAGAAAAGTGAAACCGATTGTCGTAATGTAGGCCTACCGCTACCGTCATGCGAATGTCATAACCTGAGAAACGAACTGTCCTCAAAAGACGAAATTATAAAGCTGCTAAAGGAAGATATTGCTAAGTTAATGGAAGAGTTGAATAAATTAAAAGGAAACAGAGAGGAAAGCAAGGAAACTTGGTCGACAGTGATTGCTGGTAAGGTAAGATTGAATAAGCCTAGGCCTATAAATGGAGTACATGTAACTGAAATTCCCGTCTCAAATTCATTTGGAGTGCTTGTCGAAGAAAATGATGACTTTCCTCAAGAAGAAAAGAAGAAAGTGATAAAGAGAAAATCCAGGAAGATGCGGATATTTGCGGATAGCCACGGGCGAGATGTAGCAGCAAGCGTTTTGGAGAGAAGCCGAGAAATGGAGGTCACTTCGACAGTGAAGCCAGGAGCTCAGATTGCAGAAGTCACGAACGGGATGATAGGAGAGTGTGCGTCCCTTACTGCAAAGGACTACGCAGTGATCATCGCTGGAGCAAACGACGTCTATAGAAATGAGAGTAAAAAGGTAATCAAAGATTTAAAGGGTACATTGCCATCCATGCAAAAAACAAATGTCATTATTGTAAATATTCAGCAGAGACACGATTTAATTCCCAAGTCATGTGTAAATGTAGAAATAGAGGCTACAAATGGAAAAATTCATAAAATTTGTAAGAGTTTTCCAAATGTCCAAATTGTAGATGTAAGTAAATTAGACAGGAAGTTCCACACTCGGCATGGCCTACACTTAAATAGATTAGGAAAAGAGTATCTTAGTGATGAAATCTGCAAAATTGTAAATTCCAATGGTAAGAATAATTCAACAGTAATATCATTAGAGTGGAAGCAGGGAAACTGGTAGAAGAAGCCAAACGTGAGGTTTGGCATTCACATCTTTTGAAGTCAAATTTAACGGAGTGCAACAATGGTATTTCGGATTTGTCTAGCAACAATAATAATAACAATTATGATAATAATAATGTAAATAAATCACCAACACAAGCTTGCAAAAGTAACAAATTTAAAATTTACCACCAGAATGTCCAGTCTCTTTATAATAAAATTGATTACATAAATCTAATGCTTAAAAATGAACTTAAAGACATCTCAGCACTATGTATTTCAGAACATTGGCTGAAAGAGGAACAACTCGAATTAATTCAATTCCCAGGGTTTATACAAGCTAGTAAATACTCTAGATCTAATATTAGCCATGGTGGTACTTGCATCTTCTTAAGAAATAATTTAGATCATGAACAGATAACAGCTTATGATTATCTAATTATGGAACAGGATTTTGAATTCTCTGCCGTAAAAATTCAGCAGTGTAAGTTAATAATTGTATGCGTATACCGTTCTCCGTCAGGAAAGTTTCCTCTATTTATAGATAAACTAGAATTGTTACTCAATAACATGAGCAAAGTAAATTTTGATATAATAATTTGTGGGGATGTAAATGTGGATTTCTTAAAACTTGATAGAAATTGTGAATTATTAAACCAGTTACTAATTTCCTATGGACTGAAACCTACAGTAAATACACCAACAAGAATAACAAAATTTAGTAAAACCACTCCTGATCAAATTTTTATAAATACAGATAAATATCACCATTCAATAGAAGTCTATTGTCCGGGTTTTAGTGACCACCATGGACAAATACTGAGTTTTGAAGTATCCGAAGTAATCAATAATAATGATAATGGAGTAAAATCAAAGTGCAGGTCATTCACTGAATCAAATGTTACATATTTCAATGACTTATTAAATAAGGAAACATGGTCAGAAATTTATGAACTAGAAAATGTAAATGATAAATTTAATGCATTTAACAGTACCCTAAAACACTATTTTGAAATAGCATTCCCCTTTAAACGAAGAACTGTTCAAAATAACAAAACTAGCAATTGGATAACAACAGGGATTATAAATTCATGTCAAAGAAAGAAATTTCTACACAAATTATATAAACAATACCACACAACACCTGAATTCAATTTATACTACAAAAAATACACTAGCATATTAAATAAGGTAATAAGACTAGCAAAGAAAATGCATAATGATAATTTTATTTCCCAATCATCTAATAAAAACAGGGCTATGTGGTCTGTAATAAAGAAAGAAACTGGAAAATCTGCTAAAATACAAAGGAACATTACACTGACCAGAAATAATAAAGTGATTAATAATCCCGAGGAAATAGCAAACACTTTTAATGACTATTTTCTGGAAATTCCGCAAAAATTATTAAATAAATCACAGGTAAATACACTAAATTCGAATAATAAAATAAATATATGCAGTGATTCTTTATTTATAAATCATGTCACAAGTGAAGAGGTAAGAATAGTTATAAAAGAGCTAAAAAATAAATTCTGTGCTGGCATTGATGGCATCCCTGATGCAATTTTAAAGAAATGTGCAGAAAATATAATAAATCCACTTACGCACTTAATAAACAGTTCAATTCTCTCAGGAACTTACCCGGATATTTTGAAGTTATCAAAAGTAATTCCAGTGCACAAAAATGGTTCAAAAGATGAATTAGATAACTATCGTCCTATTACCTTACCAACTGGTATTGCAAAAATTGTGGAAAAAATTATGTATAAGAGACTGATAAGTTTCATAGAAAAAAATAAAATATTATCAAACTCACAACATGGATTTAGAACGGAAAAATCTACACAGACAGCAATTTACGAATGTAGTAATAGTATACTGAAATTAATTGACAATAAGGAACATGTAACTGGCCTATTCTTGGATTTATCGAAAGCATTTGATGTAGTTGACCATAAAATCCTCCTTACCAAACTAAATCAATATGGTGTTAGAGGTCTAGCTAATAAATGGATAGAGTCTTACTTAACAAGGCGTAAACAAATAGTAAGCTTGAGACACAAGGATGATGGAACCAAATTACTTAATGAAACATTGTCCAATGAGGGAATTATTGAATTTGGAGTACCCCAGGGATCGGTTTTGGGCCCACTACTCTTTCTTCTATATATCAATGATATAACACAGAACGTTCATTCACATAAGGAAATTTTGTTTGCGGACGATACAACACTCGTAATAAAAGGTGAAACTAAACAGGTCATACAGCAGTCTGCTGACTCCGTTACAGGAGAGTTAACCAAATGGTCACAAGATAATCGCCTCATAATAAACTATAAAAAGACAGTATGTCTAAATTTCCACACTATACAGAATAGGAATCCTGCGATGCCCAATATAACATTAAATGGTCATCAAATAGAAAATAAATCAGAAACAAAGTTTTTAGGACTATGGATACAACAAGACTTGAAATGGAATAAACATATACAATATCTGAATACTAAACTGAACTCGATGTGCTTTGCGTTACGTATTTTGAAAACCTGCACTAGCATGCACACATTAAGAAATACTTATTTTGCTTATTTCCATTCATACTTAAGATATGGGATCATATTTTGGGGTATGTCGCCAGATGTACTAAGCACGTTTAGGATACAAAAGAGAGCGATTAGAATTATGGCAAATGTACACTCTAGAGAATCATGTAGACCTCTGTTTAAAGATTTAAACATTCTCCCACTGCCCTGCATATATATCTTTGAAAGTATTATGTTTGTTAAAAATAATTTAATGAATAAAGATGTTTTTCTTAAAACAAACAATGATGTTCATAGGCATAACACAAGACAAAATCAAAACATTCATATTTCACACACACACACAAGCATATATCAAAAAGGAACTTTTCACACTGGAGTTAAATTATACAATAAACTACCCCAGTATATAAAACTGGCCCCAAAAATAAAAACCTTTGATAGAATGTTGAAAGCTTATCTGCAGTGCCATTGTTTTTACTCAGTAGTTGAATATTTTAGCGTATAGGAGTGATGGAATCTATAACTATATTTTACTTTTTTAATTTAATTTTAATACCTAGCTGTATGTTGTTGTATTTATAGAATTAAGTTTTCATATTATGATAATAGAGTGAGGTGTAAATAGTTGTGCAATAAGATTGTATCTATTAAGATTTGCTATTATAATAAGTTATAAATAGTTTTAATCTTAGTAATATATACCTGTTAGTTCTTTTATTTTATGCATGTAAATTCTGACGTGTCCTATATCAAAAATGTATTGAATGCATGTATTTGATCAAATGGAATTAATAAAAATCTATCTATCTATCTATCTATCAATGATATAACACAGAACGTTCATTCACATAAGGAAATTTTGTTTGCGGATGATACAACACTCGTAATAAAAGGTGAAACTAAACAGGTCATACAGCAGTCTGCTGACTCCGTTACAGGAGAGTTAACCAAATGGTCACAAGATAATCGCCTCATAATAAACTATAAAAAACAGTATGTCTAAATTTCCACACTATACAGAATATGAATCCTGCGAAGCCCAATATAATGTTAAATGGTCATCAAATAGAAAATAAATCAGAAACAAAGTTTTTAGGACTATGGATACAACATGACTTGAAATTTAATAAACATATAAAATATCTGAATACTAAACTGAACTCAATGTGCTTTGCGTTACGTATTTTGAAAACCTGCACTAGCATGCACACATTAAGAAATACTTATTTTGCTTATTTCCATTCATACTTAAGATACGGGGTCATATTTTGGGGTATGTAGCCAGATGTACTAAGCACGTTTAGGATACAAAAGAGGGCGATTAGAATTATGGCAAATGTAAACACTAGAGAATCATGTAGACCTCTGTTTAAAGATTTAAACATTCTCCCACTGCCCTGCATATATATCTTTGAAAGTATTATGTTTTTTAAAAAGAATTTAATGAATAAAGATGTTTTTCTTAAAACAAACAATTATGTTCATAGGCATAACACAAGACAAAATCAAAACATTCATATTTCACACACACAGACAAGCATATATCAAAGAGAACTTTTCACACAGGAGTTAAATTATGCAATAAACTACCCCAGTATATAATACTTGCCCCAAAATTAAAAACCTTTGATAGAATTAAAACTCAGCAATTCTTCTAGGTTTGTGCCGTGTCTTGTGTGGGGTTTTGCCTAGGACACCAAGCTAGTTCATCGGCAGGCTCTTGGTGTCCCCGCCCCGACCCCCACAGGAGTATCGAACTGTGCGATACCTCCCTTTATATAGAGTGCAACTGCACTCCTTGACTGCGAGAACCAAACGCTCAAGCAGCCTGAACCTCCCCTTGAAGGCCGTGAAAGCCAATATACCATCTTTTTGGAAGCCTGTGTATTTTGGAAACTACTGACTCAACGCTCTGTTCGAGAGGATTCCTACAATATTGAAGGGTCTCTCTTAGGCTGTTTTTGCCACTCAGATAATGGATCTTTTGGACTGATCTATACATGTCTTCAAGTTTTTAAGAAATTCCCCTTGCTTCTATTCTCAAGAGGCTCGGTTTAACTTGGCCTGTTTCGATCCTCGTCATAGGCGAAATATTGATCTTCGAACTAACAACAATCCTCCATTAAATAGGAGTTCACAAGACAGCCAGGTCCAGTAGGATAGGTTTGGTAACAACATATTCAACGATTTTCATGGAATGAACTTTTGCTTTTAGACACGATACCCTGCTGGTATTTTTTCATATTGAAACTGTTCTTATCGGGGCCGAGGTTGTTTACTGTACAAGAGGGAGATGAATCATTATTAATAACATTTATTTTTATCACTTCCCATACTCATCACCAATAGCTACTATAAGCTCACATACCATTTATTATGTTTTGAATAAAGGATATTATAGCACTTTAATATGCACACACATCTGAATCTACATCTTAACACAATGAACAAATTACAACTAACATTGTCACAGAGTAAAAGCATATATCCACTCCGACCAAGTTCCATAGAGGACATAAACTAGATACATAATAGTCTCCCCCACTTATATAAAAATAAATAAAAGGACCTATTCATATTCATTTGGGCACATAGTCTTGCAATTACTGAGGAGGTCGCCTGTCTCTGGCTGATCTTCTTAAATAATTATCAGCAGGTGGTGGAAGGCTGTTTCGATCAGGGCGTTCATCTGGTTGCAGGATGGTCTGCCTTGCATCATCTGAAGTGTGGGTTGCAGGAGGAATATCCTCATTTTCTAGTCTTGACTGGGTTGGTGTTGGTATGTTTGGAACACCACGCACTGGAGGATTTGTTGGAGCAAAAGTGACATGCTTATCTTTCTTTGGCACGAGAGTCGATAATAACTGGTCAACATGCCGCTTTAAAATTCGTCCCGAATCCAATTTCACATCATAGTGAGGCTGGCCGAGTTTAGTTTGTATAACACCAAACTGCCAAATATCACGGTTTTTCTGGTGAATCCAGACATGCACTCTCTCTCCCACTTTGAAAGAGCGAACAGGGGGTGAGAAACTGGATGTAGTCAAGCTCTTTTGGTTAGGAAGTAGAGCATCCAACCGGATACGTAGCCGATGTTTCAAATATAGTTCAGCTGGAGACTGTCCACATGCCAATGGCGTTGCTCTGTATTGAAACAAGATGTTCTGTAACTTAGTCGATAATGGTGCCGGGTCATTTACAGCAGCACGAAGTCGCCTCTTCAAAGTTTGGATGTTTCTCTCGGCTAGCCCATTGGTTGCTGGGTGCCCTGGCGCAATATATTTCTGAAAAATCCCTCTCTCCTTGCAATAGGATCTGGATACATCACTCGTGAAGATAGTGGCATTATCTGACACAAGGACATTCGGGTACACATGTACGGTAAAGATATTGTCAAGCAGACTGATAGTAGTTGCAGTGGATGGAGCGTCTTTCACCATTCGTACTTCGACGCACTTGGATTTCGCGTCAACGCACATCAAGAAATGGTGGTTATCAAATGGCCCCGCATAGTCAATGTGTATGCGTTCCCAATTTTCTTCTGGTTCATCCCAGGGGTGTATTGGAGCTTTTGGTGGATTTGAACGAGTCTGCGCGCACTCTTCACAAGATTTGATAAGCTTCTCAATGTCTTTGTATAATTGCGGCCAGTAGACATATCGTCTTGCTAACTGTTTTGTTTTCACAATGCCGAGGTGTGTTAAATGTAACTCTTCCAAAATTTTTCGTTGTAGTTTCTTTGGGATAACAATTCGGTCTTGACGGAATAGAATACCATTTTCAACTGTATATGGTTCATCCAAGGATTGAGTTTGAAGACGTTGCAGGGTGGCACTAAGTTCTGGGTCTAACATAGTCTCATCACGGATAGTTTCGTACGTAATGGCTTCACTTGACACTTGAAGAATCGTTTCAGCACAGAGTTGTGAAACTTCTGCATTTATTGATGTTTCAATGTTTGGTGAGGTAGATGCAACAGGGGCTCGGGATAGGCTATCAACATTTTCGTTATATTTCCCTTTTTTCACTCTTACCGTGTAGTCAAACCCGGAGAGAAACGATGCATATCTTAGGAGCCTTGCGGATGTCATTTGTGGCAGGCCCTTGCTCTGATGAAAAATACGAGACAGAGGTTCATTGTCTGTCACAAGAATGAAATTTCTTGCAAATATATAGTTGTAGAAGTGTGTTGTGGAGAAAATTATTGCCAGCGCTTCCCGGTCAAGCTGACTGTAATTACATTCTGCTGGTGTTAGGGCACGAGATGCATAGGCGATGGGTCTTTCTTGGCCATCCGTCTCATGACTTAATACTGCTCCAACACCAGTAGGAATGGCATCGGTTGACAAGATGATAGGCAGTGATGGGTTGAATGGGCTAAGGACACGTTCACTACATAACTCGGATTTGAGATTCAAGAAAGCTGCTTCACAGGCTGCAGACCAGAAAAACCGTTCTCCTTTCCGCAATAACTGCCGTAATGGGTGGGACTTCGTTGAAAAATTAGGAATGAACTTTGCATAATAAGTCACCATACCAAGGAAGCGTCTCACTTCTTCATTGTTTTTAGGGCGTGGCATTTGTGACACAGCTTGAACTTTCTCTGGTGACTTGCGGATCTCATTATATGATACAATATGCCCTAGGTAGTCTATGTTTTCCTTGAAAAATGAGCATTTGCTTTTGTTCAAATGCAGATTATTTTTTGAAAGCCGTTCTAGACAGGCTATTAAGTTATTGGTGCACTCCTCCTTCGTTGTACCATGTATTATGATGTCGTCAAAATAAGCTTCAGCTTTTGGAAGGCCATGAAGGATCTGTGATAATATCCTATTAAATTCTGAGGGGGCAGTTTTGATGCCAAAACTCAGTCGGTGCATCCTGAAGGTTCCTTTGTGAGTGGATATAGTTTGAATCATACTACCTTCTTCATCAACCTTCAGATGTAGATATGCCTTGTATAAGTCTAACTTGCAGAAACATTTTGAGTTTCTAAGACTATGTAGAACATCACTAACTGGTCTTATGGGATGGTTTGCAGAAATCAACCTTGAATTTACTCCACATTTGTAGTCAACACATAACCTAACTCCCCCATCCGGTTTTGGGATAACAACAAGAGGCGATCCCCAATCACTTAAAGCTGTGGGAGAAATAACTCCTTCTGATTCCAATGAAGCGAGTTCCTTTTCAACGCGTTCCCGAAGAGCAAAAGGGACATCACGTTCACGATTGAAGACAGGTTTCACCCCCTCTCTGAGTTTCAGTTTTACTTCAATATTGGGAACGCATCCAATTTTTTCTTCAAAGATTGTACTATACTGATGTAAAATATCCTGAATTGACTGCACTGAGTTGACAGATTCAGTGTGAAGTGATTGATTTGTGTCCTTGTCAATTTCCTTCAGATCAAGGCCGAGGCCCCTGATCCAAACACGACCAAGCAATGCGGCATGACCTTGCGGAACTACAAAAAGATCTGCAACAATTTCTGTTCCTTTGTATGATACTGTGACAACAATTTTTCCTCTGGGTTTGATAACATGATCAGAATATGATCGAAAACAGACATTTGTTGGCTGCAATGGCAAACCAAGACCCAAGGTTGAACATTCGTTCTCTGGGATGAGTGAATATTTTGCTCCCGTGTCGACTTCAAATCTTTGTGATTTATTGTTGAGTTTAACAGTGATAAAATATTTATCTGATTCTTGTCCTACTTCAAAGAGATCTTCGATGCATTCCAGTTGTCCTATCCCAAAATTGGTTTCAGGGTGGTCATGCAAGTTGTCATCTATGTTCTCAGTTGCAATGTTATGTGTATTTGACTGTTGAAGAAGTGTAGTGATACAAACTTTTGCAACATGTCCCACTTTCCTACATGAGCTACATTTAAGAGAGTTTCTGTTTGTGCGACAATCTCTTGACCTGTGGTTTGAATTTCCACAATTCAGGCATAATCCATCAATACCTAGTGCTCTATAATTGACAGAACTACGGCGGCCCCTGGACTGTGAACGTGAGTGAGAGCCTGGGTTAGGCTGTTGAACAAAACGCGACTGAGTATCACTGCTATATTGATTCATACTTCGGTCATTATATGAACCTGTGGCTTTTGTTACTTTGTTTGTGTCCTCTATAGTGTCTGACGGTGCAGTGAGCTGTTTTGACAGTTGATTACTCTCATACCGCGATGCTTCCAAGGCTATAGCCTTCTTAAGGAGATCATCAAATTTCGTGTCATTAGACTGGAGAAGTTTCTCTCTGATCCAATTATCTCGCAAGCCACGTATAAATTGTGCACGAAGAAAAACATCCGCAATTGAAATTCTGGCGTCACATGTACACTGAATATAAAAGTCACAGTCTAGTAAGTGGCTTCTAAGAGTGGCAACAAATCCTGCAATATTTTGACTTTCTTTTTGATTGACGTTCAAAAAATAGTGTTGGGAAACTACGGTTGAGACTTGAGGTGACAGTATTTGCTTGAAATGCTTTACTAGGTCATTATAACCGAGAGACTTGATTGGTTTATCAGGGCCTAAAAATGCAGAGAGATTGTTATAATGAATTGCCCCTATTGATGTACACAAGAGTTGAGCTTTCTTTGTTGGATCGGTGGCATTGTTGAAGTTTGCGTAATTTTCAAATCGTTCTAAATACGACACAAATTTTTCCTTTTCAGAATCAAAATTCTCAAAAGGTGTGATGTTAGTGGCTTGTGGGGTTGTGACGGGCTGGTGAGCTTGATACCTTTCAAGTAACTTCTCTTGAGAATTAGTAAAAATGTTCAGTAGTTGGTGAAACTGATTTGCGTCCATCTTGACGGAACTTCGAAATAATTTTAAAAATCACAGTTCAAATATAATTAAATGTTTCAAGATAACAGGTTTAAAACACACTGGGTAGTGATCGATGACCTAAATTTGTCCTGAGCTTGAGAAAAAAAAAACATTGCATAACCTCAAAGTTCGAACTGCGATACATATTATTTTGAATATGTGGCATGCAGGCACGATGAGTTGCTTAGGATCGTTTACAAGTACTCTGTGTACATTTCATGTCGATTTGCCTGATTCTTGATTTTACTCACGTGGCCGTTGAAACAGACGACGTAAATACTGTACTTCATTGATGTAGGCTATATCTGAACCGGAGAATCAAGTCCCAATTTCTCGTCGCCAACTATTATGTTTTGAATAAAGCACATTATAGCTATTATGTTTTGATTAAAGGATGTTATAGCACTTTAATAAGCACACACATCTGAATCTACATCTTAACACAATGAACAAATTACAACTAACATTGTCACAGAGTAAAAGCATATATCCACTGCGACCAAGTTCCATAGAGGACATAAACTAGATACATAATACCATTTATATCATACTGTATTGCTTTCATAAATACTATTAAATTCGACGATTATATATCACTCTCTTAATTGCCAATATCTTTTCACAAGCTTTAACTAACTTCAACAAACCAATAATCTTCACAGATAATCTAACATGGCTTCCTAAATCTCCATAGATAAAAAAAACTCTCTTACAAAATCCTCCAGTACGGACCCACACTAGAAGTCAAAGATATATATAAAATCATGGAATAAAAAAACAAAAACAAAACAACATCATAAAAGGAACATAGAAAATGCATAGAGATCTAAAATGGACATTGTAACCACATGTTACAATACGCCCCCTAATATGATTCTCATGTGAGAAGCACATGAGTATCACAGTCATAACAAAAACACACTACATAAATAAAAGTAACACACATCACAAATACACTAAGAAATATCACACACAATAAAATAATTTATCAACTGATTCAGAAGATCCATAAGCACCATCATCGCCAGAAACAATTGTTCTAAGTTCACCAGAATCACCAACATGAATATTTTCTTCAGATGTAGTAGCCAAAACTATTTCATCAAGTCTATAAGACACTCCTCTTCCATCATTAGATCTGGCAACGATATTATAATCAGAATGAACTACATATTTGCATCAAACCAGTCCACTCCGTTATTACCATCATCCTTCGTCCTCCCATTCATCGTCGTCTGAAGAACCATCATCATATTCGTCCCCTTCAGTTTCGACCATTCCACCTTCCTCGTTCTTCCTTTTCTTCGGTTTCTCCTTCTTCCCCATTCTTCTTTCTTCCTCTGCATTCCATCTAGTCTTTCTCTTAATTCGCCATATCCTTCCATACCTTGTACTTCTCATCTTCCATCTCCATCGATTCTCTCTCCTTCCCTTCCTCATTTTCTCTTCTTCTTTCTTGTCTGTCTCATACTATTCAACAAATCCTTTCTCTTCACCCTACATCTCATCTTTTTCATCCCCATCTTCCTTCTCCAACGCTTCTTCACCTTATCTTTTTCCAGTACGCTGTCTTCTTCATGACTCACTCTTGCACTTTTACCCTCATCTTGTTGTTTGAATATTCAGTCTTTTGACTGGTTTGATGCAGCTCTCCATGCCTCCCTGTCCTGAGCTAATCGTTTCATCTCTACATAACTACCACACCCTACATCCGAGGCAATCTGTTTAACATATTCTAACCTTGGTCTACCCCTACAGTTCTTGTCCTCGACCCTTCCTTCCATAACTAAGCTTGCTATTCCTGGGTGTCTTAGTATGTGTCCTACCAACCTATCTCTTCTCTTCATTAGCAGTCGCCAGAAACATCTCTCCTCTCCCACTCGTCTTAATACCTCTATGTTTGTAACCCTATCTACCCATCTGATCTTCATCATTCTCCTGTAACACCACATTTCAAATGCTTCTATTCTCCTCTTTTCTGCTGCACCAATAGTCCAAGTTTCACTTCCATAGAGCGCCACGCTCCAGACAAAGGCTTTCAAAAATGACTTCCTAATACCTAAATCTATATTCGATGTCAGCAGATTCCTTTTTTGTAGAAAAGCTTTCTTTGCCTGAGCCAACCTACTTTTTATATCCTCTTTGCTTCGTCCATCACTGGTTATTCTACTTCCTAAGTAACAGAAGTCTTCTACTTCCTTCAGCTTTTCACCTGTCAATTTGATCTCCATAGAGGTTTCTGATTTATTTCGGCTGCATTCCAGTATTTTTGTTTTACATTTATTAATTTTCATCATGAATTCTTTCCGTAAGACGGAGTCCATACCATTCAAAAACTCATTCAAATCCTCAGGCTTGTCGGCCAAGATGACTATGTCATCAGCAAATCTCAGAGTTGAAATTATTTCTCCTTGAATCTTCACTCCCACTTCAAATTTTTCTCTAATTTCCTTCATTGCTTGTTCAATGTAAAGATTGAAAAGTATGGGTGATAAGTTGCAGCCTTGCCTTACACCTTTCTGAATACCAGCTTCTCTCTCATGTCCTTCAACTCGAATGACTGCTGTCTGGTTTCTGTATAGATTGTATATCACCCTCCTATCCCTGTACTTTATTCCAATCGATTTCAAAATGTCAAACAATTTAGTCCAATCAACGTTATCAAAAGCCTTTTCCAAGTCTACAAAAGCCATGAACGTTCTCTTATCTTTCCTTATTCTACCTTCCAAAATCAGCCTAAGACTTAGTACAGCTTCCCTTGTTCCTACATTTCTCCTGAAACCAAACTGGTCTTCACCCAACTCCGTTTCTATCTGGCTTTCAATCCTCTTGTAAATTATCCTAGACAGGATCTTTGAAGCATGAGTAATCAAGCTGATTGTACGGTAATCTTCACATCTGTCAGCTCCCACTTTCTTTGGTATAGGGATGATTACATTCTTCTTGAAATCAGGGGGTACCTCACCTGTCTCATAAATCCTACACACCAAGTGAAATAACCTGATCAGACCTTCATCTCCTATGCAGCGTAGCAACTCAATCGGTATATCATCTATGCCTGGTGCTTTGTTCCTGCTTAAGTCTTCCAAAGCTCTATCAAATTCTGATCTCAATATTAAATCTCCTTTCGCATCCTCATCAATTTCCTCCTCCCTTTCCATTATATGATTCTCAATCTCCTTTACCTTATACAAACTCTCTATGTAAGCTTTCCATCTCTCAACCTTTTCTTCCCTATCTGTTAGAGGCTTTCCATTTGAATCCTTAATATTACAGCACTTAGTCTTCTTTTCCCCAAAAGTATTCTTAATCCTTCGATAAGCTGTGTCTACTTTACCTAATTTCAGACAATTTTCTATACCTGCACATTTCTCTTTCAACCATTCTTCTTCCGCTTCCTTGCACTTCTTGTTAACCTCATTTCTCAGACGTCTGTATTCTGCTTTCCCCTTCTCATCTCTTACATTCTTGTGTTTCCGCCTTTCATCCATCAATTCTAGTATATCCTGAGTGATCCACGGTTTTTTTTACCTATTCTTTCTTTCCTACCAATGTTTTCTTCTGCGGATTTCTTCTCATCTTAATCCCCTTTTTCTTGACTGCTACTGCCCTCCTCATGACCAATCTCATCTGCTAGTAGTTTCTCTTCTTCAGTTTCTTCCATCTCACCTTCTCCGTTATCCATCTCTCCTTTCTTTTCTACCATGCTATTATGTTTGAATAAAGCACATTATAGCTATTATGTTTTGGATAACGGATATTATAACTCTTTAATATGCACACACATCTGAATCTACATCTTAACACAATGAATAACTTACAACTAACATTGTCACAGAGTAAAAGCATATATACACTCCGACCAAGTTCCATAGAGGACATAAACTAGATACATAATAGTCTCCCCCACTTATATAAAAACAAATAAAAGGAACTATTCATATTCATTTGGGCACATAGTCTTGCAGATACTGAGGAGGTCGCCTGTCTCTGGCTGATCTTCTTAAATAATTATCAGCAGGTGGTGGAAGGCTGTTTCGATCAGGGCGTTCATCTGGTTGCACGATGGTCTGCCTTGTATCATCTGAAGTGTGGGTTGCAGGAGGAATATCCTCATTTTCTAGTCTTGACTGGGTTGGTGTTGGTATGTTTGGAACACCACGCACAGGAGGATTTGTTGGAGCAAAAGTGACATGCTTATCTCTCTTTGGCACGAGAGTCGATAATAACTGGTCAACATGCCGCTTTAAAATTCGTCCCGAATCCAATTTCACATCATAGTGACGCTGGCCGAGTTTAGTTTGTATAACACCAAACTGCCAAATATCACGGTTTTTCTGGTGAATCCGGACTTGCACTCTCTCTCCCACTTTGAAAGAGCGAACAGGGGGTGAGAAACTGGATGTAGTCAAGCTCTTTTGGTTTGGACGTAGAGCATCCAACCGGATACGTAGCCGACGTTTCAAATATAGTTCAGCTGGAGACTGTCCACATGCCAATGGAGTTGCTCTGTATTGAAACAAGATGTTCTGTAACTTAGTCGATAATGGTGCCGGGTCATTTACAGCAGCACGAAGTCGCCTCTTCAAAGTTTGGATGTTTCTCTCAGCTAGCCCATTGGTTGCTGGGTGCCCTGGTGCAATATATTTCTGAAAAATCCCTCTCTCCTTGCAATAGGATCTGAATACATCACTCGTGAAGATAGTGGCATTATCTGACACAAGGACATTCGGGTACCCATGTACGGTGAAGATATTGTCAAGCAGACTGATAGTAGTTGCAGTGGATGGAGCGTCTTTCACCATTCGTACTTCGACCCACTTGGATTTCGCGTCAACACACATCAAGAAATGGTGGTTATCAAATGGCCCCGCATAGTCAATGTGTATGCGTTCCCAATTTTCTTCTGGTTCATCCCAGGGGTGTATTGGAGCTTTTGGTGGATTTGAACGAGTCTGTGCGCACTCTTCACAAGATTTGATAAGCTTCTCAATGTCTTTGTCTAATTGCGGCCAGTAGACATATCGTCTTGCTAACTGTTTTGTTTTCACAATGCCGAGGTGTGTTAAATGTAACTCTTCCAATATTTTTCTTTGTAGTTTCTTTGGGATAACAATTCGGTCTTGACGGAATAGAATACCATTTTCAACTGTATATGGTTCATCCAAGGATTGAGTTTGAAGACGTTGCAGGGTGGCACTAAGTTCTGGGTCTAACATAGTCTCATCACGGATAGTTTCGTACGTAATGGCTTCACTTGACACTTGAAGAATCGTTTCAGCACAGAGTTGTGAAACTTCTGCATTTATTGATGTTTCAATGTTTGGCGAGGTAGATGCAACAGGGGCTCGGGATAGGCAGTCAACATTTTCGTTATCTTTCCCTTTTTTCACTCTTACCGTGTAGTCAAACCCGGAGAGAAACGATGCATATCTTAGGAGCCTTGCGGATGTCATTTGTGGCAGGCCCTTGTTCTGATGAAAAATACGAGACAGAGGTTCATTGTCTGTCACAAGAATGAAATTTCTTGCAAAAATATAGTTGTAGAAGTGTGTTGTGGCGAAAATTATTGCCAGCGCTTCCCGGTCAAGCTGACTGTAATTACATTCTGCTGGTGTTAGGGCACGAGATGCATAGGCGATGGGTCTTTCTTGGCCATCCATCTCATGACTTAATACTGCTCCAACACCAGTAGGACTGGCATCGGTTGACAAGATGATAGGCAGTGATGGGTTGAATGGGGTAAGGACACGTTCACTACATAACTCGGACTTGAGATTCAAGAAAGCTGCTTCACAGGCTGCAGACCAGAAAAACCGTTCACCTTTCCGCAATAACTGCCGTAATGGGTGGGACTTCGTTGAAAAATTAGGAATGAACTTTGCATAATAAGTCACCATACCAAGGAAGCGTCTCACTTCTTCATTGTTTTTAGGGCGTGGCATTTGTGACACAGCTTGAACTTTCTCTGGTGACTTGCGGATCTCATTATATGATACAATATGCCCTAGGTAGTCTATGTTTTCCTTGAAAAATGAGCATTTGCTTTTGTTCAAATGCAGATTATTTTTCGAAAGCCGTTCTAGACAGGCTATTAAGTTCTTGGTGCACTCCTCCTTCGTTGTACCATGTATTATGATGTCGTCAAAATAAGCTTCAGCTTTTGGAAGACCATGAAGGATCTGTGATAATATCCTATTAAATTCTGAGGGGGCAGTTTTGATGCCAAAACTCAGTCGGTGCATCCTGAAGATTCCTTTGTGAGTGGATATAGTTTGAATCATACTACCTTCTTCATCAACCTTCAGATGTAGATATGCCTTGTATAAGTCTAACTTGCAGAAAAATTTTGAGTTTCTAAGACTATGTAGAACATCATTAACTGGTCTTATGGGATGGTTTGCAGAAATCAACCTTGAATTTACTCCACATTTGTAGTCAACACATAACCTAACTCCCCCATTTGGTTTTGGGATAACAACAAGAGGCGATCCCCAATCACTTAAAGCTGTGGGAGAAATAACTCCTTCTGATTCCAATGAAGCGAGTTCCTTTTCAACGCGTTCCCGAAGAGCAAAAGGGACATCACGTTCACGATTGAAGACAGGTTTCACCCCCTCTCTGAGTTGCAGTTTTACTTCAATATTGGGAACGCATCCAATTTTTTCTTCAAAGATTGTACTATACTGATGTAAAATATCCTGAATTGACTGCACTGAGTTGACAGATTCAGTGTGAAGTGATTGATTTGTGTCCTTGTCAATTTCCTTCAGATCAAGGCCGAGGCCCCTGATCCAAACACGACCAAGCAATGCGGCATGACCTTGCGGAACTACAAAAAGATCTGCAACAATTTCTTTCCCTTTGTATGATACTGTGACAACAATTTTTCCTCTGGGTTTGATAACATGATCAGAATATGATCGAAAACAGACATTTGTTGGCTGCAATGGCAAACCAAGACCCAAGGTTGAACATTCGTTCTCTGAGATGAGTGAATATTTTGCTCCCGTGTCGACTTCAAATCTTTGTGATTTATTGTTGAGTTTAACACTGATAAAATATTTATCTGATTCTTGTCCTACTTCAAAGAGATCTTCGATGCATTCCAGTTGTCCTATCCCGAAATTGGTTTCAGGGTGGTCATGCAAGTTGTCATCTATGTTCTCAGTTGCAATGTTGTGTGTATTTGACTGTTGAAGAAGTGTAGTGATACAAACTTTTGCAACATGTCCCACTTTCCTACATGACCTACATTTAAGAGAGTTTCTGTTTGTGCGACAATCTCTTGACCTGTGGTTTGAATTTCCACAATTCAGGCATAATCCATCAATACCTAGTGCTCTATAATTGACAGAACTACGGCGGCCCCTGGACTGTGAACGTGAGTGAGAGCCTGGGCTAGGCTGTTGAACAAAACGTGACTGAGTATCACTGCTATATTGATTCCTACTTCGGTCATTATATGAACTTGTGGCTTTTGTTACTTTGTTTGTGTCCTCTATAGTGTCTGACGGTGTAGTGAGCTGTTTTGACAGCTGATTACTCTCATACCGCGATGCTTCCAAGGCTATAGCCTTCTTCAGGAGATCATCAAATTTCGTGTCATTAGACTGGAGAAGTTTCTCTCTGATCCAATTATCTCGCAAGCCACGTATAAATTGTGCACGAAGAAAAACATCCGCGATTGAAATTCTGGCGTCACATGTACACTGAATATAAAAGTCACAGTCTAGTAAGTGGCTTCTAAGAGTGGCAACAAATCCTGCAATATTTTGACTTTCTTTTTGATTGACGTTCAAAAAATAGTGTTGGGAAACTACGGTTGAGACTTGGGGTGACAGTATTTGCTTGAAATGCTTTACTAGGTCATTATAACCAAGAGACTTGATTGGTTTATCAGGGCCTAAAAATGCAGAGAGATTGTTATAATGAATTGCCCCTATTGATGTACACAAGAGCTGAGCTTTCTTTGTTGGATCGGTGGCATTGTTGAAGTTTGCATAATTTTCAAATCGTTCTAAATACGACACGAATTTTTCCTTTTCAGAATCAAATTTTTCAAAAGGTGTGATGTTAGTGGCTTGTGGGGTTGTGACGGGCTGGTGAGCTTGATACCTTTCAAGTAACTTCTCTTGAGAATCAGTGAAAATGTTCAGTAATTGTTGAAACTGATTTGCGTCCATCTTGACGGAACTTAGAAATAATTTTAAAAGTCACAGTTCAAATATAATAAAATGTTTCAAGATAACAGATTTAAAACACACTGGGTAGTGATCGATGACCGAATATTGTCCTGGGCTTGAGATAAAAAAAAACAACATTGCATAACCTCAAAGTTCGAACTGCGATAAATATTATTTTGAATATGTGGCATGCAGGCACACGTAGCTGAATATACGATGAGTTGCTTAGGATTGTTTACAAGTACTCTGTGTACATTTCATGTCGATTTGCCTGATTCTTGATTTTACTCACGTGGCCGTTGAAACAGACGACGTAAATACCGTACTTCATTGATGTAGGCTATATCTGTACCGGAGAATCAAGTCCCAATTCCTCGTCGCCAACTATTATGTTTGAATAAAGCACATTATAGCTATTATGTTTTGGATAACGGATATTATAACTCTTTAATATGCACACACATCTGAATCTACATCTTAACACAATGAATAACTTACAACTAACATTGTCACAGAGTAAAAGCATATATACACTCCGACCAAGTTCCATAGAGGACATAAACTAGATACATAATACATGCCCTCTATCTCATCTTCTTCCTTGTCCTCAGTTTTATCCTCCTCCATTATCTGACCTTGTTCTTCTTCACCTTGTTCTCTCTCTTGTCCGTCTTTCATTCCTTCTTCTCCGTTATCTGTTTCTCGTTTCCCTTCCACCTTGCCCTCTATCTCATCTTCTTCCTTGTCCTCAGTTTTATCATCCTCCATTTGACCTTGTTCTCTCTCTTGTCCGTCTTTCATTTCTTCTTCGCGACCCCCACCTCGTTGATACTTTTCTTGCTTCTTATTCCCTTCTTCATTTAGTTTTCTATCATTTCCTTTTATTTCAGCAACTGCAGCATAACATACTTCACATATTTTCTCCATTTGTACTTTCATTGAGTCTATCCGCTCACATATCCGTTCACTCCCCTTATCAATGGTGTCACTCCACTTATCAAGGATGTCACTCCTCTTGGTCAACTGCTCCATGAGCATTTGGAAATCACTAAGGTTCATCTCCCCCATTCGTGCTCCTCGTTGGTACGTCATAGTGTAACTATTCTGATCGGGGCCGTGGTTGTTTACTGTACAAGAGGGAGATGAATCATTATTAATACCATTTATTTTTATCACTTCCCATACTCATCACCAATAGCTAATATAAGCTCACATACCATTTATATCATACTGTATCGCTTTCATAAAAACTATTAAATTGACGATTATATATCACTCTCTTAATTGCCAATATCTTTTCACAACCTCCAACTAACTTCAACAAACCAATAATCTTCACAGATAATCTAAAATGGCTTCCTACAATCTCCATAGATAAAAAACTCTCTTACAAAATCCTCCAGTACGGACCCACACAAGAAGTCAAAGATATATATAAAATCATGGAATAAAAAAACAAAAACAAAACAACATCAAAAAAGGTACATAGAAAATGCATAGAGATCTAAAATAGACATTGTATCCACATTTTACAATATGGACACACGGAAGATTTGTCTTGACAAGCACTTAAAGTGCCCCCCCCCCTTTTAAAATGTTGTTTTAATGTGTTTTTTCATATGTCGCATGTTAACATTTTTAAATGTCTTTGTAATTTTGTCACAGTCAAGTGTTTTTATCACCACATCATCTTTTCATGATTATGTTCCATTTTCATCCATTCTTTTTACATATTAGTTTTACCTTTTATCAATGTGTCCTACGATTATACTGATAATCTGTATGCTATTGGCTGATGAAGGGACCATCATAATAGGCCCCGAAACATGTACCAAATGGTTTTAATATAGACCCATATATAAATTTTGTGTATTGATCAGGCGGTTATCCCGATTTTATTATACTTGATTGTCAATCAATACGGAACCATGACTGAGTCTATTGTTCGAGCAATTCTAAACAAAGTGGTTTGGTATCTGCTTCCTATATCAGCCCAAACGTTATACGGAGCTACCCCAAAGCCAAGGAGAGGGCACAGTCAACGTCTAGGAGAGAAAAGGGGAGGTCTTTCATTCCAAAGGATACCCCAGAAAAAAAACTTGCTCTTAAATCAACAAATAAGGAAACAAATCAAAAGAGCTGCAAGAAGAGTTTGTTCAGCCAAAAGAACTTGAAAACCAAAAAGGCAGCAGACATCTCCATGGATGATGATGTTGATGATCCTTCTTATTCAGACAGTTCGTTAGATAATGAAGAAATAGAGCTAGTAACATTTAACCAACTTGCTCGCAAGCCTAAAGAAGGTGACTTCTTTCTGGTAGAGTTTTCTGGGAAACACTCCAGATTCTACGTCGGGGAAGTGAAACGGGATTTAGAAGCAGGAGATTACGAAGTGAAGTTTTGAAGAAAAAGTGCTAAAATGATAGGCAGTTTCTTTTACCCAGAGGTTATTGCTTCAGTCCCTGCAAAAGACATACGATCACTGTTGCCGGTTTCCCTTTTCATATGGCAAAACGAAAAGACAAAAATTTATATCCACTTTGCTGTTAATTTTGGGAATCTGAATGTGCTTTTGTGTTTCTGGCATTAATTCTTTGTTTTAGTGTTTATCTATGTATTTAACGAGTTAAAATAAATTCTTTTCATTGTGTCTCAGTGTGGCCCACAGGTGGGCTACAGTGAGACGGCTGCAACATGTTCTCAATTTATTATTTTTACAGAAAAGTGTGGATGCTTTAAAAATTCTAAGGGTATAAAATTGATGAGCAACAGTCAACCTATATTTCAGTATTTTTATTTATTTATTTGTCTAGAAAATGATTCCCGAGAGCAGAGCTCTGTCGTGGGGAACAGTACATAGTTCATTACATAGATGACGGACTAACTATAAATATGCTAAATTATAATACATTTAGAGTACAGTATACAAATAAGCAATTGAAGTGTATTCAAAGCGACGCTTTTGACACAATACATGACCAAGGAAAAAGCGGTATAATATAATTGGAGAAATGAGACTATAAGCTAATGAACATACTTTGCAGTTATGAGTCAATTAGTGTTGATAAACATAAAATATAAAGATTACTTGGAAGAATGTGGTATCACAAGAGTAAGTTATTATACATTTAGAGTAAATTATTATACATATATTATTATACATTCAGAGTCAGCAAATAGTACTTTTTCAACTTTACACGAAATGGCCCAATTTGAGAGATTCTTGCTAGATCAAGTGGTACCAGGTTGTACACTGAGATGAGCGAGTGCTGCAGTGCATTAACTCCAAATTTAGTCGTTCTATTGCTGACTACATGTAACTTTTTTTAAAAATCTTGTGCAGTGCATGTGAATTTCATTAACGAAGGAGAATGTAGTTTTTGTGGTCATGAGACTATGCAATATTTTATAAATAATTAAAGTAGAGTTGAAATATACAAGCAGTTTCAACGGCAATATATTAGTTTCAGTGTACAGGGTATAAATGATGGAATCCATACATTGATCTTAGAGCCCTGTTTTGTATAACCTCAAGATTATTCAATTTAGTTTGTGAGGCTCTTCCCCAGATGAAACATAGGTATGAAAGCCGAGATTGAATCATTGCGAAGTATATTACACGTAATGTCTGTGTTGTTACATAACACTTAATTTTAGGAAAGATTCCAACTAAAGCTGAGATTTTATTTTTTAGATTCGTTATATGTGATGCCCAAGAAAGAGTATTGTCTATTGTCAAGCCAAGGTATTTAACCTCCTTCACCCACTTAAGTCTGGTAGTACCAAAAGAGATATTTGTTGTTGCATTTAAATCATATTCACATTTATCGAACATCATGCAGACAGTTTTTGAGTAATTAGGTGTTAACAGATTCATTCTTAGCCATTCCTCCAAGACATAACAGTCATGCCGGATATCAGATATAATCTCCTTGTCAGATTTAGAGAAGTAAAACAACGAATATCGTCAGCTAAGAGAGATAATCTACCCTTAAAAGGGCATAAGGTTATGTCATTTATATATATGAGGAATAGAATCGGCCCTAGAATAGATCCCTGGGGCACACCGTACGATACCCTTTGTAAGTTACTTCTATTAGTTCCTATTTTTACAAATTGTTGCCTGTTTGCCAAGTAATGTTTAAACCACAACAATGCCACACCACTCACACCCGCCTTCTCCAGTTTATATACAAGCAGTGGATGACTAACAGTATCAAAGGCCTTTTTTAAATCAATAAAGAATCCAGCAGATTTATTCCCTTTATCTATATTGTTTTGTAATTCGATTATGATATCAACAATAGCTGAATTAACCCCAGCCTTCTCGCGAAATCCATACTGAAATTCAGAAAAATAATGGCATTTCTCTAGATACCTCAAAAGCCTTGTTTTCATAATTATTTCTAAGATTTTTGATAATTCAGATGGTACTGAAATGGGCCTATAATTACCAGGATCTGACCTGTCATTCTGTTTATATGTGGGTACAACACGAGCAATTTTAAGGGGATATGGGACGATACCATTGACTAGTGAGCAGTTGACAAATTTTGAGATGGGTCCTGAGAGGGCACGGTTGCAAGTCTTAAGTAGTTTACTAGTCATGCCATCATAGGAGGTGTTGGTTATCTTAAGATTATTAATGATATCAGATACTTCTTGCGGGGAGCAAGGTTCTATGAAGAATGAATTAGAACCTTCAATGATTGTTGCTGTTCGCTCCGGTAATGGAATAATGTTAGAAGATAATGTGGCAGGAACTGACACAAAGTATTCATTCAGAACATTGCAGATCTCAATTTTGTCTTCTATGCACCTATTATTTACATTTATACTTTTAATATCAGATGTTGTATTTGAGGGTTTATTTAAAACTTCATTGATAATTTGCAAAGTACGTTTTGAATTGTGTATGTTTCTTTGAAATTTATTATCATAATATGTCTTTTTTAGTGATCTTCTCAATGCTGTTATTCTATTACAGTAAACCCTGTACTCTTCTTTTATTATTGTATTATCGGGGAACTTTTTTAATTTGTTGTAACTATGTGATTTTTGCTTACACAATGCAACAAGTTCTGGTGTGCACCAGGGATTCAGGGGATAGTTATTATTCCTACGCTGAGCAGTTCTAACTGTACTTGCACAGACTAGACCATCTTGGATAAATGTAGCTAAGGCTGTGTATGATGCATTAACATCATCCTCTACTAACTCAAAAGTATGGCTTTCATAATAGTTTAGGGCAAGTGTATAATCAATATGTGAGTATTTGTAAGTTTTTGGTATATTTGGATTATTGGTTGCTGTTTTTGAGGAGTCTAAAGAGAAAAGCAATGTACTATGGTCACTGATATCATCAATAATATTATCTACTGTCCAATTACTTAATTTTATGCAGCAATGGAAATGATCAATCAGTGAGCTATTATGACTTATTCTAGTGGGATATACAGTGTTGCAGGAGATAAGACCATAGCTATGCATGAAACATGTATAATTATTAGTCAAGTCATCATGACGGAGAGTATTTATATTAAAGTCACCAGCAACAATTACATTCCTGTGTTTTATGTTATCAAGAATAATTTCTAAGTCTGCACTTGTATGATACCAGTTAGACACAAGAGGATTATAAACAGCCACAATGATGTAGCTCAGACCTGACCTAGAAATCTCTAATGCTAGGATATTATGATCTTTCTGTATATTATATATCAGTTTGCATTGCCAACAGTTACTTTTTGCATAGATGGCAATTCCACCACCTACATCTTTTAAGGTAGAATTTCTAAATGAATGAAAAGCCTCATAACCTGAAATATTATAGAAGATACATTCCCCATTATCTGCAGACAGCCACGTCTCAGAAATGACAACAAAATCCACATTCTGAATAGCATCCAGTCGATCAGCAATCATCTCTAATTTCCCATTTCGTAAGCTTCTAGCATTAAGATACATTATCCTCAAAGATGGGATAGAACTTAGTGAGGAAATGAATTTACCACACTCAAAATATGATCTCCATTGTAATTCACTCATAATTTACTGATAAGTCTGCTAACTTATATAGATTGTACATTATCATTCTATGATCGTGATCCAACGATCGCAAGTAGTTTGTCAATGTCCTGCTCCGTCTTAATAGTAAACACCTCTGAGGAATTGGCTGAAATTTTTGCCAGATTTCTGCCTTGCCGGACAAATACCCTTTTGTTAATATTTGAAAGAAAAATAGCACAGTAGCGCCACCTGGTGAAATAGACATGTACTATAAAGAAGAGAACAAAAGACGAGTCAGTGCAAAGTCGGTGCGTGTTCGCGTGACATGTGACAAGCGTCTCAAAAGATGATTTGTATTTTGTATTTTATTTCTCACTTGATAAATAAAGATTTACATTAAAACTAACAGGTTATGGACCCAGGCCACGTGTAAATGGTATTATCTCGTGAGTGGATCCGAAGCTGAGCGCCTGTGGAACACGTGCTGTATTTTTTGTGAGTAAGGATAACCTCAAAATGGCAACCGGCAGTGACTACAACGTTCAAGTGGATAAACTTGAAGGACCTGAAGACTGGGCAACGTGGAAATGGCATGTGTTGATGGTTTTGTGGTCGTATGAATTGGACAATATTCTTGATGGTTCGAAAAAGTGTCCTGTGTTGCCGGCAGATGCAACTGCGCAACAAAAAGCGGCATATAAGCAGTGGTTGAAAGAAGACGCGAAAGCGGCCAGTTTGCTAGCAGGTGCGCTGGGAAAATCTGTTGCCGAGCTCGTGTTGACGTGCACCAATGCCAGTGAAATTTGGACAAAATTGAGCGCACGGTTCGAACGAAGCAGTACGCAGCGACTGAACATGTTGTTCGAGCCATTCTTCCGAGTGACACGTGACGACAAGGAGGACATCAGCACCCATGTCGCGAAGTTACAGAACCTTTATCAGGATCTGAACGAAGAACTCGAAAAGCACAACGAAAACACGTTATCTGAAAGGATTTTGAACGGTCGAATTTTATCCACGCTGTGAAAAGAATATGATAATTTTAAGGATGTGTAGGACACGATTCCGACGGAAATCAAACTGTGAACTTGTTTATTGAAAAATTGTGCACGATTGAACTGCGTGACCAAGGAAACGTGGAATCGACTGCGTTTGTGGTACTTAGTGCAAGACCAACTACAATCCTCAGACCTTAATGCAGGTCTCGAAAGTGTGAAAATGGCGTATCCGGAAGCCCCGGCATATTGTTTCTTTACATTCGTTGCTGGGATACACTATTTAGCTTTGATTAGCTTCGTTTGATGAAAGTTGGGGTAAACTGTCGCTTATATGTAATTTTTAGTGTCTTCTGTATGTCTCTAAAGTCCAGTTCGCGTTAATGTACTGCAATCGTATGTAAATATGTGATAATACGCTTAATATGGACTGGTTCGTTTGTGTGATGATTGCCCAGTCAACCGATGGCATTGTGTCATTTACTTCGGATGTTGAAGTACCTAAGACTAAAGCATAATAGAAGTGTCTCAAGAATATACACCGCAATGATTTGCTAGTTAGTGACAATATAATAATAGCTTAGTACACGTCAGTAGTGTCGAACTTGAGTACGTAAAGGGAAAAACGCAATGAGCATCTACGACTAGACCAATCCGTTGACGTTATCTTGAATATGTGCAATATGTGCCTCCGTAAATCATTACCAGTCTGGCAGATGTTCTACACTGCCTTGTATACACGCCAAATAATACAGTGAACTTCTATTTTATTGGTTAAGGAAGATGTTCCCCCTGTGCCAAACAGTGAACTCATTGTGATCCGTCATTATTCATACTTTTGTGATTCTTACAGCTTGCAAGTTATTTTTTATTATGATGTGTGTAATAAAGTGTTGTGAGTACCTTGCCAATTATGTTATTATATTGCGACATGATGTGCCGCGATAATTCCGTAAGAGGGAGATGGTGCTTTCCAACCTATAGTACTCTACTAAATCAACTATTTCCAGCGTACAACTATTCCAAACGGTAACAGCGAATGTTTAATAGGTTAGATGGTAACATATTATCGTGTCCCTTGTGTGTAATATTCTGCATAATTATGTTCTGATATCCACACGACGACTTCTTTGCATATTTCAATCAACTAACTCGGTGTGATGTTTTACCCGAGATTTTAGGCAATTCCACGAGAGGTCTTAATTGAATTGTATCTCTATGGCGTTGGTTCGATTATTTTAGGCAACTATTCTCATTCCGATTGTGTACACAAATACCCTGCATGTGCTGGGACAGCACTTCAGTAACCGGGTACTTTCTTCTCTCCTACTTCAGAATCTGTTTGATTTTTTGCTAATAATATTATTCTATATTACTGAACTTAAATACAAATCGTGATAACTCGCCAAAAAAGCTTCTTATTCAACCACAGAAACAGTGAGACTATTGTAGCTGTCCCTTGGGTGAAGACGAAGAAACCTATAATTCGAGGCCAGCACTATATTGATAAATTAATTCAGGTAAGTCAAAATTATTGATGCATATTTCTTCGGAACCTAGTCATGTCTTGTGATATATTATATGCTCTTAGGTGAGTAAAAAATAATAATTTACACGAACTGTGACAAGCCTGATGACATGATCTTAGCTATTGGTAGGGCAACCATCGCCGCCATGTTTTTTCTACATTAAGGTCTGAGGATTGTAGTTGGTCTTGCTTAGTGCTCCCAAGAAGCATTCCCAGTATGGCAGTGGCAAAGGCAGCGCTAATGACAAGTCGAAGATAAATGTTCAACGAGTAAAGCAGAAGTTTCCATGTTTCAAATGTAAGGAATCGGGCCATTGGGCAAGTGAATGTCCAGTGAAGGAGAAAGAGGGTGACACTAGAAACAAAAATAAGGAGAACAATGCTTCGTTTCTGACACATGCTATGAGTGCGTTAGACGGCGACTTTGTTCAAGCCGACGAGTGGTACTGCGACAGTGGCGCCACAAATCACATCACCGCGAACAAACAGTATTGTACAACATACGTCAAGTTTGCTGCTCCAGAGAAGATGTTGCTAGGAAAGCGAGGTGTGAGCATGCTAGCTCACGGCAAAGGAACTGTAAACATTCAAGTGCGGCTGAACAACGCTTGGTTGAGTGCTGAGATGACTGAAGTTTTGTATGTTCCCGATGCAATGGCTCATCAAGAAACATGGCGTCAGTTGACAGTGCAAGTAAGCGGTGCGAGGCGAAAAGCGAATGTATTAGAAGTTTACTGTGTCGAAAGTGTAAAGTAAACTACCCTAAAGGTGTGATTTGTGGTGGTTGTGAGTTAAAAGTGAAGAATACGGGAAGGATGACGACACGACTATCTACAAAGGCCATTAAAGCGGGCCTCGTGGAGTGCAACAGTGTAGGCCTAGAGGTTATGAAGTGCCAGAAATGTTTGGTCTTAGTTGAGGAGGTGAACAGCAAAGACGAGATAATTAGATTGCTCCGGCTAGAGCTAGAAGCTGTAATTAAAGATTTGGAGAGGGCCAAGGAGGCAAACAAGACCATGGAGGAAAATTTGTCAAACTTGGAGTATTCTTCTTCCATGGTTGGTATTTTAAGTTCGGGGATTGGCGGGCAGATGGCAGCAGATGGCGGGATCAACAGTGACCGGAAGTCAAGGAGATCCAAGCGCTCAGATATGACTGACGGACGGTTGGCGGAGGAAAGACTGGAGCTGGACACCGTCGAGGGAGATCGAGTGGAGCAGGTATGTGATGAAATAAGGGAAATGTCGGTCAACGGAAGAAGAGAAGAGGAAGTGTGCCGGTCCTTGGTTATTGGGGACTCAATAACTAGGCGCTTGGGAACAGGGCTTCAGGAAACAAATACTTAAGTGAAATGTTTTCCTGGTATAAGGACTGAACAATTGAGAAGAAAAGTGATGTTAATGGGAGGGAGTGGAGAACTTAAGTCAGTTCTAGTACACGTTGGGACAAATGACCTAAGGAGCTCTCCTACTACAGACAATATAGGAAATGACATTAAAAACCTGATAAGAGCATGCAGGGAGAAGTATAGAAATGCTTCTATTGCAGTGAGTGGGATTTTATATCGGCGGGACGTAGATTGCAGGTATGTGGATGCAGTAAATGGTGTACTGGACTGGATTTGTGGTGAAGAGGAAGTTCTATATATTAACTCTGGACTGTGGATAGAAGACAATGATTTGGGGTGGGATGGTCTCCACTTAAATAGGCGAGGTTCGGCCAAACTGGGACAACTCTATGGAAGGGTCATTAAAAGTTTGTCAAAAAACCCACCAAGTGTTTAAGAGATGATTCATCCCAAACCAGTAAAGGGGATAGTAAACGGAGCAAGATAGTTGCTAGTCTTGGGTACAAAGGGCATTATCAGGGCTTCAAGTGTCTTCTGGTAAACTGTCGTAGTGTAGTTAGAAAGGGCATAACATTTGGAACCATGGTAGAACTATATGATCCAGATGTTATTATCGGGACTGAGTCATGGCTAGTTGAAAATGTTGTGGAAGGGGAGGTATTTCGTATGGGTTATAGGGTATACAGGAGGGACAGGGGAAGCACGGGAGGTGGGGTATTTATACTAGTTAAGGATATATTTAGGAGTCATCTAGTGTTTACAGATGAAGTAAATGAGATTCTGGGGGTTAGGGTTGGTTCTAAAGATATGGTAGACATTTTGGGTGTATATAGAACAGGGAGGGGTGAACGGGATGTAAATCTAGGAACAACGTTAGTAAATTATGCTATGGAGGCTGACCGGGCAGGAAGAAATTTAATTGTAGGGGGTGATTTTAATATGCCAAGAGTGGACTGGGAAGGTAGGGCAGATTCTCAGGAACATTATCAATTGCTGGCCAACAAAATAATATGGGAGGGGGGCTTTGTTCAAGTTATCGAGGGAAGCACTAGGGGGAACAGCTTATTAGACGTGTTTTTGATCAAGCCTGAGGATATTTGGGTCAAATCAGAGATCATTGAAGGGATATGTGACCACAAGGCTGTTGTAGTAGAGGTTAAGTTGGGTATTGAGAGGCAGGTTAAGAGGGAGACAAGATTGGTAAAGCAGTATTACAAAGCTTATAAAGAAAAGATTGGGAGTTACCTAGCTGAAAATTTCAATCAGTGGATAGAGGGGGGACAAAATGTAGATAAACTGTGGGCTGGTTTGAAAACCATAATTCTAGATTGTGAAATAATACATGTGCCATTTAAAAATGTAGGGGCGACTACTGATCCACCTTATTACAATAATGAGGTAAGAAGATTAAAGAAGAAATGTAGATTAGTAAGCAATAGGCTCAGGAAGGGGATAGGCCACCGAATAGAATTAAATAGGTTAAGGAGGGAACTGGACAGGGCTAAGATAGTAGCTAAGAAACATTTTATGGGTAGGCTGGTTGGCGGGGGATGCCTTTCAAGGAACGGTGGAGAAATATGTATGTCTATTTAAGGGGAGTGAGAGGAGTTCAAGGCCGAATACCTGATATCGAGGGGGAAGATGGAACGTTGCTGGTGGAAGATGGGGAGAAGGCTGAAGCATTTAATAAGGTGTATGGTAAGGTGGTGGGGATTGTTGGGGAGGGAAATGTAGATCAGAAAGTAGAGCAGGGTATTGAGGACGGGAAGAAATTTAGATATGTAAATAAGGATATCTATAATGCAATACGGGGACTGGGGTCAAGAAAAGCAGCTGGGGTAGATGAGATAAATGGGGAATTGTTAAAGATTATGGGATGGAACATTGTACCTTATTTAAGGTTTCTGTTTGATTTTTGTATAAATAATGGGGTAGTGCCTGATGACTGGAAACAAGCTCTGGTAGTTCCGGTATATAAATGGAGAGGGGAAAGGGGGGATAGTGATAGCTACAGACCTGTCAGCCTAACATGTATTATATGCAAAATTTTTGAAGGAATTATAAATGTTTACATAAGGGAATGCTTAGGGAATAGTAGGTGGTTGGCAAATGAACAGCATGGTTTCAGAGAGGGATTTTCTTGTGAATCACAACTATCAGGCTTTCAGCAAGATATCAGTGAGGCCTTGGATAATAGAGGTCAAGTTGACTGTATTGCAATTGATCTTTCAAAGGCTTTCGATAGGGTCAATCATGATATCCTATTAAGGAAAATGGAGGTTGTGGGATTGGACAGGAGAGTAGTACGATGGGTGAGATCCTTTTTAAAGGGGAGAAGTCAAAGGGTAAGGGTTGGAGGGTCAGTGTCAGAACAGTTAAGGGTGGGAAGGGGGGTACCTCAGGGAAGTAAATTGGGACCTTTGCTATTTCTCATGTATGTAAATGACATAGGAGTTGAAATATCATCCCAGATAAGATTATTTGCTGATGATATAGTAGTATACAGGAGGATAAATCATCTGGACGACTGCGGAATTTTGCAGAGGGACCTGACTCTCATACAAAGCTGGGCAGATGAAAGTGATATGTTGATAAATTCAAAGAAATGTCAGGCAGTGCGATTTGTTAATAAAAGGAATCATATTGTTTTTGAATATTCAGCAGGGGAAAATAAAGTTGTATTTGGGGACGAATGTAGGTATTTAGGTGTAACTCTGGGGAGTGGGAATTTTCACTGGGGTAAGCACATAGGGGAAATAGTGAAGAAAGCATACAAGTCACTACATATGGTTATGCGTGTGTTTAAAGGGGCTGGCAGAGAGATTAGGGAAAGGGCATACATGTCCCTAGTCCGTCCTCTGCTGGAATATGCTGGGGGAGTGTGGGATCCATACCAAATGTATTTAATAAAGGAATTGGAAGGAGTACAAAGGAAGGCCGCCAGGTATGTAATGGAGGACCACAGATCGACGAGTAGTGTAAGTAGGATGATTCAGAATTTGGGATGGGAAAGTCTGGCTAGTAGACGTTCAAGAGCAAGACTAGGGGGTATTTTCTTAGCTTACAAGGGGGAAATTGCTTGGGAAGACATTAATGAGGGATTGGGAAAGGGAGGTACTTATATGGGCAGATACAGTCATTCGTGTAAATTAAAATTAAGTCAGTGGAATAGTAACTGGGGCAAATATTCTTTCATTGGGAGGGGGGAAGTAGAATGGAACAGTTTGCCAGAGGACATTTTCAGCCCTTTGCCTTCTAATGTTGGAAAATTTAAGGAGTTGGTGAGAAAGCACCAGATCAGGAGCCAGTGACATGACATGAATGAAGAATAGTGTAAATTATCCTTATTCGTAAGTTATATTTGTTTCTATTATTATTATTTTTTTCTTATACCAATTATTCCTTGTATCTAAAATGTAATCTTTTAGTTGTATGAATAATTTATTTTGTTTAGTGTTTTTGTTGTTGTAATTTGCCACCATGGACAGCGTCCACATTTGCAAATAAATATATGTACTGTACTATCTGTTTTCTGTGAAAGCTGCTGCAAGGAAAGGTTTCTGTGCAAGACTTGACGACCAAACTGTTATAATTGAAGACAAGGTTACTGGAAATGCGATGATGGCTGGTCGTGTGAGTCATGGTCTGTATGTACTTGACATGCGCGTCGTGAAACCAGCGCAACCCATTCAAGTGAATTTAGCTACATCGTCGGACAAACTGCAGATCTACCATGAACGATTTGGTCATCAACACAAAGCGCATGTCAAGAATGTACTGAAGCAGATGAACATCAATGTAGACATGTGTAAAGAGGATATCTGCGATGGATGTGCACTGGGAAAAAGGCATCGACTGTCATTCAAGACACGAATGAATCGACCAACAGCCACCGGTGAACAAATCCACGCCGATGTGAATGGACCAATGTCTACTGAATCTCTTGGAAAGGCACGCTATTACGTATGTTTCAAGGATAATTTCAGCAAGTTTCGACGAGTTTTCTTTTTAAAGCACAAAAGTGAAGTGTACACCGTTCTGGAACAGTTCCTGAATGAAGCCAAAACAAATGGACAAGTCGTGAAGCTGTTCAGGTGTGATGGAGGAAAAGAATTTGATAACAAGAAGGTTTCTGAACTACTCGCAAGCAGAGGCATAGAACTCAGCATTACTACGCCGTACACACCACAACAAAACGGAGTTGCGGAACGTGAAAATCGGACGATTGTGGAGTGCGCAAAATCTATGCTGAATCCCAGAAAGTTAACGAAACAACTTTGGGCTGAAGCCTGCAACACTGCGGTGTACATCCTGAATCGCACTGGAAAGTCATCCATTGAATACGAATCTCCCTATGAATTGTGGTATGGACGACCAGTGGGAAGTCTCAGTCATCTGAAGATCTTCGGAACAGAATGCTACGTGCATATCGACAAGAATTTTCGCTCAAAATTCGACGACAAAGCTGTTTTTGGACATCTGGTTGGGTACGTGAACGACAGGGATTGATTTAGAGTCTGGATTCCAACTCAGGGAAAGGTTGTTCTAAGCCATGATGTGAAATTCAAACCTGAAGTTGTCTGCAATCTGCGCGCCAACGCCGGAAAGGTTGAAGTCACGCTTGAAGAACGTGTGGAGAGGAATCAGTCCAATTCATCGTCTGATGTAGGCCTACAGAGGAGATCAGAGTCAGATGAGAACTTAAGCGAAATTGAAGATTTTGCTTCGGCATCCAGTTCCGGAGGAAGCGAAGATGAGGAAGAAGGAGAGACTGAAGAAAGAAGGAAAAGCAAACGTGAAAGTAAGAAGCCATCGTGGATGATCAGTGGAAATTACATGTACATGGCTGGACCATCTATCGTTGAAAAGAATCCTGACTCATACTCTGAAGCGCTGCAGTCTAGTGATAAATGTCAGTAGCTGAAAGCAATTAACGAAGAATTGGAGTCCTTAAAGGAAAATGATACCTGGAAATTGGTTGAGTGTCCAAATGGTGCACGGGTCCTGAAAAATCGGCGGGTTCTTCGACAGAAGACAACGGACAGTGGAGAAGTTCGCTTCAAGGCACGATTGGTAGCCAAAGGCTATGTGCAACAGCAAGGAATCGATTATGAAGAAACATTCAGCCCTGTTGCACAGTATGATACCATTCGAGCTCTGTTGGCAGTAGCTGTTGAAAAGGAGATGAAACTTGGTCAATTTGATGTCAAAACGGCCTTCTTGAACGGCAAGCTTGAAGAAGATGTGTTCATGGAACAGCCAGAAGGTCATCAGGACGGTACTGGCCGAGTGTGTCATCTAAAAAGAAGCTTATGGTTTAAAACAGGCTCCACGCTGCTGGAACAAGCGTTTCAAGAAATTTATGGAGAAAGCTGGATTCAAAAACAGCAAAGCTGATCCTTGTCTCTTTTACAGCAACAAAAATGGAAAAGGGTTGGCTGTTGTAATCTTTGTGGATGATGGTCTGGTAATTGGCAATGCAGAAGACATCGAGCAGTTCATGGAAAAACTTCAGCAGGAATTTCACACGACCAGAGGATCTCTCAACAATTTCCTGGGCATGAAGATACAACAAAACCATGATGGATCAATTGCAATCAGTCAAGAGGATTATACGAGGAAAATCCTAGAAAAAATTGGGATGGCAGAGTCAAATGGAGTGTCTACCCCAGTTGGACGCGAAGAAAGTGAAGACGGAGAAAAGGTTTCGGCCAGGGTTCCTTATCGTGAGGCGGTGGGATCCTTGATATACCTGACTACAGCTACACGTTCACATATCGCATTCGCGGTCAACAAAGCTGCTCGAGCCATGAAGAATCCTACAGTTCAAGACTGGAGTCAAGTGAAACGGATATTTTGATATTTAAAGATCACAGTGAACCATGGAATCGTCTATAGGAAAGAGGACGTTTTGAAGGTCTACAGTGATGCTGACTACGCCGGTGACAAGAGGACGAGACGTTCAACGACGGGTGTCATTTCGACCTACAATCATGGAGCTGTATCGTGGAGAAGTCAGTTACAGATGTCTGTGTCAACATCGACAACTGAAGCTGAAATTGTGTCTGCAAGTGAAGGAGCAAAGGAGTTGATTTGGCTGAAAAGGCTGTTTTCTGAATTACTGTGAACTGCTGACAAACCTCCTACGCTTTACATCGACAATGCTGGTGCAGTAAAATTGGCTAAAAATCCGGAGTACCATCGAAAATTCAAGCATATTGAGGTACGTCATTTCTATGTGAGGGAAAGATTTTTGGACGGAGACCTTGAGCTGGAGCACATCGACGGGACCAATCAATTAGCTGATCTTCTAACTAAACCTCTGGATAGGGTCAGATTCGAGATGCTGCGTGAGAGGATTGGCGTGCAGAAGATGATATCTTAGTGGCTGAAAAGTGTTCAATAGTTCATCTTTTTTATTTTTTTTATTTGTATTTGATTTTTCTTTGGAGGAAGTGTTAATATTTGAAAGAAAAATAGCACAGTAGCGCCACCTGGTGAAATAGACATGTACAATAAAGAAGAGAACAAAAGACGAGTCAGTGCAAAGTCGGTGCGTGTTCGCGTGACATGTGACAAGCGTCTCAAAAGATGATTTGTATTTTGTATTTTATTTCTCACTTGATAAATAAAGATTTACATTAGAGCTAACACCTTTCTAGTCCCATATTTCTTGCTTCGCGAGCTTTCTTAAACAGGGTCTCGTTGTACGGGGTCAAATGTTCATTCAGGTAGATATTAACCTGAGGGCCATGAAATCCTAGCAGACAAGTGCTCAATTTCTTGAGGCGTCTAGCAGCTTCTAGAAGAACATCCTTCCTGGTTCTCTGAACAAAACGCACAACGATGGGCTTTGGAGAGTTTTTATTGTAGGATGACACCCTATGAATGGTGTCAATGTTCTGTTCCTGAATAGGCACATCCAGAATATTGCCTATCTTCACCATAATATTCACAAGGTATTCATCTTGCGTGAAAGGAACACCTGTAATCTTCAGATTGTTCGCTCTCGAGTACTGTTTCAATCCCTCAACATCAGTTTTGAGGCTTGATACATCTTCCCGGAGCTTTACACTAGATCCCTTAACACTCTGAACCTCTGCAGTAACGGCTTTAAATTCCATTTGCATCCTGCCCATTTCGATAGAAAACTCGTCAAATTTATCACAGACGAATTCAACAGAGGTTTTCAATTCGGTGTATACCGTTTCTAAATCGTTAAGTTTACGAAGAATTCTATCAAATTTGGACGTAATAGAACTGTCAATTGATGATTCTACAGACGTGTGCTGGTTGTGATCAACTGACGCCGATACACACGATAAACATACCCATGTCCGATCCTTCCTTGGGAGAGTCTCCAGATGCTCGATCTCATGTTTCTGCATTTTTAAACATTCTTCACTCATATGCCACCATTTACAACACTTCTTACACTTTAATTTCCTTTGATTCGCTTTAAATTTCTCAGAGCACACAATACATACGTCCGCCATGTTGCTTGATTTTCATATCAGTCAAAGACATTTTCATATATTGAAAAATAAGGCAGTATACTAAAATATATTTTTTCTGTCTCACTGTGGCCCACGTTCCTCTATATACCTATTAGTACTTTTATTTTATATATGTACATTCTGACGTGTCCTATATCAAAAATGTATTGTATACATGTATTTGATCAAATGGAAAATAAAATATATCTATCTATGGGTTATTCACAGTTTTATGAAAAATGTATCATTGTAAACATGAATACCTTACAAATAGACTAGTTTTTAACAAATTTTGAGAATTGAACTATACAAAAAGAAAATACTGTAACGCGCAATTTGTCATTAGCATGGATGTCCCTAGTCATAACTTCCTTTTTTGCTATTGTATTTATTGAAGTATGAGGGTTTTCCCCTTATGAATGCATAAATTTGATTTGCATATAAACCTTAACTTATATTTTTAAATAATAATTATTAGAACCAAATAAATAAGTCGGTGATTTGTTTAAAAATCTGTAATTAGCGTGGATAAAAATAAAAAGGCCCCAGAACAGGAGCGAACTTTCGTTTTGCACTGGGGTAATATGTGTGTCGCAGCACTGATTCACGTTGTACTGGTGGACTGTGTCTTGCTGAAGTGGTTGTGATTTTTAGAGACTTCTTTACTCCTGCATTCACGGTACGTACAGTGCTCAAAATAAGTTTTGCATATTGTTTATTTTGTTATGTGTGTACAATCACATTATAAACAATATAGGGTACATACAAAGAAAAACAACACTCAATCTGCTCTGAAAAATAGACAAATACACAACGAATACCGTAACAAAAGTGATAATGTGGGACTGAACACACAAACGTCCTTTTCATGTTGGGACATATCAATACCGTGTATGTCCACCATGACCTCTAAGGCATGCTTGCAGATGACGAGGCATACTGAGCACCAACGAATCCAACGTGGTTTGGGGTAGATTTTTCCACTCTTGGACAGCAGCTTCAATCAGTTGCTGTTTATTTGTTGGAGTATTGGGACGGTGCGAATTTGCCCTCTTGAGCTCTTTCCATGCATGTTCAATACAGTTCATGTCCGCAGAAGAGGCAGACCACACCATTCTCTGTATACAATGCATCTGAAGGAACTCATTGATCACCCTAGCTCGATGGGCACGAGCATTATCGTCCACTAGTGTAAAGCTCTCACTCATTGTGGCAGAGAATCCTGTAACGACAGGTTCAAGGATGTTGTATCTGTACACCAGACCAGTCATGGATGAAGGGCTCGTGAAATCACTCACCCATTCGTCGCCATACTCGAATGCTCCTCCTGTATGGTTGCAAACCAATGGTGACTTCATCAGTAAAGAGAGTACGCTTCCAATCTTCTTGCTGCCATGGCCGTTGAGTTATTGCCCACCATACACAAGCTGCCTTATGCTGTGGCTTCAGAGGAGGTTTTGGCGCAGGCACCCTTGACATCAACCCTGCTTTATTCAGCCGATTGCGCACTATCTGGCCGGACACATTCACTTCAGTGGTCGTTCGAAAATCCTGGCGGAAGGACGTGGCAGTACCAATGGGCCTACGACGCGACGTGCTAAAACCAACAGATACCGATCCTCCATGCGAGTGGTTTTGCGGAGGCGTCCAATTCAGGGTCGATCAGAAACTGTTTGGGTATCCCTGATTTTTTACACTCCCTCGAGACATCACTTTGACTCGCTCCAACACGCATAGCAACATCCACATGTCAGAATCACTCCTGAAGCAATCTTACAATTCGAATGCGAACTCTTGCCATGTTTACAGTATCTCCATCTTCCCCGTGCACTCGAAACCAACTGTAGTGGTGGTGTTAAACGGACGGACATGAGACGTGCCTCCTAGCGAAAAAATATTGCAAGATTCGTCCGGTGTACAGTCATTGTGTGGCTCTAAGCATGACTTACAGTGCGTACTGTAATCGTGTTTGCAGTATCTGTTAGAATAAATGGCAGGAGAATGACGACCGATGACGACTGGGCGTATATGCAGGATAAACGTTTAATACGGTACAAACTAACTTACTAAGTCACATACAGGCGTAATATAAAAAGGAAGGAAAATGAATCAACAAGAACAATATAGTTACTAAAACCGCCACCAAGGGCGTTGCGCTTCTAGGCCCTTCATTCAAACCAAAGGATATCAGTTGTTGGGTTACATATTTCTAACATACCCACTTAAACCAATAGCTGATCTAGAACGTAATAGACAGTCAACCAGACTTCAATCATACAGTAACCTACATAAACATAATACAATTCCTGAAAACATTTTGGAACACATTGTGTACTTGAAGTGCTGAACCTAATATTTGCTTTTTGCGAAGTCAAATTTGGCATCAGTGGCCTTTTTACGGAAATGCTTTAAATTTGAAGAAGATAGGACCATTTATGGAAACGTTAGCACGTCTGGAATCGAACTAGCCAAGATACAATGATTTATGGTACAATTTAGTGCGAGAGAAAAGTAGTATTTGTGAGCTTATTGATAGAAAGATAGATCGATTTTTATTAATTCCATTTGATCAAATACATGTATACATTACATTTTTGATATAGGACACGTCAGAATTTACATCTATAAAATAAAAGTACTAAAAAGTATATATTACTATATTATATAACTATTTATAACTTATTATAATAACAGATCTTAAGAGATACAATCTTATTGGACAACTATTTACACCTTACTCTATTATCATAATATGAAAACTTAATTCCATAAATACAACAACTTACACCTAGACGTAAGAATAGTTATTAGAGGTAAGAATAGTTATAAAAGAGCTAAATAATAAATTCTGTGCTGGCATTGATGGCATCCCTGATGCATTTTTAAAGAAATGCGCAGAAAATATAATAAATCCACTTACGCACTTAATAAACAGTTCAATTCTCTCAGGAACTTACCCGGATATTTTGAAGTTATCAAAAGTAATTCCAGTTCACAAAAACGGTTCAAAAGATGAATTAGATAACTATCGTCCTATTACCTTACCAACCGGTATTGCAAAAATTGTGGAAAAAATCATGTATAAGAGACTGATAAGTTTTATAGAAAATAATAAAATATTATCAAACTCACAACATGGATTCAGAACGGAATAATCTACAAAGACACCAATTTACGAATGTAGTAATAGTATACTGAAATTAATTGACAATAAGGAACATGTAACTGGCCTATTCTTGGATTTATCGAAAGCATTTGATGTTGTTGACCATAAAATCCTCCTTACAAAACTAAATCAATATGGTATTAGGGGTCTAGTTAATAAGGCGTACACAAATAGTAAACTTGAGACACAAGGATGATGGAACCAAATTACTTAATGAAACATTGTCCAATGAGGGAATTATTAAATTTGGAGTACCCCAGGGATCGGTTTTGGGCCCACTACTCTTTCTTCTATATATCAATGATATAACACAGAACGTTCATTCACATAAGGAAATTTTGTTTGCGGACGATACAACACTCGTAATAAAAGGTGAAACTAAACAGATCATACAGCAGTCTGCTGACTCCGTTACAGGAGAGTTAACCAAATTGTCACAAGATAATCACCTCAAATAATAAACTATAAAAAACAGTATATCTAAATGTCCACACTATACAGAATAGGAATCCTGCGAAGCCCAATATAACATTAAATGGTCATCAAATAGAAAATAAATCTGAAACAAAGTTTTTAGGACTATGGATACAACATGACTTGAAATGGAATAAACATATACAATATCTGAATACTAAACTGAACTCGATGTGCTTTGCGTTACGTATTTTGAAAACCTGCACTAGCATGCACACATTAAGAGATACTTATTTTGCTTATTTCCATTCATACTTAAGATATGGGGTCATATTTTGGGGTATGTCGCCAGATGTACTAAGCACGTTTAGGATACAAAAGAGGGCGATTAGAATTATGGCAAATGTAAACTCTAGAGAATCATGTAGACCTCTGTTTAAAGATTTAAACATTCTCTCTCTGCCCTGCATATATATCTTTGAAAGTATTATGTTTTTTAAAAATAATTTAATGAATAAAGATGTTTTTCTTAAAACAAACAATGATGTTCATAGGCATAACACAAGACAAAATCAAAACATTATGTTTCACACACACACACAAGCATATATCAAAATGGAACTTTTCACACCGGAGTTAAATCATACAATAAACTACCCCAGTATATAAAACTGGCCCCAGAAATAAAAACCTTTGATAGAATGTTGAAAGCTTATCTGCAGTGCCATTGTTTTTACTCTGTAGTTGAATATCTTAGCGTATAGGAGCGATGAAATCTATGATTATATTTTACTTTTCTATTTTCACTGTAATACCTAGCTGTATGTTGTTGTATTTATAGAATTAAGTTTTCATATTATGGTAATAGAGTGAGGTGTAAATATACTGAAAAAAAAATGGAAATTGCAACACCATGAAGGCATTGGTCGTTTGTGTTGATTTTCAAGATATGTAAACGATCAAAGTTTCAGACCCGTTGGATTGTTGCTACAGGTCTCCCCACGTGATTGGACGCGGAGGAATCAACTCCAGTATACGGACTCGTAGCGTAGTTGACTTGCAGTCTGTGCAGTGAAGTGTTCTCCGTCAAACATGTCTCGACGACAGAGAAGAGCACGCTATCAACAACTGTCGCCGTTTGAGTGGGCTCGGATAATTGGGCTGTGTGAGGCTGGATTATCGCTAAGGACTGTCGCTGCACGTGTTGGCCGACAGGCATCTACGGTACAACGTGTATGGTAGCAGTGGTCATATGAAGGTCCCCACACTCGAAGACCTGGCACAGGCCCAGCGCGACATACAACTGTGGGAGAGGATCGCCGCATCATTCGGATGGCCCGGATGGAACCCCATGCAACAGAGGCGCAAATTCGAGCAGCTGTGGCACCCCACGTTACACAACAAACAGATGGTAATTGCCGGCGTGCAGCTGGCTTACGATCCCGTGTCCCTGCAGAAGGTGTTCCATTGACCCCAAAACAGCGACGTGTAAGGCTGGCCTGGTGTCGAGAACGATCGACGTGGGTCAACGAATGGCATAGGGTCCTCTTTAATGATGAATCGCGCTTCTGTCTTGCCCGCAGTGATGCCGGAATCCTGTGCGACGACGTGCCGGGGAGAAGGGCCGCCCAGACCTTATTGTCGAGAGGCACACAGGGTCAACACCAAGCATTATGGTCTGCGGAGCTATTGGCTTTAATCTGAAATCACAATTAGTGCTTGTTGAGGGCACTATGACTGCTCGAGAGTACGTTGATAGGGTACTCAATCCAGTGGTTGTCCCTATGATGGTGAACATTGCCATTGGGTTGTTTCAGCAGGACAATGCCCGGGTTCACACTGCACGCATCTCCAGAGAAGCTCCTCAGGACATCACAACCATAGAATGTCCCTCCAGATCCCCGGACCTCAGTCCTATTGAGCATATGTGGGACATGATGGGTCGACAACTGGCCAACCGTCCTCAGCCACCCACAACTCTGGAACAACTGACCCGTGAAGTGCAGCAAGCATGGGCCACAATTCCTCAGGAAGCGATCCAGGGCCTTATTGACTTCATGCTTTGCCGAATTCATCAATGTATTGCAGCTCGTGGTGGGTACATCCTGTATTGATTGTTGTCCAAACTTGCGGTCAGAGGGACCTGAAAGTGTAATCATCGAATCACAACCGAACACTCGTCCTGCATGTTCAATTGCTGCAATGTAGCACCACTCTTTCTGGGTGTTGCAATTTCCATTTTCTTCAGTGTAGTTGTGCAATAAGACTGTATCTATTAAGATCTGTTGTTACAATAAGTTATAAATAGTTATAATATTAGTAATACGAGGCACGTCCAGAAAGTAAGTTCCGTTTGGTAATAAAATTAATATTTATTGCACAACATTCTACACCTCTTAAACTACTTTTCCACATAACTGCCGAACTTTTGCAGGCATTTGTCATAGCGTGGCACAAGTTTTTGGATACCTTCTTCATAGAAGTTTGCCACCTGTGTCTTCAACCAGTTGGAAACATCTTCTTTCAGCTCGTCGTCATTGTTGAAGTGTTGACCGCCAAGGAAAGACTTGAGATGTGTGAACAGATGAAAGTCGCTAGGAGCGAGGTCAGGGCTGTACGGAGGGTGGTCAAACACGTCCCAGCCAAATCCCTGTAGGAGGTTTTTCGTCACATTTGCAGTGTGTGGTCGTGCGTTGTCGTGAAGAAAAACAACACCTTTTGACAGCAACCCTCGGCGCTTATTCTGTATTGCGCGGCGCAATTTCCTAAGTGTCTCGCAGTAAGCATCTGCGTTGATTGTTTGACCACGCGGTAAGAAATCAATGAGTAAGAAGCCTTTCCAGTCCCAGAACACTGTGCACATCATTTTCCGAGGAGTCAAGATTTGTTTCGGCTTAACCTTTGCTGGGGATGAAGTGTGCCTCCATTCCATTGATTGCCGCTTACTTTCAGGGGTGTCGTAAGAAACCCAAGTTTCATCTCCTGTGACTATCTGTATCAGAAATTCTTCGCCGCCTTCATTGTAACGGGTCAAAAACTGAAGTGCACAACCCATCTGTTTTGTTTTGTGTTGCTCCGTAAGAATCTTTGGTACCCAACGTCGGCAAAGTTTACGAAAGTTCAGTTTTCGGTAACAATTTCATGAATTAGTGATCGTGAGATTTGGGGAAATTCCATAGCGAGAGCACTAATTGTACACCTGCGGTTTTCCCGGATCTTGTCATCAATCGCGTGAACCAGTTCTTCTGTAGCCAAAGATGGACGCCCACTTCGTTCTTCATCGTGCACTTCACTACGTCCTTCATTGAACTGTCGGACCCATCTTCTCACCATTGAATCACTCATCGCATTTTGTCCATACACTTCGCAAATTTGCCGATAAATTTCAATTGGTTTCACTTTCCTAGCATTCAGTAAACGAATCACAGATTTGATTTCACAAGCGGCGGGATTTTCAATCAACACCGACATTGTACGAGTAAACATGCACAACAACGCGTACGTGGCTGACAGCGCTCTCCAAATGGCGCACGTTGCTTCTCCTTGATACAGAGCCTCTACCGCGTATATGCGGAACTGCGCTGCAGCGGAACGTACAACTAGTTGAAGACACAGGCGGCACACGTCCATGAAGAAGGTATACAAAAACTCGTGCCACGCTACGACAAATGCCTGCAACATTTCGGCAGTTATGTGGAAAAGTAGTTTAAGGGTTGTAGAATTTTGTGCAATAAATAATTTTTCTGTATCTGTACACAATTTAATGTTATTACCAAACGGAACTTACTTTCTGGACGTACTTCGTATATACCTGTTAGTTCTTTTATTTTATAGATGTAAATTCTGACGTGTCCTATTTCAAAAATGTATTGAATACATATATTTGATCAAATGGAATTAATAAAAATCTATCTATCTATCTAACATTTAAATTAGAAAAGTAAAATATAGATTTCATCGCTCCTATACGCTAAGATATTCAACTACGGAGTAAAACTCAAACTATCACTTGGGGCGGTGCGGTCCGTCCAACATGGCGGGGATAGGTAGGACAAACACTCAATAACACATGATTGTTATGGAACACTTTCGTATTATCCTGTCATAATCAGTAAATGTGATCCTTAAATTACTGACAGTCTTATATTATGTACAACAGTGCAATACACGCGATCTAGTTTGTGCGTTCTCCTGGATTTTATGTGTGAATTAGCCTACGTATTAACTTATCAAGCATTGATTGTATGCTCGATTTGTTTTTGTGCATTTCGAATCATGACGCGGTTACGTTTCAAAGCTATATTCGCGTTTGCCAACTGCAACATAGACTTCAGAAACTTTACAAAACGGGTATTATCACTGAGTGTTATTTTCAAATATGCCTTATGAAAGATTAGGCCTACGGTAGACTACACATGATGAAACATTTTGGTCAATTTACGGCTTTGAGCTCCAGACGTCGCTGCTCCGCCCCACATGGTTACAAGAGAAATTGGAAGGAGAAAGCTCAAAATTAGCAGTTTCAATTTTCTTGTAAGGCAGGTGCACCAGAATGTTGCAAACATGTTTTTATCACTGCTTTTGTCTGTCACAGGTAGGCCTAATTAGGGCCTATTAGTCCATTATTATTATTATTCGATTATTATAAATAATAAGTGGCTAGACTGTCTCCCAACGACCACACCAAGTCGTTCCTGATCTCCGTATTCATTCGTTATCGCCACCTTTCGACCATTGCTATTTGCATCTTTTAGAATAGGCTATAATGAAAATTCATATCCGTAGCCCTCTTATACATCGGCTTGCAGCCGTAAACTGAGAAATATACTTTTCTTTTACTCATTTTGTATTCTAATAATGAGTAAAACTCATAATTTGTGAATAAAAACACAAATAAATTAACACGCTCTGTTCACCCATACAAGAAACAATACGAACTGTCACCACGCGGTAGATTTATCCTACTGGTGAGATTCTTATTTTCACAGCTAGATGGCATATCAGATAGCTGGAGTTGCCAACTGCAGGCAAACGTCTGATAAACGCCAATACCTTTGATGTGATGTCGACTAGGGGGAGATTGGAGGACTCGACAAACATGTTTTTTTTTTTGAAGCTGCACATATCAGAATCCAGGAGACAAGCTCGATATAGTTTGGAAAGAGAAAAGTGTGCCGGAAGATCGAACGCACGACACGAGTTGCGACGGAACAATACGAGATGACACGAGGTAACCCGAAGCAGTTTTGGAATGGGTAATCACGTGATTCGAATGTACGATCGTATTCCCGAATGGAATAATTACTTCAATTACATATATAATTAATATGGAGAAGTAATTCCAAGAACAAGTACCGAGTTTGATGAAGAAAAATATTTTACATTTTTCTGTATTTATAAAATTAAGCAAGGAGGACCTCATTTGGTTAGAATATTTATTTAGAAGATTCTAGCGGGATTTCGGCCGTCAAATTTCGAAACGACGCTACCTAAGTGAGGGAGAGGGTTGACTCCGTTTTGAAATGTCTTGAGGTAGAGACGTACTGTTGAGCTAGCTGAATTGTGAGTGCACGAAAGAGTTACGTTTGACCGTGATAGCGAGGGGTATTCCGGCCAAGTATTTAGGCGCCGAGGAAAGCGACTGTGATATGAACATTATTTGAATAATTCTGGGAATTATTTCAATAACAATCTACGATATTAAAAGTCACTAAACGAAATATTGTCTACAAGAAACCATTCGACTAATTATATTACGATATCCAGCAACATTATCTTCGAAAATATTATTACTGGAAACATATCACAACTGTTTTCCAAGTAATAAAAATTAATCTACTCTGCAAAATATTACAACGAGCAGCGAGAATTATCACCGATACCACATTTTGTAGACATTACAATAATCTACAACATTCTACGAAATTATAATCAAAATTTAAAAAAATGGAACTTCAGAAATATGAGTTAAGTGGGAGAGCAGTTCTACCTGTTAAGTACGTGGATATGAGTCAGTTGACTATCATGATTTGGGAATCTGGACAATTGAACGTATCAAGAATGAAAGGAGTGACTTAACATTCCAAAATTCATCCAAAATTGGAATTAAACGAGAGAACTTCCAGAAATCTTCGGTGAAGAACCAAAACGGGGCTTGACTTCCAGACGTATGCGGCTATGAAGTTGAGCGTGACGTCGGATCAAGATCAGGTAGTCCAGATACACAGGGGGAAGGCGGCGACGTCCAACCTATGGTGGTATCTCAACACCCAGGACCAGGCGAAGGCTCAAATGGTAACATCAACGCGGGAGCCGAAGGAACGAGTCCTATGTCCTATAGGATATGACCAGTCATAGTCATCTTTGCAGAAAGAAGGTAGAGGGAAGGTTGTCATTATTTCGGTAGTTTGGAACACGTAGAGATTTTAGTGTTGGCCATTTCAATTAGATTTTTGTTTTTTCAAGTTAGTCATTTGTGATTAAATTCATTATTTGGTTGGTTATTTAGGTTTTTGTTTGAGTATTTTTGAGATAATTGCGGTTGGAGATTTTTCGTATTCAGCGAAGCATCATATAGCCCAGTCGACAGGTAGTTTCAGATAGAAAAAGGTCGGAATTTAATGAAACTTTGGGATGTTGTTGAGGGATGGCTAATTAACATTTTCTCAAGTTTTGGACCTCGAGGACACTGTGCGAAAAGAGGAGGGGGGTAAAAACTGCAAAAGTGTTGACATTACTCCAGGTTGTCCTCAATAACTTTTTCTCTTACGTCCTACGGCAAAAGAATTCTTATACTGTTTTGTAGAGCGTTAAATTTCCTACAATTTTGACTATTCAAACATGTTTGTATGTCAGTTCGTTACCGAGATATGGCGCTTCGAAAAAAATGTCATTTTTCAAAATTCGGTAAAAAAATGCCCCAAAATACAGAATTCCACCTTATTTCTTCTGTTGTACCCGAATTATGATGAAATGTTGTTGTAATTATGGTTCCTGGTTACAATCACCAACTTTGGAAACTCCATCCTACCCCCTGCTCCCCTCTTTCCTCACTCAACCCCAATTCACAAAAGCTAATTTTCTTGTCTGATGAAAGTCAACCATATTCACAGCATGTTGTTATTGTTATGAGTTACTTTTCAGATTGACCTCCAACCCCCCCGCCCTCCCCACTACATTATTTTCCCAGGGCAGGTAAAAAAGGACGTAGTCCTTTCGCGGAAAAAATAACGTAATTAATAATATTCAGGTATTCTCAAGGCATACAATATATGGAATAGAGTATACAGTAGTAGGCACTCATTTGTACTCATTACAGTTCCTGTCGGGATTTCTTAGCCATTGGTTCTGCTTCTAAGAGCTCGTCGACCTCTTGAATAATCAGACTATTAATGACGTCCTCGTCGTCATCGTATTCGTCTGGTGAGTCCTCCTCGTTCAAATCAGTTGTGCAGGACTGGCCTGTGCACTGCTTGCACATTGCTGAGCACCTAAGACCTGCTTTCTTGCAGCTGCAAGCAACGGTGCTACAGCCTTTGCTGCACTTGCAAGAAACAATCTGGAGGATTTTATTCGGTGCAGCATTTCTGGTTGTAGGGATTGTTAGTACCCTTCGCGTGGTTAGGCTCCTGCCCCAAACTGATGGGAGAAGTTCATTGCCTAACCACACCTGTACTTGCTGGTAAGTGCGGAGGGTGTGGTACTTGGCAGCGTCCCTTGTTGGTGGTAGGCGGGCTAATTGCAATTTAGCCTTCGTCACTGATCGTGTGAAAAATCTGTACCGCAGGTCGTCGAGGTTGTCATTGTCAATGCCGTCTCCATAAACTGCTACCAGGAATTTTTCTCCAGCGTCGCTGATCTGCTGAGGACTAGCGTTTGTGTGAGAAACGGAACCGCTGCTGCAGAGATGGAGGTATTCTTCATGTAGGTGCTGCAAATTTTGTTCTTCCCCAATCCATGCGGTGCTGACGTGGTATCACAACCAATCACTGCGCGGAGGAAAGGTATGTCCTGGGTGTGTGGGGAAGGAGCAGGAACTTGGCGAGTAGAAGACACTGGGACCACTGCCTCTTCCACTTTTCTGAAGATAGATGTTCTATGTGGACATACCTAATGCTGTCAACAGAATAGTATGCCCACATCTTCAGCAGTAATGTTGACGCTGTCGAATTCGCTGGCCTTGGATATGGCGGTGTTGACGATCATCACGTCGGCGTCCTCATATGCCCGCTTCACTTCGATGCTAGCATCCGCCATTCGTGTCATCAACATCGAAATGAATGCGCTCTTATTTTGATCGTTTGCCAATAACTTTTCTTGTGCTATGGTCACCTTGGTAGATGAGAACACGACTTTGGTTGTTGATTGTAACGAAGAATGGCGAGCTCGTTCTGCGGCTTTGGTGCTTTGATAGCTGGCGTTAGTGGGGTATCCATCAAACACAACATCTCATTGCTACCAAAGAGTCTCTGCACGTAGTTGATGTACGTAGAGAACAGCATCTCGAATGTGGCTGTGGGAGTTTTGTTCCACACCACTTTATGTAATAGGTATCCTCCAACAATCACGTTGCATTTCCTATTGCCAAGGTTGACTTCCTCTATGTGAGTGAAGAGTGAGTACATTGCAGACTTTGTTCCCTTGCGCATTCCCTCCTCAGTGAAGAGTGACATAGGGAAGGGTGCGAGTTCAAACTTCAAGAGTTCTTTAAGATCTTCTTCAGATTTTTTGACAATGAAGACACGCTGGAAGAGAGTGAGAGGATTGACAGTTATTTTTTTACCAGAAAATTTCAACGAGCAGGAAACGGAAGCGAGAGTCACGACCATATCCTTCCGTTTCAGTTTCAATTTCTCAAAATCCCCCCCACCACTTTCTTCGTGCATTATATTCCTATCTCTCGTGCTAAGTGAAAGTCGCCATGACCAATGATTCCAGTGCTCAGAGAAACTATCTCCTGTATGTGAAGGAATGGGGGGTGTTCAGTGAACCATGCGCGCAGTTTCCCAATGTCCATGTTGTCTCTCACTATTCGGGTTGGTCTCATGTCCACTTGCTGTTCAGATGTCTATCAACGAACATCAGCGAACAATTCTATTTGTTTGAAGACACAGCATGCCCAATGTCCATCTAGCAAGCACAGAATCGCTTACACCGCGTCCACGAGTGAGTCCTCCATAGGTATTCATAGCCCGCATGAGGACCTGCTCAATATTCATGTCGGACCAGAAGCCCGACCAAAATTTTTCAGATCGGCGAATTGTTAAGTAGCCATCTGTAGTGAACCTCATATATTCGTGAGGATCCATCCTGTCCTGTACAGTGACCATATCTTGGTAATAGAGATGAGCACTTGGCATAATTCAGGTGTCCAGCAGCGTGAAAGTAGGGTATCATTTCCTTGACGCAATCTAGATGGAGTTTCCAATTACCCATTCTTTCAGCATTTATGAAGCTCTTCAGTATCGTACACATTCGAAAATACTGGATCCATAGAGCAGACGTTGGCCCTCCTTTTTCAATAGTGGTCAGCGTCACTGAAAATCGCTCAGTCACACAATGAAAGTCGGGATCATCTGCTACCCTCAAGATGATGGACCTATCCGGTAAACTGAGCACTTGGTCTAGCGCTGTCAAGTCTTGTTCAGTGAAATCAACGCGTTCAAAAATGTTGCCTACCAAAGCAGCATGATAGATAGATAGATAGATAGATAAATTTTTATTAATTCCATTTGATCAAACACATGTATACAATACAGTTTTGATATAGGACACGTCAGAATTTACATCTATAAAATGAAAGTAGCCTACTAATAGGTATATAATACTAATATTATAACTATTTATAACTTATTATAATAACAGATCTTAAGAGATATAATCTTATTGGACAACTATTTACAACTTACTCTATTATCATAATATGAAAACTTAATTCTATAAATACAACAACTTACAGCTAGGTCATCATCATCATCATCATCATTTCCCCTTATCCAGCTCCTGCCGGGTCGGGGTATTTATGGCACTTCTCCACTTTCCTCTTTCCTTCCACCATTCTTCTTCCACGATCTTGTCCCAGTCCAGATTTCTTTTTCTTACGCCGTTCTTCACTGAATCCATCCACCTTGTTCTAGGTCTTCCTCTTGGTCTCTTACCCTTGCACTTCGCCTCCAGCATCTGTCTTGGTATTCTATTTTCCTCCATCCTCTTTACATGTCCAAACCACCTTAGTTTATTCTTCTCAATTCTCTCATTTAGTTTTCCCATCCCAACTTCCTTCCTAACATCTTCATTCCTCACTCTGTCTTTCCTTGTCTTTCCTATCATACTTCTTAGGAATTTCATTTCACTGGCTTGGATTCTACTCTCTTGCCTGCTTGTCAGGGTCCAAGTCTCAGCTGCATAAGTTAATATGGGTACATAATACACTTTATACATTACCTCCTTGCTTTTCCTTGGTACTTCCTTATCCCAAACAAGTTTTCTTACACTTTGATAGAATGCATTGCTCTGCTGTACCCTCCTGCCAATCTCCATGTCCAAACTACCAGTTTGCATCAATTCACTTCCTAGGTATTTGAACGTGTCCACAATTTCCAAACTCTGACTTCCAATTTTCACAGTGCCCTTTCCTTGTCTTTCCCCTCTTGTCATCACCATGGTCTTGCTTTTCTCTATACTGATTTTCAGGCCATACTTCTGAATATTTTCGTTCAGTGCATCTAGTTGTTTTTGCACTTCTTCGGTGTTCCTTCCCCAGACCACAATATCATCTGCAAATAACAGTAACTTCATTTCTTTATGTTCATATGCTTCCTTTGTTTCCTTTTCTATTTCATCCATCACCATTATGAACAAGAGAGGTGACAGCACACTCCCCTGTCTTAGTCCAGTCTTGTTCGTAAACCAATCTGTCTTTCCAACTGGGGTCAGTACCCTGCTAACACAGTTGTTGTACATTGCTTGCACCATTTCCAACATTTCTCTTCCCAGTCTCTTCTTAACCATGGTTTCCCATACCTTCTCTCTGGGGACACTATCATATGCCTTTTCTAGATCTATGAAAGCTAGGTATTACAATTAAAATAGAAAAGTAAAATGTAATTATAGATTTCATCGCTCCTATACGCTAAGATATTCAACTACAGAGTAAAAACAATGGCACTGCAGATAAGCTTTCAACATTCTATCAAAGGTTTTTATTTCTGGGGCAAGTTTTATATACTGGGCTAGTTTATTGTATAATTTAACTCCTGTGTGAAAAGTTCCTTTAGTGGCATAGTACCACAAGCTCTAAAAATTGCTAAATTCATACCAATTTTGAAAGGAGGAAATACAAGTGATGCAGGGAACTATAGACCTATATCTATACTACCAATTATTTCCAAGGTCATGGGAAGCATTGTTAAGGTGAGGCTAGTGAAGTTTCTGCAGAATAACATTTTTTTATAGAGCCCAATATGGTTTTGTTGAGAACTCCAGTACAGAACTGGCAATTACTGATCTTATTTCAATGCTTCAGGGAAGCATTGACCGCAAAGAGATAGCAGCTGGGTTATTCATTGATCTCGCTAAAGCTTTTGACACAGTAAATCACTAAATTCTATTATCAAAATTAGGGAATGCTGGAATTCGAGGCGTTGCATTGGAGTGGTTCCATAGCTACCTTAGTGGAAGAAAGCAATATGTTGCCATGAATGGCTATCAATGTGTGGAAAAGGCTGTATCGTGTGGGGTTCCTCAAGGGTCTATTTTGGGCCCTACGCTGTTTCTAATATATATAAACGATTTAAGTAAAGTTAATTTAAAAGGTAAAATTATGCTTTACGCTGATGATACGAATGTTTTCTATACTGGTAGCAAAGTGGGCACAATAATCAACAATATGCAAGAAGACTTAAACGCAACAGTCAAGTGGCTCAATATTAATAAATTGACTATGAACGTCACGAAAACAAAAAATATGATAATGACAAAACCCAGTATGAAAAATATTGAACATAATCATATCTTGAGCAACAACACAATAATAAACGAGGTCGAACATTTTACATATTTGGGGCTAATCATTGATAAACATCTAAGCTGGGTAGCACACGTTCATTATATTGCGAAGAAGATAGCTCCACCATCTGGGCTGTTGAGAAAATTGAGATACTTAATCCCTAGAAAACTTCTAATCACAGTATATTACTCACTCATACACAGTCACTTGCAGTATCTAAATGTAATTTGGACTCAGTGTAATAAGACAGTCCTTCATGAACTTATGGTAATACAAAATATAGCGATAAAAATATATATAACCTACCCTTTAATACACACAGCCGAGATTTATATGCCAAGAGTAAAATAGTGCCAATGTCAATGTGTGCAGAATTAAGGTCAGCGATACTAATACACAGAATTAAACAAAACAATGTGCTGCATAACAGTGACTACACCCTAAATTCAGACATTCATACTTACAACACGCGACAAGCAGATGACTTCGCCCTCTTTCAAATCCGCTCGTATAAATTTGGTAACTGTAGCTTTAAGTTCTCAGCCATTCAATCTTACAACCTTTATTTATTTATTTATTTATTTATTTATTTACATAGGTCCCAATGAGCCTGAGCTCGTGTTAGGGACAATCAAGTAACATAGTTACAGCATGGCATATATATATAATTTTTGTAACATTATTGTTTAGTTTAATAGTAACTTAGATTGCTAGTGACTAACTTTACAGAGATAATACGGTATGATACATTGCATTGCTTAAGGCTATTGTACATTGGCTATTCATTCCTTAATAGGAAGTCTTTTGTTTTCCTCTTAAATGTTTTTATAGAGAAACTTTCCCTTATGCCTAATGGTAGCGAGTTGTATTCTTTTATTATAGAGGACATAATTCCTTTAGTTCCAAATTTAATGGATTGGGAATGGCTGGTGAATATTTGATTTACTCCTCTTGTTGCATAATGATGAATGTCATTTGCATGGGTAAAATGGATGTGTGTGTGTATCAATTTGTTTTCTAATTTGTATACAAATACTGTTGCTGACATAGCTATTTGTTTTTGCAGTGGCATAATTTTAGTTCTTGAGTACAATTCATTTGAGGGTGTGAGCCAAGGTAATCCAAAGATAGATTTTATAGCACGATTCTGGAGTATCTCAAGTTCTTTTATCAGCTCCTTCTTACAATATCCCCATATGAAATTCATGTACATTAGATGTGAATGTATCAGAGCAAAGTATATATTTTTCAATTGTTGGCTAGTAAGACAGCTATATCTTAATCTGAAAATAATACCAATTAAAGGGCTGATTTTATGTTTTACATTTTCTACATGATTTTCCCAGGTTAGTGTACTATCTAGTGTGATACCTAAGTATGTTGCCGATTTAACCCTTTCTATTTCTTTGTTGGCTATGTTGACTATGTTTGTGGTCTCAATCTTGTATGAAGGTTTATGGAAGAATGTTGTTGTTTGAGTCTTCAGTCTTTTGACTGGTTTGATGCAGCTCTCCATGCCTCCCTGTCCTGAGCTAATCGTTTCATCTCTACATAACTACCACACCCTACATCTGAGGCAATCTGTTTAACATATTCTAACCTTGGTCTACCCCTACAGTTCTTGTCCTCGACCCTTCCTTCCATAACTAAGCTTGCTATTCCTGGGTGTCTTAGTATGTGTCCTACCAACCTATCTCTTCTCTTCATTAGCAGTCGCCAGAAACATCTCTCCTCTCCCACTCGTCTTAATACCTCTATGTTTGTAACCCTATCTACCCATCTGATCTTCAACATTCTCCTGTAACACCACATTTCAAATGCTTCTATTCTCCTCTTTTCTGCTGCACCAATAGTCCAAGTTTCACTTCCATAGAGCGCCACGCTCCAGACAAAGGCTTTCAAAAATGACTTCCTAATACCTAAATCTATATTCGATGTCAGCAGATTCCTTTTTTGTAGAAAAGCTTTCTTTGCCTGAGCCAACCTACTTTTTATATCCTCTTTGCTTCGTCCATCACTGGTTATTCTACTTCCTAAGTAACAGAAGTCTTCTACTTCCTTCAGCTTTTCACCTGTCAATTTGATCTCCATAGAGGTTTCTGATTTATTTCGGCTGCATTCCAGTATTTTTGTTTTACATTTATTAATTTTCATCATGAATTCTTTCTGTAAGACGGAGTCCATACCATTCAAAAACTCATTCAAATCCTCAGGCTTGTCGGCCAAGATGACGATGTCATCAGCAAATCTCAGAGTTGAAATTATTTCTCCTTGAATCTTCACTCCCACTTCAAATTTTTCTCTAATTTCCTTCATTGCTTGTTCAATGTAAAGATTGAAAAGTATGGGTGATAAGTTGCAGCCTTGCCTTACACCTTTCTGAATACCAGCTTCTCTCTCATGTCCTTCAACTCGAATGACTGCTGTCTGGTTTCTGTATATATTGTATATCACCCTCCTATCTCTGTACTTTATTCCAATCGATTTCAAAATGTCAAACAATTTAGTCCAATCAACGTTATCAAAAGCCTTTTCTAAGTCTACAAAAGCCATGAACGTTCTCTTATCTTTCCTTATTCTACCTTCCAAAATCAGCCTAAGACTTAGTACAGCTTCCCTTGTTCCTACATTTCTCCTGAAACCAAACTGGTCTTCACCCAACTCCGTTTCTATCTGGCTTTCAATCCTCTTGTAAATTATCCTAGACAGGATCTTTGAAGCATGAGTAATCAAGCTGATTGTACGGTAATCTTCACATCTGACAGCTCCCACTTTCTTTGGTATAGGGATGATTACATTCTTCTTGAAATCAGGGGGTACCTCACCTGTCTCATAAATCCTACACACCAAGTGAAATAACCTGATCAGACCTTCATCTCCTATGCAGCCAAGCAAGTCAATCGGTATATCATCTATGCCTGGTGCTTTGTTCCTGCTTAAGTCTTCCAAAGCTCTATCAAATTCTGATCTCAATATTAAATCTCCTTTCGCATCCTCATCAATTTCCTCCTCCCTTTCCATTACATGATTCTCAATCTCCTTTCCCTTATGCAAGCACTCTATGTAAGCTTTCCATCTCTCAACCTTTTCTTCCCTATCTGTTAGAGGCTTTCCATTTGGGTCCTTAATATTTCAGCACTTAGTCTTCTTTTCCCCAAAAGTATTCTTAATCCTTCGATAAGCTGTGTCTACTTTACCTAATTTCAGACAATTTTCTATACCTGCACATTTCTCTTTCAACCATTCTTCTTTCGCTTCCTTGCACTTCTTGTTAACCTCATTTCTCAGACGTCTGTATTCTGCTTTCCCCTTCTCATCTCTTACATTCTTGTGTTTCCGCCTTTCATCCATCAATTCTAGTATATCCTGAGTGATCCACGGTTTTCTACCTATTCTTTCTTTCCTACCAATATTTTCTTCTGCGGATTTTGTTATTTCATTCTTCAAAAGTGCCCATTCGTCTGCAATTGAAGTTTGTTTAGGGTTTTTCATTAGTCCTTCCTTTATACTCTTCTTGAATCTTTCGTTTACATCCTTCTCTTTCAGTCTGTCTATTGCCCACCTTTTTGGCTTTTGACTTTTCTTCAGTTTCTTCAACTTTAATCTGCATTTCATTACGACCAGATTGTGGTCAGAGTTTATGTCAGCACCAGGATATGCTTTACAATCCAAAATCTGGTTTCGAAACCTCTGCTTGACCATAATGAAGTCGATTTGGTAACGCCCTGTATCTCCTGGTCTCATCCATGTGTATATTATTCTATTGTGGTTATTGAATAAGGTGTTAGCTATGACCAACTCATGCTCGGTGCAGAATTCTACCAGCCTGCTTCCTCGATCATTCCTTTCACCTAATCCGAAATCTCCTACTATTTTCCCTTCTCTCCCTTTTCCTACCACAGCATTCCAATCTCCCATTACTATAACATTTCCATCACCCTTGATATACCTCAGAATTTCGTCTATTTCTTCGTAGACCTTTTCAACATCCTCATCATCAGCTTGACTGGTAGGCATATAGACTTGTACCACTGTGGTGCAGGTAGGTTTAGTATTGATTTTTGCTACAATAATCCGTTCACTATATTGTTCATAATATTCCACCCGCTGTCCAAGTTTCCTACTCAATATGAGGCCAACCCCTGCTTGGCCATTGTTTGATTTAGTGCTAATGACCCTATAGTCTCCTGACCAAAAGTCCTGTTCTTCCTGCCAGCGCATTTCACTAATCCCAACCAAATCCAACCTCAACCTATCCATTTCCCTTTCTAAGTTTTCTAACTTTCCACTTCCTAGCAGACTTCTAACATTCCACGCTCCGATCCGTAGAATGTCAGATTTCCTCTTTGTCACTTCTGTGATGTTAACCCCCTCTCGAGTAGTCCCCACCCGGAGATCCGAACGGGGGACTAGTTTACCTCCGGATTGAAATTTTACAAGGGAGGAGGCCATCATCACATGTAATTATGCATAGAGAGGTGCATATCCTCGGGAATAGCATACGGCTGTAGTTTCCCGTTGCTTTCAGCCGTGCAGCAGGACGCAGTGTAGCCATTATTTGGCTTATATTATCAATATCTTAACCGTCTATAAGACTAGTAAAGAATTGATTTATTCTGAAAGGCTGCTACTCCCTTTCAGAATAAGTAAAGAGCAATTCTACTAAACAAAAATACTAACCTTCTACCGTACTAACAATTAAATACCAAAATTCTACTAACGAAAAAATACTTAAGTTCCACCAACAACAAATACTACCACTAAAACAGTCTGTCACCAGGCACACTCACATGCACCCTCACACATCACAGTCTACTGAAACAAAGAACTAGAACTAATAAACAATGCAACTGCTACCAGACACACTCACACACCACAGTCTAATAGAACAATGACATATATCTAATAGACAAACTAACTAGCTTTCGCTGGGCCCAAATTTTAAAAGGCAAACCAGAAAGCAATCCCAAAAGGAAGGGGGAAAGCTAAATAAAATTAAAGGTAAAAATGAAAAATTTAAAAAATATCGATAATAATAATAATAATAATAATAATAATAATAATAAAATATATAAAATTATTTCATTCTGGTCACAAATTGGGACCATCACAAAGCTTTCCGGAAAATGTTAAAAGTAGACTCACAGATTAAACTTAAGGAAGGGCAGAGACCAAAGAGGTCAGAAGCAGCTAAACAACTACAAAGTCAGAAAATGAAGGAGATATGGGCTAGGAAGAAGACTCTTAAGAACGTGAAACTAATCCCAACTCATCAAGCTGAAAACCATTTTGGTTAACCTACGTAGTCCACAGTTGGCTCATTCAAAGAAAGGAAGAAAGAAAGAAAGAAAGAAAGAAAGAAAGAAAGAAAGAAAGAAAGAAAGAAAGAAGAAGCCTATTTTAGTCTACACCGAGTGCCAGATAGCCGAAGCTACAAGCCATAATAGTCCTATGATTTTTCTACGTAGGTAAACTACTGTACGCAACTTAGATGAAGTAATAGTAATAAACATATACTTTACTTCTTATAGTAAATACAGTAAATAAATACTGCTTCCTACAGTACGCTGTATCATTATTTTGTGTCCCTTTAAGAGAAAGCAATGTGATGGATAATTTCAGTAATGATGTAGGGTTCGGCGATGTTGTAAATAATTGTAAATAATACTCAAACTAAAAGTAAACAATACTTAGGAGTAATTAAAATTAAGATAAAGTTAACTAAACAACTAAACTAATAAACAACTGATCGTAATAAATAATTATAACATTATTTTTATTCTGAAATAACACGTTTAAATAGATATTTATAATAATTTAATTATTGGAATTAATAAATAATATGTGAATTTGTTTAATATTTGGTGATATTAATATTCATAATTATTTAAACTTTGCTAATAATTTCCACAATTATTTAAAAATAATTCTAGAGATTTCTCCTACTAATTAAATATTTATTTAAGTATTTGAAAGGCAATTAAACAATTTCATGACCATGTGAGGAGAGATGTTCGAGGAACATGACGATGTTCTTTGTTTACATCGAGGATGTTAAACATTATGGATAGGTGGTCTTATGCTAGATCAACCTTTAATTATTAGTATTGTATTTTGGTTAGCGTCGAGTAGTGAGAAGGAATTGGAAGATTTATTCTCAATTAACAGTGGCATCTGTTTAAAAATTGCATTTTTGGAAAGAGAGAGAAGTTAAGTGTTGTTGTAGAAACAACTGATCTGTATTTACGCTTATGAAGTTGTGAACTTCTAACGACAGGTGGACGTTCATAAATATTTCATTGTTTTATTTAATAAGCGAGATAAGTCATTGTTTTTAAGGAACATATATGGTTAATTTGTGAAATACGTAAATTAATTCACTCATTGTATATCGGTTTGTATTTGTACGGGGAATTAAAACATGGTTCACCAGTTAGCCGCTCCGGTGAAAGCTGTACAGCGTTGCCAAGATGGGCTCCATCACGCGTCAAGGCGCGCCTCGCTCGGAAGAACCAGAAATCTATTGTACTTTTGAGTACTAAAAGTAGCTCATCAATAGTAATGCTCTCAAAAATAATACAGCTGCACATTTATATACAATTACACAGTGTGCTAAATATAGCAAAAAATTAGAGCTGTTGTATAACTGGTTTATCAATTTCAAAATGTTGCGTGTCCAAAAACAAAGCCGTTATCACCTTTGCAAGGCAACCCCTTCCCGGCTCGAGGTGGCTGGAAAATGCAGTTCTTGGTCGCGTTGCAATCCCTATACATCAAAAAACACGTAAATTAATTCACCCACCTTACATCGGTTCGCACTTGCACGGGGAAATAAGACATGGGTCACCAGTCAGCCGCCCCGGTGAAAGCTGTACAACGTTGCCAAGATGGGCTCCATCACGCGTCATGGCACGCTTCGCTCGGAAGTGGTGGGCTCCATATCAGCAACGCTGCACTGCATTCCCCGGAGCGGCCAGCTGGTGAACCATGTCTCAATTCCCCGCACAAATCCAAACCGATGTAAAATAAGTGAATTCATTTACGTATTTCACAGTCATACAGCATAACCTTTTGATGTATAAGGACTACAACGCATCCAAGAACCACACCCCCCAACGACCCCGAGCCGAGAAAAAGCCACCCTACAAAAATGATAACAACTATCGTTCCTGAACACACAAAACCCTGAAATTGATAAACCAGTTATACAACATTCCAATGCATATTGTGTCAAAACTCGGACTCGATCCGATGACGCGATTGTGAGATAACAATTCCCAAATAAATATTTTGTTTTAGTGATATTGATAACCATTTTGTGTGCTCTCAACCAATCCACCAGCTTATTGAGATCATAATTAATATTTAGCATAATTTCCTGTTCAGATGTTCCCAGATAGAGTATAAAAATATCATCTGCAAATAGTTTAAGCTTGCCTTTCAATTCTAATAATACTATATCATTAATATAGGCCAAGAAAAGAATTGGTCCTAAGACAGAACCTTGAGGTACTCCTGTGTCAATTCTCATTTGAGATCCTTTTACATTATCAATTGCAACATATTGTTTTCTGTTAGTGAGGTAGTTCTTGAACCACTCATGTGCCACTCCTCTGATGCCTGCAAATTCTAGTTTATTAAGGAGAATCTTATGGTTAACCACATCGAAGGCTTTTTGAAGGTCAATTAGTACACCAGCAGCTAGTTTGTTTTCATCTAATGCCTTTTCTACATCAGTTACTACTTCAAATATAGCACTATCAGCTCCTCTATTTGGAATAAACCCATATTGGCAGTTTGCAAAGTAATCATTTTTCATGAAGAAATTCATAAGTCTTCGTTTAACAACGCTTTCTAGAACCTTGCTGATGGCAGATATAATATTAATGGGTCTGTAATTTGATGGGTGGGTTTTGTCCCCTTTTTTGTAGATCGGGACCACCCTAGAGACTTTACAGGCATCGGGGAATATACCAGTCATCAGTGAAATATTTATTATTTTGACAAGATATGGTGTAAGGCCCTCAAGACACAATTGTAGCATGACATTAGTAGTGTTGTCCTCACTTATATTGTTTTTGTGTTTTAGGGAGTTTATAATTGATTGTATTTCATTAGCATCAGTAGGTAACATAAAGATTGTCTTAGTGCTAGTAGTATTTTTATAGCTAGTAATGTCCGAGGTAGAACCGTTTCCTTGATTTTCCCATATACTGTTAGCAATATTGACATAATATTTATTAATTTCATCACATATATTTTCCTTTTTTTCGACATTTGTGCCGTCGACTATAAGTTTGACAATTTCATTTTTCCCCTTCTTTGGTCTATTTAACATATCATTAACAACACTCCACACTTCCCTCTGATTATTTGCATTTTGAATTTTTTGGTCAAAGTAGTTTCTTTGTAGGTTTCTCTTAAGTTTTGTAACTTGGTTGCTAATAATTTTATATTCTTCTAAAATTTCTGCAGATGGATTTTTAACTTTGGTTTTTGTATATATCTTATCTTTCCTGTGTATTAGTGCTAAAAGATCTTGTGTGATTCAGGGTTTTATTGGTGGGGCACTTGGCTCCTTATTCGTATATTTCATAGTACAGGCTTCTATTCCTTTATTAACAAAATCACAGAATTTATTGTAGTAGTCATTGATGTTAGTTTCATTGCATACAAATTCTTGAGTTATTAAATATTTATTAAGTTTTTTGTAGTTTATTTTATCCTTTTCTATTGGCCTATCATCACATATTGAGTTCCTGTTTATCTTTTTGTTTCTCATTTCACAGATGAGTAAATGGTGATCACTCAAATCATTATCAATATTATAGACATTACATATTTTGTCACAGTCGTTCACCAATACATGATCAATTAGAGTAGAGCTAGTTTGTGTTACACGAGTTGGATATTTTGTATTACATAAGACTAGACCGTATGATTTGATGATGATGATAATGATGATAATTGTTGTTTTAAGGGGCCTAACATCTAGGTTATCGGCCCCGTATGATTTGACTAGGTTAATATAACTACTAGTATATCTGTCCCCAAATAATAGATCGATATTCATATCACCTAGTATTATAACAGGATTCGTTGAGTAAGAACTAATAATTACTTCGAGATCAGTTAGAAAGTGTGGAATGTTGCTTTTATGAGGGTTGTAAGCAGTGATTATATTGTATTCTTGATGGCCTTTTCTCACAGTAATGTGCAGTATGCTGTGGGTGGAATTTATTTCCTTTACAAGCGTACTGCTACATTTGTTTAAAATATACAAAGATACTCCCCCTCCAGTTTGCTTTCTAACTATGTGATATGCAACATATTTTTTAATATTGAAAAACATTTTTGTTTGTTCTGTTAACCAATTTTCTGAGATTGCTAGGACATCTACACCTTTGATTCTGTCTAACATTATTTGGATATCATCGAACTTGTTTTTTATGCTATGTGCATTTATGTGTACGCATTTTAGTGTATTGGTATCGGTTATTATCTGTTTAATGTCCTTAATCTTATAATAATCGCTAAGTGTATTACAGTTACACTCGGTTAATTCTAGTGTATTATTATTTGCATTACCTAAAAAATTTAATTCCTGTAATTCTAGTTCCATATGGGATAATACTTAGTAGATATCTTACTATTACATAGATTTTAGTTTGAGAGGGCGAGTTCATCCAGTATTTCAGCACTTGATATAAGCTTTGAGGGTCCATTTTGATTTTTCCGAATGTATATTTTGCAGTCTCTGGCCCAAGTTGCAACCTTCTTCCAGGCGATTTAAAATCAATTTCCAATCTGTCGGCTTTCAAATTTAAATTAAAGAGACTACTTTGGAATCGGTACCTAATAAAGTAGGTAGCTAAATTTAGAGAATCAGCATGTCTCATTTCACTCTGCATTGATAAAATTATTATTTTAATAATTATTTAATTATTATTTTAATTTTTATTTTTATGTTATTTACATTGTACATTTTCTTTTGGTAAGCTAATTACAGTGTTAGGTCTAGTATCATTGTCGAAAATTAACTTAATCACGCAGCAAATGTGTATGTAAGGTATATATGTATATAAAATTGTAGTAGACGCCAATAAATAAATTTGTATTGTACAATTCCTATGTAAGAGCCTCTGGCTCGTTGGAATTCATTGTCCAATAAATGAAATGAAAAAATAAAAAATATATGCTTGTGTGTGTGTGTGTGTGTGTGAAATATGAATGTTTTGATTTTGTCTTGTGTTATGCCTATGAACATCATTGTTTGTTTTAAGAAAAACAACCTTATTCATTAAATTATTTTTAAAAAACATAATACTTTCAAAGATATATATGCAGGGCAGAGGGAGAATGTTTAAATCTTTAAACAGAGGTCTACATGATTCTCTAGAGTTTACATTTGCCATAATTCTAATCGCCCTCTTTTGTATCCTAAACGTGCTTAGTACATCTGGCGACATACCCCAAAATATGACCCCATATCTTAAGTATGAATGGAAATAAGCAAAATAAGTATCTCTTAATGTGTGCATGCTAGTGCAGGTTTTCAAAATACGTAACGCAAAGCACATCGAGTTCAGTTTAGTATTCAGATATTGTATACGTTTATTCCATTTCAAGTCATGTTGTATCCATAGTCCTAAAAACTTTGTTTCAGATTTATTTTCTATTTGATGACCATTTAATGTTATATTGGGCTTCGCAGGATTCCTATTCTGTATAGTGTGGACATTTAGATATACTGTTTTTTTATAGTTTATTATGAGGTGATTATCTTGTGACCATTTGGTTAACTCTCCTGTAACGGAGTCAGCAGACTGCTGTATGATCTGTTTAGTTTCACCTTTTATTACGAGTGTTGTATCGTCCGCAAACAAAATTTCCTTATGTGAATGAACGTTCTGTGTTATATCATTGATGTATAGAAGAAAGAGTAGTGGGCCCAAAACCTATCCCTGGGGTACTCCAAATTTAATAATTCCCTCATTGGACAATGTTTCATTAAGTAATTTGGTTCCATCATCCTTGTGTCTCAAGGTTACTATTTGTGTACGCCTTATTAACTAGACCCCTAATACCATATTGATTTAGTTTTGTAAGGAGGATTTTATGGTCAACAACATCAAATGCTTTCGATAAATCCAAGAATAGGCCAGTTACATGTTCCTTATTGTCAATTAATTTCAGTATACTATTAATACATTCATAAATTGCTGTGTAGATTTTTCCGTTCTGTATCCATGTTGTATTTTATTTTATTTTTTCTATAAAACTTATCAGTCTCTTATACATGATTTTCCCCACAATTTTTGCAATACTGGATGGTAAGGTAATAGGACGATAGTTATCTAATTCATCTTTTGAACCGTTTTTGTGTACTGGAATTACTTTTGATAACTTCAAAATATCCGGGTAAGTTCCTGAGAGAATTGAACTGTTTATTAAGTGTGTAAGTGGATTTATTATATTTTCTGCATATTTCTTTAAAATTGCATCAGGAATGCTATCAATGCCAGCACAGATTTTTTTTAGCTCTTTTATAACTATTCTTACCTCTTCACTTGTGACATGATTATAAATAAAGAAACACTACATATATTTATTTTATTATTCGAATTTAATGTATTTACCTGTGATTTATTTTATAATTTTTGTGGAATTTCCAGAAAATAGTCATTAAAAGTGTTTGCTATTTCCTCTGGATTATTAATCACTTTATTATTTCTGGTCAGTGTAATGTTCCTTTGTATTTTAGCAGATTTTCCAGTTTCTTTCTTTATCACGGACAACATAGCCCTGTTTTTATTAGATGATTGGGAAATAAAATTATCATTATGCATTTTCTTTGCTAGTCTTATTACCTTATTTAATATGCTAGTGTATTTTTTGTAGTATAAATTGAATTCAGGTGTTGTGTGGTATTGTTTATATAATTTGTGTAGAAATTTCTTTCTTTGACATGAATTTATAATCCCTGTTGTTATCCAATTGCTAGTTTTGTTATTTTGAACAGTTCTTCGTTTAAAGGGGAATGCTATTTCAAAATAGTGTTTTAGGATACTGTTAAATGCATTAAATTTATCATTTACATTTTCTAGTTCATAAATTTCTGACCATGTTTCCTTATTTAATAAGTCATTGAAATATGTAACATTTGATTCAGTGAATGACCTGCACTTTGATTTTACTCCATTATCATTATTATTGATTGTTTCGGGTACTTAAAAACTCAGTATTTGTCCATGGTGGTCACTAAAACCCGGACAATAGACTTCTATTGAATGTGTCAGGATGTGGGCACCCTGGCGAACGCATGTCCTGTTAGGATTTTCTCAGCACTGTTAGTAGCGTATAGTGTGATGAATAGCCCCTTCAACCCACTCCCATCCATGATTGTGCCCATCGCCCCCATAAAAGACATTAATATGTGAAATCCACCTAAGCTGACAACCACATTCTTCAGCTCTGGTTGAGTGTCGTTTGCCACTACATCACGTGCCTTCCAGTACAATGGCTGGTCAAAAGTCGCAATGCAAGTCTTCTGTTTAACCAATGTACACTGTCCAAGGGCAGATACAATAGATGCATATACTGTACCGTACCGTATTATATTTGTCTGGTGGAGCATTCATGAACGGGAGGCAAACTATTTTCGAGCATTCGTACTTTTCACCACTGGTTCCAAGCGCCATAAAACCATTCCATCCAGGTACGGATGATGAATATGCAGAGTTTTTTCCATACAGCCAAGCAATGTCATTGGGCTAGGGTACAACACCTTGTGAATAGCTGATGTCTATATCCGCTATTTTAATTGTTTTCAGACCTGCGTTGGTGGGGGGGAAGGGGGATTGGGGGTCGGGTGGGGATTTCCAAAGTTGGTGATTGTAACCAAGAACCATAATTACAACAGCATTTCATTATAATTTGGGTATAACAGAATAAATAAGGTGGACTTCTGCATTTTTTTAGCAATTTTTAGCGAATTTTGAAAAAAGACATTTTTTTCGAAGCGCCATATCTCGGAAACGAGTTGACATACATACATGTTTGAACCCTTGAACAGTCACAATTGTGGGAAATTTAACGCTCTACAAAACAGCATAAGAATGCGTTTGCCGTAGGACGTAAGGGAAAAAAATATTGAGGAAAAACCCGGAGGAAGTCGAAACTTTTGCAGTTTTTACCCCCTCCTCTTTTCGCACAGGGTCCTCGAGGTCCAAAACTTGAGAAAATATTAATCAACCATCCCTGAACAATATCCTAATGTTTCATCAAATTCCGACCTTTTTCCATCTAACCCCCACTTTTTCCAACCTGTCGACTTGACCAATGGGCGGCGTTGACAAACGTAATGATACGACTTGAGAATTGTAGATGGCGGTGGTGAGACCATTAAACTGGGTGAGATTATTAAAGCGTCTACCAATTCGCCATCGTGGTATCGTCAACATTTTGTATTGGAATGTACCTCTAATCCACTTATTTATTCTTTGAATAAATACAAGATAAAGAGATTGTACAGAGTTCAGAATCGCCAATGTAACAATTCTGATGCTAAATCTATTGTCTGAATTATTTGTAGTTACTTTTTTTAAATATAATATACAAGTAGTATTATTTAGCACATAATTTTAGATCTTTCAAATTCTCTTAATAGCAAAAAAATATTATTTTATCCATTGCTAAGATAGTTATGAAGTGGCTTTTGACTGATACGTAGTGTTTTTCGTAATTACAAGTTGGCCATACAGAGTCTAAAGTGTTATTAAAAAAATAAAATAAAAAGTTGAGTACGGAATGAGTCGTAAGGCGAAGATAGGTCTTGTGGCTGTTGTATTTCTATATGGCTATAGGAAGTCTTACTATGTGTAGGACACATATAGCATTACAACGGAATGACATATACATAAACGTTTCTAAACTAATATTTTATAGTTCTTGTTATTTATGACGAAATACGTCAACTAACTGCTGATTAGTTCGACAGAAATAGAGGTGTTGTGTAATGGACGTCTAATCTCATCGTGTACTGATGTATCATCAATAAAGATGCATGCATTCCTGAATTCTCACAAGTCCATTGCTGTGAAAGCAAAAAGAATTATCCAGAGTGAGTGTCGTTTTCTTAGAGGCACATTTATGAAATGTGATAGTGATAATTTGTTATGAGCTGTGGGGACCTCACCGGTGGTGGGCCAATTCACGATAGGTTATAATTATATTAGAATTAACTTTTACATTATTGTTATGTATTAAATAAAGACTACATTCCTTATATTATTTTCTTTCCCTTACAGATGGCTGTCTGTGTGAGCATAGAAATTCGCTCTATGTTTACAAATTCGGTGCGAGGTTAGGTGTTCCATCACCTTATTTCCCGTGCCCGATAGCTTCATCGTGCTTGTACTCAAGGTTTTCAAGAGCGAGTTACGACAATAGTGAACTTAGACGTACGGTCTGTGATTTTGATAGAAATTGTTCATTTCACTCCCTCCCCATCTCTAGTGTCCACTCTGGTACAAGTTTAGTAGTAGTAAGAGAATTTCATGTAGGATCGTGGCAATATGGGGGTGAACCCCAGAAACATTCCTCGAAAGTGGAAAAGACTGTACAAGCTCTGAAAGAAGATTTGAAAGAAAGTGAGAAACCCCTAACCCCCCAGGACAAAGTTCTCCCAGTAAAGAAATCATTGAAACAGAAAATAAAAGATGAAATTCTTCATTATTATCATGGCTTCAGACTCTTGTTTATAGACATTAATATATCAAGAAAGTTGGTTTGGAGAGTTTTAAAAGGAAAATCCTTAACTAGAAGAGAGCACAAATTGGTAAAGTATCTTGAACATTCCTTATTTTAGGTTATCTCTTATGTCTGTGTAAGTTATCTGTTATTTATCGATTAGGAAATGAATGTAAGAGGATCAGGGGCACTGTTTGCATCCAAAGGAAAATTCATAACCTGCTTGTTTAGTACGATGAAATAATGATGCTTTTTGTGCGATTATGACGAAATTTATATGGTTGTAGGAGGACCGTAAAACGAGGTGAATGGGATTACGTTTGAAACTTGACTATCTGCTATTTTAGAACCTCTGATCTTTATTTAGTGTTCTTTTAATTCAAACATGAGTCTGTATCAGTAGATTCCATATTGTTAGTAAATATACCCCTATCCCGAAAAATTATGTATTTATACTTAATTAAATGTGTTGCCCCTGAGGCCCGGATTCGATTCCTGACTGAAACAACAAAAATGAGATGGCACATGCAACTAGTCCTATTGTATGCTGTAACTTTTTTATTTCACTAAGAACCTTTAAAATTTTGCTACATATGTCCTCATATAGCATCGTTAAATCATTCTAAATAAGCAGTAAATACATTTCTGTGGGATGTACCTCTGAACTGTGTAAGATTTATTTATTTAGCATATGGCATGGTATATCTATATAATTACAAGCTGAGGAGCACATTAAACATATAAATTAGCATTTACAAGAACAAGAAATATTGGAATCAATTTCGATGAGAAGAGACATACCGTATTCAACTGTAAGCAAAATGATAAAATGTTCAGGTTTACAAGTTAATATTTAAATATGAAATCCAATCAAGAGCAGGCGTGTTGCATCATGAAAGTCCCATAATAGGCTTGAAGGCTGCAGTCCTCCACAATATGCTGGATGGTCTGTCTTTAAAATCCACAGTCACACTGAGGTGAGGAAGCCTTATTCCACTTGTATTAGCTGTCTGTGCAGACCCCATGAGTAGTACTGAATGAAAGTAGAACGAGCGATAACATTACACTAATTAGCCAAAATACTTGATCAAACGATGAGAAATAGGCATAATCATTTCAAATACCTTGGAGTGATGTTCAAATCTAAATTGCCCCATTTAATTGTGATAATTAACTAATACTGTATATGTAATTTTTTCCAGGAGATGGAGTGTATTTACATATTTATTCTTTGTACCCCGCCCTGTCATTGGGCAGATTCGTATTGACCGACTGGAGAGCTACAAATGACAGTTCCAATCTACTAGAAAGGCAATTGGTGTCCATGTCAAAGATAGGGCTATAGCTGCAATACGAGCCATCGGACATCTGTTAAAGTTATTCCTACAAACAGCAGTAACCATCTTAGCAGCTAAAATAGTATCAGTACTAACTATGGAATCAATGTTTTATGGGACCATCTAAAGATAAAGGATCTCAAAACCTGGGAAAATGTTAAAGCCACTTTCTTAAAAAGAGCAATGGGAGTCTCAAAGTGTACTCCTTCCAGACTTGTCGATGTACTTGTAGTCGCAAGAGAGCTTTTTCTCGTAGAATACCTACGACTGAATTTTACTCTACCAGCAATAGACACATACGGGATTGATATGAGAAAGTGGAGGACATCGATGAAGAATTTTACTGCACCAGCTCTATGACTGACAGGAGTTGGACTAAGCCAAACCAGACACCGAGACATGTTGTGACAAGATTTGCGGTGCATGGATTCCATCATAAAGTGTGTCAAGACAAAGACAAATTATCACATTGCAGACGACAAGTGTGTTTGTAAACCCTGTAAAACAAATGCCCCAAATATCATGTCTTATGCGGCAAGCAAAAAACCAAGTCAATGATAATGTGTAGTACAGAACCTGATTAATGTCCTGTTCATTCTGTATCTCGTGCACACTTGTGCGAATTTATTAAATTATTTAAACAAGTTTGTCAGCGTATTATAATAGAACTTCAAATTGGAACTGATTTTGATAGGACTTATTATAGCATAATTGGACATAATAGTGTCTTATAGCGTTTTAAATGTGATTTTACAGCCCCCCCCCCTCCCTAATAACTTCTAAACGGCTGGAGCAATTTCAATGAAACTCTGTAAGGTAGTACTATTTTGGCTGACCCTGACCATGCCTTTCAAATTTTATTACGTCTCACCAATTCAACATGGCGGCTGTACTAAATATTTCACCGGCATTCAATATCTCCGAAACTATTCCTGATATCATCCTGACATTTTGTAGGGTGATAAAGGGTACTACTAGCAGTTCACGTGTGAGACTTTCAAAAACCTGTTAACTACAAAACGAACATGCCAGCCAAGCAAAGTTGAGACTTTTAAATATACTTTTCTCGCGATTTAACCATCAGGTTTCAGACTCAGCCACAGCTTCAGACTCAGCCACAGCCTCAGATTCAGACTCAGCCTCAGACTGAAACTTGGTACAGCAAATGTTTATACACATTGTAATGCGCTGGCATCTAATTTAGTTCAATTGTTTACATAACCTCAAGATGGTGGCTGTGCAAAATACATGGGTTGGTTTTTTAGTTTTGGCACCTTAGTTATAACTGGATTAATAACTCACTTAGATGGTTCCAAGTTTCACAGGCCCTCGATTTAGTCCCCACCGTTGCGTACGTGTTCCCAGCGATGCGGAAGTCGTTGGATCCCGTTGGCACTGCCCAATCTATTGATGGTACGAAGAGAGGGCTCGGCAGCCTGGTTAACGTCATTGTCATCTTCATCTTCGGGATGAGATCATAGTCGCAGGGATTGATGTCGGGAGAATATGGGGGGTGATAGAGGACCTTCCAGCCCCAGCGATCCAACATTGCCGACACAACGCCTGCTGTGTGTGCCCTAGCATTGTCATGCAGAACGATGGGCGGTGTAACCATGTGGTGGCGCCATTTCCTTCTAAGAGCTCCTCGGAGATGGTCTTGCAGAAACGAACAATAGTTCGCCGCAGTAACGGTTTGCCCTCGGGTAACAGTATGGCAGCGCTTCCGTACCATTGAAGACGTTAACCAGGCTGCCGAGCCCTCTCTTCGTACCATCAATAGATTGGGAAGTGCCAACGGGATCCAACGACTTCCGCATCGCTGGGAACACGTTGTACGCAACGGTGTGGACTACATCGAGGGCCTGTGAAACTGGGAACCATCTAAGTGAGTTATTAATCCAGTTATAACTAAGATGCCAAAACTAAAAAACCAACCCATGTATTTCACCTGCATTCTATATCTTCGAAACTACTGTATTACTGATATCAGCCTGAAATTTTGTACGGTGATAAAGAGCACTACTAGAAGTTCAGCTATGAGACTTCCAAAAACCTGTAAAATACAAAACAAACATGGCGGCTAAACGAAGATGAAACATTTCAATAGACTTTTCTCGCAATTTAACCATCTGAGCGCAGTGAAATATGGTAGGGACCTCCAGTAAATGTTTATACACATTGTAATGCACTGGCATGTAATTTAGTTCAATTTTTCACATAACCTCAAGATGGCGGCTGTGCGTAATTTTAAAATTAAGCTTTTATTTCTTGTGTGTTAATCATGCAATCGAAGTGAACATTTGAATAATGAACCTATTCAAAAATCGTCATCTTTCTTCTTTCTCTTTACATCATTCCCACTCCTATGTGGGGTCGATGTTTCTGACAGCTCTCCTCCATTTAGCCCGGTCATGCACATCCTCTTCTGACAACTGTTTTTCTCTGAGGTCCTCCTGTACACAATCCATCCATCTTCGTTTAGGCCTGCCTCGCATTCTCACTCCCTGTATTTGCATGTCTAGCATCTTCCTCCCCACGTAGGATTCCTCCCTTCTTCTCACATGCCCGTACCATTGAAGTCGCTTTTCTTGTATCTTCTTAGATATTTCCACATCCTTCAATGTTCCTCTTATTTTGACATTTTCCACTCTATCACGCTTAGTCACTTCACTCATCCACCTGAGCATTTTCATTTCCGTGACGTCAAGCCTGTGTGTGTGCGTTTTGCGTGCAGGCCATGTTTCAGAGCCATACAGCAATGCAGGTCTTACGACAGTTTTATATATTTTCCCCTTAACCTTAGGCTTGATTCTGCGGTCACAGAGCACTCCTGACATTTTCCTCCAGTTCATCCATCCTACCTGAATCCTGTGTGACACTTCCAGATCCAGATTTCCATCTCCAGTCACCACCGAACCCAGGTATTTGAACTCATCCACTCTATTTAACGTTTTCCCTTGCATTCTGATCTCACAGTCTTGGTCTGTATTGAACCTCATATACTCTGTCTTCTTCCTGCTAATCCTGAGTCCTTGTCTTCCAAGGCTGCCCTCCACTGTTCCAGTTTTTCTTCTATGACATCTTTGGTGGTACTACACAACACAATATCATCCGCAAACATCATGCACCAAGGGGCTTGGTCTCGTAATCCACAAGACATTTCGTCCAGAATTAGGTCAAACAGATATGGACTTAAAGCCGAACCTTGGTGTAAACCTACTCGAACCGGAATCCAATCTGTAAGTCCAACGCTGCTTCTAACCTGTGTTCTTGCGTCTTTGTACATTTCCTGAACCAACTGCACGTACTTCTCTGGGACTCCCTTCGCTCGTAAACATCTCCAGACTTCTCCTCGGGGCACCCGGTCATATGCTTTCTCTAGGTCCATGAATGCGAAGTGTAATCCCTTCTGTCTTTCACGATACTTTTCCATTACTTGTCTCAGGGCAAACACTGCGTCTGTGGTCCCTTTTCCTGGCATGAAGCCGAATTGTTACTCGCCAATGCTAGTCTCCTCCCGGATCCTCTTGTGTATCACTCTTTCCCAGATTTTCATGGTATGGGACATTAACTTAATGCCCCTGTAGTTGGCACAGTCCTGAATATCCCCCTTCTCTTAATATATAGGCACTAAAATACTTTCTCTCCATTCATCAGGTATTGTTTCCTGAGAGTACATTTTTTTCATTAAATCCAGCAACATGTAGATTCCATCTTTCTCTAGATACTTCCACACTTCAACTGGTATTTCATCGGGTCCTGTTGCCTTTCCGTTTTTCATTTTCCTAAGTGCTAATGTTACTTCTTCTTTTCTAATATCCATTGTCAGACCCTGGTGTTTTTCTCCTTCTCCTAAATATACCCTTGGGTTCTCTTCATTGAGAAGTTTTCCATAGTAGTTTCTCCATCTGCACTTGATGTCGGAATGGTCCGTAAATACTAGACCATTTTCATCTTTGATCTGCTTTATTTGGGTGTAGTCCTTCTTGTCTTTATCTCTCGCCTGCGCTATTCTGAAAATTTTTCTTTCACCTTCTGTAGTTTCCAACTCTTTGTACAGCCGATCCATCATTTGTGCCTTTGACTGTGCTACTACCTTCTTTGCTTCCTTATTACATCTCTTGTAGTTCTCTTTATCCTCTTGTCTACCTGACATATCCCATAACTTCTTTGCATCACTTTTGGCTTTCACGATCTTCTGTACCTTCGCATTCCACCACCATGTTTCTTTGTCAGCTGGAGGTTTCTTGCCAGAAGTTCTCCCTAGCACTTCAGTTCCTACCCTCCTTATCAAACTGCTGTTGTGCGCCCACCACTCCTGCACATCATTGCAAAGAACCACTCCATTGAGTACTTTCTCCTTAAACTGGTCCTTCAATGCCTTTTCATTTAATCTCCACCACTTAATTTTTGTTAAGACTCGCACAGGTCTGCCTTTCTTCCTAATCTTCATTTTCCAGTCCATGACTACTGTCCTATGCTGTGCTGCCACTGCTTCACCATTAAAAACTTTACAGTTTTATATTTCCCTTAATTGAGACCTTTTACACATTAAGAAGTCAATCTGGCTTTCTCTGGTCCCACTCTTGTAAGTCATATATTGACCTGTGTTTTTCTCGAACCATGTATTCACAATCGCCAAATCATATGCCATCGCACAATCCACGATTCTATGTCCTTCATCATTCCTCACTCCTACTCCCCAGCCTCCATGTACTCTTTCGATTGTATCTCGACTCCTTCTGACATGTCCATTTAAGTCACCACCCACTATCAATCTTTCATTCGCTGGTATATCTCCAAGCTCACGATCCATATCTTCCCAGAAGGATATTTTCTCTTCCTCATCGCAACCCACTTGCGGAGCATAAATACACACAATGTTTACCAATTGTCCATCAAGACACAGTTTGATGCTCATTATCCTGTCACTACTTCTCTTAACTTGGACTATGGTCTCCTTTATGTCTCGGGAGAAGATTATTCCCACTCCATTCCTCCCATCCTTGTCTGCTCCACTGTATAGTAGCTTATAGCCACTACCCAACTCTCTAGCCCTATTTCCCTTCCATCTAGTTAGTCTCTTGTACACACAATATTTTCACCTTCCTCCTTTCCATGAGATCCACTAACTCCCTTCCTTTCCCAGTCATTGTTCCTACATTCAGTGTGCCTATTCTTTGTAACTCACCATATTTTTGAGCTAGCCTCTTTAGCCGGGTTCGCTCGTGACCCAGTAGCCCTAGCCCATTTCTCACAGGGGTCGGGCGAAATCCCTGCACGTCGCTTCTGGGGTACGCCCTAGCATTTTCCGAGGCTTAACTAAGATTCGCTGTCATATTGGTTTTCAAAAATCGTCATCTAATAGTACATAACTCTAAGACCTACATACCGTATATAAAAATCCAACATGGCGGCCATCCTAAATATTTAGGCGGTTCTCAATATCTACGAATCTATTACAGCAATCAAACTGAAATTTTATATGTTGATAGGGGCAATTAACATAAGTAGGATATATGAAAATAGGCTGTATAGTTCTTCACGGAACTACTTGTTTTTCTTTTTTTGTAGAATTTCACTTCCATTTATAGTATTTTGGGATATTATTTAAGTTATTTTATTTTAATTTCGCTTTCAAGATTACAATAATTGATTAATTAAAGCTTTTTTCTTTGACAGATAATATTGTATTTTTAATACCACACCTAAAAACGGATAGGTTTTTGTTAACTTGTAAAAAGTAAAATAGGCCATATTAATATTAAAATTTACTTTGTTGTTGTTGAGTCTTCAGTCTTTTGACTGGTTTGATGCAGCTCTCCATGCCTCCCTGCCCTGAGCTAATCATTTCATCTCTATATAGCTACCACACCCTATGTCCGAGGCAATGTGTTTAACATATTCTAACCTTGGCCTACCCCTACAGTTCTTATCCTCGACCCTTCCTTCCATAACTAAGCTTGTTATTCCTGGGTGTCTTAGTTTGTGTCCTACCAACCTATCTCTTCTCTTCATTAGCAGTCGTCAGAAACATCTCTCCTCTCCCACTAGTCTTAATACCTCTTCGTTTGTAACCCTATCTACCAATCTGATCTTCATCATTCTCCTGTAACACCACATTTCAAACGCTTCAATTCTCCTGTTTTCAGATGCACCAATAGTCAAGTTTCACTTCCATAGAGAGCCAAAGGCCTTCAAAAATGACTTCCTAACAACTAAATCTATATTCGATGTCAACAGATTCCTTTTCTTTCTATAACTTTTATTTACTTTCCCCTGCATTTTCATTTTGAACTATTTTCTATACAGTCTATGTACGTATATACACTGACCGGCACGAAAAACGCAACGCACAATAAATGATGTGTAATTATCTATTTAATCAAAGTGAAGCACTTCAACCTATCTTTTTAGACGGGGTATGCTATTGGCGTTGCTTTGCGAGCAAACATTGAAGTGCCGATTGTTGATTGCACTAGCCTCAATTGTTTTTTCCCGCGCACCTGAAAAACACATCACTAGATGTGAGCCAGTAATGTGTTCCCGCTCTTATAGCGCTTAGTGTTGTACTTTGAATTGCTCCCTTTTCAATCACATGTGTTCGTAGGATCTTTCTGTGATTGTCATAATTAGCTTTCTGGAGCCAACATGCCCTTAAGCCCCGAACAAGCTGCAAAAGCTATTGCTTTGGTGGAAGATGGTCGCAGCATGAATTACGTTGCAGAAGTGTTGAGGACTACAGCTTCCACGATTTCCAGAACCGTACGAAGGTACAGGGAAACTGGAGGCTTTGCAAGGAGACCAGGAACAGGCCTGAGAAAAGCAACATCGGAGAGAGATGACCGCTTCTTACAACTTCAAGTTCTCCATGACCGTTCCACCACCGCCATTGAAGCACGAAATCGACTCTACCATGTTCGAGGGGTCGATGCTAGTGAGAGAACCGTCCGAAGAAGATTGGAAGAAACCAATGTTCAATCCATAAGACCAGTTACAGGCCCAAAACGCACCAGAGCACATCGCACAGCTCGACTACTTTTCGCAAGGGAACATCATGGCAGGACAGTACAACAATGGGAACAAGTGTTGTTCACTGATGAGTCATGATTTGGCCTCCGATCACCTGACGGAAGAGAGAGGGTCTGGAGAAGGCCAGGGGATAAGTATTCCCCTTGCACATTCTCATCCAGGACGCCTTTTCAGAGTGATTCTGTGATGGTGTGGTCAGGAATCAGTATGGCTGAAAGGACGGATTTGGTCTTCGTGGAGAATGGGAGCCTTACCGGACATTGGTCATCATCATCATCATCATCTTGCACAGTTTCCAGCCACTGGCCGGGTCTGTTTGGAACACAAGCCTCTCCAACGTCTTCTGTCTTCCCACCATCTCTCAGCCTCCACCCTTGTCCAGTCTTCTCCTCTCTTCTTCCCGCTTTCTTCCACCCCCTTCAGCCACCTGTCTCTCGGTCTTCCCCTCGGTCTCTTTCCTTCCCACTTCGTCTCATGTACTCTCCTGGGTATCCTCTTCTCCTCCATTCGTTTTACATGTCCATACCATCTAAGTCTAGATTTCTCTATACCATCCTGTAATGGTTCCTCCTTCATTAATTCTCTGGTCCTCTCATTTCTTATTCTGTCCATCTTTGTAGCTCCAATACTGCTTCTCAAGAACCTCATCTCACTGGCCTGTATTTTGCTCCTCTCCCTTCCTTTCATAACCCAGGTCTCCGAGGCATACGTCAGGATAGGGACATAGTACGTCCGATATATGATCTTTTTGCTGTTCTGAGGGACATCCTTGCTCCATAACATGCTTCTCACACTCCTCCGAAATGCTTCTGCCTGCCTCCCCCGCTCATTTATTTCTCTATCGTTTCTTCCATTATCTTGTATCAGGCTTCCCAGATACTTAAAACTCTCCACTTTCTTCAGCTGTTCCCCACCAATTGTTATTCCCGTTGTGGTTCTTTCCTTCTTCCTTGTTGTGATCACCATCTCACTCTTATTTATGCTAAATTTCATCCCATATCCTTGTATTACTCCTTCCCACACGTCCAACTGTTCCTGTACCTCCTCCTCCTTGTTTCCCCAAATCATCAAATCATCTGCAAACACCATTGCTTTCATCTTTCCGTCCCCAATTACTTGGGCCACTCGGGTCATTATGTCATCCATCACCACAATGAAAAGTAACGGTGACAGTGCACTTCCTTGTTTCAGGCCGTTTCTTTGTTCCAACCAGTCAGATCTCTCTCCTCCCACTTTCACACAGCTCACGCTTCCCTTGTACATCTCCTTTATCCTCTTTATAGTCCATTTCTCTACTCCTCTATCCTCCAGGGACTTCCATACTTTGTTTCTGCATACACTGTCATATGCTTTCTCAATGTCCAGGAAGGCCATCAGTAGATCTGTTCCATATTCATAGTGCTGTTCTTGTAACTGCCTTACAGCAAAAATCAAATCCACTGTGGACCTTCCTGCTCTGAAGCCATGTTGTTCTTCCCTCATCCCTCCTTCTATCCTTGTCCTAATTCTCTTTTCCAAAACTTTCTCGAAGATCTTTGCACAATGACTCATCAGTGTTATTCCCCGATAGTTTCTGCAATCTGTTCTACTACCTTTCTTGAAGATCGGGACAATGATTCCTTTTTTCCAGTCCTCTGGGGTCTTCCTTTCCTTCCATGCTGTCCTCATCACTCGGTACAGCCACTGTATCCCCACCTCTCCTGCTGCTCTCACCATCTCCACACTCAACTCATCCACACCCGGTGCCTTCCCTCCTTTCAGCTTGTTCACTGCATCTTCCACTTCTTTCCATGTTAAGTCCTTTTCTGTTTGCAGTTCATCTTCCTCTTCCCCGATTTCTTCCTCCTCACCATCTTTTCCATTTGGGTTCAGAAGTTCTTCAAAATATTCTTTCCACATTTTCTTCAGTTCTTCCCTATTTTCTATCTCTTGTCCCCTTTTGTTCACCATTCTAACATAATCCGTAGGATCCTTCCGCCTCTTATCTTTCACCATCCCATACAGGACCTTTTTTGTACCTTCACTATCCTCCTCCATCATCTTTGTCCACTCTTCCATCCACTTCCTTCTCTCCTCAGCCACCACTCTCTTCGCCTCCTTCTTTCTTTCCTGGTACTCTTCCCTTGTCTCTACCGTCCTATTTTGATACCACCTCCTAAAGGCTCTATTCTTTTCCCTTACTATATCTTTTGTCTTCTCATTCCACCATGGTGTTTCCTTCCACCTCTTCTTACTACTTGTCCTCCCACATACTGCTTCTGCTGCACCCACTAGTGTCTTCTTAAATCTAGCCCATTCCTCTTCCACCCCTCTTTCTTCATCTGTTGGAATTCCTTCCTTTACCATTTTGAGGTACTCGACCCTTCTATCCCCTTCTTTCAGTTTCCATATCCTTATACGTCTTTCCTGGTTCTCAGTCCCTTTCTTCTCCTTACTCCCTCTCAGGTTCATTACCAGTAATCGATGGTCGCTATCCAGGTTCTCCGATGGTATAACCTTGATGTCCGTGAATGTGGAGGAAATCCTTCTGGAGCATGTTGTGCCTTTCACTCCATTTATTGGTGATGATTTCACACTAATGCAAGACAATGCACGCCCACACGTTGCGAGAGTTCTTGGATAAAGCAGGGATTCATGCTATGGCTTGGCCTGCTCGAAGCCCTGTTATGAATCCTATTGAGCACGTTTGGGACCGGCTGGGGAGAGGAGCCCGTCAGCGCTATCCAGAGACCCTATAGGACGTACGGAGTGCCCTCCTGGAAGATTGGGAGATGATTCCTCAACAGGACATTACAGTATTAATCAGGAGCATCCCTGAGAGGTTGAATGCCGTCAGTGGTGCAAGAGGTGGCAATACACGCTTTTGTAGATGTGAACAGAGGTCTCAGAGATCATCTCCGAGGTCTGTGAAGTAAAGGGTGAAGTGTATAAAATCAAAACCGAAGTGCATTACCTTTATGAGCTTACTCAAAATTTCCCGCTCTTATAGCGCTCTTTCCTTGAAGTGTGCATCTCGGGCTTAATTTGTTAAATTTGTTTATAATCGTCTTTTTTTCCATTGTTAGACACCTACATGGGACAGTACTACAATATTTCATCATTTTATGGTAGATTAGTGTCATAAAAGTGTCATAAATTAAAATTTAATTTTGGTTTTTGTAAGAAATTGAAGTGTTGCCTTTTTCGTGCCGGTCAGTGTATTTTGCACATGAACACCTAGAATAAAAATAAGGATTTTGTTTTTGTTTGAATTGGTTGGTTCTTAAGTTTAGGGGCTGCGACAACGCGCTCATGTAGCCCCGTGTACTTTGGGTGTGTGTAGAATCTGTCTGATAACCGGTGTTAATAGTGATGACTGTATTAGTGTGTGTATCTGTTATAATTCAAGTAAGGACTGCAGACGATCAATTTTCAAGTAGTTCCTACTTTTGCCACCAAACGCGACCTTCAACGACTACTAGTTCTGAACATAGCTACCAGACATCACCGCAGTCGGCTCTTGGCAACGAACGGAGGAACCAAGGAGCGTTGTTTACATTCTTAACCTATACAATTTAGCTTCACACAGATGTAATTAGTGGAAGGTTCTTTAACATGCCATAAATCTATGACATGGGACCGCCGGCTTTACTTCCCCTCCGAAGGAAGGCATACTGAGGGATTTTTAACGCTCTTAAAAAATCTAACGACTTTGGCCGGATTTGTACCCGCGATCTTGGGCATAGAAGCTCAGCATGCTACCGACTTCGCCACCGAAGCCGCCTGTTTGAATTGTGTGTACAAAATCTACACTATTAAGCTAAATAGATTTATTATCACATCCAAGGACAGAGCAACATTAGTTTCTACGCAGATGCTGCAGAAAAGTTGTCCATATTCTCCACAAATTTTTTGTTGGCACTTGAGGCACTTTGTTTGTAGGACAGAAATAACATTGTTTTCTTTTCCTACAACCTGCGTGGCACAGTCGGTAGAGGCGCTGAGCTTCTAACTGAAAGGGCGTGGGTTCGATCCCCAACCGGGTAGTGGATTTTAGAAACAAAACTACCACTTTCGGAAACGCAATTAGCCCTGGGGTTCACTCTGCCTACACCAGAAATGAGCACCAGGGTAATTCCTGGAAGCAAAGACAGCCGAGCGTGGAGCTGACAACTCCATCCCTTCTAGTGCCGATGTCGCAAAGGGTGGAAGCCTCTACCTTCCACTACTCCCTGGGCCTCCATGGCCTGTATGGAGTTGGCTTTGCTTTGCTTTTACAACCTTCTATGGTTTTCAGATTCCTGCAATATGGAACGAATCCAGGCTGAATTAGCCTCGTTCACGTCAAAATGTCCTAAACTAACGATGAGAAGTTCTACGACATTAACAGTCGCACTGGGTCAGCAAGACCCAAAAGCAGCAGTGTATGCAAAGTTTCCATGAGATTTGTGCTCAGTGACTTTAATCCCAGGAGCAGTGTGAGCCGTATGTTAAAGAAACTTGGGTGGGAATCACTGGAGGCTAGGAGGATGAAATCTAGACTCTGCGCTATGTACAACACGTATACAAATCAACCAGCATGGGGTGAGCTTAGCAAACGATTGGGAAAGCCCACTTACATGGGTAGGAGCGATCATCCTTTCAAAGTTAAGGGCCGACCACAGCGAACAAATTATGGTAAATATTCTTTTGTAAACCGTGCCATTGATAACTGGAACTCTCTACCTGCCGCAGTCTTAGAGCCTTTTCCCAAACATATAGGTGTGTTTAAGAAAAGACTGACTATTTGTGTAAATACTCCAGTTTAATTGTTGTATAATTGTTATTGAATTGTTATGTATAATTATTTATTTGTTATGTGTATCCAATTTGCCACCGGGGGACACTCTCCCCATTGCAAATAAATGAATGAATGAATTGAAAGCGGGCTATTATGTTCAGTTGAAGATCGGGATGTTGCTCATAGTGGTCCGTATTTACGCAAATTATTACAAGAAAAATGTTTATTCCGCCTTAAGAAAAATGTTTATTCTTGTAAGAAGATTGGGAGCCAAGAAGCTACCATCATCATCATCAGTTTATCTGCCTGATGGCAGGTTTCCTCATGGTCTGTCTCTCCACCTTATCCGGTCTTCAGCAGCACGTTTCATCAGCTCATATGATTTATCAATAGGGCTTGGATTTTTAGGTAAATACATATATTTTTATGTAAATAAATATTTTAAGCATTTTTCTATAAATACATAAATTCCTGCCTTTCACTTATTAGCACATAAAAAGACATAAGATGTACATCTTTTCAAATCAGTATGCTAGATCTTTCAGTATATTGCATTTTTGTTATGTGTTACTTCAACGGGGAAGAACCTGTGAGCTATCTAATCTTCATGCAGAGCGAATGTCAGCTTGCAACTGTGTTGTTCTTAACTTGTCGACTCGTGCCACTCACTGTAGAAGCTGGTGATTTCCTTGTCCATAACCATATTGCACCACGTGCTAGACCTCCCCTCCCCCGGCTACCTGGAACCAGTGTCACTCACATGCAGTTCATTTCTGGCACTGTGAAGTGTAAGGCAGTTCTACGATGCCTGAAGTAAAAGCAACTACAAGTTATCGTCTGCAGCAGTATGATGCAGAATTTAATTTAATTTAACTTCTGATGGGTGCGTTCTGTTCTGCCAACTATGTGGGAAAGCAATCATGGCTGAACAGCGATCTCAAGTTACACAACACTTCAAGGGCAAGAAACATATTAACGATTCTAATGGGGTGAGGGGGTCTCCGCCCAATCAATACAATTTACAATTGTATTGATTGGGCGGAGACCCCCTCACCCCATTAGAATCGTTATTGTACACGTCAATACGGACCTTGTGAAATGGATAATCCTCCAATTAATCTTCAAGAAACATATTGCCGCAGTTTCGCGCCTTCAGAAGAAGCGTTTCGCGATAATCGTCAGTCATTTGTGATGGACAACCTGAAGATATATCTCGTTGTGTGTTGTAATGCTTCAGCAGTCAGCGAGACATAGCATAAATTCCATTCGTGAGTACTGCATATTGTTTATAGTCACATTAATAAACTAAATTATAATTAAATATTTTTACTTTTTTGTCACATATTTCAGGTATTTTTATTTTTAATTCATAAAAAATAAATATTTACCCGATTTTAAGCACCTAAAAATCCGAGCCCTATTTATCAATCTTGATGGAAACCAGCATCTGAAACCTTCTTCTTCCTCTTCGGATTTTACCTTGGACTGTCCCTTCTAATGCACTTTTCACCAAACCATCTTCAAGGGAGGGAGAAGCTCTTAGAGCATTCAAACTACAAGAATACCAAAATGTATATGCGATCAGGTCTCGCTGACCCATCACGACCACTCCAGAGTTAATGTAGCACACAAGTGTTTTATGTCAACAATAAAATAGTATTGAATAGGTGGAATAGTAGAGAAAATCCTTTGTAAGAGAAATCTGATAAGAATATCACTCGGGACAGTTCATTGCACGGATTTAGATTATGAACATTCCAGTTCAATTTCCAGTCTAAGTGAATTCCCAACAGATATACTGAAGTGTTGTCATTAATCTCCGAAGCTAGGTTATGTAAGTAAAAGTAGGCTTCTGTTTTGTTACTCTTTACAATCACTAATCAGTTTCTTCCCCTACAACCATTTTAATGACTTCTCCAACATTTTCTTTCTATCAACAACCCCTGGCACTATACAGCCCATGACGGACTAAGGCCGACCGAGCGACCGCTGCCCAGCCATTCGGCCTGCAGATATTGGGGTGACGCGTGATCAGCGCGTCGGGTCCCCTGTGATCGGGGCGCTGTCTCACTGTCAGACAGCTACTCGATTGTCCTCACGAGGCTGAGTGCATCCCGTTCCAACCGTCACGTCAGTTTTAAAATCCCTGACGGAGCCGGGGATCGAACCCGGGGCTTCTGGGTGAGAGGCAGGCGCGCTACTCCAACACCTCGGGGCTGGCTTTCTTTCTATTACTGTATATAAAAATGTCATTGGCACATAGTACTGAATTACCTGGTAGATTAGTTAGTTATTGTTGTTTTAAGGGGCAGAACTACGAGGTAGATTCTTGGAAAGGTTGCTAATACAGTGAAACCTTTCTTAACCTTTTCGCTTTCAAGCTCTCAGCTGACGGATGTCTGAAAACTGACAGCCATATTTACCACACTATGTATACACTTCTTTTAAAATTACATGGAAGGCACACCAATGAAGTTATCAACATGAAATTTGGTAAATGTATAGAGTATACATCACTTATTATCACTGCAAGTAAGTCATGTCTCTAAACCAAAAGGGTTTAATGTTAATATAATAAGAAATGTTGGAAACAAAGTTACAAGTTTCAGATTTTGAAAGTTCGGAAGTAATTCTAGGAAATTGCATTCACAGCCCAAGTTTGTTATTCATGTCAATAGGAAGGCTATATTATTGTTGACTAGCATGGTAAATATCAAGATTCTATGTGCATTAGATGCAAGGATAGATCAAAATGTTTAAAGCGATTTAACAGTGAAAAATGTCAGCCATTTTTGTGTAAAACACTCTTCGCTATCTACACTAACATCACTGTGCTGGATTATTATAATTAGGGCTTGGATGTTTAGGAAAAATCATATTTTTTCTTGCCCGATTAGTTTCTGATGCAAATCAAGTGATTATCGTCATAATACAGTGGTTTTTATTTGTCATATAAATGCATATTTCGAACATTTTTTACCGTTAGGTCATATTTTGAGCATTTTTTTGGTAAGTACGTCACACTTTGGTAGTTTGACGGCAGTTGTAGGTGTGCAATCATCCTCAACTTACTGAACGCGAACTAGAGTTTACAGAAATAGACCGTAAATAACCACTTAAACATGTACTGTATATTCAGGAAATTAATTCTGAAAAAATTAACAATTTAATCTCGAAGGGAGTGTCGCTTGAATATATAAATAAATATAAAAAGGCCAAATTTAAATGTCGTATTTTGTCATTTTTGAGTTATATTTCATCATATTTAAGTTAAGGTCATATTTATTTGCATATTCTGACTATTTTTAGGTCTTGAACATCCGATCCCTAATTATCATCATTTAGCGGCTTCGGTGGCGTAGTTGGTAGCATGCTCAGCTTCTATCAAGAACGCGGGTTCAAACACGGCCGAAGTCGTCGGATTTTTTAAGAGCGTTAAAAATTCCTCAGTATGCCTTCCTTCGGAGGGGAAGTAAAGCCGGCGGTCCCATGTCATAGATATATGGCACTAATTACACCTGTGTGAAGCTAAATTATATATATAGGTTAATCATTTGGCTAACGTTCTTAGGTTCCTACATTCGTCGTCAAGAGCCGACTACAGTGACATCTGGTAACTAAGTTCTGAACTAGTTGGCCGTGGACGGTGGCGTTTTTGCGGCAAAAGTAGGAACTACTTGGAAAAATTGAATGTCTGCAGTCCTTACTTGAATTAAAACAGATACACACACTAATACAGTCATCACAAGTAACACCGGTTATCAGACAGATTCTACACACACCCAAAGTACACGGGGCTACATGACCGCGTTGTCGCAGCCCCTAAACTAAGGAACCAACCAACCTAATTATCATCATCTACACTTTCCGATTCGGACAGAAAAACATCGTCACTTGAATAACTGTTAAGAAATTCAGTGATATCGTCGTCAGCTAATTGAACTCACTTCCGCATGTCGCACACTATAAATAACTAGGCCTAACCTAAGTGAACTATATCACTTCACTATCATTAAGCACCTAATTACCTAGTAAAACTATTTAAATAATGAACTAACAAGTAAACTAAATAAATTGCCTGCGATACAGCTTAATTTATAATCATGAATGAAAACAGAGAGAAATGAACGCAAGTTTGCCGCCAATCACGATGTAAACAAGACACGGAACTCCAGTGAGCACATGTTTCAGACTCTATAAGAGTATCGATAAATATGGATAGCCGGCAGTTCCCACGGAGAATAACTTGAGATAAAACTGTACTCTTCTTATTCCGTACAAAAACGCTGTTATCTGATGCGTTAATAATGAGCTAATAATAATAAAGATGGGTAACGACGGATCATAATCGTGTCAGTTTTCGCAGGACCCGTGGGTACCGATAGATCGTTAACCTTGAAAGGGAAAGGGTTAAAGCCCACTCCTCTTAAGCGACTATTAATGACTTATTTTTGTAGAAACCGACATAACCCATAGGAATCCATAGCATCAATGCAATTTGTACCTCTATTATATGACCACCGCTCTCCACGACCACCGACCAGCTTTTTGGCAACCAAAGTTTTAAGGGCTCTACTTATGTAGTAAGCTTAATACTGTATTAGCAACTGAAGTTATGTAGAGTACTTGTGTCATCATTGGACAGATTTGACAGTGAGCGAGCTTTGGCAATGGGAAACATTTCTGGCTTTCATCAGATGAAGTTGAAGCGACACGACCTCACCTTCGCACCGAATGCTTTCACAATTGTGTTAGCCAAGTTCCCTGGTCCAACACTCAACAGCGCTCTGTCTCAATTCACGCACCTTCGCCACCTACAGGACCTCTTATTCAGCCATGCGGAAGTAGTTCAGGCTGCACAGTTTGAACTAGTTCACTTAACATGACTTAAGAATTGTGAATAAAAATAATTAACAATTTGTTACATGAATTTTTGCACAGTTTTATAAAGTTGCATAGTTTCAATAAATATTCCCGGGTATTCCCCCACTAAACGACCACCCCTCTCAAAGACCAATTTACTGCGGAGCCATTGATGGTCGTTTAAAAGAGGTTTTACTGTATATACAAGATGAAATAATAGGCGAATGATGGACCTTGAACCACACAAGTAGTTATTCTGAGTACCGTATACCTATCTTTGATTTTCCATTGCCACCGTTTGGTTTCTGTTATTAAGATATGATTTAATTAATGTCAACTTTCAATTTCCAACTTCATAGTAGACTGCAATTAATACCTGATGGCGCAAACCTGCGCGTACCCGAGAGCGAAGAGTGGAAAGGAGGAGAAGGAAGGTAGTGGAGGGGGTCACTGCTGCTGTGCTCCTGGGAGACACACTAACGTACGATACAGCTGTAGTTACAGTAGGAGCTGATGTGAATATTTCCGTAGCAACGAGCGAAGTGAACGTTCCTCTGCTCTCGATCACACTGCAGCACATGGATTAGACCGCATACGAAACTTCTTGCGTACACATGTGTCATCAGGTAATAATTGCTGTCTATTTAAGCTTAGTAATTAATTTGTTATGAGATAGAGTATTAAATGCTTGACTAAGTTCCAAAAGTGCAGCACAAGTAATTAAGTGAAGAGTTAATTGATTATATTCACAAGAAATCCTAGTACTGTGCTAGTTGTTTGTCGTGGTATGATTGCAAATTGAACATTATTAATTGGTATTATTTTCAAAGTAGTTGGACAGTTGCTGTTTCATACAGTATTCTAGGTGGCTTCGGTGGCATAGTTGGTAGCATGCTGAGCTTCTATGCCCAAGATAGTGGGTTCAAACCCGTCCGAAGCCGTCGGATTTTTTAAGAGCGTTAAAAATTCCTCAGTATGCCTTCCTTCGGAGGGGAAGTAAAGCCGGCGGTCCCATGTCATAGATTTATGGCATGTTAGAACCTTCCACTAATTACACCTGTGTGAAGCTAAATTGGATAGGTTAAGAATGTAAACAATGCTCTTAGGTCTCTACGTTCGTTGCCAAGAGCCGACTGCGGTGGCGTCTAGTAGCTAAGTTCTGAACTTGGCCTAGTAGTCGTTGACGGTGGTGCTTGGCGGCAAAAGTAGGAACTATTTGAAAAATTCTAAGTTGCAGTCTGTACCTAAATTAAAAAACAGATAACACACATTAATGCAGTCATCACAATTAACACCGGTTATCAGACAGATTCTACACACACCCAAAGTACACGGGGCCCAACCAACCATACAGTATTCTATTACTTTTGATAATAATGATACAGGTTGATAGTTGCCAGGACACATTTTATCTCCTTTCTTATAGACTAGAACTGTGATGGACATTTTTCCAGCCATTTTTCAATGATGCCTTCATAATTAAACCCTTTGAAGCACACATTTTTGATTGAGAACATGAAATATATTTGTTTGCAAAAGCTGGAATTGAACGCCGTGAATTTTTTCTCATTATTGTCCGGCTTTTGTATCGTTTTACTTTTATGCCTGGCTACAATTTGATCTACTTTGCTGGATGGAAAATTGTTGTCCTTTGCTTTTGCTTGATTATTCTGATTTCCTTATTGTAATTGTCTTTTGACATGGGTATGTTTAAAGCCCTGTGCACCATTTAATTGAAGCCCGCTAATTTATGTGTACTGGGGTGATTGGACTGATTGTCGATTGAATGCAAGGTTTGTGTCGGTATTTGGAAAATGGAATATGAAAGTTCATTATCTTTCAGTTAGATAGTTATGTTGAAATAATTTATTTTCCTATTGGTTTTGGATTCCTTCGTGAATTTGAGAGAGTGGTGTAAGCTATTAATGGCTTGGAATGATGTTTCTTCGCTTGTAAATTCAGTGTCGTAGATGCAAATGAAGTTACATCATCCATGTATCATTTCCACTGTACTATTCCCTTTGTTGAGATCTTTTCTATGAACGCATTTTCCAGTGTGTTAATAAAGATGTTAGCAATTAGCCCGCTTACAAGGGGAGGATACGATGCATGGGTCACCGATTTGAACCATCTTTAGTACACGTGTAGGGCATGACAAGGCGTATATCAGGTGCAAGTACTGATATCGCGCCAGGAGATGGCAGACGGGTTTGAACTGCAGTTGTCTTCCCGCTCAATGCGTATCACGCATTCCAAAAACATTAAGTAGGCTAGGTCACTGTACCTGATACTGCCACACTGTTTAAAGTAAACACAAAGGCTTGTAAGAATATCGACAGTAGGAAGGAAGGTAACAATACACACGTGAAGCCCGATAAGTAGCACCAACTGACTGCCAGCCGATATATTTAGGTTTGGAATAGGCGTGCCGCGCATGCGCACTGCATGACCCTCCTTTCCCCGTCACAGCGTGTTGAACTGCCATCTCCTGCCGCGATGACAATAGTAAGGTGCGCTTCTCTGCCGTTCCCGAGAAATTAATTGCAATTACAGTGCGGCGTCTATGTGCGTTGTACGCTAGCAAGAATCCAACGAGCGCCTGGTGCAGCGGTAAAAGCCCTGCTTCGTAAGCAGGGGATCGCTGGATCAAATCCCACCAGTGAGTCTTTGCAGTGTATTGTGTGTTTCATTTTTTCCCCCCTTTTGTAACCATTGGCAATTTCCAACCAATACCCATAGCATGAGTCACTGCTTGCGGAGGTACAGGGTGGCCTGATGGTTCACAGACGTGCAATGAACGGAACAGACTGGGCCTTCAATATATAAATGAACACATATAATAGAATACACCTGACCGTGTATATTACTAATGTATTTGCAATGCCGATACTATATGCAATGTCAAAAACGTAGACCCCCCCATACGATGATTTCAGAATCTCTTTTCTCGCTCACATAACACGTTATTACAATTGACTGCAAAATAAACATTATTCACGACACCAACAGTTGTACGAATTGCCAATGTTTACACATAAAAAAACTCACTGCAAAAGCACACCGGTGAGATTCGATCCAGCGATTCCGCCCTTAAGAAGCAGGGCTCTTACCGCTGCACCACGCGCTCGTTGGATTCTTGCTAGCGTACAAAGCACATAGACGCCGCACTGTAATTGCAATTAATTAATTTCTCGGAAACGGCTGAGAAGCGCACCTTACTACTTGCACCTGATATACGCCTGGTCATGCCCTACACGTGTTCGAATCGGTGACCTATGCATCGTATCCTCCCCTTGTTAGCAGTGACACCATGGCTAGGCTCTCTATTTGTGTGTATATTTTGTTATCAAATTGAAACACTGTCCATCCAAAAGCACTTATTGGTTTTTAGTTTGTGGCACTGGTATAGGCTATGTTTGAACCATTCTTAACTTATGGGCCTTATTAGACTTAGGAACACGTAGAGTATCATGTTTTCAACACGGAAGGGAGGGGGGGGGGGGGAGGGAATTACATGTGGTTAATACTGAATATTAAATGAAAAGGAAACGTGTGAAAGAAACATGTAGCAGTGACAAATGTATGAACTTCATTCCTCTTATATAGCTATGTGGAACTGCACCATGTTGCAGGACGCACTGAGTGCAAACTAAACCAGAGGGGATGCGGCTGGTGGGTGAGAAGGGATACTGTAGCTGGAAAATTTGAATGGTTTTTCAGAGTTTTGTAGGTTGTTTATCTCATTAAACAGACTGTTATCGGAATAATTTAATCAAGTTTTTTTTGTGGGTAAAGTCTTTGGTTATAGTAAATTTCTAATTCTTCGTGTTCATAAGAGAACCTGCATTGAGATACAAAGAACATGTTTCAGTCAAAAATATGTGATATGTTCTCAGCTATTTGTGAACATATGGCTGAATCCAGACACCAATTCACAAATATAGACCTACAGTAAACAAGGACATAAAAATACTCCAAAGCCTCTTCGATTTGTCTAATGCAGGGGTTCTGGCACCACGAAACATGTAAAAAATAAGTCATTTAATTAATATCATTTGGATTGACAGGACTGATATCCCATTTTTTAAAAAAATATTGAGTTATAAAGTTCATTAACTCTATTGATGTAACCAGTGATATGGGGGGCTGTTACATTGCCAAGATGTTATCATGGGTAAATTAGAAATACATGGCAAGGAAAAATATTTTGCTCACAACCAAGGTTTAGCAATCTTTGATAAATTGATGGTTGCCTACTATTGTGGCCTGAGGGTGTAAGATATGATGATCTGCTTTTCATGACTGATGCAGCACCTTACATGTTTAAAGCTGTCAATGGTATCAGAACATTTTACTCAAGAATGGTACACATAACCTGCCTAGCTCATACTTTTCACAGAGTGGCTGAATAAGACTAAGGATATTTTATTTACCATTGATCATTTAAGTTTTACATGAAATAGGTTTTGTCATTCTTGATACTGTATTATTATTAGTATCCTCTATATAGAGTTATTAAAAATAAATATTAACAATTTTTATATAGGCTACACGAAATCTTTTACGGTGTAAAATGGATTTTCTAACATCCAGTTGTACCATTTTCCTTTGAACGTACTGAAGATCATAGACTGTGCAGAATGTGGTAATTTATTAGAACAATGTATGCTATTCGGTACTTTATGTGAGCTACGAGTTCTTGCCAGTCTACAGCTTGGGATATCAACGTTTCCTTTATTTCGAGTGTTGTGATGGTGTATGTTTTCCATAGTAGGTGTAAAGGTAACACCATTGGATCAACCAATTAAAGGTCTCCATTTTCAGAGAGAATTCTGAGTGAGTTCAGAATTAATAAAGTTTGAGCTTTAAAGTATGTGGGATGGAACATGATAAGAGCAAATACAAAAACAAAGAAAGTTAGAGAGCAAGTAGCTTTAACATAAATATATATTCACAACAACAAACAATGTTTGCATTTTCTTTACAAGGTTGCGTATAGCAATACAAAAGGTTTGTGCCTTAAACATAACTAAATTAAAGTTACAAATCTTGGGCATGGGTGAATGCCTGAAAACAAGAATTAAATTGCCTTTACAAAAAGGAGAATTAGTGACGTGACTTATGTCTGGCTGACAGGGAGCAAATCCTGTCATGCCGGGAAAGAAAAAAAGGGGGAACTAAAGGAGTTATGCAAAAAAGACATGACCTATTAAGGGGGCCAGTAGCTGACAGGGGCTGAGCCCTGCAGTACCCTATAAGAATTGTAATATTGGAGCAGTTGCCAAGATGCAACAGAATAACTTGCAAATGAAATAATGTAGTGGCAGAAACAGAATATGTGAACTGCATACAAGATTTACTGCGAAGGTGAAATGGCAGAAACAGGTGGGCAAGTAGCTTATAACCTGAAAGTGAACCATGAGAGAGAAGATGCACAGGCAAAGTGCAGATATGCATAAGCAATTCTGAGATGGTTCTTACAAAAACCATAAAAATAGCTAAAGCAAGCTGGTATGTTATTCCGCCTAGTGGGGAAGGGAGAGAAGATCACACAGATATCAATTTTGAGGAATCTTCTAAACTATGCTTGTATGAGACTAACATGTAAACAGAAAGAATACCGTAATGCATAGTGTATCAGAACAGCACAATGGCAGATACAGGTCTGCTTTAGAATAAGCATAGCAAAATATTAAATACATAATACATCTGATTACTTAACTTGTAATATTCTGGCGACAATCCATATTGACATAGCACAAAGAAGACATAGGTTATGTCTCGCTCGAGATTGCGTGCACAAAAGCACTAACTTGAAAGGGTGTGTTTAACATTTCACACGTGCGTAGAACACTTAAGAAAATTCATTTCCAGTTGTGGTTTCTTTCACAAAGTATTTGACGGAGCTGAAGCACTCGCAGAATAGTAAGGTAGACCTTAGCTATTAGAAAGATGAAGTGACAATATTCACTTAATTCGGAGTAGAATTCCTAAGTACACGAAGATGTAGGCCTATACTTGAGTTTGTGTTGCAGGAACACGTTAAAGTTCAATCCAGGTTGGATGATGTTAAACATGTCTTGGACGACATGGCGAAGGTTTAGTTAACACTTCTTGATGCAGAATTACGATGCAAAGTTTTGACAATCATGAAGTTTAGCGTCCGGTTCTCAAGATGGGTGGTTGGTGCAATACCAACGGAGAAATCACACAGAAAATGTGTAGGACTGCAGCTTAACCCTCTTAGTGCCAGAGTCGCTGTGAGCGATCCTCATAAAATGAACGAAACTTGCCAGCGTCGCTCTGAGAGACGCTTCGCTTTTGTATTCCTAGAGGGGCTTATAGACAGAAAATGACGTCTAAACTTGACGTGACCATTAAAGAGAGTTCTAGCTACATCTTTTGTTTTCTGTCTATCGATATGCTCGAGCGGTATTTGAAGTTCCTTGACTTGTTTACGCGCGACTCGTAAAAGCGTGGCGTCCAAGGGAAGGAAGCATTGTTTGAGAGAGGAAGAAATTGAAGAATTAATGAATGATGAGTCAAGTGGTGAACTCTTGGACTTCGTGGACAGTGATTGCGATCTTGTGTGTGACGAATCAAGTGCCGATTCCGCTTCGGACAATGAATTACCTGCGCTGAATGCAATCGTACATAACCAAACAAGTGATAGTGATCGTAATGATGTTGATAGTAATAGTGACTGGGAAGAAGGAATGTTGACCAGGACAATCCTCCACAGGCTACACAACCACAAATGTGAAAGATAAAACTACAGGCTGCCCTTCTGTTTATTTATTTTCACTGTAATTATTTTTATTTTATTTATATCAACAATGCCATTGTTGGTGTATGGTATTTTATGAATATGCTAGATTTTAGAATTTCGGATTTTTGACACCCCTGCTGACATTTTTTCAACTAAAAACTGCATTTCTTGGTTCTTTTGTTATGTATGTGTGCTCTCCAGTGTTCATTTTTACTCCATTTATAAACGTGTGGTGATAGGAATAATCGAACTTTCTAATTTTTATTTGACAGAAGAAATTATTTTAATTAATTAATTAATAAAGAAAGATATAAGTTTCATAATGATCTGAAAATTTCCCTGAATTTAGATAGCTATGTTTTGCACTCCCTGACTAAATTTCGATTTCGTATCTTTCAAAACAGGGGATATACATATTTTTTTCTGAAAGCCTACATTTTACATTTAAACAGCCTGGCACTTTTAGACTTCACCTTTACCTTTTCGCCTGGCACTAAGAGGGTTAAATAGCAGACAGCTCAAGATACCAGAATATTCCATGTCCGGCCATTGGCGAGCCCCGAACTGGTGTCTAGGAAGAAGCGTGCTGATTGGCAGAGAGCGGCCATGACAGGGAGACGGTCAATGAGCGCGAACCAACTGAAGTCTGTTGGAGAGTCCATTGATACCATGCGGTATCAGAAAGGTGACCTAATTAACACTTGGAAAAATGTCTTAAGGGCGAGAAATATATTGTAACACAACAGGTGGGTATGAAAATAATTTTAAATATAATTGAATTAAACAAGAAAGTGAAATTACCTAAGTATATTTGTCACTAACACGTGGTGACGAAAAATGAGGTTAAGAAGTTAAATACTAGTCTGACTTTTGGCATAACAAAAATCTAGAAAAATTAACCAGTTAATCATTCGCAAATGCGAACATACTGCCTGAGGGGCAACAAGAAAAAATAAGAAAGAGAACTAAAAAAAAAAAAAAAAAAAAAAAAAACAGGACTAGAGTGGTAAAGGAGCAACAGAAGAAATTGGACGAACACACTGTCCAAATGGAGTGATTAATTTCACTACCCTAACTCTGTTGTCACGACCGGTGTAGCACCTAACTACTCTTCCGGTGTGCCAAACAAGAGGAGGACTGGATTCTCTAAGGAGAATCAAATCTCCCTCCTTGAGGTTTGGTTGAGCGAGCTGCCACTTCCCTCTCCTCTGAAGTAAGTTCAAATACTCCAGCCTCCACCATTTCCAAAATCTATCTCTAAGAGCTTCGACTCTTTTCCAAAGAATGGGCAAAGAAATATCGAGCTTGCGGTCGATGAGAGGTGGCGGAGCATTTAAGGAGCTACCTATTAAGAAATGACCAGGGGTTAAAGGAAGCAGATCGGAGGGGTCATTAGACACAAGGGACGGGAGTTGACATTGCCTTCGATAAGAATGATGAAAGAATTAAATTCTTCAAACGACAGGATAGAGTTTCTTATAGTTCTTTTGAGATGGGCTTTAGTTAATTTGACACAAGCTTCTCCCTCCATGATGAGGAGCGTAAGGGGGGATGAAATGCCATTTAAAGCCTTTTAAATGAGCGTAGTTAGAAAGTTGCTCGTTGGCAGAACGAGAGCAGAGTGCCTTTTGCCATTGTTGAGAAGCACCAAGAAAGTTTCTGGTGTTGTCAGAGAAAACCTCAGAGGGAATTGCTCTTCTAGCAACAAAGCGAGAAAAAGCAGAAAGAAAGTATGAAGTGGATGCATTGGTGACCAGTTCGAGATGAATAGCACCAGTAACCATACAGACAAAAAGCGCTATGTAAAGCTTGGCAAGAATTTTGCGTTTAGCTTTTAGACTATTGGTTTGATATAGGAACGGACCAGCGTAATCAATACCAGTTAGAAGAAATGGTCTGCTGGGAGTGGAGCGGAACGAAGGAAGGTCAGCCATAAGTTGCTGAGAAAACTTAGGTTTGGCTTTGAAGCAAAGAATACACTTTCTAACAACGGAGATGACTTCGTGCAAGCCATTGATGGGCCAGTAATGCTCACGAAGTAAACACAAGAGAGTGCGTGTACCAACATGTAAGTGCTGATAGTAAAATTGACGTATGATCAATTTAGTAACGTGATGCTTTGAAGGAAGAATGATGGAGTGTTTCTTATCTTCAGGATAATCAGAAAACGATAACCTATCACCTACTCTTAACAATCCGTTATCGTCAAGAAAGGGGCTTAATGCGAATAATCTATTCCGCTTTTTAAGGGGTAGAACCTTAGATAGAGAATTAATTTCATCAGGAAAAATTTCTTGCTACGTGAGCAATAAGATTGTGGTAGTAGCAGACTGTAATTCAACAGCTGAGAGAAATGCTTGAGGAAACAATGGTTTATCAATTAATGTGATAAAATTGGTCCGGCTAGATCAAACATAAAATGCCAGCGTTTCGCCCCGGTGTGCCGTTGGGCTCGTCAGTTGGTACAGACACACCTCACCAATACGCATGGCTAGCACATACTGAGAAGGCCATCACAAGACACAAAATACAAGTAGTATTGACATCACGAGTGATGCCAATGTGCTTCGGAAGTCAAGCTCCCTTTCATAAAACAAAAACCTTACCTTGGTTTATCTAACACAAAGAATTTCCAACGAAGCAAGTAGGCAACAACACGAACTAGCTTTTGAAAAGAAGAATATCTTTCAAGCAATGAAGGGGTAACCGTGGTTACAAGAGAAGAGGCGACTTTACGAGTTTTAGGAACATTCGTTAAAGCAGAAGAAAATAGGGCTGGCCAAAAGGAGGGTTCTTGCAACAACCAAGTTGGACCATGCCAGAAAAGACTATATTTGACTAGCTGGTGTAGAAGGCATCCACGAAAAATTATGTCTGCTGGGTTCTCCTTACCAGAGACATGTTTCCATTGAGAAGATGCGGATAGAGTTTGGATTTTTTCCACCCTATTGGCGACAAAAGATTGCCAATGCGTGGGGGTTTAGAGATCCAAGCTAAAGTGATGGCGGAGTCAGTCCAGTAGTAGATATGACTGAAATGACAGTTGAGATTGGAGACAAGCTTTTGAGATAATTCGGCTGCGAGCAGGGCAGCGCATAACTCTAAGCGAGGCAATAATACCGTTTTCAAAGGAGCTACCTTTGACTTGGTACAAAGTAAATTAGAGAAAGAAGAAGGAGTGTTACGACTGACCACATAAGCGCAACATCCGTAAGCTTTCACAGAGCTATCTGCAAACAGATGCAGCTCTAGATTAGCAGAAAATGAAGTAGGGATAAGAACCCTGGGGATGTCTATGACAGACAGATCAAGAAGATGAGTGCGGAAGGAAAGCCATCTTTCCAAAAGAGAAGGAGGGATAGGATCATCCCGATCCGTTTTGAGAGACCATAATTCCTGCATAAACATCTTAGCTTTGACTATGATCGGAGCTAGAAATTGAAGGGGGTCGTAGATTTTGGCGATCTCTGAAAGAACTTGTCGCTTAGTTTGAGGAAGAATAGGAGACAAGCTGACTTCATAGAAGAAAGAATCTGATACGGGATACCAATGAAGTCCTAAAACTTTAGTGGAATCAGCGGTATGTAAGAGCTCGACTGGTGTATCAGTGTTTCCTTTGGATAAGAGCTTAGATAGCACTTCTGGAGAATTAGAATTCCATTTGTGAAGTAAGAAATCTCCTCCTTGAAGCAATGCTTGGAGATCAAGTGAGTGTTCAAGTGCTTCAGAAGGGGAGCTAAAGGAATGAAGAAAATCATCCACATAAAAAGATTTTTTGAGGAGATTTGAGGTATCAACGGAAAAGAGGTTAGAGTCTTGGTCGGCGAGATGCTTTAAAGTGCGGATGGCCAAGAAAGCAGATGGTTTCAGACCATATGTGACCGTTTTTAATTTGAAGATCTTAATGGGTTTGGCGGGACTATCACGCCAAAGAATTTGTTGCAGATTTTGCTGTTCAGAGTTGATCAAAATTTGCCTGTACATTTGTTTAATATCGGCGATCACACCATCAGGGAACAAGCGAAAGTTTAACAGAACGGAAGAAAGATCAGACTGAATGGCGGGACCGGTAAGTAAGGTATCGTTTAATGAAATACCATTAGAATCTGGAGTGGAACCATTGAAAACGACTCGAATGTTTTCCCTTGTGGAAGGGTTCTTCCAAACAGGGTGATGATTCAAATAAACACTATCTTCAGAGATGTTTTGTTTATGAAGGACTTCCATGTGACCAGAGGCTTCGTAGTCTTCCATAAAGTCAATGTATTGAGCTTTGGCTGAAGAATCTTGTTTCAACTGATTTTCCACAGCAAACAAAGCCTTAAGAGCGCGAGGATGTGAATCCTTTAAAACTGGGGGAGAAGAAATACGAGGCATAGTAACCACAAATCTACCATCTGGGTTGCGAGTGGTAGTGGAGAGATAAAGCTGTTCGCAAAAGTCATCTTCAGTGGAAGAAGAAGGGGTGGAATCGATAGACTCAATTTTCCAAAACTTTTCCAAATTGTTGTCCAACTCAACGTGAGTTAAGTGACATAAAGATGAAGACTGCACAGTGGCAAGAGGGATATGACCCTTGACCAACCAACCGAACCTGGTATGGTGGGCATAGATGTTAGAAGTTATATTAATTCTAGAGGGAAGCAAATTTTGCTAAAAGACATTAGCACCTAGCAAAATGTCAACTGGAGCACTCTGATGAAAGTAGGGATCAGCTAATTTCAGATCAGAGGGTAAATGCCAAGTATCAATAGAAAATGAATGACTAGGATCTGGGCTCCAATAACAGGGATTGGCAAACAATTTAAACTAAGGTTAGTGCCAGATTGCCCCGAATCCTTAATATTGAGCTTTACGAACTGTAAGGAAGTAGACTAATTGTTATTGATACCAGATATTTCTATAGAAGTAGTATTAGGCATTAAGTTTAATTTCTTAACCAAAGAAGAGGTTATGAAGTCGTGTGTGGCAGCATTGTCGAGAAGAGCTCGGACAGAATGCCATTTGCCCTTCGAGTCTTGGACCTGAAGTCTCGCCGTGGATAACAAAACCTGAGTACTTCGCCAAGAATTAGCAGTCTGACTATATGACAGAGCGCTATAGTCAGCATGAGTGCCAGAAGTAAGGTACGACTTACTACTGGATGCCACGTTGGATTGAGAAGTCGTAGAAACAACGCTTTCCAAAGGCTTATTTTGGGGATGCTTAAATTTGGGTTTTTCAAACCGGTGTAACGAAGAATGGTGGCACAGTTTGCAATGCGTGCAGACACCTTTAGACGAACAGTTTGAAACTGCATGTTTGGTAGACAAACAATTATAACAACATTTGTGCTCGGCAACAGCTTTCCTACGTTCATCGACAGTCATGGCTTTGAACATGGAACAAGTGTATAGTGGATGCAAATGGTTGCAGAGAAAGCAGGTTTGTACAGTACTCTAAACTGTAAGTACCTGAGAGCGGACAGATTTCTTATTAAAAGAGGTTTTACTTTTGCTTGAGCTAGGTAGCTCGGATTGTTGAGCAACGGCGGAAAGTATTTGACAACGATTTTTGATAAACGTGACTAAAGTTTGAAATGTGGGATCAGGCTGATCTATTAACTCTGATTCCCATGCCTTTAAAGTCTGAGAATCGAACTTGGAAGTAGTAAGATATCGTCCCTTGATAGCCAAAAGGGCCAACGTTACATTTTTTCTGAAATTGAGTTATGGGCACATTCGTATTTAGCGATATGAAATGCATGTTCTGGCAAAGGGGCAGATGTTTTAGTCCCATAGTACGCCCAAAAATACAAAATTAAAGTATGAGCCTAGGGCCAACGTTCTCCTGACGTTACCGACATAAGGGCCAACGTCCTATCTTAACAATACATGTAGCCGGTTTTACGAACGAAAATACGTACGTTATATCCGCATTTGGAGCTTTGTTACAATTACAGATAATGTACTGTACAATGTATCATTACTTATGTACCCGTATTATGCATCAGCATCAGCTGGAGGTACAGTTTACCGTGTTTTGTTTGTAATATTCATGTTGGCAACATCTGTTTAGAACACGATGTCAGACTGAGATTTCTCGTGGACTGTCGTATTTGTGTCGAATAGCAACAGCAGTTAGAGAAGGAATACTTCCACAAGACTTCACTTTACAAGTAAGTCATCCGTAAAGAAAACTGGAGGTAAGGTAACAAACATTTTATTTTATATGTAAGTACGTAACTTAACATTGTGCCTTGCTCATTGACAAAGCCAAGTAAGAGTCTTGTGAGGTTATGTTATTTCATTTTTTTTTATTAATTTGTACGTTTTAGATGTTATGTGTACAGTTAATTACAGTTTGAAGTTAGAATAACTTTGTAAATAATGTTTAGGCTTAGCCGTACTTGAAGGTATGGGCTTTCTATTGTTCTTCAGTATTTATTTCATAATTACGAATAAGTTTATACGAAGTTCACGAAGTCTTATACTTGATTTTAAAATAACAGAAAACTTCGAAATAGTGATTATAAACCCTGTACAGGCTGTAAATAAATCATGTCTTTTTTTTCAGTGACGACGACCTGTACCAGGTACCACTATGTCAGCACGGTCTCGTCGTATTGTTCAACCCGCCATACACACATTTGAAGGAGCCCTTAATGACAGCATTAAAGAAAGTACGTCTGCAGAATCACAAAATCAGCCGTTGGTAAATAGTGGCATTGTTGATCCTGTTGAAGTAAGTGCAAATCTATCTGAATTCCAACAGTTCGAGGAAACTGTTAGTGACAGAATTGGAGAACGTGCAACTACAGGTCCACAAAATGATCAATTTAGCATTAGTGACATTATTTTTGAGCCTGTGGAAGTAGATACAAATATAAGTGATTGTGAACTGGACCATTTCGTTTCCAGTAATAATGTCATTCAAACAACCAGTGAGTTTGCAACAGAAGCAGATTCTATGGTAACCTTGAACTCTGCCTTTAAACAGTCTTCAGTAAACGACACTCAGGAAATTCGTTGGTTGGTTGGTTCCTTAGTTTAGGGGCTGCGACAACGCGGTCATGTAGCCCCGTGTACTTTGGGTGTGTGTAGAATATGTCTGATAACCGGTGTTAATTGTGATGACTGTATTAGTGTGTGTATCTGTTTTTTAATTCAAGTAGGGACTGCAACTTTGAATTTTCAAATAGTTCCTACTTTTGCCGCTAAACGCCACCGTCAACGACTACTAGGCCTAGTTCAGAACTAGCTACTAGACGCCACCGCAGTCGGCTCTTGGCAACGAACGTAGCAACCTAAGAGCGTTGTTTATATTCTTAACCTATCCAATTTAGTTTCACACAGGTGTAATTAGTGGAAAGATCTTTAACATGCCATAAATCTATGACATGGGACCGCCGGCTTTACTTCCCCTCCGAAGGAAGGCATACTGAGGGATTTTTAACGCTCTTAAAAAATCCGACGGCTTCGGCCGGGTTTGAACCCGCTATCTTGGGCATAGAAGCTCAGCATGCTACCAACTACGCCACCGAAGCCGCCTCAGGAAATTCCTTCAGGAGCAATTATTGTAGGAACACAGGGCAGTGTACAAAATGATGTCCACAGTGGTAATGCTGAAGGGTATGTAAATGTTATTGATAATGAGTGCGTAGGGAAAGCAGGAAAGCGAAAACAAAGGCCACTTACTGCAAAATTGAACAGTAAAATAGCTAGAAGGGAGGGAAGGGAGTACACAAATTCTAAAGGTTTTCAGAAAAGTAAGAGGATTTTGGGTGAAAACCCATGCTTTGGACGAAAGTGTACTAAATCTGTTAGCTGTCACTTATTCACAGAGAATGATAGGAAACTGATTTTCGAATCGTATTGGCAGCTGGGTTCCCATATACAGCAACGTGATTTTTTGTTGTCTAACATCCAGCAGAATGCCAATGAACGGCGTCGTAAAGACAAGCAGTCAGATAGGAAGCAAATTACTTGGCATTTTTTCCTACCGCTAGGGGAACATAAGCATAGAGTATGTAGAAGATTTTTTATTGCTACCCTTGGGATCAGTAACAAACTTGTTTGTTACACAGAGGATCATAAGACCGGCATAAACACATCAAAACCTGATTATCGTGGAAAGCATCCACCGAAAAATAAGACTCCTAATTCTGTTAAAATTTATGCTGAAAGTTTCATTGAGAGATTGCCTGCTGTCCCTTCTCATTACTGCAGGTCAAAAACTACTAGGAAGTACTTGCCTGTTGAACTGAAAAATATTAGCTTTGTGTATAGGCTCCATAAGAATGACTGTTGTCAAAGAAGCAAAACTGCAGTTTCAGTAAAGGTTTTTAGGCAGATTTTCATGACATACAATATAGGGTTCCATCACCCCAAGAAAGATAAGTGCAAATTTTGTGAAAAGTACAAACACATGTCTCCTGCTGAAAAAACAGTAGAAGACATGCACAAGATTACGGAACACGAGAGAGAGAAAGAAGCTTCCCTGTTAGCTTTCAAAGCAGATCAGCTGTTGAGTAAAACGCACTCAGAATACCTATGTACAAGTTTTGACTTACAGAGAGTACTTAATACCCCCCATGGAGACAGCATGTTGCTATTTTATTCTAGAAAATATACCGTATACAATGTATGAGAGTGGCACTAGAAATGGTTTTTGTTATGTTTGGGGAGAATCTGATGGGCAGAGGGGAGCAAATGAAATTTGATCAGTTATGGATATGTATTTGCAGGAAGTAGATAAACGAGGCATCAAGCACTTGCTCCTTTACTGTGATTCATGCGCCGGACAGAACAAGAATCAGCAAATGCTAGGGACACTGAGATCGTTTCTTACCCATTCTATTTCAATTCAGAAAATTAAAATAACTTACCTAATGCCAGGGCATTCCTTCATGCCTGCCGATTCAATGCATTCCACAATAGAATCAAACTACCGAAGGAAAATTATATGGGCTCCCAGTGAGTGGCCCACAGTTATTCGTAATGCCCGAACACAACCTGCTCCATATGAGGTAAAAGTGCTGTCATACAAAGACTTCTATGACTGGAAAGAATTTGTTGGTGATACTTCCATGATAAGACCAGATGGGACTAAGGTAATGTTGAGGGATGTAAGAGAGGTTTTATTTTCTAAGGACACATGTAAGGTATTAGTAAAATTTTCATTGCAGCTCAATGATAGTGTAGAGACTGAAATCCAGAAAAAAAAAATAGATCACCCCGAGCTGCCCTAGTGAAACCTCGAGTTCTTTACACTAAGAAACTTCCAGTATCTTCAGCCAAGTACAAGGATTTGCGTAACTTGTGCACATCAGGTGTTATTCCTCCTTGTTACCATGATGAATACCTCCGTCTGAAACCCATGCCTAATGTACCAGATACACTGTTAGATACAGATGAAGAGGATGTGTGAGTGGAAATTCTACAGTATATAACTGGTACTGGAGTAATTTGGTTTTATTTAAAGTAATGTAGTTTAAATTTCTAGCTAGATCATCCCGAATTTTTGTTTTTTGTTATTAATCCATAGCATTAGTATGCTTCTAACATGTTTTATGAGTTGTTATGTGTAGTCTATTTTTATGGCTTAAATTTCATCTTGGCTTTATTGTGTATTGAAATGTAAATGTGCTCTTCACAAATGTAATTTAAGTGTATTATCCTTATGTTTTAAAATATTTTTTGTAATTTTTTGGTTTTGTGTAAGGAAATTTTAAAATAATTAAATACAATTAAAACACATTGTTGTGATTTGATTACCCCATTTTCATTTAATTTGTGAGCAGTTTTACTTCTTTCGTGAATAATTACTTGAGTTAGAGATTCAGCGCAGTTAAATTGGCATCCAAATACTTGCTGCCAAAAGGGCCAATGTCAAAAAAAGTTTCCTACAAAGGGGCCAAAGTATTAATTCCAATATGGAGGCTTACTGGCAAAAGGGCGAACGTTGCAGTTTTAATGTGTATTTTAGAACTGTTTCTGTTATAAACAATAATAACAGAAAAAAATAGTATCAACATAAACAGAAGAGTTGCACGCTTTACATGAACTATCGTTATTTACCTGAAGATGAACCAACATTTCGTGAAACGTTTTTTGCTCCTCCTGAAAAATTAAAATAATGTAACGTTGGCCCATTTGGCTATCAAGGGACGATATATCAGAAACAAGTCCCAATGCTGGACTGGTTGCTTTAAGTGCTCGAGAGCTCGAATATGAAGCTTGACAGTATCACCTAACTGACGCATAGAAAAAAGATTGTCTGGGCGACAGGAAGGTTAAATAGAGCGGTAATATGCCTGCGGATGCGAAGCTTGGGGTTACCAAAACGTTGTTGCAGCAAATTGAAAGCAACAGAATAATTATCTGATGTGAGAGGAAGTGCCTTTATCAGCTTAAGCGGGGGAGCCATGCAATGTAGATTTCAAATAATGAAACTTCTGAATCTCAGGTATGGCAGAATCATTATGCACTAATGAAATGTACAGTTCCTCGAAGGAATCCCTTTCCTTCTCATTGCCAGAAAAGGTTGGCAAGGAAATCCGGGGTAAGATTGGTTTAGAGGGAGTGACAGGTTGGTCCCTATGCTTTATAGTTAATGTTTTGATTAAAGCCTTGGCTTCAGAAAAGCCTTCGAAATAACTTTCCTCCACCTCAGCTCGATCCTGCTCGTGAGTTGAGTGAAGGAGCTCAAGATCTATTTGTAAAGAGGAATATGCTTTGAAGTCATTTTGGTACAATTTGAACCGTTCAACCAAAATGCTCAATGAATGATCATCTAAACTTTTGTCGGTTAAGAAAGAGCGAAACCTAGACAGTTGCTATTTGAGAATGGCACGAGTGCCCAATAGCTTGTCGGTAGTGGACATGGTAGAGACTGAAGCACTTACCCCAACCTCAAGAGAACTTGCTGGCGGCAAGAATACGTCAGGCTAGACAGGAGAGGGCTGCGGCGTCTCGCCAGGGTCCTGCACCTTTTCCACTTTGATGGACTCCGTAATAGCTGCGAAAAGTCAGACACAGTATTAGCAAGGATTTACTATGAAGCAACGTGCTCTCCACGATAATTTAAGTTTAAATAAAGTGAAACTAGTTCCATGGGTTTCTAGCACCACAAGATATGGTGTAAAGGTAACACCATTGGATAAACCAATTAAAGGTCTCCATTTTCAGAGAGAATTCTGAGTGAGTTCAGAATTAATAAAGTTTGGACTTTAAAGTATGTGGGATGGAACATGATAAGAGCAAATACAAAAACAAAGAAAGTTAGAGAGCAAGTAGCTTTAACATAAATATATATTCACAACAACAAACAATGTTTGCATTTTCTTTACAAGGTTGCGTATAGCAGTACAAAAGGTTTGTGCCTTAAACATAACTAAATTAAAGTTACAAATCTTGGGCATGGGTGAATGCCTGAAAACAAGAATTAAATTGCCTTTACAAAAATGAGAATTAGTGACGAGACTTATGTCTGGCTGACAGGGAGCAAATCCTGTCAAGCCGGGAAAGAAAAAAAGGGGGAACTAAAGGAGTTATCCAAAAAAGACATGACCTATTAAGGGGGCCAGTAGCTGACAGGGGCTGAGCCCTGCAGAACCCTATAATAATTGTAATATTGGAGCAGTTGCCAAGATGCAACAGAATAACTTGCAAATGAAATAATGTAGTGGCAGAAACAGAATATGTGAACTGCATACAAGATTTACTGCGAAGGTGAAATGGCAGAAACAGGTGGGCAAGTAGCCTATAACCTGAAAGTGAACCATGAGAGAGAAGATGCACAGGCAAAGTGCAGATATGCATAAGCAATTCTGAGATGGTTCTCACAAAAACCATAAAAAAAGCTAAAGCAAGCTGGTATGTTATTCCGCCTAGTGGGGAAGGGAGAGAAGATCACACAGATATCAATTTTGAGGAATCTTCTAAACTATGCTTGTATGAGACTAACATGTAAACAGAAAGAATAGCGTAATGCATAGTGTATCAGAACAGCACAATGGCAGATACAGGTCTGCTTTAGAATGAGCATAGCAAAATATTAAATACATAATACATCTGATTACTTAACTTGTAATATTCTGGCGACAATCCATATTGACGTAGCACAAAGAAGACATAGGTTATGTCTCGCTCGAGATTGCGTGCACAAAAGCACTAACTTGAAAGGGTGTGTTTAACATTTCACACGTGCATAGAACACTTGAGAAAATTCATTTCCAGTTGTGGTTTCTTTCACAAAGTATTTGACGGAGCTGAAGCACTCGCAGAATAGTAAGGTAGACCTTAGCTATTAGAAAGATGAAGTGACAATATTCACTTAATTCGGAGTAGATTTCCTAAGTACACGAAGATGTAGGCCTATACTTGAGTTTGTGTTGCAGGAACACGTTAAAGTTCAATCCAGGTTGGATGATGTTAAACATGTCTTGGACGACATGGCGAAGGTTTAGTTAACACTTCTTGATGCAGAATTACAATGCGAAGTTTTGACAATCATGAAGTTTAGCGTCCGGTTCTCAAAACGGGTGGTTGGTGCAATACCAAAAGAGAAATCACACAGAAAATGTGTAGGACTGCAGCTTAAATAGCAGTCAGCTCAAGAGACCAGAATATTCCATGTCCGGCCATTGGCGAGCCCCGAACTGGTGTCTAGGAAGAAGCGTGCTGATTGGCAGAGAGCGGCCATGACAGGGAGACGGCCAATGAGCGCGAACCAACTGAAGTCTGCTGGACAGTCCATGATACCACGCGGTATCAGAAAGGTGAATTAATTAACACTTGGAAAAATGTCTTAAAGGCGAGAAATATATTGTAACACAACAGGTGGGTATGAAAATAATTTTAAATATAATTGAATTAAACAAGAAAGTGATATTAAGTATATTTGTCACCAACACGTGGTGACGAAAAATGAGGTTAAGAAGTCAAATACTAGTCTGACTTTTGGCATAACAAAAATCTACAAAAATTAACCAGTTAATCATTCGCAAATGCGAACAATAGTGATAAATTCACTTAAATGCTCTCGTACAGTATGAAGAAGTCAGATCAAATTTCCCTGAAGTTGCCAAGCTTGTGTCACAACCAAGAAGGCTCCATCACGCAGGGAAGTTATCAAATCCCAAGTACCCGACATTCCATTCCACCGTACATCACACGGTGTGGTACGTGTTTACCATTGTGATAAATTTCAGACAGTGAAGCCTGTAATAGATTCTCCTGACACACAAATTAGAAATACAGTGCGCCCGGGAATGTTCTCCACAGTGTCTACAAGCTGCTGCGAGAGGTTACGTCACCAGTTATGTTGGCAGTACGGCTGTCGCTTGTATCATAACAAACAATCAGTTTAAACTGATGCTAGAAGTGCTGATGGCACACATGCTCACTTATTGCAATACACACTGACGATTTCGACAGCCCACAGCCCACACATGTAGCCTTCGCCCTATCAAGGACACCGTGCTACCAACTAAACTAATGATGCAACCGCTCGCAGCTGCACGTAGCCGCTGCGGAGAACATTCCCGGGCGCCCTGTACATAGGCATGCAAAATTATTTTTGCTTACAACCGAAATTTTGCAATCTTTGAACCATTCAGCAATATAAATTGATGATACTACTGTGGCCTGTGGGTGTAAGATATGATGATCTGATTGCTCAAGATTTGTTATGCAAATTGAGGGTAAACTAGCGTAAATCAAAGCGAATTTCATCTCCTTGTCATCAACTATTACACATCTTCAGGATGGCTGGCTGCGTGGCTCAGCGGTAACGCTCTCGCTTGCTGTGCCCATGGTTCTGGCGAAGTCAGCTGGCATTTGAGGGTGCGCAAATGCGAGGGAACCATGTCAGTAGATTTACTGGCACGTTAAAGATCCCCTTTATGGCAAAATTCTGGCACCCCGGCGTCTCTAAAAGCCTCAGTAATTAAAAGGGACGAAAAACCAACATGTTCAGGAAAGAGGCATGGTTCAGTTCAGTCCGAACAGCCGCAGACTGTTTAACCATGATTCTGGTGTGCCAGTATCAGACATGTTCTTGAGAACTTGTGCTCCATCTCTCAGATGTTGATGGATGAAGATTTCAGCATCTTTGGCATTGAGGAGGAACTTCTATCCAGTGTAGTGCACTTCACTTAAATTTGTTTCTTTAGCCTTTAATGTATTCCATTTTTGTTTCCTTAATTTAATAAACTCACCGTTATGATATTTCGTGCTTGACTGGTGTTCATCATCATCAATTTCCGTTTTCCAGCTTGGACCGGGAGTTATTGTCGGTAAATTAAACAACTTTCCTTTCATTAGCTTTTAAGCTTATACGGTATCCAGTATTTCTCATACCAGATGGTGGTATTAAATACTCCAAAATACCAGTATACCGTTCAACTAGTACACCTCGCACTAGACTTGTGAACTGAAAAACCTTCGTAACACTTCCATCAGAATCAGTTAAAACGTCAGTCGTCAGATCATTTATTAAATTTACGTGCGAAATCATTTAAGAGGGTCGAGATTTAAAAAATGTTTCCTTACAAAATGTTTCATTTTAGGAAATGTTTGTTTTCTATGAGACTGTTTTAAAAGTTTAATCGGGACTTTACAAAAACGTTTCAGCTTGTGAGCCCTAATTTGAACCTATGACGGTGTCTGTTTACAGTTCTTTGTGTTTTGAAGTTAAGTACCGGTAAGCAAAATAAATATCAACTAGATGAGTAAATTGATTGTAAAATTTAATTCTAATTTATAGGCCATTTTTTAAACATATTTAGGTGATGAAAATCAGGGAGCTTCTTATCACTTAGTTCAAAAGTTAGTGTCCTGATGAAATGTTAGAAATTGTTTCATTATTACAAGACAAAATAAATTAAATCTCAGCTACAGCTTGCCCGATAGAGTTCCAGTTTCATTGCTGGGTGGTTGTGTAGAGAGTAGTTTACTTACCACAGGTGACTTGAGGCGATTGTTGATTAGTATTATTGTGTAACTTGTGTAATTTTTATTTGCTTACAGCTTGTACGGACAGTTTCGGATATGTTCCGCCTGGTTCCTTTCTCTGTGTTTATTATCGTACCATTCATGGAGTTCCTGTTGCCTGTTGTCATCAAGTTATTCCCGGGGATGCTTCCTTCTACTTTCCAGACTGCTACTGAAAGGGTATGTGGTAATTAAATCTTTTCTTAAATTACAAATCTTGTACAATAAGACTAAACTGAATTTATCAATGACTAATTTTAGGGAAGTCGTGCATTGTTCAGTGTTCGCCGCCATGAAAATCTGCAAAATATACTGTAGAAATGGCTAATGTTACTAAGATACAGGAGTTGAATATTTTATTGCTAGAGGGTGTTATTGCATTTTATTAATACTGCCAACATTATTGGTTCCAGACCAATGGTTTTCGCCTAGACCAATAATGGTTAGGTAGCACGGCCGCGTTAGTATAAACACCCCTGGTTTTGTCACGCACAGTGGGGGTAGTCACGTATCAATAATCTTATCCAGGCCAATGGTTTTGCCTAGTAGTACAATCAGTAATTTTCACCATTAATTTCGTCCAGACAGTCGCCAAACCTCGCAACAGGGGATTGCGGTGAAGTGAAGTTGCAATCCAACATGGCGAAGTGTGTTTTTTGGTAAGTTTATTACTTGAAAGTTAATGTTGACAATTTCCTTATTTTGAAAGTGTTTTCGTGGTGTTTGTTAATAGCAGTTGGCTTCAATAACGTGGCACAGTAAGTAGAAACCATTTTCAGAGCGCTACTAACAAAAATAACGCACTTTGAAAACGGACACCGGAGAATTCACGAGTGCCAATTTTCATTTTTGCAAGAATAAGGAGGTGGTACATATTCTCAATTTCCAACTTTAATTTATATACAATTTGGATAGTTGGAAGCAAAGATACAGTAATTTTCTCCAGTATACCATCCACAGGATAATTCATTGATGAGATATAAAATGATGTGGTTAGAAAGAGGCATTTAATCGGCTATTTTTCAACATAGTCCCCTGCCGACATTAACACTTAGCACTCAAATGTGTTTAGCTGGTCACTTATCTCTACTTGTATTTTTTTTTTCTGGAAGTGCATGTCTATATTGCTATCTGTTTTTAAGACTAAAACATATTACCGTATTGGCCCGAAAATAAGCCGCCCTTTTTATTAACATTATTTGGGTAAAAGATCTGGGTGCGGCTTACATTAGCTACCTTCACTTTTGTATGTCATGTACTGTTTAACACTTACCCTGCTGATGCCTTAAATGTTGCTCCTCTCCCGTGCGCTGGCTGATTTCCAGAATTTCTGGCTATGTTCAGAATGGCACAAACTGAATGTGGTTTGAGTTACAAATAAATTGAAAAGTCCGTTCAATTTTTCGAACCCTTACACTACAAATTTAATAAAAATCAGACACGATTGAAAATAAAACTATAATGTAAAAAAAAAATGAAGCCGTAAACAGCTGTTGCGCGCGCTCTCGTCTTGGAACGAGCGGGCGCACTGTCAGAAGTAGAAGGGTGAACTGTCTCTTTGGTTGAGTCTGATTCAGAATCTGTAATGCGAATTCATCATCATCTTGAGCAGTTTCCAACCGCTGGTCGGGTCTGCTTGGAACATAAGCCTCTCCATCGTTTCCTGTCCATCCACCATCTCTCGTCATTTACTGTGTCCCAGCACACTCCTCTTTCCTCCACACTCTTCTTAACTCCTTTTGTCCATCTGTCCCTTGGTCTTCCCCTTGGCCTCCTTCCCGTCATTTCCATTCCAAACATCTTCTTCGGTATCCTCTCCTCTTGCATCCTCCTCACATGTCCATACCATTGTAGCCTAGATCGCTCTATTTTATTTTGCAATGGTTCCTCTCTTACCATCTCCCTGACTCTCTCATTCCTTACTCTGTCCATTCTTGTCACTCCTACCCTACTCCTCTGGAACTTCATCTCCACTGCTCGTATTTTATTCTTGTCCCTTTCCTTCATCACCCATGTTTCTGAACCATATGTCAAAATTGGCACAAAGTAGGTCTTGTAGATGATTCCTTTACATTTTTGTGGTACATCTTTATTCCATATCATCCCCCTAACACTCTTGAAAAATCCATCTGCGCACCTTCCCCGCTCATTTATTTCCATCCTATTGCCTCCCTTTTCTTCAATTATGCTTCCCAAGTACTTGAAGCATTCTACTTTCTGCAACTGCTGTCCTCCAAGTGTTATGCCCATATCCAGTCTGTTCTTCTTCCTCGTTGTGATGACCACTTCACTCTTTTGTGCTGAGAACTTCATCCCATATGATAACACTACCTTCTCCCACTCATCTAATTGCTCTTGTACTTCTTCCTCATCCTCTCCCCATACCAGAAGGTCATCAGCAAACAACATTGCCTTCATTTTCCTTTCCCCAATGCTATTTACCACTTTTCGTATGATTTCATCCATCACCACTATAAATAACAGGGGTGAGAGGGCACTTCCCTGTTTCAGACCACTCTCCAGTTGAAACCATTCCGTTCTCTCTCTTCCCACCTTTACACAGCTTTTGCTTCCCTCGTACATTGCTTTCACTCTTGCCACTGTCTCCTTGTTCACTGCTTTTGCTCTCATTGCTTCCCATACCTTGTTTCTATTAATACTATCATATGCTTTCTCAATATCCAAGAAGGTCATCACCAGATCTTTCCCATATTCATAATGGTGTTCTTGTAGCTGTCTTACTGCAAAGATGAGGTCAACTGTTGACCTTCCTGGCCTGAATCCATACTGTTCTTCCCTCAGCCCATCTTCAACTTCTGTCCGAATTCTTCTCTCCAGTACCTTCTCAAATATTTTAGCGCAGTGGCACATGAGTGTAATTCCCCTGTAGTTCTTGCATTCCTTCCTACTTCCCTTTTTAAATATGGGTATTATTATCCCTCTTTTCCAGTCCTCTGGTATTTTCTTCTCCCTCCATATCACTTTCATTACTCGAAAGAGCCACTGTGTTCCTATCACCCCTGCTGCTCTCACCATCTCCACACTCACTTCGTCTATTCCCGGTGCCTTTCCCCCTTTCATCTTCTTTAATGCTTCCTCCACTTCTTCCCATGTCAATTCCTTCTCTGAAATGTCTTGGTCACTGTCTGTTTCTTCCTCCACAATGTCCACTACGCTGGTTTTAGTTGGATTTAGGAGTTCCTTGAAGTATTCTCTCCAGATAACCTTTACTTCTTCCATATTTTCGACCTCCTTTCCATTCCTGTCCACCATTCTGACATTTTCCCCTGTATCTCTTCTCTTTGCCTTTATCATTCCATACAACACTTTCTTACTGCCATCACAGTCCCCCTCCATCATTTCTGTCCATTTCTCCAGCCATTTCTTTTTCTCTTCCTTCACTACTTCTCCTGCTTCTTTCTTCCGCTCTTGGTATTCTTCTCTTGTTCTGTCTGTCCTCTGTTGGAACCATTTCCTGAATGCTTCATTTTTCTTTTTCACTGCTTCCTTAGTTCTGGGGTTCCACTATGGTGTTTCCTTCCACCTTTTCTTTCCACTAGTTCTGCCACACACGACTTCCGCTGCTTTTACCAACACGTCCTTGAACCTATTCCATTCTTCTTCACCTGTTTTCGGATCATCCTTCGGTAATTTGTTCCTCACTAATATCTGGAACTTCTCCTTATTTCCATCCTCCTTCAGCTTCCATGTCCTTATTCTTCTTTCTTGGTTTTCAGTTCTCCTTTTTTCCTTCAGTCCTCTCACCTTGGCGACCAGCAGACGGTGGTCACTGTCCAGGGCTTCTGAAGGTATTACCCTTATATCCGTGATACTCTTCTTTGTCTCCTTCCCGCATAGAATATAGTCCACCACTGATTTCCTAGTCAAATCCCTGCTGTACCAAGTAATTTTATGGCTCTCTCTCTTCTTGTACCATGTGTTTCCAACCATTAGCCCATTTATCTTGCACAGTTCCAACAATCTCTCTCCTTCCTTATTCCTGTTTCCCCATCCTTCACCACCAATCACTTCCTCAAAACCTCTTCTATCAGTTCCGACATGGGCATTTAGGTCTCCCATGACTATCAGGTCTTCCCCACTAACTGCTTCTGCAACTCCTCTTCAAACTCGTCCTTCTCGCCTTCTGTGCATCCCACCTGTGGTGCATAGACTTGCAGAATGTCCAGGTTTCTACCTTTCACAGTGATTCTGGCTCTAATTATTCTATCACTTACCCTCTTTACTTCCTCCCTCAGCCCTTCTCTCACCACCATTCCCACTCCATTTCTCTTCCCCTCCTCATTTCCTATCCAGTATAGCTGCAATCCATTTCTCAGTTCTTTTCTTCCTTCCCCTCTCCATCTGGTCTCTGCCAGTCCGAGTACATCCAGTTTTCTCCTCTCCATCATATCCACAACCTCCTCCACTATTCCCGTCAATGTCGTTATATTCAAAGTTCCGATTCGTAGTCCATTTCCATAGCCAGGTCTGCTTCCTTTAGATCTGTCCTTTCCGAGGCCCGTTCCCGTTTTAAAAGCAGTTTCATATCCACTACTGGCTTGCTAGGCCTAACGTAGCTTCACCATAACCCTGGCAAGGGGCCTGTTTTTGGTCCGCGAGAGGTATTTTATTTCCCTCAAACCCTCCGGACAAGTCCGGCGAGCCCCCCTATCCGCCACCTGGGACGCGCCCGATAGAGGAACAGGCAAACAGGCAAACCCCAAATATATATACTAGTCATAGACTACACTCAACGTTTTTGCGAGAGAAAATTCTCTCCACAAAGAATAAAAGGAAAGGAAAGCAGATTTGACCTACTTGAACTTGCATCGCTTGCCTTCGAACAGATCGATATTCTTCCGCTGAACAGTGACGTGGTGCTATCTAGCGTTAGTATGTGCAACTTCATGCTTACTGGCACCCACACGCGAGTGCTAGAGCTGTAATATTACGTTCGTCTCCAACACAAAGCGCGAGAAATTGATCGACGTAATATTACGCTCGCCGCAGTTTTAAAAAGTTACCTTCGAACGTAATATTACGGCGCCTGCACTCTAAGTGTTAAAAGGGTATGCTCGTTAGCAAGAACACAGCAACAAAGCAGTCTGTAAGAGAAACTAGCGGCACTTAATGACAACAAAACTTTTGTTTTGGCAGCGACATTGTTATTCGGTATCACGGTATTGCTTCGTAAGCTTGCATAACCTACAGTAGCTCAGTCTGAGTAAGATCTGTAAGAAAGCTTGTTTAACGCAACAATGAGCGATCATTTACCGGTAGAGCAAAAAGCTTCATCAAGCAAAGGAATTTGGCGTGCTTATGATGCAGCCTTCAAACTTGCAGTCAAAAGCACAACCAACAGAGAGGCTGGAAGAAAATACGAATGTCAGAAAAAATGTTTACATGTTCGTAAGATGTACAAGAAAATGAATGTGTCTTCCCTTAATCCGGATGCGACTTATTTTGGGGCATAAACTTTTTTTCCTTTTTCCTCTTTGAATATTAAGGGTGCGGCTTATATGCGGGGGCGACTTATTTTCGGGCCAATACGGTATTTTGCAAATCTCAAGGTTTCAATTTACAGTACAACCTGTCACATCCGGACCTGTGATATCCGAACCCTCCCATATCCGGACACATCTCCGAATGAATTTTTAAGTCGTAGTTGAGAGCGAGGATACATTAGTGTGCTAGCCAGGGAGGACGAGTGAAAGTTGCAGCGCTGGAAGGCTGTGTGCGTGCTTGACCACGAGGGGTTGTGGCCTGACTCGGTCAACGACATCTTCCTGGAAACTCATCCCTTTGTGTGAATAAGTGATATTCCATTCACGGCTTCTGCCTGCCTGCCACCAACGTCAACACGAGGCTGCCTCTCTTTCTACCCTTCAGTCTGTGCGTGAGTCTTGAAGCGACAGTTTGTTTTGCGAGTGTGATTCTGTTGTTACTGTTATTGTTTACCATTGTTATCGTTATCTTTTAACCTTGTTTTTTTTGTTGCTAAAATGTCCGAAAAAGGAAAAAAACTGTTGTTACGATGGAAGAAAAGTTCCGTGCTCTAAAAAGGTTAGATGCTGGTGAAACAGCCAAGAAGATTGCCGCAGATATGGGAGTAGGAACAAGCACTGTGAGTGACTGGAAAAAGGCTCGGAGTGATATTGAAAAGTGGTGCTCGTCACAAGCGTCAACAAGTGGTGTTAAAAAACTTAAAATGATGAAAAAGGCAGCTAACAACCAAGTTAATGAGGCATTGTTTCTTTGGTTTACCCAAAGAAGAGAGCAAGGGTTACCTATCTCAGGTCCTTTACTAAAAGAAAAGGCATTACACTTTAATAAGGAAATTGGAGGGGATGAACAGTTTAAAGCAAGTGAGGGGTGGTTGGAATGCTGGAAAAATCGTCATGGTGTGAGAAAACTACAGATCAGTGGTGAAAAGCTATCGGCTAACCAAGAAGACATTGAAAAATTTAAAATATTTTTACACAGTCTAATTGATCAGCATGGGATTACTGGAGAGCAACTCTATAATTGCGACGAGACTGGGCTCAACTATAAAATGCTTCCCACCTACACTTTGGCTTCCAAGAAAGAAGACAGTGCACCGGGGTATAAGAAGAAAGAGGAGAGGGTCACCATTTTAGCCTGCAGCAACGCTACAGGAGATCACAAGCTTCCATTAGGATTCATTGAAAAATCCAAAAAGCCAAGGGTTTTCAAGAACTTTAAAGACTTGTCTGGCCTACCAGTTTGGTACAGAAACCAGCGCAGCGCATGGATGAACTGCGAAATATTTAGTGATTGGTTTCACAAGCAGTTTGTGCCACAAGTGGAAAAACATTTGTTGAAAAATAACTTTCCAAGAAAAGCAGTGCTCCTACTTGTCAATGCACCCTCACATCCAAGTGAAAACGAACTTAAATATGGAGATATAAAGGGTGTGTTCTTACCACCAAACGTGACATCACTTTGTCAACCTATGGATCAAGGCGTGCTTGAGTCACTAAAGCGAACCTATCGCCGTTGGTTACTTTCAGTGTTGATTGCTGGAATGGACGAAAAAGAAAGTGTTACAGAGACGTTAAAGAAGGTGGACATGTTAGACGTGATAATGTGGGTATCCCAGGCATGGGATGAAATAAAACCGTTGACGCTGGTAAGTTCATGGAGGAAGCTCTTAGATCACAAAGCTACTGATAAATGGGCAGGGGAGAAAACAGAAGACGTCATGAAACTTATGCCTGCAATGAAGAAAATCGTCAGATTGCTGAGCTTGTGCAATGCCTGCCTGGTTGTGAAAAAATCAACAACGAGGAAGCCATAAATTGGTTAGTAAATGAAGACGAAGTCAACGAAATTACAGACAGTGACATTATAGAAATGGTGTGCAATGATGAGGAAAAAATCTTTGAACCCGAAGAAGAGGACAACGCCCCTATAACGAGTCACTGTGAGGCATTCAAGACCATAGAATCTTTAATCACTTATGTAGAAAATCAAGATGAAACGAGTGTGACTGAAGTGATGCTTTTAAGAAGATTGAGGGACATGGCATCCAAAAAGCGTGTACAGTGTGTGAAGCAACAGAAAATCACAAACTTTTTCAAAAACTAATGTAGAAACAGTAGGCCTAAGTGAAGTGCATGAAGCAACAGAAAATGACAAACATTTTCAAAAAATTATGTAGAAGCAGAATGTACAGTGTATTTATGTAAGTACATGTACTGTAAAGCATATTATTATAATTTAATTATTTTAATTTAGTTTAAAGCAATTCTATTTCTTAGCCTATGTACAGTATACAGTTAACAAAATGATACTAAACCGTTCAAAACATTAAAATTAATCAACAACAAACTCGTGAATTATTTCTGGTCACCTAGCTATTTGTAAAAATAGCCTTGTGATATCCGGATTTTTCCATATCCGGATCGGCTGGTCGCCACATTAGTCCGAATATGACAGGTTATACTGTATTTTCCATGAAAAATAATATGAAAAAGATCTAGCGGTGCTGAAAGAGACATATCTAGTGGTGATTGGAAACCTGAAGTCAAATTATGCGGGAACTTCATAAAATCAGCATTGGTAGGCTTGCAGGTTACCCGGTAAGGTTATATCTTATTCAGATGAACTCTTCCACATCAGATTCACTGGATATTTCTGAAGCACCTCATTACTCACTCCTCGAACCAAGTTTTGAAAGACAATCATTTCACTGTAGTTCAAATTATTCACAATCCTGCTAGTGTCAGTAATGCTCAGCCCACTTGATTTGCATGGGGCTATGATTGTGCCTTCCTGCTGTAAACATAGCACTCAAGATACACTGGCGGAAAAAGATATCCCAACACCAAGAAGGGGTTGTGCTAGATTAACGAACGTTGGTGGGCGTGTTAATACATCTGAAGCATGGCTCAGCGGTAACGTTCTCGCTTGCTGAGCCCAACGTTGCAGGTTCATATCCTGGCGCTGGCATTTGATGGTGCGCAAATGCGAGGGAGCCATGTCAGTAGTTTTACTGGCATGTCAAAGATCCCCTTGGGGCAAAATTCCGGCATGCCAGAATAGTTAAAAGGGACGTAAAACCAATAACATTATGATTACATCTGAAAGATGACATTGATTCAAATCGCATTAGCGTGGCCCCATGACATTGCACATCAGGTTTGCTTTAAATACGGGCTGTACTGTGCGAGGGCGTTAGTTACCTGCGAGATTGGAAGGAGTGGTCAAGAATGCCTTTACGATGACGAAGAGGCCAGTATCAACAGCTCACTGCGTTCCAACGAGGCCGTGTAATAGGGCTACGTGAAGATGGATTTTCCTTCCGCGCTATTGCAGAACGACTTCGCAGGAATGTCTCCACTGTGCATGCGTGCTGGCAGCAGTGGTCATGAGAAAGTCCGGTCGCAAGAAGACTGGGCTCCGGACGTCCCCGTGGCACCACAGAGAGGGAGGACCAACGTATTTGGTGTATGGCTTTGGCCCATCGGATGGCGTCTGCAGCAGCAATTCGAGCAGCAGTTGGCACCACAGTGACGCAACGAACTGTTCGAAATCGGTTACTTGAAGAACAGCTCCGAGCCAGATGCCCTGTGACTTCAGTGGTGTCGAGCAGGAGCTCATTGGAGGATGGAGTGGAGGTCCGTTGTGTTTTCCGATGAAAGCCGATTCTGCCTTGGTGCCAGCGAGGGCCTTGTGTTGGTTAGAAGGAGGTCAGGTGAGCGTCTGTATTCCACCTGTCTGCGATGTCGACGTACTGGACCTACACCGGGCGTTGTGATCTGGGGAGCAAATTCCTATGTCAGTAGGAGCACTGACAGGCATGGAAAGGAAGCAATAATTGGTCCTTTCAGCTATGGAAGCAAAAATGCTGAAGGAGACCTTTTGATAGACTTCTGTGAGAGGAATGGATTAATAGTAGGCAATACCTGGTTCAGAAAGAAGAATAGCCAGAAAATAACTAGGTATGGATGGGGAGAAAGGAAAACGAAAACCATGATAGACTTTATTTTAGTCAAAAGAGAGAACCGTAGACAACTAGAAGATGTCACAGCTATGCCCAGAGAGGATTTTGAAGGCGATCATAAAATTGTTGTAGCTAAATTAAGGTTGGGCAAAATAGTCAAGTTAAAGGAGACAAGAGAAAGAAAAATAAAAGTATGGCAATTAAAGGAAAAGGAAGTACAAGAAAAGTTCCAAGAAGATCTGAAAGAACTGATCCGTAAAGAAGAGGTAGAAAGTGTGGAAGAGGAATGGGCAAAGTTCAAAGAAAGAATCGTAAAATGTGCAGAAGATATTGAACCCTTGCAAAGAAGCATATGAGACTCAATTTCGGGGGGTGTAACAGTCCATTTCGTAAAGTTGTTGTTAAGCGCTTCTTATAACATGCAGGGTAACATATAACAAAATAACATGCAGGAAAAAGTGAATACCAGGATTAAAACATATGAATTTAATAAACAGATCAACAAATTTACACTATTTACAACAAAAACACAAGGTCTCCCAAATGTCACCCACTTGAATTAATAAAAATGCCAAACTAGGCCTGATCTCAGGAGAGATCGTTAACATCTGGACCAAATGTCCCAAATTACTGCAATGACATGTGCGTGTGCGGCTTTTCTACATGCGGTACGATGTGTACAAATTAATGCGAGATTCGTTACCATCCAGTAAACCTTCAGGGGACGAATCTGCATTGACTTAGAGCTAGACAGACATGAGGAACCAACTAAACGCTAATTAAATTAATCCGACACTTCCTACACTAAATAAGACAAAATATAATTTCCGCATGAAATTGGAATCAAAGAATTACCGTAGCAAACAACACTAACGCCTAAAATTAGGACTTTTCAAATCAACACAAGTAAATCAACACGTGACCAAACAGGAAAAATACACACATGGCCGCTTGCCATTTTTACATGAAATACAAGATATACCCAACGGTGTCACAACAAACAACAATAACAATATAAACAAATGAAATGAGTCACAGAAATCACTAGGCTCAGAGCCAACATTTACATCATAAAAACAAATATTTCATTTCATACGATATGCGGTAATTCGTAACGGACATGGCGAACTCCCAATTAATATTATGATCCAATGACCATTACAAGAACAGGTTTGCTACAGATAGCTTACAGGGGTCAGTCGGTCAGCTGGACTGCGTAAACGATGAATCACCAGACATAGATGGGCGCAAAGTGGCATCTGCAACATCTGTCAACCCACGTGTCAATTACCTCGACCTGCCATAGCAATGGCTCGAGTCTCGAAGAAGCGTGCTCCCAATAGCACATAATATACGTCATCATAATCATCTTGAGCAGTTTCCGACTGCTGGTCGGGTCTGCTTGGAACATAAGCCTCTCCATCGTTTCCTGTCCATCCACCATCTCTCATCTTCCACTGTGTCCCAGCACACTCCTCTTTCCTCCACACTCTTCTTAACTCCTTTTGTCCATCTGTCCCTTGGTCTTCCCCTTGGCCTCCTTCCCTTCATTTCCATTCCAAACATCTTCTTAGGTATCCTCTCCTCTCGCATCCTCCTCACATGTCCGTACCATTGCAGCCTAGATCGCTCTATTCTATTTTGCAATGGTTCCTCTCTCACCATCTCTCTGTCTCTCTCATTCCTTACTCTGTCCATTCTTGTTACTCCTACCCTATTCCTCTGGAACTTCATCTCCACTGCTCGTATTTTATTCTTGTCCCTTTCCTTCATCACCCATGTTTCTGAACCATATGTCAAAATTGGACCGACGGTAGTGGCTACGCTGGCTAACGCGCAGCATTAGGCCATGGGGCCAAGCTCTCTGCTGACTCGGTAGACGCGTGGGTTCGAGCCCCACCGTCGGCCGTCCTTGAAATGGTTTTCCGTGGTTTCCCCATTTTCAACTCCAGGCAAATGCTGGGACGGTGCCTTCTGACAGGCCATGGCCGCTTCCTTCCACATCCTTGCCCAGTTTCATTCACCATCATTCATTTCATCTCTCATTAACTCCTCTCATGAGGTTGGCGTCAGGAAGGGCATCCGGCCGTAAAAACGATCGCCACAGAGACTTCCATCGCATCTCATCCCCGACCCCGTTGGAAAATGGGAATAATAAGCGGTAGACATACATACATACATGTCAAAATTGGCTCAAAGTAGGTCTTGTAGATGATTCCTTTACATTTTTGTGGTACATCTTTATTCCATATCATCCCCCTAACACCCTTGAAAAATCCATCTGCGCACCTTCCCCTTTCATTTATTTCCATCCTATTGCCTCCCTTTTCTTCAATTATGCTTCCCAAGTACTTGAAGCATTCTACTTTCTGCAACTGCTGTCCTCCAAGTGTTATGCCCATATCCAGTCTGTTCTTCCTCCTCGTTGTGATGACCACTTCACTCTTTGGTGCTGAGAACTTCATCCCATATGATAACACTACCTTCTCCCACTCATCTAATTGCTCTTGTACTTCTTCCTCATCCTCTCCCCATACCAGAAGGTCATCAGCAAACAACATTGCCTTCATTTTCCTTTCCCCAATGCTATTTACCACTTTTTGTATGATTTCATCCATCACCACTATAAATAACAGGGGTGAGAGGGCACTTCCTTGTTTCAGACCACTCTCCAGTTGAAACCATTCCGTTCTCTCACTTCCCACCTTTACACAGCTTTTGCTTCCCTCGTACATTGCTTTCACTCTTGCCACTGTTTCCTTGTTCACTGCTTTTGCTCTCATTGCTTCCCATACCTTGTTTCTATTAATACTATCATATGCTTTCTCAATATCCAAGAAGGTCATCACCAGATCTTTCCCATATTCATAATGGTGTTCTTGTAGCTGTCTTACAGCAAAGATGAGGTCAACTGTTGACCTTCCTGGCCTGAATCCATACTGTTCTTCCCTCAGCCCATCTTCAACTTCTGTCCGAATTCTTCTCTCCAGTACCTTCTCAAATATTTTGGCGCAGTGGCACATGAGTGTAATTCCCCTATAGTTCTTGCATTCCTTCCTACTTCCCTTTTGAAATATGGGTATTATTATCCCTCTTTTCCAGTCCTCTGGTATTTTCTTCTCCCTCCATATCACTTTCATTACTCGACAGAGCCACTGTGTTCCCATCACCCCTGCTGCTCTCACCATCTCCACACTCACTTCGTCTATTCCCAGTGCCTTTCCCCCTTTCATCTTCTTTAATGCTTCCTCCACTTCTTTCCATGTCAATTCCTTCTCTGAAATGTCTTGGTCACTGTCTGTTTCTTCCTCCACAATGTCCACCACGCTGGTTTTAGTTGGATTTAGGAGTTCCTTGAAGTATTCTCTCCAGATAAACTTTACTTCTTCCAGATTTTCAACCTCTTTTCCATTCCTGTCCACCATTCTGACATTTTCCCCTGTATCTCTCATCTTTGCCTTTATCATTCCATACAACACTTTCTTACTGCCATCACAGTCCTCCTCCATCATTTCTGTCCATTTCTTCAGCCATTTCCTTTTCTCTTCCTTCACTACTTCTCCTGCTTCTTTCTTCCGCTCTTGGTATTCTTCTCTTGTCCTGTCTGTCCTCTGTTGGAACCATTTCCTGAATGCTTCATTTTTATTTTTCACTGCTTCCTTAGTTCTGGGGTTCCACCATGGTGTTTCCTTCCACCTTTTCTTTCCACTAGTTCTGCCACACACGACTTCCGCTGCTTCTACCAACATGTCCCTGAACCTATTCCATTCTTCTTCACCTGTTCTCGGATCATCCTTCGGTAATTTGTTCCTCACTAATATCTGTAACTTCTCCTTATTTCCATCCTCCTTCAGCTTCCATGTCCTTATTCTTCTTTCTTGGTTCTCAGTTCTCCTCTTTTCCTTCAGTCCTCTCACCTTGGTGACCAGCAGACGGTGGTCACTGTCCAGGGCTTCTGAAGGTTACCCTTATATCCGTGATAGTCTTCTTTGTCTCCTTCCCGCATAGAATGTAGTCCACCACTGATTTCTTAGTCAAATCCATGCTGTACCAAGTAATTTTATGGCTCTCTCTCTTCTTGTACCATGTGTTTCCAACCATTAGCCCATTTATCTTGCACAGTTCCATCAATCTCTCTCCTTCCTTATTCCTGTTTCCCCATCCTTCACCACCAATCACTTCCTCAAAACCTCTTCTATCAGTTCCGACATGGGCATTTAGGTTCCCCATGACTATCAGGTTTCTCCCTACTAACTGCTTCTGTAGCTCTTCTTCAAACTCGTCCTTCTCACCTTCTGTGCATCCCACCTGTGGTGCATAGACTTGCAGAATGTCCAGGTTTCTACCTTTCACTGTGATTCTGGCTCTTATTATTCTATCAGTTACCCTCTTTACTTCCTCCCTCATCCCTTCTCTCACCACCATTCCCACTCCATTTCTCTTCCCCTCCTCATTTCCTATCCAGTATAGCTGCAAGCCATTTCTTAGTTCTTTTCTTCCTTCCCCTCTCCATTTGGTCCCTGCTAGTCCGAGTACATCCAGTTTTCTCCTCTCCATCATATCAACAATCTCCTCCACTACGTGTGTGTGTGTCAAAATAAAATATCTTAGCATTTCCCACGGAAATCCAAGAATCAGCACAGGACAAGGTAAGGTAGCCTCCACGAGCGCTTCCCCCGTCCATAAAAATACAACCACAATATTTGAGGGTGGTAGACACATTCTACCCCTCATCACGAAGACTCAATACACACACCTTGACACAATACACACACCAAAATCACACGTATGGGTTTGACAGAAACCTGAAATGAAATGAAAATCCACAGCCTGCTTCCAGTCTCCGACCGGGTCAGGAATGGAATGAATGAAGCCCCCATCTAGCGGCGAGGATATGAACTGTGCCGGCTGCCGAAGCCTGTCGCACTCCTCTGGGGCAATGATTAAATGAATGACAGATGCAATGAAATGATAGTGGAGAGTGTTGCTGGAATGAAATTTTGACAGGGAAAACCGGAGTACCCGGAGAAAAACCTGTCTGCCTCCGTTCTGTCCAGCACAGATCTCACATGGAGTGACCGGGATTTGAACCACGGACCCAGCGGTGAGAGGCCGGCGTGCTGCCGCCTAAGCCACGGAGGCTCGACAGAAACCTGAAATAAAAGACATAAATATTTCCACCGATTTGCGTTCCCAATCTAGTCCGTGACTGAAGAACCTGAAAAGGGATCTCAAAAAACTCAAAAATATAGAACTAAGGTGTTCTACAGTGACATCTTAACTTGTTGCGCTCGGCAACCCTAGTATGAATAAAAACCTGTTCGTAAAACATCTAACAACTTTTACCCCCTTCTCCTACTTAAAATGAATTTGAATAAAAGCACCATTTATCGACCATGACGAATTTCGCATTCGCATGAACAAAATCCAAATGCACGCGCCGTGCATACTAATAATGACTCATAAGAGAAAAAAATATACAATCAAACAAATTTTTGGCCACGTGCCAATGTACATTTAACAGATAACAGTGTCGGTGCACGAAATCTAAATACACAAGAAAAATCATGAATAAATTATTTACAACGTTCCTGCGTCTAATCTAGCTACATATTGAATAAATCAATGGTTTGTACATCACCGTCCAGCTTGCAGAAAATCAACCTCCATCCCAGTGCATTCCCCCACGGGAAATCGATTCCGTCATCGTCGACATTCTGGTAGAGGCGTAGCACATCATTCCACCAATCGACCTTGCTGTAGACATCTTGGCGTGGCTTCTTGAAAAGAAATGTTCAAAATTAATATTCCACCTAGCTAGAATCGCTATGAGCTACTGACTTTCACTCAAAAGTCCTGGGCGATTACTCCACGTTGAACTGGCCCTATCTAAGCATTTGCTTACTTCACACGCACATATACATCACACAAAAAATATAACACAAAATTTACAGAAAATATTACAATCTTAGTCCACCACGCAGCTGGCATTTAACCCTCTTAGTGCCAGAGTCGCTGTGAGCGATCCTCATAAAATGAACGAAACTTGCCAGCGTCGCTCTGAGAGACGCTTTGTTTTTGTATTCTTAGAGGGGCTTATAGACCGAAAATGGCATCTAAACTTGACGTGACCATTAAAGAGAGTTCTAGCTACCATTTTCTGGCAAACATCTTTTGTTTTCTGTCTATCGATTATTCGAGCGATATTTGAAGTTCCTTGACTTGTTTACGCACGACTCGTAAAAGCATGGCGTCCAAGGGAAGGAAGCATTATTTGAGAGAGGAAGAAATTGAAGAATTAATGATTGATTAGTCAAGTGGTGAACTCTTGGACTTCGTGGACAGTGATTGCGATCTTGTGTGTGAAGAATCAAGTGCCGATTCCGCTTCGGACAATGAATTACCTGCGCTGAATGCGATCGTACATAACCAAACAAGTGATAGTGATGGTAATGTTGTTGATAGTAATATTGACTGGGTAGAAAGGAATGTTGACCAGGACAATCCTCCACAGGCTACACAACCACAAATATGAAAGATAAAACCACAGGGTGCCCTTCTGTTTATTTATTTTCACTGTAATTATTTTTATTTTATTTATATCAATAATGCCATCGTTGTTGGTGTACGGTATTTTATAAATATGCTAGATTTTAGAATTTCGGATTTTTGACACCCCTGCTGATATTCTTTCAACTAAAAAACTGCATTTCCTGGTTCGTTTGTTATATATGTGTGCTCTCCAGTGTTCATTTTTACTCCATTTATAAGCGTGTGGTAATAGGAATAATCAAACTTTCTAATTTTTATTTTACAGAAGAAATTATTTTAATTAATTAATTAATAAAGAAAGAAATAAGTTTCATAATGATCTGAAAATTTCCCTGAATTTAGATAGCTATGTTTTGCACTCCTTGACTAAATTTCGCTTTCGTATCTTTCAAAACAGGGGATATACATATTTTTTTCTGAAAACCTACATTTTCCATTAAAACAGCCTGGCACTATTAGACTTCACCTTTACACTTCGCCTGGCACTAAGAGGGTTAACAAGTCCCACAAATTACGTATGCCGAGTAGCGCTCATCTCAACTAGAGATCTCCCCTCCGCTAGGCATGAACTCTGCTCCCAAGAGCACAATAAAATGTTCGTTCAGACTGACGTGAACTATGCTCACCAGAGCCTGATAAAATTGTCTCAAACCGGCGTGAACGATGCTCCTCAGAGCTCGATAAAGTTGTGTCCGAACTACTCATCACCGATCAATTTATTAGAAACTGGCATAATGAAGTAGAGTGGGGGCAATCTGAGAAAATAATCTGTAATTTTCAATCAAAGACTTGGGACTAGTATCAAACTTCTTCTTTTTATTTAAACGTCTCAATGCACTTATGCGGAATCCTATCGCATCGGCGGTTCTTTATACACGTGTTTTTCAGCGCCATTTTTTTGGTACGCACATTTCCGCGTGGTTTAGGCGTCCTCTCTCCTGATTCGATGATTCAATCGTGTATCGGTTGGAAATTCACCTCTGGGACGCCCATAATGATGCCAACTTGGATGCGCGTTCACTCTGAATTTGTCCTTGAACTGGGCTTAGCCGGTCATCCCCAGGAATAACTACCACGCTACCTCTGTTGCAAGCGTTGCGACACACTATCTGCTTTCCGTTGTCAATCTCCAACATGCACTGCCTGGATATCAGTAATAATAATAATAAAAATCATCAAGACTTATTGATCGGCAAATCAATAAGGGTTCAATATATGTGGTAGTGTCGGGTATAAAGAAGGAAAAGGAGACACCTTGGTGGAATAACAGAGTAAGAGAGGCAGTGAAAGAAAAACAAAAAGCCTGGAGGAAGTGGATAGTAGGCAAAAATGTACAGAAAAGGCAAAAGTATCAAGAAGCAAAGAAAGAATGCCACAGGATTGTACAGGAAGAGAAAAAGAAGTGCTGGGATGATTTTACAGAAAGTCTGCAGGAAGATGTTAAAGGAAGTAAGATGATGTTATATGGATTGGTTAGAAACAAAGTAAAAAGCAGAGAAGATACAAAATTTGTAAAGACAAGAGACAGGACAGATTTTGACACAAAGAGAAGACATACTCCAGCGATGGGAAGAATATTTTGATAAATTACTGAACATCAAATTCAAAGAGTGGAAGTTGAAGAAGGTAAAGAAATGACTGAAGAAACCCAAGATGATGATATAACAATGTTAGAAATAGAAAGAGCCATAAAGAAGATGAAGAGTGGTAAAGCAACAGGAGTGGATGTGGTAGCTGTGGAGATGATAAAAGCAGCAGGACCAGTAGGGATGCAGTGGTTGTACAGACTATTTCGAGTGAGGAAGTACCAGAAGACTGGGGTAAAGGGCTAATAATTTCAGTATTAAAGAAAGTAGATAAGAAAGAATGTAACAACTACAGAGGAATCACCCTCATCCTGCATGTAGCAAAGATATTTGAAAGGATACTTGAGGGTAGACTGAGGATGAAAGTGGAAAAGGAAATGGAGGAAGAACAACATGGATTTAGAAAAGACAGATCAACTTTTGGTCTAATTTTTACCATAAGAAACATGATGGAGAAAAGGTGGGAATTCAGGAAGGATTTAGTGATGACATTTATAGACATTGAGAAGGCATATGACAATGTACCAAGACAACTGGTTTGGGATGCATTGATAAAGAAGAAAGTAGACCGAGCAGAAGTGGAAATGATAAAAGCTATGTATAGGAAGTGTATAAGTAGTGTGAAGACCAGGGTTGGGTAAACAAACTGGTTTAATGTAGAAACAGGACTCCGACAAGGGAGTGCATTGTCCCCTATACTTTTCACCACTGTCATGGATGAAATCCATAAGCGAGTGAAACAGAAAATGGGAAGTAAAGAGACTAAGGCCCTACTCTTTGCTGATGACTAGAGACGAGAATTATAGGCACTAAAAACAGTTAAAATAGGCAGGCATATAGGCTCTTAAAATAGCCAAAATAGGCATGTAAATAGGCACTAACGTGTAAAATAGGCAACAAAATAGGCATGAAAATATTTCCTAAAATTTAATAACATATTTAATTACTATAATAAGAATTAACAACAAGCAAATTTTCAATGTTTTCTGGTAATAAGTTTGTTAAGCCTCCGTGGCTTAGGCGGCAGCACGCTGGCCTCTCACCGCTGGGTCCGTGGTTCAAATCCCGGTCACTCCATGTGAGATCTGTGCTGGACAAAACGGAGGCAGACAGGATTTTCTCCGGGTACTCCAGTTTTTCCTGTCAAAAAAATTTCATTCCAGCAACACTCTCCACTATCACTTCATTTCATCTGTCATTCATTTAATCAATGCCCCAGAGGAGTGCGTCAGGCCTCGGCAGCCGGCACAGTTCATATCCTCGCCACTAGATGGGGGCTTCATTCATTCCATTCCTGACCCGGTCGGAGACTGGAAGCAGGCTGTGGATTTTCATTTTCTGGTAATAAGTTTGTTCTCCTGTCATGAAGAATGTTTTTATATTGAGAGAAAGATCTCTCAACATCACATGAAGTGATTGGGCAAAACTTTAACGAAGCCACTGTATCTGGTTTTAGGTCACTTGCTTCATCTACCTCACCTCGTAGCACACTGGCCACCTTTACCACTGCTTCCCATCCTGGATTCCTCTGCAGGACCCTATCAAACTTTTCCCTGACAGCGGCTATCTTCCCAGAGGTTCCTTCCAAACTTCCCCTGACTACTTCAACAATCCTACATGACTCCACCAGGGGTATTCCACTCTTCTCTATTTTCTGTTGCCTGCAATAGATCCTGCATGATGTGTACCCACAAGCCTGCAATCCTCGTTGAAAATTAGAAAACAGCGTAATTTGAAATTGTGGCATTCGCCCATAACCTTACTTTTTGCCACAATTTAGCAAGACTCTAGAGGGGATGCTAGAGGCTTGTTGGCAGCTTCGCGGCCCTAACCTGGGAGCTTACGCTCCCCCAGACTAGAGCCACACATAGCGCTGGTGAAAGTTACTCGCGACTTTTTCAAAAAAATTGTATTTTATTTGTAAATCTCTATTTTCGCAGGAATGAGTCAGAGTTCAAAATACCAATTTTTAATTTTCATCCACTCTGGGACAAGAGACCTCCAGCGTTCTAACTCCTCGTTCAGTAATTAAATGATTATTTACATTTTATATATAAATTATTGAGAGTTCATGTCTAATACAGCATTGCAACAAAACAACTTGCCTCAATACATAAATTAATAGGCCTATAAATGCTACAATGAAATGCGATTGTACTTCTCAATCACATAAACATAAAAGAAACAAACGAATTAACTCTTTACAGCAAGTTTGGCAGAAGACTACTCTTCCATCGGTAGTGAAATTGGTATCCCCTGTGATCCACTGCTTCAGCCAGTAAGACTTCGATAATTTATATTTCGGCATTGCCACGGACACACTTCTTCGCAATAAATCACACAAAGTTCTGAATCTGAAGTGAAGGTAACTTCTGATGGAAATTTCCCAAGCGCTATTTCCGGTGACTTCCGAGAATTCCCATTCTTTTTCGTGGGATAAACACATATTGAGAAATGAGAATATAATTCTGTCGAGCACACCAGCTGCAATATAATACAATTTAAAATACAGTCAAAAGACATCAAATAGGCAATTATACTCCAAATAGGCACAAACCCTTGAAATAGGCATTTATAGGCACGATAAAACCAACGAAATCTAGCCTAAAAGAACCTAAAACGGATTTATATCTCGAAAGCCTACGTTTCTAAACATAGGAATAAAATAGGCAAATTCCCGTCTCTACTGATGACAGTAATATGGGGAGAAGATGAAACAGAAGTACAGGAACAAGTCGATGTATGGAACCAGGAGTATGGAATGAAAATAAGTGTGGAGAAGAGTAAGACAGTAGTGATGACGAGAAATAAGAGAGATGGTAGGGGGAATATTGAAGTCAATGGGAAATCATTAGAAATTGTGAAAAGTTTTAAATATTTAGGGAGTATAATCACAGAAGATACCGACAGTAGTGGCTACGCTGGCTAAAGCGCAGCATTAGGTCATGGGGCCAAGTTCTCTGCTGACTCGGTAGACGCGTGGGTTCGAGCCCCACCGTCGGCCATCCTTGAAATGGTTTTCCGTGGTTTCCCATTTTCAACACCAGGCAAATGCTGGGACGGTACCTTCTGACAGGCCACGGACGCTTCCTTCGACATCCTTGCCCAGTTTCATTCACCATCATTCATTTCATCTCTCATTAACTCCTCTCATGAGGTTGGCGTCAGGAAGGGCATCCGGCCGTAAAAACCACAGCCACAATGACTTCCATCGCATCTCATCCCCGACCCCGTTGGAAAAACGGGAATAATAAGGGGTAGACATACATACATACATACAATCACAGAAGATGGAAAGATAAGTGAGGAAATTGGTAAGAGAATCCAGCAAGCAAATGGGTTTTACCAGTGTGTGAGAGGTATGGTGTGGAACCAGGATGTTCCAGAGAAATGTAAGAAAGTCATGTACTCAACATATTACACATCTATATTGACATATGCAGCAGGCACATGGACAACAATAAAACGGGATGAAAGCAGAGTTCAGGCAGCCGAGATGAAGTTTCTAAGAGGAATAATTGGAAAGACACGAAGAGACAAAATCAGGAACACAGAAATTAGGGAAAGAACTTGATTCCCAAAGCTACAAGACAAGATAGAGATCAGTAAGCTGAAATGATATGGACACATGATGCGAATGGGTGAAGACATAGTCCCAGAGCGAGTATTTACAGAGAAAGTAACAGGAAAGAGGCAACGGGGAAGGCCTAGGAAGAGGTGGATGGATACAGTGAGGGAGAGCATAGAGAAGAGAGGGGTAAAAGTAGAAGATATACTAGAAGAAGGAAGAGAGTGGTGGAGAGACAGAAAATTATGGAGGTCCTTGATTCACACCCCGACCCAGAACACTGGAAACGGGAAATGAAGAAGAAGAAGTAGGAGTACTCTCGTGGTTATCCCAAGCACCCTCACTGCAGATGTGTACGTCCGTCTGGTGATTCGACCTGTTGTGCTGTCATACATGAACAGCATTCCCAGGGTGTTTTCCAACAGGATAACGCATGCCCCCATGCCGTTGTTGTAACCCAACGTGCTCTACGGAGTGTCGACATGCTGCCTTGGCCTGCTCGAACCCCGATCTGTACTCAATCGAGCACGTATGGGACATCATTGGACGACAACTCAAGCGTCATCCACAACCGGCCTTAACCGGCCCCTGTATTGACCGACCAAGTGCAACAGCCATGGAACTCCATCCCACAAGCTGACATCCAGCATCTGTACGACACAATGCATGCACGTTTGCATGTCTGCATTCAACAATCTGGCGATTATACTAGTTATTAACGGGCCAGCATGGCACATTTGCGATGGCTTTGCTCTCATGGACATCAACTTGTAGTCGTGTACCTTTAATCAATTAAATATGCTAACACGCCAAATATATTGCCGAAATTTCTATAGACCTCGTGCGCATGGTGATATTTTACCTGCTGGCGCTCCTAGCGGCAACTCGCTCAGAACATCCATGTGGCGAATGTGTGTACTGGCTTGTGCGGGAGAATCAAGTGTCATAGTGAAGGAAGCAATTTAAAGCTGAAATGTCGTCGTCCATAGAGGTTCACGTGGGCTTTCAGAAGATTCGGTGGGATACGTCGTATTTTAGAGCTTCTATGCTAAAGAAAGTCAAACAGCTCAATGAAAGTTATCACATATTTCAAGTCAAGGAACGATTGGGAGAAGAAATATCCAGCTTCCTGTTTCAGAGAAATCAGCATTAATCAACCGCCTTATGCTATTAAACTTAAGGTAATATTTACCTTTCTTTTTGGTCCACAAATCATGTGTATATTTAGAACATAGTGGCCGCTACTCCTGGAAAACCTGGAAATACTGGAAAACTCCTGGATTTTTATTAGGTCTTGAAAACTCCTGGAAAATGACAAAAAATTTGAAAACTCCTGGAAAATAGCCACTGTTAAGGTAACTGTACCGGTTTTCGTCACTGATCCAGTCTTCGTCACTCTCGTATATAAGTACAAAAAATAAGCATGTCAACGGGTTTTTCTCAATGCACGAAGTCTTACGAGATGCGTCATACCTTCCTTGCCGATAAGGAGCAACTTTGCGAAATCATGCGTGCGATGTAATAGGTGATTCCCTGCGTCAAACATCTCCTGTGAGCTTTATTTACTCGTGTCAGGAACAAAAATATTACATAACAAACTATGTACAAAATGGGCAAAACAATGGCAACACTTGAACATTAAGGTTCTAAATAAAGCATGACCAATATTTTGCCATGTCACGTCCATTTGGTGTAGCCTTCACCAGATCCTCCATGGTGCACAGTATAGGACACAGACTGTACTGTGAGCTGAGCTGTCTTGACGCGCCATTTGCTTCTCGCATGTGCTAAGCACGCGCGCGAGTTAATTATGTGCATGCGTGTTATGTTCCGACATTTTAAAATGTTACAAGTGCGTGATATAGTTGGTAATTGTTTCTGTAATATATGTGATTTGTTATTTCGTGCTCACGTGCCTAGTTTTGTTAACGAACACTGGATTTAAAAAAATGCACTTTACCAATGCTCGTCATTTGTGATGAAAACTGGCTCATTGTCATTTCTCCTTGCAAGACCTAACTAACAGCGGCAATATACTTATAATGTAGTTCTAAAGTACCCTGTATTAATTAAATTATCATTTGATCATCGTGTCCAGTAGTCGTCATAGCTGACGAACTTTAGAGCAAATTCGTGACGAACACTAGTGCACGATAATGTTAATGTTTGTGTTAACGTTTCGCAACCAATAAACATTTACAGGGTATTGTTATTATTACGTAGGTCTCTTTTCTTGACGGCCGCACCTCAGTAGGCCTAGTTTTTTTTTGGCTAGGCGTGCTACAGAGGATTTTTTTAAATTTTTATTGAGATGATAAATAATATATATATATATTCTAAGACTAAATCTTTGCTTTCAGGCAATATGTTAGATAGTTATTGTTGTTTTTACGGGCGGAACTACGAGGTCATCTGCCCCAGGCAATATGTCGAAACGCACTGTTCTGAATTATGATATTGAGCAAATGGAAGCTGCTATCAAGGCCGTTGTGGAGGACGGCATGAGTATTAAAAAGGCCGCGGAGAGGAATGGTGTTCCGAAAAACACCCTCTCGGACAAAATTAAAGGAAAATCTCCTAGAGAGAGGAAAATGGGGCCAAGTTCCATTTTAACAAAGGAAGCTGAGGCTATGCTAGTTCAATGGGTAATCTCACTACGAAAAGCGGGGTCCTGGTAACAAAGGACGATTTGCAAAAGCGTCCAGTGCCTTTCACAAGAATTGAAGAGGGACTTACCTTTCAAAGATGGCCGCCAGGAAAGAAATGGCGTGAATCTTTCATAAAAAGAAATCCAGGTCTATCTTTTACGAACCCCTCAAAATTTGACAGTAAGCCGTGCTGCAATTACAGAACATCAAAATAAAACCTGGGTTTCAGAAGTCTACAGCTATTCAGTGGAAAACTACTTCCAGTCTATTTTGTCAAACCCTCGGCGACTGTTCAACGCTGACGAGACGGTTTTCTTTCTCAATCCGAAAGGAAACAGAGTGCTGGCGCAAGACATCATTATTGCCTCAATGCCAGCACACTGGGGCATTGGCAAATCGCCAAACGGGTGAATGACGGGGGGAAGTGTTTTACGAATTTCTCAGTAACATATTTCATCCTGGGTTGGTTGAGAAGGAGATTCCTCTCCCTGACATTATTCATAGACGGGCACTTCTCACACTTGACCATACATACTACAGTAGACTCTCGAAAATCCGGACCAATGTGGCGGACGGCCGATCCGGATTCCGAAAAATCCGGATTTCCCGGAGACAGAGTGACGTCGGTCGCGGCAGTGGTTTGCGTGCCGCGATCGCCGCCACTCCGTGCCGATATGTGTACTTTATTGTTACTCGCATAAAACAGTTCTGAACTGCAATTAACTGAACACAGGGGTAGAAAAAATAGATGGTTAATAGTATTGAACAACTTTAATAAGACTTAAGAATTTACATTACAGTACTACAGTATGCAAAATAAATGAAAATAAATCATCAGAAACAGTGCCGCACAGCCAGTAGAATAGAAAAGACGTCATTCTTGTAATGCGGAATGGTCGCGGAGAAATTGAAGGCGCTTAAGCATCACGTTACCTACATTTTACTGATTTTGTATTACAAAAAATATTTTTTGAGCGGTCCGGATTTGCCGGAGTCCGGATTTTTGAGGTCCGGATTTGTGAGAGGCTACTGTAGTAAATTTTGTGAGGATCATGGAATTGTTTTGGTCGCTTTACTACCTAATGTCACACACGTACTTCAACCCACGGATGTAGGGGTTTTTAAGCTACTAAAGACTGCCTGGAAGAAAAATGTACATGAGTGGCGAATTCAGAGGGTTTCTATGACAACAATCGGTGTTAGGCCTCGGCGAATGGTCATTTTCCGGGCTGTTATGCCGTGGTCTCACTTGTTTAGAGCAGAATTACGATATTTTCCTGCTCGTATGTCTTCTACCCACCAATCCCGCTTCCCCTTGCCGTCTTTTTTTTTTTTTTATATTCCATTTTTATTAAAAAACATAATTACTGGTACTGTTTTATTCGTAAATGTTAGCCTCCAAGTTGGTAAATCGGTGTATTACGCAACAATTGACAGAAATGCATTATAAACAGCAGACAAGGAAAATTAACAATGTGACGGGGCAATAGGGATGTAGCCGGAGAAAGTTCGCACCAGATAGCGCTCGTGTAGTACTGGGTAAGCGCAAGACGATCGTCTTATGTTTCTCCCAGTCAGCTGCGAGAAATTGTGACCGAGTTTTCTAAGCAAAAGTAAATTATATCTTCTCTAATTTTACTCCAAGACTATATTAATTCATTCTATAGGTATATCTCCTAATATATTTTGGACGATTTTCAGCATTTAGGCGTTACACAGCTGCAAAATGACCTTCGGACCAGAGGCACTAAAACTAGCTCGAGGAAGGAAGAATTAATACAGCGGTAATATCAAAATTCTAACACACTTTATTATTCAAATAATGAATATGAGTCAGCATGCTTTCTCCTAAAGATTGCAATAACTTGAGTATTGTAGACCTATGTTGATAAATATATCTCCATAAGACTTAAATCATAAATAGAGATTTAAATATTCACTTGCTGCCCTTGCTTATAGACTTCGATTTTTTTTTCTTTTTTTTTTTTAAGGTTGATAGCTTACATGTTTTAAGGTAAACATAATCAAAGATAGTTGATACCGGTATTGTACTGGTATACCTCGAAAATGCATCGCAACGAGTTTGGTTCTTATGTAATTTTGTCAATTTCTCAATAAGAATCGTTCCTGTACCCCTGGGAAAGGACTTGGGGGTCCATTTTTTTGAAATTTGAGAATCCCTGCTTTTGGGCCACGAACTGTTTCCATTCATCTGACTATGTCTCAAGAATGTAGAAGTCAGTCGCTACCACATTCTCTCGTCATTTCGCTCATATTGGCCCGTATTGACGCAAATTTAATACAGTAAAGTTATTATTTATTCCGCCCTATTCAATACAATTCACAATCTTTGTTCATAGAAAATTATGATACATGTTTCGAGACCATGTGGTCCCTTCTTCAGTCCTAGTAGTGACTTGATTTAAACTTTAGAACACATCATAAGACATCGATAACCTGGATATAATAATCTTTAAAATTCTAAAAATAATAAAATCACAGGATTCACTTAGGTATATGCCTGTGCGTGAAAATACTTATTCTACTAAAAAACATGTGGGTTATTATGTTAAAGACTACCTTGAACATATGTGGCCTTGTGTAGCCTAATTGTATACATGGTGCACTTTGAATTTACAAATTTTAAAAACAAGAAGACATGTTAAAAAACGAGATTAAAATGACACAGTATTAAATTGTAAAACTTTTGTTGGGACTGCTATATGTCCGTTCATTCTGCAACGTGAACTAGTTCTGAACTGTGAATTCTTCTCGGAATGGTGTTCCTCCATTATACGCTGGCCCCTTTTTAACCTTTGGCGATTGGTGTTGATGTTCAATTCGCATGCGACACGGAGCCGATAGTGAGCGTATTATGACGAATATTGTGTTCTAGAAAATGAAAAAGAAAGGAAAAGTTATTTTAGGTCGTTATTCTCCGCAGAAATGTAGGTAAAGAAAAAGACGGAAAATACACTGACTGACTTACTCATAGAAAATTGAAATTGCGGCATCCAATTCTGATTCGAAGGATTGAGACGTAGATTTGTTGGAGAAGAGAAACTGTGCTAAAGAAAAATAAATTTATGAATATTAGCAAAAATAACTTATATGGTGGTAAGATGGATAACTAGAACTTGGAAAGGTAGTTTACTTGTCAATCAAATGCGCATGTTACCTTGCGTGTGGATGTGCCTTAGCTGAAGCCTCTCCGCTTACTGATGGTTTAAGTTTGGAGCTCCGTCATGTGGTGTGCGGGGAGGACACGTCAGAGGGAGAGGGGAGGGGGTGCTGATGTGGGAGAGGGAGTCTGGATGGGATGCGTGATGTGTTGGGAGGGGGAGGGGGTGGAGTAGGAGTGCGGTGGTGATTGCCGAGAGCATTGAGACGTTAAAATTCCTATTATGGTCCTGTGCTATGGATAATTGACCTATGGTGGAATTACCTATTGTCATATATTAATCCTATTAGGGTGTCAAATAAAATGTTGGAATCGAAATTAATTTCGTTGATCTTACCACCATATAAGTTATTTTTGCTAATATTCATAAATTTATTTTTCTTTAGCACAGTTTCTCTTCTCCAACAAATCTACGTCTCAATCCTTCGAATCAACAGAATTGGATGCCGCAATTTCAATTTTCTATGAGTAAGTCAGTCAGTGTATTTTCCGTCTTTTTCTTTACCTACATTTCTTCGGAGAATAACGACCTAAAATAACTTTTCCTTTCTTTTTCATTTTCTAGAACACAATATTCGTCATAATACGCTCACTATCGGCTCCGTGTCGCATGCGAATTGAACATCAACACCAATCGCCAAAGGTTAAAAAGGGGCCAGCGTATAATGGAGGAACACCATTCCGAGAAGAATTCACAGTTCAGAACTAGTTCACGTTGCAGAATGAACGGACATATAGCAGTCCCAACAAAAGTTTTACAATTTAATACTGTGTCATTTTAATCTCGTTTTTTAACATGTCTTCTTGTTTTTAAAATTTGTAAATTCAAAGTGCACCATGTATACAATTAGGCTACACAAGGCCACATATGTTCAAGGTAGTCTTTAGCATAATAACCCACATGTTTTTTAGTAGAATAAGTATTTTCACGCACAGGCATATACCTAAGTGAATCCTGTGATTTTATTATTTTTAGAATTTTAAAGATTATTATATCCAGGTTATCGATGTCTTATGATGTGTTCTAAAGTTTAAATCAAGTCACTACTAGGACTGAAGAAGGGACCACATGGTCTCGAAACATGTATCATAATTTTCTATGAACAAAGATTGTGAATTGTATTGAATAGGGCGGAATAAATAATAACTTTACTGTACCACATTCTCTGTCGGGCAGATGGAAGTTGATGATTAATTCTGATTTCAAGAAACCAATCATAATACGTTAGTGACTGTTAATGTTGCGACATTTATTATTGAAGTATTTGTCCGAGTATTGATGTCTTTGAAAATGGGGAGTCAGAATGTTACATTCACTTCTTCGTGTATATTGACGATTTCTTCCCGTACTTCAATGGAGATGATTTCTGCAGATTCCGATATTGTAGGCTTATCGTGATAATCCGGCATTTTTCTTGTGTATGGCCTCTTCCTTATTTTTGTTGTGTTCGTGGTCCACGGAAAAAGCGATGGAAGCCCGGTTTTAATCTTGCTCTCTCACCTTCATATACAAACGCATAAATTCAGTGGTTGTTATCGAAATGTCTAATCAGCTTATAGGTACAGAATAGGAATTAATTCCATTTGTAAATCACACTTATCCAACACAGTTTTCGTGGAAGTCATCGGGTTGTAAATGATGGGAACACACTTTAATCTATTCGGTCAGATTTTTCTCATCGAAATTTTTCCTTCTAATAGCACGTAACCATTTCTTCCTCATATATTTATTTTGTGGAAATTGGTGAAACGAAAACGGGCTTCCCTGATTTTTGCAAAGAGGAACACTGCAATAGCTCGGCATAGTCACGAAAATAACAATTTAAACAACTTAAATTCGTACATATTAGCGGCATGAGAACACAGGAGACAAATGAAGAGCGCCTTGCGCTTACCCAGTACAACAGCAGTGCGCTCTATCGGTGCTAGTTCTATACATCCTTATTGGTGCAAACGGGTGACGAACACTGGCGCAAAAACACACTTTTTTAATAAATACGTCATTTTTCCTAAAACGAATATCTTTGATATTTGGTCTTTCCTAGTGTTTGAGTAGATTTTGAGGTTAGGTACAGTGCTTTTGTTGATTAAATTTACCAAAATGTGTACGGTGTATATGATTTCTTGTCTAAATCTCCCTTAACATGACGACCATTGGTGCATTTACCTTAATTATAAAAATCTTTTCATCTTAAGTTATACTCCCGCTGCGGTTTTGGGTGAGCACTCTATCGTTAACGAAAGAAATTTCCTCAGGCTACCTGTTTTTGTGTGGGAGAACACGCGATAGTATTTTTGTAAAACATATTGAGTATAGACAAAATATATTGAGTATAGACAACTTCACCGCAATAAAATTGCAGGCGGCATTCTTTTCTCTCTCTTTTTTTAAAGCGGATATTTCAGTCACAAAGGCTTTTTTAAAACGACAATTAAATCATTTGTGTGTAGGCTTGCGTATCAATAGCGCAATCACCACTAATTTTTATCAACATCTGTATAAGTAAACCAAACACAACTGCTTTATTTTGGTCTTGAAGTAGGCAACCGATAAAGCCCTCCACCCGGGACTAGCGCTTATTTTTAAGTCTGGAAAAATGAGAATTACTCCTGGAAAATTGCTGGAAAACTCCTGGAAAATCATTAACCGATTTGAGTGGCCACCATGTTAGACTATTAATTTTAAACATAACTTTATTATATATATTTCCCGTATCCATTGCCGTTGTAAATTATTTTTTCATTAATTAATGCTAGTCTTTTTTTTAAATATTTAACAGATCGATTGCAACAGGAACATTCAGTCAGCCGAGTGTGAATGCAAAGCCGGCCTTTCCAAATACTGCAAGCACATTGCTGCGCTTTGCATTTATGTTAATGACGAGAGATTCTGCGAAGACTTCCTTCCTGCAACAATGGGAGAAACCTAAGAATGTCATCGCGGAATATTCTAAAGGTGAACATTTAGGGTAAATGTTCAAGGATAGATTAAATAAGTGGACAGTTTGTAGCGTGTCGGAAAGTGTGGAATTAGAAACATTCACCAAAACTGAACTATACGAGAAAAAATATAGACTGTGCTTTTACAAGAATTTTGAAGGCCGAGTGTAAAGGTGAATCCATAATTATCTCCACTTCTATTGTTGAGGCTATGGTGGATGATGCTGTAGAACAGCGAAACAAGACTTTTACTTCAGTGTCTTCAGCAATTAGACCATCAAAACGTTAATAAACTGTTTAGATGCTATGGAATAAATTACTTGCCATGTGGCAAGATATCACTAGTGCCAAAAATGTATGAGTCCATATTGCCAAGTGACGTCCTGAATTTTTATTTTGACAACGTGAAAGTAACAAAATCGCAGAAGGATGCTATTGCGATTGAGACTAGGGCTCAATCTAAGAATCCTGCTTGGTTCCATCAAAGAAAATTACGCATATCGGCCAGCCAGAGCGGCCAGCCAGAGCGTACACAAAATCATGACACTGCAGAGTGGAGATTTTAATAAACTGGCATCTCTGCTTCTTATTTCTAAAGACATAAACAGTCCTGCAGTGAGATACGGAAGAGATAATGAGTAGAGGGCACCTCAGGAATTCTGTATATCGTCCCAATATTGCGTGTCACAGCTGGGTTTGTTTATAAAAGAAGAGCAAACCTGGCTCTTCTGCAGCCCGGATGGGACAGTGCTAGGTCAGGAATGCCTTTCTCTTTTGGAGATTAAGTGCCCTGGGGGCTTCATTCATTCCATTCCTGACCCGGTTGGAGACTGGAAGCAGGCTGTGGATTTTCATTTTCACTCGTGTCGGGAAAAGCCTGTGGTTGATGACAACATGTGTCATGTTCCATATTTGTATATTAACATTGGTGATATCAAGTTAAAGGAAACTCATGTATATTACACCCAGGTACAGGCATCATTGCATATTTTGAACCTCAACTTCTGTGACTTGTTTGTATATTCTCCAAAGAAAAGTGTGAAAGTGAGCATCTCCAGAAATGAAGAATTCCATTCAAATATTATTCCCACAGTAGAGATGTTATATTTCGAACCTTACCTCCCGCTAATTTTCAAGCGTTGTACATAGTGTTACATTGTTACCATTCTCATGCTGGGTTTTACCAATATTCAGACATTTGAAATATTATATAGTTTCTACTCGAGTTAGAAATATAAAAAACAGTGAATTAGATTGGTGTAATCATGTACAATTCAATAATTATATAATCCTGTCTAAGTTAAGGACCTACCTAAAATATACCAGTCGTCTAATTTAATGATAGGAGGACTGAAATTCACTGAAACACCTATGCGATGAACAATCTTGTCTAAATGAGGTACCAAATCCATAGTAATTCGGTTACTTAATATTTGATAAACCTTCATTCTATGTATGGCTCTGACAGGTGCTATATCATATGTTGATTCTACTTCCTCAGCTGAAAACTGTGGATTAAATACAAATGGTGGCATTACTATTACTGCGTTCTTATTTTCAATGCACGTTTTTATCTGTGGGAACCCTTTATCACACATAACAAGATCTCCTGCTTGAATATGATCTAGTATACCGGAATGTACGGTAATGTAACTGTCTGTCAATCTTCCACCATAACATTTAGAAAGAAAATAAATATAACCTAATGGAGTAATGGCAACCAGAAATTTTACAGTGAATGCATTTTTGTAATGAGAGAACATTAAAATTCTTTGACGAACACTTTGCGGTCTTTCACAGTATACTTCAGTACAATCTATAATGCATGTGCAATTTTCAAAATGACGTTTAAAGAAATTTGGCATAGTACATTTAATATTGGATCGTTGTGGCCAGAAAATCCATTCCTTAGTTTTCTCAAAAAGATGGTAGAGTGTAAATTTAAAGGCAGCAGAAGCCGTAGTCCTGTGACAGTTAAACATAACGCCGAGTGCAGCAAAACTAATACCCAGTTTGCACTTCATTAACAGGAGAAGTAACATATTTTCCTTGTCAAGAGTACAATTATGATGAACAGAAGGTAACAACGATAACAGGATACGAAACACTGCCAGCTTTACACCTGCTATTTCAACAGGATTATATTCGCTTTCTTTCACTGACCGGTATCCACAAAAATAATGCTACTTATCCACAAGGTCCACATTAACACTACAGTCTTGTTTTGAACAAGTGACAGTCATTGTTTGTTTGTTTGCACGGGGCATTGGCAGATTTGTCTGGACTTCTGCTTCGCAATTATTTCTCAAAAAAGAAAACAGTATGTTCACCTCCGTCTTGTCACTATATACGGTCACAATATCCGTCTGTGTGCTCGAGTCACTGATTGAACCATACTCCATCACACTTCCTTCACCCCCGTCATTTTCATGCCTCATTTTTCGCCTCTTGTATCTCGCAGTTACTCTACTGCCCTCTCGATGCTGGTGCTGATCCAATAAATGTGGCTTCATGTAGAGCCTCGGTATGTAACCGGGACTGTCGGGATCTCTTGTCGGTGTTCCGTTTATAAAATGCCGACTACAAACACGTGAATTATTTGTAGGATACCATGGTTTACCATCACTCGTGTCCCGTTTTAAAGCCCGCGTCCAAGCGTTCCTTCTATGAATGTGCTGTTTATTGTTTGGGAATACGAAGAATTTTGTCCCAGGCGGACAATTTATGTAGGAGTAGTTACATCCAACCACAGAACAATTTGTTTTACTCTTTGTAGAACTTTCTTCCATCTCGAACTTTAATTCACACCTCAACAAACGCAGCCTGGTAATCACGTTGCTTCACTTCACTGACAAGCGCCACATGGACTATTCGAACGACTTGCCGCCAGAGCGCAGCAACATCCATGCGCACGAGGTCTATACTCTACATTCCTTAGTTCATTGTGTTGGGATATTTTTTTCCGCCAGTGTATGTTTCACAGGTTACTTGCTCTAGCCATAAATACTGTCACAAACTTTTGGCTTGGATTGTAAAACTGGTTTTACAGGTAGTAAATAACCTTAGTGCTAAGGTTAGTCCTGTGTGTTCAGCAGTGAAAGAGAAAAATTTTCTTCTCTTGTGCATGGAGTGGGGTGACTATGAAAACATTGTTGTTGCAATTGCCTTGCACAAGATTGGAAAGGTACCTACTGAGATTTTCCAAACCCTGAAACAGTTGAAAATCACACAAGAGATTCCTCTTTCAAATAATACAGTGATGTACTGAGACAGGCTGTGTAAAAAATTGCATGAGTGTTTGTCTTCCTCGCAGTGTGGAAACAGCAACTGCATGTATCTAGCAATATCTTGTCCAGAAGCAGAAGATAATGGCATGAGCTAAACATTTCACCACAATTAGTATCCAGGTACTTTCTGAAGACCTTATTGATGGAGCATCGGACATTTCCTGACCCGCAACTGAAGCAGCAGAAGAAACTGAATTCAAGGAAGCTTCTACAGCAGTACACCAACAATGGCCATCAGAGAATTCTCTGTACCGACAAGAACTTGAGTTGTCAGAACTTGGAAAGCTCGTGAGAGAGATTCTAACGTCCAGAAAAGGCACCATCCCACCTCTGTCATGATTTAGTAAGTTGGAAGTAACTGTTCCTGAAGGATACAGGATGTTAATTTTCCCAATGAGCTAATTGTACTTAAACAAAACTTCAAGAAGAAGTTTGAAAAAATGGCCCAGCTAACTCAAACATTTTACCAGCGTTTCGCCCCAGTGTACCATTGGGCACAATGATAGATCAATTTGCTTGAAAGAAAAGAAAAAGCTCTCTTTTGGTGGTTTTGAAATCTAAGGAAGCTATGAGCAAGAAAAAAAGAAAATGAGTGAAAAAGTTCCTACACGGTGAACACTAACATATCGCCATATATTTGAAGAATATACCAAATTTTAATTTTTTATAAGTAGTCCGAAAAAATTGATAGTCAAGAAGAGTATGCTGTGATACCAACTTATATTAACTTAATTACATTCAGCAAGTTTTAACCCGTGTTCTGGGTTGCATTTTGATTGTTGCCATCAGGCCACTAATTAAGCAATTTACACGTCATTTTACAGCTGTGACAACAGAGAGTTGTTTTGTGGTTTATTATTGTTAATTGTCATGCCACATGTTTTGATAGGCATTCAACCTGGTCTATTGTAGTCATTTTCACCCCCTGTGTGAGCTATTTGGAATTTCTGAAAACATGCAAGGGCCGTAGCTTTAATGCTAAATGGGCACAGGTTGTGTTACATAGCAACCGTGTTAGGTACGTCTTGACCTATAGTAAAGCCATCATTATTTCCGACTTGAGGTTTCAGTGTTACCCTAGAGTTATCTAGGGGTCAGAAGGAAAATCACTTCATCTAGACAATCACAGGCAGCCATTCAAATCGATATATCACGCAAATTGAGTTTTGTTCACGATGTCGCGATTTCGTGAATGAAACTCTAGCCTAGCACTGAAACGTCAAGTCGGAAGTAATGATGGCTTTACTATAACTTGTGCAGAACTGTCAAGAGATTTAAGAGGACAATATCTACACTAGGAGACCCAGCTCTGGTGGCGGAGGAGTCACCATTTGCTCAGTCAAGATGGTCACTTCCTTGCGTTCTTTGCGATCAGCACACAACAGCTGTGAAGCCCAGAAATTATTTGCATAAAGTGTGGCACTTTAGCATCAGTGAAAGGACAGTAAGCAGGAGGCTGCACGGAGGAAGAGGACGACTAAAAGAACTCTGATCAAAAGGGAACACCATGCCTTCCACTTGCATTTTGCCCGTGCTCATAAAAACTGGACTACGGAGCAATGTAGAGATTTGAAGCCATTCATTTTCAGTGTTGCCCATACAAATGACTGGGGAGCACTGGGACTCAGTGCTCTCTACAGATTAATCCAGATTTTGTTTGAAGGCACCAGATAGAAGCGAGTTTTGGAGAAGGCTCAGTGAACATTATTCACCTTGAGCTTTCTCTGCTAATGCTAGACACTGCTCAACCACACACTGTTCTCTGTGAAAGTGAATACCTGGATGTTGTTGGGATTGAGTACATGGTGTGGCCTGCATACATTCTAGACCTTAACCCAATACAACTTGTGGGACATGCTTGGGAGATGTGTCAGGAGTTGCTTCCCTGGCACACTGGCCAACTTCAGGTTGCTCTGTAGGAAGAATGGGACCGCATATCACAAGAGAATGCTGCACATCTCATCCAAGGCATGCCTGAGAATATATTGTTATTGTTTTAAGGGGCAGAACAGCGAGGTCATCTGCTCCCTCATGTCTAATTACATCAAAGTTATAATGAGGGTTAGATGTGGCAATACCTGTTACTGAGGTTTCTAACATGTGCCACTAACGCATGGCTTGCTGAACAATAATTGTGAATTTCTAGTTTTAAATTTGTTAGAACAGATCTATGTATCAACAACAGGTCATACCCAATTCAATGTATTACTTAAAAATTTAAATTCTAATTTTTTTAATGTTTCTCCTTTGTTGCCGCTAAAACAATTATGGGTCAAATTACCATTCAAGTGTGTTAGAATAGTTAGTTAGTTATTGTTGTTTTAAGGGGCATAACTGCGAGTTCATCTGCCCCTAGTGTGTTAGAATGTTGTAGAATTACTATACTGCTGTAATGTTTCCAAATGGTATGGATTTATGTTGAAACACATAAATTCTCTAAACTTTCTTAGTGTTTTGCCTTTTTGTTTTGTTTGTTTGCTGGTGAGTGCATAACGTTGGTTTACAAGTCAAACCTGTTAAGTTGGAAAAGACACTGTATGAAAGTGATCCTTACATATCTCGACCTTAGGCATATTTTTCTAAAGCATGTTTCTCTCGTAGAATGTTCTCCAACCTCAAGTGCTTCAATTGTAAGTTGATGATACATATTTCCTATACATTTCTGCTAAGCCCAATGCTGTCTTTTTTTATTGATTAATTAATGAGTTCATTTATGGCATGTGAAAGCACATCCATAAGGATTGCTTGTAAATATACGCAAACACTGTCCTTGCATGTAGACCAATCAAGCAAACATGCAAAGTTTTGTTTGTGGATTCTTCATCCCTTTGGAGATCACAAAATTTATTTTTGTTCTCTCCAGTTGCTCATGAATGTCAGGGTCACACATCTACCAGCATCTAACACAGACCCCAGCTTGTTAGTGCATGTTACTTATGGTCAGATGGTCACACACTGTAATCGAATTTATTCAGTTACATTAGCTCACCCTTGGGTTTTTGCTTTGTGTAGTTAGTTTGGGATATTTTATTCGTATCTTATTATATTGGGTTAACGTGGGGATGAAGCGGTGATTTTTATTGTGACTGTGTATTTTTTTGTGTGGACGGATTCATCTTTGGATGTTCCGGACCAACTAGAGTCATTGTTTATTAATTATCGGTTTTTGGATATTTGATATTATAAAATACGGGGTTTTGCGATTTATTACTTTTTGGGAACAAGGATATATAAGACTGTATTATTTTGAGTAGAAGCATTATTTCATTTTGGTTTGGGGTTAATGGTTTTATTTTGACCTAGTAATGTTAAATGTTAGATTCGTGGCTGTACTATAAGGTGCGAGGTATTGGTATTTTCAAGTGCTGGAAATGTTACAAACCCGGAAAAGACAGGCAGTAATTTGACTTGTGGTGGCAAGTTCAGGGAATACCTAGGCTATTAATAGCATGAACTCGGATGAACTGGCGCGTGGAAAAGTACTGGGTGACGTCAGTGTGAATTACGACTTGTCTTATGTTCATGTGTTGTCACGGATATTCCGCTAGGAGCAGCGCGCGCACGATATAGTTCCAGCAGGAACAGTGAGGTTATGTATTCGTTCGCCAGTGCTTATAATGGCGTGTCTGGTGTTCAGAAATCGTCTTCTTGCTTTTACAGCGAAAGTCCGTTGGCTACTTGCAAATTAGTGTCGTTGTTACTGGATCATGGTATCGTAAAACGAACGAGCGGAGTCTTAACTTTAGCAAACCACTGAGCTCTTACGGGCTATTGAGAGGCTACGTTGCATTTCGTGGGTCCATCTCCATTGGGTTAAAGTCGGTGTTGGCGCGGTGCTATTTATTGTGCCTGAGTGTATTTTTGTGGACGGATTCATATTCGGATATTCCGAGCCAACTAGATTCGCTGTCGGTAATAACTTACCACGCCTGAAAGGATAATCATTCGTAAACATTTCATCGTAAAGTCATGCGAGAATGGAGACGTGAATGAACAGTTCGAGAAGGAAGAAAGTGAAGTGAACCAGTCTGAACGTGTGTATATTTTCGTGTACAAAGTGTAAATACATAGGAGGCCGTTTATGCCTGGGTCTGTAATGGCCGTAAGTGTTTGCTGCTCTAAGAGCCTAAATTCAGTGGCAAGGTACTGTACAAAATTTATCACGAGTGTATTGAAGGGTATTTCTCATGTTGTATATTATGTATATAGATGTATAGTACAGCCAATAGATTGTTTCTTTTAAAATTCATGTGTGTGTTAATTCCTGTTTTGCATGAACCTGGTAACATCAGCGAACGCATGCCAAATGCCCTACGCCTGGGATAAGAAGTTTCATAGTCGGGGCAACAGTTATGTATCGTATTCTATTTTATTCAGGGCGACCCATAAGGTCAACCTTGTCGCCCATTCAAAGTCGGGAAATATATATGTTAAAATTACTTGTGGCCTGTATTTAAAGGCAGTTAATTCTGTAGGTTTGCATTAATGAGGGTAGTTAAAGTTAAATCAACTTCAGCGGGGAGGTGAGAGTGTTTCAACACTCTTGGAATACTGGTGTTCTATATAATGCTACTTGACCAGCATCAATCTTTAATGTCCTTATGATAAATTTGAAGCAAGGTAAATTAATGAAATTAGTAGTGAATGTCTTCTGACCCAGAGTTTAAAACCACAATATTTTGTCATTGACATTGTCTTTGTAACCGAATTAATTCAGTTACATAGCCCGGTCTCGGGTTTTTGCCTCGTGCGGTCAGTTTTGGGGTATTTTATCCATATCTTATTATATTGGGGTAAAGTCGGTGTTGGTGCGGTGCTATTTATTGTGCCTGAGTGTATTTTTGTGGATGGATTCACATTCGGATATTCCGAGCCAACTAGATTCGCTGTTTATTAATTATCGGTTTTCGGTTATATTATACAATATGGGGTTAATTGTGAATTATTACATTTTGGGGACAGGGATAAATACACTGTATTATCACCTGAAGTAGAAGTATTATTTCATTATGGTTTGGGGTTATTTGAATATTTTCAACTAGTATTGTTAAAGTGCCCATTTTTAAGCGTGTTTCAACCATGCGTCACATTTAAGAATTATTATCTCAAAAACCCGTCATCAGATCAAATCCAAATGTTAACCCCATATACATCGGAATGTTTTATAACTGGTTTATTAATTTCAAAATTTTGTGTGTCCAAGGAACAAAGTTATAATTTTTGTAAGGTAACTTTTTCTCGGCTCGAGGTGGTTGGAAAATGTAGTTCTTGGTCCCGTTGTAATCCTTATCTATCAAAAGGTTATGCTGTATGACTGTGATATACTTAAATTAATTCAGTTATTTTATATCGGTTTGTATTTGTACGGGAAAATAAGACGTGGTTCAGCAGGTAGCCGATACGGAGAAAGATGTACAGAGTTGCAAGGTTGGAGCCCATCACGCGTAATGGCGCGTCTCACTCGGAAGTGATGGGTTGCATCTAGGGAACGCTGTACAACTTTACCCGTATGGGCTAGCTGCGGAACCATGTCTTATTTTCCTGTAAAAATACAAACCGATATAAAATAAGTGAATTAATTTATGTACTTCACAGTCATACAGCATAACCTATTGATATATAAGGATTACAACGCGACCAAGAACTACATTTTCCAACCACCCCATGCCGAGAAAAAGTTACCTTACAAAAAAGATAACAACTTTTTTTCTTGGACACACACAATTTTGAAATTAATAAACCAGTTATAAAACATTCCAATGTATATGGGGTTAACATTTGGATTCGATCTGATGACGGGTTTTTGAGATAATAATTCTTAAATGTGACGCATGATTGTAACATGCTTAAAAATGGGCACTTTTTGTGTTCCAACTGCGATAAAAAATATTAAAATATAAATTAAAAATTACAAACCTACATGAACTACGGTAACGTACAATAGAACGACGAAAATGATGTTATTAGGTCCATTGGTTACTTCACAAACAACCTTCAAACTCGAGTGCACATAATATTTTGGTCGGCAGTTGTGTTGTGGTTACAAGTCATAGTATCGTAACACGATCAGCAGAGACTTTTAGCAAACCTCTGAGCCTACGGCTATTGGCGAGCTACGTTGTATTTAATGGTTTTGTCCATAAACCACAGCCTGTTGGTAATACATTTATCATGCCCAAAAGGATGATCATTAATCATAAAACACATCATCGTGAAGTCATGGAGAGAAGGGAGAACGGAAAAACAACATCGAGGAAGAAGAAAGTGGCGTGAAACAGTCTGAACATGTGTAGAATTTGTGTACAAACTGCACGATTTGTAAATAATGTATAGGAGGCTGATATGCCTAGGTCAGATTGACCACAAGTGTTATATTCCAAATATCGTGTGTAGAATCTGTGAACCAAGGTACTGTACTCCAAAGTTGAAGTGTATTTCAGTGTATTTTCTTGTCTGGTATGTAATGTATATATGTGAAGTACAGCCAATAGGTAAAGCCCTGCGCGGATGCGGATAAACCCGCGGATATCCGCAAAATTTTTCGCCGCGCGGATATAGTTTGTATGGCTGTGGGGATAGCGGATAATGTTTCAAGTAAATTTGCGGATAGTTTTTAGAATAAAATAATAAATAAAATGTGGATTTTTATTTATTTATTTACATATGTTATGCCTCATTGGAGCACTTAACCAAAACAAGTATATACATATCTCAAAAAACAATATTAATGATTCAGCTTCTTATTTTTCTTCTTTTCCCAAAACATTTTCATTCTAGTCGACCTTGCCGCTCTCTCTGCATCGCTTATGGTGTAAGTTTTGCGGGTAAAGGTTTTTAAGGGAAGTCGGATGTTCTTGTTTTTCAAGATATTCTTCTCATCTTTGTTAGCAATTTGGGACATTGTCAAGCCGAGTTCATCAAGATCATTTTGAATTTCCATAAACCAAGAGTTCTTTGTTTTACTTTTGAAAAAATAATTAAATAATACTTTTAATTGTCTGGTGTCCGGCAGGCGTGAGAGATGACAAAAAAAGCAATTCGCCTTTTTCGCATAGTATCGACTATAGACTCAGTTTCTTTATAAACCACTTCATTTGGTAATAGACGCCATTGACCATCCACCTGATGTTTTTTATTAATTATAGTTCTGAGAATTCTTCTATCAATCTTCTGTAATGTGTCAGTAACTGATCGAGTGTTTAACTTGAAAAGTGTTTCACAAGCATATATTGCTTCCGGTTTAATAACTGATTCGTAATGTCGTAATTTGGCATTTATGGAGAGTGATTTTTTTGTAACTAGACCAAGTAATGTATTGCGCTTGTCTTAACTTTGTTGTTCTATTTTCGATTGACGCTTTCTCATTCAAATTCCATGTTATAATCTCTCCTAAATATTTAAATTTATGTACAACTTTAATTTCTTTATTGTTGATCAATGTAATAGCTTGTGTTTCCACATCAAAGGATGCCATGATTTCAGTCTTTACAAATGAAATTTGAAGTCCTACTTTTGCTGCAATAGACCCAAGTTCTTCAATTTGGTGTTTAGCCTCATCTATACTGGTTGCAAGCAGTGCAAGGTCATCCGCAAAGGCCAAGCAATTCAGTTTTATGTTTGTACCAATCTTTACATTTGGAGGACAAGTTTTGTTCCACTCACGCATGATCTTTTCAAGAACACAATTAAATAATAACGGTGATAGACCATCTCCCTGTCGAAGTCCAGTCCGGATATCAAATGGTTCAGACAAGGCGCCTCGAAATTTAACCTTTGATTTAGTATCTTTCAAAGTAACGCCGATGAGGTTGATAAGCTTTTGATGTAACCCAAATTCCCTAAGGATGTTAAGTAATGACCCTCGATGGATACTGTCATAAGCTTTCTTAAAATCCACAAAAGTAATGACCAAATCCTTTTGTCTCATTCTATGATATTTCATTATCCATTTCAGACTGATGATCTGATCCGAACAGCTGCGACCTGGTCGGAACCCTCCTTGATATTCTCCTAGTTCTTGGTCGAGTTGTTGTTGAATTCTTGTCAAGATAATTCTAGATAGAATCTTGTATGTTACATCAAGCAAAGAAATCCCACGGTAGTTGTTCGGGTCTGATCTATCACCCTTTTTATGAATTGGGTGGATTACAGCCATTCTCCGTTCCTCTGGTATTTGTTCCGAATTCCATACATCGATGAGGCGTTTATGGAGGTTGGAGATGGTTTGTTCATTTGCATATTTCCATAGTTCTGCTACCAATGAATTCTCTCCTGCTGCTCTATAATTTTTGAGCCAATTAATCGCTGCACATACTTCAGTCAAGTCAGGAGGAATAATGTTCTGTAAATTTGTTTTATTTTTTGGATTAGGCTCAAAATCAAGATATTCCTTAGGTTCATCAGCATTTAGTAGTTCTCTAAAATAATCTGCTAGAATTTTAGCATTATCAGTATCATTGTGGGCTAGTTTACCTGATTTATCTTTCATTAATAGTGTAGGAGGGCTGTATTTAGAATGATATTGACGAAATGTCCTGTAATAGTCCCTTGTTTAGTGTTGCTTAAAGGAATCATCAATAATTTGTATGGACTTTTTTTGATTTTCTCTTTTAATTCTCCTAATTTCTTTGGCAGTTTCCCTTCGAACAATGGTTAATTCTTCTCGCGATTGTGTGGTCCTCTTTTGCTGATCATTGAGCCATGCTGTGTGTCTTTTCCGAATTGCAGCATCACATTCCGCATTCCACCATGCATGCTTTTTCCTTTTCCTAATAGGGGCAATTTCGACAGCAACGGTTTTCAGTGTGTCAACCATCGTTTCTAGCTTGTCACTTAAGAGAGTTTTAGACTTTTCCTTATAGGACACATTATTTATTAAATAACTAGGGTCATATTGCCTTTGCATGGTCGAGTTTGACGATTTTTGTTTACGTCGTGGAGTTAACTTGATCTTTATCTTGGATATATAATGATCAGAGTCAACATCGACCCCACGTAGTACCTTCACGTTATATATTTCTTTGTAGAACTTTTTATCCATTGCAACATGGTCTATCTGGAATTCCCCTAGTGCACTATTAGGGCATTTCCAGGTCATAAGTTTCTGTGGTCTTCGCTTAAATCTAGTAGTTTCGAGACGTAGGCCATGTTCTTCACAAAGGGTGATTAATCTTTGACCATTCTTGTTAGTGAGTTTGTGACCTGGCCACTTACCTACTATTGGACGAAATTTTCTTTCTTGACCAATTTTTGCATTAAAATCCCCAAGCAAGATTTTAACATGAGTGTCTGGAATGTTTGATATTAGTAAGGCAAGTTCTTCCCAAAAATTGTCCGTTTCATCTCTAAATTTTTTGACATTCTTGTCATTATTTGGGGCATGAACGTTTATCAAAGAGTATATTTTGTTTCCTGTCCTAATTGTTAAAGTTGCTAACCTTGATGAGTTCGACGAAAAGTCTTCCACTGAATCAATAATACTGGTATGTACTAAAAATCCCATACCAAATTGGCAGACATTTTTCATAACTCGTGGTCCTGGAGGTCCCTTGTAGAGACGGTATCCTCCAGATTCAATGGGGTCTTGATCTGTGTTTCTAAGTTCTTGAAGTGCTGTTATTAAGATCTTGTGTTGGTCCAATATATCGGTTAAATGCTTAAGTTTTCCAATTTTAATTAACGAATTTATGTTTAATGTTGCAAAGAATGAAAATTCCCTATGTTTGTTAATTTTGAGTTTGTATTTGGACTTTCGGGTTTCCAGGCGCTCCGACTCACCTGACTCTTCTACGCGGCACCCCACCGTATCCGAATGGTTCATACTTGAGTTGATTGTCTGGTCTAGGACCCATGATCTGACCGTAGTCAGGGATTACAATTCCAGATGTGATCTGGAAAGGTGATGAATGGAATATGATAGGATGATTGATGAGAAATGGGAGTGATTGGTCCGCGAGAGCTATTTTATTTCGCTCAAGTCCGCCAGCAAAACTGGTGAGGACCCCCCTATCCGCCACCTGGGACGCTCCACGTCGGAGTATCACCTCTCCGCCTTCCTACGACAAAGTAGTAGGTTCGTGGATTATATATATTTCCTGAAGGACATCCGCCCGGCATTCAGGGAGACCATAAAGATCCAGAATACAGTGTAGGTACTGTGTTGGCTCTACAGTACATAAGTCATAGTCATTTGATATGCCAATCTACAGCTTCATGCTTAAAAGAGGAATACTCATATAGCCTATTGCGTACGAAATATTCAGGCACGTACCTATGTACTAGAGAAGATTATTTTACTCATATGCTTTCAACTACATTTTATTAAGTACCGTATGTTTGTAGTAGATGGTCTTGACATCTCATCAATTCTCACTGCCATTATTACTATACGTACGAGATATAATGATGTCAATAAGCCTGTTAGTTCATCGTGGTGACATCATTAACATTCCTCAAGTCAGCTACTTTGCGGCCTAAGCTATCCTGGAATATCTGGTTCCACGTGTAGCCTATCTGTAGATTTATTTCCAACTTGGCACTGAAACACGCTGACTGTGATATTGCAACGGATAGAGTTATGACATCAACTATGCGGACATGGATGGGTCAAGAAGCAGATGGATGGATGATGACTGACTTGGAATTTCCGGCCAAATATCAATCCCTTTCTCCAAGCGTAAAGAGAGGTCACTTATTATTAGTGAATGTTACCGCGACCGTGAGTATGAACATCATTTCACGGACATGGATAAACTATCTATTAAAATAAAACAAGGTGAATATTCAATAGTGCGTGAAACTAAGCTCAAGTCAACGATGGCAGACATTTGGTTACGTTTTCAATGGAAACAAAAAGGTGAACGATATAGTAGGATGTTTTACCTGTAAGAAAGTTGATTCATACTCAGGACACAAATCAGGCACATCAAACTTACTGAGGCACAAGTGCAAAAGTAGCCAAAAAAGTATAGACAGTTTATTGTCTAAAGTGGAGGTCAAGAAACCTGAAGTGTCATCCAACTTGAAGTCCCTTGCAATGAAGCAAATTGCCAGGAACGACTTCCTCCTTAAATGTCTAAATGTGGTTTAACACTTTATGCTTTATCTAATAAATTATCAGCAGATTTGGATAAAACTCATGGCGGATGCGGATAACGTTTTGTTTATCCGCGCAGGGCTCTACCAATAGGTAGTTTCTTTTAAAATTCATGTGTGTTTTTATTCCTGTGTTGTCACAATCCTGGTACATCAGCAGAACACATGCACATTGCCCTGCGCCTGGGAATAAGGGATCTCAATGTCGGGGCATCAGTTGTTTTATTTTATTTTATTCGGGAAGGTCCATATGGCCAACCCTGATGCTCATTCAATGTCGGGATATTAACGTTAAATTCACTTGTGGCCTGTAGGTAAAGGCAGTAAATTCAGTAAGTTAGTTTTCAGTCGATGTAAAGTTAAATTAACACCAGCGGGGATTAAGTGTGAGTGTTTCATCATTAAGATTTTTTCCTGTTTGAATAACTTAATTTTGTATATTTAATTTTGTTACAGGATGACAAACTAAAACAGTCATTAAAAGTTAAACTTGAAATGGCCAAATTTCTGCAGCAGACCTTAGATGACATGGCAGTTCAAGGTCCTGGTGGCAAGTCCGAGTCTGCCAAGGATTTTGCTAACTTTTTTGAAAAGGTAAAGTATGGTACTTTTTTCTTCTTTTTTGTTTAGTTAGTTGCTGCATAAACACCCAGGTGGCAACATTTCAGAGAATTCCATGGTTTATTCATTTCTAGCAAGTTCTAGTCAATTACTTAATTGGCTGCGTGGCTCAGCGGAAACGTTCTCGTCTGCCGTTCTCAAGGTTACAAGATCGAATCCTGGTGCACCCAGTTGGCATTTGAGGGTGCGCAAATGCGAGGGACCCGTGTCAGTAGATTTACTGGCATGTTAAAGATCCCCTTTGGGACAAAATTCCGGCACCACGGCTTCTCTATAAACCGCAGTTAAAAGGGACGTCAAAAAAATAACATATTGTTATCAATTACTTAAATCGGGAAGCATAGGATAAATTTAAATGTACAAACACTTTACATTATATTAAAATTATACACTACCAACATTTTGTGAAACAACCTTCTTACATGTATATCTTACTAATGTACAGTCAGTGATTGAAGAAAAAAGGAAGGTTGAAATAATTGATAAAGGACAAACACAGAGTGAGGCAAGAGGGGGAGGGAGGGAGAAATAAAAGGAGAAGTCACATACAAACATATATCTTAAAGACCAAGACAATCTGCGCAGTTGGACCCACCACCATTTACAAAGGTGATCTCCAATAAGTATCCCTCAACGAGCTCATTTCGACCTCCAAGCTCAGCTTGTTTTTTTTTTTCCCTCCTTTATCAGTGTTTCTGTGCTCTTTTCCCTAGCCAATGATTGTCCACCTTATTGCATTTTCCTATATAGATTTACCATACAGATATATACACTGCGGACAGGCCAACAAGGACCACGCAAATATCACTTCTTTATAGGTCTAGTTTCCTTCTTTCTCTTCCAGAAGTCTTTCATCTTGGTCGACTGCGTAGCTCTTCTTTCAGCAGTCCATTCTCCTCTGTTGAGATTCTTCTTCTCCCCGACAAGAATTTTGAGGCCAATTTTTTTTTTTCTGTACTCTATTCGATTTAGACAATCTTCTTCAGTAATTTTGAATTTTTGAAGTTCTTCTTTCATTTGTTTTACATAGCCTCCTTGCCCTTTATAGTTCCAGATTTTATCAAAAATTTGTTTGTTTAACCTTGAGCAATCCATGCGGACCATATGTCCGTAGAACTGAAGTCCCCGTTTTCTGATCATCACTTCAAGGTTGTCGATTTTACTATAAATTTCTGCATTGGGTCTCCTCAGTCTATAACCTACCATACAGATATATATAGCTTTATTTAAAATATTAAAAATACTGTTCTTGAATGGACAAAGATATTTCCCCTCCTCAAGTTTATAGTTTTAAAAATTCAAATTCCTAGTCGTCGTCAAATTGTGGACCAAGGTGTGCCACTACACTCGATCAGGGTCAGTTAATACATCATATTGTTTACAACAGTGATTCACACCACACAATAATGGTGGCATATGTAAGGTAACTGTACCGGTTTTCGTCACTGAGCCAATAGTCATCACTATCGTATATAAGTACATATAATAAGGATGTCAACGGGTCCTTCTCAACGTACAAAGTCTTACGAGATTCGTCATACCTTCGTTACCGATAAGGAGCAACTTTGCGAAATCATGCGTGCGATGTACAAGTTCTGTTTTTTAAGTATGGGCCTTTTTTTTAAGCCCGTCGTTAGTGCGCACGCCGCAACAAGCATGCGCGCTACCTCCCGGCATCTTTTGCGAACAAGCAGGCGTCAGTTGCAGCTGTGTAGCTAACCTGTACGCTGAACTGTGCATCTTTACAATGATCAAGATTATTGATTCGCCTGCCGCGTGTGAAGTACGATCTGTGATACGTTTTTTGAGTGCAAGAAACATGTCGGCCGCAGACATTCATCGTCAGCTTTGTAAGGTGTATGGTGATAATGCAATGACGGAAGGTAAAGTGCTAAAATGGGTACGCGAGTTCAAAAGTGGCCGTGAAAATGTTCATGACGATGAACACTCAGGTCTGTGATCACAGATGACTTGGTGACTGCAATTGACACGAAGATTCACGAGGACCGAAGATTCATGATAACCACTCTATCAATGGATTTTGCTCAAGTGTGAATTCTTGGTTGTCAGAGCAGGCGGCAAACTTTTATACAGAGGGATTTCAGAACTTATTTTTAAGGTATGACAAGTGCCTAAATAAACAAGGCAACTATGTAGAAAAATAGAGGAAGGTATGTAAAACCTAAAAATAAATGTGGTTTCAAAATAAAATGTTTGGTTAATTTGAAAAATAACCGGCCCTTACTTAAAAAAAAAAAGCACTCGTAATAGGTGATTCCCAGCGTCAAACATCTCGTGTGAGTTGAGCTGACTTGACGCGGTGTATTGCTTCTCGCATGTGCTAAGCAGGCACGCAAGTTAATTATGTGCATACGTGTTATGTTCCGACATATTAAAATGTTACAAGTGTGTGATATAGTTGGTAATTGTTCCTGTAACATATGCGATATGCTATTTCGTTCTCACGTTCCTAGTTTGGTTAGAAATGCTGGTGACGAACACTGGATTTAAAAACACGCACTTCACCAATGCCTGTCATTTGTGACGAAAACTGGCACATTGTCATATCTCCTTGTATGACCTAACTAACAGCGGCAATATACTTATAAAGTAGTTCTGAAGCACCCTGCATTAATTAAATTGTCGTTTGATCGTGTCCAATAGTCGTCATAGCTGACGATCTTTAGAGCACATGCGTGACGAACACTAGTGCACAATAATGTTAAAGTGTGCGTTAACGTTTTAGAACCAATAAACATTTGCAGTGTGCTGTTATTATGTAGATCTTACTCTTGACGGCCGTAGGTCTACGCTTGCTGCGCGGCTCAGCGGTAACGTTCTCGCCTGCTGTTGCAGGATCGAATCCTGGCACAGTCATCTGGAATTTGAGGGTGGGCAAATGCGAGGGAGCCATGTCAGTAGATTTTCGGGAAAAAATTCCTGCACACCGGGATCTCTAAAAGCCGCAGTAGTTAAAAGAGACGGAAAACAAATAACATTATTATTATTATTATCAGTAGGTCTAGGCCTAGGGTTTTTAGGTGAGCTAGGGGGGATTCTTTTTAAGTTGAGATGAAAAATATATTCTAAGACTAAATCTTTGCTTTCAAGTAATATGTCAAAATATTTCTCAATTAGCTTACGATATTCAGCAAATGGGAGCTGCTATTAAGGTCGTTGAGGAGGACGGCATGAGTATTACAACGGCAGCGGAGGGGAATGGTGTTCCGAGAAACGCCCTCTCGGACAAAATTAAAGGAAAAACTAGAGAGAGAGAGAGGAAGATGCGGCCAAGTTCCTTTTTAACAAAGGTTGTTAGTTCAATGGGTTTTCTCACTAGGAAAAGCGGGGTTCCCGGTAACAAAGGACGATTTGCAAAATAGCGTCCAGTGCCTCACAAAAGAATTGAAGAGGGACTCTCCTTTAAAAGATGGGCGGCCAGGGAGGAAATGGTGTGAATCTTTCCTAAAAAGAAATCCAAGCCTGGCTTTACGAACCCCACAAAATGGTCTGGTCTCACGTTTTATGTGACTAAGCCTCCCACCCCCAATTTTAAAAAAAATAAAGATCACGGCAAACCAGCCCCGAAAATGACCATTCGTTCTTGAACACCGGTCGGGGAAGCCTACATAAATGTACGTTCTTGTGGTTATATTGTTCGAATTTCAATTAAGTAACAGACAGACAGAAAGACACACACCATCTCATTTTTATATATTACCTCTTGTTAATATTATTATTATTATTATTATTATTATTATTATTATTATTATTATTATTGTATTTCTAATGCACTTGAAGTTAATACAAAAATAACTTATAATAAATGTGTTTAGAGCAGAATTACGATATTTTCATGCCCGTATGTCTTCTACCCACCATTCCCGCTTCCCAATGCCGTCTTTTTTTTTTCTTCTTTTTTAAAATTTTATTATTTCCTTTTTTATTAAGAAAACATAATAACTGGTACTGTTTTATTCATAAATGTTAGCATTCAAGTCGATAAATCGGTGTCTTACGCAACAATTGACAGAAATGCATTATAAACAGCAGACAAGGACATTTAACAATGTGACGGCAATTGGTGCAAATGGGTGACGAATATAGGAAAAATCCAAAGACATCGTGCCGAAGACTAGGGCAAAACACACCATCATCATCATCTTGCACAGTTTCCAGCCACTGGCCGGGTCTGTTTCGAACCCAAGCCTCTCCAACGTCTTCCGTCTTCCCACCATCTCTCAGCCTCCACCCTTGTCCAGTCTTCTCCTCTCTTCTTCACGCTTTCTTCCACCCCCTTCAGCCACCTGTCTCTCGGTCTTCCTCTCGGTCTCTTTCCTTCCCCCTTCGTCTCGTGTATCCTCCTGGGTATCCTCTTCTCCTCCATTCGTTTTACATGTCCCTACCATCTTAAGTCCAGATTTCTCTATATCATCCTGTAATGGTTCCTCCTTCATTAATTCTCTGGTCCTCTCATTTCTTATTCTGTCCATCTTTGTAGCTCCAATACTGCTTCTCAAGAACCTCATTTCACTGGCCTGTATTTTGCTCTTCTCCCTTCCTTTTATAACCCAGGTCTCCGAGGCATACGTCAGGATAGGGACATAGTACGTCCGATATATGATCTTTTTGCTGTTCTGAGGGACATCCTTGCTCCACAACATGCTTCTCACACTCCTCCGGAATGCTTCTGCCTGTCTCCCCCGCTCATTTATTTCTCTATCGTTTCTTCCATTATCTTGTATCAGGCTTCCCAGATACTTGAAACTCTCCACTTGCTTCAGCTGTTCCCCACCAATTGTTATTCCCGTTGTGGATCTTTCCTTCTTCTTTGTTGTGATCACCATCTCACTCTTATTTATGCTAAATTTCATCCCATATCCTTGTATTATTCCTTCCCACACGTCCAACTGTTCCTGTACCTCCTCCTCCTTGTTTCCCCAAATCATCTACAAACACCATTGCTTTCATCTTTCCTTCCCCAATTACTTGTGCCACTCGGGACATTATGTCATCCATCACCACAATGAAAAGTAACGGTGACAGTGCACTTCCTTGTTTCAGGCCGTTTCTCTGTTCCAACCAGTCCGATCTCTCTCCTCCCACTTTCACACAGCTCACACTCACCTCTGCTAAAGAATTAGGATATTTGTCACTTGTAAGACCTATTCTGGAATACGCCTCGGCGGTTTGGGATCCATATCAAGTAGGGCTCATAAATGAGTTGGAAATGGTGCAAAGAAAGGCCGCTAGATTTGTGCTCAGTGACTTTAATCCCAGGAGCAGTGTGAGCCGTATGTTAAAGAAACTTGGGTGGGAATCACTTGAGCCTAAGAGGATGAAATCTAGACTCTGCGCTATGTACAACACGTATACAAATCAACCAGCATGGGGTGAGCTTAGCAATCGTATGGAAAAGCCTACTTACATGGGTAGGAGCGATCATCCTTTCAAAGTTAAGGGCCGACCACAGCGAACAAATTATGGTAAATATTCTTTCGTAAACCGTGCCATTGATAATTGGAACTCTCTACCTGCCGCAGTCTTAGAGCCTTTTCCCAAACATATAGGTGTGCTTAAGAAAAGACTGACTATTTGTGTAAATACTCCAGTTTAATTTTGAGTGAATTGTTATGTATAATTATTTATTTGTTATGTATATCTAATTTGCCACCGGGGGACACACCCCCAATTGCAAATAAACGAATGAATCTCCTTTATCCTCTTTATTGTCCATTTCTCTACTCCTCTATCCTCCAGGGACTTCCATACTTTGTTTCTGCATACACTGTCATATGCTTTCTCAATGTCCAGGAAGGCCATCAGTAGATCTGTTCCATACTCATAGTGCTGTTCTTGTAACTGCCTTACAGCAAAAATCAAATCCACTGTGGACCTTCCTGCTCTGAAGCCATGTTGTTCTTCCCTTATCCCTCCTTCTATCCTTGTCCTAATCCTCATTTCCAAAACTTTCTCAAAGATCTTTGCCCAATGACTCATCAGTGTTATTCCCCGGTAGTTTCTGCATTCGGTTCTCCTACCTTTCTTGAAGATCGGGACAATTATTCCTTTTTGCCAGTCCTCTGGGGTCTTCCTTTCCTTCCATGCTGTCCTCATCACTCGGTACAACCATTGTATCCCCACCTCTCCTGCTGCTCTCACCATCTCCACACTCAACTCATCCACACCCGGTGCCTTCCCTCCTTTCATCTTCCTCACTGCATCTTCCACTTCTTTCCATGTTAAGTCCTTTTCTGTTTGCAGTTCATCTTCCTCTTCCCCGATTTCTTCCTCCTCGCCGTGGTTTCCATTTGGGTTCAGAAGTTCTTCAAAATATTCTTTCCACATTTTCTTCAGTTCTTCCCTACTTTCTATCTCTTGTCCCCTTTTGTTCACCATTCTAGCATAATCGTTAGGATCCTTCCGCCTCTTATTTTTTACCATCCCATACAGGACCTTTTTTGTACCTTCACTATCCTCCTTCATCATCTTTGTCCACTCTTCCATCCACTTTCTTCTCTCCTCAGCCACTACTCTCTTTGCCTCCTTCTTTCTTTCCTGATACTCTTCCCTTGTCTCTACCGTCCTATTTTGATACCACCTCCTAAAGGCTCTATTCTTTTCCCTTACTATATCTTTTGTCTTCTCATTCCACCATGGTGTTTCCTTCCACCTCTTTGTACTACTTGTCCTCCCACATACTGCATCTGCTGCACCTACTAGTGTCTTCTTAAATCTAGCCCATTCCTCTTCCACCCCTCTTTCTTCATCTGTTGGAATTCCTTCCTTTACCAGTTTGAGGTACTCGACCCTTCTATCCTCTTCTTTCAGTTTCCATATCCTTATACGTCTTTCCTGGTTCTCAGTCCCTTTCTTCTCCTTACTCTCTCTCAGGTTCATTACCAGCAATCGATGATCGCTATCCAGGTTCTCCGATGGTATAACCTTGATGTCCGTGATGTTCTTATTTAGTTCTTTCTTATACAGTCATCATCATCTTCATTTCCCGTTTCCAGCTTCCTGGGTCGGGTTGTGAATTAAGGACCTCCATCGTTGCCTGTCTCTCCACCACTCCTCTCCTGATTTTAGTACATCTTCGAGTTTTCCTCCCTTCTTTTCTACACACTCCCACACTGTATCTGCCCATCTCTTCCGGGGCCTACCTCGTGGTCTCTTCCCTGTCATCTTTTCACAGAAAGTCTTCTTTGGTACTCTCTCCTCTCCCATTCTCATCATATGTCCATACCACTTTAACTTTGTTGTTTCTATCCTGTCCTGCAGCCTCAATATTCCTGTCCTTTCTCTAATCTCTTCATTTCTAACTCTATCTCTTCTGGTCTTGCCCTCTATACCTCTTAGGAATTTCATCTCTGCGGCTTGTATTCTACTCTCCTCTCTTTTTGTAGTAGTCCACGCTCCAGCTCCATACAGTATTTTTCTTAAATACGTAATTTTTCCTAAAACAAATATTTTCGATATTGAGAGTTTCCTAGTGTTAGAGTAGAGTTTGAGGTTAGGTAGAGTGCTTTTGTTGATTAAATTTACCAAAATGTATAAGGTGTGTATACAGGGTGTAACAAAAATGTACAGCACAAAATGCAGGACACATTCCTCACACGTAGACGAAGAAATTATGGTATACGAACGTGGGTCCGGAAACGATTTGTTTCCATGTTATACCTCATTGACTCCAACTCATTAATCATGGAAAACACACAAGAACAGAACATACCAGCATACCACATGCAACTCTTGCTCACAGGAGATGTTCAATATGCCCTCCGTGCGCATTGATACATGCAACAACCCGCCATCGTAGTGAGTCTCGGATGCCCTGATGTATCCCTGGAGTATTGCGAATGGCTTCGCAGCCTTCCACAATATGGACACAGAGACTCTGAACATCTTGTACTGGGGTCGATACACAATAGCTTTCAAATGCCCCAAAAAATAAAAGTCCAGTGGGTTTCGGACCGGAGAGCTTGGAGGGCAGAAAATTGGTCCACCTCTACTTATCCATCAGTCACCAAATCAGGTTATTTAGAAGTTAGACATTAACACTAAAATGAGGAGGTGCTACATAGTGCATGAAGTAAGCTACATGTTTTGTCGCACAGCTAAAGGCACATCTGCTAAGTCACATGGCAACAGGGCCATGTAAAACAAAACACTGGCGGAACACCTATGATAATGACAACATAACCAGACGTAACCAAGAGTGCATGCATGTTCCCCATGATTCTAACATTCTGTTCTTGTGTGTTTCCCATGCTTAATGAGTTGGAGTCAATGAGGTGTTACATGGAAACAATGCGTTTCCGGACCCATGTTCATATAACATAATTTCTTCGTCTACTTGTGAGGAATGTGTCCTGCATTTTGTGCCGTACATTTTTGTTACAACCTGTATTTTCTTGACTAAATCTGTCTTAACATGACGACCATTGGTGCATTTACCTTAGTTGAAAGTTTAATGTAGTCATAGTCGTCACCATCATCATCATGCACAGTTTCCAGCCACTGGCCGGGTCTGTTTGGAACACAAGTCTCTCCAACGTCTTCTGTCTTCCCACCATCTCTCAGCCTCCACCCTTGTCCAGTCTTCTCTCTTCTTCACGCTTTCTTCCACCCCCTTCAGCCACCTGTCTCTCGGTCTCTTTCCTTTCCTCTTCGTCTCGTGTATCCTCCTGGCTCTCCTCTTCTCCTCCATTCGTTTTACATGTCCATACCATCTAAGTCTAGATTTCTCTATACCATCCTGTAATGGTTCCTCCTTCATTAATTCTCTGGTCCTCTCATTTCTTATTCTGACCATCTTTGAAGCTCCAATACTGCTTCTCAAGAACCTCATCTCACTGGCCTGTATTTTGCTCTTCTCCCTTCCTTTCATAACCCAGGTCTCCGAGGCATACGTCAGGATAGGGACATAGTACGTCCGATATATGACCTTTTTGCTGTTCTGAGGGACATCCTTGCTCCATATCTTGCTTCTCACACTCCTCCGGAATGCTTCTGCTTGTCTCGCCCGCTCATTTATTTCTCTATAGTTTCTTCCATTATCTTGTATCAGGCTTCCCAGATACTTGAAACTCTCCACTTTCTTCAGATGTTCCCCACCAATTGTTATTCCCGTTGTGGTTCTTTCCTTCTTCCTTGTTGTGATCACCATCTCACTCTTATTTATGCTAAATTTCATCCCATACCCTTGTATTATTCCTTCCCACACGTCCAACTGTTCCTGTACCTCCTCCTCCTTGTTTCCCCAAATCATCTGCAAACACCATTGCTTTCATCTTTCCTTCCCCAATTGTGCCTCTCGGGTCATTATGTCATCCATCACCACAATGAAAAGTAACGGTGACAGTGCACTTTCTTGTTTCAGGCCGTTTCTTTGTTCCAACCAGTCCGATCTCTCTCCTCCCACTTTCACACAGCTCACGCTTCCCTTGTACATCTCCTTTATCCTCCGTATAGTCCCATTTTTCTACTCCTCTGTCCTCCAGGGACTTCCATACTTTGTTCCTTCATACACTGTCATATGCTTTCTCAATGTCCTGGAAGGCCATCAGTAGATCTGTTCCATACTCATAGTGCTGTTCTTGTAACTGCCTTACAGCAAAAATCAAATCCACTGTGGACCTTCCTGCTCTGAAGCCATGTTGTTATTCCCTCATCCCTCCTATCCTTGTCCTCATTCTCTTTTCCAAAACTTTCTCCAACATCTTTGCATAATGACTCATCAGTGTTATTCCTTGATAGTTTCTGCATTCTGTTCTACTACCTTTCTTGAAGATCGGAACAATTATTCCCTTTTTCCAGTCCTCTGGGGTCTTCCTTTCCTTCCATGCTGTCTTCATCACTCGGTACAACCATTGTATCCCCACCTCTCCTGCTGCTCTCACCATCTCTACACTCAACTCATCCACACCCGGTGCCTTCCCTCCTTTCATCTTCCTCACTGCATCTTCCACTTCTTTACATGTTAAGTCATACTATTGGCTTTAATTTACGATAAGACTTGTGTTTGCTTTCATTATCAGAACTGTGAAGATAGATAGAACACACATTTTCTGGAGCTGCCATATTTAGGTCGTCGATGATCTGTTTTATTTCTATCTTGCAGGGTGGGAGAGAGTTAGATGGATATGTATAGTGTGGGACAAAGTCGTCATCTTAGTTTTTCACAATTGAGTAGCCACAATTACTGATTGGAATCAGACTGGGCACCTCTTTGTACTTGTATTTGGTCCCCAGGTAAACATTAATATGTGTATGTTAAATACCTCTTCTCCCCACATAATCACAATCTTTTTCTTCCTCTGTATGTATAGCTGCATATTTCTATAATACAAATTCACTTTCTTTTCAGGTTCGCTCGTCTGGGGAACCTGCTTCAAACGAGGAAATAATGAAATTTTCCAAACTGTTTGAAGATGAAATAACCTTGGACTCCCTTTCCAGGCCACAGCTCATAGCCCTGTGCAGAGTGCTGGAAATACAGACTCTTGGAACAACTAACTTCCTCCGTTTTCAGTTGCGAATGAAATTGAGGAGTTTGGCTGCAGATGACAAAGTAAGCCATAAAATGTATTCAATAACTGAGTAAGTGTCAGAAGTCATTACATATAATGTAGGACCCACTTAGTTGGTCCAGTTCATGGCATACCTAGGTAGATCTCACACATGGGTGAAATACCTCTGGAGAGATATTGCAATTGTAGCTATTCTTTACCCTCTTGGTCGGCGGTGTCTACAAATAAATACTCTGCCTCAGGAAGTGCATGAGGAGAAACAAGTGATATATCTACCAACTGTCCCCTATTGCAAGGCTAAATAGCCCCGAGGGAGCATTCCATCTCTCTTCGTGAATGTGTGCCAGAGACTCCACCATTCTACTAGTCACCAAACTAGTTCTGAAGGGGTCCTTTGCAATCTATACTAATATTATTATTATTATTAGCGTATGGCATAAGTAACATATATACAATTAAATATGATACAATAACAAGAAACAATTTCAAATAGAAATGTCCAGTCCTTCGATCCACTTTAGTGCTGCCTCTGATGGGATCAAGAAATCAGCCCAGCTACCCGAGTAGGCTCTCAGCTTGCAGCTGCCGACGATATGAGCGATGGTTTGCCGTGGAGCACCACAGTCGCATTCTGGTGACGTTAAACAGTTCCACTTGTAGAGTGAGTCCCTGCATCTTCCATGGCCTGTCCGAACTCTGTTAAGAGTGGCCCACTGCCTGCGTGGTAGATGGAATCCACTAGCAATTTCCGCACCAGAAAAGATGTTGTGTAGGGACAAGTCTGTGGAAGTTTCCCAACGGTCTTTCCAAACTTTCACAGCGTCGAAGTTGTTGTGAGCCATGTCGGTAGCATCACGCAAAGGTGGATGGCGTGACTTCAATCTTTGAAGATTGAGTGCAGGGATGTCTTCTTGTACGGGTAGTTCAGGATTTCTGCAGATTTTTTGGTACTCTCTTAATAGGGCATTCGATCTGCGCAGATCAGGTGGAATTATTCCCGTGAGCAGCGGGAGCCAATGGATTGGCGTGGATCTGATTGTGCCCGAAATAAGGCGCATGCTGTTGTTTAGCTGCGTGTCAACATATCGGGTATACGGGCTATTTAACCATACTGGAGAGCAGTACTCTGCACTGGAGTAAACCAGACCAAGGGCAGAATGTCGTAGAGTGCTTGCAGTAGATCCCCAAGTGGTCCCACACAGTTTCTGAAGAATGTTGTTCCGAGTTTTCAGTTTCTTTGATAAGTTCAATAGATGTTGCTTGAATGATAAAGTGCGATCTAAGGTTATACCAAGATATTTAGGAAACCAGTTATGACGAAGAACTCGGTTACAGAAGCTTATGTTCAATTTGCTGTTAGCCAGTCGGTTATTTAAGTGGAAGCATGACACTTCTGTTTTACTTGCACTAGGACTGAGTCTCCATTTCTTGAAATAGACCTCTAGAGTGGACAGGTCCCTTGTGAGGATTTCCTCAGTTTTCTTGAGATCTTGGTGCTGTGTGGCTAGTGCAAGATCATCAGCATAACAGAATTTCCTGCAATTTGTCTCAGGAAGATCAGAGATGTATAGATTGAACAGTAGAGGGGACAGAACTGATCCTTGGGGTAAACCATTCTTGAGTTTTCTCTCTGTGCTCTTACTGTTGCCTGAGTACACCTGGAATCTCCTGTCACTTAGCATGTTGTTGATAACCTGAACGATGGTTCTGCAGGGTATGACTTTGAGGAGCTTGTAGATCATACCTTCTCTCCAGACAGTATCGAAGGCAGCAGTGAGGTCTATAAACGCAGCAGATGTTTTAAGCTTCTTTTGGAATCCTACCTCAATATATGATGTGAGTGATAGTACTTGATCACAACAGCTGCGACTTGGTCTAAAACCTGCCTGATCTGCAGGAATGTGTGCCAAGATTGTGGAGTTAATTCTGTTAAAGATAAGCCTCTCAAACAGTTTGTAGCAGCAGCTAAGAAGAGCTATCGGTCTATAACTTTCAGGTCTATTAGAGAGTTTTCCAGGTTTCAGGACAGATATTATCTTTGCCTTCTTGAATTCTGATGGGATTTCCCCAGTGTTTAAAATGTCCGTAAAGAACTCTGCCAGCCATCTCTTTGCATTATTACCCATGTGTATGAGGAATTCTGGGTGAACTCCATCGAAACCAGGAGCTTTACCGGACTTCAGATCCTTGAGTGAGGCATCTATTTCGTTAGATGTGAAGGCACAAGAGTAGTTTGATTTGCGAGGTGTTGTTAATTTCAGAGCTCGAAGCTGCCGTCTGATGTACCTGGTGTGTTTTTTATCTGCTGGAACTCGAGATGTTGCAACGATGTGAGACGCTATTTCATCAGGTGTCACCGCAGGCTGGTTTTTAACAACTGGTGCGCTTTCTCCGAGTTTTCTAAGGAGGCTCCATGCCTTTCGACTGGAGTGAGTGAAGTCCATATTTCCTACAGTTTCAGCCCATCTTTGACTTCGGTTAGCATCCAAACTTGACAGGAGTTGGTCAGCAACATGTAAGTCTCCAGTTTGTTGGAAGTCATTGTAAAGTGCCTCACTCTCTGCGCTCCAACCAGGGATGTATTCCTTCCTGTACCCTCTCGGCATGCTTTTCTTAGCTGCTGACATTACTGCACCTAAAAATCGTTTGTAGTTTTGGTGCTTTGGCTGGATCCAGCGAACAGATTTATCCAGCTCAGCAGAGAACGTAGTCCAATTAGCTTTCCGAAAATTCCACCGGGCATGTGGTGTAGATCTTACAATTGGGATTGAGGTGCCAATTTCTAATATTACAGGTCGATGCTGACTGTGAGGGAAGTTTCCAATCACTTTTCGTATGATGTGCAGAGGATATCCATTTTCATTGCAGCTGGCAAAACACAAGTCAGGATTAGTATCTCTACCCCATGCAGCTGATCGGAAGGTGCCATGATCTTTGGCATCAAAAACTAGATGAAGATTGTTGACTTCAGCCCATTCTGAGAGTTTAATACCACATTCATTATTTTTTGAATACTTCCATGATTCATGGTGGCTGTTAAAGTCACCCACATAGACTGCAGGGTGTACAGCAGTTCGTAGGACAGCGTCGGGCCAAGATGTGCTGGGTGGTTTATAAATGTTGACAATGGTGACATTATTCAGCCGTATCGTTACACTGTGGATGTCTCCATCTACACTTTGGGACAGAAGTGAAGCTCCTTGGATGTTATTCCGAGCGTACGTAGCAACACCATAGACATCATGGTAAGTCCATACCTGCCAACTCTCCCGATTTAGGCGGGAGACTCCCGATTTCAGACCATTTCTCCCGCCCTCCCGCTTAACGTATTAAATCTCCCGATTTTTCAAAAAACCCACGCGTAATTTCGGATTTAATATGTCGTCTATCGAACGGATCGACTTTACGTGTTTTGAAGTTATATCTCGATACCGCAGTTTCGCTTTGTATCGATAATCGACAACTGCGTACTAACTCCCGCGTCGCGTCCTGCTGTTATAAAAAGTTGGCTTCGAATAAGTCTTCGTTTGAAATCGGCTTCGAATAAGTCTTCGTTTGAAATCGTCGAAGGTTAATTCAGCGCTTGTTCCTAGATGTGTTGCATAATGACCAGTGGGTGATAGGTAGTTGTACGCTGCGGAATATTGTATCTGTTTCACACGTGAAATTATATGATTTGTGTATAACTTAGTTTGATGTTGTTGGCGTTAATATGCCGGTAGGTTATTGTGATTTTTCGAACTGAGTGATTGCGTCGGTTCGTCGGTAATAAGGCGAAATGATATGTGACATTTAAAAGTGTGTACAAAGATCACATTCCCAGGGTGTCTACCGGTAACGGAAGTAACGAATTTTACAAATGGGTAACGGAAAAGTAACGAATTTTACATACGGGTAACGAAAATTTTCCGAAGGTGGATTGAATCATTTAAACTTGCGCCTCTAAGCTCAGAGATTGCGATGGAGCGAGTTTCACGCAAGCGGCGCCAATTGCATAAGCTATATTTCCCCGTTCCCGACCTCGAGGAAATGCATACTGAGGATACCCTTAGTGGTATACATCGTTCAGCGTATATCGTCGGCATCAAGATGACTTTTAGTTTTGTGTGAAATAATTATGTGTTATATTAGGAAGCCTGACTTTTCGCGAGACGTTTATTCGTGAAAACTTCTGAAATTATTCAGAAACCTCGCATTTTTCGCATTTATTTGGAGACTATTAAATTGAAGTCCAGAAATAACGCTAAATAATTTAATGTCGCGATCTTGCGAAATGTTACCGTTTTGAAAAAGATTCGAAATACGTAGGCTGTAACTTATTTTAAAAGTCTGTCTCGTAAATTTGCGACATCCAGTATGGTTAATTCGAAATTCCGTTATATGTCGATTTTTCCTTCTAACTTGGGTTCCATCGGATATATTATAATCTAACCGGTTATTTCGAAAACTTGTATAACTTTTATAATTCGTGATTCGGATTTGAAAGAAAACGTGTCCTCTAGTCGTATTATTCGTGTAATCCTCTCCGAATAATTCTTAATATTTGATACCTACTTCGAACATTCATACTCAAGACGGCCGGCTGACCGCACGACTTGCCTGCGGGAATCTCGTCAAATGGACCGAGATCGACGTCAGTAGCGTAAAATCAAAAAACCCGTCCCCTATCGTGAACTTGTGACCACGAGGTCTGCGGGAATCCCGTCAAAGATGATTGGGCACCAATCACGAAACATTCCGAAACCTACTCGCTACTTTTCCCATGACCGTATACTTAAAAGCGTACGGGGAGCGAGAAGTGCATCTACCCACTTAGAAATGACAGCCTACGTAGCGTCGCGATACTAATTTCTCCTCGTGATCTACCCTGAACTGATGAGCTCCCAACCACAGCATAGGGACAGCGGGAATCACGGCGCCGGCCATACAACTTGTCCATAACTACTCGTGAATTTTAACCATGCCCAACCCTGAGCTTGCATCCACCAATCTGTGAGGACGAATAAACAATCGTTCAACGGCCGGGTGCGGCGCGGTATGCATAATATCGCGAGGACAACTTGAATCTCGTAAAACGGCTGAGAGCGGCAGCGATTGCGATACATCGCGATATTTCTCCGCATTCAATGACGAGAACAACTGTATTTTTGTCAAACGGACAGCAAGTGGCGCCGATTGCATAATAATGCTATATTTCCTCGCGCCCGACCTCAAAGACAATGGAAATCTCGTCGAACGACTAAAAGTGACACCGATTATTAAATCGCGATATTTATCAGTGTTCTATCGCGAAAACAACGGGAATCTTGACAAACGGGTGAGACCAGCGCCGATCGTGTAACATCTTGAAATTTCGCCGTACTTGACTGTGAAGACAGAATTCGGTTACAATCATGTAACGTCCCATAAATTTCGTCGTGATCTACCGCGGGGACAAAGGAAATCTCGCCACGGTCAAGAGAAGAGCAGAGCAACCTCTTGGCAATTATAAAAACGCCTTGTGCACAAGACGACATATTAGCTGAAACAACTCATTTGATAATAAATTTCTAGTATTTATTTATTATTTTTGAAATTGTTGTAACTCCCTAAGTGAATTGTATTTACCGCTTTAAACACAGTTCATTGCTCTCTTTCTCCACCGCGTGATGAGCCCATTTGCTTGCAGACCGCAGACGTATCTTGAATTCAAAGGTAACTAAAATTAACTAAAAGGTAGCTAAAAAGTAACTAATTTTTACTTCATCCTTAACAGTAGACACCCTGATTCCGCATATAACTGAGTCAGGAAGAGGCGCAACATTTGCATTTTGTAGTGTCTGTAGGTGTGATTTCAGTATCTCGCATATTGGAAAGGGGGACATTTCATTTTCCAAAATTAAGTTTTTTGTAAATACATTTCCTAGCATGTTAACAGACACTCAAGTCAATTTTAATGAGGAAATGGATGCTTTACATTCCCAATTTTGTAACTTCCAACTTGAGGATGTGACATCTATTGAAGAAGAAGAGAGAATTGATGTGAAGTGGGCACTGGTAGGCCAAATGATATGTAGTGGTGGGGTACTCAAGTTATGCTTTCCATTCTGACCATTCCGCATAGTAATGCAGAGTGTGAGAGGATGTTCAGGTCATCTCTCTCTGACAAGACTTTGGACAAACTTACAACTCTGAAGTCGATTCAGAAAGAGAAGTGTTTTGAGCAAGAATATAGCAAGACCTTTTTGAAGAGGGCAAAATCAGCCTCAGTCACCTGCAACAACGACCAATAATATGATCTTCGATACATATTTGCTGCAATGTCTTAGCCTATGTATGTATTATGTAGCGTCCTCGCCCCCCCCCCCCCCCTCCCCGTCGCCGCGTCGAATCTCCCGATTTTTCACTTTGAGAGGTTGGCAGGTATGTAAGTCACTCCAAGAGCTGTATAACCCGCAATACGACCCCTCTTCTGGAACTGTTCTTCATTGGCAGTATGTGTTTCCTGTATGACAGCAATATCTATGTTATTATCCAGCAGAACTTTCGACAGAAAGTCACACTTGGCTTTGCTGATATTTTCGATGTTGAGTTGTAAAATACGGATGGAAGGTCCAATGTTTCTTGTTAAGGAGCTCTGAAAAGAGCCGTTTCCATTAGGTGTTCTTGTCATCATGTGATAGCCAGGAGATCTTCAGATAGACTGGCTGCCAGAATATTGTTGATCGCTTAGCACCACCCAGGGGTCACGTGTAGGGTACTTTAAGGTTATACCTACGGACGTGAGCAACATCAACCCCCTATACTAATATAATAAAGTTGAAGAGATTTATTGTTTGTTTGTGTGTTTAAACGCACTAATCTCGGGAACTACCTGTCGGATTCGAAAAATTCTTTTCTTATATGAATGCCAGATTCTAGAGGATTAGTTTAGGCTATGTAGCAGGTCTCAGGTGACCTTAAAGATTGATTTTTATTCATTGCAACACTCGGCTCGGGTGTATGATTATTGCAGTGGTGGCGCGAACGAGCCATGTGACCTGCCCGCCCGACGAGAACCGACCATTGCCGAGAAGAGACGAACAGTGTAAGCTTCCATGCCGCTAGGCTCAGTCCCAGTCGCTTGGATGGCTCGCTTCCTTACAGACGTGACTCAGACGGAGTTTCTTTGACCTTATCCAAGTTACTCGAGTACGTACTTGCCATCTCGGAGTACTTAACATCGGACGTCTAGCCTCTACTTCCCTAGCATTCTGCCTTTCCCTGTGACTGTAAGTCAGCTCCATTTAATCTATTTATTTCCTATGTCATTAAATGTACATTTACATCTTCATCAAGACAATTTTATGAAGATCAACTTCGCCCTGTATAGCATGTTATCATCCTTAAGACGAGTAAATCCACCGGGCGAAGCCGGTCACTACTATATGGCTGATACCTTAGTTTTGTTTTTTTCTCCAGGTTTAATCATTCATTCTGTAATTAAATGTGAATGCTTTTCATTCGATCAATGCGATTGTACCCTTTTTTTACTGGGTGTTATTCCCTGAACCTGAAAACAACTATATACGATTGTATGACTGAAAAGCAACACTGAAATATGACTTCAACACAATATTATTCATTCTGGAATTGATTTTCTTTTAAGAATTGTTGTTCCAATTATTATTAGAGGTTTGGTAAACTTTGCCAGTTCTGGTAGCCTTGTAATCAAGGAAGCAATAAGTAAAATAAAGCAGAAGTAACAAGCAGTGGTATTCTTTAATTCTTCTCCACCAATGAAGGTTCATCTGAAAATGCTGGACAACATGTGATATCATTCTTTTGTGTTTCTATGGTGTACTTGCATGGCAAGTCATTGATTTTCTCTGTTTATATTGTAATAGCAGTAGTACTCGGCTTTGCCCAGTGGATTTATTCATTTGTCTTATGGATGATAATGAATACTACTACAGAACTGGCACATGATACCGAAACTAACAGAAAAATATATTTTCAACATATAATTTTTTGTGGTGGTGGTAGTACTAAGTAGTACAGTATAATAGACGTAACATCCAGGTCATTTTCCCCTAATGATAATGATAATGATGAACAGGGAAACGGCTATTTACTAACTACAGTACTGACACATGTAATTTACAAACGAATTGAAAAAACATTATTAGAAAGAGGAGTCTGTCTAAGTGAAATAAAAGATGCTGCCTAGGGCCTATATCTCATTGGCAGTTAGAAATGTGGAGAGCGTTAGTGCCGTGTTTTGCCGCATAGCGCCGCAGGAAAATAATTGAAGCACTTCGGAAAACTTTGGCTATTCCGAGCTTCTGAGGGAGCAATAATGTCATTTATCGCCACATAGCGCTGAAGGATAAGGATCGGAGTACATCAAAGAATATTTGAAAGCACCAACACTTATTGAAGCTGATAACCTCAATGTACTGCACCAACACCATCGCACTTATACAGCGGCCTAGTATTTTCATGACGATAACTGTTTTAAGGGGCCTAAGAAGTCTTTTTGCACTAATTACTCCCCCTGACTTACTTACTTAATTCCTGCCGCTCCTTCTGGAGCATATGGCCTTGGCGAAATTTCTCCACGCAGTACGGTTCCTGGCCATTCTCTTCACTTGACTCCAGTTCTTGTCCACCTCTGCAATTTCATTTTCGATCGTCCTCTTCCAGGTCTTCTTAGGTCGACCTCGCTTCCTGGCGCCCTGAGGATTCCAGTCTAGCGCCGCCCTCTCAATAGCTCCGTCCGGCTTCCTTAGTGTGTGACCAATCCAGCGCCATTTCATCTCCTTGATCTGGATGCTAATCGGTTGTTGATTGGTGATGGTCCAAAGATCTTCATTTGAGATTATGTCCGGCCACCTCACATTCATGATGCGACGCAGACATCTGTTAATGAACACCTGTAGCCGGTTGTTGATCGGTTTTGTGACTTTCCATGTTTCACAGCCATAGAGAAGAATCGACTTTACATTGCTATTGAAAAGGCGGAGCTTGGTCTTCCTGGAAATGTTTCTATTTCTCCAGATGGGGTAGAGCTGGACAAAGGCACCATTTGCCTTCCTGATACGGCTTCGAACATCTTCCTCTGCTCCCCCATCATTTGTGACTATACTTCCAAGGAGGATAGAGGAGTAGAGAAATGGACTATAAAGAGGATAAAGGAGATGTACAAGGGAAGCGTGAGCTGTGTGAAAGTGGGAGGAGAGAGATCTGACTGGTTGGAACAAAGAAACGGCCTGAAACAAGGAAGTGCACTGTCACCGTTACTTTTCATTGTGGTGATGGATGACATAATGACCCGAGTGGCACAAGTAATTGGGGACGGAAAGATGAAAGCAATGGTGTTTGCAGATGATTTGATGATTTGGGGAAACAAGGAGGAGGAGGTACAGGAACAGTTGGACGTGTGGGAAGGAATAATACAAGGATATGGGATGAAATTTAGCATAAATAAGAGTGAGATGGTGATCACAACAAGGAAGAAGGAAAGAACCACAACGGGAATAACAATTGGTGGGGAACAGCTGAAGAAAGTGGAGAGTTTTAAGTATCTGGGAAGCCTGATACAAGATAATGGAAGAAACGATAGAGAAATAAATGAGCGGGGGAGGCAGGCAGAAGCATTTCGGAGGAGTGTGAGAAGCATGTTATGGAGCAAGGATGTCCCTCAGAACAGCAAAAAGATCATATATCGGACGTACTATGTCCCTATCCTGACGTATGCCTCGGAGACCTGGGTTATGAAAGGAAGGGAGAAGAGCAAAATACAGGCCAGTGAGATGAGGTTCTTGAGAAGCAGTATTGGAGCTACAAAGATGGACAGAATAAGAAATGAGAGGACCAGAGAATTAATGAAGGAGGAACCATTACAGGATGGTATAGAGAAATCTAGACTTAGATGGTATGGACATGTAAAACGAATGGAGGAGAAGAGGATACCCAGGAGAGTACATGAGACGAAGTGGGAAGGAAAGAGACCGAGGGGAAGACCGAGAGACAGGTGGCTGAAGGGGGTGGAAGAAAGCGTGAAGAAGAGAGGAGAAGACTGGACAAGGGTGGAGACTGAGAGATGGTGGGAAGACAGAAGACGTTGGAGAGGCTTGTGTTCCAAACAGACCCGGCCAGTGGCTGGAAACTGTGCAAGATGATGATGATGATGATGACTTCCAAGGTAGAGGAAGGACTCAACTCGCTCAATGTCCTTTCCGTTGACTGTCAAACTAGTCGTGATGTCAGAATTTATCCTCATCTCTTTGGTCTTGTTGGTGTTGATCATCAGTCCTGCACGTTCTGCTTCTCTCTGCAACCTCCCCAGCTTATCTTCTATGTCTCGGTAACGTTGTGCCATAAGACAAATGTCGTCTGTGAAATCCAGATCATCAAGCCTGTCATTTATACCCCATTGAATACCCCTCTTCCGTCCTCCCATTACCTTCTTCATCACACTATCCAGGACCAACAGGAACAGAGTGGGGGAAAGGACACACCCCTGTCTCACTCCGGAACTGACCTTTATCTTTTCTGTTAATTTGCCTTCGTGAAGAACCTGGCACTCATACCCTTCGTACATCTCTTCCATGATTCTGATGATCTTTGTTGGAATTTTATATTCCTCGAGGGTCTTCCACATGATTCTTTGATTTACGGAGTCGAAGGCTTTCTCGAAGTCAACAAATGTGAGGTAAAGGGTATTCCGCCACTCCACACTCTGCTCCAGGATGATTCGGAGGGTGTTGATGAGATCCACACAGCTGCGATGTTGTCGAAATCCAGCCTGTTCCTTCCGAAGCCTTTTTTCTACGCAGTCTTTTATACGATTCAGGATGACTCTCGCCAGCACTTTGCTTGGAATGGACAGCAAGGTGATACCCCTCCAGTTGTTACAGTTTGTGGAGTCCCCTTTCTTCGGCAACTTTACTATCAACCCCTTCTTCCAGTCGGTTGGTATTTTCTCCCCCTTCCAGATCTTCTCCAACAGCGGGTGCAGCAGATCGATCGTAATATCCAGGTCTGCTTTCAGTACTTCTGCTGGGATATTATCCAGACCTGGTGCCTTCCCGCATTTCATCTGCTTCAACGCTGTCCGTATTTCGCCCCGAGTTGGGGAGTCGAGGCTGATGCTTGGGTCACTTTCTGCTTCCTCTTCATCTTCTCCTCGCTGCTTACTTTCTGGTCCTCTATCTCTATTAAGAACCTCCGCAAAGTGTTCTCTCCATCTTGTCAGCTGATGTTCACACGTCATGAGGATCTCGCCCGTCTTGCTCTTCACAGGCCTAGTTTTATTAAAACCTTTCTTCGAAAGCATCTTTGTGATGCCATAGAGCTCCTTAGCGTCCCCCTTCTTGCCGCTTCTGCTTTCTCCGCCTGCTCATCAATCCACCTCCTATGATCCTTCCGTACACTCCTCTTTACCTCCCTGTTTGCTGTTGAATACTTTGCTTGTGTGAGAGCCTTCTGCTGCCTAGTCTTGCAGGTGTTGAGCTTGGCCTTAATCTCCTTCCTATAATTTATCTTGTCCCAGGTCTGATCGGATATCCATTCTTTCCGCAGGTAGTTCTTGTACCCGAACTGCATCTCACTAGTTTCCACGAAGATATTCTTTACCTCGCTCCACACAGTCTCCACGTCCTTCTCTGTCTCGGAGTCCATCACCTGGAATTTATTTCTGAGCTCCAGTTTAAATTGGTCCAATCTCTGCTGGTTCTTAAGCTTGCCCACATCAAACTTGTTGTGCCGAGTGTTAAACTTTCGGCGGACTGCGGCGAGCTTCATGCGGAAGTTGGCAACCACAAGATGATGGTCACTACCAACGTCCGCTCCTCTCTTGTTCCTAACATCTTCCAAGCTTCTTCTGAACCTCCTGCTCACCGCGATGTGATCAATTTGATTTTCTGTGACTTGATCAGGAGACACCCAGGTGACCTTGTGGCACCGCCTATGAGGAAATACCGTGCCACCCATCACCAAATCCTGACTGGCGCAATATTCCGTAAATTTCTCCCCATTGTCATTCATCTCACCCAGGCCATGTTTACCCATGATCTGCTCCAGCCCCTCATTGTTTGAGCCACCTTCGCGTTGTAGTCTCCCATAACAATAAGAATGTCCTTCTTACTTGTTTGTCTTGTGACATCTCGCAGCATTTGGTAGAATTCTTCCTTCTTCTCTGGCTCCGATTGTTCTGTAGGCTCATAGCATTGGATGATGGTCACATTCCTGTTCTTTGTCTTGAACCTAGCAAACATGAGCCTACTAGAAATTGGCTTCCACTCCATAAGGCTTCTCTTTGCATTTCCGTTGAGCAGCAACCCCACTCCATCCCTGTGTTCTTCATCATCGCCCCCAGAATAGAGAAATGTAATTCCATCTGTTGTCTGTATTTCACCAAATCCTGGCCACCTCACTTCACTCAATCCTAGGATATCCAGCCCATAGTTCTTCATCTCCCATGTCACTTGTTTCAGTCTGGTTTTCTCCATCAAGGTCCTCACATTCCAGAAACCGATTTTCGTAGTCCTCTTCATGCCAAAAGTCGTCATCAGGTTATCCGTCCGGTTTTGCAATTTCGCTTCAGTTTCCGTAATCAGTTTATTTAAGAGGAGCGAGTGATTAACCCACTGCCTCCTAGTGCCTTGGAGGGGCTGCCACCTTAAGCCTGAGGCACCAGGCTGATTTTCTGTCAGGGTTTTTTCCCTTAGCCTTTGAAGAACCAACTCCAAACTACAAGGCAGCAGTTGTTTCACCAGAGCCCCGTTAAATCTTTTCATCCGCCTAAAGAACGTGTCTTTATCAAGTGAGATGTTCGCCATGACTTATTTCCTAAAATTGAACCAAGAAATTCGCTTAAAACTACATTCAATTCGCGAATATTTATGCACTTTGCCTCTAATCGGTACAATTCAAATTACAAAGACCATCAAAGGCATCAAAGGCTCCTTCTCCACGCAAAACACTCACGATAAAATGGCGGGAGAACTTGACAATACCACTCCCCCTGGCTGCAAGATGTAAATTCTATAACAATAAAGAAATTTAAGGCTGCATGCCGAGATTATCTGTTGAATACTGCTCATTGCCCCTTGTGAATGGTGATGGATGATAGGACGTATGACTGAGCTAGGATTATATCTAGGATATTATTGAAAGGTCTGTGACATTGTGATTATTTTTATTTTTTTATTGTTATGATTATTATCATTTTTCATGTGCCATTTCATTAATATTAGTATTAGCATAATTAATTTACTCCTTATTTATCATTATAATTATTTTTTGTATTTCCAAAATTTTCTCATATTTACTGGTACTGTATGGTGCTGCTCCCTATTTTAACGGTAGTTCACCCAGTGCCCACGTATGGCAGCGCCCGCAGCACGGTCGGGTATCTTGCACATTCCCTGTAATGCCATATCTTTGACTTCATGAGCTCCTTGTCTTATATTATTGTATATTGTCCTCTTATGTTCCAGTTTTAAGATAATAAACGTCGTAATTAAGTAAATGTGGAATTCCCTTATGAGCTACCAGAGAGAATGTTTGCACACAACATTTTTTGGTCCTTCCGATTGCCGGATATAGGTGAACTACGTAACCATCTATGAAAATAGCTAACTTGGTTGAGTTAGAGAGCACAGAACTACATCAGTAAATACATTCTGGTTCAACATTTCCTTTGTCCTTTTCTTACCGGGTCATCATGGATACCAATCAAAAACGTGTATTGACAAAGAAAAGAGCAGTCATCAAATCTCGCGTGACTCGCGTAAGTACATTCGTGAATAAATTTGCAGGTGGGAATTTTAACGATATAAAGGTTAGGAAGCAATCATTGGCGAGTTTAATGGATGAGTATAATGACATTCAGATACAATTGGAAATCGATGATGCTGAAAACGAATCACATGATCTAGATAGAGCAGCCTTTGATGATTTATGCTTGGACATTAAGTAAAAAATGGAAACGCTCTTGTGCCCCGAACATACACACCCACCTCCGCCTGTAAATAGTGATAACATGAGCAATAGTTGTGCACTCTATTTCACTACCCAAGTTCAATGGCGCTCTACAAGATTTCATGCATTTCTATGACACCTTTGTAGCGCTGATCATCAATAATGAAACAATCACAGACATTCAAAGATACTATTATCTTCTATCATGCTTGTCTGGGGAACCTCACCACCTCATTGAGAATTTACCAATTTCACATGATAACTTCAAGGTCGCCTGGGAATTGATCCGAAGTCGGTATCACAATCCCAGACTTATATCAGATCTCCACATCAAGGAATTGTTGTCACTCCCTAATGCAAAGCACGATTCTCCTAAGGAGCTGCGTTTGCTAATAAATCAACTTAGCAGCAACTTAAATGCCATAGAAGCTTTAAAAATCGAAACGCCCTTACATGACCTCATGCTGTCGCACTTAGTTTTGGTGAGAATCAGTCTCAATCTCAGGAAGCAATGAGAGAACGGTACGTCTAATGAAACGCACGCCAACTTGAAGGACTTAATTCAATTCTTGGAAAACAATTGCCAAACTTTAGAAATAGTCACGTCCAACAAGTCAGCTGCTGTAACCCAAGATGAGGTCAAGCATGGTTCAAGGGGACCACACCGAACTTTCGTCACCACGTCACCTTATTGTGTGCTATGTAAGACATCTCACAGTCTGCATAAATGCCCCAAATTTAAGTACATGGATGTAAATAGCCGGGTAGGTGTTGTGAGGGAACATAATCTTTGTTTCAATTGCTTGAGAAGTGACCATGTAGCCAATAATTGCAACTCAGGCAACTGCAGAGCATGTAATAAACGTCACCACACATTGTTACATATACACCAGAATATGAACAGTACTGCTACCCCGGTACTAAATGCATCCCAGCAGCAAGCATATTGTTCTGTCAGAAGCGCATGTCCTCGCAATGAAGTATTGTTATCAACTGCCAAGGTTAACATTGGGGAGAGCAAAGGTCAAATGCATCAATGTCGAGCACTATTATACAGTGCATCACAGATGAACTTCGTATCTCGAGACTTAGTAGACCATTTGGGTATCAAACTGAATCCTCAATCGATACCTATAAATGGTATCAGCAACACGCAAGCGACTCAATCCTCTTACTTCTGTCAACTTCAGATAGAGTCGAGAGTTAGAACTTGTAGTCGGTATATAGTATGTTCTGTCCTGCATCAGATTACTGGTCCACTGCCTTCATCTAGAATAGATTACGAGGACTGGCAACTGCCCGTCAACATTCCATTAGCTGACCCGAATTTCTACCAGCCCAAAGAGACAGATCTACTGTTAGGTGCTACTATATTCTTTGAACTCTTAAGACCTGAACAACAATCTAGGGATGGTTACCCTACTCTTCAAAATACACAACTTGGTTGGGTGCTATCTGGATGTATCCCCTCTCACTCAGTTCAACAACGTAAGAATGGAACAACATCATTGTTGTCCACGGCTGAAACCTTGCACGTACAGGTGGAACGCTTTTGGGAACAGGAAGAGCTTATGACTCGTAGCCATTCCAAGGAAGAAAGTCAATGCGAGGAACATTTTCAGAAATCCTTCACGCGCGATGAGTCGGGCAGGTTCATAGTGAGACTACCATTTCGGCAAGGAGTAGGAGAACTTGGTGACTCCTTTGACAATGCCAGGAGGAGCTTTGGCTTTATAGAGAGGAAATTGCATCGACAACCTGACCTGAAGAACGAGTATATCAAATTCATGAACGATTATTTACAACTAGGACACATGGAATTTGTCGATCCTAGTGACCAGCAGAAACCTGCTTATTACATGCCTCATCACGCGGTAATCAAGGCCAGAGTTGTCTACAATGCGTCGGCTAAAACTACTTCTTCGATCTCCCTGAATGACGTGATGTTGGTTGGGCCAACTGTTCAGCAGGATCTGTTCTCGATCGTTCTTCGCTTCCGTACACACAAGTATGCGCTAACAGCAGATATCGAGAAGATGTACCGACAGATCCAGATTCATGAAGCAGATCGAGACTTCCAGAGAATCTTATGGCGCAGTTCTCAGAATCAACAACTGGATATGTACCGATTGACTACAGTAACCTATGGTACTTCAGGGGCTCCTTATCTAGCTACCCGTTGTTTACTGCAGGTGGCACTCAATGGTGAAGACATATACCCTACAGCAGCCAAAGTTACCAAAAGAGACTTCTACGTTGATGAGCTTTTGACAGTGTCAGATACCATTGAAGAAGCCATCCAATTATACAAAGACCTATCATCGCTCCTGAAAACCGGAGGATTACCCATCCGTAAATGGCGATCCAACAATCCTGATATTTTGGAAGCCATCCCATCAACACTTCACGAGAGCCAGGTGTCATGCAGTCTTCCCTTTGAAGATGGCGCCGAAAAAACTCTTGGTTTGTTGTGGCATTCGAGTCGTGACTCATTTCAATTCTCAGTGGGGGCCCTCAACTGCAATAATGTGACTTGGACAAAGAGATCAGTGTTGGCCAATGTAGCGTAAATTTATGATCCATTGGGACTCATAGGGCCTGTAATTGTTCAATGCAAGTTGTTTATACAAGTTCTTTGGCAACAACACCTGGATTGGGATGGCAAATTGCCCTCAGAACTTGAGACACAATGGAAACAGATACATCAGCAGCTCCCTAAACTAGATGAAATTCATGTACCACGGAGGGTAACAGCAGATGGCATGAATGCCAATGTTGAACTTCACGGGTTTGCTGATGCGTCAGAAAGAGCCTGTTCGCCATCTCTTGATGAATACAGTACTTTTGCATTTGTCAGTTGGCACAGGCTAGAGTAAAAGGTGGCTTTTCACCGATGTCTCAGTCTCACTCATGGCTGTGATTATATGGAAGCTACTGAGGTATGGGTGGTGCTTAGTAATGGCATTCGGGGCACAGTCAGTGCCTGTGAATGCTGTGAAAGGTTCAACTCATAGGGTTAGGACTACTGTTCTGACTCAGTGAGGAAAGCAATGGCAAACTACCTCACTCCTCTTCTTGCCTAGAACGCCTCAAAATAGCGCTGCCTTGGGTTTTTGTGGGTATCTACTCACATAACGTAACGGCGGTACTTTTTGAGGATCCAACCAGCCTTCGGGCTGACTACCTAACAGACAGACAGAAAGAGCCTACGGTGCATGCGTTGATCTACGTTGCATCAACTCCAATGGAACAATCTCCGTTCATTTACTTTGTTCAAAATCTAGAGTAGCCCCTTTGAAGAAAGTGTCGCTTCCAAGACTGGAGTTGAATGGCGCACTACTTCTGAGCAGACTAATGGAAAGGGTGACTGAGGCCTTTAAGTTACATTCATGTCGACGATATCATTGGACAGACTCCACTGTTCTTCTAGCCTGGATTGCAGGCAATTCTTCAGCTTGGAAAACATATGTGGCCAACAGGGTGTCGGAAATTCACAAACTGACGTCTCAGCAAGATTGGAACCATGTCTCATCACAGGACAATCCAGCAGATATTATCTCCAGAGGTACTGAGCCACATCGACTTCGAAGCAATGGAGCATGGTGGGCGGGGCCCGTTTGGCTGATTACGGATCCTTCAACCTGGCCTGAACTTACCACTGTTTGACCAACCAAAATTCCTGAACAACGAGGAGTAAGAATGTGTTTCGTGGCGAGTAATCACAATGCAGATAACATTTTCATCCGTTTTTCCAGCTGGACTAAACTACACAGAGTAGTTGCTTACATTCTCAGGTTTTTTCACAATCTAAAGCAGGATACAGCAGCAAGACGGCATGGACCTTTGACTACTGCCGAACTTCGCGATAGTCTGACAGCAATCATTCGCATCGTTCAGCATTGTTCGTACAGTCAGGAGATTCATGATTTACATAAAAAGAACGCAGTGTCACTTCAGAGCAAACTTCTCACTCTGCACCCTTTCCTAGATAATGACAATCTATTGAGGATGGGCGGCAGGCTAGAGAATGCTGAAGCATCATTTGAACAAAAACATCCTTTGATACTGCCACCTAAGCATCATGTCACAAAATTGCTTATTTGGAATGAACACATACGACTTCTGCACGCAGGAAGCCAACTTATCTTAGCTTCGTTGCGGCAACGGTGGTGGATAACCAATGGCCGATCTGCTATCAGGCAGGTGATCCGCAGTTGTGTAACATGCTTCCGAGCGAAGACCAATGACACCAGTTAGCTCATGGGACAGTTGCCTAAGCCTAGAGTGACCCCTAGCAAGCCATTCTCTCATTGTGGTGTGGACTATGGAGGTCCGCTGCATGTGAAATATGGAAATCCACGAAGTAAAACTCAGAAGAAATGCTACATAGCATTGTTTGTGTGCATGGCGACCAAGGCAGTACACATTGAGGCCGTCAGTGATCTATTCACGGAGGCGTTTATTGCCGCCTTAAGAAGATTCATTTCAAGACGTGGCTGTTGCAGTCACATGTACAGTGACAATGGCACGTGCTTTACCGGAGCAAGAAGGAAATTAGATGAATTGTCACGCTTCATCCGGACAGAAGATCATCAAACGAACATATTGAACTTCACAGCTGAAGAAGGAATTCGTTGGCATCACATACCTCCTCACTCCCCTCACTTTGGCGGACTGTGGGGTGTAGGTATAAAATCAGTGAAGACCCACCTGAAGAAGGTTGCCGGTAACACTGTGCTAACATTTGAAGAAATAACCACACTGCTCACACAAATTGAAGCCTGTTTAAATACGAGACCAATCGTCGCAATACCCAACAGTCCTGACCAATACGCTTTCCTCACCCCTGGTCATTTCTTGACTGGCGAGCCTTTAGTCTCTTTCCCTGAACCTGATTGTCACTTAGTGCCATCAGCACAGCTGTCAAGATGGCAATTGGTCAAGCGGTGCCGACGACTCATCTGGAAACGCTGGTCAACTGATTACTTGGGCCAGCTCCAGCAGCGTTCCAAATGGCTTCAGAATCAACCCAACCTCAAAGCAGGAAGGCTGGTACTTTGAACGAAGACAATACTCCCCCCCCCTCACATGGCCAACCGGAATAATTGAAGAGCTTCATCCTGGGATTGATGGTTTGGTGCGTGTAGTAACTGTGCGGACAAGCAAAGGGTCATATAAAAGGCCAGTGACAAGGATCAGTCTTTTTCCTGACGAGCTCATTTAAAGGACTACCTCTGTACTGTGTTCCTTTTTGTTTCTTATTTTGTATGTGAACAGTTTCTGTTGTTAGTTGCTAGAGACTTGCGTTGGAGAAGTGTGTCTATGAGTTGCTACCAATTTTGTAATTTGTTTGAAAATTAGGTGGGCGGCATGTACGGTGCTGCTCCCTATTTTAACGGTAGTTCACCCAGTGCCCACGTATGGCAGTGCCCGCAGCACGGTCGGGTATCTTGCGCAGTCCGTGTAATGCCATATCTTTGACTTCATGAGCTCCTTGTCTTATATTATTGTATATTGTCCTCTTATGTTCAGTTAGTTTAAAGATAATAAACGTCGTAATTAAGTAAATGTGGAATTCCCTTATGAGCTACCAGAGAGAATGTTTGCACACAACAGGTACCATATTGCGTGGTTAAGTGTAAGAGAGGGCCATGAGCCCTAACTTCGTCACTACTGAAGACAAAAAATAAATAACTATTTTCGCAATGTGCACCAGAACACGGGCAAAGGCGGCATGATGCAGCCCACATTGCCAGCCAACAATAGTCTCATTTAAATATTCTTACTGTTTCACCTCAATTCCCAGCTCCTCTGGACCCCTACTACAACACCGGAATACTTCCAGCACGGTTGGTTCTAGGATAATGAAATGTGTTTTTCAGGTCCCTTTGTCTGTTCGTTATTTATACAAATCTACACCGTTTCAGCGACCTGACCAAATTTTATGTCCAGAATTTTGTATCTTGCATTGCGAGGCTTAAAGTGAGCCTTATTTATACAAATTTCCACCGTTTCACCGCCTAATTTTAAGTCGCGAGTTTTGTTACTTGCATTGCGAGGCTTAACCCCCTAGCTGACCGACGGTACTTACAAGTACCACCTATTTCTTTGTCCTATAGCCCCTGGTGTTTAACGACTAGCGCCTCTGTAGACCTTTAGTACAGTAGAGGAATGCTAATTTCATAAAGAAAAGTGATTTTTTTTGCCGTTGGCTAACCTGCCGTTGACAAGGCAGGCGATAGAAACTTCCGTTTCCATGGTTACAACATGCTTTGAAAATGTGATATTGTTATTGATGTTTATGCGACTTATAACTGCACGAGACTTAGTGAATGAGTGATTCGCCTTTAGTGGGCCTTTCTACTTGTGTTTTACATATGTTTATAACTGAATTGAGAGGTCAATTTTTTGTGAGGATGGACTTTGACTGAACTGGACTCCTGAGTACCGACGGTCTACGAGAAGGCCTACCGTATATATCAACATAACCTTCCTATCAGCTGTGTTGTCCTGCTAACTCTAGACAATTTATTGGATTTTTTAGTGTTTTCTTTCGGTATGGCAAATGTTTTTACGATGATTATGATAATTGTTGTTTTAAGGGGCCTAACATCTAGGTTATCGGCCCCTAATGATTTGGATGATCGTGAAGATGATGATAAAATGTAAACTATAACTAAAACTACTGTCGGGGAAATAAGTATAGATACTCGAGTTTAGAGGTCAATAAAACCTTTACCCTTAGTCTTACATAAGAACAACCTACACCAAAATTTTCCTTGTTTTATTTGTCGTTTAACGATATAGAGTAAATATTTGCATTGTAGCTCGTTAAAATTTTATAGCAGATTGAACAAAAAAAGTACCGGTTTTTCTTACCAAGTTCACGGAGCGGTCACTTAGAAGGATCATTACGTTAAAAGTATTAATCAGATCGTAATGAAACTCTAATACGTCTTAAAGGAACTTATTGTTAATGCGTATATGAAGTTTTAATCTGATCGGACGTTTCTTTAAGTAGTTGTTGTGAATTTTGTAAAACATCTTTTTCTCGGGCCTGGGTGGTCATAGCAGTATGAAATATGGCTTGTTATGAGGCTCATAGCAATGCAAGGCTTAACGTAAAACTACATTTTATCTACTTTTGATAATTGCTTTTATATCGATTGATATTTAATCGGGTGGTTATGTGAGAAGAATGTATCGTAGCAAGCGACGGGAACGATGCGCTCGGTCGAGGAAACTCTTGCGACGTTGCCCAATACGCGCGCGTTCCAAGCCGTAAGGTCTGTGAATTTCTGTTGTTGTATTGGAATTTGTGTTAGGCCGGTATTACACTGCTAAAGAAATGTGTCAAATAAATGTTATCAAATATTTTATAAAACTGAACTTTTATCAAAGTTATACAAAGCAATTATCACACCATTACACTACATCAAATATTTTATCATAATTCAGCAAAATGGAAGAAGGACAGTTCCGTGTTCACTTAACTATATTATGGTAGTTGAAATTCTGTGGTGGCAATACCGGTATATAAAAGAAACGGAAAGATAAAGCGAATGTCTTTGGGTTAAGCCATGGGTCGCTCACGTGACAAGGAAGATATTTTTTTATACGAGTAAAATCTTGGTGAAGGAGCTGCAGTACGAGGACTTGAAAAATGGCATTAATTAAAATAAATTAAAAACCATACGTGAAATTGACGAATTATAATACAAAAATTATTATATATATTCGCCTCCGTGGTGTAGTGGTCAGAGTGCTTAGCTGCCACCCAGGAGGTCCGTGGTTCGATTCCCGGCTCTGCCACGAAATTTCAAAATTGGTATGAGGATTGGAACGGGGTCAACTCAGCCTCGGGTGCTCCAAATGAGTAGAGGGGGGGGTTCGATTCCCACCTCAGCCATCCTTGAAGTGGTTTTCGTGGTTTCCCACTTCGTCTCCAGGCAAATGCCGGGATGATACCTAACGTAAGGCCACGGCCGCCTCATTCCCTCTTCCTTGCCTATCCCTCCCAATCTTTCCATCCCTCATAAGATCCCTGTTCGCTTTGCAGGTGAGGCAACCTGGGCGAAGTGCTGGTTACACACCCCAGTTGTATACCCGATCCCGAAGTTTCAAAATGGAGGCGGTAAATGTGGGATCCATCGCTTAGTCCGAGGGAATAGCCAACCCTGGAGGGTAATACGATTAAGAAAAAAAAACCACTATCATTCACGTCTATTTAACTTAACTATTTAATTCTTCTTTATATCCTGAAATATGCGTCCCTTATGTACAGCGCTAATAGCCTCTGCTAATTTTACCTACAAGTTAGAGAAACGTGTCTTATATTTCATTTTCGCAAGAAGTTAAACATTTCCCAACACCTTTTTTAATGAGGGCTTTGGACCTCCATTGGCAGGTTTAAAAATGGTGTGTCAGCTGAAAAGCTATTATTATAAGATTAATTGTTTGAAGTAATTTACACTTTGAGATTATAAGATTATAAACTGCTCCCTTATTAACTGTCTGAAAAATCACTGCCCGATGAATCAGATGAACTGTCATTTAAGTTTATAACAAGTGGCTCAACAACGGGGACGTCTTCTGTTAGCCAATCCTTTTCCCAGTAATGTTTCTCTATTTTTTTGGTGTGTTCGATGCATTTTTTCCATAGCTCCGGTGTTACAGACCTCAAGACTTCTTTACAGAGATCTCGCATCACCTCCATTGATCTTCCTCTCTCCGCCTGGTTACTCATATTCACTTTAGCTATTTTATTTTTCACGTGGGACCAAACCAGCTCTATGGGGTTGAGCTCACAATGAGCAACTGGCAACCAGACGAGTTCGACGTCAGGACGAACATTCTTGATTATCTGTTCCAGCTTCATTTTAGGTGCCCTGAAGTGAGGTTTGGCGTGAACAATTAGCTCTGCTTTCGTCATACTTTCATACTTTTGGATTCTGGGAGGAAGAGGAATATCATTCATTGCAGCGGCACATCCCTTCACCGTGGCTATCGACCTTCCAATACACTTGGATACTATTTGCTAAACCCTCTTATCATTATTACTTTCTCTCTCGCATCTAAAAATAACATATTGCACTTATAATCATGGCAAATTCTTCCTCCGTTAACTGTGGATTAGCTGGCATCTTGATCAATGTGCAAACAATACAGACAGTGATAGTTGCTGCTTGTTGCTAATGACTCAACGATGAACAAAGGTCAGAGTTTGGTGTGCGTAGGAACGAGCGCGCAGCAACTGGCAACATTGCCAGGCTCCTGCGGTACTATCGCTGCCCTCAATGGTCCGATTAAATATCAATCCATATAAAATCGATAATCACAAGTAGATAAAATGTAGTTTTATGTTAAGCCTTGCATTGCTATGAGCCTCATAACAAGCCATATTTCATACTGCTATGACCACCCAGGCCCGAGAAAAAGTTGTTTTACAAAATTCACAACAACTATTTTAAGAAACGTCATACCAGATTAAAACTTCATATACGCGTAAACAATAAGTTCCTTTAAGAAGTATTAAAGTTTCGTTACGATCAGATCAATACTTTTAACGTAATGATCTTTCTAATTGAGCGCTCCGTAAACTTGGTAAGAAAAACCGGTACTTTTTTTGTTCAATCTGTTTTTAAATTTTAACGAGATACAATGCAAATATTTACTCTATATCGTTAAACGACAAATAAAACAAGGAAAATTTTGGTGTAGGTTGTTCTTATGTAAGACTAAGGGTAAAGGTTTTATTGGCCTCTAAACTCGAGTATCTATACTTATTTCCCCGACAGTAACTACTTACTTATATACTAGAAGAAGAAATGGAAAACAAAAAGAGAATAAGGCAAATAAAGGACAGGAGGAAAAGAAATGTCCTCAACCCTCGAAGAATGCGGATTGTGGGACTTGGAAGGAAGGAGAGCCATGAAAGTCAGATAGGAAAGCGAAAGAGGAGAGGGTCCGCCCCAGAGGTAATGGATTAAAGGGGAAAACCGGACCCAGCTCCGGAATCCCTCGGGCCGCCAACTCCCGAACTCATCAGTCGTGAGCCCCTGAGGGTGTAGAAATATCTAGGGTGCACCAGAAGTGGTGGGGCTACATACACCCTGCCTCCTTGAGGGCCTTGAACAGAAGGCAGGAGATAACATGAAAAGAAAAATAAGGCTGATCCCTCGCAGAAGGAGGGTATCAGAAAAGATGAGACAAGGGCCAATTAAGGCGGGAGAGGAAGAGACTCCCTAGGCCTCGGATACCCTAATACCATCGGGGTCGGAAGAGAACAAGAGTTGACCAAGTGAAGTCAACAGGAAATAAGACGGAGAGGAGCAAGTAAGTGGAAGCAATGCCGGACTCAGCTGGGGCCCCGTGGTCGCCAACCCACGACCCATTAGATGTGAGCCCCTGGGGTGGCAGATGTTTTGAGTGATTACCAACTTTTAGAACTTCTAGGCACAGAAATTGAAGTGGATAATCACCGTGACACTGATATTCAGGATGATGATGACGAATTTGACCAGAATCTGTTACCACTTGCTAATAAACCGGCACCTGACATTTTCAATTTGGTTTCTAATGCTGAAATAACTAAAATTAGACAGATAGTAGGAGAAAATGAGCCAGGAATGTGGTAAGGGAAGAATAATATGTTTTGACAATTATTTTACTTGTCTTGACCTGTTAGAGAAGCTGAAGGCTGAAAACACTCTAGCATATGGTACAATAAAACAGGAAAGGTATTCCACAGATTATGACAAATGACCAAAAAAAATTGTCTCGTGGGGAGAGTGATTTTGGGATTTCAAATACTGGCCTAGGATTCTCCAAATGAAAAGACACGAAGACTTTTCATCCAACTACCATGGCACGGAAAAAGCCTTCCCTTCTAGGAGACTAAAGGATGGCACAAAGAAAGATGCGACTTGTCCAGTTATTGCTGTTGACTAAAACTCACACATGGGAGGTGTTGATATGGCAGACAGACTTAGAACAGTGTATGGACTTTATCGAAGGTGTAAGAATTGGTGGCAGAGGCTCTTTTGGGGGCTATTGGAAATATCATTCATCAATTCATATGTGGTTTTCTGTGAAATGAATGGGAAACTTTCACTGAAACAGTTTCACAGAGATGTTGCTCTTGGATAATTAGCTTTCACTGAACCAAAGAAAACAACTCCTAAGGGGAATGCAAACTTATAAGTAACAAGAGACGAGGGAAGAACTTCTCTGTCCCTAAAGATGTCAGGCTGGGGAACAAGAGCATCCACTGGCCTGTTTTCACAGATGGACGGGGTAGATGTGAATTTTGTAGTCTTTGTCCCTACAGTAATGTACATTTATGCGGCAATGAACGAAATAACTGCTTCACTGCCTAGCATGATGTAAATGCTTAGCGGCATAAAACAGTGTTAGTCCCAGTAGCTTTCAGGGCATCATGTTCTGTGAGTTTTGGAGTGTCTGTGCTGACAGTATGGAATGCAGTAGGCTATATCCTGTTCTTTTTTCTGAATGTATTAATGCATTCTTTTACATGCTTTCTATTATAATATTTTTGAAGAGGGAAATCAGTTCCTAAACAGAGCAATATTTTATGACATGCTTCACCTTACGTTACAGTTTGTTATAGTAAATAAATTATAGGCATAATTAATTATATTTGAGTTACTATTCATCAGTATTATTTCTCAGGTAAGTCAGATGCAGTCAGGCTCTATTTACCGAAAACGTGTTCTACAAAATGCAAAATGTAATTTGATAATTTTCTGGGAGGAAGTTTCTAATTATATAATAGAGTTAAGTCCAAATGTTGAATCGGCCTACGTAGGGACCAACGGTACTCTGAAGTACCATGTCTCAAAATCAGTGATTTTGAAAACTTAATTTTAAAAAAGTATGATATTCTCTTTAGGTACCTCCTTTCTTGCCAATTTTCATTAGCCAACTATGGAAAAAATCGTTTAGCACATCCTTGGTCAGCTAAGGGTTAAAATGAACCTAGATTGGTCCTTCTGAGACAAATTCAATATTTCGTCCAAGTGCCTACCGGCCTAAATCTAGGGAAAAAGAGGACTGTCCAAATTTCTATTAGACAGCGTAACCCGCAGTATTCCAAAAAGTAAGTACATAAAATTTGATTCAGATCGGTGAAACTGTGTAGATTTGTTCTGTGCCCTTATTGAGGATGGGCCCAGGTTGTTTTACAGAAGCGGTCGACTATATGAATTTGAAGAGCACGCCCGCTGGAGTTTGGAGATCGCCATATAGAGAGCAGCTTAATGAAGACGTGTGGCGCGGACGGCCAGTCATGGAACTTCACTATTGTCCAAAATTCGAAGAGGTCGAACTACCAAAACATCGAGGGAATATTGGCCTTAAATTTAGAGGATTTCAATAGAAAATTTCAGAGCGATACGAGGGATGTCGGAGTTACGTGTATTTTTGAATTTGCAATGCGCAGATGGGAGACGCAGTGGCCAGCGCAGCGCGAAGAAGCAGCGATATAAGCCGAGCACAGAAGAGGAGCCATTGTCTTCTTGTCTCGTCTGAGTAGCGAGCAAGCTGTCTTCGTGACTGATCTTCGCTGTAGATACCAGTCCAAGAGCTAAACTACGATATTTGCATTAGCTGACGAAGTTGGGGCAAACTGCCTAGTCAGTTAGTGCGGGAATATCCCAAGCCCAATGTTGGGAATCTTCATAGATGGGACCAGTTTGACAGATTTGTGTTGGAGAGTATCCAAATCTCATAGAATAGTTAGCCTACGAAATTAGAGCCAATCTGTTTGACGGATTGAGCAGGAGAGTATCCCAATTCCAGAATAATCTTACCCATTGTAGTGGGGCGAACTATGCTTGACATGTTGTGTGGAAGAATGTTCCAATCCCACAGTAGGCATCGATGTGGAAAATGTTATAGCCTAGAACAATTGAAAATAAGCTGAAAAGGATTGTAAGCGTATCGCTCCACTTGAGGACAGTTGCATGTAAGTTCTACAGACAAAGTATTGAAATTTATTTAAGTGAATTTACGGAGTGAGTGTGGTAAGCCACGTACAGTTTATTCCCGCAATTTTGCGGTGACACAAGCCACAGGTTGTAACCGAATTTATTCAGTTACAAAGCTCACCATCGGGTTTTCTGCCTTGTGCGGTTAGTTCGGGGTATTTTTATTCATATCTCATTATATTGGGTAAAACTGGGGGTTGATGCGGTGATTTTTATTGTGCCTGTGTGTATTTTTATGGATGGATTCATTTTTGGATGTTCCGGGCTGACTAAACTTGCTGTTTATCAATTATTGATTTTTGGATGTTTGTTATCATAGAATACGGGGGTTATTGAGATTTATTACATTTTGGCAACAGGGATATAAAAGACTGTATTATCACCGGAAGTAGAAGCATTATTTAAATTTGGTTTGGAGTTAATGTATTTATTTTAACATTGACATTGCTGCTCTCAGTGAAACTAGGCTGTCTGCAGAAGGCAAGATTACTGAATCTGGAACAGGATATACCATCTTCTGGAAAGGAAAGGAGGAGGGTGAATGTCGTATTCATGGTGTGGGCTTCGCTGTGAAGACCAAACTGGTAAATTATCACCAACTTACGCCCATTGCAATCAGCGAAAGGCTCATGACTCTCCGCATACCACTCTCAGGAGGTTCCTTTATGACACTCATCTCTGCCTATGCTCCTACCTTAGATTCTGATGATGAAGTAAGGGCTCAGTTCTATAATCAGCTAAGTGAAATCATCTCCAAGGTACCATCTGCAGATAAACTCTTGCTCCTCGGTGACTTCAATGCCAGAGTTGGGAAAGATCACAGGCTATGGAATAATGTGATGGGCAAACAGGGACTTGGAAAATGTAATCCCAATGGACTGTTGCTTCTTGGTCTTTGTACAGAACACGAACTTTTCATTACCAACACGCAGTTCCGGCTACCTGACCGTTTCAAAACCACGTGGATGCATCCTCGTTCCAAACATTGGCACATTCTTGATTATATCATTACCCGGCAATTTGATAAGAAGGACACTCTTATTACCAGAACAGCAAGGAATATAGACGATTGTTGGACAGCCTTGGAGGCTGGATTTAGACAGCTCCTTAACCCGGTCCATGAGTCAATCCTAATTGGCTACATGGATAATTCTTGCCAGGCGCATCCACGTCGCGGGGGTGGGCAACGGTACTTTAATATACCATGGAACTACAGTACCGGCTAAGTTCTGGTGAGGACCCAGTCCTATGGGGTATAACATAGGCCCCGTGCACAGGGTTACGTGCGAAGACCTCAACGTAATCTGCAGCGGAGAAGATGGACTTCAGAACGGTGGAGATTGCGGAAGAGGCAACCCAGTACTCAGGGAATAGTATGAGTACAGCATCAATCGGCAGCGTCTGGTTCCCATGTTAGGGGCGGCTGCAAGGGCGTCTGTTCTCCATGTTAGGGGCGGCCTGAATAATAGCTGGCAGTAGCTTCATAAAATGCCTTTGGGAGTGGCGACCCCATCGTAATAATAGCCTAAAATGGAAATGGCACTTCCAATGATTTGGAAAAGGTTAGGACGTACCCTGCAGGCGACGCGCAGTTCCTTTGGTACTGGGGGAACTGTGAGAAATGGGCGACCAGCAACCGAAATTAAAGTGGGAATCATGAATGTCATGACCCTGACAGGCAAGGTGGAGGAGGTGGTAGACTTCATGGAGAGGGAGAAGGTTGGAATGATGGGGCTGAGTGAAGTGAAATGGAAAGGTAAAGGAAGGAAGAAATTGAGGAAAGGATATACATTATACTGGAGTGGTGGCCAAGAGGCAAAAAATGGCGTGGGACTGATAACCTCGAAACAACTGGAGGAGTATGTTGAAGTGGTAGAGTGTGTGAGTGACAGAATAATGAAAATTAGAATGAAGATGAAGAATGACGTGATGGACTTCATACAAGTGTATGCACCACAGACTGGAAACAGAGAAGAAGATATTGAAGTATTCCTGGAGGATGTAGAAAGAGTAATCTCAGATGTAGAAGTGGTAGTCATGGGAGACATGAATGCACAAGTCGGAAATGAGAGACAAGGAAAGGAAGAAGTCGTTGGACCATATGGATATGGGAAAAAGAACCGGGAAGGAGAGGAACTTGTAAACTTCTGTGAAAGGAATGGACTGATAGTGGGTAATTCATGGTTTCGGAAGAAAAACAGCAGAAAAATTACGAGATATGGGTGGGGTGATAGAAGAACAAAATCAGTAATTGACTACTTCCTGGTGGAAAGGACAAATCGCAGAAAGTTGATGGATGTGACAGCTTTACCAGGAGAGGCATTTGATGGGGACCATAGAGCTGTGGTGGCAAAATTTAGATGGGGAAAATTGGAAAACCTAAAGGAGATCAGAGAAAGTAAAATAAAAGTATGGAAATTGAAAGACAAAGCTGTACAGGAAGATTTTCAGGAGAGATTGAAGCAACAAATCCCAGTTACTGAAGTGGGAAGAAGAGGAATGGTCCCACTTTAAAAAGGCATTTGCTGGTGCAGCAGAGAGTGCTTGTGGTAGGACGTCAACAAGAGTGAAAGAGAAGGAGACACCGTGGTGGAATGAGGAAGTGAGGAAAGCAGTGAAAGAAAAGAAGTCTGCGTGGAAAGAATGGAACCGAGATCAAACAGAAGAAAGCAAAAGGAAGTATCACGACAGCAAACGGAGGTGTAAGAAAGTGGTAGAAGAAGAAAAGTTGGGAAGAATTTACACGAAGAATGGAAACAGATGTAAGTGGCAGTAAAAGGATGCTGTATGGGCTCCTAAGAAGTAAGAGGAAAGAAAGAGTTACTACAAAGCTGGTGAAAAAGGAAGATGGAGAGTTGTTAACACACCCAGAAGAGATAAAGGGACGATGGAAGGAGTATTTCGATAAGCTATTGAATGTGAGCAATTGTACTGGTGAGATCGAAGTGACACAGCCTGACGACTCTATAATAGAAGATGATATAACAATGCTGGAGGTGGAATTAGCAGTACAGAAAATGAAGATGGGAAAAGCAACAGGGGTGGATGAAATCAGTGTAGAAATGATAAAGGCTGCTGGACCTGTTGGTATGCAATGGCTGTATCGACTGCTAAAGTGTGTGTGGAAACGGAAATGTGTACCAGAAGACTGGGAGAAAGGGCTAATAATACCAGTGTTTAAGAAAGGGGACAAGAAAGTGTGTGATAACTATAGAGGGATCACCCTCATATCACAGATAGTAAAAATACTGGAAAGGATATTAGAAAGAAGAATGAGAAGAAAGGTGGAAGGAGAGTTGCAAGAGGAACAGTATGGCTTCAGGAGTGGAAGATCCACAGTGGACCCAATCTTTAGCTTGAAGCAGGTGATGGAAAAGAACTGGGAATATGGAGAGGATTTGATCATGACTTTCATAGATCTGGAAAAGGCATATGATAGTGTCCCCAGAGAGAAGGTATGGGAAACCATGGTTAAGAAGAGACTGGGAAGAGAAATGTTGGAAACGGTGCAAACAATGTACAACAACTGTGTTAGCAGGGTACTGACCCGAGTTGGAAAGACAGATTGGTTTAGGAACAAGACTGGACTAAGACAGGGGAGTGTGCTGTCACCTCTTTTATTCATAATGGTAATGGATGAAATTGTAAAGGAAACAAAGGAAGCATATGGACATAAAGAAATGAAGTTACTGTTATTTGCAGATGATATTGTGGTCTGGGGAAGGAACACCGAAGAAGTGCAAAAACAACTAGATGCACTGAATGAAAATATTCAGAAGTATGGCCTGAAAATCAGTATAGAGAAAAGCAAGACCATGGTGATGACAAGAGGGGAAAGACAAGGAAAGGGCACTGTGAAAATTGGAAGTCAGAGTTTGGAAATTGTGGACACGTTCAAATACCTAGGAAGTGAATTGATGCAAACTGATAGGTTGGACATGGAGATTGGCAGGAGGGTACAGCAGAGCAATGCATTCTATCAAAGTGTAAGAAAACTTGTTTGGGATAAGGAAGTACCAAGGAAAAGCAAGGAGGTAATGTATAAAATGTACTATGTTCCCATATTAACTTATGCAGCTGAGACTTGGACCCTGACAAGCAGGCAAGAGAGTAGAATCCAAGCCAGTGAAATGAAATTCCTAAGAAGTATGATAGGTAAGACAAGGAAAGACAGAGTGAGGAATGAAGATGTTAGGAAGGAAGTTGGGATGGGAAAACTAAATGAGAGAATTGAGAAGAATAAACTAAGGTGGTTTGGACATGTAAAGAGGATGGAGGAAAATAGAATACCAAGACAGATGCTGGAGGCCAAGTGCAAGGGTAAGAGAGCAAGGGGAAGACCTAGAACAAGGTGGATCGATTCAGTGAAGAACAGCGTGAGAAAAAGAAGTCTGGACTGGGACAAGATCGTGGAAGAAGAATTGTGGAAGGAAAGTGGAGAAGTGCCATAAATACCCCGACCCGGCAGGAGCTGGATAAGGGGAAATGATGATGATGATGATGATGTTGGACAGATCATAAACTTCTTATATGTAAGCTCAGGATATCCATCAGACCTAAACCACCTAGGAACATCAAAAATTTGCCAAGAAAGAAGTTTAATACATCCAAACTTCAGGATGAATCCATGTACAAACATTTTGGAAACAGGATCGTCACTCAGTTATCAGAAAACCCATTAACAAATGATATTCAGCAAGAATGGGCCACATTACAGAAGATTATCACACAGTCAGCTGAGGAAACCATTGGTTTTATAGTGCGGAAAAGACAAGACTGGTTTGATGACAACAATGAGGAAATTCTGTCTCTCATCAATGCCAAAAGGAATGCCTATCTTGCCCATCTTCAAGACCCAACTTCCAACACAAAGAGAGATAAACTACTGGAACTCAAGGGTATATGCCAGACGCAGATAAAGCAGATTAAAAATACTTGGTGGCAACAGAAGGCTCAGGAACTGCAGAGACTATCGGATGCTCGAGACTTGAGGAACTTCTATGCCGTACTCAAGGAAATATATGGACCATATCGCTCATCATCAGGTACACTGAAAAGCGCTGATAATTCTACTACCTTTACTGATAGTCAAGAAATCTTGGAACGCTGGAAGGAGCACTTCTCCAATCTCCTAAATCGTCCATCAGATGCTGCTGAAGACTTCCTCTGTGATGTGCCGCAACAACCTGAACAACTGTGGTTGGCAGTACCTCCTACTTATCATGAATTCAGTGCAGCTCTCACCCAATTGAAACCCAGAAAAGCACCTGGCCCAGATAACATCCCTCTGGAACTAATTCAAGCCGGAGGTCATTCCCTCAAAACAAGAATTTTCATCCTTATCCTCAGAATATGGGAATCAAGAAAGGTACCTGGAGACCTAAAGAATGGCACTATCGTCACTATCTTTAAAAAGGGTGATCGCAGTGTTTGTGGAAACTACCGTGGTATATCACTGCTATCAATTGTGGGGAAGATTCTTGCAAGAATTCTACTTAACCGCCTCAAGGTTATCTCTGAGAGGATCCTCCCAGAGTCACAATGCGGATTTAGAACTTCCAGAAGCACAATTGACTTGATTTTCAGTGTGAGACAGCTACAAGAAAAATGTAGAGAACAACAGAATCCACTCTTCTTAGTCTTTTATGACTTGGAAAAGGCATTTGATTCGGTTCCAAGACCAGCCTTGTGGCCAGTGCTGAAGCGGTTTGGTTGCCCTCAGCGTTTTGTAGATCTAATCAAAGCTCTCCATGATGGCATGACAGGTCAGGTTTGCCATCAGAATAAGATGTCCGATGAATTTCCCATTACCCATGGACTGAAACAAGGATGTGTACTGGCTCCAACGCTTTTTGCGCTGTACTTGGCTGCAATGCTTTATGATTCACCCACAAACATCCCAGGTGTGGAGATCAAGTATCGTTTTGATGGAGGGCTTTTCAACCTAACTCGTCTCCGCTCCTTGAGGAAAACTCAGGTTACTAAGGTTACTAACATGTTGTATGCAGATGATGCTGCATCACCAACTCTCACACCAGAAGAGCTGCAAGAGTCAGTTAACTGTTACAAAAGTGCATGTGATCGCTTTGGTCTTACCATAAATGTCAATAAGACTAAATAAAGTCTTGGCACAACCTTCACCAGGCACACCTCTTCCTCAGTTCAATATCTCCATGTCAAATTTGCCATTAGAACAGGTTGACCACTTCTCGTACCTGGGCAGTACCATTTCTGTGAGCTGTACCTGTGAGCAGGATGTGGATAAGAGAATTGGTGCAGCCCATGCAGCATATGGACGATTAGCACACCGGGTCTTCATGAATAAAGATCTGTCCATGAGTACAAAGCTTATGGTGTACAAAGCAGTAGTCATTTCTACATTGTTGTATGGCTGTGAAACGTGGACCCTTTACCGACGTGATCTTAGGAAGCTTGAGCGTTTCCACCTACAAAAACTTCGATCAATCCTGAGGATTAAATGGGAAGACCGCATTACCAATATTGCTGTTCTGGAAAAGGCTCAAATCAACAGCATAGAATCATCCATAATAGGTCACCAATTTAGATGGATTGGTCATGTCCATCGGATGGATGATGTGAGATTACCTCGTCAAATGCTATATGGTGAGTTATGCTATGGCACCAGACCTCATGGTGGTCCTAAGAGGCGCTACAAGGACCAATTTCAGCAGACCCTGAAATTGACAGGTCTTGATTCACAAACCTGGGACATGCTGGCTGAAGACCGCTGAACTTGGCGCCGTACCATCTCGGATACTGTAAAGACGTTTGAAAGGGATCGACGCATACATGAAGAGGCCAAGCGTTGAGCTAGGAAACTTCGAGCAGCCCAACCACGTCCTCCTCCAGCAATACTATGCGACTTGTGTGGTCGCTTGTTCCATGCCAGGATTGGACTCTTTAGTCACCGAAAACACATCCGCAAACTGGACTGAAGGAAGAAGATTCATACTCGGATTCGAGTTAAAGCCGATGATGATGATTTATTTTAACTAGTAATGTTAAAAAAATCAATTGCTGGCTGTTCTATAAGGTACATATGAATCAGAATTTCGAAGGCTGGAACTTAGCATATGAGAAAAAGTTAAGCGGTAATTCGACTTGTTTGTGTCAAGCCAGGAAATACCTGGGCTAAGAATAGCCTGAACTCGGATGACCCGGTGTATGGAAAAGTACTGAGTGACGTCAGAGTGCGCTCAGCTGAATATTCGTCAAATATTCTGATGTTGCCACGAATATCCGCTTGGCCGAAGGCCAGCCCTGGGTGGAAGGATATTCATGCGCCTGTCTTTAAAATGGCGTGTTCAGTGTTCTGAGGTCATCTTCTTGCTTTTTCAGCAGAGTCCATGTCTACTTGCGCACAGGGTCGTGACTACAGGCCGTAATATCTTAACACAAACAGTAGAGAGTTTAGCAAACCACTGAGCTCTTAGGGGCTATTGGTAGCTACGATGTATTTCATGGATCGGTCCAAATACCATAAGCTGTTGATAATGCTTTTATCACGCCCAAAAGGATGATCACCACTCATAAACATTTCACCTTGAAGTCGTGGAGAGAGGGAGAACTGCGTATGAACATCAAAGAGAAAGAATCAGAAGTGAAACAGTCTGTAACGTGTGTAGAGTTTGTGTACAAACTGTACGATTTGTAAAAATGTATAGGGGGCTGTCATGCCTAGGTCTGAGCGACCACAAGTGTAATCCTATTTATCGTGTGTATATTCAGTGTATGAACCAAGGTACTCTTTCACTATATCGAAGTGCATTGAAGGGTATTTTTTTTTTTGGTGTTGTACTACAGAGACTATCAGATGCTCGAGACTTGAAGAACTTCTATGCAGTATTCAAGGAAAAAATGGACCATCTCGCTCCTCATCAGGTACACTGATGAGCGCTGATAATTCTACTACCTTTACTGACAGTCAAGAAATCTTGGAATGCTGGAAGGAGCACTTCTCCAATCTCCTAAATCGTCCATCAGCAGCTGCTGAAGACTTCCTTTGTGATGTGCCGCAACAACCTGAACAACTGTGGTTGGCAGTAGGCCTACCTCTTACTTATCATGAATTCACTGCAGCTCTTACCCAATTGAAAGCCAGAAAGGCACCTGGCCCAGATAACATCCCTCTGGAACTATTTCAAGCCGGAGGTCATTCCCTCAAAACAAGGATTTTCACCCTTATCCTCAGAATATGGGAATCAAGAAAGGTACCTGGAGACCTAAAAATGCCGCTATCATCACTATCTTTAAGAAGGGTGACCGCAGTGTTTGTGGCAACTACCGTGGTATATCACTGCTATCAATTGTGGGGAAGATTCTTGCAAGGATTCTACTTAACCGCCCCAAGGTTATCTCTGAGAAGATCCTCCCAAAGTCACAATGTGGATTTAGAGCTTCCAGAAGCACAATTGACTTGATTTTCTGTGTGAGACAGATACAGGAAAAATGTAGAGAACAACAGAATCCACTCTTCTTAGTCTTTTATGACTTGGAAAAGGCATTTGATTCGGTTCCAAGACCAGCCATGTGGGCAGTGCTGAAGCGGTTTGGTTGCTCTCAGCGTTTTGTAGATCTAATCAAGGCTCTCCATGATGGCATGACAGGTCAGGTTTGCCATCAGAATAAGATGTCCGATGAATTTCCCATTACCCATGGACTGAAACAAGGATGTGTACTGGCTCCAACGCTTTTTGCGCTGTACTTGGCTGCAATGCTTTATGATTCACCCACAAACATCCCAGGTGTGGAGGTCAAGTATCGTTTTGATGGAGGGCTTTTCAAACTCGTCTCCGCTCCTTGAGGAAAACTAAGGTTACTAACATGTTGTATGCAGATGATGCTGCGTCACCAACTCTCACACCAGAAGAGCTGCAAGAGTCAGTTTATTGTTACAAAAGTGCATGTGATCGCTTTGGTCTTACCATAAATGTCAATAAGACTAAAGTCTTGGCACAACCTTCACCAGGCACACCTCTTCCTCAGTTCAATATCTCAAATTTGCCATTAGAACAGGTAGACCACTTCTCGTACCTGGGCAGTACCATTTCTGTGAGCTGTACATGTGAGCAGGATGTGGATAAGAGAATTGGCGCAGCCCATGCAGCATGTGGACGATTAGCACACCGGGTCTTCATGAATAAAGATCTGTCGTTGAGTACAAAGCTTATGGTGTACAAAGCAGTAGTCATTTCTACATTGCTGTATGGCTGTGAAACGTGGACCCTTTACCGACGTGATCTTAGGAAGCTTGAGCGCTTTCACCTACAAAAACTTCGATCAATCCGGAGGATTAAATGGGAAAACCGCATTACCAACATTGCTGTTCTTGAAAAGGCTCAAATCAACAGCATAGAATCATCCCTAATAGGTCACCAATTTAGATGGATTGGTCATGTCCATCGGATGTATGATGTTAGATTACCTCGTCAAATGCTCTATGGCGAGCTATAATATGGCACCAGACCTCATGGTGGTCCTAAGAGGCGCTACAAGGACCAATTTAAGCAGACCCTGATATTGACAGGTGGTGTAATTAGAACACCATTGGATCGACCAATTAAAAGTCTCCATTTTCAGAAAGAATTCTGAGTGAGCAGAATCAGTAAAGGTTGAGCTTTAAAGTATATGGGATGGAACATGATAAGAACAAAGACAAAAACAAAGAGAGAGAGAGCAAGTAGCTTTAACATAAATATATATTTTCAGTATAACATATTCAAACAAGTTCACAGTTTTCTTTACAAAAGTATGATTGAGTCTAGCAATAAACATTGAAACCAGGTTAGTGTCTTAAACACAACTAAATTAAATTTACAAATCTTAAGCACGAATACATGCTTGAAAGCAAGAATTAAGTTGCTTTTGCAAAAAAGAGAATTAGTGACGCAGCTTTTGAATAGCTGACAGGGAGCAAATCCTGTCATACCGGGAAAGAAAAAAAAGGGGAAACTAAAGTGGTTATCCAAAAAGACATGACCTATTAAGGGGGCCAGTAGCTGACAGGGGCCTAGTCCTGCAGTACCCTATAAGGATTGTAATATTGGAGTAGTTGCCAAGATGCAACAGAACAACTTGCAAATGAAATAATGTGACGGCAGATACAGAATACGTGAACTGCATACAAGATTTACTGAGAAGATGAAATGGCAGAAACAGGTGGGCAAGTAGCCTATAACCTGAAAGTGAACCATGAAAGAGAAGATGCACAGGCAAAGTGCAATGAAAATTGCAGATATGCATAAGCATTACTGAGATTATTCTCACAAAAAACATAAGAATGGCCAAAGTAAGCCGATATGTTATTCCGCCTAGAAGGGAAGGGAGAGAAGATCACAAGGATATCAAAATTGAGGAATCTTCTAAACCATGCTTGTATGAGACTAACATGAAAACAGAAAGAACAGGAAATAAGTAGTGCACAAGAATAATGCAATGGCAGATGCAGGTCTGCTTAAGAATAAACATGACAAAGTATGAAATACATAATACATCTTAGTACTTAACTTTGTAAGATAGTGCTGACGACAATCCACATTTGCGTAGCACGAGGAAGACATAGGTTATGTCTAGTTCGAGATTGCATGCACAAAAGTACTTAACTTGAAAGGGTGTGGTTAACATCCCACACGTGCGCGTAGAACACTTGAGAAATAGTTCATTTCCAGTTGTGGTTTCTTTCACAAAGTATTTGACGGAGTTGTAGAACACTCGCAGAGTAGTAAGGTTGACCTTAGCTATTAGAAAGATGAAGTGACAATACTCATTTAAGTCGGAATAGATTCCCTTAGTACACGAAGATGTATACTTGTGTTCGTGTTGCAGGAACACGTTGAAGTTCGATCTAAGTTGGATTATTTGAAACATGTCTTTGACGACATGGCGAAGGTTAAAGTTAACACTTCTTGATGCAGAATTACGATGCGAAGTTTTTCCAATTATGAAGTTTATCGTCCGGTGCTCAAGACGGGTGGTTAGTGTAATGCTAACGCGGAAATCACATCAAGGATGGGTCGGCCAGCAGCTTAAATAGCAGACAGAACAAGAGTCCAGAATGATCGATGTCCGGCCATTGGCGTCTCCCAAACACGTTGGCAGGAAGAAGCGTGCTGATTGGCAGAGAGAGGCCACGTCATGGAGACGGCCAATGAGCGCGTAGCTTACTGAGGTCAGCTGGACAGGACATGATACCACGAGGTATGAGAAAGGTGACCTAATTAACACTTGGAAAAATGTCTTAAAGGCGAGATATATATTGTAACACAACATGTGAGTATGAAAATAATTTTAAATATAATTGAATTAAACAAGAAAGTGAAATAAAGTATTATTTGCCACGAACACGTGGTGACGAAAAATGAGGTTATGAAATCAAATACTAGTCTGACTTTTGCCATAACAAAAACCTACAAAAATTAACAAGTTAATCATTCGCAAATGCGAACAACAGGTCTTGATTCACAAACCTGGGACATGCTGGCTGAAGACCGCTCAACTTGGCGCCGTACCATCTCAGATACTGTAAAAACGTTTGAAAGTGATCGACGCACACATGAAGAGGCCAAGCGTCAAGCTAGGAAACTTGGAGCAGCCCAACCACGTCCTCCTCCATCAATACTATGTGACTTGTGTGGACGCTTGTTCTATGCCAGGATTGGACTCTTTTAGTCACCGTAAACCCATCCACAAACTGGACTGAAGGAAGAAGATTTATACTCGGATTCGAGTTAAAGCCGATGGTGTTGATCAGGGTGTCTACCGGTAACGGAAGTAACGAAAGTAACGAAAAATTAACGAATTTTACACACAGGTAACGAAAATTTTCTGAAGGCGGATTGAATCATTAAAACTCGCGCCTCTAGGCTGAGTGATTGCGATGGAGTTTCACGCAAGCGGCGTCGATTGCATAAGCTATATTTCCCCGTGTCCGACCTCGAGGAAATGCATACTGATGATACCCTGAGTGGTATGCATCGTTCAAGGTATATTTTCGGCATCTAGAAGACTCTTTAGTTTTGTGTGAAATATTTTTCTGTGTTTAGGAAACCCGACTTTTTGCGAGACGTTTATTCGCGAAAACTTCTGAAACTGATCAGAAACCTCGCATTTCTGTTATTGACCTCTAAATTTGTAGACTATATCAAATTGAAGTCCAGAAGTAACGCGAAATAATTTAATGTCACAATCTTGCGAAATGTTACCGTTTCGAAAAAGAATTATGAAAAAGCTTCGAAATACGTAGGCTATAACTTATTTTAAAAATCTGTCTCGCAAATTTGCGACATCCAGTATGGTTAATTCGAAATTCCGTTATATGTCGATTTTTCCTTCGAACTTTGGTTCCATCGGATACCGGTATATTATAATTTAACCGGTTATTTCGAAAACTTGTATAACTTGTATAATTCGTGATTCGCATTCGAAAGAAAACGTGTCCTCTTGTCGTATTATCATGCAATCCTCTCAGAATAATTCTTAATAGTTGATACCCACTTCGAGCATTCATCTCAAGACGGCCGGCTGACCGTACGACTTGCCTGCGGGAATCTCGTAAAATGGACCGAGATCAACGTCAGTTGCGTAAAATCATAAAACCCGTCCCCTATCGTGAACTTGTGACCACAAGGACTGTGGAAATCCCGGGAAAGGTTATTGGGCACCAATCACGTAACATTCCGAAACCTACTCGCTACTTTTCCCATGACCGTATACTTAAAAGCGTACGGGGAGCGAGAAGTGCATCAACCCACTTAGAAATGACAGCCTACGTAGCATCGCGATATTAATTTCTCCTCGTGATCCATCCTGAACTGATGAACTCCCAACCACAGCATAGGGACAGCGGGAATCACGGCTCCGGCCATAGGACATGTCCATAACTACTCGTGAATTTTAACCATGCCCAACCTTGAGCTCGCCTCCACCATTCTGTCAGGAGAAATAGACAATCGTTCAACGGCCGGGTGGGGCGCGGATTGCATAATATCGCGAGGACAACATGAATCTCGTAAAACGGACGAGAGCGGGAGCGATCGCGATACATCGCGATATTTCTCCGCATTCCGTGACGAGAACAACTGGATTCTTGTCAAACGGACAGCTAGTGACGCCGATTGTGTAATAATGCTACATTTTCTCGTGCCCGACCTCGAGTACAATGGAAATCTTGTCGAACGACTAAAAGTGACACCGATTATCTAAATCGCGATATTTATCCGAGTTCTATCACGAAAACTACGGGAATCTCGACAAACGGGTGAGACCAGCGCCGATCGTGTAACATCTCGATATTTCTCCGTACTTGACTGCGAAGACAGAAATCGGTTACAATCACGTAACGTCCCATAAATTTCTTCGTGATATACCGCGGGGACAAAGGAAATCTCGCCAAACGGTCAAGAGCAGAGCAACCTCTTGGCAATTATAAAAACGCCTTGTGCACAAGACGAATTATTAGCTGAAACAACTTATTTGATAATAAATATCTAGTATTTAAATATTTATTTTTATAACACCCTAAGTGAATATTATTTACTGCTTTAAACCCAGTTCATTGTTGTTTTTCTCCACCGCGTTATGAACCCCTTTGCTTGCAGACCGCATACGTATCTTGAATTCAAAGGTAACTAAAATTAACTAAAAGGTACCTAAAAAGTAACTAATTTTTATTTCATCCTTACAGTAGACACTCTGATGATGTGGAGTACAGCCATTTGATCGTTCCTTTAAAATTCTTGTGTGTTTATTCCTGTCCTGCATGATCCTGGTTACATCAGGTGTCTCAATGTCGGGGAAATCAGTTGTTTATTTTATTTTATTCAGGAAGATCCATATGGTCGCCCAATTTAAGTCGGGATATTATTGTTAAATTCACTTGTAGCCTGTATTTAAAGGCAGTAAGTTCTGTAAGTTTGTTTTCAGGGGGTGTCAAAGTTAAATCAACTCTAGTGAAGAGGTGTGTGAGTGTTTCAGTGGCAGCCCAACGTGTGGCCTTAGACATGCTGATGCGTACCAGGACAAAGGAATTAAACTGTAGGTATATTTTTCAAAATTTAGATATTTCAATTAGAGATCGCTGCTTTAGAGCCAGAATGCAATTCTGCTTTGTTGTGGGAGCGTATTGGTGAACAGCAGAATCAGACGGGGTCTGAAAGGCAATTTGTTATAGGGATGGGGGAAAATACTACAGTCAGGGAAGATTTGCCAGGGCCGGGGGGAAATTAGTTAAATAGGCAAGCTGAGATGATGGCCATGTTGGAGAAGCTTCTTTTTGAATAAAGTAATCAGTATTGACTAGGTGGAACCAAAAAGGATAATTCTTTATCCATTATAAGAAGCTTCTGTTCCGTTACAACAAGTTTGAAGGGATGGAGGAGAGGATGACTAGTTTGGAAGAAAGATTGTCAGAGAAGCTTGATGAGGTCAAGGAAAGATTGTCAGGGAAGCTTGATGAGGTCAAGGAGCAGTTGTCGGAGAAGCTTGATGAGGTGATTAGCCTAGACAGCCATGTTACTGGCCAGATTAGTGAAGTCAGTGTAGAACCCACTAATCTGGAAACTAATGTACGTGATCAGATTGCTGTTCTGGAACAGAGCATAGACTTTGAAGTAGACAAGTTGGATGCTCAACAAATGAAGTTGGCCGGGAAAATTTCTAGCCAGGCACTGGAGACTAGCCAGAAATTTCTCAGGGTAGATAGGAAGTTGAGTGATCAGAGAGAGGAAATGGTAGGAAGAGAAAGAGAGAGTGGAGATGGATGCGAGTGCTGAGGTTAGTGAGGAGAGTGGAGATGGATGCGAGAGTTGTGGTTAGTGAGAAGAAGAGTGGTGTGGAGAGTGGAGATGGATGAGAGAGTCGAGATTAGTATGTTAGGTAATGGTGTGAAGACGGTTAATGCGAATATTAGCCAGGTTAGCGAGAGGGTGACTAGGATGAAGAAAATGAAGGTAGAATTCTATGTGGTCAAAATTTGGAACTAGGAGGGAGTGAAGATCTTGTTAGGAAGTTAGCAAGTCAGTTCTCTGATGAGATTAGGGCTGCAGTGTGCATGCAGAATATAGTCGCTATTAAGGGCATGAAGAGGTCACTTGGAAGGTTAGATACTTTGAGAAAGACAGGCAGGCCACGTCAGAGGAACTGGGATCCAGGTAGAGGAGACAGGGATGTCAGGCAGGAGGATTACTGAAGAGGAAGAAATATGAAAGAGAATCAGCGGTACAGGGAAAATAATCAACTGGGGAGCAGACCATGTGAGGTAGAACAGGGAAATAGGGGGCGTGGCAATGAAAGGCAAGTTGAGAGGAGCAATAGGGCAGGAGATTTAAACTCCGACGGGACTCACTATATAGGGCAGAGGGAGAGTCCTTGCATAGTATTCCTGGTCACGCTATGGAGATTAAATATAATTTAAATGTCAAGGAGGACTTATTAAATGAGGAAATAGGTGTAGGGAAGGAAGGAAGTGAGCATATGTTTGTCCATCCAGTTATTAAGGTAGAGATTTGCATACCTGCCAACTTTTACGGTTTATCCGTAAAATTTACGGAAATTGCAGCATTTTACGGTTTTACGGATGAACGGTGTCATTTTACGATTTCGCGGACAAAAATTTGAAAAGATAATTTACATTCGATAATACCGCCCACTTCCGTACAATCGATTGTTTGCGTCGGTCGAAGGCATTCCACGATAGTCGATAACTCGTTCTTTGATATGATTCGTACTTTTAACCGTGTGATGTTTGTGTCTTCATTGTAATTGAATTTGAAGCCGGGATAACCGTTCTTCCATGTGAATCATAGGTGTCGACAGGCTCTGCTTCGCATATTCTTTGTTCCGCTCCGTTCGCTCGTTGCGATTTAAACCATATTCTTTGACCACGTGAGTTGTTCATTGTTCGCGAAGTTGGCGTTCCTTGAATGTTTTCGTCTTTTAAGGTTATGGCATATTTTAATGAAGCGTTCGAGTTTTTGTGCTATAACTTCGTGCTTCGCAGTTTCCTGTATTCCTTGGACTAATTACATTCGTTCCACGTGTGTGTGTGTTTTTTATTTCTACCATGTGCATATTCTTTCTTCACGTTGACAGTGACGTAATTAGGGCCGAGTGTCTGTTTACTTCCTTTTTGGTGGAACACAATGTGCCCTTAAGTGCGGCTGATCATGCTGGTGCTTTATTTAAGATGTTTCCCACATCAGAAGTTGCCAAGAAATATAGTTGTGGTCGCACGAAAACGACATGCTTTGTAAATAAAATGGCAAAAAATGCAACATCTGAAGTTGTTAAGTGCCTTCAGAACGGACCGGATACAGATAAATCCCTTTCCTTTCCATCAGTGAGAAACTACTTTTGTACAGCCTGTGACTACATCATCAACAAGTTTCCACTCAAGGATGACGTGTTAAAGAATGCTCAAGTTGCTAGGTTAGATAAAATTGAAGATGCACAGTTTTCTTCCATTCGTTTTTTCTTGGAAAAGTTTCCTATTAAGTTATGCAAGGAAGAGAATGAAACTACAGATGAGGTGGTGAATGAGCTTCAGAGGCAGTTCACAGCTCTTCAGGTAGATGACACTTCGGCTGCACATCAAGATGCTGCAAGTGATTCCAGTTGGGCACAAATATCAAGAATTCGTGGAGCCGATAGACTTCTTAAGTATAACCGAATTTCTAGAGTAATGCTCTCTGTTCTCACCATACCCCATAGCAATGCAGAATGTCAACGTGTTTTTAGCCTTGTGAAGAAAAATAGAACACAGTTCAGGTCATCCATGTCCAATGAATCTCTGGAGTCTATTTCTATTTTGAAGACCAGGAGTTCTGGTCGCTGGTATGACAAAACATTTTCTCATGACTTTTTGCAGGAAGCTAAAAAGACCACAACCATGACTTTAAAGTCGAACTAGCATGTGATTTGCAGTGTGTATTATATTATTTCTTGCCTGTGTTACGTTAAACAAGTTTTATTGTGTAAAGCCTTTTTCAATTATCGTATATCAGCTTAATCTATCAAGGAAGTCCTGTTATGTGTGCTCCAAACCAATATTCACCACGCCTGCTGCTGATTAACATGGATTTCTTCTGGATTGTTATGTTCATCTACAAATTATGTAAGTAGATATGATTTCATTGAAGTATCCTGTTTAAAGCATGAATTATTGTATTTTGTAGCCCAGAAGTATTATTATTTTCGTCAAGACGGGGGTATATCGAAAAGCGTTCGATTTTTTGTCGCGCGTGAATTTTACTGATAGCCCTTTTCTAAAGTTGGCAGGTATGGATTTGGGGCCAGGAGGTCGAAGCTTTATTAAGATTCAGGTAGTATGTGCAGTTGTGAGTGTAGAGAGTTCTAAGATGAAGTGAAATTGAAGGATATACACGTGGAACAAATCCCAATTTCAAATGTGCATATTGTGTCAGCTGTAGGTACTAAGTCACAGAGGATTAGGACTCAGGTTTGTGCACCCATTAGGATCAACAGGTGGAGTAAAAATCATGTGCGGTTAGTTGTGCCTAATTTAGTATATAGTCATATTTTAGGATCTGATAGGTTAGGAGACCAGAACTGTAACTTAGATTGCAGCAAGGCACAAGTGAAGTTTAGGTGGGGTGAGCAACAGGATTGGGTTAGGTTATCAGGTTGAAGGTAGAGATTCTGTTAGTGTCGCTGGATACGTTCAGGTTATTAAGGAGGTTTCTGAGGAGGAAGAGTTAGGTGGCGGCATGGTATCAAGTTGTAATTTGATCATGAGAGATGATCGTGAGTTGACTGATGTTGATCACTGTGTTGACAAGTTTGAGACAGTTGTAAAAGTTACCATGTTGGTCGAGGGTCAGAAGTCAAGAGTTGCTTGACGTTCTGAGGGAACACAGGGAGATGTTCTCGGAGAAACCTGGATGAATCGAAATAATGAATGTACGAGCATAGTTTTGACATCGCGGATAGGTCTAGCTTCAGCGGTCCTAGGTACCTGATAGCTCACTCTCACATGCAGACTGTTGGTGAGGTGATTGTTCTGTTGATCTTCTGGTGGTGGTGACCATGTGGGATGGTACTATTAGGTTATGTTGGGGGGGGTGGGGGGGGGGGGGGGCAGGGGCGTGGCTATTAATGTTATGCAGGAAGGACTGCATTTTGTGTTTTTCGCAGGAGTTTTTTTTTTTTTTTTTTTTTTTCCAACTGTGGAAGATTTGCCCAAGGAGGTTAAATTAATTGGGGATTATTGTGCAGTTATAGGTAAGATGCCTTGAAACAGCAGGGAAGGGAATAAAATTAAGATAGGAAGTCTGTTGTTGCGAGCTGCAAATCAGCCGTCGGTAGAGCAGAGTTGCGTTCATGAGGTTTTCATATTCTGGTCCGTTTGTGATAGACCGCAGGCCTGGTGCACGTGCCTACAGGTTGATTACCTATGATGACAAGGTCCTAGGGACATATAACATTGCTAACCTCAAGCTATATGTCACCTAGAGATCTTGCTCTCAAGATGACAAGACAGGTGTACTACTGTCGACCAAAATATTATGTGCACTCGAGTTTGAAGGTTGTTTGTGAAGGAACCAATAGACCTACATAAAATCCAATAACATCATCATTTTCGTCGTTCTATTTTACATTAGTTCATGTAGGTTTGGAATTTTCAATTTATATTTTAATATTTTTTATCGCAGTTGAAACACAAAAAGTCCCTGTTTTTAAGCGTGTTTCAACCATGCGTCACATTTAAGAATTATTATCTCACAAACCCGTCATCAGATCGAATTCAAATTTTAACACAATATACATTGGAATGTTGTATAACTGGTTTATTAATTTCAAACTTTTGTGTGTTCAAGAACAAAAGTTATCATTTTTGTAAGATAACTTTTTCTCGGCTCGGGGTCATTGGAAAATGTAGTTCTTGGTTGCGTTGTAATCCTTATACATCAAAAAGTTATGATGAATGACTGTGAAATACGTAAATTAAATCATTTATTTTATATCGGTTTGTATTTGTACGGGGAATTAAGACATGGTTCACCAGCTATCCTCTTCGGGAAATGCTGTACAGCGTTGCTGATATGGAGCCCATCACTTCCGAGCGAGGCGCGCCATGACGTGAGATGGAGCCCTTCTTGGCAACGCTGTACAGCTTTCACCGGAGCGGCTAACTGGTGAACCATGTCTTAATTTCCCTTACAAATACAAACCGATATAAAATAAGTGAATTAATTTACGAATTTCACAATCATACAGCATACCTTTTTGATGTATAAGGATTACAACGCGACCAAGAACTACATTTTCAAACCACCCCGAGCTGAGAAAACGTTACCTTACAAAAATGATAACAACTTTGTTTCTTGGACTCACAAAATTTTAAAATTAATATACCAGTTATACAACATTCCAATTTGGATTCGATCTGATGACGGTTTGTGAGATAATAATTCTTAAATGTGACGCTTGGTTGAAACACGCTTAAAAACGAGCACTTTTTGTGTTCCAACTGCGATAAAAAAATATTAAAATATAAATTAAAAATTCCAAACCTACATGAACTAACGTAAAATAGAACGACGAAAATGATGATGTTATTGGATTTTATGTAGGTCTATTGGTTACTTCACAAACAACCTTCGAACTCAAGTACACATAATATTTTGGTCGACAGTAGTGTATTTGTGTGAGGGACAAGGAATAAATCTAAAACCTTGTAGTTAAAGATTTATCCTTGTGGGGCGGCTTCAGTGGCGTAGTTGGTAGCATGCTGAGCTTCTATGCCCAAGATAGCGGGTTCAAACCCGGCCGAAGCCGTCGGATTTTTTAAGAGCGTTAAAAATCCCTCAGTATGCCTTCCTTCGGAGGGGAAGTAAAGCCGGCGGTCCCATGTCATAGATTTATGGCATGTTAAAGATCTTTCCACTAATTACACCTGTGTGAAACTAAATTGGATAGGTTAAGAATGTAAACAACGCTCTTAGGTTGCTACGTTCGTTGCCAAGAGCCGACTGCGGTGGCGTCTAGTAGCTAGTTCTGAACTAGGCCTAGTAGTCGTTGACGGTGGCGTTTGGCGGCAAAAGTAGGAACTATTTGAAAATTCAAAGTTGCAGTCCCTACTTGAATTAAAAAACAGATACACACACTAATACAGTCATCACAATTAACACCGGTTATCAGACAGATTCTACACACACCCAAAGTACACGGGGCTACATGACCGCGTTGTCGCAGCCCCTAAACTAAGGAACCAACCAACCAACTATCCTTGTGGGAGCGACCGCAATCAAATTTGGGGTATTTTTATTCATATCTTATTATATTTGGTTAAACTGGGGGTTGGTGCGGTGATTTTTATGTGCTTGTGTGTATTTTTGTGGACGGATTCATTTCGGATGTTCCGGGCTGACTAGACTCGCTTTCTATCAATTATCGGTTTTGGGATGTTTGATATCATAGAATACGGGGTTTATTCCAATTTATTATGTTTTGGGAACAGGGATATAAAAGACTGTATTATCACCGGAAGTAGAAGCATTATTTAATTTTGGTTTGGGGTTAATGTGTTTATTTTAACTAGTAATGTTAAAAGTTTCAATTGCTGGCTGTACTATAAGATGCATATGAATCAGAATTTCGAAGGCTGGAACTTGGCATATGAGGAAAAGTTAAGCGGTAATTCGACTTGTTTGTGTCAAGCCAGGAAATACCTGGGCTAAGAATAGCCCGAGCTCTTGATGACCCGGTGTATGGAAAAGTACTGAGTGAAGTCAGAGCGCGCTCAGCCGAATTACGATCGTCAAATGTTCTGATGTTGCCACGAATATCCGCTTGGAGAGGGCGCGCGCCGCATAATTCCGGCAGGCCGAAGGACAATCCTGGGTGGAAGGATATTCATGCACCTGTGTTTAAAATGGCGTGTTCTGAGGTCGTCTTCTTTTCATATTCTGGTCCATTTGTTATTGACCACAGGATAGGTGCATGTGCCTACAGGTTGATTACCACCGATGAATAGGTCTTAGGTACATATAACATGCTAACCTCAAGCTATATGTCACCGAGAGATCTTGCTCACGATATGACAAGACAGGAGTACTAGTGTATTTGTGTGAGGAACAAGGAGTAAATCTCTCAACCTTGTAGTTAGAGATTTTTCCTTGTGGGGGCAACTGTAACCAAATTTATTCAGTTACATAAGCTCACCCTCGGGTTTTTCGTCTTGTGTACTTAGTTTGGGGTAGTTTTATTCATATCTTATTATATAGGGTTAAACTGGGGGTTGGTACGGTGATTTTTATTTGTACCTGTGTGTCTTTTTGTGGACGGATTCATTTCGGATGTTCCAGGCTGACTAGACTCGCTTTCTATCAATTATCGGTTTTGGGATATTTGATATCTTAGAATACGGGGTTTATTCCGATTTATTATGTTTTGGGAACAGGGATATAAAAGACTGTATTATCACCGGAAGTAGAAGCATTATTTAATTTTGGTTTGGGGTTAATGTGTTTATTTTAACTAGTAATGTTAAAAGTTTCAATTGCTGGCTGTACTATAAGATGCATATGAATCAGAATTTCGAAGGCTGGAACTTGGCATATGAGGAAAAGTTAAGCGGTAATTCGACTTGTTTGTGTCAAGCCAGGAAATACCTGGGCTAAGAATAGCCCGAGCTCTTGATGACCCGGTGTATGGAAAAGTACTGAGTGAAGTCAGAGCGCGCTCAGCCGAATTACGATCGTCAAATGTTCTGATGTTGCCACGAATATCCGCTTGGAGAGGGCGCTCGCCGTATAATTCCGGCAGGCCAAAGGACAATCCTGGGTGGAAGGATATTCATGCACCTGTGTTTAAAATGGCATATTCAGTGTTCTGACCATCTTCTTGCTTATTCAGCAGAGTCCATGTCTACTTGCGCACAGGGTCGTGCTTACAGGTCATGGTATCGTAACACGAACCGCAGACTTTATCAAACTACTGAGCTCTTGGGGGCTATTGGTAGCTACGTTGTATTTCAAGGATCGGTCCAAATACCATAGTCTGTTGGTAATGCTTTTATCACGCCCGGAAGGATGATCACCACTCGTGAAGTCGTGGAGAGAGGGAGAACTGCGTATCAACCTCGAAGAGAAAGAATTAGAAGTGAAACGGTCTGTAACATGTGTGGAATTTGTGTACAAACTCTACGATTTGTAAAAAATGTATAGGAGGCTGTCATGCCTAGGTTTGAGCGACTACAAGTGTTGTCCTATTTATCGTGTGTAAATTCAGTGAACCAAGGTACTGTATCACTATATTGAAGTGATATTAAAGGGTATTTTTCTTGTGTTGTACATTATGTATATATGTGGAGTACAGCCAATAGATCGTTTCTTTAAAATACATGTGTGTTTATTCCTGTCTTGCATGATCTTGGTCACATCAGTAGAACGCATGTATAATGCCCCACACCTGGGATAAAGGGGTCTCATCATCATCATCTTCCTTCCAAGTATTGGGCCAAATGTCCCGTTACGGTCTTGCACTTTCCCTCCATCTCTTCATCGGACGTCCTATCGATCTATTTCCCCGTGGCTGGTAGCGAAGGATCTCCTTTGGTAATCTTCCAGGTTCCATCCTTTGGACATGACGCTTCCAGTTCTCTTGGTAGTCACAAATGTATGTAGTTATTGGTTTCACTTTTAGTTCCTTCAGCACATACTCGTTTCTCTTATGATCCCATTTAGTATAGCCTGCTGTTCGGCGCATAAAGGTCATTTCGCGTGCTGTGAGTCTGGAGATGTCCTGAGATCTTATTGTCAATGCCTCGCTGCCATAGCACAGGGTTGGTCTGGCTAATGTGTTATACAAACGCAAGCGTGTATGCCTTTGGACAAGAGATGGCTTCATGACGTGATTGATGATTCCTGTTGTTCTGGTATAATTAGTTATTTTTGCAGTTATGTCTCGTTCTTCTTGAAAAGATAAATTATATCCTAAATACTTGAATTCGTTAATTCTTTCTAAAATTTTACCATCCAGACAAATTTTACTGGGGATAGGGTCCTTACCTTTAAAGGCCATTACTTTAGTCTCAAGTCTGGCTGCGTGGCTCAGGGGTAACGTTCTCGCTTGCTGAGCCCAAGGTTGCAGGTTCGAAACCTGGCGCAGTCAGCTGGCATTTGAGGGTGCGCAAATGCGAGGGAGCCGTGTCAGTAGATTTACTGGCACGTTAAAGATCCCCTTCGGGGCAAAATTCCGGCACCCCGGCGTCTCTAAAAGCCAGTGTAGTTAAAAGGGACGTAAAACCAATAACATTATTTTTATTCATTATTACTTTAGTCTCAATGTTGGGAAAATCAGTTGTTTATTTTATTTTATTTGGGAAGATCCATATGATCAACCTTGGCCTGTATTTAAAGCCAGTAAATTCTGCAGGTTTATTTTCAGGAGGGTATCAAAGTTAAATCAACTCTAGCAAGAAAGTGTGTGTGTGTGTTTCAAGGTGTTGATGTGTACCGAACTCTACAGAATGTTGCTGAATGGCATTCATCGTTGCACGTGTTGCAAATTCTATAGCAGAGATTTAGTGATGGGACACTAAACGCATAGTTGATGAGATGGCAGTTGATATTTGAAAGCGGAGATGGCAGGTTAGTGTCGTGCGGAGCTTATGTGCTTGTGGGCATGCGCCATTCTGGCGTATTCAACTATCACCCGACCACTGGAAAATGGAGTCAACGCATCAGCACACCGTCGCCTCTATGTAAACTACAACTATACATTTTAGTAGCTAGTGCTATGTTTCTGCAAACAAAAATTCAACCCTTTCTATGCAAATTTTGGTACTCGAGGTATTTTTCAACTCGTCCGAAGCAAGTTAGTTTTCTATGTAAAGTTTGGGATTATGGCTGGCATACTGTTTTTGAATTATTTATTGATAAGCCTTTTGAGAATGCGGATTTATATCAGACCATGAGTGACAGTATCGTCATATTTGCGTTTCAGTATCTTCGCCACACTATTTTTTTTTTTTGTGGATCTGATAGTATTCAATTTAACATAATTTTTATGGATTATGGAGATTTTCATAGTTATGCAGAATTTAATCATTTGGAGTAGATGTCCATATTATAAAATAATATATTGTCAGAAATTTGATTTTTCTGTGATTAATGAGTGAATAATATTAATAATAATATGTTTGAACAAGTTGGAAATGAATCTGTGTGTTGGATCATAAAATGGCATATTTTGAAAATAATTTAATAATAATTTTGACAATTTTTGAATGAAATTTTTCGAATGTGTATAATAATTCCTGGTGAAATACAAGCTGTTGTATGATAATTTAAAAATTCGGTTAACTAATTTTTCTCTTAGTTAAATAAATGCATAATGAATCTATTGAATATAGGTTGGGTTGTCCGATTTAATTATGTAGTTATGTGATCAGCAAAATGAATAATCGATATTTTTCAGAATTAAATATTGTTAATCAAGACAGGAAAAAATGAATTTATGAATTTTGATCGAATTTATTCGATCTAGTGTTGCAGCCAAGTGTGAAAATAAAATTCAAAATATTCAAGATATCAGAAATCATTGAGTGGAAAGATCACGTATTGTATTGATAAAATTTTAAGGCTGTTATTGTCAATTTTTGAGCTGATTGTTGAAAACGAGCGATTTTTATAAAAAATTAACAATATAAAAATACTTTCACATAAAATGTAGTCTATAAGTTAGGAATTTCCATAAACAGCCATGGAAACTCGGAAAATCTTACGGACACGAAATTCAAAAGTTTAGATGACTTTGGGAAATGTGAAAATGGAAATATTGAGTTGTAAATAATATTCCAGATGTCAGATAGGACTGCTAATTTTAATGACCATCTTGGAAGGGGGTATGTAGATAAGTAAATAATCAAAGTGGATAACAGAAAGGACTATTAATTTTCTTGTTATTACCCAAATAAGTGAAAATTATTTGTTGTCGAAAAAGTATAAATTGTGGTGAATTTTTCAAGTCGATCAAATGGATTGAGTTTTGTTATCAGTACCTATTAGACAGGTTCCCACGGGGAATGGGGTGTTTATTCTTTCAGGTCAGGTTTTATATTTATTTTTCTCCCTATGAAAATAGTATTTTATTTTAGGATGTGTTATGAAAGAAAGTAAAATGTGATATTATATTTCAGAAACTGTGACATTTATATTTTCCTGTTCCTTACTGAAGTGTGGGTCTCGAGATCAGCTAAGCTAGCTTTTGTTTTATGTTCACCCAGATAGACCCTGAGATGCTTTTGAGTCTCGTGCTGAGCTGATTTCGAGATCCATGCATATATGGGCGTTGGACTTCGGTCAAACGGGCACAGTACCAAAGGGCCTAAATGCAGGGAATGGAGAGGTCTGTCCGAAGTTTCAAGTAGACAGTGTTACTCGCAGGTTCCAAAGGGTAAGTATATAAAATTTGGTTCAGATCGGTGAAACGGTGTAGTTTTGTGCCAAAGGGCCTAAAGGCAGGGAATGGAGAGGTCTGTCCGAAGTTTCAAATAGACAGTGTTACTCGCAGGTTTCCAAACGATAAGTATATAAAATTTGGTTCAGATCGGTGAAATGGTGTAGATTTGTGCCAAAGGGCATATATGCAGGGAATGGAGAGGTCTGTCCGAAATTTCAAGTGGGCAGGGTTCCAAAAGGAAAGTATGAAAAATGTGGGTCAAATTGGTGAAACGGTGTAGATTTGTATAAATAACAGACAAACAGACCAACATTGAGCTTTATAGATCTATTAGCAGAAGTACCCGTTCTTCGAGCGGTCTTCGGTATTAATAACCTGATGTTATTGAGCTACTGTTGCAATGGTTAGTGGCTTGTCATTCCTTTATAAGTTCATAAAAGGAAGTTAGCTTTCTGGGTATATATCACAGACACTGCTAATGTAAGGGTCTTAAAATGTGGTTTTCGGAGACCCTTTATAGACTCCACAGTTTTGTGTCTCACATTGAGAAGCGCAACATATGCTTTGATCGTCCTTCCAGGATAATTTTTATTTTTCGCCTATTTTAGCACGTATTTTGAAAAGTTTTTCCCTATACCCATCCTTCTATGAGAAGTATGGTGAAGAGTTTTATAAATGATTGGTGTATTGACTCTCATAGATACCATACTTTTACAATGCTTCGAGCACCCAAACACGAGTTACAGGTGTACATAACGACAGACAGACAAATCCACTTTTTCTTGTATCCGTCAAAAATCATTCCGTAAAACAAAATCAAAAATTGAATTTAAAAAAATCATAATTATATTTATACATGGGTGTATTTAGTGTATATAGTCTATATACACGAGAGCAAAGGTACTTAGTACCACTAACTCTATTGGCTACAACATATCACCCAGATATCCAAATATGGATACATCAACCACACAGTATCGAACAAAATCCTTACGATGAACCCGTTTTTTCGACAAAAAGGAAAGATTTGTTAAAATGTGCTCTCAAACTAAATTTACCTTACGTGTGCTTCCTGACGTGAAAATAAAATTGAAAACCTCGTAGACGAAACGCAATACACGTCACATAAAAGTTGACCCTCACCGTCGCGCAAAGTACCCATCGCCATGAAGACCCTTTTAATATTTTTACAAGCATGAAAATTTAGGTTTTTTTAGTTTTCAATGGCCACAATTCCTAAAAGCCACAAAAAATACTATTTCCATTCCAGAATATTTGAAAATTATGTTGCAGTTTGGAGATATAATAGACCTTCTGAACAACATTGCAATGTAAATCGCGTGAATAAATGCTAGGGTGTCTCTTGATCCCCTTAAGCGCATTATACGTATTGATGAATTTATTGTTCACCCTAAGTTGGTTCCGTGATAACCTTATAGCCATTAGCAAACTTTCACAGAAATGTAATAAATGGATACTTGGCTATATAGTACCCCCTCGCCAATAATACCCCCCTTATTTTTCTAGAGCTAAAATACAAAATTCTTGGAAATCGCTTATAGTACACCTCCTTAATTATAGAGAGTCACAATACAACATTCTTGAAAATAAACGAATTCTTAAAAAAAAAAAAAATTACAACTGAAATTCGTTCTCTTTTATGACAAAAATACTTTTCTTGTCACTCTATTTTGTTATCGACTGGCTGCATGGCTCAGGGGTAACGTTCTCGCTTGCTGAGCCCAAGGTTGCAGGTTCGAAACCTGGCGCAGTCAGCTGGCATTTGAGGGTGCGCAAATGCGAGGGAGCCGTGTCAGTACATTTACTGGCACGTTAAAGATCCCCTTCGGGGCAAAATTCCGGCACCCCGGCGTCTCTAAAAGCCAGTGTAGTTAAAAGGGACGTAAAACCAATAGCATTATTATTTATTATTATTTTCTTATTTTGTTATATGACCGCCATTTTGCTTACACGTTCCGAGTACGCGATTGGGCAGGATAAGGAATTTTGTTGTCAATAGGCTTCACCCGATATACAATAGATGGTGCCACTCTATTGGCTAAGTTGAAGCGCCATGTTTAAAACCTGCCAATGAAAGTTATGGTTTCATATCTTGCCTGCATTCTTTTCTTTAGTATACTTTGTATTGCAATTTGAAGTGGTGTTTGCGACAGTCTTCTTATTTTAATTTTAAACACATTTCATTTGTTGCAAGAAACGTCTGTGTTTGTGCGACATGTTATTGGTATATTAACGTGAAAAGAAGCCTAGAAATATGGTAAAGAACCAACCCTATGACAGGCAGATGGGAGAAGAGGGAGGAATAATAACAGTCATGAATATACTTCACTGCCGGACACACCAACAATAGGGGCAGAGGACCTCGTAGTTCCGCGTGGAGTGTCAGACGAGCACGTGGCAACTCGCTGAGCTTGGGGTCGAGAGAGCGCGCGTATGTAAATAACAAGCGCACATAACACATAATCAAAGTAAAAGCATTGTCACAGAAGATGTTGTGTAAAGTCCTTCACCTGTATCTACACATTTCTGGCATCTTCTAAGGAAATTTCCATTCACACGCATCAGTTCATCTACCGAGATAGCCTCAATTTCTCTCGTGATATTTAGTTTGAGTTCATCTAGTGAGTTGTTACATAAAGCTTATTTTTCAATTGTCCCCATAAATAAACATTGAAGCAATAGGCTTTAACACTCAGCAATACTGCATTATAAAATTTTGAAACACAATAACAGTTAAACAATAACCACCTACACTCGTTATAAACTTATAACACGCGTAACTTAAAATAGGCTATAAACAAAATAACAAAGTCAACTTTACTCGTCAAATCCTGCGTCGCAACTGTCTCAGCTCCATGTTGCAATGTGCTCGTCTGACCTTTGGCTCGACCTTCTACCGGCAGCGCTGCCTGCCCCACTCAATGTTCTCTGAAGACTGGGTTCAAAAGTCAACCGATAAAGAGAGAAGTGATTCAACAATGATGGTTGTATCATGAATTTTTTAATATGTGCCATAAGATTGTCGCCTTCTTTGGCATGAAGTTATTGGACTTTAGCCATCCTGTTAGAATGGTCAGTGTAAATTTTTCCTTTCTCCTGAATGTCTTTCTCTTTTTAACCTCAGTGTGTCAAGGTACAGATATAAGAATTATTGTTGACCTTAGGCTATTAACGAGGTTGTCGTGTAGCATACTGTGTCATTTTAAGATTATGCGTTTCGACCGTAATGCGGTCATCATCATATCACAGTTGGGTGCAAGCTAGTCAAGTGTGAATACCTGTGCGACGACTGCACCTGAATAGAATACTCTAATGCCCCTTAATCAGTGAATAATGTTTATGAACAAATTGATGGGGTCGCCATGGGCAGTCCCCTTAGTCCGGTGATCGCGAATTTCTTCATGGAACAATTTGAACAAATAGCACTAGAGACCGCACCTTTGAAACCTAAAGTGTGGCTACGATACGTGGACGATACCTTTGTAATATGGGGCCATGGTAAAGATCAATAAAATCTGTTTTTACAACATCTTAACAGCCAGAACTCGAACATTCAGTTTACCATGGAGTTAGAAAATGAACAGAAAATCGCGTTTCTCGACGTTATGGTAACGAAGACCGCTGATCTAACTTTGGGACATACAGTTTACCGTAAGCCGACCCATACTGACCGATATCTACATAAGACGTCCAACCACCACCCACGACAGAAATACGGAGTTATAAATACACTGGCTGACCGCGCTAAAAGAATTTGTGATAAGCAGTGCCTAAAACAAGAAATTGAACACCTCAACGAGGCCTTACGCGCGAATGGGTACAGCCAGAAAGATATCCAGCGAGCACTCCATCCGAGATGTCCAACTACAAGGGTAATTGGAGTCAAGCAGCCCCTGGCTAGAGCTTTTCTTCCATATATAAAAAAGGTCACGGACAGAATAGGGAGGCTACTCAAGTCCCATGATATAAAGACCATATACAGGCCTACACGAAAAATTAAGGACATGTTTAGGTCCGCTAAAGATAAGCGACATCCTCATACCGCGGCAGGGGTTTATAAAATCCCGTGTGATTGTGGCCAAGTATATATTGGAACAACGAAAAGAAGTATTGCCACTCGCCTCAAGGAGCACGAACGACACAGACGGCTGGGACAAACAGATAAATCCACTGTAGCAGCACACTCGCTACTCGCAGGTCACGATATAAGATATGGAGACACCGAAGTTCTGTCCACCACGGTGTCTTATCATGCCAGGCTACAAAGGGAGGCCATTGAAATCCTGAAGCATACTAACAGCTTCAATCTTAAGGAGGAAGCAGAACGTGTGAACAGAGCTTGGCTTCCAGTCCTTAATCCCCTCAAGCCTGCCCTTATTGACCGTCGTAGACGAGAAGATGCATCAGACGAGCAGCCCTGTCCTTGATGCATTACTTTTATGTGGTACGCCGTTGCTATGGTAGCCTCTATGTGTGGGTTGTTGACTATTTATATATCTTCTGTTTACTTGTTTTACCTCGCTTTATGTAACCTGTGAACATGCTGAACGCAGTATTCAGCGAAACGTCAGGACGACAAAATGTCCTTGGAACACGACCTATAAGCCCGCGAAACGGAGATTCCTATTTTAATACAGGTCTTTTTTTTTTTTTCCTTTCTTTTTTTATTTCTTTTCAGAAAAGTGTGTTATATAAGTTATATAGTTAGCGTGTTGGCCGACTGAAAAGTGTAAATTGATAGTTTGTACAGCAACACTGAAAGAATGTCTTCAAAACTTAACATAGCATACTGTATTCTTGCAGATAATCCAGAAAGAGGGGATCGACTCACTTAACCCGACGGAGTTGCAGCAGGCCTGCCGAGCTCGGGGTATGAGGGCGTATGGTGTATCTGAAGCCCGACTCAAACAACAGCTTGCTCAGTGGCTGGATCTCAGTCTCAACGAGAAGGTTCCACCTTCTTTGTTGCTGCTCTCAAGGGCATTGCTGCTACCTGACACTATCCCAGCTAGTGACCAGCTCAAAGCAACTATATCTGTCCTGCCTGATTCTGTGGTAAGTTTACATTAGAAAACATTTCTAACAAGGGACATACTTGGAGTTTCTTCCTCTTCTAACACGGCTTCGGTGGCATAGTCGGCAGCATGCTGAGCTTCTATGCCCAAGGTTGCAGGTTCAAACCCGGCCAAAGTCGTCGTTTTTTTTTTTTTAAGAGCGTGAAAAATCCCTCAGTATGCCTTCCTTTGAAGGGGAAGTAAAGCCGGCGGTCCCATGTCATAGATTTATGCCATGTAAAAGAACCTTCCACTAATTAAACTCGTGTGAAGCTAAATTGTAGGTTAGATTTCGTTAAAACTCTCTCAAAGTTCCAACTTTCACCACTACGTGTTGGTGACATTTGGCAGCGAAAGTTGGAACTACTTGAAATTGAACGGAACTTGTAGCTCACAACATGGGTGTCCGCATTGAAGCAGCTACAGCCTCTGGCGAGCCGAACATGTCCTCGGACACTCCCGGCACTAAAAGCCATATGCTAATTAATAATAAATAAATAACTCCCTCTTCTGGTAATCCATAACAAATAGGCCTACTTTTTTTAGTCACATGTAATTATTTTTTTCAGTGTTTCCCCCCCATTTCCCAGTCATCATCATCATCTTGAGCAGTTTCCAACCGCTGGTCGGGTCTGCTTGGAACATAAGCCTCTCCATCGTTTCCTGTCCATCCACCATCTCTCGTCATTTACTGTGTCCCAGCACACTCCTCTTTCCTCCACACTCTTCTTAACTCCTTTTGTCCATCTGTCCCTTGGTCTTCCCCTTGGCCTCCTTCCCGTCATTTCCATTCCAAACATCTTCTTCGGTATCCTCTCCTCTTGCATCCTCCTCACATGTCCATACCATTGTAGCCTAGATCGCTCTATTCTATTTTGCAATGGTTCCTCTCTTACCATCTCCCTGACTCTCTCATTCCTTACTCTGTCCATTCTTGTCACTCCTACCCTACTCCTCTGGAACTTCATCTCCACTGCTCGTATTTTATTCTTGTCCCTTTCCTTCATCACCCATGTTTCTGAACCATATGTCAAAATTGGCACAAAGTAGGTCTTGTAGATGATTCCTTTACATTTTTGTGGTACATCTTTATTCCATATCATCCCCCTAACACTCTTGAAAAATCCATCTGCGCACCTTCCCCTCTCATTTATTTCCATCCTATTGCCTCCCTTTTCTTCAATTATGCTTCCCAAGTACTTGAAGCATTCTACTTTCTGCAACTGCTGTCCTCCAAGTGTTATGCCCATATCCAGTCTGTTCTTCTTCCTCGTTGTGATGACCACTTCACTCTTTTGTGCTGAGAACTTCATCCCATATGATAACACTACCTTGTCTCACTCATCTAATTGCTCTTGTACTTCTTCCTCATCCTCTCCCCATACCAGAAGGTCATCAGCAAACAACATTGCCTTCATTTTCCTTTCCCAGTAATTGGGATTAAATTTTGTTGACCGACTGAAATCTTACAATATCGACTGAAAGTTGCCATTTATTTGTTTATAAGGCAACACTGAAAAATGGCTTTAAAGCTTTCTATACATGTGGATAATACAAATTGGAAGTCACAGAAACAGTGGTCCTTCTCAAGCAACAGGTGCCATCTGCAGTGGCGGATCCAGGCCTTGCGGGGCCCTGACGATATGATAAGGTGGGACCCGCAACAATAGGAAATAAAAAAATATCTCATCCAATGGAATATAGTTTGGTAATAATAATAAAATAAAAGAATAGTTACAATATTCTGAATGCACTACAGTACTTTTTTTTTTAACAATATGAAAGAAACCTTTAAGTCCCCTTGAAGAAGATTATGTCATCATCATCATCATCATCTTGCACAGTTTCCAGCCAAGGCCGGGTCTGTTAGGAACACAAGCCTCTCCAATATCTTCTGTCTTCCCACCATCTCTCAGCCTCCACCCTTGTCCCGTCTTCTCCTCTCTTCTTCACGCTTTCTTCCACCCCCTTCAGCCACCTGTCTCTCGGTCTTCCTCTCGGTCTCTTTCCTTCCCACTTCGTCTCGTGTACCCTCCTGGGTATCCTCTTCTCCTCCATTCGTTTTACATGTCCATACCATCTAAGTCTAGATTTCTCTATATCATCCTGTAATGGTTCCTCCTTCATTAATTCTCTGGTCCTCTCATTTCTTATTCTGTCCATCTTTGTAGCTCCAATACTGCTTCTCAAGAACCTCATCTCACTGGCCTGTATTTTGCTCTTCTCCCTTCCTTTCATAACCCAGGTCTCCGAGGCATACGTCAGGATAGGGACATAGTACGTCCGATATATGATCTTTTTGCTGTTCTGAGGGACATCCTTGCTCCATAACATGCTTCTCACACTCCTCCGGAATGCTTCTGCCTGTCTCCCCCGCTCATTTATTTCTCTATCGTTTCTTCCATTATCTTGTATCAGGCTTCCCAGATACTTGAAACTCTCCACTTTTTTCAGCTGTTCCCCACCAATTGTTATTTCCGTTGTGGTTCTTTCCTTCTTCCTTGTTGTGATCGAGTAGCACTGAGGGGAGAGACCGTAGAAATAGTGCAAGTGTATGCTCCACAAGTAGGCTGCGCCTCTGAAGAGGAGGAGGAGTTTGAAGAGGAATTTCAGAAGCAGCTGGTAGGAAGAAATATGATTGTTATGGGGGATCTGAATGCCCATGTAGGAAGAGAAAGAGAAGGTTATGAGAGTGTTCTAGGACCAGAGGGTTGGGGCGGAAGAAATGAGGAAGGAAAGAGACTGTTGGACTTCTGCCAGAGGAACAGCCTGCTAGTTGGGAACTCCTGGTTCAAGAAAAGAGAGAGCCACACAATCACATGGTACAGTGATGACTTGACCAGGAAGTCGGTGGTCGACTATATACTGTATGAGAAAGAACTAAATAAGAACATCACGGACATCAAGGTTATACCATCAGAGAACCTGGATAGCGACCATCGATTGCTGGTAATGAACCTTAGAGGGAGTAAGGAGAAGAAGGGACTGAGAACCAGGAAAAAATAAGAAGATTATGTAAACTATAAAAATTAAAACATTACTTTGTGACTTTTTTCCTGGCTGAAGTCTTTTATTATTTCACTGGAATCTAAACTTGCTAAATGGTCACGGGAGGTCATAGCTGCACTGAAAAAAGGAATATGAATTATAAATTAGTTTGAAAAGTATAATTAATTAATTAAATTTAAGAAAATCCGTGGCGCAGGGCCCTGGGTGGTCGCCCTCCCTAGATCCGCCCCTGGCCATCTGTATGTGCACCACAACACTGTCCAGGTATTTGTGTGTTGTGTGCGAGAGTGGCACCATGGGGTGCATTAGTCCCATGAATGCTGATTATTGAAACGTACCTGGAATGGAGGACACACAGTTCACAAACGTATTGGATGACATACAATGGTGATTCTATTATTTAAACTAGTTTCCATGATGGTTCCGTATTGACGTACTAAATAGTTTGAACAACAAATTGTATATCAGGGTGTCTACCGGTAACGAAAGTAACGAAAAAGTAACGAATTTCACAAATGGGTAACGAAAGTAACGAATTTTACAAACGGGTAACGAAAATTTTCTTAAGGCGGGTTGAATCATTTAAACTCGCGCCGTTAGGCTCAGAGATTGCAAGTTTCACGCAAGCGGCGCCGTGCCTATTGCTTAGTACTAAGGTATATGTCTCCGTGCCCGACCTCAAGGAAATACATACCGAGGATACCTTGAGCGGTATACATCGGTTCAACGTATATTTTCGGCATCAAGAAGTCTTTAAGTTTCGTGTGAAATATTTTTCTGTGTTACTGTATTAGGAAACCTGACTTTTCGCGAGACTTATATTCGCGAATACTTCCGAAACTAAAAAGAAATCTCTCATTTCTGTTATTTGGAAACTATGTCAAATTGAAGTCCAGAAATAACGCGAAATAATTTAATGTCGCAATCTTGCAAAATGTTACCGTTTCGAAAAAAATGCGAAAAATCTTCGAAATACATATAACTTATTTAGAAAATATGTCAAGTAAATTTGCGACATTCAGTATGGTTAAATCGAAATTCCGTTATAAGTCGATTTTTCCTTCGAACTTTCGTTCCATCGGATATATAACCTAACCGATTATTTCGATAACTTGTTGATAATTCTTGGTTCTCAATCGAAATAAAACTTGCCCTCTTGTCGTATTATTCGTGCAATCCTCTCAGAACAATTCGTAATATTCGATATCGTTCCTACTTCGAATGTTCATCCTCCAAAATCGCATCCTCAAGACAGCCGGCTGACCGCACGACTTGCCTGCGGGAATCTCGTCAAACGGACCGAGATCGACGTCAGTTTCGTAAAATCATAAAACCCGTCCCCTATCGTGAACTTGTGACCACGAGGACTGCGGGAATCCTGTCAAAGGTGATTGGGCACCCTTCACGAAACCTACTTGCCACTTTTCCTATGACCGTATACTTAAAAGCGTGCGGGGAGCGAGAAGTGCATCAACCCACTTAAAAATGGCAGCCTACATAGCATCGAAATACTAAATCCTCCTCGTGATCTACCCTGAACTCATGAACTCCCAACTACAGCATAGGGACAAAGGGAATCACGGCGTCGACCGAACAACATGTTCATAACTACGCGTGAATTTTAACCATGCCCAACCTTGAGCTTGCCTCCGCCATTCTATCGGGACACATAGACAGGCAGACAATCGTTGAACGGCCGGGTGCGGCGACGATTGCATAATATCTCGAGGACAACGTAAAACGGCCGAGAGCGGCAGCGATTTCGATACATCGCGATATTTCTCCGCATTCAATGACGAGGACAACTGTATTCTTGTCAAACGGACAGTAGTGGCGCCGATTGCGTAATAATGCTATATTTTCTTGTGCCCGAACTCAAGGACAATGTAAATCTCGTAGAATGGCTAAAAGTGACGCTGATGATCTAAATCGCGATTTTTCTCCGTGTTCTATCGTGAAAACTACGGGAAGCTCACCAAACAACTGAGACCAGCGCCGATCGTGTAACATCTCGATATTTCTCCGCATTTGACTGCGAAGACAGAATTCGGTGACGATCGCGTAATTTCGCATTCATTTCTTCGCGACCTACCGCGGGGACGAAGGAAATCTCGCCAAATGGTCAAGAGCTGAGCAACCTCTTGGTACCGTAATAATAACAACATATTGTGGACAAGACGACATATTAGCTGAAACAACTCATTGGATATTAAATATCTATACTCTGTGAGCTGCCTGAATAGGATTGACATTTCGCCGGAAATTCCACGTCAGTCATCACCCCTCTGCCTCTTGACCAATCCATGTTCTCATAGTTGATGTCATAATACTCTGCGTTGCAATATTACAGCCCACGAGCTTCAGTGCCTGGTCAGCTGTATCTCTAGCTTGTACAGTTTGGCAATCTCGTACTCAGACCACATGGCGAGACGAGAACTGTCAATCCTATCCTGGCAGCTCACAGAGTATAGTATATATTTATTATTTTTTAAATTTTTATAACATCATGTGAATTTCATTTAAAGCGGCTTCGGTGGTGTAGTTGGTAGCATGCTGAACTGCTGTGCCCAATATAGCGGGTTCAAACCCGGCCGAAGTCGTCAGATTTTTTAAAAGCGTTAAAAATCCTTCAGTATGCCTTCCTTCGGAGGGGAAGTAAATCCGACGGTCCCATGTCATGGATTTATGGCATGTAATGGATTCTTCCACAGACAAAACTTGTGTGAAGTTAAATTGTTAGGTTATATTTCGTCGGAACGCTCTATCAAAGTTCCAACGTTCACCACTAGGTATCATTGATGTCTGGTAGCAACTTGAAATTGAACGGAACTTGTAGCTCACCCTAAGGGTGTCCGTTGGAAGCAGCTACAGACTCAGACGAGCTGAACATGTCCTCGGACACTCCCGGCACTAAAATCCATACGATAAATAAAAAACTTCTTTAGAAACAGTTCATTGTTGTTTTTCTTCACCGCGTGATGAGCGCCTATGCTTGTAGACCGCAGACGTAACTTGAATTCAAAGGTAACTAAAATTAACTAAAAGGTAACTAAAAGGTACCTAAAAAGTAACTAATTTTTACTTCATCCTTACAGTAGACACCCTGATCTGCCTTAGTCGATACATAAACGAAAATAAATTATAATTACACTTGCTCCTGGTACATGTTTCGGGGATTAATTGCTTTTATCCCGTTCATAAGACAATCTCTTCATAATTGATACCTTGACTTAACCTGAAGTTATGCATTGAGCTAACCTCATTGCTATTTGAAGTTGTTCCTTCCACGCTCGTCTAGTTCGGATGCAGGCATTTGATTTTGGACCTGTTGAGCATAAGGCTTCTTCATTGGTTGTGTTCATATGGTGAGTATTGTGATTTTTGCCAATTCAAGCTTCGACCAGTGTTTTGGAGCGGATTTACGAATTAACTGTCCACTGATTCTCTGTGTTTTGATGGCTGAATATCATCGCTGTTACATATATGTTTTTAGTTTTGCTCAACATTTTCCTGTGACCTATTTATATGGTGCACCATATTAAGTTAAATAGCCATTTATTTTTTGAGTGCTACGCTATCTTATATCTTTCTTCGGATATTTGTCTTGGCTGATGAAGGGGATGAAAGCAATTAATCCCCGAAACATGTACCAGGAGCAAGTGTAAATATAATTTATTTTCGTTTATGTATTGACTAAAGCAGATATACAATTTGTTGTTAAAACTATTCAATGGTGAGGACACACAAATGTGTGAAGATGCATTGGATAGATCGAGAGATTATAAATAACAATATATATTTTTTTAAATGAATGCGGCCAATGCATTAAAATCTGAGTCGGATTACCCCTATCTGCTCTCAACTTCTTAACTTCATGTTCAGTCCTACCTTAAGTTTCTTCCTCCATCCTAGTCACCCTCTCGCTGACCTTACTAAGATTCTCATCAACCTTCTTCCCTAGTATAGCAATTTCACCGCTACTGATGACTAGCTTCTGTTCAACCATGGCCTGTTTCTAACCTCTTCCACTTTCTTACCACTCTCCTCTCTGCTCTTCCAATTTCCTATACCCTGGAAAATTTCTGGCTAGTCTCCAGTGCCTGGCTAGAAATTTCCCCTGTCAACTTCATATGTTGACCATCCAACCTTTCTACCTTAGAGTCTAACCTCTGTTCCTGGGTATCAATCTGACTACCTAGCTTAATTTCCAAATTAGTGATTTCTACTCTGACTTCACTAATCTGACAAGTAACACGGCTGTCTAGGCTAGTCACATGCTCCTTGATCTCATCTATCTTCACAGACAACTGCTCCTTCAAACTACTCATCTTGGTAGACACCTGAGTAGTTATCCTATCCTCCATACTACTCATCTGGCCTTCAAAACTACTATTCTGGAATAGGATCCTCTCTAACATGGCCATCATCGCAGCCTAACCACCACCTCTCTCTGCCACATCAGAAGTATTGCCATCCTTTACCTCTGAATTAACACTACCTTCAGAGCTTGTGCTCTTGTCATCTTAAACCCTCATTTAATTCATTTCCTCCCTGCCCTAATAAATCTCCCATGACTCTACTGTTTTCCCCCATCCCTGCACCAATCATACTCCCTCTGATCCTGCTGTTCACCATCACCCTCCTTCAATAAAGCAGAATTGCATTCTGGCTCTAACGTAGCCATCCCTATTTGAATTATATAAAATGACAATTAAGATATGCACACAGTTTAATTCCTGTGTCCTGGTACGCATCAGAATGCCTAAGGCCACACGTTGGGCTGCCACTGAAACACTCGCACACCTCTTCGCTAGAGTTGATTTAACTTTACATCCCCTGAAAACAAACTTCCTGAATTTATTGCCTTTACCTACAGGCTACAAGTGAATTTAACGTTAATATCCCGACATTGAATGGGCACCGGGGTTGGCCATACGGACCTTTCCGAATAAAATAAAATAAAACAACTAATGCCCCGACATTCAGAACCCCTATCCCCAGGTGCAGGGCATTTTGCATGCGTTCTGCTGATGTACCAAGATCATGACAACACAGGAATAACCACACATGAATTTAAAAGAAACTATCTATTGGCTGTACTTCACATTTATACTGTACATTATATACAAGACAAGAAAATACACTGAAATACAATTCAATTTTGGGTACAGTATCTTGGTTCACAGATTCTACACACGATATTTAGAAAAACAAACTTGTGGTCAATTTGACCTAGGCATATCAGCCTCGTATGCATAATTTACAAATCGTGCAGTTTGTACACAAATTCTAACACACGTTCAGACTGGTTCAAATTCACTTTCTTTCTTCTCGATGTTGTTTCGTAGTTCTCCCTTCCCTCCATGACCTCACGTTGAAATGTTTTATGGGTATTTTTATGGGCATGATAAATGTATTACCAACAGTCTGTGGTTTATGGACACAGCCATTAAATTTGGTTTCAAATATTCCCAAAGGAAATATGATGTTAGTTTCCATTTGAGCGCATGTAATATCAAATAATATGATAAAATGGCCCGGTTCTCAGTATATGCTGGCCACGCGTCTCGGTGAGGTGTACCATACCAACTGACGAGCCCAATGGTACTCTGGGGTGAAACACTGGCAGTTATAATTTGAGCTAACCGGGCCATTTTATCATATTATTTGATGATACATCCATTAAATACAATGTAGCTCGCCAATAGCCGAAAAGAACTCGGAGGTTCCCCAAAATGTCTCTACTGTTCGTGTTACGATACCATGACCTGTAACCATGACACTAGGCGCAAGATGACATGGACTCTGCTGTTTAGCAAGAACACCAGTTCAAATCACGCCATTTTAACCTTTTGGCTTATGAATGAAAGGGGAATAATAAGATCTGGCAATAACCAGGAAGAGGTTAAAATAAGAAAAAGAGTACGACAAGGATGCTCGCTATCTCCTTACTTATTTAATTTGTATGTCCAAGATGCCATAAATAGGATAAGAGAAGAGATTCAAGTTGGAGTAAATATACATGGGGAAAAGATTGACATGCTCCGATTCGCAGATGACATTGCTTTAACAACAGTGGGTTCAAAAGTTGGACATTCAGCTATAACGCATAACACTAATGCCTGAAGTGAATCAATGTTTTTTTTGTTATTGTGTATATATTATTATTATTAATCTTGATTGGTCACATTGGACCACTTGAGTCGTTCCACAATCACTTTTTCTTTGAAGGTAGTACTGCTTGGTTCTTGCGCTCTTTCCAGTACTTTTTCATTCTTTCAGATCGGGATTTTCTCAACTCATCTGAAATCTCCATAGGCTTTCTATGTGTCATTTCTGCAGAAAATTTGTGAGTTTTAAGAATGGTGTTAATTTTATTTTTCTCCTCGGCATCTGTTATCTTGAGTCCAACTGCTTTGAGATCTTGTTGGATTTCTTGGATCCATTTTCCTCCAGTTTTCTTTCCTAGATTTCTCATCACCAGTTGGCATACAATTCTGTTTTCTGGAAGCCGTAAGATGTGAAAAAAATATGAAATTCTTTTCTTCTTCATTGTGCTGGTGATTGGATCAATCTCACGATAGACAGTTTCATTTGGGAGAATCCTCCAGACTCCCTCAACCTGATACTTTTTATTTATGCACGTTCTAATGATTCTTCTTTCCGATTTGAGGAGCTGATCAGTTCTTTGTTCATTTTTAATTTGGAACAGTGTTTCACAAGCATAAGTGGCTTCTGGGAGAGTTACAGTTCTATAATGTTGGAACTTAGTAGCTATTGATAGGCATTTTTTATTATATGTTGACCAGGTTAGAGATTGTGCCTTTTTCATTTTATTTGTTCTATTTATCCAAGTTACTTTTTCGTTTAAGTTATGTGTTATAATTTCTCCAAGATACTTAATTGAGGAACTAGGTTAATTTTATGATCATTTATATAGACTTCATTTATATCTAAGGGTTTCATAGGCATGATCTCAGTTTTTTCAAAGGATATCTGTAATCCTATCCCTTGAGCAATTTCTTGAAGACTAGTGATCTGAGTACAAACCTCTTCCTTGTCTAGTGCTAAAAGAGCCAAGTCATCTGCAAATCCTAAGCAGTTTATTTTTATTGATGGTTTTGTTCCAATTTTGATCTTAGGAGGGTTTTCCTTTTGCCAAACCTTCATGATATAATCAAGAGCCACATTGAAAAGCAGAGGGGATAATCCTTCACCTTGTCCGAGACCAGTTTTTACTGTAAAAGCTGTTGATATTTCTCCCCTAAATTTAACTTTCGAATTTGTGTTTGTTAATGTTAATTGAATGATTTTTATCAATTTAGGATGGAGACCGTATGATCTGAGGATTTTTAGCAGTGTCAGTCTATGAATACTATCATAGTCTTTCTTGAAATCTATGAAAATGAAAATCCACAGCCTGCTTCCAGTCTCCGACCGGGTCAGGAATGGAATGAATGAAGCCCCTATCTAGCGGCGAGGATATGAACTGTGCCGGCTGCCGAGGCCTGACGCACTCCTCTGGGGGAATGATTAAATGAATGACTGATGAAATGAAATGATAGTGGAGAGTGTTGCTGGAATGAAATTTTGACAGGGAAAACCGGAGTACCCGGAGAAAAACCTGTCTTGCCTCCGTTTTGTCCAGCACAGATCTCACATGGAGTGACCGGGATTTGAACCACGGACCCAGCGGTGAGAGGCCGGCGTGCTGCCGCCTAAGCCACGGAGGCTTCCTTGAAATCTATAAAAGAGATAAAGAGTTGCTTATTTCTGTTTTTGTAATATTCCATTATTAATTTCAGGCTAAGGATTTGGTCTGGACAACTTCTGTAAGGGCGAAATCCTCCTTGATATTCTCCAAGTTGTGGTTCCAGAATGTTTTTGATCCTGTTGTAAATTATGCGAGAGAAAATTTTATATGTGCAGTCCAGAAGGGACTCTGTTGTTATCTGGGTTTGTTTTGTCTCCTTTCTTAAATAATGGATGGATTATTCCTATGGTCCAGTGTGCAGGAATTTCTTCAGTAATCCACATTTTAACTAGATATTTGATGAAGATTTATAATCGCAGGTTTACCAGCATTTTTCCAGATTTCAGCAAAGACTAAGTCTTCGCCACAAGTTTTGTAATTTTTTTGTTCTTTAATTGCGAGTTCTACTTCATTAATGTTTGGAGGATTTGGCTTAGGCGGCAGCACGCCGGCCTCTCACCGCTGGGTCCGTGGTTCAAATCCCGGACACTCCATGTGAGATCTGTGCTGGACAAAACGGAGGCAGACAGGTTTTTCTCCGGGTACTCCGGTTTTCCCTGTCAAAATTTCATTCCAGCAACACTCTCCACTATCATTTCATTTCATCTGTCATTCATTTAATCATTGCCCCAGAGGAGTGCGTCAGGCCTCGGCAGCCGGCACAGTTCATATCCTCGCCGCTAGATGGGGGCTTCATTCATTCCATTCCTGACCCGGTCGGAGACTGGAAGCAGGCTGTGGATTTTCATTTTTCATTAAATCAGGTGAAGTTAAAATAGGTGTATCAGTATTTACTTGCAGGGTTCCCAGTGGATCATCACAATTTAACAGTTTCTCGAATGCTTCTGCAAGGATCTCTGTATTTTCTTGGTTAGAATGTGCTAACTTTCCTGTTTGATTTTTCAACATCAATGTTGGAGCTTCAATTTTTTTTAGATATTTACCAAATGTTTTGTCATAATCTCGAGATTGCTTTTTCTTGAAATCGTCTTCTTTCTTTTCCAGTGTATTTTTAAGATGATTACGTTTCGATTGTCTGATGATTTTATGGGTTAATTTTCTTTGTATAGTTAGTTCTAAATTTGATTCTTCTGACTTTAGAGCTTGATGTTTTATCCATGCTTGGTGTCTTTTCTCTATTGCTTGATCACAATCTACATTCCACCATTCATGTTTTTTCCTTGGATTTATTGGTGCTAACTCCTCTGCTATTGATATTAATTTAGTGATTAATTCGTCCTATGTTTTAGTGTTGAGAGATTCTTCTCCTGTTCTTTCACAGTACTCTATATATTTTATTAAGGTAGATGGATCAAATTTCCTCCTATTGTTATTATTAGGTTTTTTCTTGGCCATTGGAGTTAATTTTATTTTTATCATTACCACATAGTGGTCTGATCCTGAGTCAACTCCCCTTAGAACCTTGACATTGTGAATTATCTTTACCACATAGTGGTCTGATCCTGAGTCCACTCCCCTTAGAACCTTGACATTGTGAATTATCTTTACCACATAGTGGTCTGATCCTGAGTCAACTCCCCTTAGAACCTTGACATTGTGAATTATCTTTACCACATAGTGGTCTGATCCTGAGTCCACTCCCCTTAGAACCTTGACATTGTGAATTATCTTTACCACATAGTGGTCTGATCCTGAGTCAACTCCCCTTAGAACCTTGACATTGTGAATTATCTTTACCACATAGTGGTCTGATCCTGAGTCAACTCCCCTTAGAACCTTGACATTGTGAATTATCTTTACCACATAGTGGTCTGATCCTGAGTCAACTCCCCTTAGAACCTTGACATTGTGAATTATCTTTACCACATAGTGGTCTGATCCTGAGTCAACTCCCCTTAGAACCTTGACATTGTGAATTTCGCGATGGTGAAATTTATCCATGCTGACATGATCCAACTGCCATTCACCCCTTCTGAAGTCAGGATGTTTCCAAGTTTTCAATTTATGGGGCTGTCTTTTAAAACATGTTGATTTAGAGATTAATTTGTGGTTTCTACAAATTTAGACTAATCTTTGACCATTTTTATTGGTTCGTTTATGTGCTGTCCATTTTCCAATGATATCTCTATATCTTCTTTCTTGTCCAAATTGCGCATTGAAATCACCAAGGAGAATTTTGATGTTTGATGAAGGGATGTTTATTAAAGTTTGATCCAAAAGATCCCAGAATTTTTGTACTTCTTCTCTGTCCTTAATGGTGTTGTTTTTTTGATTAGTAGGAGTTTGTGCATTAATAATTGTATATGTTTTATTTGCCGATTTCAAAGTTAGGGTCGTAAGTCTGGAGGATTGAGATTTACATTCTGTTATCGAGTCAATGATTCTGAGATCTATTAAGAATCCGTTACCAAATTGTATCTCGTTTTCCTGGAATTCCTTTATATAGTCTGTATCCTTGTGATTCCAGATGGTCTTGATCACTATTTCTAATTTCCTGAAGGGCCATAATTAGAATGTTATGACTTCTCATGATATCCGTGATGATCTTCAATTTTCCAGTTTGAACCAGAGAGTTAACATTATGTGTAGAAAAGAATGAGACTTGTTTAGGTTTGATTTTCCGTAGTATTTGTTTGTTTGCTACTTGATGAGTTTTCATACGCTCCGATTCATAATTATCTTCCGCATGACAGCCCACCGTATCCGAATGCTGTCTTTTCTGTAATCTATCATTACAGACGGCGGAATTATTCTTCAAATGACTTTTCATGGTCGACTATCTAAGGTGTATATATTGTATATATTATGTATATAATTTCCTTGCCATACGCTAATTATTATTATTTATTTATCGTATGGCTTTTAGTGCCGGGAGTGTCCGAGGACATGTTCGGCTCGCCTGAGTCTGTAGCTGCTTCCAGCGGACACCCTAAAGGGCGAGCTACAAGTTCCGTTCAATTTCAAGTAGTTCCAACTTTCGCCTCCAGATATCAATGATATCTAGTGGTGAACGTTGGAACTTTGATAGAGCGTTCTGACGAAATCTAACCTAACAAATTTTGCTTTACACAAGTTTAGTCTGTGAACGGATCTTTTACATGCCATAAATCTATGACATGGGACCACCGGCTTTACTTCCCCTCCGAAGGAAGGCATACTGAAGGATTTTTAATGCTCTTAAAAAATCCGACGACTTCGGCCGGGTTTGAACCCGCTATCTGGGGCATAGCAGTTCAGCATGCTACCGACTACGCCACCGAAGCCGCTCATACGCTAATAATAATAATGAAGATGATCTTCAATAGATACTTCATGTAATGAATAACATCCTTAAAAACGATTTTAACGTGAAGATTAATAAAAATAAATCAAAAATACTCGTATGCAGTCGGAACCAGGAAGATCATAGAAGAGCACCAACAATTTATATCGAGAGTGATAGAATACAACATGTGAAGGAATAGAAGTATCTGGGAAGCTTGATAACATATGATGGAACCAGCAAACGAGAAATTCGGAGTAGAATTATTCAGGCAAAGAACGACATTTATAGAAAGAAGAATCTCTTCACATCCAGAAGTATAGACCTAAAAATAAGGAAAATACTGCTGATGACATACGTGTGGAGTGTGGCTTTGTATGGTAGTGAGACCTGGACAATACGGAAGTCAAAAGAGAGGAAGTTGATGGCTTTTGGGGCTTGGTGCTGGAGAAGAATGCTTAAGATCAGTTGGATACAACATATGACAAATGAAGTGGTATTCAGAAGAGAAGGAGAAAGTAGAAGCTTTATGAAGAGCCTGAAAACAAGAAGAGCAAATATGTTGGGACATATTCTCAGACATAATAGCCTGCTAGCAAGAGTCATCGAAGGGATGTTAGACGGGAAAAACACAAGAGGAAGACCACCACTTGCATACATCACACAGTTAATGACAGACACGAACACAAAATCATATCGTGAATTGAAGAGGATGGCGGAGAATAGAGAAGATTGGCGAGTTGCTGCAAACCAGCCCCAGGGCTGTTAACTTACGAGAGAGGCGTATGAATATCCTTCCACCAAGGACTGCGCTAAGTCATCTCCGAGCTATTTGGCGCATGCCCGCTCCAAGCGGATATCTCAGACAACATACGAACATTTGATGAACGTAATGCTTCTGATCGTTCCCGAGCAGACCCGAGCGTCTCCCAGTACTTTTCCATTCACCAGTTCATCAGAGTTCAGGCTATTCTTAGCCCAGGAAATTCCTAACTCCACACAAACAACTCGAATTACAGCTCAACTTTTCTTTATGTGCCAAGTTCCAGCAGTCAAAATTATGATTCATGTGTACCATTTTGTACAGCCAGCCATAGAAAACTTTAACATTACTTGTCGAAAATAGTCAAATTAACCCCTAACCAAAATGAAATAATGCTTCTACTTCAGGTGATAATACAGTATTTATCCCTGTCCCCAAAATTCACAATTAACCCCGTATTCTACAATATAAAACAACCAAAACCAATAATTATTAAACAGCGAGGAAGAGGATCTCCTGGCTCAAGAATTTGCGGGAATGGTTTGAACTTGACTCAGTATCTCTGTTTCAAACGGCAACCTCGAGGCAAGGGATTGCAATGATGATCGCCAATATTTGACGCGGAGATGGCATATGAAGAAGAAGAATCTAGTTGGCTCAAATTGAATCCGTCCACAAAAATACATTTAGGCACAATGAATATCACCGCACCAACCCCGACTTTAACCCAATGTAATAAGATATGAATAAAATACCCCAAACTAACTGCACGTGGCGAAAAACTGAGGATGGGCTATGTAACTGAATAAATTTGGTTACATCTTGTTAAGGAAGTAGCAGAGCAGGTCAGGTCACCTCTATGCTCCACCCTTAAAACTATAATTACCACCTCCAACGTAACAGAGTTTGTAGGTGTAAAAATGTATACAACTGTATGGGATACAAAGCAAGTCCTGGTCTCATAGCTTTACTTCGAGGAAGGATTTGCTGTGAGATGGGTATGCAGGTCCTTACAACTCATTTCAGAACGAATGCTTCGTAGGGAACAGCTTAATTTGAACGAATGGATTAGGGCAGCTTAATTTGTATGGAGTAGGGTTGAATGCAAGAAGCTCTTGCTTATATCTGCTGACAATGTTTGCTCATTAAAATGGGCAAAGAAGCAAACATTGGCCTGTGAAGGACTGGAAACATGTTATTCAGTCAGATGAATAATGTTTCTGCCTGTTATTGAATAATGCTTGGGGGTCATGTTGATCATAGGCCTTGAAGCCCACAAGTCAACTACAGAAGGCTCTATGTTGTTCTGGGGGTGTTTATACTACACAGTCCTTGATTGAGATGACAGGGCATTTGAACCAGAAAGCATATATTCAACTGTTAAATAACCAGGTTTGTCCATCTTAACCATGAACATTATATTCCTTTCCCTCTCCTTCAGAATGACTTGTGACTTATAAACATGATTAACATCCAGAAAACTTGTAGTTTTATGTGACCATTAATCTCACGATCATAAACTATGGGACCTCCTTGACAGACCTGAGGAATGGCCCACAATATCACCAGATTTAAACATAATTGAGAATCTGTGAGTTCACATTCTATAATACACTCACCGGCAAAAAAAAACATACCACTTGATTTTAAAAATTAAAACTTGCGTATTAGCTGCATACTGTCTCTTCATAGACGAGAAGAGGTTCGGTCATAGATCGCCTGATGGAAGAGAAAGAGTGTGGAGGAGGGTTGGAGAGAGATTTTCTCCTGAAACCTTTTCCTCCTGGACTGCATTCGATGGTGGTTCTGTCATAGCCTGGGCCGGGGTCAGTATGGATGCCAGGACTGAACTTTAACGTAATTGAGAATGGGACTCTCACAGCTGACCAGTACGTCATGGAAGTCCTTGAAAACCATGTTGTACCAATTGCTCCATTTGCCGGGGATGAATTTCGCGTGATGCACGACAACGCACGAGCACACACTGCCCGATGTGTCCAGCAGTACATGCATGTGGTTGGAATCCACACACTGGACTGGCCAGCTAGGAGCCCTGACCTCAATCCTATTGAACATGTTTGGGATATGTTGGCCAGAATTGTTTGGCAACGTGCTCCTGAGACTCTCCAGCAACTTCAGGTGATGCTGCATGAGGAGTGGGAACGCATCCCACAGGAAAGCATTTCACAAATCATCGCAAGTATGGCAGAGAGGTGACGCGAGGTGATTCATGCTAGGAGTGGAAATACCTGTTTTTAAGTGTTCAGTTCTAGTGTCAGTACCCAAAGGAATGGATTAATTCTGTAATGATAAATTTTGGAACTCAGATTAACATTTTTAAACGACTACGTAATTTACTCAAAATTTAAGACATTTTTACTTTTTTTCTTAATCTAGAAAATTAAACAGATTTTTTATTAGAAGCATTTTTTTTGTATGTGAAGTGGTTTTGAATTGTTTGACTTACTTTGACTTATTTCCTGTCGTTCCCATTGGAACATAGGGTATCCACGAAGCTGCACCATTTCACTCTGTTGGCTGACATCCTCTTCACCTCTTTCCACGTCTTTCCATGTTGTCGCCCCTCTGCCTCTACCGGCCACCTCCACGAATGCTTGGGCCTTCCTCTTCTCCTACCCTGTGGATTCCAACAGGACTTGTTTCTCAATGGCATTATCAGATTTTCTAAGTGTGTGGCCAATCCACTTCCATTTCCTTCCTTTTATTTGGATTTTAATGTGTTCCTCTGAAGTTCGAACTAACAGCTCCTCATTTGAGATAGTCTCAGGCCAATATATATTCAAAATCGTTCTCAGACACCTATTAACAAACACCTGTAGTCTACTGTTTAATATTCAAAATCCTTCTCAGACACCTATTAACAAACACCTGTAGTCTACTGTTTAAAAAACAATTAATTATGCATAATTTTTACATAAGAGTAATTTCAGTGCAAGTCATCACAATTAACACCCATTATCAGACAGATTCTACACACACCCAAAGTACACGGGGCTACATGACCGCGTTGTCGCAGCCCCTAAACTTAAGAACCAGCCAAATTATGAGAATAATTAAAAAATACAAGTGTTGCCTTTTTTTTTTGCCAGTGAGTGTATATCAAATGTCAGGGATGGCATCCTTATAATATGACTAGCTTGTATTATTCTTTGATTTAAGAGTTGTAGAGTATTATTATCTTTCACATAAAATAACCTTGTCTAGTCCATGTCATGGTGAATCACATGTGATATCAAGGCTCATGTAGATATTATAATTGAAGAACTATTTCCTGTAGATCTATGTCATTTACTATGTTTACTTACAGGTCACTCAAACACAAGCAGCCATCAGTGAAAGAGAAGGAAAGACTGATAACAAGACCAAGATTCAGGTAATCAAGGAGGAGGAGCGCAGGATCAAGGAAGAAAGGCTGGAGATGAAGGAAGAAGAGGAGAAGTTAGAGAAGGTAGGTGAAACATTGTCTTAATATATTGCACTTATTAAGGAAAGCTCTCTTTAAAAGAACTAGGCACCACTGAAAAATTGCTTCTATCACTTGAATGCTCTTTTAAATACCATATTTTATCGAATTTAACGCGCACCCTAACTTTCAAAACCCTCCAATCAGATTTGTTGGCGAATATAATGCGCATCTGCAAAACATACATTTGGTACATCATTGAACTTATGTTAGGACATCATTTGTATTATAGTGAAATGTGTTTCACTGATAAATTCATTACGGCTGTCTTAATAGATGGCCGGCCCAGTGGTGTTGGGATAGCGTGCTTGCCTTGTCCCCGGGTTCGATTACCGTCTCCGTCAGGGATTTTAGAAACTGACGTGAGGGTTGGAATGGGGTGCACTCTGCCTCGCGAGGACAATTTAGTAGCTGTCTGACAGTAAGGCAGCTCCCCGGTCACAGAGACCAAGATTTACAGCCGATGGGACCCGACGTGCTAACCACACAACACCCCATAATCTGCAGGCCAAATGGCTGGGCAGCGGTCGCTTGGTAGGCCTAGACCCTTCATGGGCCATAGTGCCACGGGATTTGGTTTGTATTAATGGATAAGAATACTTCGAATAGTATTTCAGTTGAAATGCAACACTAGATGAGAGACTAAGAACTATTTATCAGCGCTGTTCTTATCACCGAAAAACTCCTAGTCATCCTGTCAAATTTATTCTGCATTATCCTCGGTCTTAATGAGGGACATATCATCTCTGTAATCCTCGGCGTTGGTCCTCTTGCTGTGAAATCATTTCAATAAAGTAAATGTCAACTTCAATGTCACTTATTAATGTACTCCAAAAAAATCACTCTGAGGTCAACGCCGGAAGTCAATTTGTCGTTCACCCCCTTTGATGGAGACATGCGCCACAAGATAGTCTGTTCACATGGCTATCAGGCAGAGGTTATTCACAGACGCACGGATAACAGCGAAGGTTTTTATGAGACAAGACCATTTTATTTGTGTAGTAAATATTTACAGAGATACATTTGATGTAAAAACTTAAATTAGATGTATTGTTGCCGTATATCACAACTTTGTTCAATCAATCTCTTAACATCATTCCACAATGTGAATTCTTATAACACACACATTTCTCGCCCAGAAGTAGACAGCGGAAGTTCAGGCTCTAGAAGGTAATGTTTTAGGTGCCTAAAATAGGCTTCTTAACTGCTATATTTAGGCACTAAAGTGAATAATAGGCAGATATACAGGGTGTCTCTTATTAACGTTTAATACTCTCTATAGTGACATAGATGGCATTGAGACAAGTAACTTGATATAGGGGGGTCGCAAGTGTTGACTATCATATCACTCTGGTTCCGGGTCATAATGTCAGCAAACAATCTGCTTCCACTTGAAAGGAGAAGAGAGAGAACAAAGAAAGCTGGTGAATAGGCCCCGGATTTAAACCTTGAACCCCACGCGCTCAAGTCGCATGCGCAGACTCGGAGCCAGAGTGATGTGACATTCAACGTTTGCTTTGGATGCTTTGGTGTGCGTAAGAGAGCACGGGCCTGACTGCTCGAGCGTAGCCGTCTCCTGATGACGTCATATGTTTAACAGTTGTGGTTCACTTTTAAGGTATTTCCAGACACTTGAGACCCTAAGTGTCCTGTATCAAATTACTTGTCTCAATGCCATCTACGTCGCTGTATATAACACCCTGTATATAACTGAGCAGATATCAAGAAAACATTAAAACATTGGCGTAAATGACCTTAACTCAATTTAATGTGCAATATCGGTGTTAAGAGAAACCAAATAAATTTCACAATCGACACATATAACTCACAATTACAGACTGAGGTTAAACATCATGTCCGTAGTTGACTTCACAGTAAATAACATGCACTTTCTCTAACTTGTCCATGGAAAACGTATGGCGTTTGTCACTAAGTATTAATTTGTACGCTGAGAAAGAGTGTTCAACGTCAACTGAAGACACGGGGCAATATTTTAAGTTTCTGATAAGATGAACTGGGATTTCACTTTCACCTTCATCGTCATTCTTTCCCATTAAAATGTTGGCGGCAACAAATCAACTCTTCAAACTGATGTTTTTCTGAAGAACTGAATGAAACTTCTTATTCACTTTTTCAGCCGCAGCTCAAGGAGCTTCAGATAGTTTCTGCTCAAAATTAAAACAGAAATTCAATTCTAACAAAGGAAAAACTAGTCAAACTGGAAAATTGGCACTAAAAATAGACTTAGAATGGAAAATAGGCACTAACGTCAAAATGGGCATTTTTAGGCACTGTGAAACTACTTCATATAGACCTAAACGTACATGAAACATGTAAAATGTGAGTCATGTATATGTTAAGGAAAAAAGTGACAGTCAGTCTGAAAGACTAGACTTTGTATCATTTTAAATGCTACAAATGCTGAAAAATGCTAGAAAGGCTGGAGGCGTCTCGCTTTGCTCGAAGCCAAAGACTCTTGACATGTTAGAAAATTATCTGCTTAATACTTATCTTGCTTTATAATACTTTACCTTGTTTCAAATTGCTCGCGAACGGCAAGTGCAAACCAAGGACAAAGCAAGGTCAAGCGCGCGGGATGCCGTCATGCTCTCCAGAGCGCGCGGGGACGTGCCCCTTCCATCCAATCTAAAAACCCTTATAGTGGGCGATGTATTGAAGATAGAGATATGCTCTTGCGGACTTTTTTGTAGAACTTTTCATTCTTATGCTCATAGTATATTGATATTTTGAACGGTTTGTCCAGCGTAAGCTTAAGAAGCGCATGGACGCCAAGTTTGTTTTTGACTTTTTCACTGAAATTGTTAATGCTTGGCTTCCTTAGATCATACATAAATTATTTTCTACAGAATCTTTCCTCGAGATATCCTTTACAGAATGGTGAAAACCGCATAAATCCATCCAGTGGTTCTCGAGATTACCCGTGACATCCAAGAATCGGGGATTTTTGTCTTATAGTAATGAGGTAGAGATTGTCGGGGAACACATGCACCAAGCGGTACTATGATGTCACCCACCTCAGTGCATCTGGGTACATTTCGTCCCGTCACCGTAACGTAACGCCAGACCCCAGCGTAACGACGAAGTCGACAAGATCACTTAAAATGATAAGAAATAGGCATTTGCCTAAAATCCGCTGTCTATTTATGACTAATGTGTCTACCGGTATACTTCTTTAATCTTGAGTTCAGTTCGGATCGTTTGTGGTTGACCAGTACGCTCATCCAACTCCTGTGCAGAATGTTGGTGCCACTTAAACACAGCATTGTGGCCCAAGGTGCCATCACAATACACTTGTTTGATCACTGAAATGTTCCTCTAGCTGGTTTCTCTAATTTTTGGCAGAACTTGACGTTTGCCCATTGCTCAAACTGCGAGATCTCTAATTCACCACTCGCATTCAACTAGCATTCATAGCAGAAGCCATAGTTTGTGCTTGCATTGTATGAACACAACTGCCTGTTGCTGGGACACACCTGTATGTATTTTGTGCTAATAGATTTCCTTGCTTTCAGTTCAAGAAAGAAGAAATTGTGGACAAAGCACCTGTGATCAGTCCTTCTGAGAAAGAGATGATAGATACTGCTCCACTAATATCTAGAATTAGTGCTGAAGAGCTAGAAAAGAAGATTGAAGTATGTATTAGTTTCCTTTTATCAATTATTTACCATCAGTCACAAATACTACCCACATATTCTTCAAACTGTCAGTTGGGTAATCAGCCCGGAGGCTGATCGAAAGTTAAAAATTGAGGTGCAGACATTTTTTTTTAGTCAAGATTGTTACTGATCTCCTCCCACCTGAATTCGGACATCATTTTCCTGTCACACGCAATACACAGTGTGTAACAATAACCTTAGGATTCAAGTTTCGATAATAGAAACACACATCCCTGTAATACTTTGTGCAACGATGTCAGTCTTTGTGTTAGTTAGTTAGTTAGTTAGTTATTGTTGTTTTAAGGGGCGGAACTACGAGGTCATCTGCCCCTCAGTCTTTGTGTTACTTCAACATATACATACAATAATAAATGTTGGCACTCAATATATCTTGTTAGCTATTATTTGATTACCATATAAACCTGCATATAAATGTTACATGGTGTCAGAAGTAATTGGTTTTTCTGAATTATAAAGCAGTAAACAAAAATAATGGCCAACGTAGAACAAAACGCCCAAAATCAGAGGCTAACTTATAGAATACATATTCGACAACTGAAGCCACTGGAGTTTGGCAACAATATGGCACAGGAATGGAAAATGTGGAAAGTGTCTTACAACTGGTACTCAAAAGCAATTCAGCTGGACAAAGAATCGCCCAAAGTCCAAGTCGCTACGTTTATGACAACAGTAGGTTATGAAGCCGAAGAGATTTCTCAGTCATTTAACCTCACTGAGGCAAAACAAACAAACAAACAAACATGCAGATAATCATGGACAAATTTAACAATTATTTTTGCCTGAAGCTAATGAAAGATATTAAGCATATGTTTTTCATAAAATGTTACAAGAATCAGACGAAAATTTAGAACAGTTTTTGATTTGCATAACAACTCAAGCAAGAAAATGTAGTTTCGGTCATTTAGAAAAACGAATGCTAAAAGACAAAATTGTTAGTGGCATAAATAATGATACGTTACGTGAAAGATTGTTGGGTACAACAGACCTAACCCATCGCAAAGCGGTAGACATGTGTCAAGCAAGCGAGCTGGCACACAAACAAGGCAACGACATGAATAGGGCCAGTTGTACATCTCCTCCGCTGAAGTCTCATTTCTTCTCCAGAGGCTTCGCAATGTCCGCGTACTTCTCAGCTAATCTGTTCGACCTTACGAAAGGAGAACTCGGTGTAACTTATTTGAAGTTCATTCCTTTGAAAATTTCACAAACTCTCTGAACGAATATGTTGCGTTGTCAGAGTGAAATTCTTGTGGATCTCCACGTGTAGCAAACCAAGTTTTAAGTTGATTAATTATTTCTGCTGCTGATGTTTTGATAATCTCTTGCACTTCGTAGTATCCACTGTAACTGTCTGCCAGAACAAGATAGCTGTTTCCTTTGTAGAAAAAGACATCTGAAGATACTATTTCGAGATGAAGAAGAACTCGAAGTTCTAATGGTGTTATCAATGTCTGAAAGCTCCATTGAAGACTTCAAATAATCAACGCTCCAAGACCCAACTTGCCAGGCATTAATCAAGGTGATGAACAATGGTTGGCCTAACGATATCCTTAAAATGCCGCAGATATTGAGATGTTTTTTCACTTTTCGAGATGAACTATCACATTGTGATGGGCTCATTTTCAAAGGAGATCGCATTTTTGTTTCCAAAAGCGAAAGACCTAGAGTTCTGCAAGTCATTCACAAAGGACACCCGGGTTTACAATCAACACTGAGAAGATCAAGACAGTTAGTGTTTTGGGAAACTCGAACAAAGAATGTAACCAAATTGGTTGAATCCTGCAAAACCTGTCAACTTACAGTACACAGCGTAAACCTGTCGAGAAAACCAACGGTCATTGCCTTTTAGTTAGGAACCATCCCAGTATTTGACTGGAGTATAAGTGGGAAACCACTTCCAGGATGACTGAGGTGGAAATCGAACCCACCGCTTCTCAGTTTTGCGTCACGAGGCTTAGTGTAGCCTACTCCATTCCAGCCCTCAGACCAGAATTCGAACCCAGACCTCCGGGGTGACAGCTAATAAAGCTAGCTGTCACACCACGAATAAAGTATTCTTGGAGGAGATTTCCCTCTGTCTAGCAAAACAGACAGCCTTAAAAGTCATTAGATAACCTTGATAGGCACACCAAACATCTTCAATAATTCATGTATGCACAGATTATAGCATATAGCCTTCTTTCATTAGTCATTGAGAACCATCACCTACGTATTTTGTAGCACAGTTCAAACTAAACATTTTGAGATTCTCTAACGACTTGGACCATGTTAGCTGCTTAAGAAATAAAGTTTCATTTCGTACAATGAAACTGTCATATCTACGAACACGGTGCCGTAACTATAAGAACATAAACCGGTTCCGGTAATTTCATGCACTACATTTACAACCCTGATCATTTCACCTATATTGGAGGTATATTTAATACGAATTACGATAATATATACATATTACCAATCGCAAATCGTTGACACTTCAACTTGGTAAATAACATTCTGGCACAAGAAACGTGCCTCCATTTGTCTCTCGCCCTCAAGACCACCTGCCCACTCTGTGAGACACTTCAGGAACCTCAAAGCCACGCCACAAGTAAGGTCGTCCATTGCATGATCTACAATTTTTTATCTGATCTGTTTTTATCATAAAACTAACTGTTTCGCTAAAAAAAAACATTTTTGCGAACTTTTACTTTGCATAAAATTTTTTGCACACATGGGATCGATGAGGACTTTTCACAATTTCATTATAATGGCATCCCATCGTTCATGTAAAAAATCTGCTTCTTGGGAATCTATGCAAGGGTGAATGTCTATTTTGACCGGAATATCTAGAAATTTATTAGTTTGGAGCAGATTACCTCACTGTTCTACCCAATAAATCAATCATCATCATCATAATATTAGATTTAATTATTTGCTAAACAAAATTGTGCTTCTTTCATTTTAGGAATTATCATCAACTGATTTGGAGACCTTGGAGAGTGCTTTAGACTCCATTGGTAAGGAAAAGAAGAAGTTAATTGTTGAGAAGGAAGAATTGGATGATTTGAAAGAAGAGTTGGCTGATTACCAGGAGGTATGTATAAGGTTGCAATTCTTCCATACTGTAAAACCAGTTTCACATTATTTTTGAAGTTGATGTTGATATTTCACGACAGAGTGTATGTACTTTAAGCTACCGTATTTGCTCGCATATAACTCGCCACCGAATATATCTCGCATCCCAGTTTTAGAATTGAAACTGCAGGGGGGAAAAGTATTCGCATATATCTCGCATTCATTTTCGACACCGTCTTATAAATTACCATAGTAACCTTGAGTTAGAAACACGTTCGATTTAGAATGCCACAACAGTCACTATTGTCCAGCAACTTAGCCGAAGTGATACGAACAAGAAGAGAGAGCATCAACGAGTTGATCGGAACTTGTCCGATATGAGCCGAATAGGGAACACGTTTGATTTAGCGTGCCTCAACAGTTATCATTGTCCAGGAACTTGTACAGGAAGAGCGAGCATCAACGAGTTGATCTGAACTTGTCCTATATGAGCCGAATAGGGAACACGTTTGATTTAGCGTGCCACAACAGTTATCATTGTCCAGGAACTTATACCGGAAGAGCGAGCATCAACAAGTTGATCTGAACTTGTCCGATATGAGCCGAATAGGGAACACGTTTGATTTAGCGTGCCACAACAGTTATCATTGTCCAGGAACTTATACAGGAAGAGCGAGCATCAACGAGTTGATCTGAACTTGTCCGATATGAGCCGAATAGGGAACACGTTTGATTTAGCGTGCCACAACAGTTATCATTGTCCAGGAACTTATACAGGAAGAGCGAGCATCAACGAGTTGATCTGAACTTGTCACCGTTACTTTTCATTGTGGTGATGGATGACATAATGACCCGTGTCGCACAAGTAATTGGGGAAGAAAAGATGAATGCAATGGTGTTTGCAGATGATTTGGGGAAACAAGGAGGAGGAAGTACAGGAGCAGTTGGACGTGTGGGAAGGAATAATACAAGGATATGGGATGAAATTTAGCATAAATAAGAGTGAGATGGTGATCACAACAAGGAAGAAGGAAAGAAACACAATGGGAATAACAATTGGTGGGGAACAGCTGAAGAGAGTTTCAAGTATCTGGGAAGCCTGATACAAGATAATGGAAGAAACTGTTGTTGTTGTTGTTTGAGTCTTCAGTCTTTTGACTGGTTTGATGCAGCTATCCATGCCTCCCTGTCCTGAGCTAATCGTTTCAGCTCTACATAGCTACCACACCCTACATCTGAGGCAATCTGTTTAACATATTCTAACCTTGGTCTACCCCTACAGTTCTTGTCCTCGACCCTTCCTTCCATAACTAAGCTTGCTATTCCTGGGTGTCTTAGTATGTGTCCTACCAACCTATCTCTTCTCTTCATTAGCAGTCACCAGAAACATCTCTCCTCTCCCACTCGTCTTAATACCTCTTTGTTTGTAACCCTATCTACCCATCTGATCTTCATCATTCTCCTGTAACACCACATTTCAAATGCTTCAATTCTCCTCTTTTCTGCTGCACCAATAGTCCAAGTTTCACTTCCATAGAGTGCCACGCTCCAGACAAAGGCTTTCAAAAATGACTTCCTAATACCTAAATCTATATTCGATGTCAGCAGATTCCTTTTTTGTAGAAATGCTTTCTTTGCCTGAGCCAACCTACTTTTTATATCCTCTTTGCTTCGTCCATCACTGGTTATTCTGCTTCCAAAGTAATGATTTATTTCGGCTGCATTCCAGTATTTTTGTTTTACATTTATTAATTTTCGTCATGAATTCTTTCCGTAAGACGGAGTCCATACCATTCAAAAACTCATTCAAATCCTCAGGCTTGTCGGCCAAGATGACGATGTCATCAGCAAATCTCAGAGTTGAAATTATTTCTCCTTGAATCTTCACTCCCACTTCAAATTTTTCTCTAATGTCCTTCATTGCTTGTTCAATGTAAAGATTGAAAAGTAGGGGTGATAAGTTGCAGCCTTGCCTTACACCTTTCTGAATACCAGCTTCTCTCTCATGTCCTTCAACTCGAATGACTGCTGTTTGGTTTCTGTGTAGATTGTATATCACCCTCCTATCCCTGTACTTTATTCCAATCGATTTCAAAATGTCAAACAATTTAGTCCAATCAACGTTATCAAAAGCCTTTTCTAAGTCTACAAAAGCCATGAACGTTCTCTTATCTTTCCTTATTCTACCTTCAAAAATCAGCCTAAGACTTAGTACAGCTTCACTTGTTTCTACATTTCTCCTGAAACCAAACTGGTCTTCACCCAACTCCGTTTCTATCTGGCTTTCAATCCTCTTGTAAATTATTCTAGACAGGATCTTTGAAGCATGAGTAATCAAGCTGATTGTACGGTAATCTTCACATCTGTCAGCTCCCACTTTCTTTGGTATAGGGATGATTACATTCTTCTTGAAATCAGGGGGTACCTCACCTGTCTCATAAATCCTACACACCAAGTGAAATAACCTGATCAGACCTTCATCTCCTATGCAGCGTAGCAACTCAATCGGTATATCATCTATGCCTGGTGCTTTGTTCCTGCTTAAGTCTTCCAAAGCTCTATCAAATTCTGATCTCAATATTAAATCTCCTTTCGCATCCTCATCAATTTCCTCCTCCCTTTCCATTACATGATTCTCAATCTCCTTTCCCTTATACAAACACTCTATGTAAGCTTTCCATCTCTCAACCTTTTCTTCCCTATCTGTTAGAGGCTTTCCATTTCATCATCATCATCATCATTTCCCCTTATCCAGCTCCTGCCGGGTCGGGGTATTTATGGCACTTCTCCACTTTCCTCTTTCCTTCCACCATTCTTCTTCCACGATCTTGTCCCAGTCCAGATTTCTTTTTCTCACGCTGTTCTTCACTGAATCAATCCACCTTTTTCTAGGTCTTCCCCTTGCTCTCTTACCCTTGCACTTTGCCTCCAGCATCTGTCTTGGTATTCTATTTTCCTCCATCCTCTTTACATGTCCAAACCACCTTAGTTTATTCTTCTCAATTCTCTCATTTAGTTTTCCCATCCCAACTTCTTTCCTAACATCTTCATTCCTCACTCTGTCTTTCTTTGTCTTACCTATCATACTTCTTAGGAATTTCATTTCACTGGCTTGGATTCTACTCTCTTGCCTGCTCGTCAGGGTCCAAGTCTCAGCTGCATACGTTAATATGGGTACATAGTACATTTTATACATTACCTCCTTGCTTTTCCTTGGTACTTCCTTATCCCAAACAAGTTTTCTTACACTTTGATAGAATGCATTGCTCTGCTGTACCCTCCTGCCAATCTCCATGTCCAACCTACCAGTTTGCATCAATTCACTTCCTAGGTATTTGAACGTGTCCACAATTTCCAAACTCTGACTTCCAATTTTCACAGTGCCCTTTCCTTGTCTTTCCCCTCTTGTCATCACCATGGTCTTGCTTTTCTCTGTACTGATTTTCAGACCATACTTCTGAATATTTTCGTTCAGTGCATCTAGTTGTTTTTGCAATTCTTCGGTGTTCCTTCCCCAGACCACAATATCGTCTGCAAATAATAGTAACTTCATTTCTTCATGTCCATATGCTTCCTTTGTTTCCTTTACAATTTCATCCATTACCATTATGAATAAAAGGGGTGACAGCACACTCCCCTGTCTTAGTCCAGTCTTGTTCCTAAACCAATCTGTCTTTCCAACAGGGGTCAGAACCCTGCTAACACAGTTGTTGTACATTGCTTGCACCATTTCCAACATTTCTCTTCCCAGTCTCTTCTTAACCATGGTTTCCCATACCTTCTCTCTGGGGACACTATCATATGCCTTTTCTAGATCTATGAAAGTCATGATCAAATCCTCTCCATATTCCCAGTTCTTTTCCATCACCTGCCTCAAGCTAAAGATTGGGTCCACTGTGGATCTTCCACTCCTGAAGCCATACTGTTCCTCTTGCAACTCTCCTTCCACCTTTCTTCTCATTCTTCTTTCTAATATCCTTTCCAGTATTTTTACTATCTGTGATATGAGGGTGATCCCCCTATAGTTATCACACACTTTCTTGTCCCCTTTCTTAAACACTGGTATTATTAGCCCTTTCACCCAGTCTTCTGGTACACATTTCCGTTTCCACACACACTTTAGCAGTCGATACAGCCATTGCATACCAACAGGTCCAGCAGCCTTTATCATTTCTACACTGATTTCATCCACCCCTGTTGCTTTTCCCATCTTCATTTTCTGTACTGCTAATTCCACCTCCAGCATTGTTATATCATCTTCTGTTATAGAGTCGTCAGGCTGTGTCACTTCGATCTCACCAGTACAATTGCTCACGTTCAATAGCTTATCGAAATACTCCTTCCATCGTCCCTTTATCTCTTCCGGGTGTGTTAGCAACTCTCCATCTTCCTTTTTCACCAGCTTTGTAGTAACCCTTTCTTTCCTCTTACTTCTTAGAAGCCCATACAGCATCCTTTTACTGCCACTTACATCTGTTTCCATTCTTCGTGTAAATTCTTCCCAACTTTTCTTCTTTTCTTCTCCTACCACTTTCTTACACCTCCGTTTGCTGTCGTGATACTTCCTTTTGCTTTCTTCTGTTTGATCTCGGTTCCATTCTTTCCATGCAGACTTCTTTTCTTTCACTGCTTTCCTCACTTCCTCATTCCACCACGGTGTCTCCTTCTCTTTCACTCTTGTTGACGTCCTACCACAAGCACTCTCTGCTGCACCAGCAAATGCCTTTTTAAAGTGGGACCATTCCTCTTCTACATTTTCCACTTCAGTAACTGGGATTTGTTGCTTCAATCTCTCCTGAAAATCTTCCTGTACAGCTTTGTCTTTCAATTTCCATACTTTTATTTTACTTTCTCTGATCTCCTTTAGGTTTTCCAATTTTCCCCATCTAAATTTTGCCACCACAGCTCTATGGTCCCCATCAAATGCTTCTCCTGGTAAAGCTGTCACATCCAACAGCTTTCTGCGATTTGTCCTTTCCACCAGGAAGTAGTCAATTACTGATTTTGTTCTTCTATCACCCCACCCATATCTCGTAATTTTCCTGCTGTTTTTCTTCCGAAACCATGAATTACCCACTATCAGTCCATTCCTTTCACAAAAGTTTACAAGTTCCTCTCCTTCCCGGTTCTTTTTCCCATATCCATATGGTCCAATGACTTCTTCCTTTCCTTGTCTCTCATTTCCATTTGTGTCCTTAATATCACAGCACTTAGACTTCTTTTCCCAAAAAGTATTCTTAATCCTTCGATAAGCTGTGTCTACTTTTCCTAATTTCAGACAATTTTCTATACCTGCACATTTCTCTTTCAACCATTCTTCTTTCGCTTCCTTGCACTTCTTGTTAACCTCATTTCTCAGACATCTGTATTCTGCTTTCCCCTTTTCATCTCTTAGATTCTTGTGTTTCCGCCTTTCATCCATCAATTCTAGTATATCCTGAGTGATCCACGGTTTTCTACCTATTCTTTCTTTCCTACCAATGTTTTCTTCTGCGGATTTTGTTATTTCATTCTTCAAAAGTGCCCATTCGTCTGCAATTGAAGTTTGTTTAGGGTTTTTCATTAGTCCTTCCTTTATACTCTTCTTGAATCTTTCGTTTACATCCTTCTCTTTCAGTCTGTCTATTGCCCACCTTTTAGAGAAATAAATTAGCGGAAGAGACAAACAGAAGCATTCCGGAGGAGTGTGAGAAGCATGTTGTGGAGCAAGGAACAGAACAGCAAAAAGGTCATATATCGGATGTACTATGTCCCTATCCTGACCTATGCCTCAGAGACCTGGGTTATGAAAGGAAGGGAGAAGAGCAAAATATAGGCCAGTGAGTTGAGGTTCTTGAGAAGCAGTATTGGAGCTACAAATATGGACAGAATAAGAAATGAGAGGACCAGAGAATTAATGAAGGAGGAACCATTACAGGATGGTATAGAGAAATCTAGACTTAGATGGTATGGATATGTGAAACGAATGGAGAAGAAGAGGATACCCAGGAGGATACACGAGATGAAGTGGAAAGGAAAGAGACTGATGGCTGAAGGGGGTGGAAGAAAGTGTGAAGAAGAGAGGAGAAGACTGGACAAGGGTGGTGGCTGAGAAATGGTGGGAAGACAGGAGACGCAGGAGAGGCTTGTGTTCCGAACAGACCCAGCCAGTGGCTGGAAAACTGTGCAAGATGATGATGATTTTACCTCCATATCGTGAGCAGGAATACTATGCAAGTACTCTCCCCCTGCTCCATATAGTGAGTCCTGGCGGAGTTTGTACCTCCTGCCCTATTGCTCCTCTCAACTTGCCTTTCATTGTCACGCCCCCTATTTCCCTGTTCTGCCTCACATGGTCTGTTCCTCGATTGATTGTTTTCCCTGTACCCCTGATTCTCATTCCTATTTCTTCCTCTCCCATAATCTTCCTGCCTCATGTCCCTATCTCCTCTACCTGGATCCCAGTTCCTCTCTCTCCCCTGATTATAATTTCCTTCCCTCTGGTTACCCACATTTCTCTGACGTTGCCTGTCTTTCTCAAAGTACCGGTATCTAACCTTGCAAGTGTCCTCTCCATGCCCGTAATAGCGACTATATTCTGCATGCACACTGCGGTTCTAATGTCATCTGAGATATGACATACTAACTTCCTAACAAGTTCTTCACTTCCTCCTAGTTCCAAATTTTGACCACGTAGAATTCTACCTACAGTTTCTTCCTCCATCCTAGTCGCCCTCTCGCTAACCTGGCTAATATTCTCGTCTACCTTCTTTATACCACTCTCCTTCTCACTAACCTCGACTCTCTCATCCATCTCCTCTCTCCTACCACTCTTCTTCTCACTAAACTCAACTCTCTCACCACTCTCCTTACTAACCTCAGCACTCTCATCAATCTCGAATCTCTCACCGCTCTCCTTACTAACCTCGGCACTCTCATCCACTCTCCTACCTCTCTCTTTCTCAATAACCTCAACTTTCTCTTCCACGCTGCCTGCAATTCCCTCACTCTGCTCTCCCAATTTCCTATCTACCCTGGGAAATTTCTGGCTAGTCTCCAGTGCCTGGCTAGAAATTTCCCCTGCCAACTTCACTTGTTGAGCATCCAACTTGTCTACTTCAGGGTCTACCGGGTGACTTAGCCGTGGTGGTTACGGCATGACTGATGGCAGTCGCTCACATCCGGGAGGCGAGGTGGTTCGAATCCCCCCGCCGGCAACCTTGAAGATGATCTTCTGTGGTTTCCCATCTTCCTTCCAGGCAAATGCCGGGGTTGGTCCCTAACTATAGGCCACAGCCGCTACCTTCCAACTCCTCGTCCTTACATTCCAACTTCCCTCCTTCCCTCCCCAACGGTACTTGTAGCTCACCCATTGGGTGTCCGTCTCGAAGCAGCCTCAAAACTGGCGAGCCGAACATGTCCTCGGACACTCCCGGCACTAAAAGCCATACGCTAAAAAAACTTCAGGGTCTAGGCTCTCTTCCTGAACAGCAATCTGACCACCTAGCTTAGTTTCCAGATTAGTGGGTTCTACACTGACTTCACTAATCTAGCCAGTAAGATGGCTTTCTAGGCTAATCACCTGCTCCTTGACCTCATCAAGTTTCTCCTCTCTCTTTGCAGCCTTCTGCTTTATCCTACCATTCATCCTGTTGATAATCCTATCCTGAACCTCTAAGATCTTCTTCAGCATGGCTATCATCTCAGCTTCCATAATTAACTTATCTCCCCCCTGCCTTGGCAAATCTCCCACGACTACTGTTATCACCCATCCCTATAACAAATTGCATATCTGATTCTGCTGCTCACCTACACCCCCCTTCAACAAAAAAGAATTGCATTCTGGCTCTAATGTAACCATCCCTAATTGAAATATGTAAAATTATAAAAATATGCCTACAGTTGAACTCCTGTGTCCTGGTACGCATCAGCATGTCTAAGACCCAAGTTGGGCTGCCACTGACACACTCACACCTCCTCGCTGGAGTTGATTTAACTTAAATACCCCCCTGAAAACAAACCTAAAAAATTTACTGCCTTTAAATACAGGCCACAAGTGAATTTAACATTAATATCCCGACTTTAACTGGGCGCCAAGGATGGATCTTCCTGAATAAAATAACTAGCTGTTTCCCGACATAGAGACCCCTTTAACCCAGGTGTGGGGCATTATACATGCGTTCTGTTGATGTAACCAGGATCATGCATGACAGGAATAAACACACTTTGAATTTAAAAACTATGTATTGGCTGTACTTCACATACATACACATTATACAACACAAGAAAGTACACTGAAATACACTTGGATTTGTGGTACAGTACCAAGCTTCACTGATTCTACACTTGATATTAGCAACAATACTTGCGGTCAATCTAACCTAGGCATATCAGCCTCCAGATCGTACAGTTTGTATGCAACTTCTACACACGTTAAGACTGGTTTACTTCACTTTCCTTATCCTCGAACTGTTGTTTTACTTCTCCCTTCTCCCCATGACTATACAAAAATATTTTATAAAGTTTTTTAATGTGTATTATGTTTAATTTGTTCAAGACTGTATTGTGTTTTTATGAGTGACTGTATGTGCATGATGTTCTTTTTACCTTGTTCAGTGTTTTATGTATAATGTTTTAACGGCGTCAATTTTGTGGCTGATGAAGGACCGTTCCAGGGTTCGAAACATGTCCCACAACTAGTGCGTTGTAGCACATAATCAATGTATTGATTGACGGAGATTGTTCAATAAATCAAATAGTAATTTGTCAATACGGACCAAAATGACACCAAATATTCCCAACTCTGCTGTATAAGCAAGAAGATGACTTCAGAACCCCTAACAAGCCATTTTGAACACTGGCGCATGTATATTGCTCCACCAAAAACTGTGCTTAGTCCAGCTGGAACTATTTGGTGCGCGCCCGCTCCAAGCGGATATTCATGGCAACTTACGAATATTTGACGATCGTAATTCGCCTGAGCTAGCTCTCAGTACTTTTCCTATGGAAAGTTCATGGGAGTTCACACTATTAATAGCCCAGGTATTTCTTGGCTTGACACAAACAGGTCGAATTACCACTTAACTTTTCCTCATATGCCAATTTCCAGGCTTCGAAATTCTGATTCATATGTACCTTATAGTACAGCCAGCAATTGAAACTTTAACATGACTAGTTAAAATAAACACATTAACCCCAAACCAAAATGAAATAATGCTTTTACTCCAGGTAATAATACCGTCTGCTCCAAGTTATACTTCAGGGTAAAATTGAAGGTCTGAGTGGACCGGGAAGGAGACGAATAACTTGGATGGATAATTTAAGAACGTGGTTTGGGCTGTCTTCCACGGAACTCTTCAGGATTGCACAGGATAAGAAGGTGTTAGCCATGGTGGTAGCCAACGTCCGTATCGGATAGTCTTTTATAGCCCAGTTCCCAAAACGTAATAAATCTCAATAAACCCTTTATTCTATACCATCAAACATCCAAAAACAGGTAATTACTAAACAGCGAGTCTAGTCGGCCCGGAACATCCAAAAATGAATCCGTCTACAAAAATACACTCAGGCACAATAAAAAAAATCACCGTTCCTCCCCCGACTTTAACCCAACATAATACGATATGAATAAAATACCCCAAACTAACTGCACAAGGCTTAAAATCCGAGGGTGAGCTTATGTAACTGAATAAATTCTTTTACACCTTCAAGGACAATACAATGTAAATACAATGTAGCTACCAATAGCCCCTAAGAGCTCAGTGGTCGTCTTCCCATATTGCTTCATCCAGACTTCTGTCCAATTCGTAAATTCTGCGCCGAATGGATGGCGGGAGGGGGGTACGACCTGACGCCAGCAGGCAAAATAAGGAGGCTGTCAGTTGAACTCTTGTGTGATTGGGTTATATGGGCACGGGTTATGGTGTCGCCGGACATTGTTGTGAAGAGCTTCTTGAAGACGGGCATTGCAAATGCATTGGACGGAAGTCTGGATGAAGCAGTATGGGATGATGACCAGAATGATGCACGCGAGAGTACCTCGGAGATTGGCAGCAGCGACGGCAGTGACAATGAATAGGATAAGTTGCCTTGCTTCAATAATGGAAATTTTGTGTTTTTCCAGGCGTATATATCGCATCGAACATTTTCACGCTTATTTTCGCTCAAAAAAGTGCGAGTTGTATGCGAGCAAATACGGTATATAAGACTAGAGCCCTTCAGCATCGTTATATAAATTCATATTCAAGTTACTTCAGTAGGTAATTCATCTATACATACAGTATTTCGTCTCCCTAAGGATGTCGGTTATCAGTGGTGTCGATGTTTTTCACCATTTCACCATGTGGGCAGGCAACTAGAACTTGCAAAAGTACTTCAGCATCACTGAGGTTGATGTCCTGGGATCTGCCCGGTATAGCCCTGACTGAATAAACATTATCTATCACTTTGATGAAAGTCTTCTACATTTTTCTGCTAAATCCTTTGGGGTTACTAATCTATTTGTTCACCTACCATACATACAGTATCTGTATGAAGTTCTGTAGTAAACTCTCTCACCCTTAAGTGATTCCTTAGAGCTCGGACATTAATCAAGTTCACTATGGTATTTGCCATGTTTTTTTTTTTTCCAATAATTCGCATGTTTCCAAAGACAAATCACATAAATTCAGGAGTTAATTGAAGAGAGTGCCAAGGAATGTTTTCCTCATTTTAAGAGTGAGCGGCTTCGGTGGCGTAGTTGGTAGCATGCTGAGCTTCTATGCCCAAGATCGCGGTTTCAACCCGGCCGAAGTCGTCCGTACTTTTAAGAGTGTTGAAAATCCCTCAGTATGCCTTCCTCTGGAGGGGAAGTAAAGCCGGCGGTCCCATGTCATAGATTTATGGCATGTAAAAGAACCTTCCACTAATTACAATTGTGTGAAGATAAATTTGTAGGTTAGATTGATGGTTAACGCTCTCTAAATTCCAACGTTCACCGCTAGGTGCCGGTTGCAGTGGGATCTAGTAGCCAAGTTTGTGGCTAGGTGTCGTTGACGGTAGCATTTGCTAGCAAAAGTAGGAACTACTTGAAATTGATCCTCTGCAGTCCTTACCTTAATCACAGATAACTCACACTAATACAGCCATCACAATTAACCCTTTGGCTTTCAAGCTCTCAGCTGATGGATGTGTCAAAACTGACAGCCTTATTTACCACACTATGCACACACTTCTTTTAAAATGGCATGGAAGGCACACCAATGAAGATATCAACCTGAAAGTTGGTTAACTTATAAAGAATATATCACTTACTAGCTGTACCCGGCATGCGTTGCAATGCTAATCAAAGAAAGTGTTGGCGTTGTAACTTTGTTTGTTGAAGTGCTTTTGGATTTCCAATATTTTTTTCTTTTTCCGTTAACCATCTCTAAACTGTTGTAAAATTGATTAACTATCTCAAAAAAAATTAAGGGAGCGTGCTCAACTACTCACCAAAGTTTCATCGCAATGAAATGAATGGTATGTGAACACATACGGGACTTTCTTGAAACGATTAGAGCACCATCACCCATTTGTTGAATATACTCGTACGCTACCTATTGTAAAATGGATTTACTAAGTCGAAAACCTTCCCTGGCATGTCCACTACAACTCATGATAGCTTCATCGCAATCGGATGAATGGCATATGAACGTATACGGGATTTTGTTTAAACGATTCACGTGCCGTCACCCATTTGTTGAATCTACTTGTGCGCCACCCATTGAAAAACGGATTTACTAATTCGTACACCTTCGCAGGACTGTACTCAACTCACCAAAGTTTTATCATAATTGGATGAATGGTATATGAACGCATACGGGACTTGGTTGAAACGATTCACGCGCTGTCGCTCATTAATTGAATATACTCGTGCGCTACCAATTGTAAAATGGATTTACTAAATCAGATATCTTTGCGGGAGTGGAAGCAACATTTCTCCAAATTTCATTGCAATCGCATGAATGGTATGTGAACGCATACGGATTTTTTTTTAAACTATACGCGCCCCGTTACTCATTTGTTGAATCTACTCATGCGCTACCTATTGTAAAAAGGATTTACTAAGTCGGACACCTTTCCTGGAGTGTGTACAACAATTCAACCAACATTTCATAGCAATCGGATGAATGGTATATGAACGCATACGGGACTTTGTTTAAGCAATTCGCGTGCCGTCGCTCATTTGTTGAATCTAATTATGCGATACCTATTGTAAAGAGGATGTACTAAGCCAGAAACCTTCCCTGAAGTGTACACAACATCTCACCCAAGTTTCATCGCTATTGGACGAATGGCATATGAACGCATACGGGATATGGTTGAAACGCTTCGCGCGACTTCGCTCATTTGTTGAATCTACTTGTGCGCTACCTATTGTAAAATGGATTTACTAAGCCTGAAACTTTCCCTGGAGTGTACACAACAACTCACCCAAGTTTAGTTGCTATCGGACGAATGGTATAAAAACGCATACGGGACTATGTTGAAACACTTCGCGCGTCGTCGCTCATTTGTTTAATCTACTTGTGGGATACCTATTATAATATGGATTTACTAAGCCAGAAACCTTGCCTGTAGTGTACACAACCTCTCACCCAAGTTTCATCGCTATCGGACGAATGGTATGTGAACGCATACAGGACATTGTTGAAACTCTTCACCCGTCGTCGCTCATTTGTTGAATGTACTCGTGCTCTACCTATTGTTAAGTGGATTTACTAAGCCAGAAACCTTCCCTGATGTGTACACAACATCTCACCCAAGTTTCATCGCTATCAGACGAATAGTATATGAACGCATACGGGACTTAGTTGAAACGCTTCGTTCGTCGTCGCTCATTTATTGAATCTACTCGTGCGCTACCTATTGTAAATAGGATGTACTAAGTCAGAAACCATTCCTGGAGTGTGCACAACAATACAACCAAAGTTTCATAGCAATCGGATGAATGGTATATGAACGCATACGGGACTTTGTTTAAGCGATTCGCATGCCGTCACTCATTTGTTGAATCTACTCGTGCGCTACAACTTTCATATTTATTCACCTTTTAAACCTTCTCTGGACTTCCACAAATAATTCAAGACCAAAATTAGCCAAATCGGTCCAGCCGTTCTCGAGTTTTAGCGAGACTAACAAACAGCATATCATTTTTATATATATAGATTATTACTGTAAGAAAGTCATGCCTCTAAACCAAAAGGGTTTAATGTTAAAAAATAAGTAATGTGAAATCAAAATTACAAGTTTCAGAATTTGGAAGTTTGGAAGTAATTCTAGAAAATGGTATTTACAGCCCAAGTTTGTTATTCATGTCAGTAGGAAGGCTATAATGTTGTTTACTAGCATAGTAAATATCAATATTTTATATGCATTAGATCCAAAGATAAATTAAAATGTTTATAATGATGTAACGCTGAAAAATGTCAGCCTTTTTTGCATAAAACGCAGATTTCTTAAAACAAATATGTACCACTCACCAATGAAGATATTACTGGATCATCATTATCCTCTACACTTTCCAATTCGGACAGAGAAACATCATCACCACTTGAATAATTATCAAGATATTCAGTGATATCATCATGAGCTAAATGAAGTCTTTCCGCCATGTCACACACGGCAAATAACTAGGCCTAATCTAACTGAACTATTACATATCTAACACTTCACTATCACTATGTACCTAATTACCTAAGAAAACTATTTAAATAATGAACTAACACGTTAACTAAATATATTGCCTACGATATAACTTAATTTTACTATATGATCATGTACGAAAACACAAGAGAAATGAACGCAAGTTTGTCACCGACCACGATGTAAACAAAACACGGAACTTCAGTGAGCACATGTTTCAGACTCCAAGAATATCGATAAATACGGATAGCCGGAAGTTCCCGCGGAGTATAACTTGAGTTACAACTATATTCTTCTTATTCCGTGTAAAAATGCTGCTATCTGGCGCGTAAATAATGAACTAATAATAAAAAAGATGGGTAACGACGGATCGTTACCGTGTCAGTTTTCGCAGGACCTGTGGGTACCTTGAAAGCCAAAAGGTTAACACCGGTTATCAGACAGTTTCTACACACACCCAAAGTATACGGGACTACATGACCGCATTGTGGCATCCCCTAAACTGAGGAACCAACCAGAGTGAGACCCATATTAAAGCGATCATATCTGGATATCACGCTGCTCGAACTGTTTATTAGCATTTCCTTTTTCTTTCTTTCTTTCTTTCTTACTTTCTTTCACTGAATATTAGCACCTTTTTTTGAGCCAATAAGAATGGAGCTTGATGTGAAGGATCATCATCATATGTCTCATAGCTGTCATTGTATGTTTCAGTCCCCTATTAATTTATTGTCTGAAATATTACGTAATGGTTGAAAGACTCAAATGAGGGTTGGATACTGTAATTCTTAACTCTTGTATAATATTTTTGGGCACTTAACACACTGAAGATGCCCAATGATCACACCAGCCCTCTTACAGGGTAGAATATTTAATTGAGGCAAGGATTGGGAAGGACATGGCCATGGCCTTAAGTTATGAACCATCTTGGCATCCCTAATAATTATATAACTTAACCTTTCCAGTGTCGCTGAATATATTTTGTATTTTGCCTGAGTGATCCTTTATTTTAAGGAAAATTCCCCAAAAATGTCTTTTTTTTTTTAATACATTTGAAAAGAGAAAAAAGTTACAAAATAAGAAACAGTTCAGGAAAACCATGGTTTTTACACTTGCTAAATTCAGCCTGCAAAACATTTTCTTTTCTTGTTGAATAAAATTACACTGCTTGTATCATCACTTATAAATTCACAAAAGAACAATAAAAACACACACAACATTATACTATGAAGAGTGAAGCTCACTGTTTTCAATATCAGAGGTGTTTCTTTTTGTGATAATCTTCAAAACACCCCGCTGGATGAAGATTGGCAGCCCTACCTTGGAGAACTGCACTTGTATCTGCATCATTATCACTCTCATCTTCATCAACTGCACTTTCACTTGATTCTGAACCTTCGATCTCTTCAACACTCTCTTCAAAGCCACTGTAATCACTATCTGATTCCTCCAAATAACTTGATATGGTAGCCACATTTTTGTCGTACGAGCCCGTCATTTCACTGTTTGCATCGGCTTAAAGATGCATCAGTTGATACTGTCAAACTCAAGTATCTATCAAACGAACACTAAAAAAAGTAAAAGAAATGATTCAAGTAGTCATTTCCGATTCCGGGCGAGTTCATATACGTTATTTAATACCATACTGCCACCTGCCGTAATTACATGTAAACTTATAACAGCTCGCGGAATATTCCATAAACGACCCGCTGGAGCGGGAAACATGTTGTGGAATATATCGTAAACGACACGCAACGAAAAAGTGTTGGCGCGGAATATTCCGGAAATGACACGGGAAGAGTTAAGCAATAAGGGGATTTCCATTGTGTTTAAAATAATGGCAGTTTACTTTCAATACGATTTAGTCTGTGCAGATAATCAACATGTCAGTGCTTGGGATATTCTTCAGGTTCACTTGATAACTGAAGTTTCCTTTTTCAAGCCGTATTTTTGTGTGCGTGTGCTTTTTGCTTGACACTCTTTTGCCCAGTGAGTTTTGAAAACCTGATGGGGGAAACAAGAATAATGTAACATGCAGAGTTACCTGAGCATGTTATTCAGAATTTGTGCATACAGATGTTCACAATTCTCAATAGATGACATTGATAGTTTATTTTTGCCAAGTATGTTGTTGTTTTGGCACCCTTTTGTCCTGATCCCTTCAATGTGGAATGTGAAATTGGCAATAATTCATGCACCAAATGAGTCTTAAGCCCAAACCTGGTGCTCTTAAAATTGCACCAATTGGGATGCTAACAGGTGGACTCTTCAAGCCACTTGAACATGCAGAGACCATTCCCTCTTCAATAAATGAGCTGTACACCCCTCATTTGGAAATATTTGATGTACTACATGAGATAATCTAATGGTTTTTTTGTTTGTCATATAAACAGGATGTGGATGACTTGAAGCAAGTCGTGAGCTCGGCTGGTGAATCAGGGCAGATCAATATGAAAGAATCAAAGGCTGCCCAACGTTTGTATAAGAAAGTGAACAGCATGATTGGAAAAATGGATGTTGTGTTAACTGACTTGGAAAAAAGAGAGCATATGTTGAAAAAAGATCTTGAAGCAAAGGGGGCATTGGAAACTGGCGAAACTAAGATGAAGAGGTAAGTAAAGTTATTTACACCGAACCTGTAACTTTCTGCCATGGTCAATGTGTCAGTGGATGATTATAAGGCAAACCTTTTATAAAAGTGACAGGAAAAATTTAGAGCCCTATTTTGTTTTTTCTCTAACGGTAACTTTTTACTCACTTACCAGCAGCCACATTTCAAATGGTGTTACAGGAGAATGATGAAGATCAGATGGGTAGATAGGGTTACAAAAGAAGAGGTATGAAGACGAGTGGCAGAAGAGAGATGTTTCTGGCAACTGCTAATGAAGAGAAGAGATAGGTTGGTACGACACTTACTAAGACACCCAGGAATAGCAAAGTTAGTTCTGGAAGGAAGGGTTGAGGATAAGAACTGGGTAGACCATGGTTAGAATATGTTAAACAGTTATCCTCGGGTGTAGGGTGTGGTAACTATGTAGAGATGAAAAGATCAGCTTTGACAGGGAGATATCAAACCAGTCAAAAGACTGAAGACTCTAACAACAACCAACAGCCATTAAATATATTAATGCAATAGGCATAGTCAACATACAATCTTGTAAGTACTGTAATATAATTTTCAAACTAAGTTCCAACTCATAAAGACAACTCAACCGGAGGAAGTTTTGCCCTCAACTTTCCCATATGGGATAACAATTAGACTGAAAGGAGGAGTGGGATATTGGGCCAGCGGAATGTTATCACCAGAGAACAAAAATTGGAGTTGTTAATTTTATTTGAAGCAACAAAAATATGAGAACAATATACAGTAAAAGGCACATATGTGTGTTAACGCAAATTGAGAATAAATTGTGCTTTGAAAGAAGTTCATTTTCCGTATTGACAGATTCACTATATAACAAAGGAGAAACTGTTCCGCCTAGTCAATACATTTATTTACAACAAGTTATAAACTTGCTATTATATGGATATGGTACATGTTTCGGGGCCTCGAGTACTGGTCCCTTCTTCAGCCATAAATTAAGTTGCAAAATCCAGCATAATTAAAGATATCATAATAAAAAATACATAAAATGATGAGTGAATGGATGAAATGAGGCGAAAAAGAACATGCACAAACATTAGAACAGTGCTATATAAGTGTATTCTCAAGAACCTAGCAATACCAATGGTGTTAATTTTTACTGATGTGCACTCACATTACTTCTCATGAGTAATATGTTCTTTTTCGCCTCATTTCATCCATTCACTCATCATTTTATGTATTTTTTATTATGACACCTTTAATTATGCTGGATTTTGCAACTTAATTTATGGCTGAAGAAGGGACCAGTACTAGAGGCCCCGAAACATGTACCATATCCGTATAATAGCAAGATTATAACTTGTTGTAAATAAATGTATTGACTAGGCGGAACAGTTTCTCCTTTGTTATATAGTGAATCTGTCAATACGGAAAATGAACTTCTTTCAAAGCACAATTTACAATGAAGCAAGCCAAGCTAATAGCGCAAAGAAAGCGCGTTATAAGTTTAAAGATCTCAAGGTTAAATTGGCCAGCATAATTAAAGACATAGAGTTCCTTAAGAAATGTAAACATCATAACATCATCCCCAATCATTTCAAATAATATCAGAAAAGGGGCCCATTAAACAAGTATGAGGAAAGAACCCAAAGAATTATTAATAACAGGGTATTCCAAAGGGAAATCAAATTCTTATTCATTAAGAAGAACGACATTAATAATAAATTATACCAATTACATTTGGAAGCGGCAAATATTTCAAAAAGAAATGATTGGGACAGATATTACTTCACTGTCAATCAAATTGTACATACCAAAATTAATAATAAAATACAGATTTTGGACAACAAGTTTAAAAACCTACTAGAAAAAGGCCATAACAGGCCAAAAATCCTAGACAAACAAGTTTTACATAAATTCCAATCTCCAGTCAAAAATTTATCTAAATTATCTCTCAATAATCAGGACTTGGAAATTCTAAACAAAGGTCCCAAATATAATTGGGAACAAGATCTCAGTAATCGAACACTCGCAACCATGATTACTGAAACGGAAGTAGCAATTCGTAAACTCCCAATTGATAAACAGGGGGAAGCAAGATACGAAACCAATAAGGAAATTCAGAAAATAATTAATATCAACAAAAAAGTTAAAACTAAATCATTTTCAAACTTGATTAATCTAAAAAAGAAAATAAATGATAACAACATAATCATTACCAAAGCTGATAAAAGCAACACAATCGTACTCCTAGAAAAAGAGGACTATATTAGTAAAACAAATAACTTCTTAAACAACCCTAATTTTGAAGAAATAAAGAAGGACCCTACACAGACCATTCAAAGAAAATTAAAAGGCATCATTAAAAATTCCATTTTTATTTTAGATGAAAAGCAAACTAACATACTCATCAATATGAACCCGGGACATCCCACTATGAAGTCCTTACCAAAAATACACAAGAAAGGGATCCCAATTAGACCTATTATTAATTTCATAAACAGCCCACTTTATAAAATGTCTCAATTCATTCAAAAGTTTCTAGTTAAACATTATACCTTTAAAGCTAACAAATTTCTTAGAAACACCCTTCATTTTTGCGAAAGTACTATGAATTTAAAACTACATGATGAACATTCTTTGCATAGCATTGACGTGAAGGATGAAAAAAATGAAAATGAAAATCCACAGCCTGCTTCCAGTCTCCGACCGGGTCAGGAATGGAATGAATGAAGCCCCTATCTAGCGGCGAGGATATGAACGTGCCGGCTGCCGAGGCCTGACGCACTCCTCTGGGGCAATGATTAAATGAATGACAGATGAAATGAAATGATAGTGGAGAGTGTTGCTGGAATGAAATTGTGACAGGGAAAACCGGAGTACCCGGAGAAAAACCTGTCTGCCTCCGTTTTGTCCAGCACAGATCTCACATGGAGTGACCGGGATTTGAACCACGGACCCAGCGGTGAGAGGCCGGCGTGCTGCCGCCTGAGCCACGGAGGCTTGACGTGAAGGATGAAAATGAAAATCCACAGCCTGCTTCCAGTCTCCGACCGGGTCAGGAATGGAATGAATGAAGCCCCGATCTAGCGGCGAGGATATGAACTGTGCCGGCTGCCGAGGCCTGACGCACTCCTCTGGGGCAATGATTAAATGAATGACAGATGAAATGAAATGATAGTGGAGAGTGTTGCTGGAATGAAATTTTGACAGGGAAAACCGGAGTACCCGGAGAAAAACCTGTCTGCCTCCGTTTTGTCCAGCACAGATCTCACATGGAGTGACTGGGAATTGAACCACGGACCCAGCGGTGAGAGGCCGGCGTGCTGCCGCCTAAGCCACGGAGGCTTAGACGTGAAGGATATGTATACCAATATCCCAATTAACCCTACCATCAAAATTATTAAACAAAATTTTTCAGCCAGCAGCAAACTATCAAATGTTGAAATCAACGAATTCATATCATTGTTGGAATTCACCCTTAATAGCAATTATTTCACCTTTAATAATAAAATATACAGGCAGAAGGAAGACCTTCCCATGGGCTCCCCTTTATCTGGCATTATAGCAAATATTTATATGGATCATATGGAATACACTAAAATACATGGAAAAATTGCAGGTTTGACATACTGGGGTCGATATGTTGATGACATTTTCATCATCATTGATAACACAATACAGAAAATTGACCAACTTGTAGAGAAACTTAACAGCATTGACAGCAATATACAGTTCGTCCCAGAATCTGCAGTCAATAACTCGATTAATTTTTTGGATACCACAGTTTCCATAAAGAACAATAGACTTTCCTATAAAATTTTCAGAAAGCCTACACAAACTCATACTACCATAAGCAATAGTTCTAATCATCCTGGCAACCACAAAAAGGCAGCCTTCTTCAGTATGATTCACAGAGCTTTCAACCTTCCCCTTTCAAAAAATGACCTCACCAGTGAAATAAAGACCATACGCCAAATAGCTAAAGTTAATGGTTTTAACTATCAATTCATCTCCAACATTATAAACAAAATAAGAAATAGACCTCCCACCCATTTAACACCAGATCATAAAGAAAAACCTGTATACGCGGTTTTCACTTATTTTAATGCACGTACATACAGCATCTCTAACATATTCAAAAAACACGGTTTAAAAATGGCCTATAAAACATCCAACACCAATGCCAATTTCTTCTTTAATTCAAACAAAGTAAATTCTATAGACAAATTCCATAGATCAGGCATTTATAGACTTAATTGTTCCGAGTGCGATGCGAATTATTTGGGACAAACGGGTAGAGCATTCACAATCAGATACTACAAACATTTTAATGCCACAAAATACAGAAGATTCTCAGCAATGGCAACACACATGGAGGAGTCACATCATAAATTCACCAACATCGAGAAAGACCTAGAAATCCTCCATTTTACAGGAAAGGGGACCACTATGAATGTACTAGAAGCGATAGAAATTAACACCGCACAGAAACTATCTCCTCTTCATAATCTTAATTAAATAAATTTTGAAACGAATATCCTGTACAACACCCTAACGGAATATATAAAGAATAAAATTGTTGACAACAACAAACCACCGTGAATTCCCCAACACAAACTCCCCCAATATTCCCCCCTCTTCCATTTCCTCTCACCCTTATAACCCCATCTACCTTTCTATATTCCATTTATAACAATTCCAGGTCTCAAAGATATAATATTATATTACCTCACCTTATTTTAAATTTAATCTCATATTGTATTTTATGTTGTTTTTTTATTGTCATTATTATTTTTTAAATTTAATAATATATTAATAATGAGAGTGCAATGGTTACAAATTTAGATACTTCATGACCTAGGCAATGCATATAATCTAGAAGCCTTGGATACAAGGTATCTAAGCAACTGGATGAAGCAATAATGGGGCCATGAAGTAAATTGAGATTCTGTGAATTAGATCAACAAAGGAAATTGTTTTAGTTGGTCTAAGTAAAATATGTTTCTTCCATACTTGGACGTCTCCTCATCATGATGATGTATTTCATTACATAACATTCGATGTTTTCCCTCTAATGCAAGACTATAAGCTCAGAAGCCCCAGCTTGAACAGCAAGTTCCAGTCAACAGCATTGTAAACAACAGGCTATAAATCCCAAGTGAAGTGATTTCCACATGCACAAACATTAGAACAGTGCTATATAAGTGTATTCTCAAGAACCTAGCAATACCAATGGTGTTAATTTTTACTGATGTGCACTCACATTACTTCTCATGAGTAATATGTTCTTTTTCGCCTCATTTCATCCATTCACTCATCATTTTATGTATTTTTTATTATGATATCTTTAATTATGCTGGATTTTGCAACTTAATTTGTGGCTGAAGAAGGGACCAGTACTAGAGGCCCCGAAACATGTACCATATCCATATAATAGCAAGTTTATATCTTGTTGTAAATAAATGTATTGACTAGTCGGAACAGTTTCTCCTTTGTTATATAATTGAGAATAAGTTAACAAATTGAAAGGGTCTAATTATAGAAGCCCTGATTAAGCGAAGTAATTTATTTTGACTAGAAAAGGGTTTGAACCCTGATATTGGTTTCATTGAAGAAATGAATAATAAAATAGTTTTTGATGTAAGGTGGCTTCGGTTGCGTAGTTGGTAGCATGCTGAGCTTCTATGCCGAAGGTCGCGGGTTCAAACCCAGCCGAAGACGTCGGATTTTTTAAGAGCGTTAAAAATCTCACAGTATGCCTCCCTTTGGAGAGGAAGTAAAGCCAGCGGTCCCATGTCATAGATTTATGGCATGAGAAAGGAAGGAAGCTTGTAGTTTAACGTGACCGTTAATCTCGAGATCATGAGCCACGGGACCTCCTTTTAAAGTGGAATCCGAACCACAGGACATGGCATTTCACATCGAAAATCTCACATGCATTGACCGGGAATCGAACCCGGACCGCCTTGGTGAGAGGCATTCAGCTAGACCGCTGAGCCACCACGCCCCTGGTATGAGAAAGAACCTACCACTAACTACACTTGTGTGAAGCCAAAATTTGTAGGTTAGAATTGATAACGCTATATTAGTTCGAATGTTCACCGCCAGGTGCTGACTGTGATGGCATCTATTAGCCAAGTTGACAAGCTAGGTGATGTGGACGGTAACGTTTGGTAGCAAAAGTAGGATCTTCTTGAAATTATCGTCTGCAGTCCTTACTTGAATTAAAAAACAGATAACACACACTAATACAGCCATCACAATTAACACCGGTTATCAGACAGATTCTACACACACCCAAAGTACACGGGTCTACATGACCGCGTTGTCGCAGCCCCTAAACTAAGGAACCAACCGGTTTTTAATGTAGGTTGCAAACATTACACTTTGTGGCTAATAATAAGGACTTAACTTGTTTAGGATAGATGCAGAGATCTTGGAGACCATCATCATCATCATCATCATTTCCCCTTATCCAGCTCCTGCCGGGTCGGGGTATTTATGGCACTTCTCCACTTTCCTCTTTCCTTCCACCATTCTTCTTCCACGATCTTGTCCCAGTCCAGATTTCTTTTTCTTACGCCGTTCTTCACTGAATCCATCCACCTTGTTCTAGGTCTTCCTCTTGGTCTCTTACCCTTGCACTTCGCCTCCAGCATCTGTCTTGGTATTCTATTTTCCTCCATCCTCTTTACATGTCCAAACCACCTTAGTTTATTCTTCTCAATTCTCTCATTTAGTTTTCCCATCCCCACTTCCTTCCTAACATCTTCATTCCTCACTCTGTCTTTCCTTGTCTTTCCTATCATACTTCTTAGGAATTTCATTTCACTGGCTTGGATTCTACTCTCTTGCCTGCTTGTCAGGGTCCAAGTCTCAGCTGCATAAGTTAATATGGGAACATAGTACACTTTATACATTACCTCCTTGCTTTTCCTTGGTACTTCCTTATCCCAAACAAGTTTTCTTACACTTTGATAGAATGCATTGCTCTGCTGTACCCTCCTGCCAATCTCCATGTCCAACCTACCAGTTTGCATCAATTCACTTCCTAGGTATTTGAACGTGTCCACAATTTCCAAACTCTGACTTCCAATTTTCACAGTGCCCTTTCCTTGTCTTTCCCCTCTTGTCATCACCATGGTCTTGCTTTTCTCTATACTGATTTTCAGGCCATACTTCTGAATATTTTCGTTCAGTGCATCTAGTTGTTTTTGCACTTCTTCGGTGTTCCTTCCCCAGACCACAATATCATCTGCAAATAACAGTAACTTCATTTCTTTATGTTCATATGCTTCCTTTGTTTCCTTTACTATTTCATCCATCACCATTATGAACAAGAGAGGTGACAGCACACTCCCCTGTCTTAGTCCAGTCTTGTTCGTAAACCAATCTGTCTTTCCAACTGGGGTCAGTACCCTGCTAACACAGTTGTTGTACATTGCTTGCACCATTTCCAACATTTCTCTTCCCAGTCTCTTCTTAACCATGGTTTCCCATACCTTCTCTCTGGGGACACTATCATATGCCTTTTCTAGATCTATGAAAGTCATGATCAAATCCTCTCCATATTCCCAGTTCTTTTCCATCACCTGCCTCAAGCTAAAGATTGGGTCCACTGTGGATCTTCCACTCCTGAAGCCATACTGTTCCTCTTGCAACTCTCCTTCCACCTTTCTTCTCATTCTTCTTTCTAATATCCTTTCCAGTATTTTTACTATCTGTGATATGAGGGTGATCCCTCTATAGTTATCACACACCTTCTTGTCCCCCTTCTTAAACACTGGTATTATTAGCCCTTTCTTCCAGTCTTCTGGTACACATTTCCATTTCCACACACACTTTAGCAGTCTATACAGCCATTGCATACCAACAGGTCCAGCAGCCTTTATCATTTCTACACTGACTTCATCCACCCCTGTTGCTTTTCCCATCTTCATTTTCTGTACTGCTAATTCCACCTCCAGCATTGTTATATCATCTTCTGTTATAGAGTCGTCAGGTTGTGTCACTTCCATCTCACCAGTAAGACCCAGCCAGCTCTTTAAAAATGGGACCTAATCCTAGAGTCCTGAAGGAAGAATTCAGGTGTCCTAAAGATAGTTAGTTAACAAGAAGAGTGTTCAAATTTTAACACAATAAAATATATTCTATAAACTGGTTACAAAATTTTCCCTTAAAACTACGCACCCATTTACATTTATTTTAATTTGATTTGATTATTCTTGATATACAGTTTCACTACGTTGCCATTAACATTTTCTATGAAGACTCGACGACCTAAAATATATTTATTCAAGCAAGGCGCAAAATCTTAACCTAAGCTGAAGACTGCCGGCACGTTCACACACACAGTACAATCAAATAAACCTAATTAACCAGTAATTAAAGATGGTACGACCAACAAGTTAATATATGATAATAATATCATATGACCTCCGGTGTCGGGTGCAAGCTTTGTTAATTGACGCCCAGAGGGCAGCTTTCATGTCTAATTTTATCGCTCCTTGGAGCGCTATGTAAGTCAAGGAGGTTAGATATCTAAGCTCCTTGGCACTTTCTAGTAGAGACAAGAGAAACTTTTTGTGTTGGCGGAAAATCCCGAGATTAATTTTGCCATTATGAACACGGCCTACTGAATTCAAATGGGTTTTTTAATATGCCATCATCATATGACATGCGTACAGTGATTTTTGTCGCCTTTAAAAAATCACTTACCCTCCAAATAGGTTATGAACATTCCCAAATGGGAATATGATGTTATTTCCGTTTGATCAGATAAATTATCATTTAATGTGATACAATTGGTCCGGCCAGATCAGGCACACTGGGGCGAAACACTGGCATTTTATGTTTGATCTGGCCTGACCAATTGTATCACATTAAATGATAATTTACTCTCCAAATACGAAAACAAAACAGAACACCAAAGACAACAAGACGAAGATATTCCCATGCGATTGAGTATTTAAATAATTGAAACTGGCTGCAGGAGTTCAAAGGCTACCGCCACTTCCCCTCAAAAAATGACACACTTGTCATCACAGAAAACCAAAAATAAAACACATAAAAGGCCTATCACAAATACCACACTGCTCAACAGCACGGTCAAAAGTTTTCACCCCGCCAAAGACATATGAAACGAGAAAAGCTATAAGCTTCTTGACGACGGTCAAACAACCTACACTTCTCCAGTACACAAAATTAGGCTTATCCAAACAACAAACTCACACATCATAAAAGGCCTACTCAACATCTCGACAAAATAATTCCGCCTCCCCAGGGGTTAAAATAAGACCTAGTTTTGATAATCCTAACCACCTATTTGGATCACAGAAGATCGAAACAAATACACCGTCGACTCAATTCCAAATAATATAAAAGACAACACGCGCACACACTAACTCCTCATCAACGATTAACGACCATAATGACGAAAACAAAACCTAAACACACCAAGCCAACCCCCATCAACAAACTTTACCAAATCGAGAACCTTTACTAACTATAATTTGTCTTAAATAAATATTTATTACTTAGCAGAACTTGGTGCTCTTCACGGTGGCCTCATGATCGATCGAAACAAACAAAGACTACCATTTAAAAACATCGGAAAACTACCTTTCAATTCAAATTCATCAAATTATGACTTCCAGCCCCAAAATACCAAATATTTAAACGCAACTTAAACTCAAAATAAAACATTGATTTCATCGACCACTTGCAAACACCGATTTTATATTTACCGTATTTGCTCGCGTATATCTCGCACTTTCTTTCCTGAAATTTCAACTAAAAAAATGGGGTGCGAGATATACGCGGGGGCGAGATATACGCGAGCCGAAAATACGAGTGAAATTTGTCGGTGCGAGATATACACCGTATTCCTATTGTATTGTTTGGGCTTTGAAGATAAGGAAATCTGTGCTATACCACTCGCGCCAACATGCTCGTATATTTCGAAGATTGCGCAAGTAGGCCTACTGTTACATCGCAGAGAAACGCAGTTCAGTCTTCTCGAATCTCAATGATTTCGTCTTTACGTATTGCGTTGCTTCAGAGCTCGGCCGTGTGCAAGCATGTAAAGCGGCGCCGCGTGGGTGTTAGCACGCTTCAGCCGCGCTCGGCTAAGTTCGAGCTCGCTCGGGCATGTAGCGAGGAATCGATATGGAAGGTGTCGATCGCTACGCGTCTGCGCTCTAAATTCTGCCTTGAATCATCCTTAACGAGCTCATGACGTCTTTTTCATAGGTTCTTAATGTCGCATAACCATAACACACGAACTGATGCAAACTTGCGTAAACTGACGTAGTGCCGCTACGAACGCACAAACTCGGACAGACCTCGCGCAAGCATGCGATGCGGCGCCGGCGTGACTGTTAGCACGCTTTAGGCCTACATTGTGTCTTCAGCCGCGGTCGGGTAAGATCGAGCTTGCTCGTACATGTAGTGAGGAATCGATATGGAAGATGATCGATCGTATCCAATATAAATGCTGGAGTTCCTTTTCTGCCTTGAATCATCCTTAACGAGCTTATAACGTCTTTTTCAATGACGACTTGTGGCGCGCTAAATCGAACGTGTTTATACCGCAAGGTTATTACGGTCATTTATATGACGGCGTCAAAAATGAATGCGAGATATATGCGAGTACTTTTTTCCCCTGAAATTTCAAGTAAAAAAATGGGGTGCGAGATTTACGTGGGGGCGAGATATACGCGAGCAAATACGGTATCTATTATTAATTAATTATACATTTACATGTACAATTTAAAAAAATTAAGTCCGCTGTTTTCAGAAAACCAATTTAGTCCAGGTAATGTCATTTTGACTTACTTCTTTTTTCGTTGATATCGGGGAGGAATCCGAGCGGCCTCCCCATTTCGACGCACATGCTAAGTTCTTGTCTTCCCGTCTCGAACACGTTTTTCCCAATTGATGATTGTGTCCCGAATTAATTTCAGTCCTTCATACTGACCGCACATGTTGGAACTGCTCAAGTCCAATCTAGCACGCCACCACGAAATTTGCTGTGCGAAACATTTGCCATTAGCAAGATTACAGTATTTAAGTTCTTATGTTGGTAGGATGATATCTACATCAGCATTTTAATAGAAGGGAACATCTCCAACTACTAAGACGTGAATTAGTTAGGTTCATAATTTCTGTGAAGTTAGCAAAAATTAGCGTATCTTCCCACGGTAGCTGGGAACGCGCCTCAGGGACTGCTCCATGTGGCAATACAAGGTGCCCCGTCCTGCGTCCGGAAATCAGGAGGTATGGTGGCGCAGCGGCCAAGCGCTTGGCCTCTCGCCATGGTGGACCGGGTTCATTCCCAGTCAATGCATGTTAGATTTTCAAAGTGAAATGCCATGTCCTATGGTTCGGATTCTACGCAAAAAGGAGGTCCTGTGACTCATGATTTCGACATTAACGGTCACGTAAAACTACAATATTCCTTCCTTTTTTATCTCTACACCGAGGTGGTCTTAAGGTAAACGTGGATGCCTCCGTTTATCAGAGGCAGTTCCACAGCATTGTTCTCCAATTTCTGGACGCTGGCATTATCTACATGGATGGTTCGAAGGTGAACGAGAAGGGGGGTTGTGTTCACGTTATTGATGGTGCAAATACAAAGATCTCTTTGCCTGACGTCTGTAGTGTGTTTACTGCGGAGCTCGTTGCTATCTATGAAGCTCTACAGTTTGCACTTCAGGATACACGAATCCACTTTCTCGTGTGTACCTACTCTTTGAGTTCGTTCCAGTCAATTGCTACATGTTTCCCGCAACACCCCCTAGTGCAACGAATTCACGACCTACTAGCGGGGTTGTGCCGTGCTGATACTGAATTACCTTCCTGTGGCTTCCAGTTAGCGGATCAAGCTCCAAGCTCCACCTCGTCCAGTGGAGGTACCCACTGAAGATATTCGCTCTCAATTATGCCGACAAATACTGGCATTCTGGGAGTGTCAGTGGCTAGCTGACCCAATACCCAATAAACTGAGAGTGATGAAGGGAACTAGTCGCGTGAGGCGGAGCTCTTTCCGGTCGCTGTGGGAGTCGGTCAATTTGTGTAGGCTAAGGATAGGCCGTGCAAGGTCCACCCACTCATACCTTATGAGAAGGGAAGACCCCCCACTTTGTACCTGTGGAGCCGTTTTTACCGTGGCCTACATTTTAACCTAGTGTGTGGATCTTGCTGACTTACAAAGAAACCTGGGTTTGGAGATAACACTCTAAACTTATATTATTGGGAATATTAATTGCCATTAAATCAAACTTATATTAGCCGATGACGTTCTGGCTGCTGATCTCGTCATCCGCTTTATAAGTGAGATAGGGTTAGGGCCAGCAATCTGAATTTACAAGTGATTATTGACTGAAGAACTTGTTCTTTTTTTGAATTCTGAATCTTCGTTTTTCCATAATTTTTGTTTATTGCTATAGTTTTACTTAATTTTTTGTTTTATTAATTTTAGACCATTTCATATTTAGGCTTCCAACTCTAAATTTTAATTTATTCTAAATTCGTGTACAATCAACCCTCACTATTTCGGGCTTCACTAATTAGGAATTTGGATAATTCGTACAGGATTTCATCGCCGCAGTACTGTGCCAGACATCATTCATCTACTGTATAATGTCGATCGCATCCCCCTCCCTTCCCGTTCACTCCATTCCCAGCCAATAATAAGTACCGTATGTATCATTGTTGGTCACAAGCACGTAACAAAGGCAGTGCCTGCTCAATTCGCTTTTTGAAGCCCACATGACGAGTTACTGTTACATTGTGTTAAATTCTATCTCTATGATTGCTTAAAAGGGTTTGGATGTTCCGTACTGTTGTCCTTGCTAGAATACAGTAACTAAGATGAGTATTTAGAAGACAAAATGTATATAGGGATACATTTACAGCCTTTAAATATGTGTTGTAACTTTAAGCATGGTGGCCACTACTCCTGGAAAACTCCTGGATTTTTATTAGGTCTGGAAAACTCCTGGAAAATTATGAAAAATTTGAAACTTCCTGGAAAATAGCCACTGTTAATTAATTATAAAATTCTTTCCATCCTAAATCATACTCCCGTTGCGGTTTTGGGTGAGCACTCTATCGTTAACGAGAGAAAATTTCCTCAGGCTACCTGTTTCTGTGTGGGAGAACACGCGATACTATTTTTGTAAAACATATCGAGTATAGACAACTTCATCGCAATAAAATTGCAGGCGGCATTCTTTTCTCTTTTTATTAATGCGGATATTTCAGTCACAAAGGCTTTTTTTAAACAACAATTAAATCATTAAATCAGCTTTATTTTTAAGTCTGGAAAAATGAGAATTACTTCTGGAAAATTCCTCGAAAACTCCTGGAAAATCGTTGACCGATTTGAGTGGCCACCATGTTTTAAGTTACGGTAATACAGTAAGTAGGCTACATATTATGATGTTCATTTAGTATGTAACACATGTACTGTACAGCATAAGAAATCATTTCTATAATTTGGACTAGACCTCGCCCCCCCTCCCCATTAGTCCGAATTAGTGAGAGTTTGCTGTAATTTAATCCGTGTTAAGGGCAGATGACCTAACTGTTCCGCCCCTTAAAACTCCAATAACTAACTAACTAACTAACTAACTACAACTCGGCTCAGTAGAAATAGTACTGTGAGATCAAAAAACTGAGAATAAATGTCTAAAATTGTGGCATTATTCTTTTTTCTTGATGTCCTGACTTGACATAGATTACATTTTAGTTTGGCAATACAGTAGTTGTAAATTGTTATCTTTCTGTCCTTTTTAGTGAACAGTTGGTTGGTATTGAAGAACTTATAACTGCAATCAAGAAAATTCAGGAGGTTCCTGATAACTCTCTAGTAGAAAGAATATCAGAAGTGCTATCTAAAATGGACGTTGACCAGGATGGAGCCATCCGTGTTGATGATGTTCTTAAGGTAAGCCTATTCCTTTCTTTTCCTGTAATTATTTTGGAAGCATTGTACTGTAAATATTTAAGAACGTATTCAAATAACTGAACAAAGAGCAAGAAATTACCGAAGTACAGTGAAGCCATCCTGAGGACTGAACATTTTATACGTTAATCTGAAGAAAATGAGAGTAAGGTAATATTCATTTTGTGTTGTTGGGGCCATGAGACTTATGCACTAAATATGGGAAAACATTATTCATAATACAGTAATTAGGGTTTCACTTTGCTGCTTTCTTTATTGGACATTTAGTTTAAGAATGGCATTCTTGCTAGCATGTGTGCTCTCATGATCGATTGTGTATTATTCTTACTCCCAGTGTCAGTTATCCATGTCGTTATAGAAGCTGGAAACATCCTGACGAAGATTTTTTTTTTAAATTATTATTACAATTACTATTATTTTAGTGATTCCCCTAATTTACACCTTTCTTTTCAAATAGCAAGAAATTGCCATATTTTCTCAAGTACCCTCTGTCATTATGTAAGCCACACACCTTTTTTTTTTTTTGAAAGGGGAGAAAATCAGAATATAAGTTCTTTGCACAAAAAGTTGATTGTAATTTGATCAAATAAAAAATAATAATTTGATACGGTTATTCATGACACAATTTGGAACATAAATCCACTGCAATGTACTCTATACAACATTATCACTGTTGGGTGTGTGACTGATTGAGTTTATAGGTTAGGAAAATGGCGCTTGCTAGGAGTGCTATACAGGAGTATCATACAGTATCCTATTTTAAGATCTCCATGCTTTTTTTATATTCCTTTTATGATGCTGTTTTGTTTTTTAGTATATATTATTCTTGGACTTGGTTTTGTGTGGAAGGATTGGAAGTGATTCTTGGCTTATGGGTTGATTGTTGAATGAATAAAATAAATGGAGAATAATGTTTAAAAAAACAAAACGCCATTTACTGTAACATTAGTAGTTCGGGGTCTTGGTGGTTTAATACACAATGAGGGATACTTTTAAAAAACATTATTCTTTATTTATTTTATTCATTCAACAATCAACCCATAAGCCAAGAATCACTTCCCATCCTTCCACATAAAACCAAGTCCAAGAATAATATATATAAAATAAAAATAAAAAAACAGCATCATAAAAGGAATATAAAAAAAGCATGGAGATCTTAAAATAGGATACTGTATGACACTCCTGTATAGCACTCCTAGCAAGCGCCATTTTCCTAACCTATAAACTCAATCAGTCACAGGTGACAATTGTAACGTTTCTTACACACAAGAAACCAGATAGGCCCATGCAGTAAAGCCAATTGTGACATTCTTCTCAATCTTACTTCTAAACTTGCCTCACATTGGGGGAACAATTTCAGGGTTGATATGCGACCGGGTAAAATCGGGAAAAGTCAGGGATATTTGTTGCGGTCAGGGAAAACTGGGAAAAGTCAGGGAATTATGTAAAAGAGAGAGAAGAAGAAAAAAAAAAGAATTATTACGGTTTGACTGTTAGCCTAATTTTTGGTGGGTTACCATGGTGTCTACCGGTAACGAAAGTAACGAAAAAGTAGCTAATTTTACAAACGAGTAACGGAAAGTAGCTAATTTTTATGTCTGGATAGTCGGAGGAAACGAAAATTCGCTGAGGTCGGTTTAAATCATTTAAACCCGCACCTCTAGGCTCACAGATTGTGATGAAGCGAGTTTCACGCAAGCGGCGCCGATTGCGTCGGCTTCCCCGTGCACGACCTCAAGGAAATGCATACTGAGGATACATTCAGTCGTACTGTATACATCGGTTCAACGTATATTGTCGGCATCAAGAAGAGAGTTTAATTTTGTGTGAAATGTTTTTCTGTATTCGGAAACCTGACTTTTTGCGAGACGTTTATTCGCGATAACTTCCAAAACTCAACAGAAACCTCTCATTTATGATATTGACCTCTAAATTTGGATATCTCAAATTGATGTCCAAATAATGCGATATAATTTATTGTCGCGATCTTGCGAAATGATATAGTTTCGAAAAAATCGCAAATTTGCTCCGAAATACATAGACGGCGGTATATTTGAAAAATCTATCCATCTCGTAAATTTGCGACATCCAGTTTGGTTAATTCGAAACTCCGTTATATGTCTGATTTCCCTACGAACTTTGGTTCCATTGTATATAATCTAACCGGTTATCTCGAAAACTTGTATAATTTGAATTCCTCTTGTTTTATTCGTGCAATCCTCTCTGAATAATTCGTAATATCCGATACATACTTCGAACGTTCATCCTCCAAAATCACATCCTCAATACGGCCGGCTGGCCGCACGACATTCCTGCGGGAATCTCGTCAAACGAACCGAAATCAACGTCAGTTGCGTAAAAGTCACAAAACCCGTGCTCGGTCGCGAACTTGTGTCCACGAGGACTGCGGGAATCCTGTCAAAGGTGGTTGGGCACCCATCACAAACATACCGAACCCTACTCCCCACTTTTCCCATTACCGTATACTGAAAAGTGTTCGGGGAGCGAGAAGTGCATCAACCCACTTAGAAATAACAGACTACGTAGCATCGCGATACTCATTTCTTCTCGTAATCCACCGTGAACTTCCATCCACAGCATAGGACAGCGGGAATCGCGGCGCCGACCATACAACATGTCCATAACTGCTCGTGAATTTTAACCATGCCCAACCTCGAGCTTGCCTCTGCCATTCTGCCAGGACAGTTAGACAGGCAGACAATCGTGGAACGGCCGGATGCATAATATCACGTTCTCAGTGTCCAACCGCGAGGACAACGTGAATCTCGTGAAACGACCGACAGCGGTAGCGATTGCGATACATCGCGATATTTATCTGCATTCGATGAAGAGTACAACTGGACTCTTGTCAAACGGACAGCTAGCGGCGCCGATTGCGTAATAATACTATATTTTTCCGTGACCGACCTCAAGGACGTTAGAAATCTCGTCGAACGACTAAAAGTGACACCGATTATGTAAATCGCGATTTTTCTCCGTGTTCAATCGTGGAAACTACAAATCACGTCAAACGGCTGATACCAGCGCCGATCTTGTAACGTCTCGATATTTCTCCGTACTTGACTGCGAAGACATGATTCGGTGACGATCACAAACGTCGCATATATTTCGTGATCTTCCGCGGGGGCAAAGGATATCTCCCCAAACGGCCAAGATCAGAGCAACTTCTTGGTAATCATAACTTCTTGTACACAAGCCGGCATATTAACGGAAAAAACTCATTTGATATTAAATATCTAATGTTAGAATAAAATGTATCAGTTGACAGTTTCTAGATACTTTTATTGTGATTGACTAAAAAGTAAGAATTGGTGATTGATTGCTTTCTTCAGTTATTTTTTTAAAATTGATGCTAGCAAATTAACATTTATTGTAAAAATAATGTGTTCCTGTTCTTATCGTAATAAACGTTATTTATTACAGTAAGGCAAAATGTTTTATTTTATTTTATTTGTTTTTATACTTTTAAAGAAACACGTTAACTTATACAGAGAACTACATATAAGTCCGGTTTATATAATGAAACATTGCTCGGATATTTTTAATCGCTATTATTTTCATCTACTACAACATTTCTCCTCGCGTCTAAGAATAGCCTTTCACAAATAATAGTCTAAAATCAGTTTTTCTACCTTAATCTTAATCGATCATAAAGAAGAACGTTTCCTAAAGGTAAATGCAGTTTTGCTAGGTTTGGAAAACCTAAGGAAAAGCGAGGTAAATGTCGTCCCTGTGGTCAATGAATTTTCTATACTTTGCTCTGGAAAATCGGGAAAAGTCAAGGAAATAAACGACTCTGCGGTCAGGGAATTTCTTAAATTTTGGTCTGGAAAACCTGGAAAAGTCAGGGAAATTTGAAATCGTGATAGCGTATCAAGCCTGAATTTAAATGATTCTAAATAACACAAATTCAGGTAGTGGGAGTTGGACACCGAAGAGAAGTTCACCACAAGGATAGGCATTAGCATCTATGTCAAAAGAAAGAATGTGAAGGATATGGTGGGAGCTTGGAACAGCTGAGCTGTGTTGCCAAGTTTTTACTAAATCAGTTGATTCAAATAATACACAGGACTACACTTCGGACATTATTTTGGCACAATTACACGTAATATATTTTTAAAGTGTATTCTAAGTCTATGCTGAGGACATTCAAATAGAGAAATATGGTACATGGATAAATTACATACCGAAACTATGCTACCTTTATCACCTGTATTCAATTCAATAAATATGACAAAGAGGACAAGCATTCTACAGTTAATACAAAGTAATCTGATGAATATATCAACATTCATCATGCAATGATTATCCTTCAATATGAAACAAGAATCTGGGTGAAGATCGTTCACAGTATACAGTCATCATCATCATGGTCTATCACTCGCGAACGAGTATAAAATAATTATTGTCTTCCAAATCATTCATTGGCGGGTTCTCAGGTGACTGTAGAGACCAATCCTCGAGCCACAAACTCTTCCACACTGGTGGCAAGTTTTATCACAGTACAGTAGTTGACCGAAACAACAGATCATGATAACACCATGCACACTTACTGAATTGCAACTCTTTATGGTTAATAACAGCTTTCGTGATTACACAAAAGTAATGTTAAGGTAAAGAAATATTTAGCACCGAGCACTCAAACAAGCCACTGTGTGGCGATATTGTTGCCATGTTTTTACATTGTCGAGTTGTAGGCAATTGAATGACAGGTGGTAATTTGAATGAAGGGAAACAATAGCTTGTGCTCTATTTATTGACTGTCGCAAGTGAACTGACATCAATTAAATAAATTATCCTCAGTCACTTGGCAACGGTTCGACACCCTCCATCCCTTCACTCCTTCGTCAGAGCTTGATGAATTCTTCTTCTATATGCCCTGCCCAGTCTCCCGAACGTTGGCGATCAATATGGACAGTGTTCGTCTATCCTCAGCAACATGGTATACTTGTTCAATCCAGAATGTCTACTACTCTGGAAACCATGAAAAACGGTAAATACTCAGGGAATTTATAGTCTGTTTTCATTTTATGAAAAATAGGCTATGAGATCACCTTTTGTCCGTGTGTGTGCGTTCGTGTGTCTATCGGTGTGTCCCCCCTGATAACTTATAAACGGCTGGAGCGATTTCAATGAAACTCGGTAAGGTCATAGCCGACCCCGACCGTGTCCTTCAAATTTTATTACGTCTCACCAATCCAACATGGCAGCTGTGCGAAATATTTCACCGGCATTCTATGTCTCAGAAATTATTACTGATATCACCCTGAAATTTTGTACAGTGATAAAGGGCACTACTAGAAGTTCATCTATGAGACTTTCACAAACCTGTTGACTACAAAACGAACATGGCGGTCAAGCGAAGTTGAAACTTTTAAATAGACTTTTCTCGCGATTTAACCATCCAAACGCACTACAGCAAATGTTTAAACACATTGTAATGCACCAGCTTAGTTCAATTGTCTACATAACCTCAGGAACAATAGTTTTTCTACTATAAACATATTTATTTATTATTTCAACTTTGTCATGCTACCCTTTATTGTTCAAGCACTTTTTGAAATGCTCTTTAAGTACAAACTCTGTTTTATATATTTTATGTCCGCTACTGTTACTCAGGGAATTTTCTAATTTATCCTAGAAAAATCAGGGAATTGTCAGGATAATCTGTTAGTTGGTTTTGGTAGACATCCTGTCAATCATTTTTGTGCCAGTCCAGCCTTCAATTCCGCAGACAAGACGTCCTTTTCCTGCCTACTCTTTGATGCCCGTCAATTTTGCCTTCTAAAATGAGGTGTAATACTGCCTATTTTGCACCACGTAAACACATGACCCAGGTATGCAATTTTCCTACATTTGATGGTAATCATCAGCTCCCGCTTCGAGTTTGCTCATCAGAGATGTGATCTATCCAAGGGATTTTCAGCATTCTTCTATGGAACCACATTTCCAGAGCTTCAAGCCTTTTAATGGAGGATGATTTTAATGTCCAAGCTTCTACTCCATAAAGCAAGGTGGACCAAACATAACATTTCACAATACTCGGTCTTAGTTTTAAATTTTAAGGCATCATCATACAATGAAGCTCTCATTTTTTTGAAAGTTGACCATGCTATTTCTATACGGGTCTTAATTTCAAGATCTGGATTCAAAGCCTCTGAAAACCAACAACCAAGGTACTTAAATTTGTCAACTTGTTGGATTTGTTGTCCTTTCAGCGTAAAAATTACTTCAACTTGCTATGACTGAAAACCATTAATTTTGTTTTCTTTGTGTTGATCGATACACCCATGTTTTCTCCAACTATATTAAGCTTATTAATGTATAGCTGTAGGGTTTCAACACTACTGGCCAGAAGATTTGTGTCATCTGCATATCTAAGTGCAGGGGCCTGTTCCACGAATGAACTTTGCAACTTTTCACTTTTCACTTTGCACTTTTCAATTCTTGCAAAGTGCAAAGTCTTTCTGTTCCACCATGATGTATGTATTACTTTTCAATTTCTTTGCAAAGTGAAAAGTCTTTGCATAGGAATGATCCGATCATGTTTATTCCATGAACAAACTGTATATTTATTCCATGATTTAATGCTTTATTTTTCATGGTGAACTTGAGGACTTTAGTAACAGTTCTGCAAACAGTTGATTTTGCTGTCCCATACATTGCTGCTATACCGTTTCCTAACCAATGTAGCCTAAGCATATAAGAATTTATTCCGTTTCGGAAAGAGATCGACTTCTTTTTGTTGCAGGTTTCAATAAATGGCCTATTATTTCAAGAATATCGTCAGTTTGTATTGGGGTAATACGAAAACACACACGAAATTCCGTCAAAGTGAGGTTATTTTGGAACTTAAAAGGTTCATTCTGGTTCCGTATTGATAATCTAATTAGTATAAACAGGTTAAAAGTCCTGCCTGATCAATACCTCACAGTGATCTTAATTAATAAAAGTATTGATCAGGCGGGACTTTTAATCTGTTTATACCAAAGTGAGGTTATGAAAATTCATCCTGTCTTTGTACGTCCTCTTGTTGGATTCTTCATCACTATCCTCACTTGATGTTAACAAAAGCTCCTGCGTAACATATTTATAACACTAAACCAAATTCTGCGCCGAGAAAGTAGTGTAGAGACTTGTTCATTAACAGCTGAAAAGGGAATCTTCTCTTTGCCAAGATTTCTGAAAACTTTTCAATCATTCCTTTGCACTTTGCAGTTCTGCACCAATGGAGGAACATAACAGGCTTCAAAAGTGAAAAGATTCCTAACTTTTCACTTTTCACTTTGCAAGACAAATCTGAAAAGTGATGGTGGAACAAAATCTGAACTGAAAAGTGCAAAGTTCATTCGTGGAACAGGCCCCAGGTATTAGTTCTCTGTTGACCTTGATTCCCACTGCTGTATCCACTACTGCCTGAAATACAGCTCGCGAGTAAATGTTGAATAATATTGGAGACAAAATTCATCCTTGTCGAACTTCTCTTCTAATGTCCATAGAATCTGATGTATCATCATCAATCTTCACTACAGCTTTTTGATGCCAGTATAGGTTTTCAATGATTCCTATATCTCTACCATTAATTCCAATTTGTTGAAGTATTGTGATGAGCTCATTATGTTTCACTCTATCAAATGCTTTGTTGTACCATCCGGCTGTAAGTGTTTTTTACTTACTGTCTGTATCATCATCATCATCTTGAGCAGTTTCCAACCGCTGGTTATTTATAGTAGTGATGGATGAAATCATACGAAAAGTGGTAAATAGCATTGGGGAAAGGAAAATGAAGGCAATGTTGTTTGCTGATGACCTTCTGGTATGGGGAGAGGATGAGGAAGAAGTACAAGAGCAATTAGATGAGTGGGAGAAGGTAGTGTTATCATATGGGATGAAGTTCTCAGCACAAAAGAGTGAAGTGGTCATCACAACGAGGAAGAAGAACAGACTGGATATGGGCATAACACTTGGAGGACAGCAGTTGCAGAAAGTAGAATGCTTCAAGTACTTGGGAAGCATAATTGAAGAAAAGGGAGGCAATAGGATGGAAATAAATGAGCGGGGAAGGTGCGCAGATGGATTTTTCAAGAGTGTTAGGGGGATGATATGGAATAAAGATGTACCACAAAAATGTAAAGGAATCATCTACAAGACCTACTTTGTGCCAATTTTGACATATGGTTCAGAAACATGGGTGATGAAGGAAAGGGACAAGAATAAAATACGAGCAGTGGAGATGAAGTTCCAGAGGAGTAGGGTAGGAGTGACAAGAATGGACAGAGTAAGGAATGAGAGAGTCAGGGAGATGGTAAGAGAGGAACCATTGCAAAATAGAATAGAGCGATCTAGGCTACAATGGTATGGACATGTGAGGAGGATGCAAGAGGAGAGGATACCGAAGAAGATGTTTGGAATGGAAATGACGGGAAGGAGGCCAAGGGGAAGACCAAGGGACAGATGGACAAAAGGAGTTAAGAAGAGTGTGGAGGAAAGAGGAGTGTGCTGGGACACAGTAAATGACGAGAGATGGTGGATGGACAGGAAACGATGGAGAGGCTTATGTTCCAAGCAGACTGTCTGTATAGTGGTTTTTATTTCCTTCTACCTCTTGACTGGTCAATACTAGTTATTCTAATTCTTTATTGAGATCACTAGCAAGTTGGTGTTTTATCTGCCAGTTCTTTATTTTCCTCTTATCTATTATGCTCGAATGTTTGGTTTTATACAAAACTTTTAATTGAATTTGTGCATTAGCTACTAATGGGTTATGATCAGAGCCTACATCTGCCCCTGGGTATGTACTAACCTTTGTAATCAAGTTCATGAATCTCTTATTAATGATGATGTAATCGATCTCAATCTGATTTCTTTGCGGATTGTCATGCACATTATCAGCTGGTGAGATCCAAGTGTACAGTGTACGATTTGGAAGCTGATACCATGTGTTAGTGATAACTAGGGCCCGGATGTTGATGCAGTAAAAAAGTTTAAAAAATGCACTTAACATTTTCAAAAATGACTGTAATAAATGACCTAAAAAAATCGAAAAATGCACTATAAAATGGAGAAAATGATCTTATAATAATTGACTAAACTCACCAATATTTCAAAAATTCACTATAAAATAGAGAAAATGATCTTATAATAATAAACTCACCAATATTTCAAAATTACATCTGAAGCTCAAACTGAAAAGTCAATCAAAATAGATTTCATAGCTACTAGCTTCTTCTTAACTCTGAGAGACTTACTCCCTCATATAAAGCTGTGACATGACTAAATTGAAAAAAAAAAAAAGACATTAAAAGGCCGATTTCTCTAAAATATGACCGAAAAAATCTACCAAACTTTAAAAAAAATACTCTTAAAATGGAAAAATAACAAAAAATGCAAAAAGATGCATAATAAAAATGACATATTTGAAGACAGGATGGCCCGTCCGGAGTTCCTATGTACTTCAGCATTGTTTTAGACGGCTCAGTAAAAAGATGACATGTCATCAACATCCGGGCCCTACTGATGACCATTTCATTCTCTTGGCAAAATTGGTACAATCTGTCTCCGCGATCATTGGGTTCACCAAGTTCCCACCAAGTCACCACGTCTTCCTCTTCCGATCTTTGCATTGAAATCTCCCCATATGATTGTGACATTATCATTTTTCATTGCTTTAAGGATGTTGGGCAAGTCTTTGTAAAAGATTTCCATTTCATTATCATATTTTTATCTGCTGTTGGAGCATATACCTGTATTAACTCTTCCCAAGCGGATGCTTATTTTGGCTCTGAGCGTTTTTTTATATATATATATATATATATATATATATTTAAATTCAAAATATCTAGATTATATTTTTCATGCACTAAATTTAATTAGAACCCACATATATTTCTTACCAAATCCCGGTCACTCCATGTGAGATCTGTGCTGGACAAAACGGAGGCAGACAGGTTTTTCTCCGGGTACTCCGGTTTTCCCTGTCACAATTTCATTCCAGCAACACTCTCCACTATAATTTCATTTCATCTGTCATTCATTTAATCATTGCCCCAGAGGAGTGCATCAGGCCACGGCAGCCGGCAGAGTTCATATCCTCGTCTCTAGATGGGGGCTTCATTCATTCCATTCCTGACCCAGTCGGAGACTGGAAGCAGGCTGTGGATTTTCATTTATATATTTCTTACCTCTTGATACTTGAAGTTTGTGTAGCATCTGAAGGTTGTAAAGTTAATTAATAATTATTAATTAATTAATATTATTAATAAATTAGGGAAGCCTCCGTGGCTTAGGCGGCAGCACGCCGGCCTCTCACCGCTGGTTCCGTGGTTCAAATCCCGGTTACTCCATGTGAGATCTGTGCTGGACAAAACGGAGGCAGACAGGTTTCTCTCCGGGTACTCCGGTTTTCCCTGTCAAAATTTCATTCCAGCAACACTCTCCACTATCATTTCATTTCATCTGTCATTCATTTAATCATTGCCCCAGAGGAGTGCGTCAGGCCTCGGCAGCCGGCACAGTTCATATCCTCGCCGCTAGATGGGGGCTTCATTCATTCCATACCTGACCCGGTCCGAGACTGGAAGCAGGCTGTGGATTTTCATTTTCATTAATAAATTAATAATTATGTGTGGAACACTTCAAACCATCACTCTAATCCAAAGCAGACACTATATCTTAATCATTCCATAGCCTTTTTCATGAAATTATATTCACATCACCAAATAAACACTACAAAAATGTACTCACTTCACCGGCTACGTGATGACATGTGCGTTCATCTGAAGCAACAGCTGCCTGGGGGTATTTGTGAAGTCAAAGAGGTGTCTAGGGATGACATAATTAACCATCAAACATGTGTCTGCTTAGTGGTGCCATCTCCTGGTTTTAACATTAACTATTTTGACGGAAAACGGCGCCATATTTAAATTTTCGAATTTTCCGGATATATCCGTTTGCCGCTTACGACTGAAAAGTATGTGCCAGATATATCCTTTTTCCGCTCGGGAAGGGTTAAGTTTACTTGAAATGTGTGACTATGAAGTTGTAAGAATATGAGTCGGTCCGATACTGGAACAAAATTGATCACGTATTTCACAATATCTCACCTCACAAATATTGCTACACCATTGCGATGATATTGATCAGTTTCAGGACTACCAGAGTAGTACAGATTCCCATCATCTCTGCTGCATATACCTCTGCCTGGCCATCGTAATTCACTTATTCCAAGAACATCAATCTTTAATCCTGTCATTTCTTGTTTAATTGCCAAGGTTAATAATCATTTCATCAACCACAATATCTAGAACTCCTTCTCGTTCAGTAGTCTTTAGTATTTCTTTCTGTACAGCTTTTGTCCATTATATGGGGTAATTCCCCAGAATTAAACATTGAAATCTATCTTGTATAGGTTTTACACGGGCAAGGATTCTTGTAGTGTACAAGCTAGCTATTGGCCCTAACACACATTGACATGGCGAAGACATTATGTGACATTGACCCTGATACAGATGAGTAACTTACAGTTTTGATGACATCTCTGGATTTGGATGATTACGTTACCACCAATTCTGTGGTTACTGTCCCAAAGAATTAGGCCTAACAATACTTTGATTTGGTAAGCTCTGGCTGAGATACACACGCTCGGAATTTACTACAAGGCGACTTCCACATCCCTGACTTGGTGAAGCACCTTCCGTCTTGGGTTAAGTCCGTTGAGTAAAGAAGTTGTGCTGGCCCCATGATCTATGACCTTCAGACCAATACGGAATTGTTCGACTGCTTGAGATGACATCTCCCTGTGACATGCGAATAGCAATTCAGTATGAACAAGTTCCTGTTCACTGTATTTTAACATAGTCTAGTTAACAGACGAGTGTTCTGACATTACAGCCTAATGCGGAATACTGCTGTCACAAAGTCTGACTAACTTTGCTTTCGGATACTCGCGACATTAGCTCGAAGACACAATTGGACACTAAGATGACACCAATAAAAGCAACCGCAATACGTACAATCACTCCGTACACTAACAATCAGTAAATAAGAAAATCAGTTATTCCGGCAAAATCCGAAAATAAATTAGCTCATTTTTCATCTGTCCCGGCTCTTATGTACTGTACCCGTATTATCAAACCAATACTTGTTGAATCCCACGATGGCAGCTGGATCGTAGAACCTGAAAACCCCCAGATCCTACCAACAAGTAGAAGGGATAATAGGGCACAAGCTGTTCCTACCAAGATTGCATTAAGAATGACCAATGTGTAAAAAATTAAAGATGCTCAAAGAACACAAGACACAAATAAAGAAATATCTCAGAGTAATGGAAACTCTAGAAAACACCCAGCAATGGCCTTCTTAACACAACCTTCCATCACCTTTATAAATTACCACGTCATAATGGTTAAAATGAAATCATCAAATTTATTCAGGATGGCATTACACAAGGAAAAATAGCAATGTCACGAAAGGAAATAAACTGACTCAAAGCAAATTCAGAAAGAAATGAAGTCATGAATTAACCAATGTCCCATTGGACCTGGTAATATTGAGTTCCTAATCACTCAAATATAGGAAATCTATTATACCATGAACATGATCTATAAACCCTTAAGATCATTACCATTTATATTCCATGATCAATAAATCTCATATTAATTTTAAATAATTATCTACAAATTTACACTGCCATGTACACCCTTAAACGCATTTGCAATACATACTTATTGCTTTCACCATCCATACTTGCTTGTTTCATTTTATCATGGTTCGATGCATTCATATTAGTTACTTCCAGCAACATCATTCAGCCAAGCAATGGAGCCAAGAAGAATGTTGACATCATAGTCATTATAAATATCAAATAAGGATGATTAAAAATGCCTCTGCTGGCCTCGCTGATTAAATTTCATGTTGGATTTATTAATTATATTTCCATTTAACTTTTCAACCTGTACTCCGAATAAACTCTGTCACAAACACTTTCTCACTGAGTAAAAATCCACTATAAAATGATTAAATACCCATTAATGTCACACCTGACATTCATAATACATTTACATAGCTTTAATACTACCAACACTTCCCTGAAGATTTCACCAAAAATCTTACTAATATTAGCTATCATCAGTTCAATTAACAATTACTTCATATTGTACTGTTTTCATAAATACCATATATTATCGACGAATATATATAAATAACACCTTCATGGTGACCAATAAACTGTTAAACGCATTGAGTAACATCATTAATATCACGCATATCATATCATGCCAATCCAGAATGTATAACACCTTTGCATATTAATTTCCAATGAATTATAGTAGCTTTGCCTTTCAAAATATTCTTCATCATATTTTAATAATAATAATAATAATAATTACCTCTCAAACTCACTTTCAGAAATATTGTTAAAAGAATGAATGTTAATCGAGATTAAATTCTCATTCCAAAAATGATCCATCTATCAATATCAATCAACCCTACACCATGTAATCCTCCAGGCACAAAGTACTCATGGGATCCATTAGAAGTAAAAACCAAGATCAGAATCGAATAGAAATCTCCCCAACTCAAATGAAATCGGAAAAGAACAACTATGTATTCTACACCATGGATCCAGGTAACATAAGTTATTCTACTGTTGATCCATTAGTAGTCATCGCTGATAAAAGTCATTCAAAAGAGTAAAGAGTATTTTCAAAATTGAGAATGATCAACACCTCTCATCATAAACAAAATTCCTACCACAAAAGCTCATGAGAGTGATTTTCAAAGGTAATTCTCCAATAAATAGCTTCCAAAATCAACGCATATCAAAACATCAATTTGAGATAAAACTCGAAAAGTTCGTCAAAATTTCATCAAAGTTCATCCAGATTAAATTCATCTTCTTCAAGAATACCAGTACGCAAGTCTTCTTCCTAACGTTTTTTTTTTCACAACAATTAAAAATCTTCATTATCATTTAATTAAATTCAAACATCCAAAATATTAATATTAAAATTAATCCCAAGAAGGTCAAAATTGAAATAAGGATGCATTCGTTATTCGAATCAAAATACGATTGAAAATTTGGCCAGACACGAAAGAGCATCAAACCTTGTAACATGTGGTTACATAGTTTTAGGTTAGAATCATGGTTTCTCTTTGCTGGTGGCTATTGTAAGGCCTTAGCACTGAGCTTTTGAGATTCCTTGCAATAGTTCACCAGTAAAGGAGAAGGAGGCCATGCAAAATTTGAGTTCCATAACTGTATGGATATTTCTTTTATAATACTGTTTTGTTTAGATTACTCTTGGCTTGAGTATCTGTTTAGATCTTCTATGGAGATTGTAGGAAGATTTGGTTAGGTTCAGTGTTAGAGGTCAGATGTATTGTGTGGTTGGAAGATGTGAAAAGATGGGCTTGTGGAAATGTAAGAGTTATATGGTCTGAGGGATTGGTTTGCTTAAAGGAATGTTCTATTGAGTTGTTGGTTGGTAAGAGGAAATAAAGAAATGGAAATGTTATTTTTAAATGAACGAAGTAAAGAATATAAGTTGCAGAATTAGATTGAGAAAAAGACAAAAGAGAGCTTGATGTGGACTGAAGATCTCGGTGAGAGTATATGTGAATGGAAGTGCCATATGTCTACAAATGTCCCTCATGGTAAGTTAATACCACCATACCCCCAAATAGAAGATGTACAGTTAAAAAATAGTGCCACAACGTGAGGTTCGGAAGAGGGATATGAACACGAACAAGGGAATTTTTACAATATAATGCACCAAAGTGAGACACAGAAGGAGAATATGGAGCATATGTTGGTTCGAATACTCATGGAGAAATTAGACGAGGTAGCAGAATCATGGAACAAGAAAATAGAAGAGCAGATCGAATCAGTGAAAGAAGTATTCATAGAGAAAATAGAATCAGTAAAAGAATCTATAGAATCTACGGACAATAAAGTAGAGTCCCTAACAGAATCATGGAACAAACATGCTGAGTCAGTGAGAGAAGAAATATATAACAAGGTAAAATATGTGAGTGTGGCGGGAGAGGAGAAAGAAGTGGATGAAATGTGAGAAGTACGTGATGCTGGAGTGACTGAAATAGAAGGGTTGGAAGACCATCAAGTTCAACAAGATATGGAGGAGGAGATAAGTGAAGTACGTGATGCTGGGAGGGGGGGGTGTAGAAGACGGTAATGGAGGGGAAGAAGGAATGAAAGATGGAAAAGATATGGAGGAGGAGATCTGTGAAGTACGTGATGGTAGGGGGCGTAAGGAAGAAAATGGACAAGAGAAGAAGGTGAAGGAGGACGTCAAATGGAGGAGGAGAACAAAACAGAGGACAGGGAAGAAGGTGAGATAGAGGGCAAGGTAGAAAAGAAAGGAGAAACATATAACGGAGAAGGTGAAATGGAAGAAAGTAGGTGTGATGGAAGAAACTGAAGAAGAGAAAGGAGAAGCAGATGAGGTTGGTCATGAGGAGAACAGTAGCAGTCAGGAAAAAGAGGTTAAAGATGAGGGTGAAAGTGCAGGAGTGAATCATGAAGAAGACAACATAAGGGAAAAAGATGAGGTGAACAAGCGTTGGAGAAGGAAGATCGGGATGAAAAGAATGAGATGTAAAACGAAGAGAAGAGGGAAGTGGTTGAGAATGAAGACAAAGGGGATCAGGAGGATAGATAAAAAGATTAGTTGGAAAGCAAAGAAAAGGAGTAGGAAGAAGATGAGATGTCAGACAAAGGAAGATAAGAGTGTGAAGGATCAGAAGAAGAAGAAAATGAGGAAGGGAAGGAGAGAGGTACGGTGGAGATGGAAGATGAGGAGTACAAGGTACGGAATGACATGGCGGATGAAGAGAAAGACGAGATGGAAGGTGGAGGAAGAAAGAAGAATGGAGAAGGAGAAACAGTTGAACAGGAGGAACGAAAAGTGGAAGAATGAGGAAGAAGATGGATATGAGAGGTCTAATGTAGAACTTTATATTTCTTTAGAGTCAACTGAAGATGATAGTGTTATGTTTGCTGGAGGTATTTGTTCCGGTATAAGTGTTGACAAATACGACTATTCGAGTGAAGGTTACTGCAGATGACGTGTTTCAACTTATTGAGAGATTTGAGAACAGAGGGTTACGGCATTTTGTGCTCGATAATGTCAAAATGTGGATATCTGCAACTAAGCCCAATTCAGAGAAGAGATATGATGGCATGTACAGTGAGTTCCTCCCATGACTCGTCCAGCCAGCGCACCGAGCTTATCTCCCGTTGACTCAGCACTCCCCGCTCGGCATGCATAGCAATGAGAACAGAACAGCACTTGGCTCACTTTATCCGTGCATGACATGAGATAACAATTAAAATGAAGATAGGAAGAATTAATAAACTAAGATCGTACCTTATGACAGGAGATGTTGGAAATGTTCTCCTCCTACATCCACACATTTCCGGCATCGTCTTAGGAAACTCCGATTTACACGCATAAGTTCGTCTTCGGTAATTGAGTCTATTTCTCTCCGGATATGTTCTTTCAGTTCGTCCAACGTGTGAGGGTTTCTTGCATACACTTTATTCTTTAAGTTCCCCCATAAGTAAAAGTCACAAACTGTTAAATCTGGGGACCGTGAGGGCCATAAGTCCGTACTAATAACACGGTCTTCAAAAATTTCCTCAATTAGGTTTAATGTGTCATGAGCTGTATGCGCGGTGGCAGAGTCTTGCTGAAAATATCCACTTCGACAGTCAGTGTCAGTCAATTCATCAAAAAATGGTTTTAGTATATTATCCCTGTATCTTTGTGCATTAATTGTGCCCTGAAAAAATATAGGTCCTCTAATTCTGTATCCATTCACTGCGCACCATACTCCGACCCGTTCGTCATGAAGGGGAATTTCGTATATGCGATGGGGGGTTTCTGTACTCCAATATCTGTTATTCTGCGTCGAAACATAACCGTTTAAATGAAACCAAGCTTTGTCCGAGAAAAATATTAAGCGTGGATCAATTGTTTCATCATGAACGTTTCGTAACATCCAATTACAAAATCGTACCCGCTTATCATGATCACGTGGATGCAGGTCGTGTACTACAGTAATCTTGTATGGCTTGAGTTTCAACATTTTCGTAGCCCGCCATGCTGAGGTCTTCGAAACCCCGGCTTCTTGTCCAAGTCGTCTTAGGGATTTTGTAGGCGTATGTTCTAATCTTTCTGAGATTTACTTTACTTTTTCCTCATTAAGTACACGTTTTTTAACACTTCGCTTCTTATCGAGTAAAGAACCAGTTCCTCTCAATTTGTTTACGAGATTCCGCACTGTATCTCTATGTGGAGAGCGTACACCTGGAAAATGTGTTATGAAACGTCTAACGACTTCCCTGCAAGACTCTGTTTTCACATAATTATCGTACATAAATACCCTTTCCTCTACCGTGTACACACGTGGAGGCATTATGAGAATTATACCCCAAGTAACACTTCACAACTCGAGAACAGTTGGAGCGACAGATCAACACTAACTTAATACAAGTTATAAGCACGGACCAGAACTGGGAAGTGCGCGCTGTGTAACGAGAAGTGATCAGTCAATGCGAGGCAGATAAGCTTGATGTGCTGGCCGGACGAGTTACGAGAGGAACTCACTGTACTTCAACAGGCTTAGAGAAAACAGTGACATTCCATCTTTGGAGTATCAATGTGTTGTTGGATGATATAAGAGACTTAATAGTAACGTCTGAATAATGTGAACATAATTTAAGGATAATTTTAGGTACGGTAGTGTGTTTGTTAATTTTGTGTATGTGTGATATGCATCATTTTCATTTGTATAGTTTTTTAGGTAGATTTCATTAGAAAGCTAACTATTGCAATGGGTACCATGTTTCGACTTCCGGAAAATTTCGACATATCTTCGCGTTTCACCTCCCCCAGACCCCAAAACCACCGTCAGTTCAAAAGTTTATATATAATTTATGCATGTATATATATATATGTATATCAGTTTCTTGTGGACACGATAACTGCCGTAATTTTTCACCAATCACTTTGAATTTTTTACCGAATATGTATACCTATAAAATCTTGGTCGAGTTCGTTACTGGGCTAAATTGGTCGAAGGGGGTGAAAATAAGGGGCTTTTTTTTCTCGAAAAAGTGAAATATTGCTATAACTCTCTTAATATGTGAAATATCGAATCCGTTCTAAGTTCATACTATGTGTCGGATAAGGCCCAAAAATTTATGTTTGAAGAGTATTTTTCATAGCACCAACCATTGACCAAAGGGGTGGGAAAAAGTGGGTTTTTCGGGAAACATTAATCATATCTCTCTTAATAGGCACAATATCAAAACCGTACAAAATGGACAATATTCCCCTAATAATTACTTAAAACTTTTGTCTGAAAGAATTTTTGATATGACCCACCATTACGCCAAGGGATGAGAAAAATGATTTCGGAATTATAAGAAAATGCCAAGAGCTCTCAGTGGTTGCCATGGCAACACTACTAAATTGATGAGGGATGAGCCATCAGACGTTGCCATGACAACGCACTTGCACAAGATCAGATTCAGATTTCCATATGACTAAGTGTGAAGCGGCTTCGGTGACGTAACTGGTAGCATGCTGAACTACTATGCCCAAGGTCGCGGGTTCAAAGCCGGCCAAAGTCGTCGGATTTTCTAAGAGCGTAAAAAATCCCCCAATATGCTTTCCTTTTGGAGGGAAAGTTCCAACGTTCGTTGCGAGTTTGCTGGTTGCGGTGGCATCTAGTAGCCATGTTCACAGCTAGGTGTCGTTGACGGTAGTATCTGGTAGCAACATTAGGAACTACTGCTTGAAATTGACCGTCTGCAGTCTTTACCTGAATTACAGACTAATACAGCCATCACAATTCACACCGTTTATCAGACAGATTCCACACTCACCCAAAGTACACGGGGTTACATGACCGCGGGAGATATAATTTTGCGTGAAGAAGTAACAGACCGTTACATAGTTACACATCAGTGTCGAAACCTTGCATAAGGACAGTGTGACCACAAGTATAAAAATGGACTCCAAATGACAAGAAGGTTACCGTCATCATAAGACAATAAAATGTTTAAAATATGCATAAAATGACGAAAAACAAAGTTAATTAATCTCCAATTATAAAATACTTTCTCGCAATAAATGAGGTCTGATCCTTCTACGAAAACCTGCATATTCTGCCTATTTTCGCCTATCCCCAAGTTTGTCCGGTGATATCTACCTCCTCCTTCCGGTGTGCCGAGAGGACTTTTTAAATATATATGTGATTCTCACGCGAGAATAACATTTATATTAGGGGGTGAATTGTAACATGTGGTTACATAGTTTTAGGTTAGGATCATGGCTTCTCTTTGCTGGTGGCTATTGTAAGGCCTTAGCACTGAGCTTTGAGATTCCTTGCAATATTTCACCAGTAAAGGAGAAGGAGGCCATGAAAAATTTGAGTTCCATATCTGTATGGATATTTCTTTTATAATGCTGTTTTGTTTAGATCACTCTTGGCTTGAGTATCTGTTTAGATCTTCTATGGAGATAGTAGGAAGATTTGGTTAGGTTCAGTGTTAGACTTCAGATTTATTGTGTGGTTGGAAGATGTGAAAAGATGGGCTTGATAGATAGATAGATAGATAGATAGATTTTATTAATTCCATTTGATCAAATTCATGCATTCAATACATTTTTGATATAGGACACGTCAGAATTTACATCTATAAAATAAAAGAACTAACAGGTATATATTACTAATATTATAACTATTTAACTTATTATAATAGCAAATCTTAATAGATACAATCTTATTGCACAACTATTTACACCTCACTCTATTATAATAATATGAAAACTTAATTCTATAAATACAACAACATACAACAGCTAGGTATTACAATTAAATTAAAAAAGTAAAATATAATTATAGATTTCATCGCTCCTATACGCTAAGATATTCAACTACTGAGTAAAAACAATGGCACTGCAGATATGCTTTCAACATTCTATCAAAGGTTTTTATTTTTGGGGCCAGTTTTATATACTGGAGTAGTTTATTGTATAATTTAACTCCAGTGTGAAAAGTTCCTTTTTGATATATGCTCGTGTGTGTGTGTGTGTGTGTGTGTGTGTGTGTGAAATATGAATGTTTTGATTTTGTCTTGTGTTATGCCTATGAACATCATCGTTTGTTTTAAGAAAAACATCTTTATTCATTAAATTCTTTTTAAAGAACATAATACTTTCAAAGATATATTTGCAGGGCAGTGGGAGAATGTTCAAATCTTTAAACAGAGGTCTACATGATTCTCTAGAGTTTACATTTGCCATAATTCTAATCGCCCTCTTTTGTGTCCTAAACGTGCTTAGTACATCTGGCGACATACCCCAAAATATGATCCCATATCTTAAGTATGAATCGAAATAAGCAAAATAAGTATTTCTTAATGTGTGCATGCTAGTGCAGGTTTTCAAAATACGTAACGCAAAGCACATCGAGTTCAGTTTAGTATTCCGATATTGTATATGTTTATTCCATTTCAAGTCATTTTGTATCCATAGTCCTAAAAACTTTGTTTCTGATTTATTTTCTATTTGATGACCATTTAATGTTATATTGGGTTTCGCAGGATTCCTATTCTGTATAGTGTGGAAATTTAGACATACTCTTTTTTTTATAGTTTATTATGAGGCGATTATCTTGTGACCATTTGGTTAACTCTCCTGTAACGGAGTCAGCAGACTGCTGTATGACCTGATTAGTTTCACCTTTTATTACGAGTGTTGTATCGTCCGCAAACAAAATTTCCTTATATGAATGAACGTTCTGTGTTATATCATTGATATATAGAAGAAAGAGTAGTGGGCCCAAAACTGATCCCTGGGGTACTCCAAATTCAATAATTCCCTCATTGGACAATGTTTCATTAAGTAATTTGGTTCCATCATCCTTGTGTCTCAAGCTTATTTGTTTACGCCTTGTTAAGTAAGACTCTATCCATTTATTAGCTAGACCTCTAATACCATATTGATTTAGTTTGGTAAGGAGGATTTTATGGTCAACAACATCAAATGCTTTCGATAAATCCAAGAATAGGCCAGTTATATGTTCCTTATTGTCAATTAATTTCAGTATACAATTACTACATTCGTAAATTGCTGTCTGTGTAGATTTTTCCGTTCTGAATCCATGTTGTGAGTTTGATAATATTTTATTTTTTTTCTTTGAAACTTATCAGTCTCTTATACATATTTTTTTCCACAATTTTTGCAATACCAGTTGGTAAGGTAATAGGACGATAGTTATCTAATTCATCTTTTGAACCGTTTTTGTGCACTGGAATTACTTTTGATAACTTCAAAATATCCGGGTAAGTTCCTGAGAGATTTGAACTGTTTATTAAAAATTTCTTTAAAATTGCATCAGGGATGCCATCAATGCCAGCACAGAATTTATTTTTTAGGTCTTTTATAACTATTCTTACCTCTTCACTTGTGACATGATTTATAAATAAAGAATCACTGCATATATTTATTTTATTATTAGAATTTAGTGTATTTACCTGTGATTTATTTAATAATTTTTGTGGAATTTCCAGAAAATAGTCATTAAAAGTGTTTGCTATTTCCTCTGGATTATTAATCACTTTATTATTTCTGGTCAGTGTAATGTTCCTTTGTATTTTAGCAGATTTTCCAGTTTCTTTCTTTATCACGGACCACATAGCCCTGTTTTTATTAGATGATTGGGAAATAAAATTATCATTATGCATTTTCTTTGCTAGTCATATTACCTTATTTAATATGCTAGTGTATTTTTTGTAGTATTAATTGAATTCAGGTGTTGTTTAGTATTGTTTATATAATTTGTGTAGAAATTTCTTTCTTTGACATGAATTTATAATCCCTGTTGTTATCCAATTGCTAGTTTTGTTATTTTGAACAGTTCTTCGTTTAAAGGGGGAATGCTATTTCAAAATAGTGTTTTAGGGTACTGTTAAATGCATTAAATTTATCATTTACATTTTCTAGTTCATAAATTTCTGACAATGTTTCCTTATTTAATAAGTCATTGAAATATGTAACATTTGATTCAGTGAATGACCTGCACTTTGATTTTACTCCATTATCATTATTATTGATTGTTTCAGATACTTCAAAACTCAGTATTTGTCCATGGTGGTCACTAAAACCCGGACAATAGACTTCTATTGAATGGTGATATTTATCTGTATTTATAAAAATTTGATCAGGAGTGGTTTTACTAAATTTTGTTATTCTTGTTGGGGTATTTACTGTAGGTTTCAGTCCATAGGAAATTAGTAACTTTGCTAATAATTCACAATTTCTTTCGAATTTTAAGAAATCCACATTTACATCCCCACAAATTATTATATCGAAATTTACTTTGCTCATGTTATTGAGTAACAATTCTAATTTATCTATAAATAAAGGAAACTTTCCTGACGGAGAACGGTATACGCATACAATTATTAACTTAAACTGCTGTATTTTTACGGCAGAGAATTCAAAATCCTGTTCCATAATTAGATAATCATAAGCTGTTATCTGTTCATGATCTAAAGTATTTCTTAAGAAGATGCAAGTACCACCATGGCTAATATTAGATCTAGAGTATTTACTAGCTTGTATAAACCCTGGGAATTGAATTAATTCAAGTTGTTCCTCTTTCAGCCAATGTTCTGAGATGTCTTTAAGTTCATTTTTAAGCATTAGATTTATGTAATCAATTTTATTATAAAGAAACTGGACATTCTGGTGGTAAATTTTAAATTTGTTACTTTTGCAAGCTTGTGTTGGTGATTTATTTACATTATTAATATCATAATTGTTATTATTATTGTTGCTAGACAAATCCGAAATACCATTGTTGCACTCCGTTAAATTTGACTTCAAAAGATCTGAATGCCAAACCTCACGTTTGGCTTCTTCTACCAGTTTCCCTGCTTCCACTCTATTGATATTACAGTTGAATTATTCTTACCATTTGAATTTACAATTTTGCAGATTTCATTTCTATTTCTACATTTACACATGATTTGGGAATTAAATCGTATCTCTGCGGAATGTTTACAATAATGACATTTGTTTTTTGCATGGATGGCAATGTACCCTTTAAATCTTTGATTACCTTTTTACTCTCATTTCTATAGACGTCGTTTGCTCAGCGATGATCACTGCGTAGTCCTTTGCAGTAAGGGACGCACACTCTCCTATCATCCCGTTCGTGACCTCTGCAATTTGAGCTCCTGGCCTTACTGTCGAAGTGACCTCCATTTCTCTGCTTCTCTCCAATACGCTTGCTGCTACATCTCGCCCGTGGCTATCCGGATATCCGCATCTTCCTGGATTTTCTCTTTATCACTTTCTTCTTTTCTTCTTGAGGAAAGTCATCAGTTTCTTCGACAAGCACTCCAAATGAATTTGAGACGGTAATTTCAGTTACATGTACTCCATGTATAGGCCTAGGCTTATTCAATCTTACCTTACCAGCAATCACTGTCGTCCAAGTTTCCTTGCTTTACTCTCTGTTTCCTTTTAATTTATTCAACTCTTCCATTAACTTAGCAATATCTTCCTTTAGCAGCTTTATAATTCGTCTTTTGAGGACAGCTCGTTTCTCAGGTTATGACATTCGCATGACGGAAGCGGTAGGCCTACATTACGACAATCGGTTTCACTTTTCTCCTCATTCAATTTTACCTGAGATCTTGTGATGATTTTATTTGCATTTTTTACTTTTATTTTGCACGACGAGCATAAATCCGTAACGGTTACACTACCTGACGAGACACTAACACTGTTTACTGTCGTCATACTAGAGATCTAAGTTGGCCTAGATGTTTACACCAAATTACACTAAATTTATTTTAATTATTACTACCTAATAGAATTAATCTAATTACCTACCAATAAAGAAGAATCTGAAATACGTATATCTTCCAATCGGGTGAAGTCTCGTAAAAGCACCACTGCTCTACTTGGTTCAAACAGTGATTGAAGAAGTCACCTAATCTTTGGATACACGTTCCCACAACTTAGTTTAAGTTTATTAAATTATCAATAAGAATTTCTAAATACTATCAATATTCCGTATTACACTTGATCTAAGGAAAGTAACTTTATAGATTTTAAACCTCTGTTATAATATTTTACCACTTTTATCAAATATTTACACTAGCTGCTATTTCACTACACTTTCACTGTGATGCCATCTTGCCAACCAACTTGTGGAAATGTAAGAGTTATGTGGTCTGAGGGATTGGTTTGCTTAAAGGAATGTTCTATTGAGTTGTTGGTTGGTAAGAGGAAATGAAGAAATGGAAATGTTATTTTTAAATGAACGAAGTAAAGGATATAAGTTGCAGAGTTAGATTGAGAAAAAGACGAAAGAGAGCTTGATGTGGACTGAAGATCTCGGTGAGAGTATATGTGTATGGAAGTGCCATATGTCTACAAATGTCCCTCATGGTAAGTTAATACCACCATACCCCCAAATAGAAGATGTACAGTTACAACCTGAACCGCACCTCAATCTTGCTAAATGAAAGGAAATGGAATGGCAATTATGGTTACAACAAAATACCTTGCTCTACTACTACTGAGATGATAGATTGCCTTGTACCTTGAGATGATTCTAGAAGCCGGCATACAATGGGAATATATGTCGTCTCGTTCTAATGCCATACTGTGGTACAGTATGCTCATCCAACCATCCTGGATTCGAACTGGGAAACCTCTCACGTTCCACCGGTTCTACCCTCGAAATCGGACTGCATCACCGCTACAATAGTGGCCTCGTACACCCGATAGTTGACTCCATCTCTCTTGGCTGAAGTTCTCAATCTCGTTGAAGTATTTCAGCATTTGAGTATTGCTGTGGTTTTTATCCACTCCCTTCATGATTTCGAAAATCTTAAGTTCCATATTGGAAAACATCTCTAGTTGCTTCAAATGCATTACTAGTAGTTGTGGACAGCGTTGGTTACTCACGAAAATTCATGCTTCCACTTTGCGTGTAGTGTTCATGTCATAATTGATCCAACCATGGCTCTAGATTCACTCATAATTCGAACTATTCCTCTCGACGTCTTAATTATAAAACATCTCATAGAGTTGTTAGTTAGTTAGTTATTGTTGTTTTAAGGGGAGGAACTACGAGGTCATCTGCCCCTCATAGAGTTGTAAACAACGTCGTTATATGACGTGTTCTTTCGTCGAAGTATTTCTTAAAGTTCAATATCACAGCTGAATATCTATGACTTAAGTCATTATTCCATGTTTTCCCGTATTGATTATGATATGTTACACAAATATCCACTTTACAATACAAAATTATTTTTTTAAATATATATTGACATCAAGTGATATATTTAAAAAATGTATTGTAAAATGGATGTTTGTGTAACATATCACAGCTGATATAATGTGTGCCGTCTGGCCTTGTACGCAGATGTTGTCGCAGTGGAAGTGTGTACCAATTAGCCTGGCGCTGGCCCCATTAAACCGGACTAAGGTTATGAAGGTATCAGAGGCGATGGATTGAACGTACATTCACTGCGATGTGAATGCAAGTTCTATTCGAATGCGCTATTCATTGATAGCCATGGGCCTAGCTTAGCCTAGCTTAAAGAAATAAAGACTAAATAAGGTACACATACTCAACACTAAAGTAAAGGAACGGTAATGTATTCTCCAAGGAAATATTCCTAAGGTATGACGAGGAAGCTTAACACGCTAATGTAAGGTTATGTGGTTGACAAGATAATCTGACAGTTCAAGGGACCGTGACATTAAGGTTATGGGCGATACGAGGTAAAGGTATAGGGGAACGTATATGGGGGAAGAATGCTCATAAAGATAAATTTACATTGTGAAAAGAGAAAGATAAAAAGAGCTAGACAAAGAGTCGGGAAAAGTGAGTGTACCGCCAAAGAAGCGAACGGTAGCTCAAATAGCCCTGAAGGAGGTGAGGGAGTGCGAGAGGGTCGGAGTATTAATAAAAGCGCGCGTAGATATGACGTAAATGAATAAACACAAAAGGAGGGTCAACTAACCGAAATGAAATAAACACGAGAGATGTTACGTTACACAAAATGAAAGATATCCATCAAAATACGTTACGCTAGAAAAGGGATTAATTCATACTCATAGACTTGCGTACGAAGACGCAATCTTAAGATAAGAGGTATGACAATGGTCTTACTGGAGAACGCACTATACAGTAAACCGTCCCAAATACCTACACAAAAAGATACGAAGATAGGGGGACAAAGATAACAGGAACGATACAGACGCACAATGGACATACTAGAATAGGCGATACGCCCTAGTATTCCATATGATAACCAAATACGCACACACACATACATGGATAGTAAGTCGTAACATACCTTGATGGATCTGCTTAATCCGGCATCGCGGAATTACACAAAATAAACTAAATTCACGCACCTACGCACACCTTTATAATAAACACAAACGAACGGGTAAAAAACGGATAGAAAAGCAAGGCATCTCGAAAACGAGAGCGGGAACACAAAATATCAAGTCCTACATGGGAGATAAAAAACAGAAGACTGCTCAGAGAGTAACAAAGGGTTGTTACAGGTGACGGAAAAGAGAAAGTAAAGGGAAAGAGGTGTCACTGATCATGATTCGGCATAGTAAGAAATCACTATAACGAACCTTAATCAGCAATTATAGAAATGTCCACTGATCTGCTCGGCTATTCTGGCCAGTAATAATCAAGAAGAAAAGAGAACAGTTCCGATAATTGACGCGCCGAAGAAAAGAGAAAAGGGAAAAACTACAGGAGGAAAGAAAAACGGTTCACATTCACAATTAATTCCAATTCAGCGTTGAAATGCAAGTCTATTGTAGCATAAAATAGCCAAGTATTGCTGCTCGTAAGTTTCAATTCAAATACACGTAAATTTGTTAAGTGTGCCAGTCCACACAATCTCCTTACAAACTTCACTTCGAATTATTAAGTCTCAATGCACAAATCTCGCTGAATATTCTAAGTGTCACGCTGGCTTTTCGCTCTCACACGTCAAAAGTACAGTTTCCTTTAGATGTGAATTGTTTCAAGACGCTAGAATATCTGACATGCCTTCTGGGACGGTGGGTTGCAGGTAGACAGGTATATCGCACATAAATAAGGATATACACATCTTACGCCTCTCACAGCGTCAATTCAGACAAACGCTCTAATGTATAAACTTCGTGCTATTATGAGCTAACTTCTTATACAAATGAAACTGCAAATACAGCTCGTGATTCCTTTTAATCAATATAATAACACTCCAAGCGTGCGTTCCGATATGAGGGACAGGTATATTGATCGCTGGCAATCTGAGCTTCGGTCTTAGTCGTCTGCTGTGTTCGAGTGTATAACCTTGAACTAGCACAGGGTCTTGGAAATCTCCTTAGCTTTTCGACTGTTCACATTCCCAGCTGGTTGTGTCATAACAAATATCTTGTAATCTCACGTTCTGCAGCGACTCTATGCACTGTATGATAAATTCCTGAACTCAAGACTATAAAATAACGGCACAGTACCAATCGCGGTCACATGTCAAAATCTCGCCTGGTGGACCCACACCCAATTCCTATGCTATCACACACAATAACAAGCGCACTACCCTGTCCTGACTCAAGTCGCCCCCGTAAAGGGTCAGCGAACTCCACCTTGGCTGCGATCATGAACAATTTCCCTGCTCATTAGCTGAGGCAGGATGTCAACAAGATTAAGCAATATACAAAGGCCGTATGAGTTGCTCAATTCTCCAGGCATCAACAGAACATACAACATTACAATAAATAAAACCTATCCCTGATGTGAATCTTCGCAAATTTAAATAAGTGAAATAATGAGATGATATCAACTTGATGCTATAATGATACAAGCCATAGAAAAATCAACCCTTGACAGGCCGGGGAATCGCGGGTTTGATCGCCCTTATGACTTACTACAGTCGCACCATGCAGTCTATTGTATTTCAGTATAAGGCTTTTATGGTGCAAGCAGCCTGGGAAATTCTAGGAACTGCTGTGAAACCATCTCCATAGCATCGACTTTCACCGTCCCTTCAAAAAGAAAAGACGGGGGGGGATATTGTTATTGATCAATTGTTTTAATAGTACATAGTGCTGTTTTTTGTATAGGCTGAAGAAGGGATTATTGTAATATCCCAAAACATGTACCTATAAATTCCCGATAAACAAGTATTGAATGGGTGGATGTATTGATTTTCATTGAATTAAATATTGATGTTGGTTGTTAAGTTAATATATTTTGTTGACTGGTTGATGATATTCCTCTGATGGTTAAAATAGTCAAAGTGCTTGATTGAAGCAGGCTTGTTGTTTGAGTTTTTATTCTTTCGACTGGTTTGATGCAGCCCTCCATGCTTCCCTATCCTGAGCTATTTGTTTCATCTCTACTTAGCTACCACACCCTACATCCAAGGCAATCTGTTTTAACATATTCTAACCTTGGTCTACCCCTACAGTTCTTATCCTCGACCCTTCCTTCTATAACTAACTTTGCTATTCCTGGGTGCCTTAGTATGTGTCCTACCAACCTATCTCTTCTCTTCATTAGCAGTTGCCAGAAACATCTCTCCTCTCCCACTAGTCTTGATACCTCTCATTTGTAAACCTGTCGACCCGTCTGATCTGCATTCTCGTGACATTAGCTCGAAGACACAATCAGACACTAAGACGACACCAATAAAAGCAACCGTAATACATACAATCACTCCGTACTAACAATCAGTAAATAAGAAAATCAGTTATTCTGGCAATATCCAAAAATAAATCAGCAATTAAATTAGCTCACTTTTCATCTGTCCCGGCTCTTATATACTGTACCCGTATTATCAAACCAATACTTGTTGAACCTGTAACACCACATTTCAAACGTTTCAATTCTTCTCTTATCTGCTGCTCCATCAGTCAAAGTTTCACTTTCATAGAGCACCACGCTCCAGACAAAGGCCTTCAAATATGACTTCCTAATACCTAAATCTATATTCGATGTCAACAGATTCCTTTTCTGTATAAATGCTTTTCTTGCCTGTGCTAATCCTACTTTTATATCCTCTTTGCTTCATCCATCACTGGTTATTTTATCTTCCTAAGTAACAGAAGTCTTCTACTTCCTTTAGATTTTCACCTGTTAATTCGACATCCATTTCTTTCGAGTGCATTCCAATATTTTTATTTTACATTTATTAATTTTCATCAAGAATTCTTTCCTCAAGACAGAGTCTATACCATTTAAAAAGCTCATTCAAATCCCCTGGTGTGTCGGCTAAGATGACGATGCCATCAGCAAATCTCAGAGTTGAAATCATTTCTCTTTGAATCTTTACTCCTACTTTGAATTTTCTCAAGTTTTCTTCATTGCTTGTTCAATGTAAAAATTGAAAAGTATGGGTGATAAGTTGCAGCCTTGCCTTACACCTTTCTGAATACCATGTCCTTCAGCTCGAGAAACTGCTGTCTGGTTTCTGTATAGGTTGTAGAGCACCCTCGTATCCCCTGTACTTTATTCCAATTGTTTTCAAAATGTCAAACAACTTACTCCAATCAACGTTATCAAAAGCCTTTTCGAAGTCTACAAATGCCATGAACTATTTCTTATCCTTCCTTATCCTAGCTTCGAAAATCAGCCTAAGATTTAGTACAGCTTCCCTTGTTCCTACATTTCTCCTGAAGCCAAACTGGTCTTAACCCAACTCTGTTCTGTCTTTCCATCCTCTTGTAAATTATTCTAGACAGGATCTTCGAAGCACGAGTGATCAAGCTGTCAGCTCCTGTTTTCTATGGTATAGGGATGATAACATTCTTCCTGAAATCAGAGGGTACCTCACCTGTCTCATAAATCCTACACACCAAGTGAAATAACCTAATCAGACCTCGCCAGGTTATTGAAAGTCCCATAGGTGTTCATAGCCTTTATCAACATACAAAATTTCAGTTTGATTGCTGTCATAGATTAGTAGATATTGACAACCGTCTAAATATTTTGCATGTTCACCGTGTTGGATTTTTAGCCTATTTTCAATTTTGAAACAAGATGTTCAGTAAAGAACATATAGCCTACTTTCTCCTAAATGCATAGGTATAGTTATAACTCTTTGTCCTTTTCAAGGAGTATAATTGAATGTTGGTTGTAGTAGTTTGTTGACATACAACGTGCTATACGGATATTAAACATGAATATCAGGTGCCCTTTGCTAGTGCAACCTCTGTACCAAATTTCTTCCCATTCGTTTTTACCGTGTTTGAATTGATAGGGGGAATCGATTTGCACACATACATGACCGCCATATGCAAACTATTGGACTGATGGCCTTGTAGCTTGGTCAAAGAACGCTTCTCACATAAAGATATGTTGTTGCAAAATTTGGTCGAGATCAGATGATTAGGTTGGTCGTTATTTGTTTTAAGCTTTTTACATTTGGGTGGCCACCATTACGTTTCCGTAAAGATGGCGGCAATATAAAACATGACACTGAGGTGCATTTTGCTAGTGGTACCTCTGTACCTAATTTTGTTCAATTCGGTTTCACCGTGTTTGAATAGATAGGGGGAATCGATTTGCACACATACTTGGCCGCTATTCGCAAACTATTGGGCTGATGACCTTATAGTCAGTCATAAGATGCTTTCCACAAAAAGGAATGTTGTTGCAAAATCTGGTAGAGATCAAATTGTTAGGATGGTCGTAATTTGATTTAAGCTTTTAACATTTGGGTGGCCGCCATTATGTTTCCGTCAAGATGGCGGCGATATACGGTAAAACATTACACTGAGGTGCTCTTTGCTAGTGCTACCTCTGTAAAAAAAATGCCATTCAATTCGGTTTCACCGTGTTTGAATTGATAGGGGAAAACTATTTGCACACATACATGGCCGCCATCTGCAAACTATTGGGCTGATGATCTAGTAATTTGGTCAAAATATGCTTCCCACATGAAGGTATGCTGTTGCAAAATTTGGTAGAGATCAGATTATTAGGTTGGTCGTAATTTGATTTATTCTTTTGACATTTGGGTGGCCGCCATTACGTTTCCGTCAAGATGGCGGCAATGTAAAACTTGACACTGAGGTGCCCTTTGCTAGTGTTACCTCTGTACCAAATTTTGTTGAATTCGGTTTTACCGTGTTTGAATACATAGGGGGAATCGATTTCCACATATTCATGGCCGCGATCCGCGAAGTATTGGGCTGATGACCTTGTAGTTTGGCCAAAAGATTCTTCATACATAGAGGTACAGGGTGTCTACCGGTAACGAAAGTAACGAATTTTACAAATGGGTAACGAAAGTAACGAAAAAGTAACGAATTTTACAAACGGGTAACGAAAATTTTCTGAAGGCGGGTTGAATCATTTAAACTCGCGCCGCTAGGCACAGAGATTGCGATGGAGCGAGTTTCATGCAAGCGGCGCCGTGCCTATTGCATTGTACTAAGCTATATTTCTCCGTGCCCGACCTCAAGGAAATACATACTGAGGATACCTTGAGTGGTATACATAGGTTCAACGTATATTTTCGGCATCAAGAAGACTTAAGTTTCGTGTGAAATATGTTTCTGTGTTACTGTATTTGGAAACCTGACTTTTCGCGAGACGTTTATTCGCGAATACTTCCGAAACTAAAAAGAAATCTCTCATTTCTGTTATTTGGAAACTATGTTAAATTCAGTGGCGTAGCGTGAACTTTTGAGCTGGGGACGCCAAAGTTTTAAACGACAGTTAAACTAAGGAACAAATCAAAAAGCTAATATGAAAGACACTGTCACATACCTCACACGGTCTTGTACATCAGCTCCATTCGTCTTTTCTTATTTTCTGCGAAAATGTCTATGATGTGTTCAAGAAATACGGGGTCTGATGAAAGCTCACCTAATATTTTTTTCAATTGCCAATGAATTTAAACACGAATAGCGACTATTGCTCATAGAATTTCTAAGGTAGGTTTTAATTCTTTTCAGCGTGCTCATGCTGCGTTCACTACTAGCTGTAGTAGTTGCAATATTCAGTACAAAGCGTAGTAATTTAATTACTTCCTGATAGATGGAGTCAAGACCGTTCGTAACAAAATATTTTAAAAGATCTTTTAGAGCTAAATACTTTGTCTGATCTGCATAAACAATGTGAAGTTCATTTACTAATTAGTTAACATTAAAGAATGGGAACTGTTTTACCAAAAAATCTAATTTGCTCTAGTGGAATGTTTCGGTGTATTCTTTAAACTTCATTTTCTTGTACTAACTCTATGAAATTTAGATGAGTACGATCTTCAAATCTACTTTACATTTGAGCTGTTAGTGAATCTACTATTTCAAAAGACAGCCCTCTCAACGTGTTCTTTTGATTGCCATCATACATTACGTTTTCATTCAACTGGATGTATTTTTGAACGCATATGTCAGTGAGATCTTCATTTCTTAAGTTTTCTATGCTTTTGACGACAGCCTCTATCTCATTATGGCAAGTTACAATACTCACTGTCGATGACTGTAACAATTTGAAAATATGAGCAGTGTAAATGAAACAAGCTTCGAATACACATAGCAAATATACAAAAGTTGGGTCATCCATATGTCTTTTGCGACCAATGGCACAGTTCCCAGAATCGTCGTCCCATTCACTATTTTTCATCATCAATAATTTCATCAAAAATGCATTACAATTCTTGGAAATGTTTAATAATGGTGAAAACTGCCCTCGAATGAAAATTCCACCTCGTATTGCTTGCTCGTGGAAGCTTAAATCCTCTTTTGGTCAACAAAACTGTCCTTTTAGAAGATTTGCTGAAAAAACGGTGAAAAGCAGTCAAGGTATAGACAAACAAACGAACCTGTTTTATTGTTTTTGAGCCATACAGAAGTACCAAATTTAATTGGTGGGCGTAACAATGGATGAAAAGAGCATATGGGCAAAACTGTTTCACTAGCTTGTGAACTCCTCCTTGTCTGCCTGCCATTACAGCTGCGCCATCGTATGTCTGGCTTACGCCTTTTTCTCCATTTACTTCCCAGTCAAGTAAAACTTTGTGCACGACTTCTGCCAATCCCGCAGCTGTTTTATTCTTGGAAACGTCATAAAATCCGACGAATCTCTCCTCTATTCTATCATCCACACAATGTCTAAATAGTATGCTCATCTGGCTCTTACATGACACGTCTAATGTCTCATCCGCTTGTATGGATAGAAAGGGGGCTTCATTTATTTCTGATTTGATTTTTTCATTTAATGCAATTGTTTTAACTTCTATCAAGTCATTTTGAATGTCTGGAGATGTTCCTTTTAATAATGATGATGACTGTAAATGGTCTCTAACTATCGATTCATTTTGAGCGAGCAGATTCAACAATTGCAAATAATTACCCTTGTTAATAGAACTTTCATCTTCTGTATGCCCACGGAAGGCTAGTTCTTGTGTACAGAGAAATACTACAGATTGAATGAGTCGTCGCGCATACTGCCTGTTTGAAGACACGATCTCATTATGTTTTACTGCTTGTAGTCGAGCAGCTTCAGAAAATAAATGCTCAATGCGAGTTTTACCTAGCAGATGATATGCTTCACAATGTAACAAATGGTGTTTTGAAGACTGGTGTTTTACAGCTTTGTTAATTGAATTATTCAGGTCCGAAATTCCTTCTGTGCACCATTCAGTATCTTTCGCCCCAAACATAAGGCAAACGTAACAAAACATTTTGTTTATTTCAACACACCCAGTTAGCCAGGAAAACCTGTCATACCAAGAAAACTGAAAACTCCGTGTGCGATTTTTACCAGCTTATTTAATTGATAAATTTGGCTTTGGTCTTTTTGTTTTTAATTCACATCGCTGTTCATATGATAAAGTGCTCAAAGGAGTTGCCTTTAGAAAATTAATAACATTAGAGTCAGGTGGCCGGCCCCGTGGTGTTGGGGTAGCGCGCCTGCCTCTCACCCGGAGGCCCCGGGTTCGATCCCCGGCTCCGTCAGGGATTTTAAAACTGACGTGAGGGTTGGAACGGGGTGCACTCAGCCTCGTGAGGACAACTGAGTAGCTGTCTGACAGCGAGACAGCGCCCCGATCACGAATACCAAGATTAACGGCCGAGGGGACCCCACGTGCTGACCACGCGTCACCCCAATATCTGCAGGCCAAATGGCTGGGCAGCGGTCGCTTGGTCGGCCTTAGCCCGTCATGGGTTGGATAGTGCCAGGGGTTGACTTGTTGTTTGTTTTTTGAGAGTCAGGTGAACTTACTTCAGTCATATTGGCAGCATTAAACACACTCAAGCACAATTAAAATTAACTACATTCTACAGTTCGAACTAGTACTAGCGCAGCGATTGGGCTATTGAGCTAATAGAACAGTGATCATCTGATCATACAGAGTTTACGCCAGCCAAACGCCAGCGTACGGAAGCACTTCCCTTCCGAGAAGCAAGAATGAACTCGCGCATGCGCTGCAACATGGCCTGGCCAGGGTGGTACATCGCTCTTGACGCCAAGAAGTTCTGGCGTACAAGAAAACTAAGCACAGCAGTGGACCGCGGCTGGGCTAAGACTAGTTATATGGTGGGTGCGGAAATAAAATAACTAAGCGCCATGTAATATGCTAACGCCGCATTTATATAAAATAAAAACTATGTTATATTTTACTCTTTGATGAATACACATTCTAATTTTTAAATCAGGGAACGCCCGGCGTATCGGCGTATTATAGCGCTACGCCTCTGGTTAAATTGAAGTCCAGAAATAACGCGAAACAATTTAATGTCGCAATCTTGCGAAATTTTACCGTTTCGAAAAAAAATTGCGAAAAATCTTAGAAATACATATAACTTATTTAAAAAATATGTATAGTAAATTTGCGACATCCAGTATGGTCAATTCGAAATTCCGTTATAAGTCGATTTTTCCTTCGAACTTTCGTTCCATCGGATATATAAGCTAACCGATTATTTCGATAACTTGAGGATAATTCGTGGTTCTCAGTCGAAATAAAACTTCCCCTCTTGTCGTATTATTCGTGTAATCATCTCAGAATAATTCGTAATATTCGATACCGTACCTACTTCGAACGTTCATCCTCCAAAATCGCATCCTCAAGACGGCCGGCTGACCGCACGACTTGCCTGCGGGAATCTCGTCAAATGGACCGTGATCGACGTTAGTTGCGTAAAATCATAAAACTCGTCCCCTATCGTGAACTTTGACCACGAGGACTGCGGGAATCCTGTCAAAGGTGATTGGGCACCCATCACGAAACCTACTTGCCACTTTTCCCATGACCGTATACTTAAAAGCGTGTGGGGAGCGAGAAGTGCATCAACCCACTTAGAAATGACAGCCTACGTAGCATCGAAATACTAAACCCTCCTCGTGATCCACCCTGAACTGATGAACTCCCAACCACTGCATAGGGACAAGGGAATCACGGCGCCGACCGAACATAACTACATTCAGAACTACTCGTGAATTTTAACCATGCCCAAGCTTGAGCTTGCCTCCGCCATTCTGTCAGGACAGACAGACAGATAGACAGGCAGACAATCGTTGAACGGCCGGGTGCGACGACGATTGCATAATATCTCGAGGACAACGTAAAACGGCCAAGAGCGGCAGTGATTGCGATACATCGCGATATTTCTCCGCATTCAATGACGAGGACAACTGTATTCTTGTCAAACGGACAGCAAGTGGCGCCGATTGCGTAATAATGCTATATTTTCTTGTGCCCGACCTCAAGGACAATGGAAATCTCGTCGAATGACTAAACGTGACACTGGTTATCTAAATCGCGATTTTTCTCCGTGTTCTATCGTGAAAACTACGGGAAGCTCATCAAACAATTGAGACCAGCGCCGATCGTGTAATATCTCGATATTTCTGCGTATTTTACTGCGAAGACAGAATTCAGTGACGATCGCGTAACATCGCATACATTTCTTCGCGACCTACCGCGGGGACGAAGGAAAGAGCACAGCAACCTCTTGGTACCGTAATTATAACAACATATTGTGCACAAGACGACATATTAGCTGAAACAACTCATTGGATATTAAATATCTAGTATATATTTATTATTTTTAAAATTTTTATAACATCATGTGAATTTCATTTAAAACGGCTTCGGTGGCGTAGTTGGTAGCATGCTGAACTGCTGTGCCCAAGATAGCGGGTTCAAACCCGGCCGAAGTCGTCGGATTTCTTAAAAGCGTTAAAAATCCTTCAGTATGCCTTCCTTCGGAGGGGAAGTACAGCCGGCGGTCCCATGTCATAGATTTATGGCATGTAAAAGATTCTTACACAGACTAAACTTTTAGAGGGGCAGATGACCTCGTAGTTCCGCCCCTTAAAACAACAATAACTAGCTAACTAACTAGACTAAACTTGTGTGAAGCTAAATTAATAGGTTAGATTTCGTCAGAACGCTGTATCAAAGTTCCAAAGTTCACCACTAGGTATCAATGATATTTGGTAGCAACTTGAAATTGAACGGAACTTGTAGCTCACCATAAGGGTGTCCGCTGGAAATAGCTACAGACTCAGGCGAGCTGAACATGTCCTCGGGCACTCCCGGCACTAAAATCCATACGATAAATAAGAAACCTCTTTAAAAACTGTTCATTGTTGTTTTTCTTCACCGCGTTATGAGCGCCTATGCTACCAGACCACAGACGTATCTGGATTTCAAAGGTAACTAAAATTAACTAAAAGGTAACTAAAAGGTACCTAAAAAGTAACTAATTTTTACTTCATCCTTACAGTAGACACCCTGAGGTATAATGTTGCAAAATTTGGTAGAGATCAGATGATTAGGTTAGTCGTAATTTGATTTAAGCTTTGAACATTTGGGTGGCCGCCATTACGTTTCCGTCAAGATGGCGGTGATATAAAATATGACACTGAGGTGTCCTTTACTACTGCTACTTCTGTACCAAATTTCGTTCAATTCAGTTTCACCGTGTTTGAATTGATAGGGGGAATCGATTTGCACACATACATGGCCGCCATCTGCAAACTATTGGGCTGATGACCTTGTAGTTTAGTCAAAAAACGATTGCCATATAAATATATGTTGTTGCAAAATTCTGTAGAGTTCAGATGATTAGGTTAGTCGTAATTTGATTTAAGCTTTGAACATTTGGGTGGCCGCCATTACGTTTCCGTCAAGATGGCGGTGATATAAAACATGGCACTGAGGTGCCCTTTGCTAGTTCTACCTCTGTACCAAATTTCGTTCAATTCGGTTTCACCGTGTTCGAATTGATAGGGGGGACAGACATTCAGAGTACACACACTCACACACAGACAGACACACACTTTTTCGCCCTGTGTAGATCTCATAAGTCTAGGCTAAACATAGGCTTATGAGATCACCTTTTGTCCGTGTGTTTGTGCGTGTGCGTGTGTGTGTGTGTGTCCCCTTAATAAGTTCTAGACGGCTGGAGCGATTTCAATGAAACTCGATAAGTTCATAGCACTATTTCGGACGACCCCGACCGTGCCCTTCAAATTTTGTTACGTCTCACCAATCCAACATGGCGGCTGTGTGAAATATTTCACCAGCATTCAATATCTCCGAAACTATCACCGATATCACCCTGGATTATTTTACGGTGATAAAGGGAACTAATAGAAGTTCACCTATGTGACCTTTGAAAAACTGGGAACTACAAAACCAACATGGCGGCCACGCGAATTTGCGACATTTAAATAGACGTTTCTCGCGATTTAACCAACCAAACGCAATAAAACTAGGTACAGTATATATTTATATACATTGTAATGCTCCGACATCTAACTTCGTTCAATTGTTTACATAACCACAAGATGGCGGATGTGCGAAATATTTCACCGGCATTCTATATCTCTGAAACTATTAGCGGTATCACCCTGAAAGTTTGTACGGAGATAAAGTTCTTTACTGGAAGTTCATCTATAAGACTTTTAAAAACCGGTTAACTTCAAAACGAACATGGCGGCCAAGCGAATTTGAAAATTTTAACAGACGTTTCTCGCGATTTTATGTTCCAAACGCAATGAAATCTGGTACAGGAAATGTTTATACACATTGTAATGCACTGGTATCTAATTTAGTTCAATTGTTTGCATAACCTCAAGATGGCGGCTGTGTGAATTTTAAAATTAAGTTTTTATTTCTTGTGTCGTAATCATGCGATCGAAGTAAAAGTTTGAATGATGAACCTACGCAATAATTTTTCTTTAATGGTACATGACTCTATGGCCTATACATTTAACAATCGAACATGGCGACCATCCGAAATATTTAGACGGCTCTGAATATCTACGAATCTATTATAGCAATCAAACTGGTTTTTTTTTAATGTTCATAGGGGCTATGAACATAAGTTCACCTATAGGACTTTAAATAACCTGGTGATCACAAATCCAACATGGCGGCGACGCGAATTATAAATATTAACATGGACGTTTCTCGCAATTTAACCATCCGAGTGCAGTGAAACTTGGTACAGTAAATCCTTATACGAATGTTAATCCACTGGCATGTAATTTATTTCAATTGTTTCCATAACCACAAGATGGCAGCTGTGCGAAATTTTAAAATCTCCTTGTTACTTCTTGTGTCCTAATCATGCGATTGAAGTTTGAATGCTACACTTACGCAATAATCTTCATGTAACAGTACATAACTCTAGGACCTACATATATAAAATCCAACATGGCGACCATACGAAATATTTAGTCGGTTCTCAATATCTACGAATCTATTACAGCAATCAAACTGAAATTTTGTATGTTGATAGTGGCAGTTAACATAAGTAGGATATATGAAAATAGGCTGTATAGTTCTTCACGGAACTACTTGTTATATATGTAGGCCATAGAGTTATGTACTATTGATTACGTACGGTAGATGTATTATTCGATCACTTTGATCACATGATTAGGACACAAGAAATAAAAACGTTATTTTAAAATTTCGCATAGCCGCCATGTTGAGGTTATGTAAACAATTGAACTAAATTAGATTACAATGTGTATAAACATTTGCTTCACTGTTTCACTGTTCTCGGATGGTTAAATCATGAGAAAAGTCTATTTCAATGTTTGCTGCCTTATCTATATTAAATCCAATTGAATATGTCTGAAGCCAAGTCAGGGGTCTGTAGGTTAAAGTAACTCAAATTTACTCTGTTGGGAGTTTAGTTGGTTAGTTATTTTGTTTTAATGGGTGGAACTACGAGGTCATCTGCCCCTAGTTCGGAGTTTAAAATAGAACCTTTTGCTGGAAGAACAGTAACTCATTACTCCTCAGCTCTGAGGAATGTGCATTTAAACTTGTCATTGAGAAGAAGGAAGAAAAGAAATACAAAAATAGACGATATTGTTGAATGTGTGGTAATTAATGGAAAATCAACATGGAGGGAATCAAACCTGTTGAATCCAGTGACTTGTACATAAGTACAGTAGCATGTAGTTTTCTGAAATTGTAATTTCAATGATGCAGGAAACATTGTGGAAGGGTAGATCAGTATTGCATATAAGGTAGCCTATTGCTACCATTAGTTTTATATTTAGGCCTACCATCCATAACTATAAACATCAATCAAAGCTTCAAATGTTTTAAAAGATACTATCTTTTATAAATGTGTAATCCAAAATATTATTTTAAATTATGTGGATAATATTTTGTCGTACACATGGTTGGAGTTGTTTACTTTGACTTCCAACTTTTCAAAGATGGGGTATCAGTGCTGGGATCTTAAGCCGCGCAGAAAAGTAAATGCCTGGTTAGAAGCACACTGTGCTATACTCTAGCCATGTGGTACTATCTAAGCAATACACCTAATCACAATCATACAAAGCTTGCGGATGCAAGCTGACCAACTGCCCTTCTCTCGCCACAGGAGATGATAACAGTAAATCTCGCACTCGGATTGTAATATTTATTCACTTTCTCTTTTCTTGCAGGTGATTGAGTTGGTCAGTAAAGAAAATGTGAAGTTAAACAAGAAGCAGATTGATGAGATCTTAGATATTATGTCCAAAGAAGAAATGATAGAGCTAGAAGAACAAATAGGCAGAGTTTTAGAGAAGGAAACTCAGGAACAAGCTGCAAAGGAAAGGGCACATAAACCCGTTGAAAGGGTGCAAGCAGTACCTGAAGACACCAAGAAGAAAGCACCTGATCCTGATAACACTCCGCCTAAATCAGCTGTGAAAGTTGCAGCTACAACACCGTCTGCTGCTTGTCAACCCAAAGATTCATCAGACAATTCAAAAAAGTTGTAATGATAATGTTGTAAAATTCATCTTTAGGTTAAAGTAATTTATATGTATTATATTTGTTCATAGCTTATCATGTGTAAGAACTTTCTTGTATACAGGTGGTGTGCTTTGCTAGACTTGGTTAATATAACCTTCATGAAATGGGTGCATAATAATATGTAAAGTGATAACCAAATAATAAATGCTAGTATTAACTGGGTTCTCCTATGTATTTTTCTAAGTTATTACTTTCAGTTGTATACTATTTTCAATGAATATGTGGATCATTTACTGTATCATAAAGAACCTTATGTGCATATTTTTTTACGGTAAAATGATTGTAAGAATTTCATAATGCCAATGCATCTAACCAGTCCTTCACTTTCTGGTGGTGTTATTATAAATGTAATAGGCCTACTACAAGGTTATATTTATATATCAGCACCGTCGCGAGTCCACTCGGCTGTTGCCCGTGTATCGGCCGACGGCAGCTGGTGTAATTGCCGCGTGGTGACAGATGCAGCTGACGAGACAAGTGCGCATAGAGATAACACAGGGAATTACATCATCCGCGGTCGGCTGATGCGCGGGCAATAGCCGAGTGAACGCGCAATGGTGCTGACATATAAATATAACCCTGTATATTTTATACCTTTGTTTTCCCAGAAGGGGTGACAATATGTCAGCTTATTTCATAATACAGTAAATGATAGAATATATTGTATTTGGATTCTTTCGCTAGAAAAGTATCGGCAATATTACCACATTTAAAGCCATTTAGTGTCATTGCCAGGTGCATTGATAATTCTTCAATATTCCACTTGGTGTTTGTATAGTATCACTGTCTTCCTGAATGTTGGAGCTGTACTCCTATCCTTTGATATCTTTCAATGATATCTTGTGGCCAGTGATATGTGTTTAAATCGCATCTCTAAATTAGGGTGGTCAGCTATTAATGTCATGTACAGACGGAATTATAATAAGAAAGGATGTCCTAGAGTATGTGGAGGAGGTGAAGAAGGTAAGTGACAGGATAATCATAGGAAGGATACAGTTCCAGACAGGGACAGAAGGTCTATTTCAAGTATATGCTCCGCAAACGGGGAATAAAGAAGAAAACTTAGAAGAATTCCTAGAAGATGTGGAAAAATATATAGAGGATAAGGAAATAATAGCAATGGGGAGATTTGAATGCACGAGTGGGAAGAGACAGACAAGGAAGAGAGGAGATTTTGGGACCATATGGTTATGGCAGTAAGAATACAGAAAGGGATTTCTTAATGGACTTCTGTCAGCGTAACCAATTAATTATAGGGAATACGTGGTTCAGAAAGAAAAAATCGTCAGAAGATAACGAGGTATGGATGGGGAAATAGAAGAACGAAAACTCGGATAGACTATGTATTAGTCGAAAAAGGACATCGGAAAGAGCTAATGGATGTCACAGCCATGCCAGAGGAAGCCTTTGGAGGAGACCATAGGGCAGTGGTAGCAAAATAAAAGGTAGGAAAGGTCATGAGATTGCCAGAAAAAAGGAAAGAAATATTAAGGTCTGGAGACTAAAGGAAATGAGGTTGCAGCAGAGTATAAGAGTGAATTGCAAGAACAGATACCAAGGACAGATTTTACCCATGTGGAAAAGGACTGGGAAAAGTTAAAGAGTGCATTTGTAAACAGTGCAGAGAAAACAAGTGGTAGAACATCAGGAAAGGTACGGTAAAAGGCGACAAAATGGTGGAATGATAAAGTGAAAGAAAAGGTAAGAGAGAAGAAGAACGCTTGGAAGGAATGGAAAACAAAAAAGACTGAAGAAAGCAGAGCAAAATATATACAAGCAGACAGAGATTGCAAGAAAGTAATTGCAGAGGAAAAGAAGAAAAGCTGGGAAGAATTCACTCAGGAAATAAGGGAGGATTTACATTATGGAAAGAAATTCCAATAGCTGTTTGGAATTATAAAAAGCAAAAGGAATGAAAAGGTGAACACTGGGGTCGTGAAAAACAAAGAATGTGAAATATTGACAAAACCAGAAGAGATAATGGACAGATAGAAAGAATAATTCAGCGAGCTGTTGAAGGTGAGACGCCAGGCATGCGGAGAAGTTACGCAAACAGCCAAAACGGTGGAGGAAGAAATAGAAGAAGAACCAGACATTACTATGGCAGAATTGGAATGGGCAGTTAGGAAGATGAAGCTGTGGAAATCGACGAAGTGGCAATAGAAATGATCAAGGCGGCAGGACCAGTGGGACTGCAGTGGACATACATACTTCTCAGTAGTGTGTGGAGAGAGAAGAAAGTACCTGAAGCCTGGAAAAAGGGAATAATATTGCCAATATTCAAGAAAGGAGACAGGAAGGTGTGTGGTAACTACCGAGGAATCACCATCATCTCGCATGTTGCCAAAGTAATGGAAAGAATCCTAGAAAAAAGAATTAGAGTAAAGGTAGAAAGCCAAATAGAGGAGGAGCAGTTCGGATTTAGAGGGGGCAGGTCAACAGTGGAACCCATTTTCATTCTGAGACAGAACATTGAAAATAGTTGGGACTATGGGAAGGATATGGTAATGACTTATTGATCTAGAAAAGGCCTATGATAGCATCCCTAGAACAAAAGTTTGGGAAAGCTTAACAAATAGGGGGATAGGCAAGGAACTGAGTGACATGATAAAAGGAATGTGCATGGATTGCTACAGTAGTGTGAAGACTAGAGTCGGGACATCGGAATGGTTCAAAATTGACACTGGACTAAAGCAAGGTAGTGTGTTGTCACCATTATTGTTTGTAATGGTGATGGATGACATCATGAAGGCAGCAATGAAAGAATATAGGAGAGCGAAGATGAAGGTAATGTTGTTTGCAGACGATGTTGTGATCTGGGGCGAGGATGAGATAGAGGTACAAGAACAGTTAGACGTAATAAATGAAAAGATTGAGCAATGGGGATTGAAGATAAATGTGAATAAAAGTAAAACAGTGGTGATGAGTAGAGATAAGAACGAAGGAAAAGGAGTAATCAAAGTAGGAGATAAGGAATTGGAAGTGGTGAAACACTTCAAATACTTGGGAAGTGAACTGACTGAAAATGGAAGACTAGATTTGGAAATTAGCAGAAGAATACAACTCGGGAGTGCTTTCTACCAACAGGTACGGGGACTTGTATGGAACAAGGATATACCAATTAAGGCTAAAGAAGTTATGTACAAAGCTTATTATGTTCCTATAATGACATATGCAACTGAAACTTGGACAATGGCTAAGAGGGATGAGAGCAGAGACAGACTGAGAAATGAAGATTACGGAAAGAACTGGGAGTACAGAAACTAAATGACAAACTGGAGCAAAACAGATTGAGATGGTTTGGACATGTCAAACGGATGAATGAAGTAAGGCTACCAAGACGAGCTCTGGAACGATGGATGACAGGGAAGAGAGGACGAGGAAGACCAAGAATGCGTAGGATGGACTCGGTGGAGAACAGCATTAGAAAACGGAACCTGGATTGGAACACCGTGTCGGAAGAGGAATGGTGGAACGTCAGAACAAATTGTAGAGGAACCCTATTTGCCCCCAACCTGTTAACTGGAAAAGGCAAAATGAAGATGATGATGATGACAGACGGCACACTGAGCCAAGTAATATGCATGGTCCATGTTGGTAAAAGTGTTAGCTTTGCAGAACACACACTTTCATAGTAATACCATAGTGTATGAAAGAGGAAGTGTTGGGGATCTTCATGATTTATTGTGGACCACTGGTAACACTCGTGCCACTAAAGCTCATGCTGTTGAGCCCCCGCAATCCACAAGAGACATGTACTACTGGTTCTATCGCCACTGCCTACAATTGCTAAGGAACAGAGACATATGTAGAAAGGAATATTCATAGGCAAGGATGGAAGACATGCAACGCAGTACATACGTAATAGAGGTGGAGTGGTGATATTTATAACGAAAATTAGTACAGATTTCACCTCGTGGGAAAGCAGGATAACAGATATAACGAAATTATTACATGACAGTTCAGACTCACAAAATGAAGGTCGATAGCAGTTGAGGAGTTCTTTGGGGATATTTCCCCACTCCTCTCTCAAAGCAATTTTAAGGTTTTGCTCAGTTTGGGGAGGGGGTGCTAGTTGAGAAACACGTCTACCAAGAGCATCCCAGGCATGCTCGATAAGATTCAAGTCCAGGGAGTATGTAGGCTATTCCATATGTTCAATATTTTCACTTTCCAGTGTGTCCGCTACTGCAGTGGTCCTGTGTGGGCGGGCATTGTCGGGACCTACTGCACCCCTAAAAAGACGAACGTAGTCCAGAATAATCTCACTGTAATACCGCTGTGCTGTAACGGTACCTCGCTCAAAGATATGCAGCGGTGTTCGGCCTTTGTGCATAATGCCTCCCTACACCATAATGCCGAGTCCATACCGATGACGCTCATGAACATTCTGTGGAGCGTAACGTGTTCCCCTCTCCCTCTACACTAACTGGTGGCCAGAACCACTTGTCACAGGGAGGAGGGATTCGTCGGAGAACATCACTGTAGACCACTGTTGCTGACCCCAACCAACATGTTCCTTACACCAACTAACTCACTCTTGCTCGACGATGGAGTGGTTGAAGTGGAAGACATTTAACAGGCTTCCGAGCATACAAACCACCCTGATTCGCCACGATATGGTTCTCGCAGATACATGTGTACCGGTAGTGGTTGCAAGGTCTGCAGCTATCTGACGAGGGGTGAGATGTCTGTTCCTTATCGCTGCAGATATCACGTCCCGCTCTCTCCAGTGCTTTTTCCTCTCATTGGTCGGTTGTTCCTTCGCATTTGTCCGTCGTTCATGGGCAATAGTCATTTGTTCCTTAGCAATTGTCAAACAGTAGGAAACTGATGCCTGCGATTCACGTTGAAAGATGATTTCTGCAATTGGACACTTTGGGGTATTTTCTAGATGATTTTGCTAACTTAGAAGTAGCCAGCTCTCTCTGTATCTCCTTTGTGCGGAAAAAGAATCGACATTTCACATACTGGAGTACAAGTAACATACACAACACATGATCTTCACAGCATCCCAATTGTGATGACTTCACTTTAAAACCTCCAAACCACCTAAACACTCAAAAATTACACCATATTTCCTGACATAATCGTCTCATATTTTTAGCCGAAAATTAGCGGAAGAAAAGCAGGGTGCGATGATTATGCGAAGAATCTTAATGTTCAAAACTAAAAATCCAAAGTCTCTTTTTTTTTATATATATACTGTGATGGGAATTGATAGACCCTGCAATCCCTGGACTGTGCTGTGTTATATCCTTCCTTCTTAATGTCATTGCAAATAAGAGTAATATTTTAGTTGTTTAGCTTTTATGGAATACAGTTGTGACGGAGATGTTTACTAAGTATGGTGTTTACTATTGCTCTCCCAATACCACGATATACGTTGATGCCGAACACACGGCAATAAAGATATTCAAGCTGGACCAGAGACTAATACTGTTTGAAAGGCTTACTTCACGCTCCGTCAAGAGACTACTGGGAAATTGTGGTGCAGCAGAAGCAACACATCACGTCAAGCCATCAACGATCAGCTTATTAAATGAGTATTACGTTGCAATTAATATCTGAGATTCTTAAGAGACTAGTACCGGTACGGTAAAACACTATTAAATGCATGGGAAAGCCTTAAAACAGCAGAAAGATTGAATGTTTAGTGTAAACGCATGTATGGCTTACTGGTGAGGTTTGAAGGGAAGCCATATTTTTTAACCACGTCACCCTGGGAGGGGCTACGCATGACTGCTAGACTAGTGCTGCGATCCACTGTCTTTCCTTAAACTACGTCGCAATATAAGTGGCGCAGACTCCACGCACGACTGGGTGACTGGTGCTGCTATCTGCTGGCTCTCCATGAACTACGCAATATTGTTACGGGCCAAGCCCTTAGGGCTCAGGACCCTACGACCCTAAAAGGGAGAGAGGACCTACACCACTGACCTCACACGCTGGACATCAACATCTAAACCCTCGACCACCAGAATGCTCCAAAAACACATAAACACCTTTTTCTACCCAATATCCGCCCCAGGCTGGTAATATAACAAGCCTATACATTTTCTTTACACTGTAAGGAGACCGGCCACCTGACACGAGGTGGTTAGTCAACACCTTACATCACACACACAAGGACACTATCACCGGTATTTGGGACATCAACAATGACGACACGCCGACTCAGCAACGGGAGAACCTTTAAGACGAAGGCCCCGAGGAGACCGAATATCTGTTGCAGCCCACGGCTCTGTGCATCTATTTCCAGCTCCGACACGTCGTCATCACCAGGTGAGAGAGTGTGCTCAGACTTCCTTATAAACTTGTAATCCTTCATCCACGCCTACACTTACAATTGTATTACATATATCTCTCACTAAAAGGGACACCACATTTACCATAACTGAACAAATAAATACTTTATCAGTAACTTACACTTTGTACATCATTTCGTACTGACTTTACACCTGTATGCCCAACCTGCCCTTTCCTAATTGCCCCTGACCGTGAATACTAGGAAGTGCAACGTCAGGTATTCCATTGTGCTCACACAGTAGGAAGTCAGCCCGCGACCGCCCTGCCGAGTCTGCAGAGAGGTTCGCTCTTACTCTCTCATACTTAATCGCTACTCTTAATTGATAGCTCCCTCATAGTCGCACATCCCCTGGTAAGTGATCGCATCCCCATAGATTTGCACCCCCATTACATTACATCCTTTTACCAACACGTACACCTGCAGTTTCCCCCAATTACGCGGAAACTCGTACCCTTTAGGAAACCACCCCTAAATTAGACATCAACACTCACTTGTTCATCCCATGCCCTAACACCGGGATTGAACAATATTAACTAATTCTCGCACATACAAGCACGATCAACAATAGATCAAAGAATACTAGGTTTCTACAATATCACTGCCCCAGTCAAACATAGCACTTTTCACTTGTGCTGTAACACGTGCGGTGCACTTAGAGTTATGCACCAGTATGCCCACTGACACATTTCTTATGGCCCTTCAAAGATTCGCTGGTAGGCGCGGACTGCCTCATACCATATATACGGACAACGCAAAGACATTTCAGGCCACCAATGCAGAACTGTCAGAACTTTGGAAGGCACTGTCGTCCTCGGAGACCCTTCAATTCCTCGCCAAAGACGGTATCACTTGGAAGTTCATCCCCCACGGGCAGCTTGGTGGGGAGGATGGTAGGCACAGTTAAGCGATGTCTACGAAAGGTGTTGGGACAATCAAGGCTCACAGAAGAACAGCTTAACACCACTCTCGTGAATATCGAAGCTGCGGCAAATTCAAGGCCGATCTCCCATGGAGACGACGCTGAACACCTGACCCCGGCACACTTTCTAGTTGGTGAAGGACTCATGACCGTGCCCACAGGACCAGAACCGACTACCAGATCTACCTTGACTAGCGAATTCCAACTACAATAGAAGCTAGCAGACGATTTCTGGAGAAGATGGACCATGGAGTACCTCTTAGAACTCAAGAGTTTTCACGAAGTTCGAGGAGCGTCTGGGAGACCCATTCAGTTCCGACTCAATGATCTGGCGTTGCTTCAAGAAGACGAACGACCACTTCATCTGTGGAGAAGGGCAAGAATAGAGAAGCTGCTAGAAGGAAGGGACCACAAGATAAGGACAGTGATTATTCGCACCCCACAGGGACATCAAATAGCCCGACCAATTCAGCTGGTCATCCCCCTTGAGGTTGACCAGGGTGGGGTGAATGTTGGGAATTGATAGACTCTGCGATCCCTGGACTGTGTTGTGTTATATCCTTCCTTGTTAATGTCATTGTAAATAAGTGTAATATCTTAGTTGTTTAGCTTTTTTGGAATACAGTTGTAACGGAGATGATTACTAAGTATGGTGCTTACTATTGCTCTCCCAATACCATGATATACTGTATCACTATTTGCTTAATTCGTAATCCCGTGTATTTCACTTTCATCAAAATCGCCGTATAATTATTTTATTTTCTCATTGTGAACCCCACGGAAGTAGCTGGCGCAGGCTGTCCCTTGCATAAGGTTCCGCCAATAGCAGTTGGGCCTGTTTTCACTGAGATTAGGAGCGTTTCGTACGGTTGCTTTTTGAATCTCGTCTTTCCGAGGCCAACTCGTGGAAGCAATGGGTCCGTACAAGTTTCACTTCCTGGATTGCCGCTGAGCACGACCGATGTCTAGCGTGCTGTTGCTGGCCGCTCTCGTAGCGTGAGTCAGAACCTGTTGGCAGAGAGACAGACTCCTTTCTTCAGGCAAGGTCACGCCAGATTATAAGCTCGCGGCAGCAAGTGCAAACGACCATCACGCAAATACGAATGTGCTAAGCAACGATGCTGGCCGCTTGCGTCGTCATAGGCCACAGGTGTAGGATAAAATGGCCGGTTCTGGCGCAGGGGCTAATGCGCAAGATGGCTGCCACGCGCAACTGCACTCTTCAATAGCGGGCTATTCAAATCATTATTTATTTGTTATTAACTATCAATTATTTACTATTTATTATTATTTATTTTTATTTAATGCATTATGTATATACAGGGTGTATTTGATATGATGGAAGTCCGTTACACTGGTGATAGAAGAGACTATTCTAAGCTTCCTAGGTAAAAAAAATTGTCACCTATCTTGAAATTGATAATTAATCATTAAAAAGTCAATGTTTTTAGTTTTTCAGAGACTAATCAGGCAGAAAGTGGTGCGGCAGGCTGGGGGAAACCAGGTGTGACGACACGCGAAGGGGAAGTTGTTACGTAATCGGAGCATTGACCTTGCCGGTTGATTTGAAGGGTGGTAGGCTATCAGCTGTTATGAGGATAAACGCTACCGTCTCGTAAGAAATTGTGCATTGTCGTTGTTCTTGTTGTTGTTGTTGTTGTTGTTGACAACGCACGCAATGGCTTTGTACGTTACGACCGGTAGTATTGTGTAGCCTACTTTGTAAGTGTGGAATTCATTGATTGATGTTCATGTATAAAATAATTTCGATACTCAGCCCTGGTGTATCATTGGCGTCCGTGTCGGACCTTCTGTTGACTAGTTTCTGAAAATACTAAAAACATTCACTTAATGAAATACAGTGTGACAAAATTCCGACATTCTGTAGTCTGTTCAGAACTTGGCATTTAAGACGGAAGTAAAATACTTGATGTTTTGTTTGAGAGGCTTGGCGATTTTGGTCATTTAGCCCCATGTAGCTGGGTGTGGGTAGAATTTGTGTGATAACCTGTGTTTTTGTGGTTCCTGTAGTAATGTGGGTATTTGTAATTCAGGTGAGGATTCGGAAGAAGGCGCCCCTGTGGTGTTGGGTCAGTGCAACTGCCTCTCACCCAGAGGCCCTGGGAACGATTTCCGGCTCCATCAAGGATATTAGAAACTGATGTGAGGGCTGGAACGCGGTGCACTAAGCCTCGTGAGGGCAATTGAGTAGCTGTCTGACAGTGAGGCAGTGCCCCAGTCAGGAAAATCAAGATTAATGGCCGAGGGGATCCGATGCACTGACCACGCGTCACCCTAATATCTGCAGGCCAAATGGCTGGACAGCGGTCGCTTGGTAGGCCTAGGCCCTTCATGGGCTGCATTGCCAGTGGTTATGGTTATTGAGAAGAAGGCGGCCGTGGCCTTAAGTTAGGAACAATCCCGGCATTTGCCTGGGGTAGAAGTGGGAACCCATGGAAAACTACTTCCAAGATTTAATACTAGTACGGTACCACATGTAGCCTACATATTGTGAATTGTCCCATCCCATCTCCAGCCCAGGGGTGGCCATAAACTGGTGAGGGGGAGAGGGGGGGTTGATTTATTGGTCAATCAACAATGTACATACATATGAAAATATACGAAAATGAAAATAAAATACAAATACATTGTTATAATAATAAGTATAATAATAATAATGATAATAATAATAATAAGCTAATAATAATAATAGTCTAATAATAATTTTAAAAAAATAAGAGTCAGCATGTGTAGTTCTGGTGGTAGAGTGCTAACCTTCCCGAGGGTGCGATCTACGATCAGTCATGTAGTAAATAAATGGGATCTAATACGATCATATCCATGGATTTCATGGCACATACAAGAAATTCTACTTACATTAAAGTCTGACAACTCGACATACCAAAAAGACACATAAAAGAAGTTAGTGTATCTAAAAGACTATTATTAGTATTATTAATATTTTTATTACAGTTGTTGCACTATCTTCACACAAAGGTAGACCAACAGTACCTTAAATTAATTTACCAAATCTTTAGGATTTCTATTTTCTATGCATAGTCCATGAGGCTGGCAAAATCCTAGACAGATCCACCCTCACTAGTCATGTAGCCACTCCCCATGAAGGTGTGAAACAGCTGTTCATAGGCTCGGTTCGTGTATCTCAATGCCATTGGCAGACAAGACGAGGAGGTCACTCAACTTCAGACTCTTGTCAACATGCCTTAGCGCTGGAGGGGAGGGTGATGGGGAGACGTCAGCTGTGCTGCTGAGGGGAACGAAGTGTAAGCCCGTTTCCAAGACATTGACCGACGATTTTTGTGATTTAATTCCACCTACACTAATTAAGATACGACTGAATTTCATGAAGATATTTGCTTAGAATACCATCTTCTATCATCAGTGTAACGGACTTCCATCATATCAAATACACCCTGTATATACTTTTAATTTTCTTAAATTTTAATATTTTTTTTTATTGTGTCAACGCACAAAACTGCGAGGTCATTAACCCAACAATTCTCTAACCCACAGAAACCTGAGATAAGATTTAAATTAATGCATGTGGGATCCATATCAAGTAGGGCTCATCAATGAGTTGGAAATGGTACAAAGAAAGGCCGCTAGATTTGTGCTCAGTGACTTTAATCCCAGGAGCAGTGTGAGCCGTATGTTAAAGAAACTTGGGTGGGAATCACTGGAGGCTAGGAGGATGAAATCTAGACTCTGCGCTATGTACAACACGTATACAAATCAACCAGCATGGGGTGAGCTTAGCAAACGATTGGGAAAGCCCACTTACATGGGTAGGAGCGATCATCCTTTCAAAGTTAAGGGCCGACCACAGCGAACAAATTATGGTAAATATTCTTTTGTAAACCGTGCCATTGATAACTGGAACTCTCTACCTGCCGCAGTCTTAGAGCCTTTTCCCAAACATATAGGTGTGTTTAAGAAAAGACTGACTATTTGTGTAAATACTCCAGTTTAATTGTTGTATTATAATTGTTATGTATAATTATTTATTTGTTATGTATATACAATTTGCCACCGGGGGACACTCCCCCCATTGCAAATAAATGAATGAATATGAATGTAATTTTTTTGTTTCTATATTTTAAATTTTTATATTTTAGTTTTTACATTTCTAGATTTTAGTTTTTAATTTTAGTTTTTTAGATTTTAGTTTTTACATTTTTAATTTTAGTTTTTTAGATTTTAGTTTTTACATTTTTAATTTTAGTTTTTTAGATTTTACATTTAACTTAAGGTTTTAAATTTTAGATTTTATATTTTACATTTTTAAATTTTCCGTAATAGACTAAACTACAACGTCACAGACCAAATATCTTATCTTTACATTTTCATTAACTTATTAATTTTTATTTATTTAATATTTAATTTATTTTACACACAGGGCTAATGCACAAAATGGTCACTACACGCATCCACTTACATTAATAACATGCTAACCTAACCTAACTTTACCTAACCTGTTTTTACCTAACCTAACCTAACTTTACCTAACCTGAACTCACCGAACTTTACCTAACCTAACATAACCCACAGAAACCTTAAAGATTAAATTAATGCATGTAAGATTTTCAATTTTTACATTTTTTATTTTTATTTTAGATTTTGATTTTACATTTTACACTTAAGATTTTAGATGTTGTTTTGATTTTACATTTTTCATTTTAGATTTTAGATTTTCCGAAAAGAATAAACTACAAGGTCACATACCTAACCTAACCTCAGTTTACCTAGCCAAACATGTCCTCACCTAACTCTACCTTACCTAACTTTAGCTAACCTAACCTTTAAAGCTAAGCCAAAGGCTAATGCACACACCCAAAGTATATAAGGTTTACCTTACTCTCTATAAGCTAGGCTTATAGAGAGTAAGGTAAACCTGCACTGTGGCTATTGCGCAGGATGTTCGCTACGCACAACCAGCTTAGGATTACAAAGTCAGTTAAGTTTTAAAAATTAAAAGCTTTTATTAATTTTTAGCCTATTTTCATTTTATGAAAACATAGGCTTATGAGATCACATTTTGTCCGTGTGTGTGTGTGTGTCCTAATAACTTATAAACGGCTGGAGAGATTACAATGAAACTCGGTAATATCATAGCACTATTCTGGCCGACCCCAACCGTGCCCTTCAAATTTTATTGTGCTTCCAATCCAACATGGCGGCTGTGCGAAATATTTCACCAGCATTCAGTATCTCCGAAACTATTACCGATATCGCCCTGAAATTGTTTACGGTGATAAAGGGCACTACTAGAAGTTCACCTATGAGGCTTTCAAAAACCTAGTGACTACAAAACCAACATGGCGGCCAAGCGAATTTGAGACATTTAAATAGACTTTTCTCGCGATTTAACTATCCAAACATAATGAAACTTGGTACAGCAAATATTTATACACATTGTAATGCACTGGAGTCTAATTTAGTTCAATTGTTTACATAACCTCAAAATGGTGGCTGTGCGAAGTATTTCACTGACATTCTATGTCTCCGAAACTATTACAGATATCACCCTGAAATTTTGTACGGTGATAAAGGGTACTGATACAAGTATATCTATGTAACTTTCATAAACCTGTAAAGTACAAAACGAACATGGCGGCCAAGCGAATTTGAAACATTTTAATAGACTTTTCTCGTGATTTAACTCTCTGAGCGCAGTGAAATGTGGTACAGTAAATGATTTTACATACTGTAATGCACTGACATCTAATTTAGTTCAATTGTTTACATAACCTCAAGATACCGACAGTAGTGGCTACGCTGGCTAAAACGCGGCGTTAGGTCATGGGGCCAAGCTCTCTGCTGACTCGGTAGACGCGTGGGTTCGAGCCCCACCTTCGGCTGTCCTTGAAATGTTTTTCCGTGGTTTCCCATTTTCAACACCAGGCAAATGCTGGGACAGTACCTTCTGACAGGCCACGGCCGCTTCCTTCCACATCCTTGCCCACTTTCATCCATTCATCTCATCCCGACGCGCAGGTCGCCCACGGGCGTCGCCTAGAAAGACCTGCACTTGGCCTCTCAGGAGGCTACACGAAAAACTCAAGATGGCGGCTGTGCGAAATTTTAAAATTAAGTTTTTATGTCTTGTGTCGTACTTATGCGCTCGAAGTGAAAGTTTGGATAATGAACCTAGGCAATAGTTGTCCTTGAATGGTACATAACTCTATGGCCTATACATAAAACAATTCAAAATAGCGAGCATCCGAAATATTTAGACGGTTCTCAATATCTATGAATCTTTTACAGCAATCAAACTTAAATATTTTATGTTCATAGAGGCTATGAATATATGTTCACCTATAGGACTTTCAGTAACCTGGTGAGCACAAATCCAACATGGCGGCGACGCGAAGTATAAATATTTAAATGGACGTTTCTCCGGAATTAACTATGAGAGTATAGTGAATCGTTGCACGTTAAATGCTTTTACATAGGTTAATCCACTGGCATCTAATTTATTTCAATTGTTTGCATAATCACAAGATGGCAGCTGTGCGAAATTTTAAAATCTCATTTTTACTTCTTGTGTTCTAATCATGCGATTGAAGTTTGAATACCAGATGTACACAATAATCTTAATGTAATAGTACAAAAATAAAACTCCAACCTGGCGATTATCTGAAATATTAAAACGGTTCACAATATCAACGAATCTATGACAACCTTCAAACTGAAATTTTAGATGTTGATAGAGGCAATTAACATGAGTAGGATATATGAAAATAGGCTGTATAGTTCTTCACGGATCTACTCGTTTTTTCTTTTCATATTTCACACATTGCAATTTGCCAATTACCCATTTACAGTTTTTTAAATTTCAGTTTTAAGTTTTTGAATTTTGTCAGGATGGAAACAAGGATTTTTCAATTTTGTTGTTTACATGTTTTTGGTTTAGTCCATGTCGAAAGTTCATATTTGTGAAAAACAATTTTTCATTACATATAACAAGGCTGTATACCTTATCCCAAAGCATATAGGTAATAAATTGTTTATACTATGGTATATTGGCTTTTACGGCCAGTGAATTAAAACTCAGCAATTCTTCTAGGTTTGTGCCGTGTCTTGTGTGGGGTTTCGCCTAGGACACCATGCTGGCTCATCGGCGGGCTCTTGGTGTCCCCGCCCGGACCCCCACTGGATTAGCGAAGAAGTGCAGTTGCACCTTATATAAAGGGAGGTGGCGCCCAGTTCGCTACTCCAGTGGGGGTCCGGGTGGGGACACCAAGAGCCCGCCGATGAGCCAGCATGGTGTTCTAGGCGAAACCCTACACAAGACACGGCACAAACCTAGAAGAATTGCTGAGTTTTAATTCACTGGCCGTGAAAGCCAATATACCACCTTTTTAGAAGCCTTCATAGGGAGGTTGAGGCTGCTTGGGCTTTTGTTCTCGCAGTCAAGAGGTGCAGTTGTACCTTATATAAAGGGAGGTGGCTCGCAGTTCGCTACTCCAGTGGGGGTCCGGGCGGGGCAACCAAGAGCCCGCCGATGAGCCTGTTTGGTGTCCTAGGCGAAACCCCACACAAGACACGGCACAAACCAAGAAGAATTGCTGAGTTTTAATTCACTGGCCGTGAAAGCCAATATACCATCTTTTTGGAAGCCTTGATAGGGAGGTCGAGGCTGCTTGGGCTTTAAGTTCTCGCAGTCAAGAGGTGGAGTTGCACCTTATATAAAGGGAGGTGGCGCGCAGTTCGCTACTCCAGTCGGGGTCCGGGCGGGGACACCAAGAGCCCGCCGATGAGCCAGCTTGGTGTCCTAGGCGAAACCCCACACAAGACACGGCACAAACCTAGAAGAATTGCTGAGTTTTAATTCACTGGCCAAGAAAGCCAATATACCTTCTTTTTGGAAGCCTTCATAGGGAGGTTGAGGCTGCTTGGGCTTTTAGTTCTCGCAGTCAAGAGGTGCAGTCGCACCTTATATAAAGGGAGGTGGCGTGCATTTCGCTACTCCAGTGGGGGTCCGGGTGGGGACATCAAGAGGCCGCCGATGAGCCAGCTTGGTGTCTTCAGCGAAACCCCACACAAGACACGGCACAAACCTAGAAGAATTGCAGTGTTTATACTATACTTTGACTACCTGGTTTTAGCTAACTAAGGGTAATTTCTTAACATTACTAGAGGTTAACGGTTGGATTAGGAGTGGGAAGTGGGTAGTAATTAAAATATACAAGCAGTATCCATACAATATTTTTTTCCTAATTTAAATACATTTGCAATATTTACACATAATAATTTTGTTTTGTTTTATAGTACAGTTTTTTTAATATATTTTTTTCATATGTATGAATACCATTTTTTTCTTTTGTTGCTTGATTGGTAATGTTTTCTATTTTAGTGCTATTGTTTTACAATAATATATTTCTTGTTTTAGGATTTTCATACCCATAACGTAACTCTTTAAGCATGGTCAACGGTTGAGTAATGACCATAGGCATGTGCACCTATACCATCAGAATCAATTACTCTTTTATCATCACCAGGACACAAAGCAATTTTGTTTAGTCTTATAGATGATATGTCATGTTGTTTAAAAGCAATAATGTTCATTGGTATTCTTTTTACCTCGTTTCTCTTAATACAATCCTTAAAATCTTGAAAGCATGTACAATTTTGATAACACCACTGCTAATACATTTAATCTTTTTGATTTCTTTACCATTTATGTCTAAAGCATACATTTTAGCTCTAACTCCAACAAATGCTTTAATAATTTGTCCATATGCTTCGTCTTTAAATTTTCCCAACGTTTTCTTGTTTGATGTTGAGTAACACACATGATTAATAGGATAATCTGATGTGTCCAGGTGTTCTAGGAAATCCAACTTGTCTTGATATACATCTTGGGTGTTAACCAAATAAATGAACGAGTCCGTATCCTTATACATAAGTTTGAGATTTTTGATCCCATAATAGGGTAGCAGCACATCATAGTGGTGGGAATACATTAGTTTTTGAAATATCCAGTATACACATTCCAATATATATAGCCTTATTGAACACAATGTTACGTTTAGCCATGGGAAAGCGGCTAGGTTAGGACCATAAATTGTTCTATCGATAAATGTTGGTTTAGCTATTAGCTTTTCAGCCTTTTTGCTGCAGTCACAAGACGTATTGCCCCCGAAAATTGAATTATTCTGGGACAAAATGAGAGTATTTTCCGTCCCCATGATAAAATTTAACCAGCAAATATAGATTCTGGAAGTGTGACACAGGAGGGTAGTGTTACAAGCTCGAAGCCGTGGGAGAGCCCGAACACGTGACATATTGCACAATAGACGCTTCTAGAAGGCTGAAATTGGCATAGCAACAGTGAGTTTGGAAATTAATATTATAAATATTGTTATAAATTATGCTATTGGATCCCAGCCCAGAGCCAATGAGAAGAGGTCTTATTGAAGACGGGATCAACTTCAACTACATAATTTGGTGAAATTATGCATTTAGGCCCTTAGAAGAAGATTTTTTATTTGGTAAGGAAGAAAGTATTAAAAGAAATTATGTCTGATACTTTAAAAACCGCAGATCGGTTAATCTACGCAGTAATAAGCATTAGTAATCTACGCGCTAAAATTATGGTGGGAGATTGATATGGCCGCCAAAATTTCGACTTGGAGGGGGAGATCCAAGGATCGAGGTTCTTATACCAGCAGTCTTTGAAGAGTGAGGAAGTGTTTTTATTGGGTTAACGGAGATCCCAAAGCTTTGTCCGAGTGCGACGGCTGTCGACTTGTGGAGACGCTAGGATAGCTAGGTAGAACGTTGGAGATTACAGCACTTCCATTTTAAGCGAAGTTGTGAGGAACATTGAAATTAGTATTGTGCCCACTTTAACAATGAAATATGCAAATCACAGTTTGCCAGCAATGCTCAATCGGAAGTATCGGGGTTCATGGTATGTCATCCCACTCTGTGACTTACACACTTTGGATTAAGCATAGGATACACTTCCAAAAATAAACAAAATCAAAATCCTACTATCAAAACATTTAATTATCCAAAAATATGGCGCTACAAAAATAAACAATAAAAATACTGACACTACACTTCACACTTGTCCAAAGATGAACAAGGAATTCAAATTAAATAATCACAAAATAATAATTACTGGTTTTCCTAAAACCAAACAAAAACTCCAACTGAGTTTCACTCCCATATGGCTTCAATCCTAATTCTTTAAAAACGAGCTCCAAATGGCTCGGTAAAGTTTACATGCATTGTGTTAACAATTAAACACACATCAATTACTTTATACATGAGTATATCTGGCTTTAATCATAATATCATAGTATGGCTAATCATTATTTAATTTTGGGCTCCCACAATGCTCATCTGTCACCATCTCTCTTCTCAAGCTACCAACTCACTACCGTGATAGGAAAAATTTGCGTATCCCCGAGTTACAGAAAACTACTGACCAAGTCAACTTAAGATTACTCCCAATATCTTAATATTCTCATAATAACTCGTGAATCACTGAATCATTTAATAATACAGTTAGGGATTTTATTATATTGTCTTCGAAGACAATTATATCTTAAGGAAGCAACGATCTGAACTCTGCAAGCGATAATAATGAATATAAAAGGACCTCAGTTCAAATACTGGGTCGTTAAAACAACCTTAAACACTTCCGTGTACCGTGAATCAGACGGCCCGTTCCTGACCTATCTCTATAAGAGAGTGTGTAAGGGTCTGTCTCAACTACTTGGCTGATTTATGGCTGTGGAGGGAGGGAACCTACAGTCTCACTTCCTCAAGGGACTGGCTATTCAGCTTTACAATCAGCTGCTTCAAATGCGTTTATCTGAATGACAAGGCTCATAATACAAATTAACAACAAGATAATATTAGGATCTACAGACCAATTCTATTAGCTTCGGTAAAGTATAATTATGAAGTGTCCTCATTAGCGGGTAAGAAAATCCAATAAAACAACAAATATTAAGGGGCTTCAACATGGACGACTCTGAGTTCAATTCTTTAAAATGCCTCGCGAGCAGTATCCCAACTTTGACTACTTACAACATTAGCGACTTAAGGAAGGCCTTGCACGCAACCAGCGCTCATAATACAACATAAATTGCACCCTTTTCAGCATTGCATAGTATCACAATTCAACATAACTCATTACCGCAACTAACTGTCCCTCACAATTATTTTTACCGAGCATTTCAACGCGTTCCTAGCGTGACAAATTATTTCAATTGCGCGACATGGCACTCATACATAAAATAGCCAAGTCGCCTTTCAAAGAACCCCGCCAACCTGGGCCCAATGTTTGGGAAGCCAGGCTCTGCCTGTCACAAGCCAGGACAAAGTGGTGAGTGATAGAGGAGTAACACCTCTTTAAAAAACCTCGGTCCAGCTGACCCGGCTGGTAGTACCTTGTAAGGGTCCCTTGCCAGGGTTACGGTGAAGTCCTCAACGGCATAGACAGTGGAGTAGATGGACTACGGAACAGTGTAGATGGCGAAAGAGGCAGCCCAGTGCTCGGGATAATGAGTAAAAGGTATATGTCCATATAATAGGCATATATCAGACACCGAACTTCTCCCGGGATAAGGAGACCACCTTCTATCAAGTGCCAACGGTCTTTTAGGAGGACGGATGAGCGGGTAGAAGAAGGGCACTCTCTTGCCCTTAGGGTGGGAAACTGCTCCTAAAGGCGGAAGAGCCGACAGATGGCCAACGGCATAGAATGGAGAAGGCAACGGGAAACCACTCCATTAAAGATCCGACTGGATATCCCAAGAATCAGCAGCTCATGATGAAAAGCTCTTTGGTTAAATTCTCCGGAGGTAAAATAGCTCCCCATTCGGATCTCCGGGCGGGGGCAACTAAAGGAAATAATGGTATTATTAACAAACGCAAGAAACAGAAATGCGTAAGGAAAATAGGAACATGGAATGTTAACACATTATTAAAGGTGGGGAAGCTGGAAAACCTGAAAATAGAAATGATGAGATTAAAAATAGATATTCTCGGTATTTCTGAAATGAGATGGCCTGGCGCGAGTGACTTTTGGTCAGATGACTACAGAATAATCTACTCAGGGCCGGAAGACGGACCGCTTGGAAGAAATGGGGTAGGAGTGATTATGGAAAAATCCATGGGACTCAGAGTAGCGGGATATGTGCAGCATAGTGATAGGATAATTCTAGTCAAGGTAAATACGGAGCCAAACAATACTGTTATAATTCAAACATATATGCCAACTACAAATGAAGATGACGAGGAAATTGAAAGAATGTATGAAGATCTAAATCACCTGATAGAAGGAACAAGACCAGAAGACAATGTAATCATTATGGGGGACATGAATGCAACGGTAGGGGAAGGAACAGAGGGAACAACTGTTGCGCAGTTTGGACTGGGAGTCCGAAATTTGAGAGGTGAACGATTGATAGAATTCTGCACTAGGCATAAATTAGTCATAACAAATATACTCTTCAACCATCCCAAGAGAAGACGATACACTTGGAAAGCTCCTGGAGACACGAGAAGAGCGCAATTGGATTACATAATGGTAAAAGAAAGGTTTAAGAACCAGGTTAAAAATTGCAGAAGTTATCCAGGTGCAGATATCGTAAGCGATCATAATCTAGTCATGATGCACGCGGAACTCAAATATAAGAACATCGTTACGAGAAAAACTATCTACAGGTGACAAAACTTAAGATGCCAAATATTAGAGATGAGTTCCAAAGAAGAACAGATGAAATGATTGAAAGAAATACTGACATATTCGAGAAACCAATAGAAAGTCAGTGGGGAATTCTGAAGGAGGAAATACTAGGAACTGCAGAGGAACTGCTAAAAAATAAAAATAAAAACAGCAGGAAAGCATGGATAAGTGAGGAAGTTGTAGAAATGATAACTGAAAGAAGAAGGTTCAAAAACGCCACAAGTGACGAAGGAAAACAACAATATAGAAGACTGAGAAATGAAATCGTTAGGAAAAGCAAGCGAGACAAAGAAAAATACTTATGTGATATATGTGATGAAATAGACACCGATTTTAAAGCAAATAACTTAGAAAAAGCATATGGAAATGTGAAGCAATTTTTTGGTGAGAAGAAACAGAAGACATGTGGTATTAAAGATGTGAATGGACAATACCTGTATGAAGAGGGAGAGGTTGGGAAGAGATGGAAAGAATATCTAGAGAGCCTCTATGGAGATGAAGTTATGAATAAGGAAGTAATAGAGGAAGAAGACCAGATAGATGCAGAGAATAGAGGTGACCAAATACTAAAATCGGAATTTAAAAGAGCACTGAAAGATTTAAAAGACAAAAAAGCACCAGGTGTAGATAAAATCCCTGCAGAACTATTAAATAACTGCGGAGAGAAAACTGAAGATGCAATGTATGGAATGATATGCAAAATGTATGAAACTGGAATAGTACCAACTGACTTTACTAAGTGCATAATAATTCCAATTCCAAAGAAGGTCAGAGCACAAAGTTTAGGACATTAAGCCTGACAACACATGCATCTAAAATTCTTACACGTATTATACTTAGGAGAATAGAGAACAACCTTGATAACTACATTACAGACGACCAATTTGGATTCAGAAGGGGCATCGGAACAAGAGAAGCAATATTAACTCTAAGACAAATAATTGAAAAGAGAAATAGAAAAGGAATACCAACATATCTAGCATTCGTGGATCTGGAGAAAGCTTTTGACAACGTGAATTGGAATATACTGTTCAAGTTACTAAAGAAAGTGGGAATCTCTTATAGAGATAGAAGAATAATACATAGTTTATATAAGAATGAAAGGGGAATAATAAGATCTGGCAATAACCAGGAAGAGGTTGAAATAAGAAAAGGAGAACGACAAGGATGCTCGCTATCTCCTTACTTATTTAATTTGTATGTCCAAGATGCCATAAATAGGATAAGAGAAGAGATTCAAGTTGGAGTAAATATACATGGGGAAAAGATTGACATGCTCCGATTCGCAGATGACATTGCTTTAACAACAGATAATGAAGATGATCTTCAACAGATACTTCATGTAATGAATAACATCCTTAAAAACGAATTTAACATGAAGATGAATAAAAATAAAACAAAAATACTCGTATGCAGTCGGAACCAGGAAGAAGAGCACCAGCAATTTATATCGAGAATGATAGAATACAACATGTGAAGGAATATAAGTATCTGGGAAGCTTGATAACGTATGATGGAACCAGCTAACGAGAAATTTGGAGTAGAATTATTCAGGCAAAGAACGCCTTTTATAGAAAGAAGAATCTCTTCACATCCAGAAGTATAGACCTAAAAATAAGAAAAAGACTGTTGAAGACATATGTGTGGAGTGTGGCTTTGTATGGTAGTGAGACCTGGACAAAAGGGAAGTCAGAAGAGAGGAAGTTGATGGCTTTTGAGGCTTGGTGCTGGAGAAGAATGCTTAAGATCAGTTGGATACAACATATGACAAATGAAGAGGTATTCAGAAGAGCAGGAGAAAGTAGAAGCTTTATGAAGACCCTGAAAACAAGAAGAGCAAATATGTTGGGACATATTCTCAGACATAATAGCCTGCCAGCAAGAGTCATCGAAGGGATGTTGGAAGGGAAAATCACTAGAGGAAGACCACCACTTGCATACATCACACAATTAATGACAGACACGAACACCAAATCATTTCGTGAATTGAAAAGGATGGCGGAGAATAGAGAAGATTGGCGAGTTGCTGCAAACCAACCCCAAAGAACGAAATAAATTCAAATCAAAGTTTGATCTACGTCTCAAAAATAATATTATTCAGCCTTAGCCTCCATCAACAATAATCATTTATACCATTAAGAACATATTGATTCACAACAATTAATAATTCATCAAAGGAGCTCTTGCAGCTACCACTTATACAATATAAAATTCATCACATAATTAATTTATTTAATTATTATATTATTATTATCGCGCTTGCTTTAGTTATATTATTTACCATTCTACTGATATTCCACTGAATATTTTCCACAAGGGATTCATTAACACTTCACATTTTTATATTTCAATCAAATTAATCGTTCAGATCGCGCAACCTTTATTTCACATGTTTTCAAACATCCCTACTTCCACTCCGGAGGATTATACGCAAATCTTCCCAAAACACATAATAATGAAATTAGTACTCACATGATTTTACGGTCAGAGACCGAGTTCTCCATCGATGGAACATTTCACCCACCAATGCTTCTTAAGCCATATTCATGGTCATATCTACACTTGATAACAATTTCCTAACATCACATAAAACATATACACTGAACACTTTTAATATAAAAAATACCATTTTGGATTCGTTTTCACTTAAACACAAATACAATTTCACTAAAAATATATTACACTCAAAAATTTCAATATTCTTGAATTACATAAAATTGTATCACTCTGGCATTAATTATTTGCCTTAACACACGTGATTTCCTTATTCTTTCCCGTTTCCAAGGGCTGCACTATTTGTACGTCGGCTTCCTACTCTGATGAGATGATTGAAAGTCTCGATCGAACTACCCTCACTGGAACGGCTGATCCTCTTATTCTGGGTTGACTATCGGCTTATAAATTTTACTGCACGATATCGTATCTTGCTAGACGCTAACTTGTTCGTCTAATAGAAGTCTGTCACTGACGTATTACTTTTATGATCGCTCGCACTAGTATAACGGCGACCTAGTAATTTCCTTGTCCAATAATCCACACGTAGATTTTACTTTCTGTTACTGCGATTCTTGACTTATTGGAGTAATCCCCAATGTCTGACTGTTCATTTGTCTACACCTAGACAAAGCCTGGAACCTCGATTCCTAAATTTTATCGTACTCCGCTCTAGTCCCCCCAGTTCAGGAACACTAGGCGTTACTATCACGTTCTAGCCTGATCTGGTTATTTAACGTAGATAGAATTGTATAGTTCACTGTCCTTGGGTACTTCGAAATCCTATGATGCGTCGGTTCTTTAACTGAAACTATTAGATTCGAGTACCTATCGCCGGTAATTTCTTAAGTCCACAGTCTAAAATTCTGACTGTTATGGTGAAATTTATAAAGTCCGAAGCTTGATGATATTATTTCCTATAACAAGGATTCTAATGTGTCTTCGCACGGCGATACTATTGACGATACTAGACGACTACTCCCATACGGGGTGCTCGTCTGCGATACAGAGTAACACGACCTCTCACGGTCTGGTAAATACTGCATGCTCTTCCTGGCACGTCCAGGGTTTATATTCAAATCTGCCGCAAAAAAAGATCAGATCTGCTTCTTCTCCAGCACTAACTTCTAAAATAATTGTCGTATAATTTTGAAAAATATGTCTCCTGAAAGCTCTCGTTTAAAACGTAAAAGGGTTTCTTTGATCACGAAAATCGATTACACAAATCCAATATATTAAATAATTTGGCTCCTCAGATGCGTGGGTAGTGTGGTTTATTTTTCCCTCTCTCCCAACCTTGGGCTCGGGGAATAACTATCGACGTAATGCCGCGTATGCACTTCTTTCCTGTGCAATTATTATAAACTTTTTCCACACACAAAAATCTCTTTTCCAGGATGATCAACAGTGATGGGTTCATTTCATTAATTAAAAGTTTGCAAATGGCTTAATTTTAATTATTTCTCTTCTTGCGTCATTGCGATGCTGCCATTTTATAGCTGAGTAAGACCTTTTTCCGAAACTCATTCTCACTCACTCGCAGTGGAATGCTACCAGCTCTATTAATAATCATGCGCCAGCTTCTTATCGATGCGTCAGGCGTGATCTCATGCCCGCGTGACTAGTGGTCACCCGCTCTTGCATCACATTATAACAGCCCAGATTCTTATTAACCCTTAAAATCTTACGAATTCATTCTAAAGACTGCATTATTTCCTCTCTTTTCTTACATAAGAAGGTATGGATTCGACGCTTGAACCAAATCCACATGGGTTCAGTATATCTCTTATATAATTGAGATTTGAGTTTAACTATGTGAATATATACACACATCAAAAAAAGTTTTGCATCACCTCGGTTCCAAGAGTTCCGGAACCGTTAAATACAAAGGGAATAGAGATCAACACAAACAACATTTCAGCTCGTTTTATTGCTCATGAGACCCACACATTGCATGTTGTACCATCATACAGCTAGACTTTCAGCATTTGTGGTCCAGATTGCAGTACACACCACTACCTCTAATACCCAGTAGCACGTCCTCTTGCATTGATGCATGCCTGTATTCGCCGTGGCATACTATCCACAAGTTCATCAAGACACTGTTGGTCCAAATTGTCCCACTCCTCAACGACAATTCGGCGTAAATCTCGCAGAGTGGTTGGTGGGTCAAGACGTCCATAAACAGCCCTTTTCAACATATCCCAGGCATGTTCGATAGGGTTCATGTCTGGCGAACATGCTGGCCACTGTAGTCGAGCGATGTCGTTATCTTGAAGGAACGCATTCACAAGATGTGCACGATGAGGTCGAGAATTGTCGTCCATGAAGACAAATGCCTCTCCAATATTCTGCCGATATGGTTGCACTATGGGTCGGAGGATGTCATTCAGGTATCGTAAAGCCGTTTCGGAGCCTTCCATGACCACCAGTGGCGTACGTCGGCCCCACATAATGCCACCCCAAAACATCAGGGAACCACCACCTTGCTGCACTCGCTGGACAGTGTGTCTAAGACGTTCAGCCTGACCAGGGTGCCTCCAAACACGTCTCCGACGATTGTCTGGTTGAAGGCATATGCGACACTCATCGGTGAAGAGAACGTGATGCCAATTCCGTGGGGTCCATTCAGCATGTTGTTGGGCCCATCTGTACCGCGCTGCATGGTGTCGGGGTTGCAAAGCTGGACCTCGCCATGGACGTCGGGAGTGAAGTTGCGCATCATGCAGCCTATTGCGCACAGTTTGAGTTGAAACACGACGTCCTGTGGCTGAACGAAACGCATTATTCAACATGGTGGCATTGCTGTCAGGGTTCCTCCGAGCGGCAATCCGTAAGTAGCGGTCATCCACTACAGTAGTAGCCCTTGGGCGGCCTGAGCGAGGCCTGTCATCGACAGTTCCTGTATCTCTGTACCTCCTCCATGTCCGAACAACATCGCTTTGGTTCACTCTGAGACGCCTGGAAACTTCCCTTGTTGAGAGCCCTTCTTGACACAAAGTAACAATGTGGACGCGATCGAACTGCGGTATAGACCTTCTAGGCATGGTAGAACTACAGACAACATGAGCAGCGTACCTTCGTCCTGGTGGAATGACTGGAACTGATCGGCTGTCGTACCCCCTCCGTCTAATAGGCCCTGCTCATGCATGGTTGTTTACATCTTTGAGCAGTTTTAGTGACATCTATGAACAGTCAAAGGGACTGTATCTTGGATACAATATACACAGTCAACGTCTATATGCCGGAGATCTGGGAACCGAGGTGATGCAAAACTTTTTTTGATGTGTGTATAAAGAACAGGTCGAATATTACATTCTGCTGAAAGTCGAGCGTTCTAAAATTTACCGTTTCGACAATATAAGCCTGTTAAGACAGATTTTCAAATGTGTTGGAAATAAAGCTGAATATCATTTTAGATTGCAACGTGAATTTGGCGAACGCAGTTCAAGTGAACAGTAGCGAAGAACTTTTAACACTGGCGCAGCAAATAAACATTATCATAATGACTATCATTATTCTTCATGTGGTTTCATTCAACATAATTAACATTGTTGATATGATGAACTAAATAGTTATGCGCCAGAGACATATGCGATAACAGAAGTTAAGATACAACGATGGAACTTCGTTAGACGACGTATTCTTGAATACAGACATTGTGTACGGTCCATCTTGTACATTTTCGTCAGTCTACGAACACTAATGTAACATCAATTAGCAATAGAAATATTTCATTCGCCATCTATATGAATATTTCTATAAATTATTTTCCAATGATGAGGCTGATACATATTTGCGACGGAGAATGAAGATTCTACAGAAGAGATTTGTCAAGATGCTAGGGGTAGCCCAGCAACAATAGAAGAATTTGCCAGAAGGATGTCGTTCGAGCCCAGGCGAGTGTTGGTGAATTCCGGAGAGGGAACGTTTTTCCTATCTCCGAGGTCGCAGATCCGAGGTCCGAATGCAGATCCATCTCAGTATCTTGAACTGAGGAAACATCAAAAATATTGTGTGAATACTTACATAGATCTTCAAGTTTTCGTCCAAATAAGGTAGCTGTGTCTCTTATTTTTTGTATAGAGCTTGATTAGTGACATCCTGAGCCAACGATCTTACTCCATATTTTCACATTTCATGTATTTCAGTGTTCTCATGTATTTTACACTTCAGATGTGTGCTAAGATTTTTTTGCTTCAAGATTATTTAGGAGATGATTGCCTTTCATCTATTTTTCAATTTTATTCTACGGATCAGTTGTTGAACTGAGATTAAAAATGTTGTTTGAGGAATCATATCGCCTCATAGAAGACTAGTCTTTTCGACTCTCGAATTTTAATAATTTATTTAAACCAAGTATTCTGACATTGTGTCATAGCTTCAAATTAAATTCTTTTTAAATTTAATTTGAGCACTTTAATGTAACAACATCAAACTTGAAGAACAGAAGAAACATCGAATGATAATGTTATATCATTATTGTACATAAACTTTCGACGATCTAGGAAATACTAGTCGTTTGATAAGACCGAAGTCTTAATCCATATAAACATTCTTTGTGTAGAGTGGAAAAACATTACGACGTTGACAAACCCTTTTATTATTTGTAAAGCTGAGAGCTTTGTTCATGTAATATGTTAGACGAAATACCTTTTGATAGAAGATTATTCAAATCTTTGGCTAGGAATTCAAAGCTAGTTTATCCCGGTCAAGATTGGATTCTATTTGACACTATAAATAACATGTGTGTTATTTTACACTATGTGTGTAATATCTCATCATTAACTAGACCTGATATTACAACGATATACAATTTAAAGCTTGATAAGTGAGATTAGACAGGAGTATTATTTTTATTACATGTATTTGCGACAGACGAGTTAAGAGTTAATTATCTTTTTGTATAGTAAACTTTAGGAGGTCAATCACGACAGTCTAATATCGTTTATTACGATTGGAAGTTTCGTTTGAAGATCTTAAGTATGTATAATTGTAGATCAGTAGTCATGTGAAACGATACTGAGGGTCATGTCTTTATTTGAGAGAAATTCCTACAGAAGAAATGTTAATAACAATTAATCCGTTTTTGGTTATTGTTTAACATAGTGGATGATAATTGTTTATGCCATATATATTGTTATATGAGGATTTGAGAGCTATGGAGCGCTCATGCGAAGGAAGTTTCGCATTTTAAAGGAAGTCAAAGTATTATTGTTATTTGATAAGAAAGGCATTGATCATGATAAGAGCCGTTGTATACAAGAGGTCCAGTTCTTGTGAAGTAACGTTTTAGCTGTGTTGACAGAAGGGTTTTAGCGGAAATACAATTAGAGAACGATTGTCTACTCATGTCAATGATACCATTATTATATTTTATTAAACCCGAAGTTATGTAATTACGTACGGGTAACCTTTATCAGTCGACTGTGGTGTATTCTTGGAATACACGGTACGAGAGAATATAAATTTTAATGCTCTTTTCTTGTTCATTTCTTCCTTTTTTATCAAACACCAACAGTGATCTTCTATTTTCTCTTTGTTGGTCATGTCTCTTATGTTTTTTGTGAGTCTGTTCTAGATATATATCTTCCATGACCCACCTAGCGTCATCTAGCAGCGAATCTCAGAAGCTCCTCAATTCTTCCTGGTGCAAGAGGACTTCCTTATCCATCTGGCCACCAGTTCTCGTTGCCATCGCCAGCTATTATCTCCGTGATCAAGAGAACTTCGTCTACTCTTTCACCCACCAGGATGTGCTAGTATCGCCTGCTATCAACTCTTTGAAGACCATTTCCTCAAGAGAATTTAAGTTTACAATATTGGTCATGCTTATATGTATTCCTTTTGTCTCCTACCCCCACTCTTTTCCCTTCCTTGGACCCTCCGCGCTTCGCTGAGTGGGTCTCACTTGTAAGTCGGCAGTTGACTTGGTCAGTCAAGGCTCAACCAGAGCCAGTCTCCTCAAACCAAGAGGCACTTTCTACATTCTACGCCATGTTGGCACATTAGGTATCCGTCAAAGGGAACTTCATCTTCGCCATGCAACAAAGATAAGTACAGACTTAAGGTTTTAACCTCATCTTCATCGGTTTTAATTCTGCATACTTCAATGATCATTTTATAGGCAGTGTGAGATTACTTATTTGGGGCAAAAATCATCCTTCGCGGGATTTGCTATGTTGGGCTTTTGTCTGTCTAAGCCAACCTTAATAAAAAGTAGCTTTTCTTAAGCTATTTAAATGAGAAATCTTCTCACCACGTGGGATATTATCTAATACCCGCTGTCTATAAAATACCAAGCTAGTTCCTCCGCTGGATTAACTTTGGCTCCATTCTTCTATTAGGATTGTTCTGGAACCTTCCAGATCCTGTACTTTATCCACAAGTCTTGCCGTCATGTATTTTGCACTCACTTGTGAGAATACTATTGAAAATTGAAAAATCTTCCTTCTGAATTAAAGCTCAATAGCTAATTTTCTTCCACCGTTGGAATGTTCCATGGCGCATTTAATTGTAATCCACAACTTTCTCAAGCAATAGACTTTCGCCTATCTAGTGCTACCAGTCCTTTTTCATCATTGCAATAACTTTCTTTGCCATAAACTTTCGTGTTACTACAGTGAACTTTTTCATCCATTTAACAGACTATAGTGATAACAAGTGCTTCTTCAACTTTTCTACCGCGTCGCGATCGTCCGTTTACCTTAAATAAGGCCATGAACATTTATCCTAAATCCCAATTGATCTTTCCTAAACCTTCTACTAACAAGCCATATTAATAAAGTTATTTCTAGGTTTCACGAAAGGGAAACTTGCCCCATTGGTCTCGTGATTCCTAATTGAACATAGGAAGTCTAGAACCTTCCTTTTGACTTTCTCTTCAGGTTTCACAGTAAGTGACCTGCTCTATTTTGCATTGCTATCATAAAAGTAATTCTGTATAAATATAAGAAGTTATAGGAACTTCTCTTCCATTCTACCTGTTTTCTTTTTTTTGTTATTTTTGAAGTTGTAACTTTTTCTAAGATAGGTACGCAGAGATTTCTTATAGTACACACCTTGTACTCTATTTATTGTTAAACTTTAATCACCTTAATTGTCTTTAAATTTTGAATTTTCATCTTTGCTATTTTAAATCCTTGCTAGGATTTTATAAAGGTTTGAAACCTAATAAATTGTTAATTGCCTGGCGCAAACGTTCAATGTTTTCTGAGGTCTGTGACCCCAAAATTGTTAACCAAATTGAAAATATATATTTGTTAAAGTTATCAACTTCTTTTGCCTTGTTAAATAAATTAAATTTTTTGTTTCTGGATTTATCATTTCGCAAATACTACAGTTAGGCAAGATCCTGGCTTTCCTAACTCTTCCTAGGTTCCCGCCCTCGTTAATACGCAATAAATCTGTTACTATTTGTCTTGTCAGACCATCACCCTTCCCTATAGTACGCATATGCATGCTTGAGAGGGAATACGCTAAAGCCTTTCTCTGGCAAACCGCCCAAGTCCTAGCTGCGGTTCCCGTCAGCTTCGACCAGGTCCTTACCCACTTTAGGTATCAGAGAGCGGATTTGCGGTGGCAACCGCCTCTGAGTGCATTTAAAGTTAAATTTATAACTTTTGTGGGACTCTCCTCCTATTTCTCCATCCTTTTTCTCCAGTCCGAAACCCCCTCCTTTTCATTATCATCTTCCCTTGGTGGTTAGGTTATTCCTCAGCCAATAATCTACCCAGACTGTAATAGACCGACAATGTAAGGAAACCTATATAAGACGATGAGTGAGCAGTATATGAAAACTACGGCGTGTTAGAAAATGATTATGTGAAAAACAGTGTAAATAATTAATTGAGAGTTGTGTTGTAACCGAGAATCCAGAATCTCGAAAGTAACGTGTTAGCAACGTTAAATAGTGTCAATTATTATGAACAAATTACATGTAAATATTTTTCGTAAATGATTTAATTAGTTAAATAATTTTGGTAGGATTAATTAATCGAATGTTTTGGAATAGCGTGTGTTTTGTGAGCGGATGTTTTTGTATGAATGATTGCCCACTGTTAAGAGTAATTGTTGAACCGAATTGGTCTGGAACAAGTTCGGGGTGCGAATGAAAGATTGTATGAAAATTCCAGAATGATTGTAAAAGGAACATAGAAGTTATGAGCATTTGTGTAAGATCTGAATGTTAATTTTACGTGTATTTTACACGCACACAAGGCAGTCTCAATGCAGGCCAGACAGAATGATTCACCGTTAGGAGTGGAGGGCTTGGTGTGACATAATGTGAACAGTTGGCGATTCACAGCCTTGTATAAAATGTAAATAGTTCCGAGCTAAACGCTGTGCTATCGCTCATTCATGGAGCAAATCAATGCAAGTGCGTTTTCAGACGTGTGCCAATGAAGGTAACCTGTTCCCAGGAATGCCACGAATGCAAGAGCCTCCTTAAACGTTTTTCTTTTTTACGTAGTGTGCCTAAACCTACCAAGGCTTTTATGCTGATATTTTTGCACGGCAATCTAGTAATATGTGTTGTAGAAAGGAAGTGTGAATGATTGTATGGTTTTATTTCTTTCTGTTGTTAGGTTAGTTTATTGTTATTTTGTTTATATTAGGTTAGTTTACTATTGTTAATAAATTTATTCAGTTCGTTATCTGTTGCTGTTGACGTGTGATTCATTTTAAATATAAGGATTAGAGTATTGTGGATCTATTGTGGGCGAGGCTGAGTTCCCAGTCCCCGAGAAACGTAAGTAAAGGTAAGTGTGTCCCGTGTAGTTTGTTGTTTATCCACAATATTCTTGTAACTGCTGTATGTAAATCCCTAAAGACCATGTTGGAGCGATTTCTAATGTAGTAATTTGTCGGTGCTGTTAGAAATAGGCGATCCAGATGGGGAAATGGATATTGCAACAGGCTACTTTCCGGATCTACGGGTACAGTAGGTCTATTCTTTTACGAATATTTTCCATTGTTTCTCCGAAAATTGCATTGTTAAATAATTTGTACAGATTTTTCTCAAAGTCATTTTTGGCTTGATTTCTAAGGTTGTTATTAAAATCAACTTATGCCTTTAGCCAAGGTCTGTGTTGAAACTTTAACACACGATGCATTTTATCAATTTTAGTCCATGTTCTAGAGCCTGTTTAAGTGCCATTGTAATGAACAACGTATCGCCTTCGATTTCCAAGATGAGGAATAGGTTTTTTGAGAGGCGAATCCTTAGGTTGTGTACACTAAGGCAGGAAAGGTAAATCGTTGTGTAGATCATGACGGTCAGATGGGTAATCAACATCAACGTTTAGAATGTATCCCACATTGTTGTCTTCCTTTAGCGGGTGTAGATCAACAGTATCTGGAGAACCCCACTGAAATCCACCGTAAGGAAGGGAGTGGCACATAGCCCACCCGTATTGGTTGTTAGAATCAACATAGGTTATAAACTGTGATGGTTTCTCGGAATCATAGGTTTCCATGTATTTATTGTTAGCTTCTGCATACCGATAAGACACCTGGCATATGCCTCCACGTATCCCAGACTCTATTTAAAGAATCTGATCGTAATCATGTAGCAATTCCAGTTCAATTCCAGTGTAAAGGAGCATTGCCCCAAAACTTAAACCAGGTGAAGTTAAAAAGTGTTCAGCCTCCACTCGGTGTGTTTCTAGTGTTTTGTTTCGAAAAGTTTCAAAGCTGTCTGCAAGAAGGAGTTCATCTGAAGTTAGATAGAGGTCACTATATTCCCCTAGAGTTTTAATTTTGAACTGATTCCACACATTTTCAACATGTTCATAGTCTTCTTTGCTAACATCTTCTTGACTTAATTTGTTAAGGAATGCCTCTTGGAGGTAAACATGTTTCACTTAATTTTTCCCATTAATCAATGTTATCATAAGGAAATACCCTTTTTCGAGTCCTGAGCGTTGCATTTTCTGTCCCTATGTACTTGTCCGTTTCAGGGTATGATGTTAAGTTTGTAACTAAGTTTTCCAAACTACTCGGCATTAACCGAAACGTATCCCCAAATCGAAGCTTAATATTTCCAGCATATTTTGTAAAGGAAATGTACTTTTCTTTAGAGTTAGCTATAACATCCACTCTCTCAGTAGTACATCCCAACTGCTTTACAATGAAATTTGCATCATAGCCACTCATATTATGTAGAAATACAGGAACGGGGTTACGTGTTTCACACCTCAAATTACTGTTATTATGAGCACTTCCACGGTATTCCCGTGTAATATGGCAATGTTCTCTAACTCTGCAGTCCTCTTTGGTAAATGTTTTATGACACAAATAACAGGTTTCAGAACATTGGAACTCTGCTTTTTGATCCTGAGTTAAGGCCTTTGGTACATTTAAGCTGTAAAAGCGATCGATTTCATTAGCTATTGAGATCAAACAGTCCATAAACTTTTCAGCGACGTCAGGTCCACGATAAATAAGAGGTTGGCTCGGAAGATTTGTCTTTATGTGTTCCACAGCTGGTGATGGTTTAACATATATACCAAAGCTCATAGGAACATGATTCTGGTATGGGACTGTATAACTTGCATCAGGATTAGGTAAACATGTTTTATGTGGTAAGAGCATACTTTCGAAATCTGCATGAATAACGTAAGGTATTCTTAGCATTTTTTCCACATTAAAAACCTCAAAATTGGGTTTTAATAGGCGTTTCAACCCTAGCAATGTCATGCAGAACACACAAAGCTCTATGTTCATTTAATTTTTCCATCCCTTGTTGCCCACATCGATTATAAATAAAATATTTATTGCAGCTAATAGCCAAAGGAATGATACAGACGAAATGAAACATACATAGGAATAAACTATTCATTACAACAGAAGGACGTCAGAGATTCAAGTCTATATGCACAGTACATCGCATGATATCTTTCGCAACATTTGCCGCAACGTTCACATACACAGTCTGCGTCTGGCTGGTGAAACTTCTTTAACTTGCACAGCTTATGGTGAAAGCCATGTATGGCAAAGCGTGTAACAGTATGTCTTAGTTCGTAGCCTCCCCGTTTCCAATCATTGCAGGTCATTGCGTCAGTGATGTAGAAATCCCACCATATGTCCCTCTTCTTCGATTGCAGGTTCTCCATGAGTTGCACGTATGCTGGTGTAGACGGTAGCGACAGTTGGAGGCGGAGCTCTTCCACATAATATAATTCACGTGTTAATTCATAGACTAGTCTTGAAGGCGTGTCTTTTGAAACACACAGAACCTTCTTTAAGAAAGTCGCTTTTAGTTTTTCCAACTTTTCCAGGTGTTTCAATTTGAGGTGTGTCCAGATATTCTCTAATCCATATGTTACAACGGGTGTAACCTTGAGCTGAAGAGTTTCAAGGCTGTTTTGACGGAGAGTTTTCTCAACTGTCTGATATCATTTATGGCCCTCGTAGCCGCACAGATCCTATCGTTAACGTGAAGCAAAAAGACGTTGCCCGTTGTCTGAAGTGTCAGGCCTAGATATTTAAAGTTAGAAACGCTCTCCAGGGGTTTTCTATATGTGTGAAAAACTGCTGGTTTTCCCCCTTTGCGGAAAGTCATTGATACAGTCTTATTTTCGTTTAGGCTGAGTTCATTCTCTTCCGCCCATTCCAACAGCAGATCAAATGCAGATTGTAGATCCTCTTGAGATCTCGAGGCCAGCACAATATCGTCAGCGTACATATACAGAATTACTTTCTCCGAGACCACCTGTGCGATATCCGCCGTCGCGATGATGAACAGTAATGGGCTTATAGGTTCCCCTTGCAATACACCGGTTGTTTGATCTATTGGGTTTGATGTTACGATTCCATCGGTTATCTCTATGTAATTTGAGGCCAGGATGCTTGTGATAAGCCGTTTTGTATAGGTGTTACTTCTCATTTGATTTCCTAGCTTCTCCATGATGATCTTCCTATTGACCATGTCGAAAGCTTTGTAGAAATCTATAAATATGGCATATAGCTTTCCTTTTGGGACTGTCAGAGCTGTCTCAATATCATTTAGAAGGCATTGTATAGCCTGTGTTGTAGATCTTCCTTTTCTGAAACCAAATTGCTCCTCCGGGAGCTTAGGATCGATTTCTCTATTAAGGCGTTGGCATAAAAGTTTTGTTAGAATTTTGAATAACGCACATTCCAGTGCAATAACTCGATAGGAGTTTGGGTCCTCGGTGCATTCCTTTCCTTTATACAGCAGTTTTACTGTGAACCTTCTCCAGCTATGGGGGATATTTCCTTGCCTGAAGCATTCATTCAGGAGACATGTTATTGCTTCTTTTAGCACTGGGAGAGCAATTTTAAGGTGCTCGTTACATATATTGTCTGGTCCACAAACTTTATTATTCTTCGAGCTGATAATAGCAGCCTCTAGTTCCTCAGTTGTAAATATCTCTGTATCAATGTCCTCCTCAATCTCGGGGGTATCAGTTGGACGAGTGTCCTTATATTGCAGTACATTGCTAAGGTGAGTCACCCATGTCTCCATAGGGATGCTTCTGCAGTATCTCGGTTGCCTTGGATTCAATGCTTTGTAGGGGCACTGATCAGCTGCCGCTATCAGACTTTGTTCCTCTTGCTCTTGATACCGTTCCTTTGTTTCTTTTATGAGGGTCATGTACGTCTTCCTATGATTGGAATATTCCCTTAGATGATCGCCAGTGGGATCTTCGAGAGCTGTGTGTAGGGCATCCAATGTGGTCCTACGGACTCTGTAGCAGGTTTCGTCAAACCATGATTTTGATTTTCTCGTTATGACGGCCTCCGGTATGACTTCACCCTGTAAAAGGCGTTCAAGCATATTTGCTGCTTCGTCGAGATCTCCTTCCAGGGCCTTCTCCACGATTGCCTGGCGGTCGGCTTCATATGTGAACTGGTGTAGAGTCTTCCTTGAAAATTTCAATGTTTTGGGCTTCACCTGTCCGCTATCATGACCGAGTTGGAATGTTGTTTCTACTAGTTGGTGTTTCCTGTAGGGAATCGGAATTATGTCTTGCTTTATTGGCTTTATGTTACCTTGATTCGAGAAGACGAGATCTATCGTGCTGGTGCCGTTGTAACAAACATACGTCTTCCGATCTTTGTTGTTTACAAGTGATATCCCTTCCTCCTCTAAATAGTCTAGGACTTCTCTTGTCTTCTGTGATGGAACATTAGTTCGACAATTTAGGTCTCCTGCTATGATGATGCTATCCTCCCGTTCCGTTATACTCAGAGCGGTGCCTATTTCATCTATAATCTGGTAAGATGTGAATCCTGGCTGAAAATACACACATATTAACACACACAATTTAGTCTTCACTACTAGAACATTGTTGTTTTTATACATGACCTGGAATGGTGTGAACTGAACCTTTAAAAGGCAGGTAATTCCTCCTATTGGTCTTCCCACCAGGCCTTGCTCTGCCAAATTGTTCACTGAGTAGTGATTTCTCGCATTCCAATCTGATGTTCAGAATGTTTCAGCCAGTATTACGACGTCATAGGGGTCAAATAAATTTTCTGGCGTTGAGTTCGTGGCGTTTAACAGGCCTTCAATATTCCATAAAAGTAACTTCACTTCCTGGTTGTTTGCACCTCGCGAGAGTTCTTGATCAAAAACGAAAACGAAAAGGTCGGAAAGTCACATCAGCTGGCCAGAAGTTTGGGTCATAAGCATCACCTTTTCTCTCGAAGGGGATCCAGAATTTAAAAGCTTTATTTTCACCTCTGGTGGCGAGTTCCTCGCATTTTATGCCGTCTTTGATTCCCTTGTCTTTTAAGTGGTCCATGACATCGCTTGAGGTTACATCCGGATTCACGCGTCCTATGTATAACCATGCAGTCTTGTTTGCAGCACGTAGTTTTCCGGTGAACGCCGTTGATGTACCCTTCTGTATTCTTTTTTGTGCGCGGGGTCTGAGATGATCTCGGTCTTATCTCCCGGCCCTCCGTCTACTGGCCGTGTTATGGCAGAGGGGCGCTCGCTATGGTGTAGTGGTTGTTGCCGTGAACTAGGACCTCCTAAATCTACTACGGTTGCATAGCGTACTGGGATTTCTGTCTCGGTATCGATGCTGTTTCCGCCTGTACGATTATTACCTCTTTCTTCCTTGTGGTCCGGTTCTTTCCTGTCTTCTCTTTCTCCATCTTTATGCATTATTCTTTTAATTATCGAAGTGAGTAAAACACCGTTTACAAGTATATATCTTATGTTCACGCTGGGTATTCTGATGTCCCACTAGTTTATCAAAATCTTTGATAAAGACGTAGTGGTTCTGGCCAGATGAAGAACTTAGCAGAAGAAGGTCGCGATGGTCTTGCAGCTCTTGATCCACAACCTTTAGAGGAAACAGTTTGTTGTCTTCTTCCAGTCCAAATACATTGATGGAAATGTTGTTGGTTTTCTCAAATTTGGGAATGTCAGCTAGCGATGTAGGGAACGATATTACTGAAAAACCATACTTGTTTTCCAGGTCCTTGTATTTACTAACGCGTTGAGCATCCTTTCTTACCAGTTTTGCTAAAATGGCATACATAAACACCTCTCGTCCATAAAGTTTTGAGGATTAATGCAGGTTTTTCTTGCTTTTATAGCTGATGGTAATGGAATATATGTGCTTTCACGAGAGGGATTATACTTATTTATTTTCAATTGAACTCCTTCCACTGCTAACAAAGACCAAATACTGCCTTTTAGCTCAGATTCTTCCATTTCGGTAGTTAATTTTTTAAATTGCGTTTCCAAGAAACTACTTAAGTCTGTTTCCAAAAATATGGCCTGATTACGTGTTTTGAAAGCACGATCTGTAATTTCATTCGTAGACGTAAGAATGAATCTACATTCAGCCACAGGATAAAATTTTATTGACTTGTGGTTTGCTAGTTCTTTCTGCATAGCTTGCATTATTTGATGTTTGGACTCTATAAGGTATGAATTTGAATCCTTAAACGTATCACAACGTATAAAATAGGATTTAAGACGACCATCAAAAGAAGTTTCATATTCACTTAGTCCAATAATATCACGAACCATTGAGAACAGGTAATGTCTTGTAGGCTCAGTTTTTTTGCCTTTTAGCTGATGACACAACATTACAAAATTCTTCATGACGACGTCCGTTGTAGGCATTGTTGAATTTACTGCCACACGTTTTACACTCATGAAATTCATCACATGACACTTCATGACGCTTTCTATCATAGTCCCGAAAAAAGGTTTTTCCACACGGTTTGCACATATAGCTTAAAATAGTTTCTTCCATCATGGATGTTGTTATCTGCCAACAGCTGCTTACTGCGTAGTACAAGGCTATACAATGGTTGTTTCGACGGTCTTTCACGATGTGATCACCGTGAGAGGTAGTAGTCAACTGGCGATATTCTTGCTAAAGGTCATCTTATATACCCTAGTCAAGACCAACAGCGTATGAAAAGGCTGTAGACTGTTCGGTGAGACGGTCTTTCACGATGTGAACACTGTAACAAGTAGTAGTAAACTGATTGTATTTTTGCTAAGGGTTCTCTAATATACCATATTCAAGACCAACTGCTACTTACTGTGTAGTACAATGGTGTACGCTATATGTTGACAGTCTTTCACGATGTGGTCACTGTGAGAGGTAGTAGTCAACTGGCGATATTCTTGCTAAGGGTCCTCTAATATACCTCTAGTTATAGGTAACAGCTGCTTACTGCATATGACAAGGCTGAAGACTGGTTGTTTCAACGGTCTTTCACAATGTAAACACTGTAACAGGTAGTAGTCAACTGGCAATATTCTTATACCCTAGTCAAGATTAACAGGTACTTACTGTATATGGCAAGGCTGTACACTAATTGGTTAGGCAGTCTTTTTTGCTAATAATCCCCTATATACCCTAAACAAGGCTATACTTGTTAGTTCTGAACACTTAGTGGTTAATGTATGTTTCCACTACCTAGCGGTGGATATGAGGACTCACTCAACTACTAGCATGCTACATAGCGGTCGATACGAACACTCACTGAACTACCAACATGCTACCTAGCGGTCAATATCAACATTCACTGATTTACCAGCATGCTACCTAGCGGTCGATATGAACACTTACGTAACTACCAGCAGAGTTATTCATATTCTTGAGTCTCCTCTAGGCTTGCTTGGCCTGCAGTTCCTTCAGCCACTCTTCACTCAACTTGCCTGACACGGAGCCTGAAGACTCTGCTTCGCCATCCTTGTTTCCTTGTTGCCAGAATCGTTCAATTGTGTGAAGTTCCTCATTACGGATTCATAGATGGTGATGGTATTCTACCAGCCAACACCCACCCAAATGCTGTGTTCTGTATAGTAGGATTATTCTCTTGCTTGAATTAATCACTGTAGAGCGAATCAAAGAATATGGATGCTCCTAAGAGAAGGTCGGCTTGTTGAAATAGGGATCAGCTAATTCAATGTCTGCAGGTATCTGCCAATCAGAACTGTCGAAGGGTGTTGTTGGAAGCAGGCCTGTAATATGAGGTAACACACCACAAACTGCATGCACATTGTAATCGGTAATCCTAGATGAGATATGAATTTGACAAAGATCTGATGATTCAGCAGCCTGGACATCGCAGATGCCACTTATGGGAATTGACGGACGGCTTAATTTTATTCCCATGCGGTCAGCTAAGGACTTCGACAGAAAATTCATTTTGAAACACTGTCAAATAACGCTCGACACTCGAACGTTTTCCCTCTATTGTCCGTTTATCTTACTACAGCTGATGACAGCAGTGGCGGTTTTAGAACAAGGGCACATGGTTACGTGCCCCACCATTAAACTTTCTCCTTAGATCGTAGTCGTCTTGATAGTCCTTCCGTGGTAATGGCACATGTGTCGCGACCAACAGTTCTATCGCCTTGCTATTCACTTTCCCAACAGTAGGAGTCTGTCACAACGAGGTGCTGGGCACATGTCTTATGAGACCAACACAGTGTTGCCACATGCTTCCTCTTCCTGGCTCTGTAACCTCATCCCTTGCTATTCAGCGGGGCGAGGTGACAGAGAGGGTATGGGAATTTCCTCGACTTGGAGAAACAAGAATGCTGTGACGAGACGGTCGAATGGTCGTGAAAGTAGAAAGTTGGGTTGGGTGGGGAGGGGTGTTAAAGTGTACCGGTAGAGTGCAGACAAGTCCATAGAGAGCATATTTATATGCCCTCAACAATTTTCCACCAAAATAATGTACGGTACATCCCTCTTTATTAATATGTAAGAAGAAAAATCAACAGATATAATATGCATTGAGACAGAAACGGAACAATTTGAACGTAGGCTATGTTCCGTAATTGAATTTGTATTATGTTATAACTTCAAGTTTGAGAATTCTCTTTATCTAGGGGAATACACAACTGCGTGACGACAGTGCTGCCTCAACACTTGGCTTCGAAGGGTTGGCGCCTGCGATATTGAGTTATAATTGTGTATGAGTGCGGTGGTCTTTTGCAGTGTTCAGTAATATTAGTCTTACATAATAGTTGTTATTGGAAGTGTGATTTGTGAGGTGTGAATAACGCGTACCAGTGTTAAACATAACAAAAAATATACACTGAGCGCGTATTTCGTCGTTCAAGGTAAGCAGTTAATTCCTACTTGTCGTTTATATATTATGTGTCATTCTGTTTTTAGACCGTAACTGAATGCTGCGACAAATTACTTAATCATTTTCACTCATTGGAAGTGTTCATGTCTTAACGAAACCATGAAATAAACGAGGTAAGAAACTTATAAAATAAGACCTTAACTTATGAGGTCAAAAAGTATTAACAAATGAATTAGGCCCTCCAAAACCAGATCTGTGCATAAAACTTACAAAATAAGACCTTAACTTATGAGGACAGACTATTAACAAATGAATTAGGCCCTCCAGAACCAGATCTGTGCATTAATCAAGTCTCTAAAGATAAAAACAGAACATATAACAGGACTTTCAGTAAATCTGTTTATGAAAAATGGGATTGGATATGTGGGTGTCGGGTAGTAGGCTAAATTCATTTTTGTTTGTTTTCCGTGCCTGTTATTTGGTGGCGATGACACATGACTGGCATTAATTATTTAAAATATTTGTCTGAAAAAGGTTTGTCAAAATGTCATACGAACAATGAAATGAGCTTAGCAGTGTTGGTGAATATAGTATAGGGCAGCAACTGGATGATGGCTGTTCGTAAACACAACGAACTTGTGGACAAGGATAGGTATATTATGTCGCGCACTCGATTAAGGCCTTAATAATATTCACTGGATTTTTAGGAATTTTAAGTGTTTGTGTTAGTGTCTTTAATGAATCCGTGAAATTATTGAGTTTAAGTAGTCTACTTTAGGAATATCGCAAGGAATAGTAGGAGTGCTTGTACTAATACGTGACCATTAACTTCTCGATCATAAACCATGGGACCTCCTTTTTACGTGGATTCTGAGCCACCAGACGTGTCATTTTACCTCGGAATTCCCATAAGCATTAACCGGGAATCGAACCGGATCATCCTTGGTGTGAGGCAAGCAGCTTGACAGCTGCGCCATCACAGCCCGGTAAAATCGCAGAGAAACGATTACTAAATGGCCGCCACAATTAAACCAAAATTGAGTCACATCGGTTTTCTTGTCTACTCATGGTAGGGGCAACATGTACCATTATGGGCGTATGTTCTCTCAAAAATATTCTGTGTCCCACCCTTGTTTTAAGAGTACGAACCGCCACTGGTTGAGAGAAAAACGTCTACCTGATTGTAGTTACCCTTCACAGAGCAGTATGTCTGTTGATGAGGCCGGAAGTCACTTGAATTTGTACTTTTGCGATGCCCCTCTTGGTCCCTATGTAATGAGGTATTATACTTGTTGTTACAGATATGGCAATTGCCTGCGGTGCATTCTACCAGCCTATGGCCGACGCTCAAACAATTGAAGCAAAGATTGTTCACTTTGACAAATTCTAATTTGGTTGGGAGATCCGTATCCTTAAATTTCGAACATTTTGTAAGTTTGGGTTGATCCTTACAAAATCCACACACTGATGAGGGATCAGTTGTTTGTCGGGATAGATGAGCTCCAATGTCTGGGCAGTTCCTTCCAAAAATGTTACTAAATCTTTCAAACTAGGAGAATTTATGCTGGAGGTCCTGGATTCCCATTGCTTTCTAAGATTCAGATGAATTCTCTCCAACACCATGTGTGATAAGATTAGTTCGGGTAGGGGAATGTCCACCTTCAGCACTTCTATTGCATTTAAGTTACTTAGCAGTTGGTTGAGCAACTGTCTGAGTTCTTTAGGAGACTCAGTTGTGGCAGTAGGTAAGTTTAACAGTTCCTTAATATCCCAGTCTACAATTAGTTTGGGGTTATCGTTGCTTTGGATGATCAACTCCCAGGCTAATAAAAATATTTTCTGAGATAGGTAGGTTATCTAATAAATTACGGGGCTCACCAGATAAGCATGACATTAAATACAGACCTGACGTTTGTTTTTGGCCGGTGCTTGCTTGTTGCGTAGAGGTCTCCGACCAGCCAGAAAGCATTCTTCTTGTGAGCATGTGCAGTAACAACTGCATGCACGCACGATCAGAAGGAACGAGCGAAAAAAGGAAGGAGGTTGAACGGTTAGCACAGTGGATGCGCGGATTTCACGGCCACAAACCAAAGCAAACGTCAGACCTGTAGTAATACCTCCGAATGTCTGTCAGAGACTTATTATTTATTACCAGTGACTAGAACGTATCGCTAAAGTGCCTGAAATTTGCTAAAATGCCACTGAATATTGGCAATGCAATTTTTGAAAGTTGTGCCGGTCTGATGACCGCCACACGTTTTCGCCCCGCTCCCCCTCCCGGCGGCCCTTCTTCTGGACTTAAGAAATATAATTATAAACTTGACTAGTTGAAATTTCCGCTGCCCCTCCGCCATACTTCTTCCAGCGCGGGGGAAACTAGAACTGACTGGAAGCTTCCAGAGGGATTTGAAATTGTTACTTGAACTGTGCCATTTTAAATACTGCCACCCCTACATCCTTATGTTTCTGTGAACTATCAAGGCGATATGTATGCCTCATGAAAGTGCCAAGGTTGATACGGTTGCGCTGCATTTGTTTTGCTCCTCGGTTGCACCGGCGAGCTGTTGAGACTTCGCGTGGCGTTGATACACAAAGACTCTGCTTTCGACGATGTAACGATTCAAACGCATCCCTGGCGCGAGGGCCTGCCAGGCCCTTAACGGTAGCTTGGCTACCACGTGGACACAAGTTACTGTACTGTGTTAAATCAAAACGCTGAACTGCTTTACGCATATTTCTTTTCCTCTCACGATGAGATTTGTTATTTCATTTAGTCTAGTGGCCTAGGTGCGGAGCAAGGCAGCGCTGATCAAAAGACTTAAGATTTTCGTGTAGCAAGCCATCTTTGAAGAGTATTTCTCTCCGGGCCGTAACCTCGCCTTTGGCTCGTTAGTTTTATCGTGCTTGGAAGTTACGTTAATTAAATGGGAAGCGCCATCATAATTGTTTATTGTCTTAGTTTTATTTTGGTAATTACGAACCACCAGTATTATGTATGTAGTTTGGATTTGGGCAGATATTTAAATTACGAGTGGCATACCCCTTGCTATTGTCGCCATGCTGCTTCTTTGTTTGTGTTGCGCGTCAGAGCCCAAGGCCTTCTTGCATTAGCCTAGTAATATCTTTCTCTTGGCTAAGTTATTGCCATGTGTTTGCGAGCTTTTAATGCTCTGTTCTCATTGTGCAATTTTATTAATTATCTTTTAACGATGCCCCTTGTGTTTTGATCCACGTGTTTGTGATGTAATATAACCTCGATTGCTTCATATTTCATATTTATTTATCAGTGCCTTGCACTATATATACAGTACACTGAAGGGAGTCTCTGAAAAGAGCAAAGCCCCACTTCGCATTCGGGATGCGTCAGAGCCCCCAATATATATGCATTGGGTTATATTTACATATGTACACAAGATAATGTTCCGTCATTATTGCCGAAGTTCTTTTAATGTATCTTATATTTCCTGGGATATCCATTAAGCCGATCCAAAAGTGACTACCTCTTAAAAAGTGCTTAACGACAACCACGTAGGTGTCGTACTGCTTCAAGAAACACATTGTGAGAATGAAATCCAACTTCACTCCAGATGTAAACTACCAGGATTCAATCTTGCTGCAGCTACCTTCCATAAAATCTACGGCATCTCTACGCACATTCGAAATAATATTGAGCAAGTAGAAATTCTAGACAACAGCTCTGATAACATTTTCACCACGAGCATTAAAGTTGCAGACTTGGAACTAGTAAGTATTTACAAACCACCATCGCAACCTTGGATTAATGACGCCATCAAGAATGTAAATCATCCAGCAGTCATCATGGGAGATTTCAACAGTAGGAGTACTTCCTGGGGATATGGAGATACTAATACAGATGGTCTTGGTGTGTTAGAATGGTCTGAAACAGAAGACGTCTTCCTTGTGTACGATGCAAAAGAGAGAGGCTCCTTTCACTCAGGAAGATGGAAGAAAGACACCAACCCAGATCTCTGTTTTGTTTCAAGGAACGAGCATGGAAGACCTTTACAGTGCAGCAGGAAAGTACTGAACAGATTTCCTCGAAGTCAGCATAGACCAATTCTTCTAAAAAATTGGCATTGAAGTTCCAATAATAAGATCAACACCTGTATCTCGCTGGAATTTTGAAAAAGCAAACTGGGAAGCGTTTACTAATGAGATGGATCACAATATCCAGTGGATTCCATCCAAACTGGACAACTATAAACGATTTGTTGGTTTAATATGCTCCATAGTAAAGAAACACATTCCCAGAGGATTTAGAAAAGAATATATCCCGGGATGGAATAGAAGATGTGATGAACTTTACGAAGAATACCAACTCAGCAACAGAACAGAAGTCGCTGATGAACTATTGCACTGCCTAGATTCTGACAGAAAAGATAAATGGAACTCAATGACAGCAAACATGAATTTTCAATACTCAAGCAGAAAAGCATGGACTCTTCTTGACACCTCACTTCCCCTCAAGGAAAGATAGAAATTGGAATGACCGCCCATAATTAACACCCCAGAGGATGCTACCACCTGAACCAATTGAGACCCCTAAGTTTAGGAAGGAAACCATTGTATATATTTCACACAATATCATCTATTAAAACATATTAATACAATCGCAATAAAAACATAAAATATCGAACACGTAAGTAAATTATGTTAAAGGTGTAGATTTTAAAAGTTGGTCCACTTACTTTCAGATGTGTAATATTAATTCATATAACCTCCAGATGAGGCTGTCACAATCATTCTAATACGGAATCCCGTCAAAACCTGTAGCTCTTAACCTGATTATCTGTTGCTCGTTTAATAATAGTTGTCAACTTGAAGGTACGTGGCCTAGGCCAACTCCTCAGAATGTAGAACTGTCGATCTGATTTTTAAAATCCAATTATGATATCCAATATTCTTCTAAGATGTCATTTAATATCCAACTAATGTCGGATAATGTCGAATTAGACAAACAATTCACCTTTTCTAGAATTGTTAGGTATCAATAATATCTTACTTCTTGACCGGCGTAAAAATCTCAACTTTTTCTAACATGGCTCCCGTGATCTTCCTCTTTTTCACAACAGCTGACTATTGGAGCTTAGACAACAACAACAACATTCCATACTCTTGCCAAAGCCTAACAGTCGACTACTTCACGTGACTTTTCCAAACAAAAATAATATTGCAGACCATAACGGTATTCTACCAGCGAACAGGATAAAAGAAGTTACAATTAAATATGGTATTAGTTTAAAAAAAAACTATCCACTGAACCAAATGCGGTGTCAACATCACACGAGAAATCATGGGCTGAGCACATTAAATAACCTCACAGATTCTAGCTGAACGTATGCACCAAAATAAAGATCACTTACATTACCTTTCATTAGAACCGGAACGATACTTACAAGTACCTCAGTTACGAAATATCAGGCATGACCAACATAAAACGATGACCTTACGAAGATTCCAAAACTGGCATTTACGCCAATAAATAATTATTATTATTAAATAGGAATAAGCCTCCGTGGCTTAGGCGGCAGCACGCCGGCCTCTCACCGCTGGATCCGTGGTTCAAATCCCGGTCACCCCATGTGAGATCTGTGCTGGACAAAACGGAGGCAGACAGGTTTTTCTCCGGGTACTCCGGTTTTCCCTGTCAACATTTCATTCCAGCAACACTCTCCACTCTCATTTCATTTCATCTGTCATTCATTTAATCATTGCCCCAGAGGAGTGCGTCAGGCCTCGGCAGCCGGCACAGTTCATATCCTCGCCGCTAGACGGGGGCTTCATTCATTCCATTCCTGACCCGGTCGGAGACTGGAAGCAGGCTGTGGATTTTCATTTTCATTAAATAGGAACTCCAAAACAGTACAAGCACTTCACATCAGCCCTCCACATAAATCTCCGATCACTAGTCATCTATCAGTTGGTACACACGACGTACTAAATGTATCTGCTTTGCCTTGCACAATAAAAATATTTAATTTTTCAAACAACTATTCCAATGCGTTAACGTAGTAGGCCATAATTCTTCATACTCTTTCTTCTATATATCAATGATATAACACAGAACGTTCATTCACATAAGGAAATTTTGTTTGCGGACGATACAACACTAGTAATAAAAGGTGAAACTAAACAGGTCATACAACAGTCTGCTGACTCCGTTACAGGAGAGTTAACCAAATGGTCACAAGATAATCGCCTCATAATAAACTATAAAAGGACAGTATGTCTAAATTTCCACACTATACAGAATAGGAATCCTGCGATGCCCAATATAACATTAAATGGTCATCAAATAGAAAATAAATCAGAAACAAAGTTTTTAGGACTATGGATACAACAAGACTTGAAATGGAATAAACATATACAATATCTGAATACTAAACTGAACTCGATGTGCTTTGCGTTACGTATTTTGAAAACCTGCACTAGCATGCACACATTAAGAAATACTTATTTTGCTTATTTCCATTCATACTTAAGATATGGGATCATATTTTGGGGTATGTCGCCAGATGTACTAAGCACGTTTAGGATACAAAAGAGGGCGATTAGAATTATGGCAAATGTAAACTCTAGAGAATCATGTAGACCTCTGTTTAAAGATTTAAACATTCTCCCACTGCCCTGCATATATATCTTTGAAAGTATTATGTTTTTTAAAAAGAATTTAATGAATAAAGATGTTTTTCTTAAAACAAACAATGATGTTCATAGGCATAACACAAGACAAAATCAAAACATTCATATTTCACACACACACACAAGCATATCTCAAAAAGGAACTTTTCACACTGGAGTTAAATTATACAATAAACTACCCCAGTATATAAAACTGGCCCCAAAAATAAAAACCTTTGATAGAATGTTGAAAGCTTACCTGCAGTGCCATTGTTTTTACTCAGTAGTTGAATATTTTAGCGTATAGGAGTGATGGAATCTATAACTATATTTTACTTTTTTAATTTAATACCTAGCTGTATGTTGTTGTATTTATTGAATTAAGTTTTCATATTATGATAATAGAGTGAGGTGTAAATAGTTGTGCAATAAGATTGTATCTATTAAGATTTGCTATTATAATAAGTTATAAATAGTTATTATCTTAGTAATATATACCTGTTAGTTCTTTTATTTTATGCATGTAAATTCTGACGTGTCCTATATCAAAAATGTATTGAATGCATGTATTTGATCAAATGGAATTAATAAAAATCTATCTATCTATCTACTTCAATTAAGGGGATACCATCCAATAGCTTGAGCAATTGGTTTATAGCCTGGAGCATCAGTGGATACCTTTTGCGTCTCACTTCGCCTTGTGTAAATCTTACACTCTTGGTTTATAATAATAATCAACGTCCTTCACTTATTCTCTTTTACAATAACCGCAGTCAAAGTTAAACAGGTACAAATGACAGACAAGAAGCATCAAGTTCTTAAGTCCACACCAGATAGTGCAAACATCAGAGAACTCCCGGCGAATCCCAGCATCTCCTGACCTCTACCGCCTCAACTAGGAACTAACATCTCTTTCCTAGCAGACCAGCTGATTCTTCCTTGAGACAAAATATAGGGTACTTACTGATGGGGCGAATAGTTATGCCTCACTTCTTAGAAAACTTGGAAGTTGAACTCCCAAATATATTAATAAGAGCTCAGAGGTATCTCCAATAGATGTAGCCAAAAGAATCGTCAAGCTATCCAAGATACCAGATAATGTCAATGAAAATGAATCCAAAAAACTCAAGAAAAAGCTAAAAACCAGGCTATCCTTGACTGAATCAATCTCCCAGTTCTCAGGAGTATTCACAACTGCAGAAATCTCAACAGCTCTAAAAGAAGTAAAACCAGGCAAAGCAGCAGGAGTGGATGAAATATATCCAGAGTTTCTGAAACATTGTGGACCTAGAACTCTACACTGGTTAGTTATGTTCTTTAATGACATCCTAAGAAGTGGTAAGCTTCCATCCCTGCTTAAGAGAACTAAAATAGTTGCCACCCTAAAGCCCGGAAAAAGTGGGGATAGTCCTGAAGATTGTCGACCAATAGCACTCTTAAGTATTTGCTACAAGTTAATGGAAAGAATGATTTACAACAGAATCTCAGCCACAGCCTTCCAACACATACCAGCTGAACAAGCAGGATTCCGACCTAATCGAAGCTGCTGCGACCAGGTTTTGGCACTCACCAGCCACATTGAGAACGGATTTCAAGACAAGAAGAAGACCATCGCTGTTTTTGTGGACTTGACATCAGCTTATGACACAGTGTGGCGACAAGGAATGATTTTGAAACTCTTGAAGATCATTCCCTGTAAGATTCTTGCTACACTGCTCAACAACATGCTATGCAATAGAGTGTTTGAAGTGCATTTAAATGGAAGTAAGAGTAAGCCTTATGCACTAAACGATGGTTTACCTCAAGGATCAGTTCTTGCTCCGCTACTGTTCAGCATCTATACTGCAGATCTTCCAGAAACTACTTCCATGAAATTCATATATGCAGATGACATAGCTCTGACTGCCCAATCTAGTGACTTCAAAACAGCAGAAACTACACTCACAAAGAATCTCCATAGCCTGAACAAATATTTCAGTGCATGGCGACTTAAACCTAACCTGAACAAAACTGAAGTAAGCTGCTTCCATCTAGACAACCAAAAAGCCAGCTATGTACCTCAAGTCGAATTCAAAGGCCAACAACTTAAGTATAACCCCTATCCAAAGTATCTGGGTGTCACAATGGACCAGACACTTGCATACAAGCAACATCTCTCTAACACTGCAGCCAAGATAAAAACAAGGAACAACATATTACACAAGTTCAGTGGAACTGGCCGGGGAGCAAACGCGGCAGTACTACGGACATCAGCTCTTGCCTTGGTCTACCCAGTTGCAGAATACTGCTGCCCTGTGTGGCTTAACAGTGCACACACTTCAAAAGTTGATACCCAACTGAATGATACCATGAGGACAATATCAGGCACCATCAAATCGACACCTCTAAAATGGTTACCCGTCTTATCCAACATCCACCCCCCCTCACTTACGAAGAGAACTAGCTCTTGTAAGAGAATGGCAGAAATGCCGCAGTAATCCTCAACTGCCCTTACATCAGGACTGCAACCCTCAGAAACCGAAGAGATTAAAGTCCAGAAACCCATCATGGAAGCTAGGTGAGAAGCTCCTGGAAACACATTTTGATGCTGATGAGATCTGCCATGAAGAATGGTCCTCTTCAAATCCCGACCACCTGGGTTTAATCCATGATCCTTGTAGAGCTCCTCCTGGTTTCAACTTACCGAGAAGGGAATGGACATCTGTAAACAGAATCAGGACAAATCATGGAAGGTGTAAATTCTGGCTTCATAAGTGGGGAAAATCTGAAGACCCATTCTGCGACTGTGGTAATGTGCCTCAGACCATCCAGCACATTGTTATGGGCTGCCCAAAGAGAAAATTCAATGGATCTGCCCAAGAATTACATAGTGCCTCTACGGAAACAGTGGACTGGCTGAAAAGTCTGGACATTAAGTTTTGAATGTGTATCATTGATCTGTAAATAATGTATATAAAATTGGAAGATATATGTATTTATAATGTATCCTTGTTTTGCCATACGAAATAAATAAATAAATAAATAAATAAATAAATGTACACAAGATGGCAATTAGTAAGAATCGAGCAATGCAATGTTACCGCCCGATATGTTGGCTTGTTTCTTGAGACTTATTTTCATTCTTTGATTCGTACTCATGTGTTTCGTGGGTTACATTTCTTAACCCTGTAACCGTTTTTCTGGGCTCCTGCTGAGCCCTAGTTCTGGCCTCATACTGAATCGATTCCCTCCCCAGGGTTTGTTAGGTCTGTGTTCTGTTTTCGTGCGCGTCCCTCGACCTTGTGTAATCCCCTACTATTAGAATATATTGTTTGTTGTTTTGTTTATGAAATTGGATATAATTTCTCCTTATTCTCTAATCCCTAAACCACCTTTTGGGGAACAATCCCGCACCACCACTCCAAGGACATCTTGTCCTAAGTCCCCTCGCTCTCCGGTGTTCCAGATAGCCTTAACAAATCTACACCGGAGAGACCATCAGGGGAGCTATACTCGTCATTCGGTTTCAGCCGGTGGCGATATATTTATGGTAGCAGAGCGTGGTTTTGATTGCCTGCACTGCACTGTCTTCAATCAGTAATTATAGCAGAACATGGTTAACGATGTACTGAAGTGCTGCTGTCTACCCGTTTTACCTCGGCTGATTATTTTTGAGTTACCGAAAACTACCCCTGTACAAGTTGTGTTTAATTTATTCTCAATCAGATAAGGATTTTTGAAGAGTGCTTTGTGCATTGTTTAATATGTGTGTTTTGGAATTTTTCATGCCGTCGCTTCATCGGAGGGCCACAATAATGAATGGGCAAACTTTGGTATGCTGTTTTCATCAACTTTATAATACAAGGGTATATGGAAAGCTCCGCAGGGCTTGGTGAACTCGGTGTTGGTGCTCTCCCCTTTCATGTCTCTGCTGTTTGGTTGTGCTGCAGGAGAAGACTCCAGCTCGGTGAGTCCCTTATAGTACAAGTAGAACTTGCTCTAACCTACAAATTTGTTGTGCCTTAAGTTTTCTCTATACGGTGTGGCAAGTGTGGCGCTCGATCTCCCTCAGTTTTCGGGTGGTAATTCTTTGGGTCGTCTCTGCTTAAGAAGTGGTGCTGTTTGATGCAATCATTGTAACGTGTTAGGGTTTTCTCTTCTGGTGTAAACTGAAAGTTATTATCGATCAGACTGTGTTGTCTAGTTGGAATTTAAAGTTAATGGGTCTGACAGTGTTGCCAAGGATAACGTCAAATTAATTATCCCGGAAGTTCTCCATGTTGAAAAATAATTGTAAAATGTTCTGGCAGTGTTGTCAAGTTGAAAGCTATTGCTTATGGTGTGCCAAATTGCTGAAATGGAAATTCATCTTAACGTACTAATTGGAAATTTTTAATCGGTGTCAATCCGCATTTTAAAGGCCAACATCTGTTGATATTATGGTAGTGGTACTCCTGTTTCTACTAACGTAGCTGTAGGCTGTAGGTTGGATTTGTTGCTGTAGATTCTTTTTGAAGTAGAGCTGTCCTCTAATTTATTGCTGTTCCAAATTATGAAGTGCAATTTTCATTCAACGTGATTGTCGAAATTATTAGTGTACGGGTGGTACACCTGCCAGCTGTGTCGATGCTGTGTTTTGGTCCGTTGATTGTTTATCTACTATTTTGAAAATTGTATCGAGTGTACTGTTCAACTTTGCTAGTGTCAGATAGGTTATATTTTTACGTCAGCCGTGGAGTACCAAGTGTGTTAGCTGCGTGTTTGTGGTGATGTGGCCGAGGTTGGCCACTATACTGCTATGTATAGATGTCAGTATCTGCGAGTGACTGACCAAATTGTATTGATTTCATCTGTATTTGAGTGCTGTCAGAATGTGTTGTGTTTGTGAATGGGATTGGTGATGAGCAGTCAGTTGTTGTCAGTTGGCCATTTCTTTCGATAGTTAAATTATTCCCTGTTATCATGACTGAAGCCGGTGTTATAGATTCAGTGTTTTAATGTTGTTACGTTGGTCAACTGGCTGATTTGCTTCTGTCTGTGTCAGAGTGTCTGGGTTTAGTGGCGTTGAGTTGGCTGAATAATAAAATTATTTTGTTTAGGTTGGTACTACTGACTGGAGACCTGGGTGGTGATTGTGTTGCTGTTTGTTTGCGTGGAAGTTAGTTAGATTTGTTTAAACAGTTTGTTGTGAGCAGGTTAGGAACTGCATCGTCGTTGTCACACTGGGAATAACGTTAGGTTGACAATTATATCGATTTTCAGGTTATTGAGATTTCTGTTGACTATTTCAGTCTGTCGGTGTGTGTCGCTGGAGTAACTACTGTCGTCTGGATAGGCAGAGTCTTAGGATTTCTTTTGTTTCCTGTTCAATTGCAGGCGCAGGGTGTAAATAATGTCTACCCAATTCGTGTTGCTTGATGTGGCATAAAGTTTCAACGATGCAAGGTGACTGATGTCAGGAGGTCGGTGGTGTTGAGGCTACAACTTCGAGTTGTTTTCATTTGGTCTCATTTTGAGTGTAAGGCTCTTTTGGTATGGTATTCTGGCGACTCATATTTTCATCCTGTAGTTTCGTTGGTTTCCTTTTAGTGGTGAATTTTGGTGTGCTTAGTGTCGTGATTGGTTCGTGACCGTATGAGCTGTGTTTGGAGTCCCTGCTATAGCAGCATTGAGCGTGTGAGGTTTGTTTCTGGTCCTTGTTGTGACATTGTGTGTTTGAGTGCTTAGTTGTTGGTAGATCTGTCTGTGGGTGATAGTGAAGCTGTGAGGTTAGGCCTCGGAATGTGTCTTTGTGATCGCTAGTTGTTGGAACCTGCTACATGTGTGTGTGTTGTTGGTACGAGTGCCCGTTGCCTGCGTTGAGTTGGCGCAGATATCTGTTAGGTTGTGAACCGTTTTTATCAGGTTCATTATTTTTTGTCATATTATTATTATTATTATTATTATTATTATTATTATTATCATCATCATTTCCTTCATGTCGCATTATTGTGACATACGATTCTCTGTCTCACCTACTGCGTTCAAACCTTGTAATTCTGCGTAAATGTTTCGCCAGATGGTGAAACTTCTCACCCCTACTGACACAGTTTTACCATTGGTTGAAGCATAACTTGTTGCTAAGCTTTGCTTCTCCCATTGGCCCCCTTTATGTTCTGGAGAGGGGGTGTTTCTACGACTTATTTTTCTCGAGCGCGTTACTGCGTTCCTTTTAGAGAAGGTTGCGTCCTTCCAATTTGAGCCGTCAGATAGACGGACGTGTGTGCACGTGTCAGGCCTTTGCCCGCACCCAGAAAGCAACTAAGCGTAAGTACGATTCGATCACTTGATTTATCTGGCATGCTATCATTTTTGAATTTCAGTTTATCCATTTTTTTATTTTATTTTTGTGTCTCCTTTGATTCACGTACAATTTCCCTTTCTTATGATGATGTGAATTCGATCCATGAACCCAAGTCCCTTCACCTTTGTTTACGTTAGTTCATTTGCACCGCTTGTGCTTTTACGTTAAACAAAATAGCAGAGGCATGAGGAATACAGTGGAAGCGAAAACAACAACTTAAACAGGATCGCTAAGGAGCGGGGAAAGGATGTCTCTTTCGATGCGTGCTGGGCCCAAGATACCGGATCGAAAGAAAGATACTTTCCAAAAAAGGAAACGAATGAATTGTTTAAAACAAATCAAAAGCGGAATTAAATTTATCTAATTGATCGAAGAACCCAGAAACGTGTAGGTCGTGACTGCGTTACAGTACGAAGCCAAGACCGACGAAATCGAACGAGAGATGAGGGAACTTAAAATTACAAATGAAAGAGGACGAAACCAAAGTGAACTACTTACTAATGTATTTTAAGTAAACTAAAACAGGTGCGCATAAGAGTAAGGATTAATTTAAACACAAAATGAAAGGTAAACTTGAAGAGGTATTAAAATCACTTAATAACAAACAAAATAAAATTAAAATTAAAGATGGTACCTAAGAAAGGGGTACACAAAAACAATATCAAGAGAAAAGTGTATAAATGAACTTAAGCACAAACAAAGATGAAACAAGATTAATTAAAATGTACTTACAATCAATGTGCAACTAAACCGTAAGTGCGACTCGATAACCAAAATTTAAAATACCAAAAAAAAAAAAAGATAGAGAGTATGGACGGACGAATAAGAGAACACCTCTACTTACGAGGATGACCTGGACTAGAATGCCCCGCGCCAAGAACAGAACTAAAAATGCTCATGATGTTGTGAAATCATGGGGTAGGGGGTGAAGTGGTGGGGATGGGAGGGGTGCGTATGTAGGAAACGGGGGTGGGGGATGACACGGAGTTACGTAATATAACGAAGCCAGAGGAAGCAACACAAAATTAACACATAAAAATAAAGGAAATGAGCATTACATTAAATCAATTGACATTACCGGGACAGGAAATGAAAGGAAAAATCAATCAGCTAAGAAATATGCTTTGTAGGAAAATATAGGCTTACATAGAGGTAGTAATGTCTAAAATATAACGACATACGAAGAAACAAAGGAATTAATGTATGACGAATGGACACTGACTAACACAAAGACCATCGCTCACACACTTTTCCTAAAACAGAGGGAAGGATCAACTTGGAGGCGAAATGAGACATGGCTCCGTTACTCCAATGATACCTTGACCCAAAAAAAAACTCTGATACGACAATCAAATGAAAGATGCCTCGAAAGAGTGCACATCAATTTGTGACGTAATACGGAGCGCTAGAAAGCCTCGCAGAAAAATAGCATATATTTCAGACCTGAGAGATTTGAGTAAAAATAAAACCGATTACATGAAAGGTAGGGATGACAAATAAACACAGAGGCTTCGCTAAACTAACGTAAACAAAGGTGAAGGGACTTGGGTTCATGGATCGAATTCACATCATCATAAGAAAGGGAAATTGTAAGTGAATCAAAGGAGACACAAAAATAAAATAAAAAATGGATAAACTGAAATTCAAAAATGATAGCATGCCAGATAAATCAAGTGATCGAATCGTACTTACGCTTAGTTGCTTTCTGGGTGCGGGCAAAGGCCTGACACGTGCACACACGTCCGTCTATCTGACGGCTCAAATTGGAAGGACGCAACCTTCTCTAAAAGGAACGCAGTAACGCTCTCGAGAAAAATAAGTCGTAGAAACACCCCCTCTCCAGAACATAAAGGGGGCCAATGGGAGAAGCAAAGCTTAGCAACAAGTTATGCTTCAACCAATGGTAAAACTGTGTCAGTAGGGGTGAGAAGTTTCACCATCTGGCGAAACATTTACGCAGAATTACAAGGTTTGAACGCAGTAGGTGAGACAGAGAAACGTATGTCACAATAATGCGACATGAAGGAAATGATGATAATAATAATAATAATAATAATAACAATAATAATAATAATAATAATAATAATATGACAAAAAATAATGAACCTGATAAAAACGGTTCAGTTGGTAATCCTGAAGTATGACTTCCTGTGTTTTGGTCTTGAGCTGGTTGAAACTGTATCCTGTTAGTTTTCGTGCTGAGTGCTGTGTTGCTGGTTACGTCATTGCTGCTGTTCGCTGCCGTCCTCCTCTGTGTTTCGTCCGACAAGCCCTGGTGTATTCTTTGGAATACACGTTCAGTCAGAGTTAGCTCTTGCTGCGCTTTGTTTACTTCATTTATTTAATTTCTTTCATAGGAGACACCAACAGTAATAATAATAATAATAATAATAATAATATCGTATGGCCTCGGGTGCCTGGTGCAAGCTTTGTTAATTGACACCCAGAGGGTAGCTTGCATGTCGAATTTCGTCGTTCCTTTGAACGCTATGAAAGTCAAGGAGGTTAGATATCTAAACTCCTTGACACTACTACAGCGCTTTCAAGTAGAGAATGGAGGAACTTTGTGTTGGCGGAAAATCCCGAGATGAATTTTGCCATTGAACACGGCCTACTGAATTCAAATGGGTTCTTTAACATGCCAACAACGTATGACATGAGTATCGTGATATTTGTCGCCTTCAAAAATCACTTACCATGGCCAGGGGCGAACCTGCAATCTTGGGGTTAGTAGTCCGACACTATAACCACTCACCCACCGTGGCAAGCTACACCAACAGTGATCCGTTTGTATTTCTTCTTTCCTTTGAGCAGGAATTTATTGTGTCTTTGAGTCTGTTCTAGATGTGTATCTTCTATGGAAAACCTAGTGGCATCTTGCAGCAAAGCAGCGAAGTTCTTCAATCTCTCTGAGATCAAGAGAACTTCCTCACCAATTCACCAGGCCTCGTTTTTATCGCCAGCTAACATCTCCTTGAAGACACCGCTCCATGAAGAATAATATTTTTTGTGTAAGAATTTCACATTTCTCATGTTGCACATTATGTGATAAACTCTTTTGTTCTCCTCCCCTTCCCCTTGCCTACCTACCTCCTTCGTGCGCCGTTCAGCTGCTCTCACTTCTTAAAATAGCTTAAAATAGCTAAGTTGTTACTTTAATCTCAAAAATAAGATTTTAACTTTTCCATGGTTAATGTTCAAAAGTTTATCTACTGTTAAATAAATTATATATTACTTTTCGTTTCATCTCTCTCGCTAGAATCACGGTTAGGCAGGACCTTCTCTTCCCTGATTCTTCCCTAAAGCTTAAGTTCTATTTATGACAAAAAAGCATTCTCTGCATCAATAAAACCTTTACAATTTGATGCGTTTGAAACAAAATTCAAAATAACAACGTTTTCAAAGTTTCTTTTAGCAGTCACAGCTAATTCTAGCAAATCATTAAGGCAAATACAGCTTGCTCCGCCAGCCTCCTATTAGTAGAGATTTTCTCTCTGACTTATGTTTTGCTTTCAAAATCTCAGTTTTGTTTAAGTTAGGTCTGAGATCTTCCTCTGTTCTAAACTTTTAGTCGGCATCCTGCTGGGTAAAAGCTTAGCCTACCTTTAGTGCAACAATTGGTATTCTTGTAGGATTTTCACAAAAAAAAAACAACAGTAAAAATATTGCTAAAAGCACTAAAGTTGCTTTATCTCTTCCCAGTCTGGGAGCATTCGGTTGTTTTGCCAGAGATCCAACAGTGCCCAGAAAGAAAAATATTACTGCAAATTCAAATCTTTCTAACATTTCGAATGCGTAATAAAATCTAACCTTTCTCTGAAGGGAAAGTTAGTAAATCCTTTTGGCTTACTTTGTCTTGCCAGGGTATCACCTTCCCCATAGTACCCAAATCTCAGCTCGGGAGGGAAATAGCGCTTACCGCTTGCTCGCAGGCAACCCCAGCTCCCGCTGCATTTCCCGTTAGCCGTGGTCAGGTCCCTATACATTTTAGGTATCTCAAGGGCTTTGTGCAGTGGAACCTTTCTCTAAATACTTATTTCTATTGGTTTTTAGGCTTTTGTGTTGGATTCTCGTCCTTTCTACCTAAAAATGGTTTCCACTCCTAAACCCACCCCCTTTTTTCTCTCATCATCTTCCCTTAGGTAGTGTTAATAGTCAGTAATAACCTACCAAAAGTTGGTGCCGAAACCCAGGAGAATCCAAATTGTCAATATCTTGCAAATTACTAATATCTAATTTGAATTTTTCAGCTATAAATTTAGTGTGCAAAGCTGGTGAATGGGAAAGAGATTACTCCTGTCTCCTTCAGAGTCTCTCCCTTTCAACCCATTCGCTGCTGCCAACCTGACAGCATTTCCAAAACTCCTCAGTTTCGTAAGTTACACCGTACTTTAATTTACCTATTACATTATGACTCCTGATAAGAATAAAGGTAAAGAAAGTAGGGATGACAAGCTTAACGCCAAGCGAGCGTCTTATAAAGGGCAAATTACCCGATTTAAAAATACATCGAAGAGCTCGATCCTTCAGAAGCTCAATTAGTTAATGAAACATCGTGTAAAAGACTATGAACGTTCTTTTGAGAATTATTGTACTATCCAAACAGAAATTGAAATGTGCACGCTCAATCAACAGACGATCGAGTAGAGGTAGAAAACCAATACTATGATGGCATAGTCTCTGCCTTTAAAATAATTCGCCAACTTGAGGAGGACCAGAAAAAGGATGTTTCTGTTCTTAGCTCCCTCCATGAACAATAAACCTCGTCTCGTGAGAGCGCTCATAAACCAAAACAAATACTTCCCAAAATAAATTTCCCTCATTTCTCAGGAGACGTACTTGGGATTCTTTTTACGAACTCTTTTGTTCCCTTGTCTACGACAATGAAGATATTCAAGTCATCTACAAATTTCATTATTTGAGATCAATTCTCCATGATCAAGCACTGCAGTTAGTTGAAGCACTCCCAGTAAGCCCTGAAAACTCTCATATTGCTTCTAACTTATTGAAAGAAAGATACGGCAATTTACTGTTACGTATTCAACACCATATGAAGGCTCTATTTAACTTGCCTTCTTCAGAGCATATTGACGTCACCAGTCTTCGAACCGTCATTGATACGACACAACTTCATGTAAAAGCATTATCCCAATTAGATCAGCCCACTGACCACAGGGATACCTTCTTAATACATTTTGTGGTTTCTAAAGTTGATACTGCTACTCTAAAATCTTGGGAAATTGAACTTTCTAATAAAGATGATTATTCTTATGAGCATGTAGTTACCTTTATAAATGCTAGATGTCAACTTTTAACCGCTTTAGCTAACCAAAGTGAACCCGCCTCTCCCAATTCTAAACATGAACCTATGTCCCTTAAATCTAAAAGCGAATATTCAGCGTCTAGTACTCAAAAACCTTGGTCTAGCACTTCTAAATCCAATTCATACGCCAATGGTTACCAAACCAGGTCCAGTGAACGCCGTATTAAAGTTTCTCTTGCTTTAAATACTCAAGGTGAACCCCGTAAATGTTGTAATGAACCATTAAACTGCATACTTTGCAAAGATTCTCACGCTTTATACTTATGTAAGTCTTTTAAAGAACTGTCAGTTAATGACAGAAGGAAATTAGTATCTCAAAATAAATACTCTTTTAATTGTCTTTCACCTAAACATTCCGCTTCTAATTGCAAGTCCACCAGACTCTGCTTCCATTGTGAAAAAGCGCATCACATCTTATTGCATCGTCATGATCAATCGAGGTCATCAGCAGCATCCACTTCTCAAAAAAGTGATAATACTAGCAATCCTAATGCTTCATCTTTTATTCAAAACGCTAAGTCCTTGCGTAGTGCTCAAGTACTATTGTTCACTGTTCAAATTGAAGTTCAAGATAAATCAGGCAACTGGGTCCGTGCACGAGGTGTCCTCGATTCAGCGGCAACCCATGATTTCGTTTCCAATTATTTAATTAAAAAAACTGGGCCTTCCAGTAACTCACACTTCTATCAATGTATCAGGCATTAACAGCTTAAAATCACAAGCTTTGCAATTCTCAAAACAAACCATAAAGAATACTTGTCATAGAAATAATTTTCTCAAACTGAATTGCTTTATTCTTAATAGTAATGGCGAAGACACCCTTGTCACTCCGTTGATACTTCATGTTTAAATATTCCCTCCCACTTAAAGCTAGCAGATCCTCTGTTTAATATACAAGGTCCCATTGACATACTTTTCAGTGCCAATGGTTTCTGGAATTGCCTTCGCAAGCAAATTCGTCAACTATCTTCAAATGTGTTTGCCAGAGACACTAATTTCGGATGCATTGTTACCGGTCAACTCCCCCATTATTCCCCTTAACCTGTGTCTCAATGTCATTTTGTAAGCTCCGATTTGGAACAGTTCTGGAAACTGGAAAATATTGATTCTCCTAGCTTAACCTCCTCAGAAAACGAATTCTGCGAGCAACTTTTCATTTCTACCACTACTCGCACCCCCGAAAGCCTATTCATAGTCCAAATGCCGAGATTACTCAATCCTCCAAAACTTACTAATTCTCAACCCAAGGCTCGAAAAGCTCTCTTTGCTATCGAGAGTAAATTTAAGAAAGAACCCCTCGTTAAACAACAATATACAGAGTACATGGACGAATATGAAAGTCTGGATCATATGGAAGTTGTCAGCAAAGCTGATGGCGAATTACACCCCCCCCCCCCCATAGAAGCTGTATTCTTAAATCATCATCCCGTGTGGAAAACCCATCTTGTTAAAGATAAAATCCGAGTCGTGTTTGATGGGTCATCACCTGACGCTAATGGTAACAGTCTCTACGATACTCTTCACTCCGGTCATGCTATTCAGTCCGATCTGTCTACTATACTCTTAAATTTTCGCCTGTTCCCTATAGCAGTTATCGCCGATATCAAACAAATGTACCGTCAAGTTTTAATTCAATCCGAACAGCAAGATCTCCAAAGAATCTTATGGCGTGACGAAACTAGTAAACCCATTAAAATATTTCGCTTAAAAACAGTTATGTATCGTCTTAAGCCTTCCGCTTTTCTAGCCATCCGATCCCTACATATGTTAGCCTCTCAAGATGGTCATTTATTTAACGCTTAAGCTTCAGAAGCACTAACTACATCCTTTTATGTCGACGATTACCCGATTACCTCCAATCCTTTCAGCCTCTTAAAGAAGCTCTCATATCGCTGGAACTGGAAGCATTGTTGAAGAATGGAGGATTCCCACTTCATAAGTGGAATTCAAATTCCCCTCAGTTCCTTGCTCAATTTCCCATCGAAGATGTAGACCCCTCTTCTGTCGAAATTGGTGGAGATTCCGAATCCATAAAAACGCTAGGAGTACACTGGTGCACTAGCGCTGATACTCTCACCTACAAAGTCTCGCTTTCCAAAGAGCTCCCTAACACAAAAAGGCAAATTTTGTCTGAAATTGCAAAAATTTTCGATCCTCTTCAATTTCTTGCTCCGGTTATTGTTATCGCCAAGCTTTTTATGCAAGAGCTATGATGTCTTAAATGCGAATGGGACGAAGCCGTTTCCTCCTCTTTCCTCAATAGATGGCTCACTTTTCGACGTAGCCTACTTGATCCTTCTCTTATTGAAATTCCTAGAAATTTAATTAACGCTCCTCCTAATACATATTTCTTTCTTCATGTTTTTGCCTCAGCTCCGAAAAAAACTTACGGTTGCTGTGCATACCTGGTTTATCGCAATTCTCTAGACGAATCTTCACGTTCAAATCGTATTTGTGCTGAATCTAAAGTTGCCCCTCTTAAAACTATCACTTTGCCTAGGCTCGAATTGTGTGCTGCACACATGGCCACAGAACTTGCTAAAAACTGCAGAAATTCTTAAAAATGGAATATTTGCAAATCTCTCTATGGAGCGACTCCATGATTACTCTTTCTAGGATCACCAAAACCCCCACCCACTGGCAAACCTTCGTTGCAAATAGAGTTTCTAAAATTCAAACCCTTTCATCGGGATGTCAATGGAGACATGTGCCTAACGCTGATAACCCCGCTGATATCATCTCCCGTGGTTGCTTACCCTGTCAATTGGCAACATATCAGTTGTACTGGTATGCTCCCTCGTGGTTAATCGAAAACTCTTTTTGCTGGCCTTCTAAACCTCCAGTTACAAACTCCAACTTGTCTGACGCAAAAGTATCTAAATCTACCTCTTCGTGTCTTATTTCCAGCGTTTCATTTCCCTTGTTGTCTCGCTACTCTTCCTTTCATAAACTGATTCGAATTTTTGCCAATCTTCTCAGATGGAAATATATTGTTGTTGACCAACCTGCTCTTCCTAAACCGCATCTAACTAATCATGAATTACATCTTGCTACTATTAAAGTTTTGCAACTAACACAGCAAGAAGCTTTCCCTACTGAATTGTCTTTGCTTTCAGCTAAGAATGATCTTCTGAAATCTAGTCGTCTTCGCGCTTTAGCCCCTTTTCTTGATGACAATGGGTTAGTCGGAGTGGCTTTCGCACTCTTCACTTTCTGAAGACAAAAAGCATCCCGTTATTTTGCCTTCCAAGCATCATGTAACTTCTTTAATCATACGTGACTTTCATTATCGAAATCTGCATGTTGGTACTCGCACACTGCTTTGTTTTTAAGGGAAAAGTACTGGATAATAAATGGAGTTGGTAATTCACAAGTGCATTCCTTGCTTTAAGGTGAAACCTAAGGGTAGCACTCAAATGATGGGCGATCTACCTTCTTTCCGTTCTTTCCCTACTCGTCCCTTTGCTTTAACTGGCGTAGATTATATGGGTCCATTTCAATATCAACGCAATTCCCCTGAAGCTAAACGCAAATTGTTTGGAAAACTCTATGTTTCTCTTTTCGTTTGCATGGTTACCGGTGCGATCCACCTGGAACTAGTAACAAATGCCTCTACTTCTTACATTCTGTCAGCTGTTTCTCGCTTCACTGCCAGGCGTGGCGTCCCTTCCGAAAGGTTATCCGATAACGCCTCAACCTTTCAAGGCCCAGCTTCATTGTGGAAGAAAACGCTTATGTCTTCTCCTGTTATGGAACAAATTTCTAATTTCTCCTACGCTAAAGGTTTGAACCACTTTCTTGGTTCATTTATCGTAACCTATTTATTTATTATATTTGTATTAAATGTTTCTCGATCTGACATTTAAATTTAACGCCCGCCATGTAGGTTGGAGCGTGTCGTAACTTCACTTCCGTTTATTCCTTTTATCTTTGGTACTCAGGCCTATCTTTCTGTGATTGGTCACTTCCTTTCTTATTGTCGAGCCATCTTGGCATTTCTCCGCCATTCGAGTACGAGGCTCTACGTGAATTATGTCAAGCTCTTATTTTAATGTGGTAGGCATTCGGCCTATCCACATATTGTGTTAACTTCTGTTTTTACTTCCTTGCTGGTTCTGGAGTGAGTAGGCCTACATACCGTGTTTTAAATGTAAATTCATTTTAATTGTGTTCGTGTTTGGTTTTGCGTTTGTGCTTCGTCCTATTTCGAGCTTCTGATTCACGTCGCATTTGGTGAGTTGCAGAAATGTTTATTTGTTTATTGTTATCTTAATTTCCTTTCCTCCCCTTTTCTCTTGAGTTTGATACGCGAGTGTAACCTTGCCTGGTGGCTTTTTCGTTTTGGCTGTGTCTCCCTTATTTTTGTCTTGGGGTCAGGGCTGGTTGAATTGTTGGATTCCTTCCACTTTCTTTCATGCATGCCTGACGCTCATATGACTATTTGATGTTGGTATTTTTAGCCGTGTTTTTGTGTATTCCATTATGGCCATTTCAGACGATTCTGTGTTTGCCACGTTCGTTCTGGGTCGGAACCGAGCCGGCAAATCCACATCCTTTGGGACCAGCAAAGCGATATTGAGATCTTGTTGCATCTCGTAGCATCCTCAAGTTTATTTTTGTGTATCTCATTATTATTGCGATTTGATTCATGTCCTGTTCCTTTGTCTCTCCGTGACCTACTTCTGTAGTTCATTTGATGCGATATGGTTCCGAAGTATTCTGTCTTTAGTTTCTGTATTTTATTGTTTGCGGTTTGCTCGCTATTTTCCTTATTACGGTATGTACCTCTCCCTCCACAACGACACGCATTTCACTTAATTTATTGTTACGTCTTATTTGTCCGTCCCTCGCTTAGTATCTTTACATCGCACGTCTAGCCTAGTCTGCTCATATCCTTTCATTCTGTTTATCTGTGACTTTTATGTTACTGCACATTTATTGCAGTACTTCGATATTATTTTTAATTTGGTAATTTCTACGTAATTCTGCCTGTTGTTTATAACGCCCTTTTCACATTAGCTTGTTCACGTTCCTCTTCGCATCATGTTTATTTTGGATATTTTATTCTGAATACATCCTCTCGGCCTGTTTCATATTCCTTCGAGTTTCATTTATAGTTGTAGTCTTCCCTCCCGGTTACGTTATAGACCGAGTGATGGCATGAGTTGTCTTGGGGTTTTCAGCATTGCTTAATTTCCTTGCGAAATACGCACGTCCGCGACTCTGGAGGTGTCAGTTGTCATCTTCTCGGCCTAGCACGTAACTTCCACTGCGTTTTCCATCTTATGCTCTGCGAGAAGATCGATGCTGTTCATCATCTTGTTGAGGGTAAGTATCTCTCCCGCTCGTAGGTAGTTCAGGTTTCAAATGGCGGTTGATACCTCCTTACGCACCTCATCACGGCGGTAGGTGGGAGTCTTGTGTCAAGCTTGCCAAACGTCATTTCAAAAAGGTTTTAGGTAGTCCTATTCCAACTTACGAAGAATTTAACTCACTGTCTATTCTAATTGAAGGTGTTGTTAATTCTCGCCCCTTGACCCCGCTTTCTAATGACCTTGATGATTTACCTCCATTTACATCTGGTCATTTCCTTATTGCCACTTCTCTTTCTTCCCCTCTCCCCCCCCCCTTCCTAACCCTTATAGAGATTCTAACTTGCCTATTGTTTGGCGTAAACTTGAAGTTCTTCGTAATTCTTTCTGGAAAAGGTGGAAATTGGAGTACTTTACTTCTTTGCAACGGAGACAGAAATGGCTTCTTTCTAATCCTGACATTAAAGTGGGAGACCTAGTTCTTATTAGGGATGCTTCTCTCCGCCCCCCCCCCCCCCCTAGTGTGTATCTCTGGCAGAGTGGTGGAATGTTACCCAGGAAGCGATGGAAGTATCAGGGTTATGAGGATCTTGACCACCAGTGGGCATATTATAAGACCTATCTCTTTGATAGCGCCCCTTCTTCTCAATCTTTAACATCATGGTTATGTTCTCAGCTGGAGTCTGCCCCCTCCCCCAAATGGTGTATTCTTTGGAATACACGGTCATTCAGAGTTAGCTCTTGCTGCTCTTTGTTTAATTCATTTATTTAATTTCTTTCTTCGCAGACACCAACAGTGATCCGTTTGTATTTCTTCTTTCCTTTGAGCAGGAATTTATTGTGTCTTTGAGTCCGTCCTAGACGTGTATCTTCTATGGAAAACCTAGCGGCATCTTGCAGCAAAGCACCGAAGTTCCTCAATCTCTCTGAACTCAAGAGGACTTCCTCACCAATTCACCGGGCGTCGTTCTTATCGCCAGATAACATCTCCTTGAAGACACCGCTCCTTGAAGAATAATATTTTTTGTATAAGAATTTCATTTTTCTCATGTTGCACATTCTGTCATAAATTCTTTTGTTCTCCTCCCCTTCCCCCTTGCCTACCTACTTCCTTCGTGCGCCGATCTGCTGCTCTCACTTCTAATCGAGTCGTCAACGTGTGAGTTAGGCCTTTCTAAGAAGCTACCTCCTCTCCACAGAGGTATAATTTTAAATCGACGCCATGTTCTGGATGTAAGCTAACGCTCACCAGAATCATCTACTTTCTTCACCTATGAAAAAGCTAAGTACAAATCTTCAATGATTTTAGACTTGTTTTAATGGTTTTAATATGCTGAACGCTTTTAACACAATTTTATAGACAGTGTGGGGAATTGCTCACTATTGTGCAATAACCGTCTTCGTGGGATTTTCTTTGTTAGGCTTTAGCTATCTAAGCTGGCTATATAACATGAAATCCAGTACTTCTTGTACGAAATAAATGGGAATGCCTTCCCACAACGAGGGATTTAAGTCAAATTTACCGCTGTCTATAAACTTAGCTTTTTCCACCGTGGGAACTCTCTTGCCCAATTTAACTGTCATCATAGCTCTAGAATTTTCCATTTCCAACATGCTTCAAACTGTAAAGAACTATGCTCAATACCGTCAAATTGCTGGAACTTCAACTTAAATAAAACCAATAACTGCAATTCACAAACTTTCCAGCGCAATAAACTTATTCAAGTTTAAATTCTACTAAGTGTTCTCCATAACAATAATTTTTCGCTTCTATGAACTTTCTGTGCTGCAATAGTGAACTTTTCCAACCTATCAACAGACTTTAGTGCAAAACAGTGTACGTTCAACTATCTACCGCGCCACGTTTGACTGAGAGCAATTAAACTGGCCAGAACTTTAAATTCCTAACTCCTTTTTCCCAAATACCTTTTACTAACACAATTTAGGTTAATATCTTCATCTAGTTAAAACACAAAGAGGCCTCGCTTATAATTAAGCGCCCTCCCAAATTTGTTATATTTCTCATATAGTCATTCTGCGTCTACACATGTGGCTAGTCCACATTTAAATATGTATTGTTCTTCCCTTTTAAAACTAGGGAATTCTACTTTTCTAATTACAAAAGAGTTAGCTAATTGTGTAATCCAGGCTTCACAAAAGGTGACCTGCCCTATTAGAGTTTAAAATCTTTTAAATTCTGTATTAATAGAAGAAGTTGTAGAAACTTCTCTTTAATCTTTCTTTTATTATCCTGCTAGCACAGGAATTGTTAACTTTCTAAGTATTAAACCTATTTACCTAATCTCTTTACTCCAGGATTCGTTAATTCGACCTCACCATTTTTGAACATATCACATTGTTAACTTCTGCTTAAAATAGCGGAAATTTCCGCTTGCAATTTTCTTTTTTTTCTCCTGTTACGATCAGGAATTTAATCTAATTTTTCATAGCCTTTTCGCTTGCCAAAAGAGCATTCTACTCCGTTTGTGTTCTATCTAACTCATTTAACAAAATGTTGCATTGAATTGCAATCTTATAATTAACCCAAAGGGTTCAAAACCTTTTATTTATAAGCTTGCTAAACCACCTTTGTAAGTAGTTTGTACTAATAGGGGTCTCAGACTTCCAACTTGTAAATCTCTTATTTTACCTTAAAATAGCTAAGTTGTTACTTTAATCTCAAAAATAAGATTTAAACTTATCCATTGTTAATGTTCAAAAGTGTATCTACTGTTAAATAAATGATATATTACTTTTCGTTTCATCTCTCTCGCTAGAATCACGGTTAGGCAGGACCTTCTCTTCCCTGATTCTTCCCTTAAGCTTAAGTTCTATTTATGAAAAAAAAATCACTCTCTGCATCAATAAAATCTTTTCACTTGTTGCGTTTGAAACAAAATTCAAAATAACAACGTTTTCAAAGTTTTTTTATAGCTGTCACAGCTAATTCTAGCAAATCACTAAGGCAAATACAGCTTGCTCCGTCAGCCTCCTATTAGTAGAGATTTTCTCTCTAATTTATGTTTTGCTTTCAAAATCTCAGTTTTGTTTAAGTTAGGTCTGAGATCTTCCTCTGTTCTAAACTTTTAGTCGACATCCTGCTGGGTAAAAGCTTAGCCTACCTTCAGTGCAACAATTGGTATTCTTGTAGGATTTTCACAAAAAAAACAGTAAAAGTATTGCTAAAAGCACTAAAAGTTGCCTTATCTCTTCCCAGTCTGGGAGCATTCGGTTGTTTTTCCAGAGATCCAACAGTGCCCAGTAAGAAAAATATTACTGCAAATTCAAATCTTTCTAGCATTTCGAATGCGTAATAAAATCAAACCTTTCTGAAGGGAAAGTTAGTAAATCCTTTCCTTTTGGCTTACTTTGTCTTGCCAGAGTATCACCCTTCCCCATAGTACCCAAATCTCAGCTTGCGAGGGAAAGAGCGCTTACCGCTTGCTCGCATTCAACCCCAGCTCCCGCTGCATTTCCCGTTAGCCGTGGTCAGGTCCCTATACATTTTAGGTATCTCACGGGCTTTGTGCAGTGGAACCTTTCTCTAAATACTTATTTCTATTGGTTTTTAGGCTTTTGTGTTGGATTCTCGTCCTTTCTACAAAAAAATGGTTTCCACTCCTAAACCCACCCACTTTTTCTCTCATCATCTTCCCTTAGGTAGTGTTAATAGTCAGTAATAACCTACCAAGCCCCGTGCAGTTGGGTGTACCTGACCTGTGTGGTCAGAGGTTGGTGTGACGTACTGCTGGTGTGCTGATTCTGCTGTATGCGGTGCTGATGTAAGTTCCTGTCGGTTTTGGATTTTTTGGTTTGCATGCAGATTTGTATTTTCAGTCGGTGACCCATGGAATTGCGTTTGGTAGGATTTTTTTCAGCTGGAGGTATTTTGAAATTTTGTTTGGCTATGTAGTCAGCTGTGGAGGAACGTACTGGGAATGTGTGTGTATGGTTGTTGCTGTTGCCATCGGTTAACGGTTTTTATTGTGTCAATTTCTGGACATTGCCTTGTGCTTCCTTGAGGGGATACCTCTCCGTTTGTTCCTCCGGTGGTTATGGTGTCTTCTCCTTAGTCAACTGGCTAATGGTGTTTCTTGTTACGTCAACTCTCGTCAGGAGGAATTATCCCTTAAGTGTCCTTGTCGAGCTAGTTCGTCCCGTTCCGTCAGTGACTCGGTGTGGAGTTGACTTTGAATTGACGGGAGCAATTTTGTGATGTGTGTTAAGTTGGTATTTGTCAAGATATCTCAAGTTATCGTTGAGGTATTTGTGGGTAATTTTGTTTTTTCAGGGGTTTGAAGTATTACGGGTAATTGATGTTTTGAGCTATTCCAGGAAATTTGTTCCTGAGGTTGAATTGGTATTCCAGGAAGTTTGTTCCTTGAGGTGAATAGGTATTTCAGGAAGTTTGTTCCCTGAGGTTGAATTGGTATTTCAGGAAGTTGTTCCCTGGGATTGAATTGGTTTTCCATAATGGTATGCTCCCTTAGGTTATGTGGTACTTTAGGTTTGTAAATTGCAAGAGGTTAGTTCCCTTTTGTTGTGTTGGTACCCTGTTGGAAGGTATTTTGAGCGTGGGGAAGGATTGAAAGTTTGGTACTGAGCCCTGATTTTGAATTATTCATGAATAAAATGACAATTTTTTATAAGCCCATGATATAATTTAACACAGGAGAATTGAATCTGTAAACAGTCTTAAATCTGCTTAGTTGGCAAGTTACAAGCAGAGTCAGGGCCCAGTCACGTGATCTGCAGAGAAGAGTTAGCCCACGCCAAGGGCACCCGGCCCATAGCAACGCTAATTTACCGCGGATTTATAGAATCCATTGTTATAAATTATTTCATTGGATAGGAGTCTACAGCCAATGAGGAGAGGTCTAATAGATAGCATTATTATTGAAAGCCTCGTACACTTGATGACATAATTACTTTTAGGCCATTAAAAGGAAATGTAATGCACTAAAATTATGAAGAAAGTAAGAAGAGGAATATAATAATACTTTAAAAGTCACTGAAGGTCCATAATTAACATATATAAACTTTTCAAGAAGTATAAGCAAAATTTTAGCGCGAAGCAATTATGGCGCGCTCGAGAGTAGATCAAGGAAGTGGGGAGTGAGGAAGCTTGGTCTTTCGTCTCGAGAACTCGTCCAGTGCAGACGTTGTTCCGCAGTTATTTTGAGGCTAGGTGAGCCCGACGTTTAGCGGAGTACCTGAACCGAGAACGTGGCTACCGTTGTGAGGTAAAGCTTAGGCATTGTCCGATGAAGATTTAGTGCAAGTTGAGCAGAGTATATCAGAGGCGATATTAAGGCTTAGGAAGTTGAATATCTGCTCTATTATAACAGATTCAGCAAGTATATATTGAGACGAGTATCCACTACCAAATTAGTGAGGAAATTCAGCACAGTTTAGCCGATATAGCAGGTTTTAAACAAACATAATTCTGCATTAGAAAAGTGCGTATCTCACCACAGAATGGAACGCTTTTGAGAACAGCAAGTTATTCGCGAGTGCTATTAACACTACAGCATCAAGAGAGTGTAAGTCTTTGAACAATCTTAAGTGTTTTATGAACATTGCAGTGAACTATTACGAGATATAATCTACATTATGAATTCGAATATGAACATTATTATGAAATCTACGTTTGAACATAGAACAACGACTACAGCTATGGAGTAGATTAATATGCGACAGGGATATATCATGTCGGAGATATCAGTTGACGATATGGAGCAACGCTTAACATCAAACCATGTACGACATCATGTAAAACTGAGATGTCGAATACATTATGTACTTATCAACCTTGTACATTAATGTATTCTCATGTACTTCGACTACAAGAATATAAACAATATACTGTGCCCGTTTGACGAGGATTTCGCTGAGCCACAGACCTTAAATGACCCTTCCGAAACCCTCCTCCAACGAGAAGACATACAGGACGGGGAGGAATGCATTCTTGGACTGGGAATGCACAAGGAAACTGTACTCGGGGGTGTCGGGTATAATGAGAGATCAAAACTACCAGTCCAGAATAATACAAAAACAAAAATACAATAAAGAGGCCAGGTTTACATTTAAATCGCACCCGATTTATTCAAAAAGTGGCAGACACCTAACCTACTTCAGAGAGGTTAAAAACAGATAATCCGTGCTAATCAGTTCAAATATAAATCTACTCGTCTCCGTGCGAAATATCCTAAAAATTAAGCTTCTCGAAGTCCTACTACAAATGAGAAAATCAAGAAATAAGGCTAAGAGAGTGACACGTAATTCATCCCTACACAATTACTTCGCAGATTGCAATAATAATGATAATACAAGCCTGAATTTACAACAAAGAAAGATATTTACTTGTTTACAATGCAAATAGTTCGTTACATTTGCTGCACAATAAGTTTGACAACTATGCTATGATGGTGCCATCTCGAACATTTAACGTTGCAGTAAATTAAGCTAATACCTATCGTACGTTAAGTGTAGCAACGATGTAAACGAGAAGCGTTTCATCCAAAATGTATTACCAAGCAAAATCTAAGCACATTCTGAACCTTACAGATTAAATGGAAAAAGCTATCCTAGTGTACAACACAAATTTATTACAAATCACTCTTCAAATTTGCACAATTGGCGCCACTGACCTGCCTACTCGCAGCTCCACTCCTTGTGAAGTTGGGTCATGAATGTATGGGAGAGAAAATTTTGTCGGAGACGGTATGAGCAATTCATGGCTAATGTCGCATTATCAGATTACCGTGTTTTAACACGTAGTCAACTGATCGTCGTCTAATACTAGGGAATGCTATAAATTATATTTAAGATGTCGAAGAATATCAAAATCTAAGCATTGGCTATCTAGGTTTCATTACGTTTAGTGGGTTTCTTCATGTTTGCAAATATTTCCTAACATTTCATTTAGGTTTCAGTTTAGATAAAATCCTGCTATTTGATTATTATAATCTTATTTATTAAAGTCATCTTTTAGTCCTACCAGTTTCTCTGTATTGGTTTGGTGACCATGTTAAACTCGAAAAGTGTGAAAAATTAGTGTAAATCAAACCAACATCAGACTCATAATTGGAAGAAAAACCTCTTTCCAAACCTTCATGTACACATATAAGTGCTTCCCAATAATAGTCGGCCCGTCGGCCATTTTCTCAGTCAAGGAGACAAAAAACGTACTCGTTACTGGCTCAAATAGTACCAAAAAGCTTACCTTGCAACTAAGGGTAATCAGATCCTACCTCTGTAGTGCTTAATAAATGTAACAATGGTTTTCACTAGCCTTATACAATTCAAGCCTGTGAACAAGGTTATAATTTCCTGTACAAATCAGCTGTGGATTTTAATTGTACTCTTAAACGTACTTAAAGTGTGTGTGGACTGCGATTGGATCAGACACTTATGCAGTCAATAATCATGTGTTATAATAAACCTGGGTTTTCCTTACAGTTACAAAATGACTCCTCTCATCGAACACAAGATAGCCTGCTTGGCTCATCTTAATAATTTAAACATTGGTTCATAGTCGTCAGATTGTCAATTGATAAAAATAAAACAAAAGAAACACTCCCATGTGTTTGTGCAGCGTCAAAACAGGTTTCATGCAGTGGCTGCTAACATAGAGTTCACTGCCATCAAAATTCACTCACTTATTAAAGAGTGCGTGGCGTTTGCGACCAGTAGGTCAGTATAAATGACATTTGCCGGGCTACGGCCTTGAAAAACATCTGGATACAAGGACTAACTGTACCCAGTGGAATGCATTGGCAGCATGATTATATAACAGAATGTTTTTACGTAAATGGGCTCCCTTCGGCGCACTGTTCTCGAGCTCTCAAACATGTTTTTACAATGATAATGGCAAGAACGTTTGTCTCAGGCTCTGGCAAATGACACGGTATTGTGTAGTACTAAATAACTACGTGAAATAAAAAGATAAACCCTACCTAAGAATGTTCTATGTAAGGCCTTCTATAACTAATCCTCGCTGCCATGATCGTACTGCGCCAGAATTTATTGAAGGTCATTACTCAAGAACTGATCGGGAGATGAACCAAGACCTCAGAAAATAAATGAGTGGATAAAAAATTTTATTTATTAAAAATTTGAGTAATATGGGAAAAACTGTATGGAAATGAATGAAATACTATAGATCTTATGCATTTATAAAAGGCAAGGAAGTAGGAATGATTTAAAGATGGACATATATTCCATTATACGAAAGTGGGAGGTTCACTTTACGAGAAAGATCACGCCACTTGAAGCGAGAGTTACGTCATGAGAGAGGGGAAGAGGCGAAGGTCGAACTGCGGACGGAAGTCAGGAGAGGTGGTAGGAGTTACGTCACACCACGGGAGGAGAGGAAGTGAGACGAGAACTTGAGGAATGCGGAGAGCAGGACGAGAGAGTTTTTTCCAATTGAGATTTGAACGAGACAAGACCCCGAGCATAAACGAGTATCTTTATAATAATGCTACGGTTCATAAAGGTTGGAAGTAAGGGAGAGTGTAATTTCAGTAACTTGGGAGCAAGCTACAACTATATATTGCAGTGCTTATGCAAAGTGTTCCACATAGCTAGAAACATTTTCGACAAGAAGCTACTCAGTATTTCTACGTGTAAAAGCTTATTTAAACATTGTATTGAAAATGCAAGTTATAAGGCAGCAACGGGGAGGTCTCAAGTATATTGTCAAGAAGATGAATATTAACATGTGCTAAGTTAAGCATAGGGAAGTTGAAGACTACAAGGATGTCAGTTGAATTCCAGATTCACTAACATGGAAAGACGCTACAAATATCTACGCAAAGCGCAACATCACCGAGCAAAACTCATACATTTCTACGAGAGTTTTAACACATCTTGAGACACGAAAAAGCTTGCATAAACGACAGTATTACACCGTGATGTCTATTCTGAAGAAAACCGATGTCTATTCTGAAGAAAACCGATGTCTATTCTGAAGAAAACCGATGTCTATTCTGAAGAAACCATGATGTCTATTCTGAAGAGATGGAGAATCGAAGCCGGCCTACTTGGAGCGGAGGAGAGACGGGAGTTGGCAGAGCTGTTCGAGGCGAGGTCATTCACCGCGAGCCCAGCTGCTGCTATCACAAAACCGGTCTTCATAGCTGTGGACATTGCTATGAACACGACAAGTTTGGTTTGGAAGGAGCGATGCAAGTATTTTCAGCAGTACAGAAGTCAACACAAGGTAGTGGGAAAATTGTCTTTTATCATGTAGAATTGTAGTTTAGTTGTGTGATTATCCAATTGATCAACCGCATATTTTCAACCGCATATTTTTCAACCGCATATTTTCAACCGCATATTTTCAACAGCATTTTTCTTAACTGCATTATTTAAAACGTATAATTTTGTCAAAGTAATTAAATTTGTGTAGATCTTGTTATTGTGATTTTCATATTTTTCTACGGAGTTATTTGCCGTATTTCTTAAAAATTTCAGTCACTTGGACGAAATTTTGGCATGATGATGCTATTAACACTAAGGTTATATTAATGTAAAATCGTGTAAATATTTTCATACTTGCGTTAGATTTAATTTAATTAAATCTGTTTTATCGCAGCGATGGAATTGAAAGGAATTGTATTAAAGAATTTAGAGCGTTAAAAGAGGAATATGAAGGAATTGTTTAGAGTAACTTAGAACCAATTGTATTAAAGGAATTTAAAGCGTTAAAAAAGGAATATATAAAGGAATTGTTTAGAGGAAAGCAAATTATTGGAAGGAATTGTATTAAAGAAATTTAGAACGTTAGAAAAGAATGTAGAGTAAACTATTTCAAAGGAATAGAACGTTGAACGAAGTAAAGAAGGAGTAAGATTGTAAATGAAGTAAAATGAAATTTATTGGAGCAAATTTAAGTACAGTATACTTAAGAAGTAACGTCACGAAGTGTAAAGAATATTTCGACAACTCATGATGTTGATTCGAGTGTCAGAAATTTATTATGAACGAAAGTATTACGAAAATCTTAAACACATATGTCTAATGAAATTTAGAGCGTTAAAAAACATAAATGAATTTGTTAAACAAATATTAATGGAATGAAGTCAAACTTATATCTTTTGTTAAGAATATGAATATTTACTGATATTTCTTGAAAAGTTGTAATAAAATGTAAAGCTGAATTTAAACACGTGAAGAGGAAAGTTAACGAAGTTAAATCACAGGGTGATTAGAAAGGTGAAAGTACAGAGATTTATTACAGAAATGAAATTACGAGCACGAGGCGATGTTGTATCAATTATAGAGGAGGAATGTTAAGTAAAGGAAGTATGTGTATTGAAGTAGAAGTTTATAGTTGAATTACCGTGCAGATTAAGGAAATATGAACGTAAAGGAGTTACGTAAAGTTTACGAAGGGACGCAGGGGAGTCTCTTAAGTTTTTCTTGTGTTGAATGCAATAATTGTGAAGTTATGAGAGTATAGTAAAGGAAGATTCTATACAGGGTGTTTAAGAGAGAAAGTAATTGTTGTATAATTATGGAGGAGAAGTGTGGAAACGAAGGTTAATGCCGTGCACTTACAGTATTCACGTTTATCAGAAGATTGTTAACTCAGTAAAGAATTTCAGCACTTATTTCAGAATTTCATGATATATAGATAAAGGTAAAAAGGAACAGTGCTTAGCTTAAATGTTTGTCACTTATGTTCAATTGATTATGACGAGTATTTATTACTTTCAACACGATAGTTGCGGTGTTATGTTTGAATTTGAATTTGATGTTTAAGAGAAATGGAGTAGATGAAAGACTTATTGGAGGAAGAAAATTTAATCTTCGACGTTATGAAGTGTAAAATTTGAATTTCATAAAAGAATGTATATATGCACATAGTTCATGAATAATTTGATTAGATATGGAACTACGGTTCATAGTTGAAGCGGACCTGTATAAAATAGGGCAATACTTAATGTCACGCCGTTTCACATTTTCTTACGATAGTAATGCCACGTGCAAATTTATCTTTGCAGTTATTTTTGTTGAAGTGTCAGGGAGACACAAATATAAGGGAGGAAGTCAGTTGTTATACCTGTTTTATTAGCTTAATAAACGGCTAGTGCTTTTTAGCAACTTAGTCAATTTTATCTAAACTGATTCCGTTTTCATTGTCGTCATCGTCGAAAATAGTACTACGAGGTATAGATACAGGCGCTCACTATAGATTAGACCTTATCACCCCTCGAGATTGGAGTTTCTCGGTTGTTCTAAATGTAAATAATAGTAGAAATTTGTACCTTGTCTAGTAGTACTATTTTCTTTACGAATAATATCTATCCTGTATGTTCCTGGAATTCCCAATTTTACTTAGTAGGCATGATAAGCTTGTGAGCTGGGTAACTTACATGTCTGCAATCCTTTTTCGGGCTTTGGATATAAGTACTGATGGGTTTCTTCGGGCGCAGTACATAAAAAGAATCGACTTTCAGTCGGACTCACATGACTTCCTTACACGTCTCCAGCGTGTATGCATTGCCTGGTCCCCTCGGCAAATTCTGCGGCATGGTTATAGTATCCAAGACTCCGTCCTTCCGTCAATAAGTGGCATCCGTCGCTATCTCCCTCCATATCGGGATTTTATTCCATAATAGCCTCCCTGATAGTTGGAATAATCAGCGTGTCCACGTGGCGTTGAACCAATAAAGTCAGTGGCGGCTGGTAATAATTATCTTGGTGGTGCCAGGAAATTCAAAAATTTCAATCAAATTGTTCAAACGTTGAGAGTTTAGACACTGCATATTTTATGCTATAGACCTAAGTTTCAGAATCACAGTATTTAACTGTGTAATTGTACAAGCTCCGGAATACAACTTTCACAACATTTCAGCTACCACCGCGAAATAAACAGGTAACAAGAAGTTCCGTGACGAACTAAAGAGCCTACTTTTCATGTCAATGATTATTCTACAGTATATGAACCTATCTAGAATAATGACGAAATTAAGTTGGTAATATCGAAATGTCTAATTAGTTCAAAATATTCCTGGTATAATGTAGCCTAATAGAGCACTACACTACAGTTCTTAGTTCCATCTCTTAAGGTACAGAATACAACATTTGGTTGAAGTACAATGGACGTTACATGCAGTTAGACATTGGATCTATCAGCACGCGTAAAAGCATGTTGGCAACAATGTAATGCGTGTGCTGGTTAGAAATAATCGGAAATATTATGATATCTTGTTGTGCCAATTTTGAATGAAATCCATTTGTTAGTATTGAAGTTACATGTATTTTAAAATTGGACCTATGAGCAAGCATAGAATCATGTTGGCAGCACTGACTTATATTAATTACTCCAAATTAATGCAGAATGTCAGGTGCTATACGTGTGCAAAGTATAGAACTGTTGGCTTGCATGTTTCCTGATATATTGATATTAGGGTAAAAAATATAGACAGCATTTATTAACAGTTGGTAGCCCTGATTACTCTTAAGAATACGTATAGCCATATATTCTTGCATACTTCCTGATATATTGATATTAGTGTAAAAAAATATAGAGAGCATTTATTAACAGTTGGCAGCCCTGTTTGCTCTTAAGAATACGTATAGCCATATATGTTATGTTACACATAGCGCATACGAAATTTGGTTGAAATCCAACTGATAGTATAGAAGTTACATGTATTTATAAATTGATCCTATCAGCAGGCTTAGAATCATGTTGGTAGAACTGAAGTATATAAGTTACTCCAAATTAATCTAAAATGTCAGGTACTATACGTGTGCATAGTTTAAAGCTGTCGGCTTGCATACTTTCAGATATATTGTTATTTGGATGAAGAAAATAGAGAGAGCAATTATTAACAGTTGGCAGCCCTGGTGGCTCTTAAGAATACATTCAGTCATATCTGTTTATGTACACATATTACATACGAAATTTAGTTGAAATCCAATTAATAGTGTAGAAGTTATATGCATTTAAAAATTGGACCTATCAGAAGGCTAAATGTGATTTTGGCAACACTGTCATGTATGGCCTCCTGGAAATTAAACTGAAATAGTATTATCTACATGTGTGCCAATTTTGGAATAGCTCCCATGCATACCTTCCATGATATCCAACATGGAGCTCAAATTTCTAGGGTGTTTTTTCAGCAGTTGGTAGCACTGACATTATTTTCAAATATGGGCTTGAGATATTCCTGTAAACATCTTTACTCATACTAAATTTGGTTTTTATTGCTGCAGCCGTTTAGGAGTTGATAGGGGACACACACACACACAGCCAGACAGACAGACAGACAGACAGACAGAAGGACAGACTGTCAGACAGACAGTCACACATTTTCCCGGATCGATCTCATAAGTCTACTTTTTCCTCATTTTCGCAAAATGTGAAAAGTAGGCTAAAAATGAACAAGATGACGTACGGTACCGTCAAGACTACCTTACATACAGATATGGTAACGATATCCGCTGCACTCGATATAATTAAACACAAAATTATTTAACGACGCTACTATTAAGCACTTGCAATGCCACCAAAAAAGTTAACAAACCCAAGAATTTGTATCTGCTTTCTGGTAGGCGTGACTGTGTCGCCAACTTAAACCAACGAAACAAAGCAAAACCTACTGCAAAAAGTCCGGATTGTTACATTATAAATATAGAAATAAGTATTCCTGCCACCAATATGAGTGTGAAAAAGTCGCTAAATGTCTAAGAAGGAAGAATTAAAGGCATCTTTTATATATATAATAGTCGCCACATATAGTGACAAAGCATTAAATTGGGAACCCAGGAGCTGCGTCCTCTGCATTGTGCTGCCATATGGTGGTTGAAATATAAATTTATTAAGGATAAGTGCGCACAATGTGCATTACAATAATTATTTACAAAATTCTGTAAGCGATGACAACCTTTTACTACACACGAGAGCGTGGTAAGTATCGCATGACTTTTGACACAATTTACAAATGCACTTTGGTCTGGGCACATGGAACACCTCAGTCTCACAAATCTTGTGGTGAAAACCGTGCACCGCGAATCGGGTCACTGTGTGTCTCAAATCATAGGCAGTGCCCTTCCATTCTGTTGACGTCATGGCCGTAGTGGAGTAGAAATCAATTGGGATATCCTTCTTTTTTGCAAGTAGTTCTTGTAGCAAATCGTTGTATTGTCTTGTGGATGGTAGTTGGTGAACCAGTCGGAGTTCTTCTATAAAGAAAGGTTCCCCCGCTAGTTCATACGCCAGTCTCGATGGGGTGAATTTTGACAAACAAAGCAGTCTTTTTAAGAATAAGGTTTTCACTTTCTCTAAGTCTTTCAGGTTATTTTTGCTTAAATTAACCCATATTATATCCAATCCATACGTTGCAATTGGTGTAACTTTTGCTTTAAAGAGTCTCAGTGCCGATTGCAGGGACATATCCCTGAGATGACTAATGTCGTTCATTGATCTGACAGCACAGATCATTTTATCTTTGATGTGACGTGTAAATAATTTCCCTTGTATTTGCAAAGTAATTCCTAGATATTTGTAATGACTGGTTTGAAGCAAAGGTTCATCTCTGAGGTAAAGAATGTCATCTTTGGCAGTTCTTCCGCCCTTTCTGAATATCATTGCTACCGTTTTCTGAAGGTTTATTTCAAGATCGTTGATTTGGGCCCATATTGCAAGTTGATTCAAGCTGTCTTGTAGCTCTTCTCTTGACGACGAGGTCAGAACCATATCATCGGCATATACGATGATTTTGACTTTCTGGGAACGTAAGAGACATACCACATCAGCAGTCGCGACATTAAATAGAAGAGGGCTTAGAGGGTCACCCTGAAGTACTCCCATTGTTTGATCGATTGGATTAGATATAGTTATTCCGTTATCTATTTCTACCTGGTTGTTATGTAGAATATCCTTAATCAATCTGGTGATGTAGTGGTGCTCCAGACCAATCATTTCGGTGAGTTTCTTTACTAGTATGCTTCTATTAATGCGGTCGAAGGCCTTAGAGAAGTCTATGAAGACTGCATATACTTTCTGTTTTGGAAGCCTTAAAGTGTCCTGTATTATGTCGAGCAAGTAATTGACAGCTTGCAGTGACGATCTCTGCTTGCGGAAGCCAAACTGCTCTTCCGGAATTTTATCGTCTATCAGTTGTGTCAGTCTTGTTGTGAGTAATTTCATCATAAGTTTGAAGAGAGTATCTTCCAATGCAATGCCTCTATATGCATTAGGATCACTGGAGTCACCTTTCCCTTTATACAGCATTTTTATTCTGGATCGTCTCCATGAGTCTGGGATCCTTCCCTGACGTAAGCATTCGTTCATAAGATCGGTCCACGTTCCTATGAGCATCGGTGCGGCTTCTTTGAGATGTTCATTATAAATCGAGTCTGGCCCACAGGCCTTTCTATCTTTACTGCTTTTTATTGCAAGTGAAAGTTCCTCTACTGTGATGGGATCGAAAGCACTTGTGTGAGGGTCAGTATCTGGTCTGGTGTCTTTTTCTTGCAAAACGTGACCAAGGTGTTGTTCCCATGTTTCAATTGGTATGTCCTTAGGAAATTTCGGTTGTATAGGTTTCAGTGCTCTGAAGGGATCCTGTTCAATTTCTTCAATTAGTATTTTCTCCTTCTTTTCTAAAAATACTTTCTTAGCCTTTTTGATGATGATCTTATAGTGTTTCCGTAGATCTGCATATGTCTTCAGTGTTGTTTCCGTTTCCTGCTTTCTCACAGCGTGAAGAGCATTGATTGTTCGTTTCCTTATTTGAAAGCATTCTTCATTAAACCATGGCTTGGCTTTCCTTGGTCTTTCTTTAACTGAAAGCACAGAATTCCGCATGGAATTCTCTAAATTCCATAGTGCTTCATCAATGTTTCCTGCAATTATGTTATCATGTATGTCTGAGACCCTAATTGTTTGCAATTTGGTGAGATCCAATTTCCTCGATACTTTGCTTTTGCTTCTTAGCGAAGGAGTTATCTGTATTCCCTGGTAGAGAACTGTGGCAATGGGTAGGTGTTTTCTTACGGTGACATTGTCAATTGCACGCTGTTGGAGAACGGTGAAACCCTTATTAATGAATACGAGGTCAATTGTACTTGACCCATTTTGACATATGTATGTTTTTGTTTCTTTATTGTTAGTCAGTGTTAGGCCTTCTTGTTCCATGTAATGCAGAAGTGTGGACGTCTTTCGAGAAGGTACATCAATGCGACAGTTGAAGTCACCAGCTACTATTAGCGCATCATTCCTCGCTACATGACTTAACGCTACAGTTAGATCGTCTATTAAATCTTCTTCTCGAAAATCTGGTTGAAAGTACGCACAAATTATGTATAAAATTGGTGTCTTCACGATTAGTATGTTGTTAGTCCGGTGCTTCACTGTAAAAGGAGATAGGCTGGGTTTCAGCAGACAAGAGATACCTCCTTTAGGCCTTCCAATGTTACTTTTGATGGCGGTATTATGGATGCAGTAAAAATCTTTTGCTCCCCAGTCTTCTGTAAGAAAAGTCTCTGTTAACAGTACTATGTCATAATCATCAAAAATATTATTTGGAGCTAGTTGTAACGCGTTCTTTATACCTTCAATGTTCCATAGAATAATCCTTAATTTATGTTGCCTTTCTGCTATATTATTACTAGAAGTTCTAATTTCTTGTTCTGGGCACTCATTTTTTCGCACTTCATTATGCGAGACGTGCTCCCTCGAAAAAGGGGCGACGAAAGGAAAAACGTTTAACCAGTATGCGTTCTGGCCAGATTTCTGGCGTCATTGCTCTTTCCTTGTCCTCAAATGGGATGCCTATTTTGAATGCTTTACTTTTTCCTCTTGTTTCTATTTGCTCACATTCTATTTCCCCCTGTATGCCTATGTTTTTGAGGTGTGAAATAAGTGTCTTTGCTTCAGTTGTTGGATGAACTCTGCCTATGAAAAGCCATGCTTTACGTTCCGCTGGTCTTAGGTTACAAGTTATATCAAAAGGTTTAGTCCCCTGAATTCCTAGGTGTCTTGGTGAGGGAGTTCTCTCCACTTCTGCCATAGTATATTCTTCATTATCCTTCCTTAGTGTGGAGTGACGTTCATTTTTACTACCTGGATCCCTCTCATCCTGAGTCTGGAGTTTGTCAGAGTTTCCGTGGCTGTTGTTGGGATTTTGAAGACTTTGCTGTGCTGTCGGTGGGTTTGGAGCTTTCCCTTTTATTAACGGAGGTCTCTGATTGACCGCTGTCAAGATTTCTGTTTGTTGCAGTTGCGTTTCAAGCAGCAGTGACATTTTCTGCATCATAGTTTCTGAGACTTGGTCCATTTTAGTTTTCAGCTCCTCATAGTTTTCCTTGTTTAGATTTGTAGATTTCATATTCTGATCACATGCACCAACCATGGCTTCGGTAGTTGCTTGTGTTGCCATTTCGCATACCTGTTTTGTGGAGGAAGCGTTTTTCTTTCGTTGATTATCTTCCTGTTTGGTAGAATCCGATGATCGATTGTCCCTTGAAAGACATTGGCTTGTAAGTTTAGATATATTTTTTGCCATTTCATCCATTTTCTTGCACATTTCTGCACGCATCTCTTCTAGTTCTTTTTGCATGCTTCTTCCCGATTTATATAGAGTGAAGTCCTGTTCACAATTAAAACATAACCATAAAAGTTTTGATTTTTTCTTACTGGTTGACTTTAGTGCGTTAAATTGACCTTGCTGCAATTCCGCACACAATAGATGATGCCATCTCTGACATGGCCCGTCACAGGTCACAGCTGTTTCGTTTTCCTCTACCCTCTTACCGCACACAGAGCAGAAATCAAGTGTTTTGTCATCCACTCTAGTTGTCGAAGCCAGCTGACTGTTTTCGTCCGGCATGTTAAATATAGAAATGTTCCACCAACAACCAATAAGAACCCAGCAGCTCCTAGTCAATCAAACAGTGGATCAGCTCTGTACCTAGCCGCTCGTGTCGTAGGTCGATAGATGATACATGCACTCTCGGAGTTCTATATCTTACACTAACACTCTTTGCTTAATGAATTGCGTTGGCAGTACTGTTCTCGTTCTTGACTTACAAATGTTATTTTTGAAATTGCGCAAAGCAATTAAAAATGCACACGTTTGTTACTGTAATATAAACACGATTACTTACATAGATTCTAATTACACTGGTCTATCATTCAAAGCATACCGCAATGTGGTTGTTAAACACTATTATTTACACATAGGCTAACTGCAGCGTGCCGATTCAACCGTTACACTTACTACCGTAATTGATTGGTTTCTTACTTATGTATGTATGATCTGCATACTATTCAAGTTAAAACGTTTATCCCTCACTTCTGGTATCACTCGGAACACATTTATTTGTATACTTTTCACTCGCTACTTCACTCGGACGGCACCCTTAAGCTGACGCCAAACATATTCACAAATCCGTAATGTTATCTCTGTTCACTATATTATGCATTAGGAATCATAAGTAAAATCAAAGGGATTTATGACACTGATATTTCACTGGTAATCTATATATATATATATAATCTATATATATAATCTATATAAATCACTTCAAGCAATTTTAGAATGCGCTTGCATGATGCACTCTGGCGACTGCGCCATGCGGCTGTTGGCTCTACCTAGGGTAATCTGACATACGTCTGTAGCCTGAAATGATACTTCACCTGATTGGTCAGAAGAAACTAATTGCCTTGAAATCTGATTGGCCTCCTAATATACCCGTTCCATGTCGACCGTATTTCGCCAGAAGGGCGAATGCGCCATTTACAAAAATTTTCAGTATTAACAGAAAACTGATTTCTACTGTCTTTAGTAAATTAGTATTAATGTTCCATGCAAATTTAAGAAGCCTAATATGTTTCTCATCTTCTATTAAATATTATTCATCACTGAAACCTTTGGTTTGTCGCTCACACGTAAAAAACGAGAATTTTTGGCATATTCGCCCATTTGGTGGAGTAAAGTCTCCTTACCTATCTTATTCGCCCCTACGATCGCCTTTTTGGCGGTATCAGAAAGTTATATTCAACTTTCCGTTTGTAACTGCTTTAACTAGCTCTCCGTTTATTTTGATAGATTGGTACCTGTTTTGAGGATATTTCAAACCGAGAGAAAATTCTAAACGAGTAAGAAATATTGAATCCCAAATCAATGATCAACTTTAATTTATTGCATTACTTTAAGAAAAATGTACAGGTGATGTAATGGACCGTGATAATGGGAAGGATACAGATTTAAAGTTCCTCTGGGTATTCATCTTCTTCATCAGTTTCCTCCAATGTGTCATGAACATTTCCAGATTTCGGCAACTGTAGGTATACCTGATGGTAAATTGGCGGGATAATGTTCATTGAGCATAGCTTCTATAGGTCCTCGAATTTCTTCCTAGGCAGAGGAAGTCGTGTCTCGTAGGCCCGCTGGAGCATCTCCTGCTTTTTCTTAGATCTTTGCCTTTTCACTGGCAATATTTCTGCAATTGTCTCACTGTTGTCAGCAAGTGTGCGGGTAATGTACAGGCACTTTTCTCCCTTCACGAACTTGACCGAATGGATGCCTTTAAAGGGAAATCGCTTCTTATTAAACATCACATCCTTATCAGCAGAATTGCTCTTCCAGTCTTGAAACTCACTATGGTTCAAAACATGACATACGTATGGTCGAGGATTAGTTCTGGAATTTCTAATTATTGTTGGCCATTCACTTGGAGCCCAGATTGTAATTTTGCGGCACGCTGCTTCAATAGAGGCATGCATTGAATCTACTGGCATGTACGTGTGGCCTGGAACAAGATACGTTATTTTGATTACCTGTATTGTTATACATTCCTGCAACACTTGACTGAGGGTGTTAATCACCTGCTTGTTCTTATTTTGTCCCGGACAAGAATTGCAATATAAATTTAACGTAGTGATTTCATTTCTTTCATCAACATGTTTTATGTACTTTTGAAGAATGGTGCAAACTTTGTTAGCTCCTCGTTTTCCATCACATTCTCCCCAGACATAAGAAAAGCCATTTCTAGTCGAACTATCATAGAAACACAAATTGTATACAGCATACTTCCTACTGTAATACAACAACATGCTATCTCCCATGGATGTATCGAGTACCTTTTGTAGGTCAAATGACGTTGTAAGGACACGGGGGTCTTCTGTATGTATCTTCTGATCCTTTAGGAATATCTCTTCCACATGTTGCTTTTCTTTAAGGTGGATATTCAACTCTGATCTTTGTTCCACAGTTACGCTTTCTTCTGGCATATTTTTATACTTTTCACAAGTGGAACATTTGTCTTTCTTTCGGGTGTGAAAGCCGATATTGAAGGATGTGTTGAATATCTTCTTGAACACTTGGATACTCACGGAATCAGTTGCTTGCTGTTTATACCGTTTGTATACATTCGAAATATTTTTCATTTCAGCTGGCAGGTACTTTCGTGTTGTACTCTTCCTGCAATAATGTGAAGGTACCGCTGGCAACCGCATAATGATGATGATGATGATAATTGTTGTTTTAAGGGGCCTAACCGCATAATGAATTCCTTTACCTCTTTTACACTGCTATTCTTGCTTTTGTTATGTGGCTCATGGCGACCTCGCATATCTGGCTTAGCAACAATTAAATCTGTTGAATTTTCGAGAGTGAACCTAATACGTTTCTCGGATATAGCAAGGGTCTTTAGAAAAAATCTTAAACATACACGCACATGCTCTCCATTAAGTGGCAAAAGGTAGTGTTTAGTGTTTGATTTCCTACTCTTGGTTTCTTCAACTCTTCGTCTTTTCATTGGTACTAACTTTACATTACTTAAAATAAAGTTTTTTTTATCTAATCCGGATGAAAGCTTCCAATAGTTATTACAAATTTTCTCTCTGTCTTCTTCTTTAAATTTGCTGCATTCGTTACTGCAACTTTTACCGACACATGGATTATTACCTAACACACATTTTTGTGACACTTTCTTGCCCCTGGATGACAGATATTCCAGACCATGCAGACGATTCTTCTTCCGCAATTCTTTTTTTTTGGGGGTGATTTTTTCTTTCTCTTCCCACTTTGCCATACAATTAGAGACTCACGACTCGAGGTTAAGTGTGATGTTCCATCTGAATCTTGGTCACTCACTTCAGGTAGTTGCAGATCTATTGTCGGGTGTTCATTATTTGAACCACTGCAAGGTACGAATGAATCCTGGCCTTTGTCTTCCAGATGGGGACAATTAATGTGAGTTTCATTGCTTCCCCTTTCCGTAGTCAAATCATCAGCTTCTCGAAAATCGTTCTCATGAATCACCGTTGTACCATTATTAGGGCACATCTCATCACTTCCCAACACAGGCACCAATTCACGCTCAAACACATAGTCGAAATTCTGTAATTACATTATTTTCAGTTCTTGTATCTTGGTCCACTGAAACACTCTGTAGATCAGAAGTACCGGTAGTATTTCCAACGTGACTTTGGCTTATCTCCTGTTCACAGTTCATTTCAACGTGCTCAGCATTCTCCCGCTCATTACTTGTATCTCTCAGTGCTAGCTAAACCAACTTTCTCCCTCTGAATAACGACATGCTGAAATGTTTCTGAAATAAAGAAATACCCTAAGTAAACACTCATCTTTGATTAGCCACAAAGCTGTTTTTATACCTACACTTTAACTATCATTGTGAGGCATTGCCATGATGTCTACGGTCTACAACTTCAGTTAGCTATGTTTATCAAAGCATACGTAGGAAGGTATTCCAATTACTGTGCTTATCGTGGGTTTTGTATCGGAACAAACTGGCATAACCATGAAAACTAGTTCTATCGTTATAATTAATTATATTTTTCCAATTTTATGTTAATATTTCGTTTTTAATTATTAAGAAGCATGCACATACCTTAAATTATCATCGAGAGGAAATGTCAACACAAGCTATTGCAGTTTCGCACTCATCAACAATGCAGATAAGGTGCCCTGTGTACAAGAATGCATGCGCGGTAAGAATGAAAACAATGTTAAACTCTTATTTCAATAGAATTCCATGGACATTCGCCCTTCTGGTAGTAAGCACTTTTCACGTTCGCCTTTCTGGATGTGAGATTCGCCCTTTTGGTGACAAACATTTATCACATTCGCCGTTGTAACTTCTAAACAAAGTTATTTTCCCGCCGTTATTTTCGATACTAGACGTTCGCCCTTGTGGCAGTAGACGCATTTCGACCTATCGATATTAGAAATTACATAAAGTGAAAATCACAAAAATTGGTCTATTCGCCCTTATGGCAAAACACGGTCGATGTGTATTTTACTGTTCCTTTCAGCTGCTTGTGCCTGACAAACATCACGTGACCGTTGCAGATTTGAAATGCCACAGCTGGGGCCGCCATTGAGGGAGGAAACGAATACTGGAGATTATTTACAAGAAAAAGCAAGTATGCTATGCTTTCCAACATGTACTGAACGCTTATTTCATTTTTTAGGGTGCGTGTTACAATATTTCCTTTCTTTTCAGACGGATGCAGAAGAGTTTGAGGGGCAGATGACATCGTAGTTTCGACCCTTGAAACCTCAATAACCAACTAACTAGAGTTTCAGAGGAGAGATTTATACGAAACAGCCTGTAAGTTTTCTTTATGAATACAATTTGCCGTTATTTTATTCACTTTTCCAAAGGGATTTTTTTTAATATTCGTTCTATCAAACCTACATTTTTGCCTCATGTGTATACAGCGTATGTTAAAGCCGAGGTACCCTACTGTATTTGATTTACTGTAAGTGGGCATATGCAAAAATCTTGTTACGATACAATATAACATTTGAGAATAGGCGTTGCCCGGGAATTGAACCCGGTCCGTCTTGCTGAGACGAAACTGACCACTGCGTCATTACGCCCCAAATTGTTGATGTCCGGTTGGGAGTAGGCTATTGATATTGCGAATTTTAAGTCTCAACACAATTGGCCTATTTTCCCAATTAGGCTATTTGGACATCCTAAATTATAACCTGAAAAAAAAAAAAGATTTTGGTGGTGCATTTCTATTATTAGGCTACGGTAGTTATTTTGTTAGCATCTCTCAATAAATTGTTTGATTTGTAGTGCGGGACACAGGAACCTGACTTATCAGTTTCAGTTAGATGTTGAATGATAATCTATTGAAATTGCAGTTCATTATGACTAATAAACTGGAAATATGTGCTAAATTACGTAATTATATACGGTATGTTTCATTCTTGTTGAATTTGAATTACGGCAGCCATGTTGCTCACTCCAGCTGACAAGGGGAGGATAGCCTACGATGCATGGGTCATCGATTCGAACCATTCTTAGTACACGTGTAGGGCATGACCAGGCGTATATCAGGTGCAAGTAGTAAGGTGCGCTTCTCAGCCGATACCGAGAAATTAATTGCAGTGCAGCGGTAAGAGCCCTGCTTCGTATGCGCTGGATCGAATCCCACCGGTGAGTTTTTGCAATGAGTTTTTTTTTTTTTTTGTAAACATTGCCAATTCGTACATGTGTATGTATCTTGAATGTTTACTTTGCAGTCAATTGTAATAATGTGTTATGTGAGCGGGAAAAGAGATTCCAAAATCGTCGTATGGGGGTTAAACGTTTGTGACTACATAATATACAGCATTGGCATTGCAAATACATTGTTATTATACACGGTCAGGTATATTCTATTATTTATATATATATGTATATGTATAAATATATACATTTAAGGCCCAGTCTGTTCCGTTCATTGCACGTCGGTGAACCATCAGACCACCCTCGTACCCCGCAAGCAGTGACTCGTGTTATCGGTACAAAAAAAAAAAACACAACACACTGCAAAGGCTCACCGGTGGCATTCGATGCAGCGATCCCGCGCTTATTAAGCAGGATTCTTCGGATTCTTGCTAGCGTACGACGCACATAGACGCCGACATGTAATTGCAATTAATTAATTTCTCGGAAACTGCTGAGAAGCGCACCTTACTACTTGCACCTGTTACACGCCTGGTAATGCCCTACACGTGTACTAAAGATGGTTCGGATCGGTGACCCATGCATCGTATCCTCCTCTTGTGAGCAACACATGACGAGACGTTGGTGTCACGGCAGTGTGCCCAACATGTAAGATATAAAATACACCACCACTAGGCAAAACCCATTCGTCTGCGGCTGGAAGCTAGAATCTAGACGCATTAGGCTGTAACCGTTGATCTGGGCCCTATATCAATAAACTGGACAAGTCGACATATGCCAGATGACTTAAAATATCCGGATAATTTGATAGTTCGACAAGTTTCCGTTTCTCAAAGCATGATAAATCGACAAATATGTTGCGACAATTTTGTAATTTGTCGTGACATATTGTCAGAAATCTGTTTCATAAAGTTGTAATACGACAGGTAGAAATCTGACAAATATGTCAGCCGTGGTTGTACAATTGTCATCGAAAACTCTACAGGTGCCTTGTTTACATGTCTATTATTACCTTAACCTATCTTTTCGTATTTCTGTGCGTTGGGAAGTTTTCCGTTATATTTATAGCCTACAGTGTTGTTAGAATCGCTGGAATGGAGCGATTAAAAAGCGGCAGTAGTAGAGTGATTAAGATCAGTGACGTACGTAGGATTTCCTTCTGGGGGGCTCCATTCATATAATAGGCCTAAGGTAGTTGTACATAATTAAGGTAACTGTACGGTACCGGTTTTCGTCACTGAGCCAATAGTCGTCACTCTCGTATATAAGTGCATATAATAAGGGTGTCAACGGGTCTTTCACAATGCTCGAAGTCTTACGAGATTCGTCATATCTTCGTTGCCGATAATGAGCAACTTTGCGAAATCATGCGTGCGATGTAATATGTTATCCCAGCGTCAAACATCTCGTGTGAGTTGAGCTGTCTTGACGCGGCGTATTGCTTCTCGCATGTGCTAAGCAGGCACGCGTGTTAATTATGTGCATGCGTGTTATGTTCCGACATTTTAAAATGTTACAAGTGTGTGATATAGTTGGTAATTGTTTCTATAACATACGCGATTTGCTATTTCGTGCGCATGTTCCTAGTTTGGTTAGAAATGCTGGCGACGAACACTGGTTTTTAAAACGGCACTTTACCAATGCTAGTCATTTGTGACGATAAATGGCAGATTGTCATATCTCCTTGTAAGACCTAACTAACAGCGGCAATATTGTAGTTCTGAAGCACCCTGCATTAGTTAAATTGTCGTTTGATGATCGTGTCCATAGGTCGTCATAGCTGACGATCTTTAGAGCACATGTGTGACGAACACTAGTGAACGATAATGTTAAAGTTTGCGTTAACATTTCAGAACCAATAAACAGGGTCTTTCATATAAAATCAGAACAGCAAGCGGCAGGTTTGTTATTCGCTGGTGCGGTGGCCTTGGCCGAGCTTGTGCCGCGCCATGGCCCCCTGCTGTACTATTGAAAGCGCGCGCGTAGTCCATACGAGGGCTGTTTTCTTTTTCAATTTCCGATGTACTGTATAAAAACAACAGATTGACATACCAAACTGATTTTACTACTCAATGTTTGCTTGTTATATTCGTAAGTCTCAACATAATCGCCAAAACAATTGAAACATTTGTCGTACCAACCATTACACCAGCTTTCCAATGTCCTCGGCAAAATATTCGGCCGCCACTGAGGTGGGTACCTCTGGACAATCTCCTGAAGTTTTTTCTTTTTGACGAGGCGTTGCCGCCCAACCATACCTTCAATTCTCGAAAGAGGTGAAAATCATTCAGTGCTGGTTTGGACTAAACGGCAGATGGTCCAAAACTTCACAGTTGAATTCTTTGAAAAATCTATCGTAACGTTGGTACAGTGTGGTTGTGAATGGTTTTCACCTTTTTCAAGAATTGAAGGTATGTTTGGGCGGCAACGCCTAGCAAAAGGGAAAAACTTCAGGAGAGACTCCAGACGTACCCACCTCTTTGGCGACACAATGTTTTGCCGAGGGCATTGGAAAGCTGGTGTAACGATATGACAAATGTTTCAATCGTTTTGGCGATTATGTTGAGACATAAGAATAAAACAAGCTAACATTTAGTGTAAAATTCAGTTTGGTATGTCAATCTATTATTTTTATACAGTCCATCGGAACTTGAAAAAAAACAGCCCTCGTATGTACTACGCGCGCGCTTTTAATAGTACATCAGGGGACCATGGCGCGCCACAAGCTCGGCCAAGGCCACCGCAGTAGCGAATAACAAATCTGCCGCTTGCCGTTCTTACTTTATATGAAAGACCCTGTTCATTTACAGTGTGCTGTTATTATGTAGATCTGTCTCTTTGACAGCCGTAGGTCTACGCTGGCCGCGTGCGCGCAGCGGTAATGTTCTCGCCTGCTGTTGCAGGATCGAATCCTGGCGCAGTTATCTGGAATTTGAGGGTGTGCAAATGCGAGGGAGCCGTGTCAGTAGATTTCCTGGCACGTTATAGATCCCCTTTGGGGCGAAATTCCCCCAGCCTGGGGTCTCTAAAAGCGGCAGTAGTTGAAAGGGATGTAAAACAAATAATATTATTATTATTATTATCAGTAGGTCTAGGCCTAGGATTTTTAGGCGAGCTAAAGGGGATTCTTTTTAAGTTGAGATGGAAAAATATTTTCAAAGACTAAATCTTTGCTTTCAAGTAATATGACAGAGTCGTGCGGAAGAAAATAAATCGAAACACCTAGGCTACTCTTAATGAGAACGAATTTCTAGTATAAATCATACTTTAAATATTTTATTGCTCCCTTGACCATAGAAACCTGTTGAGTTTTATGAAATAGGGCCCAGGACACGTTAGACTGGAACCATTGTCAAAAACCATTGGATTGAACTAAACTAAGGTTAGAATGGTCGCGGGAAGCTAGCGGGGCACAGTTGACAAAAGGAACATTGATCTGGACGAAAGACCACCTATACAATTAGTACCGTTTGCGTGGGGTTGGCAATACTGTTGTAACGCCGATAATGGCAGACACAGCTGGAATTTTTACTATACCCTATAAGTCATGTTATAATTCGGGATGGCGGGTGGGTTATACATAGTGATGTGCTTGAGCTCGGCTCGAACAGATGACGTCAGAGTTCGAACAAGTTCGAGCTTTCGTGCGCGCCTTGACCTATCGGTGTGCTCTTATGAGCCCAGAAACCTCAAGCAAGCTGTGTTCGAGCATTGTGCTAGGCGGTACCGGCTCGTCCTGTGTACTGCTGTATAGTTTGTGCATATAACCCCTTCAAACAGTAGCTGTAATGTGGAGACAGCCACGATCTGTTTTTGTGCGATGATTCGATGCACATGTCTCCCCAGAATATTCAAACTGCCTACAGATCAAAGGCGACGGGTCACAACACGTTCTTCGTACAATCGTGTGGCAACAGTATGTGTATAATATGCAATTAATTTGTTCCGTTTCAGGAACATACGTTTGTTAATATCCTCGACAGTATTACATCCTTCCCAGAAACCAAAGACTTATCAGTGAGGGGGGGAATAATCCATATTAATATTGTTATTATTATGTACAATTTGGTTTACGTCTCACCGACACAGATAGGTCGTATGGTGACATTGGGATAGAAGAGGGCTAGGCGCGGAAGGATGCGGCAGTGGCCTTTTATTAACGTACAGCCCCAGCATGTGCCTGGTGTCCAAATGGGAAACCACGGGAAACCATCTGCAGGGCTCTCGACAGTGGCATTCGAACCGCTAATAGTCTTAATACATTCACACATACCGTACGAGAGGGAAAGGTTGCATAAAACATTGTCTAGGCCAGTGGTTCCCAACCTGGGGTACGCGTAGCCCTTGGTGGTATGCAACGAATTGCTTAGGGGTACTCCAAAATTAAACGGTAATGGCGGGCGCCATGTTCCCATCGTACGTTTCAGTCGTAATGTACCGGCGCGCAGTGCCGTCTTATTCACGCACATCAAGATCGATGTTCCCACCCTATCCCATCCCCTGTCACTTTCACCGACCCACTGCTATTGTCTTGAATTGTCTAGTTTTGCCAAACTAATCGCTAGAATTAATTAGTTTCCAATAAAATCAAAAACAAAAAGATGTTATGTACTGTACTGTTTATTTTCCTCAGCAAAATGTTTATACATCTTCATTTGCCCAAGTAATTGAAAGTAAAATTGAAAAATTATATGTAGCATTTTATTGAAATGAAATGCATACTAACAGCAAACAAATAATACATGAAAAATATTAGTTATACGGTATTCAAATAATACGTTTTATCATTAATGTTTTTATTAAGTTATGTACATATTGCCTGTAAAATATTGAACGTTTTAGGGGTACTATTTTAGATAAATATGTATAAAGGGGTCCGGGAGGAAAAAAGGTTGGGAATCGCTGGTCTGGGCCGTCAGTGCTCCTCTTACTTTATGTGTGAGGTCGGCTAACAGCTCGAACAGCTTCGATACCGTATCGAGCCGGCGACACCGCACAATGCACGATTCCCAGTCTGCTAACCAAGTAGCTGCCAATGGTTTCTTTCATCAAGGCAGCCGTCGAACCAAGTAGTGATGTATAATTTGGTCTCTTCCAACTTTTACATCAGACAGGCATCTAACCTCGCTACGTGGGAGTGCGCTGAGGCACATTATAGGAGTCTGTCAAGAGCTGTGAGATATTGTTGGTATTAGGAAATTTTGCATTTATGACACATATTATATTATGGGCTTTATACATAGTTCGGTCATACATCGGCACTGCAAAAGAAGAGCCAAAATTACTGTAGTACAGAAGAGGGATCTGGTGCATATGCCCCAGGTTAGGTTTGTGTTTGTATGTAAAGCCTTAGTCGACGTTCGCCACTTTTGAACTCAGCAGCAAAACCGGCACCGAACGATAATATTGGCACTGCTGAACTAATGCAATAACACCCTCGTAGTCATTTTCCGTAATCAGTTGGTTGCTCTCTTATATTCTGCTCTCGCAACATAAATATCTCAGCTCTCCACACAAAAAACAACAGTTTGTTTTGTGTTTGTATCTTCTCATCCTTGTCCCATAATTCAGTCACGACTGGAATTTTACTATGTAAGTTGTGATGAAAAAAGGGGATGGGGGATGGGTTATAGTCAGTGGAGGACAAAACCTCTATTACCACAGCATTTCCACAATTATTATTTATTACAAAAGTTTGGTGCTTTTCAGTCGGTCAACACGATTGTAACCAAATGAGATGTGTTATTCCCTAACCCTCAAAAAAAAATTAGGCTACATGAGATTAATAAATTTTGTTTGTTACAAAAAGGAACTCATCATCATCTTGTACAGTTTCCAGCCCCAGGCTGGGTCTGTTTGGAACATAAGCCTCGCCACTTAGTTCTTTCATCCCACCACCTCTCCGCTGTCACTCTGGTCCAGTCCTCGCCTCTCTTCTTGACACATTCCTCCACTCCTTTCAGCCATCTATCTCTTGGTCTTCCCCTTGGTCGTTTCTTCTGCATCTGCATCTCATGTATCCCCTAGGGAATCATCTTCTCATCCATTCTCTTTAAGTGTCCATACCACCTCAGTCTTGATGTCTCGATCCTACCTTGCAAGGGCTCCTCCTTCACCATTTCCCTGACCTTTTCATTCCTCACCCTGTTTCTTCTTGTTACTCCGATCCTACTTCGCAGGAACTTCATTTCACCTGCCTGTATTCTGCTTATGTCTCTTTTCTTCATTGTCCACGTTTCTGAAGCATAGGTCAGTATCGGGATATAGTAGCTTCAACTTTGAAAGAATAATGGATTTTCCGCCTGTCCAGGCTGAGGAAGGGAGAGTATTTACCCCCGAAACTAGTCCCTGTAAGTAATAGTAATAAACAGTATTGAAGGCGGAAAATCCATTATTCTTTCAAAGTTAGATTTACGTCAATACGGACCTGAATAATCGACATTATGAATATAGTAGCTTCTGTATAACACTTCCTGGCTGCTTGTAATGTCCTTGCCTGCTGGGTCCAAGGTTGAAGATTCGTATCCTGGCACAGTCAGTTGGCATTTGAGGGTGCGCAAATGCGAGGGAGCCGTGTCAGTAGATTTACTGGCACGTTAAAGATCCCCTCCGGTCTTCGCATAACATGGCCATACCACCTTATCCTGGACTCCAAAGGTTTCTCAGTTACCGGAATAGGCGCTACTTTTAAACTGCCTCACCCATGTTCATTACGGATTTTATCTTTTGAGAGTAACTCCACTTGCCCAACGTAACATACACATTTCAGTGGTATGTAGCTTTTGCTCATGTGGCTTTGTAGTAGCCCATGTTTCACTACCATAGAGTAGGATTGGTCTTACGGCAGTTTTATAAACTTTACCCTTCGTTCTTATGGGTTGCTTTATGAATCATCATTTTAGAGATGGCTTTCCTAACTTCCACTTCTGTGATTTCATTAATAAATCATTGCGTCATAGGTAGTTCCACTTCTTGTCACCTGAGACAAAGACCAACACAGGGCCGCCACCTAAGAATTATTGGTCTAGGCAAATGTAACTTTTACAAAAGCAATTAGTAACAGTATGCGTGGGGTTGGCGCTGCTTTAGTTGTGCATAATTCATGCGGATGATAGCCAACACAGCTGGAATTTTACTCTGTCATGATATATAAGGGAAATCTATTTTGAATCATTACAGAAGGTATTGACATAGCTAAAATCAGTAGTTTAGTAAATTTTTTCAAGGGTTCTCGTCTCCTCAACTGTTGCCAGCTACTCTGGAGAACACAGAAGTTTCAAGGATGCCATGTAATTCTATGTGCCAGGGACAAATGACTTGCCTTTCAATATGCTCTACCTTCTGTGCCCACCGTTATTACTTTTTTTACTATTACACTGTAGGTTGAAGTCTTGTTTTGTGCATCAGAGCTTTCTGTTATGTTTTTCTCTCTGATTGTATATGATAAAGGCCCAAATACCATTATATCTGGTAAATTGTAAAAGATGACCCATCAAACTAGAAAGGAAATTTCTACTATTATTACCGGTTGGTTGTGTGTTTTACAGAGAGTGGGCCTACAAACCACATAGATGACGCTAAAAGTTAGAATGTATGAAACATGTGGGACACAACCTGTGACATCCAGCTCTAACTGCCTTTGCCCTGTCTCCGAGCAATTATGTCCGACATGGTAATGCATAGAAAAACCAAAAGTGTCTCCACATAAGCTCAGAGGTAGAGTAATGGAAGCCAAATCTGGAAGTTGTGAGTTTGTGTTGTGCTTTCTATCCTTCATCTATATGGTTTGTACACTCTTTGTACAATGAACGACCTAATAGCCCAAGTCCACTATGGCCATTGACAGTATATTTTCTTGATAAGCATAGCCTGCATTCTTACATGTTCAGTGCCTTATAAGTTACATTCCACATTTATTATATTAATAGCTTCATGTTTGTATTCTTACAGATCTGTCCACTAGATCCAGTTGAACTGCAAGTTGCTTGGAACAGACCTGGGCGAGAATGCAGTTTCAGTTGTGTGGTTCTTTTTATAATATGCGGTAATTGTATTTCTTGTACTACATTGTGTAATGCAAAATAAAAATTACTTTTTCAATTACCAACCTCCTGGGTTTTAAATTTGATTGTTTCTCCTTCCTTCTCATAATCCATTTGCAAAAGGGTCATGGGATTCAAACAAGAATTTGGAACCTATGCTGGAATAATGGGACAATGAAGAAAGGGTATGTGCACTGGAATTTGGAGGTTGTCTGTTTGGTAACCTGACTCAGTTGATTTGATAGCATTTAGCAGTTAATATATTAAGTTGTTTTATTTGAACTAACATCAATACAAAAGGAACTAATAATATCTATCTAGATATGTACAGTTCACGCCACGGTATTTGGTCGGTGACTTCCGATTGCACAGTCCTCTGTACGACTGTGCAATCAGGACTAACCGACCAAAATCGTGGCGTGAACTGTATATTTGCTGCCAGTGTTACATAATGAACGACAAATTTCAACTTATTGAATATAGTGTTGACTGCATGTAAAACATTTTATCAGAAGTTATTATATTAATGTTAATTGATCCACAAATGATCTAGCTCTGCGGATTATTTATTTATAAAAATGTGATATCTCAGGGGTTTAGTTTACGGTATGTGTGGTTTTTTTTGTCTGTTTTAAGGAAAAATACTGTATGATTTGTTTTTATGTAGAGCTGAGCAAGTGGCACAGCCAATTTTAGTTCTGGTGCCAATTAATGTGTAAAGTCACCAGGCCTTAACAGAAGCGATAATGTGCTCTGTAGTTCAATTTTTTTACTTATCAACTTGAAATTTTGTATTGGCTTTTCAGTATTGGGTAGCTAACATCATTGCAGGTTGAACACCATGACAAGTTCCCATTGATTTCAATTTGTACTACTTTCTTTGTCATGTTAGCGGCCAACGCAGTGAATTCGGGACCATATAGAAATTGATTTAAGTTTTCATCTAAATGTAAAAGGGTTACCATAAGACCTTTTTATCCCTGAACACTTCCAATTTTTAGGTAATGGAAAGAGCAGATTTTCTGTTCGGACGATTTAATATCCTGTTTGTCTACAAATAGCCCTTTAAAACCTTGAAAATAATCGTATATCACAATACATTCGACAGATGTCAGCACATCGCACTGCAATGTGAGTGCAAACATGTTGCTTGAGTCTTCAGTGTTTTGACTGGTTTGATACAGCCCTCCAAGCCTCCCTGTCCTGAGCTAATCGTTTCATCTCTACATAGCTACCACACCCTACATCTGAGGCAATCTGTTTAACATATTCTAACCTTGGTCTACCCCTGCAGTTCTTGTCATCGACCCTTCCTTCCATAACTAAGCTTGCTATTCCTGGGTGTCTTAGTATATGTCCTACCAAGCTATCTCTTCTCTTCATTAGCAGTCGCCAGAAACATCTCTCCTCTCCCACTCGTCTTTATACCTCTTCTTTTGTAAACCTATCTACCCATCTAATCTTCATTCTCCTGTAACACCGCTTTTCAAACGCTTCCATTCTCCTCCTTTCTGCTGCACCAATAGTCCAGTGCCACGCTCCCGACAAAGGCCTTCAAAAATGACTTCCTAATCAACAAAGTCAACCCCTGGCACTACAGCCCACGATGGGCCTAGGCCGACCAAGCGACAGCTGCCCAGCCATTTGGCCTGCAGATATTGGGGTGACTCGTGATCAGCGCATCGGGTCCCCTCGGCCGTTAATCTTGGTTTTCGTGATCGGAGTGCTGCCTCACTGTCAGACAGCTACTCAATTGTCCTCACGAGGCTGAGTGCACCCCGTTCCAACCCTCACGTCAGTTTTTAAAATCCCTGACGGGGCCGGCATGACTTCCTAATACCTAAATCTATATTCGATGTCAACTGATTCCTTTTCTGTAGAAATGCTTTCCTTGCCTGAGATAACCTACTTTTTATATCCTCTTTGCTCCGTCCATCATTGGTTATTTTGCTTCCTAAGTAACAGAAGTCTCCTGCTTCCTTTGAAAATATCCATATACTAAAATTATGGGTGGGCTGATGGCAATAATAAAGTTTTATGAAAGTAATCCTGTATGCTCTGGAGTTTCATTCTTGTACTGATCTACCATAGTGATGACAATCTATTGGTACAAAATAAATCCTTTGCTCCTTTAGATATATTTCTTGAGTTGTTGATTCATTGTAGGGACTTAGGGTGTTTCTGATAACCTGTATGATGGCTGTTCTAGAGTTTGAATTTCTAATTGAGGCTAGGATTTTGATATGAGCCTGCAGAGGCCTTAATTTGGGTACCATCCCGGAAATTCTTGACTGCATTTCGAATCACGGTGCCGTCAGCAGCCATCCTGAGTATGGTTTTATCTAGTCCTGTTTCTTCAATCCCGGTGAATGCTGGCAATTAACCTCATTTGTGTTTTATTTTCGTTAATCCCTCACAAAACCCAAATTATAATTTGATAATGGTTGTCATATAAAGGGGCGGAACAGCGACATTATCTGCCCTTCCTAGAATTTTAATCTCTACCTACTCTAAAACAGAGTCCCCCCATTCTTGGATGTTACGGGTAATCTCCAGAACCACTGGATGGATTTTGATGCAGTTTTCACCGTTCTGTATCGGATATCTCGAGGAAGGTTTCTATAGGAAATTATTTATGATCAATGGAAGCCTCGCAGTAACGATTTTAGTGAAAATCGCGAGAAAAGAAACTGGCCTCCGTGCGCTTTATAAGCTTCCCCTGAGCAAACTGTTAAAAATATCAATATACTAAAATTAGAGGTAGTCGGACCCTTTGGCCTTGTGCATAACTATTAATCTGGGGTTTGGCATTCCTTTGGGGCGTGATGTTGCAGTGGTCAAGCTGTTTGCCTCTCACCAAGGCGGAGCTGGTTAGATTTCCGGTTAATCCATGTGAGATTTTCGAAGTGAAATAGCCTGTCCTGTGGTTCGGATTCCACGTAAAATGCAGGTCCCGTGGCTCATGATCGCAAGATTATAGGTCACGTAAAACTACAACATTCGTTGTACGTAACAAGAGTTTTTATTTATTAGCGTGGCAGTAAATCTACTACTACGCTCTCTTTTATTTGAGCATCCTGACTGCCAAAATTTGATTCAAAGTGAAAGCATAACCGGTACCCTACGGTACGTTAAATATAGCCTACCGGTATAATATATTCTCCTCAACTAACGGACTAACCTGAACTCTAGTGGGCTACATGTGACTGGGATTTAATTATTTGTGTCTTAATATGTATTGTGTAATCTGCCTTGCCAATACATATTACCATTAGTCAATATGGATAAAACTTTTACCAATTTAACACATACGCAGTGTCTAGTAATCACCAAAAGTCGTACGACACGGAATGCGGTGGAGTTTTGCCGGAAATCGAACTCTGTTGCATGCGGTGGATCCCCTACCACTGAGCCACCGAGAAAATTATTATTATCCTTATCTGTATCAGCGGCTTCGATGGCGTAGCATGCCGGCGGTCCTATGTCATAGAGTTATGGCATGTTAAAGAACCTTCCACTAATTACACCTGTGCGAAGCTAAATTAGGTTCAAGATGTTCGTCGCCAGGAGCTGACTGCGGTGGCGTCTAGTGGCCAAGTTCTGAACTAGTAGTTGGTGGCGTTTGGCGGCAAAGGTAGGAACTACTTGAAAAATTCAGTCTGCAGTCCTTACTTGAATTAAGAAACAGAAACACACACTAATAATAGTCATCACAATTAACACCGGTTATCAGACAGATTCTACACACACCCAAAGTGCACGGGGCTACATGACCGCGTTGTCGCAGCCCCTAAACTGAGGAACCAACAAACCAAATCTACAACCTTCCTTACTTTTTTAACATTACGTAAAATTGAGGTGGTTGTAGGTAACATAAGGTTTTTTTTATCGTGGCAGTAAATCTAGTCTACTACTGCGGTCTCTTTTATCTAAGCATCCTAGCTGCCAGAATTCGATTCTTTAACCTCGGAGGTGAGAATATAACCGGCAGTTTTGTAGCTACCCTAAAAGAAATTATGAAAATACCGGGATGACGAATCCTTGCCGGCGGTAGATGTATGAACTACAAGCTTGTCAGCTATGTGATGCAATCTGTGTTTCTGGGGATATCGATACTGCTCGGGTTGAAGCTGCGTGAACCTGAGAGGAATGTGGATCGCGCACTATGAGAAGTGATGGTGTCGAGTGATTAGGTTTCCCGGTCCGTGCCTAGTAACAGAACCAAATACATTGGTCGGTTACTCACTCACTCATTCGCAACGCCACACTGGTTTCAGCAAAGACCCCATGTTAGCAGTACTGGAATAGACGGGAATATCAGGTAACACGGCGGTCTGTTAACAGGCTTCTCAATTCTCGCCTGACCCTTCCCTGCCTCTGCTCTTCACCCCGCAAGATCACAGAGCTTAAACCCGAGCAGTACAGTGTCCACTGTATGTCAATAGATCATTGTGGCACGAGCATTGCGATTGGTCAGTTGGGTATTTCAAATTTGTGATATGGGAATAGTTTCAAGGGATTCATACCCTTAACGGAAAAGTACCTAGTTCGTAATTACAGTAGAATTGGTATTATTAGCAGCTGAACAACACGCAATCTCCTAGTGTCAACAGCGCTTGATGCGGAGTGTACTTGCCTTCCCTCAACTCACACTCGCCCTGATCCGCCGATTGACAGATGTAGAAACCGTGCTGTTGGTAGAATTGGCAACACTGTGGGGAGGCCGTAAGATGTGAAAAATACGCTAAGCTCCATGGAGGAAAGAATAAGAGGAGATGCCCTGAGCTCGTATGAGTGAAGCCAAGCGCTGCAACCAAAGTGGGCGTAACCTTAACTCGTATTCGGTGTTCTGTGACTTGCATGGGGCATTGTACATGGCTAAACCTTATTTTGGCCCTGGTTTTTATCGTGCTCCGGTTATACAACTTTGGAAACGTAGTAACAGTAGTGATAAGTTATTTTAAAAAAACTCTCAATTCTACTCGCAGCATGTGTAGGCCTACCCTATATACCAAAAAAATAAAAATCATTCCTCTGGAAATCCCAAATAATCAAACGGCTGTCGGTCAATAATTACGGTAGGCCTACATAATTCATCAATTCGAGGCTAATCGTCAAGTTTCTACCCCCCACAAAGAAAATACCGTACGGTACCGAAACGTATAGGCTATACCGTATTTTTGTGCAAATATGCGTCCTTTTTTAATTGTTCTGTTTATTAATTTTGAGGTTCGTATTCTTGAATATCAAAATGTGTACGACCAATGAGTGAAATTAGCTGTGCTCGAAATTAGGCCTAAAAAATGATGAATGCCTCAACACCAATAAGAACATAAAACTCAATTTGGTGTAAATACCGTAATTAGTTCGGCATCATTAATTCCCAAGATGTTCCTTCTTTGGTATAACTCCATCTTCAGACACCTGCATTCAATTTAATCAGTGTTTCAGCGTATTATTACGTTTTTCCGCGTCTTCCTTACAAAACTAGTCTCGCAAAGGTGCTCTCATATTTATATTTAAATTTGTGCCAAGTATCGTGATGTACAGAGTGTATTCTGCCTATCCAAGAAAAAATCTTGACTCGTCATTGCAGTTTTATGTCACTAAAATCCATTACTAGTTAGAGTGGTTTACGGCTTTAAGCATAGGGACAGCCATTTTCTTGCAACCAAAGTGGGCGAGCCGTTTGGCTTCAGAAGCTTGCGCTAGGCAGCGCAGCGAAGGCATCTCCTTTCTTTCTTTCCTCCATGCTAAGCTCACGTGCTAGCTTTTGTTGATGATTACAGTAACAGGACAGAACTTTAAATCAGTCTATTGCTTACTCTTCCAACACCGGTGTAATTCCTCGTGGTAGATGAGACCTGCTGAAAGTTGTTGTTCCATTTAGGGCTTGGCGACATCGTGGTCATACTTGCGTGTGTGTAGAATTTGTCTGATAACCAGTGTTATTGTGATGTGTGTATTTGTAAATCAATGAGGATTGGGAAAGAGGCGGCCGTGGCCTTAATGTATGCACCAGTAGAAGTGGGAAACCACGGAAAACCACTTCCAGGGTAGCTGAAGTGGGAATCGAACCCACCTCTTCTCAGTGTACCTCGTTCCAGCCCTCAGAATTACATTTCTTGACAGAGCCGGGACTCCGCGGTGACAGCCAAGAGTGCTAGCGGGGCGGACTGCTGAAAGTTGTAGAAGTGACTTTGTTGTTTTTTGTATTAAGTTGTATGTAGAATCAATGAATTTAACAATCAAACTCTTCACTAATATTTCATTACAATACTCCTAGACGCCAAGGAAGCGTTATGTACCTTGCTGTGAGGCAAATTATGGCACTATGAAATTAAATGGATATGCCGCTTTGTTTATTGCCAGAGTTGGTTTGTGGATAAATTCGAATCGACCTGGTAATTAAAGTGGCATTCTCATCAACATGTTCGGCTGGCTGCGTGGCTCAGCGGTAACGTTCTCGCTTGCTGTGCCCAAGGTTGCAGGATCGAATCCTGGCGCAGCCAGCTGGCAATTGAGGGTGCGCAAATGCGAGGGAGCCGTGTCAGTAGATTTACGGGCACGTTAAAGATCCCCTTCGGAGCAAAATTCCGGCGTCTCTAAAAGCCGCAGTAGTTAAAACCATTAACAGTATTATCTTGAACATGTTCACAATCAGTAGATACCGATACGGTGAATTGTTTTGGAGGTATGGAGTTACTCGATGATGACCGCAAAGTTGATATTACCTTATTACCTTTTATTTACTGTATGTCCCGGACTGATATCATGAACCTACTTTTACATTTTTAGGCTAATAACATGTATCCTTGCTACCCCGAAAATTATAAATAATTATAAAAAGAAACTTTGAGATCAGTCGTAGAACTCTTTCCGCTTCGTCAGCTTCGTTGCCTAGTGGCTGGCACTCTTGGCTGTCACCGTGGAGGCCCGGGTTCGATTTCCGGCTCTGTCAAGAAATTTAATTCTCATGGCTGGACAGGGTACACCCTGCCTCGTGAGTCCTCGATTCTTACCTCAGCCATCCTGGAAGTGTTTTATGGTGGTTTCCCACTTCTACTCCAGGCGATTGCCGAGATGGTTCCTAAATTAAAGCCACGGCTCGTCTCCTTCCCACCCTCATCTGAATTACAACTACACACACGAATGCAGCCATCACAATAACACAGGTTATCCGACAAATTCAACACACACCCAAGTACTTGGGGCTACATGACCACGATGCCGCAAAGACCCTAAATGAATCAACAACAACAACCCTCTTTCGGATCCGTCTGTTAAATATATAATCATCATCCTTTCATGTAGGCTAATAGCCTAGTCCTAGAAGAAATGTTACGGTCTATACAAAAGATATGCATTTTCCTGGGGGGACCTAGAGATCTCTTCCCATCGGGACAGTAGTTGACGACTGCTTCAGGGATCTGCTTCTGTCCATCCTGTTGAAAAATAATGATAATCTGTATCCTTCTTAGCCGACTTTTATGGTCTCGGGGTTCATGTTGAGACTCAGGTTCTAACATCCAGGGTTCGATTGTCTGCTCTGTCAAGAAAGTTAGTCTAAAGACGGGAACAATGTTCACTCAGCCTTGTGAGACAAAACTCAAAAAAGGTACGGTAGGTTTAGTTCACACTTCCACCTTCCTGGAAGAGATTTTAATAAGTTTCCCATTTCCACTTCAGGCAAATGCCGGTATGGCCACTGTCACCTTCTTCCCAATACTAGCCTCAGTTACAAGTACATGGCATACTACAGACAACTCAGTAACAGATTTTCAAGCTAATTCTACAAACATCCAAATATCAAGGGATAAATGGCCACGATATCCAAACTCCTAAACGAAACAACATAATAATAGTGCTATTGGTTTTACGTCCCTTTAGCTACTGCGGCTTTTAGAGAGGACTGGGTGCCAGAATCTCACCCCGTATGAGATCTTGAACCTGCCAGTAAATACTGACACGGCTCCCTCGCATTTGCGCACCGGTAAATACCAACAGACTGCGCCAGGATTCGATGGTTCTCAACCAACAGGCGAGAACGTTACTGCTGCGCCACTCAGCCTGTCAAACGAAACAACAATATAAAAGAACTTTGAGCATTTCGCTATGCTTTCAGTCCCCTGGCAAAAGGTAATGCCACAGACAATGGACTTCAATAGGATGTACTGTAGGTAGTGTTTCTGGCCTGACGAGAAGGACTCACTGGGAGTCAAAAAATTGGATTTCCAAAGAAATATGAAATTTTCTTATAGGGATATGTTATTTATATGTATCCAAATCTTCTGAACGGACTGCAAAATTTTACAAAAAAAAAAAAAGAGTGCCATATCACCTCCAGGGACGTAGGCGACCTGAATTAGAAAGGGATCACTCACCAGGCATCCCGAGCCGAAGTTCGCGTGTGGTCGGGTGGCCAGTTCCTTTCCACTCCTCCTCTTGCCATAGCATCCGCCAGGTTCCCATTTTGCATCACCAAGCTGGGAGACCCCGTACCAGACCATACCAAGACTTTTAAATTCTTGGCAGAGCCGGGGATCGAATCCGGTACCTCGTGGGTGACAGCCAACAATGCTAGCTACTGCGCCACGAGAGGATCAAGATTTTACAAGGAGAACATAAAATGTATTTAGTTAATAAACATTATGATAATATGGGGTTTGAAGCCATTTTTCAATGTTGCCTCAGTAAACAAAAGTTTGGTGCTTTTCAGTCGGTCAACACGATTGTACCCAAAAGAGCTGGGTTATGCCCTAATCCTGAAAAAATTACATGAGATTAATAAATACCATAGGATGGCCAGTTTCGATCGTCAAGCGATCATGATCACATCCATTACACTTAGGCTATAAAATCGATATTTGTCAATACGGGTGAAACTATTTACAATATGTACATTTATTTAGTTGCAGTATTGGTATTGCAACTTGTCGGTATATGTTAGTTGTAATCTATATGGCGTTTGGTGAAATGCTAAAATGGTGATAGAACTGGCACATGATACTGTTACGGCTGTGAGTTTGTTTCATCGCTCGCCGCATGAGTCACAACTGCCCCAGGGCTGGGCTGTTCTGCCTCAGTGTATTGCGCGCGCCTTATGCAACAGGACTACTAGGACAAAGGGATGGTCCAGAATATTCATGACTCCGCCAGTGAAGGAAACCTCGAGAAGCCGTGAACCCTGGATGGGTCTAGAAGCATTTATTGAGTCACCGGCCTGCTATATAAGAGCGACCGGTCAAGCAGTTGTTGTTGTGTTTTACGAGCTAGTGCGAGCGTTTATCCTGAGCGACAGAGGTGTGGTGACTTGTGAAACCCCTAGTGAGGCCGATTCTCTTGTCAGCGAGGGAGTGAGAGGCATACAGGGGACTGCCTGTGTTTGAGCGAGTGCGCTACCTAGTGCGACAGAGGTCATTGTGGTGAGTTGCAAAACAGTGAAAGACAGACTTAGTGCAGCTATTTCCAGCCAGCATACGGGACCGGACTCATTAGCGAGAGGATTAACTGTGGTCTGTTGACAAGTGAAAGGGGGGCAAGAGCGCTCCACAGGGAAGAGACTTGAGGAAACTGGAGTAAGGTAATAATTGCTTGTATTTGCTGTTGAGTGGTGGATCTTTCTGGCCGCAATAAAGTTAATTATTTCTTTAAAGGAACAATCTGTGTTGTGCTTCAACCCACCGTAATCCAGTCAACAAAAGTGCCACTAGGGGGGTGGCACGTAACAATACTTAAACTGACAGAAAAAAAATATTTCAAATATATAATTATTGTGGTGGTTATGGTAGTGGGGGTGATAAGTAGTGCAGTATAATGGATGTAACATGTAATGATAATGATAATAATGAATAGGGAAACGGCTATTTACTTACTACAGTACTGACACATGTAATTTACAAACGAACTGAAAAATATGATTAGAAAGACTGTGCCTAGGGCCTATATCTAATTGGCTGTTAGAAAAGTACAGATCAATAGTGTCGTCCTTTGTCGCATAGCGCCGTAGAAAAATAATCAGAGCACTTTGGAAAACTTCGGTTGTCAGGAGCTCCTGAGGTATCGTCACATACCGCTCAAGGATGAGGATCGGAATAAATGAAAGTAAATTTGAAAGAACCAAAGCTTATTGCAGCTGATAACCCCTATGTATTGCACCATCACCACCGCACTTATTCAGAGGCATAATATTTTCATGATGATACTGTTTTGAGGGGCCTAAGAAATCTATTTGCACTAATTACTCACCGTGTCTGCAATTTATACGCAGCTCAAGATGTAACTATTTTCGCAATTCTGCACCAGAACACTGGTAGGGGTGACGTGATGCAGCCCGCATTGCCACCCAACAATATACTTATAAAATACAGTTACACTACCACGGACATGAATGGTTCTAGGACCTTGAAACATGGTTTTCAAGTTCATTTCGTCTGTTGTTCTAAATGTAGGAATGGAGAGAGTTGTCCAAAATATCAAGTTGGCAGTGTTACCCGCAGGATTCCAAGTTAAGTTTGGTTCAGATCGGTGAAACGATGTAGAATTGTGCCAAAGGGCCTAAATGCAGGGAATGAAGTGGTCTATCCGAAATTTCAAGCAGATAGTGTTACTCGCAGGGTTCCAAAGGGTAAGTATACAAATTTTGGTTCAGATCGGTGAAAGGGTGTAGATTTTTGACAAAGGGCCTAAATGCAGGGAATGTAGTGGTCTGTCCGAGATTTAATATAGACGGGGTTACCCGTAGGGTTCCAAAGGGTAAGTGTACAAATGTTGGTTCAGATCGGTGAAACGGTGTAGATTTGTATAAATAACAGACAGACAAACATTGAGCTTTATATATAGGTCTATAGATAGATATAGATTATCATCTGATGATGATCGCTTGACGATCGAAACTGGTCATCCTATGGTATTTATTAATCTCATGTAATTTTTTTACGGATTAGGGTATAACCCAACTCGTTTGGGTACATTCGTGTTGACCGACTGAAAAGGCCAATCTTCACAACCAGAAAAACATCAGTCTTTATAGAGCGCAAAACGTCTAAATAACCTTTTTCATAATTCATACGATTGAGAAAGGCCTTCGACTTATTCTTATCATGAGAATTACTTTGTCGGTCAGGTGCAACGAAAATTACATTTAAAATACATATTGTACATAATTAAAACGTACAAAAGAAAAAAAAATGATACTATAACCTTGTGCGCCCAATCTAGTCTGTAAGTCTCTCTTTTGTAACAAGTCGCCACCATGATTCCCTATTAGCAGTTAGCACTACGGTCCCCTCTGCTTCTACGTCTCTCAGTTTGAAATAATTCAAACTGAATCTAAACATTGCCTCCTAGGTCTGCTTCTCCTTCTCTTACCATCTACAGCCGAACTCAAGGTAATATCTCCTCTCCCATTCTCTCCACATTACCCCATCATCTGAGTCGACTCATACGAACAGTTTCATCTAGCGTATTAATAACTAACGTAGCCTTCATTACAGTGCCCACGCTATAACTGTGCCGGTCAGCTATACCATACTTCCAGGTAAGGTACCGTACTGTACTGTATATCGAATGTAGGCCTACTAGCCTGAGCAGAAATATTTCTCAAATTGGCACGCTGACAATAGTGTGGCAAACACTGATGTGTGTGCCGAGTGCATTAGACTAAGTCGGTCGACAGAACTCCCCAGCCCCACAAAGTGGGTTAATGTCTTATGAATAGGAGTTGACAGCTCGAATTCTCAGAAATGCAACGGCCACTCATCGGCAAATATATAATGCGAGTACCGTACTGTTCGAGTACCCTCCAGCCATTGCTCAAATCCATGTGTCCCAGCAATCATTCATGCTACCCTCATCCGTTACCTCTAGCTTAGTCTATGTAATCCTGTGTCTACCAAACTCTCACTTCCGTAATGCAAGATCGGTCTCAATACTGAGCGATGTAGGGAGAGTTTCGTCGCTACACTGACTTCTTTCTTGCTGAATACTGTAGAGCGCAACTGAAAGCTCACTTCATCAGCTTTTCTACACCTCGACTCTGTTATTCTGAGAGAATAAACAGCTTCAGTACAGTACGGTACTTAAAATGATCTACCTGCTCCAAATTAGAACCTCCTACCTGGCATTTTATTTTCTTGCTTTTCTTCCCTACCGACATAAGCCTCATCTTTAGAATGCATGTGAGATTTCCGAAATTAAATGCCATGTCCTGTGGTTCGGATTACACGTGAAAAGGAGGTTCCGTGGCACATGATCGCCAGTTTAACGGTCACGTTAAACTAAAGCTACCTTTTTCTTTGGAATGCTGATTTTCATACCACATTCCTTACAATTCTGTTGCAAGTTCTAACACGTTGGCCTGTAAGTTTTCGACGGAGTCTGTCATTACAACCACGCCATCAGCATAGGCCAGACTGCTTACCTGGTTTCCACCCAATTGAATTCCACCTATGCCTTCAGCAAATACTCATATATAAAATAAACAGTAGTGGTGAAATATTACAGCCTTACCTCACTCCTGTAACAACCTTAAACCAACCATCAACGCTCGCTGCAGCCTGATTATCAACAACTAAAAAGTACTGTAGGCCTAAATAAAACTCCACAGATATATTTTTTGTGGGGGAGGGGGAGCTTGAAAATGGGAATGTCAAGATAGGAACAGAGATGGACTGGCTCGCACTTCCTTGTCCTAGAGCCCGTGTTCGCTCTCCACAGCCCTGCTAAATACACACATCAAAAAGAGTTTTACATAACATAACACTTGTTTGCCATGATGCAGAGCGTATGTGGGGTTGTGGGCGAGGCTATTACAAAAGAGACGGCATTCTGACAAATCCTGCAGACTTTATTCATGTGTGAAAAGAAAATTACTGTTACGTGTTAGCCCTAGTAGCACGTTCGTTAATTCGACTACAGTGGTTAAAAGCACAACACAGTTTGGCCCTTTAAAGAAATATAAGTTTTATTGCAGGTCTAGCAAGTTACAGTACACCACAAAATAAACAAATACAAGCAATTAGTATCTCACTCTAGTTTCCCTCTTGTTCGGAATACTTCCCTTTCACTTTTTCGAGCAGCAGTCGGTTCACTAACTAGGTAGACCGTGTCCAGCCAGTCTATCACTCACTGAAATACCTGCACACTTCCTTGAGTACACAAACGACAGTTACTTACGAGTCTGCTACACACTGCTCTGCTCGGAAAGAATCTCACTGGGTTTCGCAATCCACACAACACTTCACTGCAATAATCTCTGTCGCACAGTGGAACACACACATTCGCTCAGAAAACACAGTCCGTCCTCACCGGCCAGGGTCGCTCTTATATATCGGAGCTGATGACTCAATGGATGCTTCGAGAGCGGGCCAGGGTTCACGGTTTCTCGAAAGTTCCATTTCTGGGAGGGCTGCGTAGGTTCTAGACCTTGACCTTTTGTTTTTACAGCCCTGTTGCGTAAGGCGCTGGCAACACACAGTCTGGAATAGCCTAGAGCGGCCTGAGTCACGCGCGGGCGTCGAAACTGTCTAGCATTCGTAACATTACTAACAGGAAGACATTTGGCCGGCCTGTTAAACAGGTTCTGACTGATATCTGTTGTAATTTTGCCATCCTGTGACGTTTCAATTCGCCGAGACTCAAATCAGCCGTGTTTTTTTTCTTCTGGAATACTAATTTGCATCAGGTTTTTCTCACGTTCTTGGAACCACGTCTATTTAGTTGTTTTTAAAATTCTAGAGTTTCTTAGTCGGTATTCAATCACATGGAAGATGTGCCCATAGAACAGGAATTATTTCCTGTTGATAGACGACATTATTGGTTCTATCTTAGTGTATAATTGTTCACTGAATCTCAATCATACCTGCCCATCAACCCATCTGTTGCCTAAAATCTTCCGTAATAGGCCTATCCTTCGATTTAATAATTTATTATTATTCCTATTATCAAAGGGCTGGTAGATGAATTACTTCGGGCCTGGGATACTAATTAATAAACTAACAACCCGCCTCGGCTTTGCCCGGGAACGTGATAAGCACTTTTTCTTTTATGTCAATGAACCTCTATCCGTTTTACGCCTCGGCATGATGGGTTAAAATCACTGACTGGACTATTAATTATATTATCATGGAGATGCATGTGCAACGAATTCTTGTCAGACGTAATTTAAGAATGGCGTGGTGCATGAAACACACATCGCCCTTCCATCCAATCTTAAAATTCACAGGCGAAATGAAGAACAGCCGAGTTCCACTTCCAGGGAAACTCCAAAACACAATCCCTCTTCTCTGAAGTCCTAATACAACACAACTCGACAGTTTGCTGCTGGCTGTATCTGGGGTAATAGGTTCGCCCGCTAGCTAGGCTGTAACTGGGGTGACAGGCTCGCCCTTAGCTTATTCATAAATTGAATGGAGATTGTTGGAGGAAATGAAAAGGTAAAAACACTCACAGTGAGTGATGTATCGATAGAGATATGCTCTACAATACTTTTTTTTTGTAGAACTTTCCATGCTGAACATTTCATACACTCATAGTATATTGATATTTTTAACAGTTTGCCCAGCGTAAGCTTATAAAGCGCACAGAGGCCAGTTTTTTTTCTCTCGCGATTTTCACTGAAATTGTTACTGCGTGGCTTCCATTGATCATAAATAATTTCCTATAGAAACATTCCTCGAGATATCCGTTACAGAATGGTGAAAACTGCATCAAAATCCATCCAGTGGTTCTGGAGATTACCGTAACATCCAAGAATGGGGGGACTCTGTTTTAGAGTAGGTAGAGATTAAAATTGTAGGAAGGACAGATAATGTCGCTGTTCCGCCCCTTTATATGACAACCATTATCAAATTATAATTTGGGTTTTTTGAGGGATTAACGAAAATAAAACAAAAATGATGTTAATTGCCAGCATTCACCAGGATTGAAGAAACAGGACTAGATAAAACCATACTCAGGATGGCTGCTGACGGCACCGTGATTCGAAACGCAGTCAAGAATTTCCGGGATGGTACCCAAATTAAGGCCTCTGCAGGCTCATATCAAAATCCTAGCCTCAATTAGAAATTCAAACTCTAGAACAGCCATCATACAGGTTATCAGAAACACCCTAAGTCCCTACAATGAATCAACAACTCAAGAAATATATCTAAAGGAGCAAAGGATTTATTTTGTACCAATAGATTGTCATCACTATGGTAGATCAGTACAAGAATGAAACTCCAGAGCATACAGGATTACTTTCATAAAACTTTATTATTGCCATCAGCCCACCCATAATTTTAGTATATGGATATTTTCAAAGGAAGCAGGAGACTTCTGTTACTTAGGAAGCAAAATAACCAATGATGGACGGAGCAAAGAGGATATAAAAAGTAGGTTATCTCAGGCAAGGAAAGCATTTCTACAGAAAAGGAATCAGTTGACATCGAATATAGATTTAGGTATTAGGAAGTCATGCCGGCCCCGTCAGGGATTTTAAAAACTGACGTGAGGGTTGGAACGGGGTGCACTCAGCCTCGTGAGGACAATTGAGTAGCTGTCTGACAGTGAGGCAGCACTCCGATCACGAAAACCAAGATTAACGGCCGAGGGGACCCGATGCGCTGATCACGCGTCACCCCAATATCTGCAGGCCAAATGGCTGGGCAGCTGTCGCTTGGTCGACCTAGGCCCTTCATGGGCTGTAGTGCCAGGGGTTGACTTTGTTGATAGGAAGTCATTTTTGAAGGCCTTTGTCGGGAGCGTGGCACTGGACTATTGGTGCATCAGAAAGGAGGAGAATGGAAGCGTTTGAAATGCGGTGTTACAGGAGAATGAAGATTAGATGGGTAAATAGGTTTACAAAAGAAGAGGTATAAAGACGAGTGGGAGAGGAGAGATGTTTCTGGCGACTGCTAATGAAGAGAAGAGATAGGTTGGTAGGACACATACTGACACCCAGGAATAGCAAGCTTAGTTATGGAAGGAAGGGTCGATGACAAGAACTGCAGGGGTAGACCAAGGTTAGAATATGTTAAACAGATTGCCTCAGATGTAGGGTGTGGTAGCTATGTAGAGATGAAACGATTAGCTCAGGACAGGGAGGCTTGGAGGGCTGTATCAAACCAGTCAAAAGACTGAAGACTCAAGCAACATGTTTGCACTCACATTGCAGTGCGATGTGCTGACATCTGTCGAATGTATTGTGATATACGATTATTTTCAAGGTTTTAAAGGGCTATTTGTAGACAAACAGGATATTAAATCGTCCGAACAGAAAATCTGCTCTTTCCATTACCTAAAAATTGGAAGTGTTCAGGGATAAAAAGGTCTTATGGTAACCCTTTTACATTTAGATGAAAACTTAAATCAATTTCTATATGGTCCCGAATTCACTGCGTTGGCTGCTAACATGACAAAGAAAGTAGTATAAATTGAAATCAATGGGAACTTGTCATGGTGTTCAACCTGCAATGATGTTAGCTACCCAATACTTAAAAGCCAATACAAAATTTCAAGTTGATAAGTAAAAAATTTGAACTGCAGAGCACATTATCGCTTCTGTTAAGGCCTGGTGACTTTACACATTAATTGGCACCAGAACTAAAATTGGCTGTGCCACTTGCTCAGCTCTACATAAAAACAAATCATACAGTATTTTTCCTTAAAACAGACAAAAAAAACAACACACATACCGTAAACTAAACCCCTGAGATATCACATTTTTATAAATAATCCGCAGAGCTAGATCATTTGTGGATCAATTAACATTAATATAATAACAGGAAAGATAGGATGAAAGCAATGGTGTTTGCAGATGATCTCATGGTCTGGGGAAACAAGGAGGAGGAAATTCAGGAGCAACTGAAGGCTTGGGAAGAAACAGTGGGAGAGTATGGATGGAAGTTCAACATCAGTAAATGTGAGATCCTGTTAACGACTAGGAAAAAGGACAGACCAATGAGTGGGATAACACTTGGAGGTGGACAGCTGAAGAAGGTGGAAAGTCTCAAGTACTTGGGAAGTCTAGTGGAGGAAAATGGGAGAAATGACAAAGAGATTACGGAACGTGGCAGACAGGCAGAAGCATTTCTGAGAAGCATTAGGAGCTTAGTGTGGAATAAAGATGTCCCACAAAAAAGTAAGGAAGTGTTATACAGAAGCTACTATATCCCGATACTGACCTATGCTTCAGAAACGTGGACAATGAAGAAAAGAGACATAAGCAGAATACAGGCAGGTGAAATGAAGTTCCTGCTAAGTAGGATCGGAGTAACAAGAAGAGACAGGTTGAGGAATGAAAAGGTCAGGGAAAAGGTGAAAGAGGAGCCCTTGCAAGGTAGGATTGAGACGTCAAGACTGAGGTGGTATGGACACTTAAAGAGAATGGATGAGAAGAGGATTCCCAAGAGGATACATGAGATGCAGAAGAAACGAGCAAGGGGAAGACCAAGAGATAGATGGCTGAAAGGAGTGGAGGAATGTGTCAAGAAGAGAGGCGAGGTCTGGACCAGAGTGACAGCGGAGAGGTGGTGGGAAGAAAGGACTAAGTGGCGAGGCTTATGTTCCAAACAGACCCAGCCTGGGGCTGGAAACTGTACAAGATGATGATGATGATAATAACTTCATATAAAATGTTTTACATGCAGTCAACACTATATTCAATAAGTTGAAATTTGTCGTTCATTATGTAACACTGGCAGCAAATATACAGTTCACGCCACGATTTTGGTCTGTTAGTCCTGATTGCACAGTCGTACAGAGGACTGTGCAATCGGAACTCACCGACCAAATACCGTGGCGTGAACTGTACATATCTAGATAGATATTATTAGTTCCTTTTGTATTGATGTTAGTTCAAATAAAACAACTTAATATATTAACTGCTAAATGCTATCAAATCAACTGAGTCAGGTTACCAAACAGACAACCTCCAAATTCCAGTGCACATACCCTTTCTTCATTGTCCCATTATTCCAGCATAGGTTCCAAATTCTTGTTTGAATCCCATGACCCTTTTGCAAATGGATTATGAGAAGGAAGGAGAAACAATCAAATTTAAAACCCAGGAGGTTGGTAATTGAAAAAGTAATTTTTATTTTGCATTACACAATGTAGTACAAGAAATACAATTACCGCATATTATAAAAAGAACCACACAACTGAAACTGCATTCTCGCCCAGGTCTGTTCCAAGCAACTTGCAGTTCAACTGGATCTAGTGGACAGATCTGTAAGAATACAAACATGAAGCTATTAATATAATAAATGTGGAATGTAACTTATAAGGCACTGAACATGTAAGAATGCAGGCTATGCTTATCAAGAAAATATACTGTCAATGGCCATAGTGGACTTGGGCTATTAGGTCGTTCATTGTACAAAGAGTGTACAAACCATATAGATGAAGGATAGAAAGCACAACACAAACTCACAACTTCCAGATTTGGCTTCCATTACTCTACCTCTGAGCTTATGTGGAGACACTTTTGGTTTTTCTATGCATTACCATGTCGGACATAATTGCTCGGAGACAGGGCAAAGGCAGTTAGAGCTGGATGTCACAGGTTGTGTCCCACATGTTTCGTACGTTCTAACTTTTAGCGTCATCTATGTGGTTTGTAGGCCCACTCTCTGTAAAACACACAACCAACCGGTAATAATAGTAGAAATTTCCTTTCTCGTTTGATGGGTCATCTTTTACAATTTACCAGATATAATGGTATTTGGGCCTTTATCATATACAATCAGAGAGAAAAACATAACAGAAAGTTCTGATGCACAAAACAAGACTTCAACCTACAGTGTAATAGTAAAAAAAGTAATAACGGTGGGCACAGAAGGTAGAGCATATTGAAAGGCAAGTCATTTGTCCCTGGCACATAGAATTACATGGCATCCTTGAAACTTCTGTGTTCTCCAGAGTAGCTGGCAACAGTTGAGGAGACGAGAACCCTTGTAAAAATTTACTAAACTACTGATTTTAGCTATGTCAATACCTTCTGTAATGATTCAAAATAGATTTCCCTGATATATCATGACAGAGTAAAATTCCAGCTGTGTTGGCCACCATCCGCATGAATTATGCACAACTAAAGCAACGCCAACCCCATGCATACTGTTACTAATTGCTTTTGTAAAAGTTACATTTGCCTAGACCAATAATTCTTAGGTGGCGGCCCTGTGTTAGTCTTTGTCTCAGGTGACAAGAAGTGGAACTACCTATGACGCAAGGATTTATTAATGAAATCACAGAAGTGGAAGTTAGGAAAGCCATCTCTAGAATGATGATTCATAAAGCAACCCATAAGAACGAAGGGTAAAGTTTATAAAACTGCCGTAAGACCAATCCTACTCTATGGTAGTGAAACATGGGCTACTACAAAGCCACATGAGCAAAAGCTACATACCACTGAAATGTGTATGTTACGTTGGGCAGGTGGAGTTACTTCAACCTTGGACCCAGCAGGCAAGGACATTACAAGCAGCCAGTTCCTTTTTGTAACAAACAAAATTTATTAATCTCATGTAGCCTAATTTTTTTTTAGGGTTAGGGATTAACCCATCTCTTTTGGTTACAATCGTGTTGACCGACTGAAAAGCACCAAACTTTTGTAATAAATAATAATTGTGGAAATGCTGTGGTAATAGAGGTTTTTTCCTCCACTGACTATAACCCTTCCCCCATCCCCTTTTTTCATCACAACTTACATAGTAAAATTCCAGTCGTGACTGAATTATGGGACAAGGATGAGAAGATACAAACACAAAACAAACTTTTGTTTTTTGTGTGGAGAGCTGAGATGTTTATGTTGGGAGAGCAGAATATAAGAGAGCCACCAACTGATTACGGAAAATGACTACGAGGGTGTTATTGCATTATTTCAGCAGTGCCAACATTATCGTTCGGTGCCGGTTTTGCTGCTGAGTTCAAAAGTGGCGAACGTCGACTAAGGCTTTACATACAAACACAAACCTAACCTGGGGCATATGCACCAGATCCCTCTCCTGTACTACAGTAATTCTGGCTCTTCTTTTGCAGTGCCGACGCATGACCGAACTATGTATAAAGCCCATAATATAATATGTGTCATAAATGCAAAATTTCCTAACACCAACAATATCTCACAGCTCTTGACAGACTCCTATAATGTGTCTCAGCGCACTCCCACGTAGCGAGGTTAGATGCCTGTCTGGCCGAAAATTACTGATGTAAAAGTTGGACGAGACCAAATTATACTTCACTACTTGGTTCGACGGCTGCCTTGATGAAAGAAACCATTGGCAGCTACTTGGTTAGCAGACTGGGAATCGTGCATTGTGCGGTGTCGCCGGCTCGATACGGTATCGAAGCTGTTCGAACTGTTAGCCGACCTCACACATAAAGTAAGCGGAGCACTGACGGCCCAGACCAGCGATTCCCAACCTTTTTTCCTCCCGGACCCCTTTATACATATTTATCTAAAATAGTACCCCTAAAACGTTCAATATTTTACGGGCAATATGTACATAACTTAATAAAAACATTAATGATAAAACGTATTATTTGAATACCGTATAACTAATATTTTTCATGTATTATTTGTTTGCTGTTAGTATGCATTTCATTTCAATAAAATGCTACATATAATTTTTCAATTTTACTTTCAATTACTTGGGCAAATGAAGATGTATAAACATTTTGCTGAGGAAAATAAACAGTACAGTACATAACATCTTTTTGTTTTTGATTTTATTGGAAACTAATTAATTCTAGCGATTAGTTTGGCAAAACTAGACAATTCAAGACAATAGCAGTGGGTCGGTGAAAGTGACAGGGGATGGGATAGGGTGGGAACATCGATCTTGATGTGCGTGAATAAGACGGCACTGCGCGCCGGTACATTACGACTGAAACGTACGATGGGAACATGGCACCCGCCATTACCGTTTAATTTTGGAGTACCCCTAAGCAATTCGTTGCATACCACCAAGGGCTACGTGTACCCCAGGTTGGGAACCACTGGCCTAGACAATGTTTTATGCAACCTTTCCCTCTCGTACGGTATGTGTGAATGTATTAAGACTATTAGCGGTTCGAATGCCACTGTCGAGAGCCCTGCAGATGGTTTCCCGTGGTTTCCCATTTGGACACCAGGCACATGCTGGGGCTGTACGTTAATAAAAGGCCACTGCCGCATCCTTCCGCGCCTAGCCCTCTTCTATCCCAATGTCACCATACGACCTATCTGTGTCGGTGAGACGTAAACCAAATTGTACATAATAATAACAATATTAATATGGATTATTCCCCCCCTCACTGATAAGTCTTTGGTTTCTGGGAAGGATGTAATACTGTCGAGGATATTAACAAACGTATGTTCCTGAAACGGAACAAATTAATTGCATATTATACACATACTGTTGCCACACGATTGTACGAAGAACGTGTTGTGACCCGTCGCCTTTGATCTGTAGGCAGTTTGAATATTCTGGGGAGACATGTGCATCGAATCATCGCACAAAAACAGATCGTGGCTGTCTCCACATTACAGCTACTGTTTGAAGGGGTTATATGCACAAACTATACAGCAGTACACAGGACGAGCCGGTACCGCCTAGCACAATGCTCGAACACAGCTTGCTTGAGGTTTCTGGGCTCATAAGAGCACACCGATAGGTCAAGGCGCGCACGAAAGCTCGAACTTGTTCGAACTCTGACGTCATCTGTTCGAGCCGAGCTCAAGCACATCACTATGTATAACCCACCCGCCATCCCGAATTATAACATGACTTATAGGGTATAGTAAAAATTCCAGCTGTGTCTGCCATTATCGGCGTTACAACAGTATTGCCAACCCCACGCAAACGGTACTAATTGTATAGGTGGTCTTTCGTCCAGATCAATGTTCCTTTTGTCAACTGTGCCCCGCTAGCTTCCCGCGACCATTCTAACCTTAGTTTAGTCCAATCCAATGGTTTTTGACAATGGTTCCAGTCTAACGTGTCCTGGGCCCTATTTCATAAAACTCAACAGGTTTCTATGGTCAAGGGAGCAATAAAATATTTAAAGTATGATATATACTAGAAATTCGTTCTCATTAAGAGTAGCCTAGGTGTTTCGATTTATTTTCTTCCGCACGACTCTGTCATATTACTTGAAAGCAAAGATTTAGTCTTTGAAAATATTTTTCCATCTCAACTTAAAAAGAATCCCCTTTAGCTCGCCTAAAAATCCTAGGCCTAGACCTACTGATAATAATAATAATATTATTTGTTTTACATCCCTTTCAACTACTGCGGCTTTTAGAGACCCCAGGCTGGGGGAATTTTGCCCCAAAGGGGATCTATAACGTGCCAGGAAATCTACTGACACGGCTCCCTCGCATTTGCACACCCTCAAATTCCAGATAACTGCGACAGGATTCGATCCTGCAACAGCAGGCGAGAACATTACCGCTGCGCGCACGCAGCTAGCGTAGACCTACGGCTGTCAAAGAGACAGATCTACATAATAACAGCACACTGTAAATGCACAGGGTGTTTCATATAAAGTAAGAACGGCAAGCGGCAGATTTGTTATTCGCTACTGCGGTGGCCTTGGCCGAGCTTGTGGCGCGCCATGGTCCCCTGATGTACTATTAAAAGCGCGGCCGTAGTACATACGAGGGCTGTTTTTTTTTCAAGTTCTGATGGACTGTATAAAAATAATAGATTGACATACCAAACAGAATTTTACACTAAATGTTAGCTTGTTTTATTCTTATGTCTCAACATAATCGCCAAAACGATTGAAACATTATTGTCATATCGTTACACCAGCTTTCCAATGCCCTCGGCAAAACATTGTGTCGCCAAAGAGGTGGGTACGTCTGGAGTCTCTCCTGAAGTTTCTCCCTTTTGCTAGGCGTTGCCGCCCAAACATACCTTCAATTCTCGAAAAAGGTGAAAACCATTCACAACCACACTGTACCAACGTTACGATAGATTTTTCAAAGAATTCAACTGTGAAGTTTTGGACCATCTGCCGTTTAGTCCAAACCAGCACTGAATGATTTTCACCTCTTTCGAGAATTGAAGGTATGGTTGGGCGGCAACGCCTCGTCAAAATGAAAAAACTTCAGGAGATTGTCCAGAGGTACCCACCTCAGTGGCGGCCGAATATTTTGCCGAGGACATTGGAAAGCTGGTGTAATGGTTGGTACGACAAATGTTTCAATTGTTTTGGCGATTATGTTGAGACTTACGAATTTAACAAGCAAACATTGAGTAGTAAAATCAGTTTGGTATATCAATCTGTTGTTTTTATACAGTCCATCGGAAATTGAAAAAGAAAACAGCCCTCGTATGTACTACGCGCGCGCTTTCAATAGTACAGCAGGGGGCCATGGCGCGGCACAAGCTCGGCCAAGGCCACCGCACCAGCGAATAACAAACCTGCCGCTTGCTGTTCTGATTTTATATGAAAGACCCTGTTTATTGGTTCTGAAATGTTAACGCAAACTTTAACATTATCGTGCACTAGTGTTCGTCACACATGTGCTCTAAAGATCGTCAGCTATGACGACCTATGGACACGATCATCAAACGACAATTTAACTAATGCAGGGTGCTTCAGAACTACAATATTGCCGCTGTTAGTTAGGTCTTACAAGGAGATATGACAATGTGCCATTTATCGTCACAAATGACTAGCATTGGTCAAGTGCCTGTTTTAAAAACCCGTGTTCGTCGCCAGCATTTCTAACCAAACTAGGAACATGCGCACGAAATAGCAAATCGCATATGTTATAGAAACAATTACCAACTATATCACACACTTGTAACATTTTAAAATGTCGGAACATAACACGCATGCACATAATTAACACGCCTGCCTGCTTAGCACATGCGAGAAGCAATACGCCGCGTCAAGACAGCTCAACTCACACGAGATGTTTGACGCTGGGATAACATATTACATCGCACGCATGATTTCGCAAAGTTGCTCATTATCGGCAACGAAGATATGACGAATCTCGTAAGACTTCGTGCATTGTGAAAGACCCGTTGACATCCTTATTATATGCACTTATACACGAGAGTGACGACTATTGGCTCAGTGACGAAAACCGGTACCGTACAGTTACCTTAGGCCTATTATATGAATGGAGCCCCCCAGAAGGAAATCCTACGTACATCACTGATCTTAATCACTCTACTACTGCCGCTTTTTAATTGCTCCATTCCAACGATTCTAACAACACTGTAGGCTATAAATGTAACGGAAAACTTCCGAACGCACAGAAATACGACAAGAAAGGTTAAGGTAATAATAGGCATGTAAACAAGGCGCCTGTAGAGTTTTCGATGACAATTGTACAACCACGGCTGACATATTCATTAGTTCATAAAGAAAAACTGGTGACGTGTGACATATTTGTCAGATTTCTACCTGTCGGCATTACAACTTTATGAAACATATTTCTGACAATATATCACGAAGAAACTGAAACTTGTCGAACTATCAAATTATCCGGATATTTTACGTCATCTGGCATATGTCGACTTGTCCAGTTTATTGAAATAGGGCCCAGATCAACGGTTACAGCCTAATGCGTCTAGATTCTAGCTTCCAGCCGCAGACGAATGGGTTTTGCCTAGTGGTGGTGTATTTTATATCTTACATGTTGGGCACACTGCCGTGACACCAACGTCTCGTCATGTGTTGCTCACAAGGGGAGGATACGATGCATGGGTCACCGATCCGAACCATCTTTAGTACACGTGTAGGGCATTACCAGGCGTGTAACAGGTGCGCTTCTCAGCAGTTTCCGAGAAATTAATTAATTGCAATTACATGTCGGCGTCTACGTGCGTCGTACGCTAGCAAGAATCCGAAGAATCCTGCTTAATAAGCGCGGGATCGCTGCATCGAATGCCACCGGTGAGCCTTGGCAATGTGTTGTGTTTTTTGTACCGATAATACGAGTCACCGCTTGCGGGGTACGAGGGTGGTCTGATGGTTCACAGACGTGCAATGAACGGAACAGACTGGGCCTTAAATGTATATATTTATACATATACATATATATATAATAGAATATACCTGACCGTGTATAATAACAATGTATTTGCAATGCCAATGCTGTATATTATGTAGTCACAAACGTTTAACCCCCATACGACGATTTCGGAATCTCTTTTCCCCTCTCACATAACACGTTATTACAATTGACTGCAAAATAAACATTCAAGATACATACACGTGTACGAATTGGCAATGTTTACAAAAAAAACTCATTGCAAAAACTCACCGGTGGGATTCGACCCAGCGCATACGAAGCAGGGCTCTTACTGCTGCACTGCAATTAATTTCTCGGTATCGGCTGAGAAGCGCACCTTACTACTTGCACCTGATATACGCCTGGTCATGCCCTACACGTGTACTAAGAATGGTTCGAATCGATGACCCATGCATCGTATCCTCCCCTTGTCAGCTGGAGTGAGCAACATGGCTGCCGTAGTTCAAATTCAACAAGAATGAAACATACCGTATATAATTAAGTAATTTAGCACATATTTCCAGTATATTAGTCATAATGAACTGCAATTTCAATAGATTATCATTCAACATCTAACTGAAACTGATAAGTCAGGTTCCTGTGTCCTGCACTACAAATCAAACAATTTATTGAGAGATGTTAACAAAATAACTACCGTAGCCTAATAATAGAAATGCACCACCAAAATCTTTTTTTTTTTTCAGGTTATAATTTAGGATGTCCCAATAGCCTAATTGGGAAAATAGGCCTATTGTGTTGAGACTGAAAATTCGCAATATCAATAGGCTCCCAACCGGACATCAACAATTTGGGGCGTAATGACGCAGTGGTCAGTTTCCTCTCAGCAATACGGACCGGGTTCAATTCCCAGGCAACGCCTATTCTCAAATGTTATATTGTATCGTAACAAGATTTTTGCATATGCCCACTTACAGTAAATCAAATACAGTACGGTACCTCGGCTTTAACATACGCTGTATACACATGAGGCAAAAATGTAGGTTTGATAGCACGAAAAGAAATGAAAATCCACAGCCTGCTTCCAGTCTCCGACCGGGTCAGGAATGGAATGAATGAAGCCCCCATCTAGCGGCGAGGATATGGACTGTGCCAGCTGTCGAGGCCTGACGCACTCCTCTGGTGCAATGATTAAATGAATGACATATGAAATGAAATGGTAGTGGAGTGTGTTGCTGGAATGAAATTTTGACAGGGAAAACCGGAGTACCCGGAGAAAAACCTGTCTGCCCCCGTTTTGTCCAGCACAGATCTCACATGGAGTGACCGGGATTTGAACCACGGACCCAGCGGTGAGAGGCCGGCGTGCTGCCGCCTAAGCCACGGAGGCTTAGGTTTGATAGCACGAATATTAAAAAAAAATCCCTTTGGAAAAGTGAATAAAATAACGGCAAATTGTATTCAAAAAGAAAACTTACAGGCTGTTTCGTATAAATCTCTCCTCTGAAACTCTAGTTAGTTGGTTATTGAGGTTTCAAGGGTCGAAACGAAGAATATAGGGGTCGAAACTACGATGTCATCTGCCCCTCAAACTCTTCTGCATCCGTCTGAAAAGAAAGGAAATATTGTAACACGCACCCTAATGAATGAAATAAGCGTTCAGTACATGTTGGAAAGCATAGCATACTTACTTTTTCTTTTAAATAATCTTCAGTATTCGTTTCCTCCCTCAATGGCGGCCCCAGCTGTGGCATTTCAACAAATCTGCAACGGTCACGTGATGTTTGTCAGGCACAAGCAGCTGAAAGGAACAGTAAAATACACATGGAACGGGTATATTAGGAGGCCAATCAGATTTCAAGGCAATGAGTTTCTTCTGACCAATCAGGTGAAGTATCATTTCAGGCTACAGACGTATGTGTAATCTGTGGCCAAACACAACACATAACAACACAATCATGCAAAGCCAAGCTAAACTAGCCCTTATTGGTGCTGAGTATTATTTTCGGAGGTAGAGCCTGGTAGAGCCCATGTGGCCTGGCTCACTCATTCAGGAAAGCGCCGCCAGAATGCATGTCAGTTCGCGCGCTCGTTCAGATGAATGCACAATAAGATATGCTTGCAATTTCCTTGAAGTTTAAATTTAATATAAACTGTTATTGAGAGGGCACATTGGTGGTGCCATGGCGCACCGACACTACCTCACGGGCCGCCCCTGAATAAAGTTAGCTCCATGTTGGTGAAAGATTCGTCGTTTTCACTGAGTTTAAATGAGTTGTAACTTTGATTAACTGAATTCACATATTCTACACTCATATAGCGGGTTGTTACAAAGAATGGTCATGTATTCATCCGCTCACAGACACAACATAGCAGCTTGTGCCACTGGACTCACTGAAAACTTTTGTGTCATTTAAACACACACTTATTGCTTCAAACTGGAGTGGGTTGCTCATAAAAAATTTCCTCTTAAATGCCGGTGAGTGTTACATCAAGAATTATAACGTTTTAGCAATTTGAACAGTTTTCACTCGATCAGCAACCGTGTGCTCATAACTAGGTTCGTTTCCGGGTTGACGGAAAAATACCAATTTCACGAATATTATTAATTCACTTTAAATCACAGTTATTACTAGTTCTGGCAGCTGTATTGCGTGCATTAGCACGTTATTACGCACTCGATGGAAATTATCAAACGTGGTATTCGTGGATTCAGACAACAATTATAGACTACGTCTGTACAGGACCTCGCCTGCTATAGAAGTGTGCTCATCAAAATGCCGGATGTTCCGATCAAGTCACCAGTCAAGGGTGCAACTATAAACATTCTTCGCATTCTCTGCGGTGCTACCTCTTCATTTCCTTTTACTAACAAAAATTATATAATTTTCCAGTGCTTCGAAATATGTACAAACATCTTTTAATAAATTCAGTCTCCAAGAAATATTAAAAAAAATAACATTCATCTGTACATGAATTTTCAGCGATGCAGCTAAGGAATTAATTGATTGATATTTTGGAATTTTATTTAATTATGCTTAATAATTTAAGAAGTTCTTAAATTATTCTACGTAGTCAGTATTTCAGAGTTTAGAGATTTTCAGACAGTTTTTTGGGTCTTAGATGCCCATTAAATTCATTTTGGATTGAAAGACTTGGTTATCTTATTTGTAAGAAGCAACTAGAGTATGAAGAAGAATATATGCGTGTGGTATTACAGTAAGGCATTTGTTCAACGATCTGGCAAGAACTATTCGCCATATATAAGCAACGAACATTGATATGCAATGATATTTCTACATGGTATTATTCCACAATTATGACTAATCATTTTTAATTTGGAAGAAAGCTTTAGTCTTTCATTAATGTAATATATTAGTATGGAAGTCTTCTTAGAAGACATTATTTCAATCGACTTAGGATATTTTAGGGTAATCCTTATTCCAATCGAAATTGATCTGAATTCGATACTTCTTTAACATTTATTGTTACTAGCGGACCCGTGCGAGAAATCTCGCATGTTCATAAACCACACTTTCCCCTATAGGTTTATAATGAGACACTTAAGGAGAAAGGTTATGTTTTTATTTCAACCAAATGATTATAGAAAACTATTTACATTTCAGGATAAAGTAAAGACCTCAGAATGTTAATATGACATGAAACAGGTGTCACAGCGGCCCGTGGACAGCAATTATGGAACGTATTTTCCTACAGCAACTGTGTTTGCAAATCGCACAATTCGTACAATTTTTTAAAGTAATTTTTTAAAGAAATTATAGATGTTGATGAAATTATAGTGCAATAAGTCACTGCTAATGTCTATTCTCTTTCATTTGTATAATCATTTGTCACGATCGGTCGCTTGTGAGCGCCACAGGAGGGGTGCATATTACTGAAATAATATATATGATAACAGTTTGCAACGTTATGTAATTTGTGTACGCAACTTTGCAACACTGTACTGAAGAACATCAGTAAGGAGAGAAAATCTATAATATTTTATTACATGTTTAGAAGCAGAGGTTACTATAACAGAGTATCATTTACTTAGTAAACTATCGTAGGTCTTTCCAGTTGAAACTTCATTTGTCGAGAGTATACCAGTAGAAATGTATCAACAATGTATAGTAGTTGCATAGGCAACAATAATTGAGGAGTGTTTGTGGGAAACGGTATAAGTGCCAAATAGTTTTTTTTTTCAGGAAATGAAAAAAAACGTCTGAAATGTCATGTAATATTTATTTGCTTATAATAATGGTTATATTGGATCATTCATACAAATATAACTAGTACTGAAAATGAGAACTTTCAAAATATCAAGTACTGAAAAGGAAAACTTTCAAAACTGCACATGAAAACTTTCAAGTGTTTTTAAATTTCATTTCAATTGTTGAATTCAATTGCATCAGTGGCAAATGTTTCTGTAAAACATGTGGTATTTCTGATCCATGAAAGGAAGCATCGACAGAAGATCCTTCTTTTTTCGGCACGCATTTGAGGTGATGGATTTAACTGAGGAAGCTTCTCCAGATGTTTCAGATTTTGCATTGTATAACCTTTCTTGAAGATTGAATAAGCATTCCATTCCTCAATTTCGCTGAAGGGTTTCTTAACCATAATGTTGTTGGAATTACTCACTCTAATTGAAGAGAGTTGAGTCAGCTGGAGTTTGGATGTACTGATGTATACATCTGCTAGTGCACCAATATCATAAAAGTCTGCTCCTTGCATGTTAATGACTGTGAAGGGGGTCTTCAATCTGGCTGACCTGACCATTTCCTGAACTTCCTCAGGAACCATAGGTTTGCACTTCCTTTTCCGTTTTTCAATTATACCGAAATCCCTATCACAAGGCATATAACTGTGGCCCGTAACTAGGAACTTAATATCTATAATATCAAAATATCCTTTAGCAACGAGGTAGGTAGCAGCCATTAGTACCATTCTGTTTTTATTTTGGGCTACGCAGTTATCACACCACACTTCCAGCTTTCTCTTTGCTGTGAATCCAGATTTCAAAACTTTCAAGAAACAGGAAGCAATGTCATTGCCACATACACATAAAACTTTTACCACTCTCGCCCACACGTATACATAGATTATAATTTGACAACTGCCTTGAATAAAACATATTGCTGTGTGTGAGGGTGGGGCAGAATATAACCTGTTGTTGATCCATTGATGTGGAACATACATCACTCGAAGGAAGCTGTGACTCGATTATAGACTTATGTAAGAAACCAAGAGCCTAGTGGGCTTTCTTTTGGTGCAGACTTAGTTGTGTTCTGAAGCTAAACTGATCAGTGGCATTTTCACTTGCCTTTATTTTACACTGAAGCTGGTCACAAACTCGGCATGTGTCTGTTTTAGGCAATCCAAAATGTAGTTTTGGAAAACATTTTCGAAACACACGCTGATAAAATCTATACTCTACTTTTGAGTTAGGATACTTAACTTTGAAAGCATTATGCATACGTAGAAAGTTTTAGTTACTACTTAGATATTCCCTACTACTCTTACTTCGTCCATAGTGGCTTTCTTGGCACGGAAATGACTGTATGCGTTCCTTCACAATATTCCAATCTTCATCTGTGTATTTTATTTTGTGCGTATGTGATGAAGGATGTTTCCCCCGACCATCTGAATATGCGACAAGGCCTTTCTTCTTGTGCTCATTCAGCGTCTGAAGTCTTCGGTTCGTGAGGCAGAAAATGTCTTTAAATGTCTTGGCACATACCTGCACAAGCCCGTTGCCTGTGGAAACAGTGTAATGCATTGTTGATTGTCGCTTACTTTCAGCTGGATCATCATCCTGTCCATGTCTCCTGCGTGCTACGGGAGTAATTGCTATGCGGTTCATCAGATATGTACCTTGTTGTTCATCTGAGAGTTTGTACAAATCTACAAATAACATCTCTTTCCATTCCTTTGAGAGCGCCTTACATTTGTACTTGCATTTGCACGTTACCTGCAATAAAATAATAAAATATATAAAATAAAATATTCATCTGCATTTTTCACTCTTACAACATTAACAAGTTGAATTCATAATGAGAACATGCAGAAATGGTTCATTAAACATATTTTGAGGTTATAAAAACAATACGTACCTCTTGTACTGGTTTTTTGCTGCGTTATTTACCCCTCGTGATGTAGTGTAAGCCTTTCCATGAACTCGGAAGTCTTTCCTAGCAGCCACTTTCTTCCTAACAGTAGGTCCTATGACAGTATATGGTGTATTTAGGTCCATCTTGATGTACCAAGCTAATATGCAATGAACTAAATTAAGAAAATAAATATTTTCGCGGGTAAATCACTGATAATCCGTGTAGATGGCACTTGTATCGGTCCCCATGGAAAGTGTGATGGAGATACTCCAAGTGTCATCTTTGGACAAGACTGTAAACTAAATGGGAATGGCCTGGCACTTGTATTGTTTCCTACAGTATTAGCAGCAGTATATATAATGATTTCAATTCAAAATCTGAAAATGAGGTATCCTGGCACTTATACCGTTTCCCACAAACACTCCTCAATTTGAAACAGTAAGTTTGTAATAATGCAATGTTAGAGTGAGGTTGAAATAGACCGTTGTAACTCAATTGTGTGAGTTTTATTATGGATTTACGAAGGTATTAGCTGAGAGTGTATTTAAATACTGTTGTGTTGTATATGAAACACTGTTATGAGTATATTGGAGTTCATTAATACTCAGAGAAGTGAGTATAGATCCGACATTGAAGGGAAATGACAGTAGAGTTGATCGGCCGGAACGGTAATTGAGAAATGGAGTATAATCTTTGTGTATTAAACCATTATTAAATTTTATTAACCCGGAATTGTAATAATCAAGTGCCTAATCTTAATTGATCGGTCATTGAAGACTTATTAACGAACATTTTACCTTAAAATGACCAAAGGCACAGTAATATTAAATAAGATGAGCTTATAGAAAGTTAGTATCTCGCAAGAGATAGTTAAATCTGAGAATTTCAGTTACATGTACTCCATTTATAGGCCTAGGCTTATTCAATCTTACCTTACCAGCAATCACTGTCGACCAAGTTTCCTTGCTTTCCTCTCTGTTTCCTTTTAATTTATTCAACTCTTCCATTAACTTAGCAATATCTTCCTTTAGCAGCTTTATAATTCGTCTTTTGAGGACAGCTCGTTTCTCAGGTTATGACATTCGCATGACGGAAGCGGTAGGCCTACATTACGACAATCGGTTTCACTTTTCTCCTCATTCAATTTTACCTGAGATCTTGTGATGATTTTATTTGCATTTTTTACTTTTATTTTGCACGACGAGCATAAATCCGTTACGGTTGCACAACCTGACGAGACACTAACACTGTTTACTGTCGTCATACTAGAGATCTAAGTTAGCCTAGATGTTTACACCAAATTACACTAAATTTAATTTAATTATTACTACCTAATAGAATTAATCTAATTACCTACCAATAAAGAAGAATGTGAAATACGTATATCTTCCAATCGGGTGAAGTCTCGTAAAAGCACCACTGCCCTACTTGGTTCAAACAGTGATTGAAGAAGTCACCGAATCTTTGGATACACGTTCCCACAACTTAGTTTAAGTTTATTAAATTATCAACAAGAATTTCTAAATACTATCAATATTCCGTATTACACTTGATCTAAGGAAAGTAACTTTATAGATTTTAAGCCTCCGTTATAATATTTTACCACTTTTATCAAATATTTACACTAGCTGCTATTTCACTAAACTTTCACTGTGACGCCATCCATACCATACCATACCATACCATATGCGTGTGGTATTACAGTAAGACATTTGTTCAATGATCTGGCAAGAACTATTCGCCATATGTAAGCAACGAACATTGATATGCAATGATATTCCTACATGGAATTATTCCACGATTATGACTAACCATTTAATTTGGAAGAAAGCTTTAGTCTTTCATTAATGTACGGTAATATATTAGTGAGGAAGTCTTCTTAGAAGACGTTATTTCAATTGACTTAGGATATTTTAGGGTAATCCTTATTACAGTCGAAATTGATCTGAATTCGATATTCTATAACATTTATTGTTATAACAGGTTGCAACGTTATGTAATTTGTGAACGCAACTTTGCTACACTGTATTGAAGAACATCAGTAAGGAGAGAAAATGTATAATATTTTTATTACATGTTTAGAAGCAGAGGTTAATCTACTATAACAGAGTATCACTTACTTTGTAGACCATCGTAGGTTTTTCCAGTTGAAACTTCATTAGTCGAGAGAATAAGTACTGCATTATACCAGTAGAAATGTATCAAAAATGTCTTGTAGTTGTATAGACAACAATAATTTGAAACAGTACGTTTGTAATAATGCAATGTTAGAGTGAGGGTTAATTAGACCGTTGTAACTCAAGTGTGTGAGTTTTATTATCGATATATGAAAGTGCATGCCGTGTGTAATGTTTGGAGAACGTGTTGTGAGTAGAGAACTCTCTGTAGAGAGATTTTATATTGTCGCTATACGAAGGTGTATGCCGTATTAGCTGAGAGTGCATTTAAATACTGTTGTGTTGTATATGAAACATTGTTAAGAGTGTATTGAGTTCATTAATACTCAGAGAAGTGAGTATAGATCCGACATTGAAGGGAAATGACAGTAGAGTTCAGTGGCGGCTCTTAGATGAGAAAGTAGGTGAAGAGCCAAACTCAATTTAAGCGGTACAGCATTTGTGAATATTAACATATTTCTTTTCGTATTTGAATGCTTAAATATCTGCTAAAAAGCTAATACTTAACCAAATATAAATTACCGGTACTAAAAAGTCAAACTCACCTATTTTTTATAGATTAAATCAATCATCCTTTCCTTAAGGTTGGCAAACTTATCTATGATGTCCTCGTAGAAGGGCTGGTCTTCAATTAGTTTCAGCAACAATTCACGGTGTATGGTGATGACAGCCAATGATGTAAGTCTGGACTGAGATATTGTATTTCTTGTAAAAGTTTTTAGTCTTTTCAAACAAGAAAAACTACGTTCCACTGATGCACTAGCAGAAGGAATTGTCATTACTAAAGAAAAAAGTTTGTAAGTCTCTTCAAAAATATCTTTATTTTCATGAAGTTCTTGAAGTATTTCTCCCGATTTTTTTCCATTGTAGGATTCGTCAGCATAAAAGAGTGATAGTTCATTTCTTAAACGTGGGGTATTGGTGAATATTTGTGGATAGCATTGTTGTAAGTTCTGCAGGGATGTGACTGGAAAATGTTTATTATACAGCTCAAACTTGTTCGAGTCTATAAGACCTAGGAATTGCAATTTATCACAATCATGAAATCGTACTAGAATCTCCATCAAAATAGTATCAATGATTTCGTAATACAAAATACGATATTCTCGACACACATCTTCCAATGTCAAGTCATTACGCCCCCTACGAATGTTTATGTTTGTCAGCTGCTTACTTTTCTCAATAAGTTCACCAAAATAAATTTCGTTCCTCTTATTTGCTAGTAAAACTTGCGTGTCTTTAACCTTGGTTACACAATAATTAATATCCAAAGATTTTTTCTGCAATATGTCAAATAGAACACCTGTCAAACCAAAAATATCGTTGAATACTAATGCCAGAAAAGCAAATTCAAAATCATTGAACTCGTTCAGGAATCCTTTACACGACCTAATCGTATTTTCCTCACTTGTTTCGTCATTCATAAGTTGCTCAAACACCTGTTTCAAACCGTCCCATTCTTCTACAATAACGTTTAGAAGTCTTGAGTTGGACGACCAACGAGTTTCCGCAGCAGTAGGAATTCCTTTGACTGCATTAGACACAAGAGCGTGTGATCTTTTCGCTGAGTGGTGAAAAAATGCTGGGATTCCACTTACATTTGCAAAAAATATCCTACATTTGGAAATCTTCATACAACTCTGTTGTAGTACCAAATTGAGACGATGAGCCATGCAATGAACAAAGACAGCTTGAGGTGCCTTATCTTTAACCCTTTTTTTGCAACCCATTTAAATTCCCAGACATTACAGCAGCACCATCGTAACACTGTGCAACTAATTTACTTTCATAAGAAAATTCTTTCAAAATTCCATCCAACAACTCAAACAAATTTTCAGCTGATCTATCCTCACTCACATCATAAAATCCTAAAAATCTTTCCACTGGGATACTCTCATTATTCACAAATCTAACAATAATAGAACACTGTGATTTTTGGCAAATGTCTGTGGTATCATCGACTTGGATGGAAAAGAATGGAACATTGTTAAGTTCATTCTTAATATAATCTTTGATATACTCTGATATTACATCAGTTATTTCATTTGGTATACTTTTTGAGTTACCAGCGAACACACTTTGAATTTTCTGATAATGATTTTGAAGTTCTAAGGGCCTTTCAGATATCAGTATCTTCAATAATTCCTTTAGTATTTTTTTTTGTTAGTAGAATATTGGTATTTAATTGTTAGTACGGTAGAAGGTTAGTATTTTTGTTAGTAGAATTGCTCTTTACTTATTCTGAAAGGGAGAAGCAGCCTTTCAGAATAAATCAATTCTTTACTAGTCTTATAGACGGTTAAGATATTGATAATATAAGCCAAATAATGGCTACACTGCGTCCTGCTGCACGGCTGAAAGCAACGGGAAATTACAGCCGTATGCTATTCCCGAGGATATGCACCTCTCTATGCATAATTACATGTGATGATGGCCTCCTCCCTTGTAAAATTTCAATCCGGAGGTAAACTAGTCCCCCGTTCGGATCTCCGGGTGGGGACTACTCGAGAGGGGGATAACATCACAGAAGTGACAAAGAGGAAATCTGACATTCTACGGATCGGAGCGTGGAATGTTAGAAGTCTGCTAGGAAGTGGAAGGTTAGAAAACTTAGAAAGGGAAATGGATAGGTTGAGGTTGGATTTGGTTGGGATTAGTGAAATGCGCTGGCAGGAAGAACAGGACTTTTGGTCAGGAGACTATAGGGTCATTAGCACTAAATCAAACAATGGCCAAGCAGGGGTTGGCCTCATATTGAGTAGGAAACTAGGACAGCGGGTGGAATATTATGAGCAATATAGTGAACGGATTATTGTAGCAAAAATCAATACTAAACCTACCTGCACCACAGTGGTACAAGTCTATATGCCTACCAGTCAAGCTGATGATGAGGATGTTGAAAAGGTCTACGAAGAAATAGATGAAATTCTGAGGTATATCAAGGGTGATGAAAATGTTATAGTAATGGGAGATTGGAATGCTGTGGTAGGAAAAGGGAGAGAAGGGAAGATAGTAGGAGATTTCGGATTAGGTGAAAGGAATGATCGAGGAAGCAGGCTGGTAGAATTCTGCACCGAGCATGAATTGGTCATAGCTAACACCTTATTCAATAACCACAATAGAAGAATATACACATGGATGTGACCAGGAGATACAGGGCGTTACCAAATCGACTTCATTATGGTCAAGCAGAGGTTTAGAAACCAGATTTTGGATTGTAAAACATATCCTGGTGCTGACATAAACTCTGACCACAATCTGGTTGTAATGAAATGCAGATTAAAGTTGAAGAAACTGAAGAAAAGTCAAAAGCCAAAATGGTGGGCAATAGACAGACTGAAAGAGAAGGATGTAAACGAAAGATTCAAGAAGAGTATAAAGGAAGGACTAATGAAAAACCCTAAACAAACTTCAATTGCAGACGAATGGGCACTTTTGAAGAATGAAATAACAAAATCCGCAGAAGAAAACATTGGTAGGAAAGAAAGAATAGGGAGAAAACCGTGGATCACTCAGGATATACTAGAATTGATGGATGAAAGGCGGAAACACAAGAATGTAGGAGATGAAAAGGGGAAAGCAGAATACAGACGTCTGAGAAATGAGGTTAACAAGAAGTGCAAGGAAGCGAAAGAAGAATGGTTGAAAGAGAAATGTGCAGGTATAGAAAATTGTCTGCAATTAGGAAAAGTAGACACAGCTTATCGAAGGATTAAGAATACTTTTGGGGAAAAGAAGACTATGTGCTGTAATAATGACTCAAATGGAAAGCCTCTGATAGAAAGGGAAGAAAAGGTTGAGAGATGGAAAGCTTACATAGTGTGTTTGTATAAGGGAAAGGAGATTGAGAATCATGTAATGGAAAGGGAGAAGGAAATTGATGAGGATGCAAAAGGAGATTTAATATTGAGATCAGAATTTAACAGAGCATTGGAAGACTTAAGCAGGAACAAAGAACCAGGCATAGATGATATACCGATTGAGTTGCTACGCTGCATAGGAGATGAAGGTCTGATCAGGTTATTTCACTTGGTGTGTAGGATTTATGAGACAGGTGTGGTACCCCCTGATTTCAAGAAGAATGTAATCATCCCTATACCAAAGATAGTGGGAGCTGACAGATGTGAAGATTACCGTACAATCAGCTTGATTACTCATGCTTCAAAGATCCTGTCTAGAATAATTTACAAGAGGATTGAAAGCCAGATAGAAACGGAGTTGGGTGAAGACCAGTTTGGTTTCAGGAGAAATGTAGGAACAAGGTAAGCTGTACTAAGTCTTAGGCTGATTTTGGAAGGTAGAATAAGTAAAGATAAGAGAACGTTCATGGCTTTTGTAGACTTAGAAAAGGCTTTTGATAATGTTGATTGGACTAAATTGTTTGACATTTTGAAATCGATTGGAATAAAGTACAGGGATGGGAGGGTGATATACAATCTGTACAGAAACCAGACAGCAGTCATTCGAGTTGAAGGACATGAGAGAGAAGCTGGTATTCAGAAAGGTGTAAGGCAAGGCTGCAACTTATCACCCATACTTTTCAATCTTTACATTGAACAAGCAATGAAGGAAATTAGAGAAAAATTTAAAGTGGGAGTGAAGATTCAAGGAGAAATAATTTCAACTCTGAGATTTGCTGATGACATCGTCATCTTGGCCGACAAGCCTGAGGATTTGAATGAGTTTTTGAATGGTATGGACTCCGTCTTACGGAAAGAATTCATGATGAAAATTAATAAATGTAAAACAAAAATACTGGAATGCAGCCGAAATAAATCAGAAACCTCTATGGAGATCAAATTGGCAGGTGAAAAGCTGAAGGAAGTAGGAGACTTCTGTTACTTAGGAAGCAGAATAACCAGTGATGGACGAAGCAAAGAGGATATAAAAAGTAGGTTGGCTCAGGCAAAGAAAGTATTTCTACAAAAAGGGAATCTGCTGACATCGAATATAGATTTAGGTATTAGGAAGTCATTTTTGAAAGCCTTTGTCTGGTGCGTGGCGCTCTATGGAAGTGAAACTTGGACTATTGGTGCAGCAGAAAAGAGGAGAATTGAAGCATTTGAAATGTGGTGTTACAGGAGAATGATGAAGATCAGATGGGTAGATAGGGTTACAAACAAAGAGGTATTAAGACGAGTGGGAGAGGAGAGATGTTTCTGGCGGCTGTTAGTGAAGAGAAGAGATAGGTTGGTAGGACACATACTAAGACACCCAGGAATAGCAAGCTTAGTTATGGAAGGAAGGGTCGAGGACAAAAACTGTAGGGGTAGACCAAGGTTAGAATATGTTAAACAGATTGCCTCGGATGTAGGGTGTCGGAGCTATGCAGAGATGAAACGATTAGCTCAGGACAGGGAGGCATGGAGAGCTGCATCAAACCAGTCAAAAGACTGAAGACTCAAACAACAACAACAATAATTCCTTAAAGTTCCCACGGTTTAAAGAGGTCTCACTCTCGTCATGACCTCTAAAAGGGAGTTCCTGTAATCTTAAGAATTGAACAACTCGAATCACAAGCCTCAGTATCTGCCTATTTAAAGTCACATTCTCATTATATCTAAGTACACATAGTCTTGCGTTTTCTCTCAAAGCGTCAGATATTGTGTTTGTGTTCCTTTCGAATGTTCTAAGTTGTAACTGGCACTTCAAATGTTCCTCACTGTCTTTGTGTTTGTTCAACCAACGCGTAATGTTTTGGAAATCACCGAAACCTTGTGTATTCCAGACACCACATTTGTTACTAAAAAGTAGGCAAGACCAACAGAACAGCTTTTTAAGAATAAAACTACTGCACAACCATGTGAACTGTTCGAACCAAGATCCCTTACAATGAAGGCTGTAGGACTTACCGGTTTTCTTGATTTCTTTCTTAGTGCACAGTTCTATTAATTCCTTTGGACGTCCACAATTTAATAAATCCCTTTTGTCTTCGTCTTTCCACCTACTGAAGGGAGTTTCTAATAAAATTAATACCGTGTCTTTCAATGGAAACATTACGGTATACACTAAAAGCCGCCACTTTTCATCAACACAAGGGTATGTAACGTATTAAGTAAATACTATTCATCGGAAATATAAATCCAAGCTTCAACGTAACAGAAAGACTAGCCTGGCGCGATGCCAACTTTCACCAAGTATACTAGACGAAGTACATTGCAGAGGTAGCAAATTCTTCACCCGTTCGATCCCTCTCCGTATAACGGCATGTAATGACGTCACCACTGAGTTAGGTTACCATGGCAACTAGACGAAGTTGCTGATATTACAAGTTACTTCGTCATCTGCAGGTCTCTTTCCACGCTTCGACGTTAGTACCATCTAGCGACAGCGTGTACAACTGACACAAAGACCGCATAAAGGGCAAGGCTGGGGCAAGGGTAATCTGACCATGCAGTGCCATCTAACAATGGAGTGCACAAATTATAGTACACCACTTTGAACGGTGGCTAGGTTTTAATTTAAATAAGATAACAATGTTTATTTTACGAAATGATTAGTGAAGAGGCTCTTCACCCTCTTCACCTGAATAGCCGCTACTGGTAGAGTTGATCGGCCGGAATGGTAATGGAGAAATGGAGTATAATCTTTGTGTATTAAACCATTATTAAATTTTATTAACCCGGAATTGTAATAATCAAGTGCCTATTCTTAATTGATCGGTCATTGAAGACTTATTAACGACAATTTTACCTTAAAATCACCAAAGGCACAGTAATCTTATATAAGATGAGCTTATAGAAAGTTAGTATCTCGCAAGAGATAGTTAAATCTGAGAACGATTTAAACAGAGCTGAAGAAACATTAATATTATTTTAAATAGTAAACTTAAACTATTATCAGTGTAAATATTAATAATAACGAGTCGACGTATTGTTTTAAACAATTTAACTGACGTGATAGAAATTTTTGTGTAAATATTTTATAAACATTTTGTTTCTAATTATTTAATTAATTAATTTTAATAATTATTTGGTTGTTTTAAATGTTTTGACGGCATAAGAGAATGCCAGGGGAGACGTGTATAGTTGTTGAATTGATCGAGAGGGTGCATACAATTCCGTTGGTTTAGATCGACGTGAACCAGTTGCAAGTGTGAGTGTATTTTAAATGTTTTCTTTTAATGTAAAAGGAACACAGTATATAGCTATGTTGAATGAAGTAGCGAGCCACCCTATAGTAAAGCCATCATAACTTCTGACTTGACGTATCACTGCTAGGCTAGAGTTTCATTCGCTAAATCACGTCATCGCGAACGAAACTCAATTTGTCGTTATATATCGATTTGAATGACTGTCTGTGATTGTCTGGTTAAAGTGATTTTCCTTCTTACCGCTAGATAACTCTAGGGTAACACCGAAAAGTCAAGTTGGAAGTTATGATGGCTGTGTATGTGTTAGACAGTCACGCAGGTGCAACAATGAAACGAGTTTTGACAGCTGGAGCAATCTTGATAGCCGATATTATACAACTGAGAGCAGGTGTCCAGGGGTGAATGATCTGGCCATGTCAATAAACGCCTGTCTCGTGAAGGACGCGTACTTTTGCTTCCTTGCATAAACAGAATTAGGAAGAGTTTTTATTTCTGGACTGCGGGGAGTACCACAGATCTGTCACATGTATAAATGTAATTGTATACGAGTTGTACAGTGATAAGGACTGGGATATGAGTGGGTGTAGAAGGCAGGAGTTCGAGTCTCCGCGTGTATATATGTTATTATATTTACTTATTGTTATTTAGTCTGTAGGTTTTTTGTTAATACATTTTATTTTCGTTCTTTAGTACATTATCATAGCGTGGCTTATTTCAACTATAGTCGAGAGATTGTATTATAGGTAGCCCGAACTGGTAAGGAAATCCTTCCAACCCTATTCCCCGAGAAATTTGGTAAGAATCTCATGTTTTCTGCCCAGTGCATTTTTAATGCCATAACACAATCATAGCAGCTGTGAATATCCAAGGTAAACTTGCTGGTAGGCCTTAGATGGTTTTTATAGCCGGGAATCTTCTAAGGTCTACTATCCTGGCCATCTGCGGATTTCCAGCAGGCGGCTCCTTGAATTATTCTGATACAGTTAAAATGGCGGACCAACTTAAGTGGCTACGAAGAAGGTTCGTAAAAGGATCGTACAGCGATTGTAGGTCAATTTGAGTGTAATAATATAGATATTTTGAATTTATTAGTAATTTTGCACTCAACCATAAATCAGATCTATTATAAACCTGAGTAAGGAATGAAGTGGGTTAGAAATACAAGAAGATAACCTACGATCTGAATTTATTTCATTTCAGACTGGCTTATGACCTGTGTTAGTCATATTTAAGGTAAAGTTAACTTGTTTTTCGACGTGAATAAATGTAAGTTTGTTAGGAAACATAGTTGATTTAAGTCGCGTAAGAACGAAAAGGTTATCAATGGAAGTTAATATAACTAGTATTAAGATGTTAGCTAGACAATAAGATACCCAATTTCATCCTAGAATTTGTTGCTCTTAATGTCGCCACCATAATTTGTTTGTGATATATCCCTATAGCAATTTGTTTATTATATTATAGCAATGGCTATTTCAGTGGAGGATGTCCAGAGGATTGTGGACCAGATCGCTGAGAGAATGCAGGATAGCATGGAGGAGAACTTGAGAGTCTTATGGATATAAAATGGGATTTACAGGAGAGCATGAATGTTGTTGAGCAGGGTTTTTAGGAGGCGAAACGGGACCTGGAACAGGTGAAAGATAGGAAAGAGGATATTGTCACTGTAGTTGTCAAGGTTGTGGAGAATGTTGTTGAAAACATTACCGACAGGGTTTCTTAAGGAATAAATTCAGGGAGTACAATATTCCTTGGATGGACTGCAAACAAGTGCCACAAATGTGAGAGATAACATGTCGCGTTTACATGCCAGCTCTACTGAGGTAAAGAATAAGGTGGAGGCGATTCTAGTGGATGTAGGTAATGTTAAGACTAAAGTAGACACTATACAGGGCGATGTTATAAATGTTCAGACTAAAGTAGACACTGTACAGGGTGATGTAACAAATATTTGAACAGATGTTAATAATGCCCAGACTGATGTAAACGGAATTCAGCCCATCAACAAAATGCAGACAGAAGTTAATAATATGTTTATAGATGTTTCTGCTGTACAATCAGATATTAGTAAAGTAAGAACCAATGTAGGAAATGTTCACTCCGATGTTACAGGGATTCATGTAGGCATTAATAAAATGCAATCTGAAACTATTAATCTGAAAGATAGGGTCATTAATTTACAAAATAGCTCTGTGGATTTACAATGTCAGTTAAATAACATTGAAACTGTTCTGCAGTGCCGAGGCAGTCCACATAAAAGTGGCTTTCGGGTCTTGATCCACCACTACACAGTACATTATGAACTTTCGTTTTCATTCGACGCAACGCCGCAAATACGAAGAGGATATTACGCTACTGGAATCTACAACGCGCAACCAGCATGGCCGACAAACGACTCAGAATCTCCGGTGGTGAGCTAAATGACGCATTTTACTCAAGCTCTCTATTTTCTTCTTCAACGTAATTAAAATTCAGTAAATTCTTAGGTTTGTCAGTAAAGAAAATTCTTACAAGTCCAATTTCTCATAACGGTCATGTGGTAACAAATTTAATTCTCTAAAAGCTCATTTTCTTATTTCTATAATTACTGCATTGTCAATTTTGATTATTAAATTCGTTTATATAGATGCAATCTATCTTATTAGTAGTTAGCACTATGTTTAAGCCAAGCCTTTCTTCCCACACAAATCGTACTAGGGTTAATGATGGAATCATGCCAAGGCCTGATTTTAGGGATCTCACAAGTGTTCTTTCAGAGCTAGTTATTCATTATAAATGTTAGGTTGCAGCTTTATGTTGCGTCTTAGTGACGCCCAACAAACATATCAATTACATTCAGTAAATATCTTTGGAACACACAAAACGTGGTCGCTCATAGTAGGCCATATTTTTTATAATAACACCCGTCAGTAAACACGTTACACTTGGTGCTACCAACGTGAGACGAAAACCTTAGAACATTTGTGGAAGAAGGTTATATATATTGCTGTGCCTGTATTTTGGTTTTTCTTTTGTGTATCAGTGTATCAGCATGGCTGATGATAAAGAGATGAAATTGCGTAGTGGTCAATTCACTGCATAATCAGTCAGATCTTGAAGATGAAAACAGTATAGGGATGTCGGAGGTAAATCCCGATATCGAAAAAGTGCAGGAACACAAATAAATATGCTTAGAAAACTTACTTCTCCAACTTATGCAACAGACTAAGGAGAGTACGAATGCTCTAAACGAAAAATTAGAACAAAACAGTAGGGAAAGCAAGGAGAGTACGGAAGCTCTAAACGCAAAATTAGAACAAAACAGTAGGTAAATGAGTGACAAATTTGAGAAAATTAGAGGCGAGATCAAATGGGTATTGGAAGAAAAGACTAAATAAATTACCGGTATAGCAGATGTAGATAGAAATTTAGGAAAAGTGCAGGATGAGCTAGCGAACAGAATTAGTACACAGGCTGAGAATTTTAAAGAATTAGTTCAACAGGAAACTAAGCAGGTTAGAAAACAATTGGAGGGGAAATCGATAAAATTCAGGTAGCAACTAGAAAAGTTAAAGAACAGTTGGGGAGAAGAATTGAGAAAGTTCGAACAGAAATGATTACAGATGTAGATGATTTAAGGAAACAGAATAAATAAAGCATAAATAAGATTCAGGAGAAGCAGGATAAATTAAACGATAAAGTTGAGGCATCAGAAGGAAGTATTAGACTCGCAGTAAATAACATTGAAAGAAAAGCTGAAGAGAAAATTGCAGAATTGGAGAATAAATTAAAATCTAGAATGAGGCAGGTAAGTAATCAAAATAGGGCGGTCTATGTTAACAGTACACACCGTGAGATAGAACTAGGAAAATTTAGTAATCGGCAGGGTTGTCCAATGGAATTTATGAATGCTATCGAGAATAGATTTAGGGATAGATTAGAGGGTGGACAGATTGAATGGTGTCAGGTGATAGAAATTCTAGAGCAGGCATTTGTTGAGGAAACAAAAAACTGGTTTGCTGTATAAAGGGACATTTTCGAAGATATTGCAGACTTTAGAGCTAAGTTTTGCGACAAATTCTGGAATAAAGTGATACAATCACAGCATTGTGAGGGAATAGTTTGTGGGAGTTATAACCCTAGAGGCAATCACAGCATGACCGAGTACTTTTTAGAGCAGGTGCTTAACTGTAAACACATGGATGGCTTAAGAGAGGAAAGTGATGTAGTGAGTCTCCTATTGAGGCATTTCCCATTACGAATCAAGGAGGCAGCATCTATCCAGAATGTAAAGACCATTTCTCAAGTGGAGAATTTTCACAGTACATTCGATGCACTAGGCAGAGGTGGATATGAGGAAAATATTATCACAAACCAGTGAAACCAGAATAATAGGCCTAACGAAGGAAGGAGTCAGGATGTACAAGGGAACAGTGGCGAGAGACAGAATTTCCAAAGTAGGGGAAATAATAATAATAACCAAAATCAAAATAGAGGCAATGGATATGGTCAGCAGTATCAAGTTAGGAATAACTATCAACAGGGGAGGAACAACGATCAAAGGGGTAGAAATTATGGTAATAACGGGAATTACAACCAGATCAGGGGTCAGGGAAGTGATCAGCTTGGTGGTAGCAACGGTCAGCGTAATCAGGTGAACCTTGCACAGAACAACCAGACCAGCACCGTAGTGAGTGAAACACCTCAAAACCAGAGTAGGAATTTAAGCGGGAACCAGACTGCGATGTGACGTCAGTTTCTCAGTCTGTTAGATGCCCTGTGCTTACGCTCATACACGATAACTATGACCTAAATGTTAAAGATGAATTATTACGTGAATTAAATGATGAAGGTATTATACAGGAAGTGGCTAGCAAAAGCCCCGCTATTAAAATAAACGTGTCCGAGGCGCGAGCCGATGTTTTAATTGACGGTGGTTGCATGAAGAGTTGCATAAGTAGTGTCTTTTATGATAAAATGAGGGGAACAGGAGTAAATTTTGAAGAAATGCCAAGTAAAGTACTGCACCCGAATTCCGCATAGTCATAGCCTATATCCGCTGAAATGGAAAAGGATTGTAGGGAGGTCGATACCCAGCCAGATAAACCAACACTACCCTACTAGGATAATAACTAGGAAACTCTCCATACATACCGGCCATGCAACAACACTACTGATTAGTTACACATTTACTAGAAATAAAATACCCATAACATGATGGTAGGACGAGAATCTCGGATCTTGGGCGTGAACGGTGAAAGTTTAGACTACGTGAATTCTAGTAAATAATTCGCAGTATTATCGCATGTCGATTGCAAAATGAAAAGATGATCAGATTTATAAAAAACGAACAGGCAAACAAAAAAATGCCTGGGATTTATTGCTAAAATTACAAACAATAAACTCCCTATCACCAATAGAAATAAAAGCAAGTTAAAATAAAATAAATCACACGTCAGGTAGTCCTTCTATCTGTGTTATAAATGTTCATAAACAATGTCATTACAAAAATGTAATTATTTAAGAAATTAATAAAATGTTTACTCATTTAATAATCACCCTGTGGCTCTGTCACTGAAGCAGTCTGATCAGCATCAGCTGTTCAAGTATCAAAAATTAAGTTAACAATATAAACACCCTGAATTATACACATACGTGCGTAAAATGTGAATATATAAGATAATGATAATGATAATAATATCAATTAAATATAGTTGAAATATATACATTATATACACCTTTCTATGTTTAACATGGTATTAAAAATACTATTCGCACTATCAGTCGCGATCTGACAGTCCTTTAGTGTCTCTGTTTAAAAAAAACAGTTCTAAGAACAATGTTTCACACAACAATAAATTTTCAGGTATCTCTGGTAACTTGTCATAATAAGTAAAGCTTGTATATCGAACACTGAAGTTAAATATAGCTTAGAATACGTCGAGTAAATGAATAAAATACAATAAGATAAAGAGCGAATCAAAATTGCTTAAAAACCTCAAAATATACTTCGTGGATATTATACTGATACTCTCTGACATGAACAATTCAAATATTAACCCTTATGTCAGTGCTATTTACACATACTGTAACAATTCATTGCTGCACATGGCAATACGTTTCCTTCTCTCGTAATACGGTGAACAATATTCATAAATAGCGTCTGCTACGCAATAATCTTCATTACTCCGCACGGCATCACTTCAATAAGAAACCCATCTTGCTACAAACTTGTAGAAGAATCAGTGACTTTACTAGGTAAATACGCAATTGTATACTACCGTTCAGAGTTCACTTCTAACCATATCTCTCCGCTAAATTACTTAACCTCGTGCATTATTAACAACAATTACATGTTTGTTCACTACAATTCACCTCCCATAGTATTTCTTATTTCTTTCAATAGCGCTTTTCGTTCACTTAGTTCCATAATAGACTGTTTTTCCCCGTTACCAAATATAAACAATACTAACTCGTAGTTCGCTCGTCTTTACTAGTTAATAAATATAAATACATATCCTCACGCATCTGGTGTACATTTCAATGAATGAAATTATTCATATTTAAGCTTGTTTTAAGACATACAAGACCTCAGGTAGACTAACAAATCTCCTGTCATCTGTCATTTCAGTTTAACAATGTTTCCAATGAAATTGTTAATAACTATAGGCATCATTTGACCTCAATTTTCACTAATATGATCCTATTTTATAGTGTACTTTCATAATAACAATAATCCATGACTATATCATTGTCAAATAAATTGTATTCCGCAAATGGAATTTTATAACTTCCATATTGTTATAAATAAGTGTTTCAGTTATATTCCGACATAATAATGTTTGTCAAACAATGTTACAGCATTTTACAATTATGCTTTCCTTTATAATAATGCAATATAATTATGCAAATGTATTCTGTCGCTGTTACGCATTTGTAACTATCAATAACAATCTTAACGTTCAAAATATTCTTGCTATTGGAAAGAATTTCCAATGAAATATGTTACTATCGAAGCATTCCCTTATAAAACGAGTTTCGTTCGAAAGTAAGCATGTTAAAAACGATTCCTTCAAAAATATATAAGAAACGAAGTATCTAAGGTCAAAAATGAATGAAATTACGTCTGAAACGACACACGTAGACGTATTAAAAAATTACAGTAAATCTCCAAAATGTAGCTACAATAAACATAGGATAAAGATAAGAATATCTACAATGAAGTTGGTCACCCCTCAGTAACAACAAATACTACTGCAAAACTACAGATCTTAGAGCATTCAGTTTTTCTACCTTTCTGATGGTTTCTGGTGTCGTGAATACCTTCATTAGATGTGCTCGATGTTCGGCTCGAACTGCTGGTGCGAGTCGTCTGCGTTGGAAACGGGTTCCTGAAAAGCGCGTGCCTGCCATATGATCGCTCCCCGGTCTGGATCGTGCTGCGAACACCTGCGAGACAGCTCGTCCTTCTCGGCTAACTGCAAGTCTTCTGTTTCCAAGGTCAGCGACCTGGTATCTGGATCTCTTGGTCCAAACGACTGCGTGCGTCCATCTTCTTCTTCTCGTGTAGCAGATCGTCATTATCAATGTAGATCTGAATGTCCTGGGTTGATATCCCTTTCTGGTGGTAATAGACATCTTGCTTGTAGTATTGGAAGTCATCTCAGAATACTGCATGTTGTTAAGCAGTTGTAGATTTATCGATTCCCGGTCTTCTAGATCACTCTGAATCTCCAATCCATGGTATAAACTAACCTCCTTCAATTTGTTTAGTTGCTCATTATAATCTTCTCAATAATAGTTGAATAAATTTGTCCTCCCTGACTCAGGTTTTTAAGGTCATCTTGACTGTGATATTGTACTGTAGAATGTTGAATGCTGCGATAATATAGCAGTAGTAAGCAATGCTGCTGTTTATCGCTTCACTGATGAATAGTGCTATTGTAGCGAAGTCTTCTTCTAATGGTTGTGATACTGAATAAATGCTTTTCTCTTCTGTAGCTAGTGCATTTCTATTTCACCGGCTTCTCGTATTTCTTCCTCGGCGAATGGTTGATCTCCAAACGGTCCTACTTCGTTTGTCAGCCGTACTTCTTTATCATGGTAATGCTCTCCTGGACGCGTGACTGTAAACGTCCGCTCGGTTCAAGAAGCTGAGTAAGAGTCTTGGCTTCCCTCTCTGCGATGGCGCGCGTGCCAAAACTAGCCTGCTCTGCTAGCCTCGCACGGAAGCATTTTAATAGTAATATACCCGTAGTTTCTCTCCTAGCCAATAATTTATACTTCTATTTAACCAAATAAATTCCATGTTGTATTCTACACCTGTAGAAGTGTTCATATTGCTTTATATACGCCAAATTTATATAAAAGCGATTCTCACGAAATGTATGTGCCTCATTCTGATTGGCTGTTGAAATATCAATATAGAAGCTCCTGGATCTAGCCTCTTATCAGCGGGTCGTGTGCATAATTTGTTATTGTCGCCTTGACCAACCAAAACTGGTTTTCTGCTTGCTAACCTGAAGCCTCGTTCAATTTCCAGTCTCGAATGATCTGACTCTTCCTTAGTTAAAATCTCATTCACCGGGATATTTCCAAATAATAATTCCATAAAATGCTCCAAAATTTTCCAAAATAGTTTCATTATGCATCATTTACTTCCCAAATGCATACATAAATATTAAATTGTTTTAATTCCAAATTTCCTATTTTTCTCTCCCATGGTTCACAAGTCGGTTCGAACCTCGGCTCAGTCAAAGTCTTAAGCTGGGCTGAATTCGAGTTCAGTACTTTCGTTATTACAGCTGTAGGGAAGAAGTCTAAAGTCATATCAAAACAAGTTTTAGTAGACATAAATATTAATAATCACATAGAAAAGAAAATGTGTCTTGTTATACCAAATTTAGTGTTCAGTGTTATTCTAGGCTCGGATTGGCTAAGTAGAGTGTCTGGTAATATATGTTATGATGTAGGAAATTTAAAATTTAAATGAAATAATTCTGAGGCGGAAATAGCATTCAAAGCTCAAATTTGTAATTTGTTCTTTAAATGAGATATCACCAGCCGTAGAGCGGAATTCTTTAAGTTTTGTGGGCAGACTGGTCACGAACGTAAGTCTAGAGGACTCGTTACGCGATGCTGCATTTCAGGGGAATATTGATGATGAACAGTGTGTTCTGTTGTATGATGTGTTGTTGAATAATAGTAGAGTTTTTGATGATCGTATAGGGGTGGCAAATTGCTATTCCCGCTCGTTGAATGTTATTGACAGATCAGTATTTACCTGCCACAGGTACGCAGTGCCTTTCGCTTATCAGAGTGCAGTATAAGCACAAATTAACCAGATGCTTGAAGATGGGATCATTGAGCACTCAAACAGTCCAAATGTTAATTCTTTAATGACGGTACCTAAGGCAGATGGTAAAGTCCGTATTTGTTTAGACGCACGTTTAGTTAACACCAGAATTAGTCCAGTCCAGCTGAAGTCAATGTCAATAGAGGAATTGATACAAACATTTGATGGTAAAAGATATTTCACATGTGTAGATTTGAGATCCAGTTTCTGGCAAGTGCCACTTAAGTATGAAGACTGACCGTTCACAGCTTTTAGCCATACCGTAACTATAATCCTTACCAATTTTGCAGAACGCCATATGGTTTAAAGAGTAGTTCTGCAGCTTTAATTAGGGCATTAAATATTGCATTAGGAGATGACACGGGGGATTTTGTAACCATTTACATTGATGACATGGTAATTAGTTCACGCAGTTTTGAAGAGCATTTACGCCATTTAGATATTGTATTTCAGAAATTAGATAAGGCAGGCATCACGTTAAAACTATCTAAGTCGTCATTTTGTCAGTCTGAGGTGACATTTTTAGGGCATATATAGTAGGGGGTAACGCCAGAGGAAAGTAGAGCGAATAAAATACTCAACGCAGAAGTACCACAGACTGCCAAGCAATAGAAGTCTTATCTCAGAATTTTCAACTTCTTTCGAAGATTCATCCTTAAATACTCAGGGTTGGTGGAACCATTCAGGGAATTTTTAAAAATGGAAATCGATGGAGATGGGAGCCTAACCATGACAAGGCATTTCAGGTGCTTAAGGAAGGTTTCGCTGAAAGATAAGGAATATGTGGTAACGACAGATGCCCCACACATAGGTATCGCAGGGTTATTGTGTCAGAAAGACGAGGAGGATAACCTACGTATTGTATCTTTAGCCTTGCGAGGACTTTCAGCAGCAGAACAAATATACACTATAACCGAACCAGAGCTTCTTGGAATTGTTTTCAGCTTGGAAAAATTTAGGATGTACTTAGTAGGGGGGAAATTTGAAATTCATACAGATCACCCTGCGTTGTTGTGCATGAGAACTTGTAAAACTCAGTTCTAACCATGTAAGTAGGTGGATTCTTGCACTACAGGAATAGTAATTCACCGTAAAATATATCAAAGGCAAAGACAATATACTTGCAAATATTCTATCTAGGGACACTAATTTATGTAGGGATATTCCAGTTCTTAAAGCAGAAGAAGGTATTTTATTGTGTGCGCGTTTGTACAGTGGTAATAGGGCATCATTACAGACACTAAGTAATATGTTGGTAGAACAAAGAGATGACGTAACTTTATGGGAGCCACTTGCGAGATTGGAAGCAGGTGAAGCAGAAACTGTCAAAGTAGCTAGGTTCACATAAAAAATGCAGGACGGCCTTCTTGCACGGAAATGTAGGAAGGATCACTGGGCAATATGTGTTCGTACCACTCTTCGGGAGGAACTATTTTGGTTCATGCATAGGGAACTTGGACACTTTGGATCCACCAAAGTTTTCTATAAAATTGCTCATAACTTTATTTGGAATAAGATGGGAAGGGATATTAGGAACACCATAGCTAAGTGTGACATCTGTCAGAGGAGTAAATATCCAGTTAAATATCTAGTGGGAGAAAGATCGGCAGTTCTCACCAGTAGTCCCGGTGAACTACTGTGTGTGGATTTATTTGGCCCGATCGATATAGGACAGTACGGCTACGAATATATATTCATAGTGATTGACGCATGCAGTAAGTATGTCAAGCTATATCCGCCAAGGAAAGCCACGGGTCTTGCGTGTAGCCGTCTGATCGTAAATAAATATATACCTGAGTTTGGCATTCCGCTCAGGATATTATCTGACAGTGGACCACAGTTTACTGCAAAAAAAATGGAGAACCAGTATGCAGGAAGCTGGTATTACCAATGTTCATTCGTCTGTAAGATGCCCCCAGGGTAATTCTGCAGAACGACCATTGAGGGAAGTGGCTCGTCTTTTTCAGGCTCTAGTGCATGACAAGCATTCGGCTTGGATTGGACATCTTCCCAAAGTCGATACTTGGCTGAATTCTGTACAGCATGAGAGCACGAAAATGACACCATAAGAAGTTCATTTCGGAAAGAGACCACAAAATGAACGGGCTAGAGTATTGGGATTAAATGAGGGAACACAACCGTGATCGGATTATATTGTCCAGTTGGCGAAGCAGAATTTATCTAGATCAGCACAAAAGAGAATTCGCCAACAAAAAGAAACTAAATTCGACCAATTCGATCCGGGAGACCATGTCTTGCTACGGGTACTGAAACTGTCGAGTAAAATAGAAAAAGTCATGAGCAAGTTCTTCTATCTCTATGAGGGACCCTTTATAGCTACCAAACGTATTGGCAAAACTGCATGTGTGTTAGAGGATAATGAGAGAAACAATTGTACGGGTCTTATTGCACACTTGTAAAGAAGCATAATGAGACTCTGTTTTCGGGGAGTGTTCGGTTCATACGGTTGTTGTATAATATGTTTGCTTCTTATAATTACAAGGCAAAATGTGTAAAATAAAATGTCAGTAAGAAAGAAAAGCCTGAATTAAACAAGAAAAACAATTTAATATCAGATCAAATTGTGAATTATTAACACAGTTACTAATTTCCTATGGACTGAAACCTACAGTAAATACCCCAACAAGAATAACAAAATTTAGTAAAACCACTCCTGATCAAATTTTTGTAAATACAGATAAATATCACCATTCAATAGAAGTCTATTGTCCGGGTTTTAGTGACCACCATGGACAAATACTGAGTTTTTAAGTATCCGAAACAATCAATAATAATGATAATGGAGTAAAATCAAAGTGCCGGTCATTCACTGAATCAAATGTTACATATTTCAATGACTTATTAAATAAGGAAACATGGTCAGAAATTTATGAACTAGAAAATGTAAATGATAAATTTAATGCATTTAACAGTACCCTAAAACACTATTTTGAAATAGCATTCCCCTTTAAACGAAGAACTGTTCAAAATAACAAAACTAGCAATTGGATAACAACAGGGATTATAAATTCATGTCAAAGAAAGAAATGTCTACACAAATTATATAAACAATACCACACAACACCTGAATTCAATTTATACTACAAAAAATACACTAGCATATTAAATAAGGTAATAAGACTAGCAAAGAAAATGCATAATGATAATTTTATTTCCCAATCATTTAATAAAAACAGGGCTATGTGGTCCGTGATAAAGAAAGAAACTGGAAAATCTGCTAAAATACAAAGGAACATTACACTGACCAGAAATAATAAAGTGATTAATAATCCAGAGGAAATAGCAAACACTTTTAATGACTATTTTCTGGAAATTTCACAAAAATTATTAAATAAATCACAGGTAAATACACTAAATTCTAATAATAAAATAAATATATGCAGTGATTCTTTATTTATAAATCATGTCACAAGTGAAGAGGTAAGAATAGTTATAAAAGAGCTTAAAATAAATTCTGTGCTGGCATTGATGGCATCCCTGATGCAATTTTAAAGAAATGTGCAGAAAATATAATAAATCCACTTACGCACTTAATAAACAGTTCAATTCTCTCAGGAACTTACCCGGATATTTTGAAGTTATCAAAAGTAATTCCAGTGCACAAAAACGGTTCAAAAGATGAATTAAATAACTATCGTCCTATTACCTTACCAACTGGTATTGCAAAAATTGTGGAAAAAATTATGTATAAGAGACTGATAAGTTTCATAGAAAAAAATAAAATATTATCAAACTCACAACATGGATTCAGAACGGAAAAATCTACACAGACAGCAATTTATGAATGTAGTAATTGCATACTGAAATTAATTGACAATAAGGAACATGTAACTGGCCTATTCTTGGATTTATCGAAAGCATTTGATGTTGTTGACCATAAAATCCTCCTTACCAAACTAAATCAATATGGTATTAGAGGTCTAGCAAATAAATGGATCGAGTCTTACTTAACAAGGCGTAAACAAATAGTAAGCTTGAGACACAAGGATGATGGAAACAAATTACTGAATGAAACATTGTCCAATGAGGGAATTATTGAATTTGGAGTACCCCAGGGATCGGTTTTGGGCCCACTACTCTTTCTTCGATATATCAATGATATAACACAGAACGTTCATTCACATAAGAAAATTTTGTTTGCGGACGATACAACACTCGTAATAAAAGGTGAAACTAAACAGGTCATACAGCAGTCTGCTGACTCCGTTACAGGAGAGTTAACCAAATGGTCACAAGATAATCGCCTCATAATAAACTATAAAAAGACAATATGTCTAAATTTCCACACTATACAGAATAGGAATCCTGCGAAACCCAATATAACATTAAATGGTCATCAAATAGAAAATAAATCAGAAACAAAGTTTTTAGGACTATGGATACAACAAGACTTGAAATGGAATGAACATATACAATATCTGAATACTAATCTGAATTCGATGTGCTTTGCGTTACGTATTTTGAAAACCTGCACTAGCATGCACACATTAAGAAATACTTATTTTGCTTATTTCCATTCGTACTTAAGATATGGGATCATATTTTGGGGTATGTCGCCAGATGTACTAAGCACGTTTAGGATACAAAAGAGGGCGATTAGAATTATGGCAAATGTAAACTCTAGAGAATCATGTAGACCTCTGTTTAAAGATTTAAACATTCTCCCACTGCCCTGCATATATATCTTTGAAAGTATTATGTTTTTTAAAAAGAATTTAATGAATAAAGATGTTTTTCTTAAAACAAACAATGATGTTCATAGGCATAACACAAGACAAAATCAAAACATTCATATTTCACACACACAAGCATATATCAAAAAGGAACTTTTCACACTGGAGTTAAATTATACAATACAATAAATTACCCCAGTATATAAAACTGGCCCCAAAAATAAAAGCCTTTGATAGAATGTTGAAAGCTTATCTGCAGTGCCATTGTTTTTACTCAGTAGTTGAATATCTTAGCGTATAGGAGCGATGAAATCTATAATTATATTTTACTTTTTAATTTAATTGTAATACCTAGCTGTATGTTGTTGTATTTATAGAATTAAATTTTCATATTATGATAATAGAGTGAGGTGTAAATAGTTGTGCAATAAGATTGTATCTATTAAGATTTGCTATTATAATAAGTTAAATAGTTATAAAATTAGTAATATATACCTGTTAGTTCTTTTATTTTATAGATGTAAATTCTGACGTGTCCTATATGAAAAATGTATTGAATGCATGTATTTGATCATTTGGAATTAATAAAAATCTATCTATCTATCTATCTATCTATGTAAATAATTAATAAACAACACATATAAAGCACATCAACTCCCTCTATTTACATGAAAATTAACATGAATTAATTCAAGCAAATTATCTCTGAACAGAGATTGCAAATAACTCTCAGGACCTGACACTTGTCCTGTCATTCTACAATCATGTGCGCGGTAATGTGACGATGTGTACAAAAGTGAATAAGTACTGTTACGATTTGCGACCATCGGACAAACCGTCAGGGCACGATTACGTATTTATGTGAATATAGACCGGCATTTGGTAACACAAAACAATAAACAAAATTACAATAATATCCGACACTCACTGACATTAATTAAATACACAGAGACCCCCGCTCGGGATCTTGACCACGTATCAAGAGCACAACCAACGTGCCTTAAACAGGACTTCAGAATCAAAACACTCTACACTTACATAGCACGGATGACCGGGTGTCATCTTTATATAAACACCAGAGGTGTCAACCACAAAATCAAAACATGCAATAATAAATTAAATCACAATGCCAAACAGCGATTATATACAACACAAAACTTAATTAAAACGAGGCGCATGAAAATTACCATCTAGGTAGGGTGACCAGATCCAGTACTGAGAAGTAGAGGACAACACAGGAAAAATTTGAGGACATTAAGGGAAAAAAGAGGACAAATCTAAAAGTAATAAAACCATATAAGATACGATAAAAATTGAACTTCAAAATGTATTAATTACATTAGTAAACTTAGAACATTGCCACTGAAAATGTATATTATTCTGAAATTAAAAACATGAAATTACACTTAATTTGTAGACTATTTATATTTAACTGAGGATGATATTCCTGCCAACAATTTAGGTCTGTCCAACAGATATTTATAGAAGTCCTGACAAGAGTGTTCCTTAAAATTGTACTGCACCATTAATAGACCTTTCACAGATTCTATTTGCAATCTATTTCTTTAATCTGTCCATTGAGATGAAATCAATGAGAAAACCCTCTCCACATTAGCATTGTGACCTAGGATACAAAATAAATATTCTGCAATTTTAAGAAGCTCTGAGTAGCATTCAATATTTTCACTATCATTGAAATATTTTGCCCATTTTTGACTAGAAGTTAATTTAAGATATTCGCTGTTATTTGAAAACTTCTCTGTAAATTTACTCAGATTACAAAACTGATCAAAACATTTTGCATCATCAATGTGAATACCTTTCCCTTGTAAATACATAATACTTTTTTCAACATCAATGTATTCCATCTTCTTTAAAGTTAAACTCATCCACAAGAAACAACTGAAATCATCAAAATATGTTACCCATTTTGTCAAATATTCCAAAGATACTTTATATAACATCAATGCTTCATTCATAAATAAATCTGCTTCCTTATCATACCCCTCTTTTCGAACATTTTCTACTACATCTTTCACCTTCAATGAAATGAAAGAACCTTCATATCTATTTTGAAGCATAGCCTTGACACATTCCAACACATTCATGATTTCTAACACAGAACTCTCTTCTTTCTCTATTATCAAAATCTTTGAGTGAAATATTGACATTAGGGAATGCAGGTGCCACAAATAAGCTTCACTCAAATTATTTCCAAAAAAATTAATGAGAAGTTTTGGAGGATTTGGCACTGACAAGAAGTAAGACTTCAAGGGAAGAAACATTTCCAATAATCTCTCAACAGCAGGGAACAGAGATAGCCATCTTGTCTTGCTGTGGGAGAGTAATTGTTTGTAATTGTTATCAACAAATTCACAATATGACTTCAGCTGTTCAGTTCTTACAGTGTAAATTGAGAAATAATTATACAACTTAACAATAAGACAAACTATGTCCACATATAAAACATCAGTTCCATGTTGTATTGTATTATTCAATATATGAGCTGGGCAACCTATACCAGCCATATTCCTATTGACAACATCCTTTAAGTTAGTAAATACTTCTTGCCTTCTCTACGATTTAAACCACCAAAGTTAGTGTTCGTGTTGTCACCAGCAAAGGCCACACATTTCTCTACAAGACCTAAACTAGACAAGGTATCCTTAATATACCCTGCAATATATTCAGCCTTCTCATTAAGAGTTGTCTTTACTTCTACAACCTTAGTTTTAATACCACCCTGCTTATAATCGAAATATTGAATGAGAATAGGAAACATTTTCAGACTTCCATGATTACTTCCATCCGTACACACTCCATAACAAGATATACCTTTCATACATTCTACTGTAACATCAAGAGCATGTGGGCCTATTACTCTGTTTATTATACTTTCAGTTTTGGTTCTAGCTGAAGAAATTCTTTTGGCAACTTCCGAATCATAATAAATTGTCTGGTTCAATTTGGGTGTGCAGTCCATTGATCTTGGCACACTCCCACAATCCATTGAACCGGAAATCACACTACAAGACGCCACCAAAAGTTTTTTTAAACAACATCAACAAGACGAACTGTGGAAGGGAACCGACTGGGCCATTTTCAACCACAACCCGAGGTGTCTACCTTGAGAGCTGTCTACAGAATCCCAGACCCAGAAATGATACACACTATTCATATTTTAAAATAACACTTCTATTCATAAAACAAATTTTACAATAAACATAACATAAACAATTACATGCAGTGTAAATAAAAGAAAAGGTGTGGTACCTGACCTAGGATATAACTTACTTGCATTGACTCACAAAATATTTCTCTTAGGCCAAAATATTCATTCACATTAAATTATTATCAGTTGACTCGATAACATAAGGAAGGAGGCCTAACCAACAAAATTCCGCATAAGCTTGATTATACAACCTTCAGTTAAAGTCGGAAAACAATCTTCAATAATATTTAGTACCCGTCAATCAATAGGTAATGGCATAAGACACTAAATATATTAAATCTTGGATAATTCCTTTCTTAACCTGAGCGAACTCGGAACTAGATCTCAATTCGTCAAACTCTTTTAAACATGGAGCCTCAATTTTCTTTTGTCATCTAACAGCTGACAATCATAACACAGGTTATCCAGAACACAACAACCGATTACCCAAAAACAGAAGACGAACGCAATGCCAGCAAATACGAACCCCAACTCGAATAAAATAGAAACTTTACAAAATTAACACGGATCTCTACTAGGCAAACTAAACGTGGGTAAAGTGAAAGATTACATTTAAAAACCAGAAACGAATATTTAAAAGCTTTATCCACTCAGCAAGATGAAAGCCTCCCAACTACGTGAGCCAATCACGTTGGTGACGATAAGTTTATAAATAACATGCACAGGTAGATAAACATGCACCCCAGAAATATATAATAATCCACTTACTTCTCTTTGGAACCTAATACCTTTTAACAAATCTTCACAACTCCATTTAACCACATTTGGCCTCTTACAGAAATCCACGACATATAGGTTTGCTTCCCTTAAAGTTGCCTCAACAACAAATATAAACAATAATAAGGAGCAACTAATATTTTTCTTGTCGACAAGACCACTTAGGTATCCGTTTCAAACCGAAGCACAGACCATCACACACCCCATGAGTACACGTGGGTAGTTTATTGGCTGAGGAATAACCCACCCACCAAGGGAAGATGATTAAGAGAAGGAAGTAGATTTTGGATTGGCGAAAAAGGATAGAAAAATAGGAGGAGAGTCCCACAAAAGTTATGAATTTGACTTTCAATACATTTAGAAGCGGTTGCCACCGCAAATCTGTGCTCGGATACCTAAAGTGGGTACGAGCTTGGTCGAAGCTGACGGGAACCGCAGCTAAGACTTGGGCAGTTTGCCAGAGAGAGGCTGTAGTGTATTTCCTCCCAAGCACGAATAAAAGTACTATAGGGAAGGGTGATGGTCTGGCCAGACAGATAGTAAAAGCTTTATTGAGTATGAACGAGGGCATAAACCTAGGAAGAGCTAGGAAAGCCAGGATCCTGCCTAACTGTAGTATCAGAGAAATGATGAATCCAAAAACAAATATTTAATTTATTTAACAATTTAAAGAAGTTTGAGGAAATTAACAAGCGTGTAATATAATTTGGACAAACATAGTTCATTTAAACTTTTCAACAAATGGGGTCGCAGACCTCTCAACATTAAACGTTTGCTCCAGGCAATTGACAATTTACAAGGTTTCAAACCTTACATGTTTCTAAAATCTTTATAAGATTTAAACAAATAAACAATGAAGTAATTAAAGTTTGAACGTGAATTGGAGTACAAAGAGTGTACCTTAAGCAATTCTTGAGAGAATGTTCTAGAGAAAGTGACAACTTCGAAAATAACAATAATAAAACCATGAAAAATAAGATAGAAGTTCCTACAACTTCTTGTATTTATACAGAATTACTATATGAGAATTATACAAAAGAGGGCAGGGCACTTACTGTGAAACCTGAAGAAAGTTAAAAGGAAGTTTCTAGACTTCCCAAGTTTGAGCAGGAATCACTAGCCAAATGGGACAGTTTCCATTTCGTGAAACCTGAACATAACTCGCTCAAGAGTTTAAAGAATTGTTTTCCCTGATTATAGGAAAGGAACAATGTGATTTGAAACTTGTATCACACAAGCAATAATGCAGAATTTAATTAATGTTAAACTAGCACAGTTGGAAGGGCACTTCTTGAGTGACACCTTATAGAAAGTTACAATTTTATTAATATGGGTGGTTAGTAGAAGGTTGAGGAAAGATCATTGGGATATAGGATCAATGTTCATGGCCGTATTTAATATAAACGGACGATCGCGACGCGGTAGAAACGTGGAGCAAGCACTGGTTATCACTGTAGTCTCTATAAAAATGGATGCAAAGTTCACTATAGAAACACTAAAGTTTATGAGAAAGAAAGTTATTGCAATTATGGAAATAACTGATTGCACTATATAGGTGAGAGTCTATTTCTTGAAAAAGTTGTGATTTACAATTAAATGTACCATAAAACATTCCAGTGGTTCCAGCGGTGGAAGAAAGTTAGCTATTGCAAAAATTTGTAAGGAAGATTCCTCATTTTAAATATTATTGTCACAAGTGAGTGAAAAATACTTGACGGCAAGACTCGCAGATAGAGTACAAGATCTCGAAGGTTCCAGAACGACCTTAGCAGAAAAATGGGGTTGAGAAAATCCAACGGAGGAACTAGCTTGATGAATTATAGACAGCGGGTATTAGGTAATATCCCACGTAGTGAGGGGATTTCTCATTTGAATAGCTTAAGAAAAGCTCTTTTTTAGTAAGGTTGGCTTATACAAGCGAAAGCTCAACATGGCAAATCCCACGAAGAATGATTTTTACCCCAAAATAAATACTTTCACACTGTCTATAAAAGTATCATTAAAAACAAGTGGAAGTTAAAACCATGAAGATGAGGTTAAAACTTTTAAAATGGTACTTATCTTGATTTCATGTTGAAGGCGAAGTTCCGTACTACTTTGCCAACATGGCGTAGAAGAGAGTATGCCTCTTGGTTTGAGGAGGCTAGCTCGAGAGGAGCTTTAACTGATCGAGTCAACTGCCGACTGAGAAGTGAGACCTGTTCAACGGAGCACGGAGGGACCAAGGAAGGGGAAAAGAGAGGGGGGGTAGGAGACAAAAGGAGAACATATAAACATTGCCAATGTTACAACAAAAAAATGGTCTCTTGGAGAGCTGGTCTTCAAAGAGTTGACAACAGATGATACTAGCGCAGCATGGTGAGTAAAGAAGTAGACGTAGTTCTCTTGCTCATGGAGATAATAGCTGGCAATGGTAACAAGATCTGGTGGCCAGATGGATATGTAAGTCCTCTCGCACCAGGAGGAATTGAGTAGCTTCAGATATTCGCTGCGAGATGACGCTAGGTGGGTCATAGAATATATATCTAGAACAGACTTATGAAGACATAAGAGATTTGCCTATCAAGGAAAAAACAAAAGATCACTGTTGGTGTTTGACAAAGAGAAAGGAAAGAACATGCAAAAGCATTGAAAATTATAATCTCTCGTACCGTGTATTCCAAGAATGCACCATACTGGGAGGGGAAAACACCAACAGGGAACAAGAAAAACAAGTAAACATTTAAAGGTAATAAGCAATTGCGGAGAAGTAGTCTTGTGATCTGACCATTAGTGGTCAAAACTCTGACTACCCTGACTCTCCCATCTCTTCCAGGGTAACACTCGGTCACTCTTCCAAAAGGCCAGACTAGGGGGGGGTGAAACATCCCTAACTAAGACCAAGTCCCCCACTTTAATGTCGGGACTGGAAAGAAACCACTTCTGTCTCCCTTGCAAGGAAGTTAAATATTCCAAGTTCCACCTCTTCCAAAAGGAATTGCGGAGGGCTTCAAGTTTACGCCAAACAATAGGTAAATCAGAATCCCTGAAAGAATTAGGAAGGGGAGGAGGGGCAGAGAGAGAAGTGCGTGTAAGGAAGCGACCAGGTGTAAGTGGAAGGAGGTCATCAGGGTCATTGGAAAGCGGAGTTAAAAGGCGAGAATTAACGACATCTTCAATCACAAAATAACTAGAAGCTGAGGGAAATAAAGCACTAGTAAAGATTGCGATACGATGAGAAAGAAGAATTGACAAGTTTAAAAAAAGCGTATAGAAACAAGTACATCTATTCAAGATAAGAATATACCAAATAAACAAAGAAACTATGCGAGTAGAAAGCAAGAACGCCATAGGTAACAAACTAGTAGCCATAAACAATGACCTCAAGTTGTAATGAGTATCAAAGGGGTTACTCAGAAAAATACTTAAGTCAGCGAGAAACGTGACATAACGAGTATAAATGCAAAAACACATCGAATGTGACGACGAGAAAAAGTAAGTTTGTTCATCAATGAACATTAAGATCGCAAAATATGTAAGCAAAGTGAAATACATGAGCGCGTGAGAAATACGCAACGAAGTTTTGAAGCAAGAATCGAAGCAATTGTAAGATACGAGCGTGAGTAAGTGAGAGACGTAAGCAAGCGCGGCCTTGACCCACAGAGTACAGCGAGATAACAAATATAAATATCTGAAAGAGTCCTTGACTAGAACAAGTTTATTTTGGGAAGTAGGTGAACGGCTTCTGTACTTGCAGGAGCGGCTCACTAGACAATGCTTGGCAATCAGCCAAAGTTGAGATAAGAGAAACTTGCTTTGAACTGTGTCAAGCGTACAGGAAATAAACAGTGACTTGACCTTAATCGGGCTTGTATACAAACAAGTCTGACAAACAAGCAGTTCAAAGTACACAAACAACATTTGTTGAATCAGCTGTGACTTAAAGCAGATATTCGGGTTGGACGACATGCAGTCAATCGTAACTTGGACGTGAACAAACAATTTAAAGCTATATGAAATAAAGTAAGAAATCAATTTCGCATGATTTAGAGGATCACGGAATCCGACAATTTTCGACAGAAAAAAGCTTGATTCTTCCGAAATAGGAAGAGAAGCCGGGACGTTGAGAAGAAGGTTATGCATAAGAATAGTTATTCTTGATGTTAGAGAATTCAGATTTTCAAGCGGTTTCAAAAGCGGCTTCCAATTGTGTGGAAGGGGGGAGGAGCCGACCGTGGCCGTCCTTCTAAATAACGAAAGAAGTGAAACATAGCTCACAGCAAAGTGATGGTGACTGATAGCCATAGTTTTACACAAGGGGAAGATAGTTTTCGAGAAAGAGTTTAAGCAATTACCTGCTATAAAAAATGACATGAGAAGGTAAACGAAATAACTCAAAGCAAGGCAAACTTGAATTGCTATTTTATGAGGAAAGAAGGAAAAATCATTTAAACATCTTAACAAGGTGGCGTAGTTGTTCACGATAAGACATCGTTTCGGCAAGTGTTTTTCAAAAATATTGAGATCTGAAACATGAGCATTCTCTTTTTCAGAAATGGGATTTATGTCAGCTGTAACGAAATGACATTGCGCTTTGGTTTGAACACTGGGATGTTTGATTTCACCAGTAATAACCCAACCAAAATCGGTGTCTCTGGCGACCACGATTGAAGATAACTTACGTGTTTGTTTGCGAATGCACTTCCAAAAAACATTGGCACTGAAAAGTACATCAATGGGACCTTGAGCATTAAACTGAGGATCAGCTAACCTTAAGTGCGAAGGAATCTTTAAACAGGAGGTATTAATAGAGTGACTTGGAGTGTCCTTGCCAATACTGGTAAGAATGAGACAGTTTAAATTAAGGTTGGTGTTTCTTTGGCAAACGTCTCTGATTTTCAATTTTGAAGACTGCAAGACTTGAATTTTCAAATTGTCAATGCCGGTCACATTGATAGAAGTAGGCGATGACGAAAGACCTAGTTTTTTAATCAACGATTGCGAAACAAAGTTATGAGTTGAAGCGGAATCGAGAAGACCACGGGTTCTAAACCAATTTCCAAATTTATCTTGGATTTCGAATTGTACAGTGGTCAAAAGGGTTTGCGCACTATGAAAAGTTTCGGCGTTAGAAATGCAGGAAGAAGCATTAGTTTGTTCGGAGCTGCTCTGCATGGAGCTTGAAGAGGCAGGTACTGATGACCTCGATTTATCGTGAACGTGCAATAAAGAATGATGCGGTTTTTTGCAATGAAAACAGAGATTGGATGACGTACAGTTCGAAGAAGAATGCTTAGGTGACAAGCAGTTGAAACAATGTTTGCTATTCAAGACAAACTTCCTTCGATCTTCGACAGACAATTCTTTAAAGGATTTGCACGAATACAATGTGTGAAGCTTTTTACAGAGCGTGCATTTTAAAGATTTGTTGAGCGGCCTGATATGTTCTCTTGCATGATTGAAAGAAGAACGGGTTTGCTTGTTCTCGACAGATGGGGGCTGATGTCCCTTTGAAAAAGCAAGGTTTTTCTCAGAAATGTGAGACTGATGATTCGTTTCGACCTTTTCGCACTGAAATGCGAGTGCTGTAAGGACTTGGCATCGGCTGTTAAGAAACGAGATTAAGTGTTCGAAGGAAAATTCTTCCTTGCGAGCGAGTTCGATCTCCCAAGCCTTTAAAGTTGAAAAATCGAATCTTGATGTAGCCAGATGAATGAGTATGGTGTCCCATGTTTGGACAGGCTGCTTAAGTTGGTATAATGCTCTGACATTCAACTGTATAGAGTCCAACAGGTTTCTTAAAGAGGTGACGTCATTAGGTTTGACGGCTGGTAAGTTGAAGAGACAGCGTATGTGGCGAGCTACACTCAAACGTAAATTGCCATATCTCTCTTTAAGGAGATTAAAGGCGATGTGGTAGTTGTCTGCGCTTAAAGGCAGTGACTCCACTAAGGCTAAGGCCTCACCTTCCAAAGACACACGAAGGAAATAAAATTTATGAATATCGGGGATCTCAGTACTTTCATGAATTAGGGAGCAGTAAAGTTCGTAAAAAGAATACCATTCACCTTCCTTGCCTGAGAAGTGCGGTAGGCTTATCTTAGGAAGTAACGGTTTCGGTTTGTTCTTGTGAACTGAAGCGGGTGCGAACTGGGCCGGATTGATGACCTTAGTGTCCGGTTCTGAGATATTGCGGATCAGTTGGTGGGCCTTTGCAATCCCTTCAAAGTACAAGGGTTCGACCTCGTCCCGATACGATTGAAGTTCTGGGCAAGCGGATTCAATCTCGGTTTGAATTTGATCATAATAATCATAAGACCGTTCGTACAACTTAAGGCGATGTGTCAAGATGTCTAAATCACACTCGGCGGGATTTAATTTGCTGATGAAATTTCTGAATCTAGTGAGTTGCCCTTTATAGGAAGAACGTCTAGCAATGAGAGTTTCATCTTTTTCAGTAGGAGCCATGATAAAGAGAATAAATTGAAATACAACTCACGAAACTGTAGAACCTTGGAGATGCTGTCAAGTTTGCAGCAGCGAATGGGTAGAAAGAACAGGACACACCAAAGGAGACAGGAGCGGCCTCTTTTCCGTTCACAGGCATTGCATGATGTAGTTATAGCTGAAAAATCCAAAGCAGATATTAATAATTTGCCAAGTATTGTCAAATGACACTTGACAAACAATGGACATAGCAAATGGACTCTCCCGGGTTTCTGGTACCAAACTTTGGGTAGTTTATTGGCTGAGGAATAACCCACCCACCAAGGGAAGATGATTAAGAGAAGGAAGTAGATTTTGGATTGGAGAAAAAGGATAGAAAAATAGGAGGAGAGTCCCACAAAAGTTATGAATTTGACTTTCAATACATTTAGAAGCGGTTGCCACCGCAAATCTGTGCTCGGATACCTAAAGTGGGTACGAGCTTGGTCGAAGCTGACGGGAACCGCAGCTAAGACTTGGGCAGTTTGCCAGAGAGAGGCTGTAGTGTATTTCCTCCCAAGCACGAATAAAAGTACTATAGGGAAGGGTGATGGTCTGGCCAGACAAATAGTAAAAGCTTTATTGAGTATGAACGAGGGCATAAACCTAGGAAGAGCTAGGAAAGCCAGGATCCTGCCTAACTGTAGTATCAGAGAAATGATGAATCCAAAAACAAATATTTAATTTATTTAACAATTTAAAGAAGTTTGAGGAAATTAACAAGCGTGTAATATAATTTGGACAAACATAGTTCATTTAAACTTTTCAACAAATGGGGTCGCAGACCTCTCAACATTAAACGTTTGCTCCAGGCAATTGACAATTTACAAGGTTTCAAACCTTACATGTTTCTAAAATCTTTATAAGATTTAAACAAATAAACAATGAAGTAATTAAAGTTTGAACGTGAATTGGAGTACAAAGAGTGTACCTTAAGCAATTCTTGAGAGAATGTTCTAGAGAAAGTGACAACTTCGAAAATAACAATAATAAAACCATGAAAAATAAGATAGAAGTTCCTACAACTTCTTGTATTTATACAGAATTACTATATGAGAATTATACAAAAGAGGGCAGGGCACTTACTGTGAAACCTGAAGAAAGTTAAAAGGAAGTTTCTAGACTTCCCAAGTTTGAGCAGGAATCACTAGCCAAATGGGACAGTTTCCATTTCGTGAAACCTGAACATAACTCGCTCAAGAGTTTAAAGAATTGTTTTCCCTGATTATAGGAAAGGAACAATGTGATTTGAAACTTGTATCACACAAGCAATAATGCAGAATTTAATTAATGTTAAACTAGCAAAGTTGGAAGGGCACTTCTTGAGTGACACCTTATAGAAAGTTACAATTTTATTAATATGGGTGGTTAGTAGAAGGTTGAGGAAAGATCATTGGGATATAGGATCAATATAATATAAACGGACGATCGCGACGCGGTAGAAACGTGGAGCAAGCACTGGTTATCACTGTAGTCTATAAAAATGGATGCAAAGTTCACTATAGAAACACTAAAGTTTATGAGAAAGAAAGTTATTGCAATTATTGAAATAACTGATTGCACTATATAGGTGAGAGTCTATTTCTTGAAAAAGTTGTGATTTACAATTAAATGTACCATAAAACATTCCAGTGGTTCCAGCGGTGGAAGAAAGTTAGCTATTGCAAAAATTTGTAAGGAAGATTCCTCATTTTAAATATTATTGTCACAAGTGAGTGAAAAATACTTGACGGCAAGACTCGCAGATAGAATACAAGATCTCGAAGGTTCCAGAACGACCTTAGCAGAAAAATGGGGTTGAGAAAATCCAACGGAGGAACTAGCTTGATGAATTATAGACAGCGGGTATTAGGTAATATCCCACGTAGTGAGGGGATTTCTCATTTGAATAGCTTAAGAAAAGCTCTTTTTTAGTAAGGTTGGCTTATACAAGCGAAAGCTCAACATGGCAAATCCCACGAAGAATGATTTTTACCCCAAAATAAATACTTTCACACTGTCTATAAAAGTATCATTAAAACAAGTGGAAGTTAAAACCATGAAGATGAGGTTAAAACTTTTAAAATGGTACTTATCTTGATTTCATGTTAAAGGCGAAGTTCCGTACTACTTTGCCAACATGGCGTAGAAGAGAGTATGCCTCTTGGTTTGAGGAGGCTAGCTCGAGAGGAGCTTTAACTGATCGAGTCAACTGCCGACTGAGAAGTGAGACCTGTTCAACGGAGCACGGAGGGACCAAGGAAGGGGAAAAGAGAGGGGGGGTAGGAGACAAAAGGAGAACATATAAACATTGCCAATGTTACAACAAAAAAATGGTCTCTTGGAGAGCTGGTCTTCAAAGAGTTGACAACAGATGATACTAGCGCAGCATGGTGAGTAAAGAAGTAGACGTAGTTCTCTTGCTCATGGAGATAATAGCTGGCAATGGTAACAAGATCTGGTGGCCAGATGGATATGTAAGTCCTCTCGCACCAGGAGGAATTGAGTAGCTTCAGATATTCGCTGCGAGATGACGCTAGGTGGGTCATAGAATATATATCTAGAACAGACTTATGAAGACATAAGAGATTTGCCTATCAAGGAAAAAACAAAAGATCACTGTTGGTGTTTGACAAAGAGAAAGGAAAGAACATGCAAAAGCATTGAAAATTATAATCTCTCGTACCGTGTATTCCAAGAATGCACCAACACGAGAACCAACCTCATCTATTTGCCACATTTTTACATGAAAAATAAATTAATTTAAAGGCAAACTATTCCATATCGATTCATATTTTGGTAGAGCCAGTTACGACGAGGTTTACGAAGCAAGACATCCGATTGAGTAGCTAAAAGCTACTCAATATTCGTAGACTACATGATGTTATGTCTTTTCCAGATCATGTCCCAACACACAATAATCATTGCATCGAAAAAATACTAACAGTTGTTACTAAGGGAACCATCTTCACTTGGCAAGGAAGAACACCACTCCACATGCTGACAAGATTACTGCGTTCACCACCAGGCGAAAACGACCTAATTGTAACCTTCACCAAGGCGCTGCTGCACTCTAGCGTAGATAAAGAGCACTACCACATCTCAACTCCCAAGAATTTGCATGCAGCCGTCAAAAATCATGTGTCCTACAGTCGAGGCGAGTTAGTATCGTTACATACTCCCTCCCTTCAAACTTGGCGCTGGTGAAGTACCAAGCCAACGTAATTGTCAAACTGAAAATGTACATGCACAAATACCAATCTTCAACAAATATCAACCTTCAATACCCAAATTCATCACTTCAAAACTGGTTTAGTTTTAGGCATGCATTAAATGAGAAGGTAGAAATAAACACTTCTTCACAAGTTCGTTCAAAATCCACCACCACAAGTTTGACTACACACAGGTCGATGATAGTTCAGGCAGAAGTCAGCGTAGCTAATGGTACATCCCTTTTCATGCCAAGAAAATTGCATCTTACATGTAACATGATACATCAGATAACTTGTACAGACAATAATACATCATGGTATACATAATTCATCATTTCTTTCGAGGATAAGTGCAGATTTGCTTTAGCTTCCAGATGACAGTTCCACCATCCTGGCTGGCCACAGATAGTCTTTACAGTACATCCGAAATCTTCTACGCAGACGTATCAACGATGATAGCAGCTGAAACCGAATTCGACTAGGCGAGTATCGTTTTCATGGAATAGTTTACACAAACGTTTGATATTAAACAATATAAACAAACAATATCATTACATATATCAAAAATATGGCAGAAATTTTCCTAACGCAAAACCTATCTCAGAATATCCACACCTTTTACAAAATATTTAAGTTTACACATATTTTAAATAAACAATTAGAAGTGTTGATGAGTACTCAATGCAATCAAGAAAATGTAGAATTGACAAACCAAATTCATAACAATTACAGTGAAGCAAGCAAATCCCAGATGAAAAATGAGTTCTTTAGTATTCCCCCCCCCAAAAAAACCTAATATCCCCAAATGAACGTTGGCATAAGTCCCCAATCACACATCTGTCTCAACTCATTTAGTCTACAAGCAAGAAAAATCTACCCAAGAAAACCATTAACAGATTCGAAACCCAAGGAAAAAAGAAAGAAAGACCAAGAAAACAACAATAAACGAAGTATCAATTGACCACACGTGCAGACCTAAGAAAACCCCAACACCTTCACACACACACACATCATTGCATAACCTCCAAATTCACCAAAGAAAACAGTTACGACCCACAAATATCCCCAAAATGTTCCACCTCAATATAAATAGGAGTTCGTTAAAACCGTGACACATTACCACAAATACCCTTTAAATAAACAATTACCTTTAGGCTGTCTCGGATGAGATTTTCAACAAATTCACTTCAACGAAACAACGTCTATTACCACATTAACTTCATGACTCACACACAACTCACCTGTAAGTACCTACTTCCTCAGTTCAACAAGCAATAATAAGTGCACAAGGTCACTACTCGGAGAAACTATTTCGGAATGGTTAGTAAATACTTACCATTAAATACATATTCAGCTTATGCCACCTAATATTTGAGTCCCATACCTCCATATACGTTAGGATCTTAAGCTGAACTAGGATATTTTACCACAAATACCCTTTAAATAAACAATTACCTTTAGGCTGTCTCGGATGAGAATTTCAACAAATTCACTTCAACGAAACAACGACCATTACCACATTAACCTCATGACACACACAACTCACCTGTAAGTACCTACTTCCTCAGTTCAACAAGCAATAATAAGTGCACAAGGTCAGTACTCGGAGAAACTATTTCGGAATGGTTAGTAAATACTTACCATTAAATACATATTCAGCTTATGCCACCTAATATTTGAGTCCCATACCTCCATATACGTTAGGATCTTAAGCTGAACAAGGATATTTTAACGACCCTATTTATATACTCGGCTACCATTGAAAACATTTACAATAAAACATAACTTTCCCCATAAAAACAAGAAACAAGAACAAAATCCCTCCCCAAATTAAAGGACAAATTAGTGATTCACATTCATACCAACACAATACACTAACGCACAATTATGCCACCTTCCTCCAGAACCAGTATACAATTTTGAAGATTCAAATAAAGGTCACGTTACTACAAACACGCACCAAAGCATCATGTAGGTCATACACGATCTTGAAAATTCAAAATTATTACTGTAACACAAAATGAAACTCCTCTCCGTACCAACAAAATGTCAAAAGCCATTTAGAAAATTCTAACCTTTCGCCTATACACCAACTTGACGCAAAACAATGAGTCACTCTGGTCATACACAATGCCGAAGATTCCAAATAGAGACATTTATACACAATACACACAAATCCATCCATCGCTCATCAAACATACAATTCATACAGAACATACATACATACATGTGTGTGTTTCCAAAGATCAAACACAATTTTGAAAATACAATACTGTTCGTACAAGATCACCACAAAACCTTCAGGAATTATGATTCATTCTGGCATCACACCAACGTCTAAGGTGATTATACGACCCACATAAGTCGCACCGCCTACCTTGATATGTATCACTCTCAGCATATCTCCGGTTGGAACGCCCTTGAAAATTATGGTATGGACCAGAAATAGGAACAACATCCTGACATACCTCTCCTTGAAATAAAGCATTATTAAAACCCTGAACAGGTTGTCTTCCTCCAGACTGAACAGCACTCGTCCACTGAAAAACAGGCTGAGAACCAATTTGCCCAAAGGTACCCTGAATAGAAGAACATGGTAGCGATGAATTTGCCATGCGAACAGCATCTGCCTTTTTAAACTTCTCAGCAGTAAGAACAAGATCATAAAACTCCTTATAAGTCTTAGGCCTAGCACACATGGTTAAACAAAATCTATAAATGGGGTTAATTCCTTCGACTAATGAGGCAACGATTTGCTCCTCCGACAACTGAACAGCAAATACTTTAGCATAATACCTAACATCCACAAAATAATCGTTCAGTGTTTCATCCATTCTCTGTCCTCTGAATAAATAGCTCCGATGAAGATCAGACAAGGTGTACGGCGTAATAAAATAATTTAAAACTTCCATTTGAAAATTAATTAAAGAATTTCCAGCAGACATGTTATTAATTAAGATCTGTCTAAGCATACCCGAAGTGCAAGGAAACACCATTCTAAATATTTGACGTTCGGACAGTCCAAACACCACAGCACTGTCTTTTAATTCTACAAATTTCCTAAGGAATTGCTCTAATAAATCATTCTCCGTACCATTACAGATGTGAAAATTCTTTAAAATCAAGGCTATCGGATTGGGTAACATAGAAAATCTAACATTGATATCTGACATGACATTTCCAGGGTCACACACTTGAGAAGAATCTCCTAAATTCAAATTATGCTTCATCAAATTATGCTCGACAACATCAGTTACATTAATTAAACTTTCACTGGTTTATACAGACTTCACACAACGAGAAATTCCAGAAGTTAGATTAATTGAGGCATTTGCACTATTTTCTCTCAATAAGGACCTAGATGACAAGCTGTATTCATTATTTAAATTAGCCTGGTCAATAATATTAGGCCTAGCTGAACATGACATATTTCTCGAAGGCTGATTAGACGACCCATTCCGATGCTGCATAACAGCAGGATTACTAATTCGTAAATCATTTATAGACAACACAGATTCTACATCTTCAACCAAATTATTATCAACATTCTCTTCACACCGATTACCATTCTCAGAACCTCCACCGATTGACGACGCCAAAGATTCACATTTATAATCACCGGTTACACCAGAAAACATACGTTCGTAAACAACAGCCAACCTATCACGCAAACTTGACAATTCATTTGCAAATGAAATACCGTCCTCAACTTTTGACCAGACATTAATCAAATCAGCCAATCTCAATAACCAATGTAGAGCACGCCACCTTAATTTATTTCTCTGATATTCAGACGAATCGATAACACCATCCAACGAAGCACAAGCACTTAACAAGTTTGAAACAGATGTAATGACACCAGACTTACCCAATTCCCAATATTCACAGTTAATAGGCGGGATATTTACCGGAGCATCACGTAAAGACCTCAACACAGCCAAGTCAGCTTCTCTATTTCCCTGTGGAATCCTTCCACGAATCAAGATTTCAAAACCCAATTCATCTTTCCTCAGATAATATATGTTTGGAAGAACTCGTTTTTCCATTACAAGGTGGGTTGGTATACATGAAACATAGAACACAAAGATTAGTAACATTTACAGAATATAACTCTGATCATAATTTATTTTTGCTATACCACTTCTAGTTCCTAACTCTGAACAACTCTCAAAATAGACATAAATGTGTTAAACACGTAAAACCACGCTCTGCTACCAGTGATAACATTCCCACAACCCATTGAACCGGAAATCACACTACAAGACGCCACCAAAAGTTTTTTTAAAACAACAACAACAAGACGAACTGTGGAAGGGAAGCGACTGGGCCATTTTCAACCACAACCCGAGGTGTCTACCTTGAGAGCTGTCTACAGAATCCCAGACCCAGAAATTATACACACTATTCATATTTTAAAATAACACTTCTATTCATAAAACAAATTTTACAATAAACATAACATAAACAATTACATGCAGTGTAAATAAAAGAAAAGGTGTGGTACCTGACCTAGGATATAACTTACTTGCATTGGCTCACAAAATATTTCTCTTAGGCCAAAATATTCATTCACATTAAATTATTATCAGTTGACTCGATAACATAAGGAAGGAGGCCTAACCAACAAAATTCCGCATAAGCTTGATTATACAACCTTCAGTTAAAGTCGGAAAACAATCTTCAATAATATTTAATACCCGTCAATCAATAGGTAATGTCATAAGACACTAAATATATTAAATCTTGGATAATTCCTTTCTTAACCTGAGCGAACTCGGATTTAGATCTCAATTCGTCAAACTCTTTTAAATATGGAGCCACGATTTTCTTTTGTCACCTAACAGCTGACAATCATAACACAGGTTATCCAGAACACAACGACCGATTACCCAAAAACAGAAGACGAACGCAATGCCAGCAAATACGAACCCCAACTCAAATAAAATAAAAACTTTACAAAATTAACACGGATCTCTACTAGGCAAACTAAACGTGGGTAAAGTGAAAGATTACATTTAAAAACCAGAAACGAATATTTAAAAGCTTTATCCACACAGCAAGATGAAAGCCTCCCAACTACGTGAGCCAATCACGTTGGTGACGATAAGTTTATAAATAACATGCACAGGGTAGATACACATGCACCCCAGAAATATATAATAATCCACTTACTTCTCTTTGGAACCTAATACCTTTTACCAAATCTTCACAACTCCATTTAACCACATTTGGCCTCTTACAGAAATCCACGACATATAGGTTTGCTTCCCTTAAAGTTGCCTCAACAACAAATATAAACAATAATAAGGAGCAACTAATATTTTTCTTGTCGACAAGACCACTTAGGTATCCGTTTCAAACCGAAGCACAGACCATCACACACCCCATGAGTACACGAGAACCAACCTCATCTATTTGCCACATTTTTACATGAAAAATAAATTAATTTAAAGGCAAACTATTCCATATCGATTCATATTTTGGTAGAGCCAGTTACGACGAGGTTTACGATGCAAGACATCCGATTGAGTAGCTAAAAGCTACTCAATATTCGTAGACTACATGATGTTATGTCTTTTCCAGATCATGTCCCAACACACAATAATCATTGCATCGAAAAAATACTAACAGTTGTTACTAAGGGAACCATCTTCACTTGGCAAGGAAGAACACCACTCCACATGCTGACAAGATTACTGCGTTCACCACCAGGCGAAAACGACCTAATTGTAACCTTCACCAAGGCGCTGCTGCACTCTAGCGCAGATAAAGAGCACTACCACATCTCAACTCCCAAGAATTTGCATGCAGCCGTCAAAAATCAAGTGTCCTACAGTCGAGGCGAGTTAGTATCGTTACAGATCTGTAGGAGGAATGATGACGAACGGTATGGAATGCCAATGCTCCTTCCGCAGCTAAAACGCGATTCGTTAATGCTGTAGTTGATGTGGAAGAAAGCTTGTCTATAGTTTGGGAACTGCCGCAGCCTTGTACACTTTTTTTTGTGTTTATTTGAAGAAATGTGACTATCCAAATCTTGAGAACCTACGAAATTAAATGAGAATTTTAAATAAATAACGCTCTTTTAAGATTTGTAATATAATAACTTGTCCGTTGCACACGGTAAAATGTTTCTTAAAATTTATATTACAACTAATTTTATATAAAATTGACGAAAGCAAGCTGTGTTGTTCACGGTAAAATTATTTTATAAAATTCGTGGATGTATCAGGATCGCCATCTACCGATAAACTTCTGAACCAAGAATCAGCTGTTCAACACACATTGGTTTGAGAGTATGGCTCCAACAAACAAAGCAAAAATTGCAGCTTTAGCTACAATTATATGTCGTACAGTGGTAAAAAGGAAGAAATGAAATGCTAGGAAGTCCTGGCCTCGGGAATGGATAAAAAGAAGAGAAGAGTAGAGGAATGCTGCCCTTGGTCGAAAATGAGTTGAGAAAATGAGAAGATCAGAATTCATATATGAATTTTCTAAGAATGGAGGAAAGCAGTTTAAAAACTCCTACATCTTGTTGGTCCCAAAATTATTCGACAGGACACTAACATGAGGCAAGCCATTTCTCCTGAAATGAGACTGCAAGTGAGTTCGAAGCCCGTTTATCTTCGCCTTCACATCAGCCTGGCTTGTGTTCGGTCGAATTCGTGAAACATTTTCGGCGATTGAGATTTCTGCCTCCCTTCTTGCATTTCTATAGTGGTATGCGGGCGTTTTAACCTCATACAAACACTCATATTTCTGGTACTCGTCCAGTAAAACACTAACAGCTTCCTTAGTCCAGCCGGAGGCTGCCATTTTCAAAGTGTTTTTTTACAAGCGAGCTTCAAAATCTTCTCACCTCGTGGCGCCAGCATCATCTCCATATCAGCTTCCCTGATTGGTTCGTTTCGTAAAATTAATTTAACGGAATAGAACATGTCCTATTTTATGGAAAGTTTTATCAAAGGTTTTATAAAACATGAATTTGACCGTGAGCAACATAAATTTTATAAAATTAAATTATTGTACAATAAATTTGAAGGAAAATTTCACCGTGAGCAACGGGCATAAACAATAAATTATAGAACTTACCATGATTTGCTACCGAGACGAAAGTTGCAGTTGGGCAAATTTTACATTCTGCCTCAAAATCATTACGTCCAAGCTTGAAAGTAGGATATTTGGTTTTCAAAGCAACTGTAAACTTGCACTTTCTTTTAGGCATCTTGAATACGATCAAATTTCAAACTGGCAAACACACAACAACACCACAAGACTGCCAATCAACGGAGCACAAACACAGAAACACATTCCCAAACCCAGCGTAGACCGGAAACAATTATTGTAGCGCTGCACATCGGTGAAAAATTAAACTATTGGCATGGCGCCAATATAAACTGCGAAAAACTAAAACATACATACATACATACCAGTACATTCATACGATAATATAGTAAATTAATAAAAAGGAGGACATTTAGACAATTTTAAAAATTGTTCGCGGACAAAGGACAGAGACGTAAATTGGAGGACATGTCCGCGAAAAAGAGGACGTCTGGTCACCCTACGGTCTAGGCATGAAGAACGAAATCCCTTTAACTCAAGTTCAAATAAACAGGCAGTCTAAATTAAGAAACTAAGTCGCGGACGAGCCGGCCCCTACCGACACAGATGAGTCTTATTTTAGATCAATCGCTACTGTGGCCGTCGCATGTCAATAACCCAGCGTGTACAGAAATATCTCAAGTCACTCACACGGTGACTCAAGACCGCACCTCAAACATCTGAACTCCACCTTAATAAATGTGTGTGCGAACCAAATCATCATATGACCCAAAGATCCTCTCGGAATGATAAGGCTCGTTGGGATCGAATCAGGATCTTCTTGAAGCACCACCTGTCGTCCATTACTGCAGCAGTCTGGATATGATCGCAATGTCATAAACCCCCGTGCAAATATAAAACACACAAAGACACACTTCACACAATTTGACACACCTGGGTTTGACTTTCACCTAGAATAAATCACACAATATATTTTCCACACACATGCGCATCGGATCCAAGACTCGACATAATTAAAATGAAAGACATCAACCTATGGCTTCATTACAAAAGAACAGACGGTCCTTCTCAAATAATATTGCAACCTGGCAATCCAAATAAAACAAAGTAGCCTGTTCATTTAAACAACAACGAAAATATCATCTTTCCCCTAAGTTCTACAACTACATTATTTTTAATGGCAGCTTTATTTATCACCTAGTCCGTAGTTCATGTCCTCGCAAAATCAAATTATTACACACCTTGTACACGCGGTACAAGAATTACGTTACTTTTATATAAAATAATATAACAGTAGTCACGACACACTACACAATTTACCTTTTAAGTGTCGGATGCAAGAAAAATCCTAACACAATAAAACTACATTAAAATCAAACACAAGAAATATTTTACAATTTGTTCCCAGCCAAAATCTATCTACAACTACATTAAGAAATGAATGTTTGGTACTTATCACTCCTGCATCACCATCAACGTATCTCATCCGCCATGACCCACGTAAGCTTTAGCACGCCATGGACAGCTCCTCGGAAGATCGAATAGTCACCATCCCAAGGCTTGACCAAAAGTTCATCTTCTTGCCAATTTCTTCAAATGGTGAAAACAAAGTTCAATTATAATATTATACAAATCACTATCTAAACCTACTAAAATTGCTCATGGGTTACTAGATTCACCCACAGTGTCCTATTGCAATTCAATCGGAGACAATTTCCCTTAATAAACAGACAACTGTTCTATCTTCACACGTAAGACTTCACTCGTAGTAATCATTATACAAAATGTTAAGTCTGAAATGTTATAGTTTCTAGACCGCAGTCTGATAGATAAGTTTATAAGTTCACACGTAGAATAAATTTATGAACAAGTCATCTCCGCAGAGATACTGAATAACAGACGTTCCCCTCAGAGATGTTGAAAAATTGACACACGTTATCTCCTCAGATATACTGAAAATTATGAACCCTTTGACCAGGCAATTGGCCTAATTTACACAAATCGGTAGCACATACGGTGGAGGGGACAGTTCAAGATTTAATAAATAGAAGAAATTGTCTTAGAGACTTGCGACAAGTATCATTGATCTTATAAAATCACACAGGTTACATTTCTGGCGCGTGGAAGTCAATCTGATCGAAGATTTATCAGATAACACTTTCCCTCATAAATCTGGGCCACGCGACTTTCGCGGGTAAATTGAGCTTCATTCCTCTTATTTGTCAGTTCAATTTTTCATCATTGCTCCAAATTCAGTGACTCCTCCCCCTTGACGTCACAACTCATTTCCCTTCTCGCTTGCACGACCTCGGTGCTCTCATTCTTCTGCTCACTGACAAAGACTGGACCAAGTCCTACGTCACGACTGACGCCACGCCGAGCCGCACATTGACCTTCGATTCTCAGAACTCGCCAAGAATAACCTATAGAGCGTCTCTACCTTAAAAGACAGTACGCATTAAATGGGGAGCGCTGATGCCAGATCTGCTGCATATATAAGTTCTGGAAGGCCGGGCACATGATGTAACATAACTCGTATACAGGCGTGATTTCACGCAAAACTCGGGGAATTTCGAAAAGTTTGTTGTATATAACTGTACCTCTTGCCTTGGAGCGAACGACGGTACAATATTTAGATATGATACATTGAAGCTCAGAGCGCGATTTTAATGCACGCATTATAATAATTTATAATTTCCAATTATTCATGAATATGATAATATTATAACATGTTATAATAATAGTTTAATAATAATAATAATAAAATAATAATAATAATAATATATATTGTCGTCCACGTAATTTACCCAATTGTGTGTGGTCAAGTGATGGTATGCAGCCGAAATTAAATTACATATTCATTTCTTGTTTCTTGAATGAGACGTTGTTCAAATTTTTAGGCATAGTTCTTCACTTGCGCCCATACCATTTCGATGGGGTTAAGATCACTGTGGTATGGTGGCAAGCAAGGAATATTTCTCTGCTGTGATAACCTACATTGCCTATTACTAGAATAGATCCTTCGGGAACGTTGGGCAACAATTGCTCGGCAAACCACTTTTCATACACTTTACCTGTCATTTCGTCGTGGGTGGCTGCCGTGTTTCTTTGGCACAGAAACGATAACTCTGCACCATTAACGAACACATTCCCGGGACGAACAAAGGCAAACTACGGAAACCACTTAGAGGATGGCTGAGGTAGGAATCGAACCCGCCTCTTCTCAGTTTTGTCTCATGAAGTTGAGTACACCCCGTTCCAGCCCTCAGACCACAATTAAATTTATTGGCAGAGCCAGGATTCAAACCCGGGCCTCCACGGTGACAGCACAGTGACGGCCAAGAATGCTAGCCACTACGCAACGAGGCGGACACTTTATAATGAACACAAGCTCCTCTTCATTTCACAGTTTAACTTCACCTACCCTCCATAAAATGCAGTCGGGGATATACGCGTCACCTGAGTAAACAAAAGTTCGCTGCATCAGCGCTGCGCTGGGGGCGAGGACTACGCGAAGTGCGATAACTTATGAATGCTATCTGATATCGAGCTCTGGTTTGTTTTAAAAACTATTTCAGACATGAATGAACATTTCTTCTCGCTTAGTCACCAACGTAAAGTCAACAGCAAAAATGTTTCTCGCTACGTAACTTTATTGTGACACCATCCCAGATTTTTCAAGTAACATTTAAGAAAAAAAATCATAACTCTCTTATTATGAAAATAATTACTGCCCTGAGAAATAGGGCATCTTCTACCAACATTAGGCAATCTAAAAATAAATTATTGATATGTTGCGATCATTAGTTCATTATCTATGGGGTGATAAGTTTTATATCTGCAAAAATATAGATTGGCGCTAAAATATCTTAATTGTGAAAATTGGGCCGTGTGTTAATTATTTATGGCTTTTATTTTTACACCATCATAAAGAGCGGAAAATTCTCTATAAGATCACGAAAACATTTTCTTAGATTTGCCACTTTCAATTATTGGGAAATGGCAACATCGCCGGGGTAGAAGAGGACGAAGCGAATTGCAGGACCTAGGAGTGTGAGTGGGAGGCAAATATTCCATTTAATTACATGCTGCCTTTTAAGGCAGAGACGCGCTATAGCTCCCTCCCTTACTGCAAGGCACCTGTCTTCTTGCGAAATAGAGCAGCAACTTACAACCTGTAGTCCCAATGATTCCTTCCCTGAATACATTAATTTATGAAGCATTATTATCAGGCACTTATAATAAGGGTTCATTACTGGCTAGAATATTGGGATTAAATGAGGGAACATAACCGGGGTTGGATTATGTTGTCCAGTTGGCGAAGATGAATGTATCTAGATCACCACAAAAGAGAATTCGCCAACAAAAAGAAACTTAAGTCGACCAATTCGATCCGGGAGATCGTGTCTTGCTACGGGTAGCGAAAGAGTCGAGTAAAATAGAAAACGTCATGAGCAAGTTCTTCTATCTCTATGTGGGACCCTATATAGTTACCAAACGTATTGGCAAATCTGCATATGTGTTAGAGGGTAATGAGGGAAAGCAATTGTACGGGACTTCTAACATTCACAGTCTGCGTAAATATGTTTCTTGAAGAGGAGAGTGTAGCTGTCGAGCGAGCCTATCAATTGGGCACTTTGTGAATTTGGTGTGGGGTGTTCAAGTCTTGCAGGCAGGCGTATCAGGGGTCACATTGGGGGACCGGGAAAGATGTCGGGATTGGAGTATGCGTTTCGGCACTAAAACGTCTCGATGCACCAAGGCCAAAGTTTGGCAGCGCTGATGGGGTCCCATTTATCTCCAAGAGATGGGGCAGCGCTTGTACAGGAATGTTTTGTTTATGCGTCCACGGGATAAAAGTTGGGCCATCAGAAGGCGGGATTGTCCTTCATGAAATTCATACACTACAGCACACGTGACTTCTGTTTACGGCCTAGCCATGTGAGATCGGAGAGTGTGGAGTTGAGGCACAGAGAGTACGGTGTAAGTGACCTCGATGTTCAAGGAATAGATGCCATTTAAAAGGAGGTGTAATCTAGGTCAGATTCGCGAGAGGGTGACTGGTCTGGATTGTACACAGCTGACAGGGAGAGATAAGGGATTTATTTTAGCATATGTAAGGCATAGGAATATATTGGATTTATGTAGTGCTAGCTTCTTTTTTTTTTCAGAAACTTAAATAAATTGTCACTCAAAGAGAGGTTGAGTATGATGTTCACGAGGTGTATCTACGATAGTGATCGTTTGATCGTGTGACATAGTGAAATGAATGCCAGACGTCAGTGACAACCACCTTAACTAAGGTAGTTCTGAGACATAAACAGTACACATGATGCGTGTGAATTAAGTTTGAAAATGTACATAGGGAAATACACTCATAGATGTCTATCTTTCCCTCATTTAGCGGATTGAGAGGCGGACATATCCGTAGAACATTGCATAAAAACATTGAAATGATTGCAAGGGGCAATTCAGTAAAACTGACTTTAACGCAAAACGCGTGAAGAATATTATGAGTGTTTTATATATGTATGTAGGGTGATATAATTTATGTAACGTTTACTTTTGGATGGGGATTTTTTGAACGTGTCTGGGATAATCACGTAATTTATCGCAATTACGAAAAATTGCATGGTAATCCGAGGCGAATGTAACCTGATTTAAGGAGGGCTTTTAAGCCACTGACACAAGTCAGATTATAGCCATGTAATATGAAGTCAACGCGGCATATATTGGGCCAAGTTTATATCTATATATAAAGCACAATGTTTGTCTGTCTGTCTGTCTGTCTGTTATGTATACAAATCTACACCGTTTCACCGATCTGAACCAAAATTTGTATACATACCCTTTGGAACCCTGCGGGTAACCCTGTCAACTTTAAATTTCGGACAGACCACCCCATTCCCTGCATTTAGGCCCTTTTGCACAAATCTACACCGTTTCACCGATCTGCACCAAAATTTGTATACCTACCCTTTGGAACACTGCGAGTAACACTGTCTACTTAAAATTTCGGACAGACCACCCCATTCCCTGCATTTAGGCCCTTTGGTCCAAATCTACACCGTTTCACCGATTTGAACCAAAATTTGTATACTTACCCTTTGGAACCCTGCGAGTAACACTGTCTGCTTGAAATTGCGGACAGACCATTCCATTCCCTGCATTTAGGCCCTTTGTCCGAAATCTAAACCGTTTCACCGATCTCAACAAAAAATTGTATATTTACCCTTTGGAACACTGCGACTAACACTGTCTGCTTTAAATTGCGGAGAGGCTACTCCATCCCCTGCATTTAGGCCCTTTGGCACAAATCTACACCGTTTCATCGATCTGAACCAAAATTTGTATACTTACCCTTTGGAACCCTGCGAGTAACACTGTCCACTTAAAATTTCAGACAGACCACCCCATTTCCTGCATTCAGGCCCTTTGGTCCAAATCTACACCGTTTCACCGATCAGAACCAAAATTCGTATTCTTACCCTTTGGTACCCTGCGATAAACACTGTCTGCTTGAAATTGCGGACAGACCACTCCATTCCCTGCATTTAGGCCCTTTGGAACAAATCTACACCGTTTCACCGATCAGAACCAAAATGTGTATACTTCCCCTTTGGAACCCTGCGAGTAACACTGTCTGCTTGAAATTGCGGACAGACTACTCCATTCCCTGCATTCTAACACTGTCTGCTTTAAATTTCGGAGAGGCTACTCCATCCCCTGCATTTAAGCCCTTTGGCACAAATCTACACCGTTTCATCGATCTGAACCAAAATTTGTATACTTACCCTTTGGAACCCTGCGAGTAACACTGTCCACTTAAAATTTCAGACAGACCACCCCATTTCCTGCATTCAGGCCCTTTGGTCCAAATCTACACCGTTTCACCGATCAGAACCAAAATTCGTATTCTTACCCTTTGGTACCCTGCGATAAACACTGTCTGCTTGAAATTGCGGACAGACCACTCCATTCTCTGCATTTATGCCCTTTGGAACAAATCTACACCGTTTCACCGATCAGAACCAAAATGTGTATACTTCCCCTTTGGAACCCTGCGAGTAACACTGTCTGCTTGAAATTGTGGACAGACTACTCCATTCCCTGCATTCTAACACTGTCTGCTTTAAATTTCGGAGAGGCTACTCCATCCCCTGCATTTAGGCCCTTTGGCACAAATCTACACCGTTTCATCGATCTGAACCAAAATTTGTATACTTACCCTTTGGAACCGTGCGAGTAACACTGTCCACTTAAAATTTCGGACAGACCACCCCATTTCCTGCATTCAGGCCCTTTGTTCCAAAACTACACCGTTTCACCGATCAGAACCAAAATTCGTATTCTTACCCTTTGGTACCCTGCGAGAAACACTGTCCACTTAAAATTTCGGACAGACCACCCCATTCCCTGCATTTAGGTCCTTTGGCACAAACCTACACCGTTTCACCGATCAGAACCAACATTCGGATTCTTATCCTTTGGTACCCTGCGAGTAATACTGTCTGCTAGAAATTGCGGACAAACCACTCCATTCCCTGCATTTAGGCCCTTTGGCACAAATCTACACCGTTTCACCGATCAGAACCAAAATCTGAATACTTACCCTTTGGAACCCTGCGTGTAACACTGTCTGCTTGAAATTGCGGAGAGAACACTCCATTCCCTGCATTTAGGCCCTTTGGCCCAAATCTACACCGTTTCACCGATCTCAACCACAATTTGTATATTTACCTTTTGGAACACTGCGACGAACACAGTCTGCTTGGAATTGCGGAGAGGCCACTCCAACCCCTGCATTTAGGCCGTTTGGCACAAATCCACACCGTTTCACCAATCTGACCCAAATTTTACATACTTTGGAACCCGACAAGTAACACTGTTCACTTTAAATTTCGGACAGACCACACTATTCCCTGCTTTTTGGCCCTTTGGCACAAAACTACACCGTTTCACCGATCTCAAATAATTACCCTTTGCAACTCGACGAGTAACACTGTCCACTCGAAATTTCGGACAGACCACTCCATTCCCCGCATTTGGGCCCTTAGGCACAAATCTACATCGTTCACCGATCGAAAACAAAACGTGTATACTCACCCTTTGGAACCCGATGAGTAACACTGTCCACTTGGAATTTCAGACAGACCACTCCATTCCCTGTTAGGCCCTTTTGCACATATCTACATCGTTTCACCGATCTGAACCTAAATTTGTATACTTACCCTTTGGAACCCGACGAGTAACACTGTCCACTTAAAACTTTGGACATACAACTCAATTTCCTGCATTTAGGCCCTTTGGCAAAATCTACCCTGTTTCACCGATCTGAGCCAAATTTTACATACTCACCCTTTGGAACCCGACGTGTAACACTTTCTACATGAAATTTCAGATAGACCATTCCATTTACCGCATTTAGGCTCTTTGGCAAAAATCGACATAGTTTCACCCATCTCAACCAATCTTTATGTAAGTTACTTACCCTTTGGAACCCGACGAGTAACACTGTCTGCTTGAATTTTCGGACAGAGCACTCCATTCCCTGTATTTAGACCCTTTGTCACAAATCTACATCGTTTCACCAATCTGGATCAAAATTTGTATACTTACTCTTTGGAACCCAACGAGTATCACTGTCCACTTTAAATTTCGGACATGAAGGGGTAATACGTATGATTGAGAATGCAATTATGATGGCCGGGCGGAAAATGCGCGTGAAGGCTAGGGGAAAATTAGGGAGAATCAAAGGATGGTACGATGAATCTTGTAGAAGGAAGAAAACCGAAGTTATTAGGGCACTGAAGTTATACAAGAGAGGAGGGGATGATACGATGAGAGTAGAATTCTGTCGTCTAAGGAAAGAATATAGGGAACTGCTGAGTAAAATGAAAGATGAATGGCAGGGTAAGGAAGCAACAGCACTAAATAAGGATTCTAAAGCTAACGACAGTAGTGGAGTACTAGGAGTTCTGCCCCACTTCAGAACCCCCCTTGCTCTACTACTAAGCCTCAGCCATGTTAAATATCTCTTGAACGCATGGTCCGATTTTGACAAATGAGGTATTGTTGGACTCGGGCTGACGTCCTCTTTGCTATGGACCACTCGTTATATTTTTCAAAATTTTCAAAAAATAAATAAAGAGCGGTTCTGGCACAGGGGCTAATGGGCAAGATGGCCGCCGCGCGCAATCACTCTATGTTATTCTTATGGAGGGGTCATTCAGAGCTGGCACAGTGGCTAATGGGCAAGATGGCCGCCACTCCCCGAGACCGTGGGTGACGTCACAGGGGGAGGTCGGCCGTGTAGTTGCTAAATGGAATATTTATTATTATTATTATTATTATTATTATTATTATTATTAGGTAATTATTGATTGATCATGTACAATCTAGACCAACCTTATATTGTACACCTCGTGGTGTAGCGGCTAGTAATCTTGAATGACACTGCGGAGACCCGTGTTCGATTCCTGGCTCTGTCAAGAAATTTAATTCTGGGCTGAGGGCTGGAAGGGGGTACACTCATTCTTGTGAGGCAAAAAACTGAGAGGAGCAGGGTTTGATTCCTACCTCAATCATTCTGGACGTAGTTTTTTGTGGTTTCCCAATTTAACTCCAGGCAAATGGCAAGAGGTACCGTAACTGAAGGCCATGACAGCCTCCTTTCCAATCCTCATTTAAATTACAAGTGCACACACTAATACAGCCATACAATAGCACAGGTTATTAGACAACACACACCCCCAAGTACAGTATACAGGGCTACATGACCATGATATCACAAAACCCCTAAAGAATCAACAACAACAACTGATATTCATGAAACATCTCTTGGTGTAGTGCCTAGCATTCTTGACTGTCACTGCTTAGGCATGGGTTCGATTCCTGGCTCTGCTAAGAAATTTAATTTTGGTCTGAGGACTGGAATGGGGTACACTCAGCCTCGTGAGGCAAAACTGGGAAGAGGTGGGCTTGATTCCTACCTCAGCCATTCTAAGAGTTTTTTCTGTGGTTTCCCACTCACACACTCTAGGCAAATGCTAGGATATATCTTAAGTTAAAGCCACGACTACCTCCTTTCCAATCCTTATCTGAATTACTAATACAGCCATTACAATAACACAGGTTATCAGACAAAACACACCCCAAGTACAGTATACAGGGCTACATGACCATGATATCACAAAACCCCTAAAGAATCAACAACAACAACTGATATTCATGAAACATCTCTTGGTGTAGTGCCTAGCATTCTTGACTGTCACTGCTTAGGCATGGGTTCGATTCCAGTTTCTGCTAATGATTTTAATTTTGGTCTGAGGACTGGAATGGGGTACACTCAGCCTCGTGAGGCAAAACTGGGAAGAGATGGGCTTGATTCCTACCTCAGCCATTCTAAGAGTTTTTTCTGTGGTTTCCCATTCACACACTAGAGGCAAATGCTAGGATATATCTTAAGTTAAGGCCACGACCACCTCCTTTCCAATCCTTATCTGAATTACTAATACAGCCATTGCAACAACACAGTTTATCAGACAACACACACCCCAAGTACAGTATACAGGGCTACATGACCATGATATCACAAAACCCCTAAAGAATCAACAACAACAACTGATATTCATGAAACACCTCTTGGTGTAGTGCCTAGCATTCTTGACTGTCACTGCTTAGGCATGGGTTCGATTCCAGTCTCTGCTAATGATTTTAATTTTGGTCTGAGGACTGGAATGGGGTACACTCAGCCTCGTGAGGCAAAACTGGGAAGAGATGGGCTTGATTCCTACCTCAGCCATTCTAAGAGTTTTTTCTGTGGTTTCCTACTCACACACTCTAGGCAAATGCTAGGATATATCTTAAGTTAAGGCCACGACCACCTCCTTTCCAATCCTTATCTGAATTACTAATACAGCCATTACAATAACACAGGTTATCAGACAACACACACCCCAAGTACAGTATACAGGGCTACATGACCATGATATCACAAAACCCCTAAAGAATCAACAACAACAACTGATATTCATGAAACACCTCTTGGTGTAGTGCCTAGCATTCTTGACTGTCACTGCTTAGGCATGGGTTCGATTCCAGTCTCTGCTAATGATTTTAATTTTGGTCTGAGGACTGGAATGGGGTACACTCAGCCTCGTGAGGCAAAACTGGGAAGAGATGGGCTTGATTCCTACCTCAGCCATTCTAAGAGTTTTTTCTGTGGTTTCCCATTCACACACTAGAGGCAAATGCTAGGATATATCTTAAGTTAAGGCCACGACCACCTCCTTTCCAATCCTTATCTGAATTACTAATACAGCCATTGCAACAACACAGTTTATTAGACAACACACACCCCAAGTACAGTATACAGGGCTACATGACCATGATATCACAAAACCCCTAAAGAATCAACAACAACAACTGATATTCATGAAACACCTCTTGGTGTAGTGCCTAGCATTCTTGACTGTCACTGCTTATGCACGGGTTTGATTCCTGGCTCTGCTAAGAAATTTAATTTTGGTCTGAGGACTGGAATGGGGGTACACTCAGCCTCGTGAGGCAAAACTGGGAAGGGATGGGCTTGATCCCTACCTCAGCCAAAGAGTTTTTTCTGTGGTTTCCTACTCACACACTCTAGGCAAATGCTAGGATATATCTTAAGTTAAGGCCACGACCATCTCCTTTCCAATTCTTATCTGAATTACTAATACAGCCATTACAAGAACACAGGTTATCAGACAACACACACCCCAAATACAGTATACTGTGCTACATGACCATGATATCACAAAACCCCTAAAGAATCAACAACAACAAACAACAACAGCAACAACAACAACAACAACTGATATTCATGAAACACCTCTTGGTGTCGTGGCTAGCATTCTTGACTGTCACTGCTTAGGCATGGGTTCGATTCCAGGCTCGGCTAAGAAATTTAATTTTGGTCTGAGGACTGGAATGGGGTACACTCAGTCTCGTGAGGCAAAACTGGGAAGAGATGGGCTTGATTCCTACCTCAGCCATTCTAAGAGTTTTTTCTGTGGTTTCCTACTCACACACTCTAGGCAAATGCTAGGATATATCTTAAGTTAAGGCCACGACCATCTCCTTTCCAATCCTTATCTGAATTACTAATACAGCCATTACAAGAACACAGGTTATCAGACAACACACACCCCAAATACAGTATACTGTGCTACATGACCATGATATCACAAAACCCCTAAAGAATCAACAACAACAAACAACAACAGCAACAACAACAACAACAACTGATATTCATGAAACACCTCTTGGTGTCGTGGCTAGCATTCTTGACTGTCACTGCTTAGGCATGGGTTCGATTCCAGGCTCGGCTAAGAAATTTAATTTTGGTCTGAGGACTGGAATGGGGTGCACTCAGCCTCGTGAGGCAAAACTGGGAAGAGGTGGGCTTGATTCATACCTCAGCCATTCTAAGAGTGTTTTCTGTGGTTTCCCACTCTTACATTCTTAAGCAAATGCCGGGATGGTACCTAACTTAAGGCTACAGCTGCTTGCTACCCAATACCTACCTCTATTACAAATACATACAGTAGTACAGACACAGGTTATCAGACAGCTTTTACATACACTCAAGTTCATAGGGTTACAAACGAAGAGGTATTAAGACTAGTGGGAGAGAAGAAATGTTTCTGGCGACTGTTAATGAAGAGAAGAGATAGTTTGGTAGGACACATACTAAGACACCCAGGATTAGCAGGCTTAGTTATGAAATAAAGGGTTGAAGACAAGAACTGTAGGGGTAGACCAAGGTAAGAATATTTTAAATAGATTTCCTTGAATGTACTGTAGGTTGTTGTGGTAGCTATATAGAAATGGAACGATTAGCTCAAGACAGTGATGGATAAACAATTGTTTCAAACCAGACAAAAAAGAAAAAACTAAAAGCACAACAAAAAATAGCAAAGTCTGTAAAAAATACATCATTAGCTTACCTCTTATTACACACTGGTCAATCCGCTTGGGAATATCACTGTTTTACACACACAGTCATTGTAACTTAGCCAAAATATAATTATTATATGAAAATACTCTTAAGGCGTATAAAATTTACAACTCACACACTCAAGCACACGGGGCTGGTGACTGAAAATGCACTAAAAATACACACTGTTTAATAATATCGTAATGTTCGCTAGCAACTCAGTACCTCCAGTGACCAGCTAGTCTGGGAGAGCTAACAGAGATTGCTGTGACAGTTGAAATGTTATCCTGTATGATAACGCGAAGCACGTACACATCTGAAAGACTCTTTTTTATAGAGATCTAGCTACAGAGTATGGATATTTAGATTACTTTAAATGTTGTAACATTTTCATTTTATTATCGTTTGATGTATTTTTGCAAAAGTGTGGGCTTGATTCCCAACTCTGGGGACTGAATCGGAGCACTGTATAGAAATATAGAGCTTGATGGCGTAGTGGTTAAGCAGTTTAACTTTCACTGCGAAGACCAGGGTTCGATCCCCAACTCTGCCAAGAAATGTAATTCTGGTTTGAGAGCTGGAACGGGGTACACTTAGTCATGTGAGGCAAAACTGAAAAGAAGTGGGTTCGAGTCCTACCTCAGACATCCTGGAAGTGGTTTTCTATGGTTTTCCACTTATACTTCAGGTGAATACCGGGATGATTCCTAATTTAAGTGTGCGCCTGCATCCTTCCCAATCTTCATCTAATTACAGATACACACACTACTGCAGCCATCACAATAACACAGGTTATCAGACAAATTCAACACACACCTAAATACGCAGGACTAAATGATTACGATGTCTAAGCCCTTCAAAGCAACAACGACAACAACGTAACATGAGACTGTACAAGGTAGACTATCATAAGAGTCCACTTCGTTGTGAAGTGGCTAGCATTCTAGGTCGTCACCTTGGAGGCCTAAGTTTGATTTCCGGCTCTGCCAAGAAATTTAACTTTGGTCTATACTAGGCTTTGTAAGGAAAAACCGAAAAGAGGTGGGGGTTCAACTTCCAGCTCACCTATCCTGGAGAGGTTTTCCGTGGTTTCCCACTTGTACTTCAGGTGAATACCGGGATGATGCGTAATTTAAATGTACGCCTGCATCCTTCCCAATCCTCATCTAATTACAAATACACACACTACTTCAGTCATTACAATAACACAGGCTATCACAAAATCCTATACACCAAGACGTCTAAACCCTCAAACGAAATGCATATGTACTTTGAATTGGCAGGTGAAAAGCTAAAGAAAGTAGGAGACTTTTTGCTACTTAGAAAGCAAAATAATAGTAATGGACGAAGCAAAGAGGATATACTATGAATTGCAGCCAATGGCCATAGCTGTGCATTTTTTATTTGACGCCTGAGGTCTCCCAACAAGTTCAATTTCATGTACGTCTAACTTTGGTTATCAAATGCTACTGTCACTAACTCTAAGTGGCGAACGTTGGAACTTATTAGAGCGTTACTAATTAACCAAATATAGCCTATAAAGTTTACCACACACTACCAATTGCAGTGCTAGGTTCTTTTACGTGGAACAAATGTATGACATGGGAGCTCAGGCTTTACCCCCCCCCCCCCTCCGAAGGAATGCATACTGAAGGAATTAGTGCTTTCAAAAATCCGACGACTTTGGCCGGGTTTGAACCCGTTATATTGAGCCCAGCTATTAACTACACCACAGAAGCCGTTACATTGACATAGGCAATCACGCATATTCCAGAAACATTATGTACATGGGTTTTAAATAGCCACAATATCGGATAAGCCCTAAAGTGTGACCCTGAGGCTAATTGGTTAGCATGGTAGACTTTGACCTTATGGGATTTAGCTTTCACTCCTAGGATTTTAATGTGTTATGGAAATAGGAAACATAATTATGGAAAGAAAGGTTGAGGCTAAGAACTGCAGTGTAGTTCAAGGTTCGAATATGCTAAACAGATTGTCTTGGATGTAGCTTTATTTAGCATGAGCAGGGAGTAACTACCAACCTTGTAAAGAAAACTGAGACGTGATAAACTCATTTCTACCTCAGTCATATTGTTTCATGGTTTTACCACTTTTATTTATGGCAAATGCATGGATGATTCTTAAGTTAAGGTTATGACTGCCTCCTTCCCAATCCTCACTTAAGTTTAAAAATCTGTACACCAATAACTATGCGGGAATCATTTATCTATTGGTTCTTTGTTATTGGAGTCGTTGCTCACAATTTGACGCACACGACTAGTTCATGTTTTTTTATTTTTACGAGCAATCATTTTTATTCACTGACAGTAAACATGTACATATACAGATGTTGTATCAAAAATACAGGGTGAATCCCACATAAGATAAACTTGTGTGTGGGCTTCATGAACACAATTTCTTAATTTATTTGCAACATGGTATTTGACTGATAATAATAAGAAAAGTTTATAGCAAAAGCATTAATTATAAGGATACTGAAAATAAAAGAAGATGATACATTACTTGTTTCTGACCGAGTTGGTATAAAAATGTTGGTGAAAATTTATAAGTTCATTTACTCTATCAAAGTTACTAAGGAGCCATATAAAAAGCCTTTTCTTCAATATATTCAGGGTATTATTTGTCACATTTACTGGCAATATATTGTATATCCTAGTGCTAAGACAACTTAAATTCCTTTGGCCAAGTAGTGTGTTTCGACGAGGGATATTTATTCCAGTTCTGTCTTGAAGTCTAGTGCACATTTCAAGTTTTTGTCCATTAGAGAAGAGCTTCATATTTTTATGTATAAATATGATTGATGACTGAACAAATAACTGTCGTATGTTAAGCAACATGCTTTGTTGATACAGTTCACATGTTGGAAAAGTTGGTGGCCTTTTGTACATAACTTTTAGAATGAAATTCTGGCAGGTATTTACCTGAGCCAAATGTGAATCAAGTATTCCACCCCAACCATTTATTCCATATTGTAGTTGTGACTGGACTAAGGCAAAATATACAGTTCTCAAGACTTTTGCTGAAAGGATATTTCTGATTCTGTAAAATATATAAATTAACTTTTGAAGTTTATTGGCCAACGTTGATGCATGCATATTCCATTTTAAATGACTATCTATAATAACCCCTAAATATGTAGCATTCATTGACTTCTGTAGGGTATAGCAGTTGCATCTTTCGCCATTGTTACAAATTGGTGTGTGGATCTTCAGTGTTAAATTGTCTGTGGGTTGTAATGTTTTGTTGTGTGAGAAGCATAGGTATTGTGTTTTGGTTTCATTTAAGGTAAGGAGGTGGTTTCTTAGCCATTTTTGGACTGTAGCAAGGGTTTCTTGAGTTCTATTAAAAGTGTCCTCCCAAGTTGTTCCTGTGACTGTGACGACAGTGTCATCAGCATATGAGGTAATCATCGCATTACAGTTCAGCTTACACAAATCGTTAATATATAACAGAAAAAGAATAGGACCTAAAACTGTTCCTTGGGGAATTCCAATTTTTACTTCAGCACTTCTACTTAGAGTACCTTTGATTCGTACCTTTTGTATTCTGTTAAAAAGAAAGCTTTTTATTAGTTCTTGAGGAGTACCACGAATACCTTCCTTTTCAAGTTTTCTAATGAGTATATTGTGGTCTACGGTGTCAAAAGCCTTTCTTAAATCCAGGAACACAGAAATTGTTCTTTTAGAACTATCAATGGCTTTATACAAATAATCAGTAAGGGAGAATATTGCATCTTGAGTACTAGTGTTTGGTCTAAAACCAAACTGATTTGGTGACAATATGTTGAACTTATTCAGATAGTTAAGTAATCTGGTTTTGATGCATTTCTCTAGTAGCTTAGAGAGGTGGGTTGTGAGGGAAATTGGTCTATAGTTATTTAACTCTCTTTTATCATCTGATTTATGGACTGGGATTATGATGGCAATTTTGAATGAGTCTGGAAATTGTCCTTTCGTTAGTGATAAATTAAAAATATGGTGCAGTGGTTGTAGAATTTCTGAACTAATTATCTTAATTGTTTTACTAGAGATATTATCATAGCCATTTGCTGAGTTATCTTCTAGAGCAGCTATGTGGTTTGTTATTTCTGATTTTGTTATGGGTATAAAAAAGATAGACTGAGGTTGAGATTTTGCAGTGCTATCACGTGCATTTGTGTTGTCAGGTTCCTTTCTTGTATTACTTATTTTTTCAGAAAGTTCTAAACCTATGTTACTAAAATAGTCGACAAATTTGTTTGCAATGGCAGCTGGTTGGGATGTTTCTTGTGAGTCTCTGATAAATATGCTGTCAACAGCTGAAGATTTATTTCCCTTCCTACATGTTAAATCATTAATATTTTTCCAAAGGACTTTAGAATTATTGGAGTTTGACATAATTTGTTTGGAATAGTACCTTTCTTTTGCTATTTTAACAAGCCTGTTTATCCAGTTTCTGTACAATTTATGTTTCTTAACAGTTTCTGGGACCTCATCACTGTTTGTAGACCTCTCCCTTTGTTTAACAATTTTCTGATGTAATTTATCTCTTATTCTAATAGAAGTTAAAATTCCGGTTGTGATCCATGGAGTAATTTTTTTAAATTTTGATCTTACGTTATTTATGGTAGTAGAGTGTTCAGAGATGTATTGAGTCAGTAACTTAATGAAACTATCAGCTGCTTTGTTAACATCATGTTCAGTTATGATAGATTCCCAAGTTTCCTTAGTTAATGATTTTTTTAGAGTTTCATAATTTATTCTTACATTGTTCAAAGTATTTTCTCCTGTTTGTGGAGTGTATTTTTGAGATTTATTTTGTATGAGAAATGTAGGACTGTGATCTGTGATACTGGTATGCAGAACAAAAGGGTCAAAGTTGCTGTTTCTGTGGGACTTAACATGTATGTGATCGATACATGTTCTGGATTTTGGGGTTATTCTAGTTGGTGAGTTTATGTACGAAATGAATCCATTTGCATGTAATACATTTAAATACTCATTTTTAATATTTTGGGCATATTGCCTTGTAGGATTTAAAATATCAATATTTATATCTCCTATTAATATACTGTGTGTAGCTGTAGGCAAGTGCTGGAGAGTATTTCCTTTGTTATAACTACATAGGGTTACAAACGAAGAGGTATTACGACTAGTGAAAGAGGAGAGATGTTTCTGGCGACTGCTAATCAAGAGAAGAGATAGGTTGGTAGGACACAAACTAAGACACACAGGAATAGCAAGCTTAGTTATGGAAGGGAGGGTCGAGGGCAAGAACTGTAGGGGTAGACCAAGGTTGGAATATGTCAAACAGATTGCCTCAGATGTAGGGTGTGGTGGCTATGTAGAGATGAAACGATTAGCTCAGGACAGGGAAGCATGGAGAGCTGCATTAAACCAGTCAAAAGACTGAAGACTCAAACAACAACGTGTTTTTGATTTAGTCAATGTCAAAAGTTCATGATTGCGAAACACGATTTTATCATTACATATACCTTATCCCAAAGCATATGTATTTACATTCAATTGTATACAACCTCATAAACTACACTAATTTACACTTAACCTAATCAGGAAATAGGTTTTTTTATTTTCATTTTTATATTTCACACAATTGCAATTTTACAATTTTCCATTTTCAGTTTTTAAAAATGTCAGTCTTACGTTTTTGAACTCTGTCAATATGGAAACATGGATTTTTCAATTTGTTATTTACACATTTGTCAATTTTACAATTTTCCATTTACAGTTTTTAAAAAAGTCAGTTTAATTTTTTTTTGAATTTCATAATATGGAAACATGGATTTTCCAATTTGTTATTTGTCAATTACAAAATTTTCCATTTACATTTTTTTTAAATTCAGTTTATAGTTTTTCAATTTTTGTCAATATGGAAACATGGATTTTCCAATTTGTTATTTACACATTTGTCAATTTTACAATTTTCCATTTACAGTTTTTAAAAAAGTCAGTTTATTTTTTTTTTGAATTTCATAATATGGAAACATGGATTTTCCAATTTGTTATTTGTCAATTACACAATTTTCCATTTACATTTTTTTAAATTCAGTTTATAGTTTTTCAATTTTTGTCAATATGGAAACATGGATTTTCCAATTTTGTGTTTTACATGTTTTTCATTTTTGGTCCTTGTACAAAAGTTCATATTTGCATTAGGAGTGGGAGGTGGGTAGTAATTAAAATGTATAAGCAGTGACCATACAATATTTCTTTATTAATTCAAATACATTTACAATATGTACACATATTACATTTGTTATTTTTGTTTTTTCTATGTTCTATTTATTTTTAAGTATGAATACCATTTTCCCCCATTGCATGTTATAGTAAAAAAAAACTTGTAGATCTTTTTTCCATGGTGAACAATAGGCATGAAAACGTCATTATCAACATCATCATTATCAGCATGATCATAAGCAGCATCATTATCATAATCTTTATCACTAACATTATAATCACCATGATCATTCTCAACATCACTAGATCTGTCCAATTACTCTTGTTCCTCTTTCACAGGGTCCTCGTGTAGAGTTGGTGCTGCTTTTGATAGTGATAAGGGGTTTTTGAACGTTGAACTATCTTGAGCAGCAATATTGTTTTCTTGAACTTGCTTTTTAGTATTTTCATGATTGTTTGTAAACAGTAACCGTGGTTTGCTTGGAGCACTACATTGATGATTGCTCCAAGCAAACCACGGTTACTGTTTACAAACAATCATGAAAATACTAAAAAGCAAGTTCAAGAAAACAATATTGCTGCTCAAGATAGTTCAACGTTCAAAAACCCCTTATCACTATCAAAAGCAGCACCAACTCTACACGAGGACCCTGTGAAAGAGGAACAAGAGTAATTGGACAGATCTAGTGATGTTGAGAATGATCATGGTGATTATAATGTTAGTGATAAAGATTATGATAATGATGCTGCTTATGATCATGCTGATAATGATGATGTTGATAATGACGTTTTCATGCCTATTGTTCACCATGGAAAAAAGATCTACAAGTTTTTTTTTACTATAACATGCAATGGGGGAAAATGGTATTCATACTTAAAAATAAATAGAACATAGAAAAAACAAAAATAACAAATGTAATATGTGTACATATTGTAAATGTATTTGAATTAATAAAGAAATATTGTATGGTCACTGCTTATACATTTTAATTACTACCCACCTCCCACTCCTAATGCAAATATGAACTTTTGTACAAGGACCAAAAATGAAAAACATGTAAAACACAAAATTGGAAAATCCATGTTTCCATATTGACAAAAATTGAAAAACTATAAACTGAATTTAAAAAAATGTAAATGGAAAATTGTGTAATTGACAAATAACAAATTGGAAAATCCATGTTTCCATATTATGAAATTCAAAAAAAAAAAAAACTGACTTTTTTAAAAACTGTAAATGGAAAATTGTAAAATTGACAAATGTGTAAATAACAAATTGGAAAATCCATGTTTCCATATTGACAAAAATTGAAAAACTATAAACTGAATTTAAAAAAAATGTAAATGGAAAATTTTGTAATTGACAAATAACAAATTGGAAAATCCATGTTTCCATATTATGAAATTCAAAAAAAAATTAAACTGACTTTTTTAAAAACTGTAAATGGAAAATTGTAAAATTGACAAATGTGTAAATAACAAATTGAAAAATCCATGTTTCCATATTGACAGAGTTCAAAAACGTAAGACTGACATTTTTAAAAACTGAAAATGGAAAATTGTAAAATTGCAATTGTGTGAAATATAAAAATGAAAATAAAAAAACCTATTTCCTGATTAGGTTAAGTGTAAATTAGTGTAGTTTATGAGGTTGTATACAATTGAATGTAAATACATATGCTTTGGGATAAGGTATATGTAATGATAAAATCGTGTTTCGCAATCATGAACTTTTGACATTGACTAAATCAAAAACACGTTGTTGTTTGAGTCTTCAGTCTTTTGACTGGTTTAATGCAGCTCTCCATGCTTCCCTGTCCTGAGCTAATCGTTTCATCTCTACATAGCCACCACACCCTACATCTGAGGCAATCTGTTTGACATATTCCAACCTTGGTCTACCCCTACAGTTCTTGCCCTCGACCCTCCCTTCCATAACTAAGCTTGCTATTCCTGTGTGTCTTAGTTTGTGTCCTACCAACCTATCTCTTCTCTTGATTAGCAGTCGCCAGAAACATCTCTCCTCTTTCACTAGTCGTAATACCTCTTCGTTTGTAACCCTATGTAGTTATAACATGAACTAGTCGTGTGCGTCAAATTGTGAGCAACGACTCCAATAACAAAGAACCAATAGATAAATGATTCCCGCATAGTTATTGGTGTACAGATTTTTAAACTTAAGTGAGGATTGGGAAGGAGGCAGTCATAACCTTAACTTAAGAATCATCCATGCATTTGCCATAAATAAAAGTGGTAAAACCATGAAACAATATGACTGAGGTAGAAATGAGTTTATCACGTCTCAGTTTTCTTTACAAGGTTGGTAGTTACTCCCTGCTCATGCTAAATAAAGCTACATCCAAGACAATCTGTTTAGCATATTCGAACCTTGAACTACACTGCAGTTCTTAGCCTCAACCTTTCTTTCCATAATTATGTTTCCTATTTCCATAACACATTAAAATCCTAGGAGTGAAAGCTAAATCCCATAAGGTCAAAGTCTACCATGCTAACCAATTAGCCTCAGGGTCACACTTTAGGGCTTATCCGATATTGTGGCTATTTAAAACCCATGTACATAATGTTTCTGGAATATGCGTGATTGCCTATGTCAATGTAACGGCTTCTGTGGTGTAGTTAATAGCTGGGCTCAATATAACGGGTTCAAACCCGGCCAAAGTCGTCGGATTTTTGAAAGCACTAATTCCTTCAGTATGCATTCCTTCGGAGGGGGGGGGGGGTAAAGCCTGAGCTCCCATGTCATACATTTGTTCCACGTAAAAGAACCTAGCACTGCAATTGGTAGTGTGTGGTAAACTTTATAGGCTATATTTGGTTAATTAGTAACGCTCTAATAAGTTCCAACGTTCGCCACTTAGAGTTAGTGACAGTAGCATTTGATAACCAAAGTTAGACGTACATGAAATTGAACTTGTTGGGAGACCTCAGGCGTCAAATAAAAAATGCACAGCTATGGCCATTGGCTGCAATTCATAGTATATCCTCTTTGCTTCGTCCATTACTATTATTTTGCTTTCTAAGTAGCAAAAAGTCTCCTACTTTCTTTAGCTTTTCACCCGCCAATTCAAAGTACATATGCATTTCGTTTGAGGGTTTAGACGTCTTGGTGTATAGGATTTTGTGATAGCCTGTGTTATTGTAATGACTGAAGTAGTGTGTGTATTTGTAATTAGATGAGGATTGGGAAGGATGCAGGCGTACATTTAAATTACGCATCATCCCGGTATTCACCTGAAGTACAAGTGGGAAACCACGGAAAACCTCTCCAGGATAGGTGAGCTGGAAGTTGAACCCCCACCTCTTTTCGGTTTTTCCTTACAAAGCCTAGTATAGACCAAAGTTAAATTTCTTGGCAGAGCCGGAAATCAAACTTAGGCCTCCAAGGTGACGACCTAGAATGCTAGCCACTTCACAACGAAGTGGACTCTTATGATAGTCTACCTTGTACAGTCTCATGTTACGTTGTTGTCGTTGTTGCTTTGAAGGGCTTAGACATCGTAATCATTTAGTCCTGCGTATTTAGGTGTGTGTTGAATTTGTCTGATAACCTGTGTTATTGTGATGGCTGCAGTAGTGTGTGTATCTGTAATTAGATGAAGATTGGGAAGGATGCAGGCGCACACTTAAATTAGGAATCATCCCGGTATTCACCTGAAGTATAAGTGGAAAACCATAGAAAACCACTTCCAGGATGTCTGAGGTAGGACTCGAACCCACTTCTTTTCAGTTTTGCCTCACATGACTAAGTGTACCCCGTTCCAGCTCTCAAACCAGAATTACATTTCTTGGCAGAGTTGGGGATCGAACCCTGGTCTTCGCAGTGAAAGTTAAACTGCTTAACCACTACGCCATCAAGCTCTATATTTCTATACAGTGCTCCGATTCAGTCCCCAGAGTTGGGAATCAAGCCCACACTTTTGCAAAAATACATCAAACGATAATAAAATGAAAATGTTACAACATTTAAAGTAATCTAAATATCCATACTCTGTAGCTAGATCTCTATAAAAAAGAGTCTTTCAGATGTGTACGTGCTTCGCGTTATCATACAGGATAACATTTCAACTGTCACAGCAATCTCTGTTAGCTCTCCCAGACTAGCTGGTCACTGGAGGTACTGAGTTGCTAGCGAACATTACGATATTATTAAACAGTGTGTATTTTTAGTGCATTTTCAGTCACCAGCCCCGTGTGCTTGAGTGTGTGAGTTGTAAATTTTATACGCCTTAAGAGTATTTTCATATAATAATTATATTTTGGCTAAGTTACAATGACTGTGTGTGTAAAACAGTGATATTCCCAAGCGGATTGACCAGTGTGTAATAAGAGGTAAGCTAATGATGTATTTTTTACAGACTTTGCTATTTTTTGTTGTGCTTTTAGTTTTTTCTTTTTTGTCTGGTTTGAAACAATTGTTTATCCATCACTGTCTTGAGCTAATCGTTCCATTTCTATATAGCTACCACAACAACCTACAGTACATTCAAGGAAATCTATTTAAAATATTCTTACCTTGGTCTACCCCTACAGTTCTTGTCTTCAACCCTTTATTTCATAACTAAGCCTGCTAATCCTGGGTGTCTTAGTATGTGTCCTACCAAACTATCTCTTCTCTTCATTAACAGTCGCCAGAAACATTTCTTCTCTCCCACTAGTCTTAATACCTCTTCGTTTGTAACCCTATGAACTTGAGTGTATGTAAAAGCTGTCTGATAACCTGTGTCTGTACTACTGTATGTATTTGTAATAGAGGTAGGTATTGGGTAGCAAGCAGCTGTAGCCTTAAGTTAGGTACCATCCCGGCATTTGCTTAAGAATGTAAGAGTGGGAAACCACAGAAAACACTCTTAGAATGGCTGAGGTATGAATCAAGCCCACCTCTTCCCAGTTTTGCCTCACGAGGCTGAGTGCACCCCATTCCAGTCCTCAGACCAAAATTAAATTTCTTAGCCGAGCCTGGAATCGAACCCATGCCTAAGCAGTGACAGTCAAGAATGCTAGCCACGACACCAAGAGGTGTTTCATGAATATCAGTTGTTGTTGTTGTTGTTGCTGTTGTTGTTTGTTGTTGTTGATTCTTTAGGGGTTTTGTGATATCATGGTCATGTAGCACAGTATACTGTATTTGGGGTGTGTGTTGTCTGATAACCTGTGTTCTTGTAATGGCTGTATTAGTAATTCAGATAAGGATTGGAAAGGAGATGGTCGTGGCCTTAACTTAAGATATATCCTAGCATTTGCCTAGAGTGTGTGAGTAGGAAACCACAGAAAAAACTCTTAGAATGGCTGAGGTAGGAATCAAGCCCATCTCTTCCCAGTTTTGCCTCACGAGACTGAGTGTACCCCATTCCAGTCCTCAGACCAAAATTAAATTTCTTAGCCGAGCCTGGAATCGAACCCATGCCTAAGCAGTGACAGTCAAGAATGCTAGCCACGACACCAAGAGGTGTTTCATGAATATCAGTTGTTGTTGTTGTTGTTGCTGTTGTTGTTTGTTGTTGTTGATTCTTTAGGGGTTTTGTGATATCATGGTCATGTAGCACAGTATACTGTATTTGGGGTGTGTGTTGTCTGATAACCTGTGTTCTTGTAATGGCTGTATTAGTAATTCAGATAAGGATTGGAAAGGAGATGGTCGTGGCCTTAACTTAAGATATATCCTAGCATTTGCCTAGAGTGTGTGAGTAGGAAACCACAGAAAAAACTCTTAGAATGGCTGAGGTAGGGATCAAGCCCATCCCTTCCCAGTTTTGCCTCACGAGGCTGAGTGTACCCCCATTCCAGTCCTCAGACCAAAATTAAATTTCTTAGCAGAGCCAGGAATCAAACCCGTGCATAAGCAGTGACAGTCAAGAATGCTAGGCACTACACCAAGAGGTGTTTCATGAATATCAGTTGTTGTTGTTGATTCTTTAGGGGTTTTGTGATATCATGGTCATGTAGCCCTGTATACTGTACTTGGGGTGTGTGTTGTCTAATAAACTGTGTTGTTGCAATGGCTGTATTAGTAATTCAGATAAGGATTGGAAAGGAGGTGGTCGTGGCCTTAACTTAAGATATATCCTAGCATTTGCCTCTAGTGTGTGAATGGGAAACCACAGAAAAAACTCTTAGAATGGCTGAGGTAGGAATCAAGCCCATCTCTTCCCAGTTTTGCCTCACGAGGCTGAGTGTACCCCATTCCAGTCCTCAGACCAAAATTAAAATCATTAGCAGAGACTGGAATCGAACCCATGCCTAAGCAGTGACAGTCAAGAATGCTAGGCACTACACCAAGAGGTGTTTCATGAATATCAGTTGTTGTTGTTGATTCTTTAGGGGTTTTGTGATATCATGGTCATGTAGCCCTGTATACTGTACTTGGGGTGTGTGTTGTCTGATAACCTGTGTTATTGTAATGGCTGTATTAGTAATTCAGATAAGGATTGGAAAGGAGGTGGTCGTGGCCTTAACTTAAGATATATCCTAGCATTTGCCTAGAGTGTGTGAGTAGGAAACCACAGAAAAAACTCTTAGAATGGCTGAGGTAGGAATCAAGCCCATCTCTTCCCAGTTTTGCCTCACGAGGCTGAGTGTACCCCATTCCAGTCCTCAGACCAAAATTAAAATCATTAGCAGAGACTGGAATCGAACCCATGCCTAAGCAGTGACAGTCAAGAATGCTAGGCACTACACCAAGAGGTGTTTCATGAATATCAGTTGTTGTTGTTGATTCTTTAGGGGTTTTGTGATATCATGGTCATGTAGCCCTGTATACTGTACTTGGGGTGTGTGTTGTCTGATAAACTGTGTTGTTGCAATGGCTGTATTAGTAATTCAGATAAGGATTGGAAAGGAGGTGGTCGTGGCCTTAACTTAAGATATATCCTAGCATTTGCCTAGAGTGTGTGAGTAGGAAACCACAGAAAAAACTCTTAGAATGGCTGAGGTAGGAATCAAGCCCATCTCTTCCCAGTTTTGCCTCACGAGGCTGAGTGTACCCCATTCCAGTCCTCAGACCAAAATTAAAATCATTAGCAGAGACTGGAATCGAACCCATGCCTAAGCAGTGACAGTCAAGAATGCTAGGCACTACACCAAGAGGTGTTTCATGAATATCAGTTGTTGTTGTTGATTCTTTAGGGGTTTTGTGATATCATGGTCATGTAGCCCTGTATACTGTACTTGGGGTGTGTGTTGTCTGATAAACTGTGTTGTTGCAATGGCTGTATTAGTAATTCAGATAAGGATTGGAAAGGAGGTGGTCGTGGCCTTAACTTAAGATATATCCTAGCATTTGCCTCTAGTGTGTGAATGGGAAACCACAGAAAAAACTCTTAGAATGGCTGAGGTAGGAATCAAGCCCATCTCTTCCCAGTTTTGCCTCACGAGGCTGAGTGTACCCCATTCCAGTCCTCAGACCAAAATTAAAATCATTAGCAGAAACTGGAATCGAACCCATGCCTAAGCAGTGACAGTCAAGAATGCTAGGCACTACACCAAGAGATGTTTCATGAATATCAGTTGTTGTTGTTGATTCTTTAGGGGTTTTGTGATATCATGGTCATGTAGCCCTGTATACTGTACTTGGGGTGTGTTTTGTCTGATAACCTGTGTTATTGTAATGGCTGTATTAGTAATTCAGATAAGGATTGGAAAGGAGGTAGTCGTGGCTTTAACTTAAGATATATCCTAGCATTTGCCTAGAGTGTGTGAGTGGGAAACCACAGAAAAAACTCTTAGAATGGCTGAGGTAGGAATCAAGCCCACCTCTTCCCAGTTTTGCCTCACGAGGCTGAGTGTACCCCATTCCAGTCCTCAGACCAAAATTAAATTTCTTAGCAGAGCCAGGAATCGAACCCATGCCTAAGCAGTGACAGTCAAGAATGCTAGGCACTACACCAAGAGATGTTTCATGAATATCAGTTGTTGTTGTTGATTCTTTAGGGGTTTTGTGATATCATGGTCATGTAGCCCTGTATACTGTACTTGGGGGTGTGTGTTGTCTAATAACCTGTGCTATTGTATGGCTGTATTAGTGTGTGCACTTGTAATTTAAATGAGGATTGGAAAGGAGGCTGTCATGGCCTTCAGTTACGGTACCTCTTGCCATTTGCCTGGAGTTAAATTGGGAAACCACAAAAAACTACGTCCAGAATGATTGAGGTAGGAATCAAACCCTGCTCCTCTCAGTTTTTTGCCTCACAAGAATGAGTGTACCCCCTTCCAGCCCTCAGCCCAGAATTAAATTTCTTGACAGAGCCAGGAATCGAACACGGGTCTCCGCAGTGTCATTCAAGATTACTAGCCGCTACACCACGAGGTGTACAATATAAGGTTGGTCTAGATTGTACATGATCAATCAATAATTACCTAATAATAATAATAATAATAATAATAATAATAATAATAAATATTCCATTTAGCAACTACACGGCCGACCTCCCCCTGTGACGTCACCCACGGTCTCGGGGAGTGGCGGCCATCTTGCCCATTAGCCACTGTGCCAGCTCTGAATGACCCCTCCATAAGAATAACATAGAGTGATTGCGCGCGGCGGCCATCTTGCCCATTAGCCCCTGTGCCAGAACCGCTCTTTATTTATTTTTTGAAAATTTTGAAAAATATAACGAGTGGTCCATAGCAAAGAGGACGTCAGCCCGAGTCCAACAATACCTCATTTGTCAAAATCGGACCATGCGTTCAAGAGATATTTAACATGGCTGAGGCTTAGTAGTAGAGCAAGGGGGGTTCTGAAGTGGGGCAGAACTCCTAGTACTCCACTACTAACGACTGTAGCAAAGTGTGGAGCAGGATAAAGTCTTACTGTAGGGGGAGCAGAAGTGGTGGGGGGAGCTCTATTAGTGATGAAATATGGATTGCATATTATGAGAATCTGTTAAATGCTGAAGATAATTGGAGGAAGAGGGATGAGTTTGGCGTCCCGAGGGGGCAGGGGGCCACTCTGCCTATGCTGGACCAAGTCATATCGATAGAGGAAATTAAGGAAATAATGACAAAAAGTAAAGGAGGGAAGTCAGGAGCTATTTCGGGGATAACAAATGAATTTTGGCAAGAGTTGAGTAGCAATATGTTCATGATGGACAGCTTGGTAAAAATCTTTAACAAAATCTTTGAAGGAGGTAGATTTCCAAGGGGGTGGCAGGAGGGGATAATTTGTCCAATATATAAGAAGCGTGGGGACAAACTAGACCCAGGCAACTATAGAGGCATAACTTTGCTTGATAATTTGAGCAAAATGTACACCGGGGTCTTATCCAAGCGTTTAATAGCATGGGCAGAGGGCTGTTCGGTGTTCTCGAGACTCCAGACAGGGTTCAGAAAAGGAATGAGGACCAGTGACAATATAATGGTGGTTAAAACGGTGATGAACAAGTACATAAGAAGGAAAAGAGGTAAGCTGTATATCACAGCTATTGATTTGGAGAAGGCGTTTGATTCAGTGAGCAGGGGAGCACTTAATAAACAGTTCAATTCTCTCAGGAACTTACCCGGATATTTTGAAGTTATCAAAAGTAATTCCAGTGCACAAAAACGGTTCAAAAGATGAATTAGATAACTATCGTCCTATTACCTTACCAACTGGTATTGCAAAAATTGTGGAAAAAATTATGTATAAGAGACTGATAAGTTTCATAGAAAAAAATAAAATATTATCAAACTCACAACATGGATTTAGAACGGAAAAATCTACACAGACAGCAATTTACGAATGTAGTAATAGTATACTGAAATTAATTGACAATAAGGAACATGTAACTGGCCTATTCTTGGATTTATCGAAAGCATTTGATGTAGTTGACCATAAAATCCTCCTTACCAAACTAAATCAATACGGTGTTAGAGGTCTAGCTAATAAATGGATAGAGTCTTACTTAACAAGGCGTAAACAAATAGTAAGCTTGAGACACAAGGATGATGGAACCAAATTACTTAATGAAACATTGTCCAATGAGGGAATTATTGAATTTGGAGTACCCCAGGGATCGGTTTTGGGCCCACTACTCTTTCTTCTATATATAAATGATATAACACAGAACGTTCATTCACATAAGGAAATTTTGTTTGCGGACGATACAACACTCGTAATAAAAGGTGAAACTAAACAGGTCATACAGCAGTCTGCTGACTCCGTTACAGGAGAGTTAACCAAATGGTCACAAGATAATCGCCTCATAATAAACTATAAAAAGACAGTATGTCTAAATTTCCACACTATACAGAATAGGAATCCTGCGATGCCCAATATAACATTAAATGGTCATCAAATAGAAAATAAATCAGAAATAAAGTTTTTAGGACTATGGATACAACAAGACTTGAAATGGAATAAACATATACAATATCTGAATACTAAACTGAACTCGATGTGCTTTGCGTTACGTATTTTGAAAACCTGCACTAGCATGCACACATTAAGAAATACTTATTTTGCTTATTTCCATTCATACTTAAGATATGGGATCATATTTTGGGGTATGTCGCCAGATGTACTAAGCACGTTTCGGATACAAAAGAGAGCGATTAGAATTATGGCAAATGTAAACTCTAGAGAATCATGTAGACCTCTGTTTAAAGATTTAAACATTCTCCCACTGCCCTGCATATATATCTTTGAAAGTATTATGTTTTTTAAAAAGAATTTAATGAATAAAGATGTTTTTCTTAAAACAAACAATGATGTTCATAGGCATAACACAAGACAAAATCAAAACATTCATATTTCACACACACACACAAGCATATATCAAAAAGGAACTTTTCACACTGGAGTTAAATTATACAATAAACTACCCCAGTATATAAAACTGGCCCCAAAAATAAAAACCTTTGATAGAATGTTGAAAGCTTATCTGCAGTGCCATTGTTTTTACTCAGTAGTTGAATATTTTAGCGTATAGGAGTGATGGAATCTATAACTATATTTTACTTTTTTAATTTAATTTTAATACCTAGCTGTATGTTGTTGTATTTATAGAATTAAGTTTTCATATTATGATAATAGAGTGAGGTGTAAATAGTTGTGCAATAAGATTGTATCTATTAAGATTTGCTATTATAATAAGTTATAAATAGTTATAATCTTAGTAATATATACCTGTTAGTTCTTTTATTTTATGCATGTAAATTCTGACGTGTCCTATATCAAAAATGTATTGAATGCATGTATTTGATCAAATGGAATTAATAAAAATCTATCTATCTATCTATCTATCATGGCTAAACTGGGAAAAATCGGGGTGTCACATAAAATGATACGAGCAATTGAGAATGTGTATTCCGAAGTGAAATGTGCAATTAAAACTAAAGATGATGTAATTGTAGGAGAGATAACGTCTAATATAGGACTAAAACAGGGATGCAAATTATCCCCGGTGCTTTTTTTGCTATTTATCAACGATATTTTCGAGTCAAAGGGCTTTGAGCAACGGTCCAACCCTTGCTTGGACAATTATGATATCCCGGGCCTAGCTTTCGCTGATGACATCCTTCTGCTTGCTCTAACACCCTATAATATGCAATATAGTATTGACGAGATTGTGAGATACTGTGAGGACTGGAACTTAAAAATTAACCCGAGTAAGACCAAAGTTATGGTCTGCAAAAAGGGAGTTAAACTGGCTAAGAATGAAAAGTGGGTCATGTATGGGTCTCAGTTAGAGGCGGTGAAAAAACTTGAGTATCTAGGGACGATAATGGCGAGTAATGGTAAATGGACCGAACAAATTAAAAGGACAAAATCGAAAGGGCTAGCGGCATTGGCGAATGTTAAAGTGTTAGAGCGTAGGTTACCGAATCTTGACTACAAAGTGTATAAGAATGTGTTCAACGCACTCATCGTTTCAAGAGCACTCTATGGAGTGGAAGTATGGGGTTTAGAGGAAGGAACGAAAACCCTGGACAGTATTGTAAGTAGGTTTGCCAAGATAATTTTGGGGCTACCTAGTTGCACGGCGAATTGTGGAGCGAGAATGTTGTGTGAGGATGTAAGCATTAGACAACATATCATAAAAAGGGTCATAAAGTCTTGGATTCGTTTAAAAGCAGGTGGAGGGGGGGGGAAATGCTTAAGGTAGCCTACCTGCACCAAATGAAGCATCAGCAAGAGGGCTACTGGGTGGACGGGGTAAGAAGTGTACTGGAAAGATTAGGAATGGGTTATCTATGGGATAGGGACTTACAAAGAGAGGAACGTAGGGTGTGTAAAAAGTGTGCAGAAGGGTTAATGACGTAGAGTTGCAGGTGCTAAGGGAAGAGTGCACCAGTAGGAGAACCTTAACGGAGTTCTGCGAAATAAGGAACTTTATGAGCATAAAGCCTCACTGCCTAATGAAAAGAGAAATGAGAGGGATAATTTGGTGGTTAATGGGGGTGTATAAGAACAAAGCGTTGAGAGAAGTAGGAAAAGAGGAAATTTGCCTGTTTTGTGGGAAGGTTATGGGTGCGGCGCACCTGATCAGGGAATGCAAGGAAATTAAAATGATAAGAGCAAAGTTTGTAGACAAAGCAGATCTGAACAGAATAGAAAATGAAAATGAGTATCACACTTTAATTAAATTACTAAAAAGGGAATGGGGGAAAGCAGGTCAATTAGCAAAATATTTTAATACCATCAGGGCAATGTGGAATAAGAAAGCGTCGGATGAGATTCAGAACAAAGATGCATGTAAATTAAGCATTCAAGTACAGGAGATGGCTTCCTAAGCTATAAATCTTGTTAAAGCCTAGGAGAGCCTATCTGTATTAACTAGGTAGCCTATACGATTACTACCGTACAGCCACATATTGCTGTCTGTAGATTTTTCCTGTGAGTTTGATGTTGTTTTTTTCTTACCACAAAACTTATCAGACTCTTACAGTCAGTAAGGGCTCGATAGGGAAATAAAAGTAATTCTTTCTGTGAGGTGTCTCCCATGGAGAACTGTCAAAAAATGAAGAACACTGTGTCCACATTTATGATTAAGAAAGATCTTTGTGCAGTTTCCATCAGAAAAGTTGCCCAGTGATATTGTGAATGAAGATAACTACTGCAAAACATTATTAAGTTTTGAAATAACAAGGAAGCTATGAAATGCCGAATGGACATTTGGTTTAATTATCTAACGCCATACTGTAAATTTATGTTATCTATGTGTTTATTGTCTGTATGTCACGATATGACTCTCTGAGTTAAAGTGACAATTAACAAGTAGACTTGGTTTAAATAAATAAATAAATTTCTGACATACCTCTCCATTCCCTGCATTTAGCTCAGGAATTCCTCGGGGTTGCCAGCTTCCTAACTCACCCGCCATGAGCCCTTGAGGGTGTACCAGAAATGGTGGGGCTACACACAACCTGCCTCTTTGAGGGCCTTGAGCAGAAGACAGGAGATATAATGAAACGGAATAGAAAGCAGACCCCTCAAAGAATGAGGGCATCAGGAAAGATGAGACAACGGCCAATTAAGCGGGAAATTGAAAGACTCCCTAGCCCATTGGATGCCCTAATACAGTCGGGGTCGGAGGAGAACAAGAGTTGACCAAGGGAGGCCGACAGGAAAGAGAACTGAAAGGAGTCTGGCACCAGGAAGTAGAAGCGATGCCAGACTCAGCTGGGGTCCGGTGGTCGCCAACCCACGTCCCACAAGTTGTGAGACTCTGGGGGGGGGGCGTTGTGAGAATAGCTTGCTGATTCATCGCGAGGTGACATGAGAGGACTTTCCAGAGCTGTCTATACTGATGCCAGCACAGGGCCGTTGCTCAAGCCACTGTGCTGTTGCGAACGAGTGAGTGATTCCCCGGCCAATCTAAATACGACGGGGAACCCCGAACGTGTGTCATCGTATTTCGTCATCATCTACGATCACCTCAGGTTCGTGCAGCTTGGACCCATTTTCTTTGCCGAGCAGTACGCCATAAGCTCTTTCACTAGACGCATCGAGTACAGGCCTAAGCCAGAAAATAAGGTTGACACTTTGGAAGACATCGAAGCTAGACATCTGAATTACCTATATCAGTTGTAAATTACACCATGTTCGTTTAGTAGTCATTTTTTCATTACCTTATTATTATCATCATCATAAGTGCAAATGACCTAGATGTTACGCGCATCATACCACTAATCACCACCGCATAAAGTCTTTCTCGACTGTGATTTTTAAAATATTTATTTTTATTACAGTACATTGTGTACATTATAAGTTGAAGTGTCAATTCAATACAGGTAGTAGTTCCCCTCATCATCCTCATCATAAGGGCAAATGACCTAGATGTTACGCCCATTACACCATTAATCACCACACACAATAAGTCTTCCTCGCCTGTGAATTTTGAAATATGTATTTCTATTCCGGTAGTTTGTAAGTTTTATGTGTCAATTCAACAGTAGTTTTCATTTTATCATCCTTATCAAAAGGGCATATGACCTAGATATTACGCCCTCATTGTCTTTGGGGGGGGGATGACCTAGATTTTATGTCCATTATATTTCTAAGTAGACTTTGATACATTATCATCATTCCACCGGGCGAAGCCGGGTACTACTGCTAGTATATATATACATTTTATTATTATTATTAATTTATATTTTTTTTTCAGAGCTATACGTATTTTGACAAGATAGATATATTTTCTATCTAATAGAAAATACTGTTTAATTAATTATTTTAAAATTATGCGACGGGAAAATTATGAGAATACGGGAGTCTGAGTTTTATATTCAAATAGGGCTTATAGAGGGCTTGCTTCATCTTGGTATTCAACGGTCCAAAAATAGACACGCTTCTCAACAAGTTACGCAAAGAACTTGAGGGAACAGTTCTCACTGTTAAAACGTGAATTATGTGAACGGAAGTCTCGCCCAGAAAAACCGAATTGAAGAACGAAGAGGAAGGACACGTGCGACGTCTTAGCCAATCGCGAGACGAGGCGAGCTGGCCGAAACGAAGAAGAATACAGAAGTAACGCGCTGATTAGCGGAGAGGCAGCTGTAGCCTTTGCCGGCTGTAACGGAAAAGTTGAGACTGTGGGCGCTGGGTAGATGAAAGAACAAAATAGTGACTACAGTATATCAAACTAAACCAAACCCAACCAAGCCAAACCGAACTAAACCGAACCAAACCTAATCGAGAACAAGCCAAGGGTCTAAATGTAAAAAACTTGTGGGTGGATGCTGTCATTGGCGATGTCCAAAGGAAAGGAATAACGCTCTACCTTTAGAGGGTAAGGTAAAGCTAGCGCACGGTGCTAATGCACGCACCCAAGTACATGGAGCACACACAACTATCACATGCTGTATTCATCGTGCAGTCACTCACACAGTGCTGCCATTCGTTCCCTTCACATCAACAGCATCAACTCCCCAGGTGTCGTGATGAACGGAAGATGCCATCACCAGTGGACCAGACCAATACAGCGTTTAGGGATGTTCAGCATGGTTAACGACGACCAGGTAAGTAACACCATCCGGACCGCCAGCAGCCATCAGATTCACCCACCAGACGTTGGAATTCGACGGGGCCGACAGTGATAGATAGATAGATAGATAGATAGATAGATAGATTTATTAATTCCATTTGATCAAATACATGTATACAATACATTTTTGATATAGGACAGGACAGAATTTACATGTATAAAATAAAAGTACTAATAGGTATATACAGTAATACTAATACAATAACTATTTATAAATTCTTATAACAGATCTTAAGATATACAATCTTATTGGACAACTATATACACCTTATTCTATTATCATAATATGAAAACTTAATTCTATAAATACAACTTACAGCTAGGTATTACAATTAAAATAGAAAAGTAAAATATAATTATAGATTCCATCGTTTCTATACACTAAGATATTCAACTACAGAGTAAAAACAATGGCACTGCAGATACGCTTTCAACACTCTATCAAAGGTTTTTATTTTTTGGGCAAGTTTTATATACTGGGGTAGTTAATTGTATAATTTAACTCCTGTGTGAACATTTCATTTTTGATATATGCTTGTGTGTGTGTGAATTATGAATGTTTTGATTTTGTCTTGTGTTATGCCTATGAACATCATTGTTTGTTTTAAGAAAAACATCCCAATTCATTAAATTATTTTTAAAAAACATAATACTTTCAAAGATATATATACAGGGCAGAGGGAGAATGTTTAAATCTTTAAACAGAGGTCTACATGATTCTCTAGTGTTTACATTTGCCATAATTCTAATCGCCCTCTTTTGTATCCTAAACGTGCTTAGTACATCTGGCGACATACCCCAAAATATGACCCCATATCTTAAGTATGAATGGAAATAAGCAAACTAAGTATATCTTAATGTGTGCATGCTAGTGCAGGTTTTCAAAATACGTAACGCAAAGCACATCGAGTTCAGTTTAGTATTCAGATATTGTATATGTTTATTCCATTTCAAGTCATGTTGTATCCATAGTCCTAAAAACTTTGTTTCTGATTTATTTTCTATTTGATGACCATTTAATGTTATATTGGGCTTGGCAGGATTCCTATTCTATATAGTGTGGAAATTTAGACATACTGTTTTTTTAATAGTTTATTATGAGGCGATTATCTTGTGACCATTTGGTTAACTCTCCTGTAACGGAGTCAGCAGACTGCTGTATGGCCTGTTTAGTTTCACTTTTTATTACGAGTGTTGTATCGTCCGTAAACAAAATTTTCTTAGATAGATAGACTTTTATTAATTCCATTTGATCAAATACATGCATTCAATACATTTTTCATATAGGACACGTCAGAATTTACATCTATAAAATAAAAGAACTAACAGGTATATATTACTAATATTATAACTATTTATAACTTATTATAATAGCAAATCTTAATAGATACAATCTTATTGCACAACTATTTACACCTCACTCTATTATCATAATATGAAAACTTAATTCTATAAATACAACAACATACAGCTAGGTATTACAATTAAATTAAAAAAGTAAAATATAATTATAGATTTCATCGCTCCTATACGCTAAGATATTCAACTACTGAGTAAAAACAATGGCACTGCAGATAAGCTTTCAACATTCTATCAAAGGTTTTTATTCTTGGGGCCAGTTTTATATACTGGGGTAGTTTATTGTATAATTTAACTCCAGTGTGAAAAGTTCCTTTTTGATATATGCTTGTGTGTGTGTGTGAAATATGAATGTTTTGATTTTGTCTTGTGTTATGCCTATGAACATCATTGTTTGTTTTAAGAAAAACATCTTTATTCATTAAATTCTTTTTAAAAAACGTAATACTTTCAAAGATATATATGCAGGGCAGTGGGAGAATGTTTAAATCTTTAAACAGAGGTCTACATGATACTCTAGAGTTTACATTTGCCATAATTCTAATCGCCCTCTTTTGTATCCTAAACGTGCTTAGTACATCTGGCGACATTCCCCAAAATATGATCCCATATCTTAAGTATGAATGGAAATAAGCAAAAATAAGTATTTCTTAATGTGTGCATGCTAGGGCAGGTTTTCAAAATACGTAACGCAAAGCACATCGAGTTCAGTTTAGTGTTCAGATATTGTATATGTTTATTCCATTTCAAGTCTTGTTGTATCCATAGTCCTAAAAACTTTGTTTCTGATTTATTTTCTACTAGCAGTAGTACCCGGCTTCGCCCGGTGGAATAATGATAATGTATCAAAGTCTACTTAGAAATATAATGGACATAAAATCTAGGTCATTCCCCCCCCCCAAAGACAATGAGGGCGTAATATCTAGGTCATATGCCCTTTTGATAAGGATGATAAAATGAAAACTACTGTTGAATTGACACATAAAACTTACAAACTACCGGAATAGAAATACATATTTCAAAATTCACAGGCGAGGAAGACTTATTGTGTGTGGTGATTAATGGTGTAATGGGCGTAACATCTAGGTCATTTGCCCTTATGATGAGGATGATGAGGGGAACTACTACCTGTATTGAATTGACACTTCAACTTATAATGTACACAATGTACTGTAATAAAAATAAATATTTTAAAAATCACAGTCGAGAAAGACTTTATGCGGTGGTGATTAGTGGTATGATGCGCGTAACATCTAGGTCATTTGCACTTATGATGATGATAATAATAAGGTAATGAAAAAATGACTACTAAACGAACATGGTGTAATTTACAACTGATATAGGTAATTCAGATGTCTAGCTTCGATGTCTTCCAAAGTGTCAACCTTATTTTCTGGCTTAGGCCTGTACTCGATGCGTCTAGTGAAAGAGCTTATGGCGTACTGCTCGGCAAAGAAAATGGGTCCAAGCTGCACGAACCTGAGGTGATCGTAGATGATGACGAAATACGATGACACACGTTCGAGGTTCCCCGTCGTATTTAGATTGGCCGGGGAATCACTCACTCTTTCGCAACAGCACAGTGGCTTGAGCAACGGCCCTGTGCTGGCATCAGTATAGACAGCTCTGGAAAGTCCTCTCATGTCACCTCGCGATGAATCAGCAAGCTATTCTCACAACGCCCCCCCCCCCCACAGAGTCTCACAACTTGTGGGACGTGGGTTGGCGACCACCGGACCCCAGCTGAGTCTGGCATCGCTTCTACTTCCTGGTGCCAGACTCCTTTCAGTTCTCTTTCCTGTCGGCCTCCCTTGGTCAACTCTTGTTCTCCTCCGACCCCGACTGTATTAGGGCATCCAATGGGCTAGGGAGTCTTTCAATTTCCCGCTTAATTGGCCGTTGTCTCATCTTTCCTGATGCCCTCATTCTTTGAGGGGTCTGCTTTCTATTCCGTTTCATTATATCTCCTGTCTTCTGCTCAAGGCCCTCAAAGAGGCAGGTTGTGTGTAGCCCCACCATTTCTGGTACACCCTCAAGGGCTCATGGCGGGTGAGTTAGGAAGCTGGCAACCCCGAGGAATTCCTGAGCTAAATGCAGGGAATGGAGAGGTATGTCAGAAATTTATTTATTTATTTAAACCAAGTCTACTTGTTAATTGTCACTTTAACTCAGAGAGTCATATCGTGACATACAGACAATAAACACATAGATAACATAAATTTACAGTATGGCGTTAGATAATTAAACCAAATGTCCATTCGGCATTTCATAGCTTCCTTGTTATTTCAAAACTTAATAATGTTTTGCAGTAGTTATCTTCATTCACAATATCACTGGGCAACTTTTCTGATGGAAACTGCACAAAGATCTTTCTTAATCATAAATGTGGACACAGTGTTCTTCATTTTTTGACAGTTCTCCATGGGAGACACCTCACAGAAAGAATTACTTTTATTTCCCTATCGAGCCCTTACTGACTGTAAGAGTCTGATAAGTTTTGTGGTAAGAAAAAAACAACATCAAACTCACAGGAAAAATCTACAGACAGCAATATGTGGCTGTACGGTAGTAATCGTATAGGCTACCTAGTTAATACAGATAGGCTCTCCTAGGCTTTAACAAGATTTATAGCTTAGGAAGCCATCTCCTGTACTTGAATGCTTAATTTACATGCATCTTTGTTCTGAATCTCATCCGACGCTTTCTTATTCCACATTGCCCTGATGGTATTAAAATATTTTGCTAATTGACCTGCTTTCCCCCATTCCCTTTTTAGTAATTTAATTAAAGTGTGATACTCATTTTCATTTTCTATTCTGTTCAGATCTGCTTTGTCTACAAACTTTGCTCTTATCATTTTAATTTCCTTGCATTCCCTGATCAGGTGCGCCGCACCCATAACCTTCCCACAAAACAGGCAAATTTCCTCTTTTCCTACTTCTCTCAACGCTTTGTTCTTATACACCCCCATTAACCACCAAATTATCCCTCTCATTTCTCTTTTCATTAGGCAGTGAGGCTTTATGCTCATAAAGTTCCTTATTTCGCAGAACTCCGTTAAGGTTCTCCTACTGGTGCACTCTTCCCTTAGCACCTGCAACTCTACGTCATTAACCCTTCTGCACACTTTTTTACACACCCTACGTTCCTCTCTTTGTAAGTCCCTATCCCATAGATAACCCATTCCTAATCTTTCCAGTACACTTCTTACCCCGTCCACCCAGTAGCCCTCTTGCTGATGCTTCATTTGGTGCAGGTAGGCTACCTTAAGCATTTCCCCCCCTCCACCTGCTTTTAAACGAATCCAAGACTTTATGACCCTTTTTATGATATGTTGTCTAATGCTTACATCCTCACACAACATTCTCGCTCCACAATTCGCCGTGCAACTAGGTAGCCCCAAAATTATCTTGGCAAACCTACTTACAATACTGTCCAGGGTTTTCGTTCCTTCCTCTAAACCCCATACTTCCACTCCATAGAGTGCTCTTGAAACGATGAGTGCGTTGAACACATTCTTATACACTTTGTAGTCAAGATTCGGTAACCTACGCTCTAACACTTTAACATTCGCCAATGCCGCTAGCCCTTTCGATTTTGCCCTTTTAATTTGTTCGGTCCATTTACCATTACTCGCCATTATCGTCCCTAGATACTCAAGTTTTTTCACCGCCTCTAACTGAGACCCATACATGACCCACTTTTCATTCTTAGCCAGTTTAACTCCCATTTTGCAGACCATAACTTTGGTCTTACTCGGGTTAATTTTTAAGTTCCAGTCCTCACAGTATCTCACAATCTCGTCAATACTATATTGCATATTATAGGGTGTTAGAGCAAGCAGAAGGATGTCATCAGCGAAAGCTAGGCCCGGGATATCATAATTGTCCAAGCAAGGGTTGGACCGTTGCTCAAAGCCCTTTGACTCGAAAATATCGTTGATAAATAGCAAAAAAAGCACCGGGGATAATTTGCATCCCTGTTTTAGTCCTATATTAGACGTTATCTCTCCTACAATTACATCATCTTTAGTTTTAATTGCACATTTCACTTCGGAATACACATTCTCAATTGCTCGTATCATTTTATGTGACACCCCGATTTTTCCCAGTTTAGCCATGACAGCTCCCCTGCTCACTGAATCAAACGCCTTCTCCAAATCAATAGCAGTGATATACAGCTTACCTCTTTTCCTTCTTATGTACTTGTCCATCACCGTTTTAACCACCATTATATTGTCACTGGTCCTCATTCCTTTTCTGAACCCTGTCTGGAGTCTCGAGAACACCGAACAGCCCTCTGCCCATGCTATTAAACGCTTGGATAAGACCCCGGTGTACATTTTGCTCAAATTATCAAGCAAAGTTATGCCTCTATAGTTGCCTGGGTCTAGTTTGTCCCCACGCTTCTTATATATTGGACAAATTATCCCCTCCTGCCACCCCCTTGGAAATCTACCTCCTTCAAAGATTTTGTTAAAGATTTTTACCAAGCTGTCCATCATGAACCTATTGCTACTCAACTCTTGCCAAAATTCATTTGTTATCCCCGAAATAGCTCCTGACTTCCCCCCTTTACTTTTTGTCATTATTTCCTTAATTTCCTCTATCGATATGACTTGGTCCAGCATAGGCAGAGTGGCCCCCTGCCCCCTCGGGACGCCAAACTCATCCCTCTTCCTCCAATTATCTTCAGCATTTAACAGATTCTCATAATATGCAATCCATATTTCATCACTAATAGAGCTCCCCCCACCACTTCTGCTCCCCCTACAGTAAGACTTTATCCTGCTCCACACTTTGCTACAGTCGTTAGCTTTAGAATTCTTATTTAGTGCTGTTGCTTCCTTACCCTGCCATTCATCTTTCATTTTACTCAGCAGTTCCCTATATTCTTTCCTTAGACGACAGAATTCTACTCTCATCGTATCATCCCCTCCTCTCTTGTATAACTTCAGTGCCCTAATAACTTCGGTTTTCTTCCTTCTACAAGATTCATCGTACCATCCTTTGATTCTCCCTAATTTTCCCCTAGCCTTCACGCGCATTTTCCGCCCGGCCATCATAATTGCATTCTCAATCATACGTATTACCCCTTCATGTCCGAAATTTAAAGTGGACAGTGATACTCGTTGGGTTCCAAAGAGTAAGTATACAAATTTTGATCCAGATTGGTGAAACGATGTAGATTTGTGACAAAGGGTCTAAATACAGGGAATGGAGTGCTCTGTCCGAAAATTCAAGCAGACAGTGTTACTCGTCGGGTTCCAAAGGGTAAGTAACTTACATAAAGATTGGTTGAGATGGGTGAAACTATGTCGATTTTTGCCAAAGAGCCTAAATGCGGTAAATGGAATGGTCTATCTGAAATTTCATGTAGAAAGTGTTACACGTCGGGTTCCAAAGGGTGAGTATGTAAAATTTGGCTCAGATCGGTGAAACAGGGTAGATTTTGCCAAAGGGCCTAAATGCAGGAAATTGAGTTGTATGTCCAAAGTTTTAAGTGGACAGTGTTACTCGTCGGGTTCCAAAGGGTAAGTATACAAATTTAGGTTCAGATCGGTGAAACGATGTAGATATGTGCAAAAGGGCCTAACAGGGAATGGAGTGGTCTGTCTGAAATTCCAAGTGGACAGTGTTACTCATCGGGTTCCAAAGGGTGAGTATACACGTTTTGTTTTCGATCGGTGAACGATGTAGATTTGTGCCTAAGGGCCCAAATGCGGGGAATGGAGTGGTCTGTCCGAAATTTCGAGTGGACAGTGTTACTCGTCGAGTTGCAAAGGGTAATTATTTGAGATCGGTGAAACGGTGTAGTTTTGTGCCAAAGGGCCAAAAAGCAGGGAATAGTGTGGTCTGTCCGAAATTTAAAGTGAACAGTGTTACTTGTCGGGTTCCAAAGTATGTAAAATTTGGGTCAGATTGGTGAAACGGTGTGGATTTGTGCCAAACGGCCTAAATGCAGGGGTTGGAGTGGCCTCTCCGCAATTCCAAGCAGACTGTGTTCGTCGCAGTGTTCCAAAAGGTAAATATACAAATTGTGGTTGAGATCGGTGAAACGGTGTAGATTTGGGCCAAAGGGCCTAAATGCAGGGAATGGAGTGTTCTCTCCGCAATTTCAAGCAGACAGTGTTACACGCAGGGTTCCAAAGGGTAAGTATTCAGATTTTGGTTCTGATCGGTGAAACGGTGTAGATTTGTGCCAAAGGGCCTAAATGCAGGGAATGGAGTGGTTTGTCCGCAATTTCTAGCAGACAGTATTACTCGCAGGGTACCAAAGGATAAGAATCCGAATGTTGGTTCTGATCGGTGAAACGGTGTAGGTTTGTGCCAAAGGACCTAAATGCAGGGAATGGGGTGGTCTGTCCGAAATTTTAAGTGGACAGTGTTTCTCGCAGGGTACCAAAGGGTAAGAATACGAATTTTGGTTCTGATCGGTGAAACGGTGTAGTTTTGGAACAAAGGGCCTGAATGCAGGAAATGGGGTGGTCTGTCCGAAATTTTAAGTGGACAGTGTTACTCGCACGGTTCCAAAGGGTAAGTATACAAATTTTGGTTCAGATCGATGAAACGGTGTAGATTTGTGCCAAAGGGCCTAAATGCAGGGGATGGAGTAGCCTCTCCGAAATTTAAAGCAGACAGTGTTAGAATGCAGGGAATGGAGTAGTCTGTCCACAATTTCAAGCAGACAGTGTTACTCGCAGGGTTCCAAAGGGGAAGTATACACATTTTGGTTCTGATCGGTGAAACGGTGTAGATTTGTTCCAAAGGGCCTAAATGCAGAGAATGGAGTGGTCTGTCCGCAATTTCAAGCAGACAGTGTTTATCGCAGGGTAACAAAGGGTAAGAATACGAATTTTGGTTCTGATCGGTGAAACGGTGTAGATTTGGACCAAAGGGCCTGAATGCAGGAAATGGGGTGGTCTGTCTGAAATTTTAAGTGGACAGTGTTACTCGCAGGGTTCCAAAGGGTAAGTATACAAATTTTGGTTCAGATCGATGAAACGGTGTAGATTTGTGCCAAAGGGCCTAAATGCAGGGGATGGAGTAGCCTCTTCGAAATTTAAAGCAGACAGTGTTAGAATGCAGGGAATGGAGTAGTCTGTCCGCAATTTCAAGCAGACAGTGTTACTTGCAGGGTTCCAAAGGGGAAGTATACACATTTTGGTTCTGATCGGTGAAACGGTGTAGATTTGTTCCAAAGGGCCTAAATGCAGGGAATGGAGTGGTCTGTCCGCAATTTCAAGCAGACAGTGTTTATCGCAGGGTACCAAAGGGTAAGAATACGAATTTTGGTTCTGATCGGTGAAACGGTGTAGATTTGGACCAAAGGGCCTGAATGCAGGAAATGGGGTGGTCTGTCTGAAATTTTAAGTGGACAGTGTTACTCGCAGGGTTCCAAAGGGTAAGTATACAAATTTTGGTTCAGATCGATGAAACGGTGTAGATTTGTGCCAAAGGGCCTAAATGCAGGGGATGGAGTAGCCTCTCCGCAATTTAAAGCAGACAGTGTTAGTCGCAGTGTTCCAAAGGGTAAATATACAATTTTTTGTTGAGATCGGTGAAGCGGTTTAGATTTCGGACAAAGGGCCTAAATGCAGGGAATGGAATGGTCTGTCCGCAATTTCAAGCAGACAGTGTTACTCGCAGGGTTCCAAAGGGTAAGTATACAAATTTTGGTTCAAATCGGTGAAACGGTGTAGATTTGGACCAAAGGGCCTAAATGCAGGGAATGGGGTGATCTGTCCGAAATTTTAAGTAGACAGTGTTACTCGCAGTGTTCCAAAGGGTAGGTATACAAATTTTGGTGCAGATCGGTGAAACGGTGTAGATTTGTGCAAAAGGGCCTAAATGCAGGGAATGGGGTGGTCTGTCCGAAATTTAAAGTTGACAGGGTTACCCGCAGGGTTCCAAAGGGTATGTATACAAATTTTGGTTCAGATCGGTGAAACGGTGTAGATTTGTATACATAACAGACAGACAGACAGACAGACAGACAGACAAACATTGTGCTTTATATATATAGATTTGATGACCATTTAATGTTATATTGGGCTTCGCAGGATTCTTATCCTGTATAGTGTGGAAATTTAGACATACTGTTTTTTTTAGTTTATTATGAGGCGATTATCTTGTGACCATTTGGTTAACTCTCCTGTAACGGAGTCAGCAGACAGCTGTATGACCTGTTTAGTTTCACCTTTTATTACGAGTGTCGTATCGTCCACAAACAAAATTTCCTTATGTGAATGAACGTTCTGTGTTATATCATTGATATATAGCAGAAAGAGTAGGGGGCCCAAAACCTATCCCTGGGGTACTCCAAATTCAATAATTCCCTCATTCGACAATGTTTCATCAAGTAATTTGGTTCCATCATCCTTGTGTCTCAAGCTAACTATTTGTTTACGCCTTGTTAAGTAAAACTCGATCCATTTATTAGCTAGACCTCGAATACCATATTGATTTAGTTTGGTAAGGAGGATTTTATGGTCAACAACATCAAATGCTTTCGATAAATCCAAGAATAGGCCAGTTACATGTTCCTTGTTGTCAATTAATTTCAGTATACAATTACTACATTCGTAAATTGCTGTCTGTGTAGATTTTTCCGTTCTAAATCCATGTTGTGAGTTTGATAATATTTTATTTTTTTCTATGAAACTTATCAGTCTCTTATACATAATTTTTTCCACAATTTTTGCAATACCAGTTGGTAAGGTAATAGGACGATAGTTATTTAATTCATCTTTTGAACCGTTTTTGTGCACTGAAATTACTTTCGATAACTTCAAAATATCCGGGTAAGTTCCTGAGAGAATTGAACTGTTTATTAAGTGCGTAAGTGGATTTATTATATTTTCTGCACATTTCTTTAAAATTGCATCAGGGATGCCATCAATGCCAGGACAGATTTTTTTTTAGCTCTTTTATAACTATTCTTACCACTTCACTTGTGACATGATTTATAAATAAAGAATCACTGCATATATTTTATTATTAGAATTTAGTGTATTTACCTGTGATTTATTTAATAATTTTTGTGGAATTTCCAGAAAATAGTCATTAAAATTGTTTGCTATTTCCTCTGGATTATTAATCACTTTATTATTTCTGGTCAGTGTAATGTTCCTTTGTATTTTAGCAGATTTTCCAGTTTCTTTCTTTATCACGGACCACATAGCCTTGTTTTTATTAGATGATTGGGAAATAAAATTATCATTATGCATTTTCTTTGCTAGTGTTATTACCTTATTTAATATGCTAGTGTATTTTTGTAGTATAAATTGAATTCAGGTGTTGTGTGGTATTGTTTATATAATTTGTGTAGAAATTTATTTCTTTGACATGAATTTATAATCCCTGTTGTTATCCAATTTCTAGTTTTGTTATTTTGAACAGTTCTTCGTTTAAAGGGGAATGCTATTTCAAAATAGTGTTTTAGGGTACTGTTAAATGCATTAAATTTATCATTTACATTTTCTAGTTCATAAATTTCTGACCATGTTTCCTTATTTAATAAGTCATTGAAATATGTAACATTTGATTCAGTGAATGACCTGCACTTTGATTTTACTCCATTATCATTATTATTGATTGTTTCGGATACTTCTAAACTCAGTATTTGTCCATGGTGGTCACTATAACCCGGACAATAGACTTCTATTGAATGGTGATATTTATCTGTATTTATAAAAAATTGATCAGGAGTGGATTTACTAAATTTTGTTATTCTTGTTGGGGTATTTACTGTAGGTTTCAGTCCATAGGAAATTAGTAACTGTGTTAATAATTAACAATTTCTATCAAATTTTAAGAAATCCACATTTACATCCCCACAAATTATTATATCGATATTTACTTTGCTCATGTTATTGGCAACTCAAACTAACACTTGGGGCGCTGCGGTCGGTCTGGATAAGTTTTTTTTTTTTACGAGCAATCATTTTTATTCACTGACAGTAAACATGTACATATACAGATGTTGTATCAAAAATACAGGGTGAATCCCACATAAGATAAACTTGTGTGTGGGCTTCATGAACACAATTTCTTAATTTATTTGCAACATGGTATTTGACTGATAATAATAAGAAAAGTTTATAGCAAAAGCATTAATTATAAGGATACTGAAAATAAAAGAAGATGATACATTACTTGTTTCTGACCGAGTTGGTTTAAAAATGTTGGTGAAAATTTATAAGTTCATTTACTCTATCAAAGTTACTAAGGAGCCATATAAAAAGCCTTTTCTTCAATATATTCAGGGTATTATTTGTCACATTTACTGGCAATATATTGTATATCCTAGTGCTAAGACAACTTAAATTCCTTTGGCCAAGTAGTGTGTTTCGACGAGGGATATTTATTCCAGTTCTGTCTTGAAGTCTAGTGCACATTTCAAGTTTTTGTCCATTAGAGAAGAGCTTCATATTTTTATGTATAAATATGATTGATGACTGAACAAATAACTGTCGTATGTTAAGCAACATGCTTTGTTGATACAGTTCACATGTTGGAAAAGTTGGTGGCCTTTTGTACATAACTTTTAGAATGAAATTCTGGCAGGTATTTACCTGAGCCAAATGTGAATCAAGTATTCCACCCCAACCATTTATTCCATATTGTAGTTGTGACTGGACTAAGGCAAAATATACAGTTCTCAAGACTTTTGCTGAAAGGATATTTCTGATTCTGTAAAATATATAAATTAACTTTTGAAGTTTATTGGCCAACGTTGATGCATGCATATTCCATTTTAAATGACTATCTATAATAACCCCTAAATATGTAGCATTCATTGACTTCTGTAGGGTATAGCAGTTGCATCTTTCGCCATTGTTACAAATTGGTGTGTGGATCTTCAGTGTTAAATTGTCTGTGGGTTGTAATGTTTTGTTGTGTGAGAAGCATAGGTATTGTGTTTTGGTTTCATTTAAGGTAAGGAGGTGGTTTCTTAGCCATTTTTGGACTGTAGCAAGGGTTTCTTGAGTTCTATTAAAAGTGTCCTCCCAAGTTGTTCCTGTGACTGTGACGACAGTGTCATCAGCATATGAGGTAATCATCGCATTACAGTTCAGCTTACACAAATCGTTAATATATAACAGAAAAAGAATAGGACCTAAAACTGTTCCTTGGGGAATTCCAATTTTTACTTCAGCACTTCTACTTAGAGTACCTTTGATTCGTACCTTTTGTATTCTGTTAAAAAGAAAGCTTTTTATTAGTTCTTGAGGAGTACCACGAATACCTTCCTTTTCAAGTTTTCTAATGAGTATATTGTGGTCTACGGTGTCAAAAGCCTTTCTTAAATCCAGGAACACAGAAATTGTTCTTTTAGAACTATCAATGGCTTTATACAAATAATCAGTAAGGGAGAATATTGCATCTTGAGTACTAGTGTTTGGTCTAAAACCAAACTGATTTGGTGACAATATGTTGAACTTATTCAGATAGTTAAGTAATCTGGTTTTGATGCATTTCTCTAGTAGCTTAGAGAGGTGGGTTGTGAGGGAAATTGGTCTATAGTTATTTAACTCTCTTTTATCATCTGATTTATGGACTGGGATTATGATGGCAATTTTGAATGAGTCTGGAAATTGTCCTTTCGTTAGTGATAAATTAAAAATATGGTGCAGTGGTTGTAGAATTTCTGAACTAATTATCTTAATTGTTTTACTAGAGATATTATCATAGCCATTTGCTGAGTTATCTTCTAGAGCAGCTATGTGGTTTGTTATTTCTGATTTTGTTATGGGTATAAAAAAGATAGACTGAGGTTGAGATTTTGCAGTGCTATCACGTGCATTTGTGTTGTCAGGTTCCTTTCTTGTATTACTTATTTTTTCAGAAAGTTCTAAACCTATGTTACTAAAATAGTCGACAAATTTGTTTGCAATGGCAGCTGGTTGGGATGTTTCTTGTGAGTCTCTGATAAATATGCTGTCAACAGCTGAAGATTTATTTCCCTTCCTACATGTTAAATCATTAATATTTTTCCAAAGGACTTTAGAATTATTGGAGTTTGACATAATTTGTTTGGAATAGTACCTTTCTTTTGCTATTTTAACAAGCCTGTTTATCCAGTTTCTGTACAATTTATGTTTCTTAACAGTTTCTGGGACCTCATCACTGTTTGTAGACCTCTCCCTTTGTTTAACAATTTTCTGATGTAATTTATCTCTTATTCTAATAGAAGTTAAAATTCCGGTTGTGATCCATGGAGTAATTTTTTTAAATTTTGATCTTACGTTATTTATGGTAGTAGAGTGTTCAGAGATGTATTGAGTCAGTAACTTAATGAAACTATCAGCTGCTTTGTTAACATCATGTTCAGTTATGATAGATTCCCAAGTTTCCTTAGTTAATGATTTTTTTAGAGTTTCATAATTTATTCTTACATTGTTCAAAGTATTTTCTCCTGTTTGTGGAGTGTATTTTTGAGATTTATTTTGTATGAGAAATGTAGGACTGTGATCTGTGATACTGGTATGCAGAACAAAAGGGTCAAAGTTGCTGTTTCTGTGGGACTTAACATGTATGTGATCGATACATGTTCTGGATTTTGGGGTTATTCTAGTTGGTGAGTTTATGTACGAAATGAATCCATTTGCATGTAATACATTTAAATACTCATTTTTAATATTTTGGGCATATTGCCTTGTAGGATTTAAAATATCAATATTTATATCTCCTATTAATATACTGTGTGTAGCTGTAGGCAAGTGCTGGAGAGTATTTCCTAGTTCTTCTATGAATTTCTTTGGGCTTGTGGAGGGTGATCTGTATATAGCAAGTACCAAGTAACTTTCTTTATTATATCTGAAGTTGAGTAGGCTAGCATTTGCAGCTTTCAGTGTTTTTACAGTAGATATTGTAATATTTTGTATGAGGTTTTCATGCACATATATCTTTATGCTGTCATGGGTAGAATTTTGAGTTGGTATGAAGTATTCATTATATCCTAAAATAGCAAATGGTATATCCTCAATGAGCTGAGTTTCAGACAGTATAATGACATCTGGTTTATGATCAAGTTGATCGAGCATAACTAGCATACTTTCAAAATTTGTAGGGTTTAAAATACTCAATAACACGCGTTTGATATGGAACACTTTTTATTTTTCGGTTATAATCAGTAAATGTGGTCTCTGAAGTAATGACAGTGTTATTTTTAATTGTATATATGTATAACTGTGCGATACACGTGATCTAATTTGTGTGTTCCACTGGATTTTTTGGTGTCATTTGCATATTATCAAGCATCAGTTTTTATGATTGATGTAGATCAGCTGATTCAAATTTACACAGGGCTACACTTCGGACATTATTTCGGTACTATTATGCGCAATATAATGTAAATGTCGATCCTGAGTCAACGCCGAGGACATTCAAATAGAGAAATACGGTACATAAACAAATAAATAACACACCGAAGCTGTGCTACTTTTATCATTCCGAGACTAGCATCCACGCAAACCAGACGCCACTGTTCCAAGCTCCGATTTATATCGTGAATTGATGTCAAACTGATGATCCGCCAGCCTTTCCTCCAAGCCTACACCTCGTAATCGCTAAGTTCTTCGATATTCGAGCTATTCCACTACGAGTCATATAGGCCTAATTTGCCTCCCCGTGGGCACTGTAGAATGAGTGATTCCGCTACCATTCAAATATTCAACACCAAACCCACCTTTTAACCATCCAAATCAAGCAATTCCTGTCGCCCCCCCCCCCCCCGAGTTTTAATACAAGTTAAACTCATCCCTTCTCCCTACCAAGCAGCCAATAATTAATTATTCAAGTAACTTCAATCTTACCAGCGCGCCCATCGTAACAGCTGTTTTTAAACTGAATAACCTTCGCTGGCTTTACGTCGCAGGTCTTCTGTCTGTCTACCTCGACAAGTGTTAGATCCTTCCCGGGGTGGAAAGGTATTATTATTAGGTATCATCACATTTCGGCTATTGCTATTTGCATCTTTTGGAAAGTGATGAAAACGTATATCCGCAGCCCTCTTATACATCGACTTACAGCCGTAAACTGAGCAATACACTTTGCTTTTACTCATTTTTCACTCTATCAACGAGTAAAACTTATTACTTATGTATAAAGACACGAAAAATTTACCACGATCTGTTTACCAATACAAGAAACCATATACAAACAGTCACCACGTGACAAATGTACCCTACTTGGTAAGTTTCTCATTTTTACCGCTAGATGTCATATCAGATAGCTGGAGTTGCCAATTGAGTAACAATTCTAATTTATCTATAAATAAAGGAAACCTTCCTGACGGAGAACGGTATACGCATACAATGATTAACTTAAGCTGCTGTATTTTTACGGCAGAGAATTCAAAATCCTGTTCCATAATTAGATAATCATAAGCTGTTATCTGTTCATGATCTAAATTATTTCTTAAGAAGATACAAGTACCACCATGGCTAATATTAGATCTAGAGCATTTACTAGCTTGTATAAACCCTGGGAATTGAATTAATTCGAGTTGTTCCTCTTGCAGCCAATGTTCAGAAATACATAGTGCTGAGATATCTTTAAGTTCATTTTTAAGCATTGGATTTATGTAATCAATTTTATTATAAAGAGACTGGACATTCTGGTGGTAAATTTTAAATTTGTTACTTTTGCAAGCTAGTGTTGGTGATTTATTTTCATTATTATTATCATAATTTTTATTATTATTGTTGCTAGACAAATCCGAAATACCATTGTTGCACTCCGTTAAATTTGACTTCAAAAGATGTGAATGCCAAACCTCACGTTTGGCTTCTTCTACCAGTTTCCCTGCTTCCACTCTAATGATATTACTGTTGAATTGTTCTTACCATTTGAATTTACAATTTTGCAGATTTCATCACTAAGATACTCTTTTCCTAATTTATTTAAGTGTAGGCCATGCCGAGTGTGGAACTTCCTGTCTAATTTACTTACATCTACAATTTGGACATTTGGAAAACTCTTACAAATTTTATGAATTTTTCCATTTGTAGCCTCTATTTCTACATTTACACATGATTTGGGAATTATATCGTATCTCTGCGGAATGTTTACAATAATGACATTTGTTTTTTGCATGGATGGCAATGTACCCTTTAAATCTTTGATTACCTAATATGAATGAACGTTCTGTGTTATATCATTGATATATAGAAGAAAGAGTAGTGGGCCCAAAACCGATCCCTGGGGTACTCCATATTTAATAATTCCCTTATTGGACAATGTTTCATTAAGTAATTTGGTTCTATCATTCTTGTGTCTCAAGCTTACTATTTGTTTACGCCTTGTTAAGTAAGACTCGATCCATTTATTAGCTAGGCCTCTAATACCATATTGATTTAGTTTTGTAAGGAGGATTTTATGGTCAACAACATCAAATGCTTTCGATAAATCCAAGAATAGGCCAGTTACATGTTCCTTATCGTCAATTAATTTCAGTATACTATTAATACATTCATAAATTGCTGTCTGTGTAGATTTTTCCGTTTTGAATCCATTTTGTGAGTTTGATATTTTTTTTCTATAAAACGTATCTGTCTCTTATACATGATTTTTTCCACAATTTTTGCAATACCAGTTGGTAAGGTAATAGGACGATAGTTATCTAATTCATCTTTTGAACTGTTTTTGTGCACTGAAATTACTTTTGATAACTTCAAAATATCCTGGTAAGTTCCTGAGAGAATTGAACTCTTAATGAAGTGTGTAAGTGGATTTATTATATTTTCTGCACATTTCTTTAAAATTGCATCAGGGATGCCATCAATGCCAGCACAAAATTTATTTTTTAGCTCTTTTATAACTATTCTTACCTCTTCACTTGTGACATGATTTATAAATAAAGAATCACTACATATATTTATTTTATTAGAATTTAGTGTATTTACCTGTGATTTATTTAATAATTTTTGTGGAATTTCCAAAAAATAGTCATTAAAAGTGTTTGCTATTTCCTCTAGATTATTAATCACTTTATTATTTCTGGTCAGTGTAATGTTCCTTTGTATTTTAGCAGATTTTCCAGTTTCTTTCTTTATCACGGACCACATAGCCCTGTTTTTATTAGATGATTGGGAAATAAAATTCTCATTATGCATTTTCTTTGCTAGTTTTATTACCTTATTTAATATGCTAGTGTATTTTTTGTAGTATAAATTGAATTCAGGTGTTGTGTGGTATTGTTTATATAATTTGTCTAGAAATTTCTTTCTTTGACATGAATTTCTAATCCCTGTTGTTATCCAATTGCTAGTTTTGTTATTTTGAACAGTTCATTGTCTAAAGGGGAATGATGTTTCAAAATAGTGTTTTAGGGTACCGGTACTGTTAAATGCATTAAATTTATCATTTACATTTTCTAGTTTATACATTTCTGACCATTTTTCCTTATTTAATAAGTCATTGAAATATGTAACATTTGTTTCAGTGAATGACCTGCACTTTGATTTTACTCCATTATCATTATTATTGATTGTTTCGGATACTTCTAAACTCAGTGTTTGTCCATGTTGGTCACTAATACCCGGACAATAGACTTCTATTGAATGGTGATATTTATCTGTTTTTAAAAAATATTGATCCGGAGTGGTTTTACTAAATTTTGTTATTCTCGTTGGGGTATTTACTGTAGGTTTCAGTCCATAGGAAATTAGTAACTGTGCTAATAATTAACAATTTCTATCACATTTTTAGAAATCCACATTTACATCCCCACAAATTATTATATCGGAATTTACTTTGCTCATGTTATTGAGTAACAATTCTAGTTTATCTATAAATAAAGGAAACTTTCCTGACGGAGAACGGTATACGCATACAATTATTAAATTAAACTGCTGTATTTTTACGGCAGAGAATTCAAAATCCTGTTCCATAATTAGATAATCATAAGCTGTTAACTGTTAATGATCTAAATTATTTCTTAAGAAGATACAAGTACCACCAGGGCCAATATTACATCTAGTAGAGTATTTACTAGCTTGTATATACCCTGGGAATTGAATTAATTCGAGTTGTTCCTCTTTCAGCCAATGTTCTGAAATACATAGTGCTGAGATGTCTTTAAGTTCATTTTTAAGCATTAGATTTATGTAATCAATTTTATTATAGATAGACTGAACATTCTGGTGGTAAATTTTAAATTTGTTACTTTTGCAAGCTTCTGTTGGTGATTTATTTACATTATTACTATCATAATCGTTATTATTATTGTTGCTAGACAAATCCGAAATACCATTGATGGACTCAGTTAAATTTGGCATCAAAAGATCTGAATGCCAAACCTCACGTTTGGCTTCTTTTACCAGTTTCCCTGCTACAAAATACAATGAGAATATGAATACAAAACATAAAATGATGAACTTCTGGAGCTCCAGCGATTTGGTTGTAAACACGACACGAGCGTAGTACCAAATGGCAAGCTTCTGACGTCACGTGCATCACTGCTTTTGGAACTCGGTCGGCGCATCAGAGGGTGCAAGCGCAGGTTTTGCTTAAGACGCGAGATGCACGAGTTAAGAGTCGTGTTACTTTGCCTTGCTTATTTCGAAATAATAATAATAATAATAATAATAATAATAATAATATATAGGCATATATATTGAACCCTTATTGATCTTCGATAAATAAGTATTCATATTTATTATTATTATTACTACGGCCCAGGCAGTACTTGAGGAAGTCGACAGGGATATAAGGGAGGCTAGAATTTCGTAATATTGCAACAGGAGCTGAGCTGGTAGCTATTCTTGGTGGACGGCTTGAATTAGTCGGGTTCAAGGCCAAATTGAGCAACTACTGTACCAAAATTGGAAGCATAAAGGAAGGATCACGAGGCACTTGCTACGAACATACGATTGAATCAGCTAATCACAAGAGACCAAGCCATGACCACGCGGTGGACAGCGTCAGTAGTAAAAAGCCCGCGGAAATGGATATCTAGAGAACCGCCGAACGGATTAATTTCCGCACGAGTGAATTGAGACGTTTGATTTATTTGAAGAAGAATGACACTAGTCCCATTTTTGTGAGACAAAAACTCTGGAAGTTTTTATCCGACTCCACCCCACTCCTCCGCCCTGTCAGTTTTCTAATAAATAGTTTGGCCTGACGCCACTCTAAGTCAATCGTTTCGGAGCCGTGAGGGGCTTACTTCACGCCAGTTTGTATCGTGATTTTAACGCTCTGAATTTGGTTAAGTCATTTTATTTGGGAGCTCTGAGGAGCTAAAGTCACAGCGATTGCATTATCAAATTTTAAAGCTCGAATACATTTTTTAAATTCTGGAATCAACTTTATTTTGTGAGCTAAATATTTCACGCCAGTGCGTGATAACTTGTAACATTTACTTAAAGACGACGAGTTCAGCTCTAAGGGGGAAGTATTGTATCACCCTAATTAGCGCTCACCGGAGGAAAGGTCCACAGTACAGGACGGAAATACCGAGCAAGATAGCGACTGCTAGTGCAGCCAAGATCTTAAACTTGTTAACGAGCCAGTGACGTGGTCTCGAGGTGTATATTTATGTACATATTGCAGTGTATTTTATATGTGTTTTATTGTGCGTGTGTGCGAGATATTTAGGGCCAGTCTTCGCTATTAATCGCATTAGGACAATTGTGGGTGAACTGAGTAACCTGCAAGCGATTATAGATAGGTAAATAATTAACATTGAACTTTTCTGCCAAGGAGTCGATACCAAGATGATCAGCACGTGGTTTGGAGTTGGGATGAACTTCAACAGATCAACGCAGACAACTACTATGGAGTGCTAATTTGTCCATAGGGGCAATGGGTTGAGGAGGATGTCCTTAGTTCTACAAGCGGAACGGTGATGTACTAAAATTGGATTATTTCAATTATGTAGTTAGATTTGGCCGGGGAACTTTGTAAATAGTCATGTTTCTTTTCTTGTTGGTTAGAGTTTTTCTTTCACCGACACTCAATGTTTTAAATGTCCGTTGGCGCGTGGCCAAAGTGTTTGTTAGATATTTGTTTTTCCTTGAGTCATATGTAATGCGCGCGGCGTGCGTGCGTGATTTTTATCCTTGCAAATGCGGAACCCGTTACATTCGATAAATGGTGCTTTATTAACGTTAATATTTGAAATAGGAATGGGAGGAAATTACTGTAAGATATTTGCTGAACAGGTTATTATTCATATTAGGGTTGCCAACCACACCAACTTAAAAGTAATTTGTAGAACACCTTCGTTCTAATTTTGATAGATTTTTTTGAGTCCTTTTCAGGTTGACTAGTCACGGCATAGAACGGTGGTGCCAGCATGTGGATATTATTTGTGTCTTTTTATTTCAGGGTCTGTCAAAACCCATACGTGTGATTGTGTGTGTTACTGTGTCAAGTGTGTGTTGATTTTACGTGAGGAGGGGGTAGAGGTCCTACCGCTCTCATATTTTTGCTGCTGTTGTATTTTTGATGGAAAGACAGGGTGCTCTAGGGAGACCGCTGTTTCTTGTCCATATTTATTCTGACACACACACACACGTATTATTGTGCTTTGGGGCACACTTCTTCGAGATTCGACCCCATGTCCTGGGAGGTCGAGATATTGACACGTGGGTTGACCGACATGCAGAGTTCCACAAACCGCCCGTTTTGCCTGGTGACTTATTTTTGATAGGCAGTCCTGATTTTGTCCGACTGACCCCTGTAAGCTTTCATGTAGCAAACCTGTTCATTGTGATGGTTATTTTTTAAGCCATAATTAATTGGGGAGTTCGCCATGTGTGTAACGGCTTGTTGTACATTGTATGGGTAAAATATTGTATTATTAACGTAAATGTTGGCTGTGTGTCTATTGCTTTGTTTATGACTCGATTCATGTAATTTTTGTGTGTCACACCCGTGCGGTGTAGTGGTAGAGTACTTGTAAATTTTGACAGCGGTCATTTGTGTATTTTTATTGGTCACGTGTTAATGTACTTGTGTTGATTTGTGTGAGAAGTCCTAAGTTTTTAGGCAGTAAATGTTGCTACGGCAATTTGATTCCAATTTCACGCGGACATTTTGTGTTTGTATATATTAGATTTAGGAAGTGTCGGTTTAATTTTAAGTAGTGTAGTTGTGTTTCCCCGTGTCGGTCTAGCTCTAGAAATGTGGATTCGTTGTCTGAAGGATCATTCTGGATGATGACGAATCACACATTCATTGTACACATCGTGATGCATGTAGAACGGCATTCACATATATATGGTCACTTTTGTATTTTATCTTAGGGACACTTGGTCCAGGTAATTAATCTCTCCAGAGATTTTCGCCTAGTTTTTTGGCATTTTTATTAAGTGGGAGTAAGATGGGAGTTTTTACTGTTTATTTGTTAAGTGTAAATATGGTGATTTGTTATTAAATTCATTTGTTTTAACCCTGGCTTCTCTCTTTCCTGCATGTTATTTTGTTATATGTTACCCTGCAAGTTTATGAAGCGCTTTGACAACAACTTACGATATGAACCGTTACACCCCCCGAAACTGAGTCTCGTATGCTTCTTTGCTAGGGTTCAATATATATCGATAGGAGCGCGCGCTGTTGTTTCCCGGCGTGTGTTTTGTATCACAGTATCTTACCTCAGTTTTAATCCGGCGCTCACAAATAGTAGTTCGAAAATGCACCTTTTCGGATCATCGTGGTAGAGGACAAAGTTCAAAGCGCCGTGGCTCTTGGCTCAGTTGGTGCCTCGGTGGGAAACGGGGGAGAGGAAAACAGATTGTTTGTTCGGTAGAATAAAGAAAGTATGACTATAAGGGAGGCATGATAGCTTTTTCCGATTTTCCGCCCAACGTGGTATTAAATCATTTATAGAAGAGTTTTGGTTTATTTTACTATTATTTTTTAAGGGTATGGTACTTAAAAATTATGTCTTGTACCTAAAACTTGAGGGGGGGGGGGGGGATCCCTCCCCGTGTTTACGTCCCTGCTAGAAATAGTTGATTTATTAAAGCAGGTAGACAAGCACCATCTCCCTCTAAGTTATCACCTGAGCATATCGTGTTTATTACCCTTTCACGAATTGATTGCCGGCGGTCGAGATGGGAACTATTCTTTGTTTACACGTGTCACACGTCAGCCTGCTTCGTTGACAGGTCTAGTTGCGCGAGTAGGATATGACTCAGCTTCAGGAGCCTCAGTCATCATTTGACTGTCCGTGGTGACATGAGCTCCCGTGACGCTTATCTGACGCAATGCTGCTTGACTTATGTGCGGACTGCACTCTGTCATCGCTGTGTCCTCCACTTCGCCCCACGGGGCTCCTGCTAAAATAAACAAACGCTGGCGCAGCCACGCTCAGCGGCAATCAAATCTTGAATGGGTAATACACACCCCACAGTGTTGCCAATTCTACCTACAGTACGGCTTGAGAATTATGGACGGCGATGATTTACCCAAAAATGTAAAATGTCCAGGAAATTGTAAAAATCTAATTCATTGTATTGATTACAGTATTTGTCCCCCGTAAGAGCGAAAAATATCTCGGAGCTTTTTGTTACCCTGGAACGTCGTTATTATTTACGAAAATTATTATTATTATTATTATTGCAAACAATTGTTCACTTTTGGGCATACTAAGCGAATGTGAAAGGCATTTGACCTTCTCGTAGTGCTATATTTATTTACGGCATTTAATTATTATATTTTATCATGGATTACAATAGTCTCATTATTCGTACTGAAAAAACTGATTAATGAATTTCAACAAACTTGTTGTTGATAGCAATAAAACAATGTTCTGTTGTTTTGCAATTCTTTTAGACAATATCTAGACATAATTATATTGACGATTCTGGATGTATATTCGTTATAAATTTTGTATCCCACGGTTCGCTTGTTTGGTTCACCAAGCGCAAACGAGCCTAATGTTACGCGGGCAGAATCGTTCCACATTTTACCATTAGAGGCACTGTTGTTTGTCTGCCTGCCATAAGTATAACTCGGAGCAGCCAATCAGCCATGTTTACTTTCTAGTGGGGTGTGTATGCCTGGACCGGGGTGTAACATCATCCCTCCAAAACATACAGGTGAGAACGGTCTTTCGTTCTTCATTACTTGCTTTCCATATTAGAAATTTTAACAAGGTGTTTTGTGTTTTGGATGTCTGTAATATGTGGTGATTAAATTCGTAATGGCATCTGCGATTTCGTAATCGCACCGTGTGACTCAATGGAAAATATATCGGGATAGGACGATGCATTATTTTCAAAATCGTGATCCTGGCCTTTAAATATCTTGACTCAGATCACCTGTTTCTGACATCTAGTTGTTTTCTTTATTATCTGGGAGAATAGAACAAAGATTTTAACTTCGATTCTTTAATTAACAATACCATAGCAGTTAAAATTTCCTGGACCAAGCTAATCAGGTGCTTGGTACATTTCTAAAACGTCAAGATATTAACTGTCATTATATAGGAAAGTGACCTGGCATGGGTATGAAGTAGTGTCTAATATTTTTCCAAGCCTAGTCAGGAGAACAAGGTTTTTGAAGTTTCATAGTGTTCTCCCTCACTTTTGAACTTGTCAGTGTTTTCCTTGAATTATTTTGAATGGGTAGGCCTAATTATAATGAAACGTAGTACATGTTTAGGGCTATGTGTTAAGGACTGCTGTCATAGGTTCAGTCTTGCCCTAGCCTATACTTAATTTGAAGTTTACATCGAAGTTATGTAGGCTATGCTGGGCCTGAAGTCATCCTAATTTTCTTCTCTTTCAGTTTCAGAATGGGATGGTGCTTGCATACTGGTGCAGAATCTGTGGAAACTTAAGAATGAAGCTTTTATTTTCTCTGAAGATTTTACATCTACCCAATATTTTAAGTGTGTAAAATCAAGTTTTCACTTCCTGCTTGAATATTAATAAACAATGAGTATCGCTGAATTTTAAGATTTTCTTCTGCACCTGTCAGACTAAATTATAAAAGTTATATTCAATGGCATTCCTATACCATGTATGTGCTGACTCTTCCTTAGTAATTGCTGTTAATGAACCGGTGTATAACCTAAAGCTCATATTTTGCAATAGTAGTTGTAATAATTTTCATCATCACAAAGACTTCCCTGTTTGTGGACATGAAGAATAAGCATAAGAAAACCCTTGCTCTTCAGCCAGTTAGCTTCCTAATTGAAAACAATCAGCATAACAAGACATCCCGTGAACTAGATGCTCAGACACCTGTACATTTGAGGATGCCTGTGGACCATATATTTTGAGGTAAGGATGGACTGTTATGCTCCTAAGATTTGCTTAATGCTGATGCCAAAATAAAGTGGGAGGTTTCATGACTTGTAATTGTATGTTTATAGATCTGTTTCTATTCATGTCATATCTCTCAGCCGGAATCTGATATTGCTGCAAGCAAAGCTACTTTTGGCTTTTGGCTTTTCCAGGGTGGATTATTGAAAATATATCGGTAGCGGTTCACTTTAGACCATCCTTTGTATAAATATTTTTAAAAGCTGAAATTACCTGATTTAATAGTCGGGAGGATATCAGGAGAGGATTGAGTATTAGATGTTCACTGCTCCGCTGTCATAGACCCACCATCCTGCCCAAATAGCGACACGACTTATGTAGTTGAAATCTAAGTTCTCACCCCCATCTTTCTCACCGAGTCAGTATTGCCAACCCCACGCGTTTGGTACTATTTCGCACGTGATGTATGAAATCACTAAGTGAACTCAATTACAGTGTTTATTTATGTATTTATAATGTTTTACATACAAAAACAGACTAACCTGGGACTTACGCCCCAGACCCCCTTGCTTGTGGTACTAGCATTAATTTTCGACCAGGCAGTACCTAACCTAGTAGCGGACATAAATTGTATGTTATTAATGTTTTACATACATAAACAGACCTAACCTGGGGCTTACGCCCCAGACCCCCCTGCTTGTAGTACTAGCAGTAATTTTCCACCCTAACTTAGTAGCGAAGGTGTGTGGTGAATTTCTTAATTCAAGTTGGTAACGTAGTCACATGATCGATTTTCGGGTGTCACATGACTGTCAAAGATGGCGTCCGTAAGTGAAAAAAGTGAAGAAAAATTGCATTCTTTCCATGAAATAACAATTATTGCGGTGCAGCAGTGGCTATTGAGTATGAAGAGATTGTGAAACGACTCCCAACAACTCCCCGAAAGGTATGCATATCATAAATGATATATTTTCAATAAGCTAAGGTGTTAAAAGTTGTTAAAAGTTGTTAAAAGTGATGAAAAGGGAGGATGGTCTAAAGTGAACAATAAATCTGAAGGGTAATATTCTATGGTCGTTCGACTGCAATAACGTAATTAATATTAGAAATTGAAATTGCTGTCAATTGTCACTGCTGCACCGAAAATATTTGTTTTATTAACTTTTCGTAAAGAAAGGTTTTTATTTCTTGCTCATTCAATGACTGCAGCCATGTTTGATACACACACATTGACGTCATATCACTGTTGCCAATATGTCCGATACAAAAATAAACGAGAACTAAAATGGGTGTATACAAAATGCACCAGAACTAAAATAGGTGTTGGGACTATACCATTGGTCGTTACTTGGCTAGATGACTATCTGGACAAAATTATTGGTTACTACTTGGTTAGACTACTGTCTGGACGGTAATTGCCGATTGCACTACAAGCGTAATCCCTAGGTTAGGTTTGCTTTGTATGTAAAACGGTAATCAGAGTATTATTCACCATTGTAATGAGAATTGGTGGACCTTCACATTAACTTGATGGCCCTCTTTTGTTTTACACTACCGGATGCGGAATAGTACCGAATGCGTGGGGTTGGCAATACTGTAAATGCTCCTAAAAATGGCTGAGTCAGCTGGAATTTCATCTATATAAGTCGTGATCATATTTGGGATGGCTGGGTGAGTTATAGACAGCGGAGGGGTAAACATCTATTACTACATCATCTCCAGATTTTTTTCCTGACTATTAATTCAGGTATTTTGGCTAATTTCAGTACTTTGGAATTTTTTAAGTACCGGTACGGTAACTGTCGTCAAGTTGTACCGCTTAATTTTGTCAGGGTGACCGCTTTCTGGAGAACTCGGGGAACACAGGGAATTTAAATTGCATAGAATAAACAGGGAAAATGCAGGGGAAGAATTTGGCACGATGAAAAATAAATTCTTGACCTATGTTTGGGCGCCTAATAATAATGCATCGTTGGCGGTATTAATTAATCTTGCATACATGATTAATTACTGTTAAGATTAAAGATTAAGTACCGTAATTTGACCGTTCTGCCATTTCTTCTTTTTGGATGTTTGCCTTTTCGGGGTATCCAAGGTTAGAAAAATTAGCTTTGCGAGAAAAAAGACTAGGGTGTTTATACCTTATTCCATATAAGCTGAGAGTAATATTACAACACGCCAGAGCCACGAAGAAGAGCTCTTACATATACGAGCACACTACCTTCAATTGAAATATTACAGACACCGTATTAGTTGTAAATTGGCTTTAACTTAACGTCGGTGAGAGTTAAGAGCTCTGACATTTTGTCATTTGACTCTCGACGTATATGGAATAAGGTATAGTTGTGGTGTAACGTGATTCACTGAACAGATGGCGCAAAATCTGAATTGAGTTTACTTATGTCCCAGGCATCCTTCCTGCACTGTCGACTTGTCTGTAAATGATTTGCCGACTGTCAAAGCGTCTTCTTATACTTAGTCGTAAGAGACTATATGTGTTATGTATTTTACGTTCTACTGTACAGCGTGTCCCTAAAGTCCGGTAACACTTTTCTTAATTTATTACACACAAACTACAAATGATACAGCTTTCCTATATATGGCATATTAGAGAGGAACTCGGATGGTTTTGTTAGATATTACCGCCAATGTTCGTAGTTCCCACATTCGCCGCAGTTAGCGCTATTGGCCACATTTGTAAAGATGGCGACTTCTGGCAGAGAGCAGGTCCGTGTTGGAATTCCACATGAATAAGGGTGCTACAGATGTGCAACGGAAGTTTAGGACTAAGTACCGTAAAAAGGCACCAAGCAGGGAGTCTTATCTACGCCTGGTATGACAGGTTTGTGTGTCCTGGTTGCTTGTGTGTTACGAAACGTAGTGGCCGACCAACAGTGAGTGCAGAGACCGTTAACCATGTGAATGAGGGATTCGTAAGAAGTCCGAAAAAATCTGTTCGTAGAGCATCCCGCGAGCTGCAAATACCAGGTACGACAGTTTGGAAGACACTACGTAGGAGACTCTGCATGAAGCCGTACAAATTACAGCTCTTGCAACAGTTGAAAGGGAATGACAAACAACAGCGTTATGAGTTTTGTATCAGAGTGCAACAATGGATGGCAGATGATGACGACTTCCTAAATCGCATAATTTTTAGTGACGAAACAACTTGCCATACAAAGGGTAAAGTCAACAGGCATAACTGTCGAGTGTGGGGGACCGCAAATCCTCATTAATTCCTCTAATATCAGCGTGATTCACCTAAAGTAAACGTTTTCTGTGCAGTGTCATCGCGGAAACTTTACGGACCATTCTTCTTCGCCGAAAACACTGTAAATGGGCACTCATACCTGGATATGATACAGCAGTGGTTGTTCCCACAATTGCAGGAAGATTCCGACAATTTCCTGTTCCAGCAAGACAGGGCCCCACCCCATTACCATTCTGATGTCCGTGATTTTATGAACAACAGGTTACCTCAGGGATTGGACGACTAGTTATATAACTGTTTCGACAAGTGGCCTCCCGGATCTCCAGATCTCACTCCCTGTGATTTGACTGTGTGTATGTGCCACTTTTACCACAAAATCTCGAGGAACTCAAGCGTAGGAGTCAAGACGGTGCCACCACTGTATCGGCTGATATGCTCCAAAAAGTGTGGCAAGAGTTCGATTACCGTGTAGATATTTGCCGAGTTGCACGTGGTGCCCATATCGAGTCGATGTGAAATCAAACTATGAAAAGAGAACCATTTGAGTTCTCTTTTAATATCACGAATACTGTTTACGAATTCTGTATAATTTGTAGTTTTTGTGTAAAAGGTTAATAAATGTGTTAAAAAAGTGTCAGTGTGAAATCAAACTATGAAAGCAAAACCATTTGAGTTCCCCTTTAATATGACATATATAGGAAAGCTGTATCATTTGCAGTTTTTGTGCAATAAATTAAGAAAAGTGTTACTGGACTTTAGGGATGAATAGAAAGAAGTATATACCGTACATAAATTTTGTTTTATTTTCTGAAAATGAACATAAATAGTATTCTTAAAAGAGTGTATGTGTTAATAAATGGTTAAATTTAACACAGGGAAAATGCAGGGAAAACACAGAGAAAATAATTTTAGGTAACCAGCGGTCACCCTTTTTGTATTATTTAATCTGTTTTGCAGCTTCCGCCAAATCAATACAAATTGTGTTTGCGTTGTTAAAACGCTAAGTATGGTACATGTTTCGAACCTTACAAAAATCGGTCCTTCATCAGCCACGACATATCACATGAATGGCAACACATTAAAAACACTGAACAATATCAAAAATAAAATGCATGCACCGAGACATTCATAAAGACATATTAAAACGTTCCATTAAAAACTGTACACATATTAAAAGCGCTGCAAGTCCATTTGACTCATTCAAACGTCAACATTTGAGTATGTGACGTTACGGTTGGAGATCTTTGTCCTGTTCCATTAGGTGCTTCTTAATTTCTCGTCTAAATGTGCAATGACGTCTTTCATTTTGCGAAGGGAATTCTGCTATCATGTATAGGGAACGAAAAATGGACCAGTAGTCCCATTTGAGTAGCTCCAAAGTGAAAACCTTTGGGTTTGTGTACGATATTTGCCTTTGATCATTATAGTGAGTGTGCACTTTTATAGGCTGTTCCCATTGTAAACTGGAGTGCAGTAGAATCCCAATTAGGGGCAGATGACCTCGTAGTTCCACCCCTTAAAACAACTAGAGTCCCAATTATCCTATCTCTTTTTTGTCATAAGGATCTTTGAAAACTATGATCCATTATTCAGTACGGTACCTGCACTGTATTTCAAAGTAAGAAATTTCAAAGAAACAGGGAAAAAAAAGTAAAGCTATCCTATTGACATGACTTGCACTGACTTGAAATTGCATAGGCCTAATGTAAAAATTGTACACCCTAATAAAGTGTTTTTCAAATATACATACAGCCTACTGTATAATGCTCTTCTAGCTTTTTCTGGTACGTTCGTATTTATGGGAATTTTTAAGTGTAGATGATGAAGTCGTGGATAATGTGCGGACGTGGATTTCGTTTGTTTGATGATGTGGCTTGAATTGACGCCATTTACTCGGCTGTATTAGGTTTCAAACAGTCCGTGGTTACATACGAATGAAGTTAGATGTGTTCAAGTGTGAGGTTTGGTGGCGAGTTAGGAATTTTCATAAATTACTTTTAGTTGTTCAATTTAATTGAAAAGTTGCACTGCACTCTTCTAAAGCCATTGGTTGCTAACTTACTAGGTTAGACGACTGTCTGGACTAAGCCATAGGTCACTATTAGGTTAGACCACCATCTGGATGAAAATTGCTGCTTGTGCTACAAGCAAGGGTACAAGATTAGGTTTGTGGTTTATATGTAAAGCCTTAACTGAATTTGACACGTATGCATCGTTTGGGTAGCAGTGCATGACTTATGACTCCGTCTTAACTTTTCTAAAGTACAAAAACTAACCGAAATACCTGTAGCATGACGTTGGTTGGTTGGTTGGTTCCTTAGTTTAGGGGCTGCGACAACGCGGTCATGTAGCCCCGTGTACTTTGGGTGTGTGTAGAATCTGTCTGATAACCGGTGTTAATTGTGATGACTGTATTAGTGTGTGTATCTGTTTTTTAATTCAAGTAGAGACTGCAACTTTGAATTTTCAAATAGTTCCTACTTTTGCCGCCAAACGCCACCGTCAACGACTACTAGGCCTAGTTCAGAACTAGCTACTAGACGCCACCGCAGTCGGCTCTTGGCAACGAACGTAGCAACCTAAGAGCGTTGTTTACATCATTAACCTATCCAATTTAGTTTCACACAGGTGTAATTAGTGGAAAGATCTTTAACATGCCATAAATCTATGACATGGGACCGCCGGCTTTACTTCCCCTCCGAAGGAAGGCATACTGAGGGATTTTTAACGCTCTTAAAAAATCCGACGGCTTCGGCCGGGTTTGAACCCGCTATCTTGGGCATAGAAGCTCAGCATGCTACCAACTACGCCACCGAAGCCGCATGACGAATCGAGTACATAGTGTTATATCTGACCGAGTTCAAGCGCGCCCCGCTGTTTGCTACCGCTAGCTGCGCAGACCCCCAACGCTACACAGTCAGCTGTAGTACCAGCACTCCCAATGATGTAACATTCTGTCAGTAAGTTGCAGGTGTGCTGTTTTACCGATTATTTGGCTTGGTACGTTGCCTTAGTCAATGTCAGTAAAGAGATTACACGTTACGGAAACCTAAGGATGTAGATGAAGTTTCACCTTCTTCTGAAAGATAACGAATTGCTAGTTCATGATTAAGTAATCTCAAAGAATTTTGTCTCTCTGATACTGAAACAAAGTTGAATCAAGATTCGAAAACTCGGATACTGACCATAATATTGATCAGGAGGACGGTACCGGAAGCAAAGAATTGGATGGCCGTTTATTTTATTGGCAGGTTGGCCATTATTAGGCCTATTATATGTCAGTCTCATTCTTGGCTCTCACCGCGGAGAAGAAGAAATTTAATTCTGATCTGAGGGCTGGAACAGTGTTCACTCAGCCTCGTGAGGTAAAACTGATAAGAGGTGCGTTTGATTCCTTCCTCAGCTATCCTGGAAGTAGTTTTCCATGGTTTCCCACTTCTACTCCAGGCAAATACCTAACTGTAGGCCACGGCCGCTTCCTAGGCCTACCCAAATCCTATTTCGATTCCAAATACACACACTACTACAGACATCACATTGACACAGGTTATCAGACAAATTCTACACACACCCAAGCACACGGGGCTACGTGACCACAATGTCTCAAAGTCCCTGAAGAATCGACTATTATTATTTTAGGCCTAGTATTAATAAGACGGATTATATATATTTTAGTTTTAGGTAGGCCTAAGGATGGCACAAAGTAGAACAAGTAACCATGGAAGTCTGCCTTCATTCCGTATCCTTTCGTGATTTTACCTCAGTGGATGGATATTTCGGTAAATTTTGAAAAATGTGAGGTACTGATCCTGGTTTTAATTTCCCCTTCACGCGAGGAAGTTGCAAGTTCTCACAGTTCACTACGAAACAGTCCGCCTTTATAATAATTACATTTTCCGAAAAACGTAAGTCACAGATTCTACTTTTGATCGACAATTGCTTATCTTTCCGCGGAATAACTCTCGCCCATTTCGCAAACAGATTAGTTTCTTTTGGCGGTTTGAAAAAATGTCTACTATCAGATTTTATTTCCGTAACCTGAATTACATCCAGGAACGAAACAGTATGACGTCTTTCCGAAACAGCAGAAAATGTAGTTGTTTGCACACACAAAGTACTGCACGGACATTCGTTAAACTATTGCAAAGAAACAAATTCCCTCGCATAATATGACTTCTCTCGCACAGGATATTACAGTACTAACCTCGTGGGCTACTTGTCACGCGTGCTTATGGTTCGGCATGACTTCCGCGCTACACACTGGCTGGACCATGACCTACAATGCTTAAGGAGCGGAGTGTTGACACTGTTTATTTCTATTCGTCATGCCTGTAGTAATGGTCAGGAAAATATCTGGAAATAATGTAGTAATAGATGTTTACTCCTTTGCTGTCTATAACCCACCCGCCTTCCCAAATAGGATCACTACTCATATACATGAAATTCCAGCTGTGTCCGTTATTTTCCACCATTGATTATGCACTAATACAGTATTGCCAACCTCACACTTATGGTACTACTTCGTATATGCGTGCTGCCGTGAAACAAAATAGCACAGAGTTCACTTAAAGGTGTGCTGAAATTTGAACCAGATTGCAAAGAATTGTGCAAGCTGACTAATAAAACTATCAATTCTCCGTCTTTTCAATACAATATTAATAGTCTATTTATTGTATGTATTTGATAAGTGCGTAATATTTGTTTATGTCTTAATGCATATTTGGGCTGAGGAAGCACTAACGTTTGTGCGAAACATGTACCCAATTGTATAAATAGACTATTAATATTGTATTGAAAAGACGGAGAATTGATAGTTTTATTAGTAAACATATTCAATACGGACCTGAAATGAATAATATTATTCTGATTGTGCAAGCTGTCCGATTACTATAAGTAATTTCAATCGGCGTTTTTATAATGACCGCAAAGAGTTGCTGAAGCTGTTGCAGAGACACCAATATGAATGTGTGTTTTTTGTTTTTAGCCTATTTTCATTTTATGAAACAATAGGCTTATGAGATCACCTTTTGTCTGTGTGTGTCTCCTAAGAACTTCTAAACGGCTGGAGTGATTTCAATGAAACTTGGTAAGGTCATAGCACCATTTCGGCCGACCCCGACCGTATCCTTCAAATTTTACTACGTCTCACCAATCCAACTTGGCTGTGCGTAATATTTAACCAGCATTCAATATCTCCGAAACTATTACCGATATCACCCTGAAATTTTGTATGGTGATAAAGAGCACTGCTAGAAGTTCACCTATTGAACTTTCAAAAACCAGGTAACTACTAAACCAACATGGCGTCCAAGCGAAGTTTCGACTTTCAAATAGACCTTTCTCTCGATTTTTCCATCCTATCTCTCGATTTTTCCATCCTAACACAATGAAACTTGGTATAGCAAATGCTTATACACATTGTAATGCAATGGCATTTAATTTAGTTCAATTGTTTACATAACCTCAAGATGGCGGCTGTGCAAAATATTTCACTGGCATTCTATCTCTCCGAAACTATTACTGATATCACCTTGAAATTTTGCATGATGATAAAGGGGCACTACTGCCTGTTTATCCATGTAACTTTCAAAAACCTGTGAAGTACAAACCGAACATAGCGGCAAAACAAAGTTGAAACGTTTTAATAGATTTTTCTCGCGATTTTACCATCTGAGCGCTGTGAAATATGGTACAGTATATGATTATACATATTGTAATGCAATGATATCTAATTTAGTCCAATTGTTTACATAAACTCAATATGGCGGCTGTGCAGAATTTTAAAATGAAGTTTTTTATTTCTTGTGTCGTAATCATGCGATCGAAGTGAAAGTTTACATAACGAAGCTACGCAATAATTTTCCTTTAATGGTACATAACTCCATGGCCTATACATATTACAATCGAAAATGGCGAACATCCGAAATATTTAGATGGTTCTCAATATCTACGAATCTTTTACAGCAATCAAACTGAAAGGTTTTATGTTCATACAGGCTATGAACATACGTTCACCTATAGGACTTAACCTCGTGGGCACAAATCCAACATGGAGGCGATGCGATATATATTTAAATGGACGTTTCTCGCGATTTAACCATCTGAGTACAGTGAAACTTGGTACGGTAAATGCTTATACAAATGTTAATCCACTGGCATCTAATTTATTTCAATTGTTTTCTTAATCACAAGATGGCAGCTGTGCGAAATTTTAAAATCTCAAATTTTTGTCTTGTTTCCTAATCGTGCGATTGAAGTTTGAATACTACACGTACACAATAATCTTCATGTAATAACACACAACTCTATAAGACCTACATTATATAAAAATCCAACATGGCGACCATCCGTAACATTAGACGGTTCTCAATATCTACGAATCTATTAGAGCAATCAAACTGAAATTTTGTATGTTCGTAAAGGCAATTCACATAAGTAGGGTATATGAAAATAGGTTTTAGTTCTTCACGGAACTACTTGTTTTCCACTGTATTAATTGGTTTTTTTTTTAAATCGAAACCAATGCTGTTTTACATACAAAAAAAACCTAACCTGGGGCTTACGCCCCAGACCCCACTGCTTGTAGTGCGATCAGTAATTTTCGTCCTGACAGCAGTCTAACCAAGTAGCAACCAATGGTTTAGTCCTGACACCCATTTTAGTTACAGTATAACCTGTCACATCCGGACCTGTGATATCCGAACCCTCCCATATCTGGACACATCTCCGAATGAATTTTTAAGTCGTAGTTGAGAGCGAGGATACATTAGTGTGCTAGCCAGGGAGGACGTGTGAAAGTTGCAGCTTTGGAAGGCTGTGTGCGTGCTTGACCGCGAGGGGTTGTGGCCTGACTCGGTCAACGACATCTTCCCTGAAACTCATCCCTTTGTGTGAATAAGCGATATTCCATTCACGGCTTCTGCCTGCCACCAACGTCAACACGAGACTGCCTCTCTTTCTACCCTTCAGTCTGTGCGCGAGTCTTGAAGCGACAGTTTGTTTTGCGAGTGTGTTTCTGTTGTTACTGTTATTGTTTACCGTTGTTATTGTTATTTTCAAAAAATTATGTAGAAGCAGAATGTACAGTGTATTTATGTAAGTACATGTACTGTAAAGCATATTATTTGAATTTAATTATTTTAATTTAGTTTAAAGCTTTTCTATTTCTTAGCCTATGTACAGTATACAGTTAACAAAATGATACTAAACCATTAAAAACATTAAAATTAATCAACAACAAACTCGTGAATTATTTCTGGTCACCTAGCTATTTGAAAAAATAGCCTTGTGATATCCGGATTTTTCCATATCCGGATCGGCCGGTCGCCACATTAGTCCGGATATGACAGGTTATACTGTAATCAGTATTTTTCGTCCAGACAGTCGCCAAACCTCACTACATGGGATTGCGGGAAAGTGAAGTTGGCACCATTGCCTCAAACGAGCATTATTTACAAATACAATTATACAGTAATACACAAAAGACCAATTATTTCTTTTTTCACATAAATACAACGTTACATGTGTCGTCTGGTTTATTTTGTATCGGACATATTTGCAACTACTGACGTCAATGTGTGTGCCTCGTTGTGAGCGCGCGTTGCGGTAGTTTCACATACTAAAAAACATCTGACGAACATAGTTCCGATTGTTAAATAAAATGCATATTTACGTGATTTAGCACGTGCAGTTGGTGCAAAAGTGATCAAGATTACTAGTTAAAATTGATAATGGCCCCCCGTAAGATAAAATAAGGTATGAAAATGGTATATTGTCGAAATGGAAGCAAGAAGGAAAAGTGAACGTTGTGCATAATTAATAATCGTTTAAGCCTCTAGTGTCATGTCGCCATTTTGTGTCTAGGGGAATTTTGTAGTCTTAATGTATTGCAATATATACTACTCCCCATTTTCCCGCTGGAGCAGGGTGCTCTGTCCTAGTCTTAGCTCAATCATTTTGCGCGATCCTAGGCATTTGTTGGTCCTATATACATGGTGGCCACTACTCCTGGAAAACCTGGAAATCCTGGAAATTCCTGGATTTTTATTAGGTCTGGAAAATTCCTGGAAAATAGCCACTGTTAATTAATTATAAAAATCTTTCCATCTTAAATCATACTCCCGCTGCGGTTTTGGGTGAGCACTCTATCGTTAACAAAATAAATTTCCTCAGGCTACCTGTTTCTGTGTGTGAGAACACGCGATAGTATTTTTGTAAAACTTATTGAGTATAGACAACTTCATCGCAATAACATTTCAGGCGGCATTCTTTTCTCTTTTTTTTTTAAAGCGGATATTTGGGTCACAAAGTTTTTTATTTTTAAAACAACAATTAAATCATTTGCGTGTAGGCTTGCGTGTCAATAATGCAATCACCACTAAATTTTGTCAACATCTATATAAGTAAATCAAATACAACTGCTTTATTTTGGTCTTGAAGTAGGCAACCGATAAAGCTCCACACTTGCGCTTATTTTTAAATCTGGAAAAATGAGAATTACTCCTGGGGAAATTCCTGGAAAATCGTTAACCGATTTCAGTGGCCACCATGTATATAGACAGCGTTTGATATCATTTACTGTACCTTGCCAGTGTTGCTTTGGATGTCCACGTGGGCGCTGCCCATTGATTTCAAAATAGTGGGCAGAATTGGAGACTGTTCCAGGTGCAGCACGTAGAACATGGCCATGGGTGCAATGCCCATTTGCTGGCGAACCGTGTTGTTCTTGGTATGGTCGAGAAGAGTGATGCTCATTGATCAATGGAGCATACATATTTCCATGGAATGGAATTGGTGCTCTGTAGCTTTGTCTGCTAGTTAGCATTTGACACTGTATAAAGCTACAGGGTTCCACAACGGTTTAGGAACTCGTGAGGCGTTATTTGCGCTTCAAGTTCTTTTCCAGAGATGCCGTGAGGTAAATCAGGATGTATATGCATGTTTTCTGGACTATGCAAAAGCCTTTGAACGTTGTCAGCATGATACGTTGTATAATGCACTCAAGAACTCAGGAATAGATGAGAAAGACATTCGGATCATCATTAATTTATACTGGGGTCAAAAGGCTAGTATCAGAATTGATGGACATATATCGAGATCAGTGGAAATAATGCGTGGTGTGAGACAAGGATGCATTCTTTCACCGCTTCTTTATATTATCTATACAGAACAGATTTTTTCTGAGGCACTTGATGGCATTCAACAAGGTATTAAGGTCAATGGTTATTATATTAATAATATACGGTACGCAGATGATACTGTATTGATTGCAAATAGTTTCGAAGGACTTAAAGAGATTGTTACTATGGTGTATCAAAAGAGTAAACAATATGGCCTTGACCTAAACATTAAGAAACCAAAATATATGAAATCGTGAAAACCAGCATTGTCACAAGTCCTTTTAGTCGATGGACATCAGATTGAGCGAGTCAAGAGTTCGGTTTATTTAGGACAGAATATTAATGAGAATTGGGATCCTTCGGTTGAAATAAGATGCCGTATAGAGAAGGCTAAATCCATCTTTATGACAATGAAACAACTACTATGCTGTCGAGATCTCAGTATGACGCTTAAGAAAAGAATTGTGAAGTGTTATGTTGTCTCCACCCTTCTTTATGGTGTTGAAGCTTGGACCTTGTCCGTAGCTACAGAAAAGAAGATTCGAGCTTTTGAAATGTGGATATACCGGCGGATTCTTAAAATCTCGTGGACAGAACATGTGAGTAATGCCGAGGTTCTTTAGCGTGTGAGCAGCCAACCTGAGCTGTTAAACACAATTAAGAAGAGGAAATTGGAATGCTTGGGACACATGATGAGGAATCCAAAATACCGTCTGCTCAAGTTATACTTCAGGGTAAAATTGAAGGTCAGCGTGGACCGGGAAGGAGACTAATAACTTGGATGGATAATTTAGAACGTTGTTTGGGCTGTCTTCCACGGAACTCTTCAGGATTGCACAGGATAAGAAGGTGTTAGCCATGGTGGTAGCCAACGTCCGTATCGGATAAGGTAGAAGAAGAAGAAGAAGAAAGCTACAGGGTGTACTGTCGTGCGGTACATTTTAGACAACAGATGAGGAGCATTCTTCTGTCGCAGAATAACCCATGCAGCATTTACCCTACTTTTACACTTAATCACCGATCCTGCCATCATTCTGCAGGCAAGATCCTAGATACCTGAAGAATGCGGTCTTTGTTAAAGTATCTCCTTCAACATGGATGGATTGTTGCTTCGGATGGTTTCCAGTCTAGGACCATACGGTCCTATGAGATATGGTTGTTCCACTCTTCAACTTGGTGTTTCAGTCCTCTTCTGGTAGTATCTGCAAGTGCAATGTAGTCTGCATATAAGAGAGTCGAAGAGATGCTCCTTTGCAGGTCCCCTGTGATTGTGTCCATGACAAGTACGAAGACGATGGGGACAGTGCAGAGCCTTGATGTAAACAGACACTCACTGGAAAGCTCTTGAGATGCCTACATCGCAACATATACTACTTGAGGTGTTCTTGTAGAAAGCATCCTTTTTAGAAAATTCTTTTTTCTTTTCTTAAAATTATTTAGATTTAAAATTATCTACTTTGTATTTGTGTCAAGAAGGTGCTGAATTGGGTTTTTGACCTGTGTACTTTCATAAATAAATAATATAGGATCAAAAATAGCTCTTATACGCTCTGTATCCAATGCTTTCTTAACTGGGCTGCCCTTCCCCCATATCGTCTGGATAACTAGAAGACTACCATATCTTTTAAATTCAGCCACGTAGCATATTTACTCGTGCTCGGTCATCGAAAATGGTCTCGACATGCGAAGTGATGAGAGAACCAAGGTACTTAAATTTAGTGGTTTTATTGAGTTGATGGTCTTCAATGTTAATGGTACTATTGGTCTGTGTGAGACTCGGCAGATATTAGTCTTTTCCTATGTTGAGTTTTAAACCATTTTTGCCCAGGCGATCTTTCCAGCGCAGAGCACTATTCTCGAGATTTTCAAGGGTTTGATCAGCGAGAAATGCATCATCAGCATATGAGATTGTCCATGGGTGAGGTGTTTGTATGTCGGCTGTTACAAAATGAACAGCAGGGACGAAAGTGCAGAACCTTGATGAACTACAACACTGATGAGGAAAGTAGGTGAAACTCCAGCTGGACAGTGTACCATACTTTTCATCACCAATCTGATTTCTGCATCCCAGCTTGGGTCAAGATGTTGAAGGGAGTTCCTCCAGTGTCTTGTTTTCCTGACAGCTATAATTAGGTCTGAGGCAGAAAAACCTCTTTAGCTGTCTTATCTTATCAAACATTTACAATTAAGATTTCTTATTTTCTAACCAAACGACAGATAGCGGAACTATTTCAATTAATTTTAAAGTAAATATTTAAAACAAAAAATCGTATTACCAGTAGTTTATTGGTACTTCACATTTTAGGGCGAAAGTAACTAATTTCACAAAAAAAAAGTGATATTTTGTGACTTTGAAATCTAAATAAATGGCATATTTGGGGTAAATATATAATTGTGATAACATATGTTTGCTGAAAAAATTCGCAGTTATAGGTAAAACCAAAAATCCAGGACTACCTATAATGCATTCCCATGCCTCCCATTCATTAAAAGTTCTTTTCCGAGGTCTAGCTTCGCCCTCCATAGCATAATACAGTAGGGCTACTTTGAATCACTTAATAAAGATGAAGTAACCCACAAGACACACATTGATATTGTGCCAAAAATGTTTTAAATAAGTACTGGTAGTGTAACACAAATCACACAGCTGATACCACCTCATATGCCGCTTAACTCCTTGATGTGCTGCGGGCAGCACTTCCAGCCTTGCCTGCATTAAGGAGCATACATTGTGGCTGATCTCTATATGGCACTATATGAATGGTGTAGACGCACAATTTGACCTTCCAGCCTTCACCCTTTTGTGCCTTATGGTCCTTTAGGTCAAATCCGAGCAAAAGAAAAATTCCCTTTCACCCTCTTCCATTTTCACTATTCAATTGAAAAAACTGCACACAGGATCATTGCACCAGATGTGCAGAAGTTGTTTTGCGATTTTTAATAATTTTTCATATTTTCCCAATTTCTAATGATTAAAAAAATCTGTACAACCCCCATCTCGAGTAGCAATTCCTATTAAAATACTGTAGTCCTGCACAAGTAGTAATAATTGCTGAAAATCTCAAATCATAAGGGTAATAATGTTGAATCCCTCCAAAAGCACTTTGTTTATGCACATTGATTGTCCTCGGTAATAAACTGATTCTACTGTGGTGAATTGATCAGCTCTGCACCCTGCTCAGTGTTGCTTATGCCACGTGTAGTGACTATCCTCCCACTACCCCTCTTCCTTATTCTTGCTCTGGGCTACTTTTGAAAGGACTCGTATAGGAAATGTTTACGGATCCTGTTTGTGATTCTAGGAATCAAAATATTTGCTTTATTTGATACTAGAGCTCGAGCCAGCCGGGAAGGCGGTGCGCAGAACACAACGCTGCCATTACGTCATGCCTCACTTCCATCCCACAATCACAGTCAGTCTGTCTTGAGAATCTGAGCTAATGTGTTGTCAGGAAAGCTAAGTGTAAAGCAGCGTGAAAGAGACAGGCTCGGTGAGGTAAGCGGCAGTGTTGTCATACCGCAGGAACTCGTGGCAGCAGCCTGCGGTGTGGGAACTCTGATATGGTGGACCTGTTGCAACAATGGAAATGTATCTCTTTCTCTCTCTGTGCAAATCCCACAGAGCCGGCCGCCTTCCGGGCTGACGCGACCTCTAAGACTGTCAAACCCAAGTCTTGACTATAAACCTTATATCCTGTGTGCCTAGTACACGGCACTTGCCCAACGTTTTAAAAACTAATTGTAGATACAAGACTGGATGTATATAGGCTTTTTTTTTTTACAATTTTCATACCCCAGAATTCGATATGTATATCATACCTGCCAACTTTTACGGTTTATCCGTAAAATTTACGGAAATTGCAGCATTTTACGGTTTTACGGATGAACGGTGTCATTTTACGATTTCGCGGACAAAAATTTGAAGCGATAATTAACATTCGATAATCCCTCCCACTTCCGTACAATCGATTGTTTGCGTGGGTCGAAGGCAAGTCCGCGATAGTCGATAACTCGTTCTTTGAGTTGATTCGTACTTTTGACCGTGTCATGTTTGTGTCGTCATTGTAATTGAATTTGAAGCCGGGATAACCGTTCTTCCATGTGAATCTTAGGTGTCAACACGCTCTGCTTCGCAAATTCTTTGTTCCCCTACGTTCGCTCGTTGCGATTTAAACGATATTCTTTGACCACGTGAGTTGTTTATTGTTCGCGAAGTTGGCGTTCTTTGAATGTTTTCGTATTTTAAGGTTATGGCATATATTAATGAAGTGTTCGAGTTTTTGTGCTATATCTTCGTGCTTCGCAGTTTCCTGTATTCCTTGGACTAATTACATTCGTTCCACGTGTGTGTTTTTTTCTCTCTACCATGTGCATATTCTTTCTTTACGAGGTTGGCGTCGTGTTCATTTGACTTGTGTGCTTTGACTTGTTTTAATGAAGTGTGGGCTGTGTTTTATGCGATTTATGTTATAATTTTATGTGACGTTTAGTGATCCAGGTTCCTTTCGATGTTTTAGTAGATATCGAGAATGAACAAATACAACAAGAAACAGTACTTCCAGACATTTAAAGAATCATACTCGGTTGATTTTCCGTGCATACTAAAATCAAGAAAGGGAGAAAAATTTGCCTTTTGCACGGTATGTGCGTGTGATATTAATATTGCTCATGGTGGAAAAAACGATTTAAGTAATCATGTGAAGTGCGGTAAACACATAAGTTATGTTAAATCGAAGGAAGATAGCAAGAAAATCAACACCTTTTTTGCCAAGGCTGGTAACGTTGACAGTGACGTAATTAGGGCCGAGTGTCTGTTTACTTCCTTTTTGGTGGAACACAATGTGCCCTTAAGTGCGGCTGATCATGCTGGCGCTTTATTTAAGAAGATGTTTCCCACATCAGAAGTTGCAAAGAAATATAGTTGTGGACGCACGAAAACGACGTGCATTGTAAATAAAATGGCAAAAAATGCATCATCTGAAGTTGTTAAGTGCCTTCAGAACGGACCATTTTCTTTGGCAACGGATGGAAGCAATGATACGAATGCCAAGTTGTATCCTATTGTTGTTACATTCTATGATGTTCGGCAGGAAAAAGTAGTGAGCACTGTGCTATCCATACCAGCGTTGGACGGGGACTCAACAGGGCGAAACATAGGTAACCTGATGTTATCACAGCTGAGTTCTCATAATATACCAATTGAAAACTGTGTGGCTTTCTGCTCCGACAATGCTCCTGTTATGATAGGACACAAAAATGGGGTTTCAGCAGTTCTGAAGGAAGTTCAACCAGGTATTGCCATCATAGGGTGCATTTGCCACCTGATTAATCTAGCAGCTGAAAAAGGTGCTGGAAGATTACCAGTTAAAGTGGATGAGATCCTTGTAGATATATTTTATTTCTTAGAGAAGAGTGTAAAGAGAAAAGAACGCCTTCAGAAATTTCAGAACTTGCACAATAAGGAAGCAAAGAAAATTCTGAAGCATGTATGTACTAGGTGGTTATCTTTAGGCAGATGTTTGGATAGACTACTGGACCAGTGGGATCCTCTTCTTTCTTTCTTCAAGGAGGAAGTAATATTATGTACCCAAAACATTTCCACAAGCTTGACATCTTTCAGAATACCTAAAGTTGAACTAAGTGGATCCAAAGAGTATCAGAAGAAGAGAATTCTTGATTCTGCTACTACACATGCCCCTAAAAGAATAGCATATTCTTCCAAATGTGACAAACCCATCCTAAAAAGTAAGACTTCTGCTACAACTCGTGAGGAAAAATTGTTTATGTTCCTGTCCTCAAACTTGAACAAGGCCTTTTGCACTTTTCTTCATGTGACTATTCCTGTATTTGACAAATTGAATGTTGCCCTTCAGACTTCTTCCCCACAAGTTCACTTGTTATTAGAACTTCTAATGGATTTGCTAAAGCAGCTGTTCACCAAGTTTGTTAAGCCCAAAATTGTCAAAAGCTCCTCATTGCTTGAAGTTGAGTACAACTTGATTCAAAATCAAAGAAGTGATGATGAGTTAGTTATTGGCATTCAAACTTCGAACATAGTGAATGATCTCCAGGATACAGATAAATCCCTTTTCTTTTCATCAGTGAGAAACTACTTTTGTACTGCCTGTGACTACATCATCAACAAGTTTCCACTCAAGGATGACGTGCTAAAGAATGCTCAAGTTGCTAGGTTAGACAAAATTGAAGATGCACAGTTTTCTTCCGTTCGTTTTTTCTTGGAAAAGTTTCCTATCATGTTATGCAAGGAAGAGAATGAAACTACCGATGAGGTGGTGAATGAGCTTCAGAGGCAGTTTACAGCTCTTCAGGTAGATGACACTTTGGCTGCACATCAAGATGCTGCAAGTGATTCCAGTTGGGCACAAATATCAAGAATTCGTGGAGCCGATGGACTTCTTAAGTATAACCGAATTTCTAGAGTAATGCTCTCTATTCTCACCATACCCCATAGCAATGCAGAATGTGAACGTGTTTTCAGCCTTGTGAAGAAAAATAGAACACAGTTCAGGTCATCCATGTCCAATGAATCTCTGGAGTCTATTTCTATTTTGAAGACCAGGAGTTCTGGTCCCTGTTATGACAAAGCATTTTCTCAAGACTTTTTGCTGGAAGCTAAAAAGGCCACAACCATGACTTTAAAGTCGAACTAGCATGTGATTTGCAGTGTGTATTATATTATTTCTTGCCTGTGTTACGTTAAACAAGTTTTATTGTGTAAAACCTTTTTCAAATATCGTATATCGGCTTAATTTATCAAGGAAGTCCTGTTATGTATGCTCCAAACCAATATTCACCACGCCTGCTGCTGATTAACATGGATTTCTTCTTGATTGTTATGTTCATCTACAAATCATGTAAGTAGATATGATTTCATTGAAATATCCTGTTTAAAGCATGAATTATTGTATTTTGTAGCCCAGAAGTATTATTATTTTCGTCAAGCCGGGGTATGTCGAAAATCGTTAAATTTTTTGTCGCGCGTGAGTTTTACTGATAGCCCTTTTCAAAAGTTGGCAGGTATGGTATATATACTGTATATATATAGGCCTATATATATATATATATATTTTTTTTTCATATTCTGAAACTCCCTTTTTGCAAATTTGCTTTCTCTTTTTAATAAGACTGACATTCTTTGAATTGTTGCAGGTTAGTAAGAAGTCGTTTGACATGTATTTGCAGAACTGTAATATAAAAGTTTCCATTTTTATATTGACTTAAGTTGTTGGCACTTATTCTAGGATCAGAGTAGCATGAAGTACCCACAGTTGGTGTCGATGCCCTCTGCTGTCCAAGATTGGCTTGATGAGCAGCTTGAAGCTCGTGGTATCGATGCAGTGGTCTATACACACTATATTCTCAGTCTACTTCAGAGAGATACTCTGGACCTTCCGGACGATCTCCTTACGTTGTCTTCTAATAAGAATAAGGTGACTTTTCTTGTGGATTGTTTGCTTATGTAATTTATAGATCTGTGTCTTATATAGTAAACTGAAACCTTTGTGGGGCTTAGCTCTTGAGCTCTTTCATTTTCGTCAGTTGTGATGTTGACAGCTCAGTAATGGATTATGTAATAATGACCCTATAATGAGTTACTGGCCACTGCAAAATGTTGGATTAGGTTTTCAAGTTCATTGGTGTGTATGTTCTTGTCAGGGGTATGTCCTATTGTGCTAAGAGGAGCAAGAAATTATTGTAGCCCATAGTGCTTAGTTGAAAGAAAGAAAAAAAAAAGGTTGTCCATTGGAACATACGCGCCCAAGAATGTTCTCCGCAGTGGTTACGTGCACCTGTGAGTGGTTGCCGCATCGATTTAGTTGGTAGCACGGTGTCTTTGACAGGGTGAATCCCACACGTGTGGACTGTAGCCTATAGAAATAGTCAGTGTGTATTGCAATTAGCGAGCATATGTGTCATCAGCACTTCCAGCATCTGTTATGAATGGCTGAGGTGAGTACAAAGTAAACTGTTTGCTTGTTATTAGGGAACACAGCGATGACAGAATTCATTCTGCACATAATTCAAGCAGCATTGCGCGTCATAGGCGCTCATGTCACCACGGACAGTTAAACGACGACAGAGGCTACTTGAACTGAGTCATATCCTACTCGCACAACTGTACCTGTCAACGAAGCAGGCTGACGTGTGACACAAGCAAACAAAGACTAGTTCCCATCTCGACTGCCGGCAATCATTTCGTGAAAGGCTAATATGATGCAAGCGTCAGCCGTGCTGCCAACGTAATTTCTGTAGCTAGCTCTCGCAGACGCATGTAGGTGCTGCGGAGAACATTCCTGGACACACTGTACTTATGAATCAAACAATTGATTGGCAGGGAGAGGATAGAAACGCAAGACAAAGGACAAACACAGTGACAGGCTGGTGTGGGCAGAAGGAGAGGGGGAAATCACACACACTGCAGTCTTCAATGGTGACCGTTTGTGTCACCGATGTGAAATGCCATGTCCTGTGGTTCGGATTCCACGTAAAACGGAGGTCCCGTGGCTTATGATCGCGAGATTAACGGTCACGTTAAACTACAAGCTTCCTTCCTTTTTCGTTTGTGTCATCAATCCAATGAATAGTTCCACAGTTCTGTAGCTCCTGAGAAGCTCGTTTTGACCTACTGGTCTTCTCAGTAGGGCAGGCAGGCGGTGCGTGTTATCCATTGACTCGTCCATTTAATCGGTGCTTTTTTTTTTTTTTCAGGGGTAATGCGGGGTATGCGAACCCCTTAAACATTTGAAAACTGTTTCAGAAAAAAATTTGGTACATTTGTATCTACAGTAGTCGGGCAAATATAACTTCCGACTTGAAAGTTCATCGATCAGCTGGCGTCTACGCGCTTTTCACAACAGCTGGAGGAGATTTCGACTAATCCTCGATTTAAATCTATCGAATCTGTTACTTTGGTCGGCACTCCTTTCATATAGGCATGCAGACTAGTGTTTGGAGGCGGGGTGGATGGTTATTTTGTGCGTGTGGTTAGTTTTGAAGGATGAAGAAAATAACATCCACCCAGGCATCGAAAATTTGAAAGTTAATGATTCGAACATAAGCAACGGAGAATCGCCAACAGTGTCGTGTGGTGATGCAAAATATCACAACAAATGAACTTGATCATGACTCCAACAAGAGCAGCATTGCATCTGAACACAGTAGAAAATCTTATCTTCATCAAGTTGGTTGGCCCTCCACTAAAAATTTTCAATCCTGTGGAATACGTAAATTCATGGCTCTTCGAAGGAGGCCATTTGGCGACCGACACGAAAAGCAAGCAGAGGAAGCATGAAGATGGCAGTGATCAGCCCAATGTGGAATTTACTGTAAGCAGGGCAGCAAAATGAGACAGTGCTTATATTTATTTCACTTAATTTTAAAATGTAAAATGATTAGAAATACTGAGAGCAGTTACCACCTTGACATGTTGACCAAAAATAAATTCACCCAATGCAACCTTTCATTTAACATGTCAGCCTGAAAAGTAATAATTTAACCGGACTCTGCAAATTGCCGAAAAATGCAAAATCCTGTTAGTTTTGTAGACTACATCTGAGAGTACTCGTAAATTTTTTAGGAAAAAAGCACTGCATTTAATGTATTATACGCTGGAAAGGATAAGTTATTAGAAAGAAGAATGAGAAGAAAGGTGGAAGGAGAGTTGCAAGAGGAACAGTATGGCTTCAGGAGTGGAAGATCCACAGTGGACCCAATCTTTAGCTTGAGGCAGGTGATGGAAAAGAACGGGGAATATGGAGAGGATTTGATCATGACTTTCATAGATCTAGAAAAGGCATATGATAGTGTCCCCAGAGAGAAGGTATGGGAAACCATGGTTAAGAAGAGACTGGGAAGAGAAATGTTGGAAATGGTGCAAGCAATGTACAACAACTGTGCTAGCAGGGTACTGACCCCAGTTGGAAAGACAGATTGGTTTAGGAACAAGACTGGACTAAGACAGGGGAGTGTGCTGTCACCTCTCTTGTTCATAATGGTGATGGATGAAATTGTAAAGGAAACAAAGGAAGCATATGGACATAAAGAAATGAAGTTACTGTTATTTGCAGATGATATTGTGGTCTGGGGAAGGAACACCGAAGAAGTGCAAAAACAAATAGATGCACTGAACAAAAATATTCAGAAGTACGGCCTGAAAATCAGTATAGAGAAAAGCAAGACCATAGTGATGACAAGAGGGGAAAGACAAGGAAAGGGCACTGTGAAAATTGGAAGTCAGAGTTTGGAAATTGTGGACACTTTCAAATACCTAGGAAGTGAATTGATGCAAACTGGTAGGTTGGACATGGAGATTGGCAGGAGAGTACAGCAGAGCAATGCATTCTATCAAAGTGTAAGAAAACTTGTTTGGGATAAGGAAGTGCCAAGGAAAAGCAAGGAGGTAATGTATAAAGTGTACTATGTTCCCATATTAACTTATGCAGCTGAGACTTGGACCCTGACAAGCAGGCAAGAGAGTAGAATCCAAGCCAGTGAAATGAAATTCCTAAGAAGTATGATAGGAAAGACAAGGAAAGACAGAGTGAGGAATGAAGATGTTAGGAAGGAAGTTGGGATGGGAAAACTAAATGAGAGAATTGAGAAGAATAAACTAAGGTGGTTTGGACATGTAAAGAGGATGGAGGAAAATAGAATACCAAGACAGATGCTGGAGGCAAAGTGCAAGGGTAAGAGAGCAAGAGGAAGACCTAGGACAAGGTGGATTGATTCAGTGAAGAACAGCGTAAGAAAAAGAAATCTGGACTGGGACAAGATCGTGGAAGAAGAATGGTGGAAGGAAAGAGGAAACTGGAGAAGTGCCATAAATACCCCGACCCGGCAGGAGCTGGATAAGGGGAGATGATGATGATGATGACGCTGCAAATTAGGCATCTATATAATAAACAAATAAACCAACAAAATATTTCAAGTAAGCGGCGATCAGACGATGCTGGCAAGTTTGGGTCAGGATCGGCAGGCATCAGCATCAGGACGGCAGTGGTCGACCGAGGGCCACAACAGCATGGGAAGGCAGAGCGATTGTCAGAACAGCTCTCACAGCACCGGAGTCGTCGTTATCAACGATCCAGCGTGTGTCCTGCACACATGTGTCCACCATGACGCCTGAGCGACAGGAATTTGCGCTCTCGCCACCCGTTATGCCGCTTACCACTCACGCTTGTTCACCATCAAGTCAGATTAGTGGTGCTGCGCTCGAGCAACATGGAACTCTTCTGACTGGGGATGTATAGTCTTTAGTGACGAGTCCCGTTTCCAACGGTGCCCTGACGACAACCGCAGAAGTGTTAGGAGACGTCCAGGCCAGCGTGGGGATCCTGCCTTGACTATCGCACGCCACACAGCCCCACAGCAGGGGTGATGGTCTGGGATGCCATCTCCTTTGATAGCCTACCCCTCTGGTAGTCATTCCGGGCACACTGAGACCACAGCGGTATGTTGATGACATTCTACGGCCGGTTGTGTTAGCTTCCTTCAGTGACATCCAGGCCTTATTTCTAACAGGATAATGCTCGGCGGCATACAGCACGTGTTGCTGTGGACTGTCTTCAAGCTTGCCCTATCCTTCTTTGGCCAGTTCAGTCGCCTAATCTCTCTCCCATAGAGCTCATTTGCGACGTCATGGGATGGCGATTGCGAACATCCCGGAATGTCGCCGATTTAGCCCAACAGTTGGAGATCATTTGGCACGAAATTCCACAGGATACCATCCAGGAACTTAATCAGTCCATGCCACGTCGAGTGACATCTTGCATCCAGGCCAGGGGTGTACCAACACCTTATTGACGTCCTCGCTTTGTAAAGCTCTAACTCTGCAATAAATCATTCGATTGTTCTGCACTTTTGATCGTTTGTTCTGTGTCTGTTTCTCACATCCATCGATTATCGCCATCGGACAATTCCTTCCTGGTGCATCGTTTTTTTTTTTTTTGCTATAAAGTGTATTACATGAATAAAGATTTTTATTTCTTATTCAAGGATGGCCATTATTTTATTATACCGGATGCAAAATAGTACCGAATACATGGGGTTGGCAATACTGTATATGTTGCTAAGGATGGCTGAGTCAGCTGGAATTTCATCTGTATAAGTAGTGATCATATTTGGGATGGCCGGGTGGGTTATAGACATTGGAAGAGTACATATCTATTACTATATCATCTCCAGATTTTTTCCCTACCATTACTACAGGTATTTTGGCTAATTTCAGTAGTTTAAGAATTTTTTACTTTGATTCTGGTCAAGGGAAGTTGTACCCTTTACATTTAGTATGGAGGGGGGCTAACCCATTCAGTAATGTTACCCACTCCCTGGAACATGTGCTAATGTATTTTACTAAGCAGGGACATGAGATTTATGACCAAAATAGTGTCGTAATCTTTAGCGATAAGGATAATTAGTGTAAAATACAGTAGGCAAAATATTGCAAGAGCTGCAAATTTGATGGTATGGTAGTTGTGGGGTTGGATTGTTTAATGTTTCACCCCTTATAATTATATCTAGGCTACTTAAATTTACTGAATTTTGAAGATTGTTGCTACTGATTTCTTGGAAAATTAAGTTGGCTGCACTGTCAGCAGCATAGTTACCTCGAGCTTGTCATGGCTTTCTCTTAAGTGCTGCATGCTTGCAGTGAATGGCTGACAACAGGCATTTCACTTCTCGCAGGAGAGATTGGACTCGTGCCCATCCCATATTGCAGTATTTTTTAATCATCCTACCAGTGGAACTAGTGTGTTTATACATCTTCAGAGCATTGAAGAACATAGAGAAGATAGTTGAAACAGACAAGTGTTATCAGTGTATAGCTGATGTAGTATATGATTGGGACTTCATGCGTCCACATGCTCAACACATTAGATCCACCATGGGACCTGTTAACATTATGGCGAAATATGATTTTCTTTTAACATCACAAAAGTGGATGTGATGATGTTAATTAGAATGTCTTAGTTTTCTCTATGGTCCCTTTGGATGGCAATACAGAGAACGGGGGATTTTAGGTGACATTATTGAGCTGTTCCAAAAAAAATACAGTAATTTCTACCAGTCTGGTATGGTGTTGGAACTGGATCATCTTCTCTGGGCCCGAACAGGTATCAAATAATTGCCTGATTGAGAACAGGTGCTGGTTAAAAAGAAAAAAAATCGGCCTGCATTTACCACTGTCAGTTCGTGCACAGTTTATTGGCATTTTCAGCAGACTTAATTTGACACATTCGTTGGTGCTCTATACCTGAACCACGGTCGACTCTAGAAAGGTCGGAAGGTTCAACCTGTCAAACACTGTAGCTACGGCTATTGTCAGTCATACTTCGTCACGAGCGCCTGAACTGAAACAGCTGTTTGCTAGCAAGGAAGGCGACAAAAACTACGGAATTAACATTGGACAAACATAATGTACATGTTTAGTAGAACATCTGTTGATTTTTATTTACACATGACCAGTGTTACAATCGGAAATAAACGAATAACGTGCATATCGTAAAAAGTTGTTATAAGAGCCAAGCAGCTGATATTAGGCATGAGTGACACGGACATAATTTATCAACATAAAATTGTTTTGCAAAATAAAGAAAATTATTTTGGTTTCTTTTCGTATTTCACTACTCTGAAGTAAGGTAATAAAACAATTGGCGGTGTTATAATAATAATATGGAGTAAGTACATGCATTTGAGGGTTATGTGATGCAAAAATGTAGGCTATCTCCCATACCATCTTCACACTGTAGGCCTATAAATCCTCGATTCCGCCGCACATGTATGTAGATAATTTACTACCATTATAGAAATAGTATGTTGCTGCTGGTATTCCATAACTGTATCAGATTACTTCTGTTTCCTTCCTAAGGTTCTTCAACTTTCTCTTCCCATAACCAAGTTTGCTGACATCAACAGCATCATTCCTTGCCTGTGAATAATTGTTTAACAATACAGTGGCAATGACTGAAAGTTTTTTTTTTCACTTAATTGACTAATTTATGCAATCTACGAACCATTTCAAAGGTTCCCTAATCCAGGCCTGGCGCAGATTTTCGTCACTTGGGAACCTTACTTGGTTAATTTGCATTACAGTTGGGGATACAACATGTATCTGGCATTGTTACGGTGCCGAAACATTCCAGGAAAATCAAAGTTTAAAACATGAAGTTCGATACGGTATGTTATAATTCCATGAACCGTACCGTAGGCATTTAAAAAACACCATATTTGCCAGATACAAAGCATACTCGTCAGTGTGTTCTCGATTAGGGATTACAGTAAAAAAAAAAAACTCATCTGGAAGGGTAGTATAAATGCTACTATAAAGCATATAAAATTACAAAGCGTAAGAAACAAAATATAGAAGGAAATATCCCTATGAGATAAACAAGAACACCTGCCAGACAACGTTCCCTCGTGTTCCCGCCTGACAAGGGTATGACTGATGAACATGTTGCCAAGTCTCAGCCTTCCGACCTGTCTAGAGTCGACCGTGCCTGAACGTATTGTGGTCTTGCATCTGTTCCTCTACTTGGTGTAAATCATCATTGAAAGGACATGGGATTCCGTAAACAGTTCTCCAGTTTTTCTTAATTTTTTCTCTGGTCTTGAATACACAATTCAAATATGTTTTCTACACACTGCAAAGTTCTCTTCTGCCTCAGCTTTCTCTATCATTTTCAGTTTTCCTCCCATCGTGAAGGTTTGATCTTTTATGCCACACAAATTTTACACTTGTTCACAGCAAGCACTGAACACATGAATTATCAAGGCTGGACATGCTGACTCAACCGGTACTAATGAATATGGTACTCGACTGGAAATGTGAGATTGTATATCATTTGATTTTAATATTATTTGTATGAAATTCTGTATGTAATTGGTATTCTGCCCGAAGGCAGGTCCGAGCCTCCGAAGAAGCTATCCTCAGCTGGAGTTTACGTGCGGTAGGGTGGCCAGGGCCTTTCCGCTCCTCCTTATGTTGGCCAACAGCATGCAGTATCTAGAACCGGTATACCATCCAAGTTCCGACCACGCCCAGTGTTGCTTAACTGCGGAGTTCTCAGGGGATCCGGTGTTTCAACATGGCCAGGCCGTTGATATATAAGCATACATTCTACCTATAAAATAACCAGATGAAAGACTGGCCGTGGAAGAATATAATAATTATTGATTTAGAGTTCCATATGGCAGTACAATAATTAACCGCACTGGTCAGAATAATTCGTAATGTATCATATACATTATTTAGTAGGCGATATTATCCCTTTTATGTTGAGCACCCTAGTTTAAGGATTGATTTTCTTGTAAGCATTATACTCGTACACTATTAGACAAAAAAGTTAATGCCTGGAAGGAGTGAATGAAATGAAATTTCACTTCATGTGTTGCGAGATCATGAGATTTTATTTAAGTGATTAAAATAATCATGTGAAGCAAACAACAAAATTGGCAGTATTAGTACACTGCTAATCCCTTGTCAGTAGGGTGTAGCACCTTCTCTGGCCGGGATGCATGCAGTGATTTGGTTAGGAAGGGTGTCATACAGGTCTCTTGAGGAAAGTAGCTTCGATAACCTGGACATTAACACTGGGACGGGGTTGACTTCCAAGCTGGTCTGACACGTTCTATCAGGGATAGATTATAAGAACTTGTTGGTCAAGGGAGTACCTCATCATCTTGCAGGCAGTTGACTGACACACACACTGCACACAAACTGTACCGGCACGTAACGCCAGGTCAGAGACGACCTTGGAGTGGGGTCTGGAATGTATCCAAAGGGTGGGGTTTTGCTGCTGGCCATCCCTCCCAAATAATAAGTAGTCATGTTAAAAAAACAGAAACAAAGCAAAAGTATGTTTAAATCAAAAGGGATTACACAGGACAGGGGCACAAGAGACATACACTGGGGCCGAAGTAAGATGGGAGGAACCCCTTAAATCTGGCCGGCTTGGGCACAGCAGGCCCAACAAGAATTAAAACAAATAATTGAACTATAAGGTGCATGGCTTGTGAGAGCGGGAGCAAGAACAAGATAATTTGCCATCCGTGGCAATAATGGGTGGGAATGGTGGTACGAGAAACCACAGACGTTACTCTAATCACACGAGCACGTGTATGCAAACAAGTGGTTGATTTTAACTAATCTGCCCGGGAGGGCTTACTGACCACTGGAGGCTCTGAAATAAAGAATATTGCGGAAATGCAATGTAAGAAGAAGGCCCAAGGCTAGGAAGCCTACGCCACGAGGCGCCTAAGAATAGCCGACCAGACGGCGACAATGGCAATAGGGATGTCGCCGATAATAACATAATAAATCCCAATCCAAAACGTACAACATATTACAATAATTTCAGAATAATAGATGTTGGTTCTAGTCCATTCAATTGGCATACTTAACTTATTCCCAAATTTAGGTTGGCATCTGAAATACGACCGTTATAAGGGGCACCACAGCACGTGTTTGAAAATGTAACCCTTCTCCAGGCTTAAAACATTGATATTAAGTTCAGAACTGTGGAAGCAATAATTATCTTCCAGAATAATGGCATGAAAAATCAAATGTAAATTGTTCCTTTCTAAAAATGTGGGGCCCACACCAAGTTTATGCTCCAAAGTTTACCAGACGCATGGCCTCTCACCAGCACTGAGGCAAAAAGATTTTATGAAAGAGGAACTCCACCGGGAGAACAATAATAAGAAACTTGAGCAATATATTTTACAAATCAGCAGTACCTTAACACACGCGACTTATCAGCCGCGATGAATCTTGGCTCGGGATCCGAGTCCCGGCCATGCTTTTAGCAAGCGTTACATTGTCTGTCCCCAAACACAACCGTCTAGTTCAAGCACCAGAGCAGAAAAGATATATCATCAGTAGGACGCACGAGCACATATTGGCTCTTGCGCATGTGCGGTCACATCGGCCAATGAGGGCGCGGCATTTTGTCGCACGGCCGGTATTACGAAATAGCTTCTGGAGACTTCTGGAACAGTCTCGCGGCTTCTAGTGACGTCACGTCGCTTCCAAGGCCGGAAGTATACGTAGCATGGCAGAAGGGGGAACAACGGTAGTTTAAAATACTAGATATTCAGAATTCAGAGCCCACCTCCTGGGACAGGCAGCCCAGAGAGAGGGGGAGGGGTGGGGACAAAATATTGTGGCAGTCATTCGACTGGCACACAAACGCCTTGTTAAAAGATTGTACCAGGATACTGTCCCTTGAGAGGTAACACATGAGGAAGCAGGATGTCCATGAAATACCATTGTGTCGTCAGAATTTCCTGGATCAATACCAGAGGTGACCCCAAAGTCATTCCCGATGGCTCCCCAAACCATGACTTCTGGAGTAACACTGGTGTCTGTCTCCAAAACATTGGCAGAATGTGTTCTTTTCCTCTGGCACCGGTAGATGATACTCTCCATACCATAGCAATTGCTTGATTTTCTTCTGACTACAACAATCTGCTAAGTTCTTATATTTCCCCATATAAGTGACCATGTTTGCTATTCAAATGCCTTTTCAATTCATTAGGGACCATGGATTCATAGCTTAGTCTTTTCTCCACACACGACTCATTCTGGGGACGGACAGTTTTCAGGTCCACTGGACATAAATTCGATGTTTATATAATTCTCTTGGTACTTATGAAACGTTCCAGTAAGTTGCACTACTTTCACGAAACTCACTAGTTCATAGTCACTATTGTTACTGTTATTTGTTTCTGTTACTGACTTATCTTCAACTAGTATGGAACAAGGATATACCAAATAAGGCTAAAGAAGTTATGTACAAAGCATATTATGTTCCTATAATGACATATGCAGCAGAAACTTGGACAGTGACTAAGAGGGATGAGAGCAGAGTACAAGCAGCTGAGATGAGATTCCTGAGAAGTATGGTCCTGAACACGAGAAATGAACATATACGGAAAGAACTGGGAGTACAGAAACTAAATGACAAACTGGAGCAAAACAGATTGAGATGGTTTGGACATGTCAAAACTGATGAATGAAGTAAGGCTACCAGGACGAGCACTGGAACGACGGATGACAGGGAAGAGAGGACGAGGAAGACCAAGAATGCGTTGGATGGACTCGGTGGAGAATAGTATTAGAAAACGGAACCGGGATTGGAACACTGTGTCGGAAGAGGAAAGGTGGAACGACAGAACAAAGTGGAGAGGAACCATATTTGCCCCCACCCAGTGTCAACTGCAAAAGGGGAAATGAAGATGATATATGATGATGAATAAAAAACTTACCCATACTGAAAAATTAACACATTAACTAGGCAATGCATACACATGTGAAAGTAAAAATCAACCTCAATATGCCAGAACACTGACGGCTGTGTTAGGGCTGCAGTTCTACAAACAACTGACAGTTGGAGGCAAGCTTTACGAGCTCTCAGCCCCCTCTCACTTTGTTGCCAACTCGTACGTTGGTGTGCTGCGGGAACTTGCTACATTGTATAGTGGGCCGTGAACAAAAAGATTGAGAACCACTGGTCTAGACTCCAGTAGCTGTTGTTGGGTGCTTGAGTTTCGCATCGCCCAACCCCCTCATCTCAGAACTGCGAACACCCCACACCTGATCAGATTGTAGTAAAAGTGTTCTCAATGCTTGCTCCATTGTCCCAACACATGCTTATGCATGATCAAGGTTGTACGAATCTCAATAGACAAAGGAAGGCTGTCTGTGTAAACACAGCATGTAGACAATACATCAGTTTTCTTTGCACTCAACAAATAAAGTAGAGAACTTATTTTCCAACTTTGACCATGTACGAGGGCTTTTCCAAAACTTAGGTCCGGTTAAAAAAAAAACATCTAAAATCAAAATTGTTTCCAAAACAGTTGTTTTATTGACATTCCTGACATCTTTCTCTATTTTTCTACACAATTTCCATACTTATTTACACATTTGTCACATCGTTCCACACGCTTTTGAATGCCTAAGTCGTAGAACTCTGCCGCCTGCGAAGCTAACCAGTCTTTAACAGCTTCTTTCACTTCATCTGTGTCGAAGCGCTTGCCGCCAAGAAACTCCTTTAGGTAACGGAACAGGTGGAAATCACTTGGCGCCAAGTCCGGACTGTACGGTGGGTGGTCCATCTGTTCCCATCCAAATTTCTTGATTAGAGTTTGCGTGTCATTCGCAGTATGGGGTCTGGCATTGTCATGCAACAACGCTCCAGACGACAAAAGACCACGTGGCTTATTCTGGATTGCACGTCGAAGTTTAGTCAGGGTAGCGCAGTAGGCAGCTTTATTGATCGTTGTCCCTGAAATAGTGAATCGTCGATCTTCACGAATTTTGTCGTCAACCGCATGAACCAACTCGTCTGAAATCACTGATGGTCTGCCAGAGCGGGGTTCTTCGTGCACATTTTCCTGTTCTTCATTAAAGGCTCGCACCCACTTGTGCACTTCACTGTCACTCATTGCACTTCAGTAATCTGCCGATGAATTTCTGCCGCAGAAATGTTTCTTGCAGACAGAAACCGTATCACTGCCCTTACTTTACAATCGGCGGGCTGATTGTCTTAAACATTGTGAACTGACACTAGCAACAGCACACGGCAACAGTAACAATGCTACTGGCGTCTTTTGCCACGCAAGGCATGCCAGGAGTCGGTACCGCATGCGTGTTTTGCCCTTGGCGCCGCTTTCAAATATTGACGGCGAATCGGACCTTACTTTTGGAATTACCCTTGTATATAAATTTCCAGTTTATGGTGGTTAGGTTAGGTAGTCAGCCTGGAGGCTGACATAATGAAAACTCTTGTCATACAGGTGAAGTTATTGTGTGTAGTTTGTGCATTGGGTGGGGTGAGTACATTGTGGCTTGGGTATTCAGGAGGTGGGTCGGAGAGGCCGCAAACGTGGTCGCAGGGAGGAATACTGGGATGTGTGGGACTGCGAACGGCTCAAACGATCAGCTGCTGTGGAATGCCTCATGTCTGCTTCTGATCAGGTCTGTAAATAGAGCTTTGTGTGGCATGTCTAAGTCGTGTGTTGTGCTATAAACAGTTTATGTAAAGTTGGTCTTTGCTTTGCTGCTTCTATTTGTTTTGTTCTCCCACAATTTAAGAGCTGTGTACGTATATAGATCTGAATCTCACAGTTCAGAAGAATCCTCCTTTTTTGTTATTTAGTTTTGAAATTAAACTGAGGCTGTAAAATTTTAAATCACTAGATGTAGAATTATAATTTTAATTATGATTGAAGTAAGACCTGTAAGAAAAATCAAATTCAATTTCATTCTTATTGGAAGTACAATTGGCACTAATAGTCTGCTTGTACTGGTTGTATACCAAACTCATGCATGAGTTATGCAATAGTACTGTATCCAGCATCTATGTATGTAAGAATGAAAATTTGTTTGTGTTTGTTAATTTCCCCAGATTGTTGCAATTCTTTCAGTCTGATGAAAAAATCAAATTTATTTGTCCGCCTGTTTGCCCACTTATAACTTGGGAATGGCTTGGTGAATCAATGTAGAGATTTGAAGCCATTCTCATACCTGCCAACTTTTACGGTTTATCCGTAAAATTTACGGAAATTGCATTATTTTACGGTTTTACGGTGAACTGTCATTTTACGATATCGTGGACAAAAATTTGAAACGATAATTAACATTCGATAATCCCTCCCACTTCCGTACAATAGATTGTTTGCGTGGGTCGAAAGCAAGTCCACGATAGTCGATGACTCGTTCTTTGATTGTTACTTTTAACCATGTGATGTTTGTGTCATCATTGTAATTGAATTTGAAGCCGGGATAACAGTTCTTCCATGTGAATCTTAGGTGTCGACAGGCTCTGTTTCGCTTGCGCATCGTGCCAGTGCGAGCCCGCTCGAACTTGAGTATCATTTGCTCGTTGCGATTTAACCCATATTCTTTGACCACGTGAGTTGTTCATTGTTCCCGAAGTTGGTGTTCCTTGAATGTTTTTTTCTTTTAAGGTTATGGCATATTTTAATGAAGTGTTCGAGTTTTTGTGCTATAACTTCGTGCTTCACAGTTTCCTGTATTCCTTGGACTAATTACATTCGTTCCACGTGTGTGTTTTTTTTTTTTACCTTTCTACCATGTGCATATTCTTTCTTCACGAGGTTGGCGTCGTGTTCATTTAATGGTTTAAGACTTTGTGTGCTTTGACATGTTTTAATGAAGTGTTGGCTTTCTTAAGTGTTTTATGTTATAATTTTATGTGACGTTCAGTGATCCAGGTTCCTTTTGATGTTTTAGTAGATATCGAGAATGAACAAATCCAACAAGAAACAGTACTTCCAGACATTTAAAGAATCATACTCTGTTGATTTTCCGTGCATACTAAAATCAAGAAAAGGAGAAAAATTTGCCTTCTGCACGGTTTGTGGGTGTGATATTAATATTGCACATGGTGGAAAAAACGATTTAAGTAATCATGTGAAATGCGGTAAACACATAAGTTATGTTAAATCGAAGGAAGATAGCAAGAAAATAAACACCTTTTTTGCCAAGTCTGGAAACATTGACAGTGACGTAATTAGGGCCGAGTGTCGGGTTTACTTCCTTTTTGGTGGAACACAATCTGCCCTAAGTGTAACTGATCACGCTGGTGCTTTATTTAAGAAGATGTTTCCCACATCAGAAGTTGCAAAGAAATATAGTTGTGGTCGCACAAAAACGGCATGCATTGTAAATAAAATGGCAAAAAATGCATCATCTGAAGTTAAGTGCCTTCAGAACGGACCATTTTCTTTGGCAACGGATGGAAGCAATGATACGAATGCCAAGTTGTATCCTATTGTTGTTACATTCTATGATGTTCCGCAGGAAAAAGTAGTGAGCACTGTGCTCTCCATACCAGCGTTGGATGGGGACTCAACAGGGTGAATCATAGGTAACCTGATGTTATCACAGCTGAGTTCTCATAATGTACCAATTGAAAACTGTGGCTTTCTGCTCCGACAATGCTCCTGTTATGATAGGACACAAAAATGGGGTTTCAGCAGTTCAGAAGGAAGTTCAACCAGGTATTGCCATCATAGGTTGCATTTGCCACCTGATTAATCTAGCAGCTGAAAAAGGTGTTGGAAGATTACCAGTTAAAGTGGATGAGATCCTTGTTGATATATTTTATTTCTTAGAGAAGAGTGTAAAGAGAAAAGAACACCTTCAGAAATTTCAGAACTTGCACAATCAAGAGGCAAAGAAAATTCTGAAACATGTGCTAGGCGGTTATCTTTAGGCAGATGTTTGGATAGACTACTGGACCAGTGGGATCCGCTTCTTTCTTTCTTTCTTTCTTTCTTTCTTTCTTCAAGGAGGAAGTAATATTATGTACCCAAAACATTTCCACAAGCTTGACATCTTTCAGAATACCTAAAGTTGAACAAAGTGGATCCAAAGAGTATCAGAAGAAGAGAATTCTTGATTCTGCTACTACACATGTCCCTAAAAGAATAGCATATTCTTCCAAATGTTTCAAACCCATCCTAATAAGTAAGACTTCTGCTACAACTCGTGAGGAAAAATTGTTTATGTCCCTGTCCTCAAACTTGAACAAGGCCTTTTGCACTTTCCTTCATGTGAATATTCCTGTAGTTGACAAATTGAATGTTGCCCTTCAGACTTCTTCCCCACAAGTTCGCTTGTTATTAGAACTTCTAACGGATTTGCTAAAGCAGCTGTTCACCAAGTTTGTTAAGCCCAAAATTGTCAAAAGCTCTTCATTACTTGAAGTTGAGTACAACTTGGTTCAAAATCAAAGAAGTGATGATGAGTTATTGGCATTCAAACTTCGAACATAGTGAATGATCTCCAGGATACAGATAAATCCCTTTTCTTTTCATCAGTGAGAAACTAATTTTGTACTGCCTGTGACTACATCATCAACAAGTTTCCACTCAAGGATGACGTGCTAAAGAATGCTCAAGTTGCTAGGTTAGACAAAATTGAAGATGCACAGTTTTCTTCCATTCGTTTTTTCTTGGAAAAGTTTCCTATCATGTTATGCAAGGAAGAGAATGAAACTAAAGATGAGGTGGTGAATGAGCTTCAGAGGAAGTTCACAGCTCTTCAGGTAGATGACACTTTGGCTGCACATCAAGATGCTGCAAGTGATTCCAGTTGGGCACAAATATCAAGAATTCGTGGAGCCGATGGACTTAAGTATAACCAAATTTCTAGAGTAATGCTCTCTATCTCACCATACCCGATAGCAATACAGAATGTGAACGTGTTTTCAGCCTTGTGAAGAAAAATAGAACACAGTTCAGATCATCCATGTCCAATGAATCTCTGGAGTCTATTTCTATTTTCAAGACCAGGAGTTATGGTCCCTGTTATGACAAAACATTTTCTCAAGACTTTTTGCAGGAAGCTAAAAAGGCCACAGCAATGACTTTAAAGTCGAACTAGCATGTGATATGCAGTGTGTATTATATTATTTATTGCCTGTGTTACGTTAAACAAGTTTTATTGTGTAAAGCCTTTTTCAATTATCGAATATACGATATTATCCTCGAGCGCACTGTAGCACACACTGTGAGAATGGGCTGTCTACTGAAAACAGGATCAATAGAGCAAATTATTTTGAAGGAATAGGCATGTACATCTCAGCTGATTTACTGTTAGGAGGTACCAATTGCTATAATTATGATTCATCATGCCCCAGATTCTTAGTCCTATAATCAGAAAAGGTGCTTGCCACGGTGGGTGAGTGGTTAGTGTGTCTGTCTACTAACCCCAATCCTGCGGGTTCGCTCCTGGCCATGGTAAGTGATTTTTGAAGGGCGGCAAAAATTACGACACTCATGTCATACGATGTTGGCATATCGAAGAGCCCATTTGAATTCAGTAGGCCGTGTTCATAATGGCAAAATTAATCTCGGGAGTTTCCGCCAACACAAAGTTCCTCATTTATCTACTAGAAAGCTCTATAGTGTTCAAGGAGCTTAGATATCTAACTTCCTTGACTTTCATAGTGCTTCAAGGAACAACGAAATTCGAAATAACAAAGCATGCACCCGACACCCGAGGCCATACGAAAAGGTTATGTAACAAGAGAGTAAAATAGATTTTGTATTTAGAGGAGGGGTAATGTCCAATAATGTTATTGCAATCTGGAAGCATTTTAATTATGGGAGGGGGAGCCCCCACTTGACTGTGCTTTTGCATTGAACCCAAACCACATCCATGTGTCCTTTCCTCACGTACGCCACTGATATGCAAATGTAGTAGGCGACAGACTTGCCAGGTAATACATTCTATAAGGTGCGTTCAAAACGTAACGAGCCGGAGACTGTAATGCGCAAACCGGTGACGACATGGGCTAATCGTGGCGTGTGTAACGAGGTGTGGTTCCGACCAGAGTGTGGAAGGTCACAGCCCCGTCGCTAGATGGCACGCGTGCACGTCACGAGACATACAAAGCAAGCAGCAGCATGCATCAATCGTCCAACGTTGCCAGTCTCATTGCAAACAGTGACATGGAGGCGTCAAACGAAGAGCAAAGAGGTGTTTTTCGGTTTCTGACAGCGAAAGGAGTAGGAGGAATGGACACTCATCGCCGAATGTCACAAGTGTACGGCGAACACTGCATGACCCTTGCAAGGGTCAAGGCGTGGCACAAGCGCTTCAGGGAAGGACGGGTGTCGTTAGCCGATGATGCCCGGTCTGGGGCACCCCCGTGCATTACCGATGACAACGTCTAGCTGGTTGATGCACTCATTACCCAGGACCGCCGAGTGACTGTGAACTCCATAGCCGCCGAAGTCGGATTGAGCGTCGGAAGTGTGCACACCATCATGAAAGAACGACTGCACTTGCGGAAAGTGTGTGCCCGATGGGTGCCCCTCAGTCTTCAACCACACCAGGAAGCATGTCGAATGGCCTACTGTATAGGTCTTGGTTGGACGATTGATGCATGCTGCTGCTCGCTTTGTATCGTCACGTGACGTGCACGCGTGCCCTCTAGCGACGGGTTGTGACCTTCCACGCTCTGGTCGGAACCACACCTCGTTACACACGCCACGGTTAGCCCATGTCGTCACCGGTTTGCGCATTACAGCCTCTGGCTTGTTACTTTTTGAACGCACCTTATAGAAACAAACAAAAAAATTGACATTGTAAGTTGTCCAGAATTTTTGGGTGTTCCTTTTCAGTTAAGAGAGAAATAATAGTCCTTAAGGAGGATGCATTCTGAGATGTTACCAGATAGCTATTCAGTCCTCCTCTTACCCTTCCCTCCCATTCTTTCTCCCCCCTCCCCTCCCCTGGATTACTCTGTGTGTGTGTGTGTGTGTGTGTGTGTGTGTGTGTGTGTGTGTGTGTGTGTGTCTGTCAGATGATATAATGATTTTTGTAGGGTGTGTATTTTAAGGGAGTTACATTTTTCAAATTACCACAGAACATGATATCTGTGGAAAGAAAGATTTTATTCTTTTCTTCATATCTATAAGAAAACCCAGGTTGGACATACAGATCAATCAACGGACTAGAAAAGGGTATGGATAGAAGGGCGAACAATGATAAGCCGGTGCATGCAAGAGGGGTGATAAAAAGGAAAGACACATTTACACATTATCCTGATTTTTGTTGTTGTTCCCTTTTCTCAGTTCCCCTGCCGGCATCTGTCTGTCATTGTCATATATCCATGTTTCTATCCCTTTTCTATTCTATTCAGAAATCATCTGTTGACCAGTTTAAAGAATAATAATAATAATAATATCGTATGGCTCGGGTGCCGGGTGCAAGCTTTGCTATTTGACACCCAGAGGGTAGTTTGCATGTCGAATTTCGTTGTTCCTTGACTATGAAAGTCAAGGAGGTTAGATGTTAGATATCTAATCTCCTTGAACACTATAGCGCTTTCTAGTAGAGAAATGAGGAACTTTGTGTTGGCGGAAACTCCCGAGATTAATTTTGCCATTATGAACTCGGCCTACTGAATTCAAATGGGTTCTTTGACATGCCAACATCGTATGACATGCGTATTGTATTTTTGCCGCCTTTCAAAAATCACTTGCCACGGTCAGGGGCGAACCTGCAATCTTGGGGTTAGTAGACCGACACGCTATCCACTCACCCACCGTGGCAAGCTTAAAGAATTATAAAATGTGCATGTGCACGTACTACTTTTCATATGTTTATTTCCTTTTTTCTGCGGTTGCTTGATATTTGTAACAATAATTATAATTGGGTAGCAAGACAGTAAGTCATTGTGAATAGATCTTATCCATCTAAGCACTAAACATGATGTACAGTTCTTATAAATCTCTGATTTTTGTTGTTTTATTTTCAGAAGTGTGGAATTGAAAAGTTGGTAGACGAATTATGCACCAAACTGAAGGAGATCCAAAGTGAAGGTAAGGTTCCTAACTATTATTTTTAATATTTTGTATTCCTGGAAAAATAGGAAGGGTATGATTCTTAGTTAGCTTCCATGTTATAGTTATAAATATTACCATTGGAGGTCCATTCAGAGTTTACCTTTAGTCTTTATATTTGCTTAAGTAATGCAGATACAATCAAGCCTCACAAAATTTGTTACTCATTTATAGCTTTTTCTGTGCATGTCCAGAATACCGTATAACCATTTTTTTAGCCTATTTTCATTTATGAAAAAAGAGGCTTATGAAATCACCTTTTGTGTGTGTACACATGTGTGTATGTCCCTCAAGTAAAGTCTAAACAGCTGGAGCGATTTCAATAAAACTCGGCCTAAGGACATACTACTGTTTCGTCCCACCCCGACTGTACCTTTCACATTTTATTAAGTCTTGCCAATCCACCATGGCGGATGGGCGAAATATTTCACCGGCATTCTATATCTCCGACACAATTTCCGATATCATCCTGAAATTTTGTACAGTGATAAAGGGCACCACTAGAAGTTCACCTATGTGACTTGCAAAAACATCATAAGTACGAAACAAACATGGCGGCCACGCGAAGTTGAAACATTTAAATAGATTTTTCTAGTTATTTGAGTGCAGTGAATCATGGTACAGCAAATGTTTATACTCATTGTAATGGACTGATATCTAATTTTGTTCAATTGTTTACATAACTTTAAGATGGCGGCTGTGCAAAATTTTAAGATTAAGCTTATATTTCTTGTGTCCTAATGAAGCGATTGAAGCTAATGTTTGAATAATTAACCTACCCAATAATCCTCATCTAATAGTACATAACTCTATGCATGGTGGCCACTACTCCTGGAAATCCTGGATTTTTATTAGGTCTGAAAACTCCTGGAAAATGACGAAAATTTTGAAAACTCCTGGAAAATAGCCACTATTAATCATACTAATATATAAAAATGAGATGGTGTGTGTCTGTCTTTCTTTCTGTCTGTCTGTGTGTTACTCAATAACGCAAGAACCACTGGTCCGATTTAAATGAAATTTTGCATGGATGTAGCTGATTTACCAGGTTTACATACAGGATACTTTTGATTTCGAAATTTTGCACTATTAAAAAATGGCGACCATTTTAGTGACGTCACTACACCCTTTGGTTTCAAAATTTCATATTTCCATGTCAAATAAAAAGAGAACGGTAGGAAATAGCAAACTTTTGATGGCACATACGAGCTTTGAAATTTAATTTCCTATCCAAAAGGTCCTTATCACTTTTCGTGTATCTCCAACGGTTAGCGAGTAAAACCGACATTTGTGACGTCACTACACCCTTTGGTTTCAAAATTGCATAATTCCATTTCAAATAAAAAGAGAACGCTAAGAAATAGCAAACCTTTGATGGCATACATGAGCTTTAACATTTAATTTTCTATCCGAAAGGTCCTTATCACTTTTCGTATATCTCCAACGGTTAGTGAGTGAAACCTAAATTTGTGCAATAAAACACGGTCAACACCGACCGGTGCAGTATATCTCTCTATATATAAAAATGAAAGTTTGTCTGTTTTTCTCTGAATTTCTACGGAAAATTGAGTTGTTTACGCGTTTCAGACTGTTTTTGATGCATGCGCGCGATTTTTCCCCCCCGTCTGTTTGTTTGTCTGTGGACAACTTTTTCCCTTATAACTCGAGAACGGCTGGGTGTATCAACGTAAAATTAGGTACAGATATCCATCAGAGGCACGACACTTATCATTGATATAACTCTTCTCCGTACCCCTCATAATAGGGGTTAGTTAGTTAGTTATTGTTGTTTTAAGGGGCGGAACTACGAGGTCATCTGCCCCCTCATAATAGGGGGCCTACCCCTTAAAATACATGCTGAAATAGACGTAGAAGGACGAGACAAAGCTCATTTTCAGCCCCTCAATGTGAGAGACAAAACTCGGGTACCCGAAAACCACATTTTAAGGCCCTAAGACCAACCGTTTTTGAGATATTCACAGATAACTAATTTCATTTAATTAACTAATGAACAAATGCAAGCCAGTAACCATGGCAACAGATTCTCAGAGATCCATCTATTGCTGTAAGACGCAATGCAATTCCATTAATTACATTAGTGTGAAAGTTTGCAAACGGCTAGAAGGTTATCACGGAACCAAATTAAGCCGTAAAATTCATCTATACGTTTAACACGCTTAAGGGGATCAAGGGGTACTCTAGAATTTTTTCACGCGATTTACACCTGCGGGTGTGGTACGGCAGGTTTATTATATTCCTATCCCCATAGTATTCATTCATTCATTTCGTATAGGCCATCTATGGACCGCGTCATTCCCACTGTCTCCTACTGGCTTTGATGTTTGTCCAGTACGCCCGCATTCGTTCTCGGTGGACTTCCTTCCGTTCCTGGGTCCAAATCTTTCCCGTTTTTAGCTTCGGTTTTTCTTGGAAACCTTTGCAAGCTTGAAGTTTCCTTTTGAGTGGGGCGCGCTCCTGAATGTCGATTGGTGTAATCCCCACTTCTTTCAGATCTTTATCCAGTTCTATAAACCAGGCCCATTTTGTTTTCCTCTACTGAAAGTAAGTTATGTTGCGGTTGGTCAGTTTCGCTGGGCTCATTCATTTCACATGCCCAAAAAATGGTATCCTTCTCTTCCGGATGACGTTACTTATCTTCTCCACTTGAGTATATAGTTCATGGTTATGCCGTCTTCTGTATTCCCCATTGTCTTTGATGGAACCCAATATCTTTCTCAAAATTTTTCTTTCTTTGGCCTCCAGTTTCTCGACCAAGCCTTTTTTGTTCATCGTGAGGCATTCAGAAGCATGCAAGACCTCCGGACGGATGACACTGCAGTAATGTTTTAGTTTTGCGTTGAAGGATATTGACCTTTTCTTCTAGATGTCCTTAGTTAAATGGTAGGCCATTTCCATTTTGCTCATGCGTGATTGAATGCTTTTTCTCTGATAATATCCCTTCCCTGACCCGTCCTGAAAAGAAAAGTACATGGCCATTGGCTGCATTAATAATTTAAAAAAATAGGTGTTATAATTTCTCCCTATATTATATTATTTTTAGTATTATATTATGGCGTACAACGACGAGACAAATCCCCTCGGTGCCAGAAACAAAACTCGGGGGCCCTAAAGGGTCCTCGAAAACTAAATTATAAGGCTCTAAATCCAACAGTTTCTGAAATATTCCCAGAAAACTAATTTAATTTAATTTAACAAACTAATGAAGGAATGCAAATCGGTAACCATGAGAACATTATATCAAGGGGTGGCTTACAACTTTCCTTCTATTTCTGTAAGAAGCAATGTCACTCCATTTATTACATTTCTGTGAAAGTTTGCAAATGGCTATAAGGTTATCATGGAACTAACGTAGACTATACAATTCATCAATGCAATTAAGGGGGTCAAGGGGTAACCTAGAATTTTTTCATGCAATTTTCACGTTCGACATATAGTACAGAAGGTCTATTATATCTCCAAACAGCAACATTATTTTCAAAAATTCTTGATTTGAACCAGCATTTTTTTGGGGCTTTTAGGAATTTGGGCAATTTGAGGCTAATGAACCTGAATTTTCATGCACCACAAGCCTTTATAATTTATGAAAGGGGTCTTCCTGTGTATGGGCACCTAGCACTACTTATAGGGTCAGTTTTTATGTGACGTGTATTGCGTTTCGTCTACAAGGCTTTCAATTCTATTTCACGTCAGGAAGTACACGTTAGGTGAATTTAGTCTGAGAGCACATTTTAACTACAGTAGAACCTCGATGCATCGTTTTTCAAGGGGGAGGGGGGAAAATGACGATGGATGCGGGAAAACGATAATAGCGGGTAACATAAAAAAATTAGTAAAAAAGTGTTTTTCCTGGTCCCTGCGAAATCCCTATACTTTCCATGTTAATTTCTTTCCAATATACGTTTTTCACGCTTGTACGATCATATTTTAAGTCCCTTGCAATATAAAGCGTCATTTATACGTTGCGTGTTCTGAGGAAGTAGGCTATGTATGGTTGAATGCAAACTTTTGGTACGGTACAGCCTGTACTTCCGCTCCGAAGGATGCACCGCGTGCTATTATTTGTGTTACGATGGCCTTGAGCGACACCGGTGGTCATGGCGACACTCGCTTCTCAGTGTCGCAACAAGGAAGAACAGCTCGCGTAATAAGCAAGCGCTATTTGTGTTAGCCAAAGTGTTGTTGACCTCTCAAAATAACAGGAAGCAGTCAAAGAACACAGACAGCATCTGAAGCTTGCGTTAAGATGAGCGAAAGAAAGCGGAAGTGTTTTACAATCACCGATATATTAAACATTTTATTATTTCCGCTTTTATAATTTTTATTCGCGTTTTTTTAGGACTTCTCGTCAACCCATTAAAAATACGCGATTGATTCTGTGTTATAATAATCTTACGTCTTCTTTTTGACTTTTAAAGTCGCACATTTTTCCGTATTGACAGAATGTAATAATAAACAAAGTCTTCAGACAAATGAAAATCCATAAATTAATTTAGGCCTACACTACGGTATTTTATTAATGAAGATGACGAAGAGCCCCAGCATAATACAGTGGATTTTAATGATACTGTCAATGCTCTAAGGACTATCAAACATTTTGTGACGCGCCTCAACGTTTCTGAGGAAATAATGGCCGAAATATATTGGTTTGAAAATACTGTTCACGCCGTAGCCGCGGCAACAAAAAACAAGTCAAGATAACAGACTGCTTCGTAAAGTGACTCAATTTTCTTTGTTTTGTTGTATCTGGGTGCATTTCTCGTGTAGTTATTTTGTTACATATTGCCGATAATAGTTAAACAATCGTTATATTATTATTTTTTGTTTTTCACTTCTTAGCGGGGACCCTCGCTAGCCCGCCCGCCCGCGTTGCGAGCCTGTCTCCCGCCGGCACTTTGCCGTAATGCGTAGCTCGCGCGGCACTCAGTCATTGAGTAGCCTGTAGTTCACAGCTGGTGCTGAAAATGTTCGCCATTCACTGCTACGCATCCCTGGCACCTCTTTATGAAATTGTAATTGACGTTCTGAAGTTCCTCAGCACCGATTGACTGCATTTCAGCTGTAATACACTGCAGTCCAGCCTACTTGAACCTTGCTCAAGCCTAGGAACTCCTAATCGTTCGTACCTCGTACATTCTCGCGTAACAGATTGCCGCTATTCTATGCCGCTTCCAATTCAAAATAACGTTTGCATATATTTTCTCATAAACTATCAATGCGGGAAAATTGTGGCCAAGGACTGGTGATTTTTTGACGATCCATGCGAAAAAACGATAGTTCGAGGAACGATAGATGCGGGGAAATTTAACATTAGTTTATATGGAAAAATTTCGGGACTAAATAAATTGAACGATACAAACGGGAAAACGACAGTTCCGGGAACGATGCATCGAGGTTCTACTGTATTTTATTTTTGTCGACAAACGGGTTCATCGTAAGGATGATTTTGTTTGATACTGTGTGGTAGATATACCCGTATTTGGATATCTCGGTAATATGTTGTAGACGATAGAATTGTCTGTCTGTCTTTCTTAGTATCTTTATGTAGCCTACGCCTATAACTCGTGTTCGGATGCTTGGAGCATCGTAAAATTAGGTATGGTAACCATGAGAGTCAATACACCAATCATTTATAAAACTCTTCACCGCACTTTTCATACATTAGAAGGTTGGATATAGAGAAAAACTTCTCAATACATGCTAAAATAGGCGAAATATAAAAATTATCCTAGAAGGACGACCGAAGCATATGTTGCGCTTCTCAATGTGAGACACAATTCGGGAATCTATAAAGGGTCTCCGAAAACTACATTTTAAGGGCCTTAAATTAACCGTGTGTGTGATATTCCCAGAAAACTAACTTCGTTCTGATAAACTTGAAGGAATGACAAACCGCTAACCATTGCAACAGTAGCTCAATTGATAATGTCTGGTGTTAACAACGAACACCGTTCGAAGAATGGGTACTTCTGCTAGTTAATTATAAAAGTCTTTCCATGTTAAATCATACTCCCACTGCGGTTTTGGGTGAGCACTCGATTGTTAATTTCCTCCGGCTACCTGTTTCTGTGTGGGAGAACAAGCGATAGTATTTTTGTAAAATATAGGGTATTGAGTATTGACGTCAGAAAAGTTGGATGGCGCAGCCACGCGGTAGAATGTTGAAGCTGTAACATTGTGACTGGTGAGATTTATTTAGATGGTGAAGCATTGACGTCGTGATGGAAACAGAAAGAAATTTGTCAAATTCGAGGAGGTACTGCTCTGTAAACGGTTGCAAATCGTATAAAACGGCTACGAAATATCTTCACTACTTTCCTGTACAAAAAGTTCAGAGAGAAAGATGGGCTTCGGCGCTGTCAATTGGAAAACGTGTTACATGTTACATGACAGTGTGCAGCCTGCATTTTTGTGAAGACGACTTCTTTCCACCGGTACTGTTGATTATTGATAGTTATTGTCTCTAATTTGTATTCACATGGATTTAGCTACATCAAAAATACTGATAAACTTATAGCCTATTACTTCTGTGCCGTACAAAGAATGTAATCCGCTCTTCGTAAACTTATTTTAGGGGTTCTTCCGATTGACAATAGCCGAATGGTTAGACAACTTAAGAAAAATGCTGTTCCTAGCCTTAATTTGCCAGAGAATGTATATTCTTGCCTTTGAACAGCAAGTATGTAGGTCATTGAAGTATGATTTGGCTTAAATTGTGTTTTTCGCTATGATCTCCCTACTGTTGAATTTAGTTAATTAAAATGTAAAATCTTAGTTTTAAGTATCGGTTTGGTGACCCATCATCCCAGGCAGGCCGGCAACACCTATACTACTCAGGCAGATAGGTCACTTAGCAGTAATTTTGAAGTTATAGTGATGTTAAGTATACATATGCGGTAATGTAGCAGGAGACCGGATCGGCCTAGGCTATTCTAACTTGAATTAGTTCTCATTTCAGGGTTTTACAGTTTTGATTGCGAATAGTTGGTTTGAAAGTTGTACAACAGTAAGGAGAGTATGTTTTGTATAGGTTTCAATTGGTGTTATGGTTTATGTCGAGCTGAGGAGTGAATTTGGTTTGGCTTTTAGTGTAGTTTTTGATCTGTTCCGTTTGCTTATGACAAGTTCAAATGGAGACTCCAGCTTTGTTAAATATCTGTATTTTAAATATTTAATTAAATATATTGATAAAGAGGATGCCTCCATTTTAACTTGCCTGTGGCAAGAGATTAATAAATTAACATTCTTGCCTTTGAACAGCAAGTATGTAGGTCAATCAATATTTGCAATATTGAAGTATGATTTGAGCATCCAAATTATCGCTTCTTTGAACCCAAAACATTCATGCAAATTCAGGGTTGCTTGATTCAATTTATTATCAGGGAGTCATCCTTTGTGTTATGTGAGATATACGGTATATTGTGAAATTAATAAAAACATCGATACCGCTAGGCTCCCAAGTACAGGCTTCATATATGTAACAGCAGACAGTAAATTAACTATCTACATGTGGGTAATATTTTTAACTGGTAGTAATTAGGCACTGCATTTAAATTGATTATAAAAATATTTCTATCAATGAAAGGAAATATGTAGTATTTTGCCATCATAAATTAGAAGCCATAACAAACGCACACCCAATTACTTCAAGTCACTATATCGCCGCCATATTGCAAACAGCTGACCGTAAGCTCCTCCCCCGTTTCGGACGTCAATAGACAACTTCACCGCAATAAAATTGCGGACGGCATTCTTTTCTCTTTTTTTTTTTAAGCAGATATTTGAGTCACAAAGGCTTTTTTAAAACAACAATTAAATCATTTGTGTGTAGGCTTGCATATCAATAACGCAATCACCACTAATTTTTGTCATCATCATCATCATCATCATCATCTTCATTTCCCGTTTCCAGCTTCGTGGGTCGGGTTGTGAATTAAGGACCTCCAACGTTTCCTGTCTCTCCACCACTCCTCTCCTGTTTTTAGTACTTCTTCAGGTTTTCCTCCTCTCTTCTCTACACACTCCCACACTGTATCTGCCCATCTCTTTCGGGGCCTTCCTCGTGGTCTCTTCCCTGTCATCTTTTCACAGAAAGTTTTCTTTGGTACTCTCTCCTCTCCCATTCTCATCATATGTCCATACCACTTTAACTTCGTTGTTTCTATCCTGTCCTGCAGCTTCAAGATTCCTGTCCTTTTTCTAATCTCTTCATTTCTAACTCTATCTCTTCTGGTCTTTCCCTCTATACCTCTTAGGAATTTCATCTCCGCGGCTTGTATTCTACTCTCCTCTCTTTTTGTAGTAGTCCACGCTCCAGCTGCATATGTTAGTATGGGTCTGTAGTAGGTTGAATATAATACATTTTTACATTTCTTTGGGACATCTCGGTTCCACAGAATACCCCTTATGCTCTGGTAAAAACTGTTCGCTTGTTGTATTCTTTCCAATTTCCTCAGTTATCCTTCCATCTTCTGTGATCACACTTCCCAAGTACTTGAAACTTTTAACCACTTCTAGAATTTTCCCATTCAATTCTATCTTTCCTCTTCCTTCCTTCCTTCCTTCCTTCCTTCCTCTTGACATTACCATTGTCTTGCTCTTCTCTGTGCTTACTTTCATCCCATATTTCTCTATTTCTTGATTCCATACATCTAGTTGTTTTTGTACTTCCTTTTCATCCTCGCCCCATATCACTATATCATCTGCAAACAGCATGGCCTTTGTTGCCTCTTGTCCCAATCTCTGTTTAACATTCTTGTGAATTTCATCCATGACTATGATGAATAGTAAGGGGGACAATACACTTCCCTGTCGGAGACCTGTTTCCACTTTAAACCATTCTGTTTCTCCTATACTGTCTTCACGCTACTCACACAATATTTGTACATTGCTTTTAACATTTGGACATCAGCTCCGTTAACTCTCCTTTTCCTTAATACATTCCAAACCACCTGTCGAGGCACACTGTCGTACGCTTTCTCAATATCAATAAATGTCATCACCATGTCTTTTCCAAATTCCCATCTTTTCTCCATCATTTGCCTTAATGCAAAGATTAGGTCAAATGTTGATCTGTCTTTCCTAAAACCATACTGTTCTTCTTCCATCTCTCCTTCTATCTTCCTCCTCAGTCTGCCTTCCAATACTCTCTCAAAGATCTTAGCTACATGAGCAATAAGAGTGATCCCTCTGTAGTTATTACATTCCTTTTTGTCGCCTTTCTTAAAAATCGGGATAATTAATCCCTTTCCCCATTCTTCTGGAATCTCTTTCTTCTTCCAAATTATTGTAAATAATCTATACAACCACTGTCAACATCTGTATAAGTAAACCAAACACAACTGCTTTATTTTGGCCTTGAAGTAGGCAACCGATAAAGCTTCCCCCTTGGGACTCACGCTTATTTTTTAAGTCTGGAAAAATGAGAATTTCTCCTGGAAAATTTCTGGAAAACTTCTGGAAAATTGTTGATCGATTTGAGTGGCCACCATTGTTTATGGCCTACATATGTAAAAATCCAACATGGCGACTATCCAAAATATTTAGACAGTTCTCAATACCTACTAATCTATGACAGCAATCATACTGAAATTTTGTATGTTGATAAAGGCTATTGACATAAGTTCACCTATGGGACCTTCAATAACCTGGTGAGCACAAATCCAACATGGCAGTACACGAAATTTAAATATTTAAATGGACGTTTCTCGTGATTTAACCATCCGAGCTCAGTGAAACTTGGTACGGTAAATGCTTATACAAATTTTAATCTACTGACATCTAATTTCAATTGTTTTCGCAACGTCATGTTGGTGGTTGTGTGAAATTTTAAAATATAGTTTTTATTTCTTGTCTCCTAATCATGCGATTGAAGTTTTAATAATTAACCTAAGCAATAATCTTCATCTAATAGTATATAACTCTATAGCCTACATTTGCAGAAATCAAACATGCAACCATCCTAAATATTTAGACAGTTCTCAATATCTCCGAATCTATTACAGCAATCAAACTGAAATTTTGTATATTGATAGAGGCAATAACATTAGATATATGAAAATAGGCTATTTAGTTCTTCACGGAACTACTTGTTACAGTAATAATTCACAGTGGATAAGCTTTTTGGTTGATACTGTGTAATGTTTAAGTTACACATTTTTTGTTTAGCCATGAAAGTCCTCTGATAACAGTCATGTGAATTAACAAGCATCAGTGTTGTTTATCTGCATTAGTCAAACAGCGTAATCGACTGCCATGTCACTCAAACTACTAGTAACCAAGATTGGTCAAGGTTAAAATCGCTGTCTCTGAAGTTGTAGTATTGAGGAGACTCATTAATAAGGGCCATTAACTTTTCACAAGGAGCAGTAATTTGTCTACAGGCAGCAGAAAGTTTTGAGTAATAAAAATATAATGCTGTTGGAAAATTTACCAATCTAAGTTGAATGTTTAATATACTAGATTAAAATAAGATATCTATGTTCATTGCTTGAGTGGAAATTGTACCATGAAGTGATTTAACAACATAAACTGACATAATTTCATCACACAAAAAATGCAGAGTATGTCATTGTATGAAATGATTTTAATAGGTACCTCATCATTGTAGAGTTCCAGTTTCCCGGATACTGTTTATGAGCCTCTTCCACTTCAACCTGTCCATATACAACTTGTCTTGGAGAAAATCATCCACTGTCCATCCTCTGGTCGCTAGATCAATCTTGATCATGTCCATCCATCGGGTTCTAGGTCTTCCTAAAAGTCTTTTTCCATCCACCTGTCTTTCCAAATTTATTCTGGCTGATCTTGTAGGCTCCATCCTCATCACATTCCCGTACCACCGTAGTCTAAATCGGGGGTTCTCAAAGTCGCGGGTGCTCACCCCCTAGGGGGCGCAGAGAGTGATAAAGGGTTGCGCCGGCTTTGATTGAAATATTTATATTTCATATTCTGTAACAAATATTACTAGCCTCATATTCATGAACCTATCATAGGGAGGTAGCTCCTAAGACCATTCAAGAATAATAAACTCGCACCTTTGCTGTCTTATTTCACAAGAAAAGGTGGCGAGTAACATTTCCCACACAGCTTCCTTTCACTCGCCACCCGCAGTGACATCTCCTTACCAAACACTTAATGACAATGTGACCGCCACTTCCTTTCAAGAATGGATTCTTCTATTTCTGCCGTTGCCGATTCGAATTCAGCTAGGCCTTTCCAGTCAGTTCAAAGACAGTGAGTGAACAGGTGAATTCTAGTGCGTGATTAGCCAACTTCACAATAAACTGATATGAGTGACGCCATTACCCATGGATAATTGGCTTATTAGAAGTGGTAAAAAGAGGCCCCATGAAAGTGATAGTGCTTGCCCTCCTTCGGAAAAAGAACAAGGTTCAAATTTAAACAAAGTCCATTGTTCTTCCGTGTCTACTTCTGCTCCCATCAGGATTATTAATTCTACACACACACAAAGTGAAAGTGCGTGAGTAAAAAGACGATTATCTGACGTTAGGCTTTACCAGCATTCTTTCGAATAATAATCAGGAACAACCTCAATGCGTTCTTTGTTTGGAGATTTTAGCAAACGACAGTTTGAAGCCTGTGAAACTTAAGAGACACTTGCAGACTAAACATCCAGACTGTGTAAGTAAGCCTTTAGCATTTTTAAGCGCCACGAGCAACAACTAAAAGGAAATGTTAGATTCCTAAAAAAGCATGCAACAGTTCCTAAGAAAGCGCTAAGAGCATCCTTGGAAATCCTATTTACACATATTATTGGTGAGAAATTACTTCTTCCTGCAGCTGTGAAAATGTGCACGATCATGCATGGAGAAAAGTTTGGGGAGTGTTTGAAGTCGATACCGCTCTCAAATGATACAGTAACTCTTCGCATTGATGTAATAGCCTCTGACATAAAAAATCAATTGCTACCACGTCTTCATGATAGCCCAAAATTTTCCCTGCAACTTGATGACAGTACGGATATCGTAAACAGTGCCCAGCTTCTTGTTTTTGTACGCTACTGTCATGAAAATAAAATTCACGAGGGTTTTCTATTTTGTAAAGCTCTGGAAGGGCGGATTACAGGCGAAGATATTTTTTCTCTTGTGAATTCCTTTTTTATTGACAATCTCTCATGGACAAATTGTGTTGGTATATGTACTGATGGGGCATCAGCATTTACTGGGACTAAAAAGGGTTTCAGAGCAAGAGTGAGTGCTGTTACTAATTCTGTACAATTCACACATTGCATGATACACAGGGAGGCATTGGCTTCAAAAGTACTACAATCGGAAGTCAATAAAGTGCTGAACGATGTAATTAGTGTTGTAAATTTTGTGAAAGCAAGAGCTTTAAACAGTCGGCTATTTTCCATTCTTTGCGAGGAGATGGGATCTACACATGATTCGCTTCTATTGCACACGGAGGTACATTGGTTGTCTCGTGGTCGAGTCCTTTGTCGCTTTGTGGAGTTAAAGAATGAACTTCGAATTTTCCTATTGGACAGCAGTTCTACACTCGCAACCCTGTTTCTGGATGAGAAATGGCTTCTAATACTGTGCTACTTGACTGACGTATTTGAAAAACTGAATGAACTTAACGTGTCACTTCAAGGACGAAATAGTAATATTTTCATTCTAAGCGACAAAGTGCTTGCTTTTAAGAGAAAACTTGAACTTTGGAGATCCCAGATGGACAAAGGTAACTGTGAGATGTTTCATTGTCTGAATGAATTCCTGGAAGAAAATGAGTTCGATATTTGTCAAATTAGTGGAACTGTCGTAGAACACCTCCAAAACCTTCGTCAAAAATTCATCATCATCATCTTGCACAGTTTCCAGCCACTGGCCGGGTCTGTTTGGAACACAAGCCTCTCCAACGTCTTCTGTCTTCCCACCATCTCTCAGCTTCCACCCTTGTCCAGTCTTCTCTCTTCTTCACGCTTTCTTCCATCCCCCTTCAGCCACCTGTCTCTCGGTCTCTTTCCTTCCCACTTCGTCTCGTGTACTCTCCTGGGTATCCTCTTCTCCTCCATTCGTTTTACATGTCCATACCATCTAAGTCTAGATTTCTCTATACCATCCTGTAATGGTTCCTCCTTCATTAATTCTCTGGTCCTCTCATTTCTTATTTTGTCCATCTTTGTAGCTCCAATACTGCTTCTCAAGAACCTCATCTCACTGGCCTGTATTTTGCTCTTCTCCCTTCCTTTCATAACCCAGGTCTCCGAGGCATACGTCAGGATAGGGACATAGTACGTCCAATATATGATCTTTTTGCTGTTCTGAGGGACATCCTTGCTCCATAACATGCTTCTCACACTCCTCCGAAATGCTTCTGCCTGCCTCCCCCGCTCATTTATTTCTCTATCTTCCATTATCTTGTATCAGGCTTCCCAGATACTTGAAACTCTCCACTTTCTTCAGCTGTTCCCCACCAATTGTTATTCCTGTTGTGGTTCTTTCCTTCTTCCTTGTTGTGATCACCATCTCACTCTTATTTATGGTAAATTTCATCCCATATCCTTGTATTATTCCTTCCCACACGTCCAACTGTTCCTGTACCTCCTCCTTGTTTCCCCAAATTATCAAATCATCTGCAAACACCATTGCTTTCATCTTTCCTTCCCCGATTACTTGTGCCACTCGGGTCATTATGCCATCCATCACCACAATGAAAAGTAACGGTGACAGTGCACTTCCTTGTTTCAGGCCGTTTCTCTGTTCCAACCAGTCTGATCTCTCTCCTCCCACTTTCACACAGCTCACGCTTCCCTTGTACATCTCCTTTGTTCTCTTTATAGTCCATTTCTCTACTCCTCTATCCTCCAGGGACTTCCATACTTTGTTTCTAAATACACTGTCATATGCTTTCTCAATGTCCAGGAAGGCCATCAGTAGATCTGTTCCATACTCATAGTGCTGTTCTTGTAACTGCTTTACAGCAAAAATCAAATCCACTGTGGACCTTCCTGCTCTGAAGCCATGTCGTTCTTCCCTCATCCCTCCTTCTATCCTTGTCCTAATTCTCTTTTCGAAAACTTTCTCGAAGATCTTGGCACAATGACTCATCAGTGTTATTCCCCGATAGTTTCTGCAATCTGTTCTACTACCTTACTTGAAGATCGGGACAATTATTCCTTTTTTCCAGTCCTCTGGGGTCTTCCTTTCCTTCCATGCTGTCCTCATCACTCGGTACAACCACTGTATCCCCACCTCTCCTGCTGCTCTCACCATCTCCACACTCAACTCATCCACACCCGGTGCCTTCCCTCCTTTCATCTTGTTCACTGCATCTTCCACTTCTTTCCATGTTAAGTCCTTTTCTGTTTGCAGTTCATCTTCCTCTTCCCCGATTTCTTCCTCCTCACCATCTTTTCCATTTGGGTTCAGTAGTTCTTCAAAATATTCTTTCCACATTTTCTTCAGTTCTTCCCTATTTTCTATCTCTTGTCCCCTTTTGTTCACCATTCTAACATAATCCGTAGGATCCTTCCGCCTCTTATTTTTTACCATCCCATACAGGACCTTTTTTCTAAGTGAGCGTTCCGTGAACTTGGTATGAAAAAACGGTACTTTTTTTTGTTCAATCTGCTATAAAATTTTCTGAGATACAATGCAAATATTTACTCTATATCGTTAAACGACAAATAAAACAAGGAAAATTTTAGTGTAGGTTGTTCTTATGTAAGACTAAAGGTAAAGGTTTTATTGACCTCTAAACTCGAGTATCTATACTTATATCCCCGACAGTAGGACCCTGATCCCCTTCCATGCGGTACAAGAAATAATTTTCGTTCAGAGTGGTTCAACCTGGTAGCGACTAATGGTTTCGCTCAGACCGTTGTCTAACCTAGTAGTGTCTGATGCAGTGCAACTTCTCAACTAAATTGAAGTTTATGGTGTTTGAAGCCATTTTTCAGTGTTGCCTTAGTAATCGAAAAAACATCCAAATTTCATTTAAATGGAACTACTAAAAGAAATTTATGAATATCGTAACTCATGACCAAACCTTGCACTTGAAACCTAGAGTACATCTGCTGTAACAATGCATTGTTTGAAATGCAATACAGCTCAGTAATATGGTGGCAATTCAAGCCACGAACATAAACGTCCACACATCATCCGTGATGTTGACTACAGTAAAAAGTTCCCCATGACATGTACATTGTGGTATTTACTTGAACCGTCGTTACAGCACAGTTCAACTGTATATACAGTTCAAAATTGTTAATACGTAACCCAGTTGTATGTAATTCCTGTTAGTTGGTAGTTTTACTTCAGTCTTGACGAATGCCCCATTTAATTACATATCAAGTGTAGCTGACTTGCACGTAATTCTCGTTTATATGTACTGTAGGTAAATTTTAAAAGCGTGAATTATCTGTACGTGCCTACATTAGGCATTTGTTATTTTTAGTATCCTCCGCACTAATCACACAGAGACGTGAGTGTATTGACTGAGAATTGAATACCACCACCGAAATTGTAATTGACATCTAACGTAATTGATTTTTTTAAGATCTCAATATTGTGGTGCCGTTTTTGACATGCTATTGCCTCGAGCTTCTGCCACAGAGATTAATCCAATGTATTGGGGTCCGGTCTTCCACTAGGCCAGTCAGCAGCAGCGATGAACCGTGGACAATGGTTGTCAACCACTGCTGCGGGTTTTTTGCGATTTCTTTTCGAATTGATATGTGATATCATCTTTTTCAACATTGTCTGGTATCCACCTTCGCAAGAATGCACCTCCGATGCTCCCCGCCAGGAAACCGCAGGGTGATGTCCTCTCTGCACACATGGAACTTTCTCCATGCACGAAAAGCATTGACAACTTCTTTTCTGCATACACACCTCAGACGGCCTGATCTGATGTGATTAATTGCACCCGTTTGATTAAACCATGCTATTGTACGAAACACAAATCAGATTGATACAGAGAGGTTACAGAGAAGAAAAATGTACTTAGCTCGCTTTCCTCAACAAAATGACGCCAATACAGTGTTAAGGTTCTCATACACTTCCCGCTCCATCTTTCACTGCAAGCGAGTTACTGGCGGAGTCGTTAATGTGACTTTGTGAATGACTACATACAGCGTTGCCACGCTTCTTCATTCATAATTACCAGACTACTGACAGAACTTATGGCAGCACTGAGTTTATATATATTATATTAGTGGTAGTACATGTTTTGGTCTAAAGACCTTCCTCAGCTAAACTATAGTAATTTCTTAACAAAAAAAATATTACAACATATGAGTAACCCAGATGCCAAGTGCACTTTTTGTCGATGTTGAGTTGAGCTCACAGTCACGTTCGTCTTTTAACTGACTACAGCATGAAATAAAAACCTGTGAAAATGGCCAACGAAAATCGCGTTCATGTGTATAAACCGCTAAATGCTACAGTTGCAAAGCCAGTTTAATGCTCCACCTGTCCAAATACCGCTAAGTTCCATAAGTACAGTACTCCTTCTGTAATCCGGCATCTTAGCTCTCCGGCACTTCCAGTAATCCGACGTTTTGTATTAGAGTACGAGCTCAATACTTGACTTGATAATGCGTCCCCAATACTGTACAATGTTTCCCACGCAGCGACAAAACTAGTGTCTGAGTAAACAATGCATTGGCGCCAAGAACGATAACTCACGCACGCCCCCCTCAGGTGCTTAATGTACAGTTGTACTGTAGTAGTGTTGTGTTGAAGATGGCATCCGTGCAGAAAAAACGTAAACATAAAACTCTATCTTTGTTAGATAAACATGAAATTCTAAAGCGGCTTGAAAAGGACGAAACCTTAACTAGTGTTGCTAACGAATACAGTGTTGGTCGAGCTACAGTTCATGACATAAGAAAAAAGTGATAAAATAAAGTCGTTTTTTAAGACGAATAAAAATTTATAAAGTAAACGACAGACATTGAAAACTGGTGAAAATCCTAAAGTTGATGATAGCCTCTATGCTTGGTTTTTACAAGAACATGGTAGGCATACACCAATTTCTGGTGAAATCCTTACAGGAAAGGTTAGGAAATTTTACCAGAAAATTACAAAAAATGGATGATTTCCAAGCCAGCGAGGGATGGTTGCAGAAATTCAAACGACGTTATAGAATTAGACTGCTAAGTACAACGGGTGAGAAACATTCATTTGACGAAAGCACTGATGTATTTTCGTACTTTTTTTACTTTGTATAGTACAATGTAATTAAAACTGATTTTCAAATGATATCTGCGTTTTTCTCGATATTTTCCAGTAATCCGGCGTTTTCGGTAATCCGTCAGTGCTCTGGTCCGATATCTCCCGGATTACTGAGAGAGCACTGTATTGTATCTCCCTTGCCGCTTATGGCTGCAAAACATGCTAACTGGTACAAGTACTGCCGATCTTCCTCCCACAAAACTCTTTTACAATAAATTATTTATTATGATCGGAAATGCCTCCATGGCTTAGGCGGCAGCACGCTGGCCTCTCACCGCTGGGTCCGTGGTTCAAATCCCGATCACTACATGTGAGATCTGTGCTGGACACAACGGAGGCAGACAGGTTTTTCTCCGGGTACTCCTGTTTTCCATGTCGCAAGTTTCATTCCAGCAACACCCTCCACTATCATTTCATTTCATGTGTCATTAATTTCATCATTGCCCCAGGGGAGTGCGACAGGCTTCGGCAGCCGGCACAGTTCATATTCTCGCCAGTAGATGGGGGCTTTATTCATTCCATTCCCTGACCCGGTTGGTCGACTGGAAGCAGACTGTGGATTTTCATTTATTACGATCGGGAAGGATAGTATTGTGTTTCAGATTTGGGTTGTCTGCGCTATCGAGGAAGCGTATGCAACAATGATATGCTGCCTTGTCAAAATACACAGTTGATCGACATGTTGTCTCTTTTTTCTGGGCTTTTCAAGCCAGAAAAATGAGTGATATTGTTGATTTAAGTGAAGCAGTTATTGCATTTGTGGACTATAATACTATTGTGGATGTTCCAAATATGTAGGGACGAACAAACTGTAGAAGTAGTGGGAGAAATGGTGCAAGTTGAAGTAGTTGAACCCATTGATATTGGAGTTTCAGCTTCTTACGTTCGGTTAGTACATCAACATGCCAAAGGATCAAACCAAATAGCGTTGGCAGTTCATCACAAACTGGCCAGCATAAATTTCGAAGGTGCAAAAATACTTCGGTTATTCTCTGTTGGCTGTGGGGTCAGAACAAAAACTAGACTATGATCAGCATGCTAACTAGCTGGTTACTGCTAGAAGCTCCCGCATCTCTAGAAGAATAGTTATGGTTCCCAATATTGGGCCACTCAAGCACATTGAGAAATTCGCAACGGTAGTTCGCCTGGGAGATTGAAAAGCGTATTTGGATGGCATGGTAAAAAATCCAGATAGTTGGCATTTCCAATTCCAAAAAGTGAAGAAAATCTTGTTCACAATTTTATTGGAAGAAAAAAAAACTATCTGATCCGAGGGGAGCCGTTCTACAATTTTGAGGTTGGTGTTGGGGAAGAGCATCATGAAAAGAGGAAAGAATTTTAACAAACATCCTGGTCCCGCACCAATTCAAGTAGGCGTTGCACTCAAAGAAACTAAACTAGAAGACGTTCGACGGCTTTTACACTAGAGCTGCACTTCGGCGAAAACTGGTGAACCGCAACCTAAAATTTTTCAGTTAGGTCTTCCAGGAGCAAGAAGCCATTCGCAGCAATATCGTCTCTCCTCAGAGGAAGAAGATTTTGAGCTGATGAACGGTGTCGAGGATGACTTGACCTAACTTAAGTGCCATTTTTCCTTGTTTTGTGCATTTTTTTTATTTGTACAATTTTTATGATGTCTACATGACAAGGAAGAAGGAAAGAACCACAACGGGAATAACAATTGGTGGGGAACAGCTGAAGAAAGTGGAGAGTTTCAAGTATCTGGGAAGCCTGATACAAGATAATGGAAGAAACGATAGAGAAATAAATGAGCGGGGGAGACAGGCAGAAGCATTTCGGAGGAGTGTGAGAAGCATGTTATGGAGCAAGGATGTCCCTCAGAACAGCAAAACATCATATATCGGACGTACTATGTCCCTATCCTGACTTATGCCTCGGAGACCTGGGTTATGAAAGGAAGGGAGAAGAGCAAAATACAGGCCAGTGAGATGAGGTTCTTGAGAAGCAGTATTGGAGTTACAAAGATGGACAGAATAAGAAATGAGAGGACCAGATAATTAATGAAGGAGGAACCATTACAGGATGATATAGAGAAATCGAGACTTAGATGGTAATGACATGTAAAACGAATGAAGGAGAAGAGGATACCCAGGAGGGTACACAAGACGAAGTGGGAAGGAAAGAGACCGAGAGGAAGACCGAGAGACAGGTGGCTGAAGGGGGGTGGAAGAAAGCGTGAAGAAGAGAGGAGAAGACTGGACAAGGATGGAGGCTGCGAGATGGTGGGAAGACAGAAGACGTTGGAGAGGCTTGTGTTCCAAACAGACCCGGCCAGTGGCTGGAAACTGTGCAAGATGATGATGATGATGACATGACATTGCTCGGTGTTTAAGATGTTTTTTTTATTTAAATAATTTTCTTTTTTTTGCAATATATTATTTTCCTAATAAACCACATTGAAACGAATAGTTTTTAATAGAAATCTTGTCCAAATGCCATTCGATTCCTGTAACAACAAAATAGCGGGTTTTGCAATCGAATTTTTATTAATGACTCTCGTCGTCACGGGTGCAAATGTCGCTGACTGCACAAAACTTGTGCAAAATCGCTAAGTCAATTCGGTTTTGTTTGTGATGCACTTAGCGGCCTTTGCAAACGGACTACTCATATGTAAGTTGTATTAAAAAAACATTTGTCATTTATACTTTTACTTTACAATAAGTTGAAAAACACAGTTAAAATGTCTTTGTTGGACTCTTATCCCATGTCTAAAAAAAACAAGTACCATCAAAATTCCACAAATGGAGGTCTAGTCCGTATAATAAAATAAAATTGCTGCACATATGAAAGCAGGTCTTGGCAGCAGAGGTCCAATTTGATTCAATCTGTGTTTATTCTTTTGTTGTTCTTATTGATTGATTTCATGAATGGGACTCGATGCTGTTCTTTTGCAATACTTAACTATCTTTGTGATTGTGTCAAAAGCAATAACTTGCGTTTTTCTTTTTTGTGGTATCTAAAAATGGAAAGCGCACTGTAAGAGTATTAATTTGTTGAAAATAATCACATTTATATATTAAATGTATAGAGCTGAAGAACTGGTACGAGGCATTATAAGAAATGCAGGACAATGAAAACTATGTTAAAGCTACATTGAATCAGGTAAAGGACATATACTGTACTGTAATGTGATTGAACAGGACATTGGCTTCAAAAACCGTTTGAAGAAAGATTGACTGCCGTAGAATACATGGAAATTGATAAATGATAGAAATGTGATCAAAGCACGACTAAATATGAGTTAAACAAGACAACAGAAAGCTCAGATACAAACTGAATATATGGCTACTGACCGATTAATGAAGATAACTGTGAGTGTGGGTGGTTGAACAAGCCCAGAGAGGCTTGCAAGTTAGCAGCAGCAAGTGGGGATGCCAAAGAACTCAATATAGTATAACATAAATGTTGTCAAAGAAAGGCTTCAACACGAGTAGACCTCTGAGGAGTAAAGATGGTTAGGTATTGACAGCAAGGGAACATCCACTTAAGAGATGGAGAGAACACTTCTTGGAGATCTTGAATAGAGAACAACCTGATGAGCAGGTGAGACAAAGAAATGTGGTAGACTCTGATGATAGAATCAGAACAAATGCACTGACTAAGGTTGGAAACAAAGTAGCCCTCAAATAAATAATGGAAAGGGTACAGGAATGGATAATATTTGACATGAGGTGTTTAACCCTTTGGATGCCAACCCCGAATAGGTCATCATATGCATAGAATGCCAGGCATGTTTCAATGGATTGTGCATCACTGCATAAAAAATTTAATAAAAGCCTCAGTTTAAAAGATATGGAAATTCAATTTGGTATGTTAGCTTGATATACTCCAAGGCCTATAAACATGTGACTTACATTTGACAAAAAATATTTCATGGAATACTGTGCACAAAATTATATATATTTTTTATAAAAAATAATAATTATGATTTGAAATGAATTAGCACATTGTACACTAAATGAAAAGTGTATAAGTTGAAACGCGTTGCTTTGGCTGGGATGACAAGTGAAACGGTATTTACTTTGCTCCACGTTGAGCGTACAAATGAAACGTTTTGCTAGCTCCTAACTGTTGGGTGATAAATGTAACTGTTTACCTTTGCCTAAGCTATGTTGTTTTAATGGGCGCCAAGACCTCAATGCAATGTTGAAATCTAAATTTGTATTTAACAACGTCTAGCTCTGGCAGAACACATTCAAGACTCTATTCACTCAGATCGTGGTATGATTTGATCATTAACCCAACAAACAATTGTATCAGGAGAAGGAATTGGTCTATATCTAATGCTACCTACTGAAAGCAAAGATTGCATTGTAAAAGAAATGAATTTATTATATAAAACAAGTATAGCAAAATTAATAATAATAATAAGTACAAAATTTAAATTGGAGCGTTGTGATTTGAATATTACCGATAGAAAATTACGTGAAAACGGAGTCTGATAAATTGATTTTACTCTTATTTCCAAGCTATGAATTTACTGAAATATGAATTATAAAACAAAGAAAAATGAGAGATTGCGTATTTCTGCGTCATTAGCGCTTACCCCTGGAAATTGTCAAAGCATTTCCCTCGTTCTTGATGATGCTGTGTGCTTCCCACAGTCTCCTGGACGTCGTCATCTCCGTCGAAATTTGATGATATTCTGGTAGATTAGATAATTCTATGGTCCGTACATCGGACCCAAACTCTCGTAAAACCGCACTGGTTACGTTTTACAAAAGTTCGTCGCTAACTCCACTGAACATCGGAGCGTCACGCACTTGCGACCGTACACTGCAAGTTCTACACAGATTCTCCCTTCCACCGAACATCGGAGCGTCCCCCGAGTATAACCATACTCCGCAAGTGTTTCACAGATAGTCCTCGTTTCACGGCGCGTCGAACGATATATGCACACGCCGGCTCCCCACTCTTCAGCCGACTCCTAGCTTACGTTGTCTCCGCTGATTGGCTGTACCCCACTCGCTATACTCCCCTTCTCTGGGTCATTACACTCGGCGGGAGGGTTCCGTTCCAACAATTCGCCTTTCCTGGACGATGCGACCCAAGATTGCGTCATGCTTCTCGACAGGAATCAGCTTGTATTCGAATTCCCAGTGAGTCATGTCTCTCAAATACCCTAACTGACAAAAACTCCGTAAAATTCCGTAATCAGATAATTTTCTATGATATCGTCGTTCGTAATAATTTGCTTGATAGCGTTTTCTAAGACATAGAAAACCTATCTGAATGCTAATAATTTTTATAAAATGCTCCGAAAATACCTTAATAATAATTATAATAAATTAATAATAATAATAAATTATCATGAAAAATTCTCTTGGCTGAACAATTTGCCGCGTAAATAAATATAGAATGGCTTCCTACTGACTTATGCCAGTTGCATAAAACCCCTCGAAAAACACGTTACATATTCGCCTCGGATCATCGGATGATTTACCGTGACGACGGTCCATTATCCGATTATCCCAGACACGTTAATAATCCCCATCCAAAATACATATTACATAAATGAAATCACCCTAAATTACAGATATATACACTCATATTTTTTCTTCACGCACTTTGCGTCAAAGTTTGTTGTCACTATGGATTGCACTTTGCAACCAGTCCAATGTTTCTCATATAAAATAGTGTTCCACGGATATTTCCGCCCCTCAAATTCCTCTATGTTGGAGAAATAGACATAATAAATGTGTGAGCACTATGTATTTATGATGTCATATCACACGCATTGAAGGTGTTCTGATATATTTATATCACCATAGAACTCCCTAATTTCACTGGAGGTCCCCTCCTTATGGTGAAATTTAATCTCACTTATCACTGAGCACACGATCACACTACTGTGGCAGCGCCTCGTGACCATAATACTCAATCTCTCTTTAAAGTAGATTAAATTAATATTGACTTCTGAAAAAAAAAAACAGTAAATGCGCATTACATATAACACCAAATATTTCTGTGCCGTAATCGCCCTGTCTTGTTAAGTTCCCGTTAACCATATTCTACTTAATACTAGTTCTCAACACAGACCATTTCTCCTCACACAAATAATACCATTGTACAAATTATCATAAATTACACACTTACAAATCTTACATGGCGAGGCCGTAAACAGAAATCACGTGTGCTGATATGTATGAGTTTCATGAAGGACTGTCTCGCATTCTGATGGCCCATCTTTTATCTCGTGGACGCCTTAAGCTAACAAGCCCTATTCAAGCGCTCCCCCATCTCTTGGAGATAAATGGGAACCCATCAGCGCTGCCAAAATGGCCTTGGTGCATCGAGACAATTTAGTGCTCAACAGCATCCGACAATCCCGTCATATTTCCCTGTACCTTAAAAACTCTCATTTACTTACATACTACCCTCCTGTGTGACTTCTGATACGCCTGCCTGGAAGACCATCTCCTCCCACGCACCAAATACCACACTTACTCATTTGATAGGCTGGCTCGCCAGCTAAACATCCTTACTTTATGACACATACTTTCGGAGACTATGTATATTATACGTCCCGTATAATCTGTTTCCCTCACTATTCTCCAGCACATATGCTGTTTTGCCAATACGTTTGGAAACTATAAATGTTCCTGCGTCACCTTCTTCCAACCTTGCAAGTGGCTCCCTTAAATGAACGTCATCACGTTGCTCTACTAGCATATTTCTCAGTGTCTGTAACGATGCCCTGTTGCTACTGTCCACACATGCTAACCCTACTTTCCTATGGTGTCACACCTCTACTCGACACTCTATGACCTAAAAATGTCACTTCTGACTGACAGAATGACGACTTAGACAGCTTCAAAGTGAACCCTGCCTGATCTAACTTCTGAAAAACTATATTTAAATGACATAGATGCTCCTCAAAACTGCGTGAACTAATTACCATATCATCAATGTAAATGGTTACAAACTCTCCTGTGTCATCCCCTAATGCGATGTTTAAAGCCCTAATTAAAGCTGCTGAACTACTCTTTAACCCATAAGGTGTTCTACAAAATTGATAAAGGTTATATTTATGACTAAAAGCTGTAAATGGTCTATCTTCGTACATAAGTGGCACTTGCCAAAAACTGGAACTCAAATCTACACAAGTGAAATACTTCTTCCCCTCAAATGTTTGCATTAATTCCTCTATTGACATAGATTTCAGCTGATCTGAACTAATTCTACTGTTAACCAAACGAGCGTCTAAACAAATACGAACAGTGCCGTCGGTCTTGGGTACCGTGATCAAAGAATTAACATATGGACTGTTAGAATGCTCAATAATCCCATCTTCAAGCATCTGGTTAATTTGTGCCTCAACTGCACTCTGATAAGCGAAAGGTACAGGATATCTATGTCCTGTGAATACTGACCTATCAATAACGTTCAATGAATGTGTATAGCAATTGGCCATACCAATGCGATCCTCAAAAACTCTCCTATTACACCATAACACATCATAGAGCCGAACACACTGTTCATCCTCTATATTTCCCTGAAATGCAGCCTCACGTAACGAGTCCTCTAGACTTCCGTTCGTAATCACACTGCCCACAAAACATGGAGAACCCCGCTCTACGGCTGGCGATATCTCATTTAAAGTACAAATCACACCTACAATACTACTTCTCTGAATATGGTCATTGAACCCTACTTCTACTTCAGAATCTCCCCATTTAAATTTCAAACTCCCTACATCATAACATAAGTTACCAGACACTCTACTTAGCCACTCTGAACCCAAGATAACACTGAATACTAAATTTGGAATTACAAGACAAATCTGCTTCTCTGCATGATTATTAATTTTAATGTCTACTAAAACTTGCTTAGAAATTACTTTAGACCTCTTCCCAACAGCTGTGATAACAAAAGTGCTTTTAATTGGCATCTCCTCAAAATTTACTCCAGTTCCTTTCATTTTATCATAAAATTCACTACTTATGCAACTCTTCATACAACCACTATCAATTAAAACATCTGTGTACGCCTCGGACACGTTAAATTTAACTATGGGGCTCTTACTAACCACTTCCTGAATAATACCTTCATCATTTAGTTCATGTAATAATTCATTTCTTACATTTAGGTCATAGGGTTCCTGTATAATTGTATGGACAGGGCATGCTACAGACTGAGATTCTGACCTTACTTCGCAGCCTGGTTCGCGTTTAAAGAACCGCTACAGCTGGCCGTAGTACTACTAACTACTAAACTGGTCTGGTTGTTCTGGGCTGTGTTGTCATTGTTTGGCTGTATATTACTACCACTAGGCTGTCCTCTTCCTTGACCCCTATTCTGGTTGTAATTATTGTCATTATAATTTCTCCCTTGATTTCCCCTGAAATCATTGTTTCTCCCTTGATTTCCCCTGTAATCATTGTTCCTCCCTTGATTTCCCCTGAAATCATTGTTCCTCCCTTGATACTGATTACCATAGCCATTTCCTCTGTTCTGATATAGCTGATTATTATTATTTCTATTTTGAGCGTTGGCCCCTTCGCCACCGTTCCCTTGAACTTCCTGATGCCTGGCTTCATTAGGTCTATTATTATTATTACCCTGGTTCCGATTGAAATTGTCCTCATAACCCCCTCTCCCTAGTGCATCAAATGTGCTTAACAAATTTTCTACTTGTGATATAGTCTTTACATTCTGGATACAAGCAGCCTCCTTGATCCTATAGGGAAAGTGCCTAAGTAGCAACCTTACCACATCACTTTCCTCCTTCAAGCCATCAAGATATTTACACACTAATACCTGCCCTAAAAAGTATTCGGTCATGGTGGAGCTTCCTTTAGGGTTATATTTACCACACACTACTCCCTCACGATGCTGCGACTGAATAACCTCATTCCAGAACTTTTCACAGAATTTCATTTTAAAATCATTCATATCAGTAAACTTGTCTCTGTAGACAGCAAACCAATTCCTCGTTTCCCCCACAAACACTTGTTCTAAAATTTCAACTACCTGGCACCACTCAATACTACCATTTTCCAACCTTTCCCCGAATTTATTTTCTATAGTGTTCATGAACTCCATTGGGCACCCCTGTCGATTGCTGAACTTACCCAGTTCTACCTCCCTGTGTGTGCTATTCACAAAAACTGGCCTATTCTGACTATTTTCTTGCCTGATCCTAGCTTTTAATTTTAACTCTAATTCTGCGATTTTCTCCTCAGCCTTCCTCTCAATACTGTTTACTGTTATTTTAATGTTTCCTTCTGATTCTTCTACTTTATCATATAGCTTTGCTTGTTTCTCCTCAATCTTGCTAATGCTCTCTCTATTACTCTCTCTTAAATCATTTACTTCTGCAACTATTTGTGAGTGGACTTTCTCAATTCTACCCCCCAGCTGTTCCTTAACCTCTTTAGTAGCTACCTGAATTTTGTCAATTTCTCCCCCCAATTGCTTTTTGACCTGCTGTGTTTCCAGTTGCACTAGTTCTTTTAAATTTTCAGCCTGTGTACTGATTCTAATTTCCAACTCCTCCTGTACTTTTCCTAATTTTCTGTCTACATCTGCAATAATCTCTTTAGCCTTTTCTTCCATCACCCCCCTGATCTCACCTCTAATCAGTTCGAATTTGTCACTCATTTCCCTACTGTTTTGTTCTAATTTGGCGTTTAAACTATCGCTCAATTCCCTATTACTCTCTTTATTTTCCCTACTGTTTTGTTCTAGTTTAGCGTTATTCTGTTCTAACTTTGCATTTAAAGCTTCTGTACTTTCTTTATTTTCCCTACTGTTTTGTTCTAATTTAGCGTTATTCTGTTCTAACTTTGCATTTAAAGCTTCTGTACTTTCTTTATTTTCCCTACTGTTTTGTTCTAATTTTGCGTTATTCTGTTCTAACTTTGCATTTAAAGCTTCTGTACTTTCTTTATTTTCCCTACTGTTTTGTTCTAATTTAGCGTTATTCTGTTCTAACTTTGCATTTAAAGCTTCTGTACTTTCTTTATTTTCCCTACTGTTTTGTTCTAATTTTGCGTTTAAGGCATCACTACTAACTTTGTTCTGATACATGAACTCGAGAAGTAAAGTTTTTAATTCTGGTTGGCCGCCTACACTCCCTGTTTCAGTATCGGGATTTACCTCCGCTACCCCGGTACTACCATCACTCGACATACTGCTCGTATCATCACTCTCCCGTTGATGACCACTACGTAACCTCATCTGTCTTTCTTTCTCATCCCCCATAATGATATACACTGATACAGACAAATAACCCCCAAAATACAGGCACAGAAATATATACCCTTCTCCTTCCACAAATGTTATTAGGTTTTCAGCCCCAAGTTGTCGGCGACAAATGAAACGCGTTGCTTTGGCTGGGATGACAAGTGAAACGGTATTTACTTTGCTCCACGTTGAGCGTACAAATGAAACGTTTTGCTAGCTCCTAACTGTTGGGTGATAAATGTAACTGTTTACCTTTGCCTAAGCTATGTTGTTTTAATGGGCGCCAAGACCTCAATGCAATGTTGAAATCTAAATTTGTATTTAACAACGTCTAGCTCTGGCAGAACACATTCAAGACTCTATTCACTCAGATCGTGGTATGATTTGATCATTAACCCAACAAACAATTGTATCAGGAGAAGGAATTGGTCTATATCTAATGCTACCTACTGAAAGCAAAGATTGCATTGTAAAAGAAATGAATTTATTATATAAAACAAGTATAGCAAAATTAATAATAATAATAAGTACAAAATTTAAATTGGAGCGTTGTGATTTGAATATTACCGATAGAAAATTACGTGAAAACGGAGTCTGATAAATTGATTTTACTCTTATTTCCAAGCTATGAATTTACTGAAATATGAATTATAAAACAAAGAAAAATGAGAGATTGCGTATTTCTGCGTCATTAGCGCTTACCCCTGGAAATTGTCAAAGCATTTCCCTCGTTCTTGATGATGCTGTGTGCTTCCCACAGTCTCCTGGACGTCGTCATCTCCGTCGAAATTTGATGATATTCTGGTAGATTAGATAATTCTATGGTCCGTACATCGGACCCAAACTCTCGTAAAACCGCACTGGTTACGTTTTACAAAAGTTCGTCGCTAACTCCACTGAACATCGGAGCGTCACGCACTTGCGACCGTACACTGCAAGTTCTACACAGATTCTCCCTTCCACCGAACATCGGAGCGTCCCCCGAGTATAACCATACTCCGCAAGTGTTTCACAGATAGTCCTCGTTTCACGGCGCGTCGAACGATATATGCACACGCCGGCTCCCCACTCTTCAGCCGACTCCTAGCTTACGTTGTCTCCGCTGATTGGCTGTACCCCACTCGCTATACTCCCCTTCTCTGGGTCATTACACTCGGCGGGAGGGTTCCGTTCCAACAATTCGCCTTTCCTGGACGATGCGACCCAAGATTGCGTCATGCTTCTCGACAGGAATCAGCTTGTATTCGAATTCCCAGTGAGTCATGTCTCTCAAATACCCTAACTGACAAAAACTCCGTAAAATTCCGTAATCAGATAATTTTCTATGATATCGTCGTTCGTAATAATTTGCTTGATAGCGTTTTCTAAGACATAGAAAACATATCTGAATGCTAATAATTTTTATAAAATGCTCCGAAAATACCTTAATAATAATTATAATAAATTAATAATAATAATAAATTATCATGAAAAATTCTCTTGGCTGAACAATTTGCCGCGTAAATAAATATAGAATGGCTTCCTACTGACTTATGCCAGTTGCATAAAACCCCTCGAAAAACACGTTACAAAGTGAAGATAATTAATGTTAACTCATATTTAGGATCATATATACCAATTTATACTGTTATAGCAGGCCTACTTTGCAATTTATAAAATAATTTCCAAAAACCTGGAACATGTGGAGTGAAACACACCAACAGTGTAACTGTCAACGACTGGATATTTTATCAAATTAGGAGAGGAATAGTGATCATTTGGGAGAACTGTACCTAGTAGCAGAAACATCATATTCATCACTTTCACTAAAATTAGAGTCTCTTATATCTTCAAAGCGATCTAAAAGTTCCTCAATTTCTTCACACGAAATAGACCTACGTGATGGCATGCCTTCTTGCGACAAATGTACTATTTACAACTTTACTAAATCCTAGATAAATTGCTAGTGAACTATTACTACAGTAGAAATAATAATAGACCTAATATATCATGATAAATAACTCAAATGTGTCAGTTAGAGAGTAAAATGATCAAAAATAAATCACAACGCGTGGACATAAACAAACAAGGTGGCTGCCATATTGGATCATAGACGTCAAGCTCGCGCAGACTATACACTCATAATATAAGAGTAAACAAGCAAAAAATAAGCTATGTCAGTGCCATCTGATGTCATACGAAGGAATTACAAACATTTTACCTTCTTACTACGTGATTTGTAGAGCAATCTAGCACCAGACCGCATAACTACAACACATATAAGAGCGTGCCGATCGAATCGGCATCTTGGCATTTTTCGTACGGAACTTAAGTGCCGATGCATCGGCATCTTGGCACTGTAAGGGTTAAAGTAGACATTATATCACAGTAAATCTATTACACCCATTGCTTGACAGGATCTGGACAGAAGAAAAAGTGCTAAATGACTCTAAAGATTGTAAAGCTACCAAAGAATTATCAAAAGTATGTTATGTTGGTGAGGTTTGCAAAAATTCAAGTGTGAGCTTAATTGTCTGACTTTTGTCATTTAATTGGGCACATTAACCATCTGGAAATATATTCTATTATTAGATATCACACCAATGGACAATCTCAATGTCTGGACTATTTCTGTCTTGTCTGTTAGGTAATCAGATAAGCCTCCGTGGCTTAGGCGGCAGCACGCTGGCCTCTCACCGCTGGGTCCGTGGTTCAAATCCCGGTCACTCCATGTGAGATCTGTGCTGGACAGAACGGAGGCAGACAGGTTTTTCTCCGGGTACTCCGGTTTTCCCTGTCAAAATTTCATTCCAGCAACACTCTCCACTATCACATTTCATCTGTCATTCATTTAATCATTGCTCCAGAGGAGTGCGTCAGGCCTCGGCAGCCGGCACAGTTCATATCCTCGCCGGTAGATGGGGGCTTCATTCATTCCATTCCTGACCCGGTCGGAGACTGGAAGCAGGCTGTGGATTTTCATTTTCTGTTAGGTAATCAGCCTGGAGGCTGGTTGGATCCTCAAAAAGTACCACCATGGGTTATGGACTATTCATTTTCTTTGAAATTTGAGTATGATTCAGCTCAATTGGAGTATATAGTAAAAGTTTCTTCAGAAACGAAGACAATAGACATGCATATAGTCCACAATGCAAGGGAAATAGGAAGACAATTTCTTCTGCACGTACACCCTGTGAACCCTTGATCTGTAAGCTCTGTTCCTCACAACACAGACCTTGCCTCTTAAGTGGTCAAAATTTTGTAAATTACAGCGTTCAACAGTTAATCCTAGGTTTTAAACCATGGTTCTAAAAATACGGCCTTTCGCCTCGTTTCTGAATCAACCTTGGCAGTCCTATTTAATTTAATGGATTATAGGAAGTTTTCGTAGAATGGTGCCATTTGTTTGTGTACTCTCAAAAGCAGGCCTCCTCTAACAAGATTTGGTCAAGTGGTACAAAGTTTTATCACTTCTCACTGTTAAAGTTATGAGATGTTGCTGATAGATTCATTTATGTTTGTGTAACTTTGTAGGTGAGAACCCTGTGAATGTGCCTGTGACCACCACACAGCCTCCTACCCAGTCACCTCAAGATCAAGTTCACAAGTAAGTTTTATAGTAACAACCCTTCCCCCCTTTATTATTATTAGCCTACTTTCGATTTTTGCAAAAAATGAAAGTAGACTTATGAGATCAACACAGGGTGAAAAATTGTGTGTCTGTCTGTGTGTATGTGTGTGTGTGTGTCTGTCTGTCTGTGTGTGTGTGTGTGTGTGTGAGTGAGTGTACTCTGAATGTCTGTCCCCCCCTATCAATTCGAACACGGTGAAACCGAATTGAACGAAATTTGGTACAGAGGTAGCTCTAGCATAGGGCACCTCAGTGCCATACTTTATATCGCCGCCATCTTTACCAAAACTGAATGGCGGCCACTCAAACCTTCAAAACGTAAACTCAAATTACGGCTAAACTAATCATCCGATCTCTACCAAATTTGGTGACAACATACCTTTATATAGGACGCGTCTTTCACCCAAACTTCAAGGTCATCGGCCTTGCCATTTCAGGATGGTGGCCGTGTGAATTATGCAACCATTATAATCAATAGCTTAAGACCCACCAATTCAGATTATCAAGCCTAGGGTGGTTTAAGCTATCCTGAAGGTCGTGATCCGTTATTTATTATAATTTAATATTATAATATTATTCTGTATGACTGGCTTAAAAGAGCTGAGCTGTATCTGCCACACGACAAGATGGCAGCTGTCCTCATGAGCTTGTCTTATATTTCAGTAGTTTTAGTATGTTGTATGCGATATACCCTACTGATACAATAATATAAACTTTGTATGAAATGATCTATAATGAAGATGTACTGCAGTGAAGAAATAGTTTATTTCAAGTCATTATTTGCCAACAGGTTGAATCTAATATATCAGTTAAGATCGCCATGATGTTACGGATATGTTTAGCTCTGGGCTAGCGTGTTAGCCTGTCACGCAGTTGACTGGGGATCGAATACTGCTACAGTTGACTTTTTTTTTTCTTGAATTCTTTTACAAATGATGTGCACAAGCTCTTTTCACAGATACTGAATAAAATGCCATTTAGCTCAAAGGGGAGGCTAATGTATACACTCGTTTATTAATAAAATCACAGTCCCAGCATTGCACATAAACAGAAGACATTACGAAAAGGAGAATAGAAGAATTAGATACACGTTGTTATCAACCACAGCCTTCTTAATGTCTCTGTACGGTGCTGTCCTCTTGTGGGTTATGTGGGTAGTTTTGTTCCAAATATACCGCTATGTCAATACCTGGCCTCCTAAAGTATGGCAATTTTGTAATACTGGTAGTTCGACTATTAGCCACGATCGCGCTCCGATTACCTTTAATGATAGAACGTACAAGGCACTGCCGGCAAGAAGTTAGGTCCTCATTTGAGTACGTAATTCAATTGCTTATATGAGGACGAAGCGTCCTGCTGGCAGGACCGTTCTTTTTTCCATTATACAGAGGGAAATGTAACGAATCAGCGCATGCAAGTCTGAAGTTGGTAGCTCTGACCGTTCAGTAATGGCGGCGATTATACGTAATGGTGACTGTGTTTATGTTTTTGCTACCTATTTCGATGCTCCAAACAGCGGAGATGCATGGAGTCGCTCGTTATTTGCTAGTAATTATGATATCAGTAAATGTCATGGTACTGTAGTTTAAATTACGTGTAGTTGTGCAACTGTGCAGTGGGATATTGACAAAAACACAACTAGGCTTTTTTTAATTTATTTATTCTCGAGTGATGGACGCGCCGTCGCTCATACATTTATTTAGTCTCTGTACTATAAGAAAACACGTTTATACTTTATACGTTTATATATTTTAGAGTCAATATGTTGTTAAGAGACAGTTATTGTATTAGTCAATATGAGTCATATTGAATATTTTAGAATATTTACAGACTTTTATTGTTTGCCCAGTACCAGAACTGCAATATTATTACGCTCTGATAACCCAAAGTACTGCCGGAAGGACGCGTCCTGCTGGAAGGCCAGTTCAAACATTTGCCATAAGGGTCCAAAGTCCTGCTGGAAGGACGCACCGCTGTGTACAAAAGTACTTCCGGAAGGTCCTTCTAGCAGGACGAGTGACTGTACGCTCTATCATTAAACACTGCCAGTTGGATCGCCTCCCTCCTGGCTACTTTAAACTGCCTACTCGTTGAACACCCAGAGGCGTACTAGATAAATATGAATTCACTGCTAGGTCGCAGCACCAACCTACTGTGATTGGTGCGGATTTTTTAAGGGGAAGGTACCCAAAACGATAGATCCTTAAGTTTGCAGGCTGGCTTAATATAGAGATTAACGGACGTGAATGCATTACAATAAGTTAGTAGTTTTGTTATTCAATCATCATAAAGTATATAATATTGATTTTGACACTTACTGGCTAATTATCAATATAAAAGAAAACAAACACTACATGGTGGTAGAGGTGGTTTTAGGGATGAGGACAAAGAGTTATAAATATACCCATACATTTAGGAGAAAGTAGGCTATATGTTCTTTGCTGAACATGTAGTTTTTTTATTTAAAAAACACCACTATCTAAAAGGGTTTTTGAATGAAGATTTTTTGATTTCTTTTTATCTTTTTAATCTTTAAAATGTTATTGCAGTCAAATGACCCTCTGAAGTATTGTACTTTGCTGAATTAATAAAGTTGAAAGGCCTCGATGAATGATATGATTTTTTTTCTGTGCTCACGCACTTTTCATAGGCTGTATGATACAAGCTTGTGCTGCACACCTTGTGATGGAACCCATGAATTGCAAGTCTGTTAACCACACTTCTCATCACTTGATTGGGGTTAGTCAACTCCGGTCAGTCATGGCACTCGTGCAGTAGAAGGTTTCGTCTATTACCTCCCTCTTTCATTGTCTTTCTGCCAGTAGTTTATTGTATGTCTCAGTTGATGGTGGTAGTAGTAGTGTTGCAGATCTTCACACAGGAAGGATTCTCTGGCGAGTGTGTATACATACCTGGATGGAGAATATTTGGATACTCTTATCAATTTCTTCAGATATAATGCCTTGACACTTTCCATTGGTTTCAGGTCTCTCATTTTTAAGGGTTCCCGTATTATATGTATCCCATAGTTCAGGATGGGCACAATTTTGGCTCTGAAGATCTTCATTGGTGTGATCAGGAATATTGTATTTGTCTGATATCTCTCATTGCTGTGATGGCTATAATTATTTTTTGTTTTACATGTTTGTTAAATGAATTTCTTGAGGTTTGAAGGGGGACTCCCAGATATTTGTACTCGTTGACTCATTCTCATTTCTCATTTTCGACCAGTAATTTCTCTTGTATCCCTTCCTCCTTTCCTGAATACCATCCGAGTGCTCTTGGTGTTTATTTCTAGGCTGTTTGCCTCTGCCCACTTGAATAGGTTATTTAGGCTGCTTTGCTGGTTCTCTATTTTTGAGGAGGTTATAGCCATATCATCCGCATACAAGTAAAAGTTTGTGTTTTCATTAGTTGTTGCTTTCATGACATCTGTAGTTGCGACATTGAATAACAAAGGGCTTAAAGGGGTCGCCTTGTTGACCTCCATTTGTTTGTATTATTGGTGTCTATTTTTCAATGTTGTTGTCAATAGTAATGATGTTATTATATTTGAGGATATTTGTTATGTTGATGGAGAGGGGAAGGAAGAAAAGAACTGAGAAATGGCTTGCAGCTATACTGGATAGGAAATGACGAGGGGAAGAGAAATGGAGTGGGAATGGTGGTGAGAGAAGGGCTGAGGGAGGAAGTAAAGAGGGTAAGTGATAGAATAATCAGAGCCAGAATCACTGTGAAAGGTAGAAACCTGGACATTCTGCAAGTCTATGCACCACAGGTGGGATGCACAGAAGGCGAGAAGGACGAGTTTGAAGAGGAGTTGCAGAAACAGTTAGTGGGGAGAGACCTGATAGTCATGGGAGAACCTAAATGCCCATGTCGGAAATGATAGAAGAGGTTTTGAGGAAGTGATTGGCGGTGAAGGATGGGGAAACAGGAATAAGGAAGGAGAGAGATTGTTGGAACTGTGCAAGATAAATGGGCTAATGGTTGGTAACACATGGTTCAAGAAGAGAGAGAGCCATAAAATTACTTGGTACAGCAGGGATTTGACTAGGAAATCAGTGGTGGACTACATTCTATGCGGGAAGGAGACAAAGAAGAGTATCACGGATATAAGGGTAATACCTTCAGAAGCCCTGGACAGTGACCACCGTCTGCTGGTCGCCAAGGTGAGAGGACAGAAGGAAAAGAGGAGAACTGAGAACCAAGAAAGAAGAATAAGGACATGGAAGCTGAAGGAGGATGGAAATAAGGAGAAGTTCCAGATATTAGTGAGGAACAAATTACCGAAGGATGATCCGGGAACAGGTGAAGAAGAATGGAATAGGTTAAAGGACGTGTTGGTAGAAGCAGCGGAAGTCGTGTGTGGCAGAACTAGTGGAAAGAAAAGGTGGAAGGAAACACCATGGTGGAACCCCAGAACTAAGGAAGCAGTGAAAAAGAAAAATGAAGCATTCAGGAAATGGTTCCAACAGAGGACAGACAGAACAAGAGAAGAATACCAAGAGCGGAAGAAAGAAGCAGGAGAAGTAGTGAAGGAAGAGAAAAAGAGATGGCTGGAGAAATGGACAGAAATGATGGAGGACTGTGATGGCAGTAAGAAAGTGTTGTATGGAATGATAAAGGCAAAGAGAAGAGATACAGGGGAAAATGTCAGAATGGTGGACAGGAATGGAAAGGAGGTTGAAAATATGGAAGAAGTAAAGGTTATCTGGAGAGAATACTTCAAGGAACTCCTAAATAAATCCCACTAAAACCAGCGTAGTGGACATTGTGGAGGAAGAAACAGACAGTGACCAAGACATTTCAGAGAAGGAATTGACATGGAAAGAAGTGGAGGAAGCATTAAAGAAGATGAAAGGGGGAAAGGCACCGGGAATAGACGAAGTGAGTGTGGAGATGGTGAGAGCAGCAGGGGTGATAGGAACACAGTGGCTCTTTCGAGTAATGAAAGTGGTATGGAGGGAGAAGAGAATACCAGAGGACTGGAAAAGAGGGATAATGATACCCATATTTAAAAAGGGAAGTAGGAAGGAATGCAAGAACTACAGGGGAATTACACTCATGTGCCACTGCGCCAAAATATTTGAGAAGGTACTGGAGAGAAGAATTCGGACAGAAGTTGAAGATGGGCTGAGGGAAGAACAGTATGGATTCAGGCCAGGAAGGTCAACAGTTGACCTCATCTTTGCTGTAAGACAGCTACAAGAACACCATTATGAATATGGGAAAGATCTGGTGATGACCTTCTTGGATATTGAGAAAGCATATGATAGTATTAATAGAAACAAGATATGGGAAGCAATGAGAGCAAAAGCAGTGAACAAGGAGACAGTGGCAAGAGTGAAAGCAATGTATGAGGGAAGCAAAAGCTGTGTAAAGGTGGGAAGGGAGAGAACGGAATGGTTTCAACTGGAGAGTGGTCTGAAACAAGGAAGTGCCCTCTCACCCCTGTTATTTATAGTGGTGATGGATGAAATCATACCAAAAGTGGTAAATAGCATTGGGGAAAGGAAAATGAAAGCAATGTTGTTTGCTGATGACCTTCTGGTATGGGGAGAGGATGAGGAAGAAGTACAAGAGCAATTAGATGAGTGGGAGAAGGTAGTGTTATCATGTGGGATGAAGTTCTCAGCACAAAAGAGTGAAGTGGTCATCACAACGAGGAGGAAGAACAGACTGGATATGGGCATAACACTTGGAGGACAGCAGTTGCAGAAAGTAGAATGCTTCAAGTACTTGGGAAGCATAATTGAAGAAAAGGGAGGCAATAGGATGGAAATAAATGAAAGGGGAAGGTGCGCAGATGGATTTTTCAAGAGTGTTAGGGGGATGGTATGGAATAAAGGTGTACCACAAAAATGTAAAGGAATCATCTACAAGACCTACTTAGTGCCAATTTTGACATATGGTTCAGAAACATGGGTGATGGAGGAAAGGGACAAGAATAAAATACGAGCAGTGGAGATGAAGTTCCAGAGGAGTAGGGTAGGAGTAACAAGAATGGACAGAGTAAGGAATGAGAGAGTCAGAGAGATGGTAAGAGAGGAACCATTGCAAAATAGAATAGAGCGATCTAGGCTACAATGGTATGGACATGTGAGGAGGATGCAAGAGGAGAGGATACCGAAGAAGATGTTTGGAATGGAAATGACGGGAAGGAGACCAAGGGACAGATGGACAAAAGGAGTTAAGAGTGTGGAGGAAAGAGGAGTGTGCTGGGACACAGTAAATGACGAGAGATGGTGGATGGACAGGAAACGATGGAGAGGCTTGTGTTCCAAGCAGACCCGACCAGCGGTCGGAAACTGCTCATGATGATGATGATGATGATATGTTGATAGTGATATAGAGTTCTTGGCCGAGCATATCTTCTAATTTTTAGTTTTAAGTTTTTACAGACTAATGAGTCTGTAATCTATGAAGGCAGTGTAGTTTTCCTTTTTATTGCCTTACGGTGTCTTGTATGTTTAAATGTAGGTTAGCTACAGCTTGAAGTGCTGATATGCCTTTTCGGAAGCCATACTGTTCTTCCCCGTATCAGATGGCCTATTTTGTCTGTCATTCTGTTTGTCAGTATCCTTGTATATAGTTTGACTGTGGCATTACCCAATGCTATGCCTCTGTACGAGTCAGGGAGTTGTATGTCTCTCTTTCCTTTTTATAATAGTTTTATGATGAATGTTCTCCAGCGATAGTTTTTTTCCAAGCATTCATTGAAGAGCTCTGTCCATACTTCTGCTAAGGGTTGTAAGGAGTCTTTGAGATGTTCATTGTAGATTTCATCTGGTCCTGCTGCTTTCCCATTTTTTAAATTCCTGGCTGGCCTTTGTTGTCTCTTCTTTTGTTATCTGAATGAAATTGTTAGTTCTCATGTCCTCAGTATCATATGCTTGTGTGAAATTTTGTGTGGTAAGGATGGATTTGAAGTGAATTTGCCATTCTTTTATGTGTTGCTTGTGTGAATTTTGTTCTCCGTGGTTGTAGAGTTTCGAAGGGATTATTTTCTGCTGCTTCTGTGAATTTCTGTCCCTCTTGCTCTGTGCATGCTTCTTGTTTTCTCTTGAGGAGCGTTTCGTAATTTTGTCTCGTTTGTGTACATGGTTCTGTATCTGAGGGCGTTTGTGTGTTCTGGAGTTTATGCAGTAGTCTTAATACCTTCTTTCTCTCACAGTAGCATTCAGAGTCGAACCATGGTTTCACTATTCTATCTTTTTGTGTCTTTTGAATGTGAGCGTGTTTTATTGTTTCCTCGAGCCTAGTGTTTGCTTCTTATATCATGCCTTTGTTGATGAAATCTCTTATCCCATTTATTTGTGTGGATACTGAAGCAATTTTTGCTATTTCCTGGTGTCTTCCAATTTTCTTTAGTGGTTGCTGTGGTTTGCCTTTTTGTCTCTATTGTAGTGAGTATGTGAATTGTATCGTCTTAGATTGTATCCTTTTTGCCATTGCTTTAGCTCTTGCATTGAGAAATATTAAGTCGATTGTACTTTTACTGTTGTGGCAAATATATGTTGGGTGTTTCAGGTTGTTTATTAATTCGAATCCTTCTGCATGCAGGAATTCTAGTAGAAGTTCTGTTTTGTGACAAGTTTTATCGGTCCCCTGCTAAAAGTATTGGTTTGTTTTCTACTTTTGTTACTACATTTATCTCTTCTATGATTCCTATTGGTATGTTTGGTTGAAAGTAGCCTGCTATCACTGTCAAGTTCTTCATCTGTGGCAATATGGTAACTTTCTGTCAACAGTAGTAGTTTGATTGGAGCTTTGAAGGCATGATATGCCGCCACTGGGTCTTCTGCTTCCCCGCATTTTGCTAAGGTGTGGCATCCATAATATCCTTGTAGTTCTGTCTTGTTTATTGAGAATATTTCTGTTAGGATTAGAAAGTCCTGTCATAACATGTTCATTGGAGAATTTCTATTGAGGCTTTCCAGTCCTTCGACGTTCCAGAGAAGAATGTTGAATGTGTTTGTTTTATCAGAGTGACGTGCCTTCTGGTCTGTTTTCTCATAGCGTATTCCAAGTTTGAAAGCTTTTAAACTTCCTGGGATGTTCATGAGTTCGCATTCAATAGCTACATGAATTCCTTATTCTGCACAAGCGCCGTTAGTTTCTCCATTGCGGTAGTTTCGTGTAGTCTGCCTATATAAATAACCAGGTTATGCATTGCCCTGTTCAGAGGAATCCGTCATATTCTAAGTAGTCTAGTAGCACTTAAACCTTAACACTCTCCTTAGAAGGAGGTGTAAATCAACTGTGTTGGACTTAGAATCAGAGTTATTCAAGATTCATTGAGTGCAAACAATAGATTGTTTCTCAAAGTATTTAGCAATGAATTACTTCAAAACCTAATAAGTCAGAATTCTTCTATAAGGCATCTAACGTTTAGAATGAAGCATTGGTCTAATGGCACGTTACGACAGGGTTGCCACTCCATGGGAAGAGGCAGTATAGAGCGCCTCGCGTACACTTTCCGTACATTCAGCGATCATACGGTGACGAAGACTTGAATTAAGTACTGTATAATAATACTAATAGTGACATAACACATACAACGAAATTAAATTAAATGAACTATAACGTATGCTGAATGCATACCTGCCAACTTTTACGGTTTATCCGTAAAATTTACGGAAATTGCAGCATTTTACGGTTTTACGGATGAACGGTGTCATTTTACGATTTCGCAGACAAAAATTTGAAACGATAATTAACATTCGATAATCCCTCCCACTTCCGTACAATCGATTGTTTGCGTGGGTCGAAGGCAAGTCCGCGATAGTCGATAACTCGTTCTTTGAGTTGATTTGTACTTTTGACCGTGTCATGTTTGTGTCGTCATTGTAATTGAATTTGAAGCCGGGATAACCGTTCTTCCATGTGAATCTTAGGTGTCAACACGCTCTGCTTCGCAAATTCTTTGTTCCCCTACGTTCGCTCGTTGCGATTTAAACGATATTCTTTGACCACGTGAGTTGAGTTGTTTATTGTTCGCGAAGTTGGCGTTCTTTGAATGTTTTCGTATTTTAAGGTTATGGCATATATTAATGAAGTGTTCGAGTTTTTGTGCTATATCTTCGTGCTTCGCAGTTTCCTGTATTCCTTGGACTAATTACATTCGTTCCACGTGTGTGTTTTTTTCTCTCTACCATGTGCATATTCTTTCTTTACGAGGTTGGCGTCGTGTTCATTTGACTTGTGTGCTTTGACTTGTTTTAATGAAGTGTGGGCTGTGTTTTATGCGATTTATGTTATAATTTTATGTGACGTTTAGTGATCCAGGTTCCTTTCGATGTTTTAGTAGATATCGAGAATGAACAAATACAACAAGAAACAGTACTTCCAGACATTTAAAGAATCATACTCGGTTGATTTTCCGTGCATACTAAAATCAAGAAAGGGAGAAAAATTTGCCTTTTGCACGGTATGTGCGTGTGATATTAATATTGCTCATGGTGGAAAAAACGATTTAAGTAATCATGTGAAGTGCGGTAAACACATAAGTTATGTTAAATCGAAGGAAGATAGCAAGAAAATCAACACCTTTTTTGCCAAGGCTGGTAACGTTGACAGTGACGTAATTAGGGCCGAGTGTCTGTTTACTTCCTTTTTGGTGGAACACAATGTGCCCTTAAGTGCGGCTGATCATGCTGGCGCTTTATTTAAGAAGATGTTTCCCACATCAGAAGTTGCAAAGAAATATAGTTGTGGTCGCACGAAAACGACGTGCATTGTAAATAAAATGGCAAAAAATGCATCATCTGAAGTTGTTAAGTGCCTTCAGAACGGACCATTTTCTTTGGCAACGGATGGAAGCAATGATACGAATGCCAAGTTGTATCCTATTGTTGTTACATTCTATGATGTTCGGCAGGAAAAAGTAGTGAGCACTGTGCTATCCATACCAGCGTTGGACGGGGACTCAACAGGGCGAAACATAGGTAACCTGATGTTATCACAGCTGAGTTCTCATAATATACCAATTGAAAACTGTGTGGCTTTCTGCTCCGACAATGCTCCTGTTATGATAGGACACAAAAATGGGGTTTCAGCAGTTCTGAAGGAAGTTCAACCAGGTATTGCCATCATAGGGTGCATTTGCCACCTGATTAATCTAGCAGCTGAAAAAGGTGCTGGAAGATTACCAGTTAAAGTGGATGAGATCCTTGTAGATATATTTTATTTCTTAGAGAAGAGTGTAAAGAGAAAAGAACGCCTTCAGAAATTTCAGAACTTGCACAATAAGGAAGCAAAGAAAATTCTGAAGCATGTATGTACTAGGTGGTTATCTTTAGGCAGATGTTTGGATAGACTACTGGACCAGTGGGATCCTCTTCTTTCTTTCTTCAAGGAGGAAGTAATATTATGTACCCAAAACATTTCCACAAGCTTGACATCTTTCAGAATACCTAAAGTTGAACAAAGTGGATCCAAAGAGTATCAGAAGAAGAGAATTCTTGATTCTGCTACTACACATGCCCCTAAAAGAATAGCATATTCTTCCAAATGTGACAAACCCATCCTAAAAAATAAGACTTCTGCTACAACTCGTGAGGAAAAATTGTTTATGTTCCTGTCCTCAAACTTGAACAAGGCCTTTTGCACTTTTCTTCATGTGACTATTCCTGTATTTGACAAATTGAATGTTGCCCTTCAGACTTCTTCCCCACAAGTTCACTTGTTATTAGAACTTCTAATGGATTTGCTAAAGCAGCTGTTCACCAAGTTTGTTAAGCCCAAAATTGTCAAAAGCTCCTCATTGCTTGAAGTTGAGTACAACTTGATTCAAAATCAAAGAAGTGATGATGAGTTAGTTATTGGCATTCAAACTTCGAACATAGTGAATGATCTCCAGGATACAGATAAATCCCTTTTCTTTTCATCAGTGAGAAACTACTTTTGTACTGCCTGTGACTACATCATCAACAAGTTTCCACTCAAGGATGACGTGCTAAAGAATGCTCAAGTTGCTAGGTTAGACAAAATTGAAGATGCACAGTTTTCTTCCGTTCGTTTTTTCTTGGAAAAGTTTCCTATCATGTTATGCAAGGAAGAGAATGAAACTACCGATGAGGTGGTGAATGAGCTTCAGAGGCAGTTTACAGCTCTTCAGGTAGATGACACTTTGGCTGCACATCAAGATGCTGCAAGTGATTCCAGTTGGGCACAAATATCAAGAATTCGTGGAGCCGATGGACTTCTTAAGTATAACCGAATTTCTAGAGTAATGCTCTCTATTCTCACCATACCCCATAGCAATGCAGAATGTGAACGTGTTTTCAGCCTTGTGAAGAAAAATAGAACACAGTTCAGGTCATCCATGTCCAATGAATCTCTGGAGTCTATTTCTATTTTGAAGACCAGGAGTTCTGGTCCCTGTTATGACAAAGCATTTTCTCAAGACTTTTTGCTGGAAGCTAAAAAGGCCACAACCATGACTTTAAAGTCGAACTAGCATGTGATTTGCAGTGTGTATTATATTATTTCTTGCCTGTGTTACGTTAAACAAGTTTTATTGTGTAAAACCTTTTTCAAATATCGTATATCGGCTTAATTTATCAAGGAAGTCCTGTTATGTATGCTCCAAACCAATATTCACCACGCCTGCTGCTGATTAACATCGATTTCTTCTTGATTGTTATGTTCATCTACAAATCATGTAAGTAGATATGATTTCATTGAAATATCCTGTTTAAAGCATGAATTATTGTATTTTGTTGCCCAGAAGTATTATTATTTTCGTCAAGCCGGGGTATGTCGAAAATCGTTAAATTTTTTGTCGCGCGTGAGTTTTACTGATAGCCCTTTTCAAAAGTTGGCAGGTATGTGAATGTAACATAAAGAAAACAATCAGAATAAAATAAATAAAGTACAAGCACAAGGAAATGTGTGAAGTTTTGACTGGATTTAGGTTGAAGTACGTTATTAAAAAGAATACTCCTCATTGGCTTACCTTTCATGATGACAGCAGACAGGCATCCCGTTCGTCATCACAGTCAGTTGATTCAGTTTCTGATGAAGAGCTGTCACACAGATTTACGAGTAGAGGTTCTATGTCATCCTGAATTTCAGCTTTCCGCATGTCAGACTAGATTTTTTTACATGCTCGACACAGTCTTTCCATTTTTCGGTTGTCACATTGTTAAATCCTTCCTGTATCAACTGCTCCATTTTTTTAATACTTTGAAGTTCAAATTGTTCATTTTAACGTGATGTTTGACCTGACTCCATACTAATTCAATTGGATTTAGTTCGCAATGTTAATGTGGAAGGCGTAGAACTAGATGCCCTATTTCCTTAACCATTTCATCAATTTTGTATTTATCGTATTTATATTTCACACGTTTAATAATTTCCATTAAATGTTTCTTCAACATAATATGCTCTTCATACGGCTCCCCATGTGACAAACGCCATTCCTGAATTTTTCCTTTTTTCCATGCCTCAACTTTACGACTGTGATATGACTCATTGTCAATAACAATCACAGATTTGGCCGGCAGGTTAGGTAGCACTTGGTGTTTGAAATAATTTTCGTATGTTTCACCATCCATTTCATCATGCGCGTCACGGTGAGAGTCCGTCATTTTGTGTAGGCTAAGGATAGGTCATACAAGATCCTCTCACTCGTACCTAATGTGAAGGAAAGTCCCCCCCCACTTTGTATCTGTGGAGCCGTTTTCACAGTGGCCCACATTTTAACCGAGTGTGTGGATCTTGCTGACTTACGAAGAAACCTTGGTTTGCAGATGACACTCAAACTTATATTAGCCAATGACGTGGTGGCTGCTGATCGCGTTATCCACTTTATAAGTGAGAGTGGGTTAGGGCCAGCAATCTAAATTTTCTAGTATAAATTGGCTCAACGACTTGTTCATTTTTGAATGATCATTTTTTGCTTTTCCGTAATTTTTGTTAATTTTTAAAATTTTTATTTAATTTTTTGTTTGTATTTTATTCATTTTCGGTCTTTTTAAATTTAGGTGTTCACCTCAAAATTTTAAATTCAATTCCAAATTTGTATTCTTTAATCTGTGTTAAGAGGGGCAGACGACCTCGTAGTTCCGCCCCTTAAAACAACAATAACTAACTCTGTACTTTTTTATTGCTACAAGATAATCATGACGCCATATCACTAAATCACTCCTAAAGGCTTTATTTCCTCTTCTCGCGTACTCAAATCCCATGTCCTTAGCAGCGAATGGAAAGTAGATTTTTTAAAATCTGGAAGGTCGGAATCTGAATTTATTACAGCCAGGATTGAATGTAAAGTTGGTGGTTGGTTTCGAAAGTAAAATTCGTGGATTTTGCGATGGATGCAGCTCGTCACAAAGTCATAGTATTTAACATTTCTGCTATTCTTGTGAAGTGTATTACTTAGCCTCTTTTTGCGTGGCGACAGCACTGGACCCTGTCCAATCAGCGGTAGTCTTTGATATTCCTGTGGCCAAAGCAGTTTCATTGACTAAATTATTTATACTTTTGTTGGGTTTAACATTCTTAAAATAACTGAACACATTAATTACTAACTGTTTTTCCCTCCTTCTGAGCACTTGACCACGCTTTCTTTTCTCAAAACTATCCATTGTTGTACGTGAAATACGTAAAATACGACACGTTAAATCTAACAGAAATGCTGCACACACACTCAAGATAAAGGCAGCTGAACTACTAAAATACAAGTTCAGAGGGCACAGTAATAAGGCTGTGAGTAGCGAGCTGCACCCCACGCTGTCTTTCGAAACTTCATTCATATAATCCACAGTCAATGAACAGCCCGGCCTGTGTAAACAATTAAACCTACACTCTGGGTATGCAGGTAGGAAACTTCTTCATTTGTTTTAGTTTATTTTCAAACTTATTCTGTATTATCTGACATTTTCGGTGATCCGACGTACTCCAGGCCCAGTTTAGGTCGGAAAATCGAGACTCTACTGTACTAATAATGAAATGTGTACATTATAATTAATTATTTTTAATGAAATATGAAATTATATATGGACTCAAAATTATAAAAAATAAAAATCTATTTTTATATCCAAATTTCAAGAAGGTAAACAAAGTAGATCTACATGAAACATAAACGTTGCACTTCTCATTTTATCATCACTATGATTTTTGAAGAATACTCAATCTTTTATTCTCTGTTACCAAAACAATGGCTTTCAAAATGTTCTTTTAAGTGTTGGAAAGTTAATCTTCTCCTATTCGCACTCTCAATCGAATGTAGGTGGCAGGTCGGTCGCAACAAAATGGTGGATGCAATGCTGATGGACTTCATTATATGTATTGAAAGTTGTTGGCAATTCTAGGCGGGCTCTTGTTGAAGGACAGGCTATTTTAGATTGCAAACACACAATTATGTGCGGGAAAGTGAGACATGGAGACTTGAAGCTTTATGATTACGAATTAGCGATTAGAATGAAAAGCTATTTAACGTGCTATGAACCACAGCCTGTTTCAACTCAACGAAAGGAAGACTGACAAGAACTAATTGTGCATGAAAGGTAACTATTTACAGAATGAGGAAATGATAACCTGCTTTACGGGAAATACCAAGAATCAGTCCCCACCTAATTGCATTGCAGGTAGACAAAACTATGGCCGGATGTAGGGCTTGTGTTGATAAATTTAAACACGATGCAAACCCAGCACTGCTCAACATTCCTGTTACCTGAAATACACGTCAAATATTCCAAAAGTGTCCTGCAGAAGCTGATGTCCAGGCTACACTCAAGATAAAGAATGTTTTTAAAATATGCACTGACAGGAGGAAAACCCTAAATATGCAATGTTAAGTTAAAACTTTCTCAAATATGCAATTGCATATGCAATGGACTCGGCGACAAGCTGATGTATCAAAACTTAGGGCATTCGAGATGTGGTGCTGGCGACGACTACTAAAGATACCTTGGACTGATAAAGTCACGAATGAGAATGTTCTCAAAAGAGCAAAGGAGACACGTACCTTGGTTGAATCCTTAAACAGAAGAAGGAATGGTTTTGTTGGCCATTGGATTTGTCATTCTGACTGGTGCACCACACTCTTCGAAGGGAAGCTAGAAGGAAAGAGGAGTCGAGGAAGACCAAGGACTCAATTTATAGACAGCATTAAAGGCAAGCACACTTATTGCCATTTGAAACTCCAGGCCAGAGAAAGAAGACGTTTTGGAAGACATGCATGTTACCCACCAACCTAGCGGTTGAGGAGAAGAAGAAGAAGAAGAAGATATGCAATATGCAAATGCATAATTATCCGAAGCCTGGTTATGACATAATTCCTTAGGAAATTGTATGTTCACTGATCTATACATTGATACTTTTCACTAATATAATTCTGTTATGTATAGAAACAACTCATTACTAACAAGAATTTGGAGGGATCTGGTATTAACATTTTTTTTTCTCTGTAGTACTTGCATATGAAAATCATTACTATTTTTGTTGATACACAGTTCTGTTACATGGATAAATATAATTTAACATTATTATTGTTCTTGTAATCGTTGTTACTCAAAGCAGTTTTATTATGCGAATAGTTAAGTTACAGAACTTGGTTGTTTTACGAGATACGTGTTGCTATTGGGATGTTTAGAGTTCCAGAGTGTGTCCTTTTTACACACAAGCGACCCTTAAAACGATTCTTTTTGCAAGCACAATGAATGAACTGTTATCCATTAGCGCTTCTTAATTTGCTGAAGACCTCAACCAAATTTCTGCGCCACGAATCTTCTTGTCTATCGAGCTCAGTGGCGCAGTCGGTTTAGCATTAGCCTTCAATACCCAAGATAGTGGATTCAATCCCAGCTGAGTTCATGGCATTCAGGGATGTATGTAGATATATGTAGTGTCAGTAGATTTAGTGGTATGGACAAGAGCCTCTCCCCGACTCTCTGGTGTCTGTAAAACCACAGTAGTTAAGAGGGTTGTTATATACCATAATCTTCTCGTATCATGAATTTGAGGACATCGAATTTGGATCTGTAAGTATAATTACTATACGTAATGGGCGAGCCTGTCTATGACAGTTTATTCGAAACTCCATCATTTGTAGAGTTGCGAGCTTTAGCAACAAGTCCCTATATTTTGTGCTTGTTTGGAAGCAAAGAGTTGAAATAACAAGTCATACCATGTTACCATAACTGTGGTTTCATGTGTTCCCTTTCTATTGTTCAGTTCTAAATGATTGACAAGGATTTTTTCTTATACTTATTTCCTGGGGACTTCTTGATGGTTTTATTTTTGATGGTTTTATTTTTACTTTAATTAGTTCATATTTTCGTTTCACTCTCCCAATTGTGGCTAAGGGCACACTTAAACTATTCCAATTTCATAATATTTTGTCTTTAAGGGCACAAGTAATTGGGGAAGGAAAGATGAAAGCAGATGATTTGATGATTTGGGGAAACATGGAGGAGGAGGTACAGGAACAGTTGGTCGTGTGGGAAGGAATAATACAAGGATATGGGATGAAATTTAGCATAAATAAGAGTGAGATGGTGATTACAACAAGGAAGAAGGAAAGAACCACAACGGGAATAACAATTGGTGGGGAACAGCTGAAGAAAGTGGAGAGTTTCAAGTATCTGGGAAGCCTGATACAAGATAATGGAAGAAACGATAGAGAAATAAATGAGCGGGGGAGGCAGGCAGAAGCATTTCGGAGGAGTGTGAGAAGCATGTTATGGAGCAAGGATGTCCCTCAGAACAGCAAAAAGATCATATATCGGACGTACTATGTCCCTATCCTGTCGTATGCCTCGGAGACCTGGGTTATGAAAGGAAGGGAGAAGAGCAAAATACCGGCCAGTGAGATGAGGTTCTTGAGAAGCAGTATTGGATGTACAAAGATGGACAGAATAAGAAATGAGAGGACCAGAGAATTAATGAAGGAGAAACCATTACAGGATGGTATAGAGAAATCTAGACTTAGATGGTATGGACATGTAAAACGAATGGAGGAGAAGAGGATACCCAGGGGAGTACACGAGACGAAGTGGGAAGGAAAGAGACCGAGAGGAAGACCGAGAGACAGGTGGCTGAAGGGGGTGGAAGAAAGCGTGAAGAAGAGAGGAGAAGACTGGACAAGGGTGGAGGCTGAGAGATGGTGGGAAGACAGAAGACGTTGGAGAGGCTTGTGTTCCAAACAGACCCGGCCAGTGGCTGGAAACTGTGCAAGATGAAGCAAGCATATATGTAAAAAATTGTTGAAGCACTAAGCAAGCCATATAGTGCAATCGAGCCTAGTATATGCACCGTGTGCATCTCTCTAGCGTAGCGCAGTCTCGTGAGGCAAAACTAAGTAGACGTGGGTTCGATTCCCAACTCAGCCATCCTGGAAGTGGTTTTTCCTAGTTTCTCACTTCTACCCCAGGCAAATGCCGGGATGATACTTAAGGCCACCACTGCCTCCTTCCCAATCCTAACTCGAAGCACAAATACACACTACTGCAAGCTCCACAATAACATAGGTTATCAGACAAATTCTATATACAGGTATTGTGCCCGTTTACACCCAAGTCCAACGACCACATATGCATGTTAATGAAAATCAGCTAGCATGAGACTCAAAAGATCTCAGGGCGCCAACCGGGTGAAAAGCAAACAAAAAAAAAAAAACTAACTTGCTTCACTGATTCTCGGTTCGATGCAGCAATAGTGATAGAAATGAGAAATGAAAAAAAATCTCATTTTATTTATAAATAAAAATTTAAGATGCAAAATTAGCACTGGAATGCATGAAAAAGAAAATCTCATACACAAACACATTCGAAAAAGCCCTTTGTAAATGATCGATTGCCAAAATTATCAGTCCATTGGAATCGTTCCTAAATGTGAGTAATATTTACAATTGTAGGTCATTCAGGGCAAAATGAATCGTCCATCCTGATGCCTACTTTGAGTATTTACATCTGTTAAGAAAACACTTTCACTCGTTGATAAATTATTTCAATTTCCAAAAAGTCACTTTCCAAATCTGTGTTCAATTTAACATTTCCTTGAGTTATTGAAAGAAACATAAATATTTGTTGGACATATGAGCAAATATTGCTGTTCATCGATCTAACTTCAAACAAGGAATCAAAGAACTTTGACCGTATGAAAATTTATTAGAACATTTGTTCTTGATCTGTAAATCTCTCACTAAATAAATGATCCACTAGACCATTCATTTAAATTATTCATCATGTTTATCCAATGATTAAACAACTAACCAAATCATTAATATTCATCATAAATTCAAAAATTTAAACATTTGTTTATCTTGATTTTCACAACGCTGACAATATCAATCTATTTGTATTTTCACCATACAACATTTAGCAACAAAAGTATTATCATTATTTATAAATTATTTATATTTAAATTCAAAATATTTACTTGCACAAAATCTTAATCATTTATTCAATTACGGAACTTGTTCAAAACAGAAATATCCGTGATATTATAAATGGCTGGTCATTTATCAATTTTTACAATATTTATTTTAGCCTATGCCCATATTTTTTTTTATGCGTTCAATCCTCTTGGATTTTATTCATATTCGACTACGGTAAGGCATCGTCAAAACTTAAGTTACTGTATATAACCAAAACGGTTTGACAAATAAGAGGGTAATTTATGTAAGACACGAGAAAATCTTGACTGAAATTTATCTGTGATGGCTGCATTAAATAATCATTTGGTTCTTCACTTCACAAGATTGTTATTTATAATTATTATACCTTTTTCTTCAACATATTTTTTTTATAATTTATCTAACCATCATCATGGTTGACACTACACATAGCACCATATTTATTCGTGATTTCATCTCACGACTGAATGATACACATTCGTTTCTAACGTCAACATATTCCTTTCTTTTATATTATTATTATTATTATTATTATTATTATTCATTACCTTTTTTTTAAAATCAAGCCACAGCTTGTTTCAAACACGAAGCCTCATTTATACAAATTTCACCATCACAGCAATCCATATTATTTTTATATCGTGTCTACCCTGTTCAAAAATTGTCATATTGTGACATTACCATAATTGTTTATAATTATACAAACTCGAGAATACCCTATTTGATACAGGCTTTCTGTAATCTATCAATGGCCTTCCGCGTAATAAAATATTCCAATCCTTTAACGCAATTATGAAATGCTTTAAAAAAATCACTATATCTTTGCAAGATAAGGACGTGCATAAGACCACTAACCATAGGATAAATAAATCCTCAAAATGTAAATTAAGTTGTTCCAAACTTCCTAAACTATTATTTTAAACAATTACAAAACATAATAATTATTATTATTATTATCATGGCTCACAAAATTTTATCAAAAATCAGAAAAATGTGATTATTATCATAAATGTATTATTATTATTATTATTATTATTATTATTATTGTCAATTCCCAACTGGAATATATGGCCAAAACTAATTGAAAACAAACAAGCTCGAATCCGTGGATAAGAAAATATGTCCATCTCTCTAAATAAATACCTAAGATATGAAGATCATACGGCTGATGACCGCGATGAGAAAAAAAAATAGAAAATCTGTATAAATGTTCATGAAGCTTTCCATAGACTTGAAATCGCATAACTAGCATTCCTGAACACTATAACATTCTAACCTAGTTTGCGACAGCAAACTGAAAATAATTTTGTGTGTTGATAATATTCTTCAAAACGAAAATTTCCAAATACCATAAGATATAAAAATTTTAAATGTAGATTACACTGTCAAAGTTCTTGTAGAGGCAGGCCTCCTGGCCATTTCCATTACAGGTCCGTCTCCAGAAGTGTCTCTATTCATTCGTCTCATCGGACTCGTACGTAAATCCTCGTATCCGCTTCCATGTCTACACTCAAATTGCTTAGTAACTCATGACTGCTAGTCCTATAATTGCTTCAAAATACACTCGTACTGGACTGTTCTTGTTGAATGTCATTATAGCTGGTGCTTTTTGAAAAATAGGGGTTCGATCCTTAGGATCCATGGTATTTAAACCAGTTGTAGCTCTGATACAGCTGTGACCCATTCAATTTGGTTGATACTCTTACAATCTTAAGGCAAATGATTCAGATTCGTAGTTTCCTAGCATAAGATAAACTAGCGGGTAAGGTTATGCACTTTCCAGATACGCGTTAGACACGGCTGGCCCCATCGTCGGCTAAGTCCTGTGTTCGGGTAATGGGTAGTCCCCAGCACACTTCCGTAAAGATGGGCCCCTCTAAGCTCCTAAATAGGTTTGAGATATGAATCGCCAATCGTCATCTAGTTTGATCTGATCAAAATGCAAGACTGGTATCCGTAGAATATTGTAATGTGGTCGTGGCTGATCTTGTAAACTACAGAGACAAATGCTCGTCACTGATAATTTGGAAACAACTAAGTTCCAATTACTAAAATGTGGCTTGTAGACAAAGTCTACCATATGTCCAATAATGATGAAAAATTTGACTAAGTGTCAACTGAACACGAAACCTAACACTCAATGTCACTTCACAAAAATGTTCTAAGTTCCTCGCATCACAAAAATATTCTATCACTTGACCATAAATTCGTCCGGTGTTAACACTGACTATAAGTCTCAGAACTTTCGAGAAGAAGATTCCCAAGAGGATACATGAGATGCAGATGCAGAAGAAACGACCAAGGGGAAGACCAAGAGATAGATGGCTGAAAGGAGTGGAGGAATGTGTCAAGAAGAGAGGCGAGGACTGGACCAGAGTGACAGCGGAGAGGTGGTGGGAAGAAAGAACTAAGTGGCGAGGCTTATGTTCCAAACAGACCCAGCCTGGGGCTGGAAACTGTACTAGATGATGATGATGATGATGATGATGACATTCAATAACGAAGATTGTAGCGTGACCATGCACGTAGATGCTTCCGTGACCATGCACGGGAATTGATTGACGTAGATGCTTCCGTGACCCTGCATGGGAATTGATTGACGTAGATGACCCCGTGACCATGCACGAGAAGTGATTGACCTCTTAGCTCCACTGGGCTCTCTTTTTATACCCGCTCAGGGCTTCGAGAGAGTTCCACGCCGCTCGCACGTCACAAGGACCATACGTCACAGCGGGAATAATCTTAAACAAATAATTGCCAATATCTCGGCTCCTGATGAACCGTTTTTCTTCCGGGATGGTGCATTCTTCTTCCTTTCTTAGTGCCAGTAATTTGACATGCTTCCTAAGTCTCAAAAACATCGGACAAGAATAAACCAAAAATAATGCATCAACTTGTCGCAGCGTACGTCACCAAGCCTCGCTGATAGTTTCCATCACCTTCTGGTACAAAAGTCGCGCGGTATTCAAAATTTTCCGCCTTCACAGCAATGTGCCTTAGACCCAAAATATCGGCATGTGGATAAAGGCACAGTATACACCTAAGTACATGGGGCTGAATGACCATGATGTCCAGGCCCCTCAAATGAAAGAACAACAAACGCAAAAGGATACATTAAATATTTGTCAGATGTAAGGGGCTCTAATTTTAATAGAATGTTCATAAGCTAGCCAGTAACAAGTTTGGGTAGATAATAAATGAAATAAAACTGTGCAATTTTATGAATATAATTACGAGTATATCTGGAGTCCTCCTCTATGGTTATACATAGTTGATTCTTAGTAATATAAACAGGTCACATACACTGAGTCCTGTAAGTGCATTAGTAGTTATCTGGTACTGAGTTAAGTACGTACCGGTATGAGTTTTTTAAATCTATTTATTATTCTTTTCGTCTAACGTAAATTTTACCTATCCTTGCAATAGGTCGGACATTTCACTTCCAACAGTCTGTGTCCTTTCACAACGATTCTATCTGGGCTTCCACAAAATAATGGAAGAGTTACATGCGTTACAAACCATGTTTAAGGGTAATGGCTATAATGGATCCACTATATATAGGTATCTACATCCCAGAAGGAGGGATAGACAACCTTCTCAGAGCTCCGACGTGAGTGGAAGTGCTTACCTCCCTTATATTCACAACACCACTGACCGCGTTGCTAAGATTCTCCGCAAGCACAAGATAAAAACAGTTTTCGGCACTATGACGATGTATGTTTCAAGGATGCTCATGCGCTTGCCTGGTGCAGCTCTCCATGCCTCCCTGTCCTGAGCTAATCGTTTCATCTCTACATAGCTACCACACCCTACATCCGAGGCAATCTGTTTAACATATTCTAACCTTGGTCTACCCCTACAGTTCTTGTCCTCGACCCTTCCTTCCATAACTAAGCTTGCTATTCCTGGGTGTCTTAGTATGTGTCCTACTAACCTATCTCTTCTCTTCATTAGCAGTCGCCAGAAACATCTCTCCTCTCCCACTCGTCTTAATACCTCTTTGTTTGTAACCCTATCTACCCATCTGATCTTCATCATTCTCCTGTAGCACCACATTTCAAATGCTTCAATTCTCCTCTTTTCTGCTGCACCAATAGTCCAAGTTTCACTTCCATAGAGCGCCACGCTCCAGACAAAGGCTTTCAAAAATGACTTCCTAATACCTAAATCTATATTCGATGTCAGCAGATTCCTTTTTTGTAGAAATGCTTTTCTTGCCTGAGCCAACCAACTTTTTATATCCTCTTTGCTTCGTCCATCACTGGTTATTCTGCTTCCTAAGTAACAGAAATCTCCTACTTCCTTCAGCTTTTCACCTGCCAATTTGATCTCCATAGAGGTTTCTGATTTATTTCGGCTGCAATCCAGTATTTTTGTTTTACATTTATTAATTTTCATCATGAATTCTTTCCGTAAGACGGAGTCCATACCATTCAAAAACTCATTCAAATCCTCAGGCTTGTTGGCCAAGATGACGATGTCATCAGCAAATCTCAGAGTTGAAATTATTTCTCCTTGAATCTTCACTCCCACTTTAATTTTTTCTCTAATTTCCTTCATTGCTTGTTCAATGTAAAGATTGAAAAGTATGGGTGATAAGTTGCAGCCTTGCCTTACACCTTTCTGAATACCAGCTTCTCTCTCATGTCCTTCAACTCGAATGACTGCTGTCTGGTTTCTGTATAGATTGTATATCACCCTCCTATCCCTGTACTTTATTCCAATCGATTTCAAAATGTCAAACAATTTAGTCCAATCAACGTTATCAAAAGCCTTTTCTAAGTCTACAAAAGCCATGAACGTTCTCTTATCTTTCCTTATTCTACCTTCCAAAATCAGCCTAAGACTTAGTACAGCTTCCCTTGTTCCTACATTTCTCCTGAAACCAAACTGGTCTTCACCCAACTCAGTTTCTATCTGGCTCTCAATCCTCTTGTAAATTATTCTAGACAGGATCTTTGAAGCATGAGTAATCAAGCTGATTGTACGGTAATCTTCACATCTGTCAGCTCCCACTTTCTTTGGTATAGAGATGATTACATTCTTCTTGAAATCAGGGGGTACCTCACCGGTCTCATAAATCCTACACACCAAGTGAAATAACCTGATCAGACCTTCCTCTCCTATGCAGCGTAGCAACTCAATCGGTATATCATCTATGCCTGGTGCTTTGTTCCTGCTTAAGTCTTCCAAAGCTCTATCAAATTCTGATCTCAATATTAAATCTCCTTTCGCATCCTCATCAATTTCCTCCTCCCTTTCCATTACATGATTCTCAATCTCCTTTCCCTTATACAAACTCTCTATGCAAGCTTTCCATCTCTCAACCTTTTCTTCCCTATCTGTTAGAGGTTTTCCATTTGTGTCCTTAATATTACAGCACTTAGTCTTCTTTTCCCCAAAAATATTCTTAATCCTTCGATAAGCTGTGTCTACTTTTCCTAATTTCAGACAATTTTCTATACCAGCACATTTCTCTTTCAACCATTCTTCTTTCGCTTCCTTGCACTTCTTGTTAACCTCATTTCTCAGACGTCTGTATTCTGCTTTCCCCTTTTCATCTCTTACATTCTTGTGCTTCCGCCTTTCATCCATCAATTCGAGTATATCCTGAGTGATCCACGGTTTTCTACCTATTCTCTGTTTCCTACCAATGTTTTCTTCTGCGGATTTTGTTATTTCATTCCTCAAAAGTGCCCATTCGTCTGCAATTGAAGTTTGTTTAGGGTTTTTCATTAGTCCATCCTTTATACTCTTCTTGAATCTTTCGTTTACATCCTTCTCTTTCAGTCTGTCTATTGCCCACCTTTTTGCTTTTGACTTTTCTTCAGTTTCTTCAACTTTAATCTGCATTTCATTACAACCAGATTGTGGTCAGAGTTTATGTCAGCACCAGGATATGTTTTACAATCCAAAATCTGGTTTCGAAACCTCTGCTTGACCATAATGAAGTCGATTTGGTAATGCCCTGTATCTCCTGGTCTCATCCATGTGTATATCCTCCTATTGTGGTTATTGAATAAGGTGTTAGCTATGACCAACTCATGCTCAGTGCAGAATTCTACCAGCCTGCTTCCTCGATCATTCCTTTCACCTAATCCGAAATCTCCTACTATCTTCCCTTCTCTCCCTTTTCCTACCACAGCATTCCAATCTCCCATTACTATAACATTTTCATCACCCTTGATATACCTCAGAATTTCGTCTATTTCTTCGTAGACCTTTTCAACATCCTCATCATCAGCTTGACTGGTAGGCATATAGACTTGTACCACTGTGGTGCAGGTAGGTTTAGTATTTATTTTTGCTACAATAATCCGTTCACTATATTGCTCATAATATTCCACCCGCTGTCCAAGTTTCCTACTCAATATGAGGCCAACCCCTGCTTGGCCATTGTTTGATTTAGTGCTAATGACCCTATAGTCTCCTGACCAAAAGTCCTGTTCTTCCTGCCAGCGCATTTCACTAATCCCAACCAAATCCAACCTCAACCTATCCATTTCCCTTTCTAAGTTTTCTAACCTTCCACTTCCTAGCAGACTTCTAACATTCCACGCTCCGATCCGTAGAATGTCAGAGTTCCTCTTTGTCACTTCTGTGATGTTAACCCCCTCTCGAGTAGTCCCCACCCGGAGATCCGAACGGGGGACTAGTTTACCTCCGGATTGAAATTTTACAAGGGAGGAGGCCATCATCACATGTATTTATGCATAGAGAGGTGCATATCCTCGGGAATAGCAAACGGCTGTAGTTTCCCCTTGCTTCCAGCCGTGCAGCAGGACGCAGTGTAGCCATTATTTGGCTTATATTATCAATATCTTAACCGTCTATAAGACTAGTAAAGAATTGATTTATTCTGAAAGGCTGCTACTCCCTTTCAGAATAAGTAAAGAGCAATTCTACTAACAAAAATACTAACCTTCTACTGTAGTAACAATTAAATACCAAAATTCTACTAACGAAAAAATACTTAAGTTCCACCAACAACGAATACTACCACTAAAACAGTCTGTCACCAGACACACTCACATGCAATCACACATCACAGTCTACTGAAACAATGAACTATAACTAATAAACAATGCAACTGTTACCAGACACACTCACACACCACAGTCTAATAGAACAATGACATATATCTAATAGACAAACTAACTACCTACTTACAACTACAACTACCTACATACTTACTGTACTGTTATTTGAATTGACAATATTTACAAAATGCAATTTAGATAGAAAATACTTACAGGAAGAGAGCAAAGATAATGTCAATGGTTATCCTTCGTATAGGAGAAGAAATAAAGGACGGATTATTATAAAAACAATTCGAGGCATTGACATTGAAATCGATAGTCGATTCATTGCTCCCTACAATCCAAGAATAATAAACTCGAACCTTTGCTGTCTTATTTCACAAGAACTGACCAGTAGATCCTGCCAGCAGGAATTCTGAGAAAAGGTGGCGAGAAACATTTCCAACACAGCTCCCTTTCACTCGCCACCCGCAGTGACATTTCCTTACCAAACACTTAATGACAATAAGCCGCTTGACAATGTGACCGCCACTTCACCTCCAACCATTCAAAAACTAGTTTTCCGTGGTCTCCCACTTGTACTCCAGGCAAATGTTAAGTGTCTACAGCCATCACACTCACAGAGGTTATCACACACATACAAATTCAAAACATTCACACATACTAAAATTTGATTTTACCAAACGTCGCAACACATCAAAAACTCAACAAATCATTAAAAAAAACGTTTCCGTGATTTTAAAACATTTTACCCCTCTTCATGCATCATAGAAATGAGGAAAACACCCTAAAAACATACCAGACACATCTAAATCCGATCATGCCCTCCTGTGTTATCATGCCTTCCACATATATGAAGAAGTGATAATGAACTCACTTCTTCATATATATAGAAAGCATGATAACACAGGAAGGAATGCAAATGAGATCGAAAATACGTACAAAATGCAATTGAGGTTCAAAATACTTACAAAATGCAATTGAAATTGAAAATACACAATGCAATTCAGATTGAATTGATTGTTTTTCATTGAGCTGAAATTCATCATTGCCAGGTCACAGCCCCCCCTCACCCCAAGCAAGCGGCACGGCGAAAAGTCATACAAGAGATTGAGTCCCAGCATAAAAATCAGGTTTGGTATTGTTCGCATCGACTCTGTATTACAAGAATCAATGTTTGACTTTTTTTTTGGGGGGGGGGGGATTACCCCAAGGTTTCGTGTTCTTTACATGTTTCAGACTCTTTCATGATGAATGCATACAATTTGTCTATTTGCATCATAACAACTTGAGAACGGCTGGGTGGATCAATATAAAATATGGTGATTGTATCCATCAGGGGCGTACATACAATTCTTTTTCTGGGGGGGGGGGGCTGACTATCCTGGAAAATTGTGAGTACTTAATGAATTTTCTATTATAGCCTATGGAGTATGAATGGCAAGTATCTAAATGGGCTACTTGTTAATTTATTAAGCAGAAAGGTAGACACTAATTTTCTTTTACAAATTGATAAGTACTGTGAAATACATTGTATTTTGTAACCAAGTTTTTTCGTGGGGGGGGGGGGGGGCTGGAGCCCCCTCAGCTTCCTCCTCCCCCCCCCCCCCTTATATACGCCCCTAGTATCCATCACAGGCATCAATCTCCTGTATGACCCCTCACCATGCCACCCACCTAAAGAGAGGGGAGGCTACGACCCGACAATGATGAACTTCAGCTCAATGAAAAACAAATCTGAAAGAGCCCAAGAAACAAGTTTTAAAGCCAAAATTATTTTGACCATACTGCCTTTACATTGGAAAACACTATGTTCTTGAGACATGTGCGGCAAAATGAAATTGCTGACTCACCTCTGATGTCAAGTGAGCCTGCTATGTCATTGCTCTTATGTAGTGGGATTTATCACCAGGGCAAAGCTGGGTATGATTGCTAATTCTTTTATAAAAATTAAGTCTATCCAAGTTGGCTTCACAATCATACTATCATGGAGAGCCTGTGCCAAACATCTTGGTCACAAATTCTACACTGCTTAAATCAAGGAGTGGGTGTCATATAGGAGAGGAACCCGTGCTAGTCTATCCCAATTGACCATATTTTATATAATCTAGCACATTTCAGATGTGAATGGCTGTCATTGTTCAGAACATAATTTTTTAAAATTTTAAAACATTTTTTAAATATCCTAGCAGTTTTAATTTAAGTGATAGAAGCCATTTTTTCAGTGTTTCCTAATTCTAATAAAGAAAGTTTTCCAGTCAGTCAACACAAATTTTGTGCCCAATTATATTAGGTGGGAAAACAAGTATTTATATGCCCTAACATGAAAAACATTACATAAGATATCCATCACGAAATAACACGCTTTTAAGTACCCCTATTTTTGTACACAAAAGCGTGCCATTTCGTGACAACCATCCTATGAAATGCCTTTTATATTCCCTCCTAATGTAATTGGGCATTTGTGTTGACCTAATGGAAAGCTTTCTTTATTAGCAATTTCATGAACCTTCAACTGTAAAAAGAAGTTGCTGTAAAAATTCTGTACTTACTCGGCTGGAAGACACCATGTTTTTGGGAAGAAGTTGTAGTCTTTAGGAAACATTTTACGCATTCTATTTAAATTTCTTGCAAGCAAATCTTTCCGACAAATCTCTAACATACCAGGAAAATGATTTATTTTCTGGAAAGCAAAAATAATAAAATAAGTCCATACACAATATGAGTAGAAAACATTTCCATTGTATTGGAATCATTTATTAAGTAAAATAAAATATTACATATTTTTAGTTTATAGTGAGACACATAAATCAATCATGTGGTAAATAAGACAGAAAAGTATTTACCTGAAACCTCTTCATTTCCTTTGCTCTCTCAACAGAAACTGAGAGGTCAGTCCAATAAAGATTCCAGTGCTCATCCTCACCCACATCTTTCATCCCAAATCTTGCTGCCACATTTCGCACCACATCATACTTGCAACTTGCTGTACAAATGGTTAATCTGTTGAAGAGTACTTCTTTCATTATGGGTTCCTATACTATACTCAACACCACCTCCTTTTTTATGCTATCTTATAGTCCTAAGCATCTCTTATCTTCAGCTTCTTGTTAACTTCCCAAACTTATTAAATAGTTTTACCTTCAATGTTTTATGAATAATCTGTGCCACCAACTCTCTTTCTTCAAAAGAAAAAAATAATTTTGAATTCACTAATATTGCTAATTGTTGTATCTTTACAAAAGTTACACATGTTTAGTATACGAGAAGCCCCAACTCCTTATAATTCCGAAAATACTTTGCTAATTCCTTATAGCCTACAGTATATAAGGGTGGGTCATATAAGAAATTCTCCCAAACAAAAGCCCCAGGCAACTCTTAGTGGACCATTGACCACCTTAAACGGTCTGGACACTGCGCCCATTGAAGGAGGTATGATTTCTTCAATCTCGAAATTCCATTCTTCCAATCTCTTTGGTGAATGGTTGGAGCTATTCAAAAATTTTACCAAGATAAGCTTTTAATCCTTATCCGGAGAATAGTATGAACTTTTAATGGATTCGACCTTTCACATACCGAGAAAGCTACATAACGAGATTATATCGATATAATTGTTGTTTGAGTCTTCAGTCTTTTGACTGGTTTGATGCAGCTCTCCATGCCTCCCTGTCTTGAGCTAATCGTTTCATCTCTACATAGCTACCACACCCTACATCCGAAGCAATCTGTTTAACATATTCTAACCTTGGTCTACCCCTACAGTTCTTGTCCTCAACCCTTCCTTCCATAACTAGGCTTGCTATTCCTGGGTGTCTTAGTATGTGTCCTACTAACCTATCTCTTCTCTTCATTAGCAGTCGCCAGAAACATCTCTCCTCTCCGACTCGTCTTAATACCTCTTCGATTGTCACCCTATCTACCCATCTGATCTTCATCATTCTCCTGTAACACCACATTTCAAATGCTTCAATTCTCCTCTTTTCTGCTGCACCAATAGTCCACGTTTCACTTCCATAGAGCGCCACACTCCAGACAAAGGCTTTCAAAAATGACTTCCTAATACCTAAATCTATATTCGATGTCAACAGATTCCTTTTTTGTAGAAAGGCTTTCCTTGCCTGAGCCAACCTACTTTTTATATCCTCTTTGCTTCGTCCATCACTGGTTATTTTGCTTCCTAAGTAACAGAAGTCTCCTACTTCCTTCAGCTATATGATTCCAATGGAATCTTCTTGCAAGGCATACAGCCTACTTATATGTGCTGAGAAGCTAATTTAATCCTAATTTTTTGGGCTTAGGGCCTATAGTCGTATTGACCGACTGAAAGTTACAATTCAACATAGATCAATTAGGTGATAAAGCCAAAGTTCAAGGGGAGATTGATAATGATGTGCTTCTGAAAGAAGTAAATTACAGAACAGACATAGGCAGGCTCTTAATTCAAAGAACATTTATGTGACATTCTTAAGTATGAATGTATAATAATAGTTAAATGATTCTGCAATGTTTGTGATTATCAAAGCGACTAAGAAGTACATGATGTAGTTATATATTTTCTTTCTAAAACGAAAACTTACTAAAACCATGGGCGTCACAAGTATGAGTAACGTACAATACAAATTTATCACTTCGCACAAAATTCATTATGCTAAGAAGAGCAGTGCGAGGTATTCCTGATAGCTTGTTAAGAAGAGGAAAAAAAGTGATGGATCCGCTGTAACTGCCAGTACAAACTAGATATTTGGAAACAGTGCTATTTGAATTATTAGGCAAATTCATATGTAGGGATATTTCCACAGTTTAATTTAACTCAGTAATTTGGAAATATCTGAAAATATGTCCTCCAGTTACCGTAATTAGAAAATAGGCGAACAGAATTTACATTGAACTGCTTGCTTTTTATATTATTGTCGATACATGGTGGTACCACTATTTCTTACCTGATTTTAAGAACTGATCATTATGACAATGAATCACAAAAGAAGAAACGCGAACTTCCATGGACAAAAACTGTGAACTTAAAACAAAACATTCCTCCCAATCTTGCCATAAAGTAGCCAACGGTTTCAGAGCAGTCATCTAATGAATTTCACGAAGCAGGTAAGAAATGAAACAAAAATTGGGGGGGTTAAAGAAATTAAAATTTTAACTTGACCCCCCTATGGAAAAAATCCTCTGGGCACCCAAGTGCGCTTGCCCTTGTTAAGCACAACTGGTCTAGAATTATAAGGGATGCAGTTGAAATTCGTAAAAATCCCAATAATTTTAACAGAGACGCTGGATATCAGCTAAGTGACACTTGACTACCAGTTATTAAGGATGTAGGAAGATACGGTAGTTCCTCTCAGTCTCTCTGTTCTTCACCTATTTCAAATTGTACTTTTTTCCTCTATGGCTACAGAGCCTGGATTTGATCTCCTTTGTTCGTCACTGGAGGAGTTTCCATGTATGACGTTAGGTATCGTTCAGATACACTTCCCTTCTGTTTGTTTCCTTATATCCATCTAACCCTCCCACCTCCCCCCCCCCCCCCCTCTTTTGGACATCCTCATTCTTCGAGGAGTCACTATATTTTCACCCCGCCCCCTTTACCTTCTGCTTACTTACTACTCTGTCTGCCGTTCTACCATGGTCCATACAGTAATTTCTGGCAGCTGCTCTCTGGTACGAACAGAGGAATTTATCTATATTTTTTGTAATTTTTGTAATCTCATTGATATACTTTCTTTGGCCTCATTGTTTGATTCCATTGAAAAAGGAGGCAAGGTTTCTCCAAAACGTATGGTTCTAATCTAAATACACACGGCATTAGCCCAAAAAACATGAATTATTTATATAATCCGGGCTGTGAAAGCCTTAATATATGCTTTATAGTCATTGACTTAACCTGCCTCACATTCCTTGTTTCGCAACCCAGCACAGTGCGGTGCCACTTGTACAGTTTTAAGGTTTGTTCACGGTGCCTATATGTGTTGACTGCATGGCGTTGATGGCCACTGGATGTTGCATTGGTTTTTGATTCTGTGGTTCTGTTACTGGCAACCTTCAGTGTCTGTGTTACCTTTCTCTAGTGGGTTGGCGACCACAGGGCCCCAGCTGAGTCCGGCATTGCTTCCACTTACTTGTGCCGGGCTGCTCTCCGTCTTCTTTCCTGTCGACCTCACTTGGTCAACTCTTGTTCTCTTCCGACCCCGACGGTATTAGGGTATCCGAGGCCTAGGGAGTCTCTTCCTTTCCCGCCTTAATTGGCCCTTGTCTCATCCTTTCTGATACCCTCCTTCTGCGAGGGGTCAGCCTTCTTTTTCTTTTCCTTTTACCTCCTGCCTTGTGCTCAAGGCCCTTAAGGAGGCAGGGTGAATGTAGCCCCACCACTTCTGGTGCACCCTAGAGAATGCTACACCCTCAGGGGCTCACGGCTGGTGAGTTCGGGAGTTGGCGACCCCGAGGGGTTCCTGAGCTGGGTCCGTTTTCCCCTTTTTGTCCCTTCCCTTGGGGGCGGACTCTCTCCTCTTTCACTTTCCTATCTGCCTTTCGTGGCTCTCCTTTCTTCCGGGTCCCTCAGTCCGCGTTCTTCGATGGTTGAGGGCATTTCCTTTCCTCCTGTCCTTTGTTTGCCTTATTCTCCTTTGGTTTCCCATTTCTTCTTCTGGTGTGTAGGTTGGTAGTTGGGTTTAGTTTTGAGTTTGCGTTTCATTTTCATCTTCACGATCACCCAACCCATCAGGGGCCGATAACCTAGATGTTAGGCCCCTTAAAACAACAATCATCATCATCATCATTACCTTTCTCTAATATAATATTTTGTCTTGTTCTTTTACAGATACTATGCTGCATTTCCACCATTGAATGGCAAATCAACTGAAGCAATTACTTTAACTCCCGATAGTTCTTCAGCTTGGACTGGAAAGTTTCTTGCTAATTCCTTTTGCAAGAAGATTGAAGGTGGGAGTTTTAGTAATCTGGCTAAACACAAAAACAAGGAAGCTGCTCCTAGTAACATGAAGTGTAGGGACCAACTACTGGATATTGGCACAAACGAAAAGGAACTTGGCTACGGATTTGCATGGAACATGGCTAGTGAGAGGAATGAATTATTCTCAGAGTTTTGCCCTGTTGGATTTAGTAACAGCAGTAGTTCTGACTTGCTGCGAGTTTTTAAGTGCAACAAGCAGAACCTAGGTGACAAGGAAAGCATGAAGTCTGGAGTGTGCCGCAGACTATATGAACGGCAGTCTGAAGATGATGATGAAGTTGCTCTGGAAAATATTGAGGATGTGTTGGAAGGGGATAGAATTCAGAATGCTGATGATAGTGAAGAGTCTCCCAAGCAAGGGTTAGACGACAGTAATCTTGCTCAGCTCATAGCAAAGTTTGATCACAGTATTGAAGCTATCTGGAACCCAGAAGATGTTCCTCAGTCGCCTGGAACTGTAATGAGTGCAGAGGAAGTGGTACCCTCGCTGTCATCTCCTGGAGAACAGCTGTTAACTATTGAGCTGTGCAGTTTGAATAACAAGCCCAACTCTGAGAATAATTCCTTCATCCAATGCGGCACGAATATAATCAGTTCCATTTGGTCTGATCACCCATCCAAAGATAACTCGGTGGAACAAGAGGAATTTGGGATGGAATACCAAAACACACTATCTGAGAAATTTGAAGGAACGCCAGGAAAAGAAATGAAAAATAGCTTCAATGAAAGGTTGTGTGTGGGAGGGAAATTCCAAGTTGTACCTGTTGATGATGAAAAGATGGGGGAAAAGTTGAATGCAGAGAATTCAGTTAAATCAAGATCTACAGAGGAAGATGAATGTAAATTGTTTGAAAATATTGAAAAAGCTGATTTTATTGTAAATGGAAATCCTGAAGAAAAGTCAAAGATCTCTTGGAACAAATTGGAAAATTTTCCATCATTTTTTACAAGTGTGTCTTGGAGTAGTGTTAATTATTCTATGGGAAGTTTATCTCGCACAATCTGCAATCATAAGTGGTCAGACCTTGAGCGTTTTACTAGCAGCTGCCTTTATCCTCACAAGCCAGCTCATCGTTTTAAAAGTTTAGTGGAAGGGATAGAGAATTACAGCTTCAACACTCTAAACCACAATAGAGAAGATAGTAGTTTTACTGAGGTAATCCCTAAAAATGCAGCAGAGCCTAGTATGTCACAAACAAATGATACAACACAGAATGCCATACAAGAGATCGATATCAGTGGTGAAGAAAATGCCAAGAAATCGGAAGGTGAAGCTGAGAAGGATGAAGAAGACCTCTTGACTTCCAATCGAACCCACTTCCGACCGATACGCCAGGAGAGCCATGAGTCTCACAACACCGTGGGCTGCTATGCAGATGGAACCACTTTTGTCATCCCCAATAACTTAGAAGAAGTATCATTCAAAAGAAGTGAAAGTGGAGCACTGTATTTGGAAGCTGATGTTGGTGCAGAAACTCCGAGGAAATACATGGAATATAAAGAAAAAGAGCCTTATGGGGGTAGACATAGATGTGATAATCACAGCCCTGGTTCTGCTATCTATTATCCTCAAGATGATAATTTTGTTCCAAAGTTTCGTGTTAGGCAGACTGAAAAATTTTGCCAGACAGAGGGAGCAGAAGAGATGTTTACAAGCGATGAAGAAATTGATCCCAAGAGGAGCAGGCAGGATAAAATGGAAGAATCTGATATCAGTGATTTCTTCTTCCCTGGTGATGATCAGTTTGCAGAGAAAATAATAAATTGTTTAGAAGATGATATAAACAAGTATGTAGAGCCTTGTTTGACTTGCTGTCACCATGAAAAAAAATATGGCCCTGCAATTACAATTGCTTCATGTGCCAACCATAGAGCCAAGTCAGGTAGTAAAGATCATTGTGCAACTCCATGTGGCAATCCAGAGATAGAAATACAGAGTTGGAGTTCTGCAATGAAAACCTGTTGTAACTGCAACAATAACAACTTGCTGGCATGGAAAAATGGTTGGCTTAATTCCTCTAATTCTGGATTGCCGAATGAGAAGAGAGGTTGGGAGACTTCGGATAATGAGAAGACTAACAACCTTTCTCAGTCGTGGTAAGTGTAGCCTACGTGTAAAACTTTCTTATGTTTTATGACTTTCATCCATTTATAGATTAATTAAGCAAATTAGGTCTCAAATCTCCGCCATCAAAATTTTGAGTACAATTTTCTCTTCGACTGTGTGGTTTAGCTGATTGAGGTGCTCTTTTCCTATGTCTAAGGTTGCTGTAACTAATCATGGCTTTTGAGGCTGTTCAAAAGCTGAAGAGATTTACTAGCATGTTAAAAATTCCAGCACCCTCACATATCTAAAGCTACAACCGTCGAAGGAGATGTTTAAACCATATTATTACTGTTAGTAGTTAATGTCTTAGAAAATAACGAAACTTAACTGGTAAATATGCTCTAGAAATACTTAAAATGTGGCAATACATAGTGAAATTCCCCATTTTCCCAGATTCATCATATTCAAATTTTGATGTCCCAAAACTTTTGCTTTTCCCACTTTATTGTTTTATTATTATTGTTGTTGTTTTAAGGGGGTGGAACAGCGAGGTCATCTGCCCCGACTACTTACTTTGTTGAGAATCTTATGTTTTCATGCTGTACATGTTGCGGTGTTATTCTAACCTTCTTCAGCCAAATGCATTCTCAAAGTCTATGACACCATTGGGTGCGAGACGAAAATTGAAATTACATAAAATAATGATGACACTGAGGTGGGTTGCTTAGAAAAAAATTAATTAATAAAACAATTAAAATCAAGAAAGAACATTAATATCTAGAAAAAAGACTTGCCATAATTTTTTGTTTCTTAGATGGTTTATTTTTTCTAATTTTAGATTGTATATTTCTGAAGAAAACAATATAAATGAGAACGAATATTTATCTCAATTTTCTATATAAGAGATAAGTGTGACTGTAGGCACACTAGGTTGACTGGGAAACTTTTGGGATTTCCGTTGGTCACTCCCGCACTAGATTTCCCGTTTACCTCACCGACAGTCGAATTCCGTACAATATTCTCCTCGCTTTCGTGTTTGAAACCATAATAATTGTCTCTATCGACGACTAACTATTCAATTACAGCATGTCACTTTCTTCTGCATCTTGACATTCATCCAGGTTTTGCCTTAATGTCATCATAGTGAGACCACCTTACCCATTCATCCAGGTTACACACTCGACAGGGCGACGTGTAGGTTTGCGCCATCGGGCAATCGCTATTTACAATACGCAGCTCCTCGTTTGTACAGTTTGTACAGAACATATACACACATTTCAGACCGTTTCACTTCTGATTCTTTCTCTTTGATGTTGATATGCAGTTCTCCCTCTCTCCACGATTTCACGATGAAATGTTTATGAGTGGTGATCATCCTTTTGGGAGTGATAAAAGCATTACCAACAGCCTATGGTATTTGGACCGAACCAGGGAATGTAGTCCGCAGTGCCTACAAGCTGCTGCGAGAGATAGCGTCACCAGTTACGTTGGCAGCACGGCTGTCACTTGTATCAAAACAAACAAACAGCAAACTTTGTACTCACCACAGCCATTCATAACATAGTGTTGCACTCTTCCAATAATCTAACTATACAAACTGACGATTTCATCAGTAACCCAATATAATAAGATATGAATAAAATGCCCGAAACTAACTGCACAAGGCGAAAAACCCGAGGGTGAGCTTATGTACCTGAATAAATTCGGTTACAAATTTAACCTAGTGTAATACATTATCTCCTTTAAGTGAGAATTTATAGGATACAGGATTAAGCTTTCTGTACTTACGAAGGTCACTACGGAAATTTTGAGATGTGAGAAAGTGGAGGTTCACCCACTTGAATGGAACTCAGGGTGCGGAAGCCCCATCCTTTGTGAGTAACCTGGTAGCAGGAAGTGACTCTCCTGCTCCGGGAAGTCCCGCAGTGCAAGGTCGAACAAGCCGTGGCGCGCAGGTAGTCAGTTGCTGCAATGGAGCTGGACAGAGAACATTTTCATGCAATGATTTTCTACGATTTTAAAAGTGGGTTAAACCAGTCTCAATGTTTTGAGCGTTTGCAACAGGCTTTTGGGGAGATAGCTCCTTCCCATGCTACAGTTTTCCGGTGTTTCAGGAATTTAAAAGGGGCCGAAAATTTTGAAAGATGAGGAGAGAAGCGGGCGTCCGGCAATGGCGGTGACTGAGGAAAACATCACAACCGTGGAGAAAATGCTTCGCGAAAATAATCATGAAAATAATCGTCTAACATTTAAAGAAATTGAGGCAGCCTTGCAGATTGGTTCGCCAGCAGTTTTGAAAATCCTGCATGAATCCCTTCATGTGAGGAAGGTCTCATCCCGAAGGGTGCCTCACAATTTGACAGAAGAACAAAAACACGCCCGTGTTGAATGGTGTGAGGAAATGCTGACTAGATTCAAAGGAGGCGACTCTAGACGGGTTTCTGACATCGTCACAGGTGACGAAACCTGGATTTATCAATTTGATCCGGAGACCAAGCGGCAATCAGCTGTGTGGATCTTTCCTGATGACAAGACACCGACAAAAGTGAAGCGCCCCCGAAGTGTTGGCAAGAAAATTGTGGCTTCATTCTTCTTGAAGACTGGTCATGTGGCAACCATTCCTCTGGAGGAACAAAGGACAGTTACCGCTAATTGGTACACAACGGTTTGCCTGCCAAAAGTTTTTGCCAAACTTCAAAAACGGCGGCCGCGCACGGGACTGGGAGGAATCCTTCTCCATCACGACAACGCGTCTGCACACACGGCCAACATGACAATTCAGTTCCTGGATTCTACGGAGGTCAAACTAATGACTCGTCCATCTTAAAGTCCTGACCTGGCTCCGTGTGATTTTTTTTCTCTTCCCAATGGTAAAAAATCGCATGCGTGGAAAGAGATTTTCATCCCCTGAAGAAGCTGTTACAACCTACGAAGATGAGCTTGCAGCCATCGAAGAAAACTTGTGGCAGGAGTGCTTCCAGAAGTGGTTTCAGTGAATGCAAAAGTGTCTACAGTGTGGTGGTGAGTACTTTGAGAAAGTGCAACAATCTAAATAATTTAAAAAGAACTTTTGGTGTATCTCAAAACTTTCGTAGTGATCCTCGTAATCCCGCATCTTTCTTTTTTTTCTCTCCCCTTGGAGTCCAGCCATGAATACTGAATAAAGCTCACAGCATGGCCATGTGTGTTAAATTATGCACCATTCTTAGGTTTAGAGATCAGTGCCTCAAATCCTTGTGCTGGAAAGTCTCTTGACACCTACTCTAATAATTAGTTACACACACATTTCAGTCTACACAGAAACGCAGGTTATCAGACAAATCCAACACACCCAAGAATGCGAGGTTAATGACCAATATGTCCCTAGTCACTAAAATGAATTAACAAGAATAAATTAATTGAATGGATGTTGAATAGGTATTTCTAATATGAGTGTTGGTCATTGAATTACTTTTTATCTCCCAAAAATGTACACACTAGGAAATCTAGAATGTTTTTTGTGGTATATAGTGGATGCATCGAAAGTAACAGCATTGAACATGGGAGGACTTCCCCTGATCATTGTCCATGTGACTTCGATCTCATTCCCAAGTTAAAGTAGCTGTTGGGTGAGAAAATGCTTTGCCAACATACAAGAAATCAGAACTGTAATTGTGTGTGAAGCAGTATACACTTATGCATCACATGTGCTCAATGTTATTTCCACAGTGCACAATTTCAAGCATCCAGCCAAAAATATTATCAGCCTCTGTCTTGGGTGTGCATTTTTGTCATTCGTATTTATAAGACCCTCAGCCATAATAATTAAGTTTTGATAGATCATGCTGTTTATCTGATCTCACTGAAGGGCGAAAGTGGCTTTTCTCCGTCCTAGATAATATCCTGGCAAGACAAGAGCACAGTTCTCCTTATGCGAGTGTTCAGTGAGGAATCAGAACTAGAGTGCAGTGTGAATGTCAGTTGTAACTCTTCAGGCATATATTATTTCCCATTTTCCATTATTAACATCAATTTAATTTCCTGAAGGTATATCCAAAATTATTAAAATTACTAGTTGCAATTTTGGCGTATTAATTTTTTATTTGTGGACTAACTTTTTGAAAATTTTAAATAGCGCTGTTGATAAATTTGTCCCATTTAAATTGCTGAAACAAAACCCAGATCCTGAGTATTACACACGAGAAATTAGGAGTCTAAAACGGAAAATTAGGAAATTATACAATAAAAGACATGATAGTGACAAGTATATGTTGAAATTTAAGTCCTTATCAAGAGAGCTCGTCTTAAAAAAGAGGGCTGCTCATGACAGTTATATGCAAGGTTTACTTGGTTCGGGAGGTGATGGGTGGAAAAAATTTTACAGTTATGTTAGGAGAAGAAAGGGAAATTCAAATAATTTGTCGATGATAATGTCCGGTGACGGTAAATTAATTACTGAGAAACAGGCCATTGCTAATGAATTAAATGTCTTTTACGGTAGTGTGTTCAATAAATCCAATAGCTGTGTGTTGGACCTTAACGACGAATCAGGGGCTCCCCTGTTCCAAATAAACCAGTCAGCAATTGTAAAGCTAATACAAAAACTACGTTTCAATGTATCAAAGGGTCCTGATAATATTGTTAGTGAAGTACTTAAACTAGGAGGTAGGGCCGTGGCACGATACTTGGAGGTGATGTTTAATGTGTCCATAAACAATGCGCAAATCCCAGATGACTGGAAAAGAGCTACGGTAGTCCCAATATTTAAGGGAGGGAGCAGACTTGAATTGGGCAACTACAGGCCGGTTAGCCTTACGTCCGTCGTTTGTAAACAGATGGAGCATCTCATTTGCGACTACTTGAGGGAACAGTGGGAAACATTATCATGGTTTAATGATAGGCAACATGGATTTCGGAAAGGTTACTCATGCGAGAGTCAGATGCTATCACTTTTTCAAGACATTAGCGAATCGTTAGACCATGGAATTTCAGTCGACGCCGTGGTTATAGATTTTGCGAAGGCATTTGATGTCGTTCCGCATGACATGCTACTCCATAAATTAGCTTCAACGAAGATTGATAGAAGAGTAATTTTATGGATCCAAGAATTTTTGACGGGTCGTTCTCAGAAAGTGAAAGTTGAAGGCATATTCTCGGATGAAATTACCGTAACGTCGGGTATCCCTCAGGGCAGCGTAATCGGAACTTTGTTATTTTTGGCATTTATAAATGACTTACCAAATGGGATTCGCAGTGACTGTCGATTGTTTGCGGATGATTGTGTAATATATCGAAAGATACATGACTCACAAGACAATGCAGTGCTTCAAGAGGACCTGAACCTGGTCTATAAGTGGGCGATTGTAAATAAAATGAAAATAAACACAAGAAAATGTAGTCTCTTAAAAATAGGGAAAGTGCGAAAGCAGGATTTTCAATATAACATTGGCTCGGAAATACTTGTAGAAGAAGAGTCTTGCAAATATTTGGGCGTTCACGTAAGGAATGATATGAAATGGAGTAGTCATGTAGGATGTGTAGTTTCAAAAGCTTACAAATCCCTGCACTTTGTAATGAGGGTATTAAAAGGAAGTAGTACCTCTGCTAAAGAATTAGGCTATTTGTCACTTGTAAGACCTATTCTGGAATATGCCTCGGCGGTTTGGGATCCATATCAAGTAGGGCTCATCAATGAGTTGGAAATGGTACAAAGAAAGGCCGCTAGATTTGTGCTCAGTGACTTTAATCCCAGGAGCAGTGTGAGCCGTATGTTAAAGAAACTTGGGTGGGAATCACTGGAGGCTAGGAGGATGAAATCTAGACTCTGCGCTATGTACAACACGTATACAAATCAACCAGCATGGGGTGAGCTTAGCAAACGATTGGAAAAGCCCACTTACATGGGTAGGAGCGACCATCCTTTCAAAGTTAAGGGCCGACCACAGCGAACAAATTATGGTAAATATTCTTTTGTAAACCGTGCCATTGATAACTGGAACTCTCTACCTGCCGCAGTCTTAGAGCCTTTTCCCAAACATATAGGTGTGTTTAAGAAAAGACTGACTATTTGTGTAAATACTCCAGTTTAATTGTTGTATAATTGTTATTGAATTGTTATGTATAATTATTTATTTGTTATGTATATACAATTTGCCACCGGGGGACACACCCCCCATTGCAAATGAATGAATGAATAACCAGACAATTGTTTGTAATAGTAGCAGTTGTGTTCTTCAATAGGGTAGAACGTTTGTCATCATCATCATCTTGCACAGTTTCCAGCCACTGGCCGGGTCTGTTTGGAACACAAGCCTCTCCAATGTCTTCTGTCTTCCCACCATCTCTCAGCCTCCACCCTTGTCCAGTCTTCTCCTCTCTTCTTCACGCTTTCTTCCACCCCCTTCAGCCACCTGTCTCTCGGTCTTCCCCTCGGTCTCTTTCCTTCCCACTTCGTCTCATGTACTCTCCTGGGTATCCTCTTCTCCTCCATTCGTTTTACATGTCCATACCATCTAAGTCTAGATTTCTCTATACCATCCTGTAATGGTTCCTCCTTCATTAATTCTCTGGTCCTCTCATTTCTTATTCTGTCCATCTTTGTAGCTCCAATACTGCTTCTCAAGAACCTCATCTCACTGGCCTGTATTTTGCTCTTCTCCTTTCCTTTCATAACCCAGGTCTCCGAGGCATACGTCAGGATAGGGACATAGTACGTCCGATATATGATCTTTTTGCTGTTCTGAGGGACATCCTTGCTCCATAACATGCTTCTCACAATCCTCCGAAATGCTTCTGCCTGCCTCCCCCGCTCATTTATTTCTCTATCGTTTCTTCCATTATCTTGTATCAGGCTTCCCAGATACTTAAAACTCTCCACTTTCTTCAGCTGTTCCCCACCAATTGTTATTCCCGTTGTGGTTCTTTCCTTCTTCCTTGTTGTGATCACCATCTCACTCTTATTTATGCTAAATTTCATCCCATATGCTTGTATTATTCCTTCCCACACGTCCAACTGTTCCTGTACCTCCTCCTCCTTGTTTCCCCAAATCATCTGCAAACACCATTGCTTTCATCTTTCCGTCCCCAATTACTTGTGCCACTCGGGTCATTATGTCATCCATCACCACAATGAAAAGTAACGGTGACAGTGCACTTCCTTGTTTCAGGCCGTTTCTTTGTTCCAACCAGTCAGATCTCTCTCCTCCCACTTTCACACAGCTCACGCTTCCCTTGTACATCTCCTTTATCCTCTTTATAGTCCATTTCTCTACTCCTCTATCCTCCAGGGACTTCCATACTTTGTTTCTGCATACACTGTCATATGCTTTCTCAATGTCCAGGAAGGCCATCAGTAGATCTGTTCCATACTCATAGTGCTGTTCTTGTAACTGCCTTACAGCAAAAATCAAATCCACTGTGGACCTTCCTGCTCTGAAGCCATGTTGTTCTTCCCTCATCCCTCCTTCTATCCTTGTCCTAATTCTCTTTTCCAAAACTTTCTCGAAGATCTTTGCACAATGACTCGTCAGTGTTATTCCCCGATAGTTTCTGCAATCTGTTCTACTACCTTTCTTGAAGATCGGGACAATGATTCCTTTTTTCCAGTCCTCTGGGGTCTTCCTTTCCTTCCATGCTGTCCTCATCACTCGGTACAGCCACTGTATCCCCACCTCTCCTGCTGCTCTCACCATCTCCACACTCAACTCATCCACACCCGGTGCCTTCCCTCCTTTCATCTTGTTCACTGCATCTTCCACTTCTTTCCATGTTAAGTCCTTTTCTGTTTGCAGTTCATCTTCCTCTTCCCCGATTTCTTCCTCCTCACCATCTTTTCCATTTGGGTTCAGAAGTTCTTCAAAATATTCTTTCCACATTTTCTTCAGTTCTTCCCTATTTTCTATCTCTTGTCCCCTTTTGTTCACCATTCTAACATAATCCGTAGGATCCTTCCGCCTCTTATTTTTTACCATCCCATACAGGACCTTTTTTTACCTTCACTATCCTCCTCCATCATCTTTGTCCACTCTTCCATCCACTTCCTTCTCTCCTCAGCCACCACTCTCTTCGCCTCCTTCTTTCTTTCCTGGTACTCTTCCCTTGTCTCTACCGTCCTATTTTGATACCACCTCCTAAAGGCTCTATTCTTTTCCCTTACTATATCTTTTGTCTTCTCATTCCACCATGGTGTTTCCTTCCACCTCTTCTTACTACTTGTCCTCCCACATACTGCTTCTGCTGCACCCACTAGTGTCTTCTTAAATCTAGCCCATTCCTCTTCCACCCCTCTTTCTTCATCTGTTGGAATTCCTTCCTTTACCATTTTGAGGTACTCGACCCTTCTATCCCCTTCTTTCAGTTTCCATATCCTTATACGTCTTTCCTGGTTCTCAGTCCCTTTCTTCTCCTTACTCCCTCTCAGGTTCATTACCAGTAATCGATGGTCGCTATCCAGGTTCTCCGATGGTATAACCTTGATGTCCGTGATGTTCTTATTTAGTTCTTTCTCATACAGTATATAGTCGACCACCGACTTCCTGGTCAAGTCATCACTGTACCATGTGATTGTGTGGCTCTCTCTTTTCTTAAACCAGGAGTTCCCAACTAGCAGGCTGTTCCTCTGGCAGAAGTCCAACAGTCTCTTTCCTTCCTCATTTCTTCCACCCCAACCCTCTGGTCCTAGAACACTCTCATAACCTTGTCTTTCTCTTCCTACATGGGCATTGAGGTCCCCCATAACAATCATATTTCTTCCTACCAGCTGCTTCTGCAATTCCTCTTCAAACTCCTCCTTCTCTTCAGAAGCGCAGCCTACTTGTGGAGCATACACTTGCACTATTTCTACGGTCTCTCCCCTCAGTGCTACTTTCATCATCCTATCACTTATTCTCCTCACTTCTTTTAAACCATCTCGTACTACTACTCCCACTCCATTCCTCTTTCCCTCTTCGTTCCCACTCCAGTACAGTCTATAGCCTTTTCTCAGTACTCTCCTTCCTTCCCCTTTCCACTTTGTTTCTGCCAATCCCAATAAATCCAACTTCCTTCTTTCCATCATATCCACTATCTCCTCCACCTTCCCCGTCAGCGTTCTTAGGTTTAAAGTTCCAAATCTTAGTCCGTGTGTACAGCCGTGTCGTCGTCTATTAAATCCATCCTGTCCGAGGCTCGTTCCATTTTTGAAAGCATTTGGTTTTATTCACTACTGGCTTGCTGGGCCTATCGTAGCTTCACTAGAGCCCCGTTAGCCGTCACTTTTCAGGGTTCCTGTAGGACCTTCACAGCTACCGTAACGGTCCCGGGGCACACGAAGTCCCCACTGTACTTCGCCCCTACAGGCAATCCCCTACTTTGTGCCGTTGCCCGTCTCCCACGACGTGGACGAGGGGTTGGACTTATGGGAGATAGGGTGGAACGTTTGTATAGGGCAAAAAATAGTTTCCTGTATTACCCATTCTAATAGTGATTAAAATTTGTCTTTTTATGTGAGAAGTTATTCTACAAAGTTTTATTGTGATAGAACCACATCTTGAGGTGCCGCAAAATACTTGAACATAATGTTTTGTCTTTAAATTTTCAAATTTTCTAGAATTTTATTTTTTATTTTATTGATGTTTTTTTTATGTTTATTATTTCAATTTCCTTAAAACTATGCCTAAAATATTGCAATAAATTGACATTTGTTGTCCATCATTTTATAGGCCCACATAGTGGGTATTAAAATATAAATAAATGAAGGTTTTTCTTAAAAAATGTACTTTTGTGGCTTTGTCATAGTAAGACAGGCATAGATATGATATGGTATTGATTATTCTTTGACTAAAACTTATTTAAGGTACTTAGAATGTCTCCTTTCATTTTATAATACAGTGAAAATATTGAACCAAATCAGAGAGTAGAAAAGGTACTTAACCTAAGCAATAAAGTCATAACCATTGAGATAAGAACACACATTTATTCATAAAATGCAAATAATAGACAAATAAAGGCAAGCTAAATCAATATTCAATGTTCTCAAATACATTTTAGGTAAAGTGTTTCTTTGTTTCAAATTTTGGCATCATCTTGTGTGAAGCAATTTTGGCTTTGACAAATCCATTTCTTTCTTCTAGACCACAAACACAGAGTGATGATTCTGTTACAAGCTTGATTACTCTTTCCACTGCTTGTGTATGCCAGGGAAAACGTGGAAAATCAATAGAATGCATCAGGCCATCTTCTCTTGCTTCTCTTAGGGTACTTGGCTAAGTCCTCATCAGTTACGTGCTTTGTCATCGGTGGTTCCGTGATTGTTACATCAGCCCAATTGATCATGACGATGAAATCTTCAGCTTTGAAATTTAGTTTAGGTCCCACAAACTTCCGTTCCTCATTCTTCTGTTTTGACCTTTCCTTCAAAAGTCGTCGGAGGCCTAACTCTCTTATGAGTTTTCTCTCATCACTTAATATACAGACAAGCATGTTTTCAGGGTGAGCGTAGTATCCAATTCTTTGAATAACCGGGTCGATTGCTTTGAGATGTTCGTTGCAAAGGTAACGTGAGAACGAAATCAGTCTCCATAAGTGTTTGGCTCCATTTACACAAAAGGGCTTCAGCTTAATGTAAAACCAGATGGGAGCATACATCTTAACTATATACTCTGTTAAGGTTTTCAGGTTTTCTGAAGGGTTCTCTGTTCCAACATACAACCGGAGAATGCGACTGGCCAACGTCAGCCATCGTGAATGTGCCAACATTCCTGGTTTCTTCATGGTTAGATCAGGGAGGCAGATTACACTTGAGATTAATTTACACATTTCAAGTAAATACTTTTGATCGGTACTTAGATCTTGTTTCATTTCGAGGTCTGGAAGGTTGTCCTCAATCGGTGAGCACGTAACTACTGGAAGCTCATTACATTTTTCAAGTGGTTTGCCTAATACTCCTCCGAAAAACTCGTAAGGTCCTTATGTACTGTATATCCATCCATTGCACGAAACAGGTGGCGCAACGGCATCTCGTTGCAATGAAATAAACATATTGGCCACTGCAAAGACTTATGAATGTTCTTTTCTAATAGAGCGATAACACGATTATAAGCTCCAGTGTTTGTAGCAGTGCCATCACATCAAATATTGCAGTTACACTGTTCAAGTTCAAATCACAGTTACTATTGAAATACTCAATAATACTATCTTTGATGCCTTTACCTGTACCGGAGGCAGGAGCAACGTGCACCAGAAAAGGAGAACCAGGCTCTTCAACTAACGAAACGTGTTCTTCAACGAGTCTTTCTGTAAAATTTGTTCCCTATTTTCTCTTTTACAATCGTCTTATTGTTTCTGCCATCAAAAAACAACCCTTTGTTCTCTCCAACTTGTTTGTTGACACTGGTTGCAACTGCTTTTTTTTTTTCGATTACTGGCTCTAGCTCTTCGAATTTTCATCCTGTCAATGACGTTAGCTTTATTCTCCTCAGAAATAATTCCCACATCTTTAAGAACGGCACCTGCCATGGCTGCTGCAACCCTGTCTGAAACCCCAGTTATTTTTGTTAGTGCATCTTAGACACCTAAATCTGCCATTTTTGAGCAGAAATTAATAAATACAACTATTTTTTTTGCCGATCCAAATGTATTGAAATTTCGTAAATTTCACTTGAAAATCATAATTTCTAACCCTTTGCGGCACCTCTTACCCTACTCCAATCGTATTCAAACTTGATTTAATAATAGCAAAAGGCAACTTTTTATCACTATTACGTATTGAAATTAAAAACAATATTTTTACGTTCCACCCTATTGTTCAAGTCTTCAGTCTTTTGACTGGTTTGATGTAGCCTTCCATGCCTCATTGTCCTGAGCTAATTGTCTCATCTCTCCATAGCTACCACACCTTACATCTGAGGCAATCTGTTTAACATGTTCTAACCTTGGTTTTTGTCCTCGAGCCTTCCTTCAATAGTAATGTTATTGGTTTTACGTCCCTTTAGCTCCTCTGGCTTTTAGACGCCGGGGTGCCGGAATTTTGCCCCGAAGGGGATCTTGAACGTGCCAGTAAATCTATTGACAAGACGCCCTCGCATTTGCGCACTCTCAAATGCCAGCTGACTGCGCCAGGATATGAACCTGCAACCTTGGACCCAGCAGGCGAGAACGTTACCGCTGAGCCATGCAGCCAGCCCTTCCTTCAATAATTAAGTTTGCTCTCCTGGGTGTCTTAGTATGTGTCCTGCGAACCTATCTTTATCTCTTCATTAACAGTGGCTAGAAACATCTCTCCTCGCCCACTCATTTTAATGCTGCTTCATTTGTTACTGTATCTACCCATCTAATCTTCATCATTCTCGTGTAACACCAAATTTCAAACGCTTCAATTCTCCTCTTTCCTGCTGTGTCAACAGTCCAAGTTTCACTTCCATAGAGCGCTACCTCCAGACAAAGGCTTTCAAAAATGACTTTCTAATAACTATATCTCTATTTGGTGTCAACAGATTCCTTTTCTCTAGAAATGCTTTTCTTGCCTGAGCCTACCTACTTATTATATCCTCTTTGCTTTGGCATTATCTTTTCTTGTGTTTCTTTCATACCGATGTAACCTGAGGAATTATGGTATCTAGTGAAGGCTGCTACAAGCTATCAAAAGTATTTACAGTATGTTGATGAATTTTATTCTCATATCGGAAACATACAAATGTACAGTTGCTATACATATAAGAGTCATCATCATCATCTTGCACAGTTTCCAGCCACTGGCCGGGTCTGTTTGGAACACAAGCCTCTCCAACGTCTTCTGTCTTCCCACCATCTCTCAGCCTCCACCCTTGTCCAGTCTTCTCCTCTCTTCTTCACGCTTTCTTCCACCCCCTTCAGCCACCTGTCTCTCGGTCTTCCCCTCGGTCTCTTTCCTTCCCACTTCGTCTCATGTACTCTCCTGGGTATCCTCTTCTCCTCCATTCGTTTTACATGTCCATACCTTCTAAGTCTAGATTTCTCTATACCATCCTGTAATGGTTCCTCCTTCATTAATTCTCTGGTCCTCTCATTTCTTATTCTGTCCATCTTTGTAGCTCCAATACTGCTTCTCAAGAACCTCATCTCACTGGCCTGTATTTTGCTCTTCTCCCTTCCTTTCATAACCCAGGTCTCCGAGGCATACGTCAGGATAGGGACATAGTACGTCCGATAAAATTGTCTATTTATATTGTTACGGCTGTGAGTTTGTGTCATCGCTCGCCGCTTGAGTCACAACTGCCCCAGGGGCTGGGCTGTGGCTTGCCTCCTGTATTGCGCGCGCCTTATGCAACAGGGCTACTACAGACAAAGGGATAGTCCAGAAGATTCGTGACTGGACCAGCGGTGGAAACCTCGAGAAGCCGTGGACTCTGGATGGATCTAGAACCATTTATTGAGTCACCGGCCTGCTATATAAGAGTGACCCGTGAAGCAGTTGTGGTTGTGTTTTACGAGCTAGTGCGAGCGATTATCTTGTGCGACAGAAGTGTGGTGACGAAGTGCTGTGCGAGTTACGAAATCCTGTGACATTGTTTCTCCCAGCTTGTGGACAGCGAAATAGCCTGCAGCAAGTGATCGTAAGTAATTGTGGTCGGAGAACATAAATGAGAGGAACAGGTAGTTTCTGTCAAGGCCACCGTACTCATTAGGACAGATTAACTTCTGTGGTCTGTTGCAAGTGAAAGGGGCCAAGAGCGCATAAGGAAGAGATTTGAGGAAACTGGAATAAGGCTCCTAATTGCTTGTATTTGCTGACTAGTGTAATTTTCTGGCCGCAATAAAGTTAATTATTTCTTTAAGCTGTAATTGGTGTTGTGCTTTGTACCCCCACCGTAATCCAGTTAACAAAAGTGCCACTAGGGGGTGGCACGTAACAATTGGTGTCAGAAGTGGGATTACGAACTCAAGCACAACACCTGACGGTCCTGGTTTCAAAACCCGAGCAGGTCATTTTCTCTAATTTTCCTGTGAGTGCATGCCCTTTACAAGACAAACAACTAAAATGGAGGAGAAATTGGCAGCATTGCTTGAAAAGTTAAATGGCATGGAAACCAAGATGGAGGACGGCCAGAAGAAGTTAGCCGAGGACCTAACTGCCAAACTAGAAGACGGCCAGAAGAAGCTAGAAGACGGCCAGAAGAAGATGGAAGACGGTCAAAATAAGCTAGCGGAGGACCTAAAGAGGATAGAGGACGGCCAGAAGAAGATGGAAGACGGTCAGAATAAGTTGACACAGGACCTGAAGAAATTAGAACTGGGTCTGCGTGAGGAAGTCACGGCAGTGGAAAAGAAGTTCGACGCCTTACAAGTGGAAGTTGCCGAGCTGCGCCAACGCCCGCTGATGGGGGTGGAGGAGAAATTCAACGTCTTACAAAAGGAAGTTGCCGAGCTGTGCCAACGACCGCTGATGGGGGTGGAGGAGAAATTCAACGCCTTACAAGTGGAAGTTGCCGAGCTGTGCCAACGCCCGCTGATGGGGGTGGAGGAGAAATTCAACGCCTTACAAAAGGAAGTTGCCGAGCTGCGCCAACGCCCACTGACGGGGGTGGAGGAGAAATTCAACGCTCTAAGAGAGGAAGTTGCCGAGCTGCGCCAACGCCCGCCCACCGTTACACCGGGAATATTAGGAACGGGACATAGCAGAGTGACGCCCCCAACCTTCGACGGAAAGGTCCCGTGGAGCACCTACTTACGTCAGTTCGAGGCGGCCTGTTCCATAAATAACTGGAACAGCACAGAAAAGGCTACAGCTCTCATTGTAGCGCTGAGAGGTGACGCCCTTAACGTCCTTCAGGCCATCCCGACTGGATCCCAGGACTACGCTTCCCTGATCGCCCATATGGAGTCCCGATATGGAGATAGCCATCTTCAGCAGGCCTATCAGATGCAGCTCCGGACACGGGTACAGAAGAACGCGGAAACCCTGCAGGAGTTCGAGATGGACATCGCATGCCTCGTAAGGCTCGCCTACCCAACAGCGCCGGCCGACTTTCTGGAGCAGATAGCGACGCAGACTTTCACCGACGGGCTACGGGACTCGGACACTCAACAGGCGCTGCGTCTTGCGCGCAATAAGACCCTGGCAGATGCGCTGAGCCACGCACTTGAGTTCGAGACGGCAAAACAGGCATCTAGAATGCACGCGCGGGTGCGTCAAGTGGACGTCGACGAACCAGTAAAAACCAACGTGACCAAGCCCCTGGCCGACGAATTAATGGAGGCGCTAAGCCGTTTCTTCGATAGTCGCGGTACCACCAGCAACGACACAGCCGGAAGACAACCGGAGAAGCGGCCCGGAAGAGGACTACCGACCTGCTGGGCCTGCGGTAAGAAAGGCCACCTGAGCAAGGACTGCGGTGATCGCCGCCGCCGAGGGTATCCGACGGGAAATCAGTCGTCTGAAAACCGCGCGGCCCAGGGAAACGAGTATTAGCCAGCCTTGGGGGGCAAAGGTTGGCTTGTGACAGTCGTCAAGCCCCAGCAGTCCAAGTGCGTGTGACGAAGTTACGGAGGGACAATAGCAGCCTGATGGTCGACGGAGTCGTCAACGGGGTGAGCTGGCCCATGCTGATCGACACGGGAGCGTCGAGGACCATCGTCAATCCCACCGTGATCCCGAAGTGGAGAGTGCAACCCACACAAAGGAACCTCCAGCTAATAACCGCGACCGGAGAGACCGCACCGGTACATGGCGAGGCATCACTGGAGCTCGTCATTGGTCGACGGGTGGTGAAGCATCCAGTGCTTGTGGCTGACGTATCAAGCGAAGTGATCATCGGACTGGACTTCCTGGACCAGAACAACATCATCTTGGACTTGAGTACCAACACTCTGCACTTCGGAGGTGAGGAACTTGCTTTGCAACCTGCGCACGAGTCCATCACCGCACGACGAGTAAGGCTGAGAGAAGACGTCATCGTTCCCGCCAGGACGGAAGTCAGCGCTGCCGTAATTGTCGACGGAACTGCTGAGGGAGTGGCGGCTGTCATCGAGCCAAAATATGAGGACATCCAGACAAAAGGATTGCTAGTTGCCAAGACCCTCATCAACACGACGTCTCGGCCGTACGTCCGCCTGTCCAACCTGAACGACTACGACATTACGGTTCACCGGGACACCAACCTAGGAGTCTGCGAGCCCGTTACCTGGATTGCCCGCATCACCGACACGACGGGCGGACACCTGCAGACGGACAACCGAAGAAGACACACACTGCCAGAAGAACTACAGAAGCTGTACCAAGGATCCCAGGACCATTTAGACGAGGAACAATCACGCCAACTTCAGGACCTGCTACGCGAATTCCAGGATGTCTTCTCCGTGGGGAGCAAAGACTTCGGCAGGACAAGCTTGGTCCAGCACAGAATCGACGTTGGGGACAGCGCACCGATTAGGGCCCCATTCCGACGTGTCCCGCTCGCCAAGCAAGCCGAAGTCGACCGGATGGTAGAAGAGATGAAGGAGCAAGGGGTGATCGAGCCATCACATAGTCCTTGGAGTTCTCCGGTCGTGCTAGTGAAGAAGAAGGACGGTTCCACCAGGTTCTGCGTGGACTACAGGCGGGTGAACGACGTCACGAAAAAGGACAGCTACCCTCTACCCCGGATCGACGACACGCTGGACACCATATCAGGATCAAGATGGTTCTCCACCTTGGATTTGAAGAGTGGCTACTGGCAGGTGGAGGTCCACCCTAAGGACCGCGAGAAAACGGCGTTCTCTGTGGGCAGCGGGCTCTGGCAGTTCACCGTCATGCCATTCGGTCTGTGCAACGCCCCTGCAACCTTCGAAAGGCTAATGGAGTCCATTCTGAGGGGACTACACTGGAAGACCTGCCTGGTATACCTAGACGACGTCATCGTTCTGGGGAGGAGCTTCGAGGAGCACTACAGCAACCTGAAGGAGATCTTGTTGAAGCTACGGGCTGCCCAGCTGAAGTTGAGCCCCAAGAAGTGTCAGCTCTTCCAGAAGCGGGTCCAGTACCTTGGGCATATCGTCTCCGAGGAAGGGGTGCGCACCGACCCAGAGAAGACCGCAGCTGTGAGGGAGTGGCCAGTTCCGAAGGACAAGTCGCAACTACGAAGCTTCCTGGGACTCTGCACTTATTATCGTCGCTTCGTGAGAGAATTCGCCGACATCGCCAAACCTTTACATCGACTGACCGAGAAGGACCAACTCTTCACGTGGACAGCAGAATGCCACAATGCCTTCGAGCAACTCAAGCAGGCTCTGTGCACCGCGCCTATTCTGGCCTACCCCAGACCTGGAACAAGGTTCATCGTCGATACCGATGCCAGCGACTTTGGCATAGGGGGAATCCTGTCGCAGGTAGTGGACGGCGAGGAGAGAGTAGTGGCCTACTTCAGCAAGGCCTTGTCAAAGCCAGAAAGGAACTACTGCGTCACCAGGAAGGAGCTGCTCGCCATCGTGAAGACCATTGAACACTTCCACAAGTACCTGTACGGGCAAGAATTTCTCATCAGGACCGACCATGCATCCCTGCGGTGGCTCCTGAACTTCAAGCAGCCCGAGGGTCAACTCGCGCGGTGGTTAGAGAGGCTTCAACAGTATAACTTTGAGATTCAGCACAGGAAAGGCCAACTGCATTCTAACGCCGACGCCCTGTCACGAAGACCGTGCCCAGAAAACTGCACCTCCTGTGCCCGAAGGGAGGAGAACACCGGGATACAGTGCCGAAGGACTACCGTGGAACTTCAAGGGAGCTGGAGCCGCGAATCTTTCACGCGGGCGCAAGCGGAAGATGATGACCTGGGACTGATAGCCGAATGGAAGAGGGCCTGTGTCCCCAGACCCGGGTGGAACATTGTGAGTGACTGCAGCCCAAAGTTTAAGTCCTACTGGGCACAGTGGGACTCGCTGATTGTAAGGGATGGCCTCATCTGCCGTACCTGGGAGAGCACCGACGGGAAGACATCTCGGGAACAAGTCGTCGTTCCAAAGGCTATGACGGAGGAAGTCCTGAAGGAAGTTCATGGAGGATCATCTGGTGGACACCTAGGGATAAAGAAGACCCTGGAGAAGCTGAGAGAGCGGTTCTACTGGATCGGATGCCGAACAGACGTGGAGAACCACTGCGCGAGGTGCCACGATTGCGCAGCCAGCAAGGGCCCAGGACGAAGACGACGGGGTCCACTGTAGCCCTACAACGTGGGCGGCCCCATGGAGAGAGTGGCCATCGATGTTGCTGGGCCATTCCCGTTAAGTGAGGCAGGGAACCGCTACATATTAGTCGTCAGCGACTACTTTACCAAATGGCCGGAGGCGTATGCGCTCCCTAACCAAGAAGCTGCGACGATTGCAGAGACCCTGGTGAAGGAATTCGTCAGCCGGTACGGAGTACCCCTGGAGCTGCACTCCGACCAAGGGAGGAACTTCGAGTCGCAGGTGTTCCAGAACCTATGCCAGCTGCTGGGAATCCGGAAGACAAGGGCAACGCCACTACACCCTCAGTCCGACGGGATGGTAGAGCGATTCAATCGCACCATCGAGAACCATCTTCGAATAGTCGTCAGCGAGCACCAGAGGGATTGGGACAAACATCTTCCACTATTTCTCCTGGCCTACCGCGCCGCCGTGCATGAAGCCACCGGGTGCACACCAGCCCGGGCCATGTTTGGGAGGGAGCTCCGTCTACCTGTCGATCTTGCCTTTGGCCGACCTGGGAATGATCCGATCCCGGTAAGCCAGTATTGTCAAGAACTGGTCGACCAACTGGAGGACGTGCACGCGTTCGCGAGGAGGAAACTGCGGATCGAGACCGACCGAATGAAGACCCGATACGACCAGCAGACGGATGCCGGCGGATTCCACGAGGACGACCTGGTCTGGCTCTTCAACCCATTACGGAAGAAAGGCCTGTCACCCAAACTGCAGAAGTCCTGGGAGGGCCCGTACCGAGTCGTGAAACGGATCAACGATGTCGTCTACAGGATCCAGCGGAGCCCGAGGGCGAAGATGAAGATCGTGCATCGAGATCGCCTGGCAGCCTACGGAGGGACACAGACGGACCGATGATTGATCGCGACGATCAGCCTTTTTAGGAAGGGGGTGGTGTTACGGCTGTGAGTTTGTGTCATCGCTCGCCGCTTGAGTCACAACTGCCCCAGGGGCTGGGCTGTGGCTTGCCTCCTGTATTGCGCGCGCCTTATGCAACAGGGCTACTACAGACAAAGGGATAGTCCAGAAGATTCGTGACTGGACCAGCGGTGGAAACCTCGAGAAGCCGTGGACTCTGGATGGATCTAGAACCATTTATTGAGTCACCGGCCTGCTATATAAGAGTGACCCGTGAAGCAGTTGTGGTTGTGTTTTACGAGCTAGTGCGAGCGATTATCTTGTGCGACAGAAGTGTGGTGACGAAGTGCTGTGCGAGTTACGAAATCCTGTGACATTGTTTCTCCCAGCTTGTGGACAGCGAAATAGCCTGCAGCAAGTGATCGTAAGTAATTGTGGTCGGAGAACATAAATGAGAGGAACAGGTAGTTTCTGTCAAGGCCACCGTACTCATTAGGACAGATTAACTTCTGTGGTCTGTTGCAAGTGAAAGGGGCCAAGAGCGCATAAGGAAGAGATTTGAGGAAACTGGAATAAGGCTCCTAATTGCTTGTATTTGCTGACTAGTGTAATTTTCTGGCCGCAATAAAGTTAATTATTTCTTTAAGCTGTAATTGGTGTTGTGCTTTGTACCCCCACCGTAATCCAGTTAACAAAAGTGCCACTAGGGGGTGGCACGTAACAATATAGCACGTATCCAATGCTGAGCAACATCCAAGGTGCTCGGAGTGGCTTGCAGGAGATCTTCCACTGCACAAGATGAAGGGCACAGATGGCAATGAAGCATGTATTTTGTGGTTTGTTCTTGTCCACATTCGCAAGACTTGTCTTTTGTACTGAGGCCCCATCTCCTCAGATTGTCTCGGGATCTTCCAACTCCCAATCGTAACCTATTCAGAGACTTCAACACCAACCAGCTTTCATTTTGTCCGGGTGGTAGTTCATCCTCTTGTATCCAACCCCTATCCAACCCCAGGGGTTGCCTTCTTCCATAAATCCAGCCTTGCCTTCTCCGGTGAGACGGTAAGCATCTCTGATGTCCTCAGGAAGCTGTTTCGGGACCTCAGCCGTTGCTGAGGAGGATTATATGCATGGAGTGGGTGGGCGCTGTTCTCTTCCACTCGCAGCCTCTCCCTGTTGGCAGCCACCTCTCTGCGTACACAAGGTGGTGCTATTCCAGCCAGGTAGTGGAGCTTTTCTGTTGGGGTAGGTTTTAAGCAACTTGTTATCAACCTGCCGGTTTTGTTCAGAGCTGTATCTACCTGTCGGGCATGAGTTGACCTGGACCAAACAGGGGAAGCAAATTCAGCAGTAGAAAAGCACAATGCCATTGCAGAAGTGCGAGTAGTCTCTGGATGTGAGCCCCATTGTGTCCCTACCAGTTTGCGAATCGGGATGTTTAGAGTCGAGATTTTCATTTTGTTATTCTTTCAGTGGGTTTTGAATATAAGAGCTCTATTAAGGGTTACTCCCAGGTATTAAGGGCTGTGACAATGCTGCAATCTGATACCTGACCATTCTATGTGTAACTCACGATGAGCCTTATGTGGAAGGCGCATACTTGTCTTAGATGGATTTGGTCTGAGTTGGTTCCAACTGGAGTAACTTGATAGATTTCTCAGAGCAGATGTCAGATTTCTTTCCATTGATTCAAAACTTACGCTCTGGTCAGCAAGGGCTAGGTCGTCTACATACAAGAAGCTTCTTGTGTCTGGAGTCAGTGGCTGATCGTTGGTATAGATGTTGAAGAGAATTGGAGCCAGGACGCTTCCCTGAGGTAGGCCATTTTTCTGTACTCCAATGACTGCATTGACCATGGACGTCCACAAAATACCTACGGTTTTGAAGGAGAGTGCTGATACGTCTAACTACTGTCGACCAAAGTATTATGTGCACTCGAGTTTGAAGGTTGTTTGTGAAGTAACCAATAGACCTACATAAAATCCAATGACATAATCGTTTTCGTCGTTCTATTTTTCGTTAGTTCATGTAGGTTTGGAATTTTTAATTTATATTTTAATATTTTTTATCGCAGTTGGAACACAAAAAGTGCACGTTTTTAATCTTGTTTCAACCATGCGTCACATTTAAGAATTATCTCAAACACTCGTCATCAGATCGAATCCAAATTTTAACACAATATACATTGGAATGTTATATAACAGGTTTCTTAGTTTCAAAATTGTGTGTGTCCAAGAAACAAAGTTATTATTTTTGTAAGGTAACTTTTTCTCGGCTCGGGGTGGTTGGAAAATGTAGTTCTTGGTTGCGTTGTAATCGTTATACATCAAAAACTTATGCTGTATGACTGTGAAATACGTAAATGAATTCACTTATTTTATATCGGTTTGTATTTGTACGAGGAAATAACACATGGTTCACCAGTTAGCCGCTCCGGGAAAAGCTGTACAGCGTTGCCGAAATGGTGCCCACACGCATCATGGCGCGTCTCGCTCGGAAGTGATGGGCTCCATCACAGCAACGCTGTTCAGCTCTCCCGGGAGCGGGTAGCTGGTGAACGATGTGTTATTTCCGCCTACAAATACAAACCGATATAAAATAAGTGAGTTAATTCACGTATTTCACAGTCATACAGCTTAACTTTTTGATGTATAAGGATTACAACGCAACCAAGAACTACATTTTCCAACCACCCCGAGCCGAGAAAAAGTTATCTTACAACAATGATAACAACTTTGTTTCTTGGACACACAAAATTGTGAAATTAATAAACCAGTTATACAACATGCCAATGCATATTATGTTAAAATTTGGATTTGATCTGATGACGGGCTTTTGAGATAAAATTCTTAAATGTGACGCATGGTTGAAACGCGCTTAAAAACGAGCACTTTTTGAGTTCCAACTGCGATAAAAAATATTAAAATATAAATTTAAGAATCCAAACCTACATGAACTAACGTAAAATCGGACGACGAAAATGTTGATTGTATTGGATTTTATGTAGGTCTATTGGTTACTTCACAAACAACCTTCAAACTCGAGTACACATAATACTTTGGTCGACAGTAGATGGAAATCCTTGATCATACTGTACAACTTGGCATGGAGTAACCGATGATGGACAGTGTCGTACGCTGCTGATAGATCCTCAAAGACCACACCTGTCACCCGCATAGTTTCAAAACCATTCTCTATGAACTGAGCAAGGTTTAAAAGTTGCCTTGCACAGCTTTTATTTGGTCGAAATCCTGCTTGTTCAGGAATGAGAAGAGGGTCAATTGCACATAGAATTCTACTGAAAATCATACGTTCAAATAGTTGATATAGGTGGTTCAGAAGACTAATTAGCCTGAAGTTCTTTGGATGGTTTGCTTCTTTACCATGTTTGAGAAGGCCTATCACCCTGCTCTTTCGCCAGATCCTTGGAATTTGGTACTTGCTCATGCAATTATTGAAAAGCTGCGGATCCACTATTGTTGCTGGCCCGAAATTCTTAATTTGTTCCCTATGGATGTCATCTAAACCGGGTGCTTTACCAGATTTGCTCTCCTTGATAGTCTTGTTTAGAGTTCTGATATCTCAAATGGGAGTGTAAGATCACACCTTTGCGCCTGGACCTCTTGGTGTATTTTAGGTACTTTTAATTCTGTGACTGCCTTTCCCATTCATGAGTAACTGGTGGGCAATCGGATCTGCAGTGATGTTGGAATGTGCATTGGATCTAGTTGGGTCATTATTAAGTCGTTTCAATAATCTCCACGCTTCATGGCTGTTTCTGGATAGATCAAGTTCTTCTATATTTTGAATCCAAGAATCCGTTCTGGATTCTTACAGAGATGTGAAGAGTTTATTCCCAGCCGCCAATGTTGCCTCGCCGAATTGATCATCTTCAAATAACACCTTATACTCAGGATATTGAGCAGTAAGTTCTGAAGTAAGACCAGGGATGTATGATGTTCGACAACCCAGAGGAATGGCCATTCTGGAACATCTCTTTACAGTCTCCACGAAAGTATCATAGGATTCGGGTGTAGATTCTATAGTGGAAACTGCAGCATCCAGCTTATCTGTAAACTTCGGCCAGTTGGCTTTCCGGAAGTTAAACCTCCTTCTGAATGAAACTGTCTGTGGTCTAACTGCTGCGTATATTTCCCACAGGATAGTCCCGTGTTGTGTATTTGGAATAGGGTTGCAGACTGTTTTTATGCACTGTTGTGAGATGCTTTCACTGCTGAAAATCAGATCTGGGTTATAGCTGCGTTTCCATCTGCCACAGTTAAAAGATGCAGGCTGCTTAGGATCATGTATAGGGCTCAGATAATTGCCTTCCGCCCATTCTTGCAATGCCACCTCATTCTCATCATGCTCATCATTGTGCTGTGGCAGTTAGTCACCAATTACCGTATATACCCGAATGTAAGACGAGGTTTTTTCCCACTTTTTGTGTTATAAAAACTAGGGGTCGTCCTTATATTCAGGGTATTAAATTTTTTTTTTTATTTTTTTTTCCCAAGGATTTGAAAAATTGTTATTTGCAAAGTAGTATGTGGTCTTGGCATCTTGTAACTCGCAACGAATCAATGCGTTAATGAAGATTAAAATATGGTTTGTTATGTTTAATTACCATGCATATACGAATAGCGTACATTTTGAGGTTAGGATTTACGCATACACGTCATTTCAAGCGGATAAATTATATGTTCGAAAGCATACAGAAATATGTTTTAAAACAATATTTACGAGAACAACCAGTCAGTTTTACGAGCAGTAATTTTGTGATCAACGTATCTTAATTTAATAAAGTCTCCCATTCTTGAACAAAGAAATTCTCGAGTATGTCTTGGAAAAGCGGGCAGAGGGATTTCCGATAACACGAGATGTTATAAAAATGAAAGCACTACCTTAAGTGCAAGTTATGAGTTAGCGAGTATTTTTTTTTGAAAAAATCTGTAAGAGGCAGTTGATAACTAGGCCTCGTCTTATATTCGGGGTCGTCTTACATTCGGGTATATACGGTACTATTTGTGTATGCTGGTTATAAAAGTTACCTGATACATTGGATTTGAAATCAGCACCTGGTGGTTTGTATATGGATGGGATTGTACAGCCTCTGATTTCCAGATTTAGAACTTCAAGATCACTTGCCTCATAAGAGGCTGTTTATATCACCTGTATTGGACAAATAAAGCAATTCCGTATTTGAAATGAGCGTCTTTCAAGAGCCAATCACATTCCACTTATTTTCGGTCGGCGCATTTCACAGCTTCTATGAGTCTCCTGTATGCACAGTACATCACACTTGGTTTGATAATTAGGCTGCAGGGAGAGTTGATGGTAGGATGAGTTCTTGGTTCAAGGTTGTTACAGGAGTGAGGCAAGGTTTTTATCCTCTCATCACTACTGTTTATTGTAAATATGGACCATTTGCTGAAAGGCATAAACTGGCTAGGTGGGATTCAGTTAGGTGGAAACCAGGTAAGTAGTCTGATGACTGACTCCGTCAAAAGCTTGCAAGTCAACATGTTTGAACTTGAACAGAAATTTAGGAGTGTAGTATGAAGATCAGGTGGAACAGTTTAAGTACTTGCGCTGTGTGTTCTCTCAGGATGGTGGTGTGGGAAAAGAAATAGTTGAGGTGTGGAAAAGCCAATGCAGCAAGTTCTCAGTTGCGATCTACATTATTCTGTAAGAAAAAAGTTAGTGTAGCATCGCAACTCTCATTACATTGCTCAGTATTTAGACCAGTGGTTCTTAACCGGTGGCCCGCGAGTGCCTCGGGAGTGGTCCGCAGGAGAGAAGGGTTCACCAGCTCGTATAAAAAAGTGGCCAATAAATGGGGGTTTCGAAAACGATGTGCGTATTCGCGGTGATGACTATCAGATTTTGAATTGAAATATATTTAAAATAAAGTGTTGTTGAGGACAGGTTACAACTGATTTGGTGAATTGGGGGGAGGGGTGGGGGTGGTCCGTGCATGATTCAATTTCAGGCTGAGTGGTCCGCAGACTTCTACGGGTTCAGAACCACTGATTTAGACTGACCTTGCTGTATGAAGCGAGAGCTGGGTATATTCAGGATATTTGATACATATGCTAGAGGAAAGTAGCCAAAAGAAATCAGAAACCCCTATTGACTCCAAACTAGAAGGTTGAGAACCTAAGTAGGAGACTTCTGATATTTAGGAAGCAAAATAACCTTTGATGGACGAAGCTCGTGACATTTTGTTAGCAAGTGTAAGAAGTAAAAGTGAAGCAGGTTGCTAGCCTTACTAACACAGGGCCCCTTGAGTTTCACCTCGGAGAACAAACAAACGAGCGTGTTGAGTAGGCCTAGCCGTCTCAGAATATGTCCAGGATGTCAGCTCCTAGCCCATAGTAACTGGTATCCCGACTCTCAGGACCTCTTACTAGTCCATTCAGACGTTGCCCAAGGACGTTGCTACACCATGATTCATTGAATGTGAATTAGGGCCAAAATATATTGGGCTAATATATTAATAATAGTTGGGCTCTGTTTAAGATGTTGACCGATTGAAGAGAAATCTTATAGTATTAGCTAGAAAGCACTAAGAGAAACTAGCAATGATGCGATTCAGTTTACATAATTGCATATCAGTCAACACGTGAGTGCCCATTTGGATTGGGCGGGGAGTAATTATAAGTATTGTCTGCAGGTATGACATCTGGCGTGGCAGCCCAGTGCTGTGCCCCGACTGCTGTAGAAGCCCTGCCCTTGCTGGCATGGACAGTGGACGGAGTCTGCAGTACTGCAGGAAATATTGCATGAATTATTTATACACTTATAACACAACTCTCGTACGGGGCCGATAACCTCGATGTTAGGCCCCTTAAAACAACAATCATCATCATCATCATCATCATCATCATCATCATCACATAGGTGGGGGGTTAATTGGATGACACATTTTGTTTGTCATGCTGTGATTTATATGATTCACATAAAATGTTGAAATAAATATGGAAAAGGGAATTTCAAACTAATTTGATATAAATAGGAAAGCAAAATACAATGTTTTTAGGGTATGCTTTAAAGTACAGTTCAAGAAGGAGATGCAAAATACTATGTCGGGCAAATGTTGGATTGTTTCATTGTTGAGTTTTGGTGGAGAAAAGTAAAGCGAAGAGGTATTGTCTGCAGGTATGACATCTGGCGTGGCAGCCCAGTCCTGTGCCCCGACTGTGCCCATGCTGGCATGGACAGTGGACGGAGTCTGCAGTACTGCCGCCTGCGTAAAGAGCTCAGCGAGGATGGAGAACAGCTTCTGTCCGACTTGAGCTACCTTCAGCATCTCTACTTAGGCTCTGATTGGTTGGACGACCAGGGAGAACACGAGCTGCTGCCACCACAGGTACTATCTTATTACTAATAAATAACCCCTCGCACTACAGCCCATGAATGGCCTAGGCCTACCAAGCTACCGCTGCCCAGCCATTTGCCCTACAGATATTGGGGTGACGCGTGGTCAGTGCATCGGGTCCCCTCGTCCGTTAATCTTGGTTTTCGTGACTGGGGCGGTCTCGCTGTCAGACAGCTACTCAATTGCCCTCACGTCAGTTTCTAAAATCCCCGACGGAGCCGAGAATCAAACCCGGGGCCTCCTGGTAAGAGGCAGGCATGCTTCCCCAACAAAACGGAGCTGGCACAGGTACTATCGTGTGTAGGAGGAGGAGGAGTAGAAGTGTGTTGAAACATTAGGCGAAGAGAAATTCTCTACACAAGTGTCAACATGAAATGAGGGAAAATAAGTAAATTACATTAATTATGAATATTGAAATAAATTGAATATACTAAACTTTAAACATTCATACTTTGCTTCAGTGGTGGACACAAAATGCAGTTCAGACAATAAACTAAAGTGTATTGTTAAATTTCATTAAAATTGGTAGTCTAAGCGAACATTTGTCAATTATTGCAAAATTGTCATCTACGTACCTTTCCCAAAAATGAATTCCGTGGATATGACTAATGATACCTGTGTGCTCAAGGTTATCCAAGTAAATATCAACCAGAATTCCTAATAGATAATTCCAGAATTTTGGATAACCTACAAGGTAATAGACATAGCTTTTACCAATGTTGTAAAAGTCTATTTGGTGCTTACTAACTTTAGCGAGGTATATCTGGTGAACATTTAACTGGACCTTATGGTGTTTGTTTACTTGTATTTTAGTTTTTTAATGCCCTATAATTCTTTTTATTATTTGAACTTTAGAAGCTGCAGTGTCTTTCTCCTGCTGGAGAGCCTTCACATGAGCTGCAAATGTACGATGACGAGTCAAGTTACACTCGGAGCTTACCGGTTCGTTTGGTGGAGTATCGCTCTCTGAAGGAGGAGCTGGGTGAAGTCGAGGCAAAGGTAAGCAGCATGAAATATTCATCTCTTATCCTATCGAGGCTGGGATAATCTTTAAAAAATTCCATACACGATGTATTTCCTCATGTCATCATCATCTTGCACAGTTTCCAGCCACTGGCCGGGTCTGTTTGGAACACAAGCCTCTCCAACGTCTTCTGTCTTCCCACCATCTCTCAGCCTCCACCCTTGTCCAGTCTTCTCCTCTCTTCTTCACGCTTTCTTCTACCCCCTTCAGCCACCTGTCTCTCGGTCTTCCTCTCGGTCTCTTTCCTTCCCACTTCGTATCGTGTATCCTCCTGGGTATCCTCTTCTCCTCCATTCGTTTTACATGTCCATACCATCTAAGTCGAGATTTCTCTATACCATCCTGTAATGGTTCCTCCTTCATTAATTCTCTGGTCCTCTCATTTCTTATTCTGTCCATCTTGGTAGCTCCAATGCTGCTTCTCAAGAACCTCATCTCACTGGCCTGTATTTTGCTCTTCTCCCTTCCTTTCATAACCCAGGTCTCCGAGGCATACGTCAGGATAGGGACATAGTACGTCCTGTTCTGAGGGACATCCTTGCTCCATAACATGCTTCTCACACTCCTCCGGAATGCTTCTGCCTGTCTCCCCCGCTCATTTATTGCTCTATCGTTTCTTCCATTATCTTGTATCAGGCTTCCCAGATACTTGAAACTCTCCACTTTCTTCAGCTGTTCCCCACCAATTGTTATTCCCGTTGTGGTTCTTTCCTTCTTCCTTGTTGTGATCACCATCTCACTCTTATTTACGCTAAATTTCATCCCATATCCTTGTATTATTCCTTCCCACACGTCCAACTGTTCCTGTACCTCCTCCTCCTTGTTTCCCCAAATCATCAAATCATGTGCAAAAACCCTTGCTTTCATCTTTCCTTCCCCAATTACTAGTGCCACTCGGGTTTCCTTCCACCTCTTCTTACTACTTGTCCTCCCACATACTGCTTCTGCTGCATCTACTAGTGTCTTCTTAAATCTAGCCCATTCCTCTTCCACCCCTCTTTCTTCATCTGTTGGAATTCCTTCCTTTGCCATTTTGAGGTACTCGACCCTTCTATCTCCTTTTTTCAGTTTCCATATCCTTATACGTCTTTCCTGGTTCTCCGTCCCTTTCTTCACCTTACTCCCTCTCAGGTTCATTACCAGCAATCGATGGTCACTATCCAAGTTCTCCGATGGTATAACCTTGATGTCCGTGTTGTTCTTATTTACCGTATTTACTCGAATACGACCCGCCCCTGAATAAGACCCGCACCCTGATTTTGAAGAACAACATGAAAAAAAAAATTTTTTTTACTCAACACTATTTACAATCTTTACTAAATAATAAATTAGCACCAAATCAAACAATGGCCAAGCAGGGGTTGGCCTCATATTGAGTAGGAAACTTGGACAGCGGGTGAAATATTATGAACAATATAGTGAACGGATTATTGTAGCAAAAATCAATACTAAACCTACCTGCACCACAGTGGTACAAGTCTATATGCCTACCAGTCAAGCTGTTGATGAGGATGTTGAAAAGGTCTACGAAGAAATAGACGAAATTCTGAGGTATATCAAGGGTGATGAAAATGTTATAGTAATGGGAGATTGGAATGCTGTGGTAGGAAAAGGGAGAGAAGGGAAGATAGTAGGAGATTTCGGATTAGGTGAAAGGAATGATCGAGGAAGCAGGCTGGTAGAATTCTGCACCGATCATCAGTTGGTCATAGCTAACACCTTATTCAATAACCACAATAGAAGAATATACACATGGATGAGACCAGGAGATACAGGGCGTTACCAAATCTACTTCATTATGGTCAAGCAGAGGTTTCGAAACCAGATTTTGGATTGAAAAACATATCCTGGTGCTGACATAAACTCTGACCACAATCTGGTTGTAATGAAATGCAGATTAAAGTTGAAGAAACTGAAGAAAAGTCAAAAGCCAAAAAGGTGGGCAATAGACAGACTGAAAGAGAAGGATGTAAATGAAAGATTCAAGAAGAGTATAAAGGAAGGACTAATGAAAAACCCTAAACAAACTTCAATTGCAGACGAATGGGCCCTTTTGAAGAATGAAATAACAAAATCCGCAGAAGAAAGCATTGGTAGGAAAGAAAGAATAGGTAGAAAACCGTGGATCACTCAGGATATACTAGAATTGATGGATGAAAGGCGGAAACACAAGAATGTAAGAGATGAAAAGGGGAAAGCAGAATACAGACGTCTGAGAAATGAGGTTAACAAGAAGTGCAAGGAAGCGAAAGAAGAATGGTTGAAAGAGAAATGTGCAGGTATAGAAAATTGTCTGAAATTAGGAAAAGTAGACACAGCTTATCGAAGGATTAAGAATACTTTAGGGGAAATGAAGACTAAGTGCTGTAATATTAAGGACACAACTGGAAAGCCTCTAATAGATAGGGAAGAAAAGGTTGAGAGATGGAAAGCTTACATAGAGTGTTTGTATAAGGGAAAAGAGATTGAGAATCCTGTAATGGAAAGGGAGGAGGAAATTGATGAGGATGCGAAAGGAGATTTAATATTGAGATCAGAATTTGATAGAGCTTTGGAAGACTTAAGCAGGAACAAAGCACCAGGCATAGATGATATACCGATTGAGTTGGTACGCTGCATAGGTGATGAAGGTCTGATCAGGTTATTTCACTTGGTGTGTAGGATTTATGAGACAGGTGAGGTACCCCCTGATTTCAAGAAGAATGTAATCATCCCTATACCAAAGAAAGTGGGAGCTGACAGATGTGAAGATTACCGTACAATCAGCTTGATTACTCATGCTTCAAAGATCCTGTCTAGAATAATTTACAAGAGGATTGAAAGCCAAATAGAAACGGAGGTGGGTGAAGACCAGTTTGGTTTCAGGAGAAATGTAGGAACAAGGGAAGCTGTACTAAGTCTTAGGCTGATTTTGGAAGGTAGAATAAGGAAAGATAAGAGAACGTTCATGGCTTTTGTAGACTTAGAAAAGGCTTTTGATAACGTTGATTGGACTAAATTGTTTGACATTTTGAAATCGATTGGAATAAAGTACAGGGATAGGAGGGTGATATACAATCTGTACAGAAACCAGACAGCAGTCATTCGAGTTGAAGGACATGAGAGAGAAGCTGGTATTCAGAAAGGTGTAAGGCAAGGCTGCAACTTATCACCCATACTTTTCAATCTTTACATTGAACAAGCAATGAAGGAAATTATAGAAAAATTTAAAGTGGGAGTGAAGATTCAAGGAGAAATAATTTCAACTCTGAGATTTGCTGATGACATCGTCATCTTGGCCGACAAGCCTGAGGATTTGAATGAGTTTTTGAATGGTATGGACTCCGTCTTACGGAAAGAATTCCTGATCAAAGTTAATAAATGTAAAACAAAAATACTAATAATAATAATATTATCGTATGGCCTCGGGTGCCTGGTGCAAGCTTTGTTAATTGACACCCAGAGGGTAGCTTGCATGTCGAATTTCGTCGTTCCTTTGAACGCTATGAAAGTCAAGGAGGTTAGATATCTAAACTCCTTGACACTACAGCGCTTTCAAGTAGAGAATGGAGGAACTTTGTGTTGGCGGAAAATCCCGAGATTAATTTTGCCATTGAACACGGCCTACTGAATTCAAATGGGTTCTTTAACATGCCAACAACGTATGACATGAGTGTCGTGATTTTTGTCGCCTTCAAAAATCACTTACCACGACCAGGGGTGAACCTGCAATCTTGGGGTTGGTAGTTCGACACTATAACCACTCACCCACCGTGGCAAGCTACAAAAATACTGGAATACAGCCGAAATAAATCTGAAACCTCTATGGAGATCAAATTGACAGGTGAGAAGCTGAAGGAAGTAGGAGACTTCTGTTACTTAGGAAGCAGAATAACCAGTGATGGACGAAGCAAAGAGGATATAAAAAGTAGATTGGCTCAGGCAAAGAAAGCATTTCTACAAAAAAGGAATCTGCTGACATCGAATATAGATTTAGGTATTAGGAAGTCATTTTTGAAAGCCTTTGTCTGGAGCGTGGCGCTCTATGGAAGTGAAACTTGGACTATTGGTGCAGCAGAAAAGAGGAGAATTGAAGCATTTGAAATGTGGTGTTACAGGAGAATGATGAAGATCAGATGGGTAGATAGCGTTACAAACAAAGAGGTATTAAGACGAGTGGGAGAGGAGAGATGTTTCTGGCAACTGCTAATGAAGATAAGAGATAGGTTGGTAGGACACATACTAAGACACCCAGGAATAGCAAGCTTAGTTATGGAAGGAAGGGTCGAGGACAAGAACTGTAGGGGTAGACCAAGGTTAGAATATGTTAAACAGATTGCCTCAGATGTAGGGTGTGGTAGCTATGTAGAGATGAAACGATTAGCTCAGGACAGGGAGGCATGGAGAGCTGCATCAAACCAGTCAAAAGACTGAAGACTCAAACAACAACAACAACTAAATAAACAGAATAGCATTTCTAAAAAATAGTTTCCAACAGTCCTGAAGTCGTCCTAAAATAACACACAGAATCAATTAAAAATACAAATAAAAGACACAAAACACTTCATTCATCGTCATCAGAAGTACCAACTTCGGAACTTTTTTCACTATCACTTTCCCACAAAATATCGTCATCACTGCCATCCATAGCGTTGGAAATACTACATTTCTTGAAGCTCTTCCGTATGAGCTCTCCCGAGATACGATTCCATGCCGTCAAAATCCACGAACAGAGCAGCTGAACTTATCGGCTGCCATCCACTCCGTATACAGCTGTTTCAAGGCTGCTTTGAACGGTCGGTTCACGCAGACATCCAGTGGCTGTAGCATAGACGTCATCCCACCCGGGATGATTGCTAGGTCGGTTTTCCCATCCTTGACGAATTTCTTCACAGCGTCTGTTGTATGGCCGCGGTAACTGTCCAGAACAAGCAAGCTCTTTCGTCGTAATAATGCACCAGGGCGACGTTGCCAGACGCACTTTAACCAGTCTTCCACCAGTGAACTGTCCATCCAACCATAGTCCTGAGTTCTAACGATAACTCCAGCGGGTATATTTTTTGGAAGAGTCTTTCGCTTGAGAACAACATACGGCGGAAGTTTGGTTCCATCAGCGAGTATACACAACATTACCGTGCACCGTTGACCACCTGTTCTGATAGTCACACTTTTACATCCCTTAACATTCACAGTACTGTCCAGTGGCATTTCAAAGTAGACTGGCGTCTGATCTGCATTACCAATTTGGGAAAGCAAATATGAATTTTCCTTCCGCAACTTAATTATGTGACGCTGAAAGGAAAGTAACTTTTCTTCATAGGCACCAGGAAGACGCTGCGAAATTGAGGTACGCCTTCGTATGCTCAACCCATTTCTTTTATAAAAATTTTGAATCCATCCTCGGCTTGCTTTAAACCCTACCGTAGAAAGTTCCTTTGCGATCTGTTATGCCTTTAATTGGCACATTTCGGTCGACACCCCATTTCCCAATTCCCGCCTTTCTGTTACGTATTTATAAAGTTGTTTTTCAATTTCCGGAAGCTGTACACTCAGTCCGCGGAAAGCTCTACGAGCACCACTACTTGTTAGCAACACTTTTTTTTTCTTTCTCCAATCTCGTATACATGACTCGTCAATATATTTCCTACCGGCGGCATGATTTCCAATAATTTCAGCTTCCCTCACAACTTTCAGCTTCTCACTCACAGTAAACGACCGCAAACGCTTCGTAGAACTCATGTTTACACTCGGAAAACGTGCGCGAGACTGTATGACGCCGCCTGCTTACGGTAAAACAAAGTGATAGCCGGAAGAAGGCTAGCACCATCTAGCGGATACTCGCAACACCCGATATCGCGCGTGGCGGGCAATTTGAATCTTTAAAATCAGGATGACTCAAATAAGACCCGCACCCCAAATTTTCACGTCCGATTTTGTTTAAAAATGTGCGGGTGGTATTCGAGTATAAACGGTAATTCACTCTCATACAGTATATAGTCGATCACAGACTTCCTCGTGTAATGGTCGCATATTTAATTCAATTTTTTAGAAGACTGATATTTGGCATTCAAAAAAACATATCTAGTCTCATTGATCTGGTATTGAATTGTGATTATTAAATAATATATTAAGCAGAATATATTGTTCTGCCCTGTCAATATGGATTAATAATAATATGAACAAAGTAAAATCCGTACATGTTCCAGACCGTAAAACTGGCAGATCATATTAACAGAACTTGGTGAAGTTGCTCATGGTTATTTATTATGTTGATAAGAAAATTGACTACAGTGGAATCTCGTTAGTACGTTTTTCAAGGGACTGAAAAATTTGGACGTCATATGCGGGAAAACGTACTGCCGAAAAACGCCATACTGCATTTACAACGTATAAGAAAGAATGCAGCGTATATATGGACGTCAAATCGCCGACCTTAGTAAGTGATTGTATGCACTACTACAGTCACGACATAAACATAGGTTATCAGTAACTTACACGGAATAAATAACATAAAAATGAATTACTGTACCTCTACACTACAGTATAATACAGGGTCTTTATTTCTGCTTAGCAAGGACATTCTCGCTCTCGTGCTCCGCCAGTGACGGCTCAGTTACCGGCGACCGCGCACGCATATGTTTGAAGCACGGGCTTGCTTGAACCACTTCAATAAAGCTCTTTCTAGTTGAGGAAACTGTCCCTCTCGCACACGTTTCCTTTTGCCGCTCATTCCTTCTTCAAATGCACGTTCGATTTCCTTCCTTTTAAGATTAATTGGAGGATTATCCATTTCACAAGGTCCGTATTGACGTTTACAATAACTATTCTAATGGGTTGAGGGGGGGTCTCCGCCCAATCAATACAATTTAATCATCATCAAATTCCAGCTCCAGTCGCCCGGGTGCTGTTAACGAGCCCTCGCCACCTTTTCCTGTCCATGAATAGTTGGTCTTCATGGGGCCTTCTCCAGTCTAGCCCTTTGTCTTCAAGATCATCCTTGATTTGGTCCAACCATTTCTTCTTTGGTCTTCCTACTGGTCTTTTTCCTGGGATAATCTTGTTGAAATAAGCTTTTGGTGTCCTCTCATCTCCCATTCTTTGAAGATGCCCATACCATCCTAATCGTTGCTTCTGCAAATATTTTGTAGCACTGATATCTATGCCAGCCTCTGTCCTGTTTGTTTCGTTCCTTACTTTGTCTCTCCTTGTCCTTTGAAGCATTGTTCTTATAAACTTCATTTCGGATGCCTGAATCCTACTTTCTTCTCTTCTGGACAGGGTGCAAGTTTCTACTCCGTAAGTTAGAATTGGGATGTAGTATGTCTTAAACAGTATATGTTTACACTTCCTGGGCACTTTATTATCCCACAGTAGTGTTCTGACTTGTGCATAGAAGGAGGCTGCATTACTAGTTCTATGTGTTACTTCACTGTTGTTGTTGTTATCCTTACACACTGTGCTACCAAGATATTTAAATTGATCAACAATTTGTAGAGGCTGATTATTCAGGTAAATGGTTGCATTAGACAGTCCTGTTGTCATCACTACTGTCTTACTTTGGCTTATTTTCATTCCATACTCCTTGAACAGCTTGTCCCATGAATCCAGTTTTTCTTGTACCTCTCTCGCACTTTCTCCCCAAATCATGACGTCATCTGCAAAGACAAGGGCATTTGTTTCATTACCCTGTTCTTTTATTCTCTTCAGGATTATGTCCATCACTGTGATGAATAGTAATGGAGACAGTGAACTTCCTTGTTGGACTCCTTGTTTTGTTGTGAACCATCTGCTTTCCCCATTACCTGTTCTTACACATGCCCTTGTGTTCTCATACAGCATTTTGATCTTGTTTATCAAGCCTTTTGGGACATTGTGCCTTTCTAAACATTCCCAAATTTTTGATCTTGCAATGCTATCATAAGCTTTTTCTATATCTAGAAATACCATTACTAATTCTTTCCCTTTTTCAAGATGTTTCTCAATAAGCATTCTTGCAGCAAAGATCAAGTCAATAGTACTCCTTCCTGGTCTAAAGCCATGTTGTTCTTCTTCTAAAGCCTTTTCTAAGTGTCTGCGTACGTAGTCTTTTCGCAATTATTTTTTCCAAGATCTTTAGACCATGGGATAACAAAGTAATTCCACGATAGTTCTCACACTTTTTCCGGTTTCCTTTTTTAAACAATGGCACTATTACACCTTTAGACCTTTAATATTGGCAATTATTAATTTATTGCCTTTGGGGGGACATGTTTCGGGCCTCATGGGCCCTTCTTCAGCCGCAAAAATATGTATACATTCACATCCATCATATTACTTATACACAAATCATGCATATTTTAAGAAAAAACATTAAAATTAAACTCTAAAATTAATTCAAAATATCATCTATCATGCTTCAAGAAAAAATTAAAAGTAACATTCGAAAAACTAATTCTAAAATATCATCTTATCCATATTATAAAAGGAGAAACAAGTATAGCTAAAAAAGACACATGTGGTCTTGGTGACCTTCTTAGTGTTTTAGCCAGAGTTTTTTCTGACGTATTCATTTTTCAAAGACCCATTTTATTTCTTTATAGTTGGGACAGCAGGCTTACCCTCTGGCTGGTTCACCCCTTCAGAGGCTCCGAATGACGTTTCTTCAAAAATGTAATGTCTCCACCCAATCCAGCATCCAAGAAAGTGACAACGGTTCAGCTTTGGTGCAAAACATATTCCCAAGCCAAAACATGAAGATTGGCTGTAAAATAGGACCCCGAATCACAAATGGAGAGCCTATAAGCCCACTGTTCACATTCTAACCACCTCCAATATATTTTTTAAACTTTTTAACTAACTTTTTAATAGCACTTTGAATAGGGCATCTACTAGATCAAAACACTAAGGTCACCAAGACCACATGTGTCTTTTTTAGCTATACTTGTTTCTCCTTTTATAATATGGATAAGATGATATTTTAGAATTAGTTTTTCGAATGTTACTTTTAATTTTTTCTTGAAGCATGATAGATGATATTTTGAATTAATTTTAGAGTTTAATTTTAATGTTTTTTCTTAAAATATGCATGATTTGTGTATAAGTAATATGATGGATGTAAATGTATACATATTTTAGCGGCTGAAGAAGGGCCCATGAGGCCCGAAACATGTCCCCAAAGGCAATAAATTAATAATTGCGAATATTAAATTGTATTGATTGGGCGGAGACCCCCTCAACCCATTAGAATCGTTATTCCTTCCTTTTGCCGAGAATCGTGTTCAGTGTAGACGGAGGAATGTTCCACTTTCGCGCTATATCCACACGCTTCATGTGAGGATTGCAGTCCACGTCTCGAATGTATTTCATCTTCTCATCATTAGTTATCTGCCGTACTTTCTTCTTATCCATTATGAAACACGCAATAAAATAGGTCATAACTGGACGTGAACACTAAGAACTAGAAGACAATAGTGCGGAATACGAATACAATAATGCGCCTACGTGAGAAATAAACAAAGGGAAAGGGGTGGAGGGCAGCGGAAGAGAGACAAGTCACCTTCTGTTGGGTCATAGCTATAGCCGCTTCTACGCCGTCAAACACAATGAAATCATCTACACTGTCAATAACTATCAGAGAATATGAGGCAATATCGCGTCGTGTTTTCCAGAAGCCGAAGTTTATAATGAAATAAGAATAAAATCAGGTTCGCTTATAAATAGTACAACGGAAATTTGATCGTCGTAAGGGGGAATAGAGAACGTATTAAGGGGATATATCAACATGTATTTTGTAGAATTGGGACTGGGACTTGAGAAAATCATCGCGCTAAATGGGAAAACGTCGTAACCGAGAACGTGCTAACGAGATTCCACTGTACTTCATATAGTGAAAACTTGTACAAACAGAATCTGTGAAATAATGGTGAAGTTGGGAGATTAAAATAGGAAAGATGATCATGAATTTCATTGGTTGGTTGGTTCCTCAGGTTAGGGGGTGCGACAATGCGGTCATGTAGCCCCGTGTATTTTTTGGGTGTGTGTAGAATCTGTCTGATAACCGGTGTTAATTGTGATGACTGTATTCGTTTGTGTTATCTGTTTTCAATTCAAGTGAGGACTGCAGACATTGAATTTTTTAAAGTAGTTCCTACTTTTGCCGCCAAACGCCACCATCAACGACTACTAGTTCAGAACTTGATTACCAGATGCCACCGCAGTCAGCTCCTGGCAACGAACCTATATATAATTTAGCTTCACACAGGTGTAATGAGTGGAAGGTTCTTTAACATGCCATAGATTTATGACATGGGACCGTCGGCTTTACTTCCCCTCCGAAGGAAGGCATACTGAGGGATTTTTAACGCTCTTAAAAAATCCGACGTATTCGGCCGGGTTTGAACCCGCGATCTTGGGCATAGAAGCTCAGCATGCTACCAACTACGCCAGCAAAGCCGCTATGAATTTCATTCTTGGTGAGACGTTATAACAGGGAGATACACACTCACGATAGGAACAAGTCCTCCACTCTTAACCACACCGAGACATAGCAACAGTATAGAAAGCTTTGGCTGGCCTCGTGGTGTTGGGGTAGCGTGGCATCCTCTCATCCTCTCACCCAGAGGCCCTGAGTTCGATTCCCGGCTCCATCAGCGAGCTGGAGTGCTTGGAACAGGGTGCACTCAGCCTCGTGAGGACAATTGAGTAGCTGTCTGATAGTGAGGCAGCACTCTGGTCACCCCTCCTTCTATAGGTTGAATAGCTGGGTAGTGATCGCTTGGTAAGCCAAGGTGCTTAATGGGCTGTGGTGCCATGTGGTTATATATTGTTTTGAGGCCATTTATCAGTGTTGCCTTATTGACTATTGATATTGGAACTTTTCAGTCGGTCAACACAATGTAATCCCAATCCGCTGGGAAATCCGAAACCAACCTGAAAATAAAAATTACATGTGTTGGAAAAATATTTGTTACAGATTTCTACCTTTTCTTGTAATCTGTATTTTTAATCACACGTAATTTTTCTTCAGGTTGAATTTGCATCTCCCAGTAATTGGGATTATATTGTGTTGAGCAATATTGCAATAGCAATCTACGTCGAGTGCGAGGGTTTTGGGATGATCTACTAAAAATATTACCATACATTTTTCTCGATTAAAAGCTAAAAGCAAACTCTATTTAATTTAGAGTACAAGTGACGTGGAAAGTGGCACAAGAAGGATGATGGCGATGAGAATAAGATGAAGTGAATGAAAATAAAATTAGGGGAGGAACATTAAGGTAAATGCACCAATAGTCATATTAAAACTGATTTAGTCAAGAAAATATAGTATACCTTATTCCTTTTGGTAATTGAAATCAACAAGACTACTGTACCTAACCTCAAACTCTACTGAAACACTAGGAAACTCTCCATATCGAAAGTATTCGTTTTTTTTTTTTTTTTTTTAAGAAAATGTGTTTTTGTGCTAGTAATCGTCACGATGTATTTAGAATTTTCCAATATTCGTCACCCGTTTGCACCAATTGTCGTCACATTGTTCGTTGTCCTTATATGCTGCTTATAATGCATTTGTCAATATTGTTGCGTAATACACCAGTTTATTGACATGGAGGCTAACATTTACGAATAATGCAGTACCAGTGATATTATTAAAAAAAGAAAAGACAAGAAATAGGTATCGGCAATCGATAATGGCAGGTAGACGTACGGGCATGAAATGACCGTAATTCTACTCGAAACACATTTATTATAAGGTATTTGTGTATTAACTTGAAGTGCATTAGAAATACACTAATAATAATATTAATAATTGAAATTCAAACAATATAACCACAAGAATGTGTATTGATGTAGGCTTCCCCGACCGGTCTTCAAGAGCTGTTATGCCGTGATCTCTCTCTCTCTCTCTTTTTTTTTTCGGAGGGAGGGGAGGCGTAGTCACATAAAAAGTGAGACCAGACCATACCATAGCATAACATAACGTCTGTGTTGAACAGTCACCGAGGGTCTGACAAGATAGACTGTAAGTCATTTTCCACCAAATAACTGTAGACTTCTGAAAACCAGGTTTTAATTTGATGTTCTGGAATTGCAGCACGGCTTACTGTCAAATTTTGAGGGATTTGTAAAGACAGGCCTGAATTTCTTTTTAGGAAAGTATAACCCCCCCATACAAGGGCGATACACCTTAAAGGAATTTCGAACAAATGCTCGTCGAGTGGCGGGAGAGCCAACTTTCCAGAGCCGAGTCTTGTGATCGTTCAAACAAGGTTCGACTTGGAATAACATATATTTAAAATATAACAATAAATACAGAATCTTGGTAGTTGAACAAATAATATAACCCTCCTGAAAAAAAGGGGAAAGAAATTTACAATTTAAATGGCAAGGCCAACGAAAACACGGTTAGGCACAACAAGGTACTAGTTAAAAATTTAATGAAACAAGCCCGAGATAGAATAAAATCAAAGGACCATGAAATTATCAAATAGAACTGAATTTTGCAATAAAATAAAATACGTGGCTTCTAACCACGAAATCCCACCGACCAAGGAAGCAAGAACAACTTCCCAGAAAGAAAATTATCACCAATATTTCCGCCAAAATATATTCCACACAGCCCGAAACACGCCCAGTAATTAGGCAAAATAAAATACAGTTACAATTAGGCACCAAACAATTAAAATCAATTAACTTGAAAATTAAAACGAGCAAAATTTCCAAGATGGCGCCAGAAGCACGCTTATGCATGTTTCACCAAACCAGCAAATTTCCAACGAAAACAGTGTTTCGCATCAAAATAATTTTCTCCCGACCAGAGAAACACATTAATGAACTCGTGGCACCAAAATATCAGAAGTTAGGTAACATTAAACCATATTCAGATCAAAATTCAAACGGAGCGAATTCATTCACGTCCGTACGGCCATGATGCCAACAACGAACTTTAAAAAAAAAAAAAAAAAAAAAAAAAAAAAAAAACTGGCAACTAAAGACAAAGGACAGTTGCCAATTACTTAAGCTATTTTTCCCAACCAAAAGAAACATGGTTCTTATCATACAATTTCAATAAATGCAAATTTACATAATAATTCTTAAGCTAAAATGCCTAAACTATGTTGACGCCACAAATTAAGCTGGTAGCAAGCATTTTAAATAAATAAAATAAGTAAGACAGATCTGGACTTTTAATTGCGCAATTTTCAGCCCAGCGTGAATTTACAATGATATTAAACCATTTTTAAAATAAGCAAAGTATTAGAGCTTGCCTGAAATACTAGGGAAAATACTAAAGTCAATGTAACCTATGTGGCTCGACGGGAACTACCACGACACAATAATTCCAGCAAAAGCTAAATATTTGAATCGGTAAATAATAATAATGTTTAAAATAGAGGAAAAGTTTATCGTAAAGTTAATGTCCGGAGTGTGTTAAATGGTCCATACCTCTTCACTCGGCCGGGGCCGAAGCCCGGCCACAAACGTCCACTCACTTTGCTCCCAGGCTTCCAGCCTCGAGAACTGTCACGCGCATGCGTTTAAGTTACGGAGTGCTGCCGATGTTAGGCAGTGTCAAAATTTGAACTAATAAACACCTGAAGACAGCTAAATGTTTATGCCGTTCACCAACTTAATTTCCCTTTTGAAGGTGCTTCTTAAATGTCCGAAAAACACTTCATTCAAGTTTTAGGTTGGTATTTAAAGGCGGGAAGAGTTCCTTGTGCTGATTGGTAGCACAGCTACTGCGCAGGTTTAAATTTGAATGCGCGGCGAATTCCGTACACAAATGTTCATAAATTTGTTGCCGCAAATATCAATAATGACATTACAAGTTTCATTGTCGTCAACTGACGTTATTGAGACAATGCAGTTTTGGGGAAAATTTACATTGGGACCTTTTGGGGAAGTTTTTATTTCTTCTTAAGCTCAGGGAATCACTCCAGTGACCCCTGGGTCAGGAACTGGGTCCAAAGTTTATTTTCCACAAGTAGGGGCTGGTGAAAGTTCGGGGCAGGGGTAAAGTGTGCAGATGCAATCGGCACAGAAAGATTCACACCATTTCCTTCCTGGCCGCCTATCTTTAAAAGGAAAGTCCCTCTTCAATTCTTTTGTGAGGCACTGGATGCTATTTTGCAAATCGTCCTTTGTTACCGGGAACCCCGCTTTTCCTAGTGGGATTACCCATTAAACTAACACCCTTTGTTAAAAAGGAACCTGGCCCCATCTTCCTCTCTCTATTTTTTCCTTTTATTTTGTCCGAGAGGGTGTTTCTCGGAACACCATTCCTCTCGGCAGCCGTTGTAATACTCGTGCCGTCTCCTCAACGACCTTAATAGCAGCTTCCATTTGCTGAATATCATAATTGAGAAATGTGCATTTCGACATATTGCTTGAAAGCAAAGATTTAGTCTTGGAATATATTTTTCATCTCAATTGAAAAAGAATCCTCTGTAGCTCACCTAGCTATAAAGACTCTAGGCCTAGACCTACTGATAATAATGTGGGAATGAATTTTGGCAAGCGAATAAACCGAACACGTCTTGAAGTAGTTTTAAGTATAAAAACTGCATTTAAACGTAAGATTACATAAGATGAGATTTAACTGAACTTGACGTGACATGACTCAACACAAAAACTGTAACTGATCGTCTTAGTTTCTCGCGACTTCCACTTGACTCCTCTACGCGGCGCCACCGGGCAGTGTCGAAGCTGGCGGGAAACCCAAGAACGTTCATTATTTTCAGATTCCCACATTAATAAGAATAATGTTATTTGTTTTTCATCCCTTTAACTACTGCGGCTTTTAGAAACGCCGGGGTGCTGGAATTTTGCCCCGAAGGGGGTCTTTAACGTGCCAGTAAATCTACTGACACGGCTCGTCACATTTGTGCACCTCAAATGCCAGCTGAATGTGCCAGGATTCGATCCTGCAACCTTAGATACAGCAAGCGAGAACGTTACCGCTGAGTCACGCAGCTAGCCTAGACCTACATAATAACACACTATAAATGTTTATTGGTTCTGAAACGTTAACGCAAACTTTAACATTATCGGGCACTAGTGTTCGTCACGCATGTGCTCTAAAGATCGTCAGCTATGACGACTACTGGACACGATGATCAAACGATAATTTAATTAATGCAGGGTGCTTCAGAACTACATTATAAGTATATTTCCGCTGTTAGGTCCTACAAGGAGAAATGACAGTGTGCCAGTTTTCGTAAAAAATGACTAGCATTGGGAAAGTGCGTTTTTTTTTTAAATCCAGTGTTCGTCACCAGCATTTCTAACCAAACTAGGAACATGAGCATGAAATAGCAAATCATATAAGTTATAGAAACAATTACTAACTATATCACACGCTTGTAATATTTTAAAATGTTGGAACATAACACTTGTGCACATAATTAACTCACGTGCCTGCTTAGCACATGCGAGGAACAATATGCCGCGTCTAGACAGCTCAACTCACAGGAGATGTTTGACGCTGGGAATCGCCTATTACATGACACACAGGATTTCGCAAAGTTGCTCCTTATCGGCAACAAAGGTATGACGAATCTTGTAAGACTTTGTGCGTTGAGAAAGACCTGTTGACATGCTTATTATTTGTACTTATATACGAGAGTGACGACTATTGGCTCAGTGGCGATAACCGGTACAGTTAGCGTAATATTAAAGTTTCCTGTGAGGGAAACATCAATCAGGCAGCTGAAATACTGTACAAATCACACGAACAGATAATTAAACATCCAAAATATTAACATTTTCAGAACCATTAAGATTTGAAACAAGTTGGATCAAACTTCATTATCTGGGAAAGGGGCATTGTAAACAACAAATGTAATTTTAAGAGAGAGATGTCAATCTGAACAATAATTCAATACGTAATTCCTGCTACTTTTGTTACATCCTCAACTCAAAATCATTGATAAGAACGTTCAGTAAACCAGATTACCGCAGCGCCGCCGCCCACATGAATCAAGCACAACTCCCAACATTCAGGGAAACCTACTAACATTACCAACATATACACAGCCACTAATGGTCTCACAAAACAAGGCAAGTTCACGAAACAATATTGTTACGTGCTATCCCCTAGTAGCAAGTTCGTTAATTGTATTACAGTAGATAAAGCACAACACAAATGATCCTTTAAAAATATTAGTTTTATTGCAGGTCTAGAAATATACACTGCACAATAAGCACATAGAAACCATTAGCAGTCTTACTCAAGTTTCTTCCTTATGGAGCACACTCGCATCTTTCACTTTCTCATGCAGCTAATCCTTCACTAATTAGACCTGTGTCCTGGCTGGAAATGCCCGCACCTCTTCCTCGAGTACGCAAGCCACAGTTATTTACGATAGTCTGTCACTCACCACTAAATGCTTGTCTTAAACACAGTTCCTGTATGATTCACACTGCTTTGCTGTCCGAAGAAACAGTCTCACTTGGTTTCGCAATTCGCACGGCACGTCACAACAAAACCTCTGTCGCACTGGTAAAAACACAGTCGTCTCCCACTGGCCAGGGTCGCTCTTATTGGGGCTAGTGACTCAACAGATGTTTCCAGAGTAGAAGGGTTCATGGCTCCTCTCGAGAATTCCATTACCGGGTGGACCGCGAACTTTCTGGACCATGCCTTTGTTCTCGCTGGCTCGTTGCGTAAGCTGCTGGGTGACACAGAGGCAGGGGTAGCTTGGGGCGGGCTGTAATGAAGCAACCCCGCACTCGTAACACCATTATATGCACAGAAGTTGCTTTACTTCTGCCATCTCCCAGCCAGATGTGACCAAATAAAATCAGAACATCTTAAAAGATTTATCACAAAGCATTTCCATTATTGAATAATGCTGGACCTATGATATTCTTTTTTCCCAGGAAAGTTAAGGGACTATAAGATCACAATAAGTTACCGAGACATTCGCAATACAGATCCAAACAATTACTTTTAAAACACATGAAACTCCTAGAAAATATTAACTACCACAATGGAATACAACTGCAAACCAGTAAATACTAACTCTACTTACATGTAAAGGCACTTGAATGTCAGGATGGGAGTCCATGCATACAAGCCAGGCTAACATCCACTTTCAATCATTGCATTCATTGGGGCACAATGAATTCTAGCAACATAGAACTCCACATAACAATGTTTTGTGCACAATTACACAATACCCTTCATTATACAAACTTACAATAAAATGATCTCGCAGTGAGCTATGTGCGGTATTCAATTATCGCCCATAAAAACAATTGTCAATCGATCCACATTACGGTAGAAAAATATTCTTGAAAGATGCTTGGCTTTCACTTCTTTACAAAACATTAACAATCAAAACCAATATAACAGCTTAGGCTGTGGTTATCTGCGTCTGGCATTATCAAGGGTCCACTCCTTTCATTAGTGAGCAGTGGAATGAGGACCAGCTCCACTGCTCTCAGTCGCACGTTCTCTGTGTGGTCCAGCTAGAGCATCTAACCTCATGTACATGCTATAGGGTATGGTCCGCGCTCCTACTGCGGCGGCCGAACTCGTGTGGGTCGGGTGTTCCCTAGCTGTGATGGGAGAGCTTCTTCAGTTTGATGTGTGTGTGATATCTTGGCCTCGATGTTCCATGTATTACGTACTTGTTCGATTTCTTCCTTCCGATTGAAGTTGTCGGGGTGTATGAAGATTTCTTTAGCTTCCCGTTGCAGCCTGGCGTGATTGTGTGTGGTCTGTCTGTTATATAGTCAGCCCAGAGGCTGGTTGGATTCTCAAAAAGTACCACCACCCCATACTGTACTGTGCCCGTTTAGACCGGAGTCTGCACGACCACATATGCATTTTACCAAGAATCAGTCAGCACGAGAGTCAAAATATCCCGGGGCGCCAGATGGGTTAAAGCTAATCGCAAAAACGACATCAAATGAAAAAAATGCTTTACTGATTTTTGGCTCAATGCAACAATAAGGATAGAAGGAGATTCAACTGGGCATAACACATCATGTAAAATTATCTCATTTTATTCTGAATTTAAAATTGACTGCAAAATAAAATGCTCAAAGCAGCATCATTCATGTGTGGCGACCCACATTACTATTTACACAATGTACAGAAATTTTCCAACACATTGGACAATTATCTTTGGAGACACAAGTCTGATTATCAGTCCTGTAGACTGTGTTCCAAAATTATATCCATTATTTATGATTAAATCCAGTTCAAATTTAATTGTCTTTACTGGAAATACTGTAGTTCACTGGTTGAATTTTTACATAATATTAACACTCGTAGAATAATTGTTCATAGAATTTTTAACTTTCACTTATTTTTCCAGTTTCAAAAAATCTTGTCAAAAAATATTATTATCTCTGAATCAACACAAATTATGTACACATATTAATAACAACATCTGAAAAGTATCTGACCATTGAGCATAGCATCGAAGAACTGTGCGAAGCACAACAAAATTAATTGTTCTTCTGACATTAAACGTTTCGAGAAGTGACTCGATTATGAACTTCAAGTTCCTAACAAAATATATGATTTCTGAATCATCAATTTGATCAATAAATTGTTGGACCATTCAACTATTCGATTTTCCACTTGGAATTATTATTAAGAAAAATATTTATATTTGTGGCCATTTTAGTAACTTTCACGACTTGCAATTCTTGAACAGAATGCGGAAATAAGAATTGTAGCTTCATAATAAATTCATTTAGTTCATGGCACTAGGATTGAAAACATCCTTCAAATTATTCGTGGTTATAGAATTATTTTTAATTGGCAGTGGCCCATTCTATTATTTTTATAAGAACACAATATTCCATCAACAACGGCAAAGGTCTTCCTCTGAAGAAGAATAAAATACTATCATGACAAATCCGGGTTCTAGCAAAATCCAAGTCTTAATGGAATCCGTAAACAAGGTTGAAATAAGAACTGATGGTTTTTAAGAAATAACCTTTGGGTCATTCATACGACGCAATGTGTAGTTCCAATACTCCTTCTTTAACACTGAGTCATCGAACCTGCTATTTGATTGATGCTCGAATAAAAACCTCCTCATTCCTGCGACTTAAACATGCGCACCTGGGAATGGCATTTCAACTACTCCACACACATAAATTTTCTTCCCAACATTTATACAATAAATCAAGCCTCTGCTTGTTATCAACACTGGAAGATTTATAAACTTACAAGTTTATTTTATTTTACCATTCAGTTCAAACCGTGAAGTTACCACACTTATGATACTCTCTATTTCACTTTTGAATGTGTATCTACGTCATGATTTTATATAAATACAAAAATATCCTAATTGATACAAATATCATTTGCTTCCCGTTTCATGCCTCTCCGTGTTATCTGAAAAATATACTTTGCTCATTGCAAATATTAACTGTTCAACCAGAACTGTAATGTTGGTTGAATGCGGGCTTGCGCTAACCACTATCCTTCGGAAAATCACCTGTTCCAAACTAGAAATGATTAAACTACTTCATAAGCTCTCTCTCAATGAATGTGATTATTAGAAAATATAAGATCCAAGAATTATTTAGAAAAGTTATGAAAATCATTATTATTATTATTAGTGGATTATTATTATTATTATTAGTTATATTATTGTAAATGTGTTTAATTATTATTTCATTATGTGAGAATCCACATGTTCGATTCTTCGAATATGGATAAAATATCCATTTCTCAACAAAAATAATTATTAACTTTTACAGTTACCTCGGCAGATTACCGTGATTATCAAAAAATATGAAACATTCAAATAAATGCTCGTTATGCTCGGTCATCGATCCTAAACTGTTCTGAGTGCTGAAAATACTCAGAATAACTCTAATATGTCTTGCGTAAATCAATGCAAGATTTAAATACGAAGAAAAACAAATGTGTTGGTCATCTGCAGAAAATGAGTTTGTTCCAATTAGCTAGGCATAATATAAAAGTCAAATGTGGCTTACATTTCTCGTTGGTCTTGAAGCGTAGTGAACCTGGTCTGTACCAGATTTATCCAGATACATGCCCTATTGGACACGCACGTCTAATCCTTGTATCGGCCGCCATTATATACCCACAATCTGTCTAACACGACATAGTGGAAATATTTCTTGAAGTTTGAAGTGACTGCTGATCCATTTTAATATTGCCTTCAATTAAGTCCATAGCAGTTCGCTTAAATGGGGTCAGATCTAAATGATCTATTCTCAAATACGTCAGTTGTAACATAACTCACTGTAATCTTTTCAGTACAAGAAAACACTGACTGTCTAAATCAATCAACGGCTGTTCTGAAGATCGTTCCCTGGGCATGGTTTATCACCATCTATCATGCGCGAAGCAACTTATAGCTTCCCTTTGTCGGCTAATGAACAACACCGTGATAGACTGGCCTTCAATATACTGAAAGATCGGAGTGGTTATCAAGTTACAATTTATAAAACTGACTAATTGGATTAAAATATCCAAGTATTGAATTATTATTACTGGACTGTGACAAAGTACTTTCTAGACAAAGTCTAGCATATGTCCATATAGAAATAAAGTATTTCACCAGTGTCCGTAGAAAAATAACAATCACCTTAGTGATTCCCTCTGCCGGAAACTTACTATGTTCCACACGTATCGTAACACTTTTGTGACTATCACAATTTAAAGATATCTTCTGCGTAGATCCGGCAACCATGTGCCTTGTCTCAACGTAGCAGCAGCACCTTGTCATGCAAGAGCTTGGTTCGAAGTGAGCTGATGTTGCTTGGGCCGGTCGGCTTTTATTCAAAACGGTCGGGTCCACGCTGGATCACGCTGAAATCTGGAAATCCTCATATCTCCGGTGTCTCTGGTCCGATTCACTTGAGACTAAGTGCATTCTCTTTCATTTGGCCTTGTCAGTAATCTGATCCAAGTCTCAAATAGTCTCGACCTCTGCTACTACTCGCTACGTCACTTAACATGCTCTTGGCTGCACAAAGTTTCCATTCCATTCTAGAAGTAATGGAGCGCGATATTCAAATATCTCAACTTTCAAAAGCGGCTGTAGCCTTTCCCTTGATATCTAGGTGTCTGAATCTTGGAATACCCATTCCTCGAGTTGGGCACAGTACATCGTGGCCAGTATGTACAGATGTACATAAAATATTCCAACCAAAAATAACTATAGGATCCAGATTGTACTTTGTGGTGGGAATTCAAATCCTAGGCGGGGGTGTGGTGGTGCAGTGGTGCACTGCTTGCCTTTCACCAAAGCAGACAAGGCTCGATACCCGGTCAATGCATGTGAGATTTTCAAAGTGAAATATCACATCCTGTGGTTTGGATTCCACTTAAAAATGGAGTTACCATAGTTCATCTAAAACTACATGCTTCCTTCCTTTTGCTTCAAAATCCTACTGTATTTTTGAGGAAATCATAGAATTAACCTTTTGCACTCCTATGTTGAGTGGAGTTCGACATTAAAATATTTGACTTCCGCTCCGATGTCGAGTCCCACACGACATGCCGATAGCTTATTCAGCAAGGTAAGGTTTGTATTTGCTTTGGAAGGAAGTCTATACTTCCGTAGTGCTTCGGCATTGCTCGTGAAGTAGATATTACATTTTATAATGTGTATTGGGAGTCTTGCATTGGCCTACTCAGTGAGCACTAAACAGAGTCTTGGTGAGGTGTACAGTACCAACTGAAGAGCCCAATGGTACACTGGGGCGAAACGCTGTAATTGTTTGAGCTTAGCCGGACCATTTAACATAATTTTTGTTGAATAATTCTCAGCTCAACGGATCATAACATGTTTCTCATTTGAGAACATTCATTCGACATGACAATAGTGAAACACTCTCCACTCCTCGCTGGAGTTGATTTACAATTAACTACCCTCATTACCACAAACCTAAAAGAATTTACTGCCTTTAAATACAGGCCACAAGTGATTTTAACATTACTCCCGACTTTGAATGGGCGCCAAGGTTGACCATATGGGTCTTCCTGAATAAAATAGAATAAAATAAAATACATAACTGTTGCCCCGACTATGAAACCCCATATCCCAGGTGTAGGGCATTTGGCAGGCGTTTGCTGATGTACCAGGTTCATGCAAGACAGGAATATAAACACACATGAATTTTAAAGAGATAATCTATTGGCTGTACTATACACATATATACATAATATACAATACAAAATACCCTTCATACACTTGTGATTAATACAGTACCTTGCCACTGAATTTAGGCTCTGAGAGCAGGAAAACACTTACGGCCATATCAAACCCAGGCATAACAGCCACCTACGTATATACACACACTGTACTGTTCGTACACAAAATATCTACACACGTTAGACTGGTTCACTCTACTTTCTTCTCGAACTGCTCGTTCACGTCTCCATTCTCGCATGACTTCGATGAAATGTTTACGACTTATTATCCTTTTAGGCATGGTAAGTTATTACCGACAGCCCATGGTATGGATGGACCCATGAAATGCACGTAGCCTCCAATAGCCCGTAAGAGCTCAGTGGATAGCTAAATATTAGTCACTGCTCGTTCATATTACGATACCATGATCGAGTAATAACGACACTAAATTGCAAGTAGACAACGGACGTTCGCTGTAAAAGCACGAAGACGATCCCTAACTGTTCGTTACGGAAACCATGTCACGTAAAACGACCCTGGGCGTTAGTAGATCAGTGTTCTGCCGATAAAGCAATAAGACGATTTCAGAACACCAGACACGCCATTATATGCACTGGCGTAAGGCTACATAACCCCAAAGTTTCTGCCGGAACTAATTTGTGCGTGGCCCGCTCCTAGGGGAACATCCGTGTCAACACATGAACATCAGACAGTCGAAATCCACACTAACGTCACACGGTAGTATTCCACACGAAGTTCATGGGAGTTCATGCCATAAATAGCCTAGGTATTTCCACACAGGCCGAATTACTGCCTGTCTTTTCCGGGTATGTCACATTTCCAGCACTCGAAAATACCAATTCATTGTACCTTTATAGTACAGCCACAAATCTAACATTTAACATTCCTAGGTCAAAATAAAGCCATTAACCCCAAACCAAAATGAAATAATGCTTCTACTTAATCCAGTCTTATATCCTTATTCCCAAAACATAATAAATCGCAAAACCCCGTATTTTATAATATCAAATATCCAAAAATCGATATTTAATAAACAGTGATCCTAGTTGGTGCGGACCATCCAAAGATGAATCCGACCACAAAAACACACACAGGCACAATAAAAATCACCTCTGCAACCCCACGTTAACCCAATATAATAAGATACGAATAAAATACCCCAAACTAACTGCGCTAAGCACAAAACCCGAGGGTGAGCTACTGTAACGGAATAAATTCCGTTACAATAGCTTGTACTCACAGCACTCGTATGACTTCTGTGCAGTATTCCAGTATTGTGCAGCCATCTAGTGGTCTCCGTATTTCCCTATTTACTATAGTTTTTGGGAATTGTAATGAAGTATTAACCTTCGTTATTCTCGAATGTTTATGAAAGTTTTACTGATTATATAGATTGAACGTAAACATGGCGTCGCCTTTGTCTCCACCTACGGAATTGGATATTTTAGAATAGTTAATGGACGGTGATAATGGCAATGATGAACCAACAACTGACTTGGAAATATATTTCATAGAACATAATTATATTTTGTTTTGCGGTGTTCACTTCCTACTGCTGTTCATAGGGCAGAAATTAATTAGGAGTGGAACAGGAAGCATACGCTAAGGGTAATGGAGTTCAAAAGGTTAAGAAAATGTAAGCTCAGGGAAACCTTTATGTTCATTATTGGACTTGCAGCATTTGATGTGAGACTGGAGAAAATTTAGAATCAGAGAACATTATATTCAAAGTTCCAATATATAATCTCCCTTCAGCCACATAGACATTAATTAATGTGTGTAATTTTAGTTGTGCTGTTAATTTAAAATATTGTATGTACTTCCTTATTTACAGTCTTTGGACAACTTTGTATTCTCATCCAGTACTATTCCAAAGAAAATTGTGCTCTCCACTGGACCAGAAGCAGAGTGTAAATTAAACGAACGACCCTTCGATGCTAGGGCTTCCCAGAAGGACCGCAAAAGGTAAAATATATCAATCCTATTTAATAAACATTCATCATCATCATTGTGTACTCGTTGCATAGTGGCTAGCATTCGTGGTTGTCACCGTGGGGGCTCGACATAACAAAGCTGGTTTTGATGGTGTTACTAGTAGCAGCAATTGTGCGGAAGTCTGCGATGAAGAGCCAGGGTGGTGGGAAACCGTGCAGGAGAAGATGGAGATAACCAGCAGTTTCAGCGACTTCACTGCTGTTGATGATCTGGTAATAACTTGCGAGGAGCAGACCATTGACGACATATGCAAGGACATTCAGGCAGGAAATGAGGATGAAGAAGGAGAAGAAGAGGAGAATTCTCCAAGGCCTTCTTGTAGTGAGGCAAGTGTCCATCTTGGAAAACTATGGAAATTCATAGAAGGTGCTGCTGGAGTGCCTCACAGCACATGGAAAGCCGTGTGGAAAATGGAGAGATTTATAGAACTAGAAAGCAGTAAAAAGCTCAAACAATCTACACTGGACAACTTCTTTTCAAAGTAGAGGCCTATATTTTTGTGGTGAGAAATACAGCATTTTTGATGGTGTACAGGTCAATTGACCTAAGCTACAAAAAGCCAAATTTTTCAGGACAGACAAAAAAGTGTTTTCAATTCAGTCTTAGTGGTTGTTTATTTACATTCTATAATGTGTCTATAATTGTAGTTTGCTGGAATATATGGTGTGTGCTCAAACAGTTATTGAAATTAATTCTATTAATGTGAATTGTGAGGGTTTTACCAATTAATTTCTCGTAATCTCTGGTCTGATAGTCAGACTTTAATATTGGGGCTTCTCTTTTTCTGGCTTTTATATAGGCCTATGTACAGTATATTGTAGGATCCTTCACAAACAACAAAAATGTGTGCGTTTCACATGCATTTCAGGCCACTACCCTTTTAAGAAGTTTCCCTGTTAAGAAGTTTTTTTTAATGGTCCCTTGAAAAACTTCTCAACAGAGTTTTACTGTACACGAAAAAGAAAAAGCAATTACGTTGCATATCTAAGGGAGAAATATGAAAACACAGAAAAAGAGAATGAAATTCTAGCTTTCCCAATGCCTGTATGTACAAGATGGAATTCATGGTTTAAGGCTGCAATGTATATGGCCACGCATGTGGAAGATCTTGTAGTATTTTTCAAAACATTGGAAGATTCAAATTCTGGGGTCAAATTTTTCCAACAAGCATAGACTTCAACAATGCAAATTATAAAATTACAAGCATTGTATGTTTCTGTTGTTGCTGCCTCTCTTATGGACTTGCTTAGTTTCTTGGAGGAATCTAGGTACTCAACAATTCACGTTCTGGCTGGGAAGCTAGATGACCTTGAGGTAAAGGCGATCGTGGAATGTTCAATCATACGATCCTCGAGAACTTGGAACAGCTTCCTCAAAAGATGCAGATAATGGTTAAGTCCAAGCCTACGTGTCTTGCCCAGTCAGCTCTAGTGAAAGTCAGGACACGGATCCAGTCAGGAAGACTGTAGAAGCCATCGGGTCATTGTTTGATCCTCGGCATGCACCTAAGAACGTATCTCCCACAGAACTGCTCCAATTTAAGAAGAATGCCCCATTTCTTAAGAAGATGGAGTCTCAACAGTTTTTAGAGGCTCACAGCATTTACCCGACTGCAATCAAGAACCAACTGCGTCATGAAGATAATGTGAATGTTGCAGAGATCCTCATGGGATTAAGGCCTGCTCACCGAGACTATGCAACAGCTGCATTAAAGTGTGTGTGGTATCCTTGTTCAAATGTGGATTCTGAAAGGTAATTTTCGAAATACATTCTCATAGTAAGTGATAGGAGGCGACAATTGACAGCTGCAAATGCTGAGACTTTAACCATGATCTACTTCCAGTGATTTCACCGCAGTATTTGGATAAAACTGAAAAAGGTATTCACTGAAATGTGTTTCGAGATGGTGAATGTAAAATAAAAATGTGACTTCCATATAAGTATTATCTCATTCTTCTATAGCCATGTTTAACGGTTTACCCTGCTGTTTTGTTTTTTACTTTGTTTTATTAATTGTCTACATTTTTAAATGCACTTATTGTACAAACCTTATTGCTTTCCAAATTTTAACATGTCTTCCCCCGAAAAAATAATAAAAACACAAAACACCACCTTTTGAATTTTAAATCAACAAATCTTCAAAAAAATAAAAACACTTCTAACACCTCTAACTATGGGTAATGATTTTATTGATGTCTAAACTAGAGTATCTATACTTTTTTCCCTGACAGTAGTATGAACACTACAGTGATACAGGTTATCATAAAAATTCTACACTCACTCGTACACATGGGGCGACATGACCACAATATTGCAAAGCCGCTAAGGAATCAACAACTAATTATCTTCTGCAAATTAGAAATCAGTGTGGCATAACCCATATTTGATAAATCATCATGTAAAGTCAGAATACAGGCAATATTATCAAACTAGAAAGGGAAACTTGGAGAGGAAGAGAAAGTACACGACGCACACATAACTTACTGTCATTTCTGACTGTAATATTGACAGTTGCTTGCCTCTCTCTCTGAAGCCACTCTTCCCATCCATTTGTTTTCCTTTCAAGCAGGGTAATCTTAACCTGTTGGTGCGCAACACTTGATGACAAAACAGGGTTTACCATAGTGCCATAGGAAAAATCTGTGAAAAATAATCATACAAAAAATGTGGTAAGTTGCAAAAGCAATAGATAGAAACAATGATAAACAGAGGAAGTATAGCATTCAGAAATGATTAAAGCAGTTTGTTAGACTGAAGATGCACCTGAGTCAGAGATGTAAAGAACAAAGAAATGATCCTTGGAAGGGAACACATTCATGACCTGCTATGCATGCAATACATAGCCTCCATACTTTGGAAATGGTTGTCCAGGAGTTGGATGATAAGTCCATTCCCACTCTCTTCAGTTGCATTTTTTAGTGGCCATTCACATGTCACTATGCATTATCCCAAGGCATCCCCTACGTTCTATGGGATTTAGATAGGTGGAAGGTGAATATTCTCACTCCATTAGCCCATCAACAATTTCAGTGTGGTTTAATAGCATCGTTATTCGTTCCTATATGCAAACTCGGGGTCAACAGCACCTCAGAATTGATGCACATAATCTCATTGCAATGCTAATATCTGCAGTCCTGTGATGGTGGTAATTTTTGTTTTAAGGGGTGAAATATTAATGCTGTAATGTCTCTCCAGATAATGTAATTCTATACAATTCACTCCACCACAGTATTAAAGAGGCAGGAAAAGGTATGCATAGAGGGTCATGTTTATAATCAGCATGTTGAGATCTGAATGGTCCCACTTTAAAAAGGCATTTGCTGGTGCAGCAGAGAGTGCTTGTGGTAGGACGTCAACAAGAGTGAAAGAGAAGGAGACACCGTGGTGGAATGAGGAAGTGAGGAAAGCAGTGAGAGAAAAGAAGTCTGCATGGAAAGAATGGAACCGAGATCAAACAGAAGAAAGCAAAAGGAAGTATCACGACAGCAAACGGAGGTGTAAGAAAGTGGTAGGAGAAGAAAAGAAGAAAAGTTGGGAAGAATTTACACGAAGAATGGAAACAGATGTAAGTGGCAGTAAAAGGATGCTGTATGGGCTTCTAAGAAGTAAGAGGAAAGAAAGGGTTACTACAAAGCTTGTGAAAAAGGAAGATGGAGAGTTGTTAACACACCCGGAAGAGATAAAGGGACGATGGAAGGAGTATTTCGATAAGCTATTGAACGTGAGCAATTGTACTGGTGAGATCGAAGTGACACAGCCTGACGACTCTATAACAGAAGATGATATAACAATGCTGGAGGTAGAATTAGCAGTACAGAAGATGAAGATGGGAAAAGCAACAGGGGTGGATGAGATCAGTGTAGAAATGATAAAGGCTGCTGGACCTGTTGGTATGCAATGGCTGTATCGACTGTTAAAGTGTGTGTGGAAACGGAAATGTGTACCAGAAGACTGGGTGAAAGGGCTAATAATACCAGTGTTTAAGAAAGGGGACAAGAAAGTGTGTGATAACTATAGAGGGATCACCCTCATATCACAGATAGTAAAAATACTGGAAAGGATTATAGAAAGAAGAATGAGAAGAAAGGTGGAAGGAGAGTTGCAAGAGGAACAGTATGGCTTCAGGAGTGGAAGATCCACAGTGGACCCAATCTTTAGCTTGAGGCAGGTGATGGAAAAGAACTGGGAATATGGAGAGGATTTGATCATGACTTTCATAGATCTAGAAAAGGCATATGATGGTGTCCCCAGAGAGAAGGTATGGGAAACCATGGTTAAGAAGAGACTGGAAAGAGAAATGGTGCAAGCAATGTACAACAACTGTGTTAGCAGGGTTCTGACCCCTGTTGGAAAGACAGATTGGTTTAGGAACAAGACTGGAGTAAGACAGGGGAGTGTGCTGTCACCTCTTTTATTCATAATGGTAATGGATGAAATTGTAAAGGAAACAAAGGAAGCATATGGACATAAAGAAATGAAGTTACTATTATTTGCAGACGATATTGTGGTCTGGGGAAGGAACACGGAAGAAGTGCAAAAACAACTAGATGCACTGAACGAAAATATTCAGAAGTATGGCCTGAAAATCAGTATAGAGAAAAGCAAGACCATGGTGATGACAAGAGGGGAAAGACAAGGAAAGGGCATTGTGAAAATTGGAAGTCAGAGTTTGGAAATTGTGGACACGTTCAAATACCTAGGAAGTGAATTGATGCAAACTGGTAGGTTGGACATGGAGATTGGCAGGAGGGTACAGCAGAGCAATGCATTCTATCATAGTGTAAGAAAACTTGTTTGGGATAAGGAAGTACCAAGGAAAAGCAAGGAGGTAATGTATAAAATGTACTATGTACCCATATTAACGTATGCAGCTGAGACTTGGACCCTGACGAGCAGGCAAGAGAGTAGAATCCAAGCCAGTGAAATGAAATTCCTAAGAAGTATGATAGGTAAGACAAGGAAAGACAGAGTGAGGAATGAATATGTTAGGAAGGAAGTTGGGATGGGAAAACTAAAAGAGAGAATTGAGAAGAATAAACTAAGGTGGTTTGGACATGTAAAGAGGATGGAGGAAAATAGAATACCAAGACAGATGCTGGAGGCGAAGTGCAAGGGTAAGAGAGCAAGGGGAAGACCTAGAACAAGGTGGATTGATTCAGTGAAGAACAGCGTGAGAAAAAGAAATCTGGACTGGGACAAGATCGTGGAAGAAGAATGGTGGAAGGAAAGAGGAAAGTGGAGAAGTGCTATAAATACCCCGACCCGGCAGGAGCTGGATAAGGGGAAATGATGATGATGATGATGATGTTGAGATCTACTGGAAAATGAAGATCCTAACTTTCAAGACCTAATATCGTAGAAGTTTATATCACATGATCTACAAATTTGGGGCCAAGCACGCCATTCTTATAAAAGAGCGATGTGAACAGCAAAACACACACAGTATTAAAGGAAGATTCGAGGTGGGAGCGTTGGTCGCTCAGGTCCCCAAGTTGGTAAGCATGGAATGAGGAGTGAGACTGTCCACTGGCAACTCGACGAGTTTCTATAGCTCTGTGAAATGTCTCTTCTAGTTGAGTATTGAGCCACAGTGGTTTCTGGTCAAGGGTTCAGCCACAACTATTATTCTTGTCCACCAGATGGCAGCATGTCGCCATTCACACTTGTTCATTCATTCATCATCTTGCACAGTTTCCAGCCACTGGCCGGGTCTATTTGGAACACAAGCCTCTCCAACGTCTTCTGTCTTCCCACCATCTCTCAGCCTCCACCCTTGTCCAGTCTTCTCCTCTCTTCTTCACGCTTTCTTCCACCCCCTTCAGCCACCTGTCTCTCGGTCTTCCCCTCGGTCTCTTTCCTTCCCACTTCGTCTCATGTACTCTCCTGGGTATCCTCTTCTCCTCCATTCGTTTTACATGTCCATACCATCTAAGTCTAGATTTCTCTATACCATCCTGTAATGGTTCCTCCTTCATTAATTCTCTGGTCCTCTCATTTCTTATTCTGTCCATCTTTGTAGCTCCAATACTGCTTCTCAAGAACCTCATCTCACTGGCCTGTATTTTGCTCCTCTCCCTTCCTTTCATAACCCAGGTCTCCGAGGCATACGTCAGGATAGGGACATAGTACGTCCGATATATGATCTTTTTGCTGTTCTGAGGGACATCCTTGCTCCATAACATGCTTCTCACACTCCTCCGAAATGCTTCTGCCTGCCTCCCCCGCTCATTTATTTCTCTATCGTTTCTTCCATTATCTTGTATCAGGCTTCCCAGATACTTAAAACTCTCCACTTTCTTCAGCTGTTCCCCACCAATTGTTATTCCCGTTGTGGTTCTTTCCTTCTTCCTTGTTGTGATCACCATCTCACTCTTATTTATGCTAAATTTCATCCCATATCCTTGTATTACTCCTTCCCACACGTCCAACTGTTCCTGTACCTCCTCCTCCTTGTTTCCCCAAATCATCAAATCATCTGCAAACACCATTGCTTTCATCTTTCCGTCCCCAATTACTTGTGCCACTCGGGTCATTATGTCATCCATCACCACAATGAAAAGTAACGGTGACAGTGCACTTCCTTGTTTCAGGCCGTTTCTTTGTTCCAACCAGTCAGATCTCTCTCCTCCCACTTTCACACAGCTCACGCTTCCCTTGTACATCTCCTTTATCCTCTTTATAGTCCATTTCTCTACTCCTCTATCCTCCAGGGACTTCCATACTTTGTTTCTGCATACACTGTCATATGCTTTCTCAATGTCCAGGAAGGCCATCAGTAGATCTGTTCCATATTCATAGTGCTGTTCTTGTAACTGCCTTACAGCAAAAATCAAATCCACTGTGGACCTTCCTGCTCTGAAGCCATGTTGTTCTTCCCTCATCCCTCCTTCTATCCTTGTCCTAATTCTCTTTTCCAAAACTTTCTCGAAGATCTTTGCACAATGACTCATCAGTGTTATTCCCCGATAGTTTCTGCAATCTGTTCTACTACCTTTCTTGAAGATCGGGACAATGATTCCTTTTTTCCAGTCCTCTGGGGTCTTCCTTTCCTTCCATGCTGTCCTCATCACTCGGTACAGCCACTGTATCCCCACCTCTCCTGCTGCTCTCACCATCTCCACACTCAACTCATCCACACCCGGTGCCTTCCCTCCTTTCATCTTGTTCACTGCATCTTCCACTTCTTTCCATGTTAAGTCCTTTTCTGTTTGCAGTTCATCTTCCTCTTCCCCGATTTCTTCCTCCTCACCATCTTTTCCATTTGGGTTCAGAAGTTCTTCAAAATATTCTTTCCACATTTTCTTCAGTTCTTCCCTATTTTCTATCTCTTGTCCCCTTTTGTTCACCATTCTAACATAATCCGTAGGATCCTTCCGCCTCTTATCTTTCACCATCCCATACAGGACCTTTTTTGTACCTTCACTATCCTCCTCCATCGTCTTTGTCCACTCTTCCATCCACTTCCTTCTCTCCTCAGCCACCACTCTCTTCGCCTCCTTCTTTCTTTCCTGGTACTCTTCCCTTGTCTCTACCGTCCTATTTTGATACCACCTCCTAATGGCTCTATTCTTTTCCCTTACTATATCTTTTGTCTTCTCATTCCACCATGGTGTTTCCTTCCACCTCTTCTTACTACTTGTCCTCCCACATACTGCTTCTGCTGCACCCACTAGTGTCTTCTTAAATCTAGCCCATTCCTCTTCCACCCCTCTTTCTTTATCTGTTGGAATTCCTTCCTTTACCATTTTGAGGTACTCGACCCTTCTATCCCCTTCTTTCAGTTTCCATATCCTTATACGTCTTTCCTGGTTCTCAGTCCCTTTCTTCTCCTTACTCCCTCTCAGGTTCATTACCAGTAATCGATGGTCGCTATCCAGGTTCTCCGATGGTATAACCTTGATGTCCGTGATGTTCTTATTTAGTTCTTTCTCATACAGTATATAGTCGACCACCGACTTCCTGGTCAAGTCATCACTGTACCATGTGATTGTGTGGCTCTCTCTTTTCTTAAACCAGGAGTTCCCAACTAGCAGGCTGTTCCTCTGGCAGAAGTCCAACAGTCTCTTTCCTTCCTCATTTCTTCCACCCCAACCCTCTGGTCCTAGAACACTCTCATAACCTTGTCTTTCTCTTCCTACATGGGCATTGAGGTCCCCCATAACAATCATATTTCTTCCTACCAGCTGCTTCTGCAATTCCTCTTCAAACTCCTCCTTCTCTTCAGAAGCGCAGCCTACTTGTGGAGCATATACTTGCACTATTTCTACGGTCTCTCCCCTCAGTGCTACTTTCACTTTCATCATCCTATCACTTATTCTCCTCACTTCTTCTTTCAAACCATCTCGTACTACTACTCCCACTCCATTCCTCTTTCCCTCTTCGTTCCCACTCCAGTACAGTCTATAGCCTTTTCTCAGTACTCTCCTTCCTTCCCCTTTCCACTTTGTTTCTGCCAATCCCAATAAATCCAACTTCCTTCTTTCCATCATATCCACTATCTCCTCCACCTTCCCCGTCAGCGTTCTTAGGTTTAAAGTTCCAAATCTTAGTCCGTGTGTACAGCCGTGTCGTCGTCTATTAAATCCATCCTGTCCGAGGCTCGTTCCATTTTTGAAAGCATTTGGTTTAATCCACTACTGGCTTGCTGGGCCTATCGTAGCTTCACCAGAGCCCCGTTAGCCGTCACTTTTCAGGGTTCCTGTAGGACCTTCACAGCTACCGTAACGGTCCCGGGGCACACGAAGTCCCCACTGTACTTCGCCCCTACAGGCAATCCCCTACTTTGTGCCGTTGCCCGTCTCCCACGACGTGGACGAGGGGTTGGACTTATGGGAGACTCATTCACACTTGTATGGAGAATATTTCAAGTCCTGTGACTTCACTGTAGAAATGTCTTTCAGCACACTCAAGATGTTTGTTATGGTATAATGTTGAAGTACGCCAGAGCTTTACTTAAATTCGTAGCTGCGTTATTATTAGTATCACTCTCATTGAAATAATCTCTCTCTCTTCTCTTCGCCAAGCATAGCAGTGAAAATGTTCCAAGTCCAAAGACTGCTATTTGATGTCGGCAGTATCGATATCTCATGTTCAGAGCTAGACTTTGACTATGTCTGACGTTGAATAAATTAATACTGTACTTTCAATGCTACTTTTCTTTCACTAGTAATATTGTCGCTTAACATGGGAAAGAAGTGGAAGATGCAGTGATAAAGATGAAAGGAGGGAAGGCACCGGGTGTGGATGAGTTGAGTGTGGAGATGGTGAGAGCAGCAGGAGAGGTGGGGATACAATGGTTGTACCGAGTGATGAGGACAGTATGGAAGGAAAGGAAGACCCCAGAGGACTGGAAAAAAGGAATAATTGTCCCGATCTTCAAGAAAGGTAGTAGAACAGATTGCAGAAACTATCGGGGAATACCGTATTTCCTCGCATAATCGTCGCCACCGCGTAATCGTCGCACCCCTCTTTTCAAACACTAAAATAGGTTTATAAAATTTCATCGCATAATCGTCGCATAGCATGTTCGTATTTGTGCGCCAGTCCGTTGCACACGCTGCCGCGACTTTATAACCGGGCGCGACTTTGTCAGACGAAATATATCTCGTATTTATGCTTGCGGGCAATGAACTGTGACGCGAGCGGCAAGCTTCGTCACTTAGCACAATCCGCGAGCGTATAATCTGGCGTGATCTTGTCAGGAGAAAGTAATCTTGTCTTTATGCCTGCCGGCTATGAACCGCGACGCGAACGGCCAGCGCACATTCTGCGAGCGTATAGGCCTAATCTGGCGTGGTCTTGTCAGGAGAAAGTAACCTCATCTTTAAGCCTGCCGGCTATGAACCGCGACGCGAACGGCGAACGCACATTCCGCGAGCTTATAGGCCTAATCTGGCGTGGTGATGTCAGCAAAAAGTAATCTCATCTTTTGACCTGAGGCCTATGAACTGTGACTCGAGCGGCCAGCTCACATTCCGCGAGCGTATAGGCCTAATCTGGCGTGATCTTGTCAGGAGAAAGTAATATCGTATTTATGCCAGCGGGCTATGAACCGCGACGCAAATGGTCAGCGAACATTTCGCGAGCTTATAGGCCTAATCTGGCGTGATCATGTCAGCAAAAGTAATCTCATCTTTAAACCTGCGGCCTATGAAGTGTGACGCGAGCGGCCAGCGCACATTCCGCGAGCGTATAGGCCTAATCTGGCGTGATCTTGTCAGGAGAAAGTAATATTGTATTTATGCCTGCGGGCTATGAACCGCGACGCGAATGGTCAGCGCACATTCCGCGAGCTTTTAGGCCTAATCTGGCGCGATCTTGTCAGCAGAAAGTACTCTAGTCTTTATGCCTGCGGGCTATGAACTGTGACGCGAACGGCCAGCGCACATTCCGCGAGTTTATAGGCCTAATCTGGCGTGATCTTGACAGCAGAAAGTAATTCGTCTTTATGCCTGCGGGCTATGAACTGTGACGCGAACGGCCAGCACACATTCCGCGAGTTTATAGGCCTAATCTGGCGTGATCTTGTCAGGAGAAAGTAATCTCATATTTATGCCTGCGGGCTATGAACCACAACGCGAATGGCCAGCTTCGTCAGCACATTCTGCGAGCGTTAACCTGTCGTGACCTTGTTAAAAGAAAGAACCCTGTTTCTGACTGCGGGCTATGACTCACGCCAGACTCACGCTACGCGAATGACTGGCCCGTGCAGCAAATAATGATGCAGTATATTCTTTGAAATTAAATATTCTTTGCATAATCGTCGCACCCTGCTTTTTTCCGCGAAATTTTGGCAAAAAAAGTGCGACGATTATGCGAGGAAATACGGTAACACTGATGAGTCATTGTGCAAAGATCTTCGAGAAAGTTTTGGAAAGGAGAATTAGGACAAGGATAGAAGGAGGGATGAGGGAAGAACAACATGGCTTCAGAGCAGGAAGGTCCACAGTGGATTTGTTTTTTGCTATAAGGCAGTTACAAGAACAGCACTATGAGTATGGAACAGATCTACTGATGGCCTTCCTGGACATTGAGAAAGCATATGACAGTGTATGCAGAAACAAAGTATGGAAGTCCCTGGAAGATAGAGGAGTAGAGAAATGGACTATAAAGAGGATAAAGGAGATGTACAAGGGAAGCTTGAGCTGTGTGAAAGTGGGAGGAGAGAGATCGGACTGGTTGGAACAGAGAAACGGCCTGAAACAAGGAAGTGCACTGTCACCGTTACTTTTCATTGTGGTGATGGATGACATAATGACCCGAGTGGCACAAGTAATTGGGGAAGGAAAGATGAAAGCAATGGTGTTTGCAGATGATTTGATGATTTGGGGAAACGAGGAGGAGGTACAGGAACAGTTGGACGTGTGGGAAGGAATAATACAAGGATATGGGATGAAATTTAGCATAAATAAGAGTGAGATGGTGATCACAAAAAGGAAGAAGGAAAGAACCACAACGGGAATAACAATTGGTGGGAAACAGCTGAAGAAAGTGGAGAGTTTCAAGTATCTGGGAAGCCTGATACAAGATAATGGAAGAAACGATAGAGAAATAAATGAGCGGGGCAGACAAGCAGAATCATTCTGGAGGAATGTGAGAAGCATGTTATGGAGCAAGGATGTCCCTCAGAACAGCAAAAAGATCATATATCGGGCGTACTATGTCCCTATCCTGACGTATGCCTCAGAGACCTGGGTTATGAAAGGAAGGGAGAAGAGCAAAATACAGGCCAGTGAGATGAGGTTCTTGAGAAGCAGTATTGGAGCTACAAAGATGGACAGAATAAGAAATGAGAGGACCAGAGAATTAATGAAGGAGGAACCATTACAGGATGGTATAGAGAAATCTAGACTTAGATGGTATGGACATGTAAAGCGAATGGAGGAGAAGAGGATACCCAGGAGAGTACACGAGACGAAGTGGGAAGGAAAGAGACCGAGAGGAAGACCGAGAGACAGGTGGCTGAAGGGGGTGGAAGAAAGCATGAAGAAGAGAGGAGAAGACTGGACAAGGGTGGAAGCTGAGAGATGGTGGGAAGACAGAAGACGTTGGAGTGGCTTGTGTTCCAAACAGACCCGGCCAGTGGCTGGAAACTGTGCAAGATGATGATGATGATTGTCGCTTTTCTCATTCACTAATTACTATTATTATTTATTCGCACTTTCATGAAGAATTATTTTTCCTGAGCTAGCTTGCCACGGTGGGTGAGTGGATAGTGATTTTTGAAAGGCGACTAAAATACGACACACATGTCATACGATGTTGGCGTGTCAAAGAATCCATTTGAATTCAGTAGGCCGTGTTCATAATGGCAAAATTAATCTCGGGAGTTTCCGCCAACACAAAGTTCCTCATTTCTCTACTAGAAAGCGCTATATCGTTCAAGGAGCTTAGATAGCTTATCTAACCTCCTTGACTTTCAGAGTGATTCAAGGAACAACGAAATTCGACATGCAAGCTACCCTCTGGGTGTCAATTTACAAAGCTTGCACCCGTCACCCGAGGCCATACGATATTATTATTATTATTTAGTTAAGTTACTATTATGTGTCCACCGAGTGTATTAGATGCTCTGATTGCTATTTTGACTCCTTGTTTGTTGAAAATGTTTAGTTTCTATATGTTCTTGTTCAAGAAATTGTTCTTATTGGGTGTCGATTGCTCCTCATTCTTCTCTGATTTAACAAAATTTGATATTTTGTGTTGTTTATATGTACGAGTTGTCTGGGCTTGACTGCTGACTAATGGATGGAGTGGACCCTTGATAGTGCCGAGCGCAGTTTTCGGTGAAATGTCTGGACGATGTACAAGGGAAGCGTGAGCTGTGTGAAAGTGGGAGGAGAGAGATCGGATTGGTTGGAACAGAGAAACAGCCTGAAACAAGGAAGTGCACTGTCACCGTTACTTTTCATTGTGGTGATGGATGACATAAAGACCCGAGTGGCACAAGTAATTGGGGAAGGAAAGATGAAAGCAATGGTGTTTGCAGATGATTTGATGATTTGGGGAAACAAGGAGGAGGAAGTACAGGAACAGTTGGACGTGTGGGAAGGAATAATACAAGGATATGGGATGAAATTTAGCATAAATAAGAGTGAGATGGTGATCACAACAAGGAAGAAGGAAAGAACCACAACAGGAATAACTATTGGTGGGGAACAGCTGAAGAAAGTGGAGAGTTCCAAGTATCTGGGAAGCCTGATTGAAGATAATGGAAGAAACGATAGAGAAATAAATGAGCGGGGGAGGCAGGCAGAAGCATTCCGGAGGAGTGTGAGAAGCATGTTATGGAGCAAGGATGTCCCTCAGAACAGCAGAAAGATCATGTATCAGACGTACTATGTCCCTATCCTGACGTATGCCTCGGAGACCTGGGTTATGAAAGGAAGGGAGAAGAGCAAAATACAGGCCAGTGAGAAGCAGTATTGGAGCTACAAAGGTGGACAGAATAAGAAATGAGAGGACCAGAGAATTAATGAAGGAGGAACCATTATAGGATGTTATAGGGAAATCGAGACTTGGATGGTATGGACATGTAAAACGAATGGAGAAGAGGATACCCAGGAGGATACACGAGACGAAGTGGGAAGGAAAGAGACCGAGAGACAGGTGGCTGAAGGGGGTGGAAGAAAGCATGAAGAAGAGAGAAGAAGACTGGACAAGGGTAGAGGCTGAGAGATGGTGAGAAGACAAGACGTTGGAGAGGCTTGTGTTCCAAACAGACCCGGCCACTGGCTGGAAACTGTGGATGATTATGTCTGGACGATGTCTTACGAGCCCGGAGAACATGTTCATAGTTTCTTTGGCTGTTTGATTGTTTTAATCTCTTCATTGAAGTTTTCTTGTGTCTCATAGGTATGCTGAAAAATCGCTCAATAGTTCCTATTTAATGAAATAAGTGGTTTTATTTAATAGGAGACATTCAGCCAGTCAACGGACTTGCAGTTTTTTTCTGGAGGGTAACTGTGAGCGCCCTCATTGCCACGTTTCACATGATGTTGCTGCTGTTCCTTGTCAGTTCTGGGCTGATTCCTCGTGCTTGAAGGGAGTGGCCTGTCCATTCTTTCATGGATGTGTACGGGCGTTTCGACCGGTAACCTTGTAAAGGTAAAACCTGTCTAGGAGATATTAATTAGCAGTAATCAATTATTAAATATGATTGCTTTTTATTTCCTTCTGTTTTCCTTGGATGTTGTAACCATTATGTGTAAATATATCCATTAAGTGTATAATGTATTTTTTTAATCACTTGTATTTCTTGATAAAGCAGGGGATTGATTATTTTAAAACGAGTGATGATTCAAGTAATGGCTGCTTGATCCATCTGTGTTTTACTCAATGGAAGTTCAGCCACAATGGGATTGAGTTGCCATTGCGAAAAGTAGAAACCTTTGTAATGTGTTCAAAGATTGCTGAGAATATGAAACAGAAGTATATAACCAAATATGTTGAGGTGAGTTGGAAGTGATACTGTGTCCCCTTTACTTCAGCCCCCTATGCTTTGTTGCCTGTTGTGCATTAATGGGGTTTCTTGTAAATGATCGTAGAGTTGTAAAAATGCTAGGTGTGAATGTTCCATATTTTATTGGCATTTCCTGTGGTGATGTCAGCTGAGATGTCTTATTAGCCATCAAGGTTTGCCACAGAAATGGTGGAAGGTTGTTTGAGTTGTTAGTGCGGTCAGCTTGTGTAATTCTGGCCTGTAGTACATCTTATTAGAATATCAGATGAATTCTGTCATCAGTTCTTAAAATATTTTGCAGTGGTATTGAGTCAGTGAATTCTCTCAAAACAACTAAATGTCTGAAGTCAACAAGAGAGGAAATATTTTGAGCATAGGTACTCTCTCGCATAAAACCATTCATGTTTTGATTTTGAGATATTTTATGAATTTACCTATCAGACTTAACTACTCACCTCATGGTTAATAAGAATTTTATTAGAGCATGATTTTCTAAGTCCAAGAAAAAATATAAATGTTAAAAAATAAAAATCAAGCATAATATTGAGTATATACAGGTTAATAAAATTTTTATTACCATAAGTAAGAAGCTTCTTTGTGTGACTGATGTGAAGTAAGGTGTAGATGTAACATGTAAAAGGGATACTGTGTCAGTCTGACTTTAGGTTTAGTAGATTGATTTAAACACGGCAGTAAAAGGTGCTGATCCTAATAAATAGATGTATAGATACGCAATGTTTTATTAGTTGCAAAAGAAAAAACTTCTCAAAAGAAAAAAATTTTGATGTTGGTATTTTAAGTCACATTTTAAATTGTTATCAGAAAAATCCGCCCTGTTATTATTTGTTTGTTTTGTGGACAAGGTTCCTTGTACTGTATCTTTAAAAAAATATATTTTAAAATTCATCTTCCTCCTGTATCAATTCCTGATCAGTGGCGTGCTCGTATATATTTTTGAATTCAAGAAACAGAAGGCATCTATTTCAGTAATCATACAGTTTAATAGCAATAGATGGGTGTTATTAGTGTGATAAATCTGCAGTTAAAAATGTAGCATGCCACTGAGTGTAGTTACCATTTATGTGTATGGTGAATATCCACATGTGTATTGGCAACTGTCAGTATAGTGCTGTTTTGAGTTTTAATTTAATCTCTGATGTGAGTGTTTTATGTTGATGTACTCTGTGTAAATGTTGCCTGTGGCAGTAGTTGTAGTAGTAATAATAATAATAGTGGTGGTGGTGGTGGTCTAGTTTCAGGTTGCTAGCCTGGCCACGAGTTCCCTATTCACATAATTTACAATCTAAGGTATAAACCGCACCATCCTTCGATATGGAACTTGTGGCCAGTGTGGGCATTAAAACAAAACAAAAAAATGGCAAACACAAATACTAGTATGTTTAAAGCTCTGTGTTAGTTTAGTTATTTTGTTTGAAACTATTAGGAGTTTAGTGCGTTTTTATTTAGAGCTCTGTATGTTGTGTTATTGTAGAAAAGTTGTTGGGATTTATTCTGCAGAACTGACCATCCTCCTAACTTCTTTTCTCTATTGTTGATTGGCATGTAGTAGAAATAGACTTTTAATTGTCTATTTGGAAATTACTTTTTCTTACAGCATCTAGTCTTTGAGAGTTAGTTAAAGCAAGTTCAGATAGCAGTAACAATGTTCACATCACCATTTTTTAATTTTTCAGATTTCTCCACACTAGATTTGATTTTGTAGATTATTTTGTAAACGGCTAATGTTAATTGTTGTGTATTATCAATAACTTCATGAAGCAATTCTGTATTCACTAGAGTTGTGTAAGTAAAAATGGTGACTTGTAAACTTGAATGTACATTTTGTGCCTGCTATTGTAATGAACTTGAATCCCCTTTCCCCTCTCTGTACTAAATCATCTGTACAGTAAGAATCCCATAAGGATGGTGCAGTATTTGCTGCTATGTAATACTATATACACACTCAGTACTGTTGAGTGTGAGAAGTTTCCTTTGTGATGTGTGTGGATAAACGCCCTCCCACTAAAAACTTACCCAAGATATCCAGTTTTACAGCAAGGAATGAAGACAATTTCTTAGCATACTGAGAGTAAGTTTGAAATCCATTCCCTTGGATTATTGATCATATCACTTTCCATGTAATGTGACCAGACTATGTGCTTGTTATTCTTCTATCACTTGCAAATATCGGGAATTTGCTGAGGCAAGTTTGAGAGCACTTCCACAAGCACTTCAGATAATACAAGTACATTTTGGTCTCTCCTTACCATCAGAAATGCATGTTTCCAGTTCAAATGTTTGGCAGAGAAGCCTGGCTTTTGAAGAAGGCTTACATTAAGTTAGCAAACACTGCTATGGTTATGTAGTGTATAAACACAAGTAAACTCATACAATGGTTTGATTAATTCAAATATATAATGTTTGTTAATACAAATATTTAAGGTTCAGATCATTCTTTACCTGTCTTTGGTTTAATTAATATGGTATGCTGCTAGATCTTTCAGGTTTGAGGGAGATATTTATTTTGTCAAGAAGTGATTTGTACATACATATGCACACTAAACAAAAGTTGTAATTCAATATCCCACGATCGGCATAACTTGGTAATAAAAATGGATGGTTGCATAAATCCTTTCTTTCCATGTTACAGAAGCATATTTCATGTTATCTGACAAATTATTTTGTGGCAATAGTGAGAAGACTTTCTTCGTCACCATATTTCATTTATTCATACTTAGTATGCTGTGGGTTGCTTGTAAGACAAAAGTATTCAAATTTATAATTGTATAATCACACAGTTGTTGTTATAGTGCATGAAAGTTGAATAGGAAAATTAAACAAAGAGTGCCAATATATATATATATATAACAGAAGAAACTAATGAGACAAAAACAATTAAAATGACACTTGAGGGGTGGATTTTGAAAAATGATTTAGAAATTATTAAATATTTGAGCTTCTGCAAATAGCTTCATGCAAACTTCTAAAGAATCCTTATGTATGTGCTGCTTTAATATGGGTGATGTCTCCCTCACCTATAAGATCCAAGTTACTACCTGCATGTGTATGACTATAGGCATTCTGTTCAGTTATCTATTATTCCCTCTATAAGATAACCCCATAATATTTATACTTTTTGAAATTTAAAGTTTTCCCCTGGCTGATTAGAAGACAAGCTACTGAAATTTTCAAATCTAGGTTTTTGTTGCCTCCTTACTTTTTTAAACTGAGAGATTGGGACAGTTTTAATCCATGTTGAATGTCTCATAGGATTTTAGACAATCTCAGTAGAGGTATTAGCATATATTAACATGTGTGCTTAATGTAAAGCATACAGCCCTATTTATACAGGAACTCATTTTCATTTTTATGCAGAAATGCAGTTTGTATTTACTCACAAAGTCTTTCTTTCACTCTGTGTAGCTCTTTGTCCTTAGCAGAACTTGGAAAATGTTATTTGTCCAGTAACAAACCATATTTTAAAAATATTTGCATTTCCTGGTTTCAGTCTAGTATGACTGGTAGTAACTTAAATGTTTTATGAACTTGTTCTGAATATGCACACCTAGTGCTCACTCTTATTAGAATTGAGAAGAGAGTTAGAAAAATAGGAATGTGTTAATTAGGTATGAGTGGTTTTCCTAAATTTAACCTTAACTTGTATATGCTTGTTTTGTGTGTGTATGATTGCACTTTTAAATTCAGGCTGTGGTAATAAATTTCATTATGGTCCATCTATTTAGTCCTCTAGTAATGCGTTCATTTTGACACTGAAATAAATTACAAATCAAGTTTTGGTTATAGAATTTGAGCAACATTCTATGAAGTTATCAGTCCTAATATCCACAACATTTGAATCGTATGAATGGCAATTTAAAAGAAGAGAGAAAAAAATCATATAAGACCCTGTAGTTTTTTCAAACCCATTTGCATCAGTCTGTTACACTGGCTTTTTCGCACCATAAATGTGAAATGAGGACCAGAGAGATCAATGACTTTTTTTTTCTTACTGGACTACAAATGTCAATGCCTCTATGTCCTTACTTTTGCAAATTTAATTTCTCCCCTCCAGTGTTATCAATTAATGAATATATTTCCCTTCAAGTGTAGCATTTGGCTCCGGTTGCCACAAATGCTTGCTGAAGGACACTCGAAACATACTATATGACGGGAGACTCTTTTGTTTTCAAAAACAGCTTACTGATACACCCTTTTTTCAATTGATTAAACAGTTGCCAGCTAGAATTATTTCAGTCAAACTACAGTATCATTTTCAGCATTATCAGCTGGTTTATAATTGTTGTTTTTTTTTTCCCTTCATCAGAATGAAGTAGATCTTTTTCACTTCAGATACTCGGGTTATATTTCCTGATAGAGATCTTTTTTTTTTTTTTTTCCATCATACTAACATAGTCCTGATTTTGTTCCTAATATTCTTATTCATCTCAGGATGTGCATTCTTTTTAGTCATTATAATAACCAGCTGTGCTGGTACCACAATTTGTAATCGGATTGTTTGTCGGCGATTGGAATTTGAAGATCTCTTGTGGAAATCGTAATGTCGCTGTGGTGGATTTGTCCTTGGCTACATACTTGTTTCCCTTTTCTCCTCACCATAGTGGCAGATCCTGTATTGTGAGTTGTGTGTATGTGTGGGTGATGTAGTCTCTAAAAATACTGTTTTATATCACCTACTTCACAATGTAACTAGTAATAGCTAATACCAATTTGTCTCAAACTATTTGAGGGGAAAAAAAACCAATTTCTTCATCACACAAAGCATAACTTAAGATCTCGGCGATCTTTTTTCCCACTGGTTAAATTCAGAAGTTTTCTATAACTCTTCATAGATTGTTCATCTTTTGTCTTGCTGCTGCATGGTATGCAGTTCAGTGGTGTGTGAAAATGATTACCAAGATGCTGGAATATTAACTCACTATTGTAACTGGGAACTACAGAATATAATTTTCTCTAGCCTGGCTAATTAATGTTCGGTGTTACATCAGACTTTTCAGTTTACCATTATTGCATGCCACAGAATGTTTGCCAGCATCTTGGAGGCCTTGGGTTACATTAATATGTATTCTCCAAGTTGGTCTTAAAAATAATGGTGTAGCTACTTCAGTAAATATAAAACAAAACAACACTAATAAATCATAGGCTGTGGCTACATTCATTGGTGGAATATTGCATTGGTCTCAGTTTTAGTACTGAAGACAAGAATATTATTTCCATTTTTCAGGTGTTGCCGGGTCTATTATCTTCTAAATATGGTATATTTATTTTAAAATAAATATCCAGGTCATCTGCAGTTGATTGTGTATTCAGTGGAGTGTTGATTAACCAAACATCATTGAAGTTCCTGTTGATTAAAATCATTTTTAAGCATTTGTAATGTGTCCAGACCTACTGTGGAATTGCTTGCTTCACTGGCTTGAATATAGTCTTGCTACGAAGGTTTTCATGATCCTTATGCCCAAACACATGTGCTTTATCATTGCTAATTGTAATTCATGTTATTTTTAGTGTTCATTGTGTCCTGATTAGTTTGGAAAATTGGCACTCTACTGTACTAACGAAAGTATTGACACATTAGTAAGTTGAAGTTAACTTATTGTATCATTTTTATTTAAATGCAGATGCTGTTAAATTTGATGTAAAGTCATACTAACAAAACATAGCATTTGTTATCATGTCTTTGCAAGAATTTTGTTTTAGTACACTTAAATTTAATATGTGATGAGGCGGTAGTATATTGCAAGATTTGTCTGCATATTTTTCACACACGTTGCTACGTATGGTGTTTTATTTTAGTTTTATAATTAATGACTTCTGTTTTTCTTACAACAATGAAGTATCGGTCCCATTCTGAAATACCATGGAGATTTTGTTCCCCCATAGCTTCAGTTGAATGTAAATGGTTAACTGGCCGATGCTGAGAGTTTTGTTCTAGTTTACTCCTTTTGTATTGTCGCAGAATCCTCTTTCCTGGGATTTTATCATCCAAACTAGAATGATAAGGATTTAGATTTCCTGATTCTCGTAGATTACTATGAAGGGGCAGAACTTCTTGCTGGTGGATGTCGTTGGATTATAGACCATTAGGACTTGTCACCATAATGTTACTTTTTTTTTTTTGTGTGTGTGTGTGTGTTTTGTGGTTAATATTTGGGATGATGAGCTTGCCTAGCTTACGTAAAGATGACACTTCATTGTCCAGTCATCCTCTCTACAGGGTGGGGCGTGGTGGCTCAGCGGTCTAGCTGTATGCCTCTCACCAAGGCGGTCCGGGTTCGATTCCCGGTCAATGCATGTGAGATTTTCGAAGTGAAATGCCATGTCCTGTGGTTCGGATTCCACGTAAAAAGGAGGTCCCGTGGCTTATAATCACAAGATTCACGGTCACGTAAAACTACAATCTTCCTTCCTTTTTTCCTTTCTACAGGGTGGGCACAAAGTCCCGTTACCCCTATACATTTAAGGAAATACATTGATTTTTTTAACATTTTCTGTTTCAGATATAATCAATGGCTGATACTAGTGACTATAGCATTGAAGAACGCATTGTCACAAGCACTTGGGTTCATGAGAGACCAAGAACAGGGAAAACATTGAAACAGGTGCGTACTGACTTTGAGCAGCGATTCGGACGACAGCTTCCTCAAAAGACAACTCTTTGGTCGATATGGGTGCAACTTTAAGTCTTGTTTCATGTTTGCGCAGAGTTGACCGGGGTATACCCAGTTCCGCGGATCGTTTACGAGTTGACTTCGTTGGTGATCTTTCCACCGACTCCGCGACTTCTCGGCATTGTTCCTCTCTTGTTGATGGTCGACCACTTCTTGGTTTGTCCTTCACGCTGCCTGTAGCGAACAGTTTCTTTTCCCAACGTAAAAGTGTTGTCTTTTGAGGAGGCTGTCGTCCGAATCGCTGCTCAAAGTCAGTACGCACTTGTTCCAACGTTTTCCCTGTTCGTGGTCTCTCATGAACCCAAGTGCTTGTGACAATGTGTTCTTCAATGCTATAGTCACTAGTATCAGCCATTGATTATATCTGAAACAGAAAATGTTTAAAAAAATCGATGTAATGATAATGTATAGGGGTAACGGGACTTTGTGCCCAGGGTGTACAATTGTACGTGAAGTACAGTGTACTTGCAGTACCTGTTCCTCTCCATCGGACTCAAGACCGGATAAACCCCATTCCAGTCCACCTGCCAATCTTAAATCATGGCCAGAGCCAATAATAAAACCGAAGACCACCTGGTCGGACAGTTCCATTGCTACTCTTGGGTCACGACGGTAGGCTATTTGGTTGGTGTGAAATGTGATCTCTACCTTAGTTTGTTCTTCATGGGACTTGGTAAAGAAAAAAAGAAATCTTGTGTTTGATCAAGCTGTTTAACTTAAAGGTTGCAAGTCATTTTCTTTTCTGTATAGGTTGCTCTTCAATCGACACAATAAGAGACCGATCATATTGTAATTTATGATCTACACTTACAAATATATATAATCAAATTTAAAAATGATGGCACTTGTATAACACAGCTGTATTCCTTTAAATATTCATTGTAATCTGTTTTACTTCTGCAAGCTGGAAGTCATGAAATGTAGTGGAAAATGTGGCATAAGACATCCCTAAGTAACGTAATTATTTTAAGTTATTTTCACCCAGGAAAGAAGAGAAGAAAGAAATTCGTATTGTCCTTATTATTTGTTAAAAATTATGGATTTCACAGTGTGGTTTCAGTTCACCATTTATAACTTCCTTAGGAAGCAATATTTTTATAAGTTGGGAGGAAAGTGAAAACTATGCTGACAAATATGGTATATTGTGAGTTATGTACCTTGCCCTCCATAAATATTTGTGGATTGAGGCGACTTAGAATTTTGAAACTACTGGCACTTGAGCTCATCAGAATTTGGACTGTTTAATTTAAAGAGTTAAATTGTTTAAATAGTCGTTGAAGAAGCAAACATGTTAGCTATACCAAAATGTTCCATAATTGACAAAACACTTATGTGTAGCGAACGAATGTGACGAGGTTTAGCTTCTTCGATGAAATGGTATATTTATTATTGGCATGGTCAAAAGAAATTAATCTCTTATTGAGATAGAAGTTCGGAATCTACAGTTGATAAGATATTTTGGTTTATTGGTAAATGACTTGTAGGAGTAAGTTAATTTTGTTCCCATGCGATATTTAAGAATTCTTGTTACAAAATTATTTTTTATTTTTTTCAAGACTTTTTTTCTGAGAAGAATATACAGAATTTTAATTGCTCTCTAAATGAATTTCATTGCAGATATAGAAAGAATATTTGGTTAATTTAAGATTCAAGTGCTGGTACTTTGTTAAATTGATTTTGTATAAGAATTTGGATATTAAGTACAGTGTTGTATAACACATAATTGGCAACAAAATTTCATGTTTGGCAAATTGAATAAAAACATATTAATTCAAACGGTTTTGAGCTTTCTTTCCCCATTGTTGTCCTCTGAAGATTTCTTTTTTTTTGCCCAGTTTTCTTGTGTCTATTTATGGCAGAGCTAAACTAATGGGCACTGCCCTCCTACAGTCGCCCAAAAAAAAAAAAAAAAAAACATTAAAAACTTGGAAAGGAAAGTATGGCAATTATTACTGGTAAAATACTAAAGCATTAAGCATCCATTTATATAAAACTGTACCTACTATGTTGCAAGACTAAGAAATAACAATCTCTTCAACAAACAGTCTCACTCCACTAACTAATCCATGAAGGTGTAGCAATTATTGCTGTGATAAACTTAAGCAATAAGTCCTAAATTACTGTAGAATGGTAAATTAATGTAGAAATGACCTACGAGTACTTTACTGAGATGATGGTTAAAAGCTAGAACTGCTACATACAAATACAATGAACCCTCACCAATTCGGATAGGTTTCCATCACAGTACTGCGCCAGACATTCACACTAAGGCCATTTGTTGTAAAATGTCAATCACTTCCCCCTCCCTTCCCATTCACTCCACTGGCAGCCAATAATAAGTACCGTATGTATCATTATTGGTCACTAGCACGTAACAAAGGCAGTGCCTGCTCAGGTCGCTTTTTGAAGCCCACATGGTGAGTTACTGTTACATTGTGTTAAATTCTACTCTAAGATTGCTTAAAAGTGTTTGGAAGCGTCGTACTGTTGTCCTCGCTTGAATACAGTAACTAAGATTAGTGTGCTGGATAAAATCCAAGCCGGTGCTTCTACTCAAGAGTATTATGACAGTTTGGCATTAGTAAGTTGAGTTTTGTCTTCAAACTTTAGATGGATAACCAATCCTGGAAAAGGTATGCGGATACTTGAAAGCATATTTGCATGATTTTAGAACTTTTGAACTGTACAGTACAATATTAAGACGAGTGTGAGAGATGTTTCTGGCGACTGCTAATGAAGAGAAGAGATAGGTTAGTAGGACACATACTAAGACACCCAGGAATAGCAAGCTTAGTTATGGAAGGAAGGGTTGAGGGCAAGAACTGTAGGGGTAGACCAAGGTTAGAATATGTTAAACAGATTGCCTCGGATGTAGGGTATGGTAGCTATGTAGAGATGAAACGATTATCTCAGGACAGGGAAGCATGGAAAGCTGCATCAAACCAGTCAAAAGACTGAAGACTCAAACAACAACAGCACAATATTTTAGAAAATATTTCTATAATTTGGACTAGACATCGCCCCCATTAGTGAGAGTTTAGTGTACAGTGTTGGTCTACTTTTTTTTGTTGTTGTGTAGCCTCCTGAGAGGCAGAGTGCAGGTCTTTCTAGTCGACGCCCGTGGGCGACCTGTGCGTCGGGATGAGAGATGGAATGGATGAAGATGAATGAAACTAGGCAAGGATGTGGAAGGAAGCGGCCGTGGCCTGTCAGAAGGTACTGTCCCAGCATTTGCCTGGTGTTGAAAATGGGAAACCACGGAAAACCATTTCAAGGACAGCCAACGGTGGGGCTCGAACCCACGCGTCTACCGAGTCAGCAGAGAGCTTGGCCCCTTGACCTAACGCAGCGCTTTAGCCCGCGTAGCCACTACTGTCGGTTGGTCTACTAATAATGTGTTGAAAGACCTGATATGGAGAATTATTTGAATTTGTGCAATCTACAAATTGCTCTGACAGCAACTTGATGTAAAGATCAACTGCTTTTATAAAAGCTTGACTATCTTCTTCTATGTGATAGGCCCAGCGAACCGTGCGCTACTACAAGTTTCCTTCTCCATCGTCTCCTATCCATAGCTGCCAACTGTCCACACGTATTGCTGCCTGTTGCAGATCTTCATGGGGTCCATCACTCCACCGCTTCCTTGGTCTCCCTGGTAGTCTCCTTCCTGTGGAGATGAAATCCAGTAGCTTCCATCCGGGCTACATGTTCAGCCCACTGCAGTCTCCTGGTTTCGATGGTTCCAGCTATGTTGGCATCATGGAACAGGTCTTCTACTTCGTGATTGTGTCTAATCCTCCATTCATCCGTGTGTACGTCCCTCACCGGTCCGAAGAACTTTTCTCTCAAATACGAGTATTTTATGAAAGTCCTGTTTTCGGATACTCCATGTCTCACATCCATATAGTACAACGGGTTGGATCAGAGTTTTATACAGACACATTTTGAACTGTCTGGAGAGACATCTGGGCCGAATAAGCTGTGTTAGGTTGTAGAGTTCGGTTTCCAGCTTGGATCCTGGTGTTGATCTCTGCCTCACATGATTAGTTCTCCGTGAAAAGCGCTCCTGGGTATTTAAATTCATGGACCCTCTTGTAGGACTGGTCCCCTACCCGCAGCGACTGTAGTTGCCCAAAAACTTGGCCTTGCCCGCGGTTCATAGTGAGGTACTTGGAGCCCAAATTTGTTGGCAGCTGCCTTGCGTGCTCTAGTCATTTGCCTCAACTCTTCCCGAGAGCTGGAGAGTAAACTGATATCATCTGCGTAGGCAAGGTACTCTAGGTTCTTCCCTTCGACTTGGATTGCCTCGAAATTCTCTCGAAAGGTCTCGCGTATGATCTTCTCCAAGGCAAAATTGAACAGTGTAGGAGATAAACAGTCTCCTTGCCTGAGACCCGTCAAAATGTCAAAATTCGCCATCACTTGATTTCCCATCTTTACCTTACCGCGTGTTTGGCTCAGGCAGATCGCTACCAAGTTGATTAGTTTCTCGGCCATTCCAAACTCTCTTAGGCAACTGAATAGGCTCTTGCGGTGTATGCAATCGTAGGCGTTCCTGAAATATACGAATAAAACTTGGAGTTCTTTGCCATATTCACCCAGTTTTTCAGTGAGCTGTTGGAGAACGACGATATTATCTACTGTGGAATGCTCCAGCCGAAAGCCTCCCTGGTATTCACTAGGTTTTTTCATACCTCAGCCATCCTGAAAGTACCGTAGTTTTCCATGATTTCCCACTTCTACACCAGGCAAATACCGGGATGGTTCCTAATTTAAGACCACGGCTGCCTCCTTCCAAATCCTAACCTCAATTAACAAATACACTCATACATCCATCACAGGTTATCACACTAATTCCACACACACACATGCAGGTACATGGGGCTACATGACCATGATGTAACAAAGCCCCTAAAATAACTAACAACAAGAACTAAGATAGATACCGTATGAGCTTTGAAATTATGTCTTAAGATTGTTTTGAATCTGTCATATTTCATTGGTCAGAATTTATACACATAGATGAGACCAGAAGATATAGGGCATTCATTACCTAATAGAATTCATTATGGTCAAGCAGAGATTTCGAAACCAGATTTTGGATTGCAAAACATTTCCCGGAGCTGACAAACTCCGACCAAAATCTGGTTGTTATTAAATGCAGATTAAAGTTGAAGAAACTGAAGAAAATTCAAAAGCCAAAAAGGTGGGCGATCGACAGACTGAAGAGAAGGACATGAACAAAAGATTCAAAACTATACTCTGATTTATGAAAGGTGAACGGTGACTCCCGCCATTCGCTTGAAGGGTGAGGAGTGGAGACGAGAGGGGTAACGGTCTCCATGCCAACAGCGAGCAGTGTTGAAATGTGTTTTGTTTCTTATGGCTAGCCCGGATTCCAATCCATCAGCTTATGAGGGAACGGTACGAAATCGGACCACGAATTTCGACTTTATTTTTACATAGTCGTGAAGGTCTTTTTATGCTGAAACAGGTAGTGGAGGTCTAATTTTTCGCTGGTCCTTTTTAAGGAGCCATTTGGGAGCCCCAGGTTGGCGGTGCACGCTCTGAATTTTACAGCAGTAAGCACATAGTTTGATGCAGTGTTCTACTGTGCCTTGACTCGTCAATGTCATTAGACCGCCAGGCAGGGGGGCTAACTTCCCCCCTTGATATGTTATGAGTCATGGCTAAAGCCCTGCGCGGATGCGAATATCCGCAAAAATTTTCACCACGTGGATATAGTTTGCATGGCTGTGCGGATAGCGGATACGCTGTGGATAATGTTTCGAGTAAATTTGCGGATAATTTTTAGAATACAATGTGGAACTTACGATAATATTATATAGCCTATTGCGTACGAAATATTCAGGCACGTATTGCACTTACACACAGGGAGAATATTTTACTCATATGTTTTAAACTACATTTTATTAAGTACCGTATGTTTGTAGTAGATGGTCTTGACATCTCATCAATTCTCACTGCCATTATTACTATATGTACGGGACATAATGCTGTCAATAAGCCTGTTAGTTCATCGTGGTGACATCATTAACATTCCTCAAGTCAGCTACTTTGCCATCTAAGCTATCCTGGAAGATCTGGTTCCATGTGTATTTGTTGTAGATTTATTTCCAACTTGGCGCTGACACACGTTGACTGTGATATTGCAACGCAGAGAGTTAAAACATCAACTATGCGAACATGGATGGGTCAAGAAGCAGAAGGATGATGACTGACTTGGAATTTCCGGTCAAATGTTAATCCCTTTCTCCAAGCGTAAAGAGAAGTTCACTTATTATTAGTGAATGTTACCGCGACCGGGAGTATGAACATCATTTCACCAACTTGGATAAACTATCTATTAAAATAAAACAAGGTGAATATTCAATAGTGCGTGAAACAAACTCAAGTCAACGATATGGCAGCCATTTGGTTACGTTTTCAATGGAAACGAAAAGGTGAACGATATAGTAGGGTGTTCTACATGTAAAAAGTATATTCATACTTAGGGCACAAATCAGGCACATCAAACTTACTGAAGCCCAAGTGCAAAAGTACCGTAGCCAAAAAAGTATAGCCAGTTTTTTTTCTCTAAAGCGGAGGTCAAGAAAACAGAAGTGTCATCCAACTTGAAGTTCCTTGCAATGAAGCAAATTTTCAGGAACAACTTTCTCCTCAAATGTCTAAATGTGTGGTAAACACTTTATGCTTTATCTAATAAATTAAAAATAATATTGAAATATCAGCGGATTTGGATTAAAGCCATGCGGGGCGAAAGCGGATAACAGTAATGCGGATAACAGTCGTGCGGATAACGTTTTGTTTATCCGCGCAGGGCTCTAGTCATGGCCTGTCTCAGTGGCAAAACAGCATTTGCCCACGTGCTAGCTTTGACAGACGTCAGCGTTCATTACACAGGTCTACAAAATGGAACTTTATAAAAGCTGTTTCACTTCTGAAAAGTGATTTATATATAATTGAGTACAGCCATTTTCAAAAGAACCCGCCTTTTTCTCCTATCACATCAGGTTTTTATACAAATCGAGAATGAAAAATTCAATGTTAATGACAAAAAAATACACATTATAAAAACTGTTAATGCAGTTTTGATTGAAATACTGGTTGTATTACTTGGAAATGCACAATGTTGATTCACTAGAATGCTATTTAATCAATAATAATGTTTTTGTTTGCCTTCCAGTGATCTTATCTTGGAAATTCTCTTATGAGCTCCTGCAGAGCCTTCTCTTTGAAGCATCCAGCAGTAATCCGCTATCATTGATATACTCCATCGTCCTTGGTAACGTCGTTCCATCTCCCGAATGTCCTGATGGAAGTGTTCGCCTTGTTCCTCGCTCACCGCCCCCAAATTCTCAGGAAATAAATCCAAATATGAAAAAAGAAAGTGCAGCTTAAGACTCACGTTGCAACCGATAATTCTGAATTTCTCAAGCATTAGGGCTACTACGAGTACTTTTGCATAGTTAGGATCTTTGGTGTTTCCTAAAAACTTCTTGGTTACATCTCTAAAGGCCTGCCAGGCTTCCTTTTATTCAGGAGTCATTGTATCTTCAAACTCATTGTCTCTCATTAGACTTCTGATTTGTGGTCCTACAAAAATACCTTCTTTTATTTTTGCTTGTGAGAGAAAAGGGAACTTGTAAAATATTGAAAACAATTGCCCTCTTTGTCAAGGGCTTTCACATACTGCTTCATAAGACCCAACTTGATGTGAAGAGGTGGTAATAGTATTTTCTTACGTTCCAGAAAGCTTTTCTGAACAACATATTTACATCCTGGAGTTAAGGTGGTTCGATCAGACCATTTTTTCCCAGACCAATGCTCATCTCTCGCCCGGCTATCCCATTAGCACATGTGACATGGGAATTTCGTATATCCCTGTTGCTGACCTAACAAAATACCGATTACTTTAAGATCTCCACAGACCATCCACTGATGTTGTTATATTGTATTTTATCCAAGAGAAGCTTCATGTTATCATAATTCTCTCTTAAGTGGACTGAGTGAGCTATTGGAATTGAAGCCAACTGGTTGCCATTGTTCAATAACACAGCTTTCATACTTCTCTTACTACAGTCAATAAATAACCTCCAATCGTTTGGGTCATACGTGGCAGCACCTACCTTGTTTATTAGGTCTGGAATGTTGTTGCAATAAACCAGTCTCTCTTCATGACTAAAGTACTGCGCAAGATATTTTTCTCTATTTCTGTAGAAAGTCACTGAAGTACCATCAGCAAGAAGATTTTGTTCTTTTAACCTGGAACTTACAAGTTCAGCTGCATCTTTGGGGAGGTTCAAATCTCTCTTTAAGTCATTCAACATGGATTGTGTGAGGAGTACTGGTACATTAAATTTTGCAGGGGTAAAGTCACTGTCAGATGTTCCCGATGTTTCACTACTTGAAGAATCAGAAACTTCAATATTATCTTTAGGAGGTGTGGGAACTGGAATATCAGGGCCATGAGGCACTGGTCTCTAGCAGATTCTATGCTGGGGTATGTTATGCCTTTTTTATTCTTAGCATTGAAACCCTTGAGCTTACAAGTACAAAAGTAGCAGTCACTGTTGTGGTTTCTGGGTTCACGCCAAACCATCGGTACACCAAAATGAAGCGCTTTTTTCTTCCCTTTTGTCCAATTTCTCAAATCTTCAACACAAATGCTGCACACTTTATGAGGCGCCCATGACTTGGTTTGATCTCCTAACTTTATTCCAAAATAAGCTTTATAAGCTTGAGCGACAAATGAGGTTATGTTTTGTCTCTGCTTTTTCACTACAAAACTACCACAAATGTAACAAAACACATTTGGATTGTTCAAACACTGTCACCTTTCCATACTCACAGAATCACAAAACAGAAACTGACAATAAATGCACACGTATTCAAAGTAAACTTCTTCGTTAGGAAATCAAAGTTGCAGTCCTTACTTGAATTAAAAAACAGATACACACACTAATACAGCCATCACAATTAACACCGGTTATCAGACAAATTCTACACACACCCAAAGTAAGCGGGGCTACATGAACGCATTGTCGCAGCCCCTAAACTGAGGAACCAACCAAGAGTTGGGTGAAGACTAATTTGGTTTCAGGTGAAAGTTAGGAACAAGGGAAACTGTACTAAGTATCAGGCTGATCTTGCAAGGTAGAATAAGGAAAGAAAAGAGAACGTTTATGGCATTCATAGACTTAGAATAGGCTTTCGATAACATTGATTGGAGTAAGTTTTGACTTATTGAAAAGGATTGGAATAAAGTACACGGATAGGAAGGTGATCTATAGGTACCATCTATACAGAAACCACATGGCAGCAATTCGAACCAAAGGACATGAGAGAAAAGCTGGTATTGAGAAAGGTGTAAGGCAAGGCTGCAACTTATCAATCTATACATTGAACAAGCAATGAAGGAGATTGAGAAAAATTTCAAGTAGGAGTAAATATTCAAGGAGAAATCATTTCAACCCTGAGATTTGCTGAAGACATTGTTTTCTTGAATATTTTAGATTATTGTAATTTTTCCATATTGAATTTATAATATTGTTTTACAAGTTTTTCACTTTTCAATACAATATTTCTTCATTGAGAACTTTGTTCCCAGATGGGACTTATTTGACTTATTGAAAAGGATTGGAATAAAGTACACGGACAGCCGATTCACCAGAGGATTTGAATGTGTTTTTAAATGGTATGGATTCCGGTTTAGGAAAGAATTCGTGATGAAAAATGACAGATTTAAAAATATACGAGCCTTAAAGTAGTCGCATATGATGTGTAACATGTTATCCTACTAGGAAATTGAGATGAAATGTATGTGAAGTCATCTGACATGTTATCCTACTCGTATACTACACACCTTGGACATTCTTAAAATGTTAATTTACGCCCCGCCCCGTTTTCATACTGGTACTATGATGAGTGTATAGATTGAATTGGAGATATGCTACTGTCACACTTGTTTGAACAAACATCACATATTATATTGTACATTAAGAGGATGAATGAAACCATAGTCTCTAGCCTATCTATACACTACTAGAAATAATGTTCAATACAATCGAATTTCCCAACTCCTACTTGGTGCAAACTATTGTTATTAAAATTAGGTAAATCGTAATTTCATGTAGATTCTGTTAAAATGATGCATAATGTTATGATAGATATCGTTTAAATCGATAATCTGGTAGCAAAAACATTTGCCGGGACTGGGGTTCAAACCCGAGACCTCATGATTCGCAGACCAAGGGGCTATGCATGCATCCATTACAACCACAGAGTACAAGACAGTTACTTATTTTCACGTGCCGTTAATAATATGGAAGTAATTCTTTATGCTCCATTAATATTTTGCTTTTTTTCGATATTGTTCCTGCATGGAATCGAGTTCTAAATTAGTTATGAATACGCCTACTTGACAGTAAAGGGAATTCCTATGAAAGGCTAGCCCAGTTCCCATATAAAAAAAAAAGATTTATATTATATTGATCACTGCATTACCGCAATGTGGGTTAATATCTGAATAGCCATTGTGCAGAAACATAATACCGGCTTTGCCGACTAGTTACAATGTTTCATTATTAAAGCGTATCATCATTTAAATACTGATACGAAGATTTTGAATATGTGGTTTTTTGTTTCAATCAGTCGACACCAGAGTTTGCACGAGTGTTTACCGTTCAGTATGAAAGTGTTGATCAAAGTTACTCGGGGAGTGGGTGCCCATCACTTTTATCCAGAGATTGGAAAAGAGACTCTCAATAAATCATAATTGTTTTCAGCAAATATGATATAATGAATATTTTTACACCAAAGAACGACAATTTGAAGATGATTTATTGTAGGAATATTCTTAATGGCACCTCCAAACCTTGAAGTAATCCGTATGTGATATACATTCCACATGGCCGGCAGTGCATCATGGTACCAACCTCGAAAACCGTGCGCTCATTGTTTCCTCTTACCACTGCTTTAGCAGCCAGGAGGGATGCAATCCAGCTGGTAGTGCGTCTTACACACTTCCGTCCCGTTTTTCAAAATCACTCCCACAAAAATATCCAGCAACCGAGTGGAAAAATGTTACACATCAAAAACAAAAATAAAGGAATGCAGCCAAAAGAAATCGGAAACCACTATGGATGCCAAATTGGCAGGTGAAAAGCTAAAGGAAGTAGGAGAGTTCTGTTACTTAGGAAGCAAAAAATAACCACTGATGGACAAAGCAAAATATTAAAAAAAAGTAGGTTGGCTCAGGCAATGAAAGCTTTTCTATAGAAAAGGAATCTGTTGACATAAAATATACAGTGAAGGTCTCTCGTACAGAATGGAACCTTGCAGGCGCTATGCGACAGCTGGGGTGCTGCTGATAGCAGCCTGTCTAGCAAAGCACTAGCAGCAGCGTAGCACCCAACTACACACATCAAACAAAGTTTTGCATCACCTCGGTTCCCAGATCTCCGGCATATAGACGTTGACTGTGTATATTGTATCAAAGATAGTCCCTTTGACTGTTCATAGATGTCACTAAAACTGCTCAAAGATGTAAACAACCATGCATGAGCAGGGCCTATTAGACGGAGGGGGTACGACAGCCGATCAGTTCCAGTCATTCCACCAGGACGAAGGTACGCTGCTCATGTTGTCTGTAGTTCTACCATGCCTAGAAGGTCAATACCGCAGTTCGATCGCGTCCGCATTGTTACTTTGTGTCAAGAAGGGCTCTCAACAAGGGAAGTTTCCAGGCGTCTCAGAGTGAACCAAAGCGATGTTGTTCGGACATGGAGGAGGTACAGAGATACAGGAACTGTCGATGACAGGCCTCGCTCAGGCCGCCCAAGGGCTACTACTGTAGTGGATGACCGCTACTTACGGATTGCCGCTCGGAGGAACCCTGACAGCAATGCCACCATGTTGAATAATGCGTTTCGTTCAGCCACAGGACGTCGTGTTTCAACTCAAACTGTGCGCAATAGGCTGCATGATGCGCAACTTCACTCCCGACGTCCATGGCGAGGTCCAGCTTTGCAACCCCGACACCATGCAGCGCGGTACAGATGGGCCCAACAACATGCTGAATGGACCCCACAGAATTGGCATCACGTTCTCTTCACCGATGAGTGTCACATATGCCTTCAACCAGACAATCGTCGGAGACGTGTTTGGAGGCACCCTGGTCAGGCTGAACGTCTTAGACACACTGTCCAGCGAGTGCAGCAAGGTGGTGGTTCCCTGATGTTTTGGGGTGGCATTATGTGGGGCCGACGTACGCCACTGGTGGTCATGGAAGGCTCCGAAACGGCTTTACGATACCTGAATGACATCCTCCGACCCCTAGTGCACCCATATCGGCAGAATATTGGAGAGGCATTTGTCTTCATGGACGACAATTCTCGACTTCATCGTGCACATCTTGTGAATGCGTTCCTTCAAGATAACGACATCGCTTGACTACAGTGGCCAGCATGTTCGCCAGACATGAACCCTATCGAACATGCCTGGGATATGTTGAAAAGGGCTGTTTATGGACGTCTTGACCCACCAACCACTCTGAGAGATTTACGCCGAATTGTCGTTGAGGAGTGGGACAATTTGGACCAACAGTGTCTTGATGAACTTGTGGATAGTATGCCACGACGAATACAGGCATGCATCAATGCAAGAGGACGTGCTACTGGGTATTAGAGGTAGTGGTGTGTACTGCAATCTGGACCACAAATGCTGAAAGTCTAGCTGTATGATGGTACAACATGCAATGTGTGGGTCTCATGAGCAATAAAACGAGCTGAAATGTTGTTTGTGTTGATCTCTATTCCCTTTGTATTTAACGGTTCCGGAACTCTTGGAACCGAGGTGATGCAAAACTTTTTTTGATGTGTGTAGTTCAACACATTTACACTTTTTAACATATTTAATAACAACCATTACTTACATGAATTTCAGAGTAGTTGCTGGAGATGATGTTCTTCATTTTCTAAACACACATTGCACCAACGTAGGAAGTTTTGGTACACTTGCTGCAGGGACATATATAGAGTTTTATTTCGAGGGGTGCCCAACCGAGGATTGGGGAGCATGGTATAGGCCCCTAAGAATAGGAGGTCCGGGGTTCTCCCCGGGAAACTTTTGTATAAGTTGGTGCAAAATGATGAATTTTAAGGCTATCCGGCATCACTTTTTCTACCAATTTGTTGTGATGTTTTAAGTTTGGTTAATGTCAAACACAACTAAGACCATTTTATGTTACTTTTTATTAATACAATCATCTTGCTCACTTGATAATGTTTACAGGGGAAGAATTAATGTTACTGTTTTGATTTACAACTTACACTACAATATGAAGTCAGGTTTCTTGAAGCATTGCCAAATTGGTTCATAACTTCATCGTCAGTGAGATGTATGTCTCTGTGAATAGATAACAATACTAGACCGTTGAGTCTGTTTTCAGAAGTAGAATTTCTTAAGTATGTTTTCAACCAACTCCAACTCTGTTCGGCAGTACTGGTAGCTACAGTGAGAGGGTAATTTGCCAAAAGTTTGATAAGGGTATACAAGTTAGGGAAAAACGTTTGTCACACACTTCAAGGGCACTTGTTGCTGTTCTTGGTACGTTAATAAGAACGAAAGCACTGGAAAGTAATAAGAGGTTATGTTGTTACACATAAGATCAGAGCAAACTGATTGTTACACTGTTTACATCGCTCTACCGTCGCCTTGCTTTGCAACGTTGTCATACGTCGCTTAGTAACAATAGTACATGACAAGTATGAGTACCGGTATATTAGTTTTTAATGTTGTAATTCATAAACAAATAATATATGTGCCAAAAATTTCGGAGGTGGGGGGAGAGGGGCGGGCCCATGACTCCCTGATATTTTTCGTATCTGCAGTTATTTTGTTCTTGAGAGCCTCCCGAGTATGTGGATTGTTTCTGTATACCTATTGTTTAAGGTTCCCCCACAAGTAAAAATGGCAAGGCACTGAAACTTACTTTACTGGAAGACTTCTTCTGAAGATAAGTTTTCAGTAGGAATATTCGATGTTTTGTTCTATACATAACCCTGTTCACGGGATATGTGATAGGCTACAGTACTTCACCCAAGTCCTAACTCTCTCAACTAAGGTATCTTGAAAGCTGGGAATGTAATCAAGCTAGGACCCGATGTTGCATAACGGTAGATTCTATTCAGCTGGTGCTGACCCAACGCTCACCACCTGTCACACGGCACGGTGAGGCTCAATTCTATAGATAAGGCCATTGCTGTAGATTTAGGTATTAGGAAGTAATTTCTGAAAGCATTTGTCTGGAGCATGGCGCTCTATGGATGTCAAACTTGGACTGTTGGTGCAGCAGAAATGAGGAGAGAAAAGTGTGGTGTTACAGGAGAATGATGAAGATCACATGGGTAGATAGAGTAACAAATGAAGAGGTATTAAGACGAGTGGGAGTGGAGAAATGTTTTTGGCGACTGCTAATGTAGAGAAGAGATAGGTTGGTAGGACACATACTAAGACAGCCAGGAATAGCAAACTTAGTTATGGAAGGAAGGGTTGAGGACAAGAACTGTAGGGGTAGACCAAGGTTAGAATATGTTCAAGAGATTGCTTCGGATGTAGGGTGTGGTAGCTATGTAGAGATGAAACGATTAGCTCAGCACAAGTTTGCCAACTGCTCGAGTACTCCCAAAAACACACAAAGTGGGCATCCCCATTAGACCTATAATAAATTTCAAAAAAAGCCCTAATAAAAATTAGCTAAATAAATTCAAAAATTTCTGGAAAAAAAAACTCTAAGCAAATTCCAATTTTATAAATGCAATCGACTTCAGCAATAAAAAAAAAAAAATTACCATAGAAGACAATCACACCATGCATTCCTTTAACGTCCAGGACATGTATTCTAACATCCCAACATAGAAAGCCTGGCCGTAATTGAAAATAATCTTTAGAAGTATGGCAACTTGAGTAAAATTGAAACAGAAGAATTCATGTCATTGTTGGTCATGCCTACACACCAATTCACATTGCGCGAACATGTGTATATCCATAATTCGTACATGAAAAGCAGAACGTCTTGTTCTGAAACAAGACGAAAATTTCAAATCCAGTTTCCAGGAAGACCTGTGCCTAATGCCAGTACAATTAGGAGGCTCTCTAAACGATTCAAGGAAACAAGCTCCGTAAATAATAAAAAAGTTAGAAGACAACGTTGTTTTCTTACAGAACAAAAATTAGATGAGATTGTTGTCCATTCTTTCATCAGAAGATGTCAGGTGTGTGTTACAAGAGAGGGAGAACATTTTCAGCATCGCCTATGAGCACTGTAAGTACACATTATTGAACATGTTTGGTAAACGTGCACGTCAACCTCCGGCAGAACCGGGTACAATCTGCGCCAGTCACAGCCGGCTTAGCTTGTTGTGTTTACTCGCGCGCACATATAATAACCCTGTAGTATCATTTGTTAAATGGTCAAATAGTGGCATATAAGTATTTTGATTGTTAGGGATTAATTGCAGATATTTTCCTTCGTTTGTTACTGGAAATAGTTTCTACTTGTCAATTAATGAACGGTGTTAACCTAATTACCCCAATCTATTTTGAACGTGGTTTGAGCTCAGATTTATTTATTGCTCGTGGGTGTTGAAAGATTGATATGCCATTATTTGCATATTTTAGCTTGTTAATCTCAAACTTTAGCATAGGCCTTGTTTATTTTGTTACCCAAACTGAACTGGCCTATTTTGTAAAATATTGTGCAATAAAAAACAATAATGCCACAACCCACTCAGTTCACATGCCTTAATATTTTAAATTTATTTAATACACATTCGTGAATATATTTGCAGGCCTACTGGTAGGCCTATTATTTGGTATAAGTTAAGAATATAGTGGTGGGTGTCTGGTTGCCTGAAAACGCAGTTATTTTTATTTAGTGTATGCACATTAAATTATCACATACATGAAATTTGATATAAATTCCAGCTATTTAAGAACTATCTACATAAACCTATATACAAATATTCAAGTTCTTTATGTAGCATACAGCATCCGTTGTTGCTGCTAAAAAGTCCTTGAAGTCTCCACAATATGCATGGTCTGGGCACTCGATCTCTAAGTGATTGTCTGTTTCTCAGCACCATAGTCACATTTTGGAGAAGAGACTTTTCTCCACTTATGAAGCGCATCTGCACATCTTCCATGGCCAGTGCGGATACGATTGAGGGCTGTCCACACAGCACGAGGTTGATCAAATCCTGGTGGTTTTCGCAGGATACAGGGCATGTTACAACATCGATCAGGGCAGTGTTGTTGCCAATTTTGGCTCCAGGAGAGGCGAATGTCAAACTTCTCTTCCGACAGAATTCTGGCTATGGAAATAGCAGGGAGAACTTCAGCTCTTGGGTTGGTTTATTCTGCTGCAGAATACTGTGCACTAGTGTGGATAAACAGTGCTCACACAAAGTCGACACACAGTTGAATGTGACATGCATATTATTAGTGGGACTAGACCTACTACGATCTACTCCCACTTACTGGCTGCCCATTCTGAGTCATATCCCACCATCTGATGCTAGAAGAACGCGAATATCAGAAGATAATGGATCATCCTCAGCTGCCTTTGTTAAACGATGCAGCCAATATGGAGCGAAAACGGCTCAGATCCCAGTTTGTCTTCTTTCAAACTCTTAGGTGAGACAGTACTACCAGCATGTCACAGAGTAATGCTCCTCACTGTGTCTAGGCATAATAGAAACAGGAGTGCAATATTGCTGATATCTTGGATGGAAACCAATGTTGATTTAGACCACAACGGGACTATCAGGATCAGATTTTTTAATAAGTTCCAAGTAATTACGAGAGGAGTATGTTTTATAAATCTAGAGAAGGCATAAGACAGAACACAAAGTAAAAAGATGCTATGCATCATCAGGGATTACGGTACCAAAAAACGTATGCATTACCCATTTAAGATTTGATTGCAGCTGAGCATGGCCGCACCAGCGTTTGTTGATTATTGTAGCAGGAGCCCCGCGGGGTGAAGTGGAGGACACAGTGCAGTATGCACATTGCGTGCGCTACCTGTCTTAGAAGCACAGATAAGCGTCACAGAAACTCATGTCACCACGGACAGTTAAACGGTGACTGAAGCTACTGGAGCCGAGCCATATCCTACTCGCGCAACTGTACCTGTCAATGAAGCAGAGTGACGTGTGACACAAGTAAACAGAGAATAGTTCCCATCTCGACTGCCAGCAATAAATTTCTGAAAGGGTAATAACTGTCCATTCCTCCAGCAAACTTATAATCTGACCCCAACAGTCTTGTTGGGACCCTGTGTGTGTACAGCACTCCACATTACTTACTAGTTAATAATTTCATGACCACTTCACCATTCAAACTGAAATTCATAATAAAGGAATTGGCTAGAATGGCGACACGAAGAAGGAAGAAACCATGGGTAGAAAGAAGTACTGTACAGCATATTGAATTATAACAAACTTTTATCACAAAGAACCAATTACTTTTAATTTTAGTTCTGTACAGGTTAAAACACTCACTTGATAAACAAAACTACACAATAGTTTTTCAACATTCAGCACACACTCGACGATTAGTCGGTCCTAAATACATTTTATGCCATTTTATCAATGCTTAGACTTTGGAAAAGTAAATTTTACCAGATCAACTTCAATATCTACAGAACGTTTCTTATGGAATTTGTATGAGGCTGGTAGGTCAAAACGTAGTACAGCAATAACTTTGGCCTTGACTCCCCAGTCAGATGCCTTCAATAGAATGTGTTCTCTGGTAGATGACTTATGCAGAGAATAAACAGCTGTATTAGCCAGTCTTAAAGCAACACGGAGAAATTCCACATCTACTCCTGGATTGTGTTTAGTTCCAAATGGAGGGTTCATTATTACAGTGTCAAACAATTTGTTCCATTGCTCTGGTATACCAGCGACTACATTACACTGTACACCTTCTACATTTGAAATCTGAAATTCTTCAACATTTCTACTGAATATCGACAAAGCATCAGAATCAATGTCTACTCCCACACACAATCCTGCCCCCAACATCGCCGATCCAATCGACAGAGTACCACTCCCACATCCCAGGTCGGCAACGAGTTTCCCCTCAATGTCACCAAAAGATGCCTGGATGGTGTGCAACATTCGAGATGCAATGTGGGGCGAGGTGGAGTATTGCTCCAGCTCCACTTTTGGTCTTTCAAACACCTCAACATCTTGAAGGTATTCTTCTAGAATCTTGAGTTTGATACTCGCCATCTTCTCCGTCTACTTGCTCTCGTACCGTGGTAGGACTGGTAAGATCAAATTTCCAAAAGATGAATCCTGGGGTACGAAGTAGCCAAAAGACTGACTGTTGGCATGCTGCAGTGCTGCTCTCTGTGACGATGATATTACATAGCCCTCAGGAATCATGGATGCAGCCTGTAAAAGAGAACTTTTTTTTTCATAATGTTAAATTGAATGTTATAATAAACAAAGTTTTTTATGGTTCCGCCTAGTCAATACTTGTTTTATTATAAAGATTTTATCGTGACATAATCACTTGTCTTTAAGTACGTTGGTACATGTTTCGGTGTCTTATAGCATTGCTACGGTTTTGGTAGCACTCAATGACATTCATTACTAGTCCATAAAAGTACTTATTAAAAATAACACACGGATGATTAAAATAACACATTAAAAAGTTTGTTATAACACTGTCATAATAAAAGTTCATTAAAAGCCTTAGAAATGGCTTAGTGCACTGTTTTGGTTTCCAATGTCCTGCTTCCGATAATAGCCCCCGAAAACCAGCAAGAGGTGACCATTCATAACTGGAAAAGAAAATCCCTGTGTGAACTATGGCAGGTAATAAACCGAAAAATGTGGAAGGCTGACAAAGAATAAGAAAAATATATAAAAAAAGATAAGTGATAAACTTACGGAGTGGTTGCGGCAGCGAGAAATGTACCAACATACTTAGAGACAAATATTCAGAAGTATGGCCTGAAAATCAGTATAGAGAAAAGCAAGACCATGGTGATGACAAGAGGAGAAAGACAAGGAAAGGGCACTGTGAAAATTGGAAGTCAGAGTTTGGAAATTGTGGACACGTTCAAATACCTAGGAAGTGAATTGATGCAAACTGGTAGGTTGGACATGGAGATTGGTAGGAGGGTACAGCAGAGCAATGCATTCTATCAAAGTGTAAGAAAACTTGTTTGGGATAAGGAAGTACCAAGGAAAAGCAAGGAGGTAATGTATAAAATGTACTATGTACCCATATTAACTTATGCAGCTGAGACTTGGACCCTGACGAGCAGGCAAGAGAGTAGAATCCAAGCCAGTGAAATGAAATTCCAAAGAAGTATGATAGGTAAGACAAGGAAAGACAGAGTGAGGAATGAAGATGTTAGGACGGAAGTTGGGATGGCAAAACTAAATGAGAGAATTGAGAAGAATAAACTAAGGTGGTTTGGACATGTAAAGAGGATGGAGGAAAATAGAATACCAAGACAGATGCTGGAGGCGAAGTGCAAGGGTAAGAGAGCAAGGGGAAGACCTAGAACAAGATGGATCGATTCAGTGAAGAACAGCGTGAGAAAAAGGAATCTGGACTGGGACAAGATTGTGGAAGAAGAATTGTGGAAGGAAAGAGGAAAGAGGAGAAGTACCATAAATACCCCGACCCGGCAGGAGCTGGATAAGGGGAAATGATGATGATGATGATGATGACTTAGAGACAAGTGATTATGTCACGATAAAAGCTTTAATAAAACAAGTATTGACTAGACGGAACCATAAAAAACTTTGTTTATTATTACATTCTGTCAATAAGGAAAAATGTGCAACTTTAAAAGTCAAAAAGTATAAATTGAATGTTCCTAAAGAAAAACATGATGTTGATTTGTCCATTTGAGCTAATATATTTCGACAAAAAATTTTGATAAATAGTCATCTCGTCACGCAAATACCGCGCTCGACAGAAAGTTAAAAAATTCTATTCAAACAAAATATGAGTTTTGTTTGTACTTTTGTAAGATCCGATGTCCAGAAGAAGTAGACAAAGTTCCTTTTCTTCCGTGATGCTCTGTTGGCAAGCACATGTGCACATCATGCAAGAAGGAATATTAAAAACTTACAAACAGTGAGAATGCAATAGGTAAATATAAAATGCTGTATATAATGTAAGTACTGATATTGCACCAGGAGTTGGCAGTTGGATTTGAACTGCAGAGGTCTTCCCGCTCACTGTGTATCGCGCATTCCAAAAACATTCAGTTGGTCACTACTTGCTTCACTCACTCAGCACATTCCATCTTTCACTGACTGCTTGTCGTCTGCTGCAGTAATAACCATTGGCATGCGGGTAGCCGATATATTTAAGTTTGGAATAGGTGGACCGCGCATGCGTACTGTGGGCACCCCGTCTCAGCATGTTCAACTGCCATCTCCTGCCGCGATGACAGTACAGTAGTATGACTAATGGTAAGGGAGATATTTTATTTCAAATTTACAAATTCTAAATTAACGAACTTTGCGATTGGGGCCAGAGGACAGTGTGTGTCCAAGGGTGACTGCCGCTAAGCAGATATTGTATTAATGGGCCTTGGAACACTAGTCCTCATATCAAGCAGCTACTCAATTGTCCTCACAAGGTAGAGTGCACCCTATTCCAAACTTCATGTCGGATTTCAAATTCCTGGCGGAGCTGGGAATCAAACCAGGGACCTCTTAGATAACAGGCAAGCATGCTACACTTATACCATGGGACTGGTCAAATGTCAATAATCTTTTAATCTAATCCATCAATGACAGGCAAGACAGCTAGTAACAATTTAAAGTAGTATGTGTTATATGAGAACAGCAAGCCTCCGTGGCTTAGGCGGCAGCATGCCAGCCTCTCACCGCTGGGTCCGTGGTTCAAATCCCGGTCACTCCATGTGAGATCTGTGCTGGACAGAACGGAGGCAGACAGGTTTTTCTCCGGTTTTCCCTGTCAAAATTTCATTCCAGCAACACTCTCCACTATCATTTCATTTCATCTGTCATTCATTTAAGCATTGCCCCAGAGGAGTGAGTCAGGCCTCGGCAGCCGGCACAGTTCATATCCTCACCGCTAGATGGAGGCTTCATTCATTCCATTCCTGACCTGATCGGAGACTGGAAGCAGGCAGTGGATTTTCATTTTCATGTGTTATACGAGAACTAACCAAGGTAGCTTATGTGCACAGTCTACCAACTGGCCCCATTAGCCATTCCTCAAAACTTTCCATAGTTTTGGATTTTTAACTCCAGGAAAATGCTAGGATCAGTGGTGGTCTATCTAAGGAAAAGAGGGAACAGGCCGTTCCCATGCAGATTTCCCTATCATCATGTGTTTCATGAGATGTTTCACACAATTACTGTATCATCATTTCCCACAAAATAATTTAGCAAGTGTGCATGCTGGGTAACCACAGATGCCACCTAAGAGTTGTAGGGTGTGGGCTAGTGTAGACCATCTGCTGGGAAGGCAAGATGACGACTGTCAGACAGTGAGCTCAAGGAAGTAAAGAGCTTTTGGAAGAAGTACTTTTGTACTTCATTGCCATTGGGTCCATTGTGAGACAGTTCGGATCTTCTAAATTTGGTGCCTTACCCTGTTTTCAAGCCCTTTATAGATAGCCTACTATGAAGTGGTTTCGTTGTGTGTTATTCATGAATGTTAAGATGATGATGATGATAATTGTTGTTTTAAGGGGCCTAACATCTAGGTTATCGGCCCCTGATGGTTTGGGTGATCGGGAAGATGAAAATGAAAAGCGAACTTAAAACTAAAACTAACTACTAACCTACATACTAGAAGAAGAAATGGAAAACTAAAGGAGAATAAGGCAAATAAAAGGACAGAAGGAAAAGAAATGCCCTCAACCCTCGGAGAAGGCGGATTGAGGGACTTGGAAGGAAGGAGAGCCATGAAAGGCATATAGGAAAGTGAAAGAGGAGAGGGTCCGCCCCAAAGGTAAGGGACAAAAGGGGAAAACGGACCCAGCTCAGGAATCCCTCGGGGTCGCCAACTCCCGAACTCACCAGCCGTGAGCCCCTGAGGGTGTAGCATTATCTAGGGTGCACCAGAAGTGGTGGGGCTACATACACCCTGCCTCCTTAAGGGCCTAGAGCACAAGGCAGGAGGTAAAAGGAAGAGAAAAAGAAGGCTGACCCCTCGCAGAAGGAGGGTATCAGAAAAGATGAGACAAGGGCCAAGTAAGGTGGGAAAGGAAGAGACTCCCTAGGCCTCGGATACCCTAATACCGCCGGGGTCAGAAGAGAACAAGAGTTGACCAAGTGAGGTCGACAGGAAAGAAGACAGAGAGGAGCCCGGCACAAGTAAGTGGAAGCAATACCAGACTCAGCTGGGGCCCCGTGTGAATGTTAAGACAGTCTTGCCTATTGGATATATGTGTGGTGTAAGGCAAAGTGAACAACAGTAAAAAAAAAGTAGGTAGTGTGGGTATGGGGAACAGCTCGATCCTCCACATTCTACTCACTAACAGCACAGAGGCTGGACTTCAGCCCATTTCACGTAAGAATTTGTGGCTCAACTAAAGTTTACCGGAAAACTCTAAAATAGCTGAAAGATGTCATATTTGTTCCCCTGCTTGTTATTTGTCTTTAGAAACAGCCTGCTTACAGTGAAAATAATTCACTCTGCTTTAAACATTTTGAGGATTTCTTTTAAGTGATTCCCCAACCTTATAAGCACTGTATTCATACAGCAGCAGATAAAGTAGAGTCGTACAACATTCGCTATAAGCTATGAGAAGAACTGTATATTGACAATTCAATATGCAGTCAATAGTCACAAACACACAATACAGTACAATCCCAATTTCTGGGACTGAATGGTCAATAAGGCAACACTGAAAAATGGCTTCAAAGTTCTCTATAATATTTATTGGTGCACAGCTTCCTGCGAAAAAGTGGACGATAGCCCAGTTACTACATGGGTTAGTTTGCTCTGGTCCAATCTCAGTACAAGATGACATCAGAAGCATAATAGTCCATAGGGATATCCACAATTTTCTCTCTCCTCCTTTGTATCATAATTTTATTGAAATATTAGAAGTATGTAAAAAAAAAAGACATGCTAGCCATAGGAAACAACAAAGTTTAATTAAAAACTTGTAGAGCTTAATAAAAGTGAGCATGATCTGATGGTGTTCGCTTCAGGAACGTGTGACAAGTGTTTTAAGTAATTTATTTCAGGCACTAGGAAATGAATATTGTAACTCCCCACCCAATCTAATTGGGCACACTTGGCTTCTACTAATTAAATCCTTGAATCATCCATCCTGTACTACTGTAGCGGGTAGTTCCAGGGTCATGTCTCAGGTCTTCCAGGAGAAAGTTTCTTTTACCATTACATACACAAGCATGCACAGTGCTTTCTTCCGGAAATCCACCTTTCATGTACCGTACTATCAGATAATACTATTTAGCGTGAATTATTTCATAGCAGTTTCTAGGTTCGTTATCATTCAAGGCCATAGTGAATGTGTGATTCTTTAAGGTGATTGTGAAGATATGTCTGAGCGGTTGTAGTGTTAAGCCAAGATACTTGCAGGCTGACTGCACTTCTGCCTGTAAGTTGTAACATTCCTCTGTTTCTGAAAACCACAACTGTAGTTTTTTTAATGTATAGACTATTTTAGCTGGCCAAAGTTGAGAGATTATCCAGTGCCTCCTGTAGATCCTTTAGGTGTTTCAATGCAATGACCATATAACCAAAGTACAGATTTTGGTTGTTCTATACAATTGCATTTACTACATCAAAGTTAAAAAAGTAAGGGATATAAGGGGTCGCCCTGAAGAACTAAATTTTCTTTCGATATTATACTATTAATATACTATTATACTACTAATAATAACATAGCTGCAAGCATGTTCTGTATTGTTAAGAGTGACTGACAAGGTTTATCTTTGAGATACCATATTCACTGAAATGTAATTAATTGGAATGTATGAAAACATTGCAAAATTCCATCAATTGTTATGTACAAAATGTACTTTAAAGTATTTCTACCACTCATTATTCCCATTTTTACAAGAACTAGGATGAGGTGAGGTACGTTCCTACAGGCATTCAGTGAGGGCCTTCTCCTTTCCAATTCTATCCCCAAGCATTACATAAACACAGGTTACAAGACATTTCATACACACCTAAGTATACAGACCATGATGTCCCAAGATGGCCTTGATTGAATAATAATAATAATAATCATTTAAATTTGTATTTTCATTTCATTAATTCGTAGGAAAAGCGCTTGAGCTGTTCCCTATCTGATATGGCACCTCATGCCAACAAGCTACAGCCACTTCTTTCAACTCCTGGCCATCTTTCATTCATCCTGATTTCTCATCAACTCCTCTCATCATGAAGAGCACTCAAATGTTAGAAATTCGTACCACCACACCCATGGCCCAGATATAGGAATAACAAGGGGTGAGAAATAAGTATTATGTGAGAAAATAAGGTGTATGATACATCTACATCATCTCTATCTACTTAATCTCAAGGTAAGTACAATTTAATATACTAACACCAGATCCAAGGCCAAGAACTGGAGCAGTTATACTTGGAGCATTAAGGGAGGTTTGAACACCTTGTTTCAACAGCAATTGTTTCTTCAGCTGAAGTTCCTCCAATATCTTACGATTTGCAAGTTCTAGACAGAAAGAGAAATAAAGATTTTTACACACCACTCATGTAGAGCCAATCCCTTCATTGTTTAAATATTGCAGCAAGACTCAATTCAAGAGCGAAACATGTCATCCATTAGTTTTCTTATTATTATTATTCTTCAAAAGGTTCTTAACAATATACACTGGTTTCCAAAATTAAAGCAACAAACTGCTATTTCTCCGTCCTGTGGCTAAGTTATTCACAACATAATTAGACAAACTGTCAACAAATCTCCGTACAATCGTGTTCTACACGGAAGATGGCATTCCTGTCATCCCACAACCATGCCATCGATGACGTCAGTTCACCTGTCAAACGGGGTGGTGTTTCCTGGGTAATTCCACATCAACATTCGTTGTGTACACATGCACAGAAGGTGCAGTATGCCACAGAGAATACGCCTAGAAGACCCTCTGCAGTGGAGGACCATAGGAAGAATGGAAGCAGGACAGTCGCAAAGTGATGTGGCTCGATGGCTTAATGTGAATCGTTCTGTTGTTTCTCGGATGTGGCGGATGTAGAGACCGAAAATGTATCCCGAAGACCAGGGCAGGGTCAACCACATGTGATATCAAAACGAGAGGACCGTTATTTGGCTGTAAGGGCACAACGGTACTGTCATAGTAGTGCACAGCAACTGACCTTGCAGCATCCACTAGAACAGTTGTATCGAGGCAAACAGAGTACAGAAGGCTTTGGCAGAGTGGCCTTTATTGTCGGAGACCTGCTGTATGTGTACCCCTAACTCGTCTGCACAGAAGGGAACGTCTAGAGTGGAGTCGTCAGCATGCCAACTGGACGGTCGAACAGTCGACCAATGTTCTTTTCAAGGATGAGTCCCGATTAGGTCTGGAGAGTGATTCTCGAGGGATTCGCATCTGGAGAGAACCTGGAACACGATTTTGGGACCCAAACACTGTGGAAAGAGACCGATATCGAGAAGGATCCTGAATGGTGTGGGCAGGGATTATGATGACCTCTTCAGGAAATTGTACAGGTAAATTGGCAAGGCTTAATTGCTGTCAGGTATTGTGACGAGATCTTGGGACCTCAAGTTCGGTTGTTGCGAGGTGCTGTGGGCCCAGACTTTGTACTGATGGATGATAATTGCTGACCTCATAGAGCACAGGTAGTTGATGTTTTCTTGGAAATGGAAGGTATTGCACACATGGTGTGGCCTGCTCGCTCTCCCGATTTGAATCCCATAGAGCATATCTGGGACGCACTAGGGAGATGAGTTGCATCACCTCAGCATCCACCAACCACTGTCGCAAGACTTGAGAACTGCTCTGCAGAAGAATAGGCGTTATTGCCTCAACATGAGATAGATGACCTCATTCGCAGCATGACCCGGCATTGTCAGGCCTGTTTTGCTGTCAGAGGTGTCACACCCAATACTGAGCACATTAACCAGTTGTCGGAATGTGTGTGCAAATCCATGAAGTTGTAAAAAACGAAGAACATTTTTGTCTGCTGTTATGCATGTTGCAGTGGTTTATTTTCTGTATTCTTTACATGGTTGCTACTTTACTATCACCTGTTTATACTGTTCTGTGACAAAATAAACGCAACCTTGCAACATTTCCGTTTGTTGCTTTAATTTTGGACACCAGTATATCATCATCATCATTTCCCCTTTTCCAGTTGACACTGGGTGGGGGAAATATGGTTCCTCTCCACTTTGTTCTGTCGTTCCACCATTCCTCTTCCGACACAGTGTTCCAATCCAGGTTCCGTTTTCTAATACTATTCTCTACCAAGTCCATCCAACGCATTCTTGGTCTTCCTCGTCCTCTCTTCCCTGTCATCCGTTGTTTCAGTGCTCGTCTTGGTAGCCTTACTTCATCCGTTTGACATGTTCAAACCATCTCAATCTGTTTTGCTCCAGTTTGTCATTTAGTTTCTGTACTCCCAGTTCTTTCCATATACCATTTCTTCATTTCTCACTCTGTCCCTCCTCGTTTTCTGGACCATACTTCTCAGGAATATCATCTCAGCTGCTTGTACAGTGCTCTCATCCCTCTTAGTCATTGTCCAAGTTTCTGCTGCATATGTCATTATAGGAACATAATATGCTCTGTACATAACTTCTTTAGCCTTAATTGGTATATCCTTGGTCCATACTAGTCCCCGTACCTGTTGGAAGAAAGCACTCCCGAGTTGTATTCTTCTGCTAATTTCCAAATCTAGTCTTCCATCTTCAGTCAGTTCACTTCCCAAGTATTTGAAGTGTTTCACTATTTCCAATTCATCTCCTACTTTGATTACTCCTTTTCCTTCTTTCTTATCTCTACTCATCACCACTGTTTTACTCTTCTCCACATTTATCTCCAATCTTAATCACATGTAATTTATTTCAGGTTATTTTTCACACATTCCAGTAATTGAAATTATTTTGTGTTGACCAACTGAAAGCTACTGCGTAGCAATCAAACAAAACGGTAACATGAATGTTATTTTCTTCGTGTTGAAACGCACTAACTGCTGGACTAAGTTCCTTTCAACACGAAATAACTAACTTGGCGGCTATGGTAATATCACAAACGCTGCCAGGACATGGTTCCATTCAACACTAAAATGTGCATCTTGCTTCCTAGGACGCAAAATCGTGGTAAAAACGATTTGTCAAAAATGTGGACTTTCAACAACGAGCGATTCAATTGTTTCAACTGTGCAGACCAGAAACATCAACAGACCTCCAGCAGCACTGCTGAGTAGGCTATAGTAGGTTCGTACAGATAAATTATAATTTAGCACAAGGCAGGTACTGAGTTCAAAGAACTCCATAACTTAGAGCCAGGAGCAAAGTTGAGAACTATTTGCCAAGGACGAGACCCTCTGCCGAGATTTGAAGCCATTGGCTGCTTACAAATCTGGTGTTTGAAAATTCAAACCAAGCAGAAGGGGATTCACGCACTATATCAGTGGCGTCACCAACCCACCTGAATTTGCATAAAATTGAGCAATCGGTTTGAATCGAGGACTACAGATTCATCACCCTTGGATAATGTAGATCCAGAATCGGTACTTTTGAAGTCAGTATGATAATTGCTGCTGAGAGCGCAAGAATTATGGTACGATGTCTATTGCCTTTCCAGAGAAAAAGGTATAAAAAGGAAAGTCTCCGAGCAGTGAGTAACCGAGTATCTCAGGAGGGCCTCCATGTCGTCCTGCGTCAGGTATTACGTGAAATAAGTTGAATTGATATCAAATCTCAGTATCTCAGGATAACAAATCATATAGCCTACTATGTGAAATAAGTCAAAGTATTCGTCGATTCAAGTACGAATATAGTGAATATCAAAGTAAACAAAAGTATTCCACTCAGGTAAATCTGAGCTTAGAGCTAGACGAGTCGCACTTAATGTAAAGTGTCACGGAATAGTCTCAGTAATTGTAATAATATTAATGAGAAACATTGCCACTAAGAGTTGAATTGTCAGTTAATTAAGTCAAGCCTTTATGAAATACAAGAGAGAGAAAGTTGGCGTTTAGCCTTGAGCGGAGCGACAAGTAGACATGATGCGATCAATCAATAACCCTTTCAGCATCATGAGGACGAGCCAGTGCAGAGTGGTAATCTTGAGTGCAGACGGACCCAGACATAGTCCCATATCCAGATTAGATACAGGTACCAGAAGGGAGTGATCTAGCCTGACTCTGTAGCTACAAAACCCTGCGAATATAGGACCCGCTATCGTGTAACGTATAAAACTGATTAGGTAGCTGGAAATACAAGTGTGTTTTCAAGAAATTTGATATCTCCAGATTTTTGTATTATATTCTTGTATACAGTGTATTTAAAATAATGCCACGCCAAGCTATTTTGGGACTCAATGCACCAGTGATAATGGCAGTGTAAGTACAGCCCTTTCATTATGATAGTCAGTTAGCAAGCATTGTGTAAATAATGTAATTACCGTAGTAATATTAGGATTGTACATTGGCTTTCGCGGACACCAAGAGCCCGCTGATGAGCCAGCGGGTGTTCCTAGGCGAAACCCCACAGAAGATTAGGATTGTTGTCTTCTCAGCTGCAGTTTTGAGTTGGCTTTGAGAAGGTGTGTGACTAGCATTACGTCATTAAAAAAATAATTATTTGTAATCAGCATGCATTTTGGGTGTAGGTTTTGTCTGCCAGAGTTTGGGCATGAGAAAGGTTTTTCCTCAGGCAGTTTTCCCAATTGTTTATGGTAGATTTTTGGACCAGTTTTAAATTGTTCTGTTTGAGTTTTTGTGGCCATAGTTTTGTTTCAGTTGAGGTTTGAGTTCATTTATTAGATTTGTGTTTTGCGAATGGTAATGTAACATCATTGTTTATTAAAAGGGATAAGACCGGAGAGGCATTTGATGTCAAGCTTACAGCCATTAGCCATTGCCGCTCTACGCACGCTGTATGTAGTTTTGTAAATGAGGAATGTATCTCAGGCATATTTGTCATATTGTAGAGGATCAAGGTTCGAACCCAAGGACACATTCTTGTGATTTTGTTACAAGTTTGCATGCAGATAGTGTGTTGATGTGCAAAAGTGTGTGTTTTCTATAGATCATGGAGGCCTATGGTGGCTGCCTATGATAAGGTGGTTGTCTACATGAATGTGTGATTTTTTTGGGAACGTCTTGGGGTTATGTGGTGTCTACTTGTGACCAAGGTTTTCTACGAGAAAATGGACAGGTGCAGATGCAGAGTTTTACCATTTTACACCAGATAATTCGGAGGTGTTCATGCCTGCTTTGAGTTTATTGCTGGTTACAGATAGAGAGTGTGTCCTGTCGTATGGCCGAGGTGTTAGTAAAGTTGCTCCCAGTTGTTATGTCGAGAAAGCACACGCAATGCACACTATATGGTTGATAAAGTCCTGGGGTTCATGGAGGAGAGCTGGATCCCTAATATAGGCGATTTTCTTGGCTGTAAACATTAAATAAGCGACAGTCGCGCACCTGTCACCAGTGAGCTTTGTCATACACGAATCAGCTCTGAGGTAGGATTTGATTTCAGGAATCGCTTGGCAACATGATATTGGAAGCTGATATTTTATTAAAGTAATGCCCCTCATGGGCAAGTGTTTTGCACCTGCAAACTAATTATGTTCAAGTTTAGAGGACTGGTTATACATGTTTAGTCATATTTTTGATGGAGGATTTGTTTCCCAAGTTAGCTTGGATGGTGAGGAGTACCTGGTTTTACTGACATGCTGATGCATTTATTTGCTGATGTGTCATTTATTTGTTAGTTGTTTGCACAGTTTACGTCAAGAATGTTTGTCCTAGAGTCACTTTGAGGTTAGTTTGTTTGCATTTGTTATGCAAATCATTACATGCTCGTTACATGCCAGTTTATGTTTTCCCATGTTTTGCTGAGTTAACTGGCTAAATGACAGATCCACGCCTTTGTTATTACAGAGGCTGGATATTTTAGTAAGGGGTACTTAGCGTCGATATAATTTTGTTTTCTGAGTTTGTTCCAACAGTGCACAACATATCAGATCAGTAGCCTATTTGTCTATGATTGTAACATAATTTTTGTGTTGATTTTGGAAGACCCAGCTGTGTTAAATGATTGTTTAATTTTCCTTGCAATCAGCTGGTAGTTTGAAGTGTAAAGTAACGTAATGTTATAACAGCTTAGGCTTTCACGGCTGGCGTTCATAATTAAGTACAAGTTTTTCGGGCTTGCAGGGCATGGTCCAGACAGGATATCTCCCGACGTTTCACAGGAAACTGCGTCCGGTTTAAAGTCACTTCCTCATTCTACTGCTGACCAAGGAAAGGAGCGGAACCCTTGAAATTGCCAGACGCAGTTTCCGGTGAAACGTCGGGAGATATCCTGTCTAGACCACGTCCTACAAGCCCGAAAAACTTGCACTTAATTATGAACATAATGTTATCTTGCTGTTTCACGTCTCATGACGTTCTGATTAATTTTGACCGCTTGTTTAGCTTTGAAGCATGTTTTTATTTACTTGGATGAGTGAATATATTCATTCTTTTTCCCTGAAGGAGTTTTCCTCAGTGTTTATAAGTTTAGTATTTTCCGATGGTTAATTTATTGAACTTTAATTAATACTGTACCTTTCAGTCGGTCAACATACTTCCAATTACTGGAATATGTGAAAACTAACCTGAGATAAATTACATGTGATTAAGATCTATTATATTGTTACGGACTATTGAAGAAGAAGAAGAAAACTAAGTGATGACATGTTTTGCTCGTCAAGAGAGTATCATGGGATCCAAATATGCAAGACAAATAGCTCAACAAAACACTACCAAACCTACAGTGACGCCCAGAGACAGTCTCTGCCCTCCAAAAACAAAATACAAGGAAACCTCTCAGAAAAATTAGTGAAAAAATCCACAGCCTGCTTCCAGTCTCCGACCGGGTCAGGAATGGAATGAATGAAGCCCCCCTCTAGCGGCGAGGATATGAACTGTGCCGGCTGCCGAGGCCTGACACACTCCTCTGGGGAATGATTAAATGAATGACTGATGAAATGAAATGATAGTGGAGAGTGTTGCTGGAATGAAATTCGCGACAGGGAAAACCAGAGTACCCGGAGAAAAACGTGTTTGCCTCCGTTTTGTCCAGCACCGATCTCACATGGAGTGACCGGGATTTGACCACGGACCCAGCGGTGAGAGGCCGGCATGCTGCCGCCTAAGCCACGGAGGCTCCAGAAAACTTAGTTGTTGTTTGAGTCTTCCGTCTTTTGACTGGTTTGATGCAGCTCTCCATGCCTCCCTGTCCTGAGCTAATCGTTTCATCTCTACATAGCTCCGACACCCTACATCCGAGGCAATCTGTTTAACATATTCTAACCTTGGTCTACCCCTACAGTTCTTGTCCTCGACCCTTCCTTCCATAACTAAGCTTGCTATTCCTGGGTGTCTTAGTATGTGTCCTACCAACCTATCTCTTCTCTTCATTAGCAGTCGCCAGAAACATCTCTCCTCTCCCACTCGTCTTAACACCTCTTCGTTTGTAACCCTATCTACCCATCTGATCTTCATCATTCTCCTGTAACACCACATTTCAAATGCAGCAATTCTCCTCTTTTCTGCTGCACCAATAGTCCAAGTTTCACTTCCATAGAGCGCGACGCTCCAGACAAAGGCTTTCAAAAATTACTTCCTAATACCTAAATCTATATTCGATGTCAGCAGATTCCTTTTTTGTAGAAATGCTTTCTTTGCCTGAGCCAACCTACTTTTTATATCCTCTTTGCTTCGTCCATCACTGGTTATTCTGCTTCCTAAGTAACAGAAGTCTCCTACTTCCTTTAGCTTTTCACCTGCCAATTTGATCTCCATAGAGGTTTCTGATTTATTTCAGCTGCATTCCAGTATTTTTGTTTTACATTTATTAATTTTCATCATGAATTCTTTCCGTAAGACGGAGTCCATACCATTCAAAAACTCATTCAAATCCTCAGGCTTGTCGGCCAAGATGACGATGTCATCAGCAAATCTCAGAGTTGAAATTATTTCTCCTTGAATCTTCACTCCCACTTTAAATTTTTCTATAATTTCCTTCATTGCTTGTTCAATGTAAAGATTGAAAAGTATGGGTGATAAGTTGCAGCCTTGCCTTACACCTTTCTGAATACCAGCTTCTCTCTCATGTCCTTCAACTCGAATGACTGCTGTCTGGTTTCTGTACAGATTGTATATCACCCTCCTATCCCTGTACTTTATTCCAATCGATTTCAAAATGTCAAACAATTTAGTCCAATCAACGTTATCAAAAGCCTTTTCTAAGTCTACAAAAGCCATGAACGTTCTCTTATCTTTCCTTATTCTACCTTCCAAAATCAGCCTAAGACTTAGTACAGCTTCCCTTGTTCCTACATTTCTCCTGAAACCAAACTGGTCTTCACCCAACTCCGTTTCTATCTGGCTTTCAATCCTCTTGTAAATTATTCTAGACAGGATCTTTGAAGCATGAGTAATCAAGCTGATTGTACGGTAATCTTCACATCTTTCAGCTCCCACTTTCTTTGGTATAGGGATGATTACATTCTTCTTGAAATCAGGGGGTACCTCACCTGCCTCATAAATCCTACACACCAAGTGAAATAACCTGATCAGACCTTCATCTCCTATGCAGCATAGCAACTCAATCGGTATATCATCTATGCCTGGTGCTTTGTTCCTGCTTAAGTCTTCCAAAGCTCTATCAAATTCTGATCTCAATATTAAATCTCCTTTCGCATCCTCATCAATTTCCTCCTCCCTTTCCATTACATGATTCTCAATCTCCTTTCCCTTATACAAACTCTCTATGTAAGCTTTCCATCTCTCAACCTTTTCTTCCCTATCTGTTAGAAGCTTTCCATTTGTGTCCTTAATATTACAGCACTTAGTCTTCTTTTCCCCAAAAGTATTCTTAATCCTTCGATAAGCTGTGTCTACTTTTCCTAATTTCAGACAATTTTCTATACCTGCACATTTCTCTTTCAACCATTCTTCTTTCGCTTCCTTGCACTTCTTGTTAACCTCATTTCTCAGACGTCTGTATTCTGCTTTCCCCTTTTCATCTCTTACATTCTTGTGTTTCCGCCTTTCATCCATCAATTCTAGTATATCCTGAGTGATCCACGGTTTTCTACCTATTCTTTCTTTCCTACCAATGTTTTCTTTTGCGGATTTTGTTATTTCATTCTTCAAAAGTGCCCATTCGTCTGCAATTGAAGTTTGTTTAGGGTTTTTCATTAGTCCTTCCTTTATACTCTTCTTGAATCTTTCGTTTACATCCTTCTCTTTCAGTCTGTCTATTGCCCACCTTTTTGGCTTTTGACTTTTCTTCAGTTTCTTCAACTTTAATCTGCATTTCATAACAACCAGATTGTGGTCAGAGTTTATGTCAGCACCAGGATATGTTTTACAATCCAAAATCTGGTTTCGAAACCTCTGCTTGACCATAATGAAGTCGATTTGGTAACGCCCTGTATCTCCTGGTCTCATCCATGTGTATATTCTTCTATTGTGGTTATTGAATAAGGTGTTAGCTATGACCAATTCATGCTCGGTGCAGAATTCTACCAGCCTGCTTCCTCGATCATTCCTTTCACCTAATCCGAAATCTCCTACTATCTTCCCTTCTCTCCCTTTTCCTACCACAGCATTCCAATCTCCCATTACTATAACATTTTCATCACCCTTGATATACCTCAGAATTTCGTCTATTTCTTCGTAGACCTTTTCAACATCCTCATCATCAGCTTGACTGGTAGGCATATAGACTTGTACCACTGTGGTGCAGGTAGGTTTAGTATTGATTTTTGCTACAATAATCCGTTCACTATATTGCTCATAATATTCCACCCGCTGTCCAAGTTTCCTACTCAATATGAGGCCAACCCCTGCTTGGCCATTGTTTGATTTAGTGCTAATGACCCTATAGTCTCCTGACCAAAAGTCCTGTTCTTCCTGCCAGCGCATTTCACTAATCCCAACCAAATCCAACCTCAACCTATCCATTTCCCTTTCTAAGTTTTCTAACCTTCCACTTCCTAGCAGACTTCTAACATTCCACGCTCCGATCCGTAGAATGTCAGATTTCCTCTTTGTCACTTCTGTGATGTTAACCCCCTCTCGAGTAGTCCCCACCCGGAGATCCGAACGGGGGACTAGTTTACCTCCGGATTGAAATTTTACAAGGGAGGAGGCCATCATCACATGTAATTATGCATAGAGAGGTGCATATCCTCGGGAATAGCATACGGCTGTAGTTTCCCGTTGCTTTCAGCCGTGCAGCAGGACGCAGTGTAGCCATTATTTGGCTTATATTATCAATATCTTAACCGTCTATAAGACTAGTAAAGATTTGATTTATTCTGAAAGGCTGCTACTCCCTTTCAGAATAAGTTAACAATATACATCGAAGGTAATCTATTCTATTTCTAATTCTATTTCTCTATTCAATTATTTGTCTTAAGAGTTAATATTGCTTCTCTTGTTCCAATGTCCTTTCTGAATCCAAATTGGTCATCTGTAAGGTAGTTATCAAGGTTATTCTCCATTCTCCTTAAGGATAGCCTAATATATGTAAGAATTTAGGTGCATGCGTTGTCAGGCTTAATGTCCTGAATTGATCGCTATTTTGTGCTCTGGATTTCTTTCGTATTGGAATTATTATGCACTTAGTTATGTCAGTTGATACTATTCCAGTTTCCTACATTTTGCGTATCATTCCATACATTGCACCTTCAGCAATTTTTTTCTCCAGTTATTTATTAGTTATGCAGGGATTTTATCTACACCGGGTGCCTTTTGTTTTTTATCTTTCAGTGCTCTTTGAAATTCTGAGTTTAGTATTTGGTCACCTCTATTCTATGCATCTTCCTCTATTACTTCCTTATTCATAACTTCATCTCCATAAAGGCTCCAGACATATGCATATTGTTATGTGCCACCCCCTAGTGGCACTTTTGTTGACTGGATTACGGTGGGTAGAAAGCACAACACCAATTACTGCTTTAAAGAGAATTAGCTTTATTGCTTGCAGGAAAGATACACCACTCAACAGCAAATACAAGCAATTAGAACCTTTCCAGTTTCCTCAAGTCTCTTCCTTGAGCGCTCTTGCCCCTTTCACATCTCAACAAACCACAGAAGTAAAACCGTCTTAATGAGTCCGGTGGTCTTGACAGAAGCTACCTGCACCTCTTCCTCAAGTACACCAACTACAGTTACTTACGATATTCCGCTACATGCTATTTCGCTGTCCACAAGCTGGGGGAAACAATGTCACTGGATTTCGTAACTCGCACGGCACTTCGTCACCACACTTCTGTCGCTCAGGAAAGACGCTCGCACTAGCTCGTAAAACACACACCCACAGAAAACTCTGTCCCCTCACTGTTGAAGCCGCTTATATAGCAGGCTGGTGACTCAATGAATTCTAGAATCGTCCAGGACACACGGCTTCTCGACATTTCCTTCACTGGCTGGGTCACGAATATTCTGGACCATCCCTTTCACTTAGCAGTCCGTTGCGTAACGCGCACGTAATACACTGAGGCAGAGCACACACAACCCGGGGGAGCTGAGACTCATGCGGCGAGCGACAAAACAAACTCACAGCCGTAACAATATTAATAGTTTAATCAGTTGAAACTTTCCGTCAAATCAATACAAAATATTTTGCGCTATTATTGCGCTAAGTTAGGTACATGTTTCGAACCTTGTATGCCGGTCCTTCATCAGCCTTTCACACAAATGGCAACACATCAAAAAACACTGAACAAAATCCAAAAAATGCATGCACACTAATAATAGCCTACATATTAAAAACATTACATTAAAAATTTTTTTTGTACGAAACATATTAAAACACATGTTAAAAGTTCTGAGAGTCCATTTCACTTCTTCATAAGCACATGTCTTTCTGATAGGAGATCTTATCCTATTCTGTTGTCTTCTTCCTGTCATGTGGGGAACGGAAATAGAATATTAATCCTATTTGAATGATCCAAATGCAAACGACTTTCAGGTACTCCCTTTTGATAGGAGACTTGTCCTGTTCTGCTTCTTGTCATATGTGGAACGGAAGCAGAACAGGACAAGTCTCCTATCAAAAGGGAGTACCTGAAAGTCGTTTGCATTTGGATCATTCAAATAGGATTAATATTCTATTTCCGTTCCCCACATGACAGGAAGAAGACAACAGAATAGGATAAGATCTCCTATCAGAAAGACATGTGCTTATGAAGAAGTGAAATGGACTCTCAGAACTTTTAACATGTGTTTTAATATGTTTCGTACAAAAAAATTTTTAATGTAATGTTTTTAATATGTAGGCTATTATTAGTGTGCATGCATTTTTTGGATTTTGTTCAGTGTGTTTTGATGTGTTGCCATTTGTGTGAAAGGCTGATGAAGGACCGGCATACAAGGTTCGAAACATGTACCTAACTTAGCGCAATAATAGCGCAAAATATTTTGTATTGATTTGACGGAAAGTTTCAACTGATTAAACTATTTATATACGTCAATACGGACCAGAAATGGCAACTAGTATTCCCATTAGTAACAATATTAATCAACATATGACTATGCAGCTCCAAAATCAATCAAAACATTATGTTCCCTAAATATGTAAAGAATATAATAAACAAAATTAAAAATCAGCCAATTAGGGTACTATGTGAAGTTACATTTTACCAGTACTTTTATAGAATTTAAAAAAACTTGAGGAATTATCTAATTCTCCCTCGCACACCTCAAGTTTAACAAGTTCTATTATGTACCCTGTTCATCTCCGTTGGATCTAATATTGATTAAAATCGGGAACATTTCAAGCATGCTTGTGTGTTTTTCAGTTTTCAATCTTTCGACTAAATTCATGCAGCCCACCATGCCTCCCTGTCCTGAGCTAATCGTTTCATCTCTAAATAGCTACCACACCTGACATCCGAGGCCTGCTTACATATTCTAACCTTAGTTCACCCCTACAGTTCTTATCTTCGACCCTTCCTTCCACTCCTCCCCCAATCGTCTTAATACAGTACCTCTTCATTTGTAATCCTAGTCCTTCTCCTGTAACACCACATTTCAAAAGATTGAATTCTTCTCCCCTCTGCTGCTCCAACTGTCCTAGTTTCACTTCCATGGAGTGCCACGCTCCAGACAAAGGCTTTCTAAAACCACTTCCTAATACCTAAATCTATATTCGCTGTCAACAGATTCCTTTTTCTGTAAAAATGCTTTCCTTGCCTGTGCTAACCTGATTTTTTATATCCTCTTTGCTTTGTTCATCACTGGTTATTTTGCTTCCTAAGTAAGAGAAGTCTCCTACTTCCACAAGCTTTTCACATGCAATTCGACGTACATAGGGGGTTCCGATAACTTCCGGCTGCATTCCAATGTTTTTGTTTTACATTCATAAATTTTCAACATGAATTCTTTCCTCAAGACAGAATCCATACCACCATATGCTTTTTTCTGAACTGCATAAATTAAGTTTAGGGAAAACGGTTCTAGATTATTCATCTAACCATTACCTTTGAAAATATTATATTTATTATTCGTAATATTTACTTTTACCCAATCTTATTGCAATACTTAATGACTAATCAGCTACGTGTCCAGTTAATACAGATCGAGCACATGGCACACGACCTCGCAGGTCATTAAATCACATACAATTCACCATATTGAAATTATTAAAGGATATTCAACCATGGCTTGGACGCCATTCTTCTTGAAGATGACGATACGCAAGACTTGTCCATTGGGTGAGCATATGGTGTGGAGAACACTTAGTAAGTGTGGTAATAATTACTGATAAATATTAAGACATTAAGCACTGAAAGAAGAACTATTGGAACTAGTGTAGTGTCCGTTGCCCGCCGCCATTAAAATTCGAAAAAAATTCTATAGAAATGGCCAATGTTACTAATATACAGGAGTTGAATACTTTATCGCTAGAGGGTGTTACTGCATTTATTCGGAGTGCCAACATTATTGTTTCCAGACAAATATTTTCATCCAGACCAATGGTTTTCGCCTGGACCAATAAAGCCGCGTTAGGCTAATATAAACACCGCTGGTTTTTGTCACGCACTGTGGGGGTAGTCACGCATCAATAATCTTTATCCAGGCCAATGGTTTTGCCTAGTAGTGCAATCAGTAATTTTCACCAATAATTTCACCCAGAGAGTCGCCGGGGAAGTGAAGTTGGCAGCAAACATGGCGACGTGCTTTTTGATAAGTTTATTACTTGAAAGTTAATGTTGACAATTTCCTTATTTTGAAAGTGAGAAAGTGGTGTTTGTTAATGGCAGTTGTAATAATAATAACGTGGCACAGTAAGTACAAACCATTTTCAGAGCGCTACTATGAAAAATAACGCACTAATGAAACGGGCAACGGACACTACACGAGAGCCGAACTGAAATGAAAATCTACAGCCTGCTTCCAGTCTCCGACCGGGTCAGGAATGGAATGAATGAAGCCCCCATCTAGTGACGAGAATTTGAACTGTGCCGGCTGCCGAGGCCTGACGCACTCCTCTGGGGCAATGATTTAATGAATGACAGATGAAATGAAATGATAGTGGAGAGTGTTGCTGGAATGAAATTTTGATAGGGAAAACTGGAGTACCCAGAGAAAAACCTGTCTTCCTCCGTTTTGTCCAGCACAGATCTCACATGGAGTGACCGGGATTTGAACCACGGACCCAGCGGAGAGAGGCCGGCTTGCTGCCGCCTAAGCCACGGAGGCTTACTCGAGAGCCGAACTATTTATTTTAATTTTGCAAAACTTATAAATGACTATCCCATCAACAAAAACACTCTTTCTGAGCCCCCAAAATAGTCTATGAAAGTGTAGCTATTATTGCTGTGATACACTTAAGCAGTAAGCCCTAAAACTGCAGTAGAATTGTAAATATGCAGAAATGAACTACAAGTACTCTGTTGTGATGATTAAAAGCTATTTTCTACGACATAAAATAGGCCTATTGTTTGTCTACTGTGTTCAAAAGGAGCAATTAGAGAGGCAGAAGACTCTTTTCAAGCTCTGCGAACAAAACAGCCAAGATTTGCAACAACAATTTTCAGAGACAGATGGGAAAATCATTTTAGCAAAATCCTATCGTACAGGGAAATAAAACCAGATTTCACAAATTAAACATTCTTGATTGAAACATGCCCAACTTCACCAAGGAAGAATTAGAACACTAAAGAGAGAAAAAGCACCAGGACCGGATGGACTATGCAATGAACACTTACAAGATGCGTATCTAGTAATGGCAGACACATGGCTTGCACTATTCAATATTTTTATTTATTTAGCATATGGCTTTTAGTGCCGGGAGTGTCCGAGGACATGTTCGGCTCACCAGAGGCTGTAGCTGCTTCAAGCGGACACCCATGGGGTGAGTTACAAGTTCCGTTCAATTTCAAGTAGTTCCAACTTTTGCTACCAAATGACACCTACTGGTGAACGTTCGAACTTTGATAGAGCGTTACAACGAAATCTAACCTAGAAATTTAGCTTCACACAAGTTTAGTTAGTGGAAGGATCATTTACATGCCATAAATCTATGACATGGGACCGCCGGCTTTACTTCCCCTCCGAAGGAAGGCATACTGAAGGATTTTAACGCTCTTAAAAAATCCAATGAATTTGGCCGGGTTTGAACCCGCTATCTTGGGCACAGCAGTACAGCATGCTATCAACTACGCCACCAAAGCCATTACTATTCAATAAATGTTTAGAGGCGGGATATATACCAAGGAAGTGGCGCAAATCCACAATAAAAACACTATACAAAGGCAAAGGAAACCCAAACAACCCAGAAGCTTATCAAGGTAGAGCACTTGAAGTAAGAGCCTTCAAAATACTCTCCAGGTTACTAGTCTCAAGGATTGGTACATAAATAGAGGAAAATCTTCCAGAGGAACAATTTGGATTCAGAGCAGGTCAATCCACAATAATGGCAGCAGAATGTCTCATAAGACAAATACAGGAAGAAATAGGTAAAGAACGAGGAAAGTTGTGCGTGATTTTTGTAGATTTCTCAAAGGCTTTCGACATGGTAAACCGCAGACAGCTACTAGAGAAAGTAAGGATACTTTACGAAGACCCATGGACAGTAAAAGTAATATCGAACATCTTAACAGGAAACTATGTGAGTATCAACGACAGTATTGGACAGACGGAATGGATTGAACATACCAATGGAGTATTGCTGGGTGACCACTAAGCCCCTTGCTCTTCAATATCCTCACTCACGATGTATAGGCGCAGTTAGTAAAGAATCACGGACCATATCAACATACATAATTATATGCGGATGATATAGCCTTGGCATCAAACAACAGAGAAGAGCTTCAACAAGGAATGGACTCTCTCGTTGAATGGGTAGACAAGAACGAACTACAGTTGAACCGAGACAAAACAGAGCTAGTAATTAAAACTCAGCCATGTTTTCTAGGTTTGTGCCGTGTCTTGTGTGGGGTTTCGCCTAGGACACCAAGCTGGCTCATCTGCAGGTTCTTGGTGTCCCCGCCCCGACCCCCACAGGAATAGCAAACTACGTGCTACCTCCCTTTATATGCAGTGCAACTGCACCACTTTACTGCGAGAACTAAAAGCTCAAGCAGCCTCAACCTCCCTATGAAGATGGTAAGCCTATATTGGCTTTCACGGCCAGTGAATTAAAACTCAGCAATTCTTCTAGGTTTGTGCGGTGTCTTGTGTGGGTTTTCACCTAGGACACCAAGCTGGCTCATGGTGTCCCCGCCCGGACCCCGCTGATGAGCCAGCTTGGTGTCCTTGGCAAAACCCCACACAAGACACGGCACAAACCTAGATGAGTACCTGAGGTTTAATTCACTGGCCGTGAAAGCCAATATACCAGAGCTAGTAATATTCAGGAAAGAGGACGACTATCCTTGAGCGATGAAATAATCTGCAAAGGACTATCGCTTAAAAGGGCAAACATGTACAGATATTTGAGAATAACAATACAGATGACTGCAATATAATTTTCAGTGCAACTTAAAGAAAGACTGATTGCGTTAGTGAAAGCAATTAATGGCATTAAACATCTGCAACTACTTTCCTTGGTAACTGACAAGAGGTTGTTTGAAGCGAAGTTAGTTAGTTATTGCTGTTTTAAGGGGCGGAACTACGAGGTCATCTGCCCCTCGTTGGAAGCAAAGATACTACCCAAGCTTACATATGGATTAGAGATCATCTGGGAACACTTGACTGTGAAACAGCTGGATGATATTGAAGGCCTGAAAGCCAGATTCTTGAAAAGAACTTAGGGCCTGTCTAAGTACACTCCGTCCAGATTGACCTATGTAATAGTGAAAGAAACGTTCTTACTGGAAGATCTAATATTGAAACATATGTTACCAAAGATGCCAGTGGTAAAGACTGCTTTATGGAACAGACAGGAGAAAGAAGGCCAAATATGGGAAGACCTTTACACAACCGAAGCAGTGATGACTATGGAATGGAGGCAGACAAATCAGAAATTACGACACATAGTGACCAGGATTGCAGTGCATGGCTTTCACACCACACTGTGCATGAACAAGAAGTTTCACAATCCCAACAGTGATTGTGTGTCTTAACTTTGTCTCGAACAATGTGAACGCTACCACCTACTTAAGTGTATATCACAACAGAAGAGTATTTGTGAATATTCTAAATTATAATTATATATGGAACTAGCAACCCGCCATGGCTTCGCCCGGGAACAGTTATGAATGCATTACGTGATAAGCGCTTTTTCGGTGCCAATTAACTACGACCTATATCCGTTTTAAGTCTCGGCATGATGGGTTAAAATCACTGACTAGACTATTATTTATATTTTCATGGAGATGCATGTGCAACGAATTCTTGTCAGACATAATTTAAGAATGGCGAGGTGCATGAAACACAAATCCCCCTTCCGTTCAATCTAAAAACACTTACGGTGGGCGATGTGTTGAAGATAGAGATATGCTCTCACGGACTTTTTTGTAGAACTTTTCATGCTGAACAACTCTTACGCTCATAGTATATTGATATTTTAAACGGTTTGTCCAGCGTAAGTTTAAAAAGCGCACGGACACCAGGCTTTGTTTTTCAACTGTTTCACTGAAATCGTTACTGCTTGGATTCCTTTGATTGTAAATAAATAATTTTCTACAGAAACCTTCCTCGAGATATCCTTTATAGAATGGTGAAAACCGCATCAAACTCCATCCAGTGGTTCTCGAGATTAAAACAAATGTTTGTTTAGACTGATGAATAATACTGTCAAAAATGGATTATTAATATTCTCAGTCCCCATGTAGAACTATCTTTCAAAACTCTCCGTAAGTCACGCATTGGTCTGACAGCTCCATGGTTCGTTTTAGTTTTAATATCAAGACAACAGTTCAAGCTATGGCCTTATCGTCTCGGGACATCTTACACCATACCTTAGTAAGCATTTTCCTGGAGTTGTGAAATGACGAGCCTAAAAATAACTCTACACATGTAACATTTTGTCAGCGTGGGATTGATAGTACCAGTGTGCACAATGACGTAACATTCTGTCAGTGAGTTGCAGGTGTCCTGTTATACCAATTATTTGGCTTGGTACGCTGCCTTAGTGAATATCAGTAAAGAGATTGCACCTTACGAAAACCTAAAGATGTAGATGAAGTGTGTCGCCTTCTGCTGAAAGGTAACGAATCGCTTGTTCATGATTCAGTAATTTCAAAGGAATTTGTGACTCTGATCATCATCTTCTTGTACAGTTTCCAGCCCCAGGCTGGGTCTGTTTGGAACATAAGCCTCGCCACTTAGTTCTTTCTTCCCACCACCTCTCCGCTGTTACTCTGGTCCAGTCCTTGCCTCTCTTCTTGACACATTCCTCCACTCCTTTCAGCCATCTATCTCTTGGTCTTCCCCTTGGTCGTTTCTTCTGCATCTCTTGTATCCTCTTGGGAATCTTCTTCTCTTCCATTCTCTTTATGTGTCCATACCACCTCAGTCTTGATGTCTCAATCCTACCTTGCAAGGGCTCCTCTTTCACCATTTCCCTGACCTTTTCATTCCTCATTCCGCAGGAATTTCATTTCACCTGCCTGTATTCTGCTTATGTCTCTTTTCTTCATTGTCCACGTTTCTGAAGCATAGGTCAGTATCGGGATATAGTAGCTTCTGTATAACACTTCCTTGCTTTTTTGTGGGACATCTTTATTCCACACTAAGCTCCTAATGCTTCTCAGAAATGCTTCTGCCTGTTTGCCACGTTCCGTAATCTCTTTGTCATTTCTCCCATTTTCCTCCACTATACTTCCCAAGTACTTGAGACTTTCCACCTTCTTCAGCTGTCCACCTCCAAGTGTTATCCCACTCATTGGTCTGTCCTTTTTCCTGGTCGTTAACAGGATCTCACTTTTACTGATGTTGAACTTCCATCCGTACTCTCCCACTGTTTCTTCCCAAGCCTTCAGTTGCTCCTGAATTTCCTCCTCCTTGTTTCCCCAGACCATGAGATCATCTGCAAACACCATTGCTTTCATCTTATCTTCTCCTAGTTTTCCTGCTATCCGTGTCATTACCTCGTCCATAACCACAATAAAGAGAAGGGGTGACAGCGCACTACCCTGTTTCAAGCCACTCATTTGTCTGAACCAGTCTGTTCTTTCCCCTCCAACTTTCACACAACTCACACTTCCACAATACATCTCCTTCACTCTGCCTACAGTCTCTTTTTCCACTCCCATGTTTTCCATTGCTTTCCAAACCTTCTCCCTACACACACTATCATAGGCCTTTTCGATGTCCAGGAAGGCCATCAACAGATCCTCTCCAAATTCGTAGTGGTGTTCCTGGAGCTGTCTCACTGAAAATATGAGATCCACTGTTGATCTCCCAGGTCTGAATCCATACTGCTCCTCTCTCAATTTTCTCTCCACTTTGGCTCGTATTCTACTTTCTAATAACTTCTCATATATCTTGGCACAGTGAGGTATGAGTGTGACTCCCCTGTAATTTCTGCACTCCTTTCTGCTTCCTTTCTTAAATATTGGGACAATTAATCCTTTCTTCCAATCTTCTGGGGTCTTTTTCTCCTTCCATATCACCCTCATCACACAGTACAGCCACTGTTTCCCAACCTCCCCTGCTGCCTTCACCATTTCAACACTCACTTTATCCACACCTGGTGCCCTTCCTCCTTTCATCTTGTCTATAGCCATTTCCAGTTATCTCCAAGTCAGGTCCTTTTCCATTCCTGTGTTGTCTTCTCCATCTTCCAATACATTGTCTTCCTCCCTATGACCATTTGGATTCAGCAAATCCTCAAAGTACTCTTTCCACACTGTCTTGAGTGTCTCTTTGTTGTGTACCTCATTTCCGTTTTTGTCCATCATTACCACATCCTCTCGCAGACCTCTTCTCTTACTTTTGACCATCCCATAAAGTACTTTCTTATTTCCTCTGCTGTGACTCTGATACTGAAGACAAAGTTGAAACAAGATCCAAAGACTCGGATACTGACCACGATATTGATCAGGACGACGGTAATGGAAGCGAAGAATTGGATGGCCGTTTATTTTATTGGCAGGTTGGCCATTATTATTATTATATGTCCGTCTCATTCTTGGCAAAACCGCGGAGGCCCAGGTTTGATTACCAGCTCTGCCAAGAAATTTTATTCTGGTCTGAGGGCTGGAACGGTGTTCACTGAGTCTCAGGACTTCTAGCGCACAGGATATTACAGTACTAACCTCGTGGGCTCCTTCTCACACATGCTTATGGTTTGGCGCTACTTCCGCGCCACACACTGGCTGGACCATGAACTACAAGGCTTAAGGAGCAGAGTGATGACTGTTTATTTCTATTAGTCATGCTAATACTGTAGCTAAGCCAAATGACAGTAGTGGAAAACCAAAGATCATAACCACTGGTGTGGTTCATGGTTCAGGCATCGGGCCATTTCTTTTTCTTGCATATATTTAGGACCTATCCAAGGATCTGCAAGATAAATCAGGGCTTCATGACATATTTCTTATATCTGCTAATTGAGCCTTCAATAGGGTATGTAATTTTAAAAAATAATGTTGGAGCAATCAGGGAGCCTGTCCCCGGGTGGTGGGGGTGCCTCCCAGTTATGGGTCACTGAAGAGGAATGAAGTACCTCCCACATACTAACTGGCAATATGCTGTCCTGCAGTCAGAAGTTAGCTCATCAAGGACTACACCCTATGCATAAAACTGTGGATTGGTGACAGACCCCCACGACAAACCGACCGATATACTTTTGACACATCTTTATGGCTCAATATCAAAATATACAGAAGAGGAAAAGGCTGGGTGTTCCCCGTAGGCAATACGCGTCAACCAGGCCTGACTGGTGTGAGAAATGTGCAAGGACCTTCTTAAAGGGATGTTGGCTAAACAAGTGAACTCTAGATACTAGATTTGCCTCCCTTAATGTTGTTAAGCACATAGGAATTCAAACCAGGAAGAAATTTGTTAGAACCTTCGTTTGGAGTGTGTTACCTTACGGACTAACACAAAAAGTGATAAAAATGTCCAGCATAACTCAACACATTGCTAGCGTTTCGCCCCAGTGTGCCAGTTGAGCTCTTCAGTTGTTAAAGGAACACCTACCAAAACGCGTAACAGTTATGCTGGACATTTTTATCACTTTTAGTGTTAATTATAATGGCTCAACAGACAATACTCATTTTGTTTCTCTTTCGAGAACTTTTCATTGTATTCAATGCCAAAGCAAGGTTTATTGTTTTTGGAAGTGGAGTTTTTGACTCTGGTGGTGCACTGGCATGCTCGTGACGTGGCCGCATATGTGGTGAGGCGTCTTGCATGGCCATCTCAGTGTGTACCTGTTACCCGTCTTGGTAGGTGTGCCTTTAACAAATGAAGAGCCCAATTGGCACGCTGGGGCGAAACGCTAGCAATGTGTTGAGTAATGCTGGACATTTTTATCACTTCTTGTGCTAATTATAATGGCTCAACGGACAATTCTCATTTGATTCTCTTTCGAGAACATTTGATTACCTTACGGATGTGAAACCTAGACTTTGGGAAAGCAAGCACAATCAAGACTAGAAGCTGCTGAAATGTGGTTCTGGAGAAGACTGACAAGGACGAGTTGGAGGGAAAAGAAGACTAATGAACAAATCTTGGATGACGTTAAGAAGAATTGGACATTACTTTATTCATTAGAGCAGAGGAAAACAAAATTTCTTGGACATGTCTTACGTCATGAGACCATTCTCCGGATTGTCTTCGAAGGCAAGGTCCTAGGGAAAAAATTGAGAGGAAGACCGCATCACTGATACCTTAGAAACAAAATCACTCAGCTGGGTTTTGCTTCCTACGTCACGATGAAGAGAACTGCTGAAGATCGTGGGCTGTGGCTGCAGCGACAAGGCTGCCTTTAGATGATGATGACTGTCAGTTCTATGAATGGGAAAGCATATAAAATAGCTGTGGTATTAAAAAGGTAGGAAATTGAGGCTCTCGTGTAGTATACGTTGCCCATTTCGAAAGTGTGTTATTTTACTTAGTAGCGCTCTGAAAATGGTTTGTAATTACTCGGCCACGTAATTAAAGCCATTTGCCATTAACACACACCGCGTTCACACTTCCAAAATAAGAAAATTGTCAACATTAACTTTCAAGTAATAAACTTATCAAAAAGCACGTCGCCACGTTTGATTACGTAATGCTGCCAACTTACTGATTGTGTTGTTGTTTCTTATGGCTAGCCCGGATTACAATCCATCAGCTTTCTTGCGTTCCAATAGAGTTGTGTGAGGTTTCCAGAAGTTCTAGCAGTCACATCAAGTTTGTTGCAATGTAGCAGGTGCCCCTTATCCATTTTACTTCCAGGTTCGTGACAAAGTGTGCATTCTTCAGATCTCAGGATGTTGATTTGTTTCAGATGAGCTGCAAGACAGTCGTGGCCAGTGTTAAGTCTGAAGAAGGCTACAGCTTGTCTTCTTGGTGTTAATTTATATTGATCCCATTTAGCATCAATGTCTTTCAGAAAATGAAGATGGGAAAAGCAACAGGGGTGGATGAAATCAGTGCAGAAATGATAAAGGCTGCTGGACCTGTTGGTATGCAATGGCTGTATCGACTGCTAAAGTGTGTGTGGAAACGGAAATGTGTACCAGAAGACTGGGAGAAAGGGCTAATAATACCAGTGTTTAAGAAAGGGGACAAGAAAGTGTGTGATAACTATAGAGGGATCACCCTCATATCACAGATAGTAAAAATACTGGAAAGGATATTAGAAAGAAGAATGAGAAGAAAGGTGGAAGGAGAGTTGCAAGAGGAACAGTATGGCTTCAGGAGTGGAAGATCCACAGTGGACCCAATCTTTAGCTTGAGGCAGGTGATGGAAAAGAACTGGGAATATGGAGAGGATTTGATCATGACTTTCACTGGGAAGAGAAATGTTGGAAATGGTGCAAGCAATGTACAACAACTGTGTTAGCAGGGTACTGACCCCAGTTGGAAAGACAGATTGGTTTAGGAACAAGACTGGACTAAGACAGGGGAGTGTGCTGTCAACTCTTTTATTCATAATGGTAATGGATGAAATTGTAAAGGAAACAAAGGAAGTATATGGACATAAAGAAATGAAGTTACTAATATTTGCAGACGATATTGTGGTCTGGGGAAGAAGAAGAAGTGCAAAAACAACTAGATGCACTGAACGAAAATATTCAGAAGTATGGCCTGAAAATCAGTATAGAGAAAAGCAAAACCATGGTGATGACAAGAGGGGAAAGACAAGGAAAGGGCACTGTGAAAATTGGAAGTCAGAGTTTGGAAATTGTTGACACGTTCAAATACCTAGGAAGTGAATTGATGCAAACTGGTAGGTTGGACATGGAGATTGGCAGGAGGGTACAGCAGAGCAATGCATTCTATCAAAGTGTAAGAAAACTTGTTTGGGATAAGGAAGTACCAAGGAAAAGCAAGGAGGTAATGTATAAAATGTACTATGTACCCATATTAACTTATGCAGCTGAGACTTGGACCCTGACGAGCAGGCAAGAGAGTAGAATCCAAGCCAGTGAAATGAAATTCCTAAGAAGTATGATAGGTAAGACAAGGAAAGACAGAGTGAGGAATGAAGATGTTAGGAAGGAAGTTGGGATGGGAAAACTAAATGAGAGAATTGAGAAGAATAAACTAAGGTGGTTTGGACATGTAAAGAGGATGGAGGAAAATAGAATACCAAGACAGATGCTGGAGGCCAAGTGCAAGGGTAAGAGAGCAAGGGGAAGACCTAGAACAAGGTGGATCGATTCAGTGAAGAAAAGCGTGAGAAAAAGAAATCTGGACTGGAACAAGATCGTGGAAGAAGAATTGTGGAAGGAAAGAGGAAAAAGGAGAAGTGCCATAAATACCCCGACCCGGCAGGAGCTGGATAAGGGCAAATGATGATGATGATGTCTTTCCATAATTTGGTTTCTGCTGTTTTCTTTGCCATTTCTTCATACCTGTTTTTGATAGTATTCTTCAAGATCCTTTTTGCTGACATAAAACCAGTCTGACTGACAGGTTGTTGTAGTGTGCTACCTTTTTTTGCTAATCTGTCTGCCTCTTCATTTCCTACTATTCCAACATGAGAAGGGATCCACTGAAATGAGATATGTTTGTGGAGTCTTTGAAGGGTTTTTATCATACAAAAAATTTCTTTCAGTTCTTTATTTTGGGGCTTATAATTTGACGAGATGGCTTGGATGGCTGCTTTTGAATCTGTAATGATAACGCATTTTTGATAATCAATGTTTCTGCCTAATAACTGATTGTACTACTAGGCAAAACCATTGGCCTGGATAAAGATTATTGATGCGTGACTACCCCTACAGTGCGTGACAAAAACCAGGGGTGTTTATATTAGCCTAACGCGGCCCACAGGGCTGCGCTACCTAACCTTTATTGGCCTAGACGAAAACCATTGGTCTGGATGAAAATATTAGTCTGGAAACAATAATGTTGGCACTCTGAAAAAATACAGTAACACTCTCTAGCAATAAAATATTCAACTCCTGTATATTAGTAACATTGGCCATTTCTATAGAAATTTTTTCGGATTTTAATGGCGCAAGGCAACGTATACTACACGAGTTCCGCAATTGATTTTTGCTCAGTGCAAGAGACCCAATGGGGTAGTTCAAGGGATATTGGTATTGGTTATAAAATCATTTATAATGACAACCCAAAGACAACCAATAGGGTTGGGATAATTGTGGGCATGACATTTCTGACTCTGTAGCCAAGATAGAGCAATTTGATGACCGATTAATGAATGTTGTTTTGGTTTACAGATGAGTGGAAGATTCATATCTTCTCATGTCATGTTCCACAAACAGGCTGCACACAGAAGATAAAATATGACTTCTGGATTATGGTTGATAAAAAGATTTTGAAAGTTCCATCTGAAGATACTATTATCATCTCTGGGGATTTCAAGGGTCATTCACAGATAAAGTAAGTAAGGGGGAGCGTGATGGTGCAGTGGCTTAGCTGCTCGTCTTTCACCCGGACGGCCGAGGTTTGAATCCCGGTGACAGCAGGGTGGAATTTTCACCTGAAAAATCATGTGGCGTCAGGAAGGGGATCCTGCCAAAACCAAAATGAGCCTTGTTGGCTCCAGCGACCCCAATTAATTGGGATAAACCGAAGAAAGTTTATTCACAGATAAAGTAAGCTTTCCAGTAGGTCAACACAAATTGGTTCAAATGAAGACGGATACTGATGCCACAGTAGCCATGGTGTTGGGCACAAGAATGAAGATGGGGAGAGAATATTGAACTTTGCTGAGACGCATGACCTAGTCATGACAAATACCTACTACAAGAAGCGATAATCCCACCTTTGGACAAACTACAGTGGCAACAATATGAGCCAGATTCATTTCATTCCACTTAAGCAATATATATATATATATATATATATATATATAGAATGACTACTGTAGAATTGTAAATTAATACAGAAATGACCTACGAGCTGTAGTCTGCTGAGATGATGGTAAAAAGCTAGAACGGCAACATAGTTAGTTATTGTTGTTTTAAAGGTTCAAACAGTGAGGTCATCTGCCCCTAATGGCAACATACAAAAAAAGTGTTTGTCTACTAATAATGTAGACAGACCTGATATGGAGACTCATCTGAAATTGTGGAACGTCTACAAGCTGCTCTGGCGACTTTTCTGGTGTAAAGAAAAAACTGTACGATATGTAGGCCTATAGTAGTTTAGGAGCTTTTAAAAACCAGAACTCTTGTGCCGACAATACATAAAAACGGTGTCCATGACAACCAGCCAGTGTTGAGTAGGGACAGATGACCTCGTAGTTCCGCACCTTAAAACAATAACTAACTAGTGTTGAGGGATAAGGATAACTTAACCTCCAAAGCTATTCATAAAACTTATTTATAAAAACCTTACCATTAGCAAGAAGGGAAAAAAATAGGCAAAATCACTCACGGTATTACCTTGTCGAGCGTTAGGTGGTTGGAAAGCCATCTAGGACAGGATTAACTAATCGTTACTCTATACGTCGTCCGCTATGATTAACCCGTCTACAATGGAAAGGGAAGACTATCGCACATTAACGATTGGTACTACAAATAAATCCAACACTGGCGATATCTTATATTTATAATGCTAGAATAATACACGAGTGCCTTTTAGGAACTTCAACAATCTTATTTAGGCACGTGTCTGCCGTTGTTTTGTGTTTGGTTACAATACCAAAGAATATATGTACAATACACTTGCAGCTGATGGGAGAGCAGAGCCACCAGCATCAGAGACCTCTTTCGGTCAGTGAAATAACTACTTGTAGAGATTCTTCTGGTCTCTTCGCTTAATGCAACGAAGCGGTGGAGTCTCGTCTCAACCGCGTTACGAAACACTTCATTCAGCAGTGGAAGTACTCGCCTGTGTGTTGGGCTCAGACATTTTGTGGTGTTGGGAGGTAGTAGTAGTTAGTGTGGTTAGATTTCCCACAGACTACAGGTTAGTGTCCTTTTGTTTTTTCTTGTGTCTCCAACATGGGTGAGGCCAGTGGTGGCCCACCACCCTTGTTAAATGTGAGTATCCCTGAAACTGTCATTATCGATAACGAGGTCTCTATGGAGCACATGTTTGTCGTGGATAACCCTGAGATCATGAAGTCGGGAGTCTCGCCGACTACGCCTGTAGTGAATACCACTGTGCCTAAAACTAATCTAGCAGCACAACATCGTTATAATGACCGTCATCGCGGTCCTTACATAGTTTTTGTACAGTCCGTGGATCAGAATTTGGGCAATCTGCACCCCATGGCCTTGGGACGTTTATTTTTTGAGAAACAAATTCCAGGCATCAAGGGAATACAAAAAAAGGGTCGCAACCGCGTGCAGGTACAATTTGCAACTTCGGCCATGGCCAACTCTTTTTTAACACACCCCCTTCTCATTGAACGAAATTTATCTGCCTTTATTCCATCCGCAAATGTGCAACGTGTAGGTCTTATACGTGGAGTCGATCTATCGCTTACCCACGAGGAAATCATACGTTACATGGACTCTCCCGCCCCTGTGGCACGGGTCCAACGCCTCAACAGGAAAAAAATGATTGATGATAAGCTCGAAACGTTACCTACAGGTACGGTAAAAATCTTTTTTGATACACAAGATTTGCCCACTTATGTATGCATTTTTAATGTCATGTTGGAAGTAACCTTATTTATTTTCAATCCCATCCGTTGCCAAAAATGCCAACGGTATGGCCATGTTCAACTACATTGTCGCGCACGGGAACCTCGATGTGGCAAATGCGCCCTGGGCCACCTCACATCTGACTGCAAGGCAGTTATATTCAAATGCGCCAACTGTCAAGACAACCACCCGGCAGGGGCAGCGAGATGTGAAACACACATTCAGCAAGTAGCTATTAAACGTCAAATGTGCATCGATAATAAATCTTATAGTGAAATCGTCAACCAACATCAGAAAGAGTTTAACCCGTTAACGCTACCGCACCAATTCCCCCCACTAGCGCCCCCAATTGAATCACGACAAATTGATCCCCCTCGAAAGAGAAAATTCACCGAAACTGTTCATAAATCACCCAGGTCTATCACCCCCCTTGGGTATGATCGACAAGGGTACCTTAATATTGTGGCCACGCCATCCACTTCCAGCATGAGTTTTCCCCCATCGGCCCCTATTGTAGAAGTGGCTGGTAGCGTCTCGCACCCTCCAGCGGCTCCGAACTCGAATGACACCACCCGCATCATCCTCGCCGAATTCCGGCAATTAATGGACCTTTTAGGTCACAATGTACAATGGAGCCATTGTGTAAAAAATTTATTTGAAAAAATAATCCCGTTGTTACCCCCTCTTGCCCCCGTTGATCGTCCGTCGTCTGATAATCGTTAACATGATGTATTTTTTTTTTTGTCCTGTATGAGGGTACTCCAGTGGAATTGCCGGAGTATTGTCAACAAACGTCATGAATTATTGCTTTTAATAGAAGAATTTCATCCGGATATAATTTTCCTCCAGGAAACGTGGCTATATTCTCATACGCGTTTTAACATTAATGACTATCATGCCATACGTCACGATGGCCCAGGTTATCGTGGCATATGTACTTTAATTAAACAACATCTCCCCTTCGCGCAGCTACAATGTGATTTTATCCTACCTTCTATGGATATTCAAATGTTACAAATAAACAATCGTCTATTCACACACTTATATTGCCCACCGAATATTCAAGGTACTCAACGACAATGGTATCTATTTTTTCGCTATGCCGGCCAGTTAAAACACCACACTATACTAGGAGATTTTAATGCACATCACCCAGCATGGGGCAGTGGAAGAGTTAATCCAAAAGGCCGCCATGTACATCACGCAGTCACTTCACATCAACTCCTACTTTTAAATGATGGATCTCCAACACGCTTAACCCCGCCGAATAGTCCCTCTAGTGCGGTTGATTTAACTATCACCACGTTAGACCAGGCACACCACCTGACATGGCAAACGATTCCCGATTTGCATCAAAGTGACCATTATCCCATTCTGATATATTATGGCTCTAGTACTTCCATCCCACACGCACCCACAACGTGCTCACTCAAACGATCGACCCATGGTTTTGATTCTGTCTTATTTTCTAATTATTTGCAAGATCATCTCACGCTGAAAAATCGTACCCCTTTGTCTGCTTATGCTATCTTGACCAATGTCATTGATGCATATATAACTATTTATCATTCTAGGACGACACCCACCCCTCATACTAACAAACGCACCCATCGCCCGCCTTGGTGGGATCAAGAATGTTTCCTGTGGGTTAAGAAACGCAACGCAGCACTCAAACGGCTTCGAAAGAATTTTAATCCCTCTAATTACTTCAGTTATAAAAGAATATGTGCGTCCATTCAACAACATTTTAATTTCAAACGACGTGCTGCATGGCGTACGTTTATTTCTACTTTTAGCAGTCATACCACGCTCCGCACACTATGGTCAACGATAAAAAAAAATGTCGAATGTAGTCACGGGGCCCCCCATGCGATTCCTCAACACGCAGGGTTATGAAACCTTTTATCGGAACCTCACCCCTGATTCCGTAGCTCCATGTTTTTCCCCCAACCCTTATTGCGAATCCCCGAAATTCTTGACTTTGTTACTACCCATCTCATCTACAGAGATCTGGCAAGTTACACATGGAAAGAAATCTACACGGCCAGGTCTTGATGCGGTGACATATCGCATGATTGAGGCTTTTCCCCCTCGAGCCCTGACAATCGTTTTGAATCTATACAATTCCATTCTGCTATCAGGTATAATCCCCGAAGACTGGAATCAATTCGAAGTACTCCCAATACTCAAGCCTAAAGCCGATGCGAAGGACCCTCATAATTATCGCGGCATAATGTTGAGTTCTTGCCTTCGAAAAGTGCTTCAAAAAATTCTACTTCGACGTTTACAATGGTGTTTAGAATATTACGATGCTCTCCCCAAAACTCAATATGCCTTTGTTAAAAAACGTAGCACTAATGACGCACTGAATATTTTTCTCACTGACTTATTACTGGCGAAAGGACGAAAGCAACATACTATAGCCATATTTTTGGACATTAAGGGAGCTTACGATTCGGTAGACCCCTACATTTTATTACAAATATTATATACCCATCGTTACCCATTAATATTTCTCAGCATTATCCATAATTTCCTAGTACGTAGACGTATATATTTATGCACAGGTAATGCGGTACTTAACAATAGATATACGTCGCAGGGTCTCCCCCAGGGCGATATTTTAAGTGGTATTTTATACGCCCTTTATACTGGATCCCTGGAAACTGTCATACTTCCGCATGCCAGATTGATTCAATTTGCCGATGACATATTAATATATGCCACTAGATCCAATCTCAACACTTGCAGGGAAGATTTACATTCGGCACTATCGCATGCACATCAGTGGTTCACAGACCACGGCTTAGTAACGTCACAAACGAAAAACGCGGCTATGATTTTTACCCATAAACGCCTATATGACACGTCGCCGGTAGTATATCAACAAGGCCAAATTGAAGTTGTCCGGGTCGTCAAATATTTAGGTCTGTACATTGATGATAAACTTACTGGGCAACATCATCTAAGTCACATTACGCACAAATTAGAACCTAAATTCCCAGTGTTCAAGGCTCTCACCCAACGCTCATGGGGCGCCGCGCCGGCGGTTTTATTGACGGTATATACAAATATTTTCCGCTCTGTATTAGACTATGGGAGCGCCTTTTTTGACATTATGACACCTACTCGCTTAATCCTGATGGACCGGTTACAATACCGAGCCTTGCGCATCATCATCGGAGCTCTCCCATCTACACCCACACAGGCTTTATTGGTGGAGACTGGAGAAATACCACTCGCTTTACGACGTCAGTACTCGTGTGCTAAATATATATTACAGAAAATGTCACTGTCCCACAATCCCCTATTAAACAAATTACGCTTATTAGATGAATATTACCAACGCCATCTCTTATCTCAAGATCGTCTTCCCGCGCTTTTAACTATGTATCGCCGTCTCTGTCCGTATAGACAGATGATCGTACAAACACGTCTCAACCCAGTGTACACCATCTCATATCAGGTTCACAGCCATCACCCACACATCCTCCAGACTAGTCTCCCCCAACTCACGAAAACGTTTAAATCACACCCCCATATCATTTCCCGTACATTCCAAGATATTATTAGTCACTATCCTCAACATACTCTGTTTTATACAGATGGTTCAAAACTAGCCCACCCACCTCGCGTGGGCGCAGCTTTTTTCGCTCCGTCATTACAAGTTGTGCGTAAATATGCATTACCTTCTCACACTACAATCTTTACGGCTGAAATCTTTGCCCTTCGTCAGGCTTGTATTTATATCAAACAACAGGGTCTGTCTCACGTAATCATATGTACAGATTCGCAAAGTGTCCTCCTCGCCATTCAAAACATTATCGAATCTGATAATTGGTTTTTACTTAATTTAGCCCAACAATTGTATGAAATAGAAATGGCAGGAACTAACGTCATCTTAACTTGGATCCCAGGACATTCACATATCTATGGTAATGTTCAAGTTGATATTTTAGCTAAAGAAGCTGCAATGGGCCAGGGGACACGTATAGATATGGCTCTCCCATATACTGAACTTCTGCCACATATATATGAACTCATCCTCCAAGAATGGCGCCAGCAGTGGAGGGAATATGTACGTAAACACTCAACAACTTATACATATATTCAATCCTCGATACCGGTTCAGCCGTGGTTCATGCAAGGGTCCTATACTCGACGTCACATCACTACTATCATTAGAATGCGATTCAATCATGCTGTCACCCCTGCTTATCTTCATAACATTAATGCTCGTGCGTCTCCTGTTTGTGATGCCTGCAGTCACTACCAAGGAGATCTTCCTCACATCCTTTTTCAATGTCCACAGTATGATACACAACGCTTTAAAATGTACGCTTCTCTTTTCAACCTGGGTTTTCAATTACCGCTCAATTTGACGACTTTGTTGCATACTCCGGCGGTCCCGCTGGTTGATATCCTCACTAAGTTTTTATGTGACATTCAAGTTATTTTATAAATTTCACCTTTTTTGTGATCCGGTCTTGTTTGTGTACATGTAATTGCCAGTCACCAAGATGGATCACTTCGGTGTGAAGATTTGTACCTTTGTGTCCCCTGTGTTTCCTGGTATTTTTGTAGTTAGAAATTGTCAGATGATGTTACCCCGTGTTTTCTTCACTATCACAGATCCTCAATTTATCCTTGTTGTTTTGTACTTGGCGTTTATTGGTCTTTCACTGCCCAACACACGGGCAGTACCCGTCTTGCCATTGGGCGAAGCTCATGAGTGCCCAGTAAAAAGAAGAGAAAAAAAAAAAAACGAAGCGGTGCAGCGCAGGCTTGGTGAAGCAAACCAACACGGAGATGGATTGGCTTGGATTATTATTATTTTGATATATAATTTAATGAATTCGCGTTCGCTTGGTTAAAAGCGGTAGCGTGAAGTTTAAAATCGTATGAAAATATATTTTGACTTTGTGGCTGTAGTTTTATATGTGTACATGTGATTTTATGTTGAACGGAAAAATTATAAGTTTTTACCAGGATATTCACCAGAGTGATGTGTGAAATTTTGATGAGGTTATGGTATTACATGGGCGGATATTTACACGACATTTTTAACAATCTTCCGTTGCATATAATATGTAACACGCAAAAGCTTGCACAACTAGTTTCCTTGTGCTATTGAATATTGAAATACATACTTGACAACACAATTGGGTACGGAATTTATAAAAGGGGGCTTCATAAATTCCATTCCCTGACCCGGTCGGTCGCCTGGATGCAGGCCGTGGATTTTCACTTCATTTAATAAATGTGCTACCTCGAGCGGCCTACTGCATGCTCTAAATAGTTTAATGTAGCCTAAAATCCCGCAATAGAAAACTCAAAAACGTAGGAAATCACTGGTCTAACGTCGTACCTTTATTCAAAAAGGGGCAAAATATAACAAATTTTCACAATCAGACTCATATTATAATTTATAATTATTCTCATGACAAGACAGTGATTTTATAATTCAAACAAGTAAACATCGAAGTACATACACAGAAAAATTGCATCTATTTATAAGATCCTACTTGAAAACAAACTCGACTATGAGGCTTTTCTTTACAAAACCATCGATAACTTCATCATAGAAAGAGGAATGTAATCTAATTTTTGCAAACAATCCTTTTTCAATCGAAAACATACCTAATGATGATAGCCTCTCCTGACTTTGAATCGATCTGCAATATGTATTAATGCGTCTCAGTGTCGAAAAAGAATGTTCTGCAGGGGATGTAGCAGCAGGAATTGTTGCTACCAGTTTGATGAGCTTGAAAATCACTGCCATACCCATGTACAATTTGTTAGTATGCATAAGCTGCATTAAGTCTGAAACACTTTTCTCTTTCAAGTCAGGAGATGAGTACGGTAGGCTACATCACACTTAATTAATTTTTTAAGCGAACAATGTCGAAAAATTACCCATAGGTCTTTTCTAGGGCAGTAACATAACTTATTTCTGTGCTTCTCAAACAAATCACAATCCCGCAGTGAGAAGAACACAAATGTATTTATGTATTTGAAATGCTCTCCTATTTGGACAAGTGCATTGTCAATAATTTCATTGAATAGACGTTAGTATTTTGATTTTTCTGGTTCACCACTTATTGCACGATTTTTAGAGCACGGCTGTCCTCCATAATCATCGATTTTGGTATTAACATGCCCATAAAAACTATCAAAATCTTCTTCTCACATAGACTGCGTTTTTAAAAAGAGCTCAACCTTCTTGCCACAGTACTGTATATCAAAACTGTTTGTAAAATATTGAACACAGTATCGGAGAATGAAAAGATCTTGGAGAAAATTGTCAGCAGAAATCTAGTGTTGAACTTAAGTAAGAAGAACAAAAATCCTTGTGCTTTCAATGTAGTAGCTTTCTGTAGCTCTCAGCTGTAGCTTTCAACTACACATTGAAACTTGACAGCTCACAGCCGGCTTTGGACAGAAGGAACCTGCGCGCACATACATTTCTCGCTGTGTCGACAGCTCCGCTGAAGCTCCTAAGACACTTGCAAGCCTCGCTGTACTCGCCAAGATATATGCAACATGCGATTCGTTGAACGCAGATCTATTACAGATACGGTACATATTGTAATTTTTAAAATCTCGCCTGGATTAGAAAAATATTGCATTTGCGCAGCAAGCATAGCATGCTCGGAGAAATCGCCCCTGAATTCTTATGTGCTGTAGGTAGAGGATGGAGATTGAGGGAATAGCATTACATTAACAAATTCACAAAGAAATTTGATACTATGGTCCGGCTAGCTCAAAACTGTTTCCTGTTTCCTCCGGGAACAGATATTTCCAATATGGTATAGCATTACTCGAAAAGCATGAGCAATACATGTTAGCAAGGGGTAGAATGCGTACTGTAGGCTATATTAACGTCCAGAACGTTTGCCTATACCAAAAGTAAAAAAGGAAGGAAGCTTTTAGTTTTACTTGATCGTTAATCATGTGATCATGAGCCTCGCGACCTCCTTTTTACGTGGAATCCGAACCACGGGACATGGCATTTCACTTCGAAAATCTCACATGCATTGACCAGGAATCGAACCCGGTCCACCTTGGTGAGAGGCCAACAGCTTGACCGCTGCGCTGCCACCCCCCTCCCCCTCATTGCCTATATCAAACAGAACAACTGTGAACATGTCGTCCAGTAGCGTGGGTCCTAATGAGCACTGTTGTTGCATAGAGACTGGCGAGAGAAACGAAGAGAAGACTCAGCTCTATGCTCACCGTATACACATGGCCTTCCCTTTAAACACAAGCCGCTTCAAATTTATGTGCATGTATGGGATGGAAGACCTAATCCTAAGAATAACCATGCTTACAAGGGAGTGCGCACATTTTTACTATTGCAATATGAGGCAGATATTGTTATAAGATGTCACAAAAGTTATACGTGCACAAGTCCACCTCCAGGTGTAGCGACTAGCATTCTTGGCTATTGCCCAAGAGGTGCGGGTTTGTTTTCCAATTTAATTCTGGTCTGAGGGCTGGAAAGAGGTAGTCAGCATTGTGAAGCAAACCTGAAAAGAAGTGGGTTGAATTCTCACCTCAGCCATCCTGGAAGAGTATCCCATGGTTTCCCATGTCTACTCCAGACAAATATTGGGATGGTTCCTAACATAAAGGACACGGCTGCCTCCTTCCCATTCCTCACCTGAATTACAATTGTACACACTCTAAAATAGACACCACAGATTATCAAGCAAATTCTATACACACATCCAAGTAACGGGGCTAAGTGACCAAGATGACCAAGCCCCTCAAATGAAACATCATTATTAAACGTGACATAATCTACACTCCATGTCATTCTTAGTAATGAGGAAATACAAATACAGAGATTGAGTCAGTTTTTAGTGGTGTAGTGGCTAGCATAGCCTAATTACACTGCAACAGCTCACCAGTGGAATTCAGTCCAGCGATCCCGCGCTTACGAAGCAGGGCTCTTCTCGGAAAAAGCTGAAAAGCGCACCTTACTACTTGCACCTGGTATATGCCTGTCCATGGCCTACACGTGTACTGAAGATGGTTAGAATCGGTGACCCATGCATCGTATCCTCCCCTTGTTAGCTGTCGCCCACGACATCCAGATTCGATTAATGACTCAGTCAAGAAATGTAGTTTTGGTCTGGGTTAGAACACGGTACAATATGCCTTTTGAGGTAAATCTGAGAAGAGGTGAGTTTCCTCACTTCAATTACAAAAGCACACACACTTTTGAATTCGAAAGCTTCTTTAAAAAGCCATACACTCTGAAATTTGTATTATTTGTCATCCTGCTGTGTAAAACTGTCTGCTGCCACTCGACTTCCTAAGGGACATAGGTATGAATTCAATATTTCAGTTCGCAGCACTTCTTAAAGCTTCACTACTGTACACTGCATTGATACACCAATACTGCCACTCAAGTTTGTATTTCCCCGGCGAACTTAAATATTTCAATGTAATATTTCTCACTCAATTTGTCCCTCCAGTTCATGTGCAGATGTTAACTCCTGAGCAGCTGATCGTAGCGTCACAAGCTTAGGACAGTCAGCTTCAAAAGTTTTAGCTCTGTAACATAGGATCATCAAAATAATTGAATAAGTTATTATTTTCCTGCGTGGATAGAAATAAAGATTTCATACGGCACAGCGAGCTTAGCAAGTTCAGTTATCTAGGCAATGTTCTGTTCTATTGGCTGTCATGAGCGAGCGAATCTAGCTCCTACCTCATTTTCAGAGTTTTTTATATACTGTATAGTAAATTTATTCATCATGTATGAGTTAAAATGCCATAACCTTTTCGATTAATGCAGTTCAACCTCTCATGATAAACAAATGGAATCACATGTCACTACTACAGTGCTGCAAGTTTTGTCTTAATTTTTTGTGTGTATGTATATATGACTTACAATGATGAAAAAGAATGCCCCAATAAAGATGAATTATGCCCCTAATGTTGCCCAAATTCCTTCTGTTCCCTTTAGTCTGGAATTGAATAACCCGCAGATGATGTCCATTTCTTGGTTGGAAGATAGAGATAAAATATGTGTGGAATGTTAACTTTCACGGTCAAGAAATTAAACTCCAGCAATTCTTCCAGGTTTATGCAGTGTCTGGTGCGGAGTTTCTTTCAGATGTATAAAACTCTTTCAGCAGACCCTTGGTTTAAATGACCAGTCGTATGCATGTGAAAATTTTGGGAACAGTCTACATTATATCATGTAAATACCCTTAACAGTCTTCTGCCACACCTGCCCAGCTCCTCTTTGGTCACTATTCTTGGCACTCGCACATTGCATTGTTGTCGGCACAAACCATATACTAACAGCGTGAGTAGAACACAGATCGGACTCAAAGTGCGCTGGGCAAAGAGACAATGCGCACATCATTTTCACTGATCTCAAATGTATCAAAGCCCACTGTGCATGGATATACCATTGCGACCAACCTAAGAGGAACGGCTCATTTATACACAGTGCCTGGACCCCATCTGGATAGTGGACCATGCATTATGACCTGTATATTATAGTACTTCTTTGCTGGTGGAACTAGAGCACCCTCAGCATTATCTTATCCCTATAAAGGTACCAAAAGATGGAATATTGGATTTCATAGCCAACAGGGATGCAATATAAACCTTGAAGAATTGCTGGAGTTTAAGAGATGTGTGGTGTACTTCAGTAAGACCTTGACATGGATTTACAAGGTTTAATCTAATTGAAAACTCTGAGTGGCCTTTACAGAAATGGGGCTGGGCGACTTAGAAACAGTGATAGAGATGAAGGTTGGCTTTTCAGAGACCTATGAGTTGGAACTGCTGGGTGGAGCAAAAATTTCTGATAAAATGTACCTTAAACATTCAAAATCAATCCATTTTTATCAGGATTCTTCAGAATGTTCAGTATATGTATGTGAATCGCTCAGTTTATACATCCCTTGTAGCAAAATCACAATGCACAAGAATAATGAAAAACAAGAAGGTTTTGTCTAGAAAACAAATTAAAAATACAATTTAGAATTATACAAATATGAATCCAGTACAGTGCTACCCTCCATACTAATTTCAATTTCTCCATTTGTTGACACTGCCTCAACAGCTTCTTAATTGTCTGAACATTTGGGGTATAGGGCTGAAAATGTCTCCTGCCTCTCACCACAATACTTGGCCCACTTCCTTTTCCACTGGCTTACAGAATGATAAAATGGCGCCCCACCTCACACAAAGCTTTATATGCCCATTGCCAGCACAAAACCTATCCTGCAAGCACCTTCTGATTAAGAGGAGAGGTTACACATCAGTATATATGCGGTGGGCCATAAATATAACAAAGGTGGCGTAGTGGCACAGAGGTCAAGCTGTTGGCCTCTCACCACGGCGGACCGGGTTCTATTCCCGGTCTATGCATGTGAGATTTTCAAAGTGAAATGCCATATCCTGTGGTTCGGATTCCACGTTAAAAGGAGGTCCCATGTCTCATGATCTCAGATTAACTATCAAGTAAAACTACAATCTTCTTTACTTATAAATATAACAGTTTCAGACAATCATGTGGTGTAGTGACTAGTATACTTGGCTGTTACCCCTGAGGTCCCAGATTCAGTTTCCGGCTCTGCCAAGATAATTAATTCTAGTCTAAGAGTTGGAATGAGATTCACTCCGCCTTGTGAGCCAAAGCTGAGAAGAGGTGGATTCGGTTTCCACCTCAGACATCCTAGAAGTGATTTTCAGTGTTCTCCCACTTCTACTCGAGGAAAATGCAGGGGTAGTTCTAAATTTAAGGCCATGCACGCTTCAGTCCCAATCAATTGCAAATATACACTGCTAAAGATGCCACATTCTGTAGGTCATTAGACAAATTCTACATACACCTAAGTGCAGGGGTCTGATAACACAATGTCCAATCGCTAAATGAAAATTCAGTCTCGGAAGCCAGCAAACTTCTACACCAGGAAAATGCCGATATGGTTCCTAACATATGGTCATGCTCACTCCACTTCCTTCCCAATTCCAGAGTCAATAACAAATATAACCACTGCAAATAATGATACCACACTAACATCAGACACAGTGGAATGGTCATGAAGTCTCACTCTCTCCTAAGCTCCGAGGTCAGTCAACACACCAAGTGATGAATTATATATTTATTAACAGCATTTATATATTTATTTAATTTCTTTGACCGAGCTTCATATTTAAGTAGTCATTGTTGAAGCAAGATGACATTTTTCTATATAGGCCTACACTGCATGCTATTTCTATGTGTCTTCTGATTTCAATGTCGGAATCTAAACTGTCAGTGATGATACTCCCTATTTAAAGTAGTGAACCCGCTCAACTGGAAGACTTCTTCAATATTATTATCTCCCATATTGGAAGATGTTCGGTCTGTATTGCCAATATAATCAATCTAACTTAATAATCAACAAGCAAATTCGTCGAACAATACTATATTATGACAAAATATCACTTCCTAAAACTAGGTACATGTTTCGAGCTATTCAAATATTTAGATCTTCTTCATCCCTCTCACGTCACCAACACATCACCGACACTCATCAATCAACATAATAAAAAACACATTAAAACACAACTACTGTATATCTACAGACACACTCAAATGCCCTTAAAATTTTATAAAAAACTATCTCTTCTTTTAGTGCATCTTTGCCCATGTTTTTACCAATTTGTACTATCTTGTATTCATAATTTTGCTGAGCTGGCTTGAACTTTTCATGTAAAGACGGATGTCCTTGGTTCATTAATGTATGGACTCGCTCCAACCCAGACCTGTCCTAAAGGAACGAAATAAAGCTGTCACTATTCATCTGACAAGAGAAATCAAATAGTCTAAATAATTAAATGTGAAGAAGCTTACGTCAAAGCCAGGCGGGAACCTCATAAGCTGGGGTAGCGGGCCCAAATCCATGCGTCTCACGTCATGTAAACTGTAAAATTGTTACAGGCAAATTGTATTGAAGTGTAAATAAAGTGAAGTAAACTAAACAACTATGTGTGCTGTTCCGAATGATGCCTGTTGACTTACCTGCACGTTCCAGATGAAAAGGAATCGCCTAATGATGCGAGCATAGCCTCGGTCCAAGTGACATGGCAGGAGGAGGATAGGCCGTGGTGAGAGGCCAACAGCTTGACTGCTGTGCCACCACACCCCCTTTGTTATATTTAGGGTCCCCTTCTGCCTTTCCTCCTCCTGCCGTGTCACTTGGACCGCATCATTAGGCGATTCCTTTCCATCTGGAACGTGCAGGTAAGCCAACAGGCATCATTCGAAGCAACACACACATAGTTGTTTAGTTTACTTCACTTTACTTACACTTCAATTCAATTTGCCTGTAATAATTTGACAGTTTACATGACGTGAGGCGCGTTGATTTGGACCCGCTACCCCAGCTTATGAGGTTCCCGCTGGCTTTGACGTTTGCTTCTTCTTCTTCTTAGCGTTTTCCCGCAGGTACAGGGTCCGCTGTCCGGATCTTGGCTCGCCACTCGTTATGATCACGAGCATCATAAGGTGTTAGGCTGAGCACCATCGTATCGGCATTTATCGTAGCATGCCAGCGCTGTTTTGGTCTCCCACGTTGTCGTTGCCCATTGATTTCCAAGCACTGGGTAGAATTGGCTACTGTTCCTGGTGCAGCATGTAGGACGTGACAGTACCATTGGAGACGTTTTTGCCGAGCCTTCTCAGTGATGGGTGAAATGCCCATTTGCTGGCGAATGATGTCGTTTCTTACATGGTCTAGGAGTGTGATGCCCATTGACCAACGGAGCATACACATTTCCATGCTGTGTACTTGGCGCTCTGTCAGTTGGTCGACATTCAGCGCCATACAAAGCAACAGGACGTACTATCATGCGATATATTTTGGATTTCAGATGTAGTGGCATCCTTCTGTCGCAAAGTACACCTGTAACTTCCCTCCATCTCATCAAAGCTGCGTTTATCCTGCTTCGCACTTCATCACCTATCTCACCATCAGATTGTAAGCGAGATCCTAGATACTTGAAGCTTACGGTCTTGGCTAATGTCTCTCCGTCAACTTGATAGAAGCCGTTGCTTGTACACCTGTAACTTCCCTCCATCTCATCAAAGCTGCGTTTATCCTTCTTCGCACTTCATCACCTATCTCACCGTCAGATTGTAAGCGAGATCCTAGATACTTGAAGCTTACGGTCTTGGCTAATGTCTCTCCGTCAACTTGATAGAAGCCGTTGCTTGTGATGGTTTCAAGGTATTCGGTCTTCTTATTCAGTCTAAGACCGTATTGCGAAAGACGGCTGTTCAAAACTTCAACTTGATGCTGCAGTCCTCCTCTGGTGGTATCAGCAAGTGCAACATCATCTGCATATAAGAGAGTCCAAGGAACACAACACTCCTTTGCAGGTCTCGTGTGATTGTGTCCAAGACTAGGATAAAGAGCAATGGGGACAATGAGGATCCCTGGTGTACACCAACTTTCACTGGAAAGCTCTCCGAGGTGCCGACGGCACAACGTACACAACTGGTGGTGTTTGTAAGCTTATTCACATTTAATTATTTAGATTATTTGATTTCTCTCGTCAGATGAATAGTGACAGGTCTGGGTTGGAGCGAGTCCATAAATTATTGAACCAAGGACATCCGTCTTCACATGAACCTTTCTTTAGGGATGAAAAGTTCAAGCCAGCTCAGCAAAATTTTGAATACAAGATAGTACAAATTGGTCAAAATATGGGCAAAGATGCAGTCAAACGAAGAGACAGTTTTTTTTGTAAAATTTTAAGGACATTTGATTGTGTCTGTAGATATACAGTAGTTGTGTTTTCTATTATGTTGATTGATGAGTGTCGGTGATGTGTTGGTGACGTGAGAGGGCTGAAGAACGGCTAAATATTTGAATAGCACGAAACATGTACCCTAGTTTTAGGAAGTGATATTTTGTCATAATATAATATTGTTCAATGGATTCCCTTGTTGATTATTAGATTGGATGTGATGCTCAGAGTAGTCTGGTCATGATTTTGACGACTGAAACCCATTTTTATTTTTCTTATTTACATTAATATGCCCCAACTAATGACAAGAATGTCAAAAAATTTAGAGATGAAACGGACAATTTTTGGGAAGAACTTGCCTTACTAAAATTTCAAACATTCCAGACACTCATGTTAAAATCTTGCTTGGAGATTTTAATGCAAAAATTGGTCAAGAAAGAAAATTTTGTCCAATAGTAGGTAAGTGGCCAGCTCACAAATTCACTAACAAGAATGGTCAAAGATGAATTACCCTTTGTGAAGAACAAGGCCTACGTCTCAAAACTACTAGATTTAAGCGAAGACCACACAAACTTATGACCTGGAAATGCCCTAATAGTGCACTAGGAGAATTCCAGATAGACCATGTTGCAATGGATAAAAAGTTCTACAAAGAAATATATAACGTGAAGGTACTACGTGGGGTCGATGTTGACTCTGATCATTATATGTCCAAGATAAAGATCAAGTTAACTCCACAACGTAAACAAAAATCATCAAACTCGAACATGCAAAGGCAATATGACCCTAGTTATTTAATAAATAATGTGCCTTATAAGGAAAAGTCTAAAACTATCTTAAGTGACAAGCTAGAAACGATGGTTGACACACTGAAAACCGTTGCTGTCGAAATTGCACCTATTAGGAAAAGGAAAAGCATGCATAGTGGAATGCAGAATGTGACGCTGCAATTCGGAAAAAACATACAGCATGGCTCAATGATCAGCAAAAGAGGACCACACAATCGTGAGAAGAATTAACCATTGCTCGAAGGGAAACTGCCAAAGAAATTAGGAGAATTAAAAGAGAAAATAAAAAAAAGTCCATTACAAATTATTGATGATTCCTTTAAACAACACAAAACAAGGGACTATTACAGGACATTTCGTCAATATCATTCTACATACAGCCCTCCTACACTATTAATGAAAGATAAATCAGGTAAACTAGCCCACAATGATACTGATATTCAATGATATTTATTCAATTAATTCCAAAGAGCCATAGGCTCGTACAGAGGAATTGTACAGTAATATGTGTGTTTACACACCAGGAAGAAAATTCTGAAGGTAACACAAATTGATGAATAAGGGCATAGGCCTATTAGTAAAGTTGATACTATATCTAAGATTGTTTAGACCAAGGTCTCTTAAAATGATAAGCACAGGATTTTTAAGCTTATTTGATGTATTACGATGCATCGAATTTTTCCCACAATACTTTCGTAGTTTTCCTCTTAAATACTGACAAAGTTGGTGCACTTTTTACTTCATCGGGAAGTTTATTATATGACTGTGATGCAGAGAACTTGAAACTATTTCTACCGTATTTAGAAGAGTGAATGATATATAAGGCTACGTCCTTCGCATGCCTAGTTCCATAAGAATGATTGTCCGAGTTCAAGATGTAGGGAGAGCTATAGAGTATTGTGTTGTGTTTAATTTTGTATATTAGCATAGCTGCTCGGAGATCTGCACTTATGCTGAGGGGTAGAATTTTACTTCTGATGTACAGATCTTTTACTGGAGTGCAGTAAGGAAGGTTAAATATGTTTCTAATAGCCCTATTCTGAATAGTCATTAAATCATTCAGTGTGGATTTCCTGCAGTGAGCCCAAATAACATTTAAATATTGGAGCTTGCTATGTACAAGTGAATAGTAGATTTGTTTTACAAGGTTTAGGGGAATAAGATACCGAAGTTTCCTTAGGATCCCTACTATAGGTGAGAGTTTCTTAGCAATTCGTTCAACGTGTTCAATCCAGGTCAGGTGTTTGTCGATGATTAGACCTAAATACTTTGCCTGATTAACCTCTTTTATTTCAATATTATTTATATATATTTTGTCATGTGTGATTTCTTTCATGCTTTGCTTTGAAATTACCATGTAATTGGTCTTCTGTAGGTTCATTGTTAATTTATTGGCCTGGAACCATTGTGAGAGAGTATTTATATCTTGTTGCACATTTTGTATGATTTCAATTATGTCTTTCCCAGTGTAGAAGATATTTGTATCATCTGCATACAATTTGATATGCCCTCTCAAATTACATTCCACAATATCATTTATATAAATTAAGAATAATGTAGGTCCAAGTATAGATCCTTGTGGAACTCCATGAGTTATATATTTTCCTGAACTTATGCATTTATTCAAAGCTACATGCTGCTTTCTTCCAATAAGGTAGCTTTGGAACCATTTTAGTGCTATACCTCGGACACCAGCATTTTCTAATTTTGATAACAGTATTTTATGATCTACTGTATCAAAGGCTTTTGTGAGATCAATAAATAACCCAACTGCCATATTATTTTTGTCAATAGTTTCTTGTAGCATTGTTATTAGGTCAATAGTTGCTGCCTCAGTACTAGAATTTTCCCTGAATCCATATTGCATATTATGAAAGAATGTATTCTTGTTCAGAAATGAAAGCAATCTTGTTTTTACCACTTCTTCCAGAATTTTTGAAACTACCGATAAAATAGAAACAGGTCTATAATTATTTGGATTTCTTTTGTCACCACCCTTAAATATAGGAACTACTTTGGCCACTTTTAAGTCATCTGGTATCATGCCAGTAACTAAGGACTCATTAATCATTAAATATTGGAGCTTGCTATGTACAAGTGAATAGTAGATTTGTTTTACAAGGTTTAGGGGAATAAGATATTCAACTTTTAAACAGAGTTGCCAAGTTTTTACTCTCGGAAAACTAATTGCTGGAACGAGTGATGACATTTTATTGTTTAGAGAGAAGAAAGCGCTGACTACAAGTGGACACCTAGGTGAAGTACAGTGCAGTGAACATAAGTACAACTGTTTGGATGATTTCATGCAACAGGACTCTAATATAAGTGCATGCATAAACTCATTAGAATTAGGTGGAGAGGTTAGGTGTTTGTACATTAATAGCAGAAGTATTCGGAATAAGCTTGATGACATTGAAATTCTCGTGCAGATGATAGGTCAGATAGATGTATTGGTAGTTACAGAAACCTGGGTGAAAAGTAATGAGGCAGATTTTTATAACTTCAACAATTTCACAAGCGTGTTTGCTCATAGAGATGACAAAGTTGGTGGGGGTCTGGGTATTTATGTATCACACAAATGGAAAGTGAACGTTAAAAGAAAGTGTGAAATGAATCATAGTTTGATGTGGATTGAGGTATTCAGAGACGATGTTAAAAGTAATAGGCCAACATACAAAAGCATTGACATTATTGCAGCATATAACCCCAATAGAAGCAATGCCATACCCTTCTTAAATTCATTTGAAAGTTTTCTTAGCCAGATAAACAATAAATTATGCATCTTCCTCGGAGATACCAACATTGATATCCTAGCTGATGATCAATTAAGAAGGAAATATCTGAATTTAATAGCATGCTATGGTTTTAAACAATGCAACACTAAATATGCTACACGACTTTGTGACACTGCAGCTACCTTAATAGACCACGTGTCACTAAACAATTCAGAATTAAGTTATAAAATATCAAATGTCAGCAATGATATTAGTGATCACAGTATATTAATTCTTGATATTTCCAAGACCAATTATAGCACGTACACTCTGTCACATAAGCCGACAAAATCAACAACACACGAGGACTCTTGGGATAGGCAACACACTCCTGAAACTAATATATCTATAAATGCAGATTCCCATAATGATGCAGATAGTACTGTTAACTCTCTATATAACTCTTTCATCAAACAATTGAATCTAAGGAACAGGCATAGCCAAAGAAAAATAACAAACAATTCTAACAATAACAGACAGACTACTAACTTACCATGGGTCACAGCTGAACTCCTTACACTTATAAAACAACGAGACACTCTGCATGCAAAGCTCAAAAATCCCCTTCACAGAAATAATAATGATATGAACCAAGAATACTGTAGATGCCGGAATAATGTAACAAACTTAAAAAGAAGACTAAAGTCAAATTACTACTCAGATAAATTCAGAACATATGGAAACAATTCTAATAAAACTTGGGAGACTATCAAAGAAATCATACACAACAAAAAACCAACAGTTGAGACATGCACTTCACTTGAAATAGACAACAAAATTATCACAGACAATCAAGAACTATGTGAATCATTTAACTTGTTCTTCACAAACATTGCTGGAAGTCTAGCAAAAGCTATTCCTGAACAGAAGGAAATCCTCAGTAAGGACCACAATCAGTCAAATTCTCTCTACTTATATCCGACAGATGAAGCAGAGGTCAAGTCCATCATCACAAATTTAAAGAATAAAAAGAGCTGTGGATTAGATAGGATCAAGACAAATTTCATTAAAAACAATATACAATCATTTATTAAAATCTTGGTTGAAATGATTAATGAGTCCTTAGTTACTGGCATGATACCAGATGACTTAAAAGTGGCCAAAGTAGTTCCTATATTTAAGGGTTGTGACAAAAGAAATCCAAATAATTATAGACCTGTTTCTATTTTATCGGTAGTTTCAAAAATTCTGGAAGAAGTGGTAAAAACAAGATTGCTTTCATTTCTGAACAAGAATACATTCTTTCATAATATGCAATATGGATTCAGGGAAAATTCTAGTACTGAGGCAGCAACTATTGACCTAATAACAATGCTACAAGAAACTATTGACAAAAATAATATGGCAGTTGGGTTATTTATTGATCTCACAAAAGCCTTTGATACAGTAGATCATAAAATACTGTTATCAAAATTAGAAAATGCTGGTGTCCGAGGTATAGCACTAAAATGGTTCCAAAGCTACCTTATTGGAAGAAAGCAGCATGTAGCTTTGAATAAATGCATAAGTTCAGGAAAATATATAACTCATGGAGTTCCACAAGGATCTATACTTGGACCTACATTATTCTTAATTTATATAAATGATATTGTGGAATGTAATTTGAGAGGGCATATCAAATTGTATGCAGATGATACAAATATCTTCTACACTGGGAAAGACATAATTGAAATCATACAAAATGTGCAACAAGATATAAATACTCTCTCACAATGGTTCCAGGCCAATAAATTAACAATGAACCTACAGAAGACCAATTACATGGTAATTTCAAAGCAAAGCATGAAAGAAATCACACATGACAAAATATATATAAATAATATTGAAATAAAAGAGGTTAATCAGGCAAAGTATTTAGGTCTAATCATCGACAAACACCTGACCTGGATTGAACACGTTGAACGAATTGCTAAGAAACTCTCACCTATAGTAGGGATCCTAAGGAAACTTCGGTATCTTATTCCCCTAAACCTTGTAAAACAAATCTACTATTCACTTGTACATAGCAAGCTCCAATATTTAAATGTTATTTGGGCTCACTGCAGGAAATCCACACTGAATGATTTAATGACTATTCAGAATAGGGCTATTAGAAACATATTTAACCTTCCTTACTGCACTCCAGTAAAAGATCTGTACATCAGAAGTAAAATTCTACCCCTCAGCATAAGTGCAGATCTCCGAGCAGCTATGCTAATATACAAAATTAAACACAACACAATACTCTATAGCTCTCCCTACATCTTGAACTCGGACAATCATTCTTATGGAACTAGGCATGCGAAGGACGTAGCCTTATATATCATTCACTCTTCTAAATACGGTAGAAATAGTTTCAAGTTCTCTGCATCACAGTTATATAATAAACTTCCCGATGAAGTAAAAAGTGCACCAACTTTGTCAGTATTTAAGAGGAAAACTACGAAAGTATTGTGGGAAAAATTCGATGCATCGTAATACATCAAATAAGCTCAAAAATCCTGTGCTTATCATTTTAAGAGACCTTGGTCTAAACAATCTTAGATATAGTATCAACTTTACTAATAGGCCTATGCCCTTATTCATCAATTTGTGTTACCTTCAGAATTTTCTTCCTGGTGTGTAAACACACATATTACTGTACAATTCCTCTGTACGAGCCTATGGCTCTTTGGAATTAATTGAATAAATATCAAAACCAAGATTTTAATAAATGATTGTATATTGTTTTTAATGAAATTTGTCTTGATCCTATCTAATCCACAGCTCTTTTTATTCTTTAAATTTGTGATGATGGACTTGACCTCTGCTTCATCTGTCGGATATAAGTAGAGAGAATTTGACTGATTGTGGTCCTGATAATGCTAAAATTCTAGCAGATTATTTTAGAGAACTACTAAATGCTGCTGAACCTAAGGAATATCTTGATTTTGAGCTTAATCCAAAAAATAAAACAAATTTACAGAACATTATTCCTCCTGACTTGACTGAAGTATGTGCAGCAATTAATTGGCTCAAAAATTATAGAGCAGCAGGAGAGAATTCAGTGGTAGCAGAACTATGGAAATATGCAAATGAATAAACCATCTCCAACCTCCATAAATGCCTCATCGATGTATGGAATTTGGAACAAATACCAGAGGAATGGAGAATGGCTGTAATCCTCCCAATTCATAAAAAGGGTGATAGATCAGACCCGAACAACTACCGTGGGATTTCTTTGCTTGATGTAACATACAAGATTCTATCTAGAATTATCTTGACAAGAATTCAACAACAACTCGATCAAGAACTAGGAGAATATCAAGGAGGGTTCCGACCAGGTCGCAGCTGTCCGGATCAGATCATCAGTCTGAAATGGATAATGAAATATCACAGAATGAGACAAAAGGATTTTTTTTATCGTGTATATTTTTTTATTAAATTAATTCCAAAGAGCCATAGGCTCGTACAGAGGAATTGTACAGTAATATGTGTGTTTACACACCAAGGAAGAAAATTCTGAAGGTAACACAAATTGATGAATAAGGGCATAGGCCTATTAGTAAAGTTGATACTATATCTAAGATTGTTTAGACCAAGGTCTCTTAAAATGATTAGCACTTAGAATTTTTAAGCTTATTTGATGTATTAAGATGCATCGAATTTTTCCCACAATACTTTCATAGTTTTCCTCTTAAATACTGACAAAGTTGGTGCACTTTTTACTTCATCGGGAAGTTTATTATATGACTGTGATGCAGAGAAATTGAAACTATTTCTACCGTATTTAGAAGAGTGAATGATATATAAGGCTACGTCCTTCGCATGCCTAGTTCCATAAGAATGATTGTCTGAGTTCAAGATGTAGGGAGAGCTATAGAGTATTGTGTTGTGTTTCATTTTGTATATTAGCATAGCTGCTCGGAGATCTGCACTTATGCTGAGGGGTAGAATTTTACTTCTGATGTACAGATCTTTTACTGGAGTGCAGTAAGGAAGGTTAAATATGTTTCTAATAGCCTTATTCTGAAGAGTCATTAAATCATTCAGTGTGGATTTCCTGCAGTGAGCCCAAATAACATTTAAATATTGGAGCTTGCTATGTAAAAGTGAGTAGTAGATTCGTTTTACAAGGTTTCGGGGAATGGTCATTACTTTTGTGGATTTTAAGAAAGCTTATGACAGTATCCATCGAGGGTCATTACTTAACATCCTTAGGGAATTTGGGTTACATCAAAAGCTTATCAACCTCATCGGCATTACTTTGAAAGATACTAAATCAAAGGTTAAATTTCGAGGAGCCTTGTCTGAACCATTTGATATCCGGACTGGACTTTGACAGGGAGATGGTCTATCACCGTTATTATTTAATTGTGTTCTTGAAAAGATCATGCGTGAGTGGAACAAAACTTGTCCTCCAAATGTAAAGATTGGTACTAATATAAAACTGAATTGCTTGGCTTTTGCGGATGACCTTGCACTGCTTGCAACCAGTATAGATGAGACTAAACACCAAATTGAAGAACTTGGGTCTATTGCAGCAAAAGTAGGACTTCAAATTTCATTTGAAAAGACTGAAATAATGGCATCCTTTGATGTGGAAACACAAGCTATTACATTGATTAACAATAAAGAAATTAAAGTTGTACATACATTTAAATATTTAGGGGAGATTATAACATGGAATTTGAATGAGAAAGCGACAATCGAAAATAGAACAACAAAGTTAAGACAAGCGCAACATATTACTTGGTCTAGTTACAAAAAAAAAACACTCTCCATAAATGCCAAATTACGACATTACGAATCAGTTATTAAACCGGAAGCAATATATGCTTGTGAAACACTTTTCAAGTTAAACACTCGATCAGTTACTGACACATTACAGAAGACTGATAGAAGAATTCTCAGAACTATAATTAATAAAAAACATCAGGTGGATGGTCAATGGCGTCTATTACCAAATGAAGTGGTTTATAAAGAAACTGAGTCTATAGTCGATACTATGCGAAAAAGGCGAATTGCTTTTTTTTTTGTCATATCTCACGCCTGCCGGATGCCAGAAAATTAAAATCATCATCATCATCATCATTTCCCCTTATCCAGCTCCTGCCGGGTCGGGGTATTTATGGCACTTCTCCACTTTCCTCTTTCCTTCCACAATTCTTCTTCCACGATCTTGTCCCAGTCCAGATTCCTTTTTCTCACGCTGTTCTTCACTGAATCGATCCACCTTGTTCTAGGTCTTCCCCTTGCTCTCTTACCCTTGCACTTGGCCTCCAGCACCTGTCTTGGTATTCTATTTTCCTCCATCCTCTTTACATGTCCAAACCACCTTAGTTTATTCTTCTCAATTCTCTCATTTAGTTTTGCCATCCCAACTTCCTTCCTAACATCTTCATTCCTCACTCTGTCTTTCCTTGTCTTACCTATCATACTTCTTAGGAATTTCATTTCACTGGCTTGGATTCTACTCTCTTGCCTGCTCGTCAGGGTCCAAGTCTCAGCTGCATACGTTAATATGGGTGCATAGTACATTTTATACATTACCTCCTTGCTTTTCCTTGGTACTTCCTTATCCCAAACAAGTTTTCTTACACTTTGATAGAATGCATTGCTCTGCTGTACCCTCCTGCCAATCTCCATGTCCAACCTACCAGTTTGCATCAATTCACTTCCTAGGTATTTGAACGTGTCCACAATTTCCAAACTCTGACTTCCAATTTTCACAATGCCCTTTCCTTGTCTTTCCCCTCTTGTCATCACCATGGTCTTGCTTTTCTCTATACTGATTTTCAGGCCATACTTCTGAATATTTTCGTTCAGTGCATCTAGTTGTTTTTGCACTTCTTCGGTGTTCCTTCCCCAGACCACAATATCGTCTGCAAATAATAGTAACTTCATTTCTTTATGTCCATATGCTTCCTTTGTTTCCTTTACAATTTCATCCATTACCATTATGAATAAAAGAGGTGACAGCACACTCCCCTGTCTTAGTCCAGTCTTGTTCCTAAACCAATCTGTCTTTCCAACTGGGGTCAGTACCCTGCTAACACAGTTGGTGTACATTGCTTGCACCATTTCCAACATTTCTCTTCCCAGTCTCTTCTTAACCATGGTTTCCCATACCTTCTCTCTGGGGACACTATCATATGCCTTTTCTAGATCTATGAAAGTCATGATCAAATCCTCTCCATATTCCCAGTTCTTTTCCATCACCTGCCTCAAGCTAAAGATTGGGTCCACTGTGGATCTTCCACTCCTGAAGCCATACTGTTCCTCTTGCAACTCTCCTTCCACCTTTCTTCTCATTCTTCTTTCTAATATCCTTTCCAGTATTTTTACTATCTGTGATATGAGGGTGATCCCTCTATAGTTTTCGCACACCTTCTTGTCCCCCTTCTTAAACACTGGTATTATTAGCACTTTCTCCCAGTCTTCTGGTACACATTCCCGTTTCCACATACACTTTAGCAGTCGATACAACCATTGCATACCAACAGGTCCAGCAGCCTTTATCATTTCTACACTGATTTCATCCACCCCTGTTGCTTTTCCCACCCTCATTTTCTGTACAGCTAATTCCACCTCCAGCATTGTTATATCATCTTCTGTTATAGAGTCGTCAGGTTGTGTCACTTCCATCTCACCAGTACAATTGCTCACATTCAATAGCTTATCGAAATACTCCTTCCAGCGTCCCTTTATCTCTTCTGGGTGTGTTAACAACTCTCCATCTTCCTTTTTTACTAGCTTTGTAGTAACTCTTTCCTTCCTCTTACTTCTTAGAAGTCCATACAGCATCCTTTTACTGCCACTTACATCTGTTTCCATTCTTCGTGTAAATTCTTCCCAACTTTTCTTCTTCTACCACTTTCTTACACCTCCGTTTGCTGTCGTGATACTTCCTTTTGCTTTCTTCTGTTTGATCTCGGTTCCATTCTTTCCATGCAGACTTCTTTTCTTTCACTGCTTTCCTCACTTCCTCATTCCACCACGGTGTCTCCTTATCTTTCACTCTTGTTGACGTCCTACCACAAGCACTCTCTGCTGCACCAGCAAATGCCTTTTTAAAGTGGGACCATTCCTCTTCTATATTTTCCACTTCAGTAACTGGGATTTGTTGCTTCAATCTCTCCTGAAAATCTTCCTGTACAGCTTTGTCTTTCAATTTCCATACTTTTATTTTACTTTCTCTGATCTCCTTTAGGTTTTCCAATTTTCCCCATCTAAATTTTGCCACCACAGCTCTATGGTCCCCATCAAATGCTTCACCTGGTAAAGCTGTCACATCCATCAGCTTTCTGCGATTTGTCCTTTCCACCAGGAAGTAGTCAATTACTGATTTTGTTCTTCTATCACCCCACCCATATCTCGTAATTTTCCTGCTGTTTTTCTTCCGAAACCATGAATTACCCACTATCAGTCCATTCCTTTCACAAAAGTTTACAAGTTCCTCTCCTTCCCGGTTCTTTTTCCCATATCCATATGGTCCAACGACTTCTTCCTTTCCTTGTCTCTCAATTCCGACTTGTGCATTCATATCTCCCATGATCACTACTTCTACATCTGAGATTACTCTTTCTACATCCTCCAGGAATACTTCAATATCTTCTTCTCTGTTTCCAGTCTGTGGTGCATACACTTGTATGAAGTCCATCACGTCATTCTTCATCTTCATTCTAATTTTCATTATTCTGTCACTCACACACTCTACCACTTCAACATACTCCTCCAGTTGTTTCGAGGTTATCAGTCCCACGCCATTTTTTGCCTCTTGGCCACCACTCCAGTATAATGTATATCCTTTCCTCAATTTCTTCCTTCCTTTACCTTTCCATTTCACTTCACTCAGCCCCATCATTCCAACCTTCTCCCTCTCCATGAAGTCTACCACCTCCTCCACCTTGCCTGTCAGGGTCATGACATTCATGATTCCCACTTTCATTTCGGTTACTGGTCGCCCATTTCTCACAGTTCCCCCAGTACCAAAGGAACTGCGCGTCGCCTGCAGGGTACGCCCTAACCTTTTCCGAATCATTGGAAGTGCCATATCCATTTTAGGCTATTATTACGATGGGGTCGCCACTCCCAAAGGCATTTTATGAAGCTACTGCCAGCTATTATTCAGGCCGCCCCTAACATGGAGAACAGACGCCCTTGCAGCCGCCCCTAACATGGGAAACAGACGCTGCCGATTGATGCTGTACTCATACTATTCCCTGAGTACTGGGTTGCCTCTTCCGCAATCTCCACCGTTCTGAAGTCCATCTTCTCCGCTGTAGATTCCGTTGAGGTCTTCGCACGTAACCCTGTGCACGGGGCCTATGTTATACCCCATAGGACTGGGTCCTCACCAGAACTTAGCCGGTACTGTAGTTCCATGGTATATTACAGTACCGTTGCCCACCCCCGCGACGTGGACGCGCCTGGCAAGAATTATCCATGTAGCCAATTAGGATTGACTCATGGACCGGGTTAAGGAGCTGTCTAAATCCAGCCTCCAGCCAGAAAATTAAAAGTATTATTTAATTATTTTTTCAAAAGTAAAACAAAGAACTCTTGGTTTATGGAAATTCAAAATGATCTGGATGAACTCGGCTTGACAATGTCCCAAATTGCTAACAAAGATGAGAAGAAAATCTTGAAAAACAAGAACATCCGACTTCCCTTAAAATCCTTTACCCGCAAAACTTACACCATAAGCGATGCAGAGAGAGCGGCAAGGTCGACTAGAATGAGAATGTTTTGGGAAAAGAAGAAAAATAAGAAGCTGAATCTTTAATATTGTTTTTGAGACATGTATATACTTGTTTTGGTTAAGTGCTCCAATGAGGGCGTAACATATGTAAATAAATAAATATGGAGTCTACATTCTTCAGATGTTGGCTGGTAATTGTTGAAAACCATCACGACTATGGTATCACAGAAGATCGTTGCACCACAGTAGTACAAGTCTATATTCCTACCAGTGAAGCAGCTGATGAAGAAGTTGAAAAGTTTTATAGAAAAATAGATGGAATTCTGAGCTATGTCAAGGGCGATGAAAATGTAATAATAATGGGAGATTGGAATGCTGTGGTAAAAAAAAAAAAGGAAAAGAAGGGAAGATAGTAGGAGAATTTGGATTGAGTGAAAGGAATGATTGAGGGAGCAGGCTGATAGAATTCTGCACTGAGCTCAAGTTGGTCATAGCTAACACTTGACTCAACAACCACAACAGAAGAATATACTCAGGATGAGACCAGGAGATACAGGACATTTCCTAATTGACTTTATTATGTTGAAGCAGATCTTCTGAAACCAGATTTTGGATTGGAAAACATATCCCAGAGCCGACATAAACTCTGACCACAATCTGGTTGTTTTGAAATGCTGATTGAAGCTGAAAAAACTGTAGAAAAGTAAATACCCATAAATGTGGCCAGTAGACAAACTAAAAGAGAAGGATGTGAACAAAAGTCTCAAGAGGATTATAAGGGAAGGACTAATGAAGAACCCTGAACTAACTTCTAATGCAGAGGAATGGGTACTTTCGAAGAATGAAATAATTAAGTCCACAAAAGAAAGCATTGATAGAAAGGAATGAATAAGTGGAATTGCTTGGATCACTCAGAATATACAAGAATGCATCAAAGGTGGAACAACAAGATATGAAAGGGGAAAAGCAGAATATACGTAGATGTCTTAAAAATGGGGTAAACAAGAGGTGCAAGGAAGCGAAAGCAGTGTGGTTGAAAGAGAAATGTGCAAGTATAGACAATTGTTTGAAAGTAGGAAAAGTAGATGCAGCTTTTCGAAGGATTATGGGTACTTTGGGGAAAGGAAGACTAAGTGCTGTAATATTAAGGACTTGGATGGGAAACAGATAATAATATTATGTTGAGAGATGGAAAGCTTACATAGAGCATTTGTATAGGAGTAAGAAGATTGAGAAACATGTTATGGAAAGGGAAGATGAAATTGATAAGGATGAGAAAGGAGATTTAATGTTGAGATCAGTATTTGATAGAGCACTAGAAGACTTAAGGAGGAAGAAAGCACCATTTTCATTCGAGACTGATTAACTAACCCAGTTGCTGATCAGGTTATTTCACTTAGTATGTAGGATTTATGAGATAGGTCAGGTGCCCTCTGCTTTTAAGAAGAATAGTATCATCCCTATATGGTTTTTAATATTTATATTTGTTTTGGGGCAAATAAAAACCTTCTCCCCACACTATATGGCACCCTGCTCTCAATGATCCACTATTAGCAGTTAGCACTGCCGCCTCCTCTACTTCTACTCCTTTCGCTTTGAAATCGTTCAACACTGAAACTAACCATCGCTTCCTAGATCTACCTCTGCTTCTCTTACCCTCTACAGCCAAAGTCATTAACCTCTTAGTTAATCTTTCCTCCCCCAATCTCTTCACATGATCCCACCATCTGAGACAGCTTATACAAACAGCATCATCTAGCATGTTCATTTCTAATTAGCCTTTTATCTCTTCATTACAAGTACCATCCTGCCATTGCTCCCATCTATTTGTCCCAGCAATCACTCGTGCTGCCCTCATATTACCTCTGGCTTATGTATCTACCCAGCTCTCACTTCCATATAGCAAGGTCGGTCTAAATACTGAGCGATGTAGGGAGAGCTTCCCCACTACATCAACTTCTTTCTTGCGGAATACTGTAGATCGCAACTGAGAACTCACTGCTTTGGCCTTTTTACACTGTGACTCTATTTCCTTCCCCACACTGTGACCATCCTGAGAGAATACACAGCCCAATGTTCCACCTGCTTCAATTGAATTCCTCCTATCTGTCATTCTATTTTCTTGCATTTTTCCGTATTGACATAACACTCGTCTTTGAAATGCTGATCTTTATACCATACTCCCTACATCTAACATGCTGGCTTGCAAGCTTTTGATGGTGTCCATTATTACAACCAGATCATCACCATAGGGCAGACAGCTTACCTAATTGAATCCCACCCAGCCAGTTTATGCCCTCCAGTAAATGGTCCATATATAAAATAAACAGTAGTGGTGAGAGGTTACAGCCTTGCCTCACTCCTGTAACAACCTGGAACCAAGAATTCATCCTACCATCAACTCTTACTACAGCCTGATTATCAAAATAAATAATTTTGATTGCCTGCAACAGCCATCCCTCAGTATGCTCAGCATCTTTTCCTTGGGTACTCTTATCATATGCCTTCTCTAGATCTACAAAACACAAACGTCTGTTCCTCTCATAGCATTTCTCAATACCATGGTACATGCTAAAAATTTCATCCTCACATCCTCGTTTCATCCATCTTAATCTTGGCCAATGATCGAACTCTCCTTTCTACAATGCCTGAGTAAACTTTGCCCAGAATGCTTATCAAAGAATTATAGCAATCTTTTCTGACATTGGTTATAAATTGGGGCAATTACTGCTTTTGTTCATTCAGCGTATTTATCAAAAGTATTTCTAAAACTCCTTGCAAACGTGGGGGGAGGGGTCAAATTTATAAACTGCCTACCTATCAGCGTATTTTATTTTTGTTTCATGCTTTAATGCTTGAAATAACATAGTAATGTAGGCCTAATGCTATAATTTGAAGGGGGAAAAAAGAAAAAAAAGAGGATTTTTATTGCATTTCTAATTAAAATACAATCAGAATGTAAATATAAAACATAAAACATTTGTCAACGGCTGACAAAAGACCTGAACACTGACCGCCGTGAATCTTTAAGCAAGATGTCAATTCCGAGTAGGTGCCCAGTAGACAGCAATGCTTCTGTCCATTTTGTCCCATCGTAGATTGGAGGTAGTCCTTAACCTTGCTCATCACCACGAAACCTCTCTCTGCAGAACAGCTTGAATCAGCAACGACGAACAGATTCATCACAGTGACAAAGTACAAACTCCACAAATTTAAACTAAATAATCAACAAAGTTTAGACAGAAACTGATGAAATGCTGGAGCTCCACCAATTTAGGTAAACACGACACAAGTGTAGCACCAAACGTCTGACAACACTGCTTTTTGAACTCTATTGGAGCAATGAAGTTTAGCATAAGCAAAGGCGAGTGGATGATCACAACCAGGAAGAAGGAAAGAGTCACAACGGGAATAACAATTGGTGGGGAAGAATTGAGGAAAGTAGAGAGTTTCAAGTATCTGGGAAGCATGATACAAGAAAATGGAAGAAACAACAGAGAAATAAATGAGCGGTGGAGGCAAGCAGAATTATTCAGGAAAAGTGTTAGGAGCCTGGTATGTAGTATGGATGTGCCTCAAAACAGCAAAAGGGTCATATATAGGACGTACTACGTTCCATTCCTGACGTATGCCTCAGAGACCTGGGTTATGAGAGGAAGGGAGCGGAGCAGAATACAGGCTAGTGAGATGAAATTCTTGAGAAGTATTGGAGTGACAAAGGTGGACAGGTTAAGAAATGAGAAGATTAGAGAATTAGTCAAGGAGGGAGCATTACAGGATAGGATAGAGGAATCAAGGCTTAAATGGTATGGGCATGTTAAGCGAATGGATGGGAGGAGGATACCCAGGAAGATACACGAGATGAAAATAGAGGGAAAAAGATCAAGAGATAAGTGGCTGAAGGGTGTGGAGGACTGCATGCGAAAGAAAGGAGAAGACTGGACTAAGGTGGTGGGAAGACAGAAGACGATGGAGAGGCTTATGTTCCAAACAGACCCGGCCAGTGGCTGGAAGATGATGATGATGATGATCGGCGCAACACAGGGTGTGCTTAAAGCACGAGGGGAGAGTCGTCGAATTAGTGTGTTACAATCGTCAGCAATTTCTACAGCCAATACCCACTACAATAACATTGGACCATAATAAAACGATCAATTGTCCAATATAAATAGTCAAATGAGAAGGCGGGCCGAGCCAGCGACGTCTTGTTTTCACGCAAGAATAAGTGAAATGGACATGTAAATATAAACTAGTATTTTATTCATTAGTGTGGTATTTTAAGAACAATTTTTAATGCAAGTACAACGAACATTTTAGAGTTTTATTGTAAACATTTGTAAGGTTTTTTTAACGCGTGTAAGAATTTGTAAGGGTTTTTTAACGTGTGTGCAACTATCTCATATGTTTCCATCACATTTCATTCACATCAACCATTTTACATTAATTTTTAATGTTCAGTGACTGGCCATTATCATACTAGCTGATGAAGGGGCAAATTTTCTATGAAAATAATAGCCTCGAAACATGTACTAGTGTGTAAATAAACACAAAAAGTATTGACTAGACGGAACATACTATATTTCAATTTTTTAAACTATCATTCGTCAATGCAAATCATGAACAATGTTAACCCCAAACATTTAAGAATCTGTTCAGGCAGTGTCAACAAACTGAGATATTGTAATTTTATTATATTAGAGGGTAGCACTGTACTGGATTAATATTTGTATCATTATAAATTGTATTTGCCATCTATTTGCTTTTTAGATAAAACCTTCTTGTTTTTCATTATTCTTGTGCATATATTATAATTGTATTGCAATTTTGCTACAAGGGATGTCTAAACTGAGCGATTCACATACATATACTGAACATTGTGAAGAATCCTGATAAAAATTGATTGATTTTGAATGTTTAAGGTCGCATATCTTGAGGCATGAAAAATGCTAAGTGTCACTTCGTCTGCTCACGGCTGCGTACAGTTCGGTGGATAAGTACTGCAATATGGTCAGTTCGTAATTCTCTCATTCCCTCTCGCTATCGGCCAGCCCCTCACCCCGCTTTCACACGCATATTTATGTGTGTTGCACTGTAGCGTAGTAGGTTAGCTGTCAGGTTGTAAAGTTGTTCATCGCCGAGCAACCACAGTTCGAGTCACGCCGTGAATATTATTTTCGTGAAGTAACTCACCATGATGATGTCATGCTACGAAAACAACCGCGTTTGGCCGAGCTATCGATGATAATGTGTCATTACATTCTGTAATGGCTCACTATACACACGCATCCAGAGAGCACGTTCCGGCTCTCGTCGAATACGGCAATTACAGGGCGCGTGAGGCAGCACTCCGATGTGGTGTTCCACCGAGATTTGCCCAAATTTGGATACAGCAGTGGCGGGTGTCAGGGAGGATTGGTCGTCTACCGGGCACTGGTTTACAGCGGGTTTCAACTGTAGAAGAAGACCACCATTTAGTTACAACTTCGCAGGAAAACCCATTCTTAAACTCGGTAGAGCTGATGCAGACGACTAATTTTCCTGGATGTCCATACACGGCCCGTAAACGATTAGCCTATGAGAAGCAGGAATTGCTTGCAGAAAACCTGCAGTCAAAGAATGTCTTTCCAACCAACATATAGTCGAACGGTGTGCCTTTGCTGAGCTGGAATTAAATCGTAATTGGGATCAGGTCATCTTCTCTGACGAGACATGTTTCAGTTCGGCAGAGGTCAGACCGGTTTGTGTTTACAGGCCACGTGGAACCTGGTACGAGAAACAGTATGTGGCTGGGCGCACTGGTAGTGGCCGCATATCTGTATCACGCTGCGGGTGGATGTCGTCTGATGGGGCCGGAGTGCTTCATCGGATAGGTGGACATCTCACATCGGACCAATATTTGCACATCTTGCAGAATATTATGATTCCAAGTGTGAGAGAGCGCTATCCACATGCAGTACTTCAGTTCGTGCAAGACAACTCTCCAATCCACATGAGCAGGAGTGTTCAGGGCTGATTTTCTGAGCAGAACTCCATTGAACTGCTCAACTGGGACCTCAAACTCTAGACTTGAACCCCATTGAGTATGTGTGGGCAAAGTGGAAACGCCATATCAGGGAAAACTGGCCTCACTCTCCCCCTCGTTCGCAGGATGCATTGTGGGAGATTATGTTGGAAGCATGGGAGGAGATTGCCCATGATGAACAGTACTTCAGAAATCTAGTTCAGTCAATGCCACGTCGGCTACAGCAAGTTATCGAAGCTGGTGGATACTGGACGAGATATTGAAGAAGTGTCTACAACAGTCCTTTTCGGGACTAACAATAAGCAAATTCATTAAGCCAGATTTCCCTTTGTATAGAAACACACATGTATTTCGTTCATGAAACATTTGACATGTTTAAAAAATAAACACCGCGAGTACGATTCCAACCCCGGTTGTTTGTCGTTTCACGCAACGCCTCTTCCCCTGAGCTAACTGGCAGTCTGCAAAATGCTCATAATATTGTAATGATATTTCCATCATCTCATGCACGTCTATAACAGCTATCATAGACCCAGTGGTAATTAACTAACGGTTTATTGCAATATTTCATTGTAAAACTTAAAAGGCGTCCAGTATCATGCGGTTCCACAATGGTATAACAGAAGCCATCAAAACAAAAAGAATTGCCGAGACCAAAATTGGACCGTGGTGGTTCGGCTTACTAACTTCACACACTTCCTCTACCCTATCACAGCCACTCTGTTAAACGCTACTCATCCTTCGTCAATGGGACGTGTCCCTCACTTCACGCATTTGGGCTGTTTCTCATTAATATTGCACATCATTCTTCTCTGTTATTCTGATATCTGCACAGTGACACTGTGTACTGATAGTTGCATTTTGTCCCGAGCATGTCGTTGAACAAAGATGGAAGTGCATCAATTTTGTTGCAACTGTGCAGCCACTTCCAAGCATGATGATACCCCAATAGGACTTTGATATTTTCCATGCGACAATTTATGATTGTCCATCTGTACATTTCATCAGAAATTTCTGCACTCCCCTGCAGTTCCAATTTATAGATCTCTGACAAAGCCAACCTTCATCTCTATCACTGTTTCTAAGTTGCCCAGTCCCATTCCCATAAAGAGTTTTCAATTAGATCAAATCTTGTAAATCCATGTCAATGTCTTACTGAAGTACACCACACATCTCTTAAACTCCAGCAATTCTTCAAGGTTTATACTGTGTCCCTGTTGGCTATGAAAGCCAATATTCCATCTTTTGGTATCTTTATAGGGATAAGATAATGCCGAGGGAGCTCTAGTTTCACCAGCAAAGAAGTACTACAGTTGAACTTGACTTATATGCATATCAAGGGAAGAGAAAAGACTACTTGTAACTCAGAATTACTTAGAAATCAGACTTACACAACACATGACATATTTACTGAAAAACCAATGGAATAGACCTACATGTGTAAATCCTAGCAAACAATACATACATTAAGACAGAAAATACAGTACTGTATTATTTTGAACTTGGTCCAGCCTTAAAGAAATCAGATAGTTTGGCTTGTTTCACTTTTCTTGCATTGTGTATAAACCTCCTTTTGCGAACGTAGTAATAAATTCAAGGCATTTTCACTACAAGTTTTCGCACTGATGTAACTCCTACACACATCGATTCCACTTAAGACTAACTTCACTTAGTTCAGGTGTTTCAAGATTCAAGTCGTCATCTCCATCAGTGTCACTATCGCTTGTAGCTGGTCCGTCACCACCGAGTTGTTGGCATACATCAGCAATAATCCCTTCATCCCATTGTAGCCCACTTGCAGCCAGATTATCATCGTAGTGCACCAAAGTATCGAAATCTGCACCCTCCGGTAGCGTTAGCTAATTGAAAATGAAAATCCACAGCCTCCGTCCAGTCGACCGACCGGGTCAGGGAATGGAATGAATGAAGCCCCCATCTAGCGGAGAGGATATGAACTGTGCTGGCTGCCGAAGACTGTCACACTCCCCTGGGGCAATGATTAAATGAAATGATAGTGAAGAGTGTTGCTGGAATTAAATTTCTGACAGGGAAAACCGGAGTACCCGGAGAAAAACCTGTCTGCCTCTGCTTTGTCCAGCACAAATCTCACATGGAGTGACCGAGATTTGAACCACGGACCCAGTGGTGAGAGGCCGGCGTGCTGCCGCTTAAGCCATGGAGGCTTCAGCGTTACCTAATTGCCAGACATAATTTCGTCCCCATAATCATCATTAGAGGCAGCCTCCTCCAGTAAGACATCAGCTTTGCGGATACAGTTGCTGATTGTGGAGGATGACGCCTGCTTCCAGGCAGCCGAAATAAAAGTCCATGGCTTGTAGTAAATTAATGGAGAGAGTTTCATTTCCTGCATCACTCAAGTGTTATTAAATGTTGAACCAGCAATCTTTTATAATGCACTTTGAAATTTGCAATGATGCCCAAATCAAGCGGTTGTAGAACACTGGTACAGTTAGGAGGGTCAAGTTCCACTCGGACATTCTCCACAACGATTTGAGGTGGATGTGCTGCACATCTATCCATAAGAAGAAGGATCTTATTCTGTTTCTTTTTCATTCTAATGATCAGTTTTTTCAACCACTGTTCCATTAGAAGCATATTCATCCAAGAATTTCTGTTGGATTCATATTCTATAGGTTTTGTTTTTGCACCCTAAAACACCTCGGATTCTTCGATTTTCGTATCACAAGTGGAGGAAGTTTGTCCGATCCATCTGCATTGGTGGGAAGAAGTACTGTTACTCAAATTTTACTTTTCTTCTCTCCATTGCAGGAGTCACCTTTTTCAGCTAATGTTTTACTAGGAAGGAGACTGTAGAATAAGCCGGTCTCATCACAATTGTAGATGTTTGTAGGCTGTTAATCGCTTATGATACCCTGCAGAACCTCTTCTTTCCAGTGTTGCACCGTGACGTCGTCCACAGCTTTTGCGTCACCGCAAATTGGTCTCTATGCGATTTCATGACGATCTTTAAATCCTTGCAACCATCCTGACGAAGCCTTGAAATCAGCAGTGATACTTATCAATTTAGCTAAATCTATCGCCTTTGTCTTCAGCATGTCGCCACTAATTAGTAGAGCTGCAGCCCACTTTTGCTGGATCCATGTGAAAAGTGCTTTCTCCAAATCTACATACCTCCCTTTTTGTTGACGGCTGCGCTTTGCTGATTTCGAACGCAGTTTTAAAAACTCAACCAAAATAGCGTTTTTTTAAACTGATTACTGTACATAGCGTGAAATAAGCAATCCTTAAGTCTGAAGCAATTTCAGTTTTTGTTTTGTGTTCTCCTTGGCTAATCGAAAGCAACTGAATGATAAAACTACTGTTCAACAGAAAACACCAGATACCAGCACCATGTACATTTTACTCGTTCTTTGTTCCCACGAAAGAAATTCTCATATTCAATCAAAACACAGAGATTTGCAGAGTGACTTTGTTGACCCTAACTTACTGGCGGCGTAACAAAGGCCAACCGAGCGAGTTCCCTTGGCTCCTCCTCTAGCTGCATCGTTTTTGACCTTCACAATACTGCTAAATATTAAGTTACAAGCGAAGTTGGAGGTTTCAGCGCGGAAACAAAAGAAAAGAAATTTGTTTGAATATGAGAATTTTTTTCGTGTGAACAATCTAGAGCATGTCCCACATGAGACAGAAACTCTGTGCTCTGTTTCAGCACCGAAACCCGACCTCTCTACCTCCATCTACACCAACAAAGAGAAAATATCATAAATACAGGACTGTAGTTTCTTTTATAACAACACGTGCTCATTATTAAATTACAAATACGTAAAACGCAGATTTATTTCGCTGACACTTAATATGTATAACAGCGATTTATGTATAAATAAGGTTAAATTAACACGCTTTTAGATTACATTTTTCCGGGACCTAAAATAAATTCCGTACTAATACGAAATACGCAGAATAGAGTTATGTATAAAGCAGGTTCAACTGTATAATATACAGGTCATAATGCATGGTCCACTATGCAGATGGGGTCCAGGCACTGTGTATAAATGAGCCATTCCTCTTAGGCTGTTCGCAGTGGTATATCCATGCACAGTGGGCTTTGATACATATAAGATCAGTGAAAATGAAGTGCGCAGTGTCCCTTTGCCTAGGGCACTTTGAGTCTGATCTCAGTGTTCTACTCAAGCTGTTAGTGTATGGTTTGTGCCGCCAACAATGCAATGTGCGAGTGCCAAGAATAGTGACCAAAGAGGAGCTGGGCAGGTGTGACAGAAGACTGTTAAGGCTATTTACATGATATAATGTAGACTGTCTAAAATTTTCACATGCTTACGACTGGTCATTTAAACCAAGGGTCTGCTGAAAGAGTTTTATACATCTGAAAGAAACTCCGCACCAGACACTGCATAAACCTAGAAGAATTGCTGGAGTTTAATTTCTTGACCGTCAAAGCCAACGTTCCACACATATTTTATCTCTATCTTCCAACCAAGAAATGGACATCATCTGCGGGTTATTCAATTCCAGACTAAAGGGAACAGAAGGAATTTGGGCAACATTAGGGGCATAATTCATCTTTATTGGGGCATTCTTTTTCATCATTGTAAGTCATATAAACATACACACAAAAAATTAGACAAAACTTGCAGCACTGTAGTAGTGACATGTGATTCCATTTGTTTATCATGAGAGGTTGAACTGCAGTAATCGAAAAGGTTATGGCATTTTAACTCATACATGATGAATAAATTTACTATAAGTATATAAAAAACTCTGAAAATGAGGTAGGAGCTAGATTCGCTCGCTCATGACAGCCAATAGAACAGAACATTGCCTAGATAACTGAACTTGCTAAGCTCGCTGTGCCGTACGAAATCTTTATTTCTATCCCCGCAGGAAAATAATAACTTATTCAATTATTTTGATGATCCTATGTTGCAGAGCTAAAACTTTTGAAGCTGACTGTCCTAAGATTGTGACGCTACGATCAGCTGCTCAGGAGTTAACATCTGCACATGAACTGGAGAGATAAATTGAGTGAGAAAGATTACATTGAAATATTTAGGTTCGCCGGGGAAATACAAACTTGAGTGGCAGTATTGGTGTATCAATGCAGTGTACAGTAGTGAAGCTTTAAGAAGTGCTGCGAGCTGAAATATTGAATTCATACCCATGTCCCTTAGGAAGTCGAGTGGCAGCAGACAGTTTTACACAGCAGGATGACAAAAAATACAAATTTCAGGGTGTATGGCTTTTTAAAGAAGCTTTCGAATTCAAAAGTGTGTGTTTTTGTAATTGAAGTGAGGAAACTCACTTCTTCTCAGTTTTACCTCAGAAGGCATATTTTACAGTCTTCTAACCAAGACCAAAACTACATTTCTTGGCTGAGCCGTGACTCGAATCTGGATGTCATGGGCGACAGCTAACAAGGGGAGGATAAGATGCATGGGTCACCGATTCTAACCATCTTCAGTACACGTGTAGGCCATGACCAGGCATATACCAGGTGCAAGTAGTAAGGTGCGCAAAGAAGAGAGAGAAACAAGACACGTGCGATCCTAGCGTCAGGATGGCAACTGAATGAATGGCCTTTTAAAACCACTCCTGCCATCTTGCGAGCAAACTACATTACTGCTTAGTCACTTATTCCTTAATTCTAACAAAGGATGTTGATGTATATGTAAAGTATTGAAGCCATATTTTCCAGTGTTGCCTATACAAAGTGATATTTGTAACTCTTCAGTAGGTCAACACGAATTTGTCCAATGACTGGGCGGGGGGTGCAATGTATATAATACATTAGCATAGCCAAAATCGACCAATGGGGGGTTATAGTTACTCAAGCCAAATTCTGCGAGCATTTCGTCCCACAGCATAGCCATGCTCACCAGTCTCTATGAAGCAACAGTGCTCAGTAGAACCCACGCTACTGGATGACATGTTCACAGTTGTTCTGTTTGATATAGGCAATGAGGGGCGTGGTGGCGCAGCGGTCAAGCTGTTGGCCTCTCACCAAGGTGGACCGGGTTCGATTCCCGGTCAATGCATGTGAGATTTTCGAAGTGAAATGCAATGTCCCGTGGTTCGGATTCCACATAAAAAGGAGGTCCTGAGGTTTATGATCTCATGATTAATGGTCACGTAAAACTAAAAGCTTCCTTCTTTTTTTACTTTTGGTATAGGCAAACGTTCTGGACTAAAATATAGCCTACGGTATGCGTTCTACCCCTTGCTAACATGTATTGCTCATGCTTTTTGAGTAATGCTATTCCCTCAACCTCCATCCTCTACCTACAGCACTTAAGAATTCGCGGGCGATTTCTCCAAGCATGCTGCTCAAGTGCAATATTTTTCTAAACGAGGCGAGATTTTAAAAATTACAATAGGTACCGCATTTGTAATAGATCTGCGTTAAACAAATCGCATGTTGCATATATCTTGGCGAGTACAGCGAGGCTTGCTAGTGTCTTAGAGGCTTCAGCGGAGCTGTCTATACAGCGAGAAATGTATGCGCGCGCAGCTTCCTTCTGTCCAAGGCCGACTGCGAGCCGTCACGTTTGTAACGTGTAGTTGAAAGCTCTGGTCTGGGAGCTACAGAAAGCTACTGCATTGAAAGCACAAGGATTTTTGTTTTTCTTAATTAAATTCAACACTAGATTTCTGCTGGCAATTTTCTCCAAGATCTTTTCATTCTCCGATACTGTGTTCAATATTTTACAAACAAACAATTTGGATATACAGTACAGTGGCAAGGAGATTGAGCTCTTTTTAAATACTCAGTCTATGTGAGATGAAGATTTTGATAGTTTTTATGGACATGTTGATACCAAAATCGACGTTTATGGAGGACAGCCGTGCTCTAAAAATAGTGCAATTAGTGCTGAACCAGAAAATCAAAATACTAACGTCTATTCAATGAAATTATTGACAATGCACTTGTCCAAATAGGAGAGCATTTCAAATACATACATACATTTGTGTTCTTCTCGCTGTGGAATTGTGATTTGTTTGAGAAGCAGAGAAATAAGTTTCCAGGCAGTTATGTTACTGCCCTAGAAAAGACCTATGGGTAATTTTTCGACATTGTTTGCTTAAAAACTGAATTAAGTGTGATGTAGCCAACCGTACTCATCTCCTGACTTGAAAGAGAAAAGTGTTTCAGGCTTAATGCAGCTTATGCATACTAACAAATTGTACATGGGTATGGCAGTGATTTTCAAGCTCATCAAACTGGTAGCAACAATTCCTGCTGCTACATCCCCTGCAGAACGTTCTTTTTCGACACTGAGACGCATTAATTCATATGGCAGATCGATTCAAATTCAGGAAAGGCTATCATCATTAGCTATGTTTTCGATTGAAAAAGGATTGTTTGCAAAAATTAGATTACAGTCCTCTTTCTATGATGAAGTTATCGATGGTTTTGTAAAGAAAAGCCTCATAGTCGAGTTTGTTTTCAAGTAGGATCTTATAAATAGATGCAATTTTTCTGTGTATGTACTTCGATGTTTACTTGTTTGAATTATAAAATCACTGTCTTGTCATGAGAATAATTATAAATTATAATATGAGTCTGATTGTGAAAATTTGTTATATTTTGGCCCTTCTTGAATAAAGGTGCGACGTTAGACCAGTGATTTCCTACGTTTTTGAGGTTTTCTATTGCGGGATTTTAGGCTACATTAAACTATTTAGAGCATGCAGTAGGCCGCTCGAGGTAACACATTTATTAAATGAAGTGAAAATCCACGGCCTGCATCCAGGCGACCGACCGGGTCAGGGAATGGAATTTATGAAGCCCCCATTTATAAATTCCGTACCCAATTGTGTTGTCAAGTATGTATTTCAATATTCAATAGCACAAGGAAACTAGTTGTGCAAGCTTTTGCGTGTTACATATTATATGTAACGGAAGATTGTTAAAAATGTCGTGTAAATATCCGCCCATGTAATACCATAACCTCATCAAAATTTCACACATAACTCGGCTGAATATCCTGGTAAAAACTTATAATTTTTCCGTTCAACATAAAATCACATGTACACATATAAAACTACAGCCACAAAGTCAAAATATATTTTCATACGATTTTAAACTTCACGCTACCGCTTTTAACCAAGCGAACGCGAATTCATTAAATTATATATCAAAATAATAATCCAAGCCAATCCGTCTCCGTGTTGGTTTGCTTCACCAAGCGCTGCGCTGCACCGCTTCGTTGCATTAAGCGAAGAGACCAGCAGAAGAATCTCTACAAGTAGTTATTTCACTGACCGAAAGAGGTCTCTGATGCTGGTGGCTCTGCTCTCCCATCAGCTGCAAGTGTACAATACAAGGATCACTGCCGGCTGGATCGCAACACTCGTGGTTGCTTTAAAGCCGGCTGGATCGCAACACTCCTGGTCGCTTTAAAGCAGTGACAAGTTCACCCCGATTCTCTGTAACTTCACTCCTTAACAACCCACCAAAATGGTTACGACGGAATCATAACCATAGGCATAACAACAAATGGCTAGCGAGGCTCAAAGTGGTATTCTGTAAGGCACCTTGTTATGACGCTTGTTACGAGTTCAGGATCAGGATTTCATAGCCATCTTCATAGTACGAAAGCCTTCCACTAGATGACGGGTAAATCGATTGGCGCGTTATTTCAACGTATTTCAAACAACTCAATATCGCAATTAGTTTGTATCATTTTATTTTTAACTATTTCCTATGTTCCATATTGCCTTAACCCATACTTTCGCCTATTATGGTGTTTAATTTATCGTATGCATTGACCATTCATACGGATTACTTCAACTTGATAAGGTACGGTACACCTAACCCCCATTTGCGAAATCATTTACGCTGTCTGTTCACATGAATATCTATTTCAGTTATGATTTTCTTTAGCTATTGCCTTAATTAATACCTTATTTTATTTAGGGGTATCTTATTTCTAGTATTCAACGGATACTGTATTCCAGCGGATCCTGTCAACCTTATACGCCCAACTCTCTTTCGAAGAGAAAATACATTGCCTGTCCACAGATAATTCATTTTAGTTTAGTAGGAATCAAATAGCGTGTTTTCTGGTTGATTACAACATGAACTGTAACAGAAACTTAAGATAAATGTTTTATGTGGCCAGTAGGGTAAAAGCACCAGTCATTGACATGGTCACCTATAGTTGACACTCTGGGAAACAATCATTAAAAATAAGGAGTGATGCCTGCCTGTTGCGTTCAAATTTAGGCGGCAACTACTTGGGAGCCATCTGGTGGTACTGGCTGAAAACTAGTCAGATGAGGTGTTATGGGTTGGAGAGGAACGTAGTTCAGTTATGGTTGCAAGATAGGGCAGCACATGCTTTCTTTGTCAGTTTTCTTAAGCAGGTGAGTTTGTTTTAGTAATTATATTTCCTCGTGTTGGCTTACTTCAGATAATCCTGATATGCAGTAGAGAAGATAAACAGATGTTCTTTCCATTGTTGTGTTCACAATAGAAAAAAGGCGGGTAAAAGTAGGGTTAGGTTTGGGTGTCAATTATTGGTTCACTAAATCCTGCCTGTAACCCTTAATCGACACCCCCTGTCAATAATGGGTGTTTCCCATATGATTTCAATTTGAAATCTTTTTGTTACTGTCAGAATATACTTTAAATTTTGATATTTTTGGTAGTCCTTTTGGATCATTTGAATGACCTATACCAAAGGATGACACGGGGTGTCAACTTTAGGTTTTTGGGGTGTCAACTACTGGCGATTGATTCCAAATTCCTATATCTTTATTTACTTAGCCTATTTTATCAATGTGTTTGGTCAGTAAGGTTTGGTCTTTTGACTAATATAGAGCTATCTTTCGTTTTAGGCCACAAAATGAGTAAAAAGTCTAGGAACATTCGGAATTATGCTCCGGAGCAAATGGAGGAAGCAATGGAGGACGTAAAAAATGGCTCTTCTGTAAAATCAGCTGCTAAACGGCATGGTGTGCCAAGAATTACCCTTATGTATAAGGTACAGGGCAAAATTAAGAAATCCTGAATGGGCCCAAACCCCATTTTATCCCCAGAGGAGGAAGAGGTGCTCGTGACTTGGATAAAATCCTTGGCAAAGGACGGTTTTCCAATTGTGAAAGAGGAGTTAATAAACAGCGTTCAACAACTTTTAACTCAATTAAATAGGAAATCCCAGTTCAAATCTGGCCGCAAGTGGTTTAAATCATTTTTGAACAGGCGCCCAACGATTTCCCTACGAACGCCAGAAAACCTGACAACATCGCGGGCATTGGTGTCGGCAGAAGGCCTACAAAACTGGTACAGAGAAATATATAATTTCCTGCGTGATGAAAATGTTTTGGACGCACTAGCTAATCCAATGAGGGTATTTAATGCCGATGAGACAGGAGTCTTTTTGAATCCAAAAGGAGGGAAAATTTTAGCTAAGAAAGGAGATAAGAAGATTTACCAAAAAGTGAATCCAGATGACAAGGAATGTTTAACTGTCATGATAACAGCTAGTGCAGCAGGTGTGATGGCCCCTCCATTAATTGTGTTTAAATATGAAAGGATCCCATCAGAAATTGCAACCAGCATTCCCGCAGATTGGGGAATAGGTCGTTCAGAAAGTGGATGGATGACCGGAGCACTTTTTTATGAGTTTGTCAGCAATGTATTCTACCCATGGCTGATCAGCGAAAACATCGATCTTCCTGTAATTCTTTTCCTCGATGGGCATTCGTCACACATGACTCTCCACACTAGTGAATTTTGTTCTGGAAGAGGGATAATTTTAATAGCTCTTCATCCCAAAGCAACACATCTGATACAGCCGATGGATGTTTCAGTTTTTAGATCATTGAAAGGCCGCTGGAAGAGAAAGTTCATTCATGGAGAATAGAAAATATGGATTCACCGATTCTGAAAAAGAAAGATTTTGCACCAATTCTAAAAGCGGTTCTTAATGACATCCCTTTCACAGCCATTCAGAATGGCTTTAGGAAGTGTGGTTTGGTGCCATGGAATCCATCCACTGTGATAGACCATGAATTACCTTCTAGAAATGAAAATGCAAATGTCATTTCAGAAGTTGATGTGAAAGAGAACAATACAGCACTTAAGGTATTGGAAAATATCATTGGGAAAGAAAAATTATCAACTTTTCAAGGAGTCGAAGAATGGAAAGGAGAAGTAAAGGATACATCATTATTTTATGCATGGAGAGAGATCAAAACCAAGAGTAGGCCTGTTGGTTACAATGTGATCCCACAACTTGAGAAAAGCATCGATCATTTGACTGAGCATGAAGAATCACCAGAACCAGTGCCATCAACCAGCAAAACTATCGATTTAACACCAAACAGATTCCCCAGGAATGAAGGTGTAGTGCCATCAACCAACAAAACTATAGATTCGACACCAGACAGTATCCCTAGGAATGAAGATGCAGTGCCATCAACCAGCAAAACTATCGATTTAACACCAAACAGGTTCCCAAGGAATGAAGGTGTAGTGCCATCAATCAACAAAACTATAGATTCGACACCAGACAGTATCCCTAGGAATGAAGATGCAGTACCATCAACCAGAGAAACTGTTGACACAACACACAAACGGATCCCTAATAATGTCCCCAGTCCATTTAAAAATGTACTTTTCTGGCCAGATGTTTCTACGGTGCAGGAAAAGAGAAACATTACCATCCGTTGTCACTTCAAAGTCATGGCAGGAGTACCACAAGAACAAATTAAAGAAAAAGTTAGATTTAGACGAAAGCAAGAAACTGAAGGCTTTTGAAAGGCAAAAGAAGAAGGAACAAAGAAGAAGCAATGAAATTAAAAAAATATGGCAAAGAAGACTGCAAGGAAAAGGAAGAAGCAGTGTGAAATAATATCTTCAGAGGAAGAAGAAGAAGAATGGATTCCGTCTGGAAGCAGTATTGATGATGTGAGTCTCCATCTCACAGACCAGTCCGAAACTGAAGATTTCGACCTTCAGCACGAAGATGGTGTCGAAGATTTTCCATTGTCCCCAAAGTTGGATCCAGTGACTTGCAATGAAACTTCCCCTGAATTGGAAGGTGAAGGCAGTGTTGTAACAGTGAATGAGCCAGTGGAAAACCCTCTATTAAGTGAGAGGAAGTTTATCAAGACATTGTCTTGCCCTGATGATGGTACTCGTAAAACAATCCAAGAAGGAGCTTTTGTTGTTTATCAAATGAGAAAAAATAAGAAATACTTCAAATATGTTCTTCAAATAACAGAGGTTCTTGATGAAAATTGTGCCACAGCGGTTACTCTCAACCCCCTCAATCGTTTAAGAAATGTTTTCATTACAAATGAAAGTGATAAAAGGAATGTCTCTGTGGATGACATCCTTCAAATTCTACCTAACCCATTAACTTTCGGCAAGCCAAGCTCAACGACCCATTACCAGTTCCCTTGTTCAGTTGATGTGGATTGGTAGATCATTCCCTGAAGCAGCAGATAAGTCGTTTCTAGAAATACATTTGATTTAAGCTGTGTAATTTTTGTACCAACAATTATAACTACTATTTATCTGTGTGGTTGAGATAGCCTATCTGTGATATATTAATACAATGTAAGGTATCAAGAGGATGCTGCTGTGTGTTTGTGTAAGACTTATTCCTTATTAGGAACTTTTGTAATTTTTAGTTGAAGTATCTGATATCATTGACAATATAAGTAATTTAGTTATATTTTAGTCACTTATTATTAGTTATATTCTTGTGCTTATTTCTAATAAAATTGATAATGAATTTAGCCTAGCCTAGTTATTTTCCTTAACTGTCAACCATTGGTTCTGAAAGGTGTCATCTATTGGTGTTTTGAGATTTCTGGCGTGTCAATGACTGGTTCAATTTTTACATTTGAAACAAATGAAATATTCCAGCTAACAACTAAGGTTAGAGTTAAAACAAATATATCCTGTAAAAGAGAACAGACTGTAGATTATATTAACACATCAGAAGGAGGTTCAAATGGAAAATGAACAGGAGTAGATTGAAATGAAGTAGAAATTTCTCTTAAGGGTGTCAACGACTGGTGCTTTTACCCTAAGCTATTGGGCAACTTACCTGTAGGCCTAATTGACTACCGAGAGCAGTTTAACACATGAACAACAATACTGTTAAGAATAGGTGTATACATTTAGAATAATGCTCAAAAATCTTCAAGAATGAGGTATCAACTCTTTGGGCAGTAACACATAAAAGTCAATGGTATGCCAGTTTTTCTTCACGGTAGGCCTACTGTAGGCTGATTCCAGAGAATAGTCCACCCAATTAGGAAAAAGTAAAATGGAATGTAAAAACTCGGCAATAAGTTTTCATGATAGATAAAACATGAAATTTTATTAATTTTATGATATGTATTAATTTGCTGATGTATTTCAGTTCTTAATTGAGTAGTTAATTGAACCTTTATGTCAGTCTAAATTCATTTGAAATTTCTCCATGGTTTTAGGAATTAGTTTATTAAATTATGAAAAGGTATGAAAATAATTATGGTAAATGTTAATTCTAATGTTCTTTCTCTTCACAGTAAAGTACTTATTTAGGTTATTAACAGTTTATATAAGGTGTAATAAGGCGACGAATTTATAGCTGCAGGCCATGTAAACACGCGACGTAAAAGGTATAAAAGTTTCTGTAGACGAAAAGTGCGTGGCTCAATTTGAATAAAATTTCGTATGCAAAGCCAATTTTGTACACCCTTTCAAACTGCTATATCACTCGTTAAAAATTTCACATGGATTCATACAAAGCTGGTAGTAAAATACGTCGCGTGTTTACGACGTTCTCGCGAGTAGGCGGCTGGGAAGTTTCCCGTCACATGGAGCCGCGAGCTTTCAGACGTCAGTACAACATTAGGGATGTCCCATCACATCGGGACATTGTTAAATGGTACAACATGTTTTTGGAAAATGGATTGCAGATGCCTCCCTCACACAGGTGGAAGGCGACGTGATAGCAACAAGGAGGAAGAAATTATTCGACAAGTCATGACGCAGAGTCCACGAAAGTCACTCAGCCGCTTATCAGCAGAGCAGAATACACCATGCACAGCATGTCACAGGATTGCTAGGCGTTATCTTCACATGCGTCCATACCGTATGCAGCACCTACAAGCATTGACACAGCTGAATTATGGAGCTCGACTCAGTTTTGTTACGACGATGTGTGAGCGGCAGGAAGGTGGTTAAAACGATGGATGTTCACGGACGAAGCCACATTCCATGCGAGCGGCCGATGGCAAACTACCTCACTCCTCTTCTTGCCTAGAACGCCTCAAAATAGCGCTGCCTTGGGTTTTTGTGGGTATCTACTCACATAACGTAACGGCGGTACTTTTTGAGGATCCAACCAGCCTTCGGGCTGACTACCTAACAGACAGGCTGAGTCAACACGCATAACTGCATCATTTGGGGAACAGAAAATCCACATGTCTCATACGAACTCGGGACACTAAAACGTAATTTGACTGTTGCTCTACGTGCAAAGAGAGACCTTATAAACGTCCACGATGTTGTGGAAGTGGCGAAAAGAAATTCAGCAAGCACAAATGTTATATTTGTTCCTCTGAAGACATTGAAAAGAGTATAAACCCCTTCTGGAAATCCGCTTCGTCGATGTCTGTGCTCTACTAGGAACACACATGATATTCATTATGTGGAGCCGTTAAAAAATACATAGTTCAGGCAAGAAAATATTATTATTCAGAAACAACTACCACACACTCTCTACATCCAGATTACAAGTTCGAAGCAGATGACAGAAATGCACCCCGTGACAGCTTTTGAAGTGGGCGACTTCGTACTTGGAAAATACAGTGGAAAGAAACAATCCAAATATTATGTTTGTACCATAACTGAAAGTGATGGTGATGTTTATTTCGTAACCAATTTTCGCAAGTACAACGGTGAAGCTAAACTGTTTTGTGAACCACCGACGAAAGACGAGTGCTTTTTAAATGAAAGTGAAATTGCAAGAAAATTACCTGTGCCTAGTTTTACGCGACCGACAATCTCGCGATCATAAGCCACGGGACCTCACTTTTTACTAGAAATCCGAACCACAGCATGTGACTTTCATCTCGAAAATCGCACATGCATTAATCGGGACTCGAACCCAGTCCGTCTTGATGGTTGCAAGTGTCAGCTTGACTGCTGCGCCATCACACCCCTTACTTATAATTACTTACTACGATATTAAATCTACATTTTATCATTCAGTGATCGTATTTGATGACGAGTTGGCTCCTCGTGCCATGTCGCGATAGTACTAATTCGTACGTGTAATCACGCGACGCTGTCAAGTAAACACGCGACGATCGCATTTAACTATATTACGCAGATATTACGCATCTTACACATTTGGTTTTTTCGTAAAAACGTACCTTTGTCTTTCTTGTAAACAATATCTTAACATTACCAATGAAAGTTATCACAATTCGCAGAAGTTTGAAAAAACGTCAAGATATGTGAAATTAAAAGTCCGTCCCATGTAAACACGAACGCTGCGTTTAAAATTTTATAGAATTGCATACATCAAGCCTACAACAAAGAAATTTGTGGAGGTTATTATTATCTAGACGTTATTATGCATAAATCTCAATTGTTTTAGATGGTAAGTTTCATATATATGTTAAATAGAAATGTACAAATGTAAACACGCGACGCCTGGAGTTGGCCTGTAGTGTTATAGTCTGTTCTGGTCAGAACACCACATTGCTCCTCTGGCTGCAGCCAAGAAAGTCAAAGAGTGATTTAATGATCCATCGTAATACCAGCCTTCAATAATAAAACTGAGGTGGCAAGAGGTCCGTGGAAATTGTAGGAAGCCAAGTTCAGGATCATTTAGACTGCAGATTAGTATTATTCTCCTTAAAGGTACTTCTCACTTTAAGAACTGTGAGCAGAAAGGAGTGGGGTATGGGTGCATTATGTTGATCTGTCGCACCTGGAATAATGAAAAGCTCATGCCACTGGAACTACCCACAGAATCCCTTACGCCCGTCAATTTATAAGTCTAGGACTTTTGCGTACGATAGGTCTACATGTTAAGTTACAAGTTTGCAAATTAGTAGAAAGCAAGTATCAGTAGGCCATTGATGTGCTTCTAACTCCATCATCATTTGCCCTTATCCAGCTCCTGCCGGGTCGGGGTATTTATGGCACTTCTCCACTTTCCTCTTTCCTTCCACAATTCTTCTTCCACGATCTTGTCCCAGTCCAGATTCCTTTTTCTCACGCTGTTCTTCACTGAATCGATCCACCTTGTTCTAGGTCTTCCCCTTGCACTTGGCCTCCAGCATCTGTCTTGGTATTCTATTTTCCTCCATCCTCTTTACATGTCCAAACCACCTTAGTTTATTCTTCTCAATTCTCTCATTTAGTTTTCCCATCCCAACTTCCTTCCTAACATCTTTATTCCTCACTCTGTCTTTCCTATCATACTTCTTAGGAATTTCATTTCACTGGATTGGATTCTACTCTCTTGCCTGCTCGTCAGGGTCCAAGTCTCAGCTGCATAAGTTAATATGGGTACATAGTACATTTTATACATTACCTCCTTGCTTTTCCTTGGTACTTCCTTATCCCAAACACGTTTTCTTACACTTTGATAGAATGCATTGCTCTGCTGTACCCTCCTGCCAATCTCCATGTCCAACCTACCAGTTTGCATCAATTCACGTCCTAGGTATTTGAACGTGTCCACAATTTCCAAACTCTGACTTCCAATTTTCACAGTGCCCTTTCCTTGTCATCACCATGGTCTTGCTTTTCACTATACTGATTTTCAGGCCATACTTCTGAATATTTTCGTTCAGTGCATCTAGTTGTTTTTGCACTTCTTCGGTGTTCCTTCCCCAGACCACTCCTTATCCCAGAATAAAACTACATTCTACATTTTAGCAATATTTACCACTTAATGGAATTTATTCCAGTTTTCTTCAGATGAAGTTATTTATTAGCCTTCTTTTAAATTCAATATATTCTACCTAGCCTAATCCTTTCGTCTCTATATGGCCCTAGGGCATAGCAATCACAATACTGTAACTCAATGCTCCAAGATTCTACACAGAAGGGAGGAGGCACTCTAACAGTATGACCTTTGATCCTCACACTCAATGTATTATTACATGAAGGAAAGGGGGGAGAGAGAAAACAAGAGGTTTGTATAAGCACCATGCAGATTAAAAATCTCTGGGGAGTAGGGGGCAGGGGTTGATCCATCCCTAGCGTGTCCCCAAAGGCAACACCTTGTCCCTAAATACTACTACTACTGGGAATGAGATAAGACTAACTAAATTGAAATATTATGTGGATAACATAACTCTCACCTGAATTCTTGACATTCTTATCACATACAGTAGTATGAAACAGTCTACTTTCTAATTGCAGAACCTTCATAAGGACATAAAGAAGGAAAACAGAAACCTCGTGAATTAGAAGGAATGCCTACTGGTTTTGGTAGGAACAGTTGGTGTTAGGATTGCAGCAGTTCAGGAAGCAAGGCTCAAATCATACACAATGGTTTCTTAACAAATTATTATTCAAATAGAACACTTAATTTATAACATAAAATTAAACATTTGAAAATACAGCAGTTTACAGAGCAATCAAATTCAGTTTGTTTCTTCGTCGTCTCATTCAGACCAGGGCACTGGAAGGTGTTTCACAGAATTTTTGGCAGAGAATCCTGGAAAATTGAAAATCAATCCCTGATATTGTTACCAGTACTGTGACAAAAATCTATAAACAAATTTCCAGATTTATTTTTGTATCATACCTGGAGATGTGCTTGTGTAGCCTATACACTACATTCTTAAACTCAAGTTAGCCATTATAGTGTAACAAAACAATTTAATCCGGCTACATACTTATGCGAAAACAAGAATAATTATTTTAAATAATAATACCGGTAATGTTTTTCTCTTCTTTTTTTGAGGAGCAGTGTTGTGTAGTATTTTGCTAAATTTCCATGCTGGGAAGTGTCTGGAAATACTCTCAAGAAATGAGAAAACTGCCCTTCCTATACTACTGAGCAAGACCAATAAATGCAATCACTTATCAGACTCAATCGTCACAAATGGACAACACACTAAGGAACGCCTAACCTCATGTCATGCAAAGTATGAACCATCTTCAGTTTACAGATTAATAATCTCATTTATTACTCAGTCAGGCAGATGACCTTGATGTAATCTGTCATTTCGATCACCACTAAAAATACAATCAAGTTACCCAGCAAATAATACAAGTGTACATTAATTTGGTAGACCAGCATATAAAAGCCTCCAAATGAACCTCGTATTTCGCATGATAGACCGGAGTTTGAGAGTCAGAGTAATCAACTCGTTGACATAAGCGAACAGCTGACATGCCATACCTCTCGTTAAGAATGCATTACCAAGTGCTTAGTCACAGAATGATGGTGTTGCATGTGATATGAAACAGCGATTCCCAAAGACGTTGTCGAACAGCCACTGCGAAGTGAGTCGGCACCCCATCCTGTTGAAACCTACACTGTATAAGATTCCCACATTTTGCAGCTGCGGGATGAGCCAGTCATTAGAACGATAAAAAAATGGTTCAAACAGATGCGTTTGTATCATTCTGGCCCAGATCATGAAGTGAGGTGGATTCGCTTGATTTCTTCAGCTGTGCAGAGACCATGGTGGGACAAATATGATGTTTAAAATTCCTAAGATGTAAGTACAAATGGAAGATTTTCATGCCTTGTTTCGTCTTCTGGGGGACATCGCCAACTGATATTACTAACCTTGGTCACTACTGCACGAGAAATATGTATTAATATTTATTGCTCATTCAACGATGGCAGACATGTTCGACAGTGCAACGAGGTCTCTTCAACTATTTATAAGACGCACACATTGACATCACCACAGGTTGGGGTTAACATTGTTCACGATTGGTCCGTATTGACGAATGATAGTTTAAAATTTGAAATACATATTCCGTCTAGTTAATGTCCTAGGGCGTAAATAAACACACAAAAAAGTATTGACTAGACGGAAGATAAGTGTATTTCAAATTTTAAACTATCACCACAGTTGCCAACATGTGGGATACAAAATACACCACACAGGTCTGGTCTGGATAAAGATTATTGATGCACGATTGCCCCACTGTGCATGACAGAAACCAGGCATATGGCTAACGGCTATGTAGCAATTATTGGTATAGGCAAAGCCCATTTGATTGGATTTAAGAAATTTCACTCTCACAAAAAACATCAATTACATTACTTTGCAAGACAAAAACCAGGGGTGTATTCGTGCCCTCCACCTAATAATTATTGGCCCAGGCAGAAGCCATTGGTATGCATTTTTTAAAAAATTACTATTATAAAACGCACCATACAGATTCCGGCGTTTAGCTGTACATTTCACCTTGAGAGCTCAGCGGTAGGAGAGAAACGGTATTTTATCTAATTTCAGACACAAGACACGCTCAGCGTGGCAAATGTTTGGTAGCACTGAATGAAAATAGAACGAGCGATAACATTCTGTATAGTACCTTATCAAACGATGAGAAATAAATCGGGGAATGATGTTTTAATAGATGTTTCCTCCTCCGCTGTCTGTGACCCACCCAACCATCCCAAATAGGATCAAGAACTATCCAGGCAAAATTTCAGCTGTGGCCGCCACTGTTCACATCAATCATAATCAAAACAGTTCTGCCAACCTCGCCCTTGCGGTACTATGCCACACCATCATCCAGCCATTCTAACCTTCGTTTTGTCCAATCCAATGGTTTTTGACAATAGTTACAGCCTAACACGCTCAGACCAGTGAGTTTTGACAATGGTTACAACCTAACGCGTCCAGATGAATATTTTTTTTGATCAACAGTGATTTTGTATCTCACTTCCTTTTATCAACGGTGATTTAGTATCTCACATGTTCGCAACAATGTGTGCGCCTCGGTGTGTGCCGCTGAAGTGCACCTTGTTGACAGTTGAACGAGATTCAAGCGCTGTCGAAACATGGCTGTCGTTTTTAAAATAGCAATAAATAAAAACATATATTTACGAACTTTAGCACATATATGAGGTGCAGTAGTGACCAGGTTCCGTAATTTCAATACGTAATCGCCCAGAAGATGAAACAAGGACACAAGATATGTAAAAAGCCGCATTCATGTCTGCTGCAAGTGTACAATCTGCGTTCCACTTACATTCATAATAGGGGCAGATGACCTCGTAGTTCTGCCCCCTTAAAACAACAATAACTACATTAATAATAAATCATAGGGGGTAGATGACCTCGTAGTTCCGCCCCTTAAAAAGCTGTCAAATTTCACTAATATTGTTTAAATGATGGTTTTTATTTGTAGCTTGGTCAACGACGGCAGATGTTTGTGGCTGACAAATTGATGTCATATTACGTTGCCAACATGTCCGATACAAAATACACCACATGACACCTTGTAATTATGTGAAAAAAAGATAATTGGCTAAACCATTGGCCTGGATAAAAATTACTGACGCATGACTACCCCCACTGTGCGTGACAAAAACCAGGGGTGTTTATATTAGCTAACGCTACCTAACAATTATTGGTCTAGGCGTAAACCATTGGTCTGCCGGATGCGATATAGTATCGCATACGTGTGGTTGGCAGTACTGTACATGGTGCTAAAATGGCAAAGTCAGACGGAATTTCATCTACATAAGTCGTGATCCTATTTGGAATGGCTGGGTGGGTAACAGACAGCGAAGGAGTAAACATCTATTACTATATCGTCTCCAGATACCATTACTGCAGGTATTTTGACTAATTTCAGTAGTTTAAGAATTTTTTACTTCGGTTCAGGTAAACTCCACTCTTGGAAAGCTTTACACCTTGTTGCATGTAGGTTAGTTCTCAAATGATAACACAATGAAATGATGAAAATTAACGCACCTTGATGTTAGACAAACTCCCAAAGCACCATGTTGTGAATTTTCTTTCTCATCTGATCCATTTAGATGACCGAGCTGTGTCATACCAGGTTATTAAAACTGTGAGAACTATTTGGAACATTTGTGATGTTTATTCCTCGTAAGAACAATCTAGCAGGATTTAAATTTGGAATAAATAACAGACTCAACCAAGTGGCCAGAATCACCTATAACAGCAATAAGATTTATCACATTTTAATTGCCTACTGGTAATACACCATATGAGTGTCTACAGAAACAATTCACATGAGTAATTTAGAGACTCTATACCGTAAAAAAAACATAGTCCTTGTATTGCAATTCTCAGCAGATGCTGCTTCAGGCCAAATGGAATACAGATCCTAGTATCACATACTGGGCTCAGGTGACACATTTAGAGCAACTACGTGTAGCTAGTGCTAAGGTTTTAGTTTCCAGCAGTAGCATGCAATGTAATCTTTTACATGAAAGTCCTCCCTTCGCAATGACAACTTGCCAAGCAGACTGACCAAAAACTTTAATTCATTTGGGGTCTGATATTATTTCTTATTTCTCCCCTACACTGTTAATCGACTGCATGCATTACATGTATGTAACATTAACTTCCCTCATTAGTTCAATATGAAAGCATAGTACAATACTGGTACTCTTTATGTTCCAGCCTGCCTACTAAGGCTATTTGCCAAGGTTTTAAATGATAGCCAATTGTTTAAATTTCAGTTTGTGAAAGTCCATTATGATAATTATATTGTCATGTCTCTTCACCACAATTAAGTTAATTATAATTTACCAATGGCATAGGCCAAGGCCGAGAAGAAATGTAACATTTGCAGCCTTAATTTAAATAATTAAAAGCACAGTTGCCGTACATTAGGTAGGTGTCTCTAAACTCCAGACAGCAATTATTTCCATAACCTAGAAACAAGCTTGGAGGACTAGTGACTACAAGCTTCCGCAAGTATGATTCGAATTCTGCAATTCAAATGAAAGCTAATTATTTCCAAAGTAGTAAAATAGCGCTTCAGTTTCTTCTCCATCAAATAATCGTTTTAGATCGCTTACTGCATCTGAAAACAAAAATAAAAGTGTAAGTTAAATAACATTACACGGGACATTACTCATAATAAGTACCGGTATGCTATTTACCATAATCGTCAAAGAAAGATATTTGCACAACTTGAAGAATCAAAAATATATTGTTTTGCACTTACCTTAGACCATCTTTAATGAATAACTTAATATTCAAGCCATTAAGTGATAACATACATATCAGCTGTTCACTTCCATCTTTGATTTTTCGTTGCAAATAAGCTAATAACCATTGACTAGAAAACGGCTAACAAGTCCTCGGAACATGCGGTTCAGCGGTATGACCTACGTCACAACATGGATGCGATTTGGCGTTATTACAGAATACCAATTCGACTGCTAACCAGTCTTTACGGGTCCTAAAGACTTGTCAACCAGATAGGGATCATTTGGCACCATCGGTGTAGTAGCACGTGCCAGTCGTATGGAGCGCTGTATATCGTGTATATCGTGTTGCCAACATATGCATGATACAACGTTGTAATTAAATTGCAAACATATCACTATATTTAGTCAATAAATATACACATAATTCCTAATTGACATTTCCTTGCAATTATCTTGCTCACAGACGATAATTACGGCACTTATCATTAAATAAACATTATTTTTGTCGGTTGGCGGCATTGCCTTCCCGTACACTACTTCTGTTCTGTTCAAACATGGCGGTGTATTTACATTTCCTGTACATTACAGCAATATTTCTTCCCCAGAGTTTTCGATTGATTTCGCCTTAAATAGGGGCCGATAACGTAGATGTTAGGCCCCTTACAGCAACAATTATCAATATCAATCACCTTAAATACATGTGTTTCTTGATGTTCTGTGAAAAAGAAGTGCCGTAATCTTGGCGTTTTCAATTGGATGTAACCTGTAAACCAGTACCGGTATTTCCATTTCTGTTGTAAGTACCGATAATGCATTATGTATTATTAAATTGATTTCTTAAGAGAGTGCTGATATTATCGATAGGATTCTTATGAGAGCCATGCATTATTATTTGTGGACTTCCGTAGTCGTAGAAAGCTAGATTTAATGACTTTAGCCTAATTTAATTATTTTTTTGTTAGATTTTGTATTTCATGTTTTCTGTACCTCATTCTGTATATTTTGTATGTAGGTTATGGGAAAACATCACTCAGAATCTTGTGTTCTTGGCTGCAAAAGTAGAGGTTGGAGATACGCTCCTTTCATCGCTTCTCAGTCGATGACTCAAGGTATGTATCAATAATTAGGCTATTCTGTAATTATTTAGTCAGATTCCTTTGATGGCACTTTTTAAATTAAATTTAAAGTGATGATCCTCACGTCCTACATGGAGTAATCGCCACTGGGAGGGAGTATGGAACAACAACGCTCAGGACAGCTTCTGTCAGTGCGGGGAATCAAGTCTCCAACCTCCAGAGTTGCTGCAGCCCCCCATTGGGGGCGCTATGCTCCCAGTTTATATCTTGGTTTAGAGTTCCCACATTTCTATACTCACGGCAGTGTCCACATGAAAACTCCACAAACAATACGATCTTGAAAAGGAAGCGTGCTAAAGCTTGAAAATGTGACGCATCTTGTTCTGCCCCTCGCTCTGAGCACTATACCGCTGTTGTGTGTTCAGAAACAGTCAGCAATGCTGTGATCATCCTACAGTCAGCTCTCAGCTGTAACTGTTTAAAAAGAAAATTAATTGTTTTGTAAAATAGTCTTTGGGACTACCTTGCCCGCCCTCTCGATAACCTCTGTCTCGCTGTCACTGGCAGTACTTGTAACTACTGTAGTTCTACATCTCAGCCCTAGATGGGTGAAGTGTGACCTTCACCGCCCGGAGTAGAATGCACTGTTTTATTAATTCATTCATTAATTTTGTACACTTGAATTAATCGTACAGCATGTGGGCTGTAACATGTAGGCCTACAATGACTACGATGCTACTAACATAACCTAATCAATTTGTAAGCGACTTGAAGTGTTCGAAACTTGTAATTACTGTCTAATTAGGTCTACTCACTCGGCCAATCTGAAAACTGCCATGTTTTAAGTTTTTTTTTTTTTGTAAGATCTCTTGATCCAAAACCTGACTTAATGAAGCTAGTTATTTTTATAATAATAAATTTATTAAAGCACAAAATATGCAGTATGAAATTACAACTAGTTTGAACAGAACTGAGACAGAGATAACCTCCTCTGCCCACACCACATCACGTGGTATCGATCACATCTTCTACCACATAGGGCACATACACAATTTAAGTCTGGCTGATGAAATCTTCTGTTACGGTATTACACACTTTGAAGTGGAAACCATGTACCGAGAATCTCGTTACCAGGTGCCTCAGCTCGTAGGAGCTCTCTGTCCAGTCCCGTGATGTCATCGCATCAGTCGCGTAAAATTCTTGCCAGATGCTATCTTTCTTAGACTTCATTTCCTGAACTAGTGTCTCAAAACCATGTGTTGTTGGCAAAAGCATCTGCAGTCTCAGTTCTTCAACAAAGGGAAGCTCACTTGAGAGTTCATAAACCAAACGAGAAAGAGTAAATCGGAAGAGGCATAAGACATGTGGTTCAATTTTGTTTTTTGTGTGGGGTGAGGTATACCTCCCACCTACACCCACTCCCCAAATATCAAGCTGGAGGAATTTTGGGTATTAGTGACCCATGTGGACTCACATGTGGATTAGTTACATTAATCATAGGCTTAAAATTTTAGTTATTTATTGAAAGGTGAGGGTGGCAGTCCTATGGGTTGGATCAATCATAGATGTCCATTACATTAATAAATAGCTTCTGTGTTTTACTAAAATAAAGGTAGCGCTAAATGAACATAGAACGAGCGATAACATTCTCTATAATAGATGAATTAGCCAAAATACCTTATGAAACGATGAGAAATAAATCAAGGAGCGATGTTTTAATAGATGTTTCCTCCTCTGCCGTCAGTGACCCACCCAGCCATCCCAAATAGAATCACAGCATATAGGCTATAGGCTAGCGAAAATTACAGCTGTGGGTGCCATTGTTCAAATCAATCATCTTCAAAACAGTACCATAACAGTACTGCCAAACAAAGAAGTGCCCAGTTTAGTCTCTAGTGCGCAGCACTCGGTTCACTGCTCTTAATTAGGCTAGTGTGTGCAATATTTTCACTTCTCTGTAATGATTTTTTTCCCCCATGGCTGAAATGAGTTATTTTTGTTATATGCTCTGTAATTATTATGCAGTATATCGCTCCGCTGTAATAAATATGTATTAATTTTTTCGTACAACATTGGTTTTGATAATGGTTACAGCCTAACGCATCCCAATGAACTTCTTTTTTTGATCAACAGTGATTTTGTATCCCAGTTCTTTTTATCAACAGTGATTTGGTATCTCGCATGTTGGCAGCAATGTGTGCGCCTTGGTGCGTGCTGCTAGAGTGAGCGATGATGACAGTTGAACGAGATGCAAGCGCTGTCGAAACATGGCAGCCGTTTTTAAAATATCAATAAATAGAAAAACATATTTACGTACTTTAGCACATCATGAGGTTTGGTAGTGATCAGGGTTCCTAATTTTAATATGTAATATCGCCCAGAAGATGAAACAAGGACACAAGGTATGTAAAAGTTACATTCATGTCTGCTGCAAGTATAATCCGCATTCCACTTACATTCAGAATTAAGGTAGCACTGAATGAAAGTAGAACGAGCGATAACATTCTCTATAAGGGGCCGATTATATTCTTGGTAATTAGTGTCGATGATTTTCTGTAACAGCGAGATGGATACAAGACAAATATAATTGGTTTATTGTATGCCAAAGTAATGGTTGATATAGGCTAGCTAGTATATTTATTCCCACATGTTACTTTACCTAGGTATTAATTCTGAATGAAAGTAGAACGCAGCTTATACACTTGCATTAGACATGAATGTGACTTTTACATACCGTACCTTGTCTCCTTGTTTCACCTTCTGGGCGATATTACGTAGGCTTATTGAAATTAGGAACCCTGGTCACTACTGCACATCATATATGTGCTAAAGTACGGGGCGCCAGGAAATGTTCTCTGCAGATGCGAGAGGTTGCGTCATCAGTTTAGTTCGCAGCACGGTGTCCCTGATAGGGCGAAGGCCACGTGTGTGGGCTGTGAGCTGTCGAAATCGTCAGTGCGTATAGTTAGATTATTGGAAGAGTGCAACAGTATGTTATGAATGGCTGGGTGAGTATAAAGTTTACTGTTTGTTATGATACAAGCGACAGCCGTGCTACCAACGTAACTGGTGACTTAATCTCTCGCAGCAGCTTGTAGGCACTGCGGACAACATTCCCTGGCGCCCAGTATGTAAATATGTGTTTCTATATTTTGCTCTTTTAAAAACGGCTGCCATGTTCCGACAGCACTTGCATCTCATTCAACTGTCAACAAAGTCCACTCTAGCGGCACACACTGAGGCGCACAAATTGTTGCCAACATGTGGGATACAAAATCACTATTGATAATAAAAAGTGGCATACAAAATCACTGTTGATAAAATAATCATTGATCTGGACGCGTTAGGCTGTAACCATTCTCAAAAACCATTGGAATGGACGAAACGAAGGTTAGAATGGTCAGGTGTTGGCGAGGTTGGTAGTACTGTTTTGATGATCGTTGATGTGAACAATGGCAGCCACAGCTGTAATTTTGCCTATATAAGTCGTGATTCTTTTTGGGATGGTTGGGTGGGTCACAGAGAGCGGAGGAGGAAACATCTATTTAAACTTCATTCCCTGATTTATTTCTCGTCGTTTCATAAGGTATTTTGGCTAATTTATGTACTATAGAGAATGTTATAGGTGTATTATCCAGAGTTGGGATCTGACAGTTCGGCGGAGAACTGTTGAACTAAAGGCAGCGGTGCCACGAATGCTGCTGTCCACCACGCGCATACTTCCATCCTCCCGCTCTTTTCCTCATGCTCATAATATCATTAGCACCGTTATTACATTTATTACTTTTTTATTCAGATGGTTTTCAAAATCTTAAACAAACCAATGCTTAAATCTGTTCGGTGCAAACTGTAAAACAAAATATTAGCCCGTCAAATTGAGGAGAGACCTAAATTATTGTAATGAATAGCAATAACAATATTACGAATACTATCATAAAGCAAAAATGATCAAAGCGAAACGACAACACGTGATTGTTTCCGTGATTTTTAGTTATTTATATTTCCTGTAGAATAAGTTTCAAGTCACAAGTAACACACAATTGTATTACAAAATATAGGCTCATTGTGTAGACTATTAAGTCACCCTTTAGAAGACAGAAGCTAATCACAGTAGTCTTACTAATTACAAGAGCAGAGGCGGTAGCCTACGTTCCTGCGCGCGACTGAATGGAATTAATGGTTCGCCTGATGCTCAGAACTGACACTAACACTGCTACATACATAAATAACGGTCTCTAATGAATCATAAGTATAAATATAAGTATAAAGTATAAATAAGTATAACTCAAACAATTATAACTCATTAAAACAACAGATTATGAAACGCAGCAAGGTGAGTGTGCACTGGAGGCAACCAAACAAGCGACTGATCGGCGACAAGCAAGTGGTGAAATAGCATCATTCAAATTGGCAGCGCTGTATAGTTTCCATGGCAACAAGCCATGCGGGCGATCTAGTCGTCAGCTGTTTTTGCCCAGTGGTGCTGAATTGTCAGATTCCAACTCTGGAAAATACACCTATAGGTAGTGAGTTATTGTTCTTTCAAGGGGCGGAACTACGAGGTCATCTGCCCCTTATGGAGAATGTTATCACTCGTGCTACTTTCATTCAGTGCTACCATAATATCACCTTGTGGTGTGGTAGCTGCCACTCCTAAGGCCCTGGGCTAGTTTCCAAGTAATTTAATTCTGGTCTGAGGGTTGGAACGACTCACAATCAGCTTCGTGAGCCAGAACTGAGAAGAGGTAGGTTCGATTCTCACCTCGGCCATCCAAGAAGTGGTTTTCCGTGGTTTCCCCACTTCCACTCCAGGCTAACGCTGGGATTGATCCTAACTTAAGGCAATGGCTGCCTCCTTTCCACTCGTCACCTGAATTACAAAAAGTAGGCTATACTGCTCGGGTTCATTTTCCATGTTCTGTGAACTTGCGGGGTGAGGAGAAAGAACAGGGGAGGGTCAGGCGAGAAGAGAAGGGCCTGTCAACTGCCCGCTGTGATATCTGGTATTCCTTTCTATTCCAATAATGCTAACTTAGGGCTGTTGCTCAAAACACTGTGGTGTTACGAATGAGTGAGTGAGCCACCGACCAATGTATTTGGTTCTGTACTATGCACGGACCAAGGAACCTCATCACTCGTCAACACCACTGCGATGCACATTTCTCTCAGGTTCACGCAGCTTAGACCCGAGCAGTACACACTACTACAGGTACTACAATAACACAGATTATCATACAAATCCTACATACTTCCAAATACATGGGGCTAAATGAATTAATATCAACAACACAATGATTCTACAATAAGTGATTCTTTTAAAATGTAGTTATAGTAGGTGCAACTATACACATATCAGCAAATTCAAGTTCTCCATTTGAAGCATTACATATTTTATTAAGTTTACTGCTTCAACATACAAACTTGCATGTGTTGTAGGAATTTGCTGTTCATCAGTGTTAGCCATGGCATAAAGGAGGGAAGAGGTTCATTATCCTGTGCTATAGCCTACTGTTATGCCTTGGCAAGAAAGAAGAAAGGAACATGCCTCAACACGTACTTTTAGGAGGACCAGATTTGATTTCTGTATTTTTGCTAAGTGTGATCTTGGCTCTCGCTGTTAATTTTCTTCGTTGACAACTTTTTAAATAAAACGATGATTTCTAGCAGTATTGAGGTTTTTCTTGTTTTTCATTGAAAGTCCTATTTCTCCTTTCCCCTTCACAGGTTGTCATAGAATTTACTGTATTAGTGTGCGATGAATTTTTTTGATGTACTTACTGTAATTCACCCTGTAAAAATTGGTGAACTGGATATATTTTAAAAGGGAATATGAAATGAACTACTGTATAGACATTTTGTAATATCCAATTATTTTTCTGAAATTTCAGTCTCCCAATGAATTTGGCACTAAGTGCACTAACAATTTTAGTGTGATCTGGTTACACCACCTGTTTACTTAGCATTCTCTCTTAACATTTTACTGTTATTGTTAACAGCATCAAGCATTTTAAGATATGAATATTCTCCCTTCCCAGTACTTTTCCTTTGCAGTTTATTCTAATAACTGATTGGTTATAGGCCTAATTAGGCCTAATGTGGTTAATTGGAAGGGACCCTATTTTTAAGGTGAGTAGTAATATGCTGCAGGCCTTTTAGTAGCCTAATTCTTGTCACCAATGCAATATGCTCCAATTGCAACTGAAAGAAATGTAAACATGTAAATTATTGATGTGGTCATGTCCTAAAATAGGGGCAGATGACGTCGTAGTTCCGCCCCTTAAACAACAATAACTAACTAACATGTCCTAAATGCTGTGATTGTTCATTTCAGAGTTCAGGAATTCACAATTTCCCACTTTATTATTTAAAAAAAAATGTTATTGGTATTTTGATTGTGATTTATTTCTTGTTGATCATATGATTATCTCCTCACCTAAAAACGTGCTATAAGTATTAGGAAGATTGTGATTTTCGGAACATTGAAGTGGATAGAGAATTTAGGACGAGAATATTTAGTGGAACGAGGGGAAGGGGTGGGGTAGGCTACCCGCACGGCCGTGCTACACGTCAACTAGTACCACGGCCAAACACCAGACAGCGCTGAAGTCTTAGGTGCCAAGAATTAGCATGGCTGTCGGCTATCTGTAGTAGTAGGTAATCTGTGGTTCAGCGGTATGACCTACGTCACAACATGGATGCGATTTGGCGTTATTACAGAATACCAATTCGACTGCTAACCAGTCTTTACGGGTCCTAAAGACTTGTTATAGCTTAACCATTTCTTACAGAATCGGGGTGAAGGATGTACGATACGTACGAACTTCTTCTTCTGCTTCCTCCTCCCCTTCTCCTATTTCTTGTTCTCCTCCGCATAAATAATAAATATTTATTGCAGCCAAGTGGCCATAATGGACAGTTATAAGGTGTACTTACAAATAATTATTACAGGTAGATTAATCTTTACTGTATTCAACTATGCTCTTTGTCCGTTTGCTGCATGATGGGATGTGGTATACGCTGCCGAAGTCAACGTCACTTCCGCTCCGTTGCTAAGCAACTGGAGCAATACAACATGGCTCCCTTGTAGCTTGCTTCGTCTTTGAGCCGTCATTATTTCCTATTTGTATCGTATAAACCTGTACATGCATGGATGTTCAGAGGAAAGAAAGCATAGAAAGGTATATTTTCCACAATAATTTAACATAGTTGTCCAATAAAATTGTAAAATATTGCGTACGAGATGCACATTACGTCTTCGAGCATAGGTTGTAGAGATGTGGCCTACGATATTTAACTTAAATGAAGTGGAAACACGAATATATTACATTTCTGGAAATTGTGAATCACGTCCCGTATGAATGATTAACACTACGGAAAATATAGAACCGTAGGCCCTACCAGTAAGTGACGAATAAAATGAACTTCCGGTCTATCAATGCATAAGGGAACAGTTTAAAATATTTTGCATGAGAGTTTAGGCCAAATCTCATCAACGGCTTTAGAAGAAACAAAGACTTCATTTCAATACAATTTGTGTGTTTACCACAACGCCTCGTTTGTTTGAAAACAAATCAAGTTATACCTTAGGTTTGAGTTAAGAAATGAATTTAATGAGGTAGGCCTATAGTAACAAAAACATTATCTAGAACATTTTTTTATTTTTTTTATTTTTATTTATTTATTTTCATACAGAGGATGTCCTTGAGGGCAAGGCCCTATAGTAGGACTATACATTGTTATATAATAAGGAATATTAAATATTATTTAACCTACAAAAACAAAGTTACAGAGTATTTTATAATGACAGTAAGTTACTATTCAAGGTTTTATTAATTTTATAAATTAGGAAGTATCAGAGTGTAGTTGTGAAGAATTGTTTGCAGGCTTTTTTGAATTTTAAGACAGGATTTATTGACTTTATATGTGCTGGGAGAGTATTATAATCCTTTATAGCCTGGTTAAATATGCTTTTGGTGCCGTATCTAGAGGTGTAGACCCTGGGAATTGCAAGGTTCTTGGAATTTCTGGTGTTATACTCATAGTTTTGTCCTTGTAGAGGAAACTTTATTGTGCCTTTATACGAGAGTTCTCCACTTTTATGTATGAACAGAGAAGCATATACTTTTATACAGGTTTCTAGAAGGGGGATTCCTGAGATTCGAACTAAATCTGCTGTATGGGTAAGTAAGGGAAGGGAATAAACTGCTTTAATTGCCCTTTTCTGGAGAGTACTTACTTGATTTAATAATGTGGTAGTGCATCTTCTCCAAATACTGCACATATATGTTATATGGTTATGTACTAGACTGTAATACAGTGTTTTTAATATATGAGATGGAAGAACATGTTGTAATTTGTATATTGCTCCTATTGCGGGAAGAATTTTTTGCTTAACTTTGTATATCTGTTCTTGCCAGCTCAGATGTTCATCAAAATTCAGGCCGAGATATTTTATTGATGAGACCCTTTCAATTACTGTATTATGTAGTGTTACAGGAATCATGGTTTCTTTGCTGTTGCTAGGTTTAGTGAAATATATATAGTTTGTCTTTTTTGTACTAGGCAGCAATCCATTTAATTTACACCAGTTGTCCAGGACTTTTAAATCATCATTTATTTTTGTTGCAAGTTCTTGTTTGGATTTTGCGCTATATATTAAACTGATATCATCAGCAAATAGTGTTAAGTGGCCCTGTAGCAAACAATTATTGATATCATACACATAAATTATGAAAAGTAGAGGGCCTAAAACTGATCCTTGTGGTACACCACTGACGCTCTTAGTAAGAGCGCTTTTAACGTTGTTTATTTGTACATACTGATATCCCCAGATTGTCCAAGATGGCGAGCGGAGTGAACGGTCAAGAGCGATGTGCGGTTAGTGAGTCGAAAATTCATAGTTTATTGTGCAGGAAGTGTAAAAAAATCTACCCGAATGGTGTCATTTGCGGGAACTGTGATCTTCGAGTGAAGAATACCGGGCAAATTACGACAAGATCGTCCGCTAAGGTTGTCGAAGTGAATAACGTTCAGAACCTGGCAGCCATGCCTGGTGTTTTTAAGTGTGGTGAGTGCAAAGCATTGAATAAGGAAATCGAGAGTCGGGACGAGGTTCTTAGGCTGTTCAAATTGGAGTTTGACAATGTAGAGGCAGAGTTAGAGCGTGTGAAACAGGAAAATAAATACATGAGTGAAGTAATAGCGAAATATGAATCGTCACATTTAAATTTAAGTTCAGTGCTTGACGGGCAGAGGGCAGCATCTGATGGGTGCTTTCAGGAAGGGTCCAACAAAATAGATGAACGGCTACAAGCGCCGGAGAGTGTAGTTCATGTTCCTGTGGACAGGGGCGTTAACCATCTGACTGAGCAGGTAATCGGACGTACTCGGCAGGCAGAGAACATGAATGAACGGCGGTCGAAGAAGGTTCATGAAGCTGGTGATGCGGTTGTATCAAACGACCATTGCGGGCGAACAGAAGAGGGACCTGTATCGATCATTGTTGGAGACTCGATAATCAGACGGCTTCGAGTAGAAAAAGCCGACGTAATTTGTTTCCCTGGAATACGTACGGGGCAGCTCAGAAAGCAAGTGGAATCCATGGACGGAGAACGTAATGTAGCATCGATGGTCATTCATGTAGGCACAAACGATGTTAGAAGCAGTGGTACGCCAGACACGATTGGAAATGACATGAAAAATTTGATCAGGACATGTAGGAGGAAATATCCTGAAACGTCCATTATTGTAAGCGGCATACTGCATAGAAGGGATGTAGATCCACGATATATTGATGGAGTGAATGGGGTACTTGACTGGGTGTGTGGAGAAGAGGGGGCGATATTTGTTAATTCAGGGGTATGGGTTCAAGACTGTGACTTGGGGTGGGATGGCCTACATTTAAATAGAAGGGGCTCTGTAAAATTAGGGCAACTCTTTGAACGAATAGTAAAGAGCTTGCAAAAAAACAGATTAGGTATGTAAGAGGTGAGCAATCTCATTTTTGTGAAGAATATGAAGGAGGATTGAGATGCCTTCTGGTAAACTGTCGTAGTGTAGTCAGAAAAGGCATAACATTTGGAACCATGGTGGAAATATATGATCCAGATGTTATAATCGGTGTTGAGTCATGGCTAGTGGATAATGTTGTCGAAGGAGAGGTATTTCCTATGGGTTATAGGATATACAGGAGGGATAGGGGAAGCACGGGGGGTGGGGTTTTTATATTAGTTAAGGATATATTTGGGAGTCGCCTAGTTTTTACGGATGAGGAAAATGAGATTCTGGGGGTTAGGGTTGGTTTTAAAGATATGGTAGACATTTTGGGTGTATATAGAACAGGAAGGGGGGAAAGGGATGTCAATTTAGGAACAACTTTAGTAAATTATGCTATGGAGGCTGACAGGGCAGGAAGAAATATAATTGTAGGGGGTGATTTTAATATGCCAGGAGTGGACTGGGAGGGTAGGGCTGACTCTCAAGAACATTACCAATCGCTGGCCAACAAAATCATATGGGAGGGGGGCTTTGTTCAAGTTATTGAGGGATGCACTAGGGGGAACAGCTTATTGGATGTGTTTTTGATAAAGCCTGAGGATATTTGGGTCAAATCAGAGATAATTGAAGGGATATGTGACCACAAGGCTGTTTTAGTAGAGGTAAAGTTGAGCATTGAGAGGCAGGTCAAGAGGGAGACAAGATTGGTGAAACAGTACTACAAAGCTAATAAGGAAATGGTTGGTAGTTACTTAGCTGGAAATTTCAATCAGTGGATAGAGAGGGGACTAGATGTAGATAGACTGTGGGCTGGTTTGAAAACAATAATTCTGGATTGTGAAAAATTACATGTGCCATTTAAAAAAGTAGGGGCGACTACTGATCCACTTTATTACAATAAGGAGGTAAGAAGATTAAAGAAGAAATGTAGATTAGAAAGCAATAAGATTAGGAAGGGGATAGGCCACCGAATAGAATTAAATAGGTTGAGGAGGGAACTGGTTAGGGCTAAGATAGTAGCAAAGAAACATTTTATGGGTAGCCTAGTTGGCGGGGGGACGACTTTCAAGGAACGGTGGAGGAATATGTATGTCTATTTCAGGAGAGTAAGAGGGGTTCAAGGCCGCATACCTGATATCGAGGGAGAAGATGGAACACTGCTGGTGGAAGATGGGCAGAAGGCTGAGGCATTTAATAAGGTATATGGTAAGGTGGTAGGAATTACAGGGGAGGGAAATGTGGATCAGGGAGGAGAGCAGGGTATTGAGGAGGGTAAGAAATTAAGTTATGTAAATAAGGATATCTATAATGCAATACGGGGATTAGGGTCAAGAAAATCAGCCGGGGTAGATGGGATAAATGGGGAATTGTTAAAGGTTATGGGATGGAATATTGTGCCTTATTTAAGATTTCTGTTTGACTTTTGTCTAAATAATGGGGTAGTGCCTGAGGACTGGAAACAGGCTCTGGTAGTTCCGGTATATAAAGGGAGAGGGGGAAGGGGGGATAGTGATAGCTACAGACCTGTCAGTCTAACATGTATTATATGCAAAATTTTTGAGGGAATTATGAATGAATACATAAGGGAATGCTTAGGGAGTAGTAGGTGGTTGGGAAATAAACAGCATGGTTTCAGAGAGGGATTTTCGTGTGAATCGCAGCTAGCAGGCTTTCAGCAGGATATCAGTGAGGCCTTGGATAACAGAGGTCAAGTTGACTGCATTGCAGTTGACCTATCAAAGGCTTTTGATAGGGTCAATCATGGTATTCTGTTAAGGAAAATGGAGGCTATAGGATTGGACAGGAGAGTAGTTCAATGGGTGAGATCATTTTTGGAGGGGAGAAGTCAGAGGGTAAGGGTTGGTGGTTCAGTGTCAGAACAGTCTAGGGTGGGGAGGGGGGTACCTCAGGGGAGTAAATTGGGTCCTTTACTATTTCTCATTTACATAAACGACATAGGAGTTAAAATATCATCCCAGATAAGATTATTTGCTGATGATATAGTAGTATACAGGAGGATAAATCACCCGGATGACTGCGGCATATTGCAGAGGGACTTGACGGACATACAAAGCTGGGCGGATAAAAGTGATATGATGATAAATTCAAAGAAATGTCAGGCAGTGAGATTTGTTAACAAAAGGAATCATATTGTTTTTGAATATTCAGTGGGGGAAAATAAAGTTGTATTTGGGGACGAATGTAGGTATTTAGGTGTAACTGTGGGGGGTGGGAATTTTCACTGGGGTAAGCACATAAGGGAAATAGTAAAGAAAGCATACAAGTCACTACATATGGTTATGCGAGTCTTTAAAGGCGCTGGCAGAGAGATTAGGGAAAGGGCATACATGTCCCTAGTCCGTCCTCTGCTGGAATATGCTGGGGGAGTGTGGGATCCATACCAAATGTATTTAATAAAGGAATTGGAAGGAGTGCAAAGGAAGGCCGCCAGGTATGTAATGGAGGACCACAGATCGACGAGTAGTGTGAGTAGGATGATACAGGAATTGGGATGGGAAAGTCTGGCTGATAGACGTTCAAGAGCAAGACTAGGGGGTATTTTCTTAGCTTATAGGGGGGAAATTGCATGGGAAGATATTCATGAGAGATTGGGAAAGGAAAGTTCATATATGGGCAGATACAGTCATTGTTGTAAATTGAAATTAAGTCAGTGGAAAAGTAACTGGGGCAAATATTCGTTCATTGGGAGGGGGGAAATAGAATGGAACAGTTTGCCAGGGGGCATTTTCAGCCCTTTGCCTTCTGATGTTGGTAAGTTTAAGGAGTTGGTGAAAAAGCACCAGATTAAGAGGCAGTGATGAACGGTGCATAAGTTGAAGCAATGAAAGAAAGTGTAAATGTTTAGTATTTTATGTTTATTTCTGTTATTAGAATGATTATTTTTACGATTACCGGTTTCTTCTCTTAGCAACTATTACTTATTTTCTAATTAGTCCTAATTTTCTAAATTTTTTGTGGTTGTGAATTGTTTTGTGTATTTATTGTAATTTGCCACCATGGACAGTGTCCACATTTGCAAATAAACCATGTATGTATGTATGTATGTATGTAATTTTTGATCCAACTATGCGCTACTCCTCGGACGCCTGCATCATGCAGCTTATACAATAATAAATTATGATCGACAGTGTCAAATGCCTTCTGTAGATCCACAAATAGACCTGCTGACATATTGCCTTCGTCTAGCGATTTCTCTAAATTTGTGACAATATCAAATAAAGCATCAAGTACACTTAGAGAGTCTTGGAACCCATACTGGTGTTTAAAGAAGTAGTTGCATTGAAAGAAAAATTTCACCAGCCTGCTTTTTATAATTTTTTCAAAGATTTTTGACAGATCAGGCAATATAGTTATAGGTCTATAGTTGTTTGGATCATCTTTAGATCCCTTCTTATGAACAGGAACTATTTTACCAATTTTCAAAGGATCTGGTAAGATGCCAGTTTCCAAAGACTTATTGATCAAATCTGAGATAGATTTGGCTAGTATCTGTTTGCACTTTTTTAGTACCATGCTGTTTATATCATCATTTGGGTTATTTTTGGATTTTAGGGAATCAATTATTTGTATTACTTCTTCCTTTGATGTGGGAGTAAAATTATACAGTCTACCTGCATTGTTTATCATAGATGTTTTGGGACTGTGTGGGTCTACTGGCCTTAGGTTGTAAAGAATTTGTTAAATTCATTAGCTATCGATTCTGATTCGATCATATCTTTGCCATCAATTGTTAATTTATTACATGATATAGACTCTGGTTTTGTTTTGTTATTTAGTGCCTCATTTATGACATGCCACGTTTTTCTTGGATTGTTATAATTATTTTTTAACTTATTGTTAAAGTAATCTCGTTTAAGTTCTCTTCGAAGTGTTGTTACTTTATTATTACATTTTTTATACTCTTCTGTGGTGAGTGGATGACACCAAGGTTTTAGTGTCTTTGCATATAGGACACTTTTTCTGTGAGTTAAGTTAATGAATTCCTCTGTAGCCCAAGGTGGGAAATTACTTTTTTTTGGTTGTATGATAGTTTCTGTACATGACAATGCACAGGCATTTTTAACATAATCAGCTAATTCAGAGTACATCTCTACAGTATCATCCGCTAAAAACTGAAATGGATTTAATAACATTAAGTGATATACGTTATCATATGATATTCTTTTATAAGTAGTAGCAATATTATCCCTTCTTTTTTTAATGCTAGGTAATTCCAGATGTAATATTAAGATGTTGTGGTCACTAAAATCATTAACTATATTTGCCACCTTGGTGTTAGCATTGAAGTTCAGAAATAAATGATCAAGAAGAGACTTACTGCTAGGCCTAGTTGGTAGGTTGGGATTTATACATGTATAACCTTTGCTGAGTGTCATATCCAGGTACTGTACAGTATAATGATCTGTTTTGTTGAGTATATTGAAGTTAAAGTCACCAAACAAGATGACTTTGTTAGAGTTACATTTAGTAAGGGCAAGCTCCAGATCAGGGAGGAAGTTTGGTGCATTGGTGGTATGTGGATTATAAGCTAAGACAAAGTTTACGTGCATATTTTTTACTTTAAGACTTGAGACAAGAACACTGTGTGTGGTACTGCTAATGGTATGTATTAGTTTGGCACTATAATTTTTATGAGTGTAGAGGCAAATACCACCTCCCCTAATCTCATTCCTGGATATATGTAGTAGGTCATAATTGTTTAGCAGGTAGTACTTTACCTCTTCATTTGAAAACCAACTTTCTGTAACTCCTATAACATCAGGGAAACACAATTGACTGATAATTAGCTTAAAATAATCAAATTTTCCTTCACTTCTTAAGCTGCGGGCATTCATATATAAGATCCTGAACTGATCCTTATTAGCTTCATTATCGAGGTTATAGTCGGATATGGTGTTATAACCTATTTCCATAAATGGAATGGAAAAACCAAAAAGCTACAGCTGATTATTCGACAGAATGATTAGGATGAGGAGCACTGAACGACAATTGCACTAATGTCCTTCTCATCTTCAATTTTGGAAGTACGATGATTCTCATTGATTTTCACGAAGATGTTTCCATTTCGTATCCAGATGAATTTGACTCCCAAGGGTTTCAGCTGATCACGCGTTTTTTTTTGTGGAGTAGCTTCTTCTTGGGGGTTAAGTTCTCATTGACGTAGATACGTCGGGGGTTGGAGATTTGGCCTAGCAGTCCTGTAGAGAGGTTAGGATGTCCTCTTGCAGCTTTTGTAAATTCATCTTTCTTTGTGCGAGAGGTGAATCGCACAATGATAGGGCTTGGTTGTTCGCTTTTGTATGTAGGGATTCTGTGTGTAGCATCAATGTGATGATCTGGTAGATCCACTCCGATGGCAGTTGCTAGTTTTGATAATATGTTGAGAGGTGTTCCGAAGTCGTCGTCAGGGATACTGTGAAGCTCTAAGTTGTTCAGTCTGGAGTATTGATGTAGGTTTTCCACTTCCATTTCTAGTTTCTGGAGTTGGGTTACCTTGGCTTCAAGTTGGTCAATTTTCCTCAGGGCTATTTCGTAATAATATACCAGTACTTCCTGATATCTATTAAATATGTTTGGTATAAACATTGCAGTTAAGTATTAAGCCTTGATATTTTGAATCGAATTATAGTTTTATTATAACTCATAATAACTTAAAGGTACAATACTGTAGCATTTCATAACTTCATTCAACTAGCCTAATTTTACTGTCCAATGTTTGAAAAATTGTCCAGATAAGTAATGCACAAGAATCTGACTTAAGTACACACCTAGGTTATTATATTTCCACTTTTATTGGTAACTTTATAGCATCACTGACTTTTTCACTAATACTTCATGCTGAAACGATTAAAACATTTTCTAACAATCTTGACATAATGCCATGATAGCCTGGTTCGCCACTATCCTCATCACCTCATTTCTTGACACCACTGAATTTTTCACCGAAACTTCCCTGACAATCACAACCAGACTTGCCACTCCATCACTTCAGCAATAAGCAGTATTCATTGGCTTGAATAATGTAACTATACGGTACTGTAAATTTGTTGCAGGGTGTACGCCTAGGCTACTGGTAGGCCTACATGATAATTGTTTTCTGAAAGTGCAAAACATTAAATATTTAGGCAGAAATTCTCAGTGTGGGATAGGCCTAATTGTTATTTGGAAACACAATTCACTGCTTAAATAAATTAAGTGAAAAATCACCACTCAGAAAAGTTGTAGGATAAAATTTATTGCTGTTAGTGAATCAGGTGTAAGGTTATGTAGGATGTCGTTTATAATACTTATAGTACAAACCATATTTAATTACAACTACACTCCCCCACATGAACCAAAAACCCCCTTATGTGACATATATGTCCTAAATATCTCACTATATTAGATATACTGTATCCACTAAATTATGTTATAAATAAATATTTATAATTTGTAGTACGTGCCATGCAATTCTTACCTCAGGAGTGAGGTGAACTTTATTCATACTATCTCGCAAAATTCTCATACTTGATCCATACAATTTCACTTCTATTTAGTAGCTCCAACACCGCACATGATCTTTCCGAGAGGCGTTTGCCTTATTTCACGCATATTACCCCTTTTTATCCACAAAATTTAAGATGCTGCGCAGCGTTAATGCAACTTCCTATGTATAAAAAACCTAGCAACCAGTTGTTTGGGTCCAATGTGGCTGCGCCCATGCAGTTGCTAGGCGCGTCACTTCGGCAGCGAATTTGTCGCAGGGGTTATTGCACAGAGAACATATGCATTCCTCATTCGGTTCATGGTATTTAACATTTTTACAGATCTTGTGGTGGAAACCGTGGATGGCGAGTCTTGTTACCACATGTCTCATCTCCTGGTTCTCGTTTGTCCATCTTCTGTCCACCATTGCTTCTGTTGCGTAGAATTCAAGCGGGATTTCGTTCTGCTTCTGATGTCTTATCTCGAGGAGTTTCTTCATATGCTTAGTAGATGGCAGTTGTAGTCTTAATCTGAGATCTTCAATGTAGTATGTTTCTTTTGTTAGGACATATGCCAGCCTGGACTGGGAAGTTCTTGCAATTCCTAGCACCCTTTTCAGGAAAGAAGCCTTTACTTTTTCAATTGTGATTAGGTCTGTCATGGATAGCCTTTCCCATATCAGTTCTATACCATATGTAATGACGGGGGTTATTTTCGCGTGGAAGAGAATCATTGCTGTTTGTAGAGATAGTTTGGTAATATTGTTCAAATCGTAGATTCCTCTAATGGCTGCTGCTGCTCGTTCCTTTATATGTAGTCTAAAGGATTGGCACGTTGTCTGTAGGGTGAGGCCGAGGTATTTGTAGGAATTGGCTGTCTCAAGTTCAGTCTCTCCCAGGATCATTTCGTTTTCGGCGGCTAGTTTTCCTCCTTTTCGGAAGGCCATATGCACTGTCTTCTTTTCATTTATACTGAGCTCATTTTCCTCCGCCCAGTCTTGCATGTTGTTGAGCACTTCCTGTAGCTCCTGTCTGTTTGTAGACCCCAGAACCATATCATCTACGTACAGGTAAAGGGATACTGATTTTGTGTTTTCAATAGTCCGTATAACATCCGCTGTCGTGACGTTGAACAGAGTGGGACTCAGTGGGTCGCCTTGGAGTACTCCGTTGGTTTGGGTGATCTCTCTTGAGGTTGATATCCCATCATTTATCTCTACTTTGTTGAAAGCCAGGATGTTTTTTATCATATACATGATTTCGGATTTTTCATCCATCATTTGCTCCAGTTTTATAATGAGCTTCGATCTGTTTAGTAGGTCGAAGGCCTTCGAGAAGTCGACAAATATTGCATGGAAAATTCCTTTAGGGTGTCTAAGCGCTTGTTCTATGTCATTCAGTAGATTGTTGATAGCTTGAAGGGTGGACCTTCCTTTCCTGAACCCGAATTGTTGATCGGGAAACAGTTGATCGACTGTCGGGGTGAGCCTTTTGAGCAGAATGTTTGAAAATACTTTGAATATATTGTTCTCTAGAGCGATTCCTCGGTATGAGTTTGGGTCGTTGTCTTCTCCTTTGCCTTTGTGTAGAACCTTAATTATGGATTTTCTCCATTCGTCGGGTATTTCCCCTGTTGCTAGGCATCTGTTAAACAGATCTGACCATAGTTCACTTAGAATTTCAGCCGAGTCTTTCAGGATCTCATTGGAGATGCTGTCTGGGCCTGTCGCTTTCTTGTTTTTTGTCTTGCTGATTGTCGCAATTACTTCTTCCGATGTGATGGGTGTGCCCAAATCTACGCTTGTGTGATATGTTGCGTTATACGCCGCTTGTGACTGAGTTAGGTTCAGTACTTGTGAGAAGTGATTTTCCCATATGTCCATATGAATTTGGCCAGATTTCCTCGTAGTCTTTTTTCTGATGGCTATGAAGGGGTCTTTTAGTGCTTCTTCTGCCTCCATTAAGGCTTGTTTTTCTATGTATTGAGCCTTTTTCTTTTTCAGGAGAGTTTTATATTCCTTTCTTTGTGCTGCATATTCTTCTAGAAGACCTTTTGTGTTGTGGAGTTTGGCCATGTGTAGTTTTAGGAGGACTTCATTTCTAAGTGTGTAGCATTCCGTATCAAACCATGGTTTAGCTCTTCTTTGGTTGATTGGGATTGTTGATGCTCGTATGGCCTCCTGAATTGTTGTCAGGGCTTGGTTGAGATTGTTTTCGTTAAGGCATTGTTTTGTTGCCTCCAGTTACCCAGTTATACTACGTTGTTATTTACGATTTGTGTGGAGTATCAAATAAGGGGACAGTTGACCTCGTAGTTCCGCCCCTTAAAACAACAATAACTAACTATCAAATAAGAAAATAGGGAGATAGGAAGATAAAACAGGGACACACAGGCAAAACAGATCTTCGCGCTGAAGAATACGTACGAACTCCTTTCTCTGCTTCTGATTCATCATCTTCCTCTGGTCAGATTCTTTTGGGCATAGCATAGCTCTTTACCTAGTCACTAAAAACTGTTCCAACCACGAAATCATACAGCAAAAAGGCAGCAAAAGTAAGAAAAGAAGAAAGAAGAATCCTTTTTGTTTTTAGATTAGATTAGATTAGATTAGATTCTACGGCACGAGCGCCATGATCGATTGAAGCTGGACAAATTCCAACCAGCATAATTATTATCGAGACACTGGGACACCCAAAAAGGAAGCTTCATGTTGTGTTCGTAGACTACACCAAAGCGTTCGACACTGTGAATAGAATAAAACTAATAAATAAACTAGAGCGTATAATAGGAGAGGAAAACCCTATAGTGCAACTCATAAAATACATTTTGTCAAGCAACAGCATAGAAATTGATGACACGATCGCTATTTCAGATCCAATCGACCAAACGACGGGCGTCTTAGAAGGGGACCCTCTCAGTCCCATCTTATTCAACATCGCTACCTATGACGTGGTAAGAGCAATTAAAGCAGAAGATGTCATGATTCAATTCTATGCTGATGACATGGCTTTGACTTCGGTGTCGAGAACTTCCCTACAAACAGCTGTTGACAAGTTGACGTCATGGGCCAAAGAAACAGACCTAACTATAAACAGGGATAAGACGATAAAAAATGACGTTCAGAAGAGGAGGCAGAAAAGCGATTGATGATGTAATCATCCTAGATCACGAACCACTTAACAATGTGAATATATTCAAATACCTGGGCGTTATACTTCAAGCCCAAGGAACCACCTATACGGTGCATGTGAAGAACAAAGGCATAACAGCTGTGCTGGCCATGCACGACTTTCAACACCTCTCCAAGATTTCAATCCAAACTGTGCTGAAGCTTTTTAATACCAAAATTGTGCCTATAATCACTTATGGTATACAAGTAATTTGGCAGTACCTTACAAGAAATAATTTAAAATACATTGAGAAAATTAAAGCGACGTTCCTGAAGCGAGCACTTTGCCTTTCTAAATTTACGCCATCCAGACTGGTTTACGAGATGACGAATGAAACAATGTTGCTTGGAGATCTAAGATTGAAAATGCTGCTACCATCCACGCCAGCTTATGTAGTAGTAGTACTTGAACACCACACAAAAAACGAGCCTTACATTAGTCGCATATGATGTGTGACATCTGACATGTTATTCGAATAATTCCATATTACTTATTCGCATTTTTTAAAGAATGATCTCATAGTGCTACCTAGTGCCAGCAAACATGAAAGGATTCTCCAATGCATCTGCAGTAGTGACATATACCTGCAACTGTATGCGGGAGCAATCCACTGCCTACTTGATGCGAGCTGCGCTTTATACCGGCCAGTTAGTGAACCCATGCCAGTGGTGTTATTGAAAATGGCCTCTTATTGCCGATATAGCGCACTGCCATGTATAGGCGCGATTAAAAATTAGGTGTGCAGTAGGTATATTAAAGGCGTTTCTCCCAGTGATACGTTTAGACCAACCAAATAGCTTTTAGACCAACCAAATAGCTTAATATGATAATAGTGGAAACTCCCACGAGAAACTGGCAACACCGATTATGCGTGCCATCTAGCGGTTCGCGCAGACAACTACGAACTCGATTTCAATCAGCTGGCAAGTTTATCTGCACATGTTAGAAGTGTAACTTTGTGGGCTATGTATAGGTGTTTTCATTACAAAATACAAAATGATTAAGTGATTAAGCTAGTTGGACCAACGAAGATTCAATTTTTGTTAGTAGTCGGTGTTAATATACTGAATTCCTACGTTGTTTGGAGTGTTGGTTGATGCGATATAGCACTCGAGGTATCGAGTGCTTACATTAAATAAGAATACAGCAAAAGTATGAAGACTTAATAAATCGTAATTGTTTTCAGGAAATGTGATATAATGAATATTTTCACACCAAGGAACGACAATTTAAAGATGATTTATTGAAGCAATTTCTTTAATGGGGCCTCCGAACCTTGAGGTAAACCGTATGCGATTTACATTACACATAGTCGCATGGCTTACAGTACGTCGTTGTACCGATCTCCGCCACCGCGCGCGCTCATTGTTTCCGCTCCATGCACTTCCGTCCCATGCACTTCCGTCCCATCCACTTCCGTCCCATCCACTTCCGTCCCATCCACTTCCGTCTCTTTTCCAAAATCACTCCCACAAAAATGTCCAGCTACCGAGTGCCATAAAAATATCCAGGTACCGAGTGGAACGATGTTACACATTAAAAAAAAAACGAGAAATATGGGTCGATTTCTACAGTACAAATGCTATGACTAGAAAGTATTGGAAGGAGGCGAATTGCCATCTTAGACATTTTGTCACAAGGCTTGCGGTGCATGGTTTCCACCATAAGTTATGCTGGACAGAGAGATTCCATGACCCATGCGCGACCTGTATATGTCATCTCTGTGGAGAGTTATGTGTCAGATATCATGTCGTTACATGTACAGAAATATATATATCATTGATCAAGTTTTGTTGTGATTAGCTTAGAGCATAAATACAATAGAGGGCACATTGCCACACTGCGCCTGTACTGTGACGTGAAACCAACATCTCGATTAGCTGACTGAAGGGTAATGGCTCAAGACCGACTACAATTAGCTAATGGCGAATGCTAAGCAACGTCAAGGAATACAAAAGGAGCTCCATATTGGATAATTCTATTATCACTATCCGCAGTTCCCTTCAGTCAGCTGATCGAGATGTTGGTTTCAACAATGTGTCGTCATCAGCCATCTATGGAATTTATGGTCTAAGGTGATTAGTGTTTATGTTAATTTGTATGGCAATTTTGCTGCAATAAACATATTATTATTATAATTATGAGAAGCGCAGTCAACAGGCTGGCGGTCCATGGCTTCCATCACAAGACATGCCGCATAACATCATACCACAGCATCTCTGAGAAATGCGTGTGTATACAGTGCAACGAAAAGTGCGACAAATACCACATCTTCTTAAGCAAGAACAATACAAGATCACTAATGAAACTTGGTTCTGAAGAGTAAAGGAATAGACGCATCTCAAACAAACGTTTTAAAATTAATGTATGGCCACTTGGCTGCAATAAATCTATATAAAAACTGTTGATTAAAAATGTTGGGAGTAGCCTATCCAGATAACACCGGAAATGTACTGGGAAAAATTGAAAGCACAAACAAACGCTTAAGTGACCCATCTTAGCGACTTGGAGTCACACATAAGGGGCAGAGGGATTCAAAAAGTACGGTAAGGTGACATTTATTGAAGAAAGTTATTAACGATGTTAGGACCGGAAATGTAGGATTATGTAGAAGGAAGGATATATTTAATGGACGGGGAAAACCGAGGTTGTGTAATGATAGGTAGATAGATAGATAGATAGTTTTATTATTTCCATTTGATCAAATACATATACAATACATTTTTGATATAGGACACGTCAGAATTTACATCTATAAAATAGAAGTACTAATATGTATTGTGCCCAAATCCAGTTGCCTAGATTGAAGGGTACAAGCCGTGAGCCTAGATTTGAGGGAACATGCTACGATTCTAAGTTCGGATATGGATGTTTGAATAGCGCGCTCCAAACCTTCTTAGAAGCTTTTCGAAGGAATTTACAGCCAAGAAGTGGGCAAGAGACGTAGGAGGAGAGCGTCATAGTCGAGGCTATATGTCACTAAATATTTCCCGTTGAGATGGAAACATGAAACCTATATCAGATTACTGGCAAGAACAAGAGAAGAAGAATGAGCTTTGTTTCAAAGAAATTGATTGAACAGAAGCCGAGTTATGAGCTGTTTTAGTTCCAGCGTTTTCGTCGCAGTGACCTCGAGCCAGCAAGCGGATGGGTATATAAGGCGAGCCTCGCAGGCAGAGGGAGTTTCACTTCATCACAAGCACTCAGTTGACTTGGTCGTGCTACGCTACGTAAGCGCTCTAGCCGCTTGACTATCACTGAACTTCGAACATCGTTATTATCGCCGAGCACATGGTTGCATTTAAACTTCGACTTACAGCACAAGCTGTGGACTTAGAATTTTCGACAGTACATGGTTACTGAAAGTGTTAAACTATTTCGAGTGAGTTTAGAACTTTCCTTCGATTTCACAGAAGTGAAATAAGTCTGTGGCACTTGGTAATTTTTACCGCTACAACTTGGACATATGGTAGACTATGTCTACAACTTTTTCTTCAGTCCACATTCACTTATAGCTGGATTATTTATATCCAATAGTTGGACCAGCCAAGATAAGTCAGTAACTTCAAAACCAGTCTTGCATATTACAATTCGAAAGCCGAATGGGAATACAGGTTTAGCCTTGTGCGATCTGAAAAGTGAGAAGCTTTGCCCAGCCAACTCGACAGAATTTGTAATTGTGCTGAAAAGATTGTAAGAGTATTGGAATACTGACTGTATCACAGTGGGTCTTGGTAATTATTTCATCATGGATCGCTTAGATCAGACCCCTGTCAACTACACTTCAGCTCTTGAAGTTGCCAACATTTTTCTGCAAGACATTATAATCGCCACTATGTCTGCGTAAACAGCTTGTGGGTATAACATGGAAGCTGATACGAGAATATAAGTACGCGTCCTAATGGGACAGACAACAGGAAGACTGAGTAGTCTGGTTCAGTCCAGATTTCTACCATCAAGACCTACAAGAAGGTAAGCTGCAATTTACATTATTTCTATGCGTAGTTAGTTGGATTTTCTCGTATATTCTACATCTTGCCAACACATAGTTTTTTCTCTATAGTCATCGATATGTTTATTTGCTTTTGCAAATATTTTCTTTGGAAACCTGAGCTAGGACCTGAGATGATTTTTACTCAGATTTATACGATTCGATATTTATGGACGAGCAGAACGAGCATTTATTTTAGTTCGATATTTTTTTTTCTTATTGCTGTCATTAGCCGTCATAATTTGAGATTTAAGAATTAATCTAAGTTGAGGAATGGATAGTGATCCATCATTATGAAGTCGAGGGTGATATTCCCCGTACAGTTTGATAACTTTAAACCTAGTTTGAACATAATAATGATATGGGATTTAATAATTATTATTTTTCTATTTTTCTGGAAGAATAATAATAATAATAATAAACATTTGTGATTTATAATAATCATTTTCTGGTTGTATGATTAATACAGTTGACATTTGAAGTCATACTCTAAATCGGATATTTGTTAATTCCGAAGGTCAGTGGTTAACACATGCCCACTTATAATGAACAGTTTAAATTCAGTGAAATTGTTTCACGTTTGCATTTCATATTTAAAGCTTTGATAAAGACAAGGAAAGAAGTGAAATGGGAAGCTAAGCATGTATAAAGCAGGGTTTTTGCTAGAGTTTATATAAAATAAAATCATTATGACGCAACGTCTTTCACAACGTTTGCAAATATTAACACTGTGTGGAATTTCTGATGGTGAAATTATATTAGATATTGTCGTAAAATCATTGGTGAGGTTTACTGATTTTTGAATCTTCCATTTGTCATAACAAGCAAAGGCTTGATTATTTTGTATAATTTGGGAAGATGTCATTGTGTGTGTGCAGATAATTATATGCCATTCTGAGCGCGCAATTTAAGTCGCAGGAATGAGGTTGTGTAAAATGGAGCACCAATCAAATTGTAGGTTGGATGTTTTTGATGTAGGCCTAGTAGGAGAGTCGTTTATCGCCACACTTTCGTCGTAACATAACCACAGGTTATTTTGTGAACCATCATTATTAAATTACTGTTGATCCACGTGTTTGAAAATATTTATAGTAATTGCTTACCCGGAAAATTATTATTCTACTAGTTCCTTTCATTCAGGAAAGCTTTACCGTTGTCTAAATGCTGATTTATAATTCTGTGATTTTGAAAGTGTTACTTATTAACAACCACTATAAGCTGAAAGGACTTTCAGATCCTATAAAAATAAATATACATTTTCTTTAATAAGTTGATGCTGAACATATTTGATTTTTTTTTCAAAATCACTTTGATAATAATAATAATAATAATAATAATTTGTTTCATTATAAAACATGTTAAATGATATTTCAAATTTCCTAATTAATGTTTTCAAGGAATAATTAATTAATTTATTGACTGAATCCATGTGGAATGGAAGTTATATTTGTGATAATTATATTTTTGATTAAGTCAAAATTATGTTTGACAGACTTTGGATTGAGATCTATGTTTCAATAGATATTTTCTGTTTTTTTGAATCCACAAAAATGCTCAAGGTCCATGTAAATCATAGTGTATTTCACTTATTATGAACAACTTTGTATTTGACAAATCCTAATATTACTATTGCCTAGGAAGTGTTAGTCGAAATGCTACGATAATAGTTTTGAGAAATGAACAGTGAAAGTGATTTTCCAACCAGTGATATATTTTCTTATTGATCTTCAACGTGTGAACGCTAAATAATTTAGGGATAAGTAGGGACGATTGACTTTGCGCTGATAAAACCCTACCCCTGTACACAAATGTTGAACGAAGTCAACAGGACTGATACTGAAATTCCGACCTCTCGTTTCAACTTTGTTAGTGTTCATGTGTTGGCGATATTGTATATTGTGTAAATAATTTATTCTTTTCCAGTCATCTCTTATGCCATTTTGGGCATATTTTCTTCATGTCATTTTAAAGTTTTAATAAAATGAGATAATTTTATGGTATACAATCACCGTTTTCATGAATCTCCTTCTATCCTTATTGTTGCGTCGAGCCGAAAATCAGTTAAGCATTTTTTGTTGGGTCTTTGCATTCGACTTTAACCCATCTGGCGCCCCGGGATATTTTGATTCTCGTGCTGACTGAATTTTGGTGAAATGCATATGTGGTCGTCCGGACTTCGGTCCAAACGGGCACATAACATAAGATAGAAGAGAGAAATGGCTTCGAACGTGGGTGGCGATTTTTATACGGTTGGTCGTACGCCGATTTGATTTTGCAATATATATTTTGGGAATAGGAAAATGTCTGGTTCGGACAAATAAATTCATAGGAAACCCAATTAGTGGGGAAATTTAATTTAAATTAAATATTCAAATAGTTAGAGTGGGACTTGTTTTGTTGTATAATGGCTTATCCATTAGGGTGTCAAATAAAATTTTAGTATACGTTCGATGGTCAGAAAGATTGCATTACATTAGAATCCAGGTGGAGGATATTGACTTTGTATTTTTTTTTGATATTGTTGTTAAATCTAACTGTTAATAGTAGAGAATTTTTTCCATCACGTCGATATTAGGGAATATCTCATTTTATTCTGAGAAATCCAAGTAGCTACGCATAATTCTTGTTTTAGATTTAAGTCTCTGTGTCTGCTTACATTTATACCCCTAGTTTTGAATTATATTCTGATAAATCATGGATGAGATCATGAGGATATTGAAATGAGGATATTGAAACGTATGGAGGAAAGCTCCAAGAGCGCTGCACTGCAAATGGCAGAAATTATTGACAAAACTGATCAAATAGAGGTTAAGCTTAAAGAAAACTCTGATACTTTAAAGGAAAAATTAATGGAAAATTCCGATACCCTAGAAGATAGGTTAACCGCTTCTTTAAAAGTTAATCTAGAGAATTCAATGGAAAGTAAATTTAGGGAAAACTCTAATTCTTTAGAAAACAAACTTCAAGAAAATGCTATTTCTTTAGAAAATAAACTTAAAGAAAACTCTGATGTTTTAGGAAACAGATTAAAAGTAAATCTTGAAAAGTCATTAGAGGAAAACTCAGTAAATTTGAAAGCTAAAATGAGGGATAATTCCGATGCATTAGGAGCTTCTTTAGAAACCAAAATGTCTAAACTGTTCGAGAAAACTCATGAACTCGAAACTTCTTTAGCTTTAAACACTAGTAAAATGGAAGATAAATTTCGCGATGCCGACCAAAAAACTGTCATTAGCTGATAGGATCGAACGAGGTATCAGGAAAGTAGGAGAAGACATGGTAAACTTGGAAATTCGCGTTCAGAAAGAAAAGTACTGATATGGCAAATAACGTCATACAACGTTTAACTGAACAATTTCAAGAACTGGTGGTAGGAGAGATTCAGCAGAGTGTAGTCAAGGAGTTGACAACTGAGATCAAGACAACAGTTATCCAGGAGGTCAAAGACGCACTTAAGACGGAAACTCAAGACGGAATCAAAGAGATTAGGGAAACTTTGACGTCACATGTCCAGGTCATTACGAAATATATCCAGATAGCTCAAAAAGACATCGTGGATATGACAAGTTCACTGAAAAAATCATGAAAAGATGATGAACCAAATTTCCAATAACTTGAAGAAGAATTGTAAGGAAACAGAAGGAATCAAAAGAGATACCGAAGAGATCAGAAAGAAGTCTGAAGAAAATCAGAATGAGATCGAGGACATCAAGAATCAAGTTAAAGAGAAAGGTCAGGGTGATTATTTTCATAGCAAGGATGATAGCGGGGAGATAAAGAGATTAGTAGGTGAGGAGAATGCCGAACTTAAGGAAACCATAAAAGCCCTTAATGACAAATTCTTGAATTATCAAAAACAAGCGAAGAGGATTGTAGAACCTCAGAGTAAAACTACAGCTACAAGTAGAGATAAAGACATTGAGGAAATAAATAGAGTAGGAAATCCCCATAGACCAGAGGAGTTTAGGACGATGATGCAATCCACATCGATAACCTTCTATAAAAATGTAGAAGATAAACCTTCAAAATTCTCTGGAACAGGAAGTATGACGCCTGTAGAATTTCTGAGAGAAGTAGGAGACTACCTTAAAGATTCCAAAATTGGGAAGGAAAGAGAGATTAGAGTAATAGGAAAATTTCTGGAAGGATCCGCCTTGACGTGGTTTAGAGCTTTTAGATCTACTCTAACCAATTTCGAAGAATTTTCTAGAGGATTATTAAAGAAATTCTGGTCCCCGGAAACCCAACAGCAAGTGAGAGCAGAGTTGTACTCGAAAAGATATTCCACTTCACAACCTACTTGTTACTCAACTTATTTCTCAGGACAGTTGTCCAAACTCCAACATTTAGATCCGCCGATGCCCGACAATGAACTGATTACTGCTTTGATCAGGCAATTTCCTGGAGATGTCCAGAGAACACTGATAGCAGCGGACATATACAGCATGGAGCAATTCGACGAAATTTTACAGAGACTGGATCACACGAACGCCCAATTCTTTCATCAGAAGGCTGGAAAGAACGACAACACGGTATTTACGGTGATGGCTGACCGATATTCTCAGACACCTCGCGACGGAAGAGAAGAGAAAACGCCGAGGGATGATCCAGGACAAGAAAGATGGAACCAGAGCAATTCTAGGTCATACGAAAATAGACCTTATGTAAGACCCGGAAACCACTACCGAAATCATTGGGGAAGACAAAGAGGAAATCAAGGGTGATATCAAGAGAAAGATACTTTGGGAGAAGTAATGGATATTACCCAAGGAATGAAAATCCAAGAGAATCCAACAAATAGTTCAAGCAGGAGGCGATGAAGAACTTGGAAGAACGATACCAGGAAAACAAACAATACTTGGAACAATTGAGGCAGAGTGAACCCGGTACTTCAGGGATTTCACCAAATAAGGGTAAAGAAAAAAAAACTCCAAATGTGCAGTAGCAAATGGCTTCACTAAGACTTTCACTTATAGAATTACCAAATGGCAGGTAGAGGACGAGGATTAAATACAAAGTAATGATGAACGCAAGGAGATGGGAACAAGGATCAAATTGCCAATTATTGTATGTGAAGTATTCGGCAAGACTGTCGATACACTGATTGACACTGGGGCGATGTTATGCTTGATAAGTGAGAAATTGTATGCCTTATGGAAACTCACTGAGAATCTTGAAGAAATTCCTGTGTCCGGAATCAAGATCCAAGGAATCATTCCCAATAAGACATCCCTGTGTAAAACTCAGCTATACTTATGCATCAGGATAGGAGGACATGATTTTCGACATGTAATTGTGATTATGAAGGACATGGCTTTCGACATGATCTTAGGGGCATATTTCATCCAGAAATATAGAGCCGTGATTGATATCTGGAATAGTATTTGAGTTATCATGTAAACGCTGAGTGAAAATAAAGTTTTCGGGGAACGAGCTTCAAACTTACCTATGGGTAGAATTTGAATCAAAAAGTCCCCAATGCGTAAACTAAACCCTCCTTCTGGTTGGTATTTGCTGCTGCTTCTAGTCTAAGCCTTCTTTTGCTGGCCACGGCAGAGCCTTGCTACTCAATCTTATTAATCTCTTGCTTATTAGTGGTCCAGAATTGTGTGCTGGCCACGGCAGAGCCCTGGCACTCAATCTTCTTAATCACGTGCTTACTAGTGGTCTAACTTTGTGTGCTGGCCACGGCAGAGACTTGCCACTCAATCGTATTAATCTCTTGTTTATTAGTGGTATAGCTTTGTGTGCTGGCCACAGCGGAGCCTTGCCACTCAATCGTATTAATCTCCTGTGTATTAGTGGTCTAGCTTTGTGTGCTGGCCACGGCAGAGCCCTGTCACTCAATCTTATTAATCTCTTGTGTATTAGTGGTCTAGCTTTGTGTGCTCACAACGGCAGAGCCTTGCCACTCAATCTTATTAATCACTTGCTTATTAGTGGTCTGGCTTTGTGTGCTGGCCACGGCAGAGTCTTGCCACTCAATCTTATTAATCTCTTGCTTATTAGTGGTCCAGTTTTGTGTGCTGGCCACGGCAGAGCCTTGTCACTCAATCTTAATAATCTCTTGTGTATTAGTGGTCTAGCTTTGTGTGCTGGCAGCCCAGGCAACGAAGCGAAAATAAAAATAATAAATCCGAAAGTTTTTAAATTTGGTGAAAATGTTTATTAGGGCTTACTCTTGAACCTATCAAAAGTCCTGACCAATTAAAGGTCCGAAATCGGCGCCATCTTGGAAAAAGGGTGCACTTTTATGGTTTTTGGACTGTAACTCCTTATTTATTAACTTAATCGAAAACATTGTAGTGATCAAAATTTGATAACATTCAATTCTCTACAAAAAAGATTCAATTCATTTTTTTTTTCATAAAACTAATATTTTCCGTGTGAATGTATGCTACGGCAAACTTGATGCAGATCGGGGAATCGCTCTCACTGCTGGCTTCAGCAGAAAAATATTAATTCAATGGCGCATAACGGTCCATATAAATATCTGTGGGAATTCTGCAAACAGACATTTATATTCGTTACGTAAAATTCAATCATTGATATTATTTTTTCATTTTCCTCATTTTCTTAATTTACTCACTTTATTATTACGTTTGAGTGCGTCGTTTATTTGCAGTCTGACTGGTTCTGGGGCTATTATCATCGAATACATCAGCATAATCCGATAAATCAATGCTCCCCGCATAGGAAGATCGTCCCAAGCTTTTGGTTGACACTAACCTTTCTTCACTCGCGTTATCGACCTCGTCTCCGTCTTCATTTTCTTCATCGACTATTTTCGATCCATTGAAGCAATCTCCATGACAATTATTGCAAACCGTTGTACAATCAATCCCTGCTTTTCTACACCCACACAACCCTGCACAGCCAGTTGTACATTTGCAAAAAATTAGATTTAATAAAGCTTCGGGTGCAATGGAGTCCATTGTTGTAATCGGACTGAAGTATCCTTGGACACGTTTCCAACCCCATAATTCAGGGAGTAATTCATTTCCCAGCCAATTTTGCACTTGATTGTACACTCGAAAAGAATGTTGCCTGGATGCTCCTTCTGTTGGTGGTAGTGAGGCAATGTCGGGCTTTATTTTCGCCACAGATTTCGTGAAACAATGATATCGATGTTTATTTAAAGAATTGTCTGTAGAACGGGCACCGTAGATTGCAAGGAAAAAACGTTCTCCAGCTTCAGCGATAACGTCGTGTGAAGAATCACGGTTGTTGAAACTTTCAGCGATATCATGTAACTCTTTACTTTTGTTAAATAACTTTACGCACATAACTCTTCCTTTATTGAAAATCGCTGAAGTAGTGTCACAGCCACTAAAGGCATGCAAGAAAAGAATGTTGTTCGCAAGTCCTGATGATTGTGACTGCTGTGATGAATACACCCTTCTCACGATTTTTCCCTTGCCTGGTTTGACAATTATTTTTTTTTACCGATGGAGCCAATGCAACCAGCAAAACTAAAAGATCAGCATCTTCGCCAATAATAAGCCATGTTACTTTTTGATGAAGATAATTGGATTGCAGTGTTCACGACAAAAAAAAATCCATCTGTGCTCTGTCGACATCCTATTCCCTGATCGTTGAGCTTGGTTGATAGCTTGCCAATTAACCTGCTTTGGTTTTGTCGTTTGAAAGAAATTGATCCTGCCGAACGTTGATAATCATATTGTGAGGTTTGAAGCCAATTTTCAGTGTTGCCTAAGTAAACAAAAGTTTGGTGCTTTTCAGTCGGTCAACACGAATGTACCCAAATAGAGCTGGGTTATGCCCTGATCCTGAAATAAATTACATAAGATTAATAAATCTTATGTAATTCCTGAAATAAATTCGTGTTGACCGACTGAAAAGCACCAAACTTTTGTTGATAATCATAGTTTCTTCAAAATTGATGTCCTTAGACTTTTAAGCAGCAGATTGGCGATTTTGCTCAGTTTTCTTTGTACTGTCATTCGTATTGGTATTGGAATAGCCATTGAATACTACTGTGCAATTTTTACCGTAATGCCTCTGAATATAAGTAATATAGCTTGCGCAAATTATGAAGAAGTTCGTACGCACTGAAATATAGTAATACTGGAATGCTCCAACGCGACCAATGGGGAGAAGTATTACTATATTTCAGTGTTTGTATGCCAGAGCTATCGTTATGTACTTTACAAAAAAATACGACTATACTCTCGACAGGATGAAACAGTAGTATACCTGACCCAAAACTATCCATATTTACACAGGACACACTGTTATGATTCTTAAGCTGTGCGTAGATTGGTTGTGTGGAGCAATTATCCGATCTGCTTCAAGATCGTCGTCCATTTACTCGGTAAATGTTGGTTTTATGAAACAACTGAATAGAACCTTTTTTGTAGAGAATTAAATGTTCTCAAAATTTGATCCCTACAACTTTCTTGAAAAAGTTAATAAATAAATAGTTATAGACTAAAAACTATAAAAGTGCAAACCTTTTCCAAGATGGCGGCTGTTGCGGACCTTCAATTGGGCAGGACTTTTGACAGGTTCAATAGTAAACTCTAATAAACATTTCTACCAAATTTCAAAATTTTAGTATTTATTATGTTTATTCGCTGAAATTCGGCCTTCATTGCCTGGACTAACGGCAGAACCCAACTAATCAATCTTATTATCTCTTGCTTATTAGTGTTCAAGCTTTGTGTGCTAGCCACGGCAGAGTCTTGGCATTCAATCTTATTAATCTCTGGCTTATTAGTGGTCTAGCTTTGTGTGCTGGCCATGGCAAATTCTAGCCACGCAATCTTATTAATCTCTTGCTTATTAGAGGTCCGGTTTTGTGTGCTGGCCACGGCAGACCCTTGTCACTCAATCTTATTAATATCTTGCTTATTAGTGGTCTAGCCTTGTGTGCTGGTACGGCAGAGCCTTGCCAAACAATCTTATTAATCTCTTGCTTATTAGTGGTCTAGCTTTGTGTGCTGGCCACGACAGTCTTGCCACTCAATTTTATTAATCGTTTGCTTATTAGTGGTCTAGCTTTGTATGCTGGCCACGACAGTCTTGACAGTCAATTTTATTAATCTCTTGATTATTAGAGGTCTAGCTTTGTGTGCTGGTCACGGCAGAGCCTTGCCAATCAATCTTATTAATCTCTTGTTTATTAGTGGTCTAGCTTTGTGTGCTGGCCTCGAAAGTCTTGCCACTCAATTTTATTAATCTCTTGCTTATTAGTGGTCTACCTCTGTATGCTGGACACGGCAGAGCCTTGCCAATCAATCTTATTAATCTCTTGTTTATTAGTGGTCTAGCTTTGTGTGCTGGCCACGGCAGAGCGTTCCACTCAATCTTAGTAATCTGTTGTGTATTAGTGGTCTAGCTTTGTGTGCTGGCCACGGCAGAGTCTTGCCGTTCAATCTTGTTAATCTCTTGCTTAATAGTGGTCCGGTTTTGTGTGCTGGAAACGGCAGACCCTTGCCACTCAATCTTATTAATATCTTGCTTATTGGTGGTCTAGCCTTGTGTGCTGGTACGGCAGAGCCTTGCCACTCAATCTTAGTAATCTCTTGCGCATTAGTGGTCTAGCTTTGTGTGCTGGCCACGGCAAAGCGTTGACACCCTATCTTATTAATCTCTTGCTTATTAGTGGTCTAGCTCTGTGTGCTGGCCACGGCAGAGCCTTGCCACTGAATGTTATTAAGCTCTGGCTTATTCGTGGTCTAGCTATGTGTGCTGGCCACGGCCGAGTCCTGCCACTTAATCCTATTAATCTCTTGCTTATTAGTGGTCTAGCTTTGTGTGCTGGCCACGGCAGAGTCTTGCCACTTAATCTTATTAATCTCTTGCTTATTAGTGGTCTAGTTTTGTGTGCTGACCTCGGCAGAGCCGTGCCACTCAATCTTATTAATCTCTTGTGTATTAGTGGTCTAGATTTGTGTGCTGGCCACGGCAGAGCCTTGCCACTCAATCTTATTAAACTCCTGTGTATTAGTGGTCTAGCTTTCTGTTCGGGCCACGGCAGAGTCCTGCCACTCAATCTTATTAATCTCTTGCTTATTATTGGTCTAGCTTTGTGTTCTGGCCACGGCAGAGCCTTGCCACTCAATGTTATTAATCTCTGACTTATTCGTGGTCTAGCTATGTGTGCTGGCCACGGCAGAGTCCTGCCACTTAATCTTATTAATCTCTTGCTTATTAGTGGTCTAGCTTTGTGTGCTGACCTCGGAAGAGCCGTGCCACTCAATCTTATTAATCTCTTGTGTATTAGTGGTCTAGGTTTGAGTGCTGGCCACGGCAGAGCCTTGCCACTCAATGTTATTAATCTCTTGTGTATTAGTGGTCTAGCGTTGTGTGCTGGCCACGGCAGAATCTTGCCACTCAATCTTATTAATCTCTTGTGTATTAGTGGTCTAGCTTTGTGTGCTGGCCACGTAGCCCAGGCAACGAAGCGAAAATAAAAGTAATAAATCCGAAAGTTTTTAAATTAGGTGAAAATGTTTATTAGGGCTTACTCTTGAACCTGTCAAAAGTCTTGACCAATTAAAGGACCGAAATCGGCCCCATCTTGGAAAAGGTGTGCACTATTATGATTTTTGGACTGTAACTCTTAAATTTGTTAAAATTTGTCGAAAACATTGTAGTGATCAAAATTTGATAATATTCAATTCTCTACAAAAAAATTCAATTCATTTTTTTTCATAAAACTATTTTTTTTCGTGTGAATGTACGACGAACTTGATGCAGATCGGGGAATCGCTCTCACTGTTGGCTTCAGCAGCAAAATATTAATTCAATGGCGCATAACGGTGCATATAAATATCTGTGGGAATTCTGCAAACAGAAATTTATATTCGTTACGTAAAATTCAATCATTGTTATTATTTTTTCATTTTCTGCATTCTTTAATTTACTCAATTTATTATTACGTAGAGTGCGTCGTTTCTTTGCAGTCTGACTGGTTCAGGGGCAATTATCATCGACTACATCAGCATAGTCCGATAAATCAATGCTCCCCGCATAGGAAGATCGTCTCAAGCTTTCGGTTGAAACTACCCTTTCTTCGTTCGCGTTATCGACCTCGTCTCCGTCTTCATTTCCTTCATCGACTATTTTCGATCCATTGAAGCAATCTCCATGAAAATTATAGCAAACCGTTGTACAATCAATCCCTGCTTTTCTACACCCACACAACCCTGTACAGCCAGTTGTACATTTGCTATAAATCAGATTAAATAAAGCTTCGGGTGCAATGGAGTCCATTGTTGTAATCGGTCTGAAGTATCCTTGGACACGTTTCCAACCCCATAATTCAGGGGGTAATTCATTTTTCAGCCATTTTTGCACTTGATTGTACACTCGAAAAGAATGTTGCCTGGATGCTCCTTCTATTGGTGGTAGTGAGGCAATGTCGGGCTTTATTTTCGTTACAGATTTCGTGAAACAATGATTTCGATGTTTATTTAAAGAATTGTCTGTAGAACGGGCACCGTAGATTGCAAGGAAAAAACGTTTTCCACCTTCAACGATAACGTCGTGTGAAGAATCACGGTTGTTGAAACTTTCAGCGATATCATGTAACTCTTTACTTTTGTTAAATAACTTTACGCACCTACATTTTCCTTTATTGAAAATCGCTCAAGTAGAGTCACAGCCAATAAAGGCATGCAAGAAAAGAATGTTGTTCGCAAGTCCTGATGATTGTGACTGCTGTGATGAATACACTCTTTTCAAGATTTTTCCCTTGCCCGGTTTGACATTTTTTTTATTTTTTTTTACCGATGGAGCCAATGCAACCAGCAAAATCAAAGATCAACATCTTCGCCAATAAAAATCCATGTTACTTTTTGATGAAGATAATTGGATTGCAGTGTTTACGATCCAAATTCTGCATCATCTGTGCTCTGTCGACATCGTATTCCCTGATCGTTTAGCTTGGTGATAGCATGCCAATTGAAAGAAATTAATCCTGCCGAACGTTGATTCTCATAGTTTCTTCAAAATTGTTGTCCGTAGACTTTTTAGCATCAGATTGGTGATTTTGCTCAGTTTTCTTTGTACTGTCATTGGTATTGGTATTGGAATAGCCATCAAATACTACTGTGCAATTTTTACCGTAATGCCTCTGAATATAAGTAATATAGCTTGCGCAAATTATGAAGAAGTTCGTACGCACTGAAATATAATAATACTGGAATGCTCCAACGTGACCAATGGGGAGAAGTATTACTATATTTCAGTGTTTGTATGCCAGAGTTATCGTTATGTACTTTACAAAAACATACGACTACACTCTCGACAGGATGTAACAGTAGTATAACTGATCCAAAACTATCGATATTTACACAGGACACACTGTTATGATTCTTAAGCTGTGCGTAGATTGGTTGTTTGGAGCAATTATCCGATCTGCTTCAAGATCGTCGTCCATTTACTCGGTAAATGTTGGTTTTATGAAACAACTGATTAGAACAATTTTTGTAGAGAATTAAATGTTCTCAAAATTTGATCCCTACAACGTTTTTGAAAAAGTTAATAAATAAATAGTTATAGACTAAAAACTATAAAAGTGCAAACATTTTCCAAGATGGCGGCTGTTGCGGACCTTTAATTGGGCAGGACTTTTGACAGGCTCAATTGTAAACTCTAATAAATATTTTTACCAAATTTCAAAATTTTAGTATTTATTATTTTTATAAGCTGTATTTCGGCCTTCATTGCCTGGGCTAACGTCAGAACCCTGCTACTCAATCTTATTATCTCTTGCTTATTAGTGTTCTAGCTTTGTGTGCTGGCCACGGCAGAGTCTAGCCATTCAATCTTAGTAATCTCTTGCTTATTAGTGGTCTAGCTTTGTGTGCTGGCCATGGCAGAGTCTTGCCATTCAATCTTAGTAATCTCTTGCTTATTAGTGGTCTAGCATTGTGTGCTGGCCATGGCAAATTCTAGCCACGCAATCTTATTAATATCTTGCATATTAGTGGTCTAGCCTTGTGTGCTGGTACGGCAGAGCCTTGCCACTCAATCTTATTAATCTCTTGCTTATTAGTTGTCTTGCTTTGTGTGCTGACCACGGCAGAGTCTTGCCACACAATCTTATTTATCTCTTGCTTATTAGTTGTCTAGCTTTGTATGCTGGACACGGCAGAGCCTTGCCAATCAATCTTATTAATCTCGTGCTTATTAGTGGTCTAGCTTTGTATGCTGGACACGGCAGAGCCTTGCTAATTATTCTTATTAATCTCTTGCTTATTAGTGGTCTAGCTTTGTGTGCTGGCCACGACAGTATTGCCACTCAATTTTATTAATCTCTTGTTTATTAGCGGTCTAGCATTGTGAGCTGGGCACGGCAAAGCCTTGCCACTCAATCTTATTAATCTCTTGCTCATTAGTTGTCTAGCTTTGTGTGCTGGCCACGGCAGAGTCTTGCCACACAATCTTATTAATATCTTGCATATAAGTGGTCTAGCTTTGTGTGCTGGTACGGCTGAGCCTTGCCACTGAATCTTATTAATCTCTTGCTCATTAGTGGTCTAGCTTTGTGAGCTGGCTACGGCAGAGACTTGCCACTCAATCTTATTAATATCTTGCATATAAGTGGTCTAGCCTTGTGTGCTGGTACGGCAGAGCCTTGCCACTCAATCTTATTAATCGCTTGCTTATAAGTGGACTAGCTTTGTGTCCTGGTCACGGCAGAGCCTTGCCACTTAATCTTATTAATTTCTTGCTTATTAGTGGTTTAGTTTTGTGTGCTGGCCACGACAGAGCCTTGCCACTCAATCTTATTAATTTCTTGCTTATTAGTGGTCTAGCTTTGTGTGCTGGCCTCGGCAGAGTCTTGCCATTCAATCTTATTAATCTCTTGCTTAATAGTGGTGCGGTTTTGTGTGCTGGCCACGGCAGACCCTTGCCACTCAATCTTATTATTATCTTGCTTATTGTTGGTCAAGCCTTGTGTGCTGGTACGGCAGACCCTTGCCACTCAATCTTATTAATCACATGTGTATTAGTGTTCTAGACTTGTGTGCTGGCCACGACAGTCTTGCCACTCAATTTGATTAATCTCTTGCTTATTAGTGATCTAGCTTTGTGTGCTGACCACGGCAGAGTGTTGCCACTCAATCTTATTAATCTCTTGCTTATTAGTGGTCTAGTTTTTTGTGCTGGCCACGACAGAGCTTTGCCACTCAATCTTATTAATTTCTTACTTATTAGTGGTCTAGGTTTTGTGTGCTGGCTGCGGCAAAGCCTTGTCACTCAATATTATTAATCTCTTGCTTATTAGTTGTCTAGCTTTGTGTGCTGGCCATGGCAGAGACTTGCCACTCAATGTTATTAATCTCTTGCTTATTAGTGATCTAGCTTTGTGTGCTGATCAGGGCAGAGCCTTGCCACTTAATCTTATTAATCTCTTGTGTATTAGTGGTTTAGCTTTGTGTGCTGGTCACGGCAGAGCCTTGCCAATTAATCTTATTAATCTCTTGTGTATTAGTGGTTTAGCGTTGTGTGCTGGCCACGACAGAGCCTTGCCGCTGAATCTTATTAATTTCTTGCTTTTTAGTGGTCTAGCTTTGTGTTATGGCCACGGCAGGGTCTTGCCACTCATTCTTATTAATCACTTGTGTATTAGTGGTCTAGTTTGTGTGCTGGCCACGGCAGAATCTTGCCACTCAATCTTATTCATCTCTTGCTTATTAGTGGTTTAGCTTTGTGTGCTGGCCACGGCAGAATCTTGCCACTCAATCCTATTAATCTCTTGCTTATTAGTGGTCTAGCTTTGTGTTCTGGCCACGACAGAGCCTTGCCGCTGAATCTTATTAATTTCTTGCTTATTAGTGGTCTAGTTTGTGTTCTGGCCACGGCAGGGTCTTGCCACTCATTCTTATTAATCACTTGTGTATTAGTGGTCTAGCTTTGTGTGCTGGCCACGGCAGAATCTTGCCACTCAATCTTATTCATCTCTTGCTTATTAGTGGTCTAGCTTTGTGTGCTGGCCACGGCAGAATCTTGCCACTCAATCCTATTAATCTCTTGCTTATTAGTGGTCTAGCTTTGTGTTCTGTCCACGGCAGATCCTTGCCACTCAATCTTATTAATCTCTTGTGTATTAGTGGTCTAGCTTTGTGTGCTGGCCACGTATCCCAGGCAACGAAGCGAAAATAAAAATAATAAATCCGAAAGTTTTTAAATTAGGTGAAAATGTTTATTAGGGCTTACTCTTGAACCTGTCAAAAGTCCTGACCAATTAAAGGACCGAAATCGGCCCCATCTTGGAAAAGGTGTGCACTATTATGATTTTTGGACTGTAACTCTTTATTTGTTAAATTTATCGAAAACATTGTAGTGATCAAAATTTGATAACATTCAATTCTCTACAAAAAAAATCAATTCATTTTTTTCATAAAACTAATATTTTTTGTGTGAATGTACGACGAACTTGATGCAGATCGGGGAATCGCTCTCACTGTTGGCTTCAGCAGCAAAATATTAATTCAATGGCGCATAACGGTGCATATAAATATCTGTGGGAATTCTGCAAACAGAAATTTATATTCGTTACGTAAAATTCAATCATTGTTATTATTTTTTCATTTTCTGCATTCTTTAATTTACTCAATTTATTATTACGTAGAGTGCGTCGTTTCTTTGCAGTCTGACTGGTTCAGGGGCAATTATCATCGACTACATCAGCATAGTCCGATAAATCAATGCTCCCCGCATAGGAAGATCGTCTCAAGCTTTCGGTTGAAACTACCCTTTCTTCGTTCGCGTTATCGACCTCGTCTCCGTCTTCATTTCCTTCATCGACTATTTTCGATCCATTGAAGCAATCTCCATGAAAATTATAGCAAACCGTTGTACAATCAATCCCTGCTTTTCTACACCCACACAACCCTGTACAGCCAGTTGTACATTTGCTATAAATCAGATTTAATAAAGCTTCGAGTGCAATGGAGTCCATTGTTGTAATCGGTCTGAAGTATCCTTGGACACGTTTCCAACCCCATAATTCAGGGGGTAATTCATTTCCCAGCCATTTTTGCACTTGATTGTACACTCGAAAAGAATGTTGCCTGGATGCTCCTTCTATTGGTGGTAGTGAGGCAATGTCGGGCTTTATTTTCGTTACAGATTTCGTGAAACAATTATTTCGATGTTTATTTAAAGAATTGTCTGTAGAACGGGCACCGTAGATTGCAAGGAAAAAACGTTTTCCACCTTCAACGATAACGTCGTGTGAAGAATCACGGTTGTTGAAACTTTCAGCGATATCATGTAACTCTTTACTTTTGTTAAATAACTTTACGCACCTAAATTTTCCTTTATTGAAAATCGCTCAAGTAGAGTCACAGCCAATAAAGGCATGCAAGAAAAGAATGTTGCTCGCAAGTCCTGATGATTGTGACTGCTGTGATGATTACACTCTTTTCAAGATTTTTCCCTTGCCTGGTTTGACATTTATTTTTATTTTTTTACCGATGGAGCCAATGCAACCAGCAAAATAAAAGATCAGCATCTTCGCCAATAAAAATCCATGTTACTTTTTGATGAAGATAATTGGATTGCAGTGTTTACGATCAAAATTCTGCATCATCTGTGCTCTGTCGACATCGTATTCCCTGATCATTTAGCTTGGTTGATAGCATGCCAATTAACATGCTTTTGTTTTTGTCGCTTGAAAGAAATTAATCCTGCCGAACGTTGATTCTCATAGTTTCTTCAAAATTGATGTCAGTAGACTTTTTAGCAGCAGATTGGTGATTTTGCTCAGTTTTCTTTGTACTGTCATTGGTATTGGTATTGGAATAGCCATCAAACACTACTGTGCAATTTTTACCGTAATGCCTCTGAATATAAGTAATATATCTTCCGCAAATTATGAAGAAGTTCGTACGCATTGAAATATAGTAATACAGGAATGCTCCAACGCGACCAATGGGGAGAAGCATTACTATATTTCAGTGTTTGTATGCCAGAGCTATCGTTATGCACTTTACAAAAACATACGACTATACTCTCGACAGGATGTAACAGTAGTATAACTGATCCAAAACTATCGATATTTACACAGGACACACTGTTATGATTCTTAAGCTGTGCGTAGATTGGTTGTTTGGAGCAATTATCCGATCTGCTTCAAGATCGTCGTCCATTTACTCGGTAAATGTTGGTTTTATGAAACAACTGAATGGAACCAATTTTGTAGAGAATTAAATGTTCTCAAAATTTGATCCCTACAACGTTTTTGAAAAAGTTAATAAATAAATAGTTATAGACTAAAAACTATAAAAGTGCAAACATTTTCCAAGATGGCGGCTGTTGCGGACCTTTAATTGGGCAGGACTTTTGACAGGTTCAATAGTAAACTCTAATAAATATTTTTACCAAATTTCAAAATTTTAGAATTTATTATTTTTATAAGCTGTATTTCGGCCTTCATTGCCTGGGCTAATGTCAGAACCCTGCTACTCAATCTTATTATCTCTTGCTTATTAGTGTTCTAGCTTTGTCTGCTGGCCACGGCAGACCCTTGCCACTCAATCTTATTAATATCTTGCATATTAGTGGTCTAGCCTTGTGTGCTGGCCACGGCAGAGTCTTGCCATTCAATCTTAGTAATCTCTTGCTTATTAGTGGTCTAGCATTGTGTGCTGGCCATGGCAAATTCTAGCCACGCAATCTTATTAATCACTTGCTTATTAGTGGTCCGGTTTTGTGTGCTGGCCACGGCAGACCCTTGCCACTCAATCTTATTAATATCTTGCATATTAGTGGTCTAGCCTTGTGTGCTGGTACGGCAGAGCCTTGCCACTCAATCTTATTAATCTCTTGCTTATTAGTGGTCTAGCTTTGTGTGCTGACCACGAAAGTCTTGCCACTCAATTTTATTTATCTCTTGCTTATTAGTGGTCTAGCTTTGTATGCTGGACACGGCAGAGCCTTGTTAATCAATCTTATTAATCTCGTGCTTATTAGTGGTCTAGCTTTGTATGCTGAACACGGCAGAGCCTCGCTAATCAATCTTATTAATCTCTTGCTTATTAGTGGTCTAGCTTTGTATGCAGGCCATGGCAGAGCCTTGCCAATCAATCTTATTAAACTCTTGTTTATTAGTGGTCTAGCTTTGTGTGCTGGCCACGACAGTATTGCCACTCAATTTTATTAATCACTTGCTTGTTAGCGGTCTAGCTTTGTGTGCTGGTCACGGCAGAGCCTTGCCACTTAATCTGATTAATCACTTGCTTATTAGTGGACTAGCTTTGTGTGCTGGTCACGGCGGAGCCTTGCCACTTAATCTTATTAATTTCTTGCTTATTAGTGGTTTAGCTTTGTGTGCTGGCCACGACTGAGCCTTGCCACTCAATCTTATTAATTTCTTGCTTATTAATGGTCTAGCTTTGTGTGCTGGTCACGGCAGAGCCTTGCCACTTAATCTTATTAATCACTTGCTTATTAGTGGACTAGCTTTGTGTGCTGGTCACGGCAGAGCCTTGCCACTTAATCTTATTAATTTCTTGCTTATTAGTGGTTTAGCTTTGTGTGCTGGCCACGACAGAGCCTTGCCACTCAATCTTATTAATTTCTTGCTTATTAGTGGTCTAGCTTTGTGTGCTGGCCGCGGCAGAGTCCTGCGACTCAATCTTATTAATTACATGTGTATTATTGGTCTAGTTTTGTGTGCTGGCCGCGGCAAAGCCTTGCCACTCAATCTTATTAATCTCTTGCTTATTAGTTGTCTAGCTTTGTGCGCTGGCCATGGCAGAGTCTTGCCACTCAATGTTATTAATCTCTTGATTATTAGTGATCTAGCTTTGTGTGCTGATCAGGGCAGAGCCTTGCCACTTAATCTTATTAATCTCTTGTGTATTAGTGGTTTAGCTTTGCTTGCTGGTCACGGCAGAGCCTTGCCACTTAATCTTATTAATCTCTTGTGTATTAGTGGTTTAGCGTTGTGTGCTGGCCACGACAGAGAATTGCCGCTGAATCTTATTAATTTCTTGCTTATTAGTGGTCTAGCTTTGTGTTCTGGCCACGGCAGGGTCTTGCCACTCATTCTTATTAATCACTTGTGTATTAGTGGTCTAGCTTTGTGTGCTGGCCACGGCAGAATCTTGCCACTCAATCTTATTCATCTCTTGTTTATTAGTGGTCTAGCTTTGTGTGCTGGCCACGGCAGAATCTTGCCACTCAATCCTATTAATCTCTTGCTTATTAGTGGTCTAGCTTTGTGTTCTGTCCACGGCAGATCCTTGCCACTCAATCTTATTAATCTCGTGTGTATTAGTGGTCTAGCTTTGTGTGCTGGCCACGTAGCCCAGGCAACGAAGCGAAAATAAAAATAATAAATCCGAAAGTTTTTAAATCAGGTGAAAATGTTTATTAGGGCTTACTCTTGAACCTGTCAAAAGTCCTGACCAATTAAAGGACCGAAATCGGCCCCATCTTGGAAAAGGTGTGCACTATTATGATTTTTGGACTGTAACTCTTTATTTGTTAACTTTATCGAAAACATTGTAGTGATCAAAATTTGATAACATTCAATTCTCTACAAAGAAATTCAATTCATTTTTTTCATAAAACTAATATTTTTTGTGTGAATGTACGACGAACTTGATGCAGATCGGGGAATCGCTCTCACTGTTGGCTTCAGCAGCAAAATATTAATTCAATGGCGCATAACGGTGCATATAAATATCTGTGGGAATTCTGCAAACAGAAATTTATATTCGTTACGTAAAATTCAATCATTGTTATTATTTTTTCATTTTCCGCATTTTTTAATTTACTCAATTTATTATTACGTAGAGTGCGTCGTTTCTTTGCAGTCTGACTGGTTCAGGGGCAATTATCATCGACTACATCAGCATAGTCCGATAAATCAATGCTACCCGCATAGGAAGATCGTCTCAAGCTTTTGGTTGACACTACCCTTTCTTCATTCGCGTTATCGACCTCGTCTCCGTCTTCATTTCCTTCATCGACTATTTTCGATCCATTGAAGCAATCTCCATGAAAATTATAGCAAACCGTTGTACAATCAATCCCTGCTTTTCTACACCCACACAACCCTGTACAGCCAGTTGTACATTAGCTATAAATCAGATTTAATAAAGCTTCGGGTGCAATGGAGTCCATTGTTGTAATCGGTCTGAAGTATCCGTGGACACGTTTCCAACCCCATAATTCAGGGGGTAATTCATTTCCCAGCCATTTTTGCACTTGATTGTACACTCGAAAAGAATGTTGGCTGGATGCTCCTTCTATTGGTGGTAGTGAGGCAATGTCGGGCTTTATTTTCGTTACAGATTTCGTGAAACAATTATTTCGATATTTATTTAAAGAATTGTCTGTAGAACGGGCACCGTAGATTGCAAGGAAAAAACGTTTTCCACCTTCAACGATAACGTCGTGTGAAGAATCACGGTTGTTGAAACTTTCAGCGATATCATGTAACTCTTTACTTTTGTTAAATAACTTTACGCACCTAAATTTTCCTTTATTGAAAATCGCTCAAGTAGAGTCACAGCCAATAAAGGCATGCAAGAAGAGAATGTTGTTCGCAAGTCCTGATGATTGTGACTGCTGTGATGAATACACTCTTTTCAAGATTTTTCCCTTGCCCGGTTTGACATTTTTTTTTTTTTTTTTTTTTTTACCGATGGAGCCAATGCAACCAGCAAAATCAAAGATCAGCATCTTCGCCAATAAAAATCCATGTTACTTTTTGATGAAGATAATTGGATTGCAGTGTTTACGATCAAAATTCTGCATCATCTGTGCTCTGTCGACATCGTATTCCCTGATCGTTTAGCTTGGTTGATAGCATGCCAATTAACCTGCTTTTGTTTTTGTCGCTTGAAAGAAATTAATCCTGCCGAACGTTGATTCTCATAGTTTCTTCAAAATTGATGTCCGTAGACTTTTTAGCAGCAGATTGGTGATTTTGCTCAGTTTTCTTTGTACTGTCATTGGTATTGGTATTGGAATAGCCATCAAACACTACTGTGCAATTTTTACCGTAATGCCTCTGAATATAAGTAATATATCTTCCGCAAATTATGAAGAAGTTCGTACGCATTGAAATATAGTAATACTGGAATGCTCCAACGCGACCAATGGGGAGAAGTATTACTATATTTCAGTGTTTGTATGCCAGAGCTATCGTTATGTACTTTACAAAAACATACGACTATACTCTCGACAGGATGTAACAGTAGTATAACTGATCCAAAACTATCGATATTTACACAGGACACACTGTTATGATTCTTAAGCTGTGCGTAGATTGGTTGTTTGGAGCAATTATCCGATCTGCTTCAAGATCGTCGTCCATTTACTGGGTAAATGTTGGTTTTATGAAACAACTGAATGGAACCATTTTTGTAGAGAATTAAATGTTCTGAAAATTTGATCCCTACAACGTTTCTGAAAAAGTTAATAAATAAATAGTTATAGACTAAAAACTATAAAAGTGCAAACATTTTCCAAGATGGCGGCTGTTGCGGACCTTTAATTGGTCAGGACTTTTGACAGGTTCAATAGTAAACTCTAATAAATATTTTTACCAAATTTCAAAATTTTAGTATTTATTATTTTTATAAGCTGTATTTCGGCCTTCATTGCCTGGGCTAACGTCAGAACCCTGCTACTCAATCTTATTATCTCTTGCTTATTAGTGTTCTAGCTTTTTGTGCTAGCCACGGCCGAGTCTTGCCATTCAATCTTATTAATCTCTTGCTTATGAGTGGTCTAGCATTGTGTGCTGGCCATGGCAAATTCTAGCCACGCAATCTTATTAATCACTTGCTTATTAGTGGTCCGGTTTTGTGTGCTGGCCACGGCAGACCCTTGCCACTCAATCTTATTAATATCTTGCTTATTAGTGGTCTAGCTTTGTGTGCTGACCACGAAAGTCTTGCCACTCAATTTTATTTATCTCTTGCTTATTAGTGGTCTAGCTTTGTATGCTGGACACGGCAGAGCCTTGTTAATCAATCTTATTAATCTCGTGCTTATTAGTGGTCTAGCTTTGTATGCTGGACACGGCAGAGCCTTGCTAATCAATCTTATTAATCTCTTGCTTATTAGTGGTCTAGCTTTGTATGCAGGCCATGGCAGAGCCTTGCCAATCAATCTTATTAAACTCTTGTTTATTAGTGGTCTAGCTTTGTGTGCTGGTCACGGCAGAGCCATGCCACTTAATCTTATTAATTTCTTGCTTATTAGTGGTTTAGCTTTGTGTGCTGGCCACGACAGAGCCTTGCCACTCAATCTTATTAATTTCTTGCTTATTAGTGGTCTAGCTTTGTGTGCTGGCCGCGGCAGAGTCCTGCCACTCAATCTTATTAATCACATGTGTATTATTGGTCTAGTTTTGTGTGCTGGCCTCGGCAGAGTCTAGCCATTCAATCTTATTAATCTCTTGCTTAATAGTGGTGCGGTTTTGTGTGCTGGCCACGGCAGACCCTTGCCACTCAATCTTATTAATATCTTGCTTAATGTTGGTCTAGCCTTGTGTGCTGGTACTGCAGACCCTTGCCACTCAATCTTATTAATCACATGTGTATTAGTGTTCTAGCCTTGTGTGCTGGCCACGACAGTCTTGCCACTCAATTTGATTAATCTCTTGTGTATTAGTGGTCTAACTTTGTATGCTGGCCGCGGCAGACCCTTGCCACTCAATCTTATTAATATCCTGCTTATTAGTGGTCTAGCCTTGTGTGCTGGTACGGCAGAGCCTTGCCACTCTATCTTATTAATCTCTTGCTTATTAGTGGTCTAGCCTTGTGTGCTGGTACGGCAGAGCCTTGCCACTCTATCTTATTAATCTCTTGCTTATTAGTGGTCTAGCCTTGTGTGCTGGTACGGCAGAACCTTGCCATTCAATCTTATTAATCTCTTGCTTATTAGTGGTCTAGTTTTTTGTGCTGGTCACGGCAGAGCCTTGCCACTCTATCTTATTAATCTCTTGCTTATTAGTGGTCTAGTTTTTTGTGCTGGTACGGCAGAGCCTTGCCACTCTATCTTATTAATCTCTTGCTTATTAGTGGTCTAGCCTTGTGTGCTGGTACGGCAGAGCCTTGCCATTCAATCTTATTAATCTCTTGCTTATTAGTGGTTTAGCTTTGTGTGCTGGCCACGACAGAGCTTTGCCACTCAATCTTATTAATTTCTTACTTATTAGTGGTCTAGGTTTTGTGTGCTGGCCGCGGCAAAGCCTTGCCACTCAATCTTATTAATCTCGTGCTTATTAGTTGTCTAGGTTTGTGTGCTGGCCATGGCAAGACTTGCCACTCAATGTTATTAATCTCTTGCTTATTAGCGATCTAGCTTTGTGTGCTTATCAGGGCGGAGCCTTGCCACTTAATCTTATTAATCTCTTGTGTATTAGTGGTTTAGCTTTGTGTGCTGGCCACGGCAGGCTTGCCACTCAATTTTATTAATCTCTTGCTTATTAGTGGTCTAGCTTTGTATGCTGGACACGGCAGAGCCTTGCCTATCAATCTTATTAATCACATGTGTATTAGTGGTTTAGCTTTGTGTGCTGGCCACGACAGAGCCTCGCCACTCAATCTTATTAATTTCTTGCTTCTTAGTGGTCTAAAGTTTGTGCCCACCACGGCAGAGCCTTGCCACTCAATCTTAATAATCTCTTGCTTATTAGTGGTCTAGCTTTGTATGCTGGACACGGCAGAGCGTTGCCACTCAATATTATTAATCTCTTGCTTATTAGTGGTCTAGCTTTGTCTGCTGGCCACGGCAAAGCCTTGCCACTCAATCTTATAAATCTCTTGTTTATTAGTTGTCTAGTTTTGGGTGCTGGCCACGGCAGAGACTTGCCACTCAATCTTATTAATTTCTTGCTTATTAGTGGTCTAGCTTTGTGTGCTGGCCAAGGCAGAGTCTTGCCACTCAATCTTATTTATCACATGTGTATTAGCCGTCTAGATTTGTGGCTGGCCACGGCAGAGTCTTGCCATTCAATCTTATTAATCTCTTGCTTATTAGTGATCCGGTTTTGTCTTCTGGCCATGGCAGACCCTTGCCACTCAATCTTCTTAATATATAGCTTTTGGTGGTCTAGCCTTGAGTGCTGGTACGGCAGAGCCTTGCCACTCAATCTTATTAATTTCTTGCTTATTAGTGGTCTAGCATTGTTTGCTGGCCACGGCAGATCCTTGCCACTCAATCTTATTAATCTCTTGTGTATAAGTGTTCTAGCTTTGTGTGCTGGCCACGTAGCCCAGGCAACGAAGCGTAAATAAAAATAATAAATCCGAAAGTTTTTAAATTTGGAGAAAATGTTTATAAGGGCTTACTCTTGAACCTGTCAACCGACTGTAGTGGCTACGCTGGCTAAAGCGCAGCATTAGGTCATGAGGCCAAGCTCTCTGCTGACTCGGTAGATGCGGGGGTTCGAGCCCCACCGTCGGCCGTCCTTGAAATGGTGGTTTTCCGTGGTTTCCCATTTTCAACACCAGGCAAATGCTGGGACGGTACCTTCTGACAGGCCACGGCCGCTTCCTTCCACATCCTTGCCCAGTTTCATTCACCATCATTCATTTCATCTCTCATTAACTCCTTTCATGAGGTTGGTGTCAGGAAGGGCATCCGGCCGTAAAAACCATCTCCACAAAGACTTCCATCGCATCTCAGCCCCGACCCCGTTGGAAAAACGGGAATTATAAGGGGTAGACATACCTACTCTTGAACCTGTCAAAAGACCTGACCAATTAAAGTTCCGCAATCGGCGCCATCTCGGAAAAAGGGTGCACTTTTATGGTTTTTTGACTGTATCTCTTTATTTATTAACTTTATCGAAAACATTGAAAGGATCAAAATTTGATAACATTCAAATCTCTACAAAAAAGGTTCAATTAATTATTTCATAAAACTAATATTTTCCGTGTGAATGTATGCTACGACAAAGTTGATGCAGATCGGGGAATCGCTCTCACTGTTGGCTTCAGCAGCAAAATATTAATTCAATGGCGCATAACGGTCCACATAAATATCTGTGGGAATTCTGCAAACAGAAATTTATATTCGTTACGTAAAATTCAGTCATTGTTATTATTTTTTTATTTTCCGCATTTTTTTAATTTACTCACTTTATTATTACGTTTGAGTGCGTCGTTTGTCTGCAGTCTCCCCGCATAGGAAGATCGTCTCAAGATTTTGGTTGACACTACCCTTTCTTCATTCGCGATATTGACCTCGTCTCCGTCTTCATTTTCTTCATCGAATATTTTCGATCCATTGAAGCAATCTCCATGACTATTATTGCAAACTGTTGTACAATCAATCCCTGCTTTTCTACACCCACACAACCCTGCACAGCCAGTTGTACATTTGCAAAAAATCAGTTTTAATATAGCTTCGGGTGCAATGGAGTCCATTGTTGTAATCGGACTGAAGTATCCTTGCACTCGTTTCCAACCCCATAATTCAGGGTGTAATTCATTTTCCAGCCATTTTTGCACTTGATTGTACACTCAAAAAGAATTTTGCCTGGATGCTCCTTCTGTTGGTGGTAGTGAGGCAATGTCGGGCTTTATTTTCGTTACAGATTTCGTGAAATAATGATATCGATGTTTATTTAAAGAATTGTCTGTAGAACGGGCACCGTAGATTGCAAGGAAAAAAACGTTCTCCAGCTTCAGCGATAACGTTGACACGCGCGGTGACCACCGCTCAACGCACACAGTCGATGACAAGACTGAGGAACCGAAAAGGTTCCCCGCATGCGCGGAATGGGGACCGGCCATGGATCTTAAACCTATGTTGTGTACCATTCGCATTTAGAACTAGATGGAGAACCAATTAGGAATGACCACATTCTTCGAGTAAAGGTTGAATAAAATAAAATTTAATTATCAAAAAACAAGACATAGCAAAAGGGGACGTGAGGGGTGCATGAAATGGTAAGATGAGGGATGATGGGCCTGTAATTAAAAATGTACACATCATATCAAAACAAGTAAATACAAGTATAGAAATAAATCAGGTAATAAAGATAAGAAAACCGAGAGATGCCTAACGTGTTGTAGATTGGAGGTCGTTTAAAGATAAACTCAAATTAATAAACGGGGGAGATACCAAATAAGTTAACAATAATGCAAATAGTACTTTCTTCCCACCACAGGCTGACTACATAACGTAGTCAGGAGAAATCTTCTAGGAAGCTTATGAAGTCATGTTACCCAAGAATAGGAAAATCCCGCCCTTTAAAACAAAGTATGTCACTCCACAAACATAACCAAAGAGCAATACGTAAACCCAACACACGCAAATGACGAACAAACCAACGAGGCATAAATAATTACAAGACTACATATAGGCTATGACATACAAATCCCTAAAAACGAAAGCTACTACAGACACACCCAAAGAAACATAAATTACAAAATGACTTCACATGCTACCTGAATAAATCTCCTTTTCGGAAAAAAGCACGAGACTCGGTTATCTTACGGAAGACAAAATGGGAGTCGATTGCAGTCCCGGACACATACAATGAACACACATTCCACCGTCTCGAAAGGCTAACCCATACATCTCATTTAATAAGTGTAATGAGTTCACGTGTTGTTTCTCGTCTGAAGCCGCGCAAAACAAGAACAGGAATGCCATGACCCTTGGCTTTCAGTCGAGACCCACTTAAACGATTAACATTAACCCACCCTTAATATCACGTCTAGAACCGTAATTATAAAATGAACAGTGTTTCGGACCAAAACATAGGCGATGCAAGCCCAGTCCTCAAGGAAAGAAAAAACCAAAATAGGCATTCTTGAGGTGCACAAATGACTGGCATCTAAAAAAAACCCTTAAAGAAGCAACCAAATAGATGTGTGTCCCAACAATACAGATATATAGACACAAGGTCATCCAATGCGATGGACACACACCCTTCTCCGTCAAGACACGTAAACTAAAACTAAAATAACTAATCCCCAATAGCACTCCAGAGCACCCATATACTCCCAAGGAATTGGAAATTAGTTAGAAACACTTCTCATGATTAGAATTACGTTTCGTGACAAACACACGCAAAGGACACGCACAGAACAAGAAATAACCAAAAGAACAGAAACAACAACATACCCTTAAAACATAAACCCAAAATAACAGCACGGTTCCTCATCACACATTTCTATATAAGAGAGAGGAACAAATACCAACAGAATAACCAAACATAATATAAACGACCTCCCATCTAGAAAGGGGGCAAGTTATCACTTGAAAGTAGGTGGACAATTTTATATTAACTTAACTTCACGTTACACATATTCATGCATGTTGACACTTCAAAATACATAGGCCTAAGGACTTAGCTTTTCCAGAGACGGTCTGAAGATCTCGTCGACAGGTTCGAAATACATACGTATATATTTTCATGCTACAACCAGGTCTGCATTAGAATAAGCATGGTGAATAGAATTGAGAGCGAGGACGTTGTACACATATTTATATATAATTTCCGGTCTTCATGTCAAAACATTTTTTGCGTCTTACAGATTTTAAACTAGACATCATGGTTCTCGATTTTCATCTCTCATCATAACAATTTAGGTCTGCTAACAATCGCCGAAGTCGTGTTCCTTCGTTATAGACGGATTCTTCATCGCGGGCGTTTTCCATTTCAAGACGAGCCGAAATTACGATCTTTTAGATGTTTTTAGAAATGACCGCTAGATGGACACGGCGTCAAAATATCGAAAATAGAAACGGTACATCTCTTCCACGCCCCAATCTTGGACGCAGTTTACAAGTCCGACGTACAATGTAGAAAAGCAATCACTGTCATGTATTCATGTTGACATTTATCAGCTGGTAACGTGACTGTCATTTGTCTGCATCACGTGATAGTCGGGCCCTGACGTAACACGGAGCAGAGAGGATTGTGGGTTGTATCAATGGCCAGACGTCAGAATAAGTCACAGCTGATTTGTAATAGCTCGCCAAAGAGATAGTAAGGAATGGCAGGACGGGGTCCACAGACGAAGATTTCAAGGAAGGCCGAATAACGTTTTAAATAGCAGTCATATGTATTGTCGAAGTAGAGAAAGTTCGTGTCAAACAGTTCTTACGCAGTTTAGTAGCCTAGTTAAGTCTCCCACTACACTTGCCAGTAGCCCACACTTTTTCAATTGTGAAAACGAATTGCAATACAATACACGTTATGTAGCCAACAGAAAGGCACGACCTAGCTTAGGACATCTCTAAGTTCCAAGGAATTTACAAAATAATTTAACAAAAAGGTCATAACAACCAATACATGAAAAATGCAGTCATCACATAATTAATCTCCCAATATTCAAAATGTGAAATTGACACAAGCACGCTATCTGCTACCAACTGACACACGCGGTGACCACCGCTCAACGCACACAGTCGATGACAAGACTGAGGAACCGAAAAGGTTCCCCGCATGCGCGGAATGGGGACCGGCCATGGATCTTAAACCTATGTTGTGTACCATTCGCATTTAGAACTAGATGGAGAACCAATTAGGAATGACCACATTCTTCGAGTAAAGGTTGAATAAAATAAAATTTAATTATCAAAAAACAAGACATAGCAAAAGGGGACGTGAGGGGTGCATGAAATGGTAAGATGAGGGATGATGGGCCTGTAATTAAAAATGTACACATCATATCAAAACAAGTAAATACAAGTATAGAAATAAATCAGGTAATAAAGATAAGAAAACCGAGAGATGCCTAACGTGTTGTAGATTGGAGGTCGTTTAAAGATAAACTCAAATTAATAAACGGGGGAGATACCAAATAAGTTAACAATAATGCAAATAGTACTTTCTTCCCACCACAGGCTGACTACATAACGTAGTCAGGAGAAATCTTCTAGGAAGCTTATGAAGTCATGTTACCCAAGAATAGGAAAATCCCGCCCTTTAAAACAAAGTATGTCACTCCACAAACATAACCAAAGAGCAATACGTAAACCCAACACACGCAAATGACGAACAAACCAACGAGGCATAAATAATTACAAGACTACATATAGGCTATGACATACAAATCCCTAAAAACGAAAGCTACTACAGACACACCCAAAGAAACATAAATTACAAAATGACTTCACATGCTACCTGAATAAATCTCCTTTTCGGAAAAAAGCACGAGACTCGGTTATCTTACGGAAGACAAAATGGGAGTCGATTGCAGTCCCGGACACATACAATGAACACACATTCCACCGTCTCGAAAGGCTAACCCATACATCTCATTTAATAAGTGTAATGAGTTCACGTGTTGTTTCTCGTCTGAAGCCGCGCAAAACAAGAACAGGAATGCCATGACCCTTGGCTTTCAGTCGAGACCCACTTAAACGATTAACATTAACCCACCCTTAATATCACGTCTAGAACCGTAATTATAAAATGAACAGTGTTTCGGACCAAAACATAGGCGATGCAAGCCCAGTCCTCAAGGAAAGAAAAAACCAAAATAGGCATTCTTGAGGTGCACAAATGACTGGCATCTAAAAAAAAACCTTAAAGAAGCAACCAAATAGATGTGTGTCCCAACAATACAGATATATAGACACAAGGTCATCCAATGCGATGGACACACACCCTTCTCCGTCAAGACACGTAAACTAAAACTAAAATAACTAATCCCCAATAGCACTCCAGAGCACCCATATACTCCCAAGGAATTGGAAATTAGTTAGAAACACTTCTCATGATTAGAATTACGTTTCGTGACAAACACACGCAAAGGACACGCACAGAACAAGAAATAACCAAAAGAACAGATACAACAACATACCCTTAAAACATAAACCCAAAATAACAGCACGGTTCCTCATCACACATTTCTATATAAGAGAGAGGAACAAATACCAACAGAATAACCAAACATAATATAAACGACCTCCCATCTAGAAAGGGGGCAAGTTATCACTTGAAAGTAGGTGGACAATTTTATATTAACTTAACTTCACGTTACACATATTCATGCATGTTGACACTTCAAAATACATAGGCCTAAGGACTTAGCTTTTCCAGAGACGGTCTGAAGATCTCGTCGACAGGTTCGAAATACATACGTATATATTTTCATGCTACAACCAGGTCTGCATTAGAATAAGCATGGTGAATAGAATTGAGAGCGAGGACGTTGTACACATATTTATATATAATTTCCGGTCTTCATGTCAAAACATTTTTTGCGTCTTACAGATTTTAAACTAGACATCATGGTTCTCGATTTTCATCTCTCGTCATAACAATTTAGGTCTGCTAACAATCGCCGAAGTCGTGTTCCTTCGTTATAGACGGATTCTTCATCGCGGGCGTTTTCCATTTCAAGACGAGCCGAAATTACGATCTTTTAGATGTTTTTAGAAATGACCGCTAGATGGACACGGCGTCAAAATATCGAAAATAGAAACGGTACAACGTCGTGTGAAGAATCACGGTTGTTGAAACTTTCAGCGATATCATGTAACTCTTTAGTTTTGTTAAATAACTTTACGCACCTAACTTTTCCTTTATTGAAAATCGCTGAAGTAGTGTCACAGCCACTAAAGGCATGCTAGAAAAGAATGTTGTTCGCATGCCCTGATGATTGTACTGCTGTGATGAATACACTCTTCTCACGATTTTTCCATTGCCCGGTTTGATATATATATATATATATATATATATATATTTTACCGATGGAGCCAATGCAACCAGCAAAACTAAAAGATCAGCATCTTCGCCACTAATAATCCATGTTACTTTTTGATGAAGATGATTGGATTGCAGTGTTTACGACCAAAATCCTGCATCATCTGTGCTCTGTCGACATCGTATTCCCTGATCGTTTAGCTTGGTTGATAGCATGCCAATTAACCTGCTTTTGTTTTTGTCGCTTGAAAGAAATTGATCCTGCCGAACGTTGATTCTCATAGTTTCTTCAAAATTGATGTCCGTAGACTTTTTAGCCGCAGATTGGTGATTTTGCTCAGTTTTCTTTGTACTGTCATTGGTATTGGTATTGGAATAGCCATCAAATACTACTGTGCAATTTTTACCGTAATGCCTCTGAATATAAGTAATATAGCTTGCGCAAATTATGAAGAAGTTTGTACGCACTGAAATATAGTGATACTGGAATGCTCCAACGCGACCAATGGGGAGAAGTATTACTATATTTCAGTGTTTGTATGCCAGAGCTATCGTTAGGTACTTTACAAAAACATACGACTATACTCTCGACAGGATGTAACAGTAGTATACCTGACCCAAAACTATCCATATTTACACAGGACACACTGTTATGATTCTTAAGCTGTGCGTAGATTGGTTGTGTGGAGCAATTATCCGATCTGCTTCAAGATCGTCGAGGGGCGTGGTGGCTCAGCGGTCTAGCTGTATGCCTCTCACCAAGGCGGTCCAGGTTCGATTCCCGGTCAATGCATGTGAGATTTTCGAAGTGAAATGCCATGTCCTGTGGTTCGGATTCCACGTAAAAAGGAGGTCCAGTGGCTCATGATCTCGAGATTAACGGTCACGTTAAACTACAAGCTTGCTTTTTCAAGATCGTCGTCCATTTACTCGGTAAATGTTGGTTTTATGAAACAACTGAATTGAACCTCTTTTGTAGAGAATTAAATGTTCTCAAGATTTGATCCCTACAACGTTTTTGAAAAATTTAATAAATAAATAGTTATAGACTAAAAACTATAAAAGTGCAAACTTTTTCCAAGATGGCGGCTATTGCGGACCTTTAATTGGGCAGGACATTTGACAGGATCAATAGTAAACTCTAATAAACATTTTTACCAAATTTCAAAATTTTAGTATTTATTATTTTTATAAGCTGTAATTCGGCCTTCATTGCCTGGGCTAACGTCAGAACCCTGCTACTCAATCTTATTATCTCTTGCTTATTAGTGTTCTTGCTTTGTGTGCTGGCCATGGCAGAGTCTTGCCATTCAATCTTATTAATCTCTTGCTTATTAGTGGTCTAGCTTTGTGTGTTGGCCATGGCAAATTTTAGCCACGCAATCTTATTAATCTCTTGCTTATTAGTGGTCTAGCTTTGTGTGCTGGCCACGACAGTCTTACCACTCAATTTTATTAATCTCTTGCTTATTAGTGGCCTAGCTTTGTATGCTGAACACGGCAGAGCCTTGCCAATCAATCTTATTAATCTCTTGCTTATTAGTGGTCTAGCATTGTTTGCTGGCCAAGGCAGAGCGTTGCCACTCAATCTTAGTAATCTCTTGTGTATTAGTGGTCTAACTTTGTATGCAGGCCATGGCAGAGCCTTGCCAATCAATCTTATTAAACTCTTGTTTATTAGTGGTCTAGCTTTGTGTGCTGGCCACGGCAGAGGGTTGTCACTCAATCTTAGTAATCTATTGTGTATTAGTAGTCTAGCTTTGTGTGCTGGCCACGGCAGACCCTTGCCACTCAATCTTATTAATATCTTGCTTATTAGTGGTCTAGCCTTGAGTGCTGGTACGGCAGAGCCTTGCAACTCAATCTTACTAATCTCTTGCTTATTATTGGTCTAGCTTTGTGTGCTGGCCACGACAGTCTTGCCACTCAATTTTATTAACCTCTTGCTTTTTAGTGGTCTAGCTTTGTATCCTGGACACGGCAGAGCCTTGCCTATCAATCTTATTAATCTCTTGCTTATTAGTGGTCTAGCTTTTTGTGCTGGCCACGGCAGAGCGTTGCCACTCAATCTTAGTAATTTCTCGTGTATTAGTTGTCTAGCTTTGTGTGCTGGTCACGGCAGAGTCTTGCCATTCAATCTTATTAATCACATGTGTATTAGTGGTCTAGATTCATGTGCTGGCCACGGCAGAGTCTTGCCATTCAATCTTATTAATCTCTTGCTTGTTTGTGGTCTAGCTTTGTGTGCTGGCCACGGCAAATTCTAGAGACTCAATCTTATTAATCTCTTTCTTAATAGAGGTCCGGGTTTGTGTGCTGGCCATGGCAGACCCTTGCCACTCAATCTTATTAATATCTTGCTTATTGGTGGTCTAGCCTTGTGTGCTGGTACGGCAGAGCCTTGCCACTCAATCTTATTAATCTCTTGCTTATTAGTGCTCTAGCTTTGTGTGCTTATCACGGCAGAGCGTTGCCACTCCATTTTATTAATCTCTAGCTTAGTAATGGTCTAGCTTTGTGTGCTGGCCACGGCAAAGCCTTGCCACTCAATTTTATTAATCTCTTGCTTATTAGTTGTCTAGCTTTGTGTGCTGGCCAAGGCATAGACTTGCCACTCAATCTTATTAATCTCTTGCTTAATAGTGGTCCAGCTTTGTGTGTTGGTCACGGCAGAGCCTTGCCACTTAATTTTATTATTCTCTTGTTTATTAGTGGTTTAGCTTTGTGTGCTGGCCACGACAGAGCCTCGCCACTCAATCTTATTAATTTCTTGCTTATTAGTGGTCTACCTTTTTGTGCTGGCCGCGGCAGAATCTTGCCATTCAATCTTATTAATCACATGTGTATTAGTGGTCTAGATTTATGTGCTGGCCACGGCAGAGTCTTGCCATTCAATCTCATTAATCTCTTGCTTATTAGCAGGGACGGATTTACATATCTGCCGCCCCTAGGCACATTCTGACAGCTCGCCTTCCCCCTGCCCGCGCTGGTCGTCCAGGGGTGGGGGTGGCACCTGAGAGTGATCCTTTAAATCACGCACGCACACAAATGCAGCCGACCGGCTAATGAATCATCTACGGTAACTCATCGGACGGTTGGCTGTATTTGTGTCCGAGTAAGGGTAAGCCGTCTGGACGGCTGAGTATAGGATACATCTCGCACGTCATTTTAATTTTAGTCATTGTGGATTGTATATAAAGTAGATTGATTATTAAAAAACGTAATCTAAATTGTGGGGTTGATGTTGATAGAAACTAAAAGTTATTGATCTAAAATTGATTTAATTACATAAGAATTAAGAATATTCTTACAAACTGGCATATTTCCAATAGGCTATATTTACTCAATAGAAAAGTTTCCTTTATACTTGGATAAAGTTTTAAAGCGATTGTTAAGTCTTTCTTAATACGAGGGAAAACAGTATCAGCTACAGTAAATGATACATCAAGTCTATTAAAGATTTGACAATTTTTAAAAACATAATTCGATGTTCATAATTAAGAACAAAATTAGTTATTAAAAATTAGCAAATCAATACACATATCTTATGCATCAATACAGTACATCTGCAACAGCGGCGTTTTTCCTTTACATAGATTTTCACCTGGATTTCATAATTGAGAACTCCTCTGGAACTTCCATCATGAATACCGTTTCCAGACTATTCAATGCTCTCAAAAGTCCCGTGGCTTCACTTCTCACCAACGGCTTCTCATTAGTGTTCTCTTCAAAGTCCTTTAAAGCCAGAATAACACCGTCTAAGTTTTCACAAAGCCCTTTACATGCACTTTTACGAGCACTCCATCTTGTTTCAGACAAACCCTTAAGAGTTTTACTTTCAGATTGACTAAAGGTAACTAGAATTTCCCATCTCTTAGTAGATGCAACAAAAACGTTGTAAACATTTTGTATAAGGTTAAAGAAAGCACATGCTTCTGGACAACAGTGCAGCACACGTACCTACAAGGTTAAGTGAATGTGCCGAACAAGGAACAAACAGTGCTTTGGGATGTTCATCCTTTATTCTAGCTTGTAAGCCATTATACACGCCTGACATGTTGCTAGCATTATGGCATGATTGCCCTCTACAGTCGGATAGATCAATGGCATTTGATCCTAAAACAGCCATAACAACATTGGCTAAGTCTTCGGATTTGTACCCAGTATTCGACAAAAACATGAGAAAACGTTCAACAGGATTGCCATTTTCTTCTACAAACCACAAAACAAATGAAAGCTGATCAGTGTGACTTATGTCAGGCGTTGAATCCACTATTATGGAGTAATACTTCGCTTGTTTCGATTCATTGATTATGATATCTCTAACTTTAGAGGCTAACAGTAAAATTACCTCATTGCAAATGAATGAAGACAGATAGGACGTTTTCCCTGAACCTGGATTACCAAATTTACGTATGTGTTCAGCGAGGAGAGCCTCCGTGGCTTAGGCGGCAGCACGCCGGCCTCTCACCGCTGGGTCCGTGGTTCAAATCCCGGTCACTCCATGTGAGATCTGTGCTGGACAAAACGGAGGCAGACAGGTTTTTCTCCGGGTACTCCGGTTTTCCCTGTCAAAAATTTCATTCCAGCAACACTCTCCACTATCATTTCATTTCATGTCATTCATTTAATCATTGCCCCAGAGGAGTGCGACAGGCTTCGGCAGCCGGCACAGTTCATATCCTCGCCGCTAGATGGGGGCTTCATTCATTCCATTCCTGACCCGGTCGGAGACTGGAAGCAGGCTGTGGATTTTCATTGTTCAGCGAGGAAAGGATCGAATTCCGCTACTAATTCCAGTGACATCATTTACTCCCCATTGTGTAGAGACCTAAATGTTTCATCAGGTCCTCGAAACGGACGCACAGTGGGTCAAAATCAAAATCTAGGGGACAAAATAATTTTTACGTTTTAATCATGAATTTAGAGTGACAGCAACGTATATAATTTGTTTACTTCATAATAAACATCAGTTAAGACCTTTTTTAAACTACGTCTACACATGCAAGAAATTGTCTATGACTAGGATTTGGATAGAGCATTCAGTTATCTCTTCAGAACAATTTTCTACCCCTAATTTACTTCTAACAAAGTCACAAAGTTCCACTTTTGACATAATCGTAGAACCCAGTACTTCAAACCGTTGTAAATGTGTGAGAACTGGTTGCGTGGCATCTTCTAAAACGTAAAATAACTAAGTAAGTTGCAAAAAGATGCGAAAAATCTTATAACAGGCGTAAACTACAAGACTTTATCTACTTTCTAACATTAAGTAGAAAGTGACGCAGAGTGACGCGACAAACTAAAAATCTAAGTGAAAATATAATTTTAAAAATAATAGTTAAATATTATATAAAGCAAATATAGCTAAAAATACGTAACAATTTCGCCCATTAATAACTGAAACACGTTAGAAAGATCATACTTTCAGCTGCATGTTCCATCTTAAAGCGTCACACTAACCACAAAGACAACCCAACCACTTACATTCACTCTCCAATTCACACTGCTCGAACAGTGGTGACAGATTTACACTAAAATGCGTTTATATCCCAGAATAGTGAGCGGCAATTATATGAGAATGCTGTAGAAGTAATCAATTTTGATTTTTAATTTTGAAAATAAATAATTTTGTCCTCCTAGATTTCGATTTTGACCCACTGTGGGACGTCCTCTGCTTGCCAGCTTTTTCACCACAGCGAGCACTCTTTCCAAAACGTGTTTCCAATACTTCCTTTCAGTTTCGACGATAGAATCGTATTGACTGTCTAACGTTCCAATTCTTCTCTTGCGGATCAAAAGTGCCAGTTCAGAATTGATGTGTTCTGTGAGCTTTCGCTCCAATATTTTTCCAATCAGAAACACCTTCACTGGCTAGTTTAGAACACGTCTTCTGAAAGCCAAATAATCTGCAGGAAGCGCAAAATACCGAACCTGTACTTTTTGAATACACCAAGTAATCTCTTGAAATGAGTTCTCCATTTTGTAATTTCCTACTAAAGATTTGTTTATTTAAATATCTGGTTTTATTGCCAGAATCCCTTTTAGAGTTTTTAAAATCACAATCTTTATTCTGATTGATTCCTCTGTGTAATAGTACTTCGATCGTGGTGCCATTTATTTTCCACTCAATGGGGTCGTCACTAACAGTACAAATTATATCAGTTTGTTGTGAAACGGAATCATTTGAACTTTTCCTTATTTGTGCACTATCGGAACTACGTTCGTTATCACCACTCAATATAAAATTATCCATTTCAGTGGCACTTGTTCCTTGATCATTATTTTCATTGTTTGAACCACTTTCGGTGACATTGTACTGTTCCCAAGATGAGCAGCCTTTTCCACTCAGTCCACTCTCGTTGGATTTTTCAAGAGAAAAAAAACTGTCAACCGTCTTAATATTTTCCAGGTTAGTTTCTTTTTCAGGGTTTTCACTTGCGATTTTTCGGTAACTTGAACCGCTAAGCTTCCGACGTTTTTCACTCATTGGTATTTTTTAGTTCAACATTATAAAAAAAAATATTATAACACACTTACTTTATCTTAGCGATGTGGCAATGTGAACGACTTGGTAAGGATAACAACTGAACGTGAAGACGTTAAGAGAACGACTAATACACGAGCTTTGACAGTCTGCTGTATCCCCACTGACAGGCAGTGTTGCCAGTCCGTTGAACTACCGGCATAAATATACCCATATTAAATAAAACAAAACTTCACACTTGACTTGAAAAAGAGATTTTTTTCGTTTATGAATTGTATTTATATTTCAAATATACGTGAGAAAATGCAAACTATGCTCCCTAAGACTGCCGTTCTCGGTCACCGCACCTGGCGCTTGGCGTGGTGGCACCGGCAATTCACCCGATGCCGCTGCGCCCGGCGCCCGTCAGACGTCGGGCTAGCCGCCCCCGCACGCCCCAAGCCGTGCCGCCCCTAGGCACGTGCCTAGTGTGCCTAGTGGGAAAACGTCCCTGCTTATTAGTGGTCTAGCTTATTGTGCCCTCCACGGCAGAGCCTTGCCACTCAATCTTATTAATCTCTTGCTTATTAGCGGTCTAGCTTTGAGTGCTGGCCACGACAGTCTTGCCACTCTACTTTATTAATCTCTTGCTTATTAGTGGTCTAGCTTTGTATGCTGGACACGGCAGAGCCTTGCCTATCAATCTTATTAATCTCTTGCTTATTAGTGGTCTAGATTTGTGAGCTGGCCAGGCAGAGCGTTGCCACTCAATCTTAGTAATCTCTTGTGTATTAGTGGTCTAGCTTTGTGTGCTGGCCACGGCAGAGTCTTGCCATTCAATCTTATTAATCTCTTGCTTATTAGTGGTCTAGCTTTGTGTGCTGGCCACGGCAAATTCTAGAGACTCAATCTTATTAATCTCTTGCTTAATAGAGGTCCGGGTTTGTGTGCTGGCCACGGCAGACCCTTGCCACTCAATCTTATTAATATCTTGTTTATTGGTGGTCTAGCCTTGTGTGCTGGTACGGCAGAGCCTTGCCACTCAATCTTATTAATCTCTTGCTTATTAGTGCTCTTGCTTTTTGTGCCGACCACGGCAGAGCGTTGCCACTCAATTTTATTAATCTCTTGCTTATTAGTGGTCTAGTTTTGTGTGCTGGCCACGGCAAAGCCTTGCCACTCAATCTTATTAATCTCTTGCTTATTAGTTGTCTAGCTTTGTGTGCTGGCCACGGCAGAGACTTGCCACTCAATCTTATTAATCACATGTGTATTAGCGGTCTAGATTTGTGGCTGGCCATTCAATCTTATTAATCTCTTGCTTATTTGTGATCCGGTTTTGTGTACTGGCCACGGCAGACCCTTGCTACTCAATCTTCTTAATATCTAGCTTATTGGTGGTCTAGCCTTGAGTGCTGGCCACGGCAGAGCCTTGCCACTCAATCTTATTAATCTCTTGCTAAATAGTGGTCTAGCTTTGTGTGCTGGCCACGGCAGAGTCTTGCCACTCAATCTTATTAATCTCTTGTGTATTAGTGGTCTAGCTTTATGTGCTGGCCACGACAGAGACATGCCACTCAATCTTATTGATCTCTTGCTAGATAGTGGTCTAGCTTTGTGTGCTGGCCACGGCCGAGTCTTGCCACTCAATCTTATGAATCACTTGTGTATTAGTGGTCTAGCTTTGTGTGCTGGCCACGGCAGAGTCTTGCCACTCAATCTTATGAATCACTTGTGTATTAGTGGTCTAGATTTGTGTGCTGGCCACGGCTGAGTCTTGCCACTCAATCTTATGAATCACTTGTGTATTAGTGGTCTAGCTTTGTGTGCTGGCCACGGCAGAGTCTTGCCACTCAATCTTATGAATCACTTGTGTATTAGTGGTCTAGATTTGTGTGCTGGCCACGGCTGAGTCTTGCCACTCAATCTTATTAATCCCTTGCATATTAGTGGTCCAGCTTTATGTGCTGGCCTTGGAAGAGCCTTGCCATTCAATGTTATTAATCTCAGGCTTATTCGTGGTCTAGCTATGTGTTCTGGCTATGGCGAGTCCTGCCACTTAATCTTATTAATCTCTTGCTTATTAGTGGTCTGGCGTTGTTTGCTGGCCACGGCAGAGTCTTGCCACTCAATCTTATTAATCTCTTGCTTGTTAGTGATCTAGTTTTGTGTGCTGGCCACGGCAGAGCCTTGAAACTCAATCTTATTAATCTCTTGCTTATTAGTGGTCTAGCTTTGTGTGCTGGCCACGGCAAATTCTAGAGACTCAATCTTATTAATCTCTCGCTTAATAGAGGTCTGGCTTTGTGTGCTGGCCACGGCAGAGATTTGCACCTCAATCTGATTAATGCCTTGTGTATTAGTGGTCTAGCGTTGTGTGCTGGCCACGGCAGAGACTTGCGACTCAGTCTAATTAATCTCTTGCTTATTAGTGGTCTAGCTTATTGTGCTGGCCACGGCAGAACCTTGCCAATTAATCTTATTAATCTCTTGTGTATTAGTGGTTTAGCTGTGTGTGCTGGTTACGACAGAGACTTGGCACTCAATCTTATTAATCTCTTGTTTATTAGTGGTCTAGCTTTGTCTGCTGGCCACGGCAGATCCTTGCCACTCAATGTTATTAATCTCTTGTGTATTAGTGGTCCAGCTTTGTGTGCTGGCCACGGCAAATCTTTGCCACTCAATCTTATTAATCTCTTGCTTTTGGTGGTCTAGCTTTGTGTGCTGGCCACGGCAGAGCCTTGCCACTCAATCTTATTAATCTCTTGTGTATTAGTGGTCTTTCTTTGTGTGCTGGCCACGGTAGAGCCTTGCCACTCAATCTTATTAATCTGTTGTGTATTAGTGGTCTAGTTATGTGTGCTGTCCACGGCAGAGACTTTCCACTCAATCATATTAATCTCTTGCTTATTAGTGGCCTAGCTTTGTTTGCTGGCCACGGCAGAGCCTTGCCACTCAATCTTATTAATCTTTTGTTTATTAGTGGTCTAGATTTTTGTGCTGGCCACGGCAGTGCCCTGCCACTGAAACTTATTAATCTCTTGCTTATTAGTGGTCTAGCTTTGTGTGCTGGCCACGGCAGAGCCTTGCCACTCAATCTTATTAATCTCTTGTTTATTCGTGGTCTAGCTTTGTGTGCTAACCACGGCAGAGCCTTGCCGCTCAATCTTATTACTTTCTTGCTTATTAGTAGTTTAGCTTTGGGTGCTGGCCAAGGCAGAGCCTTGCCATTCAATCTTATTAATCTCTTGCTTATTAGTGGTCTTGCTTTGTGAGCTGGCCACGGCAGAATCTTGCCACTCAATTTTATTAATCACTTGCTTGTTAGTGGTCTTGCTTTGTGTGCCTGCCACGGCAGAGTCTTGCCTCTCAATCTTATTAATCTCTTGCTTATTAGTGGTCTAGTATTGTTTGCTGGCCACGGCAGATCCTTGCCACTCAATCTTATTAATCTCTTGTGTATAAGTGGTCTAGCTTTGTGTGCTGGCCACGTAGCCCAGGCAACGAAGCGTAATTAAAAATAATAAATCCGAAAGTTTTTAAATTTGGAGAAAATGTTTATAAGGGCTTACTCTTGAACCTGTCAACCGACTGTAGTGGCTACGCTGGCTAAAGCGCAGCATTAGGAAATGAGGCCAAGCTCTCTGCTGACTCGGTAGTTGCGGGGATTCGAGCCCCACCGTCGGCCGTCCTTGAAATGGTTTTCCGTGGTTTCCCATTTTCTACACCGGGCAAATGCTGGGACGGTACCTTCTGACAGGCCACGGCCGCTTCCTTCCACATCCTTGCCCAGTTTCATTCACCATCATTCATTTCATCTCTCATTAACTCCTTTCATGAGGTTGGTGTCAGGAAGGGCATCCGGCCGTAAAAACCATCGCCACAAAGACTTCCATCGCATCTCAGCCCCGACCCCGTTGGAAAAACGGGAATTATAAGGGGTAGACATACATACTCTTGAACCTGTCAAAAGACCTGACCAATTAAAGGTCCGCAATCGGCGCCATCTCGGAAAAAGGGTGCACTTTTATGGTTTTTTGACTGTAACTCTTTATTTATTAACTTTATCGAAAACATTGAAGGGATCAAAATTTGATAACATTCAATTTTCTACAAAAAAGGTTCAATTCCAGAGACCCGTAACTTAACGAAATGAACGTTATTAACGCTGAGTTTAACGTTACGTTACACGTTACGTAACGTGGAACTGATGTGGCTTGGTAACGTTACTATTGCCTGTACCGCAACTAACGTTATATTCAAGTGTAACGTTACAGCAGTAACGTAACAGTTGTACCGTAGGCATTGATCGGTACAGTAGAGACGGTACAGACTGTAACGTTACATTTCATATAACGTCAGTTCTGGAACAGGCATTAGTAACGTTACAGCTATTCCGCATGTGTTGTACCGCGAGCATTGGACGACAGAGTAGATATGGTACAAGCTGTAACGTTACGTTTGGATCTCGTAGCAGTTTCGGTACGGCCATGTGTAACGTTAATCCAAGCTGTACCGTATGTTTCAATCGGTACAGCACGCGGCCCGGGTGCAAGGAATCAAATATGGCGGGGCAGAGTTATGAAGTAAAGTGTGCTATTTTACGATTTGATTAATCATAAAGATTTAAGAAATAAAATTTCACTAAGCCGCCGTCCGTCAACAGAGTGTGTAATCAGACTTCTGTTTTAATGGTCCTGGGTTCGATTCCCATCTCTTCCAGGAATTACATTTAGCCTGAGTGAGGATAATTGAGAAGAGGTAGGTTAGATTCCCACCTTAGCTATCCTGTAGATGGTATGGCGTGGTTTCCTACTTCTACGCCAGGCAAATGCCCGGATTGTTCCCAACTGAAGGTGACGGTCATTTCCTTCCAAATCCTAGCTTCAATTACAAATACACACATTACCACAGGCAACACAATGGCATGGGTTACCAGAGATATTCCTCACACACATATAAGATAAGAATGCTAAAAATAATAAATATTTTTAATAATATAAATACGAATGTCGCCTCCGTAGCGTAGTGGTCAGCATGGTCGGCTGCCCCCGGAGGTCCTGGGTTCGATTCCTGGGTCTGCCACGAAATTTGAAAAGTGGTATGAGGACTAGAACGGGGTTTACTCAGCCTCGGGTGGTCCAAATGAGTAGAGGGGGTTCGATTCCAACCTCAGCCATCCTCGACGTGGTTTTCCGGGGTTTCCCACTTCGTCTTCGGGCAAATGCCGGGATGGTACCTACTGTCAGGCCACGGCCGCCTTCTTCCCTCTTCCTAGCCTATCCATCCCAATCTTACATCCCTTCCCATCCCTCATGAGGCCCCTGTTCGCTTTGCAGGTGAGGCCGCCTGGGCGAAGTGCTGATCACACCTCCCCAGTTGTATCCCTCCCGAACAGATGTTCCAAATTCCAGGACACTGCACATAGGGCGGTAGTGGTGAGTTCCCTCACTGAGTCCGTGGGAACCACCAACCTAGAGGGTAAATTGATTAAATAAAAAAAATAAAAATAAAATAAAAAATAATAATAATAATTATTATTATTATAATGATAATGTTGTCTGTACAAATAACAACGAAAAGAGCGTAATCAATGCTGGGTTTTGCGTAACGCTACAAGAGATGGTAGAGGTTGTAACAATGTACCGCCAGCATCGACCGTCAGAGAAGAAACGGTACAGGCTGTAACGTTAAGGTTGGATGTAGCCGCAGTTTCGGTACAGGGCTTGGTAACGTTACTGACATGTATACCGCCTGTTTGATTGGCTCAGCAGAGCGAGCTCTAAGGCATCAAAGATGGTGGAAGGTTGTCAATTGAGGGTAATATCCGCTGCTGATGGGCATTATTAATGCAAATCTGTCATTAAGATGCGTAACTGTAAGTTGAAAACATGCCAGGCACTGATGAATGCATTCCTGCCGGTCTTAATGATTGAACTGAAATCATTTGACCTTCAGCAATTGGGATTAAGTTACGTAGGCTACCTGTGAGTTTAGCGATATACTGGTAAAGTGTACGAGGGGTAAGGCTGTAGCTTCGTAACGGATGGATCCCGTGTTCAAGACGCCCTAGTGACCAAAATTTTATTTCTTTTTAAATGATTTTATTGTATCCATCCTACTTTGTGCTGTCTAATCTCTAAGTCGAAAACCATTAATATTCATCCTATTCGTGTAAAATATTAAAATTTGATAGCACAATGATATTCTCACTCCACAATAAATAATATTATAATTCTATTTTGGGTCGTTTCCGTTGTGTAGTGGGCAGCGTGCTTAGCTGCCAACCCGGAGGCCTGAAGTCCGATTCCTGGGTCTGCCTCGAAATTTTAAAAGCAGCATGATAGGAACGGGGTCTACTCAGACTCGGGTGGTCCGAATGAGTAGATAGTATTTGATTCCCACCTCAGCAATCCTCGAAGAGGTTTTCCGTGGTTTCCCACTTCGTCTTCGAACTAATGCCGGGATGGTATCTACCGTCAGGCCACGGGCGCCTCCTTCCCTCTTCCATATATATCCGTGCCATTCTTCACATCCCGTCCCGACCCTCATGAGACCCTCTATTCGCTTTGTAGGTGAGGCCGCCAGGGCGAGGCGCTAGTCCAGATTCTCCCCCAGTTGTATCTCCCAACTGGATATCAAGGTCCAGGACACTGCCCGTAGAGGCGATAAGGTTGTATCCCCCATGAGTCCGTGGGAGAAGCTTAACAGGAGGGTAATCTGACTAAGAAAAAGAAGAGATAAAACGAGACAAATAATTTTTTACCACTCTTATTGTAATTCATCACTCAAGTGTGTCAGATTTTTATTTCGATACAATCTGTTTGCAGACTGTTACGTAACACAAAATGTCCACAATAGTTGAAAGAAAGAAAATTATGCACAACAAGAATTCAATAGAGTTGTGTAAGCTCAGTTTGGAAGTGGACGTGTGTCTTTTACGATTTGTGAAAACCGGAAATATTTCAGGAATAAAATTACACAAAGTCACCTTGGGTGAACTGAGTGTGCAATGTTACTCCTCTATGAAAGGACCTGGGTTTGATCCCTATTTCTTCCAACAAAGATTTTCTAGCCTCAGTGCTAGAAAGTGTACACTAAGTTTAGTCAGTTAGTTAGATAGTTAGTTAGTTCTTTATTGAGGTTCAAAGAGGAGAAACTACGAGGTCATCGGCCCCAAGCACTACACTAAGCCTCGTGAGGATATTTTAGAAGAGATAGGTTAGATTCCTATCTAGCTATCCTGGAGGTCGAATGGCGTGGTTTCCTGCTTCAAAGCCAGGCAAATGCCCGGATGGTAGCTAAGTGAAGGCCACGGTCATTTCCTTCCCAAACCTAGACAAAATTACAAATACGCACATTACCACAGCCAACACAATGTCACTGGTTAACACACTGATTCCACACACACCTAAGACAATAATAATAATAATAAAAAATAATAATAATAATAATAATAATAATAATAATAATAATAATAATAATAATAATAATAATAAAAATAATAATAATAATATTAATAATGATAATGTTGTCGGTACGAATAACAACGAAATGAGCGTTATCAATGCTGGATTTTGCGTAACGCTACAAGAGATGGTAGAGGTTGTAACTTTGTACCGCCAGCATTGACTCTCAGAGAAGATACGGTACAGGCTGTAACGTTAAGGTTGGATGTAGCCGCAGTTTCGGTACAGGCTTGAGGAACGTTTCTCGCATGTGTACCGCCTGTTTGATTGGCTCAGCAGGGCGAGCTCCAAGCAATCTAAGATGGTGGACGGTTGACAATTGAGGGTGGTATCTGCTGTAGATGGGCATTATTAGAATACAAATCAGTCATTAGATACGTCACTGTAAGTTGAAAACATGCCAGGCACTGATGAATGCATTCCTGCCGGTCTTGAAGATTGAACTGAAATCATTCGACCTTCAGCCATTGCATTCGGATTCAGTTACGTACGCTACCTGTGAGTTGGTAGGTATACTAGAAAAGTGTAGGAGGGGTAAGACCGTAGCTTCGTAATGGATAGGTCCTGGGTTCAAGACACCTTAGTTACCAAAATTTTATTTCTTTTAAAATTATTTTATTGTATCCATCCGACTTTGTGCTGTCTATTCTCTGAGTCGGAAACCATTAATATTCATCCTATTCGTGTAAAATAATACAATTTGATAGCACTATGATATTTTCTTTCCACAATAAATAATTCTCCTTTACTTCCTTTCTTAGTCGTTTACCCTCCAGGTTGGTGGAACCAACGGACTCAGCGAGGGAACTCACACTACCGCCTCTACGGGCAGTGTCCTAGAGCTGTAAACATCAAATCGGAGTGGATACAACTGGCGAGGTGTGATTGGCACCTCGCCCAGGCGGCTGCATCTGCAAAGCGAACAGGGGCCTCATGAGGGAAGGTAAGGGATGGTCAGGATGGATAGGCAAGGAAGAGGGAAGGAGGCGGCCGTGGCCTTGAAGAAGGTACCATTTAGGCATTTGACCGAAGACGAAGTGGGAAACCACGGAAAACCACTTCGAGAATGGGTGAGGTGGGAATCAAACCCCTCTACTCATTTGGGCCACCCGAGGCTGAGTAGACCCCGTTCCAGTCCTCGAACCACTTTTGAAATTTCGTGGCAGAGCCGGTTATCGAACCCAGGACCTCCGGGGCGATAGCTAACCATGCTGACCGCAACGCTCAGTGTAAGCTCAGTTCGGAAGTGGACGTGTGTCTTTCATGATTTGTGGAATTCGGAAATATTTCAGAAATAAAATTACCCAAAGCCACCATCTATTAGATGAGTATGCAATGTGACTCCTCTTTTAAAGGACCGGGGTTCGATCCCCATCTCTTCCTGCAAAGATATTTCTAGCCACAGCGCTAGAAACTGTACAGCAAGCCTAGTCAGTTAGTTAATTAGTTAGTAGGTTATTGGGATTGAAAGGGGAGGAACTACGAGGTCAACGGCGCTAAACAGTACACTAAGCCACGTGAGGATAGTTTGGAAGAGATAGGCTAGATTCCTACCTAGCTATGCTGGAGGTGGAATGGCGTGGTTGCTACTTCAAAGCCAGGCAAATGCCCGGATGGTACCTAAGTGAAGGCCTCGATCATTTCCTTCCCAAACCTAGCCACAATTACAAATACGCACATTACCACAGCCAACACAATGCCACTGGTTAACACACTGATTCCACACACACCTAAGATAATAATAACATTATTAATAATAATAATAATAATAATAATAATAATGTTGTCGGTACGAATAACAAAGAAATGAGCGTTATCAATTATGGATTTTGCGTAACGCTACAAGAGTTGGTAGAGGTTGTAACTGTGTACCGCCAGCATTGACCCTCAGAGAAGAAACGGTACAGGCTGTAACGTTAAGGTTGGATGTAGCCGCAGTTTCGGTACAGGGCTTGGTAACGTTACTGACATGTATAACGGCTCTTTCGATTGGCTCAGCAAGGCTAGGTGCAAGGAATCAAACATGGTGGACGGTTGTCAATTGAGGGTGGTATCTGCTGTTGATGGGCATTATTAGAATACAAATCAGTCATTAAGATACGTAACTGTAAGTTGAAAACATGACAGGCACTGATGAATGCATTCCTGGCGGTCTTGAAGATTGAACTGAAATTATTCGACCCTCAACCATTGCATTCGGATCAGTTACGTAAGCTACCTGAGAGCTAGTCGATATACTGGAAAAGTGTCGGAGTGGTAAGGCTGTAGCTTCGTAACGGATAGGTCCTGGGTTCGAGACACCCTAGTGACCAAGAATTTATTTCTTTTAAAATTATTTTATTGTATCCATCCGACTATGTGCTGTCTATTCTCTGAGTCGGAAACCATTAATATATATCCTATTCGTGTAAAATAATACAATTTGATAGCACTATTATATTTTCACTCCACAATAAATAATTCTCCTTTACTTCTTTTCTTTTCTTAGTCGTTTAACCTCCAGGTTGGTGGAACCAACGGACTCAGCGAGGGAACTCACACTACCGCCTCTAAGGGCAGTGTCCTAGAGCTGGGAACATCTAATCGGGGTGGATACAACTGGTGAGGTGTGACTGGCCCCTCGCCCAGGCGGCCGCACCTGCAAAGCGAACAGGGGCCTCATGAGGGAAGGTAAGGGATGGTCAGGATGGATAGGCAAGGAAGAGGGAAGGAGGCGGCCGTGGCCTTGAAGAAGGTACCATCCCGGCATTTGACCGAAGACGAAGTGGGAAACCACGGAAATCCACTACGAGAATGGGTGAGGTGGGAATCGAACCTCTCTACTCATTTGGGCCACCCGAGGCTGAGTAGACCCCGTTCCAGTCCTCGGACCACTTTTCAAATTTCGTGGCAGAGCCGGTTATCGGACCCAGGACCTCCGGGGCGATAGCTAACCATGCTGACCGCTACGCTCAGTGTAAGCTCAGTTCGGAAGTGGACGTGTGTCTTTCACGATTTGTGGAATTCGGAAATATTTCAGAAATAAAATTACCCAAAGCCACCATCTATTAGATGAGTATGCAATGTGACTCCTCTTTTAAAGGACCGGGGTTCGATCCCCATCTCTTCCTGCAAAGATATTTCTAGCCTCAGCGCTAGAAACTGTACAACAAGCCTAGTCAGTTAGTTAATTAGTTAGTTAGTAGGTTATTGGGGTTGAAAGGGGACGAACTACGAGGTCATCGGCGCTAAACACAACACTAAGCCACGTGAGGAGAGTTTGGAAGAGATAGGTTAGATTCCTACCTAGCTATGCTGGAGGTGGAATGGCGTGGTTGCTACTTCAAAGCCAGGCAAATGCCCGGATGGTACCTAAGTGAAGGCCACGATCATTTCCTTCCCAAACCTAGTCACAATTACAAATACGCACATTACCACAGCCAACACAATGCCACTGGTTAACACACTGATTCCACACACACCTAAGATAATAATAACATTAATAATAACAATAATAATAATAATAATAATGTTGTCGGTACGTATAACAACGAAATGAGCGTTATCAATTATGGATTTTGCGTAACGCTACAAGAGTTGGTAGAGGTTGTAACTTTGTACCGCCAGCATTGACCCTCAGAGAAGAAACGGTACAGGCTGTAACGTTAAGGTTGGATGTAGCCGCAGTTTCGGTACAGGGCTTGGTAACGTTACTGACATGTATACCGGCTCTTTCGATTGGCTCAGCAGGGCTAGGTGCAAGGAATCAAACATGGTGGACTGTTGTCAATTGAGGGTGGTATCTGCTGTTGATGGGCATTATTAGAATGCAAATCAGTCATTAAGATACGTAACTGTAAGTTGAAAACATGCCAGGCACTGATGAATGCATTCCTGGCGGTCTTGAAGATTGAACTGAAATCATTCGACCTTCAAACATTGCATTCGGAATCAGTTACGTAAGCTACCTGTGATCTAGACGATATACTGGAAAAGTGTCTGAGGGGTAAGGCTGTAGCTTCGTAACGGATAGGTCCTGGGTTCGAGACACCCTATTGACCAAGATTTTATTTCTTTTAAAATTATTTTATTGTATCCATCCGACTTTGTGCTGTCTATTCCCTGGGTCGGAAACCATTAATATTTATCCTATTCGTGTAAAATAATACAATTTGATAGCACTATGATATTTTCACTCCACAATAAATAATTCTCCTTTACTTCTTTTATTTTCTTAGTCGTTTACCCTCCAGGTTGGTGGAACCAACGGACTCAGCGAGGGAACTCACCACTACCGCCTCTACGGGCAGTGTCCTAGAGCTGGGAACATCTAATCGGAGTGGATACAACTGGTGAGATGTGATTGGCACCTCGCCCAGGCGGCCGCACCTGCAAAGCGAACAGGGGCCTCATGAGGGAAGGTAAGGGATGGTCAGGATGGATAGGCAAGAAAGAGGGAAGGAGGCGGCCGTGGCCTTGAAGAAGGTACCATTTAGGCATTTGCCCGAAACGAAGTGGTAAACAACGGAAAACCACTTCAAGGATGGCTGAGGTGGGAATCGAACCCCCTCTACTCAATTGGAACACCCGAGGCTGAGTAGACCCCGTTCCAGTCCTCATACCACAATTCATATTTCGTGGCAGAGCCGAGAATCGAACCCAGGACCTCCAGGGCGGCAGCTAACCATGCTGACCGCTACGCGATGGAGGCGACTTCACAATAAATAATAATAATTATAATTTTATGTTGGGTCATCTCCGTTGTGTAGTGGGCAGCATGCTTAGCTGCCACCCCAGAGGCCCAAGGTCCGATTCCTGGGTCTGCTACGTAATTTGAAAAGCGGTATGAGTGGAACGGGGTCTACTCAGCCTCGGGTGGTCCAAATGATTCGAGGTTGTTTGATTCCCACCTCAGCCATCCCCGAAGTGGTTTTCCGCAGTTTCCCACTTCGTCTTCGGGCTAATGTCGGGATGGTATCTAACGTCAGGCCACGGCCGCCTCCTTCTCCGTTCCATGTTTAACCCTCCCATTCTTCCCATACTGTCCCGTCCCTCATGTGGCCCACTATTCGCTTTGCAGGTGAGGCCACCTGGGCGAGGCGCTAGTCCAGCCTCCCTCCCCAGTTGTATCCCATAATTGCATGTCAAGATCCAGGACAATGCCCGTAGAGGCAGTAAAGGCGGGATCATTCACTGAGTCCGTGGGAAAAGCCTACCTGGAGGATAGAAAAAGAAAAGGAATAAACGAAACAAATAATTTTATATTACACCTATAGTAATTCATCACTCAAGTGTGTCAGATTTTTAATACGATACAATTTGGATATTATATTAAAGACTGTTACGTAACTCAAAATGTCCAAGATAGTTGAGAGAAAGAAAATAATGCACAACAAGGAATCAAAGCACTTGTGTAAGCTCAGTTTGGAAGTGGACGCGTGTCTTTCACGATTTTTGGAATTCGGAAATATTTCAGAAATAAAATTACACAAATCCACCTTCCATAAGATGAGTGTACAATGTGACTCCTCTTTTAAAGGATCGGGGTTCCATCCCCATCTCTTCCTGCAAAGATAATTCTAGCCTCAGCGCTAGAAACTGTACACTAATCCTAGTTAGTTAGTTAATTAGTTAGTTAGTTATTGGGGTTGAAAGGGGAGGAACTACGAGGTCATCGGCGCTAACCACTAGACTAATCCACGTGAGGATAGTTTGGAAGAGATAGTTTAGATTCCTACCTAGCTATGCTGGAGGTGGAATGGCGTGATTCCCTACTTCAAAGCCAGGCAAATGCCCGAATGGTACCTAAGTGAAGGCCACGATCATTTCCTTCCCAAACCTAGCCACAATTACAAATACGCAAATTACCACAGCCAACACAATGCCACTGGTTAACACACTGATTCCACACACACCTAAGATAATAATAACATTAATAATAATAATAATAATAATAATAATAATGTCGGTACGAATAACAACGAAATGAGCGTTATCAATTATGGATTTTGCGTAACGCTACAAGAGTTGGTAGAGGTTGTAACTTTGTACCGCCAGCATTGACCCTCAGCGAAGAAACGGTACAGGCTGTAACGTTAAGGTTGGATGTAGCCGCAGTTTCCGTACAGGGCTTGGTAACGTTACTGACATGTATACCGGCTCTTTCGATTGGCTTAGCAAGGCTAGGTGCAAGGAATCACACATGGTGGACGGTTGTCAATTGAGGGTGGTATCTGCTGTTGATGGGCATTATTAGAATACAAATCAGTCATTAAGATACGTAACTGTAAGTTGAAAACATGACAGGCACTGATGAATGCATTCCTGGCGGTCTTGAAGATTGAACTGAAATCATTCGACCCTCAACCATTGCATTCGGATTCAGTTACGTAAGCTACCTGAGAGCTAGTCGATATACTGGAAAAGTGTCGGAGGGGTAAGGCTGTAGCTTCGTAACGGGTAGGTCCTGGGTTCGAGACACCCTAGTGACCAAGAATTTATTTCTTTTAAAATTATTTTATTGTATCCATCCGACTATGTGCTGTCTATTCTCTGAGTCGGAAAACATTAATATTCATCCTATTCGTGTAAAAATAATACAACTCGATAGCACAATGATATTTTCACTCCACAATAAATAATTCTTCTTTTCTTTTCTTAGTTGTTTATCCTCCAGGTTGGTGGAACCAACGGACTCAGCAAGGGAACTCACCACTACCGCCTCTACGGGCAGTGTCCTAGAGCTGGGAACATCTAATCGGAGTGGATACAACTGGTGAGATGTGATTGGCACCTCGTCCAGGCGGCCACACCTGCAAAGCGAACAGGGGCCTCATGAGGGCAGGTAAGGGATGGTCAGGATGGATAGGCAAGGAAGGGGGAAGGAGGCGGCCGTGGCCTTGAAGAAGGTACCATTTAGGCATTTGCCCGGAGACGAAGTGGGAAACCACGGAAAACAACATCGACGGTGGAGGTTGGAATCGAACCCCCTCTAGTCATTTGGAATACCCGAGACTGAATAGACCCAGTTCGAGTCCTCATACCACTTTTCATATTTCGAGGCAGAGCCGGGAATCGAACCCAGGACCTCCGGGGCGGCAGCAAACCATGATGACCGCTACGCGATGGAGGCGACTTCACAATAACTAATATTAATTATAATTTTATATTGGGTCATCTCCGTTGTGTAGTGGGCAGCATGCTTAGCTGCCACCCTAGAGGCCCAAGGTCCGATTCCTGGGTCTGCTACGTATTTTGAAAAGCGGTATGTTTGGAACGGGGTCTACTCAGCCTCGGGTGGTCCAAATGAGTCGAGGTGGTTTGATTCCCACCTCAGCCATCCCCGAAGTGGTTTTCCGCGGTTTCACACATCGTTTCCGGGCTAATGTCGGGATGGTATCTAACGTCAGGCCACAGCTGCCTCCTTCCCCGTTCCATGTCCATCCCCCCCCCCCCCCATTCTTCCCATCCCGTCCCGTCCCTCATGTGGCCCACTATTCGCTTTGCAGGTGAAACCACATGGGCGAGGCGCTAGTCCTGCCTCCCTCCCCAGTTGTATCCCAAAACTGGATGTCAAGATCCAGGACACTGCCCGTAGAGGCGGTAAAGGCAGGATCATTCGCTGAGTCCGTGGGAAAAGCCTACCTGGAGGGTAGAAAAAGAAAAGGAATAAACGAAACAATTAATTTTATATTACACCTATTGTAATTCATCACTCAAGTGTGTCAGATTTTTAGTACGATACAATTTGGATATTATATTGAAGACTGTTACGTAACTCAAAATGTCCAAGATAGTTGAGAGAAAGGAAATAATGCACAACAAGGAATCAAAACAGTTGTGTAAACTCAGTTTGGAAGTGGACGTGTGTCTTTCACAACTTGTGTAATCCGGAAATAATTCAGAAATAAAATTACACAAAGCCACCTTCCTTGAGATGAGTGTGCAATGTGACTCCTCTTTTAAAGGACATGGGTTCGATCCCCATCTCTTCCTGCAAAGATATTTCTTGCCTCAGCGCTAGAAACTCTACACTAAGCCTAGTCAGTTAGTTATTTAGTTAGTTAGTTATTGGGGTTGAAAGAGGAGGGACTACGAGGTCGTCGGCGCTAAACACTAGACTAAGCCACGTGAGGCAAATGCATGGATGGTACCTAAGTGAAGGCCACGATCATTTCCTTCCCAAACCTAGCCACAATTACAAATACGCACATTACCACAGCCAACACAATGTCACTGGTTAACACACTGATTCCACACACACCTAAGATAATAATAATAATAATAATAATAATAATAATAATAATAATAATAATAATAATATTGATATTGTTGTTGGTACGAATAAGAACGAAATGAGCGTTATCAATGCTGGATTTTACGTAACGCTACAAGAGATGGTAGAGGTTGTAACTTTGTACCGCCAGCATTGACCCTCAGAGAAGAAACGGTACAGGCTGTAACGTTAAGGTTGGATGTAGCCGCAGTTTCGGTACAGGGCTTGGTAACGTTACTGACATGTATACCGGCTCCTTCGATTGGCTTAGCAAGGCTAGGTGCAAGGAATCACACATGGTGGACGGTTGTCAATTGAGGGTGGTATCTGCTGTTGATGGGCATTATTAGAATACAAATCAGTCATTAAGATACGTAACTGTAAGTTGAAAACATGACAGGCACTGATGAATGCATTCCTGGCGGTCTTGAAGATTGAACTGAAATCATTCGACCCTCAACCATTGCATTCGGATTCAGTTACGTAAGCTACCTGAGAGCTAGTCGATATACTGGCAAAGTGTAGGAGGGGTAAGGCTGTTGCTTCGTAACGGATGGGTCCTGGGTTCAAGACACCCTAGGGACAAAAACTTTATTCCTTTTTAAATTATTTTATTGTATCCGTCCGACTTTGTGCTGTCCATTTTCTGAGTCGGAAACCATTAATATTCATCCTATTCGTGTAAAAATAATTCAACTTGATAGCACAATGATATTTTCACTCCACAATAAATAATTCTTCTTTTCTTCTTTTCTTTTCTTAGTCGTTTACCCTCCAGGTTGGTGGAACCAACGGACTCAGCAAGGGAACTCACCACTATCGCCTCTACGGGCAGTGTCCTAGAGCTGGGAACATCTAATCGGAGTGGATACAACTGGTGAGGTGTGATTGGCACCTCGCCCAGGCGGCTACACCTGCAAAGCGAATAGGGGCCTCATGAGGGAAGGTAAGGGATGGTCAGGATGGATAGGCAAGGAAGAGAGAAGGAGGCGGCCGTGGCCTTGAAGAAGGCACCATCCCGGAATTTGACCGAAGACGAAGTGGAAAACCACGGAAAACCACTTCGAGGGCGGCTGAGATGGGAATCGAACCCCCTCTACTCATTTGGAACACCCGAGGCTGAGTAGACCCCGTTCCAGTCTTCGTACCACTTTTCGAATTTCGTGGCAGAGCCGGGAATCGAACCCAGCAGCTAACCATGCTGACCGCTACGCTAAGGAAGCGACTAATAATAATAATAATTATTATAATTTTATATTTTCGCCACCGTAGTGTAGCAGTCAGCATGGTTAGCTGCCGCCCCGGAGGTCCTGGGTTCGATTCTCGGCTCCGTCAGGGATTTTAGACATTGACGTGAGGGCTGCAAAGGAGTGCACTCAGCTTCGTGAGGACAATTGAGTAGTTGTCTGATTGAGTGATAGCGCCCAGGTCACGAAGAACAAGATTAACGGCCGAGGGGACACGATTCACTGTCCACGCGTCACCACAATATCTGCAGGCCAAATGGCTGGGAAGCGGTCGCATGATAGGCCTAGGCTCTTCATGGTGTGTAGTGCCAGAGGTAAAAAATTAGGGATAGCGCCTTCTAATATCACTTTTAATTTTTAAACACTACAGTAGCGGCTACTAAAGAAAGGTAGCGATATAGCTACGTTCAATTTCACAAACACTGGGCCTACAAATCCCGTATAGTTAAGTACAAATATCAGTCTGGTCGTTATTTCAGTAGCAACGAAGCTATTGCCGTTTCGGTAACATTTAAGGCATCCCGCCGTCACATACCTCAATGTGCACTTAGAAAATTGTGGACCGGTCTATTTTACTGAAAAGAATTTCTACGAGCGAATATCCACTCCGGCAAAAACTACACTCACCACCTTTTCCAAAATTTACACAAGACATGATTTTTAAAGCACTCTTCTGTAAGTTGAGGTACAGAGATATACCACATGGAAAGGCACAATAAAATGTTGGAAAATCTGGTTTCAAGGAACTGCTGTCCAGAATAGGCTTTCGGTACAGGTTATGCGGCCCATGTTCGTAACATGGAATGTTTTCCTTTGACAATGCATCTACACCATGTGCGAGGGCAACGCATTTCAAAGATCTCTAAGAACACAATAATCAGAAAATTGGAGGAACATTTAAAGTGGGAGCGGAGAGTCAAGAAGAAATAATGTCATCTTTGAGATATGCTGATGACATCGTCATCTTGGCCGATACGCCAGAGGATTTGAACGAGTTTGTGAATGGTATGGACTCCGTCTTGAGGAATGAATTCATGATGAAAATCAATAAATGAAAAACAAAATTATTGGAATGCAGCCGAAATAAATTAGAAACCTCTATGGACCTCAAATTGGCAGGAGAAACGCTACGGGAAGTAGGAGACTTCTGTTACTTAGGAAGCAAAATAACCAGTGATGGACGAAGCAAAGAGGATATAAAAGCAGGTTAGCTCAGGCAAGGAAAGATTTTCTAAAGAAAAGGAGTCTGTTGACATCGAATATACATTTAGGTATTAGGAAGTCATTTTTGAAAGGTTTGGTCTGGAGCATGACACTATAAGGAAGTGAAACTTGGACTAATGGTGCAGCAGAAAAAGGACAATTGAAGCGTGTGAAATGTGGTGTTACAGGAGAATGATGAAGATCAGATGGGTAGATAGGGTAACAAATGAAGGGCTATTAAGACGAGTGGGAGAGGAGAAATGATTCTGGCGACTGCTAATGAAGTGAAGAGATAGGTTGTTACGACACTTATTAAGACACTCAGGAATAGCAACCTTAGTTATAGATGGGAGGGTTGAGTACAAGAAAAGTAGGGGAAGACCAGGGTTAAACAAATTGCTTCGGATGTAGGGTGTGGTAGCTATGTGGAGATGAAACGTTTAGCTCAGGAGAGGGAAGCATGGAGGGCTGCATCAAACCAGTCAAAAAACTGAAAACTCAAACGACTACAATGGGGAATTTTAATTAATTAGAGAGGTATGTGAGGTATAAGGGTTGTTGGAGACTTTCAATTCCTGGGATGTAACACTGGAAGAGACTGCATAATGTACATCAGCGGCCAAGGTGAGAGGTATTTTACTATAGGTCTATTAATAGCGACATGTTGACGTTCAAATCATCAATAAGTGTGGCAAAATTACACCCGGAATAACTTAAGGAAAATACTTTTAATTCCCCATATTCCGATAGATTTGCCATTCCAAGGTGCAAGAGTGCAGTTCCCTCTTCAAACAATATTCACAATTTCTATTAACAAAGCGCAATGACACACACTTAACAGCAGCAGGTGTACATTTAGACAAAACCATTTTATCCCATGGGCAACTGTATGTGGCGTGTTCGCTAGTATCTGGACAGCAAAATAGTTATGTCTCAGCAGAAGATGGCAAAACCAAAAACGTAATTCTAAAATGTGTTCACATTATGTAACATGGTACCCTGCAGACTTTCTCAACTCTATAAAATTCCCAATTTGCTGCTCATATCAATATACTCTATGTATCAGAATTTTCAGATTTGGAATGGACCCACCTGTAGCCGCGATTGCTGTAATATAATAGACCAATTATCAGCAATAATGCTTCGTCCTCATTGTCTTGATCGCGAGCGAAGCCGCGGGTAAATGCTAGTTTTTAAATACATATAACTTCTACAGTATCAATTGGATTTCAACCAAATTTCGTATGTACTATGTGTACATAAACAGATATAACTGAGCGTATTATTAAGAGCCACGAGGGCTGCCAACTGTTAAAAAATGCTCTCTCTATGTTTTTTTTATCCAAATACCAATATATCAGAAAGTATGCAAGCCGACATATTTTAATTATGCACACGTAGCCTATATTACCTAACATTCTAGATTAATTTGGTGAAGCTAATATACGTCAGTGCTACCAACATGATTCTAAGCCTGCTCATAAGACCAATTTTTAAATACCTGTAACTTCTATACTATCAATTGGATTTCAACAAAATTTCGTATGCTCTATGTGTACCATAAGTGGTATGACTATGCGTATTCTTAAGAGCAACCAGGGCTGTCAACTGTTAATAAATGCTGTCTCTATTCCTTTACCCTAATATAATATATCAAGGTATGCAAGCCAACAGCTCCAAACTTTGCACACGTATATTACCTGACATTCTAGATTAATTAGGAGTAACTAATGTACGTCAGTGCTGCCAACATGATTCTAAGCCTGCTAATTTTAAAATAAATGTCACTTCAATAATAATAAATGGATTTCTTCCAAAATTGGGACAACAACAGATCATGATTTTTTAGATTATTACTGACCAACACATGCATGACATTGTTGCCAACATCATTTTACGCGCGCTGATCGATCCAATGTCTAACTGCATATAACGTCCATGCTATCCATTATACTTCAACCAATATGTTTATTCTGTACCTTATGAGATGGAACTAGGAATATATTCAGTCACCAGGGCTGCCAACTGTAGTTATCTATTAGTCTACATAATGCCAGGTATATTTCAAAATTAGAAATTTCGATATTAGCAACTTAATTTCGTCTATATTCTAGACAGGTCCATATACATTAATCATTGGCATGTTTCTAAAATGTTAAGAAAAGTAGGCTCTTTTGTCCCGCACGGAACTTTTTGTTATTAATAATTTTATAATAGTTCCTACTGAAAATCCACAGCCTGCTCCCAGTTGACCAACCGGGTCAGGGATGGAATGAATGAAGCCCCCATCTAGCGGTGAGGATATGAACTGTGCCGGCTGCCGAAGCCAGTCACACTCCTTTGAGGCAATAATTAAATGAATGACAGAAGAAATGAAATGGTAGTGGAGAGTGTTGCTGGAATTAAATGTTGACAGGGAAAACCGGAGTACCCGGAGAAAAACCTGGCTGCTTCCGTTTTGTCCAGCACAGATCTCACATGGTGTGACCGGGATTTGAACCATGGACCCAGCGGTGAGAGGCCCGCGTGCTGCACCCTAAACCACGGAGGCTCCTATTGTTCTTACTATTTGCTCAATTTACTAACAGTGACACACTTTTAAGATAAAGCCAATATTTAGAATGCCGTAACGTATAAGTTAAAACTTCGTTTTGTCCAATGTCTAATAACTTCAAATAGTTTTCTAAATTCGTTTGGCGAAAGTAATATTCTTGTAAAACTCGGTTAAACTCGGTACAGTACTTAATTTCCTATTTGTTATTGAACTTCTAATCCAGGCAAATGCCGGGATGGTTCCTAACTTAAAACCACGGCCGCTTCCTTCCAATCCTCATCTGAATTACAAAGGCGCACACTAAGAGAGCCATCACAATAACACAGGTTATCAGACAAATAACACACACACAAATACACGGGGTTACATTACCATGATATCAAAACCCCTAAATCAATCATCAACAACTATCGATGTATTTCAGATACAGATTAGCCAGTTTGGACTATACCATTACCTTAGTGACACTAGTATTGCTAAAATTCTGAATAGAAGTGTAAAGCGAGCATTTGCTGTGCACGCGTGGTGAGGTTTAGTCTGCCTGCTCGGCCCAGCCCGTCCAGTGCAGTGGGCCCGGCGTTCGACCTTGCAACGCTGCACTTCTCTGACCTGGGATGGCCATAGCAGCCGGCCAGCTCTTGGTGCGTGTGCTTCGCAACGAAAACAAATTGAAATAACGAAATAATGTATTTGTTCTTTTCAACATTAAAGTAAAAGGATTGTCAAGAGTGAGTTGGGCTTACTTGGCGTAACAAAACCAATTTGCTTTCAATGTTTATATGACATTTACAAAATATACAACAGGTTGGCCTCTAACAATGGATGGCAAGTTTTCTGTGATTACTATATCATTATGTGGGAAGCATATTCTGACCAAACTGCAAGATCATCAGCCCAATAGTTTGCAGATGGTGGCCAAGTACACACATCAAAAAAAGTTTTGCTTCACCTCGGTTCCCAGATCTCCGGCATATAGACGTTGACTGTGTATATTGTATCCAAGATACAGTCCCTTTGACTGTTCATAGATGTCACTAAAACTGCTCAAAGATGTAAACAACCATGCATGAGCAGGGCCTATTAGACGGAGGGGGTACGACAGCCGATCAGTTCCAGTCATTCCACCAGGACGAAGGTACGCTGCTCATGTTGTCTGTAGTTCTACCATGCCTAGAAGGTCAATACCGCAGTTCGATCGCGTCCGCATTGTTACTTTGTGTCAAGAAGGGCTCTCAACAAGGGAAGTTTCCAGGCGTCTCAGAGTGAACCAAAGCGATGTTGTTCGGACATGGAGGAGGTACAGAGATACAGGAACTGTCGATGACAGGCCTCGCTCAGGCCGCCCAAGGGCTACTACTGTAGTGGATGACCGCTACTTACGGATTGCCGCTCGGAGGAACCCTGACAGCAATGCCACCATGTTGAATAATGCGTTTCGTTCAGCCACAGGACGTCGTGTTTCAACTCAAACTGTGCGCAATAGGCTGCATGATGCGCAACTTCACTCCCGACGTCCATGGCGAGGTCCAGCTTTGCAACCCCGACACCATGCAGCGCGGTACAGATGGGCCCAACAACATGCTGAATGGACCCCACGGAATTGGCATCACGTTCTCTTCACCGATGAGTGTCGCATATGCCTTCAACCAGACAATCGTCGGAGACGTGTTTGGAGGCACCCTGGTCAGGCTGAACGTCTTAGACACACTGTCCAGCGAGTGCAGCAAGGTGGTGGTTCCCTGATGTTTTGGGGTGGCATTATGTGGGGCCGACGTACGCCACTGGTGGTCATGGAAGGCACCGAAACGGCTTTACGATACCTGAATGACATCCTCCGACCCATAGTGCAACCATATCGGCAGAATATTGGAGAGGCATTTGTCTTCATGGACGACAATTCTCGACCTCATCGTGCACATCTTGTGAATGCGTTCCTTCAAGATAACGACATCGCTCGACTACAGTGGCCAGCATGTTCGCCAGACATGAACCCTATCGAACATGCCTGGGATATGTTGAAAAGGGCTGTTTATGGACGTCTTGACCCACCAACCACTCTGAGAGATTTACGCCGAATTGTCGTTGAGGAGTGGGACAATTTGGACCAACAGTGTCTTGATGAACTTGTGGATAGTATGCCACGGCGAATACAGGCATGCATCAATGCAAGAGGACGTGCTACTGGGTATTAGAGGTAGTGGTGTGTACTGCAATCTGGACCACAAATGCTGAAAGTCTAGCTGTATGATGGTACAACATGCAATGTGTGGGTCTCATGAGCAATAAAACGAGCTGAAATGTTGTTTGTGTTGATCTCTATTCCCTTTGTATTTAACGGTTCCGGAACTCTTGGAACCGAGGTGATGCAAAAATTTTTTTGATGTGTGTATGTGTGCAAATCGATTCCCCCTATCAATTCAAACACGGTGAAACCGAATTGAACGAAATTTGGTACAGAGGTAGCACTAGCAAAGGGCACATCAGTGCCATGTTTTATATCGCCGCCATCTTGACGGAAACGGAATGACGGCCATCGAAATGTTAACAGCTTAAATCAAATTACGACCATCCTAATAAATTGATCTCTACCAGATTTTGCAACAACATGCCTTTTAGTAGAAAGCATCTTATGACTGACTACAAGGTCATCAAACAATAGTTTGCAAATAGTGGCCATGTATGTGTGCAAATCCATTCCCCATATCAATTCAAACACGGTGAAACCGAATTGAATGAAATTTTTTACAGAGGTAGCACTAGCAAAGGGCACCTCATATTCATGTTTAATATCCATATAGCACGTTGTATTTCAACAAGCTACTACAACCAACATTCAATTATACTCCTTGAAAAGGACAAAGAGTTATAACAATACCCATGCATTTAGGAGAAAGTAGGCTATATGTTCTTCACTGAACATCTTGTTTAAATCTACAGTTTGTTTGACATGTATTTCATCAATCTGTAAATTTACAGCCCTTTCTAAATTTGATAAATCTTTCACAATGTGACTTAGAAAGTTACTGTCCTCTTCATCTGCTTTCGGAGATATGGCGAAGGAAGTTGTTAATTTTTGTAAAACTCGGGGATGAGGTAGGGATAAAATATAGTTAAATCTAATTGCGTTATAACACTTTGTAGACTGCATATAAATGAATGCATTTAGAGTTGTAGTAACGATAGTCTATATCTAGGTTTCTTTAAAAAGTATGTGTTAACCGATCTTGCAGAAACATTAACATTTTTAACAGAATCTCTGAAGTTTCGTCTACCTGGTTTTCAAGGTCAGTTTTTAGGTTATCTATTAAACTATTGATCTGGACGACTAGTGAACTTACAGAACTTACAGGTAAGAAAAAGCCGTGGCAAAATTCTATTGCTTGGAACAACTGCCACTGCTTACTTAAAACAATGAATTTCGAAATATTTCTGAGCCAGAATGAAGAGCATCAGTGTTAGGAATTACGCCTCCATTGGTATGAATTTTGACCGTAAAATAATTGTTTACCCTTATACTCGACCTTATTTTAGGTATGCTTGTCACATCTAATTTATTCAAAATACAATAGTTTTCAAGAGTACTTATAGACCAGTCTGTTTTATGCTCCACCAATTATTTTGTATATCACAAACAAAGGACTCGAAAGTCGTAATTTTGTTGGCTCCCTCAACAAGGGTCTTCTCACATTCCTCTTCAGACATTTTCCGTTGTTTTTCTTCTTCTCTGCTTTCATTTGGAGATTTCCTTATCTTGGAGGAGCACTTACTGAAATACGATTGTAAGTTTGGGAATACCTTTGGAACCGCACGAGGTAACAATACAGGCTTCTTCCGTGTGAATCCCTTATTATTCCTGACCCGTTAATAAATATTAACGTGCATTCCAGTCGTATCCGCGGGCGGCTGCTGTTGCAAACTTGATCTTCACGGTATCTATTGGTGACTGTCCGAACTAGTGAGCCGGCAACCTTCAGCGTGTCTGTCTTGTCGATGGCTCGCTCGTGTGGCTAATGTTGGCACTTAAGTTTTGAGAACTCGAGGTCTCACGATCGGCTCCGTTCGAGCCCGAACGGCGGCCATTTTGTTCTGGTTGTTGAGATGAACAAATGAAGTTGAAGGAATTCTTGCAAGAAGGAAAGATGTGAGAACTAAATCTCTGGTGTAAAACGGGGATTATCTGGCCGTAGGCCAGGTAAACTTCCTTTCCCCGATATCATTTCATCTCTACGTGATTTACATTTACCGCCCACCGTTGAGAAATCTCTGCCATCGGATTAAATATGTAGACATGAAGAAAACGCAATGTATGAAGTTTGGCTACAGGAATACATCTCTTTATTAAGGTTTGTTTGTGTTAAAAGTTATTGGAACTATTTGTGACCCGAAAATGTGAATTGGTCGTCGATACGAGTATTTGTGTTGGTGTTATTCTACATATTTTATATGTTGCAGTCTTGAGCTGTTGAATAATTATCTTAGCGCAGTTGGCATTTATTTTGCCGTTAGTAAGTCACTTGGTTTGTAGAACCGAGTAGGCCTAAGCATGAAGAGAAAGTTCCAATACCTTATTTTTAACTTGATGTAATACACTTATTTATATGTATTTTGGGAGGGTTGTGTTTTATCTTTTTTTCTGACGTGCCGAGCTGTGTAATGTTCAGATCTCATTTTGTTTTGAGCGAGGAATTTTCCTAACCTTAAATTTTTTTCGTAACAGTTAATTTTCCTTTTCCTCGTCTCGTTAGCGTGGTCTCTTAAAGACTCTGTTTAAAATATCACCACTTATGATATGTATTTTTATTTTTTCCATGGTCCGTTGCCTGGATACTCTCCGGGATTGTTATCCGATCTCGTTTTTCTCGGAAACAATGTAATTAATTTTTCATGTCGACTTGAGGTCAGTCATATTGGATTTTCATGCCGTACGCACGTACCTTGCCTTTGCTCCTGAATAACTAAAAGATTTCAAGAATTATCTTATTAATTTCCAAGAGATATCTTCTTGGTGGTTTGAACTTGTCTTTCTTCGAACCTATACGATGATAATGTATATTTTTTCTTCGGAATCTAATTCTACTGATGTAGGGTATAATTGGTTCTCGCATAATTGATCTTCTTCATTGAAATTGGGTAATTAAATTCCATCTCCTTCTTAATTTTTATTGGTTCCTTGCTTCTTGATTATTAATTTGTTTGTTCTTTTTATTACTATTTATGTTACATCCTTTTTTTTAACATGCATGTAAGATGTTCTTTCCTTCAATTATATTTAATGTTATGAAATGTGATTCGTGTTTTCTTCAAGTTTAGTTTTAGTGCTCTTCTCTCAATTTAAATGCAACCTGGGTATGGTAATTTGTCCAGCCGTTCCACACACATACCCTAGTTGCTCTCTGTTATTATTTATCGTTTTCTCTCTTAGTGTTTCTGAAGGTAACTTGTGGGTACATATTTTGGTACCTAGTCGCGTGGTTTTGTTTCCACCTTGTATTTTGTTGAGAGAATGTGTACTGGGTTTGACTTGGAGAAAGCATAGGCATAAAAGGGTTACTTATTCTGAAAAAAATCTTGTATTAATCCTATGTGATTTTATGTTTCATGTCGACTATAAATGGAGCAACGGAATCTTAGGGCAGCTTACAGTTTGACCAAAGAAGAAATTATCTATGAACTCCTGATTAGAGGTTCTACTTCCTCTGGGAATAGGGAAAAGGATCTGATATTACTGAATGCAGTTTCGGATAATCCTGTACGTGTACCAAACTGGAGGAAATTTGACTGGACGTTAGGTAAGTCCCTTATTGTACCATCTGTTGAAAGTTTAATTGTGGTTTTTCATTCGTTAAACTCTGACTGTGCTCCGTCTAATTCTCAACTTATCAGATTTAAGGTCCGCTGTTTACATTGGTACCATCGCCTTCGTGATTTAATAGAAGTTTGGCAGGATAGAGATCCTGAATTCCATTTAAAATTAATTTCTCTGCGTGCTAAACTTGTTGATTGCTTTTTTGCGTTATTCCCAAATAATAGTGAGAGTGCGAGTGTTAACCCTGATGTGTGTGCAAATGAAGGGGTTCCTTCTATTAGTGGATTGAACGAATTGGTGCATAATATCAGTGTTGAAAGCAATTTAGGAAGTTTTGGTGGATCTTTGTCGAATCATAGTGAACCTGCAACTATGTATAATCAGGAAAACTATCCAAGTGCGTGCAGAATATCTGAGGTTAGGTCTGAGTGTAGCAATGTCAGAACAGGGTCGACCTCATCACGTCATAACCTTGAGAATCTTGATGATATAAATGTTTCCTTTGCTAATGTGTCCATTTCTGGTGCTGCGAGCAACCAGGTTAGGGGTAATTTATCAAATGCTAGGTCGAATGATGAAAGATTATCGCCCCTATGTTCTGAAAATCCTATTAATTTAGAACATGTGTCATCCAATGTAAATAATAATCCTCGTGGGGAGTTTAAAATGGGAATTAAGTTTGGTAGTGTACCTCATCCTTTAAATGCTTGCATCCAAAATCTAGAGATGTGCAACGGTAACGATGCTAACCTGTTAATAAAATTTTTAAAGCAGTTTATTGACCTTGCTGACAATGCTGTAAGATTTGGGTGTCCTGATAGTCAAATTTTCAACCTGATCTTTCCTTATACCTCTGGTTTATTGAGAGAAAAGTTAATTGTAGCCATGGAAGGTTGTTATTCCATTGATCGATTTCATCGTGAAATATTAAGTTCATTTATTCCTAGTCGTGCTTTGAGTATGCTGATGCATAATTTTTTCTATAGAGTTCAGAGATTCGAAGAGTCTTTAAATGATTATGTAACTGATATCAAGTCTTATGCTAGAGTTTTTTCTGTACAATTAAGTGAACAACAAATTGTGGCTTCTATATTGGAAGGGATTAATCCAGAAAGCAGGTCATACTTGACAACATGCAGTATTCCCGTAAATTTCTCTGATTTAAACAGATTTGTGTTGAATTCGGGTATTATCAAACATTCCGATTCCTTGAGAGTTGCCAATGTTCCTCCACCTAATTTTAATTCTAATCTATCTCAGGATTCTGGAAATCCTATCTGTTATGATAGCTCGCAAGGCCCTCGTTTCCAAAATAGAAATTCCTTCGATTCGGGTAATCGCACGTCGAATAACAGGAGAAGATGTGATACTTGTGGATCATTTCAACATATTGCTAAATGGTGTACGAGGAGACCTAAACATAACCCATGACTAAATCGTAAGGAGACTTCTTCGGATTGCCATGCGTCAAATAGTTCTAAAATAAACTCTATGGAGGTAAATAATTATTTTGATGATGTCAGAAGTCTTAAACCTAAAGTGAGGTTATGTAGTCGCATTTCTGAAGTTTCTAAACATTGTTCCCCATTTATTGATATTTGGGTAAATAACGAACCTGTTACTGCTCTGATCGATTCGGGTAGTGTGAAATCATTTTTAAGTAAAAACTGGTTTGAAAATATGAGGTCAGTATGCAAATTTGGAAAACTTATTAAAGAACCGAACAATTTTGTGTCAGCGAACAGTTCTAGTCTTGAAGTTTTAGGATTGGTAAACTTAAAGATCCGCATTTTAAATTTCACTTGGAGATATGATTTTTGGGTTGCAAATAATTTATCTTGCGACGCCATTATGGGTGCTGATTTTTTGTCTCATGTTGGGTTGTTACTAGACCTTAGAAACAGGTCATGTTGGTTTCGTTTTAAGCCTAATTTAAAATTAAACTTCAAGCCTTGTCTTAGTTTTTCCGGAGTGAATTCCTCCAAAGTTATATCTGGTTCTGACACCATTGAGGAGTTTAATTTTGAAAATCTTAAACCTGACCAAGCTGATAAACTTCGTGAACTGTGTTCATCCTTCCCTGAGGTTTTGACGAATAAGTTAGGGGTGACCAATCTATTGGAATACAAGATTGTCGTTTCTGATAATATTCCAGTCAGTTCGCCACCGTATAGACTAGCCCCTCCCAAGTTGAAAATCTTGAAAGAGATAATCGACGAGATGTTAGATGAAGGGATCATTAGTAAGTCTACTTCCTCGTATTCGTCACCTATTTTCTTGGTGCCTAAATCTGACGGTAAATTTCGCCCAGTTGTTGATTATCGAGCTCTTAATAAAAAGGTTATTCAGCAGTCCATCCCGCTTCCTGATCTGAGATCTTGCTTTGCATGGTTTAGGGGTGCTAACTGGTATACGATTTTAGATCTGAATCGCGCGTACTTTCAGATTCCATTAACTGAAGATTCTAAACATCTAACAGCCTTCTCCACTGACTGGAATCTCTTTCATTTTAACCGTTTACCATTTGGGATCTCCACGGGTGCGGCCATCCTAAGCCGATTGCTAGATATGGTATTTGATGGAATCAAGTTCAAGTTTGTGTATCATTATTTAGACGACGTAGTCATATTCAGTGAGAACTTTGATGATCATCTGGAACATATTGGTGAGGTTATGTCTCGTCTAAAGAAAGCTGGTCTTACCGTAAAACCATCTAAAGTTTCCTTTGCTAAACCCAAGATTTCATTTTTGGGACATATCGTAACATCGTCTGGAATTTCTGTGGATCATTCGAGAACCCAAGCGATTCGTGACTTTAAGCCCCCTAAGAATGTTAAAGGTGTATCAAGGTTCATCGGTATGATGAACTATTTCCGTAAGTTCATTAACAATTTCGCTCAGCGTGCTGCTCCTATAAATATGTTGAGGAAGAAGGGAGTTAATTTTGTTTGGGGTCCTTCGCAAGAAGCAGCATTTGAAGATTTGAAATTAGCTTTGATAAATGCGCCTATTTTGTCCATCCCTGATTTCTCCAAAACCTTTATTGTGCAAACTGATGCCTCCAATAGTGCTGTTGGTGCAGTGTTACTACAAGACCATGGAAAAGGTAGATTACCTATTGCATACACTTCCCGCACTCTGAATGATGCAGAAAGAAATTACTCTGTTTATGAACTCGAAGGTTTGGCCGTCATGGATGCTCTTGAAAAGTTCAAGTTGTATATCGAACATGTACCCTTCGAGTTAGAAACAGATAACCAAGCCTTGAGTTGGGTTCTTGGCAGACCTAGGAAAACTGGTCGAATAGCTCGTTGGGCCACTCGAATTTCTTCCTTTAAGTTCTCTGTACGTCACATCCGAGGGAGTGAAAATGTCATCGCTGATTGTTTAAGTCGGATGTATGGTGACACTAATGTTGAGGTTGAGGAAAATGTGAAGTGTAACGCAATTTTGGAACATAACATGTCAAACGTAATTCTGTCTAACTGTCCCATGTTGTTTCGGGATGTATCTGAATATCAAAAGGAAGATCCAGTTCTAAGTGAGATTATAAGAAAATTAGAGGTTGGTGAAGTTGCAAAACCATATTCATTAAGGAATGGAATCTTGTGTTGTTTGGCCCGTTCTGATAGAACACCTAAGATTGTTCTTCCCACTGTTTTAGTAGGCGAGATCTTTAAATACTTTCATGAGTCTCCTATCGGTGGACATTTAGGAGTATATAAGACCAGATTAAAGGTGAGGCAAAATTTTATCTGGAAGGGTATGGATGGTGACATCAGAAGACTGGTAAATAATTGTACAACATGTAAATTGGCAAAACCATCTCCTAACACTAAGGTTGGAATGTTATCGTCTCAACTTTCCGATAAACCAATGGAAAGATTGTTCGTAGATTTTGTCGGCCCGATGCCGCTGTCGAAGCTGGGTAACCATTTTGTACTGGTTTGTACGGATGGCTTCAGTCGTTTTAACTGGTTGTTCCCAACTCGTTCAGCTACCACTGAAACGGTAATTAAATGTCTTAACCATATTTTTGCTGTTTTTGGCCCCTGCCAATTTCTGGTATCAGATAACGCGAAATGCTTTACATCACATGTTTTCCGCAATTTTTGTTTCGAGTTATCCATTTCCCATGTGACATCTTCTATCTATTATCCTAAAGGATCGTATGCTGAGAGGGTGAACAGGAATCTTCGAGCTGCGTTAATTGCTTACCATCATAAGGACCATAGACTATGGGACAGTTGCATTCCTTGGTTAACTTATTCGTTCAACACTGCGGTGCATGAATCTCATCGTACCACCCCTTTCAATTTAATGTTCTCCTTCGTCCCAAATTCCCCTATATCTAATTTGTGGACTATTAATCAATTGTTGCCTGATAAAGTCATGAATGAGAACGTACGTTCTATTTGGAAAAAGGCCAAAACATATATGAAGGTGGCACACGAGAAACTTCAACAGAGGTATAATAGAGGACGTAAACCTACGTCACTTCAGATTGGGGACATGGTTTTTGTCAAGAATTTTTCTGTTAAGGAAGTTGGTTCTAGAGAATCTGGCAAGCTGGTCACAAGATTCCGTGGCCCTTGTGAAATTATAAGTTTTATCACTCCGGTGACATTACTTGTAAAGGACCCTCAGAAAAAGAAAATATTTAGGGTGCATATGTCTCATGTTAAGAGAGGTTGTGATGTTTCAAATTAATGATCATAAAGTTGTATTTTAAATTTGTAAAAGCAAGGAATCTCAAAAATTTGATGGGGAAACCTTAGTTAAAACTTAGTTATGTATATTCTGTAGCCAAAATTTTTCCTAAATCATGTTTAACTATGGACTTGTCGTAACTGATGTTAATCAAAAGTGTGATGAAGAAAGAAATGGACCATTGCTGTCGGAGTACGATTTGATTTCAGATCAAATGTTGGTGATATCGTCATCCTGTTTGAAGAGCGTTGTGACTGTCGCGAATGTCCAGGGCCCGGACGTCGTGATGCTAAGCCGTGACCTCAGCACTGAGAATGACCGAGTCTCCTCCATCCTATGAAGACTCATTTCTGTATTTTATTGTATCAAAAAAAAGATTGTACTACTGCCAAGTAAGAGTTGGAATTTTACGCATGTTGGTGATTTTCAGATGCATGAAAAAACTTGGGTGTATCTAATCATGGAACGATCAGTTTGGTGTACTAGGTGTTGTGAGAACTGATGTATGTTTTCAGGTCATATTTTCTCGGTGTATCTTTTACCCCCAACCATAAACTTGTGAACAATTGTTGCCTATTGTCCAGCATTGTGTGGGGGAGAGATGACCCGTTAATAAATATTAACGTGCATTCCAGTCGTATCCGCGGGCGGCTGCTGTTGCAAACTTGATCTTCACGGTATCTATTGGTGACTGTCCGAACTAGTGAGCCGGCAACCTTCAGCGTGTCTGTCTTGTCGATGGCTCGCTCGTGTGGCTAATGTTGGCACTTAAGTTTTGAGAACTCGAGGTCTCACGATCGGCTCCGTTCGAGCCCGAACGGCGGCCATTTTGTTCTGGTTGTTGAGATAAACAAATGAAGTTGAAGGAATTCTTGCAAGAAGGAAAGATGTGAGAACTAAATCTCTGGTGTAAAACGGGGATTATCTGGCCGTAGGCCAGGTAAACTTCCTTTCCCCGATATTATTTCATCTCTACGTGATTTACATTTACCGCCCACCGTTGAGAAATCTCTGCCATCGGATTAAATATGTAGACATGAAGAAAACGCAATGTATGAAGTTTGGCTACAGGAATACATCTCTTTATTAAGGTTTGTTTGTGTTAAAAGTTATTGGAACTATTTGTGACCTGAAAATGTGAATTGGTCGTCGATACGAGTATTTGTGTTGGTGTTATTCTACATATTTTATATGTTGCAGTCTTGAGCTGTTGAATAATTATCTTAGCGCAGTTGGCATTTATTTTGCCGTTAGTAAGTCACTTGGTTTGTAGAACCGAGTAGGCCTAAGCATGAAGAGAAAGTTCCAATACCTTATTTTTAACTTGATGTAATACACTTATTTATATGTATTTTGGGAGGGTTGTGTTTTATCTTTTTTTCTGACGTGCCGAGCTGTGTAATGTTCAGATCTCATTTTGTTTTGAGCGAGGAATTTTCCTAACCTTAAATTTTTTTCGTAACAGTTAATTTTCCTTTTCCTCGTCTCGTTAGCGTGGTCTCTTAAAGACTCTGTTTAAAATATCACCACTTATGATATGTATTTTTATTTTTTCCATGGTCCGTTGCCTGGATACTCTCCGGGATTGTTATCCGATCTCGTTTTTCTCGGAAACAATGTAATTAATTTTTCATGTCGACTTGAGGTCAGTCATATTGGATTTTCATGCCGTACGCACGTACCTTGCCTTTGCTCCTGAATAACTAAAAGATTTCAAGAATTATCTTATTAATTTCCAAGAGATATCTTCTTGGTGGTTTGAACTTGTCTTTCTTCGAACCTATACGATGATAATGTATATTTTTTCTTCGGAATCTAATTCTACTGATGTAGGGTATAATTGGTTCTCGCATAATTGATCTTCTTCATTGAAATTGGGTAATTAAATTCCATCTCCTTCTTAATTTTTATTGGTTCCTTGCTTCTTGATTATTAATTTGTTTGTTCTTTTTATTACTATTTATGTTACATCCTTTTTTTTAACATGCATGTAAGATGTTCTTTCCTTCAATTATATTTAATGTTATGAAATGTGATTCGTGTTTTCTTCAAGTTTAGTTTTAGTGCTCTTCTCTCAATTTAAATGCAACCTGGGTATGGTAATTTGTCCAGCCGTTCCACACACATACCCTAGTTGCTCTCTGTTATTATTTATCGTTTTCTCTCTTAGTGTTTCTGAAGGTAACTTGTGGGTACAATTCCCATCACCATTCTTGTATTTTTCAACATAACTTACGTCTTCAGGATGAAAGTTTTTAATACATACATACATATGTACGATGGAATATGTCGTAGGTACACAATAGGCTCGACGAATAACACGTTCCCATATGGCTTTCAATTGTGGATTTTTAGGAAACCCAAACACTGTCACAAATCCTTCAGTTTGTATCGATGAACGATAATTACACTTACAATTCGGCACAACACAATGTCTTTGGCATTGTAGCTAGCCACTATACAGTATTCATCAATGGTATCATTTCATTTACATAGAGTATTTTGAAGGAAACATGAGCGCGTGACACATTTTGCATGCAACTCAATGGGCTAGGCAGAGCAGACTGGCCATTCACGGCGAGGTTGCCAATTTTCGCTCGCCGCGGCCTTCCCTATAGCCAGCCATGGCTACGGTGGGCTTTTTGAGCCCAGTGCTATGGGCCAGAACGCGGCCGCATTAGATGAGAACGGCGCTGAACGGGCTGGGCTTCTAAAGTCCATGGGCTCTGAGTGCGGTGCAGTGGACCACGCAGCAGTACTCTTCCTACCAACATAACAAATATAGCCTATTTGTTTATGCTGTCGCAAAGATCTCTACTAGAACGAGAAGAGCAATCCGATTGGTTGTACTCAAACTTCCATGCAAACTGCCTGGAAAATAGCACCTGTTCAATTTCGTGAGTTGTATGGAAGCTATTATGGAAGGCAGAACCTAGCAGGGAAGGTAACAAGTAGTTCTGTGGCGAACTAAAGAAACTTTTTTTTGTATTTAGTCAATTTACCCTCTAGGTTGGTGGTTCCCACGGACTCAGCGAGGGAACTCACCACTACCGCCTCTATGGGCAGTGTCCTGGAGCTTGGAACATCTGGTCGGGAGGGATACAACTGGGGAAGTGTGATCAGCACTTCGCCCAGGCGGCTTCACCTGCAAAGCGAACAGGGGCCTCATGAGGGATTGGAAGGGATGGAAGATTGGGATGGATAGGCTAGGAAGAGGGAAGGAGGCGGCCGTGGCCTTACAGTAGGTACCATCCCGGCATTTGCCCGAAGACGAAGTAGGAAACCAAGGAAAACCACTTCGAGGTTGGCTGAGGTGGGAATCGAACTCCCTCTACTCATTTGGGCCACCCGAGGCTGAGTAGACCCCGTTCCAGTCCTCATACCACTTTTCAAATTTCGTGGCAGAGCCGGGAATCTAACCCAGGACCTCCGGGGCGGCAGCTAACCATGCTGACCGCTATACTACGGAGGCGACACTAAAGAGACTACTTTTCTTAAAATTGAACATTCATGGCAATCAATATAGACCTAACTAGAATATTGACGAAATCACGTTGATAATACTAACATTTCTAAGTACTGCAGTTTGAAATATAGGCTACCAGAAATAGTTTAACCTAATAGAGTAACTTACTACAGTTGGCAGCCCTGGTGGCTCTGAATATATTCATAGTTCCATCTCTTAAGGTACAGATTGCACATACAAAATTTGGTTGAAGTCTAGTGGATAGTATGGACTTTACATGCTGTCTGATATTGGATTTATGAGTGCGCGTAAAATCAAAACTAGCAGGTACCCGCGGCTACGCTCGCGATCAAGACAATGAGGACGATGCATTATTGCTGATAATTGGTATATTATATTACAGCAATCGCGGCTACAGGAGGGTCCATTCGAATTCTGAAAATTCTGATACATACAGTATATTGATATGAGTAGCAAAGTGGGAATTTTATAGAGTTGTGAAAGCCTGCAGGGTACGATGTTACATTATGTGAACACATTTTAGAATTACGTTTTAGGTTTTGCCATCTTCTGCTGAGACATAACTATTTTGCTGTCCAGATACTAGCGAGCACGCCACATACAGTTGCCCATGGAAAAAAAATGGTTTTGTCTAAATGTAAACCTGCTGCTGTTAAGTGTGTCATTGCGCTTTGTTAATAGAAATTGTGAATATTGTTTGAAGAGGGAACTGCACTCTTGCACACTGGAATGGCAAATCTATCGGAATATGTGGAATTAAAAGTATATTCCTTAAGTTATTCTGGGTGTAATTTTGCCACACTTATTGATGATTTGAACGTCAACATGTCGCTATTAATAGACCAATAGTAAAATATCTCTCACCTTGGCCGCTGATGTACATTATGCAGTCTCTTCCAGTGTTACATCCCAGGGATTGAAATTCTCCAACAACCCCTTTACCTCACATGCCTCTCTAATTAATTAAAATTCCCCATTGTTGTCGTTTGAGTCTTCAGTTTTTTGACTGGTTTGATGCAGCCCTCCATGCCTCCCTCTCCTGAGCTAAACGTTTCATCTCTACATAGTGTTTTAGATCCCTTAGTTGGGGGTAGTTAGATCTAAAACGTATGTGTTAATGTACCAATTTATAAGGTGATGCCTAGGAGGGGGTAGCTTCCCGTAGCTGGGTGAGCTGACCAGTGTAGAGTGTTGTTTAGTGTTAGGATGCTAGGGGGTGCTCTTATAAAGACGTAAGTGTATTTCAGGGGATGAACCTCTGTATACAGGTTAATGTACTAGCCTCTCAGCTGGTTGGAGAGAGTTATATAACCGACGTGCGTGCGTCAGCTATGATGGCGGCTCGCTGCTTAGGCAGTCGGGCCGCTGCGGGAAGTACAATGAAGCTTGAGCTAGCAACTATTTGGCTACTATTGTCACGGTCAATCGTGACGGGAATCAGGAAGGGCGTTAGGACGTGAGTAGGCGTGTAATTAGTATGACAAGTGTAGTGTACTGACCAAGTATTTATTGGTCAGTGAATATGAAATTGTGAGTCCCTTTTAGGGGAATGTAATAAATGTTATAAGTTTAAGTGTACAAGTTTGTGGGGTAGGTTACAAAATATAGGATCTCTGAACACTTCACTGATGCTCACCTGGTGATAGCAGCTAGCAGCAGAGCCTTCGGCGACACACGGTATGACAGATAATGGAGAGAGACTGTCCTCCTTAAGGTCTTCCTTTTTATAGGTTTTGCTGTTGTACTGTCAGCATTCCATTGGCATAGCTGCCCCAGTTAGTTATAGTGTAGGTGTTTATGAGTGTGATGCAAGTGTTTGGCAAGCCTTCCAAGCTGGTCGGTCGCCCTTGCTGTGTAAAAGATACTGTTCTGGACTTATGAGATTTGCCAGTTAGGGGTGGTTTTAATAGATGATGGAGGGTGGCTTCCAGGGGGTGCAGCCCCCTGGGGGCCTGTACAATAGCTACCACACCCTACATCCGAAGCAATTTGTTTAACCCTGGTCTTCCCCTACATTTCTTGTACTCAACCCTCCCATCTATAACTAAGGTTGCTATTCCTGAGTGTCTTCATAAGTGTCGTACCAACCTATCTCTTCTCTTCATTAGCAGTCGCCAGAATCATTTCTCCTCTCCCACTCGTCTTAATAGCCCTTCATTTGTTACCCTATCTACCCATCTGATCTTCATCATTCTCCTGTAACACCACATTTCATACGCTTAAATTTTCCTTTTTCTGCTGCACCATTAGTCCAAGTTCTATTCCTTATAGTGTCATACTCCAGACAAAACCTTTCAAAAATGACTTCCTAATACCTAAATGTATATTCGATGTCAACAGACTTCTTTTCTTTAGAAAATCTTTCCTTGCCTGAGCTAACCTGCTTTTTATATCCTCTTTGCTTCGTCCATCACTGGTTATTTTGCTTCCTAAGAAACAGAAGTCTCCTACTTCCCGTAGCGTTTCACCTGCCAATTTGAGGTCCATTGAGGTTTCTAATTTATTTCGGCTGCATTCCAATAATTTTGTTTTTCATTTATTGATTTTCATAATGAATTCATTCCTCAAGACGGAGTCCATACCATTCACATACTCGTTCAAATCCTCTGGCGTATCGGCCAAGATGACGATGTCATCAGCATATCTCAAAGATGAAATTATTTCTTCTTGAATCTCCGCTCCCACTTTAAATGTTTCTCCAATTTCCTGATTATTGTGTTTTTAGAGATCTTTGAAATGCGTTGCCCTCGCACATGGTGTAGATGCATTGTCAAAGGAAAACATTCCATGTTACGAACATGGGCCGCATAACCTGTACAGAAAGCCTATTCTGGACAGCAGTTCCTTGAAACCAGATTTGCCAACATTTTATTGTGCCTTTCCGTGTGGTATATCTCTGTACCTCAACTTACAGAAGAGTGCTTTAAAAATCATGTCTTGTGTAAATTTTGGGAAAGGCGGTGAGTGTGGTTTCTGCCGGAGTGGATATTCGCTCGTAGAAATTCTTTTCAGTAAAATAGACTGGTCTACAATTTTGTAAGTGCACATTGAGGTATGTGACGGCGGGATGCCTTAAGTGTGTCCGAAACGGCAATAGCCGCCACAGAGCTTCGTTGCTACTGAAATAACGACCAGACTGATATTTGTACTGTAGGCCCAGTGTTTGTGAAATTGAACGTAGCTATATCGCTAGCTTTCTTTAGTAGCCGCTACTGTAGTGTTTAAATATTAAAAGTGATATTAGAAGGCGCTATCCCTAATTTTTTACCCCTGGCACTACACACCATGAAGAGCCTAGGCCTATCATGCGACCGCTTCCCAGCCATTTGGCCTGCAGATATTGTGGTGACGCGTGGTCAGTGAATCGTGTCCCCTCGGCCGTTAATCTTGTTCTTCGTGACCTGGGCGCTGTCACTCTATCAGACAGCTACTCAATTGTCCTCACGAAGCTGAGTGCACTCCTTTGCAGCCCTCACGTCAATGTCTAAAATCTCTGACGGAGCCGGGAATCGAACCCAGAGCCTCCGGATGGGAGGCAGGCGCGCGACTCTGTTCTAATTGTGCTTATATATATATATATATATATATATATATATATATATATATTATCTTGAAAAAGATAATAAATGGATTGGCATTGCCTCCTACAGGGATATATAGAAAATCGGATGTCATACCTGAGGTTCAGTTGCCATGGAAACGGACTTGCCATTAGTTCATCAGTTTATCAGAGTGAAGATAGTTTTCTGCGAATATCTTTGAAACTGTTGGTTTTAGGGCCTTAAAATGTGGTTTTCAGTGTCCGTAGGGACATACCCAATACTGTTTCTCGCATCGAGGGGCGTAAAACGAGCTTTGTCCGGTCTTTATGCGACAACTTCGATATTCTGTCCCGGTTGAGTTTGTTGGTGACTTTTAAGGTACGTTGCCCGTTCCACGCTAACAATGATTATTTCCGGATGAAAGGCAGCCTGTATGTTATCCCAGGGATAAGCTGCTTCCATTTCAAATTTCATCCAAATCCGTCCAGCCGTTTTAGTGTCAAGAGGTAACAAACTAACACACAAACACACACACACAGACACACACACAGATTTTCACAATTATAATTATGATAGGGATTGGACCTATCAGCAGGTTTTGAATCATTTTGTCAACACTCTCATGTATGGCCTCCTGAAAATTAAACTGAAATAATATTATCTATTTGTGTGCCAATTTTGGAAATTCAATTGCAGTTTGTTCATCAGTTGGTAGCACTGACATCATTATCAAATATGGCCTTGAGGTATTCAGGAATAGAACTTTACTCATACCAAATTCAGTTTCGATAGCTGCTGCCGTTTAGGAGTTGATAGGGGAGGACACACAAAGAAAGACAGACAGATAGACAGAAGTTAGTTAGTTAGTTAGTTAGTTATTGTTGTTTTAAAGGGCGGAACTACGAGGTCATCTGCCCCTGATAGATAGGACAGACAGACAGACACACATTTTCCCGGATCGATCACATAAGTCTAACTTTCCTCATCTTTGAAAAATGTGGAAAGTAGGCTAACAATGTATTGATGAATTATAGCCACATTTGTCATATAAAGCAAGAACTCGGTGTTTAACGTGTTAAGTTAATACTTGGGTGTAGGGGGGTTTTGCTGTTTTTAGCCTCTCTCTATGTTTCTATCCAAATACCGATAGCCTCTATCAGAAAGTATGCAAGCCGACAGCTTTAAACTACGGACACGTATACTACCTGACATTCTACCTTAGTTTGTAGTCACTTACTTTAATGTATACATCAGTGTTGCCTACACGATTCTAAGCCTGCTGACAGGTCCAGTTTTTAAATGCATATAACTTCTATATTAACAAAATATGGATTTCAACCGATTTTCGCATGTGCTTTGTGTAACATAACAGTTATGACTATGCTTATTCGTAAGAACAAGCAGGGCTGCCAACTCTTAATAAATGCTCTCTCTATTTGTTTAATCCTAATATGAATATATCAGAAAGTATGCAAGTCATCATCTCTAAACTTTGCACACGTAAGGTACCTGACATTCTAGATTAATTCCGAGTAACTAATATACTTCAGTGCTGCCAACATGATTCTATGCTTTCTGATAGTTTCAATTTTTAATTACATGTAACTTCTATACCAACAAATGGATTAATTTGGAGTAACTAATATACCACGGTGAGGCCAACATGATTCTAAGCTTTCTGATAGTTTCAATTTTTAAATACATGTAACTTCTATACTAACAAATGGATTTTATCCTAAACTGGCACTATAATAGATCGTAATATTTCAGATTAATTCAGAGCATCACATACATAACATTGTTCCCAACATGATTTTACGCGCACTGATAGACTAAATCCAATATCAAACAACATGTAACGTCCATACTATCCATTAGACTGCAGCCAAATTTTGTGTGAGCATTCTATACCTGAAGGGATGGAACTAAGAATATATTCATAGTCACCAGTGCTGCCTACTGTAGTGTACCCGTTCGTCCTGGGGATGCGATGACCCATCTGCTATTCCATCGCATTCCTGGATTTCCAGGACAGAGCGGAGTTAAATGAACATGAAGTCAAGTGAGGAATGTGTCGGAAATTCAGTTGAAATATCACAAAAGCAGAGGGTAACACGAGATAAAATATCTCCAGGGTCGTTACGGGCTTAAATTTAATTTTAAAAATGCAAATATAAATGGGCGCCATCAACTGAATCCCTAGCAAACCACATCCTTCCTGGTTAAGCCTTAATTAAGACAAGGAAAGAAATAGGAAAATCACATCATCATCAGATCACAACTAAGATAAAAACAAATTTATTCCACTTTGATAGTCAGACAGACATATTAAACACTCATCCTACCTGAGAGCATGGTCGAATGCCAACGTTAAATTGTCATTGTCCAGAAAATCGAACCATCTCTATTCTACTCAAAGTGTATTTAATCCTCATCAAATATGAAAAATTTCTAAAGTTCACTTGGGTTCTCAGGATCACCGTAGCACTATGTCATTGCGTCACTGACATTCGTGATACCTGAGACCTAACTTCTCTTTAAATTAACATCATGAATGTGGATGTAAAAAATATAATTAATCTGTCTAAACACATATATTCTAATCACATATTTAAATATCACATAATTTATGGCTTGCATGGCATTATTCAAATGCTGAATATGTTAGTAAAATGCTCCTAAACATCGAATAATTAATTTACACTATTTACACTGTCATTAATAATTGCTTGTTTGTGAATCACAGAAAATCCACTACTCATTGGTTATAATCATCATCATCATCATCAAAATTAAATATTTCTCACATTAGTTCCCATCTCAAAATTCAATACATTCATGTCAGAATAATTAATTCATTATCATCAAATCATTTAAATGAATATTATAATCATCAATTCTTTATGCTCTCAAATTATTCACACACTCTCATTTCATCATCTCCTTCAGATTAAATCATCTTAAATCATCAATATAAATTGTTTAATTCATCAACTCAAGTTGCAATTCTTCAAATCATTCAAATCATGTCTCTCAATTAAATTTATTTAAATCCATTTAAATTTATTAATCATCAGCTTCTTTAATTAATTATCACCTTCTAATTCAGTTATTCATCATCTATTTAATCATATATTAATTTATTTAAATCAGCTTATTTATTCACTCTTTAATTCATCCATTTATTTAATTCATTGATTTATTCCAAAATTTAATTTATCAATTTATTTCAATTTTATTCATCTGGTTATTTAGATTTTCATTATTTCATCTAGTCATTCTGATTTTTACTTCATTAGGTCAGATCATTAATATGCTTAAACTTCAGATTATTATTTCATTAATTATTATTATCAGAAAATCTTGTATTATCAACATTATTTATTTGTTTAATTTCCTAACAAATTGTTTAATATGGGTTATAGAACGTTGTCTTACAGTTTTATCACTTCCAAGTTATATCTCGTATTTAATTATCATGCCAAAAAATATTATTGCCTTCACAAAATCACGTTGGATCTCACTATCCAAAACTTCATCATCTACTTTCACTTTATCAAATACCATATTTGAATACCACAATTATTCCACAAAACTCCTTAAATATTCAGCGCACAGCATGAATCTCAAAATTATGCTAGACTGGGTTCGACAACCTCATGTCTGCCTCAAAATACATTAGCAATATTGCAACTTCCACTTGGCAACTTCCACAAAATGCCTATCACAAACTTCACTTAATCACGTTGCATGATCTACAAAAATATATAACTGGCTTCAAATTATCAACGCACACAATCTCCAATAACTGTAATTAATCTGATCACATCTAGACAACTTCTTAAACAATTAGGAAAAATATTACCTCAGTAATCGAAATCAAATTCAAGATCTGCTTTCAAATAGCATAAATTCTCTTAAAATTCTCATAATTCACTTCACAGAAAAACACCAATGTGCTATAATATCTCACATCAAAATATGCAATACTGATCTGCCTCAAAATTAATCTGACCATTAATGATTCATCTTACAAGATTCAATTACTTTAAGTCCTTCTCAAAGGTATCAAACTCAACCATAAAAATTATCAAAAGCATCAGCTGTATCAGCTGTTAAATGAAAGTACTCTCAAAAGAGTATAGCCACAAAATATTGGATTGGCAAACAAGAATTACAAAATGTAACCCTGCTGACATTTATTTTTAATTTATTTAACAAAATTCGACTGATATGTGACTAGTAGTTTCTTGTTTGATCCTCTTACAATCTCAAGTACACTCGGATGATAAAAATGAGTTCCTCAATGGCAAGTAAAGATGTGTACCACCACGCAATCGTATAAATACGAAAGGCCTTGCCTCGCAGACTATCATGATAATGCCCTGAACGATGGGTAAAGATGTGTACCACCACGCAATCGCCTAAAGCGAAAGGCCCCATCTCGTCGTCTAATGAGTGAATGTACCAGATTGGAATCAACAAGTCTCTAGTTGTCACATAAAAGCGATATTCATTCACTTGAGTGAATAACATCTTAATATCTCCAAACAATCCAACGGAAAAAATCCCTACTGATGAATAATACACACTCGCTAGTATGCAATGAACTGACGAAGTAATTTAAATAATCCAATAGCAGATCACGAGTTCGAAATACTCGCCACAAAAAATAACTATCCAAGAAAACTATCCTTACTGGAAAAGTGTCTAAAAGACCAAACATCTGCTTAATAAAGCCAACCAATGGTGAGAATTTCGTATAATGGTGCCTGCCATATCATATGGTAACGCCATATTCTAGCAAAATTTGGAGCAAATAATGTCTAAGCCATGTCTAAATAATCGTAGAACTCCTACTAGAAATATATACAAGTATGCCCAGTGTTCATGAAAAATCATATCAGAAAGTCATAACTCTTACAGTACCTTCTCATATCAGCTGTTAATATATTTCAAAGATCGTCGATTATCCTCGTGTGTAATAAATTTCTCGAAAGATCGACGGGAATCTCGTATCACCCACGCAATAACGATCGCCTTCATATCCCAAGTGAATCAGCTGTTGGACCTCCTCTTCTTCAGGAACCGAATCCATCGCTCTGTGGTGCCATCGCGTCTCTGTCTTCGCTTACTCCGACATGATGAACTGCATGTTATCCATAGCGGATACTGTCCAAATTCTTACGTAACAGTTCATGAACGCAGCGTACCCCATATTCTTCTTTTATGTTACGCCACTGTCCCATACAATGTTCGGTTTGCTTGTTAAAAGTTCAATCTCCACAGCGGCTAAGTTTCACTTGCAGAAAATAAATTTTATTTATGAAAGTGTATACGTTTCCGAAACACCCTGTAGCTGTGTTCGTACTCGATATTTTATAATAATTCATGAAAAAGGAATTGTATTAATGCACGTGCCAATGTTCATAAGTGCATATACTTGTAACCGTTCGTTTGCCTAAAAGCGTTAATGTTGGTTTGACCCCATGGTCGCTTCCAATATTCCGTTATGAAATGCATAGTTTGATAAGTCGTAATGTCATTGGAATATCTAAGTTCATTTGAAGTTCACAATTGCAGTATATGATAACTATCTGCCTGCACAATTCGATTACAGAATACAAGTCCCACTTCATAAAGTTGTAACTGAAAGTCGAAATGAAGTTCAGCTTCTTTAATGTTGCCTGCGTATAAAAGTCAGAACTAGCACGCTCTGCTCTACTGCACTGTTCCAGAATGATCTACGCTTAAAGCCAGCCTCGCCATACCGCTTCGCTGTGCTGTTCTGCGTTACAAAATGCAGCTCGAAATAAAGTTCTCAAACTGGTTATTATAATGCTGTTCTAACCCCGGCTCTTCTCTTGCTTACACGGCCCGTACAGCTTGCCTCGTAACCGGTCCTCGTACCGCCTACCGTGCGTTGCTCGCCTTGACTCACTGACCTACTTTCCGCTCTCCGCTTGGTGAAGTAATACTGTCGCTTTCACTCCACGTAACAAGTGCTGTGCACCGCTCAACTTTGCCGTTCTCTCTGCGCATGTGTTCTACTCAGCCTCGCTGGCTGAACTCGACTGCTGTCTCTGGACTGCGTTGAGGAGCTCCTACCCCGTGCTGTCACGTGATGCTCCCCCACCTTCTGCGGTCAAGCGTCACAAGTATAATCTCGACCACCATCATCTCGGCTATTAAGTTATACAATAACTTAAGGGATTATCTGTCTTTCTTCAAGTTATCACCATATATATTTTGATTGTTATTTCTTCTCTTCTGAGATGATATAATACTATGTTCCACAAAGATCTTAATAAAACTTCATATTTCCTCCCATAATTCCATCTACTTGACTGGCAGTGCCATCTTTATCCTTGGCCTTCTACGTCATTTCCTAACATTCCTCTCGACTCGATTTGAGCGCTATCTTTACAACTTTTCCCATAAATCTCAACTACGGCTCAATGTCAGCTGGCGTAGCCGATAGCCTCAACTAGGTATCGGGTACAGTAGTAAGTTACTCTATTACTCTATTACTTGATTTCGTCATTATTCGAGATAGGTCTATATAGATTGACATCAATCTGAAAATTTAAGAAAAGTAGGCTCTTTAGTTCGTCACGGAACTACTTGTATTTTATTAAGATCAGAAAAGGAGATGGCAAATCATAGCACATGCTCTTTCTCTTCATTTATGAACCCCAGCAGTTCGTACAGAAGGCCATTTCAAGCCTAATAATGGAACATTGCACAGTTTATTTTTCACGGTGTGATAACGTCGTCCACAAAAATAGAATAACACTCATGTTTCTGCCATGGCCTCCTCATGCTATGACGTAGCTGTCCCCTCTACATAAAAAAAGTCCTCTCGGCACGCCGGAAGGCGGAGGTAGATTTCACCGGACAAACTTGGGGATAAGCGAAAATAGGCAGAATATGCAGGTTTTCGTAGAATGATCAGACCTCATTTATTGCGAGAAGATATTTTATAATTGGAGCTTAATTAACTTCGTCTTTCGTCATTCTATGCTTATTTTAAACATTTTATTGTCTTATGGGAACGGTAACCTTCTTGTAATTTGGGGTCCATTTTTATACTTGTGGTCACACTGTCCTTATGCAAGGTTTCGACACTGATGTGTGACCATGTAACGGTCTGTTACTTCTTCACGCAAAATTATATCTCCCGCAGAGATTTTGGTTGGTTGCTCAGTTTAGGGGCTGCGACAACGCGGTCATGTAACCCCGTGTACTTAGGGATGGCTGTATTAGTCTGTAATTCAGGTAAGGACTGCAGACGGTCAATTTCAAGCAGTAGTTCCTAATGTTGGTACCAGGTACTACCGTCAACGACACCTAGATGTGAACTTGGCTACTAGATGCCACCCCAACCAGCAACTCGCAACGAACGTTGGAACTTCCACTCCAAAGGAAAGGATACTGAGGGATTTTTAGCACTCTTAGAAAATCCGACGACTTCGGCCGGCTTTGAACTCGCGACCTTGGGCATAGACATTCAGCATGCTACCAGTTACGTCACCGAAGCCGCTTCACACTTAGATGAAAATCTGAATCTAATCTCGTGCAAGTGCGTTATCTTGGCAACGTCTGATGGCTCATCCCTCATCAATTTAGCAGTGTTGCCATGGCAACCTCTGATAGCTCTTGGCATTTTCTTATAATTCCGAAATCATTTTTCTCATCCTTTGGCGTAATGGTGGGTCATATCAAAAATTCTTTCAGACAAAAGTTTTAGGTAATTATTAGGGGAATATTGTCCATTTTGTACGGTTTTGATATTGTGCCTATTAAGAGAGATATGATTAATGTTTCCCGAAAAACCCACTTTTTCCCACCCCTTTGGTCAATGGTTGGTGCTATAAAAAAACTCTTCAAACATAAATTTTTGGGCTTTATCCGACACATAGTATGAACGTTGAACGGATTCGATATGTCACATATTAAGAGAGTTATAGCAATATTTTACTTTTTCGAAAAAAGCCCCCCATTTTCACCCCCCCCCTCGACCGATTTAGCCCAGTAACGAACTCGACCGAAATTTTATAGGTATACATATTTGGTAAAAAATTCAAAGTGATTGGTGCAAAATTACGGCAGTTATCGTGTCCACAAGAAACTGATATATATATATAAACTTTTGAATTGACGGTGGTTTTGGGGTCTGGGGGATGTGAAACGCGAAGATATGTCGAAATTTTCCGGAAGTCGAAACATGGTACCCATTGCAATAGTTAGCTTTCTAATGAAATCTACCTCTGGTTGGTTCCTCAGTTTAGGGGCTGCGACAACGCGGTCATCTAACCCCTTGTACTTTGGGTGAGTGTAGAATCTGTCTGATAAACGGTGTGAATTGTAATGGCTGTATTTGTCTTAATTCAGGTAAGAACTGCAGACGGTCAATTTCAAGCAGTAGTTCCTAATGTTGGTACCAGGTACTACCGTCAACGACACATAGCTGTGAACTTGGCTACTAGATGCCACCCCAACCAGCAACTCGCTACGAACGTTGGAACTTCCCATCCAAAGGAAAGCATACTGAGGGATTTTAGCGCTCTTAGAAAATCCGACGACTTCGGCCGGCTTTGAAACCGCGACCTTGGGCATAGACATTCAGCATGCTACCAGTTACGTCACCGAAGCCACTTCCCAATTAGTCAGATGGAAATACTGAATCTGATCTCGTGCAAGTGCGTTGTCATGGCAACAATGATGGCTCATCCCTCATCAATTTAGTAGTGTTGCCATGGCAACCTCTGATAGCTCTTGGCATTTTCTTATAATTCCGAAATCATTATCCTCATCCCTTGGCGTAATGGTGGGTCAAATCAAAAATTCTTTCAGACAAAAGTTTTAGGTAATTATTAGGCAAATATTGTCCATTTTGTACGGTTTTGATATTGTGCCTATTAAGATAGATATGATTAATGTTTCCCGAAAAACCCACTTTTTCCACCCCTTTGCTCAATGGTTGGTGCTATCAAAAAACTTATTTGACATAAATGTTGGCACTTATCCGACACATATTATGAACTTTGAATGGATTCGATATTTCACGTATTAAGAGAGTTATAGCGAAATTTCACTTTTTCGAAAAAAGCCCCCCATTTTCACCCCCTTCGACCGATTTTGCCCATTAACGAACTCGACCGAGATTTTATAGGGATACATATTATGTAAAAAAATCAAAGTGATTGGTGCAAAATTACGGCAGTTATCGTGTCCACGAGAAACTGATATACATATATATACAGGGTGTATTTGATATGATGGAAGTCCGTTACACTGGTGATAGAAGAGACAATTCTAAGCTTCCTAGGTAAAAAATTTGTCACCTATCTTGAAATTGATAATTAATCATTAAAAAGTCAATGTTTATAGTTATTTCAGAAACTAATCAGGCAGAAAGTGGTGCGGCAGGCTGGGGAAAACGAGGCGGAGCCAGGAGAGACGACGCGCGAAGGGGAAGTTGTTACGTAATCGGAGCATTGACCTTACCGGTTGACTTGAGGGGTGGTAGGCTATCAGCTGTTATGAGGATGAGCTCTACCGTCTCGTAAGAAAATGTGCATTGCCGTTGTTCTTGTTGTTGTTGTTGTTGTTGACAACGCACGCAATGACTTGGGACGTTAGGACCGGTAGTATTTTGAAGCCTACTTTGTAAGTGTGGAAATCATTGATTGATGTTCATGTATAAAATAATTTCGATACTCAGTCCTGATGTATCATTGGCGTCCGTGTCGGACCTTCTGTTGACTAGTTTCTGAAAATACTAAAAACATTCACTTAATGAAATGCAGTGTGACAAAATTCCGACATCCCGTAGTCTGTTCAGAACTAGGCATTTAGGACGGAAGTAAAATACTTGATGTTTTGTTTGAGAGGCTTGGCGATGTTGGTCATTTAGCCCCATGTAGCTGGGTGTGGGTAGAATTTGTGTGATAACCTGTGTTTTGTGGTTTCTGTAGTAATGTGGGTATTTGTAATTCAGGTGAGGATTCGGAAGAATGCGCCGGCCCTGTGGTGTTGGGGCAGTGCAACTGCCTCTCACCTGGAGGCCCTGGGTTCGATTCCAAGCTCCATCAGGGATATTAGAAACTGACGTGAGGGCTGGAACGCAGTGCACTAAGCCTCGTGAGGGCAATTGAGTAGCTGTCTGACAGTGAGGCAGTGCCCGAGTCAGGAAAATCAAGATTAATGGCCGAGGGGACCCGATACACTGACCACGCGTCACCATAATATCTGCAGGCCAAATGGCTGGACAGCAGTCGCTTGGTAGACCCAGGCCCATCATGGGCTGCACTGCTAGCGGTTAAGATTATTGAGAAGAAGGCGGCCGTGGCCTTAAGTTAGGCACAATCGCGTCATTTGCCTGGGGTAGAAGTGGGAACCCATGGAAAACTACTTCCAAGATTTAATAGACTACTAGTACGGTACCACATGTTCATATTGTGAATTGTCCCATCCCATCTCCAGCCCTCGGGTGGCCATTAACTGGAGAGGGGGAGGGTTGATTTATTGGTCCATCAACAATGTAAATACATATGAAAATGAAAATAAAATACAAATACATTGTTATAATACAGTTTTATAATAATAATAATAATAATAATAATAATAATAATAATAATATTAGTCTAATAATAATAATAATAATATTAGTCTAATAATAATAATAATAAGAGTCAGCATGTGTAGTTCTGGTGGTAGAGTGTTAACCTTCCCGAGGATGCGATCTACGTTCAGTCATGTAGTAAAGAATGGGATCTAATACGATCATCTCCATGGATTTCATGGCACATACAAGAAATCCTACGTACATTAAAGTCTGGCAACTCGACATACCAAAAATAACATAAAAGAAGTTAGTGTGTCTAAAAGCCTATTATTACTATTATTAGTATACATTACTATTATTATACATTGAAATATGTGAAGTGCCACGCGCGAAAGACGAATGCCTGGATGAAATCGTCCACAAAATTGCTGAGACTCTAGAAGTAGATCTAAACATGTTTGATGTAGAGGAAGTTTACAGGCCCCCACTGCAAAGAAAGAACAAAATCCCCCCAATAGTGGTAAAATTTAACTCCATATCCAAAAAGAATGAATTTTTACAGAAAAGAAAAGGACAAAATTTCCTCACTCATGGGAACACTAAATCTAGGTTTTTCATTAACGAAAGTCTAACGTCATTTTACAGGGAGCTACTATGGAAAACTAAAAATCAGGCCAGAGAAAATAACTGGAAATTCATTTGGGTTAAAAACGGCAAAATACTTGCGCGAAAAAACGACGAAACTGGTATATTGAGAATCTCCCGTGAGGAAGACATTAACAAAATTAGGTAACCCCCCCCCCCCCCGCCAAAAAGAAAGAATTATTATTGAATTATTATATTAATTGATATTATGAACAGTTGGGATAGCAATATAAATGTTTCTGGAATACAAAATGAACTCACATTTCTCAATATACCCGATTTCGTCGAAAATGGTAATAAGACTAGAAATAATGCTGAAATCAATATCCTCTCTCTAAATATTCAATCTATATCAAAAAACTGGGATTATTTAACCATAACCTTAGGCAAGAAAATTAATGATCTGGATATTATTTGCTTAACAGAAATTAACATACTTGAATCTAATAATTACCTATTTACTTTGGATAATTTTAATGTTGTATTTTGTAATAGAACAAATAATCGTAAAGGAGGAGGCATAGCCATATATGTAAAGAACAACATGGCTATTAGAACACACAATTCATACATTTCCAATACTCATGAATCAATGGTAATAGAAATACTTCACATGAACAAAAAGATTGGATTAACATGCATTTACAGACCACCTAGCACTAACATAAATGACTTTCTTGATGAACTGGAGACACATATAACACAACACACTAGTAAGTACAGCGAATACGCCATTTTAGGAGATATCAACATTGATACTTTATCTAATGACATCAGTCTATCAGCTATCAAATATACAAATATTATGGCAACTCATGGTTTCCTACCACTTATCACTCAATGTACTCGTTATGATCCAAATTTAGACTCGAGAACATGTATTGATCACATAAACTATCGTAGCAGACTAGATCAATATACTTCTGCAGTCATACAATCAGATATCTCTGACCACTACATAACATATGCAGGTATTTGGCCAAAAAATGATAAGACACAATTACAAGATAATGAATCGTACATTACGCTAATGAACGATACTATAATACACACAAGCCTTAACAACACAGACTGGACAGATTGCCTTGAATTAAAAAATCCTAATGATATATATAACAATATAACAACCAAATTTAAGGAAATCTACCAAAATGCATCTTACATAACAACTCGTAAACACAGGAAAAGCAAACAATGGTTCACTTATGACCTAAAAATACAATGTAAGGAAAGAGACAGACTTTACAAAACAATGCTCAGAAACAAGGATAATATTACAATAAACAAGTAGTTCCGTGAAGAACTATACAGCCTATTTTCATATATCCTACTTATGTTAATTGCCTCTATCAACATACACAATTTCAGTTTGATTGCTATAATAGATTCGTAGATATTGAGAACCGACTAAATATTTCGGATGGTCGCCATGTTGGATTTTATATATGTAGGTCCTAGAGTTATGTACTGTTACATGCAGATTATTGTGTACGTGTAGCATTCAGACTTCAATCGCATAATTAGGACACAAGAAAAAACAAGGAGATTTAAAAATTTTCACAGCTGCCATCTTGAGGTTATGGAAACAATTGAAATAAATTAGATGCCAGTGAATTAACATTCGGATAAAGATTTACTGTACCAAGTTTCACTGGGCGCGGATGGTTAGATTGCGAGAAACGTCCATGTGAATATTTATAATTCGCGTCACCGCCATGTTGGATTTGTGATCACCAGGTTATTTAAAGTCCTATAGGTGAACTTAAGTTCATAGCCCCTATGAACATTAAAAAATGCAGTTTGATTGTTAAATAGATTCGTAGATATTCAGTATCGTCCAAATATTTCGGATGGTCGCCATGTTGGATTGTTAAATGCATAGGCCATAGAGTCATGTACCATTAAAGGAAAATTATTGCGTAGGTTAATTATTCAAACTTTCACTTCGATCGCATGACTACATCACAAGAAATAAAAACTTAATTTTAAAATTCGCACTGCCGCCATCTTGAGGTTATGTAAACAATTGAACTTAATTAGATACCAGTGGATTACAATGTGTATAAATATTTCCTGTACCAGGTTTCAGTGCGCTTGGAACATTAAATCGCGAGAAAGGTCTATTTAAAATGTTCAAATTCGCTTAGCCGCCATGTTCGTTTTGTAGTTAACCGGTTTTTGAAAATCTTATAGATGGAATTCCAGTAGTGCCCTTTATCTTCGTACAAAATTTTAGGGAGATACCGCTAATAGTTTCAGAGATATAGAATGCCGGTGAAATATTTCGCACATCCGCCATCTTGTGATTATGTAAACAATTGAACGAAGTTAGATGTTGGTGCATTACAATGTATATAAACACATACTGTACCAAGTTTCATTGCGTTTGGTTGGTCAAATCGCGAGAAACGTCTATTTAAAAGTTGCAAATTCGCTTGGCCGCCATGTTGGTTTTGTAGTTACCATGTTTTCAAAAGTCACATAAGTGAACTTATAGTAGTCCCCTCTATCACCATAGAAAATGTCAGGGTAATATCGGTAATAGTTTCGGAGATATTGAATGCTGGTGAAATATTTCGCACAGCCGCCATGTTGGATTGGTGAGTCGTAACAAAATTTGAAGGGCACGGTCGAGGTCGCTGGGAATAGTGCTATGAACTTTCCGAGTTTCATTGAAATCGCTCCTGCCGTTTAGATTTTATTAGGGGGGGACACACACACGAATCACACACACACACACACACACACACACACGCACACACACACGGACAAAAGGTGATCTCATAAGCCTATTTTTTCAAAATTGAAAATAGGCTAAAAATGAATACAAAGCTTTCAGAAACAAATTAAATAAGCTAATAAACAAAACAAAACATCAATATTTTAAAAATAAGATAAATAGTTCCAAAAACGATAATAAAGGAATGTGGAAAGTCATTAATGATATAACAGGTCGGAAAACACAAACTGTCAATGAAGTCATAAACAAACATTTAATATTGCATTATACTAACGAAGTGATAGTCAATAAATTCATCAATACCTTTAGTGAAAAAATAAACAGCCTAGCTCATTACTGTAGTATCAACATATGGCAATCAAATAGAAACACATTAATGAATTCCTTTACATTACTTGAAACTGATGAATATGAAATAGAAAACATAATTAAGGAATTAAAAACAGACAAATCGCCTGGGGTAGACAATATACGCTTGAAAGAGATAAAGGCAACATCCAAAAAAACTATACCAATCATAACACATCTCATAAACAAGATATTCGAATCAGGCATAATACCAAAATATCTGAAATACACAATTATTAAACCAATATATAAGAATGGCGATCACTTAGACTTTGGCAACTACAGACCAATATGCATTTTATCAATCCTCCACAAAATAATGGAAAAATGCTTGGATAAGAGAATGAAGAATTTCCTAAATAAATATGATATTTTAAAGGGACACCTATACGGTTTTAGGAAGGGGAAAAGTAATGAACTACTCCTGGCTGAATTTGCCAATGTAATAAATAATGCCTTAAATAAGAACAATCACATAATGGTACTTTTTCTTGACTTTTCTAAAGCATTTGACACAATAAATCACAATAAACTACTTGCTAAATTACACGATATTGGAATAAGAGGCACGACTTATAAACTATTTGAAAGCTATCTGAAAAACAGGGAAATGGCAGTTATGGTCAATAACACTATCAGTGACGCAGTAGAAGGAACACAAGGTATCCCTCAAGGCAGCATTATTTCACCTACACTATATAACCTGTTCGTAAACGACATGAATGAAGCCATTAAACACAGTAAAATATTTATTTATGCTGATGACACCACTATATATACCATACATAAAGACTCTAAAACAGCTTTTGAGAGACTTCAAGAAGACTTCAATAACATTACAAGATGGTGTCATGACAATAATTTGTATATAAATACAACCAAATCCAAAATAATGCACATCAGAGTTGATCACTTCACACAAGAAAAATACAAACTAACGCACCACAGCTTATCATGCATACACCAAAACATCCTGGCAGGTTGCAAATGTAACACCTTCATAAATAGTACTTCGACACAAAAATACCTAGGAATTACCCTTGATGAACATTTTAAAATGAACACACACACAGTAAACATAATAAAAAACCTAAGAGCAAATCTCTACATCTTCTACAATCTCCGATTTTATGTAGATAGGAAAACTTACAAAACAATTTACAGTGCTCTGATTGAAAGCAAATTAAGATATGCTATAGCAGCTTGGGGAAATCAAAACACAACTTTAATTAATAATCTTCAAGATAGCCAAAACAGGTTCTTTAAATATTTCACTGATATCCCTTATTTTAATATTAAAGAGTTGTTTCAAATTACTGTACTGAATCTCTACTACCATGATCCAAGATTCAGGCATAAGGTCTCTCACAACATACAAACAAGAGCCATAACAAGTACTAAACATGTTAAACCTTTATGTATAAATAGCTATGGTTTCAAGAGACTAAATTATATTATACCATCACTACTTAATGAACTACCACCTGGACTGACAAACATTAACAGCAAACAACTAGCTATAAGTCGCATTAAAAAATATTACTTAACCAAACATTAACTCATAACATAAATGCATTAATATAACTACCATAGTGTAATTTTTTGTATCTTTAATTATTTACATTAATATTTTATCATTAACATTACAAAAAAAAAATGCATGCACTCTTGTACTGAAATATAATCTATATATATGTTGTAAATAATAATTAATATGTCTCACAGATAATCTGTACTGTCATCAGATTCGTGAGACATATCACAATAATGTAACATAAATAGTATTTAATAAATAAATTAAATTAAATTAAATTAAATTAAAATTAAATTATTAATATGTTTATTAGAGTTGTTGCACTATCTTCACACAAAGATAGACCAACAGTTCCTTAAATTAATTTACCAAATCTTTAGGATTTCTATTTTCTATGCATAGTCCATGAAGCTGGCAAAATCCTAGACAGATCCACCATCACTACTGTAGTCATGTAGCCACTCCCCATGAAGGTGTGAATCAGCTGTTCATAGGCTCGGTTTGTGTATTTCAATGTCATTGGCAGACAAGGCGAGGAGGTCACTCAACTGCAGACTCTGGTCAACAATCTCAGCGTAGGAGGGGAGGGTGACGGGGAGAAGTCAGCTCTGCTGCTGAGGGGAACGAAGTGAAAGCCCGTTTCCAAGACATTGACCGACTATTTTTGTGATTTAATTCCACCTACACTAATTAAGATCCGACTTAATTTCATGAAGATATTTGCTTAGAATACCATCTTCTATCACCAGTGTCAAGGACTTCCATCATATCAAATACACCCTGTATATACACATATATATACATACATAAATTATATATAAACTTTTGAACTGACGGTGGTTTTAGGGTCTGGGGGATGTGAAACGCGAAGATATGTCGAAATTTTCCGGAAGTCGAAACATGGAGCCCATTGCAATAGTTAGCTTTCTAATGAAATCTACCTAATAATAGTTGAGAGGGAAATAATAACTTGCATTCGACCACGGGCACCCTGAATACCCCACTATGACACTAGTCACGCATATACATTTATAATAGGAGGCCATTTAAGTTGGTAGCAGTCACTCTAGCATTGGCGTCGCACGTAAGTCACTCTGTCTTCATGTAGTACGTATTGAAGCTGCCAACCCATGGACTAGCAAAGCGATCTCATTCGTCCGCGCGCATTAAAAGCGACATAATATGGTCCGACCCAACCACGTGCGGCGACGTCACTGGTAGCTAGGCTCGAGACTTGTGAATTACAGTGTGGTCGTGTGAAAGCAGCACATAGGATCGGGCCGCTGTTCAGGTCCCTGTGCAGGCCCTCGAATAATACCTCAGAACGAAACTATATTTTCAATAAACGGCGTCCGTGCGAAAAGTGCTTGCTATATACAGAAAATAAAGAACGCCTAATTTATTTATTTTTAATTTTTTTTTTCGTAGTCAGTTTATCCTCCAGTTGGGCTTTTCTCACGGACTCAACGAGGGATACCACATATACCGCCTCTATGGGCAGTGTCCAGGAGCTCGATATCCAATGGGGGATACAACTGGGGAGGTGGGACTAACGCGTCGCCTGGGCGGCCTCAAATGCAAAACAAACTGTGGGCCTCATGAGGGACGGGACAGGATGGGAAGTATGGGAGAGAAGGAGGCGGCCGTGTCCTGACGGTAGCTACCATCCCGGCATTAGCCCGAAGACGAAGTGGGAAACCACGGAAAACCACTTCGAATATGGCTGAGGTGGGAATCAAACACCCTCTACACGTTTGGACCACCCGAGGCTGAGTAGACCCCATTCCAAACATACCGCTTTTCAAATTTCGTAGCAGACCCAGGAATCGGACCTTGGGCCTCTGGGGTGGCAGTTAAGCATGCTGCCCACTACACAACGGAGACGACCCAATATAAAATTATATTTATTATTATTATTTATTGTGGAGTGAAAATATCATTGTGCTATCAAATTGTATTATTTTACACGAATGGGATGAATCTTAATGGTTTCCGACTCAGCATTGATAAGGCTTATTTCGTTGTTATTCGTACCAACTACATTATCATTATAATTATTAGACTATTATTATTATTATTAATATTATTATTATTAGTCGCCTACGTAGCGTAGCGGTCGGCATCGTTAGCTGCCGCCCTGTAGGTCCTGGGTTCGATTCCCGGCTCTGGCACGAAATTTGAAAAGTGGTATGAGGACTGGAATGACTAAGAAGAAAAAAAGAAAGGAAATGATTATTATTATTATTATTTTCTTTTCTTTCTTAGTCGTTTACCCTCCAGGTTGGTGGAACCCACGGACTCAGCGAGGGAACTCACCACTACCGCCTCTACGGGCAGTGTCCTAGAGCTGGGAACATCTAATCGGAGTGGATACAACTGGTGAGGTGAGATTGGCACCTCGCCCAGGCAGCCTCACCTGCATAGCGAAAAGGGTCCTCGTGACGGAGGGTAATGGATGGCCAGGATGGATAGGCAAGGAAGAGGGAAGGAGGCAGCCGTGGACTTTAAGAAGGTACCATCCTGGCATTTGCCCGAAGACGAAGTGGGAAAACACGGAAAACCACTTCGAAGATGGCAGAGGTGGGAATTGAACCCCCTCTACTCATTTGGAACACCCGAGGCTGAGTAGACCCCATTCCACTCCTCATGCGACTTTTCAAATTTCGTGGTAGAGCCGGGAATCGAACCCAGGACTTCCGGGGCGGCAGCTAACCATGCTGACCGCTACACTACGGTGGTGACAATATAAATTATAATTATTATCATTAGTCGCCCCCTTAGCGTAGCGGTCAGCATGGTTAGCTGCCACCCTGGAAATCCTGGGGTCGATTCCCGTCTCTGCCACGAAAATTTTAAATCTGGTATGTGGACTGGAACGGGGTCCACTGAACCTTGGGTGTTCCAAATGCGTAGAGGGGGTTCGATTCCCTCCTCAGCCAACCTTGAAGTGGTTTTCCGTGGTTTTCCACTTCGCCTTCGGTCAAATTCCTGGATGGTACCTTTTTCAAGGCCACGGCTGCCTCCTTCCCTCTTCCTTGCCTATCCATCCTGACCATCCCTTACCTTCCCTCATGAGGCCCCTGTTCGCTTTTCACGTGCGGCGGTCTGGGCGAGGTGCCAATCACACCTCACCAGTTGTATTCACTCCGATTATATGTTCCCAGCTCTAGGACACTTCCGTAGAGGCGGTAGTGCTGAGTTCCCTCGCTGAGTCCGTTGGTTCCACCAACCTGGAGGGTAAACGGCTAAGAAAAGAAAAGCAGAAAAGAAGAATTATTTATTGTGGAGTGAAAATATCATTGTGCTATCAAATTGTATTATTTTACACGAATAGGATAAATATTACTGGTTTCCGACTCAGAGAATAGACAGCAGAATGTCGGATGAATTCAATAAAATAATTTAAAAAGAAATAAAATTTTGGACATTACGGTGTCTTGAACCCAGGACCTATCCGTTACGAAGCTACGGCCTTAACCCTCCTACACTTTTCTAGTACACTGACCAGCTCACAGGTAGCTTACGTAACTGAATCCGAATGCAATGTTTGAAGGTCGAATGATTTCAGTTCAATCTACAAGACCGGCAGGAATGCATTCATCAGTGCCTGGCATGTTTTCAACTTACAGTGACGTATCTTAATGACTGATTTGTATTCTAATAATGCCCATCAACAGCAGATACCACCCTCAATTGACAACCGTCCACCATCTTTGATTGCTTGGAGCTCGCCCTGCTGAGCCAATCAAACAGGCGGTATACATGCGAGAAACGTTCCTCAAGCCTGTACCGAAACTGCGGCTACATCCAACCTTTACGTTACAGCCTGTACCGTTTCTTCTCTGAGGGTCAATGCTGGCGGTACAAAGTTACAACCTCTACACTCTCTTGTAGCGTTACCCAAAATCCAGCATTGATAAGGCTCATTTCGTTGTTTTTCGTACCGACAACATTATCATCATCATTATTATTATTATTATTATTATTATTATTATTATTATTATTATTATTATTATTATTATTATTATTATTATTATTGTCTTAGGTGTGTGTGGAATCAGTGTGTTAACCAGTGACATTGTGTTGGCTGTGGTAATTTGCGTATTTGTAATTGTGGCTAGGTTTGGGAAGGAAATGATCGTGGCCTTCACTTAGGTACCATCCGGGCATTTGCCTGGCTTTGAAGTAGGGAATCACGCCATTCCACCTCCAGAATAGCTAGGTAGGAATCTAAACTATCTCTTCCAAACTATCCTCACGTGGCTTAGTCTATTGGTTAGCGCCGATGACCTCGTAGTTCCTCCCCTTTCAACCCAATAACTAAATAACTAACTAATTAACTAACTAACTAGGCTTAGTGTACAGTTTCTAGCGCTGAGGCTAGAAATATCTTTGCAGGAAGAGATTAGGATCGAACCCCGATCCTTTAAAAGAGGAGTCACATTGTACACTCATCTTATGGAAGGTGGATTTGTGTAATTTTATTTCTGAAATATTTCCGGATTCCAAAAATCGTGAAAGACACGCGTCCACTTCCAAACTGAGCTTACACAAGTGCTTTGATTCCTTGTTGTGCATTATTTTCTTTCTCTCAACTATCTTGGACATTTTGAGTTTCGTAACAGTCTTCAATATAATATCCAAATTGTATCGTATTAAAAATCTGACACACTTGAGTGATGAATTACAATAGGTGTAATATAAAATTATTTGTTTCGTTTATTCCTTTTCTTTTTCTACCCTCCAGGTAGGCTTTTCCCACGGACTCAGTGAATGATCCCGCCTTTACTGCCTCTACGGGCATTGTCCTGGATCTTGACATGCAATTATGGGATACAACTGGGGAGGGAGGCTGGACTAGCGCCTCGCCCAGGTGGCCTCACCTGCAAAGCGAATAGTGGGCCACATGAGGGACGGGACAGGATGGGAAGAATGGGAGGGTTAAACATGGAACGGAGAAGGAGGCGGCCGTGGCCTGACGTTAGATACCATGCCGACATTAGCCCGAAGACGAAGTGGGAAAACGCGGAAAACCACTTCGGGGATGGCTGAGGTGGGAATCAAACAACCTCGAATCATTTGGACCACCCGAGGCTGAGTAGACCCCGTTCCAATCATACCGCTTTTCAAATTACGTAGCAGACCCAGGAATCGGACCTTGGGCCTCTGGGGTGGCAGCTAAGCATGCTGCCCACTACACAACGGAGATGACCCAACATAAAATTATAATTATTATTATTTATTGTGAAGTCGCCTCCATCGCGTAGCGGTCAGCATGGTTAGCTGCCGCCCTGGAGGTCCTGGGTTCGATTCTCGGCTCTGCCACGAAATATGAATTGTGGTATGAGGACTGGAACGGGGTCTACTCAGCCTCGGGTGTTCCAAATGAGTAGAGGGGGTTCGATTCTCACCTCAGCCATCCTTGAAGTGGTTTTCCGTTGTTTACCACTTCGTCTTCGGGCAAATGCCTAAATGGTACCTTCTTCAAGGCCACGGCCGCCTCCTTCCCTCTTCCTTGCCTATCCATCCTGACCATCCTTACCTTCCCTCATGAGGCCCCTGTTCGCTTTGCAGGTGCGGCCGCCTGGGCGAGGTGCCAATCACATCTCACCAGTTGTATCCACTCCGATTAGATGTTCCCAGCTCTAGGACACTGCCCGTAGAGGCGGTAGTGGTGAGTTCCCTCGCTGAGTCCGTTGGTTCCACCAACCTGGAGGGTAAACGACTAAGAAAAGAAAAGAAGTAAAGGAGAATTATTAATTGTGGAGTGAAAATATCATAGTGCTATCAAATTGTATTATTTTACACGAATAGGATAAATATTAATGGTTTCCGACTCAGAGAATAGACAGCACAAAGTCGGATGGATACAATAAAATAATTTTAAAAGAAATAAAATATTTGTCACTAGGGTGTCTCGAACCCAGGACCTATCCGTTACGAAGCTACAGCCTTACCCCTCAGACACTTTTCCAGTATATCGTCTAGATCACAGGTAGCTTACGTAACTGAATCCGAATGCAATGTTTGAAGGTCGAATGATTTCAGTTCAATCTTCAAGACCGCCAGGAATGCATTCATCAGTGCCTGGCATGTTTTCAACTTACAGTTACGTATCTTAATGACTGATTTGCATTCTAATAATGCTCATCAACAGCAGATACCACCCTCAATTGACAACAGTCCACCATGTTTGATTCCTTGCACCTAGCCCTGCTGAGCCAATCGAAAGAGCCGGTATACATGTCAGTAACGTTACCAAGCCCTGTACCGAAACTGCGGCTACATCCAACCTGAACGTTACAGCCTGTACCGTTTCTTCTCTGAGGGTCAATGCTGGCGGTACAAAGCTACAACCTCTACCATATCTTGTAGCGTTACGCAGAATCCATAATTGATAACGCTCATTTCGTTGTTATACGTACCGACAACATTATTATTATTATTATTATTGTTATTATTAATGTTATTATTATCTTAGGTGTGTGTGGAATCAGTGTGTTAACCAGTGGCATTGTGTTGGCTGTGGTAATGTGCGTATTTGTAATTGTGACTAGGTTTGGGAAGGAAATGATCGTGGCCTTCACTTAGGTACCATCCGGGCATTTGCCTGGCTTTGAAGTAGCAACCACGCCATTCCACCTCCAGCATAGCTAGGTAGGAATCTAACCTATCTCTTCCAAACTCTCCTCACGTGGCTTAGTGTTGTGTTTAGCGCCGATGACCTCGTAGTTCCACCCCTTTCAACCCCAATAACCTACTAACTAACTAATTAACTAACTGACTAGGCTTGTTGTACAGTTTCTAGCGCTGAGGCTAGAAATATCTTTGCAGGAAGAGATGGCGATCGAATCCCGGTCCTTTAAAAGAGGAGTCACATTGTATACTCATCTAATAGATGGTGGCTTTGGGTAATTTTATTTCTGAAATATTTCCGAATTCCACAATTCGTGAAAGACACACGTCCACTTCCGAACTGAGCTTACACTGAGCGTAGCGGTCAGCATGGTTAGCTATCGCCCCGGAGGTCCTGGGTTCGATAACCGGCTCTGCCACGAAATTTGAAAAGTGGCATGGGGACTGGAACGGGGTCTACTCATCCTCGGGTGGCCCAAATGAGTAGAGGGGGTTCGATTCCCACCTCAGCCATCCTCGAAGTGGTTTTCCGTGGTTTCCCACTTCATCTTTGGGCAAATGCCGGGATGGTACTGCCCCCGTAATTGAATTATATAGAATCCACGGTGGCTATTTTGGAAATTATAGCGAAAGTTATGGCTGTCATAGTTATGACGTGGGTAGTCATGACGTAAGCACGGATGACGCAGACGTTATGCCAGCAGGCTACTTGAGCTGAGATTCTCAGTGACGTCAGCATTTATTCGAGAAGGATCCGAGATGTACGACGCAGTCGCAGGAAACGTGGAATTCTGCTGAGGAAGAAATTATGCTATTGGAGGGGAGGCTCAAACCAATGAACGATAGTCTGAAGGAAGACGGAGATTGCTGAAACTATGGTATTTTTATTACTTTTTGGAATGCAGAATGGTGGAAATCCATTTGCAGTAGAGGCATTGTTCTGGAATTTTGGTGAAATTTATTTTCAGTTTTTGAATTATGAAAATCCGTCATGTATTGACGAAGTTGGAACTTCTAGCGATGACGTAGTAACACGCGATGGAAGGGATAGATACGCCCCTCATGAAGTTCATAAAAGGCCTTGCGCAGAAGAGAGGAGCCTCATTCGCTCATTCTCAGATTATAAATCAATCGTCAGATTTCAAATAGTCATTTCAGTGAAACGTCGAGTGAGATTAGTAGTGAAAAAGTCGTCTTTGTAACGCGTGGCGAAGCCACTGCATTAAACGAGAGTCGAACTTACAAGCAGTGCAGGTTTACTATGAAGTAAATCTAGGTGAAGTTGAAACGACCCTTATAACGCTTCTACAAGATTAGCTGTGAACAGTTAGCGGTCGCCTATAAGCTAATTCTCTTGTGCATTGCTACAGTAAGGACTGTAGAAAAGCTGAACAATTTCGAGAAAGTATTTTGGAAGTTATTGACAATATTAGACGACTGACAAAAGTGATTTTCTCGCCACAGAAGAAACACTTTGTATAGCCAGACTCTACGCTACGGCTGACAGGGCTAGTGAAATAGGGAGACTTCAGATTGCTTTTGTGACACAACACTGCAGTATAATGGAGCAATTTAATAAGGCAGTTTGTTCTTCTAATACTACAACCGAAGAGCAGATGGAAGGCTAAAGGACTTTATGCAATTGGGACATATTTCAACGGAGTAAGATAGCAGCATGGAACTTCGCTAATTGCTATTCCACACAAGCGAACATGTGGTAAATAACCATCTACACCCATGTTTCGTGATTAAAGGCTGAATACTATCAAACAGCAATAGAAATGATTTCATACTTTCTGAATATGAATATTTCTTCGGAAATTTATACAAAAACTTCATGGCGATTTTCAACTGGAACTTCAGGGATTTTTCAAGAGAGGTCAGGGTTGTCCCGACTCACAAAGAAGATTATTGCCGGAAGGATGTCGTTCGTCTTCGTGAAGCAGTTCGATTCTCCGATGGTGCTGTTTCTGGTTTCGAGGATGGAGCTCAGCTTTAACTTGGTGAAATGGATCCATCAACAGTCTTCTTTGGGGAATTTTCCTCTGGAACGTCAATCGGCAGATAAGGTAGTCGTGAACGTTTATTGTATTTGAGTTTCTTAGCAATATTTGAGCAACCATTTTTCCCATATTTTTGTCCTCATGTATTTTTGCCCGATATTCTTGTTTGAGATTCCTATTCTCAGTACACCTTGTTGAGTTATGCCTTTTACGACGTTTTATTAAGACATTGTTATGTCATGGGCATAGTTAAATGATTTTGAATCAGTTGAGACTGATATTTAGATTTTTCAGTAATTTGCTTATTTTTGTAGTCTCGATTTGACTGTAAATTAATGATTTTTATGGCAGATTTAAATTCAGACAGCGTGTCACTTTATTAAAGTAATTCTACCCCAGTTTAATTACTTTGACCAATTTTCTGTCATCATCAAGAAGGAAGAAGATTTAAATGATTTTAGAGCGTTAAAATCCAGTACGTTGTCGACGATCTTGGAAATACTAGTCGTTATTTGAATTGATTGCAACACAGACATTTATCGTCAGTCATGAACGACCATTGCATCTTAGGCAATTTTGTGAAAGATGAACATTAATTATGAATTATTGAATGCATTAAATTCGTGAAACTTGTGTTAGTTTTTTTCTCATATAGAGATTTATATAACGATGTTTGCATTCCCCAGTCTAATTGGATTCTATTCGACTATTTTGCAGTTAGTCGCACTTTATTTGATGATAGTATTTTTATACTACAATTCTTTGAAGATGTTAATCTTAAATTTTGATAGACCAGACAGGCGTATATAAGCGTATTCACTATTAAATTTGTTTGTGATTGGCAAATTTTTATTTCATTTCGATTCATGAATGAAATCCACGAAGTTTAAATGACAACAGTTTTGAAACAATTATTGATATATGAATTTTTAAGTGGAACTATGAATGCATAATCGATAGTGCAGCGGACATGTTGAAAGTCGCTGATGTATAATGCCCTTAAATAAATGAAGGAGATTCCCACAGTAATTAATAATGATAAAGATTGTGTTAGGGGAGGTTTTTGTAAATGCTGTGAAAGATTTTGATGCCGTATATTTTAATATATGATGAATTTTGGGCTATTTTGAATGCAGTTTGTGCATTATTTTGTAAGCGAAGTATTTTCCGCTAGAGTGTATTGTCATAGTTCGTTGAAAATTAATCAAGTGAATTTACTGTTATAATTAACAAGAGTTGTGAAAGAATTTGAGATAAGATTTTGAATGAAGATTACCGTCACAAATAATTAAAATTATTACAACCTTTATTAAACCAGATTGTGACATGTACATGTATAACTAACCTTCATTGGTCGATTATATTAAACACGATTATGAATTTACCAACCGGATAAAACATGTGGTTCAATGTATTTCTTAAATTAATAATTTAAATAATTTAAATGTTGATATTGTAAATAATAAATGTAAATATCTTTGACAATAATGTGGAACGAAAGTAATGTTAAAGGCGTGTTTAAAAATTTTGTAATTATTTTCGACAATATTATAAACAATTTCTAATTGTTATAAATAATTTATGTGAGTTTGTTATAAACATTTAAGAGTGTGTTTTACACTCTAAACTATGCTGATTAAACATTTGGATGATAACTTAACAAGTTTAAGGATAGTTAAAATAATCCAGTGGGATGTGAGTTAAGCATTTGAAAGATTTGCGTCAATATGTATGAGTTGTCTTGTAGACATTTAAAGCTTTAAAAGGAGCTGAATTCTTACGCAAGTGTGGCGTGACGAGGGAGCCCCATTTGACAGGTGTGAGCCAGGTTAAAGAGTAGACCAGCCGGTCAGACATCTGGTTATAAGCGGGTGAGGTCGATACTCCGGCCTTGTGCCTATTAATAAAAGTGTTATGTTTATTAAAAGAAACCAAATGCTCTATATATGTCGTACCCTGACTTCCTCATCCAATCCAAATGTGTTTTAAAATGTTACGTTATTTTGAGCTCATGGGAGCTAACATATTGTTTGATAAATTTGCAAGTCCTTTAGGAGGACGTAGTCAGATTGACATAGGCTACTGATAGCCACGTTTATTTTGTTGAGTTGTGAAAATCATACTCTTTATTTTGAAAATAAAGCTCTTGTACAGTTCAAAGTTCTCGTCTTCGGTCTGGTTCATTTTTAAATGTCATGGTGAAGGTTATTGTGAGAGCATACTTTAATGATCCTGTTGTCAACCCAATCCCCGAGATATTTATAAGAGGTAAGTAAAAGTAAGTATGAAATCCCGTCTATTTTGGTGTGTTCCACAATAATTTTTCTTGGTAACTTCTGTGTTCAAACCTCGGTAGTATCTGTCAGTGCCATTTTCATTGATGTAGCTGAGCTGGTGCGATTGATTGTTGGCAATCCGATTGAGGGGGCGGATATCTGACAGCCTACTATCCGGGTAAACGGGGACAGAAGGATTGGCACACCTATAACGTTGGGGCTCGATTCAACATAACTGGATCACCAGGTTGAACGCCAGTAGGATTGGCAAACCTAAAACGTGTGGATCGATTAGACTCAAATAAAGAGGTTGATTCTTTGTTAGATGTCTTGGCCAATTGTAGAATTTAAGAGTGTGATTATATAGGAATTAAATGTTGCATTGTATTAGGAAAATTACACTCAGAAAAGATCAGATCTTATACAACTTGAGAAAGGTTAAATGGGCTGGAAACTTAGGAAAATCGCCTATGATCTGGAATCTTATTTTATTTGACCGGCTTATGACATTTTAGTCATATTAAAGATAAAATTAAATTATTTGGGTTGTAAATGTAAAATCATTTGTGTTAGGATATTTTAAAATGAGCCAGGGAAATTTGAACATGTGCTTGAGTTTGTTTCAACATGAAGTGTCTTCGAAAGTTAATTATAAGGTAGTTATAAGTTAGATTTAAGACAGAAAATTGATCAAAATTATATATGGTGAAAAGTGTTGCTCAAATGTTGTTATTTTGCTCTTTTGATGTATGTCCCTACAGCAGTCTAATTTTTGAATAATATTGTAATGGCAGATGAAAGTTTGAAGATGATGTTAGCGGAGATGTCTGCTAACATGAATAGTAATATGAAGCAGATGATGGAGGAGAATGCTAGTAATTTGAAAGCTAGCATGAGTGAGAGTATGAAGGAAATGGAAGCTAGGAATACTAGTCGAATGGAGGAGAATATGAAAGTTCTCCAGACCAGTTCTGCTAACTTAGAGGATAATATGTCGCGTTTACAGATTAATACCCAAGGAATTGAGAATACTGTAACTGACATCCGCTCAGACATGTCCAATGTTAAAATAGATGTTGCTAATGTGCATAAAGATCTTACAATGTTGAATTTAGATGTTGCTAATGTCCGTAGTGATATTTCTTGTGCTAGGGCTGAGGTAGTTGTTGTCAAAAATGATGTTGCGACTGTCCAAGGCAAGGTTGAGGAAGTCCAAAGAGGAATCCAAAATGTTAGAACTGATGTGTCCAATGTTCAGGTTGATATTAATAACATTCATTCGGATGTAAACGAGATGCAAAGTGACATAAATAAAATTCAAGTAGAGGTCAACACAGTTTTCGTAGACGTTGCTAAAGTCCAAACTGATGTAAATAAAGTCAGGGAAGAGATAGAAAATTCGAAAACTCTTTGTACACGTAATATAAGCGCATTAACGACTAGGCTAGTTGATGAGTCAGTTAGAACGACAGCGTCTTTAGAAGGTTTAAAGTTTGATGTAGAGGTCATGAGAACCCAAGTATTAGACCATAATAAAGTATTGAAAGAGGATATTGAATTAGACATAGCAGAAATGCTAACGGAAAATGTAGCAATATGGAAAGAAGAGTGGAATAGGTCAAGTGGGGAACATGTAACCCAAATTCAGGATCGTATTGAAAGGAAACTTGCCAGTACTCAAATTGATATTAACAATGAAGTTGTACAGATTAGGAAAGATTTAAGCGTCAGGATGGATTCGCTATCCGAAAGACAAGTTGAAGATAGAACACAACTAGGTCAGGATGTGCAAACATTAAAATCTGCATTAGAGGAACAGATTCATAAAGTTGTCTCTGATGTGAATGAAACGACGAGTAAACTACAGAATTTGAAGTTAGGAGAGGCTAATTTAATGGAGACCTACAAAGAAGAGTTAATCAAGAAAGTCTTAACGGAAATCACTGACAAGGATACAGTAGGCTTGGCTTGTGAAACTAGTAGGAATTATGCCAGAAGATATAACCTAGATCCAGAAGAGAGAGACGTGACTCCTGAAGAACGTATATCCAGATTCAGGGAGGAAGATGACGAGAGGAATATGGAACCTGAGTGGAACTATCGTGATAGTGGGAAAAACTACCCGGATTCATATCCGAGGAACGTAACGGTCATCAGGAATTTTGAAGATAAACCGCAAAAATTCAGTAACACGGATAGTTTGACACCTATCGAATATGTAAGGAACCTCAAAGATTATTTCATCGAAGCTCACATTCCCAGAGAGAGAGAGATGAAGATAGTAGAGAGATATTTGATTGGAGGACCCCTCGAATGGTTTTGCGCATTTAGATACACATTCAGTAACTTTGACGAGTTTGCAGAGGCATTAATCAAACGATTTTGGTCCATAGAAGCGCAGAATTCGTTAAGAGCGGAGGTGTATTCAAGAAAATACTCCGGTACTCTTCCAACGCGGTACGCTGATTTCTTTACGAGTCAATTATCCCGCTTGAGATTCTTACAACCCCCATTGTCAACGGAGCAACTTATTGATGCGATTTCTCGTATGCTGCCAGTTGAGGTGAGAAGACTAATAATTTCGTCCAACATCAGGGATTTGACCAGCATGGATGAATTACTGAGGAGGTTAGACTACACAAGTCCAATGCCTAACGTGGTACAGAAAGGTCAAAGGCATGACTTTAAAGAAGTAAATACTGTATATATGGACCAAGTCCAACAAACTGACAAGCCAGATGAGGAGAAAACTGACAATGTAGGTCCTCACAGGAATAATCAGTTTCGAAATAACAGATCGCAAGGTTACCGACCGTATCAACAGAGAAGAGGCTGGAACTATAACCGAGGAAATTACAATGGAAGAGGCAGATATTATAACAATAATGGTTATAACCGAAATTATAACAGGAACAACCAGAGCCAAAACAGAAATCAGAATCCTCAAGGTCAGGTTATGACACCCGATCAGTATCAGGAAAGAGAGAAGGAAAGCCAGCAATACCTAAAAGAATTACGGGAAAAAGAAGCAGACAACCAAAAGAAAAGGCAGGATGTTGTAATCGATCCTGGGCCTTCTACGAGCCAACAGAATTTTGAGGTCGGTAACACAAAAAAAAAAAAAAAAACGACGATTTCTCAACGTCAGTGAGAACCTGTAAATACATTGCCACACCACACCTGATTACGATTAATGAGATATATGAAGTGACTGATGAAGATTTGCTAGAAGAGAGGGGTATAGTTAAAGAGGAAAGACCATGTGCCTTACCTATTATTTCTGTACGGATAGATGGCCAACAGTATAAAGCCCTGATGGATACTGGTGCAATTATCTCCATCATTTCAGAGGAATGTTATCAAAGTCTGCTAAGAGGAGAGAACATGACAATTCTACCTGTTTCTACCGTCAAAGTGAGAGGGATATTCCAAGATAAGGCAGTGAAGTGCAAGATTCAAGTGTTATTGAACTTTGAGATCAATGGAAGGAATTATGAACAGATCTTCATTGTGGTGAGCAAGATCAATTTTGATATGGTGCTTGGAATCGATTTTATATCGAAGGTCGGAGCTATTATTGACATGAAGAACAGAAGTATTAGCTTTAATGATGGGTACATGATCACAGAAGAGATAGAAAAACAGGACGTGAAAAACAGTCTGGAAATAGACCTTAGGGAAGAAATTTTGAATACTATAGTTAATGAAGTGGAAAATTTAGCAGAAATACCCAGTAGAAAAACTGAAGGATTTGAAGAAATTCAGGGGGAATTTGAGGATCTGATAAAGGAATTCCAAGATATTTTCGATGAAAAACCTGGATTGATTAAGGATTATAAATACAAGATAAGGCTGACAGATGAAACCCCTTACCAGAAAAGAATATACCCCATTCCTGAGAAATACTATCAAGAAGTACGAGGGTTAATCAGAAAAATGGAGGTAGACGGGATTATTAAAAAACAGGCGTCGTCTTATATGAACCCCATCACAGTAGTGAAGAAAAGTAATGGTCAGATACGTCTTTGTCTCGATGCCAGGACCATTAACTTGAAGATTCTTCCAGAAAATGACCGACCACCCAAGATTAGAGATCTGCTTCGAAAATTCAAAGGGAGAGCATGTTTCAGCGTTCTTAACTTGACGTCTTCATTTTATCAAGTTCAGCTAGAAGAAGATAGTATGCAGTACACTGGATTCCTATTTGACCAGACGTCATGGGTCTTTGTCCGAATGCCTTTTGGTATGGTTAACAGTGGACCAGCACTTATTCGAGCACTTGATAGTAAGCTCACTGACGAAGTGAAAGAAAATGTAATCTGCTACATTGACGATTTAATCGTATCTTCACCCAGCGCTGCAGAACATTTAGTGCACTTGAGAAAGTTGTTCGAGAATTTACGGGAGGCCAATATCAAGGTGAATTTTGGAAAATGTCAATTCTTGAAGCAGGAGATAAATTACTTGGGGCATACTATTGATAAAGATGGATATCATCCAAACATGAAAAAAGTAGATGCGATCACGAGATTTCCAAAGCCAACTAAGGTGAAACAAGTCAGAGAATTTGTAGGAGCATGCCAATTTATTAGCAGCCACTGTCCAAGATACTCGGAAATTATGGCTCCTCTGTATGACTTACTCAAGAAGAATAACAGATGGAAATGGAGTACCGCTGCAGACGAGGCTTTTGAGAAAGCAAAAGAGATGCTCAGAAATAATGTGAAACTGGAGTACCCAGACTTTGAGAAGGTGTTCTATATTGAGTCTGATGCATCAAGAGTAGGCATTAGTGCAGTCTTATACCAGAAAGACGAGGCAGGCAACAAGCACTACATTGCGTTCACTAGTCGGAAGTTGAAGAAACACGAGGAAAATTACTTCACGACGGAGCTTGAAGCGTTAGCTTTTGTAACAGCATTGCAAGCCTGGAAGAAAATACTGCTGGGACATAAGGTCATCATTATTACTGACCATAAAGCACTACAGTTTATGCTGCAAACTGACATGTCGAGTGATAGATTGACACGTTGGGCTTTGTTCACCCAACAGTTTAACGCCACTATCGTCCACCAGCCTGGGAAAGATAACTTACTGGCTGATGCTCTATCACGTAACCCTATTAAAAATGTGCAGATACACCATGTACAATTGGAGCAAGAAGATCAAGAAACCGTTAGGAGGTTAGCCCGAATCGATGTGTCACAGAAGAGACACGTTCCAATAAGGAAAATGTACAGGTTCCTCAAGGGTTACATGGACAATACTGATGTTGACTATGCAGTTACACGGAGAAATTCACGACACTTTGTCTTGAGTGGAGACATCGTATGCAAGTATGCTGACTCTGCGCATACAAAACTCCGAATAGTCGTGCCACCTAAACTTGTTGTCAATTTAGTGTGGGTAGCTCATCACGCAACTGGACATGCCGGTTTAGATAAGACTCTTAATACTCTTAAAGAGAGATTTATCTGGACTAACATGCGTTCCAAAATTGCCAAGGTAATTCGATCATGTGACAAATGTCAAAGAGCAAAGTATGCTTCTGCTTTATTAAAAGGAAAACCGAAGGCTATGATTCCTTCTAAGCCAAACGAACTAATGGCGACGGACATATTTGGCCCCTGTCCGAAGGGATATCAGGGTAACCAGTACCTGTTGGTTACCGTGGATGTTTTCTCAAAATTTGTTACAATGAGTCCCATGCAGAAAGCTAACACAAGGAACGTAGTAAGCAGACTGGAAAATGCTGTATTTCCTAAAGCTGGTATACCAGAATATCTACTGTCAGATCATGGAACGCAGTTTACATCCGTGGAATTTGCAGCGGATATGGAAAGGCTTGGCATTAAGCACTTATTTTCAAGCGTGCGTTACCCAGAATCGAATTCCTCAGAAAGATATATGGCTGAATTTTCGAAATTCTGTCGAATTTTCTGTCCTAATGATCATTCTGGTTGGGTGAGATTTGTACCCCTTATAGAGGAATGTCTGAACTCTACAGTGCAGGAGAGCACAGGAGAAGTTCCAATGCGACTTCATCTTGGAAGAAACCCAGAAAGGCCGTGGGATAATCTTTTCAACCACATTCCTAGAGATCCCGACTTAGGAAGGCAGCAGAGGATTGACAAGGCGAAGGAACAACTCCAGAAAGCAGCAGAGAAACGATTGAAAAGAGTAGCTGGAAAACGCTTTGGTGCACCCTTACAAGTTGGAAATCTTGTATTATTACGCAGACCTGTCAAGGCTGATATGAGCAAGAAAATATACCCCAAATTTGGAAATGTATTCATGGGGCCGTTTAGGATTACGAACGCCTATGGAAACAACTGCTATGAACTCTACGATGATGAGAATAATGTCATTTACGGCAAGTTCAATGCTGGAAATTTAAAAAGATACTATACTAGAGTAAGCCAGTAATAATTCAATTTCGTGTTCAAGAGAGTTGAGGTACTTGTAACACTGAGTTTAAAAACAATTTGCAACTGTTTTTAAAACGTGGTGAGAGGAGAATGCCCCCGTAATTGAATTATATAGAGACCACGGTGGCTATTGTGGAAATTATAGCGAAAGTTATGGCTGTCATAGTTATGACGTGGGTAGTCATGACGTAAGCACGGATGACGCAGACGTTATGCCAGCAGGCTACTTGAGCTGAGATTCTCAGTGACGTCAGCATTTATTCGAGAAGGATCCGAGATGTACGACGCAGTCGCAGGAAACGTGGAATTCTGCTGAGGAAGAAATTATGCTATTGGAGGGGAGGCTCAAACCAATGAACGATAGTCTGAAGGAAGACGGAGATTGCTGAAACTATGGTATTTTTATTACTTTTTGGAATGCAGAATGGTGGAAATCCATTTGCAGTAGAGGCATTGTTCTGGAATTTTGGTGAAATTTATTTTCAGTTTTTGAATTATGAAAATCCGTCATGTATTGACGAAGTTGGAACTTCTAGCGATGACGTAGTAACACGCGATGGAAGGGATAGATACGCCCCTCATGAAGTTCATAAAAGGCCTTGCGCAGAAGAGAGGAGCCTCATTCGCTCATTCTCAGATTATAAATCAATCGTCAGATTTCAAATAGTCATTTCAGTGAAACGTCGAGTGAGATTAGTAGTGAAAAAGTCGTCTTTGTAACGCGTGGCGAAGCCACTGCATTAAACGAGAGTCGAACTTACAAGCAGTGCAGGTTTACTATGAAGTAAATCTAGGTGAAGTTGAAACGACCCTTATAACGCTTCTACAAGATTAGCTGTGAACAGTTAGCGGTCGCCTATAAGCTAATTCTCTTGTGCATTGCTACAGTAAGGACTGTAGAAAAGCTGAACAATTTCGAGGAAGTATTTTGGAAGTTATTGACAATATTAGACGACTGACAAAAGTGATTTTCTCGCCACAGAAGAAACACTTTGTATAGCCAGACTCTACGCTACGGCTGACAGGGCTAGTGAAATAGGGAGACTTCAGATTGCTTTTGTGACACAACACTGCAGTATAATGGAGCAATTTAATAAGGCAGTTTGTTCTTCTAATACTACAACCGAAGAGCAGATGGAAGGCTAAAGGACTTTATGCAATTGGGACATATTTCAACGGAGTAAGATAGCAGCATGGAACTTCGCTAATTGCTATTCCACACAAGCGAACATGTGGTAAATAACCATCTACACCCATGTTTCGTGATTAAAGGCTGAATACTATCAAACAGCAATAGAAATGATTTCATACTTTCTGAATATGAATATTTCTTCGGAAATTTATACAAAAACTTCATGGCGATTTTCAACTGGAACTTCAGGGATTTTTCAAGAGAGGTCAGGGTTGTCCCGACTCACAAAGAAGATTATTGCCGGAAGGATGTCGTTCGTCTTCGTGAAGCAGTTCGATTCTCCGATGGTGCTGTTTCTGGTTTCGAGGATGGAGCTCAGCTTTAACTTGGTGAAATGGATCCATCAACAGTCTTCTTTGGGGAATTTTCCTCTGGAACGTCAATCGGCAGATAAGGTAGTCGTGAACGTTTATTGTATTTGAGTTTCTTAGCAATATTTGAGCAACCATTTTTCCCATATTTTTGTCCTCATGTATTTTTGCCCGATATTCTTGTTTGAGATTCCTATTCTCAGTACACCTTGTTGAGTTATGCCTTTTACGACGTTTTATTAAGACATTGTTATGTCATGGGCATAGTTAAATGATTTTGAATCAGTTGAGACTGATATTTAGATTTTTCAGTAATTTGCTTATTTTTGTAGTCTCGATTTGACTGTAAATTAATGATTTTTATGGCAGATTTAAATTCAGACAGCGTGTCACTTTATTAAAGTAATTCTACCCCAGTTTAATTACTTTGACCAATTTTCTGTCATCATCAAGAAGGAAGAAGATTTAAATGATTTTAGAGCGTTAAAATCCAGTACGTTGTCGACGATCTTGGAAATACTAGTCGTTATTTGAATTGATTGCAACACAGACATTTATCGTCAGTCATGAACGACCATTGCATCTTAGGCAATTTTGTGAAAGATGAACATTAATTATGAATTATTGAATGCATTAAATTCGTGAAACTTGTGTTAGTTTTTTTCTCATATAGAGATTTATATAACGATGTTTGCATTCCCCAGTCTAATTGGATTCTATTCGACTATTTTGCAGTTAGTCGCACTTTATTTGATGATAGTATTTTTATACTACAATTCTTTGAAGATGTTAATCTTAAATTTTGATAGACCAGACAGGCGTATATAAGCGTATTCACTATAAAATTTGTTTGTGATTGGCAAATTTTTATTTCATTTCGATTCATGAATGAAATCCACGAAGTTTAAATGACAACAGTTTTGAAACAATTATTGATATATGAATTTTTAAGTGGAACTATGAATGTATAATCGATAGTGCAGCGGACATGTTGAAAGTCGCTGATGTATAATGCCCTTAAATAAATGAAGGAGATTCCCACAGTAATTAATAATGATAAAGATTGTGTTAGGGGAGGTTTTTGTAAATGCTGTGAAAGATTTTGATGCCGTATATTTTAATATATGATGAATTTTGGGCTATTTTGAATGCAGTTTGTGCATTATTTTGTAAGCGAAGTATTTTCCGCTAGAGTGTATTGTCATAGTTCGTTGAAAATTAATCAAGTGAATTTACTGTTATAATTAACAAGAGTTGTGAAAGAATTTGAGATAAGATTTTGAATGAAGATTACCGTCACAAATAATTAAAATTATTACAACCTTTATTAAACCAGATTGTGACATGTACATGTATAACTAACCTTCATTGGTCGATTATATTAAACACGATTATGAATTTACCAACCGGATAAAACATGTGGTTCAATGTATTTCTTAAATTAATAATTTAAATAATTTAAATGTTGATATTGTAAATAATAAATGTAAATATCTTTGACAATAATGTGGAACGAAAGTAATGTTAAAGGCGTGTTTAAAAATTTTGTAATTATTTTCGACAATATTATAAACAATTTCTAATTGTTATAAATAATTTATGTGAGTTTGTTATAAACATTTAAGAGTGTGTTTTACACTCTAAACTATGCTGATTAAACATTTGGATGATAACTTAACAAGTTTAAGGATAGTTAAAATAATCCAGTGGGATGTGAGTTAAGCATTTGAAAGATTTGCGTCAATATGTATGAGTTGTCTTGTAGACATTTAAAGCTTTAAAAGGAGCTGAATTCTTACGCAAGTGTGGCGTGACGAGGGAGCCCCATTTGACAGGTGTGAGCCAGGTTAAAGAGTAGACCAGCCGGTCAGACATCTGGTTATAAGCGGGTGAGGTCGATACTCCGGCCTTGTGCCTATTAATAAAAGTATTATGTTTATTAAAAGAAACCAAATGCTCTATATATGTCGTACCCTGACTTCCTCATCCAATCCAAATGTGTTTTAAAATGTTACGTTATTTTGAGCTCATGGGAGCTAACATATTGTTTGATAAATTTGCAAGTCCTTTAGGAGGACGTAGTCAGATTGACATAGGCTACTGATAGCCACGTTTATTTTGTTGAGTTGTGAAAATCATACTCTTTATTTGAAAATAAAGCTCTTGTACAGTTCAAAGTTCTCGTCTTCGGTCTGGTTCATTTTTAAATGTCATGGTGAAGGTTATTGTGAGAGCATACTTTAATGATTCTGTTGTCAACCCAATCCCCGAGATATTTATAAGAGGTAAGTAAAAGTAAGTATGAAACCCCGTCTATTTTGGTGTGTTCCACAATAATTTTTCTTGGTAACTTCTGTGTTCAAACCTCGGTAGTATCTGTCAGTGCCATTTTCATTGATGTAGCTGAGCTGGTGCGATTGATTGTTGGCAATCCGATTGAGGGGGCGGATATCTGACAGCCTACTATCCGGGTAAACGGGGACAGTACCTTCTTCAAGGCCACGGCCGCCTCCTTCCCTCTTCCTTGCCCATCCATCCTGACCATCCCTTACCTTCCCTCATGAGGCCCCTATTAGCTTTGCAGGTGCGGCCGCCTGGGCGAGGTTCCAGTCACACCTCACCAGTTGTATCCACTCCGATTAGATGTTCCCAGCTCTAGGACACTGCCCGTAGAGGCGGTAGTGGTGAGTTCCCTCGCTGAGTCCGTTGGTTCCACCAACCTGGAGGGTAAACGACTAAGAAAAGAAAAGAAGTAAAGGAGAATTATTTATTGTGGAGTGAAAATATCATAGTGCTATCAAATTGTATTATTTTACACGAATAAGATACATATTAATGGTTTCCGTCTCAGAGAATAGACAGCACAAAGTCGGATGGATACAATAAAATAATTTTAAAAGAAATAAAATCTTGGTCACCAGGGTGTCTCGAACCTAGGACCTATCCGTTACGAAGCTACAGCCTTACCCCTCCGACACTTTTCCAGTATATCGACTAGCTCTCAGGTAACTTACGTAACTGAATCCGAATGCAATGGTTGAGGGTCGAATGATTTCAGTTCAATCTTCAAGACCGCCAGGAATGCATTCATCAGTGCCTGGCATGTTTTCAACTTACAGTTACGTATCTTAATGACTGATTTGCATTCTAATAATGTCCATCAACAGCAGATACCACCCTCAATTGACAACAGTCCACCATGTTTGATTCCTTGCACCTAGCCCTGCTGAGCCAATCGAAAGAGCCGGTATACATGTCAGTAACGTTACCAAGCCCTGTACCGAAACTGCGGCTACATCCAACCTTAACGTTACAGCCTGTACCGTTTCTTCTCTGATGGTCAATGCTGGCGGTACAAAGTTACAACCTCTACCAACTCTTGTAGCGTTACGCAAAATCCATAATTGATAACGCTCATTTCGTTGTTATTCGTACCGACAACATTATTATTATTATTATTAATATTATTAATGTTATTATTATCTTAGGTGTGTGTGGAATCAGTTTGTTAACCAGTGGCATTGTGTTGGCTGTGGTAATGTGCGTATTTGTAATTGTGGCTAGGTTTGGGAAGGAAATGATCATGGCCTTCACTTAGGTACCATCCGGGCATTTGCCTGGCTTTGAAGTAGCAACCACGCCATTCCACCTCCAGCATAGCTAGGTAGGAATCTAACCTATATCTTCCAAACTCTCGTCACGTGGCTTAGTGTTGTGTTTAGCGCCGATGACCTCGTAGTTCCTCCCCCTTTCAACCCCAATAACCTACTTACTAACTAATTAACTAACTGACTAGGCTTGTTGTACAGTTTCTAGCGCTGAGGCTAGAAATATCTTTGCAGGAAGAGATGGGGATCGAACCCCGGTCCTTTAAAAGAGGAGTCACATTGTATACTCATCTAATAGATGGTGGCTTTGGGTAATTTTATTTCTGAAATATTTCCGAATTCCACAAATCGTGAAAGACACACGTCCACTTCCGAACTGAGCTTACACTGAGCGTAGCGGTCAGCATGGTTAGCTATCGACACGGAGGTCCTGGGTTCGATAACCGGCTCTGCCACGAAATTTGAAAAGTGGTTCGAGGACTGGAACGGGGTCTACTCAGCCTCGGGTGGCCCAAATGATTGGAGACGTTCGATTCCCACTTCACCCATTCTCGTAGTGGTTTTCCGTGGTTTCCCACTTCGTCTTCGGTCAAATGCCGGGATGGTACCTTCTTCAAGGCCACGGCCGCCTCCTTCCCTCTTCCTTGCCTATCCATCCTCACCATCCCTTACCTTCCCTCATGAGGCCCCTGTTCGCTTTGCAGGTGCGGCCGCCTGGGCGAGGTGCCAGTCACACCTCACCAGTTGTATCCACTCCGATTAGATGTTCCCAGCTCTAGGACACTGCCCGTAGAGGCGGTAGTGGTGAGTTCCCTCGCTGAGTCCGTTGGTTCCACCAACCTGGAGGGTAAACGACTAAGAAAAGAAAAGAAGTAAAGGAGAATTATTTATTGTGGAGTGAAAATATTATAGTGCTATCAAATTGTATTATTTTACACGAATAGGATAAATATTAATGGTTTCCGACTCAGAGAATAGACAGCACATAGTCGGATGGATACAATAAAATAATTTTAAAAGAAATAAATTCTTGGTCACTAGAGTGTCTCGAACCCAGGACCTATCCGTTACGAAGCTACAGCCTTACCCCTCCGACACTTTACCAGTATATCGACTAGCTCTCAGGTAGCTTACATAACTGATCCGAATGCAATGGCTGAGGGTCGAATGATTTCAGTTCAATCTTCAAGACCGCCAGGAATGCATTCATCAGTGCCTGTCATGTTTTCAACTTACAGTTACGTATCTTAATGACTGATTTGTATTCTAATAATGCCCATCAACAGCAGATACCACCCTCAATTGACAACCGTCCACCATGTTTGATTCCTTGCACCTAGCCTTGCTGAGCCAATCGAAAGAGCCGGTATACATGTCAGTAACGTTACCAAGCCCTGTACCGAAACTGCGGCTACATCCAACCTTAACGTTACAGCCTGTACCGTTTCTTCTCTGAGGGTCAATGCTGGCGGTACGAAGTTACAACCTCTACCTACTCTTGTAGCGTTACGCAAAATCCATAATTGATAACGCTCATTTCGTTGTTATTCGTACCGACAAAATTATTATTATTTTTATTATTATTATTATTATTAATGTTATTATTATCTTAGGTGTGTGTGGAATCAGTGTGTTAACCAGTGGCATTGTGTTGGCTGTGGTAATTTGCGTATTTGTAATTGTGGCTAGGTTTGGGAAGGAAATGATCGTGGCCTTCACTTAGGTACCATTCGGGCATTTGCCTGGCTTTGAAGTAGGGAATCACGCCATTCCACCTCCAGCATAGCTAGGTAGGAATCTAAACTATCTCTTCCAAACTATCCTCACGTGGCTTAGTCTAATTGTTAGCGCCGATGACCTCGTAGTTCCTCCCCTTTCAACCCCAATAACTAACTAACTAATTAACTAACTAACTAGGATTAGTGTACAGTTTCTAGCGCTGAGGCTAGAATTATCTTTGCAGGAAGAGATGGGGATGGAACCCCGATCCTTTAAAAAAGGAGTCACATTGTACACTCATCTTATGGAAGGTGGATTTGTGTAATTTTATTTCTGAAATATTTCCGGATTCCAAAAATCGTCAAAGACACGCGTCCACTTCCAAACTGAGCTTACACAAGTGCTTTGATTCCTTGTTGTGCATTATTTTCTTTCTCTCAACTATCTTGGACATTTTGAGTTACGTAACAGTCTTCAATATAATATCCAAATTGTATCGTATTAAAAATCTGACACACTTGAGTGATGAATTACAATAGGTGTAATACAAAATTATTTGTTTCGTTTATTCCTTTTCTTTTTCTACCCTCCAGGTAGGCTTTTCCCACGGACTCAGTGAATGATCCCGCCTTTACTGCCTCTACGGGCATTGTCCTGGATCTTGACATGCAATATTGGGATACAACTGGGGAGGGAGGCTGGACTAGCGCCTCGCCCAGGTGGCCTCACCTGCAAAGCGAATAGTGGGCCACATGAGGGACGGGACAGGATGGGAAGAATGGGAGGGTTAAACATGGAACGGAGAAGGGGGCGGCCGTGGCCTGACGTTAGATACCATCCCGACATTAGCCCGAAGACGAAGTGGGAAACCGCAGAAAACCACTTCGGGGATGGCTGAGGTGGGAATCAAACAACCTCGAATCATTTGGACCACCCGAGGCTGAGTAGACCCCGTTCCAATCATACCGCTTTTCAAATTACGTAGCAGACCCAGGAATCGGACCTTGGGCCTCTGGGGTGGCAGCTAAGCATGCTGCCCACTACACAACGGAGATGACCCAACATAAAATTATAATTATTATTATTTATTGTGAAGTCGCCTCCATCGCGTAGCGGTCAGCATGGTTAGCTGCCGCCCTGGAGGTCCTGGGTTCGATTCTCGGCTCTGCCACGAAATATGAATTGTGGTATGAGGACTGAAACGGGGTCTACTCAGCCTCGGGTGTTCCAAATGAGTAGAGGGGGTTCGATTCCCACCTCAGCCATCCTTGAAGTGGTTTTCCGTTGTTTACCACTTCGTCTTCGGGCAAATGCCTAAATGGTACCTTCTTCAAGGCCACGGCCGCCTCCTTCCCTCTTCCTTGCCTATCCATCCTGACCATCCCTTACCTTCCCTCATGAGGCCCCTGTTCGCTTTGCAGGTGCGGCCGCCTGGGCGAGGTGCCAATCACATCTCACCAGTTGTATCCACTCCGATTAGATGTTCCCAGCTCTAGGACACTGCCCGTAGAGGCGGTAGTGGTGAGTTCCCTCGCTGAGTCCGTTGGTTCCACCAACCTTGGAGGGTAAACGACTAAGAAAAGAAAAGAAGTAAAGGAGAATTATTTATTGTGGAGTGAAAATATAATAGTGCTATCAAATTGTATTATTTTACACGAAAAGGATAAATATTAATGGTTTCCGACCCAGAGAATAGACAGCACAAAGTCGGATGGATACAATAAAATAATTTTAAAAGAAATAAAATCTTGGTCACTAGGGTGTCTCGAACCCAGGACCTATCCGTTACGAAGCTACAGCCTTACCCCTCAGACACTTTTCCATTATATCGTCTAGCTTACAGGTAGCTTACGTAACTGAATCCGAATGCAAAGGTTGAAGGTCGAATGATTTCAATTCAATCTTCAAGACCACCAGGAATGCATTCATCAGTGCCTGGCATGTTTTCAACTTAAAGTTACGTATCTTAATGACTGACTTGCATTCTAATAATGCCCATCAACAGCAGATACCACCCTCAATTGACAACAGTCCACCATGTTCGATTCCTTGCACCTAGCCCTGCTGAGCCAATCGAAAGAGCCGGTATACATGTCAGTAACGTTACCAAGCCCTGTACCGAAACTGCGGCTACATCCAACCTTAACGTTACAGCCTTGTAGCAGTTTTGCTAGCCCACACTGTTGGGTGATAAATGTAACTGTTTACCTTTGCCTAAGCTATGTTGTTTTAATGGGCGCCAAGACCTCAATGCAATGTTGAAATCTAAATTTGTATTTAACAACGTCTAGCTCTGGCAGAACACCTTCAAGACTCTATTCACTCAGATCGTGGTATGATTTGATCATTAACCCAACAAACAATTGTATCAGGAGAAGGAATTGGTCTATATCTAATGCTACCTACTGAAAGCAAAGATTGCATTATAAAAGAAATGAATTTATTATATAAAACAAGTATAGCAAAATTAATAATAATAATAACTATAAAATTTAAATTGGAGCGTTGTGATTTGAATATTACCGATAGAAAATTACGTGAAAACGGAGTCTGATAAATTGATTTTACTCGTTTCTTCTCTGAGGGTCAATGCTGGCGGTACAAAGTTACAACCTCTACCAACTCTTGTAGCGTTACGCAAAATCCATAATTGATAACGCTCATTTCGTTGTTATACGTACCGACAACATTATTATTATTATTATTGTTATTATTAATGTTGTTATTATTATCTTAGGTGTGTGTGGAATCAGTGTGTTAACCAGTGGCATTGTGTTGGCTGTGGTAATTTGCGTATTTGTAATTGTGGCTAGGTTTGGGAAGGAAATGATCGAGGCCTTCACTTAGGTACCATCCGGGCATTTGCCAGGCTTTGAAGTAGCAACCACGCCATTCCACCTCCAGCATAGCTAGGTTGGAATCTAGCCTATCTCTTCCAAACTATCCTCACGTGGCTTAGTGTAGTGTTTAGCGCCGTTGACCTCGTAGTTCCTCCCCTTTCAATCCCAATAGCCTACTAACTAACTAATTAACTAACTGACTAGGCTTGTTGTACAGTTTCTAGCGCTGTGGCTAGAAATATCTTTGCAGGAAGAGATGGGGATCGAACCCCGGTCCTTTAAAAGAGGAGTCACATTGCTTACTCATCTAATAGATGGTGGCTTTGGGTAACTTTATTTCTGAAATATTTCCGAATTCCACAAATCATGAAAGACACACGTCCACTTCCGAACTGAGCTTACACTGAGCGTAGCGGTCAGCATGGTTAGCTATCGCCCCGGAGGTCCTGGGTTCGATAACCGGTTCTGCCACGAAATTTGAAAAGTGGCATGGGGACTGGAACGGGGTCTACTCATCCTCGGGTGGCCCAAATGAGTAGAGGGGGTTCGATTCCCACCTCAGCCATCCTCGAAGTGGTTTTCCGTGGTTTCCCACTTCATCTTTGGGCAAATGCCGGGATGGTACTGCCCCCGTAATTGAATTATATAGAACCCACGGTGGCTATTTTGGAAATTATAGCGAAAGTTATGGCTGTCATAGTTATGACGTGGGTAGTCATGACGTAAGCACGGATGACGCAGACGTTATGCCAGCAGGCTACGTGAGCTGAGATTCTCAGTGACGTCAGCATTTATTCGAGAAGGATCCGAGATGTACGACGCAGTCGCAGGAAACGTGGAATTCTGCTGAGGAAGAAATTATGCTATTGGAGGGGAGGCTCAAACCAATGAACGATAGTCTGAAGGAAGACGGAGATTGCTGAAACTATGGTATTTTTATTACTTTTTGGAATGCAGAATGGTGGAAATCCATTTGCAGTAGAGGCATTGTTCTGGAATTTTGGTGAAATTTATTTTCAGTTTTTGAATTTTGAAAATCCGTCATGTATTGACGAAGTTGGAACTTCTAGCGATGACGCAGTAACACGCGATGGAAGGGATAGATACGCCCCTCATGAAGTTCATAAAAGGCCTTGCGCAGAAGAGAGGAGCCTCATTCTCAGATTATAAATCGTCTGATATTCAATCGTCAGATCTCAAATAGTCATTTCAGTGAAACGTCGAGTGAGATTATTAGTGAAAAAGTCGTCTTTGTAACGTGTGGCGAAGCCACTGCATTAAACGAGAATCGAACTTACAAGCAGTGCAGGTTTACGGTGAAGTAAATCTAGGTGAAGTTGAAACGACTCTTATAACACTTCTACAAGATTAGCTGTGAACAGTTAGCGGTCGCCTATAAGCTAATTCTCCTGTGCATTGCTACAGTAAGGACTGTAGAAAAGCTGAACAATTTCGAGGAAGTATTTTGGAAGTTATTGACAATATTAGACGACTGACAAAAGTGATTTTCTCGCCACAGAAGAAACACTTTGTATAGCCAGACTCTACGCTACGGCTGACAGGGCTAGTGAAATAGGGAGACTTCAGGTTGCTTTTGTGACACAACGCTACAGTACTATGGAGCAGTCTAATATGGCAGTTTGTTCTTCTAATACTATTACCGAAGAGAAGATGGAAGGCTAAATGACTTAATGCATTTGGGACATATTTCAACGGAGTAAGATAGCAGCATGGAACTTCGCTAATTGCTATTCCATACAAGTGAACATGTGGTAAATAACCATCTACACCCATGTTTCGTGATTAAAGGCTGAATACTATCAAACAGCAATAGAAATGATTTCATACTTTCTGAATATGAATATTTCTTCGGAAATTTATACAAAAACTTCATGGCGATTTTCAACTGGAACTTCAGGGATTTTTCAAGAGAGGTCAGGGTTGTCCCGACTCACAAAGAAGATTATTGCCGGAAGGATGTCGTTCGTCTTCGTGAAGCAGTTCGATTCTCCGATGGTGCTGTTTCTGGTTTCGAGGATGGAGCTCAGCTTTAACTTGGTCAAATGGATCCATCAACAGTCTTCTTTGGGGAATTTTCCTCTGGAACGTCAATCGGCAGATAAGGTAGTCGTGAACGTTTATTGTATTTGAGTTTCTTAGCAATATTTGAGCAACCATTTTTCCCATATTTTTGTCCTCATGTATTTTTGCCCGATATTCTTGTTTGAGATTCCTATTCTCAGTTCACCTTGATGAGTTATGCCTTTTTCGACGTTTTTATTAAGACATTGTTATGTCATGGGCATAGTTAAATGATTTTGAATCAGTTGAGACTGATATTTAGATTTTTCAGTAATTTGCTTATTTTTGTAGTCACGATTTGACTGTAAGTTAATGATTTTTATGGCAGATTTAAATTCAGCCAGCGTGTCACTTTATTAAAGTAATTCTACCCCAGTTTAATTACTTTGACCAATTTTCTGTCATCATCAAGAAGGAAGAAGATTTAAATGATTTTAGAGCGTTAAAATCCAGTACGTTGTCGACGATCTTGGAAATACTAGTCGTTATTTGAATTGATTGCAACACAGACATTTATCGTCAGTCATGAACGACCATTGCATCACAGGCAATTTTGTGAAAGATGAACATTAATTATGAATTATTGAATGCATTAAATTCGTGAAACTTGTGTTAGGTTTTTTCTCATATAGAGATTTTTATAATGATGTTTGCATTCCCCAGTCTAATTGGATTCTATTCGACTATTTTGCAGTTAGTCGCACTTTGTTTGATGATAGTATTTTTATACTACAATTCTTTGAAGATGTTAATCTTAAATTTTGATAGACCAGACAGGCGTATATAAGCGTATTCACTATTAAATTTGTTTGTGATTGGCAAATTTTTATTTCATTTCGATTCATGAATGAAATCCACGAAGTTTAAATGACAACAGTTTTGAAACAATAATTGATATAAGAATTTTTAAGTGGAACTGTGAATGTATAATCGATAGTGCAGCGGACATGTTGAAAGTCGCTGATGTATAATGCCCTTAAATAAATGAAGGAGATTCCCACAGTAATTAATAATGATAAAGATTGTGTTAGGGGAGGTTTTTGTAAATGCTGTGGAAGATTTTGATGCCATATAGATTAATATATGATGAATTTTGGGCTATTTTGAATGCAGTTTGTGCATTATTTTGTAAGCGAAGTATTTTCCGCTAGAGTGTATTGTCATAGTTCGTTGAAAATTAATCAAGTGAATTCACTGTTATAATTAACAAGAGTTTTGAAAGAATTTGAGATAAGATTTTGAATGAAGATTACCGTCACAAATAATTAAAATTATTACAACCTTTATTAAACCAGATTGTGACATTTACATGTATAACTAACCTTCATTGGTCGATTATATTAAACACGATTATGAATTTACCAACCGGATAAAACATGTGGTTCAATGTATTTCTTAAATTAATAATTTAAATAATTTAAATGTTGATATTGTAAATAATAAATGTAAATATCTTTGACAATAATGTGGAACGAAAGTAATGTTAAAGGCGTGTTTAAAAATTTTGTAATTATCTTCGACAATATTAAAAACAATTTCTAATTGTTATAAATAATTTATGTGATTTTGTTATAAACATTTAAGAGTGTGTTTTATACTCTAAACTATGCTGATTAAACATTTGGATGATAACTTAACAAGTTTAAGGATAGTTAAAATAATCCAGTGGGATGTGAGTTAAGCATTTGAAAGATTTGCGTCAATATGTATGAGATGTCTTGTAGACATTTAAAGCTTTAAGAGGAGCTGAATTCTTACGCAAGTGTGGCGTGACGAGTGCGCCCCATTTGACAGGTGTGAGCCAGGTTAAAGAGTAGACCAGCCGGCCAGACATCTGGTTATAAGCGGGTGAGGTCGACACTCCGGCCTTGTGCCTATTAATAAAAGTGTTATGTTTATTAAAAGAAACCAAATGCTCTATATATGTCGTACCCTGACTTCCTCATCCAATCCAAATGTATTTTAAAATGTTACGTTATTTTGAGCTCATGGGAGCTAACATATTGTTTGATAAATTTGCAAGTCCTTTAGGAGGACGTAGTCAGATTGACATAGGCTACTGATAGCCACGTTTATTTTCTTGAGTTGTGAAAATCATACTCTTTATTTGAAAATAAAGCTTTTGTACAGTTCAAAGTTCTCGTCTTCGGTCTGGTTCATTTTTAAATGTCATGGTGAAGGTTATTGTGAGAGCATACTTTAAGGATCCTGTTGTCAACCCAATCCCCGAGATATTTATAAGTGGTAAGTAAAAGTAAGTATGAAACCCCGTCTATTTTGGTGTGTTCCACAATAATTTTTCTTGGTTACTTCTGTGTTCAAACCTCGGTAGTATCTGTCAGTGCCATTTTCATTGATGTAGCTGAGCTGGTGCGATTGATTGTTGGCAATCCGATTGAGGGGGCGGATATCTGACAGCCTACTATCCGGGTAAACGGGGACAGTACCTACTGTAAGGCCACGGCCGCCTCCTTCCCTATTCCTAGCCTATCCATCCCAATCTTCCATCCCTTCCCATCCCTCATGAGGCCCCTGTTCGCTTTGCAGGTGAGGCCGCCTGGGCGAAGTGCTGATCACACCTCCCCTTTTGTATCCATTCCGACCAGATGTTCCAAGCTCCAGGACACTACCCATAGAAGCGGTAGTGGTGAGTTCCCTCGCTGAGTCCGTGGGAACCACCAAGCTAGAGGGGTAAATTGATTAAATGAAAAAATAAAAAATAAAGAAAATGAATATCAATTGCACTACGTGATTATTTGGAATCTGAAATGTGCATTTTTCAATCCAAATTGCATTGTTTATTTTCAATTTCAATTACATTTTGTTAGTATTTTGAACTTCAATTGCATTTTGTACGTATTTTCAATCTCATTTTCATTTTATAAGTATTTTGAATTTCACTTGCATTTTGTAGTTATTTCGACTGTACATTGCATTTTGTGCGTATTTTGAACTTAACCTGCATTTTGTGTGTATTTTTCAATCTATTCCTTTTGTGAGTATTTTCGTTCTAAATTCCCTTTTGTAAGAGTTATCGCTCTCCATTTTGTGAGTAGTTTCAATCTGAGTTCCTTTTTGTACGTCTTTTCCTTCTCTCTTAATTTTCGTTCTGATTTCCACTTCATTGACATTTTCGCTATCACCCAGATCATTAGAGGCCGATAACCTAGATGTTAGGCCCCTTAAAACAACAATCATCATCATCATCATTTACATCCCCTCCGAAGGAAGGCATACTGAAGAATTTTTAACGCTCTTAAAATTCCGACGACTTCGGCTGGGTTTGAACCCGCTATCTTGGGCACAGCAGTTCAGCATGCAACCAACTACGCCACCCAAGCCGCTAACGTTATTGCGATAGTATATGATAAATACGGTAATCTTGTCGAAACGAAGTGTTTCGTTCTGTAACACATTTACCTAAATGCAATTATGGAGTTTTCCGGTACATTCCCTAATTACGTTACGTTATGGTTACGGTTAAGTTATCTAGCCCTGGTTGTAACGTTCCCATCAATTTGCCTACACAAGGCTTCCATCCAAACTTCAATAATATCTCGAAATAACAACAGCGTTCATGTACGTACACTTGCGTGTAACAGAAAGGATCGTTACTCCGGTACAAAACTAGAGTTCCATTCAGTAACGAATCGATGCAAGGCGAAGGTCGTAATGTTACAAGTGTACCGAATGGTGCGCGGAACGAAATGAGTAACGTTACTCCACCGTGTACCGTATGGGAATAGAGTTCCAATTTGTACCGTGCTCATGTAACGAACAGTCTATAACGTTACTGCAGTACCGAACGAAATCATGTAACCGAATGATACTGTTACACCTCGAGTTTCGTTACGTTACCCGTTACGTTAAGTTACGGGTCCCTGTTCAATTCATTATTTCATAAAACTAATATTTTCCGTGTGAATGTATGCTACGACAAAGTTGATGCAGATCGGGGAATCGCTCTCACTGTTGGCTTCAGAGGCAAAATATTAATTCAATGGCGCATAGCGGTCCACATAAATATCTGTGGGAATTCTGCAAACAGAAATTTATATTCGTTACGTAAAATTCAATCATTGTTATTATTTCTTTATTTTCCGCATTTTTTAATTTACTCACTTTATTATTACGTTTGAGTGCGTCGTTTGTCTGCAGTCTCCCCGCATAGGAAGATCGTCTCAAGATTATGGTTGACACTACCCTTTCTTCATTCGCGTTATCGACCTCGTCTCCGTCTTCATTTTCTTCATCGAATATTTTCGATCCGTTGAAGCAATCTCCATGACTATTATTGCAAACTGTTGTACAATCAATCCCTGCTTTTCTACACCCACACAACCCTGCACAGCCAGTTGTACATTTGCAAAAAAAATCAGTTTTAATATAGCTTCGGGTGCAATGGAGTCCATTGTTGTAATCGGACTGAAGTATCCTTGCACTCGTTTCCAACCCCATAATTCAGGGAGTAATTCATTTTCCAGCCATTTTTGCACTTGATTGTACACTCAAAAAGAATTTTGCCTGGATGCTCCTTCTGTTGGTGGTAGTGAGGCAATGTCGGGCTTTATTTTCGTTACAGATTTCGTGAAACAATGATATCGATGTTTATTTAAAGAATTGTCTGTAGAACGGGCACCGTAGATTGCAAGAAAAAAAAACGTTCTCCAGCTTCAGCGATAACGTCGTGTGAAGAATCACGGTTGTTGAAACTTTCAGCGATATCATGTAACTCTTTAGTTTTGTTAAATAACTTTACGCACCTAACTTTTCCTTTATTGAAAATCGCTGAAGTAGTGTCACAGCCACTAAAGGCATGCTAGAAAAGAATGTTGTTCGCAAGTCCTGATGATTGTACTGCTGTGATGAATACACCCTTCTCACGATTTTTCCCTTGCCCGGTGTGATATATATATATATATATATATATTTTTTTTTACCGATGGAGCCAATGCAACCAGCAAAATCAAAGATCAGCATCTTCGCCAATAAAAATCCATGTTACTTTTTGATGAAGATAATTGGATTGCAGTGTTTACGATCAAAATTCTGCATCATCTGTGCTCTGTCGACATCGTATTCCCTGATCGTTTAGCTTGGTTGATAGCATGCCAATTAACCTGCTTTTGTTTTTGTCGCTTGAAAGAAATTAATCCTGCCGAACGCTGATTCTCATAGTTTCTTCAAAATTGATGTCCGTAGACTTTTTAGCAGCAGATTGGTGATTTTGCTCAGTTTTCTTTGTACTGTCATTGGTATTGGTATTGGAATAGCCATCAAACACTACTGTGCAATTTTTACCGTAATGCCTCTGAATATAAGTAATATATCTTCCGCAAATTATGAAGAAGTTCGTACGCATTGAAATATAGTAATACTGGAATGCTCCAACGCGACCAATGGGGAGAAGTATTACTATTTTTCAGTGTTTTTATGCCAGAGCTATCGTTATGTACTTTACAAAAACATACGACTATACTCTCGACAGGATGTAACAGTAGTATACCTGACCCAAATCTATCCATATTTACACAGGACACACTGTTATGATTCTTAAGCTGTGCGTAGATTGGTTGTGTGGAGCAATTATCCGATCTGCTTCAAGATCGTCGTCCATTTACTCGGTAAATGTTGGTTTTATGAAACAACTGAATTGAACCTCTTTTGTAGAGAATTAAATGTTCTCAAAATTTGATCCCTACAACGTTTTTGAAAAATTTAATAAATAAATAGTTATAGACTAAAAACTATAAAAGTGCAATATTTTTTCCAAGATGGCGGCTATTGCGGACCTTTAATTGGGCAGGACTTTTGACAGGATCAATAGTAAACTCTAATAAATATTTTTACCAAATTTCAAAATTTTAGTAACGTATTTATTATTTTTATAAGCTGTAATTCGGCCTTCATTGCCTGAGCTAATGTCAGAACCCTGCTACTCAATCTTATTATCTCTTGCTTATTAGTGTTCTAGCTTTGTGTGCTAGCCACGTCAGAGTCTAGCCATTCAATCTTATTAATCTCTTGCTTATTTGTGGTCTAGCTTTGTGTGCTGGCCATGGCAGAGTCTTGCCATTCAATCTTATTAATCTCTTGCTTATTTGTGGTCTAGCTTTGTGTGCTGGCCACGGCAGAGCCTTGCCACGCAATCTTATTAATAACTTGCTTATTAGTGGTCTAGCTTTGTGTGCTGGCCACGGCAGAGCCTTGCCACGCAATCTTATTAATAACTTGCTTATTAGTGGTCTCGCTTTGTGTGCTGGCCACGGCAGAGCCTTGCCACGCAATCTTATTAATAACTTGCTTATTTGTGGTCTAGCTTTGTGTGCTGGCCACGGCAGAGCCTTGCCACGCAATCTTATTAATCTCTTGCTTATTTGTGGTCTAGCTTTGTGTGCTGGCCATGGCAGAGTCTTGTCATTCAATCTTATTAATAACTTGCTTATTAGTGGTCTAGCTTTGTGTGCTGACCACGGCAGAGTCTTGCCATTCAATCTTATTAATCTCTTGCTTATTTGTGGTCTAGCTTTGTGTGCTGGCCACGGCAGAGTCTTGCCATTCAATCTTATTAATCTCTTGCTTATTAGTGTTCTAGCTTTGTGTGCTGGCGATGGCAGAGTCTTGCCATTCAATCTTATTAATCTCTTGCTTATTAGTGTTCTTGCTTTGTGTGCTGGCCACGGCAGAGTCTTGCCATTCAATCTTATTAATCTCTTGCTTATTAGTGGTCTAGCTTTTTGTGCTGGCCACGGCAAAGCCTTGCCACGCAATCTTATTAATCTCTTGCTTATTAGTTGTCTAGGTTTGTGTGCTGACCACGGCAGAGACTTGCCACTCAATCTTATTAATCTCTTGCTTATTAGTGCTCTAGCCTTGTGTGCTGACCACGGCAGAGCGTTGCCACTCATAGTGATCTCTTGTGTATTAGTGGTCTAACTTTGTATGCTGGTCATGGTAGAGCCTTGCCACTTAATCTTATTAATCTCTTGTGTATTAGTGGTTTAGCTTTGTGTGCTGGCCACGACAGAGCCTCGCCACTCAATCTTATTAATTTCTTGCTTATTAGTGGTCTAGCTTTGTGTGCTGGCCGTGGCAGAATCTTGCCACTCAATCTTATTAATCACATGTGTATTAGTGGTCTAGCTTTTTGAGCCCTCCACGGCGGAGTCTTGCCATTCAATCTTATTAATCTCTTGCTTATTAGTGGTCTAGCTTTGTGTGGTGGCCACGACAGTCTTGCCACTCAATTTTATTAACCTCTTGCTTATTAGTGGTCTAGCTTTGTGTGCTGCCCACGGCAGAGACTTGCCACTCAATCTTATTAATCTGTTGCTTATTAGTGGTCTAGCTTTGTGCACTGGTCAGGGCAGTGTCTTGCCACTTAATCTTATTAATCACTTGTGTATTAATGGTTTAGCTTAGTGTGCTGGCCACGACAGAGGCTTGCCACTCAATCTTATTAATTTCTTACTTATTAGTGGTCTAGCTTTGTGTGCTGGCCACGACAGAGCGTTGTCACTCAATCTTATTAATTTCTTGCTTATTAGTGGTCTAGCTTTGTGTGCTGGCCACGACAGAGCGTTGTCACTCAATCTTATTAATTTCTTACTTATTAGTGGTCTATCTTTGTGTGCTGGCCGTGGCAGAACCTTGCCACTCAATCTTATTAATCTCTTGCTTATTAGTGGTCCGGTTTTGTGTGCTGGCCACGGCAGACCCTTGCCACTCAATCTTATTAATATCTCGCTTATTAGTGGTCTATCTTTGTGTGCTAGCCACGGCAGAGCCTTGCCACTCAATCTTATTACTCTCTTGCTTATTAGTAGTTTAGCTTTGGGTGCTGGCCAAGGCAGAGCCTTGCCATTCAATCTTATTAATCTCTTGGTTATTAGTGGTCTAGCTTTGTGAGCTGGCCACGGCAGAATCTTGCCACTCAATTTTATTAATCACTTGCTTGTTAGTGGTCTTGCTTTGTGTGCCTGCCACGGCAGAGTCTTGCCACTCAATCATATTAATCTCTTGCTTATTTGTGGTCTAGTATTGTTTGCTGGCCACGGCAGATCCTTGCCACTCAATCTTATTAATGTCTGGTGTATAAGTGGTCTAGATTTGTGTGCTGGCCACGTAGCCCAGGCAACGAAGCGTAAATAAAAATAATAAATCCGAAAGTTTTTAAATTTGGAGAAAATGTTTATAAGGGCTTACTCTTGAACCTGTCAACCGACTGTAGTGGCTACGCTGGCTAAAGCGCAGCATTAGGTCATGAGGCCAAGCTCTCTGCTGACTCGGTAGATGCGGGGATTCGAGCCCCACCGTCGGCCGTCCTTGAAATGGTTTTCCGTGGTTTCCCATTTTCAACACCAGGCAAATGCTGGGACGGTACCTTCTGACAGGCCACGGCCGCTTCCTTCCACATCCTTGCCCAGTTTCATTCACCATCATTCATTTCATCTCTCATTAACTCCTTTCATGAGGTTGGTGTCAGGAAGGGCATCCGGCCGTAAAAACCATCGCCACAAAGACTTCCATCGCATCTCAGCCCCGACCCCGTTGGAAAAGCGGGAATTATAAGGGGTAGACATACATACTCTTGAACCTGTCAAAAGACCTGACCAATTAAAGGTCCGCAATCGGCGCCATCTCGGAAAAAGGGTGCACTTTTATGGTTTTTTGACTGTAACTCTTTATTTATTAACTTTATCGAAAACATTGAAGGGATCAAAATTTGATAACATTCAATTCTCTACAAAAAAGGTTCAATTCATTATTTCATAAAACTAATATTTTCCGTGTGAATGTATGCTACGACAAAGTTGATGCAGATCGGGGAATCGCTCTCACTGTTGGCTTCAGCAGCAAAATATTAATTCAATTTCGCATAACGGTCCACATAAATATCTGTGGGAATTCTGCAAACAGAAATTTATATTCGTTACGTAAAATTCAATCATTGTTATTATTTTTTTATTTTCCGCATTTTTTTTTTAATTTACTCACTTTATTATTACGTTTGAGTGCGTCGTTTGTCTGCAGTCTCCCCGCATAGGAAGATCGTCTCAAGATTATGGTTGACACTACCCTTTCTTCATTCGCGTTATCGACCTCGTCTCCGTCTTCATTTTCTTCATCGAATATTTTCGATCCATTGAAGCAATCTCCATGACTATTATTGCAAACTGTTGTACAATCAATCCCTGCTTTTCTACACCCACACAACCCTGCACAGCCAGTTGTACATTTGCAAAAAAATCAGTTTTAATATAGCTTCGGGTGCAATGGAGTCCATTGTTGTAATCGGACTGAAGTATCCTTGCACTCGTTTCCAACCCCATAATTCAGGGAGTAATTCATTTTCCAGCCATTTTTGCACTTGATTGTACACTCAAAAAGAATTTTGCCTGGATGCTCCTTCTGTTGGTGGTAGTGAGGCAATGTCGGGCTTTATTTTCGTTACAGATTTCGTGAAACAATGATATCGATGTTTATTTAAAGAATTGTCTGTAGAACGTGCACGGTAGATTGCAAGGAAAAAAACGTTCTCCAGCTTCAGCGATAACGTCGTGTGAAGAATCACGGTTGTTGAAACTTTCAGCGATATCATGTAACTCTTTAGTTTTGTTAAATAACTTTACGCACCTAACTTTTCCTTTATTGAAAATCGCTGAAGTAGTGTCACAGCCACTAAAGGCATGCTAGAAAAGAATGTTGTTCGCAAGTCCTGATGATTGTACTGCTGTGATGAATACACCCTTCTCACGTTTTTTCCCTTGCCCGGTGTGATATATATATATATATATATATATTTTTTTTTACCGATGGAGCCAATGCAACCAGCAAAACTAAAAGATCAGCATCTTCGCCACTAATAATCCATGTTACTTTTTGATGAAGATAATTGGATTGCAGTGTTTACGACCAAAATCCTGCATCATCTGTGCTCTGTCGACATCGTATTCCCTGATCGTTTAGCTTGGTTGATAGCATGCCAATTAATCTGCTTTTGTTTTTGTCGCTTGAAAGAAATTGATCCTGCCGAACGTTGATTCTCATAGTTTCGTCAAAATTGATGTCCGTAGACTATTTAGCCGCAGATTGGTGATTTTGCTCAGTTTTCTTTGTACTGTCATTGGTATTGGTATTGGAATAGCCATCAAATACTACTGTGCAATTTTTACCGCAATGCCTCTGAATATAAGTAATATAGCTGGCGCAAATTATGAAGACGTTTGTACGCACTGAAATATAGTAATACAGGAATGCTCCAACGCGACCAATGGGGAGAAGTATTACTATATTTCAGTGTTTGTATGCCAGAGCTATCGTTATGTACTTTACAAAAACATACGACTATACTCTCGACAGGATGTAACAGTAGTATACCTGACCCAAAACTATCCATATTTACACAGGACACACTGTTATGATTCTTAAGCTGTGCGTAGATTGGTTGTGTGGAGCAATTATCCGATCTGCTTCAAGATCGTCGTCCATTTACTCGGTAAATGTTGGTTTTATGAAACAACTGAATTGAACCTCTTTTGTAGAGAATTAAATGTTCTCAAAATTTGATCCCTACAACGTTTTTGAAAAAGTTAATAAATAAATAGTTATAGACAAAAAACTATAAAAGTGCAATATTTTTTCCAAGATGGGGGCTATTACGGACCTTTAATTGGGCAGGACGTTTGACAGGATCAATAGTAAACTCTAATAAACATTTTTACCAAATTTCAAAATTTTAGTATTTATTATTTTTATAAGCTGTAATTCGGCCTTCATTGTCAGAGCTAATGTCAGCACCCTGCTACTCAATCTTATTATCTCTTGCTTATTAGTGTTCTAGCTTTGTGTGCTGGCCATGGCAAATTTTAGCCACGCAATCTTATTAATATCTTGCTTATTAGTGGTCTAGCTTTGTGTGCTGGCTACGACAGTCTTACCACTCAATTTTATTAATATCTTGCTTATTAGTGGCCTAGCGTTGTATGCTGGACACGGCAGAGCCTTGCCAATCAATATTATTAATCTCTTGCTTATTAGTGGTCTAGCATTGTTTGCTGGCCAAGGCAGAGCGTTGCCACTCAATCTTAGTAATCTCTTGTGTATTAGTGGTCTAACTTTGTATGCAGGCCATGGCAGAGCCTTGCCAATCAATCTTATTAAACTCTTGTTTATTAGTGGTCTAGCTTTGTGTGCTGGCCACGGCAGAGGGTTGTCACTCAATCTTAGTAATCTATTGTGTATTAGTAGTCTAGCTTTGTGTGCTGGCCACGGTAGAGTCTTGCCATTCAATCTTATTAATCTCTTGCTTATTAGTAGTCTAGCTTTGTGTGCTGGCCACGGGAAATTCTAGAGTCTCAATCTCTTTAATCTCTTGCTTATTAGTGGTCCGGGCTTGTGTGCTGGCCACGGCAGAGTATTGCCACTCAATCTTACTAATCTCTCGCTTATTAGTGGTCTAGCTTTGTGTGCTGGCCACGAAAGTCTTGCCACTCAATTTTATTAATCTCTTGCTTTTTAGTGGTCTAGCTTTGTATCCTGGACACGTTATAGCCTTGCCTATCAATCTTATTAATCTCTTGCTTATTAGTGGTCTAGCTTTTTGTGCTGGCCACGGCTGAGCGTTGCCACTCAATCTTAGTAATTTCTTGTGTATTAGTGGTCTAGTTTTGTGTGCTGGTCACGGCAGAGTCTTGCCATTCAATATTATTAATCGCATGTGTATTAGTGGTCTAGATTCATGTGCTGGCCACGGCAGAGTCTTGCCATTCAATCTTATTAATCTCTTGCTTATTTGTGGTCTAGATTTGTGTGCTGGCCACGGCAAATTCTAGAGACTCAATCTTATTAATCTCTTGCTTAATAGAGGTCCGGGTTTGTGTGCTGGCCATGGCAGACCCTTGCCACTCAATCTTATTAATATCTTGCTTATTGGTGGTCTAACCTTGTGTGCTGGTACGGCAGAGCGTTGCCACTCCATTTTATTAATCTCTTGCTTATTAGTTGTCTAGCTTTGTGTGCTGGCCACGGCATAGACTTGCCACTCAATCTTATTAATCTCTTGCTTAATAGTGGTCCAGCTTTGTGTGCTGGTCACGGCAGAGCCTTGCCACATAATTTAATTATTCTCTTGTTTATTAGTCGTTTAGCTTTGTGTGCTGGACGCGACAGAGCCTCGCCACTCAATCTTATTAATTTCTTGCTTATTAGTGGTCTACCTTTTTGTGCTGGCCGCGGCAGAATCTTGCCATTCAATCTTATTAATCACATGTGTATTATTGGTCTAGATTTTTGTGCTGGCCACGGCAGAGTCTTGCCATTCAATCTCATTAATCTCTTGCTTATTAGCGGTCAAGCTTTGAGTGCTGGCCACGACAGTCTTGCCACTCTATTTTATTAATCTCTTGCTTATTAGTGGTCTAGCTTTGTATGCTGAACACGGCAGAGCCTTGCCTATCAATCTTATTAATCTCTTGCTTATTAGTGGTCTAGCTTTGCAAGCTGGCCAGGCAGAGCCTTGCCACTCAATCTTAGTAATCTCTTGTGTATTAGTGGTCTAGCATTGTGTGCCGGCCACGGCAGAGTCTTGCCATTCAATCTTATTAATCTCTTGCTTATTAGTGGTCTAGCTTTGTGTGCTCGCCACGGCAAATTGTAGAGACTCAATCTTATTAATCTCTTGCTTATTAGAGGTCCGGGTTTGTGTGCTGAGCACGGCAGACCCTTGCCACTCAATCTTATTAATATCTTGTTTATTGTTGGTCTAGCCTTGAGTGCTGGTACGGCAGAGCCTTGCCACTCAATCTTATTAATCTCTTGCTTATTAGTGCTCTAGCTTTGTGTGCTGACCACGGCAGAGCGTTGCCACTCAATTTGATTAATCTCTTGCTTATTAGTGGTCTAGCTTTGTGTGCTGGCCACGGCAAAGCCTTGCCACTCAATCTTATTAATCTCTTGCTTATTAGTTGTCTAGCTTTGTGTGCTGGCCACGGCAGAGACTTGCCACTCAATCTTATTAATATCTTGCTTATTAGTGCTCTATCTTTGTGTGCTGACCACGGCAGAGCGTTGCCACTCATAGTAATCTCTTGCGTATTGGTGGTCTAACTTTGTATGCTGGTCATGGCAGAGCCTTGCCACTTAATCTTATTAATCTCTTGTGTATTAGTGGTTTAGCTTTGTGTGCTGGCCACGACAGAACCTCGCCAATCAATCTTATTAATTTCTTGTTTATTAGTGGTCTAGCTTTGTGTGCTGGCCGTGGCAGAATCTTGCCACTCAATCTTATTAATCACATGTGTATTAGCGGTCTAGATTTGTGTGCTGGCCACGGCAGAGTCTTGCCATTCAATCTTATTAATCTCTTGCTTATTAGTGGTCTTGCTTTGTGTGCTGGCCACGACTGTCTTGCCACTCAATTTTATTAACCTCAGACTTATTAGTGGTCTAGCTTTTTGTGCTGGCCACGGCAAATCCTTGCCACTCAATCTTATCAATCTCTTGCTTATTAGTTTTCTAGCTTTGTGTGCTGGCCACGGCAGAGACTTGCCACTCAATCTTATTAATCTGTTGCTTATTAGTGGTCTAGCTTTGTGTGCTGGCCGCGGCTGAGTCTTGCCACTCAATCTTATTAATCACATGTGTATTAGTGGTCTAGCTTTGTGTGCTAGCCACGACAGAGCGTTGTCACTCAATCTTATTAATTTCTTGCTTATTAGTGGTCTAGCTTTGTGTGCTGGCCGTGGCAGAGTCTTGCCACTCAATCGTATTAATCTCTTGCTTATTAGTGCTCTAGCTTTGTGTGCTGACCACGGCCGAGTCCTGCCACTCAATCTTATTAATCTCTTGCTTGTTGGTGATCTAGCTTTGTGTACTGGCCACGGCAGAGCCTTGAAACTCAATCTTATTAATCTCTTGTGTATAAGTGGTCTAGCTTTGTGTGCTGGCCACGGCAGAGCCCATCCACTCAATCTTATTAATCTCTTGCTTATTAGTGGTCTAGCTTTCTGAGCTGGTCACGGCAGAGCCTTGCCACTGAACCGTTTTTCTTTTCCACCTGTAGTCTTCCCTTTTTTTCTCTTTTCTTCTGCGTGTCAATTATCGGAATTGTTCTCTTTTCTTCTTGGTTATTACTGGCCAGAATATCCGAGCAGATCAGTGGACATTTCTATAATTGCTGATCGAGGTTCGTTATAGTGATTTCTTACTATGCCGAATGGTGATTAGTGACACCTCTTTCCCTTTAACTTCCTTTTTCCGTCACCTGTGACAACCGTTTGTTTCTCTCTGGGCAGTCTTCTGTTTTTTCTATCCTGGTAGGACCTTTTTGTTTATGCACCCGCTCTCATTTTCGAGATACCTTGCCTTTTCTATTCGTTTTTCCCGTCCTTTTGTGTTTTTTATAAAGGTGCGCGTAGAGGTGCGAATCTAGTTCATTTAATGTAATTCCGTGATGCCGGATTAATGTTGATACCATCAAGGTAAGTTACGTATTTTTGTCTTTGCTCATTGTATGGAATACTAGGGCGTTTCGCCTATTCTAGTATGTCCATGGAGTGTCTGTTTCGTTCCCGTTATTCTTTGTCCCCATTTCGTCGTATCTTTTTGTGTATGTATTTGGTCCGGTTTATTGAGGAACGTGTGTTCAACAGTACGAGTATGCCATATCTCTTATCTTTTTGTTTGCCTCTTATCTTAGGATTGCGTTTTCATAAGCAAGTCCATGAGTTTGGCTTAATCCCTCTCTGACGTAACTTATTTTGATGGGTATCTTTCATTTTGTGTTGCAATACCTTTCTCGTAATTATTTTTAATATCGGTTACTTGCCCCTTTTTGTGTTTATTCTTTTACGTCATATCTACGCGCGCTTTTGTTAATACTCCGTCCTTCTCGCACTCCCTCATCTCCTTCAGGGCTGTTTGAGCTACCGTTCGCTCCTTTGACGGTAGACTCACTTTCCCCGACTCTTTGTCTAGCCCTTTTAATCTTTAATTTTCTTTAAGTAATTTTACTCTTTACGAGTATACTTTCCCAGATGTGTTCCCCCCCCCCCCTTTATCGTTTTTCCTATCGGTCGGGACATTTGCGTTTCGGTCCTTTCACCCGTTATTTTACCTAACATCACATGTTTGACGTCCTCTTAACCTCATTTATAGCATGTAATGCTTCCACGTCATCCCATGATGTTATCTCTTTGGTCAATACATTACCTCTTCTTTGCCTACGTTTTGAGTATGTGTACCTTATTTAGTCTTTATTTCTTTAGGCTAAGCCAAACTAGGCCCATAATGTTTAGCGGATTCGAATAGAACTTGCATTCACATGGCAGTGAATGTACGTTCAATTTGGCAGTAGCTCCAAGATGGCGTCACAGTGAAAGTGTAGTGAAATTGCAGCTAGTGTAAATATTTGATAAAAGTGGTAAAATATTATAACAGAGGCTTAAAATCTATAAAGTTACTTTCCTTAGATCAAGTGTAATACGGAATATTGATAGTATTTAGAAATTCTTGTTGATAATTTAATAAACTTAAACTAAGTTGTGGGAACGTGTATCCAAAGATTTGGTGACTTCTTCAATCACTGTTTGAACCAAGTAGAGCAGTGGTGCTTTTACGAGACTTCACCCGATTGGAAGATATACGTATTTCACATTCTTCTTTATTGGTAGGTAATTAGATTAATTCTATTAGGTAGTAATAATTAAATTAAATTTAGTGTAATTTGGTGTAAACATCTAGGCTAACTTAGATCTCTAGTATGACGACAGTAAACAGTGTTAGTGTCTCGTCAGGTTGTGTAACCGTAACGGATTTATGCTCGTCGTGCAAAATAAAAGTAAAAAATGCAAATAAAATCATCACAAGATCTCAGGTAAAATTGAATGAGGAGAAAAGTGAAACCGATTGTCGTAATGTAGGCCTACCGCTACCGTCAATCGAATGTCATAACCTGAGAAACGAACTGTCCTCAAAAGACGAAATTATAAAGCTGCTGAAGGAAGATATTGCTAAGTTAATGGAAGAGTTGAATAAATTAAAAGGAAACAGAGAGGAAAGCAAGGAAACTTGGTCGACAGTGATTGCTGGTAAGGTAAGATTGAATAAGCCTAGGCCTATAAATGGAGTACATGTAACTGAAATTCCCGTCTCAAATTCATTTGGAGTGCTTGTCGAAGAAAATGATGACTTTCCTCAAGAATAAAAGAAGAAAGTGATAAAGAGAAAATCCAGGAAGATGCGGATATTTGCTGATAGCCACGGGCGAGATATAGCAGCAAGCGTATTGGAGAGAAGCCGAGAAATGGAGGTCACTTCGACAGTGCAGCTAGGAGCTCAAATTGCAGAAGTCACGAACGGGATGATAGGAGAGTGTGCGTCCCTTACTGCAAAGGACTACGCAGTGATCATCGCTGGAGCAAACGACGTCTATAGAAATGAGAGTAAAAAGGTAATCAAAGATTTAAGGGGTACATTGCCATCCATGCAAGAAACAAATGTCATTATTGTAAACATTCCGCAGAGATACGATTTAATTCCCAAATCCTGTGTAAATGTAGAAATAGAGGCTACAAATGGAAAAATTCATAAAATTTGTAAGAGTTTTCCAAATGTCCAAATTGTAGATATAAGTAAATTAGACAGGAAGTTCCACACTCGGCATGGCCTACACTTAAATAGATTAGGAAAAGATTATTTTAGTGATGAAATCTGCAAAATTGTAAATTCAAATGGTAAGAATAATTCAACAGTAATATCATTAGAGTGGAAGCAGGGAAACTGGTAGAAGAAGCCAAACGTGAGGGTTGGCATTCACATCTTTTGAAGTCAAATTTAACGGAGTGCAACAATGGTATTTCGGATTTGTCTAGCAACAATAATAATAACAATTATGATAATAATAATGTAAATAAATCACCAACACAAGCTTGCAAAAGTAACAAATTTAAAATTTACCACCAGAATGTCCAGTCTCTTTATAATAAAATTGATTACATAAATCTAATGCTTAAAAATGAACTTAAAGGCATCTCAGCACTATGTATTTCAGAACATTGGCTGAAAGAGGAACAACTTGAATTAATTCAATTCCCAGGGTTTATACAAGCTAGTAAATACTCTAGATATAATATTAGCCATGGTGGTACTTGCATCTTCTTAAGAAATAATTTAGATCATGAACAGATAACAGCTTATGATTATCTAATTATGGAACAGGATTTTGAATTCTCTGCCGTAAAAATTCAGCAGATTAAGTTAATAATTGTATGCGTATACCGTTCTCCGTCAGGAAAGTTTCCTCTATTTATAGATAAATTAGAATTGTTACTCAATAACATGAGCAAAGTAAATTTCGATATAATAATTTGTGGGGATGTAAATGTGGATTTCTTAAAACTTGATAGAAATTGTGAATTATTAACACAGTTACTAATTTCCTATGGACTGAAACCTACAGTAAATACACCAACAAGAATAACAAAATTTAGTAAAACCACTCCTGATCAAATTTTTATAAATACAGATAAATATCACCATTCAATAGAAGTCTATTGTCCGGGTTTTAGTGACCACCATGGACAAATACTGAGTTTTGAAGTATCCGAAGTAATCAATAATAATGACAATGGAGTAAAATCTAAGTGCAGGTCATTCACTGAATCAAATGTTACATATTTCAATGACTTATTAAAAAAGGAAACATGGTCAGAAATTTATGAACTAGAAAATGTAAATGATAAATTTAATGCATTTAACAGTACCCTAAAACACTATTTTGAAATAGCATTCCCCTTTAAACGAAGAACTGTTCAAAATAACAAAACTAGCAATTGGATAACAACAGGGATTATAAATTCATGTCAAAGAAAGAAATTTCTACACAAATTATATAAACAATACCACACAACACCTGAATTCAATTTATACTACAAAAAATACGCTAGCATATTAAATAAGGTAATAAGACTAGCAAAGAAAATGCATAATGATAATTTTATTTCCCAATCATCTAATAAAAACAGGGCTATGTGGTCCGTGATAAAGAAAGAAACTGGAAAATCTGCTAAAATACAAAGGAACATTACACTGACCAGAAATAATAAAGTGATTAATAATCCAGAGGAAATAGCAAACACTTTTAATGACTATTTTCTGGAAATTCCACAAAACTTAATAAATAAATCACAGGTAAATACACTAAATTCTAATAATAAAATAAATAGATGCAGTGATTCTTTATTTATAAATCATGTCACAAGTGAAGAGGTAAGAATAGTTATAAAAGAGCTAAAAATAAATTCTGTGCTGGCATTGATGGCATCCCTGATGCAATTTTAAAGAAATGTGCAGAAAATATAATAAATCCACTTCGCACTTAATAAACAGTTCAATTCTCTCAGGAACTTACCCGGATATTTTGAAGTTATCAAAAGTAATTCCAGTGCACAAAAACGGTTCAAAAGATGAATTAGATAACTATCGTCCTATTACCTTACCAACTGGTATTGCAAAAATTGTGGAAAAAATTATGTATAAGAGACTGATAAGTTTCATAGAAAAAAATAAAATATTATCAAACTCACAACATGGATTTAAAACGGAAAAATCTACACATACAGCAATTTACGAATGTAGTAATAGTATACTGAAATTAATTGACAATAAGGAACATGTAACTGGCCTATTCTTGGATTTATCGAAAGCATTTGATGTTGTTGACCATAAAATCCTTCTTACCAAACTAAATCAATATGGTGTTAGAGGTCTAGCTAATAAATGGATAGAGTCTTACTTAACAAGGCGTAAACAAATAGTAAGCTTGAGACACAAGGATGATGGAACCAAATTACTTAATGAAACATTGTCCAATGAGGGAATTATTGAATTTGGAGTACCCCAGGGATCGGTTTTGGGCCCACTACTCTTTCTTCTATATATCAATGATATAACACAGAACGTTCATTCACATAAGGAAATTTTGTTTACGGACGATACAACACTCGTAATAAAAGGTGAAACTAAACAGGTCATACAGCAGTATGCTGACTCCGTTACAGGAGAGTTAACCAAATGGTCACAAGATAATCGCCTCATAGTAAACTATAAAAAAACAGTGTGTCTAAATTTCCACACTATACAGAATAGGAATCCTGCGATGCCCAATATAACATTAAATGGTCATCAAATAGAAAATAAATCAGAAACAAAGTTTTTAGGACTATGGATACAACAAGACTTGAAATGGAATAAACATATACAATATCTGAATACTAAACTGAACTCGATGTGCTTTGCGTTACGTATTTTGAAAACCTGCACTAGCATGCACACATTAAGAAATACTTATTTTGCTTATTTCCATTCATACTTAAGATATGGGATCATATTTTGGGGTATGTCGCCAGATGTACTAAGCACGTTTAGGATACAAAAGAGGGCGATTAGAATTATGGCAAATGTAAACTCTAGAGAATCATGTAGACCTCTGTTTAAAGATTTAAACATTCTCCCACTGCCCTGCATATATATCTTTGAAAGTATTATGTTTTTTAAAAAGAATTTAATGAATAAAGATGTTTTTCTTAAAACAAACAATGATGTTCATAGGCATAGCACAAGACAAAATCAAAACATTCATATTTCACACATACACACAAGCATATATCAAAAAGGAACTTTTCACACTGGAGTTAAATTATACAATAAACTACCCCAGTATATAATACTGGCCCCAAAAATAAAAACCTTTGATAGAATGTTGAAAGCTTATCTGCAGTGCCATTGTTTTTACTCAGTAGTTGAATAATTTAGCATATAGGAGTGATGGAATCTATAACTATATTTAACGTTTTTAATTTAATTTTAATACCTAGCTGTATGTTGTATTTATAGAATTAAGTTTTCATATTATGATAATAGAGTGAGGTGTAAATAGTTGTGCAATAAGATTGTATCTATTAAGATTTGCTATTATAATAAGTTATAAATAGTTATAATCTTAGTAATATATACCTGTTAGTTCTTTTATTTTATGCATGTAAATTCTGACGTGTCCTATATCAAAAATGTATTGAATGCATGTATTTGATCAAATGGAATTAATAAAAATCTATCAATCTATCTACCATCGCCTCTGATACCTTCATAACCTTAGTCCGGTTTAATGGGCCCAGGCCAGGCTAATCGGTACACACTTCTACTGCGAATTACATCTTGCGAAAGGCCAGACGGCACAAATGGTAGGCAGAGCTTGGTCCCTATTCGAATGTATCGCTCTACATGTAACTATACCTAGTTTCATTCCCCAAAATGACATAAGAGGACCGCTTAGCCCACAAATACGTCCAACTGTACGTGTAAGTTGGCAATATGGTACTTATCGTTTGTTTTTTGTTTTTCATGTGTCGAGACAAAAAAGATGGCTGGAGTTTGTTGTGAATAAAAGAAAAACAAACTGTTGTGGATTTGGTAAGGAGTTTGTAAAAATTTTCATCCTGGTGATAATTTCTTGCCGTAGCAAACGCATTTGGGCTTCGTTGTTAAAGGTAAGGCCTGTATCAATTATATTATCGTGCCTTTTCTGCGAGTGTAATGACAAATATGAATAACGACATCAAGTGTGAAATCGAGTCGCCTACTAATAGTGATGCGTTGCATTTAGCCAACACCAATGCTTCGACGAAACTTGATTGGTTGGAATTCGACCCCCTAGTTTCTACATTGCCTATTCCGGCAGCACATAACTCAAACTTCTATTGTGGAAATGTTGGTAACATCGTGAACAAATGGAATGTCCGATATTCGGGGGAGGAAGGCACTTCATCGGTATTTGAATTTACTACACGTATTGAAGAATTGTGTGTATGCTATGGTTTAGTTCCTGACAGTGTTGTTCAATGCCTCCCTATGCTATTATGTGGGAACGCTTTAAGATGGTACCGTCTAGTCCAGTATCCCTTCAGTTCATGGGTTAGTTTCGTGAATGCTTTGAAAAGGAGAGTCACGCCATCTGACTTTGAGCATGCGTTAAAGCATGAGATTTTCTCCCGTACCCAAGCTCTCGGGGAGAATATTGATGATTATGTCACAGCGATACGTATCCTAATATCTCGTCTTTCAGATCCACTGCCTTCTAGTGAAACTATTAATACTGTTTATTGTAATTTACATCCCTCCTATAAACAGTTTATTCGCCGGTCTTCAGTATTAGATACTGAAGATATTCTTATTCAAGGGCGTGAATTTGAAGCAACTGCCCGACTGTGTAATCGATATATCCCACCTCCAGAGCCTTCTGAATGTATGTTTCCTGAATTAGCGTTCAAAATGAATGAACGTAGTAATAAGATCGATATGCCTGCATGTGGGCAACGCGGCAATAATACTACTCTAGGTCGTTGGTCGACACAACACTGCAACAATCGAGGCAATACCTTCGCCTCTGTTAATTCACATAGAACTAATGTTCGCGTTAATGCTGTGAATCATGTCCAACGTAGTATACCTCGTTCCCATAACCTTGATGTAAATGCCCCTCCTCATGTGAATGCTTCCACGTCCCCGGTTCGATGCTGGAACTGCTTAAAAGAGTCACATACCTGCCGTGATTGTTTAGTACCGCTAAAATGGAAGTTTTGTTTTGGGTGTGGTTTACAAGGAATAATCAAACCAATCTGCCCTCGTTGGAATGCTACTAATCCCTTGGAAAACTAGTGAAGCTTTGCGATGACGAATCCTATCGTGAGGCAAAGAAGATTTGTTTCAGCAGACTACGCTTCGGTGACAACTGATTTTCCTTCCATCAGTAAGATAGGTTTTATACAGGAAGATATGCCATTACTTTTCAGGTAATTGACAAGGTGTTGGTGAGCTCCACTCTGAGAGCAATGCAGGGGCGTACCGTGGAACTTGTAAGTAATGACTGCCTGCAGCAAGTACCTTCTTCTTCTCTTGAATGTGCATTTCTCTTGTGACATGTTTTTCAGCTTATTTCTTCAAGTTTACGTGCGATGGCGCAAGATGGCATTGCTATCAATTTTCATTATCTACTTCTTTTCAGGTTATTACTTCGAATAATATTTGAATAGATGACGTCTAGTCATTTTTCCTCGTCCCTAATTAATCTTTGTCGGAGTATCTTGGTAGTCGCCACTCAACTTTATCCCATTATTAGAATAAGATGATATCGCTCTCCATTAATCGTTCTTTCTTGTTTTAGTTAATGATCATATCTGCTCTCTGACATCCTACCTTGAGAGATTATGGAAGACAGCTTTTGTGTATTTATATTTATTATATATTGTAAATCTCTATCTTTGTAACTTTTGTATAATATTTGGCGAGGAAGCTAGGGTTTTTATTTTATTTTACTATTTAATTTATCTGGTTTAACATAAGTTCTTATTGTGAAATTTTCGTACCTTGATTTAAATATTTATCTTCATTGAAGTATATTCTTTTGAGTCCTCCCCGTCTTCCCCTACTTCTAGGCTCCCTCCCATCACATTTTCGTGATGTCCCCTTTTTTAATCCCTTCTCCCTTCCTTATGTTTACTTAAAATTTTTGTTCGTCTATTTTGGTGTACGCAACAAAAATGTTGGGGATGTGCGTGGTAATCTGAACAGTTTTTCTTTTCCACCTGTAGTCTTCCCTTTTTTTTCTCTTTTCTTCGGCGTGTCAATTATCGGAATTGTTCTCTTTTCTTCTTGGTTATTACTGGCCAGAATAGCCGAGCAGAACAGTGGACATTTCTATAATTGCTGATCAAGGTTCGTTATAGTGATTTCTTACTATGCCGAATCGTGATTAGTGACACCTCTTTCCTTTGAACTTCCTTTTTCCGTCACCTGTGACGACCGTTTGTTTCTCTCTGGGCAGCCTTTTGTTTTTTCTATCCTGGTAGGACCTTTTTGTTTATGCACCCGCTCTCATTTTCGAGATGCCTTGCCTTTTCTATCCGTTTTTCCCGTTCTTTTGTGTTTATTACAAAGGTGCGCGTAGAGGTGCGAATCTAGTTCATTTAATGTAATTCCGTGATGCCGGATTAAAATTGATACCATCAAGGTAAGTTACGTATTTTTGTATTTGCTCATTTTATGGAATATTAGGGCGTTTCGCCTATTCTAGTATGTCCATGGAGTATCTGTTTCGTTCCCGTTATTCTTTGTCCCCATTTCGTCGTATCTTTTTGTGTAGGTATTTGGTCCGGTTTACTGAGTAACGTGTGTTCAACAGTAAGACCTATGCCATATCTCTTATCTTTTTGTTTGCCTCTTATCTTAGGATTGCGTTTTCGTATGCAAGTCCATGAGTTTGGCTTAATCCCTTTCTGATGTAACTTATTTTGATGGGTATCTTTCATTTTGTGTTGCAATACCTTTCTCGTAATTATTGTTAATATCGGTTACTTGCCCCTTTTTGTGTTTATTCTTTTACGTCATATCTACGCGCGCTTTTGTTAATACTCCGTCCCTCTCGCACTCCCTCATCTCCTTCAGGGCTGTTTGAGCTACCGTTCGCTCCTTTGACGGTAGACTCACTTTCCCCGACTCTTTGTCTAGCCCTTTTAATCTTTATTTTTCACAATGAAATTTTATTCTTTACGAGTATACTTTCCCAGATGGTCCCCCCCTTATCGTTTCTCCTATCGATCAGGACATTTGCATTTCGGTCCTTGACCCGTTATTTTACCTAACATCACATGTTTGACGTCCACTTAACCTCATTCATAGCATGTAATGCTTCCTCGTCATCCCTTGATGTTATCTCTTTGGTCAATACATTACCTCTTCTTTGCCTACGTGTTGAGTATGTGTACCTTATTTAGTCTTTATTTCTTTAGGCTAAGCTAAACTAGGCCCATAATGTATAGCGCATTCGAATAGAACTTGCATTCACATGGCAGTGAATGTACGTTCAATCCATCGCCTCTGATACCTTCATAACCTTAGTCCGGTTTAATGGGCCCAGCGCCAGGCTAATCGGTACACACTTCCACTGCGAGCAACATCTTGCGAAAGGCCAGACGGCACACCACTCAATATTATTAATCTCTTGTGTATTAGTGGTCTGGCTTTGTGTGCTGGCCACGGCAGAGCCTTGCCACTCAATGTTATTAATCTCTGGCTTATTCGTGGTCTAGCTATGTGTGCTGGCCACGGCAGAGTCCGGCCACTTAATCTTATTAATCTCTTGCTTATTAGTGGTCTAGCTTTGTGTGCTGGCCACGGCAGAGTCTTGCCACTCAATCTTATTAATCACTTGTGTATTAGTGGTCTAGCTTTGTGTGCTGGCCACGGCAGAGTCTTGCCACTCAATCTTATTAATCACTTGTTTATTAGTGGTCTAGCTTTGTGTGCTGGCCACGGCAGAGTCTTGCCACTCAATCTCATTAAACTCCTGTGTATTAGTGGTCTAGCTTTCTGATCTGGCCACGGCAGAGTCCTGCCACACAATCTTATTCATCTCTTGCTTATTAGTGGTCTACTTTGTGTACTGGCCACGGCAGAGCCTTGCCACTCAATGTTATTAATCTCTGGCTTTTTCGTGGTCTAGCTATGTGTGCTGGCCACGGCAGAGTCCTGCCACTTAATCATATTAAACGTTTGCTTATTAGTGGTCTAGATTTGTGTGCTGGCCTCGGCAGAACCTTGCCACTCAATCTTATTAATCTCTTGTGTATTAGTGGTCTAGCTATGTGTGCTGGCCACAGCGGAGACTTGCCACTCAATCGTACTAATCTCTTGCTTATTAGTGGTCTAGCTTTGTTTGCTGGCCGCGGCAGAGCCTTGCCACTCAACCTTACTAATCTCTTGTGTATTAGTGGTCTAGGTTTGTGTGCTGGCCACGGCAGAGCCCTGTCACTCAATCTTATTATCTTGCTTATTAGTGGTCTAGCTTTGTTTGCTGGCCGCGGCAGAGCCTTGCCACTCAACCTTACTAATCTCTTGTGTATTAGTGGTCTAGCTTTGTTTGCTGGCCGCGGCAGAGACTTGCCACTCAACCTTACTAATCTCTTGTGTATTAGTGGTCTAGCTTTGTGTGCTGGCCACGGCAGAGCCCTGTCACTCAATCTTATTATCTTGCTTATTAGTGGTCTAGTTTTGTGAGCTGGCCACGGCAGAGCTTTGCAACTCAATCTTATTGATCCCTTGTGTATTAGTGGTCTAGCTTTGTGTGCTGGACTCGGCAGAGCCTTGCCACTCAATCTTATTAATCTCTTGTGTATTAGTGGTCTAGCTTTGTGTGCTAACCACGGCAGAGCCTTGCCACTCAATCTTATTAATCTCTTGCTTATTAGTGGTCTAGCTATGTGTGCTGGCCACGGCAGAGTCCTGCCACTTAATCTTATTAATCTCTTGCTTATTAGTGGTTTAGCTATGTGTGCTGGCCACGGCAGAGACTTGCCACTCAATCATATTAATCTCTTGCTTATTAGTGGTCTAGCTATGTGTGCTGGCCACGGCAGAGTCCTGCCACTTAATCTTATTAATCTCTTGCTTTTTAGTGGTCTAGCTTTGTGTGCTGGACTCGGCAGAGCCTTGCCACTCAATCTTATTAATCTCTTGTGTATTAGTGGTCTAGCTTTGTGTGCTAACCACGGCAGAGCCTTGCCACTCAATCTTATTAATCTCTTGCTTATTAGTGGTCTAGCTTTGGGTGCTGGCCACGGCAGAGACTAGCCATTCAATCTTATTTATCTCTTGCTTATTAGTGGTCTAGCTATGTGAGCAGGCCACGGCAGAATCTTGCCACTCAGTCTTATTCATCTCTTGCTTATTAGTGGTCTAGCTTTGTGAGCTGGCCACGGCAGAATCTTGCCACTCAATCTTATTCATCTCTAGCTTATTAGTGGTCTAGCTTTGTGTGCTAACCACGGCAGAGTCTTGCCACTCAATCTTATTAGTCTCTTGCTTATTAGTGGTCTAGTTTTGTGTGCTGGCCACGGCAGAGCCTTGCCACTCAATTTTATTAATCTCTTGTGTATTAGTGGTCTAGCTTTGTGTGCTGGCCACGTAGCCCAGGCAACGAAGCGAAAATAAAAATAATATATCCGTAAGTTTTTAAATTTGGTGAAAATATTTATTAGGGCTTACTCCTGAACCTGTCAAAAGTCCTGACCAATTAAAGGTCCGAAATCATTGCCATTTTGTAAAAAGGGTGCACTTTTATGGGTTTTGGACTGTAACTCCTTATTTATTAACTTAATCAAAAAACATTGTAGTGATCAAAATTTGATAACATTCAAATCTCTACAAAAAAATTCAATTCATTTTTTTCATAAAACTAATATTTTCCGTGTGAATGTACGACAAACTTGATGCAGATCGGGGAATCGTTCTCACTGTTGGCTTCAGCAGCAAAATATTAATTCAATGGCGCATAATGGTCCATATAAATATCTGTGGGAATTCTGCAAACAGAAATTTATATTCGTTACGTAAAATTCAATCATTGTTATTATTTTTTCATTTTCCGCATTTTTTAATTTATTCACTTTATTATTACGTTGAGTGCGTCGTTACTTTGCAGTCTGACTGGTTCTGGGGCAATTATCATCGACTACATCAGCATAGTCCGATAAATCAATGCTCCCCGCATAGGAAGATCGTCTCAAGCTTTTGGTTGACACTACCCTTTCTTCATTCGCGTTATCGACCTCGTCTCCGTCTTCATTTTCTTCATCGAATATTTTCGATCCATTGAAGCAATCTCCACGACAATTATTGCAAACCGTTGTAAAATCAATCCCTGCTTTTCTACACCCACACAACCCTGCACAGCCAGTTGTACATTTGCAAAAAAATCAGATTAAATAAAGCTTCGGATGCAATGGAGTCCATTGTTGTAATCGGACTGAAGTATCCTTGGACACGTTTCCAACCCCATAATTCAGGGAGGAATTCATTTGCCAGCCATTTTTGCACTTGATTGTACACTCGAAAAGAATGTTGCCTGGATGCTCCTTCTGTTGGTGGTAGTGAGGCAATGTCGGGCTTTATTTTCGTTACAGATTTCGTGAAACAATGATTTCGCTGTTTATTTAAAGAATTGTCTGTAGAACGGGCACCGTAGATTGCAAGGAAAAAACGTTCTCCAGCTTCAGCGATAACGTCGTATGAAGAATCACGGTTGTTGAAACTTTCAGCGATATCATGTAACTCTTTAGTTTTGTTAAATAACTTTACGCACCTAACTTTTCCTTTATTGAAAATCGCTGAAGTAGTGTCACAGCCACTAAAGGCATGCAAGAAAAGAATGTTGTTCGCAAGTCCTGATGATTATGATTGCTGTGATGAATACACTCTTCTCACGATTTTTCCATAGCCCGGTTTGACATTTTTTTTTTCCGATGGAGCCAATGCGACCAGCAAAACTAAAAGATCAGCATCTTCGCCAATAATACGCCATGTTACTTTTTGATGAAGATAATTGGATTGCAGTGTTCACGATCAAAAAATCTCCATCTGTGCTCTGTCGACATCCTATTCCCTGATCGTTGAGCTTTGTTGATGGCATGCCAATTAACCTGCTTTTGTTTTTGTCGTTTGAAAGAAATTGATCCTGCCGAACGTTGACACTCATAGTTTCTTCAAAATTGATGTCCGTAAACTTTTTAGCAGCAGATTGGCGATTTTGCTCAGTTTTCTTTGTACTGTCATTGGTATTGGTAATGGAATAGCCATCAAATACTACTGTGCAATTTTTACCGTAATGCCTCTGAATATAAGTAATATAGCTTGCGCAAATTATGAAGAAGTTCGTACGCACTGAAATATAGTAATACTGGAATGCTCCAGCGCGACCAATGGGGAGAAGTATTCCTATATTTCAGTGTTTGTATGCCAGAGCTATCGTTATGTACTTTACAAAAACATACGACTATACTCTCGACAGGATGTAACAGTAGTATACCTGATCCAAAACTATCGATATTTACACAGGACACACTGTTATGATTCTTAAGCCGTGCGTAGATTGGTTGTTTGGAGCAATTATCCAATCTGCTTCAAGATCGTCGTCCATTTACTCGGTAAATGTTGGTTTTAGGAAACAATTGAATTGAAACTTTTTTGTAGACAATTAAATGTTCTCAAAATTTGTTACCTAGAACGTTTTTGAAAAAAGTTAATAAATAAATAGTTATAGACTAAAAACTATAAGAGTGCACCCTTTTTTCCAAGATGGCGGTTATTGCGGACCTTTAATTGGTCAGGACTTTTGACAGGTTCAATAATAAGCTCTAATAAACATTTTCACCAAATTTCAAAACTTTAGTTTTATTTTTATTTGCTGAAATTCGGCCTTCATTGCCTGGGCTAACGGTAGAACCCTGCTACTCAATCTTATTATCTCTTGCTTATTAGTGTTCTAGCTTTGTGTGCTGGCCACGGCATATTCTAGCCACTCAATCTTATTAATCTCTTGCTTAATAGTGGTCTAGCTTTTTGTGCTGGCCACGGCATATTCTAGCCACTCAATCTTATTAATCTCTTGCTTATTAGTGGTCCGGTATTGTGTGCTGGCCACTGCAGACCCTTGCCACACAATCTTATTAATATCTTGCTTATTAGTGGTCTAGGCTTGTGTGCTGGTAAGGCAGAGCCTTGCCACTCAATCTTATTAATCTCTTGCTTATTAGTGGTCTAGCTTTGTGTGCTGGCCACGACAGTCTTGCCACTCAATTTTATTAATCTCTTGCTTATTAGTGGTCTAGCTTTGTATGCTGGCCACGGCAGAGCCTTGCCAATCAATATTATTAATCTCTTGCTTATTAGTGGTCTATAAACACACTGAAAAAATGACTGTCACAATGCGGAAGCGAAGGTTGAAATTCTACGGACATTAGGTGAGAATGGACAAGAACCGACTGACTAAGAGGATATTCCAGTATATTTCAGAGCTGAAGGCTACAACAAAGTGGGTAGAAGAGGTTAAAAGAGACGCCAAGGAAAGTGGACTTACAGTGGATGTGATCCACAACAGAAAAGAGTTTAGAAACCGAATTGACAACATCAAGTTGTTCGAGGAAGAAACACCTAAAATTAGAGCCAAACTGGTAATATACGAGGAGGAGCGAAAGATCAGAAGTGAACGAATGAAGAGGTTTTGGGAAGAGAAGAGGAGATTAACCAGAAAGCATTAGGTTCCATGCGGTCCACAGGCGGCCAAATTCGAATGAAAGAAAGATGTGGTCTAGCTTTGTGTGCTGGCCACGGCAGAGCGTTGAGACTCAATCTTAGTAATCTCGTGTATATTAGTGGTCTAGCTTTGTGTGCTGACCACGGCAAAGCCTTGCCACTCAATCTTATTAATCTCTTGCTTATTAGTGGTCCAGTTTTGTGTGCTGGCCACAGCAGACCCTTGCAACTCAATCTTATTAATATCTTGCTTATTTGTGGTCTAGCCTTGTGTGCTGGTACGGCAGAGCCTTGCCACTCAATCTTATTAGACCCTTGCTTATTAGTGGTCTAGCTTTAAGTGCTGGCCACGACAGTCTTGCCACTCAATTTTATTAATCTCTTGCTTATTAGTGGTCTAGCTTTGTGTGTTGGCCACGGCAAAGCCTTGCCACTCAATCTTGATAATCTCTTGCTTATTAGTGGTCTAGCTTTGTGTGCTGGTCACGGCAGAGCCTTGCCACTCAATCTTATTAATCTCTTGTGTATTAGTGGTTTAGTTTTGTGTGCTGGCCTCGACAGAACCTTGCCACTCAATCTTATTAATCACATGTGTATTAGTGGTCTAACTTTATGTGTTGGCCACGGCAGAGTCTTGCCTCTAAATCTTATTAATCTCCTGTGTATTAGTGGTCTAGCTTTCTGGCCACGGCAGAGTCCTGCCACTCAATCTTTTGAAACTCTTGCTTATTAGTGCTCTAGCTTTGTGTGCTGACCACGGCAGAGTCCTGCCAGTCAATCTTATTAATCTCTTGCTTGTTAGTGATCTAGCTTTGTGTGCTGACCATGGCAGAGCCTTGCCACTCAATCTTATTAATCTCTTGTGTACTAGTGGTCTAGCTTTTTGTGCTGGCCACGGCAAATCCTTGCCACTCAATCTTATTAATCTCTTGCTTATTGGTGGTCTAGCTTTGTGTGCTGGCCACGGGAGAGCATTGCCAATCAATCTTTTGAATCTCTTGCTTATTAGTGCTCTAGCTTTGTGTGCTGGCCACGGAAGAGCCTTGCCCCTCAGTCTTATTAATAACTTGCTTATTAGTGGTCTAGCTTTTTGTGCTGGCCACGGCAAATCCTTGCCACTCAATCTTATTAATCTCTTGCTTATTCGTGGTCTAAATTTGTGTGCTGGCCACGGCAGAGCCTTGAAGTCAATCTTATTAATCTCTTGTGTATTAGTGGTCTAGCTTTGTGAGCTGGCCACGGCAGAGCCTTGCCACTCAATCTTATTAATCTGTTGTGTGTTAGTGGTCAAGCTTTGTGTGCTGACCATGGCAGAGCCTTGTCACTCAATCTTATTAATGTGTTGTGTGTTAGTGGTCTAGCTTTTTGTGCTGGCCACGGCAAATCCTTGCCACTCAATCTTATTAATCTCTTGCTTATTGGTGGTCTAGCTTTGTGTGCTGGCCACGGGAGAGCATTGCCACTCAATCTTTTGAATCTCTTGCTTATTAGTGGTCTAGCTTTGTGTGCTGACCACGGCAGAGCCCTGTCACTCAATCTTATTAATCTCTTGCTTATTCGTGGTCTAAATTTGTGTGCTGGCCACGGCAGAGCCTTGAAGTCAATCTTATTAATCTCTTGTGTATTAGTGGTCTAGCTTTTTGTGCTGGCCACGGCAAATCCTTGCCACTCAATCTTATTAATCTCTTGCTTATTTGTGGTCTAGCTTTGTGTGCTGGCCACGGTACAGCCTTGCCACTTAATCTTATTAATCTGTTTTGTATTAGTGGTCTAGGTATGTGTGCTGGCCACGGCAGAGACATGTCACTCAATCATATTAATCTCTTGTTTATCATTGGCCTAGCTTTCTTTGCTGGCCACGGCAGAGCCTTGCAACTCAATCTTATTAATCCCTTGTGTAATAGTGGTCTAGATTTGTGTGCTGGCCACGGCAGAGCCTTGCCACTCAATCTTATTAATCTCCTGTGTATTAGTGGTCTAGCCTTCTGTTCTGGCCACGGCAGAGTCCTGCCACTTAATCTTATTAATCTCTTGATTACTAGTGGTCTAGTTTTGTGTGCTGGCCTCGGCACAGCCGTGCCACTCAATCTTATTAATCTCTTGCTTATTAGTGGTTGCTTATTAGTGGTCTATCTCGGTGTGCTGGCCACGGCAGAGTCTAGCCACTCAATCTTATTAATGACTTGTGTATTAGTGGTCTAGTTTTATGTGCTGGCCACGGCAGAGTCTTGCCACTGAATCTTATTAATCTCCTGTGTATTAGTGGTCCAGCTTTCTGTTCCGGCCACGGGAGAGTCCTGCCACTAAATCTTATTAATCTCTTGCTTATTAGTGGTCTAGCTCTGTTTGTTGGCCACGTCAGAGTCCTGCCACTTAATCTTATTAATCTCTTGCTTATTAGTGTCTAGCTTTGTGTGCTAGCCTCGGCAGAGCCGTGCCACTCAATCTAATTAGTCTCTTGTGTGTTAGTGGTCTGGCTTTATGTGCTGGCCACGGCAGAACCTTGCCACTCAATTTTATTAATCTCTTGTGTTTTAGTGGTCTAGCTATGTGTGCTGGCCACGGCAGAGACTAGCCACTCAATCTTATTAATCTCTTGCTTATTAGTGGTCTAGCTCTGTTTGCTGGCCGCGGTGGAGCCTAGCCACTGAACCTTATTAATCTCTTGTGTATTAGTGGTCTTGATTTGTGTGCTGGCCACGGCAGAGCCCTGTCACTCAGTCTTATTAATATCTTGCTTTTTGGTGGTCTAGTTTTGTGTGCTGGCCACGGCAGAGCCTACCAACTCAATCTTATTTATCCCTTGTGTATTAGTGGTCTAGCTGTGTGAGCTGGCCTCGTCAGAGACTTGCCACTCAATCTTATTAATATCTTGCTTATTAGTGGTCTGGCTTTGTGTGCCGGCCATGGCAAAACCTTGCCACTCAATCTTATTAATCTCCTGTGTATTAGTGGTTTAGCTTTGTGTGCTGGCCACGGCAGAACCTTGCCACTCAATCTTATTAATCTCCTGTGTATTAGTGGTCTAGCTTTTTGTTCTGGCCACGGCAGAGTCCTGCCACTTAATTGTATTGATCTCTTGCTTATTAGTGGTCTAGCTTTCTATTCTTGCCACGGGAGAGTCCTGCCACTCAATCTTATTAATCTCTTGCTTATTAGTGGTCTAGATTTGTGTGCTGGCCACGGAAGAGCCCTGTCACTCAATCTTATTAATATCTTTCTTATTAGTGGTCTAGCTTTGTGTGCTGGCCACGGCAGAGCCTTGCCACTCAATGTTATTTATCTCTGGCTTATTCGTGGTCTAGCTATGTGTGCTGGCCACGGCAGAGTCCTGCCACTTAATCTTATTAATCTCTTGCTTATTAGTGTCTAGCTTTGTGTGCTAGCCTCGGCAGAGCCGTGCCACTCAATCTTATTAATCTCTTGTGTATTAGTGGTCTAACTATATGTGCTGGCCACGAAAGAGTCTAGCCACTCAATCTTATTAATCTCTTGTGTATTAGTGGTCTGGCTTTATGTGCTGGCCACGGCAGAGCCTTGCCACTCAATGTTATTTATCTCCTGTGTATTAGTGGTCTAGCTTTCTGTTCTGGCCACGGCAGAGTCCTGCCACTTAATCGTATTAATCTCTTGCTTATTAGTGGTCTAGCTTTGTGTGCTGGCCACGGGAGAGTCCTGCCACTCAATCGTATTAATCTCTTGCTTATTAGTGGTCTAGCTTTGTGTGCTGGCCACGGCAAAATCTTGCCACTTAATCTTATTAATCTCTTGCTTATTAGTGTCTAGCTTTGTGTGCTGGCCTCGGCAGAGCCGTGCCACTCAATCTTATTAATCTCTTGTGTTTTAGTGGTCTAGCTTTGTGTGCTGGCCACAGCAGACCCTTGCCACTCAATCTTATTAATCTCTTGTGTATTAGTGGTCTAACTATATGTGCTGGCCACGGCAGAGACTAGCCACTCAATCTCATTAATCTCTTGTTTATTAGTGGTCTAGCTTTGTGTGCTGGCCTCGGAAGAGCCCTTTTACTCAATCTTATTAATCTCTTACCGGGTGAGTTAGCCGTGGTGGTTACGACATGACTGATGGCAGTCGCTCACATCCGGGAGATGAAGAAGTTCGAATCCCCCCCGCCGGCAACCTTGAAGATGGTCTTCTGTTTCCCATCTTCCTTCCAGGCAAATGCCGGGGTTGGTCCCTAACTATAGGCCACAGCTGCTACCTTCCAACTCCTCGTCCTTACATTCCAACTTCCCTCCTTCCCTCCCCAACGGTACTTGTAGCTCACCCATTGGGTGTCCGTCTCGAAGCAGCTACAAATCTGGCGAGCCGAACATGTCCTCGGACACTCCCGGCAGTAAAAGCCATACGCTAAAAAAAAAAAAACTCTTGCTTATTATTGGTCTAGCTTTGTGTGCTGGCAACGGCAAAACCTTACCACTCAATCTTATTAATCTCTTGTCTAGCTATGTGTGCTGGCCACGGCAGAGCCTTGCCAATCAATCTTATTTTCTCTTGTGTATTAGTGGTCTAACTCTTTGTGCTGGCCAGGGCAGTGCCCTGTCACTCAATCTTATTAATCTGTTGTGTATTAGTGGTTTTTCTTTGTGTGCTGGCCACGGTAGAGCCTTGCCACTCAATCTTATTAATATGTTGTGTATTTGTGGTCTAGCTATGTGTGCTGGCCACGGCAGAGACTTTCCACTCAATCATATTAATCCCTTGCTGGCGGCTTCGGTGGCGTAGTCGGTAGCATGCTGAACTGCTATGCCCAAGATAGCGGGTTCAAACCCGACCGAAGTCGTCGGATTTTTTAAGAGCGTTAAAATCCTTCAGTATGCCTTCCTTCGGAGGGAAAGTAAAGCCGGCGGTCCCATGTCATAGATTTATGGCATGTAAAAGATCCTTTCACAGACTAAACTTGTGTAAAGCAAAATTTGTTAGGTTAGATTTCGTCAGAACGCTCTATCAAAGTTCCAACGTTCACCACTAGGTATCATTGATATCTGGTGGCGAAAGTTGGAACTACTTGAAATTGAACGGAACTTGTAGCTCACCCTTTAGGGTGTCCGCTGGAAGCAGCTACAGACTCAGGCGAGCCTAACATGTCCTCGGACACTCCCGGCACAAAAGCCATGCGATAGATAGATAGATAATCTCTTGCTTATTAGTGGCCTAGCTTTGTTTGCTGGCCACGGCAGAGCCTTGCCACTCAATCTTATTAATCTCTTGTGTATTAGTGGTCTGGCTTTGTGTGCTGGCCACGGCCGAGCCTTGCCACTCTATCTTATAAATTTCCTGTGTATTACTGGTCTAGCGTTCTTTTCTGGTCACGGCAGAGTCCTGCTCTCAATCTTATTAATCTCTTGCTTATTAGGGGTCTAGTTTTGTGTCCTGGGCACGGCAGAGCCTTGCCACTCATTCTTATTAATCTCTTGCTTATTAGTGGTCTAGCTTTTTGTGCTGTCCACGGCAGAGCCTTGCCACTCAATCTTATTAATCTCTTGCTTATTCGTTGTCAAGCTTTGTGTGCTGGCCACGGCAGAGCCTTGCCATTCAATCCTATTAATCTCTTGCTTATTAGTGGTCTAGCTTTGGGTGCTGGCCAAGGCAGAGCCTTTCCATTCAATCCTATTAATCTCTTGTTTATTAGTGGTCTAGCTTTGTGAGCTGGCCACGGCAGAATCTTGCCACTCAATCTTATTAATCACTTGCTTATTAGTGGTCTAGCTTTGTGTGCTTGCCGTGGCAGAGTCTTGCCACTCAATCTTATTTAACTCTTGTGTATTAGTGGTCTAGCTTTGTGTACTGGCCACGTAGCCCAGGCAACGAAGCGAAAATAAAAATAATAAATCCGAAAGTTTTCAAATTTGGTTAAAATATTTATTAGGGCTTACTCTTGAACCTGTCAAAAGTCCTGACCAATTAAAGGTCCGCAATCGGCACCATCTCGGAAAAATCGTGCACTTTTATGGTTTTTTGACTGTAACTCTTTATTTATTAACTTTATCGGAAACATTGAAGTGATAAAAATTAGATAACATTCAATTCTCTACAAAAAAGTTTCAATTCATTTTTTCATAAAACTAATATTTTCCGTGTGAATGTATGCTACTACAAACTTGATGCAGATCTGGAAATCGCTCTCACTGTTGCCTTCAGCAGCAAAATATTAATTCAAAGGCACATAACGGTCCATATAAATATCTAAAATATATAAAATATATAAAAGATTGCAAGGAAAGAAACGTTCTCCTGCTTCAGCGATAACGTCGTGTGAAGAATCACGGTTGTTGAAACATTCAGCGATATCGTGTAACTCTTTACTTTTGTTAAATAACTTTACGCACCTAACTTTTCCTTTATTGAAAATCGCTGATGTAGTGTCACAGCCACTAAAGCCATGCATGAATAGAATGTTGTTCGCAAGTCCTGATGTTTGTGACTGCTGTGATGAATACACTCTTCTCACGATTATTCCCTTGCCCGGTTGACATTTTTTTTTTTTTTTTTTTTTTTGCGATGGAGCCAATGCAACCAGCAAAACTAAAAGATCAGCATCTTCGCCAATAATAAGCCATGTTACTTTTTGATGAAGATAATTGGATTGCAGTGTTCATGATCAAAAAATCTGCATCATCTGTGCTCTGTCGACATCATATTCCCTGATCGTTTAGCTTGGTAGATAGCATGCCAATTAACCTGCTTTTGTTTTTGTCGTTTGAAAGACATTGATCCTGCCGAACGTTGATACTCATAGTTTCTTCAAAATTGATGTCCGTAGACTTTTTAGCAGCAGATTGGGGATTTTGCTCAGTTTTCGTTGTACTGTCATTGGTATTGGTAATGCCATCAAATACTACTGTGCAATTTTTAACGTAATGCCTCTGAATATAAGTAATATAGCTTGCGCAAATTATGAAGAAGTTCGTACGCACTGAAATATTGTAATACTGGAATGCTCCAACGCGACCAATGGGGAGAAGTATTCCTATATTTCAGTGTTTGTATGCCAGAGCTATCGTTATGTACTTTACAAAAACGTACGACTATACTCTCGACAGGATGTAACAGTAGTATACCTGACCCAAAACTATCGATATTTACACAGGACACACTGTTATGATTCTTAAGCTGTGCGTAGATTGGTTGTTTGGAGCAATTATCCGATCTGCTTCAAGATCGTCGTCCATTTACTCGGTAAATGTTGGTTTTATGAAACAACTGAATTTGTAGAGATTGAGTGGCAAGGGTCTGCCGTGGCCAGCACACAAAACCGGACCACTAATAAGCAAGAGATTAATAAGATTGATTGGCTAGAATTTGCCGTGGCCAGCACACAAAGCTAGACCACTAATAAGCAACCTTTATTGTAGAGAATTAAATGTTCTCAAAATTTGATCCCTACATCGTTTTTGAAAAAGTTAATAAATAAATAGTTATAGACTAAAAACTATAAAAGTGCACCCTTTTTCCAAGATGGCGGCTATTGCGGACCTTTAATTGGTCAGGACTTTTGACAGGTTCAATAGTAAGCTCTAATAAACATTTTCACCAAATTTCAAAACTTAAGTATTTGTTCTTTTTATAAGCTGTATTTCGGCCTTCATTGCCTGGGCTGACGTCAGAACCCTGCTACTCAATCTTATTATCTCTTGCTTATTAGTGGTCTAACTTTGTGTGCTGGCCACGGCAGACCCTTGCCATTCAATCTTATTAATCTCTTGCTTATTAGTGGTCCGGTTTTGTGTGCTGGCCACAGCAGACCCTTGCCATTCAATCTTATTAATCTCTTGCTTATTAGTGGTCTAGCTTTGTGTGCTGGCCACGGCAAATTCTAGCCAATCAATCTTATTAATCTCTTGCTTATTAGTGGTCCGGTTTTGTGTGCTGGCCACGGCAGACCCTTGCCACTCAATCTTATTAATATCTCGCTTATTAGTGGTCTATCTTTGTGTGCTAGCCACGGCAGAGCCTTGCCGCTCAATCTTATTACTCTCTTGCTTATTAGTAGTTTAGCTTTGGGTGCTGGCCAAGGCAGAGCCTTGCCATTCAATCTTATTAATCTCTTGCTTATTAGTGGTCTAGCTTTGTGAGCTGGCCACGGCAGAATCTTGCCACTCAATTTTATTAATCACTTGCTTGTTAGTGGTCTTGGTTTGTGTGCCTGCCACGGCAGAGTCTTGCCTCTCAATCTTATTAATCTCTTGCTTATTAGTGGTCTAGTATTGTTTGCTGGCCACGGCAGATCCTTGCCACTCAATCTTATTAATGTCTTGTGTATAAGTGGTCTAGCTTTGTGTGCTGGCCACGTAGCCCAGGCAACGAAGCGTAAATAAAAATAATAAATCCGAAAGTTTTTAAATTTGGAGAAAATGTTTATAAGGGCTTACTCTTGAACCTGTCAACCGACTGTAGTGGCTACGCTGGCTAAAGCGCAGCATTAGGTCATGAGGCCAAGCTCTCTGCTGACTCGGTAGATGCGGGGGTTCGAGCCCCACCGTCGGCCGTCCTTGAAATGGTTTTCCGTGGTTTCCCATTTTCAACACCAGGAAAATGCTGGGACGGTACCTTCTGACAGGCCACGGCCGCTTCCTTCCACATCCTTGCCCAGTTTCATTCACCATCATTCATTTCATCTCTCATTAACTCCTTTCATGAGGTTGGTGTCAGGAAGGGCATCCGGCCGTAAAAACATCGCCACAAAGACTTCCATCGCATCTCAGCCCCGACCCCGTTGGAAAAACGGGAATTATAAGGGGTAGACATACATACTCTTGAACCTGTCAAAAGACCTGACCAATTAAAGGTCCGCAATCGGCGCCATCTCGGAAAAAGGGTGCAATTTTATGGTTTTTTGACTGTATCTCATTATTTATTAACTTTATCGAAAACATTGAAGGGATCAAAATTTGATAACATTCAATTCTCTACAAAAAAGGTTCAATTCATTATTTCATAAAACTAATATTTTCCGTGTGAATGTATGCTACGACAAAGTTGATGCAGATCGGGGAATCGCTCTCACTGTTGGCTTCAGCAGCAAAATATTAATTCAATGTCGCATAACGGTCCACATAAATATCTGTGGGAATTCTGCAAACAGAAATTTATATTCGTTACGTAAAATTCAGTCATTGTTATTTTTTTTCCCCGCATTTTTTAATTTACTCACTTTATTATTACGTTTGAGTGCGTCGTTTGTCTGCAGTCTCCCCGCATAGGAAGATTGTCTCAAGATTTTGGTTGACACTACCCTTTCTTCATTCGCGATATTGACCTTGTCTCCGTCTTCATTTTCTTCATCGAATATTTTCGATCCATTGAAGCAATCTCCATGACTATTATTGCAAACTGTTGTACAATCAATCCCTGCTTTTCTACACCCACACAACCCTGCACAGCCAGTTGTACATTTGCAAAAAAATCAGTTTTAATATAGCTTCGGGTGCAATGGAGTCCATTGTTGTAATCGGACTGAAGTATCCTTGCACTCGTTTCCAACCCCATAATTCAGGGAGTAATTCATTTTCCAGCCATTTTTGCACTTGATTGTACACTCAAAAAGAATTTTGCCTGGATGCTCCTTCTGTTGGTGGTAGTGAGGCAATGTCGGGCTTTATTTTCGTTACAGATTTCGTGAAACAATGATATCGATGTTTATTTAAAGAATTGTCTGTAGAACGTGCACGGTAGATTGCAAGGAAAAAAACGTTCTCCAGCTTCAGCGATAACGTCGTGTGAAGAATCACGGTTGTTGAAACTTTCAGCGATATCATGTAACTCTTTAGTTTTGTTAAATAACTTTACGCACCTAACTTTTCCTTTATTGAAAATCGCTGAAGTAGTGTCACAGCCACTAAAGGCATGCTAGAAAAGAATGTTGTTCGCAAGTCCTGATGATTGTACTGCTGTGATGAATACACTCTTCTCACGATTTTTCCCTTGCCCGGTTTGATATATATATATATATATATATTTTTTTTTACCGATGGAGCCAATGCAACCAGCAAAACTAAAATATCAGCATCTTCGCCATTAATAATCCATGTTACTTTTTGATGAAGATGATTGGATTGCAGTGTTTACGACCAAAATCCTGCTTCATCTGTGCTCTGTCGACATCGTATTCCCTGATCGTTTAGCTTGGTTGATAGCATGCCAATTAATCTGCTTTTGTTTTTGTCGCTTGAAAGAAATTGATCCTGCCGAACGTTGATTCTCATAGTTTCTTCAAAATTGATGTCCGTGGACTATTTAGCCGCAGATTGGTGATTTTTCTCAGTTTTCTTTGTACTGTCATTGGTATTGGTATTGGAATAGCCATCAAATACTACTGTGCAATTTCTACCGTAATGCCTCTGAATATAAGTAATATAGCTTGCGCAAATTATGAAGAAGTTTGTACGCACTGAAATATAGTAATACTGGAATGCTCCAACGCGACCAATGGGGAGAAGTATTCCTATATTTCAGTGTTTGTATGCCAGAGCTATCGTTATGTACTTTACAAAAACATACAACTATACTCTCGACAGGATGTAACAGTAGTATACCTGACCCAAAACTATCCATATTTACACAGGACACACTGTGCGTAGTTTGGTTGTGTGGAGCAATTATCCGATCTGCTTCAAGATAGTCGTCCATTTACTCGGTAAATGTTGGTTTTATGAAACAACTGAATTGAACCTCTTTTGTAGAGAATAAAATGTTCTTAAAATTTGATCCCTACAACCTTTTTGAAAAATTTAATAAATAAATAGTTATAGACTAAAAACTATAAAAGTGCAATATTTTTTCCAAGATGGCGGCTATTGCGGACCTTTAATTGGGCAAGACTTTTGACAGGATCAATAGTAAACTCTAATAAACATTTTTACCAAATTTCAAAATTTTAGTATTTATTATTTTTATAAGCTGTAATTCGGCCTTCATTGCCTGGGCTAACGTCAGAACCCTGCCACTCAATCTTATTATCTCTTGCTTATTAGTGCTCTAGCTTTGTGTGCTGACCACGGCAGAGCGTTGCCACTCATAGTAATCTCTTGCGTATTAGTGGTCTAACTTTGTATGCTGGTCATGGCAGAGCCTTGCCACTTAATCTTATTAATCTCTTGTGTATTAGTGGTTTAGCTTTGTGTGCTGGCCACGACAGAACCTCGCCACTCAATCTTATTAATTTCTTGCTTATTAGCGGTCTAGCTTTGTGTGCTGGCCGTGGCAGAATCTTGCCACTCAACCTTATTAATCACATGTGTATTAGCGGTCTAGATTTGTGTGCTGGCCACGGCAGGGTCTTGCCATTCAATCTTATTAATCTCTTGCATATTAGTGGTCTTGCTTTGTGTGCTGGCCACGACAGTCTTGCCACTCAATTTTATTAACCTCTTGCTTATTAGTGGTCTAGCTTTTTGTGTTGGCCTCTGCAAATCCTTGCCACTCAATCTTATCAATCTCTTGCTTATTAGTTTTCTAGCTTTGTGTGCTGGCCACGGCAGAGACTTGCCACTCAATCTTATTAATCTGTTGCTTATTAGTGGTCTAGCTTTGTGTGCTGGCCGCGGCTGAGTCTTGCCACTCAATCTTATTAATCACATGTGTATTAGTGGTCTAGCTTTGTGTGCTAGCCACGACAGAGCGTTGTCACTCAATCTTATTAATTTCTTGCTTATTAGTGGTCTAGCTTTGTGTGCCGGCCGTGGCAGAGTCTTTCCACTCAATCTTATTAATCTCTTGCTTATTAGTGCTCTAGCTTTGTGTGCTGACCACGGCCGAGTCCTGCCACTCAATCTTATTAATCTCTTGCTTGTTGGTGATCTAGCTTTGTGTGCTGGCCACGGCAGAGCCTTGAAACTCAATCTTATTAATCTCTTGTGTATAAGTGGTCTAGCTTTGTGTGCTGGCCACGGCAGAGTCTTGCCACTCAATCTTATGAATCACTTGTGTATTAGTGGTCTAGCTTTCTGTGCTGGTCACGGCAGAGCCTTGCCACTGAACCGTTTTTCTTTTCCACCTGTAGTCATCCCTTTTTTTCTCTTTTCTTCTGCGTGTCAATTATCGGAATTGTTCTCTTTTCTTCTTGGTTATTACTGGCCAGAATATCCGAGCAGATCAGTGGACATTTCTATAATTGCTGATCAAGGTTCGTTATAGTGATTTCTTACTATGCCGAATGGTGATTAGTGACACCTCTTTCCTTTTAACTTCCTTTTTCCGTCAGCTGTGACAACCGTTTGTTTCTCTCTGGGCAGTCTTCTGTTTTTTCTATCCTGGTAGGACCTTTTTGTTTATGCACCCGCTCTCATTTTCGAGATACCTTGCCTTTTCTATTCGTTTTTCACGTCCTTTTGTGTTTTTTATAAAGGTGCGCGTAGAGGTGCGAATCTAGTTCATTTAATGTAATTCCGTGATGCCGGATTAATGTTGATACCATCAAGGTAAGTTACATATTTTTGTCTTTGCTCATTGTATGGAATACTGGGGCGTTTCGCCTATTCTAGTATGTCCATGGAGTATCTGTTTCGTTCCCGTTATTCTTTGTCCCCATTTCGTCGTATCTTTTTGTGTATGTATTTGGTCCGGTTTACTGAGGAACGTGTGTTCAACAGTAAGACCTATGCCATATCTCTTATCTTTTTGTTTGCCTCTTATCTTAGGATTGCGTTTTCATATGCAAGTCCATGAGTTTGGCTTAATCCCTTTCTGAAGTAACTTATTTTGATGGGTATCTTTCATTTTGTGTTGCAATACCTTTCTCGTAATTATTTTTAATATCGGTTACTTGCCCCTTTTTGTGTTTATTCTTTTACGTCATATCTACGCGCGCTTTTGTTAATACTCCGTCCTTCTCGCACTCCCTCATCTCCTTCAGGGCTGTTTGAGCTACCGTTCGCTCCTTTGACGGTAGACTCACTTTCCCCGACTCTTTGTCTAGCCTTTTTAATCTTTAATTTTCTTAAAGTAATTTTACTCTTTACGAGTATACTTTCCCAGATGTGTTCCCCCCCCCCCTTTATCGTTTCTACTATCGGTCAGGACATTTGCGTTTCGGTCCTTTCACCCGTAATTTTACCTAACATCACATGTTTGACGTCCTCTTAACCTCATTTATAGCATGTAATGCTTCCACGTCATCCCATGATGTTATCTCTTTGGTCAATACATTACCTCTTCTTTGCCTACGTTTTGAGTATGTGTACCTTATTTAGTCTTTATTTCTTTAGGCTAAGCTAAACTAGGCCCATAATGTTTAGCGCATTCGAATAGAACTTGCATTCACATGGCAGTGAATGTACGTTCAATTTGGCAGTTGCTCCAAGATGGCGTCACAGTGAAAGTGTAGTGAAATAGCAGCTAGTGTAAATATTTGATAAAAGTGGTAAAATATTATAACAGAGGCTTAAAATCTATAAAGTTACTTTCCTTAGATCAAGTGTAATACGGAATATTGATAGTATTTAGAAATTCTTGTTGATAATTTAATAAACTTAAACTAAGTTGTGGGAACGTGTATCCAAAGATTTGGTGACTTCTTCAATCACTGTTTGAACCAAGTAGAGCAGTGGTGCTTTTACGAGACTTCACCCGATTGGAAGATATACGTATTTCACATTCTTCTTTATTGGTAGGTAATTAGATTAATTCTATTAGGTAGTAATAATTAAATTAAATTTAGTGTAATTTGGTGTAAACATCTAGGCTAACTTAGATCTCTAGTATGACGACAGTAAACAGTGTTAGTGTCTCGTCAGGTTGTGTAACCGTAACGGATTTATGCTCGTCGTGCAAAATAAAAGTAAAAAATGCAAATAAAATCATCACAAGATCTCAGGTAAAATTGAATGAGGAGAAAAGTGAAACCGATTGTCGTAATGTAGGCCTACCGCTACCGTCAATCGAATGTCATAACCTGAGAAACGAACTGTCCTCAAAAGACGAAATTATAAAGCTGCTGAAGGAAGATATTGCTAAGTTAATGGAAGAGTTGAATAAATTAAAAGGAAACAGAGAGGAAAGCAAGGAAACTTGGTCGACAGTGATTGCTGGTAAGGTAAGATTGAATAAGCCTAGGCCTATAAATGGAGTACATGTAACTGAAATTCCCGTCTCAAATTCATTTGGAGTGCTTGTCGAAGAAAATGATGACTTTCCTCAAGAATAAAAGAAGAAAGTGATAAAGAGAAAATCCAGGAAGATGCGGATATTTGCGGATAGCCACGGGCGAGATATAGCAGCAAGCGTATTGGAGAGAAGCCGAGAAATGGAGGTCACTTCGACAGTGCAGCCAGGAGCTCAAATTGCAGAAGTCACGAACGGGATGATAGGAGAGTGTGCGTCCCTTACTGCAAAGGACTACGCAGTGATCATCGCTGGAGCAAACAACGTCTATAGAAATGAGAGTAAAAAGGTAATCAAAGATTTAAAGGGTACATTGCCATCCATGCAAAAAACAAATGTCATTATTGTAAACATTCCGCAGAGATACGATTTAATTCCCAAATCATGTGTAAATGTAGAAATAGAGGCTACAAATGGAAAAATTCATAAAATTTGTAAGAGTTTTCCAAATGTCCAAATTGTAGATGTAAGTAAATTAGACAGGAAGTTCCACACTCGGCATGGCCTACACTTAAATAGATTAGGAAAAGATTATCTTAGTGATGAAATCTGCAAAATTGTAAATTCAAATGGTAAGAATAATTCAACAGTAATATCATTAGAGTGGAAGCAGGGAAACTGGTAGAAGAAGCCAAACGTGAGGTTTGGCATTCACATCTTTTGAAGTCAAATTTAACGGAGTGCAACAATGGTATTTCGGATTTGTCTAGCAACAATAATAATAACAATTATGATAATAATAATGTAAATAAATCAAGCTTGCAAAAGTAACAAATTTAAAATTTACCACCAAAATGTCCAGTCTCTGTATAATAAAATTGATTACATAAATCTAATGCTTAAAAATGAACTTAAAGACATCTCAGCACTATGTATTTCAGAACATTGGCTGAAAGAGGAACAACTTGAATTAATTCAATTCCCAGGGTTTATACAAGCTAGTAAATACTCTAGATCTAATATTAGCCATGGTGGTACTTGCATCTTCTTAAGAAATAATTTAGATCATGAACAGATAACAGCTTATGATTATCTAATTATGGAACAGGATTTTGAATTCTCTGCCGTAAAAAATCAGCAGTTTAAGTTAATAATTGTATGCGTATACCGTTCTCCGTCAGGAAAGTTTCCTCTATTTATAGATAAATAAGAATTGTTACTCAATAACATGAGCAAAGTAAATTTCGATATAATAATTTGTGGGGATGTAAATGTGGATTTCTTAAAACTTGATAGAAATTGTGAATTATTAACACAGTTACTAATTTCCTATGGACTGAAACCTACAGTAAATACACCAACAAGAATAACAAAATTTAGTAAAACCACTCCTGATCAAATTTTTATAAATACAGATAAATATCACCATTCAATAGAAGTCTATTGTCCGGGTTTTAGTGACCACCATGGACAAATACTGAGTTTTGAAGTATCCGAAGTAATCAATAATAATGACAATGGAGTAAAATCTAAGTGCAGGTCATTCACTGAATCAAATGTTACATATTTCAATGACTTATTAAATAAGGAAACATGGTCAGAAATTTATGAACTAGAAAATGTAAATGATAAATTTAATGCATTTAACAGTACCCTAAAACACTATTTTGAAATAGCATTCCCCTTTAAACGAAGAACTGTTCAAAATAACAAAACTAGCAATTGGATAACAACAGGGATTATAAATTCATGTCAAAGAAAGAAATTTCTACACAAATTATATAAACAATACCACACAACACCTGTTATACTACAAAAAATACACTAGCATAATAAATAAGGTAATAAGACTAGCAATGAAAATGCATAATGATAATTTTATTTCCCAATCATCTAATAAAAACAGGGCTATGTGGACCGTGATAAAGAAAGAAACTGGAAAATCTGCTAAAATACAAAGGAACATTACACTGACCAGAAATAATAAAGTGATTAATAATCCAGAGGAAATAGCAAACACTTTTAATGACTATTTTCTGGAAATTCCACAAAAATTAATAAATAAATCACAGGTAAATACACTAAATTCTAATAATAAAATAAATATATGCAGTGATTCTTTATTTATAAATCATGTCACAAGTGAAGAGGTAAGAATAGTTATAAAAGAGCTAAAAAATAAATTCTGTGCTGGCATTGATGGCATCCCTGATGCAATTTTAAAGAAATGTGCAGAAAATATAATAAATCCACTTACGCACTTAATAAACAGTTCAATTCTCTCAGGAACATACCCGGATATTTTGAAGTTATCAAAAGTAATTCCAGTGCACAAAAACGGTTCAAATGATGAATTAGATAACTATCGTCCTATTACCTTACCAACTGGTATTGCAAAAATTGTGGAAAAAATTATGTATAAGAGACTGATAAGTTTCATAGAAAAAAATAAAATATTATCAAACTCACAACATGGATTTAGAACGGAAAAAATCTACACAGACAGCAATTTACGAATGTAGTAATAGTATACTGAAATTAATTGACAATAAGGAACATGTAACTGGTCTATTCTTGGATTTATTGAAAGCATTTGATGTTGTTGACCATAAAATCCTCCTTACCGAACTAAATCAATATGGTGTTAGAGGTCTAGCTAATAAATGGATCGAGTCTTACTTAACAAGGCGTAAACAAATAGTAAGCTTGAGACACAAGGATGATGGAACCAAATTACTTAATGAAACATTGTCCAATGAGGGAATTATTGAATTTGGAGTACCCCAGGGATCGGTTTTGGGCCCACTACTCTTTCTTCTATATATCAATGATAAAACACAGGAAATTTTGTTTGCGGACGATACAACACTCGTAATAAAAGGTGAAACTAAACAGGTCATACAGCAGTCTGCTGACTCCGTTACAGGAGAGTTAACCAAATGGTCACAAGATAATCGCCTCATAATAAACTATAAAAAGACAGTATGTCTAAATTTCCACACCATACAGAATGGAATCCTGCGATGCCCAATATAACATTAAATGGTCATCAAATAGAAAATAAATCAGAAACAAAGTTTTTAGGACTATGGATACAACAAGACTTGAAATGGAATAAACATATACAATATCTGAATACTAAACTGAACTCGATGTGATTTGCGTTACGTATTTTGAAAACCTGCACTAGCATGCACACATTAAGAAATACTTATTTTGCTTATTTCCATTCATACTGAAGATATGGGATCATATTTTTGGGTATGTCGCCAGATGTACTAAGCACGTTTAGGATACAAACGAGGGCGATTAGAATTATGGCAAATGTAAACTCTAGAGAACCATGTAGACCTCTGTTTAAAGATTTAAACATTCTCCCACTGCCCTGCATATATATCTTTGAAAGTATTATGTTTTTTAAAAATAATTTAATGAATAAAGATGTTTTTCTTAAAACAAACAATGATGTTCATAGGCATAGCACAAGACAAAATCAAAACATTCATATTTCACACACACACACACACACACACACACACACACACACACACACACACACACACACACACACACACACACACACACACAAGCATATATCAAAAAGGAACTTTTCACACTGGAGTTAAATTATACAATAAACTACCCCAGTATATAAAACTGGCCCCAAAAATAAAAACCTTTGATAGAATGTTGAAAGCTTATCTGCAGTGCCATTGTTTTTACTCAGTAGTTGAATATTTTAGCATATAGGAGTGATGGAATCTATAACTATATTTAACCTTTTTAATTTAATTTTAATACCTAGCTGTATGTTGTATTTATAGAATTAAGTTTTCATATTATGATAATAGAGTGAGGTGTAAATAGTTGTGCAATAAGATTGTATCTATTAAGATTTGCTATTATAATAAGTTATAAATAGTTATAATCTTAGTAATATATACCTGTTAGTTCTTTTATTTTATGCATGTAAATTCTGACGTGTCCTATATCAAAAATGTATTGAATGCATGTATTTGATCAAATGGAATTAATAAAAATCTATCAATCTATCTACCATCGCCTCTGATACCTTCATAACCTTAGTCCGGTTTAATGGGCCCAGGCCAGGCTAATCGGTACACACTTCTACTGCGAATTACATCTTGCGAAAGGCCAGACGGCACAAATGGTAGGCAGAGCTTGGTCGCTATTCGAATGTATCGCTCTACATGTAACTATACCTAGTTTCATTCCCCAAAATGACATAAGAGGACCGCTTAGCCCACAAATACGTCCAACTGTACGTGTAAGTAGGCAATATGGTACTTATCGTTTGTTTTTTTGTTTTTCATGTGTCGAGACAAAAAAGATGGCTGGAGTTTGTTGTGAATAAAAGAAAAACAAACTGTTGTGGATTTGGTAAGGAGTTTGTAAAAATTTTCATCCTGGTGATAATTTCTTGCCGTAGCAAACGCATTTGGGCTTCGTTGTTAAAGGTAAGGCCTGTATCAATTATATTATCGTGCCTTTTCTGCGAGTGTAATGACAAATATGAATAACGACATCAAGTGTGAAATCGAGTCGCCTACTAATAGTGATGCGTTGCATTTAGCCAACACCAATGCTTCGACGAAACTTGATTGGTTGGAATTCGACCCCCTAGTTTCTACATTGCCTATTCCGGCAGCACATAACTCAAACTTCTATTGTGGAAATGTTGGTAACATCGTGAACAAATGGAATGTCCGATATTCGGGGGAGGAAGGCACTTCATCGGTATTTGAATTTACTACACGTATTGAAGAATTGTGTGTATGCTATGGTTTAGTTCCTGACAGTGTTGTTCAATGCCTCCCTATGCTATTATGTGGGAACGCTTTAAGATGGTACCGTCTAGTCCAGTATCCCTTCAGTTCATGAGTTAGTTTCGTGAATGCTTTGAAAAAGAGAGTCACGCCATCTGACTTTGAGCATGCGTTAAAGCATGAGATTTTCTCCCGTACCCAAGCTCTCGGGGAGAATATTGATGATTATGTCACAGCGATACGTATCCTAATATCTCGTCTTTCAGATCCACTGCCTTCTAGTGAAACTATTAATACTGTTTATTGTAATTTACATCCCTCCTATAAACAGTTTATTCGCCGGTCTTCAGTATTAGATACTGAAGATATTCTTATTCAAGGGCGTGAATTTGAAGCAACTGCCCGACTGTGTAATCGATATATACCACCTCCAGAGCCTTCTGAATGTATGTTTCCTGAATTAGCGTTCAAAATGAATGAACGTAGTAATAAGATCGATATGCCTGCATGTGGGCAACGCGGCAATAATACTACTCTAGGTCGTTGGTCGACACAACACTGCAACAATCGAGGCAATACCTTCGCCTCTGTTAATTCACATAGAACTAATGTTCGCGTTAATGCTGTGAATCATGTCCAACGTAGTATACCTCGTTCCCTTAACCTTGATGTAAATGCCCCTCCTCATGTGAATGCTTCCACGTCCCCGGTTCGATGCTGGAACTGCTTAAAAGAGTCACATACCTGCCGTGATTGTTTAGTACCGCAAAAATGGAAGTTTTGTTTTGGGTGTGGTTTACAAGGAATAATCAAACCAATCTGCCCTCGTTGGAATGCTACTAATCCCTTGGAAAACTAGTGAAGCTTTGCGATGACGAATCTTATCGTGAGGCTAAGAAGATTTGTTTCAGCAGACTACTCTTCGGTGACAACTGATTTTCCTTCCATCAGTAAGATAGGTTTTATACAGGAAGATATGCCATTACTTTTCAGGTAATTGACTAGGTGTTGGTGAGCTCCACTCTGTGAGCAATGCAGGGGCGTACCGTGGAACTTGTAAGTAATGACTGCCTGCAGCAAGTACCTTCTTCTTCTCTTGAATGTGCATTTCTCTTGTGACATGTTTTTCAGCTTATTTCTTCAAGTTTACGTGCGATGGCGCAAGATGGCATTGCTATCAATTTTCATTATCTACTTCTTTTCAGGTTATTACTTCGAATAATATTTAAATTGATGACGTCTAGTCATTTTTCCTCGTCCCTAATTAATCTTTGTCGGAGTATCTTGGTAGTCGCCACTCAACTTTATCCCATTATTAGAATAAGATAATATCGCTCTCCATTAATCGTTCTTTCTTGTTTTAGTTAATGATCATATCTGCTCTCTGACATCCTACCTTGAGAGATTATGGAAGACAGCTTTTTTGTGTACTTATATTTATTATATATTGTAAATCTCTATCTTTGTAACTTTTGTATAATATTTGGCGAGGAAGCTAGGGTTTTTATTTTATTTTACTATTTAATTTATCTGGTTTAACTTAAGTTCTTATTGTGAAATTTTCGTACCTTGATTTTTATATTTATCTTCATTGAAGTATATTCTTTTGAGTCCTCCCCGTCTTCCCCTACTTCTAGGCTCCCTCCCATCACATTTTCGTGATGTCCCCTTTTTTAATCCCTTCTCCCTTCCTTATGTTTAATTAAAATTTTTGTTCGTCTATTTTGGTGTACGCAACAAAATTGTTGGGGATGTGCGTGGTAATCTGAACCGTTTTTCTTTTCCACCTGTAGTCTTCCCTTTTTTTTCTCTTTTCTTCGGCGTGTCAATTATCGGAATTGTTCTCTTTTCTTCTTGGTTATTACTGGCCAGAATAGCCGAGCAGATCAGTGGACATTTCTATAATTGCTGATCAAGGTTCGTTATAGTGATTCCTTACTATGCCGAATCGTGATTAGTGACACCTCTTTCCTTTTAAATTCTTTTTTCCGTCAACTGTGACAACCGTTTGTTTCTCTCTGGGCAGCCTTTTGTTTTTTCTATCCTGGTAGGACCTTTTTGTTTATGCACCCGCTCTCATTTTCGAGATGCCTTTTCTATCCGTTTTTCCCGTTCTTTTGTGTTTATTACAAAGGTGCGCGTAGAGGTGCGAATCTAGTTCATTTAATGTAATTCCGTGATGCCGGATTAAAGTTGATACCATCAAGGTAAGTTACGTATTTTTGTATTTGCTCATTTTATGGAATATTAGGGCGTTTCGCCTATTCTAGTATGTCCATGGAGTATCTGTTTCGTTCCCGTTATTCTTTGTCCCCATTTCGTCGTATCTTTTTGTGTAGGTATTTGGTCCGGTTTACTGAGGAACGTGTGTTCAACAGTAAGACCTATGCCATATCCCTTATCTTTTTGTTTGCCTCTTATCTTCGGATTGCGTTTTCATATGCCAGTCCATGAGTTTGGCTTAATCCCTTTCTGACGTAACTTATTTAGATGGGTATCTTTCATTTTGTGTTGCAATACCTTTCTCGTAATTATTGTTAATATCGGTTACTTGCCCCTTTTTGTGTTTATTCTTTTACGTCTTATCTACGCGCGCTTTTATTAATACTCCGTCCCTCTCGCACTCCCTCATCTCCTTCAGGGCTGTTTGAGCTACCGTTCGCTCCTTTGACGGTAGACTCACTTTCCCCGACTCTTTGTCTAGCCCTTTTAATCTTTATTTTTCACAATGAAATTTTACTCTTTACGAGTATACTTTCCCAGATGTGTCCCCCCCCTTATCGTTTCTCCTATCGATCAGGACATTTGCGTTTCGGTCCTTTCCCCGTTATTTTACCTAACATCACATGTTTGACGTCCACTTAACCTCATTCATAGCATGTAATGCTTCCTCGTCATCCCTTGATGGTATCTCTTTGGTCAATACATTACCTCTTCTTTGCCTACGTGTTGAGTATGTGTACCTTATTTAGTCTTTATTCCTTTAGGCTCAGCTAAACTAGGCCCATAATGTATAGCGCATTCGAATAGAACTTGCATTCACATGGCAGTGAATGTACGTTCAATCCATCGCCTCTGATACCTTCATAACCTTAGTCCGGTTTAATGGGCCCAGCGCCAGGCTAATCGGTACACACTTCCACTGCGAGCAACATCTTGCGAAAGGCCAGACGGCACACCACTCAATATTATTAATCTCTTGTGTATTAGTGGTCTGGCTTTGTGTGCTGGCTTCGGCAGAGCCTTGCCACTCAATGTTATTAATCTCTGGCTTATTCGTGGTCTAGCTATGTGTGCTGGCCACGGCAGAGTCCGGCCACTTAATCTTATTAATCTCTTGCTTATTAGTGGTCTAGCTTTGTGTGCTGGCCACGGCAGAGTCTTGCCACTCAATCTTATTAATCACTTGTGTATTAGTGGTCTAGCTTTGTGTGCTGGCCACGGCAGAGTCTTGCCACTCAATCTTATTAAACTCCTGTGTATTAGTGGTCTAGCATTCTGATCTGGCCATGGCAGAGTCCTGCCACTCAATCTTATTCATCTCTTGCTTATTAGTGGTCTACATTGTGTGCTGGCCACGGCAGAGCCTTGCCACTCAATGCTATTAATCTCTGGCTTATTCGTGGTCTAGCTTTGTGTGCTGGCCACGGCAGAGTCTTGCCACTCAATCTTATTAAACTCCTGTGTATTAGTGGTCTAGCTTTCTGATCTGGCCACGGCAGAGTCCTGCCACTCAATCTTATTCATCTCTTGCTTATTAGTGGTCTACTTTGTGTGCTGGCCACGGCAGAGCCTTGCCACTCAATGCTATTAATCTCTGGCTTATTCGTGGTCTAGCTATGTGTGCTGGCCTCGGCAGAAACTTGCCACTCAATCTTATTAATCTCTTGTGTATTAGTGGTCTAGCTATGTGTGCTGGCCACGGCGGAGACTTGCCACTCAATCTTACTAATCTCTTGCTTATTAGTGGTCTAGCTTTGTTTGCTGGTCGCGGCAGAGCCTTGCCACTCAACCTTACTAATCTCTTGTGTATTAGTGGTCTAGCTTTGTGTGCTGGCCACGGCAGAGCCCTGCCACTTAATCTTATTAATCTCTTGCTTATTGGTGGTCTAACTTTGTGTGCTAACCACGTCAGAGCCTTGCCACTCAATCTTATTAATCTCTTGCTTATTAGTGGTCTAGCTTTGGGTGCTGGCCAAGGCAGAGCCTTGCCATTCAATCTTATTAATCTCTTGCTTATTAGTTGTCTAGCTATGTGAGCAGGCCACGGCAGAATCTTGCCACTCAATCTTATTCATCACTTGCTTATTAGTGGTCTAGCTTTGTGAGCTGGCCACGGCAGAATCTTGCCAGTCAATCTTATTCATCTCTAGCTTATTAGTGGTCTAGCTTTGTGTGCTAACCACGGCAGATTCTTGCCACTCAATCTTATTAGTCTCTTGCTTATTAGTGGTCTAGTTTTGTGTGCTGGCCACGGCAGAGCCTTGCCACTCAATCTTATTAATCTCTTGTGTATTAGTTGTCTAGCTTTGTGTGCTGGCCACGTAGCCCAGGCAACGAAGCGAAAATAAAAATAATATATCCGTAAGTTTTTAAATTTGGTGAAAATATTTATTAGGGCTTACTCTTGAACCTGTGAAAAGTCCTGACCAATTAAAGGTCCGAAATCGGTGCCATCTTGGAAAAAGGGTGCACTTTTATGGTTTTTGGACTGTAACTCATTATTTGTTAACTTAATCGAAAACATTGTAGTGATCAAAATTTGATACCATTCAATTCTCTACAAAAAAAATCAATTCATTTTTTTCATGAAACTAATATTTTCCGTGTGAATGTACGACAAACTTGATGCAGATCGGGGAATCGTTCTTACTGTTGGCTTCAGCAGCAAAATATTAATTCAATGGCGCATAACGGTCCATATAAATATCTGTGGGAATTCTGCAAACGTAAAATTCAATCATTGTTATTATTTTTTCATTTTCCGCATTTTTTAATTTACTCACTTTATTATTACGTTGAGTGCGTCGTTTCTTTGCAGTCTGACTGGTTCTGGGGCAATTATCATCGACTACATCAGCATAGTCCGATAAATCAATGCTCCCCGCATAGAAAGATCGTCTCAAGCTTTTGGTTGACACTACCCTTTCTTCATTCGCGTTATCGACCTCGTCTCCGTCTTCATTTTCTTCATCGAATATTTTCGATCCATTGAAGCAATCTCCATGACAATTATTGCAAACCGTTGTAAAATCAATCCCTGCTTTTTACACCCACACAACCCTGCACAGCCAGTTGTACATTTGCAAAAAATCAGATTAAATAAAGCTTCGGATGCAATGGAGTCCATTGTTGTAATCGGACTGAAGTATCCTTGGTCACGTTTCCAACCCCATAATTCAGGGAGTAATTCATTTCCCAGCCATTTTTGCACTTGATTGTACACTCGAAAAGAATGTTGCCTGGATGCTCCTTCTGTTGGTGGTAGTGAGGCAATGTCGGGCTTTATTTTCGTTACAGATTTCGTGAAACAATGATTTCGAAGTTTATTTAAAGAATTGTCTGTAGAACGGGCACCGTAGATTGCAAGGAAAAAACGTTCTCCAGCTTCAGCGATAACGTCGTATGAAGAATCACGGTTGTTGAAACTTTCAGCGATATCATGTAACTCTTTAGTTTTGTTAAATAACTTTACGCACCTAACTTTTCCTTTATTGAAAATCGCTGAAGTATTGTCACAGCCACTAAAGGCATGCAAGAAAAGAATGTTGTTCGCAAGTCCTGATGATTGTGATTGCTGTGATGAATACACTCTTCTCACGATTTTTCCATTGCCAGGTTTGACAATTTTTTTTTCCGATGGAGCCAATGCAACCAGCAAAACTAAAAGATCAGCATCTTCGCCAATAATACGCCATGTTACTTTTTGATGAAGATAATTGGATTGCAGTGTTCACGATCAAAAATTCTCCATCTGTGCTCTGTCGACATCCTATTCCCTGATCGTTGAGCTTGGTTGATGGCATGCCAATTAACCTGCTTTTGTTTTTGTCGTTTGAAAGAAATTGATCCTGCCGAACGTTGACACTCATAGTTTCTTCAAAATTGATGTCCGTAAACTTTTTAGCAGCAGATTGGCGATTTTGCTCAGTTTTCTTTGTACTGTCATTGGTATTGGTAATGGAATAGCCATCAAATACTACTGTGCAATTTTTACCTTAATGCCTCTGTATATAAGTAATATAGCTTGCGCAAATTATGAAGAAGTTCGTACGCACTGAAATATAGTAATACTGGAATGCTCCAGCGCGACCAATGGGGAGAAGTATTCCTATATTTCAGTGTTTGTATGCCAGAGCTATCGTTATGCACTTTACAAAAACATACGACTATACTCTCGACAGGATGTAACAGTAGTATACCTGATCCAAAACTATCGATATTTACACAGGACACACTGTTATGATTCTTAAGCCGTGCGTAGATTGGTTGTTTGGAGCAATTATCCGATCTGCTTCAAGATCGTCGTCCATTTACTCGGTAAATGTTGGTTTTATGAAACAACTGAATTGAAACTTTTTTGTAGACAATTAAATGTTCTCAAAATTTGATCCCTACAACGTTTTTGAAAAAAGTTAATAAATAAATAGTTATAGACTAAAAACTATAAGAGTGCACCCTTTTTCCAAGATGGCGGTTATTGCGGACCCTTAATTGGTCAGGACTTTTGACAGGTTCAATAGTAAGCTCTAATAAACATTTTCACCAAATTTCAAAACTTTAGTATTTATTATTTTTATAAGCTGTAATTCGGCCTTCATTGCCTGGACTAACGTCAGAACCCTGCTACTCAATCTTATTATCTCTTGCTTATTAGTGTTCTAGCTTTGTGTGCTGGCCACGGCAGAGTCTTGTCATTCAATCTTATTAATCTCTTGCTTATTAGTGGTCTAGCATTGTGTGCTGGCCACGGCAGTCTTGCCTCTAAATCTTATTAATCTCCTGTGTATTAGTGGTCTAGCTTTTTGTGCTGGCCACGGCATATTCTAGCCACTCAATCTTATTAATCTCTTGCTTATTAGTGGTCCGGTATTGTGTGCTGGCCACTGCAGACCCTTGCCACACAATCTTATTAATATCTTGCTTATTAGTGGTCTAGGCTTGTGTGCTGGTAAGGCAGAGCCTTGCCACTCAATCTTATTAATCTCTTGCTTATTAGTGGTCTAGCTTTGTGTGCTGGCCACGACAGTCTTGCCACTCAATTTTATTAATCTCTTGCTTATTAGTGGTCTAGCTTTGTATGCTGGCCACGGCAGAGCCTTGCCAATCAATCTTATTAATCTCTTTCTTATTAGTGGTCTATAAACACACTGAAAAAATTACTGTCACAATGCGGAAGCGAAGGATGAAATTCTACCCGACATTAGGTGAGAATGGACGAGAACCGACTGACTAAGAGGATATTCAAGTATATTTCAGAGCTGAAGGCTACAACAAAGTGGGTAGAAGAGGTTAAAAGAGACGCCAAGGAAAGTGGACTCACAGTGGATGTGATCCACAACAGAAAAGAGTTTAGAAACCGAATTGACAACATCAAGATGTTCGAGGAAGAAACGACTAAAATTAGAGCCAAACTGGTAATATCCGAGGAGAAGCGAAAGATCAGAAGTGAACGAATAGAGAGGTTTTGGGAAGAGAAGAGGAGATTAACCAGAAAGCATTAGGTTCCATGCGGTCCACAGGCGGCCAAATTCGAATGAAAGAAAGAAGTGGTCTAGCTTTGTGTGCTGGCCACGGCAGAGCGTTGAGACGCAATCTTAGTAATCTCGTGTATATTAGTGGTCTAGCTTTGTGTGCTGACCACGGCAAAGCCTTGCCACTCAATCTTATTAATCTCTTGCTTATTAGTGGTCCGGTTTTGTGTGCTGGCCACAGCAGATCCTTGCCACTCAATCTTATTAATATCTTGCTTATTTGTGGTCTAGCCTTGTGTCCTGGTACGGCAGAGCCATGCCACTCAATCTTATTAGACCCTTGCTTATAAGTGGTCTAGCTTTGTGTGCTGGCCACGACAGTCTTGCCACTCAATTTTATTAATCTCTTGCTTATTAGTGGTCTAGCTTTGTGTGTTGGCCACGGCAAAGCCTTGCCACTCAATCTTAATAATCTCTTGCTTATTAGTGGTCTAGCTTTGTGTGCTGGTCACGGCAGAGTCTTGCCATTCAGTCTTATTAATCTCTTGTGTATTAGTGGTTTAGTTTTGTGTGCTGGCCTCGACAGAGCCTTGCCACTCAATCTTATTAATCACATGTGTATTAGTGGTCTAGCTTTATGTGTTGGCCACGGCAGAGTCTTGCCTCTAAATCTTATTAATCTCCTGTGTATTAGTGGTCTAGCTTTCTGTTCTGGCCACGGCAGAGTCCTGCCACTCAATCTTTTGAATCTCTTGCTTATTAGTGCTATAGCTTTGTGTGCTGACCACGGCAGAGTCCTGCCAGTCAATCTTATTAATCTCTTGCTTGTTAGTGATCTAGCTTTGTGTGCTGGCCACGGAAGAGCCTTTCCCCTCAATCTTATTAATAACTTGCTTATTAGTGGTCTAGCTTTGTGTGCTAGCCACGGCAGAGCCCTGTCACTCAATCTTATTAATCTCTTGCTTATTCGTGGTCTAAATTTGTGTGCTGGCCACGGCAGAGCCTTGAAGTCAATCTTATTAATCTCTTGTGAATTAGTGGTCTTGCTTTGTGAGCTGGCCACGGCAGAGCCTTGCCACTCAATCTTATTAATCTGTTGTGTACTAGTGGTCTAGCTTTTTGTGCTGGCCACGGCAAATCCTTGCCACTCAATCTTATTAATCTCTTGCTTATTGGTGGTCTAGCTTTGTGTGCTGGCCACGGGAGAGCATTGCCACTCAATCTTTTGAATCTCTTGCTTATTAGTGCTCTAGCTTTGTGTGCTGGCCACGGAAGAGCCTTGCCCCTCAATCTTATTAATAACTTGCTTATTAGTGGTCTAGCATTGTGTGCTAGCCACGGCAGAGTCCTGCCACTCAATCTTATTAATCTGTTGTGTACTAGTGGTCTAGCTTTTTGTGCTGGCCACGGCAAATCCTTGCCACTCAATCTTATTAATCTCTTGCTTATTGGTGGTCTAGCTTTGTGTGCTGGCCACGGGCGAGCATTGCCACTCAATCTTATTAATCTCTTGCTTGTTAGTGCTCTAGCTTTGTGTGCTAGCCACGGAAGAGCCTTGCCCCTCAATCTTATTAATCTCTTGCTTATTCGTGGTCTAAATTTGTGTGCTGGCCACGGCAGAGCCTTGAAGTCAATCTTATTAATCTCTTGTGTATTAGTGGTCTAGCTTTGTGTGCTAGCCTCGGAAGAGCCTTGCCCCTCAATCTTATTAATCTCTTGCTTATCCGTGGTCTAAATTTGTGTGCTGGCCACGGCAGAGCCTTGAAGTCAATCTTATTAATCTCTTGTGTATTAGTGGTGTAGCTTTGTGAGCTGGCCACGGCAGAGCCTTGCCACTCAATCTTATTAATCTGTTGTGTGTTAGTGGTCAAGCTTTGTGTGCTGACCATGGCAGAGCCTTGCCACTCAATCTTATTAATCTCTTGCTTATTGGTGGTCTAAATTTGTGTGCTGGCCACGGCAGAGCCTTGAATTCAATCTTATTAATCTCTTGTGTATTAGTGGTCTAGCTTTTTGTGCTGGCCACGGAAAATCCTTGCCACTCAATCTTATTAATCTCTTGCTTATTTGTGGTCTAGCTTTGTGTGCTGGCCACGGTAGAGCCTTGCCACTTAATCTTATTAATCTGTTTTGTATTAGTGGTCTAGCTATGTGTGCTGGCCACGGCAGAGCCTTGCCACTCAATCATATTAATCTGTTTTGTATTAGTGGTCTAGCTATGTGTGCTGGCCACGGTAGAGCCTTGCCACTTAATCTTATTAATCTGTTTTGTATTAGTGGTCTAGCTATGTGTGCTAGCCACGGTAGAGCCTTGCCACTCAATCATATTAATCTCTTGTTTATCATTGGCCTAGCTTTCTTTGCTGGCCACGGCAGAGCCTTGCAACTCAATCTTATTAATCCCTTGTGTATTAGTGGTCTAGCTGTGTGTGCTGGCCACGGCAGAACCTTGCCACTCAATCTTATTAATCTCTTGCTTATTAGTGGTCTGGCTTTGTGTGCCGGCCATGGCAAATCCTTGCCACTTAATCGTATTAATCTCTTGTTTATTAGTGGTCTAGATTTGTGTGCTGGCCACGGAAGAGCCCTGTCACTGAATCTTATTAATATCTTTCTTATTAGTGGTCTATATTTGTGAGCTGGCCACGGCAGAACCTTGCCACTGAATTTTATTAATCTGTTGTGTATTTGTGGTCTAGCTATGTGTGCTGGCCACGGCAGAGACTTGCCACTCAATCATATTAATCTCTTGTTTATTAGTGGCCTAGTTTTGTTTGCTGGCCACGGCAAAGCCTTGCCACTCAATCTTATTAATCACATGTGTATTAGTGGTCTAGCTTTTTGTGCTGGCCACGGCAGAGCCTTGCCACTCAATCTTATTAATCTCTTGTTTATTAGTGGTCTAGCTTTGTGTGCTGGCCACGGAAGAGCCCTGTCACTCAATCTTATTAATATCTTTCTTATTAGTGGTCTAGCTTTGTGTGCTGGCCACGGCAGGACCTTGCCACTGAATTTTATTAATCTGTTGTGTATTAGTGGTCTAGCTATGTATGCTGGCCTCGGCAGAGACTTGCCACTCAATCATATTAATCTCTTGTGTATTAGTGGTCTAGCTTTCTGTTCTGGCCACGGCAGAGTCCTGCCACTCAATCTTATTAATCTCTTGCTTATTAGTGGTCTAGATTTGTGTGCTGGCCACGGCAGAGCCTTGCCACTCAATGTTATTTATCTCTGGCTTATTCGTTGTCTAGCTTTCTGTTCTGGCCACGGCAGAGTCCTGCCACTCAATCTTATTAATCTCTTGCTTATTAGTGTCTAGCTTTGTGTGCTGGCCTCGGCAGAGCCGTGCCACTCAATCTTATTAATCTCTTGTGTTTTAGTGGTCTAGCTTTGTGTGCTGGCCACGGCAGACCCTTGCCACTCAATCTTATTAATCTCTTGTGTATTAGTGGTCTAACTATATGTGCTGGCCACGGCAGAGACTAGCCACTCAATCTTATTAATCTCTTGTTTATTAGTGGTCTAGCTTTGTGTGCTGGCCTCGGAAGAGCCCTGTCACTCAATCTTATTAATTTCTTACCGGGTGAGTTAGCCGTGGTGGTTACGACCTGACTGATGGCAGTCGCTCACATCCGGGAGACGAAGAGGTTCGAATCCCCCCGCCGGCAACCTTGAAGATGGTCTTCTGTTTCCCATCTTCCGTCCAGGCAAATGCCGGGGTTGGTCCCTAACTATAGGCCACAGCTGCTACCTTCCAACTCCTCGTCCTTACATTCCAACTTCCCTCCTTCCCTCCCCAACGGTACTTGTAGCTCACCCATTGGGTGTCCGTCTCGAAGCAGCTACAAATCTGGCGAGCCGAACATGTCCTCGGACACTCCCGGCAGTAAAAGCCATACGCTAAAAAAAAAAATCTCTTGCTTATTATTGGTCTAGCTTTGTGTGCTGGCAACGGCAAAACCTTACCACTCAATCTTATTAATCTCTTGTCTAGCTATGTGTGCTGGCCACGGCAGAGGCTTGCCAATCAATCTTATTTTCTCTTGTGTATTAGTGGTCTAACTCTTTGTGCTGGCCAGGGCAGTGCCCTGTCACTCAATCTTATTAATCTGTTGTGTATTAGTGGCCTAGCTATGTGTGCTGGCCACGGCAAATCCTTGCCACTCAATTTTATTAATCTCTTGCTTATTGGTGGTCTAGCTTTGTGTGCTGGCCACGGCAGACCCTTGCCACTCAATCTTATTAATCTGTTGTGTATTAGTGGTCTGGCTTTGTGTGTTGGCCACGGCAGAGCCTTGCCACTCTATCTTATAAATATCCTGTGTATTACTGGTCTAGCTGTCTTTTCTGGTCACGGCAGAGTCCTGCTCTCAATCTTATTAATCTCTTGCTTATTAGTGGTCTAGTTTTGTGTCCTGGCCACGGCAGAGCCTTGCCACTCATTCTTATTAATCTCTTGCTTATTAGTGGTCGAGCTTTGTGTGCTGGCCACGGCAGAGCCTTGCCACTCAATCTTATTAATCTCTTGCTTATTCGTTGTCAAGCTTTGTGTGCTGGCCACGGCAGAGCCTTGCCATTCAATCCTATTAATCTCTTGCTTATTAGTGGTCTAGCTTTGTGAGATGGCTACGGCAGAATCTTGCCACTCAATCTTATTAATCTCTTGCTTATTAGTGGTCTAGCTTTGGGTGCTGGCCAAGGCAGAGCCTTTCCATTCAATCCTATTAATCTCTTGTTTATTAGTGGTCTAGCTTTGTGAGCTGGCCACGGCAGAATCTTGCCACTCAATCTTATTAATCACTTGCTTATTAGTGGTCTAGCTTTGTGTGCTTGCCGTGGCAGAGTCTTGCCACTCAATCTTATTTAACTCTTGTGTATTAGTGGTCTAGCTTTGTGTACTGGCCACGTAGCCCAGGCAACGAAGCGAAAATAAAAATAATAAATCCGAAAGTTTTTAAATTTGGTTAAAATATTTATTAGGACTTACTCTTGAACCTGTCGAAAGTCCTGACCAATTAAAGGTCCGCAATCGGCGCCATCTCGGAAAAAGGGTGCACTTTTATGGTTTTTTGACTGTAACTCTTTATTTATTAACTTTATCGGAAACATTGAAGTGATAAAAATTAGATAACTTTCAATTCTCTACAAAAAAGTTTCAATTCATTTTTTCATAAAACTAATATTTTCCGTGTGAATGTATGCTACTACAAACTAGATGCAGATCGGGAAATCGCTCTCACTGTTGCCTTCAGCAGCAAAATATTAATTCAAAGGCGCATAACGGTCCATATAAATATCTAAAATATATAAAATATAAAATATATAAAAGATTGCAAGGAAAAAAACGTTCTCCTGCTTCAGCGACAACGTCGTGTGAAGAATCACGGTTGTTGAAACTTTCAGCGATATCGTGTAACTCTTTACTTTTGTTAAATAACTTTACGCACGTAACTTTTCCTTTATTGAAAATCGCTGAAGTAGTGTCACAGCCACTAAAGGCATGCATGAATAGAATGTTGTTCGCAAGTCCTGATATTTGTGACTGCTGTGATGAATACACTCTTCTCACGATTATTCCCTTGCCCGGTAGGACATTTTTTTTTTTTTTTTTTTAGCGATGGAGCCAATGCAACCAGCAAAACTAAAAGATCAGCATCTTCGCCAATAATAAGCCATGTTACGTTTTGATGAAGATAATTGGATTGCAGTGTTCACGATCAAAAAATCTGCATCATCTGTGCTCTGTCGACATCCTATTCCCTGATCGTTTAGCTTGGTTGATAGCATGCCAATTAACCTGCTTTTGTTTTTGCCCTTTGAAGGAAATTGATCCTGCCGAACGTTGATACTCATAGTTTCTTCAAAATTGATGTCCGTAGACTTTTTTAGCAGCAGATTGGCGATTTTGCTCAGTTTTCTTTGTACTGTCATTGGTATTGGTATTGGAATAGCCATCAAATACTACTGTGCAATTTTTACCGTAATGCCTCTGAATATAAGTAATATAGCTTGCGCAAATTATGAAGAAGTTCGTACGCACTGAAATATAGTAATACTGGAATGCTCCAACGCGACCAATGGGGAGAAGTATTACTATATTTCAGTGTTTGTATGCCAGAGCTATCGTTATGTACTTTACAAAAACGTACGACTATACTCTCGACAGGATGTAACAGTAGTATACCTGACCGAAAACTATGCATATTTACACAGGACGCACTGCTATGATTCTTAAGCTGTGCGTAGATTGGTTGTTTGGAGCAATTATCCGATCTGCTACAAGATCGTCGTCCATTTACTCGGTAAATGTTGGTATTATGAAACAACTGAATTGAACCTTTTTTGTAGAGAATTAAATGTTCTCAAAATTTGATTCCAACATCGTTTTTGAAAAAGTTAATAAATAAATAGTTATAGACTAAAAACTATAAAAGTGCACCCTTTTTCCAAGATGGCGGCTATTGCGGACCTTTAATTGGTCAGGACTTTTGACAGGTTCAATAGTAAGCTCTAATAAACATCTTCACCAAATTTCAAAACTTTAGTATTTGTTATTTTTATTTGCTGAAATTCGGCCTTCATTGCCTGGGCTAACGGCAGAACCCTGCTACTCAATCTTATTATCTCTTGCTTATTAGTGTTCTAGCTTTGTGTGCTAGCCATGGCAAATTCTAGCCACGCAATCTTATTAATAACTTGCTTATTAGTGGTCTAGCTTTGTGTGCTAGCCACGGCAGAGTCCTGCCACTCAATCTTATTAATCTGTTGTGTACTAGTGTTCTAGCTTTTTGTGCTGGCCACGGCAAATCCTTGCCACTCAATCTTATTAATCTCTTGCTTATTCGTTGTCTAAATTTGTGTGCTGGCCACGGCAGAGCCTTGAAGTCAATCTTATTAATCTCTTGTGTATTAGTGGTCTAGCTTTGTGTGCTAGCCACGGAAGAGCCTTGCCCCTCAATCTTATTAATCTCTTGCTTATTCGTGGTCTAAATTTGTGTGCTGGCCACGGCAGAGCCTTGAAGTCAATCTTATTAATCTCTTGTGTATTTGTGGTGTAGCTTTGTGAGCTGGCCACGGCAGAGCCTTGCGACTCAATCTTATTAATCTCTTGCTTATTGGTGGTCTAAATTTGTGTGCTGGCCACGGCAGAGCCTTGAATTCAATCTTATTAATCGCTTGTGTATTATTGGTCTAGCTTTTTGTGCTGGCCACGGAAAATCCTTGCCACTCAATCTTATTAATCTCTTGCTTATTTGTGGTCTAGCTTTGTGTGCTGGCCACGGTAGAGCCTTGCCACTTAATCTTATTAATCTGTTTTGTATTAGTGGTCTAGCTATGTGTGCTGGCCACGGCAGAGCCTTGCCACTCAATCATATTAATCTGTTTTGTATTAGTGGTCTAGCTATGTGTGCTGGCCATGGTAGAGCCTTGCCACTTAATCTTATTAATCTGTTTTGTATTAGTGGTCTAGCTATGTGTGCTAGCCACGGTAGAGCCTTGCCACTCAATCATATTAATCTCTTGTTTATCATTGGCCTAGCTTTCTTTGCTGGCCACGGCAGAGCCTTGCAACTCAATCTTATTAATCCCTTGTGTATTAGTGGTCTAGCTGTGTGTGCTGGCCACGGCAGAACCTTGCCACTCAATCTTATTAATCTCTTGCTTATTAGTGGTCTTGCTTTGTGTGCCGGCCATGGCAAAACCTTGCCACTCAATCTTATTAATCCCTTGTGTATTTGTGGTCTAGCAATGTGTGCTGGCCACGGCAGAGCCTACCAACTCAATCTTATTTATCCCTTGTGTATTAGTGGTCTAGCTGTGTGTGCTGGCCACGGCAGAGCCTTGCCACTCAATCTTATTAATCTCCTGTGTATTAGTGGTTTAGCTTTGTGTGCTGGCCTCTACAGAGCCTTGCCACTCAATCTTATTAATTACATGTGAATTAGTGGTCTAGCTTTATGTGTTGGCCACGGCCGAGCCTACCAACTCAATCTTATTTATCCCTTGTGTATTAGTGGTTTAGCTGTGTGAGCTGGCCACGGCAGAACCTTGCCACTCAATCTTATTAATCTCTTGCTTATTAGTGGTCTGGCTTTGTGTGCCGGCCATGGCAAAACTTTGCCACTCAATCTTATTAATCCCTTGTGTATTTGTGGTCTAGCAATGAGTGCTGGCCACGGCAGAGCCTACCAAATCAATCTTATTTATCCCTTGTGTATTAGTGGTCTAGCTGTGTGTGCTGGCCACGGCAGAACCTTGCCACTCAATCTTATTAATCTCTTGCTTATTAGTGGTCTGGCTTTGTGTGCCGGCCATGGCAAAACCTTGCCACTCAATCTTGTTAATCCCTTGTGTATTTGTGGTCTAGCTTTTTGTGCTGGCCACGGGAGAGCATTGCCACTCAATCTTATTAATCTCTTGCTTATTAGTGGTCTAGCTTTGTGTGCTGGCCACGGCAGAACCTTGCCACTCAATCTTATTAATCTCTTGTGTATTTGTGGTCTAGCTTTTTGTGCTGGCCACGGCAAATCCTTGCCACTCGATCTTATTAATCTCTTGTTTATTGGTGGTCCAGCTTTGTGTGCTGGCCACGGTAGAGCCTTGCCACTTAATCATATTAATCTCTTGTTTATTAGTGGCCTAGCTTTGTTTGCTGGCCACGGCAGAGCCGTGCCACTCAATAATATTAATCTCTTGTGTATTAGTGGTCTAGCTTTGTATGCTGGCCAGGGCACAGCCTTGCCACTCAATCTTATTAATCCCTTGTGTATTAGTGGTCTAGCAATGTGTGCTTGCCACGGCAGAGACTTGCTTCTCAATCTTATTAATCCCTTGTGTAATAGTGGTCTAGATTTGTGTGCTGGCCACGGCAGAACCTTGCCACTCAATCTTATTAATATACTGTGTATTAGTGGTCTAGCTTTTTGTTCTGGACACGGCGGAGTCCTGCCACTTAATCGTATTAATCTCTTGCTTATTAGTGGTCTAGCTTTCTATTCTTGCCACGGGAGAGTCCTGCCACTCAATCTTATTAATCTCTTGCTTATTAGTGGTCTAGATTTGTGTGCTGGCCACGGAAGAGCCCTGTCACTCAATCTTATTAATATCTTTCTTATTAGTGGTATAGATTTGTGTGCTGGCCACGGCAGTACCTTGCCACTGAATTTTATTAATCTGTTGTGTATTAGTGGTCTAGCTATGTGTGCTGGCCACGGCAGAGACTTGCCACTCAATCATATTAATCTCTTGTTTATTAGTGGCCTAGTTTTGTTTGCTGGCCACGGCAGAGCCTTGCCACTCAATCTTATTAATCTCTTGTTTATTAGTGGTCTAGCTTTGTGTGCTGGCCACGGAAGAGCCCTGTCACTCAATCTTATTAATATCTTTCTTATTAGTGGTCTAGCTTTATGTGCTGGCCACGGCAGGACCTTGCCACTGAATTTTATTAATCTGTTGTGTATTAGTGGTCTAGCTATGTATGCTGGCCACGGCAGAGACTTGCCACTCAATCATATTAATCTCTTGTGTATTAGTGGTCTAGCTTTCTGTTCTGGCCACGGCAGAGTCCTGCCACTCAATCTTATTAATCTCTTGCTTATTAGTGGTCTAGATTTGTGTGCTGGCCACGGCAGAGCCTTGCTACTCAATGTTATTTATCTCTGGCTTATTCGTTGTCTAGCTTTTTGTTCTGGCCACGGCAGAGTCCTGCCACTCAATCTTATTAATCTCTTGCTTATTAGTGTCTATGTTTGTGTGCTGGCCTCGGCAGAGCCGTGCCACTCAATCTTATTAATCTCTTGTGTTTTAGTGGTCTAGCTTTGTGTGCTGGCCACGGCAGACCCTTGCCACTCAATCTTATTAATCTCTTGTGTATTAGTGGTCTAACTATATGTGCTGGCCACAGCATGAAACTAGCCACTCAATCTTATTAATCTCTTGTTTATTAGTGGTCTAGCTTTGTGTGCTGGCCTCGGAAGAGCCCTGTCACTCAATCTTATTAATCTCTTACCGGGTGAGTTAGCCGTGGTGGTTACGACATGACTGATGGCAGTCGCTCACATCCGGGAGACGAAGAAGTTCGAATCCCCCCGCCGGCAACCTTGAAGATGGTCTTCTGTTTCCCATGTTCCTTCCAGGCAAATGCCGGGGTTGGTCCCTAACTATAGACCACAGCTGCTACCTTCCAACTCCTCGTCCTTACATTCCAACTTCCCTCCATTCCTCCCCAACGGTACTTGTAGCTCACCCATTGGGTGTCCGTCTCGAAGCAGCTACAAATCTGGCGAGCCGAACATGTCCTCGGACACTCCCGGCAGTAAAAGCCATACGCTAAAAAAAATATCTTGCTTATTATTGGTCTAGCTTTGTGTGCTGCAACGGCAAAACCTTACCACTCAATCTTATTAAACTCTTGTCTAGCTATGTGTGCTGGCCACGGCAGAGCCTTGCCAATCAATCATATTAATCTCTTGTGTATTAGTGGTCTAACTCTTTGTGCTGGCCAGGGCAGTGCCCTGTCACTCAATCTTATTAATCTGTTGTGTATTAGTGGTCTAGCTATGTGTGCTGGCCACGGCAAATCCTTGCCACTCAATTTTATTAATCTCTTGCTTATTGGTGGTCTAGCTTTGTGTGCTGGCCACGGCAGACCCTTGCCACTCAATCTTATTAATCTCTTGTGTATTAGTGGTTTTTCTTTGTGTGCTGGCCACGGTAGAGCCTTGCCACTCAATCTTATTAATATGTTGTGTATTAGTGGTCTAGCTATGTGTGCTGGCCACGGCAGAGACTTTCCACTCAATCATATTAATCCCTTGCTGGCGGCTTCGGTGGCGTAGTCGGTAGCATGCTGAACTGCTATGCCCAAGATAGCGGGTTCAAACCCGGCCGAAGTCGTCGGATTTTTTAAGAGCGTTAAAATCCTTCAGTATGCCTTCCTTCGGAGGGGAAGTATAGCCGGCGGTCTCATGTCATAGATTTATGGCATGTAAAAGATCCTTTCACAGACTAAACTTGTGTAAATCAAAATTTGTTAGGTTAGATTTCGTCAGAACGCTCTATCAAAGTTCCAACGTTCACCACTAGGTATCATTGATATCTGGTGGCGAAAGTTGGAACTACTTGAAATTGAACGGAACTTGTAGCTCACCCTTTAGGGTGTCCTGGAAGCAGCTACAGACTCAGGCGAGCCGAACATGTCCTCGGACACTCCCGGCATAAAAGCCATACGATAGATAGATAGATAATCTCTTGCTTATTAGTGGCCTAGCTTTGTTTGCTGGCCACGGCAGAGCCTTGCCACTCAATCTTATTAATCTGTTGTGTATTAGTGGTCTGGCTTTGTGTGTTGGCCACGGCAGAACCTTGCCACTCTATCTTATAAATTTCCTGTGTATTACTGGTCTAGCTTTCTTTTCTGGTCACGGCAGAGTCCTGCTCTCAATCTTATTAATCTCTTGCTTATTAGTGGTCTAGTTTTGTGTCCTGGCCACGGCAGAGCCTTGCCACTCATTCTTATTAATCTCTTGCTTATTAGTGGTCGAGCTTTGTGTGCTGGCCACGGCAGAGCCTTGCCACTCAATCTTATTAATCTCTTGCTTATTCGTTGTCAAGCTTTGTGTGCTGGCCACGGCAGAGCCTTGCCATTCAATCCTATTAATCTCTTGCTTATTAGTGGTCTAGCTTTGGGTGCTGGCCAAGGCAGAGCCTTTCCATTCAATCATATTAATCTCTTGTTTATTAGTGGTCTAGCTTTGTGAGCTGGCCACGGCAGAATCTTGCCACTCAATCTTATTAATCACTTGCTTATTAGTGGTCTAGCTTTGTGTGCTTGCCGTGGCAGAGTCTTGCCACTCAATCTTATTTAACTCTTGTGTATTAGTGGTCTAGCTTTGTGTACTGGCCACGTAGCCCAGGCAACGAAGCGAAAATAAAAATAATAAATCCGAAAGTTTTTAAATTTGGTTAAAATATTTATTAGGGCTTACTCTTGAACCTGTCAAAAGTGCTGACCAATTAAAGGTCCGCAATCGGCGCCATCTCGGAAAAAGGGTGCACTTTTATGGTTTTTTGACTGTAACTCTTTATTTATTAACTTTATCGGAAACATTGAAGTGATAAAAATTAGATAACATTCAATTCTCTACAAAAAAGTTTCAATTCATTTTTTCATAAAACTAATATTTTCCGTGTGAATGTATGCTACTACAAACTTGATGCAGATCGGGAATTCGCTCTCACTGTTGCCTTCAGCAACAAAATATTAATTCAAAGGCGCATAACGGTCCATATAAATATCTAAATTATATAAAATATAAAATATATAAAAGATTGCAAGGAAAAAAACGTTCTCCTGCTTCAGCGATAACGTCGTGTGAAGAATCACGATTGTTGAAACTTTCAGCGATATCGTGTAACTCTTTACTTTTGTTAAATAACTTTACGCACCTAACTTTTCCTTTATTGAAAATCGCTGATGTAGTGTCACATCCACTAAAGCCATGCATGAATAGAATGTTGTTCGCAAGTCCTGATGTTTGTGACTGCTGTGATGAATACACTCTTCTCACGATTATTCCCTTGCCCGGTTTGACATTTTTTTTTTTTTTTTTTTTAGCGATGGAGCCAATGCAACCAGCAAAACTAAAAGATCAGCATCTTCGCCAATAATAAGCCACGTTACTTTTTGATGAAGATAATTGGATTGCAGTGTTCACGATCAAAAAATCTGCATCATCTGTGCTCTGTCGACATCCTATTCCCTGATCGTTTAGCTTGGTAGATAGCATGCCAATTAACCTGCTTTTGTTTTTGTCGTTTGAAATAAATTGATCCTGCCGAACGTTGATACTCATAGTTTCTTCAAAATTGATGTCCGTAGACTTTTTAGCAGCAGATTGGCGATTTTGCTCAGTTTTCGTTGTACTGTCATTGGTATTGGTAATGCCATCAAATACTACTGTGCAATTTTTACCGTAATGCCTCTGAATATAAGTAATATAGCTTGCGCAAATTATGAAGAAGTTCGTACGCACTGAAATATTGTAATACTGGAATGCTCCAACGCGACCAATGGGGAGAAGTATTCCTATATTTCAGTGTTTGTATGCCAGAGCTATCGTTATGTACTTTACAAAAACATACGACTATACTCTCGACAGGATGTAACAGTAGTATACCTGATCCAAAACTATCGATATTTACACAGGACACACTGTTATGATTCTTAAGCTGTGCGTAGATTGGTTGTTTGGAGCAATTATCCGATCTGCTTCAAGATCGTCGTCCATTTACTCGGTAAATGTTGGTTTTATGAAACAACTGAATTGAACCTTTTTTGTAGAGAATTAAATGTTCTCAAAATTTGTTACCTACAACGTTTTTGAAAAAAGTTAATAAATAAATAGTTATAGACTAAAAACTATAAAAGTACACCCTTTTTCCAAGATGGCGGCTATTGCGGACCTTTAATTAGTCAGGACTTTTGACAGGTTCAATAGTAAGCTCTAATAAACATTTTCACCAAATTTCAAAATTTTAGTATTTATTATTTTTATTTGCTGAAATTCGGCCTTCATTGCCTGGGCTAACGGCAGAACCCTGCTACTCAATCTTATTAATCTCTTGCTTATTCGTTGTCTAGCTTTGTGTGCTGGCCAAGGCAGAGCCTTGCCATTCAATCCTAGTAATCTCTTGCTTATTAGTGGTCTAGCTTTGGGTGCTGGCCATGGCAGAGCCTTTCCATTCAATCCTATTAATCTCTTGTTTATTAGTGGTCTAGCTTTGTGAGCTGGCCACGGCAGAATCTTGCCACTCAATCTTATTAATCACTTGCTTATTAGTGGTCTAGCTTAGTGTGCTTGCCACGGCAGAGTCTTGCCACGGCAGAGTCTTGCCACTCAATCTTATTAGTCTCTTGCTTATTAGTGGTCTAGTTTTGTGTGCTGGCCACGACAGAGCCTTGCCACTCAATCTTATTTAACTCTTGTGTATTAGTGGTCTAGCTTTGTGTGCTGGCCACGTAGCCCAGGCAACGAAGCGAAAATAAAAATAATAAATCCGAAAGTTTTTAAATTTGGTTAAAATATTTATTAGGGCTTACTCTTGAGCCTGTCAATAGTCCTGACCAATTAAAGGTCCGCAATCGGTGCCATCTCGGAAAAAGTGTGCACTTTTATGGTTTTTTGACTGTAACTCTTTATTTATTAACTTTATCGGAAACATTGAAGTGATCAAAATTTGATAACATTCAATTCTCTACAAAAGAGTTTCAATTCATTTTTTCATAAAACTAATATTTTCCGTGTGAATGTATGGTACTACAAACTTGATGCAGATCGGGAAATCGCTCTCACTGTTGCCTTCAGCAGCAAAATATTATTTCAAAGGCGCATAACGGTTCATATAAATATAAAAGTATATACAATGTATAAAATATAAAATATATAAAAGATTGCAAGGAAAAAACGTTCTCCTGCTTCAGCGATAACGTCGTGTTAAGAATCACGGTTGTTGAAACTTTCAGCGTTATCATGTAACTCTTTACTTTTGTTAAATAACTTTACGCACGTAACTTTTCCTTTATTGAAAATCGCTGAAGTAGTGTCACAGCCACTGAAGGCATGCATGAGTAGAATGTTGTTCGCAAGTCCTGATGTTTGTGACTGCTGTGATGAATACACTCTTCTCCCGATTATTCCCTTGCCCGGTTTGACATTTTTTTTTAGCGATGGAGCCAATGCAACCAGCAAAACTAAAAGATCAGCATCTTCGCCAATAATAAGCCATGTTACTTTTTGATGAAGATAATTGGATTGCAGTGTTCACGATCAAAAAATCTGCATCATCTGTGCTCTGTCGACATCCTATTCCCTGATCGTTTAGCTTGGTTGATAGCATGCCAATTAACCTGCTTTTGTTTTTGTCGTTTGAAAGAAATTGATCCTGCCGAACGTTGATACTCATAGTTTCTTCAAAATTGATGTCCGTAGACTTTTTAGCAGCAGATTGGGGATTTTGCTCAGTTTTCGTTGTACTGTCATTGGTATTGGTAATGCCATCAAATACTACTGTGCAATTTTTACCGTAATGCCTCTGAATATAAGTAATATAGCTTGCGCAAATTATGAAGAAGTTCGTACGCACTGAAATATTGTAATACTGGAATGCTCCAACGCGACCAATGGGGAGAAGTATTCCTATATTTCAGTGTTTGTATGCCAGAGCTATCGTTATGTACTTTACAAAAACGTACGACTATACTCTCGACAGGATGTAACAGTAGTATACCTGACCCAAAACTATGGATATTTACACAGGACACACTGTTATGATTCTTAAGCTGTGCGTAGATTGGTTGTTTGGAGCAATTATCCGATCTGCTTCAAGATCGTCGTCCATTTACTCGGTAAATGTTGGTATTATGAAACAACTGAATTGAACCTTTTTTGTAGAGAATTAAATGTTCTCAAAATTTGATTCCTACATCGTTTTTGAAAAAGTTAATAAATAAATAGTTATAGACTAAAAACTATAAAAGTGCACCCTTTTTCCAAGATGGCGGCTATTGCGGACCTTTAATTGGTCAGGACTTTTGACAGGTTCAATAGTAAGCTCTAATAAACATTTTCACAAAATTTCAAAACTTTAGTATTTGTTATTTTTATTTGCTGAAATTCGGCCTTCATTGCCTGGGCTAACGGCAGAACCCTGCTACTCAATCTTATTATCTCTTGCTTATTAGTGTTCTAGCTTTGTGTGCTGGCCACGTCAGAGTCTAGCCATTCAATCTTATTAATCTCTTGCTTATTAGTGGTCTAGCTTTGTGTGCTGGCCACGGCAAATTCTAGCCAATCAATCTTATTAATTCTCTTGCTTATTAGTGGTCCGGTTTTGTGTGCTTGCCACGGCAGACCCTTGCCACTCAATCTTATTAATATCTCGCTTATTAGTGGTCTAGCCTTGTGTGCAGGTATGGCAGAGCCTTGCCACTCAATCTTATTAATCTCTTGCTTATTAGTGGTCTAGCTTTGTGTGCTGGCCACGACAGTCTAGCCACTCAATTTTATTAATCTCATTCTTATTAGTGGTCTAGCTCTGAGTGCTTGCTACGGCACAGCCCTGCCACTTAATCTTAATAATATCTTGCTTATTAGTGGTCTAGCTTTGTGTGCTGGCCACGGCAGAGCCTTGCCACTCAATCTTATTAATCTCTTGTGTATTAGTGGTCTAGCTTTGTGTGCTTGCTACGGCACAGCCCTGCCACTTAATCTCATTAATCTCTTGCTTATTAGAAGGTATAGCTTTGTGTGCTGGCCACGGCAGATCCTTGCCACTCAATCTTAATAATCTCTTGCTTATTAGTGGTCTGGCTTTTTGTGCTGGCCACGGCAGAAGCTTGCCACTCAATCTTATTAATCTCTTGCTTATTAGTGGTCTAGCTTTGTGTGCTGGTGTTGTAATTCTTATGCTCCGAGCAGGGCTGAATGATCAAATCATTGTCAATATGTATGACGTCCTTTTACTTATCAAATTAAACAGCAAGTATCATCAAAAGGCGCCTTTTGACTCTACAGCATAACTCATGTTTATGAGTTATCAGGAACTTCCCTACATTCAATATAGATACAATTTTGATGGCTGATGGCTTCAGATTTCACAGACAATATCTTACACATACATTCCGCCATTAGCTGTACATCTTCTTCTGGTTTAAAACAATTGCCAACTTATAGAAGTAAAATACAATTTTGATCACATTGTTGCCAACTTAGATTTACAGTAGAGGTTATAGTCAGTTGTAAACATAATTAAATTTCAACAGCTGTCCATGGCAGTGCCTTGCCACTCAATCTTATTAATCTCTTGCTTATTAGTGGTCTAGCTTTGTGTGCTTGCCACGGCAGAGCCTTGCCACTCAATCTTATTTATCTGTTGTGTATTAGTGGTCTAGCTTTTTGTGCTGGCCACGGCAGAGCCTTGCCACTCAATCTTATTAATCTCTTGTGTATTAGTGGTCTAGCTTTGTGTGCTGGCCACGGCAGAGTCATGCCACTCAATCTCATTAATCCCTTTCTTATTAGTGGTCTAGCTTTGTGTACTGGCCACTGCAAAGCACTGCCTTTTATATCTTATCATACTTATACTTCTTTGTGGTCCAACATTTGTATATTGGCCATGGCAAACTCCTGCCACTTACAACTGATATCTTAGTTATCTAATGTTTTTATTAAAAATGGAAACGTTGTCATTAGCCTGAAGCATATATATTCTTGGGACATATGACTGGTGCAACTTTTAGCGCGGAAGACGGCTTGGGGACGCACATTATGGCCTGTTGCTAGGAAGATTGGCGCCAAGAAGGAAATCGAATGCTACGAAGCAATTGGTCTATCATCATGTTAACCACTCCCTACTGCTGAAAAATATGTAAAAGCGCGCAAAGACATACAAGAGTCTGGGCCAATAATATCAAGACGCCTTATTTTAGCGGCAACTCGGCTTGATGACGCACACTGGTAAATTAACGCGGGAGTTATCTGCAGATTAATTCCACGATCGATTCGAGCCGCCGGCTACAGCATAATCGTAACCTCCACACTGCTACGAACTCAATGATACCGATCGCATGCTAATCTGATAATTATTATGGAATATTTTTTTAATAAATCCCCTTCCACACCTACCCTAGTCAGTTTCATTTATAAGGATCCAAGGTGCTTCGAGGATCATTACTTATTTCTGTGCGTCTGAGGACGTAACGCAGATCACTCATTTTGTACGTCTATGGACGTAAGGTTCATACTCTGCATATTTCTTGTTAGTGAACATGGAACAGTGTCGTCAAATTATAAGTGTAACTTCAGTGATTTTTTTATAGTCCTAGCACTATCAGTAGGACCAGTTCATCGAAGTAATTCACCAAATAGACTGTCAAGGAATATAGTACTTGATAGGTGAATATAGTAGGAATTATATCGTGTGTGTATCTGACAAAACTTTATTTAATTCAGCACGAGATGACGTCTAAGAACAAGAACGGATCTGGGAACCAGCTGGACATTTGCCTGAAGATGTCAATGACGAGATAAACATCTTAAAGGAGATGGCTGCAGACGTATTCCTGGAGCTGTTTTAAAGGATTGAGTACCAAATGAATTTATTTATTTATTAAATCAGCTATGGTATTATGGGACATTTTTTTGTAGATATTTGTTTGCTTGCTTGGTAATGTAGATTATTAGTTTTTGTTTTACTGACACATTAAAAATGGGACTAGCCGAGCGTTGTGTAATTTGTAAATATGGTGATTGTATTTGGTTCTACTGTACGGGGCGACACGCGGAGCCCGTGCTCGCGTTCGCTTGCGTAAATCGCGATCAAGCATTATTATTCGGAGGTATGCCTTACAACAAAAAATGGAACTGAATTCATTTTGAGATTAAAAATAGAATTTGGAGGGTAAGATTATTGTGAGTAGAATTTTATGACGGATCAGGATTATATTTTTTTTGATAATTGCTTCCCAGCAGATTTGAACGGGATGGCACTTTGCACCCGAGTTTTTGTTGTGTATTTTTGTTAATGTGTCAATGGACGCAATATTGTTGATCTGTTTTGAGCCGACCCAGTGTGTGTGTACGAGAGTCAGTCCAAGCTTTGGTGCGTTGTGTGATTTTTTTTATAATGTGCTTGCGAGAATATATCATGGTGATTATTCTGTCTTGCTACACATTAGCCCAGTTCATGACCTCGCGAGGGTGAACTTGTGGTACATATTTGTTTCTCGCCATCCAGGGGATGCGTGAGATATGTTGACGTTTCCAGAGGGAAACTGCACTTAGCTTGCCGGACTGAGAAAGATATTTGTGGCAGTGTTGACTCATACGAGAAGGGCGCGCTCAAATCAGATAACGTGACTTGTCATTAGTAACAGGTCTGCTTCCTGTACTGCAATTTAAGTTGTTGTTTAAAATTCACAAAACCTGATCGGTTATAATGAGTATGATTGATTAAATGGGTGCTGTCCATAGTTGTAAGGTAGCCACCGAAATTCGTGTTTGTCTGGCATTTCATATAAATGTAAACATAGTTTTTCAGCCGTTAGGTTTGTATTTTGTTATTGTTAGTTCAATTTTTTTGGTGTGTTTATTTTTACGCGTCCTTGACCCGTGTCAAGTTAGGGTGCGCGAAGCTATGTTCCCAAGTTATGATGAGAGCGTTTTCTTTGGCCTATTTCTGGCATGCTCTTTTGTGTTCATTTTGTGCTCCTGCACCAGTTAGGATCTCAGGGAGATTCTTCATTTTGTTTAAATTATTAGATCTTGCATGTGGGGTGGGTCCCATAGCCGTAGTGTGATTTAAAAGATGCAACTCCGTAAGCAACATGTCTGTTTCAGTTGTAAACGGACTCGCATCAGTACTCAATTTCTTATTAACGAACAGTACACCACACATTATATAACTTCTTGACCAGAAAAAATGGACTTGTATCCATATGTTGTGACGAGTGAGTTCCTTCCGCTCAGTGTTATTATTGTTTATTAAGGGGGTGAAAGTCAGGGAGGATTTCTTTTATTATTATTATTATTATTATGCACATACCTTTTCAGTCATTAAATTTCTTTTATTCTACTTGTTATTCATTTTATTTCTAGTATAGCCTCTGTCATGAACCTTTCTATTCATTAGAGCATGTTGTTTTTAGCGAACTTTGCTGTGTATCGCAGTCTGGACTGAACACGACCCCGTAGATGAATCTTGAGAAAACCATGCTTTATTGAAGGGTGCAAGATATCTTAGTTATCTAATGTTTTTATTAAAAATGGAAACATTGTCATTAGCCTATTGTGGTTTTAAACACCACTTACAAAGTAATTCAGCAGAGTGCACTCTCTCAGTAAGAAATATATCCTTAATTCCCTTTTTGTAACTTCAAATATCATTATAGTAGCCGATGTTGGCTCCTCGATTTTAAAAAACATTTATTACGTTTTTATCTTATCATCATTGTAAAATTTGTTTATATTATATTTGTTATCCTGATTTGTTTATTTATAGTATAAAATGAGTCTCTCCCTTTTACCAATCTTTTCTATTTGCTCTCTCATACGTATTTCCATATTCACATTTCATCCTCCCTTGTGGTAATTGTAACTACCCATTTACTCTGGTGTGTCTAAATACTGAGCAATTGTAGGGAGAGTTTCGTTGATACACTAACTTCCTTCTTGCAAAATACTGTAGATTGCAACTGAGAAATCACTGCATTAGCTTTTCTGCAATTATTCTTTTCCTCATGCTACAATCATAAGAGAATGCACAGCCTTAGAAACTAAATAAGAGCAGGTGCACCTATCAGCTAGATGGTGCACCTGCTGAGATTAGTTCCTCCTTTCTTGAATTATATTTTCTTGTATTTATTTACTACCGACATAACCTCTGTTTTTCTTAATGCTAATTGTCATACCACATTCCCTACATTTATGTTCAAGTTCTAACATATTGGCTTGTAAGCTTTCCTTGGAGTCTGACCAGGTCATCAGCATAAGCCATACTGCTTATCTGGTTTCCACCTAATTGATCACACCTACTCAGTTTATGCTCTTCAACAAATGATACATTATAATAATAATAAACAGTAGTGGGGAAAGATTACAGCCTTGCCTCACTCCTGTAAAACTTTAAAACTAGAACTCATCCTACCACAAACTCTCACTGCAGCCTGATTATCAATGGAAATACTGTTGATTGCCTATAGCAGCCTTCCCTCGATAACATAATCCCTCAGGAGGCTCTGCATATTTTCCCTTGCCACTCAATCCCTATCGTAATACTTCTGTACAACTTCAAAAGACAAAAACAAATGTCTCTATACCTCTCAATAACTTGGCACATACTAAAAATTTGATCCTGGCACCCTCGTTGTGGTCTAAAGCAACTTACTCCCTTCCAGTGATCGAACTTAGCTGTTTGAGTCTTCAGTATTTTGACTGGTGTGATGCAGCACTCCATGCCTCCCTCTCCTGAGCTAATAATTTCATATCTACATAGCTACCACACCTTACATCCAAGGCAATCTGTTTAACATATTCTAACCTTGGTCTGCCCCTACAGATTTGTCCTCGACCTTTCCCTCCATAACAAAGCTTGCTATTCGTGGGTGTCTTAGTAAGTGTCCTACCAACACGTCTCTTTGGCAGGTTTTAGCTGAGGATTAACTCTACCTAAGGGATGATGATAAGGAAAACAAAGGAAGTGGGTTTCGGTGTGGAGAACAAGTATTGGTAGTGTGCCCATTCAACAATGAAATATGCAAATCACAGTTTGCCAGCAATGCTCAATCGGGAGTATCGGGGTTCATGGATTGTTCTCCCACTCTGTGACCTACACACTTTGGATTAAGCAAAGGATACACTTCCAAAAATAAACAAAAATCAAATCCTACTATTAAAATATTTAATTATCCAAAAATATGGCGCTACAAAAATGAAACAAATAAAATACGGACACCCCACTTCACACTTGTCCAAAGTTGAGCAAGGAATTCATATTAAACAATTATACAATCATAATGACTGGTTTTCCAAAAACCAACAAAACTTCAACTAAGTTTCACTTCCATATGGTGTCAATTCAAATTCTTTAAAATAAAGAGCTCCAAACGGCTCGGTAAGGTTTACATACACGGTGTTATCAATTGAATACACATCACTTACTATTTACCTGAGTATATCTTTTTAATCATAATTATCAAAGTATGGCTAATCATCAATTAATTTTGGGCTTTCACAATGCTCATATGTTACCATCCCTCTCTCTCAAGCTAACAACTCACTACCGTGATTGGGAAAAACTTGTGTACTCCCGAGCTATAGAAGACTACTGAAGAAGTCAAACTTAAGATTACTTCCGGAATCTGATGTCTTCAATAGAACTCGTGAATCACTGAATTATAGAACAATAAAGTTAGGGATTTATTATTTTTGTCTTAAAAGACCATTACACCTTAAGAAAGCAACGATCTGAACTCTGCAAGCGATAATAATGGATATAAAGGGACCTCGGTCCAAAGACCGGGTCGTTTAAAGCAATCTTTAAACACTTCTGTGTATTATGACTCAAACAGTCCGTCCTACCACACTACCAGAGGGTAAGGGTCTAATCTTAACTACTTGGCGTGATTTATTGCAGGGAGAGAAGAGAGCTCACAGTCTCGCTTTCACAAGGGACTGGCTACATCAGCTTTCCACACAGCTGTTTCAAATGCAATTCTCTGAATGACAAGGCTTGTGATACAAATTCATAAAACAACATATTTAGGTTCATCATACCTATTCTCTTAGCTTCGGTATATAATAATCATGAAGTGTCCTCATTAGCGGGTAAGAAAAATTCAATAATATAACCAATATTTGAGGGGCTTCAACACGGACGACTCTGAGTTCGATCCTTTCAAATGCCTCGGGAGTAGTATCCCAATTTGGATGACTTATAACATTAGCGACTTAGGGTAGGCCTCGCCTTTTACCAGCGCTTATAATACAACATAAATAGCACCCTTTTAACATACAACACACAATGCCTCGTGATCACTATCCCAACTTTGAGGACTTATCACAGTTCATTTACCACGACTAACTGTCCCTCACAATTACTTTTACCGAGCATTTCAACGCATTCCTAGCGTGGTAAATTACTTTAATGCGCTACATGGCGCTCATACTTTAATTAGCCAAGTTGCCTTCAAAGAACTAAATAAATTCAAAATCAACGTTTGATCTACATCTCAAAATATATATTACTCTCCCTCCCTTTACAATAATCCTTTTTACCATAAAGAACATGTATTCATAATATGTATTAATTCATCTAAAGGAGCTCAGAAGCTACCACTTTCAATATAAAATTCATCACAATATTCATTCATTTATATAATAATAATTATTATTATTACGCTTGCTTTCTCATATTTATATCATTTATCAATTACACTGATATTTTACTGAATATATTTCACGAGGGATTCATTTATATTTCACATATTTATTATATTTCACTCAAATTAATCGTTCAGGTCGCGCAATCTTTCTTTCACCTGTTATTAAATATCCCTACTCTCTCTCTCATGAGGATTATACGCACATCTTCCCAAACGCATAATAATGAAATAGTTACTCACATGACGGTACGGTCAGCGACATAATTCTCCAGCGATGGAACATTTTCCCCACCGACTTTTTCTTAAGCCATTTTCATGGTTATATTTACACTCAATGACAGTTTTGTAACACCACATAAAATATATACCCTAATCACTCGGAATATAATGAATACCATTTTGTATTCGTTTTCACTTAACACAATACAATTCACTAAAAATATTACACTAAAAAATTTCACTATATTTACATTACATAACAATTTTATCACTCTGGCGTTAATTATTCGCCTTACACACGTGATTTCTTTTCTTTTCCCGTTTCCAAGGGTTGCACTATAGCACGTCGGCTTCCTAATCTGACGAGACGATGGCAAGTCTCGGTCGAACTACACCTCACTGGAACGGCTGATCTTCTAATCCTGGGTTTGACTATCGGCTTCTATAACTTTACTGCACGATGTCGTATCTTGCTAGACGCTAACTTGTTCGTCTAAATAAAAGTCTGTCCTTGATGTATTACTATCTCGATCGCTCGAACTGTTTATCGGTGACCTAGTAATTTCCTTGTACTTTCTGTTACTTTGATTTGTAGCTTATTGGAGTACTCCCCAATGTTTACTGTTCATTTGTCTACCTAGACAAATCCTGAAACTACAATTCCTAATTTTTATCGTCCTGCGCTCTAGTCCCTAAATTCATGAACACTAGGCATTACTATTTCGTTCTACCCTGATCTGGTTCCTTAACGTATATAGAACTGTCTATTTCACTTTCCTTGGGTACTTCGAAACCTTATGATGCGTCGGTTCTTTAACTGAACTATTATATTCGAGTACCTATCGCCTGTTATTTCTCAAGTCCACAGCCTAAACTTTGACTATACTTGTGAACATTATGAAGTCTGAAGCTTGCCGATATTACTCCTATAATAGGATTCTAATGTGTCTCCACATGGCGATACTAATGACGATACTGCACGGCCACTCCCATACGGGGTGCTCGTTGGTGATACAGCGTAACACGACCTCTCAAGGTCTGGTAAAGACTGCATGTACTTTGAAACAGTTGGACGCCCCCTCTCGGGCTCTCGGAATAACTGCATTCTCCTCCTGGCACCTCCAGGGTTTATATCGTAATCGGCGGCAAAAAGATAAAATCCGCGTCTTCTCCAGCACTAACTTCTGAAGTAATTGTCGTATAATTTTGAAAAATATATCTCTGGAAAGCTCTTGTTTTAAACGTAAACTGGTTTCTTTGATCAAGAAAATCGATCACACAATTCCAAGATATTAAATAATTTGTCTCCTCAGATATGTGGGCGTTGATGTTTATTGTTCCATCCCTACCAACTCTGGTCTCGGGGAATTACTAACGACGTCATGCTACGTCTGCAGTTCTTTCCTGTGCAATTATTATAAACTTTTTCCCCACACAAAAATCTCTATTCCAGAATGATCAACAATGATGTGTTTCTTTCATTAATTAAATGCTTGCAAATGGCTTAATTCTAATTATTTCTCTTCTTGCACCATTGCGAGGTTGTCATTTTCTAGCTGTGTAAGGTCTATTTCCGAAACCTCTTCTCTCTTACTCGTCGTGGAAAGTTTTTCTCGTTCTATTTATAATCATGAGCCAGCTCCTATCAATGCGTCAAGCATGATCTCACGTCCGCATGACTCGTGGTTACCCATTCTTGCGCCACATTATAACAACCCACTTCTTAAAATCTTTCCAATACATTTTACCGACTGTATTATTTCCTCTCTTCTTTTGCAAATAATATATGGATTCGACGCTTGAACCAATTGCAGATGGGTTCAGTAGATAGGATGAGAATCCACCACACAAATTTAAGTAAATTAATATATGGAATGAAATTTTGCTGTACAGAATTTAAGAGGAACCTAACTCTAGTGGGGACCTGTTTCAGGCAAGCGGAGAGCGTAGCGTGAATTGAGGTGGCCTGCAAGTGCTCGGCGATTGCACTTTCCCTCCCGAGCAGGTATTTCAGTACTGTGGGGACGGGTGACACTCTGGCAAGGCAAAGTGAGCCGAGAAAAAAGAAAGTACGAACTTTCACTTTAGAAAGATTAGGATGTATAATGCATTCAAGAATGCTGGAAGGATTTGAATGTGAGATAATAATTTTATTTCTGGGCACTGTTGGATCTCTGGCAAACGACCGAATGCTTCCCAGAGAGGGAGGCGATAAGGCAGTTTTAATGCTTTTTGTAATAATTTTACTAGTTTTCTTGACAATTTTTATAAGGATACCAATTGTTGCACTTAAGGAAGGCTAAGCTTTTACCCAGCAAGGCGCCGATTAAAAGCTTAGAAAAGGGGAAGAACCTCAAACCTAACTCAAACAAAACTGAAATGTTTGGAAACAAACCATAAGAGAAAAAATCTCAACAAGTAGGAAGCTTTCAGAGCTAGCTATATTTGCCTTAATGGCTTGCTAGAATTAGCCATGACTGCTAAGAGAATCTTTAAGAATGTTGTTATTTGCAGTTTCAAGTTAAATGCAACAAGTAGTACGAACTTTGTTGTTTTGGAGATTCGAAAAAAGAGTTTAAGCTTAAAGGAAGAATCAGGGAAGTGAAGGTCCCGCCTACTCGTAATTCTAACGGTAAAGATAGCGAACAAAGGAAAACAACTAATTTATTTAAACACTTTGCAAAACTAAATAACAACATTTTAGTTTTGAGTTGAGAACAACAATTTAGAGTTATAAAATGTTAAGGTCTTAGACCTAATTATAAGAAGTTTACAATCTTCAAATGCAAGTTTCGAAATTGTGAAAGCACCAAAATCTTTCAAAGATTTTAAAAGTTGTGCTTTTGAATAAGAAATTAAACGTTTGCAAAGATAATTATAAAACAGTTATAATTTTGATAGTTTGATTATATGCCATTCAAGCACTTTTAGAATGCCATTATGACAATTTGAGAAGCTATAAACAAATATTTGATTCCTGATAGTTACAGGAAAGATGAAAAATTACAAGCGGAAATTACCTCTATTTTACACAGAAATTGCTATATTAAACATACAACGTGTAGGACGTAATAACGAATCCTGGAGAGAAAAGATTGAGTACAAAAGATTAATGATTAGAAAGTTAACAATTCCTGTACTAGCAGGATAAAAAAGAAAGAATAAAAAGAAGTTTCTACAACTTCTTGTATTTTCGCAGAGTGAATAAATTTTACTTGGAGAAAAATGGGAGGGCGCCAAAGTTAGGGCGAGGCCTCATAGAGAAATAACTAAGTACATAAGTTAATTTGAATGTTGATAGTAGAGGGTGTTTGGAAAAGGAGAATGGGAATATAATGTTCTGACCAATTTTATTTTATTTCAACCGAACGCGGCGCGGTAGTTTAACGGGCACTGTATTGCACTGGAGTCTATTGATGAATTGAAAAAGTTCACTATTGCAGCACAAAAAGTTTATGAAACGAAAAGTTATTGCAGTTACGGAGATCACTTAGTAGAATTTCAACTTGAATCAGTTTATTGCGTTGAAGAGTTTTTAGATTGCAGTAGAATAATGCGGTAAAGTTCCCACGGTTGAAAGCAAATTAGATGTTGACCAGCCGTTTATGTAACGTAAATTCCTCAGTGAGGAAAAGTATTCCCATAATTGGAGTGGAAAATACTAGATTGCTTGCATAGAAGAAAGATTGATTGCCAAAGAAAGTTCTAGAATTGTGATAACTGTTAAATGGGGTAACAGAAATCCCTCGGAGGAAAGCTAAGTTTTATAGACAGCAGTTTAATTAACATGAATCCCCCGATGTAAGAAAGTATTCCCAGTTGTTTTGTACCAGAAGTACTAAATTTCCTTTTAGAAAGCTAGTTTCGATAGCCATAGCCTTACAAAGGACAATCTCTCGAAGTCGGTTATTGCACAACATTTAGCAATTTTACATACTGTCTATAAAATTGAATTGAAAAGCATTTAGCATTTTAAAAATCCATGAAAATATGTTTAAAACATTGAAGTTTGTACTTAGCTTTCTTTCATGCCGAGCAGGCAGTGGTTCTTGGTGCCGGTTGTTTTTACGAAGTAGACATAGCGTCTAGTTTAAAATGTCTCGTGAGTGCAGGAAACTTGCCCGGGGAGGGCCACAAACTGTAAGCTCGAAGAGTAAAACTGAAGTGAGGACGAGTGAGAGAGCGATGCCTCACTGTAGCCTTGACAGCTGGACAACAAGTGAGCGAGCTGAAGAGCGCACGGAGAGAGGTAAGCGATATCGCACACGTCAGAAGCAGGCGCGCGAGGGCGTAGGGGAAGGAAACAAAAGGAATATACAGCATAGGAAACATTATAAAAGCAAATTTTCTTGTGTAGCGACTTCTTCATTGAGTAGTTAGTTGGCGGTGAACACGAAGCCTGGTGGGTTGGTAAAGAAGTCCTCTTGACCTGGGGCAATTGAAGAACTTCAGAAGGTGGCGGTAAGATGCTGCTAGGCTGGTTTTGTAGAAGCTGCACCTCTAGAACAAACTTACACAAAACATAAGCAAGTTTACGGGGAAAATAGAATATAATGGTTCGCTGTTGGTGTCTGCGGGAAGAGAAATTAAATAAATTAAATAATGTAGAAAGCCAAAGAGCAGCAAAAGCCAACTCTGAGCGTGTATTTCGTGAAATACACGACTCTTCTCTTCATAAGCAGTCGCCAGAGACATCTCTCCTCTCCCACTCGTCTTAATACCTCTTCGTTTGTAACCCTATCTACCCATTTGATCTTCATCATTCCCCTGTAACACCACATTTTAAACACTCCAATTCTCCTCTTTTGTGGTGCACCAATAGTCCAAATTTCACTTCCATAGAATGCCATGCTCCAGACAAAGGCTTTCAAAAATGACTTCCTAATACCTAAATCTATTTTCGATGTAAACAGATTCCTTTTTTTTGGTAGAAATGCTTTCCTTGCCTGAGCCAACCTACTTTTTATATCCTCTTTGCTTCGTCCATCACTGGTTATTTTGCTTCCTTCCTATGTAACGGAAGTCTCCTACTTCCTTTAGATTTTCACCTCCCAACTTGATGTCCATAGAGTTTCTAATTTATTTCGGCTGCATTCCAATATTTTTCTTTTACTTTACTTTTTCATCATGAATTCTTTCCTCAAGACGGAGTCCATACAGTTCAAAAACTCATCCAAATCCTCAAGCGTGTCGGCCAAAATGACGATGTCTACAGCAAATCTCAGAGTTGAAATTATTTCTCCTTGAATCTTCACTACAACTTTAAATTTTTCTCCAATTTCCGTCATTGCTTATTGAATGTTAAGATTGAAAAGTATGGGTTATAAGTTGCAGTCTTGCCTTAGACCTTTCTGAATACCAGCTTCTCTCTCATGTCCTTCAGCTCGAATGACTGCTGTCTGGTTTCTGTATAGATTGTAGATCACCATCCTATCCCTGTACTTTATTCCAATCGTTATCAAAATGTCAAATGATTTAGCCCAATGAACGTTATCAAAAGCCTATTTTAAATCTACAAATGCCATGAACGTTCTCTTATCTTTCCTTATTCTACCTTCCAAAATCTGCATAAGACTTAGTACAGCTTCCCTTGTTCCTACAGATCTCATGAAGCCAAACTGGTCTTCGCCCAACTCCGTTTCTATCTGGCTTTCCATCCTCTTGTAAATTAATCTAGACAGAATCTTTGAAGCTTGAGTAATCAAGCTGATTGTACGGTAATCTTCACATCTGTCAACTCCTTCTTTCTTCGTTATAGGGATGATAACATTCTTCTTGAAACCAGAGGGCACCTCACCTGTCTCTTAAATCCTACACAAAAAGTGAAATAACCTGATAAGACCTTCATCACCTATTGTGCCCGTTAGACAAGGTCGCCAGGGAGCCATCTGGTGCAGATAATCCTTCTGGGCCCTCACCCTCTTGGCCCACACTCTCACAGGCTCGGGTGTGTCCTTAAACCAGCTCCGGCACGAGACTGATAGCTCAGGGCGATCAGGTGAGTGAGGAAAAAGTCATAGACAAACCCAAGGAAACAGACCCCCAAAAATATAAAGCTAGAAATAGATAGTCCAGGTTTATGTAAAACACGTTAACAATTTATTACAAAAATTAACAAACCCCTATCCCACCCATAAGGGTTGAAAACTCGCCTAGCCCGCAAATCTAATAAAGCAATAATAACAACAACAAAAACTGATGAGATTCCTAACTGAAGTAACTGAAGCCCTTTGGTCGTCCTTTCTACAGAAGAAAACAATGAAAGCAAGACTAGGAATGTGACACGAAAAGGATACTCTAAGCAAATACAGAATCAAAATTAAGAATACTAATAGTGACAGGCGGTGAATTTACTGCAACACGAGACATTTAATTTGCTCACAAGGCTAGGGTTATTTACATTTACATCACCAATAAGAATCATCGATGTTACGATGGTGTCACTTCCAACATTTACATTTGCGGTAATTCAATATCTAGTCCTGACTGAATGAAACACGGGATGCTCATCATCCGTGAAGAAACAAAGCTATAACAACCCAGCATAAAAATATAATACACACATGTAGGACAGGGTTGGGGTAAATGAAAACACTCTTAAAAATACAATAACATTTTTACATACCGTACCCTCCTACCTACGCTAATCAGGTATCGCTATTTGCGCCTGATGGTCATCTGAGTGCATGTAAGTTAGGGTGGCAACTGCGCAGTAAAAGCCACGTCTTATGTCACATGGTTGTGAAGCGTCCACGCCCTACTGGGATTATGTGGCATCAGCAACGTCGAAGTTCAAAAGTGTCAGCTCGTTCTAAACATGGTCATAGAAAACGAAGTAAACATCAGATGCTCCCATAGTGTCGGGCATAGCAAAGTTCAAGTTTAGATTGCATCATCATCTTATTTAGAGGTTCCATTTAGTAAAGTTAGTTTCATGATTTATTTTCAGTTTAGTTGCGTATTAATCCCATAGCATCAGTTTATATCCCTAATGACCAATATGACACTCGACGATGGCAGCAAAAACACTGCCTTGTGGATGTCAGCTACACGAAGAATTAACATCACCCTAAATAATCGGGCAAAACAGTAACACATGCCATTACGAGACGGAGACTTGCAGCTCACGGCTCGCATACCTTCGGTCACTGAGCCAAAAACGAACATCATTGCCGGCAACACGTAGAGAAAATATGGGTGATCAAATCCGTCCCATTATTACAATTGTCTCTAAAGACACAACCATTACATTGTTACTAATTTTATACAATCTTTGGTCAGGTCTCAAAAATATCACAATAGTGGATGTAGTCGTACAACTGCTATAGGTTACTCTAACTGCACACCAACATGTGTATTAAACTCTCAATGGCTGAACGTAGCCTTAAACATTGACGTGAATGCGTCAACAAGTCATAATGATGCATAATAGTGAGCTCTCCTCAACAACCAAGAGCAACATGGGCAGCGAATGTCAAGTTTCAGCATAGCATATAGAAGAGAAAGTGACGTGTCTTGTGGAGTTTGTATGGTCCAGCCGCTAGGTGGTTCTAGCGTCGGCTAGCGCTGAGTGCGGACGGTATCAATAGCCTACCAGCAGTTGAATATGGTTGAATGTTACGTTTCAGTTATCATACGATGTATTAGACAAAATGACCCAAATATAAAATTCTCCACACTGAATACATAAAACGCTGACATCCGTAGTGTTAATAATGAAACATCAGATTACGTCATAGGGTCATATAATAAGGGCCGACCACAGCGAACAAATTATGGTAAATATTCTTTCGTAAACCGTGCCATTGATAATTGGAACTCACTACCTGCCGCAGTTTTAGAGCCTTTTCCCAAACATATAGGTGTGTTTAAGAAAATACTGACTATTTGTGTAAATACTCCAGTTTAATTGTTAGTGAATTGTTATGTACAATTATTTATTTGTTATGTAGGCTATATCTAATTTGCCACCGGGGGACACACCCCCATTGCAAATAAATGAATGAATGAATGAATGAATGAATGAATGAATGAATGAATGAATGAATGAATGAATGAAATAAAACATCCTGGCGGGGATCAAAATGTAACCGAATGGGTAAAAATCATAAGCTACAGACCATTCACAACTGAAAAAATACAGTAAATATAATATAATATAATATAATATAATATAATATAATATAATATAATATAATATAATATAATATAATATAATATAATATAATATAATATAAACTCACCCATGTAACTTCTAGCTGTCAGTTGTTCGAAACTTTGCAAAGCTTACGGGACGATTATGCAGACTTAGCAAATGACTGTTCTTTCCTAATTTCGTACGAAGATAAAGCAGTACTTCATGAAATGAAAAACGAGTTTTCCAATAAGGTCCAGTTTATGTTCCATAATACATCCTAAATCACAGGGCCCTAAAACAATCTCATCAATGCTGTCCAAATACTCATAAAAAATATCACACCACAAATTTGAGAGGGTAGAGTAATAGATTTTAATTACTACGGACAGGTTTATGCCATGGACACGTACCCCGAGTTCGCAGTTCTTTTCAACGCCTACTTCGACCTGTAAAAGAATGTTGAAGACACTGTCGGATGTGTGGGTTAGGTAGGTAAGTAAGGTAATTTACTGAGCCAAATTCTTTTATGTCAGTGAAAGTTGCAGTTGTTGTGTCCGACGGCCTTTCACTTTCAAGGGGTGTTGCACACTTCACACAGCTGATTCCTTTTTTTAGTTGCTTGACAGTGCACCCTGCTAGCTAGTAAACCAAGCGTTGTTTCGGAATGTTGTCTTCATAAGGAAGGGGAAGATCATTGTCCCACTTTTTCTCTAATTTTGTCGTCCGCAGACAACGTAACAGATTTGTGTTGTTCTTCGGTTTGCTTCACACATAATCGCATTTGATAAACGAATGACGTGAGAAGTGGTTGTAACTTAGGTTCGCAGTTCCCGGACAGAGTTATAGCCACATTAATTTGAACATACACACACACACTGTAACATATGCAAATGCAGAAAATCTAGAATTGATGGATGATCGTCACAATTTATGGACCTTAAAATTCCGAATAGACGTTCCAAGGGGTCTTGATTTAATATTTCTGTCAACACGTAGACTACCTAAATAATTTGGACCATAACTATTCAGCGACTTCTAAGGTACTCTTTATCGTGACGCTAAGAGATTCCATTGTCTTATTTGAGGTAAAATTTCTGAGGCAATGGCTTCATAAAAGTCTATTAAATTAATGCCTTGTGCGGAGGGGCATCTTTGTAGAGTGCGTTTGTTGGTATTCTGGAGTTAAGCGCATCTGCTAGATTGTTCATGTTTCTCGTGAATAATTATGTATACTAACTGCCGCTAAAAATGTCGGGGTAAGTTTGCAGGAGGAACTTAATGGCATTCGCGGTCGCATTGCTGAATAATTGGGAAGAGAGTCTCACGTTCGTTCTTTGGAAAGACGTGGAAGTCAATTTTGGACAAGCTTTAAGGCCTGTGAATTCGGGTAACGTGTCCATGACAAACCTGTCCGTAGTAATTAAAATCTATTACTTGATTTTGGTACAGCAACTTACTTTTATCGTGGAAATCGCTTCTTGATAAAATACACTTGTCAGCACCAAGAAATACGGCAGCATTCCTGTGTTTCAAACTCGCGATCGCTTATTAGAAAGTGACTCCAGCCAGCAACAGTTAACCGCTGCGCAGTCTGTCGGCGGGTGCAGCAACTACCCATACTAAAGATAGGGCAGATTCGGGAGTCGGCACACTTTCTCTTCTATACGCTATGGTTTCAGTCTATCAAGTCTGTCGCTGTCTCACAAATGCATAGCCTTCCCAACGGCAAACAATCGACGATCGCGCTGCAGCAAGAAGGCGCGTCTTATCGTTCATTACGGGACTCCGCTCATCCTACCTAGTACCTTGCATCCTACCATACACTTTAGAAAACCTTATATCATCTTGTAATTGAGCTGTACAAATGCAGTCCTATATGCCAGCACAATTCCTATTCACACTTGTATTATAGTTTTATTCATGTTGTTCGTAAGATTTCACAGACACTTATAAGCATTGTTTATTACCACCAGAGAACACAAAAGGGAAGTGACTTCACTTCATGACAAAGAGCTTGGCGCTCGGCTGGGCTTCACCTCTCCCAGCTGTTTCGTATCAACCGACACGTACGTTCGGACACTATTGCCTCCCTCATGGGCACATTCTTTACAATCATGAAATAAACGGAATGCCACACGGCATTTAAAGAAAGCAATAACAACAGTTTATTCTCCCTGGAACTGTTGAAATGATACGTTCTGTCCTGATTGCCAATGTGACTTGTACAGTAACACCTCTGCTTTCAAGCTATTCCAAACCTCTTGGAATTTGTATTCAGTTGCGTCCGAGCTGAACTAACCAAGTATTAAAATGTGGAAAGAAAACGGCGTACAACCTCACGACCGTTAAAATGGTACCGTACGTCGAGTGTCCTAACAGCAATTGCAGTCTGTTTCAAAAAAGGTTCCGCTGCTCCGCAGATAAATAATGTACAAACAAAAAACGAAATAAGGAGATTGGTGGCAGCTTTGATTAAATACCGTATGTGCTGTCCAGGATGTCACCCAAGCGCTAGTTGGTTTTAGGTGACATTCCATAGTCACGGGACCTTTGATCTTCTGTTTCAAAGTGGCAAAAGCAGAAGCATGTGTTAAATCTAGCCCTACCTAAGCTGGTTGTTCAGTGTCGCATTATCCTTATCAACAGTAACTTTCACCCTTAACATGGTTGGAAATTGTAACACTTACATAATGGTCGTGCTTGACGGATCCTTGCCTTCGAGCTTTCTGGCCAAGAAAGTATGGGTCAGAGCTCGACCCTCGTCTCTATAATTGGTCATCGCATATCCTCCCATTTTATGCCGGTTATAATGGTGGCTACTCCCTCTCCATGGGGAGTTTTTATTTCATCATGGCCATCTCATCAGCTTGGACAATAGGTGGTTCCATTTGGTTAAACTGCATTTCCATGGTGACGAATAATAATATAACTGATTTTAAGTATAGTTGCCAACACTGATTCTAAGTACTATTGCAAGCACTGATTTTACACATTGTAGACCATAACAAAAATGAGTACGGTATTTGTCTACCACAGCCTTTAGACACGTGAGTGGTGTCTTCTCACAGGTTCTACTACTTGTACAAAAATATCGCTCTCAAATCACTGCGATGCACAGATTAAATTGTATACAATTTTATGCAGAATTACGTTTCAGCGGATGCTGATTAATGAATTATTAATTCATAAATTATCCTCTTTGACCACACACCACGAGGTCGAGAAATTTCATTCGTATTACTTTCCAATTTCACTTTTCGTAGTTACACAGTTTAACAATATTAACCTCGACGTTTTGCCGGATATTTAGCAGATTTTAAATGTATACTGACCACTTATTTCACACAAAGTTCATGCGTTTGCTCCACAATCAAAAAAAGGCCTCCATCTTTTGGGAGTTTAAACAAGACAGACTCACTCGTCTGCCGACGATTGCTGAGTGTGTAGATGCCGGAAGTGCTCCCGTAGTCATGCAGCGCTTGAAGTCCTCGGTTCGCAACTCTGCGATGTCAATACCATAAATGGTACCGATATTAATGCTGTTTTATTCCTGTCTTCTGAGTAAATTGTAAGCGGCGTAACAATTTCCTTAAGTAACGATGCAGCAAGTAGTAGGTAGAAATATGTGCTCAGAAAATGTAACTCACGGTCACCACCGAAGTCATGCTAGGTGAGTGCATTGGGTTCGACCTCTCGATGGTTCCTTTTGCATGTGTAAACTTACATCCAAATAACAGGGAACTTGAAATATCGCCAGACATTAGGCTTACGGGCTCACTATGCAGCCTAGCAACTCAATCGGTATATCATCTATGCCTGGTGCTTTGTTCCTCTGTAAGTCCTCCAATGCTCTGTCAAATTCTGATCGCAATATTAAAACTTCTTACGCATCCTCATCAATTTCCTCTTCCCTTTCCATTACATGATTCTCAATCTCCTCTCCCTTATACAAATACTATCAACCTTTTCTTCCCTATCTGTTAGAGGCTTTCCATCTTTGTCCTTAATATTACAGTACTTAGTCTTCTATACCCCTAAGTAATTCTTAATCCATCGATAAGCTGTGTTTACTATTCCTAATTTGAGACAATTTTCTATACCTGTACATTTCTCTTTCAACCATTCTTCTTTCGCTTCTTTGCAGTTCTTGTTAACCTCATTTCTCAGACGTCTGTACTCTGATTTCCCCTTTTCATCTCTTATATTCTTGTGTTTTTGCCTTTCATCCATCAATTCTAATAGCCTATATCCTGAGTGATCCACGGTTTTCTACCTATTCTTTCTTCCCTACCAATGTTTTCTTCTGCGGATTTTGTTATTTCATTCTTTAAAGGTGCCCATTCGTCTGCAATTGAAGTTCTTTTCGGGTTTTCCATTAGTCCTTCCCTTATGATCTTCTTGAATCTTTCGTTTACATCGTTCTCTTTCAGTCTGTCTATTGCCCACCTTTTTGGCTTTTGACTATTCTTTAGTTTCTTCAACTTTAATCTGCATTTCATGACAACCAAGTTGTGGTCAGAGTTTAAATCAGCCCCGGGATATGTTTTACAATCCAAAATCTGGTTTAGAAGTCTCTGCTTGACCATAATGAAGTCGAATTGGTATCGCTCTGTATCTCCTGGTCTCATCCATGTGTATATTATTCTATTGTGGTTATTGAATAAGGTGTTAGCTATGCCAAGTCTTGCTCGGTGCAGAATTCCATCTGCCTGCTTCATCGTTCATTCCATTCACCTAATCCGAAATTTCCAACTATCTTCCCTTCCCTTCCTTTTCCTACCACAGCATTCCAATCTCTCATTACTATAACATTTTCATCACCCTTGACATACCTCAGGATTTCATCTATTTCTTCGTAGACCTTTTCAACATCTTCATCATCAGATTGACTGGTAGGCATATAGACTTGTACCACTGTGGTGCACGTAGGTTTTGTATTGATATTAGCTACAATGATCCGTTCACTATATTGCTCATAATATTCCATCCGCTGTCCAAGTTTCCTACTAAATATGAGACCCACGCCCGCATAGCTGTTGATTGATTTAGTGCTAGTGATCCTATAGTCTCCTGACCAAAAGTCCTGTGCTTCTTGCCAGCGCATTTCACTAATCCCAATCAAATCCAATCTCAGCCTATCCATTTCCCTTTCTAAGTTTTCTAACCTTCCACTGTCTAGCAGGCTTCTAACATTCCACGCTCTGATCCGTAGAATGTCAGATTTCCTCTTTGTCACCTCTGTGATGATAACCCACTCTTGAGTAGTCCCCAACCGGTGATCCAAAGGGGGGTTAGTTTACCTCCGGATTAGAATTTTACAAGTGAGGAGGCCATCATCACATGTAGTTATGCATAGAGAGGTGCATATCCTCGGGAATTGCATTATGGCTGTAGTTTCCCTTTGCTTTCAGCCGTGCAGCAGAACGCAGTGTAGCAGTAGGTAATATAAGGCGGTTCTGGCGTAGGAGCTAATGCGCAAGATGGCCGCCGCGCCCAACCAGCCCTATGTTATTCTTATGAAGGGGACAGACATAGCTGACGCAAGGGCTAATGCGCAAGATGGCTGCCACGCCCTGAGACTGTCAATGACGTCACAGGGAGAGGCCAAATGTGTAACATTGCTAAATGGAATATTTATTATTTATTAATTATTTATTTATTACTTATTTATTATTATTTTTTATTAATTTATTATTTATATAATTTTTAGTTATTTTTAAATTTCTTTATTTTAATATTTAATATTTATTTTTTATTTTTTCTTTATTGTGTCAAAAGCACTAAACTGCATTGTCATTAACCCAAACATTCTCTAACCCAAAGAAACCTAATTTAAACATTTAAATGAAATGCATGTAAGATTTTCTTTTTTTTTACATTTTAGATTTTAAATTTTTGATTTTAATTTTTACATTTTTTTAAATATTACATTTTGTGATTTTAGATTTTAGATTTTTTATTTTACATTTTAGATTTTGCAAAAAACGACTAAACTACAAGGTCATAGACCTAACATTTGTTTTTAATTTTTTAACTTATAAATTTGTATTTATTTAATAGTTAATTTTTTAGCACAGGGCAAATGCACAAAATGGTCACTGCGCGCAACCACTTGCACATATGGCATGCTAACCTAACCTCACCTAACCTAATCTAACCTAACCTAACCTAACCCACACAAATCTCATTTAAATATTTAAATTAATGCATGTAACATTTTATATTTTTACATTTTTTATTTTACATTTTAGTAGGGGAGTGGTGGCGCTTTAGACCCACCCCACCACCTCTCCCTCTGACGTCACATACTAACCTGCAATACATTCAAGGGCAAAGCTGATATCTCTTGAACCCATGGTTCGATTTTGGCATGTGACATATTGTTGAACTCGAGCTGACGTGCTCTTTGCTATGAACGACTTGTACTACTTTTCATTTTTTTGAAAATATTTGTTTTAGAAAATAGGCGATAGTTTAAAAACCAAACATAATAGAACGTTGTGCCAAGGTTCAAATGAAAGGTCTCTATGTCCTTTATTTTTTATAATAAAACTTTTTCTAATTTTTATGTTTTTTGAAAACAGTCCAATTTTGAAATTCCTATATTTTGGAAACTAACAAGTTTACAAAAAGTTTGTTTGACGTAAATGAAAGGTCCCTACCCCTTCTATCCCCAAAATAAATTTTAAGTCTCTAGGATAAAAACTTGATAGTAGTGGGATAAGGGCAATTCTACTACCCCTCCTACTTTCATATAAACTTTGCCGATATCTCCCGAACGCGTGATCGGATTTTAACGAATGAGGTATTGATGGCGTTGTGGTGACGTCCTCTTTGATAAGAATGTGTGTTGGTATTTTTAATGTTATTTTGAATTTTGTTTTTTGGATTGGCGCTATTTTGGAAACGGTGAATTTTGGAAAAATGTTTGTAAGATGTTAATGAAAGGTCCCTAGGCCCTTTAGGTGGACAGCAAGTTTGAAGTGTGTAGAACAAAAAAATGATAGCCTACTTTCTCGCGAACATTGGCGATAATTGGCGAACGGATGGTCGGATTTTAATAAATGAGGTGTCGTTGGACTCGAGCTGACGGGCGCTTTGCTCTGGACGACGTATTATATTCTTTTTTTTTAATTTTTGGTTTTGAAAGTAGGTGATAGTTTGAAAACCAAACTTGATAGAACGTTGTCCAATAGTTGAAACGAATGGTCTCTATGACTTTTATTTTTTTATAATAAAACTTTTTATTTTTTGAGATTTTTGAAAACACTCAAATTTTGAATTTTTTATCTTTTGTAAACTAGGAATTTTTACAAAAGAATTTGTTTGACATAAATAAAAGGTCCCTACCCCCTCTACCATAAAAATAAATGTCAAGTTTCTAGGACAAAAACTATGCATTTTGAAACTTTTTACCTGTTTTTATTTTTTTTAAATTAAAGAGTGTTTGTAGACAGAGAGCCGGTAGCGCTTGACGTATGTTACAACGAGGCTATGACTGGCCATGGTGAAAACAGGAAATGGCTATTTCGACGGGGCGACAAAACGATAGAACGAGGGGGTCACTTTTCGATATTTTCCTATGACAGATGAATGAAGGCGAATATTTCGAAAATTCCTCATGGCGATCTCGGTGACCGTGCCCGGAAGAAGTGAATTGCTATTTTGGCGGGATGGCGGGGCGGCTTATGAAGCTTGGTTTTGTGATATTTCCTATGACAGATGGAGGCGAATATTTGAAAATGTGTGCTAGGATTTTTTACCCTGAAGGGGATCTTTAACATTTTAGTAAACGGTGATGAGCAAGACCGCTCTTTGACACAGTAGATGGTTGTAGGATATGACCAAGTGATTCTTGGACGTGGTGAAAGTATGTGGTTAACAAGGTCATGTATTGAGGATGGCCGCTTGCTAATGATTATTATTATTATTATTACAGTAAAATGTTTAAGACACACACGTTTCGATTGCTAACACACATGGTCCTGCTTGCTGGAGACTGAATACTATACCTAGCCAGAGGCCTTGTGAGAGCTGTTGCTGCTGCAGACAAGGCAGGAATGTCTACGTCAGCAGGAAGTGCGATATCAGCTTACTTGCCTGGTAGAGGCTAGCAGGTCTGGCGTTTAAACAGCCGCCATGTTGGTTCTTATGCAGTAGTAATACCAATGTATAAGAGGCAGCCATTTTGGTTCTTTATTAAAACATGAAACTAGTATAAGGTATATGAATATTATCGCGATTGAGGAATGTGGAGAGGCGTGGGTGCAGGTGAGAGACAACAACATTTCAAGGTTAAAACACTGAGAAAATGCAACTCTCTCTGTTGCTAAGCAGACTGATAAAGTTTGTGTTAGTAATACCATAGCGTATAGAAGAGGAAGTGTGCCGACTCCCGAATCTGCCCTATCTTTAGTATGGGTAGTTGCTGCACCCGCCGACAGACTGCGTAGCGGTTGACTGTTGCTGGCTGGAGTCACTTTCTAATAAGCGCTCGCGAGTTTGAAACACAGAAATGCTGCCGAATTTAGTCCGTATTTCTTGGTGCTGACAAGTGTATTCTATCAAGAAGCGATTTCCACGATAAAAGTAAGTTTCTGTACAAAAATCAAGTAATAGATTTTAATTTCTACGGACAGGATTATGCCATGGACACGTTATCCGAATTCACAGGTCTTAAAGCTTGTCCAAAATTGACTTCCACACAGATAAACCTTACGTCTTTCCAAAGAACGAACGTGAGACTCTCCTTCCAATTATTCAGCAATGCGACCTCGAATGCCAAGTTCTTCTTGCAAACTTACCCCGACATTTTTAGTGTCAGTCAGAATATAGAATTAATCACGAGAAACTTGAACAATCTAGCAGATGCGCTTAACTCCAGAATACCAACAAACGCACTCTACAAAGGTGCCCCTTCGCACAAGGCTTTAATTTAATAGACTTTTATGAAACCAATCGCTCAGAAATTTTTCCTCAAATAAGACGATGGAATCTCTTAAGAGTCACGATAAAGAGTACCTTAGAAGTCGCTCAATATTTATGGTCCAAATGCTTTAAATAGGCTACGTGTTGACAGGAAAATTCAATCAAGACCCTTGGAACGCCTATTCGGAATTTTAAGGTCCATAAATTGTGACGATCACCCATCAATTGTAGATTTTCTGCATTTGCATATGTTACAGTGTGTGTGTGTATGTTCCAATTAATGTGGCTATATCTCTGTCCGGGAACTGCGAATCTAAGTTAGAACCACCTCTCACGTCATTCGTTAATCAAATGCGATTATGTGTGTAGCAAACCGAGGAACAACACAAATCTGTTAAGTTGTCTGCGGACGACACAATTAGAGACAAAGTGGTGATAACTGACTGGAGGAATGATCTTCCCCTTCCTTATGAAGACAACATTCTGAAACAACGCTTGCTTTACTATCTAGCGGGGTGCATTGTCAAGCAACTGAAAATAGGAATCAGCTGTGTGAAGTGTGCAACAACCCTTCAAAGTGAAAGGCCGTCAGACACAACAGCTGCAACTTTCACTGACATAAACGAATTTGGCTCAGTAAATACCCTTACTTACCTACCTAACCCACCCATCCGACAGTGTCTTCAACATTCTTTTACAGGTCGAAGTAGTCGTTGAAAAGAACTGCGAAATGGGGAAACGTGTCCATGGCATAAACCTGTCCGTAGTAATTAAAATCTATTACTCTACCCTCTCAAATTTGTGGGGTGATGTATTTGATGAGATTGTTTTAGGGCCCTGTGATTTAGGATAGACTATATTATGGAACATAAACTGGACCTTATTGGAAAACTCGTTTTTCATTTCATGAAGTGTCACTTTATCATTCGTAAGAAATTAGGAAGGAGCAGTCATTTGCTAAGTCGCCGTCCCGTAAGCTTTGCAAAGTTTCGAACAACTGACAGCTATAAGTTACGTGGGTGAGTTTATATTATGTACTGTATTTTTTCAGTTGTGAATGGTCTGTAGCTTATGATTTTTACACATTCAGTTACATTTTGATCACCGCCTGGATGTTTTATTTCCTTATTATATGAGCCCACTGTATGACGTAAAATAATATTTCATAATTAACTCAACGGACGTCAGCGTTTTATGTACTTAGTGTGGAGAATTTTATATTTGGGTCATCTTGTCTAATACATCGTAGCTGATAACAAACGTAATATTCAACCGTATTCAACTGCTGATAGGCTATCGTCCGCACCTGGTCCGCACTCAGCGCTAGCCGACGCTAGAGCCGCCTAGCGGCTGGACCATACAAACTCCACAAGTCACGTCACTTTCTCTTCTATACGCTATGGTAATACACTGACAGGACCAGCAAATATCCATATACAGTAGAGCTCTGAACTAAACTTTGGAAGAAAAAGCCTTTTTGTTTTCGGTAATTACCTATGAATGATTATTTTAATAATGTAATGCTAATGAACCTTAAATTTGTAGTTATTGATAAGGTAATTAATGATTTTTTATTTGTTTGCAGATAACCGGTATACCTCACATGTCTGAGAGAGAAGAAACCATTGCACTTTTGAGCCCACTAGAAGAAAACAGCAAGAAGCCAGTACAAGCCAAGGTGAGATTTTTTTAAACTAACTTGTTTAATTTTTTTATTTTATGTATTAACCTGAATCTAGGTAATTATAGCGGTTTATTTTATTTATTTTTAGAAACTTGGAAAGAAAAGCCTTACCGCCGTAGAAGTCGCTGAAAACCCCAGACGCACTAGAGTGAAACCATTGCCAAAGAGGGAACTATTTAAAACTTAGGTAAGCCTAACATAAAATGCTATTCCATTTTAGCACTACTGAAAACCCGTAGACAAAAAAATTCATTACTTGTACATGACTGGGACGATGATTGCTTTCTTGATTAATGGGCATGTATTGGCAAACGATACAAGACTAGATTGGTTGTTGACTGGGAAAAGTACAAGGCCATGTTGGATTTTCTAAAAACAAAAAAATTAAATTTAATTTATGGGCGGTTCCCTATGGACTCAACGAATATCCACTGGTTTCAACATGATAATCTGAACAAAATGACATGACATTCATTTTTTGTTTATATATTGGTTAAAGGGGGATGTAAATGTCTGCAGCTTTATAAAACAAATTAAAAAAAGTAGATGGGTTACTGTTAGTGTCGACTTACAGTTAATTTTTGTTTAAATATTTTTTGATGGGGTTTTAATCTTTTTAATGCTAATTAACGTTAAAGTTTTATTTACAAGTATTGATTGATTGATTGATTGATTGATTGAGTGAGTGAGTGATGGGTTATTTTGTTTGTTTTTAGGTGTGGTCATGCGCCATTAACGTAGTGAACAGACAGTGAACAAGCATACATTGTGCTTTAAAATACTCTGTACTCTTGTGCAAGGTTAATAACTTGCAATAAAAAAGTTTTATTATAACACATGGCGTTAGTACCAAATACAACAAGTGAGCAAGTTGGTTTACCACGTGGGTTAAATTTAAAATCAGAAAATGATCGTTGGTTAACATTTGAATCATGGCCTGTAGGCTTTTTGTCGGCACATAAACTTGCTGGAGCTGGATTCTATCACTTGAACCGAGAAGATGTTGTGCGCTGTCTGTTTTGTCGTATTGAACTTTAGTTAGTTAGTTAGTTAGTTAGTTAGTTATTGTTGTTTTAAGGGGTGGAACTACGAGGTCATCTGCCCCTCTTAACACAGATTAAAGAATACAAATTTTGAATTGAATTTAAAATTTTGAGGTGGACATATAAATTTTAAAAAAGACCAAAAAATTAATTAAACAAAAACAAAAAATTAAATAAAATTAAAAATTATAAACATATACAAAAATTACGGAAAAACAAAAACATTATCATTCAAAAACGAACAAGTCGTTGAGTCAATGTTCACTGGAAAATTTAGATTGCTGGCCCTAACCCACTCTCACTTATAAAGAGGATAACGCGATCAGCAGCCACCGCGTCATCGGCTAATATAAGTTTGAGTGTCGTCTGCAAACCAAGGTTTCTTCGTAAGTCAGCAAGATCCACACACTCGGTGAAAATGTGGGCCACGGTGAAAACGGCTCCACAGGTACAAAGTGGGGGGAGGGCTTCCCTTCTCATTAGGTACGAGTGGGTGGATCTTGTATGACCTATCCTTAGCCTACACAAATGACGGACTTTCTCCGGGCCCGGAAGGAGCTCCGCCACACGCTAGTAGTTCCCTTGATCGCTCTCAGTTTACTGGGCAGTGGGTCAGCTAGCCACTGACTCTCCCTAAAAGCCAGAACTTGTAGGCGTAACTGAGAGCGAATATCTCTAGCGGGTACCTCCATTGGTCTAGGTGGTAGTGATACCGCCTCTTTTGCAGCTTGATCTGCTAACTCATTTTCCGCAATTCCCATGTGGCTTGGAAGCCACAGAAAGGTGATTCGAGTGTCAGCGTGGCACAGCCCGGCTAGTAGGTCGTGGATTCGCTGCACTAGGGGGTGTTGGGGGAAACATGTAGCAATTGACTGCAACGAACTCAACGAGTCGGTACACACGAGAAAGTGGATTCGGGCATCCTGTAGTGCAAACTGCAGAGCTTCATAGATGGCAACGAGCTCCGCAGTAAACACACTACAGGCCTCAGGTAAGAAGATCTTGGCATTTGCACCATCAATAACGTAAGCACACCCACTTTCTCGTCCACCTTCGAACCATCCGTGGATAGAATGCCAGCGTCCGGAAATTGGTGAACTATGCTGTGGAACTGCCTCCGGTAAACGGACGCATTCGTGTTCACCTTAGGACCTTGGTGAATATCTAACCGAATTTCTGGACGCGGGACTTGCCACGGAGACACCTCGCTAGATGTCCGGATCATACAGGGACCTACAGCCACTCCTATTTCAGTACACGAGCTATCAAGTCTAATACCAACCGGCCGAGTGGTACGAGGCCGGTTGGCGTACCCATGGTGGTTTTTGGTACCGAAGAGAGCTTGATAGGTCGGGTGTTGCGGCATTTCACGCACATTGGCAGCATATGCTAAAAGCATATGTTAGCGTCTATAATTTAATGGTGGAACACCCGATTCGGCGAGTAGGCTGGATATCGGGCTGGTCCGGAAGGCACCGGTAGCCAGCCTAACGCCACTATGGTGGATACTGTCCAGCATTTTCAAGGTTGCCGGCCTTGCTGAACCGTATGCCGGAGAACCATAGTCTAGCCGGGACAGGACGAGGGCTTGGTAGAACCGTAGCAGCACCGCACGGTCAGCCCCCTCACGTAGTGCCACTAAGAAACCTGAGCATGTTCAGTTTCCTGAGACATGTCATTTTCAATTGCCGTATATGGTGCTGCCACGTTAACTTGCTGTCAAAATGGAGCCCCAGGAAGCGATAAGTGTCAACCAACGGCAACGCAGCATCCCTGAGATGTAGTTCAGGGTGTAAGTGTAGCCTCCGTAGCCGACAAAAATGGACGAAGGTGGTTTTCGCTGATGAAAAACGAAAACCCCGGTCGTGAGCCCACCTGTCGACCCGGTTGATAGCTAGCTGCAATTGCCGTTCCACGACTGCCATACTTCCAGAGCTGTAATGCAGAGCTAAATCGTCTACATACAGCGATGGAACTACCGCGGACCCTTAGGCGGCAACAATGCCATTAATGGCAATCGCGAACAAGGTGACACTCAGCACTGAACCCTGAGGAACTCCATTTTCTTGGGTATAGTATTGCGATAATGTCCTACCGACCCTTACACGGAAGAGTCGGACGGACATGAAATTCGCATTGAAAGTCGGTAAGCTACCACGGAGTCCCCACTTGTGAAGGGTGGAAAGGATCCCGTAGCGCCATGTGGTGTCGTAGGCTTTCTCGAGGTCAGAGAAAACGGTGACTGGGTGCTGCTTTCGGAAAAAAAAAAGCCTCCTGTATGGCGCTCTCAAGTCGCAACAGATGGTCAGTGGTGGACCTATGAGAGCAAAATCCACATTGGTACTCAAACAGGAGACCTTTATCCTCCATGCACCACACCAGTCGACGGTTCACAATCTTTTTGAGCAGCTTACATAGGCAATTTGTCAAACAAATGGGCCTATAGCTGCTTACAAACTTGGGATCCTTTCCAGCCTTAGGAATCGGTATCACGATCCCCTCTCGCCATTGAGATGGAAACTCCCCTTCAATCCATATACGATTGAAGAGGATCAACAGTTTTTTTATACTGGATTCGCACAGATGTTTTAACATTTGATTATGTATGTTATCTGGTCCAGGAGCCGTATCCCTGCACACTACAAGCGCACTGCGCAGTTCCCATTCAGAGAATGGTACATTATAGGACTCTGAAGCAGCAGTGGTAAAGGACAAGGAGTGAGTGAGTCTATGCCTCCCGCCTCAGAGTCAGAAATGTAGGATCGTAACTCCCGGAGCAGGATACATCGGAGAAGTGCGAGCCAATGCTGTTGGCAATGGCGAGATGGTCCGTGATGATGTCTCCATTGATGGACACTCCGGGTATCGACAGTGATGTCGGGAGTCCGGAGATCCGACGAAGCTTAGTCCACACGTGAGATAAAGGAGTATGCGCCGTCATAGACGACACATACTTTTCCCACGTCGTTTTCTTACTCTCCCGATTCAGATATCGGGCTCTAGCACGCATCCTTCTGAATGTGATAAGGTTGGCCACAGTGTTTTGCCTCCGATAGCATTTGAAAGCACGTCGACGATCTTTAATGGCTGCTGCAATCTCGACTGTCCAACAAGGGACAAGCTTCCGGCGTAAGTTGCCGGATGAGGAAGGTATTGTTTCCTCAGCAGCAGCTAAAATACCATTCGTTATGTGAATGGTATGATCGTCGACACTCTCAAAGGTATCTTCGGCAAACACCGCACGTGCCGTGAAAGTTGGCTAATCAGTCCGACGGAGAAGCCATCGACTTGGTAACTCGATGGCTCTCTGGTTCGGAAGAGTAACGATAATTGGAAAATGGTCACTATTACAAAGGTCATCGTGTACACCCCACTGTAGCAGGGGAACCAGCGCACGACTGCACAAGGTAATATCGATAGTTGAACTTTCACACTGCGAAGAAGGAGATGATCCCTTTAGAGACCGTTTGTGATGGTCTCCTTGTTGTCCTTACATGCTTGGAAAACAAGTGGGTAATGGTAACATACCCGTCTATCCATTTTACCGAACCACAAGGCCATTGGCCACTACTTACGTTGCTGAATCACAAATAAATAATAATAATGACGGATTACCAGCCAACGGTAGTGTCGATATATCTGGTCCATATGCCATACACAGTGTTGAATTGGCATGTGCTTTTGAAAAATTGGGACTTTGCAAGACTAAAGCACTAGCACACCCAGAGAACAGCTCTGTTGAAAATCGTTTAGAATCTTATAAAATGTTCGGCCATTAATATTAAAGCACCTTACCAAATACCTAAGTGAAGCTGGATTTTTTTTTACACTGGTGAAGGGGATAAAACAATATGTTTTCATTGTGGATTTGCTTTAAAGGATTGGCAAATGACTGATGACCCTTTTGTGGAACACGCTCGTTGGTTACCTAACTGTAAATACATGCTGTTGCTTAAAGGTCAGGAATTTGTGAACACTATTCGCAAAGAAAACGTGATTGCAGGACAAGAGATAAAAGTGCCCTTAAAGTTAGAACACGCGGAGCAAATACATGAGGCTAAAAAAAAGACTTGTCTTTTGAACAGACACAAAAGTGTCACCAACAATTATGTAAAATTTGTTATCAAGATGAACTAGGTGTTGTATTTTTGCCTTGTGGACACATGATAGCATGTGTCAAGTGTGCATTAGAACTCAACACTTGTGCTATACGTAGAAAAGTACTATCTGCTACAGTTAGGGCATTTCTTGCATACATAATATAATTTATTAGCAATGCATAGTGCAAAATACCTAATTGCACAATATTATTAAATCTGTTTTAGAGCGTAATAGATATGCTTTCCTTTTGTTTAAAAACTACTACGATGAATGTTTTGAATGCTGTGGGACAAGCATGTGGCTTAGAGATCAAGAAGCTCAGCGAATTGCCAACTTATATTCCATTCCGGATTATCAAGATTCGGAAATTGAAAACAGCATATGGTAATCGTGTTCTTTGTGTATGTGAAAATTTTGAGACATTTCTGCCTACACAATTTTAATGATATGACGGAGAGTGTTTTTGATGAAGTGAATAATGCTATGCAACCTGTACACTTAATTTATGAAGGTTTTAAAAACAATAGGTGCATGGTCCGTTTTAATTAAATAAAAAAAAACAAATGTGAAATAATAATGGAAAATATAAGTGATGACAATGGACTGAAAGAAGAATATGTGTATAGAATAATAATGTTTTAGTTTTTAGTATTGTCTTAAAAATATTATCATGAAACAAAAAAAAGTAAATTAAGTTTGTAAATAAATGCAAAATGATGTTACAATGCTGTTTTATTTTATACAAAGTTAGAATATCTTACATTGCAGAGTATACATGATTATGACAATAGATGCACACTGAATACAACTCTTTCTCTCTTTACAATAGTCTGTTATAGTTTTTAAACTCAAGGCTTGTTGTAGATATTTTATAGCAACGTCCATTCACTGTTGTTTTCAAATACTGGGGAAGCCACAATGGTTTTATAGGCATAAAAACCTTATTGTTATTACTATTTATTCATTTTGATCCTCTTGCAATACTACCTTTTTGCATATCAAGAGAAGATAACCTAGTTGTTCCATTCCTTAAAACGACAACAACAACACTACCTCTTGCATAGTTTGAGATGTTAATGACTCTTGCGACGTGGAAGATGGATTAAACATAACTTTTAGAACAGGGGTTAAACGTTGCTCATTAAACAATCCACTATTTCGAGTAGCAATATGGTTTTCTTGATTTCTTTTCGACGGCAACTGTGTTTCATGCAGTACACTACATTGATGATCGCTGAAACTTAAAACCTCTCTATTTTTTTTAGGTCACCACGACAACGTTTGGAACGTTGTTTTGAACAACGCCAAATAATAGTTCCATTTTTATTGGTTCGTTTTACAATATCTGAATATCCTTTATAGTATGCATAAGGCTTACCATACCTAGTCACTGATACTTCCATGTCAACTTTCAAGCATAGTCTACGCTCTAGTAAAATCAACTTGGTAATAAGAATAATAGTTTAATGTGAGTGCAAATATGGATCCAAAGAGTTCAGGTAAAAGTGGAAGCAAATAAGCAAATATAAGAACCAACAGTGGGGGTAAAAGTGGTCGCAAAGTGGTAGACCCATTACACAATAATTTTAGCACGATGAAGCTCTTGTTCAATTTCTTTGATTTCCCAATCGTGACCGGTATGCCCAGCTTGTTGTAAAGCATGCAAATGGCGAAGCCGTTGAAATAGCTTACTGGGTTTGTTCCAGTATACAAATTTGACAAATTATTTTTTAGGTGTAAACAAAGCATTACTATTATCATCATCATGATCATCATTATCATTATCATCATGACCATCATCACTATTACTATATAGTCCTTTTTGATCCTCTTGCAATACCACTTCATTTATAGTCTGTGTTGACTTTGATAGTGTTGAAGGTTTTTTGGACGTTGACAACTGTCCTATCATGACTTTTTGAGGACACGATAAGTCCTTTTGAACAAACACTGCACTGTCTTTAACTGCAATATGGTTTTCTTGAACTTGCTTTTTAGCATTTTGATAATTGTTTGTAAACAGCAACCGTGGTTCATTTGGAGTACTACATTGATGAACACTCACACTTAAAACCTTTCCATTCTTACTTTTCAGATTGCCTCGACATTTTGTTGACCTCTCTTTTGAGCATCGCCAGAATATTATTCCATTCACATTCTGACGATTATAGTTATAAGAGTAGCCTTGATAGAGTGCACGTTGCCTACCTTTGTTGGTTGTAGAAAGTTCAATAGTAGTAACAGACCTGTCAGTACGATGTCTTTGCACTACAAAGGTTACAACTGTTTTGCTGATGGAGTGACCTACCATAAGCTTATGTATTGGCTTATGTGTTGGCTTTTTGTGTTGGCTTTTTGTGTTAGCTTTTTGTGTTGGCTTTTTGTGTTGGCTTTTGTATTGGTTTTGCATTGGTTTTTGCATTGGCTTATTTGACAAGTTATTTTTGTCAGTGTATTTAGAGGATTTTTTCCTTGGTGTTGGAAAGTATTTGAAAGAGAGGGAATAATTAAAGACTTAATCTCAGCTCACCTAACCTTACCAAACCTAACCTAACTTCACCTAACCTAACCAAACCTAACCCAACTTCACCTAACCTAACCTAACCTAACTTCACCTAACCTAACCTAATTTCTCCTAACCTAACCTAACCTAACCTAACTTCACCTAACCTAACCTAACCTAGCCTAACCTAACCTAAATTCACTTAACCTAACCTAACCTTTTAACTCTCAGATGATAATTAAAATTCTGTGCATAGTTGAGTTGGAACCCAAGACCTCAGGGGTAAAAACCATTTTTGGTGGCTTATTTTGGTAGCTTATTTTGATGGCTAACCTAACTTTACCTAACCTAACCTAACGTTACCTAACCTAACCTACCCTTTCAACTCTCAGACGAATATTAAATTCTGGGCATAGTCGAGTTGGAACCCAATACCTCAAGGGTAAAAACGAATTATTTTTTCATGGCTAACCTAACTTTACCTAACCTAACATCAGCTCACTTTGGATATCACTAGTAAGTGTTCATATCCTCTGCTAGGTGGCATGCTAGTTGTTCAGGTAGTGCTCATATTTACCGCTAGGTAGCGGAAACATATTTTGCGTGTTGCATGTGACTTGTGAAGTTTGCCCGCATGCAAGACGTGCTTGTATAAGCTCTGTATATAAACTCAATATACAATAAACCACTAAATGTTCAGAACTAACATGTATTGCCATGTTTAGGGTATATATGAGACCCTTAGCAAGAAAGCCTGTCTAACCCACCAGTCTACAGTCTTGTCATACGCAGTAAGCACCTGTTGGCAGAAAATGGTTCTTGATAATAATGGACTTAATGAATATGAAACGTCTTTTGATTGTCGTCTTAAATCTTATACCTCGCTGTTCATTACATGACACTTAAACAGGCTCTAGATCATGGACTAAAATTGGTAAAAAAAATCATCGTATGCCTTTAGCCAAGGTCTTTGTTTAAACTTTAACACACGTCGCTAGAGGGCACGCGCTTACGTCACGTGACGATACAAAGCGAGGAGCAGCATGCATCAACGTCCAACGCTGCCAGTCGCATTGCAAACAGTGACATGGAGGCGTCAAACGAAGAGCAAAGAGGTGTTGTTTGGATTCTGACAGCGAAAGGAATAGGGGGAACGGACATTCATCGCCGAATGTCACAATTGTACGGCGAACACTGCATGTCCCTTGCAAGGGTCAAGGTGTGGCACAAGCGCTTCAGAGAAGGACGGGTGTCGTTAGCCGATGATCCCCGGTCTGGGGCACCCCCCTGCATTACCGATGACAACGTCCAGCTGGTTGATGCACACATTACCCAGGACCGCCGAGTGACAGTGAACGCCATAGTCGCCGTGGTCGGATTGAGCGTCGGAAGTGTGCACACCATCATGAAAGAACGACTGCACTTTCGCAAAGTGTGTGCCCAATGGGTGCCCCACAGTCTTCAACCACACCAGGAAGCATGTCGAATGGCCTACTGTCGTGGTCTTGGTTGGACGATTGTTGCATGCTGCTGCTCGCTATGTATCGTCACGTGACGTGCACGCGTGCCCTCTAGCGACGGGATGTCACCTTCCACGCTCTGGTCGAAACCACACCTCGTTACACACGCCACGATTAGCCGATGTAGTCACCGGTTTGCGCATTCCAGCCTCAGGCTCGTTACTTTTTGAACGCACCTTATAGTTTTGCAAGCCACTTCTCTAATGTCATTCCACCAAGATGTGCGATTTTTCCTGTCTTTGCAGACTGTTGTCCCAAGACAACCATTTGCTACTTCTAGAACTATAGCTCTGCCTCCTGAGCAGTCCATGTCAATGTCCTACAATTTTCTTACATATACTGTTTGGAATCTCATCAATCATTTTCATGTATTTTTGCCTAAGTTCCTTTCCTTGGAGATTTTCAACCCTAATCCGTCTGGAAACAGGCCTCACTTTCTGCAAATTACGCCTAATTATGCTTTATTCACAGCAAATCAGTTTGTGGTCTGTTTCATCAAAACACCCCTGAATTCCCCGCAATTCCTTATCGATTTCCTTAACTTAAGTTCAGTAATGATATAGTCTATTACTGACCTGGTTCCTCTATGCTGTCATGTAAATCTGTGATTCTCCTTATGCTTCAAGAAGTTGTTCGCAACAGATAATCCTATTCTAGCACAGAAAATCAGTAAATATTTCCCAATTGTGTTCGCTTTCCTATCATCAACATTACCCATTACCTTCTCAACTACGTCAGTCTTACTGTATTTTCTATCCTAGCATTGAAATCCCCCGTCAGTACTCCTATGATTCTGATTCAGTTTAAAGGATAGTTTTCCTATGATAATATTACCTCAGGAATACGGTAGCCTACTTCAGCGCATAGATTTACAGAACTACATTTATTAGCTTATTCATCACACTGATGACAATTTGTTACACTGATCTTGAGAACAGAGAATGTATCATTTCATGAACATATTCTTGAAGTCGATATTCATTTAGCTGGTATGGATAAGGCATTCGCAGCACTTGTCTTAGCCTCTTCCGGCGGAGCATCTGGAGGTGGATTATCATCTTCATTTGTGTCTTGCTTCTTGCGCTTTGGCTGATTCTTTATTCGTTCAATAAATTTGGCGATTCTTTCCGATTTTCTCATGCCTTGACCTTCAATATCCAAATCAGCTTGGATCACCTTCGACCGAGCGTCTATATCAGCCAATTTGGCTTCCAGAGTTTCCGCTTTGTTCTTCTTTTTCTTTTCCTTTTGCTTCCTTTTGTCCTTTGTGGCGGACGCTCGTTTCTTTTGTGGGGCATCTCCTGCCATGGGGAGTTCTTGCGTTCGTGATGGTAAATCAGCCTCATACAGCTGAGTTAGAGTACATGCTAGCTGGACGGGATCTTGTGGCTGCTCGAAAGCCCCAGGAGTGTAGAACTCTATTTCTAATTCTGATGATGAAGCACTAGTCGGTTCTTCTTCGTGTTCAGTTCCCTCAGATCCATCTCCTCCGTTATCGACTGACTGTTTCGGGGGCTCCTTCTCCGTCTTCTTGCTCGGAATCCTGAACTGTAGCGGCACATTGTCGGTGTCTCCACTCAGACCTGGTGGATGCATGGCCACGTAATAGGTTCCACCACGACGATGAATATGCAACGTGGGCATTGGTTCGATAATCTCTGGTTTGACGATCGGCTGTAGTTCACTATTGTGAAGTCCCGAGCTTGTCTTGGACACTTTGCGTTTGACCACAGTAGCGCGTGCTTTCCACATTACCTTCTGGTTTGCAGTTAACGGAGGAGCAGCTATATCGGCAGCGCGGATCTGGTCACTTAACGACTGTCCAATTGCACCCGGTCGCCAGCCAGGTCTCGGCTGCAACAGTTTAATGATTCATTTGAGGATGATTGTGTTGATAATTGTTTAAAGGCGCGGAACATTGAGGTCATATATCCCTATGCATCATTATCATTTATCACTAACAATCCTTCCCTACTTCCCCGTGTGATAAAATCCCCATCCCTTTCCAAGTCTCTCTTCGTTACAAAATACATCAGATACCGTACCTAATCAAAAGTTTAAAAAGTAGTATTTTACAGAGATAAATAGCAAGCGCAATGTTAGAGGGTGTGTTGTTATGGTTGTAGTCAGACACGGACATTTGTGTATCTGTTTCAGGGGCGAGATAATCCCCAACGATACTAACTGCAATCATCAGCCGCTTGATAAGAGCAATATCATGTTTCACTTGACATTATATCGAATTAAATTGGAAGTGCGTCTTACAGTGACTTAATCTCGCAGCGCGTCCCCCTAGAACATGGGCGCCCGCAGGATTTTTTCAGGGGGAGGAGGGCAAGTAAAATTTACAGTTTCCTTACTTACCTGTCACCCTCCTCCTCCCCCTCCACCCACCCCTACCCCCCCCCTCCCACCACCCAAAAAAATCGTTTCAATTCTTACTTGCTTCGTGAAATTCATTATTTGACCGTTCTAAAACCGTTGGCTACTTTGTTGCAAGAATGGGAGGAATATTTTGTATGAGTATTTGTCCTTAAAAGTTCGCTTAAAAATGATGTTGTTAATCCAGTTCGACAACTTTCTGAATAACTGGAAATATTTTGAAATAATCCCTAAGTACTAAGTTAAATTAAACTGTGGAAATATCCCTACATCTGAATCAGACCAATTATTTAAATAGCACTATTTCCAAATACGGAACGGTATCTAGTTTGTACTGCAGATCATCACGTTTTTCCTCTTCTACACAACCAATCAGAAATACTTCGCATTGCTCTTATTAGAATCATAAAACACTTCTAGCCTACGAAGTGATAAAGTCGTAGCGTGAGCCTATGGTTTTAGTGAAAATTAGTTTTGGCAATAAAAATATATCGATTGATTTTTATTAACCACTAAGTAAAATAGATAAAAACCAGTATATCACGTACTTTTTACTACCGGAATTCGCATTCTCAAGTGGCAGAAGACTGAAACACGAGGAATGGTGATACGAACGTAAACAAACCACTGCTTTCAATGTGTAATTGAGCGTTATGTTCAAGCTTTTCTCTGTAGATAAAAAGAAACTAACAGATATGGTACAAATCCGTAGATTTTTCTAAAATTATCAAGTGATATTTCGCCGTATTATTTTTCCTAAATGTAAGACATACTGTAAGATCGAATGCGTCATGTCACTCGACCGACTTCGAAGAAATGCGCAGATCGGCTTTTTCCAGGCCATTGAGTATTCTTTTGTACCTGTGACGTACATAATATACTGTCTAACGAATCTAATACAAATACTTCTTTTTTTAAATTTATTTATATTCAGGCTACCCTTAAAGAGGGAAAAATTAACCATCTTATCTTATATATAAAAGTGAAAGTCTGTATGTATGTGGCTATGTGAGTATATTGGTTCCGTATACAAATCTACACCGTTCCACAAATCTCAACCAAATTTTGCATACACATAGTTTAGGACCCAGAAGGAACCACTGGCTACATGCATTTTCGATAGTCTTTCTCATTCATCTGATTTCGGCCCTTTTGCACTCAAGCAAAGACTAATCAAATCATGAAATTAACTCATGAAGGAATGGCAAGGCAGGACGTTTCCTTGGCAACATAGCTCAAGTCGAGACACGGCCGACTGGATGCGAGTTGCGCTCGCCACTACCGGTATAGAAAATGAGGTTCTTTACTTGAAATCCTGTTAGTTACTCAACTGCTCACACAGCACTGTCAACCCAGTGTAGCATAACAAAGACTTGACACTATTTGTCAATATAATTTCCGCAATATCAAAACGCAAATTATGTCACAAAATATAATAGCGTGATATTAAATGACAGAAACTAAACATACCTTTACACCTTCCGTTAGGTAGTCAGCCCGAAGGCTGGTTGGGTCCTCAAAAAGTACCGCCGTTAGGTTATGTGGCAGCACTATAGTGAGGCGTACTAGGCAATATGAGGAGTGAGGTAGTTTGCCATTGCTTTCCTCAATGAGTCAGAACAGCAGTTCTAACCCTACAAGTAGAACCCTTTACAGCATCCACAAGCACTGACTGTGTCCTGAATGCCATTACTAAGCACCACCCATACCTCAGTAGCTTCCATATAAGCACAGCTATGAGTAAGACTGAGACAGCGGTGAAAAGCCACATTTTACTATAGCCTGTGCCAACAGACAAATGCAAATGTACTGCATTCATCAAGAGATGGCAAACAGGCCTCTTTGCACCTTATTAAAATAGAATTCCATTAGGTACACTTCATTTTTATAAAACTTCATGAACTTTCCTGCTGAGCGGTTAGTACAGAAGTTATTTGGAAGCGACCGGTATTTCGGCTTCCGCAATAATATTCGTAATCGGTGATACCAATTTCTCTACAATGATGCTGGCAAGACCGCTGCTGCGGTGAGGTTCATGAGTAGAGAGGATTACAGTTCTGAGAAATGCAATCCAAACATTTCATACAATAAATTGTTTCTTCTGTGAATACAACTTAAACCAGACTTTCAGTTTTCATTGTCGGAAAAGTGATTGGTGCAATATTGCGGTGGTATTGCTGGAGTGATTCTCTTCCAAACTGTAATAATGCCAATAGCTACCTACGGACTCAACATTATATGGGATACTCTTACTGTCATAGGAAACACTAGAAACAATCAAGGCCCGCTACATGAAAAGAGTGCTGGGAATAGGAATAACAGCACCATCAAGACTGACTCATATTATGATTAGTGAGAACTTCTTCATAGAAGATACAAGGTTGCAGTTGCATCTTCCAAACACAAAAAGGTATATGAGTAAACCTTTCAAATATTACTTGGAAAAGGGAACAACATTTGGACAGACGTCATACTGACACAAAACTGGAGACAATCCAACTATAAACTGAGACACGCCATCACACGATTTGTAGTACCCGGGTTTCACCACAAGCTATGCACCAACAAAAGATTTCATTACCCAAATGAGGACTGTGTGAGTGAATTATGTCATAATCAATGTTCCCGATATCATGCGAATATGTGCAAAAAAGGACTAATATCACTAACGAAATTGTGCAGTGATTAGATATAGGCAAATAATATTATTTTCAGATGTATTATGTATTTTCTCTGGCTATTTTGATGCAATAAACATTTCATTCATTCATTCATTCATTGTCGGAAAAGATATTGCTGAAATTGTAATTTGATGATGATAGTTGATGTTAAAGTGCCTAACATGGAGGTTATAGGTCTTTAATTCTTTGGGGTGATAATGAAAAATTATGATAAAATGAACACTAGAACTAACAAGAAGTTCCGTGAAGAACTATACAGCCTACTTTTCATGCCAATGATTATTCTACAGTATATGAACCTATCTAGAATAATGACGGAATTAAGTTGGTAATATCGAAATATCTAATTAGTTCAAAATATACCTGGTATAATGTAGCCTAATAGAGCACTACAGTTGGCAGCCCTGGTGACTGAATATATTCTTAGTTCCACCTCTTAAGGTACAGAATACAAAATTTGGTTGAAGTACAATGGACGTTACATGCAGTTAGACACTGGATCTATCAGCACGCGTAAATGCATGTTGCCAACAACACCATGCGTGTGCTGGTCAGAAATAATCTGAATTATTATGATATCTTGTTGTGCCAATTTTGGATGAAATCCATTTGTTAGTATAGAAGTTACATGTATTTTAAAATTGGACATATCAGCAGGCATAGAATCATGTTGGCAGCACTGCCTTGTATTAATTACTCCAAATTAATCTAGAATGTCAGGTGCTATACGTGTGAAAAGTATAGAGCTGTTGGCTTGCATACTTTCTGATATATTGATATTCGGGTAAAAAGAATATAGACAGCATTTATTAACAGTTGGCAGCCCTGATTGCTCTTAACAATACTTATAGTCATATCTGTTATGGTACACATATCACATACGAAATTTGGTTGAAATCCAACTGATAGTATAGAAGTTACATGTATTTAAAAATTGGTACTATCAGCAGGCATATAATCATGTTGGTAGAACTGACGTATATAAGTTACTCCAAATTAATCTAAAATGTCAGAATATACGTGTGCATAGTTTAAAGCTGTTGGCTTGCATACTTTCTGATATATTGGTATTTGGATATAAAAAATAGAGAGATCAATTATTAACAGTTGGCAGACCTGGTGGCTCTTAAGAATACGCTCAGTCATATCTGTTTATGTACAGATATTACTTACAAAATTTGGTTGAAATCGAATTGATAGTGTAGAAGTTATATGCATTTAAACATTGGACCTATCAGAAGGCTTAAAATTATTTTGGCAACACTGTCATGGTTGGCCTCCTGGATATTAAACTGAAATAGTATTATCTACATGTGTGCCAATTTTGGAATAGCTCCCATGCATACCTTGCAAGATATCCGACATGGAGCTCAAATTTCTAGTGCGTTTTTTCAGCAGTTGGTAGCACTGACATCATATTCAAATATGGACGTGAGCTATTCCGGTGCAGATCTTTACTCATACTAAATTTGGTTTTGATTGCTGCAGCCGTTTAGGTTTTGATAGGGGGCGGGGGGGGGGACACACACACAGCCAGACAGACAGAAGGACAGACAGACAGAAGGACAGACAGACACACATTTTCCCGGATCGATCTCATAAGTCTACATTTTCCTCATTTTTGCAAAATGTGAAAAGTAGGCTAAAAATAACTACAACTTACAACCAAATTAAGGATTAGGAGAATAAAAGGACAAAAAGGAAGGAATAAGGGAAATAAAATGCAGGTAAAAGAAATGCTCTCAACCCCCTAATAATGAGAATTGATGGATTTGGAAAGGTGTGTCATGAAAGGCAGATATGAAGGGAGGTAGGAGAGAGTCCGCCCCAGAATGACTGGAAAAAGGGGAAAAAAAAAAAAAAAGATCCAGCTCAGGTATACTCCCAAAATCAACAGCCGTGAGCCCTTGAGGGTGTAGCACCTGCAGTGGTGGAACTTTGAAGAATGAGGGTATCAAGAAAGATGAAACAAGGTCAAATTAAGGCTGGAATTTGAAAGACTCCTTAGACCTCAGAGATCCTAATACCTTCAGGGTCGGAAGAGGACAAGAGTTGATCAAGGGAGGCCGACAGTAAATATGCCAGAGAGGACCCCGGCACAATTAAGTGGAAGCAATCGCGAATTCAGCTGGGTTCCCCTCATCGCTAACCATCGTCCCATAAGTTGTATGCTCCTGAAGGAGGGGGGTATCGTAATGTCGTAAGTGAACGAGAGGTGACCAAGGGTGGTCGACAGGAAAGATGACAGAAGGGAGCCCGGTACAAGTAAGTGGAAGCAATACCGCACTCAGCTGGGGTCCCGTGGTCACCAAACCCACATCCCATTAGTCGCGAGCCCTTGGGGGATGTACTGAAGAATTATTCAACAGAATCGCAAGAAAACATTATGATACCCATTTTTAGAAGATAACTTACGGGTATGCACTGGACGGTTGATTCCGTAGTTAATTGGATATCATCGTAGGTCTCAGAGGCAAATATGTCTGTTAGTATTACACTCACCGGTGTATCGCAGGTTCTTATCTTATTTTCTATAAGGAGAAGATATCAATTCAAAGGTACAATTTATTAATACTTCTGGATGCCATTTTACATAGGGCCTTCTATGAAAACAATTGACATTCCAATATCAAATAATGCAAAGAGTAGCCTACAGACAAAACTTAACATCCTCCCACCTTGAGTTGCAGGACAACTCAACACAGTCCTACGTCCTCCAAGTATCGAAACGTTCTCTCTAAGAGCCCTCAATAATCCTTGCGCACTCACATGACACATCTCTTCGTGTTTCTCTAGGATCATCTTTACAACTTCATGATTTGCAGGCAAAATAATAGGATATCTGAAATTGTCATTTAGACTTTCACGGCCCGCGTTACTATTCATAATGTTGAATTTTGGGCTTATGCCGTGTTTATTATATTAAAACACGGCATAAGCCCAAAATTCAACATTATGAATAGGATATCTGAAGTTAATTCTGTCTTTTATTTGCGTAATCTTGGTTTTCATCCGTACAATTCCATCTTCATCTGTGTAGGGTCTTAAAGATGAAATGCGAGGACTCTCAACATCAACATTAGCTTCTCGCTGAATATATTTCAGCACTATCTTTTCAACATCATTAAATTCCGATACTGAAAGATCTCCCTGCCTTTTGTGATTGTCTTTCTTACAATTGTTCAAGAAACGGCATATCCACGCTATCACGCGTATCACCTTCCGATATCGTGAAAAATACGCATACCACCACCTTACATTGATTGGCTCATCCTTGTTGGTACAGGTTACAGAAGATGTCACACGTTTTTTCTTTTCATTTCTTACCTCTTCTTCATCAGAGATGGGTCTAGCACTAGGCCACATAGTAGATGGTTGCTTAAACCAAACAGGGCCCTCCCACCATCTGGACTCGAACAAATGTTGTCCTGAACAACCTCTGGATGGGAGATCTGCTGGATTCATACTACCAGGTAAATGTCGCCATTGCCCTTGTCCAGTCAATCTCCTAATTTCCGTCACTGGATTGTAGATAAATACTTCTCACTCTTCATTTCTATGAATCCAAGACAGGACAGTGGAGGAGTCACTCCAATAATACATAGTCATGTCTGGGATTGAAATATCCTTAACCACAAAAGCACATAACCTAGCCCCTATTGTAGCAGCTAGCAACTCAAGTCGGGGAATAGTCATTTTCTTTACAGGTGCCACCCGAGATTTGGCTTGCACTAACTGTATGGATACCCCAAGACTCGTTTAAACTCGAATAAATACTGCTGCTGCATAAGTAGCCTGACTAGCATCACAATACATGTGCACGCTACATTCACCAATATGTACAATCCCATCTGTTATCCATCTAGGAACTTGAACACAAGCTACATACTTTAAATCATTGAGCCAGTCTTTAAACTTCTGTTTGATGTGTTCATCAACCTCAGCATCCCTCGCTACTTTGGATTCCCAAGTTTGTTGCAATAAGATCTTGGGACAAAGAGATACTGGACACGAAAATCCTATAGGATCATATATACGCTGAGCGACAGAAAGAATCACTCTTTTGGTTATCACTTCTATGTGAATATTCTTAAAACATTTAGGATCTATCTGCAGTGTATCTGCACAACGATTCCAGCTAAGTCCTAAAACATTTGATGTTTCAACAGGGATCGCTGCTAATATCTCAATAGGTATCGTATACTCCCATCTCAGGCCAGAACATTGTATACGCTACATAAAGGGGCTCTTTAGTCTCAGTGGCATTTCTTTATGAATAAATTCAAATTCAAATTAAAAAGAAAATCCCCTCAAATCAAATTTCCGAACAGCCATTAGTCTTTGAGCTTCCACTCCCACCTGGTGGTAAGCCTCGTAACAACCATCAGACTTTAATTTATGCACTGTTGATTTCAGCCTTTTCTTTGCAAAGTTGTAATTGCTTGGCAATGGGGAGTGTCCTTCTACCCAAGGCATATGTACTTCGTAACGACCTTCTGAAATGACACACACTGTATCCAGGAAGTGTTTCTTTGTTGCAGCAGCTAACTCTTCTTTGCATTTCTTCTCCACAGGATCTGTAATTCCAAGTACATCTAAGCTCCATAAGTCTGATATGCTATCGCCTTTAACAAACAGAGAATTCCCCATCATAGTAGTATTCTTAGCTCTCGATCCACCGGGCACCTTCCCCATTAAGGTCCAAACTAGACGAGTTTCAATGGCAACAAGGCCTGATGCTAACTCTTCACGACGACCTGTTAGTAATCTTCCTGCAACGTCTGCTCCTATAAGGACTGATATCGGGTCATCAGTGCAGCCAACATCCGTCAGTGAAATGTCTTTCTTCTTTACTTCTGTCATCCATGGCCCATTTTCAACGGAAGGAATCTCTTGACATATAACAGGCTGATCTAAGGCCGTAAAGTTGCAAGAGAAACCTCCGCTAAGGTTACCTAACCTTATCTGGTAACAATGATGTTTGCAACTTTCAGTATTTATACCTCCAAACAATGAATGGATTACAGCTTCTTCCCATTGAGGTAAATACTGCATTTCTTTCGCAATATCCTTCAATATATAGGACTTCTGAGATCCTGTGTCAATGAGAGCCTGTTCACAAGATTCTTGACAGTCAGATGCTATCTTTACCCTCAAAGTTTGTAAGAAAACTTTGGGACTGTGGGAGAAATTCGCCAATGCTACATTTCCAAAATCAGACTTGGTTGTTGTGTCAATATGAGGCTTCAATTCCTCACACATCAAAGTCACATGATGTTTTCCACACACACAACATCTTAAAACAGCTCGACCTTTTTTAGTTACATGCCCTGGCTTCAAACAAGAAAAACAACAACCTCTCTGCATAGCGTATAGAAGAGAAAGTGACGCGACTTGTGGAGTTTGTATGGTCCAGACGCTAGGTGGCTCTAGCGTCGGCTAGCGCTGAGTGAGGACGGTATCAATACAAGCAGTTGAATGTTACTTTTCAGTAACTGAATGTTATCAGCTTACACTACGTTGTATTAGACAAGATGATCCAAATATAAAATTCTCCGCACTGAGTATATACAACTCTAACGTCCGTTGTGTTAATTATGAAACATCAGATTGCGTCATAGGTTCATATAATAAGGAAATAAAACATTCTGACGGGGGTCAAAATGTAACTGAATGTATGAAAATCGTAAAGCTACAGACCATTCACTACTGCACAAATAAAGTAAATATAATATAATACAGTATAATGACAAACTCACCCATATAACTTATAGCTCTCAGTTGTCCGAAGCTTTGGACAGCTTACGCGATGATTTTCCAGACTTAGAAGTTGACTGCTCTTTCCTAATTTCTTTCGTACGAAAGAAAAAGCGCACTTCATGAAATGAAAAACGAGTTTTCCAATAAGGTCCAGTTTATGTTCCATACACCATCAAAAAATCACGGCCCTAAAACAATCTCATCAATGCTGTCCTAACACTCATAAAATATATCAACCCACAAATTTGAAAGGGAAGACAATTCCATTTCAACGACTACTTCGACCTGTAAAAGAACGTTGAAGACACTGTCTGACGGTTGAGTTAGGTAACTAAGGGCATTTATTGTGCCAAAGTCCTTTATATTAGTGAAAGTTGCAGCTGTTGTGTCCGACGGCCTTTTCACTTTAAAGGGTTGTTGCACACTTCACACAGCTGATCCCTTTCCTTAGTTGCTTGACAATATACCCGGCTAGATAGTGTGGGACAGCACCAGGCTTCAACCTCCATCTCATTCTCGCCATTTCGACTGTCTTTCCTTCTATAATGAAAGTGTCCGTTTTTATAAGGAAATTATCGGAGCGATGTTTGTCACATAGCCTGCATATGACTTACTTGACAATTTAATGTCTTTCCTCGGAATGGCCTTAGCCCATTTAAATACATCATCTTCGGCTTTTGGAGGTCTAAAAAAGTGCCTACCTGTTGCAGATGACTTGTCGTATCCAGATCGGCACCCGGGAACAAAACAACACGGCATATTCACTTACACAGTTTTGTTTGACGAATCTTACCAGGTTATAATTCACTCGACAGCACAAACGTAAAGAAATAAGTGTAAAGGCTTACAAATACTAAACACACCAGTGTCATAACGTATGTATTATTTCACTATCGCTTCTTGATCGCATACACTTTTCAACACCAAGAAATAAGGACTAAACACGGCAGCATTTCCATGTTTTCAAACTCGCGAGCGCTTAGAAAGTGTCTCCAGCCAGCCACAACCAACCGCTGCGCAGTCTACCGGCGGGCGCAGCAACTACCCATACTAAAGATACGGCAAACTCGGGAGTCGGCACACTTTCTCTTCTAAACGCTATGCTCTCTGTTTCAGTATTTTCTGCTTCTCTTCTACATTCATGCTTTGAGCTGTGAAACAGTCAGAACTATTATGAGACTTGTCACAAAATATACAAGTCTTCTTCACTTCTTTAACATCTCCAGTTGAAAATAGTCCGGCTGCTGTAGGTACGTTCTCTTTAGGATAGACTTTGTGAATTGATCTCTTATTGACACTAGTTTTAGCTTCACAGCGTCCTAAACCAAAACCAGTCAGAGCAAGTGTAGTTCTTTCTACCCCTTCTTCTTCTGTTCTCAGAAACTCCATCAAGTTGCTGAGTCTTTCTTTAGCATCCTTCATCTCCCCCCTACTAGCACTTCTATGCCATGCTTTCAAAAACTCTTCAGGGAAGCATGACTCTATTAAAGGGAATAGCATAGCAGAACATGTATATGTCGTGACACCTAGTGTTTCAAGAGCTCTCAAATATGATTCAAGTTTATCATACAGTGAAGCCAAAACTATTGATTCCTTTGATTGATGGGTAGACAAAATTAGCTTCAAAACTTCTCTAACATACACCTCAACTAACATGTTTCCATGTTTTCAAACTCGCGAGCGGGAGAGCTGTACAGCGTTGCTGTGATGGAGCCCATCACTTCCGAGCGAGGCACGCCATGATGCGTGTTGGGCTCCATTTCGGCAACGCTGTACAGCTTTTCTGGGAGTGGGTAGCTGGTGAACGATGTGTTATTTCCGCCTACAAATACAAACCGATATAAAATAAGTGAGTTAATTTACGTATTTCACAGTCATACAGCTTAACTTTCTGATGTATAAGAATTACATCGCGACCAAGAACTACATTTTCCATCCACCCTGAGCCGAGAAAAAGTTACCATACAAAAATGATAACAACTTTTTTTCTTGGACACGCAAAATTTTGAAATTATTAAACCGGTTATACAACATTCCAGTGTATAATGTGTTAAAATTTGGATTCGATCTGATGACGGGTTTTTGAGATAATAATTCTTAAATGTGACGCATGGTTGAAACACGCTTAAAAACGTGCACTTTTTGTGTTCCAACTGCGACAAAAATATTAAAATATAAATTAAAAATTCCAAACCTACATGAACTAACGTGCAATAGAACGACGAAAATGATGATGTTATTGGATTTTATGTAGATCTATTGGTTACTTCACAAACAAGCTTCAAACTCGAGTACACATAATACTTTGGTCGACAGTAGTCACTGCTTTGGAGTAGTTTTCAGCTGTAGGAGGAAAACTATCCACAACTTCTCTTGCTCTTGATCCCTGTGTAGTAGATTGAATTAGGTATTGGAATTTGTTCTCAGGTGCAATATCAACATCTTGATCAATCTGGCTCCAGAAGGGCAACCATTCCCTTACATCACCTCCAAATTTTCTTAATTCCAGTTTGGGCAACTTAAACTTTCTCTCTTGTTGATGATTAGCGCTGGGAACACTTCCATCACAGTCATAATTAGCGAGTATCTGTGACGTTCTTACCTTCATATCAAGAAACTTACTGCGATAATCTTCTGCCACCTCCATTTCATTGTCAAAATCAACCTCGTCATCATCTAGCATCAAGTCCATTATTTTGGCATCTGATTCTTGCAGTTCCGCGGCTCTTTCTTCAATCATAGTAAAAGAGACTTGCACAGCAATCATATCCATCTGCGATGCTTTCATTGCATCTTTCAACTTATTTAAAGCTCTCGTAAACGCCGTTCGAAAAGCTCTTCTCTGACGCACTAATCGGTCCATGTGTCTTCCTTTAATATTATTTTGAGTGCCGAAAAAGCGTCCTGTTACTGGTCGCCAATATGTTAGTATTACCATAGCGTATAGAAGAGAAAGTGACGCGACTTGTGGAGTTTGTATGGTCCAGACGCTAGGTGGCTCTAGCGTCGGCTAGCGCTGAGTGAGGACGGTATCAATACAAGCAGTTGAATGTTACTTTTCAGTAACTGAATGTTATCAGCTTACACTACGTTGTATTAGACAAGATGATCCAAATATAAAATTCTCCGCACTGAGTATATACAACTCTAACGTCCGTTGTGTTAATTATGAAACATCAGATTGCGTCATAGGTTCATATAATAAGGAAATAAAACATTCTGACGGGGGTCAAAATGTAACTGAATGTATGAAAATCGTAAAGCTACAGACCATTCACTACTGCACAAATAAAGTAAATATAATATAATACAGTATAATGACAAACTCACCCATATAACTTATAGCTCTCATTGTCCGAAGCTTTGGACAGCTTACGCGATGATTTTCCAGACTTAGAAGTTGACTGCTCTTTCCTAATTTCTTTCGTACGAAAGAAAAAGCGCACTTCATGAAATGAAAAACGAGTTTTCCAATAAGGTCCAGTTTATGTTCCATACACCATCAAAAAATCACGGCCCTAAAACAATCTCATCAATGCTGTCCTAACACTCATAAAATATATCAACCCACAAATTTGAAAGGGAAGACAATTCCATTTCAACGACTACTTCGACCTGTAAAAGAACGTTGAAGACACTGTCAGACGGTTGAGTTAGGTAACTAAGGACATTTATTGTGCCAAAGTCCTTTATATTAGTGAAAGTTGCAGCTGTTGTGTCCGACGGCCTTTTCACTTTAAAGGGTTGTTGCACACTTCACACAGCTGATCCCTTTCCTTAGTTGCTTGACAATATACCCGGCTAGATAGTGTGGGACAGCACCAGGCTTCAACCTCCATCTCATTCTCGCCATTTCGACTGTCTTTCCTTCTATAATGAAAGTGTCCGTTTTTATAAGGAAATTATCGGAGCGATGTTTGTCACATAGCCTGCATATGACTTACTTGACAATTTAATGTCTTTCCTCGGAATGGCCTTAGCCCATTTAAATACATCATCTTCGGCTTTTGGAGGTCTAAAAAAGTGCCTACCTTTTGCAGATGACTTGTCGTATCCAGATCGGCACCCGGGAACAAAACAACACGGCATATTCACTTACACAGTTTTGTTTGACGAATCTTACCAGGTTATAATTCACTCGACAGCACAAACGTAAAGAAATAAGTGTAAAGGCTTACAAATACTAAACACACCAGTGTCATAACGTATGTATTATTTCACTATCGCTTCTTGATCGCATACACTTTTCAACACCAAGAAATAAGGACTAAACACGGCAGCATTTCCATGTTTTCAAACTCGCGAGCGCTTAGAAAGTGTCTCCAGCCAGCCACAACCAACCGCTGCGCAGTCTACCGGCGGGCGCAGCAACTACCCATACTAAAGATACGGCAAACTCGGGAGTCGGCACACTTTCTCTTCTAAACGCTATGCTCTCTGTTTCAGTATTTTCTGCTTCTCTTCTACATTCATGCTTTGAGCTGTGAAACAGTCAGAACTATTATGAGACTTGTCACAAAATATACAAGTCTTCTTCACTTCTTTAACATCTCCAGTTGAAAATAGTCCGGCTGCTGTAGGTACGTTCTCTTTAGGATAGACTTTGTGAATTGATCTCTTATTGACACTAGTTTTAGCTTCACAGCGTCCTAAACCAAAACCAGTCAGAGCAAGTGTAGTTCTTTCTACCCCTTCTTCTTCTGTTCTCAGAAACTCCATCAAGTTGCTGAGTCTTTCTTTAGCATCCTTCATCTCCCCCCTACTAGCACTTCTATGCCATGCTTTCAAAAACTCTTCAGGGAAGCATGACTCTATTAAAGGGAATAGCATAGCAGAACATGTATATGTCGTGACACCTAGTGTTTCAAGAGCTCTCAAATATGATTCAAGTTTATCATACAGTGAAGCCAAAACTATTGATTCCTTTGATTGATGGGTAGACAAAATTAGCTTCAAAACTTCTCTAACATACACCTCAACTAACAAGTCGTCCCTTCCGAACCTCGATTTCAGACTACTGTCGACCAAAGTATAATGTGCACTCGAGTTTTAAGGTTGTTTGTGAAGTAACCAATAGACCTTCATAAAATCCAATAACATCATCATTTTCGTCGTTCTATTGCACGTTAGTTCATGTAGGTTTGGAATTTTTAATTTATATTTTAATATTTTTTTGTCGCAGTTGGAGCACAAAAAGTGCACGTTTTTAAGCGTGTTTCAACCATGCGTCACATTTAAGAATTATTATCTCAAAAACCCGTCATCAGATCGAATCCAAATTTTAACACAATATACATTGGAATGTTGTATAACTGGATTATTAATTTCAAAATTTTGCGTGTCCAAGAAAAAAAGTTGTTATCATTTTTGTAAGGTAACTTTTTCTCGGCTCGGGGTGGTTGGAAAATGTAGTTCTTGGTTGCGATGTAATCCTTATACATCAAAAAGTTAAGCTGTATGACTGTGAAATACGTAAATTAACTCACTTATTTTATATCGGTTTGTATTTGTAGGCGGAAATAACACATCGTTCACCAGCTACCCACTCCCGGGAGAGCTGTACAGCGTTGCTGTGATGGAGCCCATCACTTCCGAGCGAGGCACGCCATGATGCGTGTTGGGCTCCATTTCGGCAACGCTGTACAGCTTTTCTGGGAGTGGGTAGCTGGTGAACGATGTGTTATTTCCGCCTACAAATACAAACCGATATAAAATAAGTGAGTTAATTTACGTATTTCACAGTCATACAGCTTAACTTTCTGATGTATAAGAATTACATCGCGACCAAGAACTACATTTTCCATCCACCCTGAGCCGAGAAAAAGTTACCATACAAAAATGATAACAACTTTTTTTCTTGGACACGCAAAATTTTGAAATTATTAAACCGGTTATACAACATTCCAGTGTATAATGTGTTAAAATTTGGATTCGATCTGATGACGGGTTTTTGAGATAATAATTCTTAAATGTGACGCATGGTTGAAACACGCTTAAAAACGTGCACTTTTTGTGTTCCAACTGCGACAAAAATATTAAAATATAAATTAAAAATTCCAAACCTACATGAACTAACGTGCAATAGAACGACGAAAATGATGATGTTATTGGATTTTATGTAGATCTATTGGTTACTTCACAAACAAGCTTCAAACTCGAGTACACATAATACTTTGGTCGACAGTAGTCACTGCTTTGGAGTAGTTTTCAGCTGTAGGAGGAAAACTATCCACAACTTCTCTTGCTCTTGATCCCTGTGTAGTAGATTGAATTAGGTATTGGGATTTGTCCTCAGGTGCAATATCAACATCTTGATCAATCTGGCTCCAGAAGGGCAACCATTCCCTTACATCACCTCCAAATTTTCTTAATTCCAGTTTGGGCAACTTAAACTTTCTTTCTTGTTGATGATTAGCGCTGGGAACACTTCCATCACAGTCATAATTAGCGAGTATCTGTGACGTTCTTACCTTCATATCAAGAAACTTACTGCGATAATCTTCTGCCACCTCCATTTCATTGTCAAAATCAACCTCGTCATCATCTAGCATCAAGTCCATTATTTTGGCATCTGATTCTTGCAGTTCCGCGGCTCTTCCTTCAATCATAGTAAAAGAGACTTGCACAGCAATCATATCCATCTGCGATGCTTTCATTGCATCTTTCAACTTATTTAAAGCTCTCGTAAACGCCGTTCGAAAAGCTCTTCTCTGACGCACTAATCGGTCCATGTGTCTTCCTTTAATATTATTTTGAGTGCCGAAAAAGCGTCCTGTTACTGGTCGCCAATATGTTAGTATTACCATAGCGTATAGAAGAGAAAGTGACGCGACTTGTGGAGTTTGTATGGTCCAGACGCTAGGTGGCTCTAGCGTCGGCTAGCGCTGAGTGAGGACGGTATCAATACAAGCAGTTGAATGTTACTTTTCAGTAACTGAATGTTATCAGCTTACACTACGTTGTATTAGACAAGATGATCCAAATATAAAATTCTCCGCACTGAGTATATACAACTCTAACGTCCGTTGTGTTAATTATGAAACATCAGATTGCGTCATAGGTTCATATAATAAGGAAATAAAACATTCTGACGGGGGTCAAAATGTAACTGAATGTATGAAAATCGTAAAGCTACAGACCATTCACTACTGCACAAATAAAGTAAATATAATATAATACAGTATAATGACAAACTCACCCATATAACTTATAGCTCTCAGTTGTCCGAAGCTTTGGACAGCTTACGCGATGATTTTCCAGACTTAGAAGTTGACTGCTCTTTCCTAATTTCTTTCGTACGAAAGAAAAAGCGCACTTCATGAAATGAAAAACGAGTTTTCCAATAAGGTCCAGTTTATGTTCCATACACCATCAAAAAATCACGGCCCTAAAACAATCTCATCAATGCTGTCCTAACACTCATAAAATATATCAACCCACAAATTTGAAAGGGAAGACAATTCCATTTCAACGACTACTTCGACCTGTAAAAGAACGTTGAAGACACTGTCAGACGGTTGAGTTAGGTAACTAAGGGCATTTATTGTGCCAAAGTCCTTTATATTAGTGAAAGTTGCAGCTGTTGTGTCCGACGGCCTTTTCACTTTGAAGGGTTGTTGCACACTTCACACAGCTGATCCCTTTCCTTAGTTGCTTGACAATATACCCGGCTAGATAGTGTGGGACAGCACCAGGCTTCAAACTCCATCTCATTCTCGCCATTTCGACTGTCTTTCCTTCTATAATGAAAGTGTACGTTTTTATAAGGAAATTATCGGAGCGATGTTTGTCACATAGCCTGCATATGACTTACTTGACAATTTAATGTCTTTCCTCGGAATGGCCTTAGCCCATTTAAATAAATCATCTTCGGCTTTTGGAGGTCTAAAAAAGTGCCTACCTGTTGCAGATGACTTGTCGTATCCAGATCGGCACCCGGGAACAAAACAACACGGCATATTCACTTACACAGTTTTGTTTGACGAATCTTACCAGGTTATAATTCACTCGACAGCACAAACGTAAAGAAATAAGTGTAAAGGCTTACAAATACTAAACACACCAGTGTCATAACGTATGTATTATTTCACTATCGCTTCTTGATCGCATACACTTTTCAACACCAAGAAATAAGGACTAAACACGGCAGCATTTCCATGTTTTCAAACTCGCGAGCGCTTAGAAAGTGTCTCCAGCCAGCCACAACCAACCGCTGCGCAGTCTACCGGCGGGCGCAGCAACTACCCATACTAAAGATACGGCAAACTCGGAAGTCGGCACACTTTCTCTTCTAAACGCTATGGTATTACACTCACCGGTGTATCGCAGGTTCTTATCTTATTTTCTATAAGGAGAAGATATCAATTCAAAGGTACAATTTATTAATACTTCTGGATGCCATTTTACCTAGGGCCTACTATGAAAACAATTGACATTCGAAAATCAAATAATGCAAACAGTAGCCTACAGACAAAACTTAACAATGTCCATATCGTGTGCGTTACTAGCAGTGGTCAAGTACTATCCCGGCAAGACCAACTACAATACTCAGACCTTAATGCAGGTATCGAAAGTGTGAAAATGGCGTATGCGGAAGCCCGAGATATTGTTTGTTTACATTCGTTGCTGGGATACAATATTAGCTTTGATTAGCTTCGTTTGATGAAAGTTGGGATAAACTATAGCTCATCTGTAATATTTAATGTCTTCAGTATGTCTGTTAAGTCCAGTTCGCGTTAATGTACTGCAATCGTATGTGATAATACGCTTATTATGGACTGGTTCGACTGTGTGATGATTGTTCAGTCGACAGATGGCATTGTGTCATTTACTGCAGATGTTGAAGTACCTAAGACTAAAGCATTAATAGAAGTGTCTCAAGAATATACACCGCAATGAATTGCTAGTTAGTGACAATATAATAATATCTTAGTACACTTCAGTACCGGTAGTGTCGAACTTCAGATCGTAAAGGGAAAACGCAATGAGCTTCTACGACAAGACCAAACCGTTGACGTTATCTTAAACGCTCAGCTTCATGTGCCTCCGTAAATCCATACCAGTCTAGCAGATGTTCTACACTGCCTTGTATACACGCCAAATATTACAGTGAACTTCTGTTTTATCGGTTAAGGAAGATGTTTCCCCTGTGCCAAACAGTGAACTCATTGTGTTCCGTCATTATTCATACTTTTGTGATTCTTACAGCTTGCAAATTATTTTTTATTGTGATGTGTGTAATAAATTGTTATGAGTACCTTGCTAATATTATGTACTTATATTGCGAGATGGTGTGCCGCGATAATTCCGTAAGAGGGAGATGGTGCTTTCCTACCTACATTACTTTACTAAATCTACTATTTTCAGCGTACAACTATTCCAAACGGTAACAGCGAATGTTTAATAGGTTTGATTGTAACATATTATCGTGTCCTTTGTGTGTGGTAATCTCCATAATTATGTTCAGATATCCACACGACAACTTCTTTGCATATTTCAATCAACTAATTTGGTGTGATGCTTTAGCCGAGATTTTAGACAATTCTACGAGAGGTCTTAATTGAATTTTATCTCTATAGCGTTGGTTCGATTATTTCAGGCCACTATTCTCATTCCGATTGTGTACACAAATACTCTGCATGTGCTGGGACAACAATTCAGTAACCGGGTACTTTCTTCTCTCCTAATGCTAATAATATTAATCTATAATTACTAAACTTAAATACAGATCGTGATAACTAGCCATAAGTTTCTTATTCAACCACAGAAACAGTGAGAGTATTGTAGCTGCCCCTTGTGTGAAGACGAAGAAACCTATAATTCGAGGCCAGCACTATATAGATAAATTAATTCAGGTAAGTCTAAATTATTGATGCATATTTCTTCGGAACCTAGTCTCGTCTTGTGATATCTTTTATGCTCTTAGGTGAGTAAAAATAATAATTTACACGAACTGTGACAACCCCGATGACATGATCCTAGCTATCGGTAGGGCAACCATCGCCGCCATGTTTTTCTACATTAAGGTCTGAGTATTGTAGTTGGTCTTGATTCCGGCATTTGCCTGGTCAGAGTGTAGAAAAACCACACTCACGATAGTTAATCGGTGCTGGGTTAAACAGACGAAGGAGAGTTTTTGTCCGGAACAAAGTTATCGCGGGAAATCACGTTAAGTCAATCATCACACCTATCTCTGTCTTACGTAAACTCGGGAAATGAAAGCACACCTCCTATTTAAAGTGTAAAATGACAAACAACGGTATGGCATACTGGATTTGAGCAGCGGCATTCAAACCATAGTTTATAATTTTTCCCAGGATTTTACAATTTCATCAGCAAACACTCAAACATCGTAGGAATTCAGTATATTAATACCGACTACTTACAATAATTGAAACTGAAACAAAACTTCGTTGTTCTAAACGTAACACTCTGAGAAACACATTTTTAATAAACCTATTGAACAGCTGTTTATTAATCGCGCCTATTCTTGAGTGGGAGTGCATTCTATCGGCAACTAGAGGAACTTTTTCATATACACGTAATGCATGAGTTCTAACTGGGAGGGAATGGCAAGGCCGGAGCACAGTTCGCATCTAGTAGGCCGTGGACGAGACCACCAAGTATCCATCTATCTCTGTAAGTGGCCATGCCATTCCATATTCTCCACGGCGACAGTAGTTCTATCTCTGTAAGAGGGCATGGCACTCCACAGAAACAGTAGTTCAAGCTATGACTACCAGGTTTCCATCTATCTCTGTAAGAGGCCATGATACTCCATTTTCTATTAAGAATCTGAACGCCATAAAAATCTCAATACGTATTATTTTAAATGTTATTAACAGGCTTCATTGTAGGGAATTTAAATTAAAAAAGAAATATATTGGCTAACCCTACATGTGGCGTAACGTTTACAACAGCTGGAGATATCATCACGAAACTTACTACTAAGATTAAATGAGCATAAATGAATCTCTGTTGTTGATTCATTTAGAGACTTTGCTACATCATAATCATATAGCCCCATGTACTTCAGTGTGTATGGAATATTTCTGATAACATGTGCTACTGTGATGGCTGTAGTAGTGAGTGTATTAGTAATTCAAATGAGGATTGGAAAGGAGGTTGCTGTGGCCTTCAGTTAGGATCTATCGCGGTATTTGCTTCGAGTAGAAATGGGAAACCACGGAAAACAATTTCCAAGTTTTGCCTCGGGAAGTGCAGTGTAGCCCATTCCGACTATCACACCAGAATTAAAATTTCTTGACAAATCCGGGATTCAAACTCAGACTTCCAAGGCGAAAGCCGAAAATGTTAGCCGCTAATACACGTGGTCATCTAAATGACTTTTGCATTTTATGTATAATAATTGTATTTAACCCTCAGTCTTTAGGTCACAGAAACCTATGTGACATTTTTGGTCAAATTTTATACTCTAATGCCGCTGTTGTTACGAGAGAATTTGAATCTGTAGCTTATGACGAAAGGTATAACGCGTATTATGTAATATCTACTAGAATCGAAGTTTTATACTCTCCGTTAAGGTGTGTTTTACTACTGATATGTTGACGTTTATGTTTTACTAGCAGGTACCCGCGGCTTCGCTCGCGATCAAGACAATGGGGACGATGCATTATTGCTGATAATTGGTTTATTCTATTACAGCAATCGCGGCTACAGGTGGGTAGATTCAAATTCTGAGAATTCTGATACATACAGTATATAGATATGAGCAGCAAAGTGGGAATTTTATAGAGTTGTGAACACATTTGAAAATTTTAGTTTTGGTTTTGCCATCTTCTGCTGAGACATAACGATTTTGTTGGCCGGATACTCGCCAGCACGCCACATTCAGTTGTCCATGGGAAAAAATGGTTTTGTCTAAACGTACACCTGGAATGGCAAATCTATCTGAATATGGGGAATTAGAAGTATTTTTCCTTAAGGTATTCTGGGTATAATTTTGCCACACTTATTGATGATTTGAACGTCAACATGTCGCTATTAATAGACCTATAGTAAAATATCTCTCACCTTGGTCGCTGATGTACATTATGCAGTCACTTCCAGTGTTACATCCCAGGGATTGAAATTCTCCAACAACCCTTTTGCCTCACATGCCTCTCTAAGTAATTAAAATTCCCCATTGTTGTTGTTTGAGTCTTTAGTTTTTTGACTGGTTTGATGCAGCCCTCCATGCCTCGCTCTCCTGAGCTAATCGTTTCATTACTACATAGCTACCACACCCTACATCCGAGGCAATCTGTATAACCCTGGTCTACCCCTACAGTTCTTGTCCTTGACCCTCCCATCCATAACTAAGCTTGCTATTCCTGGATATCTTAATATGTGTCGTACCAACCTATCTCTTCTCTTCATTAGCAGTCGCCAGAAACATCTCTCCTCTCCCACTCGTCTTAATAGCTCTTCATTTGATACCCTATCTAACCATCTGATCTTCATCATTCTCCCGTAACACTACATTTCAAACGCTTCAATTCTCCTCTTTATTGCAGCACCATTATTCCAAGTTTCACTTCCTTATAGTGACTCAAAAGCTTTCAAAAATGACATCCTAATACCTAAATGTATATTCGATGTCAAGAGATTCCTTTTTGTGTAGAAATGCTTTCCTTGCCTGAGCCAACCTGCTTTTAATATCCTCTTTGCTTCGTCCATTACTGGTTATTTTGCTTCCTAAGTACCGGTAACAGAAGTCTCCTACTTCCCGTAGCGTTTCACCTGCCAATTTGATGTGGCGTATTGGCCAAGATGACGATGTCATCAGCAAATCTCAGATATGAAATTATTTCTCCTTGAATCTTCACTCCGACTTTACATTGTTCTCCAATTTCCTGATTATTGTGCTTTTAGAGATCTTTGAAATGCGTTGCCCTCGCACATGGTGTAGATGCATTGTCAAAGGAAAACATTCCATGTTACGAACATGGGCCGCATAACCAGTACCGAAAGCCTATTCTGGACAGCAGTTCCTTGAACTCAGATTTGCCAACATTTTATTGTATCTTTCCATGTGGTATGTCTCTGTACCTCAACATACAGAAGAGTGCTTTAAAAATCATGTCTTGTGTAAATTTTGGAAAATGTAGTGAGTGTGGTTTTTACCGGAGTGGATACTCGCTAGTAGAAATTCTTTTCAGTAAAATAGACTGGTTCACAATTTGGTAAGTGCACATTGAGGTATATGACGGCGGGATGCCTTAAGTGTTAAGGAAACGGCAATAGCCGCCTCAGAGCTTCGTTGCTATTGAAATTATGACCAGACCGATATTTGTACTTAACTATACGGGATTTGTGAGCCCAGTGTTTATGAAGTTGAACGTAGCTATATCGCTACCTTTATTTAATAGCCGCTACTGTAGTGTTTAAAAATTAAAGGTGGTATTAGAAGGCGCTTCCCCTAATATTTTTTACCCCTGGCACTACAGCCCATGAAGGGCCTAGGCCTATCATGCGACCGCTTCCCAGCCATTTGGCCTGTAGATATTGTGGTGACGCGTGGTCAGTGCATAGTGTCCCCTCAGCCGTTAATCTTGTTCTTCGTGACCGGCGCGCTGCCTCACAGCTACTCAATTTTCCTCACGAATCTGAGTTCAGCCCGTTGCAGCCCTCACGTCAGTGTCTAAACTCTCTGACGGAGCCGGGAATCGAACCCGGGGCCTCCGGACGGGAGGCAGGCGCGCTACACTGTTCTTATTGTGTTTATATATATCTTGAAAAAGATAATAAATGAATTGGCATTGCCTCCTAGAGGGATATATAGAAAATCGGATGTCATACCTTGAGGTAGTGTTGCCATGGAAACGGACTGGCGATTAGTTCATCAATCAGAGCGAAGATAGTTTTCTGCGAATATCTTTGAAACTGTTGGTTTTAGAGCCTTAAAATGTAGTTTTCGGTGTCCCGTAGGGACCTACCGAGTATTGTTTCTTGCATCGAGGGGAGTAAAATGAGCTTTGTCCGGTCTTTATGCGACAACTTCGATATTTTGTCCTGGTTGAGTATTTTTGGTGACTTTTCAGTTATGTTGCCCATTCCACGGGAACAATGATTTATTTCCGGACGAAAGGCAGCCTATATGTTATCCCAAGGTATAAGCTGTCTCCATTTCAAATTTCATCCAAATCCGTCCAGCCGTTTTAGTGTCAAGAGGTAACAAACTAACACACACACTCACACACACACACACACACACACACGGACACACAGATTTTCACAATTATAATATATATATATAGGGATTAATCATAATGTCCTTATACTGCATTTTTTTTATGTTGACATTTTCTACGTCTACCAGTTGTCTTTTGTATTACAAATCATTAATACAGTAAATTTTGCATGATAATGCAGATCGTTCTATGAATAATATTTCCTTCTGTTATTCGGGTTATATTGTAATTGGTAACTATCCTGCTCTATGATTCTGCTAATTTGTAATGGAAAAGGGTGTTAAATTATGAATTTAGTTCATAACAAGTCAATAACATACGGCAATTAAACTACGAATATATTATTATGCGATAATTTTCTACAAGAACCAAACTGTAAGTAATGATACTTTGCCTTAAGAATAGCGGATCCCATTAAATCAAAAATAAACACTATCAGGAAAGTAATTGTGAGACTGAGTTCTCGAAGAATTGTGTAACTTATATAGTAAATCCCTTTTTACTATTGTTGCATTCTCCGCTAAGTTATTGTATGCCACAGTACTGTAGCTTTCGACCAGGGCGAATAAAGTTATAAGTGGTGGAACTTCCGTATGAGTCAATGGTTAAGATGAAGTAGTTCTAAATTTCAACACCAGGCGCCGCGCCGAGCATATTGTCTAAAGCACATGACGGGACGGCAGTCTAGCAGTGATACATTACCGCGCGCAAATTGTACTTAAGTTTTATTTCTATGCTTGTTTTAAACTTCTGTTATAATTATGCATAGGCCTACCAGTGAAAGAGGTCCTTTCTTCACAAACTAATTATGAGGACGTTATAGACAATTAGCTTTCTTCTCTTAATGAATACAGTCAATGGCGGGAAATGAAATACATACGAGCAGTGAGGTGAAGGATAACAATTGTCAGCGCATTAAAGAAACTATTACACTGACAGAAATTGAACCCTATAATCCTGTCAGTTAATGATGAGAGCTCTGAGAGAGCAGGCGATAACGTTGTTTATTATTTGAGTGGTTACCTGATTCGCACAGCAGCAACGAAGATTGTGATATGTACTTCCTGCATTTGGTCATTGGAAAGCGATTCCGAAACATTTAATGCTGTTAGTGATGTATGTATCCTCACCATGCTGGGAGACTTTGGCGGAAATGAATCTAAATTTTGCAAATACCCGTCTTTATCTTTATTTCACGTGATGAAAAAAATGATCGTGTGGCCTCCTGAGAGGCCGAGTGCAGGTCTTTCTAATTGACGCCCGTGGGCGACCCGCGCGTCGTAATGAGGATGAGGTTATGATGAAGACGGCACATACACCCAGTCCCCGAGCCACGGGAATTGACCCCAAGAGTTTAAAATCCCCAATGGCCCGGTCAGGAATCGAACCCGGGACACGGCGGACCAAAGCCTAGCGCGCTAACCATTTAGCCACGGAGCCGGACATTTCACGTGATAAAACCTGTAATGAAACGTGTAATGAAACGTGTAGATGCAGTAGTGGAGGCAAAGTTGGAGCAAGTAGGCGCGTTGTGGGGCGATATCTTTTCAGATTGTGTGAATATAATCTGTGAACTTCCTGTGTTCCGAAATGTGTGCTGCTCAGAGGATCAAAATAGTAATCCCTGGCACTACAGCCCTTGAAGAGCCTAGACCTACCAAGCGACCGCTGCCCGGCCATTTGGCCTGCAGATATTGGGGTGACGCGTGGTCAACGCATCGGGTCCCCTCAGCCGTTAATCTTGGTTTTCGTGACCAGGGCGCTGTCTCACTGTCAGACAGCTACTCAATTCTCCTCACGAGACTGAGTGCACCCCGTTCCAGCCCTCACGTCAGTTTCTAAAATCCCTGACGGAGCCGAGAATTGAACCCGGAGCCTCCGGATGAGAGGCAGGCGCGCTACTCCAACACCACAGGGCCGGCGCTCAGAGGATCATCTGTTACTATATTTCCCTAGGATAGTGTTTAATTACATAAAATGCCGGTTCATTTTCATGGCGAAAGAAATTTCCAGGGAACTGAGATCCAGATCGTCTTCTAAATCAGCAAGAAAAATTATGAAGGTCTCTTCCGTTTAGAGGTAAGCTCTTCTCTTATTAGAAATTTATTTTAATGTGTTCTGGATAGTATTTTAATATGTTCGTATTCCCTTGATTTTTTTTTCTGTTATTCACAACTTGCTTAGTATTTAGTTCAATACTTCTTTTAATAAACAACTAGCAACCCGCCCCGGCTTCGCCCGGGAACAGTTATGAATGTGCAAGGAATTCATGTCAGACGTAATTTAAGAATGGCGAGCACAAATCCCCCTTCCGTCCAAACTAAAAACACTTATATTGGGCGAAGTATCGAAGATAGAGATATGCTCTCGCGGACTTTTTTGGAGAATTTTTCATGCTGAACAATTCTTACACTCATAGTATATTGATATTTTTAACGGTTTGCCCAGCGTAAGCTTAAAAAGCACACGGCCGCCAGGTACTATTTTCGACCTTTTCACTGAAATCTGAAATCGATACTGCTTGGCTCCCTTTGATCATAAATAAATTATTTTCCACAGAAATCTTCTTCGAGATTACCTTTACAGAATGGTGAAAGCCGCATCAAAATCCATCCAGTGGTTCTCGAGATTACCCGTGACCTCCAAGAATCGGGGACTTGGTTTTATACTAAGTAGAGACGAGCCAGACAGGAACGCGGAGACCAAGTTACGCTAGTACCACCTAGCGGCGGAAACGGTCAACTACCGGAGTTCCTTCACTTGATACTTTATTCGCCCTGTTTCGACTGTTTACTGTGAGTTAATATTGAACTTGAGTAACATAAGAATCGAGGAGAACCATGTTCTAAACCATAGGTGGGCAATGAGAGAGCGCAGCTCCTGGAGCCAACTGCATGAGCGCGAGCGGAGCCAAGGAGCCGGGACCAGCTGACTGCTCGCTAATAGTTTGTGCTGGAACGACTAGATGGCAGTATGCGCAGTCAAGGCGCAAGCATAGGTTCAGCATTGTACCGGACTGAGTAGGCCTATATTAGGTGTATTGCTGTACGCTAAATATGTATCACGAACAAGCTTAGCACATTTTTATGAGTTTTCGCAAACAGAATTCAGAAACATGAACAAAATAACTGCCAAACTTCTATTAATGATTGGTTCAACATATCTGTGTGAGAAACTGTTCTCTCTAATGAAGTTAAATAAATTTCCACTAAGAGCCACTCAAACTGACGCACATCTCACCAGTGGCGCCGAATCTTTTTTTTTTCAGGTCTAGCAGACACCCACCCCTCTCGTTCTGTGGGGACCCCCCCCCCTTTTTGCACCTCTCTGCCCTACCCCTACACCCTAACCCCCTTATCAAAAACCGGACCCCTACCCCAATAATTACGTTTTTACAGCTTATTTCGCACAGTTCTCCCCTTCTCTTCTCTTCTCTTCTCTCTCCCTTCTTTCCTTTCCTCTTTTCCTTCTCCTTCCCTTTCCTCCTCTATCCGTAACCCCCCAACGGAACCCACCCCCCAAGGGGACCGGGAGACCCACCCCCTCGTCAGGTCTAGCGGTCGCTAGACCTCGACCATGGATTCGGCGCCCCTGCATCTCACTGCCGTTCTTCGAATTGCAAGTGCACCAAAAGTAATCCGTCTGCTTCAGCGAAAGGATACGCACACCTCCTCATCATCTGCAGAATGACAGTTCAGATATATAAGAACACATAGGCCTATGTTTTGTTTATGGTGAATGATATTTATTCATGTATTTATTTCTGTACTCCTACCACAAGTTTTCCTTCCTTGTGTTCTAAGCAAGTTGTTAGGCTGGCTTATTGTAGTTTCAGGACTATCGGTAGTGGGCAAAGGAGTGTGTCTTATCAGCTGTCAAAGTAATTATTTATGTTTCCTACACAGAACCTAATACAAGGAATATAATTAAGCGTATGTCCCCGTTATCCGGATAGTAGGCTGTCAGATATCCGCCCCCTCAATCGGATTGCCAATAATCAAACGCACCGGCACAGCTACATCAATGAAAATGGCACTGACAGATACTATCGAGATTAGAGCACAATAGTTAACAAGAAATTATTGTGGAACACACCAAAATATACGGGGGTTCATACTTACCTTTACTTACCTCTTAAATTTATCTCGGGGATGGGTTGTCAACTGGATCACTTAAAGTATACCCTCACAATAACCTCCACCATGATATTTAAAATGAACCAAAACGAAGACGAGAAACTTTAAACTGCACAATAATTTATTTCACATAAAGAATGAATTTAACAAAAATAAAACAACAAAATCCACGTGGCAATCAGAAGCCATCGACCACATAACCATGTCCTCCTGTCGGACTTGTATACTCTACATACAATGTTTCAGCTTTCTCAAGCTCAAAATAACGTAATTATAATAATGCACTTGGAATGGAAACGGGATTTGGGACGAGACACATAATCAATTGTTTTGCGTGTTTATACACATCACATTTTATTTATAGCCACAAGGCTATTATGTAAACGTCCTTGGCCTCTATCATACAGTTGTCCGGACCAGCTGCAATGCACCTGCATCGTCAAAGTGGACTCACCCCTCCGTTCAACCCTAGCATAAGCGAGTTACCTCAGAGCTTGGCTCTCCTTTCAAAACACGTTAAATGTCCACATCTCAACTGAAATATTATCACGCAAATGTTTTAAATGCTCCATTCAAACACCAGTGGATTACTCCAACAATCCCAAATCATGTTTAATTGTTCAATCCACATGTTTAATTAGCGTTGTTTAGAGTATAATAACAAAACTCCACATGTTAATAACAAAAGTTCATTAATTATTTATAACAATAATAAATTGTTTATAACAATGTCAAACGACAATTGAAAATTTTATACACGCCTCTATTAGTCCCTTTCATTTCAAATTGTTATCAAAGATATTTACAAAATTATTTACAATATTATATTGTTTATATTATTTATACAAGAAATACATTAAACCACACGTTTATCCGGTTGATAATTACTCAAATTGTGTTGATATAATCGACCAATGAAGGTTAGTTATATTTAAATGTCAAATTCAGGTTTAATAAGGTTTAATAATAATTATAATTATTTGTGACGGTAACCTCCATTCAAAATCTTCATCTCAAATTATTTAACACTCTTGTTAACTTTTACAGTATCTTCACATGAATAACTTTCAAAGAACCAGGACAATACATTCAGCGGAAAAATACTTCGCTCAAAACGCACAAAATTGCTCAACAATAGGCCCAGAATTCATCATATATCTTCATATATATGGCATCAAAATCTTCCAAATTACATACAAAAACCTCCACTCATAAATTCAACAACTTCATTTATTACTGTGGGAACCTCCTTCATTATTCAAGGGCATTACTCATCAGCGACTTTTACAGGTCCACTGAACTAACGATTATACATCCATTGTTCCTCTTCAAAAATTCTTATATTCATCAATTGTATTAATGTCTGTTATTATTTAACCTTCGTGGGTTTCATTCATGAATCGATATGAAGTAAAAATTTGCCAATCACAAATAAATTTAATAGCAAATACGATTAGACTCTCCTCCCTGATCTATCAAAATTGAGATTAATATCTTCAAAGTAACGCAGTATAAAAATACTATCTTCAATCAAAGTTCATCTAAACTGCATAAATAGTCGAATAGAATACAATTAGACTGTGGAATGCAAACATTATTGTTCCAATCGATAATTGAGAAAAACTCCTATCAAATGTTCATTACTATAGTGTATTCAATAAATCGTAATCAAAGTTCATATTTCATAAAATTGTCTATAATGCAATGATAAATGTCTATGTTGCAATCATGTTCATAAGACGACTAGTATTTCAAAGATCGTCGATAACGTATTAGATTTTAATGCTCTAAAATCATTTAATCATTCTTCTTTCTTGAGGATGACAGAAAATTGGTCAAAGTAATTTACTGAATAGAATTACTTTAATAAAATTGACACGCTGTCTGACTTCAAATCTGCCATAGAAATCGTTAACTTTACAGTCAAATCGTGACTACAAAAATATGCAAATTACTGAAAGAATCTAAATTATCAGTCTCAACTGATCCAAAATTATTTAGGTATGCCAATGACATAACAATGTCTCAAAAACGTAGAAAAAGGCATAAATCATCGAAGTGTACTGAGTACAGAAATGTCAAGCAAGAAAATGGGGCAAAAATAAATGGGACAGAAAATATGGGAAAATGGTTGCTCAGATATCGCTACATGACTCAAATAATACAAGAAACGTTCACGACTACCTTATCTGTTGATTGAAGTTCTAGAGGAAAGTTTTCAAAGAAAACTGCTGTTGGTTCCATTTCACCAGCGTGAAGATGTGCTCCGACCTCGAACCTGGAATCAGCGTCCTCGGAGAATCGAACTGCTTCCTCCTCCGGAAATTGCACTGCTCCATGTATACGAAAGACATCCTTCTGGCAAAATTCTTCTTTATGAGCCGGGTCCACCCTGGCCTCTCTTGAAAGTTCCCTGAAGTTTCAGTCGTAATTCGCCATGAAGTTTATTGCAGTTACTTCCGCAGAAATATTCATAATCGTGGAGTATGATGATATTTCCACTGTCATTTGATATAATTCAGCGATGGATTCACGATGCATGAGTGTAGTTGGATGTTCACTACATGCTCGCTTTTGTAGAAAGACGATTAACGAAGTTCCATGCTGTTACTTCACTCCATCGATATATGTCCCAATTGCATTAAAGCCTTAGCCTTCCATCTCAACTTCTGTTATAATCATTGAAAGCACTGCTAGACTATAATGTTCCATAGTAGAATGTATCGTTGTATTACCAAACGTATTCTCCAATATCACGGTTGCGATGCACGTGTCAGCCGTAGTGTATAATGTGGAATTTTAAAAGTGCTTCTCAGGTGGCGAGAAAATCACTTTTGTCTGCAGCCTTAAAGTGTCAATATCTTTCAAATTATAACTGTGAAATTGTTCAAATCTTCTACACACCTCAATGTTGTACTGCCCAATTGAATTATAATGAAGGCAGAAGTTAACTCTTTATATCTTATCTCGTAGAAACGTTAATGTGAGCGTTTCAACTTCACCTAGTTTCGAACAGCGTAAAATGGAACTGCTCCGTGTTCGTTCGATGCGCCGGGCTTTAACCACACGCTAAAGACAACTTGCTTCACTTATTCACTCGACAATGACTATCTGACATCTGAAATATATATGCGGTATCAGCGGTATGAGAGATATGAGCGGTATGAGAGATATGAGAGAATATGAGAGATATGAGAGCTCCTCTCTCCTGTGCACGACCTTTTATCAACTTCTTAAGGGGCGTATCCATCCCTTCCATAGTTCGTTCCTCCGTCATTGCTAGAAGTTTTAACTTTGGCTATACTTGACGGATTTTCAAATTTCAAAAACTCAAAATTAATTTCTTCAAAATTCCAAATCAATGCCATAACTGAAAATAGTTTTCCACAAATCTGCATGCCAAAAGTAATTAAATATTGTAGTTTCAGCAATCTCCGTCTTCCTTCCAAACTATCGTTCATTGGTTCGAGTCTCTCCTCCAATAGCGTAACTTCTTCCTTAGCACAATACCTTGTTTCCTGCGACTGCGTCGTAAATCTCAGATCTTTCTCGAACAAAATCATGACGTCACCAAGAATCTCAGCTCAACCAGCCTACTTGCATGAAATCTGCGTCATCCGTGCCTACGTCATGAATATACACGTCACAACTATGGCATTCATAACTTTATTCATATATGCCAATACAGCCATCGTGGTCTCAATATAATTCAAATTACGGGGGCAGTACCATAATCTATTCTTCTAATGCACAACAAACAGGGCACAAGTATAAAGCTGTTGTGATACGCCGCTTGTAACGGGAAGCTGTGCAAGCAGCTACAAGGTCAACTTCGGCGAGAGCGCATACTCGGCCCTTTCTCCTGCTCGAGCGGGAGCGCTGCTCAATGAGCAGAATTGTGCCCACCTCTGTTCTAAACTCACTTAAGGAGAAAATGAATACACACTGCGAAATATATTGGCATGTATCTTTCTATAACATATGAAGACCCCTCTCGGGCAACGCCGGGTACAATAGCTAGTATTCAATAACTGGCATTGTTGTAAATGTTGTGGCTTTATTTGTGATCAGGTTTAAACTTCACCCCTTGTACTTGACTCTGAGTGAAATTCCGGTTTGTGTAATAACCTGTGTGGTGTCAGTAGACGAGTGTGTTATTTCAGAGTACCGGTACCGTAGTTTTGAGATGAGTGACCCGGAACATGAAACATGATACAAACGTGGTATCTCCCTGAAGAGCATTGTATGATACTTACTCTCAAAAGTCATGCACAGCTGATTTGTCATGTGTGCCACTTGGTTACACATCAATCTGAGGGCAGAGCTATGCTTTAAAGTAATAACAAAGAGGGTAATATGAAATTGTAAAGCAATGATATAATGATTGTGTGTGTGAATGGATGTGAAAGCCAGTCTTAAGAAATATACTGGACGCATAACATTGTGTACCGAGCTTCGGTCAGTTTCTATAGGACAGAGATAATCAGTTGGTTTCAAACAGCTCCTTGAGGGACTTAGCCTAGGAAGACACGAAGAGTCCAAGTTTTACGACTTAGCAGGAGTCACGAGTAGTTTAACAGATTATATCAGGTAAAGCAGACGATGTTCCAGTAACTGACCAGCCCCTACGTACACATATAACTATTAACCAACAGTATGTGTATATATCTCTACATTGTTAAACTAGCGAAGTAAGCTACTAATAAAACTATATGGGCAACAATTCTTCATTGGTACTTAAATAAGAGAGTTCAACCCAAATTCCCTTACCGACATTAACCGCTCGGCCGGTAAACTTCTGATCCTCGCGCAATCCTGCACTTGGGTCACGACAACATACACTCCACCAGCTGCAACATGTCTTGTATATAGGCTAATCATATTTGTAGTAGACTAACATTCATTTTGTATACGTGTCTGTTTGTCTGTTCCAGCCATTAATTTTAGAAAATAAAACTTCCCCTTGCCTGGCAAGGGGAAGGACAACCATCTAATCTTTAGTTTTTAGGACGACTGTTTGCAACAGCGTAGTGATTGATTGACAACATCAGCAATTTCCAGGACACGAGAGACGAAGCCCCTGCTCGCAGGTGTGGCTCCCCTCTCCGGAATACGGAGACTTGGTACCAGGACGCACTAACCCCGGACAAGCAGCTCGTCCGCCATAGTGGACGCGCTAGAACCAGCAGTACCAAGCGAACTTATTCCCCACAAGTACAAGTCTTGGCGAGGCAACGGACCATGCAACTGTTGCATGACACACCTCCCGTACTAACATAACTTACCAATGTCCTTCCACATCCTTGTATGTGCTATCATCAAGACGCCAGGCTGTGCCTGTGCGGTTTTTCCCTGGCCCTTCATTCTACCTTATACCATATACCTAAGTTACTTATCCATGATGATGCCTGGTAAATCGCTATTGCAATCAGACAGGCGCTAAGCCTCAAAGGGCAATCCTTCCAAACTCCCATTCTATAGCGCATCCAACGTTTAGAATGAAGCATTGGTCTTATGGCGCGTTACGACAGGGTTGCCACTCCATGAGAGGAGGCAGTACAGAGCGCTTCGCGTACACTTTCCGCACATTCAGCGATTGTGCAGTGACGAAGACTTGAATTAAGTACTGTATAATAATACTAATAGTAGGTTAACATAACACATACAACGAAATTAAATTAAATTAACTATAACGTATGCTCAATGTGACATAAAGAAAACAATCAAAATAAAATAAATAAAGTACAAACACAAGGAAATGTGTGAAGTTTCGACTGCAGTTAAAGTTGAAGTACGTTATTAAAGAAAATACTCCTCATTGGCTTACCTTTCATGATTTATACTTTCTTTGGGTTTAAGATTCTTAAAATAACTGAACACATTAATTACGACCTGTTTTTCCCTCCTTCTGAGCACTTGACCACGCTTTCTTTTCACAAAACTATCCATTGTTGTATGTGAAATACGTAAAACACAACACGTTCAATCTAACAGAACTGCTGCACACACACTCAAGATAGAGACAGCCGAACTACTGAAATTCAAGCTCGAAGGCCACAGTAATAAAGCTCTGAGTAGCATACTGCACCCCGCTGTCCTTCGAAACCTCATTTTTATAATCCGCGGTCAATGAACAGGCCGGCCTGTGTAAACAATTAAACCTACACTCTGGGTAAGCAGGTAGAAAACTTCTTCCAACATTCTTCTACAACTCTCAAACTGACATGACATGGTTATCTTTAAAAATAGAAAAGTTGGCAGCATACGAACTTTTTCAATGCAGCTATGCGGTTATGAGAGAATATTCAGAAGTTTTACCTACATGAAAATTGTAATATTGCCAGTATAAAATATTTCAATAATCCATCATCAAGACGGCACATTTCGCTACATGTGTGTGAAAAATAGGCATCACTAAGTCAATGCAACATGATATAAGATTGATTTTACTAAAAAGGGGACTCAGTTTATAGTTTAAAAAAAATATGGATATCTAATTTTTCTAGCATTTCTATCAAGTTTACGTAGTTCTAACATAGGACAAAAAAGATCGGCAAAACATAGTTCTACCCGAATATGCTGTTTTTTCGACAAAGACAAATTTTTGAATGATAAGGCAACAGTGGATTGCTAGAAAATGACAGCGTCATACATGTCTCGCGTGCAACAGAAAGAGAGAAGAATATCCCTATCTAACCAGTGCTTCATTCTAAACGTTGGATGCCTTATAGTTAGTTATTCTTGTTTTTAAGGGACGGAACTACGAGGTCATCTGCCCCTCTTAACACAGATTCAAAGTATACAAATTTGGAATGGAATTTAAAATTTAGAGGTGGACACCTAAATTTGAAAAGACCGAAAATTAATAAAACAAATAATTATAAAAATAACCAAAAATTACGGGGAAAAATATATTCAGAATTCAGAAAAGAACAAGTCTTTGAGTCAATGTACACTCTTACTTATAAAGCGGATGACGAGGTCAGCAGCCACCGCGTCATCGGCCAATATAAGTTTGAGTGTCATCTGCAAACCAAGTATTTCTCGTTAGTCAGCAAGATCCACACACTCGGTAAAAATGTGGGCCACGGTGAAATCGGCTCCCCAGGTACAAAGTAAACCCCCATTCTATTTCTTCTACTATGTAGTCTAACAGCATGTAGGAAACAGCAGTAGATCAGGTCGGCTGTCACGCTGGGGGTGCGGAAAAACGTTCGAACCTCCCCCCGGACAAAATAATATGAGCACCTTGGCCTTCTCAGCCTCAGGCCATCTCCCCTCCCCCACCCCCACCCCAACCCTAAGTCCCCAGCTGCACCTGGGTGGGCACGTGGCTACGGGGAAAGGTGGATGGCCTTGAAATTGTCACTGAGGCCAGTTTGTTTAGCTACTCACGGGGACCTTAGACCAATGAGTTGTGATTCAAGCCCATGCGAGCTAGACTCACCTTCATCCCAAAGGCACCCTCGCGATCGTTCCAGAGCCAGCCCTTGTTCTGCGGAACCTTAACGATGGGATCCACACATGTCTTATGCCCGATCTTGGTGCCGGGGTATGTGGTGCCAAAATAGTAAACGTACTTTCTGCTCTTCTTGAATCTGCGCTTCGGTCGACGTGACTTCTCAGGCTGATAAGGCTTTACAATCTGGAACATGAACAATTAGGCAGTCATACTTTGACTGGACGTCATACTTGTGAACTTATTGAGCGCCCATACAGGAACTGGCCCAGATCGAGACGTTCAGAACGTCGGGATATTTCATGGGTCATGACTCACCAGACAAACATGGTAGATTATATTATCTTTTACCTACCTGGAGAAATAAACCTGCGTTGCATATAATAAATTTTTATAACTGATATAAATGTCGACAGATGTACCAAAAAGTTATGTGCTGGGTTCATTTGTATTACTGGTGTTAATAATATGATCATTACTGTAACATTCCAGGTAGAACAGTATTGCATGAAGACGACTCTCCTCGACACTCCTCGCCATTCATAAAGATCTTTTGAAAGTTAAGATGAGAATTAAAGACAGGGACAGCTGACCTCGCTGTTCCGCCCCTTAAAACAAGATAACCAAAATTAAGGGCATTAATTCAATGCATAGGCTTCGTTTGCAAATAATGATCTTAAAATAAAAGATCAGAAGAATGATCAATATTATTGTCTTTAAATATAAAATTCGAACAGTTGTAGTTCAGCAACACTATTCGATATATATCCAGACGGTAAATTGAAATCATATATTTGTGTATAAAATCGCTGTAAAAAGTTCTAGAAGCATAGTAATTGAGTATCCAATCTCTAGAAATTGTTAATGTGCTGAAAGCATTGAAATGGAGGCACCATCTTCATGAAAATGGCAAATTTTGAGCTCGAGATAACATAATATGTCTGTATTTGGATAAGTAGCCTATCCATTAAAACGTATGGTTAGAAGAAAGGTTGGTTGGTAGGTTCTTAAGGCTGCGACAACGCGGTCATGTGTACTTTGGGTGTGTGTAGAATCTGTCTGATAACCGGTGTTAATTGTGATGACTGTATTAGTGTGTGTTATCTGTTTTTTAATTGAAGTAAGGACTGCAGACTTTTGAACTTTTCAAATAGTTCCTACTTTTGCCGCCAAACGCCACCGTCAACGACTACTAGTTCAGAACTTAGTTACCAGACGCCACTGCAGTCGTCTCTTGGCAACGAACGTAGGAAACTAAGAGCGTTGTTTACATTCTTAACCTATACAATTTAGCTTCACACAGGTGTAATTAATGGAAGGTTCTTTAGGTTAGAAGAAAGCCGTCTTCTAACAAAGAGGTTCTGAGGTTTAAGTGAAGAATTCAGAAGTAGTAAGAAGGTGAAATCCCCGAAAATTAAAAAGTGTTCCTTGGAAAACTAAGAATCTCTTTGCAAGTGTAGAGTGTATTAAATTTATAATATAAAGTCAAAGGACATAGGTGAGGTACCCTCTGATTTAAAGAAGAATGTTATCATCCCTTCCCGAAGAAAACATGAGATAGGAAAACATGGAGATTACCGTACAATCAGCTTGATCACTCATGCTTCAAAAATCCTGACTAGAATAATTTACGACAGATAGAAACAGAGTTGAGTCAGGACCAGTTTGGCTTCAGGAGAAATGCAGGAACAAGGGAAGCTGTACAAAGTCTTAGGCTGATTTTGGAAGCTAGAGTAAGGAAGGATAAGAGAACGTTCATAGCATTTGTAGACTTAGAAAATACTTTTGATAACGTTCATTGGAGTAAGTAGTTGGACATTTTGCAAACGATTGGAACGAAATACTAGGATGAGATGGGGCTCTGCAATCTATACAGAAAGCAGACGGCAGTTATTCGAGCCGAAGGACTTGAGAGAGAAGCTGGTATTCATAAAGATGTAAGGCAAAGCTGCAACTTATAACCCACATTTTTGAACAAGCAATTAAGAAAAATTCAAAGTAGGAGTAAAGATGAAGGAGAAATAATTTCAACTCTGAGATTTGCTGATGACATCATTTTAGGCGACACACCAAAGGATTTGAATGAGTTTTTAAATGATATGGATTTTGTCTTGAGGAATGACTTCACGAAGAAAATTAATAAATGTAAAAATATTGGAATGCAGTCGAAAGAAATCAGAAACCCCTATAGACGTTAAATTGGCGGGTGAAAAGCTAAAGGAAATAGGAGAGTTCTGTTACTTAGGCAGCAAAATAACCAGTGATGGACGAAGCAAAGAGGATATAAAAAGTAGGTTAGCACAGGTAAGGAAAGCATTTCTACAGTAAAGGAATCTGTTGACATCGAATATAGATTTAGGTATTAGGAGGTCATTTTTGAAAACCTTTGTCTGGAGCATGGCACTATATGGAAATGAAACTTGGACTATTGGTGCAGCAGAAATGAGGAGAATTGAAGCGTTTGAAATGTGGTGTTACAGGTGAATGGTGAAGATCAGATGGGTAGATCGGGTTACAAATGAGGAGGTATTAAGACGATTGGGAGAGGAAAGATGTTCGTGGTGACTGCTAATGAAGAGAAGAGGTGGGTTGGTAGGACACATACTAAGACACCCAGGAATAGCAAACTTAGTTATTGAAGGAAGGGTCGAGTATAAGAACTGATTCGATTAGATTAGATTAGATTAGATTAGATAGACCAGGATTAGAATATGTTAAGCAGATTGTCTCGGATGTAGGGTGTGGTAACTATGTGGAGATGAAACGATTAGCTCTGGAGAGGGAAGAATGGAGGACTGCATCAAACCAGTCAAAAGACTGAAGACTCAAACACAACACAGTCAAAAGAATTATTGAATTTCAATTTGTATAAATGCTAACTTGTAATTTGAAACTCAACCCTGGGCACGTTTAGAGCCGCAGGGTTGAATTTCAACTTCTTTCAGTTTCAGCTTTTTTAAACAAGGATCTGTGGACAGTCATACTTTTACGTTTACTCGTCTGCTCCACGCAGTGAGTTGAGATTAAGCTATATACTGTTCTGCTTAAATAATGTCTTCAGTTTCGAAACATGTGAAGAAAAAACCTGATCCCTCGGAGAATGAGGCTATTGCCTTAGAAAAGACAGAGTCTGAAAAATGAGACGATTCCCCAAACGTACGTGGCAAAACTGCACCAGAAATAGCCGAATTGAAAGTGGTTTGTAACACTGTAATTCCATATCACAGATGAAAGGAAAGATATATATATATATATATATAAATAGTGTATAGGCGTAATTTGACCTGTGTATCACTGTCTTCCCCCGGAGTAAAACCAACTAGATTCAACACTGAGTGTATTGTTCAACACTTTGGGATACATGGAACTGAACTTTAACAACGAAACATCATGTTTTAACAAAAGTGCATGCAGTCAACACTGCAAGCCTGATGTCAGAAAAAATAAGAATGTGTTTGATGCTAAATTTGTATTGAACGTGTAATCTTCCAACCTAGCTTGAGCAACATTGTAACTTCCCTGCATCACCTTCCTACTGGCGACCATATGAAATTTAATAATGCATTATAATACATTTGATATGTTGTGGTGTTTGAAGCCATATTTTCAGTGTTGCCTTAGTAAACAAGAGTTTAGTGCTTTTCAGTCGGTCAACACGAATGTACCCAAAAGAGATGGGTTATGCCCTAATCCTGAAATAAATTACATGAGATTAATAAAACACTAGGATGACCAGTTTCGATCGTCAAGCGATCATCATCAGATCCAATACACTTAGGCTATAAAATCTATGTTTGAAATACAGGTGAAAATATTTACAATATGTACAATTATTTAGTTGCAGTATTGGTACTGCAACTGTCAGTGTATGCTAAATGCAGTATATATGTTAGGTGAAATGCTAAATGGTGATGGCTATCCGGAGATTGTACTTTAGAGAGATTATATGGTTGTGAACTATGGTTAAACTATACAATTTGATATGATAGGGTTGTGGGGTGTTAAACACACATTGAGTAAACCTAACCGTTATCATCAGGCGTTCAACTACTAGGGGTAATTCTCACAAAAAAAAAAAAAAAAAAAAAAAAACCTAATGAGAAAATTTAAAATGTATGTGTTGCAATCAAAGAAACATTACGAAGGTATTGGTCACCTGAAACGCAATTAAATATTCTTCCGAACTCTATTCAAAGATATGCTCGACTAGCCAACCAACACAATATGCTACTTCACATGGAAATTAGCTAGATTGAAATTCTTGCAACCGCCTATAAGGGAATACGAACTCATTGCCGCATTACAGTTTCCTCTAGAAGTCCAGAGAACGTTAATAGTCGCTGGAGTGGAATATTTGGAGGATTTTGAAGAAGTTCTTCAAAGATTGGATCACACGAGTACCGGTAATCAGTTTTTTCAGGGCAGGAATCTAAGACCTGAGGTCAAGAATGTAAACAATGTTGTTATGGATCGGCGAGTACAGACCAATGATTATAATCCGGAAGACCAAGGTAATACCAGGAACCTTCAAGGTTATCAAAGAGGATCATACCGAGGCGGGAAAAATTATTATGGAAGGCAGTATATTCACAACAAATCGTATGAAGCAAGAGAAAATTATGATAATCGTGGGAGACCTTACCAGAATCAGGAGAATAATCAGGATCGGAGAGACCAAAAAGAAATCATGATAATCAACAGAAATAGGAATATAGACGATATCAACAACACCAGGATAATAGGCAATATCTAGAAAGAAGAGCTCAGGAATCTAGAGAATATATGGACGAACTTGAAAGAAAAACTGGGAAGGCAGAACCAAAGCCCAGTACTTCGAGGGAAGGTAACAAGGAAGACAGAGATAGGAATTGGAGAGAATCGGCACCTATAACTCTATCTGCTTATATCCCATACGTTTGAAGCACTATTCACAATTTTTGCCAGCTTGGAATATATTATGACCTCTGATGGATATTTGAAAGAAAAAAAAACTGTTCTGATATATTTTTGGAAGGAGTAGGTGGTGGATGTACCCGTCAGCCTTGGATATCGTTCAAACCAGTGAAAGCAGAAAATATGCTCAAACTCGTTAACTGAAAAGTTATGAAGAATTTACATTGAGCAGACAAAATATGTCATAAGGACATTAGCAAAAGACAATGCTCAAGAAAAATCTAGACTGGATTAAAGGCTAAAGCAGAAAATGAAAATACGAAGTCTCAGACTGGTAAAACTGAATGACAGCAGAATATGACCTCTGCGCAGATAAACAAGGCCTTTTCTTCCTGTTCTATGGTGCGACTCTCACACACATGACGTGTTCCTACACGCAACAATTCCAAATACCAAGCAAAATACAATAACACTGTTCACATATACTGCTCCCAACTACCAGACTATAAGAAGTAAACAACAGTTGTGCCAGACCTTAATAAATCAGCTTCGGCTCGAACATCACGTATCCCTGGGTCCCACGAAGAACCATGAATGGTATCCATGTCGCCTAGCACCTAGCGACCACGTACTCCTCTTCATTGGCTCGAATCCAATGTCCAATCCCTGTCCATCCTTCGGGAATTCGGTCTCGACATCCTTCACGGTCTTCTTAATCACAGCTGGGCTACAGTTCCCCTCCAGCGGTTGCTGGGGTTAGACTTGAGGTTATTTACTGATACATCTGTCCATTCTCTCGTCCGCCACTCCCATGTTCAGTTTTTTTAATGCATGGTAAAGTACATGTTACCAGTGGTAGAATTGAAAATTTTATATGGGAATATGAACAAGTAATCGTGTTGTTTGAATAATTATGTAGAAGAACCCAAATGTTGTAGTAAACTGTAGTAATGTTGGGTTGAATATTGCGGTTGCTTCCTTTTTCTCCACTTGTACATTCAGACATGTTCGAAGCTTGAAGACGAAGTATTTGAGTAACTTGTAGGATTGTAGTTGAATACTGAATTAATTGTGAAGTTCTACTGAATAAAATAGCGTGGATTTCCGACACCTCGTGTAACATGTGCGGAATGTTGGCTGAGTACTGTACGTTCTGGTCTGACCAGAACAGCTGTTGTGATGTGCTCACGGTGAATGCTGGCTAAGTATAAGCGTGCGGCGAAACGAAGTTTTACATGACATAACTTCCCGGTCGTGCAGATCAGAGTAACACTATCAGATTGTCGTCATGCGCTGTGATTCGTAGTGACGTAATACGATGTTATCGCCACACTGGCGAGAATACAAGTGATGTTGTCGCCTCCCCGGCGAGAACAGGATTGATTCTACCTGTCTCAGGCCTGCCTTTATATACGGTTCAGTCACCTGCGAGTCACGGAGTCTTCACGACTAGGCACAAGTGCGCGGCCTACGTCACATCCCTCCAGCACTTTCCAGAATAGTCCAGAGCGGCTTCATAGAATAGCATGCAAATAATCCAATATATTATGGCCAATATAAGGTTGGCGGGTACAATATACACAGGTCAAAAGCCTACTTCACAGTTCGCAACGATGCATTTTTATGTACAACATGATGCGTAATAAATACACACGTGTATACAGGTTATAATTATTTACAATACCACATATTTGCGAAAACAATTGGATCTACCTCTCACTACTGAGATTAACCGAACCGATTCACATTGTCTTATATTATGTACACCTTAGTACAAAATATGCAATGTGCTAGCAAAGAGAACATAGTTCTCATTTGTAGCTGATTCCTAGACAACACAAGTTCACCATAATAGCGACAAAGAATAGTTTATCTACTAGGCCTGAGCAACTAGCTAAACACGACCTTTCCTTCCAAAATCTAGGATCCAAGTGTCGCCTCACTGGCTACGTAAAAGCCTCCTCCCATCTTGCAATCACATGTTTCTCCTGTTTGCCACAAGGTTAAAACATACTCTCGGACCCAGACAATATACACCAATAATCTCGAACCCATACAATGTACTTACAATTTATGGCGCGAACCTCTCTCTGACGTCACTAACCTTCCACAACACACACTGTACCTGTTTCCCGAAGGTCACGTCGGCCCGGCAATTTCAACGCGATGTCCAAGAAACGATACATTGGATTAACAAATAATTTAGTAGTCCCTGAAATACATATCCGAAAAAAATTGATCAAATATCAAATGTAAGCTCGGGCTGGCAAGAGATCGAGTATCTCGGGTCATTTAATGGGATAGATGAGAAAGGTTGACTCGGATTTTTTGCCTCCAAATAAAATAGGATCGTATTATTCAATCAGGTAGAATCTCAAATTTGCAGGAATAATTAAGATTTTATTAGATAAAATGATCTCTTTTATTTAAGAACCAGACGAACATACACACAAAAGATATCAAACACTCCTGCAATCAAATTGGTCTTTTCTTATGTTGGGATCGTGGATCCATAAGTCCAATACTACCAATTGATTGTCCTGCATTAATCTTTCTTTGGGGTACTGGTAATGTGAAGTTGAATTTAGAGTTCAATCGTTCGTTGGATAATCTGAATTTGAATAAAAACTAAATATTTCACTGCACTTTTCACTGCTTCAGCTATTGTATGAATAAAGAAATTAAATATGAACCTTCACACATAATTCACTTCCCCAGTAAATAACCTAGCTAAACATACACTGGAAATTTCACACATATAGTTATTATCTTAATTATATAATGCGTGAATTGCTTATCACAGATTAATCATGATCTTAAAAATAATTATTATGTAATACATTGAAAAATTATATAGGCCTACAAGTTATATATGACATTATCGTAGAGTATTGTTCAAATGTTATCAAGTTCATCTCACGTCCATGTTAATGTCTGTCAATAATACTCTAATCCTTGATTAATTTGTAGCGATATACTGCTTTGGAATGTTGAAGGACTTAAGAACGCCATAATGTATATCAAACAATATAAACTGCTTGACTTTGAAGTAATAGTAACGACTGAAACATTCATAACAGGAGATTACAATTTAGAGGGACTTTTAGCAAGACAGAGGAAGGGCGGTCAGCTGGGGTTGTCCCCTGTTTCATCAAACCATCATCAGGCACAATCAAATCAACAGTAAAGGAAGAAAATGTAGTAATAATAAGAAAAACACAGATGACTATCATTGGCATTTACATGAATCCGCAGAGGACGTAATAGAAAAGCTAGCTTCAGCAATCAAACAAACAGAACATGATGCACGGATATTTTTCTTGGGAGATTTGAACTGCCATGTAGACAAACCCAACTATAAATAAGTCTTGTATTGGAGTTCTTAACAGATGAAGGTTATATACTCATAAATAATCCATGTTTATCAACATACATAGAGCCAAACGGTGTAAGTAGGCCTACCATAGATCTGGAGTTTTATAAAGGAGGAGACATACAATTCATCAGTCAAGATGGACTCTGGTCATCGGACGCTGCCCCTATGAGGAAACACATACCAATCGCTACCACGATCAAATTAGAACATCATAATAGAATCAACAGAACGCCAACACAAATGAGATTGTCCAGAAATAGACTTATCGAAATTAAATAAAAATCATCATAATGTAGGCCCAATTGAAGCAAGAAAGTTCATCTCACAGGAAAAACGCAAGAAGCAGTGGAACTTAGTACGAAACTGATACAAAGTAGTACCATGGAAGTTAAAAAGAGAAGAGGGCAACCATAGTTTGATCGAATTTGCTATAAGAAAAGAAAAGAAACTTCAGCAGCATTACACACAGCTAAAGCTACAAAAACGAAACTTGACCTCGAGGCATATGCTTAAATAAGCAAGGCGTATAAAAACATAATAAAAGAGAAGAAAGCAGAATATCAAGAAAAAGAAGCACTGAGGATAGCAGAAGAAGCAAAGGAAAGCCCTTCATTGCCCTCAAGAAAATGTCACCAATCAATGGAAATTTGGGAAAATCATTTTACTGTACAGCTGTCCTGAATAAACAAAATACAGAAGAAGCTTTTGATAAGGAAAGCAGAGAAATCACGGCGGATAACTGTTTCATATCCAAATATGAAATAAATCATACAATAAAGACAGCAAAGAACAACAAGGCTCCTGGACCAGACTGTATATCTACAGAATTTTTAAAAGATTCAATTGAGGTGATGGAAGATTTATGGATGGATCTTTTCAATAAATATTTAAGGAAAGGGAAGGTACCTTATCAGTGGAGAATGGCAAAAAAGAACATTTTATACAAAGGTAAAGGTGCGACAGACTGCCCGGACTCATACAGAGGCAGGCATAGCCTTGGAAAATGCGTTATACAAAATTTTCTCTAAAATACTCACAGACAAACTCAACACAGAGACAGAGGAATATATCCCAAACTGCCAATTCAATTGGTCATTCATTAAAGAAATGATCAGATTTACCTAAATTCCAATAGCCTAAATTATTTTCAATGTTCTCGAAGTTCATATAAACAGCATTCGTCCTACAGCATTTAACATTACATCATAAATGATTATCACATCATCATTATTACCATCAGCACGCACATTATAAATTATCACATTAGGACTGTGTTAACACTGACACATCCCAAATCACCAATACTTGTAGTGAAGTTCTCTCATCACAAATTTTTATCTTTAAATATGTTGGATTGGCCAGGTGAGTCATATCCAACTGTTGCCACTATAAGACCACTTAAGTGTCTACAACATTAATGTAAAATCGTGCTACCATTATGTGCTGTTACAAAAATTGTTATTCAAACTGCTTTATACTACTCAATAATCTATTAATGTAATCATCTTAATCCTTTTAAATACATCAATTCAAAATTGATAACCAATAAATTCACTGTCAGTTAGCTGCTCTGTATTTGTAATTAAAATTCAAAGATTTTGTCATACATTGCCATACTAAATGCAATCATGATCGATGATGACTATTAAGTAATTATTATTATTTAATTAATTCTGCATAAATAATTAATTTATGATTCATAATTAATTCATGATGTTAAATTAGATTTAACTACCAGTTAAACTAATTAACTATCATTGCTAAATATCCGATAACCCATCAGCAATCGCATCAAAAATAATTGTGCTGTCAAATTCACAACAGAGAGAAATTATTAAGATGGCATTAATTTAAATTAAATTAAGTGGATTATTTAATGAAATTATTAATTCTTAAGTTCGTTGAAAATATGTGTGAAATTATAATAAATAGCAATATCTTACTCATAAAATGCTATTTATGTTTGAAATAAAAATCAATGAATTATTTCATGGTGATGGCTATCATTGTGTAGAATTGGTGTAGTTTGGACCTACTACCCTTAAAGGTGTTGTGATGTTGAACTATGTCATGGTAGTTAAAGTTGCCCTTCATCTTCCAAGATCGTCGTCCTTTAAATTCATGGAACCCTATCATCTACGTGTGGATTGATGACGTATTTTAGGACTTCTAATCCTGGCATCTATCTATGCTCATACATTTTTCCTTATTTAGTTTAAGCCTTTGATCATGTTGTATGAGTATAAGTTCTCGAATGTTCCCATGCTGATCATGTTATGTGAAAGTTACGTGTTGAAAAATCTTGATCCCCAAAAAATCATTTGAGTGTCCGCCAATGCCGTCATAATGTTCAACATATTACCAGTTTTCGTGACTTGCATTATATTTGCTGTATTGTTCATAGAATTGTATTCCGCTCACAAATGTGTTCAATTGAAACGTACAATCTATTATACTATTGTGTGAATATCTTCCTATTAATAGCATACAGCTGCGCGCGATATAACTGTCCTGTGCTGTGCAGTTAGCCTTGAGAATTGCTGCACCATGAAAGTTTTCCCTTTAAATGCGGTGCGTAGACTGTTTTACAAGTCCATTGTGGTGTGGTGTGATTTCAGTATTCAAAGTTTACTTACATCACCGTCTGCTACACATTCATACGTTTGCACTGAATTTATATCACCTGTAGGTCGGGTAGGCTTACTAGAATAATACCGTTCTCCCGTCTGGTATCGAACTTAAATCACTACGTTCAACTCAATTTCACTTGCGAGCTCAACTTTCACGTCCGCGACCGTTCCGTGATTGAAATGAAATATGAATGTCGTCCCGTCAGGTTTGACACTGTACTGTAGACTATATGCGAATGAATGAATTCAAGTCAGGCTCGACACCGTACCGCAGACTGGCTTCCTCGTCACGTGGGTGGAAGGGGGTATGAGGGGAAATCATCCCTCTTACTATCGTCAACATGAGGAGCTTCACATAGATTAATAAGAAATACTCCGCTTTCTGCTTCAATAATTAACCGTTTGTCAGCTGATATCTTCTGTTACCTTTGCTTGACAATAATAAGTAACGAAGATTCATTTAAAGATGTTCTAATTAAATTAATTATGATCAGTGAGATTTCTTAAGAATGGAGTTGCATGCTGGACATATAAATTAAAGTATTCCTATGTTCGGAGACTCACTATTAAGCTCTCGGTGAAGATTGACTAGCGATACCTCGTTTCCTTCTAGATCACGGCTGGTGTAGCCGAGTCACATGACTGGATTTCGGTCACATATTCCCCTCTCCTCATATTTATAAGTGATAGTAAGAGAACTTATAAATCATCATCTTCTCAATCATGTGAAGAAATCTAGCATGTTTCTATCTGTCATTCTACTCTCTAGAAATAACGTCTGAGATTCCCTGAGTTGTAATTCCAATGACACTGTTGGATCCTATCTCTGTTACTCGATAGCTGTTGTTGCCAAGGAGAGTAGCTATCTTATATGGACCTGAAAAAAGTTTGGCAAACTTGCTGTAGATCCTCAAGGGCAGGTTTGAAGATACTGGTCTTCTTATAAGATCTAAATCATTCTCACGCAAAAGTTCACTGAATTTTCTACCAGCATGTCTCTTCTTTCGTTTATCAGCTTGTTATTCTAGGCTTGCTCTGGCAATTTCAATTCTCATGGGAATGAAAGGAGTTATTCCCGGCGGTGTTGTTATGATGCCATCCCAGACTCTCTCTGGCTTGCGTCCATAATGCAAAGTATAGGGTACCTGAGATGCACTCTCATGAACAGTGGAGTTGAGACATTCCTCAATTATGGGAATAACTTTCATCCATTTGTCGTGTTCATCCGAGCAGAATAAACGACAAAACTTTCCAATCTCCGACATAATTCGTTCTGACGGATTTCCTTCAGGATATATGATGGTGTTAAAAATGTGTTTGACATTGAGTCGCTCCATTGCCTCCTGAAATTCTAAACTAGTGAACTGACTACCGTGATCACTTAGTAAGAATTCAGGTTTCCCTGCTTCACGAAGAACACAGTTCACCAGCCACTTAATGACGTGGCGTGATGTCGCTTTCTGAATTGAATGAAGCATAACTAGCTTTTAGGATATGTGTATCGTAACTAGACTGTACTGGTTCCCTCTGAATGACTTAGGAATTGGACCATAAATATCTGTATCGTATAAATCTCGCTGTTTGAATGGAATTATCTCCATCGGCTGTTCTTTGGCGAGCTTTGATGCATATTTACTGCGCTGGCAGCTATCGCATGTTCTGATGACTTTGCGTATAGACTCTCGCATTAGTATCCAAGTAAAAGCTTCTTTCACTGCATGTAAAGTTTTATCTACTCCTGCGTGTCCTATAGATCGGTGTGTGAGCCAAATCACTTTATCACATGCTTAGATGGTACTACTGTCCCGAGGTGAGTATGATCCTGATCTTCTGGAACTATATCAATAAGATGGATCTCTTTTTCACTTGGATTTCGGCTAAGAACATCCGCCAACAGATTCAGTTTGCCTGGACAATTAATGAATTCCACATCAAATTGCTGCAAGAAAAGTCCATCTTGTGATTCGGTCATTTGCAAGGCCTGTTTTCATCATAAATTGTGGAGCTTGATGGTCTGTAATTATTTGGTTTAAGAAGAAGTCTGGGAGAGAGTTAAAAACTTAGTGTATGTGGTCCATGGCCGCCTTGAGAAAGGCGGGATTGCCACACCAATGCAGGCTGATGCAGCAGCAGCTGTCAACAATTTGTTATGTCTTAATTTCGTCCTGGGTATCAATATTTTGAATCCACTATACAATGGAATGCTCTCTCAGCATTGTCCGATAATGAAAATATTCACAAAACAAAACAAAAAAAATCATATTTTGGGAATATTTTCAATCTTTGAATGCGTTAAAACAGTAAAAATTATTGAAATAATAATGTTATGGGTTTTACGCCCCTTTTAACTACTATGAGACGCCGGGGTGCCGAAATTTCGCCACAAAGGGGATCTTTAATGTGCCAGTATATCTACTAACACGGCTCCCTCGCATTTGCGCACCCTGACTGCGCCAGGATACGAACCTGCAACCGTGGACCCAGCAAGCGAGAACGTGACTGCTGAGCCACGCAGCCAGTCAAAAGGAATTACTGAACAAGTTATTCTAATATTGCATATAAAACAGAAGAAACACTATCATTCAGCCATCAAACCAAGAGTTGAGGGAGGTTAGGTTGCCGGCTCCTTATCCACTCCATCTCGTACTGGTGTTTCTCAATAATTGACCTCATAACAGTCACATACCAGACTTTTAAGCACATGCCAAGGCTGGGGATTAAATATGGTGCTTCCCATCAAGCAGACTAAAGCATCAAAACATAATTGAATCAGTATTTTTTAAAGGGTATCAGTCCTCACAATTGAACTTTCGTATAATTGAGAAAAATGTATACATTCATGAATGTGTATAATTACAGGGCCTTTGACCACCCTACCCTATACATACGTTCATTGCAGTAATGTGGACTAAATTTCTAGTCATTACATCAAGCAGTGAATTATATATGGAATTTTAAAAGTCAGGGACTGAAGCCCTTTCAATACAAGATGTTCAGTAAAGAACATATAGCCGACTTTCTCCTAAATGCATGGGTATTGTTATAACTCTTTGTCCTTTTCAAGGAGTATAATTGAATGTTGGTTGTAGTAGCTTGTTGAAATACAACGTGTTATACGGATATTAAACATGAATATGAGGTGCCCTTTGCTAGTGCTACCTCTGTAAAAAAAAATCATTCAATTCGGTTTCACCGTGTTTGTATTGATATGGGGAATCGATTTGCACATATACATGGCCGCTATCCGCAAACTATTGGCCTGATGACCTTGTAGTTCAATCAAAAGATGCTTCCCACAAAAAAGTATGTTGTTGCAAAATTTGGTAGAGATCAGCTGATTAGGTTGGTCGTAATTTGATTTAAGCTTTTAGCATTTGGGTAGCCACCATTCCGTTTCCGTCAAGATGGCGGTGATATAAAACATGACACTGAGGTGCCCTTTGCTAGTACTACCTCTGTACCAAATTTCGTTCAATTCGGTTTTACCGGGTTTGAATTGATAGGGGGAATCGATTTGCACACATACATGGCCACCATATGCAAACTATTGGACTGATGGCCTTGTAGCTTGGGCAAAGAACGCTTCCCACATAAAGGTATGCCGTTGCAAAATTTGGTAGAGATCAGATGATCAGGTTGATCGTAATTTGATTAAAGCTTTTTACATTTGGGTGGCCACCATTTTGTTCCCGTCAAGATGACGGCAATATAAAACAAGGCACAGAGGTGCTCTTTGCTAGTGCTACGTCTGTACTAAATTTCGTTCAATTCAGTTTTACCGTGTTTGAAAAAATAGGGTGAATCAATTTGCACACATACATGGCCGCCGTCTGCAAACTATTAGGCTGATGACCTCGTAGTTTAGTAAAACGACACTCGCCATATAAATATATATTGTTGCAAAATTTGGTAGAGATCGGATGATTAGGTTAGTCGAAATTTGATTTAAGCTTTGAACATTTGGATGGCCGGCATTACGTTTCCGTCAAGATGGCGGCGATATAAAACATCACACTGAGTTGCTCTTTGCTAGTTCTACCACTGTAGCAAATTTCGTTCAATTCGGTTTCACCGTGTTCGAATTGATAGGGGGGGACAGATATTCCGAGTACACACACACACACTCTCTCTCACACACACACACACACACACACGCACACACACATAGACACACAATTTTTGGCCCTGTGCAGATTTCATAAGTCTACTTTTATTTTTTGCAAAAATCGAAAGTAGGCTAAAAATGGACTTTAGAGACAATGAGACCTGAGGAAACTAACACTACGTTTTACAATAATTCCAGATTATCTATACCATTGGTATTATGTATTGTTATTGTTTTAAGGGGCGGAACAGCGAGGTCATCTGCCCCTTATACCATGGGAGTACACCATTCTGATAATATGACAAATTTGGTTCAGATCGGTGTACAAATTCGATATTTCGTCTACGTACCAAACGGCCTATATCTAGGAAATGGAGAAGGCAGTTAGCCCAGGCAACGAAGCGAAAATAAAAATAATAAATCCGAAAGATTTTAAATTTGGTGACAATGTTTATTAGGGTTTACTCTTGAAAAAGTCCTGACCAATTAAAGGTCCGCAATCGCCGCTAACTTGGAAAAAGGTTGCACTTTTATGGTTTTTGGACTGTAACTCTTTATTTATTAACTTTATCGAAAAAATTGTAGTGATCAAAATTTTAGAATATTCAATTCTCTACAAAAATAGGTTCAATTCATTTTTTAATAAAACTAATATTTTCCGTGTGAATGAACGACAAACTTGATGCAGATCGGGGAATCGCTCCACTGTAGGCTTCAGCAGCAAAATATGAATTCAATGGCGCATAACGGTCCATATAAATCTCTGTGGGAATTCTGCAAACAGAAATTTATATTCGTTACGTAAAATTCAATCATTGTTATTATTTTTTCATTTTCCACATTTTTTTGTTATTTACTCACTTTATTATTACTTTTGAGTGCGTCGTTTCTTTGCAGTCTGACTGGTACTGGGGCTATTATCATCGACTACATCAGCATAATCCGATAAATCAATGCTCCCCGCATAGAAAGATCGTCACGAGCTTTTGGTTGACACTGCCCTTTCTTCATTCGCGTTATCGACCTCGTCTCCGTCTTCATTTTCTTCATCGACTATGTTCGATCCATTGAAGCTGTCTCCCTGACAATTATTGCAAACCGTTGTACTGTACAACCAATCCCTGCTTTTCTACACCCATTCAACCCTGCACAGCCAGTTGTACATTTGCAAAAAATCAGATTTAGTAAAGCCTCGGATGCAATGGAGTCCATTGTTGTAATCGGACTGAAGTATCCTTGGACTCGTTTCCAACCCCATAATTCAGGGGGTAATTCATTTCCCAGCCATTTTTGCACTTGATTGTACACTCGAAAAGAATGTTGCCTGGATGCTCCTTCTGTTGGTGGTAGTGAGGCAATGTCGGGCTTTATTTTCGTCACAGATTTAGTGAAAAAATGATATCGATGTTTATTCAAAGAATTGTCTGTAGAACGTGCACCGTAGATTACAAGGAAAAATCGTTCTCCAGCTTCAGCGATAACATCGTGTGAAGAATCACGGTTGTTGGAACTTTCAGCGATATCATGTAACTCTTTACTTTTGTTAAATAACTTTACGCACCTAACTTTTCCTTTATTGAAAATCGCTGAAGTAGTGTCGCAGCCACTAAAGGCATGCAAGAAAAGAATGTTGTTCGCAAGTCCTGATGATTGTGACTGCTGTGGTGAATACACTCTTCTCGCAATTTTTCCCTTTCCCAGTTTGGCAATTTTTTTTCCGATGGAGCCAATGCAACCAGCAAAACTAAAAGATCAACATCTTCGCCAATAATACGCCATGTTACTTTTTGATGAAGATAATTGGATTGCAGTGTTCACGATCAAAAAATCTACACATCATCTGTGCTCTGTCGACATCCTATTCCCTGATCGTTTATTAGCTTGGTTGATAGCATGTCAATTAATCTGCTTTTGTTTTTGTTGTTTGAAAGAAATTGATCGTGCGAAACGGTGATACTCATACTTTCTACAAAATTGATGTCCATAGACTTTTTAGCAGAAGATCGGCGATTTTGCTCCGTTTTCTTTGTACTGTCATTGGTATTGGAATAACCATCGAATACTACTGTGCAATTTTTACCGTAATGTCTCTGAATGTAAGTAATGTAGCTTGCGCAAATGGTTGAATAAGTTGAGTTTGGTTTCCAAATGGCTCGATGTAAGAGGAATCCGCCGTCAACAATGTTAACACAGTCTTGTAGGGTAATGTCTTCGTTTGATAATGGAAAGATTTCAAACATCGCGGATTTTTTTTCCCATGCCAGCTTCATTAAAAGGCTACAATGGGTATGGAGCTAACTCGTATTCCAAATGGTCTTCTAGTTCTCCGATCTGCTTCAAGTTCGTCGTCCATTTACTCGGTAAATGTTGGTTTTATGAAACAACTGCATTGAACCTTTTTTTGTATAGAATTAAATGTTCTCAAAGTTTGATCACTACAATTTGTTTGATAAAGTTAATAAATAAAGAGTTATAGACTAAAAAACATAAAAGTGCACCCTTTTTCCAAGATGGCGGCGATTGCGGACCTTTAATTGGTCAGGACTTTTGACAGGTTCAATAGTAAGCTCTAATAAACATTTTCACCAAATTTCAAAACTTTCGTAGTTATTACATTTTTTTGCTGAAATTCAGCCTTCGTTGCCTGGGCTATGTTTGTAATTTAAAGTGGACAGGGTTACTTGTCAGGTTCCGAAGGGTAAATACCGGTACGTAAAATTTGGTTCAGATTGGTGAAACTGTAGATTTGTGCCAAAGGGCCTAAGTGAAGGGAATGGAGAGGGCTGTCTGAAATTTCAAGTACACAGTGTTACTCGTTGGGTTCCAAAGGGTAGGTACGTAAACATTGGTTCAGTACGGTGAAACGGTGTAGATTTTTGCCAAAGGGCCTAAATGAAGGGAATGGAGAGGGATATCTAAAATTATTGTTGCCATAAACCTTCCTGGGTGTAGAACTACAACCCTACAAAATGTCAATGCAATCGGTTAAACAGTGTCGGAGTCTATAAATCTCGGACCGACAGATATTTTAAAAGCCATTATCGTATTGTCTGCAGTGATAATGAAAACAGTTCTAGTTCCAGAAAAAAAAAACGTTAAGTAAAAGACTCACTCAATCTCAATGTTATGTCAGCTGCCTCATCTCTGAATGTGAATAGAGTGGCAACCCCTTCATTATACACACAGGGCCGCTGAAAGCGATCACTGGCGCTAAGACAAGGTCTTTTGAGCCCCTCCATTTTTATTCAACCTGGGACATAGTTTTGGAATCACGGTATTAAGCTTGCAAATGTTAGCCCCCACTCCCCCAAAATAAAAGCTCCTCACTGCTCCACCCCTTTAAACATCAATAATAATAATAATAATAATAATAATAATAATAATAATCATCATCCGTGGAGCGGCTTCGGTGGCGTAGTTGGTAGCATGCTGAGATTCTATGCCCAAGATCGCGGGTTCAAACCCGGCCGAAGTCGTCGGATTTTTAAGAGCGTTAAAAATCCCTCAGTATGCCTTCCTTCGGAGGGGAAATAAAGCCGGCGGTCCCATGTCATAGATTTATGGCATGTTAAAGAACATTCCACTAATTACACCTGTGTGAAGCTAAATTAAGTTAAAATGTAAACAACGCTCAGGTTCCTACGTTCGTCACCAGGAGCCGACTGTGGTGGCGTCTAGTAGCCAAGTTCGGAACTGGTACTGTAGTTGTTGACGGTGGCGTTTTGGCGGCAAAAGTAGGAACTACTTGAAAAATTCTAAGGCTGCAGTCCTTACTTAAAGAAACAGAAACACACACTAATACAGTCATCACAATTAACACCGGTTATAAGACAGATTCTACACACACCCAAAGTACACGGGGCTACATGACCGCGTTGTCGCAGCCCATAAACTGAGGAACCGACCAACCAATCATCCGTGGAATTTAGCTTGCCCAACTTATTATTAATTTACATCGTTTTTAGTTATTCAGCCACTTTCCTTTCGTTTTGCCTCTCATTGGCTGTTCTTTTACGTCAAGATTTTTATCACTGTGCATTAACAATTAAATTTTCACTGTATCTGAACGTGTTCAGGCACCACAAGAATAAGTCATATTCCTTTCAGAAATTTTATGAAGTAAATAGGCTATTCTTTTTTATTTAGATTGAATTAGAAACGTAAAGAACTCTGGAAATTTAGCACGTTATAAATTAATTGTATTGAAGAAAGCTTTCCATTAGGTCAACACAAATTATTAGCGGCTTCGGTGGCGTAGTTGGTAGCATGCTGAACTGTTGTGCCCAAGATAGCGGGTTCAAACCCGGCCGAAGTCGTCGGATTTTTTAAGAGCGTTAAAAATCCTTCAGTATGTCTTCTTTCGGAGGAGAAGTAAAGCCGACGGTCCCATGTCAAAGATTTATGGCATGTAAAAGATCCTTTCACAGACTAAACTTGTGTAAAGCTAAATTGTTAGGTTAGATTTCGTCGGAACGCTCTATCAATAGTTCCAACGTTCACCACTAAGAATCATTGATATCTGGTAGCGAAAGTTGGAACTATTCCAAATTGATCGGAACTTGTAGCTCACCCTAATAAGGATGTCCGCTGGTAGCAGCTACAGACTCAGGCGAGCCGAACATGTCCTCGGACACTCCCGGCACTAAAAGCCATACGATAAATGAATAAATATGTCCTATTACATTAAGCGGGAATACAAGTATTTACATGCCCTGACCTGAAATAAATAAGATATTTATCACAAAATAACACGCTTTTGTGTACAAAATGTAGTAGTTGTATGTCTACCCCTTATTATTCCCGTTTTCCAACGGGGTCGGGGATGAGATGCGATGGAAGTCTTTGTGGCGATGGTTTTTACGGCCGGATGCCCTTCCTGACGCCAACCTCATGAGAGGAGTTAATGAGAGATGAAATGAATGATGGTGAATGAAACTGGGCAAGGATGTGGAAGGAAGCGGCCATGGCCTGTCAGAAGGTACCGTCCCAGCATTTGCCTGGTATTGAAAATGGGGAAACCACGGAAAACCATTTCAAGGACGGCCGACGGTGGGGTTCGAGCCCACGCGTCTACCGAGTCAGCAGAGAGCTAGGCCCCATGACCTAATGCTGCGCGTTAGCCAGCGTAGCCACTACTGTCGGTGCTTTTGTGTACAAAATAAACATTATCATCCGTGGAATTTAGCTTGCCCAACTGATTATTAATTTACTTCATCAAGATAGGCAGATTTTGAGTCAGTAGTAATGGCAGTAGGAACACGGAGAGCAAAACAATATTTTATCGTTTCAAATGATCTTGTCGACTTCGTCGTTATGCTTGGGTCCAACGTTATGCGTTACGGAGACGGAGACGAAAATGACGTCATGCAGCCGCGCGGGAACTGAGTGCGTGACGTCATGCAGCCACACGGGAAGCAGAAGCTAATGGTTATTGGAGTCTGTTGAAAGAGTCCTGCGGCGTCGAGCGACCTGGGGCTTTGAGCGAAGCGAACACAAGAATACAGGGTGACTTCTAAAGAGTTATACAAGATGCCATATAAGAATACAGGGTGCCTCCTAAAGAGGTATGCAGGATGTCAGAGCAAAATACAGTACAAGATGCCAGATAACAATACAGGGTGACTCCTAAAGAGATATACAAGATGCCAGATAAGAATACAAGGTGACTCTTAAAGAGATGTTCAAAATGGCAGAGAAGAATACAGGGTGACTCCTAAAGAGGTGCACAAGATGTCAGACAAGAATACAGGGTGCCTTCTAAAGAGGTGTGCAGGATGTCAGAGCAAAATACAGTACAAGATGCCAGATAACAATACAGGGTGACTCCTAAAGAGATATACAAGATGCCAGATAAGAATACAAGGTGACTCTTAAAGAGGTGTTCAAAATGGCAGAGAAGAATACAGGGTGACTCCTAAAGAGGTGCACAAGATGTCAGACAAGAATACAGGGTGCCTTCTAAAGAGGTGTGCAGGATGTCAGAGCAAAATACAGTACAAGATGCCAGATAACAATACAGGGTGACTCCTAAAGAGATATACAAGATGCCAGATAAGAATACAAGGTGACTCTTAAAGAGGTGTTCAAAATGGCAGAGAAGAATACAGGGTGACTCCTAAAGAGGTGCACAAGATGTCAGACAAGAATACAGGGTGCCTCCTAAAGAGATATACAAGATGCCAGATAAGAATACAAGGTGACTCTTAAAGAGGTGTACAAGATGGCAGAGAAGAATACAGGGTGACACCAAAAGAGGTGCACAAGATGTCAGATAAGATTACAGGGTGACTCCTAAAGAGGTGTACAAGATGCCACACAAGAATACAGGGTGACTCCTAAAGAGATATACAAGATGCCAGATAAGAATACAAGGTGACTCTTAAACAGGTGTACAAGATGGCAGAGAAGAATACAGGGAGACTCCTAAAGAGGTGCACAAGATGTCAGACAAGAGTACAGGGTGACTCCTAAAGAGGTGTACAAGATGACACACAAGAATACAGGGTGACTTCTAAAGAGATATACAAGATGCCAGATACGAATTCAGGGTGCCTCCTAAAGAGGTGTGCAGGATGTCAGAGCAAATTACAGGGTGTCACTTAACGAGGTGCCCGCGCGGGAAGCCTAAGTTAATGGGTAATGGAGTCTGTTGAAAGAGCCCTCCTGAGCCTTTCTAACATGTGTAGCATTTGTAGCATGGGTCATTTGAAATGATATAACGTCTAGTCGTTCAGACTGACTGTAATTTTTTTCTCTCATATAATTTCAATAATTTAAGCAGCCACGAAACTATGTTCATGGTGATACCACTGCATCGATTCAGTTTTAAAATCTAGTTACCGTTTTCAATATATTTTTAAGATTTTTTATTTTTATTTTTATATTGTGAGGAAAAAAGGCCTAAAATAGTTTCATGGAAAGATAACAGTTATTTAATTATTGTTGTTGTTGTTGTTTGAGTTTTCAGTCTTTTGACTGGTTTGATGCAGCTTTCCATGCCTGCCTGTCCTGAGCTAATCCTTTCATCTCAACATAGCTACCACACACTACGTCCGAGGCAATCTGTTTAACATATACTAACCTTGGTCTACCCCTACAGCTCTTGTCCTCGACCCTTCCTTACATAACTAAGCTTGCTATTCCTGGGTGTCTAAGTATGTGTCCTACCAACCTATCTCTTCTCTTCATTAGCAGTCGCCAGAAACATCTCTCCTCTCCCACTCGTCTTAATACCTCTTCGATTGTAACCCTATCTACCCATCTGATATTCATCATTCTCCTGTAACACCACATTTCAAACGCTTCAATTCTCCTCTTTTCAGCTGCACCAATAGTCCAAGTTTCACTTCCATAGAGCGCCAAGATCCAGACAAAGGCTTTCAAAAATGACTTCCTAACACCTAAATCTATATTCGATATCAACAGGTTCCTTTTCTGTAGACATGCTTTCTTTCCCTAAGCTAACCTACTTTTTATATCCTCTTTGCTTCGTCCATCACTGGTTATTTTGCATCCTAAGTAGCAGAAGTCTCCTATTTCCTATAGTTTTTCACCTGCCAATTTGATATCCATAGAGGTTTCTGATTTATTTCAGCTGCATTCCAATATTTTGTTTTACATTTATTAATTTTCATCATGAATTCTTTCCTCAAGACGGAGTCAATACCTTTCAAAAATCCTCTGGCGTGTCGGTCAAAATGACGATGTCATCGGCAAATCTCAGAGTTGAAATTATTATTATTGTTAGGCTATGAATATTAATCGAAATATTTTAATTATGATGATGACTGTCGTTCAATGGGGCGGAACAGCGAGGTCATCTGACCCTTTAATAATGACGCACTTACCCTGTTATATTAATGACCTCCCCCCAGAAGGAAATCCTGCGTACGCCACTGGGGATAGGAGGGTGATCTACAATCTATACAGAAACCAGACAGCAGTCATTCGAGCTGAAGGACATCAGAGAGAAGCTGGTATTCAGAAAGGTGTGAGGCTAGGCTGCAATTTATCACCCAGACTTTTCAATCTTTACATTGAACAAGCAATGAGGAAATTGGAGAAAAATTTAAAATGGGAGTGAAGATTCAAGGATAAATAATTTCAACTTTGTGATTTGCTGATGACATCGTCATCTTGGCCGACACGCCTGAGGATTTGAATGAGTTTTTGAATGGAATGGACTCCAGATTGAGGAAAGAATTCATGATGAAAATTAATAAATGTAAAACAAAAATATAGGAATGCAGCCGAAATAAATCAGGAACCTCTATGGGCATCAAATTGGCAGGTTAAAAGCTGAAGGAAGTAGGAGACTTCTGTTACGAAGCAAAATAACCAGTGATGGACGAAGCAAAGAGGATATAGAAAGTAGGTTGGCTCAGGCAAGGAAAGCATTTCTACAAAAGAGGAATCTGTTGACGTCGAATATAGATTTAGGTATTAGGAAGTCATTTTTGAAAGCCTTTGTCTGGAGCGTGGCGCTCTATGGAAGTAACCTGTGAACATGCAGAACGCAGTTCTCAGCGAAACGTCAGGACAACAAAATGTTCTTAGAACACGGCCTATAAGCCCGCAAAACAGACATTCCTATTTCAACGTCGTTCGTGAAAGCCTGAATTTTTACTTGCAGTACATTTGCATTTGTCTGTTGGCACAGGCTAGAGTAAAATGTAGCTTTTCACCGATGTCTCAGTCTCACTCATGGCTCTGATTATATGGAAGCTACTGAGGTATGGGTGGTGCTTAGTAATGCCATTTAGGGCACAGCCAGTGCCTGTGGATTCTGTGCAAGGTTCTACTCATAGGGTTAGTACTTCTGTTCTGACTCAGTGAGGAAAGCAACGGCAAACTACATCACTCATCTTGCCTAGTACGCCTCACTAGAGAGCTGTCTTGGATTCTTGTGGGTATCTACCCACACAACTTAATGGCGGTTCTTTTTGGGGATCCAACCAGCCTTTAGGGTGACTCTCTAACAGACAGACATACCGTACCTTTCATTCGATTTGGAGAGCATAATGTGGGATGTAACCAAATCGACTTTAGGCCACGAATTAAGACAACGCCCGGATCAGACAACCGTGTCAAAAGCGAAAGCTCCTCATTCTCCGAATTGAGTACAGCAACAGCGATAGTGAAATCAACGACAGAGAGGATCGATCAGAATGATAAATGAAACCGCAAAGATACCGGAAACACTGTGATCGGTGAAGATAGTATCAAGAGCAGTCGTTGTACCCGAAAGAGTTATTATTGGCATAAGGATCGGAAACAGTAGCACGGAATTACAAGATGAAGTATCCAAATCTGAGGGAAAAAAAGACTGGAAAAGTCAGAGAATGTGGGCGTTCCTGAACAATACACGAATCATAAATACCAAAGCGGAGGGTGATGGGGACCAAGACGCATTCACAGGTCAGTTCTGGCTGCCCATTTGAGTTAAAAGAGAATCAAAGAGAGGACCGGTGACAACAAGGCAATCCGAGACGGCGGAACCGAACTGTGTACAGTGATGCTCCTTGTACGTCACTGTTCCCAAATATTTTATAACATCAGCAGGGCCCGGATGTGGATGCCGTAAAAAAGTTTAAAAAATGCACTTAAAATTTTCAAAAAATACTCTAATAAATGACTTAAAAATTCGAAAAATGCACTATAAAATTAAGAAAATGATCTTATATTAATAGTGAGCCTCCGTGGCTTAGGCGGCAGCACGCCGGCCTCTCACCGCTGGGTCCGTGGTTCAAATCCCGGTCACTCCATGTGAGATCTGTGCTGGACAAAACGGAGGCAGACAGGTTTTTCTCCGGGTACTCCGGTTTTCCCTGTCACAATTTCATTCCAGCAACACTCTCCACTATCATTTAATTTCATCTGTCATTCATTTAATCATTGCCCCAGAGGAGTGCGACAGGCTTCGGCAGCCGGCACACTTCATATCCTCGCCGCTAGATAGGGGCTTCATTCATTCCATTTCTGACCCGGTCGGAGACTGGAAGCCGGCTGTGGATTTTCATTTTCATCTTATATTAATAAACTCACCAATATTTCAAAAAATCGAAAAATGCACTATGAAATTAAGAAAATGAACTGAGACAGGAATATACACCCCTTCCCCTTTCTACCAAGCCACAGCTGACCTTTGTCAGGTTTGCGACGAAAACAAGAGCATCTGCATCCAAGATATATATTTTTCTACTAATAGCAATACCGAAATAGTTTATTCCAATATTTTAAATGTTCTTGTATCAGCTGCTAGCTTCTTCATAACTCTGAGAGACGTAACTCCCTCATATAAAGCTGTGACATCACTAAATTGGGGGGAAAAAATGCCTGAAAAGGCCGATTTCTGTAAAATATAACCTCAAAAATCTACCAAACTTAAAATAATGCTCTCAAAATGGAAAAATAGCAAATAATGCAAAAAGATGCAAAATAAAAATGACATATTTGAAGACGGGATGGCCCGTCCTGAGTTTCTATGTACTTCAGTATTGTTTTAGTCAGCTCAGTAATAGGATGACATGTCATCAACATCCGGGCCCTAATCATCAGTGTTAGATAATTAGGATTTATCTATTGCCGTATATGTGACTCAATATTAACCTTCTATAAAATTTCGCCTAAGTTTCCCTTCCTTTAAAAATTTATCCTGAGAAAATCAAATTTCCTTGGCTTGCCTCTTTCTGTTGTTTACCACCTACCTCGGGGCCTCTAATTCAATATCTGAAGTGAGGGTTGAATAAGTGGTACACTCATTATCGTGAGGACAACTAAGTAGTGTCTCTTGTTCTGAAAAAGAGGTGATGTCGCTAAGGACGTCCTTGCACTTTCACAAGTATAGCAGTCACCCTTGAATACAATTGAATCGGTCGGAGCTGAAAAGCATTAAGTCAAAAATGGTCATTTTTTAGCCTACTTTCGATTTTTGCAAAATATGAAAGTAGACTTATGAGATCAACACAGGGCGAAACAAGATGTTCAGTAAAGAACATATAGCCTACTTTCTCCTAAATGTATGAGTATAGTTATAACTCGTTGTTATTATCAAAGAGTATAATAGAACTATTCTTTGTTGAAGACCTTAGAAACGATTTACCTCTACCAAACGCCACAACCTAGGTAAAAACTGCTACCATCATTGAAGAAAGAAAGAAAGAAAGAAAGAAAGATAAGAAGTATATCAAGAATGTTATGGATCTGGAGACATAATCGACCGGACTGGCTTTGTGGCTCAGCGGTAACGTTCTCGCTTGCTGGGCCCTAGGTTGCAGGTTCGTATCCTGGCGCAGTCAGCTGGCATTTGAGGGTGCACAAATGCGAGGGAGCCGTGTCAGTACATTTACTGGCACGTTAAAGATCCCCTTCGGGCCAAAATTCCGGCACCCCGGTGTCTCTAAAAGCAGCAGTAGTTAAAAGGGATGTAAAGCCAATAACATTATTATTATTATTATTATTATTATTATTATTATTATTATTATTATTATTATTATTATTACATATACGACCTGCCGTGGGCAACATCCAACTTTGAGTTGAGGCATGTCTTTACACGTCTGGTTGTGCATGGCTTTCACAACCCTAATTGAATTAACAAATCTTTCCATGACCCTACAGAGACGTGTGTATACAAACTATGTGGATATTTTCGATTGCTATTTGCCTGAAATAAAAGTAGTAATTAATAACCTGAACTAACACCAACGGCTTGAATTCAGTTACTATGTGAAATCGTTTTGTTCTTTACTTCAAATAACATTTTCAAGGAACGCAAAATAGGCTGTTACAAACCCTTTAAAATAAAAAGTAAAAATGTATCGTAGTATCATCTTGTCATTCTTCAAATTCGATGCGCATAGAATGCCAATGGTATAGTAATCAATGGAGCCCCACGTAGACTAGTCGTGACATCTAGTGGTGAAATATCGAACAATATAATCCTAACAGAGCGAGTGCATTCTAGCGGCCAGAAGAAGAAACTTTTCAATAATATCTGGAAGTTAATAAGTAGGTCGGCGTGCAGTTACCTTTTTGGCAGCTAGATGTCTCGAGTAAATCTGCTGGCGAATTATGTTTTAATTAAATATATATTTTACACCATAATATGCACAATATAACGCTTAATTTTAAAACGTCTGAGTCATTACAAAACAATAAACATATAACATTTCAAGCAAAAAACCTAGCTCTGATCGGGTTTGAACCATAGGCATTTGAGCGATAGGCTAACGCTCTACCACTGAGCCAATTGTGTCAACGAATATCGTTCTATATAAAATGACTTACATAGAACTTGTTAGCAAATAATGATTTATACTAAACGATTTCATCACTGGAGTATATTATTTATATATAAAGCATTTCATACAAAGTTTATTTATTTTGTATCAGTACGCTATATTGCATGCAATACTCAAATTAGTGAAATATAAGTCAGGCACAAGATATCCGCTGCCATCTTGTCTTATTACTGAATCGGCTCAGCTTTTTAAAATCACGTCTGCACTATAGTATTACAAAATAAACTTTAAATTTCGAACGTGCCTCTTCCTTTAGAACAGTTAAAACGATTCTCGGCTCGATAATCGGAACTGGTGGGTCCCATGATATGGATTATAGAGTTTGCATAATTCGCACGGCCGCCATCCTGAAATGGTATGGCGGACGACCTTTTAGTTTAGTCACAAGACGCATCCTATACGAAGGTATGTTGTTACCAAATTTGGTAGAGATCGGATGATTTGGTTAGTCGTTATTTGATTTTACGTTTTGAACGTTTGAGTGGCCGCCATTCAGTTTTAGTAAAGATGGCGGCGATATAAAATATGACACTGAGGTGGCCTTTGCTTGTTCTACCTCTGTACCAAATTTCGTTCAATTCGGTTTCACCGTGTTCGAATTGATAGGGGGGGGGACAGACATTCAGAGTACACACACACACACACACACACACACAGACAGACTCACCCACACACATATACACACACAGACAGACACACATTTTTTGGCCCTGTAGTGATCTCATAAGTCTACTTTCATTTTTTGGAAAAATCGAAAGTAGGCTAAAAATGTGTGTCTGTCTGTGTGTGTGTGTGTGTGTGTGTGTGTGTGTGTGTGTGTGTGAGTGTGAATGTGTGTATTCTGAATGTCTATCCCCACCCCCTATCAATTCGAACACGGTGAAACTGAATTGAACGAAACTTGGTAAAGTGGTAGCACTAGCAAAGGGCACCTCAGTGTCATGTTTTATATCGCCGCCATCTTGAGGGAAACGTAATGGCTTAAATCAAATTACGACTTACATTATCCATTGGTCTCTACCAAATTGTGCAGCAACATACCATTATGTGGGAAGCATCCTTTGTCCAAATTATAAGGTCATCAGCCCAATAGTTTGCGGATGGTGGCCATGTTTGTGTGCAAATCGATTCCCCCCATCTATTCAAACACGGTAAAAACGAATTGAACGAAATTTGGTGCAGAGGTAGCACAAGTAAAGGGCACCTCAGTGTCATGTTTTATATCGCCGCCATCTTCACGTAAACGTAATGGCGGCCACCCAAATGTTAAAAGCTTAAATCAAATTACGTCCAACCTAATCAGCTGATCTATACTAAATTTTGCAACAACATACCTTTATGTAGGAGGCATCTTTTGACCAAACGACAAGGTCATCGGCCCAATTGTTTGCAGATAGCGGCCATGTATGTGTGCAAATCGATTCACAATATCAATTCAAACGCGATGAAACCAAATTGAATGAAATTTTGTACAGAGGTAGCAATAGCAAAGGGCACCGCATATTCTTGTTTAATATCCGTATAACACGTTGTATTTCAACAAGCTACTATAACCAACATTCAATTATACTCCTTGAAAAGGACAAAGAGTTATAACAATACCCATGCATTTAGGAGAAAGTCGGCTATATGTTCTTTACTGAACATCTGGTTTAAGAATTAGTATTTTGAAGTATTGACCCAAGGGCCTTGGAACGGCATAGGAAAGAATTAAGTCAGCCTTCTGTTTAAGCTGCACACTAAACATTTTCATAAGGAGAAAAAAGCACGGAAGCTCACTGGCAAGGCCAAATCCGCCATAAAGCAATTTGTTTTGTGGGTTTAAGCCAGAAACCACTGCTACATGTAGTGCGATCAGAACGGAAAAGAAAGTCAGCGACTTGCTGCCTTTCAGCGCCGTATTCCGTACTTAATGTTGGCCACACTGCAAGATTCCCGCGTATTACAGGTTTTAGGTGCTTTTTACGTTACAAATCCATTTTAAAATAAAATATAATGTGAAATATTCATTCTGAATGGCTTTATGTCGCCCTAAACTGACCACGTAGCTGAAAGGCATTAAGTCACGTTAGCAAAATTGATTTGAAAAATATGTTTATTAATTTAAAATTGTTATTCAGCTTAACACAAATATAACCTGAATAGTTGCTTCCCAACATAGATGACTAATATAGTGTGTTCGTTAAGTTCTGTTATATCAATGACGTTTTATCGGTCTCCTGAGAAGGAGTGAAAACTGACTTAATGCTCCTCAGCTAATTCAATGGCTTAGAATACTAAAGTAGCATAAATCATAGCTACCGATGGGTACTCTGGTTGAATATATGCGTCTGACTCTTCAAGCACTGGGGGTACTGTGGGTACAGGTCTGTCCTCAGGTCGTGGATCCTGGGGGGGCTCCTCCGGACGCTTTATAGGAACGACAGGTTCAGGAGGTTCAACAGGCTTCGGTGGTTCAGGTTCCACCTTGACCTGCTCTGGACGTGCAACAAAGATTTCTTCTCTCGATACAGGTGGAAGCTGAATGGCGCTTGGTGGCTTTGTCTCTGGGATGACTGGCTTTGATTCCGCCTTAATTTCTTGCTTGAGATAGTCGTCTACATTTCCAAATCCAGTTTCAGGTATATTCGATTCAGAAGGTTTGAAATCATCCAAACACACTATAGACGTTTTTCGTCTGTTAAATACCTTAGCTTCGACCTCGCTGTTGGATGCTGTGACCATACTAGCCTTGAGGGCGCTACAGGGACAAGGATTCTTACTTACAGACTTGCTAGCGTAGTCTGTCACTTTTCCAACGAAAATATTATCACTCGTTGGGATAGGAGGTTCGTCTGCATCGATCGCCTTCCAAGGCACTGAACGACTCTCTACGTACTGCATACTGTCATCTGCACAACACGGAATGTCCATGAATTCCTTACTGGTACATACTATTGGTTTAATCGGAAGAATGTCGAATTGCTCTGGATAATCGTCTATTGTATCCACACATTCACAGAAATTTGGTTCATCAGATAGTGTATTTCTGAAAAGATATGATTTCTTGTCCATCATCTGAAACTGGGTCGTAATGGATTGCCCAAAGCATGAAAGTCTTATAAAAAGTACAATATAACCTGCATATTCTCCATTAAGATTAACAAGATCATAGTGATCTTTCATGTCCGATGATATGGGCAGGTCCTCTGTACATGCCGTCGCCTTACGGATGGTAAAGCACATTTCTTCAGAAAGTCGCACCTGCGTTACACCTAATATGTCGGGTGGCGTGTTAGCTTTCGCTCTTTTAATTACTGTTATAGCTAGTGGGAAATGTTTAATAGCGCGTATTAGTTCGAGAGGATGCATTGGGAACAAAAATGATTTTCCCGATCTAAACTCTCCAGGAACGCCACCTTCTTTCCTTTTACCGAACTCTTCTTGGAATATCTCAATGCATGGGAAGTTTATGAACTTCACTCTAACCCGTAATGGTAAATGCTTTTGTTTTACATGCTTCTTGCATTCACAGTCTGGGTCACATCCTGATTCGCGCACTGCAACTTTATGAACCAGAATTTCTATTAAGTATAACTGTTCTAACAGCTTGTTTTGTAGGGACATTGTAGAGCATTTGAGTTCAGATATCTAATTTAAAGCTATTTAAGTTTCAACAAAAGAAGAACTAGAAATTTTATAATTTAGAATATGCTCTATGCGAACTATAATTTTCTTAAATCTGAAGAGGAATTTTGGTTACATTTTATCAGCTAAACGGAATTAATTTTGTTGCTAAGCACCTGACGTTTAGTATTGTTGAGGCTATTGTTGTTCGTAATATTCGATTACCGTACATTATATAACATAAGCTACTGAGGTATGGGTGGTGCTTAGTAATGGCATTCAGGGCACAGTCAGTGCCTGTGAATGCTGTGAAAGGTTCTACTCATAGGGTTAGGAGTACTGTTTTGACTCAGTGAGGAAAGCAATGGCAAACTACCTCACTCCTCTTCTTGCCTAGAACGCCTCAATATAGCGCTGCCTTGGGTTTTTGTGGGTATCTACTCACATAACGTAACGGCGGTGCTTTTTGAGGATCCAACCAGCCTTCGGGCTGACTACCTAACAGACAGACAGACAGTCATCGCAATTAACACCGGTTATCAGACAGATTCTACACACACCAAAAGTACACGGGGCTACATGACCGCGTTGTCGCAGCCCCTAAACTGAGGAACCAACCAACCGAATGGAAAGATGTAGTGGGATGAATGAAGTTGATAAGCCATACTGAATATATCTGTGTACCATCATTACCGAATCATGGGGCAGTTCTCAAGAGATAAAATGTCGCATTGGAAAGGCGAGGAGTGTTTTCAACTCAATGAGCTCAATTTTCAAAAGCCACGATCTTTTTTTCTTTTCTTCTTTTTTTTTACTTTTTTTAAATCTTACCATGAACACCTAACTACGGCTCCTGAGGTGCTATGTGTTCTCAGTTCTCTTGTATTGTGTAGAAACATGGACCCTTACAAAGGCTACAACTGTTTGACTTGAAGCCTTTAAACTATGGCTTTACAAAAGAATACTGAGAATATCATGGATTCATAAACTTTCAAATCAGGAAGTTCTACGCAGAGTTGAAAAAAAGACCAGAACTGATCAACGTCATTTTAGTGTCGTAAACCACAGTACCTTGGTCACATTATGAGGAATCAAAAAAAGGTATAAGCTGCTTCAACTTATACTACAAGGAAAAATAAAAGGAAAGAGATCGCCCGGCAGAAGGAGAATTTCCTGACTCGACAACCTGGTTCAACAAAAGCTCTGAAGAATTGTTCCGAATTGCCACAGATAAAGCCAGAATAGCCATGCTGATCGCAAGCGTCCGAAACGGACAGGCACGCTAAGAAGAAGAAGAAGAACATAGCAGCTCGGTAGGAACTGTCCAGTAGGCAGCAGCAGAGAAAAACTAGCAATCTACCCGGTCAATGTTCCCTTCCCTATCTTTTTTTGAAAATACAGACACTCCTTTTACCTTTTACATCTTTCGGTCATTTATTTTCAAGCACAAGAACAACGTCTACATACAGATAACATCCATGATCCTACTGTCGACCAAAATATTATGTGCACTCGAGTTTGAAGGTTGTTTGTGAAGTAGCCTAACCAATAGACCTACATAAAATCCAATGACATCATCATTTTTTTTTTCGTTATATTTTACGTTATTTCATGTAGGTTTTGAATTCTTAATTTATATTTTAATATTTTTTATCGCAGTTGAAACACAAAACGTGCCCGTTTTTAAGCGTGTTTCAGCCATGCGTCACATTTAAGGATTATTATCTCACAAACCCGTCACCAGATCTATTCCAAATTTTAACACAACATACATTGGAATGTTGTAAAACTGGATTATTAATTTCAAAATTTTGTGTGTTAAAGAACGAAAGTTGTTATCATTTTTGTAAGGTAACTTTTTCTCGGCTTGGGGTCGTTGGAAAATGTAGTTCTTGGTCGCGTTGTAATCCTTATACATCAAAACGTTATGCTGTATGACTGTGAAATACGTAAATTAATTCACTTATTTTATATCGGTTTGTATTTGTACGGGGAATTAAGACATAGTTCACCAGTTAGCCACTCCGGGAAATGCTGTACAGCGTTGCTGATATGGAGCCCATCACTACCTAGCAAGGCGCGCAATTTCGCGTGTTGGAGCCCATCTTGGCAACGCTGCACAGCTTTCACCGGAGCGGCTAACTGGTGAACCATGTCTTAATTTCTCGTACAAATACAAACCGATATAAAATAAGTGAATTAATTTACGTATTTCACAATCATACATCATACCTTTTTGATGTATAAGGATTACAACGCGACCAAGAACTACATTTTCCAACCACCCCGAGCTGAGAAAAGGTTACCTTACAAAAATGATAACAACTTTGTTTCTTGGACACACAACATTTTGGAATTAATAAAACAGTTATACAACATTCCAATGTATATTGTGTTAAAATTTGGATTCGATCTGATGACGGGTTTTTGAGATAATAATTCTTAAATGTGACGCATGGTTGAAACACGCTTAAAAACGGGCACTTTTTGAGTTCCAACTGCGATAAAGAAAATAATAAAATATAAATTAAAAATTAAATGTCGGTCTATTGGTTACTTCACAAACAACCTTCAAACTCGAGTACACATAATATTTGGGTCGACAGTAGACTGTTCATTTTTTGCCCCGAGATAAGAATAAGCCAGTAGTAAGTTCTTTGTATGGCGCAGTAGCGTAGCCAGGATCAACCAATGTGGGGGGGCAACGTGAAAAGAAAAAAATTACGACCCTGGTATTTTTTTTAAATATTTTGGTTATTTCTTTTGTATTTCTCTGATATTTAATTCAAATTTCTAAATAATCCGTTAAACTCTAAAATTGCGAGATTAGAATTGGGGCTACATGAACATAAACTTAAAACTTGTGCAAGTTTATTCTAGCGATTTGCTTTGCTTTAAAAGCCGTTAATTTTGTTTCGCTGCAAGAGTAAAAAAAAAAAAAAAAAATGACTTAACAAACCGATTTTTTATTTTAATTCTTACGTTCAGTTGTTATAAATTTGCAATTATATTATGTTAGCTTTCTGACTTATATACAACTTTTTCCAGTTTACAGAGCTCTACTTTGTTAAAATAAGTAATATCCAAGGCAATGCAATATATTGAGAAATTCACATTTTTCGTAACTGCGCACGTGCCGTGGATATAATCACTTCAATAATAATAATAATAATAATACCTATGCCATGATGCTTTAGGCCAATTTATTAAACGTCCATCGCATAATAGTGTAGTAATCGTAATCGTACTGTAGGGACGGTCATGCACAAGAAGATTTGGGAGCCACTGGCCACTTACACATACACTTACCATGGTTAAGAGTTAGTTCCTTCCGAAATTCCAAGTAATTTCTCTGTATCATGAATGCACTACTAACACTAACGCACCAAATTCAAAACACTAAAGTCTGGCTGCGTGGCTCAGGGGTAACGTTCTCGCTTGCTGAGCCCAAGGTTGCAGGTTCGAAACCTGGCGCAGTCAGCTGGCATTTGAGGGTGCGCAAATGCGAGGGAGCCGTGTCAGTAGATTTACTGGCACGTTAAAGATCCCCTTCGGGGCAAAATTCCGGCACCCCGGCGTCTCTAAAAGCCAGTGTAGTTAAAAGGGACGTAAAACCAATAACATTATCATTCAAAACACTAAACACAAACACAGCGCAGGTCAGAACAACGCTTTCACCAACAACACCGAAGGTAATTTGCAAGAATACAAGAACTAAATATTAGTGAGGTGAAGTAGCACAAACTGTAACGTTATACAAACCACTCACTTGCAGAACAACCCTTCGCTGAATGCTTTACCACACAAGGCGCACACACTACAGATGATAAGCTCTTTTGAGATCATTCTTATTAGTGACTTTATCAGTCCAAGGTATCTTTAGTAGTCGTCGCCAGCACCACATCTCGAATGCCCTAAGTTTTGATACATCTGCTTGTCGCAGAGGCCATGTTTCAGAGCCATAATTGCAATACTCAATACAAAACTTTTCACGAAGTGTTTTCGCACCTCTAAACTAACAGTCTTGGATGTTAATAAAGCCTTCTTTTTTGAGAAGGCTTCTTTTGCCTGTGCGATTCGAGCATTAACTTCTCTCGTACACTTTCCATTTGATGTGATCAAGCTCCCCAGATGTTTGAAATCCTTTACTTGGGCTAGTTTTTTGACCATCCATTAGCACATTGACTATTTGGTCGCCATCCTTAGTGCATGCCATTACCTTGGATTTCTTTTTATTTATCCACATACCACACTTCTCTTGCAATATTTCGTGTATGTGATTCAGATCATTTTCCATATCTCTCTCATTTTCAGTTATCAGGGCTGTATCATCTGCAAATCCTATGGTACTGTACAGCTCGCCACTAACTTTTTTGCCATGACTGTTGGTAGCTAAGAATTCTTGAATGGCTTCTTCAATGTAGATATTAAATAACAGTGGTGATAGTCCACATCCTTGCCTTACTCCGTTCCCAATTCTTGCTTTCATTATTTCTTTGCCAATTAATGCTGTCTGGTTCTTGGACAGTTGCTAGAGTATTCTTCTACCCCTGTAGTCTATCTTCAGTTTTCTTAGGGTTTCAAACAGCACCTTCAAATTTACATTAACAAAAGCTTTCTCTAAATCAATCAATGCAATTACAACAAGTTTGTCGATTTCCAGGGATTTTTCAATAATTATTCTGAGACTTTGGATGGCTTCTCGTGTACCTCTTCCCTTCCTAAATCCAAACTGCTCTTCTTAAATACTGTATTATCTTCTACTTTTCTCCCGATCCGATGATAGATGATTCTTGTTATAATTTTCCAGGCATGGGAGAGAAGGCTCTAAGTTCTATAATCTTCGCACCTTTGTGCTCTGTACTTTGTTTTGGTATGGGAATAAGAATAGTTTGCTCAAAGTCCGTTGGTATTTCTCTTATTAGATTGTATAGATTGTCCTTGGCTTTATCTCCGAGGGCCTGTAGAATCTCAAGCCCCTGAAATAAATTAACAACTACTCTACAAGCATTTCTATTTATCAATGAGATATTATTACACAAGAAAAGTTTCATTTATTTTGGTCCTGTATTTTCGAGTAGTATGCACAAAGGACATTAAAAAAAAAACCTTTTCTGAAAAAAAAAATGAAGTTAATTTTCGACTGAATTGTCTTACCTCAATGGTTAATCTATAGTGCGTCTCTACCTTAAAAGACAGTACGCATTAAATGGAGCGCGCTGATGCCAGATCTACTGCATATACAAAGTTCTGCAAGGCCGGACACATGATGTAACATAACTCGTATTGTGCCCGTTTAGACCGGAGTCCGCACGACCACATATGCATTTTACCAAGAATCAGTCAGCACGAGAGTCAAAATATCCCGGGGCGCCAGATGGGTTAAAGCTAATCGCAAAAACGACATCAAATGAAAAAAATGCTTTACTGATTTTTGGCTTAATGCAACAATAAGGATAGAAGGAGATTCAACTGGGCATAACACATCATGTAAAATTATCTCATTTTATTTTGAATTTAAAATTGACTGCAAAAATGCTCAAAGCAGCATCACTCACGTGTGGCGACCCACACTCCTATTTACACAATGTACAGAATTTTTCCAAACACATTTGACAATTATCTTTGGAAACACAAGTCTGATTATTAGTCCTGTAGACTGTGTTCCAAAATTATATTCATTTATTTGTGATTAAATCCAGTTCAAATTTAATTGTCTTTACTGGAAATATCGTAGTTCACTGTTTTAATTTTTACATAATATTAACACTCGTAGAATAAATGTTCATAGAATTTTTAACTTTCACTTATTTTTTCCAGTTTCAAAAAATATTGTCAAAAAATATTATTATTTCTGAATCAACACAAATTATTTACACATATTAATAACATCTGAAAAGTATTTGACCTTGAGCATAGCATCGAAGAACTGTGCGAAGCACAACAAAAATTAATTGTTCTTCCGACATTAAACATTTCGAGAAGTGACTCGATTATGAACTTCAAGTTCCTAACAAAATATATGATTTCTGAATCATCAACTTGATTAATAAATTGTTGAACCATTCAACTATTCAATTTTCCACTTGGAATCATTATTATGAAAAAATATTTATATTCATGGTCATTTTAGCAACTTTCACAACTTGCAATTCTTCGACAGAATGTGGAAATAAGAATTATAGCTTCATAATAAATTCATTTAGTTCATGGCACTAGGATTGAAAACATCCTTCAAATTATTCGTGGTTATAGAATTATTTTTAATTGGCAGTGGCCCATTCTATTATTTGTGTAAGAACACAACATTCTAATAACAACGGCAAAGGTCTTCCTCTGAAGAAGAATAAACTACTATCATGACAAATCCGGGTTCTAGCAAAATCAAAGTCTAAATGGAATCCGTAAACAAGGTTGAAATAAGAACTGATGGTTTCTAAGAAATAACCTTCGGGTCATTCATACGACGAAATGTGTAGTTCCAATACTCCTACTATAAACCTGAGCCATCGAACCTGCTATTTGATTGATGCTCGAAACAACCTCCTCATTCCTGCGACTTAAACATGCGCACCTGGGAATGGCATTTCAACTACTCCACACATAAATTTTCTTCCCAAAATTTATACAATAAATCAAGCCTCTGCTTGCTATCAACACTGGAAGATTAATAAACTTACAAGTTTATTTTATTTTACCATTCAGTTCAACCCGTGAATTTACCATACTTATGAAAATCTTTATTTCACTTTCGAATGTGTATTTACGTCATGATTTTATATAAATACAAAAATATCCTATTTGATACAAATATCATTTGCTTCCCGTTTCATGCCTCTCCGTGTTATCTGAAAAATATACTTTGCTCATGGCAAATATCAACTGTTCAACCAGAACTGAAATGTTGGTTGAATGCGGGCTTGCGCTAACCACTCTCCTTCGGAAAATCTCCTGTTCCAAACTAGAAATGATTAAACTACTTCGTAGGCTCTCTCTCAATACATATGATTATTAGAAAATATAATATCCAAGAATTATTTAGAAAAGTTATAAAAATTATTATTATTATTATTATTATTATTATTATTAGTTATATTATTTTAAATATACTTAATTATCATCTCATTATGTGAGAATCCACATGTTCGAACCTTCGAATATGGAAAAAATATCCATTCCTCAACAAAAATAATTATTAACTTTTACAGTTACATCGGCTGATTACCGTGATTTCCCAAAAATATGAAATATTCAAATAAATGCTCGATATGCTCGGTCATCGATCCTAAACAGTTCTGAGTGCTGAAAATACTCAGAATAACCCTAATATGTCTTGCGTAAATCATTGCAAGATTTAAATACGAAGAAAAAAAATGTGTTGGTCATCTGCCGAAAAAATAGTTTGTTCCAATTAGCTAGGCATAATATAATTCAAATGTGGCTTACATTTCTTGATGGTCTTGAAGCGTAGCGAACCTGGTTTGTACCAGATTTATCCATAGACATGCCCTATCGGACAAGCACGTATAATCCTTGTATCGGCCGCCATTATATACCCACAATCCGTCTAACAAGACATAGTGGTAGTATCTATTGACGTTTGAAGTAACTGTAGATCCATATCAATATTGACTTCTGTTAACTCCATAACATTTTGCTTAAATGGGGTCAGATCTAAGTGATCTATTCTCAGATATGTCAGTTGTAACATAACTCACGGTAATCTTTTCAGTACAAGAAAACACTGACAGTCTAACCAATCAACGGCTGTTCTGAAGATCGTTCCCTGGGCATGGCTTCACACCATCTACCATGCGCGAAGCAACATGTAGTTTCCCTGCGTTGGCTAATGAACAACACCGTGATAGACTGGTCTTCAGTGTACTGATAGATCGAAGTGGTTATTAAGTTACAAATATGAAAACTGACTGAATTGGACTTAACATATCCAAGTATTAGGTTATTACTGGACTGTGACAAAGTACTAAATCTAGACAAAGTCTAGCATATGTCCATGTGAAAATAAAAATATTTCACCAATGTCTGTAGAAAAATATCAATCACCTAGTGATTCTCCTTGCCGGAAACTTACTAAGTTCCACTCGTAGCGCAGCACTTTTGTGACTATCACAACTTTGAAAATAACTTCTGCGTAGATCCGGCAACCATGTGCCTTGGCTCAGCGTAGTGGCACCTTGCTAGGCAAGTGCTTGTGTCGAAGTGAGCTATTGATGCCTGAGCCAGCCGGCTTTTATTCAAAACAGTCAGGGTTTCGCGTCATCACGCTGAAATCTGGAAATCCTCATATCTCTGGTATCCCTGGTCCGATTTACTTGATACTAAGTGCATTCTCTTTCATTTGGCCGTGCCAGTAATCTGATCCAAGTCTCAAGTCTCTACTCCATGGCTAACTATTTAATCAATAAAGAGCCTCGACCTCTGCTATTACTCGCTACGTCACTTGACATGCTCTTAGCGGTATATTCTTTCCAATTGCTTCGAGAAGCAATATAGCGCGATATACAAATATCTCAACTTTCAAAAGCGGCTGTAGCCTTTCCCTTGATATCTAGGTGTCTGAATCTTGGAATACCCATTCCTAGAGTTGGGCACATCCACCCCACACCTAGCAAAAAATAAAAATTGAAAAATTTTTATTTTTCCTATCTACACATTAAATCATCTGGTTCTTGAATAATAAATCTTCAAATTCGATGCATTATAAGTTCCCACGATGTTACCAGTTCGTGTATTAGCGACTTCATAGCTCCCATTGTTGTTTACTTCCACAATATTCAAAATCTTCAATTTCACCAGGTTTAATATCAAAAATATCGTGGTACTCTTCTAAAATTTTCCCTAGCTCTGGGGACTCCTTCTCAGTGTAGACGTCTCTTCCTTCAGCTTCATGAAAAATCAGAGACCATTGAGCATCTCCCTCGATGTCTTCCTCTTCTTTCCCCTCGAAGTTAATCTCTTCGGTATTCTTGAATCTGATCGTCTCTGTCTTCATGTCTATCACTGCTTGATATTTCTGAATGAAATCCGCTCCCAATATCATGTCAAAAGCCATGTCGTTCATTACTACAAACACATGTCGGAAATAATGTCCTCCATTCGTAATACATAAGTATAATTGTGTTTTGCACAGAGATATTTTGTTGGGTATTATTCCTTGGATCTTAATTCCTGATACTGGAATCTCCTCTAAATTCTCTTTGAGCTTCCACAGAATACAAAGTTTCTCACTCACAAGACAAAGCATAGCCCCAGTATCAATCAAAGTATCGACAGGCATACCGAATACTTCGCATGATATGATTGGCATTCTAATTCTTGTACCCATTTCTTTCCGTTCGTCATTCTGTTGAATTAAGTCATCATCCTCTGCTTGCCATTTAATAATTCTGGAAGTGAAAGTGTTCAAAATTCTATCTTCTACTGTGAATTCGAAGTTTTTTTTTCGTTTCCATTCCCCCGGGATTGTTGTGTTCCCGATGGACCTGGTTCATTGGGCCTCTGCTCCAAAAACTGCAAGTTATCTTGGTGTCTTGCTTCTAAGTTCTTCCTCGTCTCCTTATTGAACTCTTCATTGGACTGACGAGTATCCATATTCCCTCTGTTATTTTAGTTGTTTCTACCATAGTACCTTCTTTCCTGGTACCTTCCTTGGTTATCCCTTGGTCTTCTCCATCGAGTATTATATCGATTTCCACCATCCGGTCTTGCATAAGGCTTGTAACTGTATCTGTTACTGTACTGATTCCATCCTCTTTTATCGGGATCTTCCCTCGGCGTTTTCTCTTCTCGCCCCTCTCGAATCCCTCGAGGTGTTTGAGAATAACTATCAGCCATAACAGCGTACACAGCGTTGTTATTCTTTCCTCCCTTCTGATGGAAGAATTGAGCGTTCATATGATCCAGTTTCTGTAATACCTCGTCAAATTGCTCCATATTATAGATGTCAGCAGCGATCAAAGTCCTTTGGGCGTCTGCTGGAAACTGATGTATCAATGCAGTAATTAATTCGTTATCTGGCATCGGCGGATCTAAATGTTGCAGTTTAGAAAGCTGTCCAGAAAAGTACGTAGAGTATCGAGTAGGCTGTGACGTCGAGAATCTCTTAGAATATAATTCTGCTCTGACTTGCTGTTGGGTTTCCGGGGACCAAAACTTTTTCAATAACCCACGAGAAAACTCCTCAGAAGTGTTTAGAGTGGATCTAAAAGCTCTAAACCAAAGAAGTGCAGGACCTTCCAAAAACTTCCCTATCACTCGGATCTGTCTTTCCTTAGGGATCTTGGAATCTTTCAGGTAATCACCTGCTTCTCTCAAAAATTCTACGGGTGTCACAGAATCTCGCCCTGAAAATTTAGAAGGCTTATCCTCTACATTCTTGAATACAGTTATGGGGTTGGATTGAAATACTGTCCTGACCTCATCCTGTCTTTGACTATCAGTTTCTCTAGCTGCTCCTAGATTTATCTGTATCTGTTCTTTTCCCCTTACACTTGTCATTTTCAACAGATGGTCAGACTGTTTCTCGTCCTTGATTTGGGTTTTCATAGCCTCAAGTTCCTTCTGGTTTTCTTCTGCCATTTTCTTAATTGCTTCAGTTTCTTTACAATTCTCCTTGACATCAGTGGATATCTGGTTCATAACAGCCTCGTGACTTTTCAACGACCCTGTCATATCTGATATGTCCTGAGTTGCTTGGATATCTTTGGAAATTACTTGAATATGGGATGACAAAGATTCCCTAATCTCCTTGATTCCCTCTTGGTTCTCCAGCTTGAGTGTGTCTTTAATTTCATTGACAACTGTGGTTTTAATTTCAGTTTGTAATTCATTAATCACACCTTCTCTTATTTCTCCCATTACTAGTTCTTTGAATTGTTCTGTCAACCGTTGAACAACTAGAATTCCCATCTCATTACTCTCTTTCTTCACTCTGACTTCTAGGTTGATCATGTCTTCACCAACTTTCCTAAGACCATGTTCTATCCTATCAGCTAAGCTTTGGGATCTAAGATCGGCATCGCGAAATTTATCGTCCATTAAACTTGCGTTAGTAGCTAATGAAGTTTCGAGCTCATGTGTTTTTTCGCATAATTTAGACATTTTACTCTCAAGTGACATTTTCAAAATTTCAGAATTCTCTTTAAATTTACTCTCCATAGAATTAAATTTACTATTTAAATTTTCTTTCAAGTTATCTTTTAACCTGCTTTCTAACAAATCGGAATTTTCTTTGAGTTTATCATCTAGACTTTCTTTCAAGTTATCTTTTAAAGAATCAGAACTTTCTTTCAGTTTATCATTTAAACTTTCTTTAAGTTTATTTTCTAACGAATCAGAATTTTCTTTAAGTTTATTTTCTAAAGAATCAGAATTTTCTTTAAGTTTACTTTCTAACGAATCAGAATTTTCTTTTAGTTTCTCATTTAAACTTTCTTTAAGTTTATTTTCTAAAGAATCAGAATTTTCTTTAAGTTTACTTTCTAAAGAATCAGAATTTTCTTTAAGTTTCTTTTCTAAAGCCTCTATATTTTCTTTCATAATGGCGGCTACACGTCGTCCAGCCTCTTTTGAACTCTCCTCCAAACTCCTCATCATCCTCATCATTTCTTCCATAATTTTCAATTATTATTCAAAACTTAGGGGTATACAATATTGGCAAACACAAGCTTATAACTAGAACAAGAAATATGAATAGCTAATTGGAACACTCTAATAAAATGAGATTTGTCCTAATGTCGACGTGATGGAAAAACAAAATTCTCTACTTTTACGAATTACATTTACCACAATATCACAAGAAAAATATGCAAGTTCTCAAATATCCTCCACCTGGATTCTAATAATGCGTATGTCCAGTCATCGAACGTTTACTACTGAATTTACTTGACGCCCTAATGGTTAAGCCATTATCAAAAATAATCAAACCCATTCTAATTATTAATCCAGTTAAATTTTTAATTTTCCCCACTAATTGGGTTTCCTACTAATTTATTCATCCAAACCAGACATCTCTCAACTCCCAAAATATTTATAAAAAAAATTATCACAATTTAAATCGGCATGCGATTGACCGTGTCTAACTCGAGACCCACGTTCGAAGCAATTTCTCTCTCTATCTTATTTTATGTGCCCGTTCAGACCGGAGTCCGCACGACCACATATGCATTTTACCAAGAATCAGTCAGCACGAGAGTCAAAATATCCCGGGGCGCCAGATGGGTTAAAGCTAATCGCAAAAACGACATCAAATGAAAAAAATGCTTTACTGATTTTTGGCTTAATGCAACAATAAGGATAGAAGGAGATTCAACTGGGTATAACACATCATGTAAAATTATCTCATTTTATTTTGAATGTAAAATTGACTGCAAAAATGCTCAAAGCAGCATCACTCACGTGTGGCGACCCACACTCCTATTTACACAATGTACAGAATTTTTCCAAACACATTTGACAATTATCTTTGGAAACACAAGTCTGATTATTAGTCCTGTAGACTGTGTTCCAAAATTATATTCATTTATTTGTGATTAAATCCAGTTCAAATTTAATTGTCTTTACTGGAAATATCGTAGTTCACTGTTTTAATTTTTACATAATATTAACACTCGTAGAATAAATGTTCATAGAATTTTTAACTTTCACTTATTTTTTCCAGTTTCAAAAAATATTGTCAAAAAATATTATTATTTCTGAATCAACACAAATTATTTACACATATTAATAACATCTGAAAAGTATTTGACCTTGAGCATAGCATCGAAGAACTGTGCGAAGCACAACAAAAATTAATTGTTCTTCCGACATTAAACATTTCGAGAAGTGACTCGATTATGAACTTCAAGTTCCTAACAAAATATATGATTTCTGAATCATCAACTTGATTAATAAATTGTTGAACCATTCAACTATTCAATTTTCCACTTGGAATCATTATTATGAAAAAATATTTATATTCATGGTCATTTTAGCAACTTTCACAACTTGCAATTCTTCGACAGAATGTGGAAATAAGAATTATAGCTTCATAATAAATTCATTTAGTTCATGGCACTAGGATTGAAAACATCCTTCAAATTATTCGTGGTTATAGAATTATTTTTAATTGGCAGTGGCCCATTCTATTATTTGTGTAAGAACACAACATTCTAATAACAACGGCAAAGGTCTTCCTCTGAAGAAGAATAAACTACTATCATGACAAATCCGGGTTCTAGCAAAATCAAAGTCTAAATGGAATCCGTAAACAAGGTTGAAATAAGAACTGATGGTTTCTAAGAAATAACCTTCGGGTCATTCATACGACGAAATGTGTAGTTCCAATACTCCTACTATAAACCTGAGCCATCGAACCTGCTATTTGATTGATGCTCGAAACAACCTCCTCATTCCTGCGACTTAAACATGCGCACCTGGGAATGGCATTTCAACTACTCCACACATAAATTTTCTTCCCAAAATTTATACAATAAATCAAGCCTCTGCTTGCTATCAACACTGGAAGATTAATAAACTTACAAGTTTATTTTATTTTACCATTCAGTTCAACCCGTGAATTTACCATACTTATGAAAATCTTTATTTCACTTTCGAATGTGTATTTACGTCATGATTTTATATAAATACAAAAATATCCTATTTGATACAAATATCATTTGCTTCCCGTTTCATGCCTCTCCGTGTTATCTGAAAAATATACTTTGCTCATGGCAAATATCAACTGTTCAACCAGAACTGAAATGTTGGTTGAATGCGGGCTTGCGCTAACCACTCTCCTTCGGAAAATCTCCTGTTCCAAACTAGAAATGATTAAACTACTTCGTAGGCTCTCTCTCAATACATATGATTATTAGAAAATATAATATCCAAGAATTATTTAGAAAAGTTATAAAAATTATTATTATTATTATTATTATTATTATTAGTTATATTATTTTAAATATACTTAATTATCATCTCATTATGTGAGAATCCACATGTTCGAACCTTCGAATATGGAAAAATATCCATTCCTCAACAAAAATAATTATTAACTTTTACAGTTACATCGGCTGATTACCGTGATTTCCCAAAAATATGAAATATTCAAATAAATGTTCGATATGCTCGGTCATCGATCCTAAACTGTTCTGAGTGCTGAAAATACTCAGAATAACCCTAATATGTCTTGCGTAAATCATTGCAAGATTTAAATACGAAGAAAAAAAATGTGTTGGTCATCTGCCGAAAAAATAGTTTGTTCCAATTAGCTAGGCATAATATAATTCAAATGTGGCTTACATTTCTTGATGGTCTTGAAGCGTAGCGAACCTGGTTTGTACCAGATTTATCCATAGACATGCCCTATCGGACAAGCACGTATAATCCTTGTATCGGCCGCCATTATATACCCACAATCCGTCTAACAAGACATAGTGGTAGTATCTATTGACGTTTGAAGTAACTGTTGATCCATATCAATATTGACTTCTGTTAACTCCATAACATTTTGCTTAAATGGGGTCAGATCTAAGTGATCTATTCTCAGATATGTCAGTTGTAACATAACTCACGGTAATCTTTTCAGTACAAGAAAACACTGACAGTCTAACCAATCAACGGCTGTTCTGAAGATCGTTCCCTGGGCATGGCTTCACACCATCTACCATGCGCGAAGCAACATGTAGTTTCCCTGCGTTGGCTAATGAACAACACCGTGATAGACTGGTCTTCAGTGTACTGATAGATCGAAGTGGTTATTAAGTTACAAATATGAAAACTGACTGAATTGGACTTAACATATCCAAGTATTAGGTTATTACTGGACTGTGACAAAGTACTAAATCTAGACAAAGTCTAGCATATGTCCATGTGAAAATAAAAATATTTCACCAATGTCTGTAGAAAAATATCAATCACCTAGTGATTCTCCTTGCCGGAAACTTACTAAGTTCCACTCGTAGCGCAGCACTTTTGTGACTATCACAACTTTGAAAATAACTTCTGCGTAGATCCGGCAACCATGTGCCTTGGCTCAGCGTAGTGGCACCTTGCTAGGCAAGTGCTTGTGTCGAAGTGAGCTATTGATGCCTGAGCCAGCCGGCTTTTATTCAAAACAGTCAGGGTTTCGCGTCATCACGCTGAAATCTGGAAATCCTCATATCTCTGGTATCCCTGGTCCGATTTACTTGATACTAAGTGCATTCTCTTTCATTTGGCCGTGCCAGTAATCTGATCCAAGTCTCAAGTCTCTACTCCATGGCTAACTATTTAATCAATAAATAGCCTCGACCTCTGCTATTACTCGCTACGTCACTTGACATGCTCTTAGCGGTATATTCTTTCCAATTGCTTCGAGAAGCAATATAGCGCGATATTCAAATATCTCAACTTTCAAAAGCGGCTGTAGCCTTTCCCTTGATATCTAGGTGTCTGAATCTTGGAATACCCATTCCTAGATTTGGGCACAGTATACAGGCGTGCTTTTACGCGAATCTCAGGAAATTTCCAAAATATTTCTTTGTTGTATATAACTGTACCTCATGCCTTGCAGCAAACGGCGGTACAATATTTAGATATGATACACCGAAGCTCAGAGCACGATTTTAATGCACACATTAAAATAATTTTCAATTATTTATGAATATAATAAAATTATAATATTACATTTTCTCGAATATCATAGGTTATAATAAATAATAATATGACATTTTTCACGAATATATAGACGACATGTTTTGTGGTCAAGTGGTGGTATGCAGCCGAAATTAAATTCTTCATTTCTTGAATGAGACGTTGTTCAATTTTATTTAGTTCTTCACTTGTGCCCATACCATTTCAATGGGATCAGGTTCACTTTGGTATGGTGGCAAACGAAGAACATATTTTTCTGCTGATTTAGCCCTCTCGTCAATGATGTATTTATCATATCTGTCTCTGTTTTGAGTCACAATACAAAGAAACTCCCGTTTTAGCATATCATTTCGAAAAGGGACCCCTTTTGAGTGAGCCAATATATAATCCGGTCTTCTCTCCATGAATTTGCAGGTAAAAGTTCGCGAGACCGTTTTTCCAGACGAGTCACCACTAGTTCCTTTACCTACAACTAGCACTATATGTGGCAGGTGGCTAAAACTCTGCACAGTAACCAGCCATTCGTATTCGAATTACCCCACACTACTAATTTCACTGAGAGGAAATTCCAATAATATCGGCCTTATAACCTTAGTTCAGAATTTGGAAAGATTCGTTCGAGAGTCTTCGACAATCACGACATCAATTGTTCTCCCAAGACAAATTTGTTGTAATGTCGGCTCTCTTATATGACCGTGAGTTGTGGACAACCTACAGGTGTCACAAAAAATGCTTGAGAAATTCTACCAAAGGTGCCTCAGACATATCTTGAAAGTCACTTGGAGAGATAAACGCACAATACCAGCGTTCTGGATGATGCCGGTATTACGGGCACGGAAGCAATGTTAGCCCCGTCATGTAGTAGCCGTAAAATCGTTATGAATGTTGATTGACAACCATGGGGGTCAAGGATTTTCCGAAGAGTTTCACGGTCTACAGAATCAAATGCCTTCACAAGATCTATAAAGGCCAAGTAAAGAGGTTTGCTCTGTTCATGGCATTTCTCTTGTAGTTGTGTTGTGAAGATCATATCCGCCTTGCTTCTGTTTAGCCTAAATCCACATTGGGTTTCAGGTAGAATTTCTTCTGCCAGTGGTGTGATACGGTTTGCTAGTATCCGGGTTATGATCTTTCCAGCAATCGATAAGAGCAAAATTTCACGATAGTTCCCACAGTCTGCTCTGCCACCCTTCTTGAATATTCCAATTAGCAGTGAGTTTCGACAATCTGGTGAGATCTCCTTAGGGTTCCAGATCTTGACTATAAGGTCATGCAAGCGGGTGGTTAAAAGTCTCCATCTTCTTTAAAGATTTCTACGGGGGCTCCAGTCATAGTTTTAGTGATGTAGACGTCCTTCTGATCACCTTTCCGAACGATGATATGATCAATCAAATGCCAATGCTTGGACCTGGGATTCTGCCATGAAGTGTTATATCGATCCTTTTGACGAAATGAGGTATTATATATCACTGCATCATGCTCGGTATATTTAGTTAAGAGAAGAGTCCCATTAGAGTTTCATTTTCCTATACCATGCTTCCTGATTGTACCATTCCAAAGCTGGTAGTCTCTCCTTAATCTGGCATTAAAATCGCCCAGGAGTATTATTTTGTCTTGCTTGTGGATGTGTGACGGAATGGAATCTAGATCTGCGCAAAATTGCTCTTTGACATTAACTTCTGCTTGGAGAGTAGACGCATAGACACTGATAATTGTTGCGTGTTGGCAGTTATTAATTCTTAGTCTCAGTGTCATAAGACGTTCATTAATGCGTGTACACGACGACCTTTGTAATAGTGACCACTTCCCGATTATTGTTACTCTTCCGAACCAGAGAGACATCGAATTACCAAGTCGATGGCTTCTCCGTCGGGTTGATTGGCCAACATTCACAGCACGTGCGGTTTTTGCCGAAGATACATTTGATAGTGTCGATGATCATACCATGCACATAACGATTGGTATTTTGGCCACTGCAGAGGAAACAATACCTTCCTCCTCCGGTAACTCCCGATGGAAACTTGTCCCTTGGTGGACAGCCGAGATTGCAGCAGCCATTAAAGATCGTCGACGAGCTTTCAAATGCTATCAGAGGAAAACACCATGGCCAACCTTATCACCTTCTGAAGGATGCGTGCAACAGCCCGATATATGATTCTGGCGAGTAAGAAAGCGGCGTGGGAAAAGTATGTGTCGTCTATGACGGCACATACTCCTTCATCTCAAGTGTGGATTAAGCTTCGTCGGATCTATGGACTCACGACATCATTGATGATATCCGGAGTGTCCATCAACGGAGACATCATCACGGATCATCTTGCCATCGCCAACAGTATTGGATCGCACTTCAGTGATGTATCCTGCTCTGGGAGTTATGATCCTACATTTCTGACTCTGAAGCGGGAGGCAGAGGCTCACCCCTTGTCCTTTGCCAGGGCTGCTTCGGAGTCCTACAATGTGCCATTCTCTGAATGGGAACTGCGCAGTGCGCTTGCACTGTGCAGGGATCTCTCTGCCTGAGGCCTGTAGTGTGTTTACTGCGGAGTTCGTTGCCATCTATGAAGCTCTGCAGTTGGCATTACAGGATGCACAAATCCACTTTCTCGTGTGTACCGACTCTTTGAGTTCGTTGCAGTCAATTGCTACATGTTTCCCCCAACACCCCCTAGTGCAGGGAATCCACGACCTACTAGCCGGGTTGTGCCACGCTGACACTCGACTCACCTTTCTGTGGCTTCCAAGCCACATGGGAATTGCGGGAAACGAGTTAGTGGATCAAGCTGCAAAAGAGGCGGTATCACTACCACCTCGACCAATGGAGGTACCCGCTAGAGATATTCGCTCTCAGTTACGCCGACAAGTACTGGCATTTTGGGAGCGTCAGTGGCTAGCTGACTCAATGTCCAATAAACTGAGAGAGATCAAGGGAACTACTCGCGTGTGGCGGAGCTCTTTCCGGTCACGGAGGGAGTCCGTCATGTTGTGTAGGCTAAGGATAGGTCATACCAGATCCACCCACTCGTACCTAATGAGAAGGGAAGACCGCCTCACTTTGTACCTGTGGAGACGTTTTCACCGTGGCCCACATTTTAACCGATTGTGTGGATCTTGCTGACTTACGAAGAAACCTTGGTTTGCAGATGACACTCAAACTTATATTAGCCGATGACGCGGTGGCTGCTGATCTCGTCATCCGCTTTGTAAGTGAGAGTGTGTTAGGGCCAGGAATCTAAATTTCAAGTGTACATTGACTCAACGACTTGTTCGTTTTTGAATGCTGAATTTTTGTATTTTCCGTAATTTCTGTATATATTTTAATTATTCGTTTATGTTTTGTTTATTATATTTCGGTGTTTTCAGATTTGGATGTCCTTCTCTAAATTTTAAATTCCATTCCAAATTTGTATACTGTAATAGTAGGGGGGTAATAGGAGTTCCAACTCACTTCAGAACATACATGTCGTTACTACTAAGCCTCAGCCATGTAATATTTGTCGATATTTCTCGAACGCATGGTCCGATGTTGACAAATGAAGTGTTATTGGACTCGAGTTGACTTCCTCTTTCCTATGCACCATGTATTGTATTTTTCAAAAAAAAATTGGAAAATTTTCGTTTTCGAAATTAGGCGATAGTATGAAAACCAAACATGATAGAACGTTGTGGCATGGCTCAAACGAATGGTCTTTATGACCTAAATTTTTTGTGATAAAACTTTTTTAATTGTTATGTTTTTTTGAAAACACTCGAATTTTGAAAATTCTATATTTTGGAAACTAGGAAGTTTACAAAACAGTTTGTTTGACATAAATGAAATGTCCCTATGCCCTCTACTTCCAAAATAAATTTCAAGTCTCTAGAGCAAAAATTTGTGTTTTTTAAGTAGTGGGATGAAGACAGAGCTGCTACACTTAGGAAGTTGTGAGCCCCTGCGACCTTGGAATGGAAGGAGTCATGCTAGGAGGGCGTGCTTGGATTCGTTTTTTTGTCTCGTTGTGCTCTTTACGGGAATGTAGGTGTCGAAAGGGTGAACATTTGGAAACATATTTTTTTTGTGGTAAAACCGTGATTTTAAACTCTTTGCTATATCTCTCGAACCAATTATGCTAGAGGCGTGTACGACGGGTCCAAGGACTCGGGGTAACGTCCTCTTTGCTATGAACCACTCGTTATAATTTTTAAAAAATTTGGAAACTCGATTTTGGGGTAAACACGTGTTTTTTGTGATTTTTGCTGATTTCTCACGAACCAATAACGCTAGAGACGTGTACGAGGTGTCCTAGGACTCGGGCTAACGCCCCCTTTCAAATGTGGTAGATATTTTTTCCAAAAAATAATTCACAAAAGGCCTAACGCCATACATGTTGAAAAAAAATTCTTTACCGATACCTGTTTATAATGTTCATGAAGCGTGGTGGTTGAGAGAGATGATACTGCTGGATGTGTGTGTTTCAACGAACCTGTTGCTAACCACGGTGGCTGTGCTTAATAGAACAATCGCTATTTCGACGGGTCAGTTTATGACAGAGCGAGGGTGCGTTTTTTCACACATTTTACCTTTGACGTGTAAACGGTGATGAGAACTTGGTTCTATGTTGATCAAAGCGAGTACAGAAAACAAACTTGCAGACGAGCAGGAGGTGAATGTCATTTGAGCTTATTGGAAGGCGCCGATCTGACTTGACAACAGGTGCAATGGAAAAATGACAATGACGCTTGAAGGTGAAATAATCTGACCATCGTGGTGGCAGGGAAGAGCGAAAGGCATGCACATACGTGTGAAACCACATGCACGCTAAACAAGTTACATCCTGTTTGCTTCGTACGTGACAAAATGCAAGTTCATGTGAAATTTGATCTACCACAGGTGTTCACCTTGGGTGTTAGCTGTCCACGTGCACGATAACTGTTAACAAGTTACATCCTGTTTTGCTTCGTACGTGACAAAATGCAAGATGACGTGAAATTTGATCTACCACAGGTGTTCACCTTGGACGTTAGCTGTCCACGTGCATGATAACAGAATCTTCAAAGCGTGAAAAAAAAAGATTATACATGCAACGTAACATATATAAAGACATGTCGTTATCATTTCCACTCTCACTTAGGTGACTACCTTTGAACACACTACGTTGCATGAAACCCCTTGTCTTGTTTAACAGTTTTGGTGTTAGTGGAAAATACTTAACCTTGTTGTGGGGTAGGTATATATTTATTCATTTATATATTTAATGATTTTTATATAAATACATGCAATTATTTATTGATTAGGTAATTAATGATTTTATTTATTTATTTGTTTGTTTGCAGATAACGTGTATAGCCTACCTGTCGTGTGTCTGTGGGAAATACATTAAAGAAAGAGAAAGACAGACAGCTAGAAAAGGAAACCATTTCCACACTAGCCCACGAGACGGGAATATAGCAAAGCATTTCACGTCAAGGTGAGATTTGCTGTTTATATATATAACCTGTTTGATTTTGTTTTGTTTATGAAATGCATAAACTATATGGAATGGATATACTTATGGTGGTTTATTTTATTTCTTTTTAGAGTGTTGGAAAACGCTTGACCTCTGTTGATAACCAGGAACGCGTGTGTTTGAGGTCATTGTTCAGTAGTCTACAGCTGAAAACTCAGGTGAGAGTGTTCTTTGAAAATAATGTCTTTTACTGCTGCGGATACGTTAACTTGTGAGCCCCTTGAGTCTTGTTTCAAATCACGTGTGTGCTCTGGCCGCGTAGTGAATGTTAGAAAAAGTTTGATTCCCAAAGAATTTTTACAATCTTGTTTTGAAATTTTTAAAAGTGAAATTTGTACAGCGCAAAGGTTGCATACGGCTTTGAAGGTGAATACAGAACTGGTGTGCGATTTCATATATAAAAAGAAGGACGTAGAGCATAAAGAGACATTTTATATTTGCAGTAAAATGCAAGAGCTATTCATAGCCCTTAATTTGGAACAGTGGTATGAAACCCACGTGGTGAATGCCTTGCTATCAAAATTTGATAAACTGCAACAAGGACCGAGTGGTCTAGCCTTAGACAAAATTCATCATTTACAAATCAACATTTGTCAATTCAACCCGTTGAATGCTGGGTCTAGTTATATTAAAACACCACCAACAATAGCTTCGAAAAATGCTGTGGTCAATATAAAGAATCGTGACAATGATTGCTTTCTGTGGTCTGTGGCTGCGTATTTGCAGCCAGCACAACATAATGGTTGTCGACAGGAATGTACAAGGCCAAGTTTGTCGAATTGAAACATACTTTAAATTTAACTCGAGTATCGTTCCCTATGGACTTAACCGAGATCCATAGGTTTGAACAAGATAACCAGGACTTTTCGTTCATGGTCTATGGCCTTAATGGTGATGAGATTGTGGGTCCTCTTTATGCCACAAAAGAACCGAAACGACACCACATTCATCTTTTATATTTATCTGTAGGAGAGGTGAATCACTATTGCCTGATTAAAAGCTTGAGGAGATTGATAAGCAGACAAGCGTCCAAAGCACATGGTAAAAAACATATTTGTGATCGTTGCTTGCAATATTTTACAACCCCCATGCTCTTAGAACGTCATAGGGTGGATTGCGTTTCTCAGGAAGCAGTGAGACTGGTATTGCCACAAGGGGACAAGGCTGTGTTAAAGTTTAAGGACATTCACAAGCGTGACACTGTCCCATATGTGGTGTATGCAGATTTTGAAGCTCTCACTACACCCATGGCGGGATGTGAACCAGATCCCTCCATGAGTTCAACCACACCCATTCAAAAACATGAACCCTTTGCCATAGGATTTAATGTGGTGTGTGCCTATGACCCCACACAATCCGTTTACAAATACCGCGAGGGGCCAGATTGTGCCAAATGGTTCTTGGATGAACTTGTCAAGTTGGCTCATGATGTACAGGAATTACTGGACCACCCAGTACCCATGAGCCTATCTCCAGAACAGCAGCAGCAGTATGAGCATGCCACGACATGCCATATTTGCGAAAAGCCACTGATCAGTGCTGAAGACACCGTTCGTGATCAATCGCACTTTACGGGGGAGTTTCGTGGAGCTGCGCACAGCAAATGCAACTTGAACTTTCCAGCTCCTCGTTTCATCAGTGTCTTTTTCCACAATCTGGCGAATTATGACATTCAGTTTTTGATTCGTGAATTGGGCCTTGTCAACAAGGGCTCGTTTACCATTATTCCCCAAAACCATGAGCGTTTTACAGCCCTGACATGGAGGTTGGGCGACTTAAGCATTCGATTTTTGGATTCCTTTAAGTTTATGGCATCCACGCTAGACAGCCTTGTGAATGGCTTGAATGAGGAGGAATTAAAAAATACTAGAATGCATTTTAATGATCCTGAGCAATATCAATTGTGCATTCGGAAAGGTATATTCCCGTATGATTTCTGCAATAGCTGGACGTGTTAAAGCAAAGAAAACTCCCACCACAAGAGAAATTTTACTCGAAACTAACACGCAGTACCGTTTCCGATGAAGACTATGCACATGCATGTCAAGTTTGGCGAGTGTTTGGCATGAACATGCTAAGTGAATATGCTTTGCATTACCTAAAACTGGATGAATTGCTGCTCACTGATGTGTTTGAAAAATTCCGTAACTTGTGTCAACACATTTACGGTCTTGACCCGGCTCACTATTATACGAGTCCTGGGCTCTCGTTCGATGCCGCTTTGAAATACACTCAAGTGGAATTGGATTTACTCACTGATGTAGACATGGTTCTATTTTTTGAAAAGGGCATTCGTGGCGGCTTTGTGTCACTTAACCAACGCCATGCCGAAGCGAACAATGTCTACATGCCTGATTATTCACCAGACAAACCAGAATCGTACTTAATGTACTATGACGTGAATAATTTGTACGGTTACGCAATGAGTCAGCCTTTGCCCTATGGGAAGTTTGCTTGGCTGACAGAGAAACAAGTGTCAGAATTTGATGTGAACATGGCTAGCCAAGAAACAGGCCGTGGATATGTGCTAGAAGTGGATATTGAATATCCCTCATCCTTGTATGATGAACATGCCGATTTCCCATTCTGCCTTGTGCAAATGGTCCCCCCTGACAGTAAAGAAAAAATTGAGAAACTCATGGGCACACTTTACAACAAAAATCGGTATGAGCTACATATCCAAATGTTGGTGCAATGCCTCGCCCAAGGCTTGGTGTTGAAAAAAATCCACAGGGGTATTTCTTTTGCTCAAAAAGCATGGCTTGAGCCATACATGCGACTCAACACAGAGCACCGACAAATGGCAACACAGCAGTTTGAAATTAATTTTTTTAAATTAATGAACAACTGCATCTATGGCAAGTCTATGGAGAATGTTCGCAAATACCGTGACATTAAATTGGTCAATGTCTGGGAGGGGCGGTGGGGTGCCCGGCGGTACATTGCCAAGCCAAATTTTAAATCGATCAAAATTATCGATGATGATTTGGCTACTATTGAAATGAGTAAGACCAGCGTGACCATGAATAAACCCATTTACTTGGGTCAAGTCATTTTAGACTTTTCTAAATCGGTCATGTATCGATTTCACTATGAGTTTGCCAAACGCCATTTTGAGGACGTCTCTCTTTTGTATATGGATACGGACTCATTCATTTACCACATTCGCCAGTGCAACTCCTATGACGTCATGAGGCAACATAGTGACTGGTTCGACACCTCTTGCTATAGTTCTGACAACGTGTTTCAGCTGCCCATAAAAAACAAGAAGGAAGTGGGTGTTTTAAAAGATGAATGCGGTGATTCCATTATGACGGAATTCGTAGGTTTGGCCTCAAAAATGTATGCTTACCGCACACTCGACTGTAAGGAAGCCAAAAGAGCAAAAGGTGTAGGTAGGGCAGTGGTAAAATCGCTACGAGTAGACGGTTACTTAGAGGTTTTACGCACTGGAAAAGCTATGTCTCATACACAGTGCAGGATACAATCCAGCAACCATCATGTGTATCTTGTGGAACAGAGAAAACGCACCTTCGCCTCCATGGATAACAAGCGTGTGTGGGCTGATGACCTGCTCACTATCCTACCCTGGGGTTATTATCGCAAGGAGGAGGAGGTGTGATTTCACTGTTTAATCGTTTATGGGACATAGCTTTATGTAACTTGTTGATTTAGTATTTTGTAAATATTGGTTTCTGCCATTGTAAATAGTAGATTTTGTAAATAGTGGCAATCCACTTGGACCTTTTGCTCTTTAAAACAGTTCTATGCAACCTTATTTAAAAAAAATTGAATGGTAAATAGTGTGATTCTTTTAACGCTGTAAAAAGTTTTTTTATTGTAAATATGAAATAAGTAAGATTTTTAGTAACGTTAATAACTAGTATTTAATTATTTTTCGTAATGTAAATGATAAACTAAAAAAGTTCTTTTGGGATGAGTGTGTATGTCGAGAATGTGCTTTTGGGAATAAATAAAGTGGTTGTGTTTTTCCCAAAGACAGGTGTGAATGTATGAGTGGAGAGAGAAAGCTAGTGTGTATGGTTGACCAGAGCAAACACGGTGAGGTAGGGTGGTTGGGTGGGGAGGGGGTAAATGGTCACTTATATACTCATTTTGTTTTCAATAGTTTCGTTTTTTTTTCATTGAAATGTGGCAGACAATAGACATTATTTTTGTAAAAACAGTCTTACCTGCAGTAGTCGTAGACCTCGACGTTTCTCCAAACACCCATAAACACATTGCAGTATTATCAAGGTCAAGGACTTGCATCAACATCATTGTCAAATCTCAACTTTCGACATACGCCAAATGGAAAAATGTAAAAACAGCAAAATGGAAAATCCATGTTTCCATATCACCAAAAAAAAAAAAACGCAAAACTTAAAACGAACATTTTTAAAAACTGGAAATGGCCATGTGTGAAATATGAAAATTCAAAAAACTTCAAACGGACATTGTTTAAAAAGTGCCATCAACAAACTGGAAAAATCCATATCATCAAAAACGCAAAACTTGAAACGAACATTTTTAAAAACTGTAAATTGCAAAATGACAAATGGCAGTGTGTGAATTCATTATGTGTGAAATGTGTAAAATGAAACATAAGCCATCAACATCACGATTTCTTAAAATTAAAAATAACAAAACATCGTGCTCTGGTAAACCTTTGTTTTTATTTCATAGTCATAGTGAATTGACAAAAGAAAAATAGAATACAAACAAATCCCAATTCCTCACTCCTTAATGTTTATGTCCATGCATCATCAACTTTCCTTTCATAGCACTCATTACAATCAGGGCTGCCGTCCTTTCACCCACTGAGGCATCACTGGATGTGAAACGTTGTTTAGCTTTCTTCAATAACAATTTATCTGCCACATGTCTTAAACCAGGATGACTATGGCGATAAGAAAGGTCATGTTCCTTGCATGCTTGATCCAAAAGATTAATGGGTACATCACCACGTTGTAAACGTTTTTCAAGATGAGTTCCATGGCCGCAAAAACGATAACCTGGAAGATGGATTTCGAAAGGTAGGTATTGAATCACTTTGTCAATGACGCCATTGCCAGTACAGGTCTGGCATATCCTTTTCCATCGATGGTAAAAAGGTTTGGTCTTCCTCCTCCTCTGTGGACGATGTTTGTGTTTGTTGTTGTTGTTTTTTCTCACCATGACACCCGTGGAATGATTCAACAAAGTCTTTACATGGACTTTTGTGACCGTGATACAGTTTCACTAGCTGGCAAGTCGCACACTGAAGCATAGACGGTATTTTTGCCATGGCCACTTGCTTATGGTGATCGTAATCCGTACAGGGTTGCAATTCACTCAACACAGGGTCTTGAGTCCATGATTTTGGTACATGTTGCCAGATTTCTTTCACTGCGTTGGCGGCCACATAATAAATGAACGACTTGGGGAGCGCCAGAGTTCCTCTTTGGTAAAACTGTCTAGTTTCTTTTTGCACACAAAGAACTTGCCGATGGCTTTGTCCGTAGCATTGCCTTTCTCCATGGTATCACGTGCTGTAGATGTTTACACGTCGCTTGTAGAAATCTCACTGGCGTCATTCACAGGTAAATCTTGAGTTATTATTTTGTTCAACAACTCCCAGCAGGCATGGGTGGTTAACCAATGAAAGAGATGCCACGCATGCGATAGGGCTGTATGGGTAATGTTGCCAAAGGAACAAGTATCCATGAGCGTTTGCAGGGAGGGGCAGCCCAACTCCATGAGGTCGATACATTGGCAGTAAGACGCCAAAAATGGTTGCACCCATTGACGTTTTTCATTACCTTTCACAAATACCACATTAGCCGAGGACAAGTGTGCTTTCATGACCACGTCCAAATATTTATAGGAAATGGTTCCCTGATTCCAGTCAAGTTGCCTATGATTTTCAATCCACTGGGTTTGTTTACGGTCTTTTTCACACAACAAATCAAAAGCATGGGGTGGTTTAAATAGCAAATGCGTAGCTTGCGATATCCAAAGCGTTGTACAATCGATAATGGCCACTTGTTTAAATATAAATTTGTTGTCACCAATTTTAAACCCTTGGCAATCCACAATGAGTGTGCGCAACATGTTGACGCTTGCCTGGACCAAGTTCAACTGACGACTGACTGACGATCAGGTGTGATCATGGCATGGACTTACCTGCCATGCTAGTTTCAATTTGAGGTTAGGGTAGGACAGGGGGACATGCAAAAATAAGAATTTAAGAATTACATCATTTTATTATCATAACACGTCTTACAGGCTTTTCTCATTTTGGGATAAGGACGATACCAACTGATACAACAATATAGTCTCTTGTGTTTGTAACGTCCATAACACCGATGATGTCCCAATGTCTCTAAACTAGGCGTTTTTGATGGTGAGCTGCTCACCGAAGCACCATGGATACCATACGGTCCACACGTATCGTAACTTGTTTTTTTTTTCATTACCCAGGGACACAAGTGAGGGATAGCTTGAATGACAGGGTATATTTCCCTCTTCCATTCTGCACAGGTAGGGGCAGGTGGGTGACCAGCGCTGATGTTCCTGCATGGGTTCATCGCCCTCCTGCCATTGGTCTATGATGATGGGACAAAAGGCACATTTCACTTCATCTCTTGTTTTTAAATAGTAGAATCCAGCGGCCGCCAAGGCTTGAAGGGTTTATGAAAGGCACCGGCCACGTGGCAAAAGTCTTGAAACGTTGTTCCTCAGAGTTTAAATTCATGGATGTAACGTCTCTTGAGGCTTTAAAGCAAGACATGACTGAGCGGCTTGACGTGGGTTGACCTGTTATTTATAAACTCGTCACTTGGTTGGACAGTGAATAATAGTTGACTTGTTTGTGATGAATAATCAAACAGTAGGCCGTCGTATTAGCTGGTACATTGTCATGCGTTTCAAAATCTAGTCGAATGTCGATATTGGATGGCTTGACAGACTCTTCCAGGTAAGAACAGTCAAAGACAATCAGTGGCGCTCTTGCCTTAAACGCTTGGGGTAGCAGCATGGGGCCGTTCTCTTTTTGATAATACGACCATCGAAATTTAGAAAACAAGTCGTTCAGGGGGCCAAACTTATTTTTTGAAAAATCCAAATCCAGTCCTTCATAGGGAAACACAGCTCCGTTGAGGAAAAGACGTGCATTTCTCAATTGCAGGTGATCAAATTGCGTGGCATCTTTGGTTTGTTGATACTTGCGATTCGTTTGAAAACCCACGATCAGGTAGAGAAGTCTCTCTGTATAGCGAGCTGTTTTACAGACCAACTGTGTGTGTTGGTGGTGGGCAATAGCAGATACTCATGGAGTGCCCAGCTTCTAAATTCCATGGGTAGAGGCATATCTCTCTTTACCATGTTGAGTATGTCCAGTTTTTTGCTATCTTCAAGGGTCACATGGGGGACTTTCCATAGCAAGCGTTGTAGTTAAATTTTTGAATCTATGGGGGCATTGTCGGCTCCCTTGAGTGCATTATTATCACTCCTGTCTCTCACTAGATAAAGCACTTGCCTTCCGTTGACCACAATGCGTTAGTGATCTTCGGCAAAGCCTAAAATCAGTTTAAGAGGTAAATATCCAGTAAAGGTCCCATCGGTGTGTACCATCCAGTCATTGGTCGAGTAAGGACACCAACCTGCCATGCAAAGTGTTTTACCTTCTTCCTCACTATAAGAGGGATATAGTTTCATGACACTGGAAATGCCCACATTTCGAGTGCTATCCACCACGATATCGTTAATGACATACCGCACTTCAGAAAACAGAAAGGCCAAACCATGGTTAGCCAACTTGGATGTGGTGGGTGTAGAGCCATCGGCTTTGGTGAGCCGACCTTCAATCTGAAGGACACTTTCGTGCGGTAGGGTGTAAATATCTTGGTTGTTGATAACAAATTGAATTTCATCATTGTTATTGAGACCAGGTGTTTGAGCTTGATAGGAATGGAGATCAATTCTTACCACTCCTGGTTGCTCCTCGATGCGGTTCGCTATCTCTAGGATAGAATTCATTATGAGGGTTGACGTGGTAACCCAAATGCTGTAAAATCTGCTTGTCTTGAGATGTTAACGTGTATTCACGTGGCAAACAACTAACACTATTCCTAGACGGTGTTATTGCTTTATACACAAACTTCATAGAGGCTTTAGCACCAACTTGTAAGTCACTGGTGTGGTAGAATCTAGATCAATGAGTTGTTGATCTCTATTGATCAGTCTTAATGTTATATTACTAATACTATCGACAGCCACAGAATGAAAAAGCACCACTGGAGGGTTTTCACCAATAATATACCCATTGGGCGATGTCACAATAAAGTCATAAAGCGAATGCGATGGTTCTTGATTGGCGTACACTTGGCTAATAATATTACACGTCACCGACACATGATGGTCCTCAATGAATTTCACTTCATGGTCCGATTCATGTTTTTGTTGGGCTCCAACACACGTGGTTTAAATCCTAGTAATGGGCCAATGGAATCGGGGCGTGTTTTAAAGTCAATGTTAAAGGTAGAGAAAATACTGCAGCGATGAGTGTTGGTATTACCTACAAGTTCAAACTTGCGCGTTCCATCGAGAAATGACTTTAAACCATACTCATTGATCAATACCACATAAATGTGTTCATAAATGTCATCTATCGTGTATCCACCAGAGTTCAGGGTGAGCACAGAATCATCATAGTAAAACTTGTTGTTCACATTTTCACGTATGTTGTATATTCGATTGTACGTTTCAAGAGAAACAAGTCCTAAACCATAGGGTTTTTCACTCAATTCGATAGGCGGGTAAAAGTCTAGGCTGACTTCAGGTCCACGTCCATGCACTGTAAACGTTTTACTTTCTGCCGACATACTGGTGGCGTTTTAGCTTATGCTGCGTCTTATATAAAAAAATAAACACAAGCGTCCACACTGTTGGCTGTTAAACGTTTGCTCACGTTTCACATTATAATATATCTTGATCCTGTTTCCAAAATAGGTCACTAGTTCCATGGACGGAGGCAAATTCCCAAAACTGTCAAAGTACCATACGATGGATCCCTCTTTGACATAAGCTACATAATGCGTTCCTGGTCCTCGATGATCATCCAAATTGACAACAGCACATTCCTGTTTCCAGGGTCGTGGGGGTAATTGGTTTCGCATAAACACACCTCGAAAATGAGAAAGCTTTAGTTGTTTAGCATAGCTTTCCACTTGTTGATGCGTCAGGGCATGTCTTGCTATGGCTGAGGTTAATTTTTTTTAATACTTCGAAATGGTGAAATCCCAAATCCTTGTTGATAAAAGGCTGGCTTTAAATTGGCATTTCTAGCCCCCATGGCAATCGCTTCCATCGTTTCATTGTGTCGCTGACTCTCTTTGAGTTGTTGCTTGCCCTGCTGCGCGGCTTTAATGGTTTTCGCCACTGCACTGGCACCGCCCAAAAGTGAACCTAGAGCAGCCAGACCGGCAAATAATGCTGGTAAAAATCCCGCTCGTTTGGGGACGGGAATCACTCGCCCTTGGTTTGAACCCTGTCGCCGACGTTTTGGAATAACATGTCTCTGTGCTGCTCAAAAGGCTTTCCTTATGGTCAATACATTATTTTTTATTTTTTTCTTTCGCAAGGGCTTGTCCACAAATGTCGTAAGCCCAGGCTATGCCAAGGACAAAGTCCTTTTTTTAGTCTTTCTCACCGCATACCTTTGTTTCACCATGATGATAATGACCAACAACCTTTCACAAGAAAGTTTAAATCACAACTAACGTCAGATGGTTATTTCATGGCTGTATATTCCAATTCCACATAAAGTGGGAAATCGTTTATGGTTTTTCCCGCTTGCTTTTCATCCCATGTCAACATGAGATGAAAGGATAATTCGTCACCTGCATTGACCATTTCATGGTTATGGATCAACATCCTATGACCATTTATCTTTATTTGTAAATGGTTCTCATCAGGTATGGCATATTTGATGTGAATGGTTCCATCATACTGTAATCGATAGTGGCTTAATCCTGAAGCAAGCACATAGGTCAAGTGCTGATCATGGACTAGCGGTATATGGGTTCTCTCTTTCAAAGGTTTTTTTATTTGTCAGATACACTAAAAATACAGATGGGATAAATTTATAAAGCCTTTTCATTTCATAAATCACGTAACGCTTGGTACAGACATCGTCTTCGTCTTGCGGGTCTTCCACGTGAATAATCCGATGGTGATTAGCGCTATAGCCATTCACCATAAGCTGGGGCACTTTGTCATAAAACTCATACACTTTGTTATCCACATACGTTTTCGTAGTAACGTCTGTAGACACTTGAGGATGTTTTACATGGGTTAACCGCTTTCCCTTAAAGTCATAATCTCCCTGTTTTGTGCGTGGCACTACTGACCTATCCACATAGTGTTTATTAGCAGGATCTGTTTCTTTTTTAGGATCATGTATGGGAACAGGCCTAGCTTTGGCCATCAACGCACGTCCAAAGACATCCATCGTCAACCTGTAGTACCAGTCTACTGTTTCTATGACACGTTTCGGTGTCCTGTATATAGACAGCCTGCTAGCCTGTCTAAGCCTTAGTTGAAATGAAGATTATTAAGCAGCCAGAGTCATTCCCCGTGGGGGACATGGTTTCCCATCTCTGTCCCACATCACGTGAACAACGCCATGGTTCACTGTTTCCATCTTCCATTCGCTGCATCATTGTGGGGCTTTCCGGCTGTGGAAAGACTAATCTTTTACTAAAGCTCATTACGGCGCCCAACGGCCTGCGTTTTCAAAATATTTATATTTTTGCAAAATCTCTCTACCAACCCCTCTACGTGTTTCTGGATCAAGTCATGTCTGGATTACAAAAAGAGAATATGGGTTATTTCACATTTTCCATGCAAGAAAATGTGATTTCACCGGATGAGGTAAAGCCTGATTCACTCATGATTTTCGATGATGTATCCACTGAACGTCAAGGTATCATTTCAGCATGGGTCGTCACAAACATATCGATTGCTTCTATCTTGGACAAACGTATTCTAAAATGTCCAAACAGTTGATTCGTGACAATGCCAATGTCATTGTTTTATTTCGTCAGGACGAGAGGAACAGTCGTCACATTTATAATGAACATGTGAATCCGGATATGACCTTTCAAATGTCTACAGAATTGTGTGCCAAGTGCTGGAACACTCACCGTCATGCCTGTTTAATGATTGACAAAAAGAGTGAACTCAACCAAGGACGGTATCGCTTAGGGTTTGATCATTTTATTGCTATTTAAGGCCCTGTCTCATTCCCCGTCAAGTCATTTGTCAAGACACCATGGCGTTAGCAGAGAGTCAATTGAAAAAGCATATTATTAGTGCAAAAAATACTATTCGCCAAAAGTTTCGTCAATTGAAACAATCACGTGCAAATCATGCTTTATTTATTCAGCAATATTTAGCACCTCCACTAAAAGCCATGTTGAAACCCTCTTTCAAGCCATCTGAAACGCTACCCACCGTTTCACAAGCCACGCAGACGCTGCACGAGGACCCTGAGGAAGAGGAAGAGGAACAGGAAGATTTGACTAGTGTTAGCGAGGTTGAGGATGAGGAGGAACAAGTGTTTACGCCTCAAAAAAAGGCCGCTCCCCTTGCAGAGTTTTTGAGAAAAAAGAAATCCTTGGCCGAAACACCTTGCCCTTCCAGGGCGTCTCCGTTTTCACAACTCTTGGCCACCCCTCAACATAAAGCTCAACTGAAAACCATTTTAATAAAATATTATGGATCAACATTGGAACCCTATTTCACCGATCTATTTATTGGAAACACTGATACCACGTATGGTGTTCGCTATGAGGATGATAGTTTTAAAATTGGCGATTCATCCATTAAATTTGCTCGTACTAAAGCTATCATTAAAAACATCAACTATAAATTAACCCCAGGACTGTTAAAGCTGCTCTTTTCTCGGACCCCCTCTTCCCATGATTACACGTCAGAGGACCTTGACAAATATAAATCCATTTTATTGGATACCCATGCCCACAAAAGACAGTATGATCCCGCTCAACAAGTGAATGCCAATATATCTCAAAAATATAAAACCATCATTGCAAAAATGTTTCCCACCAGTCAAAGTACTCGTCGTAAAGCATCCGCTTCGGGAGTGACATTTAAACCATTAAAAACCCCTTGTGGATGTTACCTACTGGCACAATCCCAATAATCTCGTCCAGCGGCTACAGTTGTTGCATGCCTCACGTCAAGCTGGCCATACCGGTCACGATTGGGAAATTCAAGAAATTGAACAAGAACTTCGAAATGCCAAAATTATTGTTTAAGCCCTCACCCATTAAAATGGGTATTGCTCATGAGTTGCATCGCCCAGCTAGGCGTCACTATCCACGACTCAAGGTGATTTCACGAGGTGTGGATGAACTTTGGCAGGCTGACTTGGTTGAAATGATACCCTATGCTGGCGTTAACGACGGTGTACGCTATATGTTGACCGTCATTGATGTCTATTCCAAAATTGCCTTTGTTGAACCTGTGCGTCGCAAGTCTGGTCCACTAGTTACCAAGGCCTTTCAACATATTATTCAACACTCCAAACGTCAACCTCAGGTGCTACAAACCGACCAGGGGAAAGAATTTTTCAACAAGGATTTCTCCAGTTTTCTCGAATCTAAGGATATTCACCATTACACCACATACAGCAATCTCAAAGCCAGTGTGGTCGAGCGGTTCAACCGAACATTGAAAACCCATATGTGGAAAGCGTTTACCGCTCAGGGCACGTATCGCTGGTTGGACATGTTGCCAGAGCTAGTGTCACGTTATAATGACACAAAACATAGAACGATTGGGACCAAGCCACGCCTCGTGACTAAAAATATTCAGGGATTGGATAAACTGTTTAACCCCATAAAAACAGCCGATCCTAAACGTCACCGACTGAAAATTGGGGATTTTGTTCGTGTGAGCAAATTTAAGTCTGCCTTCAATAAGGGCTACACGCCACAGTGGGGGACTGAACTATTTCGAATTCGTCGAGTCAACTTGGACACTCCAGTCACCTATTTACTCGAGGACCTCAACCATCAACCCATAAAAGGTAGATTTTATCTCCATGAACTTCAGAAAACAGCATTTCCTCAGCATTATCTTGTGGAAAAAAGTGTTGAAACAAAAAGGAAATAAACTCTATGTCAAATGGTTAGGGTTTAACTCTACGTTTAATTCTTGGATCAATAAATTACATGTTGTGTGAACCTGTGTACTTCTTATTCACACATGTTGTACACCACCTATAGCTCTGTGTGTACAGTCCTCAGCTCCACATATTTCTTTCTCTTTCCACCTGTGTTCTCTCATACATTACCCCTCCCCCTCTCCCTCCCTTCACCTCCCACCACTGCTGTTCGCAGCTCTTGCCTATCTATTGGTTGTGACATCATTCCGACAAGTTGCATCATACTTTTTACTGATTCAGCGATTCCCACGCTTTGAACATTCTGTCATCAGGCACGTGGACAGTTAACGTCCAAGGTGAACACCTGTGGTAGATCAAATTTCACGTCAACTTGCATTTTGTCACGTACGAAGCAAAACAGGATGTAACTTGTTAACAGTTATCGTGCACGTGGACAGCTAACACCCAAGGTGAACACCTGTGGTAGATCAAATTTCACATGAACTTGCATTTTGTCACGTACGAAGCAAACAGGATGTAACTTGTTTAGCGTGCATGTGGTTTCACACGTATGTGCATGCCTTTCGCTCTTCCCTGCCACCACGATGGTCAGATTATTTCACCTTCAAGCGCCATTGTCATTTTTCCATTGCACCTGTTGTCAAGTCAGATCGGCGCCTTCCAATAAGCTCAAATGACATTCACCTCCTGCTCGTCTGCAAGTTTGTTTTCTGTACTCGCTTCGATCAACATAGAACCAAGTTCTCATCACCGTTTACACGTCAAAGGTAAAATGTGTGAAAAAACGCACCCTCGCTCTGTCATAAACTGACCCGTCGAAATAGCGATTGTTCTATTAAGCACAGCCACCGTGGTTAGCAACAGGTTCGTTGAAACACACACACCCAGCAGTATCGTCTCTCTCAACCACCACGCTTCATGAACATTATAAACAGGTATCGGTAAAGAATTTTTTTTCAACATGTATGGCGTTAGGCACTTTGTGAATTATTTTTTGGAAAAAATATCTACCACATTTGAAAGGGGGCGTTAGCCCGAGTCCTAGGACACCTCGTACACGTCTCTAGCGTTATTGGTTCGTGAGAAATCAGCAACAATCACAAAAAACACGTATTTACCCCAAAATCGAGTTTCCAGTTTTTTTAAATTATAACGAGTGGTTCATAGCAAAGAGGACGTCACCCCGAGTCCTTGGACCTGTCGAACACGCTATAACATAATTGGTTCGAGAGATATAGCAAAAAGTTTTAAATCACGGTTTTACCCCAAAAAAACATGTTTCCAAATGTTCACCCTTTCGACACCTACATTCCCGTAAAGAGCACAACGAGACAAAAAAACGAATCCAAGCACACCCTCCTAGCATGACTCCTTCCATTCCAAGGTCGCAGGGGCTCACAACTTCCTAAGTGTAACAGCTCTGTCTTCATCCCACTACTTACAAAACACAAATTTTTGCTCTAGAGACTTGAAATTTATTTTGGGGGTAGAGGGCATAGGGACATTTCATTTATGTCAAACAAACTGTTTTGTAAACTTCCTAGTTTCCAAAATATAGAATTTTCAAAATTCGAGTGTTTTCAAAAAAACATAAAAATTAAAAAAGGTTTAATAAAAAAATTTAGGTCATAAAGACCATTCGTATGAGCCATGCCACAACGTTCTATGATGTTTGGTTTTCATACTATCGCCTAATTTCGAAAACGAAAATTTCCATTTTTTTTCTTGAAAAATACAATACATGGTCCATAGGAAAGAGGACGTCAACTCGAGTCCAATAACACTTCATTTGTCAACATCGGACCATGCGTTCGAGAGATATCGACAAATATTACATGGCTGAGGCTTAGTAGTAACGACATGTATGTTCTGAAGTGAGTTGGAACTCCTATTACCCCTCTACTTGTAATCTGTGTTAAGAGGGCAGATGACCTCGTAGCTCCGCCCCTTAAAACAACTGACTAACTAAATGCGTGTAATTGTAAGGGAGTACTCCGAGGCATCTCTTCGCGTGACGACATCTTGGATTATGAAAATCTCCTGTTGTCGGCTAACCGAAGTCGCTCGGGGTGTTAGTTTGCCAGTCAGTTAGGACGCATAACAACAAGAGTTTGCCAGGCCATGACAACAACTATAGATGGTGCATCGAATTTTGGAGGATACCAGGAGATTTGCCCAACCGGAGTTTGCATGACGTATAAAAGGAGATGGCGCAACTGGCCCTCAGTGTCATAAGACATCCATTAATGCCTGTGGGGATTTCAGAGTCGCTATCATTCTGGAGGCTTTCCTTTCTAATTGATGTGTATCCACAACCTATTTCTGCTCTCTGTCCTTCACCTGCATATCGAGTTTCAGATAGTGCTGCTATATCAAACCCGGCCGAAGTCGTCGGATTTTTTAAGAGCGTTAAAATCCTTCAGTATGCCTTCCTTCGGAGGGGAAGTAAAGCAGGTGGTCCTATGTCATAGATTTATGGCATGTAAAGGATCCTTCCACAGACTAAATTTGTGTGGAGCTAAATTTCTAGGTTATATTTCATTGTAACGCTCTATCAAAGTTCCAACGTTCACCACTAGGTATCTGGTGGCGAAAGTTGGAACTACTTGAAATTGAACGGAACTTGTAGCTCACCCCAGTGGTGTCCGCTTGAAGCAGCTGCAGCCTTTGGCGAGCCGCACATGTCCTCGGACACTCCCGGCACCAAAAGCCATACGATAAATAAATAAATAAATAAATAAATAAATAAATAAATAAATAAATAAATAAATAAATGTTATATTTTAAGTTCACGAGCAATTAAGGCTGTTCGGCGCTCTGTAATGTCCTTATGTTCCAAGTTGCAAAATACATTTTTCGACCGCAGAATGGTGAATGCCACTGGATACGGTTTTCCAGCGAGCTAAATAGATGAGACTGACTACGTTTAGGGCACCCTTTCTAATTCCCGCCCCATTCGGAGTGAGCAGAGTGGATCCTAAATAGGGCTGCTCAGTCACGGATGCAGCAGCCGAGTCGCTCTGCAGTGTCCGAATTCCCAGAACAAAGCGACTGATCACATATCCGCCGCTACGTGCCGGTTTGTAACTAGGAGCTCCCTTACCTAACAATCCTGCTCCCGTCGCCACTCCCCGATCGCCGTAGGCTTGAAGATGCCTGTTCGTGTATTAGTTTAATGTGAGTATGTTGGTGCACAACAACAAACGCACAATCCTTGACAAAAAAAAAATATGCTTAATGTCATGCCTAGGCACGACGATCAGGTAATCTTTAAGCAGCATTCTTCTGCCTTTCCAGCCGTTCAAAATAAACTTACTGCTCCTACGCCTGGTCTGTCGTAGATGACTTTTAGTGAAAAAAGTAATACTTAATAACATAATAAGGATATCTATCCAAAAAAGCTCATATAAAATTGGTAGTAATACAAAAGGTGTGGATCACCAGCTACTACAAGGGGGAAGAATGAGTACATAACCTAAAATAATAATAGTTGATTGTCAACTGTAAAGATCTGCCACCTTGATTGTGTGTTCGGTATACGTACTTGCAAAGGAAACATATCACATCGAGGACATAAAACATAAGGCGCTCCCTCTGGTTTTATCCTGGGTTAGGTCATTGAACTATAGATACTAGTATATAGTTCAATGGGTTAGGTTTGGTTACAGTTTGCGGTTACACTCGCCAAAACGAAATAGGTTAAGACAAGCGGCAGCACCGTCGCTTGAGTTCGCGAATATGGCGACGAAAGATCTATTGGAATTGATATGGTGAATAAATAATGTGATTAAAATTTCAGTAACCGCAGTAGTAGCTTGGTTACTGATTTCAAGAGCCTGGTTAAAAGCGAACTATACCCGAGTTAAAACCAAAGCTCGCCAAAACGGTCTGGTTAGCTTTTGTATTAACCAAAGTATACCAAACGGAACGCCAAAACGCGCATTTATTATCATCCATGCGACAAAACACGGAGATTCTGAAGGAAAGAAGAAAGAAGTGCGAAGAAATATGGCCGGAATTCTACACAACTGACGCCATGACGGAGAGGAAATGGTCGGAACCAAACCAGGAGCTACGACAATGGCCGTACATGGATGCCACCACAAACTCTGTGCGCCGCACAGTGTGTCGAATGGGGCAGATGACCTCGTAGTTCCGCCCCTTAAAACAACAATAACTAACTAACTAAGTGTGTCGAATCCCATATCTAGGTAGAAAAAATTCACTGTCGCAAATGAAAGCGAAAACTGGCTCATTCGATAGTGAACAAACCAGATTGTGACATTCGGTCTTCCTTTCCGCTCTCTGGTGCGTAGAAGGGAAGTTATAGGTGCTGAAACGTCTTCCTGGCAGTTATCAGGTCATTCGATAGGAGATGTCGGAGTGAACCGAACGTTGTGATTCTAGTGAGTTCAACGAGGTGTTATCTTCTGCGGCTCATGGAATAGTGAAAAGAGGTAGGCCCTATGTGTTCGCACTTTAATGCGTAATACAAGCTTTCTGCACTAAATAAATTATTTACTTTATGAGTGCCTCATAGTGCCACTTTACTTTAAACGTCATTCGATAGGAAATTTAATGTAGATTCAGGATATGTAGTGGTTTGGTTGGTTGGTTCTTAAGTTTAGGGGCTGCAACAACGCGGTCATGTAGCCCCGTGTACTTTGGGTGTGTGTAGAATCTGTCTGATAACCGGTGTTAATTGTGATGGCTGTATTAGTGTGTGTATCTGTTTTTTAATTTAAGTGCAGACTGCAACTTAGAATTTTTCAAATAATTCCTACTTTTACCACCAAACGCCACCGTCAACGATTACTAGGCTTAGTTCAGAACTCAGCTAGTAGACGCCACCGCAGTCGGCTCTTGGCAACGAACATAGAAACCCAAGAGCGTTGTTTACATTCTTAACCTATACAAATGACCAGCCAATACCAGTAGGTACTCGAAGCTTTATTTATGCGGATGATCGTGCCATTACCGTCCAGGCGGATCAGTTTGAAGTTGTGGAAAGACGTCTATCTGAAGCTCTGGGGGAACTAAGTGATTACTATAGAGGAAACCAATTGAAACCAAACCCTTTGAAAACACAAGTCTGCGCTTTCCATCTCAAGAACAGACAGGCAAAGAGGAAACTGCATGTAAAGTGGGAAGGCATGCTGTTGGATCACTGTGCGAATCCCAAATACTTAGGGATTACATTGGATCGTGCACTCACGTATGAAAGACATTGTCTAAACACCAAAAATAAGGTATCCGCAAGAAACTGCCTCCTTCGCAAATTATCTGGTACCAGCTGGGGGACTCAAGCTCAAACAATAAGAACCATTGCTTTAGCACTCTGTTACTCTGCAGCAGAATATGCATGTCCTGTGTGGTATAGGTCGTGTCATACCAAGCAGGTTGATACTGCATTAAATGAAACGTGTAGACTTATCACTGGCTGCCTGAGACCCACGCCATGTGATAAACTGTATTGTTTAGCAGGCATTGCACCTCCAGATATCAGAAGAGAAATTGCAGCTAAATGTGAGAGATCTAGGGTTGATGTGTCTCAAGCACATCCATTGTTTAGCCTTCAACCAGCCCACTCTCGACTGAAGTCCAGAAGAAGCTTTCTTCACACAACTGAGTGCCTAACTGACAAACCTCAGGTTTTGAGGATTACATCTTGGTTGACCAGAAGCCCCCACATTACCCAGTGGATGGTTCCATCTGAAAGGCTCCCAGCAGGACATACAGAGGCTTGGACAACTTGGAAGTCTCTCAACAGATTGCGATCTGGTGTTGGCAGATCCAAGTCCAACCTTCATAAATGGGGTTTTTGCTGCGATCCGGTCCTTTGTGAATGCGGTGAAGAACAGACTATGGGTCATCTGCTTCAGTGCAGTCTGTGTCCTATACTGTGCACCATGGAGGATCTGGTGAAGGCTACACCAAATGGACGTGACATGGCAAAATATTGGTCATGCATTATTTAGAACCTTAATGTTCAAGTGTTGCCATTGTTTTGCCCATTTTGTACATAGTTTGTTATGTAATATTTTTGTTCCTGACACGAGTAAATAAATAACCTATACAATTTAGTTTCACACAGGTGTAATTAGTGGAAAGTTCTTTAACATGCCATAAATCTATGACATGGGACCGCCGGCCTTACTTCCCCTCCGAAGGAAGGCATACTGAGGGATTTTAACGCTCTAAAAAATACGACGGCTTCGGCCGGGTTTGAACCCGCTATCTTGGGCATAGAAGCTGAGCATGCTACCGACTACACCACCGAAACCGCCCTGTAGTGGTTTGATTGCGCACGAATGTGCATGAAGGTTTATTTTCTTATTTTCAGTGACTATGTGGGCATTACCGTGAGAAGAATTTTTCAACGCGTGGCGGTCGTGTCGTAAATAGGGGCGTACAGACGTCATATTTCAATATGTTATGAATAAATTAGATCCTACAACTCTTACTGACACTCAGGTGCAGGAGCTAGGAAACAAAATTTAGTTGATATCTCATAATATTAACAACAAGAAGTTCCGTGACGAACTAAAGAGCCTACTTTTCTTGAAATATAAGATTCATGCCAATGATTAATCTATTTGGATCTATCTAGAATAATGACGAAATTAAGTTGGTAATATCGAAATTTCGAATTGGTTCGAAATACTGTATACCTGGCATTATGTAGCCTAATTGAGAACTACAGTTGGCAGCCCTGGTGACTGAATATATTCTTAGTTCCATCTCTTAAGGTACAGAATACACAATTTGGTTGAAGTCCAATGGATAGCATGGACGTTACATGCAGTTAAACATTGGATCTAACAGCGCTCGTAAAATCATGTTGGCAACAATGACATACATGTATTGGTCAGATATAATCTGAAATAATATGATCTATTGTTGTGTCAATTTTGAATGAAATCCATAGAAGTTACATGTATTTTAAAATTGGACCTATCAGCAGGCTTAGAGTCATGTTGGCAGCACTGACGGAAATAAGTTACTCCAAATTAATCTAGAATACCAGGTACTATACGTGTGCAAAGTTTACAGCTATTGGCTTGCATACTTTCTGATATATTGATATTAGGGTAACAAAAATAGAGACAGTATTTATTAACAGTTGGCAGCCCTGGTTACTCTTAAGTATCGGCATAGTCATATCTGTTATGGTACACATAGCACACACGAAATTTAGTTGAAATCCAAATGATAGTATAGAAGTTACATGTATTTAAATTTGAACCTCTCAGCAGGCTTAAAATCATGTTGGTAGCACTGACGTATATAAGTTACTCCAAATTAATATAGAATGTCAGGTACTGTACGTGTGCATAGTTTAAAGCTGTGGGCTTGCATACTTTCTAATATATGGGTATTTGGATTAAAAAAATTGAGAGCATTTATTAACAGTTGGCAGCCCTGGTGGCTCTTAAGAATACGCTCAGTCATATCCGTTTATGTACACATAGCATATACGAAATTTGGTTGAAATCCAATTGATAGTGTAGAAGTTATATGCATTTAAAATTTGAACCTATCAGCAGGCTTATAATCATTTTGGCAACACTGCCATATATGGCCTCCTGGAAATTAAACTGTAATATTATTATCTATACGTGTGCCAATTTTGAAATAGCTCCCATTCATACCTTCCAAGATATCCAACATGGAGCTCAAATTTCAATTGCGATTTTTCAGCAGTTGGTAGCACTGACATCATTTTCAAATATGGGCGTGAGATATTCAGGTATAGATCTTTACTCCTACCAAATTTTGTTTCGATTGCTCCAGCTGTTTAGGAGTTGATAGGGGGAGACACACACACAGCCAGACAGACAGACAGACAGAAGGACAGACAGACAGACAGACAGACAGACACACATTTGCCCAATCTCATAAGTCTACTTTTTCCTCATTTTTGCAAAATGTGAAAAGTAGGCTAAAAATGGGAGAGTGCAGGAAGAACAATGCCACGTACATCGGTAATCTACCTATGGAAGCTCTTGAGTTACTTAATGACCCCCAAGGAACTTTGACATCAAATGATGAAGACCAGTATAGCAATAACTACGATGCTCTGGACTCTACAGAAGAATCAGGTGACGAATGCACATTAGACGTTTTGTTATTATTAAGGGGGGTGAGATTAATGAGAACATTACTTGACGAATGGACGTTTTCTTTTTATTTGCAATAGGAGAAATAGGCCTAATATTCAATATATGTTGTCTTTATTTCCATGCTGTTCTAGAGAAATAATATTGTTTTCGTGTGTGAAGTATGTTTACTAAAACTACGTCATTAACAGGACTGTACAATGACATTTTATTATAAAGAAATTGTTTGTAGGTTATGATTTTGACGAATAATTTTATTTTATTTTTAGAAAATAAATGTTATTTTTGTGCATATTTCGTTGTTCTATGTTTAATAACAATGTAATATACTTTATTAAATCTGGATGATTGCCAACTGGATACAGTGACTTCGTCTATTCCCTCAAATAAGGTGTAACAAGAATACTTGACTGAAAGTCTCATTGTTATTCGTATTTTATCCAGTTTTAAATAGTATGCCTGCCACTGTCATAAACTATCATATACACATCCGAATCGTGATTTTTACTACCAAAAATGGATGATTCTTGAGTTGCATTCGGTCATTTTTACACCTCACCTTACCCCTCACCCCTATATATTTACCCCCGAAGTTCGTACACTTTAGACGATGCCAGAAATGAATTCAGCGACCTCGAAAACGGTATATTGCCAACTTTTAATAGAATCCCACCACTATTAACGAAGTTATTAATTTTTTCCACCTAGAATTGGGATTCGACACACTGTTCGACGGCACGCTACCATGAAGTAAAAGAAGACTCCAAGTGTACACTATGTGGTGAGAGCTGTGAACGTTATCACATAGAGAAGAGAACTAAAACAGTGACTGAATACAGCAAAGAAACCTAAAGACAAAGCACTCGAGACACTGAAAAATAAACTTTCAGTAGATATCTCACTGCTTGATGTGGATCGCTGCCACAGGCTGGGCCGCCGAAATCGAACGTCTGCTGAGGTGGTCTCGCAAGGAAATCGACCGATTATCATCAAGTTTCTTCGGTATCATGATCGAGATCGTGTGTGGCGTGCTTTTAAGGGCAGTGGGCTCATGCTAACTGAGTCACTGAATACAGCAAAGAAACCTAAAGACAATATCTTGACAAAAAATATTTTGGTAATAGTGCATAATTATGAATGTAACAATGGCTGTTTGGCTGCAATAAATTTTCATTCAAAGATCTGCCACCTACGTGCCGGTTTGTAACTAGAAGCTCCCAGACCTCACAATCCTGCTCCCTTCGCCGTAGGCTTGAAGATGCCTGTTCGTGTATTAGTTTAATGTGAGTATGTTGGTGCACAACAACAAACGCACAATCCCTGACAAAGAAAAGATATCCTTAATGGCATCAGGCGCGGATCTAGAGTTTGGCTTTGGGAGAGGGGGGGGGGGGGGGGGGGGGGGGGGGGGGGAGGGGTCACAGAATCGAAATTGTAAAAAAAATGGTATCACTAACAACGCAATCACAAAATAACCAAACGTACAGAACCAGACCAATTTTTTTGCAAGCTACATCGATAGAATTTGATGCGTTTGGCGCACCAAAAATATTCGGACATATTGCAACGGCGTGTTTTGCAACTTTTACATCGAGCTTCGAGAAAAGTATCAAGGTACGTTACAGTTTCGGCAAGTCGAGTTGGTACCGTACAGCGTTGGTGATATGGAGCCCATCACTTCCAAGCGAGGCGCGCCATGACGCGTGATGGAGCCCATCTTGGCAACGCTGAACAGCTTTTACCGGAGCAGCTAACTGGTGAACCATGTCTTAATTCCCCGTACAAATACAAACCGATATAAAATTAGTGAATTAATTTACGTATTTCACAATCATACAGCATACCTTTTTGATGTATAAGGATTACAACGCGACCAAGAACTACATTTTCAAACCACCCCGAACCGAGAAAAAGTTATCTTACAAAAATGATAACAACTTTGTTTCTTGGACACACAACATTTTAAAATTAATAAACCAGTTATACAACATTCCAATGTATATTGTGTTAAAATTTGGATTCGATCTGATGACGGGTTTGTGAGATAATAATTCTTATATGTGACGCATGGTTGAAACACGCTTAAAAACGGGCACTTTTTGTGCTCCAGCGGCGATAGAAAATATTGAAATATAAATTAAGAATTCCAAACCTACATGAACTAACGTAAAATAGAATGACGAAAATGATGATGTGATTGGATTTTATGTAGGTCTATTGGTTACTTCACAAACAACCTTCAAACTCGAGTTCACATAATATTTTGGTCGACACTAGTGTAATGCTTTCATGTCCAAACTTAAGAATCCTTCGTTTTAAGCAATGCCAGTGGGATCGCATGCCAGGAGGGATGCGATCCAGCTGGTACAAATTTCCCTTAAAAAAAGTCCTCTCGGCACGCCGGAAGGCGGAGGTAGATTTCACCGGATAAACTTGGGGATAGGCGAAAATAGGCAGAATATGCAGGTTTTCGTAGAAGGATGAGACCTCATTTATTGCGAGAAAGTATTTTATAATTGGAGGTTAATTAACTTTGTTTTTCGTCATTTTATGCATATTTTAAACATTTTATTGTCTTATGACCTTCTTGTCATTTGGGGTCCATTTTTATACTAGTGGTCACACTGTCCTTATGCAAGGTTTCGACACTGATCTGTAACTATGTAACGGTCTGTTGCTTCTTCACGCAAAATTATATCTCCCGCAGAGATTTTGGTTGGTTCCTCAGTTTAGGGGCTGCGACAACGCGTTCATGTAACCCCGTGTACTTTGGGTGAGTGTAGAATCTGTCTGATAAACGGTGTGAATTTTGATGGCTCTATTAGTCTGTAATTCAGGTACGGACTGCAGACGGTCAATTTCAAGCAATAGTTCCTAATGTTGCTACCAGATACTACCGTCAACGTCACCTAGCTGTGAACTTGGCTTCTAGATGCCACCGCAACCAGCCATTCGCAACGAACGTTGGAACTTCACCTCCAAAGGAAAGCATACTGAGGGATTTTCAGCGCTCTTAGAAAATCCGACGACTTTGGCCGGCTTTGAACCCGCGACCTTGGGCATAGAAGTTCAGCATGCTACCAGTTACGTCACCGAAGCCACTTCACACTTAGTCAGATGGAAATCTTTTCTGATCTCGTGCAAGTGCGTTGTCATGGCAACGTCTGATGGCTCATCCCTCATCAATTTAGTAGTGTTGCCATGGCAACCTCTGATAGCTCTTGACATTTTCTTATAATTCCGAAATCATTTTTCTCATCCCTTGGCGTAATGGTGGGTCATATCAAAAATTCTTTCAGACAAAAGTTTTAGGTAATTATTAGGGGAATATTGTCCATTTTGTAGGGTTTTGATATTGTGCCTATTAAGAGAGATATGATTAATGTTTCCCGAAAAACCCTCTTTTTCCCACCCCTTTGGTCAATGGTTGGTGCTATAAAAAAACTCTTCAAATACATTTTTGGGCTCAATCCGACACACAGCATGAACTTTGAACGGATTCGATATTTCACATATTAAGAGAGATATAGCAATTTTCACTTTTTCGAAAAAAGCCCCCCATTTTCACCCCCTTCGACCGATTTAGCCCTGTAACGAACTTGACCGAGATTTTATAGGTATACATATTCGGTAAAAGAATCAAAGTGATTGGTGCAAAATTACGGCAGTTATCGTGTACACAAGAAACTGATATATATATATATATATATATATATATATATATATATATACATAAATTATATATAAATTTTTGAACTGACGGTGGTTTTGGGGTCTGGGGGATGTGAAACGCGAAGATATGTCGAAATTTTCCGGAAGTCGAAACATGGTACCCATTGCAATAGTTAGCTTTCTAATGAAATCTACCTAAAATTTGCGGCGATCACAGTGGGTTGGTGTTGCAACCTATCTTGTACGCCTCTGAGGCTACGGCCACACTTGCATGATTTCCCGCAGCGGGACAAGGCATTATTTTCAAGACCGCCCGCTGGAGAATGGGCCGAGGTCCATTTTGTTGGCATGTTTTCCCGCACAATGCCTTCCCACACTTGCAGGAAGAAGACGCTATGGTTTTATTGTGCTCCTATTAGTTTTGTACTGCGAATGCCATGAGTGGAGAGCTCCTTGGAGGCCTTGAGGTTCTTTGGTTTTTACTCCGTTCCAGTTATTTTGCGCTTTGCTTTCTGTTTTAAAGAGAGTGTAAAAAGAAATTAAAAAAAATATTGGGGTCATGCAACTACGATGTGCGACGATATTTGAGTGTGACAACGTATTCTCGGACTGATTTCTTTAAACTGTCACGTTTGCGAAATTTCAGCTTCGTATATTTATTAATTATGTATTTTGCGGATCGGAAAGTTCACAGTCAAATGAAGAAAAGCCGAGTTGCACTTCCTGGGAAACTCCAAACACAACCACTCTTCTCTGAAGTGTTAACTCAACACGACTCGACAGTTTGCTGCTGGCTGTATCTGGGGTAATTATTCGCCCGCTGTCTAGGCCGTAACTGGGGTGATAGACTCGCCACAAGCCAGCTCGTAAATTGTCACCCCAGAATTTGAATGGAGATTGGTTGGTTCTTAATTTAGGGGCTGCGACAACGCGGTCATGTAGCCCCGTGTACTTTGGGTGTGTGTAGAATCTGTCTGATAACCGGTGTAAATTGTGATGACTGTATTAGTGTGTGTTATCTGATTTTTAATTTAAGTACCGTACTGCAACTTAGAATTTTTCAAATAGTACCTACTTTTGCCGCCAAGCGCCACCGTCAACGATTACTAGGCCAAGTTCAGAACTTAGCTACTAGACAACACCGCAGTCGGCTCTTGGCAACGAACATAGCAACCTAAGAGAGTTGTTTACATTCTTAACCTTTCCAATTTAGCTTCACACAGGTGCATTTAGTGGAAGGTTCTTTAACATGCCATAAATCTATGACATGGGACCGCCGGCTCTACTTCCCCTCCAAAGGAAAGCATACTCAGGGATTTTAACGCTCTTAAAAAATCCGACGGCTTCGGCCGGGTTTGAACCCGCTATCGTAGGCATAGAAGCTCAGCATGCTACCGACTACGCCACCGAAACCGCTGAATGGAGATTGTTGGTAGAAATGAAAACGTAAAAACACTTATAGTGGGCGATGTGTTGAAGATAGAGATATGCTCTCCCGGACTTTTTTTGTAGAACTTTTCATGCTGAACAATTCTTACACTCATAGTATATAGATACTTATAGTGGTTTGCCCAGCGTAAGCTTAGAAAGCGCACAGACACCATGTTTTTTCTTTTAACTTTATCACTGAAATCGTTACTGCTTGGCTTCCTTTGATCATAAATAAATATTTTTCTACAGAAATCTTCCTCGAGATATCCTTTACAGAATGGTGAAAGCCGCATCACAATCCATTCAGAGGTTCACCCGTGGCATCCAAAAACGAAAGTAGCGACACTCGAGCGCAGAAACAGAAGAGAGAGAGCGTTGCAGCAGAAGAGAGATAAAACGCTATCATCACCTTTCACTGTAACACTTTTTCACGAACGTCGCTGTAATCCAACAATTTATCTGACGTCGTCACGTCAAAAAGGTTCTCTAGTCTAAACTTATCAGGGAGCCCCGCACCTAGATCAAGCATATATATTTAAGTACCGAACCGTGAGTGAATAATTTTGGAGGTAGGCCTACGGTACAAAGGTACCCGTGCCTTTACGATACAAAGGACCAAGACTTCAAAAACAGAGAAATGATATATACAATATTTTCTTTGACGACGATGACGATGACGAAGAATAATCAACGTAGCAGGTAACGCAACAACGGAGCTATTATTTAATGGAATGCCTTCCATATGCAGAGCAATAGTGATGCTTAGCTACTTACAATATACAACACACTAATAAAATCCCGCCGTGCAAACACGGGAATAGCAGTGGCGCCTAGGAACGTGGAATGACAATACAATATACATGGCATAGCCTATACAGGGTGTCTTTTATGTACCTTTGGAGAATGATAGGTCGTATAGGGGACGGGTATAGAAGTAATTTGAGATAGGGAACTTGGGGTCGGAGCGGCCTCCTTAACCCCTAAAATAAGGGTTGATTCAGACCCTCCACCCTGTAAGTTCGGCAACCGACCCATGCCTCTAATACCTTTCTCAATCCTTTAACTCTTGGCAAGATTCATTTCACCTTGTGGCGCTGGCGTAATGGATAGCGTTGCGGTGCGAAAGGCCGGTAGTCCCGGGTTCGATTCCGGGCTTGGGCAACTTTATTAATTGCTATTTTAGGTGTAACGTTTTTAAGCTTGATAACTTCGGTAAATTAAACCGATCTTTGTGCACTTCGTAGCATTAAATTGTTTAAGTCCGTTATTACGTTAAAATCACGTTGATTTGCAAGAGAAAGTAAGATTTAGCTAGGCTATGCATGTTTAGCTTAATTTTTTCCGTAGGGTAATCATTAGAAGGCACGATCTTAAAACTACAGCAGTTCCGTAATTAGTCACAAAGTCCCTTTAAAAGGATTGAGAAAGGTATTAGAGGCATGGGTCGGTTGCTTAACTTACAGGGTGGAGAGCCTGATTCAATCCTTATTTTAGGGGTTAAGGAGGCCGCTCTGACCCCAAGTTCCCTATCTCAAATTTCTTCCATACTCGTCCCCTAAACGACCTATCATTCTCCAAAGGTAGCCTACATAAAAGACATCCTGTATACTATACTGTCATTTCACGTCGCTAGGCGTCACTGCTATCCCCGACAGATATTTTTCACGCAGAAATCCAGAGTGACAAATCGCATGTGTGGCCACCCACCTCCCAGGTCGTTCAGCTGCGTGACAAAGAAGCACTCCTGCTGCCGGAAATCATGCAAGTGTGGCCGTAGCCTGAGTGTTGGATGGGCAGGCAGTTTAAAGCAGCCAGGGTAATGCGATCCAGCTGGCAGTGGCAAGATATTATCATGGCCCCCAACAATGTAAAATGTATGTAAATATAAAACAAGAAGTTCCGTGACGAACTAACGAGCCTACTTTTCTTAAAATTTAAGATTCATGCCAATGATTAATCCGTATGGACCTATCTGGAATAACGACGAAATTAAGTTGGTAATATCGAAATTTCTAATTAGTTCGAAACAAACCTGGTATAAAGTAGCCTAATAGAGCACTACAGTTGGCTGCCCTGGTGACTGAATATATTCTTAGTTCCATCTCTTAAGGAACAGAATACAAAATTTGGTTTAGGTCCAATGGATAACATGGATGTTACATGCCGTTCGCCATTGGTTCTATCAGAGCGCGAAAAATCATGTTGGCAACAATGTCATGCATGTGTTGGTCAGAAATATTCTGAAATATTATGATCTCCTGTTGTGCCAATTTTGGATGAAATCGATTTGTTAGTATAGAAGTTAGGCCTACAGGTATTTTAAAATTGGACCTATCATCAGACTTAGGATCATGTTGGCTGCACTGACGTATATTAGTTACTCCAAATTAATCTAGAATGTCAGGCACAATACGTGAATACGTGTGCAACGTTTAGAGCTGATGGCTTGCATACCTTCTGATATATTGATATTAGGGTAAAAAAATAGAGACAGCGTTTATTAACACTTGGCAGCCCTGGTCACTCTTAGGAACACGCATAGTCATATCTGTTATGGTACACATAGCACATATGAAATTTGGTTGAAATCCAATTGATAATATAGAAGAAAAATAGAGAGAGCATTTATAAACAGTTGGCAGCCCTGGTGGCTCTGAAGAATACGCCCAGTCATATCTGATTATGTGCACATAGTTCATACGCTAATTGGTTGAAATGCAACTGATAGTGTAGAAGTTATAAGCATTTAAAATTGGACCTATCAGTAGGTTTAGAATCATTTTGGCAACACTGCCATGTATGGCCTCCTGGAATTAAATTAAAATATTATTATCTATATGCGTGCCAATTTTGGAATGGCTCCCATGCATACCTTCCAAGATATCCAACATGGAACTCAAGTTTCAATTGCGGTTTTTCAACAGTTGGTAGCACTGACATCATTTTCAAATATGGGCTTGAGATTTTCCGATATAGATCTTTACTCATGCCAAATTTGGTTTCGATTGCTGTAGTTGTTTAGGAGTTGATAGGGGGACACACACACAGAGACAGACAGACAGACACATTTGCCCGGATCGATCACATAAGTCTACTTTTTCCTCATTTTTACAAAATGTGTAAAGTAGGCTAAAATATACCGGTACGGTACGTCAAATAAACATACCTTGAACGATGATCTGATACAGTCTCAGAAGTTCGATACTTATTTACAAGTTAGACGTTGCAGGCGCGGATTCAAGGAGGGGGGGGGGGGGTGTCACGGGGGTTATGACTCCCCCCCCCCCTCAAACGAAGACAATTTTTTTTGGAAAAACTCAAAAAACGAAAACACAATAACCAGACAAATAAAACTTAACGAATTTTAACTGAAAAACATTTTATTTTATTTTATTCAATACTTTATTTATTCGAGTCAAAAGCATTACAACATACACATAGGGATGATACACAACATTAAAAAGAAATACATACAACAATGTCTCGAATTAGATTGTCTTAGCCCAGAAACGGGTTACTGTCACACCCTTTTCATGACCTTCCATTAACTCCTGCGTTGTGCAAGAGCACGGGCACAGTTCACAGGAACACAGGTGTATCATGGTCTGTCTCTCCCCACACTCACAGAGTTCTGATTCCTGTAGGTATCCCCATTTGTGGAGATTAACTTTGCATCTCCCAACACCAGTCCGAAGTCTGTTGAGTGACCGCCAAGTTTCCCAGTTGTTGTTGTGGCCTGCTGGAAGCCTTTCCATGGCCTTCATCCAATCTGGTGGTATGGTGGATTGCCATAGCTGTATCCTGGCTACTTCGGGTTTTGTAGTAGGCATCGATGTAGTTTTCAGGAAGCTTTTCCTTGATTTTAGCCGCCTTCTTGGAGGCTGGTGACCAAAAAGAGGGTGAGCATGGTCCTCTGCGGACTTTTTTCGTTCCGTTTGTGCTATGACCTCACGGCGTACCTCAGGAGGGGCTATTCCTGCCAAGGAATGTAGTTTGTGGACAGGTGTAGGTTTCAGGCAACCAGTAATTATTCTTCAGGACTCGTTGAGGGCAACATCAACCTGTTTTACATGAGCTGAGTGATACCATACAGGGCTAGCATACTCAGCAGCTGAATAACACAGAGCTAATGCAGACATACGCAGTGTTTCAGCATGGGCGCCCCAGTCGGCCCCTATCAACTTACGAAGTATGTTATTTCGTGTAGATACTTTTTGTTTAACATTCATACAATGTTTCTTGTAAGATAGGGTGCGATCTAAAGTTACCCCTAGGTATTTTGGGGTAAAACAATGTTCCAGGTGAGCTCCTCCCCAGCTAATATTGAGTTTCCTTGCAGCTTCCCTGTTTCTGAGGTGGAAAGCACAAACCTGTGTCTTGGATGGATTAGGTTTGAGTTGATTTCTCTTGTAGTGAAGTGAAAGGTCCTCCAGTGCATCAGAGAGAATCTGCTCCACTTCTTCAAACTTTTCACTTTGTGCTGTCAGACAGAGGTCATCTGCATAGATAAATCTCTTGGTATGCAGAGATGTAGGCTGATCATTAGTGTACACATTAAACAGAAAAGGTGATAGAACACTGCCCTGTGGTAGACCATTTCGTTGGGTTTTCCAGCGACTGCGGGTTTCTTGGAACTCGACAAAAAACCTTCTGTTTCGTAGAAGACAAGCAACAATTTCTGTGAGTCCAAAAGCTTTGGTAATCTGGTACAGTTTACCAAGCAGGATTTGATGTTGAATAGTATCGTAGGCAGCCGTTAGGTCCACCAAAACTGCACCAGTTATCTTCCTGTTCTCCAAACCATCTTCGATGTGCTGTGCTAGGCACAATATCTGTAAAGTACAGCTCTTTCCTGGTCTGAAACCTGCTTGTTCTGGGATCAGAAGTGGATCAAGTTTTGGAGATAGTCTGTTAAGGAGCATTCTCTCAAACACTTTGTATAAATGGCATAACAGAGAGACTGGTCTGTAGTACTTAGGATCAGATGGATCTTTGCCAGGCTTCAGGATGGCTATGATTTTTGCTTTCCGCCATATTTTTGGAATTTGTTTGCGGCAGATGATGTTGTTGAAAAGTTGTAGAAGCCACTCTTTGTGTTTTTACCAAAATGTTTTATTTGTGTCATTCAATACTGAAAATATCTTTATTGCAATTATGTTCTGTTACAATTGTACATATTTACAACTTCATACCTGTTATATAAAAAAACGGATTATTTATATAACAAAATCAACTCGTCTATTTTGTTTAGCAAACCTTGTGATTACCGAATAGATGTTTATAGTGATGTCACGATGAATGTGCAGCAATGCACAGATAGGAATTTGGGGCTTTTTTCGCACCAAAAAATTTTTCCGACGTCCAAACTGCAAGCTTGGTTGGCAATTTAAGCTGTGACTTTCTCCCTTTGTCGGTACCAACTCGACTTGCCGAAACTGTAACGTACCTTGATACTTTTCTCGAAGCTCGATGTAAAAGTCACAAAACACGCCGTTCCAATTTGTACGAATATTTTTGGTGCGCTATTTATTTACACTGTTTACGCCCACATTGGAGCACCAAAAATCAAACCTGATATACAAAGTCTTCCAATATTTCAACAATAAGTTCAGTTCTTAATTCTTGCTAATTTTTTTTCTTTCCCAATACTTCTTCAGTCTGGAAGATCTTGCAGCTCGTTCTTCGGCAGATATAACATATTGCTTACGCTGTGAAATTTTGAATGTTAGTCAACTGTATTTGTTATTCAGAAGCCGTTTCTCCAATGTTCAATTTGAAGCTTAGTAATTTTCAATTCGTCTAAATCCATTTGTATTTCTTTAAACCATGTGATTTTTGTTTTACTATTCCAAAAGAAGTCAAAAAGTTGTTTCAAGAGTCTAGTATTTGGCAAGCGGGACATGTGTCCAAAAAACGCAATCCTTCGTTTTCGCATCGTGTCAATGATAGATTCATTTTCCTTGTAAAGTATTGAATTGGGCAAAAGTCTCCACTGGCCCTCAACCTGGTGTTTTTTATTGAGTATTGTCCGAAGAATCCGTCTATCAACCTTCTGTAGTTTGTCAGTTGTTGATCGGGTGTTTAGTTTAAATAAAGTTTCACTTGCATATGTTGCTTCTGGCTTAACGACGGAGAAATAATGTCGAAGTTTAGCATTAATCGAAAGAGACTGTTTCTTATATGTTGGCCAGGTAATCTGTTGTGCTCGTCGCAATTTTAGAGTTCTATTATCTATTGATGCTCTCTCATTGGCATTCCAAGTGATGATCTCACCAAGATATTTAAATTTTTTCACAATCCTTATTTTCTGGGCATTATGCAGTACAATATGTGATGTGTCAACTTGAAAAGATGGCATCATTTCTGTTTTCTCAAAGGAAATTTTCAACCCAACCTTTGCTGCTAATCGTTCCAATTCCTCTACCTGAAATTTAGCTTCTTCGATACTAGTTGCTAATAATGCTAGATCATCAGCAAAGGCGAGACAATTTAGTCGAGCATTTTTTCCAATCTTGACATTCGGTGGACAAACCTTATTCCATTGACGCTTAACTTTTTCCAGCACACAATTAAACAGCAATGGAGATAATCCATCTCCCTGCCGAAGACCAGTATGGATTTCAAATGACTCAGAGGTTTCACTTCTAAACTTTTGGTGCGCTAAATGCATCAAATTTCTATCCATGTAGCTTGCAAAAACTTGGTCTGGTTTTGTACGTTTGGTTATTTTGTGATTGCGTTGTTAGTGATACCTTTTTTTCTTAACAATTTCGATTCTCTGACCCCCCCCCCCCCCAAAGCCAAACTCTAGATCCGCGCCTGAGACGATGAAAATATTTCGGACAAAGATGACCAGCACACAGTCAAAAGACACACACTCCAGTTCACTACAGCACGGCAATGGCAGCAGCAAATCTGCGCTTTGTCGCAACTTCTACTCCTTGTCGCCAAGGTGCAGCACTAGTAACTGAACTTTTCTGCTCTAGGTGCGGGGTTCCCAGAAACGCAGGGCCCGTCGCTTTACTTCTGCTATATGGTTAATCCGGCCCTGAGCACCACCAACGTACTCTGTAAAGGGCCAGATTTATATTTTATGCGCACCTAGGTCCATGAGTTTTATCATTTCAAATGATCTTGTCGACTTCATCGTTATGCTTGAGTCAAAAGTTATGCGTTACGGAGACGGATGCGTTACGGAGACCGAGACGGTGACGTCATGCAGCCGCGCGGGAAGCCTAAGATAATGGGTAATGGACGACGAGTGCGTGACGTCAAGCAGCCACGAGGGAAGCCTAAGTTAATGGTTAATGGAGTCTGTTGAAAGAGTCCTGGGGCGTCGAGCGACCTGGGGCGTCGAGCGAAGCGAAAAGAATACAGGGTGACTCCTAAAGAGGTGTACAAGATGTCAGATAAGAATACAAGGTGACTCTTAAAGAGGTGTACAAGATGGCAGAGAAGAATAGAGGGTGACTCCTAAAGAGGTGCACAAGATGTCACACAAGAATACAGGGTGACTCCTAAAGAGGTGTACAAGATGTCACACAATAATACAGGGTGACTCTTAAAGAGGTGTACAAGATGGCAGAGAAGAATACAGGTTGACTCCTAAAGAGGTGCACAAGATGTCAGACAAGAATACAGGGTGACTTCTAAAGAGATATACAAGATGCCAGATAAGAATACAGGCTGCCTCCTAAAGAGGTGTGCAGGATGTCAGAGCAAAATACAGTACAATATGCCAGATAACAATACAGGGTGACTCCTAAAGAGATATACAAGATGCCAGATAAGAATACAATGTGACTCTTAAAGAGGTGTACAAGATGGCAGAGAAGAATACAGGGTGACTCCTAAAGAGGTGCTCAAGATGTCAGACAAGAATACACGGTGACTCCTAAAGAGGTGTACAAGATGTCACAAGAATTCAGGGTGACTTCTAAAGAGATATACAAGATGCCAGATAAGAATACATGGTGCATTCTAAAGAGGTGTGCAGGATGTCAGAGCAAAATACAGGGTGACACTTATCGAGGTGTACAGTATGTTAGAATCAATTCAAATTCAGGGTGAACCTTAAAGAGGTGCCTGCGCGGGAAGCCTAAGTTAATGGGTAATGAAGTCTGTTGAAAGAGTCCTGGGGCTTCGAGCGACCTGGGGCTTCGAGCAAAGCGAAAAGAATACAGGGTGACTCCTAAAGAGGTGTACAAGATGCCTTTCTAACATGTGTAGCATGCGTCATTTGAAATGATATAACATCTAGTCATTCAGACTGTCTGTAATTTTTTGCCACCCCCTCTTCATACCATCGTGAAGGAGAGAGAATTTAGACCTCAGAAAGGTCTTTGTGAAGGTAATTTTTATTTTATTCCAATGTATCGTGAAGGTTAGTTGGTTGGTTCTTAAGTTTAGGGGCTGCGACAACGCGGTCATGTAGCCCCGTGTACTTTGGGTGTGTGTAAAATCTGTCTGACAACCGGTGTTAATCGTGATGACAGTATTAGTGTGTGTTATCTGTTTTTAGCCTACTTTTCACATTTTGCAAAAATGAGGAAAAAGTAGTCTTATGAGATCGATCCGGGAAAATGTGTGTCTGTCTATCTGTCTGTCTGTCTGTCTGTCCTTCTGTCTGTCTGGCTGTGTGTGTGTGTCCCCCCCCCCTATCAACTCCTAAACGGCTGCAGCAATCAAAACCAAATTTAGTATGAGTAAAGATGTGCACCGGAATAGCTCACGTCCATATTTGAAAATGATGTCAGTGCTACCAACTGCCGAAAAAACGCACTAGAAATTTGAGCTCAATGTTGGGTATCTTGCAAGGTATGCATGGGAGCTATTCCAAAATTGGCACACATGTAGATAATACTATTTCAGTTTAATTTCCAGGGGGCCAACCATGACAGTGTTGCCAAAATAATTTTAAGCCTTCTGATAGGTCCAATGTTTAAATGCATATAACTTCTACACTATCAACTGGATGTCAACCAAATTTTGTATGTAATATCTGTACATAAACAGATATGACTGAGCGTATTCTTAAGAGCCACCAGGGCTGCCAACTGTTAATAATTGTTCTCTCTATTTTTTTAAATCCAAATACCAATATATCAGAAAGTATCCAAGCCAACAGCTTTAAACTATGCACACGTATATTCTGACATTTTAGATTAATTTGGAGTAACTTATATACGTCAGTTCTACCAACATGATTATAAGCCTGCTGATAGTACCAATTTTTAAATACATGCAACTTCTATACTATCAGTTGGATTTCAACCAAATTTCGTATGTGCTATGTGTACCATAACAGATATGACTATAAGTATTGTTAAGAGCAATCAGAGTTGCCAACTGTTAATAAATGCTGTCTATATTCTTTTTACCCTAATACCAATATATCAGAAAGTATGCAAGCCAACAGCTCTATACTTTGCACACGTATAGCACCTGACATTCTAGATTAATTTGGAGTAATTAATACAAGGCGGTGCTGCCAACATGATTCTATGCCTGCTGATATATCCAATTTTAAAATACATGTAACTTCTATACTAACAAATGGATTTCATCCAAAATTGGCACAACAAGATATCATAATAATTCAGATTATTTCTGACCAGCACACGCATGGTATTGTTGGCAACATGCTTTTACGCGTGCTGATAGATCCAGTGTCTAACTGCATGTAACGTCCATTGGACTTCAACCAAATTTTGTATTCTGTACCTTAAGAGGTGGAACTAAGAATATATTCAGTCACCAGGGCTGCCAACTGTAGTGCTCTATTAGGCTACATTATACCAGGTATATTTTGAACTAATTAGATATTTCGATATTACCAACTTAATTTCGTCATTACTCTAGATAGGTTCATATACTGTAGAATAATCATTGGCATGAAAAGTAGGCTGTATAGATCTTCACGGAACTTCTTGTTTAATTCATGAAAGGACTGCAGACTTTTGAATTTAAAAAAAAATTGTTCCTACTTTTGCCGCCAAACGCCACCGTCAACGACTACTAGTTCAGAACTTAGCTACCAGACGCCACCGCAGTCGGCTCTTGGCAACGAACGTAGGAACCCAAGAGCGTTGTTTACATTCTTAACCTATACAATTTAGCTAACACAGGTGTAATTAGTGGAAGGTTGGTTCGTTGGTTGGTTGGTTCTTAAGTTTAGGGGCTGCGACAACGCGGTCATGTAGCCCCGTGTACTTTGGGTGTGTGTAGAATCTGTCTGATAACCGGTGAATAATGTTAATAAGTGGACGGTTCTTTAACATGCCATAAATCTATGACATGGGACCGCCGGCTTTACTTCCCCTCCGAAGGAAGGCATACTGAGGGACTTTTAACGCTCTTAAAAATCCGACGACTTCTGCCAGTTTTGAACCCGCGATCTTGGACATAGAAGCTTAATTTTGATATTGCGGAAATTATAATGACAATAATTATATAGTGCCACTAGCAACCCGCCCCGGCTTCCCTCGGGAACAGTTATTTGTAGAATTTCTCACGCTTAACAATTCTTACACTCATAGTTTATTGATATTTTTACTGATTTGGCCAGCGTAAGCTTAAAAAGCGCACGGACGCCAGGCTCTTTTTTCGACCTTTTCACTGAAATCGTTACTGCTTGGCTCCCTTTGATCATAAATAAATTATTTTCTACAGAAATCTTCCTCGAGATTACCTTTACAGAATGATGAAAGCCGCATCAAAATCCGTCCTGTAGTTCTCGAGATTACTCATTTAATAAACGTACTGTACAGCTGTTTATTAATCGCCTATAATGGGATGGGAGTGCGCTCTATCGGCGAGGAGTAGAAATTTTCCAAATGCATGAGCTCAAACTGGGATTGTCAAGGCCGGTATAGAGCGCAGCTTGCATCCAGTCGGCCGTGATGATTGTCATGTGGTATACAATGTGATAGTTACAATGAGCGTTGTGACAGTATGAACCCTACAAGGAGTGAGTAACCATGTCAACGATTTGCTTGAAATATTTTATGTAACATCAGTGCGGCATGTATTTACGAGTGAATTTAGTGCGGTATGGATTTACGAGTGAATACTAATGTCCGGGCAGCAACTTAAGGTAACTATCTCGTTTTATTAGGTAACACTAAAATAATTTATTAAGGGCCATTCTACACGAGCGGGTAAAACGCCGCGTTTTGCTCGCCTCATACCGCGCAATCGGACAGAACCTACAGTAATGAATTATTGGTCTGTTCACACTAGCGTTTTGCCGGTCGCGGGAGGAGGCGTTCGAGACGCGTCGGGCTTGAAGCACGCCTCTGGAGGCGTCCTGCCCCCCTAGCGGGAGACCCACGAACAAGTGGCGTTTTGCAAGCAGTTTACACGCGTGAGTAACCTCCCGTTCTTTACTGTGAATTCACGTATGTTGCGCTGCACTATGTTTGATACGGAGAACTTTATTATTGAGATCGAGAATCGACCGCCACAATCGATTCGCTATTGTGGGATGAATCCACCAGCTCCTCTTTTTCCTATTATGTTAATTACTAAGCATATAATTTAACAATAAGATTCCTGCAACCCAACCGACTTGCACTGTATCCATGTCCATCGCAGCACTCAATAGATGTGAGTAGACTACTTGTCTCGCCGGCCCCGTGGTGTCGGGGTAGCGCGCCTGCCTCTCACCCGGAGGCCCCGGGTTCGATTCCCGGCTCCGATTCCCGGCTCCGTCAGGGATGTTAGAAACTGACGTGAGGGCTGGAACGGGGTTCACTAAGCCTCGTGAGGACAATTGATTAGCTGTCTGACAGTGAGGCAGCGCCCCGGTCACGAAAACCAAGATTAACGGATCCGATGTGCTGACCACGTGTCACCCCAATATCTGCAGGCCAAATGGCTGGGCAGCGGTCGCTTGGTAGGCTTAGGCCCCTCAAGGGCTGTAGTGCCACGGGGTTAGACTAATTGTCTCAGTAGAAAGAATAGAATAGCAGGCGCTTCTGCTCACACGCCTCGTGTATTTTGCACAATTCTGGCGCGGTCTGCTCTAGGCGGGTCACACGCCGCGTTTTGACGGTGACGTGTAGATTGAAACATTTTGACGCGGTAGGAGGCGGCGTTTTACCCGCTCGTGTAGAATGGCCCCTAGGTGCGCTCGAAAGAGCATTAGCCTATTTAACCTAGTGAATTTAACAATCTCTAATCTGTCTGATAAACAGTGTTAATATTGTGATTGCTGTATTAGTGTGTGTCATCTGTATTTGAGGTAAGGACCGCCGACGATCAATTTCTAGTAGTTCCAATTTTTCTACCAAATGCTACCGTCATCGACACCTAGCTGTGAGCTTGATCACTAGAGGCCACCAAAGCCGGCACCTGGCGGCGAACAAAGTGGTATGTTATAAGCTACACTTTTCATCACACAGAGTACAAACGCACTCATTGTTCGGTTTGTGAAAGGTGGTATTTCTGCAGATAGTGTGGTGAAAACTGTGTATGGCTAACCTGGTAACATCTCTTTGTTCTTGACATTCTTAAGTCAAGTTTCTGTCACATTTGACACTCGTGATGTATAACTATTCTATCTCTACCTCACACATAGCGCCCCACTCCCACTTGCTTTTAGTACAAACAGTAATTTTCGGCCAGACAGGGGCTAACCTACTCGCTTCGCTCTCTCCGCATGACTAGTGTAATGACATGTTGGCAACAGTAACGTGACGTAAATGTATGCGTCAGTGTACGCCTCGGTGACAGTTAAAGAAACTTCCTGCGCAATGACAATAATTGCCTTCGTTGAATGAACAAGACATGAAGACTAAAGACACATACTAAAGTAATTTAGCAAGTATTTCCAGTGATGCAGTGATAATGGACAGTAATTTCAAATGCTAATTACTCCCAGAATCCCCCGTGTGGGTGCGGGATAGAATACACCCACGGTATGCCCTGCCTGTCGTAGGAGGCGACTAATAGGGGGCCTTATAAATGTCTATTTTGGAATTCTGGTCCCAGTTCTGGTTTGACCTATAGAACAACAGTAGTCGCATACGATGTGTAACATGTGACATGTTATCCTACTATGTGTGTGCTGGGAGCGCAAATCCCTTGTTAACAGTGAACTCTGTTGGTCATTGAAATAACTACTTGTAAAACAGCCCATGACACACCTCACACCGGATTAGTTGATGAAATATGCAAAGAAGTCGTCGTGTGGATATCTGAACATAATTATGGAGATTACCGCACACAAAGGACACGATAATGTTACCATCTAATCTATTAAACATTCGCTGTTACCGTTTGGAATAGTTGTACGCTGGAAATAGTAGATTTAGTAAAGTAATGTAGGTAGGAAAGCACCATCTCCCTCTTACGGAATTATCGCGGCACACCATGTCGCAATATAAGTACATAATTGGCAAGGTACTCACAACACTTTATTACACACATCATAATAAAAAATAACTTGCAAGCTGTAAGAATCATAAAAGTATGAATAATGACGGAACACAATGAGTTCACTGTGTGGCACAGGGGAAACATCTTCCTTAACCAATAAAATAGAAGTTCGCTGTAATATTTGGCGTGTATACAAGGCAGTGTGGAACATCTGCTAGACGGGTAAGGATTTACGGAGGCACATGAAACTGAGCGTTCAAGATTACGTCAACGGTTTGGTCTTGTCGTAGATGCTCATTGCGTTTTCCCTTTACGTACTGAAGTTCGACACTACCGGTACTGAAGTGTACTAAGCTATAATTATATTGTCACTAACTAGCAATTCCTTGCGGTGTATATTCTTGAGACACTTCTATTAATGCTTTAGTCTTAGGTACTTCAACATCTGCAGTAAATGACACAATGATATCGGTCGACTGAACAAACATCAAACAATCGAACCAGTCCATAATAATCGTATTATCACATATTTACATACGATTGCAGTACATTAACGCGAACTGGACTTATCAGACATACTGAAGACACTAAAAATTACAGATGAGCAATAGTTTATCCCAACTTTCATCAAAACGAAGCTAATCAAAGCTAATATTGTACCCCAGCAACGAATGTAAACAAACAATATCTCAGGCTTCCGCATACGCCATTTTCACACTTTCGATACCTGCATTAAGGTCTGAGTATTGTAGTTGGTCTTGCTTTTACCCTGTACATCAGCATACTCAGATTTACTAAAAGAGCTGGAAGGCAAAAAAAAAAGGACATATGGGCAGTTTTTTATGCCACAGATGCCATGATAAACAAGGAATGGATGAGAGCAGAATATGACCTTCGCCATCTAGTGACAAGACTAGCAGTTAATGGCTTCCACCATCGTGTGTGCAAGACAGAGAAGTTTCATAAGGCTGACACAGAATGCCTATGCAGATTATGTGGAAAGCAGTGTGAAAGTTACCATGTGCTGGTGTGTACCGAGAGAAGGACATCCCTAAATTCTTTCGGCAAAGACTAAATTTTATTTATATACCGGTATGTGAGTGTGAAATGTGTATATATGTATACTGCATTATGGCTATTTGGCTGCATTAAATATTATTATTATTATCATTATTATTATTAATTAAAACAAAGTTCTCCATTGGATCTGCAGTAGTGACATCTGTTTTCAACTAGTTGAACTACGGTATGCGGGAGCAATCCACTGCCCACTTGATGCGAGCTGCGCTCTATACCGACCAGTTAGTGAACCCATGCTAGCGATGTTATTGAAAATGGCCTCTTTTTGCCCATGTAGCGCACTGCCAAGTATAGGCGCCATAAAAATTAGGTGTGCAATAGGTATATTAAATGTGTTCCTCCCAGTGATACGTTTGGACCAACGAAGTTTCAATTATTGTTAGTAGTCGGTGTTAATATACTAAATTCCTACGTGTTTGGAGTGTTTGTTGATGCGACATAGCACTCGAGGTATCGAGTGCTTACATTAAATAAGAATGGCTCCAGCATTATAGACCTTGTCTTCACCAATGAAGCTAATTTAAAGGCGGGGGAGCAGCGAATCATTGGCGAGTCATTAAGGATACATTTGCCTGTTCTAACAATTTTTGAAATGTCCTCTGCGGTTTCTCAGGAGGTTGTCAGTCATCCAAAAATATCCCGGAAAGTAGACCCAGATTCACTAAGAGGACAGGACATAAATTATATGCTGGCTGTAATCTATAGTGGTCAGCTGGATGCTGCAATAGTTAGCCTAGAAGATCTGATACTAAAGGCCACGCTCCCATCACCACGGGTAAGAAAATGTAAGAAGTGGTTCAACGAAAGATTTTACGTGGCCAGGAAGGATGTATTAGATACCCTTCAATCAGCCCGTGTGGATCCATCAGAACAACCTGCAGGTTTATAGGCTCAAGAGAAAATAGTATAAGGACATTCTACGAACGACCAGAGACTTCTACAATAAAGAAGAAGAGAGGAAACTAATATCCGATGCGGAAGAAAACCCCTACAAGACTCTGAACCCAAGGAAACCTATGTACTCTAGTAATATTCCTATTGAGAGATGGGAAGACCATCTGACTGCCATTTTGCAAGACAGGGATACTGGGCCAACTGTTCAGTCCCCACCAAAACCAATTTTCCTAATAAACTATGAAAGGATCACTGAACAGGAGGTGATGACCACGATAAGGGATTTGAAGAATCATAAGGCGTGTGGTCTTGATCTTATTTACAACGAGCACCTGAAGATTGCATCGGCGGAACTAAGCGGCTGCCTAGCTGCACTGTTTAATGAGTGTCTAATGAAGGGGTCCATACCGGTCAGGTGGAGGACTTCTTTAGTAAAAATGCTCTATAAAGGTAAGGGAGACTGTGGCGATCCCAATTCATACAGAGGCATTGCCCTGGAATCAATTCTTTTGAATCTCCTAAGCATTATCTTATGTAATCATCTGTCTAAAATCATTGACGCACAGTTACCGGAGGAGCAATTTGGCTTCAGAAAGGGAAGATCTGCCACCCAAGCCATAGCCTGTTTACAAACTAACATAGAGGAAGCCTTGTCACTGAAAAGGGGTAAACTACATGCAGTATTTCTGGATTATGCCAAGGCTTTCGATACAATCAATAGACAATTACTAGTGAGGAAGTTAGAAAACTTAATTGGTACAGAAAACTATTTGGTGAGGTTTGTTCGGTCGTTACTGAGTGAAAATTTCATTGGCATTTCGGACGACATCGCGAAATCGAAGGAAATACGACAGACAATAGGAGTTGTGCAAGGGAATTCCCTCAGCCCTATTCTTTTTATTATTGCTACGGCAGATGTACAAAGTATTACCCTCAAACGTGAAGTTATATATTTACGGAGATGACATGGTTCTAACGGCAACCAGTGAAGTGGCGCTGCAACAGGCTTTTAATAAAGTGACGGAGTGGGAGAAATCAAATGAACTTCAGTTGAATATGAAGAAGACAGTTTCCATGTCTTTTCGAAAAGGAGGAAGAGGAGCAACAATTCTTTACGGAGATAAACCACTGGCATGTGTGACACACTTCAACTATCTTGGGGTGACTTTTCAGACGCATGGCAACGTTTTCTCAATTCACATCAAGGACAGATCAAACGCGGCTATAAAGGCCATGAGTGACATACGGCATCTCAGAACACTTTCCTTAAAGACTGCAATGAGACTCTTCTGGCTAAAAATCGCCCCGATAATTACATATGATCTGGAAAACATTTGGTCCCACCTAAAGTACAAGCATCTAGTGGAGATAGAAAAGGTCAAGGCCGTCTACCTAAAGAAGGTCTTATGCCTCTCCCGATCTACTCTTTCTCGTTTGGTTTATGAACTCTCAAGTGAGCTTCCCTTTGTTGAAGAACTGAGACTGCAGACGCTTTTGCCAACAACACATGGTTATGAGACACTAGTTCAGGAAATGAAGTCAAAGAAAGATAGCATCTGGCAAGAATTTTACGCGACTGATGCGATGACATCACGGGACTGGAGAGAGAGCTCCTACGAGCTGAGGCACCTGGTAACGAGATTCTCGGTACATGGTTTCCACTTCAAAGTGTGTAATAACAGAAGATTTCATCAGCCAGACTTAAATTGTGTATGTGCCCTATGAGGTAGAAGATGTGATCGATACCACGTGATGTGGTGAGGGCAGAGGAGGTTATCTCTGTCTCAGTTCTGTGCAAACTAATTGTAATTTAATACTGCATATTTTGTGCTTTAATAAATTTATTATTAAATAACAATACAGAAAAAAGTATGAAGATATAATACATCGTAATTGTTTTCAGCAAATATGATATAATGAATATTTTCACACCAAAGAACGACAACTTGATGATGATTTATTGTAGGAATTTCTTTAATGGGGCCTCCAAACCTTGAGGTAAACCGTATGCGATTTACATTCCACATAGTCACATGGCCTACAGTACGTCGTCGTACCGATCTCCGCCACCGCGCACGCTCATCGTTTCCGTCCCATGCACTTCCGTCCCATCCGCTTCCGTCCCTTTTCCAAAATCACTCCCACAAACATATCCAGATACCGAGTGGAAAGATGTTACACATCAATAAACATGCATGCTGTTAGGGGAAGGGCCACCAATTTGGCCATCTGGCCAGAAAGCCTAGACGGTATGCCCCATCCGGTCAGGTGGGTGCGCCATGTACCCATTCAGTAGTATCCGCCTTACAACGTAGGTCACTGCATGGCGAATACTGAAGAGCTGTACAAATCACTGTGCATGCCAAAGGGGAAGTGCCTGTTCGAGGCACTGGGACCCCGGGCAATACCTGCTATGCCAGGTAGGTAATGCCTTGGCTGGTTGGCGCCCACAGTGATGGCCCCCGTTCGGAGTGGGCAGTATTCGGGGAGGATTTTTTCCGGGATGCCGAAGCGTTCACGGAATTCTCTACAGGGTGGCACCCTTAAAAAGCCGTCTCTTGAAGTTAGAAACCATCCCAAGGTATATACACCTTGGGATGAAGCATTTTTGAAAAGGTTCCCGGTTGACAATGCTCCTCGTTATCCGGTAGCTACCAGAACTGACGGGGATACACTTCGCATGCTGAAATCTATCGTGTTCTCTGAGGAAATCGAAGATAAATTCGGTGAATTTGACGGTATCCAAAAGCTACGCAACGGTCAGCTTTTATTGAAGACCACTGGTGGTGATCAAATCAAAAAGTTGCTGAAATGCAACCGTTTCGGTGCGATCCAAGTGAAGATCAAAAATCACTCGACGCTGAACGAGATCCGTGGAGTAATCTTCCATCGCGATCTCGTTCTGAATTCCGATGATGAACTGTTGCGTAACTTGAAGAAACGTGGGGTCACCAAGATCCGACGTATCACCAGGAATTTATTTATCGTATGATGTTAACACAACACAATCACCTACATAAATACAGATTCATATAACACAGCAATAATACTAACAAATTATATAAATTATAAAGCAGATAAAAAAATTATTATAAATCAACGTCCAACTCGTTGATCCATTTGACAGCCTCAGTTGTAGCAGAATGCAGGTCCTCCAGACTTCCTGGAAAAACTCGGAGAGGACATTCCAGTACTAAGTGCTCCATTGTCTGTGGAATGTCAGCGCAATCGCAATTCGGTGAGTCTTTCCAACCCCATTTGTGGAGAACAGAAGCACATCTTCCCAAGCCACATCTAATACGATTGAGTCTAGTCCAGGTATGTCTGGGCAGATTGAAGCCAGCAAGTTTTATGTGAGGATCCTCAACGTTCACGATGCCTGGTGGCGTAGATGTTGTCCACTCAACCCGCCAATTTTCATTAGGTTTAAAATTTCTGCTTGTTAAATCCAAGGCAGTTTTCCATGCAGGTTTACGGGATTTCAATCTAGATGGGCCAAGATGTTTCATGTCTTCATGTATTGGGAGGGCCTTGTTATTTTGCACTCTCGACCAAAGATGAACCAGATTTTTCTGCCTTCTGATATGAGGAGGTGCGATATTACTCAGCACTGGTAACCACTGGACTGGAGTAGGAAGTAGTGTTCCAGATGCAATACGCATGCTCTGTCGGAGCTGAACATCCACCCGTTGAGTGTGGCAGCTATTAAGCCATACCCCAGAGCAAAACTCGGCTGAAGAATAGATTAGCGCAAGAGCAGTTGTTCTCAGAGTGTTGGCATCCGCTCCCCATGATGTTCCAGCCAGGCGCTGAAGGAGGTTATTGCGGCTCTTCAATTTCGCAGCAGATTTACACAGATGGGTTTTGTAGGTCAGAGATCTATCCAAAGTCATTCCCAGATATTTAGGGGTGCTATTATACTGTAATTCTTTATCTCTAAAATTGACTCTAGGATGGTAATTTGCATGCCTGTTGTCCAGATGGAAAGCAGTTATCTCACTTTTCTGAGGATTTGGTTGTAAGCGCCATTTTTTGAAAAAGTCATCCAGGACTTTGAGGTCTTGGGTGAGAACGGCCTCAGCTTCTGCGAAATTAGCATGTTGAACAGTGAGGTTGATATCGTCCGCATACATGAACTTGCGGGCTACTGTTTTCGGAAGATCATGGGTGTACAGATTAAAAAGAATGGGTGAGAGAACAGAACCTTGCGGCAGGCCATTATTCAGTTTACGGAATCGGCTTTTGTTCTGCTCAGAGTAGACTTGGAACAATCTGTTACTTAGCATGTTGTCTAACAAGTTCATAATCTTTAAACAAGGAACAGCCTTGATCAATTTCAATAGCAATCCCTCCTTCCAAACAGTATCATATGCTGCTGTGAGATCCAGAAAGGCTGATACGCTCTTCAGTTTCTTCTCAAACCCAGCTTCCACAAAGGTGGTCAGGGAAAGAACTTGGTCACTGCAATCACGGCCAGGTCGGAATCCTGCTTGTTCAATTGGGATCAGTGCCTCAATCGCTGGCGCTATTCTATTCAGGATCAATCTTTCCAGGAGCTTGAATGTCACAGATAGCAATGCTATTGGACGGTAACTTTGAGGTAAGTTCGGGTCTTTCCCTGGTTTTAAAAGGGCAATGATTTTGGTCTTCTTGAAGATTGCAGGTAACTTTCCTGATTCTAGTATACAGCTGAAAAACATAGCCAACCATCGTTTTGTAGCTGGACCACAGTTCTTTAATAATTCTGGATAAATCCCATCTAATCCTGCAGCTTTTCCATTTTGAAGAGAGATTAAACCTTCTTCCACTTCCTGTACAGAGAAGGGTCTCGAATATGTATCATGTGGCTGAGCTGAGCGTATGGCTTGCCTAAGCTTTGTTTTCACCAACCGGTTGAACTTCTTGTTCTTTGCTGTTCTAGAGGTTTGGACAATATGGTTAGCTATCGCATTTACATTAATAGATGTAGGTGTTTTCGATGGTATGGAAGCGGAATCTAGTTTCCGTATCAGAGACCACGCCTTCCTGCTGGAATGCGTGAAGTTTAAACCTTCAACAGTATTTATCCATCTCTCTCTTCTACCTCTGTTAAGTGATTGTAGAAGTTCAGTAGCTTTCTCCCTGCTGCTATTTTCATTATACTCTTCTTTCAGTCTGTTGGACTCCTCATTCCATCCTGGTATATACTCCTTCCTGAAGCCTCTCGGAATAGATCGTTTGGCTGCTGCTTTTATTAGACCTATGAACCTTAAGTAGTTTTCAGGTACCGCTTGAATCCATCTAATGTTGGCATCTGAGTATTTTGCATAGGTTTCCCAATCTGCCTTCAGAAAGTTCCAGCGAGGACGAGGTGTGGAATGAATAACAGGAATCTGTACTCCAATGTTGTATATTACTGGCCTATGCTGACTATGGGGAAAGTCTTGAAGCACTTGTCGCCGAATGCGAGGTACGGGAGTTGAAAGGCTATTGGAAACAAAGCATAAATCAGGTGAGTAATCTTGGTTCCATCGAGCTGAGTGAAATGTGCCTCTGTCTTTAGGGTCATACATCTGGGTAAGGTTATGTACTTCAGCCCATTCCGTCAGTTTAGTCCCATTTTCGTCATTCTGACAGTAGCCCCAAGATGTATGATGACTGTTGAAATCCCCTATGATAATATTTTCGTTAGTAGGGACTATAGATATAGGATCAGGCCAGGATGTGGATGGAGGTTTATATATATTTGTGACCACAGTATTCTCTATTTGTACTGATGTGGAGAAGAAAGTGTGACAATCACTGATTGGATGGACAGTGTACTGGTATATATCGCTCTTAATGTAAGTGGCGATACCATACTGAGCATGGTGTTGCATTACTATCGGTTTGTATCCAGGTATTCTTCCTCGAGCTAACAACTGTTATATCATATCACCAGGAAGATCGGCGGTGATAAGTTAGGCATGGGTGCCTTTATACTCCATTTCGAGGGGTCCGTTCTACCTAAGCAGGTTAAAGTAACATCCTATCGCTGCGATGTCAGAGCATACATACCACCACCGATGAGATACTACCAGTGTCAGAAGGTTGGGCACGTGTCTTCCCGCTGCACATCAAATGCTGTGTGCAAGGATTGCGGGAAGGCTGTTCACGAAGGTGAAAAGTGCACACCTCCACCTGTGTGCACTAACTGCTCGAGCTTCCACGCTCCTAAATCGAAGGATTGTTCAGAATTCATCAAGGAATCCAAGATTCAGGAGCTGAAGACACTGGAAGGACTTTCATATCACGATGCTAGAAAGAAGTTTGGTGAAATGAGTGCTCCTCAATTTTCAGCCTCATATGCATCTGTCTCCACTCCAGCGATAACACCTGCAGTCAATGCACCTCAAGTGATACCTCTCAGAGTAACACCAAATGTCTGTTCGGTAGCACCAGGTAAACCAACCGCGACGAAACCTAGCCCTAAGGAGGACCCGGGACCTTCTTCGGCCGTCTCCAGTTTATACTACAGAGTGCACGAATCCATTTTCTCGTGTGTACCGACTCTTTGAGTTCGTTGCAGTCAATTGCTACATGTTTCCCGCAACACCCCCTAGTGCAGCGAATCCACGACCTACTAGTCGGGCTGTGCCACGCTGACACTCGAATCACCTTTCTGTGGCTTCCAAGCCACATGGGAATTGCGGGAAATGAGTTAGCGGATCAAGCTGCAAAAGAGGCGGTATCACTGCCACCTTGACCAATGGTACCCGCTAGAGATGTTTGCCGTGAAAGGAAAAATAATTGTCAGGACGTGCCGGGGTCGGACTTCCAGTCTTCGGACCGGGAGAAGGTCCCTCGTCACCGCTCTCGCTCTTCACCAAGAGAGAGAGACCCGGAAAGTTCGACGATAACCGCGCGCCAACCCAGAGAGCGCCCCCTCCATTTTCTTCGTCCTCCGACGGAGATGTGGAGATTGACGCGTGCCCTCCTACCCTAGCACCTCCCCCCCCAGGATAGGGATGTTTAGCAAACGGTCAAGCATAAGTATACGGCTATCCTCTACTTAAGTCTACACCATGACACTATTACAATGGAACTACAATAGCTATTTTCGACATCTCGCTGAATTACGCCCATTAATTTCTCAGTTTACGGCAACCATTGCCTGTCTTCAGGAATCCAGGTTTCATCCTGGACGTGAGACAAAAATGCGTCACTTCAAACTCTTCTCTTCTCTAAGGATCGGTGGTGTCTGCACTCTCGTCCACTCTAGCCTCTTTAGTGAAGAGGCCGCTGCGTACTCAGCTAGAATCAGTTGCAGTTCGTACTTCGTTGCCAGTAATGGCAACAGTATGTAACGAGCACATCCAGCCTGATTCTCAACTGGATTACAACCAGCTGGTGGATCTATCTCAACTTCCCCCTCCGTTTCTCCTTCTGGGAGATGTAAATGCCCACAACACCATCTGGGGCTCCGCTACCACTAGCGTTGGAGGGAGAGATTTTGAGAGACTGATCAGGCGGCTGGACCTGTGTTTGTTGAACACAGAGGAACCTACGGACTTCTCTATTGCACACGGCACTTATTCAAGTGTCAATATCACCTTGTGCAGTCGTGCACTGGTTCTCCTGCTACATATTATAATTTGTCTTCTTAAAAGAAATTCAGCTTCAATCTCGAAACCAAAGTTTATTGATTGATAAAAATACAAACGAATATAATATCTCTTGTGACATGACCTTTGTTTCTCGCTAATACCGCAATGTAAGTGCCTGTTGTCAAAAGAACAAAAGCCTGATACCTTTTTAAGAAAGGCACAGCCTTGAAGAATTTGACCTAACTTTCTAGTGACTGTACTACAATCTCCCCCGGGAAAATTTGAACATTGGCAATGGGTGGAGATGTAAACGTGTCACAATTTTAATACTTATGATATATAGATTGACATTCGTATTCCCTTAAGAAGGAAGGTCTTATCACACTTCGTCCAGACCGTGTAGTGATATTGGGTGCACGTACCGGCGTGCCTGAACTCTGGACGGCTGAATCCCTAGGTACAGGTGGGGTCATCTTGTCATATGGAGCAGTAATCTGGGCCTGGGTAGTTGACGGACTGGATGTGACCTCCGGAGTGTTTGGAGTAGGGAGAAACTCATGGGCAGCATCATCCTGCTCAGTTGCTGTTGGGCATTGAGTCAATATAGGAGGTGGAGAAGGAACACCAGATATTGAAATTTGAGGAGGTTGCACTTGAAGTTGGGGTAATTCTGAATCCGAGCTGACATCAACACCAGAGTGTCTTGGGCGTAGATGTGATGTGGATATGTGTTTGATTTTGTTCCCCATCATGACCTCATAGGAGACAGATGAGACTCTTCTTACGATGACGCCAGGGATCCATTTGAATATCTTATTAATGATAGACCGGACCCATACGGTGTAACCCTGTTAATAGGCTGTCACCTTGCCCTTGTTGGTTTCTATTATATTCTCTTGGACCTTCTTCATTTGACTGGACAGTATTGTCGCAGGATGGAGGAGTGATAGGTGATTTCTAAGATAATAATAATAATATCGTATGGCCTCGGGTGCCTGGTGCAAGCTTTGTTAATTGACACCCAGAGGGTAGCTTGCATGTCGAATTTCGTCGTTCCCTTGAACGCTATGAAAGTCAAGGAGTTTAGATATCTAAACTCCTTGACACTACAGCGCTTTCAAGTAGAGAATGGAGGAACTTTGTGTTGGCGGAAAATCCCGAGATTAATTTTGCCATTGAACACGGCCTACTGAATTCAAATGGGTTCTTTAACATGCCAACAACGTATGACATGAGTATCGTGATTTTTGTCGCCTTCAAAAATCACTTACCATGGCCAGGGGCGAACCTGCAATCTTGGGGTTGGTAGTCCGACACTATAACCACTCACCCACCGTGGCAAGCATTCCTAAGATGCCGACCCAGGAACACTTCCGCTGGTTGGGACTTGGTAGAAGTATGGGGTGTTGTTCTGTAATCCATTGAGAAATCATCAATTTTTCTTTGCAGGGGTTTGGTCTTGGTATCTTGATCTAATAGTTGTTTGAGCAGAGCTGTTTTTGTTGACTTGACCAAGTTCTCAGCCTGACCATTGGCCTTAGGGTGATATACCGGTGAATGTAGGAGTCTTATGCCTCGTTCCGTTAAGAACTTCTGAAACTCTTGGGAGGCAAAGGGGGGACCATTGTCGGTCACTATTTCTTCCGGCCACCCCCATCGCGCAAAAATAGTAGATAATTTATTACACACTTGTTCCGCTGAGGTGCCATCATGCATAGTTTCAATTTCAGGCCATTTAGAATGTGCATCAATGACAATTAGGAGGTGCGTACCTTAGAACTCAGCAAAATCTAGGTGAATTCTTTGCCATTTTCTTGTTGGCCATGGCCAAGGCATGACTTGTTCTGGTGGAATGGCCATATGTAGTGATTGGCATACTGTGCATGTTTGAACGAGTTGATCTATATCATCGTCCATGCGGGGCCACCATACGTATCCTCGGGCTAGAGTTTTCATACGTGTCGTGCCGGGGTGCATTTCGTGCAACATTTGAAGTGCTACAGGTTGTAGCGCAGGCGGAATGAGAACTCTACATCCCCAGAGTATACAATCTTGTTGGGCGCCAAGCTCTAGGCGGCGGCGGTGAAATGGTTGCAATTCAGCTGACTCTATATTGTCAGGTCAACCTGAGATGATGTAGTGCAGAACTTGTTTTAGGAGAGGGTCTGCTCGAGTCTCTTGAGCAATCTGGATTGCTGACAGAGGTCCAATACTGCTTACATCTACTCGATTTATTGCCGACTCCACTTCTGTTTGGTCTGGAAGAGGGTTGCGGCTGAGATAATCTGCATGGGGTTTCTCGTTGGATTTCTTGAGTAAGATCTTGTACTTGTAAGCTGACAGTAGAACGGACCATCTCTGTAAGCGTAAAGCGGTGAACTGTCTCAGGTGTGATTTTGGTCCAAATATAGTGATAAGCGCCGAGTTGTCTGTATGGAGTTCAAATTCTCGGCCATATAAATACTTATGGAATTTCTTGAGGCCCATCACAATGGCAGCAGCTTCACGCTCATGTTGCGGATATTTATGTTCAGCAGACGAAAATGTTTTCGATGTGAATGCTATGGGACGCTCCTCTCCATTGGGCATCACATGCGATATTACATCCCCAGCTCCATGCTGAGAAGCTTAGGCGCAGAGGAAGTTCGAGGCTGTATGGGATCAGAACACAATCACTGGTAAGTGTATGGATGCATTTGTCATAGGCTTCACTCTGTTCTTCTCCCCATTTCCACTCGGCGTCCTTCTTGACTAATTGGTATAGGGGGGGGGGGGGCAAGGACTGTGCATTTTATTTGGAATGAACTTATGATAAAATGAGACTAGACCAATGAATTGTTGAAGTTCTGTTGGGTTGGATGGAACTTTGGCTCTGTAAATGGCATCAGTCTTCTTGGTATCTGGATGGAGACCTCTATCATCCAAGATGTGTCCGAGGTATTCTAATCTATTGACTAGCAGTTCACACTTATCCCAGTTGACGGTTACGTTGTATTCCTGGAATCTTTGAAGCACCTCTTTCAGAAGCTTCATACATCCTTCATAGGTTTTGTGAGCTCCCATGACATCATCCTGATAAATAAACACATTCAAGGAGGCAAGTATCTGTGTCATTATATTTTGGAATATAGCAGATGCTGAGGCCAGACCATATGGTAATCGCAGACATTTATAAGATCCATAGGGTGTTGTGAGTACCAAAATGTCTTGGGATGAATCGGCCACTCGGAGTTGCTGATATGCCTGGGAGAGATCAAGTTTAAAAAAATAATTTCCAGCTACAATAGGTAAGTCATCTATGCGAGGAAGTGGGTAGTATTCCATATCCAGCTGGGGGTTCACCGTGACACTAAAGTTCCCACATATGCGAACTGTATGGTCTGGTTTTGGGACTACAACTATAGGAGTTCCCCATGATTTGGACATGGTTTGCTTGATTTGACCATTAGCCTCCATGGCATCCAGACATTTCTTGGTAGGAAGACGGAATGGTATGGGAATGACACTTGGTCCATAGGATACAGGAGTAGCACCTTTTATAAGAACTACATTTACCTCAAATTATTTGATTTCACCTGGTTGTTTTTTGAATAGAGAGGAGAAGTTATGTTTCAAAAACTCTGTATCTTGATTTTCCTGGAGTTCGGTAAGCGGAGGAAATATTTCCTGCCAATCCAGTGTGAATTGCCAGAGCCAGGGTAGGCCCATCAGTGAGGGAAATTTTCCTTTGGCATAATGTAAGGGTTGATTTCTGGCATTTATACTTGACCTGGACCTCCAGTTGTCCAAGTAATTCCAGATGGTGTCCAGTACATCCACGGAGAGATTTGGTGGGTTTGAGTGAGAGATGTTGAAAGTGTTGCAGGTATAATGGCTCACCAATTAAGCTTACACTTGCTGCTGTGTCCACTTCCATCTGTATGGGTACTCCTTCCACCTGGACACATATCGATGTCCTGGAACTGGTGTTACGACTAGATATACTTTATAAGTATGAGGTAATTAGATAGGTCATGCCACCTGGTGATGGTGTTATCTGTTGGTCGTCCTCGACTGACTTTACCTTACCTCTGGAATAATGTTTATTTCTCTCAGATTTCTTTCTACATGCAGCAGAGATGTGTCCTTTGATCCCACATGAGTGACATTCAGCCTCTAGGAACGGACATGACTTCCTGGAATGATTACCAAGACAACCAGAACATTGACTGGATTTGTTCTTGTTGCTGGATGTTGACTGCCGGTTGTTGGATGCAGTGTGTTTGGTATTCTTTAATGCTCCAGATTTGCTTGATTTGTGGTATTGAATAGCGTTGACACTGGAAACAGTTGGCACACTTTCATATCTTTGAGCAATGGTAAGCATGGCATTAAAATTACCTTCCACATTCTTTATTGGGTCCCGTGTGGTTTCACTGGTGATGCCTGAGTAGAATTGGGTCTCCAGGTGTGTACCAAACTCACAAGTTGCTGCTAGGTGTCTCAGGGCTATGGCATAGTCTGCATAAGATTCCCCTTGAGCAGGACGGCGATTGGAGAATTTGATTCGTTCCTCAAATACGGAACGCGATGGTGCGTAGTGATTTTCCAACTTGTCTCGAACAGAGGCGGTTTTAGCCCTGCGCCGGGGGGGGGGGGGGCGCCCCCCCCCCAGTTTTAGTGAAATAAGTATTTTAAAATTCCTTGGTTACTAAATAAATTGATAATTTACAGATATAATTTATCTGATATATAACAAACTAATGCATTTAATTAAGTTAATTTTTCATTCAATTTCAAAATTTATTTATTTTATTATATGTAATTTAAACACACAATTGAAATCGTGTATAAATATAATATTTGTAAAATGCGTAGTGTATAGACCAAGAGTATTAAACTCTTTTCCCAACTTTATGACATGCAAGTTCAGAAGTTTCCAATGTAGAGAAACCTCCATGCGATACAAGTTCATCGATATCTCCCCAACTCTGTGACAAAAATGTGAGTGCAACTGTTTCTAATATAGACGAACAAGTAGTTAGTTAGTTATTGTTGTTTTAAGGGACGGAACTACGAGGTCATCTGACGAACAAGTAGGCTACCATTTTATATCAGTGCATCGATCTATGATGGTCCATGCCAACCCCGTAAATCAGTTTACAAACAAACGTTACTATACAATAAGAACAGAAGTTTTAACAGTAAATGGTTTGATAGGTATACATTTATTGAATACTCTGAGAACAAAGATGCTGTTTTCTGTGTCGTCATTTCGTTCAATTTGATTCAAGCAATGCTGAACATGTTTTCAGTAAAACTGGATTTTGCAATTGGAAAAGAATATGAGAAAAACGTGCAAAGCATGCTGATAGTGAATGTTATAAATCTTCAATAGTAAAGTGAAACAGTATTCTGGTAAGTGAACATAGCAGCACAGTGATTTCGAAGCTAAGCGAGAAACCTCTGGTTATATTGCGTAACCGCTCAGCTGTGGCAACAATGGCCCGAGTCGCATTGCTTTGTGCTCGGCAAGACATTGGGCTTAGAGGTCATCGCCAAACAGTTTCGGATGATGACAGTGTTAATAATAAAGGGAATTTTGATGAAATTTTAAATGTAATTAAACTAGAAAGTGAATGCACAAGTAAACAGTCTATCAAAGAATGCAACTTACTCATCTAAAGATTCTCAAAATGAATTTCTTGATATCTCAGCTAATATAATAGTTGAACATATTGGAGGAGAGACGAAAAATATATAACAATGGTTATGTTTCCTTAATCCTGGATGAAGTTAGAGTTGTTAGTAAAGTGGAACAGATGTCCGTATGTGTCAGATATGTAGGACAAAATTCTATAGAGGAGCGTTTCATTGGTTTTATACATTTGTCTCAACTGAATGCTGAAAGTATAGCTAATTCAGCTTTAGAGTACCTTGTTTCAGTGGATTTCGATCCATGTAAGTGCATTGGACAAGCATATGATGGAGCCGCGGTTCTGTCAGGGAAGATAAACGGTGTGCAGCGTTTATTGCGACAGAAGGTCAATAACCCGTGTGTTTACGTGAATTGTTATGCACATCGCTTAAATTTAGTTTTGGTGGACGTTTCAAAGCCAGTTTGTAGACGTGGTAGGGGACACTTTTGGTTTACTGGAAGCAATTTATGCTTTTCAGTCTGTATCTACTGTAAGACACCAAAAGTTTGTTGAGATACAGAGTGATCTTCATCCAGGAGAATGTGTTTTAGAGATACCTCTTCGAAGTGACACGTTATGGGTATGTAAATATAGAGGAGTAATGTATTTTCAGAAACGTTTTGCTTCAGTTAAAGCAGCTCTGGAGTATTTTTCAAAGTTAGTTAACAAGAAAGAGGCAGCAGAAGCAAAAGGTTTGTTGAAACAGCTTTGTAAAGTGAAGGTGATGTTTGTGTTACAAATCTTTTCTGATATTCTCGAGCTTGCCAATGGAGCCTCTATGTTCTTACAAAAAAAAACATGTAGACTTCGGAGGGGCACATAGATTGATCTATGGTCTTGTAAAACCGTTGCAAGAAAAACGAAATGATTATTATGTTAAGGAACTATGGGCGGTTACATGTGACTCTGTTCAGTCGTTAGGCGTGAAAGTTTATAAGCAATCTAGAGTCTCAATTATTCCAAAGAACTTTTCAGACTACGTTTTATTAATGCCAGTCTCTGCAGAGAAAGAAGAGGAAAATGTCACATTATCAGAGACATGTAAAAAAATCTTTTTGAAATATTAGACAATATGGTAGAAGAGTTACTGCGTAGATTTACTGAAAATGATTTTGTGTGCAATGCAATGGATGCCTGTAACCCAAGAAGTGAAAACTTTTAAATTTTGAATATATATATTCTCACGTTCTGTGAAAAGTATAATCTAATCTTCACAGACCTTAAGGTGCTACAGACTGAAATCAGTTTAGCTAAGAATGTATTTAGAGGCAAATATCCAAACACTTCCTCATTCTTTTTTTCTGAACTTCTGAAAATGGAAGTTGCTTTTCCATAGCTACTATTATTTTTCAAGTTGATGTTGACTCTTCCTGTGTCATCTGCTTCTGCTGAGCGCAGTTTCTCTATCGTAAAACGAATAAAATCCTATTTAAGAGCAACAATGGCAACAAAGAGGCTTTCCAATCTCGCAATTCTTTCAATTGAAAGAGAATTAAGTGGAAAATTACTTCACGACCCTTCTGATATAGTGAACCAGTTTGCCCAGAATAGAAACAGAAGAATAAATTTATGTGACAGTGAAATATGCTATTTTTTTACCAATGATAGTTTTTAGCCTACTTTTCTCATTTTGCAAAAATAAGGAAAAAGTAGACTAATGAGATCGATCCGGGAAAATGTCTGGCCACCCAGATTTAAGCTTCTAGAACCACCACTGGTCTCGAAGTTGTTGGAAAGTACAATTTCCCGGACTATGAGGCGAACAGAGGTCTACTAATATTTGGAATGTTCTAGGACCCACACTGCTTAGTAAGAACGCTTTGCATATTTGCAGATCTTCAATTTCCTCCGTCACAAAAAATATGTGAGGCATTGAAAGTAAGATTTGATATCTTCAACCCGTGGGTCGAATGGACGAAAGTATTTCAGCATTTTGCAAAAAAAAAAAAATAGACAGTACTTACTGGCCGCAAGTTGTCTTGGAGATTATAATCTAGGCCGCAGGGAACTCACTATTGTCCGCGAGTTATTTCGTGTAAGTTCGTTTCTAAACTTCTCGTCGCCATTTATTATAATTTGTCTTCTTAAAAGAAATTCAGCTTCAATCTCGAAACCAAAGTTTATTGATTGATAAAAATACAAAAGAATACAGTATAATAGCTCTTGTGACATGACCTTTGTTTCTCGCTAATACCGCAATGTGTCTGTTGCCAATATAACAAAAACCTGATACCTTTTTAAGAAAGGCACAGCCTTGAAGAAGTTGACCTAACTTTCTAGTGACTGTACTACACTACAGTGGGGTGTACACGACGACCTTTGTAATAGTGACCATTTCCCGATTATCATTACTGTACTCGCCCGAACCCGAGAGCCATCGAGTTACCAAGTAGATGGCTTCTCCGTCGGGCTGATTGGCCAACTTTCACAGTACGTGCGGTGTTTGTCGAAGATACCTTTGAGAGTGTCGATGATCATACCATTCATATAACGAATGGTATTTTGGCTGCGGCAGAGGAAACAATACCTTCCTCCTCCGGCAACTCACGCCCGAAGGTTGTCCCTTGGTGGACAGCCGAGATTGCAGCAGCTGTTAAAGATCGTCGACGTGCTTTCAAATGCTATCGGAGGCAAAACACCATGGCCAACCATATCACCTTCAAAAGGATGCATGCCGGAGGCCGATATCTGATTCGGGAGAGTAAGAAAACGACGTGGGAAAAGTATGTGTCGTCCATGACGGCGCATACTCCTTCATCTCAAGTGTGGACTAAGCTTCGACAGATCTCCGGACTCCAGACATCATAGACGATACCTGGAGACTCCATCAACGGAGAAATCATCACGGACCATCTTGCCATTGCCAACAGTATTGGATCGCACTTCTCCGATGTATCCTGCTCTGGGAGTTACGATTCTACATTTCTGACTCTGAGGTGGGAGGCGGAGGCTCACCCCTTGTCCTTTGCCAGTGCTGCTTCGGAGTCCTACAATGTGACATTCACTGAATGGGAACTGCGCAGTGCGCTTGCACTGTGCAGGGATACGGCTCCTGGACCGGATAAATACATAATCAAATGTTAAAACATCTGTGCGAATCCAGTATAAAAACTGTTGGTCCTCTTCAATCGTATATGGATTTAAGGGGAGTTTCCTTCTCAATGGCGAGAGGGGATCGTGATACTGATTCCCTAGGCTGGAAAGGATCTCAAGTTTGTAAGCAGCTATAGGCCCATTTGTCTGACAAATGGCCTATGTAAGCTGCTGGAGAAGATGGTGAACCGTCGACTGGTGTGTTTCTTGGAAGAGAGAGGTCTCCTGTCTGTGTACAAGTGTGGATTTCGCTCTCATAGGTCCACCACCGACCATATGGTGCGACTTGAGAGCGTCATACAGGAGGCATTTCTCCGAAAGCAGCACCTAGTCACGGTTTTCTTTGACCTCGAGAAAGAACGGGATCCTTTCCACCCTTCATAACTGGGGACTCCGTGGTAATCTACCGACATTAATTGCGTATTTCATGTCCGACTCTTACGTGTAAGGGTCGGTAAGGCATTATCGCATTATTACACTCAAGAGCATGGAGTTCCTCAGGGTTCTGTGCTGAGTGTCACCTTGTTCGCGATTGCCATAAACGGCATTGTTGCCGCCTCCGGGCCCACGGTAGTTCCATGGCTGTATGTGGACGATTTAGCTCTGTATTACAGCTCTGGAAGTATGGCAATCGTGGAACGGCAATTGCAGCTAGCTATTATCCGGGTCGACAGGTGGGCTCACGACCGGGCTTTTCGTTTTTCAGCAGCGAAAACATCCGTCGTCCAATTTTGTCGACTCAGGAGGCTACATTTACACCCTGAACTACATCTCAGGGATGCTGCGTTGCCGTTGGTTGACACTTATCGCTTCCTGGGGCTTCATTTTGACAGCAAATTAACGTGGCAGCACCATATAATGCAACTAAAAACGGTGTGTCTCAAGAAACTGAACATGCTCAAGTTTCTTAGTGGCACTACGTGGGGGGCTGCCCGTGCGGTGCTACTACGGTTCTACCAAGCCCTGTCCTGTCCCGGCTAGACTATGATTCTGCGGCATACGGTTCAGCAAGTCCGGCAACCTTGAAAATGCTGGACAGTATCCACCATAGTGGTGTTAGGCTGACTACCGGTCGGTGCCTTCCGGACCAGCCCAATACCCAGCCTACTCGCTGAATCGGGTGTTCCACCTCTAAATTATAGACGCCAGCATATGCTAAAATGTGCTTCAAATGCCACAACATCCGAGCTATGGGGCTGTTTTCAGTACTCAATACCATCAGAGGTACGCCAACCAGCCTCGTGCCACTCGGCCGGTTGGTATTAGACTCGATAGCTCGTGTACTGAAATGGGAGTGGCTGTAGGTCCCTGTATGATCCGGACACCTAGCGAGGTGCCTCCGTGGCAAGTCCCGCCTCCGGAAATTCGGTTAGATCTACACCGAGGTCCTAAGGTGAACACGGATGCCTCCGTTTATCGGAGGCAGTTCCACAGCATAGTTAACCAATTTCCGGACGCTGGTATTCTACGAGAATACACGGATGGTTCGAAGGTGGACGAGAAGGTGGGTTGTGCGTACATTATTAATGGTGCAAATACCAAAATCTCTCTGCCTGAAGCTCTGCAGTTTGCACTACAGGATGCACGAATCCGCTTTCTCTTGTGTACTGACTCTTTGAGTTCGTTGCAGTCAATTGCTACATGTTTCCCGCAACACCCCCTAGTGCAGCGAATCCGCGACCTATTAGCCGGGTTGTGCCGCGCTGACACTCGAATCACCTGTCTGTGGCTTCCAAGCCACATGGGAATTGCGGGAAATGAGTTAGCAGATCAAGCTGCAAAAGAGGGGGTATCACTACCACCTCGACCAATGGAGGTACCTGCTAAAGATATTCGCTCTCAGTTACACCGAAAAGTACTGGCATTTTGGGAGAGTCAGTGGCTAGCTGACCCAATGCCGAGTAAACTGAGAGCGATCAAGGGAACTACTCGCGTGTGGCGGAGCTCTTTCCGGCCACGGAGGGAGTCCGTCATGTTGTGTAGGCTAAGGATAGGCCATACAGGATCCACCCACTCGTACCTAATGAGAAGGGAAGATCCTCCCCACTTTGTACCTGTGGAGCCGTTTTCACCGTGGCCCACATTTTAACCGAGTGTGTGGATTTTGCTGACTTACGAAGAAACCTTGGTTTGCAGATGACACTCAACTTATATTAGCCGATGGTGCGGTGGCTGCTGAACTCATCATCCGCTTTATAAGTGAGAGTGGGTTAGGGCCAGAAATCTAAATTTTCCAGTATACATCGACTCAACTACTTGTTCGTTTTTGAATGATGACTTTTTTGTTTTTTTTCGGTAGTTTCTGTTTATTTTTATAATTATTATTTTTATTTAATTTTATGTTTTATTACTTTTCGGCCTTTTCAAATTTAGGTATCCATCTGGAAATTTTAAATTCCATTCCAAATTTCTATACTTTAATTTGTCTTAAGAGGGGCAGATGACCTCGTAGTTCCGCCCCTTAAAACAACAACAACAACAACAACAACAACAACAACAAGAACTCCCAGATTATAAAATAATGTACATAGGCAGTCAGAGCTCTTAGTACACAACATAAACTTTCATTATTTTGTCTTGGGTAGGCAAAAGATGGCGTCTTGTCACGTTTCTACTGACGGAAAAGATTACACCTGTCACTAAATACGCTCTAATTGTTCATTCTTTCAAAGCACATTGACATTATTATTTAGTTATATTTTATCACTTTAAATGATCTTGTCGACTTCGTCGTTACGCTGGGGTCTGGCGTTCGTTACGGTGACGGACGGACAGATGCACTGAGGTGTGTGACGTCATACTACCGCTCGGTGCATGTGTACCCCGACAATCTCTACTTCCTTGGTATAAGACAAAAATCCCCGATTCTTGGATGTCACGGTAATCTCGAGAACCACTGGATGGATTTTGATGCGGTTTTCACCATTCTGTAAAAGATATCTCGAGGAAAGATTCTGTAAAAAATAATTTATGTATGATCAAAGGAAGCCAAGCAGTAACGATTTCATTGAAAAAGTCGAAAACAAACTTGGCGTCCGTGCGCTTCTTAAGCTTACGCTGGGCAAACCGTTACAAATATCAATATACTATGAGCGTAAATTGGTCAGCATGAAAAGTTGTACAAAAAAGTCCCCGAGAGCATATCTCTATCTTCAATACATCGCCCACTATAAGTGTTTTTAGACTGGATGGAAGGGGCAAGTCCCCGCGCGCTCTGGTGAGCTTGCGGCATCCCCCGCGCTGGACCTTGCTTTGCCCTTGGTTTGCACTTGCCCTTCGCGAGTAATTTGAAACAAGATAAGCAAGATAAGTATTATGCAGATAATTTTCTAACATGTCAAGAGTCTTTGGCTTCGAGCGAAGCGAGAAGCCTCCAGCCTCTCTAGCATTTTTCAGCATTTGTAGCATTTAAAATGATACAAAGTCTAGTCTTTCAGACTGACTGTCACCTTTTTTTAGTTCCGTTTGGGCCGGCTGTGGACCACGTGGTTCTTATCTCTGGCAGCTTTCATCTTAGTCCAGTATTCCTTGATCCTGGCATTGTGAATGTCCTTAGTCCATTTCACACCTACTCCTGGACGCACTGCTTTTGCTGGCAGTGACTGGAGGGAGCCCGATGTTCTTATCAAAGTTCTGTATTTATTCCTGTCGTAGATGTTACTGGGGTCAATATCCAATTGTTCAAGGTCGTTCATGACTAGTTTCGTCCACTTGGCGTTAGTTGCTTTCCCTCTAGAGACAGTGTTGTAGATTCCGGAGGTAAGCCTTAGTACAGTACAGTAAATGTTAGAAAAGCACAAAAAAAGCTTAACTCTAAATTTCGGAATAATTTGTAGTATCTTGTTTTAGGAAAACTAAAAAAAAATTGAAAAGCGTTTTTCTCTAAATCTACGTATTTTAAAGAAAAGTTTTCTAAACAAAAACTGTAGAGGCCATTGTCACCTACAATTTGTCTCATTAAGGTCATGTCATACGTTTTGAAATGCAGAAGCTAGGTGGCGCCAAAGTTTCAAAAGAAAAGTGTTTTTTCACTTTTTGTCCTAGAAAAAATGATTTTTTCACAAAAGAGTGAATCAGAAATTTGTTCCTCTAAACATTGTCTGCAACATTTATTTAAACGTTTGTTTCCTCCGACTTACCGTTCCAAAGTTATAGCGCAGCAAATGCAACGCTGCGTAGTCAAGGCTACTATTGTTACTGCGGAGAGAGCGGTGGGCATAGTTTAGACCGGGACCGATGTCAGACAATTTACACTTCGGCAGACTATACCTTTGGAACGGTAAGTCGGAAGAAAGAAATGTTTCAATAAATGGTTTAGACAATTTTGAGAGGAACAAATTTCTGATTCACTCTTTTGTGAACAACACATTTTTTTCTAGGACAAAAAGTGAAAAAACACTTTTTTGGAAACTTTGGCACCACCTAGCTTCTGCATTTCAAAACGTATGACATGACCTCAACGAGACAAATTGTAGGTGACAATGTCCTCTTCATTTTTTGTAAAAAAAATTCTTTAAAATACGTTGATTCTGAGAAAAATGCTTTTCAAAAATTTGCGTTTTCCAACAAAATGATCGTGCAAATTATTCTGAAATTTAGAGTTAATCTTTTCTTGTGCTTTTCTAACAATTTACTAAAATCCAACCATAGCACGGTTTTTGGAACAAAAGGGGTTTCTTCTGTGCAGCTGTACTGTACTACCTCTCATTATCAATTCTCACAGTATAACCATAGAAGATCAGCCTCCTCATCCTCATAGGTGTTGTAATGCTCTCCACTTGTTCATACAGTTCATTGTTGTGCCTGATTATTTATTTATTTGATAGACCACCCTTCCCTCTTCGTCATGTCGGAAAATACACAGATCTCAGGTGCCAGGCCATGTCAGTGAGGTGGTTACGCTCCTAGAACCAAACCGCCATTGGCCGTGAGACTGCTTGAGCCTTCCAAATCCCTCCCTGCCCTGAAGGCGAAGAGGACAGCCTTCACCGTTCAAGTTCACCAAGAGGCGACAGTCAACATATAAGAACCATGTTGATGAAAATATAATAAACATTGGACAAGCAGTCTCTTGGATGGGATGGATGTGCAACTGAAGGAACATAGTTCTATACTACTCCCGGCAAAGAAGTGGGAAATGTATGGCGTGGCAGCTTTTCGTTTGATAGGTTATAACAAGAATAGAAGACTGAAATATCGCTTCAGACATTCCTTAAAATTTATCATCATAATCGCCATCATCATCTTACATTTCTAATATATAGCATTGAATATGAATGGGAGGAGTTATTTTTATGAAAGACTGGGGGTGTAGGTACCAAACGATCTATGCTAGTAATTGCAAACACAAGATCATGCTGCTCCCAGTTCGTTCTCAGATGCTTGCTGCCCAGCTGTTCTTATACACATTAATTTTCTTTTTGACATCTGGGAAATTCAAGAATTCCTTAATATTTTGACTGGTTCCCCACTCATCTTTCTTCCCTTAGATTTATACATCAATGTTTCTTCATATTTAATCGCAACCTTCCTGCTGAAACTTCTTGTTGTGTTTCACCCCTTAAAACAACGTTTATCATCATCATTATTCTTCTTGTTACTCCTCCTCTGCTTCTTACTATGCCCCATTCTCTACGGAGGCGATGATATTATCCTGTGGTTGATCGCCACGCTTGGGGAAGCGGGGTGGGGCTCTCTATCAAACAATGGTTGCGCAAACATCTACAGCGTGAGATCAGTTATTCGAAGTTGTTTTATGCCTCTAGCTGGCGTCAACTACCGCACTTTAAGGATCCTACTAACAAATGCTTATTTTCTACTTGTCCATTTGCAATAAAACTATATATTTCCAAGTGTTGCGGCTTAGATTCCGTTGTCCACTGCCAAGAAAGAGTCCACCGTGGGGGATCGTCAATTTGCTCGGATCCTGCACTCACACACGATGTCCACATCGGATGGCAGGCTGATCTTGTATCTTCTTGCTACTCTCACTGTTATGCAGTTGACTGCCCTTCTTGCTGGAAAGGGAGGTACACTACCAGGAGGCACTCCTTCCCTTCGCTTTTCCAATTTGCGATGTCATCCTTTTCCTATGACCCCACAAAACCTCGTGTTCATCACAAGGGACTTTTCCTGGACTCTTGTCGGGTGTTTACAGGTTTATGGCCTTGCAGAGGGTGAGTGGACCTTTCGCTTGATTCTTCCTATCTACATTAGCTTATACATTTCGGATATGAGGTGGATCTAAGTAGTATAATTCGCTAGACTTTGAATATTGCGTAATCCTGACCACGTGGTCCAGGAGCGGGGCATGTGCACTGCACGTGTTAGCGTGGGAAGGGGTTGACCTTGTGGCTTGTTTATGTGATTGTGATAAAAAGTTAGCACTGCATGTGTTAGCGTGGGAAGGGGTTGACCTTTTGGCTTGTTTATGTGATTGTGATAAAAAGTTAATGGGTGTTGACGGCATGGGCGTTGTTTATTAGGATGGTAACTCGAAATTCAGACTCCTCTTCCACTCCTACAGGGGAGTTTCTTGGTTCGATTCCGTGTTTTGTTATTTAATTCCCGTGGGGGGGTAGCCTGTGTATCATGGTTATTAAGTATTGATTGATTATTGAATTATATTTTGGTAATTTCCCAAGGAAGTGTAGAGAGTCTTGGGTGTCATAACTTTTGAATGAGAGTGTACGGTGAGGCGCTCGACATAGCCGGATCGCTACCAGACATGTGGTGTGCGGCTGTTCCGTTTTTGCTCGCGCCGTGCGGCAAGCAATGAGAGCACTTAGCGTATGTAGTGCATGGTTGTCGTTAAAGTTTTTGCTCGCGCAAGCTAAATAAGTAATCATATGTTGTAATGCGACACTCTGTTTAAGTACGACATATATTACCACAGCGTGGGAGTGGAGTGGTGTTACTCCTTCTCGCTATGATATGTCTGTTTAATTTAAATGATGTTAACATTTTTTGTGTTCTGGCTTGCTTCATGATCTCAATCTGGTTAAAGTGTTTTATATGCCATGTATAACTTTGAGTGTGTGAAATGAATTTCGATCTGTTTGTTTTTAGATTCACAGATGTCATTAGTCAAGTCTGCAATTTTTAATGCGAGAACGAGATTGGATGTCGGTTCCCAGAGCTTCATGTGAAATGTTTTAAAGAGGTTTTTTGGTGCTCTAACTTCTTAATATATATATAAGAGGAGATTGCTATGGAGCAGTAGTTAGCTATCATTATCTGCAATATCATGAGTCTGTGCGAGGGGTTGATAGAAAAGTTAGTAAAATTGCAACGCATTATGATGTTTGCGGAAAGTGCCCTGAATCAAGGGTTGCATTTCATCGTCAGTGCAACGAAAATAGAGGAGGAGGTGTGGTATAACACCTTAACACCGGGAGAAAAGGAGGTTTTAAGCGCCGAAATATTCGAGCTGATGAGGGATCAACACCACTGCCGTGAAATTATTTTCAACGGCATGACATTTCACATTGTCAATATTATTATTGACAAGTTGAGATCCATCGGCTCGATGAATTTCAACGTGTTTGAACCTACATTGGCGGAAGAGCTAATGGCCGTGTTTGAACGGCCATTAGAGGAACAGCATATGGAAGAGCATATGGAAGAAGTGCAAGAAGAAGCAGAAGAAGAAGAAGAAGACCGTCGAATGGAAGAAGAAGAAGAACATCGAGCGGAAGGAGAAGAAGAAGAAGACCGACAAGAAGAAGAAGAAGAAGAAGAAGATGATGATGATGATGATGATGATGATGATGATGATGATGATGATGATGATGTTCAAATCTTAAATTAAATTCAATGGACAGTGGACAGTGGATTAATATTGTGCAGTGTAAATTTTATTTTTTAAATATATTTATTTGATCATTTGTGGTTTACATTAATTATATAATATGAATTAGTGAAAAATGATATGATCTTCGTTCTTAAAGTGGTAAGTAGTTCCTTTTCCAACAAGCTGCAGAGAGAATTGAAGATGCTGTGTTGTTTGCAGAGTGGAATATGCTGGTCTTGTGCACGGGGTAAGTAGAATCATTCTTTTCTTTCTTGCGTGTGTTGGTTTTAGCGAGCTGAAAAATATATATATAGAGACACATTAATAATAATAATAATAATAATAATAATAATAATAATAATAATAATAATAATAATAATAATAATAATAATAATAATAATAATAATAATAATAATAATATTAATAATAATAATAATAATAATATCTTTGTGAGGAATAAAAAATAAAAATAAAAAAAAAACTTACACTGTTCTAATTATAAGATATTTTTGTTGGGGATCCAAGAGTTGTGAGTTGAATCGAATCCAAGCCAAGATACGAAGGCTCGGGTTCCTTTTCTACGTAGTACTTTGTTGACTAAGTAAATATTAGGATGTTTTGTTCGTTGTAACTCTGCTTCGTAGAACGCACCAAATATTGGAGTATTTTTATTATCTTTTAAAAGATATGTTCGTGGATTAGTATTTTGAACTTTATAAATTGTAAATAATTCTGTTGTCCAATTACCTTCGTACCCTTTACTGAAGTGTTTCTTGATTTTTGATATCCTTACAATATCGCCGATTTTATATTTTGGTTTTCTTAAAGTTTCATTATATTGTGTTGGCAAGCGGGGTGGATTGTTTCTTTTCACATCATTAGGTTTCATGCCAATGCTGCGATGTATTTTGTGATTATACTTTACTAGTAACTCAGGCAAAATATGTACCCATCGGTAAGAACCTCGTGTTGTGAATTCTTTCCACATCGATTCCTTAAGAGTTCGATTGAATCTTTCTATCACACTCGCTTTAATGGAGCTGCCAGTGGAATAATGCTTTAGATTTTGTTTCTGAGACCATGTTTTGAATTCACTGTTATAAAATTCCGTTCCTCGATCGGTGAGAAAATAATTGGGCAATCTTTTACTTTGAGAATAAACAAATTTTAAGCTGTTCACAATCTCACTTCCTTTTTTGGTTTTAAGAGGAATTGCCCATGCATATTTCGAGTAAACGTCAATAATGGTTAATAAATATTTAAATCCATTATTCCATTTTGCAAGTTTGCACAAGTCCACAAGGTCAGCTTCATGGAGGTCATCGATTCCTTTGCTAATAACACGTCGTCTTTTAAACTTTTTTCTAAGCGGTGCGTGAAGTTCTTTTGCAATTTCTCGTCTGATTTCGTTCATAGTTATTTTCCAAACAATGTTTTATAACATACTGTGCATTGTTTTACAAACGTTGGAATTTTTATTCAATATATCCAGCATTTCTTAGTTCTTCTTCTATTGCAAAGATTTCGCTGTCTAGTCCTGTGTGACCTGCAGCTTTCGATGCAATTAATGTTTTAAGTCTTGATACCAATTTGTTTGGTTCATTCCAGTGAACGAATTCAATATTGTTTCCGCCTTCAAATTTCCAAATGGCTTGTGGCGCGATGTGTTTTTTTTGACCATATCCAGTATGCATTGTAGTATTTGCTTCTTCATTTTCATCTGCTGTTTTTATAATTCCATCTATGTCTTCAGTGAGAAGGGGTTCAATTATATGTCTATACTTATAAGATTGCGTTCCTCTTGGAGCTGCATTGCTTGTATAATTTCTTTTGTGCACGTTTGAAACATTTAATAATTTCAAATATGAACTTAAATCACTCCTATCTATTAGAGTGGGGTCTGGTACTTTCCTTTGAATCAATTCAAGTAGACCTTCTGTAATAGGAAATTTTTCACCGCCAACTTTTATCCACTTTTTATCGAAGAAAACTCGTTCGCGTCCCAAGTATTGTTTATCATTTCTTATCGTTATACCAAATGTTCTATCCACGTTTTGTTTAATGAATGGATCAAAGTAGCGGTTAAGTAGTGAAATTATTTTGATGCTATCTCCATCTTCTTCGTCTGAAGTAGCAGTGGATTCAGAATCGTTATATTTTCCTTTTCTTTTTCGATTTTCTTTATTTTGAGTCGACGTATTAGCAATAGCTACAAGTTGATTTAATGAACTTGTTACTGGTTTAAAGTTAGTCTCTATATCTAATTCTTTTCGTCTAACATCATCTTGAAGTGAAAGATACTTGTCTTTAACATCTTTTTTTAAGCGAGAAAGTTTATCCTTTACACGACTTTCAGCTTTAATCTTTGAGCTCTTCTCCATGACTAAACGGAAATTGTGGTTGTTTTACTTATTTATAGTATATTCAAAATCGATTTGAAGAGGAAGATCATCAGTTTTATGTTTTTTCGGGTCTCTAAGTCGAAACTGAATTTCATCTTGCTCTTCAACGACAATATCACTACCATCCAGTTCAATCTCTTGACGTATATTTAAAATTGCATACACAATTGGAGATCTTGGTGAAACAAAAATTGGTTTTAATACGCCTTTGTAGGGAAGTTGGTACTGTATGTTATGATTATGAAGCGTGTATACTGGTGAATGGATTGATGGTGTGTTGGAGAATTTCAGAATAAATTTCGATAAGTTCTTTTTCTTTACTTCATCTTTTAATATACCATATTCTTCTTTGGATGCAGTAAAACTTTCGAGTGGTTCTTTGTTAACCATTTGCTCAATTTTTCCCAGTTCAGTTTTTAACTTGTTATATTCTTCTTTGGATTCAGCAGCATAACTTTCAAGATCTTCTTTTTTAACAATATTGAGATTGTTAGCAACACCCTCAATACGAGTTTGTAAATTGCTTAAAATTTCTTTTAGTTGATTAACTTCAGTTCGTGACGCAGCATAGTGTTCTACAAACCGTTTATTTGTCACGTCTTGGTCGTTAACAGGGAACTCAACATTTGTTTGTTTTTGATGTTGTAGATTGTTTACAGTTTGTTTCAATTGATCAAATTCACGTTGGGAAGCGGCATATTGCTCAACAAACGTCTTATTTGCAACATCGTTATCGTATATGGGGTTGTTTACGTGAGTAATTCGTCCACTCATCATATTTAAAGTTCCACCATCGTCTACGTTTAAAACGTTTTGTTTATTAAATTTAGCGATTAAGTCTTCTAGATCTTTTCGAGAGGCAGCAAAGTTTTCTAAGTAATATTTGTTTATTGCATCTAACGAATCGATTGGTTGAGATATGTTTGTTATTCTTCTATTTAACATATCTACAGTTTCATCATCTCTGTTTATATTCAAAAGAGATTTTTTAATTTCATCGAGTTCATTTGTTACATGAGTTTTAAGAAAAGAATACGTTACCGCATCTTGATTTTGAATTGGATCTTTAACATTTCTTATTCTTTTGTTACCCAAGTCGAGAGTATCTTGATCATACGGAAAGTGATCTTCTGAAAATTCTCGCACTAAACCATGAATGAATTCTACTCGTTGTAACACTTCGGTTATTCGGGTCTCAAGATATTTTTTATATTCGATGTATGTTGCTGCATTGCAATAAGGTTTACTGCATCATTTGCAGATGATGGTAAAGCTAAGCCCGCGAGACGTTTGTTTTGAAAGTCAAGTTCTTTTTTCTCTATTTTACAAATTGAAAAAATTAAACCTTTAAGCTCGTTAAAGTTTCGTTGTATGTCTTCTTTAGACTCGATTTTATTTAGCTCATTTAATAACTTCACTACATAACCTTTGTTGCATGCATCTTCAACATGTATTGGCATTCCAACATTTTTTAACCGTTTGCCGTTAATACTTAGATGTCCGTCGCTTGTTGTTGTTGTTAGTTGATTTTCATATTGCACTAGCTTATCATCAACATATGATTTAGTTGCAATATCATGTCGTGAAGTCGGTCGTCCGATAGACACATTATTGGTTTTGTTAAACGATGTCATAGTTAAGTTGTTAACCACGCAAAAGCTATAACACGAATGGCCATTTACCTCTTTTTGAAGTCATATTTATAACTGAAAATAAACATCAAAACCATTGCGATATCGACCATTTTGTAAATCGCTATCTTTATCGATAACCAAAAAACCAAACTTAGAGTTTTGCCAACAATACGAACAAATATCAAAGAACTGTTCATAGCTCATATCTGTATTTACATGATCGTTATATACGTGACGCAAGTTTGTTCCGTCTTGTTTAAAAAGAATTAAAAAATTAGCGTTATCTCTAATTAGATGTTTAGGTATACAAGAATATGTTTGACAAAGATAAAATACGTCAACGTCGTGATGACGACCTCTACTGAAATAATCTTTCATGTGTTGTTGTTTATTGCTGGCTACATCATCAAAAACAAATATAGAGTTTTTTCTAGCCATTTCTGGAGGCATTACTTCATCATTATCGGAAAAAAAATCACTTTTTATTTCTTTTATGGAGTCCAAAAACTTTTTTAATTCAACATATTTACTTTGAGCAAGTGATTTAGAATAAATATAAACGTTTTCAAAACGAACTCCATTTTTGTGGCATAATAAATTTAGCATTACGTTTGTTTTGCCACAGTTCGATGGACCGCAAATGATACATCGAATTGTGTTCGGTAGTAAAACACCATGCTTTCTTTTTTCACTTTTACTCTGGTTTTCAGCATTAGTAAATGAAATTACTGGTAGAGTGTTTGACTGCTTAACAAACTTCAACATGTCTACGTTTACGTCTGAGAATGCACACTGCACAAAAAATCACATCACATCAACATATATTGCTTCCACATGTATCATAACTTGTATTATGTGGAATAATAGTAGGATTTTCAGGATTTAAATCAACGTTGCCGACGTAAAACCCTCTTATATATGGACAATATGGCGCCCATTTTTCATGATCATTTAAAGGATTATCGTTTTCCCTCCAATTTTCAATTTCAATCTTACAGAATATACATTTCACCTTATCACCATGTCCAGTATAATAAAACCCTGCTGGTGCTAAACAAAATTCGTTTGGACAGGGAAGAGGCCAATTTTGAAAAGTTTTAAGTCTTTCATATTCGCATTTCAATTCTATGCTAGGAGAAATATTGTTTACGTAGGGGCAAGAAAAAGCCCATTTCTTATGTTCTTCAAACGGATCATCATCTTCTTCCCAATAACTAAGTTGCAGATTACAGAAAGCACACCTAACCATATCCTTATATCCAAAATAGAAAAATCCTGCGGCTGCTAACCATGCAGTGTTCGTAAAACTGTCTGAAGACCAGGTCTTAAATGTTTTTAGCCGATCTCTTTCAGATTTTAAATTCATTTCTTTTTGACTCAATATCATTTGCATTAACTGTTTTTTGGAATACTTTACACAATTAAAATACTTCATGATGCTGGTTTACTTCACAAAGAAAAGATGTTCACCACACAAAGCTAAATGCGAACTGACATGAATCAACAAAACACGTTGGCTAATATGCACGTGTTGGGTTGGCCGAGCGGTCTAAGGCGTTAGACTTAAGATCTAATTTTCAGAAATTGAAAGCGAGGGTTCGAATCCCTCACCTGACAATATTATTATTATTATTATTATTATTATTATTATTATTTTATTTACATGTAGAGTGAGGAGGTAATTGATCATTAATAAGAACTTTCATATGAAATGGTACAAAAGACATTTTTTTTTCTTCTTTATTCATTTAGAATTACAATTAATACAATTTTATTTCTCTTGAAGTAATCTCATTCTTTTTTTAGTTGTCCAGATGAGTGTGGCTGTGTTGAGATGATCTTCTTCTTTTTAGTTGTCCAGATGATTATTTTCTGTAAACAAAAAAAAAAGATACACTGTGTTAAAAAGCGAACTAAAAACAAAATATGTATAGCTGTCAACTACAGTAGTAGATCTAAATTATTCACCTTTTATAGATAGCGATTACAGTTGTCACATTTGCAGCGAAGATGAAACAGTTGAAATTTCCTCTTTAGATGATCTGGTAGATGTTCCCACTCTAGACGAATTCGTTGTGGTTCATATATAGTCAGCACGTTTATAGGAAAGTAGTTCCAATCAAACTTATTAAAACCTCGAAGTCCACTGTTTCGAAACTTGTTTATTATCGAACACACGATTTTCATGATGCCATCAGAAGAATTTAACCAATGTTGAACAGCATTGACGTTGAATTTAGCACAACTATTGCTTCCCATTGCTAGAGATGGTAAATGTTTTGGACAATCTGTAGGTAAACGATGGCTATGCCTCAACATTAGGTCTGACATTCCATCAATCGTATTAAGATCGAATAATGAGTCTGGGGAAAGTGCTTTTAGTGCAAACAAAGAAAATTCCTGTGGCAAATTATATACAACTAAATAATCATATTTATTCTTAATAGACTCAAAAAAAGAAGAAAGAGTTTTTTCACAATATGCCGCAACCCATGTGATCACGGGGCTGAATGAAGGTATATTGCCGTTATTTAACATACAGTAAGCAAGTTCCAAACTGCCGTTTGGTAGCTTGCGAATGTCTGCAACTATTGGTTGCTTCTTATTCCACGTGCCAGCATCAGTAGAAGGAGAGTTTGTTGTTGTCAATTCCATGATTGCAACTAAAGTGAGAATACTTGTTTACTTGCTTGCTTATAACTTAGCAAATATTGGTTTAGATAATTACTTCATTCGTTAATGGTCTGTAAGATATTTGACGATCATGAATAAGAACACAATAAAGAGTTGTATCTTCAGGTATATTCTCACTTGTCTCGATTTCAATTCGCACATCGACTGAAGATGTCTTCACTGCTTCCACTTGTTCGAGACAATTAATTACAATAATCGGACAAAGAGACTTAAATTCATCTCGTGAAACCAGAGTCTCTGAACGAACATCATCGATCTGATAATATACATTACGAAATTTAACAAACATGTCATACAACTCGCTGTAGTCATTTATGGCAATTTCAGAAGTTGGCATTTCATAGGGATAAAAAATTGAATTTAAAAAAACTCTTATAGATTTAATGTTACAATGGTCGAAATAGGAAGAGCATGTGTTTAGTAAATTTCTTCTAGTTTGAAAACCTAATAAAAATTGACGTGGTTTTTGAGTTTCAGAAGTTGTCATTACAGTCCAACTATATTTAGTTGTTCTAGGAAGAGAAGGCAAGACGTGAACATCCCACGATCGATAACCAACCTGAATGGGAATATTTTTCTGCATTAGTTTTAATCTTTTAATTTGTTCTTCGTCCGATAATAATAAAACGGGAATTTTTAGATAAACTTTAAATAACCTGACCTTAGAAAGATCGTTTTCGGTTGTCGATTGCAACGCACGTGCGTCACTTGACGATCGGAGAAGTATTACCTCATGCTTGCAGTTTAAAATCGGCTTTCTGTAATCCTCTGCTATTCCTAACAGGTTGCTTAAAGGAAGTATTATATGAAAACGTTTTGTGTTACTATCAACAATATTTGCTTCACTTGCTGGCGTTGTTAAAGAGGGAAAATAACCGGCATTTTGTAAAGCTGTATATTCGTTTTTTGAATATGATGCAAAGGTTTTTATAGAACTTGTTATACCTAGATGGCGTGTACGATCAATTTCTTTACCATTTAACGTGATGCGAATTTCGCTAAAAAGATTAGCCCCAAAATTTTGGTCAGGATGCGCTGTAGTAGAAGCAGCTGGATTTATGTTAGAAGTAATAATTTGACCTTCTAAGTGAAGAACACCTTCTGATAATAAAACTATGTTTTCTTCATTTTGAATCGGTATTCGAATTTCATCATTATTTTCGAATTTATTAGCTGAATAAGGTTGATAAACTCTTTCTTCTCGTCGCACAACTCTGTTGTCAACCTCTCTTTTATCTGTTATGTTAAACATGTTAACAGCTTCAACTATAGATAGAAACTAAATAAGATTAACAATTGCATATATATTTATATTGAAATTAAAGTACGCGATAGCCTAAAGACTGTAAGAATTGTTTGTTGTTACTCGATAACTGTTTCTTAGATTTCAAGGTGCGATGTCGTTGTTTGTTTTTTTTTTTTACAAATTTTAGCTGATTGATTTATATTATTTTTTCGAATCAGAGTCGACTTCTTTTTTTTCAAACTTTGAGTATTATATAGTATAGCCATATTTGTGATTGTTTTCTAGTATGCTTACTCAAGTAGAATGAAAACATAACAGTATTTCATTACTTTATATAGCAAGATATCGTGCTGGACGAATAATTAATTCTACAGTTAAATCTTCATCTTGCAAATCAATGAGCTGTTGAAGATGATCTTCAAGTTGCACAGATACATGTTGAATAAGCTTGGTGTTCATGGGCAAAAAATTAATCGTTGTTGGTTGTACAACAATCGGGTAACCAGCAGGAACATGAGCTTTAAAATTATATAAAGAGTGTGTTGGTTTATGGTTCAAATAAGAACTCGTACCAAGCACAAGGTTGCAACATACTCGAATACTATTAACAGTGTTAATTTTAATCATATATTCAGAATGATGAGTTGTGTTTGCCTTGAACTTTCTATGAGAAAAGCCTAACAAATCTGCAATAGAATCTGCAACACCAAAATCTATAGCAAACACTTTCGAATGTAGTTTACAATGATAAAAGACTTTATCATAATTAATATAAAATGATGGGAATTTGTCTTTGTCGCCTAATAAATGTTCAACTAATAAATCATCAATCTTTTCACTTAATTGTTTTAACGTATAGCTAGCATTGGGTATTATTAAAATCGCTCTATCCGCTTCGTTCAACTTTATAGCCAAAATGTTATTATTCTCGTTAATTGCAAACTTCATTATCGATTCTATTTTTCGATGAATTTCAATTTCTCTTTTATTCTCTTTAGGGTAAACTTTCTTTTCAATACCTAAAGGCCCTGCTACACTGTTGGCTACAGTGAAATCAATATTAAACGGGGAAGACAAAACGAGACGGTTGTCTCTTTTTCCATCTATATCCTCTTCCACATACAATTTTGTTTTTTCTAAATGTTCTGGTATAAGTTTCGACAATGAGTGATAACTAAGTAAATCATCAAAAGCCGAGGCTAGATCTTCAAATTCATAAATACCCGGTGGTACCACTAAATCAATTGATAAAAAATTAGTAAAATGAATGCGAAATTTATTATTTCTGTTGGTAACATTTCGAATAGAATTAGATGTATACAATCCTGCAAGTCCTATTTCAAAAAACTCTGCTCCTACAAGATGAATCGGGTTCTCCAATGTAACATCAATCTTCGAGCCTTTACCTTCAAGAGTTATCCGTCTTTCGAAAGCCATCTTTGAAATGTTTAAAGACGGTCTGTGTTTCCCTTATTTATACAATACAAGAAGACTAAACATAAATGTCCACAAATCGAAGAAGTAATCGATTGATATGAATGAAAATTATATTGTAGATAGCAATTTTTAAGATATGTTAAAATTTCAAATGGTGGTCTTAAATTACCAATACTATCAAAATAATGCACATATTTACCATGTTTACTGAAAGCTACCCAATGTGAACCGGATTTATCCATCGGTTCAAGGTTGACAATACAGTTTTCATTTTTTCGAGGATATCTTGGTAACGTATCTCGCATAAAGACTCCTCTAAAATTTGGAATCTTTAATTGATGTGCGTATTTAGCTAAATCGAAATTACTTAATGCTTTATTTGGTATTTGGTTAATTATCTTTTGTATGCAGGAGGATTTAAATAAATGCCTTGACCTCCTTTTCCTCGCATTGCTTCTATCATTCGATTGTGTCTTTTCATTTCTTTTAGTTCTTCTTGAGCAGCTTTCGCCTTGTTTATAGCAGACGCCACCCCTGCTGCTCCGCCTGCTAGACCCCCCAAGCCCGACAAGGCTGCAAATATCGGAAGTAGGGGTAAAATACCACCTTGCTTTTTCGATGTTCTTCTTCTTCTTTTTTTAATCTTTTCTTGTTTTTTTTTTTTATTATTTAAGTTTCGCTTACCTCCTCCAATCTTAGACTTAGCTTTCATGATGCCACCCACTGTTAGTGCAGCCGCTCTCTCTCCAAATGATGCGTCACGGGATTTTACACGAGACCAAGCTTTTGAAGCTAAAATTTCATCAGCCTCTCTTCTTTTGTTTGAATCTTTATGCTTTGCGTAAGCAATGTCGTGCTCTTTGCACGCTTTATCTAATATATTTATTCCTGGATCACCACGGCTCAATCGCTTTTCTAATTTTGTTCCTGGTCCGCAATATTCATATCCCGGGATGTGTAATTCCACGGGTAAATTATCAATAGTTTTATTAAGTACACGACTGATTAATGATCCACTTCCTGTTCGTTTATATTGAGTGGTAGAGTTGCTCCTCTTACAACGCACCATTACTAAATGATATGTAATATAAAGTAATTATACATATATAATTATATTTCTGGAAAATGGGAATGGTGGGGGGAGGTGTTTTTTTTTTAAATAATACACACAAAATTTGGGGTTATTATTTATTCTTTTTTTTCATAAGCAAAGGAACACACAAAAAATTAGTATTATTATTAACAGCATAAAAGTGTGTGTGTGAAAGAAATAAAGTAAGTGAGATGAAGTGCTTTAATCTCAAATTTGTTTCTAATCATTTTTTCAGAGAAAAATGACCAAACGGTAAAGTATCAATTCCGTTTTCAGTTATGTGTCTTTTATCTTCGTTTGATGAAATTGCCAACTTATTTTGCCGAACAGTAAATACAGAATGAGATTTTGAAATTATACAAACTTGAACTTTGTTGACTTTTTCTCAGTTATAAAGACACTTTCGATACTCATCAATATTCATACTTTTACTCACACTCTTCTTAATGCCTTTAGCCTTACACAAGCTATTCATTTCATCACACAATTTTATTGCATACATTTTGGGTCGTAACCCCACAAATTCTTCAACAATCCTTCCAGCATTTTCATCTTTCATTAAACCAATTTCACCTTTATTTTGTCTCACAATGCCAAAAGGATTGTTTGTTTCATAGTTTCCAGTATCAAACAAATTTGAATGCTGTTTCATGAACTCATAAATATCATCATAGAATATATACATAAAACTATCGGTGTCTGTGTATAACAACCTCACATTTGATTCAGGATTTGCTAAAATAACATTGTAATGAAAGTCATTCATTTTACATTTAGACAAATCTAATATAGATGCACCAACATATACTGGTTGATTGTGAAAAATCTTTAGTCTACTCATCTCGATGACCATACATTGTTCATCGAATATAATTCTATGTTTAAAATTAGCCTTAGCTATTAAAGACCTAGCACCACAAGCTCCATGCCATTTGGTGACCCATTTGATGTCCCTTAACTTCCTCACATTCATCAGTGAACGACCAAAAATTGCATTATTCATCAATTTATAAAAATTCTTTTCAAAATCATTTTTGGCATGTTTTCGTTTCTCGGTGTTCACATCAATATATGGTTTTAGCCATTGGCTCTGATTGAATTCAATTATTCTGTGAATACGATCTAATTTCATTCCTAGTTGAATACATTGCTTTAACAATCTATAATGCAAAACATAACGTTCTTTATTATCTAGGGTAGCCATTAGCTTTGTCAACTTTTCGGGACATAGAGGGTAATCTGAATGTTTGTCATGTAACTCTTGAGGATAAGTCAAATCTACTTCCAAAATATATCCAATTTCTGAAGTATCATCAATAGTTAAAACATCAAAGCCTTCAACATTTGCAACCCATTTAAACCCGCCCGTTGGAAGATATTCCATCATCGCATATCCATATAAATTATTAACGTCAAAGTACATTATGTAGGACTCTTGCTTTTTCTCATCATAAGTTTTCATATACTTATTATTAGCAATCGCATGTCGTGTTATACACTGAACATTTCCTCCTCGAATAGATCGTTCAAAAAAGTGTAACATATCAATATCTTGAAGCAATTCAAGTTGAACGTTGGTTATCTTTTTCATAGCACACCAAGACATAGATGGAGCAGTGTAAAAATGAGCTGCATCAATGCCATAAGTTTCCATGCCATTCGATCTGAAATTTTCAAAGACATCCGCCAAAAGAAGTGTGTCAACTTTTAAATACAAATCGGCGTATTCTCCTAATGTTTGACATGAAAACGTTTCCCACACCGATTGAGCAAACTCATACTCTTCATTCGATATTGTTTGATCATTAAGACTGCTATAAAACTTGGATATTTCAGGTAATTTAGTTTCGTTAAGTACATCCATACTCGTGACGTATTCATAGGGAAACACGCCTTTTCTCGCAGTAAGTCGAAACTGTGCATCATCATCATTAAAATAACGTCGAGTTATTTGCTTTGAATCTTCACTTAACGAAGATGAACATTGATCTAGTGAACAGGACAAGAAATTATATGTATCGAAAAATCTTAACTGAATGAATCCATTCTTAACCCGTACATACTTTGTAAACCCTTTATAACGTTCCATATTCACCGCCAACAAACTTATATTACCAGGATTATGTAACACCTCTCCATCACGTTTCTCACAAATTTCTTTAATTATAAAATGTCCATCATAGGCCGTTAGATTATGAAATGCTATAGGCAAAACCTTTGTTACTTTGTAATTTAAATTACAACTATTGTGTGCGCTTCCTCTATATTTTCCAGTTAAGTGACAATGATCGCGTACTTTGAGTTCATTAACTGCAATCGGTTTCTCGCAAATGTGACACATTTTACTTGACAAAAATAATCTTTCTTCATTTTCGGTCATCTTTAACATTGGCTTAACCGATAAGTAATATGTTTGAAGTTTATCCACAATACTATAAAGTTCCTTTACAAACAATTCAATGCAATTATTTCCCCTAAAGAGTTTGAAACTGCACAATTCACTATCGAAATTACAATGAAGGTATAAAGAAATGCTGTAAGGAATATGTTTATGTGTTAAAGTAGAGTTAGGAATGTCACTATTTGGAAAACAGGAGGAAATTGGAGACAAGACGCATTCAGTGTCTGCATATATTATAAATGGAACTGTATCTTTAACTCGGAATTCTGTAAAATTAACAAATCTTTGTTCATCAGTCGGCATTATGCTTTTTGCAACAGGAAACTGTTTACAGTCTGCAAAGTGAACATTTAACTCATCCTCAAGAAAATAATATGACAAACAACGTCTGCATATATAAATCCTTCTCTGAGTGCTAGTGACGCTTGAACGCACAAGGCGAGCAAGATTTCTAATTAAACAAAAGTGATAACTTTCACTGTTTCCAATCTGCAACATCAATAAGTCTACACTCCTTTCATATACTTTATCTGATACATACAAAGGTACAATAGTAAAAGTTTTTTTTCCTTTTACTTCGTTTGTTCCCATACATACCCAATTGTTTTCATCATATTGTGCTCCATACACATTTACAGAAATATTGTTTTGGTTTTCAAACTTGTTTAAATATTTCATTTCCATCGGAATTGGAATTCCATCTAAATTTAAAACATCTCTGTAATTAGGATAGGAAGAAAGATGATTCACGTTTCGAGTTTTTGGATACAAACCAGCAACCACACTCCACGCAAAACAAGCTTCCTTTGTATCATACAAATTTAGCACTGCATGTTTATTGACTATTACATCAGGCAATCTACTAGTATTGGACATTCCTACTCGAAATCCAACATATTTATTTATATTAATTCTCAAACTATGAATTTTTTCTAAAGCCCACCCGGAACCATTTACTTCAAATTCGCTCATTTTTGTCAATGTACCTTCAATGATATTCTTATTATAAAATTCATTTAAATCAGTATACTCGAAAACTACCTCATTTTTGATAGCAAAATATTTTGTTTCTGATATGTCGCGAAGCACGTATTGTGCACACAAAACTGAATTCACCTTTAAAGCTTGTACAGTTAACGCTTTCTTAACATACTTTGTAAACCAAATATTAGCATTCGCTAAAAATTCGCGAGGATCCAAAAACTCATTCTTAACATTTGATAATGCAAGTGTGTACACTCTAGAATTGAATGCCGTTTCAATTAACTCACAGCTCAAGAAAGATTCATCCTTTATTTGAATTGTAATTTCTTTGAAATTCACAGCTTGTTGCAATATGTGCTCACTAATAACTCTCCAACATTCAATCAACTCATCACTGTTCTCAATCAACTCGGTTTGAGTGTTTTCCCCGATTTGGTATGATACTGAAATAGCACCGTTTAGTTCACTTCGAAAATTAGAAACACTTTCAAATGCATTGTCCAATTGGTTTCTTATATTTTCACTGTTATTATGTAATACAATATCGACCTTTCTACGTTTGCTAGGAGGCGAGGTCATTGTTGCTGTTGTCTAAGCAAATGTCCAATTTGCACTAAAGTTAATACACCACCAACAGTTGGTGTACCATCACTGATGTCTAAGCATACGTCCAATTTGCACTATTGTTAATACACCACCAGCAGTTGCTGTAACATCGGTTTACCATAAACCTATAATCTTTTAAAGTATATTCAAGCCATTGTGATAAATTACTGCCTGTAATCTCCAATGAACAATGAACAGCCTCAAAAGGAAATTCATCCTGAAGTTTACCAAGCAAATTGTTTCTATACACATTCAATTTTGTTACATCGTAACACGTCATGGAAAATTCTATTTTGAAAACTTCATCAAATGTATTGTATCCGAAGAAACAAATAAAATGTTCATCTTCACATAATTCTTTCAATAGATATCTTAGAACTGTTTCTGTCACCTCTCGCTGACTATCCTCTGATTTGCTAACATTGGTAACGTAGACTGAAAATGTTGAAATTCCACTCGAAGATGTCCATTTGTTAAAACAAGCTTCTTTCTCATTACGACTCACCTCGTTATCATCTTCTTCCTCTTCTTCCGGTTGTTGAAAGCATACACGATGATACTCTATTAGCGGGTGCGATCGATGTTCAGTTCCACTCAGGAAATTAACAGTTTTCCACTTCATTATGCTGGTTGTTTTATTAGTTTATTTAGATAATCTGAAAAATTAAACAAATTAAGAAATAATTAGCAACTAAATATATCAATCGTTATATCAATCAATACATAATATATAATCCAATACTCACCAAAACATGTCGATGTGAGCGGTTCTTCAACCCAAAATACACCGTCATCAGTTTGCCCTCGAGTACTGTTTCAAAATGACTTGATGTGAGCGGTTCTTCACCCCCAAATACACCAGCATCAGTGTGCCTCCCATTGAGTTTAGTTCATCGATCTCTGATGCGCTTAATTTCGAAAATACTGCTGGTAGAAATACACTTGTTACTTCATCTTCAATGTTAATGTCCACCACTATTTTTCTTCCAAACCTCGTCTGTACGGGGCGAATAATTTGCACCACATATGGTAAATCAATGACTAGTTCTGCTAGTTTCTTATTAGAATACTCAGTACAAGATGATAAGTTATTGAACTTCGTTAGAGCTTCCATCACACAATTTGTTCCTCGTCGTTGACTTTCTTTATTTCTTTCACACACACACTCTTCGCGCAAAAGTAGAAGTTAAACTCTTCCATGCACTCGTCCATTTATATATCCTTCACCCCCACCCACACTCCAGAAACCATATGCTGCAAACATTTCTTTTTTTCCACTATTGCTTAAAGAAGTCAAAGATTACATTCTTAGCCAATGACGTTAAAGGTCAACTCTGTCTCACGCGAACACAGCAGACGAGATCAATCACACTGCTGCACATGGTCAAACTTGCACGGGTGTCAAATGACGGTTAGCATCCTAAGCAAAAACAATAACAGCTGCACACCACATGTGTGGATTGTTGATAGTGGCACACATGCTCACACTCGCATGAGTGTCAGATGACGGTTAACATCCTAATAAACAACCACATGACGTCAACACCCATTAACTTTTTATCACCATCACATAAACAAGCCAAAAGGTCAACCTCTTCCCACGCTAACACGTGCACTGCACATGCTCGCTCCTGGACCACGTGCTCGCTCTAAGGACCCATGACGTCATCCCATGACGTCATCAGGATTACGCAATATTCAAAGTCTAGCGAATTATACTACTGATCTATTTTGAAGGACGGGTACATTGACTTCAGACAACCTGCCACGAATCGTGCGGTCACATTTACAGCAACAAGAACCTCGTTCGCAAGAACCAAGCACTTCTCAATATTATTGAGTACGGACAGGAGGACACACACAGTGCCAGAATTATAGTCATAGTTAACCTCCCTACGGGCGCTATATCTCTGAAGTTAAGTGAAAATACTCTTCTGTCCACCTGGCGTTAGTTGCATCCCCTCTAGAGACAGTGTTGAAGATCATCCATTCTCACAGTATGACTATGGAAGAACAGTCTCCTCTTCCTCATAGATGTTGTAATGCTCTCCACTTGTACATACAGTTCAATGTTGTGCCTGATTCTTCTTCTTCTTTCGTCGTTATGTCCATTCAAAGAGCGGATTTTAACTTGTTAGTTGGCCTGATGGTTTTTGCCTTCTTATCCTCCCAAAATCTCTTCATGAATGCACTGTGTTGCATCTTGCGTTCTGTCGACCACTTCCTACCAGTTTTCTTTATGGGTTTCTCCCTGAATTTATGATGGGCTACTTCTGTCCTAAAAGCTCCACGATTGTTCAAGAGGTTGTCAAACGCAGTTATAGTGACCATAGTTCTGATGAAGGCCTGAAGCCAGTTTTACGTTTTGATGATGATTATTAAATATGTTGCCTTGAGGTATTTTGCCAAGTGTTTGTGTAAAGATTGCTACTGTTTGTATGGAAACCACTTTGATATATATAAATGTTGTTGACTGAAGGTTAGTGTAAACCCAGTCTTATTCTTGATTCATGCTGTGCGCTGAATACTTTATGGTGAATTTATGGTAAATTGATAATGTTCAATTGTGATAATTAATGAAGTGGTTTATGAAGTGTTAATTCAAGTGGTCATTAGTGGATAATAATATCCAATGTGAAGAAGTTATGGCAATGATTTTTATATGGCAATTAAGTTTAGTATAGGCACAAACCATCAAGATATAAGAGTACAATGAAATCTGGCAATACTTTCTAATCAGTATTATAGAGTATGACGACACCTCAAAACTGAATCCTAGGTGTTTTTCTGGATATTTAAAATAATCCAAGTTTCATTGATAATTAATAGTTAAATATCACTGAATGATAGTGGGACAGCTGATTATAAATTGATGAAATATAGTGAACAGCTGATTGTGTAGTAGCTGATACGACAATTTGATAATGAATTTCAACACTTTTGAAACGCCAGGTAATTATGACAAATGATTAAAATATTTGTAAATAAATTTTGATAGGGTGATTATAAATAATTTTGTACAAGTATAATTAAGGTGACTATAAACAATTATTGAGGGTTAAATATTTGAAATAATGACTAACTCGTCATACTTGTTGAGAGAAATGATTAAACAAATAACACGGTGATGAGATTAGTTATGATCAGTGGTTAAACAATTAACCGATTAGGATGATTTGTGATTAAGATGACAGATGAATTCCAAGATGATTTAAATTAATTATGAATAAATCTGAGTATGCGGATCAGATAAATTTGAATGTTGGATGGATGATTTGAATTCTCGATGCATAAGAATAAACTTTATTGATTCCAATGATGTTGGGAATCCAAGACATTCTATATTTTTAATGAATGCTTAAATTCGATTCTAAAGTAAATATGTGCTATGTTATTATAAATCTTCATAGTTCACGGGCATGATGTTAATACATTAATGATGATAGGTCTCAGGGTTCACATATGAATCAGTGACGTGTGATAAAGTGCTTCGGTGACCCTAAGAAACCAAGAAACTTTTAGTAGCTTTTATTTTAGCACGTGAACAAAAATATTAGTTGTTAGGATGGAAATGGTCAGATTTGAACAAGGACACTTGCATCATAACTTTCTTGATCTACCATTATCCTAGGCAGGATTATTTATTATTTCATGACTTGTCGCCAAAGTTTATTAAACCTTCTTTTATTTGATTTTAAATAATCTCGTGAAGATGTATTTTTCCCAGTCCTTTTCCTGTGTCATATTAAAGGCTTCACCAGGAAGGATGTAGTTTGCTAGGAATCCAGTTGATGGCGCTCATTTCTTTGCATCTAATTAACTTAAACCCGTAGACGACCCAGGGATATTTTGTCTCGTGCTACCCACAGCTGTTTTTGTTTTGATTTCAACTGGATCTCCGACACATTCCTTGTTTGATTTTTATTTTTTTCGATTTCCTCTGTCCCGGGACGCCTCATATGCGATGCTATGGCAGCTGGGTCATCGCATACCAGAGCGGAACGGGGACAGTATGGGGCAACACATCTTACCAGAGTTTCTCGTTTAATTCAGGAGGCCACGGGCGACTCTTCCCTAAACGAACACATAAAAGTGGACGGAACCAAAAGACAACAAAATGTTTACATCAAGGGGCATAGGCACTTTAAAATCACAAGATTATTTAACAAACTTCTTCAATTGCGTGACATGAGCTGAGGTCACCGAATTGTCGTCATCGCTCATAAAATCTACTGAGACAGGATTAAGGAAACGCACTATAGTTTTCGGAGTTACCCATCGTAAGCACAACTTACTGGATATATGTTTGGTAGCATTGCTCAAAGGGTGCAAACGGCACAAAACTTTATCACCGATTCGGAATTTGACATCGTGACGGCCTGCGTTGAAATGCTTCACTCTGGCCCTTGCTTTTTTGAGATGGCTGACCGCAGTGGCCCATTTCTGAGCAGCAGAAGTATTGCGTGAAGGTTCAGATAAATACTCAATATTCCATTTGAGTAATAAAGGGTCGACAAGACCTCGGCAAAGGAACAACTCAGCAGGGGTGGTCTGAACAGATGAATGGAAAGAGGTATTGAACCCGAGACTAAAATATTGCAGGTTCGTATCCCATGAGGACTGATCGGCACTGTGAAAAGCAGACATGCAAGCCATCAAGTTCTTATGAAATCTTTCAACTTGGTTTCCCTGCGGCCCGAAAGGGTACAAAATCACAAAATCACAGGATCAGTTTATTAGATTAAGGTTAGGTAGGATTTTAGACGTTAATCTATTAAGTTTAATTAAGTGTATCGAAGTATTCCTTTTGTATGATCTAAATGAGTTGGTCACTCTGATATTTCCATGATGTAGTATAGATGATACCTCCTTATTTCTCAAGTGTTATAATATTATGTCGTCGGAAGATATGAGCCATATCAGGTCCATCCTGGAAAAGATCCATGAAAGCCAAAAACAATTGACAGGAGATGTAGATGCCCTCCATATATTCACACACGATAGCACAAAGAAGCTAGATAGAGAGATTAAGCAATCTGCAGCCACAGATAAGTCTGACATGAAGGCAGAGTTAGCAGTAGCACAGTCAGTTACGAAAGCTAGCATAACTTTAGTTCAGGAAGAGTGTAGAAGGGTTCAAGACGAAATTAGGAAGGCTCAAGAGAAATCACAGGAAGAAATCAGAAAGGCACGAGAGGAAGAAAGGAAAGCAAGAGAAGAGGACAGAGCAGTCCGAGAGGAGCTTGGGACAGCCGAAGTTTTCCAAAGTGCTCTGATTATTTTCCTGCGGCGCTATGCGACAAAAGACGACACTATTGGTGTCTATTTATGTAACAACCAATGAGATATGGACCCTAGGCAGTGTCTTTTATTTCACTTACTCCTCTTTCTAATCATATTTTTCAATTCGTTTGTAAATTACATGAGTCAGTATTTTAGTTTGTCAATAGCCGTTTCCCTATTCATTATTATCATTATCATTACAGAAAAATGACCTGAATGTTACGTCAATTATACTGTAGAATACTACTTATCAATCACACTACCACTACAAAACGTTATATGTTTCTTTTTCTGTGAGTTTTAATATAATTTGCCAGATCTGTAGTACTATTCATTATCATCCATAAGAAAAATAAATCCACCGGCTGAAGCCGGGCACTACTGCTAGTACACTATAAATATGCTGTCCTTTAATAACAGGGGAGAATGAATTCTGACCCCTCTCGAACCAATGATACTTTGCTCAGCTCAATACTTCTCTCTGATTATATAACACGCAGTCGCCTTTTGGGTCAACTCAATAAAATACAATAAAAAAGACCCCTACACTCATATTGCAGCAGTATCGTGAAATAAACACGTTATTAGCTGGCCTAGCATAACGGAATGTTGGCCACAGCCTTCCAAATCGTGCACTGGCTAGCGGGCTATTCACGCAGCTCATGAAATAAAACAAACTCTCCTTCACTTGGCTTTGACCTTGAATCACACATATGCCGGTGAATAATAGCATTCCCTCGGAATGTCACCGCTTCTTGAAGCATACAAATGTACTGCGTAACGTAGTCCCGTATCAACTGCATTGAAAGTTTGCTACAAAAATTATGTACATGAATAAGGGGACCCAAGCCTTTACTCCTAGCTAGTGCAAATGATACGTTGATGCAACCAGCTTGTACATAATTAAACTAAATAAAGTTGCCTACCTAAAAGATTGTGCTAATAAGACCTCCTATGTTAATCTACCCATGCGTTCATCGGTACAGAAAAATATGGTAGCATGATGCCTCACTTACATATCTTCACATTATATTCTCATTCGAGCCTCGCCTGGGGTTAATGTGGCGAGTTTCTTGGCTTCCCCCCAACCCATCTCCTTGGAAATTGTAAGCATTCATTTTCCTCCACTCTCCCGAGTCATTTTGAGATTATTCCATGGTAGCTCCCTGGGTAAATGGATAATATAGTACCACGTGGAGTTGGGTTCGATCCAGCGTCGACGTCATTTTGTAGAATACATAGATTTCCCTGAGTTTATTATTAATTGTGAAGATGATACTTCCAATATTCCCTGGTTTACACAGTTGAGGTAAGGTAGCAAGAATGGCCATGTGAATACCAGTACACATAATCTATGATTATCACTTCAGTGATAACATGCACACTAAAAACTTGGTGTATTTAGCACACGTGATCTGTTAATGTCACGATGATCAGCTTTTACTTAAATTAATCCATTTACTGCTCAAGTTCATTAAGATGAGAAATCACGTTGTACATAATATTAACAAGAAAAATACTTATAAATTTGCAGATTTTGCAATGTTCACTGGCGGCCATGTGGTCGCGAATTGTCTCGTCATGACCCAATACTGTTCTTAAATGTTGAAAATACGATAACTACCATACGCCACACAGGCGATAATTTTACAGTTCTGCTGTTATTTACTGCTCTGCTGTGCCTTCAAATACGACGTCCACGTTTTGATGTTGGACAATTCCATAAACACGTCCACTCAACACGAGGCTTGACTTAAGACATCCTGGGTATATGACGGAAGTTCGAATTGGCGCAACATGAGTCAATAGCGTAACCAATTATTCCTCCTTCGCATATCTGCGAGGTTATACCATAGGTTTGCAACATTCCATAATTCCAAAAATACACAAAATACTGTAGTTCAAATAATGCCAAAAACCTTCTTATACATCCTTCATTCAAGATTACTCAAAATATAAATTGCCATCCGAATCAAGTAAAGTTAGATATACTTCCAAAGAGATAACACAACTTCCAGGAAGTTCAGGGCTGTCTTGGTGCATTCCATCATCCATAGATCTAAATGAGCCATCGATTCTCGAATCGAAGATGCGTTATCGGGCTCAATATGTATGTATATATATCACTTTCTTGTGGACACGACAACTACCGCAATCACGTTGAATTCTTGACATAATATGTATCCCTTTAAGATCTCAGTCGAGTTCGTTAATGGGCAAAATCGGTCGAAGGGGTTGAAGGTGGGGGGCTTTTTTTCTTTCGAAAAAGTGAAATATCGCTATAACTCTTTTAATATGTGAATATCGAATCCATTCAAAGTTTATACTATGTGTCGGATAAGGGCGAATAATTTATGTTTGAAAAGTGTTTGATAGCACCAACCGTTGACCAAAGGAGTGGGAAAAAGTGGGTTTTTCGGGAAACGTTAATCATATCTCTCTTAATAGGCACAATATCAAAACCGTACAAAATGGACAATATTCCCCTAATAATTACCTAAAACTTTTGTCTGAAAGAGTTTTTATATGACCCGCCATTACGCCAAGGGATGAGAAAAATGATTTCGGAATTATAAGGAAATGCCATCAGACATCAGAGGTTGCCATGACAACGCTACTAAATTGATCAAGGATGAGCCATCAGAGGTTGCAATGACAACGCCACTGCACGAGATCACATTCAGTTTTCCACCTGTCTCCGTGGGAAGCAGCTTCGGTATCATTCTGAACTCCTATGCCCAAGGTCGCGGGTTCAAACCCGGCCGATGTCGTCGGATTTTTAAGAGCATTAAAAACCCTCAGTATTCCTTCCTTCGGAGGGGAAGTTCCAACGTCCGTTGCCAGTTGCTAGTTGCCGTGGCATCTAGTAGCCAAGTTCACAGATAGGTGTCGTTGACGGAAGCAAAATTAGCAACTAATAATAATACTAATTATGTTTAAGAACTGATCAGTGAAAATGTTATATGCAATAATTATGTCCGCGATATGGAGTAAAGCAATGGTTTGGAGCTGTGGACATCTGTGTTGAGAAGAATGGCAGCCAATATGAAACAAGATAAGTAGCGATTTTGATTATGAATGTGTCATAGTTTTATGGGTTGTTATTGTTAAGGTTATTATACAGTAGATTAGCATTATCTAGTGTTAGACCATGAGTTTAGATCACATAAGTTAGCCAGGTATATCCGTGACGACGCGCCGTCAATAGTTTGGATCTCTGAAGATGCTTAGCGAGAAAAATGTTCACAGATCGTACAAATTGTAATATAGTAGGAGTGTATATTGTTTCCTGTGTTTAATATATGTATTGCAGCTCGTCGGAAAGGTGAAGGAGAGAGCAGCGCATGTGAATTAAGTGATAGAGAAATATGAATAAGAAATGTGGATACGATAATCACACAGGTTATTAGCGACCTAAGAATATCGGGGGTGATAAAATGTATGTATGCGTGACTCCTGACGTTATTATTTTTGATACATAGATGTGGTATTCAATATCTAGTTGCTGAACCCTTAAATGTATGCCTAAATTTAAGTATTCCAATATTTTATTTCTTCAGCTCTAATACAGCCCAGTTGAGGAAAAGTTGGTCTTATTTGGAAATAGCAGTCTGCCAGTTGAACAAAGCAATCTTGTCGATGTCGCCAGCTAGACAACGGCCGAGTTAAATATAGCCGATTCCAGGAATAAGAGAAAGGCAGTTGGCGAGCTGAATGTCCGTTGCCCCATGTTCAAACGTGAGGAGCTGAGTTTCCTTGTCTGGAGGAAGATAGAGCGAGAGCGAAGGGTCCCAGGCGTGAGAGTTGGAGAAGGTCAGCTCCCTGGTGACACTAATTATTTGAATGAACAACCAATTACAGCGAGACGCCACTTTTTGGCGCGGAAGAGTTTGCCCGCGAATTCGTGAAAAAGTGTGTTGCCACGATGCGAATTTATACACGCGAGTGTCAATTGAATGTGCTGATTTTTATGAGCTGTTTGAGATGTGTCTGAAGTCTGTGCGACTATTATTAATATTTATTGCGGAGCCGACTACCCCTTCCTACTGGTGTCTTGTTAAAACATATAAATACTAGGTCTGTGAATAGACGCTACACACCACTTCTGTTTGAGCTGAGGCTCTACACACCGACTTATCGAAGCTGAGACTTTATAGTGTGTTACTCTGTTCGTGGACGAGGCACTTCAAATACTCTAACTTTTGAGAGTGCTATGGCAGCACATAGGAGTGTGATATGTAATTGTGCTGTATGTCGTGCAGCATATTTGATAAGAGTGTATGTGTATTAGATGGAGACTATCCACAAAGTATAGGGAAAGTCTGCAGCACTGCAATCGAACTCTTTGGGCGAATCGAGTAGCTCATTATGCAGTCCAGATAGAAGCCTGGTGATAATAATAATAACTTTACTTCTACAGCAAGATGTTCGTCTCCAAGAAGAAAGAAATGGACCATGTCATATCCTACGCTATGATGTCTAGTATCATGGGCCAGATACAATGATGGATGATGACGACGGTGCTATCACGGCACCGGGCAGATTTGGAAGTGTTGAGTACTAATTAAATTTATTTAATTTTGGACGGGTGGAATCATGATAAATATTGGGGAATTTGTCTTGTATATAATTTTCGCTTCGCTGTGCGTAAATGGAAATTCGTTTCGCTGACATAATTATTTCTTTGCATCACGTGACATTTTGTTGTAAAAAGTAGATTTTTCTTGTGTGTTTTTCTCGTGGCTTTAGCCTTTGTGTTTGCTCTCATGTTGCTCACGCACATGAACGCGAAGCGCTATCGAGATTATTTACGGCTGAAATGTTGGATGGGGGCGATAAATGGATCTGTGTTAAATAATAATGTTAGACATTGGGGGGAATTTCCCGTCTTTGGATTTATGATTAATCAGGCAAATGCTAGTATTGTTTTTGCTTTGTGCAACTTTGGTTGTCACAGAAGGCCGTCCGCCTGTCTGTAGTCATATAATTTTTGGTATTTTGTTTTGGTTATCTATTCTTGGTCTGGAGTACATATGGGGTCATTCTGGTCAAGCCTAGAGGATGATGCGTGTGCTTTGTGTGATATTTTCTCGAGTAGTGACCAGATTTTGGACATGGTGATCCAGTTACCGTTGCTACTAATGTGTTCAGTCTGCGTAACCCGAGGGGCCCATATGCTGAAATTTGAATCTTGACACCCAAGGGGGTTTGTCAAGAATATGATGGTTGTTGATGTATTTTGTCTCGCGTTTTCAAGACCCAGGAGGCTATGCTACGAATTCAGGCATGAGTCTTGAATATTGTTCACACATAAAAGCACGTTTGAGAGCTTGAAACGACCTTAGTACCCAGATCCTGGAATGTTGATAGCGATAGCGCGAGCGCTATGCGTTCTTGTTGTTAATGAGTTAAATGTCTTGCCTGATAAATTATAAAATATTTCTTGAATTAAATGGGGAGTATCCATACTGCTATATAACTAGTTTCAGGCCGTATTAATCGAAGTGTTCCTTGTAATTATTTTATTCGCCTGTTGAGGCATGTTCTCGTTATTGTTGTTGTAGACTTGGCTGGCTTGCTGCCAAGTCTCGTAAAATGTCAATTTAAAGGTAGCATACGGTGGACCAGATACTTGTATGTCACGTGGTTGCTTTGTGTGGATTTGTATGACTTAAGACCGCCTGAGCGGCTGTCGATAATTGTAAATATGCAAGTCGTGTATTATTGTTGTTTATATAAGAGTTAGAAAGTGTGTCAGCGTATTTAATTTTGTTTTAGCCATTTAGTGTTTGTTTTCCCATAATTGCCATGATCTCCAACTCGCAGAACGGGAATTCATGACTTAATCGTTTGATCGAACGGAAGTGAATTCTCGTCAAGTACTCACATATTTCACTGCCCGACAGCGCACACATATCACATAAACATGTTAGTAGTGTGGTAAGGACAGAGCTGCTCCACTTAGGAAGTTGTGAGCCCCTGCGACCTTGGAATGGAAGGAGCCATGCTAGGAGGGCGTGCTTGGATTCGTTTTTTTCGTCTCGTTGTGCTCTTTACGGGAATGTAGGTGTCGAAAAGGTGAAGTTAGGGTTTTGGGTCAAAACATGCGTTTTTCACATTTTTGCTGATTTTTGGAAAACGGGCCATGCTAGGAGGGCGTGCTTGGATTAGTTTTTTTCGTCTCGTTGTGCTCTTTACGGGAATGTAGGTGTCGAAAAGGTGAAGTTAGGGTTTTGGGTCAAAACATGCGTTTTTCACATTTTTGCTGATTTTTGGAAAACGGGCCATGCTAGGAGGGCGTGCTTGGATTCGTTTTTTTCGTCTCGTTGTGCTCTTTACGGGAATGTAGGTGTCGAAAAGGTGAAGTTAGGGTTTTGGGTCAAAACATGCGTTTTTCACATTTTTGCCGATTTTTGGAAAACGGGTCATGCTAGGAGGGCGTGCTTGGATTCGTTTATTTCGTCTCGTTGTGCTCTTTACGGGAATGTAGGTGTCGAAAAGGTGAACTTAGGGTTTTGGGTCAAAACATGCGTTTTTCACATTTTTGCCGATTTTTGGAAAACGGGTCATGCTAGGAGGGCGTGCTTGGATTCGTTTATTTCGTTTCGTTGTGCTCTTTACGGGAATGTAGGTGTCGGAAAGGTGAACTTAGGGTTTTGGGTCAAAACATGCGTTTTTCACATTTTTGCCGATTTTTGGAAAACGGGTTATGCTAGGAGGGCGTGCTTGGATTCGTTTTTTTTCGTCTCGTTGTGCTCTTTACGGGAATGTAGGTGTCGAAAAGGTGAAGTTAGGGTTTTGGGTCAAAACATGCGTTTTTCACATTTTTGTCGATTTTTGGAAAACCGAAAACGTGAGAATGACGTGTGTGATAGTATTTATTTCGTCTCTTTATTCTCTTTACGTGGATATAGACATGAAAAAGGTAAAAAGCTGGAAACATGGTTTTCTTATGGAAAAGGTGTTTTTTTTTGTTCATTTTCGCGTTATTTGGAAAACGAATGAGGCGATTTTTATGATGGGCATGTCGATGTATTTGTGTCGTTGTTCAGTTTACGGGAATGTAGGTATGGAAAACCTGAAATCATGGTTTCCGTCATTTTTTTTCGAGATCGTTGAGGAAAACGGGGAAAAAGTAAGAAACCAGATTTGAAGTCACGTTAGGTTATGCGCTTTGATGTTAATAAAACACTTATGCATTATTATTATTATTATTTGTCTTGACTGGTCAGGGCTCACACGCAGAGAGAGAACTTGCTTAATGCAATGAGAATTGAAAGCATTGAGACTGACCCACGGCGATCCAGACAGACACAGGTCTTATCATCGTACGTGCCTCGCAGCAGAGAGAGATAACAGCCTGTTGTTCACATGCAGGTGGCTGTTATCTGACCCAGACGTGTTACCCGATATCTCGATGAAGGACAAACAGCTCTGTCGAAAAGCTGATCATTGCATTCTCACGCATACTCATGCAGAGATTGCAAAAGCTTGTGAGAATCGGTCTGACTTGTGCGCTCCATGACATCCTACTCATAGGAACAAAAAAAAAAGTAAAGTGTTAACTTTGCATCTTGTTGAGGAGACATATATGTTCTGAGGGTAAGAGAGACTCATCATTCTCGTGTTCATCTTTGAAGGTGACGGATGCAAGTGCCTTATGCTCTTTGTGAAATATTACGTGAACTGCGGCCATACTTGTACTAAGGTAGGTTCATTATTGTTAATTATGGCATGATTGGTTTTATTGTTATTTTGTGTAGGCATGAAAAGTAAGTTAGTGACTGATGGTATTTTTGAGGGATTTCGTTTGTTGCAGATTTTTAAAAACAACATTATTAAGTCTGGGAAAGCAGACAGAGAGAGACAGTGACAGTGACAGTGACAGTGGCGGCAAAGAGCACATTTGCTGAAAGTATTATAATTCATTATATGGTGAGTACATGTTGTTCCATTACTTTTATTGTTGTTGTTGTTGTTAAATGTATGTCATTTATTTCACGGAAATTTATATACTTATGGCGTGTATTTATTATTGTTTCAGAATGAAGATATATATGGAGTGAATAGGTTTTAACTACCTTGACGCTTTCGATATTAAAAAAAGAGGTGAGTCTTTGTAAATGACTTTGTTATTTTCGAGTGAGTGTCTTATTTATGTGTGCACACTTGAAACCTTTTGTTTTTAGTAAGTCTTATGAATGAATGAATGAATGAATGAATGAATGGATGAATGAATGAATGCACATGTTTAATGTATATAACCATGACTAATAACGGATTGTATTGGTTTGTTTTTCAGATAAATCATTGGAAACAAAAAACAAGATAAACCTTGTCGTTGATATTAAAACTATATCAACTTTGTTGGTGATCATTTCCTGCTGGGGGCCCAAATTACTACAACCATTGTCTACCTGTGAACGAGATTGTGTGTGCCAGTCAGTAAAAATCGATAAGCGTGGTCGTTTGGAATTGCAGATTTTGGATTAACCTATTTTAAGGTAAGGGTTGCACGTTTATTAGTCCATTTTATAATCATGTCTATATCAGAGAGTAAAGTGTTAGTGTGGCAGCCTTTGGCCAAATGTTTCAAAACGCGAGTATGCTCAGGCCGAATTTACAATGCGATTCACTGTCTGTCGCCTAAAGATTTTGTGGAATTATGTTTTCCCATTTTTTTGAGCGAATGTGAACAAGGCTTAAGATTGCATCAGGCTTTAAAAATAAACTTCGAACTACTATGTGAATTTACATTGATAAAAAATAATGTTGAAGAGAAACACACCTTCAACCTTTGTACAAAAATGGAGAAAGTACTGATAGCCGATAATTTGGAAACGTGGTATCAGGAGAAAGCTATTCAAGCGCTTATCACTAAATTTGATAAGTTGCAACAGGGTCCCAGTGGCTTGGCCCTCAATAGCATTGCCTATTTGCAAATCAATATTTGTAAATACAATCCATTGAATGCAGGAAGTAGCTATATTGCCACACCGAGCTTTATCGCTTCCAGAAAGGCAGTGATCAACATACGCAACAAAGACGATTACTGCTTTTTGTGGAGTATAGTTAGCTGTCTGCAACCCTGTGAAGACACACATGGTGATAGACCAGGGAAGTACAAAGAATTGTTTAACCGCATGAAACAAACTCTCAATCTCGAGCGTGTTTCATTTCCCATGCCTCTAGATAAAATTCATTTATTTGAGAAAGATAATCCAAATTTCTCTTTCATGGTGTATGGCATCGAAGGATCCAACATTGTGGGCCCCTTGTATGCCACCAAACAGGTAAAGCAACATCACATTCACCTGCTTTTCCTGTCTGATGGGGATAAAAGCCATTACTGTTGGATAAAGAATTTAAGTAAATTGGTGAGCAGCCAAGTGTCTAATCATGATGGTAAGAAACATATTTGTGAGCGCTGCCTTCAGTATTTTCAAACTAATGAACTTTTGAAACAACATACGGAAGACTGTGAAGGGCAGACGGCAGTAAAGCTAGTCTTGCCCGAAGGAAATGACGCAGTCTTAAAATTTAAGGCCACTAATAAACAAGACATGATACCATTTACTGTTTACGCTGATTTTGAGGCCCTTACTGTTCCCATTCAGGGATGTGAACCAAGCCCCCATACAAGCTCAACCTATCCAGTGCAGAAACATGAGCCTTTTGCCGTAGCCTATTATGTTGTCTGTCACTATGATAATTCACAATGTGAGTATGTAAGTCATAAAGGTCAGGATTGTGCGCGGTGGTTTGTTGATCAAATGGCGGCTTTAGCAGGCAAAGTAGAAACTATTTTGAACAACCCTGTACCAATTCAGATGAATGACGTACAGCAAAGAGAATATGATCAAGCCACCACCTGCCACATATGTGAAAAGCCAATCTTAGGCGGAGAAAAAAAAGTAAGAGACCACTGCCACAGGACAGGGCATTTTAGAGGTGCTGCCCATAACGAATGCAATTTGAAGTACTCTACACCTCGCTTCCTCCCTGTCTTCTTACACAATTTCTCCCGGTATGACCTTCACTTCATTGTAAAACAATTTGCTCATGTAGATAAGAGCAAATTCAGCATTTTGGCTAAGAACCATGAGAGCTTTACCTCACTTTCATGGAGAAAAGGAAGCATGAGCATTCGCTTTCTCGACTCATTCAAGTTTATGTCTAGTTCGCTGGATAGTCTTGTGAAAGGCTTAAGCGAAGATGAGTTGAAACATACCCATTCCCACTTTACGGATACAAATCAATTTAAATTGTGTGTTCGTAAAGGCCATTTTCCATACGATTATGTGGAAAGTTACGAGGTGCTTGAAGAAACGACTTTGCCGCCAAGAGAAAAATTCTTTTCTCAATTGACTCAAAGCACCATCAGTGAAGAAGACTATGCCCACGCACAGCATGTTTGGCGAGTGTTTGGCATAGAAACCATGGGCCAGTATGCTATGCACTACTTAAAATTAGAGGTGTTGTTGTTGACCGACGTTTTTGAAACGTTTCGTCAGCTATGTCACACGATTTATGGCCTTGACCCCGCCCACTACTATACCAGTCCAGGGTTAAGTTGGGACGCCGCCCTCAAATTTACCCACATTGAGCTTGATTTACTGACGGATCCCGATATGGTACTCATGATGGAAAAAGGGATTCGTGGGGGATTCGTATCGCTCAATCAGCGACATGCCAAGGCAAATAATCATTACATGCCTGATTATTGTCCCGAAGAACCAGAATCCTATCTAATGTATTTCGACGTAAACAATTTATACGGTCACGCTATGAGTCGACCACTGCCGTACAGAAACTTTGTCTGGCTGTCTGAGGATGAAATTAAAGATTTTAATGTGCATAGCGCTAGCAAGCAACAGGACGTAGGGTATGTTCTTGATGTCGACTTAGCTTATCCCCCCCATCTCAGACAGCGTCATGGTGATTTCCCCTTTTGCATAGAGAAAATGGTGCCGCCCGAGAGTAAGGGCAATCATAAGAAATTGATGGGTACCTTGTATGATAAAAATCACTATGTGTTGCATATTGACATGCTGGTAGAATGTTTAGCTCAGGGCTTAACCCTGAAAAAAATCCATAGAGGTATTTCTTTTTGTCAGAAACCGTGGTTGAAACCATACATGGATTTAAATACCAGTCACAGACAAAGTGCCACTCAGCCATTTCAAATCAATTTTTTTAAACTGATGAATAATTGTATCTATGGCAAGAGTTTGGAAAATGTACGGCAGTATAGGGACATTAAATTGGTCAATACATGGCATGGCAGATGGGGGGCTCAAAAATATATTGCAAAACCAAATTTCAAATCTTTAAACATTATTGATCATGATCTACTGACTATTGAACTTGCCAAAACTAAAGTGGTCATGAATAAGCCTATCTATTTAGGCCAAGTCATATTAGATTTTTCAAAATTGCACATGTATAAATTCCATTATGGTTTTGCAATACAGCGATTTGGTACCATTTCCTTGTTATATACAGACACGGATAGTTTTATTTACCATATCCATGACTGTGATCCGTATATCGTTATGAAACAAAACCCAAAATGGTTTGACACGTCCTCGTTTAGTGACAAGAACGTGTTCGATATCCCCCGTCTGAACAAAAAAGAAATTGGTTTAATGAAAGATGAGTGTTCAGACACCATGATGACTGAGTTTGTAGGTCTCGCTCCGAAAATGTATAGTTTTCGACAGGTGGATCAATGCGAATCTATGCGAGCCAAAGGGATTAGCCAGCATGTGGTTAAACGTCTCTGTGTGGATGATTATTTACATGTCCTTCAGACCCACACAGCCATGGCACATAGTCAGTTTAGGATTCTCTCAAAAAATCATGATTTATTTTTAATGAAGCAGCGAAAACAAACACTCGCTTTGTTAGACGACAAGAGACAGTGGTGTCAGGATATGATGACAAGCGTCCCATTTGGTTACAACCAGTAGTGGTTGTAGCTATTGTTGTTGTACAACACGGCAAGTGTTTGGTTTGGTTGCTATCAAATGTGAGATGCCATCTTGAGCCTCGGAATAAAAATAAAAAAATTGTAGTGTATCATATAATTTTTGTTTTTTAACCTGCGTGCATGGGTGTATGCATGGATGTGTGAATGCCTGTAAATAGTTGTACATAAACTGTATGTCTTGTGCTATTTGCCTGTCAACGCTTAAAGAGAGCCATGCATCAACGTTTCCATGGTTCACTGTGCACAGGCTAGATTAAAAACATGTTGACTTCTTTAGGTTAGGTTAGGAAAAAAAACAAGTAGCCACCCTCACTATTGTTGTCGCTTAGTAGGCCTCATGTTTCAGCAAAGTGACCATTCACCCTCAGTAGGCACAGATTAATAGGCCAACTAGGGTGTGGCTTAGTAGGTCTCATGCAAGAACAAAAGAATAATAATCTGCTGCTTTTTACTGTGCACAATCTCTCACTTTATGGCTAGAGTTATGAGTGGTGATATATTTGAAAAACAACACCAGTCCAATATCTGAACAGAAATTGTTTTTTTAACCTGTTGCATGTTATGTTTGCCGCCTACAGCTAAAGGAGTCAACAGACAGCTGGTTATTTATTTGTGTTTTGCTTATTTTTTATTTTATTTTTTGCCATTGACTTAGGGGACAGACAGTGTATATAGTACATTGTTTTTTTTTTATTTATTCACTTAGTAAACAGCAACGACTACTTTTCAGATTCAATCATGATCCACGGTGAAGATCGTTTTATCGTCACAAAACACACCACGTTCAATGAATATGCCACGATGGTGTCTCATAATCCTCAACGTGTGGCCTATCCTTTAGAATATAGAAACACGAAAGTACGCATTGACACCATGTTTTATGACATCATTATGGATGATGACATAGTTTATGACCCAGGGCATCACTTTTGTAAATCCTGTATGCTAAATTTTGGCTTTGAAAATAATGTATCCACACAAGTGATTCATAAAGCATGGTATGGTTTAACCATGAATCAAGTGATTGTTAAATTAGCTGACGAGGATCATTTTCCAGATTTCTGGTGTACAATATGTACAAAACCCCTGTTTAATGTTTATTTTCCAATAACTTCTCAAATGTTTTGTTTTCATTTTTATAAATTTCCTGCTGAGGAACCAATCACTTCGTATCGACAACAAGCATTTCGCCAACTTTGTCTTGGCTTACCTATCAATCAATATTCGCCTCATAGAATGAGATTTGTTAGAAACTAGCCACATGATGTCATGATTATCGCTTTTTTTGTTTACATTCGGCTTTCAGGTGCATACTTGACGTTTAGAATACATTTGGCTATTTTGTTTGTTTGTTTTAGTTTATCGTGTATTCACGTTGATAAACACATACACACTGGTTTAAATTTGTAGTTTTGAATTTTGTTTTGTTGGATGTAGACATGGTTATTAAATGCATAGCGTGTTAACTTTGCCTTTTTATAGGTTACCAAAAGCATTCCATGTTTGCTCTTAGTATTTGTTGATACTATTTATTTAACAGAATGTTGTGTGAATTTGCACAACAACAGAGCAAACGAATACACGTCATTCGACTAGGGAATGATAGGCTAATTCCCATTCACAACAGAGACAAGCATTTACCTCCAAGAGAGAGAGATCTTGAAAATGATTCACACACTTAATTTTGATAAAACATTTCCTATTAAATAATTTTCCAAATGTATGTTTTGACTGAAAAAAATATTTTTGTAAATTTATCCAATACTATCTATCTACAACTAGAGGTCATAAACACTCAGGATTAAAAAAAACAACACACTTTGATGTACAAAAGTTATTGTTGTTGTAATATAAGAACGAGAGTGTTAGAAAGTAACACTCTTTTCTTTGGTTATAGACAGCCATGGACGCCTTGAACGCCATTGGTCAAGATTGTGGCTTTGCACGCAAGAAAATGAGTGAATTGCCTACACAAACACCCTTTCGCATACATAAAATTCAAAAACTGATAACCAAATTTGGTGAACGAGCTCTTTGCATTTGTCAAGACTTTGAGACATTTCTTCCCACACGATTTAATAACCTACCTGATAATGTCATGGAAGATGTCAATTCCAGTATTCACCCTGTCTATTTAATTTATGAGGGTGAAAAAAATAATCGATGCATGGTTCGTTTTGTAAAAATTGAAAACGAATAATCATTTTACGCTAGCCGTAACTTTTTTGTTTATTCATGCCCTACTCTTTAATAACTATAATAAAATAAAATTATTTTTTGGGTTCAACAGTTTGACGTTTATTAATTGTTGCTCAACGTTTACCATGATAAATAATAATAAAAATAAATTTTCAAAACTTATGCTTAATGGTAGATTTTTTTGTTTGTTTATAGGTTTAGTACAATTACCATGTATATATAATTTTTTATAATAATAATGATGAAACTATTAGTTAAAATAATGGACTTTTGTCCTTTTTTATTGTTTGTGATTTAAAATAGCATTTATAGCAATTTTTAAGCAATTTTTATTATAATTTATAATGATCAAATTCTAGTAACATGTTATTTTATTCAATAATAATAAGCGTTTAACAAAAAAAACTGGTTCTAGAGTAGATAAAAGATTTCATGCTGTCATTCGTTCTGCTAGACTGGCATTTGAAGCTGATGAATAATGATGGACTTTTGTCCTTTTTTTTTGATTGTTTGTGATTAAAAAAAATAGGTTTAGTATAATTACCATGTATATATAATTTTTTATAATAATAATGATGAAACTATTAGTTAAAATAATGGACTTTTGTCCTTTTTTATTGTTTGTGATTGAATAAATAGATTTAGTACAATTAGTAATATTTTTTTAACGATGCACTGCTGTCCCTTTTTTATTGTTTGTCATTTATAATTATAATAATGAAACTATGAGTGAATAATAATAATAATGGAAAAAAAACACAACATGGACTCTTGTCTTTTTATTTATTTTTTGTCATGATAACAGTGATACTATACATTTTTTTAAATAAATTCATTACGTTAAAGTCCATATCTAGATAAAAGTAATTTGCTCTTCATAGCACCAATCACTATAAATGCTGCCATTCGTTCTGCTAGACTGGCATCTGAAGCTGTTAATCGTTGCTTGGCAATGCTTAACAAGACTTTGTCGGCAATGCGTCTTAGTGTGGGATCACTGTTTTCATAGGCTTTATCATGATTAAGGCATGCATGATCCAAAGCATTGATTCCCATATCCCCTCTCCTCAAACGATCTTCAAGACGAGTACCAGGGCCGCAAAAGCTGTAAGCAGGTAAGTGAGCTTCGAATGGTAAGTTTTTAATAATGTTATCAATAATTCCATGGCCAGTACACCTGGGACATAGAGGTTTCAATCGGTGAAAAACACTTTTTTTGTTGTTCTTCTTGTTCTTTTTCTTCTTCTTCTTGTTGTTGTTGTTGTTGTTTGTCGGCGGCTGCTGACGAGCATGGTAGGTGGTGGTTGTTTTCCGCATGACAGCCATGGAATGATGAAACAATGTCTTTACAATGAGTTTTATGTCCATGATATAATTTCATTAATTGGCATGTGGCACACTGTCGAATGGAAGGTATTTTTGCCATGGTTAATTGCTTGTGATGGGAAAAATGACTGCATGGTTGTAGTTCACTCAATACAGAGTCGTTAGTCCACTCGGCAGGCGCCTTTTCCCAAATTTCTTTGACAGCGTTGGCAGCAACATAAAAAAGGAATGATTTAGGTAGTGCTAATAATTCATGTTGTGTAAAGCTAATCAGTTTTTTCTTGCACACAAAGAATTTTCCAATAGCCTTGTCGATTGTAGTGGCGTCCATGTCTATAACGTTGATGTTATCACCTCACGTGTGCACGTCTCACTGCTATCATTGGACGATACACTTTCAGTTTTAATTTTATTGAACAACTCCCAACATGCACTCGTGGTGAGCCAATGAAACAATTGCCATGCATGCGCTAAGGCTTTATTCTGAATATTGTCGCAAGGACAAGTGTCCATGAGCGTTTGCAGGGATGGACAACCCAGATCTAAAAGGTCAATACATTGACAGTGAGAGGGTAGAAATGGTTCAAGCCACTGGCGTTTTTCACTCCCTTTAACAAATAAGACATTGGCCGAGGACAAATGGGCTTTCATGACAATGTCAAGATACTTGTAAGAAATATCACCCTTGTTCCATGCTAACTGCAAATGATTTTCAATCCATTGGCTCTGTTTTTTATCTTTTTCACTAAGCAACTCGAAAGCATAGGGAGGTTTAAACACCAAATGAATAGGGTTTGACACCCAAAACGTACTACAATCGATAAAAGCGACTTCCTTAAATATAAATTTGTTGTCTGCAATTTTAAACCCCTGACAATCCACAATGAGTGTACGCATCATGCTTTTTTTTTATTTTTACTTGTTACCTCATTGACGTCTAATCAACAACTAACCCATGCCATGGTTTAACATGGCAAAGTCAAAGGACTTTAGGGGAAAAAAGGAACAAATGAATTGAACAACAGCTAAATATTTTTTTGAGGTTTTATTCATATAAAAAAAAACTTACACTTTTATTACAAAAAGTTTGTTGGCTTAATTTGGAACAGCATTCAAATGAATAGTTTGCACATACGGTCCACAGGTATCTCCTAGTTTTGCAGGGTCTGGTACAATAACAGGATAATTCAAACTCCATGGAATATTGCCCACATCATAGCGATTGAGGTAAGGGCAGGATGGACTCCATCGCTGATGATCGCTAAAGGGTCGATCCCCTATTTCCCAGTTTCCAATTTCAATGTTGCAAAAAATACACTTGACCACATCCCCACGTTTTAAGTAATAAAATCCGCTCGCAGCCAATTCTCCACAATCCATAAAGGGAACTGTCCATGCTTTAAAAGTTTTCAGACGATTAAATTCACATTTTAAATTCCATGGTTTGTCTGTCACGTTGTTATTGCTGTTGCTTATTGAGGGACACATGATGTTTTTTGTTGTCGTATGTGCGCACAGTGCCAGAGCGCAACAGATACTGTGCATGCAGACGCTTATCATTAATCCCATGAATGATGATCTTTTTTTTTCACTCGACCACACATGGCTTACATGCTGGTGACATAATTGGACAAAGGATGATATTTCACTTGTCTAGCATGAATAATCAAACAGTAGGCGCTGGTATGGTCTGGGACATTTTCTTGTGTTTCAAAATCTATCCTTAAATCAATGGTGGTGATTTTCATAGATTCTTCTAGATACGAACAGTCGAAAATAATCAGTGGTGCTTTTGCTTTAAACCCTTGTGGCGACAACATAGGACAATCCGGTTTTTCATAATAAGACGATTGAAATTTAGCGAACATGTCATAAAGGGGACCAAACTTATTTTTTGAAAAATTGAGTTCCAACCCCTCATAGGGAAAGCAAACATTATTTAAAAATAGTCGTATATTTCTCAAGTGAATGTGATCAAACAAGGTGACATCTTTGCTTTGTTGGTATTTTCTATTGGTTTGAAAACCAATAATAACATAGAGGGGTCTCTCGGTAGAGCGAGCCGATTTGACACTCCAACTATGAGTGTCAGTGGTAGGTAGCAAGGGGTATTCATGCAGACACCAACTTCGAAAGGCGATAGGCAAGGCTTTATCTTTTTGCACTAAATTTAACATGCTTAGCTTTTTACGATCCGATAGCGTCACATGGGGCACTTTCCATAGTAATCGAAGCAGTTGAATTTTTGAGTCTATCACTTGGTCAGAGGCTCCTTTCAGCGCATTATAATCACTGCGGTCTCTCACTAGATACAAACTTTGTCTTGCGTTTAAAATAATACGCTTGTGATCTTCGGCAAAGCCAAGGAGTAATTTTAAGGGTAGGAAGCCTGTAAAAGTGCCATCGGTATGAACTAGCCAGTTATTGCTACTGTTGGGACACCATCCTGCCATAGAAAGCATTTTACTTTCCTCCTCGCTATAGGATGGATATAATTTCATAAGACTAGTCATGCCCACATTTCGAGTCATATCTATGACAATATCATTTATCACATAACGTACTTCAGAAAACAGAAAAGCCAAACCATGATTCGCCAACGCAGACGTTGTGGGCGTACTGCCATCTGCTTTCATTAATTTACCCTCAATTTGAAGGACACTTTCATGAGGTAGAGTAAAAATATCTTGATTGTTAATGATGAATTGAATCTCGTCATTGTTATTCAGTCCTGTTGCTTGAGGTTGATAGGAATGCATATCAATGCGCACGACGCCATCTTCCACTTGTATGGGATTTAACACTTGCAACAGCTCTTTGTTCATGATTGGGGTGTAGCGTATAACCAAGGCGTTGTAAGCGTTGTCGGTTTACCCGTGTCAACCGTTTCATACACGGCGGGCAACTAACCGACCTCGTTGACGTTGTTGTTGCTTTATAGATAAATTTCATAGCGTCTTTAAAACCAACTTGTAGGTCACAGGGGTGTTGGCGTCCAAAGCAATCAGTTGTTGGTTTCTATTCACTAAGCGTAAGGTAATATTACTAATATCACTGACACACACAGGATGATAGAGAACCACTGAAGGGTTTTCACGAATAATATAGCCGCAAGGAGAGGTGACAATAAAATCATACAGGGAATGGCTTTGTTCTTGATTCGTAAATACGTCTCTAATAATATTGCAAGTTACAGAAATGTGATGGTCCTCGATGAATTTCACTGGATAATCTGATTCATGGGGTTGCTGAGCTGCCAACACTCTTGGTTTAAATCCTAATAAAGGACCAATAGAATGAACTCGTGTTTCAAAGTCAATGTTAAACGTAGAGAAAATACGACAGCGATGAGTTATTGTATTGGCTGTAAGTTCAAATTTGTGTGTCCCATCCGCAAATGGTTTGACACCAAATTGTTTTATCATCGACACGCTAATGGCCTCATGCACATCGTCTATGGTATAACCTCCAGGGGGTAGTGTCAACATATAATCATCATAATAAAATTTGTCATTAATATCCAGTTGAATATTGTAAATTCTGTTGTAACTTTCCAAAGAAATTAATCCTAGCATATAGGATTGTTCGGAATGCAATTCAATGGGAGGGAAAAAATCCAGGGACACTTCAGGCCCGCGACTGTGCACGGTAAAGGTCTTGGCGTTGACATTCATAATGATGAAACTGTTGGCTTAACGCGACCTCTTATATAAAAAATGTAAACTCAAACGGCCACACTCTTGACTGTCAAAGGTTTGTTGACGATTCACATTATAGAATATCTTTACCCGGTTTCCCAAATAACGTAGCAACTCGATCGGGGGTGGTAAATTTCCATAACTGTCAAAGTACCATACTGTGGAACCTTGTTTCACGTAGGCTACAAAATGGGTTCCTGGGCCTGCATCATCATCTAAATTCATCATGGCTCGTTCTTCTTTCCACGGTGCTTTAGGTAATTCATTTCGCATAAATACACCTCGAAAATGAGAAATCTTTAGTTGTTTGGCATAGCTTTCCACTTCTTCATGGGTCATGGCATGACGAGGCAGTTGGCTTAAGCGCTTATCGATGATGGACATTTTTTTTTCTTAGACGGTAGGCCACTACCTTGTGGATAAAAGACTGGCTTTAAAGGATTGCCATTTCTAGCTCCCATCGCAATGGCTTCTAACGTTTTATTGTGTCGCTCGCTTTCTTTGAGTTGTTGCTTGCCTTGCTCGACGGCTTTTATGGTTTTCGCTACAGCGCTGGCACCACCCAAAAGGGACCCCAAAGCTGCCAACCCTGCAAATAAAGCCGGCAAAAAACCCCCACGCTTAGCAACAGGAATGACTCGTCCAAGTTTTTGCTTTCTTCCTTTTCTTTTTATCGATACATGATGCTGCGATTTCGGAGATGTAGACAATCGCACCGCTTGTAAAGCTTTTTCGATAGCCACTCTTTTTAGATTTTTTTAGTTTTTTTACGTTTTAACACTGGGTGTGAGGCAGATCGACTTGGTTCCCGACCTGGCTTTTTTCTCTTTTTGAGATTTGTTTTTTTCATGTTCATAGCATATCTTTTTTTTACCATGCTACTACTTGGTGAACCTTTCACAGCAAACATTCGATAACAACTAACGTAGAGAACCTTATTTCATAGCAGTATATTCCAATTCTATATAAAGCGGGAAATCATTCACCGTTTTCCCAGCTTCCTTTTCCTCAAACGTAAGCATAAGATGAAAGGATAATTCATCTCCCACATTTACTCTTTGATGGTTGTGGGCCAACACTCTATCACCGTTTAGTTGTATTTTTAAATGTTTCTCATCAGGCATGGCATATTTAATATGAATGACACCATCATAATGCAGTCGATAACGACTTAAACCGGAAGCAAGCATATAGGTAAGATCATCATTCACCAGTGGTAGTGGTGGTGGGGAACGGTTTCTGTCATTGTCCAGTTTTTGATTTGACAGGTACACTAAAAATACAGATGGGACAAATTTATAAAGCCTTTTCATTTGATAGGTCACATAACGTTTCGTGCAGACATCATTTTCATCTCGAGGCTCTTGCACATCAATAATACGATGATGATTGGCTGAAAAGCCCTCAGCGGTTAGTCTCGGGGCCATGTGATAGACACTTTGCACTTTGCGATCGACATAGCTTTTTGTTGCCACCTCTCGTGACTGTTTTGACAAAGAGGCGGTCGTGGCCATAGTTACACGAGCTCTCCCAAACACGTCCATGGTGATAGACGTTAACTAACCTATCCTACTCACCGCTTGCCTATATATATAAAACTTATACACACATGAAAAAAACTCAGTCATCGACACAATGGAATTAATGAAACAACCCCATGCTTTGCCCGTCTCTGATTTGGTTTCAGAGCTATCACTGTCCGTGTGCGAACCTAAACGTCATGGCACCCTATTCCCATCTACCGTTCGATGTATTATGGTAGGGCCTTCGGGTTGTGGAAAGACCAATGTTTTGCTGAACATTATTACCCTCACCTCATGGCCTACGATTTCAAAATATTTATATTTTTGCCAAATCCTTGTACCAGCCTCTGTACGTGTATCTGGAACAAATTATGTCTTCGTTAAATAAAGAAGCCATGGGCTATTTTACATTCACCTCACCTCAAGATGTCATTCAACCAGACCGCATTCAACCAGATTCCATTATAATTTTTGATGATATTGCCACTCAACGACAGGCCATTATTCAAGAGTATTTTAGTATGGGACGCCATAAACAAGTGGATTGTTTTTATCTGGCTCAGACCTATTCCAAAATCCCCAAACAGTTGATTCGTGACAATGCCAATCTCATCGTTCTCTTTCGCCAAGACTCTAGAAATCTCTATCATATTTTTCAAGATCATGTGAATCCAGATATGTCCTTTACAGCTTTCACGCAATTGTGTGCTTCGTGTTGGAACCATCATCCCCATGCCTGTTTGGTCATAAATAAACAGAGTGAACGATGTGAGGGACGTTATCGCTTGGGTTTTGATCATTTTATTTCTGTTTAAAAAGACCCAGGGTTGGACATTTCCTGTTAGTGTGTCTTTACCTTTACCATGGCGAACGCCATAGGGTACAAGAAACATGTTCAAATCATGGAGCGTATTATTGAGGCACGAAATACGATTCGACATAAATTTCGTGAATTGCAACGTTTAAAAAACGTCAATCCTTTACCCATGATAAAACATGCTCCATCATCGGTTGATCCCATGAGATTTAAACCTAATGCTTCTGCTGCTACTGCTGCTGCTGCTACCTCTCAAACCAAACCCATAACAAGTTCAAAATTTACTCAAACAGAATCCACACGACAGGTAAAATCCTCCTCTTCCTCCTCCTCTAATGTTAGTGAACAAGAACATCAAGAACATGAAAAGAAAGAAGAAAAAGAGCATGAACAAAGTGAAAGTGACAGCGAAAGCGTATTTAGTCCTGAAAGAAAAAAGAAATCGTCACCCCTTCAACAGTTTCTAAAAACAAAACAAAAATCTTCCGTCATAGCGGCAACACCGTCTTCCTCCACATCGTCTCCGTTTTCACAAGTCTTGGCAACCCCTCAAAATAAAGCTCAACTCAAAAACATTTTAATCAAACATTATGGGGCAACCCTGGAACCGTATTTGACCCTTCTATTTATTGGAAAGACAGATACCACGTATGGTGTTCGCTATGAGAATGACAGTTTTAAAATTGGGGATTCATCCATTAAATTTGCTCGTACGAAAGCTGTCATTAAAAAGATCAACTATAAATTAACACCAGGTCTGTTAAAGCTGCTATTTTCTCGCACCCCCTCGACACAAGATTTTACGTCCGAGGACCTTGCTAAATATAAATCCATTTTATTAGACACCAACGCTCACAAAAGAAACTATAAATCCTCTCAGCAGGTCAATGCCAATATATCCCAAAAATATAAGACCATCATTGCAAACATCTTTGGTAAGCAAAAACATCACTCTGCCTCTGGTGTAAGGTTTAAGAAATTAAAACCCTACCTAGATATAACCTTTTGGAATAATCCCAATCAGTTAGTAGAGCGCTTATACTTGCTTCATGCATCAAAACAAGCTGGTCACACTGGACATGAGGCGGAAATCGCCCACATTGAACAACAACTCCGAGATGCTAAAATTATCATATAAGCCATCCCCCATCAAAGTGGGCATTGCTCATGAATTGCATAAACCAGCCCGACGCATTTATGAACGTCGTCGTGTCATTTCCAAATGAATCGATGAACTTTGGCAGGCAGACCTGGTTGAAATGATACCTTATTCTAACGTTAACGACGGTGTACGCTATATGTTGACTGTCATTGATGTCTATTCCAAAATGGCTTTTGTTCAACCAGTAAAAAATAAAACTGGTATCTTAGTTACAAAGGCCTTTCATCATATTATTGAACAATCAAAACGTCAACCTCACTTGTTACAAACCGACCAGGGGAAAGAATTTTTCAACAAGGATTTCTCCAGTTTTCTCAAATCTAAGGATATTCACCATTATGCCACCTATAGCAATCTCAAAGCTAGTGTAGTTGAACGCTTCAATCGAACATTAAAAAGTTATATGTGGAAAGAGTTTACAATACATGGTTCCTATCGATGGATAGACTGGTTACCTCAACTTGTGTCTCGCTACAACAACACCATTCATTCCACCATCGGCATGAAACCTCGCCTCGTCACCAAGAACCTACCCAGACTCAATAGACTGTTTAACCCTATAAAAAGGGTAGATCCAAGGCGACATCGCCTTAAAATTGGAGATTTTGTTCGCATTAGTAAACATAGAAGTGTGTTTTCAAAATCGTATACTCCACAATGGTCGACAGAAATTTTTAAAATTCGCCAAGTCAAGCTAGGTCAACCAGTGACGTATATCTTAGAAGATCAGAGCGGTCAACCCATTCAGGGACGATTCTATTATGAAGAAGTGCAAAAAACATTATATCCCAACGATTATCTCATTGAACGAGTAATTAAAGTCAAAGGTGCAAAATATTTTGTAAAGTGGTTAGGTTGTCCTTCCACGTATAATTCATGGGTCAATAAACATAATTTTTTGTAATAAAACCCTATTTAATTATTTTGAAAAAAAAAAATTAAAAAAAATGTATCATATGACATTTCATTATTCCCACCCTTTTGTTTATTACATGTCCAATAACCGCTTTGTTCGAGCCCATGCCAATCTGTTATCATGATGTTATACACTCACTCATTGTTTCAAACTTTGCGTTGCATGATGAGTCCATAATGAACCTAGGCTATGACATACACATTATAAATCCGCACACTGTATAATGACACCAGCCTCTTATCTCTCTCTGCTGCGAGGCACGTACAATGATAAGACCTGTGTCTGTCTGCTCGACATGGGCCAGCCTCAATGCTTTCAATTCTCATTGCATTAAGCAAGTTCTCTCTCTCTGCGTGTGAGTCCTGACCAGTCAAGACAAATAATAATAATAATGCATAAGTGTTTTACCATCATCAAAGCGCTTAACATAACGTGACTTCAAATCTGGTTTCTTACTTTTTTCCCCGTTTTCCTCAACAATCTCGAAAAAAAAATGACGGAAACCATGATTTGAGCTTTTCCATACCTACATTCCCATAAACTGAACAACGACACAAATACATCGACATGCCCATCATAAAAATCGCCTCATTCGTTTTCCAAATAACGCGAAAATGAACAAAAAAAACACCTTTTCCATAAGAAAACCATGTTTCCAGCTTTTTACCTTTTTCATGTCTATATCCACGTAAAGAGAATAAAGAGACGAAATAAATACTATCACACACGTCATTCTCACGTTTTCGGTTTTCCAAAAATCGACAAAAATGTGAAAAACGCATGTTTTGACCCAAAACCCTAAGTTCACCTTTTCGACACCGACATTCCCGTAAAGAGCACAACGAAACGAAAAAAACGAATCCAAGCACGCCCTCCTAGCATGGCCCGTTTTCCAAAAATCAGCAAAAATGTGAAAAACGCATTTTTTGACCCAAAACCCTAACTTCACCTTTTCGACACCTACATTCCCGTAAAGAGCACGACGAGACGAAATAAACGAATCCAAGCACGCCCTCCTAGCATGGCCCGTTTTCCAAAAATCGGCAAAAATGTGAAAAACGCATGTTTTGACCCAAAACCCTAAGTTCACCTTTCCGACACCTACATTCCCGTAAAGAGCACAACGAAACGAAATAAACGAATCCAAGCACGCCCTCCTAGCATGACCCGTTTTCCAAAAATCGGCAAAAATGTGAAAAACGCATGTTTTGACCCAAAACCCTAAGTTCACCTTTCCGACACCTACATTCCCGTAAAGAGCACAACGAGACGAAATAAACGAATCCAAGCACGCCCTCCTAGCATGACCCGTTTTCCAAAAATCGGCAAAAATGTGAAAAACGCATGTTTTGACCCAAAACCCTAACTTCACCTTTTCGACACCTACATTCCCGTAAAGAGCACAACGAGACGAAAAAAAACGAATCCAAGCACGCCCTCCTAGCATAACCCGTTTTCCAAAAATCGGCAAAAATGTGAAAAACGCATGTTTTGACCCAAAACCCTAAGTTCACCTTTCCGACACCTACATTCCCGTAAAGAGCACAACGAAACGAAATAAACGAATCCAAGCACGCCCTCCTAGCATGACCCGTTTTCCAAAAATCGGCAAAATGTGAAAAACGCATGTTTTGACCCAAAACCCTAAGTTCACCTTTTCGACACCTACATTCCCGTAAAGAGCACAACGAGACGAAATAAACGAATCCAAGCACGCCCTCCTAGCATGACCCGTTTTCCAAAAATCGGCAAAAATGTGAAAAACGCATGTTTTGACCCAAAACCCTAACTTCACCTTTTCGACACCTACATTCCCGTAAAGAGCACAACGAGACGAAATAAACGAATCCAAGCACGCCCTCCTAGCATGGCCCGTTTTCCAAAAATCAGCAAAAATGTGAAAAACGCATGTTTTGACCCAAAACCCTAACTTCACCTTTTCGACACCTACATTCCCGTAAAGAGCACAACGAGACGAAAAAAACGAATCCAAGCACGCCCTCCTAGCATGGCCCGTTTTCCAAAAATCAGCAAAAATGTGAAAAACGCATGTTTTGACCCAAAACCCTAACTTCACCTTTTCGACACCTACATTCCCGTAAAGAGCACAACGAGACGAAAAAAACGAATCCAAGCACGCCCTCCTAGCATGGCCCGTTTTCCAAAAATCAGCAAAAATGTGAAAAACGCATGTTTTGACCCAAAACCCTAACTTCACCTTTTCGACACCTACATTCCCGTAAAGAGCACAACGAGACGAAAAAAACGAATCCAAGCACGCCCTCCTAGCATGGCTCCTTCCATTCCAAGGTCGCAGGGGCTCACAACTTCCTAAGTGGAGCAGCTCTGTCCTTACCACACTACTCATGTTCTTTGTAATATTTATAATCTTGTATTTTTATTCATTCTAATTTTCATTGAAGGTGACGTGTTGGTTCTTCTCGTGATTTCAGCTGTGTAAGCTGCTTGAATTTTGAGTTTAGATTAGTGTTGGATTGATGTTTTCGTCAGATATTTTTATTTTGCCGACTGACTTGGTCAGATGATACTTTGGGATCAGATACGTGCGGGATTTTCCTAGTCCTTGAGCGGGTTTGTTGACACAGTGTCTGATGCTGGTAGTTGCATATTGGCTAATGGGACAGTCGCATGTCAATTGTTGCAGGCCTATGACACATAGCTTCATATAAGAGTGGATCTAATTTGTTTATTTGTCAGATATTTATTCCGTATTAAATTGGTTTTTGTTTTAACCTGTCATATACCTTATTTAATACTTTAAGTTCCCCTATGAATCCTGGAAATTATAAGAAGCACGTTCTCCTCATACTACTTTACAAGAACCGATCACGGCCCCGAATCTCAGTCTGGTGTAGTGCTTCTTTTCCTCAGGGTACATAAGGGATATTATGTCGCGCCACCGTGGGGACTAGTATGCTGTTGCTAGACTCTGGTCGATTTTTAATGTATTTTGTACATGGCGCAAAATGTCAAAACTGGGGAAAGCAATATGGAATGGCACCAGTGGAAACATTTTGTAATTGCAATTAGATCACCGGATGTGATAATTTTATTAAAGTAGTTGAAGCGATGTGTTACTGCTATGAATTGGTTGATATGAAAAATCATGGAGTTTGTGTAAAATATAAATATGGAACAAAGTTGTTGATTTGAAATTTTATGGTAAAAATATTAGACCATATGTTCCAGGCGCCCACACCAGTAAAATTAGATTTGTTTAGCAAACCAAACTAATATATATGGCAGGATGGTTCTACCTTAAAAACTGATTAATATTTGATTAATTAGTTGTGTTCAGTCGGATGCAAGGCTAGAATTTGATTCGGAAATGAAGGGTTAAGAAATTTAATAATAATAATACTCAATGTTGCTATTGCTTGGGGATAGATGCAAATGAATTTAACTGAAGGGTTAAATTGCGTTCGTTCATGTGTATGTGTGTGTGTTATATTGACAGTACCTATTGTGACCTTTATGCATTTGTGATGGCATAAATTTCACATGTTAATTCGATATAATATTGTTCATATTGAAACTGGAAGAAGGAAAGCGTTGCTTGAAGACCAGTGTAGTAACAAAGAGGCTACTCGTACGTGCTTATTTGGAACTTTCACCGCGCGCTGACAATAGAGAGGAACGCAAGGATCAACATCTGGAGACCAGACATCGAGGAACAAGGAAAATAGGTCATTCAACTCGGTAGGGAGAGGCCAGAGTTTTAACGACGAATCTACCGGATAAGCTCCGCCCACTTGAAAGAAATTAGAACAGCAATTAAAAGTCAGGAACGCAAGTTATATGATCATAAAGAGGACGATCTCAGCCTCTCAAAAGTATTTTTGAAATTTAAATTATGCCAATGTGTGATCCCGTCCTGAAGTAAAAGCAAAACGAGGGGTGGATTTGAAACAACCAATCGCAGCCGAGGACGCGAGATGCGGTCAAATCCTGCAGAAATTGATGAACAATGAGCCAAATCACGGTGCTAATTATCTGAGAATCTAATGATCCGATTTTGAAATAATAAGGAGCACTGAGACATTGAAAACGAACGCATTTAAATGAGCTACTTTGCATATCTGGGCGGATGATATTATAGAATTAAATTTTGGAGGCCCCCCACTCTTGCGGATTTCTTCGCAAAACATATAAATAATAGCTTGACTTGTAGTGAAATCAGTCAACTTTGGGCATTGCAGGAAGCATGAGCCCTTGCCCAAGACGGTCAGGAATTGCCGCAATTTTATAAGTCCAATCAGTCGACTTAACGCAGTTAACAATCATAATTATTTGCAAGCGCGAAGCGGAACAATATTACGCGAAGTGCGTAATGTAATCAGTGAAAAACGGGAAATAAGTTATAGATAGCCATCCGTGCTATAAGCGATGTCAGTGAGGCAGGAAGTTATGAACTGTCGGCCGAATTGAGTAGGTTGACATAATAACTTAGAAGTTAGGAGCTCCATACACGAACCGTGCATTGTTGTTAAAAAGCAAAGTCACAGTGGGCCCTTATTTTGGTGATTTAACCGTGTGTAAAATCATCCTCCTTCTTCAAGATGACGCTGAAGAGTCGGAAGAGTGAACTCCTGGAACTGAACGACATCATGGCATATGTGAAATAAGTAGAATCAGCATGGGGCTTGCACGCTTAAAGCTACCCATCCTGGGAATATGATGAGTTTTCTCCATTAGAAGCAATTATAATAAAATATGTAATTTTGGGGCACAACAGGCAAATTGTATGCAAGTTTGTATATATTTTAATGGTGATTTTATTTGTGTTTTTTTAGAAGATAGGATTTTGACATGGTCATCAAATTTTGTGTTTTTTTTGTTTCTTTGAGGGTTTCATTAATGTTGTTTCGAATGCACAGTAAAGGGATAAGGGGTGTGAGTGTTTGAGCATGACCCGCAAAGTTAAAAACCAGGTATGGGGGAAAATAGCCTGACATTGAGACAGACCTGTGGTGATGCAGCCATATTATGCACAACTTGTAAGTACAATAAGGTACTGATGACCAAACCCAAGGTAAGAAGGTAATGGCTAGGTTAGAGTCTAAATTTTATAGGAGAGTGAGAATGACCCTGGGTTGAGTTAATAAAAAGCGGAGGTTTCAGTTCCCGCAGTCTACGATGATATAAGATGGTAAGTTAATATAAAGCGTAGGATTCAGTTCCCGCAATCTACGATGATATAAGATGGTAAGTTAAAACAAGATGTTCAGTAAAGAACATATAGCCTACTTTCTCCTAAATGCATGGGTATTGTTATAACTCTTTGTCCTTTTCAAGGAGTATGATTGAATGTTGGTTGTAGGAGCATGTTGAAATACAACGTGCTATAGGGATATTAAACATGAATATGAGGTGCCCTTTGCTAGTGCTACCTCTGTACCAAATTTCGTTCAATTCGGTTTCACCGTGTTTGAATTGATAGGGGGAATCGATTTGCACACATACTTGGCCACCATCTGCAAACTATTGGGCTGATGTTCTTGCAGTTTGGTCAGCATATGTTTCCCACATAAAGATATGGTGTTGCAAAATTAGGTAGAGACTAGATTATTAGGTTGGTCGTAATTGCATTTTAGCTTTTAACATTTGGGTGGCCGCGATTACGTTTCCATCAAGATAGCGGTGATATAAAACATGACACTGAGGTGCCCTTTGCTAGTGCTACCTCTATACCAAATTTCGTTCCATTTGGTTTCAGCGTGTTTGAATTAATAGGGGGAATCGATTCTGACACAAAGATGGCCGCCATACGCAAACTATTAGGCGAATGACCTATTAGATTGGTCAAAGGATGCTCCCTCCATAAAGGTATGTAGTTGCAAAATTTGGTAGAGATCGGATGATTAGGTTAATCGTAATTTGATTTAAGCTTTGAACATTCGTGTGGCCGCCATTACGTTTCAGTCAAGATGGCGGCGATATAAAACATGACACTGAGGTACCCTTTGCTAGTACTACCTCTGTACCAAATTTCGTTCCATTCGGTTCCACCGTGTTCGAATTAATAGGGGGAATCAATTTTGACATAAAGATGGCCTCCATCCGCAAACTATTAGGTGAATGACCTATTAGATTGGTCAAAGGATGCTCCCTCCATAAAGGTATGTAGTTGCAAAATTTGGTAGAGATCGGATGATTAGGTTAATCGTAATTTGATTTAAGCTTTGAACATTCGTGTGGCCGCCATTACGTTTCAGTCAAGATGGCGGCGATATAAAACATGATACTGAGGTGCCCTTTGCTAGTGCTACCTCTGTACCAAATTTCGTTCCATTCGGTTCCACCGTGTTCGAATTAATAGGGGGAATCAATTTTGACATGAAGATGGCCGCCATCCGCAAACTATCAGGTGAATGACCTATTAGATTGGTCAAAGGATGCTCCCTCCATAAAGGTATGTAGTTCCAAAATTTGGTAGAGATCGGATGATTAGGTTAATCGTAATTTGATTTAAGCTTTGAACATTTGTGTGGCCGCCATTACGTTTCCGTCAAGATGGCGGCGATATAAAACATGACACTGAGGTGCCTTTTGTTAGTACTACCTCTGTACCAAATTTCGTTCCATTCGGTTGCACCGTGTTCGAATTAATAGGGGGAATCGATTTTCACACAAAGATGGCCGCCATCCGCAAACTATTACGCTGATGACCTATTGGTTTGGTCAAAGGATGCTCCCCCCATAAAGGTATGTTGTTGCAAAATTTGGTAGAGATCGGATGATTAGGTTAATCGTAATTTGATTTAAGCTTTGAACATTTGTATGGCCGCCATTACGTTTCCGTCAAGATGGCGGCGATATAAAACATGACACTGATGTGCCTTTTGTTAGTACTACCTCTGTACCAAATTTCGTTCCATTCGGTTGCACCGTGTTCGAATTAATAGGGGGAATCGATTTTCACACATATATGGCCGCCATCCGCAAACTATTACGCTGATGACCTATTGGTTTGGTATGTCGTTGCAAAATTTGGTAGAGATCGGATGATTACGTTAGTCGTAATTTGATTTAAGCTTTGAACATTTGTGTGGCCGCCATTACGTTTCCGTCAAGATGGCGGCGATATAAAACATGACACTGAGGTGTCCTTTGCTAGTGCTACCTTAGTACCAAATTTCGTTCAATTCGCATTCACCGTGTTCGAATTGATAGGGGGGGACAGACATTCAGAGTACACACACTCACACACACACACACACACACACACACACACACACACAGACACACACACACACAGACTCACACACACACATACACACACACAGACAGACACACTTTTTTTCGCCCTGTGTTGATCTCATAAGTCTACTTTCATTTTTTGCAAAAATCGAAAGTAGGCTAAAAAGCGGAGGTTTCAGTTCCCGCAGTCTACTATGATATAAGATGGTAAGTCAATAAAAGCGGAGGTTTAAGTTCCCGCACTCTACGATGATATAAGATGGTAAGTTAATAAAAGCGGATGTTTCAGTTCCCGCAGTCTTCGATGATATAAAATGGTAATAATCTGTAAATAATGATTGAATTCATTGTGCGATGAGAGTACGTGATGGCTCAGTCAGAAAGGAAACTGTACGACACATACCCAGAGCGGTCAAGTAGGGAAGCAGGTATACAGGACTTTGGCCGACTGTCTGGATCTTGGGGGGTAACGCGAAGGTCGTTGCCCACCAGGCGGGTATGTTGTGAAAATGAGAACGGCTGTGCGATATCAGATAGACCACGTGTTGAATGGTATTGTTCATCTTTGTAGAGGGAAGGAGGTTGCACTTCCCGGGGTTCTTTTGTTTCTCTGCCGCTTCAGAAGCGATGTAAAGTAATATTATTGTCATTTTTAGTGCATTCAGTGTAATTAAAGAGTATTTAATTAACGGGGCGCAGGCCACCGCGTTGTTTGTTTATTTGATGACTCATGTGTTTTTTGACTTGTATTTGATTACCTTAGCTTGGCAGAGCTAATGCTCTGAGTTGAGTTAAATGTTTTTGTAAGATAAAAAGTGATAAACGCATTGCCTGCGACCGAAAAATTAAACCTATGCCTTCATTTTCGGACTCTTGAGAGGAAGAAAATGATTGTAGGAGAGAGCTTGTCCGAAACCATAAACCCACTATAATTGTAAAATATGAGTGCGCAATTGTTTGATAGAATGGCTGGACTTTTAGGCCACAGTTTGAATGAAGTCTGTTGATATATTGGAACTTGGAGCAGTGGACTGCTATTAGACTTTTCTTTCCTAGTTTCAGCCAGTGTGATTAGATATTTCATTTTTGAGCAGATCTTTAGAATCATCAGTTTGTGGTTATAAAGTAATATTAAGGGAGTTGTTGTTTTGTTGTCTGTGGACGAGAGTAAGACGGAAGATGTGCTTTTCCTGAATAAATTATTTTGCATTAGGATTCCTCTGGCATATTTATTTTAGTTGTAAGCTTCCTGTGATCCTTCATAATAATCCCCAGGATGTATAATTAAGTCGAGCCCCCGAACAGTTCATTACCCCGAAGATAGAGTCAGCATCCTGGAAGACCTTAAAGGGTACACTATGTAATTGTCCTGTATTTCTCAATTGAATTCTATATTTTTTGTGTGTGGAGATGGCTTCGATTGATGAGATAAGAGCGGTGATTGAACAGGCAGCAGCCCGCACCCAAAAACAGTTATCGGAATTAAGGAGTGATATAATGAACGAAATTAGCGTGGCGAGTGAAAAACAATGAAATAAATTTGAAACACAATTGGAGGAGGTTAATAAGAAACAGTCGAGTGAGTTAGCAGGACAAATAGAGACACAATTAGAGGAGGCGAATGAGAAACAATCGAATAAATTAGAGAATCAATTAGAGGAGGCTAATGAGAAACAATCGAATAAATTACAGACACAATTGAAAACTATCAGTGCGGAAAACACCGAACAGATAACACTTCTGGAGGAACGAAATGCCGCGAAATTAACAGCACTCTCAATAGAAATAAATGACTACACTAAGCAACATTTCACACTATTAGCTCACGACGTTGAAACTAACGATAAGAAACAATTGGCAGAAATTTAGAAAGTTGAGGACACATTTAGCGGCAAACTAAAAAGTTTAGACGACGTTGTTATGGCTAAATTGAATCAAATTGAAGAAGCGTGTTCATCAAACACGTCAGAGATAAAGTTGGCACAGGGTGTATTAGTGGAAAATTTTGTCAAATTTGAAGAAGGGGCGCAAGTGGTACAAGGGCAAATTAGAACAATGGACGGAAGTAATAATGGTTCGGTTAAAGAATTAACCAAACTGGAACTCAAGTCAGGGGAACGATGGAAGGCGCTAGAAGAGGAACAGCAGGGGTTAAAACAGACAATTGAGATAAATAACCACTCTGTATTAGAAATATTATCTACCATAGAATCCAATCAAGCAGGCAATAACGAAGACATGGATAAAAGACTGGATAGGATGAAGGATAATATCAGGAAAGAATGGAGCAAAATGACTGCTGAGTCCAAGGACGAAAAATTAATTATAATAAAACGGCTAGGTGAAAATTGCACTTGAATCCAGGCGATAGAAGATAACATAAAACTAAAATTTCAAGAACAGAATGATCGTCTCGTTAAAAGCGAGTTGAAATCGATAAAAAGAGGGACCATACTTGCTTCATTAATGGATAAGAATAAAGAGGACAGTCTGGACAGGGAAGTTACGTCAAATAATTCAGAGAATGGCAGAAGCCCTGGCACAGCAAATACACCTATTTCAAAATTATGAAGGTCGAGCATCAACACCACAGGAGGGTAAATTGCCTACCCCGTGCAAATAATAAGAGCTAATAAATTTCGCCCTAATAAATTCATACCGGATACAGGAACTACTCCTAAATCTTTCCTCAAAGAATTGGATAATTATTTTTAGATCAAAATTGAAGCCCTGATCGACAGCTAAGAATGGTGCAACGATATCTTGGAGGCGCAGCACTTATTTGGTTTTTGAGTTCCGCTTCACCTTTGAAACAATGGCTGGTTTCAAGGAAGCGTTCGTGAAGAAATTTTGGGGGCCTAGCCACCAACAAAATTTAAGACTAGACTTGTACTCAAGAAAATACCACAGTTCACCACAGACCAAATTTGCGGAGTATTTTACCCGACAAATGTTGAATTTGCGTGATTTGGATAACCCGCCGAATGAACCGGACATGATTACAACAATAAGCAAACAACTTCCCGTTAACGCAAAGCAATTCTTAGCTGCCGCTAACGTGTGTTCGGCCGTGGAGGCAGAGGAGTTATTACGTCATCTCGATGAAACATACAACCAATTTCACGGGAGGGACAAGAGACAGGTTGAAATTGTAAACACAGCCGAGGTCGTTAAGCCGCAGGGGACACATACCAAGACTCACGGGACCACTACTGGGAATGAACCGAGGTGAAATATTGATGAGGGGAGTGAAAGACGATTCCAGCCACGTTATTATGAAACCCAAAGGGATAGATTTAATAATGATGGGCTATACAATCAGAGAGGATATCAACGCGAACGTTTTTATGGAAGACAGGAGACACCTTATAGAAGGGGAAACAATGATAACAGATATAATCAAGGATGGCAAGGAAGACGATACGATTATCGAGCCGGAGGAAGGAACCAACGGTACCATGAAAAATCCGAACCACAGGATGAATACAGGAACTGGAACCAGAGGTATGATGAGTCGCAGCGTTATCTGGACGAGTTGCACGCCGCAGGTGGAGAAGAAAAAACCGCTGGGAACGCGTAATGGACAAGCACTGGAACCTAGACACGCACATGGAGGAAGACGGGGCGCAGAGCTTGTTATTACATCAGGAACGAAAGGAGAAGGGTCAGCCACATCAAAATAGGGGGGGGGGGCGACATGACAAAAAAGCCCAGTAAATGACCAACAAGATAGCCTGAGGAATGGAAGGTGTTCTGGAGAAGATGGATAGATTGTGGCAAATATTACGGAGTGGATATCTAGACCACAGGATTGTTTGGAGGAGATCATAAAACCACAGAACGATACCATGACACAGTTGCCTGTAATTTATGCACGAATTGGCGGATTAAGGGTCAAATGCCTGGTTGATACTGGTACTCAGGTCAGTCTAGTATCTGAGGCCTTGGTATGAGAGAAGGGGTGGAATTATGATGGACCTATAATTCCGGTCCCTCAGATGAAAGTACGTGGCATTATTCCTGAGCATGCGTGACTTGTAAAACACAGGCATATTTAGAGCTGGAAATTCTGGGGCACACTTTTGATCAGACTTTCGTGATTTTGCCGAAGCTAAAATTCAACATCATACTTGGATCAAATTTCATATGTGCCTATCAAGCAGTTATCGACTTACACCAAAACACTATCAGCTTTAAGGATATCGAAGGAATGAGGAAAGTTGGACTAAATATGGATGGAGTCACAACAGGAAATGAGGCAAACGCTTGGTTGCTCGAGGCTATTAACGAGGAGACAGAAGAAAAATTACTGGAGCTGGACACTGATGCCGTCACTACTGCGATTGTGGAGCTGGAAGAAGAAGAAGAAGAAGGCGTCGAGATATGGGCATTGTTGGTTGAAGATGATGGCTACACGGACGACTTCGAAGAACAGCTACAGGAGCGGCTGAAAGGAGTGCAATTAAGGGGTGCAGAGAAGGAGAGACTTGAAAACATACTTTGATACTGTACCTGGGAAGATCGTAAACTTTACATATTCTATGCAAGTGGATGATTGGTCCCCATTTCGAAGCCAATGGTATCCAATACCAGAAAAACACCATAGTCAAGTTAAACAGATAATTGAAGGGATGCTACAGGCTGGAGTTATACGGAAGACTCCCACACCTTTTCTTAATGCAATTTTGGCTGTTGCCGAACCCAATGGTTCTATTAGGCTCTGCCTAGACGCAAGAATGCTCAATATCCAATTGTTGCCAGAATATGACCAAGCGCCGTTAATAGGTGACGTATTAAAAGGATTTAGAGGAAAAAGCATATATTCTAGTGTGGACTTGACCTCGAGTTTTCACCACATTGAGTTAGATGAGAAATCTCAATTGTTGACAGGTTTCTTGTTCGACAATCAGACCTTCACTTTCTGTAGAATGCCTTTTGGGGTCAAAACAGCTGGTTGTGCCCTATTAATTGCTTTAGACCGCAACCTACAGTAACTGATGAGGTTAAAGAGATGACTGTCAGGAACATTGATGACATATTGTTGGCCTCTGACACCGTTGAAGAACACATGGACAATTTGGATAAATTATTGGAAAACCTTCGCACTTCAAACTTCAAAATTAACCGCAAGAAGTATCGTTTCTTCAGGGAGGAAATATTGTATTTAGGCCATGTAATTGATAGAGAGGGTGTGAGACGGAACCCTGCCAAAATTGAAGCAATCAAGAATTTCCCCACACCAACCAGGGTGAAACATGTTCGTGTTTTTCTTGGAGTTACGAGATTTTTCAAAGAAAATGGCACGGGGTACACTGAGATGGTAGCCCCTATGCAGGAACTCCTCAAAAAGAATAATAAGTGGCGTTGGAATGACAGTTGTGAGAAGTCCTTCCAAGCTACAAAACACCTACTGCAGAATTGTATTAAATTGTGTTACCCAGATTTTAGTCGCAAGTTTGTCATCCAAGCTGACGCTTCGTTTGTAGGCATTGGAGCCATGTTATTCCAGGAAATGCGAGTAAACTTCAGAACCGGTCTTACCTAGCATTTGTAAGTCGCAAATTACGTAAGCACGAACGTAATTTCACTGTCACAGAGCTGGAGCGTCTGGATATACTTCGCGCACCGCAGCAGTGGAGAAAATCGTATTTGGCTACCCCATAACAATAAGAACGGATTACTAGGCTCTTACGTTCTTATTTAATACTACTCTGCTCAGTGAAAGGATTACCAGATGGTCAATTTATATCCAACAATTTGACATCGAGATCGAACACCGCCCTGGCAAATTAAATGTTATACCGGACGCTCTCAGCAGGAATCCTGAAGCAGGTTGAAGGGGAAGCTGTAGTAAATCACATTGAATTAACTGACAAGGACCACAGGTTTCTGGATGAATTGAGGGAATTACCCAGAGAACAAGAGGCTGAACCTTGGATGCTGCAGATGATACGATACTTTAAAAGGAGAACTACAGGCAGGAACGCCAGCACACCGGGAAGCTCTACAGAAGGAAGGAAAGTACGTGTACTTGAACGGCCTACTACTCAAATTTGTTGATGAGGGACATTCTAAATTAGGGATCTTGGTACCAGCTTCATTGCAGCGTGGATTAACCTGGCACGTGCATGAAAGTCTTGGTTAGTTTAGTTAGTTTTTGTTGTTTTAAGGGGCGGAACTACGAGGTCATCTGCCCCTTGAAAGTCTTGGGCATATCGGTTTAGATAAATCGGAAGCGACCATCGCCGAAGCATTCACATAGCCTCGCATGAGAACAACCATATGCGAAGTCATTGCCCCGTGTGGGTGCGGGTTAGAATACACCCACGGTATGCCCTGCCTGTCGTAGGAGGCGACTAATAGGGCCGACATGGCGGAATAACTTGCCAGTTTTGATTTGTTCAGACCCCCTGTGGATGGGGAGGGCAGAATTCATCCACGGTATCCCCTGCCTGTCGTAAAAGGCGACTTAGAGGGGGCCTTATAAAGGTCAATTTTGGTTTTCTGGTCCCAGCTCTGGTTTGACCAATAGAAATAAACATGCGTGCTGTTAGGGGAAGGGCCACCAGCTTGGCCATCTGGCCAGAAAGCCTAGACGGTATGCCCCATCCCGTCAGGTGGGTGCGCCATGTACCCTACAGTAGTATCCGCCATACAACGAAGGTCCCTGCATGGCCGAATACTGGAGCTGAATAAATCCTGTGCATGCCGAGGGGGAAGTACCTGTTCGAGGCACTGGGACCCCGGGCAATATCTGCTATGCCAGGTAGGTATTGCCTTGGCTGGGTGGCGCCCACAGTGATAGCCCCCGTTCGGAGTGGGCAGTATTCGGGGAGGATTTCGTCCGGGATGCCAAGTAAGCCATCACGGACACCTGTACAGGGTGGCACCCTTAAAAAGCCGTCTCTTGAGTGTCGAGCTAATCCCAAGGTGTATACGCCTTGGGATGAAGCCTTTAATAGAAGATTCCCCGCTGATAAGTCTCCTCGCTACCTGGTAGCTACGAGGACTGAGGGGGGTGATTTTAAACTAGTAAAATCAATAATTTTTTTGAGGAAATCGAGGGGAAATTCGGGGACCTAAGCGGGATTTCCAAGCTCCGGAACGGTCAGCTGCTGCTGCACACCGTTGATCAGAAGCAAACCGAAGCGTTGCTGGAATGCACGCAATTCGGCGAAATTCCCGTTAAGGTCTCAAAACACGAAACGCTGAATGAGGTCCGAGGAGTTATTTTCCATCGTGACCTCATTTTAAATAGCGATGCGGAATTGTTGCGGGATCTGGGGAAGAGAGGCGTCACCAAGATTAGGCGCATCACCCGAAAGATTGGAGAGAACAGCGTCGATACCGGCGCCTTTATTCTCCATTTTGAGGGTGATGTTGTACCTAAGCAGGTGAAGGTCACATCGTACCACTGCGATGTTCGACCGTACATCCCTCCACCTATGCGCTGCTATCAATGTCAGAAATTCGGGCATGTTTCCGCCAGGTGCACTGCCAAGGCCGTGTGTAGAGAGTGTGGCAAGGGGACACATGAGGGTGAGAGGTGTACGCCTCCCCCGATTTGTCCTAACTGCCAAGGAAGCCACTCTCCACGATCGAAGCAGTGCCCTGAGTTCTGTAAGGAAGCAAAAATTCAAGAAATAAGAACTCTTGATAGGCTTTCATATCACGACGCTCGCAAGAGGTACCGTGATATGAATGCCCCCGAATTTCGGGTATCGTTTGCAGCTGCAACGACGCCCTCATTTACCCCTGCCGCATCTTTACCGAGTGTAGTACCCTCGACGCCCGTATTTTCAGCAGTATTAAAATCACCCCTCGCTGTACCAGCGAAAAATGTCAGCCCGAAGGAGGTACAACAACCTTCTTCGGCCCAGCAAAAGAAGGCGCCGGTTATACCACCTAAACCGGCGCAATCGGAGAAGAAGTCTTCTTCTTCTCCGAAACGGTCGGCGAATAAGTCTTCCCCAGTTAAAGGGGGAAAGAAGACTTTGCCGACCGGGGCTGGTCCTTCTTCCAGCCCACCAAATACGAAAAATATAGGGGAGAAGAGGGAGACGGTTCGTCGCCGTCTCTCTCGCCCTCCTGCTGACGGGGTGGCTACTGTCTCTGCTGGCCTTTCCGCTCCCACGACCACCAAGGGAGCGAAGCCTGCTGAAGCCAAGCCCGTCCGTATGGAGGAACTCCCCTATAGAAAAGAAAATAGATCGGCGGAGGAGAGGGGAGCGGTTCAGCGCCGTTCCTCTTCCTCTCCTAAAGGCAGAGCTGCTCACGTATCTGCTGGCCATACCGCTCCCACCACTACCAGTGGAGCGGTGCCAGCAGGAGCGACCTTGTTTTATAAGGACCCGGCGTCTGTGGGGAAGGGACCATCTACTTCCCCAAACACACGTCGGCGCCGATCCAAGAAGAAATCTCTTCGGGGCGTGTCGGGGACAGACACCCAGTCTTCGGACCGGGAGAAAGTCCCTCGACACCGCTCTCGCTCTTCTCCAAGAGCGAGACTCGTGAGGTCCGACGACGACCGCGCGCAACCAAAGAGAGCACCCGCTCCATTTTCTTCGTCTTCGGAAGGAGATGTGGAGATTGAGGTGTGCTCTCCTGCCCCATCATCTCCAACTAGAGATGGGGAAGGGTGGCAAACGGTCAAGCATAAGTAGAAGACCCACTTCTACTTAAGTCCACACCATGGCACTATTACAATGGAACTGTAATAGCTATTCTGTTCATCTCGCTGAGTTACGACAATTAATATCTTCGTTTTCGGCAACCATTGTCTGTCTTCAGGAATCCAGGTTTCGTCCTGGACATGAGACAACAATGCGTCACTTCAAACTCTTCTCTAGAGACCGGGTGGACGGAGCTGTGGCCGCTGGTGGCGTCTGCACTCTCGTCCACTCTAGCCTCTTTAGTGAAGAGGTGCCGTTGCGTACCCAGCTAGAGGCAGTTGCAGTTCGTACTTCGTTGCCAGTAATGGCAACAGTATGTAACGTGTACATCCCGCCTGATTCTCAGCCGGATTACGACCAACTGGTGGATCTAGTCTCTCAGCTCCCCCCTCCTTTCCTCCTTCTGGGAGATGTTAATGCCCACAACACCATCTGGGGCTCCGCTACCACTAGCAGTAAAGGGAGAGATTTTGAGAGGCTGATCAGGAGGCTGGACCTGTGTCTGTTGAACACAGGGGAGCCTACGCACTTCTCTATTGCACACGGTACTTATTCAAGTATCGATATTACCCTGTGCAGTCGTGCGCTGGTTCCCCTGCTACAGTGGGGTGTACACGATGACCTTTGTAATAGTGACCATTTTCCAATTATAGTTACTCTTCCGAACCAGAGAGCCATCGAGTTGCCAAGTCGATGGCTTCTCCGTCGGGCTGATTGGCCAACTTTCACGGCACGTGCGGTGTTTGCCAAAGATACCTTTGAGAGTGTCGACGATCATACCATTCACATAACGAATGGTATTTTGGCTGCTGCTGAGGAAACAATACCTTCCTCGTCCGGCAACTCACGCCGGAAGCTTGTCCCTTGGTGGACAGCCGAGATTGCAGCAGCCATTAAAGATCGTCGACGTGCTTTCAAATGCTATCGGAGGCAAAACACTATGGCCAACCTTATCACCTTCAGAAGGATGCGTGCTAGAGCCCGATATCTGATTCGGGAGAGTAAGAAAACGACCTGGGAAAAGTATGTGTCGTCCATGACGGCGCATACTCCTTCATCTCAAGTGTGGACTAAGCTTCGTCGGATCTCCGGACTCCCGACATCACTGTCGATACCCGGAGTGTCCATCAATGGAGACATCATCACGGACCATCTCGCCATTGCCAACAACATTGGCTCGCACTTCTCCGATGTATCCTGCTCCGGGAGTTACGATCCTACATTTCTGACTCTGAAGCAGGAGGCAGAGACTCACCCCTTGTCCTTTGCCACTGCTGCTTCGGAGTCGTATAATGTACCATTCTCTGAATGGGAACTGCGCAGTGCGCTTGCAATGTGCAGGGATACGACTCCTGGACCGGATAACATACATAATCAAATGTTAAAGCATCTGTGCGAATCCAGTATAAAACAACTGTTGATCCTCTTTAATCGTATATGGATTGAAGGGGAGTTTCCATCTCAATGGCGAGAGGGGATCGTGATACCGATTCCTAAGGCTGGAAAGGATCCCAAGTTTGTAAGCAGCTATAGGCCCATTTGTTTGACAAATGGCCTATGTAAGCTGCTCGAAAAGATGGTGAACCGTCGACTGGTGTGGTTCTTGGAGGATAAAGGTCTCCTGTCTGAGTACCTATGTGGATTTCGCTCTCATAGGTCCACCACTGACCATCTGGTGCGACTTGAGAGCGCCATACAGGAGGCTTTTTTTCCGAAAGCAGCACCTAGTCACGGTTTTCTTTGACCTCGAGAAAGCCTACGACACCACATGGCGCTACGGGATCCTTTCCACCCTTCACAAGTGGGGACTCCGTGGTAACTTACCGACTTTCATTGCGAATTTCATGTCCGTCCGACTCTTCCGTGTAAGGGTCGGTAGGACATTATCGCAATACTATACCCAAGAAAATGGAGTTCCTCAGGGTTCAGTGCTGAGTGTCACCTTGTTCGCGATTGCCATTAATGGCATTGTTGCCGCCGCCGGGTCCGCGGTAGTTCCATCGCTGTATGTAGACGATTTAGCTCTGCATTACAGCTCTGGAAGTATGGCAGTCGTGGAACGGCAATTGCAGCTAGCTATCAACCGGGTCGGCAGGTGGGCTCACGACCGGGGTTTTCGTTTTTCAGCAGCGAAAACCTCCGTCGTCCATTTTTGTCGGCTCCGGAGGCTACATTTACACCCTGAACTACATCTCAGGGATGCTGCGTTGCCGTTGGTTGACACTTATCGCTTCCTGGGGCTCCATTTTGACAGCAAGTTAACGTGGCAGCACCATATACGGCAATTGAAAATGACATGTCTCAGGAAACTGAACATGCTCAGGTTTCTTAGTGGCACTACGTGGGGGCTGACCGTGCGGTGCTGCTACGGTTCTACCAAGCCCTCGTCCTGCCCCGGCTAGACTATGGTTCTGCGGCATACGGTTCAGCAAGGCCGGCAACCTTGAAAATGCTGGACAGTATCCACCATAGTGGCGTTAGGCTGGCTACCGGTGCCTTCCGGACCAGCCCGATACCCAGCCTACTCGCCGAATCGGGTGTTCCACCTTTAAATTATAGACGCCAACATATGCTTTTAGCATATGCTGCCAATGTGCGTCAAATGCCGCAACACCCGACCTATCAAGCTCTCTTCGGTACCCAAAACCACCAGGGTTACTTGATAGCTCGTGTACTGAAATAGGAGTGGCTGTAGGTCCCTGTATGATCCGGACATCTAGCGAGGTGCCTCCGTGGCAAGTCCCGCGTCCGGAAATTCGGTTAGATCTGCACCGAGGTCCTAAGGTGAACACGGATGCCTCCGTTTACCGGAGGCAGTTCCACAGCATAGTTCACCAATTTCCGGACGCTGGCATTCTATACACAGATGGTTCGAAGGTGGACGAGAAGGTGGGTTGTGCTTACGTTATTGATGGTGCAAATACCAAGATCTCTTTGCCTGAGGCCTGTAGTGTGTTTACTGCGGAGCTCGTTGCCATCTATGAAGCTCTGCAGTTTGCACTACAGGATGCTAGAATCCACTTTCTCGTGTGTACCGACTCTTTGAGTTCGTTGCAGTCAATTGCTACATGTTTCCCGCAACACCCCCTAGTGCAGCGAATCCACGACCTACTAGCCGGGCTGTGCCACGCTGACACTCGAATCACCTTTCTGTGGCTTCCAAGCCACATGGGAATTGCGGGAAATGAGTTAGCAGATCAAGCTGCAAAAGAGGCGGTATCACTACCTCCTCGACCAATGGAGGTACCCGCTAGAGATATTCGCTCTCAGTTACGCCTACAAGTTCTGGCTTTTTGGGAGAGTCAGTGGCTAGCTGACCCACTGCCCAGTAAACTGAGAGCGATCAAGGGAACTACTCGCGTGTGGCGGAGCTCTTTCCGGGCCCGGAGAGAGTCCGTCATTTTGTGTAGGCTAAGGATAGGTCATACAAGATCCACCCACTCGTACCTAATGAGAAGGGAAGACCCCCCACTTTGTACCTGTGGAGCCGTATTCACCGTGGCCCACATTTTCACCCAGTGTGTGGATCTTGCTGACTTACGAAGAAACCTTGGTTTGCAGACGACACTCAATCTTATATTAGCCGATGACGCGGTGGCTGCTGATCGCGTTATCCGCTTTATAAGTGAGAGTGGGTTAGGGCCAGCAATCTAAATTTTCCAGTGAACATTGACTCAACGACTTGTTCGTTTTTGAATGATAATGTTTTGTTTTTTCCGTAATTTTTGTTTATTTTTATAATTTTTATTTTTTATTTAATTGTTTGTTTTTGTTTTATTAATTTTTGGTCTTTTTAAATTTAGATGTCCACCTCAAAATTTTAAATTCAACTCAAAATTTGTATTCTTTAATCTGTGTTAAGAGGGGCAGATGACCTCGTTGTTACGCCCCTTAAAACAACAATAACTAACTAACTGAAGTCATTAAGACATGTGACGCCTCTCAGCGCACAAAACCAAACAACTACTTAATGAAACAGTTTCCTAAACCTTTACTGCCGCAAAAGCCTTGTGAGCTACTTGCGATTGATAGCTACGCTCCGATTCCTAAGGGAAGGAGAGGATGCCGACATCTACTGGATTGCTTAATGTATTCTCTAAATTCGTGGTTTTGTGCCCCATACAAAAAACCACTACGAAACAAGTTTCAAGCTGCATTAGATATAAAGTAATTCCGACCATGGGAAAACCTGAGTTCCTCTTATCTGACCACAGGAGCTACTTCAACAGTAATGAATTCAAGAAGGGAATGGTAGATCTTGGAATAAAACATATTTTATCTTCGATAAGGCACCCTTCCGCGAATCCTTCGGAACGCGTAATGAGGAATATTTCGATTTTTTTTAGAGTATTTGTGCCAAATGAACATCACAAATGGGTAGATCGTGTGAAGGATATTGAGATTTGTATTAATTTTACGAGACACGAATCTACGGGTCAGATACCCATGGTTTTGCACCACAACAGAATACCGGAGAGATCGTGGGATAATGTTATCACTTGCCCACGTGATCCCGTGTCAGCACATGATTTAAGAATCCAACATACTGTCACACACATGAGAGCTCAAGCAGATCGAAGATTGAGAAGAGTACGAGGGAAGAGGTTCCACCGGGAGTTGGTTAAAGACGAGTTGGTCTTAATAAAGAAACCTCCGACATCTGATCCATCAAACAAGGTGTTTCACAAGTTCTGTAGCAGATAATTGGGACCGTTCTTGGTAATAATGCATACAGAGTGCAGGAGTTGAGCACGGGTACGCAAGCAGTTTATAATATTGCCAACATGAAAATCTACTATAAACCAGAGCCATGGGAGCCGAGAAAGAACGACATCGTAGCAGCAAATTATGTGGATGTGTGAGAACACACAAAATATACGGGGCACGAGTGAGCCAGAGTGTGGAGAAGAACGTAAACACTGGCTTGCTTATAAGTGAGCAGTCTGAGATAGCGATGTTGACATTTATTGTATGAGTGAGTGACGGCGAGACAGAGAGGGGACACCCGTCTAAATTGAGGCGGCGAGCAGTTGGAATGTGCTCATTAGTGGAGAGTGGCCGAGCTATGAATGACCGCAGGGGCGTTTGGAAATGTAAAATTTGAGGGAGCATGACACTGTCAGACTCATGTGCGTTATGGTAGAGAAAATTGACTTCTACCTAAGTGAATTTTCCACCTTTTAAGGGGTGAATGAACCCTTAAATATATGCCTACAATTAAGTATTCAAACATTTTATTTCATCAGCTCTAATACAGCCCAGTTGAGGAAAAAGTTGGTCTTATTTGGAAATAGCAGTCTGCCAGTTGAACAAAGTAATCCTGTTGATGTCGCCAGCTAGACAACGGCCGAGTTAACTACAGCCAATTCCAAGAATAAGAGAAAGGCAGTTGGCCAGCTGAATGTCCGTTGCCCCAAGTTCAATCGTGAGGACCTGAGTTTCCATGTCTGAAGGAAGATAGAGCGAGAGCGAAAGATCCCAGCTAAGGTGTGAGAGTGGGAGAAGGTCAGCACCCTGGTGACACAAATTATTTGAATGAACAACCAATTACAGCGAGACGCCACTTTTTGGCGCGGAAGAGTTTGCCCGCGAATTCGTGAAAAATTGTGTTGCCACGATGCGAATTTCTGTACGCGAGTGTCAATTGAATGTGCTGATTTTTATGAGCTGTTTGAGATGTGTCTGAAGTCTGTGCGACTATTATTAATATTTTTTGCGGAGCGGCCTACCCCCTCCTACTGCTGTCTTGTTAAAACAAATAAATACTATGTCTGTGAATAGACGCTACACACCACTTCTGTTTGAGCTGAGGTTCTACTCGTCTCCAAGAAGAAAGAAATGGACCATGTCATATCCTACGCTATGATGTCTAGTATCATGGGCTAGATACAATGATGGATGATGACGACGGTGCAGTCACGGCACCGGGCAGATTTGGAAGTGTTGAGTACTAATTAAATTTATTTAATTTTGGACGGGTGGAATCATGATAAGTATTTGGGAATTTGTCTTGTATATAATTTTTGCTTCGCTGTGCGTAAATGTAAATTCGTTTCGCTGACATAATTATTTCTTTGCATCACGTGACATTTTGTTGTAAATAGTAGATTTTTCTTGTGTGTTTTCTCGTGGCTTTAGCCTTTGTTTTATTAGAGTGTTTGCTTTCATGTTGCTCACACACATGAACGCGAAGCGCTATCGAGATTATTTACGGCCGAAATGTTGGATGGGGGCGATAAATGGATCTGTGTTAAATAATAATGTTAGACATTGGGGGAATTTCCCGTCTTTTGATTTATGATTAATCAGGCAAATGCTAGTATTGTTTTTGCTTTGTGCAACTTTGGTTGTCACAGAAGGCCGTCCGCCTGTCTGTAGTCATATCATTTTTGGTATTTTGTTTTGGTTATCTATTCTTGGTCTGGAGTACATGTGGGGTCATTCTGGTCAAGCCTAGGGGATGATGTGTGTGCTTTGTGTGATATTTCTTCGATTAGTGAGCAGGTTTTGGACAAGGTGATCCAGTTATCGTTGTTACTAATGTGTTCAGTCTGCGTAACCCGAGGGGCGCATGTGCTGGCGCATGTGCTGATATTTGAATCTTGACACCCGAGGGGGTTTGTCAAGTATATGATGGCTGTTGATGTATTTTGTCTCGAGTTTCCAAGACCCAGGAGGCTATACTACGAATTCAGGCATGAGGCTTGAATATTGTTCACACACAAACGCACGTTTGAGAGCTTGAAACGACCTTAGTACCCACATCCTGGAATGTTGATAGCGATAGCGCGAGCGCTATGCGTTCTTGTTGTTAATGAGTTAAATGTCTTGCCTGATAAATTATAAAATATTTCTTGAATTAAATAGGGAGTTATCCATACTGCTATCTAACTAGTTTCAGGCCGTATTAATCGAAGTGTTCCTTGTAATTATTTTATTCGCCTGTTGAGGCATGTTCTCGTTGTTGTTGTTGTAGACTTGGCTGGCTTGCTGCCAAGTCTGGTAAAATGTCAATTTTAGGGTCGCATACGGTGGAACAGATTCTTGTATGTCACGTGGTTGCTTTGTGTGGATTTGTATGACTTAAGACCGCCTGAGCGGTTGTCGATAATTGTAAATATACAAATCGTGTATTATTGTTGTTTATATAAGAGTTAGACTGTGTCAGCGTATTTAATTTTGTGTTAGCCATTTAGTGTTTTTATTCCCATAATTGTCATGATCTCCAACTCGCAGAACGGGAATTCATGACTTAATCGTTTGATCGAACGGAAGTGAATTCTCGTCAAGTACTCACATATTGCACTGCCCGACAGCGCACACATATCACATAAACATGTTCTTTGTAATATTTATAATCTTGTATTTTTATTCATTCTAATTTTCATTGAAGGTGACGTGTTGGTTCTTCTCGTGTTTTCAGCTGTGTAAGCTGCTTGAATTTTGAGTTTAGATTAGTGTTGGACTGATGTTATTTTTATTTTGACGGCAGACTTGGTCAGATTATACTTTGGGAGCAGACTCGTGCGGGATTTCCCAAGTCCTTGAGCGGGAATGTTGACAAAGTGTCTGATGGTAGGAGTCGCATATGGGCTAATGGGTCACTCGCAAGTCACTTGTGGCAGGCCTATGACCCATAAATTCATATAAGGGCGGATCTAATTTGTTTATTTGTCAGATATTTATATAAAGTGGTGAGAGTTTAGTGGCCAGATTTAGCCATTTAAGGTAATTCCTTGTTAATGGTAAGTTAACGAGCATATTCTAAATTGAAAACCGGCAATAAGTGAACTGATGAAAGAAACAAAGAAAGAAATTTCCATTCTACTCAACGAAATAAAATGCAAACCTTCCACCGCACTAACGCCATCTAGGAACTGCTTGGACCTCCATTTCCACGTTGTTACCTTGCCATTGAATAGTTTACCTGAGATCCAATAGATGGCAAGATACATACAGTTTTGTATGGAAGTTTTATTTTTTTTGAGCGAAAACAATATTACGAGGTTTAAATAATATGATCGTTTCTTAATATCAGAATTAAGCTTTACGGCCCTCGGGCATGCGTATATTGGGTTTCAGCCTGTACAAGCATGGTGGACAGAAGTAGTAGCGTCTAACACTGGTTGTTGTTTCCGATGATTCCTTGGGATATTCTGGAGCAAAATTATAAAGGAAGGGAAATACAGATGACCCTATTCCTGGCAAAAGCTTAAAATGATACGAACAATGTTTTTAGGAGAACTGACATTTGTGTGAATAGATAGCTTCATAGGGCGTGCTCACCCCAGTTGTCCTCGTAGCGTAAGCGGTTTCAGTGCAGGCTTTAATTAAGCCGCGTCGGCAGGATTTTAAAACCCACTACGAATTTTTTTAAATTTCCGTATTCGACTTTCATGGTATTACAACTTATTTAGTAATGTGTGCGATCTCTTAAAATTTCACTGTCATAAAAATATTTTATATGCATATGGATGAAAGTTTGCGTGAAACTCCGAAACAAACTGCCATTGTGAGATGCGCATTCCCGCCACGTTAAGGATGATTTAGGGAGTTGAGTGGCCAGATTTGGCCATTTAACGTAATTCCTTGTTAGTGGTAAGTTAACGAGCATATTCTAAATTGCAAACCGGCAATAAGTGAACTGATGAAAGAAAAAAGAAAGAGATTTCCATACTACTCAACGGAATAATATGAAAACCTTCCATAGCACTAACGCCATCTGGCAACTCCTTGGACTTCTATTTCCTCGTTGCTACCTTGTCATTGCATAGTTTACCCGAGATCCAATAGATGGCAGGATACATATAGTTTTGTATGGAGGTTTTATTTTATGGAGCGAAAACAATATATATTACGAGGTTTAAATAATATGATCGTTTCTCAATATCAGAATTAAGCTTTACCGCCCTCGGTCATGCGCAGATTCGGTTTCAGCTTGGACAAGGATGGCGGACAGAACTCCTGGTTGCAGGCAAATAAACTTATTGTGGTGTTTGAAGCCATATTTTCAGTTTTGCCTTAGTAAACAAGAGTTCAGTGCTTTTCAGTCGGTCAACACGAATGTACCCAAAAGAGATGGGTTATGCCCTAATCCTGAAATAAATTACATGAGATTAATAAAACACTAGGATGACCAGTTTCGATCGTCAAGCGATCATCATCAGATCCATTACACTTAGGCTACAAAATCTATGTTTGAAATACAGGTGAAAATATTTACAATATGTACAATTATTTAGTTGCAGTATTGGTACTGCAACTGTCAGTGTATGCTAAATGCAGTATATATGTTAGGTGAAATGCTAAATGGTGATAGCTATCCGTAGATTGTACTTTAGAGAGATTATATGGTTGTAAACTATGGTTAAACTATAAAATTTTAGGCTAACTACTTATCTGAATGTCTTCCGTACAACAGCTACTCGCAGTTTTCGTGCTCGCTGGAACTCACTGTGCAGTCGACTGCGGTGGTTATCTTAGCGACTGGTTTTTCCCTGCTTTCTCCCCCCTGCCCCTACGTGCTGTGGGGAGTGATAGCGATGTGGTTATGTGAGGTGTTGCCAACCTAGATAAGATGTATGTTATTGAATGAGGTGGGTCTCCAACTATTAAAGACCGTGGATTAGCCCTCGCCACGCGTGGAGCATAACCCATTCTAAATACACTTATCCTAAATAGTAACAAGACAGAACAAGACAGAAGTAATACATCGTCGTTGTTTTTGAGAAACCTCTTATGTGAGAAAATCATAATTTTTCAGGAGGAAGGAAAAACGAACTCGGTGCGAATGAACCATGATATTGTTGAATTTATTGATCAAAAACATTGTATTATGCAAAAATACACACTGTCAATTAAAATGCATCAAACATATAATTGGTATTACGCAATACATTTGATTTTATACTAGAATTGTCACATAAAATATCAAACGGCTGATTTGAAATACATAGGAGCTTTCGTTAAATGGCTGATAATACTTGTTCCTGTAAGCCTACTGACATTTGTTATTGTTTTATTGTCAAATTTTACATTTTATCATAATTATGGGTGCATTTAATAAAAATAGAAATATTTCCTCCAAAACATGGCTGTGTATATTTTCTTTTTTCTTTTAATTTTTTTGTTCAATTTCCAATGCTACTCCACATCATTTTATGTTAGGATATGATTTCAACTCAAGTTTCATTAAACTTGCATTAAACTTAATAGTACAGTACAAATAATATTTTCAAAGCTTACGGTAACTTTTATTCAATATTATTAGGCACAACTTATTTTGAGAATAGCTCTAATCCTTCGATATGATTTAAATCATAAGAACCTTTTAGAATCTAGATTTAATAATATCGTTAATCATTATCTAAATTTCCCTTCCTAATTACAATAGGTGTCGAAGAAGAGAATCACCACGTTTTCAATAGTAGCCTTCATAATACCTAAATTCAAATCTGCCTTTCCTAAATCCTTCAAGTAACATGCCGGTACAGTCGATCTAAAAAAATTAGTATATTGACGAAACTTACAGGGTAATGGTATAATGGTATTTTGGAAGCCTTCATAGGGAGGTTAAGGCTGCTTGAGCTTTTAGTTCTCGTAGTCAAGTGGTGCAGTTGCACCTTATATAAAGGGAGGTGGCGCGCAGTTCGTCACTCCTGTGGGGGTCCGGGCGGGGACACCAAGAGCCCGCCGATGAGCCTAGCTTGGTGTCCTAGGCGAAACCCCACACAAGACACGGCACAAACCTAGAAGAATTGCTGAGTTTTACAGGGTAATATTAACTCCCAGATCTGTAAATTCAAGTTTCTACTTCTTTTTCTTATCTGGCTTGAAGGGAAGGCTGTCATAGAAAGCATGATGATCCTTTTCTATGGCTTCTTTCATTTCTTGTAAATGTCTGAATTTGGATTCATTGATAGGCAATGGTCCATTGTATAACGCTCGCGCATAACAGGGAACACCGGTAGTCCTTTTTCTCTTTTGTGGCAATGGTTCATAGAGAGCATTATGATCGTTCTTGAAAATGAATTTCACTATTTGGGAAATACTGTAGCACATAGGAGGTTTCATAAAATCAACGACGATATTTCCATTTAAATAATTCAAGTTTGGATGATAATGATCACAACTCTGTCAAGCTATTGGGGTTATATTTAGAGTGCAAGTTAACTTGGAACACACATACTCAAAATCTATGTATGAAACTAGCTAGAGTGATATTTTTACTTCGAAGACTTAAAGAGTCAGTCAGTAGTAGTCAGATGATGTGTGCATACTATGCCTCCTTTCATTCTCATATAACATATGGCACAATGTTATGGGGTAATTCAACAGGGGCTCAAGATGTGTTCAAGTGGCAAAAGAGGGCGATAAGATGTATTAAAGGTAAGGCCCCTCGGGAATCATGTAGACCGCTTTTTCAGGATCTTGAAATTTTAACTCTCTCCTCATTATACATACCAGAAAATAAGTTCCGTTTGTTAATAACATTAAATTCTGTACAGATACAGAAAATTTATTTATTGCACAAAATTCTACAACCCTTAAACTACTTTTCCACATAACTGCCGAAATGTTGCAGGCATTTGTCGTAGCGTGGCATGAGTTTTTGTATACCTTCATAGACGTGTGCCGCCTGTGTCTTCAACTAGTTGTACGTTCCGCTGCAGCGCAGTTCCGCATATGCGCGGTAGACGCTCTGTATCAAGGAGAAGAAACGTACGCTAGTAGTGGAAGTAGTATAGCGGTGGTTAGAGGTAGTTAGTGGTAGTTAGCGGTAGTTAGTAGTAGTTAGCGGTAGTTAGCTGTAGTTAGTAGTAGTTAGTAGCAGTTGGCGGTAGTTGGCGGGTAGTTAGCGGTAGTTAGTAGTAGTTAGCGGTAGTTAGCGGTAGTTAGTAGTAGTTAGTGGTAGTTAGCGGTAGATAGTGATAGTTAGCGGTAGATAGCGGTAGTTAGCGGTGGTTAGCGGTAGTTAGTAGTAGTATTTAGCGGTAGTAAGTTTCGGAGATATTTAATGCTGGTGAAACATTTCGCACAGCCGCCATATCGAATTGGTGAGTCGGGGTCGTCCGGATGATTTCTTTCTTTACTGTTCGCCGCTGCTTTCTTCTATGCCTTCACATGTGCTCCAAACGTGCAATTCATGCAATTCGCTGGAACCATCTCAATACAATTTAGGAGAAAACGGATATTCTTCCACTTCCTTGAGCCCTTCAAAATTACAGCCTCAGTCTTATGTGGTGCCAATCTTCTAGTTGTCTTAAGTTGTCCTGACTTACCTACCTCTTGTAAAAATTCGTCTCTTACGATTGCAATCTTTTCGTTGCATGGCTATTTCATTAGTCCACCAATAAGGTACACGGGTATCATGTTTTGTTTGTCCCCTCAATCGACTAGTCCTACAAGCATAGTTAAGAATAGCAGGTACGTCTTTTAAAGTTATCTGCGCTATATCCACAGATTGCAACATCCATTCAATTGTAGTCTTAAAAATCTCCCAATTGTACGTCCACACCGTTTTTGTTATATCCGTGAGCTTCTTGAAACCTGGCGTGGTGGCTCAGCGGTCTAGCTGTATGCCTCTCACCAAGGCGGTCCGGGTTCGATTCCCGGTCAATGCATGTGAGATTTTCGATGTGAAATGCCATGTCCTGTGGTTCGGATTCCACGTAAAAAGGAGGTCCCGTGGCTCATAATCACAAGATTCACGGTCACGTAAAACTACAATCTTCCTTCCTTCCTTCCTTCTTGAAACCCTTAACTTTAAAGTAAATAAAACGATGATCACTGAGAGATTCATCTTCCAGAACTTCCCAGTCCGCAATGTAGGATGCTATACCCTGTGTTGAACATGTGATGTCTATGAAAGACTCACAATTCCCTCTGGAAAACGTTGGAGTAATTCCTATATTATGCACAACCAAGTCTAAACTAGCTATCCAATCTACCCAATATTCTCCCCTACGGTCAGCATTTGGTGCTCCCCACTGAGGGGACTTTACGTTGAGATCTCCCAAAATAATGCATTCCTTACCTGTTGCCACACAGTCCTGAACTATAATGTCTACCTCAGCCTTGAAGCAATCAAAGGAGATATTAGGAGAGATGTAACTACAATAAATGTGGCATTGTTGAAGTTGAATACATAAATATCTTTCTTCTGCCCTTATGCTTAGTACCTCCAGCTTGTCATTCCAAAAGAATGCTGCTACGTACATCTCTTGTCCGTGAACCAGCTATTGTTAGCTACTCGATTTTTATTTGGCTCACTAACAAGTAATAATTCTACTTTCCTCTCCAAGGCTGTTGCGTACAAAAGGTCATGACTCTCGGGTTTCCTCAAGAGATTCGCCTGTATTATGTCCATTAATGATCGTTTAAAGATTCTTCCCCCTTGCTTCCAATACTATCTTTCTGTAATTAGGGCATTTCATTTTATCTGCGCGGTGGCCTTCTACTTGGCACGATGTGCAAAAAGAATTGTTTTCACACTGCTCTTGTCTCTTTTCAAATTAATACTTGGATTACAAATACAAATACAAATACAAAGGTTTTTTTTATTTTAGACGTTAGATTTTAGCATTTACATTTTAGATTTTTGATTTTAGATCTTGTAAAAAGACCAAACCATAATGTTATTGATTGAAAATGTTTGGTAACTAATTATTAAAGAAAGACATATAAGGATTTTGTAATACTTGACATTATGTTTTCTATACTATATTTTGTAGATTTTAGATTTTAGAATTTAGATATTGGAGTTTAGATTTTAGGTAAAGACCAAACTAATATTGACTATTTATTAGACACTGGTATGTAGATAGAAAGATGATTAGACTTTAAGATGATTTTTTAGGTCTTGACTGGCCTGGCAATAGGAATTGACTAACCAGACATGAGTTAGTTACCAACGAAACACTTTGATGAATATGCATTTATTGACTAATGAGTAGGGTTTTAGAAAACTGTTTGCTAATTTTGGGTTATATACAACAGATGCTTAGACCTACTGAGTGACTATGTTTGCTAAACATGGCATTATACCAGAGGCGATTAGGATACTTATATAGCTAAGGCAAGGAAAGCATTTGTATAGAAAAGGAATCTGTTGACATTGAATATAGATTTAGGTATTAGGAAAGTCATATTTTGAAGGCCTTTGTCTGAAGCGTGGCACTCTATGAAAGTGAAACCTGGACTATAGGTGTAGCAGAAAAGTAGAGAATTGAAGTCTTTGAAATGTGATGTTACAGGAGAATAATGAAGATTAGATGGGTAAATAGGGTTACAAATAAAGAGGTATTAAGGCTAGTGGGAGAGGAGAGATGTTTCTGGCGACTGCTAATAAAGACAAGAGATAGGTTGGTATGACACATACGAAGACATCCAGGAATAACAAGCTTAGTTATGGAAGGAAGGGTTGAGGACAAGAACTGTAGGGGAGACCAAGATTAGAATATGTTAAACAGATTACCTTGGTTGTAGGGTGCGGCAGCTATATAGAGATGAAACGATTAGCTCAGGACAGGGAGGCACGGAAAACTGCATCAAACCATTCAAATTATTTTAAAATGCCTTTAACCCTATGTTAAACACCCAGTTCACAAGACTCATAGCTGCAGTGTTATGTTAAAACAAACAAGTAATTCCGTGAAGAACTATACAGCCTATTTTCATATATCCTACTTATGTTAATTGCCACTATCAACATACAAAATTTCAGTTTGATTGCTGTAATTGGGAACCGACCAAATATTTCGGATGGTCGCCATGTTGGAATTTATATATGTAGGTCCTAGAGTTATGCCCTGTTACATGAAGATTATTGTGTAAGTGTAGCATTCAAACTTCAATCGCATGATTAGGACACAAGAAGTAAAAAAGAGATTTTAAAATTACGCACAGCTGCCATCTTGTGGTTACGGAAACAATTGAAATAATTTAGATGCCAGTGGATTAACATTCGTATAAGGATTTACTGCACTCGGATGGTTAAATTGCGAGAAAAGTTCATGTGAATATTTATATTTCGCGTCGCCGGCATGTTGGATTTGTGATAACCAGGTTATTTAAAGTCCTAAAGGCGAACTTAAGTTCATAGCCCCTATGAACATAAAAAGAATTCAGTTTGATTGCTATAATAGATTCGTAGATATTCAGAGCCGTCTAAATGGTTCGGATGGTCGCCATGTTGGATTGTTAAATGTATAGGCCATAGAGTCATGCACCATTAAAGGAAAATTATTGCGTAGGTTCATTATTCAAACTTTCACATCGATCGCATGATTACGACACAAGAAATAAAAACTTAATTTTAAATATTCGCACAGCCGCCATCTTGAGGTTATGTAAACAATTGAACTAAATTAGATACCAGTGCATTACAATGTGTATAAACATTTCTTGCACCAGATTTCATTGCGTTTGGAACACTATATCGCGAGAAAGGTCTATTTAAAATTTTCAAATTCGCTTGGCCGCCATGTTCGTTTTGTAGTTAACCGGTTTTTGAAAGTCTTATAGATGAACTTCCAGTAGTGCCCTTTATCTCCGTACAAAATTTCAGGGTGATACCGCTAATAGTTTCAGAGATATAGAATGCCGGTGAAATATTTCGCACTTCCGCCATCTTGTGATTATGTAAAAAATTGAACGAAGTTAGATGTCGGTGCATTACAATGTGTATAAGCATATACTGTACCACGTTTTATTGCGTTTGGTTCGTTAAATCGCGAGAAACGTCTATTTTAAAGTCGCAAATTCGCGTGGCCGCCATGTTGGATTTGTAGTTACCATTTTTTCAAAAGCTACATAGGTGAAATTCTAGCAGTTCCCTTTATCACCGCAATAAATTCCAGGGTGATATCGGGAATAGTTTCGGAGATATTGAATGGGGGTGAAATATTTCGCACAGCCGCCATGTTGAATTGGTGAGACGTAACAAAATTTGAAGGGCACGGTCGGGGTCACCCGGAATAGTGCTATGAACTTACCGAGTTTCATTGAAATCGCTCCAGCCGTTTAGATTTTATTAGGGGGACACACACACACACCTCACACACACACACACACACACACACACACGCACACACACACGGACAAAAGGTGATCTCATAAGCCTATTTTTTCAAAATTGAAAATAGGCTAAAAATTATACATTTCAAAACAAGCAAGTGGTTTAGTCAATGTACAGTGGAAAGAGTGTATTGTTGAAGGCTACTCTCTTTCCAAACATAGTCAGAAGCTGTTGATGGTTAACAATTGCATTAATAGTGAGACATGGAGATAGTAATTAAGAAAGACAGACAATACCCATACAATATTTTTATTCATTTAGTTTTTTTACAATAGTTACACACTGAATACAACTCTTTCTCTTTACCATTGCTTGTTATAGTTTTTTAAACATAATGCTTGTTGTAGATTTTTTTTTCCATAACTTTCTCTTATTTCTATAACTTGGGCGTTATTTGAGTTAGAATCATGAAACTTTGCACACTGATTAAAAAGGCATTGGTATTTGCTACTAAAATTAATCAGTTAATTTGGGTAGAACGATTTGAAAAAAAAAATGAATTTTGGTCACATAGATGTACCTTTTTCTCAGCAACGCTAAGGTCCTGGAACTTGTAATTTATTTTAATGGCTTCTATAACCTTCTTAATGCAATCCCTGGAGCCGTTTTTATATCCATGCCTATTTAGACTTTTCGAAAATGAGAGAACTTTTGAATTTGAAAAATTCACAAAAAATGCATACATATGAACCGCTGAAATCCATAAAATTATATATTTTGTAATTCCCTTCCAGTAAAATGTGTAACAATGTTTAACCTGTCTGTCTACCAAGTTTTGAATTGGTATCTTTAGTAGTTCAAGTGGAAAAGGTACATTTGTTTTGGAAAAAGGAAGTCCAGGAAATGACAATTGAATTTTAGCAAGGTAGACATGCTACTTGTCTCGACTCAACAACATCAAAATTGACCATATCCATAATGCTCATCATCCACCTCTTCAGCTGCTTTCCTCTCAACTGTTTTCTTTTGCCTGGTCTCCTTATGGGGGTCATCCGCAGCCTTGTTTGCAGAATCAATACGCCTCTTGTCGATGCCCTGTAGAATGTTCTCCATGAAGAAGCGAGCGACTCACAGCCGAAAAAGTAGTTCCGTGAAGAACTAAATAGCCTATTTTCATACATCCTACTAATTTTAATTGCTTCTATCAACATAAAAAAATTCAGTTTGATTGCTGTAATAGATTCGTAGATATTGAAAACCGTCTAATTTTTTCGGATTGTCGCCATGTTGGATTTTTATGTATGTAGGCCATAGAGTTATATACTATTATATGACGATTATTGCGTAGGTTCAATATTCAAACGTTGACTTCGATCGTATGATTAGGACACAAGAAATACAAACTTAATTTCAAAATTTCGCACAGCCGCCATCTTGAGGTTATGTAAACAATTGGACTAAATTAGATAAGCCCGGTATATTTTTTTCTATGTATTCAATACAATAGATCTTTTAACTTTCTTGAACACTCTAGCAGACCTGCCCATTGTTTTTAATAACGTCTCTTGCAAATTTTGAAGAAATAACAACTCCCCACCTCGCACTGTATCTCTGAAACCAAAACAAACTTTCCGCGGTAATCGCCAAGCCTGATCAACCGGAAGTGCGCGCTACAGCCTTCTTCAATATTCCCAAGTGTGATACCGCCAATGACGTAAAGTGTTCAGCAAAGATGAAAAATAGCAATGCATTGAAAAAGGGGTGTGGCACCTGACGTGTATATGTTGGGATTTTTTTTTTCTAAATGGACTTGGGCATTGAATTCAACCAAATCCTTTTGGGAATAGATTTCTAAGATAATAAGCTTGCAATTTCAGCAACAACAAAAAGTCATATTTCAGAAGGATTTCGTGCACGTCTCCCCAGAAAATAAACCTGGACAAAAAGTGCTCCATCCAAATAATCCTCACCCACAGCGTGAAATGATTATTTCATACCCTGTGCCAGTAGTTAACATAATATTGGCCCACTGTCAACATTGGCTAATCGCAAATTGGTGTGGTTTTGTACCCATACAAGGACCATGATAAACAGCAGTGCAGTCACTTCCAGCAGAACACATTTCTCAAATTGTAGGCCTGTGCCCCGGCTATAACTGAAGTTAGTTCAGATTGAGACATCAAATATGATCCCAAAGTCAAGGTTTATATTATCATCTAATAGTGATATGGAATACATTTCAGCTACTCAAAGATAAAGAGCATGCACGGAGTACAGCTCAAGCCAGTCGCATTGCTAAAACAAAATCTTGAGCACTGCGATGTATGTGGTTGGAATCAAGTTAAGTTGAAGAAGCCTTGCCGGACTCAGCTGAAAGCCTCTTGGATGTAAATCAAGTCACAATAGTTAAACTTGAGGGCGACCTTTGACTTGAGCACTATAATACATTTAGGATCGACATAGCTTACAGTAGGTTTTACGCTATGCACCTGTGCATGTTTAAAAACATCTCAATCTGGAGATTAATAAGGTACCGTACCGTATTAACATAAATACAGTAGGCTATCTATAATCTATCTTAAGCAAATCCAAGAAGTTACCGGACTAAGAAACTACATATCAACGTGTCGGTCTACTAACCCCCAAGTTTGAAGGTTCGCTCCTGGCCGTGGTAAGTTATTTTGGAAAGGCGGCAAAAATTACGACACGCATGTCATACGATGTTGGCATGTCATAGAACCCATTTGAATTCAGTAGGCCGTGTTCATAGTGGCAAAATTAATCTCGGGAGTTTCCGCCAACTCCAAGTTCCTCATTTCTCTACTAGAAAGCGCTATAGTGTTCAAGGAGCTTAGATATCTAACCTCCTTGACTTTCATAGTGCTTCTAGGAACAACGAAATTCGACATGAAAACTACCCTCTGGGTGTCAAATAACAAAGCTTGCTCCCGGCATACGAGGCCATACGATATTATTATTATTATTATTATTATTATGAAAAATCAGCAACCAATCGTACCGGTAGGCTACTGTTTGGTATCATTTTGTGACAACAGACCGGTCAATGGACTGAATACTCGATTAATCTAGGAAATGCATGTAGGTACTGTACCCGTATCCACATGGTCTTACCTGTTGAAATCCGATGGAACAGCTGGATCGTAGAATCTGGAAGTACCCGGCTAAAATAGACCCCCAAAAATTCTACCAACACGGATCAACCTGGGATAAGGACACATCAATAAAATAGAATGTGTTAAAAAAGCCCCTGTGGTAAAAGAACAAAGCTAGCTCAAAGAGAAATTGAAAAACTCTAAAATTAATCTCGGGCATATGGCTGACGTTGGAGACAATGCCCCACTGGTCCTCCTAACACATCCTGTTCTTATATAAATCATTAATCATTGAATATTTAAAATGTATAAATCAGTTTATTATCTGAAAACAAAGTATGTTGTAGATCAAAGTCTAAAATCTGCAAGACAAAAATATAAATGTTTCGTCTTATCTCTGACGAATGTATCAAATTATTGCATCAGTAGGCAATGTTTCTATTCATGGAAATGCCGATATACGATTTTACAATATTAAACACGAATTATATACATATATTTACAGTAGTATCTTTTCATCGAATCTCGCTATGATTCTCATTATCCATTGACATTATCCTTTTTAACATTTCCTGAAATCATAATCTGTCTTATTTGACAATCAACAAAAGTTTATCAAACGTAGTGTCTCTCATGTAAATTTGAATCGTAGCTTCTTTAATTACAACATTATCATATTATTTCCAATTATTGTTTCACACTGGATATTCGTTAAGTTTAACAATCTAATTCAAGATAAATACATTTTCATTTAAGTTAATAAACATTTAAATGGCGGGTAATATTTAAATTCCAGCTTTGTGACTTCAATGATCGTGCTCGATTCACGAATAATACTCGTTAACATATAATTCAGCGACTGCTTATCAGCTCGCGTAATTCACAAAATTCCATTACATGAATGGCAATCTCTCCACAATACGAGATTCCTTATACAAACTTCATACTATTTCCGGATATCCACCGATATCGAAATATACTCATACAACTTAATTAATACCTGTATTGGTTCATTCAGGCAGCCTCCGTGGCTTAGGCGGCAGCACGCCGGCCTCTCACCGCTGGGTCCGTGGTTCAAATCCCGGTCACTCCATGTGAGATCTGTGCTGGACAAAACGGAGGCAGACAGGTTTTTCTCCGGGTACTCCGGTTTTCCCTGTCAAAATTTCATTCCAGCAACACTCTCCACTATCATTTCATTTCATCTGTCATTCATTTAATCATTGCCCCAGAGGAGTGCGTCAGGCCTCGGCAGCCGGCACAGTTCATATCCTCGCCGCTAGATGGGGGCTTCATTCATTCCATTCCTGACCCGGTCGGAGACTGGAAGCAGGCTGTGGATTTTCATTTCATTGGTTCATTCAATACGAAAAATAGCTTCCAATAGCTGTATGTAATTTTCCTCACCTAAATTAAAGTTATATAAATTTCAATTAACTATCAAGAAATATCATGCTTCACAATTAAGATGATTATCATAGTGTTAATCCGCTCTTGGAAAAATTATCACAATAGTTCCATTATTCTTTAACTTAATTCATTTCATTAATGAATTCCAACAGAATATACTTTACTTGATATCGAGATTCAATTCTCAAATATAATTCGTTTCAAATATGAATTTCAACAATCACAAAATATTTATAAGAGTTTACATTTTAATAGATATCGAGATTTAATTCAGATCCTCAAAATATGTCTGCCTCTTAAGAAAATCGTACAACTGTACACCATGGAAAAATGCCTAATATTAATAGGATGCGATATAAACCATTAGAATTATACGAAATCAGAAAAGACTAAACCAGATCGAACTATCAAAATCGAAAACTGAACTTACTCTAATCCAACAAGAATATCTCTACTCAATTAAGTTTACTCGAAAAACGGCTATAATTGTCTAATTCAAACAATATTGCAAAGATCCACTTTAAAAATGTTACTAGATTTCAATGCAAGTATCTACCTTCACGTTGAATAATACAGTCATTCGAAATGCAATACTGTATATAATGACGAAATAATTATGTTATGTAATCCACGAAGTAACAGAATAAATGTTGTAAAATGTTCATAATATCACTGTAAATCTTCTTCTTCCCAATAAATAGTTTTATACAAAGATATCGTAGTCTTTTTCCAAAAAACGCTTCTTCTTGATTAATATTTCTTCTCAACTAATTATAATGCTCGTATTTTAATTTCAAAAATTTAATATAAATGTTGCAAAACTAAAATAACAAAAGTGACTATCTACACAAAAATTGATTCCGTAGGTGCATCCGTTGTCGGATCAAAACCTAAAATAGACTATCAGGCAAAAATGACAGAACCGTCAAGTTTAATCTTCAAGACCATTTTCAACATACTAAAGAAATATGGTGAAAAAGGCAATCTACAGATATGACATGATTCATACTGTCTACTATTAAAGAATATCGCAGCTACCTTATGATGTCTTGAAGTAGGTACAGTAAATGCATGTAAGAACACACATTGTTCCTGGGATCGAACCATCATCCTGGATGTCGAGAGGTTGAAGCCTGGTCTGCAACTTAGCGACAGAACCCGTCTCCTCTCATGTCCGAACACCTGTTCACAACGCAAGTCCTGTCTCACGTGTGACCTCCTGGAAATTAAATTAAAATATTATTATCTATATGCGTGCCAATTTTGGAATGGCTCTCATGCATACCTTCCAAGATATCCAACATGGAGCTGAAGTTTCAATTGCGTTTTTTCAGCAGTTGGTAGCACTGACATCATTTTCAAATACGGGCTTGAGACATTCTGATATAGATATTTACTCATGCCAAATTTGGTTTCGATTGCTGTAGTTGGTTAGGAGTTGATATGGACACACACACGCACACACACACACACACACACACACACACACACACACACACACACACACAGACAGACACATTTGCCCGGATCGATCACATAAGTCTACTTTTCCTCATTTTTGCAAAATGTGTAAAGAAGGCTAAAATATACCGGTACGGTACGTCAAATAAACATACCTTGAACGATGATCTGATACAGTCTCAGAAGTTCGATACTTATTTAGAAGTTAGACGTTGCAGGCGCGGATTCAGGGGGGGGGGGGGGTCACGGGGGTAAAGACTCCCCCCCCAAACGGAGACCAATTTTTTTTTTTTGCAAACTCAAAAAACGAAAACACAATAACCAGACAAATAAAACTTAACGAATTTTAACTGAAAAACATTTTTTTTTTCATTTTATTCAATACTGAAAATATCTTTATTGCAATTATTATGTTCTGTTACAATTGTACATATTTACAACTTCATACCTGTTATATAAAGACGATTATTTATATAACAAAATCAACTCGTCTATTTTGTTTAGCAAACCTTGTGATTACCGAATCGATGTCTATAGTGATGTCACGATGAATGTGCAGCAATGCACGGATAGGAATTTGGGGCTTTTTTTTTCGCACCAAAAAATTTGCCGACGTCCAAACTGCAAGCTTGGTTGGCAATTTAAGCTGTGACTTTCTACCTTTGTCGGTACCAACTCGACTTGCCGAAACTGTAACGTACCTTGGTACTTTTCTCGAAGCTCGATGTAAAAGTCGCAAAACACGCCGTTGCAATTTGTACGAATATTTTTGGTGCGCTAAATGCATCAAATTTCTATCCACGTAGCTTGCAAAAACTTGGTCTGGTTTTGTACGTTTGGTTATTTTGTGATTGCGTTGTTAGTGATACCTTTTTTTTAACAATTTCGATTCTCTGACCCCCCCCCCCCCCCCAAGCCAAATTCTAGATCCGCGCCTGAGACGATGGAACCATTTCGGACAAAGATGCAGTCAAAAGACACACACTCCAGTTCACTACAGCACGGCAATGGTAGCAGCAAATCTGCGCTTTGTCGCAACTTCTACTCCTTGTCGCCAGGGTGCAACACTAGTAGCTGAACTTTTCTGCTCTAGGTGCGGGGTTCCCAGAAACGCAGGGCCCGTCGCTTTACTTCTGCTATATGGTTAATCCGACCCTGAGCACCACCAACGTACTCTGTAAAGGACCGGATTTATATTTTATGCGCCCCTAGGCCCGTGGGTTTTTGCCACCCCCCTCTTCATACCATTGTGAAGGAGAGAGGATTTAGACCTCAGAAAGGTCTTTGTGAAGGAAATTTTTATTTTATTCTATTGTGTCGTGAAGGTTGGTTGGTTCTTAAGTTTAGGGGCTGCGACAACGCGGTCATGTAGCCTCGTGTACTTTGGGTGTGTGTAAAATCTGTTTGACAACCGGTGTTAATTGTGATGACTGAATTAGTGTGTGTTATCTGTTTTTTAATTCAAGTAAGGACTGCAGACTTTTGAATTTTTCAAATAGTTCCTACTTTTGCCGCCAAACACCACCGTCAACGACTAGCCTACTAGTTAAGAACTTAGCTACCAGACGACACCGCAGTCGGCTCTTGGCAACGAAAGTAGGAACCTAAGAGCGTTGTTAACATTCTTAACATATACAATTTAGCTAACACAGGTGTAATTAGTGGAGGTTTTTAACATGCCATAAATCTATGACATGGGACCGCCGGCTTTACTTGCCCTCCGAAGGAAGGCATACTGAGGGACTTTCAACGCTCTTAAAAGTCCGACGACTTCGGTCGGGTTTGAACCCGCGATCTTGAGCATAGAAGCTCAGCATGCTACCGAAGCCGCCTGTATCGTGAAGTAAGATCAATTAAATAGATTAAAGTAATGAGAGGATCGATTGTTTCTAAATGTGTATATATTAACTATAATAAATAGGCCAACGGGATATTAAAATAAGTGTAAACCATTTCATTATACACTTACAGATATTCAGAGCTACATATACACTACATCATACAACCTGCAACTATGCATAATGAATTATTCAAATTAAACTGATATTAATATTCAAGACTTAAATATTCTCCTAATAAATCATAAAACATTCCTGTTCTAAAGCTGAAGTCGAAACATTTGTTGGAAAATGATGGCCACAATATATATTGAAAAAGTGTCGTAATTTTGGAAAGTTTAATTTAAATCATAAAATTATTCGAAATACGTGTATTGTAGTCTATAACATTTTATAGAAAGTTTGTGACAAAAAGACACGGATAGTCAGTCTGAAAGACTGGACTTTATATCATTTTAAATGCTAGCAGCCGAGTACCAAGAAGGCAGTGTGAGAACAGAGTTTCAAGATTCTATTTTGTTTCTTCACTGCCTAATTTATTGTTCTCGCACTGCCTTCTTGAAACTCTGTTCTCACACTGCCTTCTTGGTATTCGGCTGCTACATCGTACTATGACGTCACACATCTCGGTGCATTTCGTCCCGTCACCCTAACGTAACGCCAGACCTCAGCGTAACGACGAAGTCGACAAGATCATTTAAAATGATAAAAAAAACATGCTGATTAATTTTGCGCCCCTTAGCATGGTGCGGCTATGGGGCCTATTGGTAAATCCATCCCTGACTCTGTACGGTCCGCACTCTGACTAGATGATTGCACGGCCGACTGAATGCGAGCTGCGCTCTCCACAACCGGCCTAGACCACAGAACAATATAGGGCCTAGATAATGAGACCTTTTACATGAAATCTTGTTGGTTACCGTACTCAACTGCTCACACAGCGCTGTTGACCAAGCATTGCACGACAAAGACTTATCTCTACTTAGTGTAAAACAATGTCCCCGATTCTTGGATGTCACGGGTAATCTCGAGAACCACTGGATGGATTTTGATGCGGCTTTCACCATTCTGTAAAGGTAATATCGAGGAAATAAATTATTTTCTACAGAAATCTTCCTCGAGATTACCTTTACAGAATGGTGAAAGCCGCATCAAAATCCGTCCTGTGGTTCTCGAGATTACTCATTTAATAAACGTACTGTACAGCTGTTTATTAATCGCCTATAATGGGATGGGAGTGCGCTCTATCGGCGAGGAGTAGAAATTTTCCAAATGCATGGGCTCAAACTGGGATTGTCAAGGCCGGTATAGAGCGCAGCTTGCATCCAGTCGGCCGTGATGATTGGCATGTGGTATACAATGTGATAGCTACAATGAGCGTTGTGACAGTATGATCCCTACAATGAGTGAGTAACCATGTCAACGATTTGCTTGAAATATTTTATGTAACATCAGTGCGGCATGTATTTACGAGTGAATTTAGTGCGGTATGGATTTACGAGTGAATACTAATGTCCGGGCAGCAACTTAAGGTAACTATCTCGTTTTATTAGGTAACACTAAAATAATTTATTAAGGGCCATTCTACACGAGCGGGTAAAACGCCGCGTTTTGCTCGCCTCCTACCGCGCAATCGGACAGAACCTACAGTAATGAATTATTGGTCTGTCCACACGAGCATTTTGCCGGTCGCGGGAGGAGGCGTTCGAGACGCGTCGTCTTCTGACCCATGCAAGCGAAGCCGGCGTAGCCGGGTTCGCTGCGTGCGTTTTTAGCCTCTCAGCTCCCATTTTGGGGCCTTTAGAGCTATAACAAGGTGTGGACAGGATTAGTGAGACTTAATAGGTTAGGATGTAGGGTATGGTACAGTTTTGTGTCATTAATTGGCCAGGATATGACCTGAGGGTGGAGTGTGGGAAGGAGAAGGATTTTTGGAAGGGTAGGTTAGGGGTGCAGCTAGCATTAAAAATCAAATTGAGCCTAAGCTCCTGGCGTGCTTGAAGTTATCAGAACAAGAAGAAGAGAGCAAGGGTGCCATTCACGTGTCAGTGGCATCGTGCAGAGGGCCCGCGGCCCGCTGGACGCCATCCCGGAAGGGGCCGGCCGAGGCCGTCCCCCCGAGCAGGCGCGCAGCGGAGCAGCGGGGCAAGAGGGGCAATGAGTGTTTTCTGGAGTGTGGGGGAGCTAATTAGCAGGTAATTAGCTGCTGGAGGATATGCAAAATGCTTGTAAGGGCAGTGTTATTGAGTGAACTCGGACTAGGGGAAGTTATGGGCACGGAGAAAAGAGAGGGGATGTTACTGGGCTTGTAAGGACGTTGCCGTTGCCAGTGTTGTTGTTTGAGCGCCTCCTTGATGTATTTACATCCTAAATAGGAGGCGGCGTGCTTTCCCCTGCAGTTTACACACGCAGGGGAGTCCCTGGGCACTTGGCATTCACTATGACGGTGCGGCCCGCCGCAGCGGTTACACCTAATGTCATATTTGCACTCATGTGCGGCGTGATTTAGCCTTTGGCAACGGTAACACTGGGTGATGAGTGTGGAGCGTTGTCTGGGAGGCGGGCGTCGCGACGCCTGTGTTTGTGAAGGTGAAGGGTGAGGGGGGGGGGGGGGGGAAGAGCGCAGGTGTAGCAGTGCTATCTGAAGGAGTAGCAACTGCTGTAGTGACTGAATGTCGGGGCTGATCCAGAGAGGTTTGGATGCTCTTGTTTTTCCTCCTAGGCTTGCTAGGAGGTCGAACAAGGGCCTTCGAGGTCTGAGTCCAGTGCTCGCAAGTATCCGGGACTGTTTGCGTGGACTCGTGCATTAGTTCCTCAGGTTCCTCAGCTTGGATATCCGGCTCAGTCTCAGGATTGCTTTCTGCCTGTGAGAGTGAATCCTGAGAGTCAGAATCAGTGTCAGGGAAGGGGGTGATATTCATAGCTGGGGGGATATCTGGGTTTTGCCTAAGAATATCATTTATCTGAACAAGATGTGCATTATCAGTGGGAATGATAGTGACATAATGTTGAGCCGTTTCTTCGATGCAGGCTATGAGTTTATAGTGGGGAGCAAGTGTTTGAATGATAGCCTGTCTGAAGGATATAAGTGGGAGATCTTGGGCTGGGTGGATCATTAGCATCTCATTAAGAGCGGGAACAGTATCCCGCTTGGAGGAATAGATTTGCTCATTATAGTTAATGATCTCGATCCAGTTCCAAGGCTTGCCAGAAGGTGCAAGTTTCTCATTAGAGTGGGGAGGGGTGGGACAAAAAGCCGGGGAGGGGCGAGTCATTCTCTTCGCTACAGAGTTCCAAGACATGGTGTGAGGTGAGTAAAGAGAAAGAGGGGAGAGAGATCAAATACCCTTGGTAGATCGTGGAATAATAGAGAATAACTATTCTGTCGCTCAGGGTTATCCAGTTTAGGTACAGTTGGGGCTGTGACACTGAGCGAGCAGATAGTTATTTTTAAATGGCTGCTTGACGGGGTGTGGCGGGAGCGGGAAGGGGGTTGTGGACAGGAGGAGGGGCTGAGAGCTCGATGTTCCCTCGACAGCGACGTTCAGAAGACTAACCAGAGTAGCAGGTTCAGCCCTCTTAAGTGCTGAAGAGGTCGGACCGCGAAGTAAAACGGGCGGCCAAGCGAAGGAGCGGGCTACTCGGCGGCGCTAACGGAGGAGTTAGCGAAGGCTTGGCAGGCAGGGCTGGTGAGGCATCAATTTCATCGGTTGATGCAGGCGATGAGGCTTGGAGCAGTGGCGAACAGCTAGCTTGGATGCTCAGTGCTGCTGTGTATCTCCGAGACGCGTCGATTCGCTAATGTGGGATGAATCCACCAGCTCCTCTTTTTCCCATTATGGTTGGTTGGTTCTTAAGTTTAGGGGCTGCGACAACGCAGTCATGTAGCCCCGTGTACTTTGGGTGTGTAGGAGGGGCATGGAGGGGATGGCGGCGCGCGCACGATATTGCACGCTTGAATAAGAAGGCAGGGGAGACATCCTCCAAGTGTCTATCTGCCTCGTTGTTGGTACGCAGGATGCAAGTGTTGAAACTTTTAAATCAGGAAAATTACTATTATGGCTTAAGAACTTGGAAGAAAAACAAAATTGCAATACATAATAATATAACCTGTCATTTGTCTCGTAAATTTGGATAGACAGTGTCTACCTTGCCTACCCTGACGCTACGCAACTGACTACTTGTCTAAGTAGAAAGAATAGAATAGCAGGCGCTTCTGCTCATACGCCACGTTTTGACCGCCACGTGAATTTTGCCCAATTTTGGGGTGACGAGTAGACTGAAACATTTTGGCGCGGTAGGAGGCGGGCGAAACGCGGCGTTTTACCCCCTCGTGTAGAATGGCCCTTAGGTGCGCTCGAAAGAGCATTAGCCTACTTAACCTAGTGAATTTAACAATCACACAGAGTACAAACGCACTCATTTTTCGGTTTGTGAAAGGTGGTATTTCTGCAGATAGTGTGGTGAAAACCGTGTATGGCTAACCTGGTAACATCTCTTTGTTCTTGACATTCGTAAGTCAAGTTTCTGTCACATATGACACTCGTGTTGTATAACTCTTCTATCTCTTCTCTCTTCTCCTCTCGCAGCCACTGCAGCCTCTGGATTGATCTGGTAGGTGGCAGAGAGTATTTTAGTCTTATGTACTCTCTGAAGAAGGTTTCTCTCATAAAAACATATACTTGTCTGGTGCTCACTCCCAGTACTCTCTTCATGAAATACGCCTTCACAAAATACATAGGTAACACTATAGGAGACCCAAACAAACTATAAAATTTTCTATACTACTGAAATTAGTGGAAATACCTTTTGTAATGATGTATAATGAATTCTGGAAATGTAGTAATAGATATTTTCTCCTCCGCTGGCTATAACCTACCCACCTCCCCCTCATCAGATTACGACTTGTAATAGTAAAATTCCATCTGTGTCCGTCATATTCCTGGGGAATTATGGGACAAATGCCACATTGACAACCCCACACATAGCGCCCCACTCCTACTTGCTTTGAGTACAAACAGTAATTTTCGGCCAGACAGGGGCTAACCTACTCGCTTCGCTCTCTCCGCATGACTAGTGTAATGTATTTTATGTCTCACATGTTGGCAACAGTAACGTGACGTAAATGTATGCGTCTGTGTACGCCTCGGTGACAGTTAAAGAAATTTCCTGCGCAGTGACAAGCAATGACAATAATTGCCTTCGTTGAATGAACAAGAAATGAAGACTAAAGACACATACTAAAGTAATTTAGCAAGTGTTTCCAGTGAAGCAGTGATAATGGACAGTAATTTCAATTGCTAATGACTCCCAGAATTCCCCGTGTGGGTGCGGGATAGAATACACCCACGGTATGCCCTGCCTGTCGTAGGAGGCGACTAACAGGGCCAACATGGCCGAATAACTTGCCAGTTTTTGATTTGTTAAGACCCACTGTGGAGGGGAGGGCAGAATTCAACCACGGTATCCCCTGCCTGTCGTAAAAGGCGACTTCGAGGGGGCCTTATAAAGGTCCATTTTGGATTTCTGGTCCCAGTTCAGGTTTGACCAATAGAACAAAATTATACGAGCCTTACAGTAGTCGCATATGATGTGTAACATGTGACATGTTATCCTACTATGTGTGTGCCGGGAGCGCAAATTCCTTGTTAACTGTGAACTCTGTTGGTCATTGAAATAACTACTTGTAAAACACCCCATGACAAAAACATCACACCGAATTAGTTGATTGAAATATGCAAAGAAGTCGTCGTGTGGATATCTGAACATAATTATGGAGATTACCACACACAAAGGACACGATAATGTTACCATCTAACCTATTAAACATTCGCTGTTACCATTTGGAATAGTTGTACTCTGGAAATAGTAAAGCAAAGCTAACTCCGTACTGGCCATGGAGGCCCTGGGAGTAGTGGAAGGTAGAGGCTTCCACATTTGTGACATCGGCACTAGATGGGATGGAGTTGTCAGCTCCAAGCCCGACCGTCTTTGCTCCCAGGAATTACCCTGGTACTCATTTCTGGTGTAGGTTGAGTGAACCCCAGGGCTATTTGCGTTTCCGAAAGTGGTAGTTTTGTTTCTACAATTCACTACCTGGGTGGGAATCGAACTCACTCCCTTTCAGTTAGAAGCTCAGCGCCTCTACCGACTGCGCCACGCAGCCCCCTCGCTGGAAATAGTAGATTTAGTAAAGTAATGTAGGTAGGAAAGCACCATCTCCCTCTTACGGAATTATCGCGGCTCACCACGTCGCAATATAAGTACATAATTGGCAAGTTACTCACAACACTTTATTACACACATCATAATAAAAATAACTTGCTAGCTGTAAGAATTACAAAAGTATGAATAATGACGGAACACAATGAGTTCACTGTTTGGCACAGGGGAAACATCTTCCTTAACCCTTTCAGTAGTGTCTGCCTTACAACGAAGGTCACTGCATGGCCGAATGCTGAAGAGCTGTACAAATCACTGTGCATGCCAAAGGGGAAGTGCCTGTTCGAGGCACTGGGACCCCGGGCAATACCTGCTATGCCAGGTAGGTATTGCCTTGGCTGGGTGGCTCCCACAGTGATGGCCCCCGTTCGGAGTGGGCAGTATTCGGGGAGGATTTTTTCCTGGATGCCGAAGCGCTCACGGAATTCTCTACAGGGTGGCACCCTTAAAAAGCCGTCTCTTGAAGTTGGAAACCATCCCAAGGTATATACACCTTGGGATGAAGCATTTTTGAAAAGGTTCCCGGTTGAAAATGCTCCTCGTTATCCGGTAGCTACCAGAACTGACGGGGATACATTTCGCATGCCGAAATCTATCGTGTTCTCTGAGGAAATCGAAGATAAATTCGGTGACCTTGACGGGATCCAAAAGCTACGCAACGGTCAGCTTTTATTGAAGACCACTGGTGGTGATCAAACCGAAAAGTTGCTGAAATGCGACCATTTCGGTGCGATCCCAGTGAAGATCGAAAAGCACTTGACACTGAACGAGATCCGTGGAGTAATCTTCCATCGCGATCTCATGATGAACTGTTGCGTAACTTGAAGAAACGCGGGGTCACCAAGATCCGACGTATCACCAGGAAAATCGGCGATGATAAGGTAGGCATGGGCGCCTTTATACTCCACTAGCAGAAGTACCCATTCTTCGAACGGTCTTTGGTATTAATAGCCAGACGTAATCAATTGAGCTACTGTTGCAATGGTTAGAGGCTTGGAACCTGTTTGTCGACAAAGATAAGTAATTAGTTAAGATATGCTCAGAAAATAAATTTAGCCTATCTAACGTGTACTTCCTGACGTGAAAATAAAATTGAAAACCTCGTAGACGAAACGCATTACACGTCATGTTGCTGTTTGGAGATATAATAGACCTTCTGTACGACATATCGCACGTTTAAGTCGTGTGAAAAAAAACATATGGTAACCCCTGACCCCCTTAAGCGCATTGATGAATTTTACAGTTTTAGTTGGTTCCGTGATAACCTTATTGCCATGTGCAAATGTTCACAGAAATTTAATAAATGGAGTGGCATTACTTCTTGCAGAAATAGATGGAAATTTGGATGTCACCTTTTGAGATGCTTTTGTCATGGCTATTGGCGTGCATTCCTTCATTAGTTTATTAAATGAAATTAGTTTTCTTGGAATGTCAGAAACTGTTGGTATTAGAGGCTTAACATGTGGTTTTCGGGAACCCTTTACGGCTATTTAGGGTCCCCGAGTTTTGTTTCTGACACCAAGGGGCAGAAAATAAGCTTTGTCTCGTCGTTGTAGGCCGTAGTATAATAATAATAATATATATTTTTTTTAACGAGGGACTGTGGAAAATCTTCAAAAGACACATGTGAAGGGTCCGCACTCCACAGTAGTGTGGGATTCTTACCCACTAAAAACCACCTCCCTTTTCCCACGATGTGTTCATCAGCCCGGAACCGCTCTCGCATTACTTCACGGTGATGTCGTGCTTACTTAGCCATTCAGACTTCTTCTTTCTTCATTTTTTCTTAAGGATGTTCGAACGCATCCATTTCCCTCTTCTTCTGGCGCAGGACACATTCTATGTAAATAGCTATCTGATTCCATGTTTGATAATTTCGGAGCATCATCTGTAGGATGTTGTCCGGCGTGATTACCCCTATAGAAGCTTGCAGATATCTTCTATGTGGTGACCAGCGTTCACACACAAAGAATGTGTGGAGCGCATCATCCTCTTCATTACAATAATGACACAAAGGACTATTAGCCACGCCTATGTGATGCAGAAATCTCCGAAAATATCCATGGCCTGTTAGGAACTGTGTCAAATAATAATTGACCTCTCCGTGGTTTCGATCAACCTAGTCAGCCAGACGCGGAATAAGTTTCTTTGTCCATCGACCTCGTGTCTCATCATCCCACTACTGTTGCCATCGTTCCATACAATGGTTGTGTGCAGACGTCTTTGCCTGGTGTATGCCCAGTTCTTCTTTGGTGCGCCAAACTTCCTGACGCTCTAAGGCAAGTAAATCAATTGGTGCTACTCCCGCTACCACTAGAAAAGCAGGCTCTGAAACAGTGCGATATGCACATGAGATCCTCAGTGCTCCTCTTCGTTGTACTGCTGCTATCCTTTTACGATATTTCTCGAAACGTAAGGACTCAGCCCAGATCTCAGCTCCATAGAGTAATATGGACTGGACTGTTGTCATCAGGAGACGTCGTTTGCTAGGCTTCGGACCTTTAATATTACCCATTAATCGGCTCAAAGCGGTCAAGATATTTGCTGCTTTATCCGTCACTCTTTGAATATGGGCCCAGAATGTGAGCTTCGTATCTAGCGTCACACCCAAGTACTTCGTACTCCTTGATGAATTAATCATCGTCTCTCCCACTTGCATTGGTACAAGAGTGTTGATTCTCCTTCTCGTCAGCACAACAATCTCCGTTTTATGGTCTGCTAATGACAGCTTATGTTCCGTCATCCAATCTGTGACACGTCGCATTACCTGATTGAGTTTCAGTTGCGCCAGCTCTATATCACGAGCCACAATCAGAGCAGCAACATCATCAGCATATCCTACCAATATTGCATCTTCGGGCATCTTCAGCCGAAGCAGGCCATCGTATGCCATATTCCAGAGATCTGGCCCAAGAATAGATCCTTGAGCTGCCCCAGCGGTTAATCTTTTAGTCCTATGTCCTTCCTCGGTATCGTACTGCAAAATACGGTCCTTTAGATAATCCCTCATTATCCGCATGAGGTATCTCGGTAGTCTAAATTTATCTTGAAGTGCCACCAAAATGTCACTCCACTGGGCAGAGTTAAATGCATTCTTCACATCTAGAGTCACAAGTAGCGTAACTTTACGTGAGTAATGTTTACCCATCTGAGCTCTGTTTGCAGTCTCTACAACTACCCGCACAGCATCAATAGTCGAGTGCCCTTTCCGAAAGGCGTATTGTTGGGCAGATAGATCTCCAGCTGATTGAACTGCCATCAATATTATAGGCTGTAATAGTTTTTCTAATCCTTTTCCAGCCGTATCCAGCATACATAACGGCCTGTATGATGAAGGAAAATTTCCTCCCAATTTTCCTTTGCTAATAAGAACTAGTCTGGCCTTCTTCCAGCATGCGCTAAAATCGCCTGCCTTCAGACATGCGTTATACATGTTCAAAAGGAGTCGCGGGCAAGCTCTTGCTGCCTCCATAAGTGCTTCTGCTGGAATCCCTTCTGGTCCAGGAGCCTTCTTGTTCCTGATAGAATTAATCGCTTTCAATAATTCTTCCTCGGTGAACAATGGTATTTCTTCAATATCAATGCAATCATCAGCTTCATCAATCCTCTCCAGATGTTCCGCAAACAGCGTACTGACTATTTCGTCCATAGTGTGTGCATCCATTATCGGATTAGAAAAAGTTCCAAGTCTCTTCAATACAATCTCATAACCTAGTCCCCAAGGATCGTTGTCAACTTCTTTGACCATTTCCCACCATTTGTCAGCTTTACTTCTTCTAATTGCACCCCGAAGCGTCTTTCTTGCTGATTTGTGGTCTTCGGAGAATAAGGCTGCCTCTTCTCTTCCTCTCGCTCTATGTGCCCTTCGTCTCATCCTCAGGCAGTGTCGCCTCATATCAGCAATTTCCTCCGTCCACCAGTATGCTGGCTGTTGGTGTTTTCGCGTTTTCTTCCTGCACATGGATTTATTGCAGGCTTGATGAATAAGCAACATAGTGTTCTCTACCCATTTATCCGCCGCCTCTCTCCCCTCATATGAAAAGCAACTCGTTTCAACTTGCACCATTCCTCTCTGTATTACCTCACAGAACTTTTTTTTATCCAAATTTGTGGGATTCCAGTATGATGGTTTGCGTATGACAGCGTTTTGTTGTCGATTTTGCTGAAGTACACAGAAAGTAACATACTGATGATCGCTTCCTGTGTAGTCCTCAATCACCCGCCATTCAGATATTCTTGGCAAAAGATCGTCTGACGCCAGAGTCACATCTGGTATGGTTCCATTGCAGCCAGGTCGTCGAAAGGTAGGCGTATTTCCAACATTTACGGTCGACAATCCCAACCTTGCAGCCATTTCCAGTATACGACGTCCTCTGGAATCTACATCCGGCATACCCCATTCCAAGGCCTTGGCATTGAAATCTCCAGCTACAATAAGGTTATTTCCCATACCACGCAATGTGTCCTAATGGCTATCCAACTTGTTCTGGAAATCAGCAATGGGATCGTTCGGAGTGAAGTAACAGCTCACGTACGTAAGCGTGCCATTCTTAACCCAGACGAAACCATCCTTAGAATCTTGATCTGTCACTGGATATTTTCCCAGATCCGGAATGAAAATTGCGGCTGTTCTAAGGTTGTCCCATGATGGTCCCTGTTCTGATATTGCTCACTCAGGAGAAAAATATCCACTTCCATTTCAAATGCCAATTGCGTCAAGAGATCATTGGCAGCCAAACTTCTGTGAACATTTCCCTGAAGAACTCTCACCATTTTTTGCTGATTTTAACCTTCTCGAGAGCTTCCCTGAACACTATACAGGCGCCTGAACCAGGAACATGGTTCCGTTTGGTGTCATGAACCTCCTTCTCCGTGCATAGCACACATCGTGCTTCACCTTTACAGTCTGATGCTTTATGTCTGGCATCTCCACACTTGTAACAGAGTTTGCTCCTATCAGGGCCATTACAATTCCTTGCAAGATGTCCATATGACAGACAACGGAAACAGCGAGTTACCATTGCTCTCTCCCTTACCCTACCATATATCCATCCCACTTTCATTCTCCCCTCTTCCAGAAGTTGCTCTGCTAAATGTATAATAGCCATTTCCGACTTCTGCTATTGGGTTCCGTGACAAAGATTTTGACTTCTCCACTAAGTGTTTTAATGTCCCGTCTGACCGCCTCCTCCACATCTGCAATAGTCGTGATGTAGTCTAAATCCCGCACCTCCAGAGTTATTCGGGGGGTCAAAGTTTTGACATCTTCATCCTGACCAAGAGCCTCTCTCAACGATTTGTTGAGGTTTTCTCGACCCTCACACGTCGTAGATAATAATAATAATAATAATGATGATGATGATGATGATGATTATTATTATTATTATTATTATTATTATTATTATTATTATTATTGTATAGAGATAGGGACGTAATAGACCTTCCGTACTACACCCGCACGTGTAAATCACGTGAAAAAATTCTAGAGTACCCTTTGACCCCTTAAGCGCATTATACTCTATGTATTGATGAATTTTACAGCTTGATTTTGTTCCGTTATAACCTATAACTGTTTGCAAACCATCTTAGTAATGTAATAAATTGAATTGTAGTGCGTCTTACAGCAATAGATGGACCTGTGAGTTTCTGTTGCCATGGTTACCGGATTGCATTCTTTCATTATTGTATTAAAAGAAATTAGTTTTCTGGGAATATCTCAAAAACGGTTGGTATTAGGGCCTAAAAAGGTGGTTTTCGGGGTCTCTTTAGGGCCCCCGAGTTTCATTTCTCACATTGAGGGGCTGAAAATGAGCTTTGTTTCGCCCTTCTACACCTATTTCAGCAAGTGTTTTAAGGGGGTAGGCCCCGTTTTATTGGAGCTACAGAGAAGAGTTACATCAATGATTAGTGTCGTGCCTCTGAAGGATATCTGTACCAAATTTTACGTTGATCCACCCAGCCGTTCTCGAGTTATAAGGGAACATACTTGTCCACAGACAAACAGACAGACAGACAAAAAAATTATTTTCGCGCGCATCCATCCTAAAACAGTCTGAAACACGTAAATAACGCAAATTTCCGTAGAAATTCAGAAAAAACAGACAAACTTTCATTCTTATATACCGAGAGATTTCGAGGGGTCCGTTCTACCTAAGCAGGTTAAAGTGACATCCTATCGCTGCGATGTCAGAGCGTACTGCACCCGAATCCCGCTTAGTCATAGCCTATATCCGCAAAGGAAGAAAAGGGTTGTAGGGAGGTCGATACCCGGCCAGGTAGATCAACACTACCCTACTAGGATAATGACTAGGGAACCCTCGATGCATACCGGTCATGCAATAACACTACCGATTAGTTACACATTTACATAGAAATAAACTATCCTAAACAAGAGTTTAGTGCTTTTCAGTCGGTCAACACGAATGTACCCAAAAGAGATGGGTTATGTCCTAATCCTGAAATAAATTACATGAGATTAATAAAACACTAGGATGACCAGTTTCGATCGTCAAGCGATCATCATCAGATCCATTACACTTAGGCTACAAAATCTATGTTTGAAATACAGGTGAAAATATTTACAATATGTCCAATTATTTAGTTGCAGTATTGGTACTGCAACTGTCAGTGTATGCTAAATGCAGTATATATGTTAGGTGAAATGCTAAATGGTGATAGCTATCCGGAGATTGTACTTTAGAGAGATTATATGGTTGTAAACTATGGTTAAACTATAAAATTTTTGGCTAACTACTTATCTGATTGTCTTCCGTATTACAGCTACTCGCAGTTTTCGTGCTCACTGGAACTCGCTGTGCGGTCGACTGCGGTGGTTATCTTAACGACTGGTTTTCCCCTGCCTCCTCCCCCCTGTCCCTACGTGCTGTGGGGAGTGATAGCGATGTGTTTATGTGAGGTGTTGCCAACCTAGATAAGATGTATGTTATTGAATGAGGTGGGTCCACAACTATTAAAGACCGTGGATTGGCCCTCGCCACGCGTGGAGCATAACCCATTCGAACTAAGCGTTGACGGTCTTATGAGGACGTCCCGGCACCTTTAATACTGCCGCGAATATGGGCCTTGGTTTATTGCAGAAGCAAAGTACATCGTACACCTGATCCAGATAACATTTACCTATTAAAACCCCCTAATTTCCCCCCTTTTTTATCTAGATTGGCTGTGTCGCTAAATTGTGTTTTGTTTCCGACAGGGTGTGTTTTTTAGTAGCGTGAAGAGGGGTGAGCTCTCCATGAACGTGTGTTCATTTAGATTGTTGGGATTGTTTCGTTTGGCTAGGTGTATCTCGATTGCTTCCTTTATGTCAAGAGCTCTGCCTTTCGATTCGTGATGGATTATTTTAAGGTCCGACTCTATGTTGGTAAAGCTGTGCCCTGCGTCACACATATGTTCGCACACGGCTGAATGTGTTCCGTATCTTATCGCATTCCTATGTTCATTATAACGTGTGTCTACTCGCCTTCCACTCTGCCCGATGTAATTAGCTTGACAATCGGTGTCTTGGCACGTTATAGAATATACCCCTGACCTTGAATACGGGTCACGTTTATTTAGATTACTATTTAGGAGGTGCCTGGCGGTTGTGTTTTTCGTCGTGAAAGCTATCTTTATGCCTTGTTTTTTGAATAGGTTAGTGATTTTATATGTATTCGCATTCACATAGTTGAAACGCGCAAATTTTTTCTCATTACAGTCCGGTTTGGGAATCGTTTTATCTTTATTTTTATGTTTGGCTATAATTTGATTTATTTTGCTTGGCGAGAAGTTGTTTTCCTTTGCTATTTGCGTAATAGTTCTTATTTCCTTATTATAGTTGTCTTTTGGCATGGGTATGTTTAAAGCTCTGTGCACCATTGAATTGAAACCCGCTAGTTTGTGCGTACTGGGGTGATTAGACTGATTGTCGATTGCATGCGAGGTTTGTGTTGCTTTCCGGAATATGGAATATGAAAGGTCGTTGTCTTTACGTTCAATAGTTATATCGAGATAATTTATTTTCCGGTCTATTTCGGATTCCTTAGTGAATTTGATAGAGTGGTGAAGGCTATTAATGGATTGGAGAATTGTTTCTTCGCTTGTTAGTTCAGTATCGTAGATGCAAATTACATCATCTACGTATCTTTTCCATATTACTATTCCCTTTGTTGAAGTCTTTTCTAAGAACGCATTTTCTAGTGCATTGATGAAGATGTCAGCGATTAACCCACTTAGTGGCGATCCCATTGCTAGGCCTTCTCTCTGTGTGTATATTTTATTGTCGAATTGAAACACGTTTTGGGTGAGAACGACCCTCAGTAATCTCACAATCTCTTCAATTTCTTTTACCGAATTGTTGGATTTTAAGTTGTTTTCGATAGTGTTGATTGCTTCAATAATCGGAATATTGGTGTACATGTTAGTTACGTCGAAGGATACTAGCCTGAAGCTAGGTTTCATTTGTAGGGTGTTCAATGCTGTTACTAGTTCTGTTGTGTTCTTCACAGAGTTGTTTTTGTCGTTGGAAAGACGGCATTTTAAGATTTTTAGTAACTCTTTGCTGATTTTGTAATTAGGGGCATTCCTACAATTGACTATTGGTCTCATTGGGCATTCCTTTTTGTGTATTTTTGGTTGTCCCCTCAATGACGGTATTTTCGGGTTCATGTTTATTAGTTTTGATTTTTCGGCTTTGGTCAGTATGTATTCTGTTTCTTTTAGCGCACTTTTTATTTGTTTTTGGAATTTGTTGGTGGGGTCTTTGGTTAATTCCTTGATTTCGTTGTTGTTTAGGAATTCGACTGTTTTTTCAATGTATTCTGTTTTGTTCAAAATTACTGTCGTGTTTCCCTTATCTGCTTTTGTGATGATTAAGGCATGTTCTTTTATTTTTTGTTTCAACGACTTTATTTCTTTGAACTGTTTGTTGTTTTGAATGTTATTGCTATCGCCCTCTCGTTTGAGGATTTTTTTGGCTTCGTTGGTGGCGAGATTTTTGGTTAATTCCCTGTCTTCTGCTGGGAGCTTGTGACTGGCTATCTCAATATCTGTGTTTAACTGTTTTATATTGTGGTTCGTGTGTGCGTCTGTGCAGTTGTATTTCAAACCTTTGTCTAACATATTCATTTCACCTTGAGAAAAGGTCACGTTCGTTCTGTTGTTTACTCTGCTGTGGAAATTGAATTCATTGTTATTCGTGTGTTGTTCGTTAGATTGATGGTTCTGTGTTTCTCCTAGTTTTCTTAATTTATTTTCTAGCGTTTCATGCTTCCTCGTTGCTCTGATTTTGATGTTGTCATGTAGGTGCTCGGTGAAGCTGTCCCATTGGGCCGCGTGCCAGAAATTACTTAGTTGCAATTGAATGTCGTATAATTGTTGGTTAATTTTTTGCTTTCTTATGTATGCAAAGCTTAATTCGTTTTTTATCCAAAGCGCTTTGGCTTGTTTGGTTGAAATGATCGTGGCTGGTGTGTTCGGTACGGTTTTAATTGGTACGTATTTAGGGTTGAGGTTTAGTTCTATACATTTTTTGTTGAACCAAATTGACTGTCTAAATTCATGAGTTTAAGCCTGAGTGATTTGAATTTCTTGGCTTCACGATTTGCCTGACTAGCCGTGAACATTGTGGTGTTTGAAGCCATATTTTCAGTGTTGCCTTAGTAAACAAGAGTTTAGTGCTTTTCAGTCGGTCAACACGAATGTACCCAAAAGAGATGGGTTATGCCCTAATCCTGAAATAAATTACATGAGATTAATAAAACACTAGGATGACCAGTTTCGATCGTCAAGCGATCATCATCAGATCCATTACACTTAGGCTACAAAATCTATGTTTGAAATACAGGTGAAAATATTTACAATATGTCCAATTATATAGTTGCAGTATTGGTACGTGCCAAGACACCGATTGTCAAGCTAATTACATCGGGCAGAGTGGAAGGCGAGTAGACACACGTTATAATGAACATAGGAATGCGATAAGATACGGAACACATTCAGCCGTGCGCGAACATATGTGTGACGCAGGGCACAGCTTTACCAACATTGAGTCGGACCTTAAAATAATCCATCACGAATCGAAAGGCAGAGCTCTTGACATAAAGGAAGCAATCGAGATACACCTAGCCAAACGAAACAATCCGAACAATCTAAATGAACACACGTTCATGGAGAGCTCACCCCTCTTCACGCTACTAAAAAACACACCCTGTCGGAAACAAAACACAATTTAGCGACACAGCCAAGCCAGATAAAAAAGGGGGGAAATTAGGGGGTTTTAATAGGTAAATGTTATCTGGATGAGGTGCACGATGTACTTTGCTTCTGCAATAAACCAAGGCCCATATTCGCGGCAGTATTAAAGGTGCCGGGACGTCCTCATAAGACCGTCAACGCTTAGTTCGAATGGGTTAGGCTCCACGCGTGGCGAGGGCCAATCCACGGTCTTTAATAGTTGTGAACCCACTTCATTCAATAACATACATCTTATCTAGGTTGGCAACACCTCACATAAACACATCGCTATCACTCCCCACAGCACGTAGGGACAGGGGGGAGGAGGCAGAGGAAAAACCAGTCGTTAAGATAACCACCGCAGTCGACCGCACAGCGAGTTCCAGTGAGCACGAAAACTGCGAGTAGCTGTAATACGGAAGACAATCAGATAAGTAGTTAGCCAAAAATTTTATAGTTTAACCATAGTTTACAACTGTTACGTGCCACCCCCTAGTGGCACTTTTGTTAACTGGATTACGGTGGGAAGGAAGCACAACACCATTTACTGCTTAAAGAAATAATTAACTTTATTGTGGCCAGAAAATTACACTAATCAGCAAATACAAGCAATTAGGAGCCTTCTCCAGTTTCCTCAAATCTCTTCCTTATGCGCTCTTGGCCCCTCTCACTTGCAACAGACCACAGAAGTTAATCCGTCCTAATGAGTACGGTGGCCTTGACAGAAACTACCTGTTCCTCTCATTTATGTTCTCCGACCACAATTACTTACGATCACTTGCTGCAGGCTATTTCGCTGTCCACAAGCTGGGAGAAACAATGTCACAGGATTTCGTAACTCGCACCGCACTTCGTCACCACACTTCTGTCGCACAAGATAATCGCTCGCACTAGCTCGTAAAACACAACAACAACAACTGCTTCACGGGTCACTCTTATATAGCAGGCCGGTGACTCAATAAATGGTTCTAGATCCATCCAGGGTCCACGGCTTCTCGAGGTTTCCATCGCTGGTCCAGTCACGAATCTTCTGGACTATCCCTTTGTCTAGCAGCCCTGTTGCATAAGGCACACGCAATACAGGAGGCATGCCACAGCCCAGCCCCTGGGGCAGCTGTGACTCAAGCGGCGAGCGATGACACAAACTCACAGCCGTAACACCACCCCCTTCCTAAAAAGGCTGATCGTCCCGATCAATCATTGGTCCGTCTGTGTCCCTCCGTAGGCTGCCAGGCGATCTCGATGCACGATCTTCATCTTCGCCCTCGGGCTCCGCTGGATCCTGTAGACGACATCGTTGATCCGTTTCACGACTCGGTACGGGCCCTCCCAGGACTTCTGCAGTTTGGGTGACAGGCCTTTCTTCCGTAATGGGTTGAAGAGCCAGACCAGGTCGTCCTCGTGGAATCCACCGGCATCCGTCTGCTGGTCGTATCGGGTCTTCATTCGGTCGGTCTCGATCCGCAGTTTCCTCCTCGCGAACACGTGTACGTCCTCCAGTTGGTCGACCAGTTCTTGACAATACTGGCTTACCGGGATCGGATCATTCCCAGGTCGGCCGAAGGCAAGATCGACAGGTAGACGGAGCTCCCTCCCAAACATGGCCCGGGCTGGTGTGCACCCGGTGGCTTCATGCACGGCGGCGCGGTAGGCCAGGAGAAATAGTGGAAGATGCTTGTCCCAATCCCTCTGGTGCTCGCTGACGACTATTCGGAGATGGTTCTCGACGGTGCGATTGAATCGCTCTACCATCCCGTCGGACTGAGGGTGTAGCGGCGTTGTCCTTGTCTTCCGGATCCCCAGCAGCTGGCATAGGTTCTGGAACACCTGCGACTCGAAGTTCCTCCCTTGGTCGGAGTGCAGCTCCAGGGGTACTCCGTACCGGCTGACGAATTCCTTCACCAGGGTCTCTGCGATCGTCGCGGCTTCTTGGTTAGGGAGCGCATACGCCTCCGGCCATTTGGTAAAGTAGTCGCTGACGACTAATATGTAGCGGTTCCCTGCCTCGCTTAACGGGAATGGCCCAGCAACATCTATGGCCACTCTCTCCATGGGGCCGCCCACGTTGTAGGTCTTCAGTGGACCCCGTCGTCTTCGTCCTGGGCCCTTGCTGGCTGCGCAATCGTGGCACCTCGCGCAGTGATTCTCCACGTCTGTTCGGCATCCGATCCAGTAGAACCGCTCTCTCAGCTTCTCCAGGGTCTTCTTTATCCCTAGGTGTCCACCAGATGATCCTCCATGAACTTCCTTCAGGACTTCCTCCGTCATAGCCTTTGGAACGACGACTTGTTCCCGAGATGTCTTCCCGTCGGTGCTCTCCCAGGTACGGCAGATGAGGCCATCCCTTACAATCAGCGAGTCCCACTGTGCCCAGTAGGACTTAAACTTTGGGCTGCAGTCACTCAAAATGTTCCACCCGGGTCTGGGGACACAGGCCCTCTTCCATTCGGCTATCAGTCCCAGGTCATCATCTTCCGCTTGCGCCCGCGTGAAAGATTCGCAGTAGGGAGGCTGAGGGGGTTTTGAACCAAATACCGTTATTTATGCAAATGAGGGGGGCGTGGCAAGGTCAATGACCTTGAGGTAGGTCATGCTCAATGACCTTGAGGTAGGTCATTGACCCCCAAGGTCGCCGGGACCCCGGAAGGTAAACAAACCTTGGAGGGTCCAGGAACCGGTTTGAGGGGTGTGGGTGGAGGGGGAGGAGTGGGGGTGGGGAGGGGGGGAGTGGGGGTGGGGAGGGGTAAGGGGTGGTGGCGAGGTTGGGGGATGAGGGGAAGGATGGAAGAGGGTCTGCACGAGACCCTCTTCGACCCAGTCTCTCTCTTGGACTGAGCGCCTTCTCTGATATTATCCTGGGCTATATAGCTTTGCTTTGATCCCGACGAGATCCGAGTGTTGCCGAAGGTTTCCGAATCTTTGTCGGTGAATGAATCGTCAGAGAATTGAACGGTCAACTGATGTGTGTGACGTCACAGCAGATTACGGGATGTGAGGTAGGTCATGAACGGGAGTGTTTTGAAATGGAAAACATTAGTGTAACTGGTGTGTGTGTGACGTCACAGCAGATTACGGGATGTGAGGTAGGTCATGAACGGGAGTGTTTTGAATGGAAAACATGAATGGCGGTGGTTGTTTGGACCCTGACGTGGTAGGTTGGTTAGGTGTGAATGGGTCTGAGAGACAAACAAGATGGGGTTGAAAGCGCTCAATGGTAAACAAACATCAATGGTATCGGGAGTAGTGAATGGAATTGAGGGAGAGAGAGAGGTGGAATGAACTGGTTGTTGAATGTGCTCAATGGTAAACAAACGTCAATGAATCTGGAGTATTATTTCCTGTAAATGGTAGGGTGGGGGTAGGATACAAATCGCATGGCATGTTGAGTCGGCCAGCTCGACATGAAATAAAAACAAGAAGGTGTACACCAGATCTGATTTATTAATCATTCTTCTTCCTCTTCATCTTCCTCTTCATCATCATCATCATCTTCTTCTTCCTCATCATCTCCTACTCTCTGGCACCCTTCCATCTCCGCCATCAATTGGGTGAAAAACTCCACCAACACTGGATCATTTCCAAAGCTATAAAAAAAAAAAAAAATGTATACAATAAAGAGTACAACAAAATTGTTTTATAACGCTTGTTTATCTAAATATTGGATTGTGAATTGCTGGGAGTGTGTGAGAGCAAGTACAGTTCACCTAAGTCTGCAGCAGCTTCCAGCGGACGCCTTAGGGTGAGCTACAAGTTCTGTTCATTTTTAAGTAGTTTCAAAATTTTGCTACTAGATATTAATGATACCTAGTGGTGAATGTTCGAACTTGAGTATGGGTTTCAGTGCTGGCAGTGTTCACGAACATGTGTGACTCACTTGAGTATGTAGGTGCTGTGAATTGCTGGGAGTGTGTGAGAGCATGTTCACCTAAGTCTGCAGCAGCTTCCAGCGGACGCCCTTAGGGTGAGCTACAAGTTCTGTTCAATTTTAAGTAGTTTCAAAATTTTGCTACTAGATATTAATGATACCTAGTGGTGAATGTGCCAGCGGACGCCCTTAGGGTGAGCTACAAGTTCTGTTCATTTTTAAGTAGTTTCAAAATTTTGCTACTAGATATTAATGATACCTAGTGGTGAATGTTCGAACTTGAGTATGGGTTTCAGTGCTGGCAGTGTTCACGAACATGTGTGACTCACTTGAGTATGTAGGTGCTGTGAATTGCTGGGAGTGTGTGAGAGCATGTTCACCTAAGTCTGCAGCAGCTTCCAGCGGACGCCCTTAGGGTGAGCTACAAGTTCTGTTCAATTTTAAGTAGTTTCAAAATTTTGCTACTAGATATTAATGATACCTAGTGGTGAATGTGCCAGCGGACGCCCTTAGGGTGAGCTACAAGTTCTGTTCATTTTTAAGTAGTTTCAAAATTTTGCTACTAGATATTAATGATACCTAGTGGTGAATGTTCGAACTTGAGTATGGGTTTCAGTGCTGGCAGTGTTCACGAACATGTGTGACTCACTTGAGTATGTAGGTGCTGTGAATTGCTGGGAGTGTGTGAGAGCATGTTCACCTAAGTCTGCAGCAGCTTCCAGCGGACGCCCTTAGGGTGAGCTACAAGTTCTGTTCATTTTTAAGTAGTTTCAAAATTTTGCTACTAGATATTAATGATACCTAGTGGTGAATGTTCGAACTTGAGTATGGGTTTCAGTGCTGGCAGCGTTCACGAACATGTGTGACTCACTTGAGTGTGTAGCTGCTTCCAGCAAACACCATTAGAGTGAGCTACAAGTTCCAAGTTTTTTTGCTACCAGATAATAATGCCATCTAGTGGTAAATGTTGGAACTTGTTTGACAGAATCTAACCTGTCAATTTACCTTCACACAAGTTTAGTCTGTGGACGGATCTTTTACATGTCATAAAGTGAGAATATGTAACCACTGGCTTTACTCCCCCTCCAAAGGAAGACATACTAAAGGATTTTAACACACCTAAAAAAAATCTGACTTCCTTCCCAATCCTTTTTTTTTATTCATCGCAATAACACGGGTTATCAGACAAATTCTATTCACACCCAAGTAAACATGGGTGTAGTGCTGAAATATCCGTTAAAAGATAAGGAATATGTGGTTATGACAGATGCTTCACATATAGGCATTGCTGGAGTATTATGTCAGAAAGATGATGAGGGTAATCTGTGCATTGTACTCCCCCTCCAAAGGAAGGCATACTAAAGGATTTTAACACACCTAAAAAAAATCTGACTTCCTTCCCAATCCTTTTTTTTTATTCATCGCAATAACACGGGTTATCAGACAAATTCTACTCACACCCAAGTAAACATGGGCTACAAAGGCGGTAACTACGCTCAGTATTTCTAATCATTTTGAAGAAAAAAAACACCGCTTGCTTCCAGTATTTGATCAGATCAGGAATGGAATGAATTAAACTCCATCTAGCGGCGAGAAAGATCTGTGTTGGCTGCCAAAGCCTGTCTCACTTTTTAGAGTCAATGTTTAAATGAATGACAGATAAAAAGAGAAATGATAGTGGAGGATGTTGTCGGAAGAAAATTTTGATAGGGAAAACTGGTGTTCCCAGAGAAAAACCTGTCTGCTTTTGGTTTGCCCAGCACAGATCTAACATAAAGTGACTGGAATTAAACCACGCACCCAGCCGTGAGAGACTGGGGTGTTGCTACATAAGGCTTTAGTAAATAAATAATACTTACATTAACAGATCCAGCGACAACTCCTCCTGGTTTTCTTCTTCTGGCATCTCCATGTTGTTGTCTCCAGACATTGGAGCGAATGATATGTTGTGAAAAGGAACGTCCTCCTTATATACTGTGTGTAGTTTATGGTGAAAGGCGGATTAATTAGATGTGTTTAAACTTGTTGTACAGGGTTATACAGTGTGGAGCTATTTCTGGTGAAAGGAAGGTCAGTAACGATTCCTGTATTAACGCAGGGTAATGCCGTATGGAGGTCATGTTTTTGTGAAAGGAACGGTAATCCAGAGACGTTTCCTGTATTCGGAGGGGTATAAATACTCGAGCAGAATTGAAATAAAGGTAGAGTTGTCCACGGGCTTACAGAGTTCACACCAGATTGTAATTTGGATCCTTGTCTATCAGGTAATATTCAACATACTTAAGTATATAACTTTAAAGTATATCCTAGTGTATATATTTGACTATGTGCTACTGGGAGACTAACTCAGCTAGATAGTTTACAAAATAAGTAATTGTACTGTACAGAAAAGAGGAGAATTGAAGCATTTGAAATGTGGTGTTACAGGAGAATGATCAAGATCAGATGGGTAGAGAGAGAGTAACAAATAAAGAGGTATTAAGACGAGTGGGAGAGGAGAGATGTTTCTGGCGTCTGCTAATGAAGAGAAGAGATACATTGGTAGGACACATATTAAGACACCAGGAATAGCAAGCTAAGTTATGGAAGGAAGGTTCGAGGACAAAAACTGTAGGGGTAGACCAAGGTTAGAATATGTTAAACAGATTGTGTCGAGTGTAGGGTGTTGGAGCTATGTAGAGATGAAACGATTAGCTCAGGACAGGGAGGCATGGAGAGTTGCATCAAACCAGTCAAAAGACTGAAGACTCAAACAACAACTGTACATTACAGTACTTGTAAATGATGAGATGGTATGTTTAAATCCACATGAAGATGTTTAGAATTTTAATAGTATAATGGCCTATTGACAAAGCTGGTTTAAAAGTCAGATGGTACGAATCAGACAAGCAATAATTACTTCATGTTTGAAACGAGCAGAATTCATAGCATGTAATAAGATTGGTTTTAACGTGACTTGCATCTTAAACCACTAGCTGCCGGGAATATATAAAATGAATGCAGCTCAATTATATATAAGTACTGTTATTATCCAATTAAATGTTGCCGATTTCACTGCATTGCTCCGCGAGATAATGAGCGTGCTCGAGGCATTCACGGAATAGATAATAATCTCTTATGTAACATGACCCCCGTGACATGGATTCACTTTTATACTTTAGTTTCAAGTCAAGTAACCTATTTAGTTAAGGACATTTAAATCATCACCTCCCAACTAATGTAGGCCCCCACGCACTAGGGTGTATTGAACACATAAATTATTTAACCAACCTGCAACGGCTTCACCCGGGAACAGATATAATATACAAACAACCCGACCCGGCTTCGCCCGTGAACAGTTATGTTATACCAGAAACCCAACCCGGCTTCGCCCGCGAACAGTTATATTATACCAAAAGCATGCACCGACTTCGCACGAGAACAGATAAATTATACATGCAATCTGCCCCGGCTTTGTCCGGGAACAGATAAATTATACAGACAATCCGCCCCGACTTCGCCCGGGAACAGTTGTAAACCGGCTTCGCCCGGCGGAATAGATAATGACCTCTTATGTAACATTAGCTCTGAGCCATGGATTCACTTTTATACTTTAGTTTCAAGTCAAGTAACCTATTTAGTTAAGGACATTTAAATCATCACCTTCCAACTAATGTAGGCCCCCACGCACTAGGGTGTATTGAACACATAAATTATTTAACCAACCTGCAACGGCTTCACCCGGGAACAGATATAATATACAAACAACCCGACCCGGCTTCGCCTGTGAACAGTTATGTTATACCAGAAACCCAACCCGGCTTCGCCCGCGAACAGTTATATTATACCAAAAGCATGCACCGACTTCGCACGAGAACAGATAAATTATACATACAATCTGCCCCGGCTTTGTCCGGGAACAGATAAATTATACAGACAATCCGCCCCGACTTCGACCGGGAACAGTTGTAAACCGGCTTCGCCCGGCGGAATAGATAATGACCTCTTATGTAACATTAGCTCTGAGCCATGGATTCACTTTTATACTTTAGTTTCAAGTCAAGTAACCTATTTAGTTAAGGACATTTAAATCATCACCTTCCAACTAATGTAGGCCCCCACGCACTAGGGTGTATTGAACACATAAATTATTTAACCAACCTGCAACGGCTTCACCCGGGAACAGATATAATATACAAACAACCCGACCCGGCTTCGCCTGTGAACAGTTATGTTATACCAGAAACCCAACCCGGCTTCGCCCGCGAACAGTTATATTATACCAAAAGCATGCACCGACTTCGCTCGAGAACAGATAAATTATACATACAATCTGCCCCGGCTTTGTCCGGGAACAGATAAATTATACAGACTATCCGCCCCGGCTTCGCCCGGGAACAGTTGTAAACCGGCTTCGCCCGGCGGAATAGATAATGACCTCTTATGTAACATTAGCTCTGAGCCATGGATTCACTTTTATACTTTAGTTTCAAGTCAAGTAACCTATTTAGTTAAGGACATTTAAATCATCACCTCCCAACTAATGTATGCCCCCACGCACTAGGGTGTATTGAACACATAAATTATTTAACCAACCTGCAACGGCTTCACCCGGGAACAGATATAATATACAAACAACCCGACCCGGCTTCGCCTGTGAACAGTTATGTTATACCAGAAACCCAACCCGGCTTCGCCCGCGAACAGTTATATTATACCAAAAGCATGCACCGACTTCGCTCGAGAACAGATAAATTATACATACAATCTGCCCCGGCTTTGTCCGGGAACAGATAAATTATACAGACAATCCGCCCCGGCTTCGCCCGGGAACAGTTGTAAACCGGCTTCGCCCGGGGAACAGTTAAATTACACAAGCAGTTTGCCCCGGCTTTGTCAGGGAACAGTAAAATTATACAAACAATCTGACTCGGTTTCATCAAAGTACAGTCATGACCAGCACCTGACCATGTAGCACCTGGATGTATAACTTGTTTGATAACCTGTGTTCTTGTAATGGAATGAGGAGAAGTAGGAAAATGGTGAACGCAAGCTGCTGACAATTAAATTAGTGGCTAGCGATAATGGGTGTGTAGAAGGGTTTTGATAACTTTGTGTGTATATACATATTTGCTAATGGCTTAGGTATACTAAAACACTATTATAGATATCAAATTCGATTTCAGAATGTCGGCAATAAAAAATGCGAATTCCATAGGGAAAGATGCTGGAGCAGAGACTAAACGACTACAGGATCTGCAGGTAAACGAGACTTATTTGGTAACTGCTGTTCGTCGTGTCAAGACGAAATTTGGGGACCGTATTTTATGCGAACTGGAGGACTTTGTAGTATTTCTACCGTCGAGATTCAAGGAACTCAGCGAAGAAGATGTAGCCGATCTCAACAAAGGAACCATCTATTTAAAATACATGGGACTGGAAAACAAAAGATGTCTTGTTGAATTCATAGAAGAAAAAAATAAAATTTAAAATTAGTTTATGTAAAACGGAATTTGCAGGGAAAATAAACTTTGGTTCACTCTCTCTGCAAACCGTTCAGTTTTTTTAATTGTTAAGTACTAAGGGACATCATGTCGTCACCGATACAAAGTTGGGAAGATGTGGATAGTTGTTTCAATAACAATATCTGTTCCACTAAAGTCAATAATGATGCAAACATTTTAAATCTCAATGAATATTTAAACACTAGTTACATCATTTTTCAAAACAAAATACAAGACTGTTTAAGAGAACATGTAGCGTTAAAGGTTAACGCTGAATTATTATGTGACTTTGCTATTTTGAAACAAGGTGTCGAATTTATTCAGCCGATCTATTTACACACCCACATGACTAAATTATACCGCACTGATAATATACACAGTTGGTATAGTAAAAACATTGTCGATAAACTCACAACACGCTTTGCCGAGTTTCAAGAATTAGAAAGCGGCAAATCGCTGGAAGCTATCAATCATCTTAAAATTAATGTATGCACCTTTGATCCCATAAATAGTGGGTCATCTCATGTTAATTTGCCTAAACAGTTGGAAAACCGTCACGCAGTTATCAATGTGGATAATAATGATGTTTTCTGTTTTGTGTGGTCTCTGGCTGCTGGGCTATGTTCTGCAAGTAAACATGTTCACAGAATGGGCAAATATCACCAGAAATTTATGGAATTAATGAGCAGTCTAAATTTAGCAGACATAGAATTCCCAATGGACCTCAACGCCATTTCTCGTTTTGAATCTAAAAATCTGCTTTACTCCATTAATGTATACGGAGTTGAAGGGGACAAAGTTATTGGGCCACTCTATGTGACAAAGGAAAAAAAAGAAAAGCATTTTAATTTATTGTACATTGAAGGGGAATTGTGCAACCATTATTGTTATATCAAAGATCTTTCCAGACTAGTTCGTTCACAAGTTACAAAGAGTAAAAATAGGGTATATATATGTGATCGCTGTTTGCAATATTTTACTAGCAATCAAAAGTTGACAGCCCATACTATTGATTGCATTACACAACCAGCTGTAAAAATTACATTCCCAGAAAAGGATAAAGCCAGTATGAAATTTCAAAATGTGTCTCGTCAAGAACCGCTTCCATTTACAGTATATGCAGATTTTGAATGTTTAACTACACCCATTGACACATGTAACCCGGATCCAGCACGCCCGTACACTCAACAAGTACAGCAACATGTGCCATTCAGTTGTGCTCTAAACGTGATTTGCTCATATGACCCTTCGCTTTCTTACTTCAAATCTTATCGCGATGCAAATGCTGCTGCTTGGTTTTTAAATGAATTGGACGCCTTGGCAGATCGGGTGTACAATATCCTGGAAAACCCAATTCCGCTTCAAATGTTGGATGCAGACGAGGTGGCTTTTGCAACAGCAAACACTTGCCACATTTGTCAAAAACCAATAGCAACTTGTGACACGCCGGTGAGGGACCATAATCGGTACACTGGCAAATTTAGAGGAGCGGCTCATAGTGCATGTAATTTGGCCTATAAAAGAGCACGCTATATTTCTTGTTTCTTGCACAACATGTCTCGGTATGACAGTCATCTAATTATTAAGGAATTTGTTAACCTTGAAAACCAAAAGTTTTCTTTAATTCCACAAAATCATGAAAATTTTATTTCGTTTACAAAATGGCGAAATGGAATTAGTATACGATTTTTAGATTCGTATAGATTCCTCGCATCATCATTGGATGCGCTGGTTCAAGGGCTTCACCCAAACAATTTGAATTCTGTACGTCAAAACTTTACTGGTGACGAACAATTTGAATTATGCATTCGAAAAGGGGTGTTTCCCTATAATCATGTAAACAATTGGGCATGTTTGCAGGAAACTGCACTCCCTTCAAAGGATAAATTTTACAATGACTTAACAAAAAGTCATATTTCTGAAGAAGACTATTTACACGCCCAAAAAGTATGGGACGTGTTCAAGATATCAACTTTGGGCGAGTATGCTGATTTATACCTCAAAATTGATACACTACTTTTGACAGACGTGTTTGAACACTTTCGCAAACTGTGTCTTGAAATCTACAATCTAGATCCAGCCCATTACTACACCCTTGCCGGATACAGTTGGGACTGTATGTTGAAGGTGACTGAAATAGAACTGGAACTATTAACTGACATCGACATGTTGCTCTTTTTTGAACGCGGGATACGTGGCGGGCTTGTATCGCTTGTGCAAAAGCATGCCAAAGCAAATAATCCATATATGGATACATACAAACCAAAGCAACCTACAACATACCTCACCTACCTGGATTGTAACAATTTATACGGATATGCTATGGAAAAACCGCTTCCGTATCAAAATTTTCGATGGCTGACTTCAGATGAAGTTTCAAATTTTAATTTACAGGACGCGTTGAGCAATAACACACGTGGCTATGTTCTAGAAGTTGACATATTATATCCCCGCGAGATACACAATGATCATTCTGATCTACCATTTTGTGTTGAAAAACTACAACCTCCCAGTTCACGTTCCAACAATAAAAAGTTGCTGGCAACGTTAAATCCGAAAAATCGCTACGTCATACACATCGAAAATTTAATGCAATGTTTGAAACACGGTTTGAAGCTACAAACCATTCACCGCATTATTTGTTTTGACCAGAAACCATGGTTACAACCGTACATGCAATTAAATACTCATTATCGGCAGCACGCCAAGACTACATTCGAGTCAAATTTTTATAAATTAATGAACAATGCATGCTACGGTAAATCTATGGAAAATATTAGAAAGCAAAGAACTATTCATTTGGTAAACCACTGGGATGGTCGATATGGCGCACGAAAATATATTGCTATGCCCAATTTCCATTCAGTACGAGTTATTGAAACTGATTTAGTAACCATTGAATTGTCAAAGACAGAAATCATGTATAACAAACCAATTTACTTAGGAATGGTAATACTTGACTATTCAAAATTTGTAATGTATCAATTTCATTATGAGTTTGCCAAACAAAAGTTTGGAGATGTAAAATTACTGTATATGGATACAGACAGTCTTATTTATCAAACCAATAAGACGGATATTTACTCTGTGATGAGAGAACATCCAAGTTACTTTGATACCTCAAACTATGAGGTTAACAATATGTTTGGCATAATTCCCATGAATAAAAAACACATTGGTCTATTTAAGGATGAGTGTGCTGGTGATGTTATGACGGAATTTGTGGCTTTGGCGCCGAAAATGTACGCATTTTCAACACAAAAGAATAAAGGTCAATGCAAAGCGAAGGGTGTTCTTCGTAGCGTCACACAATTCCTCAATGTTGAGGAATATCGATGTGTACTCTACACAAACACCTCTCGCTTGTACCAGCAAACACGCATTCTTTCAAAGAACCATAATATATTTACAGTAAATCAAAATAAAACATCGCTGTCTACATATGACAATAAACGGTTGTGGGATGGTGTAAATAGCTTGCCTTTTGGACATTTCCACACCTTGTAAATAAGAACACACTTTAATTTTTCAATTCTTTTTTATTACAATTGTATGTTTTTACAAGAAGAAACCAAAACATCTTTTGTGAATGCTGTAATCTGGTGGACTGACTCTCAAATAAATACTTAACAATATTTGATTCATGGTTATTTCTTTGTCCTTTTCCTCGCTAATCCACCACCAATCATTAGCTTTGACTTCATAGCTCCTGCCACGATCAAGGCTGCAATCTTTTCACCAATGGAAGCAGTAGACGATGTCACGCGCTGCACAGCCTTTCTTAGAAGAATGTGGTCTGCAACTCGACGTACATCTGCATTCTTGTTGCTGTAAGCAATGTCATGATCTCTACACGCAGCATCCAATTTGTTGATTCCAGAATTACCTTGTGCTAGACGTTGGTTTAGTTTAGTCCCAGGTCCACAAAATTGATAGCCGGGAATATGCAGTTCAATGGGAAGTACATCAATGGCCTTGTTAACTAGACCATGACCAGCAAAGGTCCGGCATATCTTTTTCAATCGTTGTCTTACTTTTTGGTGCTGGCGATACGGCCGCTGCTGTCTCTTCTTCCTCGTCTTCATCGCAACCATGGAATGATGAAGCAAAGTCTTTACAGGATGGTATATTTGTATGGCCGTGGTACAATTTGATGAGCTGACACGTTCCACACTGTCTAATGGATGGCATTTTAGTAATAGACACTTGCTGGTGATGACTAAAGTCAGTGCATGGTTGTAGTTCACGCAGACCAGGATCTCTGCTCCATTCACTAGGTACACTGTGCCAAATATTTTTCACCGCGTTTGAAGCAACATAAAAAAGGAACGCCTTGGGCAAAGCGTTCAATTCTTCATCTGTGAAACTGTCAAGCTTCTTTTTACAGGCAAAAAACTTGACAATAGCTCGCTCTGTGGGGTTTGAGTCCAAACCTTCAATTGCTGCCATATTACTACACGTCCACACTGATCACTGGTATGTCTCACACTGAAGCTGACGTTACGACGCTTTGCACTCGACATGCAAGTTTTGACATGCTCTGCGAGCTAGCCAATCAAAAAGCTTCCAAACATTTTGAAGTGTTTTATTTTGTAGAGGTTCATCAGGCACGGACAGGTTGTACAGTGCAGGACATCCCAGATCATGAAGGTCAACAAGTTGACATGTTGAATTAACATACTGACGCAACCATTCCTTTTTTTCACTTCCCTTTACAAATACAAGGTCAGCACCAAACAAGTGAGCTTTCAGAACAAGTGATAGATGCTGGTAAGGAATGTCGCCTTCTTTCCAGACTAGTCCCAAATTGCGTTGCAACCACTCTGTTTGTCTTCTGTCCTCGTCTGACTGCAAATGCAATGGAAACGGCGGTTCAAAGACAAAACTGGTTACTCTTGGTGCCCACATGGTTGTGCAGTCAATAATTCCTACTTCTTTAAATACAAACTTGTTTCCGTTCACCTTGAAACCCTGCACGTCGACAATCAATGTTTTCGGCATGGCGACGGATATCAGACCTTCCACGACCGCTGCTTCTTAACAACTAACTGATTGGGTAGGAGCGGGAAAATAATATACACACAAAGAATCAATTACACAATTTTATTCATAAAGTTATCAGTACATCGCTTACAATTTTTTATCATAGGATTTGGACCATCCCAATCACAGTGAGAATCTCCTCGATGCATAAAGTGTCTACGACAAGGACGGCAGGCTGCAACATCCGCCGACATACGGAGGTGTAATGGTAGCTTATCCCAATTAAGGTCAATGTCGTGTGCACCGTACGCGGTCAGAAATCCAGCTGGTAAATAGGCAATCAGATGCTGCGGCATTTCACGAAGAAATTGTGCTTTATGGTAGGCGCGTATTGCTAAGCTCACCAGGGTGCGATAAATCTCAAATGCTGCATCAGCGTCTCGACTTGTTGAGCAACGATCGCATTTGCAGTCCATACAATCTACCCGCTCTCCAACATGACAAGATGAAGCTTTGGCAACGCCATCGTCCACATTATTTGTTTGATTAGCGATGGGCTTGTTGTTGTAGCCCCTGTCATGAATACCAAACGTAGACATGAATCCATCTGGTAAATAGTGAACCAGATGCGGCGGCATTCTAAGCACAGTATGATTCTTGTGATAGGCAGTTATAGCTTCACTCACTAGCGCGCGATAAATGGTAAACCTTGAATCTTCATCTGAGCCTGGCGAATCACTTTCACATTTGCAGACCCACCTCGCAGAGGGGGTTGTGACTTCATCGTAGCTTTCCATGACTGTGAAGGACAATGGAGGAAGACATGCTATTTATACTCTGGTCACCATATTGGACAGCGGTTGATAAAACACTTGCGCCTCGTGAACAATAAGGCAATAAGCTGTTGTTTTTTCTGGAATAACTGTCGATGTTTCAAATTCTAGTCTGATATCAATTGTTGTTTCCTTCATCGACTCCTCCAAATACGAACAGTCCATCACCACCAGAGGCGCCTTGGACTTGAAGTCTTGTGGTGATAATAGCGGACATGCCTCTTTCTGATAATAGGAAGACTGAAAGTTTACAAACATGTCATAGAGCTTACCATATTTGTTCTTGTTAAAGTTTAAATCCATTCCCTCATAGGGAAAGGTAACTCCGTTCAAAAAGAGTCGTATATTTCGTAATTGGATGTGGTCAAATTTTGATGCATCTTTATTCTGTTGATATTTGCGATCTGTTTGAAATCCAACCAGGACGTAGAGTGGCCGCTCTGTATACCGTGAGGTTTTTATAGACCAAGTATGTGTATCGGAGAGTGGTAATACCGGGTATTCATGCAGCTCCCAGCTTCTAAATTGAATGGGTAAAGCTGTATCCTTCTCCACAATCTTGAGCAGACTCAATTTTTTCTGATCTGATAGAGTAACGTGCGGTACTTTCCATAGAATTCGTTGCAGTAGAATTTTTGTATCTATTGGCGCTGTATCAGCTCCCTTTAGCGCATTATAATCACTCCTGTCTCGTACAAGAATCAGATCCTGTCTTGCGTTCACAACAATGCGCTTATGATCCTCTGCAAAGCCTAGTATTAATTTTAGAGGTAAATGTCCAGTAAATGTACCATCATCGTTAATCATCCAGTCGTTGGTTGAGTTGGGACACCAACCAGCCATACAAAAAGCTTTACTCTCTTCGCTTCCGTACGAGGGATAAAGTTTCATGACACTTGTTATGCCAACATTTCGAGTAGTATCCACTTCAATACCGTTGATCACGTAGCGAACCTCAGAAAACAAAAAGGCCAAAGCATTGTTGGCCAACTTTGACGTTGTTGGAATGGTACCATCCAATTTGGTGAGTTGCCCTTCAATCTGGATGTAACTTTCATGTGGAAGCGTGTAGATATCTTGTTGGTTAATAGTAATTCGAATCTCATCATTATTATTTAGTCCCTGAGTATACGGTTGGTAGGAATGGTGTTCAATTCTTACAATACCCTCCTGAACTTCGACAGGGTTTGTCACGTCTAGAATCGAATTCATGACGTAAGATGTAACCAAGTTGTTGTAGGATCTGCTTGTTGACACGTGTTAACCTGTACACGTGTTGACCACAACTAACACCTGCTCTTGACAGCGTTGCCGCTTTATACACTTGTTTCATGCTGGCTTCAGATACAGTTTGTAGGTCACAGGTGTATGAGGGTCTAACCGGATGAGACGTTGGTTTCTATTCACCAGCCTTAATGTAATATTCCTGATGTTGGTCACACTCACAGGATGATAGAGCACCACCGACGGGTTTTCGCGGATGATATAACCACCAGGTGAAGTAACAATAAAATCATAAAGCGAATGCGAGGGATCTTGATTGGTGTAGACGTCTGTAATAATATTACACGTGACAGATACGTGATGATCTTCAATTATTTTCACCGGTTGGTCAGACTTGTGTATCACGTTCGGTACTAACACTTGTGGTGAATAGCCTAACAATGACCCAATCGAATCTGGTTGAGATTTAAAATCAATCCTAAAAGAAGAAAGAATACTGCAGCGATGTGTCACGTTGTTGGCTATGAGTTCAAACTTGCGTGTCCCGTCCAGAAATGCTTTTAGACTAAATTCTTTGGTGAGAGTTGTGTAGATGTGATCGTGAATATCATCTACGGTGTAGCTGCCAGACGGTAGAGTTAACACATAGTCATCGTAGTAGAACTTATCATTGACGTCTTCAATTATGTTGCAGATTCTATTATAGCCTTCAAACGAAACAAGTCCCAGCACGTAGGGTCGTCGTCCCAATTCAATAGGAGGATAAAAGTCAACAGTTACTTCCGCACCTTGTCCGTGCACTGTAAACGTTCTACTTTCTGTTGTCATAATGACCACGTCACCCGCCGTGCTCGGTCTTATATAGAAAAGTCAAACATAGACGACCGCACTGTTGCGTGTTAAAATTTTGCACTCGTTTCACATTATAGTGTATTGTTGCACTGCTTCCAAAATAGCGAACAAGCTCTGTCGGAGGAGGAAGATTTCCAAAACTGTCAAAGTACCACACGGTTCGACCATGCTTTATGTAGGCCACATAATGCGTTCCCGGTCCATGACTGTCATCCAAATTGACAACTGCACTTTCATGGCTCCGTGGTCGAGACGGTAGTTGGTTGCGCATAAACACGCCTCGAAAGTGGGAGATCTTAAGCTGTTTTGCATATCTTATAACTTCCTCATGCGTCATGGCTCGTCGTGGCAGTGCATCGATTAACCGTTTTTGGCGACATGTAAATGCCGAGTCCTTTCTTGTAGGGTGCTAGCTTCATGTTCACACCTTTGCCGCGCAGTGCTATAGCCTCCATAGTTTTATTATGCCTTTCACTTTCCTTCAACTGTTGCTTCGCCTCCTCAACAGCTTTCACCGTTCGTGCTACCGCACTTGCTCCTCCAAGAAGTGAACCCAGGGCTGCTAGTCCAGCAAACAGTGCAGGTAAAAATCCACCACGTTTCGGCACAGGAATAACTCGGGCACGTTTTCTAAAACGTAGTTTACTTTTGGGATTCGCATGCAATCGTGCTGCTCGGAGTGCTTTCTTAATAGCCAACTCACTATTTGTTTCTCCGCGCGAAGCTTGACGTGCCGCATGAAGAATAGCTTTAAAGCCTCCCTTTCTGGACAACTTCTTCCTCTTCTTCACCGCATATCTCTGTTTCACCATCGCGACCAAAGAACAAGACAACCTCACACCGCAAAGTATAGAACACAACTAACGCTCCTCTGGAAGGGAACCTGTAGTTATTTATTCAATGGTGGCTGTATATTCAAGTTCTATATAGAGAGGAAAATCGTTCATCGTTTTCCCCGCCTCTTTTTCTTCAGACGAGAGTTTCAAGTGAAAGAATAATTTGTCTCCGGCTTTCACCGGTTGATCAATAAGTGGTTGAACACTACCGTTTAATCGTACCTCTAAATGTTTCAAATCTGGTGCATACTCAATTACACGAATGGCACCATCATACATTAAACGGTAATTGTCATACCCCGAACGTAGTATGTAGGCGAGGTTATTGGGATCTTTTACCGGCTGTTGGTTTACAATGTGAAGCAGAAATATAGAGGGTATTGATTTAATAAAAAGCGATAACCGTTGTTCCAAAAATCGTTTGGTCGTCACGTCGTGAGGTTGCACAGGATCAGCAACTTCGGCTATTCGTCTTCGCTTCATCTGTAGAGCGTTCTCCTTAATTTCCCACACCTTTTCCATTTCAGAGTTTAAAAACCGTTTTGTACAAACATCTTGATCATCTTCAGGATCGGCCACATGCACAAGGCGTGCATTATTTGCTGTATAGCCCTTTACAGTTAGGGTGGGCACAATACTGAGCACCTGTTTCACCTTGTTATCTACATAGTCCTTTCGAGCAGCGTCCGTGTTGTTTGTTGGAAGAGCCAGCTGAGTGATTCGACGTTGGTGTACGTCATAGTCCTTTGCTTCTGTTAACACCACAGCATTGGTTAACACATAGGCTTTGGTGCACACATCTTGATCGTTCACAGGATCTGCAACGCCTGTAATACGTTTATTCTGAGCCTCATAATCTCCTTTGATACGTCGTAATCGATAATAATCTACATACTTTTTTGAACATGCGTCCGAGGGTAATACGGGTTCTGTTATATTGGTCAATCGCTTTCCATTAAAGTTGTAATTGCCATCTGTAGTGCGTGACAATACATTAGCATCGACATATCGTTTAGTAGCCGGATCTGTATCATGTTTTGGATCGTTTGTCAAAGCAAATCGTTCATTTGTTTTGAGAGTTCTTCCAAAGGCGTCCATGGTTACACTGGAACTGAAACACCCGTTTGCCTCATGTATATAGAGACCAGCTCTTCCCCTTTCACATTTAGTTGATATGCAGATTATTAAGCAACAACATTCACTTCCGGTGGGAGACTTGGTTTCACACCTCTTCTCAACATCGTCCGAACAACGTCATGGATCACTCTTCCCATCCTCCATTCGCTGTCTCATCGCCGGCCCGTCGGGATGTGGAAAAACCAATCTTCTGCTTACCCTCATCACCTCCTTAAACGGAGTGCGCTTTCAAAATATCTATATTTTTGCCAAATCGCTGTATCAACCGCTGTATGTGTTCTTGGAACAGGTCATGTCAGGTCTGCGCAACATGGGCTACTTCACATTCGCAGCACACGAAGATGTCATTTCTCCAGACAATGTTCGCCCCCATTCGCTTATGATTTTTGACGATGTGGCCACAGAACGACAGGGTATTATTCAGGCTTACTTTAGCATGGGACGTCATAAATATATTGATTGTTTTTATCTCGCTCAAACCTATTCGCGAATACCAAAACAGTTGATTCGTGACAATGCCAACGTGATTGTTCTCTTCCGACAGGATGAGCGCAACATGCATCACGTCTACGATGATCACGTGAACCCAGACATGACCTTTCAAGCCTTTACACAGTTGTGTGCCATGTGTTGGAACGCTCATCACCACAGTTGTCTTGTTATTGATAAGCAGAGCAACATCAACAATGGACGCTACCGCATGGGATTTGATCATTTCATTCGTATTTAAGTAGCTGCATCGCTTTTCTGAACATCATTAGTTCAGATGTCATGGCGACAACAGGGAGTCAATTAAAAAAACACATAATCCGTGCGCGAAATAGCATTCGACAAAAGTTTCGCTATCTAAAACGTGCACATGCCGACAGTGAACTGTTTGTCGAAAAACATTTGAAATCACCTCTGGAAGCTGTGTTGAAAGGAACAACAAAGCCTAGTACACGCTCAAAAGAAACACAAACAATTGAAGAGGAGGAGGAAGAAGATGATGAAGAACCTGAGGATGTTTTTTCTCCATTGCTTCCGTCTTCTAGCTCCAAAGAATCACCGCTGCCCCAGTTTTTGAAAACATCAATAATTGCTGAAACACCCACTAGAGCCAAAGAAAAGCAGCCTACTCTTAAAGAAATATTGAATACGCCCGAACAATATGTGCGGTTAAAATCCATTTTACTACAAAATTATGGTGCGTTGGTTACCCCCTTCCTTGAAGATCTTTTTACTAAGAAAACTGATACTACCTATGGTGTTCGCTATGAAAACAATAGATTTAGAATTGGCGATTCAGCAATCAAGATAAGTGACAATGTTTTGATTGTTAAAACAGTTCGTTACAAATTGACGCCAGGGCTTTTAGAACTTTTATTTTCACGTACACCTTCTACCGAGGACTATGATAAAGAAGATCTTGAAAAGTATAAAGACATCTTGATGGCTACAAATGGTTTTAGACGTAATTATAAACGTTCTGAAGCAATAAATGCTAATAAGGGCTTCAAATATAAAACCATCATATCAAAATTGTTTCCCACCTATGCAAGTGTTCGCCGTGCAAATTCAGCGTCCGGTATCACGTTTAATACTTTGAAACCATTCATCGATTTCGCCTATTGGAACAATCCAAATAAGTTGGTTAAACGTCTGCAACTGTTGCGTGCATCGGAACAGGCCGGTCATACCGGACACGAGGCGGAAGTTTTAGAAATAGAAGAGGAGCTTCGTCATGCTGGCATTATTGTCTAATGAGTCAACGTGTTCACACACCCTCGCCTGTTAAGGCTGCCATTGCTCGCGAGTTGCATAGACCAGCTCGTCGTCTCTACCATCGTCGTCGTGTCATCACACGGGGCGTTGACGATCTTTGGCAAGCTGATCTGGTTGAAATGATTCCCTATGCCAAAGCTAACAACGGGGTCAACTATCTGCTTACCGTCATCGACGTTTATTCCAAAATGGCCTTTGTTGAACCTGTTCGGAATAAATCTGCACAACTGGTCACCGCTGCATTCAAGACCATCGTTCAGCGGTCAAGACGACAACCTCGTTTGCTTCAAACAGATCAAGGCAAAGAATTTTTCAACAAGACTTTTTCCGCTTATCTCAAATCGCTTGACATCCATCACTATTCCACTTTTAGCAATCTAAAGGCAAGTGTTGTAGAACGTTTCAACCGCACACTCAAGACGCGCATGTGGGAACAATTTACAGCAAGAGGATCCTATCGCTGGCTTGAACTTGTAGGCGATCTGGTGACACGTTACAACAACACTAAACATAGAACCATCAAAATGAAACCACGCCTTGTAACCAAGAACATTGCGCAATTGGATCGCATTCATCACAAAATCAAAACAGTAGATCCACGACGTCATCAATTACGTATTGGTGATTATGTGCGCATCAGTAAACATAAATCAATCTTCGCCAAAGGATACACACCAAACTGGAGCACGGAAATATTTCGTATTCGCAAGGTAAAACTTTCTAATCCAGTTGTTTATTTACTTGACGACCTCAACAAGCAGCCAATCCAAGGAGGATTCTACATGGAGGAACTGCAAAGGACGCAATATCCCAATCATTATCTTGTTGAAAAAATTGTACAAAAACGTGGCAATAAACTTTTTGTTAAGTGGCTAGGTTTTAATGCCACATATAATTCATGGATTAATAAATCAGATCTGGTGTACACCTTCTTGTTTTTATTTCATGTCGAGCTGGCCGACTCAACATGCCATGCGATTTGTATCCTACCCCCACCCTACCATTTACAGGAAATAATACTCCAGATTCATTGACGTTTGTTTACCATTGAGCACATTCAACAACCAGTTCATTCCACCTCTCTCTCTCCCTCAATTCCATTCACTACTCCCGATACCATTGATGTTTGTTTACCATTGAGCGCTTTCAACCCCATCTTGTTTGTCTCTCAGACCCATTCACACCTAACCAACCTACCACGTCAGGGTCCAAACAACCACCGCCATTCATGTTTTCCATTCAAAACACTCCCGTTCATGACCTACCTCACATCCCGTAATCTGCTGTGACGTCACACACACACCAGTTACACTAATGTTTTCCATTTCAAAACACTCCCGTTCATGACCTACCTCACATCCCGTAATCTGCTGTGACGTCACACACACCAGTTGACCGTTCAATTCTCTGACGATTCATTCACCGACAAAGATTCGGAAACCTTCGGCAACACTCGGATCTCGTCGGGATCAAAGCAAAGCTATATAGCCCAGGATAATATCAGAGAAGGCGCTCAGTCCAAGAGAGAGACTGGGTCGAAGAGGGTCTCGTGCAGACCCTCTTCCATCCTTCCCCTCATCCCCCAACCTCGCCACCACCCCTTACCCCTCCCCACCCCCACTCCCCCCTCCCCACCCCCACTCCTCCCCCTCCACCCACACCCCTCAAACCGGTTCCTGGACCCTCCAAGGTTTGTTTACCTTCCGGGGTCCCGGCGACCTTGGGGGTCAATGACCTACCTCAAGGTCATTGAGCATGACCTACCTCAAGGTCATTGACCTTGCCACGCCCCCCTCATTTGCATAAATAACGGTATTTGGTTCAAAACCCCCTCAGCCTCCCTACTATTCGCGGCTCCAGCTCCCTTGAAGTTCCACGGTAGTCCTTCGGCACTGTATCCCGGTGTTCTCCTCCCTTCGGGCACAGAAGGTGCAGTCTTCGGGGCACGGTCTTCGTGACAGGGCGTCGGCGTTAGAATGCAGTTGGCCTTTCCTGTGCTGAATCTCAAAGTTATACTGTTGAAGCCTCTCTAACCACCGCGCGAGTTGACCCTCGGGCTGCTTGAAGTTCAGGAGCCACCGCAGGGATGCATGGTCGGTCCTGATGAGAAATTCTTGCCCGTACAGGTACTTGTGGAAGTGTTCAATGGTCTTCACGATGGCGAGCAGCTCCTTCCTGGTGACGCAGTAGTTCCTTTCTGGCTTTGACAAGGCCTTGCTGAAGTAGGCCACTACTCTCTCCTCGCCGTCCACTACTTGCGACAGGATCCCCCCTATGCCAAAGTCGCTGGCATCGGTATCGACGATGAACCTTGTTCCAGGTCTGGGGTAGGCCAGAATAGGCGCGGTGCACAGAGCCTGCTTGAGTTGCTCGAAGGCATTGTGGCATCCTGCTGTCCACGTGAAGAGTTGGTCCTTCTCAGTCAGTCGATGTAAAGGTTTGGCGATGTCGGCGAATCCTCTCACGAAGCGACGATAATAAGTGCAGAGTCCCAGGAAGCTTCGTAGTTGGGACTTGTCCTTCGGAACTGGCCACTCCCTCACAGCTGCGGTCTTCTCTGGGTCGGTGCGCACCCCTTCCTCGGAGACGATATGCCCAAGGTACTGGACCCGCTTCTGGAAGAGCTGACACTTCTTGGGGCTCAACTTCAGCTGGGCAGCCCGTAGCTTCAACAAGATCTCCTTCAGGTTGCTGTAGTGCTCCTCGAAGCTCCTCCCCAGAACGATGACGTCGTCTAGGTATACCAGGCAGGTCTTCCAGTGTAGTCCCCTCAGAATGGACTCCATTAGCCTTTCGAAGGTTGCAGGGGCGTTGCACAGACCGAATGGCATGACGGTGAACTGCCAGAGCCCGCTGCCCACAGAGAACGCCGTTTTCTCGCGGTCCTTAGGGTGGACCTCCACCTGCCAGTAGCCACTCTTCAAATCCAAGGTGGAGAACCACCTTGATCCTGATATGGTGTCCAGCGTGTCGTCGATCCGGGGTAGAGGGTAGCTGTCCTTCTTCGTGACGTCGTTCACCCGCCTGTAGTCCACGCAGAACCTGGTGGAACCGTCCTTCTTCTTCACAAGCACGACCGGAGAACTCCAAGGACTATGTGATGGCTCGATCACCCCTTGATCCTTCATCTCTTCAACCATCCGGTCGACTTCGGCTTGCATGGCGAGCGGGACACGTCGGAATGGGGCCCTAATCGGTGCGCTGTCCCCAACGTCGATTCTGTGCTGGACCAAGCTTGTCCTGCCGAAGTCTTTGCTTCCCAGGAAGAAGACATCCTGGAATTCGTGTAGCAGGTCCCGAAGTTGGCGTGATTGTTCCTCGTCTAAATGGTCCTGGGATCCTTGGTACAGCTTCTGTAGTTCTTCTGGCAGTGTGCGTCTTCTTCGGTTGTCCGTCTGCAGGTGTCCGTCCGTCGTGTCGGTGATGCGGGCAATCCAGGTAACGGGCTCGCAGACTCCTAGGTTGGTGTCCCGGTGAACCGTAATATCGTAGTCGTTCAGGTTGGACAGGCGGACGTACGGCCGAGGCGTCGTGTTGATGAGCGTCTTGGCAACTAGCAATCCTTTTGCCTGGATGTCCTCATATTTTGGCTCGATGACAGCAGCCACTCCCTCAGCAGTTCCGTCGACAATTACGGCGGCGCTGACCTCCGTCCTGGCAGGAACGATGACGTCCTCTCTCAGCCTTACTCGTCGTGCGGTGACGGCCTCGTGTGCTGGTTGCAAAGCAAGTTCCTCACCTCCGAAGTGCAGAGTGTTGGCACTCAGATCCAAGATGATGTTGTTCTGGTCCAGGAAGTCCAGTCCGATGATCACTTCATTTGACACGTCAGCCACAAGCACTGGATGCTTTATCGCCCGTCGACCAATGACGAACTCCAGTGATGCTTCGCCATGTACCGGTGCGGTCTCTCCGGTCGCGGTTATTAGCTGGAGGTTCCTTTGTGTGGGTTGCACTCTCCACTTCGGGATTACGGTGGGACTGACGATGGTCCTCGATGCTCCCGTGTCGATAAGCATGGGCCAGCTCTCTCCGTTGACGACTCCGTCGACCATCAGGCTGCTATTGTCCCTCCGTAACTTCGTCACACGAACTTGGACTGCCGGGGCTTGACGACTGCCACAAGCCAACCTTTGCCCCCCAAGGCTGGCTGATACTTGCTTTCCTGGGCCGCGCGGTTTCCCTACGACTGACTGTCCAGACGGAAACCCTTGGCGGCGGCGATCACCACAGTCCTTGCTCAGGTGGCCTCTCTTACGGCAGGTCCAGCAGGTCGGTAGTCCTCTTCCGGGCCGCCTCTCCGGATGTCCTTCGGCTACGTTTTTGTTGGTGGTACTGCGATTCTTGAAGAAACGGCTTAGCGCCTCCATCAATTCGTCGGCCAGGGGCTTGGTCTCGTTGGTTTTTGCTGGTTCATCGACGTCCACTTGACGCACCCGCGCGTGCATTCTGGATGCCTGTTTTGCCGTCTCGAATTCGAGTGCGTGGCTCAGCGCATCTGCCAGGGTCTTATTGCGCGAGAGTCGCAGCGCCTGTTGAGTGTCCGAGTCCCGTAGCCCGTCGGTGAAGGTCTGCGTCGCTATCTGCTCCAGAAAGTCGGCCGGCGCTGTTGGGTAGGCAAGCCTTACGAGGCGTGCGATGTCCATCTCGAACTCCTGCAGGGTTTCCGCGTTCTTCTGTACCCGGGTCCGGAGCTGCATCTGGTAGGCCTGCTGAAGATGGCTATCTCCATATCGGGACTCCATATGGGCGATCAGTGAAGCGTAGTCCTGGGATCCAGTCGGGATGGCCTGAAGGACGTTAAGGGCGTCACCTCTCAGCGCTACAATGAGAGCTGTAGCCTTTTCTGTGTTGTTCCAGTTATTTATGGAACAGGCCGCCTCGAACTGACGTAAGTAGGTGCTCCACGGCACCTTTCCGTCGAAGGTTGGGGGCGTCACTCTGCTATGTCCCGTTCCTGATATTCCCGGTGTAACGGTGGGCGGGCGTTGGCGCAGCTCGGCAACTTCCTCTTGTAGGGCTTTGACTCTCTCATCCACCCCGGTCGGCGGGCGTCGGCGCAGCTCGGCGACTTCCTCTTGTAGGGCTTTGAATCTATCTTCCATCCCTGTCGGCGGGAGTCGGCGCAGCTCAGCAAATTCCTTTTGTAGAGCGTTGAATCTCTCTTCCACCCCCATCAGCGGTCGTTGGCACAGCTCGGCAACTTCCACTTGCAAGGCGTTGAATTTCTCCTCCACCCCCATCAGCGGGCGTTGGCGCAGCTCGGCAACTTCCACTTGCAAGGTGTTGAACTTCTCCTCCACTGCCGCGACTTCCTCACGTAGGCCCTGTTCTAATTTCCTTTGGCTCTCCTCTAATTTCGTCAGCAGACACTCTTCCAGATTTTTCTGGCCATCCAGAAATTTGGCGGTTAGGTCCTCTGCTAACTTATTCTGGCTGTCTTCCATCTGCTTCAGGTCCTCCGCTAACTTATTTTGGCCTTCTTCTAATTTGGAAGTTAGGTCCTCTGCTAACTTATTTTGGCTGTCCTTCAGGTCCTCTGCTAACTTCTTCTGGCCATCCTCCATCTTCTTCTGGCCGTCTTCCATTCTGGCAGTTAGGTCCTTGGTTAAATTCTTCTGGCCGTCTTCTATGCCATTTAACTTTTCTAGCAATGCTGCCAATTGCGCCTCCATTTTAGTTGTTTGCCTTGTAAAGGGCATGCACTCACAGGAACATTAGAGAAAATGACCTGCTCGGGTTTTGAAACCAGGACCGTCAGGTGTTGTGCTTGAGTTCGTAATCCGGCTTCTGACACCAGTTGTTACGTGCCACCCCCTAGTGGCACTTTTGTTAACTGGATTACGGTGGGAAGGAAGCACAACACCATTTACTGCTTAAAGAAATAATTAACTTTATTGTGGCCAGAAAATTACACTAATCAGCAAATACAAGCAATTAGGAGCCTTCTCCAGTTTCCTCAAATCTCTTCCTTATGCGCTCTTGGCCCCTCTCACTTGCAACAGACCACAGAAGTTAATCCGTCCTAATGAGTACGGTGGCCTTGACAGAAACTACCTGTTCCTCTCATTTATGTTCTCCGACCACAATTACTTACGATCACTTGCTGCAGGCTATTCCGCTGTCCACAAGCTGGGAGAAACAATGTCACAGGATTTCGTAACTCGCACCGCACTTCGTCACCACACTTCTGTCGCACAAGATAATCGCTCGCACTAGCTCGTAAAACACAACAACAACAACTGCTTCACGGGTCACTCTTATATAGCAGGCCGGTGACTCAATAAATGGTTCTAGATCCATCCAGGGTCCACGGCTTCTCGAGGTTTCCATCGCTGGTCCAGTCACGAATCTTCTGGACTATCCCTTTGTCTAGCAGCCCTGTTGCATAAGGCACACGCAATACAGGAGGCATGCCACAGCCCAGCCCCTGGGGCAGCTGTGACTCAAGCGGCGAGCGATGACACAAACTCACAGCCGTAACACAGCCATATAATCTCTCTAAAGTACAATCTCCAGATAGCTATCACCATTTAGCATTTCACCTAACATATATACTGCATTTAGCATACACTGACAGTTGCAGTACCAATACTGCAACAAAATAATTGGACATATTGTAAATATTTTCACCTGTATTTCAAACATAGATTTTGTAGCCTAAGTGTAATGGATCTGATGATGATCGCTTGACGATCGAAACTGGTCATCCTAGTGTTTTATTAATATCATGTAATTTATTTCAGGATTAGGGCATAACCCATCTCTTTTGGGTACATTCGTGTTGACCGACTGAAAAGCACTAAACTCTTGTTTACTAAGGCAACACTGAAAATATGGCTTCAAACACCACAACTATCCTAAACACAAAATGGTAGGACGAGAATCTCGGCTCTCGGGTGTGAACGGTGAACGTTGAGACTAACTTGAACTCTAGTAACTAATTCGCAATATTATCGCATGTCGATCGCCAGAATGAAATGATGATCAGATTTATAAATAAAAAACGAACAGGCAAACAAAACTAGTGCCTGGGATTTATTTCCAAACAAATACAGATAATAAAATAAAATAATCCCTATCACCATGAATTAATGAACATGTTAACTTCAACTAATACACACGTCAAATGGTTCTACTAATCTGTAGAATAAGAGTATCTAAATATTCTTGTTACAGCAATGTAACGATATTAAGTTTCATAAAATGTTTACATAACTTTACAGTCACCCTGTGGCTGTGTCATTGAAAATGGTCTGATAAAAATCAGCTGTTCACTCATGACAAATGAAATTAACAATTCAGGTTTAAATATTTACATTATTTACAAATCTCGTGCTTCACACGGTTCAAAAATTACCATGAACACTGTCAGTCGCGCTCTGACAGCTTCATAGTGTCTCTGTTATACAAATTTCAGTTCTCCAACAATGCTTCTACCAACAATAAAATTCTCAGGTACTTCCAGTGGTGTGTCATAATAAAATAAGCCTGAGTATCGAACAATTAAGTTAAATACAGCTTGGAATGTCGCGTCAATAAATAAAACAATGGGATAAAGATCGATGCGGAACTACTTCAAGACTTTATACATAACGTGGATCATTTCCAAATACCGTACTCTCAAACATAAACAATTCAAACATCTAACCTCTGTGTTAGCGCTTTCACTCATCTTGTGACAATTCGTTGCTCCAAATAGCACTATATTCCTTCCTTCCGCAACACAGTGAACAATACTTATCAAAGGCGTCTTACTACACTCTAAACATTTCATACATCCTTCCTTTTCTCTTTATAAACAATCTTGACAACTCCGCACGGCATGACTTCCTTGAAAAACCCATCTTGCTATACACTTATAGAAGAATTAGTGATTTTACTAGATAACTACACTAGAGTATGTTACCGTTCAGAATGCACTCCTAACTTTCATGTTGACCTCTCTCAGGTTCTCCAATAGTTTCTTTAAATACATCAGGTGTTGCTCGGGATTTTCTGATGAAACAATTAAATCATCCACGTAGCATATGACGTTAGCTTTCACTTCTTCTGTGAGCTTGCTATCCAATGCTCTAATTAAAGCCGGGCTTGAATTAATAAGCCCAAACGGGACACGTTCAAAACAAAAGCTATTCTGTTCCAACAAGAAGCCTGTGTAACATTTACTCTTCTCAGTTAGTTCAATCTGATAAAAGGATGACGTTAGGTCCAAAACACTGAAACATGACTTCCCCTTGAACTTCCTCAATAGTTCTCGGATCTTAGGCGGTCGGTCGTGTTCTTTTTCTATGAGGCTGTTGAGACCCCTTGCATCTAGGCAAACTCGCAGACTCCCATCTGCTTTCTTCACTGCTGTGATTGATTTCAAGTAAGGTGTTGCCTGTTTTCGGATTATCCCATCCTTTTCCATTCCTTTAATGAGATTAGCAACCTCTGCTTGATATTTCTCAGGAATAGGATATAGCTTCTTCTGAAATGGTGTATTGTCCTTAAGTTTAATTTCGTATTTTAATCCCTTGATAAGACCTGGTTTATCATCGAAGACGTCGGAATATTCCTGAATTAATGCTTCCAATCTGCCTTCATAGTCCTCAAAATCGTCTATCTTCAAACCATAGTGTCCTGTCTTTTCTAATTCGTCTTCCGAAATAATTTTCTCCAATTTTTTTTTCCGTGGTTTCCTTTTCTATTACGTATTCATATCTGTCTTCATTTTCTTCGCCGCTGTTCCCCTCGTTAAACTTCACTATGCCATTCTTTATGTCTATCACTGCACCAGTCTTAGTGATGAAATCTATCCCCAGTATAGCATCGAAATTAATTTTATTCAGTACTATAAAATTTTGTTCATAAGCATGATCGTTTATAGTGAACTTCATGAGTACTTGTATTCTACATTTCATCGTCTTATCGTTGAATATGCCACGAACGTTAATAGATGAAACTGGCATTGATATAATAGACTTTCCATCTTTCAACTTATTATAGCAACTTTCTGACAAGATAGAGGCATTCGCTCCCGTGTCCAGGAGTGTCCTTAAATTCTCTCCTTCCGTCGTAATTTGCAAAAGAGGTAAACTAGCTATTTTTCCTTTCTCTGGCTCCTCTCTTTCATATAATAAGTCTTCATCTTGTACCTGATAGAATTAGTTCACGGCGATCTCATGCCTATCGTTGGTGAACACTGTTCTTCTCTCTACTTCCGTTTTACAATCGGAGTTTTTCTTTTGTACCCCGCCCAGGTTCTGTTCCTGTGTTCCTGAGTGCGAGGCTTGAGGTTGTACCTCTTCTCTTCCTTGGCTATTTCTTGCCTCATTTTTAGCCTATTTTCAATTTTGAAAAAATAGGCTTATGAGATCACCTTTTGTCCGTGTGTGTGTGTGTGTGTGTGTGATTCGTGTGTGTGTCCCCCCCTAATAAAATCTAAACGGCAGGAGCGATTTCAATGAAACTCGGAAAGTTCATAGCACTATTCCCGGCGACCTCGACCGTGCCCTTCAAATTTTGTTACGACTCACCAATCCAACATGGCGGCTGTGCGAAATATTTCACCAGCATTCAATATCTCCGAAACCATTACCGATATTACCCTGACATTTTATATGGTGATAGAGGGAACTACTATAAGTTCACTTATGTGACTTTTGAAAACCTGGTAACTACAAAACCAACATGGAGGCCAAGCGAATTTGCGACTTTTAAATAGACGTTTCTCGTGATTTGACCAACCAAACGCAATGAAACTTGGTACAGTATATGTTTATATACATTGTAATGCACCGACATCTAACTTAGTTCAATTGTTTACATAATCACAAGATGGCGGATGTGCGAAATATTTCACCGGCATTCTATATCTCTGAAACTATTAGCGGTATCTCCCTAAAATTTTGTACGGAGATAAAGGGCACTAGTGGAAGTCCATCTATAAGACTTTCAAAAACCGGTTAACTACAAAACGAACATGGCGGCCAAACGAATTTGAAAATTTTAAATAGACCTTTTCGCGATTTAATGTTCCAAGCGCACTGAAACCTGGTACAGGAAATATTTATACACATTGTAATCCACTGGTATCCAATTTAGTTCAATTGTTTACATAACCTCAAGATGGCGGCAGTGCGAATTTTAAAATTAAGTTTTTATTTCTTGTGATGTTGTCATGCGATCGAAGTGAAAGTTTGAATAATGAACCTAGGCAATAATTTTCCTTTAATGGTACATGACTCTATGGCCTATACATTTAACAATCCAACATGGCGACCATCCGAAATATTTAGACGATACTGAATATCTACGAATCTATTTTAGCAATCAAACTGCATTTTTTAATGTTCGTAGGGGCTATGAACTTAAGTTCACCTATAGGACTTTAAATAACCTGGTGATCACAAATCCAACATGGCGGTGACGCGAATTATAAATATTTTCATGGACGTTTCTCGCAATTTAACCATCCGAGTGCAGTGAAACTTGGTACAGTAAATCCTTATACGAATGTTAATCCACTGGCATCTAATTTATTTCAATTGTTTCCATAACCTCAAGATGGCAGCTGTGAAAATTTTTAAAATCTCCTTGTTTTTTCTTGTGTCCTAATTATGCGATTGAAGTTTGAATATTACACGTTCACAATAATCTGCATGTAACAGTACATAACTCTAGGACCTACATATATAAAATCCAACATGGCGACCATCCGAAATATTTAGTCGGTTCTTAATATCTACGAATCTATTACAGCAATCAAACAGAAATTGTGTATGTTGATAGAGGCAGTTAACATAAGTAGGATATATGAAAATAGGCTGTATAGTTCTTCACGGAACTACTTGTTTTCTCTATGGTTGTTCCTATAGTCTTGACTTTCTCTGTCACGATCTTCGTAATATTGCCTAACGTTGTCGTTGTTGCGCCAACCTCTCTGTTGTTGTTGTTGTTGTTGGCAGGCATAATTATCGTCGTTCCAGTTTTTATACCGGCGATATCCTCCTGCTGTGCCTCTATTGTTGCGGTCGTGATAGTCGTACCTTCGTGCGTCATTGTTCCGGTGGTATCCAGTCCTTCTCTGACCATTATTCCACGTTCTTGCCTGGTATGGCCTTCCATCACGAAATCTGCGATACGGCGGTTCATATCGGTTCCTCCTATACGCATTATTTCTGCTAGGACCTGGTCTACTACGATTCTCCTCCGTCTGCTGTGTCTGATCTACCAGCACGGTATGAACTTCTCTAGGCTCTGGTCTTCCTCTAGTATTACTACTAGGCGTTGCATTCGGTGTGGAACTAGCATGATCTAATTTCCTCAATATTTCTGCCAAGCCTTCCAGAGATTTCACATCTGCCGCAATTAAATGTCTTCTGACATCATTTGGCATCTGTCTCGATATCGCATGAATTAATTCCGTCTCAGCCAATGGTGGATCCAAATACTGAAGTCTGGCGAGTTGCTATGTAAAGAACGTTGCATAACGCGTAGGGGTAGAGTGCGCATATTTTTTAGAGTAGACTTCAGCTCTAATATCCTGCTGCATCTCCAAACTCCAAAATCTGCGTTGTAAAGCGTCCGCAAACTCTTCAAAGTTAGTGTACGTGTATTTGAAAGCCCTATGCCAATTTAAAGCTTCGGATTCAAGATGTTTCTCAACTACACGCATTTATCGGTCCCTTGGTATGCGATTATCATCGAGATAATGTCGCATGTCTCTAAGAAATTCGACTGCTGTGATGTTTCCTACTCCGCTGAAACGAGTCGGTTTATCGTCAATATTTCTTATCACGATAACGTTCGGGTTATTTCTATGGCCTCCTTGGTCATAGAATCCCCCTAATCCTGCATATTACCTCTGAATACGTTCCGGCTCTTGCATCATGTGTGGTCGCTCCTGCCTTCGACTAAAGATGCTTTCATTATCGTCTTCAACTCTTTCTTCTGGTTTATTAAGTCTACCTAATTCTTTTTCATATTTCTCCTCTCTGCTTAGGAGAAATTGAGTGATATCCCGCTGCATTCCTAGTTTTATCTCTTCCTTCAAACCCTCATGGTCGCATGGTTCTGTCAAAGTAAGTGCGTTGAGTTTGTTACAAATGTCACGTAGTTAGCTTTCCTGACTAGACTTTACTTTCGCGAGATCAAGATTTATTTCGTTAACTGTCGCGCGGATAACGTTCAATTCCTCACCTTTTTCCGATTCTGTTTTATTACAATACCTCTCATTTCGGTAATGCTCGATTTTCTACTTTCCTCTATTTGCTTATACAGTTCTAATTTCAAATTATCCCTGTGGATCTTAGCATTTTTCTCTATTTGGCTAACATCCTGCAATATTTTACCATGCAGTTCCTGCATTTAATCTCTATTTGTTTTAATAACCTCATCTCTTAAATTACTAACAGATTTAGTTATACAAGATTCAATGTCAACATTTATACCCTCTGTTATCAGCTTCTGTTGGTCTTTCAACTTACCTTCCAAATTACCAATAGTGGTGTTCAGGTCACTGAGCTTCTTCTGGGAACCTAGCAAGGAATCATTGTATTTAAGTTGCTCTATAGTGGCTTTCCCTATGCTTTCCTGTATCTTTCCTTCTAGCTCTAGGATGTTCTCATTACATTGGACTCGAGCTTCTACTACCTTCTGGCTAACTTCCTCTCTAAGTGAGCTCATTTCCATCTTGGTAGAGGCCATATCTTCTTTCACCTGATTGAAAGCTGATTTGGTCTCTTCCAAAGCTCTCCTGCTTTCGTCTATAGAAATTCTACTTTCGGTCTGCGCTAGTTTGCTTTGCTCCTGAGCTAATCTTCCTTCCCCCTGGGCTTTCTCTAAGGCTTTCTTAATTTCTTCCTGCGTCTTTTCAACCTAATAAATTTCATTTTGCATTCTTCTCCTGTAGATGTGCTTATTTCTCTTAATATCTGCCAAATTTATATTAAAGCGATTCCCTCAAAAATTATATGCTATTAATTGATTGGCTGTTGAAATATTCTGTAAAAGGCTCCTGGGTCTAGCCTCTTCTCTGCGGGTCGTGTGCATTGATTTGTATATTCTGCAAAAGGCTCCTGGGTCTAGCCTCTTCTCTGCGGGTCGTGTGCATTGCTTTGTTATGATAGCCATGCTAACCAAACTGGTTTCCTCGTGCCAAACATGAAGCTTTGTACAAAATCCAGCTCCGAATGATCGAGTTCCTCCTTGGTTAAAATCTCATTCACTAGAATATTTCCAAATAATAAATTCCTCAAAATGCTTCAAATTTCTCCAAAATACCTTCATTATGTATCATTTTCATCCCATAACACATATATATTTATTAAAATATTTTAATTTCAAATTTCCAATTTTTCCTTTCAATGGTGCACAAGTCGTTCGAACCTCGGCTCGGTCAAAGGTCCTAAGCTGGGCTGAATTTGAGTTCAGTACATACCACTACCGATGCGATACTACCGGTGTCAGAAGGTCGGGCACGTGTCTTCACGCTGCACATCAAAAGCTGTGTGCAAGGATTGGGGGAAGGCTGTTCACGAAGGTGAAAAGTGCACACCTCACCTGTATGCACTAACTGCTCGAGCTTCCACGCTCCTAAATCGAAGGATTGTTCAGATATCATCAAGGAATCCAAGATTCAGGAGCTGAAGACACTGGAAGGACTTTCATATCACGATGCTAGAAAGAAGTTTCGTGAAATGTTGTTGTTGTTGTTGTTGTTGTTTGAGTCTTCAGTCTTTTGACTGGTTTGATGCAGCCTTCCATGCCTCCCTGTCCTGAGCTAATCGTTTCATCTCTACCTAGCTACCACACCCTACATCCGAGGCAATCTGTTTAACATACTCTAACCTTGGTCTACCCCTACAGTTCTTGTCGGAAACCCTTCCTTCCATAACTAGGCTTGCTATTCCTGGGTGTCTTAGTATGTGTCCTACCAACCTATCTCTTCTCTTCATTTGCAGTCGCCAGAAACATCTCCCCTCTCCCACTCGCCTTAATGCCTCTTCGTTTGTAACCCTATCTACCCATTTGATCCTCATCATTCTCCTGTAACACCACATTTCAAATGCTTCAATTCTCCTCTTTTCTGCTGCACCAATAGTCCAAGTTTCACTTCCATAGAGCGCCACGCTCCAGACAAAGGCATTCAAAAATGACTTCCTAATACCTAAATCTATATTCGATGTCAACAGATTCCTTTTTTTTTAGAAATGCTTTTCTTGCCTGAGCCAACCTACTTTTTATATCCTCTTTGCTTCGTCCATAACTGGTTATTCTGCTTCCTAAGTAACAGAAGTCTCCTACTTCCTTCAGCTTTTCACCTGCCAATTTGATCTCCATAGAGGTTTCTGATTTATTTCGGCTGCATTCTTTATTTTTGTTTTACATTTATTAATTTTCATCATATAAGCCTCCGTGGCTTATGCGGCAGCACGCCGGCCTCTCACCGCTGGGTCCGTGGTTCAAATCCCGGTCACTCCATGTGAGATCTGTGCTGGACAAAACGGAGGCAGACGGGTTTTTCTCCGGGTACTCCGGTTTTCCCTGTCAAAATTTCATTCCAGCAACACTCTCCACTATCATTTCATTTCATCTGTCATTCATTTAATCATTGCCCCAGAGGAGTGTGTCAGGCCTTGGCAGCCGGCACAGTCCATATCCTCGCCGCTAGATGGGGGCTTCATTCATTACATTCCTGACCCGGTCGGAGACTGGAAGCAGGCTGTGGATTTTCATTTTTCAATTTTCATCATGAATTCCTTCCGTAAGACGGAATCAATACCATTCAAAAACTCATTCAAATCCTCAGGCTTGTCGGCCAAGATGACGATGTCATCAGCAAATCTCAGAGTTGAAATTATTTATCCTTGAATCTTCACTCCCACTTTTAAATTTTTCTCCAATTTCCTTCATTGCTTGTTCAATGTAAAGATTGAAAAGCATGGGTGATAGGTTGCAGTCTTGCCTTACACCATTCTGAATACCAGCTTCTCTCTCATATCCTTCAGCTCGAATGACTGCTGTCTGGTTTCTGTATAGATTGTAGATCACCCTCCTATCCCTGTTCTTTATTCCAATAGATTTCAAAATGTCAAACAATTTAGTCCAATCAAGGTTATCAAAAGCCTTTTCTCAGTCTACAAAAGCCATGAACGTTCTCTATCTTTCCTTATTCTACAATCCAAAATCAGCCTAAGACTTAATAGGTACCCTTCCCTTGTTCCTACATTTCTCCTGAAACCAAACTGGTCTTCACCCAACTCCCTTTCTATCTGGCTTTCAATCCTCTTGTAAATTATTCTAGACAGGATCTTTGAAGCATGAGTAATCAAGCTGATTGTACGGTAATCTTCACATCTGTCAGCTCCCACTTTCTTTGGTATAGGGATGATAACATTCTTCTTGAAATCAGGGGGTACCTCACCTGTCTCATAAATCCTACACACCAAGTGAAATAACCTGATCAGACCTTCATCTCCTCTGCAGCGTAGCAACTCAATCGGTATATCATCTATGCCTGGTGCTTTGTTCCTGCCTAAGTCCTCTAATGCTCTGTCAAATTCTGATCTCAATATTAAATCTCCTTTTGCATCCTCATCAATTTCCTCCTCCCTTTCCATTACATGATTCTCAATCTTCTTTCCCTTATACAAGCACTCTATGTAAGCTTTCCATCCCTCAACCTTTTCTTCCCTATCTGTTAGAGGCTTTCCATTTGTGTCCTTAATATTACAGCACTTAGTCTTCTTTTCCCCAAAAGTATTCTTAATCCTTCGATAAGCTGTGTCTACTTTTCCTAATTTCAGACAATTTTCTATACCTGCACAGTTCTCTTTCAACCATTCTTCTTTCGCTTCCTTGCACTTCTTGTTAACCTCATTTCTCAGACGTCTGTATTCTGCTTTCCCCTTTTCATCTCTTAGATTCTTGTGTTTCCGCCTTTCATCCATCAATTCTAGTATATCCTGAGTGATCCACGGTTTTCTACCTATTCTTTCTTTCCTACCAATGTTTTCTTCTTCGGATTTTGTTATTTCATTCTTCAAAAGTGCCTATTCGTCTGCAATTGAAGTTTGTTTAGGGGTTTTGATTAGTCCTTCCTTTATACTCTTCTTGAATCTTTCGTTTACATCCTTAACTTTCAGTCTGTCTATTGCCCACCTTTTTGACTTTTGACTTTTCTTCAGTTTCTTCAACTTTAATCTGCATTTCATTACAACCAGATTGTGGTCAGAGTTTATGTCAGCACCAGGATATGTTTTACAATCCAAAATCTGGTTTCGAAACCTCTGCTTTACCATAATGAAGTCAATTTGGTAACGCCCTGGTCTCATCCATGTGTATATTCTTCTATTGTGGTTATTGAATAAGGTGTTAGCTATGACCAACTCATGTTCGGTTCAGAATTCCATCAGCCTGCTTCCTCGATCATTCCTTTCACCTAATCCGAAATCTCCTACTATCTTCCCTTCTCTCCCTTTTCCTACCACAGCATTCCAATCTCCCATTACTATAACATTTTCATCTCCTTTGATATACCTCAGAATGTCATCTATTTCTTCGTAGACCTTTTCAACATCCTCATCATCAGCTTGACTGGTAGGCATATAGACTTGTACCACTGTGGTGCACGTAGGTTTAGTATTGATTTTTGCTACAATAATCCGTTCACTATATTGCTCATAATATTCCACCCGCTGTCCAAGTTTCCTACTCAATATGAGACCAACCCCTGCTTGGCCATTGTTTGATTTAGTGCTAATGACCCTATAATCACCTGACCAAAAGTCCTGTTCTTTCTGCCAGCGCATTTCACTAATCCCAACCAAATCCAACCTCAACCTATCCATTTCCCTTTCTAAGTTTTCTAACCTTCCACTTCCTAGCAGACTTCTAACATTCCACGCTCCGATCCGTAGAATGTCAGATTTCCTCTTTGTCACTTCTGTGATGTTAACCCCCTCTCGAGTAGTCCCCACCCGGAGATCCGAACGGGGGACTAGTTTTCTCCGGATTGAAATTTTACAAGGGAGGAGGCCATCATCACATGTAATTATGCATAGAGAGGTGCATTTCCTCGGGAATAGCATTACGGCTGTAGTTTCCCGTTGCTTTCAGCCGTGCAGCAGGACGCAGTGTAGCCATTAGTTGGCTTATATTATTCTAATATCTTAACCGTCTATTAGACTAGTAAAGAATTGATTTATTCTGAAAGGCTGCTACTCCCTTTCAGAATAAGTAAAGAGGAATTCTACTACAAAATACTAACCTTCTACAAACAATTAAATACCAAAATTCTACTAACGAAAAAAATACTAAAGTTTCACCAACAACAAATACTACCACTAAAACAGTCTGTCACCAAACCCAGTCACATGCACCCTCACCAGACACACTCACACACCACAGTCTAATAGAACAATGACATATATCTAATAAACAAATTAACTTCATACTTACAACTAAAACTAACTACATACTTACTGTACTGTAATTTGAATTGACAATATTTACAAAATTTAAAATGATAATCTGGTAGCAAAAATATCTACCCCGTCCGGGATTCGTACCCGAGATCTCTAGATTAAGATTATTGTGTACGTGTGGTATTCAAACTTCAATCGCTTGATTGGAACACAAGAAGTAAAAACAAGATTTTAAAAGTACGCACACCAGCCATCTTGTGATTATGCAAACAATTGAAATACATTACATGCCAGTGGATCAACATTTGTATAAGCATTTCACGTGCAACGTTTCACGGCACTCGGATAGTTAATTCGCGAGAAACATGGCAGTCGGGTCAATTTTTGCTCCATATAAATCGTGTTATTTCTGGTGAATATTCAAGTGGAACGACTTAAACATGTCTCTACGGGTGCAATAAGTTACACAGGACTATTCAATATATAACTTAGACTGCTAGATGCCCATATAATTACTGAATATCATGCCAATGGTTCTCGAGTAGCCTAAAAGTACAAGATGCTGGTCGGGATGTACAAATTGGTGAATTGATTTTTATATGGGCGTATTTACGGTAAGCATCTTAAGAGAAGTTTCAGCGGAGGTGAAAGCAAATATTGAATATAAGAAATTGTAGGTGAGCGTATAAAGTCCGAAAAGTGAATTGATATAACTTTGTGGTTAGTAGGAAGAGTGAAGCATAAATTGCAGCACGCTCAGTTCAACATCGAAGTTTATGGCTGCGCGCTGGAAGCAGACAGTGAAGAAATAGTCACTCGGGAGTTGGAAAGCTCTCATGCGCGACATGTGCAAAGGGATTGACATTCGCTTCTGTGCTGTCCACAGTCGAAAATAATAGTTTTCTCTCTTGGGACTGTGGGCATGTACCTGTGTCATTAGTAAGAAGGCATTTTAAGTCAGCCTGGTTGTGTTCAGGAGAGCTGCGTTTATTGGGGAGAAACATTTTTGATGAATCCAACAGCACATTCATAATAATGAGTAGCACTTGTTATAGAAGCCAATTTAAGTCCTAAATCAGAACCTTAATTTAAGATAATCGTAGTCCTAAGACTCTTGAACTAGGGAAGAACAATCTAATTCCCTCATCTTCACTTCACCCACTGTTTTTTACCCAGCGAACAGGATGGTGTCGGCTGCGCTCCGTCTCTTTTGCGTATTCGTGGCTTTTAAATGCTGCTTAATATCGGTTAACGTTTGTGTTCGTGGCTACCGTGGCTACCATTTCGAATTCGTGGAATGGTGGGAAGACTTCCTTGTGAACAATGAACTTAAAATATCATGCCATGTGCTTTGCTTGAATGGAACACAGTACCTGGCGTTGAAGCAACCAAGTGGTTGTCAAAGGTCCACGTATTTGAAAATGTCCGGCAATGTGATAGCCATGCTCCTATTGGCACTGTCAGGCGATGTGCAATTGAACCCGGGACCTGGTCAGTGTAATGATATGACTTTCTTCTATCAAAATGTAGCGAGTATGTGTACTTCATTATCGGAATTCAACCTAGCTTTTAGTGATGCTGAAATTGATTGTATTAGTATCGTAGAATCATGGTTGAATGATGTAGTGGACGAGAACGAGATACTGTCCAGTGATTACAGTATAATTCGACAAGACAGACAACTCGTTCATGACACCAAAACTAAGGGTGGAGGCGTACTTGTGGCCGTGAAAAACATCCTGGATCCGGTATCAAGGCCGGAGTTGGCAGGGTGTTGGGAGTGCCTTGTGGTCAAGGTCAGGCCTAAACCTGGACGGGCGGTATTCATCGTGTGCTGCTAGCTACCACCGGACGAGGTGAAGGTTAGGCTGAGTGATTTGCGTCAGACGCTGGGCAATGTCACAGCTGTTTTAAACCCGCAAGACATAGTCGTAGTGGGTGGGGACTTTAACATCAGTGAATTAGCCTGGACCCCTGAACCTTTTATAAAGCAAAGATGTGAGGAAGTCCTATCGTTTCTAGAGATTATCAGTGAGTTTAACCTACAGCAAATGTGTCATTTCCCTACACGCAATAACAATTTCCTGGATTTGGTGCTAGTCTCTGAACAACTCTCCGCACATACGCAATGTATTCAGGCTGAGAAGGTAGTTAAGTCAGACCACGATGCTGTGGAATTCTCACTATCCTTGCCGCGAATTATCCGTCCACAATCACTAAGAAGGGTAATATATACTTGGACTAAAGCTGATTTTCCCCTCATGAGAGACCTTCTATCGATGTGTCCATGGTATTTGATGGATAATTCTCCCTCTGTTGATGAGGCTTTAAGTCTGTTTTACGACCTCCTCAAAGCAGTTATCAAGGATTCAGTGCCCACTCGCACAATCAATACTTGGAAGTATCCAGTTTGGTACGATACAGAGGTAATCAACAAGTTGAAAGAAAAAGAGTCAGAAAAAGGTTCAAGAAATCGGGCTTTTGGTGTGACTATGTTCAATTTTCGGTGATACGGGGGGAATATAAGAGACTCCAGAACAGAAAATACAAAGACTATGTGATCTCAGTTGAATCAAAATTAACCACCTATCCAAAGCATTTTTGGAATTTTGTAAACAATAAAAGAAAATCTTCACGTTTACCATCCACTATGTTTCAGAATGGAATCGAAATCCAGGACAAGAAAACTATTCTTAATAAATTTGCAGAGGGCTTCAAGAAGTATCACTCTCCTGCGAGGCCGTGTCACTCGTCTGTCCCAATCGTGTGTAATCAGGGATTGATGTCGATCCGGACTACGCCCTTTGAAGTGTGTGAGATTCTGTCATCATTGGATACTGCAAAATCGTTTGGGGCTGATGAGATACCAGGTCTTGTACTTAGAGAATGTGCTCCTCAGTTGGCGATACCTCTCAGTGCAATTTTAAATATATCTTTTAAATCTGGATGCTTTCCACGTGAGTGGAAGAAGGGATACGTAATTCCAGTATTCAAAAAGGGTGACAAAAGGGTATTTGACAACTATAGGCCAGTCGTCCTGCTATCCCTCCTATCAAAGGTGGCGGAGAAGATTGTGTACAATAGAATATACAGGTCAGTCGGCCAGTACATTAATGTTGCTCAGCATGGATTCGTGCAGAAGTGCTCGACTGTTTCGAACCTGGCAGTGTACGTCAACTTCATATCAAATGCCTTGGACAGGAGTCAACAATTAGATGCCATATACACAGATTTTTCCAAAGCCTTTGATTCCGTACAACATGAGGCATTATTAATCATATTGTCGGCGTATGGAATAGGCGGCAGCGTTTTAGAGTGGATTAGAAGCTATCTCACTGAAAGAATTTGCTTTGTTAAATCCGATGGTCAAACTTCAAATCCATACTTTCCAACTTCTGGTGTTCCTCAGGGTTCCATCTTGGGGCCACTTTTATTTGTAATCTTTATTAATGATTTAACTGGGGTCTTCAAGAATAGTAACTGCCTTCTATACGCTGATGATTTGAAACTGTTTCGAGTAATAGACCACGAGTCAGACTGTGACTTGCTTCAATTAGACCTACATCTACTAAGAGATTGGTGTACTAAGTGGTTACTTGACCTTAATATATCAAAATGCAATGTGATAACATTTTCTAGGAAGTTGGCGCCTGTCATGAGGAATTATAGTATAAGTAACTCTGTATTAGTGCGTGTGAATGAAGTAAACGACCTAGGTATAACAATTACCAACGATGACGGGCTGTCATTTCTAAAACATGTAGATAAGGTGACAAGTAAGGGGTTCAGATTACTAGGTTTTCTGAAGAGAAATTGTAGTGAATTCGCCAATATAGGTTCTCTCAAAATTTTATTTTTAGCATATGTAAGGTCGACTGTTGAATACTGTTGTGAGGTATGGCTGTCTTCTCAGCAATATGCTATTCAGCGGTTAGAGAGAGTGCAGGTGAGATTCATGAAGTGGATCAGCTGTAGATATATGGGCATTCGACTCTCTACATTGGATTATGAGACCTTCTGTGGAACCATGGGTATGCGGTCTTTGAGGTCTCGCCGCATGTGTGCCAACGCCATGTTTCTATATAAGTGTCTGACCAATAGAATCGACTGTGCGCCCCTTTTGTGTTTGATTCCGCTTCATGTTCCAGGCCGCAATACAAGGCAAAGACTCACTTTCCGGATCCAGAAGTGTAGAACTGTAACCCATGCCAATTCCTGGTTATTGATGGCGTTGCGCTCTCTAAACCATCTTGATAGCGCTATAGATATATTTTACTCGAAGCCTACGGAAATTCGTAGATCATTGTTGAACTCAAGATCGTAGGTGTTTGTTGTATATATAGTGTGTAATAATTGTTATTTTAATTTAAGTGTATAGAGAACTTAGTTTATAAGCTTGAATCAATGTTTGTTTCTAGGTTAGTTAAATAGTTGCTTTTAAGTAAATTTAATGTTTATTATGTTTTATTATATCATCTGTAATTGGGTACCTATCCTGTTGATGGTAAATAAATCTATCTATCTATCTATCTATCTATCTATCTATCTATCTATCTATCTATCTAGGTAGATCGGTAGATACCCACAAAACCTCAAAGCAGACATTATAAATACCCAATTGTATTGTGGAGTATGTATTTCAATATTCAATATCACAAGGAAACTACTTGTGCAAATGAAAGCAGGCCTAACATTTTGTGTGTTACATATTACATCCAACGGAAAATTGTTAAAAATGTCGAGTAAAATTCCGCCCATGTAATACCAGAAACTCGGCAAAATTTCGTGAAATGAATGCTCCTCAATTTTCAGCCTCATATGCATCTGTCTCTACTCTAGTGATAAAACCTGCAGTCAAAGCACCTCAAGTGATACCTCTCCGAGTAACACCAAATGTCAGTTAGGTAGCACCAGGTAAACCAACCGCGACGAAACCTAGCCCTAAGGAGGACCCGGGACCTTCTTCGGCCATCTCCATTTTATACTACAGGATGCACGAATCCATTTTCTCGTGTGTACCGACTCTTTGAGTTCGTTGCAGTCAATTGCTACATGTTTCCCGCAACACCCCCTAGTGCAGCGAATCCGCGACCTACTAGCCAGGCTATGCCACGCTGACACTCGAATCACCTTTCTGTGGCTTCCAAGCCACATGGGAATTGCGGGAAATGAGTTAGTGGATCAAGCTGCAAAAGAGGCGGTATCATTACCACCTCGACCAATGGAGGTACCCGCTAGAGATATTCGCCGTGAAAGGAAAGAGAATTGTCGGGACGTGCCGGGGACGGACTACCATTCTTCGGACCGGGAGAAGGTCCCTCGTCACCGCTCTCGCTCTTCACCAAGAGCGAGACCAGGAAAGTCCGACGATAACCGCGCGCCAACCCAGAGAGCGCCCCCTCCATTTTCTTCGTCCTCCGACGGAGATGTGGAGATTGAGGAGTGCTATCCTACCCTAGCACCTCCTCCTAAGGTTAGGGATATTTGGCAAACGGTCCTCTACTTAAGTCTACACTATAGCACTGTTACAATGGAACTGCAATAGCTATTTTCGACATCTCGCTGAATTACGCCAATTAATTTCTCAGTTTACGGCAACCATTGTCTGTCTTCAGGAATCCAGGTTTCATCCTGGACATGAGACAACAATGCGTCACTTCAAACACTTCTCTTCTCTAAGGACCGGTGGCGTCTGCACTCTCGTCCACTCTAGCCTCTTTAGTGAAGAGGTGCCGCTGCGTACTCAGCTAGAATCAGTTGCAGTTCGTACTTCGCTGCCAGTAATGGCAAAAAGTATGTAACGTCTACATCCAGCCTGATTCTCAACTGGATTTCAACCAGCTGGTGGATCTAGTCTCTCAACTTCCCCCTCCTTTTCTCCTTCTGGGAGATGTAAATGCCCACAACACCATCTGGGGCTCCGCTACCACTAGCGGTGGAGGGAGAGATTTTGAGAGACAGATCAGGTGGCTGGACCTGTGTTTGTTGAACACAGGGGAACCTATGCACTTCTCTATTGCACACGGCACTTATTCAAGTGTCGATATCACCTTGTGCAGTCGTGCACTGGTTCCCCTACTACAGTGGGGTGTACACGACGACCTTTGTAATAGTGACCATTTCCCGATTATCATTACTGTACTCTTCCGATCCAGAGAGCCATCGAGTTACCAAGTCGATGGCTTCTCCGTCGGGATGATTGGCCAACTTTCACAGCACGTGCGGTGTTTGTCGAAGATACCTTTGAGAGTGTCGATGATTATACCATTCACATAACGAATGGTATTTTGGCTGCGGCAGGGGAAACAATACCTTTCTCCTTCGGCAACTCACGCCGGAAGCTTGTCCCTTGGTGGACAGCCGAGATTGCAGCAGCTATTATAGATCGTCGACGTGCTTTCAAATGCTATCGGAGGCAAAACACCACGGCCAACCTTATCACCTTGAAAAGGATGCGTGCCGGAGTCCGATATCTGATTCGGGAGAGTAAGAAAACGACGTGGGAAAAGTATGTGTCGTCCATGACGGCGCATACTCTTTCATCTCAAGTGTGGACTAAGCTTCGACAGATCTCCGGACTCCAGACATCATAGACGATACCTGGAGTCTCCATCAACGGAGAAATCTTCACAGACCATTTCGCCATTGCCAACAGTATTGGATCGCACTTCTCTGGGAGTTACGATTCTACATTTCTGACTCTGAGGTGGGAGGCGGAGGCTAACCCCTTGTCCTTTGCCAGTGCTGCTTCGGAGTCCTACAATGTACCATTCTCTGAATGGGAACTGCGCAGTGCGCTTGCACTGTGCAGGGATACGGCTCCTGGACCGGATAAATACATAATCAAATGTTAAAACAACTGTGCGAATCCAGTCTGTTGGTCCTCTAATTGAAGGGGAGTTTCCATCTGAATGACGAAAGGGGATCGTGATACCGATTCCCTAGGCTGGAAAGGATCTCAAGTTTGTAAGCAGCTATAGGCCCATTTGTCTGACAAATGGCCTATGTAAGCTGCTGTAAAAGATGGTGAACCGTCGACTGGTGTGGTTCTTGGAGGAGGGAGGTGTCCTGTCTGAGTACCAGTGTGGATTTTGCTCTCATAGGTCCACCACCGATCATCTGGTGCGACTTGAGAGCGTCATACAGGAGGCATTTCTCCGACAGCAGCACCTAGTCACGGTTTTCTTTGACCTCGAGAAAGCCTACGACACCACATGGCGCTACGGGATCCTTTCCACCCTTCATAAGGGTAAGGGTCGGTAAGGCATTTTCGCATTATTACACTTAAGAGCATGGCGTTCCTCAGGGTTCTGTGCTGAGTGTCACCTTGTTCGCGGTTGCCATAAACGGCATTGTTGCCGCCGCCGGGCCCACGGTAGTTCCATAGCTGTATGTAGACGATTTAGCTCTGTATTACAGCTCTGGAAGTATGGCAATCCTGGAACGGCAATTGCACTAGCGCTTAGACAGCCCAGCGGGGCTAACGTAGAGATCCGAACACTCACGACCGGAACCGATCATCCATCCCCCCTTCACGATCTTTTGACACGCACCGAGACAGACCAGCGCAGCAGGGCAAACCGAACATACACGAAACTCCACAACCTAGACCGATCATCAGGGCTCGGATTTTTATATAAATATATATTCCTTCCCTTTGCTTATACATAACTAAAAATGATAAACATCCGTGAATTAGAACCTTAGCTATCATCTAATTACATTTTATTGTTAGCCTACTTATTTTACATATTTGATCAAAATGACATTTTTAAACATAACTTTACTTGGTTTATTTAAAATTACATATTCTGTCTCTTACTGTAAAAGAAAAATATTTTTTTCGCAAGTGAAATATATTTGTTCACTAGAAACTCAGGTACATGAAAGGGATTTCCCAAGAAATTCATTAGCTGTTGAGAAAGGGCCAGGGAAGATATTAGTGGAGATAAGGGGATGGACACCCTGCCGGAGACTCAGCTTCTGGACTTTAGTTTATTTCAGTTGTCCAGTGAGTGCCTGAGACTCTACGAATTAACGCACAGAACAACAACCAATCAAGCGATTATTCACAGAACAAATAGCCCTTCGATAAACGAAAGAAAAATGGCTGCCCATGGATTTTGCCCCGCTTGGTCTGCCTGGAAGAGGTTGGCTGATCGGTTATATTCGTGAGCATTCGGGTCAATTCGTTAGCCCCGCTTGGGCTGTCTTTAAGCGCTAGTGCAATTGCAGCTAGCTATTAACCAGGTCGACAGTGGGCTCACGACCGGGGTATCGTTTTTCTGCAGCGAAAACATCCGTCGTCCAATTTTGTCGACTCAGGAGGCTACATTTACACCCTGAACTACATCTCAGGGATGCTGCGTTGCCGTTGGTTGACACTTACCGCTTCCTGGGGCTTGATTTTGACAGCAAATTAACGTGGCAGCATCATATACGGCAACTAAAACAGCGTGTCTCAAGAAACTGAACATGCTCAAGTTTCTTAGTGGCACTACGTGGGGGGCTGCCCGTGCGGTACTAATACGGTTCTACCAAGCCCTGTCCTGTCCCGGCTAGACTATGATTCTGCGGCATACGGTTCAGCAAGGCCGGCAACATTGAAAATGCTGGACAGTATCCACCATAGTGGTGTTAGGCTGACTACCGGTGCATTCCGGACCAGCCCGATACCCAGCCTACTCGCCGAATCGGGTGTTTCACCTCTAAATTATAGACGCCAGCATATGCTAAGCATATGCTGCCAATGTGCGTCAAATACCGCAACATCCGAGCTATGGGGCTGTTTTCAGTACCCAATACCATCAGAGGTACGCCAACCAGCCTCGTGCCACTCGGCCGGTTGATATTAGACTCGATAGCTCGTCGTGAGTAGGGGAGTGATGATAGTTCTAAGCCACCCGGCGTTGCTCGGGCGGCGTTCATATTAAATAATTAATATCTGGCCAACCCATGGTCGGATTTTAACAAATGAGGTGTCGTTCGACTCTAGCTGACGTCCTCTTTGCTATGGACCCTGTATGATATATTTTTTTAAATTTTGAAAACATTTGTTTTCGAAAGTAGGTGATAGTTTGAAAACCAAACATGATAGAATGTTGTGCTATGGCTCAAACGAACGGTCTTTATGTCCTTTATTTTTTATAATAAAACTTTTTTATTTTTTATGTTTTTTTTGAAAACAGTCCAATTTTGAAATTCATATATTTTGGAAACTAGGAACATTACAAAAAACTTGTTTGACATAAATTAATGGAACTGACCCCCTCTACCCGAAAAATAAATGTCAAGCCTCTAGGACTAAAACTGTGCAGTACTACCCATAATCGCGTTTGTGCTTGAATACGTATGGCTATGTTGGAAAAAGTTGGTGGTGGGGGAGGACTAGGGTCGAGTGAGGGGTCCTATAGATGGTATTTTTTCCGCTCTATTTGATGGTGAGGTTATTTTTTACATTGGGTGGAATTTGGAAACGCAATTTGAGGTAAACGTGCGTTTTTGACATTTTGGTGATATTTAATGAGCTTGTAAGGCTAGAACGATGTGTTGTTTAGGAACGGGGCGACGTCCTCTTTGCTAAGAATGTGTGTTGATTTTTTTATTTTATTTTGAAAATTCTTGTTTTTTGGATTGGCACTATTTTGGAAACGGTGAATTGGAAAAAAGTGTGTTTGACGTTAATGAAAGGTGGGTATGCCCTCTAGGCAGACAGCAAGTTTCAAGGGTGTAGGAGGAAAAAAATGATAGCCTACTGTCCCCGTCCATCGACAGTGGATCGGATGGCTCGGCAAAAGACATCGCAATACACGCCGAAAAAACCGGGATCAAAGCATAAATAAAAAACCTGATTGGGATCTAGGTGCAATTTGATCACACAAAAAAAATGCCGAAGGAATGAGACCTCGAGTGATCTCGGTGTGGTTAAAAGGAGAAGCGTACCTGGGAAAATCAATATCCCCCTAGATCCAAATCAATCCTAACACTGAAAAGAAAATACAGATTAGTAAAAATCAGAAGTGCAAAAACGTTCATAAAATCAAAAAGGTTTCATTTATTTTCAGCCCACAAACCAACAAGTAACAACCAAAATAAAATATCCAGTCCTGTCCTACCTCAGGGATTCAATCTAACTGCTTACTTGCTGTGGACTGCAAAAAAAAAAAATTAAAACTCATATCGAGAGAAAAAGAAAATTTAGTTGAATAGGGTCAATGAATCTCCTCGGTCCTAACCTTGGATATAATGAAATTAGGAGATTTGATAAAGTGATTTCTGACTGAAAATACAAATTTAAATAGTGTCCAATTTGACTATGAGGAACTGTCGTACACCCAGAATGTCCATCATATGGTGCCCCAATTAATTAAATGTGAAATTACGTGACCAGATTACAACATATTCAGGAAGGACAAATTAATTTAGGAAAAATTAACTCGCCTGGAAATAAGTCATGTGGATCTCCATTCTAGCTAAAAAAAAAGACCTGAAATTTCACCAACCTAAGTGACAACCGCAATCAAAAATAATTAAATAACTAAATAATTAAAGTCTCTATCAGACCTTCAATCAACTTCATATTATTAACAAATTTACATTTAATTAGATTATCTATTTTACAACTATATTTTCCTAATATTTACAACATTTTCATTTAATCTTATTTGTGGTAAATTCAGTTCATCAGTGCATAATATTTCTAAATAGTGAGTCAATTGCAAACACCAATGATCGTCTACAATTTGTGGAATGATCAATCATTTATGCTTAATTCGCATGTGTTCCAACAATGAACTATTCGTCTGCAAAAAACTGCACTGTTCACAAGTTTCCAAGCTTCAAATTGTTTACGGATAAATTGTTCATGACATAATTGTCTAATACTAATTACCCACGTGTCCATCAATTAATGATTTACTTATTTACAAACTCTTTCCTTTCCTTTTTACAAATCCTTTCTTTATCCATTTAATTATTTACCATTTAATTGTTTCACAAATTCATCAATTCAGCCATTTAAATATCCATCAGACCTTTCTATAATTATTACGACATTGACAAACTTATGTATAGATTCAATAAAAAAAATACTCCTAACAATGCGTATCAGGTCTGCTATCATTCATTATCCATTTAAGAAATTACGTGGTCTCATTTGATAACGAAAATTCTTCTAGTAATAAGTCAATTCTGCCATCACGATCAATGCATAGTGAAATTTATACATCAGCACGACTCTGTACACTGACTAGTCTTCACCAAAAAACATCAAATAGTAGGTCCACGTTTCAAATATTAATGCCTGTAGTCAGTTTATCTTATAAATCCATTTTTAGCCTATTTTCAATTTTGAAAAAATAGGCTTATGAGATCACCTTTTGTCCGTGTGTGTGTGCGTGTGTGTGTGTGTGAGGTGTGTGTGTGTGTGTCCCCCAAATAAAATCTAAACGGCTGGAGCGATTTCAATGAAACTCGGTAAGTTCATAGCGCTATTCCCGGCGACCTTGACCGTGCCCTTCAAATTTTGTTATGTCTCACCAATCCAACATGGTGGCTGTGCGAAATATTTCACTAGCATTCAATATCTCGGAAACTATTACCGATATCGCCCTGAAATTGTGCACTGTGATAAAGGGCACTACTAGAAGTTCACCTATGAGACTTTCAAAAACCTGATGACTACAAAACCGACATGGCGGCCAAGCGAAGTTGAGACTTTTAAATAGACTTTTCTCGCGATTTAACTATCCAAACGTGAGGAAACTTGGTACAGCAATTGTTTATACACATTGCAATGCATTGAAGTCTAATTTAGTTCAAATGTTTACATAACCTCAAAATGGCGGCTGTGCGAAATATTTCACTGACATTCTATATCTCCGAAACTATTACAGATATCACCCTGCAATTTTGTACGGTGATAAAGGGTACTGATACAAGTTTATTTATATATATTTCATAAACCTGTAAAGTACAAAACGAACATGGTGACCAAGCGAATTTGAAATATTTTAATAGACTTTCCTCGTGATTTAACTCTCTGAGCGCCGTGAAATGTGGTACAGTAAATGATTTTGCAGTTTGTAATGCACTGCCATCTAACTTAATTCAATTGTTTACATAACCTCAAGATGGCGGCTGTGCGAAATTTTAAAATTAAGTTTTTATTTCGTGTGTCGTAATCATGCGATCGAAGTGAAAGTTTGAATAATGAAACTAGGCAATAATTGTCCTTGAATGGTACATATCTCTATGGCCTATACATATAACAATCCTAAATGGCGAGCTTCCGAAATATTTTGACGGTTCTCAATATCTATGAATCTTTTACAGCAACCAAACTGAATTTTTTAATGTTCATAGAGTCTATGAACATATGTTCACCTATAGGACTTTCAGTAACCTGGTGAGCACAAATCCAACATGGCGGACGCGAAGTATAAATATTTAAATGGACGTTTCTCGCGAATTAACTATCCGAGTGCCGTGAAAGGTTGCACGTTAAATGCTTATACAAATGTTGATCCACTGGCATCTAATTTATTTCAATTGTTTGCATAATCACAAGATGGCTGCTGTGCATAATTTTAAAATCTCGTTTTTACTTCTTGTGTTCTAATCATGCGATTGAAGTTTGAATACCACACGTACACAATAATCTTAATGTAATAGTACAGGCGGCTTCGGTGGCGTAGTCGGTAGCATGCTGAGCTTCTATGCCCAAGATAGCGGGTTCAAACCCGGCCGAAGCCGTCGGATTTTTAAGAGCGTTAAAAATCCCTCAGTATGCCTTCCTTCGGAGGGGAAGTAAAGCCGGCGGTCCCATGTCATAGATTTATGGCATGTTAAAGATCTTTCCACTAATTACACCTGTGTGAAACTAAATTGGATAGGTTAAGGATGTAAACAACGCTCTTAGGTTGCTACGTTCGTTGCCAAGAGCCGACTGCGGTGGCGTCTAGTAGCTAGTTCTGAACTAGGCCTAGTAGTCGTTGATGGTGGCGCTTGGCGGCAAAAATAGGAACTATTTAAAAATTCAAAGTTGCAGTCCCTACTTGAATTAAAAAAACAGATACACACACTAATACAGTCATCACAATTAACACCGGTTATCAGACAGATTCTACACACACCCAAAGTACACGGGGCTACATGACCGCGTTGTCGCAGCCCCTAAACTATGGAACCAACCAACCAATGTAATAGTACAAAAATAAAAATCCAACCTGGCGACCATCAGAAATATTTAGACGGTTCTCAATATCTGCGAATCTGTTACAGCAATTCAACTGAAATGTTGTATGTTGATAGAGGCTATTAACATGAGCAGGATATATGAAAATAGGCTGTATAGTTCTTCACGGAACTACTTGTTTTTGTTTATATTGCAATATTACATTTTTTTTACTGGCTACCACATAGTAATTCTTCACAGAATATGTGAATATAATTCTTATGATTCATCATTTTAGCCTATTTTCAATTTTGAAAAAATAGGCTTATGAGATCACCTTTTGTCCGTGTGTGTGTGCGTGTGTGTGTGAGAGAGGTGTGTTTGTGTCCCCTTAATAACTTTTAAACGGCTGGAGCGATTTCAATGAAACTCGGTAAGTTCATAGTACTATTCAGGGCGACCTCGACCGTGCCCTTCAAATTTTGTTACGTCTCACCAATCCAACATGGCGGCTGTGCGAATTATTTCACCAGCATTCAATATCTCCAAAACTATTACCGATATCACCCTGGAATTTATTACGGTGATAAAGGGAACTACTAGAAGTTCACCTATATGACTTTTGAAAAACTGGTAACTACAAAACCAACATGGCGGCCACGCGAATTCGCAACTTTTAAATAGACGTTTCTCGCGATTTAACCAACCAAACGTAATACAACTTGGTACAGTATATGTTTATACACATTGTAATGCGCCGACATCTAACTTGGTTCAATTGTTTATATAACCACAAGATGGCGGATGAGCGAAATATTTCACCGGCGTTCTATATCTCTGAAACTATTAGCTGTATCAACCTGAAATTTTATACGGAGATAAAGGGCACTACTGAAAGTTCACCTATAAGACTTTAAAAAGCGGTTAACTACAAAACGAACATGGCGGCCAAACGAATTTGAAAATTTTAAATAGACCTTTCTCGCGATTTAATGTTCCAAACGCAATGAAATCTGGTACAGGAAATGTTTATACGCATTGTAATGCACTGGTATCTAATTTAGTTCAATTGTTTATATAACCTCAAGATGGCGGCTGTGCGAATTTTAAAATTAAGTTTTTATTTCTTGTATCGTAATCAAGCGATCGAAGTGAAAGTTTGAATAATGAACCTACGTAATAATTTTCCTTTAATGGTACATGACTCTATGGCCTATACATTTAACAACCCAACATGGCGACCATCCGAAATATTCAGACGACTCTGAATATATACGAATCTATTATAACAATCAAACTGATTTTTTTAATGTTCATAGGGGCTATGAACTTAAGTTCACCTATAGGACTTTAAATAACCTGGTGATCACAAATCCAACATGGCGGCGACGCGAAGTATAAATATTCACATGGACGTTTCTCGCAATTTAACCATCCAAGTGCAGTGAAACTTGGTACAGTAAATCCTTTTGCGTATGTTAATCCACTGGCATCTAATTTATTTCAATTGTTTCCATAACCATAAGATGGCAGCTGTGTGAAATTTTAAAATCTCCTTATTACTTCTTGTGTCTTAATCATGCGATTGATGTTTGAATGCTACACGTACACAATTATCTTCATGTAACATTACATAACTCTAGGACCTACATATATAAAATCCAACATGGCGACCATCCGAATTATTTAGTCGGTACTCAATATCTACGAATCTATTACAGCAATCAAACTGAAATTTTGTATGTTGATAGTGGCAGTTAATATAAGTAGGATATATGAAAATAGGCTGTATAGTTCTTCACGGAACTACTTGTTTGTAGTATCGACCACTACTGATATATCTGACTGTATTTTCCTTAGTTATTATCTACATTAACTTAGATCACCTGTGCACATAAGAAAGCACACCAATAATTTTCTTTTGTGTTTGAATAACAAAGTCAAATGAACAGAGCGAGTAAAAAAAAACAAATTCAAAGTCAAATTCAAATTCAAACTCAAACTGAAAATAAAGAACGATCTCTGAAATTGGAGACGTTTTCCCCTATAATTAGAAACGTGTGATCCAAAATTGAAAATAGGGTAGCATGGCTCAAATCTATACCATAGATGAATATCATTACTCCAAAGCCATTCTGTCCTACCATAATCAATTAGATCTCAAATTCGAACCGATTATATGCACCTGTCAGAAAGCAGAAATATTCGAAGAAATTTTCCTAAATATTTGAGAATATCGAAGGTCATTACGATGTGAAGCAAATGTAAACATCATCATAATTATCAATCGATAATGATCGTCCTCTTAAAGCTTGTGAGGAAAAAAAATAAAAATATTGTAATTGGATTTGAACTGAAATACGATGAAGTCCCATACTGGCATCATGACAACTAATTCCACCCTTAAAATTCACCTAAGTGCTGTGAGCATCTGATAATGATAACCAGACTATAAATTCTGATTCCAAAAAGCATGCTTTCTAATCTCAAAATGTTGACTTATTCATTACCTACTTAATTAAATAATTAACTAATTAATCACATGACTGGTATAATGGCTAACTAAAATGAGTAGATAGTCTACCCATTCTACTTAAATAAGGAGAAGTGTGGCTCACCGACTGGTCGAAAAATGGTTAGATAATTGTGGAACAAGCCTGGCACAAATCTGGATCTTGAAGCAAGGTGCCACGTTTTCCATCGTCCTCCCCATTTTCTTTCTTCTTTTTCCATTTTCCAGTAAGATGATCTTCTTGCGCCCCCCCCCCCCCCGAATTCGGGCTCGGAACTCCCCGTACCGTTCCATGCCAGTCCGAATGCGGCTTCCCACAAAATCTGCATCTCCCATTGGTGGTTAAATCATCCCATCGAGCCTCCTCGTGGCGGTCTAGTTACCCATGTAAAATGAGAAAAGTTCGAATTGAAATAATACGGCACAAATTTGCGCACGTTAGGAAAAGTTCTGGCTCCATGACGTATTTCACAAGTCCTTATGTGGTACACGGTTCTTATGCTATTTCAACAGAAATGGTGATATTCCACCCCGTGTAGGGCCAGTCCACCGCGACGATAATGTTCTGTACTCCTCAAGGATTAGTACAATTGCGACCAACTTAGCACAGATTGTAAGTGCCGAAACGCTGTGATCTTAAATGCTGCCTCGACCTTCGTATACACAAGTTCACAACAAGCCTCTGCCAAGCGACTTGAGCAGTAAGTTCCCATTCTGCTAGGTAGAAAAGCACGAACTAATATAGCCAGTCATACATGGCCATAGGGCCCTTTTGCATAACTCCAAAATATAAAAATAAGAATGCCAGTGAATTTTATATTCACAGGTTTCAAGATTCGTATTCTAGCGCTCCCGTTGTCCACAAAGCCGTGCCATGCTCTCCGTCACTTGCAATGCGTCCCGCACACGATAGATAAATCCACCTTACGCATGGCTGCGATATTTTCCCTAGAACACAAAATTCTCTCTGTCCACATATGAGTCTCGACTTCTCACCGCCGCACTAAGGCAGTCACGTGGATATTCCGCGCATGCGCTCTGGCGTTAATCAGTCACCTGTTGCGTGATGTAACCGCTGGTCAATGAACCAGCAACGTAGACACATATATCGCTTGCGTGACGTAACTGCAGGTCGGTTGCATACAATGTTGCCATATCCATACACGCGTCAACCTAACATGGCCTCTTGGTGTGGGGCACACTACTTTCTCGCGAACATTGGTGATCATGGGCGAACGGATGGTCGGATTTTAACAAATGAGGTGTCGTTGGACTCGAGCTGACGTCCTCTTTCCTATAGACCACTCTTTATATTTTTGAAAAATGTTTTGAAAAATTTTGCTTTTAAAAGTAGGCGATAGTTTGAAAACCAAACATGATAGAATGTTGTGCCATAGTTCAAACCAATGGTCTGTAGGATCTTTATTTTTTTATAATAAAACTTTTTAATATTTTGAGATTTTTTGAAAACATTTAAATTTTTAATTTTTACTATTTTGGAAACTAACACGTTGACAAATAAGTTTGTTTGACATAAATGAAAGGTCCCTACCCCTCTATCATGAAGATAAATGTCAAGTCTCTAGGACAAAAAACACTGGGCATTTTAATTTTTTTTAATTAAAAAAAATAAAAGCGTGTTTGTAGACAGAGAGCCAGTAGCGCTGGGCGTGTGTTCCAACGAGGCTATGACTGGCCATGGAGGATACGGGAAATGGCTATTTTGACGGGGCAGCAGGGCGAGGGAGTGCCTTTTGATATTTATTTTTCCTATGACAGATGAATGAAGGCGAATATTTCGAAAATCCCTCATGACGATCGTTAAAACATGTTGGTAAACACTGACCAGTAACCAGACAACATTCATAATGCTATGAAACGAATAAAAGCAAGGCTTTTTATAGTTGTTAACAACAGAACTTGTTTTTCTATGTCTAGCTGTCAGCCATAATGAAAAAAAAAACAGAATATCTGCTCGAGAGACCCGCTTGGTGCCTGGCTAGCCAGCTAAGAGAATGGAATGTGGGTGAGAGCTGACAACATTGCCGTAAGATGATAAAAGGTTGCAACCATCTGACAACTCTGTAAACAGTGATAACGGCCAGCCAGATTAGCAGACAGCGGTGGGTAGGGCCCCACAGAGTGGGTGAGTGGAAAGGAGGGAATCCTCTATACAACAGGAAATCACGTGACCACTGCAGAGTGGTGAGGGGGCGAGGCCAGAGAGCCGGAGAAGAGGTGAGCGGAGGAGTGGGGGAACCCATGACAGCCAATAACTGAACAAGTTGTATGTCATTATGGAGTGAAGGAGTGAGACGCGAGTGTGGAGAGAGAAAGAGAAACATGTAAGGACATGCATGATGCGTGGAGCGCCGTACACAGATCTCTCGTACAACACGATTCAATAAAAAAGTGCACAGGTTCATACAATATGTAATTTATTGATCCAAGAATTAAACGTACAGTTAAATCCTAACCATTTCCTTTTTGTTTCAACACTTTCTCCACAAGATAATGCATAGGAAATGCTGTTTTTTGAAGTTCATGGAGATAAAATCTACCTTTTATGGGTTGATGGTTGAGGTCCTGGAGTAAAAAGGGGACTGGACTGTCCAAGTTGACTTGACGAATTCGAAATAGTTCAGTCCCCCACTGAGGCGTGTAGCCCTTATTGAAGGCAGACTTAAATTTGCTCCGACGAACAAAATCCCAAATTTTCAGTCGGTGACGTTTAGGATCTGCTGTTTTTTTTGGGGTTAAACAGTTTATCCAATCGCTGAATATTTTTGGTCACGAGGCGTGGCTTGGTCCCAATCGTTCTATGTTTAGTGTCATTGTAACGTGACACTAGCTCAGGTAAAATGTCCAACCAGCGATAAGTGCCCTGAGCGGTAAACGCTTTCCACATATGGGTTTTCAATGTTCGGTTAAACCGCTCGACCACGCTGGCTTTGAGATTGCTGTATGTGGTGTAATGGTGAATATCCTTAGATTTGAGAAAACTGGAGAAATCCTTGTTGAAAAATTCTTTCCCCTGGTCGGTTTGTAGCAACTGAGGTTGACGTTTGGAGTGTTGAATAATATGTTGAAAGGCCTTGGTGACCAGTGGACCAGACTTGCGACGCACATGTTCAACAAAGGCCATTTTGGAATAGACATCAATGACGGTCAACATATAGCGTACACAGTCGTTAACGCCAGCATAGGGTATCATTTCAACCAGGTCTACTTGCCAAAGTTCATCCACACCCCGTGAAATCACCTTGAGTCACGGATAGTGACGCCTAGCTGGGCGATGCAACTCGTGAGCAATACCCACATTAATGGGTGAGGGCTTAAACAATAATTTTGGCATTTCGAAGTTCTTGTTCAATTTCTTGAATTTCCCAATCGTGAACTTTGACTGGTGGGAAACATTTTTGCAATGATGGTTTTATATTTTTGAGATATATTGGCATTCACTTGTTGAGCTGGATCATACTGTCTTTTGTGGCCAAGGGTGTCCAATAAAATGGATTTATATTGGCAAAGGTCCTCTGACGTATAATCATGGGAAGAGGGAGTCCGAGAGAAGAGCATATAGTTTATGTTGATGTTTTTAATGACAGCTTTAACTTTTCCCTCGCGAAGTAAATTATAGCTTATTTCAAACTGAGGCTAGCGCCAAATAATTTTGAATCCCACACAGCGGGACAATAATAGCTTTTTTTTATTTTCTTGGCGGGAGAGAAGTTATTTGTAAATTAATCTAGTTTTTATTAAAAGTAACGCGCTTTAATAAAGACTTGGAAAATTATATGGGTTCATTAACACTAATTTTGGGATCATTATTAACATCTTGAGCATGAGATAACCATCAGCCGAGTTGATTCATATTACGTAAATATATGTCTAGCAATTCCCCGAATTACGATTTTCTCCCAGTTACGAATGAGTGAAATTTGTCGTCTGAGTAGTGTAAACAATTAAACCTTTTTCCGACTGCATGTAGCATTTGTAAGGTAAGAAGGACCTTGGTAGGTGACAAAATCTTCGAAAATGATACTTTAGGCATTCAGGGCTAATTGCAATATAAAGCACAGGATCTTGTTGGATAAACTGAATAAACATAAAAATGAGTACCGGTATTGAATTACTCATAAATCAACATGATACATCGTGAGAGGACATGCCCACTTTTGCTGAGACCCCTGTAAATAATTTCTCTTGTTGAGAGATACAGTCTTCATGTTGGTAGCACAGATATGTTTGAGCTTAATTTGTTCGTGTCAGGGGAACAGGAATGTTCTAGATTTACCATTGAGGTGAGGCATTTTAGTCAAATATTAACTTAACTTTTAAAGAACTGATTTGTTTTTGTCTTTTGAGCATATTTTAATACTCGAAAAATTCGGGATCAAAATACATGAAACTTTTCTTGTGTAATAATATCTCATAGAGAATTGGAAATACTTGTAGAGTTGTTGTTAATTCATTTGAGGGGCTTGAGACACCTTGGTCATAAGCCCCGTGTAGTTGGGAGTGTGTTGAAGCTGTCTGGCAACCTGTATTGCTGTGATGATTGTAGTTGTGTGTGTAAATGTATCTGGGACATGGATGGAGTAGACGCTCCGGGACTTGAGCAAGGCACTATCCCGGCAATTTGCTGTAGGGAGTGTGGAAAAACCCGGGGGAAAACACACTCAGGATAACCGCTGTGAGCACCGGGATTCAAACCTACGATATCCGTACTTGCCTCAGCTGCCTTCGTGACCATGGTGCACGTTTGAAGAGCGCGGATACGCCGCGGGCCGCGGGACGAAATGCTTGTAAAATTTGGCTTGAGTACCTACTGTATAACCCCTCCCATTGTTCGATCCTGGCTACGCTACTGGTCCAGGCAAGCCGCAACATGTTGCGCACACTCATTGTGGATTGCCAAGGGTTTAAAATTGGTGACAACAAATATTTAAACAAGTGGCCATTATCGATTGTACCACGTTTTGGATATCGCAAGCTACGCATTTGCTATTTAAACCGCCCCATGCTTTTGATTTGTTGTGTGAAAATGATCGTAAACAAACCCAGTGGATTGAAAATCATAAGCAACTAGACTGGAATCAAGGAACCATTTCCTATAAATATTTGGACGTGGTGATGAAAGCACACTTGTCCTCGCCAATGTAGTATTTGTGAAAAGAAATGAAAAACGTGAATGGTTGCAACCATTTTTGGCGTCTTACTGTCAATGTATCGACCTCATGGACCTGGGTTGCCCCTCCCTGCAAACGCTCATGGATACTAATTGTTCCTGTGGCAACATTACCCATACAGCCCTAGCGTATGCGTGGCATCTCTTTCATTGGTTAACCACCCATGCCTGCTGGGAGTTGTTGAACAAAATTATAACTCAAGATTTACCTGTGAATGACACCAGTGAGATTTCTACAAGCGACGTGTAAACATCTACAACACATGATACCATGGAGAAAGGCAATGCTACCGACAAAGCCATCGGGAAGTTCTTTGTATGCAAAAAGAAACTAGACAGTTTTACCAAAGAAGAGCTCTTGGCGCTGCCCAAGTCGTTCATTTATTATGTGGCAGCCAACGCGGTGAAAGAAATCTGGCAACATGTACCAAAATCATGGACTCAAGACCCTGTGTTGAGTGAATTGCAACCCTGTACGGATTACGATCACCATAAGCAAGTGGCCTTGGCAAAAATACCCACTATGCGTCAGTGCGCGACTTGTCAGCTAGTGAAACTGTATCACGGTCATAAAAGTCCGTGTAAAGACTTTGTTGAATCATTCCACGGGTGTCATGGCGACAAAAAGCAACAACAACAACAAACACAAACATCATCCACAGAGGAAGAGGAAGACCAAACCTTTTCACCATCAATGGAAAAGGATATGCCAGACCTGTACTGGCAGTGGTGTCATTGACAAATGCACCGCCCTTTTAAAATGAACATATTCTTGGCGTGCCTCCTAGCTGCATCACTGGAACCAACTAGAAAAGAAAGGAGTACGCAGTGGAAATGGATGTTAATTTCTGACCTGTGCTGGGCCCGTACTTGCAGGCCAGATGTGCCGAGCGACTCCAGACTCCGTGAAGGTGGTCCCACGACGAGTGGTAGGAATACCCTCCTGGTGCTAGAAAGCTAGAATAAGTTAGGCCTAGGGTTGAAGAGAGAGAGAGAGAGCAGCCCGATCGTCAAACACTACTAAATAAGACACATGGATAAAGAAATGGAAATTTAATTATAGTGAAATCGAACACACAAAAAAAAACCGGCCAGAATAACACACTCAAAGAAAAGAGTACCCTAGGGGTCAAATACAGTCACTTTCAAACGGGAAGGATGATTATAAACAATAAATTACTTACGATAATAAATAACGTTAACAAATTAACTTCATACCTGTGCTCACTTCCGTGAAAACGATGTAAAAAGGGAGGAAGCAAATGATCAAGAGGCAATGGAGCCGGTCGCTGGTCAACAACAAGCACTTCTCTGCCTAGAGATGGATGGTTGTCATGACGACCACAAATAACAAGCATAGCAAAGATAAAACAAGAGGCTGTGTGCGTGTCGCAAAGGCTGTGGCGAGCAATGGGAAACATGATCGAGCTGGCAGTCCCCAGAGAAAAAAAAATGCAAACACCAAAGATACTACAAGGAGAAACAAATGACGTCAAGTGTCCGTGAAATATATCATGATACATGCACGCAATCAAACACACAAAATGCCAGCCGTCGATGCAGTAATAAAACACAAAGCAACTCGTGCTTGTAGGTAGTCTAGCAAAACATGCTAAACCTATATGGTCCCCAACTTACGTTCCGAGTTCGAGCTGAATACGGTAAGGCCTACTTAAAGTTACCGCCGTGATTCAGTTGCACGAAGCATGGAATGAAGGGAATACATAAGGGCTAAAATATATGGTGTCATGCCTCGTGTTGGGAGAATGGTCGAAACGCCAACGTCCACAAACAACGGGAGACCCATTCGAAGATATGCCCAATCAAAACAGCATCAATGCACCTGGCAGCAAGAAAAACATACACTCACAAAATCACTCGCAGATATATTTCACGGCACAAATAAAAGGTTAAACGAAGACTCAAACAAAATAAAACAGGAGACCGCCATTACGATTGGTTCCACAGCAAATCCAAGCACACGACGAAGATCAAAAAGAAAGGTTAAATTTAGGAAATGAGCATAGTGGACACAAGGTTAGATGTATTACTTACATGAGTAAATGGAAGGCTTCGGCATAATAACAATGTTAAATAAAAAGGAAAAACATTACATTTTAAATAATAAGGCGGAGAGCCTCAAGGCACGTCCGGACAGAAAGTATCTCACATGGCGTCTGAGTCTACCGGGACGGCCGCCAAAGAAAATAAAGAAAAGAGAGATGTTAAACATGGCTCAGGATCCACACCACCCCCCAAAAGAAAAATTATTTATAATAATAAAAGATTTTTCTTTTTACATCACTAAGCACCACCGCTTTGAAATCTATCGTGTCCCAAGTGTTCCAAAATACACAACATCCTTATCACACAGGTGGTTTTTCAACAAGTATAACAGTACACAAAATATGAGGGGGGAGGGTGATCGATATAACAATCACTTAAGCAATTGAGCCATATCAGAAAGAATACAGTTATAAAATGAAGTAATATATAAAAATAATCAGATCGCTTCGGCGATCGCAATATCAGGACAGAACTCCTTCGGGGTCCCCAAAGGCGCGCGTTCCTTTGACGATCCCTGGGCTTGTCATAATGGTATTACGGTTCGCCTGAGCGTTACGCTCTGCTACCATCTGCACCGCCCTTTTAAAATGAACATATTCTTGGCGTGCCTCCTAGCTGCATCACTGGAACCAACTAGAAAAGAAAGGAGTACGCAGTGGAAATGGATGTTAATTTCTGACCTGTGCTGGGCCCGTACTTGCAGGCCAGATGTGCCGAGCGACTCCAGACTCCGTGAAGGTGGTCCCACGACGAGTGGTAGGAATACCCTCCTGGTGCTAGAAAGCTAGAATAAGTTAGGCCTAGGGTTGAAGAGAGAGAGAGAGAGCAGCCCGATCGTCAAACACTACTAAATAAGACACATGGATAAAGAAATGGAAATTTAATTATAGTGAAATCGAACACACAAAAAAAACCGGCCAGAATAACACACTCAAAGAAAAGAGTACCCTAGGGGTCAAATACAGTCACTTTCAAACGGGAAGGATGATTATAAACAATAAATTACTTACGATAATAAATAACGTTAACAAATTAACTTCATACCTGTGCTCACTTCCGTGAAAACGATGTAAAAAGGGAGGAAGCAAATGATCAAGAGGCAATGGAGCCGGTCGCTGGTCAACAACAATCACTTCTCTGCCTAGAGATGGATGGTTGTCATGACGACCACAAATAACAAGCATAGCAAAGATAAAACAAGAGGCTGTGTGCGTGTCGCAAAGGCTGTGGCGAGCAATGGGAAACATGATCGAGCTGGCAGTCCCCAGAGAAAAAAAAATGCAAACACCAAAGATACTACAAGGAGAAACAAATGACGTCAAGTGTCCGTGAAATATATCATGATACATGCACGCAATCAAACACACAAAATGCCAGCCGTCGATGCAGTAATAAAACACAAAGCAACTCGTGCTTGTAGGTAGTCTAGCAAAACATGCTAAACCTATATGGTCCCCAACTTACGTTCCGAGTTCGAGCTGAATACGGTAAGGCCTACTTAAAGTTACCGCCGTGATTCAGTTGCACGAAGCATGGAATGAAGGGAATACATAAGGGCTAAAATATATGGTGTCATGCCTCGTGTTGGGAGAATGGTCGAAACGCCAACGTCCACAAACAACGGGAGACCCATTCGAAGATATGCCCAATCAAAACAGCATCAATGCACCTGGCAGCAAGAAAAACATACACTCACAAAATCACTCGCAGATATATTTCACGGCACAAATAAAAGGTTAAACGAAGACTCAAACAAAATAAAACAGGAGACCGCCATTACGATTGGTTCCACAGCAAATCCAAGCACACGACGAAGATCAAAAAGAAAGGTTAAATTTAGGAAATGAGCATAGTGGACACAAGGTTAGATGTATTACTTACATGAGTAAATGGAAGGCTTCGGCATAATAACAATGTTAAATAAAAAGGAAAAACATTACATTTTAAATAATAAGGCGGAGAGCCTCAAGGCACGTCCGGACAGAAAGTATCTCACATGGCGTCTGAGTCTACCGGGACGGCCGCCAAAGAAAATAAAGAAAAGAGAGATGTTAAACATGGCTCACAAAGTGATTCAATACTTACCTTTCGAAATCCATCTTCCAGGTTATCGTTTTTGTGGCCCTGGAACTCATCTTGAAAAACGTTTGCAGCGTGGTGATGTACCCATTAATCTTTTGGATCAAGCATGCAAAGAACATGACCTATCGTATCGCCATAGTCATCCTGGTTTAAAACATGTGGCAGATAAATTGTTATTGAAAAAAGCTAAACAACGTGTCACATCCTGTGATGCCTCAGTGGGTAAAAGGATGGCAGCCCTGATTGTGATGAGTGCTATGAAAGGAAAGTTGATAATGCATGGACATGAACATTAAGGAATTGAGGATTAAGGAATTGGAATGTGTTTGTATTCTATTTTTTTCTTTTGTCAATTCGCTATGGTTATGAAATAAAAACAAAGGTTTACCAGAACACGATGTTTCTTTTTAATTTAAAAAAATCATGATGTTGATGGGCTGATTTTTCATTTTCACATTTTCACACATTGTCATTTTCCAATTTGCAATTTACAGTTTTTAAAAATGTCTGTTTCAAGTTTTGCGTTTTTGATGATATCGATTTTCCATTTTGTTGATGACACTTTTTTTTAAATGTCTGTTTTATGTTTTTGAATTTTTATATTTCACACATGAGCATTTCCAGTTTTATAAAATGTGTGTTTTAAGTTTTGTGTTTTTTTTTTTTTTTTGTGTCGTGTAGCCTCCTGAGAGGCCGAGTGCAGGTCTTTCTAGTCGACGCCCGTGGGCGACCTGCGCGTCAGGATGAGAGATGGAATGGATGAAGATGAATGAAACTGGGCAAGGATGTGGAAGGAAGCGGCCGTGGCCTGTCAGAAGGTACTGTCCCAGCATTTGCCTGGTGTTGAAAATGGGAAACCACGGAAAACCACTTCAAGGACAGCCGACGGTGGGGCTCGAACCCACGCGTCTACCGAGTCAGCAGAGAGCTTGGCCCCTTGACCTAACGGAGCGCTTTAGCCCGCGTAGCCACTACCGTCGGTTTTGGTGATATCGAAGCATGGATTTTCCATTTTGTTGTTTTGTCATTTTTCCATTTGATGTATGTCGAAAGTTGAGATTTGTCAATGATGTTAATGCGAGTGTTTGACCATGATGATGATGATAATGCAGTGAGTTTATGTGTGTTTGGAGAAACGTCGAGGTCTGCGACTAGTACAGGTAAGACTGTTTTTACAAAAATAATGTCTATTGACCGCTACATTTTAAAGAAAAAACAAAATTATTGAAAACAAATTGAGTATATAAGTGACAATTTCCCCCTCCCCACTCACCCTACCTCACCGTGTTTGCTCTGGTCATATAGACACACCAGCTTTTACTCTACTCGCACAATCATACCTGTCTTTGGGAACAAACACAACCACTTTATTTATCCCCAAAAGCACATTCTCAACATGCACACTCATCCCAAAAGAACTTTTTTAGTTTTTAAGTTAAAATTTTACCTTTACAAAAAAACAATACAAATACTAGTCATTAAAGTTACTAAAAAAATACTATTACTTATTTCATATTTACAAACACTACAACATTGTACAGCTTTAAAAGAATCACACTATATACCATTTTCCAATTCCCAACTCGGTTAAATCTATATATATAAAAATCAATCTTACGTGATAGTTTGTCTGTGGGTGTGTGTGTATGTCTCCTATGCATTCATATACCACTCAACCGATTGCGATGAAACTTGGGTGAGATATTGAGTACACTCTAAGGAAGGTTTCTGACTTAGTAAATCCATTTTACAATAGGTAGCGCACGCGTAGATTCAACAAATGAGTGACGATGCGCGAAGCGTTTCAAACAAGTCCCGTATGTGTTCATATACCATTCGTCCGATAGCGATGAAACTTGGGTGAGATGTTGTATACACTTACGTGAAGGTTTCCAAATTAGTGAGTACATTTCACAGTAGATAGCGCACGAGTAGATTCAACAAATGAGCGACGACACGCAAAGTGTTTCAAAAATGTCCCGTATGCATTCATATACCATTCGTCCGATAGCTATGAAACTTGCGTAAAATGTTGTGTACACTTCAGGGAAATTTTCTGGCTTAGTAAATCCACTTTACAATAGGCAGCGCACGAGTAGATTCAACAAATGAGCTACGACGCGCGAAGCATTTCAACAAAGTCAGTTTCAAAAAAGTCCCGTATGCATTCATATACCATTCGTCCGATAGCTATGAAACTTGCGTAAAATGTTGTGTACACTTCAGGGAAATTTTCTGGCTTATTAAATCCACTTTACAATAGGCAGCGCACGAGTAGATTCAACAAATGAGCTACGACGCGTGAAGCATTTCAACAAAGTCACGTATGCGTTCATATACCATTCGTCCGATAGCGATGAAACTAGGCTGAGATGTGTGCACTCCAGGGAAGGTTTCTGGCTTAGTAAATCCCTTTAAAAATAGGAAGAGCAGGAGCAGAATCAACAAATGAGCGACGACGCGCGAAATTTTTCATCAAAGTCCCATATAAGGTCATATACCATTCATCCGATAGCGATGAAACTTGGGTGAGCTGTTGTGTACATTCCAGGGAAGGTTTCTGGCTTAGTACATACATTTTACAATAGGTAGCGCAGCAGTAGATTCAACAAATGAGCGATGACACGCGAAGCGTTTCAACAAAGTCCCGTATAAGGTCATATACTATTCGTCTGACAGTGATAAATGTTTGGTGAATTGTTGTGTACACTACAGGAAAGGTTTCTGGCTTAGTTAATCCATTTTACAATACGAAGTGCACGTTTAGATTCAACAAATGAGTGACTACGCGCGAAGCGTTTCGACAACGTCCCGTATACGTTCACATACCATTCATCCGATTGCGATGAAACTTGGGTGAGATGTTGTGTATACTCCAGGGAAGGTTTCTGGCTGAGTACATCCATATTACAATAAGTAGCGCAAGTAGAATCAACAAATGAGCGACGACACGCGAAGCGTTTCAACCATGTCCCGTCTGCATTCATATACCATTCGTCCGATAGCTATGAAACTTGGGTGAGATGTTGTGTACACTTCATGGAAGGTTTCTGGCTTAGTAAATCCACTATACAACAGGCAGCGCACAAGTAGATTCAACAAATGAGGGACGACGCGCGAAGCGTTTCAACAAAGTCCCGTATAAGGTCATATACCATTCTGCCGTTAGCGGTGAAACTTGGGTGAAATATGGTGGACACTCCAAGGAAGGTTTCTGGCTTAGTAAATATATTTCACAGTAGGTAGCACATGAGTAGATTCGACAAATGAACGACGACACGCGGAGCGTTTCAATACACTCCCCTATGTCTTCATATCCCATTGGTCCGATAGCGATGAAACTTGGGTGAGATGTTGTGGACACTTACGTGACGGTTTCTAACTTGGTAAATACATTTTACAGCAGGTAGCCCACGAGTAGATTCAACACATGAGTGACGGAGCGTGAATCGTTTAAACAAAATCCGGTATGCGTTCATATACTATTCATCCGATTGCGATGAAACATTGATCAGTTATTGTGTACACGCCAGGGAAGGGTTTCGACTTAGTAAATCCATTTCACAATAAGTAGCGCAAGAGTAGATGCAACAAATGGGTGCCGACGCGCGAAGCGTTTCAACAAAATCCCATATTGGGTTCATATAACCTTCTTCGATTGTGATGAAACCTTGATGAGTTATTGTGTACACGCCAGGGTAGGGTTTCGACTTAGCAAATTCATTTCTCAATAGGTAGCGTACGAGTAGAATCAAAAAATGAGTGACAGCGCACGAATCGTTCAAACAAAATCCCGTATACGTTCATATACCATTCATCCGATTGCGATGAAACTTTTGAAAGTTGTTGTGCACGCTCCCACGATTGATTCTAAATTAGAAAATCCATTTTACGATAGCATAGGGGCAGTTAACGGAAATTGAAAAACATGTTGTGTATCCAAAAGCACTTCAAAAAACAGAATTTCAACGCCAACACTTTCTTTGATTGGCATTGCAACGCATGCCGGGTACAGCTTGTTTAAAATAAAAATTAAAATAAGGTTGCATAGAACTTTTTTTTAAAGAGCAAAAGGTTCAAGTGGGTTGCCACTATTTACAAAATCTACTATTTACAATGGCAAAAACCAATATTTACAAAATACAAAATACTAAATCAACGAGTTACAAAAAGCCATGCCCCTAAACGAACAGACAGAAAAATCACACCTCCTCCTCCTTGCGGTCATATCCCCAGGGTAGGCTCGTGAGCAAGTTATTAGCCCACACACGTTTGTTATCCATGGAGGCGAGGGTGCGTTTTCTCTGTTCTACAAGATACAAATGATGGTTGCTGGATTGTATCCTGCACTGTGTATGGGACATAGCTTTGCCAGTGCGTAAAACCGCTAAGTAATCGTCTACACGTTGCGATTTTACCACTGCCCTACCTACACGTTTTGCTCTTTTGGCTTCCTTACAGTCTAGTGTGCGATAAGCATACATTTTCGAAGCCAAACCTACGAAATCCGTCATAATGGAATCACCGCATTCATCTTTTAAAACACCCATTTCCTTCTTGTTGTTTTATGGGAAGCTGAAACATGTTGTCAGCACTATACGAAGGAGTGTCGAACCAGTCACTATGCTGCCTCATGACGTCATAGGGGTTGCAGTGGCGAATGTGGTAAATGAATGAGTCCGTATCCATATACAAAAGAGATACGTCCTCAAAATGGCATTTGGCAAACTTATAGTGGGATCGATACATGATCGATTTAGAAAAGTCTAAAATGACTTGGCCCAAGTAAATGGGCTTATCCATGGGCACGCTGGTCCTACTCATTTCAATAGTGGCCAAATCCCCATCGATAATTTTGATCGATTTGAAATTTGGCTTGGCAAAGTACCGCCGGGCACCCCACTGCCCCTCCCAGACATTCACCAATTTAATGTCACGGTATTTGCGGACATTCTCCATGGACTTGCCATAGATGCACTTGTTCATTAATTTTAAAAAATAATTTCAAACTGCTGTGTTGCCATTTGTCGGTGCTCTGTGTTCAGTTGCATGTATGGCTTGAGCCATGGTTTTTGGGCAAAGGAAATACCCCTATTAATTTTCTTCAACACCAAGCCTTGGGCGAGGCATTGCACCAACATTTGGATATGTAGCACATACCGATTTTTGTTGTAGAGTGTGGCCATAAGTTTTTCAGTTTTCACTTTACTGTCAGGGGGAACCATTTGCTCAAGGCAGAATGGGAAATCGGCATGTTGATCATACAAGAATGAGGGATATTCAATATCTACTTCCACGGCCTGTTTCTTGGCTAGCCTTGATCACATCAAATTCAAACACTTGTTTCTCTGTCAGCCAAGCAAACTTCCCATAGGGCAAAGGCTGACTCATGGCGTAACCATACAAATTATTCACGTCATAGTACATTAAGTACGATTCTGGTTTGTCCGGTGAATAATCAGGCATGTAGACATTGTTTTCTTCGGCATGGCGCTGGTTAAGCGATACAAAGCCTCCGCGAATGCCCTTTTCAAAAAATAGAACCATGTCTACATCAGTGAGTATTTCCAATTCCACTTGAGTGTATTTTAAAGCATCAAACGAGAGCCCAAGACTCGTATAATTGTGAGCCGGGTCAAGACCATAAATGTGCTGACACAACTCACGAAATTTTTCAAACACATCGGTGAGCAGCAATACATCCAGTTTTAGGTAATGCATAGCATATTCACTTAGCGTCTTAATGCCAAACACTCACCAAACTTGACAAGCATGTGCATAGTCTTCATCGGAAACGGTACTACGTGTTAGTTTTGAGTAAAATGTCTCTTGTGGTGTGAGTTTTGTTTGCTTTAACACGTCCCAGCTGTCGCAGAAATCATACGGGAATATACCTTTCCGAATGCACAATTGAAATTGCTTAGGATCATTAAAATGCATTCTGGTATTTTTAATTCCTCCTCATTCAAGCCATTCACAAGGCTGTCTAGCGAGGATGCCATAAACTTAAAGGAATCCAAAAACCGAATGCTAAATTTGCTCAACCGCCATGTCAGGGCTGTAAAACGCTCATGGTTTTGGGGGATAATGGTAAACGAGCCCTTGTTTACATGAGCCAATTCACGAATCAAAAACTGAATGTCATAACTTGCCAGATTGTGGAAAAAAGACACTGATGAAACGAGGAGCTGAAAAGTTCAAATTACATTTAGTATGCGCAGCACCACGAAACTCTCCCGTAAAGTGCGAGTGATCACGAACGGTGACTTCAGCACTGATCAGTGGCTTTTCGCAAATATGACATGTCGTGGCATGCTCATATTGCTGCTGCTGTTCTGGAGATAGGTTCGTGGGTACTGGGTGGTCCAGTAATCCCTGTAAATGTTCGGCCAACTTTACAAGTTCATCCAAAAACCATCTGACACAATCTGGCCCCTCACGGTATTTGTAAACGGATTGTGTGGGGTCATAGGCACACTCCACATTAAATCCTATGGCAACAGATTCATGTTTTTGAATGGGTGTGGTTGAGCTCATGGTGGGATCTGGTTCACATCCCGCCATGGATGTGGTGAGTGCTTCAAAATCTGCATACACCACATAGGGAACAGTGTCACGCTTATGAATGTCCTTAAACTTTAACACAGCCTTGTCCCCTTGTGGCAATATCAGTCTCACCGCTTCCTGGGAAACACAATCTACCCTATGACGTTCCAAAAGTATAGGGGTTGTAAAATATTGCAGGCAGCGGTCTAAATGTACTTCTTACCATTATGCTTGGACGCTTGACTGCTTAGCTATCTACTCAGGCTTTTAATGAGGCAATAGTGATTCACGTCTCCCTCAGACAGATATAAGAGATGAATGTGATGTCGTTTCGGTTCTTTTGTGGCATAAAGAGGACCCACAATCTCATTACCATTAAAGCCATACACCATGAACGAAAAGTCCTGGTTGTCTTGTTCAAACCTATGGATTTCCGTTAAGTCCATAGGGAACGATACTCTAGTTAAATTTAAAGTTTGTTTCAATTCATCAAACTTGGCCTTGTACTTTCCTGGTCTGTAACAATGCTGTTGCACTGGCTGCAAATATCCAGCCACACACCACAGGAAGCAATCATTGTCATGATTCTTTATATTCACCACAGACTTCCTTTTTCGAAGCTATTGCTGGTGGTGTTTTAATATAGCTATACCCAGCATTCAACGGGTTGAAATGACAAATGTTCATTTGCAGATAATGGATTTTGTCTAACGCTAAACCACTAGGTCCTTGTTGCAGTTTATCAAATTTTGATAGCAAGGCATTTATCACGTTGGATTGATACCACTCGTTCAAATTATCGGCTATCAAAAGCTCTTGCATTTTACTGCCAATATAAAATGTTTTTTATGCTCACCGTCCTTGTTTTATACATGAAATCGCACACGAGTTGTGTATTAACCTTTAAAGCCGTATGGAACCTTTGCGCAGTTCAAATTTGTTCTTTAAAAATTTCGAAACAAGATTCCATAAAGTCTTTTGGGAACAAACTCTCTCTAACATTCACTATGTGGCCAGAGCACACACGTGACTTAAAGCCTGACTCGAGAGGCTCCCAAGTTAATGTATCAGTAGCAGTGGAAAAAGACATGATTTTTATAAAAAGAACAATCTCACCAGAGTTTTCAGCCGTAGACTGCCTGGTAAGCAATAGCACCAAACACACACGTTCTCGGTTTTCTCAGCAGTGGTCAAGCGTTTTCCAAAACACACTAAAAAGAAATAAAATAAACCACCATGAGTATATCTATTTCAAATAGCATGTTTCATAAACAAAAATAAATAAAAATAAAATCAAACAGTTTTTTTATAAATAATTTAAAAAATCTTACATTGCTTTGTAAAAAGCTCTGCGTTTGCCTTTGCCTAGGCTCGAGTGGAATGGTTTGTCTCTGTCTGACTGTCCGTCTCGTCTATTTTTACCCCAACAGGTATGTAGATTATCTAAAACAAACAAAATAAATAACAATTCATCATTCAAATGGTAAACCAATAATCATTTAATCATCGATTAGCATAAACTAAACAGTGTTATTCCAACACTTACCTCAAATATATAATGTATCGACTATAGTAGCCAACTGGGTTGAGCACACGAATGCAATCACTTTTATACACATACGACACAGCCTATGTGTACACTGCAAAGCTTTAAAGAGTAATGACTGACTGTGTGTCATATCATGATCAACACTCTAATACCCCCTGCTCTCCTCTCCTCGCCCATCCCCTCGCCCTGTGTCCCTCTTACCGCAGCTGTTAACATCGCTCTTGCCCTGCAATTGGCTATGGCAATGGTAGGGGGAGGAGTTATACTCGCTTACTGCATTATTTCTCCGACGTCGTTGCGATATTGTTCGACCTCTAAGTGACCTCTACGTCACGGTAATTTTCCATAGGCCTGTTGTCAGCTCTGGCCACATTCCTGAAACGCGATAACATGTCACATCCTGTCACCCAGCCAGCCAAGCTGCAGGCAGGCCTCTCGAGAAGATATTCTGTTTTCCCATTGTGCCTGCCAGCCAGACATAGAAAAAAAAAACAAGTTCTGTTGTTAACAACTTCCCCTCATACCATTATGAATTTTGTCTGGTTACTGGTCAGTGTTTACCAACCTGTTTTAACGATCGCCCAGAGGGATTTTTTGAAAATATTCGCCTTCATTCATCGAAAAGCGACCCCTCGTTTTGCCATACATCGCCCCGTCGAAATAGCCATTTCCAGTATTCACCATGCTCAGTCATAGCCTTGTTGGAACATGTGTCAAGCGCTACAGTCTCTCTGTCTACAAACACGCTTTTATTTTTAAAACAAAATTAAAAAAATTAATATGCCTAGTTTTTTGTCCTAGAGACTTGACATTTATTTTCATGGTAGAGGAGGTAGGGACCTTTCATTTATGTCAAACAAATTTATTTGTCAACGTGTTAGTTTCCAAAATAGTAAAAATTCAAATGTAAGGGTTTTCAAAAAATCTCAAAATATAAAAAAGTTTTATTATAAAAAATAAAGGTCATAGAGACCATTGGTTTGAACTATGGCACAACATTCTATCATGTTTGGTTTTCAAACTATCGCCTACTTTTAAAAACAAAATTTTTCAAAAAATTCAAAAATATAACGAGTGGTCTATATGAAAGAGGACGTCAGCTGGAGTCCAACGACAGCTCATTTGTTAAAATCCGACCATCCGTTCGCCCATGATCACCTATGTTCGCGGGAATGTAGGCTATCATTTTTTTCCTCCTAAACCCTTGAAACTTGCTGTCCGCCAAGAGGGCATACACACCTTTCATTAACGTCAAACACACTTTTTTTTTTCAATTCACCGTTTCCAAAATAGTGCCAATCCAAAAAAACAAGAATTTTCAAAATAAAAAAAATCAACACACATTCTTAGCAAAGAGGACGTCGCCCCGTTCCTAAACAACACATCGTTCTAGCCTTACAAGCTCATTAAATATCACCAAAATGTCAAAAACGCAAGTTTACCTCAAATTGCGTTTCCAAATTCCACCCAATGTAAAAAATAACCTCACCATCAAATAGAGAGGAAAATATACTATCTAAACGACCCCTCACTCGACCCTAGTCCTCCCCCAACACCAACTTTTTCCAACATAGCCATACGTATTCAAGCACACACGCGATTATGGGTAGAACTGTCCAATTGACACAACTGCACAGTTTAAGTCCTAGAGGCTTGAAATTTATTTTGCGGGTAGAGGGGGTCAGGGCCATTCATTTATGTCAAACAATTTTTTTTGTCAAGTTCCTAGTTTCCAAAATATTAATATCAAAATTGGGCTGTTTTCAAAAAAACATAAAAAATAAAAAGTTTTATTATACAAAATAAAGGATATAAAGACAATTCGTTTGAGCCATGGTACAACATTCTATCATGTTTGGTTTTCAAACTATCACCTACTTTCGAAAACAAAATTTTTCATTTTTTTAAATATCATACAGGGTCCATAGCAAAGAGGACGTCAGCTAGAGTCAACGACACCTCATTTCTTAAAATCCGACCATGGGTTGGCCAGATATTAATTATTTAATATGAACGCCGCCCGAGAAACGCCGGGTGGCTTAGAACTCTCATCACTCCCCTACTCTCGTGTACTGAAATAGGAGTGGCTGTAGGTCCCTGTATGATCCGGACACCTAGCGAGGTGCCTCCGTGGCAAGTTCCGCCTCCGGAAATTCGGTTAGATCTACACCGAGGTCCTAAGGTGAACACGGATGCCTCCGTTTATCGGAGGCAGTTCCACAGCATAGTTCACCAATTTCCGGACGCTGGTACTCTACGAGTATACTCGGATGGTTCGAAGGTGGACGAGAAGGTGGGTTGTGCGTACGCTATTGATGGTGCAAATACCAAAATCTCTCTGCCTGAAGCCTGTAGTGCGTTTACTGCGGAGCTCGTTGCCATCTATGAAGCTCTGCAGTTTGCAGTACAGGATGCACGACTCCACTTTATCTTGTGTACTGTGCCCGTTTCTCCAATGGGACAGGCGATCACCCGGCCAACATCCCGGCCCCATCAGAAGAAACGGCCAAGGGAGTGGGTAAAAAAAGATTAGGGCGTGAATCTTGGTTCATACAGACAAGACTAAAAGAAATGCTCCAGCGAGCCAGAGACAAAGGGTCTCGGGTCGTTTACGGGTTGAGATGGCAAATTGACTGAACCAGGATTCAAAAGCAAACTCCCTAACTTGAATTAACAAACGAGAAGAAAGGAAAAGCCCACGTAAAATCACATCTGCTCCTTTATTGGCCAAAGGATAAATAAATATGCAACCTGCCTACCACGCACGAGTATAGAGTTAGGGTGGGACAAAGTCCGAAAAAAAAATTCATAGTCCCTAAACAAACAAAAAAATATATACTTATTCAAACTCGTGGGTGTCCTCTCTTAAAGTTCCGACAAGGAGATCGCCTTTCAAAAAGCTAAATTAACCCTTAATTTATCGGTGCACACGCATGTAAACATCACTAGCCACTTATCACAAAGTTCACCTGCGGCAAAAACTCTAAGAAAATATCGAATATCTATGTATATTACAACTGTCTACCCTTATACAGCAATGGACGGATCTCCTCTATCGAACTGCAAATTAATAAATAAAGAGCATCATATTACATCAAATAGCACTCAAACATCAACTCAGCTTCACATAATATGGCATTTCAACAATTAATTATAACCTATCATAAATTATTAACACACCCAGATTGTGCTTACATATTTACACCACTAATTCTTATTATTATTACTGATTTATATTCGCCTTTCCAACAACCTTGATCCACACTGTCATATTTGTTATTGTAATTAAATTATAGCATTGTCTAATGTTTATGAAAGGTTAAGAACCTCGTAATAAGGCACCCTAGTGTATTTCATTCTCACAACGAACATTTAATCGCAACCCTTCCGTCGAACACTCTGTGTGAGGATCCGAACAATCTGACTATCGAGCGCACTATCAATTACACCCCTGCGCTATTCAATATACAACTCATCGATAAACGTAACACGTTCGTCAAGAGGACCCTGTCCTCACAAATTCAATTCAACGGACATACGTCGACCCGTGAATAACCTCGTCATATATGACGGAATAATACCATATTTAATTATCACATTAACTTTACACAACATCATTACAAAAAATCATGCATTATTAGCATGTCTCAAGAACCCACACTAACAGAGCGTATCAACTTTATCGGGACCACGAGGTCGTATGATAATATGGCATCCTATCCAACGAACCTTATTCGACAATCTCCAACCATATTCATTTTGCTATTAAAATCTATGCAATCCGTGACAAACCTTTCAGAATTAAATTCGTATAATCTCGGAAATCGAAATTCTAGAATCTCCCAGCAAAATGGGCATCTCATATAATCGTTACCCAATTTCAACTTATTATTATTATTATTATTATTATTATTATTATTATGTCTCAGAGAATAAATGTATGTCTTACTCCTACCATTGATACTGTTAATTTATGTAAGTCAAACGACCCGAAAAGAAAAGACAAAAAATATGTACAACCCTATGAGAAAATGATGCTCTTTTTCAATCTGGAATAAATGATTATAAATGGCGTTCTCCTTCGAGAAAAAAAATGGAAGGGGTTGGAACCTTCTAGAGCATTCCCCTACTCTCGCGGTTGCCTCGCCGCGTCATGCCATGACGTCATACTCACCCTCCGGTCTCCTCTCGATCTTCTGTCATCCGGGGCCGGTAATTGACCCTGACTGGATCGGTCACAGTACTGACTCTTTGAGTTCGTTGCAGTCAATTGCTACATGTTTCCCTCAACACCTCCTAGTGCAGCGAATCCACGACCTATTAGCCGGGTTGTGCCGCGCTGACACTCGAATCACCTTTCTGTGGCTTCCAAGCCACATGGGAATTGCGGGAAATGAGTTATCTGATCAAGCTGCAAAAGAGGCGATATCACTACCACCTCGACCAATGGAGGTACCCGCTAGAGATATTCGCTCTCAGTTATGCCGAAGAGTACTGGCATTTTGAGAGAGTCAGTGGCTAGCTGACCCACTGCCGAGTAAACTGAGAGCGATCAAGGGAACTACTCGCGTGTGGCGGAGCTCTTTCCGGTCACGGAGGGAGTCCGTCATGTTGTGTAGGCTAAGGATAGGTCATACAAGATCCACCCACTCGTACCTAATGAGAAGGGAAGACCCCCCACTTTGTACCTGTGGAGCCGTTTTCACCGTGGCACACATTTTAACCGAGTGTGTGGATTTTGCTTACTTACGAAGAAACCTTGGATTGCAGATGACAGTCAACTTATATTAGCCGATGATGCAGTGGCTGCTGAACTCATCATCCGCTTTATAAGTGACAGTGGGTTAGGGCCAGAAATCTAAATTTTCCAGTATGCATCGACTCAACGACTTGTTCGTTTTTGAATAATGATTTTTTTCCTGTAGTTTCTGTTTATTTTTAAAATTATTTTTTGTTTTTTTTGTTTTATTACTTTTCGGCCATTTAAAATTTAGGTATCCACCTCGAAATTTTAAATTCCATTCCAAATTTGAATACTTTAATCTGTGTTAAGAGGGGCAGATGACCTAGTAGTTCCGCCCCTTAAAACAACTATGGAACGGTAAGTCGGAGGAAAGAAATGTTTCAATAAATGTTTTAGACAATTTTGAGAGGAACAAATTTCTGATTCGCTCTTTTGTGAACAAAACATTTTTTCTTCTAGGACAAAAGGTGAAAAAACACTTTTTTTTAATTTTGGCGCCACCTAGCTTCTGCATTTCAAAACGTATGACATGACCTCAATGAGACAAATTGTAGGTGGCAATGTCCTCTACATTTTTTGTTTAAAAACTTTTCTTTAAAATACGTCGATTCAGAGAAAAATGCTTTTCAAAAATTTGAGTTTTCCAACAAAATGATCGTGCAATTATTCTGAAATTTAGAGTTAATCTTTTCTTGTGCTTTTCTAACGATTTACTAAAAGCCAACCAATAGCAAGGTTTTTGGAACAAAAGGGGTTTCTTCTGTGCAACTGTACTGTACTAACTCTCATTATCAATTCTCACAGTATAACCATACACAGATCTCAGGTGCCAGGCCATGTCAGTCAGGTGGTTACGCTCCTAGAACCAAACCGCCATTGGCCGTGGGACTGCTTGAGCCCTCCAAATCCCTCATTGCCCTGAAGGCGAAGAGGACAGCCTTCACCGTTCAAGTTCACCAAGAGGCGACAGTCAACATATAAGAACCACGTTGATGAAAATATAGTCAACATTGGACAAGCAGTCTCTTGGATGGGATGGATGTGCAACTGAAGGAACATAGTTCTATACTACTCCCGGCAAAGAAGGGGGAAATGTATGGTATGGCAGCATTTCGTTTTATAGGTTATAAAAAGAATAGAAGACTGAAGTATCGCTTCAGACATTCCTTAAAATTTATCAACATAATCGCCATCATCATCTTTCATTTCAAATATACAGTATAGCATTGAATATGAATGAGAGGAGTTATATTTTATGAAATACTGTGGGTGTAGGTACCAAACGATCTATGTTAGTATTGCAAACAGAAGATCATGCTGCTCCCAGTTCGTTCTCAGAGGCTTGCTGCCCAGCTGTTGTTACACACATTAATTTTCTTTTTGAAAACTGGGAAACTCTTCTACACAATCAAACAATGGTTGTGCAAACATCTACAGCGTGAGATCAGTTATTCGAAGTTGTTTTATGTCTCAGGTTGGCGTCAACTACCGTACTTTAAGGATCCTACTAACAAATGCTTTTACAACTTGTCCATTTGCAATAAAACTATATATTTCCAGGAGTTGCGGCTTAGATTCCGTTGTCCACTGCCAAGAATGAGTCCACCGTGGGGGATCGTCAATTGGCTCGGATCCTGCACTCACACACGATGTCCACATCGGCTGGCAGGCTGATCTTGTATCTTCTTGCTACTCTCACTGTTATGCAGTTGACTTCCCTTGTTGCTGGAAAGGGAGGACCACTACCTGGAGGCACTCCTTCCCTTCACATTTCCAATTTGCGATGTCATCCTTTTCCTGCAACCCCACAAAACCTCGTGTTCTACACAAGGGACCTTTCCTGGACTCTTGTCGGGTGTTTACAGGTTTATGGCCTTGCAGAGGGTGAGTGGAACTTTCTCTTGATTCTTTCTATCTACATTTACTTATACATTTCTGATATGAGGTGGATATATTTTGAAGGACGGGTTTATTGACTTCAGACAACCTGCCACGAACCATGCGGTCACATTTACAGCAACAAGAACCTCCTTCGCAAGAACCAAGCACTTCTCAATATTACAGAGTACGGACAGGAGGACACACACAGTGTCAGAATTATAGTCATAGTTAACCTCCCTACGGGCGCTTAATCTCTGAGGTTAAGTGAAAATACTCTTCTGTCCACCTGCCGTTAGTTGCAGCCCCTCTAGAGACAGTGTTGAAGATCACCCATTCTCACAGTATGACCATGGAAGATCAGCCTCCTCTTCCTCATAGGTGTTGTAATGCTCTCCACTTGTACATACAGTTCAATGTTGTGCCTGATTCTTCTTCCTCTTTCGTCGTTATGTCCATTCAAAGAGCGCGTTTGAACTTGTTAGTTGGCCTTATGGTTTTTGCCTTCTTATCCTCCCAAAATCTCTTCATGAATGCACTGTGTTGCATCTTGCGTTCTGTCGACCACTTCCTACCAGTTTTCTTCATGGGTTCCTCCCTGAATTTATGATGGGCTACTTCTGTCCTAAAAGCTCCATGATTATTTAAGAGGTTGTCAAACGCAGTTATAGTGACCATAGTTCTGATGGGTCGACTTTATTAAGGCCTGAAGCCAGTTTTATGGTTTGATGATGATTATTAAATATGTTGCCATGAGGTATTTTGCCAAGTGTTTGTGTAAAGATTGCTACTGTTTGTGAGGTTACCACTTTGATATATATAAATGTTGTTGACTGAAGGTTAGTCTTATTCTTGATTCATGCTGTGCGCTGAATAGTTTATGGTGAATTTATGGTAAATTGATCATGTTCAATTGTGATAATTAATGAAGTGTTAATTCAAGTGGTCATTAGTGGATAATAATATCCAATGTGAAGAAGTTATGGCAATGATTTTTATATGGCAATTGAGTGTAGAATAAGCACAAACCATCAAGATATAAGAGTACAATGAAATCTGGCAATACTTTCTAATCAGTATTATTGAGTATGAGGACACATCAAAAATTAATCCTAGGTGTTTTTCTGGATATTTAAAATAATCCAAGTATCTTTGATAATTAATGGTTAAATATCACTCTGAATGATAGTGGGGCAGCTGATCTGACCTGATGATAACTTGATGAAATATAGTGAACAGCTGATTGAGTAGTAGCTGATACGACAATTTGTTAATGATTTTCAACACTTTTGAAACGCCAGGTAATTATGGCAAATGATTAAAATATTTGTAAATAAATTTTGATAGGGTGCCTATAAATAATTTTGTACAAGTATAATTAAGGTGACTATAAACAATTATTGAGGGTTAAATATTTGAAATAATGACTAACTAGTCATACTTGTTGAGAGAAATTATTAAACAATTAACACGGTGATGAGATTAATTATGATCAGTTATTAAACAATTAACCGATTAGGATGATTTGTGATTAAGATGACAGATGAATTCCAAGATGATTTAAATTAATTATGAATAAATCTGAGTATGCGGATCAGATAAATTTGAATGGTGGATGGATGATTTGAATTCTCGATACATAAGCATAAACTTTATTGATTCCAATGATGTTGGGAATCCAAGATATTCTATATTTTTCATGAATGCTTAAATACGATTCTAATGTAAATGCGTGCAATGTTATTATAAATCTTCAAAGTTCACGTGCATGATGTTAATACATTAATGGTGATAGGTCTCAGGGTTCACATATGAATCAGTGACGTGTGATAAAGTGCTTCGGTACCCTGAGAAACCAAGAAACTTTTAGTTGCTTTTATTTTAGCACGTGAACAAAAATATTTGTTGTTAGGATGGAAAGGGTCAGATTTGAACAAGGACACTTGCATCATAACTTTCTTGATCTACCATTATCCTAGGCAGGATTATTTATTATTTCATGACTTGTCGCCAAAGTTTATTAAACCTTCTTTTATTTGATTTTAAATAATCTCGTGAAGATGTACTTTTCCCAGTCCTTTTCCTGTGTCATATTTTGGCTTCACCAGGAAGGATGTGGTTTGCTAGGAATCCAGTTGATGGCGCTCATTTCTTTGCATCTAATTAACTTAAACCCGTAAACTACCCAGGGACATTTTGCCTCGTGCTACCCACAGCTGTTTTTGTTTTGATTTCAACAGGATCTCCGACACATTCCTTGTTTCATTTTTTTTTTTTTTATTTCCTCTGTCCCGGGACGCCTGATATGCGATGCTATGGCTGCTGGGTCATCGCATACCAGAGCGGAACGGGGACAGTATGGGGCAACACATCTTACCAGAGTTTCTCGTTTAATTCAGGAGGACACGGGCGACTCTTTCCTAAACGAACACATAAAAGTGGACGGAACCAAAAGACAACAAAATGTTTACATCAAGGGGCATAGGCACTTTCAAATCACAAGATTATTTAACAAACTTCTTCAATTGCGTGACATGAGCTGAGGTGACCGAATTGTCGTCATCGCTCATCAACTCGACTGAGACAGGACTAAGGAAACGCACTATAGTTTTCGGAGTTACCCATCGTAAGCTCAACTCGGTGGCGTAGTCGGTAGCATGCTGATCTGCTGTGCCCAAGATAGCGGGTTCAAACCCGGCTGAAGTCGTCGGATTTTTTTAAGAGCGTTAAAATCCTTCAGTATGCCTTCCTTCGGAGGAGAAGTAAAGCCGGCGGTCCCATGTCATAGATTTATGGCATGTAAAAGATCCTTTCACAGACTAGACTTGTGTAAAGCAAAATTTGTTAGGTTAGATTTCGTCAGAACGCTCTATCAAAGTTCCAACGTTCACCACTAGGTATCATGATATCTGGTGGCGAAAGTTGGAACTACTTGAAATTGAACGGAACTTGTAGCTCACCCTTTAGGGTATCCGCTGGAAGCAGCTACAGACTCAGGCGAGCCGAACATGTCCTCGGACACTCCCGGCACTAAAAGCCATACGATAAATAATAATAATAATAAATAATAACTGGATATATGTTTGGTAGCATTGCTCAAAAGGTGCAAACGGCACAAAACTTTATCACCGATTCGGAATTTGACATCGTGACGGTCTGCGTTGAAATGCTTCACTCAGGACCTTGCTTTTTTGAGATGGCTGACCGCAGAGGCCCATTTCTGAGCAACAGAAGTATTGCGTGAAGGTTCAGATAAATACTCAATATTCCATTTGAGTAATAAAGGGTCGACAAGACCTCGGCCAAGGAACAACTCAGCAGGGGTGGTCTGAACAGATGAATGGAAAGAGGTATTGAACCCGAGACTAAAATATTGCAGGTTCGAATCCCATGAGGACTGATCGGCACTGTGAAAAGCAGACATGCAAGCTATCAAGTTCTTATGAAATCTTTCAACTTGGTATCCCTGCGGCCCGAAAGGGTACAAAATCACGTGCTGGATGCCCCAATTAAGCGCCATAGTCTCAAAAGCTTTAGAACGAAACACAGAGGCGTTGTCGGACGCAAGATATTTTGGCGGACTGAAGATTAAAAATATATATTTATACTAGAAATAAATAGTAGTCTGAGAAGTTATATTCTTTACAGGGAATAACCAAATGAACTTTGAAAAACCGTCAATGACAAATAAAATGTTTTGATTGCAGGATTTTGACCTCACAATTGGATCATAGTAGTCAATAAAGAGACGTTCTCCCGAACGGGTGACAATACCAGCCTGGTGAAAGCCGACACGAGATTTTGCGCAGGTTTTGAGCACTGACAGACCAAACATTTCGTGATATGATTGAAGGAGTCCACTTTAATTGAAGGCCAATAAAACTCACCAGATATTTTACGGAAAGTACGTTGCATTCCAGCGTGAGTTTCCAGTGCAAAATCATGGTAATATACCAAAAGCATATCAGAAGTGTATTTGCAGGGGTTCTAATACCACAGCCATCGCTCCTCCGCTGGAATACTTAAATGGCAATATCTCGCGAACCAATCAGGCTAGAGACTTGTACGAGGTGTCATTGAACTCGGGCTAACACCCCCTTTCCAATGGACAACATATTTCAACCCCAAAAATAAAATCTACCCTACTAGGGGGTGAAATTGTAATTTTTTAGAGAATCTCTCTTTCCAATTGCAACATGTGAGAGTTTGAATGCCGATATGGATTTAAACGTTGTTCTACATAAAGTGCATGTATTCGGTGGATAGCCACTATGAATTAACATGCTTGTTTTGTTTTGTTTTTTATGCATGCCCACTCATGGCTTTTGTAAGAGGGTGGGGAAGTGGATCCCTGTCGATGGGTTATTGTTGACAGGTCATTGTTGACAGGTTATTGTTGACGAGTCATTGTTGACGGGTCCTTGTTGACGGGTCCTTGTTGACGGGTCCCTGTGGACGGGTCCTTTTGACTGTTCCCTTTGGACCGGTCCCTTTGGACTGGTCCCTAATGATATGATGAAATTAAACGTTGTTCTACATGAAACGCATGTGAAGAGCCGATTGCTACTATGAATTAACATGTTTGTTTTCTTTTTTTACGCATGCGCACTTGGGGTTTTCGTAAGAGGGCGGACTTTTTAAATAATGATTTATAGATGAGTTTAAAAAAAAAATAACCAAAAGATCCAAAACTAATAGGTCATTGGCTTTTTAATATCTCATGAACCAATAAAGCTAGGTACTTACTTGTATGAGGGGTCGTTGGACTTGGTATGACGCCCCGTTTTTCAATGTATTTTTGTTTTTTGTCAAAAGGGCCTAAGTACACTTTTGTTAATATCTCGCTAACTAATAATCACAGAGGGTCAAGTGAGGTGTCATAGGACTTAAAATGGCCAACCCCTCTCCATTACCAATGAATGTACCCCAAAATAAAACAGCAAGGTCATTAACCTAAGATTTTATCACCTAATAATCAGAGAGGGACAAGTAAGGTGTCACAAGACTCAGGATGGCCAACACTTTTCCATGACCAACGAATTTACCCAAAATATCCAAAACAGCAAGGTCATTGACCTAAGATTTTATAAACTTATCAGTAGAGAGGGTCAAGTGAGGTGTCATATGACTACGAATGGTTAACCCTTTCCCATGACCAATGAATTTACCCCAAAAATCCAAAACAGCAAGGTCATTGACCTGAGATTTTATAAACTAATAATCGGATATCAACATGTGAGGTGTCATAGGACTTAGAATGGTCAACCCTTTCCCATGGCTAATGAATTTACCCAAAAATACCCAATACATCAAGGTCATCGGCCTGAGATTTTATAAAATAATAATCGGATATGGACATGTGAAATGTTTACAGTGAGTGATGAAACATAGCTAGGTAGTGAAAGAATTATTGTAGGCTACATGTATGGTGACTGACAAATCTTTCACCATTGGAACTTGTTTTCAGATCAAACTGCAGTACAGAGAGAGTATAGGTTGTACGTATGGGATAATAAATGACAAATGGTGTATACAAAATCTGATTTATCGATTCAAGAAATAAGAGTAGGCAATCTTTAATTGATTGGTTAAAGAGGATACCTAAAATCCAAAATAGTGACTATATCGGACTAAACTGGTCCAAGCTGAATCAAACCCAACTAAACCGAAGCAAACTTAATCAAAAACAAGTCAATGGTTTAAGTGTAAAACTTGTGGGTGAATGTGGTCATTGGTAATGTCAGAAAGGAAAGGGATAACGCTCTACCTATAGAGGGTAGGTAAAGCTAGTGCATGATGCTAATGCACACACACAAGTACATGAAACACACACAACTAACCTATACTGTTTTTATGGGTTGACTGTTAAAACTTGCTCAGTGGTTTCTGGGACAAGATGGTCGCTACACACAACAAGCGTTAAATACTTGAGGCTAATAATCTACACACACACACACACACACACACATACACACACACAAACACACACTTGTTCTAAACTAAACTGTCTTGCTGACAGTGCTCACACTGTAGGCAGATGACAGAAATGCTTGGCTAACAGAAATACAATCATTTCCGGTTGTCTAATGTTACCAGCTAACCATTTTGTGCTGCAGTGGCGAGCACATGTGCCACTTACACTAGAGATTTTAACTCGATTTCAAGCTCTAAGTCCTAGAACGAATCAAACTAAGAAAAAAGGGCATAGTGGCGCAGTGGTTAAGCTGTTAGCCTTTCACTAAAGTGGACTAGGGTTTGATTTCAGGTTAATACGCATGTCATAAACATATAAAAAGCAGAGATAATGTTTTAAACCGATTACACTCGTCTCTTTTCAAATTATTACTTGGATTACAAATACAAAGGTGGACTGGGTGTGATATACAGTTAATGCTGCCTATCGCACACTAGCTGTAAGGAGGCCATATGTAGAGCTATATGTAGAGAACTACCTAGCGATTTCATGAACTGGTATAGCTATGTCGCATAAACGGTGCAGGATACAATCCAGCAACTATAATTCGTATCTTGTGGAACAGAGAAAATGCACTTTTGCCTTGATGGATAACAAATGTGTGCAGACGAATGACCTACGCATTAGCCTAGCAGGGGGTTATAACCACGAGGAGGAGGTGTGATTTCGATATTTTACTGTTTAGAGACATGGCTTTTGTAACCAGTAGATTTAATTGATTTAGTATTTTGTAAATATTTATTTTTGTAATTGTAAATAGTTATTTTTTTGTAAATAGTGGAAACCATTTACTTTTGTAATGGTAAATGTTAAATGTATAATTAAAGTTCTTTGGGATGAGTGTGCATGTCAATGATGTTTTTAGGGATAAATAGAGTGGTTGTGTGTTTGTTCTCAAAGACAGGCAAGGTTGTGTGGATGTATGACTACACAGAAAGAGAGAGAGAGAGAGAGAGAGTGTAGAAACAGCCTTACCTGCAGTAGTAATAGTAGACCTCTATGTTTTTCATACACATAGACAGACTGTACGATCGCAATGGCCAAGCACTCACTTTAACACCATTTACAAAATCTTAAAATGAAAAAATCATGTTTCGCAAATATGAACTTTTGACGTAAACAAAATAAAAATAAAATGTGTAAACAACAAATTGGAAAATCCATGTTTCCATATCCTGAAATTCAAAAAATTTAAACTGACATTTAAAAGAAATGCAAATGGAAAATTGACAAATTGTAATGTGTGAAATGTGAAAATGAACAAATGGCTATCATTATTTAAAAAAATGGTGCTGTATGGTTGAGGTGTGAATCAAACCCTACTTATTTTGGACCACCCGAGACTGAGTATACTTGTTTTAGTCCTCATACCACTTTTAAAATTGTGTGTTAAAGCTAGGAATTGAACCCAAGAGCTTGTAGGGGGAGACAAAGTTTAGAATATGTTAAACAGACAGCCTTGAATGTAGGATGTGGTAGCTATATAGAGATGAAACGATTAGCTCGGGACAGATAGGCACTGAGATCTGCATCAAACCAGTCAAAGGACTAAAGACTCAAACAACAACATGTACGTTCACCAAAATAATGTTGTGTAACGGTAAATGTTAGTCAACGAACAGTAATGCATTACTAAAACCCATGACACGATACCTAAGAGCTTTTCTAAAATGATTTTAAAATGCCTTTAACCCTATATTGAACACCCAGTTCACAAGACTCATAACTGCAATGTTATGGTAAAACAAAACAAAATCTATATTTCAAAACAAGCAAGTGGTTTAGTCAATGTATACTGGAAAAAGTTTTTAAACACTCAAGTCCTCAAGACCAATTAAATTAGTAACTGTCAGGTTGGCCGAGTGGTTAAGGTGTTTGACTTAAGATCAAATTTCTGTATAAGGAAGCAAGGGTTCGAATAACTTACCTGACATAACTATTGCCTTAACATGACTTGGCCACACTGTATTATTATGATACTCGGTACACAAACCATAGATATAGTGTATTGTTTAAGGCCACTCTCTTTCTGAACATAGTCAGAGACTGTTGATGGTTAACAATTGTATTAATAGTGGGACATGGGGATAGCAATTAAGAAAAACAGCCAATACACATACAATATTTTTATTCATTTAGTTTTTTTACAATAGTTACACACTGAATACAACTTTTTATCTCTTTACCATTGTTTGATATAGATTTTAAACACAACGCTTGTTGTAGATCCTTTTACAACTTTCTCCAGGTACTCTTGTTCTCAAAAACTGGGGAAGCCACAATGGTTTTATAGACATTAAACCCTCATCCTCTTCTTTTTCATCATCATCATCATCATCATTATAAATATTATCTTTATAATTATTATAGTCATTGTCACCTTCATTATCATCATCATCATCATCATCATCATCATTCTCAACATCACTAGAACTATCCAATTCTTTTTTTTTTTCCTTTTCAAAAGGGACCTCTTGAAGAGTCTATGTTGCTTTTGATAGTGTTACGGTTTTATTGAACGTTGACAACTGTCCTAACATGACTTTTTGAGGAGATAAATGTTTTTTCACAAGGAAGTCACTATGTTGAGTAACACTATGATTTTGTTGGGCTTGCTTTTTCTTGTTCTTTTGATCATGTTTTGTTAACACTAACGGTGTTTCATTTGGTATACCACATTGATGAGTACCCACACTTAAGACCTCACTATGTTTACTTTTTAGATGACCTAGACATTTTGTTGTTCTTTGTTTTGAGCACTGCCAAAATATGATGCCATTCGCATTTTCTCGCTTATAGTTATAAGAGTACCCATGATACAGGGCACGTGGTTTACCTTTATTGATTATAGTATATTCCATAGTAGCCACTGACTTGTATAGTCGATCCGCCTACTACAAAGGTCTGAACACTTGTGGTGAAAGAATGATGTTGTGTTGACGTTTTATGCAGGATGATGTTGGTAGCATATGCGGGTGGCTTATGTGGGTGGCTTATGTTGATGACATGTGTTGTTGGCTGATTTTGGTGGCTTATGTTGATGGTTCATGGTGGTGGCTTGTGTTGATGGCTTATGTTGGTGGCTTATGGTAGTGGCTTATGTTGATGACATATGTTGGTGACTTATGTTGATAGCTTATGTTGGTGGCTAATGTTGATGACATATGTTGTTGGCTTATGGTGGTGGCTTATGTTGATGGTTTATGTTGCTGGCCTATGTTGATGGTTTATGTTAATGGTTTAGGTTAATGTCTTAGGTTGATAACTTAAGTTGATGGCTTATGTTGGTGGCTTATGGTGGTGGCTTATGCTGGTGACTTATGCTGGTGGCTTATGGTGGTTGTTTATGGTGGTGGCTTATGTTGATGACATATGTTGGTGACTTATGTTGGTGGCTTATGTTGGAGGCTTATGTTGGTGGCTTATTGTGGTGGCTTATGATGGTGGCTTATGGTGGTGGCTTATGGTGGTGGCATATGATGGTGGGTTATGATGGTGGCTTGTGTTGGCTTATGATGGTGGCTTGTGTTGATGGCTTATGGTGGCTTATGGTGGTGACTTATAGTGGTGGCCTATGTTGGTGGCTTATTTTTGGTGGTTTACGTTAATACCTTATTTGTAATGGCTTATTTGACAAGTTATTTTGTCAATGTATTTAGAAGTTTTTTCTCTTGGTCTTGGAAAGTATCTCAACACTTTTTTTATGGTAGCATAATGCTTACCGCCATGTTTGTAAGCAACAACAACACACTAAAATTCCAAGAATCCAAAGTACTCTAAGGTTAATGGTTGTCTCTCAACTCCATTCAACGTCTAGTCAAAAACATTATATATTTTTCACATTTTTCCAAAAAGGTAAATTGGGGAAAGTAGGCTATATGTTTAAACTAAAAATCATATCAAATCATATGCTAACTCCAACACCTACGTCTATCCCACTCTCAGTCAAAAAATATAATATTCTTCAAATTTTTCCAAAACAGTATTTGGAAAGTAGTTCATATTTTGAAAACTAATCATCCTATAAAGTCATATATAGACTCAAACCAATGGCTTTTATATCCTTAATCGTAAGAACAAAATATGGAATTTTTGACATTTTTTCCAAAAATGTTCATTTTAAAACGGTGCTATATTTTGGAAACTAGGAATTTTACAAGAAAGTTTGTTTAACGTAAATGACAGGTATTTACCCCCCACTACCCACAAACCAAGTCCCAGGTCTCTGGGACAGTTCTAGCACCTCCTCCTCCTCACCCTCCTCACAAGTTGGCGGCCGTAGCTTAAATTAACCTAGCCTAACCTAACAAGATGGCGGCCGTAGCTTAACTTAACCTAGCCTAACCTAACAAAATGGCGGCCGTAGCCTAACCTAACCTGTCCTACGAGGTGTGATCAAAAAGTTTCAAAAATGTGGCTGTGACTTAACCAAACCTAGCCTAGCCTAACCTAACCTACAAGGTGTGATCAAAAAGTTTCAAAATGGCGGCCGTAGCTTTACTTAACCTAACCTAAACTAACTTAACCTAAACCTACGAGGTGCGATCAAACAATTTTCAAAATAGTGGTCATAGCTTAAATGAACCTAGCCTAACCTAACCAAACCTAACCTAAACCTACGAGGTGTGATCATAAAGTCCCAAAATGGTGGTCGTAGCTTAACTCAACCTAACCTAACCCTACGAGGTGTGATCAAAAAGTTCCAAAATGGCTGCCATAGCTTAACTTTACATTTGACTGATCCCTGTTGATTGACCCCTTTTGATTGATCTCTGTTGATGTATCCCTTTGGACTGGTCCCTGTTGACTAGCCCCCTTTGGACGGGTCCTTTTTGAAGGGGGTCATTTTTTTACGGGTCCCGGAGGACGGGTCCTTGTTGACGGGTCCCTGTGGGCGGGTCCCTTTGACATAATTTGGATAAAATGCATGGGCCAGTCCATAGGGATCAGTCCAAAGGACCCGCCCACAGGGACCCGTCAACAAGGACCCGTCCTCCGGGACCCGTAAAGAAAATGACCCCCTTCAAAAAGGACCCGTCCAAAGGGGACTAGTCAACAGGGACCAGTCCAAAGGGATACATCAACAGAGATCAATCAAAAAGGGTCAATCAACAGGGATCAGTCAAAGGTAAAGTTAAGCTATGGCAGCCATTTTGGAACTTTTTGATCACACCTCGTAGGGTTAGGTTAGGTTGAGTTAAGCTACGACCGCCATCTTGCGACTTTATGATCACACCTCGTAGGTTTAGGTTAGGTTAGGTTAGGTTAGGCTAGGTTCAGTGAAGCTATGACCACTATTTTGAAAATTGTTTGATCGCACCTCGTAGGTTTAGGTTAAGTTAGTTTAGGTTAGGTTAAGTAAAGCTACGGCCGCCATTTTGAAACTTTTTGATCACACCTTGTAGGTTAGGTTAGGCTAGGCTAGGTTTGGTTAAGTCACAGCCACATTTTTGAAACTCTTTGATCACACCTCGTAGGTCAGGTTAGGTTAGGTTAGGCTACGGCCGCCATTTTGTTAGGTTAGGCTAGGTTAAGTTAAGCTACGGCCGCCATCTTGTTAGGTTAGGCTAGGTTAAGTTAAGCTACGGCCGCCATCTTGTGAGGAGGGTGAGGAGGAGGAGGTGCTAGAACTGTCCCAGAGACCTGGGACTTGGTTTGTGGGTAGTGGGGGTAAATACCTGTCATTTACGTTAAACAAACTTTCTTGTAAAATTCCTAGTTTCCAAAATATAGCCGCGTTTTAAAATGAACATTTTTGGAAAAAAATTCAAAAATTCCATATTTTGTTCTTACGATTAAGGATATAAAAGCCATTGGTTTGAGTCTATATATGACTTTATAGGATGATTAGTTTTCAAAATATGACCTACTTTCCAAATACTGTTTTGGAAAAATTTGAAGAATATTATATTTTTTGACTGAGAGTGGGATAGACGTAGGTGTTGGAGTTAGCATATGATTTGATATGATTTTTAGTTTAAATATAGCCTACTTTCCCCAATTTACCTTCTTTGAAAAATGTGAAAAATATATAATGTTTTTGACTAGACGTTGAATGGAGTTGAGAGACAATCATTAACCTTAGAGTACTTTGGATTCTTGGAATTTTAGTGTGTTGTTGTTGCTTACAAACATGGTGGTAAGCATTATGCTACCATAAAAAAAGTGTTGAGATACTTTCCAAGACCAAGAGAAAAATCCTCTAAATACATTGACAACAATAACTTGTCAAATAAGCCATTACAAATAAGGTATTAACGTAAACCACCAAAAATAAGCCACCAACATAGGCCACCACTATAAGTCATCACCATAAGCCACCATAAGCCATCACCACAAGCCACCATCATAAGCCAACACAAGCCACCACCATAAGCCACCATAAACCACCACCAGAACCCACCATCATATGCCACCGCCATAAGCCACCACCATAAGCCACCATCATAAGCCACCACAATAAGCCACCAACATAAGCCACCAACATAAGTCACCAACATATGTCATCAACATAAGCCACCACCATAAACCAACACCATAAGCCACCAGCATAAGTCACCAGCATATGCCACCACCATAAGCCACCAACATAAGCCATCAACTTAAGCTATCAACCTAAGACATTAACCTAAACCATTAACATAAACCATCACGTAGGCCAGCAACATAAACCATCAACATAAGCCACCACCATAAGCCAACAACATATGTCATCAACATTAGCCACCAACATAAGCTATCAACATAAGTCACCAACATATGTCATCAACATAAGCCACTAACATAAGCCACCAACATAAGCCACCAACATAAGCCATCAACATAAGCCACCACCATAAACCATCAACATAAGCCACCAAAATCAGCCAACAACATATGTCATCAACATAAGCCACCCACATAAGCCACCCGCATATGCCACCAACATCATCCTGCATAAAACGTCAACACAACATCATTCTTTCACCACAAGTGTTCAGACCTTTGTAGTAGGCGGATCGACTATACAAGTCAGTGGCTACTATGGAATATACTATAATCAATAAAGGTAAACCACGTGCCCTGTATCATGGGTACTCTTATAACTATAAGCGAGAAAATGCGAATGGCATCATATTTTGGCAGTGCTCAAAACAAAGAACAACAAAATGTCTAGGTCATCTATAAAGTAAACATAGTGAGGTCTTAAGTGTGGGTACTCATCAATGTGGTATACCAAATGAAACACCGTTAGTGTTAACAAAACATGATCAAAAGAACAAGAAAAAGCAAGCCCAACAAAATCATAGTGTTACTCAACATAGTGACTTCCTTGTGAAAAAACATTTATCTCCTCAAAAAGTCATGTTAGGACAGTTGTCAACGTTCAATAAAACCGTAACACTATCAAAAGCAACATAGACTCTTTAAGAGGTCCCTTTTGAAAAGGAAAAAAAAAAGAATTGGATAGTTCTAGTGATGTTGAGAATGATGATGATGATGATGATGATGATGATGATGATGATGATGATGATGATGATGATAATGAAGGTGACAATGACTATAATAATTATAAAGATAATATTTATAATGATGATGATGATGATGATGATGAAAAAGAAGAGGATGAGGGTTTAATGTCTATAAAACCATTGCGGCTTCCCCAGTTTTTAAGAACAAGAGTACCTGGAGAAAGTTGTAAAAGGATCTACAACAAGCGTTGTGTTTAAAATCTATATCAAACAATGGTAAAGAGATAAAAAGTTGTATTCAGTGTGTAACTATTGTAAAAAAAACTAAATGAATAAAAATATTGTATGTGTATTGGCTGTTTTTTCTTAATTGCTATCCCCATGTCCCACTATTAATACAATTGTTAACCATCAACAGTTTCTGACTAAGTTCAGAAAGAGAGTGGCCTTAAACAATACACTATATCTATGGTTTGTGTACCAAGAATCATAATAATACAGTGTGGCCAAGTCATGTTAAGGCAATAGTTATGTCAGGTAAGTTATTCGAACCCTTGCTTCCTTATACAGAAATTTGATCTTAAGTCAAACACCTCAACCACTCGGCCAACCTGACAGTTACTAATTTAAATGGTCTTGAGGACTTGAGTGTTTACAAAACTTTTTCCAGTATACATTGACTAAACCACTTGCTTGTTTTGAAATATAGATTTTGTTTTGTTTTACCATAACATTGCAGTTATGAGTCTTGTGAACTGGGTGTTCAATATAGGGTTAAAGGCATTTTAAAATCATTTTAGAAAAGCTCTTAGGTATCGTGTCATGGGTTTTAGTAATGCATTACTGTTCGTTGACTAACATTTACCGTTACACAACATTATTTTGTTGAACGTACATGTTGTTGTTTGAGTCTTTAGTCCTTTGACTGGTTTGATGCAGATCTCAGTGCCTATCTGTCCCGAGCTAATCGTTTCATCTCTATATAGCTACCACATCCTACATTCAAGGCTGTCTGTTTAACATATTCTAACCTTTGTCTCCCCTTACAAGCTCTTGGGTTCAATTCCTAGCTTTAACACAAAATTTTAAAAGTGGTATGAGGACAAAAACAAGTATACTCAGTCTCGGGTGGTCCAAAATAAGTAGGGTTTGATTCACACCTCAACCATACAGCACCATTTTTTTAATAATGATAGCCATTTGTTCATTTTCACATTTCACACATTACAATTTGTCAATTTTCCATTTGCATTTCTTTTAAATGTCAGTTTAAAGTTTTTGAATTTCATGATATGGAAACATGGATTTTCCAATTTGTTGTTTACACATTTTATTTTTATTTTGTTTATGTCAAAAGTTCATATTTGCGAAACATATTTTTTTCATTTTAAGATCTTGTTAATAGTGTTAAAGTGAGTGCTTGGCCATTGCGATCGTACAGTCAGTATGTGTATGCAAAACATAGAGGTCTACTATTACTACTGCAGGTAAGGCTGTTTCTACACTCTCTCTCTCTCTCTCTCTCTCTCTTTCTGTGTAGTCATACATCCACACAACCTTGCCTGTCTTTGAGAACAAACACACAACCACTCTATTTATCCCTAAAAACATCATTGACATGCACACTCATCCCAAAGAACTTTAATTATACATTTAACATTTACCATTACAAAAGTAAATGGTTTCCACTATTTACAAAAAAATAACTATTTACAATTACAAAAATATATATTTACAAAATACTAAATCAATTAAATCTACTGGTTACAAAAGCCATGTCTCTAAACAGTAAAATATCGAAATCACACCTCCTCCTCGTGGTTATAACCCCTTCCTAGGCTAATGCGTAGGTCATTCGTCTGCACACATTTGTTATCCATCAAGGCAAAAGTGCATTTTCTCTGTTCCACAAGATACGAATTATAGTTGCTGGATTGTATCCTGCACCGTTTATGCGACATAGCTATACCAGTTCATGAAATCGCTAGGTAGTCCTCTACATATAGCTCTACATATGGCTTCCTTACAGCTAGTGTGCGATAGGCAGCATTAACTGTATATCACACCCAGTCCACCTTTGTATTTGTAATCCAAGTAATAATTTGAAAAGAGACGAGTGTAATCGGTTTAAAACATTATCTCTGCTTTTTATATGTTTATGACATGCGTATTAACCTGAAATCAAACCCTAGTCCACTTTAGTGAAAGGCTAACAGCTTAACCACTGCGCCACTATGCCCTTTTTTCTTAGTTTGATTCGTTCTAGAACTTAGAGCTTGAAATCGAGTTAAAATCTCTAGTGTAAGTGGCACATGTGCTCGCCACTGCAGCACAAAATGGTTAGCTGGTAAAATTAGACAACCGGAAATGATTGTATTTCTGTTAGCCAAGCCTTTCTGTCATCTGCCTACAGTGTGAGCACTGTCAGCAAGACAGTTTAGTTTAGAACAAGTGTGTGTTTGTGTGTGTGTATGTGTGTGTGTGTGTGTGTGTGTGTGTGTGTGTAGATTATTAGCCTCAAGTATTTAACGCTTGTTGTGTGTAGCGACCATCTTGTCCCAGAAACCACTGAGCAAGTTTTAACAGTCAACCCATAAAAACAGTATAGGTTAGTTGTGTGTGTTTCATGTACTTGTGTGTGTGCATTAGCATCATGCACTAGCTTTACCTACCCTCTATAGGTAGAGCGTTATCCCTTTCCTTTCTGACATTACCAATGACCACATTCACCCACAAGTTTTACACTTAAACTATTGACTTGTTTTTGATTAAGTTTGCTTCGGTTTAGTTCGGTTTAGTTAGGTTTGATTCAGCTTGGATCAGTTTAGTCCGATATAGTCACTATTTTGGATTTTAGCTATCATTTTTAACCAATCAATTAAAGATTGTCTACTCTTATTTCTTGAATCGACAAATCAGATTTTGTATACACCATTTGTCATTTATTATCCCATACCTACAACCTATACTCTCTCTGTACTGCAGTTTGATCTGAAAACAAGTTCCAATGGTGAAAGATTTGTCAGTCACCATACATGTAGCCTACAATAATTCTTTCACTACCTAGCTATGTTTCATCACTCACTGTAAACATTTCACATGTCCGTATCCGATTATTAGTTTATAAAATATCAGGTCGATGACCTTGATCTATTGGGTATTTTGGGTAAATTCATTAGCCATGGGAAAGGGTTGACCATTCTAAGTCCTATGACACCTCACAGGTTGATATCCGATTATTAGTTTATAAAATCTCAGGTCAATGACCTTGCTGTTTTGGAATTTTGGGGTAAATTCATTGGTCATGGGAAAGGGTTAACCATTCGTAGTCCTATGACACCTCACTTGACCCTCTCTACTGATAAGTTTATAAAATCTTAGGTCAATGACCTTGCTGTTTAGGGTATTTTGGGTAAATTCGTTGGTCATGGAAAAGTGTTGGCCATCCTGAGTCTTGTGACACCTTACTTGTCCCTCTCTGATTATTAGGTGATAAAATCTTAGGTTAATGACCTTGCTGTTTTATTTTGGGGTAAATTCATTGGTCATGGAGATCGGGTTGGCCATTTTAAGTCCTATGACACCTCACTTGACCCTCTGTGATTATTAGTTAGCGAGATATTAACAAAAGTGTACTTAGGCCCTTTTGACAAAAAACAAAAATACATTGTAAAACGGGGCGTCATACCAAGTCCAACGACCCCTCATACAAGTCCCTAGCTTTATTTGTTCATGAGATATTAAAAAGCCAATGACCTATTAGTTTTGGATCTTTTGATTATTTTTTTAAATAACTCATCTATAAATCATTATTTAAAAATTCCGCCCTCTTACGAAAACCCCAAGTGCGCATGCGTAAAAACAGAAAACAAACATGTTAATTCATAGTAGCAATCGGCTCTTCACATGCGTTTCATGTGGAACAACGTTTAATTTCATCATATCATTAGGGACCAGTCCACAGGGACCGGTCCAAAGGGAACAGTCAAAAGGACCCGTCAACAATGACCCGTCAACAAGGACTCGTCAAAAAGGACCCGTCAACAATGACTCGTCAACAATGACCTGTCAACAATAACCCATCCACAGGGATCCACTTCCCCACCCTCTTACAAAAGCCATGAGTGGGCATGCATAAAAAACAAAACAAAAACAAGCATGTTAATTAATAGTGGCTATCCACCGAACACATGCACTTTATGTAGAACAACGTTTAAATCCATATCGGCATTTAAACTCTCACATGTTGCAATTGGAGAGAGAGATTCTCTAAAAAATTACAATTTCACCCCCTAGTAGGGTGGATTTTATTTTTGGGGTTGAAATATGTTGTCCATTGGAAAGGGAGTGTTAGCCCGAGTTCAATGACACCTCGTACAAGTCTCTAGCCTGATTGGCTCGCAAGATATTGCCATTTTAGTATTCCAGCGATGGAGCGGTGGCAGTGGTATTAGAACCCCTGCAAATACACTACTCATATCACGTAGTGCCGACGGTGAAAAAATCTGAATTTTGAAGAGTAAGGGAGAATATATCCAATGGCATCATTACGAAGACAAAAGTTGCTTACTGTCGGGTCCTTGTTCGAAATTTTTGCACGAGGATCAGTGCAATATGGATCCTTAGACTGGAATTTTCGGATATCCACTAAAGACCAAGGACAATGTTGCAATAGGAAAACATTTTCTTGAAGCGGAACACTGACAGGAATATCCTCGATCAGAGCCGTAGGGGTCTCTTCGAACATTCGTGACAGGCAGTCGGCTACTGAGTTCTCGCTTCCTTTTACGTGGACGATATCAAATTTAAAGGACGACACCCTTATGATCCACCTATTGATAAGTCCGAGTTTCTTCAAATGAGATAAACTCCATTTCAAAGCCTCATTGTCAGTATAAACAGTAAAGTGACGGTGTTCCACAAAGGTTCTGAATTTCTCACATCCAAAAACCACTGCAAAACTTTCCTTTTCGAAAATCGAGTAACGTCGCTCGTGGTGATTTAGCATAAAACTTGCGAAAGCGACAGGTGCAAAATTCCATCCACACGTTGACTCAGAACACTAGATATGGCCAAATCACTGCCGTCACAATGTAGAAAGAAAGCGGATTCAAAATCAGGTGCGCGCAGTACTGGTGCGGACATGAGGGATTCTTTTAAAACATTGGAAGCCCTATCTTGTTCAGGTCCCCATACAAATTTCACATTTTTCTTCTTGAGAGCGTTCAGTGGAGCCGAATTATCAGATAAATGTTTAATGAAACGAGAATAGAGAGTGATTCCCAATACTCCTCTCAAGGCTTTAACTGAGGTGGGTACAGGCAACTGTCGAATGCAGTCTATTCGCTCGGATATGACAGTGATACCATCGGCTGATAGAATATGGCCCAGAAATTTAATTTGAGTGCAGCCCAAATAAGTCTTTTTCGGGTTGATCGTGAGACCGGCTTTCCTGAGGCGTGAGAAAACGTCTCTAAGATGAATGGCATTTTCCTCAAACGTTTTTCTGTACGTGACCAAATCGTCGAGATAATTGAACACAAAATTAAACTTCAGATCTCCCAAGATGCCATTTAGTACACGACTGAGGAATTGGGCTCCGACAACAATACCCATTGTGAGGTGAGTAAAATAGAATAACACGAAGGGGCTGTTAAAGGCGGTAAAATTGCGACTCTCAGCGTCTAAAGGAATATGGTAATAGGCACGTTTGAAATCTATGATCGAATACACCTTTGCCTCGTGAAAATGCTGAAAAGCACTCTTAATAGTGGGTAGCGGGATATTATCAAAATTAACCTTGTTGTTCAATTTTCTGTAGTCCACGACCAATCGGTATTCGCCCTCTCCCTTCTTGGGAATTATGAAAGCAGGGGATCCATAAGCTGACTTGGAAGGGACAACCACTCCCCGGTCTTGTAATTCATTGATATACTTCTTCATGGCCAGCAACCTGGGTGGATTACAAGGAAACGGTGGACTGCGAACAGGCACACTGTTACATAGGTCGATATGGCATTCATGACTTACTGCAGAACCTAATTCTTCTGTGAGGACATCAGAAAATTCCTCAACTAAATTATTCAGAGCATGCCGTTGTTCAGACAAAAAAGTTAACGGAAGCTGTACTGAAAATACAGGTGACACGTCAACGGAGCTAGTACATTCTTCATAAGGGTACATCTTATCGGAGTGAAAATTAAAACTAAAAGAATCGTTAACAAAATCTAACTGCATACCAGTTTCATGCGTAAAGTCAATTCCCAAGGTGACATTAGTGGACAAATTGTTAATTTCATGAACAGCGTGCTTCCAAGAAAAAACATGAATTTTAATGCGACACAGAATAGTCTCGGCAACGTCAATAACCGAGGAACCTGCAGGCATAAATTGATATTTGTTTTGTAGAGGACATTTACGTGCAGTTTGAATGCTATCCGCCAAGGAACGATGAGTGGAGCTCTTGGCGGCGCCTGTATCTTAAATGGCGGGTACTGTGATTCGATCGAAATTTACAGAGACTTCTGGCTGTGATACAGCAAAAAAATGAGATGTATCGTTAAGCATGGATGGAAGACTGCTCCGGGAGTCGAACTCAGAACAGAACCCTACAAGTTTTCCTGGTTGGGATTACAATTGTGACAGGAACGGGTCGTGACCTAAGCCATCCCACAGCCAAAACAGAATCTTCAGCGTTTTAAGGGACACTCATTAAAATGATGCCCACGCATTTTACAGTTCCAACAAGTTAGCTTTACATAATTACGTGAGGGCCAAGGTACACTCCGAGACACGGGGAATTGGTGGAACGACTTCTAAGAAGTGGCCTGCTGTCCTCAAGAAAATGTATGGTGTGACGAGGGGAAGACTTAGACTTTTCGTGAGTGTCAACAAACTGGTTACCAGATGGATAGCGGGGCTTACTTGGAGTGCAAGCTAATTCAGGAAAAATGACATTGTCTGATCTCGGAAGGGGGTGAGTAATTTGGACAAGACCGAGCATTCGTTTCGTACTCACGGGCTTGTAGTATGATATCTTCGATGGAAAAGACAGATGTGCACCGAATACAATATGTATAGTGAACCCATGTACCATTGGTTCAAGGGGTCGAATCCATCCTTTATTGGTAAAAGAAGGAAGGAAAGATACAGTCTTCAGAGGAACATAGACAAATTTTATACAAGAAGACTGGTTTAATGTTGTGCAATAGTAAGAGCCCAGGTGGCTCCAGGAAATGATATCACGCGTGACGCACCGATAACGAGCGATCATGTCTATAATGAGAACGAGAGTAACTTTCCGTTCGGAGTGAGCGAGGGAAGGTTTCGGAAATTGAGCTTACGTTGCAGTAAAATGGCATCCTCGCAGTTGTGCAAGAGGAAGAATAATTAGATTTAAGCCATTTGCGAGCATATAAGTAACAAAAGAAATACATCATTGTGAATCATTTTGGAATAGAGATTTTTGTGTGGAGAAAAAGGTTTTAATAATTGCCCAGTAAAGAAGTGCAGACGCGGCATTACGCAATTAAAAGTTCCCCGAGACCCGAGGTGGTAGGAATTAGAAATAAAAATCAATGCCCACGTATCTGAAGAACAAAAATTATTTAATATCTCAGAATTGTACGATCGATTTTCATGTGCAAAGAAGTCAGTTTACGTTTAGAAAACGAGCTGTCCAGAGATATAATTTTCAATAGTGTGCGACTATTGCTTCAAAAGTTAGTTATGAAATAGACGAGGATTTTATCTTTTTTTAGCCAAAAAGTATAAAAGTCCTGGCAGAGCCAGACCAATCATGCAGTATCAGTCAGCCCAGGGGGGCGTGACGTTGGAGCATCGTATATGCAGTTTAGAACAGACCTCGTGAAGAGGTGCTGCATCACATCGTATATGCAGTCTACAAGCACTCCGTAAGCGGAGGTGCTGCATCACATCGTGCAGTTTCCGACAGCCCGAGGGCGTCGCCGTATCGACAACCAACCAGTTCCGTGAGTGCCGAGACGCTGCACGAGGAAGCATCAAGTATCATAATAGTATCGCCGTGTGAAGACTTAGGAAAATCTTAGTACAGGATTTAGTTCAGCAAGCGTCAGTCTTTATAGTGAAAAGTTCCGTATTACAGTCAAAGTTAGGCTGCGAACTTAAAGAACAGGCGATAGGTCTTCAAATAACAGTTCAGTTAAACGACCGAAAGTATCGTAACGTTGTGAAGTACCATAATAGTGAAACAAACATTTCTAGCAAAGTTAAGGAACCCGATCAGGGTCGGACGAAATAAATAACGCCTAGTGTATCGATAAGATAGGGACTAGAGCGAAGAAAATAAGAAGGGAAAAGTTAATCCAAGACGATGTCTAACAGGAGACAAACAAACAGTAAAAGCATTAAGCTACGAAACTAAGGAATAGCAGTAAATGCTAGAGAAGCATAGGTCACCGATTAAGTATTCGAGAGGCCGAAAACAGGATAGACTTTAGCTAGACCAACTAAATAGTGTCTAGAAAGAAACGACTTCGAGCTAGTAAAAATAGAAGCCGAATAGTCAGGAAACCAGATTGGAAGAATAGCCGTTGCAGGGAGGGGTAGATTGATCGAGACTTTCAACTTCTTGCCAGATAGGGAGCCGACATCTAAGAGTTTCACCCTTGGAAACGGGAAGAAGAAATCACGTGTGTAAGGCAAAATCAAAGCCTCAGTGATTAAAAGCAGTGTATTGTAAATATAGAACATTTGTGTTAGTGTAATAATTTTTTAGTGAATGTATTTGTGTATGATAAAAGAATTCAGAATTGTATTCAAAATGTTACCTGTGTATAAGGTAAATCATGTGTATGTGTATCAAGAAGTGTCATTGTGTGAAATGGGATTAATCAAGATGGCTTAAACACATTGAGTGGGCGAAAATGAAACATCGCTGGAAATTTCGGTCGGTGACCGACATATCATGTGATTAACCATTTTATTATGTTATGTGTTGGGGAATATTTGTGTACAATACACCTGAGAATGAGAAAATAGGGATATTTTTGAATAACAAATAACAGAATAATAGCGCGATATGAACGATACAAATTGAAAAGTCGAAGATAATTCTGTGAAATGGATAAATCCCTTAGGGAAAATGTATGAAATAAAATATCAGTGTAGTTGATAAATGATTTAATTATATGAAAGCAAGCGTAATAATAATAATAATAACAATTATATAAATGAAGATTATGATGAATTATATGAAAATAGTAGCTTTTGAGCTCCTTTAAAAGAATAAATACATGTTGTGAACAAATGTTATTAAGATAAAGCGATTATTGCACGGGAGAGGATTAATATAAAATTGAGATGTATAATCAAATGGTGATTTTTGAATTTATCAGTTCTTTGGAAGGCAACTTGGCTAAATAATATGTAATCGCGGGTAAGCGCATTAAAGAATTTTGTCACGCTAGGAATGCGTTAAATATACTTGGTAAATTAATTATGAGGGGCAGTTGGTCGTGGTAATTGAGCTATAGTAAGTCCTCTATATAGTGATGTGATCACGAGGCCGTTGTGTGTATATGGTAAAAGGGTGCGAAATAGTTATTGTATTATGAGCGCAGGTTCAAGGCTGTGGCCACTATATGTCGCTAATGTATAAGTCCTCCAGTATGGGATATGGTTCCCGAGGCAGTTGAAAGAGTCGAACATAGATTCGTCTATTTGTTGATGCCCCTAAATATTTGTTGTTGTATTGAATTACTCTTACCCACCAATGAGGATACTTCATAATTAATAAATGCCAAGGTTACGAGAATGGTCTAATGAACCTAAATAAGTTGTTAAAATAAGTGAATGAAAAGCCTTGCTTCTTCAATGAACTACATTTAAGAAACAGTTGTATGAAGCTAGGAGTCGTTTGTCCCGTGTGGGCGTAGACCGTGAAGTCTCCCTCCCTGCAATAAATCACGGTAAGTGGCCAGGCCAGACCCCTCGCCATTGATGTTGTGGTAGGTTTGAATAGCCGTCTGTTTTGAAGTTATAATACACAGAGTGTTTAGAGTTTGTTTAACGACCTGGTCTTCGAACCGTGGTTCTTGTAGATGAAAATTACCGCTTGCAAGTTCAGATCGTTGCTTTCTATTGATATGATGGTCTTTTAAGACAGATAATGATAAATCCCTAATGTAATATTATTTAATGGAGCGATTCACGAGCTTAGTGAAGACAATTAGATTCCGGGAGTGATCTTAATTTTTGACATGTTCAAGTAGTCTTCAGTAGCTCGGGAGTACGCAAATGTTTTCCCAATCACAGTAGTGAGTTGTTGATTTGAGAGAGGTGGTAACATGAGAACATTGTGAAAGCCCAAAGTTAAGTAAATGAGTAACAGTACTTTAATATTATTATTATTTATTGAATATCCAGTACAGCATGGAGCCCTATTTTACCTAAGTACATTAGGGCTGTAGTTAATAAGCATATTTTAAAAAAATTATGCAAGTTTTCTTGATAAATGCACAGATCAGCCATAGTTAATTTTCGATTTGACAATATCATATATTTTCTTGAATATCGGACAGGCAGTTGAAGTAGCAGGATGTTGAGTATTTAGATTTGCCGGAAGGCATCTCATGATATTTCATTGATTTTGTACTTTGCAATTAACACATTCAATCCTGGTTTTCGGACACTCAGTGATATTATGAGCATCTGAACACTCGGAGCAGCACTGTTGTTTATCACAGCTAGATGCAAAATGACCAAAACCAAGGCACTTATAACATAGGATGACAGAAATGTATTCACTAAAGTTGCATCGCTTGTATCCTATGTAGAGCTTCTCGCAGCTTTGCAAGGCCTGGAAGATGGCGGGAGTTACTTCTACAACTGCGTATTGCTCGCTGCCATCTCGTGTTTTCCGCATGAAGCGCAACCTGAAATCCTCATTAACTTCTTTGACAACTTGTTTTATCATTGGATTCTGCTGCACTATACAGTCTGTTAATTCATTCTCTGGCAAACTAACCTCAATATCGTGAATGATTATCTTGGGATTAATTTTACGAGGAATAGTTATTTTCAGGTGGGGATTGCTAGTTTCTATAGCACTTACCATTGTTTTACACTCATCATCATTCCTCAATTCGACAACTACACTTTTATTACGGGTTTTCTTCACCCGATTTACACCCATTCGCACATCCTTGGTATTTGTCGTGGACTGCAGTAACTTTAAGGTTTGTTCAGAGTCTTTCACATCGTTGTCATTTTTGGGAGATATCAAAACAACATGTTTAGTTGCACTAACTACTGGTTTAGGCCTACTTATAAGTGAAACATCAACGCAGTTGACATATTGCTTACCGGTACCGACATTTGTATCAGGAGAGAGTGTCACCTTCATCAACTGCCCTCTGAATGTATCTATTGCCTGTTTAATCACATTAACTGAAGATAACACTTTTTCACACCAAATTTTATTTGTACGTTTATCTGTTTTCAGAATGTTACATATAAAGTTAATCTCGTTTTCAGCAGAGAGATACAACTCGTCAACATTCACATTCGCCATCTTGTTTAATAAGAATTATATATTGTTTTAATTATAAAATACTCATATAAGAGATAGTGATGTGTTGTGAAAAATGGATAACACAGTTTATATTGAAAAGTATCAAGCCTATTGGAGCTCTGGATGGTATTGAAGTTTAAAAGGACACTATATGGAAGTGAAAAGAAATATAAGTTTTTTGGTTTATGAAAACCATTTATTATGATCTAACCTTTGTTTTATTATGTATTCCTTGTTCACTCTGAACAAGTTAGAATTGGGTCAGTATTTTATTTATTTATTTATAGGGTACAGAAAGTCCCAGTGAGCTGGTAGCTCAAGGGGGGACTGCCCTTTACAAATATGGCTTAGCAACTTATACTAGAATATATTAAGGTGGTAGGATCATTTATTCAGTCTTTATGGGTTCATCTATATTCTTCAACATATAGTTTCAGGAAGTACCTGCGTGCTTCCTTTTTGAATTTGTTTAAGTTTACAATTTGTCTCAGTTTAGGAGGTAAGTTATTATAAGTTGTGCTGGCTGAATAGGAAATACTTTTAATACCATATCTAGTTGTGTTTGTTGACTCCATGTATAACTGGTTTGCTGATCTTGTGTTATGGGTATGAATGTCTTTCCTGCATTGAAGTTCAGTATTAAGATTAATAAGACCTTGTTTATATTTAAACATAAATAAAGCTTCAGAGTATTTGAGCTGGCTTCGTAATGGCAATATGTTTGTCTCCTGAAATACTTGTACAGTTGGTTTCCTAAAATGGTAACCATACATGATTTTAATTGCTCTTTTTTGGAGAACTTCGAGCTCATTTATTGATTCCTGTGCACATTTACCCCATATTATGTTCATGTACATAAGGTGAGAATGAATAAGAGAGGCATATATGCTCCTTAAATGTTGATTGCTTATTCCATACTCCCTTAATCTTTTTAGAACACCAATTACACTAACAATTTTCTTTTTCACGTTTGTGACATGTTCATTCCAACTTAAGTTATTGTCCAAAGTTAGGCCTAAATATGTGTATTGTTTCACCCTTTCGATGGTTACATTACCAATTTTAACTATGTTGCAAGTGCTTGGACTGTAAGCTGGTTTGTGAAATAGCATGTATTTTGTTTTTGAGCTACTTATGATTAATTTTCTTTTTGAAAGCCATGTTGTTAATATATTTAGGTCCTTTTGCATATTCTGCATAATCGTTTGTTCACAGGCGCTCTCGTAAAGTAGAAATATATCATCTGCAAATAGAAATATTTTACCAGTAAACTCTAAATAACCTATATCATTAATAAAAATCAGGAACAGCAATGGTCCGAGCACTGTCCCTTGTGGGACACCGCATTTAACATCAGAGATGGACCCTTTAGTTTTATTAATATTAACACACTGCTTCCTGTTAGACAGGTAGTTTTTAAACCACTCAAAGGCTATTCCTCTAATTCCTGCATTTGATAGTTTACTTAGCAACAAGGTATGGTTAACAGTGTCGAACGCCTTAGCAAGATCTATAAATAGTCCTGCTGCTATTTTATTGTTATCTAATGCTTTATGTATAAGTGACACTACGTCAAATGCTACTGAATCAGTGCTATGTTTGGGAAGGAAGCCGTATTGATATTTGAAGAAAAAATTGTTTTTTGTTAGGAAATTCAGGACTTGTTTTTTGATTACTATTTCCAGTACTTTTACAAGTGAGGATAATATACACAACGGTCTGTAATTACTGGGGTTAGATACATCACCTTTTTTAAATATTGGTACCACTCTTGCTAGTTTACATTTATCTGGTATTACTCCTGTTTGCAGTGACAAGTTAATTATATCAGCAAGCAATGGAGCCAGATGATTGGCACATCTCTTAAGGAGTATGTTATTTATTCCATCATCTGTGTAATTCTTTTTATTTGCAAGGTTTTGAATGATTTGTTTAACTTCTGTCACATTTGTTGGTTTTATGAATAGTGAGTTACAGATCGTCTGGTTCAATTGCAAATTTGGGATCATTGGAGTACCAGTATCTTTAACCAAGTTTTCTACAACATTTATGAAATACATGTTAAATGCTTTACATATATCTTGGCTAGAGGTGTATTGTATGTTTTCATATTCAATTTCAACAATGTTTCGTGTATTATGAGGTTTGCCAAGTATTTGATTTACTGCCTTCCACATTCCTTTTATCGTATTCCCTTCTCTAATTACATTATTGTAGTATAACTTTTTCAGCTCTCTTTTCATTCTAGTCACATCCCTACTACATTGTGTGTACTCTTTAATGGTTTCAGTTGAAGGGTTTTTAGTTTTAGTTTTTGCATACAAATTATTTTTTCTTTTTACCGCTTCCAGAAACTCCTGTGTTACCCATGGGTTGTGTGTACCTTTTACCTGTGGTTTTTGCTTAATATTTATACTAGCTGTCTTAAGCCCATCACTAATGAAGTCACAAAGCTTCGTTGACATCAGTAGTTAGATTTGTAAATTTATTTTTTGAAAAGAAATTGTTCAGTTTGGCATAACTTATTTTCGTAAATGTTTCTATATTGGAACGATTATTAGATTGCGTACTCACTTCTGGTTGTGATGAAATGTCTAGAATTAAAATATTATGATCACTAAGGTCACACATAACATTATACAAATAGAAATTATCATTATTGGCAAAGTTAGAATGTATATGGTCAATTAAAGTTGAAGAAGTAGGTGTTATTCTTGTTGGCAGTTTTGTATTGCATGGATAAAAATTAAAGCAATTCAGTAAAGACGAATAGGCCCTGTAAATAATGCTGTCTTTTAGAAAATCTACATTATCGTCTCCGATAAGTAGTGTGTTTGATTTGTTAGTATTGCAAAGTATGTGTTCAAGGTCAAGCATAAATTCATTTGCATTACTCTCCCTTGGATTATAGTAAGCAATAACATTATATCTTCTGTGGTTCTGAAATATTTCGATTTGTAGTATACTGTGATAACTGTTAATGGTGTTAATAACTTTGGTCGCCCATTTTCTAGATATATAAATTGACAGACCTCCTCCAGTACCGATTCGTGTTACATGGTGTGAGTCAAAGCTGGGAATGTTATAATAGTGTGTTTCTTGGTCTGACAACCAATTTTCTGTTATGACTATTAAATCTATTTCTAAAATCTCGTCAGTAAGGAGCATAATATCCTCGAACTTATTCCTAATACTTCGTGCATTGATGTAGATACATTTAAATTTTGAATTCAAGATCTGATTTTTAGTCTGTAAATTATAGTTTTCTATAGAATCACAATGAATTTCGACAGAGCTTAATGTTTCGTTGTGTTTATAGTCGTCTCCGTCCATTTAATATATATGCAACTTTTGGTGTGTGATACCTGCAGCACCTATTGTCCGTATTTTTTCTCGAGCTGGGCGATCTTCGCTTCACCGCCGATGAGTGTGCTTGGACCATCTCGAGCTTCCCGAACATAAATCTTGCAGTCTCTTGTCCTGGTTCCAAATATCTTCCCATTCTGCTTCAGGATCCGGCATCTTCTTGCAATATAGTCGTTCCTGGGTGATAGGTGGTCATTTATAAAAATATTGCGTGATGGGCAATTCAGTCCAATGTCCTGGGTTGTTAGAACTCTCTTCTGAATTCTCGCATTCACTATTTCATCCTTCTTCCACCTGTTGGTGAATTTCACCACGATTCGCCCCACGTCTCCACCTCTCGCCGGCAAACGATGGGCGACATCGATGTCACGGAGTCCCAACTCAACCCCCAATGCCCTGGAAGCTTGGATCACTAGGTCGTACACATTTTCCCTCGGCATTTCTGGCATTCCACTAAATAGTAAATTATTCCTACGTGTGTACTGTTTGAGGTCTTCTGACCCATCTAACGCTTGCTTTGTATCACTGCTGATACTTGCCACCGACTTTTCCAATTCTAGTGTTCTTTTTTTATCTCATTTGTGAGATTTTTGAAATCTTCAAATTGTTCGTTAATGAATTCCGTGGCTTGCTTAATTATTTTCAAATCCTTCATGAAAGTGTTCCTTAGATCATTTACTGACAACTGAATCTTTTCTGTCACCTCCTTCACCAAGTCACATTCACTGAACTTGAGTGGAGGGTGACAATCCTCGCGATTGCATTTCCACAACTTTTGCGGATCACTTTTTACAGACTCGTAGGCTTTCTTCGAAAGTCTTGTGCATTCCTTGTGGAAATTACGCCCACAATCCCCTTCACAACTGACGAATTCTTCGCAATTTTTCACTTTTTTCCCGCACGGAGAACAAACGTTACTAGCCATAGCCGCCATCTTTATTTGTTTAATTTGTTGTAGCGCCGTATATTTGGTTAATTAAATGTTTTATAGTAGGAGTTGATTTTGTTTATTTATTTTGGAAGTGTATCCTCTATTTAATCCAAAATGTGTAAGTCACAGAGTGGGAGAACATACCATAACCCCGATAATCCCGATTTGAGCATTGCTGGCATACTGTGATTTGCATATTTCATGATAAAAGGGCACAGGGGGGGACATAGAAGTACTGTGCTTGGATTAATAATTAGAGGAACACTTAAGACGGTCATATCATGTAAAAGTAAAGTAATGATAGAAGTAGCTACAAAATATAAGGTTAACGGACCGCATGGGTCCCTGGAAACTCACACCGAGCAGCCCTAAATATAATTAACCCCCTAGCAAACATATTTTCATGACGCCCAGTACGTAGGGATGAGTTTTCCTAGGGAAAACCCGAGTTTTTTTGAAAAATCAAAATTTTCATTTTTTGAAAAAAAAAAGGTTTCTCGAAATTTTTGAATTTTTAAATCACTTCCATAAAGGTTTTGACATTGAATGAGTATATCAAAAGGGTACGTTTTAGTAAACACCCGTAATAAGGTAAAATTTTGGAAATTGGGACACAAGAGTTCGGAGTACCATCTCTCATGCATGAACCGGCGATGTGGCATAGTAGCCCACTGTATTTTATAAGATGTCATTGAGTGAAGAAAGGCAGAGGTTATTGGAGGTGGTGGAAGTAGGAAGTAAAAATAGAGTGGAATCTATAAATGGTAAAGAGTACCCAAGTAAAGAAAAGGTAAAGATTTCTTTAGGAAGCATGCGTGCATCTGGAGGCATAGTTACACAAAGAGAAGGTAACATGTCTGCAGACAACAGGGTAAAAGTTGAGCCTTTAGAGCTCCAAATAGAAAAAGAAATATGTGAACCGGTTCCAAGGGAATGTGTAACAAGTACAGATAATAATAATGATAAGATGATTCAAAGTCTCATATATTAAGGCAGGTTCAAGTAGGCTCGAAAAACGAAGGGGACAAGAAGGATATTACTAACGTTCAGGATCAGGAAAAGGTAGAAATAGCGACCTGGAAAGAAATAAAAGAAATCTTGGATATAATGGGTGAAATGCGAAATAAGCATGATGAGATGTGGAATGAACTTTGGAAGGTGAGATGTATTGATTCAAAGAAGAAAGAGGAAATTAGGGAACAAAAAAAAGTATTTCCAAGGAAATTGATAAGATATTCGATCTTCGTGATAGGGCAAGTAAAAGTTTGTATAGGGTGCCCAAACAAGAATTAGAGGAATTGTATAAAGAAATTCCTGAGGTCAAAAAGTCATTAAGAGAGACAAAAAAGAAATTTGTGAGACGCATGGTTAAAGAAGGAAGAATAGAGTTATCTTCGTGGGAACAGATAGAGACATTTACGGAGGAAATTAGTGAAATCAGGAGACAATGGTCGGAAGTGGATAATAAATGGTCTAAAGTTTTGTGGGAGATGAGTTGCTTTGATGATGAAAGGAGGAAATATCCAAAGGAACAGAGGGCTTGGATAGGAAAATAAAAAAATAAGATGCATCAGTTCATATTGGGCATATATGATTACAAGGGAATAATAAGTGTTCAGGAGTTAGCGGAGATAAGAGAAGTCAAAATTCCGGAATACAAAGAAATATTAGAGGCCGTCCAGAAGAGATATGAGGAATACATGGTGGCGCAGAACCTTCGGTCAAATGAAGTAGTTGCCCAAGTTGAAAATCAAATAGAAATAGAAGAAGAACAAGAAGTCATGATGCAAGAGCCTGAAATTGATATTAGAAAAGAAGAACAAGAAGTAGAAATCGTGATGACTCCAGTGGAAACTGAGAAAAGCATTGAGATCCTTCTAGAGAAAACAATGGACACTCAAGAGGAAATGAGAATTCCAGGTCAGGAAGACGGCCAAAACGAAAATGAGCTGCAAATGAAAGAAGATCACTTGTATGGAAAGGTTGAGTTTGAAGAGCAAGAGATGAACCTAGAACAAGAGATAACAAAAGAAGTGAAAGTTGGGGAGACGGAAATAATGATTCCTGGAGAGAAGGAGAAATCTAATGAAATCATAAGAGAGAATGTCGTGGAGGCACAGAAAGAAGTAGAGGTTCAAGATTTCACAGAAATTGAAAAAGAAAATCCAGAAGAAATCCATGAGGATAAGAAAGATAAGATACAATTAAAAGAAGAAAAAGAACAGTTAAAAGCACAGATTCTTGAGTTAATGAGGAAATATCAAGAATGTCAACGAAAGGAAAGAAAAATGGAAACAAATTCAAATGAGTGCAAAGAAAACTTCCAAGAAAAAGATGAGACTACTGGAGAAAAGAGAGGATATGTCGGTGAAGGAAATCAGGAAAGAGGAAGACCACCGCCAAGTGTAATAGGTTTACAAGAGAATAGAAACCTTATTGAAAGTAGGAGAGGAGGAGAAATAATGCACATGACCTTGGAGAAAGAAGATGCACAAGCGTATTTCAGTTGGAAACTTCGTAAGAAGCAAGCGAATAATAGAAAGAAAAGAACAAAAGAAGATCTAAAGGAACTATGGAATTGGAAGAGTAGGAAAAAGAAATTTTCTGAGAAAATGCCATCTCGATGCGAGATGAAGGAAAAAGGTTACTCTAGAACATGTAACGGGTTAAGGCTATATGCACCCATTAAAGAGTAAGGAAGAAAAAAAGGATGATCTTGAAAATGCCATCTCGAGATGAGATGAGGGAAAGGGAAGAAAATCAAGAAGAGTCGGGTAAGGACAGACCGTACTCTTAAGGATAAACGGAATTCTGTAGATTTTGAGTCCAGAAAACAAAAATGAAGAAGTAACGGGTTAAGGCTATATGCACCCGTAAAATCTTAATAGTATGTCAATAGGTTGACAGTACAGAACTGAGAAGAAAGAGGCAGGCAGGCAGAATGCCCATCCTATGAGACAAGAAAAAAACTGTCTGACCCAAGTTTGGAGCGTATGCCAGACTACGAGGAGACTCAGAAACACCCGAACGAGACGAGTAATTTGTGGTATTCAAGTGGAGACGTCCGCTTAAAAGAAATTAATGAATAGGAACTTTGTGAAACCAAAAACAAGCCAGAACGAGAAAGGGCTTTGAAAGAAAGATCAGAAGGTACTGAGAAATGTTATGATGGCTTCGACACGGGAAAAAAAAATTTTTAGGAAAATGTTTAAATAAATTTCCTCAAAATTTCGAAAATTTATTTATCTGAGTAGGGGAGAAATGAACCCATGTACCATTGGTTCAAGGGGTCGAATCCATCCTTTATTGGTAAAAGAAGGAAGGAAAGATACAGTCTTCAGAGGAACATAGAAAGATTTTATACAAGAAGACTGGTTTAATGTTGTGCAATAGTAGGAGCCCAGGTGGCTCCAGGAAATGATATCACGCGTGACGCATCGATAACGAGCGATCATGGCTATAATTAGAACGAGAGGAACTTTCCGTTCGGAGTGAGCGAGAGAAGGTTTCGGAAATTGAGCTTACGTTGCAGTAAAATGGCATCCTCGCAGTTGTGCAAGAGGAAGAATAATTAGATTTAAGCCATTTACGAGCATATAAGTAACAAAAGAAATACATCATTGTGAATCATTTTGGGATAGAGATTTTTGTGTGGAGAAAAAGATTTTAATAATTGCCCAGGAAAGAAGTGCAGACGCGGCATTACGCAATTAAAAGTTCCCCGAGACCCGAGGTGGTAGGGATTAGAAATAAAAATCAACGCCCACATATCTGAAGAACAAAAATTATTTAATATCTCAGAATTGTGTAGCCTCCGTGGCTTAGGCGGCAGCACGCCGGCCTCTCACCGCTGGGTCCGTGGTTCAAATTCCGGTCACTCCATGTGAGATCTGTGCTGGACAAAACGGAGGCAGACAGGTTTTTCTCCGGGTACTCCGGTTTTCCCTGTCAAAATTTCATTCCAGCAACACTCTCCACTATCATTCCATTCCATCTGTCATTCATTTAATCATTGCTCCAGAGGAGTGCGTCAGGCTTCGGCAGCCGGCACAGTTCATATCCTCGCCGCTAGATTGGGGCTTCATTCATTCCATTCCTGACCCGGTCGGAGACTGGAAGCAGGCTGTGGATTTTCATTTTCTCAGAATTGTACGATCGATTTTCATGCGCAAAGAAGTCAGTTTACGTTTAGAAAACGAGCTGTCCAGAGATATAATTTTCAATAGTGTGCGACTATTGCTTCAAAAGTTAGTTATGAAAAAGACGAGGATTTTATCTTTTTTAGCCAAAAAGTATAAAAGTCCTGGCAGAGCTAGACCAATCATGCAGTATCAGTCAGCCCAGGGGGGCGTGACGTTGGAGCATCGTATATGCAGTTTAGAACAGACCTCGTGAAGAGGTGCTGCATCACATCGTATATGCAGTCTACGAGCACTCCGTGAGCGGAGGTGCTGCATCACATCGTGCAGTTTCCGACAGACCGAGGGCGTCGCTGTATCGACAACCAACCAGTTCCGTGAGCGCCGAGACGCTGCACGAGGAAGCATCAAGTATCATCATAGTATCGCCGTGTGAAGACTTAGGAAAATCCTAGTACAGGATTTAGTTCAGCAAGCGTCAGTCGTTATAGTGAAAAGTTCCGTATTACAGTCAAAGTTAGGCTGCGAACTTAAAGAACAGGCGATAGGTCTCCAAATAACAGTTCAGTTAAACGACCGAAAGTATCGTAACGTTGTGAAGTACCATAATAGTGAAACAAACATTTCCAGCAAAGTTAAGGAACCCGATCAGGGTCGGACGAAATAAATAACGCCTAGTGTATCGATAAGATAGGGACTAGAGCGAAGAAAAAAAGAAGGGAAAAGTTAATCCAAGACGTTGTCTAACAGGAGACAAACAAACAGTAAAAGCATTAAGCTACGAAACTAAGGAATAGCAGTAATTGCTAGAGAAGCATAGGACACCGATAAAGTATTCGAGAGGCCGAAAACAGGATAGACTTTAGCTGGACCAACTAAATAGTGTCTAGAAAGAAACGACTTCGAGCTAGTAAAAATAGAAGCCGAATAGTCAGGAAACCAGATTGGAAGAATAGCCGTTCCAGGGAGGGGTGGATTGATCGAGACTTTCAACTTCTTGCCAGATAGGGAGCCGACATCTATGAGTTTCACCCTTGGAAACGGGAAGAAGAAATCACGTGTGTAAGGCAAAATCAAAGCCTCAGTGATAAAAAGCAGTGTATTGTAAATATAGAAAATTTGTGTTAGTGTAATAATTTTTTAGTGAATTTATTTGTGTATGATAAAAGAATACAGAATTGTATTCAAAATGTTACCAGTGTATAAGGTAAATCATGTGTATGTGTATCAAGAAGTGTCATTGTGTGAAATGGGATTAATCAAGATGGCTTAAACACATTGAGTGGGCGAAAATGAAACATCGCTGGAAATTTCGGTCGGTGACCGACATATCATGTGAGTAACCATTTCATTATGTTATGTGTTGGGGAATATTTGTGTACAATACACCTGAGAATGAGAAAATAGGGATATTTTTGAATAACAAATAACAGAATAATAGCGCGATATGAACGATACAAATTGAAAAGTCTAAGATAATTCTGTGAAATGGATAAATCCCTTAGGGAAAATGTATGAAATAAAATATCAGTGTAGTTGATAAATGATTTAATTATATGAAAGCAAGCGTAATAATAATAATAATAATAACAATTATATAAATGAAGATTATGATGAATTATATGAAAATAGTAGCTTTTGAGCTCCTTTAAAAGAATAAATACATGTTGTGAACAAATGTTATTAAGATAAAGCGATTATTGCACGGGAGAGGATTAATATAAAATTGAGATGTATAATCAAATGGTGATTTTTGAATGTAACAGTTCTTTGGAAGGCAACTTGGCTAAATAATATGTAATCGGGGGTAAGCGCATTAAAGAATTTTGTCACGCTAGGAATGCGTTAAATATACTTGGTAAATTTATTATGAGGGGCAGTTGGTCGTGGTAATTGAGCTATAGTAAGTCCTCTATATAGTGATGTGATCACGAGGCCGTTGTGTGTATATGGTAAAAGGGTGCGAAATAGTTATTGTATTATGAGCGCAGGTTCAAGGCTGAGGCCACTATAAGTCGCTAATGTATAAATCCTCCAGTATGGGATATGGTTCCCGAGGCAGTTGAAAGAGTCGAACATAGATTCGTCTATTTGTTGATGCCCCTAAATATTTGTTGTTGTATTGAATTACTCTTACCCACCAATGAGGATACTTCATAATTAATAAATGCCAAGGTTACGAGAATGGTCTAATGAACCTAAATAAGTTGTTAAAATAAGTGAATGAAAAGCCTTGCTTCTTCAATGAACTACATTTAAGAAACAGTTGTATGAAGCTAGGAGTCGTTTGTCCCGTGTGGGCGTAGACCGTGAAGTCTCCCTCCCTGCAATAAATCACGGTAAGTGGCCAGGCCAGACCCATCGCCATTGATGTTGTGGTAGGTTTGAATAGCCGTCTGTTTTGAAGTTTTAATACACAGAGTGTTTAGAGTTTGTTTAACGACCCGGTCTTCGAACCGAGGTTCTTGTAGATGAAAATTACCGCTTGCAAGTTCAGATCGTTGCTCTCTATTGATATGATGGTCTTTTAAGACAGATAATGATAAATCCCTAATGTAATGTTATATAATGGAGTGATTCACGAGCTTAGTGAAGACAATTAGATTCCGGGAGTGATCTTAATTTTCGACATGTTGAAGTAGTCTTCAGTAGCTCGGGAGTACGCAAATATTTTCCCAATCACAGTAGTGAATTGTTGATTTGAGAGAGGTGGTAACATGAGAACATTGTGAAAGCCCAAAGTTTAAGTAAATGAGTAACGGTACTTTAATAAGAATTATATATTGTTTTAATTATAAAATACTCATATAAGTGATAGTGATGGGTTGTGAAAAAAGGATAACACAGTTTATATTGACATTGTGGTGTTTGAAGCCATATTTTCAGTGTTGCCTTAGTAAACAAGAGTTTAGTGCTTTTCAGTCGGTCAACACGAATGTACCCAAAAGAGATGGGTTATGCCCTACTCCTGAAATAAATTACATGAGATTAATAAAACACTAGGATGACCAGTTTCGATCGTCAAGCGATCATCATCAGATCCATTACACTTAGGCTACAAAATCTATGTTTGAAATACAGGTGAAAATATTTACAATATGTACAATTGTTTAGTTGCAGTATTGGTACTGCAACTGTCAGTGTATGCTAAATGCAGTATATATGTTCGGTGAAATGCTAAATGGTGATAGCTATCCGTAGATTTTACTTTAGAGAGATTATATGGTTGTAATCTATGGTTAAACTATAAAATTTTAGGCTAACTACTTATCTAATTGTCTTCCGTACACCAGCTACTCGCAGTTTTTGTGAGTTCAAGTGAGCACAAAAACTGCGAGTAGCTGGTGTACGGAAGACAATTAGATAAGTAGTTAGCCTAAAATTTTATAGTTTAACCATAGATTACAACCATATAATCTCTCTAAAGTAAAATCTACGGATAGCTATCACCATTTAGCATTTCACCGAACATATATACTGCATTTAGCATACACTGACAGTTGCAGTACCAATACTGCAACTAAACAATTGTATATATTGTAAATATTTTCACCTGTATTTCAAACATAGATTTTGTAGCCTAAGTGTAATGGATCTGATGATGATCGCTTGACGATCGAAATTGGTCATCCTAGTGTTTTATTAATCTCATGTAATTTATTTCAGGAGTAGGGCATAACCCATCTCTTTTGGGTACATTCGTGTTGACCGACTGAAAAGCACTAAACTCTTGTTTATATTGAAAAGTATCAAGCCTATTGGAGCTCTGGATGGTATTGAAGTTTAAAAGGACACTATATGGAAGTGAAAAGAAATATAAGTTTGTTGGTTTATGAAAACCATTTATTATGATTTAACCTTTGTTTTATTATGTATTCCTTGTTCACTCTGAACAAGTTAGAATTGGGTCAGTATTTTATTTGTTTAATTTGTAGTAGCGCCATATATTTGTTTAATTAAATGTTTTATAGTAGGAGTTGATTTTGTTTACTTATTTCGGAAGTGTATCCTCTATTTAATCCAAAATGTGTAAGTCACAGAGTGGGAGAACATAACATAACCCCGATAATCCCGATTTGAGCATTGCTGGCATACTGTGATTTGCATATTTCATCCTAAAAGGGCACAATAGGTCGCATTTAAGTTTTGATAAGCAATTTCTAAAAGCTCTCTCTGGTGAAAGGCTGGGGAAGTTTGGCGGCCAACAGGTGGATGGCAGTGGTATAGTCATTAATAATTTCAGTGAGGTCTTGGGTGCGCGTGAAAATCTCTTGCTTCAAGGCAAAGGTGACATCTTGCGGGGTAAAGCGGTCTTTTATCGAGACGACAAATTCATCCCACGAGTTGTAAGAGAAAGGGCAAGTGCGATGCCATTGTAAGGCTCTCTCCGACAAAACAATGGGGATTTATGTCGTAACAACGACACAATTCCTCGACACGCTGGATGAAACTAAAAACGGAAGAAGTATTGTCCTCTCCCGAAAAGGTAAGATTTCATTTGTTCACAATAGCAGCGACATTTATATTGCGACCACCACTACCAGCAGGGGCGGGAACGCAAACACTCGGCTGGGGGTCAAAAATAAGTACGGTAACTTTGAATCTGTATCAATGAGTTTTGAACGGAATCTCTCAAAACAGTAGGTACGGCCAAAGACTCAAACCCATGGTCTAAATTCATTTCTTTCTTAACAGGAGGTAAAATAAATCCGTCCGTGACACTGAAAAATATGAAATAAACAAGAGAGGGAAATCAAACAATTTCTATCACATTAAAATCGTAAACATAACCCCCAAAAGGTAATTAAAATTGGTTACAATACCGTAATGCATCTAATTCCAACGATGCGATGTACTCACTGATATGGTGCACTGATCACCTCGGAGCTGAGTCCTTTGGATGCGTTGTAATACAAGAATACAACACCACCTTTCCTTGGAGTTGAGGGGAAACACTTCAAGGCTTTAAACTCAGAGGGAAACAAATTTTAATAAAATTCAAATGAGGAGAAAAATAATAATAACTTAAGAGTGGGACGATTTCGCTCCTAACCTAGCTCTGACTACCATTTGCGCTGAATGCGTTTTACACTGTACTACTTAAGACGACTTAAAGCAAAGATAATGAAAAGGATCTCAGTGGAAGACGACCGATGGTAGGGAAATAGGTAAGTGGGTAAATCAGGATCTATTTTGGTTTACCGCTGGACCCTGGTTTGCAAAACAAAAGAGAGGAAGATATCCTTAAATTAAAACTGAATCAACATGAATAAAATTGCTTAGGGCAAAATCAAAATAAATTGAATTCGAATGATTATTGCACTAACACCATTGCACTTATACAGAGGCATAATATTTTCACGATGATAACTGTGTTCCAAAGGGTAAGTACATTAAGTTTGGTTCATATCTGTGAAACGATGTAGATTTGTGCCAAAGGTCCTAAATGCAGCGAATGGAGTGGTCTGTCCGAAATTTCATGTAGACTGTGTTACTCGTCGGGTTCTGAAGGGTAAGTATGTAAAATTGGGATCAGATCGGTGAAACGGTGTAGATTTGTGCCAAAGGGCCTAAATGCAGGTAATGGAGTAGTTTGTCCAAAACTTCAAGTAGACAGTTTACTAGTCGGGTTCCAAAGAATAAGTATGTGAAATTTGGTTCAGATGGGTGAAACGGTGTAGATTTTTGCCAAATGGCCTAAATGCAGAGAATTGAGTAGTCTGTCCAAAATTTCATGTAGACAATGTTACTCGCAGGGTTCTAAAGAGTAAGTATACACATTTTGGTGTAGATCGATGAAACGGTGTAGATTTGAGCCAAAGGTCATAATTGCAGGTAATGGAGTGGTCTGTCCGAAATTTAAAGTGGACAGTGTCTCCCGCAGGATTCCAAAGGATAGGTATACAAATTTTGGATCAGATTGGTGAAACGGTGTAGTCTTTTATAAATAACAGACTAACCGTCAAACATTGAGCTTTAAATAATTACTAGCAGTATTGCCTGGCTTCGCCCGGTGGATTTATTTGTTTTATGGATGTATACGAATACTACAACAGAACTGGCACATGATACTTAAACTAACAGAAAAAATATATATAGGCCTAATATAACTTTTTGTGGTGGTGGTAGTACGAGTGATAAGTAGTACAGTATAATGGACGTAACTTCCAGGTCTTTTTCCCGTAATGAAAATAATGAACAGGGGAACGCGTATTTACTAACTACAGAACTGACATATGTAATTTAAAAACGAATTGAAAAATATTATTAGAAAGAGGAGTAAGTGAAATAAATGACACTGCCTAGGGCCTATATCTCATTGGCTGTTAGAAATGTAGAAACCAACAGTGTCATCATTTGTCGCATAGCTCCATAGAAAAATAATCAGAAAACTTTGGAAAACTTCGGCTGTCCCGAGCTCCTGAGATAGCAATAGTCCTATTTATCGCCACATAGCGCTCACGGATGATCGGAATAAATGAAAGTAAATTTGATAGCACCAGCGCTTATTGCAATTGATAACCTCAATGTATTGCAGCAACACCATCGCACTTATACAGAGGCATAATATTTTCATTATGATAACTGTTTTAAGGGGCCTAAGAAATATTTTTGCACTAATTTCTCCCCGTAACTGCAATTTATAAGTAGCGCAAGATGTAACCATTTTTGCAATTCTGCACCAGAGCACGGGTAGGGGCGACGTGATGCAGTCCGCATTGCCAGCCAACAATAGACGTATTGAAATATTCTTACAGTTACACTACTACGGAGATGAATGGTTCTAGGTTCTTAAAACGTGGTTTTCAAGTTCCTCTTTTCTGTTATTCTAAATATAGGGAATGGAGAATGTTTTCCAAAATATCAGCAGGGATTTATACCTTTTTATGCGCATATTTTTATTTGTTTTAAATACATCATAAGTAGCTTTATTTCGCTTCGTTCCTTTTATTTGTAATTTTAAGTACTCCTTCTTTCATCCTTTTGATTTTCGTGAGTCTTACCATAGAACGATACCATGACACAGTTGCCTGTAATTTATGCACGAATTGGCGGATTAAGGGTCAAATGCCTGGTTGATTCTGGTGCTCAGGTCAGTCTAGTATCTTAGGCCTTGGTATGAAAGAAGGGGTAGAATTATGATGCACCTATAATTCCGGTCCCTCAGATGAAAGTACGTGGCGTTATTCCTGAGCGTGCGTGACTTGAAAAACACAGGCATATTTAGAGCTGGAAATTCTGGAGCACACTTTTGATCAAACTTTCGTGATTTTGCCGAAGCTAAAATTCAACATCATACTTGGATCAAATTTCATATGTGCCCATCAAGCAAAACACTATCAGCTTTAAGGATATCGAAGGAATGAGGAAAGTTTGACTAAATATGGATGGAGTCACAACAGGAAATGAGGCAAACACTTGGTTGCTCGAGGCTATTAACGAGGAGACAGAAGAAAAATTACTGGAGCTGGACACTGATGCCGTCACTACTGCGATTGTGGAGCTGGAAGAAGAAGAAGGCGTCGAGATATGGGCATTGTTGGTTGAAGAAGATGGCAACACGGACGACTTCGAAGAACAACTACACGAGCGGCTGAAAGGAGTGCAATTAAGGGGTGCAGAGAAGGAGAGACTTGAAAACATACTCAGAAGACATCGGGAGGTTTTTGATACAGTACCTGGGAAGATCTTAAACTTTAAATATTCTATGCAAGTGGATGATTGGTCCCCATTTCGAAGCAAATGGTATCCAATACCAGAAAAACACCATAGTCAAGATAAACAGATAATTGAAGGGATGCTACAGGCTCGAGTTATACGGAAGACTCCCACACCTTTTCTTAATGCAATTTTGGCTGTTTCCAAACCCAATGGTTCTATTAGGCTCTGCCTGGACGCAAGAATGCTCAATATCCGATTGTTGCCAGAATATGATCAAACGCCGTTAATAAGTGACGTATTAAAAGGATTTAGAGGAAAAAGCATATATTCTAGTGTGGACTTGACCTCAAGTTTTCACCACATTGAGTTAGATGAGAAATCTCAATTGTTGACAGGTTTCTTGTTCGACAATCAGACTTTCACTTTCTGTAGAATGCCTTTTGGGGTCAAAACAGCTGGTTGTGCCCTAATAAGAGCTTTAGACCGCAACCTACAGTAACTGATGAGGTTAAAGTGATGACTGTCAGGTACATTGATGACATATTGTTGGCCTCTGACACCGTTGAAGAACACATGAACAATTGGATAAATTATTGGAAAACCTTCGCAATTGAAACTTCAAAATTAACCGCAAGAAGTCTCGTTTCTTCAGGGAGGAAATATTGTGTTTAGGCCATGTAATTGATAGAGAGGGTGTGAGACCGAACCCTGCCAAAATTGAAGCAATCAAGAATTTCCCCACACCAACCAGGGTGAAACATGTTCGTGCTTTTCTTGGAGTTACGGGATTTTTCAAAGAAAATTGCACGGGGTACACTGAGATGGTAGCCACTATGCAGGAACTCCTCAAAAAGAATAATAAGTGGCGTTGGAATGACAGTTGTGAGAAGTCCTTCCAAGCTACAAAACTCCTACTGCAGAATTGTATTGAATTGGGTTACCCAGATTTCAGTCGCATGTTTGTCATCCAAGCTGACGCTTCGTTTGTAGGAATTGGAGCCATGTTATTCCAGGAAATCCGAGTAAACTTCAGAACCGGTCTCACCTAGCATTTGTAAGTCGCAAATTACGTAAGCACGAACGCAATTACACGGTCACAGAGCTGGAGCTTCTGGCTATACTTCACGCACCGCAGCAGTGGAGAAAATCGTATTTGGCTACCCCTTAACAATAAGAACGGATTACTAGGCTCTAACGTTCTTATTTAAAACTACCATGCTCAGTGAAAGGAACACCAGATGGTCAATTTATATCCAACAATTTGACATCGAGATCGAGCACTTCCCTGGCAAATTAAAAGTTATACCGGACGCTCTCAGCAGGAATCCTGATGCGGAGGTTGAAGAGGAAGCTGTAGTAAATCACATTGAATTAACTGACAAGGACCACAGGTTTCTGGATGAATTGAGGGAATTACCCAGAGAACAAGAGGCTGAACCTTGGATGCTGCAGATGATACGGTACATTAAAAAGAGAACTACAGGCAGGAACGCCAGCACACCGGGAAGCTCTACAGAAGGATGGAAAGTACATGTACTTGAACGGCCTACTACTCAAATTTGTTGATGAGGGACATTCTAAATTACGGATCTTGGTACCAGCTTCATTGCAGCGTGGATTAACCTGGCACGTGCATGAAAGTCTTGGGCATATCGGTTTAGATACGTCGGAAGCGACCATCGCCGAAGCATTCACGTGGCCTCGAATGAGAACAACCATATGCGAAGTCATTAAGACATGTGGTGCCTCTCAGCGCACAAAACCAAACAACTATTTAATGAAACAGTTTCCTAAACCTTTACTGCCGCAGAATCCTTGTGAGCTACTTGCGATTGATAGCTACGGTCCGATTCCTTGGAAGGAGAGGATGCCGACATCTACAGGTTTGCTTAGATGTATTCTCTAAATTCGTGGTTTTGTGCCCCATTCAAAAAAAACTACGAAACAAGTTTTAAGCTGCATTAGAAATAAAGTAATTCCGACCATGGGAAAAACTGAGTTCCTATTATCTGACCACGGGAGGTACTTCACCAGTAATGAATTCAAGAAGGGAATGGTAGATCTTGGAATAAAACATGTTTTATCTTCGATAAGGCACCCTTCCGCGAATCCTTCGGAACGCGTAATGAGGAATTTTTGGATTTTTTTAGAGTATTTGTGCCAAATGAACTTCACAAATGGGTAGATCGTGTGAAGGATATTGAGATTTTTATTAATACTACGAGACACGAATCTATGGGTCAGATACCCATGGTTTTGCACCACAACAGAATACCGGAGAGATCGTGGGATAATGTTATCACTTGCCCACGTGATCCCGTGTCAGCACATGATTTAAGAATCCAACATACTGTCACACACATGAGAGCTCTAGCAGATCGAAGATTGAGAAGAGTATGAGGGAAGAGGTTCCACCGGGAGTTGGTTGAAGACGAGTTGGTCTTAATTAAGAAACCTCCGACATCTGATCCATCAAACAAGGTGTTTCACAAGTTCTGTAGCAGATTATTGGGACCGTTCAAGTTTGTCCAAAATGTTGGCAATAATGCAAGCAGAGTGCAGGAGTTGAGCACGTGTATGCAAGCAGTTTATAATATTGCCAACATGAATATTTACTATAAACCTGAGCAATGTGAGCCTAGAAGAAACGACATCGTAGACGCAAATTATGTGGATGAGTGAAAACGCACAATATATATGGGGCACGAGTGAGCCAGAGTGTGGAGAAGAACGTAAACATTGGTTTGTTTATAAGTTGTACGGTGAGCAGTCTTAGATAGCGATGTTGACATCTATTGTATGAGTGAGTGACGGCGAGACAGAGAGGGGAGACCCGTCTAAATTGAGGCGGCGAGCAGTTGGAATGTGCTCATTAGTGGCGAGTGGCCGAGCTCTGAATGACCGCAGGGGCGTTTTTTAGAAATGTAAAATTTGAGGGGGCATGACACTGTCTGACTGATGTACGTGATGGTAGTGAAAATTGACTTCTACCTAAGTTCAATTTCCACCTTTTAAGGGGTGAATGAAACCTTAAATTTATGCCTACATTTAAGTATTCAAATATATTATTTCTTCAGCTCTAATACAGCGCAGTTTAGGAAAAAGTTGGTCTTACTTGGAAATATCAGTCTGCAAGTTGAACAAAGTAATCCTGTCGATGTCGCCAGCTAGACAACGGCCGAGTTAAATATAGCCGATTCCAAGAATAAGAGAACGGCATTTGGCGAGCTGAATGTCCGTTGCCCCAAGATCAAACGTGAGGAGCTGAGTTTCCTTGTCTGGAGGAAGATAGAGCGAGAGCGAAGGATCCCAGCTAAGGACAGAGATAATGACCTAGGTGTGAGAGTGGGGGAAGGTCAGCACCCTGGTGACACAAATTATTTGAATGAACAACCAATTACAGCGAGACGCCACTTTTTGGCGCGGAAGAGTTTGCCCGCCAATTCGTGAAAAATTGTGTTGCCACGATGCGAATTTCTGTACGTGAGTGTCAATTGAATGTGCTGGTTTTTATGAGCTGTTTGAGATGTGTCTTAAGTCTGTGCGACTGTTATTAATATTTTTGCGGAGCGACCTACCCCTTCCTACTGGTGTCTTGTTAAAACAAATAAATACTAGGTCTGTGAATAGGCGCTACACACCACTTCTGTTTGAGCTGAGGTTCTACTCGTCTCCAAGAAGAAAGAAATGGACCATGTCATATCCTACGCTATGATGTCTAGTATCATGGGCTAGATACAATGATGGATGATGACGACGGTGCTGTCACGGCACCGGGCAGATCTGGAAGTGTTGAGTACTAATTAAATGTATTTAATTTTGGACGGGTGGAATCATGATAAATATTGGGGAATTTGTCTTGTATATAATTTTTGCTTCGCTGTGCGTAAATGTAAATTCGTTTTGCTGACATAATTATTTCTTTGCATCACGTGACATTTTGTTGTAAATAGTAGATTTTTCTTGTGTCTTTTTCTCGTGGCTTTAGCCTTTGTTTTATTAGAGTGTTTGCTTTCATGTTGCTCACGCACATGAACGCGAAGCGCTATCGAGATTATTTACGGCTGAAATGTTGGATGGGGGCGATAAATGGATCTGTGTTAAATAATAATGTTAGACATTGGGGGGAATTTTCCGTCTTTTGATTTATGATTAATCAGGCAAATGCTAGTATTGTTTATGCTTTGTGCAACTTTGGTTGTCACAGAAGGCCGTCTGCCTGTCTGTAGTCATATCATTTTTGGTATTTTGTTTTGGTTATCTATTCTTGGTCTGGAATACATGTGGGGTCATTCTGGTCAAGCCTAGGGGATGATGTGTGTGCTTTGTGTGATATTTCTTCGATTGGTGAGCAGGTTTTGGACATGGTGATCCAGTCATCGTTGTTACTAATGTGTTCAGTCTGCGTAACCCGAGGGGCGCATGTGCTGGCGCATGTGCTGATATTTGAATCTTGACACCCAAGGGGGTTTGTCAAGAATATGATGGTTGTTGATGTATTTAGTCTCGAGCTTCCAAGACACAGGAGGCTATACGATGAATTCAGGCATGAGGCTTGAATATTGTTCACACACAAAAGCACGTTTGAGAGCTTGAAACGACCTTAGTACACACATCCTGGAATGTTGATAGCGATAGCTCGAGCGCTATGCGTTCTTGTTGTTAATGAGTTAAATGTCTTGCCTGATAAATTGTAAAATATTTCTTGAATTAAATGGGGAGTTATCCATACTGCTATCTAATTAGTCTCAGGCCGTATTAATCGAAGTGTTCCTTGCAATTATTTTATTCGCCTGTTGAGGCATGTTCTCGTTGTTGTTGTTGTTGGCTTGGCTGGCTTGCTGCCAAGTCTGGTAAAATGTCAATTTAAAGGTAGCATACGGTGGACCAGATTCTTGTATGTCACGTGGTTGCTTTGCGTGGATTTGTATGACTTAAGACCGCCTGAGCGGCTGTCGATAATTGTAAATATACAAGTCGTGTATTATTGTTGTTTATATAAGGGTTAGACTGTGTCAGCGTATTTAATTTTGTGTTAGCCATTTAGTGTTTGTATTCCCATAATTGTCATGATCTCCAACTCGCAGAACGAGAATTCATGACTTAATCGTTTGATCGAACGGAAGTGAATTCTCGTCAAGTATTCACATATTTCACTGCCCGACAGTGCACACATATCACATAAACATGTTCTTTGTAATTATTATAATCTTGTATTTTTATTCATTCTAATTTTCATTGGAGGTGACGTGTTGGTTCACCCCGTGATTTCAGCTGTCTATGCTGCTTGAATTTTGAGTTTAGATTAGTGTTGGACTGATGTAATTTTTATTTTGACGGCTGACTTGGTCAGATTATACTTTGGGAGCAGACTCGTGCGGGATTTCCCAAGTCCTTGAGCGGGATTGTTGACACAGTGTCTGATGCTAAGAGTCTCATATGGGCTAATTGGTCACTCGCAAGTCACTTGTGGCAGGGCTATGACCCATAACTTCATATAAGGGTGGATCTAATTTGTTTATTTGTCAGATATTTATATAAAGTGGTGAGAGTTGAGTGGTCAGATTTAGCCATTTAAGGTAATTCCATGTTAATGGTAAGTTAACGAGCATATTCTAAATTGAAAACCGGCTATAAGTGAACTGATGAAAGAAACAAAGAAAGACATTTCCATTCTACTCAACGAAATAAAATGCAAACCTTCCACCGCACTAACGCCATCTAGGAACTGCTTGGACCTCCATTTCCACATTGCTACCTTGCCATTGAATAGTTTACCTGAGATCCAATAGATGGCAAGATACATACAGTTTTGTATGGAAGTTTTATTTTTTGGAGCGAAAACAATATTACGAGGTTTAAATAATATGATCGTTTCTTAATATCAGAATTATTGCTTTACGGCCCTCGGTTATGAGTAGATTGGGTTTCAGCCTGTACAAGCATGGTGGACAGAAGTAGTAGCGTCTAACACTGGTTGTTGTTTCCGATGATTACTTGAGATATTCTGGAGCATAATTATAAAGGAAGGGAAATACATATGACCCTATTCCTGGCAAAAGTTTAAAATGATACGAACAATGTTTTTAGGAGAACTGACATTTTTGTGAATGGATAGCTTCATAGGACGTGCTCACCCCAGTTGTCCCCGTAGCGTAAGCGGTTTCAGTGCATGCTTTAATTAATTAAGCCGCGTCGGCAGGATTTCGAGACCCACTACGAATTTTTTTAAATTTCCGTATTCGACTTTCATGGTATTACGACTTATTTAGTAATGTGTGCGATTTCTTAAAATGTCACTGTCATAAAAATATTTTATATGCATATGGATGAAAGTTCGCGTGAAACTCCGAAACAAACTGCCATTGTGAGATGCGCATTCCCGCCACGTTAAGGATGATTTAGGGAGTTGAGTGGCCAGATTTGGCCATTTAACGTAATTCCTTGTTAGTGGTAAGTTAACGAGCATATTCTAAATTGAAAACCGGCAATAAGTGAACTGATGAAAGAAAAAAGAAAGAGATTTGCATACTATTCAACGGAATAATAGGCAAACCTTCCATCGCACTAACGCCATCCGGCAACTCCTTGGACTTCTATTTCCTCGTTGCTACCTTGTCGTTGCATAGTTCACCCCATATCCAATAGATGGCAGGATACATATAGTTTTGTATGGAGGTTTTATTTTATGGAGCGAAAACAATATATATTACGAGGTTTAAATAATATGATCGTTTCTCAATATCAGAATTAAGCTTTACCCCCGTCGGTCATGCGCAGATTCGGTTTCAGCTTGGACAAGGATGGCGGGCAGAACTCCTGGTTGCAGGTAAATAAACATATCCTAAATAGTAACAAGACAGAAGTAATACATCGTCGTTGTTTTTAAGAAACCTCTCATGTGAGAAAATCATAATTTTTCAGGAGGAAGAAAAAACGAACTCGGTGCGAATGAACCATGATATTGTTGAATTTATTGATCAAAAACATTGTATTATGCAAAAATACACACTGTCAATTAAAATGCATCAAACATATAATTGGTATTACTTAATACATTTGATTTTATACTAGAATTGTCACATAGGATATATCAAACGGCTGATTTGAAGTACATAGGAGCTTTCGTTAAAAGGCTGATAATACTGGTTCCTGTAAGCCTATTGACATTTGTTATTGTTTTAATGTCAAATTTTACATTTTATCATAATTATGTATAGCCTCGATGGGTGCATTTAGTAAAAATAGAAATATTTCCTCCAAAACATGGCCGTGTAAATTTTCTTTTTTCTTTTAATGTTTTGTTCAATGTCCAATGCTACTCCACATCATTTTATGTTAGGATATGATTTCAACTCAAGTTTCATTAAACTTGCATTAAACTTAATAGTACAGTACAAATAATATTTTCAAAGCTTATGATAACTTTTATTCAATATTATTAGGCACAACTTATTTTGAGAATAGCTCTAATCCTTCGACATGATTTAAATCATAAGAACCTTTTAGAATCTAGGTTTTAATAATATCGTTAATCATTATCTAAATTTCCCTTCCTAATTACAATAGGTGTCGAAGAAGAGAATCACCACGTTTTCAATAGCAGCCTTCATAATACCTAAATTCAAATCTGCCTTTCCTAAATCCTTCAAGTAACATGCCGGTACAGTCGATCTAAAAAATTCAGTATATTGACGAAACTTACAGGGTAATATTAACTCCCAGATCTGTAAATTCAAGTTTCTACTTCTTTTTCTTATCTGGCTTGAAGGGAAGGCTGTCATAGAAAGCATGATGATCCTTTTCTATGACTTCTTTCATTTCTTGTAAATGTCTGAATTTGGATTCATTGATAGGCAATGGTCCATTGTATAACGCTCGCGCATAACAGGGAACACCGGTAGACCTTCTTCTCTTTTGTGGCAATGGTTCATAGAGAGCAGTATGATCGTTCTTGAAAAGAATTTCACCATTTGGGAAATACTGTAGCACACAGGAGGTTTCATAAAATCAACGACGATATTTCCATTTAAATAATTCAAGTTTGGATGATAATGACCACAACTCTGTCAAGCTATTGGGGTTATATTTAGAGTGCAACTTAACTTGGAACACACATACTCAAAATCTATGTATGAAACTAGCTAGAGTGATATTTTTACTTCGAAGACTTAAAGAGTCAGTCAGTAGTAGTAAGATGATGTGTGCATACTATACCTCCTTTCATTCTCATATAACATATGGCACAATGTTATGGGGTAATTCAACAGGGGCTCAAGATGTGTTCAAGTGGCAAAAGAGGGCGGTAAGATGTATTAAAGGTAAGGCCCCTCGGGAATCATGTAGACCGCTTTTTCAGGATCTTGAAATTTTAACTCTCTCCTCATTATACATACGAAGTACGTCCAGAAAATAAGTTCCGTTTGTTAATAACATTAAATTGTGTACAGATACAGAAAATGTATTTATTGCACAAAATTCTACAACCCTTAAACTACTTTTCCACATAACTGCCGAAATGTTGCAGGCATTTGTCGTAGCGTGGCACGAGTTTTTGTATACCTTCATAGACGTGTGCCGCCTGTGTCTTCAACTAGTTGTACGTTCCGCTGCAGCGCAGTTCCGCATATGCACGGTAGACGCTCTGTATCAAGGAGAAGAAACGTACGCCATTTGGAGAGCGCTGTCAGACACGTACGCGTTGTTGTGCATGTTTACTCGTACAATGTCAGTGTTGGTTGAAAATCCCGCCGCTTGTAAAATCAGATCTGTGATTCGTTTTCTGAATGCTAGGAAAGTGAAACCAATTGAAATTTATCGGCAAATTTGTGAAGTGTATGGACAAAATGCGATGAGTGATTCAATGGTGAGAAGATGGGTCTGACAGATCCGGGAACACCGCAGGTTTACAATTAGTGCTCTCGCTATGGAATTTCCCCAAATCTGACGAAATTGTTACGGAACAACTGAACTTTCGTAAACTTTGCCGACGTTGGGTACCAAAGATTCTTACGGAGCAACACAAAACAAAACGGATGGGTAGTGCACTTCAGTTTTTGACCCGTTACAATGAAGGCGGCGAAGAATTTCTGACACAGATAGTCACAGGAGATGAAACTTGGGTTTCTTACGACACCCCTGAAAGTAAGCGGCAATCAATGGAATGGAGGCACACTTCATCCCCAGCAAAGGTTAAGCCGAAATAAATCTTGACACCTCGGAAAATGATGTGCACAGTGTTTTGGGACTGGAAAGGCATCTTACTCATTGATTTCTTATCGCGTGGTCAAACATTCAACGAAGATGCTTACTGCGAGACTCTTAGGAAATTGCGCCGCGCAATACAGAATAAGCGCCGAGGGTTGCTGTCAAAAGGTGTTGTTTTTCTTCACGACAACGCACGACCACACACTGCAAATGTGACGAAAAACCTCCTTCAGGGATTTGGCTGGGACGTGTTTGACCACCCTCCGTACAGTCCTGACCTCGCTCCTAGCGACTTTCATCTGTTCACACATCTCAAGTCTTTCCTTGGCGGTCAACACTTCAACAATGACGACGAGCTGAAAGAAGATGTTTCCGACAGGTTGAAGACAAAGGCGGCAAACTTCTATGAAAAAGGTATCCAAAAACTTGTGCCACGCTATGACAAATGCCTGCAAAAGTTCGGAAGTTATGTGGAAAAATAGTTTAAGAGGTGTAGAATGTTGTGCAATAAATAATTTTTCTGTATCTGCACACAATTTAATTTTATTACCAAACGGAACTTACTTTCTGGACGTGAATACCAAAGAAAATCTTAGTGACCTAACAACTCGTAAAAATGTACACTCTTATGACACAAGAAATAGAAACGATCTAGATTTACCCCATGTTAGGCTGAGGAAAACACAAGAAAACTACAAATATAATGGAATTAAATTATACAATAAACTACCTATCAGAATAATATTATCCATTTCAAGTCCGTATTGAATATGTTTACTAATAAAACTATTTTTTTAATAAACTACCTAATCAATTCAAGGATATGTCCCTAAATAATTTCAAATGAACTCTCAAAAAATGGTTAATATCCAAGAGCTTCTATTCAGTGTCTGAATTTGAAGAAAAAGTAACACTCTTTCAAGGTGGGATGTGAAAAATAATGTCATCCTAAATTACCAGAAATATATTGTATATAACTCCATAGATGGTTTCATAGCTAAGTTTCGTGTAATTTTGTTGTTGTAAAATTACTGTTATGTTTTATGTTAGGTCTTGTATATAGTTGTTAATTTAATTTAGTGTATTTATTTTATATTCATGATTTTGTATATTTGTGTGCATTCTGACTTTGTCCATTGCAATACTTAATTGCCTAAAGACATTAAAATTATTCTATTCTTGTAGCGTCTAGCACTGGTTGTTTTTCCGATGACACAGCCCTGAAATACTGTGATGCCCAACAGATTTCGGGGTGGAGACATATGTCGTGGGAGAACGGTGTGTGGGTTTCAGTGGAGTTGACCCCCACAATTTCTTTGGCAAGATCTCCCACATTCCTACGCAGAAAAAAATGGTAACCTTGCTGTCTTTTGTAGAGCTATAGTGGGTAGCGCTTGTAATAGTAGTTAGCGGTAGTTGTAGCAGTAGAAGTAGTATTTAGCGGTAGTTAGTGGTTGTAGTAGTAGTAGTATTTAGCGGTAGTTAGCGGTAGGCGGTAATATTTAGCGGTGGTTAGCGGTAGTTAGTGGTAGTATTAGTAGTTAGCGGTAGTTAGTAGTAGTGGAAGTAGTATAGCGGTAGTTAGCGGTAGGTGGTAGTATTTAGCGGTGGTTAGCGGTAGTTAGTGGTAGTTAGCGGTAGTTAGCGGTAGTTACCTGTAGTTAGTAGTAGTTAGCGGTAGTTCGTAGTAGTTAGTAGCAGTTAGCGGTAGTTAGTGGTAGTTAGCGGTAGTTAGTAGTAGTTAGCGGTAGTTAGTAGTAGTTAGCGGTAGTTAGCGGTAGTTAGTGGTAGTTTGCGGTAGATAGTGGTAGACGCGGTAGATAGCGGTACTTAGCGGTGGTTAGCGGTAGTTAGTAGTAGTATTTAGCGGTAGTAAGTTTCGGAGATATTTAATGCTGGTGAAACATTTCGCACAGCCGCCATATCGAATTGGTGAGTCGAGGTCGTCCGGATGATTTCTCTCTTTACTGTTCGCCGCTGCTTTCTTCTCTGCCCTCACGTGTGCTCCAAACGTGCAATTCATGCAATTCGCTGGAACCATCTCAATACAATTTAGGAGAAAACGGATATTCTTCCACTTCTTTCAGCCCTTCAAAATTACAGCCTCAGTCTTATGTGGTGCCAATCTTCTAGTTGTCTTAAGTTGTCCTGACTTTCTCGTTTCCTACCTCTTGTAAGAATTCGTCTCTTACGTTTGCAATCTTTTCGTTGCATGGCTATTTCATTAGTCCACCAATAAGGTACACGGGTTTCATGTTTTGTTTGTCCCCTCAATCGACTAGTCCTACAAGCATAGTTAAGAATAGCAGTTACGTCTTTTAAAGTTATCTGCGCTATATCCACAGATTGCAACATCCATTCAATTGTAGTCATAAGAATCTCCCAATTGTACGTCCACACCGTTTTTATTATATCCGTGAGCTTCTTGAAACCCTTAACTTTAAAGTAAATAAAACGATGATCACTGAGAGATTCATATTCCAGAACTTCCCAGTCCGCAATATAGGATGCTATACCCTCTGGAAAACGTTGGAGTAATTCCTGTATTATGCACAACCAAGTCTAAACTAGCTATCCAATCTGCCCAATATTCTCCCCTACGGTCAGCAGTTGGTGCTCCCCTCTGAGGGGACTTTACGTTGAGTTCTCCCAAATTAATGCATTCCTTACCTGTTGCCACACAGTCCTGAACTATAATGTCTACCTCAGCCTTGAAGCTATCAAAGGAGATATTAGGAGAGATATAACTACAATAAATGTGGCATTGTTGAAGTTGAATACATAACTATCTTTCTTCTGCCCTTATGCTTAGTACCTCCAGCTTGTCAATCCAAAAGAATGCTGCTACGTACATCTCTTGTCCGTGAACCAGCTATTGTTAGCTACTCGGTTTTTATTTGGCTCACTAACAAGTAATAATTCTACTTTCCTCTCCAAGGCTGTTGCGTACAAAAGGTCATGACTCTCGGGTATCCTCATGAGATTCGCTTGTATTATGTCCATTAATGATCGTTTAAAGATTCTTTCCCCTTGCTTCCAATACTATCTTTCTGTAATTAGGGCATTTCATTTGATCTGCGCGGTGGCCTTCTACTTGGCACGATGTGCAAAAAGAATTGTTTTCACACTGCTCTTGTCTCTTTTCAAATTAATACTTGGATTACAAATACAAAGGTAGGCTGGAATTGATATACAGTTAATACATGTACGTTTTTTATTTTAGACTTTAGATTTTAGCATTTACATTTTAGATTTTTGATTTTAGATTTTGTAAAAAGACCAAACCATAATGTTATTGATTGAAAATGTTTGGTAACTAATTATTAAAGAAAGACATATAAGGATTTTGTAATACTTGACATTATGTTTTCTATACTATATTTTGCAGATTTTAGATTTTAGAATTTAGATATTGGAGTTTAGATTTTAGGTAAAGACGAAACTAATATTGACTATTTATTAGACACTGGTATGTAGATAGAAAGATGATTAGACTTTATGTTAAGATGATTTTTTAGGTCTTGACTGGCCTGGCAATAGGAATTGACTAACCAGACATGAGTTAGTTACCACCGAAACACTTTGATGAATATGGATTTATTGACTAATGAGTAGGGTTTTAGAAAACTGTTTGCTAATTTTGGGTTATATACAACAGATGCTTAGAACTACTGAGTGACTATGTTTGCTAAACATGGCATTATACCAGAGGCGATTAGGATACTTATATAGCTCAGGCAAGGAAAGCATTTCTATAGAAAAGGAATCTGTTGACATTGAATATAGATTTAGGTATTAGGAAAGTCATATTTTGAAGGCCTTCGACTGAAGCGTGGCACTCTATGAAAGTGAAACCTGGACTATAGGTGTAGCAGAAAAGTAGAGAATTGGAAGTCTTTGAAATGTGATGTTACAGGAGAATAATGAAGATTAGATGGGTAAATAGGGTTACAAATAAAGAGGTATTAAGGCTAGTGGGAGAGGAGAGATGTTTCTGGCGACTGCTAATAAAGACAAGAGATAGGTTGGTATGACACATACTAAGACATCCAGGAATAAGAAGCTTAGTTATGGAAGGAAGGGTTGAGGACAAGAACTGTAGGGGAGACCAAGATTAGAATATGTTAAACAGATTGCCTTGGTTGTAGGGTGTGGCAGCTATATAGAGATGAAACGATTAGCTCAGGACTGGGAGGCACGAAAACTGCATCAAACCAGTCAAATGATTTTAAAATGCCTTTAACCCTATGTTAAACACCCAGTTTACAAGACTCATAGCTGCAGTGTTATGTTAAAACTAACAAGTAGTTCCGTGAAGAACTATACAGCCTATTTTCATATATCCTACTTATGTTAATTGCCACTATCAACATACAAAATTTCAGTTTGATTGCTGTAATAGATTCGTAGATATTGTGGTGTTTGAAGCCGTAGATATTGGGAACCGACCAAATATTTCGGATGGTCGCCATGTTGGAATTTATATATGTAGGTCCTAGAGTTATGCCCTGTTACATGAAGATTATTGTGTAAGTGTAGCATTCAAACTTCAATCGCATGATTAGGACACAAGAAGTAAAAAAGAGATTTTAAAATTACGCACAGCTGCCATCTTGTGGTTATGGAAACAATTGAAATAATTTAGATGCAAGTGGATTAACATTCGTATCAGGATTTACTGCACTCGGATGGTTAAATTGCGAGAAAAGTTCATGTGAATATTTATATTTTGCGTCGCCGCCATGTTGGATTTGTGATAACCAGGTTATTTAAAGTCCTAAAGGCGAACTTAAGTTCATAGCCCCTATGAACATAAAAAGAATTCAGTTTGATTGCTATAATAGATTCGTAGATATTCAGAGCCGTCTAAATAGTTCGGATGGTCGCCATGTTGGATTGTTAAATGTATAGGCCATAGAGTCATGCACCATTAACGGAAAATTATTGCGTAGGTTCATTATTCAAACTTTCACATCGATCGCATGATTACGACACAAGAAATAAAAACTTAATTTTAAATATTCGCACAGCCGCCATCTTGAGGTTATGTAAACAATTGAACTAAATTAGATACCAATGCATTACAATGTGTATAAACATTTCTTGCACCAGATTTCATTGCGTTTGGAACACTAAATCGCGAGAAAGGTCTATTTAAAATTTTCAAATTCGCTTGGCCGCCATGTTCGTTTTGTAGTTAACCGGTTTTTGAAAGTCTTATAGATGAACTTCCAGTAGTGCCCTTTATCTCCGTATAAAATTTCAGGGTGATACCGCTAATAGTTACAGAGATATAGAATGCCGGTGAAATATTTCGCACTTCCGCCATCTTGTGATTATGTAAAAAATTGAAAAATTGAACGAAGTTAGATGTCGGTGCATTACAATGTGTATAAGCATATACTGTACCACGTTTTATTGCGTTTGGTTTGTTAAATCGCGAGAAACGTCTATTTTAAAGTCGCAAATTCGCGTGGCCACCATGTTGGTTTTGTATTTACCAGTTTTTCAAAAGCTACATAGGTGAAATTCTAGTAGTTCCCTTTATCACCGCAATAAATTCCAGGGTGATATCGGGAATAGTTTCGGAGATATTGAATGGTGGTGAAATATTTCGCACAGCCGCCATGTTGAATTGGTGAGACGTAACAAAATTTGAAGGACACGGTCGGGGTCTTCCGGAATATTGCTATGAACTTACCGAGTTTCATTGAAATCGCTCCAGCCGTTTAGATTTTATTAGGGGGACACACACACACACCTCACACACACACACACACACACACGCACACACACACGAACAAAAGGTGATCTAATAAGCCTATTTTTTTTTTCAAACTTGAAAATAGGCTAAAAATTCTACATTTCAAAACAAGCAAGTGGTTTAGTCAATGTACAGTGGAAAGAGTGTATTGTTTAAGGCTACTATCTTTCCAAACATAGTCAGAAGCTGTTGATGGTTAACAAATGCATTAATAGTGAGGCATGGAGATAGTAATCAAGAAAGACAGACAATACCCATACAATATTTTATTCATTTAGTTTTTTTTACAATAGTTACACACTGAATACAACTCTTTCTCTTTACCATTGCTTGTTATAGTTTTTTAAACATAATGCTTGTTGTAGATCTTTTTTCCATAACTTTCTATTATTTCTATAACTTGGACGTTATTTGAGTTAGAATCATGAAACTTTGCACACTGATTAAAAAGGCATTGGTATTTGCTACTAAAATTAATCAGTTAATTTGGATAGAACGATTTGAAAAAAAATTGAATTTTGGTCACATAGATGTACCTTTTTCTCAGCAACGCTAAGGCCCTGGAACTTGTAATTTATTTTAATGGCTTCTATAACGTTCTAAATGCAATCCCTGGAGCCGTTTTTATATCCATGCCTATTTAGACTTTTTGAAAATGAGAGAACTTTTGAATTTAAAAAATTCACAAAAAATGCATACATATGAACCGCTGAAATCCATAAAAATATATATTTTGTTATTCCCTTCCAGTAAAATGTGTAACAATGTTTAACCTGTCTGTCTACCAAGTTTTGAATTGGTATCTTTAGTAGTTCAAGTGGGGGTCATCCGCAGCCCTGTTTGCAGAATCAATACGCCTCTTGTCGATGCCCTGTAGAATGTTCTCCATGAAGAAGCGAGCGACTCACAGCCGAAAAAGTAGTTCCGTGAAGAACTAAATAGCCTATTTTCATACATCCTACTAATTTTAATTGCTTCTATCAACATAAAAATTTTCAGTTTGATTGCTGTAATAGATTCGTAGATATTGAGAACCGTCTAATTTTTTCGGATTGTCGCCATGTTGGATTTTTATGTATGTAGGCCATAGAGTTATATACTTTTATATGACGATTATTGCGTAGGTTCAATATTCAAACGTTGACTTCGATCGTATGATTAGGACACAAGAAATACAAACTTAATTTCAAAATTTCGCACAGCCGCAATCTTGAGGTTATGTAAACAATTGGACTAAATTAGATAAGCCCGGTATATTTTTCTATGTATTCAATACAATAGATCTTTTAACTTTCTTGAACACTCTAGCAGACCTGCCCATTGTTTTTAATAACGTCTCTTGCAAATTTTGAAGAAATAACAACTCCCTACCTCGCACTGTATATCTGAAACCAAAACAAACTTTCCGCGGTAATCGCCAAGCCTGATCAACCGGAAGTGCGCGCTACAGCCTTCTTCAATATTCCCAAGTGTGATACCGCCAATGACGTAAAGTGTTCAGCAAAGATGGATAATAGCAATGCATTGAAAATGGGGTGTGGCACCTGACGTGCATATGTTGGGATTTTTTTTTTAATGGACTTGGGCATTGAATTCAACCAAATCCTTTTGGGAATAGATTTCTAAGGTAATAAGCTGGCAATTTCAGCAACAACAAAAAGTCATATTTCAGAAGGATTTTGTGCACGTCTCCCCAGAAAATAAACCTGGACAAAAAGTGCTCCAACCAAATAATCCTCACCCACAGCGTGAAATGATTATTTCATACCCTGTGCCAGTAGTTAACATAATATTGGCCCACTGTCAACATTGGCTAATCGCAAATTGGTGTGGTTTTGTACCCATACAAGGACCATGATAAACAGCAGTGCCCACTTCCAGCAGAACATATTTCTCAAATTGTAGGCCTGTGTCCCGGCTATAACTGAAGTTAGTTCAGATTGAGACATCAAATATGATCCCTAAGTCAAGGTTTATATTGTTACGTGCCACCCCCCTAGTGGCACTTTTGTTAACTGGATTACGGTGGGGTACAAAGCACAACACCAATTACTGCTTAAAGAAATAATTAACTTTATTGTGGCCAGAAAAATACACGAATCAGCAAATACAAGCAATTAGGAGCCTTACTCCAGTTTCGTCAAGTCTCTTCCTTGAGCGCTCTTGGCCCTTCCACTTGTCAACAAAACACAGAAGTTAATCCTGCCGCTAATGAGCCTAGTGGCCTTGACAGAACTACATGCAACTTCTTTCTAATGTGCGCCTACTACAGTACTTACGAGCACTTGCTGCGCGCTGTTCACCAGCTGGGAGAAACAATGTCACTTAATTTCGACACCACAATATCTGACACTCAGTGAAAGCACACTTACTCAGAACACGGCAGTCCCCTGTATGTTCCTCACTTCGCCGCTACACTAGGGGTTTCGCAAGTCACCACACTTCTGTCGCTCAGAATAAACGCTCACACTAGCTCGTAAAACACAACCACAACTGCTTCACGGGTCACTCTTATATAGCAGGCCGGTGACTCAATAAATGGTTCTAGATCCATCCAGGGTCCACGGCTTCTCGAGGTTTCCACCGCTGGTCCAGTCACGAATCTTCTGGACTATCCCTTTGTCTGTAGTAGCCCTGTTGCATAAGGCGCGCGCAATACAGGAGGCAAGCCACAGCCCAGCCCCTGGGGCAGTTGTGACTCAAGCGGCGAGCGATGACACAAACTCACAGCCGTAACAATATTATCATCTAATAGTGATATGGAATACATTTCTTCTACTCAAAGATAAAGAGCATGCACGGAGTACAGCTCAAGCCAGTCGCATTGCTAAAACAAAATCTTGAGCACTGCGATGTATATGGTTGGAATCAAGTTAAGTTGTATAGGAAAAATGAAAATGAGTTGAAGAAGCCTTGCCGGACTCAGCTGAAAGCCTCTTGGATGTAAATCAAGTCACAATAGTTAAACTTTAGGGCGACCTTTGACTTGAGCACTATAATACATTCAGGATCGACATAGCTTGCAGTAGGTTTTACGCTATGCACCTGTGCATGTTTAAAAATATCTCAATCTGGAGGTTAATAAGGTACCGTACCGTATTACCATAAATACAGTAGGCTATCTATAATCTACCTTAAGCAAATCCAAGAAGTTACCGGACTAAGAAACTACATATCAACGTGTCGGTCTACTAATCCCAAGCTTGAAGGTTCGCTCCTGGCCGCGGTAAGTTATTTTTGAAAGGCGGCAAAAATTACGACGCGCATGTCATACGATGTTGGCATGTCATAGAACCCATTTGAATTCAGTAGGCCGTGTTAATAGTGGCAAAATTATTCTCGGGAGTTTCCGCCAACTCCAAGTTCCTCATTTCTCTACTAGAAAGCGCTATAGTGTTCAAGGAGCTTAGATATCTAACCTCCTTGACTTTCATAGTGCTTCAAGGAACAACGAAATTCGACATGAAAACTACCCTCTGGGTGTCAAATAACAAAGCTTGCTCCCGGCACACGAGGCCATACGATATTATTATTATTATTATTATTATTATTATTATTATTATTATTATGAAAAATCAGCAACCAATCGTACCGTTAGGCTACTATTTGGTATCATTTTGTGACAACACACCGGTCAATGGACTGAATACTCGATTAATCTAGGAAATACATGTAGGTACTGTACCCGTATCCACATGGTCTTACCTGTTGAAATCCGATGGAACAGCTGGATCGTAGAATCTGGAAGTACCCGGTTAAAATAAACCCCCAAAAATTCTACCAACACGGATCAACCTGGGATAAGGACACATCAATAAAATAGAATGTGTTAAGAAAGCCCCTGTGGTAAAAGAACAAAGCTAGCTCAAAGAGAAATTGAAAAACTCTAAAATTAATCTCGGGCATATGGCTAACACATCCTGTTCTTATAAATCACTAAATCATTGAATATTTAAAATGTATTAATCAGTTTATTACCTCAAAACAAAGTATGTTGTAGATCAAAGTCTAAAATCTGCAAGACAAAAATATAAATGTTTCGTCTTATCTCTGACGAATGTATCAAATGATTGCATCAGTATGCAATGTTTCTATTCATGGAAATGCCGATATACGGTTTTACAATATTAAACACGAATTATATACAAATATTTACAGTAGTATCTTTTCATCGAATCTCGCTATGATTCTCATTATCCATTGACATTATCCTTTTTAACATTTTCTGAAATCATAATCTGTCTTATTTGACAATCAACAAAAGTTTATCAAACGTAGTGTCTCTCATGTAAATTTCAATCGTAGCTTCTTTAATTACAACATTATCATATTATTTCCAATTATTGTTTCACACTGGATATTCGTTAAGTTTAACAATCTAATTCAAGATAAATTAATTTTCATTTAAGTTAATAAACATTTAAATGGCGGGTAATATTTAAATTCCAGCATTGTGACTTCAATGATCGTGCTCTATTCACGAATAATTCTCGTTAACATATAATTCAGCGACTGCTTATCAGCTTGCGTAATTCACAAAATTCCATTACATGAATGGCAATCTCTCCACAATACGAGATTCCTTATACAAACTTCATACTATTTCCGGATATCCACCGGTATCGAAATATACTCATACAACTTAATTAATACCTGTATTGGTTCATTCAATACGAAAAATTGCTTCCAATAGCTGTATGTAATTTTCCTCACCTAAATTAAAGTTATATAAATTTCAATTAACTATCAAGAAATATCATGCTTCACAATTAAGATGATTATCATAGTGTTAATCCGCTCTTGGAAAAATTATCACAATAGTTCCATTATTCTTTAACTTAATTCATTTCATTAATGAATTCCAACAGAATATACTTTACTTGATATCGAGATTCAATTCTCAAATATAATTCATTTCAACTATGAATTTCTACAATCACAAAATATTTATAAGAGTTTACATTTTAATAGATATCGAGATTTAATTCAGATCCTCAAAATAAATTCAAATGCCTCTTAAGAAAATCGTTCAACTGTACACCATGGAAAAATGCCTAATATTAATAGGATGCGATATAAACCATTAGAATTATACGAAATCAGAAAAGACTAAACCAAATCGAACTATCAAAATCGAAAACTGAACTTACTCTAATCCAACAATTAAATTTACTCGAAAAATGGCTATAATTGTCTAATCCAAACAATATTGCAAAAATCCACTTTAAAAATGTTACTAGATTTCAATGCAAGTATCTACCTTCACGTTGAATAATAATGTCATTCGAATTGCAATACTGTATATAATGACGAAATAATTATGTTCTGTAATCCACGAAGTAACAGAATAAATGTTGTAAAATGTTCATAATATCACTGTAAATCTTCTTCTTCCCAATAAATAGATTTATACAAAGATATCGTCATCCGTTGTCGGATCAAAACCTAAAATAGACTACCAGACAAAAATGACAGAAGCGTCAAGTATAATCTTCAAGTCCATTTTCAACATACTAAAGAAATACGGTGAAAAAGGCAATCTACAGATATGACATGATTCATACTGTCTACTATTAAAGAATATCGCAGCTACCTTATGATGTCTTGAAGAAGGTACAATAAATGCATGTAAGAACACACATTGTTCCTGGGATCGAACCATCATCCTGGGTGTCGAGAGGTTGAAGCCTGGTCTGGAACTTAGCGATCGAACCCGTCTCCTCTCATGTCCGAACACCTGTTCGCGACGCAAGTCCTGTCTCACGTACATGCCTGGATGGGCCTGAAGCGAAGAGATTGTACACACGTCCAGCCTTCTTTGTAGATTCATTATTATAGTAGATGTAGCCTAATTATCTCAGTGAAATGAAAATACACAGCTTGCTTCCAGTCGACCGACTGTGTCAGGGAATGGAATGAATGAAGGTCCTATCTAGCGGCGAGGATATGAACTGTGCTGGCTGCCGAAGCCTGTAGCACTCCCCTGGGACAATGATTAAATGAATGACAGATGAAATGAAATGATAGTGGAGAGTGTTGCTAGAATGAAATTGTGACAGGGAAAACCGGAGTACCCGGAGAAAAACCTGTCTGCCTCCGCTTCGTCCAGCACAACCCTCACATGGAGTGACCGGGATTTGAACCACGGACCCAGCGTGAGAGGCCGGCGTACTGCCACCTGAGCCACGGAGGCTCCCTAATTATCTCAGTATCATTTCTAGAGAATCCTTCAGTCTCTTCTTATATAGACGTCTGCTTATGTATTCCATGATTCAAGCATCGGTTACACTTAGATTCTCAATTCTGTTCTGTGTTCATTCCTTCTGTATGCTTAGCAACTCATTGCTACACGTAAAAGTAACTGGTTGGCAGTTCCTCTCAACTCAGTAACGTATGACATGGCAGTATACTTTGTAGAGAACTCGATGATTATATAAGTTCACTTGTTATAGTAACAAGGTTACTAAATGTTTAGTAAATGCACAAAGTTCATTCGCGACACTGTTATATTCCGTAACACGCCAACACCAGGTCACGCGACCGACCCGTGTCTCCGCGGTTGTGTCTGCTTGTATGCAGTGAAAACACCACTCCCGTGCAGTACTTATAAAGCGCACTATTTCAATATATATTTGAGACTTGTTATGCGAACAGTTGCAAGAAGTGAGTGAGTGTCCTAATCCAGTGCTCGGGATAGTTGTGGTGTATTCTTCCCATAATGCATCGCTTTCCGATCGATAAAAATCGAAGATGCATGCCGTTGATGCGATAAACAAATATTAACTGTTTTAAAAGCATATATATCTCCGTAAATGTCTTTAGAATACTCCTTATTATAATTCATTATAATCTCATGTTGTAGATCCTCCCTGTGACCCCTGTAAACATCATATCTGTTGGTTTCATGTCACGGTTTACCGCAGCCATCTTGTGTACAAGTTCGTCCTTCGAAAACATAATATGTGAGCAGGGTCACCGTGGACGGACTAGGGAGTCATCGCTTCTGCAATGCAGGGTTGCCTAAGTGATTCCCCTAAGCTCGAGTCTTGCTTGCTATAATTCAGAACTGGAAGTTGAAATCTCCACTTTAAAGTGAAATAATCGCTTCTTAAATACATGTAATCTATTGATACAGAAAATACTGGTTCAGTACCTTGCTTCATTACACCATAATATTTGTGTATAAATACAGTAAGGACTTTACATTACAACCGGCCACTTAAGTGATATGCTTTAGACATAACCTACAAATTACATGTCATGAAATTGGTAAATATATTCAGTCAGCAACATCCATACGTAGGTGGTCAATAATGTCGTTTTATAGTGCACAACAGGTTATTGTACTGAATGTGTTATGTGCTTTATTTCCCTTATCCTTTTATTTTCATATCTTCTAGTATGTAAGTTAGTTGTATTTTAATTATTATCCGTATCATTACGGGCAATTAAGCTAGACCCCATAAACACAATCACCTTCACCACCAAGTATTTTTTGTTTTCATTTATATTGAGAATTTGTTCGTTAGTACAGTATGGTAACGTGTTTTTCGAGGGGTTTTTATGCAACTGGCATAAGTCAGTAAGAAGCCATTCTATATTTATTTACGCGGCAAATTGTTCAGCCAAGAGAATTTTTCATGTTAATTTATTATTATTATTAATTTATTATAATTATTATTAAGGTATTTTCGGAACATTTTATAAAAATTATTAGCATTCAGATAGGTTTTCTATGTCTTAGAAAACGCTATCAAGCAAATTATTACGAACGACAATATCATAGAAAGTTATGTGATTACGGAATTTAACGGAGTTTCGTCAGTTAGGGTATATCGAGAGACGTGACTCACTGGGAATTCAAGTACACGCTTAATCTTGTCGGGAAGTATTACGCAAGCGGGTTTGCAGCGTCAAGAAAAGGCGGATGGTTGGAACGGAAATCGTCTTCATCATTCGCGCGCCGTGTGTTATGAGCCTGAGAAGGGGAAGTAGTGGGGAGCAGCCAATCAGTGGAGACCACGTAAGCTAGAAGTCGGCTGAAGAGTGGGGGAGCCGACAGGTGCATATATCGTTCGACGCGCCGTGGAACGAGGACTATCTGTGTAGAACTTAACGAGTACGGTTGCACGCGGAAGTCGCTCCGATGTTCCGTGGAGTGGAGGACTAACTTTTGTAAAACTTAACCAGTGTGGTTGTACGAGTGTTTGGGTCCGATGTACGGACCATAGAATTATCTAATCTACCAGAATATCATCAAATAACGAAGAAGATGGCGACGTCCAGGAGACTGTGGGAAGCACACAGCATCATCCAGTACGAGGGAAATGCTTTAGCAATTTCCAGTAGTAAGCGCAAATGACGCAGAAATACGCAATCTCTCATTTTTCTTTGTTTTATATTTCATATTTCAGTAACTTCATAGCTTGGGAATAAGAGTAAAATCTATAATTTATCAGACTCCGTTTTCACGTAATTTTCTATCGGTAATATTAAAATCGCAACGCTCCAATTTAAATTTTATACTTATTATTATTATTAATTTTGCTATTCTTGTTTTATATAATAAATTCATTTCTTTTACAATGCAATCTTTGCTTTCAGTAGGTAGCATTAGATATAGACCAATTCCTTCTCCTGATACAATTGTTTGTTGGGTTAATGATCAAATCATACCACGATCTGAGTGAATAGATTCTTGAAGGTGTTCTACCAGCGCTAGACGTTGTTAAATACAAATTTAGATTTCAGCATTGCATTGAGGTCATGGCGCCCATTAAAACAACATAGCTTAGGCAAAGGTAAACAGTTACATTTATCATCCAACAGTTAGGGGCAGCCAAACTGTTACACTTGTCGCTCAACGTTAGGGCTAGCAAAACTGTTACACTTGACGCTCAACGTGAGGGCGATAGAAACCGTTACACTTGTCGCCGACAACTTGGGGATGAAAACCTAATAACATTTGTGGAAGGAGAAGGGTATATATTTCTGTGCCTGTATTTTGGGGGTTATTTGTCTGTATCAGTGTATATCATTATGGGGGATGAGAAAGAAAGACAGATGAGGTTACGTAGTGGTCATCAACGGGAGAGTGATGATACGAGCAGTATGACGAGTGATGGTAGTACCGGGGTAGCGGAGGTAACTCCCGATACTGAAACAGGGAGTGTAGGCGGCCAACCAGAATTAAAAACTTTACTTCTCGAGTTTATATATCAGAACAAAGTTAGTAGTGATGCCTTAAACGCAAAGTTAGAACATAATAATGCAAGATTAGAACAAAACAGTAGGGAAAATAAAGAAAGTACAGACGCTTTAAATGCTAAACTGGAACATAACAACGCTAAATTAGAACAAAACAGTAATGAAAATAGAGAGAGTACTGAAACTTTAAATGCTAAACTGGAACAAAACAACGCCAGATTAGAACAAAACAGTAAGGAAAATAGAGAGAGTACTGAAACTTTAAATGCTAAATTAGAACAAAACAGTAGGGAAATGAGTGACAAATTCGAACTGATTAGAGGTGAGATCAGGGGGGGTGATGGAAGAAAAGGCTAAAGAGATTATTGCAGATGTAGACAGAAAATTAGGAAAAGTACAGGAGGAGTTGGAAATTAGAATCAGTACACAGGCTGAAAATTTAAAAGAACTAGTGCAACTGGAAACACAGCAGGTCAAAAAGCAATTGGGGGGAGAAATTGACAAAATTCAGGTAGCTACTAAAGAGGTTAAGGAACAGCTGGGGGGTAGAATTGAGAAAGTCCACTCACAAATAGTTGCAGAAGTAAATGATTTAAGAGAGAGTAATAGAGAGAGCATTAGCAAGATTGAGGAGAAACAAGCAAAGCTATATGATAAAGCAGAAGAATCAGAAGGAAACATTAAATTAACAGTAAACAGTATTGAGAGGAAGGCTGAGGAGAAAATCGCAGAATTAGAGTTAAAATTAAAAGCTAGGATCAGGCAAGAAAATAGTCAGAATAGGCCAGTTTTTGTGAATAGCACACACAGGGAGGTAGAACTGGGTAAGTTCAGCAATCGACAGGGGTGCCCAATGGAGTTCATGAACACTATAGAAAATAAATTCGGGGAGAGGTTGGAAAATGGTAGTATTGAGTGGTGCCAGGTAGTTGAAATTTTAGAACAAGTGTTTGTGGGGGAAACGAGGAATTGGTTTGCTGTCTACAGAGACAAGTTTACTGATATCAATGATTTTAAAATGAAATTCTGTGAAAAGTTCTGGAATGAGGTTATTCAGTCGCAGCATCGTGAGGGAGTAGTGTGTGGTAAATATAACCCTAAAGGAAGCTCCACCATGACCGAATACTTTTTAGGGCAGGTATTAGTGTGTAAATATCTGGATGGCTTGAAGGAGGAAAGTGATGTGGTGAGGTTGCTACTTAGGCACTTTCCCTATAGGATCAAGGAGGCTGCTTGTATCCAGAATGTAAAGACAATATCACAAGTAGAAAATTTTTAAGCACATTTGATGCACTAGGGAGAGGGGGTTATGAGGACAATTTCAATCGGAACCAGGGTAATAATAATAATAATAGACCTAATGAAGCCAGGCATCAAGAAGTTCAAGGGAACGGTGGCGAAGGAGCCAACGCTCAAAATAGAAATAATAATAATCAGCTAAATCAGAACAGAGGAAATGGCTATGGTAATAAGTATCAAGGGAGGAACAATGATTTCAGGGGAAATCAAGGGAGGAACAATGATTACAGGGGAAATCAAGGGAGGAACAATGATTTCAGGGGAAATCAAGGGAGGAACAATGATTTCGGGGGAAATCAAGGGAGGAACAATGATTTCAGGGGAAATCAAGTGAGGAACAATGATTACAGGGGAAATCAAGGGAGAAACAATAATTTCAGGGGAAATCAAGGGAGAAATTATAATGACAATAATTACAACCAGAATAGGGGTCAAGGAAGAGGACAGCCTAGTGGTAGTAATATACAGCCAAACAATGACAACACAGCCCAGAACAACCGGACCAGTTCAGTAGTTAGTAGTACTACGGCCAGCTGTAGCGGTTCTTTAAACGCGAACCAGGCTGCGAAGTAAGGTCAGAATCTCAGTCTGTAGCATGCCCTGTCCATACAATTATACAGGAACCCTATGACCTAAATGTAAGAAATGAATTATTGCATGAACTAAATGATGAAGGTATTATTCAGGAAGTGGTTAGTAAGAGCCCCATAGTTAAATTTAACGTGTCCGAGGCGTACACAGATGTTTTAATTGATAGTGGTTGTATGAAGAGTTGCATAAGTAGTGCATTTTATGATAAAATGAAAGGAACTGGAGTAAATTTTGAGGAGATGCCAATTAAAAGCACTTTTGTTATCACAGCTGTTGGGAAGAGGTCTAAAGTAATTTCTAAGCAAGTTTTAGTAGACATTAAAATTAATAATCATGTAGAGAAGCAGATTTGCCTTGTAATTCCAAATTTAGTATTGTACCCATGCGTATAATCTCGATGGAAAATATGCTTCTGCCTCCAGCTAGCTTCAGGTCTCAGGCGTGTACCGTCTCCCCAATTGAGCAGTGCATATTTTGGATTTGAGGCTACAAGGTATCAACTCTACAATGATAAGGCACAACTCTATTCTAAAACTTTAATCCAGTAAATAAAATCATGGCTTTAACAAATAAAACAATCCCCATAACCATAAAACAAAAGCAAACAAAAATTACTTTCCACAATCCACCAATATGAGCAAAAATATAATCATAATAAATCATATCATACCACAAAGCTTTACCCTTATGTGAGCTTCACAAAGATATTCTAGTGCGCTGATGCACATACAACTTCACAAACAACTTTTACATTGACATACTACTGTCATCCAATGTGACTTCTTTAATTTCACAAATTATTCCTTAAACCTCTTTAGTTTTGACAAATATGTGTACCGTGTGTGTTTTGATCTTTCTCTTCCCACCAAATGCGTCATGCATTAGCCTATTCTGGTGTTGCACCGCAAACTACGTGCAACTCCATATTTATGTAAGCTACCCCTACTCCACTATTTATATAGTCCCACTGCATGCTGTTGTGATCTCATATTAAAGACGTTAAATTATAGCTGTGTCGGGTGGTACAATAAGACTACCTTGCGCGCGTAGCCTGTGGCATCTGGTAACCAACTTCATTAACTTGGCGTCAGTGACAGTGCAAATACATCGTCTAACCATTCGTCAGATAGCTAAAATAATAAACCATCAGGATGATCTATAATTATCCATGCGTTCTTAAACCACATGGCTATGTTACTCAACATAACAATATTTCAATACATGTCATTACAGGGTCTAAATCTGTTCCTTTCAACTTGTATTTACGGTTCATCTGACCGTCTCTCCCAGACCCTCTACCCGAGCGGTCGGTATACAATAGAATGTGGAATGGGGTTCCAACAATTATCTCGCCCCTCGCTTCAAGTTTGAAGGCTTTCCTCACTAAGCAGTAAAGATTTACAAGACAAATACTGTTGTCCGAATGACACATATATCCCAAAGGATCTTAATTGAATAGTATGCCAACAGGTAGTGAATGAGCTTTATAATTATTCCTGCCCCGAGGATAAAATAATTACTGGCACCAAAACAGGTCCATTCAACATGAAGGTACGGGGTTCGCAACACATTAGTCTCATAGGCAACCGTGGTCTTAAATAATATGCGGTCAGCCCAAATGCTGCCGATTTTGAGGTTCGCTTCAATAAGACGAATCACTCACAATAAGTTCTCGGGGAACCAATTAGAGTATTGAGGTGTCCCCGTTTGCCTCATACCTAATCAAGGGATTCCAACCCGGAACATTTATATCCTTCATCAGAGTTAGGGTCCAACACTAAAACTCTGGCACAAAGTATATCTCCGCTATGCCCCCGGCATAGGAGATTTCATACGTAGAATATACCACCTGGCTCCTTTAACTAATGTACGACCTCCGCCCTCTAATATTAAGAGAAATCTATCAATTTACTCTATAAGCTTCTCATATAAGCTGCAAATTCAATTCACTAAAAGCTCTTTCATTCCTGGCCTAATTATTGAATATTAATACAATATTCTGATATAAAACTTCTTTCCTTAATTGCCGTAATGTAATCTTACTGTATCATCTTACTGCTTAGATCGATAAGTCTTGCAATTAGCGTAATTATTTCTCGCTTACAACGTTTATTATTTCCTGATGCGTTCATTCATACTTTTAATATTCATTATTATTATTATCATTAATCTCACTGACATAAATGACCAAAATCATTCCTTCTTATTATTTTCACATAAATTACTAAGAATCCTTCCTTATTATTACCTTCACATAAATTACCAAGAATCCTTCCTTATTATTACCTTCACATAAATTACCAAGAATCCGACACAACTAAACGTCTTAAAAACTCGAACAATCGTGTTCGTTGCATTTACATAACTGATTGCCATGCTTAATTGATAGTGGTAACGATTACTCCACTTAATGATGCAAATTAACATCTCAACTTTATGAAAATCAACACAATAATGATTAAACCTGGAGGATCTCCCTCCTAATCTGATTCTTACTGGCATCTTTACTGAAATCACCAACATGCAGTGTCCTATGTTCATTAATTAAATATACTTTGTGGGGTACTCACATATCTCTACAGGCTCCTTATGGTGGCTCCAACCAATCATATTCTTCCAGTTTGCCTGCCATTTGCAGGTTTAACGTGACATATTTATCTTGAATACACACATTTTATGACACATATTTTCTGTTAACAACACGGCACGTTGCATTTCTCTAAGGAAGCTATCGCTCCCACACATGTGATACTTTATAACACTTATTCAATCACTACTTTAAAAGATATTTTACATATGCTTTACACATAACACACGACACTTTATACACTTTTCATTGTTGAAATTCCCTAGCAAAGATCAAAATTGCAGGTATCGATGGCATCCCCCGTGCTCCTACCAACTCCTGATTGAAAGTCTGGTTTACCTGCTCTCGGAATTCACCAACAGTTCTTATCCATACTCCTACGGTAAGCTCCCTGCGTTGCATAAATATGCTAACTACCGTCCTGAGCGTGGTTATTTGGTATACTTATGGCATTACCAACTGCTCCGTAACGTTTCTTTTAGTGCATTCCATCGTAATTACACATATACGATCAGTCAATATTTTACACATTGCGCTAACACTGTGCATAACTGTACATAGATTATTATTTACAATAGTTCTGCAACTTATTTCACACGTTGCTTCCTAAATGAACACACATTGTTCATACTGTTTACAAAACTGTGTAGCGATGACTATTTTCAACTCTCGGTGACAAACTATGTCCAACTTTGTAAACTGCGTTAAGACTGGCTGCAATACTGGCGTGCGCCTGGCATGATGACTGTGTAAAACTGAGTAAGACTGACTGCCAACTGACTTCAACTGAGCGCTCCGTCAAGGGTCGACTCCCTTATATTGGATTCCCACGAAAAGTAGGGCGAAATTTTCCCGCGTCATCCCAGCTCCTCTCACAGCGTGATTCTGGTTTCGAAACCATGATCATCGGCTTCCTTTGTCATCACAGATCCCAGAACTACCTGCGTGCAGAAGAATCGCTCGTCCAATTAATTAATATTAATTCCTTTCTCCATGGCTTGGGGACGCTATCTTCTTGGGAATCCCAGGCAACCTTCTCAAAACTCGCCGCGAACAATGATAGTTCTACGGTCCTTCCGCACTTCCTTAAATATGCGTCAATTTCGCAGATTAAAGGCTCTAAAATTAGCCTTTTGGCAAAAGATTCACCTGTGGACAACTCTCAAGTCAATCCGTTACTCCAATCACGAGTAATCAATGATTTTCCTGGCTATCTCTCCCCACCAAACTCAATGCTATTCTCCGTCGGGGAAGAACTGGGTCATTATTCAGGCCCTCACCCTCTCCCAGACGACATAACGAGGTCAGAGAGATGGACGTGGCTCCACTGAACACCTCCCACAATTCTGGGCCAATTTGTAAAAATGTCAACTCTGCACTTGCAGTGTTCCAAGCCTCGTATAGCCTACACCAAGTAGTCTAATAATGCAGTATTCTGCTCAATTTCCCTTCATTATTTTAGTAAATAATGTCATTGCAACTGAAATCACACCAGTGATTTAATATACACTTCTCTCGAGGGGTTTTTACAATGAAACTCCCTCCACAGACTTCGGGTTCGTTCCCTGGTGGAACCTTTATACTGAGATCACAGTCTCTGAGAACCACGTTCGATTCCAGTCAGCATAACCTCCTCGGGTTCATATTCCCCTTGCGAAACTTATAAAAGTCAATTGCAAGTGGCTTTCTATAAGTAACCAGCTGACTGTCTATCACTGTCTGTGTTTACATCTGGGGTCCTTCACCTCGTCTGGCTGCGAGTAGGTTAGTACAGCTCCCCATTCCATTCTGCGCTCTTTCTAAGCTGTTCATTCTCCAGGCGGAGGGTCGTATTTATTGCCTCAACCTCTCTCGCCGCTGCAACCATTTCTTCATAGAATTCTCGCAGACACTGGCATCTTTGTTGTTCGTCCCTTCCACTGGGCAAACTGTCTGCTTCTCGTTCCGTCTTGCCGCTCGAACTTTCAGTTCTGACTGCCTGGCTGACTTCGCTCTCCACGTTGAGTTGGGTGTGCGTTATTAATACCTCTTCTTGTTCGTCGAATTCTTCTGGCGGATAATAAACCTTTAAATTGGCTACATTCATAACGACCTCGTTTCCAGTTTCTAAATGCTTTAACATGTATGCATTGTTCTGTAGGTCTCTTATCACCTCGAACGGGCCGTGGTAAGCAAAAATGAACTTTTTATACTTCCGTGCCTCTGGATCTGAACTGGCGGGTTTCTTAATTAAAACTTTCTCTCCGACGAGACGCGGTCTATGATACCTCTTCGCACGATTTCTTCTCTGACGTCTCTCCGCCTGTGCTTTGAGATATTCGAAGGTTCGTTGGATCCTCAATTCTCTACCTGGCTGTGCATCTACTGGTAATGGAATGACACCATTCCACGGTCTCTCCGGTCTCTGATCCAGATGTAGAGTCACGGGAATCTGACCTGTCGCCTCATGTACAGTATTATTTATACAGTATTCAATGACTTCTAGAAATTCAATCCAACGCCAATTCGCTTCAGAGCAGTAGATCTTCATGTATTTCTGGATCTCTCTCATTACTCTTTCAACTGGACTTGCCTCAGGATGGCGAATGGTAGATAAAATCTGCCTAATTCCTAGAGTTTCCAGTTCTCGACGAAATTCTGCACTTGTAAAGCAACTTCCGTGGTCCGAGAGAATGTTATCCGGCTTCCCAAGAATCGGAATAACTCTCTCTTTCAGCCGTTTCAAGACTTGCTTTGAACTTGTCTTCTGTATGGGGCATAATACCACCATTTTCGAAAATACATCCATGGCTACAAAAATGTGTCTATTGCCTCTACGTGCTCTAGGCAATGGTCCAAAGTTGTCTATGCTCAATAGCTGCCTTGGCTTCTCCGGTAACAACGGGATAGGTCGTTGCGTCATTAAAAAGGGATTTGGCTTTACCCTCTGGCATAGATCACATGTCCTAATAGCATTTCTCACCGTTTCTCTCAACTTAGGCCAAGTAAATGCTTCCTTCAACAGAGCACAGATTTTATCTATCCCTGGATGACCAAATGCTCTGTGTGCTAGCCACACCAATCTCCTCTGCAAAGATGCAGGAATCACAATCCTTTGACGTGTATGATCTACATCATCCCACTTGTGTAATATCTGATTATACCATATATAATCTGTTGCCAATGCCTCTGCCTCTCCGTATCTTGCAGTCCCCCTTGCTAAACGTCCCTCCAAGTAATCGATCATCATCTTCAACCACGGGTCTTCGCGTTGTAGGTTGGTAAGATTCCTTAAGTCATCCAACGTCTTCTGATCTCGATTCTCAATCTGGACAGCTAGTGCTTCCTCTTCTCTAGGGTAACGGCTTAATATGTCCGGTATTACATTCTCTTTCCCTGGACAGTATTCTATTTCCACATTAAATTGCTGAATATACAGGGACCATCTTGTCAATCTCTGGCTAGACAAGTCTGTTTTTAACAAAAATGTTAAAGCTTTATGGTCTGTTCTGAGGACTATTTGGAAGCCATACACGAGTTTATGCCAAGATTGCAACGCGTACAAAATTGCGAGCAACTCTATCTCTGTGATCGTGTAATTCTTCTCATGGGCTTTCAGTCTCCTGCTTATAAAGGCAATAAAAACTTTCTTTTCAGGCTGGTCAACATTTTCCTGGAATAGCATCGCTCCGATCCCAATAAGTGATGCATCCGTCTGTATGATGAACTTCTGGGTATAATCTGGGTATCCCAGCTTCACATATTCCAAAAGCATTTGTTTTGACCTCACGAATGCTTCCTGACATTGCTCCGTCCAATTCCATCTGCCGCCTTTCTTCAATAGGTCCTGCAGGGGTGCTACTGTCGCAGTATAGTTTGGGCAGTGGTTCGAAAAGAATCCAATTACTCCCAAATACTGTCGGACGTGCTTAACTTTCGTGGGTCGAGGGAAATTTTGAATTACCTCCAATTTATCTGGATTAGGCTTCACTCCATTTGCATCAATAACATGCCCTAGGAATTTGACTTCCCTCTGACAGAAGTGCGATTTCTTGATATTAACCTTAAAGTTAGCTTCTCGAAGGTCATCTAGCAACTTCTTCAGGTCTCTCATGTGCTCCTCCAGAGATTCTGATGTGAGTAGAATGTCGTCTACATATCTGATGGTACTCTCTTTCACTTCATCTGATAGATTGCGATCTAACGCTCTTATCAGTGCTGAACCAGCTGTTTTCAACCCAAAAGGTAGCCTTAAAAATGTGTATGTATGTTGATCAAACATAAATCCTGTCAACAGACTAGTTTTCTTCTCTAATTCAAGATGATGGAAACTGGATGTGATGTCCAGATTTGTGAATACGGTTTTCCCTTTGAACTTCCTGAGGATCTCTTTAATAGGTGGCACTTGGTCAAATTCTGGAATAACCTTCAAATTTAATTGTCTCAGGTCCAGGCAGACTCTGACAGTTCCGTCTGTCTTTGGTACAATTACCAATGGACTTACATAAGGCGTAGGTGTCTTCTCAATAACACCGGCCTCCAACATCTCCTGAATTGCCTCTTTCACTTTAGCATAATGCTTTTCTGCTATAGGGTAGGGTTTCTGCCTAAATGGTGTCCAATCACTGACTTGAAAAGCATAAGTGAAGTTCTTTATACGACCAGGTCTCGAATCAAAGACTTCCTTCTGTTCCAATAATAACTGCTTTAAATTTTCCTTCTCTTTTAGCCCAATTTTCGCTTCTTCTAGCTTTTCCGAAATATAATCTTCCAGTTTGGGTTCCAAATCTTTCTCCAGGTCTGTGGCTAGTGTTTTCAGCTCTTCTTCTAACTGCTCAATAACTAACACTTCTTCTTCAGCCACGTCTCTGTATGTATGCCATACTTGTTCACTTGACCCTGGTTCAATCTCATTGAGTGCGACCTCCAAGCCTTCAGCTTCTTCATTTACATGGAACATAACCCTGTCCTGTGCTAGGTCGATTATCACTCTGTATTCCCTTATAAATTCTGCCCCAATAAGTAGGTTATAAGGCAATTTGTTTACTAACAGAAAACTCTGTGAGAAAATAGAGCCTCCTATCTGTAAGTCTAGGAATACCTGATATTTACATATCATCGTTCGGTCTGGAATTACCCCTTTTATCTTGACACTAGAGATCGGTATTTTCAAAATATTCTCTCTCCGGGCTATTTCATCATATAAGGCTTGTGTCATAAGGCTCACTGTTGACCCTGTGTCTAGCAGACTTCTTACTTTTGATCCTGCCACCCTTACTATTATAATAGGCAATTCTCTCTTGACCATGACCTGTGGTCCTCCTGTATCCTCGATTAGCTCTTCCGGTTTGGCTATCCAATTGATGATGTTAACAGACTTCCATCCCTCAGTCTCGAACTCTTCTAATTTTGGCGTTTTTTTTTCTTCAGCGCCCGTCCCCTTGGAGTTTCTTCTCTCCTGTTCGCTGCGCTGTAGCTCCAAACTCTTAGCTCCATCTCCATATCTGTCTGGCGATGTCCTGTTCTGCATAACTTCTTGCCATCGGACTTGTTGTTTCTGAGGCTCATCTCCCCTCTCCTCGAGGTATCGCAAAGAAGCGTGATATCGTTCTTCTACCTCGTCATCGAAGTTACTTCTTCTTTCTTGGGGTCTCCAATTTCTATTGTTGCCTTCTTGGCCATTATTACCTCCATTGTTTTGGTACGGTTTACCCCTGGTATTCTGCTTATTCCACGAATTTCGACCTCTTCCTCCTCTATTAGCATTCCCTTTGTACTTTGACTGCCATCTTCTGGGTTCCTGTTCCCATTGCCGTCCATAGGAATCTAATGTTTCAGTGCTCGTAGCTTTGTTGTTCCTTGGAGCTTGTGGTGTATTCTTTGAATACACGGTACCTGAGATATAATGTCTACTGCTCCTTGCATGTTCATTTCTTCCTTCCTCTTTACCAAACACCAACAGTGATCTTCTGTTTTCTCCTTGTTGGGCAAATCTCTTACGTCTTCATAAGTATGTTTCAGATATATAACTTCTGTGACCCACCTAGCGTCATCTAGTAGCGAACCTCTGAAGCTACTCAATTCCTCATCGTGCAAGAGGACTTACATATCCATCTGGCCACCGGATCTTGTTATTATCTCCAGCTATTTTCTCCTTGAGCAAGAGGACTACGTCTACTGTTTCACTCACCATGCTGCGCTAATATCGCCTACTATCAATTCTTAGAAGACCATCCATCAAGAAGAAAATTTATTTTTGATAAGTTGGTTATGCTGATATGTATACCTTTTGTTTCCTACCCCCACTCTCTCCCCTTCCTAGGACCTTCCGTGCTTCGTTGAGCAAGTCTCACTTCTCAGTCGGCAGTTGAATCAATCAGTTAAGGCTCAACCAGAGCTAGCCTCCTGACCTAACGAGGCATTTTTTAAATTCCACGCCATGTTGGAACTCTAAGCATCAGTGAGGAACTTCACTTCGACATGCAACAAAGATAAGTACCTTCTTCAAGTTTTAACCTCATCTTCATGGTTTTAACTTCCACGTGTTTTTAATGATACTTTTATAGACAGTGTGAAAGTATTTATTTTGGGGCAAAAATCATTCTTCGTGGGATTTGCCATGTTGAGCTTTCGCTTGTATAAGCCGACTTTACCATAAAGAGCTTTTGTTAAGCTATTCTAATGAGAAATCCTCTCTCTACGTGGGATATTATCTAATTACCCGCTGTCTATAATTCAATAAGCTAGTTCCTCCGCTGGATTTACATTAGCCCCATTTTACTGCTAAGATTGTTCTGGAACCTTCTAGATTCTGTACTCAATCTACAAGTCCTGCCGTCATGTATTTCTCACGTACTTGTGAGAATTCTGTTTAAAATTGAATTATCTTACTTCTAAATTACTACATAGTGAAGTTTCGTCCACCGCGGGAAGTTTCTATAGCGCATTTAATTGTACTTTACAACTTTCTCAAGAAATAGACTCTCACTTATCTAGTGAAACCAGTTATTTTCATCATTGCAATAACTTTCTTTTCCATAAACTTTGTGTCTCCACAGTGAACTTTTCATATGTTTCAATGAACTATAGTGAAAACCAGTGCTTGCTCAACTTTTCTACCGCGTCGCGATCGTCCGCTTATATTCAAATAAGGCCATGAACATTTTCCTTAATTCCCATTTCTCTTTCCTAAACCTCTCACTAACAATCTGTAATAAACTTTTAATCTAGGTCTGTTCCAATAAGGTGTCATTCCAAGAAGTGCCCTTCCATTTTTGTTGGTTTATCATTAAGTATCTCTGTATAATTACGTGTCTAGCACACGTTTCAAACTTACATTGTTCCTCCCTTCAAAATCAGGGAAAACAATTCTCTAAACTCTTGAGCGAGTCATGTTCAGGTTTCACGAAATGGAAACTGTCCCATTTGGCGAGTGATTCCTGCTCAAACTTGGGAAGTCTAGAACTTTCCCTTTCACTTTCTTCAGGTTTCACAGTAAGTGACCTGCCCTCTTTGTATAATTCTCATATATTAATTCTGTATAAATATAAGAAGTTGTAGGAACTTCTATCTTATTTTTCACGTTGTTATTATTGTTATTTTCAAAGTTGTCACTTTCTCTAGAACATTCTCTCCTGAATTTCTTAAGGTGCACTTTTTGTACTCCAATTCACGTTCAAGCTTTAATTATTTCATTGCTCATTTGTTTAAATCTTATAAAGATTTTAGAAACATGTAAGGTTTGAAACCTTGTAAATTGTCAATTGCCTGGAGCAACCGTTTAATGTTGAGAGGTCTGCGACCCCAAATTGTTAACTACATAGAGCATATTTATTTGTTAAAGTTACGCTTCTTTGAATTGTTAAATAAATTAAATATTTGTTTTTGGATTCATCATTTCTCTGATACTACAGTTAGGCAGGATCCTGGCCTTCCTAGCTCTTCCTAGTTTTATGCCCTCGTTCATATACAATAAATCGTTTGCTCTCAGTCTTGTCAGACCATCACCCTTCCCCATAGTACTTTTATACATGCTTGGGAGGAAATATACTAAAGCCTCTCTCTGGCAAACCGCCCAAGTCCTAGCTGCGGTTCCCGTTAGCCTCAACCAAGCTCGTACCTACTTTAGGTATCCGAGAGTTAATTTCCATTGGCAACTGCTTCTAAAGGTATTTAAAGCTCAACTTATTAATTTTGTGGGACTCTCCTCCCATTTTTCTATCCTTTTTCTCCAATCCCAAATCTACTTCCTTCTCTCAATCATCTTCCCTTGGTGGGTGGGTTATTCCTCAGCCTATAATCTACCCAGCTTGCTGTTGGTCAGTCTGCGTGTTGGTCACGTGTACCTGTTCCACGGTTCGACTCTGACGCATCGTATTTGCTGTTGTGAGGTCCAGTTGTCTAAGAACTGTCTCCATTTCTATAGCAGTTTTCGCATTAGCCGAGATTAGCAGTCTTTGGATCTCGTATGGAAGCTGCTTGGCGATAGCAATACATAGCTCCAGTTCGCTCGGTTTTGATCTAGTTCTTTAAATCGACACATCTGCGATATGAAGAATTCTGCGTACTTCGTTGGATTGTTGGTACTGTATTTCTTTGCATATAAATCCAACCGTAAATTCTGTTGGGTCGCTGCGTCCCAGTATCTCTTCCAAAATGCCTCCCGAAACTCCTCAACAGTATCGAAAGTGTAGCGGAAGCTGCGAAACCATAATGCGCACTCCCCCTCTGTTAATTTTTCTATAGCACGTAGCCTACGCTCCTGTGGTATTCGTGCATCATTCAGATATTCAGTCACTTCCTTCAACCAATATTTTGGTGTCATGTTACAATGGCTACCTGAGAATTTCCTTGGTGTTTCTTCGCTTGCCCTTATGACGTTTATCACCTGGGTGTGCATAGCATTTTCATGTGGCGTTGATGCCGCAACTGGTATACCTGGCGTCATATAAGGACTTTCCCCTGGGCCTGTAGCATTCCTGCTTATAGGTTGGGTTTCTAAGTCTGCCCACCTTGTTTTCCTCATATCTTCCATGCTGCCTTCACTTGACTTAGGATCTTTCAGAAGTGTTTCCTCCTGTGCTATTATCCTAGTCTCCATTTGACTGTGGCGCATTTCTGCTCTTTCCAGACGAGTAATGACTTCTTTCTCTATTCTTGTAAGCCTATCTCGATTTTCCTCGGCTACTTGAAAGATTTTCTTCTTGTCTTCTTTCAGACTTTGTTTGATATGGGAGATTTCATCCTCTACATCTTCCTTAATTTGAGCAAGGGTCTTGTCGCTTGCCTCTGTTTTCTGGCCTTCTCTCACTTCGAGTTCTTCCCTCAATCCTTTGATTTCTTCTCGAATGTGTCCATTGACCTTTGACATTTCCTTCTGGACCTTAATAATTTCACCTCTATTCTCCTCTTGCCTTTTGTTGACTACAACAATGTCATTCTGAACTTGGTCCAGTTCTTGGTGAACTTTACTTATCTGACCCTTCATGTTTCCTACCAGTTCTTCACTCTCGTTAACAACAGCCTTGATTTCACCTATTTCGTGACATTGACCTAATATATTCTGGTCCTGTTTCTTGAGATCACCGTTAATTGCTCTAGCATAGCTTTTCAATTTCTGGTCCCATTTAGAGTCGTTCTCCTCTAATCTCTGGTCTACCGTTCTCGTAAACTCTGAAAATTGTTTCGCTTGGCGTTCGAGATTCGCCTCATTTTGGATTTGAATATCCTTAATGTCGTTAGCCAACGCGTCTAACCTACTGTTGGTTTCATCCTGGGCATGCTTACACGCTTGTAAGTTACTTTCAAGTTTGGCTTCTATGGCCTCGAAACGTTTATCTGTTTTAACCTGCATTTCCGATACAATGCTTACAACAGTTTCTGTTACTTCGGTCTTAATAACCTCTTGCATTTGACCTAACTTGTTGTTTATTTCAACCTTATTTGCATTTATTGCCTCCTGATTGGCATCTAAACGAGCGTTTATTTCAACCTGATTAGCATCTAAACGATTGCTCAATTCACTCTGGTTATCATCTAACCGAGCGTTTAGTCCGTCCTGGAAAGCCTTAGCTTCCAGCCTATTCTGCTCGTTAACAACATCAAAATGCTGTTTCAACCCTGCAATCACCTGCAAGATTTCCTCCGTGCCTGACATTTTCACAATAATTCACTTAAATATGCAGGCAGGCTTCCTGGAAAAATGTGTGGATATGTTTTGAAAAGAAACATCAAACACTCTACACATATTGTGAAGTCGTACAAAACCTGATAATATTATGATAAATTGTGGATCTGGTATGTAGCGCTCATACCCTTGGGTAATCCTCTTCTCAATAGAGAGATTCTGCGTTACATCAAAAGCCTACTGAACTCAAAAATCACTCAAACACAGTTTGAGGCAAAAAAAACAATTACTATGGTTTTCCCCATGAAATACCATAAAAAATCTATGGGTTTTCCCTAAATCCCATAAGCTCCACGCAATCTGGGCGCCATGATAAATGAAATGACATGCCTTGCCCCACACACCTGGGCGACATGATAAATGAATGATATAATGATGTCAAGTATGCCATGCATGTGCAATGCCAAGATCGCTCATATTGCACTGACGCAGGCGGTTCCATAATGAATTAATACCGCTCCACGTTGCTTGGGCCATGATAATAAATATATGCATACCAGACGTATCGCATTATCAAAATTTATATCGGAGCTTAGCTAGGTTAAGAGCGGTCATTCCCTACTTCGTTAATTATTACTTTAATAGAGTTGTGTGCAATAGATATAGACCGACTTTAGTTGTACCTATAGCTCAAATCACTGTACAGGATATCATTTTCCATGTACCCATGCGTATAATCTCGATGGAAAATATGCTTCTGCCTCCAGCTAGCTTCAGGTCTCAGGCGTGTACCGTCTCCCCAATTGAGCAGTGCATATTTTGGATTTGAGGCTACAAGGTATCAACTCCACAATGATAAGGCACAACTCTATTCTAAAACTTTAATCCAGTAAATAAAATCATGGCTTTAACAAATAAAACAATCCCCATAACCATAAAACAAAAGCAAACAAAAATTACTTTCCACAATCCACCAATATGAGCAAAAATATAATCATAATAAATCATGTCATACCACAAAGCTTTACCCTTATGTGAGCTTCACAAAGATATTCTAGTGCGCTGATGCACATACAACTTCACAAACAACTTTTACATTGACATACTACTGTCATCCAATGTGACTTCTTTAATTTCACAAATTAATTATTCCTTAAACCTCTTTAGTTTTGACAAATATGTGTACCGTGTGTGTTTTGATCTTTCTCTTCCCACCAAATGCGTCATGCATTAGCCTATTCTGGTGTTGCACCGCAAACTACGTGCAACTCCATATTTATGTAAGCTACCCCTACTCCACTATTTATATAGTCCCACTGCATGCTGTTGTGATTTCATATTAAAGACGTTAAATTATAGCTGTGTCGGGTGGTACAATAAGACTACCTTGCGCGCGTAGCCTGTGGCATCTGGTAACCAACTTAATTAACTTGGCGTCAGTGACAGTGCAAATACATCGTCTAACCATTCGTCAGATAGCTAAAATAATGAACCATCAGGATGATCTATAATTATCCATGCGTTCTTAAACCACATGGCTATGTTACTCAACATAACAATATTTCAATACATGTCATTACAGGGTCTAAATCTGTTCCTTTCAACTTGTATTTACGGTTCATCTGACCGTCTCTCCCAGACCCTCTACCCGAGCGGTCGGTATACAATAGAATGTGGAATGGGGTTCCAACAATTATCTCGCCCCTCGCTTCAAGTTTGAAGGCTTTCCTCACTAAGCAGTAAAGATTTACAAGACAAATACTGTTGTCCGAATGACACATATATCCCAAAGGATCTTAATTGAATAGTATGCCAACAGGTAGTGAATGAGCTTTATAATTATTCCTGCCCCGAGGATAAAATAATTACTGGCACCAAAACAGGTCCATTCAACATGAAGGTACGGGGTTCGCAACACATTAGTCTCATAGGCAACCGTGGTCTTAAATAATATGCGGTCAGCCCAAATGCTGCCGATTTTGAGGTTCGCTTCAATAAGCCGAATCACTCACAATAAGTTCTAGGGGAACCAATTAGAGTATTGAGGTGTCCTCGTTTGCCTCATACCTAATCAAGGGATTCCAACCCGGAACATTTATATCCTTCATCAGAGTTAGGGTCCAACACTAAAACTCTGGCACAAAGTATATCTCCGCTATGCCCCCGGCATAGGAGATTTCATACGTAGAATATACCACCTGGCTCCTTTAACTAATGTACGACCTCCGCCCTCTAATATTAAGAGAAATCTATCAATTTACTCTATAAGCTTCTCATATAAGCTGCAAATTCAATTCACTAAAAGCTCTTTCATTCCTGGCCTAATTATTGAATATTAATACAATATTCTGATATAAAACTTCTTTCCTTAATTGCCGTAATGTAATCTTACTGTATCATCTTACTGCTTAGATCGATAAGTCTTGCAATTAGCGTAATTATTTCTCGCTTACAACGTTTATTATTTCCTGATGCGTTCATTCATACTTTTAATATTCATTATTATTATTATCATTAATCTCACTGACATAAATGACCAAAATCATTCCTTCTTATTATTTTCACATAAATTACCAAGAATCCTTCCTTATTTTTACCTTCACATAAATTACCAAGAATCCTTCCTTATTATTACCTTCACATAAATTACCAAGAATCCGACACAACTAAACGTCTTAAAAACTCGAACAATCGTGTTCGTTGCATTTACATAACTGATTGCCATGCTTAATTGATAGTGGTAACGATTACTCCACTTAATGATGCAAATTAACATCTCAACTTTATGAAAATCAACACAATAATGATTAAACCTGGAGGATCTCCCTCCTAATCTGATTCTTACTGGCATCTTTACTGAAATCACCAACATGCAGTGTCCTATGTTCATTAATTAAACATAATTTGTGGGGTACTCACATATCTCTACAGGCTCCTTATGGTGGCTCCAACCAATCATATTCTTCCAGTTTGCCTGCCATTTGCAGGTTTAACGTGACATATTTATCTTGAATACACACATTTTATGACACATATTTTCTGTTAACAACACGGCACGTTGCATTTCTCTAAGGAAGCTATCGCTCCCACACATGTGATACTTTATAACACTTATTCAATCACTACTTTAAAAGATATTTTACATATGCTTTACACATAACACACGACACTTTATACACTTTTCATTGTTGAAATTCCCTAGCAAAGATCAAAATTGCAGGTATCGATGGCATCCCCCGTGCTCCTACCAACGCCTGATTGAAAGTCTGGTTTACCTGCTCTCGGAATTCACCAACAGTTCTTATCCATACTCCTACGGTAAGCTCCCTGCGTTGCATAAATATGCTAACTACCGTCCTGAGCGTGGTTATTTGGTATACTTATGGCATTACCAACTGCTCCGTAACGTTTCTTTTAGTGCATTCCATCGTAATTACACATATACGATCAGTCAATATTTTACACATTGCGCTAACACTGTGCATAACTGTACATAGATTATTATTTACAATAGTTCTGCAACTTATTTCACACGTTGCTTCCTAAATGAACACACATTGTTCATACTGTTTACAAAACTGTGTAGCGATGACTATTTTCAACTCTCGGTGACAAACTATGTCCAACTTTGTAAACTGCGTTAAGACTGGCTGCAATACTGGCGTGCGCCTGGCATGATGACTGTGTAAAACTGAGTAAGACTGACTGCCAACTGACTTCAACTGAGCGCTCCGTCAAGGGTCGACTCCCTTATATTGGATTCCCACGAAAAGTAGGGCGAAATTTTCCCGCGTCATCCCGGCTCCTCTCACAGCGTGATTCTGGTCTCGAAACCATGATCATCGGCTTCCTTTGTCATCACAGATCCCAGAACTACCTGCGTGCAGAAGAATCGCTCGTCCAATTAATTAATATTAATTCCTTTCTCCATGGCTTGGGGACGCTATCTTCTTGGGAATCCCAGGCAACCTTCTCAAAACTCGCCGCGAACAATGATAGTTCTACGGTCCTTCCGCACTTCCTTAAATATGCGTCAATTTCGCAGATTAAAGGCTCTAAAATTAGCCTTTTGGCAAAAGATTCACCTGTGGACAATAATGATCCGTTACTCCAATCACGAGTAATCAATGATTTTCCTGGCTATCTCTCCCCACCAAACTCAATGCTATTCTCCGTCGGGGAAGAACTGGGTCATTATTCAGGCCCTTACCCTCTCCCAGACGACATAACGAGGTCAGAGAGATGGACGTGGCTCCACTGAACACCTCCCACAATTCTGGGCCAATTTGTAAAAATGTCAACTCTGCACTTGCAGTGTTCCAAGCCTCGTATAGCCTACACCAAGTAGTCTAATAATGCAGTATTCTGCTCAATTTCCCTTCATTATTTTAGTAAATAATGTCATTGCAACTGAAATCACACCAGTGATTTAATATACACTTCTCTCGAGGGGTTTTTACAATGAAACTCCCTCCACAGACTTCGGGTTCGTTCCCTGGTGGAACCTTTATACTGAGATCACAGTCTCTGAGAACCACGTTCGATTCCAGTCAGCATAACCTCCTCGGGTTCAGTATTCAGTGTTATCTTGGGTTCAGAGTGGCTAAGTAGAGTGTCTGGTAACTTATGTTATGATGTAGGGAGTTTGAAATTTAAATGGGGAGATTCTGAAGTAGAAGTAGCGTTCAATGACCATATTCAGAGGAGTAGTATTGTAGGTGTGATTTGTACTTTAAATGAGATATCGCCAGCCGTAGAGCGGGGTTCTCCATGTTTTGTGGGCAGTGTAATTACGAACGGTAGTCTAAAGGACTCGTTACGTGATGCTGCATTTCAGGGAAATATAGAGGATGAACAGTGTGATCGGCTCTATGATGTGTTATTGTGTAATAGGAGAGTTTTTGAGGATCGCATTGGTATGGCCAATTGCTATACACATTCATTGAACGTTATTGATAGGTCAGTATTCACAGGACATAGATATCCTGTACCTTTCGCTTATCAGAGTGCAGTTGAGGCACAAATTAACCAGATGCTTGAAGATGGGATTATTGAGCACTCTAACAGTCCATATGTTAATTCTTTGATCACGGTACCCAAGACCGACGGCACGGTTCGTATTTGTTTAGACGCTCGTTTGGTCAACAGTAGAATTAGTTCAGATCAGCTGAAATCTATGTCAATAGAGGAATTAATGCAAACATTTGAGGGGAAGAAGTATTTCACTTGTGTAGATTTGAGTTCCAGTTTTTGGCAAGTGCCACTTATGTACGAAGATAGACCATTTACAGCTTTTAGTCATAAATATAACCTTTATCAATTTTGTAGAACACCTTATGGGTTAAAGAGTAGTTCAGCAGCTTTAATTAGGGCTTTAAACATCGCATTAGGGGATGACACAGGAGAGTTTGTAACCATTTACATAGATGATATGGTAATTAGTTCACGCAGTTTTGAGGAGCATCTACGTCATTTAGATATAGTTTTTCAGAAGTTAGATCAGGCAGGGTTCACTTTGAAGCTGTCTAAGTCGTCATTCTGTCAATCAGAAGTGACATTTTTAGGTCATAGAGTGTCGAGTAGAGGTGTAACACCAGAAGAAAGTAGGGTTAATAAGATACTTCACGCAGAGGTGCCACAGAATGTTAAACAGTTAAAAACTTACCTGGGAATTTGCAACTTTTTCAGGAGGTTCGTTCTTAAATACTCAGGGTTGGTAGAACCATTCATGGAATTGCTTAAAAGTGGGACTCGGTGGAGATGGGAGTCCAAGCATGATCAGGCTTTTAGAGCGCTGAAGGAAGGTTTTGAGAAAGCTGTAGTGCTGAAATATCCGTTAAAAGATAAGGAATATGTGGTTATGACAGATGCTTCACATATAGGCATTGCTGGAGTATTATGTCAGAAAGATGATGAGGGTAATCTGTGCATTGTATCTTTAGCCTCGCGAGGACTGACAGCAGCAGAGAAAAGATACACGATTACTGAGTTAGAGCTTTTAGGTATTGTTTTCAGTTTAGGGAAATTTAGAATGTATTTAGTAGGGGGGAAATTTGAGATCCACACAGATCACCATGCATTACTGTATATGAGGACTTGTAAACTCAGTTCTAATAGAGTTAGTAGGTGGATTCTTGCTCTGCAGGAATACGAATTCACAGTAAAATATATTAAAGGTAAAGATAACATTCTTGCAGACATGCTATCGAGGGACACTAATTTATGTAGGGATTATCCTGTGGTTAAAGCAGAGGACGGTATTTTAATATGTGCATGTGTGGACAGTAGCAACAGGGCATCGTTACAGACACTGAGTAATATGCTAGTGGAGCAACGTGATGACGTTAAGTTAAAGGAGCCACTGGCTAGGTTGGAAATAGGTGAAGAAGAGTATGTGAAAGTAGGACGGTTCACGTACAAGATGCAGGATGGGCTTCTTGCAAGGAAATGTAGGAATAATCGGTGGGCAATATGTGTTCCTGCCACTTTTTTTATTTTATTTTTTTATTTATTTAATAATTATTTGATACAACCATGAAAAGGTCATTTTACACTAATATTTTAACAATTACAAATAATATTAACTAAAACAACAACAACAATAACAGGTAACAATTGGCAGTGATGGCAGAAGGGATAAATCTCGGGAAGGACGCAGGGAGTGATTGGGTTAGTGAGTGATTAGGAGGGTGAGGGGTTAGGAATTGAGGGTGAAAGGGATCTTCTAATGTTATGTTTGAATGTTTGATAGGGAGAGAATATGTCAATATTTGGAAGGGAGTTGCTAAGGGTAGGTAGACGGTGAAAAATAGAGCGCTTCTGTACTTCAAGACGTGGGCGAGGTATGTGGTGTAAATGGTTCTGGCGTGTTGAACGGGTGGGAACGTGGAGTGGGAAGTAGCTTAAGAGCATGTTACATTTTGTGTAACCATTCATAATTTTATGTAGGAAACACAGGTCAGTAAGTTGTAGACGGCTTCTCAGGTCGAGTAAATTGAGCTGATTTAGAATGTCGGATTTGGCAAAGTGCCTTAGTGAAGGATTGCGAGCTTTGACAATTGATATGAAGAAATTAAAGACACTGTTCAATTTAGAAATATTGGTTATAGCCGAAGTAGACCAAATTGGAGAAGAGAAATCTAGGATAGGGAGAACATATGTGGTGAAGTATAATTTAAGTGCAGTGAGGTCTTTAATTTCTGTGAATCTGTATAGAATGCCGAGACTGCGCATTGCGCGAGATTTGATATGGTCAATGTGGGGAGAGAATGACAGTTTATCATCGTGAATAATACCTAAATCTCATACCTGAGAAACCGTATCCAATTTATTTCCACATATTATATAGTCCGCCTGATTTCCAGATTTCAGTAATGAGAAAGACACATTGAAGCACTATTTCGGATTTGGAGATAACTTCCATTTGTTGAACCAATCAGTACATGTATTCACTGCTTCCTGGTGGTCAGCGTGGTCGTCAGAACTGGAAATTTTTCTGAATATCTTGAGGTCATCAGCGTATAGAAGAAGGGAACACGGACAATTTTGCACACATGTGTTTATATCGTCCATATACAGCACGAAGAGAAGGGGTCCCAGGATACTGCCCTGGGTTACTCCTGATAAGACTGGGAGCCAGGATGACACAGACCCTGGAAGCACTACCCGTTGCTGCCTATTGGACAGGAAGCTTTGTATTAGGGATAGGAAGGATCCATGTACGTTGTATCGTGAAGCAAGCTTGTGGAGGAGAAGGAAATGGTTCACGGAATCAAATGCTTTGGCCAGGTCAACGTAGATTACATCTAGCTGAGATTTTTGATCTATTGCAGAAATTATGTGATGGTTCAGAACAGTCAGATTTGTTAAGCATGATTTTCCAGGGACGAAGCCATGTTGTTCTTCTGAGTGGTGTGGTTTGGTGAAAGTGAGGAGACGGCAATGTATTATTCTTTCGAAGACTGAAGAGAGTATAGGGACGATAGATAGAGGTCTGTACGAGGAAATTTCATGCTTGCTGCCTGATTTAAAGACAGGTGTTACATCAGCTCTTTTCCATGAGTCAGGAAAAGTGCCGGAAGTCATGCACCAGTTGAGTATCAAGGATAAGGGGATGCTGAGAGATGCAGAGGTGTTTTTCAGGAATATAGGGCTTATGTCTGATGGTCCGGTAGATCTGTTTGCGGGCCGACTTTTTAAAATATTTTGGATTTCATCGGGGGTCGTTGAAATTTGAGACAGTGAATCAGAACAGACGCTAGTAAGTTGAGGGGACTGGGGTTTGGTACGGGAACTGAAAAGGTTGAATGGAAATATTCATTGAAATGTGTGGACCTCAATTCAAATGGGATTTCTTCATTATGGAGGTTTAGATTAAGTGGAATTCTGGGGGTCTTTCTACGGGATGATATAAGTGTCCAGAACTTCTTTGGGTTATTCTTGAGATTTCCTGTTATGGAAGAAATGTAGCGGTTGTAATCTTCTGTCATATGAACTCTTGAAATTTTCCGTAGGTGAATAAATACATTGCGTGTATGTGGATTGGGAACTGATTTCCACAGTGACCACGCTCGAGTTTTGTTTTGGAGAAGGAGTTTGGTGTTTTGACTTAGCCAGTACGGGTATTTGTTGGACTTGGGTACGGAGTAAGGAACGTGTTGTTTAATGGCCGAGTAAAGTAAATCCTCAAACAAGGTCACTGCGCTGTTTACGTCTCTCTCAGCTGTTAGCAGGCACCAGGGTAGAGATGATAAATCCTGATTGACAGCTTGCCAGTCGACCTTTCTCCAAAGAGGGAAAGCTTTCTTATCGGTGGTGGGGCTGTTTTTATGTCTGCTGGCTGGGACGGGGAGGGTGGCTTCTATTGAGCTATTGTCGGTGTTTAGGATATTTCTTCCAACGGTCACAGTGACATTACGCAGGGTTGAAAATATGAGGTCCAGTGTTTCGGATTTCCTTGTTGGGTGTAGATTGAACTGTTTCAGATGTAGTCCGTTTATAAAATTTGATAAGATGAAAGTATCTATTTGGGGAGAGTGTATGGTACCATTGTCTATTGATGTCCAGGAGATATGGGAGTTAAAATCGCCTAGCAACACTATTTCATTTTCTTGATTGAGGGCAAGAACAGTAGAGTTGAAACATTCTTCTAAGGTGTCAATTTTGCTGGAAGGTGGGCGGTATAAGCAACCTACGAGTAAATTCTTCCTTTTTTGGGATAATAATCTCAACCCATATTATTTCGCAAGAAGTTTCTAAGTCAGGCCGATGTTTTGCCTTCAGTTTGTTATGAACTGCGATTGCAACACCACCACCCCTTGAGGATCTGTCGCGCCGAAACACATTGAACTCAGATGAAAACGGAAGTTCCCCACAAGATACGAAGTCTGACAACCATGTTTCTGAGAGGCAGAGGATATCAAATTGATTGATTTCGGTTATATTTGTTAAACAGTCGGTTAGTTTATTTTTGACGCTCTGTGCGTTCTGGTAGTAGAGGTTAAGGGGTCCTGGATTTAAATGAATATCACCTGATAGTAGTAGTTGTTGAGAAAATTGTAAATGTTAAGGTTGGTAACGTTTCGTTCCTATGTACAAAACTCTTTGGTTTTACTATTCTGTGAATTGTTGTTAACATATTTGTTTGTGAATAAAAGTTGGTTAGAAATCTTTGAATCTCAATAAAGTGTTCCAGATAATGTGTAGTTACAACTAAAAGAACATATGGCGACCGTGACAGGACTTTAACAAGCGTGTATAAACTTTGTTGAATTACAATTTGATAGTAGCGAGTATAACTGTGCCTGTATAATCCAGTATACCGTATCCTGTTGTTTACATCCGTAGCCCGTAATTATGGCGGGTACACAAATAACTAAGAGGAGAGCGGTTATCCGCACATTGTTCACGAAAGCTTGCAGTGCTTTAGACGAACTACTGACGCAGAGAGATGCAGATTTACAATTAATAAGTGCGCGTTTATTAGTGCTCGAAGAAAGAAGACACGAGTTATCGGAGCTGGACAGTCAGATTTGTGAAAACATCTGTGCTGAAACAAAGGAAGAGGAGATCGAAGAAGTACTGATGGCGGAAATGGAGAAAGCAGAGGAGTATACCTTACGTTACCACAGCATTAAAGGTAAGGCCTCTGATCTGATAACAAGGAATAGCGCTGCTCATACTTCATCTAGTTGTGTTGGCGATCGTTCGGGAAACGAAATATCTCTTCGCCTACCGAAATTAGAATTGAATAAGTATGACGGGGAAATAGCCGGTTGGATCTCATTCTGGTCACAGTTCTCACAAATTGACGAGTGTCAGTCGTTAAGTAAGGAGGAAAAATTTCAGTACTTGATTCAAGCCACGAAAGAGAACTCTCGAGCACGCGCGGTTGTTGTGAGTTTCCCTCCCTCAGGCGAAAATTACGGAAAGGCCATTCAAACACTTAAGGACAGATTTGGACGTAATGATCTCCTTATCGAGTATTATGTACGGGAACTACTGAGTTTAGTTATGGAAAGGAAGACGGTCAAGATCAGCATTTTGTATGACAAACTAGAAACTCAATTACGGGCACTAGAGTCATTAAATGTGTTCTCGAATAATTATGCCGCATTATTGTTTCCGCTAATAGAATCGTGTCTGCCCGCAGACATACTGAAGGTGTGGCAACGTTCCAATGAACCCAATAGGACACTGAAGGAACAGATGGATAATTTAATGTTGTTTTTGAAGAGAGAAGTAGAAGGGGAGGAGAGAGTTGCAATGGCAAATAATCAGTCCCTTTCCTACAACCAGGCTAAGAGTCCAGGAAAATCGCATGATATTGACAAAGTTAATTTTGCTTCTGCGATCGATCTTGCCAGTCTAAGCATTGAATCTGACACTCAGAAGTGTGTATTTTGTAAAGGGGTGAATCATTGTTCCACAGAATGTCTCCATGCACAAAAAATGTCCCTTGAAAACCGAAAAGATGTTCTGTATAAAGATAAGCGCTGTTTTTCTTGTACCAAAGCAGGCCATTCTGCACAGCAGTGTCGAGCACGATGTGTTATTTGTCGTGGACGACATGTACCATTATTATGTCCAGCTGTTCAGAAGTATCAAGCAGAAGAGAAAGGTTGTGTTGAGGGGAAGAATTCTGAGATCAAAAGAGAAGAGGTTTCCTTGTTTAATACTTCATCTATTGACAGCAATTTGTCAGTTAGCTCTCAAACGGAGGTCTATCTCCAGACTCTGTTAGTTTACGTTAAGAATGGTGACAAAATCAGGAAGGCCAGGTTACTGATAGACAGTGGATCCCAACGTTCGTATATTTCTAGTAGTTTGGCTGAAGAAATGAACTACTCTCCGATTGGGGAAGAGAGCATTATCCACTCTCTTTTTGGTGGTAAGCCAACAGGGGTAGTTAAGCACCGATGTTACAAGGTGCACTTACTCAGCTTGAATAACGACTTTGCATGCAATTTCGTAGCGTTAGACCAAAGGACAATTACAGCTACGATTCCATCAGTAGAAGTCAGGAAAGAAGTGAGGGAAGAATTACTAAGAGAACACATTCCGATGTGCAGAGATTCTGTAGCTCCTATTGACATCTTGATAGGTTCTGACATTGCGGGAAAGTTGTGGACAGGTAAAATTAAGACTCTACCTTCTGGACTGGTAGCCATTGAAACCTGTTTAGGATGGACGGTAACGGGGAAGAAGAAGGTAGTAGACACCGTGGGAAAAAAGGAGCTAGCGAAGCATGCAAGTATTGCGAATGCAGTCACTGCACTCAGTATTACTCAGCTACCCGTATCTGATCTGTGGAAAATGGAGACCATTGGGATAACCGATCCTGTAGAGAACACCACAAAGGAGGAGAAGAGGATGTCAGCACTGAGGTATTTCAAAAATACGGTTGCTTTTGTAGATGGCAGATACGAGGTACGTCTTCCATGGGGGAGAGATGCTCCAGACCTTCCAACCAATCGAGGGATTGCAGAAGGCAGATTGATTCGAATGACCCGAAAATTAAAGGCAAAGCCTGGTCTCTATGAAGAATATGACACTATTTTACGAGATTGGGTGAAAGAAGGCATTGTGGAAATGGCGAGGGATCTATCTACTGGACACTATCTTCCTCACCGTCCAGTGCTGAAGGAAAATAGTACAACTACGAAAGTGCGTCCCGTGTTCGACGCATCGGCGAAGGAGAGAGGTTTGCCATCACTGAACGACTGCCTTGAAGAAGGACCTAACCTTATTGAAATCATACCCGAACTACTCTTGAGGTTTCGGCAACGAAAGATAGGCATCACAGCTGATATCAAGAAGGCATTTTTACAGATAAGTGTACACCCAGAGGAGAGAGACTACCTGAAGTTCCTGTGGTATGGTAATAATAGTGAGAAAGACCTACAAGTCCTTCGTCATGCCAGAGTGGTGTTCGGTGTTACCAGTAGCCCGTTTCTTCTTGGAGCAGTAATTGGCTACCACCTGGAAAAATATATGGAATCAACTGATCCAAAGGAGGCTAAAATTGCATCATCATTGAAGAACAATTTTTATGTTGACAATCTGGTGACAAGCCTCGATCGAGCAGAAGAAGTTGAGGAATTCGTTTACCTTTCAAGGACTATCATGGCGAGGGCCGGGTTCGACCTTCGAGGATGGGAGTCAACCGGAGACGGATCTTCTCAGGAGTCTTCACTGCTTGGCATTAGGTGGAATCGCCAAGACGATACTCTGAAGATCAATATGGATTGGTGGGAGAGATCGTGTGAAATAGGAGATTTGACGAAGAGGACTATTCTTTCAATAATCCACCGCATTTTCGATCCGATTGGACTAACCATTCCAGTAACGATTAGGCTGAAACTGTTAATTCAAGAGTTATGGACCAGAAAGTTGGGATGGGACGAGCCTATCGACAAAGATACTCGACGGCGGTTGGAGAAGTGGCTAAAGGACTTGCCTCACTTAAGAGAAATTGAGGCGATACGTCACCTTGGCAATGAGGAGGACATCTCACTACACGTATTTTGTGATGGAAGTCAAAACGCATATGCAGCTGTTGTCTTTATCAGGAGCAGTTATCAGGGAGAGGCACATCTTCGGTTAGCAGTAGCTAAAGCAAGAGTAACACCGCTTAAGCCCCTGACCATCCCTCAAGTGGAATTATTAGGAACTCTTATTGGAGCGCGTCTGCTGAAATCAGTTCAAGAAAGTCTAGGTTGGAAAGAAGAAGCTGTTTATTGTTGGACCGACTCAAGTACTGTACTAGCCTGGATTCTTGGCAACGGAGACAAGACAGTATTTGTTAGGAACCGAGTGAAGGAGATAAGGGAGCTCACTGATGCACGAAGCTGGAGACACATACCAGGGGATTTGAACCCCGCAGACCTACCCTCAAGAGGATGTACTGTCGCACAACTAATCGAATCCAAATGGTGGGAAGGGCCTAAGTGGCTTGTTGAAGGAGAAGAAAACTGGCCTGAATCTTCTATACGCTATGAAGTGGTAAACGAACATAACCTTATTGCCATCACTCATAATACGACATGGCTGTATCACCGGTTCAGTAAATATGAACAAATTGTGCGGATGGTGGGATGGATCTACAGATTTCTCAACAACTGTCGACGCAATGAAGTTAAAAGAAGTGGTCCGTTATCGACAAATGAGGTGGCTACAGCCGAAGACAAAATTGTTTTGTTCATTCAAAAAGAGTCCTTCGAATTCCCAGACGATCAGAGACTTAAGAGCTTTGAAGTATTCCAAGATCAAAAGGGCATAATTAGACTCAAGACACGGATAGTCGAACGTGTGGATAAGGGTCCGTTCAAACTACCAGCCGTGCTACCTTCCGAACATCCGTTGGTCAAGAGGTATGCAGAAGAAGTGCATTGTAAAAACAATCACCCCGGTCCAGCAACTCTCCTAGGTTTGTTACGCGAGAGATTCTGGATCCTTAAAGGACGCCAGTTGGCGAAGGGAACAGTCAAGAGATGTGTTGTTTGCCGACGTTTTCAAGCAAAAAACTTAGACACTCAGTCTCCTCCTTTGCCAGATCTTCGAGTTAACGATGCGGCCATATTCGAAGTCATTGGAATAGATTTGGCAGGACCCTTGTATATTCGTGATTCATCGAAGACATGGGTTGCTCTATTCACTTGTGCTTGCTACCGAGCTGTACATCTGGAACTAGTTCCGTCTCTGTCAACTGAAGCATTCATAAGAGCACTGAGGCGTTTTATCGCACGGCGTGGTCGACCTAAAGTGATCATCTGTGATAATGGAACAAATTTTCGAGGAACGTGTAATGCTCTTGAAAGGTTAGACTGGGAGAAAATCGTTACCTACAGCACTGGAGAACGCATAATTTGCAGGTTCAATCCGCCTACGGCGTCGTGGTGGGGAGGCTTCTGGGAACGATTGGTGAGCCTGGTGAAGCAAATTTTACGGAAGACATTGGGGAAGGCTTCATTGTCTTGGGATGAGCTTCAGACCATACTTATTGACTGTGAAGCAGTGATTAATGCAAGACCATTGACTTATACGGCAGAAGATAACAGAGATCCTATTCCATTGACCCCATCCATGCTACTGCAAGAAGTACGAGAGACAGGAGTTCCTGACCTGGACTGCATTGAGTCAGCAAGCATCACTCGGAAAATTCGGTATCTGCAAAGACTGAGAGAAGAGCTAAGAAGACGCTTCCGATCAGAATATCTGGGGCAGTTAACCTGGACCAAGCGGCGCGAAACTAGAAAGCCTATAATTGGAGAGGTGGTTATAATAGGATCGGACAATCGGAAGAGAATAGATTGGCCTTTGGCAAGAATTGAACAGCTCATTCCAGGGCGAGATGGAAGAGTCCGGGTGGTTCAACTAAAGACTAGCAGTGGTACTGTTGTACGTCCTATACAGAGAGTCTACCCCTTGGAGGTCCAGTCCTGCACCGAGAGTTACCAAGAAAAAACCCACTTCATGGACGATGATGACAAGGATGTGTCCAAATCCCCTGAAGAATTGAGGACAAGAGCAGGAAGAAAAGTGGCCCCTCCTAAAAGACTAGATCTTTGATTTCATGTTACAGAGGAGAAGGAATTCAGTTGACATACATTGTACACCTGTTTGACACTTTGATAATTTCCAATTTTGAGAAAATTGTAAATTAGGTGGGAGTATGTTGAGAAAATTGTAAATGTTAAGGTTGGTAACGTTTCGTTCCTATGTACAAAACTCTTTGGTTTTACTATTCTGTGAATTGTTGTTAACATATTTGTTTGTGAATAAAAGTTGGTTAGAAATCTTTGAATCTCAATAAAGTGTTCCAGATAATGTGTAGTTACAACTAAAAGAACAGTCGGTTAGTTTATTTTTGACGCTCTGTGCGTTCTGGTAGTAGAGGTTAAGGGGTCCTGGATTTAAATGAATATCACCTGATAGTAGTAGTAGTATCAAGTAAACTGTACTGGAGGAGGCACGGCAACGTTGTACTGGTCCACGAGGTGTGGTGGAAATTTGGCGGAGCACTGGGAGGTTACAAGCTGCCATGGTCGAGAAAGTAAAATGTCTCTCTGCGCAGTACCACTGCATTTCTTGAGCACACGACACATCACTGCGGTCGGAAATGATTTCTGACACAGTTGCACACCATATAGTACACTTGAACAGGCAAACTACCACTAAAATACAGTAATATGTCAGGGCTACTGAAACACGAGATCTGTCACTTGCCGCCATCTTTAACAACATTTCGGAGGGTGTATGTATGGTCCACCTCCTTTGTAAGATTTGCTTGCTGAATTCCTTCTCGCCTTGTTGACAGGGAAGCCTTCCTGTTCCTAAATGATCCGCCCTGCGCGAACCTGCTCTGCTTCTGTGTATCTTCATTTGCTAAACGTCTTCCCGCATTAGTGACAGGGAAGCGTTCTCGCTCCCGAGTGGTTCGCCCGGCACGGAAGCGCTAGGAGAGGATTTGTTGTTTAAGTGGGTGATGTGTAACAAGCTAGGCATAACCTCAATTTTAACGCGCCATGAGCTTGTTTAATTAATATGCAATTTTGGCTTGATACACTCTTAATATAACTTCCCTAACAATTCCACGGCTAGTTGTTCTTACCCGCAATCCGCAACATTTGGAGGAGTATACGCACACGGCTTTCTTTCTACATATAACTTCGAGATTTATAAGGATATTACACTTAGCACTTTGCCGCCACTCACTTGTTCTCAACAAGTGAGGAGGAGCTAATTTGGTTCATTCATAGGGAATTAGGACACTTTGGTGCTGCCAAGGTCTTCTATGAAATTGGTCGTGACTTCATTTGGAATAAAATGGGAAGGGACGTTAGGAGGATTTTAGCTAAGTGTGACACCTGTCAAAGGAGTAAATATCCAGTTAAATATTTAGTGGGGGAGAGATCTGCAGCTCTCACCAGTAGTCCCGGCGAACTACTGTGTGTGGATTTAATTGGCCCGATCGTTAAAGGACAGTACGGCTACGAGTACATTTTTATAGTTATTGACGCTTTTAGTAAGTATGTCAAGCTATATCCGCTAAGGAAAGCCACGGGACTAGCGTGTAGCCGTCTGATCATTAATAAGTATGTACCTGAGTTTGGCATTCCTCTCAGGATACTATCTGACAGTGGACCACAGTTTACTGCAAAGAAATGGAGAACCAGTATGCAGGAAGCTGGTATAACACACGTTCATTCCTCTGTAAGGTACCCTCAGAGTAAATTCTGCAGAGCGTCCATTAAGGGAAGTGGCTCGTCTTTTTCGGACCTTAGTGCATGACAAGCATGCGGCCTGGGTTGGACATCTTCCCAAGGTCGAGACTTGGCTGAATTCTGTCCAGCATGAGAGCACGAAATTGACGCCATACGAAGTTCACTTCGGAAAAAGACCACAAAATGAACTAGCGAGGGTGTTGGGATTAAATGAGGGTAAGCAACCGGGGATGGATTACATTGTCCAGTTGGCGAAACAGAATTTATCTAAGTCAGCACAAAAGAGAATTCGCCAACAAAAAGAAACTAAATTTGACCTATTCGAGCCGGGAGACAGAGTCTTACTTAGAGTGCCGAAACAGTCAAATAAGCTAGAGAAAGTCATGTCCAAGTTCTTTTATCTCTACGAGGGCCCATTTATAGTTTCCAAACGTATTGGAAAAACAGCATATGTGCTGGAGGATAGTAAGGGAAACAGATTATACGGGACGTATAATATACATAGTCTACGAAAATATGTGTCATAAAGTGAGTGTGTTTAGCTGGCGAGCCAGCCTATCAAATGAGTAAGTGTGGTATTTGGTGCGTGGGAGGAGAGGGTCTTCCAGGTAGGCGTATCAGAAGTCACACAGGGGGGTAGTATGTAAGTAAATGAGAGTTTTTAAGGTACAGGGAAATATGACGGGATTGTCGGATGCTCTTGAGCACTAAAATGTCTCGATACACCAAGGCCAGAATTTGGTAGCGCTGGTGAATTCCCATTTGCCTCCAAGAGATGGGTGAGCGCTTGGACAGGGTATTTTTGCTTAAGGCGTCCACGAGGCAAAAGATGGGCCATCAGAATGCGAGACAGTCCTTCATGAAACTCATACATATCAGCAAACGTGATTTCTGTTTACGGCCTCGCCATGTAAGATTTGTAAGTGTGTAATTTAAGGTAATTTGTACAAAGGTATTATTTGTGTCAGGAGAACTGGTCTGTGTTAAGAACTAGTATTAAGTAGAATATGGTCTACGGGAACTTAACAAGACAGGGCGATTACGGCACAGAAATATTTGGTGTTATATGCAATGCACATTTACTGTTTTTTTTTCAGAAGTCAATATTAATTTAATCTACTTAAAAGAGAGATTAAGTATTATGGTCACGAGGCGCTGCCACAATAGTGTGATCGTTTGCTCAGTGATAAGTGAGATTAAATTTCACCATAAGGAAGGAACCTCCAGTGAAATTAGAAAGTTCTAGGGAGATATAAATATATCAGAACACCTTCAATGCGTGTGATATGACATCGTAAATACATAGTGCTCACACAGTAATTATGTCTATTTCTCCAACATAGAGAAATTTGAGAGGCGGAAATATCCGTGGAACACTATTCTATATGTAAAACATTGGACTGGTTGCAAAGTGCAATCCATAGTGACAACAAACTTTGACGCAAAGTGCGTGAAGAAAAATTATGAGTGTATATATCTGTAATTTAGGGTGATCTCATTTATGTAATCTGTATTTTGGATGGGGTTTATTAACGTGTCTGGGATAATCGGATAATGGACCGTCGTCACGGTAAATCATCCGATGATCCGAGGCGAATATGTAACGTGTTTTTCGAGGGGTTTTTATGCAACTGGCATAAGTCAGTAGGAAGCCATTCTATATTTATTTACGCGGCAAATTGTTCAGCCAAGAGAATTTTTCATGTTAATTTATTATTATTATTAATTTATTATAATTATTATTAAGGTATTTTCGGAGCATTTTATAAAAATTATTAGCATTCAGATAGGTTTTCTATGTCTTAGAAAACGCTATCAAGCAAATTATTACGAACGACAATATCATAGAAAGTTATGTGATTATGGAATTTAACGGAGTTTCGTCAGTTAGGGTATATCGAGAGACGTGACTCACTGGGAATTCAAGTACACGCTTAATCTTGTCGGGAAGTATTACGCAAGCGGGTTTGCAGCGTCAAGAAAAGGCGGATGGTTGGAACGGAAATCGTCTTCATCATTCGCGCGCCGTGTGTAATGAGCCTGAGAAGGGGAAGTAGTGGGGAGCAGCCAATCAGTGGAGACCACGTAAGCTAGAAGTCGGCTGAAGAGTGGGGGAGCCGACAGGTGCATATATCGTTCGACGCGCCGTGGAACGAGGACTATCTGTGTAGAACTTAACGAGTACGGTTTCACGCGGAAGTCGCTCCGATGTTCCGTGGAGTGGAGGACTAACTTTTGTAAAACTTAACCAGTGTGGCTGTACGAGTGTTTGGGTCCGATGTACGGACCATAGAATTATCTAATCTACCAGAATATCATCAAATAACGAAGAAGATGGCGACGTCCAGGAGACTGTGGGAAGCACACAGCATCATCCAGTACGAGGGAAATGCTTTAGCAATTTCCAGTGGTAAGCGCAAATGACGCAGAAATACGCAATCTCTCATTTTTCTTTGTTTTATATTTCATATTTCAGTAACTTCATAGCTTGGGAATAAGAGTAAAATCTATAATTTATCAGACTCCATTTTCACGTAATTTTCTATCGGTAATATTAAAATCGCAACGCTCCAATTTAAATTTTATACTTATTATTATTATTAATTTTGCTATTCTTGTTTTATATAATAAATTCATTTCTTTTACAATGCAATCTTTGCTTTCAGTAGGTAGCATTAGATATAGACCAATTCCTTCTCCTGATACAATTGTTTGTTGGGTTAATGATCAAATCATACCACGATCTGAGTGAATAGATTCTTGAAGGTGTTCTATCAGAGCTAGACGTTGTTAAATACAAATTTAGATTTCAGCATTGCATTGAGGTCTTGGCGCCCATTAAAACAACCTAGCTTAGGCAAAGGTAAACAGTTACATTTATCACCCGACAGTTAGGGGCAGCCAAACTGTTACACTTGTCGCTCAACGTTAGGGCTAGCAAAACTGCTACACTTGACGCTCAACGTGAGGGCGATAGAAACCGGTACAGTATGTGTCTAAATTAATATTATATACTTTATGACGATTGAATAATAAAAATACTTCGTTTTAAGCACTGCCAGGGGGATCGCATGCCAGGAGGGATGCAATCCAGCTGGCAGTGACCTTTCCCTTTAAAATTTTTCGGGGATCACAGTGGTTCGGTGCTGCAACCTATCGTGTACGCCTCTGAGGCTACGGCCATACTTGCGTGACTTCCCGCAGCGGGACAAGGGACAAGGCATTTTTCAAGACCGCCCGTTGGAGAATGGGCCGAGGTCCATTTTGCTGGCATGTTTTCCCGCATTTGCGGGAAGAAGACGCTATGGTTACATTGTGCTCTTATTAGTTTTGTGCTGCGAAGGCCATGAGTGGAGAGCTCCTTGGAGGCCTTGAGGTTCTTTGGTTTTTACTCCGTGCCAGTTATTTTGTGCTTTGCTTTCTGTTTTAAAGAGAGTGTAAAAAGAAATAAAAAAAATATTGGGTGTTTGCAACTACGATGGGCGACGATATTTATATTTATTAATTATGTATTTTGCGGATCGGAAAGTTCACAGTCAAATGAAGAATGGCCGAGTTGCACTTCCAGTGAAACTCCAAACACAACCACTCTTCTCTGAAGTATTAACTCAACACAACTCGACAGTTTGCTGCTGGCTGTATCTGGGGTAATTATTCGCCTGCTACCTAGGCCGTAACTGGGATGATAGACTCGCCACTAGCCAGCTGTAAACTGTCTCCTCAGAATTTGAATGGAGATTGTTGGCAGAAATGAAAACGTATATTACTTATAGGCCCCTTTCACACGGGGCAACCAAGGTGGCGCCACCACGTCATTGCATTGATTCAAATGGAGCATTTCACACGTGGTGGTGGTGGCGGGCCTGGTCGCGTGGCCAGAATTCGTGGTGGCAGGCAATGCGATTTTTGGCGCGGCCAAGTTGCCCGCGCCACCACATGTTTACATTGAGTCAAATGGAGCCTTTCACACGAGACGCGACTTTTTGCGCACCCAAACCAGACGTGTGGATTATCTGCTAGTGTTAAAAATGAATATCGTTCCAGGAAAGAGTGATTTCGACACAGATAAATTCGTATCCTTGATGCAATCTAAACCTGCTCTGTGGGATATGACTGCAGATGAATATGCAAACAGGGAGTTGAAGAGGAAGAATTGGGAGGACCTGGTAACTCTTCAAATCAAGTAAATTATAGCAGCGAGGTAAATGTTATTAGACAACTATATGTTTATAAAAAGTAACGACAACGTAGGGGCCCATGTCCTCGCTGTTCCGCCCCTTAAATAAAAATAACTAACGAAAAAGTAACTATATGTTACTTTGACAACCGTAACGGTAATTCAGTCGCTATTTTTGGTAAGTAACGATAACTGTAAGGAAATTACTTTTGATAAAAATCGATTGAAATCGCTTTGGGTTTGCTCTTATCTGCCGGCTAATGAATGCATTTAGTATCACTTGTGATTATCTCACTCTGTGAAAAAGATAAACAAATGTCCGTATCCGGCTGTAACTATGACTACACACAATTGCGTTCTATTCACTTGTTTATATGTTTATCTCCGTGAAAGTATAATGCAAGGAATTATCGGGAGTACACTGTAAATCGAAAATGTGCAAATTCGTCTTACCTCAGTGTCACTAGGAGTTTTTCCTCTGGAGGTGTACTATCTCTTATATTTGTGTCCACACCGCACAGTGGGTCAAAATCGAAATCTAGGGGGACAAAATTATTTTTACGTTTTAATCATGAATTGAAAGTGAAAGCAACGTATATCTTTTCTTTACTTCATAATAATCATCAGTTAAGACCTTTTATAAGCTAAGTCTACACATGCAAGATATTGTCTATGACTAGGAGTTGGATAGAGCATTCAGTTATCTCTTCAGAACAATTTTCTACCCCTAATTTACTTTTAACAAAGTCACGAAGTTCCACTTTGACATAATCATCGAACCCTGTGCTTCAAACAGTTGTAAACGTGTGAGAACTGGTTGCACGGCAACTCCTCAAACGTAAAATAACAAAGTAAGTTGCAAAAAGATGCAAAAAATCTTATAACAGGTGTAAACTACAAGACTTTATCTACATTTTAACATTAAGTAGAAAGTGACGCAGAGTGACGCGACATACTAAAAATCTAAGTGAAAATATAATTTTAAAAATAATAGTTGAATATTATATAATGCAAATATAGCTAAAATTACGTAACGATTACGCCCATTAATAACTGAAACACGTTACAAAGATCATACCTTCAGCTGCATGTTTCATCTTAAAGCATCACACTAACCACAAAGACAACCAAACCACAGCCACTTACATTCACCCTCCAATACAGACTGCTCGAACAGGGGTGACAGATTTACACTAAGATGCGTTTATATCCCAGAATAGTGAGCGGCAATTATATGAGAATGCTGTAGAAGTAATAAATTTTGATTTTTAATTATGAAATAAATAATTTTTTCCTCCTAGATTTCGATTTTGACCCACTGTGCACCGGTCAGTTGATCTTTTAAACACTGCAGTAGCTCATCTAAAGATGAAATGTTCATTCGTAGGAAGGTGAAGAATTTGACTGGAATCTGTCTGAGATCAATATACAGAGTACAAAATATACCTTTCGTTGCTCGATCCTGCAAAAGTGGGTGAACCCAAAATCCTCTATTTCCCCGTTTTCGGCGCTCACGCAACCTGATATATAGAAAAACATCAAGTGCTGCTCCTTCCACGTCCACTGCTCATTACTGGTGGCGTGTTTGGTGGCTAGAGAACATATTGCAAAGACGTGGTGGCCCCGTGTGAAAGAGGCCATAGTGGGCGATGTATTGAAGATAGAAGTATGCTCTCCCGGACTTTTTTTTTTTTTTAGAACTTTTCATGCTGAACAATTCTTACACTCATAGTATATAGATACTTTTAGTGGTTTGCCCAGCGTAAGCTTAGAAAGCGCCCAGACGCCATGTTTTTTCTTTTAACTTTTTCACTGAAATCGTTACTGCTTGGCTTCCTTTGATCATAAATAAATATTTTTCTGCAGGAATCTTCCTCGAGATATCCTTTACAGAATGGTGAAAGCCGCATCACAATCCATTCAGAGGTTCGTTCACCCGTGACATCCAAAAACGACAGTAGCGACACTCGAGCGCAGAAACAGTGGAGAGATAGAGAGAGCGTTGCAGCAGAAGAGAGATAAAACGCTATCATCACCTCTCACTGTAACACTTTTTCACGAACCTCACTCTATTCCAAAAATGTATTTGACATCGTCACGTCAAAAAAGGTTCCCTAGTCTAAACTTATCAGGGAGCCCCGCATCTAGATCAAGCATATATATTAAAGTACCGAACCGTGAGTGAATAATTTTAGAGGTACGGTACAAAGGTACCCGTGTCTTTACGATACAAAGGACCGGCGGCTTCGGTGGCGTAGTTGGTAGCATGCTGAGCTTCTATGCCCAAGATAGCGGGTTCAAACCCGGCCGAAGCCGTCGGATTTTTTAAGAGCGTTAAAAATCCCTCAGTATGCCTTCCTTCGGAGGGGAAGTAAAGCCGGCGGTCCCATGTCATAGATTTATGGCATGTTAAAGATCTTTCCACTAATTACACCTGTGTGAAACTAAATTGGATAGGTTAAGAATGTAAACAACGCTCTTAGGTTGCTACGTTCGTTGCCAAGAGCCGACTGCGGTGGCGTCTAGTAGCTAGTCCTGAACTAGGCCTAGTAGTCGTTGACGGTGGCGCTTGGCGGCAAAAGTAGGAACTATTTGAAAATTCAAAGTTGCAGTCCCTACTTGAATTTAAAAAAACAGATACACACACTAATACAGTCATCACAATTAACACCGGTTATCAGACAGATTCTACACACACCCAAAGTACACGGGGCTACATGACCGCGTTGTCGCAGCCCCTAAACTAAGGAACCAACCAACCAACCATACAAAGGACCAAGACTTCAAAAACAGAGAAATTATATTTCCAATATTTTCTTTGACGACGATGACGAAGAATAATCAACGCAGCAGATAACGCAACAATGGAGTTATTATTTAATGGAATGCCTTCCATATGCAGAGCAATGGTGATGCTTAGCTACTTACAATATACAACACACTAATAAAATCCCGCCGTGCAAACACGGGAATAGCAGACGCCTAGGAACGTGGATTGACAATACAATATGCATGGCATATACAGGGTGTCTTTTATGTACCTTTGGAGAATGATAGGTCGTGTAGGGGACGGGTATAGAAGTAATTTGAGATAGGGAACTTGGGGTCGGAGCGGCCTCCTTAACCCCTAAAATAAGGGTTGACTCAGACCCTCCACCCTGTAAGTTCGGCAACCGACCCATGCCTCTAATACCTATCTCAATCCTTTAACTCTTGGCAAGATTCATTTCACCTTGTGGCGCTGGCGTAATGGATAGCGTTGCGGTGCGAAAGGCCGGTAGTCCCGGGTTCGATTCCGGGCTTGGGCAATTTTTTAAATTGTTATTTTAGGTGTAACGTTTTTAAGCTTGATACCTTCGGTAAATTATACCGATATTTGTGCACTTCGTAGCATTACGTTGTTTAAGTCCGTTATTACGTTAAAATTACGTTGATTTGCAAGAGAAAGTAAGATTTAGCTAGGCTAGGCATGTTTAGCTTAATTTTTTCCGTAGGGTAATCATTAGAAGGCACGATCTTAAAACTACCGCAGTTCCGTAATTAGTCACAACGTTCCTGTAAAAGGATTGAGAAAGGTATTAGAGGCATGGGTCGGTTGCTTAACTTACAGGGAGGAGAGCCTAATTCAACCCTTATTTTAGGGGTTAAGAAGGCCGCTCTGACCCCAAGTTCCCTATCTCAAATTTCTTCTATACTCGTCCCCTAAACGACCTATCATTCTCCAAAGGTACATAAAAGACATCCTGTATACTATACTGTCATTTCACGTCACTAGGCGTCACTGCTATCCCCGACAGATGTTTTTCACGCAGAAATCCAGAGTGACAAATCGCATGTGTGGCCACACACCTCCCAGGTCGTTCAGCTGCGTGACAATGACGCAGTCCTGCTGCTGGAAATCACGCAAGTGTTGCCATAGCCTGAGTGTTGGATGGACAGGCAGTTTAAAGCAGCCAGGGTAATACGATCCAGCTGGCAGTGGCAAGATCTTATCATGGCCCACAACAAAGTATACTGTATGCAAATATAAAACAAGAAGTTCCGTGACGAACTAACGAGCCTACTTTTCTTAAAATTTAAGATTCATGCCAATGATTAATCCATATGGACCTATCTGGAATAACGACGAAATTAAGTTGGTAATATCGAAATTTCTAATTAGTTCGAAATAAACCTGGTATAAAGTAGCCTAATAGAGCACCACAGTTGGCGGCTCTGGTGACTGAATATATTCTTAGTTCAATCTCTTAAGGTACAGAATACAAAATTTGGTTGAAGTCCAATGGGTAACATGGACGTTACATGCAGTTCGACATTGGTTCTATCAACGCGCATAAAATCATGTTGGCAACAATGTCATGCATGTGTTGGTCAGAAATAATCTGAAATATTATAATCTCCTGTTGTGCCAATTTTAGATAAAATCCATTTGTTAGTATAGAAGTTAGGCCTACAGGTATTTTAAAATTGTACCTATCATCAGGCCTAGAATCATGTTGGCAGCACTGACGTATATTAGTTACTCCAAATTAATCTAGAATGTCAGGCACAATACGTGAATACGTGTGCAAAGTTTAGAGCTGATGGCTTGCATACTTTCTGATATATTGATATTAGGGTAAAAAATAGACAGCATTTATTAACACTTGGCAGCCCTGGTCACTCTTGGGAATACGCATAGTCATATCTGTTATGGTACACATAGCACATATGAAATTTGGTTGAAATCCAATTGATAATATAGAAGAAAAATAGAGAGAGCATTTATAAACAGTTGGCAGCCCTGGTGGCTCTGAAGAATACGCTCAGTCATATCTGATTATATGTACATAGTACATACGCAAATTGGTTGAAATGCAACTAATAGCGTAGAAGTTATATGCATTTAAAAATGGACCTATCAGTAGGTTTAGAATCATTTTAGCAACACTGCCATGTATGACCTCCTGGAAATTAAATTAAAATATTATTATCTATATGCGTGCCAATTTTGGAATGGCTCCCATGCATACCTTCCAAGATATCCAACATGGAGCTGAAGTTTCAATTGCGTTTTTTCAGCAGTTGGTAGCACTGACATCATTTTCAAATACGGGCTTGAGACATTCCGATATAGATATTTACTCATGCCAAATTTGGTTTCGATTGCTGTAGTTGGTTAGGAGTTGATAGGGACACACACACACACACACACACACACACACACACACACACACACACACAGACAGACACATTTGCCCGGATCGATCACATAAGTCTACTTTTTCTCATTTTTGCAAACTGTGTAAAGAAGGCTAAAATATACCGGTACGGTGCGTCAAATAAACATACCTTGAACGATGATCTGATACAGTCTCAGAAGTTCGGTACTTATTTAGAAGTTAGACGTTGCAGGCGCGCGGATTTCGGGGGGGGGGGGGGTGTCACGGGGGTCAAGACCCCCACCCACCCCCCAACGGAGACCATTTTTTTTTTTTGCAAACTCCAAAAAAGAAATACACAATAACCAGACAAATAAAACTTAACGAATTTTAACTGAAAAACATTTTTTTTTTTTCATTTTATTCAATACTGAAAATATCTTTATTGCAATTATTATGTTCTGTTACAACTGTACATATTTACAACTTCATACCTGTTATATAAAAACGATTATTTATATAACAAAATCAACTCGTCTATTTTGTTTAGCAAACCTTGTGATTACCGAATCGATGTCTATAGTGATGTCACGATGAATGTGCAGCAATGCACGGATAGGAATTTGGGGCTTTTTTTAGCACCAAAAAAATTTGCCGACGTCCAAACTGCAAGCTTGGTTGGCAATTTAAGCTGTGACTTGCTACCTTTGTCGGTACCAGCTCGACTTGCCGAAACTGTAACGTACCTTGGTCCTTTTCTCGAAGCTCGATGTAAAAGTCACAAAACACGCCGTTCCAATTTGTACGAATATTTTTGGTGCGCTAAATGAATCAAATTTATATCCATGTAGCTTGCAAAAAATTGGTCTGGTTTTGTACGTTTGGTTATTTTGTGATTGCGTTGTTAGTGATACTTTTTTCTTAACAATTTCGATTCTGTGACCCCCCCCCCCCCCCCCCCAAGCCAAACTCTAGATCCGCGCCTGAGACGATGAAAACATTTCGGACAAAGATGACCAGCATACAGTCAAAAGACACACACTCCAGTTCACTAGAGCACGGCAATGGTAGCAGCAAATCTGCGCTTTGTCGCAACTTCTACTCCTTGTCGCCAGGGTGCAGCACTAGTAGCTGAACTTTTCTGCTCTAGGTGCGGGGTTCCCAGAAACGCAGTGCCCGTCGCTTTACTTCTGCTATATGCTTAATCCGACCCTGAGCACCACCAACGTACTCTGTAAAGGACCGGATTTATATTTTATGCGCCCCTAGGCCCGTGGGTTTTTGCCACCCCCCCCCCCCCCCCCCTCTCTTCATACCATTGTGAAGGAGAGAGGATTTAGACCTCAGAAAGGTCTTTGTGAACGAAATTTTTATTTTATTCTATTGTATCGTGAAGGTTGGTTGGTTCTTAAGTTTAGGGGCTGCGACAACGCGGTCATGTAGCTTCGTGTACTTTGGGTGGGTGTAAAATCTGTTTGACAACCGGTGTTAATTGTGATGACTGTATTAGTGTGTGTTATCTGTTTTTTTAATTCATGTAAGGACTGCAGACTTTTGCATTTTTCAAACTGGGATTGTCAAGGCCGGTATAGAGCGCAGCTCACATCCAGTCGGCCGTGATGATTGTCATGTGGTATTGTAACCGATCAGGGGGCTGAGTATTGATAGCATGCCGAGTCATCTAAGACCTGGGATAAATCGCATACAGAGCATGCATAACATTTACTGTGTTTCCAGTGCCGAGAATTTTATTGGAACGACGGACGTAAGGAAATGATGGATCCTGAATCGTACTTATTAAGACATTGATGCTACGAAACCAAGAGGGTTTTAATAATAATAATATTTGCTGGGGGAAAGCACTGACAGAGTTCAAGAGGCATTGGTATACGTGCAGCCAAGACATTGCGAGCGTTTCCGAGAAGCTGAGTGACAGGATTGGTCATTGTTTCCTCCGCCGAGTTATTGTGAACATTTCAAGTAATATTTACGGCCCTGGACCAGAGTTAATCTCCCCCACGCCGAGCATCGGCGTGGCCAGAGTCCCAGAACAATGAGAAAATAGCGCATGATGACCTAATTCTTGACCCACATATCCGGATATTTTGTTCAGAAGCCATATCAGAGCTGAGACCGAGTTGATAATTTAGAAATTTTAATCTCGGCTAAGTGTTGAGAATGGCCGGAGTTATGGCGACTTAAAGAGCTAAACCGCGGAGTGATATTTCCTACCCCCTCCAACATGACAGCATTGGCGCGGGAGTTGGAACTACGTAGGCGCGTCATGATGCCATCATCAATTATAAAATATCTGCCGATCGTTTTTCAAAATAAAAGAAGATTTGAAGCCGTCCCAAATCTGAGCTTTAAGGAGAACTTAAGATCACAGCGATGTGACGATTTCCCTAGAATCGCAACCATACAGTGAAATCTGCCCATTGTATTGAAGTGACAGGACTCTATAGGCACTTGCCCCGGACTACGAAAGAGTAGTCAACATGAGATCTTGGAGCCGGAAGACTGTTCGGTGCTGCTCTGAAAAGTGAAGCCGCGTGTTAGTGTAACGTCCACAGAGACTTAGTTCGTGGTTGCGTAGCCGAGTGCCGCATATAAGTAAATAAAACGTGATATATCTTTGAATTAGTTGAACTGTGTGAATTAATTATCCAAAATATCAACTCGGGTAGCCGAGACAGAAATAGTAATTTTAGAGTACCAAACGGGTTGGTGACCCGAGACTGTATTCATATAAGCGCTAACCCGTCCATACCAAATTTAATCATACGGGGCGCGAGATGCAGGCGAATCGAAGTAGCTTAATTTATATTTTATGCTATGCTTCGGAGGACATAAACTAGTTGCCATTTGCTGACAATGATTTGTGGCCAAGTTCTGAGTATTTGAAACGGTCACGAGCCTAAGCCAAAACAGTCGTGTCGAGGATCGAACGGGTAGTCCATTCGTGGAACATACTTCGAACTGTACGAGTCCGTGCGAGCTGTGTACGCCAGTGACGTTATCGTCGGACGGTCAAAACGACGGGAAATGCCATTGCGTGTGTTTTATTGGTGTGAATAATTTATTAATTGAGTGTTATATATTTGTGTTTCGTGAATACTTATGTGTGTATACCTTGTGTTGCTAAGGTCGTACCTAGACTGAGTATTTCATGTGTGACAAGATCACGAAGTTGAAAACTATGCATGGACTCAGCATAGAAGCCATGAGAGGCTAGAAGGCATCAGATCGGGAGTCGAACGTGGTCATCCCAGGAAGCTGGATTTGTCATCCCCAGGAAACGATGAGTATTAACTTTTCATTAGAGGGAGCATGAATGCAGATATCGGGTAGCGAGATAGCTGGTACAGTAGTATTTAGATCTTTTTTTGTGGCATTTGTCACCATTTTCTTTGTAGCTGGGGAGCGAATTAATTTTTTTTTTCGGGTCAACATGTTAATGTTTGTGACTTGTCAGACTGTAAAAATAATGCATGTTTGTGGGCCTCTGAGAAGGAAGTCCGTACTTGAGTTTGAGCCCGGACTTTGTAACTGTAAATATGACGCGCATAGGTTAGATTTGATGGCTAATTTTTTTTTTTGGTAGAATGGTAGTGTGATGTATACTTTTGGAGTGACCATTTAGCAAGGATATCATTTTTTTTTGTTTGTTTTTGATGTGACATTTTCGAGTCGAGCTAGTTTGATTTTTCTTTTGAGCCATTTCATTTTCTGGTTAGATTAGGGCATTAGGATCCCTGCCCCTTTTATTTTCGCCAGACCGGTCGATATTATGGTCAGTGATCCTGTTCGTGGAGGCGTGGCTTACGCCTGTGATTGTGTATTTTTAAGTGTGTGTGTGCAGTTTGTTTCCGGCTGTGGAGTCGTTGATTTTCGTACCAAAATGGTAAGTGTTTTTTTTTTTTTTTTTTTTTGCCTGTGTGGCCGATGAGTAAGTGTATCCAGGTGTTTACCCTGAGAATTTTCGTGTTGTTTCCGGCCATAAAGCCGAGGAGTATGTTGATTTTTTTTCCAGCTGGCGATCCTGAGGTATTTTGGTGATTATGCAAATATGGTACGATACCGGGAGGTTATTGGTTATTTGGTTTTTTTTTGTTGCGCGCACACACACATTATGTCTTTATTCCCACAGCGCAGTGGAGGAATCAGCTGACCCTGCCCATATTTCTACGCGACCAAGGTCTGGAAATTAACGTTTATTTTATGTTTAATTCATGTCACATTTAGTATTGCTGTTGGAGCATCTCAGAGCTAAGCCCACTGTAGAAGTGCGGTATTTCTGGCAGACTGGCTGGACCCGTGCTAATGACTGCACAGCGGGGTTCCTTCCGTTTTTCAATGGTCACCCTAGGGTTAATGGATCGAGTGTAGGTAGTTTCCCTGTAGGAGTGGGAGTTATATTTAGTCATGTTGACCTAGTAATTGTTTGGTGAGCCTATGTTTGACGGGCTATTGTAGAGTAGTTGCTGGCTTGTCACCAGCTGTGTTTTGGTACGTTATTGTTTTTTGTCGCGTTCCCCAAATGTTATTTTGTGTGTATCTCGCTAACCCAGGTTACCAGTATTCATGTGGTCCCAATGGAGCTGACGGACCACCGGTTCGATGCCCCATTATAGAAAGGAATACTCTCGTTGTCCTTAGTGTATATTTGTGTGTATGTGGGAGACAAAAATTAGATCCATTGCAGCTAGTTTGTTTTGATTAAGGGCAGCTGCCAAATTGAGTTGAACCTTTGATATTTGCAAGTAGGCAGTTGACAGTCACCTAATATAAATGTCACCCCAAATCAGCTGTTTAAAGTATTTTTTTATGTTTGCAGTTTTGACAGCTGGATTTTGGTAATGTTCTCTTTTTCTTTTGAGTTCTTATTAAGCAAGGAAGAACGATGGGATACCAACTCCGACTGATGTTTTGAATTTTAATTTCTATTTTGATCCTTTTTTTTTATTTTTTTGTTCGGTTTTATGTAAATGTATTTTTTTAATTAGGTAGTTTTTTATATACGTTCTGTAATGGGACTGTATTTGTTCTAAACCTGATTGCCTGGTTATGAATAAATTACGGATTTTCTGTAACCTGTGTACGCCATTTCACGTAGTTAGAAATACCTGTTTCATTGACCTAGGCCAAACAATTTTTTTTGGATATCAACGAACGGTCCACACCCGAGATTATTATTATTTTATTTTTATTAAGGCCTAGAGACACCCATTCGGGTACAGTATACAATGTGATCGCTACAATGAGCGTTGTGACAGTATGATCCCTACAATGAGTGAGTAACCATGTCAACGATTTGCTTGAAATATTTTATGTAACATCAGTGCGGCATGTATTTACGAGTGAATTTAGTGCGGTATGGATTTACGAGTGAATACTAATGTCCGGACAGCAACTTAAGGTAACGATCTCGTTTTATTAGTTAACACTAAAATAATGTATTAAGGGCCATTCTACACGAGCGGGTAAAACGCCGCGTTTTGCTCGCCTCCTACCGCGCAATCGGACAGAACCTACAGTAATGAATTATTGGTCTGTCCATACGAGCATTTTGCCGGTCGCGGGAGGAGGCGTTCGAGACGCGTCAGGCGTAAAGCACGCCCCTGAAGGCGTCCAGCCCCCTAGCGGGAGACCCACGAACTAAACTACAAGTGGCGTTTTGCAAGCCGTTTACACGCGTCAGTAACCTTCCGTTGTTTACTGTAAATTCACGTATGTTGCGCTGCACTATGTTTGATAGGGATAAGTTTATTATTGAGATCGAGAATCGACCACCACAATCGATTCGCTAATGTGGGATGAATCCACCAGCTCCTCTTTTTCCCATTATGGTTGGTTGGTTCTTAAGTTCAGGGGCTGCGACAACGCGGTCATGTAGCCCCGTGTACTTTGGGTGTGTAGGAGGGGATGGCGGCGCGCGCACGATCTTGCACCCTTGAATAAGAAGGCAGGGAGACATCCTCCAAGTGTCTATCTGCCTCGTTGTTGGTACGCAGGATGCAAGTGTTGAAACTTTTAAATCATGAAAATTACTATTATGGCTTAAGAACTTGGAAGAAAAACAACATTACAATACATTATAATATAACCTGTCATTTGTCTCGTAAATTTGGATAGACAGTGTCTACATTGTCTACCCTGATGCTACGCTACTGACTACTTGTCTCGGTAGAAAGAATAGAATAGCAGGCGCTTCTGCTCATACGCCACGTGTATTTTGCCCAATTTTGGGGTGACGAGTAGACTGAAACATTTTGGCGTGGTAGGAAGCGGGCGAAACGCGGCGTTTTACCCGCTCGTGTAGAATTGTCCTTAGGTGCGCTCGAAAGAGCATTAGCCTACTTAACCTAGTGAATTTAACAATCACACAGAGTACAAACGCACTCATTTTTTGGTTTGTGAAAGGTGGTATTTCTGCAGATAGTGTGGTGAAAACCGTGTATGGCTAACCTGGTAACATCTCTTTGTTCTTGACATTTCGTAAGTCAAGTTTCTGTCACATATGACACTCGTGTTGTATAACTCTCCTATCTCTTCTCTCTTCTCCTCTCGCAGCCACTGCAGCCTCTGGATTGATCTGGTAGGTGGCAGAGAGTATTTTAGTCTTATGTACTCTCTGAAGAAGGTTTCTCTCATAAGAACATATACTAGTCTGGTGCTCACTCCCAGTACTCTCTTCATGAAATACGCCTTCACAAAATACATAGGTAACACTATAGGAGACCCAAACAAACTATAAAATTTTCTATACTACTGAAATTAGTGGAAATACCTTTTGTAATGATGTATAATGAATTCTGGAAATGTAGTAATAGATATTTTCTCCTCCGCTGTATATAACCCACCCACCTCCCCCTTATCAGATTACGATTTGTAATAGTAAAATTCCATCTGTGTCCGTCATATTCCTGGGGAATTATGGGACAAATGCCACATTGACAACCCCACACATAGCGCCCACTCCCACTTGCTTTTAGTACAAACAGTAATTTTCGGCCAGACAGGGGCTAACCTACTCGCTTCGCTCTCTCCGCATGACTAGTGTAATGTATTTTATGTCTCACATGTTGGCAACAGTAACGTGACGTAAATGTATGCGTCTGTGTACGCCTCGGTGACAGTTAAAGAAACTTCCTGCGCAATGACAAGCAATGACAATAATTGCCTTCGTTGAATGAACAAGAGATGAAGACGAAAGACACATACTAAAGTAATTTAGCAAGTATTTTCAGTGAAGCAGTGATAATGGACAGTAATTTCAATTGCTAATGACTCCCAGAATCCCCCGTGTGGGTGCGGGATAGAATACACCCACGGTATGCCCTGCCTATCGTAGGAGGCGACTAACAGGGCCAACATGGCCGAATAACTTGCCAGTTTTTGATTTGTTAAGACCCACTGGGGAGGGGAGGGCAGAATTCAACCACGGTATCCCCTGCCTGTCGTAAAAGGCGACTTAGAGGGGGCCTTATAAAGGTCTATTTTGGAATTCTGGTCCCAGTTCTGGTTTGCCCTATAGAAAAAAATTATACGAGCCTTACAGTAGTCACATATGATGAGTAACATGTGACATGTTATCCTACTATGTGTGTGCCGGGAGCGCAAATTCCTTGTTAACAGTGAACTTTGTTGGTCATTGAAATTACTACTTGTAAACAGCCCATGACAAACATCACACCGAATTAGTTGATTGAAATATGCAAAGAAGTCGTCGTGTGGATATCTGAACATAATTATGGAGATTACCACACACAAAGGACACGATAATGCTACCATCTAACCTATTAAACATTCGCTGTTACCGTTTGGATCGTAGTTGTACGCTGGAAATAGTAGATTTAGTAAAGTAATGTAGGTAGGAAAGCACCATCTCCCGCTTACGGAATTATCGCGGCACACCATGTCGCAATATAAGTACATAATTGGCAAGGTACTCACAACACTTTATTACACACATAATAATAAAAAATAACTTGCAAGCTGTAAGAATCACAAAAGTACGAATAATGACGGAACACAATGACAACATCTTCCTTAACCAATAAAATAGAAGTTCACTGTAATATTTGGCGTGTATACAAGGCAGTGTAGAACATCTGCTAGACTGGTGAGGTACCATTTGGCTACACAGACAGAGACAAGCGACCGAGACAGAAGACGGAGTTGCGAGACCGAGACAGGTCGCTTTCGATCTGCTCCCCATTCAACCATATGAAGTACATTTGAGAGCGCGAGACGGAGACAGGCGACACAGATCGGCGACCGAGACAAAGCGTAGGAGACCGATCTCAGAGCAGTAGTGTCTCGCGACAAGCGGACGCGGCGCGTGTCTTATGAAGTGATAAAATGTCGGAAATAAAATTTACTGGTGAAGAAGACGAGATATTAGTAGAATTAGTCGGAGATAACCCACCGCTGTTCGATACTGAAGTTTAGTCACACAAAGATGGAAATATCTTTATTCTTTATTACAAATAGAAAGATCCTTCTTCGCGTCCGGTTTTGAATATTGAACTCATAGGTTTTCATGGTTTCTTTCGCAACAAATAACACAGCAACACATCATCGTCTTCTTCTTCTTCGAGCAACCTTTTCATTAGAATATTTTTCGTAACCATTTTGCAAAGAATACTTGCACGCATTTCCCAATAAACACCTACTGTATGTCTAGGCGTGTCGTCAGTCTCGGTCGTCATCAAATTACGTCAGCGGCGACACGTTGACTTGTCTCCGTCTCTCGTCGCTGTCGTCTGTCTCGGTCGCTTGTCTCTGTCGTGTGCAGCCAAAGGGTATCTTAAGGATTTACGGAGGCACATGAAGCTGAGCGTTCAAGATAACGTCAACGGTTTGGCCGTAGATGCTCATTGCGTTTTCCCTTTACGTACTGAAGTTCGACACTACCGGTACTAAAGTGTACTAAGCTACTATTATAATGTCACTAACTAGCACTTCATTGCGGTGTATATTCTTGAGACACTTCTATTAATGCTTTAGTCTTAGGTACTTCAACATCTGCAGTAAATGACACAATGCTATCGGTCGACTGAACAAACATCACACAATCGAACCAGTCCATAATAATCGTATTATCACATATTTCCATACGATTGCAGTACATTAACGCGAACTGGACTTAACAGACATACTGAACACACTAAAAATTACAGATGAGCAATAGTTTATCCCAACTTTCATCAAACGAAGCTAATCAAAGCTAATATTGTACCCCAGCAACGAATGTAAACAAACAATATCTCGGGCTTCCGCATACGCCATTTTCACACTTTCGATACCTGCGTTAAGGTCTGAGTATTGTAGTTGGTCTTGCTTTTACCCTGTACATCAGCATACTCAGATTTACTAAAAGAGCTGGAAGGCAAAAGAAAGGACATATGGGTAGATTTTTATGCCACAGATGCCATGATAAACAAGGAATGGATGAGAGCAGAATATGACCTTCGCCATCTAGTGACAAGACTAGCAGTTAATGGTTTCCACCATCGTGTGTGCAAGACAGATAAGTTTCATAAGGCTGATACAGAATGCCTATGCAGATTATGTGGAAAGCAGTGTGAAAGGTACCATGTGCTGGTGTGCACCGAGAGAAGGACATCCCTAAATTCTTTCTGCAAAGACTAAATTTTATTTATGAACCGGTATGTGAGTGTGAAATGTGTATATATGTATACTGCATTATGGCTATTTGGCTGCATTAAATATTATTATTAATTAAACAAAGTTCTCCAATGGATCTGCAGTAGTGACATCTGCCTTCAACTAGTTGAACTACGGTATGCGGGAGCAATCCACTGCCTACTTGATGCGAGCTGCGCTCTATACCGACCAGTTAGTGAACCCATGCTAGCGATGTTATTGAAAATGGCCTCTTTTTGCCCATATAGCACACTGCCAAGTATAGGCGCGATAAAAATTAGGTGTGCAATAGGTATATTAAATGTGTTCCTCCCTGTGATACGTTTGGACCAACGAAGTTTCAATTATTGTTAATAGTTGGTGTTAATATACTAAATTCCTACGTTATTTGGAGTGTTTGTTGATGCGATATAGCACTCGAGGTATCGAGTGCTTACATTAAATAAGAATACAGCAAAAGTATGAAGATATAATAAATCGTAATTGTTTTCAGCAAATATGATATAATGAATATTTTCACACCAAAGAACGACAACTTGATGATGATTTATTGTAGGAATTTCTTTAATGGGGCCTCCAAACCTTGAGGTGAACCGTATGCGATTTACATTGCACATAGTCACATGGCCTACAGTACGTCGTTGTATCGATCTCCGCCACCGCGCACGCTCATTGTTTCCGTCCCATGTACTTCCGTCCCTTTTCCAAAATCACTTCCACAAAAATTTCCAGCTACCGAGTGCCACAAACATATCCAGATACCGAGTGGAAAGATGTTACACATCAATAAACATGCATGCTGTTAGGGGAAGGGCCACCAACTTGGCCATCTGGCCAGAAAGCCTAGACGGTATGCCGCATCCGGTCAGGTGGGTGCGCCATGTACCCTTTCAGTAGTATCCGCCTTACAACGAAGGTCACTGCATGGCCGAATACTGAAGAGCTGTACAAATCAATGTGCATGCCAAAGGGGGAGTGCCTGTTCGAGGCACTGGGACCCCGGGCAATACCTGCTATGCCAGGTAGTTATTGCCTTGGCTGGGTGGCGCCCACAGTGATGGCCCCCGTTCGGAGTGGGCAGTATTCGGGGAGGACTTTTTCCGGTTTGCCGAAGCGCTCACGGAATTCTCAACAGGGTGGCACCCTTAAAAAGCCGTCTCTTGAAGTTAGAAACCATCCCAAGATATATACACCTTGTGATGAAGCATTTTTGAAAAGGTTCCCGGTTGACAATGCTCCTCGTTATCCGGTAGCTACCAGAACTGACGGGGATACATTTTGCATGCTGAAATCTATCGTGTTCTCTGAGGAAATCGAAGATAAATTCGGTGACCTTGACGGGATCCAAAAGTAATGCAACGGTCAGCTTTTATTGAAGACCACTGGTGGTGATCAAACCGAAAATTTGCTGAAATGCGACCATTTCGGTGCGATCCCAGTGAAGATCGAAAAGCACTCGACGCTGAACGAGATTCGTGGAATAATCTTCCATCGCGATCACGTTCTGAATTCCGATGACGAACAGTTGCGTAACTTGAAGAAATGTGGGGTCATCAAGATCCGACGTTTCACCAGGAAGTTCGGCGATGATAAGATAGGCACGGGTGCCATTATACTCCATTTCGAGGGGTCCGTTCTACCCATGCAGGTTAAAGTGACATCCTATCGCTGCGATGTCAGAGCGTACATACCACCACCGATGCGATACTACCAGTGTCAGAAGGTCGGACACGTGTCTTCCCGCTGCACATCAAATGCTGTGTGCAAGGGATGTGGGAAGGCTGTTCACGAAGGTGAAAAGTGCACACCTCCACCTGTGTGCACTAACTGCTCGAGCTTCCACGCTCCTAAATCGAAGGATTGTTCAGATTTCATCAAGGAATCCAAGATTCAGGAGCTAAAGACACTGGAAGGACTTTCATATCACGATGCTAGGAAGAAGTTTCGTGAAATGAATGCTCCTCAATTTTAAGACTCATATGCATTTGTCTCCACTCCAGAGATAAAACCTGCAGTCAATGCACCTCAAATGATACCTCTCAGAGTAACACCAAATGTCTGTTCGGTAGCACCAGGTAAACCAACCGCGACGAAACCTAGCCCTAAGGAGGACCCGGGACCTTCTTCGGCCGTCTCCAGTTTATACTAAAGGATGCACGAATCCATTTTCTCGTGTGTACCGACTCTTTGAGTTCGTTGCAGTCAATTGCTAGATGTTTCCCGCAACACCCCCAAGTGCAGCGAATCCACGTCCTACTAGCTGGGCTGTGCCACGCTTACACTCGAATCACCTTTCTGTGGCTTCCAAGCCACATGCGAATTGCGGGAAATGAGTTAGAGGATCAAGCTGCAAAAGAGGCGGTATAACTACCACCTCGACCAATGGAGGTACCCGCTAGAGATATTCGCCGTGAAAGGAAAGAGAATTGGCAGGACGTGCCGGGGACGGTCTCCCAGTCTTCGGACCGGGAGAAGGTCCCTCGTCACCGAGCGAGACCCGGACAGTCCGACGATAACCACGCGCCAACCCAGAGAGCACCCCCTCCATTTACTTCGTCCTGCGACGGAGATGTGGAGATTGAGGAGTGCTCTCCTACCCTAGCACCTCCTCCTAAGGATAGGGATGGTTGGCAAACGGCCCTCTACTTAAGTCTACACACTATTACACTATTACAATGGAACTCCAATAGCTATTTTCGACATCTCTCTGAATTACGCCAATTAATTTCTCAGTTTACGGCAACCATTGTCTGTCTTCAGGAATCCAGGTTTCATCCTAGACATGAGACAACAATCCGTCACTTCAAACTCTTCTCTTCTCTAAGGACCGGTGGTGTCTGCACTCTCGTCCACTCTAGCCTCTTTATTACTCTGCTAGAATCAGTTGCAGTTCGTACTTCGTTGCCAATAATGGCAACAGTATGTAACGTGTACATCCAGCCTGATTCTCAACTGGATTACAACTAGCTGGTGGATCTAGTCTCTCAACTTCCCCCTCCTTTTCTCCTTCTGGGAGATGTAAATGCCCACAAAACCATCTGGGGCTCCGCTACCACTAGCGGTAGAGGGAGAAATTTTGAGAGATTGATCAGGTGGCTGGACCTGTGTTTGTTGAACACAGGGGAACCTACGCACTTCTCTATTGCACACGGCACTTATTCAAGTGTCGATATCACCTTGTGCAGTCGTGCACTGGTTCCCCTGCTAGAGTAGGGTGTACACGATGACCTTTGTAATGGTGACCATTTCCCGATTATCATTACTGTACTCTTCCGAACCAGAGAGCCATCGAGTTACAAAGTCGATGGCTTCTCCGTCGGGCTGATTGGCCAACTTTCACACCACGTGCGGTGTTTGTCGAAGATATCTTTGAGAGTGTCGATGATGATACCATTCACATAAATGGATGGCATTTTGGCTGCGGCAGAGGAAACAATACCTTCCTCCTCCGGCAACTCACGCCGGAAGCTTGTCCCTTGGTGGACTGCCGAGATTGCAGCAGCTATTAAAGATCGTCGACGTGCTTTCAAATGCTATCGGAGGCAAAACACCATGGCCAACCTTATCACCTTCAAAAGAATGCTTGCCGGAGGCCGATATCTGATTCGGGAGAGTACGAAAACGACGTGGGAAAAGTATGTGTCGTCCATGACGGCGCATACTCCTTCATCTCAAGTGTCGACTAAGCTTCGACAGATCTCCGGACTCCAGACATCATAGACGATACCTGGAGTCTCCATCAACGGAGAAATCATCACGGACCATCTAGCCATTGCCACAGTACTGCATCGCACTTCTCCGATGTATCCTGCTCTGGGAGTTACGATTCTACATTTCTGACTCTGAAGTGGGAGGTGGAGGATCACCCCTTGTCCTTTGCCACTGCTGCTTCGGAGTCCTACAATGTACCATTCTCTGAATGGAAACTGCGCAGTGCGCTTGCACTGTGCAGGGATACGGTTCCTGGACCGGATAAATACATAATCAAATGTTAAAACATCTGTGCGAATCCAGTATAAAACAACTGTTGGTCCTCTTCAATCGTATATGGATTGAAGGGGAGTTTCCATCTCAATGGCGTGATACCGATTCCCTAGGCTGGAAAGGATCTCAAGTTTGTAAGCAGCTATAGGCCCATTTGTCTGACAAATGGCCTATGTAAGCTGCTGGAGAAGATGGTGAACCGTCGACTGGTGTTGTTCTAGGAGGAGAGAGTTCTCCTGTCTGCGTACCAGTGTGGATTTTGCTCTCATAGGTCCACCACCGACCATCTGGTGCGATTTGAGAGCGTCATACAGGAGGCATTTCTCCGAAAGCAGCACCTAGTCACGGTTTTCTTTGACCTCGAGAAAGCCTACGACACCACATGGCGCTACGGGTTCCTTTCCACCCTTCATAAGTGGGGACTCCGTGGTAATCTACCGACATTCATTGCGAATTCAGGTCCGTCCGTCTCTTACGTGTAAGGGTCGCTATGGCATTATCGCATTATTACACTCAAGAGCATGGAGTTCCTCAGGGTTCTGTGCTGAGTATCACCTTGTTCCCGGTTGCCATAAATGGCATTGTTGCCGCCGCCGGGCCCACGGTAGTTCCATAGCTGTATGTGGACGATTTAGCTCTGTATTACAGCTCTGGAAGTATGGCAATCGTGGAACGGCAATTGCAGCTAGCTATTAACCGGGTCGACAGGTGGGCTCACGACCGGGGTTTTCGTTTTTCAGCAGCGAAAACATCCGTTGTCCTATTTTGTCGACTCAGGAGGCTACATTTACACCCTGAACTCAGGGGCGAATATACAATTTCTTTTCGGGGGGCTGGCTATCCTGGAAAATTGAGAGTATTCTCAGGGGATTGTCACCGCAAAATACCCAGAAATATCAACCTATATCTTAGAGCATATAACTTCGTGCAATTATCTTATATATAAAAGTGAAAGTCTGTATGTGGGTATGTATGTGGGTGGGTCTGTTCCGTATACAAATCTACACCGTTACACCAATCTCAACCGAATTTTGCATACACATAGTTTAGGACCCAGAAGGAACCGCTGGCTACATGAATTTTCGATAGTCTTTCTCATTCTTCTGATTTCGACCCTTTTGCACTCCAGCACATGCTAATCAAATCATAAAATATACTCATGAAGGAATGGCAAGACGGATAGTTTCCATGGCAACATAGCTCAAGTCGAGACACGGCCGACTGGATGCCATTTGCGCTCTGCACTACCGGTATAGAAAATGAGGATCTTTACTTGAAATCACGTTAGTTACTCAACTGCTCACTAAGCACTGTCAACCGAGTTTAGCATAACAAAGACTTGACACTATCTACTATATATTTGTCAAATACCACTCACTCACTCATTCATTCATCACGAAATCTCAGAAACCATCAAACGGATTGGAATGAAATTTGGTATGCAGCTTCCCCAAGGGCCGCAAATGCCCACTAAGAGAGGATTGTTGGATATTCTGGTTCTAAAGGGGTGTTAAGGGAGTAGACCTGCATTTCATTGAACAGCAATATCTCCCGATTGGTTTAATTGGGGGATGTGATACTCGGCACATAAACTCATCATTAAAAATAAGAAGACACGAGTCGGAGGGTTTTTCGATGTGGTGTATATTATGAGGTGAAAGGGGGTGAAAAGTGGGGATTGAAAGATTCCTAACGGAGCGTGTATCTCTTAAACGACATAGGCGAGGAGTTTGAAACTCAGCGGGAAAAAATCAGCATAAAAATAAGTAAATATGTGTTTGACCGTTTTATCATAAATCCAATTTAAGGGGCCCATGGGGAGGGGTGAAATTCTGGAGGGGGGGGGGGGGGAACAGGAAAGAAAGTGTCCTAACTGATTGACTGACTGACTCACTCATCAAACTCAGGGGGAAAAACTGCTTTAAAGTAAGTAAATAGCTGTTCGACAGTTTTTTTCATAAATCAAATTTAAGGGGTTCATGGGGAGGGGTGAAATTCTGAAAAAAGAAAATTGAAAGAAAATGTCCTGACTCACTCACTCATCATCGCCCAGCCATAATTATTGAAGTTAGAAACATGACAGTTTGGGGATATGTTCATTGTATTTCAAAACAGCCTACTAAGGGAGGATTTTCGGATATTCAGGTTCTAAATGGGGTTAAACCTGCATATCATTGAATAACAATATCTCCGGATTGGTTTCATTGGGGGATGTGATACACGGCATATAAACTCATCATTAAAAAGTAAGACACGTGTCTGAGGGATTTTCGATGTGGTGTATATTATGAGGTGAAAGGGGTGAAAAGTAGGGATTGAAAGATTCTTAACGGAGCGTGTATGTCTTAAACGACATAGGCGAGGAGTTTGAAACTCAGCGGAAAAAAATCAGCATAAAAATAAGTAAATATGTGTTTGACCGTTTTTTCATAAATCCAATTTAAGAGGCCCATTGGGAGGGGTGAAATTCTGTGGGGGGGGGGGGGACAGGAAAGAAAATGTCCTAACTGATTGACTGACTGACTCACTCATCAAACTCAGGGGGGAAAACTGCTTTAAAAATAAGTTAATAGGTGTACAAGCGTTTTTTCATCAATCCAATTTAAGGGGCCCATGGGGAGGGGTGAAATACTGGTAAAAATAATTGAAAGAAAATGTCCTGTCTGACTCACTCACTCATCACGCCCAGCGAAAACTATTTAAGTTGGAAAAATGAAATTTTGGGAATATGTTCGCTGTATGTCGAAAACGTCAACTAAGGAATGATTTTTGTTTATTCGGGTTTTAAAGAGATGTTAAGGGGGTAAACGTGCATTTCAATGAATAACGATATGTCATGAGTTGTTTCTTAGGGGATGCGATATTCGGTATATAAACTAATCATTAAAAATAATCAGACATATGTCTAAGGGTTTATCGACGTGGTGTATATTATGAGGTGATAGGGGTGAAAATTGGGGGTTGAGGGATTCTTGACGGAGCGTGTATCTCTTAAAGGACATAGGCGAGAAGTTTGAAATTCGGCGGAAAAAGAACAGCTTAAAATACAAGTAAATAGGTATTCGACTGGTTTTTTTTTTCATAAATCCAATTTAAGGGGCCCTTGGAGAGAGGTGAAATTCTGGGGGGGGGGGAACAGGAAAGAAAGTGTCCTAACTGATTGACTCACTTACTCACTCATCAAACTCAGGGGGAAAACAGCTTTAAATAAGTAAATAGGTGTTCGATCGTTTGTTTCATAAATCCAATTTAAGGGGTTCATGGGGAGGGGTGAAATTATCAAAAATAAATGAAAGGAAATGTCCTGACTGACTCACTCACTCATCATAGCCCAGCCAAAATTATTAAAGTTAGAAACATGAAATTTTGGGGATATGTTCGTTGTATGTCGAAAACGTCCACTAAGGAAAGAGTTTTGAATATTCAGGTTCTAAATAGGTGTTAAGGGGGGTAAACGTGCATTTCATTGAATAACAATATCTCACGAGTGGTTTCATTTGGGGATGTGATACTTGGCATATATAGGCCTACTAATCATTAAAAATAAGCTGACACATGTCTAATGGTTTTTCGATGTAGTGTATATTATGAGGTGAAAGGGATGAATAGTGGGGGTTGAAAGATTCCTAACGGACCCTGTATCTCTTAAACGACATAGGCGAGGAGTTTGAAACTCGGAGGAAATCAATCAGCTTAAAAATAAATAAATAAATAAATAAATAAATAAATAAATAAATAAATAAATAAATAAAATAAATATGTGTTCGACCGTTTTTTCATAAATCCAATTTAAGGGTCCTATGGGTAGGGGTGAAATTCTGGAAGAAAAACGTCCCTTAAGGAAGGATTTTTGGATGTTCACTCTCATCGACCAACCCAAACGATTAAAGTTAGAAGAATGATATTTTGGGGATATGTTTGTTGTGTGTCGAAAACGTCTACCCAGGAGGGATTTTTGGATATTCAGGTTCTAAAGGGGTGTTAATGGGGTTAAACCTGCATTTCATTGAATAACAATATGACACGACTATGACGCGAGCGAAGCGAGGCTAAAAATGAGATGATGTGCGTCTATGTATTACTCAATCATGCAAGTACCACTGGTCCGATTTACATGAATTTTTCATGGAAGTAGCTGATTTTCCTGGTTAACATATAGGTTACTTTTGATTTCAATACTTTGTACTATTTAAAGATGGCGACCATTTTAGTGACTTCACTACACCCTTTGGTTTAAAACTTTCATATTTCCATTTCAAATACAAAGAGAACGCTAAGAAATAGCAAACTTTTGATGGTATGTACGAGGTTAAAAATTACATTTTCTATCCGAAAGGTATCTCCAACCGTTAGCGAGTAAAACCAAAATTTGTGCTATAAAACACGGTCAACGCCGAGCGGTGTAGTTGGACAAAATGTTCCATCCTTAATCTCCCTCTGCGCAGCACCTCGCCTATCCCCTGTTTAACTGTCACCTTCATATTTTAATTTATTTATGACGCGTAGCGAAGCACGGGTACTTCAGCTAGTATTAGATAAGATTCAAAGTTTATATAGCCTACAATTACAGGCAATACAAAAAATTGTGAGATACAACACAACACACAAATAAAATTTTATATTTAATGAATTTTCTATTATGATCTACTTTACGGAGTATGAATGGCAAATATCTAAATATTTGTCAATTTACTAAGCAGAAAGGTAAAACAGTAGTGGTGTTTTTTTTTTTTTTTTTTTTTTTTTTAAGTTGATGATTTATTTCTCAAAAGTAGCTTACTGTGAAATTCACAGATTTGCCTCACAAGGCTGAGTGTACCCCGTTTCAGCCCTCAGACTAGAATTAAAATTTCTTGGCAGAGCCGGGAATCGAATTCGGATCTCCGGGGCGGCTGCTAAGAATGCTAGCCACTACACCATGAGGCACTCTAATTTCAATCTTAATATTGTAGTTAAGATTAGGGTACAACCAAATTTACAATTATTTTATGCCCTTACCAAAGTAACACTTTCTTAATTTTTATTGGCTCCTTTCGGGGCTGCTGGGGCCCCATCAGAACCCCCCTTTTATACCCCCCTGCCTGAACTACATCTCAGGGATGCTGCGTTGCCGTTGGTTGACAGTTATCGCTTCCTGGGGCTTCATTTTGACAGCAAATTAACGTGGCAGCACCATATACGGCAACTAAAAACGGCGTGTCTCAAGAAACTGAACATACTCAAGTTTCTTTTTCATTTATACATTCATTCGTTTATTTGCAATTGGGGGTGTGTCCCCCGGTGGCAGATTAGATATACATAACAAATAAATAATTGTACATAACAATTCAATAACAATTAAACTGGAGTATTTACACAAATAATCAGTCTTTTCTTAAACACACCTATATGTTTGGGAAAAGGCTCAAAGACTGCGGCAGGTAGAGAGTTCCAATTATCAATGGCACGGTTTACGAAAGAATATTTACCATAATTTTTTCGCTGTGGTCGGCCCATAACTTTGAAAGGATGATCGCTCCTACCCATGTAAGTAGGCTTTTCCATACGTTTGCTAAGCTCACCCCATGCTGGTTGATTTGTATACGTGTTGTACATAGCGCAGAGTCTAGATTTCATCCTCCTAGCCTCAAGTGATTCCCATCCAAGTTTCTTTAACATACTGCTCACACTGCTCCTGGGATTAAAGTCACTGAGCACAAATCTAGCGGCCTTTCTTTGTACCATTTCCAACTCATTTATGAGCCCTACTTGATATGGATCCCAAACCGCCGAGGCGTATTCCAGAATAGGTCTTACAAGTGACAAATATCATAATTCTTTAGCAGAGGTACTACTTCCTTTTAATACCCTCATTACATCTACGCCACCATATGCTTTTAACGCTAATGTGCGTCAAATGCCGCAACATCCGAGCTGTGGGGCTGTTTTCAGTACCCAATAGTATCAGAGGTACACCAACCAGCCTCGTACCACTCGGCCGGTTGGTATTAGACTCGATAGCTCGTGCACTGAAATAGGAGTGGCTGTAGATCCCTGTATGATTCGGACAACTAGCGAGGTGCCTCCGTGGCAAGTCCCGCCTCCGGAAATTCGGTTAGATCTACACCGAGGTCCTAAGGTGAACACGGATGCCTCCGTTTATCGGAGGCAGTTCCACAGCATAGTTCACCAATTTCCGGACGCTGGTATTCTACGAGTATACACGGATGGTTCGAAGGTGGACGAGAAGGTGGGTTGTGCTTACGTTATTGATGGTGCAAATACCAAAATCTCTCTGCCTGAAGCCTGTAGTGTGTTTACTACGGAGCTCGTTGCCGTCTATGAAGCTCTGCAGTTTGCCTACAGGATGCACGAATCCCCTTTCTCGTGGGTACTGACTCTTTGAGTTCGTTGCAGTCAATTGCTACATGTTTCCCGCAACACCCCCTAGTGCAGCGAATCCTCGACCTACTAGCCGGGCTGTGCTACGCTGGCACTCGAATCACCTTTCTATGGCTTCCAAGCCACATTGGAATTGCGGGAAATGAGTTATCGGATCAAGCTGCAAAAGAGGCGATATCACTACCACCTCGACCCGCTAGAGATATTCGCTCTCAGTTATGCCGAAGAGTACTGGCATTTTGGGAGAGTCAGTGGCTAGCTGACCCAGTGCCCAGTAAACTGAGAGCGATCAAGGGAACTACTCGCGTGTGGCGGAGCTCTTTCCGGTCACGGAGGGAGTCCGTCATGTTGTGTAGGCTAAGGATAGGTCATACAAGATCCACCCACTCGTACCTAATGAGAAGGGAAGACCCCCCACTTTGTACCTGTGGAGCCGTTTCACCGTGGCCCACATTTTAACCGAGTGTGTGGATTTTGCTGATGATACTGGGACCAATATCCATTTGTTCAAGGTCGTTCATGACTCGTTTCGTCCACATAGCGTTAGTTGCTATCCCTCTAGAGACAGTGTTGAAGATTCCGGAGGTAAGCCTTGGTACAGTACAGCTGGAATGGTTTTGTTCCAAAAACCGTGCTATGGTTGGCTTTTTGTAAATCGTTAGAAAAGCACAAAAAAAGATTAACTCTAAATTTCGGAATAATTTGTAGTATCATGTTGTAGGAAAACTAAAAAAAAATTGAAAAGCGTTTTTCTCTAAATCTACGTATTTTAAAGAAAAGTTTTCTAAACAAAAAATGTAGAGGACATTGTCACCTACAATTTGTCTCATTGAAGTCATGTCATACTTTTTGAAATGCAGAAGCTAGGTGGCGCCAAAGTTTCAAAAAAAAGTGTTTTTCCACTTTTTGTCCTAGAAAAAACGATTTTTTCACAAAAGAGTGAATCAGAATTTTGTTCCTCTAAAAATTGTCTGTAACATTTATTTAAACGTTTGTTTCCTCAGACTTACCGTTCCAAAGTTATAGCGCAGCAAATGCAATGCTGCGTAGTCAAGACTACTATTGTTACTGCGGAGAGAGCGGTGGGCATAGTTTAGACCGGGACCGGTGTCAGACAATTTTCACACTTCGACAGACTCTAACTTTGGAACGGTAAGTTGGAGGAAAGGAATGTTTCAATAAATGTTTTAGACAATTTTGAGAGTAGCAAATTTCCGATTCGCTCTTTTGTGAACAAAACTTTTTTTCCAGGACAAAAAGTGAAAAAATACTTTTTTGGAAACTTTGTCGCCACCAGCTTCTGCATTTCAAAACGTATGGCATGACCTCAACGAGACAAATTGTAGGTGACAATGTCCTGTACATGTTTTGTTAAAAAAAAAAATCTTTAAAATACGTCGATTCAGAGAAAAATGCTTTTAAAAAATTTGAGTTTTCCGACATAATGATCGTTCAAATTATTCTGAAATTTAGAGTTAATCTTTTCTTGTGCTTTTCTAACGATTTACTAAAAGCAAACCATAGCACGGTTTTTCGAAAAAAAAAAGGGGTTTCTTCTGTGCAGCTGTACTGTACTACCTCTCACTATCAATTCTCACAGTACAACCATAGAAGATCAGCCTCCTCTTCCTCATAGGTGTTGTAATGCTCTCCACTGGTTCATACACTTCATTGTTGTGCCAGATTATTTATTTATTTGATAGACCACACTTCCCTCTTCGTCATGTCGGAGAATACACAAATCTCAGGTGCCAGGCCATGTCAGTGAGGTGGTTACGCTCCTAGAACCAAACCGCCATTGGCCGTGAGACTGCTTGAGCCCTCCAAATCCCTCCCTGCCCTGAAGGCGAAGAGGACAGCCTTCACCGTTCAAGTTCACCAAGAGGCGACAGTCAACATATAAGAACCATGTTGATGAAAATATATTAAACATTGATCAAGCAGTCTCTTGGATGGGATGGATGTGCAACTGAAGGAGCATAGTTCTATACTACTCCCGGCAAAGAAGGGGGAAATGTATGGTATGGCAGCTTTTCGTTTCATAGGTTATAACAAGAATAGAAGACTGAAATATCGCTTCAGACATTCCTTAAAATTTATCATCATAATCGCCATCATAATCTTTCATTTCTAATATATAGCATTGAATATGAATGAGAGGAGTTATATTTTATGAACGACTGGGAATGTACGCAGTGGCGTACGCAGGATTTCCTTCTGGGAGGGGGGGGGGGGGTTCATTCATGGTAATGTCCTATAATAAAATTGATAATTCGAATATAATTCATAAAAAGCAACAACTCAGTTAAATAAACACAACCGGACCCAAGCGAGAAATCTCGCATGTTCATAAACCCCCCTTCCCCGATAGGTTTATAACGAGAGAATTAATTGCAGCATGTTAGAGCTCCAGTATTTGCAAATCGCACACTTCTAACAAAAATTGATATTTATGAAATTAGAATGGAATTCGTCACTGCTAATGTCATTTGTGTGCTGAGTCCATTGATTTATCTTAGCTGTAACACTCACCAGTTATTCGATATTTTTGAAATTATACGATTTTAGTACTCATTCCTTTGACTTACTGTTTCTGAAATCCATGCAAAATGATAAAGGAAATACCTCATAATGTTAAAATGACACGAAACAGGCGTCACAGCGTCCAAAATGTGAAGTGGACAGCAATTACGGAGCATATTTTCCTACAGCAACAGTATCGAAAAATCTCACACTTCGTTCATTTTTAAGTCATTTTTTAAAGAAATTATTGATATTTATGAAATTAGAGTGCAATTCGTCACTGCTAATGTCTATTCTCTTTCATTTGAATGCTCATTTGGCACGATCGGTCGCTTGTGAGCGCCACAGGAGGGATCTATACTAATGAAAGAATATGATGATTCTCTTTGCATTAAAACTATTCTAACTATATTTTTCAGCACATTAAACAATATTACAAACACAATTGAAAACATAAAAGATTAACAAAAAATACGGAAAAGAGTTTAGCCCAATATAGATATTTGGTATGCGAAAGTAGACCATGGAAAGGCTAAAAACAGTAAAATTCTACACGTGACACGCCGCGAATACTTTTTAATTTAGATTTATTTTATCAAAGTAGACAATAGAAAATAAAATAATGCAAAACGAAATTAAATAGGTCACTTTGACAAATACAAGATTGTTATTTGGAACTTCAGTTATACACAGCACAAAATTAAGTTCTTTTGACAGTACGGGGTAGATATTTTTGCTACCAGATTATCATTTTAAATTTTGTAAATGTTGTCAATTCAAATTACAGTACAGTAAGTATGTAGTTAGTTTTAGTTGTAAGTATGAAGTTAATTTGTTTATTAGATATATGTCATTGTTCTATTAGACTGTGGTGTGTGAGTGTGTCTGGTGAGGGTGCATGTGAGTGGGCCTGGTGACAGACTGTTTTAGTGGTAGTATTTGTTTGTTGGTGAAACTTTAGTATTTTTTTTCGTTAGTAGAATTTTGGTATTTAATTGTTAGTAGAAGGTTAGTATTTTGTAGTAGAATTGCTCTTTACTTATTCTGAAAGGGAGTAGCAGCCTTTCAGAATAAATCAATTATTTACTAGTCTAATAGACGGTTAAGATATTGATAATATAAGCCAACTAATGGCTACACTGCGTTCTGCTGCACGGCTGAAAGCAACGGGAAACTACAGCCGTAATGCTATTCCCGAGGATATGCACCTCTCTATGCATAATTACATGTGATGATGGCCTCCTCCCTTGTAAAATTTCAATCCGGAGGTAAACTAGTCCCCCGTTCGGATCTCCGGGTGGGGACTACTCGAGAGGGGGTTAACATCACAGAAGTGACAAAAAGGAAATCTGACATTCTACGGATCGGAGCGTGGAATGTTAGAAGTCTGCTAGGAAGTGGAAAGTTAGAAAACTTAGAAAGGGAAATGGATAGGTTGAGGTTGGATTTGGTTGGGATTAGTGAAATGCGCTGGCAGGAAGAACAGGACTTTTGGTCAGGAGACTATAGGGTCATTAGCACTAAATCAAACAATGGCCAAGCAGGGGTTGGTCTCATATTGAGTAGGAAACTTGGACAGCGGGTGGAATATTATGAGCAACACAGTGAACGGATTATTGTAGCAAAAATCAATACTAAACCTACGTGCACCACAGTGGTACAAGTCTATATGCCTACCAGTCAAGCTGATGATGAGGATGTTGAAAATGTCTACGAAGAAATAGATGACATTCTGAGGTATATCAAAGGTGATGAAAATGTTATAGTAATGTGAGATTGGAATGCTGTGGTAGGAAAAGGGAGAGAAGGGAAGATTGTAGGAGATTTTGGATTAGGTGAAAGGAATGATCGAGGAAGCAGGCTGATGGAATTCTGCACCGAACATGAGTTGGTCATAGCTAACACCTTATTCGATAACCACAATAGAAGAATATACACATGGATGAGACCAGGAGATACAGGGCGTTACCAAATCGACTTCATTATGGTCAAGCAGAGGTTTCGAAACCAGATTTTGGATTGTAAAACATATCCTGGTGCTGACATAAACTCTGACCACAATCTGGTTGTAATGAAATGCAGATTAAAGTTGAAGAAACTGAAGAAAAGCCAAAAGCCAAAAAGGTGGGCAATAGACAGACTGAAAGTGAAGGATGTAAACGAAAGATTCAAGAAAAGTATAAAGGAAGGACTAATCAAAACCCCTAAACAAACTTCAATTGCAGACGAATGGGCACTTTTGAAGAATGAAATAACAAAATCCGCAGAAGAAAACATTGGTAGGAAAGAAAGAATAGGTAGAAAACCGTGGATCACTCAGGATATACTAGAATTGATGGATGAAAGGCGGAAACACAAGAATCTAAGAGATGAAAAGGGGAAAGCAGAATACAGACGTTTGAGAAATGAGGTTAACAAGAAGTGCAAGGAAGCGAAAGAAGAATGGTTGAAAGAGAAATGTGCAGGTATAGAAAATTGTCTGAAATTAGGAAAAGTAGACACAGCTTATCAAAGGATTAAGAATACTTTTGGGGAAAAGAAGACTAAGCGCTGTAATATTAAGGACACAAATGGAAAGCCCTTAACAGATAGGGAAGAAAAGATCGAGAGATGGAAAGCTTACATAGAGTGCTTGTATAAGGGAAAGGAGATTGAGAATCATGTAATGGAAAGGGAGGAGGAAATTGATGAGGATGCAAAAGGAGATTTAATATTGAGATCACAATTTGACAGAGCATTAGAGGACTTAGGCAGGAACAAAGCACCAGGCATAGATGATATACCGATTGAGTTGCTACGCTGCATAGGAGAAGAAGGTCTGATCAGGTTATTTCACTTGGTGTGTAGGATTTATGAGACAGGTGAGGTACCCCCTGATTTCAAGAAGAATGTTATCATCCCTATACCAAAGAAAGTGGGAGCTGACAGATGTGAAGATTACCGTACAATCAGCTTGATTACTCATGCTTCAAAGATCCTGTCTAGAATAATTTACAAGAGGATTGAAAGCCAGATAGAAACGGAGTTGGGTGAAGACCAGTTTGGTTTCAGGAGAAATGTAGGAACAAGGGAAGCTGTACTAAGTCTTAGGCTGATTTTGGAAGGTAGAATAAGGAAAGATAAGAGAACGTTCATGGCATTTGTAGACTTAGAACAGGCTTTTGATAACGTTGATTGGACTAAATTGTTTGACATTTTGAAATCTATTGGAATAAAGTACAGGGATAGGAGGGTGATATACAATCTATACAGAAACCAGACAGCAGTCATTCGAGCTGAAGGACATGAGAGAGAAGCTGGTATTCAGAAAGGTGTAAGGCAAGGCTGCAACTTATCACCCATACTTTTCAATCTTTACATTGAACTAGCAATGAAGGAAATTGGAGAAAAATTTAAAGTGGGAGTGAAGATTCAAGGAGAAATAATTTCAACTCTGAGATTTGCTGATGACATCGTCATCTTGGCCGACAAGCCTGAGGATTTGAATGAGTTTTTGAATGGTATGGATTCCGTCTTACGGAAGGAATTCATGATGAAAATTAATAAATGTAAAACAAAAATACTGGAATGCAGCCGAAATAAATCAGAAACCTCTATGGAGATCAAATTGGCAGGTGAAAAGCTGAAGGAAGTAGGAAACTTCTGTTACTTAGGGAGCAGAATAACCAGTGATGGACGAAGCAAAGAGGATATAAAAAGTAGGTTGGCTCAGGCAAGGAAAGCCTTTCTACAAAAAAGGAATCTGTTGACATCGAATATAGATTTAGGTATGAGGAAGTCATTTTTGAAAGCCTTTGTCTGGAGCGTGGCGCTCTATGGAAGTGAAACTTGGACTATTGGTGCAGCAGAAAAGAGGAGAATTGAAGCATTTGAAATGTGGTGTTACAGGAGAATGATGAAGATCAGATGGGTAGATAGGGTTACAAACGAAGAGGTATTAAGGCGAGTGGGAGAGGAGAGATGTTTCTGGCGACTGCTAATGAAGAGAAGAGATAGGTTGGTAGGACACATACTAAGACACCCAGGAATAGCAAGCTTAGTTATGGAAGGAAGGGTCGAGGACAAGAACTGTAGGGGTAGACCAAGGTTAGAATATGTTAAACAGATAGCCTCTGATGTAGGATGTGGTAGCTATGTAGAGATGAAACGATTGGCTCAGGACAGGGAGGCGTGGAGAGCTGCATCAAACCAGTCAAAAGACTGAAGACTCAAACAACAACAGATATTGCACTAGATACAAACGGACAAAAAGAAATGTCTAAATTGTCAATCGGGGTAAACCAAAGATTCTGATTAAGTAGATATTTGCCCTGGAATTTGTTGAAGGACTTAGACAAGTCTACTTCAATCGTTTATCAAGCCTTCTAAGTTTGACAGACAAGTCATTCAGTACTTCCTCAATTGAAACATCAACAGTATCATGAATGAACATCAAAGCTAATCCATTAAGACGTTCTTCACTAGTTGAATTCCTTAAATAGTTCTTCAAGAATTTTAAGGACGAAAACGATCTTTCACACGAGCAGGTTGTGACAGGTAAGGTAGCCATGATGACAAGCAGGTTATACACGACTGGAAACATGTTCTTATTGCATATTGACAAAGCATCTATAGCACTCTTGGGCTTCTTTTCAATAGATTTCAGAGTTTGTTTCCAGAGAAGTAGCTCGCCTCTAATATTAAGGGAAGTCCATAAAATTCAGCTACATTTTCTACTTCATCTATGTTTTGGTTGGATAGTTCGTCTTCAGTCGTGGTAACGAGCGTTTGCAATGGCTGAAGAGTTTCTTTATGGGAGACAAATTTATCATCAAGTGATGAAATAGTTTCTTTAAGAAATGGGATGAAAATAACCCGCCTATAATATTCTTCCGGATCGTTAGATGAAACGTTGTTCCTCATCGTTTGTCGAACAACATTTCGAGGCTGAACTACAGGCACTCCAAATTCTTTGCAGTACTCTAAAACCGAATTATATGCACACAAAAACCTTGCGTCTGCAACTGCCCTCATTTCTTCAAGAGACCTCTTAACATTCATGGAGGCGTTGATTGCTTGACTGAGATCCAAATTTTCAGTTTGAAGGTATTTGCTGAGAGGAAGTGTGATTTGAAATGCTTCATGAATGACAAATACACTTATCAAGAACTCAAATTTGCTGATAGCGCACAGAAGAAGTTGCGCATCTGTAGCTGCCTTCTTATCAACCCATGCTGCTATTTTTTCTAATGCCAACAATAACGGTTTCAGAAGTTCAATGAATGAACGAACAGACTCGTGCTTTCCAATCCATCTCGTTGCACATACTTCTTTAGTTTACTCACTCGGGGTTTCTCGTCCATACTTTCAACTTCATTTATCAACACAGCCTGCCTCTTTGGTGAAGTACTAAAAAAGGCATAAGCTCTTTCAATTGTACCCATACAGTTCCTAATCTCTGCAACACTACACCCTTCAGAAATGGCCAGGTTTAAACAGTGAGCACTACAGTGAACATACTGGGCTTTGGGAAACTGTTTTCGTACAATGGCCTGAGCACCTCTGTAGGATCCACTCATGGCACTAGCTCCATCATAACCTTGGCCTACGAGATATTCTGCATCCAGTCCCACACTTTTCAAACCAGACAATATGCTATTCGCAAGGTCTAACCCAGAAGCATCATTGATAGCAATAAATTACAGAAACTCATGTACGGAATTATCTTGAACGAAACGGACACATAGTGACATTTGCTGCACACCGCTGACGTATGTGGTCTCGTCAGCAAGAACAGAAAAGTATTTAGCTTTTTTCACCTGATCGACTAACCTTTTCAATATAATGTCATTCAAAGATGAAATAATTTCATTCTGAATCCGTGGGCTTACGTATGTTGCTTTTAAGGATGCTGTCATCAAATGTTCCTTTAGTATTGTATCACCAGTTTCTGCTCGAAACTTGAGAAGAGACCTGAAATTTCCCTCCCCTTTCTTGAGAGGCTCATCTAAATTTACAGGTCCCGAATCCCTGTGACCACGGAAAGCAATGCCCATTCGAGCAAGGAAAATCACAGATTTAATTATTGGTATGAGTTTCTCCCTGTTGCATAATATGTTGGATTGAACACCCCTATCCAAACTTACGTCAACAGCAGGTTTTGTACCTTTGTATATGGCGAGAAAGTTCGCAGCCTTTTCCGTACATGCCATATGATACTTGGTTTCTTGGTGTTTTTTGAAATCCTCCTTCGCATTTTTCCAGTTCATGTAAGGAAATTTTACTAGTTTACCTGGCGATGAATATTGTTTCCCAACAACGGTGCAAAACAACGAACAATATTTACAAAAGGCTCCGATCTTTGAAGGAGAATAAACTAGCCATTTCCACTCTGATAACCAGTTCAACTGAAATTTCAGATTCCTTGGACCCGATAAAGGGAAATGAAAATTGCTTCCAGGTGTCCAGGCATTTTCCAACAGTTCATTTTTCAGATAATCATCAATCGAAAGAAAAAGTAAATCACAACATTGAAATATTTAACATGTACCGACACATACGTAGGCCAAGGCCATACAAATACCGGTATAACATAATAGGTAAAGCATCGAAATGCAAATCAGTTACAGAAATAGCGATTATCATGAATCATATTGTAAACACACCTGTTGGCCAGCATAACCTCCTAAGTCTGTTCGATGTATTTGGTCGGTAGCCGGCTTGGTAGTAGCCGATAATTCTTCAAGTTCATTTTCAATTCCTAAAGATGAACTACTTGCAATGGCGGACGAGGTGAAAGTGCGGATTGAGAATGCTCTCAAAACGATAGTTAATATAGCAGAAACGGGTCGCTACCTTTAGAATGAGAAGAAGGAAGACATACTAAAAGCGGTAAGCGAACTGAGAAACTGCTTTGATGTAATAACTAATGTAGTGAATGACAAGAACAACGAAAAGACCGATCCTGGAAGCGAGGTTATGGAATACCAAAGAGATGAAATATCAGAGGGAGAAGACAGCTCGACCTCGGGACAACTAGTGCTATCTGATGTGCACAACCCAGAACCTGAAAGCAGCAGTAGCAAGCAACTACACCCATCTGACGGCGGAATTGGCAACTCAAACTAACACTTGGGGCGCTGCGGTCGGTCTGGATAAGTAGGGTTTAAAATACTCAATAACACGCGTTTGATATGGAACACTTTTTATTTTTCGGTTATAATCAGTAAATGTGGTCTCTAAAGTAATTACAGTGTTATTTTTAATTGTATATATGTATAACTGTGCGATACACGTGATCTAATTTGTGTGTTCCACTGGATTTTTTTGGTGTCATTTGCATATTATCAAGCATCAGTTTTTTTGGTTGATGTAGATCAGCTGATTCAAATTTACACAGGGCTACACTTCGGACATTATTTCGGTACTATTATGCGCAATATAATGTAAATGTCGATCCTGAGTCAACGCCGAGGACATTCAAATAGAGAAATACGGTACATAAACAAATAACACCAAAGCTGTGCTACTTTTATCATTCCGAGACTAGCATCCACGCAAACCAGACGCCACTGTTCCAAGCTCCGACTTATATCGTGAATTGATGTCAAACTGATGATCCGCCAGCCTTTCCGCCAAGCCTACACCTCGTAATCGCTAAGTTCTTCGATATTCGAGCTATTCCACTATCAGTCATATAGGCCTAATTTGCCTCCCCGTGGGCACTGTAGAATGAGTGATTCCGCTACCATTCAAATATTCAACACCAAACCCACCTTTTAACCATCCAAATCAAGCAATTCCTGTCGCCCCACGAGTTTTAATACAAGTTAAACTCATCCCTTCTCCCTACCAAGCAGCCAATAATTTCAAGTAACTTCAATCTTACCAGCGCGCCCATCGTAACAGCTGTTTTTAAACTGAATAACCTTCGCTGGCTTTACGTCGCAGGTCTTCTGTCTGTCTACCTCGACAAGTGTTAGATCCTTCCCGGGGTGGAAAGGTATTATTATTAGGTATTATTAGGTATCATCACATGTCGGCTATTGCTATTTGCATCTTTTGGAAAGTGATGAAAACGTATATCCGCAGCCCTCTTATACATCGACTTACAGCCGTAAACTGAGTAATACTTTGCTATTACTCATTTTTCACTCTATCAACGAGTAAAACTTATTACTTATGTATAAAGACACGAACAATTTACCACGATCTGTTTACCAATACAAGAATACATATACAAACAGTCACCACGTGACAAATGTACCCTACTTGGTAAGTTTCTCATTTTTACCGCTAGATGTCATATCAGATAGCTGGAGTTGCCAATACAAAGTTCACACTCATCCGAATCGATAACCCCACTCACACAGCAAAACAAAACCGTGCACAATGAAAATAAGGATCTGGCGGATATAAACGAAAACGTGAGATATATGATGGACTTCGTAACGAACAAAATACATATAATTATAGAAGAGAAAATAAATCAGACACTGAACAGAAACGCAATGCCTACACGCAGAGGTAATGAAGAGGTCCATAACAATCCAGACGGAAGGGATAATAATCATAACTATAGAAGAGAATCAGAATGGACAAATGTAACAAATAAAAGTAATAAACAATCCATCAGGGGAACAAGGATACAAGAGGACGATCTACAAGCTGCAGACAAAATGGCATGGCTCTAGCTAGGCAATTTGAAAGGAAATGCCACAGAAGAGATGGTTAAAAGGTACCTAGAGAGAAATGGAATCAATGACAACGTCTATTGTGAAGAACTTCACACACGAGGTAACAGCAAGGTCTTCAAAATAGGTTTTCCTTTCCAATTCCTTGAAAATACAGAACGACCGGAATACTGGCCAAACAGAACAGTCGTAAGACGATTTCGTTTTCGGAGGTCACACCGTGATGAAGGAGAAGAACTACAATAAATATACACATGTGCTCCTATGGAACATCGAAGGCATAAAGAATGCCCTACCTCTTTTCCCAACAGAGACACTAAGCAGTTATAGCGTCATCATACTGACTGAAACATTTTTAACAGAGCATTTCAACATTCAAGGATACTACGGGACTCATTCATTCGCCCGCCAGACCGAAGGAAGACCAGCAGGAGGGGTCTCCATCTTTTTCAAACCGAATTTAGGAACAATAAAAGAAATAATAAAAAAATAAAACACAATTATAGTAAAAACCACCCTACTATCAATCATAGGCATGTATACTCAACCGCAAATGCCAATAGAGGACATAATCGAAAGAATAACAGAGGTCTTATCGCAAACAAAATTAGATGATCGAATAATCTTCGCAGGGGACATAAACGCAAGAATAGACAAACCAACCATTAAAACGGAACTGATTAAGGAGACACTGGAAGAAGCAAGCTATGTCCTTATTAATATCCCCAATATGAAGACATACATTGCCCCGAATGGAACCAGCGCCATAGATCTAGTCTTCTACAGAGGAACAGACATTAAAAAACTCAGTCAAAAAGCACTATGGACTTCAGCCATGGCCCCAATTAGGAATCATCTACCAATCTCGACTACATTTGAAATCTTCTGCCAAGACCAACTACCCATACCGTCAAGGAATAAAATATCCAGGAAACTAGATATAGAGAAACTAGGGCATATCAGCGAAGAAATAGATAAAGCAAAACAATTAATTCAACGGCATGAATTAACTGAAGCAGTGGAAATATGTACAAGAACCCTTCAATCATGTCAAACTCAAACGAAAATAAGGATATTACAACCATGGTTCAATAAAGACTGATATAATGAACGGAAAAAGACCCTGCTAGCGTTACATCGAGCGAAGGACACATCGGAACCGAATCACCTGGTAAAATACGCCGACAAAGAAGGAAATATAAATCCCTAATCAAAAAGAGGAGAACGGATTATATTGAAGAAGATGCCAAGAGACGCGCTGCAAACGCTCAAAATGACCCATTCCTAATGCTTAGGAAACCAAAATCACCAGTAACGAGCAATATCTCCATGGAAACATGGGAAAAACATTTCAGAAGCATTCTCAATCATCAATACCAGTCAACAGCGTTTGAATTAACTCCAGTAACAATGACAGTAAATTACACCTCCATAACAAGACAGGAAATTATTGATACAATAACAACAGCAAAAAATGGAAAAGCCCCCGGTCCTGACAGCATCTGCAATGAACACCTAAAAGACTCTCTGCCTGTCATGCTAGACTACTAGGTAGAACTATTCAACACATGCATACTCACTGGGGAAATCCCAGAGCAATGGAGGTCGTCAACAATCAAAGTAATGTTCAAAAAAGGAGAAACTGATGACCCTGATTCATACCGAGGTATAGCTCTCGAAAATACATCCTTCAAAGTATTCATGAAAATCTTAACAAACAGGCTTACAGAAGAAATAGATTTCTAGATACCGGAGAGTCAATTCGGCTTCCGAAAGGGGAGAAGCACATTACATGCCGTGACATATCTAATTGAACAAGCCCAGGATACAATGAGGCACCCAGGAAAGAAATACTTTCTGGTCATCGTAGACTACCGTAAGGCTTTTGACCTCATTGACAGAACGACGCTCGTCCGGAAACTCAATCACCTACTAGGGGCAACACATCTCGAATATCATCAGATATAACTATGTCCAAATATCAGATAGCATAGCCCTATCCATAAACATAACCCAAACAAACGGAATCCTACAAGGAGATCCAATCAGCCCAAAATTATTCAATAGCATGACAGCAGATATCACAGAAGTAATCATAGATACATCAGCATCACTTTTACTTTATGCGGACGACATGGCAATAGGTTCAGAAAACATAGAAGAGCTCCAAGAGGTCCTCAAGAGGCTCACATCATGGACAGAAAGAAATGGCCTACAAATTAACCACAGCAAAATCAAACAGATGACCTTCAGGAAAGGAGGAAGGCATTCACTTAAAAATACAATGACTCTTCACAACAAACCACTAGAAGTAGTGCCGAAATTCAAGTACCTCGGAGTCACCCTCCAAACTACTCTAACATCCTACAATATCCACGTTAAAGATAGAGCGGCCGCAGCAATAAAAGCCATCTACCACATCGAACAACCTCAACAAATATCATTGGGTACAGCAATGCTACTGTTCAGAACAGCCATATCACCAATAGCAAACTATGGGATTAGCATTACCTGGGAAAAACTCACACTCAGCGACCTGATGATAATAGAAAAAAGTCAAGGCCCGATATCTTAAGAGGATTTTAGGCATAGGAAAGTCTGCACCTTCAAGGTTGACATTTGTATTAACTAAGGAGGACTACTTCATCGACGACATCAAAATACAGTTTTACCTACCAAACACCAAAGCCTGTGAGAATGCACGCCGAACCTTAAATGAGAAACGAAATGCCATTTGGTCCCACTTTTACTCCACAGATGCCATAATGACAGAAGAGTGGAAACAAGCTAATTACGAGCTACGACACGTAATAACACGTTACGCCACCCATGGATTTCACTATAGATTTTGCAAAACCAAGCATTTCCACCAACCGAATGAAGACTGTGTGTGTGGCCTGTCCAACGATCATTGTGAAAGGTACCACGCACAAAACTGCAAAATGAGGACAACCTCAATAATAAGACTGGCATTAGCATAATTGATCATTTATGTACAAATATGTAGCCTATTTGCACATTGTGCGTTTTTCTTTTAATAATGGCAGTGTTGCATGTAAAATCTACTCTTGGTTTTTTAATAATAAATCGATCCATTACAAATTACAAATAAACTCGGAAAAAAGTGCGACTCACGATCTGGCATTTCACAGATATGCACGTTTAAAGCAGCACGAAGCTGCGTTACGATAGTTACCAATCGCACACTTTAACAGTAAAACGACAATTTTGATATTTCGCCTAGTGTAGTTAATTATTATTGCTTTAAGTGGAAGAACAGCGAGGTCATCTGCCCCTCTTGCTCCGTTTAACATGTAGTTTAAGGGTGTTTACCCCAGGCCATAACCAATAGCTAGCGCCAAAGCTGGAGAAGTCTCGTTGCGAGTTGAGTGGAGGTCATTTACCACGTGAAGAACGTGTTCACATTAAAAATATATTACAAAGGAGTAGCCTAAAGAAGCCTCACTGGCAGCAATTCAAAACATTTTCCAGGTGATAGATTGGACAATATAAGGAGTCATGTAAATTAATGTCTCTTGGGGGGGGGGGGGTTAAACCCTAACCCCCTCGTCGGTACGTCACTGGATGTACGTACCAAACGATCTATGCTAGTAATTGCAAACAGAAGATCATGCTGCTCCCAGTTCGTTCTCACAGACTTGCTGCCCATCTGTTCTTATACACATTAATTTTCTTTTTGAAAACTGGGAAATTCAAGAATTCCTTAACATTTTGACTGGTTTCCCACTCATCTTCCTTCCCTTGGATTTATACATCAATGTTTCTTCATATTTAATCGCAACCTTCTCACTGAAACTTCTTGTTTGTTTCGCCCCTTAAAACAATCATCATTATTCTTCTTGTTACTCCTCCTCTGCTTCTTACTATGTCCCATTCTCTACGGAGTCGTTGATATTATCCTGTGGTTGATCGCTACGCTTGGTGGAGCGGGGTGGGGCTCTCTCTCTTCTACACAATCAAACAATGGTTGTGCAAACATCTACAGCGTGAGCTCAGTTATTCGAAGTTGTTTTATGCCTCTGGCTGTCGTCAACTACCGTACTTTAAGGATCCTACTGAATGAAAATCCACAGCCTGCTTCCAGTCTCCGACCGGGTCAGGAATGGAATGAATGAAGCCCCCATCTAGCGGCGAGGATATGAACTGTGCCGGCTGCCGAGGCCTGACGCACTCCTCTGGGGCAATGATTAAATGAATGACAGATGAAATGAAATGATAGTGGAGAGTGTTGCTGGAATGAAATTATGACAGGGAAAACCGGAGTACCCGGAGAAAAACCTGTCTGCCTCCGTTCTGTCCAGCACAGATCTCACATGGAGTGTCCGGGATTTGAACCACGGACCCAGCGGTGAGAGGCTGGCGTGCTGCCGCCTAAGCCACGGAGGCTTTTTAAGGATCCTACTACAAATGCTTATTTACTACTTGTCCATTTGCAATAAAACTATATACAGGGTGTTACAAAAAGGTACGGCCAAACTTTCAGGAAACATTCCTCACACACAAAGAAATAAAATATGTTATGTGGACATGTGTCCGGAAACGCTCAATTTCCATGTTAGAGCTCATTTTAGTTTCGTTAGTATGTACTGTACTTCCTCGATTCACCGCCAGTTGGCCCATTTGAAGGAAGGTAATGTTGACGTAATGTTAGAGCTCATTTTAGTTTCGTTAGTATGTACTGTACTTCCTCGATTCACCGCCAGTTGGCCCATTTGAAGGAAGGTAATGTTGACGTCAGTGCTTGTGTTGACATGCGACTCATTGCTCTACAGTACGAGCATCAAGCACAAAAGTACGTAGCATCAACTGGTTAGTGTTCATCACGAACGTGGTTTTGCAGTCAGTGCAATGTTTACAAATGCGGAGTTGGCAGATGCCCATTTGATGTATGCAGGGCCGTGGAGAGCGGCGACGGGCCCTGGGGCTGGAATCTCCCCCCCCCCCCCCCCTCTATAACCAAACTCTGTATAATTCATTTACAATCCTCTTAAATTTGCACAAACTGATTTTGCGCATTTTCTTTGCACTAAATCTTCATCACGAAATCAATTACAAGAACATAAAAAACCAGCAAGCAATTATAATAAAATTGTAGCATGCTGAACTGCTATGCCCAAGATCGCGGGTTTAAGTCCGGCCAAAGTCGTTGGATTTTTAAGAGCATTAAAATCCTTCAATATCCCTTTATTCGGAGGGGAAGTAAAGCCGATGGGCCCTTGTCTTAGATTTATGGCATGTAAAAGAACCTACCACTACATTTGGTAGTGTGTTGCCAAAATGTGTAGGCTATTTGGTTAGAAACGCTCTATCAAGTTCCAACGTTCGCCACTGGGTGTCAGTGACAGTAGCGTCGGGTAACCAAATTGAAATTGAACTTGTTGAGGAACCTGCGGGCCAAAGACTGTAGTTACTCCATCGTACATTCATTTCCTCCTCAATTCTATCCCAAATTAATTAATATGATTAATATGATTAACTTCAGACAGAGTTCTACACGCACAGTAAGTAGAAAGGACTGATGATCACGACGTCCTAAGACCCAAAAAATAACCAACAGGATGTTCAGTTCACTGAACGGCATGTTAAAAGAGGTGGAAAGTTTATACTGTACACTGTGCAGTACTACGGCCTCTGTGACATATGACGAAATCTCTTTTTATAGTGAAAACATGATTTTTACACAAAGCCAAGGGGTATTTTAAAATACGTTTTACATATAGGGTTTTTATGTTGACATTCTTAGAACTTGCTGCCCTTGAAGAGTCACGCCCTTGGGTCCAAGCCTAAACACTGATAAGTGTTTCGGTTGAACGGCGATCACACATCATTGTACAGTATACTAAGCAAAATATATTTTCGTAATTTACTACAGGTATATTCATACGAAAGTCACGTTATTTATTATGTGCTATCAGTAGATTGCAGCTGATCAGTGATTGTTTTCACAAAAGAAGAAAATGTGAATTTGAACTATATTTTGTAATTTGCAGTCAGTGAACTTCTTATAATTTAATGACCTATAACTCAATAGTTTGGACCTAATTTTTGCAAAATTTCCCGGAGGAGGACCCCAGACCACACTCTGAGCTTGGTGATATTCCATACCTCCGGTGATTATTTTTGTGTTATTTTGGATTTAAAAAAATTGGTGACCATTGGCATTTAGTGGCTTTGGAAAAGACTCTCCGATATTGAAGTAAAAACTCTCGCCCCTTCAAGTAAGACCCCGCGGTATAGATCACCAATGACCGTGATGGGGATCTTCAGCAAGTCTGCAGATCAGAGGTTCGAATCCCAGTGCTGACAGTGGCTGTACTGAGTGTGGGTTTTCACACTCCCTTCAGACAAATGCCGTGATAGTACCATATTTCAAGTCCAGGGACATCTAACCTACTCTTAACCCTAAGAATTACATTAATAGTGGCGACGGGCAACGCATTCTCACTTTTCCCAGTCGGCAACTAAGAATACGGCATGTGCGTCCTGAAAAATAAGTGCTTTGCAGATCGATGCTGCTCTTTGGAATAAACGGCGTAGAAATGTCCAATAATTATAACAGCCATTGCACCAGCTCAAAACAAAATTGTATTTTATATTAATATTCGACAGTACTTCATTTTAATTTTCATCTAAATTAAGCAGAGTTCATATATTTGGTCTTAAGTAAATCTGCGCGGTTGCCTACATGATATATATTGATTTCTCCATCGCCATGCACATCACTGACGTTACTTATTGTTTTAAGGGGCGGAACAGCTACGCCATCTGCCCCTACCACTGACGTAACTTATTGTTGTTTTAAGGGGCGGAACAGCTACACCATCTGCCCCTACCACTGACGTAACTTATTGTTGTTTTAAGGGGCGGAACAGATACGGTAGGTCATCTGCCCTTACTACTGACGTTCCATGAGAGGAATTGGAAAACAAAGTTGAGTGATTCAGTGCCCTAGCTTAATTGTCATTTTTCTCCTGGTTAATTAAACACTTAGTCCAGAAAAATTCTGGAATTTTACCTTCGTTTCAGTCTTTGGATACATTTCCCAACTCTAGTACCAATAGTAATATAAATTTTCAATAAATCCCTTAATCAGAAATGATTTGCGCACGAACCCAAGTACCTAGCATTGTTGATCGTATTGAATGAACCAGTTATAATAACAAATATACTGCACCTAAACATTCAGATTATTCAAATGTTAGCATTGTTTTCTCAATTCATTATACGGGAAGATGAACCATTTCGCATGCATTTCTGCTATCTACATTTGGCAATAGAATCATCACGCCCTTTCGCAAGATATTTAGCCAGCAATGATAATTTTTCACATAGTGCGAAAGCGAATTACTAGGAGAAGATGACCTCACTGTTCCGCCCCTTAAATCAACAATAACTATAATGTGAACTACTATGTGGACGCTACGGTACTTTAAAATTTATTTTACTTACCTGCCTGCACGGCATACGATGCGTATAGCTAGACAATATATTCATTTCAGACAATATCACTTCTAAGCTCGATGTGACGCAACAAACTTGAAACTCTTGTACTATCTGACCAAACACACCAGGGCTGCCCAAGCTCTCGTGGCCTTGGCGAATTAAGTGAAGGGATGAGCAAATTATTTGAAGGATTGGTGCATAAGCCGAATAAGCTAAATTTAGAATAATGGAATGCTCTCTCTGTCTTCAGGTATATCCTGAGAACAATACATAGCGAAGCCCCATCGCCTAAGTTGACCGCTTTGAGACAGTTGTTCTTCCCACAAGCGCTTTGTAGAGGAAAATATTGTCCACTTGACAGAATAAGTTTTTCAATCCTTCTAACATTGTTCACAGACAGTCCATTTCATTCACTAAATGATTGCCAGTAGCAAATTCAAGTCATATAAAGGCAATAATAAATCAATGCCCGATCGGGCCCATCCTCCTAGGATGCCGGGCCCACCTGAGAGGGTCGGGCCCCGGGGCACCAGCCCCGCCTGTCCCCCCCTCTCGTCGGGCCTGGATGTATGGATTAGCACGAGGCAATAGCCGTGGCGCGGTACGTTTGTATCGAGACAGATTTCCAGAACGAAGGTGTCCCGACAGGAAGACGTTCGAAGCAATTGATCGGCGTCTTAGGGAGCACGGAACATTCCAGCCTATGACTCGCGACTGGGGAAGACCTAGAACGACGAGGACACCTGCAATGGACGAGGCAATTCTTCGTGAAGTTGACGATAACCCTCATGTCAGCGTCAGAGAAGTTGCTGCTGTACAAGGTAACGTTGACCACGTCACTGTATGGAGAGTGCTACGGGAGAACCTGTTGTTCCCGTACCATGCACAGCGTGTGCAGGCACTATCAGCAGCTGATTGGCCTCCACGGGTACACTTCTGCGAATGGTTCATCCAACAATGTGTCAATCCTCATTTCAGTGCAAATGTTCTCTTTACGGATGAGGCGTCATTCCAACGTGATCAAATTGTAAATTTTCACAATCAACATGTGTGGGCTGACGAGAATCCGCACGCAATTGTGCAATCACGTCATCAACACAGATTTTCTGTGAACGTTTGGGCAGGAATTGTTGGTGATGTCTTGATTGGGCCCCATGTTCTTCCACCTACGCTCAATGGAGCACGTTATCATGATTTCATACGGGATACTCTACCTGTGCTGCTAGAACATGTGCCTTTACAAGTACGACACAACATGTGGTTCATGCACGATGGAGCTCCTGCACATTTCAGTCGAAGTGTTCGTACGCTTCTCAACAACAGATTCGGTGACCGATGGATTGGTAGAGGCGGACCAATTCCATGGCCTCCACGATCTCCTGACCTCAACCCTCTTGACTTTCATTTATGGGGGCATTTGAAAGCTCTTGTCTACGCAACCCCGGTACCAAATGTAGAGACTCTTCGTGCTCGTATTGTGGACGGCTGTGATACAATACGCCATTCTCCAGGGCTGCATCAGCGCATCAGGGATTCTATGCGACGGAGGGTGGATGCATGTATCCTCGCTAACGGAGGACATTTTGAACATTTCCTGTAACAAAGTGTTTGGAGTCACGCTGGTACGTTCTGTTGCTGTGTGTTTCCATTCCATGATTAATGTGATTTGAAGAGAAGTAATAAAATGAGCTCTAACATGGAAATTAAGCGTTTCCGGACACATGTCCACATATCATATTTTCTTTCTTTGTGTGTGAGGAATGTTTCCTGAAAGTTTGGCCGTACCTTTTTGTAACACCCTGTATTTCCAAGTGTTGCGGCTTAGATTCCGTTGTCCACTGCCAAGAATGAGTCCACCGTGGGGGATCGTCAATTGGCTCGGATCCTGCACTCACACACGATGTCCACATCGGCTGGCAGGCTGATCTTGTATCTTCTTGCTACTCTCACTGTTATGCAGTTGACTGTCCTTCTTTCTGGAAAGGGAGGTACATTACCAGGAGGCACTCCTTCCCTTTGCTTTTCCAATTTGCGATGTCATCCTTTTCCTGCGACCCCACAAAACCTCGTGTTCATCTCAAGGGACCTTTCCTGGACTCTTGTCGGGTGTTTACAGGTTTATGGCCTTGCAGAGGGTCAGTGGATCTTTCTCTTGATTCTTCCTGTCTACATTTGCTTATACATTTCGGATATGAGGGGGATCTAATTTGAAGGACGGGTACATTGACTTCAGACAACCTGCCACGAACCGTGCGGTAACATTTACAGCAACAAGAACCTCCTTCGCAAGAACCAAGCACTTCTCAATATTACAGAGTACGGACAGGACACACACAGTGTCAGATTTATAGTCATAGTTAACCTCCCTACGGACGCTAAATCTCTGAGGTTAAGTGAAAATACTCTTCTGTCCACCTGGCGTTAGTTGCATTCCCTCTAGAGACAGTGTTGAAGATCATCCATTCTCACAGTATGACCATGGAAGATCAGCCTCCTCTTCCTCATAGGTGTTGTAATGCTCCCCACTTGTACATACAGTTCAATGTTGTGCCTGATTCTTCTTCTTCTTCTTTCGTCGTTATGTCCATTCAAAGAGCGCGTTTGACTTGTTAGTTGGCCTGATGGTTTTTGCCTTCTTATCCTCCCAAAATCCCTTCATGAATGCACTGTGTTGCATCATGCGCTCTGTCGACCACTTCCTACCAGTTTCCTTTATGGGTTCCTCCCTGAATTTATGATGGGGTACTTCTGTCCTAAAAGCTCCACGATTGTTTAAGAGGTTGTCAAACGCAGTTATAGTGACCATAGTTCTGATGGGTCGACTTTATTAAGGCCTCAAGCCAGTTTTATGGTTTGATGATGATTATTAAATATGTTACCTTGAGGTATTTTCCCAAGTGTTTGTGTAAAGATTGCTACTGTTTGTGAGGTTACCACTATGATATATATAAATGTTGTTGACTGAAGGTTAGTGTAAACCCAGTCATTTTCTTGATTCATGCTGTGCGTTGAATAGTTTATGGCGAATTTATGGTGAATTGATAATGTTCAATTGTGATAATTAATGAAGTGTTAATTCAAGTGGTCATTAGTGGATACTAATATCCAATGTGAAGAAGTTATGGCAATGATTTTATATGGCAATTGAGTTTAGTATAGGCACAAACCATCAAGATATAAGAGTACAATGAAATCTGGCAATACTTTGTTCAGTATTATAGAGAACTAGCTGAAGTACCCGTGCTTCGCTACGGGTCGTAAATAAATCAAAATGTGAAGGTGACAGTTAAAACAGGGGATAGGCGAGGTGCTGCGCAGAGGGAGTTTAAGGATGGAACATTTTGTCCAACTACACCGCTCCGCCTTGACCGTGTTTTATAGCACACATTTAGGTTTTACTCGCTAACGGTTGGAGATACATTTCGGATAGAAAATGCAATTTTTAACCTCGTACATGCCATCAAAAGTTTGCTATTTCTTAGCGTTCTCTTTTTATTTGAAATGGAAACATGAAAGTTTAAAACCAAAGGGTAGAGTGACGTCACTAAAATGGTCGCCATCTTTAAAAGTGCAAAGTATTGAAATCAAAAGTAACCTGTATGTTAACCAGGTAAATCTGCTACTTCCATGTAAAATTCATGTAAATCGGACCAGTGGTACTTGCGTGATTGAGTAATACACAGACACACACCATCTCATTTTTAGTCTCGCTTCGCTCGCGTCATAGTCGTGTCATATTGTTATTCAATGAAATGCAGGTTTAACCCCATTAACACCCCTTTAGAACCTGAATATCCAAAAATCCCTCCTTAGTAGATCTTTTCGACACACGACAAACATATCCTCAAAATATCACTCTTCTAACATTAATAGTTTTGGTTGGTCGATGAGAGCGAACATCCAAAAATCCTTCCTTAGTGGACGTTTTTCTTCCAGAATTTCACCCCTCCCCATAGGCCCCTTAAATTGGATTTTTGAAAAGACGGTCGAACACCTATTTATTTTATTTATTTATTTATTTATTTATTTATTTATTTATTTATTTATAAGCTGATTGATTTCCTCCGAGTTTCAAACTCCTCGCCTATGTCGTTTAAGAGATACACGCTCCATTAAGAATCTTTCAACCCCCACTTTTCATCCCTTTCACCTCATAATATACACTATATCGAAAAACCATTAGACATGTGTCAGCTTATTTTTAATGATTAGTATATATGCCAAGTATCAATCCCCAAATAAATTTGTTAGGTTAGATTTCGTCAGAACGCTCTATCAAAGTTCCAACGTTCACCACTAGGTATCATTGATATCTGGTGGTGAAAGTTGGAACTACTTGAAATTGAACGGAATGTGTAGCTCACCCTTTAGGGTATCCGCTGGAAGCAGCTACAGACTCAGGCGAGCCGAACATGTCCTCGGACACTCCCGGCACTAAAAGCCATACGATAAATAAATAAAAATAAAATAAATAATCCCCAAATGAAACCACTCGTGAGATATTGTTATTCAATGAAATGCACGTTTACCCCCTTAACACCTATTTAGAACCTGAATATTCAAAACTCTTACCTTAGTGGATGTTTTCGACATAAAACGAACATATCCCCAAAATTTCATGTTTCCAACTTCAATAATTTTGGCTGGGCGATGATGAGTGAGTGAGTCAGTCAGGACATTTTATTTCATTTATATATGATAATTTCACCCCTCCACATGAACCCCTTAAATTGGATTTATGAAACAAATGGTCGAACACCTATTTACTTATTTAAAGCTGATTTCCCCCTGAGTTTGATGAGTGAGTAAGTGAGTCAATCAGTTAGGACACTTTCTTTCCTGTTTTATCACCCCAGAATTTCACCCCTCTCCAAGGGCCCCTTAAATTGGATTTATGAAAAAACGGTCGAACACATATTTACTTGTATTTTAAGCTGTTTTATCCCGCCGAATTTCAAACTTCTCGCCTATGTCGTTTAAGAGATACACGCTCCGTTAAGAATCCCTCAATCCCCAATTTTCACCCCTTTCACCTCATAATATACACGACATCGATAAACCTTTAGATATATGTCTGATTATTTTTAATGATTAGTTTGTATACGGAATATCACATCCCCAAAGAAACAACTCATGAGATATCGTTATTCAATGAAATGCACGTTTACCCCCTTAACATCTCTTTAAAACCCGAATAAATAAAAATCATTCTTTAGTTGACGTTTTGACATACAGCGAACATATTCCCAAAATTTCATTTTTCCAACATTAATAGTTTTTGCTGGGCGCGATGAGTGAGTGAGTCAGACAGGACATTTTCTTTCAATTATTTTTACCAGAATTACACCCCTCCCCATGGGCCCCTTAAATTGGATTGATGAAAAAACGCTTGAACACCTATTAAGTTATTTTTTTAGCTGTCTGTTTCCCCTGAGTTTGATGAGTGAGTTAGTCAGTCAGTCAGGACACTTTCTCTCCTTCCCCCCCCCCCCCCCAGAATTTCACCCCACCCCATTGGACCTTTAAATTAATTTATGAAAAAACGGTCGAACACCGATTTACTTAATTTTTTAGCTGATTTTTTTTCGCTGAGTTTCAAATTTCTCGCCTATGTCGTTTAAGAGATAGGCCTACACGCTCCGTTAGGAATCCTTCAACCCCCAATTTTCACCCCTTTCACCTCATAATAATACACCACATCGAAAAACCCTTAGACACATGTCTGCTTATTTTTAATGATTAGTTTATATGCCGAGTATCACATCCACAGATGAAACCACTCGTGAGATATTGTTATTCAATGAAATGCAGGTTTAACCCCCCTTAAGACCCCTTTAGAGCCTGAATATCCAAAAATCCTCCCTTAGTGTACGGTTTTGAGATACAACGAACATATCCCCAGAATGCCATGGTTCCAACTTCAATATTTTTGACTGGGCGATCATGAGTGAATGAGTCAGGACATTTTCTTTCATTTTTTCCTTCAGAATTTCATCCCTCCCGATGAACCCCTTCAATATGATTGATCAAAAAAACTGTCGAACAGCTATTAACTTACTTTAAAGCAGTTCCCCCTCCCCCCTGAGTTTGATGAGTGAGTCAGTCAGTCAATCAGTTAGGACACTTTATTTCCTGTTCCCCCCCTCCCCCCAGAATTTCACCCCTCCCCATGGGCCCATTAAATTGGATTTATGAAAAAACGGTCAAACACATATTTACTTTTTTTTTTTTTTTTTGCTGATTTTTTCCGCTGAGTTTCAAACTCCTCGCCTATGTCGTTTAAGAGATACACGCTCCGTTAGGAATCTTTCAATTCTTACTTTTCACCCCTTTCACCTTATAATATACACCACATCGAAAACCCCTCAGAGACATGTCTTCTTCCTTTTTAATGATGAGTTTATATGTCGTGTATCATATCCCCCAATGAAACCAATCGGGAGATATTGTTATTCAATGGAATGCAGGTTTAACCCCCTTAAGACCCCTTCAGAACCTGAATATCCGAAAATCCTCCCTTAGTAGACGGTTTTGACATACAATGAACATATCCCCAAACTGTCATGTTTCTAACTTCAATAATTTTGGCTGGGCGATGATGAGTGTGTGAGTGAGTGAGTGAGTGAGTCAGGCAGGACATTATCTTTCAATTTTCTTTTTTCAGAATTTCACCCCCTCCCCATGAACCCCTTAAATTTGATTTAATAAAAAAAACTGTCGAACAGCTATTTACTTACTTTAAAGCAGTTTTTCCCCCCTGAGTTTGATGAGTGAGTGAGTCAGTCAATCAGTTAGGACACTTTCTTCCTGTCCCCCCCCCAGAATTTCACCCCTCCCCATGGGCCCCTTAAATTGGATTTATGAATAAACGGTCAAACACATATTTACGTATTTTGTAAGCTGATTGTTTTCCGCTGAGTTTCAAACTCCTCACCTATGTCGTTTAAGAGATACATGCTCCGTTAGGAATCTTTCCATCCCCACTTTTCACCCCTTTCACCTCATAATATACACCACATCGAAAAACCCTCAGACTCATGTCTTCTTATTTTTAATGATGAGTTTACGTGCCGAGTATCACATCCCCCAATTAAACCAATCGGGAGATATTGAAATTCAATGAAATGCAGGTCAACCCCCTTAACACCCCTTTAGAACCTGAATATCCAAAAATCCTATCTTAGGGGGCATTTGCGGCCCTTTGGGAAGCTGCATACCAAATTTCATTCCAATCCGTCGGTGGTTTCTGAGATTTCGTGATGAATGAATGAGTGAGTGGTATTTCACAAATATATATAGTAGATGATAGTGTCAAGTCTTTGTTATGCTAAACTCGGTTGACAGTGCTGTGTGAGTAGGTGAGTAACTAACGGGATTTCAAGTAAAGATCCTCTTTTTCTATACCGGTAGTGCAGAGCAGAACTGGCATCCAGTCGGCCGTGTCTCGACTTGAGATATGTTGCCATGGAAACTATCTGGCTTGCCATTCCTTCATGAGTATATTTTATGATTTGATTAGCCTGTGCTTGAGTGCAAAAGGGCCGAAATCAGAAGAATGAGAAAGACTATCGAAAATTCATGTAGCCAGCGGTTCCTTCTGGATCCTAAACTATATGTATGCAAAATTTGGTTGAGATTGGTGGTACGGTGTAGATTTGTATACGGAACAGACCCACATACATACATACATACCCACATACAGACTTTCACTTTTATATATAAGATGACGACACCTCAAAAATTAATCCTAGGTGTTTTTCTGGATATTTATAATAATCCAAGTTTCTTTGATAATTAATGGATAAATATCACCCTGAATGATAATAGGACAGCTGATCTGACCTGATGATAACTTGATGAAATATAGTGAACAGGTGATTGAGTAGTAGCTGATACGACAATTTTCTTAATGATTTTCAACACTTTTGAAACGCCAGATAATTATGATAAATGATTAAAATATTTGTGAATAAATTTTGATAGGGAGACTATAATTAATATTGTACAAGTATAATTAAGGTGAATGTAAACAATTATTGAGGGTTAAATATTTGAAATAATGACTAATTAGTCATACTTGTTGAGAAAAATGATTAAACAATTAACACGATGATCAGATTAATTATGATCAGTGATTAAACAATTAACCGATTAGGATGATTTGTGATTAAGATGACAGATGAATTCCAAGATGATATAAATTAATTATGAATAAATCTGAGTATGCGGATCAGATAAATTTGAATGGTGGATGGATGATTTGAATTCTCGATGTATAAGCATAAACTTTATTGATTCCAATGATGTTGGGAATCCAAGATATTCTATATTTTTCATGAATGCTTAAATACGATTCTAATGTAAATATGTGCTATGTTATTATAAATCTTCAAAGTTCACGTGCATGATGTTAATACATTAATGATGATAGGTATCAGGGTTCACATATGAATCAGTGACGTGTGATAAAGTGCTTCGCTGACCCTGAGAAACCAAAAAACGTTTAGTTGCTTTTATTTGAGCACGTGAACAAAAATATTTGTTGTTAGGATGGAAATGGTCAGATTTGAACAAGGACACTTGCATCATAACTTTCTTGATCTACCATTATCCTAGGCAGGATTAATTGTTATTTCATGTCTTGTCGCCAAAGTTTAATAAACCTTCCTTTATTTGATTTTAAATAATCTCGTGATGATGTATTTTTCCCAGTCCTTTTCCTGTGTCATATTAAGGCTTCACCAGGAAGGATGTGGTTTGCTAGGAATCCAGTTGATGGCGCCCATTTCTTTGCATCTAATTAACTTAAACCCGTAAACGACCCAGGGACACTTTGTCTCGTGCTACCCACAGCTGTTTTTGTTATGATTTCAACTGGATCTCCGACACATTCCTTGTTTTATTTTTATTTTTTCGATTTCCTCTGTCCCGGGACGCCTGATATGCGATGCTATGGCAGCTGGGCCATCGCATACCAGAGCGGAACTGGTACAGTATGGGGCAACACAACTTACCAGTGTTTCTCGTTTAATTCAGGAGGCCACAGGTGACTCTTTCCTAAACGAACACATAAAAGTGGTGGGAACCAAAAGACAACAAAATTTTTACATCAAGGGACATAGGCACTTTCAAATCAGAAGATTATTTAACAAACTTCTTCAATTGCGTGACATGAGCTGAGGTCACAGAATTGTCGTCACCGCTCATTAACTCGACTGAGACAGGATTAAGGAAACGCACTATAGTTTTCGGAGTTACCCATCGTAAGCACAGCTTACTGATTATACAATACAATACAATACAAAACTCTTTATTTCCAGAACCTGCATCATACAGAATTGGATACGTCACACAACATACTCACAACTAAATTTACATATTTACAACTCTTTTTTACATAATTAAACAGTTACATGTTTCTTTAAAATTCACTTAAAGAATACAACACTTTCTGGGCTAGGTATATCTTGAGAGACTTTCTGAACCCAGTTCCAGTCATAGATTTTAAGTGGTTTGGATGCTTATTGTGGTATATAGCTCCTTTTTTGAAAGGATCCTTTTCTGCATATTGTTTATTTACCCTCTTTTGAAAATAGTCATTCTGCCCTGGTTTCATGATTGTGGACATTGTTGATTGTGACAACTTTATGTTGATTTTCCCTTAAAAGCAAGATAACTTTGAAAATATTGTTAACATATGATGCTTCTTAAATGCAACTCTGCATGATTCTCTCGATTTCAACCCAAACAAGTATCGTATTACTCGTTTCTGCAGTTAAAATATTCTCTCCATATTCCTATTTGCTGCCCCACCCCATATCTCAATACCGTATGATATCTGTGAATGTATTAATCCATAGTAGACGGTTAATTGATATTCGCTGCTTAAGTATATTGAAATTCTCTTTTTAAAACGAAGGAGTTTTTGTTATTTTTTTTTTACAGATTTCAGTTATATGCTCTTCCCATGATAATGTATGATCTATTGTAATACCCAAAAATGTTGCTGAGGCTACCTGTTGAATATCATCAGATCCACAGTAAAGATTTCGATCTAGTTCTAAATTAGTTCCCTTATGCTTGCTAAGTATTACAAAGTTGGTTTTTGAAGGGTTTACACTTAACATTACCTCATTAAAATATTGAGTGACTAGATCAATACTATTTTGAGTTTCTTGAAGAGTAATTGTTTTATTACAGTTCCAGTTCAAAATTGAGGTATCGTCTGCATACGAAACAATCAAACTATTTTTTGACTGTGGTATATCATTTACATAGAGAATAAAAAGGAGGTGACCAAGGATTGAACCTTGAGGTACACCTTTTTAACTAAACCAGGAGTGGATTGGAACTTGGATATATTTTCACCATTCTTAAAAGTAATTTCTGTAAATTGCCATCTATTATTCAAATATGATTGTAACAGTTCCAATGCTATTCCCCTTATACCATAAGCCTCTACCTTATCCAATAATAATTGATGATCTACTGTATCAAATGCTTTTGTCAAATCTACTAAAAACTCAACAGCACATTTATTATCATCAAGAGAAGCAAGCAGAGTTTCATAAAATTCTGCAATGGCATTTATAGTTGATAGCCCTTCCTGAAACTAAAATGTTTGGTAGCATTGCTCAAAGGGTGCAAACGACACAAAACTTTATCACCGATTCGGAATTTGACATCGTGACGGCCTGCGTTGAAATGCTTCGCCACTCTGGCCCTTGCTTTTTTGAGATGGCTGACCGCAGTGGCCCATTTCTGAGCAACAGAAATATTGCGTGAAGTTTCAGATAAATACTCAATATTCCATTTGAGTAATAAGGGGTCGACAAGACCTCGGCCACGGAACAACTCTGCAGGGGTAGTCTGAACAGATAAGAGGTATTGAACCCGAGACTAAAATATTGAAGGTTCGTATCCCGTGAGGACTGATCGGCACTATGAAAAGCAGACATGCAAGCCATCAAGTTCTTATGAAATCTTTCAACTTGGTTTCCCTGCGGCCTGTAAGGGTACAAAATCACGTGATGGATGCCCCAATTAAACGCCATAGTCTCAAAAGCTTTGGAACGAAACACAGAGGCGTTGGTGGACACACTGTATTACTTAAGACGACTTAAAAAAAATTAATGAAATGGATCTCAGTGGAGGACGACCGATGGTAGAGAAATAGGTAAGTGGGTAAATCAGGATCTATTTTGGTTTACCGCTGGACCCTGGTTTGCAAAACAAAAGAGAGGAAGATATCCTTAAATTAAAACTGAATCAACATTAATAAAATTGCTTAGGGCAAAATCAACAGAAATTGAATTCGAATAATAATTAATAGAAGATCCCAGAGCGTGGAAGTCGTGGCTTCGTGACAATACGAAACCAAGACTTACGAAAATCAAAAGGATGAAAGAAGGAGTACCTAAAAATTACAAATAAAAGGAACGAAGCGAATAAAGCTACTTATGATGTATTTAAAATTTTAAAAAATATGTGCATAAAAAGGTATAAAAACCCTACTGATATTTTGGAAAACCTTCTCCATTCCCTACATTTAGAATAACAGACAAGAGGAACTTGAAAACCACGTTTTAAGGCGCTAGAACCATTCATGTCCGTAGTAGTGTAACTGTAAGAATATTTCAATAAGTCTATTGTTGGCTGGCAATGCGGGCTGAATAACGCCGCCCCTACCCGTGCTCTGGTACAGAATTGTAAAAATAGTTACATCTTGCGCTGCTTATAAATTGAAGTCACGGGGAGAAATTAGTTCCAGAATATTTCTTAGGCCCCTTAAAAAAGTTATCATAAAGAAAATATTATGCCTCTGTGTAAGTGAGATGGTGTTGCTGCAATACATTGAGGTTATCAATTGCAATAAGCGCTGGTGCTATCAAATTTACTTTCATTTATTCCGATCATCCTTGAGCGTTATGTGGCGATAAATAGGACTATTGCTATCTCAGGAGCTCGGGACAGCCGAAATTTTCCCAAGTTCTCTCATTATTTTTCTATGGAGCTATGCGACAAATGACGACACTGTTGGTCTCTACATTTCTAACGGCCAATGAGATATAGGCCCCAGGCAGTGTCTTTTATTTCACTTACTCCTCTTTCTAATCATATTTTTCAATTCGTTTTTAAATTACATGTGTCAGTTCTGTAGTTAGTAAATAGGCGTTCCTCTGTTCATTATTTTCATTACGGGAAAAAGACCTGGATGTTACGTCCATTATACTGTACTACTTATCACTCGCACTACCACCGCCACAAAAGTTATATTAGGCCTATATTTTTTTCTGTTAGTTTAAGTAGCACGTGCCAGTTCTGTTGTAGTATTCATTATCATCCATAAAACAAATAAATCCACCGGGCGAAGCCGGGCAATACTGCTAGTAATTATAAAGCTCAATGTTTGACAGCTAGTCTGTTATTTATAAAAGACTACACCGTTTCACCAATCTGATCCAAAATTTGTATACCTATCCTTTGGAACCCTGCGGGTAACACTGTCCACTTTAATTTCGGACAGACCACTCGATTCCCTGCATTTAGGCCCTTTGGCTCAAATCTACACCGTTTCACCGATCTACACCAAAAGTGAATAGAACCCGACGAGTAACACAGTCTGCATGAAATTTCGGACAGACCACTCCATTCGCTGCATTTAGGACCTTTGGCACAAATCTACATCGTTTCACCGATATGAACCAAACTTAATGTACTTACTCTTTGGAACACAGTTATTATCGTGAAAATATTATGCCTCTGTATAAGTGCAATGGTGTTGGTGCAGTACATTGAGGTTATCAGCTGCAATAAACGTTGGTGCTTTCAAATTTACTTTCATTTATTCCGATTCTTATCCTTGAGTGCTATGTGGCGATAAATGACTCTATTGCTGCCTCTGGAGCACGGGACAGCCATAGATTTCCTACGTGCTCTCATTATTTTCCCACGTCGCTATGCGACAAAAGACGACACTATTGGTGTCTACTCTTCTAACAGCAAATGAGATATAGGCCTTAGGCAGTGTCTTTTATTTCTCTTACTCCTCTTTCTAATCACATTTTTCAATTCGTTTGTAAATACATCTGTCAGTGCTGTAGTTAGCAAATAGCCGTCTACCTATTCATTATTATCATTACGGAAAAATGACCTGAATGATACGTCCATTATACTGTACTATTTATCACCGCCACCGCCACCGCCACCGCCACCGCCACCCCCATCACAAAATTTATATTTTAAATTTCTTTTTCTGTTAGTTTAAATATCATCTATAAGACAAATAAATCCTCCAGGTGAAGCCGGGCACTACAGCTAGTCACAGTATAAACCACAATGTTGGTTTGGCTGCCGGTTATTTATACAAATCTACACCGTTTCACCGATCTGAACCAAATTTTGTATACTTACCCTTTGGAACCCTGCTGGTAACACTGTCCACTTTAAATTTCGGACAGACCACTCCATTCCCTGCATTTAGGCCCTTTCGAACAAATCTACACCATTTCACCGATCTGAACCAAAATGTTTATACTTACCCTTTGGGTCCCTGCGAGTAACACTGTCTACATGAAATTTCGGACAGACCACTCCTTTCCCTGCATTTAGGCCCTTTGGCACAAATCTACACCGTTTCACCGAACTGAACCAAAATTTTATACTTAGATTTTGGAACCCTGCAAGTAACACTGTCTACACCGAATTTTGGACAGACCAATTCATTCCCTGCATTTAGGCCCTTTGGAACCCTGCGAGTAACACTGTCCACTTGAAATTTAGGACAGACCATTCCATTGTCTGCATTTAGGCCCTTTAGCACAAATCTACACCGTTTCACCTATTGCACCAAATTTTACATACTTACCCTTTAAAACCTTGCTGGTAACCGTGTCCACTTGACAGTTTGGACAACCCTCTTAATTCCCTACATTTAGAATAACAGACAAAATGAACTTGAAAACCACGTTTTTAGTCCCTAGAACATGTCCGTAGTAGCGTGTGTACCTGTATGAATATTTTAATAAGTGTATTGTTGGCTGGCAATTCGGGCTGCATCACGTCGCCCCTACCAGTGTACTGGTGTAGAATTGCGAGAGTAGTTACATCTTGCGCTGCTCATAAATTGCAGTCACGGGGAGTAATTAGTGCAAAAAGATTTCTTAGGCCCCTTAAAACAGTAATCATTATGAAAATAGTATGCCTCTGTATAAGTACGATGGTCTTGGTGCAGTATATTGAGGTTATCAGCTGAAATAAACGTTGCTGCTTTCAAATTTACTTTCCTTTATTCCGATCCTTATCCTTGAGTGCTATGTGGCGATAAATGCCACTATTGCTGCCTCTGGTGCTTGAGACAGCCGAAGTTTTCCAAAAGTGCTCTGATTATTTTCCTACGGCGCTATGCGACAAAAGACGACACTATTGGTGTCTATTTATGTAACAGCCAATGAGATATAGACCCTAGGCAGTGTCTTTTATTTCACTTACTCCTCTTTCTAATCATATTTTTCAATTCGTTTGTAAATTACATGAGTCAGTATTTTAGTTTGTCAATAGCCGTTTCCCTATTCATTATTATCATTACAGAAAAATGACCTGAATGTTACGTCAATTATACTGTAGACTACTACTTATCAATCACACTGCCACCACAAAAAGTTAGTATATATGTCTTTTTCTGTTAGTTTTAATATCATTTGCCAGATCTGTAGTGATATTCATTATCATCCATAAGATAAATAAATCCACTGGCTGAAGCCGGGCATTACTGCTAGTACACTATAAATATGCTGCCCTTTAATAACAGGGGAGAATGAATTCTGATTATGACCCCTCTCGAAACAATGATACTTTGCTCAGCCCAACACTTCTCTCTGATTATATAACAGGCAGTCGTCTTTTGGGTCAACTCAATAAAATACAAAAGGAAAGACCCCTACACTCATATTGCAGCAGTATCGTGAAATAAACACGTTATCAGCTGGCCTAGCATAACGGAATGTTGGCCACAGCCTTCCAAATCGTGCACTGGCTAGCGTGCTATTCACGCAGTTCATGAAATAAAACAAACTCTCGTTCACTTGGCTTTGACCTTGAATCACACATATGCCGGTCAATAATAGCATTCCCTCGGAATGTCACTGCTTCTTGAAGCATACAATATCTATTGTACTGCGTAACGTAGTCTAGTTTCAACTGCATTGAAAGTTTGCTACAAAAATTATGTACATGAATAAGGGGACACAAGCCTTTACTCCTAGCCAGTGCAAATGATACGTTGATACGACCAGCGTGTACATAATTAAACTAAATAAGGTTGCCTACCTAAAAGATTGTGCTAGTAAGACCTCCTATGTTAATCTACCCAGGCGTCCATCGGTACAGAAAAATGTGGTAGCATGATGCCTCACTTACATGTCTTCACATTATATTCTCATTCGAGCCTCGTCTGGGGTTAATGTGGTGAGTTGCTTGGCTTCCCCCCCCCCCCCCCCCCCATCCCATCTCCTTGGAAATTGTAAGCATTCATTATCCTCCACTCTCCCGAGTCATTTTGAGATTATTCCATGGTAGCTCCCTGGGTAAATGGATAATATGGTACCCTATGAAGTTGGGTTCGATCCAGCGTCATTTTGTAGAATACATAGATTTAACTGAGTTTACTATTATTTGTGAAGATGATACTTTCAATAATCACTGGTTTACACAGTTGAGGTAAGGTAGCAAGAATGGCCATGTGAATACCGCTACACATAATCTATGATTATCACTTCAGTGATAACATGCACACTAAAATCTTGGTGTATTTAGCACACGTGATCTGTTAATGTCACGATGATCAGCTTTTACATAAATTAATCAATTTACTGCTCAAGTTCATTAAGATGAGAAATCACGCTGTACATAATATTAACAAGAAAAATACTTATAAATTTGCAGATTTTGCCATGTTCACGGGCGGCCATGTGATCGCGAATTGTCTAGTCATGAAAATGACCCAATACTGTTCTTAAATGTTAACAAGTAGTTCCGTGAAGAACTATACAGCCTATTTTCATATATCCTACTTATGTTAATTGCCTCTATCTATATACAAAATTTCAGTTTGATTGCTGTAATAGGTTCGTAGATATTGAGAATCGACTAAATATTTCGGATGGTCGCCATGTTGGATTTTATATATATACTGTATGTCCTAGAGTTATGTACTGTTACAGGAAGATTATTGTGTACATGAAGCATTCAAACTTCAATCGCGTGATTAGGACACAAGAAGTAACAAGGAGATTTTAAAATTTCGCACAGCTGCTATTTTGTGGTTATGCAAACAATTGAAATAATTTAGATGCCAGTGGATTAAAATTCGTGTAAGGATTTACTGTACCAAGTTTCACTGCAGTCGGATGGTTACATTGCGAGAAACGTCCATGTGAATATTTATTCTTCGCGTCGCCGCCATGTTGGATTTGTGATCACCAGGTTATTTAAAGTCTATAGATGAACTTAAGTTCATAGACCCTATGAACAAAAAAATTCAGTTTGATTGCTATAATTGATTCGTAGATATTCAGAGCCGTCTAAATATTTCGGATGGTCGCCATGTTGGATTGTTAAATGTATAGGCCATAGAGTCATGTACCATTAAAGGAAAAATTTGCGTAGGTTCATTATTCAAACTTTCACTTCCATCGCATGATTACGACACAAGAAATAAAAACTTAATTTTAAAATTCGCACAGCCGCCATCTTGAGGTTATGTAAACAATTGAACTAAATTAGATACCAGTGTATTACAATGTTTATAAACATTTCATGTACCAGATTTCATTGCGGTTGAAACATTACATCGCGAGAAAGGTTTATTTAAAAATTTCAAATTCGCTTGGCGGCCATGTTCGTTTTGTAGTTAACCGGTTTTTGAATGCCTTATAGAGAAAACTTCCAGTAGTGCCCTTTATCTCCGTACAAAATTTCAGGGTGATACCGCTAATAGTTTCAGAGATATAGAATGCCGATGAAATATTTCGCACGTCCGTCATCTTGTGGTTATGTAAACAATTGAACCAAGTTAGATGTCGGTGCATCACAATGTGTATAAACATATACTGTACCAAGTTTTATTGCGTTTGTTGTTTAAATCGCGAGAAACATCTATTTAAAAGTCGCAAATTCGCGTGGCAGCCATGTTGGTTATGTAGTTACCAGTTTTTCAAAAGTCACATAGGTGAACTTCTAGTAGTTCCCTTTATCACCGTAAAACATTTCAGAGTGATATAGGGAATAGTTTCGGAGATATTGAATGCTGGTGAAATATTTCGCACAGCCGCCATGTTGGATTGGTGAGACGTAACAAAATTTGAAGGTCGGGGTCGTCCGGAAAAGTGCTCTGAACTTACCGAGTTTCATTGAAATCGCTCCAGTCGTTAAAAAGTTATTAGGGGGGACACACACACTCCTCACACACACACGCACACACACACGGACAAAATGTGATCTCAAAAGCCTATTTTTTCAGAATTGAAAATAGGCTAAAAATACGATAACTACCATACGCCACACAGGCGATAATTTTACAGCTTTGCAGTTATTTACTGCTCGGCTGTGCCTTCAAATACAACGTCCACGTTTTGATGTTGGACAATTCCATAAACACGTCCGCTCAACACGAGGCTTGACTTAAGACATCCTGGGTAGATGACGGAAGTTCGAATCGGCGCAACATGAGTCAATAGCGTAATCAATTATTCCTCCTTCGCATATATGCGAGGTTATACCATGGGTTTGCAACATTCCATAATTCCAAAAATACACAAAATACTGTAGTTCAAATAATGCCAAAAACCTTCTTATACATCCTTCATTCAAGATTACTCAAAATATAAATGCCAGCCAAATCAGGTCAAGTTAGAAATACCGTACTTCCAAAGAGATAACACAACTTCCAGGAAGTTCAGCGCCGTCTTGGTGCATTCCATCATCCATAGATCTAAATGAGCCATCGATTCTCGAATCGAAGATGCGTTATCAGGCTCAATATGTATGTATATATATATATATCACTTTCTTGTGGACACGACAACTACCGCAATCACGTTGAATTCTTGACATAATATGTATCCCTTTAAAATCTCGGTCGAGTTCGTTTATGGGCAAAATCAGCCGAAGGGGTTGAAAATGGGGGTCTTTTTTTTTCTTCTTTCTTTCTTTCTTTCTTTCTTTCTTTCAAAAAAGTGAAATATCGCTATAACTCTCTTAATATGTGAATATTGAATCCATTCAAAGTTCATACTATGTGTCGGATAAGGGCCAACAATTTATGTTTGAATAGTGTTTGATAGCACCAACCGTTGACCAAAGGGGTGGGAAAAAGTTTTTTTTTTTTTTCGGGAAACGTTAATCATATCTCTCTTAATAGGCACAATATCAAAACCGTACAAAATGTACAATATTCCCATAATAATTACCTAAAACTTTTGTCTGAAAGAGTTTTTATATGACCCACCATTACGCCAAGGAATGAGAAAAATGATTTCGGAATTTTAAGGAAATGCCATCAGCCATCAGAAGTTGCCATGACAACGCTACTAAATTGATCAAGGATGAGCCATCAGAGGTTGCAATGACAACGCCACTGCACGAGATCACATTCAGTTTTCCACCTGTCTCTGTGGGAAACAGCTTCGGTGTCATTCTGAGCTCCTATGCCCAAGGTCGCGGGTTCAAACCCGGCCGATGTCGTCGGATTTTTAAGAGCGTTAAAAATCCCTCAGTATGCCTTCCTTCGGAGGGGAAGTTCCAACGTCCGTTGCCAGTTGCTCGTTGCCGTGGCATCTAGTAGCCAAGTTCACAGATAGGTGTCGTTGACGGAAGCAAAATTAGCAACTAATAATAATACTAATTATGTTTAAGAACTGATCAGTGAAAATGTTATATGCAATAATTATGTCCGCGATATGGAGTAAAGCAATGGATTGGACCTGTGGACATCTGTGTTGAGAAGAATGGCAGCCAATATGAAACAAGATAAGTACCGATTTTGATTATGAATGTGTCATAGTTGTATGGATTGATATTGTTAAGGTTATTATACAGTAGATGAGTAGATTAGCATATCTAGTGTTAGACCATGAATTTAGATCACATATATGTTAGCCAGGTACGTCCGTGACAACGCGCCGTCAATAGTTTGGATCTCTGAAGATGCTTAGCGAGAATAATGTTCACAGATCGTACAAATTGAAATATAGTAGGAGTGTATATTGTTTCCTGTGTTTAATATATGTATTGAACCCGCTTAGCTAAGGTTCATGTGATATTTTTTATAACAGCACATTTATGATGGGATGTAGTACCTTTGAACACACCCAGAAAGCCACGTGGTGCTGAGAGCTCACGCTATACTCTTTGAAGTAGCGGTGAATCGCACTTTTGACTTTGGTGAAGTCTGCTAATTATTTATCTGAGGTCTTATTAATTAATTTTATCTTTCCACAAGACTCAGAATATTCCATTTCGTCATGCAGCATTATTAAAACATTTTGGAGAATGTTTATTTCGCTTAAGGTAATGTAATACCCTTGCAGATACGCAAATAGGAATGTAAGTAGTCGCTCAACGACTTCGGTTTGACGACCTACTTCCTAGAGGAACTTTGTGCCTTGCACTACGTCTGGAGAATCCGCCCCGTATAGGCGTGAAGTTGTATCCGTCGTATCAGACGTAGAAAATATCCGCTGTTTAGCGTGGAAGTTATTATCAGGTGCCATCGTGCACGAATATACTGCAAATCACTGTTATTTATGCACAGTGAACCACAAGAAGCATATTGTGAAATAATTGGCAAGTATAATGAATTTTGTAACATTACCGTAACACCACATTTTTGTACCCACGTGTTTGTGGAGGGCCGAGTGCCTGGTGAAAAATATAGAGGTAAACGTGTTATAACTACTTTAAATAAGTGTGATTATGAAAGGATAATATATTTGAATTGCCACAGTGAATTTTTCAATTCCGAAACGACGCACGTTGCACGGATGCTACGTGATGTAAAAGTGGCGTCAGTACACGTGAAGAACCACAGAACAGTGCTTGCTCACGTATTATTCGATATCTGTGAAGTAAAGACTGTGTTATCAACTGAATTAAAGCCTGTAACATTTACCACGAACATTGTGATTTTGAAGTGAAAGAATGAACTACTACACGATTTATTTCACCACCCACGTGATCAGACTATTCTACACCATGTTTGAGACCGACATCATGGGCTAATACCATAATGGTATGAGGGTGATGTTTCTATTGGAACCAGCATGATGGCGGAACTTCCAGAACAGCGAACGAGGAGGAAGGAACCCAGGATGCCATTCCCAAGCAAGTCCAGTACATCCACGAGGTTATCGACAGGAACAGATCGAACCCTGGTCTTTGGAAGAGTCCAGATGGGAATCCTGATGAGGATGATGCCGTTCCGGAAAGCCAGGGATGAATTTGTTCAACCCTTGTCGTTGAACAGAGGACTGAATGAGAGCTCCTCCATTTCGTGAGTTTTTGTACACCCTTTCCCGTTCTAGTTTCTGGTGGTATAGTAGGTTTAATGTAGTTTGTGAACCAACCGAACTCAGTGTCAGCCATTTTTATAGGTAGGGAATGTAACTAGTCTAATTAAATGTCATTTATTTCAGTTAGAGTGAGACACCCTTGGGTCAGACATTTTGGTCAGCCCTGGTGCAGCTTGATGAACGTCGTAGAACGTCAATGCCTATCTTTTGCTAAACGTGACCGTAGTCATTTGAGGTTACTTTGTTTAACCCTATTTGGGGTGATTTTTCAAGTCTTTGCTGACTTTAGTTATGGCAATCAGATGCCATGGTTATATTACTTTAACTGCATTCTTTGCAACCAGTCTTTGTTACACCCCTGACTTCGTTAGAGCAGTCATATCAGTTAGGTAATTGACTGTAATTACCAGTTTTGTAACTGCATTATATTTCATTTGAAATGAGCTCAGAAGCTGGAAAAGGGTGTACCTAATGGATGTGGTACATCCTAAGGGATTTAGATAGAATGAGGTTTCGGGCACAAGAGGTGATAATGAAGGACAGTGCGGGAAAAGACCAAAATGTTAAAACTTAGATTTAAATGATATTTATTTAATATAAAGCGAATATATTGCAAGGAATGAATAGCTTCAAGGAAATTACTTTAAAATTGACAATAAAAAATAGTAACAATTAAAAATTACTTGTTTCTCCAGGAAACGTAAATAGAGCTGTAACTAACTTTAAAGGATTAAATATAAAATTACTGAATAAAAGAAGCATAATAATTTAAATTCATCCCAGAGTAGATTAAAACAAAATACTCTTCTGACGGAAAGAATCCGGGCAGAGTGTAAGAAGTGAAAGGGTTACCACCTCTTCTAATGTATGATACAGGAAGTATCAGATCTCATTAGCCATCTTCCGAAGGTAGGCCGGCTGCCGGAGGTCATCAGTAGCTGGCGGTAATTTAGTGCGCCCGCTCGGGCTTGTGCGAGGTCAGTCAGGCATACTCCAGGGTTCCGGGTTCGGAACTAGAGTTGATGATGGTAGATTCTCCTTAAAAAAGCGACCAGCATAGAGAGGCTCTTGGTAGTACCTCCCGTGGCTGGTGAAGTGATGTCCTTAGAATCAAGATTTGCAGAGTAGATCCGTGTTGAAGATTTTGGTTGAAGTGCAGGCTGATGAATTTAGACTGCCCGGCCAGGCAGCCAGGTCCAGCAGAGAGATTATGCCGGCGGAGAAGAGACTCCGGCAGCAAGAGGTACCCCGAGAGGGCAGTAACCCCAGCAGGTATGACGTGAGCAGGTGTGATCAGTTGAGAAGAGTGGACGAGAGTAGACCCTGTAGGCCGGGAGACCTAAGGCTATATAGCGGTAGTGACGTCAGCGCGCCGAACCTTCTAGCATGAAGGTGTGGCGAGAGAGCAGCCAATCACAGCACAGCCCCATGCACATTGCGAGCGTTACCGCTGGAGAGAGCTCAGTACTCGTGAGAAAATGTGACGGTATGGTACGTCTAGAAAGACACTACAGAAAAAAGGTGAGTAGACATGAATATTACAGAAAAGCAATTAAATTGAAACACCAATATTAAACAAATCAGAACACCGCGTTCAGACTGCAATTCACGAAATAAAAAATAATGGGGCAGAAAAATTGAACGTGTGTTTCACACCGTAAGGGAAACATAGTCAACAAAAAACATTCGCAAAGCGAACATGCTGGGAGGGGCGAGAAAAAATTGCAGTAAGAAAGCGCAGAAGTTAGGCCTCGCGTGGCAAAGGAGCAATCATGGTGATTGGCCTAAGAAAATGACCAGCAGAAGTCTGCAGTTTTACCACGCGAACCCTACCATCTCTGCCAGGAAAGCACTCAACAACCCTACCCAAATTCCAAACAAGAGGAGGACTAGGGTCTTTCAAAAGCACCAAGTCCCCCACCTGAAGGTAGGAGCAGGAAACAAGCCATTTACCACGCTGCTGAAGCAAACCGAGGTATTCCAACCTCCAGCGGCGCCAAAAATTATTGCGCAAACTTTCAATTTTGCGCCAAGAAATGGCTAAAGAAGATTGAGAATTAGAATATAACAAAGGTGGGGAGGCAGTCAATGGACCACCGATAAGAAAATGGCCCGGCGTTAATGGTAGAAGATCTGAAGGGTCATTAGATAAGGGTGATAAAGGACGAGAATTAATTATGCCCTCAATAAAAATAATTAAGGAATTAAACTCTTCATGAGAAAGGGGGGTGTGGCCACAAACACGTCTAAGGTGCTTCTTGGTGAGTTTCACACAAGACTCCCACCGTCCACCTTGATGAGGTGCATAAGGGGGGATAAAGTGCCACTTGAAATTTCTCTGGTGAGCATAATCAGTAATCCTTTCCAGCGCTGAATTTTGAGTAAGAGCTCTCTTAATTTGCTCAGAAGCTCCGATAAAATTTTTAGCATTGTCTGAGAATACTTCTGAAGGAAGAATAATTGGGTGTTTTTTATCCTCGGAAAGATCAGCCAAAGATAAACGTCCTCCAACTCTTAGTAAACCATCAGTATCCAAAAAGGGGGCGAGTGAGGAAAGCATACTCGATTTCTTAAGGGATTGACCTTGGGACAACACCTGGCATTCTTCAGAGAATATTTCTTGTTGAGTAAGCCATAAGATTTTTGTAGTGGCTAAACCTAATTCAGAAAGGGTTAAATATGGCTTAGGAAAAAGGGGTTGTTCTACCACAAAATATTTCCATCGAAGGAGATAAGCCATAACCCTCACCAATTTATGGAAAGAGGAATATCGCTGCAAGAGAAGGGGAGAGTCAGAAACGAGAAGAGAAGATCCAGTAATCTTACCAGCATCCGGCAAGTCTGATAACTCCGGAAGAGGAAAATTTGGCCAAGCGGAAGGTTCTTGCAGAAGCCAAGGGGGACCGTGCCAGTATAATGTCAGGTTAGCCAACATAAGAGGGGAACATCCCCGAGAAATGACATCTGCAGGGTTCTCCTTGCCAGATACATGATGCCATTGTTCAAAGTTAGACAATTGTTGAATTTTGGACACTCTATTAGCTACAAACACCTGCCAATGAGAGGGAGGTTTGGCAATCCATGCCAACGTGATGGCTGAGTCACTCCAAAAGTAAGTTTTGCTAAATCGGATTTTCAAAGATTGGCGGATTTTGACCGATAATTCAACCGCCAGAAGAGCAGCACAAAGTTCCAGTCGTGGCAAGGATAAGGATTTAAGAGGGGCCACCTTTGACTTAGCGCAAATTAAATTGGAAAAGAAATATGACTGGTCAAAATTGCGGCAAACAATATACGCACAACACCCATAAGCTTTCAATGAGCTATCGGCAAAGATGTGAAGTTCATATCCTCCACAGGAGGGAAAGGGAATAATCACTCGCGGGATAATAACATTGGAGAGATCTTCCAAACTATTTCTATAAGAAATCCAATTTTTTTGCAACTCTGAAGGAACTGGTTCATCCCAACCAGTTTTCAAGGACCAAAGGTCCTGCATGAAAAGCTTTGCTGTGACAATAATTGGCGCCAAAAATTGGAGAGGATCAAATATCTTTGCAATCTCAGACAAAATTTGCCGCTTAGTTTGCGGTTTGATGTCACTGAGATTAATTTTGAAAAAGAAAAAATCCTTTTGAGGACTCCAATAGATGCCTAGAGTTTTGATAGAATTACTTTCTTGAAGAAGCTCTACTGAGTCGTTATAGACTGAAGTTAATGGAAATTTAGAAAGAAATTCTTCCGAATTAGAGTTCCACTTGCACAAGGAAAATCCGCCTCCCAAAAGCAAAGCTGTCAAATCTTTAGAGACCTGCAGTGCTTCAGATACTGACTCAAATGAATGAAGAAAATCGTCAACGTAAAATGATGATTTTAACACTTCAGAAGCCTTAGGAGAATACAACGGGCCATCCTGTTCAGCAAGTAATTTCAACGTACGTATGGCTAAAAAAGCAGAGGGCTTTAGTCCATAGGTTAATGTTTTTAGCCGAAAAATCTTGACAGGTTTAGTAGGCTCGTCGCGCCAAAGAATTCTCTGAAGGTCGCGCTGTTGTTGATCGACCAAAGTCTGCCTATACATTTGCTTGATATCAGATATCACTGCGATAGGGAACAAGCGAAAATTCATCAAGACAGAAGAAATGTCAGATTGAATAGGAGGGCCTGATAATAATGTGTCATTCAGAGAAGTTCCATTGGCATCCAATGCAGAGCCATTAAAGACCACTCTTATGTTTTCCTTTAAAATCTCATTCTTCCAAACTGGATGATGATTGAGGTAAATGACTTCAGATGGGGTATAAGAAGCATCATCTTTCTTGGTAACAACCTCCATGTGATCAAGTGCCTCATATTCCTCCATAAATGTGGAGTATTGAGTTTTAACAACAGGGTCACGTTTAAATTTGCTTTCCACAGCATAGAGTGCTCTAAGAGCCCTAGGGTGTGTTTCAAATAAAAGAGGTGGATTATCCACTCGGGGCATTGTTACGACAAATCTACCCTCTGAATTGCGTTTGGTCGTTTCGCGAAACAGTTTTTCACACATTTCATTTTCAACCGAGGAAGGTGAAACTGAATCTATAGTTTCGATTTTCCAAAATCTTTCTAAGTTGTAATCGAGACTTGTATTGACAAAATGACATTGAGAGAAATTTTGAAATGACTTACGAGGGACTTGACCCGTTACTAACCAACCTAGCTTGGTATGATGAACAAACACTCCTGGTGATATTTTAACCTTAGAGCTAAGGAGACATTGCCAAAATACTTGGGCACTGAGAAGTATGTCTACCGGAGCGCTCGTATTAAATGTTGGATCCGCCAACTGAATGTTATGAGGAAATTGCCACTTTCTAATTTCAAAAGAATTACTAGGGGTGTTACTGCCAATAGTATCAATAGCAAGGCAATTCAACTGCAATGTTGTGTTACAATTCACAGTATCTTTGATGTGAACACGAACAAAATGCAAAGATTTAACATTGCTATTGTTAATACCGGTAACCTGAATTAATGTAGGTTGCTTGGGAAGACCAAGTTTCTTAATGAGACGCTCACTTATGAAGTCATGGGTGGCGGCATTATCCAATAGGGCACGTGCTTCAAGCCATCTACCAGATGAATCTTGAACTTTTAATAACACGGTTGATAGTAGCACCTGGGAACTACGAATTGAGCTAGAGCTCTGAGTATAAGATTGCGCATTAGCTCCTGGGGATGCATCTTTAGAACATCCAGGGGAAGGAGCCTGACGTGGCTTTTCAAACCTATGAAGCAAGGTATGATGTTGAGCCTTGCAATGGGAGCAAGTATTTTTAGATAAGCAATCAGGCACCATATGCCTAGTTGACAAACAGTTGTAGCAACATTTTTTTTTAGCTATTAATTTGCGTCTTTCGTCGGTAGAAAGGGCTTTAAAGGCAACGCAGGAATATAACCTGTGAGGTGCTTTACAGAGAATACAATCCGTTGAATTATGCTGAACAGTAAAGACAGCAGATTTGTTTATTTTAGCACCGACTGGTTTCACAACATTAGATTTGTTATCTGCACTTCCTGACATATGACAGGCTACAGCTGACAAAACCTGACATCTATTATTCATAAACGTAAGCAACGAATCATAGGTATATGACGTGTCATTTGTTAGTTCCCTCTCCCATGCCTTTAAGGTTGATGAATCAAATTTAGAAGTAACCAAGTGAATTAAGAATAGATCCCAATGCTCGACCGGTTGATTCAACCGTGCCAATGCTCTGACATGTAGTTGGACCGTGTCACTTAAGGCTCGCAGTGTTGACAAGCTTTCAGCTCGCAAGGTGGGCAGGCTAAATAAGGCTTGAATATGCCTTTGTAAACATAATTTTTCATTGCCATAACGGCCTTTAAGAAGCTCTATAGCAATGTTATAGTTTTCTCCTGTTAAGGGGAGTTCTCTTATAAGTTGAAGGGGTGGTCCCTGCAAAATGGATTTTAAGTAATGAAATTTCTGAATTTCTGGAAGTGTGGCATTATTATGTACTAATGAACTGAACAATTCAAAGAATGATTGCCACATCTCTTCCTTTCCTGAAAAGTGCGGAATTTCAATTTTAGGTAGCAATGGTTTGATACCATTCCCATGGTCGCTAATTCTTCCTTGAGTTTCCTCTACCTTCAACGCCAGGGTCAAAGTTCTAACTAAAGCCACAGCCTGAGGATGTGTATCAAAGTAATTACTCTCTACTTCTTCCCTATCTGATTGATGTTCTGGACTTTTGATTTCAATTTCAAGTTGCACGAGATCATATTTCTCGTATGCCTGTTCAAAAGCTTTTAAACGCTGAGATATAATGTCAAGGTTTTGTTCCTCTTTCGGTAGAGTAGCTAAATATTTTTGAAAACGGGTGAGTTGACCTTTGTAGGCCGCCCGAGAGTTTAACAGTTTATCATCAATTATTGGTGGCATGGCTGGAAAAGTTGGAACAACTCACTCACCAAAGCTGCTTGTGGCACCAGACAGACCTGCTCTCCGGAAAGAAACCAGTTGTATAATATGCTGGGATTGTTTCCGCCTTCCCGCAGATCTCCCGCGCTAGCCACGATATACTGAAATGTATAAACAAATATTAGATTACACCAGTTTTTTTTTAAAATTGAATTTGTGGTCTCAGAATGAAGGTTCTGGGTTCAATCCGGGGTTGAGGTACCATGGAAAAGGGTGTACCTAATGGATGTGGTACATCCTAAGGGATTTAGATAGAATGAGGTTTCGGGCACAAGAGGTGATAATGAAGGACAGTGCGGGAAAAGACCAAAATGTTAAAACTTAGATTTAAATGATATTTATTTAATATAAAGCGAATATATTGCAAGGAATGAATAGCTTCAAGGAAATTACTTTAAAATTGACAATAAAAAATAGTAACAATTAAAAATTACTTGTTTCTCCAGGAAACGTAAATAGAGCTGTAACTAACTTTAAAGGATTAAATATAAAATTACTGAATAAAAGAAGCATAATAATTTAAATTCATCCCAGAGTAGATTAAAACAAAATACTCTTCTGACGGAAAGAATCCGGGCAGAGTGTAAGAAGTGAAAGGGTTACCACCTCTTCTAATGTATGATACAGGAAGTATCAGATCTCATTAGCCATCTTCCGAAGGTAGGCCGGCTGCCGGAGGTCATCAGTAGCTGGCGGTAATTTAGTGCGCCCGCTCGGGCTTGTGCGAGGTCAGTCAGGCATACTCCAGGGTTCCGGGTTCGGAACTAGAGTTGATGATGGTAGATTCTCCTTAAAAAAGCGACCAGCATAGAGAGGCTCTTGGTAGTACCTCCCGTGGCTGGTGAAGTGATGTCCTTAGAATCAAGATTTGCAGAGTAGATCCGTGTTGAAGATTTTGGTTGAAGTGCAGGCTGATGAATTTAGACTGCCCGGCCAGGCAGCCAGGTCCAGCAGAGAGATTATGCCGGCGGAGAAGAGACTCCGGCAGCAAGAGGTACCCCGAGAGGGCAGTAACCCCAGCAGGTATGACGTGAGCAGGTGTGATCAGTTGAGAAGAGTGGACGAGAGTAGACCCTGTAGGCCGGGAGACCTAAGGCTATATAGCGGTAGTGACGTCAGCGCGCCGAACCTTCTAGCATGAAGGTGTGGCGAGAGAGCAGCCAATCACAGCACAGCCCCATGCACATTGCGAGCGTTACCGCTGGAGAGAGCTCAGTACTCGTGAGAAAATGTGACGGTATGGTACGTCTAGAAAGACACTACAGAAAAAAGGTGAGTAGACATGAATATTACAGAAAAGCAATTAAATTGAAACACCAATATTAAACAAATCAGAACACCGCGTTCAGACTGCAATTCACGAAATAAAAAATAATGGGGCAGAAAAATTGAACGTGTGTTTCACACCGTAAGGGAAACATAGTCAACAAAAAACATTCGCAAAGCGAACAGAAGCCATTCTTGGTCAAGTGTGGACCTTATAAGTAGAAGGGATGTTTCGTTGTCTAGCATCGAACCCAGTTCCCAACGTATCATTAAGCAGATCCAGAGTGTGGAATCTGCGCCACAATTATTATTTTGCTAGTGTCATGTGAAGACACGTATTTATTTGATGTTGTACAAGCAACTACTGAATTATATCTTTGTGAGCAAAGAGCTCCAGCAATAGTGACATTGCTACCATTTACATGTCTTTGGTTTGAAAGACGGAATTATATTATTGTATTCAGATTTATAGCGTGTTTTTTATACACGTATTCTTCGAGGTTTATAACCTATGATAAAGTTTTTATTGAGAGGCGAGTTGTACAGTTTTTATTTTTGTTTAAATCGCCGGCCTTGATAGTTAGTGTGTTGTGTCAGCCGCGCAGGAATGTTGTAGCCTGTGGCGACACAAACTGGTTTGTGACCCAGTGCCCTTGAGAGCACGCTTGTATTATGAGGCAGAATTACTTTGACGAAGGACAGAATGCTTGTTGTATTCGCTTTTCCTTTCATTGCAACTTAGCTCATGGAACCCAGTGTCCATTCTTGTATCTGATCACATGTTTTTATAGATTGTTTTTTGTTAGTTAAACGCACTGTTGCGTGTACCGTCGTTTGACGTGTACAGTTATGTCAGGTTTTCTATAGTACGTTGTAGGCTACTCTGTTATAGGAGATATTTATTGTATGAAGGTATTTTGTGTGTACCTTGACCGGGATTGTTCCCGTTGACCAGATGTTATTGGAGGGTTACTGAGTGTGCAGGCCCATCCCAGAGTTATTGAACGCGAGCTTTGCGCCGCTGGTAACTTGTGTTATTGTGTGTCCGAGTTGTTATTGCTCGTTGATTGTATTCCGACTTTTGAGTCGAGGCTTTTGGTGGAGATTGATCTCAGTGGAGACACTCCGTGCCCAGGCTATTGTCAGTATTATTCGCCATAAACCAACGATAAACCTAAACCGACATCTTAATAATAAAACGCATAATTTTGGTAAAACAAAAGCTAACTAAAGAATTCTTTCTATCTAACTTTGTTCTTTTGCATTTGGAACCTGCTGACATGGCCGTGCAGATGAAGGTATTTCCTTTTGAGGAAATGACTAGGACAGCTGATACTCTTGTAGCAACCTGAAGCATGCTCGAACCTTGAGTTCATAGCTTGTGGAGCGCAGGCCATGCGATGTTAGACGTAGTCTTTACTACGCAGTCGTCACCGTAACTACACACATTAGATGACTATGGCTTACAAAGAGTAAACCAAGGTGCAGGCAGGCATTTTAATAAAACTATTGTCTCTTGTTAATTACTTATGATGTAAAAGTGTATGAATCCTACATGTTACCCTATTGTGTGCTGTTAGCACATAGTTCCTAAGAATAATTAAATGTTTTTTTTTTACATGGCTGTTCACTTAGCTTTGAGTGTAATGTTTTCTGTTACGGACGTCATCGCCGTAAATTTTGTTATTAATTGATAGGACTTAGCTAGATGAATTAACGTTAAATGTAAATGTGGAGATGGTATCATCCTAACTTAGATTTGTTTTGCTACCCTGTTAAATGTAAATTCTGATATTAGCTTGATCTTGTAACTTGACCTAGGGACTTGCGTCGTACCATTTTCCTAGTGTTGCTGTTGTTGCTTTATTATTGTGAGATAGATCTTCGCGAGGGTTTTCCGTAACTTCTCAGGTAGGGACCTGCTCTTTATTTTTGTTTGTTTATTAGCTTGCGGACTAGCCGATTGAAACCCTCCGAACCAGGCTAGGGGCTTGTGAATTTTAACAATAAATTTTCACGGTGTTTTACATAAGTCTGGATGTTTATTTTCTCAGTCTAGTTTTTAAGGTGAACCTTTCCTTAGGCAGTCTATGACCATCGTCACCATTTACCACGATCCCTGTGGACTACAGATTCTCGTGCCGCTTTGGCCTATTAGGAAGTTCACCTGATCCTCACGGCAATTATGTCCGACGGGTGAGATGTTAGGGAAGTCATTGCGGTTGTTGGCTATCCTGGCAGCTCCACCGACGGTCTCAGTATTGCAGCCCATCGGAAAGGTGAAGGAGAGAGCAGCACATGTGAATTAAGTGATAGAGAAATATGAATAAGAGATGTGGATACGATAATTACACAAGTTATTAGCGACCTCAGAATATCGGGGGTGATAAAATGTATGTATGCGTGACTCCTGACGTTACTATTTTTGACACATTGATGTGGTAATCAATATCTAGTTACTGAACCCTTAAATGTATGCCTACATTTAAGTATTCAAATATTTTATTTCTTCAGCTGTAATACAGCCCAATTGAGGAAAAAGTTGGTCTTATTTGGAAATAGCAGTCTGCCAGTTGAACAAAATAATCCTGTCGATGTCGCCAGTTAGACAACGGCCGAGTTAAATATAGCCGATTCCAAGAATAAGAGAAAGGCAGTTGGCGAGCTGAATGCCCGTTGCCCCAAGTTCAAACGTGAGGAGCTAAGTTTCCTTGTCAGGAGGAAGATAGAGCGAGAGCGAAGGGTCACAGGCGTGAGAGTGGGAGAAGGTCAGCTCCCTGGTGACACAAATTATTTGAATGAACAACCAATTACAGCGAGACGCGACTTTTTGGCGCGGAAGAGTTTGCCCGTGAATTCGTGGATACGATGCGAATTTCTGCACGCGAGTGTCAATTGAATGTGCTGATTTTTATGAGCTGTTTGAGATGTGTCTGAAGTCTGTGCGACTATTATTAATATTTATTACGTAGCGGACTACCCTTCCTACTGGCGACTTGTTAAAACACATAAATACTAGGTCTGTGAATAGACGCTACACACCACTTCTGTTTGAGCTGAGGCTCTACACACCGATTTATCGAAGCTGAGACGTTATAGGTTGCTACTCTGTCCGTGGACGAGGCACTTTAAAATACTTTAAATTTTGCGAGTGCTATGGCAGCACATAGGAGTGTGATATGTAATTGTGCTGTGTGTCGTGCAGCATATTTGATAAGAGTTTATGTGTATTAGGTGGAGACTATCCACAAAGTATAGGGAAAGTCTACGGCACTGCAATCGAACTCTTTGGGCGAATCGAGTAGCTCATTATGCCGTCTAGATAGTAGCCTGATGATAATAATAACTTTACTTCTACAGCAAGATGTTCGTCTCCAAGAAGAAAGAAATGGACCATGTCATATCCTACGCTATGATGTCTAGTATCATGGGCTAGATACAATGATGGATGATGACGACGGTGCTGTCACGGCACCGGGCAGATCTGGAAGTGTTGAGTACTAATTAAATTTATTTAATTTTGGAAGGGTGGAATCATGATAAATATTGGGGAATTTGTCTTGTATGTAATTTTTGCTTCGCTGTGCGTAAATGTAAATTCGTTTCGCAGACATAATTATTTCTTTGCATCACGTGACATTTTGTAGTAAATAGTAGATTTTTCTTGTGTGTTTTTCTCGTGGCTTTAGCCTTTGTTTTATTAGAGTGTTTGCTTTCATGTTGCTCACGCACATGAACGCGAAGCGTTATCGAGAATATTTACGGCTGAAATGTTGGATGGGGTGGTGTATTCTTGGAATACACGGTAAGATAGAGTTTTTTTTAATGCTCTTTGCTTGTTCATTCCTTCCTTTTTCTCAAACACCAACAGTGATCTCCTATGTTCTCTTTGCTGTTTAAGGTTCTCATGTTATTCGTGAGTCTGTTCTAGATATATATTTTCCATGACTCACCTAGTGTCATCTAGCAGCGAATCTTTGAAGTTCCTCAATTCTTCCCGGTGCAAGAGGACTTCCTTATCCATCTGGCCACCAGATCTCGTCGCCATCGCCAGCTATCATCTCCGTGATGAAGAGAACTTCGTCTACTTTTTCACCCACCATGCTGCGCTAGTATCGTCTGCTATCAACTCTTTGAAGACCATTCATCAAGAAAAACATTTATTTTTTCAAGGTTGTCTATTCTGATATGTATTCCTTTTGTCTCCTACCCCCACTCTTTTCCCTTTCCTGGTCCCTCCGCGCTTCGCTGAGTGGGTCTCACTTGTACGTCGGCCGTCGACTCTGTCAAAGCTCAACCAGAGCTAGTCTCCTCAAACAAAGAGGCATTCTCTTCATTCCACGCCATGTTGGAACTTTAAGTTTATCCGTCAAAGGGAACTTCATCATCGCCATGAAGCAAAGATAAGTACAGACTTCCAGTTTTAACCTCATCTTCTTCGGTTTTAATATCTACATGCTTTTAATAATCATTTATAGGCAGTGTGAGATTACTTATTTATGGCAATAATCATCCTTCGCTGGATTTTCCATATTGAGCTTTGTCTGTCTAAGCCAATCTTTGTAAAAGCTGCGTTTCTTATGCTTATTAAATTAGAGATCTTCTCACAACGTGGGATATTAATGAATACCCACTGTCTATAAAATATTAAGCTCGTTCCACCGCTGGAATAACTTTGGCCCTATTCTTCTATTAGGATCGTTCTGGAACCTTCCAGAATCTGCACTCTATCTACAAGTCGTGCCGTCATGTATTTTCCACTCACTTGTGGGAATACTATTCAAAAATGAGGAATCTTCCTTATAAATTACTGCTCAATAGCTAATGTTCCTTCCTCCGTTGGAATTTTCTCAGGCGTATTTATTGATAATCTACAATCTTCTCAAGCAATAGACTTTCGCCTATCTAGTGTAACTAGTCATTTTCCATAATTGCAATAACTTTCTTTGCCATAAACTTTTGTGCTACTACAGTGAACTTTTCATCCATTTCAACAGACTATAGTGAAAAACAGTGTTCTTTCAGTATTTCTTCCGCGTCGCGCTCGTCCGATATTATAAATACGGTCATGAACATTTACCTTCCATCCCAGTTGATCTTTCCTAAACCCCTTACTAACAACCCAAAAATAAAATTGTTTCCTTAGGTCTTTTCAATGAGGTGTCACGCAAAGGACGTGCCCTCCCAACTTTGCTTATATCTCATTAATTAATTTCAATATAACTACTTGTCTTGTACACGTTTCTAATTATTTTGTTTCTCCCTTCTAATTGGGGAATACAATTCTTTCAGCTCATGAGTGAGTTATTTCTAGGTTTCACGAAAGGGAATTTTGCCCCATTTGGCTCGTGATTCCTACTTAAACACAGGAGGTCTAGAACCTTCCTTTCGATTTTCACTTCAGATTTCACATTAAGTGACCTGCCCAATTTGTATAACCAAGAAAAAATATAGGTAATTCCGCTTAAATATAAGAAGTTAGGAACTTCTATTTTATTCTTCCTGTTTTGGTTATTGTTGTTTTCGGAGTTGTTACTCTTTCTAGAATATTTTCTCAGAACTTTCTAGAAGTACACACCTTGTACTCTATTTACTGTCTAACTTTAATCACTTTAATTGTTCTTAACTTTGTACTTTATCCTCTCTATTTTAAAATCTTGCGAGGATTTTATAAAGGTTTGAAACCAATAGAATTGTTAATTGCCTGGCGCAAACTTTAGATGTTTTTTCGGAGGTCTGTGACCCCATTTGTTATAAAGTCTAAATTATATATTTGGCAAAAAACTACTACTTATTTGTTAAATTCATTACGCTCTTTTGCCTTGTTAAATAAATGAAATATTTGTTTTTAGATTTATCATTTCGCAATCATAACGGTTAGGCAAGATCCTGGCTTTCCTAACTCTTCCTAGGTTCATGCCCTATTTAATGCAAATAAATCTCTTAATAGGGTTTTCACCACTTGTTGCATTTGAACAACAACTCTTAGGCATAACTGATGTCAAACTCTCCTCCTATTTCTCCATCCTTTTTCTTTGGTCCGAATCCCATCTCCTTCTCTTTATCATCTTCCCTTGGTGGTTAGGTTATTCCTCAGCCAATAATCTACCCAAAATTTGGTTCCGAAACCCGGGAGAGTCCATTTGTCATTTGTTATTCTTTTTCAAAGGTTATTTGACAATACCTTGCAAATTATTAATACCTGCTTTGAATCTTTCAGCTATAACTACATCGTGCAAAGCCTGTGAAGGGGAAAGAGGCCGCTCCTGTCTCCTTTGGTGTGTCCCTTTCTTTCAACTTATTTGCTGCTGCCAGCCTGACAGCATTTCCAAGGTTCCACAGTTTCGTGAGTTATACTTTAATCTACTTACTTTGTCATGGCTCCTACTGAAAAGGAAAAGGATGAAACTCTCATTCCCAGACGTTCTTCCTACAAAGGGCAACTCACCAGATTTAGAAATTTCATTAACAAAATAAATCCCGCCGGGTGTGATCTAGACATCTTGACACAAAGCCTTAAGTTGTACGAATGGTTCTATGATTATTACGATCAAATTCAAACCGAGATTGAATCCGCTTGCCCAGAACTTCAATCGGATCGGGACGAGGTTGAACCCTTGTATTTTGAAGGGATTGCCAAGGCCCACCAACTGATCCGCAGTATCTCAGAACCGGACACTAGGGTCATCAATCCGGCCCAGTTCGCACCCCCTTAAGTTCACAAGGATAAACCGAAACCGTTACTTCCTAAGATAAGCCTACCTCACTTCTCAGGCCAGGAAGGTGAATGGTATTCCTTTTATGAACTTTACTGCTCCCTCATTCATGAAAATAATGACATTCTCGACATTCATAAATTCTACTTCTTGCGTACATCCTTGGAAGGACAGGCCTTGGCCTTGGTTGAGTCACTGCCTGTAAGCGCAGATAACTACCACATCGCCTTTAATCTCCTTAAAGAGAGATATGGTAATTTACGTTTGTGTGTCACTCGCCACATTCGCTGCTTGTTCAACCTGCCAGTCATCAAACCTAAAGACGTCACCTCTTTAAGAGACCTGTTAGACTCCATGCAATTAAATGTTAGACCGTTATATCAACTCAAGTAGCCAGTCCAAACTTGGGACACCGTCCTTATTTATCTAGCTACATCCAGATTCGATTTTTCGACATTAAAGGCTTGGGAAGTCGAACTCACTCGCAAAGATGAGAATTCGTTCGAACACCTCCTCTCGTTTTTCAATAGCCGGTGCCAAGTCCTTACAGCACTCTCATTTCAGTGCGAAAATGTCGAAACGAGTCATCAGCGTCACATTCTTGAGAAAAAACTTGTCTCTTCAAATGGTCATCAGCCCCCATCTGTTGAGAACAAGCAACCCCGTTCTGCATCTTTCAACCATCCAAGAGAACATGTCAGGCTGCTCAACAAATCTTTAAAATGCACGCTCTGTAAAAATTTTCACACCTTGTACTCGTGCAAATCCTTTAAAGAATTGTCTGTTGAAGACCGAAGGAAGTTTGTCTTCAATAGTAAACATTGCTTCAACTGCTTGTCACCTAAGCATTCTTCTTCTAATTGTACGTCATCCAACCTCTGTTTTCATTGCAAAAGACCGCATCATTCTTTATTGCACGTTCATGATCAATCGAGGTCACCAGTACCAGCTTCTTTAAACTCCATGCAGAGCAGCTCCGAACAAACTAATGCTTCTTCCTGCATTTCTAACGCCGAAACTTCTCACAGTGCGCAAGCCCTTTTGTCCACTGTACAATTCGAAAAGCAAGATAAATTTGGAAATTGGTTTCGAACCCGCGGTCTTCTCGATTCCGCTTCAACTCACAACTTTGTTTCGCAATCGTTAATTAAAAAACCAGGTCTTTCTTCATCGCCTACTTCCATCAATGTATCCGGCATTGACAATTTGAAAACTCAAGCCTTGCAGTCTTCAAAATTGAAAATCAGAGACGTTTGTCAAAGAAACACCAATCTTAACTTAAACTGTCTCATTCTTACCAGTATTGGCAAGGACACTCCTAGCAGCTCTACCAATACTTCTGGTTTAAAGATTCCTTCGCACTTAAGGTTAGCTGATCCTCAGTTTAATGCTCAAGGTCCCATTGATATGCTTTTCAGTGCCAATACTTTCTGGAATTACCTTCGTAAACAGGTTCGCAAGTTATCTTCAAACGTGGTCGCCAGAGACACCGATTTTGGTTGGGTTATTACTGGTGAAATCCAACATCCCAGTCTTCAAACCAAATCACAATGTCATTTTGTTACAGCTGATATAAATCCCTTTTCTGAAAAAGAGAACGCTTATGTTTTCGATCTCGATACTTTTGAAAAACACTTGCCGAAACGATGTCTCATTGTAAACAACTACGCCACCTTTGTAAGTTGTTTAAATGGTTTTGCCTTCTTCCCGCATAAAATGGCAATTCAAGTTCGTCTCGCCTTGTGTCACTTAGTTTACATTCTCATGTCATTTTTTATAGCTGGTAATTGCTTAAACTTTCTATCGAAAACTATCTTCCCCTTGTGTAAAACCATGGCTATCAGTCACCATCATTTCGCTGTAAGCTATGTTTCACTTCTTTCGCTATTTAGTAGGATGGCCACGGCCGGCTCCTTCCCCCTTCATCACAATAGGAAGCCGCTTTTGAAACTGCTTGAAAATCTGAATTCTCTAGCATCTAGAATAACTATTCTAATGCATAAACTCCTTCTCAATGTCCCAGCTTCTCTTCTTTGTTCGGAAGAATTAAGCTTTTTTCTGTTGAAAATTGTCGGATTCCGTGATCCTCAAAATTATGCGAAATTGATTTCTTACTTTGTTTCATATGTCTCTAAATTGGTTTTTCACGTCCAAGCTACGGATGACTGCATGACGTGTTACTGGTTCCGCTTTAAGTCACAGCTGAATGAACTAGTTTCGTTTGTTTATTTCGAACTGCTTGTTTGTCAATCTTGTTTGTATACAAGCTCGGGTAAGGCCAAGCTGCCGTTTATTTCCTTTATGCTTGCCAAAGGTCAGAGCAAGTTTTCCTTATCTCATCTCTGGCTGACTGCCAACCATTGTCTTGCGAGTTGCTTCCATAAGTTCAGAAGCTGCTCACCTCCTTCCCAAAATAAACTTGTTCTGGTCAAGGACTCTTTCAGCTATTTATATTCGTTATCTCGCTGTACTATGTGGGTCAAGGTCGTTCATGCCTATGTCTCCCACTTACTCCCACTCGTATCCTATAGCTGCTTCGATTCCTGTTTCATAACATCGTTGCATATTTTTTACGCGCTCATGTATTGCACCTTGCTTACATATTTTGTACCTTTATTGTTCATTGATGAACAAACTTGTTTTTTCTCGTCGTTACATTCGATGTGTTTTTGTATTTATGCTTGTCACGTCACGTTTCTCGCTGACTTAAGTATTTTTCTGGTTAACCCCTTTGATGCTTATTACAACTTAAGGTCATTGTTTATGGCTACTAGATTGTTGTTACCTATGGCGTTCTTGCCTCCTACTTGCATTGTTCCTTTGTTTATTTGGTATATTCTTATCCTTAATAGATGTACTTGTTTCTATACGCTTTGTTTAAACTTGCTAATTCTCCTTTCGCATCTTATCGCAATCTTTACTACAGCTATATTTCCCGCAGATTCTAGCTACTTTGTGATTGAAGGTGTTGTCAATTCTCGCCCTTTAACTCCGCTTTAAAATGACCCCGATGACCTGCTTCCACTCACACCTGGTCACTTCCTTATAGGCACTTCTCTTTCTGCCCCTCCTCCCCTCTCCAGCTCTTACGGGGATTCTAATCTACCTATTGTTTGGCGTAAACTTGAAGCCCTCCGTAATTCTTTCTGGAAGAGGTGGAACTTGGAATATTTAACTTCCTTGCAACGGAGACAGAAGTGGTTTCTTTCCAGTCCCGACATTAAAGTGGGGGACTTGGTCCTGGTTAGGGATGTTTCTCCTCCCCTGGTCTGGATTTCTGGTAGAGTGACCGAGTGTTATCCTGGAAGGGATGGGAGAGTCAGGGTGGCCATAATCTTGACCACTAACGGTCAGATCACAAGACCACTGTCTTTAATTGCTCCATTACCTTTAAATGTTTAATTGTTTATCCTGCTCTCTGTTGGTGTTTTCCCCTCCCAGCTTGGTGTATTCTTGGAATACACGGTAAGATAGAGTATTTTTTTAATGCTCTTTGCTTGTTCATTCCTTCCTTTTTCTCAAACACCAGCAGTGATCTCCTATGTTCTCTTTGCTGTTTAGGGTTCTCATGTTATTCGTGAGTCTGTTCTAGATATATATCTTCCATGACTCACCTAGTGTCATCTAGCAGCGAATCTTTGAAGTTCCTCAATTCTTCCCGGTGCAAGAGGACTTCCTTATCCATCTGGCCACCAGATCTCGTCGCCATCGCCAAATATCATCTCCGTGATCAAGAGAGGCATTCTCTTCATTCCACGCCATGTTGGAACTTTAAGTTTATCCGTCAAAGGGAACTTCATCATCGCCATGAAGCAAAGATAAGTACAGACTTCAAGTTTTAACCTCATCTTCATCGGTTTTAATATCTACATGCTTTTAATAATCATTTATAGGCAGTGTGAGATTACTTATTTGTGGCAATAATCATCCTTCGCTGGATTTTCCAAATTGAGCTTTGTCTGTCTAAGCCAATCTTTGTAAAAGCTGCATTTCTTATGCTTATTAAATGAGAGATCTTCTCACAACGTGGGATATTAATGAATACCCACTGTCTATAAAATACTAAGCTCGTTCCACCGCTGGAATAACTTTGGCCCTATTCTTCTATTAGGATCGTTCTGGAACCTTCCAGAATCTGCACTCTATCTACAAGTCGTGCCTTCATGTATTTTCCACTCACTTGTGGGAATACTATTCAAAAATGAGGAATCTTCCTTATAAATTACTGCTCAATAGCTAATGTTCCTTCCTCCGTTGGAATTTTCTCAGGCGTATTTATTGATAATCTACAATCTTCTCAAGCAATAGACTTTCGCCTATCTAGTGTAACTAGTCATTTTCCATAATTGCAATAACTTTCTTTGCCATAAACTTTTGCGCTACTACAGTGAACTTTTCATCCATTTCAACAGACTATAGTGAAAAACAGTGTTCTTTCAGTATTTCTTCCGCGTCGCGCTCGTCCGATATTATAAATACGGTCATGAACATTTACCTTCCATCCCAGTTGATCTTTCCTAAACCCCTTACTAACAACCCAAAAATAAAATTGTTTCCTTAGGTCTTTTCAATGAGGTGTCACGCAAAGGACGTGCCCTCCCAACTTTGCTTATATCTCATTAATTAATTTCAATATAACTACTTGTCTTGTACACGTTTCTAATTATTTTGTTTCTCCCTTCTAATTAGGGAATACAATTCTTTCAGCTCATGAGTGAGTTATTTCTAGGTTTCACGAAAGGGAATTTTGCCCCATTTGGCTCGTGATTCCTACTTAAACATAGGAGGTCTAGAACCTTCCTTTCGACTTTCTCTTCAGGTTTCACATTAAGTGACCTGCCCAATTTGTATAATCAAGAAAAAATATAGATAATTCCGCTTAAATATAAGAAGTTAGGAACTTCTATTTTATTCTTCCTGTTTTGGTTATTGTTGTTTTCGGAGTTGTTACTCTTTCTAGAATATTATCTCAGAAATTTCTAGAAGTACACACCTTGTACTCCATTTACTGTCTAACCTTAATCACTTTAATTGTTCTTAACTTTGTACTTGATCCTCTCTATTTTAAAATTTGCGAGGATTTTATAAAGGTTTGAAACCAATAGAATTGTTAATTGCCTGGCGCAAACTTTAGATGTTTTTTCGGAGGTCTGTGACCCCATTTGTTATAAAGTCTAAATTATATATTTGGCAAAAAACTACTACTTATTTGTTAAATTCATTACGCTCTTTTGCCTTGTTAAATAAATTAAATATTTGTTTTTGGATTTATCATTTCGCAAACATAACGGTTAGGCAAGATCCTGGCTTTCCTAACTCTTCCTAGGTTCATGCCCTACTTAATGCAAATAAATCTCTTAATAGGGTTTTCACCACTTGTTGCATTTGAACAAGAACTCTTAGGCATAACTGATGTCAAACTCTCCTCCTATTTCTCCATCCTTTTTGTTTGGTCCGAAACCCATCTCCTTCCCTTTATCATCTTCCCTTGGTGGTTAGGTTATTCCTCAGCCAATAATCTACCCATGGGGGCAATAAATGGATATGTGTTAAATAATAATGTTAGACCATGACGAATAGAAGGACCTAGGGTGAGGACTCCGCCATTATAGAACGGTAGTTCGTGGTCCCGCCGCTACAAGCACTGCAAGCGATTATGTCCAACACGTGTCCTGTTGTTCCGTCGAACCGGGTCATAGAAAGGTGCGGGGGAAGCTACTGTGTGAGATATTTGTGTGAATTAAATTGAATTGTCTTTGCTTTCAGTTCTTAAATTCTGTTCATTGTGTCTTGTGTACATCAGCGTTCTATGTTTTGTGTGGGCCTACTTCAAACATAGGCTATTTCTTTGTTCATATTACTGTTTTGTGCTTGTCCCTCAGCGAATGGACGGTCTACCTTGACTCATATGTCCAGGAACTGAGGAGCAAAGCCATGGCGAATTACTGTTGAGATATAATCTTATTCATATATATATATATGTATATATGTATATATATATATATATATATATATATATATATCATTTCAAACAAATATATCCAATCAATCATTGCACCCACTGCCGACCTATCAAATCGGTACGGTGTAAAATCACTTAAAACAACAAATTTCACCTAAAACAAGTCATTAAAATCAAAAATTTCACTATATAAAGGGGCGTAAGGAGCTCATTGAGAGCACTAGGTTCCCATTCTATCAGGCAATGCACGCATGCATGCAAGCTTGATTATCTCATTCCAAGTCCAGCATCCAAGCAACTGCACGCCACTGCTCCAAGCTCCGTCTTCTAACGCCAATTGATGAAATCGATGATTTGCCAGTCTTTCTACCAAGCCTAGGCCTCGCTATCGTCTCGACTTCGATATTTCAAGCCATTCCACTATGTTCCTATAGACTTAATTTGCATCCCCCTTAGTAACAGTGCAGATTAAGTCACTCCTCTACCATTCAAATATCCAACACCATACCCACCATGTAACCATCCTAGTCAAGCAACTCCTGTCTCCCTCGAGTTTTAATACAAGTTTAGCTCATCCCCTCTTCCTACTAAGCAGCCAATAATTAATTATTTAATTAATTATTTAATTAACTTCAAATTTCATCAGCGCACTCAACGTCATAGCTCCAACTGTATTTAAACTGGATAATTTTGAGTGACTGGTAAATTTGTTTTTATCTTTCCTTATTCTCTGGTCGACCAAGGTATTTGACCACTATCTCTCATCACCTCTTACTCATTACACGCGCTTATAGTCTACACTCACGAATACAAACATGTCGCGCACTGACACTAAACCTCGCACATTAACGTACCAGGGCATAACATTCCTGATAACTCAGGACCCTGATGACTCTAAAAGCCAAAATTATACCCCTGTTAATCCAAAAACACTAATTCCGAGTGGGCCTACCCACAAAGGAGATGGTACACTCGTTCCACTTAAACCAACTTCACCAAAATCAGATTCCTCACTCTCTAGCTCACCTCCTCCCTCACCGGGTCACGTCTCATTCCCGACATTTGATTTCGAGAAAGAGCTGTGGTACGCTTCACCCAATGGCAGTAACCTTCAGAGCACGATGGTCCTTATCCACCCACCTATTGGTATTAGCCTTTGTAAATCAGTCAGGCAAACAGTAATTAACGCGCTCAATCCCATAGCCCAATTTATTTCCCTCATTGAGGAATTAGGTAATCACCACATAGGCATCACTCCTTCTGAGAATAGCCATCTCAACTCTGTCACTAGTGTTCTCAAGAGCCGCTCTGCCATTCCCCCATTTTCATTAATAAGATTCAGACCACAAATTCACCTTCTTTAGTCTCTCAATCTGAGGAAACTAAATTGCCACAACAAGAAACAACAAAATAACAGTCTGTATAGCCTACTCCAGGAATCTGTGCTTTCCGTAACATGTAATGGAGACCGTAGTACTTATTTCCGTGAATTATATTTTCCATTGTGCCCTGCCGTGTTATTTTAATTGTGATCGCTAATTACATTTTAAAAGAGTATCAGTTACAAAGTACGGTAATTCGTTTCCCTTGGCATTATCCCTAAGACCAGCTGACCGGCAGCGTGGAACTTGCCCACACTAGCGCTGCCGGGCGGGGCGCGCTTGAACTTGAGGAGTCCTCTCACTTTCTCCTTCTATTCGTCATGGTTAGACATTGGGGGGAATTTCCCGTCTTTTGATTTATGATTAATCAGGCAAATGCTAGTATTGTATTTGCTTTGTGCAACTTAGGTTGTCACGGAAGGCCGTCCGCCTGTCTGTAGTCATGTAATTTTTGGTATTTTGTTTTGGTTATCTATTCTTGGTCTGGAGTACAGGAGGCGTCATTCTGGTCAAGCCTAGAGGATGATGTGTGTGTTTTGTGTGATATTTCTTCGATTAGTGAGCAGGTTTTGGACATGGTGATCCAGTTACCGTTGCTAATATTGTGTTCAGTCTGCGTAACCCGAGGGGCGCATGTGCTGATATTTGAATCTTGACACCCAAGGGGGTTTGTCAAGAATATGATCGTTGTTGATGTATTTTGTCTCGCGTTTTCGAGAGCCAGGAGGCTATGCTAAGAATTCAGGCATGAGGCTTGAATATTGTGCACACACAAAAGCACGTTTTAGAGCTTGAAACGACTTAAGTACCCAGATCCTGGAATGTTGATAGCGATAGCGCGTGCGCTATGCGTTCTTGTTGTTAATGAGTTAAATGTCTTGCCTGATAAATTATAAAATATTTCTTGAATTAAATGGGGAGTTATCCATACTGCTATCTAATTAGTCTCAGGCCGTATTAATCGAAGTGTTCCTTGTAATTATTTTATTCGCCTGTTGAGGCATGTTCTCGTTGTTGTTGTTGTTGGCTTGGCTGGCTTGCTTCCAAGTCTGGTAAAATGTCAATTTTAGGGTCGCATACGGTGGACCAGATTCTTGTATGTCACGTCGTTGCTTTGTGTGGGTTTGTATGACTTAAGACCGCCTGAGCGGCTGTCGATAATTGTAAATATACAAGTCGTGTATTATTGTTGTTTATATAAGGGTTAGACTGTGCCAGCGTACTTAATTTTGTGTTAGCCATTTAGTGTTTGTATCCCCATAATTGTCATGATCTCCAACTCGCCGAACGGGAATTCATGACTTAATCGTTTGATCGAACGGAAGTGAATTCTAGTCAAGTACTCACATATTTCACTGCCCGACAGCGCACACATATCATATAAACATGTTCTTTGTAATTTTTATAATCTTGTATTTTTATTCATTCTAGTTTTCATTGGAGGTGACGTGTTGGTTCACCTCGTGTTTTCAGCTGTCTAAGCTGCTTGAATTTTGAGTTTAGATTGGTGTTGGACTGATGTTATTTTTATTTTGACGGCTGACTTGGTCAGATTATACTTTGGGAGCAGACTCGTGCGGGATTTCCCAAGTCCTTGAGCGGGATTGTTGACACAGTGTCTGATGCTAGGAGTCGCATATGGGCTAATGGGTTACTCGCAAGTCACTTGTGGCAAGCCTATGACCCATAGCTTCATATAAGGGTGGATCTAATTTGTTTATTTGTCAGATACTTATATAAAGTGGTTAGAGTTGAGTGGCCAGATTTAGCCATTTAAGGTAATTCCTTGTTAATGGTAAGTTAACGAGCATATTCTAAATTGCAAACCAGCTATAAGTGAACTGATGAAAGAAACAAAGAAAGAAATTTCCATACTACTCAACGAAATAAAATGCAAACCTTCCACCGCACTAACGCCATCTAGGAACTGCTTGGACCTTCATTTCCACGTTGTTACCTTGCCATTGAATAGTTTACCTGAGATCCAATAGATGGCAAGATACATACAGTTTTGTATGGAAGTTTTATTTTTTTGAGCGAAAACAATATCTATTACGAGGTTTAAATAATATGATCGTTTCTTAATATCAGAATTAAGCTTTACGGCCCTCGGGCATGCGTCGATTGGGTTTCAGCCTGTACAAGCATGGTGGACAGCAGTAGTAGCGTCTAACACTGGTTGTTTTTTCCGATGATTCCTTGAAATATTCTGGAGCATAATTATAAAGGAAGGGAAATACAGATGACCCTATTCCTGGAAAAAGCTTAAAATAATACGAACAATGTTTTTAGGAGAACTGACATTTGTGTGAATAGATAGCTTCATAGGACGTGCTCACTCCAGTTGCCCTCGTAGCGTAAGCGGTTTCAGTGCAGGCTTTAATTAATTATGCTGCGTCGGCAGGATTTCGAAACCCACTACGGATTTTTTTTTAATTTCCGTATTCGACTTTCATGGTATTACAACTTATTTAGTAATGTGTGCGATCTTTTAAAATTTCACTGTCATAAAAATATTTTATAAGCATATGGATGAAAGTTCGCGTGAAACTCCGAAACAAACTGCCATTGTGAGATGCGCATTCCCGCCACGTTAAGGATGATTTAGGGAGTTAAGTGGCCAGATTTGGCCATTTAACGTAATTCCTTGTTAGTGGTAAGTTAACGAGCATATTCTAAATTGAAAACCGGCAATAAGTGAACTGATGAAAGAAAAAAGAAAGAGATTTCCATACTACTCAACGGAATAATATGCAAACCTTCCATCGCACTAACGCCATCCGGCAACTCCTTGGACTTCTATTTCCTCGTTGCTACCTTGTCATTGCATAGTTCACCCCAGATCCAATAGATGGCAGGATACATATAGTTTTGTATGGAAGTTTTATTTTATGGAGCGAAAACAATATATATTACGAGGTTTAAATAATATGATCGTTTCTCAATATTAGAATTAAGCTTTACCCCCGTCGGTCATGCGCAGATTCGGTTTCAGCTTGGACAAGGATGGCGGGCAGAACTCCTGGTTGCAGGCAAATAAACTTATCCTAAATAGTAACCAGACAGAAGTAATACATCGTCGTTGTTTTTAAGAAACCTCTTATGTGAGAAAATCATAATTTTTCAGGAGGAAGAAAAAACGAACTCGGTGCGAATGAACCATGATATTATTGAATTTATTGATCAAAAACATTGTATTATGCAAACATACACACTGTCAATTAAAATGCATCAAACATATAATTGGTATTACGCAATACATTTGATTTTATACTAGAATTGTCACATAGGATATATCAAACGGCTGATTTGAAGTACATAGGAGCTTTCGTTAAATGGCTGATAATACTTGTTCCTGTAAGCCTATTGACATTTGTTATTGTTTTATTGTCAAATTTTACATTTTATCATAATTATGTATAGCCATGAAGGGTGCATTTAATAAAAATAGAAATATTTCCTCCAAAACATGGCCGTGTATATTTTCTTTTTTCTTTTAATTTTTTGTTCAATGTCCAATGCTACTCCACATCATTTTATGTTAGGATGTGATTTCAACTCAAGTTTCAAGTGTTTCATTATTTCCTTTCATTAAACTTCATAGTACAGTACAAATAATATTTTCAAAGCTTATGATAACTTTTATTCAATTTTATTAGGCACAACTTATTTTGAGAATAGCTCTAATCCTTCGACATGATTTAAATCATAAGAACCTTTCAGAATCTAGGTTTTAATAATATCGTTAATCATTATCTAAATTTCCCTTCCTAATTACAATAGGTGTCGAAGAAGAGAATCACCACGATTTCAATAGCAGCCTTCATAATACCTAAATACAAATCTGCCTTTCCTAAATCCTTCAAGTAACATACCGGTACAGTCGATCTAAATAATTCAGTATATTGACGAAACTTACAAGGTAATATTAACTCCCAGAGCTGTAAATTCAAGTTTCTACTTCTTTTTCTTATCTGGCTTGAAAGGAAGGCTGTCATAGAAAGCATGATGATCCTTTTCTATGACTTCTTTCATTTCTTGTAAATGTCTGAATTTGGATTCACTGATAGGCAATGGTCCATTGTATAACGCTCGCACATAACAGGGAACACCGGTAGACCTTCTTCTCTTTTGTGGCAATGGTTCATAGAGAGCAGTATGATCGTTCTTGAAAAGAATTTCACCATTTGGGAAATACTGTAGGAGGTTTCATAAAATCAACGACGATATTTCCATTTAAATAATTCAAGTTTGGATGATAATGATCACAACTCTGTCAAGCTATTGGGGTTATATTTAGAGTGCAAGTGAACTTGGAACACACATACTCAAAATCTATGTATGAAACTAGCTAGAGTGATATTTTTACTTCGAAGACTTTAAAGAGTCAGTCAGTAGTAGTCAGATGATGTGTGCATACTATGCCTCCTTTCATTCTCATATAACATATGGCACAATGTTATGGGGTAATTCAACAGGGGCTCAAGATGTGTTCAAGTGGCAAAAGAGGGCGGTAAGATGTATTAAAGGTAAAGCCACTCGGGAATCATGTAGACCACTTTTTCAGGATCTTGAAATTTTAACTCTCTCCTCATTATACATACGAAGTACGTCCAGAAAATAAGATCAGTTTGTTAATAACATTAAATTGTGTACAGATACAGAAAATGTATTTATTGCACAAAATTCTACAACCCTTAAACTACTTTTCCACATAACTGCCGAAATGTTGCAGGCATTTGTCGTAGCGTGGCACGAGTTTTTGTATACCTTTATAGACGTGTGCCGCCTGTGTCTTCAACTAGCTGTACGTACCGCTGCAGCGCAGTTCCGCATATGCGCGGTAGACGCTCTGTATCAAGGAGAAGAAACATGCGCCATTTGTAGAGCGCTGTCAGCCACGTACGCGTTGTTGTGCATGTTGACTCGTACAATGTCAGTGTTGATTGAAAATCCCGCCACTTGTGAAATCAGATCTGTGATTCGTTTTCTGAATGCTAGGAAAGTGAAACCAATTGAAATTTATCGGCAAATTTGTGAAGTGTAGGGACAAAATGCGATGAGTGATTCAATGGTGAGAAGATGGGTCCGACAGATCCGGGAACACCGCAGGTTTACAATTAGTGCTCTCGCTATGGAATTTCCCCAAATCTCACGAAATTGTTACCGAAAAACTGAACTTTCGTAAACTTTGCCGACGTTGGGTACCAAAGATTCTTACGGAGCAACACAAAACAAAACGGATGGGTAGTGCACTTCAGTTTTTGACCCGTTACAATGAAGGCGGCGAAGAATTTCTGACACAGATAGTCACAGGAGATGAAACTTGGGTTTCTTACGACACCCCTGAAAGTAAGCGGCAATCAATGGAATGGAGGCACACTTCATCCCCAGCAAAAGTTAAGCCGAAATAAATCTTGACACCTCGGAAAATGATGTGCACAGTGTTTTGGGACTGGAAACGCATCTTACTCATTGATTTCTTACCGCGTGGTCAAACAATCAACGCAGATGCTTACTGCGAGACACTTAGGAAATTGCGTCGCGCAATACAGAATAAGCGCCGAGGGTTGCTGTCAAAAGGTGTTGTTTTTCTTCACGACATCGCACGACCACACTCTGCAAATGTGACGAAAAACCTCCTTCAGGTATTTGGCTGGAACGTGTTTGACCACCCTCCGTACAGCCCTGACCTCGCTCCTAGCGACTTTCATCTGTTCACACATCTCAAGTCTTTCCTTGGCGGTCAACACTTCAACAATGACGACGAGCTGAAAGAAGATGTTTCCAACAGGTTGAAGACAAAGGCGGCAAACTTCTATGAAGAAGGTATCCAAAAACTCGTGCCACGCTATGACAAATGCCTGAAAAAGTTCGGCAGTTATGTGGAAAAGTAGTTTAAGAGGTGTAGAATGTTGTGCAATAAATAATTTTTCTGTATCTGTACACAATTTAAATGTATTACCAAACGGAACTTACTTTCTGGACGTGAATACCAAAGAAAATCTTCGTGACCTAACAACTCGTAAAAATGTACACTCGTATGGCACAAGAAATAGAAACGATCTAGACTTACCCCATGTTAGACTGAGGAAAACACAAGAAAACTACAAATATAATGGAATTAAATTATACAATAAACTACCTATCAGAATAATATTATCCATTTCAGGTCCGTATTGAATATGTTTACTAATAAAACTAATCGTTTTTTTAATAAACTACCTAATCAATTCAAGGATATGTCCCTAAATAATTTCAAAAGAACTCTCAAAAAACGGTTAATATCCAACAGCTTCTATTCAGTGTCTGAATTTGAAGAAAAAGTAACACTCTTTCAAGGTGGGATGTGAAAACTAATGTCATCCTAAATTACCAGAAAATATATTGTATATAACTCCATAGATGGTTTCATAGCTAAGTTTCGTGTAATTTTGTTGTTGTAAAATTACTGTTATTTTTATGTTAGGTTTTGTATATAGTTGTTAATTTAATTTAGTGTATTTATTTTATATTCATGATTTTGTATATTTGTGTGCATTCTGACTTTGTCCATTGCAATTCTTAATTGCCTAAAGACAATAAAATTATTCTATTCTAGTAGCGTCTAGCACTGGTTGTTTTTCCGATGACACAGCCCTGAAATACTGTGATGCCCAACAGATTCCGGGGTGGAGACATGTCGTGGGAGAACGGTGTGTGGGTTTCAGTGTGGAGTTGACCCCCACAATGTCTTAGGCAAGATTTCTCACATTCCTACGCAGAAAAAAATGGTAACCTTGCTGTCTTTTGTGGAGCTGTAGTGGGTAGCGCCTGTAATAGTAGTACTTTTAGTAGTAGTAATTGTAGTAGTATACCAGTAGATGTTGTATTTAGCGGTAGTTAGCGGAAGTAGTAGAAGTAGTATTTAGCGGTAGTTAGCGGTAGTTGTAGCAGTAGAAGTAGTATTTAGCGGTAGTTAGTGGTTGTAGTAGTAGTAGAAGTAGCTGTGTGTGTTTGAGTCTTCAGTCTTTTGACTGGTTTGATGCAGCTCTCCATGCCTCCCTGTCCTGAGCTAATCGTTTCATCTCTACATAGCTACCACACCCTACATCCGAGGCAATCTGTTTAACATATTCTAACCTTGGTCTACCCCTACAGTTCTTGTCCTCGACCCTTCCTTCCATAACTAAGCTTGCTATTCCTGGGTGTCTTAGTATGTGTCCTACCAACCTATCTCTTCTCTTCATTAGCAGTCGCCAGAAACATCTCTCCTCTCCCACTCGCCTTAATACCTCTTCGTTTGTAACCCTATCTACCCATCTGATCTTCATCATTCTCCTGTAACACCACATTTCAAATGCTTCAATTCTCCTCTTTTCTGCTGCACCAATAGTCCAAGTTTCACTTCCATAGAGCGCCACGCTCCAGACAAAGGCTTTCAAAAATGACTTCCTAATACCTAAATCTATATTCGATGTCAACAGATTCCTTTTTTGTAGGAAGGCTTTCCTTGCCTGAGCCAACCTACTTTTTATATCCTATTTGCTTCGTCCATCACTGGTTATTCTGCTTCCTAAGTAACAGAAGTCTCCAACTTCCTTCAGCTTTTCACCTGCCAATTTGATCTCCATAGAAGTTTCTGATTTATTTCGGCTGCATTCCAGTATTTTTGTTTTACATTTATTAATTTTCATCATGTATTCATTCTGTAAGACGGAGTCCATACCATTCAAAAACTGATTCAAATCCTCAGGCGTGTCGGCCAAGATGACGATGTCATCAGCAAATCTCAGAGTTTGAAATTATTTCTCCTTGAATCTTCACTCCCACTTTAAATTTTTCTAGTGGTAGCTAGTGATAGTAGTAGTTAGCGGTAGTTAGCGGTAGGTGGTATTATTTAGCGGTGGTTAACGGTAGTTAGTGGTAGTATTAGTAGTTAGCGGTAGTTAGTAGTAGTAGAAGTATATAGCGGTAGTTAGCGGTAGTAGTAGAAGTAGTATTTAGCGGTAGTTGGCGGTAGTAAGCGGTAGGTGGTAGTATTTAGCGGTGGTTAGCGGTAGTTAGCGGTAGTTAATGGTAGTAGTTAGCGGTAGTTAGCGGTAGTTAGTGGTAGTAGTTCGCGGTGGTTAGCGGTAGTTATTGGTAGTAGTTAGCAGTAGTTATCGGTAATTAGTAGTAGTTAGCGGTAGTTAGTGGTAGTAGTTAGCAGTAGTTAGCGGTGGTTAGCGGTAGTTAGTGATATTAGTTAGTGGTAGTAGTTAGCGGTAGTTAGCGGTAGTAGAAGTAGTTAGCGGTAGTTAGCGGTAGGTGGTAGTATTTAGCGGTGGTTAGCGGTAGTTAGTAGTAGTATTTAGCGGTAGTTAGTTTCGGAGATATTGAATGCTGGTGAAACATTTCGCACAGCCGCCATATCGAATAGGTGAATCGGGGTCGTCCGGAATAGTGCTATGAACTTACCGAGTTTCATTGAAATAGCTCCAGCCGTTTTGAAGTTATTAGGGGACACACCATCACACACACACACAAACACACGGACGAAAGGTGATCTTATAAACCTTTTTTTTTAGTTGAAAATAGGCTAAGAAAATGGTAACCTTGCTGTCTTTTGTAGTGCTATAGTGCGGGTAATAGTAGGGCTTTTAGTAGTAGTAATTGTAGTAGTAGTAGTAGAAGTAGTATTTAGCGGTAGTTGGTAGTAACTATCTACACAAAAATTGATTCCGTAGGTGCATCCGTTGTCGGATCAAAACCTAAAATAGACTATCAGACAAAAATGACAGAAGCGTCAAGTTTAATCTTCAAGTCCATTTTCAACATACTAAAGAAATAAGGTGAAAAAGGCAATCTAGTGATATGACATAATTCAACTGTCTACTAATAAAGAATTTCGCAGCTACCTTATGATGTCTTGAAGTAGGTAAATGCATATAAGAACACACATTGTTCCTGGGATCGAACCATCATCCTGGGTGTCGAGAGGTTGAAGCCTGGTCTTGAACTTAGTGATCGAACCCGTCTCCTCTCATGTCCGAACACCTGTTCACGACGCAAGTCCTGTCTCACGTACATGCCTGGATGGGCCTGAAGCGAGGAGATTGTAGACACCTCCACTCTTCTTTGTAGATTCATTATATAGTAGATGTAATTATCTCAGTATCATTTCTAGAGAATCCTTCGGTCTCTTCTTATATTGACGTCTGCTTATGTATTCCATGATTCAAGCATCGGTTACACTTAGATTCTCAATTCTGCTCTGTGTTGCATTCCTTCTGTATGCTTAGCAACTCATTGCTACACGTAAAAGTAACTGGTTGGCAGTTCCTCTCAACTCAGTAACGTATGACATGGCAGTATACTTTGTAGAGAACTCGATGATTATATAAGTTCACTTGTTATAGTAACAAGGTTACTAAATGTTTAGTAAATGCACAAAGTTCATTCGCGACACTGTTATATTCCGTAACACGCCAACACCAGGTTACGCGACCGACCCGTGTCTCCGCGGTTGTGTTTGCTTGTATGCAGTGAAAACACCACTCCCGTGCAGTACTTATAAAGCGCACTATTTCAATATATATTTGAGACTTGTTATGCTAACAGTTGCAAGAAGTGAGTGAGTGTCCTAATCCAGTACTCGGGACAGCTGTGCTGGATTCTTCCCATAATGCATCGCTTTCCGATCGATAAAAATCGAAGCTGCATGCCGTTGATGCGATAAACAAATATTAACTGTTTTAAAAGCATATATATCTTAGAATACTCCTTATTATAATTCATTATAATCCCATGTTGTAGATCCTCTCTGTGACCTCTGTAAATATCATATCTGTAGGTTTCATGTCGCGGTTGTACCGCAGCCATCTTGTGTACAAGTTCGTCCTTCGAAAACATAATATGTGAGCAGGGTCACCGTAGACGGTTTAGGGAGTCATCGCTTCTGCAAAGCAGGGTTGCCTAAGCGATTCCCCTAAACTCGCGTCTTGCTTGCTATAATTCACAACTGGAAGTTGAAATCTCCACTTTAAAGTGAAATAATCGCTTCTTATAAATACATGCAATCTATTGATACAGAAAATACTGGTACAGTACCTTGCTTCATTGCACCATAATATTTGTGCATAAATACAGTACGGACTTTACATTACAACCGGCCACATAAATGATATGCTTTATAAATAACCTACAAATAACATGTCATGAAATTGGTAAATATATTCAGTCAGCAACATCCATACGTAGGTGGTCAATAATGTAGTTTTATAGTGCACAACAGGTTATTGTACTGAATGTGTTATCTGTACTTTATTTCCCTTATCCTTTTATTTTCATCTCTTCTAGTATGTAAGTTAGTTGTATTTTAATTATCATCCGTATCATTACGGACAAATAAGCTAGACCCCGTAAACACAATCACCTTCACCACCAAGTATTTTTGTTTTTGTTTTATATTGAGAATTTGTTCGATAGTACAGTATGTGTCTAAATTAATATTATATACTTTATGACGATTGAATAACAAAAATACTAACTTAGTGTAATGCGTTTATGTCCGTTAATCTCCATACTTATGAATCCTTCGTTTTAAGCACTGCCAGTGGGATCGCATGCCAGGAGAGATGCGATCCAGCTGGCAGTGACCTTTCCCTTTAAAAAAATTGCGGCGATCACAGTGGGTTGGTGCTGCAACCTATCTTGTACGCCTCAGAGGCTACGGCACACTTGCGTGATTTCCCGCAGCGGGACTGCGTTAAATCCCGCGATTAAAATGTACAACGCTAACTTAAACGGGACCGGCCACACACAGCCTGATTTCCCGCAGCGAGACAAGGGATAAGGCATTATTTCAAGACCGCCCGCTGGAGAATGGGCCGGGGTCCATAAATAATTAGTTGGCATGTTTTCCCGCACTTGTAGGAAGAAGACGCTATGGTTTTATTGTGCTCTTATTAGTTTTGTACTGCGAAGGCCATGAGATGAGAGCTCCTTCGAGGCCTTGAGGTTCTTTGTTTTTTACTACGTGCCAGTTATTTTGTGCTTTGCTTTCTGTTTTAAAGAGAGTGTAAAAAGAAATTAAAAAAATATTGGGTGTTTGCAACTACGATGTGCGACGATATTTATATTTATTAATTATGTATTTTGCGGATCGGAAAGTTCACAGTCAAATGAAGAATAGCCGAGTTGCACTTCCAGGGAAACTCCAAACACAACCACTCTTCTCTGAAGTGTTAACTCAACACAACTCGACAGTTTGCTGCTGGCTGTATCTGGGGTAATTATTCGCCTGCTAGCTAGGCCGTAACTGGGATGATAGACTCGCCACTAGCCAGCTGTAAACTGTCTCCTCAGAATTTGAATGGAGATTGTTGGCAGAAATGAAAACGTAAAAACACTTATAGGCCCCTTTCACACGGGGCCACCACGTCATTGCATTGATTCAAATGGAGCCCTTCACACGTGGTGGTGGTGGCGGGCCTGGTCGCGCGGCCAGAATTCGTGGTGGCAGGCAATGCGATTTTTGGCGCGGCCAAGTTGCCCGCGCCACCACATGTTTACATTGAGTCAAGTGGAGCCTTTCACACGAGACGCGACTTTCTGCGCGGCCAAACCAGACGTGTGGATTATCTGCTAGTGTTAAAAATGGATATCGTTCCAGGAAAGAGTGATTTCGACACAGATAAATTCGTATCCTTGATGCAATCTATACCTGCTCTGTGGGATATGACTGCAGATGAATATGCAAACAGGGAGTTGAAGAGGAAGAATTGGGAGGACCTGGTAACTCTTCAAATCAAGTAAATTATAGCAGCGAGGTAAATGTTATTAGACAACTATATGTTTATAAAAAGTAACGACAACGTAAGGGCCCATGTCCTCGCTGTTCCGCCCCTTTAATAAAAATAACTAACGAAAACGTTACTTTGACAACCATAACGGTAATTCTGTCACTATTTTTGGTAAGTAACGATAACTGTAACGAAATTACTTTTGATAAAAATCGATTGAAATCGCTTTGGGTTTGCTCTTATCTGCCGGCTGATGAATGAATTTAGTATCACTCTGTGAAAAAGATAAACAAATGTCCGTATCCGGCTGTAACTATGACTACACACAATTGCGTTCTATTCACTTGTTTATATGTTTATCTCCGTGAAAGTATAATGTAAGGAATTATCGACAGTACACTGTAAATCGAAAATGTGCAAATTCGTCTTACCTCAGTGTCACTAGGAGTTTTTCCTCTGGAGGTGTACTATCTCTCATATTTGTGTCCACACCGCACAGTGGGTCAAAATCGAAATCTAGGAGGACAAAATTATTTTTACGTTTTAATCATGAATTGAAAGTGAAAGCAACGTATATCTTTTCTTTACTTCATAATAATCATCAGTTAAGACCTTTTATAAGCTAAGTCTACACATGCAAGATATTGTCTATGACTAGGAGTTGGATATAGCATTCAGTTATCTCTTCAGAACAATTTTCTACCCCTAATTTACTTTTAACAAAGTCACGAAGTTCCACTTTGACATAATCATCGAACCCAGTGCTTCAAACAGTTGTAAACGTGTGAGAACTGGTTGCGCGGCACCTTTTAAAACGTAAAATAACAAAGTAAGTTGCAAAAAGATGCAAAAAATCTTATAACAGGTGTAAACTACAAGTCTTTATCTACATTTTAACATTAAGTAGAAAGTGACGCAGAGTGACGCGACATTCTAAAAATCTAAGTGAAAATATAATTTTAAAAATAATAGTTGAATATTATATAATGCAAATATAGCTAAAATTACGTAACAATTCCGCCCATTAATAACTGAAACACGTTACAAAGATCATACCTTCAGCTGCATGTTTCATCTTAAAGCATCACACTAACCACAAAGACAACCAAACCACAGCCACTTGCATTCACCCTCCAATACAGACTGCTCGAACAGTGGTTTAGATTTACACTAAGATGCGTTTATATCCCAGAATAGTGAGCGACAATTATATGAGAATGCTGTAGAAGTAATAAATTTTGATTTTTAATTATGAAAATAAATATTTTTTCCCTCCTAGATTTCGATTTTGACCCACTGTGCACCGGTCAGTTGATATTTTAAACACTGCAGTAGCTCATCAAAAGATGAAATGTTCATTCGTAGGAAGGTGAAGAATTTGACTGGAATCTGTCTGAGATCAATATACAGAGTACAAAATATACCTTTCGTTGCTCGATCCTGCAAAAGTGGGTGAACCCAAAATCTTCTATTTCCCCGTTTTCGGCGCTCACGCAACCTGATATATAGAAAAACATCAAGTGCTGCTCCTTCCACGTCCACTGGCTCATTACTGGTGGCGTGTTTGGTGGCTAGAGAAAATATTGCAAAGACGTGGTGGCGCCGTGTGAAAGAGGCCATAGTGGGCGATGTATTGAAGATAGAAGTATGCTCTCCCGGTCGTTTTTTGTAGAACTTTTCATGATGAACAATTCTTAAACTCATACTATATAGACACTTTTAGTGGTTTGCCCAGCGTAAGCTTAGAAAGCGCCCAGACGCCATGTTTTTTCTTTTAACTTTTTCACTGAAATCGTTACTGCTTGGCTTCCTTTGATCATAAATAAATATTTTTCTACAGTAATCTTCCTCGAGATATCCTTTACAGAATGGGAAAAGCCGCATCACAATCCATTCAGAGGTTCGTTCACCCGTTGTTGTTGTTGTTGTTTGAGTCTTCAGTCTTTTGACTGGTTTAATGCAGCTCTCCATGCCTCCCTGTCCTGAGCTAATCGTTTCATCTCTACATAGCTACCACACCCTACATCCGAGGCAATCTGTTTAACATATTCTAACCTTGGTCTACCCCTACAGTTCTTGTCCTCGACCCTTCCTTCCATAACTAAGCTTGCTATTCCTAGGTGTCTTAGTATGTGTCCTACCAACCTATCTCTTCTCTTCATTAGCAGTCGCCAGAAACATCTCTCCTCTCCCACTCGCCTTAATACCTCTTCGTTTGTAACCCTATCTACCCATCTGATCTTCATCATTCTCCTGTAACACCACATTTCAAATGCTTCAATTCTCCTCTTTTCTGCTGCACCAATAGTCCAAGTTTCACTTCCATAGAGCGCCACGCTCCAGACAAAGGCTTTCAAAAATGACTTCCTAATACCTAAATCTATATTCGATGTCAACAGATTCCTTTTTTGTAGGAAGGCTTTCCTTGCCTGAGCCAACCTACTTTTTATATCCTATTTGCTTCGTCCATCACTGGTTATTCTGCTTCCTAAGTAACAGAAGTCTCCAACTTCCTTCAGCTTTTCACCTGCCAATTTGATCTCCATAGAAGTTTCTGATTTATTTCGGCTGCATTCCAGTATTTTTGTTTTACATTTATTAATTTTCATCATGTATTCATTCTGTAAGACGGAGTCCATACCATTCAAAAACTCATTCAAATCCTCAGGCGTGTCGGCCAAGATGACGATGTCATCAGCAAATCTCAGAGTTGATATTATTTCTCCTTGAATCTTCACTCCCACTTTGAATTTTTCTCCAATTTCCTTCATTGCTTGTTCAATGTAAAGATTGAAAAGTATGGGTGATAAGTTGCAGCCTTGCCTTACACCTTTCTGAATACCAGCTTCTCTCTCATGTCCTTCAGCTCGAATGACTGCTGTCTGGTTTCTGTATAGATTGTATATCACCCTCCTATCCCTGTACTTTATTCCAATAGATTTCAAAATGTCAAACAATTTAGTCCAATCAACGTTATCAAAAGCCTTTTCTAAGTCTACAAATGCCATGAACGTTCTCTTACCTTTTCTTATTCTACCTTCCAAAATCAGCCTAAGACTTAGTACAGCTTCCCTTGTTCCTACAGTTCTCCTGAAACCAAACTGGTCTTCACCCGTGACATTCAAAAACGACAGTAGCGACACTCGAGCGCAGAAACAGTGGACAGATAGAGAGAGCGTTGCAGCAGAAGAGAGATAAAACGCTATCATCACCTTGTGGTGTTTGTACACCACACCCAAAACAATTGAACTAAGAGTACTATATTGATGTGCAATGGCAACGATAGTGCATGTATATATTTATTGTGTTTAAGGGTAATATAAAATCATATGTTCATTTTCATCCATTCTTGTAATTAGACGTCGACCCGAGATTTCAAACCGTAAATTTACAACCCCTCCCCCAATAAATATATTTCTTGAGCTCACTTGCGGAACTAACAACTGACAATAGATACCGCTTGAACCGTCATAAACCGCTTATGAAGAGGCAGGAAGAATGGAAAGGGAGCCGCAACAATGAGAGACCCTCGGTAGCCAACAGGCTAATTCTAAAATGTGTCTGAACAATGGACCCTACAGTTTTTTAGAATAAATTGCTTTACGACGAGAAAACTGCAACATTGTGATTTTTAAGGAAGATACCGCTACATGACACCAATATGGAAGTGTGTCACTGGGGGAGAGACCACCCCAATATAGCCACTTGGTGCGTAATAAAGAACTTACTTCGGCCAATAGGAAGGAGCGTCACTTTCTGTAGACAATACTTTGATATTGCAATTGGCAGATCCCCTACTGCTGGTGGGAGATATAATTGCCATATATAAGCCGGAACAGAGCTGTATGGACAGGAAGAATATTATTATGTTTTCACTTGAAAGCACGTCAAATTCTAAACTTGGACCTCACTTGTTGAGATTCACCTACAAAATTTCATAAAGTTCAACTAGTAAACTCAGTGGAGAACTAGCTAGGATATTTCCAGCATTGCGCTGAATATCGGAGACGAGTGAAACCATTCCATTCACTCAGCTAGGCGACAGTATCTGTGCAATTAGTGGGCAGATAGCTTTATCAGGTAGGATTGGTACTTGGAACCATGGAAGACTACACGAGATGTCTACTTCAGGAACGAGATACCTCCGCCAACATCGCCCATGAAGATCAACAACCCGGTGAGCTCATGCATATTTGTCAATTGCAAGTCGGACGTAAATACTATTAACTTCAGTAATTTAAAGAAATAACTTCCCCTTTGTATTTTATCCGTTTGAAAAGTCGCAAGACGTCATTCATCTCATCCTGTGTTCTTAATAAATTATTTTTTCAATCTATGACTTTCTGTCAAGATTTACCCCATGCTAGACTTCCCAGAGGTCAAAATAAATAGAATAAGGTGTTTTACAGCTAGCCTTTGTTGCACCTCCCCCGAAAGTAAAGAATCTCAATTTAATAAATATAAATGTATCTCACAACCGTCTGTTGGAGATTGGCGCCCTATTAACCGAGCTATTTACTGCACTCATTTTATATCACGAGCTATGAAACGTTACAACATGTCACCCAAGCATGGGGCAAGCTGTGCACTAGCCACGAAACGTTACAACCTCTCACTGTAACACTTTTTCACGAACCTCACTCTATTCCAAAAATGTATTTGACATCGTCACGTCAAAAAAGGTTCCCTAGTCTAAACTTATCAGGGAGCCCCGCACCTAGATCAAGCATATATATGTAAGTACCGAACCGTGAGTGAATATTTTTAGAGGTACGGTACAAAGGTACCCGTGCCTTTACGATACAAAGGACCAAGACTTCAAAAACAGAGAAATGATATTTCTAATATTTTCTTTGACGACGATGACGAAGAATAATCAACGCAGCAGATAACGCAACAATGGAGTTATTATTTAATGGAATGCCTTCCATATGCAGAGCAATGGTGATGCTTAGCTACTTACAATATACAACACACTAATAAAATCCCGACGTGAAAACACGGGGATAGCAGACGCCTAGGAACGTGGAATGACAATACAATATGCATGGCATATACAGGGTGTCTTTTATGTACCTTTGGAGAATGATAGGTCGTGTAGGGGACGGGTATAGAAGTAATTTGAGATAGGGAACTTGGGGTCGGAGCGGCCTCCTTAACCCCTAAAATAAGAGTTGATTCAGACCCTCCACCCTGTAAGCTCGGCAACCGACCCATGCCTCTAATAACTTTCTCAATCCTTTAACTCTTGGCAAGATTCATTTCACCTTGTGGCGCTGGCGTAATGGATAGCGTTGCGGTGCGAGAGGCCGGTAGTCCCGGGTTCAATTCCGGGCTTGGGCAATTTTTTAAATTGTTATTTTAGGTGTAACGTTTTTAAGCTTGATACCTTCGGTAAATTAAACCGATCTTTGTGCACTTCGTAGCATTAAATTGTTTAAGTCCGTTATTACGTTAAAATCACGTTGATTTGCAAGAGAAAGTAAGATTTAGCTAGGCTAGGCATGTTTAGCTTAATTTTTTCCGTAGGGTAATCATTAGAAGGCACGATCTTAAAACTACCGCAGTTCCGTAATTAGTCACAAAGTTCCTGTAAAAGTATTGAGAAAGGTATTAGAGGCATGGGTCGGTTGCTTAACTTACAGGGAGGGGAGCCTGATTCAACCCTTATTTTAGGGGATAAGGAGGCTGCTCTGACCCCAAGTTCCCTATCTCAAATTTCTTCTATACTCGTCCCCTAAACGACCTATCATTCTCCAAAGGTACATAAAAGACATCCTGTATACTATACTGTCATTTCACGTCGCTAGGCTTCACTGCTATCCCCGACAGATGTTTTTCACGCAGAAATCCAGAGTGACAAATCGCATGTGTGGCCACCCACCTCCCAGGTTGTTCAGCTGCGTGACAAAGACGCAGTCCTGCTGCCGGAAATCACGCAAGTGTGGCCATAGCCTGAGTGTTGGATGGGCAGGCAGTTTAAAGCAGCCAGGGTAATGCGATCCAGCTGGCAGTGGCAAGATCTTATCATGGCCCCCAACAATGTAAACTGTATGCAAATATAAAACAAGAAGTTCCGTAACGAACTAACGAGCCTACTTTTCTTAAAATTTAAGATTCATGCCAATGATTAATCCATATGGACATATCTGGAATAACGACGATATTAAGTTGGTAATATCGAAATTTCTAATTAGTTCGAAATAAACCTGGTATAAAGTAGCCTAATAGAGCACCACAGTTGGCGGCCCTGGTGACTGAATATATTCTTAGTTCCATCTGTTAAGGAACAGAATACAAAATTTGGTTGAAGTCCAATGGATAACATGGACGTTACATGCAGTTCGACATTGGTTCTATCAACGCGCATAAAATCATGTTGGCAACAATGTCATGCATGTGTTGGTCAGAAATAATCTGTATTATTATAATCTCCTGTTGTGCCAATTTTAGATAAAATCCATTTGTTAGGATAGAAGTTAGGCCTACAGGTATTTTAAAATTGGACCTATCATCAGGCCTAGAATCATGTTGGCAGCACTGACGTATATTAGTTACTCCAAATTAATCTAGAATGTCAGGCACAATACGTGAATACGTGTGCAAAGTTTATAGCTAATTGCTTGCATACTTTCTGATATATTGATATTAGGGTAAAAAAAATAGACAGCATTTATTAACACTTGGCAGCCCTGGTCACTCTTGGGAATACGCATAGTCATATCTGTTATGGTACACATAGCACATATGAAATTTGGTTGAAATCCAATTGATAATATAGAAGAAAAATAGAGAGAGCATTTATAAACAGTTGGCAGCCCTGGTGGCTCTGAAGAATACGCCCAGTCATATCTGATTATGTGCACATAGTACATACGCAAATTGGTTGGAAAGCAACTAATAGCGTAGAAGTTATATGCATTTAAAAAATGGACCTATCAGTAGGTTTAGAATAATTTTAGCAACACTGCCATGTATGGCCTCCTGGAAATTAAATTACAATATTATTATCTATATGCGTGCCAATTTTGGAATGGCTCCCATGCATACCTTCCAAGATATCCAACATGGAGCTCAAGTTTCAATTGCGTTTTTTCAGCAGTTGGTAGCACTGACATCATTTTCAAATACGGGCTCGAGATATTCCGATATAGATATTTACTCATGCCAAATTTGGTTTCGATTGCTGTAGTTGTTTAGGAGTTGATAGGGGGACACACACACAGAGACAGACAGACACATTTGCCCGGATCGATCACATAAGTCTACTTTTTCCTCATTTTTGCAAAATGTGTAAAGTAGGCTGAAATATACCGGTACGGTACGTCAAATAAACATACCTTGAACGATGATCTGATACAGTCTCAGAAGTTCGATACTTATTTAGAAGTTAGACGTTGCAGGCACGGATTCAAGGGGGGAGGGTGGGTCACGGGGGTCAAGACCCCCCCAAACAGAGACCAATTTTTTTTGCAAACTCAAAAAACGAAAACACAATAACCAGACAAACAAAACTTAACTAATTTTAACTGAAAAACTTTTTTTTTTTTTCATTTTATTCAATACTGAAAATATCTTTATTGCAATTATTATGTTCTGTTACAATTGTACATATTTACAACTTCAAACCTGTTATATAAAAATGATTATTTATATAACAAAATCAACTCGTCTATTTTGTTTAGCAAACCTTGTGGTTACCGAATCGATGTCTATAGTGATGTCACGATGAATGTGCAGCAATGCACAGATAGGAATTTGGGGCTTTTTTCGCACCAAAAAATTTTGCCGACGTCCAAACTGCAAGCTTGGTTGGCAATTTAAGCTGTGACTTTCTCCCTTTGTCGGTACCAACTCGACTCGCCGAAACTGTAACGTACCTTGGTACTTTTCTCGAAGCTCGATGTAAAAGTCACAAAACACGCCGTTCCAATTTGTACGAATATTTTTGGTGCGCTAAATGCATCAAATTTATATCCATGTAGCTTGCAAAAAATTGGTCTGTTTTTGTACGTTTGGTTATTTTGTGATTGCGTTGTTAGTGATACCTTTTTTTTAACAATTTCGATTCTCTGACCCCCCCCCAAGCCAAACTCTAGATCCGCGCCTGAGACGATGAAAACATTTCGGACAAAGATGCAGTCAAAAGACACACACTCCAGTTCACTACAGCACGGCAATGGTAGCAGCAAATCTGCGCTTTGTCGCAACTTTTACTCCTTGTCGCCAGGGTGCATCACTAGTAGCTGAACTTTTCTGCTCTAGGTGCGGGGTTCCCAGAAACGCATGGCCCGTCGCTTTACTTCTGCTATATGGTTAATCCGACCCTGAGCACCACCAATGTACTCTGTACAGGACCGGATTTATATTTTATGCGCACCTAGGCCCATAGAGTTTTATCATTTCAAATGATCTTGTCGACTTCATCGTTATGCTTGAGTCAAAAGTTATGCGTTACGGAGACGGATGCGTTACGGAGACCGAGACGGTGACGTCATGCAGTCACGCGGGAAGCCTACGTTAATGGGTAATGGACGACGAGTGCGTGACGTCATGCAGCCACGAGGGAAGCCTAAGTTAATGGTTAATGGAGTCTGTTGAAAGAGTCCTGGGGCGTCGAGCGACCTGGGGCTTCGAGCGAAGCGAAAAGAATACAGGGTGACTGCTAAAGAGGTGTACAAGATGCCAGATAAGAATACAAGGTGACTCTTAAAGAGGTGTACAAGATGGCAGAGAAGAATAGATGGTGACTCCTAAAGAGGTGCACAAGATGTCACACAAGAATACAGGGTGACTCCTAAAGAGGTGTACAAGATGTCACACAATAATACAGGGTGAATCTTAAAGAGGTGTACAAGATGGCAGAGAAGAATACAGGGTGACTCCTAAAGAGCTGTACAAGATGTCAGACAAGAATACAGGGTGACTCCTAAAGAGGTGTACAAGATGTCACAAGAATTCAGGGTGACTTCTAAAGAGATATACAAGATGCCAGATAAGAATACATGGTTCATTCTAAAGAGGTGTGCAGGATGTCAGAGCAAAATACAGGGTGACACTTGTCGAGGTGTACAGTATGTTAGAATCAATTCAAATTCAGCGTGAACCTTAAACAGGTGCCTGCGCGGGAAGCCTAAGTTAATGGGTAATGGAGTCTGTTGAAAGAGTCCTGGGGCTTCGAGCGACCTGGGGCTTCGAGCGAAGCGAAAAGAATACAGGGTGACTCCTAAAGAGGTGTATAAGATGCCTTTCTAACACGTGTAGCATGCGTCATTTGAAATGATATAACGTCTAGTCATTCAGACTGTCTGTAATTTTTTGCCATCCCCTCTTCATACCATCGTGAAGGAGAGAGAATTTAGACTTCAGAAAGGTCTTTGTGAAGGTAATTTTTATTTTATTCCAATGTATCGTGAAGGTTAGTAGGTTGGTTCTTAAGTTTAGGGGCTGCGACAACGCGGTCATGTAGCCCCGTGTACTTTGGGTGTGTGTAAAATCTGTCTGACAACCGGTGTTAATCGTGATGACAGAATTAGTGTGTGTTATCTGTTTTTTTAATTCATGAAAGGACTGCAGACTTTTGAATTTTTTAAAAAATAGTTCCTACTTTTGCCACCAAACGCCACCGTCAACGACTACTAGTTCAGAACTTAGCTACCAGACGCCATCGCAGTCGGCTCTTGGCAACGAACGTAGGAACCTACTGTAAGAGCGTTGTTTACATTCTTAACCTATACAATTTAGCTAACACAGGTGTAATTAGTGGAAGGTTGGTTCGTTGGTTGGTTCTTAAGTTTAGGGGCTGCGACAACGCGGTCATGTAGCCCCGTGTACTTTGGGTGTGTGTAGAATCTGTCTGATAACCGGTTAATAATGTTAATAAGTGGAAGGTTCTTTAACATGCCATAAATCTATGACATGGGACCGCCGGCTTTACTTCCTCTCCGAAGGAAGGCATACTGAGGGACTTTTAACGCTCTTAAAAATCCGACGACTTCCGCCAGATTTGAACCCGCGGTCTTGGACATAGAAGCTTAATTTTGATATTGCGGAAATTATAATGACAATAATTATATAGTGTCACTAGCAACCCGCCCCGGCTTCCCTCGGGAACAGTTATTTGTAGAATTTCTCACGCTTAACAATTCTTACACTCATAGTATATTGATAATTTTACCGGTTTGGCCAGCGTAAGCTTAAAAAGCGCACGGACGCCAGGCTCTTTTTTCGACCTTTTCACTGAAATCGTTACTACTTGGCTCCCTTTGATCATAAATAAATTATTTTCTACAGAAATCTTCCTCGAGATTACCTTTACAGAATGATGAAAGCCGCATCAAAATCCGTCCTGTGGTTCTCGAGATTACTCATTTAATAAACGTACTGTACAGCTGTTTATTAATCGCGCCTATAATGGGATGGGAGTGCGCTCTATCGGCGACGAGTAGAAATTTTCCAATTACACGTTATGCATGAGCTCAAACTGGGATTGTCAAGGCCGGTATAGAGCGCAGCTCGCATCCAGTCGGCCGTGATGATTGGCATGTGGTATACAGTGTGATCGCTACAATGAGCGTTGTGACAGTATGATCTCCACAATGAGTGAGTAACCATGTCAACGGTTTGCTTGAAATATTTTATGTAACATCAGTGCGGCATGTATTTACGAGTGAATTTAGTGCGGTATGGATTTATGAGTGAATACTAATGTCCGGGCAGCAACTTAAGGTAACGATCTCGTTTTATTAGGTAACACTAAAATAATTTATTAAGGGCCATTCTACACGAGCGGGTAAAACGCTGCGTTTTGCTCGCCTCGGACAGAACCTACAGTAATGAATTATTGGTCTGTCCACACGAGCGTTTTGCCGGTCGCGGGAGGAGGCGTTCGAGACGCGTCGGGCTTGAAGCACGCCTCTGGAGGCGTCCTGCCCCCCTAACGGGAGACCCACGAACAAGTGGCGTTTTGCAAGCAGTTTACACGCGTCAGTAACCTCCCGTTGTTTACTGTGAATTCACGTATGTTGCGCTGCACTATGTTTGATACGGAGACGTTTATTATTGAGATTGAGAATCGACCGCCACAATCGATTCGCTAATGTGGGATGAATCCACCAGCTCCTCTTTTCCCCATTATGTTAATTACTAAGCATATAATTTAACAATAAGATTCCTGCAACGCAACCGACTTGCACTGTACCCATGTCCATCGCAGCACTCAATAGATGTGAGTAGACTACTTGTCTCGCCGGCCCCGTGGTGTCGGAGTAGCGCGCCTGCCTCTCACCCGGAGGCCCCGGGTTCGATTCCCGGCTCCGATTCCCGGCTCCGTCAGGGATGTTAGAAACTGACGTGAGGGCTGGAACGGGGTGCACCCAGCCTCGTGAGGACAATTGATTAGCAGTCTGACAGTGAGGCAGCGCCCCGGTCACGAAAACCAAGATTAACGGATCCGATGCGCTGACCACGTGTCACCCCAATATCTGCAGGCCAAATGGCTGGGCAGCGGTCGCTTGGTAGGCTTAGGCCCATCAAGGGCTGTAGTGCCACGGGGTTAGACTACTTGTCTCAGTAGAAGGAATAGAATAGCAGGCGCTTCTGCTCACACACCACGTGTATTTTGCACAATTCTGGCGCGGTCTGCTCTAGGCGGGTCACGCGCCGCGTTTTGACGGTGACGAGTAGATTGAAACATTTTGACGCGGTAGGAGGCGGGCGAAACGCGGCGTTTTACCCGCTCGTGTAGAATGGCCCTTAGGTGCGCTCGAAAGGGCATTAGCCTATTAAACCTAGTGAATTTATCAATCTCTAATCTGTCTGATAAACAGTGTTAATATTGTGATTGCTGTATTAGTGTGTGTTATCTGTATTTCAGGTAAGGATCGCCGACGATCAATTTCTAGTAGTTCCAATTTTTCTACCAAATGCTACCGTCAAGACACCTAGCTGTGAGCTTGGTCACTAGATGCCACCACAGCCGGCACCTGGCTGCGAACACAGTGGTATGTTATAAGCTACACTTTTCATCACACAGAGTACAAACGCATTCATTGTTCGGTTTGTGAAAGGTGGTATTTCAGCAGATAGTGTGGTGAAAACCGTGTATGGCTAACCTGGTAACATCTCTTTGTTCTTGACATTCTTAAGTCAAGTTTCTGTCACATATGACACTCGTGTTGTATAACTATTCTATCTCTTCTCTCTTCACCTCTCGCAGCCTTTGGCTTGATCCGGTAGGTGGCAGAGAGTATTTTAGTCTTATGTTCTCTATGAAGAAGGTTTCTCTCATAAGAACATATACTAGTCTGGTGCTCACTTCCAGTACTCTCTTCATGATATACGCCTTCACAAAATACATAGGTAACACTATAGGAGACCGAAAGAAACTATAAAATGTTCTATACTACAGAAATTAGTCGAAATACCTTTTGTAATGATGTATAATGAATTCTGGAAATGTAGTAATAGATATTTTCTCCTCCGCTGTCTATAACCCACCCACCTCCCCCTCATCAGATTACGACTTGTAATAGTAAAATTCCATCTGTGTCCGCCATATTCCTGGGGAATTATGGGACAAATGCCACATTGACAACCCCACACATAGCGCCCCACTCCCACTTGCTTTTAGTACAAACAGTAATTTTCGGCCAGACAGGGGGTAACCTACCCGCTTCGCTCTCTCCGCATGACTAGTGTAATGTACTGTCCGTCCACCAGCTTAAGGTCCGTGGCAGGAATGCAACGAGACAGCTGGCCTCTGCGCGAACGACAATAGTGCCAACCTACTACTGACCAGTACGATTTCACAATTGAAACTAAACGAAAGTAGCAGTGAGTAACCATAGCGTGAATAACATCGGTGCTGAGTTGGCAATTCCTGCAGCGGCACGTCCACTCAATCAACGCAGCTGGAATGTCTCTCCTCTCCCCTTCAGTCCCCTAAGACCACGAGCTGGTGGAATGACAGTATTTTATGTCTCACAAGTTGGCAACAGTAACGTGACGTAAATGTATGCGTCTGTGTACGCCTCGGTGAGAGTTAAAGAAACTTCCTGCACAATGACAAGCAATGACAAGAATTGCCTTCGTTGAATGAACAAGAAATGAAGACTAAAGACACATACTAAAGTAATTTAGCAAGTATTTCCAGTGAAGCAGTGATAATGGACAGTAATTTCAATTGCTAATGACTCCCAGAATCCCCCGTGTGGGTGCGGGATAGAATACACCCACGGTATGCCCTGCCTGTCGTAGGAGGCGACTAACAGGGCCAACATGGCCGAATAACTTGCCAGTTTTTGATTTGTTAAGACCCCCTGTGGATGTGGAGGGCAGAATTCAACCACGGTATCCCCTGCCTGTCGTAAAAGGCGACTTCGAGGGGGCCTTATAAAGGTCCATTTTGGATTTCTGGTCACGGCAGGTCATAGCTGCACTGAAAAAAGGAATATGAATCATAAATTAGTTTAACAAGTATAGTTAATTATTTAATTAAATTAAAAAAAATCCATGGCGCGGGGCCCTGGGCGGTCGCCCTCATCGCCCTCCCCTAGATCCGCCCCTGACTCCCTCTTACGGAATTATCGCGGCACACCATGTCACAATATAGGTACATAATTGGCAAGTTACTTACAACACTTTATTACACACATCAAAACAAAAAATAACTTGCAAGCTGTAAGAATCACAAAAGTATGAATAATGACAGAACACAACGAGTTCACTGTTTGGCACAGGGGAAAAATCTTCCTTAAGGCTAAATGTCCCGACACTTTGGTAAGAATATACTTCAACAGATGGCAGCATAAGCGAAGCTGAATTTATTTATTTACTTTTGTATCGAAGGGGAGCTCCAATCTGCGATCTGAAAACTTCTATGTACTCTGTCTAGTAGCAGAATTGGTATTAATTCATTGCTTACTTTTTAATTTCAAAAACAGAAAAGTTGCTGTTTGTTTTTCAAATATCTGATTAAAATTCGAAAGAAAACGGGTAATACGAAAGTTGAGTTTTACTCGCTGATTCCAAAGCCGCATCGAAAACCTAAATCGGTTGAATAGAATCGTCGGGATCACTTTGGGAAGTTTGTGAATAAAAGTGTTACTGTACTTGCAACGTGGCGCGGCAGTAGAACAAGGTCATGGAGAGCGGGTTGGGGAAGGGTTGGGGGAGGGTTTTGAGCGTACCTTGAGTGATTTGAGAGAGCGACAACCTTGCCAGACGGTATGGAATTCCCGACCATCTAGTCGAATGTTGCTGGTTAGTTCTGAATTATTGTCAAGGTCTGGATATTTCTGAGTGCTCCTTTGATATTTTACCAGTTCCTAGTTACGACTTCTTGTAGTTAGTTCATCGATCTCATTAATTACTTTTTGGTTAGTTTATTTTACCTGCAACAGTATTATTTTTTAATGCCCGTTAGGTGTTCTATTTTCGGCACTTTATTTTTTTTTGACAGTATTTCTGGTAGAATAGATATATGTACATATAGGTAGGCTACGACTGGTGGAGAGCATTACGGTCATCGCGTGGAGTTATTTTTTTGTTTTTGTTGAAAAATAGAGCCACCACCAAAACCGATTCAAGGGCGTTCCACTAAATCCCAGGGGAGAAGCCCTAATATATTGAACCCTTATCATTGTGTCCAATAATAATGTTTCATATTAATAAAAACGATGGAAATACTAAATACATGATATGCTGGATATTTGAGTAATATTGATGTAGCTAGAAATCTGGACTTGGTAAGACATGCTACGTGCTGGCTGGAAATGACCAATAGTTTCACAACCAATGTTATTCTTGGATTTCTGAGAAAATCAGATATGACGCTGTGGCGTACGTGACCATCGAAGGGCAAAATGCTGCGTACAAGGCAAGGAGTGAGAGAGAGGAGAATAGTCGTGACGTCAAAATAAGGGCGGGATTTGTAAGGTCAGAGCTCCAACGCCAACTTATCTGACCAATAAGAAAACATGACGCCAGAACATAGCGTCAGTGTGTTTTGCGCGGCAATCGGATATAAAAAGATCTAGCGATCGGTTTGCTTGTTCGACGGCAGATTCGCGACCTGTGAGAAAATACAAGAATTTTGAGAGGTCACACATAATTATAGGCCCATTACTTAAAATATTGAGGAGCTGTTTTTCTCCCACCATTGAAACTTTAGGCTTTCTGTATATATACAAATGTCTGAGATGAATCGGGACACACTCCTAATTATTCTTCGACAGTCATTTTAAGACGTCCTTAAGACGATATGGTTTTAAAATTATAGTTGTGTGTCGGCAACGAAGTTGGAAATTTTCATAAATTGTGAGATGGCAATTAGCCATAGAATAGGGAAAGTCGACGATTCTGCATAGGACGATCTGAGGAAATAAAATACTTAGAACGCAGATAGAACAGTTTAAAAACTTTGATTTAATTGTGTTTTAACAGCAGCAAAATGTCGACCATGGAGAGAAGACAGCAAGTTTCATCCTCCATTACCATCAGTGTTATGGGCTAACGGCCTAATGATGGGAATTGACGAGGCGGGAGGCCTCTGGAAAGCAGTTTAAGTGATGAGTATTAAAAAATTGATTTATTGATTTTGGACGAGGGGAATCGCGAGAGATGTGTGGAACTTTGTATAGATTTTATTTGTGTGGTTTAATTTAAATTTCAGGGTTTGATTTCTTAACTGACATGCGTGTAGTAAATTTTGGCATTGCGTGACAATTATGTTGTACAGTAAATTTTGTAATATAAATGTTTTCCTTATGTATACGTAATTCTTATAGCGAAACGGCCGCATCGATTAACGTATCTATAAAAAGTGTAGCCATGAATGAGAACCTAGGAACGACAATGATAAATGGACTGATTTAATGTTATGTTAAACTAATTACTACGTGGGGGGAATATTTGCATTTTGTTGCTTTGATAACTCGGGCTAGGACTGATCCTGTTATTTATTCTTTATTGTCATTTGGACATGTTGTGTGTCATTATCTGAGGGGTGTGCTGATTAATGCTACGACGAGATCTTCGAGAAATGTGCCACGTGTTTTTGGGTGTAAGTGATGATGATGAGGAGAGGTAAAGCCTGTCCATGACTGCGATATCATTCCGGCAAACTAGTTATCCGTGGGGATAAGTTTGACCTGGGAATGTATTCTTAAAAATCCCTGAGAGGATGTTTTGAGATAATGTGTTATTTATTTGTACGCGTTTAACAGGTGGCGATTAGCAAAGGTGCTGTACGCTGGCTATGGGCCAGAATCTATATTTAGCATGGCACTAATTACTACTTGGGGGAAGAAATCAGCCACTCTCTCGGTGATGCGATAACAGGCCCGGTTGTCTCCAGCTCGTTATGACACGTTATGTTTGCTTTAAAGCCTAATGAGTTAAGGTTATTTTATTTGGTTTAATTTGGGAAGTTGCCATGTTGTCGATCCAAGTTTCTTTTATCATTACTACGACTTATTTGTTCATTGTTTTTAAAACGCCAAACTTTCCGGCGTGAATATTAAAAGTTATATTTTGTTGTTGTTGGCTCTTATTTTCAAGGCCATTGTATTCATATAAATATAATTTGGCAACCGGCCAAACCTGTTCATGTCATGTTATGCCTTCCTAGTGTTTAAGGTATAAGTCGGTAATTCCGCAGCCCTTAGTTTAAATAATACACACGTGTATTTGGTTGTGGTAATCTAAGGTTAGAGCATGTCAGTAGTGTATATAATTATGTAATTGTTGTTCCCACATTTCCGTAATTCGTCCTTCGCAGTACGGAGTCCGTTCCCGAACCAACTGTTTTGGTCGGAAACGAGCGCCCGTCAAAATGCTCATTACTTGAACTAGTCTTAAAACCCGTGTCGCTCATAAATATTGAATTTTTGTACTATTTATTTGTTTGTTATATTTGGATCTTGTGATCCGTTTTCTTTTGTTACTTTGATTTAAGTGACATTGCAGTCACAATGCTTGTTGACAGCTGTCATGCCGTGTCGTCACGGTACGTCAGGCTGGTCAGTGTTAGATCTGTTCACGCGAGTGAACAATAAAAGGGTGGTTATAGTTTTCTTTTTTTTATGTTTGATTCAGTTAATAAATTTCATTTGTTAGTAGATCCTGTTGTTTTTCTTGGCTTTGTAATAATAATAAGTTAACCTTATGAATCCTGGAAGTTATGTTGATAGCAAAACCTCTAAATCACATTCACAAGAATCCATTACGACCCCGAAATTTTGAATCTTGTCTACATGCTATTTTCCAAAGGGTTTATAAGAGTTACTTTGGCTTCCGAACGTGTGGCATTTGTGTTTTAGAGTAAAAAAATAGATCACCGGCATGTGATAAGTTTATTAACGTAAGTTAGGCGAAGATAGTACCGCCAAATGTTTGAAAATATAAAGTCATGGAGTTTGCAATAAAGTAAATGTGGAACAAGTTAAATGTTTGAACTTTGATTAAAATTAGAACAAACTGTTCCAGGCGCCCAATAAAATTAAATTAGTTTTGTGTAGAAAAGCCAAACTCAAAGAATTGTTTGACAGGAAGGTTAGACCTTAAAAACTAATTAATACTCTATTAATTGGTTAAAATTTGTAAGTAAAGTAAGGTCAGGAAGATTATAACTGAATCAAAGGGTTAAAATTAAATGGAATAATAAGTAAATTATACTCAGTGATGCTATAGTTTGTGGGAGTAATTTAAAGTAAATGAACTGAGTATGTAAAGGGTTAATGTGTGTATATTTAATATGTGTGAGCGCGCGTATCCAGGGCTCCGCCCTTATGTCATTTCCCTATGTCTCAAATATATTATTGTTGTGATGGCAACTCTGGGAGAAATTCGCGAAGTGATTGAACTAGCATCCGCTCGTACGCGAGAACAACTTAGTGAGATGAGAAAGGGCATAACCAATGAAATACAGACACAGTTAGCGGCGAATAGTGAAGAAACGCAGACACAGTTGGCGGCAAATAATGTAGAAACGCAGACACAGTTAGCGGCAAATAGTGTAGAAATGCAGACACAGTTAACGGCCATAAATAAACAATCGACAGAAACGCAGACACAGTTAGCTGCTATAAATAAACAATCGGAAGAAATACAGACACAGTTAAACACAAAACTATCTGAAGTTAACGAGAATATAAATCAGAAAATCGCTACACAAAACATTCTGGTTAGTGAACAATTACATAGGCAGTCTGAGAAAAACAATGAAATGTTAAACGCACAAGACGAAAGGAACACTCAAAATCTAGCTGCGCTAACGGTAGAAATCAAAGAGCACACAAAAGAACAGCTAATCCAATTAGCAAAGGACGTTAGCACTAACAATACCAAACAATTAGGAATAATAAAAGGTATCGAAGATTCGTTTAAAAAGGAAATAAAAGGAATGGATGAGACTGTTATGGCAAAACTAGCACAAATCGAGCAAGCGTGTTTGACCAGCTCATCTGAGATTAAAGAAGCACACACAAACTTAGAAAAAAGGTTTGAGAATATCGAACGAGGGACACAGGGTATGCAAGATCAGATAATTACAGTAGATAACAATATCACGGGCTTAGTGACGGAACTCAACAAATTAGAAATACAATCAATTAAGAAATGGAAAAAGTTAGAAATTGACCAGGAAGAAATTAAACAAACATTAGAACAGAACAACATTTCTCTGGGAGAAAGGATAGATAAACTTGAAGATAATCAGGAGGCTAATCAACAGGAAGTCGAAAAACGCTTTGTTAAATTGAAGGATACTATTAGGAAAGATTGGACCAAGATGAGCGCTGATTCGAAAGATGAACGGCTCGCAGTAAGCAAGAAGCTAGGGGAAAATAACGCGAAAATACAGGCGTTAGAAGAAAATATGAAGTTAAGGTTTCAAATTCAAGAGGACCGCATGATAAAATCGGAGTTGCAGTCACTTGGACATAATACGATGTTTGCGACACTAATGGAAAAGGGGAAAGGGGAGAATGCGGAAAGAGAGCACACAATAGACAGCCACGAGCTTGGGCAAAGTCCAAGAACGGTAGACACGCAAGCATTCCAGAATTATGAGGGTCGTAGCTCGACACCTCAAAACACACAACTTCCCACGCAAGTTATACAAGTCATCCGTGGAAACGAATTTAAACCGAATAAGTTTTTACCAGAGAGCGGAGGGACACCTAAAGCTTTCTTAAGGGAACTGACAGAATATTTTTCGGACCAAAATGTTAGCTCAACGCGACAATTAAGAATGGTTGAAAAATTTTTGGCGGGCTCAGCACTTACCTGGTATCTTGGATTTAAGAACACATTTAAATCAATGGAAGGTTTCCACAAGGCCTTCCTAAGCAAATACTGGAGTGGGTCGTATCAACAAAGCTTGCGAATGGATTTATACTCGCGCAAATACCATTCCACGCATCAGACGAAATATGCAGATTTTTTCGCCATGCAACTTGTCAAATTGCAGGATCTTGATAATCCACCGAGCGAAATGGAGCTAATAACTACTATAGGAAAGCAGATGCCTATTAGCGTACAGCAATTCTTGGTGGCGGCAAATATTACGACCGTGGTCCAGGCAGAAGAGGTATTAAGGAGGATAGATGAAACCACTAATTACATCAACCCGAGAGAGAAGAGACAGATAGAGTTAGTTAATGCAGTCGAAGTAGTCAAGACACCGAACAAAAACACGAGGTCGCAAGCTACAAACACTGGGGATAACCAAAGACGGCAGAGCACCGAAGAATATGAGCCGAGATCTCAACCGAGATACGAAAATAGGGACAGAAACCATAACAATCAGGAAGAAACTAACCGCTACCGGAACACAAACAATCAGCAGTGGCGAGATAATAGGAGATACCAAACGTCATACAATAGGAATAATAATAATAACGCACCTTATAATCGGGGATGGCGTGGAGGACACTATAATCAACAATATAGGCCCAGGGACAATAGGCGTTACAATCAACAATATAACGCACAAAATAACCAGCGGTTTAACGAGCAATCGGATCCAAGGGATGATCAGAGAAATTGGAACGAGAGACACGCTGACCCGCAACAGTACCTGGAGGAGCCACGTAACATGGAAGGAAATAATGATAAATGGGAAAGAGCGATAGATCGGCGGAAAAATCCCGACAACCACGAGGAGGAAAACGGAACACATCAAATGTTGGAGGCCATGCATGTAGAAACCCAGAGATATTTGGAAGAGCTGCATGGAGAAGAAGAAAATAGAGCAGCCGACAATAGGAAACAGAAGAATAGCAGGAGAGATTCGCAGACCGTGTCAGGCAAGGGTCTCGAAATATGGTAAAAAAAAGTTATTGTACGGGAATAGGAGAAGAAGAAGGGAGAAGGAAGAAGATGGCAACGCGGGGAAGAAGAAGGAGATGACATCACGGTAAAATGGAGAAGAGACAGGAGCGGCTTAAGGAAGTTCAACTAGGGGTTACGAATTTAGGTAACAACGCCTACAGAGTCCGAGAGGTGAGCACAGGAAACATGGCAGTATATAATATCTCAAATTTAAAATTGTATCATCAGAGAGAGCCATACGAACCGAGAAATAATGTTACTGCAGCAAATTAAACATTCGCGTGATAACATACAACAAAAGATACGGGGGTACTCTAGTGGTGATTGCGCTCAAGACAGCTCTGACGTGTTTACAAGTTCAGGCGGAAGTCGTTAATGAATATGTTGATGTTTTGAAAGAGTGAGAGGGGAGACGAGTAGCAAGGAAAGAGGCCGGAGGGCATAAGTATACAGGAATTTCCTAATGAGTTTGGAACGAGACGGCTACTGAAACAGACAGAGGCGGACAGTCATTATATTTGAGGGTGACCAGCAACTTCAAATTTGAGCCAGAAAAGTAGGGGGTGTGAAATTCGACTTCATTTGAGTTCGAATTTCATCAACTAGGGGTCGGATGAACCCTTATCATTGTGTCCAATAATAATGTTTCATATTAATAAAAACGATGGAAATACTAAATACATGATATGCTGGATATTTGAGTAATATTGATGTAGCTAGAAATCTGGACTTGGTAAGACATGCTACGTGCTGGCTGGAAATGACCAATAGTTTCACAACCAATGTTATTCTTGGATTTCTGAGAAAATCAGATATGACGCTGTGGCGTACGTGACCATCGAAGGGCAAAATGCTGCGTACAAGGCAAGGAGTGAGAGAGAGGAGAATAGTCGTGACGTCAAAATAAGGGCGGGATTTGTAAGGTCAGAGCTCCAACGCCAACTTATCTGACCAATAAGAAAACATGACGCCAGAACATAGCGTCAGTGTGTTTTGCGCGGCAATCGGATATAAAAAGATCTAGCGATCGGTTTGCTTGTTCGACGGCAGATTCGCGACCTGTGAGAAAATACAAGAATTTTGAGAGGTCACACATAATTATAGGCCCATTACTTAAAATATTGAGGAGCTGTTTTTCTCCCACCATTGAAACTTTAGGCTTTCTGTATATATACAAATGTCTGAGATGAATCGGGACACACTCCTAATTATTCTTCGACAGTCATTTTAAGACGTCCTTAAGACGATATGGTTTTAAAATTATAGTTGTGTGTCGGCAACGAAGTTGGAAATTTTCATAAATTGTGAGATGGCAATTAGCCATAGAATAGGGAAAGTCGACGATTCTGCATAGGACGATCTGAGGAAATAAAATACTTAGAACGCAGATAGAACAGTTTAAAAACTTTGATTTAATTGTGTTTTAACAGCAGCAAAATGTCGACCATGGAGAGAAGACAGCAAGTTTCATCCTCCATTACCATCAGTGTTATGGGCTAACGGCCTAATGATGGGAATTGACGAGGCGGGAGGCCTCTGGAAAGCAGTTTAAGTGATGAGTATTAAAAAATTGATTTATTGATTTTGGACGAGGGGAATCGCGAGAGATGTGTGGAACTTTGTATAGATTTTATTTGTGTGGTTTAATTTAAATTTCAGGGTTTGATTTCTTAACTGACATGCGTGTAGTAAATTTTGGCATTGCGTGACAATTATGTTGTACAGTAAATTTTGTAATATAAATGTTTTCCTTATGTATACGTAATTCTTATAGCGAAACGGCCGCATCGATTAACGTATCTATAAAAAGTGTAGCCATGAATGAGAACCTAGGAACGACAATGATAAATGGACTGATTTAATGTTATGTTAAACTAATTACTACGTGGGGGGAATATTTGCATTTTGTTGCTTTGATAACTCGGGCTAGGACTGATCCTGTTATTTATTCTTTATTGTCATTTGGACATGTTGTGTGTCATTATCTGAGGGGTGTGCTGATTAATGCTACGACGAGATCTTCGAGAAATGTGCCACGTGTTTTTGGGTGTAAGTGATGATGATGAGGAGAGGTAAAGCCTGTCCATGACTGCGATATCATTCCGGCAAACTAGTTATCCGTGGGGATAAGTTTGACCTGGGAATGTATTCTTAAAAATCCCTGAGAGGATGTTTTGAGATAATGTGTTATTTATTTGTACGCGTTTAACAGGTGGCGATTAGCAAAGGTGCTGTACGCTGGCTATGGGCCAGAATCTATATTTAGCATGGCACTAATTACTACTTGGGGGAAGAAATCAGCCACTCTCTCGGTGATGCGATAACAGGCCCGGTTGTCTCCAGCTCGTTATGACACGTTATGTTTGCTTTAAAGCCTAATGAGTTAAGGTTATTTTATTTGGTTTAATTTGGGAAGTTGCCATGTTGTCGATCCAAGTTTCTTTTATCATTACTACGACTTATTTGTTCATTGTTTTTAAAACGCCAAACTTTCCGGCGTGAATATTAAAAGTTATATTTTGTTGTTGTTGGCTCTTATTTTCAAGGCCATTGTATTCATATAAATATAATTTGGCAACCGGCCAAACCTGTTCATGTCATGTTATGCCTTCCTAGTGTTTAAGGTATAAGTCGGTAATTCCGCAGCCCTTAGTTTAAATAATACACACGTGTATTTGGTTGTGGTAATCTAAGGTTAGAGCATGTCAGTAGTGTATATAATTATGTAATTGTTGTTCCCACATTTCCGTAATTCGTCCTTCGCAGTACGGAGTCCGTTCCCGAACCAACTGTTTTGGTCGGAAACGAGCGCCCGTCAAAATGCTCATTACTTGAACTAGTCTTAAAACCCGTGTCGCTCATAAATATTGAATTTTTGTACTATTTATTTGTTTGTTATATTTGGATCTTGTGATCCGTTTTCTTTTGTTACTTTGATTTAAGTGACATTGCAGTCACAATGCTTGTTGACAGCTGTCATGCCGTGTCGTCACGGTACGTCAGGCTGGTCAGTGTTAGATCTGTTCACGCGAGTGAACAATAAAAGGGTGGTTATAGTTTTCTTTTTTTTATGTTTGATTCAGTTAATAAATTTCATTTGTTAGTAGATCCTGTTGTTTTTCTTGGCTTTGTAATAATAATAAGTTAACCTTATGAATCCTGGAAGTTATGTTGATAGCAAAACCTCTAAATCACATTCACAAGAATCCATTACGACCCCGAAATTTTGAATCTTGTCTACATGCTATTTTCCAAAGGGTTTAATATATCACCTCTTCACACCCGTAAGTTTTGTTTCCTAGTTTATATTTGAAATTATATATTTCTTTACGCTTGCATTAGATAATCTGTAATGCACTGAGCAGTTATGATTTCATTTATATTTTACTTGGTCGGCCTTAGCCCGTCATGGGCTGGATAGTGCCAGGGGTTGTTGTTGTTATACCTGTAGCCTACAAGTTGGATGACGTCACCCCGCAATCTGCAGGCTACATGGCTAAACAGCGCAGCGGTTTCTTGGTAGGCCTAGGCCCTTCATGGGCTGTCGCGCCACGGGTGTAGTTAGTTTTTTTTACTTTTAATACATAAGTGTAGGATTACAACATAACGAACTAATCAGTGTCAACTTTTTTCAGAGAAGCAAGTTCGACTTCAAATGAAAACAATGCGTTGTGTGGAAAAATAAAGGCGTAGGGATTGTGAAAATGGAAAAAAGGTTTCCGGAAATACTGGATTGGATTGGGATCCATAAAGACTGCAAACAGTACTTTTGAACTACCAGCGGGCAAGGTGAAGACAAACAGCTAACTGCAACCAAACTTATGCGTTATTGCTTGCAGCTCCTAATTGCAAAAATTCCCAGATAGTATCAAACACCACCAGCATTGCTGCCAAAAATTATGTCCCTTGTTGCAAAATTCACGGGAGGTAAGCAGATCAGTCGAGGGAAACGAGGTTCCTTCACTCATAGAACCAATGCTGCCGGGCTGGACTTTCAGTTTGGGCCATCCTGGCACTATAAAACAATGAATTCAGTTTTTTTTAAACTGTCACAATAGTGAAGGACACAGCACTCAGCAGAAAGAGAAGAAGAGCAGCTTTCCGAAAAATTTTATTTGCGTCGCGAGAAGGGAAATGAATGTCCCGACAACAGTCTAATGAAATGAAACGTACTGTCTCACGTGATTATGGAAACCGATCAATGCAGTTGGATTTCGATGAGGTACTGTTGAGAGAGTTTAGTGATGAGAAGATCAAGTAACTAACACTTAGTGAAGGCCATATACAAAAACTGGAAAAGGAAACAAGGGGACAAAAGGAAATGAAAAGTGGCACACAGCTTGAAAGGGCAGACTTACGGCATCCAATTTTGGATAGTATGCAAGAGGAAGCCTACTTCGAAATGGACTCCAGTGGCAAGGAACATTCTGTACGGCGAATTTCACTCAAAAGCAATGCAGTATGACTGTTATAATGAGCGAATTGCAAAACGAAATTTAGAGGAGAAATCGATCCGGGGGTTACTGGGGTTACTTTGCTCCTTGGTGGTTTACTTTGCTCCATTACGGGAAAAAGTTCCGATGCCCCCTGGTGGAATGGAGTGAATCAGAACATGATAGTTCCGCAATCAATCAATAGAGTACAGTAGTGGCGCTCTTGCGACAGTAAATTGTCTGCAGATTTTTAGGTTGGCTCTCCTGTCCGTTGGCATTTTGGTGCGATGTCGTTTGTGACCGAAAAATCAGTGACAAAAATCTGTTTACAGGGACATTCGCAATAGGAATACTGAGGTAAGTACTGAGTTTTGTAATGCAGAAACCTTCGCTTATGCCGTAAATACGTTCGGTTTTATAATTACGAACATACTGTCCAACTTAACCCAATTTTTATCGAGACATGTGTATTTTGCCGCCATGAGGAGTTGCTTTGCACCACAACAAAAGTGGTGCAAAGTATCCTCATTGGTGCTTCAATGGCATTAGTTAGTGAATAAACAATTTTTCTGTTCTCTTTAAGATGCCTCGAGTTTACCAAAGGAAGTTGGGGGCAAGGAGGTATGCTGACTATTCGGCCGAAACACTCCAGGAATGTCTAACGGCAATAAAAAATGATACCATGTCGCAAAGGAAAGCTTCGTTACATTTCGGTATCCCACGCAGGACTATAATAAATAAACTGAAAAATGTCCACTCACAGTTGCCCGGGCCTCCTCCGATATTTACAAAAGAAGACTCATTTGCAGCCTATGTGGAGAGTATGAGTGATTTCGGATTTCCATTGACTGTTACTGATTTGAGATGTATTATCCAGACCTACCTTGAGCGTACGGGAAGGAGAGTGAAAAAGTTCAAGGGGAACATGCCTGGGAACGACTGGATTAAAGGGTTTTTGAAGCGCAACCCACAGTTAAATCTGAGATTCGCAGCTAATATTAAGAAAAAGAGCAGCATTAGATTGTGATACAATTTTTAATTATTTTGAGAACTTGAAATCAGTTGTGGATCAAATTCCACCAGAAAACCTGTGGAATTATGATGAAACGAATTTGACAGATGATCCGGGTAAAAAAAAAGTCCTTGTGCACCGGGGAACAAAATATCCTGAGAATATTTGCAACTCTTCAAAGAGTTCTACTTCTATTATGATGTGCGGTAATGCTGCTGGAGAACTCATTCCGCCATATGTAGTTTATAGATCTCTACATATGTGGTCAACATGGACAGAGAATGGTCCGAAAGACTGTCGTTACAATCACACCCCTTCAGGGTGGTTTGATTCAGCTACATTTGAGGATTGGTTCTTTTCTTTAGTTCTTCCAAAGCTAAAGAAACAAAGTGGTAAGAAAGTGCTCATAGGAGACAATTTAAACTCTCATATTTCTCTGTCAGTTTTGCAACGATGCCGTGAAGAGAACATTTATTTTGTGTGCCTCCCTCCCAATAGCACGCACATGACACAACCTCTTGATGTGGCCTTCTTCCATCCTCTGAAGGTAGCATGGAGGAGAATATTAACTGATTGGAAAGAAACATCCGAAGGTTTACGACAATCAGTCCTTCCAAAGGATACTTTTCCAAGACTTTTGAAAGAGTTGATGGAAGCCATATCCAGCAAGGCAGCTGAATCATTGAAGTCTGGATTTCGAAAGTGTGGGATATATCCTTGCAATGCAACTGAGGTGTTGGATAGAATCCCTTCTCCAGGAAATTTCCGTGAAGCTGTGGATGCATCTTTTCTTGAGCACCTTCAGGTAAAGAGGAGAGAGTCCACTGGTGAAACAATTGCCAAGAAGCGCAGGGAAACGACTTGATGTTGCAGCTGGAAAGAGCATTGCACATGAAGATGTATTTGATAAGTTTCCGTTCATAAATAGCACCCCCCAAGAAAGTGCAACTTCTTCTTCCTCAAGACCACTTTGTAAAAAGAAGACACGATCAGCCATTGCATGTAGTGACGAAGAGTCAATCGATGAATTGTCACTGCACTCCAGCTCCTCAGACTTGGATATGGGTGCGTTTCAGGCAGAAGTTCTGCGTGACGTTGAGGAGGATGACGGAATAGAGGAAGCAGACCATCCAAACTTTATGGAAGTTGAAAGAGTTGTTGGTGCCCACGTGGTTTTTTCTTATGAAAATGAATTGTACCCAGGAGTTATTGTTAACTGTGATGAGAGTGGAGCAACAATTAGTGCCATGTCTCGTTCCTGCAAATCTTGGAAATGGCCATCCCGAAAAGACGAGATGTTTTATAAATGGGATGATGTTATTGGTGGTATAAACCCGCCTAAAATGGTTTCAAAGAGGGGATTTTTTTCTGTTCCAGAACTTGACTGTCTTTTGTGAACATGAGCTTGTAAAGTGATAATGTAATGTAAGGTTTCAGTGACACTTTATTTTGATAAATGTAAACTTTTCTATGTGAAAACATTTTGGAGAATCAATCTTATAATATATATTTTAATTTGGAAAGTTGTGTAGTTATGGGTACAATATCTCATTATCCAAACCCTATTTGAAAAGTTTTGGTGCAATGTGATATGCTAAGGTGGGTAACTTGGCACCACTCGCTGAAAGCAATGGGAACAACATTAAATTTTTAAGTGGAGCAAAGTATCCCTTCCCTATGGGATACTTTGCTCCAATCTTTTACCCCTCCAAAAAATTATTTCTATCCTATGTATGAAGTTTCATCATACACACATTCATCACTGAAGTTTATATTGCCTACCTAAATACCCTGACTTACAGAAAAATCACTGCTTGGAATATTTTGTCAAGAAATGTGGAGATGAAGATAAAAGTGGTGCAAAGTAACCCCAGTTGACGGCTCGAAGAATGTGGTCTTTTCGTACAAAAAACTTATGGGTTTTTAGGTGCCTCCCCAGACGGATTCATAGGAGACGACGCTATAGTCGAAGTCAAGTGCCCTTATTCTGCACGGAAAATGACCACACTGGAAGCCTGCAAAAAGCTAAAGGGATTTTGTTTGGCAGAAAGTAAGCGAAAAAAAAATGCCTAGAGAATGTCAAGAACAGTGCCTTTCAGAAGAGAACAGATTGATAACTCTCTATCACTCACATGATTTTTCTTTCCAGAACCAGAGCCGGTTGGAAATAACATAGCGAGAAATATGTATTTTGTGGTATGGACACCTAAGGACATTCATATAGAAACAAGAGGGACGAAAAGTTCTGGAGACAAGAAATGCTTATGTAACTGACATTCTGCTACGAGAAAATCTTGTTGCCTGAGATCATTGATCCCAGGATGATCAGATCAATGGATATAAGAGAACCTGAGGTGATGTAAAATACTGATTAGTGTGTGTAAATCATGAAACGTTATCTTTGATATGGAAAAAATTGAAGTATTGATTTCAAGAACAGGAAATACTTAGGTATATTATTTTTTATTTGTTTATAGCACGATGTACTAGTGCCTGTGCTAACAATAGGCAGATAAGAATATCTTAGGAAATTTAATTCTATATTATGTACATAATAATTTTGCTCTTGGTATGCATTTTCATAATTTTGTTTATTGTAATAAAATGTCCTATATAAATGAACTTTTATTATTACTTCCATGAAAATTGAAGTAAGTTATAGTGATTGGCCTCTCGGAGTCGTTTCAGATCTCACGAAAAAAAGGGAGTTAGAGCCCCATCCCTGACTCTAATACAGTTACACACATAATCAACTACACGGGACTGACGATGATGATAATAATAATAATAATAATAATAATAATAATAATAATAATAATAATAATAATAATAATAACGTTATTTGTTTTACGTCCCTTTAAACTACTGTGGCTTTTAGAGACGCCAGGGTGCCGGAATTTTGCCCCGAAGGGGATCTTTAACGTACCAGTAAATCTAATGACACGGCTCCCTCGCATTCGCACACCCTCAAATGCCAACTGGCTGCACCAGGAATCGATCCTGCAACCTTGTGCACAGCATGCGAGAAAGTTACCACTGAGCCACGCAGCTAGGCAAAGGGACTGATGACCAAGATGTCCCAAGCCCCTACAATGTATTATTAACAACAAGAATGTTTGAGAAAGTAAGAAAGGAATCTGTACAAACACATTGTGTCAACGTTACATACTGTGACACTATAATTGTATTGCTTTGATATTGTTCCACGACTAGGCACTTGTACATGTAACTTGTCGAACTGTAATATTTATGACAAGAGGAAGACAACTCCTTCCGTCGTCAAATAGTTCCCTTCCCCCTCCGCCCTGTCAGCGTGTTCATCATTTTCCTTGCGCAAGAGATCTTGTGAAGCCGGGTCTACCACCCTTTTCAAAACAATTCCCTAACTAATGCTGTCGATTCCATTCACCCGATTTTAATTCTGAAAAAATGCATTGGAATCAGGATATAAATCTCCGTTTACGTATTACCAGTTTTTTTCATATTTTAAGCAGATATATAAAAAACAGTTAGTACCTTTTTTGTTTTTCACATTTTGGAAAATTCATCGAATTAATATCAATTCAATTGCAGTCTAGTATACATAGTGGTTTTCAGATCCCAAATACGAGCTTTCGTTCAAGAGAAAATTGAAAAAAGAAATTGTCTCACTTTGGTGCTGCTACGTGGTGTCAAAATTACAAACTAAACGGGACATTTAGCCTTAACCAATAAAACAGAAGTTCACTGTAATATATGGCGTGTATACAAGGCAGTGTAGAACATCTGCTAGACTGGTAAGGATTTACGGAGGCACATAAAGCTGAGCGTTTAAGATAACGTCAACGGTTTGGTCTTGCCGTAGATGCTCATTGCGTTTTCCCTTTCCGTACTAAAGTTCGACACTACCGGTACTGAAGTGTACTACGCTATTATTATATTGTCACTAACTAGCAATTCATTGCGGTGTATATTCTTGAGACACTTCTATTAAGGCTTTAGGCTTCAACATCTGCAGTAAATGACACAATGCTATCGGTCGACTGAACAAACATCACACAATCGAACCAGTCCATAATAAGCGTACTATCACATATTTACATACGACTGCAGTACATAAACGAGAACTGGACTTAACAGACATACTGAAGACACTAAAAATTACAGATGAGCAATAGTTTGTCCTAACTTTCATCAAACGAAGCTAATCAAAGCTAATATTGTACCCCAGCAACGAATGTAAACAAACAATATCTCGGGCTTCCGCATACGCCATTTTCACACTTTCGATACCTGCATTAAGGTCAGAGTATTGTAGTTGGTCTTGCTTTTACCCTGTACATCAGCATAATCAGATTTACTAAAAGAGTTGGAAGGCAAAAGAAAGGACATATGGGCAGATTTTTATGCCACAGATGTCATGATAAACAAGGAATGGATGAGAGCAGAATATGACCTTCGCCATCTAGTGACAAGACTAGCAATTAATGGCTTCCACCATCGTGTGTGCAAGACAGATAAGTTTCATAAGGCTGACACAGAATGCCTATGCAGATTGTGTGGTAAGCAGGGTGAAAGGTACCATGTGCTGGTGTGCACCGAGAGAAGGACATCCCTAAATGCTTTCTGCAAAGACTAAATTTTATTTATGAACCGGTATGTGAGTGTGAAATGTGTATATATGTATACTGCATTATGGCTATTTGGCTGCATTAAATATTATTATTATTAATTAAAACAAAGTTCTCCAATGGATCTGCAGTAGTGACATCTGCTTCCAACTAGTTAAACTACGGTATGCGGGAGCAATCCACTGCCTACTTGATGCGAGCTGCGTTCTATACCAGCCAGTTAGTGAACCCATGCCAGCTATGTTATTGAAAATGGCCTCTTTTTGCCCATATAGCGCACTGCCAAGTATAGGCGCGATAAAAATTAGGTGTGCAATAGGTATATTAAATGTGTTCCTCCCAGTGATACGTTTGGACCAACGAAGTTTCAATTATTGTTAGTAGTCGGTGTTAATATACTAAATTCCTACGTTGTTTGGATTGTATATTGATGCGATATAGCACTCGAGGTATCGAGTGCTTACATTAAATAAGAATACAGCAAAAGTATGAAGATATAATAAATCGTAATTGTTTACAGCAAATATGATATAATGAATACTTTCACACCAAAGAACGACAACTTGATGATGTTTTATTGTAGGAATTTCTTTAATAAGGTCTCCAAACCTTGAACTAAACTGTATGCGATTTACATTCCACATAGTCACATGGCCTTCAGTACGTCGTTGTACCGATCTCCGCCACCGCGCCCGCTCTTTGTTTCCGTCCCATGCACTTCCGTCCCATCCACTTCCGTCACTTTTCCAAAATCACTTCCACAAAAATTTCCAGCTACTGAGTGCCACAAACATATCCAGATACCGAGTGGAAAGATGTTACACATCAATAAACATGCATGCTGTTAGGGGAAGGGCCACCAACTTGGCCATCTGGCCAGAAAGCCTAGACGGTACGCCCCATCCGGTAGGTGGGTGCGCCATGTACCCTTTCAGTAGTATCCGCCTTACAACGAAGGTCACTGCATGGCCGAATACTGAAGAGCTGTACAAATCAATGTGCATGCCAAAGGGGGAGTGCCTGTTCGAGGCACTGGGACCCCGGGCAATACCTGCTATGCCAGGTAGGTATTGCCTTGGCTGGGTGTCACCCCCCAGTGATGGCCCCCGTTCGAAGTGGGCAGTATTCGGGGAGGATTTTTTCCGGGATGCCGAAGCGCTCACGGAATTCTCTACAGGGTGGCACCCTTAAAAAGCCGTCTCTTGATGTTGGAAACCATCCCAAGGTATATACGCCTTGGGATGAAGCATTTTTGAAAAGGTTCCCGGTTAACAATGCTCCTCGTTATCCGGTAGCTGCCAGAACTGACGAGGATACATTTCGCATGCTGAAACCTCTCGTGATCTCTGAGGAAATCGAAAATAAATTCGGTGACCTTGACGGGATCCAGAAGCTACGCAACGGTCAGCTTTTATCAAGCCGAAAATTTGCTGAAATGCGACCATTTCGGTGCGATCCCAGTGAAGATCGAAATGCTTTCGACGCTGAACGAGATCCGTGGAGTAATCTTCTATCGCGATCTCATTCTGAATTCCGATGATGAACTGTTGCGTAACTTGAAGAGACGTGGGGTCACCAAGTTCCAACGTATCACCAGGAAGATCGGCGATGATACGGTAGGCATGGGCGCCTTTATACTCCATTTCGAGGGGTCCGTTCTACTTAAGCAGGTTAAAGTGACATCCTGTCGCTGCGATGTCAGAGCGTACATACCACCACCGATGCGATACTACCAGTGTCAGAAGGTCGGGCACGTGTCTTCCCGCTGCACATCAAATGCTGTGTGCAAGGATTGGGGGAAGGCTGTTCACGAAGGTGAAAAGTGCACACCTCCACCTGTGTGCACTAACTGCTCGAGCTTCCACGCTCCTAATTCGAAGATTGTTCAGATTTCATCAAGGAATCCAAGATTCAGGAGCTGAAGACACTGGAAGGACATTCATATCACGATGCTAGAAAGAAGTTTCGTGAAATGAATGCTCCTCAATTTTCAGCCTCATATGCATCTGTCTCTACTCCAGCGATAAAACCTGCAGTCAATGCACCTCAAGTGATACCTTTCAGATTAACACAAAATGTCTGTTCGGTAGCACCAGGTAAACCAACCGCGACGAAACCTAGCCCTAAGGAGGACCCAGGACCTTCTTCGGCCGTCTCCAGTTTATTCTAAAGGATGCACGAATCCATTTTCTCGTGTGTACCGACTCTTTGAGTTCGTTGCAGTCAATTGCTACAGGTTTCCCGCACACCCTAGCGCACGACCTACTACCCGGGCTATGCCACGCTGACACTCGAATCACCTTTCTGTGGCTTCCAAGCCACATGGGAATTGCGGGAAATGAGTTAGCGGATCAAGCTGCAAAAGAGGCGGTATCACTTCCACCTCGACCAATGGAGGTACCCGCTAGAGATATTCGCCGTGAAAGGAAAAATAATTGTCGGGACGTGCCGGGGTAGGACTCTCAGTCTTCGGACTTGGAGAAGGTCCCTCGTCACCGCTCTCGCTCTTCACCAAGAGCGAGACCCAGAAAGTCCGACGATAACCGCGCGCCAACCCAGAGAGCGCCCCCTCCATTTTCTTAGTCCTCCGACGGAGATGTGGAGATTGAGGAGTGCTCTCATACCCTAGCACCTCCTCCTAAGGATAGGGATGTTTAGCAAACGGTCAAGCATTAGTATACGACTATCCTCTACTTAAGTCTACACCATGACACAATTACAAGGGAACTGCAATAGCTATTTTCGACATCTCGCTGAATTACGCCAATTAATTTCTCAGTTTACGGCAACCATTATCTGTCTTCAGGAATCCAGGTTTCAACCTGGACATGAGACAACAATGCGTCACTTCAAACTCTTCTCTTCTCTAAGGACCGATGGCGTCTGCACTCTCGTGCCCTCTAGCCTCTTTAGTGAAGAGGTGCCGCTGCGTACTCAGCTAGAATCAGTTGCAGTTCGTACTTCGTTGCCAATAATGGCAACAGTATGTAACGTGTACTGTGCCCAATCAGTCACGGCAGTCTGGCATCGAACTCAGGTCTCATCAGAGAAGACCAGGCACATGGTTATGCCTAGAGTCGAACCATTGATCTCTGAGGGGGAGCAATTATAGGGAACCCAAAGAGCAATGAGAGGTATACTGACATATAATAATGTAGCGTGATTTCACGATCTATAGGTGAACATCATAGCAATTTAAGATGAAGAATTGTAGCCAAATGCAAGAAAATATACATTTTCAGAGCATACGAGAATGAGAGGAGGCCAGTTTGAAGTTTTACAAATTACCCTTAGCAAGTGGGCGGAGAACTTAAGGCGCCGAGCGCACTATTTACGTCTGGAGCGGGAAGACAGCTCAAAATTAATGACCCGGGTATCCACCGCTTGACAACGGTGAAACTTAGAGTAGGGATGATGGCCCACGGAAATTAATTAATTACAGCCAAGTGGAGTATTGAAATGCATTAAAATATACACCCAGGTGAATATATTCACGGAGAGGTAATTTAGGAGTGGTTTTTCACCTAAATTAAAGCTTTTATCTCCAAATGAACGAATTACAACCGAGCTTACGCTCGAGAGCAGTGACTTTGTAACCAGTCAACGGGGAACCACCACAGTAGCGTCCCCACGCGCTGAACTAAGGCAATTAATTGTAATTAATTGGCCGAAGCGATCGCCGGCACGCGAATGTTTTTGAAACCTCCACACCTAAATAAACAAGATGTAGATGTCATTTCGGCTGAAGAGGTATTATTTCAAGAAAGGAGTCGCTCTCATGTGTCCAGTGGACTATTTTGTACGAGAAACCTTTATAAGGGAGAGCAGCTCACACCAAGCTAGTTCATCTCAAGTTATTCTACAGTATACACGTAACTAAGACGCTGCCAGTAAGCACGCCAAATGTTAAAGTATCAACGCTCCGCCATTGAAGAACAATAGAAGCAAGTTATAAGCTTCATAAGTAATCATGAAGCGCACCGAAAGTAAATTAATACAGATATTTATCTATTATCTGACGCAAATATAAATACGCCACAGCGAAAAAGGAACTTATAATGTTTTTGAACAGTTCTTATACCGGGAGGTATTGTCAGAATTATATATGACATCATCATCAGGATCACTACAATGATGGGAGCTTGGAAATCATTGCCACCTAATCTGGATAGTGAGCTGAACAAGATTGCAGGGAACGAGGATCGAACGTCCGTAAAACGCTGTTAGATTTTCACGGAGACCAGCGGTTGTCATAATTGCATCGCATCTCTGAGATCAGGCGTAGGAGAAGTCCAATTTAAGGATCAACATGTGAAGTAGTGGATAAGTGTACATAAATTGTGTAATAGTGATTTAAAAGTGTTCATGTGTATAGTGATTAATATGCATAGTGTAGAAATGAAAGAGGCCACTGATAAAAGTATGTGTATCATGTGGAAAATGTGTGAATCTAAGTGTTGTGTAAAGGATAACATGATGGCTTAAATCAAGCGTCATGGTAGCGATAAAGCTGAAGCGCTGGCCCAAAAGGAAAAAGTGAGTACCCATTATATAATGTCATTATAACTAAATAGTTCACCATGTAACGATTTATCACTTTGAGAATAAGATGTAATAGTCACTTACTGAACGAGTTTTCACCACTCGTCTTGAATAAAATATGGCTTGGAAGGTGATTTGTTTAAGGCCATTCAGGCAAAAATAGTGATGGATGTAACGGTAACGTTAAATGATAATAATAATAATATTATGGGGTCGGCAACAGTAAAGTAATAGGCATTTTGGGCCTAAATAATGTTCAAATAGTGTCATGTCTAATATAAAGATACTGTATTTTGGTAAACAGTAAGAGTGTAACGTGGAATATAGAGAAATACGAGAGCTTTTTCAGTGTCAGTGAAATATGAATGAATATTTGATATGGTCAATCCTTAGGATTATGTTTGAGGACCATTAAAGTAAAGTAAGCCAGTAAATTTATACATTTTTGTTAGGAGCTATGTAAAGCTTTGGCTTAAGTGGTATGACAGAGAGAACGCGGGTGCCTTAATAATTGAGTCATCTATGTGAAGTATTGTTTGAGCCGCATGTAAGCGTGCAGAATTAACGTAGAATCCAGTGATTTACGTAAATAAATAATTGCGGGGACCAACTAGTATAGCTTGCGCGTTAGGTGAGAAGTTGGCTAAATCTACGAGTAGTATCGCCCTTGAGCATACTGTATTATTCGCAGCGAATTGGACAGAGCCTGTCTGTATCCAACGCTTGCATTAATTATGGCCACTAATGACGTCCGTCGAGGCGCAGTGAGCATGTGTGTAAATGACCTACCCCGAGAGGTAAGGATCATATTCGTCGCTTAGGAACGCAGATTTTCCTTATGTTTTATTGACAGCTGCTGGTGAAAATCATGGATTTTCACTATGATGCGCGTCTAAAGCCACTAGTAGTCACCATAGAACGGCAAGGCTATCACTAGAATTCCACCCCAGCCATGAATGTTAATTAAGGAGCAAGTTGAGCCCAAGACACTATAAGGATAGGTGTTAAATATTTAAATGACTCAATTACTTAGGAGCCACACTTAGCGTAACTCCAATACCGCAATTGTAAACAAACTTGACCTTGACAGCAGAGAGAGGTGGGGTTATAGACCACTTCTGCGGCAGCCATCTTGACTAGCCAGCTGGAACGAATTTTATTGCCTGCTGAGGGGAAGGAAGGTCGGTCGACCGGTCCCTTGTAAATTAGAGTCACAATAGGACACTGAGGAATCTCGATATTTAAATTTGCAATTAAGATATGATTATATTGATGATGCCAATTGAATTAAACGGTGGGTTGCAACTCACATACGTTGTTGGATCATAGAAATCAGATAATATTTGGCTCAGTTATTCTCTGAGGAGGAAAGCTGAACCAAAATAATGTAGGCATCTTCTTTAGAGTGCATTTTGCCAGTTCCTGCTAATTTTGCAGACGGGTATGTGTTTTCCCAGAACATGACACATTTGTAACGATGATAAGCCCGACAAGACCCAGAAAATCGTTATATGGTGAAACTATAAAATATTCTATCCATGTTTATTTTGGGAGGGATAAGTACCACTTTTCTTAAAGCGTTCATATGGATGGAAAGAAGGAAGATGATTCACACGACACAACAAATATTTGTTAAAGATGGCAGAAAATAATGAATTTATGCTAATCAAGGTAAATGCCATAAGAAACGGAGTAATGTTTTATTAATATCATTTTTATGTGATATGTGATTTTTGTGTTATGATACTCCAATTAACTAAGATTGTGTCACATGATGAATACTATGGAAACCCTTGGAAGTCTGAATTATCATTGACAGGATGCTAGAATTAGATTTGAGTGCATTGTAGCACTATTTTAAGAAGAAAACTCTCAGAATAACCCTATTTTATTTGTGGGAATTAAATATAATTTGTCCTTTATTTGTATTTGTTGTATAGCCATGATTTTAGACCAGTAAATAGTTATTTTTAGGAAAATGTTGTGTTGCCTATTTCCTGTAGAGTAGTTACATGGTAGACTCAAATCCTGAGCATGTGGTCGTATGGTGGGCAGGAACGTCCCATACCTCGAAAGACCGTGAGTAAGCTGGGATACGAACACATGGCCCACATGAAGACAGTTGGGTACATGGAGGAGATGTCTCTGTACTAGGATTGAGTCACAGGTACTGCTAAAAGTCGGCCAAGATATTAATGGTAGAAGCAAATACAGCATAGAAATTAGGACAGAATAGGAAAAGGCCGCGCCCCATTTGTTAATAAGCCATCGCGTAAAATAAATGTTGATAATCCTCCATAAAACATGCTTAAATGTAAATGTAACTTACACACAAACCCCTTTAATTATCATGGCCCAAGCAATGTGGGACGGTATTAATTCATTATGGAACCGCCTGCATCTGTGCAATATGAGCGATCTTGGCATTGCGCAAACTGGCCAGGGCTAACTACCACATAAGCATACCACCCTAATTCATTATCATGTCGCCCAGGTGTGTGGGGCAAAGCGTGTTATCCCTACTTATTTATCATGGCGCCCAGTATGTGGATGGCTTATGGGATTCAGAAAACCCCATAATAATAGCATGGTTTTCATGGGGAAAACCATAAAAATAATATTTTTCCTCAAACTTTGTTTGAGCGATTGTGAGTCTTTCTTGATGATATTCAGACGTCAGACACTGTTGTCAGACGGGTATGAGGGTCTATACCCATTCCATAGTTAGTTTTGACATTTTGTAATATGTTGTTGTTGTGGTCGCGGGATCGGAATCCTTTTCTTTCTAATAGAACGCGCCAGCATATTCAGCTGCGGCCTACCTGAATCTCAAATTAAGAAGTACAGGATGGCTGGAACTGAAGACGTACTCAGGTGTATTGCTGAGTTAAGGGAGCATTTTGATAATTCTAATGCTAAGAATAAGGAAGAATCTAAAGCATTTAAAGATGAAATAGCAGATAGATTGGCTACAATAAATGTACAATTGGAGGCTAATCAAGCCGAAGTAAACACTAGACTAGAGGCTAATCAAACTGAGGTAAGCCAGATGTTGGCTACAGTCAATACTCAATTAGAGGCTAATCAAGTTACAATAAACACGCAATTAGAGTCAAACCTAATAGAGGTTAATAAGAAAATGGATGACGTTAAAGAGTCTGTCCAGCGTGAGGTAACTAAGAATATTGCTAGCGTGGTCTCAGAAATGCAAGATGATAACGATAAACGCTTTGAGTCTATAGAATTAAAACTAGAGAATAATCTGCAAGCGTGCAGAGAGTCACAGCGTGAAATTAACGATAGTTTAAGCAGTATGTCCATGGAGCTTAAAGACATTCAAAGTCAGAATGAAGCTAATACTAAACGTCAATTAGAGCAATTTAATACGTTCACTCAGACCGTGGATCAAAGGTTTGAGGATAGCGATGTAAAATGGAATACGCGAATGGCAGGTTACGCCAAGGCGGTAGACGAAGCCTTAAGAAAACAGGATCAGAATATCCTTGACCAATGCAAGGAAATTCAGGAAATAAAAACTTCTGATCAAGAGAATAAGGAGATAACGTCAAATATGAAGAGGCAAGTCGGGAAAGTGCAGAAAGAGTTGGAACAAACTCAGAGGGACTTAACAGTTATCCATAAAAGACAGGATGAGGACCAGGGAGAAATCACGAAAATAAGGACTGAAATCTCTCATATACAAGGTCACATTCAAAAGGAAGTTACAGGCTTACGAGAAGAATTAGAACTTCGAGAAGGCTTAAAGACTGAAGCCAGCGATAAGACTCTTGCCGAAGTAAGAGAAAGTCTAGCAGGGGAAATTATCCACCTGAAGGAAAACCTTAAGGATAATAAGGAAAAGGTATTTTCTATGGCAGAAAGAAACCGAGATCGCCTAGAGAAAATAGATCGAGAGGTATTAGCTCGTTTGGAAAGGGCAGAAAATAGACACAGTCAAATCGAGACTAGAATGATCGCGCAGGAGGAATCCATGTTGCGGAATCCTAGGTCTAGCGAAGGAAGTATAGACGAGAATAGGAGGAATAAATGGGCAGAGATAGAAATACAGCCCACTCCAAAGAATGCAGCCATGCCAAGTGACAGTCCGTATACCACACCTGGTATGCCAATTGCCATGTCAACACCGCATGAAAATGCTGTTCAAAGTCAAATAGTCACAGTTATAAGGGCTAGTGATGAGAAACCAAAGAAATACTCTGGGAGTAATTCTAACATGACACCCAAGTACTGGCTTAAAGAAGTTTCCGAGTACTTGAATGACGCGAAAGTACCGCCAGAGCGCAGGTTGAGAGCGATTGAAAAACTAACCGAAGGGGAGTGTGCCCTATGGTTTAGGAGTTTTCGGTACACGTTCGACACCGTTGACTAATTTCGCCAAGCATTTTTAAGCAGATACTGGTACGCGAGCGTACAACAGAACCTCAGATTGGACTTGTATTCCAGGCGTTACAGTACTAGTAATCCGACTAAGTACGGAGAATTCTTTGTGAATCAATTGTGCCGTTTTCGCGAGCTTGATGAAGGACTGAGAGAGTCAGATTTGTGCATAGCAATAGCCAAGCAGCTACCGTATGAAGTACAACGTCTGCTAATCTCAGCAAACGCCAAAACTGCGATCGATATGGAGGAGGTGCTGAGACAACTCGATCTAACCACAGTGCAGCACACAAGACAAAGTCGAAATGTGGAACAAGTCAACATGACGACTACACCGATTGAGCCAACTAAGGTGCAGACAAAAAGCAAATCTACAAGCACCGAAACAGAAAAATCCGACTGGCAACGCGAAGGACGCGAAAACCAAAATTGGAGGCTAGCATATCGAGGAGGATCGAACCGTGGAAACCGAGGAAGGAAAAACTGGAATCAGCGTGGTACCAGAGACCAGCAGCTTGATAACAGAAGGAATTACGGCCGAAATGGGAACAACCAAGGATGGAGATCCCAAGAGCAGAGTCGCGGGTTCGATGAAGAGGCGGAAGAACGTTATCACGCATCTTTAAGATACATGGAAGAGCGCGGAGATGATCCGAGACAATCGCGAGTTCATTGGGATGAAGCGATTAGGAATAGAAGGTCACCCGACATATATAAAAATGATGACTGTGCCAAGAGTCTGGAACTTCAACAGCATGAAGACAGGCAGAAGAACTCCACAAGGAATGGAGCAATTGAAAAAAACACCAAATTTAAATGACCAAAGAGAGATAAGTTCAGGATGGAATACAGTGAATGTTGTTAACTGGATTGCCAAACCTGAGGATCTTATCGAAGACCTTAGATGATCTGAGGAACATCACCGTTTTTCAACGTGAAGATCCCTGGATACGGTTGATGATTAATTACTTCGAGGGAAAGCTGGATAGAGGAACCCCGATGTATGTGGAAGCTGAAGCACTATCAACGGAATATCTATGGTTTAACCAGATGTTACATAAATGGAGCGACTCAGACCACACCAAACCCAGGATAGTCGTACCACCAGCATTGCAGAGAAGGCTAGTATGGTTAGCACACCGAGCTTTTGGTCACCCCGGTGTAGATAAGTCTGTTGCCCTGCTTAAAGAAGCATTTATTTGGCCAAAACTTAGAGAGACAGTCAGGAATACTATCAGGACATGTGATATGTGCCAACGAGTAAAGCCTAACTCGTATTTAATGAGGCAGAAACCTATACTACTCTTACCAGAGAAGCCATGTCAGCTTCTGGCACTGGACAACTTTGGGCCGCTTCCTAGAGCTAGAAGAGGAAATAGACACATCCTAGTTGCACTAGACGTGTTTTCCAAAATGGTAGTCCTGTGTCCAATTCAGAAAACCAGTACAAAACAGGTACTTAAGAGGCTGAAGGAAAGGATCATTCCTATATTAGGACAGCCAGAGAACATCTTATCTGATCATGGGAGCTGTTTTACCAGCGTAGAATTTCGCAGGGAGTTGGAGAATCTGGGCATAAGACAGATTTTGTCCACAGTTCGACACCCGGAGTCGAATTCCGCTGAGAGAGTTATGAGGGAACTGCAAAAGTACATGAAGATATACTGCTCTACTGAGAACTGGAAATGGATTGACGTACTTGAGATTATTGAATATTGTATCAACAATACCGTGCACGAAGCGACAGGAGAGGTGCCAGTGAGCCTACATCTCGATAGAAGACCAGAGAGGCCATGGAATAATGTCATTCGGACACCCATCGATGCACAACCTGGACGTGAGTTGAGGATCCAAAGAACGTTCGAGTATCTCCAGAAACAAGCAGATAGACGGCAGCGGAGAAACAGGAGGAAACGCTATCACAGACCATTACTCGTAGGGGAATACGTCTTATTGAAGAAACCCGCCAGTTCAGATCCAGAGAGCAGGAAATATAAAAAATTTCAGCATGCTTATCACGGACCCTACCTGATTATAAGGGATCTGCAAAATAATGCATATCGGATCAAAGACGAAGCAACAGGTAGAGAAGTTGTTGTAAATGCAGCTAATTTGAAGTTATATAGTCCACCAGAAGACTATGATACGAGAGAGGAGCAAGCAATGCACACCCAAGTGGACGGGGAATCATTACGTATGCACGGAAAGAATCTTGAGAAAAGCTTGCAGTCTCAGGAAGGAACGGAGCGAAGCGACCAGCTCGCAGACCCAACGGATACGAAGGGAGAATGCAGCTGTCAACTGCAGGAACTTCATGACCAGTTGAGGGAAGCCGCTGCGGAGCTAGAGGGGATGAATGAACAATTGAGAAGACAGAACGAGAGTCTACGAGACAGCAGACAGAGTGGAATGGGGAACGAGAGAGCCCATTGCCGAGAGCACAGACCGCTTAAAGTAAATACTGCATGGAGTCGATGCCATCTGAAGGGCCCGAAAAATTCACTTATGAAATGAATTTTCCGAGCTTAGCAGGGGAAAGATATGCCCAATCAGTCACGGCAGTCTGGCATCGAACTCAGGTCTCATCAGAGAAGACCAGGCACATGGTTATGCCTAGAGTCGAACCATTGATCTCTGAGGGGGAGCAATTATAGGGAACCCAAAGAGCAATGAGAGGTATACTGACATATAATAATGTAGCGTGATTTCACGATCTATAGGTGAACATCATAGCAATTTAAGATGAAGAATTGTAGCCAAATGCAAGAAAATATACATTTTCAGAGCATACGAGAATGAGAGGAGGCCAGTTTGAAGTTTTACAAATTACCCTTAGCAAGTGGGCGGAGAACTTAAGGCGCCGAGCGCACTATTTACGTCTGGAGCGGGAAGACAGCTCAAAATTAATGACCCGGGTATCCACCGCTTGACAACGGTGAAACTTAGAGTAGGGATGATGGCCCACGGAAATTAATTAATTACAGCCAAGTGGAGTATTGAAATGCATTAAAATATACACCCAGGTGAATATATTCACGGAGAGGTAATTTAGGAGTGGTTTTTCACCTAAATTAAAGCTTTTATCTCCAAATGAACGAATTACAACCGAGCTTACGCTCGAGAGCAGTGACTTTGTGACCAGTCAACGGGGAACCACCACAGTAGCGTCCCCACGCGCTGAACTAAGGCAATTAATTGTAATTAATTGGCCGAAGCGATCGCCGGCACGCGAATGTTTTTGAAACCTCCACACCTAAATAAACAAGATGTAGATGTCATTTCGGCTGAAGAGGTATTATTTCAAGAAAGGAGTCGCTCTCATGTGTCCAGTGGACTATTTTGTACGAGAAACCTTTATAAGGGAGAGCAGCCCACACCAAGCCAGTTCATCTCAAGTTATTCTACAGTATACACGTAACTAAGACGCTGCCAGTAAGCACGCCAAATGTTAAAGTATCAACACTCCGCCGTTGAAGAACAATAGAAGCAAGTTATAAGCTTCATAAGTAATCATGAAGCGCGTCGAAAGTAAATTAATACAGATATTTATCTATTATCTGACGCAAATATAAATTCGCCACAGCGAAAAAGGAACTTATAATGTTTTTGAACAGTTCTTATACCGGGAGGTATTGTCAGAATTATATATGACATCATCATCAGGATCACTACAATGATGGGAGCTTGGAAATCATTGCCACCTAATCTGGATAGTGAGCTGAACAAGATTGCAGGGAACGAGGATCGAACGTCCGTAAAACGCTGTTAGATTTTCACGGAGACCAGCGGTTGTCATAATTGCATCGCATCTCTGAGATCAGGCGTAGGAGAAGTCCAATTTAAGGATCAACATGTGAAGTAGTGGATAAGTGTACATAAATTGTGTAATAGTGATTTAAAAGTGTTCATGTGTATAGTGATTAATATGCATAGTGTAGAAATGAAAGAGGCCACTGATAAAAGTATGTGTATCATGTGGAAAATGTGTGAATCTAAGTGTTATGTAAAGGATAACATGATGGCTTAAATCAAGCGTCATGGTAGCGCTAAAGCTGAAGCGCTGGCGCAAAAAGGAAAAAGTGAGTACCCATTTTATAATGTCATTATAACTAAATAGTTCACCATGTAACGATTTATCACTTTGAGAATAAGATGTAATAGTCACTTACTGAACGAGTTTTCACCACTCGTCTTGAATAAAATATGGCTTGGAAGGTGATTTGTTTAAGGCCATTCAGGCAAAAATAGTGATGGATATAACGGTAACGTTAAATGATAATAATAATAATATTATGGGGTCGGCAACAGTAAAGTAATAGGCATTTTGGGCCTAAATAATGTTCAAATAGTGTCATGTCTAATATAAAGATACTGTATTTTGGTAAACAGTAAGAGTGTAACGTGGAATATAGAGAAATACGAGAGCTTTTTCAGTGTCAGTGAAATATGAATGAATATTTGATATGGTCAATCCTTAGGATTATGTTTGAGGACCATTAAAGTAAAGTAAGCCAGTAAATGTATACATTTTTGTTAGGAGCTATGTAAAGCCTTAATAATTGAGTCATCTATGTGAAGTATTGGTTGAGCCGCATGTAAGCGTGCAGAATTAACGTAGAATCCAGTGATTTACGTAAATAAATAATTGCGGGGACCAACTAGTATAGCTTGCGTGTTAGGTGAGAAGTTGGCTAAATCTTCGAGTAGTATCGCCCTTGAGCATACTGTATTATTCGCAGCGAATTGGACAGAGCCTGTCTGTATCCAACGCTTGCATTAATTATGGCCACTAATGACGTCCGTCGAGGCGCAGTGAGCATGTGTGTAAATGACCTACCCCGAGAGGTAAGGATCATATTCGTCGCTTAGGAACGCAGATTTTCCTTATGTTTTATTGACAGCTGCTGGTGAAAATCGTGGATTTTCACTATGATGCGCGTCTAAAGCCACTAGTAGTCACCATAGAACGGCAAGGCTATCACTAGAATTCCACCCCAGCCATGAATGTTAATTAAGGAGCAAGTTGAGCCCAAGACACTATAAGGATAGGTGTTAAATATTTAAATAACTCAATTACTTAGGAGCCACACTTAGCGTAACTCCAATACCGCAATTGTAAACAAACTTGACCTTGACAGCAGAGAGAGGTGGGGTTATAGACCACTTCTGCGGCAGCCATCTTGACTAGCCAGCTGGAACGAATTTTATTGCCTGCTGAGGGGAAGGAAGGTCGGTCGACCGGTCCCTTGTAAATTAGAGTCACAATAGGACACTGAGGAATCTCGATATTTAAATTTGCAATTAAGATATGATTATATTGATGATGCCAATTGAATTAAACGGTGGGTTGCAACTCACATACGTTGTTGGATCATAGAAATCAGATAATATTTGGCTCAGTTATTCTCTGAGGAGGAAAGCTGAACCAAAATAATGTAGGCATCTTCTTTAGAGTGCATTTTGCCAGTTCCTGCTAATTTTGCAGACGGGTATGTGTTTTCCCAGAACATGACACATTTGTAACGATGATAAGCCCGACAAGACCCAGAAAATCGTTATATGGTGAAACTATAAAATATTCTATCCATGTTTATTTTGGGAGGGATAAGTACCACTTTTCTTAAAGCGTTCATATGGATGGAAAAAAGGAAGATGATTCACACGACACAACAAATATTTGTTTAAGATGGCAGAAAATAATGAATTTATGCTAATCAAGGTAAATGCCATAAGAAACGGAGTAATGTTTTATTAATATCATTTTTATGTGATATGTGATTTTTGTGTTATGATACTCCAATTAACTAAGATTGTGTCACATGATGAATACTATGGAAACCCTTGGAAGTCTGAATTATCATTGACAGGATGCTAGAATTAGATTTGAGTGCAGTGTAGCACTATTTTAAGAAGAAAACTCACAGAATAACCCTATTTTATTTGTGGGAATTAAATATAATTTGTCCTTTATTTGTATTTGTTGTATAGCCATGATTTTAGACCAGTAAATAGTTCATTTTAGGAAAATGTTGTGTAGCCTATTTCCTGTAGAGTAGTTACCTGGTAGACTCAAATCCTGAGCATGTGGTCGTATGGCGGGCAGGAACGTCCCATACCTCGAAAGACCGTGAGTAAGCTGGGATACGAACACATGGTCCACATGAAGACAGTTGGGTACAGTACATCCAGCCTGATTCTCAACTGGATTGCAACTAGCTGGTGGATCTAGTCTCTCAACTTCCCCATATTTTTCTCCTTTTCTACTTTTCGCCCACAACACCATCTGGAGCTCCGCTACCACTAGCGGTGGAGGGAGAGATTTTGAGAGACTGATCAGGTGGCTGGACCTGTGTTTGTTGAACACAGGGGAACCTACGCACTTCTCTATTGCACATGGCACTTATTCAAGTGTCGATATCACCTTGTGAAGTCGTGCACTGGTTCCCATGCTACAGTGGGGTGTACACGACGACCGTTGTAATAGTGACTATTTCCCGATTATCATTACTGTACTCTTCCGAACCAGAGAGCCATCGAGTTACCAAGTCGAAGGCTTCTCCGTCGGGATGATTAGACAACTTTCTCACTAAACAGGCATGACGTTGAGTGTTCCAGCACTTGCCACACAATTCGGTAAACATTTGAAAGGTCATATCCGGATTCACATGTTCATTATAAATGTGACGACTGTTCCTCTCGTCCTGGCGAAATAAAACTATGACATTCGCATTGTCACGAATCAACTGTTTGGACATTCTAGAATACGTTTGTCCGAGATAAAAGCAATCGACATGTTTGTGTCGACCCATGCTGAAATAGCTTTGAATAATGCCTTGACGTTCAGTGGATACATAATCGAAAATCATGAGTGAATCAGGCTTTACCTCATCCAGTGAAATAACATTTTCTTGCGTGGAAAATGCGAAATAACCCATATTCTCTTTTTGTAATCCAGACATGACTTGATCCAGAAACACGTAGAGGGGCTGGTAGAGAGATTTTGCAAAAATATAAATATTTTGAAAACGCAGACCATTGGGCGCTGTGATGAGTGTTAGCAAAAGATTGGTCTTTCCACAGCCGGTAGATCCCACAATGATGCAGCGAATGGAAGATGGAAACAGTGAACCATGGCGTTGTTCACGTGATGTGGGACAGAGATGGGAAACCATGTCCCCCACGGGGAATGACTCTTGCTGCTTAATAATCTTCATATCATCTAAGGCGTAGACAGGCTAGCAGGCTGTCTATATACAGGACACCGAGCCTTGTCATAGAAACAGTAGACTGGTACTACAGGTTGACGATGGGTGTCTTTGGACGTGCGTTGATGGCCAACGCTAGGTCTGTCCCCATACATGATCCTAAACAAGAAACAGATCCTGCTAATAAACACTATGTGGATAGGTCTGTTGTGCCACGCACAAAACAGGGAGATTATGACTATAAGGGAAAGCGATTAACCCATGTAAAACATCCTCAAGTGTCTACAGACGTTACTACGAAAAGGTATGTGGATAACAAAGTGTATGAGTTTTATGACAAAGTGTCCCAGCTTACAGTGAATGGCTATAGCGCTAATGACCATCGGATTATTCACGTGGAAGACCCTCAAGACGAAGACGATGTCTGTACCAAGCGTTACGAGACCTATGAAATGAAAAGGCTTTATAAATTTATCCCATCTGTATTTTTAGTGTATCTGACAAATGAAAAACCTGTGAATGACAGAAACCATTTACCGCTAGTCCATGATCAGCACTTGACCTATATGCTTTCTTCGGGTTTAAGCCACTATCGATTACACTATGATGGAACCATTCACATCAAATATGCCATACCTGATGAGAACCATTAACAAATAAAGATAAATGGTCATAGGATGTTGGTCCATAACCATGAAATGGTCAATGCAGGTGACGAATTATCCTTTCATCTCATGTTGACATGGGATGAAAAGTAAGCGGGAAAAACCATAAACGATTTCCCACTTTATGTGGAACTGGAATATACAGCCATGAAATAACAATCTGACGTTAGTTGTGATTTAAACTTTCTTGTGAAAGGTTGTTGGTCATAATCATCATGGTGAAACAAAGGTATGTGGTGAGAAAGACTAAAAAAAGGACTTTGTCCTTGGCAAAGCCTGGGCTTACGACATTCGTGGACAAGCCGTTGCGAAAGAAAAAATAATGTATTGACCATAAGGAAAGCCCTTCGAGCAGCACAGAGACGTGTTATTCCAAAACGTCGGCGACAGGGTTCAAATCAAGGGCGAGTGATTCCCGTCCCCAAACGAGCGGGATTTTTACCGGCTTTATTTGCAGGTCTGGCTGCTCTGGGTTCACATTTGGGCGGGGCCAGTGCAGTGGCGAAAACTATTAAAGCCACGCAGCAGGGCAAGCAACAACTCAAAGAAAGTCAGCGACACAATGAAACGATGGAAGCGATTGCTATGAGGGCTAGAAATGGAAATTTAAAGCCAGCCTTTTATCAACAAGGATTTGGCATTTCACCATTTCGAAATATTAAAAAAAACTCAACCATAGCAAGGCATGCCTCGACGCATGAACAAGTGGAAAGCTATGCTAAACAACTAAAGCTTTCTCATTTTCGTGGTGTGTTTATGCGAAACCAATTACCCCCACGACCCTGGAAACAGGAATGTGCTGTTGTCAATTTGGATGATCACCGAGGACCAGGAACGCATTATGTAGCTTATGTCAAAGAGGGATCCATCGTATGGTACTTTGACAGTTTTGTGAATTTGCCTCCGCCCATGGAACTAGTGACCTATTTTGGAAACAGGATCAAGATATATTATAATGTGAAACGTGAGCAAACGTTTAACAGCCAACAGTGTGGACGTTTGTGTTTTTTTTTTTTATATATAAGACGCAGCATAAGCAAAAACGTCAACAGTATGTCGGCAGAAAGTAAAACGTTTACACTGCATGGACGTGGACCTGAAGTCAGCCTAGACTTTTACCCGCCTATCGAATTGAGTGAAAAACCCTATGGTTTGGGACTTGTTTCTCTTGAAACGTACAATCGAATATACAACATACGTGAAATTGTGAACAACAAGTTTTACTATGATGATTCTGTGCTCACCCTGAACTCGGGTGGATACACGATAGATGACATTTATTAACACATTTATGTGGTGTTGATCAATGAATATGGTTTAAAGTCATTTATCGATGGAACGCGCAATTTTGAACTTGTAGGAAATACCAACACTCATTGCTGCAGTATTTTCTCCACATTCAAAATTGACTTTAAAACACGCCCCGATTCCATTGGCCCATTACTAGGATTTAAACCACGCGTGTTGGAGCCCAACAAAAGCATGAATCGGACCATGAAGTGAAATTCATTGAGGACCATCATGTGTCGGTAACGTGTAATATTATTAGCCAAGTGTACACCAATCAGGAACCATCGCATTCGCTTTATGACTTTATTGTGACATCGCCCAATGGGTATATTATTCGTGAAAACCCTCCAGTGGTGCTTTTTCATTCTGTGGCTGTCGATAGTATTAGTAATATAACATTAAGACTGGTCAATAGATATCAACAACCCATTGATCTAGATTCCACCGCACCGGTGACTTACAAGTTGGTGCTAAAGCCACTATGAAGTTTGTGTATAAAGCAACAACACCATCTAGGAATGGTGTTGCTTGTCACGCGAATACACGTTAACATCTAAGGACAAGCAGATTTTACAGTATTTGGGTTACCACGTCAACACTCATTATGAATTCTATCCTAGAGATAGCGAACCACATCGAGGAGCAACCAGGGGTGGTAAGAATTGATCTCCATTCCTATCAAGCTCAAACACCTGGACTCAATAACAATGATGAAATTCAATTTGTTATCATCAACCAAGATATTTACACCCTACCACATGAAAGTGTCATTCAGATTGAAGGTAGGCTCACCAAAGCCGATGGCTCTACACCCACCACATCCAAGTTGGCCAACCATGGTTTGGCCTTTCTCTTCTCTGAGGTGCGGTATGTCACTAACGATATCGTGTTGGATAGCACTCGAAATGTGGGTATTTCCAGTGTCATGAAACTATATCCCTCTTATAGTGAGGAAGAAGGTAAAACACTTTGCATGGCGGGTTGGTGCCTTGACTCGACCAATGACTGGATGGTACACACCGATGGGACCTTTACTGGATATTTACCTCTTAAACTGATTTTAGGCTTTGCCGAAGACCACCAGCGCATTGTGGTAAACGCAAGGCAAGTGCTTTATCTGGTGAGAGACAGGAGTGATAATAATTTATTTATTTATTTATTAATCAATGCACAAACTACAGCTATGCTAGCCCTTCACGCTTGTACAAATAACAACAAAATAACAGTTTAAGATAAAATATAAAATAAATTTAACAAATCACCAAACAAAATAAGTCCATATCAAGAGCCGTAAGAATGTCCTTGCTCGTAGCTGTGTCGTCAATGGCCAAGATGACAGTTCTAAATACAGTTTTATGTTCTCCTTCACCTGCTTCAGGAACGTCCTCTTGTTTGTTGAGATGTCCAACTCGCGTTTACTTGCTATTCTATTGTACAGGGATGATATGCGGTTTTGGAAGGATCTTTGGATTAAGGAATATTTAGTGTGCGTATGCATGATATCTTTGAGCCTGGTAGAACGGGAGGGGGCTCTTAGTTTGAAGAGTGACAGCAGGTGGTCCGAACGTTTTTTTTCTTTTTTTTTTCGTGTGGCCTCCTCAGAGGCCGAGTGCAGGTCTTCTTATTCGACGCCCGTGGGCGACCTGCGCGTCGGGATGAGAGATGGAATGGATTAAGATGAATGAAACTGGGCAAGGATGTGGAAGGAATCGGCCGTGGCCTACCAGAAGGTACCGTCCCAGCATTTGCCTGGTGTTGGAAATGGGAAACCACGGAAAACCATTTCAAGGACGGCCGACGGTGGGGCTCGAACCCACGCGTCTACCGAGTCAGCAGAGAGCTTGGTCCCATGACCTAACGCTGCGCTTTAGCCAGCTGAGCCACTGCTGCCGGTTGTCCGAACGGTAATGGCCATTTAACATTGAATGTAGGAACGACAGGTCACTCACCTGGCGTGTCGTGCTGAGGGGAGGGATGTTTATGGCCGAAAGTACCTGCTGAGTGGTGAATTGTCTAAACCTTGGCATTCTGTTCCTTACAATGGCAGCAAAGAAGGATTGAATTCTGTTAAATTTTGCTATGTTTGACAGGCAAGAACTGGTCCAAATGGGAGAGCAGTAGTTTGCAATGGGCTGGATTATTGAGAGGTAATAGAGTCGAAGAGCTGCGGGATTCGATATTTCTGTGAACCGGTAGAGTATGCCAAGGAATTTCATGGCTTTGGATAAAGAATGTTGTATGTGTTCTTTAAATCTTAGCTGACTGTCGAATATGACCCCGGGATCTCGCTGATGCGCAACTGCGGTAATGGGCCTGTCTAGTAAGGAATATGTTGTAGGTACTGGTGAATTGCGTAGGGTAATTGTTAAAAAGCTGCATTTATCTGGGTTTGATTTCAACTTCCATGTGCGGCACCAGTCGGACAGAGCATTAAGTGAGGACTGAAGTAGTGCGGCGTCGGCAGGTGTCTTAATTTCCTTGAAAATCTTGCAGTCATCTGCGAAGAGTAGGGTATCGGCTGTGTCAGAGAGTTTAGATGGTAGGTCATCCATAAATAATGAAAATAAAAATGGGCCAAGGGCACTGCCTTGTGGGACGCCGGAGAGCATAGGTAGCCAAGGGGATGAAGTGCCTGATATTACGACTCTCTGTTGTCGGTTCTGTAGAAAGCCGGCGAGGAGTGTTAGGAGATTGCCATGTATATTGAACCGTTCAGCGATTTTGTGGAGTAGTAGAGTATGGTCTATTGAGTCAAATGCTTTCGATATATCTACGTAGCAGATATAGAGCTGGGATGTTTCTGCAATGGCATGTGTTGCATAGCTGTGGATAGTGGCCAAGTTAGTGAGGCACGAGCCTCCAGGAAGGAAGCCATGTTGGCTGGTTGAAATATATGGTAAGGTAAAAGACAGGAGACGTTGGTGGATTATTTTTTCAAATATGAAGGATCGTGTGGGTAGTATAGAGACTGGTCGGTACGATGATACGTTCTTTTTGTCCCCAAATTTGAATATAGGGACAATGTTGGCCTGTTTCCAGGCAGTGGGAAAATAGCCCTTGGCAAAGCACCTGTTGAATAGATTGGAGAGCGGTGTACAGAGAACAGTGGCTGTGTTTTTCAGGAAGATGGGACCAATATTATCGGGACCGGTAGCTTTGTTGGTGCGGAGAGATTGAAGTAGACTGAGGACTTCATAATCCACTCAAGGGAGCTGACAATGACCCCATAGATTCAAAAATTCAACTACAACGCTTGCTATGGAAAGTGCCCCATGTGACCCTTGACGATAGCAAAAAACTGGACATACTCAAGATGGTAAAGCGAGATATGCCTCTACCCATGGAATTTAGAAGCTGGGCACTCCATGAGTACCCGCTATTGCCAACCACCAACACACACAGTTGGTCTGTAAAAACAGCTCGCTATACAGAGAGACCTCTCTACATGATCGTGGGTTTTCAAACGAATCGCAAGTATCAACAAACAAAAGATGCCACGCAATTTGATCACCTGCAATTGAAAAATGCACGTCTTTTCCTCAACGGAGCTGTGTTTCCCTATGAAGGACTGGATTTGGATTTTTCAAAAAATAAGTTTGGCCCCCTGTACGACTTGTTTTCTAAATTTCGATGGTCGTATTATCAAAAAAAGAACGGCCCCATGCTGCTACCCCAAGCGTTTAAGGCAAGGGCACCACTGATTGTCTTTGACTGTTCTTACCTGGAAGAGTCTGTCATGCCATCCAATATTGACATTCGACTAGATTTTGAAACGCATGACAATGTACCAGCCAATACGACAGCCTACTGTTTGATTATTCATCACAAACATGTCAACTATTATCCACTGTCCAACCAAGTGACGAGTGTATAAATAACAGGTCAACCCACGTCAAGCCGCTCAGTCATGCCTTGCTTTAAAGCCTCAAGAGAAGTCACATCCATGAATTTAAACTCTGAGGAACAACGTTTCAAGACTTTTGCAACATGGCCAGTGCCTTTCATAAACCCTCAAGCATTAGCGGCCGCTGGATTCTACTATTTAAAAACAAGAGATGAAGTGAAATGTGCCTTTTGTCCCATCATCATAGACCAATGGCAAGAGAGCGATGAACCCATGCAGGAACATCAGCGCTGGTCACCTGCCTGCCCCCACCTGTGCAGAATGGAGGTGGGAAATATACCCTGTCATTCAAGCTATCCCTCACTCGTGCCTCTGAGTGATGAAAAAAAAAAAGTTACGATACGTGTGGACTGTATGGTGTCCATGGTGCTTCGGCGTGCAGCTCACCGTCAAAAACGCCTAGTTTAGAGACATTGGGATATCATCGGTGTTATGGACGTTACAAACACAAGAGACTATATTGTTGTATCAGTTGGTATTGTTCTTATCCCAAAATGACAAAGGTCTGTAAGACGTGTTATGATAATAAAATGATGTAATTCTTAAATTCTTATTTTTTTCATGTCCCCCTGTCCTACCCCAACCTCACTTTTTTTTTTAAAGTAGCAAGGCAGGTAAGTCCATGTCATGACCACACCTTAGTCATTGATTGTCAGTCAGTCGTCAGTTGAACTTGGTCCAGGCAAGCGGCAACATGTTGCGCACACTCATTGTGGATTGCCAAGTATTTAAAATTGGTGACAACAAATTTATATTTAAAAAAGTGGCCATTATCGATTGTACCACGTTTTGGATATCATAAGCTACGCATTTGCTATTTAAACCGCCGCATGCTTTTGATTAGTTGTGTGAAAAAGACCGTAAACAAACCCAGTGGATTGAAAATCATAGGCAACTAGACTGGAATCAAGGAACCATTTCCAATAAATATTTGGACGTGGTCATGAAAACACACTTGTCCTCAGCCAATGTGGTATTTGTGAAAGGTAATGAAAAACGTGAATGGTTGCAACCATTTTTGGCGTCTTACTGTCAATGTATCGACCTCATGGAGTTGGGCTGCCCCTCCCTGGAAACGCTCATGGATACTTGTTCCTGTGACATTATTACTCATACAGCCCTAGCGCGTGCGTGGCATCTCTTTCATAGGTTAACCACCCATGCGTGCTGTTAGGGACCTACGCCTACCCAGTGTAGGTATAACCAATAAAACAAATTGAATGAAACGCTCAAGACTTCTCATAAGAAAACTTTATATTCTAGTAACCGCCATTACAACATTTCACGGCCTTGTGTATCAAAGCTCTCAACAACAAGAAAACACAAAAGTCATGGAGTAAAGAGTAATCGTCCGTGACATCCTCCCACCTTTGATGCAAATCAAACACAATGTTCATAAACAGAGACGGGAAGAAATTTTAACTCTTCTTCCACTCCTGGTGAAGTTGCGACTTCTGAGACTTACTGCCTCCGGAACTGCACCACTAAGTAAGAGCACCTCCTCACTCCCACCTCCAGCCTCCAAAGGATATAGGTGTCTCGTAGGTCGGAGGAGTTCTCCTGAGGATGTCTTTACCCTAACTACTCGGGTCACTTTGTCTTTACCTGGAAGTGAAGCTGTCACTCTCCCCAGGGGCCAGTCTATCCTTCTCTTGTCATCACTACCAATGATGACTACATCTCCTACCTTCCACTGATGGTCAGACTCCTTGCCCGATGAACTGCATAGAAGGCTACCCAGATACTCCAGTCGGAATCTCCTCCTCAGCTCACCCCTTAACTGTTGAAGATATTGAAACCTTTTGGTGAGATTAACTTGATCTAGCATGTCTAAATCAGGAGTGCCAACCACGGGAATGTCCTGAAGAAACATTGATGGAGTCAGAGGTACCAATTCATCACAGTTTTCTGAAATGTAGGTAAGGGGCCTCGAGTTGATTACCGATTCACTATCAGCAATCACAGTCAATAGTTCTTCATATGTCAAGATAGCTTTGCCTAAAACACGCCTTAATAATTTCTTGACCATTTGCACAATACGTTCCCAGAATCCACCCCACCAAGGGGCTGAAGGAGGACTAAATTTCCACTCGATTCTATCAACTGATACTTCCACACACAATTTTTTCCAGTCAATGAAGCCAAACAAATTGTTGGTGCCAACAAAGTTTGTCCCGTTGTCACTATAAATCACACGAGGCCTTCCTCGTCGGGCTATAAAACGCCTAAGAGCTAACAGAAACCATTCAGTGGACAAAGTCATGACTAATTCAAAATGGACCGCTCTCACTACGGCACATGTAAAAATCACAATCCAAGCCTTGTTTTTGCATTTTAAGTATAGCGGTCCAGCAAGGTCCACTCCCACTACCTCAAATACACCTGCATCTCTCACACGATCTTCTGGAAGGGCTGGCGTTTCCGGAATTGTCTTTTCCATTTCGAATTTCCTGCACTGGGTACACTTCCTGATGACTTTGCGAATGGTTCTTCTTCCCTTTGGTATCCAGTAGTGCTCCCTGAGTATAGCAAGTAAAATCTGAACACCAGCATGAGAGGCTCTCAAATGATGATCTCTGATTATCATCTCAGTCAAAGGGTGCTTTGATGGCAATAACACCGGCGCACGGAAATCATATTCATCCTTTCTGTTGGTAATTTTTGTCTTAATCCTGAAGAGACCCATCTGGTCTTAAAAAAAGCAGAATGTTTTCTGGTTGTCCCTTTCGGTAAACTTCTCTTCCTGAACTAATTTCAGCAGTCGTTTCTCTGCCATTGAAATTTCGAGACAATCTAATTCGGAAGCAACATTTGTCACTACGTCCTTCCTTGCATTGTTGACGAACCGTAACATCCAGGCCACCATTCTGACGATTCTAGAGTACTTGGAAAAATACCTCAAATACCAGTGTTTTTCCTGGGAGACAAGCATGGTACTGGTAACATGGCCTTTTCTTCTTTCTTCATCGACCTCCTCTTCATTAACTTTTATAATGCGCGTTGGCCAGCTGTTTTCTTCCAACTTTAACCCAGTGGGTCCCTCCGACCAACGAGAAGAAATCAGCTGCAACGTAGAGCAACCTATCGAAGGTAGATCGGCTGGGTTGTCCGTCCCTGGTAGATGAAACCAACGCTTTGGGTTAGTTAATGTTCTAATTTCTTTAACTCGGTTAGTGGCGAACACTCACCAAGCTTCCTCCCTTCGTATCCAACATAAAACAGAAGACGAGTCACTCCAGTAGTATTCCGGGACGTTCGTTAGATTCAAGCTTTCCTTTACTGTAAAGGCAAGACGTGAGCCTATAGTGCAAGCTAATAGCTCCAGTCTCGGTATGGTCACCTTCTTGAGTGGTGCTACCTTGGATTTTGCTGCGACCAGTTGCACTTCAAATTCTTTCCCATTGAATGATCTCAAGAAAATAACAACCGCATAAGCCACTTGACTAGCATCATAAAATACATGCAAACTCCAAGACGATCTGCCTCACAATTAGAAAATCTTCTAGGCACTTTAATCTCAGCAATAGAGGACAGTTCATGTAACCATTTATTGAGTTTGCTTTGGGCGTCTTCACTCAGTGGACTATCCCAAGTTATTTTCTCTCTCCAACTTTCCTGAAGCAAAACCTTTGGCACAATGGAAACCGGACAAGTAAATCCAATTGGATCAAAGATACTTCGAGCTACCGACAAAACTGTCCTCCTTGTGAGAACATCAGATTCATTTAATTTTGCTACTTTACAAGCCAAAGTGTCAGCTACTGGGTCCCATCACAAACCCAAAACGGGTGTCACTTCGGGAACCTCATCCTCCAGACTCAATCTGGTGTGCTCCCATCCTCGGAGGTCAAATTTTCCTTGCGACAGTAACTCTCTAGACTCATCCACAAATTGTTTGAGTTCTTCCTCTGTGTTCAAGGAAGTGACACAATTGTCTACATATAGTGAGGTTCTTAGTTCATCTGCTGTCTCAGTGAAACATGTACCGTTTTTCAGATGACTGTCCAATATGGCTCCAAGTAGAAATGGACTACAGTTCACTCCGAAAACGACCCGTTTGTGGCGGTATATTTTAAGAGTCCCCTCAGTGAAGTTCTCCCACCATAGGAATTTCGGAAAGTTTCGATCATTCTCAGAGACTGAAATTTGAAGAAACGCCTTCTTAATGTCTGCGATCACACCTATCCTGTTTAAACGGAACCGGTTCAAAATAGAAGGAATTACTTCCAACAAATTAGGACCCTTTTCCAGACAGTCATTGAGTGAAAGTCCTCCTTTCGATTTACATGAAGCATCAAACACCAGCCTCACCGCTGTACTCGACCCTTCCTTGAAAACTCCTCGGTGTGGTAAATAATACCCAACATCCTGAGAGCCCTCCTGACCAACTTCTTCGCTTATCCCTTCCTGTTCCCAGTCCTGAAGCACCAGCTGGTACTTCTCAAATTTGTCTTCCTTGATCAAACGGTGTGTTACAGAAACCAGTCTTTTTAACGCAACTTCCTTGTTGCCTGACAATAACTGCTGATCTTCATTCCACGGAAGTGTGACTTCATATCTTCCTTCCTCATTGATCTTAACGTTTTCTTGGAAATGTTTCAATGTTGCAATTTCAATTTCCTTCTTCGATAGTGTTTCAGCAGGATCACCAATTCCAATGGTTTCCAGGTTCCACAGTTCACCCAAAGAAGCAGTTCTCACAAACAGAGAGTTCACCATGGACACTGTGCTATCGTTTTCAGTTGTCTTCCAAAGCTGACCCATCACTGTCCAACCAAATGTAGTCCTAACAGCTACCAATCCAGACTTCAACTTGATTGTGTCCCCAGTCAATAAACTATCCACAGTGGCTGCGCCGATTAGTAGTCCAATCTCCGATGGCTCTGGGCCAAAATCAGAGAGCCAGATTTTCTTTTCTCTGATCTCATCCATCCAAGGGCCCCGGTTTAACCGTGGGATTACACCACAAAATTCCTTTTGTCCCAACACCTTTATTTTTCGAGAAATTGAATGACGTAGGTCGTCTATATCTATCTCATATAGATTATGATCATTGGCACTGATTGAAGCACCCCCAAAAAGCCTGTGTTCAAATTTTTCAGTCTTTGATGGAATATACCCCATTTCCACAGCAATCTTCTCTAACAGATAGGATCTCTGCGAGCCTGTATCTAACAACGCCCGTACTGTTTTTTCTCTCCCTTGATGAACCAACCTAACTACAAGAGTTTGCAGCAGTACTTCCGAAACATCACTAGTTTGTGTATTAAGGGTTGTAGTTGGGACACCAGGCAATTTTGAGCCCCTTCCCTGGTGCTTCTCCTCACCTTTATAATCCCCCCTATTTACATCTAATTTTGGGCACATAATAGCTTCATGTTTACTACTGCACTTCAGTTTCGTAATACAATTTGCAGCCCTATGTCCAACCTTCAGACACAAAAAACAAGCCTTGTTTTCAGATAGCCTTTTACGTTTGTCCCCGAAGTTCATTTCTTGAGCAAGATAACACCTCTTACTGTTATGTGTTTATTTACAGAAGACACACGTTAAACTGTTTCCTTCACCTTTACCAGCAAAGAGAACAATAGCAGTTGCTAAACTACTCTCTTTCCATTCTTTAACTTTAGCACTCTTTGTTTCACTAGAAACTCCAAAACCAGCTTGAGCAAATGTAATCCTCTCTTCACTTTCTACTTCACCCTTCAGAAAACCAAGTAATGCAGTCAGTTTGTCGGCATGTCCATTGTCTTGATCCCTCATAGCCGTTGACGAACTCCTCATCCAGACACGTAACACTTCCTCAGGCAAGCAGGATTCTACTAGAGGGAAAAGCATTGACCCGTACTTATCTCGGGTAACACCTATAGACTCCAAAGCTCTCAGTTGTGCTTCCAACTTGTCATATAGACTAGCAAGTTGAGTCTTCTTCCTTGTTTGAGAAACATTTTTCACTACAAGACTTATGAGTTCCCTTACATAGAACTCAGTCAATAAATCCTCCCTTCCAAATCTGCCCTGAAGAGATTCCACTGCTTTAGGGTAATTTTCAGCAGTAGGGGGGAAACTGGCAACTACTTCTCTAGCGCGACTATCAACTTTCGTGGAATGGATCAAGTATTGGAATTTGTCTTCGTCCTCAATTTCAGAGTCCTCGTGTATGCGCCGAAATTGTCCCCAAAATTCCAACCAATTTTTAATCTCCCCATCGAATTTCATGAGTTCTATTTTAGGTAGTTTCAACTGCCTTTTGGTTTTATTCCCATTTGATAGGACCGATCTTGCTGACACCACTGCCAATACATTGGAATTAGCCTGCAACCGTAGAGCATACTTCTGTCTTGCATCATCCAATCTGTCTCGAAAACTGTCTACATATTCGTACTCACGGTCATACTCGTCCCCTTCCTTTTCCAGCAACATACTTAAAACTTTCTCGTCCAACGGTGCCACCTCCGTTCCTAACCTCTCCAATTTGGTTAGCAAGGACTGTAAGGTGTCGTCGTCCACGCCGTCTTGAACTTCTTGATTTAAGTTTTGCAAAAGCGCATTGTACGTCTTCGTAAAAGTCGCTCTTACCGGCTTCCGCGCTTTCATTAACTTCTCCATTTCCAATACGAACACAGAACAGGAACACGCGGTCTTTAAATCAACACAATCTTCAAGTTGTTTGAATTAATACTCCATCCTGGCAAGGTCGCCAAAATTTTGTTAGGGACCTACGCCTACCCGGTGTAGGTATAACCAATAAAACAAATTGAATGAAACGCTCAAGACTTCTCATAAGAAAACTTTATATTCTAGTAACCGCCATTACAACATTTCACGGCCTTGTGTATCAGAGCTCTCATCAACAAGAAAACACAAAAGTCATGGAGTTTGGTGTATGTCGAAAGTTGAGATTTGTCAATGATGCGAGTGCTTGACCATGATGATGCTGCAATGTGTTTATGTGTGTTTTGAGAAACATCGAGGTCTACGACTACTGCAGGTAAGACTGTTTTTACAAAAATAATGTCTATTCACCGCTACATTTTAAAGGAAAAAAATACTATCGACAAAACAAAATGAGTATATAAGTGAAAATTTCCCCCTCCCCACCCACCCTACCTCACCGTGTTTGCTCTGGTCATACATACACACCAGCTTTCTCTCTACTCACACAACCATACCTGTCTTTTTGGGAACAAACACAACCACTTTATTTATTCCCAAAAGCACATTCTCGACATGCACACTGATCCCAAAAGAACTTTTTTAAGTTAAAATTTTACCATTGAAAAAATATATAAATACTAGCCATTAAAGTTACTAAAAAGTACTATTACTCATTTCATATTTACCAACACTACAACTTTGTACAGCTTTAAAAGAATCAAACTATATACTGTGCCCAATTAGACACGGCTGACTGGCATCGAACCGGGGTCTTTAACAAAGAAGACCAGGCCCATGATTCTGCGCAGAATCGAATCATTGATCTCTGAGGGGGAACAGCCTTAGTGAACCCGAGGAGCGATGAGTTATATCTGCATATAATTATAACAGCATGATTTCACGGCCAGAACGGGAATATTATAGCTTTAAAGGTGGATTATTGCAGAAAATTCAAGCCTATGTTCGTTTTAGATGCTAGAGCTCAAGAAAGCAAGCCAGCTTGACATTTTGACAAAGCGATGTTGAATGTGGGCGGAGTAGACCTGGTGCCTAGGTACTACTTTCGACATGGCTGGAGGCTGAAGGTCGTGATTAACGACTGAGAAAATCCCCCTTCGACAAGGTGAAACAGAGGAGTGGGGGTGGTCGCCCACAGAAATTGATTAATTACGACCAAATGGAGCAATGAATTGAGATGAAACTTACACCCAGATGCATGTATTCTAGGGAAGATAATTTAGGAGAGTTCTCACGCCTAAATTAAAGCCTGCATCTATAAAGGAACCTCTGCACAGACATAATCCGCTACAAGGATTTGTAAAGGAGCCGAGGGGAAAACCGGGATAGCATCATGACGCCGTGGAAGAAAGCAATTAATTATAATTAATTGGCCGAAGCGATTGCCTGCACGCGAGTGATTTTGGAACCTCCATGAATAGACAAACAAGGATCATACTTCACTTTTTCTGAAAATGTATTATATCAAGAAGAGAGTCGCTCCTGGAAATCCAGTGAACTACTTTTCATAAGGAAGCTTTATATGGGAGATGCTGGAGCAGGGAAGTCAGTTCGTCTTGACTCAACCCGTGGGGTAACACGTTGTCGGATCACGCAAGAAAGTGCGCGGGATTTATAAAGTATTGACGCTCAAAAGTACTTGCAGTGAACAATGAAAGGCATATCATGCAGCTTAATAACAGTAATTCTGCATAATATAATAATTAGTCTACAGCAGACGTATAAGCAACAGCATACGCGAGTATAGAATCAGTACAGCGTACAGATAATTTAGGATGATGTTTACAGACAACGGACATAAACTCAGGAAGTGTTATCATGGGTAAAATAACATATTACGGTAATGAACACTACAGTTACGGGAGCCTGGGAGGCATCACAAGTAGTCATGTCCCAGGATTGAACAACTTTGCAGTAGAGGAGACATAAATTGTAGGTGACGGGAGTCGAACACACACACGCAAAATAGACTTTCAAGGAGACCAGCGGTTGTCAGGAGTTAGCTGCATCGCATCTCTGAGGTCAGGCGATAGTGGGAATCCAATCAAGGATCCATGTGTGGAAATTGTGCGAGAATTATGTATAAAGTTATATTACAGTGATTTTTAAAAGTGTTTATGTTTATATGGTAAAAGAATGTGTATTGTGTCAAAGTGAAAATGCCAGTAGTGAAAAATATAATTACCATGTGTAAAGTTTATGCAATGTGTCGTGTGAAAAATATCATGATGGCTTAAAAACAAGCATCATGGCAGGCAAGAGGCTGGCATGCTGGACCAACCCAGCTAAAATGAAAGTGAGTACAAATTTAATATGTTGACATGATTTAATAGCTCACCATACAACGAAGCATTCCCTCAAAGATTAAGAATTAACAGTCATTTATGTACGAGATCACATCCCTCGTATTTTGGTAAAAATATGGCTTTGAGGATGATTTGTTTACGGCCATTCAGGCGTAAGACATTGATGAAAGTAACGGTAACGTTAAATAATAATAATAATAATAATAATAATAATAATCTGGGGTCTGCAACAATAATAAATAAATAAATAAATCGGCAGGTCAGGCCTATAGTACGTGCAAAGTGTGTCATATCTAGCGTAAGAATACTGTGTTATTGTAAACAGTAAGAAAGAAAGTTAAATATCGAGATAAAGAGAGCTTTTCAGTGTCATTGAAATGTTAAATAAATGTTTTATTATGGTATATTATACAGGGCCATTAAGATAGTTAATGTATGCCAGTAAATTTATACTTGTTTTTGAGCTACGTAGAACTTTGGCTTATGAGGAGAGGTATAGAGGACGTGAGTGCTTTAAGAATTGAGTCATCTGAAAGAAATATTGTTTGAGCCGCGTTCAGCGAGCATGTAACGTAGAATCAAGAGATTTACGTCAATAAGATGCGGGGATCATCCGAAAATAGCTTGCGCGATGGCGAGTCTAGTAGGCAAAATCTTCGATGATATAGTATTGCCTTAGAGCATACATGTGTATTCGCAACAGAGTTGGGACAGAGTCTATCTGTATCCACTGTTCGCAGAGTCTTCGCCACCAGGGATAAATGCTAGAGACCCTAGGTAGGCCCATATATTAATTGATCTGCCCTGAGAGTTAAGACTAATGGTTCTTCGCGTAGGAAACGTTGATTTCCTCTTGTTATATGCATGCCGTCCAGTGAGAGAACTGTGAAACTCACTTGAGATGCGCGCAAAAGCCACTGATGTCGACCACAGAACGGCAAAGCTATTTCGTGATCCATCCCTTGCCTTGAATAGTAATTAGGAGCCGAGATGAGCCCATTAAATACTCTAAATGTAGGTATTAAATAATTAGACTCGATTCATAAGGACACGACCCATTCAGGGTACCTCTGGCACTGCTGCACCATTGAGTGAACTTGACCGTGCGGGGAGTCAGACGGGGTAGCAGGTATAGTCCACTAACCCGCCGGCCATCTTGCCGAGGCCAGCCCCGACTAATTCATTGTTCGCACGGAAAGGAAGTCAATAGACCTGATCCTTTTATTTTAAGATTGTAGTGGGGCACTGAAGAATCTCGAAATTTTGAAAAGTAATTCAGATGTGCTTGATATGATGATATCAATTGAATTAGATGCACTATTTCCATACATATGCAATGTTGGAATGAAGTAATCGGATAACATTTGGCCGAGTTATTCTCTGAGGAGGAATTAACTGCACCAAATAAATAGAGGCATTTTTGTAAAGTGTATTGCCCAGTTCACACTAATTTATTCATACGGGTAGCGTAATTTGAATGAGATGACACGTTTGTAACGATAATGTTTTGACCAGACCCAGAAAATCGTTGTATGGTGAAGCTATAAAAATATCTATATCTATGTGTATTTTGGAGGGGGAAGTGTACCACTTCAGCGTTTGAAATTTATGAGAAAAAAACGATTCGCGCGAGACAACACTTATTAAACAAGGCATAAGCTAATGAATTAATGTTATTTAAAGTAAATGTCCCGTGTAAAACGCATAAATGTTTAATAATTGCAGATTTAATGTCATTTAAATATAATTTGTGTTTATTGTGTTGTGATATTCCAATTTGTGTTAAATTGTGCCACGTGAAGAACAATATGGACACTCGCAAATGTCGATGAGTATCAACAATAGGATGTTTTGGATAGAATTGAGTGCGGTGAAGCACTAATTTTGAGGAGAAGAGACTCACGGATAATTTTGATTTTTTTTGTGAGAAATAAATGTAAAGTATTTTTTTGTGTTTTATGTTGTTTTGCCATGAATTACTATCATTAAATGTTATATTTAAGAATATGTAGTTTATTTCGAGTAGAGTAGTCACCTAACAGACTCAAATCCTGAATATGTGCTCGTATAGTGGGATGAACGCCCCATACCTCGAAAGACCGTGAGTTAGCTGGGATACGAACACATGTTCCATATGATGACGATTGGGTCCAATACCATTTTCCAATTCCCAACTCGGTTAAATTTAAAATAAAAATAAAAATAAGGTTTCATAGAACTTTTAAAAGAGCAAAAGGTCCAAGTGGGTTGCCACTATTTACAAAATATACTATTTACAATGACAAAAAACAACAACAATATTTACAAAATACTAAATCTACGAGTTACAAAAAGCCATGTCCCTAAACAAACAAACAAACAGAAAAATCACACCTCCTCCTCCTTGCGGTCATAACCCCAGGGCAGGCTGGTAAGCAAGTCATCAGCCCACACACGTTTGTTATCCATGGAGGCGAAGGTGCGTTTTCTCTGTTCTACAAGATACAAATGATGGTTGCTGGATTGTATCCTGCACTGTGTATGGGACATAGCTTTGCCAGTGCGTAAAACCGCTAAGTAATCGTCTACACGTAGCGATTTTACCACTGCCCTACCTACACCTTTTGCTCTTTTGGCTTCCTTACAGTCTAGTGTGCGATAAGCACACATTTTCGAAGCCAAACTTACGAATTCCGTCATAATGGAATCACCGCATTCATCTTTTAAATCACCCATATCCTTCTTGTTTTTATGGGCAGCTGAAAGATGTTGTCAGCACTATACGAAGAGGTGTCGAACCAGTCACTATGCTGCCTCATGACGTCATAGGGGTTGCAGTGGCGAATGTGGTAAATGAATGAGTCCGTATCCATATACAAAAGAGATACGTCCTCAAAATGGCGTTTCGCAAACTCATAGTGGAATCGATACATGACCGATTTAGAAAAGTCTAAAATGACTTGGCCCAAGTGAATGGGCTTATCCATGGTCAGGCTGGTCCTACTCAATTCAATAGTGGCCAAATCCTCATCGATAATGTTGATCGATTTGAAATTTGGCTTGGCAATGTACCGCCGGGCACCTCACTGCCCCTCCCAGACATTCACCAATTTAATGTCGCGGAATTTGCGGTCATTCAACCATGTACTTGCCATAGATGCAGTTGTTCATTAATTTTAAAAAAAATTCAAACTGCTGTGTTGCCATTTGTCGGTGCTCTGTGTTGAGTCGCATGTATGGCTCGAGCCATCCTTTTTGTGCAAAAGAAATACCTCTATGTATTTTCTTCAACACTAAGCCTTGGGCGAGGCATTGCACCAACATTTGGATATGTAGCACATACCGATTTTTGTTGTAAAGTGTGCCCATGAGTTTTTCAATTTTCACTTTACTTTCGGGGGGAACCATTTGCTCAAGGCAGAATGGGAAATCGGCATGTTCATCATACAAGAATGAGGGATATTCAATATCCACTTCTAAGACATATCCACGGCCTGTTCTTGGCTAGCCATGTTTACATCAAATTATGACACTTGTTTCTCTGTCAGCCAAGCAAACTTCCCATAGGGCAAAGGCTGACTCAAGGCGTAACCATACAAATTATTCACGTCATAGTACATTAAGAATGATTCCGGTTTGTCTGGTGAATAATCAGGCATGTAGACATTGTTCGCTTCGGCATGGCGTTGGTCAAGCGACACAAAGCCGCCACGAATGCCCTTTTCAAAAAATAGAACCATGTCTACATCAGTGAGTAAATCCAATTCCACTTGAGTGTATTTCAAAGCGGCATCGAACGAGAGCCCAGGACTCGTATAATAGTGAGCCGGGTCAAGACCATAAATGTGCTGACACAACTCACGGAATTTTTGAAACACATGAGTGAGCAGCAATACATCCAGTTTTAGGTAAAGCATAGCATATTCACCTAGCGTGTTGGTATCAAACACTCGCCAAACTTGATATGCATGTGCATAGTCTTCATCGGAAACGGTACTGTGTGTTAGTTTCGAGTAAATTTTATCTTGTGGTGGGAGTTTTCTTTGCATTAACACGTCCCAGCTGTTGCAGAAATCATATGGTAATATACCTTTCCGAATGCACAATTGAAATTGCTCAAGATCATTAAAATGCGTTCTAGTATTTTTTAATTCCTCCTCATTCAAGCCATTCACAAGACTGTCTAGCGAGGATGCCATAAACTTAAAGGAATCCAAAAATCGAATTCTAAAGTCACTCAACCGCCATGTCAGGGCTGTAAAACGCTCATGGTTTTGGGGAATAATGGTAAACGATCCCTTGTTGACATGACCCAATTCACGAATCAAAAACTGAATGTCATAATTTGCCAGATTGTGGAAAATGACACTAATGAATCGAGGAGCTGGAAAGTTCAAATTGCATTTACTATGTGCAGCTCCACGAAACTCCCCCGTAAAGTGCGAGTGGTCTCTGAATTTTTCCTCTCCACTTAAAATACAAACTGCTGTGTTGCCATTTGTCGGTGCTCTGTGTTGAGTCGCATGTATGGCTCGAGCCATCCTTTTTGAGCAAAAGAAATACCTCTATGTATTTTCTTCAACACTAAGCCTTGGGCGAGGCATTGCACCAAATATGGCTTGTCGTGGCATGCTCATACTGCTGCTGCTGTTCTGGAGATAGGCTCACGGGTACTGGGTGGTCCAGTAATTCCTGTACATCATGAGCTAACTATAAAAGTTCATCCAAAAACCATCTGGCACAATCTGGTCCCTCACGGTATTTGTAAACGGATTGTGTGGGGTCATAGGCACACACGACATTAAATCCTATGGCAAAAGGTTCATGTTTTTGAATGGGTGTGGTTGAGCTGATGGTGGGATCTGATTCACATCCCGCCATGGGTGAGGTGAGTGCTTCGAAATCTGCATATACCACATAGGGAACAGTGTCACGCTTATGAATGTCGTTAAACTTTAACACAGCCTTGTCCCCTTGTGGCAATATCAGTCTCACCGCTTCCTGAGAAACGCAATCTACCCTATGGCGTTCCAAAATCGTAGGGGTTTTTTCGAAGCTATTGTTGGTGGTGTTTTAATAAAGCTAGACCCAGCATTCAACGGGTTGAATTGACAGATGTTGATTTGCAAATGATGAATTTTGTCTAACACTAAACCACTGGGTCCTTGTTGCAGTTTATCAAATTTTGATAGCAAGGCATTCACCACATGGCTTTGATACCACTCGTTCAGATTATTGGCTGTCAAAAGCTCTTGCATTTTACTGCCAATATAAAATGTTTTTTATGCTCACCGTCCTTGTTTTTATATATGAAATCGCACACGAGTTGTGTATTGACTTTTAAAGCCGTATGCAACCTTCGTGCTGCACAAATTTGTTCTTGAAAATTTTCGAAACAAGATTCTACAAAGTCTTTTGGATTTAAACTCTCTCTAATATTCACCACGCGGCCTCAACAAACGCGTTTCTTAAAACAGGACTCAAGAGGTTCCCAAGTTAATGTATCGCTAGCAGTGGCAAAAGACATGATTTTTTTTATAAAAACAATCTCACCCTAGTTTTCAACGGTAGACTGCCTGGTAAACAATGGTCCCAAACACACACTAAAAAAAGAAATAAAATAAACCACCATAAGTAAATCCATTTCAAATAGCATCTTTCAGAGACAAACATTCTTACCTGGGTTTTGTAAAAAGCAATGCTTTTCCCTTTTTCTAAGGTCGAGTGGAATGGTTGTGTCTGTGTGACACTCCGTCTTGTCCTCTTTTACCCCAACAGGTATGCAAAATATCTAAAACAAAAATAACAATCCATCAATAAAATTGCAAACCAATTATAATTTAAACATTAATTAGTATTAAAATAAACTAAACAGGGTTGATCCCACACATACCTCAAATATTTAATGTATGCAATGGGGGTCACTAAATCAGTGTTGAGCACACGAATCTGTCCACTTTTCACACGGTTAATATACAGCTTATGTGTGTGTGTGTACACTATAGACATCAACACAGGAATGAGAGACAAGGCGCTTTGACAAGCTGAATACTCTCTTACCTCACCTATCTCCACTCCTCTGGCTCTCCCCCCTCGCCCCTCACCGTTCTGCAGTGGTCACGTGATTTCCTGTTGCATGTCTCGGTTTTCCCTCGCCCCTTTCCTCTCTGCGGGGCCCCTGCCTGCTGCTACTGCTCAGCTCGCCTGGCTAGCCGTTATCACCTTTTTTACAGAGTTGACACATGGTTCCACCAGCTATATTACGACAGCAGTGTTGTCAGCTTGACTGACATTCCATTCTGTTAGCCGACTAGCCATGCCTCAAAAAGATATTCTTTCCGTTCTGGCCGCCAGTCAGACATAGAAAAAACATGTTCTGTTGTTTACAACTTTCCCTCATATCATTATGAATTTTGCCTGGTTACTGGTCAGTGTTTACTAACCTGTTTTAAAGATCACCATGAGGGATTTTCGAAAATATTCACCTTCATTCGTTCGTCATAGGAAATTATCGGAAAGTGACCCCTCGTTTGGCCATACATCGCCCCCCTCGAAATAGCTATTTCCAGTATTCACCATGACCAGTCATAGCCTCGTTGCAACACACGCCCAGCGCTACCGGCTCTCTGTCAACACGCTTTATAAAAAAATAAAAATAAAAAAAGCTTCAACGTGCCTAGTTTTTGTCCTAGAGACTTGACATTTATTTTCATGGTAGAGGGGGTAGGGATCTTTCATTTATGTCAAACAAACTTATTTGTCAACATGTTAGTTTCCAAAATAGTAAAAATTCTAAATTTAAGGGTTTTCAAAAATCTCAAGACTAATAAAAAGTATTATTATAAAAAAAGAAAGGTGTTAGAGACCATTTGTTTGAACTATTGAACAACGTTCTATCATGTTTGGTTTTCAAACTATCGCCTACTTTTAAAAACAAAAATTTTCAATTTTTTTAGAAAAATAACGAGTGGTCTATAGGAAAGAAGACGTCAGCTCGAGTCCAACGACACCTCATTTGTTAAAATCCGACCATCCGTTCGCCAATGATCACCAAAGTAGTCAATCATTTTTCCCCTCCTACACCCTTGAATCTTGCTACTCACCTAGAGGGCATACCCACCTTTCATTAACGTCAAACAAAATTTTCCCCAAAATTCACCGTTTCCAAAACAGCGCCAATCCAAAAAACAAACATTTTCAATTTTTCTTTTAAATACCAACACATATGCTTAGCCAAGAGAACGTCATCCCAACGCCAACAATACCTCGTTCGTTAAAATCCGACCAGGCGTTCGGGAGATATCGGCCAAAGTTTATATGAAAGTAGGGGGTGGAGTAGAATCGGCCTTACCACACTACAGCACAGTTTTAGTCCTAGAGGCTTGAAATTTATTTTGCGGGTAGAGGGGGTCAGGGCCATTCATTTATGTCAAACAAATTTTTTTGTAAACTCTTTAGTCTCCAAAATATAAATATTTCAAAATTGAACTTTTTAAAAAAATGTAAAAAATAAAAACGTTTTATTATAAAAAAACAAAGGACAAAGAGACCGTTCGTTTAAGCTATTGCAGAACATTCTATCATGTTTGGTTTTCAAACTACTTTCGAAAACAAAAATTTTCAAAAAAATCAAAAATATAACGATTGGTCCATAGAAAAGAGGACGTCAGCCCGAGTCCAACGATATGTCGCATGTCAAAATCGGACCATGGTCTCGCGATAAATCCACTAATATAACATGGACGCCCCGCGACGCCAGGCGTCGAGTGCGATAGAACTGTCACCACTCCCCTACTATTGGGAATCCAAAAGCACTTTGGCAAACAAATTTACAACGCCAACACTTTCTTTGATTGGCTTTGCAACGCAAACTGGGTACAGCTAGTAATATATATATTTCAACTATATTTAATTATTACTATTATTATTATTATCTCATATATATTCACGTTCTACGCACGAATGTGTATAATTTAGGGCTTTTACATTGTTAACTTAAATTGTGATGATTGAACAGCTGATGCTGATCAGACTGCTTCAGTGACAGAGTCACAGGGTGATTATTAAACGCGTAAACATTTTATTAATTTCTTAAATAATTACTTTTTTGTAATGACATTGTTTATGAACATTTATAGCACAGATAGAAGGACTATCTGACGTATGATTTATTTTATTTTACTTGCTTTTATTTCTATTGGTGATATGGAGTTTATTGTTTGTAATTTTTTGTAATAAATCCCAGGCACTATTATTTTGTTTGCCTGTTCGGTTTTTATAAATCTGATCACCTTTTCATTTTTCAATCGGCATGCGATAAAACTGCGAATTAGTTACTAGAATTCACGTAGTCTCAACTTTCACCGTTCACGCCCGAGATCCGAGATTCTCGTCCTAAATTCATGTTATGGGTATTTTATGTCTAGTAAATGTGTAACTAATCAGTAGTGTTGTTGCATGGCCGGTATGTATCGAGAGTTTCCTAGTCATTATCCTAGTAGGGTAGTGTTGGTTTATCTGGCTGGGTATCGACCTCCCTACAATCCATTTCCATCTCAGCGGATATAGGCTATGACTATGCGGAATTCGGGTGCATATAGGTAGTATTTTTCTTGGCGCCCAAACGTGTTTTGGCATCGATTGTGTTGAGACAATGGAGTCTTCAACGACAACCGTACAAGATAATTGTAGATTTTGAAATTGTTTAGAAATGCCGATCCCAAATTTTTGGAAAGTTGTTTAAGTGAATATACACTGCCAAATTTTAGGAGTACAATCTAGTTTAGAGGCATGTTTATTAAACCAGCTAATGACATTTTGGTCATAATACAGTTAAAAATTAGTTAAATTCTTGTTGTCGAAACTTAATGTTAGTTAGGAATTGCGAAGTGAGAGAGGATCAGTTTATTAGATTATGGTTAGGTAGGATTTTAGACGTTAATCTATTAAGTTTAATTAAGTATATCGGAGTATTCCTTTTGTATGATCTAAATGAGTTGGTCACTCTGATATTTCCATGATGTAGTAAAGATGATACCTCCTTATTTCTCAAGTGTTAAATATTATGTCGTCGGAAGATATGAGCCATATCAGGTCCATCGTGGAAAAGATCCATGAAAGCCAAAAACAATGGACAGGAGATGTAGATGCCCTCCACATATTCACACACGATAGCACAAAGAAGCTAGATAGAGGGATTAAGCAATCTGCAGCCACAGCTAAGTCTGACATGAAGGCAGAATTAGCAGTAGCACAGTCAGTTACGAAAGCTAGCATAACTTTAGTTCAGGAAGAGTGTAGAAGGGTTCGAGACGAAATGAGGAAGGCTCAAGAGAAATCACAGGAAGAAATCAGAAAGGCACGAGAGGAAGAAAGGAAAGCAAGAGAAGAGGACAGAGCAGTCCGAGAGGAGCTTGGGACAGCCGAAGTTTTCCAAAATGCTCTGATTATTTTCCTACGGCGCTATGCGACAAAAGACGACACTATTGGTGTCTATTTATGTAACAACCAATGAGATATGGACCCTAGGCAGTGTCTTTTATTTCACTTACTCCTCTTTCTAATCATATTTTTCAATTCGTTTGTAAATTACATGAGTCAATATTTTAGTTTGTCAATAGCCGTTTCCCTATTCATTATTATCATTATCATTACAGAAAAATGACCTGAATGTTACGTCAATCACACTACCACTACAAAAAGTTATATATTTCTTTTTCTGTTAGTTTTAATATAATTTGCCAGATCTGTAGTACTATTCATTATCATCCATAAGATAAATAAATCCACCGGCTGAAGCCGGGCACTACTGCTAGTACACTATAAATATGCTGTCCTTTAACAACAGGGGAGAATGAATTCTGACCCCTCTCGAACCAATGATACTTTGCTCAGTTCAACACTTCTCTCTGATTATATAACACGCAGTCGTCTTTTGGGTCAACTCAATAAAATACAATACAAAAGACCCCTACACTCATATTGCAGCAGTATCGTGAAATAAACACGTTATCAGCTGGCCTAGCATAACGGAATGTTGGCCACAGCCTTTCAAATCGTGCACCGGCTAGCGGGCTATTCACGCAGCTCATGAAATAAAACAAACTCTCCTTCACTTGGCTTTGACCTTGAATCACACATGTGCCGGTCAATAATAGCATTCCCTCGGGATGTCACTACTTCTTGAAGCATACAAATGTACTGCGTAACGTAGTCTAGTTACAACTGCATTGACAGTTTGCTACAGAAATTATGTACATGAATAAGGGGACACAAGCCTTTACTCCTAGCTAGTGCAAATGATACGTTGATACAACCAGCTTGTACATAATTAAACTAAATAAAGTTGCCTACCTAAAAGATTGTGCTAATAAGACCTCCTATGTTAATCTACCCATGCGTCCATCGGTACAGAAAAATATGGTAGCATGATGCCTCACATACATATCTTCACATTATATTCTCATTCGAGCCTCGCCTGGGGTTAATTTGGCGAGTTGCTTGGCTTCCCCCCAACCCATCTCCTTGGAAATTGTAAGCATTCATTATCCTCCACTCTCCCGAGTCATTTTGAGATTATTCCATGGTAGCTCCCTGGGTAAATGGATAATATGGTACCACGTGGAGTTGGGTTCGATCCAGCGTCAACGTCATTTTGTAGAATACATAGATTTCACTGAGTTTACTATTATTTGTGAAGATGATACTTCCAATAATCCCTGGTTTATACAGTTGAGGTAAGGTAGCAAGAATGGCCATGTGAATACCGGTACACATAATCTATGATTATCACTTCAGTGATAACATGCTCACTAAAAACTTGGTGTATTTAGCACACGTGATCTGTTAATGTCACGATGATCAGCTTTTACATAAATTAATCAATTTACTGCTCAAGTTCATTAAGATGAGAAATCACGTTGTACATAATACTAACAAGAAAAATACTTACAAATTTGCAGATTTTGCAATGTTCACTGGCGGCAATGTGGTCGCGAATTGTCTCGTCATGACCCAATACTGTTCTTAAATGTTGAAAATACGATAACTACCATACGCCACACAGGCGATATCTGCTGTTATTTACTGCTCTGCTGTGCCTTCAAATACGACGTCCACGTTTTGATGTTGGACAGTTCCATAAATACGTCCACTCAACACGAGGCTTGACTTAAGGCATCCTGGGTATATGACGGATGTTCGAATCGGCGCAACATGAGTCAATAGCGTAACCAAATATTCCTCCTTCGCATATCTGCGAGGTTATACCATGGGTTTGCAACATTCCATAATTCCAAAAATACACAAAATACTGTAGTTCAAATAATGCCAAAAACCTTCTTATACATCCTTCATTCAAGATTACTCAAAATATAAATGGCCAGTCAAACCAAGTCAAGTTAGAAATACGTCCAAAGAGATAACACAACTTCCAGGAAGTTCACCGCTGTCTTGGTGCATTCCATCATCCATAGATCTAAATGAGCCATCGATTCTCAAATCGAAGATGCGTTATCGGGATCAATATGTATGTATATTTATCACTTTCTTGTGGACAAGACAACTACCGCAATCACGTTGAATTCTTGATATAATATGTATCCCTTTAAGATCGTTAATGGGCAAAATCAGTCAAAGGGGTTGAAGGGGGCTTTTTTTTCTTTCGAAAAAGTGAAATATCGCTATAACTCTTTTAATATGTGAATATCTCTCCATTCAAAGTTCATACTATGTGTCGGATAAGGGCGAATAATTTATGTTTGAAAAGTGTTTGATAGCACCAACCGTTGACCAAAGGGGTGGGAAAAAGTGGGTTTTTCGGGAAACGTTAATCATATCTCTCTTAATAGGCACAATATCAAAACCGTACAAAATGGACTATATTCCCCTAATAATTACCTAAAACTTTTGTCTGAAAGAGTTTTTATATGACCCACCATTACGCCAAGGGATGAGAAAAATTATTTCGGAATTATAAGGAAATGCCATCAGCCATCAGAGGTTGCCATGACAACGCTACTAAATTGATCAAGGATGAGCCATCAGAATTAGCAATGACAACGCCACTGCACGAGATCACATTCAGTTTTCCACGTGTCTCCGTGGGAAGCAGCTTCGGTGTCATTCTGAACTCCTATGCCCAAGGTCGCGGGTTCAAACCCGGGCGATGTCGTCGGATTTTTAAGAGCGTTAAAATCCCTCAGTATTCCTTCCTTCGGAGGGGAAGTTCCAACGTCCGTTGCCAGTTGCTGGTTGCCGTGGCATCTAGTAGCCAAGTTCACAGATAGGTGTCGTTGACGGAAGCAAAATTAGCAACTAATAATAATACTAATTATGTTTAAGAACTGATCAGTGAAAATGTTATATGCAATAATTATGTCCGCGATATGGAGTAAAGCAATGGATTGGAGCTGTGGACATCTATGTTGAGAAGAATGGCAGCCAATATGAAATACGATAAGTACCGATTTTGATTATGAATGTGTCATAGTTTTATGGGTTGTTATTGTTAAGGTTATTATACAGTAGATGAGTAGATTAGCATTATCTAGTGTTAGACCTTGAATTTAGATCACATATAAGTTAGCCAGGTACGTCCGTGACGACGCGCCGTCAATAGTTTGGATCTCTGAAGATGCTTAGCGAGAATAATGTTCACAGATCGTACAAATTGTAATATAGTAGGAGTGTATATTGTTTCCTGTGTTTAATATATGTATTGCAGCCCGTCGGAAAGGTGAAGGAGAGAGCAGCGCATGGGAATTAAGTGATAGAGAAATATGAATGAGAAATGTGGATACGATAATTAATTACACAGGTTATTAGCGACCTAAGAATATCGGGGGTGATAAAATGTATGTATGCGTGACTCCTGACGTTATTATTTTTGACACATAGATGTGGTATTCAATATCTAGTTACTGAACCCTTAAATGTATGCCTACAGTTAAGTATTCAAATATTTTATTTCTTCAGCTCTAATACAGCCCAGTTGGGGAAAAAGTTGGTCTTATTTGGAAATAGCAGTCTGCCAGTTGAACAAAGCAATCTTGTCGATGTCGCCAGCTAGACAACGGCCGAGTTAAATATAGCCTAATCCAAGAATAAGAGAAAGGCAGTTGGCGAGCTGAATGTCCGTTGCCCCAAGTTCAAACGTGAGGAGCTGTGTTTCCTTGTCTGGAGGAAGATAGAGCGAGAGCGAAGGATCCCAGCTAAGGACAGAGATAATGACCTAGGTGTGAGAGTGGGAGAAGGTCGGCACCCTGGTGACACAAATTATTTGAATGAACAACCAATTACAGTGAGACGCCACTTTTTGGCGCGGAAGAGTTTGCCCGCGAATTCGTGAAAAATTGTGTTGCCACGATTCGAATTTCTGTACGCGAGTGTCAATTGAATGTGCTGATTTTTATGAGCTGTTTGAGATATGTCTGAAGTCTGTGCGACTTTTATTAATATATTTGCGGAGCGGCCTAACCCTTCCTACTGGTGTCTTGTTAAAACAAATAAATACTAGGTCTGTGAATAGACGCTACACACCACTTCTGTTTGAGCTGAGGTTCTACTCGTCTCCAAGAAGAAAGAAATGGACCATGTCATATCCTACGCTATGATGTCTAGTATCATGGGCTAGATACAATGATGGATGATGACGACGGTGCTGTCACGGCACCGGTCAGATTTGGAAGTGTTGAGTACTAATTAAATTTATTTAATTTTGGACGGGTGGAATCATGATAAATATTGGGGAATTTGTCTTGTATATAATTTTTGCTTCGCTGTGCGTAAATGTAAATTCGTTTCGCTGACATAAATATTTCTTTGCATCAGGTGAAATTTTGTTGTAAATAGTAGATTTTTCTTGTGTGTTTTTCTCGTGGCTTTAGCCTTTGTTTTATTAGAGTGTTTGCTTTCATGTTGCTCACGCACATGAACGCGAAGCGCTATCGAGATTATTTACGGCTGAAATGTTGGATGGGGGCGATAAATGGATCTGCGTTAAATAATAATGTTAGACATTGGGGGGATTTCCCGTCTTTTGATTTATGATTAATCAGGCAAATGCTAGTATTGTGGTTTTTTTTGTGCAACTTTGGTTGTCACAGAAGGCCGTCCGCCTGTCTGTAGTCATATAATTTTTGGTATTTTGTTTTGGTTATCTATTCTTGGTCTGGAGTACATATGGGGTCATTTTGGTCAAGCCTAGAGGATGATGTGTGTGCTCTGTGTGATATTTCCTCGAGTAGTGAGCGGATTTTGGACATGGTGATCCAGTTACCATTGCTACTAATGTGTTCAGTCAGCGTAAGACGAGGGGTGCATATGCTGATATTTGAATCTTGACACCCAAGGGGGTTTGTCAAGAATATGATGGTTGTTGGTGTATTTTGTCTCGCATTTTCAAGACCCAGGAGGCTATGCTACGAATTCAGGCATGAGTCTTGAATATTGTTCACACATAAAAGCACGTTTGAGAGCTTGAAACGACCTTAGTACCCAGATCCTGGAATGTTGATCGCGATAGCGCGAGCGCTATGCGTTCTTGTTGTTAATGAGTTAAATTTCTTGCCTGATAAATTATAAAATATTTCTTGAATTCAATGGGGAGTTATCCATACTGCTATCTAACTAGTTTCAGGCCGTATTAATCGAAGTGTTCCTTGTAATTATTTTATTCGCCTGTTGAGGCATGTTCTCGTTGCTGTTGTTGTTGGCTTGGCTGGCTTGCTGCCAAGTCTGGTAAAATGTCAATTTAAAGGTAGCATACGGTGGACCAGATACTTGTATGTCACGTGGTTGCTTTGTGTGGATTTGTATGACTTAAGACCGCCTAAGCGGCTGTCGATAATTGCAAATATACAAGTCGTGTATTATTGTTGTTTATATAAGAGTTAGACTGTGTCAGCGTATTTAATTTTGTGTTAGCCATTTAGTGTTTGTATTCCCATAATTGTCATGATCTCCAACTCGCAGAACGGGAATTCATGACTTAATCGTTTGATCGAACGGAAGTGAATTCTCGTCAAGTACTCACATATTTCACTGCCCGACAGCGCACACATATCACATAAACATGTTCTTTGTAATATTTATAATCTTGTATTTTTATTCATTCTAATTTTCATTGGAGGTGACGTGTAGGTTCACCTCGTGTTTTCAGCTGTCTAAGCTGCTTGAATTTTGAGTTTAGATTAGTGTTGGACTGATGTTTTCGTCAGTTATTTTTATTTTGACGACTGACTTGGTCAGATGATACTTTGGGATCAGACACGTGCGGGATTTTCCAAGTCCTTGAGCGGGTTTGTTGACACAGTGTCTGATGCTGGGAGTTGCATATTGGCTAATGGGTCACTCGCATGTCAATTGTGGCAGGCCTATGACCCATAGCTTCATATAAGGGTGGATCTAATTTGTTTATTTGTCAGATATTTATTCCGTATTAAATTGTTTGTGTTTTAACCTGTCATATACCTTATTTAATACTTTAAGTTCCCCTATGAATCCTGGAAATTATAAGAAGCACGTTCTCCTCATATTACTTTACAAGAACCGATCACGGCCCCGAATCTCAGTCAGGTGTAGTGCCTCTTTTCCTCAGGGTACATAAGGGATATTATGTCGCGCCACCGTGGGGACAAGTATGCTGTTGCTAGACTCTGGTCGATTTTGAATATATTTTGTACATGGCGCAAAATGTCAAAGCTGGGGAAAGCAATAAAAAAATGGCTGGACCAGTGGAAACATTTTGTTCTTGCAATTGGATCACCGGATGTGATAATTTTATTAAAGTAGTTGAAGCGATGTGTTACTGCTATGAATTGGTTGATATGCAAAATCATGGAGTTTGTGTAAAATATAAATATGGAACATAGTTGTTGATTTGAAATTGTATGGTAAAAATATTAGACCATATGTTACAGGCGCCCACACCAGTAAAATTAGATTTGTTTATCAAACCAAACTAATATATATATATATATATATATATATATATATATATGACAGGAAGGTTCTACCTTAAAATCTGATTAATATTTAATTAATTAGTTGTGTTCAGTCGGATGCAAGGCTAGAATTTGATTCGGAATTGAAGGGTTAAGAAATTTAATAATAATACTCAATGATACTATTGCTTGGGGATAAATGCAAATGAATTTAACTAAAGGGTTAAATTGCGTTCGTTTATATGTATGTGTGTGTGTTATATTGACAGTACCTATTGTGACCTTTATGCATTTGTGATGGCATAAATTCCACAGGTTATTTCGATATAATATTGTTCATGTTGAAACTGGAAGAAGGAAAGCATTGCTTGAAGACCAGAGTAGTAACAAAGAGGCTACTCGTACGTGCTTATTTGGAACTTTCACCGCGCGCTGACAATAGAGAGGAACGCAAGGATCAACATCTGGAGACCAGACATCGAGGAACAAGGAAAATAGGTCGTTCAACTCGGTAGGGAGAGGCCAGAGTTTTAACGACGAATCTACCGGATAAGCTCCGCCCACTTGAAAGAAATTAGAACAGCAATTAAAAGTCAGGAACGCAAGTTAAGTGAAGAGGACGATCTCAGCCTCTCAAAAGTAGTTTTGAAATTTAAATTATGCCAATGTGTGATCCCGTCCTGAAGTAAAAGCAAAACGAGGGGTGGATTTGAAACAACCAATCGCAGCCGAGGATGTGAGACGCGGTCAAATCCTGCAGAAATTGATGAACAATGAGCCAAATCACGGTGCTAATTATCTGAGAATCTAACGATCCGATTTTGAAATAATAAGGAGCACTGAGACATTGAAAACCAATGCATTTAAATGAGCTACTTTGCATATCTGGGCGGATGATATTATAGAATTAAATTTTGGAGGCCTCTACTCTTGCGGATCATGGTTTAATGATAGGCAACATGGATTTCGGAAAGGTTACTCATGCGAGAGTCAGATGCTATCACTTTTTCAAGACATTAGCGAATCGTTAGACCATGGAGTTTCAGTCGACGCCGTGGTTATAGATTTTGCGAAGGCATTCGATGTCGTGCCGCATGACATGCTACTCCATAAATTAGCTTCGACGAAGATTGATAGAAGAGTAATTTTATGGATCCAAGAATTCTTGAAACGTAGTTTTTGTGTTAGCTTTACAATTGCTGACTGGTTTATTTGGAACAGGGGAGCCCCTGATTCGTCGTTAAGGTCCAACACACAGCTATTGGATTTATTGAACACACTACCGTAAAAGACATTTAATTCATTAGCAATGGCCTGTTTCTCAGTAATTAATTTACCGTCACCGGACATTATCATCGACAAATTATTTGAATTTCCCTTTCTTCTCCTAACATAACTGTAAAAAATTTTCCACCCAACACCTCCCGAACCAAGTAAACCTTGCATATAACTGTCATGAGCAGCCCTCTTTTTTAAGACGAGCTCTCTTGACAAGGACTTAAATTTCAACATATACTTGTCACTATCATGTCTTTTATTGTATAATTTCCTAATTTTCCGTTTTAGACTCCTAATTTCTCGTGTGTAATACTCAGGATCTGGGTTTTGTTTCAGCAATTTAAATGGGACAAATTTATCAACAGCGCTATTTAAAATTTTCTAAAAGTTAGTCCACAGGATATTAATGTGATTTCCTTCCGATGCCCATCCTACAAATAGCTCATTCAAATACCCCTGAAACTTGCCCTGATCCGCCCTCCAATACTGGAATATGATCTGTTTTGCTACATCAGAGTCTAATTTTGTAATGTCACCATATCTCATATTTAATTCAACCACAGAATGGTCACTAATTCCTGGTACTTTCAGACAGTTAATATACAGCTCTGCAGGCCTTACGAGATAAACATCTAAGGTATTATTGTCTCTAGTTGGGAAGTCAACTACTTGGGAAAATCCCCCCTCCCTTAAGAATTTATTTGCAGCGCTCTGAGCTTGACCACAGCTAGTTGACTCACCAGACCAGTCTACTTTGGGGAGATTTAAATCTCCAGCAATTATTATGCTCTTTTTCATAGCATTACCCGTACAAGTTTTATCGTACAGTGTTTCGAGGAGAGAAAAGTTATCTTTCGGTGCTCTATACGCCCCTATCACCTGAAGAGGGAATTTATTTCCTTTATTCGAAATTTGTACACATAACATTTCATGATCCATATCAGCCCACTTTAAGAAACTAGCTATATTTTTGCGCACACAAATAAATAGCCCACCACCTCGCTTCCCCCGATCCCTTCTGTACATTTCGTATGTCCCTTGAATTATTTCGCTACTATTTATGTCCTCATATAACCAAGATTCAGTTGCAATGACAATGTCCGGAGAATACGTCTCTACAAGATTCCAAAATTCAATTAATTTATTTCCTAAACTCTGACAATTAACCTGCAGTAATCTTAGAGTCTTACCTCCGCAGCAAATATCTCGAAATAGCTCTTTCTGTTCCCATCGGCTGGCAACCTCTGGACCTGCTCCTCCTCACAAAAGCTGGCACGAACCGATGACCCTGTCATGTAGGCTCCCTAAGTTGAAAGCGCCCCGTCGATTTAGATGCAGCCCGTCTCGGGCGAAGTCACGGCCGCCAATCCAGCAGTCAGCTTCTACGTACACTAATCCCAGTTGTGCACATACCCAGTCCATGCGGTCATTTACAATCTTAACTCGCCTTAACGTAACAACTCCCCACCGAACAATGCCACTCATTATAATTTTTGCATTTCAAAACTTGCTTTTAACTTTTCTGCCTAGTTCGTAGAGCTCCCCCATGATGTAATCAGCTGTAGCCCTCTTCTTCAAATCGAACGTCCCAACATGGAGCAACAACACTTTAACTTTGTCACAGTCCTCTACATTTGCTTCTTCCACTTGCTGAGCAATCTGGTCAATTTTAATCCCCGGATAACACCGCACTTTCGCACCTGATTTCCCCGAGATATTCGCAGTCCATCGTATCATAAAATCACCCATTATGATAACGTCATCCTCAGTTTGCTCCTGCACGCCCTCTTCCACACTGATCCCTGTAGAAAGCCGTTCAGTCACATCCTTCACCGTTTCTTCTGATTCACGAAGCTTTGCTCTAAGTTCCTGTATTATTTGATCCCTTGCTTTGATTTGCACCCTCAAACAGTCCGGCGTATCACATACTTTACAAAACCAATTTCCGACATCACAATCCTCCTTCTTGACCTTAATACAGCCGAAGTGAAACCATTTCTCACATAGCCCACACTCAACACCATTCTTCAATGTTTTACTGCACGTCGAACACTTTAAAACTGCCACTGGATCATTTGCCTGATTCACATTTGGAGTAACAGGCCCTGGATTCACTTTTATGGATCCAAGAATTTTTGACGGGTCGTTCCCAGAAAGTGAAAGTCGAAGGCATATTCTCGGATGAAATTACCGTAACGTCGGGTATCCCTCAGGGCAGCGTAATCGGAACTTTGTTATCTTTGGCGTTTTTCAATGACTTACCAAATGGGATTCGCAGTGACTGTCGATTGTTTGTGGATGATTGTGTAATATATCGAAAGATACATGACTCACAAGACAATGCAGTGCTTCAAGAGGACCTGAACCTGGTCTATAAGTGGGCGATTGTAAATAAAATGAAAATAAACACAAGAAAATGTAGTCTCTTAAAAATAGGGAAAGTGCGAAGGCAGGATTTTCAATATAACATTGGCTCGGGAATACTTGTAGAAGAAGATTCTTGCAAATATTTGGGCGTTCACGTAAGGAATGATATGAAATGGAGTAGTCATGTAGGATGTGTAGTTTCAAAAGCTTACAAATCCCTGCACTTTGTAATGAGGGTATTAAAAGGAAGTAGTACCTCTGCTAAAGAATTAACCTATTTGTCACTTGTAAGACCTATTCTGGAATATGCCTCGGCGGTTTGGGATCCATATCAAGTAGGGCTCATCAATGAGTTGGAAATGGTACAAAGAAAGGCCGCTAGATTTGTGCTCAGTGACTTTAATCCCAGGAGCAGTGTGAGCCGTATGTTAAAGAATCTTGGGTGGGAATCACTGGAGGCTAGGAGGATGAAATCTAGACTCTGCGCTGTGTACAACACGTATACAAATCAACCAGCATGGGGTGAGCTTAGCAAACGATTGGGAAAGCCCACTTACATGGGTAGGAGCGATCATCCTTTCAAAGTTAAGGGCCGACCACAGCGTACAAATTATGGTAAATATTATTTTGTAAACCGTGCCATTGATAACTGGAACTCTCTACCTGCCGCAGTCTTAGAGCCTTTTCCCAAACATATAGGTGTGTTTAAGAAAAGACTGACTATTTGTGTAAATACTCCAGTTTAATTGTTGTATAATTGTTATTGAATTGTTAGGTATAATTATTTACTTGTTATGTATATCCAATTTGCCACCAGGGGACACACCCCCCATTGCAAATAAATAAATGAATGAATGAATGAATGAATGAATATAAATAATAGCTGGACCTGTAGTGAAATCAGTCAACTTTGGGCATTGCAGGAGGCGTGAGCCCTTGCCCAAGACGGTCAGGAATTGCCGCAATTTTATAAGTCCAATCAGTCGACTTAACGCAGTTAACAATCATAATTATATGCAAGCGCGAAGCGGAACAATGTTACGCGAAGTGCGTAATGTAATCAGTGAAACACGGGAAATAAGTTATAGATAGCCATCCGTGCTATAAGCGATGTCAGTGAGGCAGGAAGTTATGAACTGTCGGCCGAATTGAGTAGGTTGACATAATAACTTAGAAGTTAGGAGCTCCAAACACGATTCGTGCATTGTTGTTAAAAAGCAAAGTCACAGTGGGCCCATATTTTGGTGATTTAACCGTGTGTAAAATAATCCTCCTTCTTCAAGACGACGCTGAAGGGTCGGATGAGTGAACTCCTGGAACTGAACGACATCATGGCATATGTGAGATAAGTAGAATCAGAATGGGGCTTGCACGCTTTAAGCTAACCATCCAGGGAATAGGATACGTTTTCTCCATTATAAGCAATTATAATAAAATATGTAATTTTCGGGCACAACAGGCAAATTGTGTGCAAGTTTGTATAGATTTTATTTGTGTCTTTTTAGAAGGTAGGATTTTGACATGGTCATCAAATTTTGTGTTTTTTGATTTGTTTCTTTGAGGGTTTTATTAATTATGTTTCGAATGCACAGTAAAGGGGTAAGGGATGTGAGTGTTTGAGAATGACCCGCAAAGTTAAAAACCAGGTATGGGGGAAAATAGCCTGACATTGAGACAGACCAGTGGTGATGCAGCCATATTATGCACAACTTGTAAGTACAATAAGGTACTGATGACCAAACCCAAGGTAAGAAGGTAATGGCTAGGTGACAGTCTAAATTTCATAGGAGAGTGAGAATGACCCTGGGTTGAGTTAATAAAAAGCGGAGGTTTCAGTTCCCGCAGTCTACGATGATATAAGATGGTAAGTTAATAAAAGCGTAGGATTCAGTTCTCGCAGTCTTCGATGATATAAAATGGTAATAATCGGTAAATAATGATTGAATTTATTGTGCGATGAGAGTACGTGATGGCTCCGTCAGATAGGAAATTGTACGACTCATGCCCAGAGCGGTCAAGTAGGGAAGCAGGTATACAGGACTTTGGCCGACTGTCTGGATCTTGGGGGGTGACGCGAAGGTCGTGGACCACCAGGCGGGTATGATGTGAAAATGAGAACGGCTGTGCGATATCAGATAGACCACGTGTTGAATGGTATTGCTCATCTTTGTAGAGGGAAGGAGGTTGCACTTCCCGGGGTTCTTTTGTTTCCCTGCCGCTTCATAAGCGATGTAAAGTAATATTATTGTCATTTTTAGTGCATTCAGTGTAATTAAAGAGTATTTAATTCACGGGGCGCAGGCCACCGCGTTGTTTGTTTATTTGATGACTCATGTGTTTTTTGACTTGTATTTGATTATCTTAGCTTGGCAGAGCTAAGGCTCTGAGTTGAGTTAAATGTTTTTGTAAGATAAAAAGTGATAAAAGCATTGCCTGCGACCGAAAAATTAAACCTATGCCTTCATTTTCGGACTCTTGAGAGGAAGAAAATGATTGTAGGAGAGAGCTTGTCCGAAACCATAAACCCACTATAATTGTAAAATATGAGTGCGCAATTGTTTGAGAGAATGGCTGGACTTTTTAGGCCACAGTTTGAATTAAGTCTGTTGATATATTGGAACTTGGAGCAGTGGAATGCTATTAAACTTTTCTTTCCTAGTTTCAGCCAGAGTGATTAGATATTTCATTTTTGAGCAGATCTTTAGAATCATTAGTTTGTGGTTATAAAGTAATATTAAGGGAGTTGTTGTTTTGTTGTCTGTGGACGGGAGTAAGACGGAAGATGTGCTTTCCTGAATAAATTATTTTGCATTAGGATTCCTCTGGCATATTGATTTTAGTTGTAAGCTTCCTGTGATACTTCATAATAATCCCCAGGATGTATAATTAAGTAGAGCCCCCGAACAGTCCATTACCCCGAAGATAGAGTCAGAATCCTGAAATACCTTAAAGGGTACACTATGTCATTGTCCTGTATTTCTCAATTGAATTTTCTATTTTGTGTGTGGAGATGGCTTAGATTGATGTGATAAGAGCTGTGATTGAACAGGCAGCAGCCCGCACCCAAAAAAAGTTATCGGAATTAAGGAGTGATATAATGAACAAAATTAGCGTGGCGAGTGAAAAACAATCAAATAAATTTGAAACACATTTAGAGGAGGTTAATGAGAAACAGTCGAGTGAGTTAGCAGGACAAATAGAGACACAATTAGAGGAGGCGAATGAGAAACAATCGAATAAATTAGAGACTCAATTAGAGGTGGCTAATGAGAAACAATCGAATAAATTACTGACACAATTGAAAACTATCAGTGCGGAAAACACCGAATAGATAACACTTTTGGAGGAACGAAACGCCGCGAAATTAACAGCACTCTCAATAGAAATAAATGACTACACTAAGCAACAATTAACACTATTAGCTCACGACGTTGAAACTAACGATAAGAAACAATTGGCAGGAATTTAGAAAGTTGAGGACACATTTAGCGGCAAACTAAAAAGTTTAGACGACGTTGTTATGGCTAAATTGAATCAAATTGAAGAAGCGTGTTCATCAAACACGTCAGAGATAAAGTTGGCACAGGGTAGATTAGAGGTAAAATTTGTCAAATTTGAAGAAGGGGCGCAAGTGGTACAAGGGCAAATTGGAACAAAGAACGGAAGTAATAATGGCTAGGTTAAAGAATTAAGCAAACTGGAACTCAAGTCAGGGGAACGATGAAAGTAGCTAGAGGAGGAACAGCAGGGGTTAAAACGGACAATTGAGATAAATAACCACTCTGTATTAGAAAGATAATCTACCATAGAATCCAATCAAGCAGGCAATAACGAAGACATGGATAAAAGACTGGATAGGATGAAGGATAATATCAGGAAAGAATGGAGCAAAATGACTGCTGAGTCCAAGGACGAAAAATTAATTATAATAAAACGGCTAGGTGAAAATTGCACTTGAATCCAGGCGATAGAAGATAACATAAAACTTAAATTTCAAGAACAGAATGATCGTCTCGTTAAAAGCGAGTTGAAATCGATAAAAAGAGGGACCATACTTGCTTCATTAATGGATAAGAATAAAGAGGACAGTCTGGACAGGGAAGTTACGTCAAATAATTCAGAGAATGGCAGAAGCCCTGGCACAGCAAATACACCTATTTCAAAATTATGAAGGTCGAGCATCAACACCACAGGAGGGTAAATTGCCTACCCCGTGCAAATAATAAGAGCTAATAAATTCCGCCCTAATAAATTCATACCGGATACAGGGACTACTCCTAAATCTTTCCTCAAAGAATTGGATAATTATTTTTAGATCAAAATTGAAGCCCTGATCCACAGCTAAGAATGGTGCAACGATATCTTGGAGGCGGAACACTTATTTGGTTTTTGAGTTCCGCTTCACCTTTGAAACAATGGCTGGTTTCAAGGAAGCGTTCGTGAAGAAATTTGGAGGGCCTAGCCACCAAAAAATTTAAGACTAGACTCGTACTCAAGGAAATACCACAGTTCACCACAGACCAAATTTGCGGAGTATTTTACCCGACAAATGTTGAATTTGCGTGATTTGGATAACCAGCCGAATGAACGGGACATGATTACAACAATAAGCAAACAACTTCCCGTTAAAGCACAGCAATTCTTAGCTGCCGCTAACGTGAGTTCGGCCGTGGAGGCAGAGGAGTTATTACGTCATCTCGATGAAACATACAACCAATTTCACGGGAAGAACAAGAGACAGGTTGAAATTGTTAACACAGTCGAGGTCGTTAAGCCGCAGGGGACACATACCAAGACTCAAGGGACCACTACTGGGAATAACCCGAGGCGAAATATTGATGAGGGGAGTGAGAGACGATTCCAGCCACGTTATTATGAAAACCAAAGGGATAGATTTAATAATGATGGGCTATACAATCAGAGAGGATATCAACGCGAACGTTTTTATGGAAGACAGGAGACACCTTGTAGAAGGGGAACCAATGAAAACAGATATAATCAAGGATGGTAAGGAAGACGATGCGATTATCGAGCCGGAGGAAGGAACCAACGGTACCATGAAAAATCCGAACCACAGGATGAATACAGGAACTGGAACCAGAGGTATGATGTGTCGCAGCGTTATCTGGACGAGTTGCACGCCGCAGGTGGAGAAGAAAAAGACCGCTAGGAACGCGTAATGGACAAGCGCCGGAACCCAGGCACGCACATGGAGGAAGACGGGGCGCAGAGCTTGTTATTACAGCAGGAACGAAAGGAGAAGGGTCAGCCACATCAAAATGGGGGGGGGGGCGGCGACATGACAAAAAAAAGTTCAGTAAAAGACCAACAAGATAGTCTGAGGAATTGAAGGTGTTCTGGAGAAGATGGATAGATTGTGGCAAATATTACGGAGTGGATAGCTAGACCAGAGGATTGTTTGGAGGAGATCATAAAACCACAGAAAGACACCATGACACAGTTGCCTGTAATTTATGCACGAATTGGTGGATTAAGGGTCAAATGCCTGGTTGATCCTGGTGCTCAGGTCAGTCTAGTATCTGAGGCCTTGGTATGAGAGAAGGGGTGGAATTATGATGCACCTATAATTCCGGTCCCTCACGTGGCGTTATTCCTGAGCGTGCGTGACTTGTAAAACACAGGCATATTTAGAGCTGGAAATTCTGGAGCACACTTTTGATCAACCTTTCGTGATTTTGCTGAAGCTATACTTGGATCAAATTTCATATGTGCCTATCAAGCAGTTATCGACTTACACCAAAACACTATCAGCTTTAAGGATATCGAAGGAATGAGGAAAGTTTGACTAAATATGGATGGAGTCACAACAGGAAATGAGGCAAACACTTGGTTGCTCGAGGCTATTAACGAGGAGACAGAAGAAAAATTACTGGAGCTGGACACTGATGCCGTCACTACTGCGATTGTGGAGCTGGAAGAAGAAGAAGGCGTCGAGATATGGGCATTGTTGGTTGAAGAAGATGGCAACACGGACGACTTCGAAGAACAACTACAGGAGCGGCTGAAAGGAGTGCAATTAAGGGGTGCAGAGAAGGAGAGACTTGAAAACATACTCAGAAGACATCGGGAGGTTTTTTGATACTGTACCTGGGAAGATCTTAAACTTTAAATATTCTATGCAAGTGGATGATTGGTCCCCATTTCGAAGCAAATGGTATCCAATACCAGAAAAACACCATAGTCAAGTTAAACAGATAATTGAAGGGATGCTACAGGCTCGAGTTATACGGAAGTCTCCCACACCTTTTCTTAATGCAATTTTGGCTGTTGCCAAACTCAATGGTTCTATTAGGCTCTGCCTAGACGCAAGAATGCTCAATATCCGATTGTTGCCAGAATATGATCAAGCGCCGTTAATACGTGACGTATTAAAAGGATTTAGAGTTAAAAGCATATATTCTAGTGTGGACTTGACCTCGAGTTTTCACCACATTGAGTTAGATGAGAAATCTCAATTGTTGACAGGTTTCTTGTTCGACAATCAGACCTTCACTTTCTGTAGAATGCCTTTTGGGGTCAAAACAGCTGGTTGTGCCCTAATAAGAGCTTTAGACCGCAACCTACAGTAACTGATGAGGTTAAAGAGATGACTGTCAGGTACATTGATGACATATTGTTGGCCTCTGACACCGTTGAAGAACACATGAACAATTGGATAAATTATTGGAAAACCTTCGCAATTCAAACTTCAAAATTAACCGTCTCGTTTCTTCAGGGAGGAAATATTGTATTTAGGCCATGTAATTGATAGAGAGGGTGTGAGACCGAACCCTGCCTAAATTGAAGCAATCAAGAATTTCCCCACACCAACCAGGGTGAAACGTGTTCGTGCTTTTCTTGGAGTTACGGGATTTTTCAAAGAAAAATGTACGGGGTACACTGAGATGTTAGCCGCTATGCAGGAACTCCTCAAAAAGAATAATAAGTGGCGTGGGAATGACAGTTGTGAGAAGTCCTTCCAAGCTACAAAACTCCTACTGCAGAATTGTATTAAATTGGGTTACCCAGATTTCAGTCGCAAGTTTGTCATCCAAGCTGACGCTTCGTTTGTAGGCATTGGAGCCATGTTATTCCAGGGAATCCGAGTAAACTTCAGAACCGGTCTTACCTAGCATTTGTAAGTCGCAAATTACGTAAGCACGAACGCAATTGCACTGTCACAGAGCTGGAGCTTCTGGCTATACTTCACGCACCGCAGCAGTGGAGAAAAATCGAATTTGGCTACCCCTTAACAATAAGAACGGATCACAAGGTTCTTACGTTCTTATTGAAAACTACCATGCTCAGTGAAAGGATTACCAGATGGTCAATTTATATCCAACAATTTGACATCGAGATCGAACACTGCCCTGGCAAATTAAATGTTATACCGGACGCTCTCAGCAGGAATCCTGATGCGGAGGTTGAAGAGGAAGCTGTAGTAAATCACATTGAATTAACTGACAAGGACCACAGGTTTCTAGAAGAATTGAGGAAATTAGCCAGAGAACAAGAGGCTGAACCTTGGATGCTGCAGATGATACGATACTTTAAAAGGAGAACTACAGGCAGGAACGCCAGCACACAGGGAAGCTCTACAGAAGGAAGGAGAGTACATGTACTTGAACGGCCTACTACTCAAATTTGTTGATGAGGGACATTCTAAATTACGGATCTTGGTACCAGCTTCATTGCAGCGTGGATTAACCTGGCACGTGCATGAAAGTCTTGGGCATATCGGTTTAGATAAATCGGAAGCGACCATCGCCGAAGCATTCACGTGGCCTCGCATGAGAACAACCATATGCGAAGTCATTAAGACATGTGACGCCTCTCAGCGCACAACACCAAACAACTATTTAATGAGTTTCCTAAACCTTTACTGCCGCAGAAGCCTTGTGAGCTACTTGCGATTGATAGCTACGGTCCGATTCCTTGGAAGGAGAGGATGCCGACATCTACTGGTTTGCTTAGATGTATTCTCTAAATTCGTGGTTTGGTGCCCCATACAAAAAACCACTACGAAACAAGTTTTAAGCTGCATTAGAAATAAAGTAATTCCGACCATGGGAAAACCTGAGTTCCTATTATCTGACCACGGGAGCTACTTCACCAGTAATGAATTCAAGAAGGGAATGGTAGATCTTGGAATAAAACATATTTTATCTTCGATAAGGCACCCTTCCGCGAATCCTTCGGAACGTGTAATAAGGAATATTTCGATGTTTTTTAGAGTATTTGTGCCAAATGAACATCACAAATGGGTAGATCGTGTGAAGGATATTGAGATTTGTATTAATTCTACGAGACACGAATCTACGGGTCAGATACCCATGGTTTTGCACCACAACAGAATACCGGAGAGATCGTGGGATAATGTTATCACTTGCCCACGTGATCCCGTGTCAGCACATGATTTAAGAATCCAACATACTGTCACACACATGAGAGCTCAAGCAGATCGAAGATTGAGAAGAGTACGAGGGAAGAGGTTCCACCGGGAGTTGGTTGAAGACGAGTTGGTCTTAATTAAGAAACCTCCGACATCTGATCCATCAAACAAGGTGTTTCACAAGTTCTGCAGCAGATAATTGGGACCGTTCAAGATTGTCCAAAATCTTGGAAATAATGCATACAGAGTGCAGGAGTTGTGCACGGGTACGCAAGCAGTTTATAATATTGCCAACATGAAAATTTACTATAAACCTGAGCCATGTGAGCCGAGAAGAAATGACATCGTAGACGCAAATTATGTGGATGAGTGAAAACGCACAAAATATACGGGGCACGAGTGAGCCAGAGTGTGGAGAAGAACGTAAACATTGGTTTGTTTATAAGTTGTACGGTGAGCAGTCTTAGATAGCGATGTTGACATCTATTGTATGAGTGAGTGGCGGCGATACAGAGAGGGGAGACCCGTCTAAATTGAGGCGGCGAGCAGTGGGAATGTGTTCATTAGTGGCGAGTGGCCGAGCTCTGAATGACCGCAGGGGCGTTTGGAAATGTAAAATTTGAGGGAGCATGACACTGTCTGACTGATGTGCGTTATGGTAGTGAAAATTAACTTCTACCTAAGTTCAATTTCCACCTTTAAGGGGTGAATGAACCCTTATATTTATGCCTACATTTAAGTATTCAAATATTTTATTTCTTCAGCTCTAATACAGCGCAGTTGAGGAAAAAGTTGGTCTTACTTGGAAATAGCAGTCTGCCAGTTGAACAAAGTAATCCTGTCGATGTCGCCAGCTAGACAACGGCCGAGTTAACTATAGCCGATTCCAAGAATAAGAGAAAGGCAGTTGGCGAGCTGAATGTCCGTTGCCCCAAGTTCAAACGTGAGGAGCTGAGTTTCCTTGTTTGGAGGAAGATAGAGCGAGAGCGAAGGATCCCAGCTAAGGACAGAGATAATGACCTAGGTGTGAGAGTGGGAGAAGGTCAGCACCCTGGTGACACAAATTATTTGAATGAACAACAAATTACAGTGAGACGCCACTTTTTGGCGCGGAAGAGTTTGCCCGCGAATTCGTGAAAAATTGTGTTGCCACGATTCGAATTTCTGTACGCGAGTGTCAATTGAATGTGCTGATTTTTATGAGCTGTTTGAGATATGTCTGAAGTCTGTGCGACTTTTATTAATATATTTGCGGAGCGGCCTAACCCTTCCTACTGGTGTCTTGTTAAAACAATTAAATACTAGGTCTGTGAATAGACGCTACACACCACTTCTGTTTGAGCTGAGGTTCTACTCGTCTCCAAGAAGAAAGAAATGGACCATGTCATATCCTACGCTATGATGTCTAGTATCATGGGCTAGATACAATGATGGATGATGACGACGGTGCTGTCACGGCACCGGGCAGATCTGGAAGTGTTGAGTACTAATTAAATTTATTTAATTTTGGATGGGTGGAATCATGATAAATATTGGGGAATTTGTCTTGTATATAATTTTTGCTTCGCTGTGCGTAAATGTAAATTCGTTTCGCTGACATAATTATTTCTTTGCATCACGTGACATTTTGTTGTAAATAGTAGAATTTTCATTGTGTGTTTTTCTCGTGGCTTTAGCCTTTGTTTTATTAGAGTGTTTGCTTTCATGTTGCTCACGCACATGAACGCGAAGCGCTATCGAGATTATTTACGGCTGAAATGTTGGATGGGGGCGATAAATAGATCTGTGTTAAATAATAATGTTAGACATTAGGGGGAATTTCCCGTCTTTTGATTTATGATTAATCAGGCAAATGCTAGTATTGTTTTTGCTTTGTGCAACTTTGGTTGTCACAGAAGGACGTCTGCCTGTCTGTAGTCATATCATTTTTGGTATTTTGTTTTGGTTATCTATTCTTGGTCTGGAGTACATGTGGGATCATTCTGGTCAAGCCTAGGGGATGATGTGTGTGCTTTGTGTGATATTTCTTCGATTAGTGAGCAGGTTTTGGACATGGTGATCCAGTTATCGTTGTTACTAATGTGTTCAGTCTGCGTAACCCAAGGGGCGCATTTGCTGGCGCATGTGCTGATATTTGAATCTTGACACCCAAGGGGGTTTGTCATGAATATGATGGTTGTTGATGTATTTTGTCTCGAGTTTCCAAGACACAGGAGGCTATACGACGAATTCAGGCATGAGTCTTGAATATTGTTCACACACAAAAGCACGTTTGAGAGCTTGAAACGACCTTAGTACCCAGATCCTGGAATGTTGATCGCGATAGCGCGAGCGCTATGCGTTCTTGTTGTTAATGAGTTAAATGTCTTGCCTGATAAATTATAAAATATTTCTTAAATTAAATGGGGAGTTATCCATACTGCTATCTAACTAGTTTCAGGCCGTATTAATCGAAGTGTTCCTTGTAATTATTTTATTCGCCTGTTGAGGCATGTTCTCGTTGTTGTTGTTGATGGCTTGGCTGGCTTGCTGCCAAGTCTGGTAAAATGTCAATTTTAGGGTCGCATACGGTGGACCAGATTCTTGTATGTCACGTGGTTGCTTTGTGGATTTGTATGACTTAAGACCGCCTGAGCGGCTGTCGATAATTGTAAATATACAAGTCGTGTATTATTGTTGTTTATATAAGAGTTAGACTGTGTCAGCGTATTTAATTTTGTGTTAGCCATTTAGTATTTGTATTCCCATAATTGTCATGATCTCCAACTCGCAGAACGGAAATTCATGACTTAATCGTTTGATCGAACGGAAGTGAATTCTCGTCAAGTACTCACATATTTCACTGCCCGACAGCGCACACATATCACATACACATGTTCTTTGTAATTTTTATAATCTTGTATTTTTATTCATTCTAATTTTCATTGGAGTTGACGTGTTGGTTCACCTCGTGATTTCAGCTGTCTAAGCTGCTTGAATTTTGAGTTTAGATTAGTGTTGGACTGACGTAATTTTTATTTTGACGGCTGACTTGGTCAGATGATACTTTGGGAGCAGACTCGTGCGGGATTTCTCAAGTCCTTTTACTGTCATAAAAATATTTTATATGCATATGGATGAAAGTTCGCGTGAAACTCCGAAACAAACTGCCATTGTGAGATGCGAATTTCCGCCACGTTAAGGATGATTTAGGGAGTTGAGTGGCCAGATTTGGCCATTTAACGTAAGTCCTTGTTAGTGGTAAGTTAACGAGCATATTCTAAATTGAAAACCGGCAATAAGTGAACTGATGAAAGAAAAAAGAAAGAGATTTCCATATTACTCAACGGAATAATATGAAAACCTTCCATCGCACTAACGCCATCCGGCAACTCCTTGGACTTCTATTTCCTCGTTGCTACCTTGTCATTGCATAGTTCACCCGAGATCCAATAGATGGCAGGATACATATAGTTTTGTATGGAGGTTTTATTTTATGGAGCGAAAACAATATATATTACGAGGTTTAAATAATATGATCGTTTCTCAATATCAGAATTAAGCTTTACCGCCCTCGATCATGGGCAGATTCGGTTTCAGCTTGGACAAGGATGGCGGACAGAACTCCTGGTTGCAGGCAAATAAACTTATCCTAAATAGTAACAAGACGGAAGTAATACATCGTCGTTGTTTTTAAGAAACCTCTTATGTGAGAAAATCATAATTTTTCAGGAGGAAGAAAAAACGAACACGGTGCGAATGAACCATGATATTGTTGAATTTATTGATCAAAAACATTGTATTATGCAAACATACACACTGTCAATTAAAATGCATCAAACATATAATTGGTATTACGCAATACATTTGATTTTATACTAGAATTGTCACATAGGATATATCAAACGGCTGATTTGAAATACATAGGAGCTTTCGTTAAATGGCTGATAATACTTGTTCCTGTAAGCCTATTGACATTTGTTATTGTTTTATTGTCAAATTTTACATTTTATCATAATTATGTATAGCCTTGATGGGTGCATTTAATAACAAGATGTTCAGTAAAGGACATATAGCCTACTTTGTCCTAAATGCATGGGTATTGTTATAACTCTTTGTCCTTTTCAAGGAGTATAATTGAATGTTGGTTGTAGTAGCTTGTTGAAATACAACGTGCTATAGGGATATTAAACATGAATATGAGGAGCCCTTTGCTAGTGCTACCTCTGTAAAAAAAAATCATTCAATTCGGTTTCACCGTGTTTGAATTGATATGGGGAATGGATTTACACATACTTGGCCACCATCTGCAAACTATAGGGCAGATGATCTTGCAGTTTGGTCAGGATATGCTTTCCACATAAAGATATGTTGTTGCAAAATTTAGTAGAGACTAGATTATTAGGTTGGTCGTATTTACATTTTAGCTTTTAACATTTGGGTGGCCGCGATTACGTTTCCGTCTAGATGGCGGTGATATAAAACATGACACTGAGGTGCCCTTTGCTAGTGCTACCTCTGTACCAAATTTCGGTCCATTCGGTTTCACCGTGTTCGAATTGATAGGGGGAATCGATTTTCAAACAAAGATGGCCGCCATCCGCAAAATATTAGGCCAAATACCTATTATTTTGGTCAAAGATGCTCCCTCCATAAAGGTATGTTGTTGCAAAATTTGGTAGAGATCGGATGATTAGGTTAATCGTAATTTGATTTAAGCTTTGAACATTTGTGTGGCCGCCATTACGTTTCCGTCAAGATGGCGGCGATATAAAACATGACACTGAGGTGCCCTTTGCTACTGCTACCTCTGTACCAAATTTCGTTCCATTCGGTTTCACCGTGTTCGAATTAATAGGGGGAATCGATTTTGACACAAAGATGGCCGCCATCCGCAAACTATTAGTCTAATGACCTATTTGATTAGTCAAATGATGCTCCCTCCATAAAGATATATTATTGCAAAATTTGGTAGAGATCAGATGATTAGGTTAGTCGTAATTTGATTTAAGCTTTGAACATTTGTGTGGCCGCCATTACGTTTCTGTCAATATGGCGGCAATATAAAAAATGACACTGAGGTGCCCTTTGCTAGAGCTACCTCTGTACCAAATTTCGTTCTATTCGGTTTCACCGTGTTTGAATTAATAGGGGGAATCGCTTTTGACACAAAGATGGCTGCCATCCGCAAACTATTACTCTAATAACCTATTAATATGGTCAAAGGATGCTTCCTACATAAAGGTATGTTGTTGCAAAATTTGGTAGAGATCGGATGATTAGGTTAGTCGTAATTTGATTCAAGCTTTGAGCATTTGTGTGGCCGCCATTACGTTTCCGTCAAGATGGCGGCGATATAAAATATGACACTGAGGAGCACTCTGCTAGTACTACCTGTGTACCAAATTTCGTTCCATTCGGTTTCACCGTGTTCGAATTATTAGGGGGAATCGATTTTCACACAAAGATGGCCGCCATCCGCAAACTATTAGGCTAATGACCTATTAATTTGGTCAAAGAATGCTTCCTCCATAAAGGTATGTTGTTGCAAAATTTGGTCGAGATCGGATGATTAGGTTAGTCGTAATTTGATTTAAGCTTTAAACATTTGTGTGGCCGCCATTACGTTTCCGTCAAGATGGCGGCGATATAAAATATGACACTGAGGAGCCCTCTGCTAGTACTACCTCTGTACCAAATTTCGTTCCATTCGGTTGCACCATGTTCGAATTAATAGGGGGAATCGATTTTCACACAAAGATGGCCGCCATCCGCAAACTATTACGCTGATAACCTATTAGTTTAGTCAAAGGATGCTCCCCCCATAAAGGTATGTTGTTGCAAAATTTGGTAGAGATCGGATGATTAGGTTAGTCGTAATTTGATTTAAGCTTTGAACATTTGTGTGGCCGCCATTACGTTTCGGTCAAGATGGCAGCGATATAAAACATGACACTGAGGTGTCCTTTGCTAGTGCTACCTTTGTACCAAATTTCGTTCAATTCGCGTTTACCATGTTCGAATTGATAGGGGGGGACAGACATTCAGAGTCCACACACTCACTCACACACACACACACACACACAGACTCACACACATACACACACACAGACAGACACACTTTTTTTCGCCCTGTGTTGATCTCATAAGTCTACTTTCATTTTTTTTGCAAAAATCGAAAGTAGGCTAAAAATAGAAATATTTCCTCCAAAACATGGCTGTGTATATTTTCTTTTTTCTTTTAATTTGTTGTTCAATGTCCAATGCTACTCCACATCATTTTATGTTAGGATATGATTTCAACTCAAGTTTCATTAAACTTGCATTAAACTTAATAGTACAGTACAAATAATATTACGGTAACTTTTATTCAATATTATTAGGCACAACTTATTTTGAGAATAGTTCTAATCCTTCGATATGATTTAAATCATAAGAACCTTTTAGAATCTAGGTTTTAATAATATCGTTAATCATTATCTAAATTTCCCTTCCTAATTACAATAGGTGCCGAAGAAGAGAATCACCACGTTTTCAATAGCAGCCTTCATAATACCTAAATTCAAATCTGCCTTTCCTAAATCCTTCAAGTAACATACCGGTACAGTCGATCTAAAAAATTCAGTATATTGACGAAACTTACAGGGTAATATTAACTCCCAGATCTGTAAATTCAAGTTTCTACTTCTTTTTCTTATCTGGCTTGAAGGGAAGGCTGTCATAGAAAGCATGATGATCCATTTCTATGACTTCTTTCATTTCTTGTAAATGTCTGAATTTGGATTCATTGATAGGCAATGGTCCATTGTATAACGCTCGCGCATAACAGGGAACACCGGTAGACCTTCTTCTCTTTTGTGGCAATGATTCATAGAGAGCAGTATGATCGTTCTTGAAAAGAATTTCACCATTTGGGAAATACTGTAGCACATAGGAGGTTTCATAAAATCAACGACGATATTTCCATTTAAAAAATTCAAGTTTGGATGATAATGATCACAACTCTGTCAACCTATTGGGGTTATATTTAGAGTGAAGGTTAACTTGGAACACACATCTATGTATGAAACTAGCTAGAGTGATATTTTTACTTCGAAGAGTCAGTCAGTAATAGTCAGATGATATGTGCATACTATGCCTCCTTTCATTCTCATATAACATATGGCACAATGTTATGGGGTAATTCAACAGGGGCTCAAGATGTGTTCAAGTGGCAAAAGAGGGCGGTAAGATGTATTAAAGGTAAGGCCCCTCGGGAATCATGTAGACCGCTTTTTCAGGATCTTGAAATTTTAACTCTCTCCTCATTATACATACGAAGTACGTCCAGAAAATAAGTTCCGTTTGTTAATAACATTAAATTGTGTACAGATACAGAAAATTTATTTATTGCACAAAATTCTACAACCCTTAAACTACTTTTCCACATAACTGCCGAAATGTTGCAGGCATTTGTCGTAGCGTGGCACGAGTTTTTGTATACCTTCATAGACGTGTGCCGCCTGTGTCTTCAACTAGTTGTACGTTCCGCTGCAGCGCAGTTCCGCATATGCGCGGTAGACGCTCTGTATCAAGGAGAAGAAACGTGCGCCATTTGGAGAGCGCTGTCAGCCACGTACGCGTTGTTGTGCATGTTAACTCGTACAATGTCAGTGTTGGTTGAAAATCTCGCCGCTTGTAAAATCAGATCTGTGATTCGTTTTCTGAATGCTAGGAAAGTGAAACCAATTGAAATTTATCGGCAAATTTGTGAAGTGTATGGACAAAATGCGATGAGTGATTCAATGGTGAGAAGATGGGTCCGACAGATCCGGGAACACCGCAGGTTTACAATTAGTGCTCTCGCTATGGAATTTCCCCAAATCTCACGAAATTGTTATGGACAAACTGAACATTCGTAAACTTTGCCGACGTTGGGTACCAAAGATTCTTACGGAGCAACACAAAACAAAACGGATGGGTAGTGCACTTCAGTTTTTGACCCGTTACAATGAAGATGGCGAAGAATTTCTGACACAGATAGTCACAGGAGATGAAACTTGGGTTTCTTACGACACCTCTGAAAGTAAGCGGCAATCAATGGAATGGAGGCACACTTCATCCCCAGCAAATGTTAAGCCGAAATAAATCTTGACACCTCGGAAAATGATGTGCACAGTGTTTTGGGACTGGAAACGCATCTTACTCATTGATTTCTTACCGCGTGGTCAAACAATCAACGCAGATGCTTACTGCGAGACACTTAGGAAATTGCGCCGCGCAATACAGAATAAGCGCCGAGGGTTGCTGTCGAAAGGTGTTGTTTTTCTTCACGACAACGCACGACCACACACTGCAAATGTGACGAAAAACCTCCTTCAGGGATTTGGCTGGGACGTGTTTGACCACCCTCCGTACAGCCCTGACCTCGCTCCTAGCGACTTTCATCTGTTCACACATCTCAAGTCTTTCCTTGGCGGTCAACACTTCAACAATGACGACGAGCTGAAAGAAGATGTTTCCGACAGGTTGAAGACAAAGGCGGCAAACTTCTATGAAAAAGGTATCCAAAAACTTGTGCCACGCTATGACAAATGCCTGCAAAAGTTCGGCAGTTATGTGGAAAAGTAGTTTAAGAGGTGTAGAATGTTGTGCAATAAATAATTTTTCTGTATCTGTACACAATTTAATTTTATTACCAAACGGAACTTACTTTCTGGACGTGAATACCAAAGAAAATCTTAGTGACCTAACAACTCGTAAAAATGTACACTCTTGTGGCACAAGAAATAGAAACGATCTAGACTTACCCCATGTTAGGCTGAGGAAAACACAAGAAAACTACAGATATAATGGAATTAAATTATACAATTAACTACCTATCAGAATAATATTATCCATTTTAGGTCCGTATTGAATATGTTTAGTAATAAAACTAAAAGTTTTTTTTAATAAACTACCTAATCAATTCAAGGATATGTCCCTAAATAATTTCAAATGAACTCTCAAAAAATGTTAATATCCAACAGCTTCTATTCAGTGTCTGAATTTGAAGAAAAAGTAACACTCTTTCAAGGTGGGATGTGAAAACTAATGTCATCCTAAATTACCAGAAATATATTGTATATAACTCCATAGATTGTTTCATAGCTAAGTTTCGTGTAATTTTGTTGTAAAATTACTGTTATGTTTTATGTTAGGTCTTGTATATAGTTGTTAATTTAATTTAGTGTATTTATTTTATATTCATGATTTTGTATATTTGTGTGCATTCTGACTTTGTCCATTGCAATTCTTAATTGCCTAAAGACAATAAAATTATTCTATTCTTGAAGCGTCTAGCACTGGTTGTTTTTCCGATGACACAGCCCTGAAATACTGTGATGCCCAACAGATTTCGGGGTGGAGACATATGTCGTGGGAGAACGGTGTGTGGGTTTCTGTGGAGTTGACCCCCACAATTTCTTTGGCAAGATCTCCCACATTCCTACGCAGAAAAAATGGTAACCTTGCTGTCTTTTGTAGAGCTGTAGTGGGTAGCGCTTGTAATAGTAGTACTTTTAGTAGTAGTAATTGTAGTTGTAGTAGATGAAGTATTTAGCGGTGGTTAGCGGAAGTAGTAGAAGTAGTATTTAGCGGTAGTTAGCGGTAGTTGTAGCAGTAGTGGTTGTAGTAGTAGAAGTAGCTAGTGGTAGCTAGTGATAGTAGTACTTAGCGGTAGTTAGTGGTAGTAATAGAAGTAGTATTTAGCGGTAGTTAGCGGTAGGCGGTAATATTTAGCGGTGGTTAGCGATAGTTAGTGGTATTATTAGTAGTTAGATGTAGTAAGTAGTAGTAGAAGTAGAAATAGCGGTAGTTAGCGGTAGTAGTTAGCGGTTAGCGGTAGTTAGCGGTAGTTAGCGGTAGTTAGCGGTAGGTGGTATTATTTAGCGGTAGTTAGTGGAAGTAGTTAGCGGTAGTTAGAGGTAGTTAGCGGTGGTTAGTAGTAGTTAGCGGTAGTTAGTGGTAGTTAGCGGTAGTTAGCGGTAGTAGTTAGCGTTAGTTAGCGGTAGTAGTTAGCGGTAGTAGTAGAAGTAGTTGCTATATCCACAGATTGCAACATCCATTCAATTGTATTCTTAAAAATCTCCCAATTGTACGTCCACACCGTTTTTGTTATATCCGTGAGCTTCTTGAAACCCTTAACTTTAAAGTAAATAAAACGATGATCACTGAGAGATTCATCTTCCAGAACTTCCCAGTCCGCAATATAGGATGCTATACCCTCTGGAAAACGTTGGAGTAATTCCTGTATTATGCACAACCAAGTCTAAACTAGCTATCCAATCTACCCAATATTCTCCCCTACGGTCAGCAGTTGGTGCTCCCCACTGAGGGGACTTGACGTTGAGATCTCCCAAATTAATGCATTCCTTACCTGTTGCCACACAGTCCTGAACTATAATGTCTACCTCAGCCTTGAAGCTATCAAAGGAGATATTGGGAGAGATGTAACTACAATAAATGTGGCATTGTTGAAGTTGAATACATAAATATCCTTCTTCTGCCCTTAAGCTTAGTACCTCCAGCTTGTCATTCAAAAAGAATGCTGCTACGTCACATCTCTTGTCCGAGAACCAGCTATTGTTAGCTACTCGATTTTTATTTGGCTCACTAACAAGTAATAATTCTACTTTCCTCTCCAAGGCTGTTGCGTACAAAAGGTCATGACTCCCGGGTTTCCTCATGAGATTCGCCTGTATTATGTCCATTAATGATCGTTTAAATATTCTTCCCCCTTGCCTCCAATACTATCTTTCTGTAATTAGGGAATTTCATTTGATCTGCGCGGTGAAAAATAATTGTTTTCACACTGTTTCGCCATATGTCCACAATTGAGACAGCTGCGAGATCGGTCTTCTCTGTCCTTGCACTGGGGCGCTTTGTGTCCAAACCCAAGACATTTAAAACACCTTGAAACCATAACTTTTTCTCTCACCATATAGGTTGCCCATCCCACATTGATACTCTTTTTCTTCAACAATATTTTAGAATATTCCGCTGGCAAGATTACGGTAGCATTGAGATTTCCGTACTTGCCAGGTCTCACTGATGTAATATTGACCTGTGATTCTTCAACAGCTGCTTCCAACGAGATGACTGTTCGTAGATAATTTTCGTTTAAGTCCGGATCCATGCCATACACAAGGATGGTTGTCTCCTTTATCTTTGTTGACACCTCGACTTCCTTCACATTCTGAATTATCTCCCTTTTTAATGTATCGGCCTTTCCCTTGCCTTCTACTGTGAGTATAAGGTCATCTTTTCCTGTCTTCCTTATACGTTTGATTTTAACACCAATTTTGTCAATGTTCACCCCATCCTTGACTGTCTTAAGCAATTAAGCATACGTTTTGCCAGCTGCTTTGCACATAACTGTTTCTTGTGTATTATTACTTAAGGATTTCTTTCTTCTTGGCAACTCTACCGAAACTTCCTGTTCTGTCTGTGCTTTGCCCGGCACCAAGCACCCTATTTCGACATTACTTCTGCGAAATACCCATTCCAAAATCTTCCTTGTGTAGCTGAGGTTAAGGCTATCCAGTATAGCTATCAGCACTTTCTTTCTAGCATGCGTGCAAATTCGGCAGATCATTAATGCCTTCCTGATTGACTGAATATGGTATTAGAAACACATATCGCAGCTTCCCCTGTTCTCCTCCCCGACTTGTGTAGGTTTGTTTAACTGTGCGCAAAAAATCCGTTTCACAATTGAGACAGCTGCGAGATCGGTCTTCTGTGTCCTTGCACTGGGGCGCTTTGTGTCCAAACCCAAAGCTTAGCAAAATCTTCGAAGCACGTAGCTTCTAAAAGTGTCTCCTCTATATCTAACTCCCTGTCACTTAAATGCGCCTGTTTCCCAATATCCCGGGTTATTTTCCTACTTGGAGCATAGTCCTGTTCCAAATTACTCGCTACCTTAGGGTAATCAGTCACAGCATATTGCTCCCACTCCCACCATCGACTGTAAATTATTTCAGCTAACTGCCCCATACCTTTAATTCCTTTCTTTACATGCGCTTTTGTATTAGGAGTGATCTTAACTAATTCTAAGAGGTCCTCGCTGTATTTGGATAATTTCTCAACGGCAAGATGCATCTCCTCTATTAGTGGTAGTAGTAGTAGTAGTAGTATTAAATGGTAAGTAGTGGTAGTAGTAGAAGTAGTATTAAGTGGTAGTTAGTGGTAGTAGTAGTAGTATTAAGTGGTAGTTAGTAGTAGTAGTAGAAATAATATTAAGTGGTAGTTAGTGGTGGTAGTAGTAGAAGTAGTATTAAGTTGTAGTCAATGGTAGTAGTAGAAGTAGTACTTAGCGGTAGTTAGTGGTAGTAGCAGTAGAAGTAGTATTTTGCGGTAGTTAGTGGTAGTGGTATTAGTAAAAGTAGTATTTAGCGGTAGTTAATGATACTTAGCGGTAGTTAGTGGTAATCGTAGTGGGTGAATGCGTGTGATCGAGAGGCCTCTGGAGGTGTCATTCATGAAAGGCCTCTGGCACGAGATTAATTTCTTTGTAAGCTGCATAAAAGAAATGCCTCAGGCACGAGATTAATTTCTTTTGAAGCTGCATAAACGAAAAGCCTCTGGCGCGAGATTAATTTCACTTGGCAGGCCTTTCTATCACACGCATTCAACCACTACGACTACCACTAACTACCGCTAACTAACATTAATGCCACTTCTTTGTACTTGTAGTCATAGTGGTAGTGATAGTACTAGTTGTAGTTAGAGGTAGCACTAGTTATTGTTGTTTTATGGGTCCGGACAGTTAGGTCATCTAGAGGGAGTTAGGCTAGTTGTATGTTTTGTTGTTATAGTAGGAATAGTTTTATTCTAGGGCTAGTAGTAGTACTGCTTGTTGTAGTGCTGGTGAGTAGTATCAGTGCTTGTAGTAGTGCTGGTTGGTAGTATTACTGCTTGTAGTAGTGCTAGTGGGTAGTATTAGTGCTTGTAGTAGTGCTGGTAGGTAGTATTAGTGCTTGTAGTAGTCCTAGTGAGTAGTATTAGTGCTTGTAGTAGTGCTAGTGGGTAGTATTAGTGCTTGTAGTAGTGCTTGTAGGTAGTATTAGTGCTTGTAGTAGTGCTGGTAGGTAGTATTAGTGCTTGTAGTAGTGCTGGTGAGTAGTATTAGTGCTTGTATTAGTGTTGGTGGGTAGTATTAGTGCTTGTAGTAGTGCTGGTGAGTAGTATTAGTGCTTGTATTAGTGTTGGTGGGTAGTATTAGTGCTTGTAGTAGTGCTAGTGGGTAGTATTACTGCTTGTTGTAGTGCTGCTGAGTAGTATTAGTGCTTGTAGTAGTGCTAGTGGGTAGTATTAGTGCTTGTAGTAGTGCTGGTGGGTAGTATTAGTTCTTGTAGTAGTGCTGGTTGGTAGTATTACTGCTTGTAGTAGCGCTGGTGAGTAGTATTAGTGCTTGTAGTAGTGCTGGTGGGTAGTATTAGTGCTTGTAGTAGTGCTGGTTGGTAGTATTACTGCTTGTAGTAGCGCTGGTGAGTAGTATTAGTGCTTGTAGTAGTGCTGGTGGGTAGTATTAGTGCTTGAATTACTGCTGGTGAGTAGTATTAGTGCTTGTAGTAGTGCTGGTGAGTAGTATTAGTGCTTGTAGTAGTGCTGGTTGGTAGTATTACTGCTTGTAGTAGTGCTGGTGAGTAGTATTAGTGCTTGTAGTAGTGCTGGTGAGTAGTATTAGTGCTTGTAGTAGTGCTGGTGGGTAGTATTAGTGCTTGAATTAGTGCTGGTGGGTAGTATAGTGCTTGTATTAGTGCTGGTGAGTAGTATTAGTGCTTGTAGTAGTGCTGGTTGGTAGTATTACTGCTTGTAGTAGCGCTGGTGAGTAGTATTAGTGCTTGTAGTAGTGCTGGTGGGTAGTATTAGTGCTTGAATTAGTGCTGGTGGGTAGTATTAGTGCTTGTAGTAGTGCTAGTGGGTAGTATTAGTGCTTGTAGTAGTGCTAGTGGGTAGTATTAGTGCTTGTAGTAGGGCTGGTGGGTAACATTAGTGCTTGTAGTAGTGCTGGTGAGTAGTATTAGTGCTTGTAGTAGTGCTAGTGGGTAGTATTAGTGCTTGTAGTAGGGCTGGTGGGTAACATTAGTGCTTGTAGTAGTGCTAGTGGGTAGTATTAGTGCTTGTATTAGTGTTGGTGGGTAGTATTAGTGCTTGTAGTAGTGCTAGTGGGTAGTATTACTGCTTGTTGTAGTGCTGCTGAGTAGTATTAGTGCTTGTAGTAGTGCTAGTGTGTTTTTTTTTGTTTCGGCAGGGGGAAATCTTTCAAAGACACCACTCTGTGTGGGAGATTGGATTTCCACCAACTAAAACCCCCTGCCCTCTTCACTTAGCCCATTCCGGGACTGCTTGACAGCATTACATCAGAATGGAGTGATTATACTATTAGTTTATTCCTTTTTCTTCTTTCTCCTTTGTCCCCATAATAATCGTAGCCATTGCCTTTACAATGTTCCAGGCTCGTGGGCTTTCCAACATAATCTGAATCAGATTTCTAGTCGTCAGTCGCCGGCCAAGTTGTTCGCAGGCTTCCTTTCTTTCTTCCTCCCATCGATCACAGTGGAAGAAAGTATGCTATACTGTATCCCTTTCCGAGCAATACCGACAACCATCTCCCTGCGTCTTCCCCATTTTCAAGGCATATACTCCAAATCTCCCATGCCCTGTCAGGACCTGGGACAGGAAATAATTCACTTGTCGATGACTGCATTTCAGCCATTCTCCTACGTCAGGTATAAGTTCTTTAGTCCACTGGCCAACATTGTTTGTACCATCCCATCGGACCTGCCATTCTAGTAAGAGCTGGTTCCTCAACGCTTTCTTTTCTTCAGCAGGTATTGCGGTACCCCTTTCATGAAGAAATTTTCTCTCTATAACGAGTAGATCGATGGAAATTCCGGCAGCTACAACTTGTAAAGCTGCAGTAGACACAGTACGATAAGCACAGATAGTTCTGAGTAGCAGTTTTCTCTGAACTCTTTCCATAGCTCGTAAATGGATCTTCTTCCTGAGCGCATCGCACCAGACAGGTGCAGCATATAATAATATGGAATATACTGCTGAACACATGATTTCTCTCTTTACTGTTTTCGGACCTCCTATGTTAGGCATAAGTCTAGCTAACGCCGCTGCTTTCTTCTCTGCCTTTTGAGTAACTGCCTTCACGTGTGCTCCAAACGTGCAATTCATGTCTAGCAGAACTCCTAGATAACGTACAGCCTTCGCTGGAACAATCTCAATACCAGTTAGGAAAAAACTGATATTCTTCCACTTCCTTGAACCCTTCAAAATTACAGCCTCAGTCTTACGTGGTGCCAGACTCAAGCATTTATTTTCCATCCAAAGATTGACACGTCTCAATGATTCATTAACTCTAAAGGTCAGATCCTCTGCTGTTACCACTAATGCAAGGTCATCGGCATAACCAATAGATACTGCGCCTTTCGTCAGCTGCAGACGTAGGACGCCATCATATAGAATGTTCCACGGGGTTGGTCCTAGGACCGATCCCTGCGGAACACCAGCACTAATTTCAAGGTCCTCTGATTGACTAAGTTTTATTTTACGTCCTTTGAAGTAGCTGACGATAATCTGTTGCAGATATTGAGATATGTTTTCCTTCGAAGTTCTCTCACAATAATGCTCCATGAAGCCGTATTAAAAGCATTCTTCACATCGAGAGTTATGACAGCTGCACATTTCTCGCTGCTCTCTGCCGGTATTTGTAACACTCTCTCGATGGCTTGTGTTGTGCTCCTGCCCTTTCTAAACCCAAACTGGTTAAAGGAGAGCCCTCCTTGTTGTTCTAATTCTTTTTCAAGTCTTGATTTTACCAATCCTTCAAAAAGCTTACTTAAGGTATTTAGCAAACAAAGTGGTCTGTACGCTGAGGGATCTAAGGATAGTTTCCCTGCTTTCAAAAGTAACACAAGTTTGGCTACCTTCCACTCAGCGGGGAACTCACGCTGTCTCATTAAATCGTTGAAGATAGACAAGAACCATCCCGGTGCTACCTCAAAAGCATATCTGATGGCTTCTGGTGGTATGCCATCTACTCCAGGTGCCTTACCAGTCTTCATATTACACGCTACTTCGCGTACCTCTTCCATAGTAAACAGGTCTACTTCATTAAAATCTGGGTCCAATTCCAGACAAGAATTAGCGCACGGAAACAATGCCTTCGCTATGACTTTCCTTCTTTCATTTGTGAGCTGAACCGGAACCCTATTAATTAAACGCCCTGTCACTATCTTGTATCCCGCTCCCCAGGTATCATTGTCCAGATCCTCACACAGCTTTTGCCAGGTATTCTTTTTTGATTGTTGAATTTGTTTTGTTAATTCCCTCTTAGCTGCCTTGTAATCATCTTCTAGTTGTCTTAAGTTGTCCTGACTTACTCGTTTCCTACCTCTTATAAGAATTCGTCTCTTACGATTGCAATCTTTTCGTTGCATGGCTATTTCATTAGTCCACCAATAAGGTACACGGGTTTCATGTTTTGTTTGTCCCCTCAATCGACTAGTCCTACAAGCATCTTTAAGAATAGCAGTTACTTCTTTTAAAGTTATCTGCGCTACACCCACAGATTGCAACATCCATTCAATTGTATTCTTAAAAATCTCCCAATTGTACGTCCACACCGTTTTTGTTATATCCGTGAGCTTCTTGAGACCCTTAACTTTAAAGTAAATAAAACGATGATCACTGAGAGATTCATCTTCCAGAACTTCCCAGTCCGCAATGTAGGATGCTATACCCTGCGTTGAACATGTGATGTCTATGAAAGACTCACAATTCCCTCTGGAAAACGTTGGAGTAATTCCTGTATTATGCACAACCAAGTCTAAACTAGCTATCCAATCCACCCAATATTCTCCCCTACGGTCAGCAGTTGGTGCTCCCCACTGAGGGGACTTTACGTTGAGATCTCCCAAAATAATGCATTCCTTACCTGTTGCCACACAGTCCTGAACTATTATGTCTACCTCAGCCTTGAAGCTATCAAAGGAGATATTAGGAGAGATGTAACAACAATAAATGTGGCATTGTTGAAGTTGAATACATAAATATCCTTCTTCTGCCCTTATGCTTAGTACTTCCAGCTTGTCATTCAAAAAGAATGCTGCTACGTCACATCTCTTGTCCGTGAACCAGCTATTGTTAGCTACTCGATTTTTATTTGGCTCACTAACAAGTAATAGGTCTACTTTCCTCTCCAAGGCTCTTGCGTACAAAAGGTCATGACTCTCGGGTTTCCTCATGAGATTCGCCTGTATTACGTCCATTAATGATCGTTTAAAGATTCTTCCCCCTTGCCTCCAATACTATCTTTCTGTAATTAGGGCATTTCATTTGATCTGCGCGGTGGCCTTCTACTTGGCACGATGTGCAAAAAGAATTGTTTTCACACTGCTTCGCCATATGTCCTCCTTGTAGTAGTAGTAGTAGTAGTGTGTAGTATTAGTGCTTGTAGTAGTGCTGGTGGGTAGTATTAGTGCTGGTGGGTAGTATTAGTGCTTGTATTAGTGCTGGTGAGTAGTAATAGTGCTTGTAGTAGTGCTGGTTGGTAGTATTACTGCTTGTAGTAGTGCTGGTGAGTAGTACAGGGTGGGGCAGCATAACTTCCTCTTTTCAATTGCGCCCCATTTAGTAGTGTGATGTAGTACCGGAGCGCTAGTGGTCTCGTCCAATAGGCGGGTCTGTAAAGTTTTGTACTGACACAGTTCAGTAGCCATCATGCGTTGGAACAGTGTGGAGCGTGCGTTTGCCCTTGAGGCCTACTTTTCGAGCGGTTGTTCTGTGATCGCAACCCAGCGTGCCTTTCGGAATCGCTTTAATTTAGCCCCATTGGCGCCTCTCCCAGACCGGAAATCAATTGTTACGTGGGTCACTACGTTCAGACAAACTGCAAGTGCAACAAGACGTAGAACTGGAGTCCCACGGCCCATTAGATCACCTGATAACATTGAGGCAGTGAGAACTTCAATTTTGCGATCACCACGGCGTTCTGCGCGCAAACATTCGTCTGCCCTTGGACTTTCTAATCGTTCTGTGAGGAGAATTCTTCATGATGATCTTCATTTTCATCCATTCAAGATGGCGATTGTGCAGGAACTTTCTGAACGCGACTTCAATTCTCGGAGGAACGCGTGTGAGGTGTTTCTGGAAGTCGTGCCTGAGGACGCTATTGTGTTTTTTAGTGATGAAGCCCATTTTCATTTGTGTGGATCCGTCAACAAACAAAACATGCGCTACTGGGCTGCTACCAATCCTCGAGAATTGCATCCGAGGCCTTTGAATTCACCAAAACTCACAGTGTGGTGTGCAATTTCCTCAGGTGGAACTTATATCAGTTTAATAACATTCCAAATATTCTTAACCGTAATCTAGATTTAATATTCTCCAATTTTTCCTTAACTGTTAACCCTAGCATAGATGTTCTAATTCCTGAGGATAAGTACCACCCTCCTCTAGATATTGAATTTAAATGGCGGTTGATCATCAACCTCTTTCAAGTAATTATAGTTATCACAATTTTGATAAAGGTAATTATATCGGTCTCAATAATTACTTAGCTACAATAGACTGGAGGTCTACATTGAAGGAACAAGATATAAATTCTGCTGTAAGCATTTTTTACTCTATTCTATATGAAGGCATTGATAGATTTATTCCTCTTGCTTATTATAAGGACCCATGTTTCCCACAGTGGTTTAACAGTGAACTAAGAGCCAGTGTCTTACAGAAGAAAGCGACCCATGCCTTATACAAAAAGTCGGGCAGCACTCATGATTATTATGCTTTCTCGGAGCTTAGAGCCAAATGTAAACACTTGTCTAAACTATGTTATACCGAATATTTAAACAAAATTAGATCTAATCTATACAGCGACCCAAAAAGCATTTGGGCTTTTATTAAGACAAAAAAGAATGATAAAGGTATTCCTGGTACAGTTTATCTTGACAATGTGAATGAAAGTGATGGACCAGGTATTGTCATTCTTTTTGCTAAACATTTCTCCTCAGTCTATAAGGCACCAATCGTTAACACCCAAAAATTTGGAACTCCTTACTCTATTAACGTCTCCACCTGCCAGGTTGAAAAGAGTGATATTTATAACAAATTAGAGAAACTCTCAAATAACAAATCATTTGGTCCTGATGGTCTCCCACCAATTCTATTAAAATCTTGTCGATTCATTATAACAGAACCATTATTCATCTTATTTAACCTCTCTTGGAACTGGTAAATTTCCTGATAGATGGAAGAGTAGCTATGTAACTCCTGTCTTCAAATGTGGTGACAAATCCAATGTTAAAAATTATAGAGCTGTTTGTAAATTGTCCTTTATACCCAAATTATTTGAATCTATAATTATTGACAAAATTACACCCCAATTTTCCTCCTACATAATTGAACAACAGCATGGCTTTATGCCAGGTCGTTCAACATGTACAAATCTCCTAGTTTATTTGGAGTACTTACTGAAAGCAGTAGAAAAGCACAATCAAGTGGACTGCATCTACACTGATCTAGCCAAAGCCTTCGACTCTCTCGACCATAAAATTCTTCTTTCAAAATTACAATCTTATGGTATACAAAACCCTCTATTATCATGGCTGTCCTCATATTTAGAAGGCAGAACTCAGATTGTCAAAATACTTAATTTCTTATCTCAACCAATAGTTGTCTCTTCTGGTGTTCCGCAAGGTGCCCATCTTTCTCCATTGTTATTTTTAATCTTTATTAATGATATCAATACAGTTTTCAAACATGCCAAAATCCTCCTGTTAGCCGATGATAAAAAGTTCTTTATGAAAGTTCAATCTCTACAGGACTGTATACTTCTTCAAGAAGAACTTTGGCGTCTAGAGGAGTATTGTTCTTTAAATGGGTTACTGCTCAATGAAACTAAATGTAAACTAGTTAGATTCTCAAAGAAGAAATAGAATATTGAATTCTCTTATCACTTTCTATCGTCTACTCCACTTCATGCTTTTAGAAGTATATGTGACCTGGGAGTAAAATTCTCAGACACGCTTAATTTTAATGAGCATATGGTAAATATTAAAAAAAAGGCTTTGCAGAGATTAGGTTGCATAACTCGTTATTCCAAGGAATTTTGTGACTCAAATATATATTTCCTACTGTACTTGACCCTTGTCAGACCCTTAATTGAATATTGTACACCGATTTGGAGCCCTTTCAATAAAACACAAATTGAGAGTTTAGAGAAAGTACAACACAAATTCCTACGAATTTATGCATATCGTTTCCTACACCCAATAACGAATCATAACTACACTGAAGTAATGATGCAATTGAAGCTGCCAACTCTTAAATCCCGTCGTGAAAATTTTTATATTCTTAATATGTACAAAATTTTAAACTCTCACATAAACTGCCCAGAATCACTAAATTAAATCAATATATATGTGCCACCCCGTTCGATGCGCAAGCATCATGTCTTTGATACAAACTGGCACCCAACTAATTATGGTCTAAATAGTCCCATTGACAGAATGATGCGAATCTCTAATGGGGTCAACATAGACTTGTTCAATACCGATGAAAGACCCCTGAGAAAATATCTGTTTTCCTATTCATTAGACAATCTGTATGAATATAGTTGATTGTAATAGTAGGGTACCGTACTTTGTATTACTCTTAATGTCTTTTATGTTGTATAAAAGAAAATGGTGGAAGCCGTCAATAAATATGTATGTATGTATGTATGTATGTATGTAATTGGTCCCTGGTTCTTTGAGGAAAATGAAGTCACAGTGACAGTGAATTTGGACCGGTATGTAAACATGTTACAGGAATTTGTTTTCCACAACTGGATGAGTTGGACTTAGGGGACGTTTGGTTTCAACAAGACGGTGCAACGGCACACACTTCAAGAGCATCGATGGCCGTTTTGAGGGAACACTTCCCAGGGCGCCTAATCTCAATTAGGGGCGCCTTGGAATGGCCGGCCCGATCCCCCGATTTGACCCCTTGTGATTTTTTCTATGTTTTTTTTTTGAAATCCCGTGTTTATGTAAACCGACCAATGACCCTACAAGATTTGAAGAACAACATCCAGGAAGAACTTGCCAACATAACGCTTGCTATGCTGGTAAGAATTATGACAAACGCCAGAAATCGGTTCACCCAGTGTGTAGAGAATGGAGGACGTCACCTACCTGATTTGATCTTCAAAACCAAGTAAAACAAAACTTTATATTTGTACCTACATTATATTAAAAAATAAAAATTTCCTGATTCGTACAATGTGTTTTATTAAGGTTTGAAAAAAGGAAGTTATGCTGCCCCACCCTGTATCAGGAATTGTGAAATGATATGCACATGCGGACGATAATAATAATGTTACTGGCTTAGATCATAAATACAATAGATGGCTGATGACGTCACATTTGTGAAACCAACATCTCAATCAGCTGACTAAAGGGAACTGCCGGGAACTGCGGATAGTTTGGAGCACTGAAATACTACACGTGACGATAGAATTGGGCTATTCTGTTCTATTCATTACCGTACTAAGCCCAGAATGGTGTATTACTGTGCAGCGTATGGATATAAGGAGACGTTTAGGAAAAGATCGGGCATTTCTTTCCATAGGTAGTCCTAAATTAATTCATTGTAAAATAACCCTAAAATTCTTGACTTCACTACTTGCATTTCTTTACGTTTCCTCTTAACTCCGAGACATAAAAGAAAAATAATTTAATCTGTAAATTTATTTCAAATTATTAAAATTTACTCTATCCCTTACTCCACTGAACAGGCCTGTGAAGAAAAATTAGGACCATCACAACATCAAATAGCCTTCCTTTTCAATCATGTTCAGTGTCCAATTGCGGGTTATGCTACTGATGTGACGATGTAGTCTTCGATAATAAATACGCTGAGGTAATATTTGTCATCTTATTAAACGTATGGACAGTGCGTTTGGTTGAGGAAATTTTCAGATCCTTCTAGGATACATTGCAGCCCTAAATTAGTCAATTCGTAGGATTTCAAAGTTCTGGATTATTACTGCGAAGGTTTCTATGATTCGTGGAAAATTGAATTTAAAAGGAAACAGTTCATTGCTTGTAATGTTTTCCGTTCTAGCAAATGTAATGCATAGTTGTTAAAAAGCAACGCTTACTAAATCAATAGACTTCCTTATTTCCATTTGCCTATGTTTTGTTCACCTTCATAAAATACTGAAGTGGAAAGTAACGCTGAATAAGGGCTAATCGTACGATAAAATTTTGTAAAGTAATGCACCGGTACTGAAATTAGCCAAAATACATTTTCTAATGATGACAAATAAATTAGGAAATGATGTAGTAATAGATTGAACTTGTTTGGAGCTCTCGGGAGTACCGTACAATTAAAAATGACCAGCTACACAAACACAATTCTCTTCAAAAATCAGTAGACCTAATTCAGAATTGGATTTGTTATTAATTATTTACAAGAGGGGATCCTGGATGTATGAGTATTACGGAACACGGCAGCCACTTTTTACACAAACACAATTCTGTTAAAAAATCAGTACGCCTAATTCAGAGTTGGATTTGTTATTAATGATTTACAAGAGGGGATCCTGGATGTATGAATATTATAGAACACGGCAGCCAATTTTTACACAAACACAATTCTGTTCAAAAATCAGTAGCTCTAATTCAGAGTTGGATTTGTTATTAATTATTTACAAGAGGGGATCCTGGATGTATGAATATTATGGAACACGGCAGCCACTTTTTTCACAAACACTATTCTGTTCAAAAATCAGTAGGCCTAATTCAGAGTTGGATTTGTTATTAGGCTAAGTATTTATAAGAGGGGATCCTGGATGTATGAGTATTACGGAACACCACAGCCACTTTTTACACAAACACAATTCTGTTCAAAAATCAGTAGGCCTAATTCAGAATTGGATTTTTTATTAATTATTTACAAGAGGGGATTCTGGATGTATGAGTATTACGGAACACGACAGCCACTTTTAACACCAAATATGTTACATTCTTAACCTTTGCTACCTTCCGGTACGTAAAGAAACATGCGATGCTTTTCCCAATGTCGTATAAATTACGAAAATGTGTGTTTAAACCCTCATTAAAAATCATTTCCCCACCAACTCCTATATACATCTTCAGGAAAAATAACCAAACGATATGGGATAGTAGAACCCATTAAATAACCTAAAGCACTATACCTTTTCATAATTTGTAAACTCTTTGTGCGCTTGCCACGCCTTACGTGTGACAACTTTCTTTGACATCAACTCGTAAACAAAAATACGCATTGCGGGTTGCGTTGTGTTAGTTGGCCAGAAACATGTCAGATTGAGGGGATATACGTGATAGCTAGGACTGGGGATAATGCGAGGCAAGGATGGTAATGCTAGAGCAGTATATCACCCTGTACGAGAAAGAATCTACGTTGGTATTTTCGGCATGGAAAGGAATCCAGATATTTTTATATTTTGTTGCTGCAGTGACTGGTATAATGACCAGCTCCTCTCTCAGTCAGTTGAGTGACTCTTTTGGTGGTAATTGTTTTCTCTACGGTAACGTTATACTGGATACGAATGATGCCAGGAATGGAACTAAAACGTTGGGTTTTGTGGACCTTACAAAGACTGAATGGGGGAGATACTGTTTATTTTGCCAGTATGTCCCTGTATCTTCGGTTATATTTTCAGTGGTATGGGCGACGTTTTTCACTATGTGTGGGAAGGGAGGCAAAACCACGCATGGGTAAGTTAGCTCTGGATATTTGACAAATCCCAATCATTTACCTTCTTTCAATCATGCTGTCTTTTTAGTATCATGAGAAGAAAGAAAGTTATTTTGCATCTTTGTGACTCCTACTATGTTAATGGGCTTTTCATTCGATATCCCTGTTTCATATTTTTAATAATGAATTTTATGCATCCAACTAGGAAACAGGAAATAGCAGTAGGTTAGATGTACAATCCCCCTTTTATTATTAACGATAAGTACGCACGATGTGCATTACATTAAAATTATTTACAAAATTCTGTTATCGACGACAACCTCTTGGTACACAGAAGAGCGTGATATCTATCACATGTCTTTTTACACAATTTACAAATACACTCGGGCGTGGGGCTCGTGAAACACCTCAGTTTCGCAAATCCTATGGTGGAACCCGTGCACTGCGAAACGGGTTACCGAGTGTCTTTAGTTCATAGGCAGTGCCCTTCCATTCTGATTAAGTCATGGCCTTCGTGGAACAGAAATCAATTGAGATCTCCTTCTTTGCGTGTAGTTCATATAGGACATCGTTATATGGTCTTGTGGATGGTAGTTGGTGATCCATTCGGGGTTCTTCTATAAAGAAAGGTTCCCCTGCTAGTTCGTATGCCAGGCCTGTTAGGGGTGTATTTTGACAGGCAAAGCAGTTTTTTTTTTTAAGGATAAGGCTTCACTTCCTCTAAATCTTTCAGGTTACTTTTGCTTAAGTTATCCCATATTAAATCCAATCCATATGTTGTAATGGGTGTAATTATTGCTCTGAAAAGTCTCAGAGCTGAAAGCAGAGACATGTCTCTAAGATGACTAATGTCATTCATTGATCTGACACCACAGATCACTTATAATTTTTTCCCTTGTATTTGGCGAGTTATTCCTAGATATTTGTAATGACAGGTTTGTCTCTGAGATAAAGAATGCCATCTTTGGCTGTTACTTATCTGGCGTAGGGGATGCCGTGATCAATCCCCCTTTTGAAATGTTATTGTAGATTCATTTAAGGGCTTTACAACGTGATGGTCATGATAATCTATGTCATTGTGAAAGCTGTAGTAGTGTGTGTGTGTGTTTGTAATTTAGGCTAGGATTTGGAAGGAAGTTATCCCAAGCTAGGAACTAAGTTATTCCTGCATTTGCTTGGAGTAAAAGTGGGAAACCAGTGCACAGGTTTACTACTCTAGGCTTAGTGTACCGTGTTCCAACCCTTAGTCCAGAATTGAATTTCTTGGAAGAGACAAGAATATTGGACTCCTTCTGAAATGTTGAGAATCATCATCAACTTCTAAAGGCAATGCCTTGTCTCCGCAACCATTGTTCTCTGTCTTCAGCACTTCGTTTCATCTCACAGTAGGAACCATAATGAAGAGTTAGTGTGATGTCTTGAAGGAAGCATTTTCTCCGTCGATCTCTGCCTTTCTTCCCTGTGATCTTTCCTTCTAGGAGATTAGTTAGGAAAGCGTTATGTCGCAAGATGTGACCTGCGAATTTAGCTTTTCTTTTATGGATAGTTGGTCTCAGTTCTCTTTTCCCTTGAATTTCTTGCAGGATGCTGATGTTAGTCCTCTTTTCAATCCATTTAACCCGTAATATTCTCTGCCAGACCCACATCTCAAACGCTTCAAGTCGCTTCCAATCCTGACCTCTGATCGTCCAAGATTGACATCCATACAGAAGCACACTCTGCACAAAGGACATGACACATTTCTTTTTAATTGCAATATCCAAATTTGTATTAATCAAAAGATTTTTCTTATTATTGAAAGCCTGCTTTGCGAGCGCTATCCGCCTTCTAATCTCTTTACTACACCTGTTGTCATTGGTGATTGGACTTCCCAAACAAGAGAAACTGGTGACTTGTTCCACTAACTTATCCGTAAGCTTAATGTTTGTGTGAATGCTCTCAGGATGTTTACTCACAACTAACACCTTGGTCTTCTTAGCATTAATGTTTAAACGTAACTTTGACAACGCTGATGACAATACATTTAACATTCTGGACAACATCTTCTCGGAGTCCGCTACAATTGCTATGTCATCTGCAAATCTAATACATTGAATATGATGCCCGTTTATGTTTACTCCTTTAGTATTTGCCTTAAACTTCTTTATGGCTTCCTCAATGAATACGTTAAAGAGGTACGGTGAGAGAAAGCAGCCCTGTCTCACACCCTTTCTGATTTTTGCTGTCTGAATGCATCCTCCAATATCGACCATCGTGATCTGTCTCCCATAGAGTTTCTGTATCATCCTCTGGTCTTTCCACTCCAACCTTGTAGTTTTACGAATTTTGAATAATATGTCCCAACTAACGTTATCAAAAGCCTTTTCGATGTCTACAGATGTGTTTCTATTCATCTCCAACCTCCTTTCCAAAATTGTTCTAAGAGCCAAGATTGCATCTCTTGTTCCTGTTCCTATTCGAAATCCAAACTGATCTTGGTCAATCTGTGAGTTCAACTTGTTATTTATCCTGTTTTTTATTATTGATAGTAGGCTAGTAATTTTAGATGTATGAGAGAGCAGAGTTATGGTTCTGTAATCAGAGCATTCTATACTATTCCCTTTCTTTGGTATCATAACCGTTCTACTCTTGATGAAGTCTTCTGGAATTTCACCATCATCGTAACATTTGCATATTATGCCATATAAAAGTTGTTTCATATCCTCTCCCAGATTCTTTAGTAATTCTCCAGGTATATTATATGGACCAGTAGCTTTATTGTCATTTAATCTCTGAAGTGCTGATTCAAACTCCCTCCGTGTGATTGCAGGACTTTTATCATCTTCCTCTACTTCTTGTTCTGGTTCAATATACTGTAGTTCATTCAGCACATTACCTCCAACATACAGTTCTTCAATGTATTCCTTCCACCGTGCACTGATTTCATCATTATTTATTAAAATTTTCCCATTTTCATTTCCACTAGAGAGCTTTTTGTTTTAGATTTTTGGTTTAAAATTTTAATGTTCCGATATGCTCTATCTGTTTGTTAATAAAACACTTATTCTAACTCAATACTTTAATGGACCTTGACGAAGCGCCATTACATGGATAACACAGACCGAAAAACAGCAGACAAACCCACACAGAACGAAAGACAAACAAAACACCGTCTGGTCAAGGATCTTAGTTATTTAAGACACTCCCACCTTGCAATTTACAGGCAAATTAAATTGCAACCTTCTCACAATCACAAATCAAGTCTGGGGGCACTCGAATTGTTCTTCCTGACCTGTTAGTAATCGGTTCTGGGACAGATGTTTTGGGCTGGTGTCCAACAACTTGTTCCAGGGAAGGTGTGATATCAGAGCTTGCAGACCCCTCTAAGGGATACGGACGTTGCACCGGTCTTACCTTCTCCCCTACAGCAGTCTTTATCTTGGCTCCCCTTATGTAGCCGTCTGACCCTGGATAGACCTCCAGGATGACACCAAGTGGCCAGTTGATCCTCTTCTTGTCAGTCTCGACCAACACCACATCTCCAACATTGACATTATCTTGTCGTCTCTGGCCTCTGTGAATCAACAGGGCTAAGTATTCATTATGAAATCGCTGACGTAAGTTTGTTCGTAAAGTCTGTAAGTACCGTGTTCTTCTGTTAAGACTCCTGCTATCTATGATGTCCAAGTCTGGGACCTCAGTTTGGGGAATACCTTCTGGAAAACAAGCTGGCGTCAGAGGCATCAATTTCTCAAACTCGTCTTCTACGTAAGTGAGAGGCCTTGAATTCATTGTGGCTTCACAGTCACAAATCACGGTTCCCAACTCCTCATAGGTGAGTGTTGCTCTTCCTAAGTTTCTTCTTAGTAGCTCCTTGAGTATCCTCACAAGGCGCTCCCACCAACCGCCCCATCAAGCAGCTGTATGTGGGTTGAAATTCCATTTGATCCCATGTACTGAGGAGAATGACATCATCTCATTCAAAGCATTGTTTGTACCAGTGAAATTGGTTTCATTGTTGGTATAGATGGTTGATGGTAGCTCCTAGCAAGAAAGGACTCGAAGACACAGCAAATACTACACGTCGATGTCTGAATGTGATCATTTCTTGTGCATCAGCACTGCTCCACCACAGGAATTTTAGGAAATCACTATCCCTCGATGATAAGCTTATTTGTAACAAGAAGTTCCGTGAAGAACTAAAGAGCCTACTTTTCATGCCAATGATTATTCTACAGAATATGAACCCATCTAGAATAATGACGAAATTAAGTTGGTAATATCGAAATATCTAATTAGTTCAAAATATACCTGGTATAATGTAGCCTAATAGAGCACTACAATTGGCAGCCCTGGTGACTGAATATATTCTTAGTTCCATCTCTTAAGGTACATAATACAAAAATTTGGTTGAAGTCCAATGGACGTTACATGCAGTTAGACACTGGATCTATCAGCACGCGTAAAAGCATGTTGCTAACAATGTCATGCGTGTGCTGGTCAGAAATAATCTTAAATATTATGATATTTTGTAGTGCCAATTTTGGATGAAATCCATTTGTTAGTATAGAAGTTACATGTATTTTAAAATTGGACATATCAGCAGGCATAGAATCATGTTGGCAGCACGGACTTATATTAATTACTCCAAATTAATCTAGAATGTCAGGTGCTATACGTGTGCAAAGTATAGAGCTGTTGGCTTGCATACTTTCTGATATATTGATATTAGAGTAAAAAAAATTAGACAGCATTTATTAACAGTTGGCAGCCCTGATTGCTCTTAACAATACTTAGAGTCATATCTGTTATGGTACACATAGCACATACGAAATTTGGTTGAAATCCAACTGATAGTATAGAAGTTACATGTATTTAAAAATTGGTACTATCAGCAGGCTTATAATCATGTTGGTAGAACTGACGTATATAAGTTACTCCAAATTAATCTAAAATGTCAGAATATATGTGTGCATAGTTTAAAGCTGTCGGCTTGCATACTTTCTGATATATTGGTATTTGGATTTAAAAAATAGAGAGAGCAATTATTAACAGTTGGCAGCCCTGGTGGCTCTTAAGAATATGCTCAGTCATATCTGTTTATGTACAGATATTACATACAAAATTTGGTTGAAATCCAATTGATAGTGTAGAAGTTATATGCATTTAAACATCGGACCTATCAGAAGGCTTAAATTATTTTGGCAACACTGTCATGGTTGGCCTCCTGGAAATTAAACTGACATAGTCTTATCTACATGTGTGCCAATTTTGGAGTAGTTCCCATGCATACCTTGCAAGATATCCAACATGGAGCTCAAATTTCTAGTGCGTTTTTCAGCAGTTGGTAGCACTGACATCATTTTCAAATATGGACGTGAGCTATTCCGGTGCACATCTTTACTCATACTAAATTTGGTTTTGATTGCTGCAGCCGTTTAGGAGATGATAGGGGGGGACACACACACAGCCAGACAGATAGAAGGACAGACAGACACACACATTTTCCAGGATCGATCTCATAAGTCTACTTTTTCCTCATTTTTGCAAAATGTGAAAAGTAGGCTAAAAATGCCTTCTTGATGTCAGCAGTAATACCACTGGCACATTTCCTGAATTGCAACAGTAGCTTTGGAACCAACTCGAATAGATTTGGACCTTTACAAACACAGTCATTCAATGATGTTCCTTTGTGGTCCTTAGCTGAAGCATCAAAAACTGGGCGTATTTTTGTGGTCTGACTAGTAGCCTTGATGACAGCCCTATGTGGCAAGTAGTACCCTCTAGCTTCATTTTTAGGAATTATCTCTATGATGCCAGATTGGAGCCAGTCTTGAAACACACCATGATATTCTTTTAATTTCTCAGAAGCACACAGGCGGTTTGTCACTCCGATAAGTCTCTTTTCTGCCAAAGCTTTGTTATCCAGGAGTTCCGGACGACCTTCCCTCCACGGCAAGCACACCTCATATCTGTTTTCTTCATTAACCTTCACAGTTTGGTTGAAAAACTGAAGGGTATCAGTATTCAAATCTTCTGTCTTCTTCACGGCCTCTGATTCATTAATACCTATAACCTCCAACTTCCATAAATCTGACAAATCCAAGTTACAGTTGTAGGTTATGGCAGCCAGAGAATTATTTTTGCAGTCGTTCTGTGGCCCTGAATCGTCTAACTTAATCGTGTTTCATTTGCTACCAGAGCATCATCCAAATGTACACATGAACCAGTTAAGAACGATCCTGAAATGTCTGCTCCTATCAACAATCCTATATCTGGTGGATTCCTCCCTGTGTCAGACAGAATTATTCTTTTCTCATTGAGTTTGGGGTACAGGTTTTGACTTTCAACTCTTGGTACATAACCACAAATTTTGCCCTGCTCTAATACACTTATAGATCCTTGATATTCACCATTTACACTTCTCAAAATAATGTCATAGAGGTTGTGTTGCTTTTGACTGGTTTCAACTCCCCAAAAAAGACTGTGGCTCAACATTTCCTTCCCAGATGGTTTTATATTTAGTTCTCTCACACCCAGGGGCGGATCTAGGGGAGGGCGAGGAGGGCGACCGCCCTGGGCCCCGCGGTCTGGGGGGGGGGGGGCTCCGCGCCATGGATTTTTGATTTAATTAATTATACTTTTCAAACTAATCTATAATTTATATTCCTTTTTTCAGTGTAGCTATGTCCTTTCGTGACCGTTTAGCAAGTTTAGATTTCAGTGAAATAATACAAGACTTCAGCCGCGGAAAAAAAGTCACAAAGTAATATTTTAATATTTTATAGTTAACATAATCTTCTTCTAGGGGACTTAAAAGGTTCATTCATATTATTTTTAAAAAAGGACTGTAGTGTATTCAAAATATTGTAACTATTCTTTATTTTATTATTATTACCAAACTATTTTCCATTTGATTTGATATTTTTAAATTTCCTATTGTTGTGGGCCCCACCTTATCATATCGCCCAGTGCCCCGCAAGGCCTGGATCCGCTACTGCTCACAACATCTGTAGAAATATACGATCTTTGAGCACCACTGTCATAAAGTGCACGTACTAGTTTCACCTTACCATTATGGACAATATTAACCATTACTGTTTGCAAAAGAGTGTACCATGACTTCTGTGATAAGAGAGCTTGTGACTCCGCACTCTTTAGGCCTACTTCAACACTTTCAGTTTTCTTACTCTGGATGGGTAAATCTGGACACATAACTGTCACCTGGTGCCTAAAACAGACAAGACATTTGACAAAGTTCCGGCACCTCTTAGCACCGTGACCAGCTTTTAAACATACAAAACAACAATTCCTTTTCTTGAGCAAATTCCTTTTTTCATCCAACGACATCATTCTTCCTTTAAAGCACTCTGTAGCCGCATGAGAAGTTTTATCACACCACACACATTTTACATCTGAGTTTTGTTGTTTAGAACTCCCTGAATATATGCACGCTGCAGTAGGTAATCTGCTGTTTTACCATTGTCAAAACTATCACTAGCGATACCTCTATTACTCGAAATACCACTGCGAGCCAACTGAAAGCCCTCTTCACTCTCGACCTCAAGTTTCAAGAACTCCAGCAGATTAGCTAGACGGTCACAAGGATCATAAATTTCAGCTCTATTTACCATGCGTGCCCTTTCCCATGCTCTTAGGATATCATCAGGTAAAGCTGACTCAACGGATACAACATGTTACTCCTACGGTCTCTAAGGCTCTAAGTTGAGTTTCTAATCTGTCATACAGTTTTGCTAAAGATATAACATCATGATTCCCAGCCTGTGTCATCACCAAACCACGTAATTCGCGAACTTATATCTCTATTAGTAGTTCATCACGAGCAAATCTTGATTTCAGCTGTTCGATGGCTTTACTATAGTTAGGGCCTGAAGGAGGAAAGCTCTTAACAAGTTCCCTAGCACTGGATCCCGACACTGTTGCTTGTATTAAGTATTGGAACTTGTCCTCATCAGCAATTGTTTCGTCATCATTAATCTTGCGAAACTGTCCCCAGAAACCTAACCAATTTCTTACATTACCATCAAATGCCTTCAGTTCCAATTGACTGATATATGGCAACCATATACCTTGTAATTTTGCTTCAGTATTTTGTCACTCCCTGTTTATGTACAGGGTCATTATGTGTGTGTGCGCCAGTAAACACAGCAAGCTAAGCTGGCTGTGACTAGCACAGGCCGCGGCCGCGCGCACCCGGTCCAGCCGGTGGTTGGTGTGCTCTACTGACTCATATCGTTAGTTCACGCGTGTTTCGTCATTCATATGGGCTTGTATTTGCAAAGCTTAGACGTTAGTGTTGCAAGTTTAGTGAGTATTGTGATTACTGTGATTGTGTGGTTGTCATGCCTAGACACCAATTCACATTGCGCGAACGTGTGTATATCCATGATTCGTAAGCGAAGATGAGAAATTTGCTTCACTTCCACTTTCTGATACGACATTCCCTCGATCAAGAAGTACACTCTCATACCTGGTTTTGGCTGCTATTCATTCTTCTTTATATGCTTCGGCAGTTTCGTACTCCTTTTCACAAATTTGTTCATTGAAATCTTCTACCGTGAACCATAGATCCCGTATATTGTCTTCTAACATGAAGAGATGCGTTGCTTTGTCCTCTAGAATTTTGAATGCAGTTGTTACGTCGTCTGCCATGCGCGGATCTACGTCCAATTTCTCTTTAAACTCGTTCAACGATTTTGTGTATAAACGTCACACTAAACCGTGTTCCCGTTTTAATTTTTCCATTTCTCTTAATCCTGTCGCGGTTGCCAGTTGTTAATAAAACACTTATTCTAACTCAATACTTTAATGCTTGCCACGGTGGGTGAGTGGTTATAGTGTCGGACTACCAACCCCAAGATTGCAGGTTCGCTCCTGACCATGGTAAGTGATTTTTGAAGGCGACAAAAATCACGATACTCATGTCATACGTTGTTGGCATGTTAAAGAACCCATTTGAATTCAGTAGGCCGTGTTCAATGGCAAAATTAATCTCGGGATTTTCCGCCAACACAAAGTTCCTCCATTCTCTACTTGAAAGCGCTGTAGTGTCAAGGAGTTTAGATATTTAACCTCCTTGACTTTCATAGCGTTCAAAGGAACGACGAAATTCGACATGCAAGCTACCCTCTGGGTGTCAATTAACAAAGCTTGCACCAGGCACCCGAGGCCATACGATATTATTATTACTATGATTAATACTTTAATGGTTAACAATCTTACCAAATAATTATGGTATTCGAATTGGTTATAAAAAAGAAGACCTGAATATAAACTGTCTCGCTTTTGCAGATGACATTGCTTTGTTCGCTAATACAATGGAAGAGGCCACTGACCAACTTAATAAACTACAAACCATAGCTGCTAAAACTGGACTTAAAGTGGCCTTCCATAAAACTAATTTTATCACAAATGTCAAAGATGCCTCAAAATTCATCACGATTGGTCTGCAAAATATCAAAAAAGTCCGAAAATGTAAATACCTAGGGGAATGGATTACCCCTAATAATTCAGAAATAGCTGCCATTGAGAGCAGATGTAACAAATTGGAAGGTGCCTTTCAAACCTGCAAAAACATTTACAAAAGTAAAAGCTTGTCCCGGAACGTCAAACTTTGTCATTATAACACAGTAATTAGGCCGTCAGCCCTGTATGCCGCAGAATGGACAAAGGTCCATTGAGAAAATTAGAACTTAAGGATCGGAAAATTCTAAGGAAAATATTAGGACCTGTTAATGATAATGGTACTTACAGAAGAAGACATAACAATGAATTATTTGAACATATAGAAGATTTGGTGAGTGTGATGAGAAAAAGGAGAATGTCTTTCTTTGGACATTTTGAGCGGATGGAGCATCATCGACTTTCACATCGAATCCACTCATCAATATCTAAAAAAATTCCTATTGTAAATGGTCGATACAAGTTAAAAAGGACCTAACAGAAGCTCGAATCAATCAAGCTCTCGTTTGGGATCGGAACCTGTTCAGAAAGGCGGTTAAATCAACCGGTAATCTACACCCTTTAACATCTGTGATGCCTCGCCCTCACTACAAGTGGACGGAAGAAAGGAGAGCAGAACATTCGTCAAGAATGAAGATCTACTGGCAGACAAGAAAACATGCATTACAGTGATCATATGAGTAAAGGACATCGTGGTCCATTGATAGCCGAAACGTCTCAAAGAAAAAAATACTTTAATGGAACGTGACGAAGCGCCATTACATGGATAACACAGACCGAAAAACAGCAGACAAACATACACACAGAACAAAAGACAAACAAAACACCGTCTGGTCAAGGAACTTAGTTATTTAACACTGTTCTTCCTGTCATAATATCATTCCCGATATTCTCCGAAACCTCATCCATCCATGCTTCCTTCGCTCTTCTACACAGAGTTGTAATTTGATTTTTGACCTGCGCATATTGTTCCTGGCTTTCTGGCGTGTTCCCTTTCCTGAAATGGTTCCTTTTTACTATCAAATCCAAAATTTCCTCTGTAATCCATGCTTACCTTGGTTCCAGTCTTTTTGTTCCCAGTGTTTCGTGAGCTACTCTTAGCAAGCCTTCCTTTATAGTAGTCCATACCTGCCAACTTTTACGGTATATCCGTAAAATTTACGGAAATTGCAGCATTTTACGGTTTTACGGATGAACGGTGTCATTTTACGATTTTGCGGACAAAAATTTGAAACGATAATTTACATTCGATAATACCGCCCACTTCCGTACAATCGATTGTTTGCGTGGGTCGAAGGCAAGTCCACGATAGTCGATAGCTCGTTCTTTGATATGATTCGTACTTTTAACCGTGTGATGGTTGTGTCGTCATTTGTAATTGAATTTGAAGCCGGGATAACCGTTCTTCCATGTGTCGACAGGCTCTGCTTCGCATATTCTTTGTTCCGCTCCGTTCGCTCGTTGCGATTTAAACCATATTCTTTGACCACGTTAGTTGTTCATTGTTCGCGAAGTTGGCGTTCCTTGAATGTTTTCGTCTCTTAAGATTATGGCATATTTTAATGAAGCGTTCGAGTTTTTGTGCTATAACTTCGTAGTTTCCTGTATTCCTTGGACTAATTACATTCGTTCCACGTGTGTGTGTTTTTCTACCATGTGCATATTCTTTCTTCACGAGGTTGGCGTCGTTTTCATTTAATGGCTTTGTGTGTCTTGACATGTTTTAATGAAGTGTTGGCAGTCTTAAGTGTTTTATGTTATAATTTTATGTGACGTTCAGTGATCCAGGTTCCTTTCGATGTTTCAGTAGATATCGAGAATGAACAAATCCAACAAGAAACAGTACTTCCAGACATTTAAAGAATCATACTCGGTTGATTTTCCGTGCATACTAAAATCAAGAAAGGGAGAAAAATTTGCCTTTTGCACGGTATGTGGGTGTGATATTAATATTGCACATGGTGGAAAAAACGATTTAAGTAATCATGTGAAGTGCGGTAAACACATTAGTTATGTTAAATCGAAGGAAGATAGCAAGAAAATCAACACCTTTTTTGCTAAGTCTGGAAACGTTGACAGTGACGTAATTAGGGCCGAGTGTCTGTTTACTTCCTTTTTGGTGGAACACAATGTGCCCTTAAGTGCGGCTGATCATGCTGATGCTTTATTTAAGAAGATGTTTCCCACATCAGAAGTTGCAAAGAAATATAGTTGTGGTCGCACGAAAACGACATGTATTGTAAATAAAATGGCAAAAGATGCATCATCTGAAGTTGTTAAGGCCTTCAGAACGGACCGGATACAGATAAATCCCTTTTCTTTTCATCAGTGAGAAACTACTTTTATACTGCCTGTGACTACATCATCAACAAGTTTCCACTCAAGGATGACGTGTTAAAGAATGCTCAAGTTGCTAGGTTAGACAAAATTGAAGATGCACAGTTATCTTCCATTCGTTTTTTCTTGGAAAAGTTTCCTATCATGTTATGCAAGGAAGAGAATGAAACTACAGATGAGGTGGTGAATGAGCTTCAGAGGCAGTGCACAGCTCTTCAGGTAGATGACACTTTCGCTGCACATCAAGATGCTGAAAGTGATTCCAGTTGGGCACGAATATCAAGAATTCGTGGAGCCGATGGACTTCTTAAGTATAACCGAATTTCTAGAGTATTGCTCTCTATTCTCACCATACCCCATAGCAATGCAGAATGTGAACGTTTTTTTTAGCCTTGTGAAGAAAAATAGAACACAGTTCAGGTCATCCATGTCCAATGAATCTCTGGAGTGTATTTCTATTTTAAAGACCAGGAGTTCTGGTCCCTGTTATGACAAAACATTTTCTCAAGACTGTTTGCAGGAAGCTAAAAAGGCCACAACCATGACTTAAAAGTCGAACTAGCATGTGATTTGCAGTGTGTATTATATTATTTCTTGCCTGTGTTACGTTAAACAAGTTTTATTGTTTAAAGCCTTTTTCAATTATCGTATATCAGCTTAATCTATCAAGGAAGTCCTGTTATGTCTGCTCCAAACCAATATTCACCACGCCTGCTGCTGATTAACATGGACTTCTTCTTGATTGTTATGTTCATCTACAAATCATGTAAGTAGATATGATTTCATTGAAGTATCTTGTTTAAAGCATGAATTATTGTATTTTGTAGCCCAGAAGTATTATTATTTTCGTCAAGCCGGGGTATGTCGAAAATCGTTATTTTTTTTGTCGCGCGTGAGTTTTACTGATAGCCCTTTTCAAAAGTTGGCAGGTATGGTAGTCCATGTAGAGTTCTCATTTCGGTTGGCTAACTCATTTGTTTTGTGTACATAAACATCCTTGTTCTTATGATCTCGTAATTTGGTTAAGTCAATAGGTTTTGGTTTCCAATGATCAATTCTTTTCAGGTGGATAATGCATTTGGCTATGACTAGACAATGTTCACTGCTAATCTCTGCCCCAGGATAGCTATGACTTGACTTGATTGCGATATCTTCTCTTGACGAGGATATAGTCATTTTGATAACGGGCAGTGTCACCAGGGGCTTTCCAGGTGTATCTTCTGCACAATGGAACATCAAATAGGGTGTTGTCACAATCAAATGATACTGATCAGAGAAATCCCATAACCTCTCCCCACGATTGTTCCTGACACCTAATCCAAACTTCCCGATTCGTTCATGGTTTGGGTGCATTCCAACAATAGCATTGAAATCTCCCATGATTATTACATTATCTGTTTTCTTTGTCAGATTCCATATTTCGTCAATGGTCTCATACATTTCTTCTAGTGGAGGGCGTGGTGGCTCAGGGGTCTAGCTGTATGCCTCTCACCAAGGCGGTCCGGGTTCGATTCCCGGTCAATGCATGTGAGATTTTCGAAGTGAAATGCCATGTCCTGTGGTTTGGATTCCACGTAAAAAGGAGGTCCCGTGGCTCATGATCTCGCGATTAACGGTCACGTTAAACTTCAAGCTTGCTTGCTTGCTTGCATTTCTTCTATTTCTTCATCAGAGCTGTTTGATGTTGGAAAATGCACTTGAACAATTACCAGATTCCTGGGTTTTGTCTTGATTGTTATTACTAGAATCCTCTCATTTACATGATAGTTATTCATCACATTTCTTGCCCAGTTATTTCTAATGAGCAGTCCTACTCCATTACTTCCTCCATTTGCACCACCACTATAGATCTTTCTGAAGTCATCACTGTAGAAATCACCATTCCCTGGCCACCTTATCTCGCACAGCCCCAAGATGTCCATTCCTCTTTCCTTTATAATCATTTTAGCTTCTTCTAGTTTTCCTGCTTCTAACAGCGTTCTCACGATCCAAGTTTCATCGATTCTTTTCCTCGAGGATTTCGCTTAATGACGACCTGGGAAGCCTCGACTCTTCCCCTGACAGATCATGGGTTCCTTGCCTCATAATCAGTAAACGATGCATCTTGCTGTGAACACATCCTGATTGCTTAACTTGGGAATAAGTAGTGCAGTGGTTTCTTGTTGCCTTCTGCACTTTATTTGGACCACCCCTAACATGGGGAACAGACGCCCTCTGTAGCCACCCCTAACATGGAGAACAGAATAAATTCCTCTTCCACCTTTAAGACCGTTGACCAAATTGACTGATATATGGCAACCATATACCTTTTGATCTTACTCTCCTGAGCACTAGGATGCCTCTTCCGCCATCTACACTGTTCCATAGTCCATCTATTCCACTGTATAACGCCGTTGAGGTCTTCACCGAAACCCCGGCAAGGGACCCTTACATGGTACTACTAGCCAGGTCAGCTGGACCAAGGTTTTTTATGGTGTTACTCCTCTATCACTCTCCCTTTGTCCTGACTTGTGACAGGCAGAGCCTGGCTTCCAAAACATAGGGCCCAGGTTGGTGGGAATAAAAAATAAAACCTACTAGGCTATATTTTGCAAAGAATTGCCTAAACCCATGAGGGGGAAGTCCTCATCAAATTAGCAACAATCATTGATTGATATTTACTGACAATCCAAATTGTCATTGCCAGACAGAATTCAGAATCTAGGCTACCGGTAGGCCTACATAAAAAAATATTACCCCGTATTTCATCATTTGAGCCTAGAATATGGGGAAGTGACTCCATCAGCATACACTAGTAAAGGTCTGACGTTTGTTTTTGGCCGGTGCTTGCTTGTTGCGTAGAAGTCTCAGACTACCCAGGAACCCTTCTTATTGTGAGCATGTGCAGTAACAACTCCATGCACGATCAGAAGGAACGAAGGAAAGAAGCGAGGAGGTTGAACTGTTAGCACAAGTGACTACAGATCTTACTTTGCTAGGAGAGGTCTGCAAGAAGGACTCTTCACCACATGATCTAAAACAACTGGCTCTCTGTACAATAGAAGAAAGATATCCGTCTAATCAATGGCTAAAAATATTTACAGATGGCTCACAAGACAAAGAAAATAGAACTGGAGCAGGAATACATTCATCTCTCTTCTCACTCTACTTCCCAGTTGGCCAAAACAAACTTTGATGCTGAGATACAGGCCGGACGTTTGTTTTAGACGAGTGAAAAATCTTAATGGAAGCCTGGAGGCGAGTTACTACAGTACCTGTGTTGTTATCAGCTGCCCCAAGCGGTCCGATGATTGACAAAGCTTTCTCACACTGCTCCTGAAGTACAGTCATTGGCAAATATAATGACGTTCTGTTCGTAACTACTTAACGTGTACTTTCACGTCACACAATACTTCGACGTTAACTGTACTGTCTGCAAGTCGGTGTCGCCACGTGCTCAAGTCTGGAATTCCATTATATCAGACCGGTGGTGACAAGTGTGAAGCGATAGTGCGAGAGAGTGACTGTGTACAGGCTCACCCGCTGGCTTCAAGGTCAAGGGCAATCGTCTAAAACAAACGTCCGGCTTATAAGAGCAATTTCACATGCACTCCATCAGCTATTAGGCAGAAACATTGATTATCAAAAATGTGTTATCATTACAGATTCAAAAGCAGCCATCCAAGCCGTCTCGTCAAATTATAAGCCTCAAAATAAAGAACTGAAAGACATTTTTTGTATGATAAAAACCCTTCAAAGACTCCACAAACAGATCTCATTTCAGTGGATCCCTTCTCATGTTGGAATAGCAGGTAATGAAGAGGCAGACAGATTAGCAAAAAAAGGTACCACACTACCAGAACCTGTCAGACTGATTTTATGTCAGCAAAATGGGTCTTGAAAAATACTATCAAAAACAGGTATGAAGAAATGGCAAAGAAAACAGCAGAAACCAAATTATGGAAAGACATTGATGCTAAATGGGATCAATATAAATTAACACCAAGAAGAGAAGCTGTAGCCTTCTTCAGACTTAACACTGGCCATGACTGCCTTGCAGCTCATCTGAAACGAATCAACATCCTGAGATCTGAAGAATGCACACTTTGTCACGAACCTGGGAGTAAAATGGATAAGGGGCACTTGCTACATTGCAACAAACTTGATGTGACTGCTAGAACTTCAGGAAACCTCACACAACTCTAATGGAACGCAAAAGAGCTGATGGATTGGAATCCGGACTAGCCATAGGAAACAACAACAATTCTAGAAACCATACACTACTTCCCTCATTTCATTATAATGTAATTTCGCTTCAGTATTTTGTCACTTCCTGTTTATGTACAGGGTCATTATGTGTGTGCGCGCCAGTAAACACGGCAAGCTAAGCCGGCTCTGACTAACGCAGATCACGGCCACGCACACCCAGTCCAGCCAGCGGTTGGTGTGCTCCGCTGACTCATATCGTTAGTTCACACGTGTTTTGTCATTCATATGGACGTGTATTTGCAACGCTTAGACGTTTGTGTTGCACGTTTAGTGAGTATTGTGATTACTGTGATTGTTGGTCATGCCTAACCACCAATTCACATTGCGCGAACGTGTGTATATCCTTAATTGTTCTGAAACGAGACGAAAATTTTGAAACAAGTTTCCAGAAAGACCTGTGCCTAATGCCAGTACAATTAGGAGGCACGGTAAACGATTCAAGGAAACAGGCTCCGTAAATAATAAAAGAGTTGACAGACATTCTTTCATCAAAAGATGTCTGGTGTGTGTTGCAAGAAAGTAGTGGTTCTGAACCCGTAGAAGTCTGCGGACCACTCAGCGTGAAATTGAATCCTGTACGGACCACCCCCCTCCCCCGCAATACACCTTATCAGTTGTAAACCTTCCTCAATAACACTTATTTTAAAGATATTTCAATTCAAAACCTGATAGTCATCACCGCAAATACATTCGGACGATTCTCGGTCAACGCACATCGTTTTCGAAATCCCCATTTATTGGCCACTTTTTTATAGGTGCTGGTGGACCCTTTATTCCCGCGGACCACTCCCGAGGCACTCGCGGACCGTGAACCACTGCAAGAGAGGGAGGACATTTTCAGCATCGCCTATGAGCACATTATTGAACATGTTTGGAAAAAGTGTGATAGTGGGCGCCGACCGCCAGCTGGACCGGGTGCGCACGGCAGCGATCTGCGCTAGTCACAGCCAGCTTAGCTTGCCGTGTTTACTGGCGCGCACACACATAATGACCCTGTACTTGTGCATGTTTGCGACAAACTAATTTTATTTCTTAGTTTCTAATTTAACCTGCCCATCTGAATGTGATAATCCCATATTCTAGGAGTGCACCTATGCTCAGTATACTTGAAAAGTGTTTGCTGTATTAACACCAGTCAAATTTTTAAACCTTTTCTGAAAAGATTGCATCTAGTGATTGGAAATATAAACACGAGTTTGGTTGTGCATTGTAGGTTCTTAAATATGCATTTGGTGTATTGGGTGATTTCGATGATCTGTAGGACTTATGCCAAGTTTTAGCCTACACATTAATCTGTTATATGTTAATAACATGGCAATGTTAATGCAAAAGAGACCATTTAGAAATTAACCTATTTAGTCACACGTTCCACCTGGCATACTGTAAATTATTACCACTAATAAAGATGAGGGCGGCTTCGGTGGCATAGTTGGTAGCATGCTGAGCTTCTATGCCTTCCTTCGGAGGGGAAGTAAAGCCAGCGGACCCATGTCATAGGTTTATGGCATGTAAAAGAACCTTCCACTAACTAAACTTGTGTGAAGCAAAATTTGTATGTTAGGTTTGATTAATGCTCTTAAGTTCCAACGTTCGTCACCAGGCGCTGGTTGGGATGACATCTAGTAGTAGCCAAGTTCACAGCTAGGTGTCGTGGATGGTAGCATTTGGTAGCAAAAGTAGGAACTACTTGAAATTATCGTCTGCAGTCCGTACTTGAATTAAAGACAGATGACACACACTAATACAGTCATCACAATTAACACCAGTTATCAGACAGATTCTACACACACCCAAAGTACACGGGGCTACATGACCGCGTTGTTGCAGCTCCTAAACTAAGGAATCAACCAACTAATAAAGATGAAATAAAGTTGAAATGAAAATTTATTGCAGCCAAAAGGCCAGTTTGTAGTAGCTCGTGATATTATGATATTAGCATTAGGTCTCTTAGCTGTATTCAGTCACTGTTTTAGTTCTTTTCTTGCACTTCCCTGTGTGATAACGCTCACATCTCTTATCACATAGTGTACACTCACAGTCTTCTGTTACTTCGTGGCAACGTGCCATCGCACAGAGTTTGTGGTGGAACCCATGTCAATATATGCCGTATCTCCTGGTTTGAGCTGGTCCATTTCCTCTCCATCATGGCGTCATATTTCTTTTTTCTTTCTTTCAGAATCTGTATAACTACATATTTGATATTTATTCAATTCAATTAATTCCAAAGAGCCATAGGCTCGTACAGAGGAATTGTACAGTAATATGTGTGTTTACACACCAGGAAGAAAATTCTGAAGGTAACACAAATTGATGAACAAGGGCATAGGCCTATTAGTAAAGTTGATACTATATCTAAGATTGTTTAGACCAAGGTCTCTTAAAATGATAAGCACAGGATTTTTAAGCTTATTTGATGTATTACGATGCATCGAATTTTTCCCACAATACTTTCGTAGTTTTCCTCTTAAATACTGACAAAGTTGGTGCACTTTTTACTTCATCGGGAAGTTTATTATATGACTGTGATGCAGAGAACTTGAAACTATTTCTACCGTATTTAGAAGAGTGAATGATATATAAGGCTACGTCCTTCGCATGCCTAGTTCCATAAGAATGATTGTCCGAGTTCAAGATGTAGGGAGAGCTATAGAGTATTGTGTTGTGTTTAATTTTGTATATTAGCATAGCTGCTCGGAGATCTGCACTTATGCTGAGGGGTAGAATTTTACTTCTGATGTACAGATCTTTTACTGGAGTGCAGTAAGGAAGGTTAAATATGTTTCTAACAGCCCTATTCTGAATAGTCATTAAATCATTCAGTGTGGATTTCCTGCAGTGAGCCCAAATAACATTTAAATATTGGAGCTTGCTATGTACAAGTGAATAGTAGATTTGTTTTACAAGGTTTAGGGGAATAAGATACCGAAGTTTCCTTAGGATCCCTACTATAGGTGAGAGTTTCTTAGCAATTCGTTCAACGTGTTCAATCCAGGTCAGGTGTTTGTCGATGATTAGACCTAAATACTTTGCCTGATTAACCTCTTTTATTTCAATATTATGTATATATATTTTGTCATGTGTGATTTCTTTCATGCTTTGCTTTGAAATTACCATGTAATTGGTCTTCTGTAGGTTCATTGTTAATTTATTGGCCTGGAACCATTGTGAGAGAGTATTTATATCTTGTTGCACATTTTGTATGATTTCAATTATGTCTTTCCCAGTGTAGAAGATATTTGTATCATCTGCATACAATTTGATATGCCCTCTCAAATTACATTCCACAATATCATTTATATAAATTAAGAATAATGTAGGTCCAAGTATAGATCCTTGTGGAACTCCATGAGTTATATATTTTCCTGAACTTATGCATTTATTCCAAGCTACATGCTGCTTTCTTCCAATAAGGTAGCTTTGGAACCATTTTAGTGCTATACCTCGGACACCAGCATTTTCTAATTTTGATAACCGTATTTTATGATCTACTGTATCAAAGGCTTTTGTGAGATCAACAAATAACCCAACTGCCATATTATTTTTGTCAATAGTTTCTTGTAGCATTGTTATTAGGTCAATAGTTGCTGCCTCAGTACTAGAATTTTCCCTGAATCCATATTGCATATTATGAAAGAATGTATTCTTGTTCAGAAATGAAAGCAATCTTGTTTTTACCACTTCTTCCAGAATTTTTGAAACTACCGATAAAATAGAAACAGGTCTATAATTATTTGGATTTCTTTTGTCACCACCCTTAAATATAGGAACTACTTTGGCCACTTTTAAGTCATCTGGTATCATGCCAGTAACTAAGGACTCATTAATCATTTCAACCAAGATTTTAATAAATGATTGTATATTGTTTTTAATGAAATTTGTCTTGATCCTATCTAATCCACAGCTCTTTTTATTCTTTAAATTTGTGATGATGGACTTGACCTCTGCTTCATCTGTCGGATATAAGTAGAGAGAATTTGACTGATTGTGGTCCTTACTGAGGATTTCCTTCTGTTCAGGAATAGCTTTTGCTAGACTTCCAGCAATGTTTGTGAAGAACAAGTTAAATGATTCACATAGTTCTTGATTGTCTGTGATAATTTTGTTGTCTATTTCAAGTGAAGTGCATGTCTCAACTGTTGGTTTTTTGTTGTGTATGATTTCTTTGATAGTCTCCCAAGTTTTATTAGAATTGTTTCCATATGTTCTGAATTTATCTGAGTAGTAATTTGACTTTAGTCTTCTTTTTAAGTTTGTTACATTATTCCGGCATCTACAGTATTCTTGGTTCATATCATTATTATTTCTGTGAAGGGGATTTTTGAGCTTTGCATGCAGAGTGTCTCGTTGTTTTATAAGTGTAAGGAGTTCAGCTGTGACCCATGGTAAGTTAGTAGTCTGTCTGTTATTGTTAGTATTGTTTGTTATTTTTCTTTGGCTATGCCTGTTCCTTAGATTCAATTGTTTGATGAAAGAGTTATATAGAGAGTTAACAGTACTATCTGCATCATTATGGGAATCTGCATTTATAGATATATTAGTTTCAGGAGTGTGTTGCCTATCCCAAGAGTCCTCGTGTGTTGTTGATTTTGTCGGCTTATGTGACAGAGTGTACGTGCTATAATTGGTCTTGGAAATATCAAGAATTAATATACTGTGATCACTAATATCATTGCTGACATTTGATATTTTATAACTTAATTCTGAATTGTTTAGTGACACGTGGTCTATTAAGGTAGCTGCAGTGTCACAAAGTCGTGTAGCATATTTAGTGTTGCATTGTTTAAAACCATAGCATGCTATTAAATTTAGATATTTCCTTCTTAATTGATCATCAGCTAGGATATCAATGTTGGTATCTCCGAGGAAGATGCATAATTTATTGTTTATTTGGCTAAGAAAACTTTCACAATCTGTATATTGACATGTGGTTTGTAATGAGTGCTTATATCTCAGGTCCTCGATGAAATATGTTTCCTTTAATGATACTCTAATTACAGCCAAATAGCCATTGAAAACAAAGTATAAAAACGTACACTAAAATTGCACTCTGACACTTTGAGTTGCATAGTCTTTGATTTTGTCCTTTCCAACAGAGCTCTAAGTGGTAGCGATCACATGCTTGTCCACATAGTTGGCATACACACGTCACTGTAGGTTCATGGAAATATTTGCTAACACAAATAAGGTGGTGAAAACCATGGACAGCCAGACGTGTAAACACATGCCTCAACTCAAAGTTGGCTGTTATCCACGTCCAGTCAATCATGGCTCCGGTTCCATAAAATTCTTGAGGTATGTCTTCTCGTTTTTTCTTCAATGATGTTAGTAGCTGTTCCGAGGCTCTGGTGTTTGGTACAGGTAAATAGTTTCTAAGGTCTTCTATAAGAAATGATTCTCGTGCCAGGAGGTAGACGAATCGTGACCTGGTAGTTTTTGACAGTCCGATTGCTTTTTTTAATGAATAATGCCTTCACTCTTTCTAGTGAGGAAAGGTTCTTTTCTGTTAGGTGTTGCCAAATGAATTCAATGCCATATATTAGAATAGTCATGATTTTATTTCTGAACAGAGCCATTGCTGTCTCTAAGCTGGTGTTTCCTTTGCTAGTAAGTATACCAATGCTGATGTGTGTTCATTGGGAGACTCTCTTCAGGTATCTTACTTTGACTTCCTCATTGGTTCTTAGATCTCCTAGTGATAGCTTTTCCAAGATTATTTCCATCCCCACTGTATGTTACGATCGGGCTTATGCCTGCGTGATATATTTTCATTACTGATTCTATTGAGAGTTTGTAAAGTTCCTTTATTCTGTAAGTGGCTCTAATACAGTGTGGGCCCTCCCTATAGTTGTCATTTGTAGCTCTTCAGTCGGTCAAAACGATTGTGCCCAATGAATGGGTGGGGTACAAATATAATTATGTGTAAACACACTCTTGGAAAAAATTACTTGTATTAATTAAAGATGTTTGAGAAAGTTTTGGAAAGGAGAATTAGGACAAGGATAGAAGGAGGGATGAGGGAAGAACAACATGGCTTCAGAGCAGGAAGGTCCACAGTGGATTTGATTTTTGTTGTAAGGCAGGTAAAAGAACAGCACTATGAGTATGGAACAGATCTACTGATGGCCTTCTTGGACATTGAGAAAGCATATGACAGTATATGCAGAAACAAAGTATGGAAGTCCCTGGAGGATGGAGGAGTAGAAAAATGGACTATAAGGAGGATAAAGGAGATGTACAAGGGAAGCATGAGCTGTGTGAAAGTGGGAGGAGAGAGATCGGAATGATTGGAACAGAGAAAGAGCCTGAAACAAGGAAGTGCACTGTCACTGTTACTTTTCATTGTGGCGATGGATGACATAATGACCCGAGTGGCACAAGTAATTGGTGAAGGAAAGATGAAAGCAATGGTGTTTGCAGATGATTTGATGATTTGGGGAAACGAGGAGGAGGTACAGGAGCAGTTAGAAGTGTGGGAAGGAATAATACAAGGATATGGGTTGAAATTTAGCATAAATAAGAGTCAAATGGTGATTACAACAAGGAAGAAGGAAAGAACCACAACAAGAATAACAATTGGTGGGGAACAGATGAAGAAAGTGGAGAGTTTCAAGTATCTGGGAAGCCTGATACAAGATAATGGAAGAAATGATAGAGAAATAAATGAGCGGGGGAGTCAGGCAGAAGCATTCCGGAGGGGGTGAGAAGCATGATATGGAGCAAGGATGTCCCTCAGAACAGCAAAAAGATCATATATCAGACGTACTATGTCCCTATCCTGACTTATGGCTCGGAGACCTGGGTTATGAAAGGAAGGGAGAGCAAAATACAGGCCAGTGAGATGAGGTTTTTGAGAAGCAGTATTGGAGCTACAAAGATGGACAGAATAAGAAATGAGAGGACCAGAGAATTAATGGAGGAGGAACCATTACAGGATGGTATAGAGAAATCTAGACTTGGATGGTATGTATATGTAAAACGAATGGAGAAGAAGAGGATGCCCAGGAGGATAATCGAGACGAAGTGGGAAGGAAAGAGACCTAGAGACAGGTGGCTGAAGGGGGTAAAAGAAAGCGTGAAGAAGAGAGGAGAAGACTGGACAAGGGTGGAGGCTGAGAGATGGTGGGAAGACAGAAGACGTTGGAGAAGCTTGTGTTCCAAAAAGACCCGGCCAGTGGCTGGAAACTGTGCAAGATGATGATGATGACAGGGTTGATACGCGACCGGGAATACCGGGAAAAGTCAGTGATTTTTGTTGCGGTCAGGGAAAACCGGGAAAAGTCATGGAATTTTGTAGAAAAAAAAGAGAGATGAAGAAAAGAAAGAAAAAAAAAGAATTATGGTTTGACAATAATTTTTGGTTGTTATACCAGGGTGTCTGCCGGTAACGAAAAAGTAGCTAATTTTACAAACGGGTAACGAAAGTAACGAAAATTAGCTAATTTTTATGTCTGGATAAAACGAAAATTCGCTGAGGTCGGTTTAAATCATTTAAACCCGCGCCGCTAGGCTCACAGATTGTGATGAAGCGAGTTTCACGCAAGCGGCGCCGATTGCGTAGGCTTCCCCGTGCACGACCTTAAGGAAGATACTGAGGATACCTTCAGTGGTACTGTCTACATCGGTTCAACGTATATTTTCGGCATCAAGAAGAGAGTTTAATTTTGTGTGAAATGTGTTTCTGACTTTTTGCGAGACGTTTATTCGTGATAACATCCGAAACTCAACAGAAACCCCCCATTTCTGATATTGACCTATAAATTTGGATATCTCAAATTGAAGTCCAGAAATAATGCGATATAATTTATTGTCGCGATCTTGCAAAATGATACAGTTTTGAAAGAAAATCGCAAAAATGCTCCGAAATACATAGACGACTGTGTATTTTTAAAATCTAACCGTCTCGTAAATTTGCGACATCCAGTTCGGTTAATTCGAAACTCCGTTATATGTCTATTTTTTCTTCGAACTTTGGTTCCATTGGATATATAATCTAACCGGTTATCTTGAAAACTTATATAATTTGAATTCGAAAGAAAATGTGCCCCTGATATTATTCGTGCTATCCTCTCTGAATAATTCGTAATATCCGATACCTACTTCGAACGTTCATCCTCAAAACGACCGGCTGACCGCACGACTTAACTGCGGGAATCTCGTCAAACGGACAGAGATCGACGCCAGTTTCGTAAGTCATAAAACCGTGCCCGGTCGCGAACTTGTGTCTACGAGGACTGCGGGAATCCTGTCAAAGTTGGTTGGGCACCCATCACGAAACATACCGAACCCTACTAGCCACTTTTCCCATTACCGTATACTTAAAAGTGTACGAGGAGCGAGAAGTGCATCAACCCACTTAGAAATAACAGTCTATAGTCCAGTCAATAAACGAATTTCACCTTACATCAGATGCAGGATCGTTTTTTTATTTTTGATAGTTTAGGATCCTTAGGTAGTTATTAATCCAAGTTTCCGTCATCCTCCCCCCCCCCCCCCCCCTTTTGCTTCGTCCGCCATCTTGAAAAACTGTCAGAAATCGGCACGTTTTTCAGTTTATGGCCTCTAGCTCATTCCCAGTCCATTTGTTTGAACATATTTCCAAATAAGAAAATGTAGATTACTAAATTTCCAACAACTTTGATTTGGAAGTTTTTTTTTGTAGGACCAAACGTATTCGAAAAAGGGCGAAAATTGGTGATTCGGCAAATTTTTCACTTGCGCTCCACTTTCCATCGCAAAAACAGGGAGAAGAATTGATCTCAGCAAAAAATTTATTGAATGAATGTTGTAGATAATTTAATTTCCTTTGAAACTCGTTGATCAAAAAATCAATTAGGAGCAAAGGGTAGGAGTGGGGGTAAATTTAAGAAACCTAGAGGAAATGCGTTTTTTGTGATTCAGCCCTGGAGCACCGTGTTGGTAAAAGTTTTTCGATTTCATTATATTACAACTATTTTCTGAACACAGCAGTGCATCTAAATAATATTTGAACCATTTTTTGTATAAATATGAATAGATGGGAGAGAACAAATTCGCTACCCATTCATTTAAGAAAGTTAGTGTGTATTTACAAAATATAGATAACAATACAATGCGTTTTATATATTAATTATTTACATATTAATTATTTAAATATTAATTATTAGGGAATAATGAACGCACTAAAATAAAAACTTTAAAATAGATGGGGGGGGGGCGCTTGCTACAGTAACCGGAGACGTTTCGCGAAGGGGGGTCGGGAGGGTTGACTCTTCGACAGGATCTTCGTCGAATGGTATGAATGGGTCGTCGATGTTTTCCTTTGATAGTCGGGACGGTTGTCGCAGGACTTTCTGCCGCAGCAGAATTTGCAAAAAGTGGAGCAATGCATACCCGCTTTTCTGCATCCACATGCTGCGGAACAGCCGGTGACACACCTGCATGATACCGTCTTCAGGAGAGTACGAAGAGCAGCATCTCTGGTGGTTGTTGTCGAAATCAAGCCCCTGCTTCCTCTTGTCCAGCCAAAGATGATCGGGTCTTTCTTCCTGCTCATCCAGGACGTCACTTGGTGGTATACCCTCAAGGAGTGGTAACGCGCTGCATGGGAGATTGGGAGCAGCTTTTTCAGGTTCATGTTTGTCGTGGTGGCAACAAATTTTGTGTGTTGGAGGTCAGAAAGTGATTTCCCCCCATGGAGGACGACCAATATTTGCTCTCCTACTTTGGAGATGTCCTCTAATGTGGCTGCTGGGTCCATGAAGACATAACTTATCTCCAACAATAATGGATTCCTCCGGAACAGGGAACAAATTTTTTTTCCGAATCCATAAATGTTTGACGTTGTGTCACACCCGCTGATGGCGTGGATGAGCAGCAGGTTCTCGGCGAAGTCGTAGATAAATGATGAGGGGGGAGTACATGACGTCAGGTGAATTGACTCTTCCTTGTTTTTTTTAAGGTATACGTTGTTCATCGTATTTGCTGTCCCAGTGAGAATGGCTAATAAATCGATGTCTTCCCCCACAATAATTACAGTGTCGTACGAAGAAGCCATCGATGTTGCAGTGGTCACAATGAGCACGTCAGCATCCTCTTCAGCTTGCTTGTTCATGACGTTGGACGCTTCAAGTCTTGTTCTGAGGAGGGCAACAAATCGTTTTATTGCTCTCATTGGACAGAAATTTGTCTTGAGGAGTTTTGTTGACTGTGGCTTCATCAAATATTACATCTGCTGAGGCGTTCAGCTTGCGCCTTTGCTCTTTCAGCATTCTTGGTACTCATCAGAAGATTGTCTGGGACCCGTCGAAGATGACCATCACCACTGTCACATAATGCTGGTGGATGTACTTGATATAATCAGCACAAATTTTTCCTAAAGTCGAATTTCGATTCCACACAATTTTGTGGAGCAGATGCCCACCATCGATGACAGTGAGGTGATTTGAGAGAAGCTCGAAATCAATGGGCGTGAACGTTGCATATCAAGCAGACTTTGTTCCCTTGTGCATGACATCCTCGTTGAACAACGACATAGGGTAAGAGAAGTATTCCTCAAGGTCGTCCTGGGTTGTTTTTGCTATGCACATCTTGTGATCGAGTGTGAATGGGTCCATAGCAATCTTCTTCTCCCCAGCTTTCAAGATGTTCTTGTCAGCTGCTAAAGATATCACTTTGTCGTTCTTTTTGAAGGACACTTCACCTAAGGTTGTTCCCACTATTCTTGAGAGTCCAGCCATACCGACTTGCTGAGCCTTGTAGCAGTTCACCTGCTTACTTCCAACTACACCAGAGCTGATGCTCTCCTCCCTTCTTACGGGATCCAAACGACCGAGGACGTGCAACAGCAATGATTGCATGGGAAATGGCAATACTGATCCTCTTCAATTTATCTTAACTTCCTTGTTTGTTTTAGCACAATTGTTGGGACCATTGCCAATAACGTTGGTGGAATGTCCGACTCGATACTGTTCAAAAATTTATCAGGGGGTGGCTAGTCAGTGGTATTGTACACACGGGAGCGAATATCCTCTGTAATTACTGTATATCTGCAGCTGTTTTCACCACTCTCATTCTTTCTTCCTAAGGATTCGATTTTATATTGGCATACCAAGTGTCATTCAATATTTTATAACCAGTATTTTTGAAACAGACCGTCGATTTATTGCCTGTTTCATCCTCGTACTTTTTCAGCAAACAGGATTTTACTGTTCTCCGGTTAAGTTCACATCCTTCCTTAAGGGCCCCCATCAATTGAGAATTGGCATTCTTCTTTGTTTCTTTACAGAAAAGCATAAACACATTCCATTGTTTCATCAACTCTGGGGTGTGTTCTGCATCCTCTTGCCCCTCCCCCAGCTCTCGGTGGTCGGTACAACTTTTTCATACAAGCATCGTGGTACTCACCGTCAGCAGCAATACGATCTAAGTCTGGGGGAACACGATTAATTATTTGTTGAGCCCCCTCATCTCCGCGTGCCCGAGCTGCTAGCAACAAGTTGTCCCTTATCTCCATCTTCTCCACCAAGCGAACTGGATTTCGAGAAATCCAGGGGAGCTTTTTTAATTTTTTTTTAATTTTTTATTTTTTTTTCATATAATCCTCTTCAATTTTTTCCGCACATAGAAAGCAATGGCCCTTGATATAAACGCCTCACTTACTGACCTTAGCTTTGAAGATGGTCCAGGTGTAGGGGATTCTGAGCGTAGAGCTACGTCTATCCGTCTTGGATCGGTGTAATTCTTTGAGCAGGCATTGTGAACTTTAATTTCATCTCTTTTCTTCAAAATCTGGCAGTGGTCGTTTCGCCCCCTTCGAACACTTGCGCTTAATAGAGTCTGAACTCCTTTCTTCTTCACAGTAATAACAACTCCTTCGTCCAAACTCTTCCCGCATATGAAGCACTCACTGTCCGGTGTTTGGGATGAAGAAGCCATCCTTCACCACTACAACTCACTCCACAGGAAAACTCTTTCCAAGCACGTTGACTAAACCCGATGTGTACACTGGAGGTACGAACATCAACTGAATAAAACAAAAACAATATGCGTGTGAGTGAGAGTGTATGTGTGTGGTTACATTTATACAAAAATGGTTCAAATAGTATTTATATGCACTGCTGTGTTCTAAAAATGGTTGTAATATAATGAAAACGAATAACTTTCACCAACACGGCGCTTCAGGGCTGAATCACAAAAAACCTATTTCCTATAGTTTTCTTAAATTTACCCCCACTCCTACCCATTGCTCGTAATTGTTTCTTTTGATACTGGAGTTTCAAAGGAAATTAAATTGTCTACAACTTTCATTCAATAAACTTTTCTCAGAAATCAAGTCCTTCTCCTGTTTTTGCGATGGAAAGTGGAGCGAAAGTGAAAAATATGCCTAATCGCCAATTTTCGCCCTTTTTCGCCTTCTCGTAGCTCGAATACGCTTGGTCCTACAAAAAGACTTCCACATCAAAGTTTTTGCAAATTTAGTAATCTACATTTTCTTATTTAGAAATATCTTCAAACAAATGAACTGGGAATGAGCTAGAGGACAAAAACTGAAAAAAGTGCCGATTTCTGACAGTTTTTTCAAGATGGCGGACGAAGCAAGGCGGGGAGGGGGGAGGATGACGGAAACTTGGATTAATAACTACCTAATGGTCCTAAACAACATCAAAAAATAAAAAACTATCCCGCATCTGATGTAAGGTGAACCCCCTTTTTGAGCCTCTATTGACTGGACTACTTCCTAGCATCGCGATACCCATTTCTTCTCGTGATCCGTCGTGAACTTCCATCCACAGCATAGGGACAGCGGGAATCACTGCGCCGATCATGTCCTTAACTGCTCGTGAATTTTAACCATGCCCAACCTCGAGCTTGCCTCCGCCATTCTACCAGGACAGATCGACAGGCAGACAATCGTTGAACGGCCGATTGCATACTATTGCGTTCTCCGTGTCCAGCCGCAAGGAAACGTGAATCTCGTAAAACGACCGAGAGCGACAGCGATTGCGATACATCGCGATATTTCTCCGCTTTCGATGACGAGTACAACTGGATTCTTGTCAAACGGACAGCAAGCGGCGCCGATTGCGTAATAATAAAATATTTTTCCGTGCCCGACCTCAAGGACGACTAAAAGTGACACCGATTATGTAAATCGCGATTTTTCTCCATGTTCGATCGTGAAAACTACAAATTGCGTCAAACAGCTGAGACCAGCGCCATCGTGTAACGTCTCGATATTTCTCCGTACTTGACTGCGAAGACATGATTCGGTGACAATCACGTAACGTCGCATATATTTCGTGATTTTCCGCGGGGACAAAGGAAATCTCCCCAAACGGTCAAGATCAGAGCAACTTCTTGATAATCATAACTTCTTGTACATAAGACGGCATATTAACTGAAACAACTCATGTGATAAAATATCTAATGTTAGAATAAAATGTATCAGTTGACAGTTTCTAGATACTTTTATTGTGATTGACTAGAAAGTAAGAATTGGTGATTGATTCCTTTCTTCACAGTTATTTTTTTTTTTAAATTGATGTTAGCAAATTAACACTTATTTTAAAAATGTCTTCCTGTTCTTATTGTAATAAACATTATTTATTACAGTAAAGAACTGTTATTTATTTTTGTTATTTTTTTATACTTTTAAAGAAACGCGTTAATTTATACAGAGAGCTACATATAAGTCCGGTTTATGTAATGAAACATTGCTCGGATATTTTTTTATCTCTATTATTTTCATCTACTACAACATTTCTCCTCACGTCTAAGGATAGCCTTGCACAAATAATTAGTCTAAAATCAGTTTTTCTAACTTAATCTTCATCGATCATACAGAAGAACGTTTCCTTAAGGTAAATGCACTTTTGCTAGGTTTGGAAACCCTAAGGAACAGCGAGGTAAATGTCGTCCCTGTGGTTAATGAATTTTCTATACTTTGCTCTGGAAAATCGGGAAAAGTTAGGGAAATAAACAACTCAGTGGTCAGGGAATTTCTTAAATTTTGGTCTGGAAAACTGGGAAAAGTCAGGGAAATTTGAAACCCTGAAAGCGTATCAACCCTGCCTGGATGATGATGAATTAAATGGGGCAATAGAACGGAGCCACGTGACGGCCGGGCCGCTGTGTGTAGCCACCTGTCGAGCAAGGCACTGGCGCTATCAGCAGCATAGTGCCCAACTAGTTTAACACATTTATGCTTTTTTATGTATTTAATAATCCTAATTACTTACATGAATTTCACAGTAGTTGCTGGAAATGATATTCTTCTTTTTCAAGAGACACGTTACACCAACGTAGGAAGTTGTGGTACACTCCCTGTAATTCATCCTCGCTGATATTTCGTATCGGTGGAGTTATTTCGTTCTCACGAGCCTCCAGAGTATGCGGATTGTTTCTATATACCTTTGTTTGCGGTTCCTCCACAAGTATAAATTGTGTGGCGCTGAAACTTGCGAACACCTTGACTGCAAATTTCTTTTTGAGAAGATGGGAAATTCGATGTTTTGTTCTATACCTAACCATGTTCGCGCGATAGGAAGTCTTAATTATCACAAATAAGGGATCTAGCCAGCTGCGTATCTAATAAATGCAATGCCAGCATCCAGGGCGTATTGGCGTGGTGTTGTAATCTGCACATGTTATACTGTAAATGTGACGATGAGTCTTTGTGACGTTTCTGCGGCATGGCCTTAACACCGACTTTTGAATTGCCACAACCTGTAGGCCTGTAGGCTGGTGATAGTGCGCGCAGCTGCTTCCCCACCACTGCAACACAGGAAAGCCAGCCAAGAAAACTTCATCGTGCTAGCTGCCTCAGTTCAAACGTTGTGGCAATTCAAAAGTCAGTGTTATTAGGCTTAAAATTTACGGGAAATGAAATTTTACTAATATGATAGCAAAATGAGTAAGAACTTCTTTAAGGCTTTCAAACAGGGGTCACATTAAAGCTGTTGTTATCTCCTAGGAACCACATAACAATCAGCATATTGTTGGATAGCTTTTTAATTATATTATTTGGTTTCTTCAAAATCAAACTTACTATTTGGAGGCCATAAAAGACAAAAATAAATTATAACTCATGAACTATTTGAGCTACAGTCCTCAAATTTTCAACCAAACACGATGTTAGAGTACTTTACATTAGTTATGCTTAAAATACATCATACGTTTAAAACAACGGCCAGTCTATTCAAGTCTGAAATCTACAGGTGTTCCTAATCATTTTGGCAACACTGTACTTCACTAATGCCCTGCAGGGCCAAATAGGCATGACTAGTTGCTCTTCATGAAATACGAAGTAGAAGGCTAGCTGATATATTTAAGAAAAGATACTGCTATCATCATTATCAAATTCCAGCTCCAGTCGCCCGTGTGCTGTTAACGAGCCCTCGCCACCTTTTCCTGTCCATGAATAGTTGGTCTTCATGAGTCTTTCTCCAGTCTAGCCCTTTGTCTTCAAGATCATCCTTGATTTGGTCCAACCATTTCTTCTTTGGTCTTCCCACTGGTCTTTTTCCCGGGATAGTCTTGTTGAAATAAGCTTTTGAAGATGCCCATACCATCCTAATCATTGCTTCTGCAAATACACTGTATAACAACAAAAATGACGCACCGGGAAGGAATTGTCCGATGGCGATAAAAATTGGTGGATGTGAGCAACAGACGTAGAAAACCAAACGATCAAAAGTGTAGAACAATCGAATGATTATTGCAGAGTTAGAGCGTTACAAAATGAGGACGTCAATAAGGTGTTGGTCCATCCCTGGCCTGGATGCAAGCTGTCACTCGACATGGCATGGACTGATAAAGTTCCCAGATGGTTTCGTGCCAAATGGTCTCCAGCTGTTGGGCTAAATCGATGACATTCCGGGATGTTTCGCAATCGCCGTCCCAAATGTGCTCTATGGGAGAGAGATCAGGCGACTGAGCTGGCCAAGGAAGGATAGGGCAAGCTTGAAGACGGTCCATAGCAACACATGCCGTGTGCGGCCGTTCGTTATCCTGTTGGAAAGTAAGGCCTAGATGTTGCTGAAGGAACGGTAACACAACCGGCCGTAGAATGTCTTCAACATACCGCTGTGCTGTCAGTGTGCCAGGAATGACTACCAGAGGAGTCTATCAAAGGAGAGGCACCTCCAGACCATCACCCCTGTTGTGGGGCTGTGTGGCATGCGATAGTCAAGGCAGGATCCCCACACCTGCCTGGACATCAGGGCACCGTTGGAAACAGGACTCGTCACTAAAGACTATACGTCCCCAGTCAGCGCAGTTCCACTTTGCTCGAGCGCGGCACCACTGTAATCTAACTTGACGGTGAACAGGCGTGAGTGGTAAGTGGTGTAAAGGGCGGCGCGAGCGCAAATTCCTGTTGCTCAGGCGTCTGTTGGTGGTCATGTTGGACACGTGTGCAGGTCACACGCTGGATCGTTGATAAGGACGACTCCGGTGCTGTGACATCTGTTCTGACAATCGCTCTGTCTGCCCGTGCTGTTGTGGTCCTCGGGTGACCACTGTCGTCCTGATGCTGATGCCTGCCGTTGCTGACCCACGCTTGCCAGCATCGTCTGATCGCCGCATCACTTCGACCCAAATGTCGAGCGACAGCTCGATTCGACCAACCAGCTTCTTTCAATCCAATCGCATGACCTCTTTTAAACTCTGACATCTGCTCGTAATGAACACGAATCCTTCGGCGTGGCATTCTTTCAGCCGACGTTCAGATATCGCAGTCAAATGCAACAGCTACTTTGGGAGCATACGCTTCTTTTTGACTTTTAAAGTCACACATTTTTCCGTATTGACAGAATGTAATAATAAACAAAGTTTTTATGGTTCCGCCTAGTCAGTCTCCGTATGCCTCGGCACGGCCCGATTTCTCGCTGCCACAACTACACCTTATGTATGGTCACCTCTTGCTGGATTTCGGAGGTTATTATCGGAAGCAGGACATTGGAAACCAAAACAGTGCACCCAGCCTTTTTAAGACTTTTAATTGAACTTTCATTATGACAGTGTTTTAAAAAACTTTTTAAAGTGTTATTTTAGTCATCTGTGTGTTGTTTTAATAATTATTTTAATGTCATTGAGTGTTGCCAATAACCGTAGGCTGATGAAGGTGTCAATGTTACTAGACACCGAAACATGTCCCAACATACGTAAAGACAAGTGATTATGTCACGATAAAATCTCTAATAAAACAAGTATTGACTAGGCGGAACCATAAAAACTTTGTTTATTATAGCATACGCTTCAGAATCACGCCTTATACTGTATACACAGTTCGGATGTGCGGGAGCTCCCGCTATTCAATCATTGGACACGAAGCTTTAATCAGTTGCATGTTCGGTCTGAATGTCTTTCCTTACAATCGGACAACGCCTCCTGGTGCGTTGTTTTTGTTTTGTTATGCAGTGTATTTTGATATCTATGCCAACCTCTGTCCTGTTTGTTTCGTTCCTTACTTTGTCTTTCCTTGTCCTTTGAAGCCTTGTTCTTATAAACTTCATTTCGGATGCCTGGATCCTACTTTCTTCTCTTCTGTACTGGGTGCATGTTTCTACTCGGTAAGTCAGAATTGGGATGTAGTATGTCTTGAACAGTATATGTTTACACTTCCTGGGCACTTTATTATCCCACAGTAGTATTCTAACTTGTGCACATGCAGTGTCTGCATTACTAGTCCTATTTTTTACTTCACTTTTGCTATTGTTAGCCTTACACAGTGTGCTACCAAGATATTTAAATTGATCAACAATTTATAGAGGCTGAGTATTCAAGTAAATGGTTGTATTAGACAGTCGTGTTGTCTTCACTACTGGCTTACTTTGACTTATTTTCAACCCATATTCCTTGAACAGCTTCTCCCATGCATCCAGTTTTTCTTGTACTTCTCCGGCATTTTCTCCCCAAATCATGACATCATCTGCAAAGACAAGGGCATTTGGTTCATTACCATTTGCTTCTTTTTTAGGATTATGTCTATTGCTGTGATGAATGGTGACAGTGAACTTCCTTGTTGGACTCCTTGTTTTGTTGTGAACCATCTGCTCTCCCCAGTACCTACTCTTACACATGCCCTTGTGCTTTCATACAGCATTTTGATCTTGTTTTCAAGCCTTTTAGGACATTGTGCCTTTCTAAACATTCCCAAATTTTTGATCTTGCAATGCTATCATAAGCTTTCTCTATCTAGAAATACCATTAAGTTACTACCTCTGTCCCTTTTTCAAAATATTTTTCAATAAGCATTCTTGCAGCAAAGAACAAGTCAATAGTTCTTATTCCTGGTCTAAAGCCATGTTCTTCTTCTAAAGCCTTTTCTAAGTGCCTGCATAGTCTTTTCGCAATTATTTTTTCCAAGATCTTTAGACCATGGGATAACAAAGTAATTCCACGATAGTTCTCACACATTTTCCTGTTTCCTTTTTAAACAAGTGCACTATTACACCTTTAGACCAGTCATCAGTGATCTTATTGTCCTTCCTTATAGCAAGTAATACTCTGTGCAACCAATGTATCCCATTAATTACTGCTGCTTTTATCATGTCTGATCTTATTTCATCAAATCCAGTGGATTTCCCAATTGATCATAGCTTTTAAAGCTTCTTCCACTTCAGACCAGGTTGGGGGTGGTTCTTGGTGGTTTTCATTTTTGGCCCCTAAATTAATATTTCTCCCCCCAGTGTCATTATTTGATGCATCATTTAATAGTTGATAAAAATACTTTCCCATTAGCCTAACTTCCTGATTCATTTATGCTTCTGATCACTTCTCCTTTATTTCCTTCCAAAGCTGTAACTGATTCCCGATGTCTTTTATTGTTTTTTACAGTTTTATATAGCAATTTCTTATTACCTTGTGTATCTTCCTCCAGTTTCTTCGCAAATTCATCCCAAATATTATCCTTCTCTTCATTAATTATGCGTTTAACTCTTAATTTGTGCTCTCGATATTCTTGAGCAAGTGATTGGATTTTTTCCTCATTTCAGTCATTCTTTTGTGTCTCCACTTCCACTTTTCTCTTTACTTTGATCCTTAATTGGATTGTTATCTTGACTTCCTTATTCTACCAGGCAGTCTCTTTATGTTGAACCTTGCTACTTATTCTCTAGCTTCTTCAACTAAGACATTTCGAAAATTTTGCCACTCTTCTTCTGCACTTTTGGTATCAGATTTTGGAACTTTTCCTAAAACTCTTCTTTGATATTCCTCACATTTATCAGATTTCTCCAGCTTCCAAACCTTGATCTTTTGTTTCTTTTCCATCTTAGAATTAATCAGTTTAACACCAGTTATACTAACTAGAACGAGCCTATGGCCACTGTCGAGACTTTCACTGAGAATGACTTTGACAGTCACAACTTGTTTTCCTGCTTCACCCGCTGTTATTACAAGGTCTATCATAGATCTATGTCTTCCATCCCAGGTGTATCTAGTTACTTTATAGCTTTCTCTCTTCTTAAACCAGGTATTTTGAATTTGAAGACTATTTCGACTGTATATATCAAGCAGGTCTTCCCCTTCTAGATTTCTGTTTCCATAACCAAACAGACCTATCACTCTTTCTACACCCTCCCTTTTGCATCCCACCTGAAGATTTAAGTCACCTATTATCATAATGTTCTCCTTATCCAATTGGTTCTTAAGCTGTTCCAAGAACTTCTGTTTCTCTTCAGCCTTGCACCCAGTTTGTGGGGCATAAACCTGCACTAGGGTTGGGACTTTTCCATTTGAAGGTACCTCTAATCTAATGATTCTGTCGCTAGTATATTTAATATCTGCAACAGCATCTACTTTCTTACTTGGAATGAAGCCCACTCCATTATGCTGTATGGCTCTGAAACATGGCCAGCACGGAAAACACACAGTAACAGGCTTGACGTAACAGAAATGAAAATGCTCAGGTTTTGTGCGTCAGCTGGATTTAGGCCAGTAATTTTTAAGTCACCATTTATTGTGTCTTGCCAATGCTGCTTCGGTCGTCCTCGGGGACAGAGTTAGTAACAGTATCAGGCGCTGCACGCAGGGCATGGCCATACCATCGGATCTGTTTCTCTCTCATTTTGTCCATAATTGGGACAACACCCATTTGCTCTTAATTGTGTCGTTTCTGACAGGGTCAATAAGGGAGATGCCCATTTTATGGAGTATTCTCCTTTCCATGGCGTGTAGGTGACTTTCTGAAATTTTGTCGGATTCGACATTCAACTCCATACAGTGCAACTGGCCGTACCACTGTCCGATATATCTTGGATTGGAGACAAAGTGGCATTTTCTTGTCGCAAAGCACACCCGTGACCTCCTTCCACCGCAACTAGGTTGCGTAGCCTGGCTCTTACTTCATCATGGAAGTTCCCATCACTCTGCAGACGAGATCCAAGGTACCTGAAGCGTTCTGTCTTGACTAGTTTTTGTCCAGCAACTTGAATGGTACCGTCGCTTGGGTTTAACTCCAGATACTCCGTCTTTTTCACATTCAGACATAGGCCATACTGGGAGGGGCGGTTATTCCAGTCTTCAACTTGACATTGGGAGTTTGTCTCTGGTGACATCTGCAACCATTATATCATCTGCATACAGAAGGGTCCAAGAAATATTCCGTTGCAGGCCACAAGTGACGGTGTCCATCACAAGAACAATAAGGGACGGTGATAGTGCTGAGCCTTGGTGGACGCCGACATTTACAGGAAAGTTTTCTGAGGTGCCAACAGCTCAACGTACTCTACTGCTGGTGTTCGTGTATAACATCTTGACCACATTTACAAATGACTCTGGCACACCATGGTTGCGGAGCGCATACCAAATCAACTCATGAGGAACACGATCGAAGGCCTTTTCTCACCTCTACTCATCAATAGTTAATTCATTTTATAATACAGTGATGTGACGAATCCACCACATTGGGTTACGACATTGATCTTTGTTATGCCAGTAACAGGACATATCTCAACTCGGAATAAAGACAGAAATGGTCTTACTGTTGATGAGATTCCATGTCCTATACATTTGAAATATGTTTAGCGGTCGTAATGCAATCAAAAATAAAGGACATGCCATTGGCTCCGCGACTCCGCCGCACAAAAGCAGACCTGCTATCTTTAGTATTTAATTGTATGCTTCCTTGTAGCTGCCTGCCGCTCATATGGACGTGGTATCAGCCAAACTTAAGTTGCCAGGGCTTTTATTGTGACAGGTAGTTTATCTAATGCAATATAATTGTGAATTTCTGTCAATCAATACATTTAAAATCTCTTATATCTTATTTAGTGGTACATGTTTTGGGGCATTCCAGCTCCCTTCATCAGCCACTCAATCTATCGTCAACACAATCAAAGAACATTGAAATACAAATTATAATGGCACATATTAAAAACAAATGATGAAACCTTAAAACTTAACATTACACACTGGGACTTAGTTTTCAAATTTCTGCAATTATTAATTGATTTTGTTTTTACACAAAATCTTTATGTAAATATACATTACACTACTGGCTTACATCCTTCAAACTTTATTTGATTTTCTGAGATATTATTAGCTTTTAAAACATTATTATTTATGTGTTATTAGTATAAAAGAAAACTCAAGTATTGAACTTTTTTGTTAATAAATTTTTTTGAGAATGAAAAAAATCACTCCTAATGACCTCGCTGTAGATGAGATAAATAGATTGTGTAATAGTTTCAAAAAAACCACGGTCAGATACAACGAAAATGAAATTTTAAATGCACAGTGACCAAAATTTTGATGTACAGTACAACAACAAGACAAAAGAAGAGTGGCTGAAAAACTGAAGGCTAAATAAACTGATATTCAATATGGACATGCTAAATTTCACGGAGCTGTTTTTTTTATGGCTAAAGCAAATTCAAGCTTAATACAAACGGTACTTCCAAAATAATGTCACAGGGGCCCGGAAGTCCTAGTCCTAGGGCCCGTGGTCGCTCGCTATGGCCCTGCAAATGGATAGTTATAATTATGATGGCCACTACTCCTGGAAAATCTGGAAATCCTGGAAAACTCCTGGATTTTATTAGGTCTGGAAAACACCTGGAAAACTCCTGGAAAATGATGAAAAATGTGAAAACTCCTGGAAAATAGCCACTGTTAATTAATTATAAAAATATTTCCACCTTAAATCATACTCTCGCTGCGGTTTTGGGTGAGCACTCTATCGTTAACGAAAGAAATTTCCTCAGGCTACCTGTTTCTGTGTGTGAGAACACGCGATAGTATTTTTGTAAAACATATTGAGTATAGATAACTTCACCGCAATAAAATTGCAGGCGGCATTCTTTTCTTTTTTAAAGCGGATATTTTAGTCACAAAGGCTTTTTTAAAACACAATTAAATCATTTGTGTGTAGGCTTGCATATCAATAACGGAATCGCCACTAATTTTTGTCTACATCTGTGCAAGTAAACCAAACACAACTGCTTTATTTTGGTCTTGAAGTAGGCAACCATTAAAGCCCCCCGCACTTGCGCTTATTTTTAAATCTTGAAAAATGAGAATTACTCCTGGAAAATTCCTTGAAAACTCCTGGAAAATTTTTGACCGATTTGAGTGGCCACCATGTATAAAATAAATTTATTGCAAGTTTCTGAAGAATGTAAGTTTGTTTACTTTTACCTTGCTGCAAAAAAACACCTTAGGAAGTTCACATAAATTAGGTGCGATAGGGGCAGATGACCTCGTAGTTCCGCCCCTTAAGACAACAATAACCAACTAACCAGGTGCGAGTACAAAAGTAAATAATAAGAACTTCTCAAATGAATATTATTAAGGTTTACATAGATAATATTCCAATTGAAATTTGAACTTTGGATTGCTATGAAATGAAGTTGGGAGTGCATGTGTTGTTATGCATTGTTAGCAATGAAACCTGTATGTCTACAGTCCAGTGTGACTCAAGGCTAGTACTTAGGCTGTGGTGACGTCACATGTTCCCCTTGGCCTTGCAAGCAGCTAGTTAGTTATCATAATGATGACCTTGCCACTATATTCTGAACTTGTTCCCAAGGCTATCTATTACTAAATTATAAAATCTTAAAATTCTTAAGTAAAATGTTTCTTATGTGTTGCTGTATGAAAATTGAGCCTGTTTGCCATCTCTTGATGAATACAGTACATTTGCATTTGTCAGTTGGCACAGGCTAGAGTAAAAGGTGGCTTTTCACCGATGTCTCAGTCTCACTCATGGCTGTGATTATATGGAAGCTACTGAGGTATGGGTGGTGCTTAGTAATGGCATTCAGGGCACAGTCAGTGCCTGTGAATGCTGTGAAAGGTTCTACTCATAGGGTTAGGACTACTGTTCTGACTCAGTGAGGAAAGCAATGGCTGATGATATCAGTTTAATATATAGCGCAAAATCCAAACAAGAACTTGCAACAAAAATAAATGATGATTTAAAAGTCCTGGACAACTGGTGTAAATTAAATGGATTGCTGCCTAGTACAAAAAAGACAAACTATATATATTTCACTAAACCTAGCAACAGCAAAGAAACCATGATTCCTGTAACACTACATAATACAGTAATTGAAAGGGTCTCATCAATAAAATATCTCGGCCTGAATTTTGATGAACATCTGAGCTGGCAAGAACAGATATACAAAGTTAAGCAAAAAATTATTCCTGCAATAGGAGCAATATACAAATTACAACATGTTCTTCCATCTCATATATTAAAAACACTGTATTACAGTCTAGTACATAACCATATAACATATATGTGCAGTATTTGGGGAAGATGCACTACCACATTATTAAATCAAGTAAGTACTCTCCAGAAAAGGGCAATTAAAGCAGTTTATTCCCTTCCCTTACTTACCCATACAGCAGATTTAGTTCGAATCTCAGGAATCCCCCTTCTAGAAACCTGTATAAAAGTATCTGCTTCTCTGTTCATACATAAAAGTGGAGAACTTTCGTATAAAGGCACAATAAAGTTTCCTCTACAAGGACAAAACTATGAGTATAACACCAGAAATTCCAAGAACCTTGCAATTCCCAGGGTCTACACCTCTAAATACGGCACCAAAAGCATATTTAACCAGGCTATAAAGGATTATAATACTCTCCCAGCACATATAAAGTCAATAAATCCTGTCTTAAAATTCAAAAAAGCCTGCAAACAATTCTTCACAATTACACTCTGATACTTCCTAATTTATAAAATTAATAAAACCTTGAATAGTAACTTACTGTCATTGTAAAATACTCTTGTAACTTTGTTTTTGTATGTTAAATAATATTTAATATTCCTTATTATATAACAATGTATAGTCCTACTATAGGGCCTTGCCCTCTAGGACATCCTCTGTATGAAAATAAAATAAAAATAAAAAATAAAAATAAAAAACTACCTCACTCCTCTTCTTGCCTAGAACGCCTCAATATAGCACTGCCTTGGGTTTTTGTGGGTATCTACTCACATAACGTAACGGCGGTGCTTTTGAGTATCCAACCAGCGTTCGGGCTGACCTAACAGACAGACAGTATGAAAATCTACTTAAAATATTTTCTTTAATTATATTCCTTTCATACTTCTTCAGCTGACAAGTTTATTGTCTGGCAACCGTGAGGTCTGAAGTTTGATTTAATTCTGGTCTGAGGGATGGAATGGGTTATACTCAGCCTCGGGTTGATTTGATTCTTACCCCAGACAAATGCCAGGAGTAGGCCTACCTAACTGAAGGCCATGGCTGCTTCCTTGCTGTAATCAAAAGTACACACACCAAAATAACACAGGATGTCAAGCAGATATGAGACAGTCACACACACACTCACAATAAAAGAAAAATTTAAAAAAAATCTAGACGTTTTGTGAGGAACCTTGCCTCCTTTTTCAGTAGAATCGTGTAGTCTCCTTAACCCGGTCCATGAGATTATGTCTACGTGGACGATTCTCACCAGGCGCCTTCACGTCGTGGGGGTGGGCAAGGGTACTGTAGTTGAAGCTATGGTAGTGGCTAAGTTCTGGTGAGGACCCAGTCCTATGGGATATAACGTAGGGCCTTGCACAGATAAAGTGGAATTCAGTATGGCGGAGGAGGCAACCCATCCATCTGGAGTAGTGCAGATGAATCCCATTGCCTTGTGGGATGAGGAGGGATCCTCGAAGGTTAAGGGAGTAAACCCCAAAAGAAAATCCTCCTATGCGTTAGGCGTAGCAAGAAAGCAGAAGATTTTATATTTTATATTTCATGATGAAAATTAATAAATGTAAAACAAAATTATTGGAATGCATCCGAAATAAATCAGAAACCTCTATGGACATCAAATTGGCAGATGAAAAACTAAAGGAAGTAGGAGACTTCTGTTACTTAGGAAGCAAAATAACCAGTGATGGACGAAGCAAAGAGGATATAAAAAGTAGGTTAGCTCAGGCAACGAAAGCAATTCTACAGAAAAGGAATCTGTTGACATCGAATATAGATATAGGTATTAGGAAGTCGTTTTTGAAGGCCTTTGTCTGGAGCGTGGCACTCTAGGGAAGTGAAACTTGGACTATTGGTGCAGCAGAATGCCTGATATTGAATAAAAATAGGGGTAATTGAGGAATTAGGGAAGAAAGAGAGAAATATCTTGTGAACGATACTAGGGCCTGAAAAACGAAACGATGGCACATGGAGAAAGAGGAGAAATGAGGATCTATATAGACAGGCAGAGAAGATCATGGACACCACGCATAAGAGGAGACTGAAGTTTTATGGGCACCTCATAAGAATGGATGAGAATCGATTAACAGAAAGGATCTTAAATTTCATCACCAAGCTAAAGGCGACTACACTGTGGGTAGAAGAAACGAGAAACGACATGGAGGAAGTTGGCATACATCCAAAAGACATCTGGAATAGGGCTGTGTTTCGAGCTAAAATTGATAACTTCAAGGGGTTCAAAGAAAGGCCCATTAGAACGACCAAGAACACCTGGTCAGAGGAAATGCGAAAGGGTGAAGAAAAAGGAACTGACCAGCAAATCAATTGTTTCCCGTGGTCCACAGTGGGCCAAATTCGAAGAAAGAAGAAACAAATAGATACTGGACATTTTTTTCATTCACAAATTTACAAATGGAATCCGTAAATCTGTAAAAATGGATAAATTCTGTTGAAACGGCAGCCCAGTCATAAATGTTTGCTGTTCCATAGCTTCCGCTGTTGTATCTTTGGTTGAGAACGGGCTACCTTTGGGCGTAGACTGTTCGTGGAATAATGGATTCATGTACCTACTTGGATTGCAGGGAATTTAATTTAATTGTTCATTCTCAAATCATAAGATACAGACAGGCGTAATGAATTTCAGCATATTTTGCATTAGACTCACGAGGAGCGTTGCATTGCACCTTTAAGAAACGTGAACACAAAATTATAATGAATGGCTTCAGCTACTTTTCGGCTTTGCAGTTTCCGATCTTAGGCCGTCTACTCCGCTGTCTAGCAGCATAAAAAAACTAATACCGGGTGAGTTAGTCGTGGTCGTTACGGCATGACTGCTGGCAGTAGCTCACATCCGGGAGGCGAGGAGGTTCGAATCCTCCCGCCGGCAACCCTGGAGATGGTCTTCTGTGGTTTCCCATCTTCCTTCCAGGCAAATGCCGGGGTTGGTCCCTAACTATAGGCCACAGCCGCTACCTTCCAACTCCTTGTCCTTACATTCAAACTTTCCTAACCAGACAACACTCCACATGCGACGGTACATGTAGCTCACCCATTGGGTGTCCATCTCGAAGCAGCTACAAAAACACTGGCAAGCCGAACATGTCCTCGGACACTCCCGGCACTTAAAGCCATACGCTAAAAAAAAAAAACTAATATGCAACCTGTGGTTGTCTTGTAATCACCAAACAAGATCCAATGAGGGGTAGATGATCTCGTTCATCAACATTAGCCAAGAGGTCTTTTACAGGCCAACATAGTACAACTCTGAGCACTGGATTTTTCCCACATTTTTGGAATCACCACTCATCCGCCAAGGATCAGGGGTTGTACACTTAAATTTAAGTAAATTAACCATAATTGTCAGAAGTATAAGAGGATGTGTAAGTCTAGCCAGTGGCGTCAGCACTTCCATTGAAATGTTTTTGTTTCAGGTTGTCTCAACCGTGGCGAATTGTGTATCCTGCCTTGATATTCAACACCATCTTCCTTGTTGTGGTTCTGGTGGCAGTTGTATTGATGCAGCAAGGAATCAATGCTTTCTGCTTCAACTTTGTAAGGAACAATAATGTATCCAGGTACAGTACCGTACTATTTTTATTTTTATTTAATTCATTACATATAACATACACATTAGGACAAGTGGCTTTGAAGAAGCTCACCAAGATATAGTAGAACAGATTGATAACAAACAGTACAAAAATCCGTTTTGTTGAAACACTTGTTTTCTGTCGTTTTATATGGTTTATTCAAATGTAGAAATTTGGCTCCACCTAGTGGATATCATTTATTTACATTGAGTAAAAATTACATGTACAGTAGTCTACAGGGTCTTTCATATAAAGTAAGAACGGCAAGCGGCAATTTGTTATTCGTTGCTGCGGTGGCCTTGACCGAGCTTGTGGCGCGCCATGGCCCCCTGCTGTACTCTTGAAAGCGCGTGCATAGTACTGTACATACGAGGGCTGTTTTTTTTTTTTTTTTTTTTTCCAGGTTCCGATGGACTGTATAAAAGTAACAGATTGACATACCAAACTGATTTTACTACTAAATGTTTCTTTGTTTTATTCGTATGTCTCAACATAATCGCCAAAACGATTGAAACATTTGTCGTATCGTTACACCAGCTTTCCAATGCCCTCGGTAAAATATTCTGCCACCACTGAGGTGAGTATGTCTGGACAGTCTCCTGAAGTTTTTCCTTTTTGACGAGGCATTGCCGCCCAACCATGCCTTCAATTCTCGAAAAAGGTGAAAATCATTCAGTGCTGGTTTGGACTAAACGGCACATGGTCCAAAACCTAACACTTGAATTCTTTGTAAAAGTCGATCGTAACGTTGGTACAGTGTGGTCGTGAATGATTTTCACAAATTTTCACAAATGTTTCAATCGTTTTGGCGATTATGTTGAGACATAAGAATAAAACAAGCAGCCATTTAGTAGTGAATCAGTTTGATTTGTCAATCTGTTATTTTTATACAGTCCATCGGAACTTGAAAAAACAAAACAGCCCTCGGATGTACGAGTACTATGCACGCGCTTTCAATAGTACAGCAGGGCGCCATGGCGCGCCAGAAGCTCGGCAAAGGCCACCGAAGCACCGAATAACAAAACTGCCGCTTGCCGTTCTTACTTTATATGAAAGACCCAGTACATGTTTCGAACCTGATACAAAGCTCTTCTTCAGCGCAACTTACTGTAATTCATGTAAACGAGGTTATGTTCGGTTGTTAATATTTTCAGTATATTTTAACAAAGCAAATAAATTTAGTTGTCTTATAGCTTCTGTATATTCACTTCCTTTTGAATGTCTTCATTTCTCACTCTATTTCTCCTAGTCTTCTGTACCATACTCCTTAGAAATTTAATTTCGGTTGCCTATGTTCTACTTTTATCTTTCCTTGTCATCAGCAAAGTTTCTGCTACATATCGCCGTGCCAGTGCAAGACCACGATAAGTGCAAATTTTTCAATTTTTAATTTTTTACGGCAATTAGTGTATTTTAATGTGATCTTCAATGTAAAAGTGCAAAAATTACAAAATTTATATAATTGGGACCTTGAAGTAAAATGAATTGGTTTTGCATTGGAGTATTTTTTTTTTAAGATGTTCCGTGCAAAACAGCGTTTTACACAGGAAATTGAAAGAGAATTCATTTACCTTCAGTGCAAGACCACGATATCTGCAATGACTATATTCCTGATACCAGTAGTTCAGAAGAGGAAGATAACTATGATGATAACAAACTAGACAAGATGAGTATACAAGACAAAGAACTACCATCAACTTGCAAAGAACTTAAAAGCTCTAAAACTTCAGCATTTCCTTTGAAGGAAAGTTTCGTTAATGAAACATCAGACATCTGTGTTCCTTCGGAAAGTGCCAACTTAGTGAGCAACTGTGAAGGATCAGGCTCAACAACAACAACAGCAGCAGCAGCATCACCACCTCAGAAAGACAGACGCCCGAAGAAGCGTCGTCGTCAAGACATAAATGGGCTCGAAACATAAGAAAACTTAAAGTAAATACAGGACAATTAGTAAACAACAAAAATGGTACCTGTAGGAAGGATAAAATATTAAAGAAAGGATGCCAAGGAAACTGCAATTTTAAATGTCCACTTTCAGAGGAGGACAGGATTTCAATCATTAAGAGCTTCTGGGATCTTGGAGATCTGAACAGGCAGAGACAATTTATTAGTCATAGCATGACGCAAGTAAAACTGAAATATCGAAGAATCATTCCTGGAGGTGGAAGGTCTTGCAACATGAATTAGGTACAGTTTAACCATAAGAGGAGATAGAATAAAGGTTTGCAAGAAGATGTTCATGGGTACCCTTGGCGTGGGAAACACCATGATTTCTACAGTTATTTCCAAGAACAAGGATGGTTTTCTTGAAGAAGAAAGAAGGGGGAAAGCGTGGAAAGCAAAAGAAGCTACCCCCAATGATAAGGGAAGGAGTGAGGCAACACATCAATTCAATTCCAAGAATGGAGTCCCATTACATTCGAGCTGATACAACACGAGAGTATTTTGAAGGTTCGTTGGATATATCCACATTAATGTAAGTTAGAAAATGAACCGATTGCCAAGAAGCACGTACATGAAACAATATTTAATACGGAATTCAACATCGGGTTTCATAGACCTAAGAAGGATCTGTGAAGAATATAAGAATTCTACTGAAGAAGAAAAGCAAAAACTTAAAGACAAATATGAAAGACATCATGCAGAGAAAGAAGCAATGAGACGGGAAAAAGAAAATTATATTCATCAGGCCATTGAGGAAAACCGTGGAGTGGTGGCTGTGTTTGATTTTCCAGCTGTTACACCTTGCCAAGTGATGAAATATCAAGCTTTTATTATAAAAGAAAACTTAATTTATTTAAATTCCCTATTTACAAAGCAGTCTCTAAAATTGGAAGATGCTGCATGTGGCACGAAGGTCAAGCTGGAAGAGGGGCAAATGAAGTTGGTAGCTGCATAATAGAGTCTCTCAAAGAATACCCAAATCAAGAAGTGAAGAACAAACTCGTGTTATCTGCATTCTTTTACGCTGTTCTAAAGTTAGAAATTCCGTCTATTCAACATAAGTTTTTGGTAGTAGGACATACACTAAATGAGGGAGAAACCTTACCTTGTAAGACAAATGGAAACAACTGACTTCATAGATTGCAAGTCATTATGCAATGACCTCGGCAACAATTTTTCCATCAATGAGGATGGGGAGAAGGTAGCGTGGAATGCTGTCACTGAGATAATGGTGAAGAAGAATTCCCCTGGGTGTTCTTTTATAAAACTTCCTACCACGAAAAGCAATATAAACTAGTGCTTATTAACAGAAAGACAAAGAGGAGCAGTCCACATCAACATCCCGATACTCTCAATCTCAAACCAGCTTATAGAAAGTCTCCAAAAATATCAGCTAGCAAGAAGAAAGACCTTGTTTCACTCTGTGCAAAAAATCTAATACCGAAGACGCATCACCCATTCTTCGTTACTTTGGAAGCGGAAAAGGACTGAGGTTCTGACTATTGAAGCAAATGACGTGCTCATGCTGAACTTGTGAACTATTTTCCAACATTCATTCCATCTTTGGCCTCAGTGTGCCTATTTTCAATAACAAGTGATTTTTTTCAAATTATTATTGTATATAGAATTGTGTATAGAATGTTCAAATATAGCAGTAAACTAGGGAAAAAATGAAACTGAAGTGTTGGTATTGATTAATTGTCTAACAATTTTCACAGAACAGTCAGTGCGAGACCACGACATCTGCATTTTAGCCCTTTTTGTGGACCTTAATTACAAAATTTATAATTTTAATTAAAAGGACTTGGTACACTATGCAATCAACCGAAACATATCAAAAATTCAAAATTCTGTATAGATTTTTACACTGTCGAAAGGCTAATACAATGTTATAGAAAACTTCAAACCCGTTTTTCTCAATGAAATTATTTTTGCAGATATCGTAGTCTTGCACTGGCACGGCGATATGTCATTATTGGTAGGTCTTGTTCATCACTTCTCTAACCTTCTTTATCCGAAATTAAACACCGAACCTGATGATAAACACTCCCACATTGTCTTCTTGTGTTGATCTCCATATCCAATCTTGCAATTTCCATCAATTCACTTCCTAAATATAAGGTGCATTCAAAAAGTAACAAGCCGGAGGCATAATTACAGAAACCAGTACCTGTATGTTAAAAGTATTGGCCCTGGCTGTTGAGGCACTTGTCCCACTGTGACACGAGGCGGTGAATGGCAGTCTCATAAAATTCCCTGGGCTGCGATGTGAACCAGTTCCGCGCATACAGCTGGACGTCTGCGTCCGAGGTGAATCGTTGGCCCCGCAGAGCCCTTTTCAGGGGACCAAACATGGCATAATCACAGGGAGAGAGGTCTGGACTGTATGGAGGGTGGCCGAGAACCTCCCATTTGAATTTCTGCAGGAGTGCCTCGACTGTGTTTGCCGTATGAGGTTGTGCATTGTCTTGGAGTGACCACGGCGGCTATGGCATTCACTGTCACTCGGCGGTCCTGGGTAATTAGTGCATCAACCAGCTGGACGTTGTCATCGGTAATGCAGGGGGGTGCCCCAAACCGGGCATCATCGGCACAACGGCACCCGTCCTTCCCTGAAGCACTTGTGTCACGCCTTGAGCCTTGCAAGGGACGTATAGTGTTCGCCGTACGCTTGTGACATTCGGCGATGAATGTCTGTTCTCCCTACTCCTTCCACTGTCAGAAACCGAACAACACCTCTTTGCTCTTCAGTTGACACCTCCATGTCACTGTTTGCAATGTGACTGGCAGCGTTGGACGATTGATGCATGCTACTCCTGGAAAACTCCTGGAAAATGACGAAAAATTTGAAAACTCCTGGAAAATAGCCACTGTTGATTAATTATAAAAATCTCTCCATCTTAAATCATACTCCCGCTGCTGTTTTGGGTGAGCACTCTTATCGTTAACGAAAGAAATTTCCTCAGGCTACCTGTTTCTGTGTGGGAGAACACGCGATAGTATTTTTGTAAAACATATTGAGTATAGATAACTTCACCGTAATAAAATAGCAGGCAGCATTCTTCTTTTTTTTAGGCGGATATTTCAGTCACAAAGGCTTTTTTAAAACAACAATTAAATCATTTGTGTGTAGGCTTGCGTATCAATAACGCAATCACCACTAATTTTTGTCAACATCTGTATAAGTAAACCAAACACAACTGCTTTATTTTCATCTTGAAGTAGGCAACCGATAAAGCCCCCGCCCTGGGACTCGTGCTTATTTTTAAGTCTGGAAAAATGAGAATTACTCCTGGAAAATTCCTGGAAAACTCCTGGAAAATCGGTGACCGATTTGAGTGGCCACCATGCATGCTGCTGCTCGCTTTGTATCGTCACGTGACTTGCACGCATGCCCTCTAGCGATGGGCTGTGACCTTCCACGCTCTGGTCGGAACCACACCTCGTTACACACGCCACGATTAGCCGATGCGCATTCCAGCCTCCGGCTCGTTACTTCTTGAACGCACCTTATATTTGAAGTGCTCTACTACTTCCAGATCTACATGTCCATTAATTTTATCAATCCCTTTTCCTTCTTTCTTTCCTCTTGTCATTACCATTGTCTAACTTTTCTCTACACTGATTTTCATTTCCCGTTTCTCAATATTTTCCTTCAGTACATCCAACTGTTCTTGGACCACATTCTCATTCTCTCCCCAAATCAGAACATCAGCAAATAGGATTATGTTCATTCTTGTAACTGTGTATACTTCCTTTGTTGCCTTTAGTATATCATCCATCACCAGTATAAGTAGCAATGGAGCGAGTGCACTCCCTTGTTTTAATCCATGTTCAATTTCAATTCATTGCCATGTCTTTTCCATATTCCCAGTGTTTTTCCATAGTTTGTCTTACAACAAAAATAGGTTCTACTGTTGATCTTCCCCTTCTGAACCCAAACTGTTCCTCTTGAATTTGGTTTACAACCTTTTTTCGGATTCGTTCCTCTAGTACTCTTTCCATGATGTTGGCAGCATGAGAGATTATAGTAATTCCTCAGTAGTTTCCATACACCTTCTTGTCTCCTTTCTTGACTATTGGTATAATAATCCCTTTCTTGAACACTTTATTATGGTGGCGGCTTCGTTGGCGTAGTTGGTAGCATGATGAGCTTCTATGCCCAAGATCGCGGGTTCAAACCCAGCCGAAGTCGTCGGATTTTTTAAGAGCCTTAAACATCCCTCAGTATGCCTTCCTTAGGAGGGGAAGTAAAGCCAGCGGTCCCATGACATTGATTTATGGCAAGAGAAAGAACCTTCCACTAACTACACTTGTGTGAAGCCAAAATTTGTAGGTTAGATTGTTTGATAACGCTATATTACTTCCAACTTTTGCTGCCAGGTGCTGGCAGTGATGACATCTAGCAACCAAGTCCTCGGCTAGGTGTCGTGGATGGTAGCATTTGGTAGCAAAAGTAGGAACTTTTTGAAACATATCTAATTTAAGTTTCTTTTTACTTTTTGAAACATCATCATCTTAATTTCCCCTTTTCCAGCTGACACTGGGTGGGGGCAAATATGGTTCCTCTCCACTTTGTTCTGTCGTTCCACCATTTCTCTTCCGACACAGTGTTCCAATCCAGGTTCCGTTTTCTAGTGGTATACTTCACCGAGTCCATCCAACGCATTCTTGGTTTTCCTCGTCCTCTCTTCTCTGTCATCCGTCGTTCCATTGCTCGTCTTGCTAGCCTTACTTCATTCATCCGTTTGACATGTCCAAACCATCTCAATCTGTTTTGCTCGAGATTGTCATTTAGTTTCTGTACTCCCAGTTCTTTCCGTATATCTTCATTTCTCAATCTGTCTCTCCTCATTTTCTGGACCATAATTCTCAGGAATCTCATCTCAGCTGCCTGTACTCTGCTGTCATCCCTCTTAGTCATTGTCCAAGTTTCTGCTGCATATGTCATTATAGGAACATGATATGCTTTGTACATAACTTCTTTAGTCTTAATTGGTATATCCTTGTTCCATACTAGTCCCCGTACCTGTTGGTAGAAAGCACTCCCGAGTTGTATTCTTCTGCTAATTTCCAAATGCCCAATTAAACTAGGAAATGTGATACCACCCGAAAAAAAATTACATGTGAATAAAAGTTATTTGTACTGATTAAAACAGGGAGGGGAATTAAAAGGATGACAAGTTTCGATGATCAAGTGAGCATCTTCAGATCTGTAAAATAAAAAGAACAAATATACAAGACAAAATTGCTCTACAAAACACTACCAAAACCCACAATGCCATAATGAACGGATATGGCCCTGCAACCCTCCAAGGCGGCAAAATAATAATAAAGTTTAGCCATATTGCTGCTGTGAAGCGTCAAGCCCCTCTAAAATGTAACTATTCATTTAATATCTACAAGGTTGCAAGGTTGAAAATGATAAGTCGCCCACAAACAGTCGCCCTCCACCATGGATTACTATAAAGAAATTGGTTATTGTTTTTGAAATTAACACCATGCATTTGGGTACCGACTGAATGCGTATAGCATCATTAACCCTCTTATAGCCCTATTTGGTAGTAAACAGAGAATCCATTCTCAATGAGGTTTGTAATTCTATTCGTACTAGTGTGTCATAATTTTGTGACTGCTAAGTTGTTCAGACCATGAATTAACCCTTCCCGAGCGGAATACGGATATATCCGGCGCGCACTTTTCAGCCGCGAGCGGGAAACGGATATATCCGGAAAATTCAAAAATTTAAATATGGCGCGATTTTCTTTCAAAATAGTTAATGTTAAACCCAGGAGATGGCACCACTATGCAGACACATGTTTGATAGTTAATTATATTACCCCTAGAGACCTCTTTGACTTCACAAATACCCACAGGCAGTTGTTGCTTCAGATGAAAGATGAAAGCTCGTGTCATTGCCTAGTTGCTGAAGCGAGTGCATTTTTGTAGTGTTTATTTGGTGATGTGAGCATAATTTCACAAAAAAGGCTATGGAATGATAGAAGATCTAGTGTCTGCTTTGGATTTGAGTGATGATATGAAGTGTTCATACTTAATTATTAATTAATTGACTTAACAACCTTCAGATGCTGCTCAAACTTCAAGTATCAACAGAAAAGCGAAATCAATGTGAGTTCGAATTAAATATAGTGAATAAGAAATATAATCTACATATTATTTTGAATTTTTGAAAAAAGATCTGCTCAGAGCCATGAAAGCATCCACTCGGGAAAGGTTAATATGTTGGGTATATTACTGATTTCCTATTCTACAGCCGAGATATTAATAATATCGGTATCGCACAACATGGATCTTGTGGTTGTCAGCAAGAAGATAAAGCAAGCCACCTTGATTGATGTTCCGATCCCTAACAACAAGAATCTCCAATTCGAGCATATTGAAGAAATCAGCAAATATAGTGAGTTGGTCGGCCTATCAAGAAGCAAAATGGCATGTAGAATGGGTAAAGAACATGCCTATTGTTGTCTTGAGTACGGTCGAGATCCCAAGTACTTTGCTCCAAGGCCTTAATGAACTGGATCTGGTTATGTAACGTGTTTTTCGAGGGGTTTTTGTGCACCTGGCATAAGTCAGTAGGAAGCCATTCTATATTTATTTACGCGGCAAATTGTTCAGCCAAGAGAATTTTTCATATTAATTTATTATAATTATTATTAAGATATTTTCGGAGCATTTTATAAAAATTATTAGCATTCAGATAGGTTTTCTATGTATTAGAAAACGCTATCAAGCAAATTATTACGAACGACAATATCATAGAAAATTATGTGATTGCGGAATTTTACGGAGTTTCGTCAGTTAGGGTATATTGAGAGACGTGACTCACTGGGAATTCAGGTACACGCTTAATCTTGTCGGAAAGCATTACGCAAGCGGGCCGGCATCGTCAAGGAAAGGCGAATTGTTGGAACGGAACCCTCCCGCCGAGTGTAATGACCCGGAGGAGGGGAAGATCGCGTGGTGGGTCAGCCAATCAGTGGAGACCACGTAAGCTCGAAGTCGGATGAAGAGTGGGGAGCCGGCGTGTGGATATATCGTTCGACGCGCCGTGGAACGTGGACTATCTGTGTAGAACTAGCGGAGTGTGGTTGCAAGTGCGTGTCGCTCCGATGTTCAGGGGAGTTAGTGACTATCTGTGTTGAACTTGCCAAGTATGGTTCACGCGGGAGTCGCTCCGATGTTCCATGGAGTGGAGGACTAACTTTTGTAAAACTTAACCAGTGTGGTTATACGAGTGTTTGGGTCCGATGTACGGACCATAGAATTATCTAATCTACCAGAATATCATCATATAACGAAGAAGATGGGGACGTCCAGGAGACTGTGGGAAGCACACAGCATCATCCAGTACGAGGGAAATGCTTTGGCAATTTCCAGTGGTAAGCGCAAATGACGCAGAAATACGCAATCTCTCATTTTTCTTTGTTTTATATTTCATATTTCAGTAACTTCATAGCTTGGAAATAAGAGTAAAATCAATTTATCAGACTCCGTTTTCACGTAATTTTCTATCGGTAATATTAAAATCGCAACGCTCCAATTTAAATTTTATACTTATTATTATTATTAATTTTGCTATACTTGTTTTATATAATAAATTCTTTTCTTTTACAATGCAATCTTGGCTTTCAGTAGGTAGCATTAGATCTAGACCAATTCCTTCTCCTGATACAATTGTTTGTTGGGTTAATGATCAAATCATACCACGATCTGAGTGTATAGAGTCTTGAAGGTGTTCTGCCTGAGCTAGACGTTGTTAAATACAAATTTAGATTTCAACATTGCATTGAGGTCTTGGCGCCCATTAAAACAACATAGCTTAGGCAAAGGTAAACAGTTACATTTATCTTTCAACAGTTTGGGGCAGCAAAACTGTTACATTTGTACGCTCAACGTGTGGGCAGTCAAAATGTTACACTTGTCGCCGACAACTTGGGGCTGAAAACCTAATAACATTTGTGGAAGGAGAAGGGTATATATTTCTGTGCCTGTATTTTGGGGGTTATTTGTCTTTATCAGTGTATATCATTATGGGGGATGAGAAAGAAAGACAGATGAGGTTACGTAGTGGTCATCAACTGGAGAGTGATGATACGAGCAGTATGTCGAGAGATGGTAGTACCGGGGTAGCGGAGGTAAATCCCGATACTGAAACAGGGAGTGTAGGCGGCCAACCAGAATTAAAAACTTTACTTCTCGAGTTCATGTATCAGAACAAAGTTAGTAGTGATGCCTTAAATGCAAAATTAGAACAGAATAATGCAAAATTAGAACAGAATAATGCAAAATTTGAACAAAACAGTAGGGAAAATAAAGAAAGTACAGAAGCTTTAAATGCAAAATTAGAACAAAACAACGCTAAATTAGAACAAAACAGTAGGGAAAATAGAGAGAGTAATGAAACTTTAAACTCCAGATTAGAACAAAACAGTAGAAAATAGAGAGAGTAATGAAACTTTAAACGCCAGATTAGAACAAAACAGTAAGGAAAATAGAGAGAGTACTGAAACTTTAAATGCTAAATTAGAACAAAACAGTAGGGAAATGAGTGACAAATTCGAACTGATTAGAGGTGAGATCAGGGGGGTGATGGAAGAAAGGGCTAAAGAGATTATTGCAGATGTAGACAGAAAATTAGGAAAAGTACAGGAGGAGTTGGAAATTAGAATCAGTACACAGGCTGAAAATTTAAAAGAACTAGTGCAACTGGAAACACAGCAGGTCAAAAAGCAATTGGGGGGAGAAATTGACAAAATTCAGGTAGCTACTAAAGAGGTTAAGGAACAGCTGGGGGGTAGAATTGAGAAAGTCCACTCGCAAATAGTTGCAGAAGTAAATGATTTAAGAGAGAGTAATAGAGAGAGCATTAGCAAGATTGAGGAGAAACAAGCAAAACTATAAGATAAAGTAGAAGAATCAGAAGGAAACATTAAATTAACAGTAAACAGTATTGAGAGGAAGGCTGAGGAGAAAATAGCAGAATTAGAATTAAAATTAAAAGCTAGGATCAGGCAAGAAAATAGTCAGAATAGGCCAGTTTTTGTGAATAGCACACACAGGGAGGTAGAACTGGGTAAGTTCAGCAATCGACAGGGGTGCCCAATGGAGTTCATGAACACTATAGAAAATAAATTCGGGGAAAGGTTGGAAAATGGTAGTATTGAGTGGTGCCAGGTAGTTGAAATTTTAGAACAAGTGTTTGTGGGGGAAACGAGGAATTGGTTTGCTGTCTACAGAGACAAGTTTACTGATATTAATGATTTTAAAATGAAATTCTGTGAAAAGTTCTGGAATGAGGTTATTCAGTCGCAGCATCGTGAGGGAGTAGTGTGTGGTAAATATAACCCTAAAGGAAGCTCCACCATGACCGAATACTTTTTAGGGCAGGTATTAGTGTGTAAATATCTGGATGGCTTGAAGGAGGAAAGTGATGTGGTAAGGTTGCTACTTAGGCACTTTCCCTATAGGATCAAGGAGGCTGCTTGTATCCAGAATGTAAAGACTATATCACAAGTAGAAAATTTGTTAAGCACATTTGATGCACTAGGGAGAGGGGGTTATGAGGACAATTTCAATCGGAACCAGGGTAATAATAATAATAGACCTAATGAAGCCAGGCATCAAGAAGTTCAAGGGAACGGTGGCGAAGGGGCCAACGCTCAAAATAGAAATAATAATAATCAGCTAAATCAGAACAGAGGAAATGGCTATGGTAATCAGTATCAAGGGAGAAACAATGATTTCAGGGGAAATCAAGGGAGGAACAATGATTACAGGGGAAATCAAGGGAGAAACAATGATTTCAGGGGAAATCAAGGGAGAAATTATAATGACAATAATTACAACCAGAATAGGGGTCAAGGAAGAGGACAGCCTAGTGGTAGTAATATACAGCCAAACAATGACAACACAGCCCAGAACAACCAGACCAGTTCAGTAGTTCGTAGTACTACGGCCAGCTGTAGCGGTTCTTTAAACGCGAACCAGGCTGCGAAGTAAGGTCAGAATCTCAGTCTGTAGCATGCCCTGTCCATACAATTATACAGGAACCCTATGACCTAAATGTAAGAAATGAATTATTACATGAACTAAATGATGAAGGTATTATTCAGGAAGTGGTTAGTAAGAGCCCCATAGTTAAATTTAACGTGTCCGAGGCGTACACAGATGTTTTAATTGATAGTGGTTGTATGAAGAGTTGCATAAGTAGTGCATTTTATGATAAAATGAAAGGAACTGGAGTAAATTTTGAGGAGATGCCAATTAAAAGCACTTTTGTTATCACAGCTGTTGGGAAGAGGTCTAAAGTAATTTCTAAGCAAGTTTTAGTAGACATTAAAATTAATAATCATGTAGAGAAGCAGATTTGTCTTGTAATTCCAAATTTAGTATTCAGTGTTATCTTGGGTTCAGAGTGGCTAAGTAGAGTGTCTGGTAACTTATGTTATGATGTAGGGAGTTTGAAATTTAAATGGGGAGATTCTGAAGTAGAAGTAGCGTTCAATGACCATATTCAGAGGAGTAGTATTTTAGGTGTGATTTGTACTTTAAATGAGATATCGCCAGCCGTAGAGCGGGGTTCTCCATGTTTTGTGGGCAGTGTGATTACGAACGGAAGTCTAGAGGACTCGTTACGTGAGGCTGCATTTCAGGGAAATATAGAGGATGAACAGTGTCTTCGGCTCTATGATGTGTTATGGTGTAATAGGAGAGTTTTTGAGGATCGCATTGGTATGGCCAATTGCTATACACATTCATTGAACGTTATTGATAGGTCAGTATTCACAGGACATAGATATCCTGTACCTTTCGCTTATCAGAGTGCAGTTGAGGCACAAATTAACCAGATGCTTGAAGATGGGATTATTGAGCATTCTAACAGTCCATATGTTAATTCTTTGATCACGGTACCCAAGACCGACGGCACTGTTCGTATTTGTTTAGACGCTCGTTTGGGTAACAGTAGAATTAGTTCAGATCAGCTGAAATCTATGTCAATAGAGGAATTAATGCAAACATTTGAGGGGAAGAAGTATTTCACTTGTGTAGATTTGAGTTCCAGTTTTTGGCAAGTGCCACTTATGTACGAAGATAGACCATTTACAGCTTTTAGTCATAAATATAACCTTTATCAATTTTGTAGAACACCTTATGGGTTAAAGAGTAGTTCAGCAGCTTTAATTAGGGCTTTAAACATCGCATTAGGGGATGACACAGGAGAGTTTGTAACCATTTACATAGATGATATGGTAATTAGTTCACGCAGTTTTGAGGAGCATCTACGTCATTTAAATATAGTTTTTCAGAAGTTAGATCAGGCAGGGTTCACTTTGAAGCTGTCTAAGTCGTCATTCTGTCAGTCAGAAGTGACATTTTTAGGTCATAGAGTGTCGAGTAGAGGTGTAACACCAGAAGAAAGTAGGGTTAATAAGATACTTAACGCAGAGGTGCCACAGAATGTTAAACAGTTAAAAACTTACCTGGGAATTTGCAACTTTTTCAGGAGGTTCGTTCTTAAATACTCAGGGTTGGTAGAACCATTCAGGGAATTGCTTAAAAGTGGGACTCGGTGGAGATGGGAGTCCAAGCATGAACAGGCTTTTAGAGCGCTGAAGGAAGGTTTTGAGAAAGCTGTAGTGCTGAAATATCCGTTAAAAGATAAGGAATATGTGGTTATGACAGATGCTTCACATATAGGCATTGCTGGAGTATTATGTCAGAAAGATGATGAGGGTAATCTGTGCATTGTATCTTTAGCCTCGCGAGGACTGACTGCAGCAGAGAAAAGATACACGATTACTGAGTTAGAGCTTTTAGGTATTGTTTTCAGTTTAGGGAAATTTAGAATGTATTTAGTAGGGGGGAAATTTGAGATCCACACAGATCACCATGCATTACTGTATATGAGGACTTGTAAACTCAGTTCTAACAGAGTTAGTAGGTGGATTCTTGCTCTGCAGGAATACGAATTCACAGTAAAATATATTAAAGGTAATGATAACATTCTTGCAGACATGCTATCGAGGGACACTAATTTATGTAGGGATTATCCTGTGGTTAAAGCAGAGGACGGTATTTTAATATGTGCATGTGTGGACAGTAGCAACAGGGCATCGTTACAGACACTGAGAAATATGCTAGTGGAGCAACGTGATGACGTTAAGTTAAAGGAGCCACTGGCTAGGTTGGAAATAGGTGAAGAAGAGTATGTGAAAGTAGGACGGTTCACGTACAAGATGCAGGATGGGCTTCTTGCAAGGAAATGTAGGAATAATCGGTGGGCAATATGTGTTCCTGTCACTTTGCGGGAGGTGCTAATTTGGTTCATTCATAGGGAATTAGGACACTTTGGTGCTGCCAAGGTCTTCTATGAAATTGGTCGTGACTTCATTTGGAGTAAAATGGGAAGGGATGTTAGGAGGATTTTAGCTAAGTGTGACACCTGTCAAAGGAGTAAATATCCAGTTAAATATTTAGTGGGGGAGAGATCTGCAGTTCTCACCAGTAGTCCCGGCGAACTACTGTGTGTGGATTTATTTGGCCCGATCGTTAAAGGACAGTACGGCTACGAGTACATTTTTATAGTTATTGACGCTTTTAGTAAGTATGTCAAGCTATATCCGCTAAGGAAAGCCACGGGACTAGCGTGTAGCCGTCTGATCATTAATAAGTATGTACCTGAGTTTGGCCTTCCTCTCAGGATACTATCTGACAGTGGACCACAGTTTACTGCAAAGAAATGGAGAACCAGTATGCAGGAAGCTGGTATAACACACGTTCATTCCTCTGTAAGGTACCCTCAGGGTAACTCTGCAGAGCGTCCATTAAGGGAAGTGGCTCGTCTTTTTCGGACTCTAGTGCATGACAAGCATGCGGCCTGGGTTGGACATCTTCCCAAGGTCGAGACTTGGCTGAATTCTGTCCAGCATGAGAGCACGAAATTGACGCCATACGAAGTTCACTTCGGAAAAAGACCACAAAATGAACTAGCGAGGGTGTTGGGATTAAATGAGGGTAAGCAACCGGGGATGGATTACACTGTCCAGTTGGCGAAACAGAATTTATCTAAGTCAGCACAAAAGAGAATTCGCCAACAAAAAGAAACTACATTTGACCTATTCGAGCCGGGAGACAGAGTCTTACTTAGAGTGCCGAAACAGTCAAATAAGCTAGTGAAAGTCATGTCCAAGTTCTTTTATCTCTACGAGGGCCCATTTATAGTTTCCAAACGTATTGGGAAAACAGCATATGTGCTGGAGAATAGTGAGGGAAACAGATTATACGGAACGTATAATATACATAGTCTACGAAAATATGTGTCATAAAGTGAGTGTGTTTAGCTGGCGAGCCAGCCTATCAAATGAGTAAGTGTGGTATTTGGTGCGTGGGAGGAGTTGGTCTTCCAGGCAGGCGTGTCAGAAGTCACACAGGGGGGTAGTATGTAAGTAAATGAGAGTTTTTAAGGTACAGGGAAATATGACGGGATTGTCGGATGCTCTTGAGCACTAAAATGTCTCGATACACCAAGGCCAGAATTTGGTAGCGCTGGTGAATTCCCATTTGCCTCCAAGAGATGGGTGAGCGCTTGAACAGGGTATTTTTGCTTAAGGCGTCCACGAGGCAAAAGATGGGCCATCAGAATGCGAGACAGTCCTTCATGAAACTCATACATATCAGCACTCGTGATTTCTGTTTACGGCCTCGCCATGTAAGATTTGTAAGTGTGTAATTTAAGGTAATTTGTACAAAGGTATTATTTGTGTGAGGAGAATATGGTCTACGGGAACTTAACAAGACAGGGCGATTACGGCACAGAAATATTTGGTGTTATATGTAATGCGCATTTGCTTTTTTTTTTTTTTTTTTTTTCAGAAGTCAATATTAATTTAATCTACTTTAAAAAGAGATTAAGTATTATGGTCACGAGGCGCAGCCACAATAGTGTGATCGTGTGCTCAGTGATAAGTGAGATTAAATGTCACCATAAGGAGGGGACCTCCAGTGAAATTAGGAAGTTCTATGGTGATATAAATATATCAGAACACCTTCAATGCGTGTGATATGACATCATAAATACATAGTGCTCACACATTAATTATGTCTATTTCTCCAACATAGAGAAATTTGAGAGGCGGAAATATCCGTGGAACACTATTCTATATGATTGCAAAGTGCAATCCATAGTGACAACAAACTTTGACGCAAAGTGCGTGAAGAAAAATTATAAGTGTAGGCCTATATATCTGTAATTTAGGGTGATTTCATTTATGTAATATGTATTTTGGATGGGGTTTATTAACGTGTCTGGAATAATCGGATAATGGACAGTTGTCACGGTAAATCATCCAATGATCCGAGGCGAATATGTAACGTGTTTTTCGAGGGGTTTTTGTGCAACTGGCATAAGTCAGTAGGAAGCCATTCTATATTTATTTACGCGGCAAATTGTTCAGCCAAGAGAATTTTTCATGTTAATTTATTATTATTATTAATTTATTATAATTATTATTAAGATATTTTCGGAGCATTTTATAAAAATTATTAGCATTCAGATAGGTTTTCTATGTATTAGAAAACGCTATCAAGCAAATTATTACGAACGACAATATCATAGAAAATTATGTGATTGCGGAATTTTACGGAGTTTCGTCAGTTAGGGTATATTGAGAGACGTGACTCACTGGGAATTCAAGTACACGCTTAATCTTGTCGGAAAGCATTACGCAAGCGGGCTCGCATCGTCAAGGAAAGGCGAATTGTTGGAACGGAACCCTCCCGCCGAGTGTAATGACCCGGAGGAGGGGAAGATCGCGTGGTGGGTCAGCCAATCAGTGGAGACCACGTAAGCTCGAAGTCGGATGAAGAGTGGGGAGCCGGCGTGTGGATATATCGTTCGACGCGCCGTGGAACGTGGACTATCTGTGTAGAACTTGCGGAGTGTGGTTGCAAGTGCGTGTCGCTCCGATGTTCAGGGGAGTTAGTGACTATCTGTGTTGAACTTGCCAAGTATGGTTCACGCGGGAGTCGCTCCGATGTTCCATGGAGTGGAGGACTAACTTTTGTAAAACTTAACCAGTGTGGTTATACGAGTGTTTGGGTCCGATGTACGGACCATAGAATTATCTAATCTACCAGAATATCATCATATAACGAAGAAGATGGGGACGTCCAGGAGACTGTGGGAAGCACACAGCATCATCCAGTACGAGGGAAATGCTTTGGCAATTTCCAGTGGTAAGCGCAAATGACGCAGAAATACGCAATCTCTCATTTTTCTTTGTTTTATATTTCATATTTCAGTAACTTCATAGCTTGGAAATAAGAGTAAAATCAATTTATCAGACTCCGTTTTCACGTAATTTTCTATCGGTAATATTAAAATCGCAACGCTCCAATTTAAATTTTATACTTATTATTATTATTAATTTTGCTATACTTGTTTTATATAATAAATTCTTTTCTTTTACAATGCAATCTTTGCTTTCAGTAGGTAGCATTAGATCTAGACCAATTCCTTCTCCTGATACAATTGTTTGTTGGGTTAATGATCAAATCATACCACGATCTGAGTGTATAGAGTCTTGAAGGTGTTCTGCCTGAGATAGACGTTGTTAAATACAAATTTAGATTTCAACATTGCATTGAGGTCTTGGCGCCCATTAAAACAACATAGCTTAGGCAAAGGTAAACAGTTACATTTATCTCCCAACAGTTTGGGGCAGCAAAACTGTTACATTTGTACGCTCAACGTGTGGGCAGTCAAAATGTTACAGTTACTCAACTGTACAAACAAATGCAGAAGGCAGTAGTTCTCTCAACAACCCAAAGTTCATGGGTAACGATTTTGTTTTTTCAGCTTAGTGCTGGCTGTTTCAGTAACTATACTGTACTTTGATTCCCAGAAGCCCATATAGTTATGTTGAGATGCACCAGCAATGTTATGTGCATATAATAATAATAATAACTAGGGAACCTGTGTGAGAAATTTTGCATTTCAACTGCATTGATCATTTGTAATCTCATCACTATGGGTCTGTGTTGACTTACAATCGTCTATGTCTACAACAAAGTAGAATCAAAACTATTTTTGCCTAATCAATACTTTTATTAAAATCCTTCAATCAGGACATGTTTAGACACACCCAGTGATCTTCCTCAGCTGTACACATTTTCACACAAGTTCAGTTTACGCTACAGTTTTTGGCTGGTCGGCCCTGGTTGCGCAGTCGACGAACCATTGGCATGTGCAATTGATACGCGAGTCGTCACTTTCGCGTATAACAAATGTCGTATCATTGCACATGCCTCCTTTTTCCCAACTGTACCACTGTGCAACTGGGGCTGACCAGCAAAAAACTGTGGCATAAACTGTAAAATGCTCTCATTAAAATGCATGCATGCCTACTTGAAATAAAATCATTCTTCACAATGGTATAAAATATTCTTGAACATGATAGCCTACGTAATGTTGACATTGAGGTTATTTTCGTGATAATATACGAGTTGCAATCCTGTATGTTGACAGCAGTTGCTTGTGGAAAAACAATGGCTCTGGGATTTTACAATCAGAACCCTTGTAATTATAGACCTGTCAATATGAATGAAATGAATGAAAATCCACAGCCTGCTTCCAGTCTCCGACCGGGTCAGGAATGGAATGAATGAAGCCCCCATCTAGCGGCGAGGATATGAACTGTGCCGACTGCCGAGGCCTGATGCACTCCTCTGGGGCAATGATTAAATGAATGACAGATGAAATGAAATGATAGTGGAGAGTGTTGCTGGAATGAAATTTTGACAGCGAAAACCGGAGTACCCGGAGAAAAACCTGTCTGCCTCCATTTTGTCCAGCACAGATCTCACATGGAGTGACCGGGATTTGAACCACAGACCCACTGGTGAGAGGCCGGCGTGCTGCCGCCTAAATACTTAAGAGACAATTAGGATATTTTGTTCTTGCATGATTACTTAATGCAGACTGTGAATGTTTTCATTCTTATTACATGGTAGTGTTCTTCCTGTTTTATGTCAAATGCGGGTCCACATAATGGCAAGCAAGGTAATCAGCACATGGGTAAAAAATAAAACCATTACTTTAAAAATAAACTGTAATAAACAGGGTATTGAGAAAAATTTTAGGCAACAGATGGGTTAACGGACATTTACATTTGAAGTCAAACGAAGAGTTATATAGGAAGATAGAACCAGTCACGTCAACAATAAAAAGGACACATTTTCAGAATGTCCAACAATCGTCTAACTAAGAAAATTTGGAATTTCGTGAAACCAAAGTGGAAAAAATTGGCATGGTTCGAAGAATGTAACAAAGACCTTCTAGAAATTGGTATTCCAGACTGCAAAATTACAAACAGGTGTGAATTCAGACACCTAATCAAAAATGACCAGGGATTTAAGGTAGGGGCAGAAGATCGGAAGAAGGCGCTGAGCGATGGGCTCAAGAGATACTGGCAGGACATCAACGCTGGCAGACGATCTAGAACGAAATATTGATTTTGATTGTCCATAGTGGCTTAATTCGAATGTAAAAAAAATGTAATAGGACAAATATTTAAAAAAAACTGTGAAAACCTTAAGTTGCTTGGAGAAACAGGCCTAAACCATGTCAGTGCTGAATAAAAGGCTTGAGCTGAACAGATGGAAATAACTTTGATTAATATTTTGCAAAACGGAAAAAGAACAAGTTAATAGTGGTAGTGTGGTTGTGTACATACAAATTCAACTGGAGTGTTCAGAGCTGCTGTTGGTAATTGACTGCTCTTCTGTCCCTACAGCGGAGAGGTAGGAGGTGTTATTGTGCCATGTGACATGCGGCAGCCGTAGCCGGCTTGTGCAGGAGTTGCTAGGGTGGGCTACTTTCGGGAGGGGGAAGTGGGGAAGAAATGTGGTCAGTAATAAGATGTGTGCATGCCCTTATAGAGGTTACTTGCGGTTTTTAATGTAATAGGAACGTCCACTAGAATGTCCTCAAAACTTATTTCATTTAAATTTAGGGTAGGGGCAATTTTTTGTGCATTGTTAATTTTGATTATCTTCAGGATATCATCGTTGTACTTTTATGAGCCTGGTGTAAAAATTCGACACATTTGTCAGTTGCGATGAAGGAATATTTTGTCTCTTGCATGTGTGTGGCTACTGTGAAATATTTCCGGTGTTTTGTGTCATGTTTGTGTTCAAGATCTCTTGTAGCCACACTCCTCCTAGATTGCCCAATATAACTTAATTAGAATTGCATTGTGTACATTTTAATCGATAAATATCTTTTTTTTTTAAATTTGATCATTTTTATTGATAGTGTGAAAATGTAGAAAAAAGTTGGTGTTACAGTTGTTAGATCTAGACACAACCTCAATATTATGTTTATTTAGATTGGTTAAATTGTAAATGTTCCTGTTCATATTGGTAAACTTCGCAAATTTTAAATCTTCTGGCCTCGTTGTTTTCAGTTTTTTTTTCTGGTTTGCTCTTAATTTTACTAATTAATCAATTGATGAACCCACGATTGTAACCATTGTTTTCTGCTAATTAATAAATTGTATTGATACCTTTCTCATAATCATTTTCTTTTTCATTGGGACTTTTATAGCGTGGCATAGTATTTTTAAAAAGAGACTCTTTTTTGGCTGTCCAGGTGTGTGGAGTAGATTTTTATGGTCACACCTGTTTGTGTTGGCCTGCAGTATATCTTGTATGTTAGATGTTCTTTATCTCTGCTTATTGTTAAGTCCAAATAGTTTATGGAATTGTTGACCTCTGTGTCTGTTGTGAATTTAATGTTGATGTCTAGGTCATTGAGTGCTTTTAAGACATCATTTTTTGAGATTGTGTTCTTACCTGTTATCATGAATAAGTCATCCATATACCTCGTCCAAGCAGCTAATCCTTTGATTTTATTGATGATCGTAGTGTGTTCTTAGTGGACCATGTTAGCCGTGTATTATTTATTTAGCGTATGGCTTTACAGGTACAGTATGTACACATATGATAATTAGTTTAGGTTAGGAAGACAAACTATATACATGGGTTGGTTTTTTAGTTTTGGCACCAATGCTTCAGTGCCAAGTTGCAACAATGTTGGGCGCTGGCACTTTTACCGACGGTTGCTGCCCTGCATCCCCTCCCTCAGAGCACATGACCTCGCCCGTCCTCACCACCGCTCGTGCGCAGTCGCGCCTGTTGGATGAGTAGTGTGAGACCAGCGCTTGCGAAAGATAGTCTCAATGTTTTCCAAGCAGGAGCAGAGAACGTGGATAAAAATTCAGTGTGCTCGGGGTCGCAGTGCTAAACAGTGTCACCAAGGATTGCAGGAAGCGTGCGGTGCAGCTGCGTTACTGTTCAGAACGGTAGCAAGATGGGTTGCAGCCTTTCGAGATGGGCGCGAACGTGTGGAGCACATGCCTCGATCTGGTCACCCACCAGTAAGTGATGACAATGTACAGATGGTGTCCGCGTTAGTAGAGGTGGATCGGAACGTAACGATTCGTCAATTAGAGCAAGATACCGGACTGGCGCATTCAACTGTCTTCCACATCCTGAAGGACTTACTGAAACTGAGGAAGATTGCGTCCAAATGGGTTCCGCATGACTTAACCGACATACACAAATGGCTGCGATATGACGCTTGTCGTATGCACTTGCAGCGTTATGAGCGCGAAGGAGAGGCCTTCTTACAGCGTATCATAACCATTGATGAGATGTGCGCCAGATCTTATGAGCCACAGTTAAGACGCCAATCGAACGAGTGGCGGCACCACGGAAACAAACAGTTCGACCAACCCCCACCAATCCGAAGGTAATGTTGATTTTTGCCTATGATTGGGATGGTGTGATCATTCACCATACTGTTCCCCGAGGGCAAACCGTTAATGCGGCGTACTATTGTTCGTTTCCGCAAGACCATCTCCGAGGAGCTCTGAGAAGGAAATGGCGCCACCAAATGGTTACACCGCCCATTGTTCTGCATGACAATGCTAGGGCACACACAGCAGCCGTTGTGTCGGCATTGTTGGATCGCTGGGGCTGGGATGTCCTCTATCACCCCCCATATTCTCCCGACATCAGTCCCTGCGACTATGATCTCATCCCGAAGATGAAGATGACAATGCGCGGGGAGCGCTTCCATACCATTGAAGACTTTAAGCAGGCTGCCGAGCGCTCTCTTCGTACCATCAATAGATTGGGCAGTGCCAACGGGATCCAACGACTTCCGCATCACTGGGAACACTTTGTACACAACGGTGGGGACTACATCGAGGGCCTGTGAAACTTGGAACCATCTAAGTGAGTTATTAATCCAGTTATAACTAAGGTGCCAAAACTAAAAAAACAACCCATGTATATTTATATCTAAATTGTTTATGTTGGTAATTGTCTCTGGTGATCCATGAGCGAAATCAGTGACGCTGCCACTGTACTTTCTTTTAGGACACTTGGTGATTCTATGCTGGATGGTCTGCTTAGGGTCACCGCTATCACAGTTAGGCGAAGAAATTATTTTCCATTTATAATGGAAGTCTGCACAGTTGCCATGACCCGTACGAATCCTGTTGAGAGTTGACCCATGTTTTCCGTGGAAACTCAAATCCAGGTGGCAGTGATGATCCAATACGTGGTAAGGTTGATCCAGGCCTAGTATCCTGTCTTCCATGACATTCTTTAGTTGTGTTGAAGTTGGTATTCTCCAAGTCTATTGCAGTCCTTGTTGATGGATTTTGAGATCGTAGACGATTCAGTGTATTGGTAGTTGTGGGTTATCCATTATTTTCTTGAACTCCCTGAGGAGTTCTGGTGGAGGGATGTGGCTGAGGTTAGCTAGAGAATGTGTGAGTGTAGACCTTATTGTGCCAGTGATTAGGTGCATGGTAGTGTTGAGATGGGTATCCCAGATGATGGGGACCACGTGGTTAACCCTTGTTTTTGCCTATATGCTTTTGTTAAATATGTACATAGTTTTTTCAGTCGTGAAATTAAATATATCAATGAAATCATCTATTTCAGCCTTTGATAGTCGGTTATATTCCACCAGGTTGTTTTTAATGATTTTTAGAGTGCTTTTGACCGGTATAATGGAGGTACATATCTTGAACACAAAAATGCAACTAAACACAGAAATATTTCACTGTAGCCACACACATGGAAGAGATAAAACATTCCTTCACCACAATTGACAAAGTTATCGAAATTTACACCAGGCTCATTAAGGTACAACGATAAATATCCTGAAGAAAATAAAAAACACAACGCACAAAAAATTGCCCCCACCCTAAATTTAAATGAAATAAGTTTTGAGGACAACATCCTAGTGGGCATTCTCATTACATTAGAAACCGCAAGTAACCTCTATAAAAACCACGCACACATCTTATTAATGAACTCATTTCTTCCCCATCCCACCTCCTCCTCTCGAAACCAGGCCAGCCTAGCGTCTCCTGTAGAAGCCGGCTGCCGCTGCCGCGTGTCACATGGGACAATAACACCTCCTACCTCCCCAACCCCTCCGCTGTGCGGACAGCAGAGCAGTCAATTAACAACCACATTACCACCATTAACTCGGTTTTCCGATCCCCCCTTTTGCTACAATATTAATCGATGTTATTTCCATCTGTTCAGCTCAAGCCCTTTATTCAGCACTGACATGGTTTTGGCCCGTTTCTCCAAGAATTACACATGCAACTTACGGTTTTCACAGTTTCTTTTAAATATTTGTCCTATTTCAGTTGATTTTTTAAAGTAATGGTTTTATTTTTTACCCAGGTGCTGACTACCTTGCTTGCCATTATGTGGACCCGCATTTGACATAAAACAGGCAAGAACACAAGCATGTAATTAGAATGAAAACATTCACAGTCTGCATTAGGTAAACATGCTTCAAGAACAAACTATTCTATTTGTCTCTTAAGTATTTTAAAGAATCATATTGACTGACATAATTACAAGGGTTCTGATTGTAAAATCCCAGAGCCATTGTAGCCATTGTTTTTCCTCAAGCAACTGTTGTCAACACACAGGATTGCAACTCGTATATTGAGCCCGTTCATCAAATCAAGTTGTTGAAATATTGATTCCGACAGTGGAACGACTGACAATCTTCAGTTGTGCACAGAGATGACAGAGACACAATATTACGGAGCAATTGTGTGGAGAAAACCGTATCGTGAGTCATGGAGGAAAACAAGGAAGCAGTGGAATCCTGTCAAATAAGCCTCGTGAAGAGAACCAAAATTTACCATTAGGCCTCTAGAATTTACTGAACTTATCAGGAATATTCTCCAGGACATTTATAATTTATCACCACATGGCCATACAAATGTGCAAGAATGGTAAAGCTGCTGGTCTTGATGACATCCGCATAGAGCAAATAAAACATTTTGGTAAAAACACAAAGGAGTGGCTTCTACAACTTTTCAACAACATCATTTGCCGCAAACAAATTCAAAAAATATGGCGGAAAGCAAAAATCCTAGCCATCCTGAAGCCTGGCAAAGATCCATCTGATCCTAAGAACTACAGACCAGTCTCGCTGTTATGCCATTTATACAAAGTGTTTGAGAGAATGCTCCTTAACAGACTATCTCCAAAACTTGATCCACTTCTGATCCCAGAACAAGCAGGCTTCAGACCAGGAAAGAGCTGTACTTCACAGATATTGTGCCTAACACAGCACATCGAAGATGGTTTGGAGAACAGGAAGATAACTGGTGCAGTTTTGGTGGATCTAACGGCTGCCTACGATACTATTCAACATCAAATCCTGCTTGGTAAACTGTACCAGATTACCAAAGATTTTGGACTCACAGAAATTGTTGCTTGTCTTCTACAAAACAGAAGGTTTTTTGTCGAGTTCCAAGGAACCCGCAGTCGCTGGAAAACCCAACGAAATGGTCTACCACAGGGCAGTGTTCTATCACCTTTTCTGTTTAATGTGTACACTAATGATCAGCCTACATCTCTACATACCAAGAGATTTATCTATGCAGATGACCTCTGTCTGACAGCACAAAGTGAAAAGTTTGAAGAAGTGGAGCAGATTCTCTCTGATGCACTGGAGGACCTTTCACTTTACTACAAGAGAAATCAACTCAAACCTAATCCATCCAAGACACAGGTTTGTGCTTTCCACCTCAGAAACAGGGAAGCAGCAAGGAAACTCAATATTAGCTGGGGAGGAGCTCACCTGGAACATTGTTTTACCCCAAAATACCTAGGGGTAACTTTAGATCGCACCCTATCTTACAAGAAACATTGTATGAATGTTAAACAAAAAGTATCTACACGAAATAACATACTTCATAAGTTGATAGGGGCCGACTGGGGCGCCCATGCTGAAACACTACGTATGTCTGCATTAGCTCTGTGTTATTCAGCTGCTGAGTATGCTAGCCCTGTATGGTATCACTCAGCTCATGTAAAACAGGTTGATGTTGCCCTCAACGAGTCCTGCAGAATAATTACTGGTTGCCTGAAACCTACACCTGTCCACAAACTACATTCCTTGGCAGGAATAGCCCCACCTGAGGTACGCCGTGAGGTCATAGCACAAACGGAACGAAAAAAGTCCGCAGAGGACCATGCTCACCCTCTTTTTGGTCACCAGCCTCCAAGAAGGCGGCTAAAATCAAGGAAAAAGCTTCCTGCAAACTACATCGATGCCTACTACAAAACCCGAAGTAGCCAGGATACAGCTATGGCAATCCACCATACCACCAGATTGGATGAAGGCCATGGAAAGGCTTCCAGCAGGCCACAACAACAACTGGGAAACTTGGCGGTCACTCAACCGACTTCGGACTGGTGTTGGGAGATGCAAAGTTAATCTCCACAAATGGGGATACCTACAGGAATCAGGACTCTGTGAGTGTGGAGAGAGACAGACCATGATACACCTGTGTTCCTGTGAACTGGGCCCGTGCTCTTGCACAATGCAGGAGTTAATGGAAGGTGTGTCAGTGGCCCGTTTCTGGGCAAAGACAATCTAATTCGAGACATTGTTGTATGTATTATTTCTTTTTAATATTGTGTATCATCCCTCTGTGTATGTTGTAATGCTTTTGACTCGAATAAATAAATAACCACTAAACCTAGAAAATACTAGGAAATTCCAACATGAGTTGACATGACAGAAGTGGGAACGGAACAAGGATGTCTCTTCGATTGCAGCTTGAGGTGAGTGCACGTGGAAAATATTTGTGCTATTGAAATCAGGTAAATTAGTACCTTTCAGACATTGTAAACTTGTGATAAAACATTCAGCAAGACTAAAAGTGGTTCTCAAAAGCAATATTTGCAGCTGAACAGAAATAAGTGCATTTTGAAAATTTTCGCCGAGTATAAGCACACATGGAGAAAATCTGATATCTTGTTGAAATATTGCACAAAAATTGCAAAGCATTATAAAATAATAATGATTGCACCTGTGGGTAATTTAATAATAATTTGTATTAAAAATATATACCTTTCTCAGATTTCACGAGATAATGTGTTACCACTGGTAGAGTAATTCCTTCACTGCTAATAAATAAATTCAGTAATAATATCGTATGACCTCGGGTGCCTGGTGCAAGCTTTGTTAATTGACACCCAGAGGGTAGCTTGCATGTCGAATTTTGTCGTTCCTTTGAACGCTATGAAAGTCAAGGAGGTTAGATATCTAAACTCCTTGACTCTGCAGCGCTTTCAAGTAGAGAATGGAGGAACTATGTGCTGGCGGAAACTCCCGAGATTAATTTTGCCATTGAACACGGCCTACTGAATTCAAATGGGTTCTTTAACATGCCAACAAGATATGACATGGGTATCGTGATTTTTGTCGCCTTCAAAAATCACTTACCATGGCCAGGGGCGAACCTTCAATCTTTGGGTTGGTAGTCCGACACTATAACCACTCACCCACCGTGGCAAGCTAATAAATTCAGTGAAACCGTGAAAGCTGATTTTTGTGGGCAGTTTTATAATAATCTGCAAAGTGTACATTCAGTGTTTGCAAAAGCGAAAATTTATTTATAAATTCAGTGTTCGACAAATATGATGATCTAACACCATGTTTGAAAGCAGCTTTACGATTCCCTACTGGAGGTCGAGATGGCAGTTAAGTCTCATGACAGGGGAATAAATAAGCTGACACACCATGGTGGTCATTATCCAGATCCAAATCCATGATCCAGGAGGTGTTTGAGGCTATAGCCAGGAACCCTCAGGAAAGTGAGTTACCAACAGCAGTATGCCACCTCGTACTGTACAATAAATATTAATGAACTCTGAATTTAAATTCTATTATACCTCTAGTCACCTCAAGACCTAAGCGGTCCCTCTGATGTTCTGGTCTGTGAAGAGGCTAACACGCCAGGAAATAGTTCCCACTTTTTCTGCTTCTTTTTGTCATACAAGATTTTCCTGCGCTTGTTGCTATGTTTCCATAAGCGGGCTAGATTACTTTTCAGAATTTTCTGTGTAAAAATCTATAAATTCAGTTTTCATTTTCACGTTAATTGGGAGCTTGGCCAGATTTGCTTTTCACGTGTGTGTGAATATACAGTAGGTTCTAGTGGTATTTGGAACGATAGGCAGAGTAATTCAGTAAGAATTTGATATTATACAGTATACCATTTTGCTGTGTATAAACCTTGTTTGAGCGGCAAAAGAGCACCCAAGTAATTCGATGTTTTGCCAAATCAGGCTCTAAGGTTAGCAACACTGTTACGATTGCACTAAGTTCAACATGCAGCTGTAAAGCTTCAATCACCAATAATATACTCTAAAGGTAATAAAAGTGGGGAGAAGTTGAGTAAATGGTGAAAATAAATTATTTTAAATGTACAGTATTTCCTCGCATAATCGTCGCACCCCACTTTCCAAACACTAAAATAGGTTTATAAAATGTCATCGCATAATCGTCGCATAGCATATTCATATTTGTGCGCCAGTCAGTTGCACATGCTGCCGCGACTTTATAACCTGGCGCGACTTGGTCAGAAGAAAAATATCTCGTTTTTATGCTTGCGGGCTATGAACTGTGACGCGAGCGGCAAGCTTAGTCACTTAGCACATTCCTCGAGTGTGTAGGCCTAATCTGGCATGATCTTGTCAGGAGAACGTAATCTCGTCTTTATGCCTGCGGGCTATGAACCACGACGCGAACGGCCAGCTTCGTCAGCACATTCCGCGAACTTTAACCTGTCGTGACCTTGTTAGAAGAAAGAAGCCTGTCTCTGACTGCAGGCTATGACTCACGCTACGCGAATGACTGGCCCGTGCAGCAAATAATGATACAGTATATTCTTTGAACTTAAATATTCTTCGCATAATCGTCGCACCCTGCTTTTTCCCACGAATTTTAGGCTAAAAAAGTGCGACGATTATGCGAGGAAATATGGTATTTAGTAGGTTGACAATCTCGAGTTTCGCTGCCGGAAACACAATAAGGGACAGAGAGAGTAGAGATTCGCAGGGGGATATTTTCCTCAGGACTTGACCTGACGTTTGGTATAGGAAGTACTACTATCTTATTCAAAACCGCCTTGTGGAACACTAAAGAATGTGGTCTTTAATCACTGCTTAAACGTACATGTTTCGGTGTTCAATGACACCTTCGTCAGCGTATATTGGATTAAAATAATCTTAAAACTAAGTTTACAAAGATAAAAGAGAAAATGGATATCCTTACAAAACACTATTAGAAATTTAAATAAGAAGAAAGCTCATAAAAAGAATTAAAAATCATATGAATGGTTCGATTGCAGTGAATTGCGCCCACCAGGTCATTGGAAGTCTCATAGGTAACTTACGAGTATGTTCATAGCCTTGATCAACATACAACATACATTCAGTTTGATGGCTGTCATAGATTAGTAGATATTGAGAACAGTCTAAATATTTCAGATGGTCGCCATGTTGGATTTTAATAAATGTAGGCCATAGAGTTATGTACTATTAGATGAGGATTGTTGTGTAGGTTCATTATTGAAACATTGACTTCGATCACTTGGTTAGAACACAGGAATTAAAATTTAAAAAATGCACAGTTGCCATCTTGAGGTTATGTAAAGAATTGAACTAAATTAGATGTCAGTGAATTGCAATGTGTATAGTCATTTGCTGTACCAAATTTCACTGCGTTAGAGTCGTTAAATTGCGAGAAAAGTCTACTTAAATGTTTCAACTTCGCTTGGCTGCCATGTTCGTTTTGTAGTTAACAGTTTTTTGAAAGTCACTTAGGTGAACTTCTAGTAGTGCCCTTTATCAGAGTATAAAATTTTAGGGTGTATAAGTTATAATTTCGAAGATATAGAATGCTGGTGAAATATTTTGCACAGCTGCCATGTTGGATTGGTGACATGTAATAAAATTTGAAGGGCATGGTCGAAATAGTACTATGACCTTTCCGAGTTTCATTGAAATTTCTCCAGTCGTTTAGAAGTTATTAGAGGGGAAGGGGCAGGGGGATACACATACACACACGAACAAAAGGTGATCTCATAAGCCTATTTTTTCATGAATGAAAATAGGCTAAAAATATATATGTATTGACTAGGCAGACCCATTAAGATTAAATAAATAACTTTTGGAAGTCAATATGGAAGCATTCGATAACCAATATAGTTATGTTTAAAACAAGTTAAAGAACAGTCGAAAGGTTTCCAGCCTAGAACCACTTTCTGCAGAGATAAGGATGGTACAATCTTGAGTAGTTAAGATGCCTAACAGGAAGGACATGGGGTGCTCACCCCACAACTCTCAGGACTTCAGCCATTGTTGGACTGAGCTTCTCAGCTGCTGAATATGCAGCACCAGTTTGGCTTTCTTCTCCACATTCCAAAGAGGTGGATATAGCTCTGAATGAGACTTCAAGGATTGTGTCTGGATGTCTTAGACCAACACTACTTCAGAAGATCTACCCTCTTATTGGTATTTCTCATGTCCGAAGAATGGTAGCTGCAGCATCTGAAAAGAAACGGCAATAAACCGACTCAAGGCATCCACTTTTCAGTCAGCAACAGAGACTTAAGTCCGGAAACAGCTTTTTGAGGGGAGCAACAACCCTCGAAGGCTCAGAAGCTGCCCGTGTGAAGATGTGCAAGACAGATATCAAAGACCCAATTGTTCCTCTATCAGAAAAAATGACACCTGGTCACAACTTGCCATATGGAACTTGGAAATCATTGAACAGGCTGGGGCCGGGGGGGTTTCACGCTCCAAGAACAATCTCAAGAAATGGAACATGCTCATCAACCAACAATGATGAGTTGTGCGACTGCAGCATGTTACAAGATCCAGAACACCTGCTGATCTGCCCCTTGATGGAGGACATATGTTCAAAAGACGATCTTATGACTGCAAATAGTAATGCTGTAACTGTTGCTACTTACTGGCAAAATGTAGGCTAATTTGATTCGGACATGGAAAATAAATAAATCTTGAGTAGTGAGGATACTATCCGTGAAAGGTGGGCCCAACATTTTGATAAATTGTTGAATGAAGATTTAGCTGATGACCATGGAAACTTGCCTCCTGAGAATACAAAACAGAAATAGAAGCGCTCATACGAACCATCGAGGAAGTGGAGTTAGCTGTGAAGAAATTGAAGAATAATAAAGCCCCAGGAATGGATCTAATACAGTCTGAGCTAGTGAAAAGCACACTTGTGGCTAACAAGGGGACCCTAAGGCAATCGGATTTTTGTTTTTTTTCCTGCTTCGGATACGTAAAGTTCAGACCTCGAACAATAATTTCCCAAAGCCGTTCGATGCCATATTCATGGTTTGGGCCCAGTAATCGCTGCGACGCTAGTTCAAGTCTTGCTTCGGGTGCTGTATTTTTTTTTCTTTCTTTCTTTCTTTCAGTTCATATACTACTAATGTGATTGAAATATAAAATTCGTAAAGTCTGTAATAATTCACAGATATATAATTATAATTTCCAATGAAAAAATACACGTCTCATTTCTAATTATATCCTATTTGAAATTGCTAATAAGTGACAAAAATAATATCCAGCAATAATATTCACACCTTGTAGATTAATAAAAATATAAATAGTAGAATGAATTAATGTAAACCATGCAATGAATGTGATGAAATATTTGAAATATTTGAATATGGCGTTTTTTTCGAGATTTGTCATTATTTCGAATAACAGTTCTGCGTGTATCGTTTGCCTTTGTCACTTTTTTCTACCTGCGAAGTGGGCACAGCTGCTCTAGCACAAAGGATTTGTGGGTATTCCAGGACAGGTGGAAGAGATACATACCACGTCATTCGCAAGGGATGCCTGTTCGAAGTAGCATTTGACCGTTGGTTTCCAGAGAAGCAGATAGTGTTTCTTGGCGTAATGGGTGATTTTTTCTAACATACGATTAAGATGATCATAATGTCGGGCGTAGAGGACGACAATCCGCCTGATGATGATTTTTATATTTCAACTACATTAGTAGTATATGAATGGAAAGAAAAAAAATAGCACCTGAAGTGAGACTCGAACTAGCGTGCCGGCGATTACTGGGCCCGAACGTTACCGGGTGAGCCACGCATCCTGCCTGAACTTCGGTAACATCTTGACTGGATATGAAGCACTCGGAAAACTTCGAAGTAGATTTTCTGGAGAATTTATGAATATGGCTTCGAACGGCTTAGGGAAATTATTGTTCTAGGTCTGAACTTTACGTACCCGCAGCGGGAAAAATTACAAAAATCCGATTGCCGTAGGATCCCCTTGTAAGATATGGGTAACTGAACCAATCCCTGATACTGGAAGGTAAGCAACATCTATCCTATACACAAGATAGGTGACAACATGGTTTACTCTAGGGGAATTAGCCTTCTATCAGCTTGCCACGGAAGGTGAGTGGTTATTGTATTGAACTACCAACCACAAGCTTGCAGGTTCGCTCCTGGCAGTGGTAAGTGATTTTTGAAAGGCGACAAAAATCACGTTACGCATGACGTACGTTGTTGGCATGTTAAAGAACCCATTTGAATTCAGTAGGCCGTCCTCATACGGCAAAATTAATTTCGGAATTTTCCGCCAACACAAAAAGTTCCTCCTTTCTTTAACAGAAATATACGGTAGTGTCAAGGAGCTTAGATATCTAACCTCCTTGACTTTCACAGCGCTTCAAGGAGCAATAAAATTTGACATGAAACTGCCCTTTGGGCGTCAATTAACAAAATAATCTTGCACCCGGCACCCGAGGCCATATGATATTATTATAGCCTTCTATCTATTGTATATAAAATATTTTCCAACATTCTATATAGCAGGCTTGCATCCTATGTGGAAAATGTCGTAGGTGACCATCAATGTGGATTTCATCAAGGAAGATCTGCTGTCGATCAAATATTCATGATACCCCAAATACTTGAAAAATGCAAAGAATATGGAATCAATACACATCATCTCCTCAGTGATTATAGATCAGCCTATGACAGTATTAACAGATGTAATCCTTGTGCAGCAATGGAAGAGTTAGAGATCCCTAAGAAATTGATTACCTTAGTTATAGCTACCATTGATAACACTTGGAGTCAAATTACGGTAACCCTCTTAGTGCCAAGCCATTTCCTGAAATACTTGCCAAGAATGCCAAGTCATTTTCAATAGTCTTGCAGACTATTCGAAAAAAAATCATAATTACCACATTTCCAACGATAGAATCATTATTTTTGCTTTGCATTATAGCCAATACCTTATTCTTTCATACATTATGTTCATAAAAGTATATACGGCATCTAAACCTTTTTAATTGTGGTTGTTCTGATAATTGTTCTATTTTTCAATTATTTTTTTTGTGAATTATCAGTTTTGAGCCTATATTAAGGACACCTAAGAGTCATATTCAAAGAAACACTACGTTTCCAGGTGTATCAAGTTCTTAGATACATCTGTAGGCAGAAAACTTCAACAAGAAGAAAACAACTGTACCGCAATTTTGGCGGTAACGAGCGCAAAGGGAGGTCGTAAATACAAACTCAAACCTATCGCGTAACGGACTTCGAAGAAAAAAGTAAACACCGCACAGGCAAGATTGAAATCTCACCTTTCCAACTGTATAAAATTATCACGGACATAGCCTATATCTACAAAAATCTACAAATATAAGATAAACAGCGCTCCGATTGAATTGTCTTTGTCACTTTTGGCGCGAGCAGCGAGAGCCGATCTGATCGGCGCGTGGCACTGAGAGGGTTAATATACAAAATATGTTATTAAATCCTGTAATCACTAAGAATGGAGTTAGACGGGGAGACTCATTATCCTGCTTGTTATTCAACATAGCATTGGAAAAGGTTATAGAGATGCTGGCATCAAGTCAAGGGGAACCATCTCAACGAAAGTTTGATCCTTTTTAGTCGGTCAACACGATTGTACCCAAATGAGATGGGTTATTCCCTAATCGTGATAAAAATTACATGAGATTAGTAACTACACTTGGATGACCAGTTTCGATCGTCAAGCGATCCATTACACTTAGGCTATAAAACCTATGTCTGAAAGTATGGGAGAAAATATTTACAATATATATACTTATTTAGTTGCCGGCCCCGTGATGTAGGGGTAGCGCGCCTGCCTCTCACCCGGAGGCCCCGGGTTCGATCCCCGGCTCCGTCAGGTATTTTAAAACTGACGTGAGGGTTGGAACGGGGTGCACTCAGCCTCGTGAGGACAATTGAGTAGCTGTCTGATAGTGAGACAGCGCCCCGATCACGAATACCAAGATTAACGGCCGAGGGGACCCGACGCGCTGATCACTCGTCACCCCAATATCTGCAGGCCAAATGACTGGGCAGCGGTCGCTTGGTCGGCCTTAGCCCGTCATGGGCTGGATAGTGCCAGGGGTTGACTTTTTTTTTATACTTATTTAGTTGCAGTATTAGTTGAGAAAATGCAACTCGTCAGTGTTTGATAGTTGTGGTCTATGTGATGTTTGTAAAGATACTAGAAGTGGTGATTGACCTCCGGAATTTGCTTGTTTGGAGTGAATTTGTGGTTGTTGTAAATGGTCCATTCAGGTTGTATTGTACGGGCTACTTGTCTGGTTGAGTCTTGCACGGTCCTGTTGAGAGCAGTTAACTTGGTCACTGTCTGCACTCGACTGAAAAGCATCAAACTTTTGTTTACTAAGGCAACACTGAAAATGGCTTCAAACACAACAAGGAATCATCTTATACAGTATAAGTCACTCTTAGTAATGCACGGAGCGGTGAAACGTTGGGAGCAAACATCCTGTTTGGACAACTTGTACGTAGCTAGTTAATTATTGTTGTTTTAAAAGGTAGAACAGTGAGGTCATTGACCCTACTGCTATTTTACTTTACCATGAATAATAAGAGAGAAATGTATGATTTTAGTCTTTTTTTTAATATGAAGTGAGGTAAACTAATTTTGTGTTTCGTGTTAGTGATAAATAATTATCTTTAATTTTATAGCCCTATTGATTTTCGTGGACCAATTTTGTAATGTTATTTTTAGTCAGATTTTTACTATCTGTGTGACTTTTTGTATGTGAGTATATGGATTTATGTCATATAGATGGGTAGAATTCTTAAATTCATTTCCTTATCTTTTATTATTTAATCTTTGAAATCTTGACAGTGTTGACCTGTTTTTTTGTCTTTACAGTATTTGTTTACGAGGTGAGTGAGGAACCTGTGTATTATTACCGTCATTTCCGTCATGTTGGATTACACTACATTCGTATCTACTATACTTATTATGTCCACTGTACAACACAACTTACTTTGTTTGAGGTGCTAACAACTCCTCTTCAGGGACATGTTTCGGACTTCCAAGGGTCCATCAGCAGTCTAGTTCAGTAAATTCTAGTCTAAAATGTTCACCTTGTTGGCGATGGACACGTGTGTTAAAATACATAAATGAGGATGAAATGACACTGATTGGTCAATGAATGAAAGTTCTTTTAAAAGACTGGTAAAAGTTTAAAAATACGTCGCTCTAGATGTCTGATGCAGCTGAATTTGACGATGGGGAAATTGTTGTGAGTGATATGAGGTCCGCGCTGATCGCCTTCTAACAAGTGACTCGTAAAATTCAGCTGCGCCTGACATCTAGAGCAACGTATTTTTAAACTTTTACCCGTCTTTTAAATTTCTTTTAATCGTATGCATGACCATCACCAACAAGGTGAACATTTTAGACTAGAATTTACTGAACTAGGCTGCTGATGGACCCTTGGAAATCTGAAACATGTCCCTGAAGAGGAGTTAGCACCTCAAACAAAGTAAGTTTAATTAGTTACTTATTCCAATTACTGCAGACTGACCAATCTTACATAGCATGTTAAATTAAGAAAAGAAGAAACAAAAACACAAACATTAATAATACAGTTCACATTTTACAATACTCAAGTTTAACTATTCTTAACACAAATATATGCTGATTGCTAACTTGATAAAGTGAAAGTAAACTGTAATTAAATTAAGAATATTACAGAAATCAATTCATTGTGATTAGTAATGGAAAATGAAAATCCACAGCCTGCTTCCAGTCTCCGACCGGGTCAGGAATGGAATGAATGAAGCCCCCATATAGCGGCGAGGATATGAACTGTGCCGGCTGCCGAAGCCTGTCGCACTCCTCTGGGGCAATGATTAAATGAATGACAGATGAAATAAAATGATAGTGGAGAGTGTTGCTGGAATGAAATATTGACAGGGAAAACCTGAGTACCCGGAGAAAAACCTGTCTGCCTCCGTTTTGTCCAGCACAGATGAAAAAAAATTATTAGATGTATTAATACCTGGTGATTATCACTTGATATTGTGCAGATGGTCTATATTTGACTAACAACAGGGTTCATTCTGATGCATAGATTTTGACATTTTATCACAAATATTCCAAGATGTATTTGTGCTAATTTATGAGGTACTGACTTAGTATTTTTTTAAACTGTTGCAAAGATAAAGTAAAATCCAACATTTTGAAATGCACACTAATGAGATTTGCTGTCCGGCACATGTATGAAGTGGTAAGTTTTGTTGGGAGCACATTCTTGGTTTGGGGACGACTAGCAAAGCACGCTGAGATTCATTCTCCGGATATTAAAACTGATGTAATTTAGAAATTCGGTATTATCAATAATATGTGTTGTACAGTGGACATAATAAGTATAGTAGATATATAATGTCAACACGGAAAATGATCATAAAAGACATTCATACCATACTACATTCGTATACGCACAACATAACAGTTCACTCCATGAATAGTGTTGAGATCAAGATTCGGGTTATAATACAGTAGTTAATAATCAGATGAAGACAGTATAACTCACGTCTGGCTGCGTGGCTCAGGGGTAACGTTCTCGCTTGCTGAGCCCAAGGTTGCAGGTTCGAAACCTGGCGCAGTCAGCTGGCATTCGAGGGTGCGCAAATGCGAGGGAGCCATGTCAGTACATTTACTGGCATGTTAAAGATCCCCTTCGGGGCAAAATTCCGGCACCCCGGCGTCTCTAAAAGCCAGGGTAGTTAAAAGGGACGTTAAACCAATAACATTATTATTATTATTATTAGTATAACTCACTCAATTTTACCACCATACTTGCTCATTAATAGTGATGTGATCATCACGGAAAATGACTTTTCAAGTATATCATGCAAGTAGCACCTATTTTGATTACCTGTGTTTTACAACTCGACTGTATGCATGCCACTGATTTTCTGTTCATGAATGCCCAGTATCCAAACTTTTGGGTCCTACTTCTTTCTTTATTTTTCCATTTTTAAGTATGAATTCCTTTTTGTTCTAGTTGCAGTGAATTGGATAAATATAAACTGGCTGATTTAAATACTGGGAGAGCAGCTTATATTCTCATCGTCATAGCTCAGGCAAGTATGGAAATGTGTTCCTCTACATATACAGATCGTTCTTATTTACCATATAATCAAATTACATTTTATACCATAGTAAAAACTTAGCTCTTTTACCATATATAGGCCTAATTAAGTAAGCCTCCGTGGCTTAGGCGGCAGCACACCGGCCTCTCACCGCTGGGTCCGTGGTTCAAATCCCGGTCACTCCATGTGAGATCTGTGCTGGACAAAACGGAGGCAGACAGGTTTTTCTCCGGGTACTCTGGTTTTCCCTGTCAAAATTTCATTCCAGCAACACTCTCCACTATCGTTTCATTTCATCTGTCATTCATTTAATCATTGCCCCAGAGGAGTTTGTCAGGCCTCGGCAGCCGGCACAGTCCATATCCTCGCCGCTAGATGGGGGCTTCATTCACTCCATTCCTGACCCGGTCGGAGACTGGAAGCAGGCTGTGGATTTTAATTTCACCATATACAATTATGGATATCACAGTAACACAAGCTATCAGATAGATTTTGCCCACACATATGAGTGGATGAGGTCCAATGCCTCTTCATGAAATGGTAGCTTTTAATTACTAACTACTGTTAACAGGTGCAATTGCTATTAGGTTTGATGGGCAAGCATTTAGTGAGATTGTGTTACATTAGTCATTGCTATTGAGGGGCAGTTATATTCTACCATCAAGTATGTAAATTAAATGTATTATTTGCCTTCTGACTCCAGGAGTTAGTGTTGCCCTTTTTATTTTTGGTAGTTACTTGAACCATTGTGTGTATTTACTGAGTTTAAACCTTGTGAAATTTGTTAATGAAGTTGTTCTGAATTGAACTTTTGATTAGGTTTATGATCTCGCATATCATAGAATTAATTGAATTGTAATACTTTCTGGGAGTTGAATTTTCGTTCTGGGTTTCTGCTCAATTGCCAGTAATTGAAACTTTGCCGATCACCTTGTAGTGTAGCAGTTAGCATTCTTGGCTGTCGCCCCAGAGGTCCAGGTTCGATTCCCGGCTCTACCAAGATATTTCATCCACTTATAATGGGGTAAGGGGTCTCCGCCCAATCAATACTTTTCTTTATAGGCAACTAAAAGTTTATTGCCGTTTTTAAAGGGACATGTTTCGGGTCTTCCTGGACCCTTCTTCAGCCATACAAATTATAAACATGTTAACATCCATGAAAACATATTGACAACAGAAACATGCACATTTTAAGAAGAATATGAAAAATAGCACTACAAACTATATACCCAAACCATTTAAACCGTAGTGCAAGGGATACAATGCAACAATTTAAATAGCTCTTTTCGAACTCATATGGCCCTCCTAGTGGCTGATTATGGCTTAATACACACTTTAAAATTTATAATTAGTAAAAATTTTTAGAACAGTTCTTAAATGTTTTTAGTAAGAAACTTCACTGGGGGCGTGTTGGACTGTCCTTGAAGTTGGTGCCTTTGTATTATATCAAGTCTTCTCAGCTTGGCTCAAAAAGTATGTTATGAAAAAATTGCTGGGCGCGAGCCCCATCCGACCTTGTTGGCCTTGTTGTTGAGCCGGGCAGAGACTTGGACATTCATTTTGATATGACGTCATGCGGACTTTTTAGACGAGGCGACCCTGCTAAAAGGTACGTTGCGGCCCAAACTATAAAGAGAGATTAATGGAAAACCTTCCAGTTAATTTTGAAGATATTTCATTCCGGTCTGAGGGCTGGAACGGGGTTTACTCAGCCTCTTGAGGCAAAACTGAGAAGAAGTGGGTTCAATTTCCACCTCGGCCATCCTGTAAGTGGTTTTCTGTGGTTTCCCACTTCTATTCCAGGCTAATGCCAGGATAGTTCCTAACTTAAGGCCATGGCTGCTTCATTCCCAATCCTCCTATAAATTACAAATAATACCACAATAACACAGGTTATCAAATAAATTAATATTGTATCTACACAACCAAGTACACAGGACTAAATGACCATTATATTTTAGCCCCTCAAATATACAGGGTCTTTCACTTAAAGTGGGGCCGGCCTCACGGCTGGCGCAGCGCTGCCGGTAGAAGGTCGAACCAAAGGTCATCCGAGCACATTGCAACACGGTGCTGAGACAGTTGTGACACACGATTTGACGAGTTAAGTTGACTTTGTTATTTCGTTTATAGCCTATTTTAAGTTACACGTGTTATAAGTTTATAACGTTATTGTTTAATTGTTATTGTGTTTCATAATTTTATAACGAGTTATTGCTAAGTGTTCAAGCCTATTGCTTCAATTTTTATTTATGGGGAAAATTGAAAAATAAGCTTTGTGCAACAAACCCTCACACTCTAGATCAGGGCCATCCAGTCATTGCGCTCCGGGAGCGCGGCCGAGCTCCGGGAGCACTGGGCAGTCAGACTAGCGCTCCTTCCCCTACCACCACGACACTGTGGCAGTGAGGAGACGGACGATGTTTGGACCATGCTAACTAGATGCGTACGTACAGTCCTGCGGCCGATGGCTCTTGTGGGATTGTTGACATATTAATAGGGCTGTTTTGCCATAACAAATATACCGCATATACAAATCGAATGGTACTCCGATGTGTGGAATGTGCAGGAAACGGAACAAACATGTTAAGTAAAGAATATTGTGATTTATTCCAAACTGAAATGTGAACATCTTAGAGAGGAAAGATCAACAACAAGTTGTGTTCTTTTTAACACATTACATCTCTGTTGCACACTAAACATTTTGCATGCCCTTTGTAAGCTGTACAGAAAAATGGAATTTTGCATTCTGCTTTAAAGACTGCTGCTTCACCACTCCTTTTGTGTATGCTGTTCAGTCATGACCACTGCGAAACTGATTTACTTACACGCTGTCAATAAAGCGCATTGGACTAGACTAGCTACTGATGGTTCGTCTGGACACTTCAGTGCGCTCAGCCAGCCAAGCTCCTCCCATCACTTCTGAAACTACTTTCCACCAAAGCGCTCGGAGCACTGGCTTAGAGCGCGGCCGGAGCCCTGTCTGGATGGCCCTGCTCTAAATGAACTCAAACTAAATATCACGAGAGAAATTTAGGCTATCTCGGTAGATGAACTAATGCGTGTGAATTAAAATTTCCTTAGAAGATGCCAGAAATATGTAGATGCAGGCGGAGGACATTTTCAATATCTTCTGTGACCATGATTTTAATTTCATTATGTGTTATTATGTGCTTGTTATTTACATGCGATTCGTACGGGCGCTCTCTCGACCCCAAGCTCAGTGAGTTGCCATGTGCTCGTCCGACTCTCCACGCGCCGCGCGGCCGGCCCCACTTTAAATTAAAGACCCTGTATCTTTGCCCATTGTGATGTTTCCCTCATCTCTCAGTGTTCATCTTAGCTAAATAAATGTGTTCATGTTCTTTCCTGGGAAAGCAGATATTCTATTTGTGTGCATACAGGGGTTGCCACATTTCAGTGGGGTCTTTGTGCCCTAGCAGAGTATGGTTTTGTGAATTTCCGCACTGCTGCCAAGTCTGCAGCTCGCTCTGTCGCTGCATAATATATGCAGTGTACACAAACTTAATGACCTGTAATATCACCACTGTCTTTAAAAGGCAAGAAATGGGAATCTCGTACAAGACAGACAACACTGATCACAATAAGTTCTTCAATTCATATAATATCAACATCAAAAAACAAGTATGGAAAATCTGGCATATACGAATTAACATGTCAAGAATGCAAATCAAACTACATTGGGCAAACAGGAAGGAGTTTTTCAACATGTTTTACTGAACATACACATGCCACAAAATATAGGAAGTTTTCCGCAATGTTAGTACACATGGAGGACATTAGTCATAATTTCACCAATATTGAGAACGACATCAAAATCCTACATTTTGTTCCAAAAGACTGTTTAATGAACATCCTCGAACTAATCGAGATTAACACAGCTCAGAAATCAATTGCCACGCAAAATCTCAATGATATAAATTACAATCTAAATCTCCTGTTTGACACATTAACAGAGTTTATGTTAAACATGCAAATGAAAAATGCACCCTAAACATTAAAGCTAAACATTATTTTCCATTACTCAGACCGCCTCCACATCCAGTGAAACCATAGTTACATACCCCTTTTTTCCCCACACAAGCAAGAACAGTGATCTTTTATCGAAGGTAAATCCCCCACACCCTTTCCCCCATCCACCTAGCAGACATGTTTGGAGAGCATACACTTGCTTCACACTCTGTTCACGGTGCACAACCAAGTTTATCTCGCATCTATACAACATTTCTAGCTTCAAGCACACCTCCAAATAAGACGCACTAAACTTTTTCTTTCTTTCGTTTTCTTTCTTTTTCTTCCTATACAGTAGAGTGTTCCATGCATTTCAACTAACAGGCCAATGGAGCATTGGTAACCTTATTCAAATTTTCCGCATTGGAGCAGTAAAAGAAGTTTCTCCTCTCACGTAAATTTAAATATTTATTAACCTTTTCAATGGTAGGTTTTTTATGTAGACCTACACCCTCTGTGCTGTTTTTTTTTTGTTTCTTTTTTCTTTCTTTTCAAGAATATGGGACAATTGATTATTGAAAGATAGCTTTACATTGTATCACTACATTTCGAACCTCATATTCACTGTCACTGTTGTCCAGAAAGTCAACATCTGAGTCACTATCAACTAAAATCTGTTCAATTTCATCATTTGCCAAGGCATCTCCCTTTTCGCGGCGCAGCTGTTTTGGTTGTTGTGGTTGGAAGCACAGAAGGTCTATATTACATCACTGCTAGGAAATAAAATCCTTACGTAAATGCACGTAAAAAGTGAACTACCGCTACTTTAGAACTTCCTTGAACTTCTGGCGCACCATTTGAACTGATCGGACACTGTACGTATTTTTTGGGGGTTAGCATAGTGAGCACTGCACGAAAACGTATATTTATGGGTTTAGCATGGGTGGCTTGTCCTCGGACAACATATGTTTACGGGTTTAGCATTGAAAGGGTATAAGGTCTCTGTGTTGCTATATACTGCTATTGTCGTTATAGGCTGTAACTCGATTCCGAGTACACATAACTTCTTTCTGCATTAACCCATTAACGTCATTTGACGAGCTCTGGTCGTGGGTTATCACATTAGCACACAAATCATATGACGAGCTCTACCCACGGTAGCGCATTGCTTTATTTACGTTTGTGTATTCCTGTCTCGTTTTCGTATAACTTGCCAGAATCCTGAAATAATGGAAGTAGTCATGTGTTGTGCATAAACAATGGTGTTTGTCACAACTTGTTCCTTGGTATTGTTGAAGAAAACTTATATTGTCAGCTTATCAGTATTCAACATGCAGTCGAACTGGTGTCGTGATAATTTGAGTGACTGAAATGGACTGAAAGAGACAATAATCCCATTGTATATCCTTTTAGTGGATACAGTGAGTAATATCTCACCCTTATAACTGTTTACAAGCATATATGGTGTGGTGTTGCTCTTCACTTACCGGAGTGCTTTCAAGTCTACCACACCCAGTAGTCATTCTAGGACTAAAGAACGAGTAAGTTACTACTTTCAGATATATTGAAACGTTAATTAGTGCCCCATGTTGGTAGCGACGAATGAAACGTATTGCTTGCCCCTAACTGTTGGGTGATAAATGTAACTGTTTACCTTTGCCTAAGCTATGTTGTTTTAATGGGTGCCAAGACCTCAACCCAATGTTGAAATCTAAATTTGTATTTAACAACGTCTAGCTCTGGTAGAACACCTTCAAGAATCTATTCACTCAGATCGTGGTATGATTTGATCATTAACCCAACAAACAATTGTATCAGGAGAAGGAATTGGTCTATATCTAATGCCACCTACTGAAAGCAAAGATTGCATTGTAAAAGAATTGAATTTATTATATAAAACAAGTATAGCAAAATTAACAATAATAATAAGTTTAAAATTTAAATTGGAGCGTTGGGATTTTAATATTACCGATAGAAAATTACGTGAAAACGGATTCTGATAAATTGATTTTACTCTTATTTCCAAGCTATGAAGTTACTGAAATATGAAATGTAAAACAAAGAGAAATGAGAGATTGCGTATTTCTGCGTCATTTGCGCTTACCACTGGAAATTGCTAAAGCATTTCCCTCGTACTGGATGATGCTGTGTGCTTCCCACAGTCTCCTGGACGTCGCCATCTTCTTCGTTATTTGATGATATTCTGGTAGATTAGATAATTCTATGGTCCGTACATCGGACCCAAACACTCGTATAACCACACTGGATAAGTTTTACAAAAGTTAGTCCTCCACTCCACGGAACATCGGAGCGACTCCCGCGTGCATCCGTACTCGTTACGTTCTACACAGATAGTCCCTGTTCCACGGCGCATCGGAGCGACTCCCGCGTATAACCACACTCGGCAAGAACTACACAGATTTTCCACGTTCCACGGCGCGTCGAACGATATATGCACCTGTCGTCTCCCCCACTCTTCAGCCGACTCCTAGCTTACGTGGTCTCCACTGATTGGCTGCACCCTACGCGCTAGATCCCCACTCTGCCTCATTACACTCGGCGCGCGAGAGGGAGAAGTCGTTTTCCGTTCCAACAATTCGCCTTTTCTTGACGAAGCGACCCAGCCTTGCGTAATACTTCTCGACAGGAATCAGCTTGTATTTGAATTCCCAGTGAGTCATGTCTCTCAAATACCATAACTGACAAAACTCCGTAAAATTCCGTAATCATGTAATTTTCTTTGATATTGTCGTTCGTAATAATTTGCTTGATAGCGTTTTCTAAGACATAGAAAACCTATCTGTATGCTTATAATTTTTATAAAATGCTCCGAAAATATCTTAATAATAATTATAATAAATTAATAATAATAATAAATTAACATGAAAAATTCTCTTGGCTGAACAATTTGCCGCGTAAATAAATATAGAATGGCTTCCTACTGACTTATGCCAGTTGCATAAAACCCCTCGAAAAACACGTTACATATTCGCCTCGGATCATCGGATGATTTACCGTGACGACGGTCCATTATCCGATTATCCCAGACACGTTAATAAACCCCATCCAAAATACATATTACATAAATGAAATCACCCTAAATTACAGATATATACACTCATAATTTTTCTTCACGCACTTTGCGTCAAAGGTTGTTGTCACTATGGATTGCTCTTTGCAACCAGTCCAATGTTTTTCATATAGAATAGTGTTCCACGGATATTTCCGCCTCTCAAATTTCCCTATGTTGGAAAAATAGACATAATGTGTGAGCACTATGTATCTATGATGTCATATCACACGCATTGAAGGTGTTCTGATATATTTATATCACCATAGAACTTCATAATTTCACTGGAGGTCCCCTCCTTATGGTGACATTTAATCTCACTTATCACTGAGCACACGATCACACTATTGTGGCAGCGCCTCGTGACCATAATACTTAATCTCTCTTTAAAGTAGATTAAATTGATATTGACTTCTGAAAAAAAAAAACAGTAAATGCGCATTACATATAACACCAAATATTTCTGTGCCGTAATCGCCCTGTCTTGTTAAGTTCCCGTAGACCATATTCTACTTAATACTAGTTCTCAACACAGACCATTTCTCCTCACACAAGTAATACCATTGTTCATATTATCTTAAATTACACACTTACCAATCTTACATGGCGAGGCCGTAAACAGAAATCACGTGTGCTGATATGTATGAGTTTCATGAAGGACTGTCTCGCATTCTGATGGCCCATCTTTTGCCTCGTGGACGCCTTAAGCAAACATACCCTGTTCAAGCGCTCACCCATCTCTAGGAGGCAAATAGGAATTCACCAGCGCTACCAAATTCTGGCCTTGGTGTATCGAGACATTTTATTGCTCAAGAGCATCCGACAATCCCGTCATATTTCCCTGTACCTTAAAAACTCTCATTTACTTACATACTACCCCCCTGTGTGACTTCTGATACGCCTGCCTGGAAGACCATCTCCTCCCACGCACCAAATACCACACTTACTCATTTGATAGGCTGGCTCGCCAGATAAACACACTCGCTTTATGACACATATTTTCGTAGACTATGTATATTATACGTCCCGTATAATCTGTTTCCCTCACTATTCTCCAGTACATATGCTGTTTTACCAATACGTTTGGAAACTATAAATGTTACTGCGTCACCTGCTTCCAACCTTGCAAGTGGCTCCCTTAAATGAACGTCATCACGTTGCTCTACCTACCTATTTCTCAGTGTCTGTAACGATGCCCTGTTGCTACTGTCCACACATGCACATATTAAAATACTGTCCTCTGCTTCCACCACAGGATAATCCCTACATAAATTAGTGTCCCTTGATAGCATGTCTGCAAGAATGTTATCTTTACCTTTAATATATTTTACTGTGAATTCGTATTCCTGCAGAGCAAGAATCCACCTACTAACTCTGTTAGAACTGAGTTTACAAGTTCTCATATACAGTAATGCATGGTGATCTGTATGGATCACAAATTTCCCCCCTACTAAATACATTCTAAATTTCCCTAAACTGAAAACAATACCTAAAAGCTCTAACTCAGTAATCGTGTACCTTTTCTCTGCTGCTGTCAGTCCTCGCGAGGCTAAAGATACAATGCACAGATTACCCTCATCATCTTTCTGACATAATACTCCAGCAATGCCTATATGTGAAGCATCTGTCATAACCACATATTCCTTATCTTTTAACGGATATTTCAGCACTACAGCTTTCTCAAAACCTTCCTTCAGCGCTCTAAAAGCCTGATCATGCTTGGACTCCCATCTCCACCGAGTCCCACTTTTAAGCAATTCCCTGAATGGTTCTACCAACCCTGAGTATTTAAGAACGAACCTCCTGAAAAAGTTGCAAATTCCCAGGTAAGTTTTTAACTGTTTAACATTCTGTGGCACCTCTGCGTTAAGTATCTTATCAACCCTACTTTCTTCTGGTGTTACACCTCTACTCGACACTCTATGACCTAAAAATGTCACTTCTGACTGACAGAATGACGACTTAGACAGCTTCAAAGTGAACCCTGCCTGATCTAACTTCTGAAAAACTATATCTAAATGACGTAGATGCTCCTCAAAACTGCGTGAACTAATTACCATATCATCTATGTAAATGGTTACAAACTCTCCTGTGTCATCCCCTAATGCGATGTTTAAAGCCCTAATTAAAGCTGCTGAACTACTCTTTAACCCATAAGGTGTTCTACAAAATTGATAAAGGTTATATTTATGACTAAAAGCTGTAAATGGTCTATCTTCGTACATAAGTGGCACTTGCCAAAAACTGGAACTCAAATCTACACAAGTGAAATACTTCTTCCCCTCAAATGTTTGCATTAATTCTTCTATTGACATAGATTTCAGCTGATCTGAACTAATTCTACTGTTAACCAAACGAGCGTCTAAACAAATACGAACAGTGCCGTCGGTCTTGGGTACCGTGATCAAAGAATTAACATACGGACTGTTAGAGTGCTCAATAATCCCATCTTCAAGCATCTGATTAATTTGTGCCTCAACTGCACTCTGATAAGCGAAAGGTACAGGATATCTATGTCCTGTGAATACTGACCTATCAATAACGTTCAATGAATGTGTATAGCAATTGGCCATACCAATGCGATCCTCAAAAACTCTCCTATTACACCATAACACATCATAGAGCCGAACACACTGTTCATCCTCTATATTTCCCTGAAATGCAGCCTCACGTAACGAGTCCTCTAGACTTCCGTTCGTAATCACACTGCCCACAAAACATGGAGAACCCCGCTCTACGGCTGGCGATATCTCATTTAAAGTACAAATCACACCTACAATACTACTCCTCTGAATATGGTCATTGAACGCTACTTCTACTTCAGAATTTCCCCATTTAAATTTCAAACTCCCTACATCATAACATAAGTTACCAGACACTCTACTTAGCCACTCTGAACCCAAGATAACACTGAATACTAAATTTGGAATTACAAGACAAATCTGCTTTTCTACATGATTATTAATTTTAATGTCTACTAAAACTTGCTTAGAAATTACTTTAGACCTCTTCCCAACAGCTGTGATAACAAAAGTGCTTTTAATTGGCATCTCCTCAAAATTTACTCCAGTTCCTTTCATTTTATCATAAAATGCACTACTTATGCAACTCTTCATACAACCACTATCAATTAAAACATCTGTGTACGCCTCGGACACGTTAAATTTAACTATGGGGCTCTTACTAACCACTTCCTGAATAATACCTTCATCATTTAGTTCATGTAATAATTCATTTCTTACATTTAGGTCATAGGGTTCCTGTATAATTGTATGGACAGGGCATGCTACAGACTGAGATTCTGACCTTACTTCGCAGCCTGGTTCGCGTTTAAAGAACCGCTACAGCTGGCCGTAGTACTACTAACTACTGAACTGGTCTGGTTGTTCTGGGCTGTGTTGTCATTGTTTGGCTGTATATTACTACCACTAGGCTGTCCTCTTCCTTGACCCCTATTCTGGTTGTAATTATTGTCATTATAATTTCTCCCTTGATTTCACCTGAAATCATTGTTTCTCCCTTGATTTCCTCTGTAATCATTGTTCCTCCCTTGATTTCCCCTGAAATCATTGTTCCTCCCTTGATACTGATTACCATAGCCATTTCCTCTGTTCTGATTTAGCTGATTATTATTATTTCTATTTTGAGCGTTGGCTCCTTCGCCACCGTTCCCTTGAACTTCTTGATGCCTGGCTTCATTAGGTCTATTATTATTATTACCCTGGTTCCGATTGAAATTGTCCTCATAACCCCCTCTCCCTAGTGCATCAAATGTGCTTAACAAATTTTCTACTTGTGATATAGTCTTTACATTCTGGATACAAGCAGCCTCCTTGATCCTATAGGGAAAGTGCCTAAGTAGCAACCTCACCACATCACTTTCCTCCTTCAACCCATCCAGATATTTACACTCTAATACCTGCCCTAAAAAGTATTCGGTCATGGTGGAGCTTCCTTTAGGGTTATATTTACCACACACTACTCCCTCACGATGCTGCGACTGAATAACCTCATTCCAGAACTTTTCACAGAATTTCATTTTAAAATTATTGATATCAGTAAACTTGTCTCTGTAGACAGCAAACCAATTCCTCGTTTCCCCCACAAACACTTGTTCTAAGATTTCAACTACCTGGCACCACTCAATACTACCATTTTCCGACCTCTCCCCGAATTTATTTTCTATAGTGTTCATGAACTCCATTGGGCACCCCTGTCGATTGCTGAACTTACCCAGTTCTACCTCCCTGTGTGTGCTATTCACAAAAACTGGCCTATTCTGACTATTTTCTTGCCTGATCCTAGCTTTTAATTTTAATTCTAATTCTGCTATTTTCTCCTCAGCCTTCCTCTCAATACTGTTTACTGTTAATTTAATGTTTCCTTCTGATTCTTCTACTTTATCATATAGCTTTGCTTGTTTCTCCTCAATCTTGCTAATGCTCTCTCTATTACTCTCTCTTAAATCATTTACTTCTGCAACTATTTGCGAGTGGACTTTCTCAATTCTACCCCCCAGCTGTTCCTTAACCTCTTTAGTAGGTACCTGAATTTTGTCAATTTCTCCCCCCAATTGCTTTTTGACCTGCTGTGTTTCCAGTTGCACTAGTTCTTTTAAATTTTCAGCCTGTGTACTGATTTTAATTTCCAACTCCTCCTGTACTTTTCCTAATTTTCTGTCTACATCTGCAATAATCTCTTTAGCCTTTTCTTCCATCACCCCCCTGATCTCACCTCTAATCAGTTCGAATTTGTCACTCATTTCCCTACTGTTTTGTTCTAATTTAGCATTTAAAGTTTCAGTACTCTCTCTATTTTCCTTACTGTTTTGTTCTAATCTGGCGTTTAAAGTTTCATTACTCTCTCTATTTTCCCTACTGTTTTGTTCTAATTTAGCATTTAAGGCATCTGTACTTTCTTTATTTTCCCTACTGTTTTGTTCTAATTTTGCATTATTCTGTTCTAAATTTGCATTTAAGGCATCACTACTAACTTTGTTCTGATACATGAACTCGAGAAGTAAAGTTTTTAATTCTGGTTGGCCGCCTACACTCCCTGTTTCAGTATCGGGATTTACCTCCGCTACCCCGGTACTACCATCACTCGACATACTGCTCGTATCATCACTCTCCCGTTGATGACCACTACGTAACCTCATCTGTCTTTCTTTCTCATCCCCCATAATGATATACACTGATACAGACAAATAACCCCCAAAATACAGGCACAGAAATATATACCCTTCTCCTTCCACAAATGTTATTAGGTTTTCATCCCCACGTTGGGCGCCGAATGAAACGTTAATTAGTGCCCCATGTTGGTAGCGACGAATGAAACGTTTTGCTTGCCCCTAACTGTTGGGTGATAAATGTAACTGTTTACCTTTGCCTAAGCTATGTTGTTTTAATGGGCTCCAAGACCTCAACCCAATGTTGAAATCTTAATTTGTATTTAACAACTTCTAGCTCTGGTAGAACACCTTCAAGAATCTATTCACTCAGATCGAGGTATGATTTGATCATGAACCCAACAAACAATTGTATCAGGAGAAGGAATTGGTCTATATCTAATGCCACCTACTGAAAGCAAAGATTGCATTGTAAAAGAATTGAATTTATTATATAGAACAAGTATAGCAAAATTAACAATAATAATAAGTTTAAAATTTAAATTGGAGCGTTGGGATTTTAATATTACCGATAGAAAATTACGTGAAAACGGATTCTGATAAATTGATTTTACTCTTATTTCCAAGCTATGAAGTTACTGAAATATGAAATGTAAAACAAAGAGAAATGAGAGATTGCGTATTTCTGCGTCATTTGCGCTTACCACTGGAAATTGCTAAAGCATTTCCCTCGTACTGGATGATGCTGTGTGCTTCCCACAGTCTCCTGGACGTCGCCATCTTCTTCGTTATTTGATGATATTCTGGTAGATTAGATAATTCTATGGTCCGTACATCGGACCCAAACACTCGTATAACCACACTGGATAAGTTTTACAAAAGTTAGTCCTCCACTCCACGGAACATCGGAGCGACTCCCGCGTGCATCCGTACTCGTTACGTTCTACACAGATAGTCCCTGTTCCACGGCGCATCGGAGCGACTCCCGCGTATAACCACACTCGGCAAGAACTACACAGATTTTCCACGTTCCACGGCGCGTCGAACGATATATGCACCTGTCGTCTCCCCCACTCTTCAGCCGACTCCTAGCTTACGTGGTCTCCACTGATTGGCTGCACCCTACGCGCTAGATCCCCACTCTGCCTCATTACACTCGGCGCGCGAGAGGGAGAAGTCGTTTTCCGTTCCAACAATTCGCCTTTTCTTGACGAAGCGACCCAGCCTTGCGTAATACTTCTCGACAGGAATCAGCTTGTATTTGAATTCCCAGTGAGTCATGTCTCTCAAATACCCTAACTGACAAAACTCCGTAAAATTCCGTAATCATGTAATTTTCTTTGATATTGTCGTTCGTAATAATTTGCTTGATAGCGTTTTCTAAGACATAGAAAACCTATCTGTATGCTTATAATTTTTATAAAATGCTCCGAAAATATCTTAATAATAATTATAATAAATTAATAATAATAATAAATTAACATGAAAAATTCTCTTGGCTGAACAATTTGCCGCGTAAATAAATATAGAATGGCTTCCTACTGACTTATGCCAGTTGCATAAAACCCCTCGAAAAACACGTTACAATATGCATACAAAATATCAGTAAAATATCGTTATTGGTTGTGTTTTAACAATATTAATGTTATTGGTTTTACGTCCCTTTTAACTACTCTGGCTTTTAGAGACGCCGGGGTGCCGGAATTTTGCCCCGAAGGATCTTTAACGTGACAGTAAATCTACTAGCGTGGCTCCCTCGCATTTGCGTACCCTCAAATGCCAGCTGACTGCGCCAGGATACGAACCTGCAATCTTGGGCCCAGCAAGCAAGAACGTTACCACTGAGCCACACAGCCAGTCTAGGTTTGTGTTTTATGGATAGTTTTGTAGTGTAAGTGTTCTCAGACCACTGCCGAGTGAATAAAATCTGATTTCACAGTCAACAATGTGACCATTAAATTATGACTGGACTGGGTTAAAGAGCGTTTCAACCCAGCTTATGAATGTATTTCCTATAACTGAACAGACCAATCCTGGCAAAAAAATGTTCTTCTTAGCGTCTTCCCATTGGGATGGGATCTGTTTTTCGGATCATGGAGCGCCACTTCACTTGGTCAGCTGCATCTTCGGTTGGAGATTTGCAGCCTTCAAATTGATGTTGAGTGTCTTTTCACCATTGTTTGGGCCTTCCTCTTGGTCTTCTCCCATCAACCTTCAGTTGGTAGGCAGTATCTACCACTGTGTTACGTCTTGGTTATGTCTTGGTCAATGCATGTGAGATTTATAGAGTGAAATGCCATGCCCTGTGGTTCGGATTCCATGTTAAAAGGGGGTCCCGTGGCTCATAATCACAACATTCACGGTCACGTAAACCTGCAATCTTCCTTTTTGTAGTTAGTGTGTTGAAGAAGGATGATAACACCCAGAACATGTCCAACAAATTGTTGAAGTAAAAATTCTTCTATTAAAAAAAAAAAAGAATAAGCTTAGAAGTAAGGTATTAAAAGTTGTAAATCGATATGAATCCATAACTAATAGGCTACATTATACTGTAGTTAAGTTCATGTCATAGTATCATTGGTGATACTTACCGAAATTCGAAAGGTGCACCCTGGGCCGAATGGGAGTAGTACAGTGAGTTCCTCTCATGACTTGGCAGGTCAGCACACCGAGCTTATCTGCCTCCCGTTGACTCATCACTTCCCGCTCGGCATAGCATAGCAAGAAGAACAGCACTAGGCTCACTTGTTCAGAACTGCGAAGTGCGTGCTGTGTAACAGGAAGTGATCAGTCAACGGGAGGTAGAGAAGCTCGATGCGCTGGCCGGCCAAGTCATGAGAGGAACTCACCTGTAGTAAGTTTCATTGAAATAGCTCCTGCAAATAAAAGTGACAGTCAGTCTGAAAGACTAGACTTAGTATCATTTTAAATGCTACAAATGCTGAAAAATGCTAGAAAGGCTGGAGACTTCTCGCTTCGCTCGAGGCCAAAGACTCTTAACATGTTAGAAAATTATCTGTATAATACTTATCTTGTTTCAAATTACTCCCGAACAGCAAGTGCAAACCAAGGGCAAAGCAAGTTCAAGCGCGTGGGATGCCGTCACGCTCACCAGAGTGTGCGGGGACGTGCTCCTTCCATCCAGTCTAAAAACACTTATAGTGGCGATGTATTGAAGAAAGAGATATGCTCTCTCGGACTTTTTTTGTAGAACTTTTCATGCTGACCAATTCTTACGCTCATAGTATATTGATATGTTTAACGGTTTGCCCAGCGTAAGCTTAAGAAGCGCACGGACGCCAAGTTTGTTTTCGACTTTTTCACTGAAATCGTTACTGCTTGGCTTCCTTAGATCATACATAAATTATTTTCTACAGAATCCTTCCTCGAGATATCCTTTACAGAATGGTGAAAACCGCGTCAAAATCCATCCAGTGGTTCTCGAGATTACCCGTGACATCCAAGAATCGGGGATTTTTGTCTTATCCTAACGAAGTAGAGATTGTCGGGGAACACATGCACCAAGCAGTACTATGACGTCACATACCTCACTGCATCTGGGTACATTTCGTCCCATCACCGTAACGTAACGCCAGACCCCAGCATAACGACGAAGTCGACAAGATCATGTTATGTGGGGGACCCACACACACAAACACAGACACACATGCACCAAAGTTGATCTCATAAGCCTAATTTATATGAGGAAAATAGCCAAAAAATACAGAAAACTAAAGGAGTGATGCTAAGCCCCATACATTGTTGATATATCAATCGTAGCCAATGGCCATAAGCTGGGCATTTTTGATTGACCGCCCGAGGGCTCCCAACAAGTTCAATTTCAAGCAGTTCCAACATTGGCTAGCAGATGCTACTGTCACTAACACTAGTGGCGAATGTTGGAACTTGATAGAACGTTTCCTAACCAGCCAAATATAACCTACACATTTTGCTACACACCACCAATTGCAGTGGTAGGTTCTTTTGTTGTTTGAATCTTCAGTCTTTTGACTGGTTTGATGCAGCCCTCCATACCTCCCTGTCCTGAGCTAATTGTTTCATCTCTACCTAGCTACCACACCCTACAGCTGAGTTAATCTGTTTAACCTTGGTCTACCCCTACAGTTCTTGTCCTCGACCCTTCCTTCCATAACTAAGCTTGCTATTCCTGGGTGTCTTAGTATGTGTCCTACCAACCTATGTCTTCTCTTCATTAGCATTCGCCAGAAACATCTCTCCTCTCCCTCTCTACCTCTTCGTTTGTAACCCTATCTACCCATCTGATCTTCATCATTCTCCTGTAACACCACATTTCAAACGCTTCAATTCTCCTCTTTTCTGCTGCACCAATAGTCCAAGTTTCACTTCCATAGAGCGCCACGCTCCAGACAAAGGCTTTCAAAAATTACTTCCTAATACCTAAATCTATATTCGATGTCAACAGATCCCTTTTCTGTAGAAATGCTTTCCTTGCCTGAGCCAACCTACTTTCTATATCCTCTTTGCTTCGTCCATCACTGGTTATTCTGCTTCGTAAGTAACAGAAGTCTCCTACTTCCTTCAGTTTTTCCCCTACCAATTTGATGCCCATAGAGGTTTCTGATTTATTTCGGCTGCATTGCAATATTTTTGTTTTACATTTATTAATTTTCATCATGAATTCTTTCCTCAAGACGGAGTCCATACCATTCAAAAACTCATTCAAATCCTGAGGCGTGTTGGCCAAGATGACTATGTCATCAGCAAATTTCAGAGTTGAAATTATTTCTCCTTGCATCTTTACTCCCACTTTAAATTTCTCTGTAATTTCCTTCATTGCTTGTTCAATGTAAAGATTGAAAAGTATGGGTGATAAGTTGCAGCCTTGCCTCACACCTTTCTGAATACCAGCTTCTCTCTCATGTCTTTTACTTGCCATAAATCTATGACATGGACCCGCCGGCGTTACTTCCCCAACGAAGGAAGGCATACATTTTTAAAAGTATTAAATTTATTCATGCTCATATCTGAGATTCTTAGCAATGATTCAGAATTTTGTGAGCTATCTGATTATGATTTTACAAAACTCAAAAGCATGGATTCAAATTGATTCGATTCTCTCTGGTTTAATGGTGAAGGAGGGATGGAAATGAAATTTGAAAATATCATTGCTAATGTCATTGTGATCTTTATAAACGAGGAGAGAGCTTCGATTTCACTATTCTCCCTTCCATGTGGTTTTATAGCTTATTTTAATCTTTTTTTTTTTTATGATGTGTCTTTGTAGGCTGGAGGATGGATCAATGTGTCTTCTTGGATTCTTGGAGTAACATTACTTATTCTCAGATGTCTTTGTGTTGCCGACTTCACTGTTATGAAGATTACAATCATTGCTCCCACACCAGATGAGGTACAGTAGAAGAACTATTTGATATTTTTACACATTCTTCCAATCCACAGTGATTTAAGTGCTTAGGGATGTGTGTGTGCTGATAACTGCTCCTCATGGATTTGGGTTTTGTCCAATGGCAGATGTTTGAATTTATGCCATTAATCTTCTGGCATCCTAATACAGTCTTGTGAGCAGGCGCGGATCTAGAGTTTGGCTTGGTGGGGGGGTCAGAGAATCGAAATTGTTAAGAAAAATGGTATCACTAAAAAACGCAATCACAAAATAATCAAACATAAAAAACTAGACCAATTTTTTTTGCAAGCTACATGGATAGAAATTTGCGTTTAGCACACCAAAAATATTCGTACGACAAAGGGAGAAAGTCACAGCTTTAATTGCCAACCAAGCTTGCAGTTTGGACATCGGCAAAACTTTTTGGTGCGAAAAAAGACCCAAATTCCTATCTGTGCATTGCTGCACATTCATCGTGACATCTCTATACACATCGATTCGGTAATCACAAGGTTTGCTAAACAAAATAGAAGAGTTGATTTTGTTATATAAATAATCGTTTTTATATAACAGGTATGAAGTTGTAAATATGTACAGTTGAAACAGAACATAATAATTGCAATAAAGATATTTCAGTATTGAATAAAATGAAAAAGACTGCTTTTTCAGTTAAAATTCGTTAAGTTTTATTTGTCTGGTTATTGTGTTTTGAGTTTGCAAAAAAATTTGGTCTCCGTTTCGGGGGGTGTGTCATGACCCCCGTGACCCCCCGCCTTGAATCCGCCCCTGCTTGTGAGTTACGATCCTATGTTGGGCTCACTAGGAGATGATGTTTATTGGTTATTGTGTTCTGTTGTTTATATATTGTATAGTATTTAAGACAGAAGATTTTAAAATTGTCCCACCCCAACTGCACGGGGATCTTAACCCCGATTCGTTGGACTAAAACTACCCCTTGCGTTTCCTGCCTGTGACCAAATCACTGCTACCAGTTGGGACATTGGGACAGGTAGCATAAGGAAACGGTGATATGCCGGCAGAGTTAGGCAAAATACTCCCAAAATGTATTTTAGATACAAAATACTCACACAAAAGTATTTTAGATACAAAATACAATTATAAATTTCTGGAAAATACAATTCAAAATACAAAATACGTTCATTAAAATATGCCTCTCATCCATTCGAACTGTTCTTCTTCTTCTTCTTCGCCTTTTGAGTCCACGAAGGATCACTTTAACCAACCATTAGTCCGTCAACTTGTAGGAACTGTAAGAGCCTGTTCAAGATAACAACTATACAGGGTGTAACAAAATTGTATGGCACAAAATGCAGGACACATTCCTCACACGTAGACGAAGAAATTATGTTCTATGAACATGGGTCCGGAAACGCTTTGTTTCCCTGTTATACCTCATTGTCTCCAACTCATTAATCATGGGAAACACACAAGAACAGAACGAACTAGCATACCACATGCAACTCTTTCTCACAGGAGATGTTCAATATGCCCTCCATGCGCATTGGTGCATGCATCAACCCACCGTTGTAGTGAATCTCGTATGTGCTGATGTATTCCTGTAGTACTGCGTATGGTTTCGCAGCCTTCCACAATACGGAGACTCTGAACATCATGCACTGAGGAAGAACTTTCAATTGCCCCCACAAATAAAACCCCAGTGGGTTTAGTTCCGGAGAGCGTGGAGGCCAGGCAATTAGTCCACCTCTACCTATCCAATCTATCATCAATTCTGTTATTTAGAAGCCGACGGACATTAGCACTAAAATGAGGAAGTGTTCAATCGTACATGAAGTACATGTTTTGTCGCACAGCTAAAGGCCTATCTGCTAAGTCACATGGCAACAGGGAAATGTAAAACACAACACTGGCGAGTGCACCTATGATAATGACAACTTAACCGAGAGTGCATGTTCCTCTTGATTGTACTGTTCTGTTCTTCTGTGCTTTACATGCTTAATGAGTTGGAGACAATGAGGTGTAACATGGAAACAAAGCGTTTCCGGCCCACGTTCATATAATATAATTTCTTCGTCTTCGTGTGAGGAATGCCGTACATTTTTGTTACACCCTGTATATATTACAGTACTACTAGCAACCCACCCCAGCTTCGCCTGGTATCTTTAACGGTTTACCCATCGTAAACTTAAAAGGCGTATTTTTTCTATTTCAATGAACTACGATCTATATCCGTTTTCCATCTCGGCATGATGGGTTAAAATCACCTACTGGTCTATTAATTATATTATCATGGAAATAGCATGTGCAAAGAATTCTTGTCAGACGTAATGAACGGCGAGGTGCATGAAACACAAATCCCCCTTCCGTCCAATCTAAACTTGACTGTGTACTCTGCGGAACGAAGGCTGAAACAGGGGTGATAGGCTCTCTCGCTAGCTAGCTCGTAAATTGTCTCCGAGCTAGTAATAGAATGGAGATTGTTGGAAGAAATGAAAACTTAAAAACACTTATAGTGGGTGATGTATTCAAAATAGATATGCTGTCCGGGACTTTTATGTAGAACTCTTCATGCTGAATAATGCTTACACTCATAGTAGATATTTTAAAGGTTTACCCAACGTAAGCATACAAGGCGCACGTACAGTAGTATGTTTTTTTTCCTTCAACTTGATTCACTGAAATCGTTACTGCTCGACTTCCTTTGGTCATAAATAAATAATTTTGTACAGAAACCATCCGCAAGAAATTCTTTACAGAATGGTGAAAACCGAGTCAAAATCCATCCAGTGGTCCTCGAGATTACCCGTTACATCCATGGATCGGGCACTTAGTTTTATACTAGGTAGAGATTATAGTTATTGACCTGGATGGATACGCGCATTAACGTGCAAGGCCAAAGGTTCAAGTCCCACCGTCAGCTTCTGACAGAAAGGTATCTTTCAACTATCATCTAAGAAAGACTGCTACCAAACTCAAGACACGGAATAACATTTTCTGGAACCTTTGTGGTACCACTTACAGGTTCAGCACCAATACTCTCCGCTGTCCAGCTGTTCTTTCGCTGAATAATGTGCCCCAGTTTGATAAATAGTTTGTTGTTGTTGATTCATTTAGGGGCTTTGGGACTTCGTGGACATGTAGCCCCTTGTACTTGTGTGTGGAAGGAATTTGTCTGATGACGTGTGTTATTGTGATGGCTGTATTAGTGTGTATTGACATATTACAAGCTATTATTCAATGTTGCCTGAGTAGTACCTTCTTGCTACGATTGTAGTGCTGTCAGACAAAACGTGAGGCATATCCTTCAGGACTGCCCTCTGAGATCCTACACCGCTGCTGAAAGAAATCTGTAGCAAGGAACACCACAGTCCCAATTGACAAACAAACAAACAAATAAATACATTAAAATTAAATTAAATGATCCACCTCCTCAGGTTTCTAGTTATCCAGACCTGAAAAGGTTGAGTCAATTGTTATTGTTATTATTATTATTATTATTTTTCCTATTATTATTACCAACAGACAGCAGTAGCTGCGACTCGGACTTTGGGAGACGTGGGCTCGATCCACACCGCCCTTGTAATGCTTTTCCGTGGGTTACTTCTACAGTGAAAAGAAATCAAACCAAATCCCCGTAGTACTAGGATTAGCGAACGCTGCTCAGCCATTTGGCTTGCAGATCAGCGCGTCGGGTCCCCTCAGCCGTTAATCTTGGTCTCCTTGACCGGGGTGCTGCCTCACTGTCAGACAACTACTCCATTGTCCTCACGAGGCTGAGTTCACCCCGTTCCAGCCATCATGTCAGTTTATAAAATCCCTGACATAGCTAGGAATCGAAGTCGGGGCCTCCGCGTGCTAGGCGGGCACGCTGGCCCAACACCAAACAGTGAGGTCTATCTCTAAATAACGGAACCTCGCCGGAGTCATGTGATAGGAGGAGAGCAATAACTTCCGGCCAGATGACTAGCATCTACCGATTACACTAGAGCGGGTTGGGGAGCACCGGATTCTGTCATAGCATTGATTAGCTATGGAGCTGGCCAGATACCTTAGTTGGGAGAGTTAAGACTTGTGGTGAAGTACTGTAGCCTATCTCGTATCCTGTGAACAGGGTTAGATATTGAACAAAATATCGAATATTCCAAGTGTAAACTTATTTTCTCAAGATGTCAGTATTAGTGTGTGTTATCTGCTTTTAATTCAATAAGGACTGCAGACATTGAATTTCAAGTAGTTCCTACTTTTGCCGCCAAACACCACTGTCAAAAACTACTAGTTCAGAACTTGGCTACTAGACACCACCGCAGTCGGCTCCTGGCGACGTAGGAACCTTAAGAGCGTTGTTTAACCTATAAGTTAATTTAGCTTCACATTGGTGTAATTAGTGGAAGGTTCTTTAAAATGCCATAAATCTATGACATGGGACCGCCGGCTTTACTTCCCCTCCGAAGGAAGGCATACTGAGGGATTTTTAATGCTCTTAAAAAATCCGACGACTTCTGCCGGGTTTGAACCCGCGATCTTGGGCATAGAAGCTCAGCATGCTACCAACTACGCCTCTGAAGCCGCTAGGTTCAAGTTTAAAGGATCATAATTAATCCATCATATTATTTATGTAATTTTAAAGTAATTAGTATCATGATTTAGTACAGGTTTAAGTCGTTGATTTAACTCCCTAGTTGGATTTATGTCGATTGGAAGATTGACCATAACGACACAGGCTGAATAACATTCATAAGTCACTAGCTAAGAGATAATTACAAGCACGTGACTCTAGTAGTTACAATAATACCATGAGCTATCAATATGCTCAACTAACAATAACACTCGGGTGGCTCTACATGGCACGCAAAAATTCATCGGTACAGTCTGGCAATGCTGGCTCAGTTCTGCCAGTATAACAACAATGGTTGCGGGACTCAATTCTCCCGTCAACGTGTCTTGTAGACACTACAATAACATCAATAACTAGCCTTGTAGAAATGGTCGACTTGTCAATAATTATAACAGGGATAAACCTTTCATCATACTATAAAAACCATGAAATGTTCACATGAGAACAGTCGCTCACAATAGCGAACTCAAAGTGTGACGTAACAGTCATTCCTATCAAAAGCATCCTATCAGCTAGTGACCTATATTTCAGTGGCATTCTTACCATTGCTCCAAACATTCCGTAAAGGAAGTATGACGTCAGAGACTGTCTAAAATAATAAATACCCAAGTGTCGCAAAAGAGAATACTGTGCATCCTGGGTAATAATTCGTCATGTGACTGGCTAGACCTTGCAACTACATTCTTTTGTTATACTACATTCAGTGTTCACACATGACACGTGAAATGACCCTTGCATTTAGCAAGTCTTATACACAGTAGGATTCACATATTATAGTCCTAGGTGTGATCCTTTAACGTAGTTTAATAAATGCTGTAGTTATAACACACTGATTCGTACCATGTTCTGTACAATAGAAAAATATCAAATGTTTAAAAAACCAAACAAGCCTACACGGCAGAAATTACAACACTCCCTAAATGCTTTAATATCCAAAGATATAGTTTTAACAACAAATTGTATATCCGCCTTAGTCAATACATAAACGAAAATAAATTATAATTACATTTGCTCCTGGTAATTATAATTTATTTTTGTTTCTGTATTGACTAAGGCGGATATACAATTTGTTGTTAAAACTATTTAGTACGTCAATACGGAACCATCATGGAAACTAATTTAAATAATAGAATCCAAAGATATGTCTACCACATTATTTTATGTACAATCTTCTCTGGTTAAATGTGTGCGTCTACTCTCGACACAAAAGAAAATCTAAATTAACAGCACATTCACTCTCCCGTGCTGTTTGAAACGATACATTGGTGTACTTGGGTTCGATGTGGGGCCATATAACCTCAGATATTACACTTATTAATGATTCCTGCTTGGAATATAGTGTCATCAGAGTTTCACACAAAATTGAACTAAATCTCTTCATAAGGGCAGTGGTTAATCCTCAACTCACCAAATGATATGCCCAAAAATGTGGTGCAAATAAAACAGAATTTAAACAGGGTCCCTAAGTTAATATTTGGATGATGCTCATCCCATGACATTCAGCTTGTTCTGATAAAAATACAGCTCTCGGAGCTAAGATAATTTAGTGGTTACATTTTGAACATTGTTATGCAGGTTATTGTAGATGCACCGGCGCGATAATAATCCGCCATAGGGTGTCTCACAAGTCTTGACCAGATTCAAATCTAAGTGGGAAAAATACATTATAAAATCTAATACTACAATCCTGCCTATTGGTTGCTAGGCCTATCAAATATGGTTTTAGACCACTCTACCAAAACAAGCTCCTTTACAAGAAGAAGATACAGGACTCGCTGTGGATTATGTTGGTCACCTCATTTTCCCTGGAGATGAGGTTGTTTTTTTTTGTCTCCTTCAGGGAGGAGGGATTATAATAATTCATCTTGGTCTCTAGGCCCTGCACTTTTTCCTCTTCTTAATGTTACTATTCATGACAGCGTTATTCTTTTAACATCTCCCTCCATGGGTTGGTTTAAGCCACTAAGAACTTCTTACGTACAAGTTGAAACATGCCGTACAATGACACACACACGATCCATCATTCGGACAGTACAATACCACCAGCATTTCCAGGCCAACAAGCTACGGCAAATCTCAGCAATTTTTCTAGGTTTGTGCCGTGTCTTGTGTGGGGTTTCGCCCAGGACACCAAGCTGGCTCATCGGCGGGCTCTTGGTGTCCCTGCCCGGACCCCCAGAGGAGTAATGAACTGCGCGCTACCTCCCTTTATATAGAGTGCAACTGCACTACTTGACTGCAAGAACTAAAAGCTCAAGCAGCCTGAACCTCCCTATGAAGGCTTCCAAAAAGATGATATATTGGCTTTCACGGCCGGTGAATTAAAACTCAGCAATTCTTCTAGGTTTGTGCCGTGTCTTGTGTGGGGTTTCGCCCAGGACACCAAGCTGGCTCATTGGCGGACTCTTGATGTCCCCGCCCGGACCCCCACAGGAGTAAGTAACTGCGCGCTACCCCCTTTATATAGAGTGCAACTGCACTACTTTACTGCAAGAACTAAAAGCTCAAGCAGCCTGAACCTCCCTATGAAGGCTTCCAAAAAGATGATATATTGGCTTTCACGGCTGGTGAATTAAAACTCAGCAATTCTTCTAGGTTTGTGCCGTGTCTTGTGTGGGGTTTCGCCTAGGACACCAAGCTGGCTCATCGGCGGGCTCTTGGTGTCCCTGCCCGGACCCCCACAGGAGTAACTAACTGCGCGCTACCCCCTTTATATAGAGTGCAACTGCACTACTTGACTGCAAGAACTAAAAGCTCAAGCAGCCTGAACCTCCCTAAGAAGGCTTCCAAAAAGATGATATATTGGCTTTCACGGCCGGTGAATTAAAACTCAGCAATTCTTCTAGGTTTGTGCCGTGTCTTGTGTGGGGTTTCGCCTAGGACACCAAGCTGGCTCATCGGCGGGCTCTTGGTGTCCCCGCCCCGCAAACTTAATGTGTGCATTGAACATGAAGCTCATCATACCTCAGAGAAGTTATCCATATTGACATATAAATTAAAATATCCTTGATTAGGTAAAATACACTGTCCTCCAAAAAAAAGCGTAACACTTGATACGAGTATTCTAAAAATAATCTGATTAGGAGAGCAAAATTTAGTTTTATTTTCAAAATATCATTTCAGAAAAAGAGAGAGAATATTTTCATGCAAATTTTAAAGACAACAATGTTCAAAAAAATTTGGTTTAAGAAGATGCAATTTTTAGCCTATTTTCATTTATGATAAAGATAGGCTTATGAGATCCCCTTTTGTCCGTGTGTGTGTCCCCCTAATAAAATCCAAACGGCTCGAGCGATTTCAATAAAACTCGATAAGGACCTAGTACTATATCGTCTAACCCCGACCGAGCCCTTCAAATTTCATTATGCCTCGCCAATTCAACATGGCGGCTGTGCAAAATATTTCACCGGCATTCTATATCTCCAAAACTATTACTGATATCACCCTGAAATTTTGTATTGTGGTAAAGGGCGCTACTAGAAGTTCACCTACATGACTTTCAAAAAACTGTTAAGTACGGTACAAAACGAACATGGCGGCCAACGGAAGTTGAAACATTTAAATAGACTTTCCTCACGATTTAACCGTCCGAGCGCAGTGAAGGTTGGTACAGCAAATATTTATACACATTGTAATGCACTGACATCTAATTTAGTTTACGTAATCTCAAGATGGCGGCTGTGCAAAATTTTAAAATTAAGTTTTTATTTCTCGTGTCCTAATTATGTGATCGAAGTCAACGTTTGAATAATTAACCTATGCAATAATCGTCGTCTAATAGTACATAACTCTATGGCCTACACATATAAAAATCCAACATAGTGACCATCTAAAATATTTAGACTGTTCTCAATATCTACTAATCTATGACAGCAATCAAACTGAAATGTTGTAGGTTGATAAAGGCTATGAACATACTCGTAAGTTACCTATGGGACTTTCAATGACCTGGTGGGCACAAATCCAACATGGCGGCGACGCAAAATTTAAATACAGTATTTAAATGGCGATTTAACCATCCCAGCACAGTGAAACTTGCTATGGTAAATGCTTATACAACTTTTAATCCACTGACATCTAATTGTATTGTTTTCATAACCACAAGATGGCGGCTGTGCAAAATTTTAAAATCTCGTTTTTATTTCTTGTGTCCTAATTATGCGATTGAAGTTTGAATAATACACTTACGCATAACTCTATGGCCTACATAAAAGCCAAACGTGGCGACCATCTGAAATATTTAGACGGTTCTCAATATCTGTGAATTTAGAGGCAACTAAAATAAGTAGGATATATGAAAATAGGCTGTTAAGTTCTTCACGGAAGTACTTGTTTAAGTTAAAATAAGCAGAAACGACAGATTTTCTGATTATCGAAATTATTGATTTGGAAATGTATTGGAAACTTCTTGGATGTTGATTTTATGATCAGTAGGAGGTGTTGCCACCCATGGCTCTAGTTACTTCCTTTGAGTCTTCTGCGCATGCTTCCAACTAAGCCCCTGATGTCCTCTTGTGGTACATTTTCCCATTCTTCTTACACCATCACCGAAAGTTCAGTCATATTGTTGAAAAATCAGCACTGAAGGCGACGACTCATCATGTCCCACACATGTTCAATTGGGTTCAGGTTGGGACTCCTTGCTGGCCAGTCCAGACTGGGAATATTGCCCTCCTGAAGAATGAGTTTTTGAATGGTATGAACTCCGTCTTGAGGATTTATTTATTTACGGTATTTAATCGTATGGTAATTTATACAATATAGAATTATACATAACAAGCTTGGAGGCTGGATTTAGACAGCTGCTTAACCCGGTCCATGAGTCTATCCTAATTGGCTACATGGATAATTCTTGCCAGGCGCGTCCACGTCGCGGGGGTGGGCAACGGTACTTTAATATACCATGGAACTACAGTACTGGCTAAGTTCTGGTGAGGACCCAGTCCTATGGGGTATAACATAGGCCCCGTGCACAGGGTTACGTGCGAAGACCTCAACGGAATCTACAGCGGAGAAGATGGACTTCAGAACGGTGGAGATTGCGGAAGAGGCAACCCAGTACTCAGGGAATAGTATGAGTACAGCATCAATCGTCAGCGTCTGTTTCCCATGTTAGGGGCGGCTGCAAGGGCGTCTGTTCTCCATGTTAGGGGCGGCCTGAATAATAGCTGGCAGTAGCTTCATAAAATGCCTTTGGGAGTGGCGACCCCATCGTAATAATAGCCTAAAATGGAAATGGCACTTCCAATGATTCGGAAAAGGTTAGGGCGTACCCTGCAGGCGACGCGCAGTTCCTTTGGTACTGGGGGAACTGTGAGAAATGGGCGACCAGTAACCGAAATGAAAGTGGGAATCATGAATGTCATGACCCTGACAGGCAAGGTGGAGGAGGTGGTAGACTTCATGGAGAGGGAGAAGGTTGGAATGATGGGGCTGAGTGAAGTGAAATGGAGAGGTAAAGGAAGGAAGAAATTGAGGAAAGGATATACATTATACTGGAGTGGTGGCCAAGAGGCAAAAAATGGCGTGGGACTGATAACCTCGAAACAACTGGAGGAGTATGTGGAAGTGGTAGAGTGTGTGAGTGACAGAATAATGAAAATTAGAATGAAGATGAAGAATGACGTGATGGACTTCATACAAGTGTATGCACCACAGACTGGAAACAGAGAAGAAGATATTGAAGTGTTGCTGGAGGATGTAGAAAGAGTAATCTCAGATGTAGAAGTGGTGATCATGGGAGACATGAATGCACAAGTCGGAATTGAGAGACAAGGAAAGGAAGAAGTCGTTGGACCATATGGATATGGGAAAAAGAACCGGGAAGGAGAGGAACTTGTAAACTTTTGTGAAAGGAATGGACTGATAGTGGGTAACTCATGGTTTCGGAAGAAAAACAGCAGGAAAATTACAAGATATGGGTGGGGTGATAGACGAACAAAATCAGTAATTGACTACTTCCTGGTGGAAAGGACAAATCCCAGAAAGCTGATAGATGTAACAGCTTTACCAGGAGAAGCATTTGATGGGGACCATAGAGCTGTGGTGGCAAAATTTAGATGGGGAAAATTGGAAAACCTAAAGGAGATCAGAGAAAGTAAAATAAAAGTATGGAAATTGAAAGACAAAGCTGTACAGGAAGATTTTCAGGAGAGATTGAAGCAGCAAATCCCAGTTACTGAAGTGGAAAATGTAGAAGAGGAATGGTCCCACTTTAAAAAGGCATTTGCTGGTGCAGCAGAGAGTGCTTGTGGTAGGACGTCAACAAGAGTGAAAGAGAAGGAGACACTGTGGTGGAATGAGGAAGTGAGGAAAGCAGTGAAAGAAAAGAAGTCTGCATGGAAAGAATGGAACCGAGATCAAACAGAAGAAAGCAAAAGGAAGTATCACGACAGCAAACGGAGGTGTAAGAAAGTGGTAGGAGAAGAAAAGAAGAAAAGTTGGGAAGAATTTACACGAAGAATGGAAACAGATGTAAGTGGCAGTAAAAGGATGCTGTATGGGCTTCTAAGAAGTAAGAGGAAAGAAAGAGTTACTACAAAGCTGGTGAAAAAGGAAGATGGAGAGTTGTTAACACACCCAGAAGAGATAAAGGGACGATGGAAGGAGTATTTCGATAAGCTATTGAATGTGAGCAATTGTACTGGTGAGATCGAAGTGACACAGCCTGACGAATCTATAACGGAAGATGATATAACAATGCTGGAGGTGGAATTAGCAGTACAGAAAATGAAGATGGAAAAGCAACAGGGGTGGATGAAATCAGTGTAGAAATGATAAAGGCTGCTGGACCTGTTGGTATGCAATGGCTGTATCGACTGCTAAAGTGTGTGTGGAAACGGAAATGTGTACCAGAAGACTGGGAGAAAGGGCTAATAATACCAGTGTTTAAGAAAGGGGACAAGAAAGTGTGTGATAACTATAGAGGGATCACCCTCATATCACAGATAGTAAAAATACTGGAAAGGATATTAGAAAGAAGAATGAGAAGAAAAGTGGAAGGAGAGTTGCAAGAGGAACAGTATGGCTTCAGGAGTGGAAGATCCACAGTGGACCCAATCTTTAGCTTGAGGCAGGTGATGGAAAAGAACTGGGAATATGGAGAGGATTTGATCATGACTTTCATAGATCTAGAAAAGGCATATGATAGTGTCCCCAGAGAGAAGGTATGGGAAACCATGGTTAAGAAGAGACTGGGAAGAGAAATGTTGGAAATGGTGCAAGCAATGTACAACAACTGTGTTAGCAGGGTACTGACCCCAGTTGGAAAGACAGATTGGTTTAGGAACAAGACTGGACTAAGACAGGGGAGTGTGCTGTCACCTCTTTTATTCATAATGGTAATGGATGAAATTGTAAAAGAAACAAAGGAAGCATATGGACATAAAGAAATGAAGTTACTATTATTTGCAGACGATATTGTGGTCTGGGGAAGGAACACCGAAGAAGTGCAAAAACAACTAGATGCACTGAACGAAAATATCCAGAAGTATGGCCTGAAAATCAGTATAGAGAAAAGCAAGACCATGGTGATGACAAGAGGGGAAAGACAGGGAAAGGGCACTGTGAAAATTGGAAGTCAGAGTTTGGAAATTGTGGACACGTTCAAATACCTAGGAAGTGAATTGATGCAAACTGGTAGGTTGGACATGGAGATTGGCAGGAGGGTACAGCAGAGCAATGCATTCTATCAAAGTGTAAGAAAACTTGTTTGGGATAAGGAAGTACCAAGGAAAAGCAAGGAGGTAATGTATAAAATGTACCCATATTAACTTATGCAGCTGAGACTTGGACCCTGACGAGCAGGCAAGAGAGTAGAATCCAAGCCAGTGAAATGAAATTCCTAAGAAGTATGATAGGTAAGACAAGGAAAGACAGAGTGAGGAATGAAGATGTTAGGAAGGAAGTTGGAATGGGAAAACTAAATGAGAGAATTGAGAAGAATAAACTAAGGTGGTTTGGACATGTAAAGAGGATGGAGGAAAATAGAAAACCAAGACAGATGCTGGAGGCCAAGTGCAAGGGTAAGAGAGCAAGGGGAAGACCTAGAACAAGGTGGATCGATTCAGTGAAGAACAGCGTGAGAAAAAGGAATCTGGAGTGGGACAAGATCGTGGAAGAAGAATTGTGGAAGGAAAGAGGAAAGTGGAGAAGTGCCATAAATACCCCGACCCGGCAGGAGCTGGATAAGGGGAAATGATTATGATGATGATGATGATGCTGACATAACAAGCTATATTCAAACTTTCAAGTCCATCTTTCTCAACAATTAAGTCGGCTGTGAGAGTGAACAAATTGTCAGGAATGCCAGGATACGAATAAAGAGGACAGCGTTGGACCAGATGTTCGATCGTCTGTTCTTCCAGGTTACACTCACACATTGGTGAGCTGATCCAGCCCCACTTGTACCTGAAATAATTGCAGCAACCATGTCCAGTCCTCAGCCTGTTGATGCGGCACCTGAAGTTCCTCGGTAATTCAAAGCCGTTTGGTTTCTTCGTGGGATCAAGATAATGGGCACTTGTTCCCAATGTTTTAGTTGACCACTAATGCTTCCATTTTTCATTTAGGTCAAATCCAGCAGCAATGAGTTGCCCCGCAGTGACACTTACTGGTCTTAGATTTCAGTCGTTGCTGTGATGGATGGCAGAATTCTTGGTGCAATGGCAAAGAGGGTGATGCAAAGATTTTCTTAGCTTCCCTTAGTAGAGCGTTTATTCCTCCTTAAGTGAGGTGGAGGGATGTGACTCAGCATGGGTAACCAGTGACATGGAGTTGATTTGATGGAACCAGTAATGCAACTCATTGTATCATTCAATTTTGTGTCTACCTTCTTCACATGTAGGCTTTCAAACCAGACAGGTGCACAGTACTCAGCAGCCGAGTAGACAAGACTGGTGGCAGATAAGCGTAAACAGTCAGCAGAGGCTCTCCAGGATGTACCACTGAGCTTATGTAATATTTTGTTTCTTGTGGTGACTTTGTGGGAAAGCTTAGTGATGTGTTCTTTGTAGCTCAGGGATCTATCTACAGTGACTCCAAGATATTTTGGAAAAGGATTGTACCTCAGATTTTGTTCGTTGAACAAAACTCTTGGATTGTAGTTTGCCGCACAATTCGATAGATGGAAACAAGAGACTTCAGTTATTGAAGTGCTGGGGATCAATCTCCAGGTCTTAAAGAAAGTTGACATCTTCTTGAGATCCTCTGTAAGAATGTGTTCACCATCTTCAAAGTTATTACTCTGTGCTACAAGAGTGATGTAATAATAATAATATCGTATGGCATCGGGTGCCTGGTGCAAGCTTTGTTAATTGACACCCAGAGGGTAGCTTGCATGTCGAATTTCGTCGTTCCTTTGAACACTATGAAAGTCAAGGAGGTTAGATATCTAAACTCCTTGACACTACAGCGCTTTCAAGTAGAGAATGGAGGAACTTTGTGTTGGCGGAAAATCCCGAGATTAATTTTGCCATTGAACACGGCCTACTGAATTCAAATGGGTTCTTTAACATGCCAACAACGTATGACATGAGTATCGTGATTTTTGTCGCCTTCAAAAATCACTTACCATGGCCAGGGGCGAACCTGCAATCTTGGGGTTGGTATTCCGACACTATAACCACTCACCCACCGTGGCAAGCAAGAGTGATGTCATCAGCATATATGAACTTAGTTGATGTTGTGACTGGTAAATCATGAATGTACAAATTGAAGAGCAAAGGGGCTAAAACAGATCCCTGTGGTAGACTATTATTTAGTTTTCGTTTGTGGCTTTTATTGCTGCTTAGAAACACTTCGAATTGTCTTTCACTAAGCATACTAGATATTAGATCCACGATTTCTCGACTTGGTACAACTTGCAATAGTTTGTAGACAAGTCCTTGTCGCCAAACAGTGTCATATGCTCCAGTCAAGTCGATGAAAACAGCTGTTGATTTCAGTTGTCTTTGAAAACCTTCTTCGATATGTGTAGTTAGAGCAAGAACTTCATCGGTGGAGCTGTGTCCATGTCTGAATCCAGCTTGTTCAGGAGGTGTAACAGCTTCAATGAAAGGTGCTGGTTAGGAGGATTCGTTCAAGAAGCTTGAATATGCAACTGAGCAGCGCTATTGGTCGATAACTTTCGGGGCTATCTTCAGGTTTGCCAGGTTTAAGAATGGCTAAACTTTTGATAATTTTAAATGACTGGGCAGTCTGTTCTCTTGGAGAATGTAAGTGAAGAGAGAAGTAAGCCAGCATATACAATACAGACCCATGTTCTTAATAAATTCATTATAGATGTTGTCCGGACCAGCAGCCTTGCCGATTTTCAGTTGTTTAATTGCACTTTCTACTTCCGTTGTGGAGAAGGGCGTGGAGAGCGGCTCGTTTTTCGGGGCACTGCGCTTGAGTTTGGAGAGGTTACATTTGACAATTCTGGTGTGATTCTTGTCCCTCTTTGTCCTTGTGAGGTCTATGATCCTGTTGGCAATAATATCAGGATTCAGTTTAGGAGGTGGCTTTTTAGGGTGTTGTTTGCCAGTTAGTCTTGAGGAGAGAATTCATGATGAAAATTAATAAATGTAAACTAAAATATTGGAATGCAGCCGAAAAAAATCAGAATCTTCTATGGACATCAAATTGGCTGAAGGAAGTAGGAGACTTCTGTTCCTTAGGAAGCAAAATAACCAGTGATGGGCAAAGCAAAGAGGATATAAATCGTAGGTTGGCTCAGGGAAGGAAAGCATTTCTACAACAACAACAAAAAAGGAATCTGTTGACATCGAATATAGATTTAGGAATTAGGAAGTCATTTTTGAAAGCCTTTGTCTGGAGCGTGGTGTTCTATGGAAGTAAATCATGGGCTATTGGTGCAGCAGAAAAGAGGAGAATTGAAACATTTGAAATATGGTGTTACAGGAGAATGATGAAGATGGGTGGATAGGGTTACAAACGAAGAGGTATTAAGATGAGTGGAGAGGAGAGATGTTTCTGCCGACTGCTAATGAAGAGAAGGTAGGACACATACTAAGACACCCAGGAATAGCAAGCTTAGTTATGGAAGGAAGGGTCGAGGACAAGAACTGTAGGGGTAGACCAAGGTTTGAATATGTTAAACAGATTGCCTCAGATATAGGGTGTAGTCGCTATGTAGAGATGAAACGATTAGCTCAGGACAGGGAGGTATGAAGAGCTGCATCAAACCAGTCAAAAGACTGAAGACTCAAACAACAGACGAAACTCCATGACACACTGACCAGCATTTTGTTTAAAGAGAATGCAAATGGCATTACGTGATAAATGACAATCTCCACAAAGTACATGCGTGTTGAGGCAGCCATACTCAATAAGTATGAGATTGATATGGTTATCTGAACTTATGCTACCACATACCATCACGGAACCTCCTCCAAATGGTGTAATTTTGGATAAAGTACTTGGCGCAAAGCATCCTCCTTACCCTAGCTCTTCCGTCAGGTGACCTCAAGTTAAATCTGGACTCGCCACTGAAGAGTATGCATCCCCGCTGATCCTCAGTCCAACGGTCATGCACCACACAAAATTAAGACAGGCCCTTCAGTGCTGTGACAGAAGTGTTTGTCCTCTGGGTGGTCTTCTAGAGGCAAAGTTAGCCTCATGTAGCCTCTTTCTGGCTGTGGTTCTCACTGACAGCTACACCCTGGACATGCATCGGACGATTCCGAGCCACAACCGCTGTAAGATGTCGGTTCCTCAACACTTGTAGCTGAAACTGATCTTGCAAAGAAGAAGTGCACCTTGAACAGCCTGAATTAGGTTTTCTACGATAGGTATGATAGTTCTCAAAGCGTTTCACAGCCCGATAAACGCTTACGGGAGACGTATTCAATGCCTCGGCTACATAGCGGAAGGTACGGTCATCATTCGCCAATGTTGCTGCTTTCACATAGTCCAGAGGATTTAAAGTCATGTTGAGGAGGAGTACATGACTCAGAAACCTCTCAAGCAATCCTCAGATATTCATCTATCAGCGTCAAAGGTGCAAAGGCAACTTTAGCTCCAAAATCATGGTTTTCATTATTGGCGCGAAATGAATAAGAAATGCGCGGTAACGTTCACCATTGTTTCAGCGGGTTACAATTACGTTAAAAATAACATCCTGCTGTTATTCATTGTTGGTTCTCCTTCAGTAACATTCACAAACCACAGGCCAATCAATAAATATTAGAAAACGTATGGTAATTATATTGTCATTTGTAGCTCTTCATGACACTTTTGTATAGGCAACACTGAAAAAGAATGGCTTCAAACCTATACATGGTGATTACAGTATATACAATGTGGAATTTAACTAAGCTTTCTACACTGACCGACACGAAAAACGCAACACACAATAAATGGTGTGTAATTATTGTGTAATTATCTACTTAATCAAAGTGAAGCACTTCAACCTATTTTTTTAGACGGGGAATGTTATTGGCGTTGCTTTGCAAGCAAACAATGAAGTGTCAATTGTTGATTGCACTAGCCTCAATTGTTTTTTCCCGCGCAAGCTGGAAAACACATCACTGGATGTGAACCAATAATGTGTTCCCGCTCTTATAGTGCTTATTGTTCCCTTTTCAATCACATGTGTTTGTAGGATCTGGGGGCGTGGTGGCTCAGCGGTCTAGCTGTATGCCTCTCACCAAGGCGGTCCGGGTTCGATTCCCGGTCAATGCATGTGAGATTTTCAAAGTGAAATGCCATGTCCTGTGGTTCGGATTCCACGTAAAAAGGAGGTCCCGTGGCTCATGATCTCAAGATTAACGGTCACGTTAAACTACAAGCTTCCTTTCCTTTCCTTTTTGTTTGTAGGATCTTTCTGTCATTGTCGTAATTAGCTCTCTGGAGCAAACATGCCCTTAAGCCCTGAACAAGCTGCATAAGCTGTTGCTTTGGTGGAAGATAGTCGCAGCATGCATTGCATTGCAGAAGTGTTGAGGACTACACCTTCCATGATTTCCAGAACCGTACGAAGGTACAGGGAAACTGGAGGCTTTGCAAGGAGACCAGGAACAGGCCCGAGAAGAGCAAGATCGGGGTGAGATGGCCGCTTCTTACAACTTCAAGTTCTCCACGACCGTCACACCACCGCCATTGAAACACGAAATCCACTCCACCAAGTTCGAGAGTTCGATGCTAGTGAGAGAACCGTCCGAAGAAGTTTGGAAGAAACCAATCTTCAATCCAGAAGACCAGTTACAGGCCCAGAACCCACCAGAGAACATCCCACAGCACGGCTACGTTTCGCAAGGGAACATCATGGCTGGACAGTACAACAATGGGAACAAGTGTTGTTCACCGATGAGTCGCGATTTGGCCTCCGATCACCTGACGGAAGAGAGAGGGTCTGGAGAACGCCAGGGGAAAGGTATTCCCCTTGCACATTCTCATCCAGGGTGCCTTTCCAGGGTGGTTCTGTGATGGTGTGGGCAGGAATCACTACGGCTGCAAGAACAGATGAACAGATTTGGTCTTCGTGGAACATGGGAGCCTTAACGCACATCGGTATGTGGAGGAAATCCGTCTGGAGCATGTTGTGCCTTTCGCTCCATTTATCGGTGATGCAGGACAATGCACGCCCACATGTTGCGAGAGTTCTTGGATGAAGCAGGGATTCATGATATGGCTTGGCCTGCTCGAAGCTCTGATATGAATCCTATTGAGCACGCTTCGTACCGGCTGGGGAGAAGAGCCCGTCAGCGCTATCCAGAGACCCTACAGGACCTACGGAATGCCCTCCTGGAGATGATTCCTCAACAGGACATTACAGCATTAATCAGGAACATCCCTGAAAGGTTGAATGCCGTCATTGGTACAAGAGGTGGCAATACACGCTTTTGAAGATGCGAACAGAGGTCTCCGAGATCATCTCCGAGGTGTGTGAAGTGTATAAAATCAAAACAGAAGTGCATTACCTTTATGAGCTTACTCGAAATTTCCCGCTCTTATGCCGCTCGTTCCTTGAAGTGTGCATCTCTGGCTTAATTTGTTAGATTTGTTGATAATCATCTTTCTTTTCTATCGTTAGACACCTATATGGGACCTCACTACAATATTTCATCATCATATAGTAGATTAGTGTCATAAAAGTGCCATAAATTTAAAATACATTTCAGTTTTTTGTAAGAAATTGAAGTGTTGCGTTTTTCGTGCCGGTCAGTGTAGTAAAATATGAAGTTTTTCGCTTTGTTTGGAGGGCAATGTAGTTTCATTCCGCCTATGTCAATGTATAATGAAAATAATAGGACTAGTTTCAGTTTACTTGTAACCATCCTCATTTAAAATCAAATTGGCATAATATTATTTCTGTGGCCATTTGAACACATACATGCAATGTAGGCGCAAACTTAAATGCACAAGGGACGTTTACTACTGTTTTCTACCTCCATAGCCACATTCGCAATTTGGTCTATCTTTTCCAAAGGAGGTTTATAATCAACACTGACAGTTAGAATTGGATGAAGACAAACGGATGTTTTCAATTGATAAACCTCTCTCCATTACAATTTGGTGCAGAATGATTTAACATATGAAGATCATGTTACAACATCCCTCAAAAGCTTGACGTCAAAAAGATGATATTCAAATAAGTAATTTTATGTTCGACCCTGGCGAAATGTAAATATTATATGTCAGAAAACTGTATTATAATGAGGCTCATTATAGTACAAGTTTTCATTATGATACAGTTTCTCTCACCAATCAGAGCTCAAGAAACAGTTGTGTGACCAATTAGGTGAGGTTAGCATCGCACCTGCGCTCACTTCCATGGCCCCCTATTTTAAATTTCACTGCATGGCGAGTGTCATAGTGAGGTAGCCTAATAATATGTAATGAAAATGAAAATCCACAGCCTGCTTCCAGTCTCCGACCGGGTCAGGAATGGAATGAATGAAGCCCCCATCTAGCGGCGAGGATATGGACTGTGCCGGCTGCCGAGGCCTGACGCACTCCTCTGGGGCAATGATTAAATGAATGACAGATGAAATGAAATGATAGTGGAGAGTGTTGCTGGAATGAAATTTGGACAGGGAAAACCGGAGTACCCGGAGAAAACAATATGTAATATAATATATAATTATAATTATCGTCGAACATAAACAGTCGTATGCAAGTAGCCTATAATTGTAACTAAGACACTCATATGGAAATACTCGTGTCTAAATTACTGCCATTATAGGCTCGTTGCATAATGTACTATTAATTAAACTTACCGACAATAACACATTGAAGAACATTTTAACAGAAGCAGATATTATTTCATTAGTTTTGAACTTCAAGGCTTTAATTAGCAATATTTTTATGATGTCTTTTAAGTTTCATTAAATATCCAATCTAACAGATATGTTGTTTTTTTAATTTTACATCTTTTCTACCATGATTATAATCATTCTCCAAATAGTATCAAGATAGACTTTTTTTCTGTTTCTGTTTCGGATCCTAACATTATTTTAAGCAAGTTTCATTTTATATTTGGAAGGTTATTCAACGGATACATTTTTTTTTTAAGTGAATACTTTTATTTTTGTGCTTAATTATTATTTATAGATTGATAATACTTAGATTATGTAATATTCATAGTTTAATGTTGTTCCAGTTTGATTTTAGCTGAGGATGGTTACAAATGAAAGGAAACTAGTCCTACAGTATATCTGTTTACTGCAGAGCTCGTTGCTATCTATGAAGCTCTGCAGATTGCACTACAGGATGCACGAATCCACTTTCTCGTGTGTACAGACTCTTTGAGTTAGTTGCAATCAATTGCTACATGTTTCCTGCAACACCCCTTAGTGCAGCCAATCCACGACCTACTAGCCGGGTTGTGCCGTGCTGACTATCGAATCACCTTCTTGTGTCTTCCAAGCCACATGAAAATTGCGGGAAACGAGTTAGCGGATCAAACTGCGGTATTACTACCACCTCGACCAATGGAGGTACTCACTAGATATATTCGCTCTCAGTTACGCCGACAAGTTCTGACATTTTGGGAGAGTCAGTGGCTAGCTGATTCAATGCCCAATAAACTGAGAGCGATTAAGGGATCAACTTGCGTGTGGCGGAGCTCTTTCCGGTTACGGAGGGAGGCCGTCATTTTGTGTAGGCTAAGGATAGGTCATGCAACATCCACCCACTCGCACCTAATGAGAAGGGAAGACCCCCCACTTTGTACCTGTAGAGCCGTTAACACCATCGCCCACATTTTAACCGAGTGTGTGGATCTTGCCGACTTAAGAAGAAACCTTGGTTTGCAGGTGACACTCAAACTTACATTAACCGATGGCGTGGTCGCTGCTGACCTTTATAAGTGAGAGTGGGTTAGGGCCAGCAATCTAAATTTTCAAGTGATCATTGACTCAAAGACTTTGTTCTTTTTTTGAAATTCTAAATTTTTATTTTCCATAATTTTTGTTTAGGCCTATTATTATAATTATTATATTTGATGATATAGCGATGATTTCAGAGAACAAACTTTAAACACAAAAAATAATTGAAACACTACATGCAATAGCAATCAAAACTGCTCTTATCATTTCATATGAAAAAACTTAATATATTGAATACAGACATAATAAGGAAAAGTTTTTACCAACACAATGTGGTCAGATTCAAAGAGTTGATAAATTTAAGTATTTAGGTGAATGGATCCAGTCAAATGGGTTTGATAACACAGCATGCAAGGAGAGATTGAAGAAGACGGAATTTGCATTTAAGCTCACTCACACCCGTTACAACAAACGATCGATATCATACCATGCAAAAATTAAACACTATGCAACTGTCATTAAGCCAGGGGTATTATATGGTTCTGAATGCTTAACATTGTATAAAAAAGGAAACCAAGTTGAACTAGAGAAAAAAGAAAGAAAATACTTCGAAAAATATTGGGTTCCCAAAAGAATAAAGAAAATTGGTGGAGGAAGAGGAGAAATGAAGACCTTTACCGTCATATAGAAGAGATTACGTTTTCAATTAAAAAGAGAAGACTAAAATTTTATGGACATCTTTACAGGATGAACAGATAATCACCTTAAAATTAGTACAAACGTAAACAAAAACAGCAAGTCATAACCTTCGTAGACTTCAAAAAAGCTTATGATTGTAAACATAGATCTTCATTGCTGAAAATAATAAGGAATTTCGGATTTCATCCCAAATTAATAAAAATTATAAAACTAACTCTAACAAACACCAAATCTAAAGTAAAATTCAGAGGAGAAATATCTGAACCGTTTACGATTAAAACAGGATTAAGACAAGGAGATGGTTTATCGCCTCTACTTTTCAATTGTGCTTTGGAATATGTAATGGGGGAATGGTACAGGGAAAATCCTAGGAGCATAAGAATTGGAACCAAGAAAGATCAAATAGACTTAAATTGCTTGGGATTTGCAGATGACTTAGCGTTACTGGCTAATAATATTCAAGAAGCCAGAAATCAAATAATAAGCCTACAAAATATAGCACAAAAAATTGGACTTCAGATATCATTTGAAAAGACAGAGATAATGGTAGCAAATCCACGTGTAATCAATCACATAACAGTAAATAACAAGAAAGTTAAAATAGTGAAGCAATTTAAATACTTAGGAGAAATTATAACTTACAACTTGGATGAGAAACCTGCATGGCAAGAAAGAACTAATAAAATGATGAAAGCCCAAAAATTAACATGGTCTACATATAAAAGAAAATGTCTATCAATCGCAACAAAATTAAAACATTACAAGATGGTGGTTCAACCAGAGGTGACCTATGGAAGTGAAACTCTTTTTAAAGTTACTCAGAAAAACAGAATTGACAACATTTTAAAAGTAGAAAGAAGAATAGCTAGAACATGCATAAATAAAAAATACCAGAAAGATGGACAGTGGCGGATAGTACCAAATGAAGTGGTATACAGAGAACTAGAGCCCATCACTGATACTATTCGGAAGAAACGGCTTTCTTTCTTTGGTCACATCATGAGGACACCAGAAACCAGGTTATCTAGAAAAATTGTAGTGAAACTTTGGAATATGAAACAAGTAGGATGCATTAAGGAAATTAGAGAAGATATGAAAGAATTGGAAATAACCTTGGATAACTTGCAAAACAAAACAACAAAATTAAAAAAACTGAGAGATATAAAAATAAGATTTCAGGCTAACATAGACAAACGTAATACAGTAAAAAGGGTATTTACAGATGAGGAACGCCTGAGAAGATCAGAGCAAATGAAAAGCTACTGGGCGACTCGGAAAGGAAACTTACTGAAGAAGAGGACCAAGAAATGATTGACTGAAGTGGTCCAATGAGGTCGTAAAAGCAGAAGAAGAACAATATAATAATAATAATATCATATGGCCTTGGGAGCCGGGTGCAAGCTTTGTTATTTGACACCCAAAGGGTAGCTTGCATGTCGAATTTCGTTGTTCCTTGAAGCACTATGAAAGTCAAGGAGGTTAGATATCTAAACTCCTTGAACACTATAGCGCTTTCTAGTAGAGAAATGACAAACTTTCTGTTGGCGGAAACTCCCGAGATTAATTTTGCCACTATGAACACGGCCTCCTGAATTCAAATGGGTTCTTTGACATGCCAACATCGTATGACATGGTGTCACAATTTTTGCCGCCTTTCAAAAATCACTTACCACGGCCAGGAGCGAACCTGCAAGCTTGGGGTAACTTTGAACAGGTATACCAAACTAGCGATATAATACAAAGCAAAACTCAGACATTACAGTACAGTGGTAAAGCCAGAGGGTCTGTATGCCTCCGAGTGTCTAACCCTGAACAAAAAAGGGGAGCTGAAGGAACTTGAGATAAACGAAAGGAGGATCCTGAGGAAAATTCTCGGACCACGGAAAGATGATGACAGAACATGGGAAAAAAGGAAAAATGAAGATCTGTATTTGCAGACCAAAACCATTGTTGTCACAATGCGTAAAAGAAGGCTAAAATTTGACGGGCATTTGGTGAGAATGGACGGGAACCGGCTGACAAGAAAATGTTTAGATACATCACAGGGTGGAAAGCTACTGCAAAATGGGTTGAAGAGGTCAAAAGAGACGCCATTGAAGTTGGACTAACTCATTCACGATAGGAAAACTTTTTGAAGCAGAGTTGACAATATCAAGACGTTCAAAGAAAAACCACCACAACACAGGCCAAATTTGGTAATAACAGAGGAGCAGAGAAAGATTAGAAGTGAAAGAATGAAGAGGTTCGGGGAAGGAAAGAAGAAAAAATTGACCAGGTAGGCTTAGGTTCCATGCGGTCCACAGTTGGCCAAAGTCGGAAACAAAACAAATATATATATATTTTAATTAGTTTTATTTAATTTTTTATTTTATTACTTTTAGGAGGGAATGATACAAGGATAAGGGATGAAATTTAGCATAAATAAGAGTGAGATGGTGATCACAACAAGGAAGAAGGAAAGAACCACAACGGGAATAACAATTGGTGGGGAACAGCTGAAGAACGTGGAGAGTTTCAAGTATCTGGGAAGCCTGATACAAGATATTGGAAGAAACGAAGCATTCCAGAGGAGTGTGAGAAGTATGTTATGGAGCAAGGATGTCCCTCAGAACAGCAAAAAGATCATATATCGGATGTACTATGTCCCTATCCTGACTTATGCCTCGGAGACCTGGGTTATGAAAGGAAGGGAGAAGAGCAAAATACAGGCCAGTGAGATGAGGTTCTTGAGAAGCAGTATTGGAGCTACAAAGATGGACAGAATAAGAAATGACAGGACCAGAGAATTAATGAAGGAGGAACCATTACAGGATGGTATAGAGAAATCTAGACTTAGATGGTATGGACATGTAAAACGAATGGAGGAGAAGAGGATACCCAGGAGGATACACGAGACGAAGTGGGAAGGAAAGAGACCGAGAGACAGGTGGCTGAAGGGGATGGAAGAAAGCGTGAGGAAGAGAGGAGAAGACTGGACAAGGGTGGAGGCTGAGAGATGGTGGGAAGACAGAAGACGTTGGAGAGGCTTGTGTTCCAAAGAGACCCGGCCAGTGGCTGGAAACTGTGCAAGATGATGATGATGACTTTTAGGTCTTTTTTTTTTAATATATTTAGGCATCCACCTCTAATTTTAATGTTCTCAAAATTTGTATAATTTAATTTGTGTTAAGATGACGTCGCTGTTCTGCCCCTTAAAACAACAATAACTAACTGGCAGAAAGGTAACTTAACTGCATGCTTTTCTATAATGTAATAAAGTAAGAAGCTAAATCTTGTGATGTAGTAGGTTTACTGAAATATTAGAAGCCATTTTTCGGTGTTGCCTAAGTAATCTATTAGTAGATCAACACGAGTGTTCCCAAACTAGATTGGGCAGGGAATTACAATATATCCTTGTGCCTGAAATAAAACTCATGAATTATTTTTACACTCAATAAAACACTCTCACAAAATGGGGGCCTTAATGGGACGACTAGTTTATATAGTTTAAGTATGTCAACCTGTGATCTATTGACTGCTTGCCACGGTGGCTGAGTGGTTATCTTGTTGGACTACCAACCCCAAGCTTGCAGGTTTCGTTCCTGGGCGTGGTAAGTGATTTTTGAAAGGCGACAAAAATCTTGGCACGCATGTCATACGTTGTTGGCATGTTAAAGAACTCATTTGAATTCAGTAGGCCATGTTCATAGTGGCAAAATTAATCTCGTGTTCATAATGGCAAAATTAATCTCGTGATTTTCTGCCAACACAAAGTTTCTCCTTTCACTACTAGGAAACGCTACGGCATCAAGGAGCTTAGATATCTAACCTCCCTGACTTTCATAGCGCTCCAAGGAATAACAAAATTCGACATGCGAGCTGCCCTCTGGGCGTCAAATAACAAAGCTTGCACCCGAGGCCATACAATATTATTATTATCTGTTGACTTATTATTGTTACGAACTTCAGGCAAGGATTTTGTCCACACTATTTTGTTATTTCTGTTTCTATTTTAAACGTTCTTATAACACTACAGTATGTAAGTTACTGTACATATCCGCTGAACCTAAATTAAGCCTAAGTGATGAACGAAACTAGTCGTCTGATTTAGCCCCCCTTTTGTGTGAGAAGTGTTTTATTAAGTGTATAAATAATTCATAATTCATGTAATTTATTTCAGACACTAGGAAATTATTGTAATTCCCCGCCCAATCTAATTTGGGCACACTCATGTTGACTGATTGAAAAGTTTCTAATAATAGTAGGTATACTCCGTTCTACCTTATCTTCATTCCAGAGTGTTAGTAGTCGGGCTGATTCTGACGAGTTCCCCGTTTGTCGGTGTATCGTGTGTGTGTGTCCTCCTTACGACCCAAATGAAGAATTGGTCTTACCCTTTCCTAAGAATCGGCACTCTCGAACGTCAGTTTGATAATAGCAGCCATGATGATACGTTGTGTGATGTTGTTGAGTGCAATGCAGCACTTTGACCATTGACTGAGGCAGTACTGATGGTGAGTACTGTACATGTGCCTTCCTGATACAGGTTCTTCAGAGTGCTTCAAGTGCACATTGGGCTCATAAGCAAGAGAACAGATTTAGCAAAACAAATATCTTGAGCAGGCGTAAATATTCTGCGGCAGCTTTTATCTCGTTAGTTTCTGTTTTATATACTGGCAGATCATATATCATATATTTCACATTGCAGTGTTTGTTACCCTAAATCCACTGATTTGAAAAGAAAAACTGTGGGGGGGGATGTAATAGGATGTAACATTTCTTTGAGAATATATGGTTGTTGTTTTTTTTTTTTTTTTCTTTCTTTCTTACAGAAAATCATGTTTGTTTAATTTACATGCCTATTTTGTTATACAGTGGAACTTGGATAATTCGAACCTCAAGGGACCAGTAAAAAAATCGAATTAAAAAAGTTTTTTTGAAAAGGGTGGAGAAAATATATTGTATTAAGTTTACATAATGATTTACGTTCAACAAAGCAGATTAACAGACAACGGTACTTTATAAAGACTGTATCGTGAATAAACTCAAAAGTTTCAAATGAAAAATAAAACCAAAATGTACTATTCACCTATTTAACGACAGTATTAATCCAGCAATCTAGTTAAGTCTTAGAGAAATCTATTCTTTTCAAAATAATTTGAGATATTTACTTGATTCCTACAATTAAGTCTCTCAGCCATCACAAAAGAATCTAACAAATTTAAGGAACGGAAAACAGAACTACCTACGTCAATTCTACTTTAAACAAACCGCATAAGTTCTGTGATGTGGTTTGTTGCTTTGGGGCTACACTAGGAACAGTTTTTTCCGGAATTGTCCCAACTGTTTGGCTTCCGATTGGCTTTTTACACCAAAAACTTCGAATTAACCACGATTTTTTAGCATTGATTGCATATAAAATGCTAGGGACCAAGAGAAAAATTCGAATTAAAGAAGATTTTGAATTAAGGAAGTTTGAATTAGCCACGTTCCACTGTAGTTTGACCTGTCAACAATGAGCATACACAGTTGATGTGTTTTGTTTAATTTCTTACTCACACCCTGATGCAAATTGTATATGTATTTTAATCTTTGGAGGGCGTATATGTCTTCAGTATGAACTAAAGGCTGTGTAAAGGTGGGAAGGGAGAGAACGGAATGGTTTCAACTGGAGAGTGGTCTGAAACAAGGAAGTGCCCTCTCACCCCTGTTATTTATATTGGTGATAGATGAAATCATACGAAAAGTGGTAAATAGCATTGAGGAAAGGAAAATTAAGGCAATGTTGTTTGCTGATGACCTTCTGGTATGGGGAGAGGATGAGGAAGATGTACAAGAGCAATTGGATGAGTGGGAGAAGGTAGTGTTATCATATGGGATGAAGTTCTCAGCACAAAAGAGTGAAGTGGTCATCACAACGAGGAGGAAGAATAGACTGGATATGGGCATAACACTTGGAGGACAGCAGTTGCGGAAAGTAGAATGCTTCAAGTACTTGGGAAGCATAATTGAAGAAAAGGGAGGCAATAGGATGGAAATAAATGAGAGGGGAAGGTGCGCAGATGGATTTTTCAAGAGTGTTAGGGGGATGATATGGGATAAAGATGTACCACAAAAATGTAAAGGAATCATCTACAAGACCTACTTTGTGCCAATTTTGACGTATGGTTCAGAAACATGGGTGATGAAGGAAAGGGACAAGAGTAAAATACGAGCAGTGGAGATGAAGATCCAGAGGAGTAGGGTAGGAGTAACAAGAATGGACAGAGTAAGGAATGAGAGAGTCAGAGAGATGGTAAGAGAGGAACCATTGCAAAATAGAATAGAGCAGTCTAGGCTACAATGGTATGGACATGTGAGGAGGATGCGAGAGGAGAGGATACTGAAGATGATGTTTGGAATGGAAATGAAGGTGTTACGTGCCACCCCCTAGTGGCACTTTTGTTACCTGGATTATGGTGGGGGTACAAAGCACAACACCAATTACTGCTTAAAGAAATAATTAACTTTATTGTGGCCAGAAAATTACACTAATCAGCAAATACAAGCAATTAGGAGCCTTCTCCAGTTTCCTCAAGTCTCTTCCTTATGCGCTCTTGGCCCCTTTCACTTGCAACAGACCACAGAAGTTAATCCGTCCTAATGAGTCCGGTGGCCTTGGCAGAAGCTACCTGCCCCTCTTCCTCAGGTACAACAAATACAGTTACTTACGAGCACTTGATGTACGCTGTTCACAAGCTGGGAGAAACAATGTCACAGGATTTCGTAACTCGCACAGCACTTCGTCACCACACTTCTGTCGCACAAGATAATCGCTCGCACTAGCTCGTAAAACACAACAACAACCACTGCTTGACGGGTCACTCTTATATAGCCGGCCGGTGACTCAATAAATGCTTCTAGATCCATCCAGAGTCCACGGCTTCTCGAGGTTTCCAGCCCTGGTCCAGTCACGAATGTTCTGGACTATCCCTTTGTCCTAGTAGCCCTGTTGCATAAGGCGCGCGCAATACAGGAGGCAGGGCACAGCCCAGCCCTGGGGCAGTTGTGACTCACGCGGCGACTGATGACACAAACTCACAGCCGTAACACCACCCCCTTCCTAAAAAGGCTGATCGTCCCGATCAATCATTGGTCCGTCTGTGTCCCTCCGTAGGCTGCCAGGCGATCTCGATGCACGATCTTCATCTTCGCCCTCGGGCTCCGCTGGATCCTGTAGACGACATCGTTGATCCGTTTCACGACTCGGTACGGGCCCTCCCAGGACTTCTGCAGTTTGGATGACAGGCCTTTCTTCCGTAATGGGTTGAAGAGCCAGACCAGGTCGTCCTCGTGGAATCCGCCGGCATCCGTCTGCTGGTCGTATCGCGTCTTCATTCGGTCGGTCTCGATCCGCAGTTTCCTCCTCGCGAACGCGTGTACGTCCTCCAGTTGGTCGACCAGTTCTTGACAATACTGGCTTACCGGGATCGGATCATTCCCAGGTCGGCCGAAGGCAAGATCGACAGGTAGACGGAGCTCCCTCCCAAACATGGCCCGGGCTGGTGTGCACCCGGTGGCTTCATGCACGGCGGCGCGGTAGGCCAGGAGAAATAGTGGAAGATGCTTGTCCCAATCCCTCTGGTGCTCGCTGACGACTATTCGGAGATGGTTCTCGACGGTGCGATTGAATCGCTCTACCATCCCGTCGGACTGAGGGTGTAGCGGCGTTGTCCTTGTCTTCCGGATCCCCAGCAGCTGGCATAGGTTCTGGAACACCTGCGACTCGAAGTTCCTCCCTTGGTTGGAGTGCAGCTCCAGGGGTACTCCGTACCGGCTGACGAATTCCTTCACCAGGGTCTCTGCGATCGTCGCGGCTTCTTGGTTAGGGAGCGCATACGCCTCCGGCCATTTGGTAAAGTAGTCGCTGACGACTAATATGTAGCGGTTCCCTGCCTCGCTTAACGGGAATGGCCCAGCAACATCGATGGCCACTCTCTCCATGGGGCCGCCCACGTTGTAGGTCTTCAGTGGACCCCGTCGTCTTCGTCCTGGGCCCTTGCTGGCTGCGCAATCGTGGCACCTCGCGCAGTGGTTCTCCACGTCTGTTCGGCATCCGATCCAGTAGAACCGCTCTCTCAGCTTCTCCAGGGTCTTCTTTATCCCTAGGTGTCCACCAGATGATCCTCCATGAACTTCCTTCAGGACTTCCTCCGTCATAGCCTTTGGAACGACTACTTGTTCCCGAGATGTCTTCCCGTCGGTGCTCTCCCAGGTACGGCAGATGAGGCCATCCCTTACAATCAGCGAGTCCCACTGTGCCCAGTAGGACTTAAACTTTGGGCTGTAGTCACTCACAATGTTCCACCCGGGTCTGGGGACACAGGCCCTCTTCCATTCGGCTATCAGTCCCAGGTCATCATCTTCCGCTTGCGCCCGCGTGAAAGATTCGCGGCTCCAGCTCCCTTGAAGTTCCACGGTAGTCCTTCGGCACTGTATCCCGGTGTTCTCCTCCCTTCGGGCACAGAAGGTGCAGTCTTCGGGGCACGGTCTTCGTGACAGGGCTTCGGCGTTAGAATGCAGTTGGCCTTTCCTGTGCTGAATCTCAAAGTTATACTGTTGAAGCCTCTCTAACCACCGCGCGAGTTGACCCTCGGGCTGCTTGAAGTTCAGGAGCCACCGCAGGGATGCATGGTCGGTCCTGATGAGAAATTCTTGCCCGTACAGGTACTTGTGGAAGTGTTCAATGGTCTTCATGATGGCGAGCAGCTCCTTCCTGGTGACGCAGTAGTTCCTTTCTGGCTTTGACAAGGCCTTGCTGAAGTAGGCCACTACTCTCTCCTCGCCCCCTATGCCAAAGTCGCTGGCATCGGTATCGACGATGAACCTTGTTCCAGGTCTGAGGTAGGCCAGAATAGGCGCGGTGCACAGAGCCTGCTTGAGTTGTTCGAAGGCACTGTGGCATTCTGCTGTCCACGTGAAGAGTTGGTCCTTCTCAGTCAGGCGATGTAAAGGTTTGGCGATGTCGGCGAATCCCCTCACGAAGCGACGGTAATAAGTGCAGAGTCCCAGGAAGCTTCGTAGTTGGGACTTGTCCTTCGGAACTGGCCACCCCTTCACAGCTGCGGTCTTCTCTGGGTCGGTGCGCACCCCTTCCTCGGAGACGATATGCCAAAGGTACTGGACCCGCTTCTGGAAGAGCTGACACTTCTTGGGGCTCAACTTCAGCTGGGCAGCCCGTAGCTTCAACAAGATCTCCTTCAGGTTGCTGTAGTGCTCCTCGAAGCTTCTCCCCAGAACGATGACGTCGTCTAGGTAGACCAGGCAGGTCTTCCAGTGTAGTCCCCTCAGAATGGACTCCATTAGCCTTTCGAAGGACGCAGGGGCGTTGCACAGACCGAATGGCATGACGGTGAACTGCCAGAGCCCGCTGCCCACAGAGAACGCCGTTTTCTCGCGGTCCTTAGGGTGGACCTCCACCTGCCAGTAGCCACTCTTCAAATCCAAGGTGGAGAACCATCTTGACCCTGATATGGTGTCCAGCGTGTCGTCGATCCGGGGTAGAGGGTAGCTGTCCTTCTTCGTGACGTCGTTCACCCGCCTGTAGTCCACGCAGAACCTGGTGGAACCGTCCTTCTTCTTCACAAGCACGACCGGAGAACTCCAAGGACTATGTGATGACTCGATCACCCCTTGCTCCTTCATCTCTTCTACCATCCGGTCGACTTCGGCTTGCTTGGCGAGCGGGACACGTCGGAATGGGGCCCTAATCGGTGCGCTGTCCCCAACGTCGATTCTGTGCTGGACCAAGCTTGTCCTGCCGAAGTCTTTGCTCCCCACGGAGAAGACATCCTGGAATTCGCATAGCAGGTCCTGAAGTTGGCGTGATTGTTCCTCGTCTAAATGGTCCTGGGATCCTTGGTACAGCTTCTGTAGTTCTTCTGGCAGTGTGCGTCTTCTTCGGTTGTCCGTCTGCAGGTGTCCGTCCGTCGTGTCGGTGATGCGGGCAATCCAGGTAACGGGCTCGCAGACTCCTAGGTTGGTGTCCCGGTGAACCGTAATGTCGTAGTCGTTCAGGTTGGACAAGCGGACGTACGGCCGAGACGTCGTGTTGATGAGGGTCTTGGCAACTAGCAATCCTTTTGTCAGGATGTCCTCATATTTTGGCTCGATGACAACCGCCACTCCCTCAGCAGCTCCGTCGACAATTACGGCAGCGCTGACCTCCGTCCTGGCGGGAACGATGACGTCTTCTCTCAGCCTTACTCGTTGTGCGGTGATGGACTCGTGCGCAGGTTGCAAAGCAAGTTCCTCACCTCCGAAGTGCAGAGTGTTGGTACTCAGATCCAAGATGATGTTGTTCTGGTCCAGGAAGTCCAGTCCGATGATCACTTCATTTGATACGTCAGCCACAAGCACTGGATGCTTTATCGCCCGTCGACCAATGACGAACTCCAGTGATACTTCGCCATGTACCGGTGCGGTCTCTCCGGTCGCGGTTATTAGCTGGAGGTTCCTTTGTGTGGGTTGAACTCTCCACTTCGGGATCACGGTGGGACTGACGATGGTCCTCGATGCTCCCGTGTCGATTAGCATGGGCCAGCTCTCTCCGTTGACGACTCCGTCGACCATCAGGCTGCTATTATCCCTCCGTAACTGCGTCACACGAACTTGGACTGCCGGGGCTTGACGACTGTCACAAGCCAACCTTTGCCCCCCTAGGCTGGCTGATACTTGCTTTCCTGGGCCGCGCGGTTTCCCTACAACTGACTGTCCCGACGGAAACCCTTGGCGGCGGCGATCACCGCAGTCCTTGCTCAGGTGGCCTCTCTTACGGCAGGTCCAGCAGGTCGGTAGTCCTCTTCCGGGCCGCCTCTCCGGATATCCTTCGGCTACGTTTTTGTTGGTGGTACTGCGATTCTTGAAGAAACGGCTTAGCGCCTCCATCAATTCGTCGGCCAGGGGCTTGGTCTCGTTGGTTTTTACTGGTTCGTCGACGTCCACTTGACGCACCCGCGCGTGCATTCTGGATGCCTGTTTTGCCGTCTCGAAGTCAAGGGCGTGGCTCAGCGCATCTGCCAGGGTCTTATTGCGCGCGAGTCGCAGCGCCTGTTGAGTGTCCGAGTCCCGTAGCCCGTCGGTGAAAGTCTGCGTCGCTATCTGCTCCAGAAAGTCGGCCAGCGCTGTTGGGTAGGCGAGCCTTACGAGGCGTGCGATGTCCATCTCGAACTCCTGCAGGGTTTCCGCGTTCTTCTGTACCCGGGTCCGGAGCTGCATCTGGTAGGCCTGCTGAAGATGGCTATCTCCATATCGGGACTCCATATGGGCGATCAGTGAAGCGTAGTCCTGGGATCCAGTCGGGATGGCCTGAAGGACGTTAAGGGCTTCACCTCTCAGCGCTACAATGAGAGCTGTAGCCTTTTCTGTGTTGTTCCAGTTATTTATGGAACAGGCCGCCTCGAACTGACGTAAGTAGGTGCTCCTCGGGACCTTTCCGTCGAAGGTTGGGGGCGTCACTCTGCTATGTCCCGTTCCTGATATTCCCGGTGTAACGGTGGGCGGGCGTTGGCGCAGCTCGGCAACTTCCTCTTGTAGGGCTTTGACTCTCTCATCCACCCCGGTCGGCGGGCGTCGGCGCAGCTCGGCGACTTCCTCTTGTAGGGCTTTGAATCTATCTTCCATCCCTGTCGGCGGGAGTCGGCGCAGCTCAGCAAATTCCTTTTGTAGAGCGTTGAATCTCTCTTCTACCCCCATCAGCGGTCGTTGGCACAGCTCGGCAACTTCCACTTGCAAGGCGTTGAATTTCTCCTCCACCCCCATCAGCGGGCGTAGGCGCAGCTCGGCAACTTCCACTTGCAAGGTGTTGAACTTCTCCTCCACTGCCGCGACTTCCTCACGTAGGCCCTGTTCTAATTTCCTTTGGCTCTCCTCTAATTTCGTCAGCAGACACTCTTCCAGATTTTTCTGGCCATCCAGAAATTTGGCGGTTAGGTCCTCTGCTAACTTATTTTGGCTGTCCGTCAGGTCCTCTGCTAACTTCTTCTGGCCATCCTCCATCTTCTTCTGGCCGTCTTCCATTTTGGCAGTTAGGTCCTTGGTTAAATTCTTCTGGCCGTCCTCCATCTTGGTTTCCATGCCATTTAACTTTTCTAGCAGTGCTGCCAATTTCTCCTCCATTTTAGTTGTTTGTCTTGTAAAGGGCATGCACTCACAGGAAAATTAGAGAAAATGACCTGCTCGGGTTTTGAAACCAGGACCGTCAGGTGTTGTGCTTGAGTTCGTAATCCGGCTTCTGACACCAGTTGTTACGTGCCACCCCCTAGTGGCACTTTTGTTAACTGGATTACGGTGGGGGTACAAAGCACAACACCAATTACTGCTTAAAGAAATAATTAACTTTATTGTGGCCAGAAAATTACACTAATCAGCAAATACAAGCAATTAGGAGCCTTCTCCAGTTTCCTCAAGTCTCTTCCTTATGCGCTCTTGGCCCCTTTCACTTGCAACAGACCACAGAAGTTAATCCGTCCTAATGAGTCCGGTGGCCTTGGCAGAAGCTACCTGCCCCTCTTCCTCAGGTACAACAAATACAGTTACTTACGAGCACTTGATGTACGCTGTTCACAAGCTGGGAGAAACAATGTCACAGGATTTCGTAACTCGCACAGCACTTCGTCACCACACTTCTGTCGCACAAGATAATCGCTCGCACTAGCTCGTAAAACACAACAACAACCACTGCTTGACGGGTCACTCTTATATAGCCGGCCGGTGACTCAATAAATGCTTCTAGATCCATCCAGAGTCCACGGCTTCTCGAGGTTTCCAGCGCTGGTCCAGTCACGAATGTTCTGGACTATCCCTTTGTCCTAGTAGCCCTGTTGCATAAGGCGCGCGCAATACAGGAGGCAGGGCACAGCCCAGCCCTGGGGCAGTTGTGACTCACGCGGCGACTGATGACACAAACTCACAGCCGTAACACCGGGAAGGAGGCCAAGGGGAAGACCAAGGGACAGATGGACAATAGGAGTTAAAGAAGAGTGTGGAGGAAAGAGGAGTGTCCTGGGACACAGTGAAAGATGAGAGATGGTGGATGGACAGGAAACGATGGAGAGGCTTATGTTCCAAGCAGACCCGACCAGCGGTCGGAAACTGCTCAAGATGAAGAACTAAATCTGGAAAGGAGGGGTAGAGAAAAAGAGACTATGCTGGTATGGACATGTTAAGAGGATGAGCGGGCAAAGTTTACCAAAGATAATGGAAGAACTTAAGATCGATGGAAGAAGACCTCGAGGGTGTTGAAGAATGCGCTGGAGAACAGGAGTGAGAGTGTGTATGGAGAGAAGAGGAGGTAACTGGCATCAAGTGGCAGACCCGACCGGCAATAGCTGGAACGGGATTTGGATATGTATTTATTGTGCCCGTCTGTTCACCTTGAATGAACTGCCGGCCACATAGTGAGGTGACATGAAGAAAGTGCTAGCACGAAATCTCATCTCAGGGCATTCTGGGTTATGCCATCATATATACACAACACTGCCTCCACGCCCCACGTAGAGGATTTAGGGTAAATATTGTCAAGCAACAACACTCAGAAATGAGAAGTATTGAAAGAAAATAGGTTTCACATACTTATTCATAAAATAGACCCAAAATATAAAATAAAAAGAATTAAACACTCGCATATCCTTAGCGAAAACAAAATTATTGAAGGCAAGAAAAAAGTATGTAAAAATTGTAATTAGTGCACCTCTACGAAAGAACAAATAATAATCATAGAATTTTCTTCTTCAAGGTCCTATGCAATGATCGGTAACATTAAACAATCTGAGTATTGAACTCTATACAAAAGAGTGTGCACAAGAAAGAATAAATAAATAATTTAATAAAAGCGGCCGCAGTCGGCAGTCCTGCTTGACGATGATTTACATTTATCAGCAATGTTAAACCGTCCTGGATTCAATTCATATTTGTTGCAACAATCACTATTCCTATTTACATTTATTATGTCTTTTGCTGCTTTTCAGTCGGTCAACACGATTGTGCCCAATTAATTTGGGGGGGGGTACAAGCTGCTCTTGTCGAGAAACCCAGGTCGAAAAAACAACTGGTCTCCTCTGTGAATAACAATGCGGACTGATTCCTGTCTGTCATTGTCAGCAACGAGCTTGCGCTGCGCAGCGCCGCGTGGAGAGGGTACGGCCGGCCAGGCAAAGCCTGCATTCGACGTTGGCTGGGTTCTCATCCATCCCGCTTAGCGCTCTATCGGTTGTGCAAATTGTGGGTGGCAGCACGGTCTGCAGGTGAAATAGAAGGCTGAGTGGGAGGAATCTAACGAGCGTTCGGAGGCTAAAATGTCGGGCATTATGAGACTTTTCAAGATTTCCCGGGTCACTAAAATTCCCGTATATTTCCCGTATCGCTCGACACCCTGAATAGGCAATAGAATTATATTACACATGAAATGTACCTTTTAACTCCTTGGTTTTAGAGGACAGACAAAAGTAGCTATAGTAACTTAAATTTTCTACTACCTGCTGTAAAGCCGTGGAGTAAAAATCAGATCGATGGTTATTTTTCCTGATCATTTTGAGTATCAAAACTTGTGAACAGATGTTTGCTCCACCTCACTGCTGGACTGATCCAATTGACCATCATACCAGGTACAAAACCTCAATAATTCGAAATGATAATGACAGCAAAAGAGGTTTCAAATTAACTGCAGACCAGCTCCCCTCCCTAAAAACCCTTCAAAAGCACAGCCTTTGTGATCAGTGGAAACCTGCAAATACTGATATGCTTTGTTTTATAACACATGATTAAATGTATCAAATATCTACAAAGAAAAATTATTGAGCAACATGAAACATAACCTAACTTACACTGTGAATAATACTTTATATCTTTATCGTATAAAAAAATATTCCAATACGAGAAGAAATCTGTAAAGAACATATTGGTAATTATCTTGGTCAAATACTAGAAGAAATGAGTGGCCGATACAAAACTTACTCTTGCTGTAAAAAAAAAAAAACACACACACATTCTTAGAACATTCCTCTTATTAGCAAACCAAATGGAACTATGAAATAATTTCTCCAAAACATACTTGGTTTAGGAGTAGACCTTGCAGACAACAACTCAATGCCGCGTATTGGGCGACGGTAAGTAACTCAACACCCTAGAGTAGTAAGCCGCTCTTGGCAGGATGAGCTCTGTAAGGTGGGATGATTTTTTCCCTCGGTGTAAGAAAATATGCTGGAAACCATTATGCAACATCTGTTGGCCAGGAAGGGGCAGCTGCAAGTGACCGTATGGCAAGGTGGCCGGATGATAAACTTCGGTTCCCAATAGCCATCAAGACAGGTCATGCCAGACAGACTGGCATCGCTAAGGTACCACCTTGATATAACCTGCTTGGTGATTTCAATGTCCGAGTTGATTGGGACTGTAATGAATAAACTAGAACTAGTTAGTTGCAACCCTAAAGGGCTACTGCTTCTTGGCATGCTGAACATAAACTATTGCAACAGTTCTGTCTGGCTGGAGCAGACGCTTCCATGCCGCACCTTTATTTGGCCAAGGGGCTGTCTCGCAAACAAAATCCCCTATTGAGTCACGCAGGTCATTGACGTGCTAGGTACTACTAGACTAACAGCTTAGGATTTCACGACCGGCGTTCATAATTAAGTACAAGTTGTTCGGGCTTGTAGGCCGTGGTCCAGACAGGATATCTCCCGATGTTTCACCGGAAACTGCGTCCGGCATTATCAAATGTTCCGCTCCTTTCCTTGGTCAGCAGTCAGGCCACTCATACAGTTACAGTTGTTAGGCCTATCTATTCACCCCTGTTCACTCTTTTTCCCCCCCAGGGGCTCACATCTAGTGGGACGTGGGTTGGCGACCACGGGACCCCAGCTGGGTCCGGCATCGCTTCCACTTACTTGTGCCGTGCTCCTCTCCGTCTTCTTTCCTGTCGACCTCACTTGGTCAACTCTTGTTCTCTTCCGACCGCGACGGTATTAGGGTATCCGAGGCCTAGGGAGTCTCTTCCTTTCCCGCCTTAATTGGCCCTTGTCTCATCTTTTCTGATTCCCTCCTTCTGCGAGGGGTCAGCTTTCTTTTTCTTTTATCTCCTGCCTTGTGCTCAAGGCCCTTAAGGAGGCCGAGTTGTAACAGTAATTAATGCCCCATGTTGGTAGCGACAAATGTAGCAGTTTCGCTAGCCCACACGTTGAACGACAAGTGTAACGGTTTGACTGCCCCTAACTGTTGGGTGATAAATGTAACCGTTTAACTTTTCCTAAGCTATGTTGTTTTAATGGGCGCCAAGACCTCAACGCAATGTTGAAATCTAAATTTGTATTTAACAACGTCTAGCTCTGGTAGAACACCTTCAAGAATCTATTCACTCAGATCGTGGTATGATTTGTTCATTAACCCAACAAACAATTGTATCAGGAGAAGGAATTGGTCTATATCTAACGCTACCTACTGAAAGCAAAGATTGCATTGTAAAAGAAATGAATTTATTATGTAAAACAAGTATTGCAAAATTAATAATAATAATAAGTTTAAAATTTAAATTGGAGCGTTGCGATTTTAATATTACCGATAGAAAATTACATGAAAACGGAGTCTGATAAATTATTGATTTTACTCTTATTCCCAAGCTATGAAGTTACTGAAATACTGAATTTAAATCAAAGAGAAACGAGAGATTGCGTACTTCTGTGTCATTTGCGCTTACCACTGGAAATTGCCAAAGCATTTCCCTCGTACTGGATGATGCTGTGTGCTTCCCACAGTCTCCTGGACGTCGTCATCTCCGTCGATATTTGATGATATACTTGTAGATTTGGTGACTTTATGGTCCTAACATCGGAGCCATACCCTCGTTCAACCACACTGGTTAAGTTTTAAACAGATAGTTCTCCACTCCTCGGAACATCGGAGCGACACACAATTGCAACCGAACTAGTCAAGTCTTTCACAGATTGTCCTTGCTCCCCGGCGCGCCGAACGATATATCCACCCGTCGGCTCCCCACCTCGGTACCGACTTCCAGCTTATGTGGTCTCCACTGATTGGCTGCTCCCCACATGCTACTTCCCCTTCTCTGGCTCATTACACACGGCGCGCGGATGATGAAGTCGACTTCCGTTCCAACTATCCGCCTTTTCTTGACGCTGCGGCCCAAGCTTGCGTAATACTTCTTGACAAGAATCAGCCTGTATCTGAATTTCCAGTGAGTCATGTCTCTCATAATATCCTAACTGACGAAACTCCGTAAAATTCCGTAATCACATAATTTTCTATGATATTGTCGTTCGTAATAATTTGCTTGATAGTGTTTTCTAAGACATAGAAAACCTATCTGTATGCTTATTATTTTTTATAAAATGCTCCGAAAATACCTTAATAATAATTATAATAAATTAATAATAATAAAAAATTAACATGAAAAATTCTCTTGGCCGAACAGTTTGCCGCGTAAATAAATATAGAATGGCTGCCTACTGACTTATGCCATTGGCATAAAAACCCCTCGAAAAACACGTTACATATTCGCCTCGGATCATCGGATGATTTACCGTGACGATGGTCCATTATCCGATTATCCCAGACACGTTAATAATCCCCATCCAAAATACATATTACATAAATGAAATCACCCTAAATTACAGATATATACACTCATAATTTTTCTTCACGCACTTTGCGTCAAAGTTTGTTGTCACTATGGATTGCACTTTGCAACCAGTCCAATGTTTTTCATATAGAATAGTGTTCCACGGATATTTCCGCCTCTCAAATTTCTCTATGTTGGAAAAATAGACATAATTAATGTGTGATCACTATGTATTTATGATGTCATATCACACGCATTGAAGGTGTTCTGATATATTTATATCACCATAGAACTTCCTAATTTCACTGGAGGTCCCTTCCTTATGGTGAAATTTAATCTCACTTATCACTGAGCACACGATCACACTATTGTGGCAGCGCCTCGTGACCATAATACTTAATCTCTCTTTAAAGTAGATTAAATTAATATTGACTTCTGAAAAAAAAAACGTAAGTGCGCATTACATATAACACCAAATATTTCTGTGCCGTAATCGCCCTGTCTTCTTAAGCTCCCGTAGACCATATTCTACTTAATACTAGTTCTCAACACAGACCAGTTCTCCTCACACAAATAATACCATTGTACAAATTACCTTAAATTACACACTTACAAATCTTACATGGCGAGGCCGTAAACAGAAATCACGTGTGCCGTTATGTATGAGTTTCATGAAGGACTGTCTCGCATTCTGATGGCCCATCTTTTGTCCCGTGGACGCCTTAAGCAAAAATACCCTGTCCAAGCGCTCACCCATCTCTTGGGGACAAATGGGAATTCACCAGCGCTACCAAATTCTGGCCTTGGTGTATCGAGACATTTTAGTGCTCAAGAGCATCCGACAATCCCGTCATATTTCCCTGTACCTTAAAAACTCTCATTTACTTACATACTACCCCCCTGTTTGACTTCTGATACGCCTGCCTGGAAGACCATCTTCTCCCACGCACCAAATACCACACTTACTCATTTGATAGGCTGGCTCGCCAGCTGAACATCCTCACTTTATGACACATACTTTCGGAGACTATGTGTATTATACGTCCCGTATAATCTGTTTCCCTCAATATTCTCCAGCACATATGCTGTTTTCCCAATACGTTTGGAAACTATAAATGGGCCCTCGTAGAGATAAAAGAACTTGGACATGACTTTCTCTAGCTTATTTAACTGTTTCGGCACTCTAAGTAAGACTCTGTCTCCCGGCTCGAATAGGTCAAATTTAGTTTCTTTTTGTTGGCGAATTCTCTTTTGTGCTGACTTAGATAAATTCTGTTTCGCCAACTGGACAATGTAATCCATCCCCGGTTGCTTACCCTCATTTAATCCCAACACCCTCGCTAGTTCATTTTGTGGTCTTTTTCCGAAGTGAACTTCGTATGGCGTCAATTTCGTCCTCTCATGCTGGACAGAATTCAGCCAAGTCTCGACCTTGGGAAGATGTCCAACCCAGGCCGTATGCTTGTCATGCACTAGAGTCCGAAAAAGACGAGCCACTTCCCTTAATGGACGCTCTGCAGAATTACCCTGAGGGTACCTTACAGAGGAATGAACGTGTGTTATACCAGCTTCCTGCATACTGGTTCTCCATTTCTTTGCAGTAAACTGTGGTCCACTGTCAGATAATATCCTGAGAGGAAGGCCAAACTCAGGTACATACTTATTAATGATCAGACGGCTACACGCTAGTCCCGTGGCTTTCCTTAGCGGATATAGCTTGACATACTTACTAAAAGCGTCAATAACTATAAAAATGTACTCGTAGCCGTACTGTCCTTTAACGATCGGGCCAAATAAATCCACACACAGTAGTTCGCCTGGACTACTGGTGAGAACTGCAGATCTCTCCCCCACTAAATATTTAACTGGATATTTACTCCTTTGACAGGTGTCACACTTAGCTAAAATTCTCCTAACATCCCTTCCCATTTTACTCCAAATGAAGTCACGACCAATTTCATAGAAGACCTTGGCAGCACCAAAGTGTCCTAATTCCCTATGAATGAACCAAATTAGCTCCTCCCGCAAAGTGGCAGGAACACATATTGCCCACCGATTATTCCTACATTTCCTTGCAAGAAGCCCATCCTGCATCTTGTACGTGAACCGTCCTACTTTCACATACTCTTCTTCACCTATTTCCAACCTAGCCAGTGGCTCCCTTAACTTAACGTCCTCACGTTGCTCCACTAGCATATTTCTCAGTGTCTGTAACGTTGCCCTGTTGCTACTGTCCACACATGCACATATTAAAATACCGTCCTCTGCTTTAACCACAGGATAATCCCTACATAAATTAGTGTCCCTTGATAACATGTCTGCAAGAATGTTATGTTTACCTTTAATATATTTTACTGTGAATTCGTATTCCTGCAGAGCAAGAATCCACCTACTAACTCTGTTAGAACTGAGTTTACAAGTCCTCATATACAGTAGTGCATGGTGATCTGTATGGATCTCAAATTTCCCCCCTACTAAATACATTCTAAATTTCCCTAAACTGAAAACAATACCTAAAAGCTCTAACTCAGTAATCGTGTATCTTTTCTCTGCTGCTGTCAGTCCTCGCGAGGCTAAAGATACAATGCACAGATTACCCTCATCATCTTTCTGACATAATACTCCAGCAATGCCTATATGTGAAGCATCTGTCATAACCACATATTCCTTATCTTTTAATGGATATTTCAGCACTACAGCTTTCTCAAATCCTTCCTTCAGCGCTCTAAAAGCCTGATCATGCTTGGACTCCCATCTCCACCGAGTCCCACTTTTAAGCAATTCCCTGAATGGTTCTACGAACCCTGAGTATTTAAGAACGAACCTCCTGAAAAAGTTGCAAATTCCCAGGTAAGTTTTTAACTGTTTAACATTCTGTGGCACCTCTGCGTTAAGGATCTTATTAACCCTACTTTCTTCTGGTGTCACACCTCTACTCGACACTCTATGACCTAAAAATGTCACTTCTGACTGACAGAATGATGACTTAGACAGCTTCAAAGTGAACCCTGCCTGATCTAACTTCTGAAAAACTATATCTAAATGACGTAGATGCTCCTCAAAACTGCGTGAACTAATTACCATATCATCTATGTAAATGGTTACAAACTCTCCTGTGTCATCCCCTAATGCGATGTTTAAAGCCCTAATTAAAGCTGCTGAACTACTCTTTAACCCATAAGGTGTTCTACAAAATTGATAAAGGTTATATTTATGACTAAAAGCTGTAAATGGTCTATCTTCGTACATAAGTGGCACTTGCCAAAAACTGGAACTCAAATCTACACAAGTGAAATACTTCTTCCCCTCAAATGTTTGCATTAATTCCTCTATTGACATAGATTTCAGCTGATCTGAACTAATTCTACTGTTAACCAAACGAGCGTCTAAACAAATACGAACTGTGCCGTCGGTCTTGGGTACCGTGATCAAAGAATTAACATACGGACTGTTAGAGTGCTCAATAATCCCATCTTCAAGCATCTGGTTAATTTGTGCCTCAACTGCACTCTGATAAGCGAAAGGTACAGGATATCTATGTCCTGTGAATACTGACCTATCAATAAAGTTCAATGAATGTGTATAGCAATTGGCCATACCAATGCGATCCTCAAAAACTCTCCTATTACACCATAACACATCATAGAGCCGAACACATTGTTCCACCTCTATATTTCCCTGAAATGCAGCATCACGTAACGAGTCCTCTAGACTTCCGTTCGTAATCACACTGTCCACAAAACATGGAGAACCCCGCTCTACGGCTGGCGATATCTCATTTAAAGTACAAATCACACCTACAATACTACTCCTCTGAATATGGTCATTGAACGCTACTTCTACTTCAGAATCTCCCCATTTAAATTTCAAACTCCCTACATCATAACCACTCTACTTAGCCACTCTGAACCCAAGATAACACTGAATACTAAATTTGGAATTACAAGACAAATCTGCTTCTCTACATGATTATTAATTTTAATGTCTACTAAAACTTGCTTAGAAATTACTTTAGACCTCTTCCCAACAGCTGTGATAACAAAAGTGCTTTTAATTGGCATCTCCTCAAAATTTACTCCAGTTCCTTTCATTTTATCATAAAATGCACTACTTATGCAACTCTTCATACAACCACTATCAATTACAACATCTGTGTACGCCTCGGACACGTTAAATTTAACTATGGGGCTCTTACTAACCACTTCCTGAATAATACCTTCATCATTTAGTTCATGTAATAATTCATTTCTTACATTTAGGTCATAGGGTTCCTGTATAATTGTATGGACAGGGCATGCTACAGACTGAGATTCTGACCTTACTTCGCAGCCTGGTTCACGTTTAAAGAACCGCTACAGCTGGCCGTAGTACTACTAACTACTGAACTGGTCTGGTTGTTCTGGGCTGTGTTGTCATTGTTTGCCTGTATATTACTACCACTAGGCTGTCCTCTTCCTTGACCCCTATTCTGGTTGTAATTATTGTCATTATAATTTCTCCCTTGATTTCCCCTGAAATCATTGTTTTTCCCTTGATTTCCCCTGTAATCATTGTTCCTCCCTTGATTTCCCCTGAAATTATTGTTCCTCCCTTGATACTGATTACCATAGCCATTTCCTCTGTTCTGATTTAGCTGATTATTATTATTTCTATTTTGAGCGTTGGCTCCTTCGCCACCGTTCCCTTGAACTTCCTGATGCCTGGCTTCATTAGGCCTATTATTATTATTATTACCCTGGTTCCTATTGAAATTGTCCTCATAACCCCCTCTCCCTAGTGCATCAAATGTGCTTAACAAATTTTCTACTTGTGATATAGTCTTTACATTCTGGATACAAGCAGCCTCCTTGATCCTATAGGGAAAGTGCCTAAGTAGCAACCTCACCACATCACTTTCCTCCTTCAAGCCATCAAGATATTTACACACTAATACCTGCCCTAAAAAGTATTCGGTCATGGTGGAGCTTCCTTTAGGGTTATATTTACCACACACTACTCCCTCACGATGCTGCGACTGAATAACCTCATTCCAGAACTTTTCACAGAATTTCATTTTAAAATCATTAATATCAGTAAACTTGTCTCCGTAGACAGCAAACCAATTCCCCTTTCCCCCCACAAACACTTGTTCTAAAATTTCAACTACCTGGCACCACTCAATACTACCATTTTCCAACCTCTCCCCGAATTTATTTTCTATAGTGTTCATGAACTCCATTGGGCACCCCTGTCGATTGCTGAACTTACCCAGTTCTACCTCCCTGTGTGTGCTATTCACAAAAACTGGCCTATTCTGACTATTTTCTTGCCTGATCCTAGCTTTTAGTTTTAATTCTAATTCTGCGATTTTCTCCTCAGCCTTCCTCTCAATACTGTTTACTGTTAATTTAATGTTTCCTTCTGATTCTTCTACTTTATCATATAGCTTTGCTTGTTTCTCCTCAATCTTGCTAATGCTCTCTCTATTACTCTCTCTTAAATCATTTACTTCTGCAACTATTTGCGAGTGGACTTTCTCAATTCTACCCCCCAGCTGTTCCTTAACCTCTTTAGTTGATACTTGAATCTTGTCAATTTCTCCCCCCAATTTCTTTTTAACCTGCAGTGTTTCTAATTTAACTAATTCCTTTAAATTTTCAGCCTGTGTGCTGATTCTACTTTCCAACTCCTCCTGTACTTTTCCTAATTTCTTGTCTACATCTGCAATGATCTCTTTAACCTTCTCTTCCATTACTCCTCTGATTTCTCCTCTAATCTGCTCCATTTTCACACTAATTTCCTTACTGTTTTGTTCTAATTTAGCATTTAAAGTTTCAGTACTCTCTCTATTTTCCCTACTGTTTTGTTCTAATTTGGCGTTTAAACTATCGCTCAATTCCCTATTACTCTCTTTATTTTCCCTACTGTTTTGTTCTAATTTTGCATTTAAGGCATCACTACTAACTTTGTTCTGTTACATGAACTCGAGAAGTAAAGTTTTTAATTCTGGTTGGCCGCCTACACTCCCTGTTTCAGTATCAGGATTTACCTCCTCTACCCCGGTACTACCATCACTCGACATACTGCTCGTATCATCACTCTCCAGTTGATGACCACTACGTAACGTCATCTGTTTTTCTTTCTCATCCCCCATAATGATATATACTGATACAGACAAATAACCCCCAAAATACAGGCACAGAAATATATATCCTTCTCCTTCCACAAATGTTATTAGGTTTTCATCCCCAAGTTGTCGGCGACAAATGTAACAGTAATTAATGCCCCATGTTGGTAGCGACAAATGTAGCAGTTTCGCTAGCCCACACGTTGAACGACAAGTGTAACGGTTTGACTGCCCCTAACTGTTGGGTGATAAATGTAACTGTTTAACTTTGCCTAAGCTATGTTGTTTTAATGGGCGCCAAGACCTCAACGCAATGTTGAAATCTAAATTTGTATTTAACAACGTCTAGCTCAAGTAGAACACCTTCAAGAATCTATTCACTCAGATCGTGGTATGATTTGATCATTAACCCAACAAACAATTGTATCAGGAGAAGGAATTGGTCTATATCTAACGCTACCTACTGAAAGCAAAGATTGCATTGTAAAAGAAATGAATTTATTATATAAAACAAGTATTGCAAAATTAATAATAATAATAAGTTTAAAATTTAAATTGGAGCGTTGCGATTTTAATATTACCGATAGAAAATTACGTGAAAACGGAGTCTGATAAATTATTGATTTTACTCTTATTCCCAAGCTATGAAGTTACTGAAATACTGAATTTAAATCAAAGAGAAACGAGAGATTGCGTACTTCTGTGTCATTTGCGCTTACCACTGGAAATTGCCAAAGCATTTCCCTCGTACTGGATGATGCTGTGTGCTTCCCACAGTCTCCTGGACGTCGTAATCTCCGTCGATATTTGATGATATACTTGTAGATTTGGTGACTTTATGGTCCTAACATCGGAGCCATACCCTCGTACAACCACACTGGTTAAGTTTTAAACAGATAGTTCTCCACTCCTCGGAACATCGGAGCGACACACAATTGCAACCGAACTAGTCAAGTCTTTCACAGATTGTCCTCGCTCCCCGGAGCGCCGAACGATATATCCACTCGTCGGCTCCCCACCTCGGTACCGACTTCCAGCTTATGTGGTCTCCACTGATTGGCTGCTCCCCACACGCTACTTCCCCTTCTCTGGCTCATTACACACGGCGCGCGGATGATGAAGTCGACTTCCGTTCCAACTATCCGCCTTTTCTTGACGCTGCGACCCAAGCTTGCGTAATACTTCTTGACAAGAATCAGCCTGTATCTGAATTTCCAGTGAGTCATGTCTCTCATAATATCCTAACTGACGAAACTCCGTAAAATTCCGTAATCACATAATTTTCTATGATATTGTTGTTCGTAATAATTTGCTTGATAGTGTTTTCTAAGACATAGAAAACCTATCTGTATGCTTATTATTTTTTATAAAATGCTCCGAAAATACCTTAATAATAATTATAATAAATTAATAATAATAATAAATTAACATGAAAAATTCTCTTGGCCGAACAATTTGCCGCGTAAATAAATATAGAATGGCTTCCTACTGACTTACGCCATTGGCATAAAAACCCTTCGAAAAACACGTTACAGGGTGTATGTAGCACCACCACTTCTGGTGCTCCCTAGATAATGCTACACCCTCAGGGGCTCACGGCTGGTGAGCTCGGGAGTTGGCGACCCCGAGGGATTCCTGAGCTGGGTCCGTTTTCCCCTTTTGTCCCTTACCTTTGGGGCGGACCCTCTCCTCTCCTCTCCGCCTTTCATTATATTTCCTTTTCTCTTTAAGATTCCCGCACCTTTTTGTAGGTATTCTTCCATGAATGAAATCAAGGTGCTTTAGAATGAGCTTATTAACTTCATAGGGTTGTAGTTAAGTATAACATTTAATCTACGTTGCATTTTGTAAGTTTTTTCGATCTAAATTGCATTTTGTAAGGATTGCCAATCAAAATTGCTTTTTAGTAAGTCTTTCAATATAGGGGGGTCTTCTTGTGAGTATTTTGAATTTCAATTGCATTTTGTATTTTCAACCTACCCCGCTTTGTTCAAGTAGTTCATTCTCAATTGCATTTTGTGGGTATTTTGAATCTACATTACATTTCGTGCGTATTTTCAATCTCATTTGCATTTTGTGAGTACAGTATAACCTGTCATATCCGGACTAATGTGGAGACCGGCCGATCCGGATATGGAAAAATCCGGATATCACAAGGCTATTTTTTTTACAAATAGTAGGTGACCAGAAATAATTCACGAGTTTGTTGATTAATTTTAATGTTTTTAACGGTGTAGTATCATTTTGTTAACTGTATAATGTACATAGGCTAGGAAATAGAATTGCTTTAAACTAAATTGAAATACAGTAATTAAATTATAATGATATGCTTTACAGTACATGTACTTACATAAATACACTGTACATTCTGCTTAACAAGGTTAAAAGATAACAATAACGATAGCAACGGTAAACAATAACAGTAACAACAGAAACTGTCGCTTCAAAACTCACGCACAGACTGAAGGGTAGAAAGAGAGGCAGTCTCGCTTATTCACACAAAGGGATGAGTTTCCGGGAAGATGTCGTTGACCGAGTCAGGCCACAACCCCTCGCGGTCAAGCACGCACACAGCCTTCCAGCACTGCAACTTTCACTCGTCCTCACTGGCTAGCACACTAATGTATCCTCGCTCTCAACTACGACAAATTCATTCGGAGATGTGTCCGGATATGGGAGGGTTCGGATATCACAGGTCCGGATGTGACAGGTTGTACTGTATTTTGATTTCACTTGCATTTTGTAAGTATTTCGACTGTACGTTGCATTTTGTACGTATTTTGGACTTAACCTACATTTTGTTTGTATTTTACAATCTATTCCTTTTGTGAGTCTTTTCGTTCGAAATTCCCTTATGTACGTATTACCACTCTCCATTTGGTGAAGTTTCAATCTGAGTTCCTTTTTGTAAGTATTTTTCCTGCTACATAAGGCATAATTGTTGGGGCTCACTGTCTATTTTATCTAAACCATTTTCGTTTCATCCATAGCAGTGAGCTGTTTTTTATCTTTATTCTTTCATTTCAAGCCATTTCATTTCGTCAGGGACAGCCGATAACCTCGATGTTAGACTCCTTAAAACAACAATTATCATCATCATCATCACTCTTTTTGTAGAGAGTATGGTGAGACTCTGAATTGATCAGTTTAGCATGTGTAATGCTCACACCTTAAGATCTCATCAGTTAAAGGTTTGAATTAAGGAAAAATTCATTCATTTGTGGTTTGTATTTGATGATGATGATAATTCTTGTTTTAAGAAAAGCAAGGAAGGAAGCTTGTAGTTTAACGTGACCGTTAATCTTGAGATCATGAGCCACGGGACCTCCTTTTTACGTGGAATCCGAACCACAGGACGTGGCATTTCATTTCGAAAATCTCACATGCATTGACCGGGAATCGAACCCGGACTGCCTTGGTGAGAGGCATACAGCTAGACCGCTGAGCCACCACGCCCCCCTCTTGTTTTAAGAGGCCTAACATCTAGGTTATCGGCCCCTAAATGGTCTGTATTTGAAAACGGTAATATGTCGTTTCTTACACCGTTGTCCATCTCCCAAAACTTGGACTTCCCTAATCAGACCGTGGTGTTAATGTATGTATTATGGAACATGTGTTGTTATGAGTCTTAGGAAGATGTTTAGAGCATCATAGTTAAAGACCCTGTATTAGACAGATTTTCAATATTATTACTGTATTTCCTAAATTAATTTTTACTGTTTGCTTCAAGGAGTAGTGGTTAGTGTTGTTGGTTGCCATCCCAGAGGCCCAGGTTCAATTCTTGGCTATGCTAAGAAATTCAATTTTGAGGTACTAGAACAGTATCATTAACTTGGCAAGTCACGCATGTAGTATCAATTTCAGAGATTTGAACCAGGGTAGTGAAGCCACACATTTTACTGGTTGCTAATTGAATACATGGCCTGTCCAATAGAGTGGGAGAATGCACTATGTAGATTTTTATTATTACCTGTTTCAGGGATCGAAGATGAGTGCTGAGTCTCTGCAGTTCGTGATGGAAGAAGATCGTCCAAGTGATACGTACTTACATGCTGTACCCAATTTATAATAATTCCTCCATCATGTTATCTCACATTGCAATCCCTTGCTCAAAATGAATTGCTCACTCTGAAGCACGCAATACCTGTGCCAAAGTTGGGGTAAACCGCACGAAGCTTGGCTTTTGACTGCTGCTCTCCCACATTTCCCCCAGTTCTAATCCCTCCATCCAGTGACAATATAATTAAATGTTTGATATCTTTAATAAAGTATTATAACATGCTCCCTAGGGCCCATCAAATCACCCGCTCATATTGTATGTACTGTAGTACAAACACATTGGTTGTGTAAATCCAGTTTTATAATGTTATTCCTGTATTTGTCTACTCACCTGTATCACTGATCCACTCTCTTGCTCTTACTGTTTGATTTGATAGAAACACTTGCCAATTGTGATTACAACAAAGCTTTACATAGTCGTAAGTTCAGTACTAATAGTTGAAACACTGACATGCTGAAATGTCAGAATTGTGCAACTGTTTCAATAGTAATGATAATTCAGTATTTCCATACTCCTTGTTCATAATTGCTCTATGTTATGAAATTCACCAGTTCCTCATCTCGTGTGTCTTATGAATGTGAAAGATTTGTAGCATGTTTTATCTGTCACTTAAAATCTGTAATCATTCTAAATCTATCTGATGGACTAGTAGCTGCTATATATTCTGGGAACTTATCTCTAGTTATATCTTTGAGACTGCTTCATATGTCAACAATGTTGACTTGTTTTAAGGTTTACAAGGTTTTCCATACCAAGATAAAAAGCCATGACAGCTTCACCAAAATAATTATAATGCTTGGTCTTTTCTTTCTTATTAGTTGAAAGTAGGAAAGAAACTTTTATTCAGGATTACAGTTTGTTGCTGCTGAAGCGGGGAGGAATGGAGAAAGGAATCTTATGCTCAAACTAGGTTTTAGTCAGGATTTGTACAGTTGTTAATAACCAATTCAGGGTAATAGATAAAGAATGAAGTATAAGTGGTATAACTATAAAAATGTTTTCTGAAAGGTAAATAAGTGAACAAGGTAACAGGGTAGTCGTCATTCTATTCATAGTAGTCCAGACTGAAGAAGTGGATTAAGCTAACACTGGCGCTGTTGGTTCAATGCTTTAAATGGATGACCAGTTGCTTTTAGGGAACTGCAGCCAACAGTGATGTGTAACCTGTTGAAAGTTTCTATGTGTGCAAAACAGAGGAGGCATGGTGCTGAACAGGGAGGAGAGTATTGGGTAACAGCTATAAGCATATGTCGGGCAATGGGAATGTAGGTGTCGAAACAAAGACTTTATGCTTTCAAAACTGAAACAACGGACTAATCGCTGTATGTAAACTCTAAATAGCTAAAGGCTATTCTTAATTTCATGCAGGTGTACATGGGAACTCCCTTAATCTGTTGAACTAATCTCAGAAATAGAAGACTTTGTGGGTCAGAACTAGGTCAGAAAATGTAATGTGGACAGAATCCTGACTGAGTTCCAAAGTTGAAGTCCAAGGGAAAGGAGATTATTTTTACATAGTGTATCCAAACAGCAGACTAGTGGAAGAGGCTTACAACATGAACTCGGGGTTCAGGTTTGTTGTGGGCAAAGTAAGATATTCTGATAGCCCAGTTGGATGACAAATGCAAATATCACAAGTTTAGTGTTCAAGCCCTGAAATTGGTGCTTATTTCCTTTGTATTAAAGTAGCACAACGTTTATACAATTGTCACATCCTCAAACATCCTGCTTTTTCATAGAAGAAGCAGAACTTTTACCACCACACAATACCATATACATACACATTATCAAAGTTATAACAGTTTTACAAAGCAATTATTTGTAAAACTTTTATATAAAACAGTAATTAATTTCACAAGACATAATAGCCATCTTTAGAAATGAGAATTACATGCAATAAGACTTAAACATGTGTCCCTCTTTCTATGTGGAGTGAAAACCACATCGCTGTGAAGCAGTCTGATGAATATTGTGACACAGTTAAGTTTGCTGGAGCTAATCTGTTGTATCCACATCACACAGAGCAAGAGTCAGAGCTCATCATGATTCGCTTCTATGATTTGTGCATCGCCTGTGAGTCTCTTGGTTGAGCTGTGTGACAGTCCAGAAATTGTTTTAAAAGTGCTTTCACAAACGACAACTAAGAAGTGTACCTATGATTTTCTCTAACTTATAAAATATATACTTACGTATACTTGTCAGTCATCCTAGCTTGTAATTACGAAGTTTTTATCAGATATACCTTGTAATTCTCATCTCTAAAGATATCACGCACTTTCCTAGTATCTCAGCTGGCTCTTGTCATCTTCCTATTGGCCTCCTCCCAACATATTGTGGCTAGATACCATTAGTTGCATGGGAGGGCTTAGGACTGTGAAATTTGAACTCCACCCAGTTTCTTAACTGAGCTATCAGATGAGCATAGAATTCAAACTGCTTATTATTACTAGGAGCTCACTCAGCACTCATAGTTTATGATATTGTCTCATTCTGAACTCATGAGTTCATGCTGTAAATGAGGCTTCTTCAAGTTCAAAGAGCATCTAAAATATCAGTGAGGAATGTTGTTACTATTAGTCATCGGAAGTAGAAAAAGTATGGCAGAACAATAACAGAACCCACATTTTTAAGTTTGTTAATTGTGGGTAGGTTGCAGAACCAAAGATGTGAACATCAGTTGATGTAAGAGGCCTTATTTATGCCTTCAATAGACAGAACTAAAAAGAAAGAAACTATTGCTCGGAAAGTTCCAGTAATTGTTTAAAATCAGGAAGGCATAGTTGTAAGGATCAGTTACTCAGTTACCTATGTTACACCAGAAGGGAAGAATGTAGTTTTGGGTTTAGTCAAAAAAGGTTAAGTTCCCAGGTCTAAGATTTATTACATAAACAGTTGTATGGTATATTTGAAGCTCAACGAAAATGTTATACTTGTACTTTCTGACATTGGAGCCGAGTATTAATAGGATTAAGCTGGTTCCTCTATCTGGGAAAATGCCATTCCCATCGATTTTCGTTACAATATATACATCACAGAGAACTTTCAAATTCTATTTGTGGAAGATAAACATCGACAAGCAAATGTTACTGTGTGTAATTTTTAATTGTATGTTGTGTTATTGATTGTGTATAGTTTTTTCTATATCCAGCAAGGTATTGTAATTTTTTAAAGTTTTATAAAATCACAAATGTTTGGTAGAGAATAATGGTTATTTTCAGTTTACTATGTGATGTGCTTTGGATATTTAAAAAAATGACTTGAATAAAGCTCTTTGAATACTGCTCATTTGGTGTTTTTAATAGGATGGTTATCAAATGTTTGATTAGCAGACAGATGAATGATGCTCTGTGTTAATAATTTTACAATGCATTGTGTTGAAACATAGAGATTGGAATAAATAATTCGACAGAATTGACAAATACTTAGAACAGGAGTTTAAGAAAAAGCTTTGCTTGGAAATGGTTTGAGTAAATCAGAACCCCTTATATTACTGCCTATAACTACTGAACATTTTTTTTAAATTGTAACATCAATTGCTAGAAATTAAAGCATAAAATGTAATGTTTTGATGATAGACGTACTAAGTTGCACCCAACCTAGAATTCAGACACATCTCTATATAGTTGTATCTATACTCTGAATTACCAATAATGATCACTGACAGCTGTCAAAGCTAGCACGTGGGGAAATGCTGCGTTGCCACTGAGACAGATCATGACTCATAACATTCCAAGAGGCTTGCAGGAAGACACAAATACTGGGGAAGTTAGCCTCCCTGCCTGGCGCTCTAATGACCGTGACGAGTGAAGACACACTGAGTCAAACCATGTGCTTACTGTTGTGTCGGCATACATTGCAACATTGCTTGCTGTTGCTATGGAGACTGTTACCCCTCTCGTCTCCACTCCTCACCTTTCAAGCGGATGACAGCTTTCACCGAGCATCATTTGTAAATCAGACTATAGAAGATGATTCACAAGCGTCTCTTCACATAACAATCATAAATCATACATAAAAACATGATGATTTTCTCCTTATAACTGTCCTTATCAAAGAGTATAATTGAATGTTGGTTGTAGTAGCTTGTAGAAATACAATGTGGTGTATGATACGTTGATTGTTGCTTAAAGGGGCGGCACAGTGAGGTCATCTCTGCAGTGTTAAGTTTTAATGTTATACTATACTAAAGATTTTCCTTATTTCCAAACACTACGGTACTTTCTGAACCTATTATTGACTTCTTAACTCAATGTGGTACTTCAGTCGAGTGGTCTAGATATTTGGCTCTCAACTGTGTAGCCTGGGTATCATCATCATCATCATCGTTTCTTCGCTTCAGCAAGCCGGGTGCGGTCCAATTTGCCCTGGCCATCCATAACTGTTGTTCTTGTATTTGATGCCAGTTATCTCTAGCTTCAAGGTCCTTATCAATTTGCTTCTCCCACACATCGCGGGGTCTTCCTCTTGATCTCTTCCCGGGGACACTCTGGCCAAAGTACACTCGAGGTATCCTGTGGGAAGCCATCTTGTTCACATGACCATACCATCTCAATCTCTTGAGTTCGAGTGTCTCCAGCAGGCTCCTTTCCAATCCCAGTTGTTGTCTGATATCCTCATTCCTTATTTTGTCCATTTTCGTCTTTTGGTGGCAAGAACGGAGGAACTTCATTTCTACTGCCTGGAGACGACTGTTTGTTGGTCCAGTAAGGGTTGCTGCTTCCAGACCATATGTTAGTATAGGTATTAAGTATATCTTCAACAAACTAATGTTGGAAGCTTGTGGAAATGTTTCGTCCCAAAGTAGCTAACGCACTGCCTGATAGAAATTGGAAGCTTTCTGTATTCTGTTTGTTTTTTATTTTTTTGTTTAATAAATACCCATATAATTACGTATAGTGCATAATTATTTTCTAAAGGGAAATAAATACAAATTACACAGCCCATTTCATTGAAAGTTTCCACAACAAACAGGCTAGTTCATTGGCTAAGGATTCCTACACCCGTCCTTTGGCCACAAAAATATGTTGTGTACTAGTAATATAAAGAATGGTATATTGGCTTTCACAGTCAGAGAATTAAAACTCAGCAATTTTTTAGGTTTGTGCCGTGTCTTGTGTGGGGTTTCGCCTAGGACACCAAGCTGCCTTATCAGCGGGCTCTTGGTGTCCCAGCTCAGACCCCCACAGGAGTAGCGAATTGCACACTACCTCCCTTTTTACGAAGCGCACATGCGCCTCTTTACTGCGAGAACTAAAAGCTCAAGCAGCCATAACCTCCCTATGAAGGCCTCCAAAAAGATGGTATATTGGCTTTCACGGCCATGGAGGTTATGGCTGCTTGAGCTTTTAGTTCTCGCAGTCAAGAGGCGCAGGTGCGCTATAAAAATGGGAGGTAGCGCGCAGTTCGCTACTCCTGTGGGGGCCCGGGCGGGGTCATAGGCGAACCCCCACACAAGACACGGCACAAACCTAGAAAAATTGCCGTGTTTTAATATACCGTATATACTCGAATACCACCCGCACATTTTTAAACAAATTCGGACGTGAAAAATTGGGGTGCGGGTCTTATTTGAGTCATCCAAATTTGAAAGATCTAAATTGCCCGCCACGCGCGATATTGGGTGTTGCGAGTATCCGCTAGATGGTGCTAGCCTTCTTCCGGCTATAACTTTGTTTTACCGTAAGCACACGGCGTCATACAGTCACGCGCACGTTCTCCGAGTGTAAACATGAATGCTACGAAACGTTTGCGGTCATTTACTGTGAGTGAGAAATTGAAAGTTGTGAGGGAAGCTGAAGTTATTGGAAATCGTGCCCGGTAGGAAATATGATATTGACGAATCATGTATTCGTTATTGAGCGGGATGACGTCTATGCTACAACCACGGGATGTCTGCTTGAACTGCCCGTTCAAAGCAGCCTTGAAACAGCTGTATACGGAGCGGATGGCGGCCGATAAGCACACACCGACTCCAACTGGTCGTATTCAGCGCCCGAAAGTTCAGCTGCTGTGTTCGTGGATTTTGACGGCATGGAATCGGATCTCTGGAGATCTCATACGGAAGAGCTTCAAGAAATGTAGTATTTCGAATGCTATGGATGTCAGTGATAACGACATTTAGTGGGAAAGTGATGGTGATAAAAGTTCCGAAGTTGGTACTTCTGATAACTATGAATGAAGTGTTTGTGTACTTTTATTTGTATTTTTAATCGTTTGATGTGTGTTATTTTACGATAACTTCAAAACTGTTGGAAACTATTTTGGATGAATGCTATTCTGTTTATTTAGTTAAGATTGTAAATAATTTTGAGTAAAATTTTTTTTTTTTTTTTTTAATTTTGTTCTTCAAAATCAGGGTGCGGGTCTTATTCGAGTAAATACGGTAAAGAATACTATTTACTTTACATATCAGAATATATGTTGTAGTAGACTCGGCCAAGGATCAAGGACAACGAATGGAAATAGCTGTGGTAGCATGTTAGAATATGTGTTGCTATAAGTACATTATATTCCATTGCAAAATACACACTTTATATGTTTAGTGAGTAATTATAAAACATAAATATTATTTTTAAAAACGGTCTGTTACACTACACCTTGGCTAAACCTGATGGTTGCTAAAAGAATAATATAATTTCTTTACATTTTTCAACACAAATTTTATATTCACTTCTACAGTGTTATTGGTACATGTTTCGGTCTGTATTTGACCTTCCTCAGCCAAAATGCTACAATCTCTCACATAAATTGATAAATTGAAATAAAGATAAGCAGCATATGTAAGGACATAAAAGAAAAATTTTTTGAACGAAAAATTTGTGCCGAAACACTTGAGTAAATTTCAAAATAAAATTTGTAGGACAAAACATGAAAGAAAAACACAAGATACCATCAAAGAAGCTCTACTTAGACGTGAAATCAATCTCCTATACAAAGAAAAAAGGCATTTCTTAACAAACAAATGTATGAACGTCACTTATTTGTAGCAAAAATCCAACGAGAGTCAGATGGGACTCTTTTCAACAAAAGGAAAAATGCTATCCATAATGAAAAAGAAACAAAAGACATTAGACAATAAAACCAATAGATTAGAGAATGCACCTAGGCTTAAATGCAAAACATCAGAATACAAACCAGTAGTTCTATATGCAGCCAAAACCCTGTCTCTTAATGCCAACAAAGGACTTCTTGTAGAACTGGAGAAAAAAGAGCGCAAAATTGTGAGAGGAATCTTGGGATCCAATTACAAAAATGGAATTATCAAAAGAGATCCAACGAGGAAGTCTACAGCAAAATAGAGAAAATAACCGACACAATCCGAAAAAGACGGGCACGATTTTACGGATACCTGAAAAGAATGGACGGAAGAAAGTTAACTAAAGAGATCTTTCACTTTTTTTATTCAAACCCCTAAACCACAAATCACTGGTTTAGAAATACCAAAGAAGACCCTCAAATGTTACATATCTCAGCTGAAGATGCCCTTAACAGAGATCTCTTCTGCAAGAAAATATTGACGAACAGGCTAAACCGAGACGAGCAACCGAAGAGAAGACACGGTGCCCCTTGGGCAGAGGAGCGTACAGGGTGTATCTTAATTATGCCGACAAAGAAATCACGGACGCTATGCGTGTTATGTAAAAGACAAGGCCGCAATCGGATAGGCGGAGAAAATTTTTCCCTTCGAGAAATTGTGGTTACTTTGTTACTTCCGGGCGCACGATTCAAATTGACGTGCTCGCCGTATTTGCTGCAAGCCTCTGGCCACTGCTGTGCTTCAGTCAAGGGTAGGGAAGATAGACAAGAGATATGCTGGGCGTCTGACACACTCGCTACTCTGCCCCAGTGGCCAGTTTCCGGCACCCTATTCGCCGCCAACCTCATCATTCAACCTTCGTATCAATTGACAGGCGATTTCGTGCCTCAGATGCAAGACGCTGACAGGACGTCATCGGTACGGACCCCAGAATCTGCATTAGAAGTAAGAAATGATAATCCTTCAGCCAGTACGAGGGCGTTCGCGAGGAATGTTGGCACTTCTCATATGACGGTGTGGAGGGTTTGGAAGGACCAGCAATATTGTACCCTTACCGCTATCAATTTATTGGTGCAAGAACTAACCCCTCTGGAATACCCACAATGCCTAACATTTGCAAGGTGGGTCTTAAACAGCTATGGAAATATCCCACATTTCTTGTCATCGCTCGTTTTCACGGATGAAGCTACATTTGCGAGAGGAGGCGTGGCTCATTATCCCGGAAGATGGGTAGGCCGTGGTGGACCAGTTAAATGGCCTCCGCACTCGGCCGATTTAACTCTCATGGACTTTTGTTGTGGGATTACGTGAACACTTTAGTGTATGCAACCCCGGTGAAAGACAAGAATCCAGGCAGCTTTCCAGGTCATTCGTAACACACCACACATCCTGAACAGTCCAAATGTCAGTAATACAGCTCTGCAAACTGTGCATCGAAGTTGGAGGTGGCATATTAAACATTTACTGTAATCAAACCGTTGGGGGTATTGTTTCTTTCGTTAAGTATTTCATTCCATTTACAATGTTGTGAGTAAATGAATGCACGATCGTACAACGGCATCTTTGAGACAAACAGACGAGAAGAGAAGAGAAACTATCGCGTACATTTCATGACTGACAAGTGTGTCTTTATTACCGTGTGTGCGATTACGGCTGCCTAGTAAACAAATTTGGATATTGCCTGAAAGGGACAAGGACAATTCTGCACGATGGGAATGAGGAAACTTGCGCATTCCCGCCAGCATATCTTTATCGCCATCTATCACACTCCCTTCCCTTGCCTGAGGCACAGCAGTGGCCAGCGGCTTGCACTCTGGCTCAGCAAATACGGTGAGCTCGTCAATTTGAATCGCGCGCCCGGAAGTAACAAAGTAACCTCAATTTATCGAAGGGAAAAATTCTCTCCGCCAATCGATTGCAGCATCTTCTTTTACATAAAACGCAGAGCGTCCCTGATTTATTTGTCGGTATAATTAAGATACACCCTTATTAACGTTTAAAAATTTCTGTAGCGACGTAGATGGCATTGAGGCAGGTAATTTGATATAGGACACTTAGTGTCGCAAGTGTCCTGAAATACCTTAAAAGTGAACCACAACTGTTGAACATGTGACGGATCAGCTCGAGCGGTCAGGCCCGTGCACTCTTACGCACACCAAAGCATCCAAAGCAAACGTTGAATATCGTATCACTCTGGTTCCGTGTCTGCGTGTGCGACTTGGATGCGTGGGGTTCGAGGTTCGAATCCGGGGCCTACCCATCATCCTTTTGTGTTCTCTCTCTTCTCCTTTCAGGTGGGGACAGAGGCGACTGCAGTGGTTTAGACACATCTTACGAGTGGACGGATCCCTTCCTAAGAGAGTCCTCCAATCTCAACCCACGGGAAAACGCCCGAGAGGATGCCAAAGAACACGATGGAAGGATTGAGTAACGACAGCCGTGGAGGATGATGCTAGAGACTGAGTGCCTCCTCTTGGGATTGACTGACTTTCCTTTTATTGGTTTTTTGTTTGTTTGTGTTTTGCAATATTTTTTTGTTTTTGTAATATTTGTTTTTCCTATTGTCCTTCTACTGTAGGCCTTAAAGGCCCGTTTAATGCAATAAATGATGATGATTAGGGAGTAACCCATCTCATTTGGGTATAATGGTGTTGACCGACTGAAAAGCATCAAACTTTTGTTTTGTCTTCAAAAAGAAGTTTGAAAAAATGGCCCGGCTAACTCAAACATTTTACCAGTGTTTCACCCCAGTGTACCATTGGGCTCATCAGTTGGTATGGTACACATGGTTAGTACATACTGAGAAGGTCACTGCAAGGCTCAAATGATGCCTCGAACAGTGCCCATGTACAGCGTGTTTCACTTGAATACACAACACGCCTACCACCTGCAATAGAGCCGCGATAAGTTCTTGCTCGATAATTCGTCTATCTCTGGTCCCTGTGCCTTGGTCTTTTCTGTCCCTTAGTTTCAAAGACTGTCACTGGTGGCTCAGACGCTAGCGCGAGAGACTGCGGACCATTGATTTCTGGGATAAAAGATGCATCTGTCAAATCAAAATGTAACAAGGATGAGTTGGACAGCCATTTTTTATCTTCCATGTAATTCTTTTTTTTTTTTAATTTAACGGCAAAGTGGCCCTAGAAATTACACGGATTTTATTTAATTAAGAGTTACTACCAGAGAAAACTTGGCATACTAATACTTTACTGCTTGATATTATAAAAATCAACAGTGTTCGTAAAAGCAAAGAAGACAGACTGTTGAGCAATTTTTAGTAAGAACATTGTTATTTGCTTGACAATGGGCCGATAAGAAAAAGAAAATAATGGAGTCAGGCTCGAGATTCAAACCACGGACCATAGGCTCCGCAGTCTCTCGTGCTAGCGTCTGAGCCACCAGTGACCGTCTTTGAAACGAAGGGACAGAAAACACCAAGGCATAGGGTCCAGAGATGGACGAATTAGCGAGCAAGAAGTTCTCGCAGCTCTAATGCACATGCCCGTTGTGTATTCAAGTGAAACACTATGTACTATGAGAGACAAGCTCCCTTTTTCAAAAATAAAACCTTACCTTGGCAATCTAAGATGGAAGTAACTGTTCCCAAAGGATACTGGATGTTTATTTTCCGAATTAGCTAATTGTACTCAAACAAAACTTCAAAAAGAAGTTTGAACCAACTGATGAGCCCAATGGTACACTGGGGCAAAACACTGGTAAAATATTTGAGTTAGCCGGGGCTTTTTTTTTTTTTTTTTTTTTTTTTTTTTTTCAAACTTCTTTTTGAAGTTTTGTTAAAATACAATTAGCACATCAGAAAATAAACATCCTGTATCTTTCGGAAACAGTTTCTCCCAGCATGTTTATGTACCTGTACCCCCCATTTTTGTACATAAAAGAGTGTTGTTGTTGTTTGAGTCTTCAGTCTTTTGACCAGATTGATGCAGTTCTCCACGCCTCCCTGTCCTGAGCTAATCGTTTCATCTCTACATAGCTACCGCACCCTACATCCGAGGCAATCTGTTTAACATATTCTAACCTTGGTCTACCACTACAGTTCTTGTCCTCAACCCTTCCGTCCATAACTAAGCTTGCTATTCCTGAGTGTCTTAGTAGTGTCCTACCAACCTATCTCTTCTCTTCATTAGCAGTCGTCAGAAACATCTCTCCTCTCCCACTGGTCTTAATACCTCTTCGTTTGTAACCCTATCTACCCATCTGATCTTTATCATTCTCCTGTAACACCACATTTCAAACGCTTCAATTCTCCTCTTTTCTGCTGCACCAATAGTCCAAGTTTCACTTCCATAGAGCACCACGCTCCAGACAAAGGCTTTCAGAAATTACTACCTAATTCCATATTCAGTGTTATTTTGTGAGAAATATCTTATGTAATAATCTTTCAGGTTAGAGTGTATAAATATAAGGTGCATTCAAAAAGTAATGAGCCGGAGGCATAATTACAGAAACCAGTACCTGAATGTTAAAATTATTGGCCCTGGCTGTTGAGGCACTTGTCCCACTGTGACACGAGGCGGTGAATGGCTGTCTCATAAAATTCCCTGGGCTGCGATGTGAACCAGTTCCACACGTACAGCTGGACGTCGGCGTCCGAGGTGAATCGTTGGCGTAATCACAGGGAGAGAGGTCTGGACTGTATGGCGGGTTGCCAAGAACCTCCCATTTGAATTTCTGCAGGAGTGCCGCGACTGTGTTGGCCGTATGAGGTCGTGCATTGTTGTGGAGCGACCATGGCAGCTATGGCGTTCACTGTCACTCGGCGGTCCTGGGTAATGAGTGCATCAACCAGCTGGACGTTGTCATTGGTAATGCAGGGGGTGCCCCAGAACGGACATCATCGGCTAACGACACCCGTCTTTCCCTGAAGCGCTTGTGCCATGCCTCGACCCTTGCAAGGGACATGCAGTGTTCGCCGTACACTTGTGACATACGGCGATTAATATCCGTTCCTTCTACTCCTTCCGCTGTCAGAAACCGAACAACACCTATTTGCTCTTGGGATGACGCCTCCATGTCACTTTTTACAATGCGACTGGCAGCGTTGAATGATTGATGCATGCTGCTGCTCGCTTTGTATCGTCACGCGACATGCGCGCGTGCCCTCTAGCGATGGGCTGTGACCTTCCACGCTCTGGTCGGAACCACACCTCGTTACACACGCCACGATTAGCCGATGTAGTCAACGGTTTGTGCATTACAGCCTCCGGCTCGTTACTTTTTGAACGCACCTTATACTTGTTTCCTGCCTAATGTAATTAGGCATAACTTGTGTTGACCGACTGGAAAGCTGTCTATAATAATTCATAGACAAGCGTAACATTAGGAAGAGTGTGTTATGTTGGTGTTGTTATTAATAAGGCCCGAAAGTTCGTGCACTATTAAATGAGTAAATATGCATACAAAAATGCACTAATTATTGGTCAAATATGCAACACGTTTCCAAAAAAATAGGCACTATGAAATAACTACGGCGATTACTATCACTCTGTATTCTTTAGCTTTTCTATCTTGAATATAAAGAAAATATGAACAGACGGACATATAACTACACCTTTTCTAAAATATCTCAACTAAGAAACAGTTCTAAATAGTAGGAAATGTTATATTTTGAAACTTCAAGCGGTGTTGTCCATCGATAATTATTTTATTATGTTAATTTTTAAGTGTAACTGTTCATCATCACTGGCCGGGTCTGTTTGGAACATGAGCCTCTCCATCGTCTTCTGTCTCCCCACCATCTCTCAGCCTCCACCTTTGTCCAGTCTTCTCCTCTCTTTTTCACGCTTTCTTCCACCCCCTTCAGCCACCTGTCTCTCAGTCTTCCTCTCGGTCTCTTTCCTTCCCACTTCGTCTCGTGTACCCTCCTGGGTATCCTCTTCTCCTCCATTCGTTTTACATGTCCATACCATCTAAGTCTAGATTTCTCTATACCATCCTGTAATGGTTCCTCCTTCATTAATTCTCTGGTCCTCTCATTTCTTATTCTGTCCATCTTTGTAGCTCCAATACTGCTTCTCAAGAACCTCATCTCACTGGCCTGTATTTTGCTCTTCTCCCTTCCTTTCATAATCCAGGTCTCCGAGGCCGTCAGGATAGGGACATAGTACGTCCGATATATGATCTTTTTGCTGTTCTGAGGGACATCCTTGCTCCATAACATGCTTCTCACACTCCTCCGAAATGCTTCTGCCTGCCTCCCCCGCTCATTTATTTCTCTATCGTTTCTTCCATTATCTTGTATCAGGCTTCCCAGATACTTGAAACTCTCCACTTTCTTCAGCTGTTCCCCACCAATTGTTATTCCCATTGTGGTTCTTTCCCATTGTGGTTCTTTCCATTGTGGTTCTTTCCTTCTTCCTTGTTGTGATCACCCTCTCACTCTTATTTATGCTAAATTTCATCCCATATCCTTGTATTATTCCTTCCCACACGTCCAACTGTTCCTGTACCCCCTCCTCCTTGTTTCCCCAAATCATCAAATCATCTGCAAACACCATTGCTTTCATCTTTCCTTCCCCAATTACTTGTGCCACTCGGGTCATTATGTCTTCCATCACCACAATGAAAAGTAACGGTGACAGTGCACTTCCTTGTTTCAGGCCGTTTCTCTGTTCCAACCAGTCCGATCTCTCTCCTCCCACTTTCACACAGCTCACGCTTCCCTTGTACATCTCCTTTATCCTCTTTATAGTCCATTTCTCTGACCCTCTATCCTCCAGGGACTTCCATACTTTGTTTCTGCATACACTGTCGTATGCTTTCTCAATGTCCAGGAAGGCCATCAGTAGATCTGTTCCATACTCATAGTGCTGTTCTTGTAACTGCCTTACAGCAAAAATCAAATCCACTGTGGACCTTCCTGCTCTGAAGCCATGTTGTTCTTCCCTCATCCCTCCTTCTATCCTTGTCCTAATTCTCTTTTCGAAAACTTTCTCGAAGATCTTTGCACAATGACTCATCAGTGTTATTCCCCGATAGTTTCTGCAATCTGTTCTACTACCTTTCTTGAAGATCGGGACAATTATTCCCTTTTTCCAGTCCTCTGGGGTCTTCCTTTCCTTCCATGCTGTCCTCATCACTCGGTACAACCTTTGTATCCCCACCTCTCCTGCTGCTCTCACCATCTCCTGCTGCTCTCACCATCTCCACACTCAACTCGTCCACACCTGGTGCCTTCCCTCCTTTCATCCTCCTCACTGCATCTTCCACTTCTTTCCATGTTAAGTCCTTTTCTGTTTGCAGTTCATCTTCCTCTTCCCCGATTTCTTCCTCCTCGCCGTGGTTTCCATTTGGGTTCAGTAGTTCTTCAAAATATTCTTTCCACATTTTCTTCAGTTCTTCCCTATTTTCTATCTCTTGTCCCCTTTTGTTCACCATTCTAACATAATCCGTAGGATCCTTCCGCCTCTTTATTTTTTACCATCCCTTACAGGACCATTTTTGTACCTTCACTATCCTCCATCATCTTTGTCCACTCTTCCATCCACTTTCTTCTCTCCTCAGCCACTACTCTCTTCGCCTCCTTCTTTCTTTCCTGGTACTCTTCCCTTGTCTCTACCGTCCTATTTTGATACCACCTCCTAAAGGCTCTATTCTTTTCCATTACTATATCTTTTGTCTTCTCATTCCACCATGGTGTTTTTTTCCACCTCTTCTTACTACTTGTCCTCCCACATACTGCTTCTGCTGCACCTACTAGTGTCTTCTTAAATCTAGCCCATTCCTCTTCCACCCCTCCTTCTTCATCTGTTGGAATTCCTTCCTTTACCATTTTGAGGTACTCGACCCTTCTACCCCTTCTTTCAGTTTCCATATCCTTATACGTCTTTCCTGGTTCTCAGTCCCTTTCTTCTCCTTAGTCCCTCTCAGGTTCATTACCAGCAATCGATGGTAGCTATCCAGGTTCTCCGATGGTATAACCTTGATGTCCGTGATGTTCTTATTTAGTTCTTTCTCATACAGTATATAGTCGACCACCGACTTCGTGGTCAAGTCATCACTGTACCATGTGATTGTGTGGCTCTCTCTTTTCTTGAACCAGGAGTTCCCAACTAGCAGGCTGTTCCTCTGGCAGAAGTCCAACAGTCTCTTTCCTTCCTCATTTCTTCCGCCCCAACCCTCTGGTCCTAGAACACTCTCATAACCTTGTCTTCCTCTTCCTACATGGGCATTCAGATCCCCCATAACAATCATATTTCTTCCTACCAGCTGCTTCTGCAATTCCTCTTCAAACTCCTCCTTCGCTTCAGAGGCGCAGCCTACTTGTGGAGTATACACTTGCACTATTTCTACGGTCTCTCCCCTCAGTGCTACTTTCACTTTCATCATCCTATCACTTATTCTCCTCACTTCTTTTAAACCATCTCGTACTACTACTCCCACTCCATTCCTCTTTCCCTCTTTATTCCCACTCCAGTAAAGTCTATAGCCTTTTCTCAGTTCTCTCCTTCCTTCCCCTGTCCACTTTGTTTCTGCCAATCCCAATAAATCCAACTTCCTTCTTTCCATCATATCCACTATCTCCTCCACCTTCCCCGTCAGCGTTCTTATGTTTAAAGTTCCAAATCTTAGTCCGTGTGTACAGCCGTGTCGTCTATTATATCCATCATGTCCGAGGCTCATTCCATTCTTGATAGCATTTGGTTTCATCCACTACTGGCTTGCTGGGCCTATCGTAGCTTCACCAGAGCCCCGTTAGCCGTCACTTTTCAGGGTTCCTGTAGGACCTTCACAGCTACCGTAACAGTCCCGGGGCACACGAAGTCCCCACTGTACTTCGCCCCTACAGGCGATCCCCTACTTTGTGCCGTTGCCCGTCTCCCACGACGTGGACGAGGGGTTGGACTTTTGGGAGACACTCGAAACTCTCTACTTTCCTCAATTCTTCCCCACCAATTGTTATTCCTGTTGTGACTCTCTCCTTCTTCCTGGTTGTGATCATCCACTCACTTTTGCATATGCTAAACTTGATCCCATATTCATGTACTATTTCTTCCCATATATCCAACTGCTCCTGTACTTCCTCCTCTTTTCTCCAGATCATCAAATTATCTGCAAACGCCATTACTTTCATCCTTCTTTCGCAATCACTTCCGCCACTCTGGTCATTATATCGTATAACTGATTACTATTTTTATATCCATTGAATTTTTTAAATGAAAATAATTTTACAATATTTACATAGTAAATGCTGAACAAAAATAATTCATATCAATTTGCAAAAAAGACTGAAACATACTAGGTATTAAAATAATTTCAGTATTATTCTGTGATAGACTCTCAGAGTCTGAATTGAAACATATGACTTAAAGAACATGAAGTAACAATAAGGGCTTCAAAATTAGATTATATGCCCTTCTCAAGCAGAGATATGCTCTTAAACAGGCAAAGGAGAAAATTGTGATGCATTGTGCCAAAATAACCAAAATATACGAAAATATGCAAAAATATGATTTTGCATGAACTTGCGGGCCTTGTGGGGGGACTATCCCAATGGTAAGCTGAACTACATGTTCTCTTGATGTGACAAGACATAACAGTAACATTCCCTCTTGTGCCCACTAGAGGAAGACCAGGTGAGTGGCCTCAGTCTGGCTGAAATAATTACTGTCACAAGCACTGCACTCATCCACACCTCTGTGTGTGTGTGTGCCAGGACCTCACAATGAACAGCAGGATGCAGACAGGTAGGCTACTTATCTGTGACATTGATTGTTTCATTAACTCGAGCCTGATCTTAGGAAGCCTACTAGGACAAAACTGGTCAATTTTCATAGATTTTAACCCTTTATGGAAGAGTAACCACCTGTCATTAGGACAGTTTATGCTTTCAAAGATGCTGATAGTCAGGGCCGGATTTAGATTATATGCGCTCCTAGGCCAGTGGGAATTTGCCACCCCCTCTTCATACCATCGGGAAGAAGGGAGAATTTAGACCTCAGAAAGGTCTTTGTGAAGGTTATTTTTATTTTATTCCAATGTATCGTGAAGTAAAATCAATTAAATAAATTAAAATAATGAGAGAATTAACTGTTTGTATACAGTCTATGAGTCGTCCAGTTGTAAAACTCGTTTAATCCACTTGTGAGTAAGGATCATGTCATGAAATTATTTATTGAATTTTTTTGTTGTTTTTTTTTTACTCTATTTTCATTTTATTTTGTTTTAAATTGTTTTAAATTGTTTTTATTTTGATTTTGTTTTGTTTTATTTTGATTTTCCAGAAAACAAACAGGAAAAAAAAACACAAAGCAAAAATCACACACAAAAGCAAAAGCAGAAAACAAACACAAAACTAAAACAACAAAACATGAAGCAAAAAGCAACATTCAAAAGCAGAAAACAAAAAGCAAAATTCAAAAAATCAAAAGCAGAAAACAAACACAAGACAAAGCAAAAGCAGAAAACAAAAAATAAGAAACATAAAGCAAAATTTAAAAAAAGCAAAAGCACAAAACAAACACAAAACCAAGAAAGAAAAGCAAAAAGTAAAAAGCAAGAGCGCAAAGCAAACACAAAAACACAAAGCAAAAAGTAGAAAACCACAAACACAAAAGATACGTGAGGCAAAGTCCAGAGAAACGTTTCTCATGAAAATGATTCTTATTCACAAGTGGATTAAACGAGTTTTGTAACTTGACGACTCATATAAACCATAAATAAATAGGCCAACGAGATATTAAAATAAGTTTATGTTCGACCCTCACTATTATGTGTCAGAAAACTGTATCATAATGATGGTCATTATAACACTCTTTTTCTTTATGATACAGTTTCTCCAGCCAATCAGAGCTCGTTCATTGACCAATTAGGTAACGATACCTTCGCGCATGCGCTCAAAATCCAACATGTCGGACATAAACACAACATCGAACTATAATAAATTACCGACATGGAATACGCACCGTCCATATGTTCGCGTAAATAAACTGGCGAATATGAGACAAGAAATAGCACTGTACCTTAGAATCACCAACACTAATTTCTACACAGCGCATTTTCTTGAAACGACTCCGGTGACAATATTAGTGAGGGGCGGCAGATGTAAACATATGGCATTGCAAGCTCACGGAATGCATGCGTCGGTCGGCCAGAGTGCTTGGAACATGGAGATATGCTACCTAGCGCACCACCCGATCACAAAATTCTAGTTACTGAACAGATATTTATGTTAAAACATGTAATAAAGTTATAATTATCGTCGAACATAAACAGTCGTATGCAACTCGCCTATAATGGTAATTAAGACACTCGTATGGAAATTATAAAACTCGCTAAAGCTCGTTTTATAAACATACTCGTGTCTTAATTATAGCCATTATAGGCTCGTTGCATAATGTACTATTAAACCATTTAAGACTCATTATACACTGTACACACTACATCCTACAACCTACAACTATGCATAATGAATTATTCAAGGTGGCTTTGGTGGCGTAGTCGGTAGCATGCTGAGCTTCTATGCCCAAGATAACGGGTTCAAACCCGGCCGAAGCCGTCGGATTTTTTTAAGAGCGTTAAAATCCCTCAGTATGCCTTCCTTCGGAGGGGAAGTAAAGCCGGCGGTCCCATGTCATAGATTTATGGCATGTTAAAGAACCTTCCACTAATTGCACCTGTGTGAAGCTAAATTGGATAGGTTAAGAATGTAAACAACGCTCTTAGGTTTCTATGTTCGTTGCCAAGAGCCGACTGCGGTGATGTCTAGTAGCTAAGTTCTGAACTTGGCCTAGTAATCGTTGACGGTGGCGCTTGGCTGCAAAAGAAGGAACTATTTGAAAAATTCTAAGTTGCAGTACTTAAATTAAAAAAAAAACAGATAACACACACTAATACAGTCATCACAATGAACACCGGTTATCAGACAGATTCTACACACACCCAAAGTACACGGGGCTACATGACTGCCTTGTCGCAGCCCCTAAACTTAAGAATCAACCGAATTATTCAAATTAACTTCAACTGATATTAATATTCAAGACTTAAATTTTCTCCTAATAAATCATGAAACATTGCTGTTCTAAAGCTGAAGTCGAAACATTTGTTGGAAAATGATGGCCACAATATAAATTGGAAAAGTGACAAAATTTTGGAAAATTTAATTTAAATCATAAAATTATACGAAATTGGTTTAAAAATATCATAACTAGTAAAACTCAGTTTAGTCTAGTTTTGAACTGTAAAAAGAACTTGCGCCCTTCAGCATGGTGCCTATTGGGCTTATTGGTTGATTGGCTGATAGTTGAATCTTTAAGCCAAATTTCGGGGAGTTTTCATTGCCGAAGTTCTACTGTTTCTAAAAATCAAATATACCTACATAAGCCTACTTGACGTAATGTATTGGATAAAATTTAAAATAATTTGAAACTGAAAACATTACCGGTAACAGTTAAAGTGTAAAAATAAAATAGAAATAAAAATCATGAAAATAAAATTACAATAATAAAAGAAATATAAAAATTTTAAATAATAATAATGACGCCGCAAAGAAGACACTGGGGTTGGCAAAGAGGAAAAGAGAAATCTGGTGGAACGAACACTGCGATGTAGCTCTCAGTAAGAGGTCTGAGGAATGGAGAAGATGGAAATCTTCTGGAAAAAGGGAACACTTGGAACAATTCAGACAACAGAGGAAAGAAACATCCAGAATTTTCCGTAGGACCAAGCGATCTTTTGAAGCAGCACAGTTAGAAAATCTTCAGAGCAACATCGTTAAACACAACTCCAGAGACTTTTACCAGACATTCAAAAACAAACTTAAGGGTTACCAAGCCCCAAGTATGAGTTTTAGAAATGAGCAGGGAAAAATTGGACTGAACAACCATGAAAACTGCGAAATACTAGCTGGATACTTTCAAGATCTTTTGAACTGTCCAACCCCCACTTCTAGATTAGAAATAGCAGACTCACCAGAAATCTCAAAAGAGGATGCACCACCAACAAAAGAAGAGATCAGGGATGTCATCAAGAACCTAAAGAACAACAAAGCAAGTGGAGAAGATTCGATAACAGCAGAAATGATTAAATGGGCTGAGCCAGAAATTCTAGACGACCTTCACAGAATCCTTGGTGCAGTCTGGGAAACCGAGAAAATTCCAGAAGAATGGAAAACAGCGCTGATCCATCCGCTCCACAAGAAAGGGGATAAGCAAGACGTGAACAACTACAGAGGTGTGTCCCTCCTTTCAATTGCTTATAAAATTCTCTCCAAGATTCTTCTAAACAGAATAGAAGATACGCTGGACAAACAACTAGGCGAGTACCAAGGAGGGTTTAGGAAAGGACGCTCCTGTGTTGAGCAGATCTTCAACTTGAAATCAATAATCCGTCACAGACTGCTGAGTAATAAGAAAATTGTGGTATCCTTCATAGACTTTAAAAAGGCATTTGATTCAGTGGACAGAGAGACCTTAGACAGGATCCTAAGGGAATTTGGAATCAAAACCAAACTAGCAAATATAGTCAAAGAGACCCTAACAAACACAACTTCCAGGGTGAAGTTCATGGGAGAGCTTTCTCGGCCGTTCGAAATTAAGACAGGAGTCAGGCAAGGGGATGGCCTATCACCAATCCTTTTCAACTGTGTCCTAGAGAAGGTTGTGAGAATTTGGAACTCGGAATTGGAGAGTCGAGGAATAAACCCAATCTGCCTCGGGAGGAAGTCGGTAGGAATTAAAGTCAACTGCCTGGCGTTTGCAGATGATTTTGCAGTACTATCGGAAACCACGGAAGAAGCAGTCATACAAATCAACCTCTTGGAAAAGATCGCTAGCCAAACAGGACTAAGGATATCAGTTGAAAAGACAAAATTTATGACAAATGACAAACATGGACCAAAGTTCCTTGACACGGAGATAGGACGGATTGAAAGGGTAAAAAAGTTCAAGTACCTAGGAGAGACTATACAGGAGAATGGGTTAGAAAAAGCAGCTGTTGGAGATCGAATTATAAAAATGGAAAGAGCGTATGGATTAACAAAAAATATCTACAACAAAAAGTGCATCTCCTGGAATGCCAAAATAAGGCATTATAACACTGTCGTAAAAACAGAGTGCCTCTTTGCCAGTGAATGCCTCTCGATGAACTATAGCCTCGAAAAGCTAGAAGTCATGGAAAGGAGAATTCTTAGAAAAATCATGGGTGCAGTTCAGACTGAAGATGGATGGAGACTGAGAAGCAACGGAGAAGTCTACCAGAACGTGGAAAGAATCTCCGCGTCTATGCGGAAGAGAAGGCTGACATTCCTCGGACATCTCTATAGAATGAACGACCATAGATTAACTAAACAAATATTCGACTATCTCTGGAAGAAAAAGACCACCACAACATGGATTAAGGAAGTTAGGAAAGATTTGGAAAAGTTAAACATCACAGAATCTCAAATGCTAGAAAGAAATGTATTTAAGAGCAAAGTGAACAATCTGGAAGGGTTTCAAGATGAAGGAAGACCTAAGAGAAGTGGACGAACTTGGACAGAAGACCAAAGAAAAAATGCCAGTGAACGCATGAAGGAATATTGGAGACAGAGGAAACTCCAGGCAAAGAATAAGAAAAAGAAATAAAGTTGTTGCGTGATCCTAAGTGGTCAATTCGCTTGAAAAAAAAAATAATAATATCGTATGGCCTCGGATGCTGGGTGCAAGCATTGTTATTTGACACCCAGAGGGTAGCTTGCATTTAGAATTTCGTTGTTTCTTGAAGCACTATGACAGTCAAGGAGGTTAGATATCTAAGCTCCATGAACACTATAGTAGAGAAATGAGAAACTTTGTGTTGGCGGAAACTCCCGAGATTAATTTTGCCATTATGAACACGGCCTAATGAATTCAAATGGGTTCTTTGACATGCCAACATCGCATGGCATGGTGTCGTAATATTTGCTGCCGCTCAAAAATCACTTATCACGGCCAGGAGCGAACCTGCAAGCTTGGGGTTAGTAGACCGACACGCTATCCACTCACCCACCGTGGTAAGCTCATTTAAAATAATGAACATCACTATTTATTTATTTACACTGTTTACGTCCACATTGGAGCACCAAAAATCAAACCTTATACACAAAGTCTTCAAATACTACAGTAAGTTCAGTTCTTAATTCTTGATAATTTTTTTCCTTTCCCAATACTTCTTCATTCTGAAAGATCTTGCAGCCCGTTCTTCGGCAGATATAACATATTGCTTACGCTGTGAAATTTTGAATGTTAGTCAACTGTATTTGTTATTCAGAAGCCGTTTCTCCTATGTTCAATTTGAAGCTTAGTAATTTTCAATTCGTCTAAATCCATTTGTATTTCTTTAAACCATGTGATTTTTGTTTTACTATTCCGAAAGAAGTCAAAAAGTTGTTTCAAGAGTCTAGTATTTGGCAAGCGGGATATGTGTCCAAAAAACGCAATCCTTCGTTTTCACATCGTGTCAATGATAGATTCATTTTCCTTGTAAAGTATTGAATTGGGCAAAAGTCTCCACTGACCCTCAACCTGGTGTTTTTATTGAGTATTGTCCGAAGAATCTGTCTATCAACCTTCTGTAGTTTGAACATCACTATAAAAAAAATGAAAATAATTGTAAAAATCAGTTCAAAATTAGTTAATTAATTAATTCAATAAAAAATATCAAAATTAAATCTATAAGAACATAAATTAAAAATTAGTATATAAACATTAAAATTAGAGAAACAAAAGGTAACACTATTAATAAATATAATATACTCTGTGAGCTACCAGAAAGGGATTGACAGTTATCGCCTCGCCATGTGGTCTGAGAACGAGGTTGCCAAACTGCTCGCTCCTACCGCGCACTCGTGGGCAAATGAGTTACTGCAGTACATTCAACTCGCTATAATATATTTAATAATATTTTTTCAGTGATAAGCTACAGAATTATTTAGAATCTAGAATAGTTGCTACAGATGTAGAATATACATTATCTCCTTATTTTTTGCGATAATAGTAACGGCTTTAAGAAAACGCTGAGTTCGATAACTTACAATAATGTTAGCCTGCATTTTTTTCTGTGACAATCTACTGCTTCAGGCTTAAAAGAGGATTTTGCTCCTATATTGCGAACGAAATAGTTAGGCCAGGTTTACACTTAAACCCGAGAAATATTTATTCACATGCTTTCAACTTGTTTTTCTTACAGCTTATTAAGTACCGTATGTTCGAGTAGAAGGTCTCGGCATTTCATCAGCTCTCACTACCATTATTGCTATACGCACCAGTCATAACGCTGTCAGTAATCTTGTTAGTTTTCATTGTGGCATCATTAACATTCATCAAGTCGGCTACTTAGCTTAACGTCTCAAGCTACGCCTTAACTTTGGAGAGAGGAATTTGTTACTCAAAGCAAAATCATGTTTAAGAAAACACACACACAAAAAGTGAACTGTCAGTTCAGAGATTTAAAAAAAGGAAACTTACAATTTGAAGGATAGCATCAAGGACCTTCACACTGGTAGCTAGATGATGGGTGACCCACTAAGACTGACATTACTGGAAATTCTCGTTGCAGGTGTATCCGTAGATTTATTTCCAACTAGTCATTTTAAACGAAGGTTCAGGTAGGTAGTTATTGGAGTTTGACACATTTATTTTGACTTTCTTCGAGCTGGAATCTCTCCTTGCAGATCTTCACTACTGTATTCTTATTGATGTTTAGGGCATCAGAAGTTCTCTCGATAACTTTACTAAAAGGCACTAAAGGAACGCCGTTATCTCTCTCCTTCTCGAAATATTCCCGTAAAGTACATACCAATTCACGGAACTGACCTCGCAGAACGATTCCTCGCCCAGTGGTTTTCAGTTTACCCTTTCCCTTAGCCAACGTACCCTCCTTCGACATAACAAAATATAATAAGAAAATAGACTGTTAATGTCAATGAAAACTGAATCAAGTCACAAATATAAGTTTCTAATTACTTTTAACTACTGCTGTTCTACTCTACAGTACTACACAAACAATTATTAAAGCACTATTATTATCATTAAAGCACCAACATTCGGTTAGAATAACAAGCGTTCACACTGTACAAGTCAGAGACACAGCTAACCATGCACTGACGCACGTGGGCTGTGATATTGCAACGCAGAGAATTATGACATCAACTATGCGATCATGGATTGGTCAAGAGGCAGAGAGGTGATGACTGAGGTGAAACATCCGGCCAAATGTCAATCCTATTCAGGCAGCTCCCAGAGTATAATTAAAAACCAGGATATTGAAACACTATTTGATTACTTTTTGAAAAATAAAATCAATAATAATTGGTTCAAAGAAGTTGAGGATGATTTGGAAGAATTGGGTATAACTCAGCAACAAATCAAAGACAGAGAAGAGGATTTTGAAGAAAAAAAGCATAAGTCTCAAACTAATAACAGTTGAACGGAAACAATATACTATATCGGACACACAAAGGGCTTCCAGGTCGGAGAGGATGAGAACGTTCTGGGAGGAGAAATAGAAGAAATTTATTCAAATGTATTGATTGAAGTGCTCCCATGTGGGCGTAAAATATCATCATCATCATCATCTTCCTTCCAAGTATTGGGCCAAATGTCCCATTACGGTCTTGCACTTTCCCTCCATCTCTTCATCGGACGTCCTATCGATCTATTTCCCCGTGGCTGGTAGCGAAGGATCTCCTTTGGTAATCTTCCAGGTTCCATCCTTTGGACATGATGCTTCCAGTTCTCTTGGTAGTCACAAATGTATGTAGTTATTGGTTTCACTTTTAGTTCCTTCAGCACATCCTCGTTTCTCTTATGATCCCATTTAATATAGCCTGCTGTTCGGCGCATAAAGGTCATTTCACGTGCTGTGAGTCTGGAGATGTCCTGAGATCTTATTGTCAATGCCTCGCTGCCATAGCATAGGGTTGGTCTGGCTAATGTGTTATACAAACGCAAGCGTGTATGCCTTTGGACAAGAGATGGCTTCATGACGTTGTTCTGGTATAATTAGTTATTTTTGCAGTTATGTCTCGTTCTTCTTGAAAAGATAAGTGATATCCTAAATACTTGAATTCGTTAACTCTTTCTAAAATTTTACCATCCAGACAAATTTTACTGGGGATATGGTCCTTACCCTTAAAGGCCATTACTTTAGTCTTTTCAGTAGAAATGCACATGCTGAATTTTGATGCCACTTTCTGGAGGTTGAATACTGACCACTGCAGATCATCTTCAGATGCTGCTACCAATGCAACATCATCAGCAAATAGTATAGCGTCTACATTTCTTAGATGCCTGCTGATAGGTATTGAACCATGCCTTTCACACCTCCATTCCTTTATTATAGCATCCATGTAGATTATGAATAGCAATGGAGAGAGTCCACAGCCTTGTCTTACCCCCCTGCTGATTGGCTTCCACTCGGATTTATGATTACTTAACCTTACTGCAATAAGAGTACCACTATACATGTTGTAAATGTTATCAATTAACTGTTGGGGGACACAATCCCTGGCCAATATGTCAATAAGTCTGTTTCTATCAACAAAATCAAAAGCTTTCTTAAAATCAACAAATGATATGTGTGTTTCCAAATTGAACTCCCTGCGTTTTTCGATCAAAATTTTTAAGGTGAAGTAGGCATCTGCGACCTTTTCTAAACCCATGTTGTTCATTCCCTATCACCTCAGAGTAATGTTTCAGTAATTTTTCTTTAACAATATTTGCCAAAAATTTGTATCCAGAGTTTAGTATACTTATTCCTCTATAATTTTCCAAATCTTTAATATTTCCTTTCTTATGAAGAGGAACTACTATTGCCTTTTGCCAATCTTCTGGAGGCCTGTTACCCGTCCAGATTAAATTCAATAATCTGAGAAATCTTTTCTTGAAGGCATCGCCTGAATATTTCAACATTTCTGCATTTATTGAATCTTCTCCAGGGGTTTACATTTCGAAGTTTCCTCAAGACCTGTTCTAATTCTTCGAGTGTAATATATGTAAAATATGTAAATAAATAAATAATAATTAAAATAAATTAAAATGTAATGACACATAAAAATCAAAAATAGTTTTGCCCTATAAAGGGTTAAATTGTATTTTAGTTTTCTGTTTTTTTTTTAATAATCTAGTATCTATTATTCATTAAAATTATGCAGTTTTTAAATATTTTGCATGCGATATTTACTAGTTATTTAAATTTGATTGGTTTTACCCAAACCAATCTCCAATATAACTAGGGTTTGCTTCTGGAGGGGGGTGAGGGCTCTGAAAGCGAATATACGATCTTGAAGTTTCAAAACCTCCTATCTACATTTTTTCGTGTTTGATTTGATTAGCATTTGATATGTTGTATTTTCACTTGTTGTTTGAGTGTTCAGTCTTTTGACTGGTTTGATGCAGCCCTCCATGCCTCCCTGTCCTGAGCTAATCGTTTCATCTCTACATAGCTTTCACACCCTACATCTGAGGCAATCTGTTTAACATATTCTAACCTTGGTCTACCCCTACAGTTCTTGTCCTCGACCCTTCCTTCCATAACTAAGCTTGCTATTCCTGGGTGTTTTAGTATATTTCCTACCAACCTATCTCTTCTCTTCATTAGCGGTCGCCAGAAACATCTCTCCTCTCCCACTCGTATTAATACCTCTTCATTTCTGACCCTATCTACCAATCTGAACTTCATCATTCATCTGTAGCCTCACATTTCAAACGCCTCAACTCTCCTTTTTTCTGCTACACCAATAGTCCAAGTTTCACTTCCATAGAGCACCACGCTCCAGACAAAGGCTTTCAAAAATGACTTCCTAATACCTAAATCTGTCTAGTGTATCTTCTTCCACTCAGCCACTTGCATCAAGAGCTTCTTTATCAGCCTCTTGTCATTCATGCAAAAAACATGTCTGAAGAAAGTCAAGTCTTCTTTCCCTGATCGCATCCATAATCTTTCCCACCTTGTTATGCACATCACTATCCTTCCTTAGCTGCCACACTTCTGTTTTGATCTTTCTCCTTATTCTTCTTTTTAGCTTCTCGAGTTCTTTCTTCCAGCACTTTTTTCTCAGGCTCAACTTTTCGGACATGAAAAGAATCTGATTTTACAACAGTCTGCTATAGAGCATCCAGCGTTTAGAAAAGACTATGGGTCTTATGGGCTCTTACTTTTAACGGATCCCTCCCCCTACACTGGTTTTGTTACCTCACCTTTTATCATGAAGGAACTCTGAACACATATTTTTCGTCATAATAGCTTCCTACAATAATCTGCCAATTGATTACCTTTGTTATTGCATAAAAGTATCGTTTATATTACGTCTAGTGATTTAAACATTTTCGAGGTTAGCACGCTGGAAAGAAGAGGCTCGTCCAGTGCTGCATGCTCGCCCGGAGTGGAGCACGTGCTCAGTTCCGCCGGCAACATAAGTTCTGAAGCACTATCAGTCATTGGTGTTATTGTTGTGTGTCTGTTTTATTTTCTGTTCGATCGAATCAGGGCTGCCGACAGTTGGGTTCGAACCCACTATCTCCCGAATGCAAGCTCACAGCTGCACGCCCCTAACCGCATGGCTAACTCACTACAATATTACAAATATTAATCTAAACAAAACAACAAGAATAAAATTGAAAGAAACTAAATTATAGTCTAACTAATAACGGGAAAAAAAAGTGATGATCAACAGTATTGTTGATGTAAAAGTTGTTAACATACAGTACATCCGAGAAGAAAGGAAGTGTTGTGCTCTCGACATCTGTCAATCAGTAATGCGTCATATCACAATGAAATGAATGTCGTTATTGGTTCTCTTTGCGTACGGTATCCTTAATAATGGTCAAATCCGTTAACACCTGCAAACCTGCTCCTTCCTGTGCGTGTTCTACTTCAGGTAACTGCTGGGGTTGAGTTGTCTCGCTAACGTATGAAAGGACAGTACTCAAAGCGGGTGAACATAACGTATGACGTCAGCGCTACCTCTGCGTAGAGTTAGCAACACTGTCGCCATAAGGCTCCACAGTCTTTTCTAAACGCTGGATGCTCTATAGTATATCTTGGCTCCCTATGATAATGTTTTCTTGCTGGAAGTCACAATAGTATTCATTTAGGCTGTTTTTCACGTCTAGCCATTCTCTTAAGTATAGTTACAGTAGTTATTGTAGTTTTCAAGGGGCGAAACAGCGAGGTCATCTGCCCCTTTATCCTAAGTATTTAAAAGTTTCAACCCTTTGAATACTACCTTACACTGTTCTTTTTGTGGGTGGACTATTCTTAATGTTAGTGATGCACTTAGTCTTTTCAGTTGAGATATGGAGTCCTGCTTCAATTCAATGTTCTGCTAATTCCAAGCAGTCTAAACCAGTCTGGTTTCAGTTCCTCTTAACCCGAGTCCACTCTTGACTTCCTTTCTTTGAGGGCTTTTCTCCATTGCCTGAAGACCTTTTCTGATAATGAGATAGCCTAGGTGATTAGACTCTGTGGTTTAAAATCCAATATTTTGAATTGTAAATTTTCTCAATCCCAGACAACTTGTACAGGCACATCTGGCTGGCCAAAATACAATTCATTTGGTTCTTTAGCCTACAGATCTTTACTATACTCCAAAACTGATCTTGTCCTACTTTTGTATCAGTTGATGGGATAGCGTTCACATCCTTCACCGCACAAAGTGCTTGCCACGGTGGGTGAGTGGATGACAATTTCAATGGGTTAAGTGGTCTCCGCCCAATCAATACAACTTGTATTGATTGGGCGGAGACCACTTAACCCATTGAAATTGTCATTGTACACGTCAATACGGACCTTGCGAAATGGATAATCTTCCAATTAATCTTGGGTGAGTGGATAGCGTGTCGGTCTACTAACCCCAAGATTGCAGGTTCGCTCCTGGCCGTGGTAAGTGATTTTTTGAAAGGCGGCAAAAATAGGACACGCATGTCATACGATGTTGGCATGGCAAAGAACCCATTTGAATTCAGTAGGCCGTGTTCATAATGGCAAAATTAATCTTGGGAGTTACCGCCAACACAAAGTTCCTAATTTCTCTACTAGAAAGTGCTATAGTGTTCAAGGAGCTTAGATATCTAACCTCCTTGACTTTCATAGTGATTCAAGGAACAACGAAATTCGACATGCAAGCTACCCTCTGGGTGTCAAATTACAAAGCTTGCACCTGGCACCCGAGGCCATACGATATTATTATTATTATTACCACACAAAGTACACACACACTCCTGTGTTACCTCATGGAAATGTGTCGTCGCACATAGTTTGTGGTGATATCCATCAACCACTAAACTTATGATATGCCTTAATTCTTAATGTTGGCAATAACCGTCAGTTTGAGTACGGACACCAACTCGTACCCACCCAGGATTAAGGCTGCTGCAATGTCAGCCAAATCGTCGGGAAACAATCACCGATAGAAGACGCGTCTCCATCCTGTAAGCCTAGATGATAAACTAGACACTGGCCTACGATCTAAACTTGTACATAGTTATGAATTTAGTGTTTTGTAGCAAGGTCTTTGTGCAATATTACTGTATATGTAGCAAGTAGAACTTAAATAATATAAATTTGCTTGTCATATTATTTAAGCCCTGGGTTCAATTCCCGGCCCGTTCAGAAATTTTAGAAATCAGCGTAAGGGCTGGAACGGGATGCACTCAGTCTCGTGAGGACAGTTGAGTAGTTGTCTGATCGGAGAGTCAGTGCCCCAGTCAAGAAAGCCAAGGTTAACGGCCGAGAGGACCCAAAGTGCCGATCATGCATCACCCCACAATCTGTCGACCTACAGGGCTGGGCAACAGTAGCTTGGTAGGCCAAGGCCCTTCAGAGGCTAAGTGTCACAGAGGTGGGGGGAGCAAACTAAGACAGAGAAGAACCTAACATACAGATATCAAAGTATGCATTATTATATACTAGCTGAAGTACCCGTTCTTCGAAAGTCTTTTAGTACTTGCTGGCCTAAATCATTAATATACCGGTATATAATCAAACATTCCTAATGTAGTTATGTTATTTCCATGTTACCAACTACATGTGTAGACTACATGCATTTTCACTCACCAAATTATTAATCAGAGGTAGGAAAGTGAAAATCCTTACCCTGCTTTCAGTCGACCGACCGGGTCAGGGAATGGAATGAACGAAATCCCCATCTAACAGCAAGGATATGAACTGTGCCGGCTGCTGAAGCCTGTCGCACTCCCCTGGGGCAATGATTAAATTAATGACGCATGAAATTAAATGATAGTGGAGATTGTTGCTGGAATGAAATTGTGACAGGGAAAACCGGAGTACCCGGAGAAAAGCCTGTTACCTCCGCTTTGTAGGTGAGAAAGTGCGTTTAAATATTGGAAATAAATATCGGCTTCTATGTAGTAAAAGTTAAATAACCTGTCTTAAATATTGAACACCTATCGTTTAACGTCTTCATACTATATTTAAACATATAAACATTATGCTAAAAATACATCAAACTTGATAGCAATTATCATATCCGCAATAAGTAATATTGCGGAAACTACGTACCATGCCATGATATAGAGTAACAGTAACGGAACAAACTTCAGTCATCCCAAGTAATAATAACAAAAACAAATTAATCACAGAAAAATTTTCTAAATTTATGCCGTGTCTTGTGCAAGGTGTATGAGCCGATCACCCAGCACCATGTCATGACATTCAAATCGTTCCCACGTAAGTCCAATTTTTCAGGGCAGTACTTAAGATTAATTTTTTGTTAAATAGGGTCCAAAATTTCAACCACCGAATGATTTCATTTCAGGTCCGTGGAGCTGTTAGTACAAGATAGCACATCCACTTAATGGGTCAATGCAAATTTCAAGTCAATTAGTTGAACGAGTTGTCCCTGATTTCACATCTATAGCCACATGCCAGCGCACTTTCAAACAAAGTGCTGGAATCAAAGTTTCCACTTCGTCATCATTTTACCCACCAATATTGCAAGCTATTGGGTCATGGACACTAACAAAATGCTCATTGATTTTCTTGACACACAAGTGATTATGACTATGCATTTTAACCATCGCACACTAAACAAGAATGTTCATAATAGCGATTACATATTTAAGTGGCTGTAAACAGCAGTAATGTTTTAATTGTTCATAAGTGTGTCATGTTTTAATTTTTTAATAGTTTTTATAGTGTTTTAATATCAGTGTATTATATGTTTCGACATGGACAAGGTCAATTTGGTCTGTGTAATGATGTTTCCTATTATTAATGTAAAGGGCTGAAAAAGTAACTGACATAAATTCCGAAACATGTACCCATGAGACGCTAACTTAAAATTAAATGTGTGTTGATTAGGCGGAAACTTTGCAACTTGTTATATTCAATTCTAAATGTCAACAAGGAACCTGCAATGGATTCTTCTTCGAATATAGTCATAAATGTTATGGTACACATAGCACACACGAAATTTGGTTGAAATCCAAATGATAGTATAGAAGTTACATGTATTTAAAGTTGGACCTCTCAGCAGGCTTAGTGTCATGTTGGTAGCACTGACGTATATATGTTACTCCAAATTAATATAGAAATTCAGGTACTATACGTGTGCATAGTTTAAAGCTGTCGGCTTGCATACTTTCTGATATATGGATATTTGGATTTTAAAAATTGAGAGCATTTATTAACAGTTGGCAGCCCTGGTGGTGCTTAAGAATACGCTCAGTCATATCTGTTCATGTACACATAGCACATACGTAATTTAGTTGAATTCCAATTGACAATGTAGAAGTTATATGCATTTAAAAATTGGACATATCAACAGCCTTATAATCATTTTGCCACCACTGCCATGTATGGCCTCCTGGAAATTAAACTGCAATATTATTATCTACACGTGTGCCAATTTTGAAATAGCTACCATTCATACCTTCCAAGATATCCAACATGAACCTCAAATCTTGATTGCGATTTTTCAGCAGTTGGTAGCACTGACATCATTTTCAAATATGGCCGTGAGATATTCAGGTATAGATCTTTACTCCTACCAAAGTTTGTTTCGATTACTGCAGCCGTTTAGGAGTTGATGGCGGCGGGGGGGGGAGACACGCACACAGACAGACAGACACACATTTGACCGATTTCATAAGTCTACTTTTTCCTCACTTTTGCAAATTGTGAAAAGTAGGCTAAAAATGAAAAAATGAGTTAATGGCAGAATATGTTACTAGGAGGGTATACGCACATTTTAGTGCTGAGACCAGGCACGAAACGTCCTCCTATAATGGTCAGGCATTACGTTGAATTTCGTCTTTAGTTCAAAAACCAGTTAAATGACACCGCATGGCTGGTTTCTGCAGTAAACTGTTGGTTTATTTTGTGATGCGCCGCACCTTGCCGGTTGGCGCTGCTGTTCTGAATCCAGAATCTCTACTGATAACAGATCTTGCTCCTGACTTACCCACCCAGATGGTCTACCCTTCAGGAAAAATAAGTTTATAAATATGATTCATTAGGCATACTTACCAAATTTATTAGTTAGAGTTACACGTAAAAATATTCTTTGATTCAAAAGCATATAAATATTCTAAAATATTATATTGTAGCCTGAATATTTCTGTAGCCTACAATGTTAGTCTGAGCCCTACGTTATTTTTAGCCTACTTTCGATTTTTGCAAAAAATGAAAGTAGACTTATGAGATCAACACAGGGCGAAAAAAGTGTGTCTGTCTGTGTGTGTGTATGTGTGTGTGTGAGTCTGTGTGTGTGTCTGTGTGTGTGTGAGTGTGTGTACTCTGAATGTCTGTCCCCCCCTATCAATTCGAACACGGTGAATGCGAATTGAACGAAATTTGGTACAAAGGTAGCACTAGCAAAGGACACCTCAGTGTCATATTTTATATCGCCGCCATCTTGACGGAAACGTAATGGCGGCCACACAAATGTTCAAAGCTAAAATCAAATTACGACTAACCTAATCATCCGATCTCTACCAAATTTTGCAACAACATACCTTTATGGGGGGGAGCATCCTTTGACCAAACCAATAGGCCATAAGCTTAATAGTTTGCGGATGGCGGCCATCTTTGTGTGAAAATCGATTCCCCCTATTAATTCGAACACGGTGCAACCGAATGGAACGAAATTTGGTACAGAGGTAGTACTAACAAAAGGCACCTCAGTGTCATGTTTTATATCGCCGCCATCTTGACGGAAACGTAATGGCGGCCACACAAATGTTCAAAGCTTAAATCAAATTACGACTAACCTAATCATCCGATCTCTACCAAATTTTGCAACAACATACCTTTATAGGGGGAGCATCATTTGACCAAACTAATAGGTCATCAGCGTAATAGTTTGCGGATGGCGGCCATCTTTGTGTCAAAATTGATTCCCCCTATTAATTCGAACACGGTGGAACCGAATGAACGAAATTTGGTACAGAGGTAGCACTAGCAAAGGGCACCTCAGTGTCATGTTTTATATCGCCGCCATATTGACAGAAACGTAATGGCGGCCACACAAATGTTTAAAGCTTAAATCAAATTACGACTAACATAACCATCCGATCTCTACCAAACTTTGCAACAATATACCTTTATGGAGGGAGCATCTTTTGACCAATCTAATAGGCCATTAGCCTAATAGTTTGCGGATGGCGGCCATCTTTATGTCAAAATTGATTCCCCCTATTAATTCGAACACGGTGGAACCGAATGAACGAAATTTGGTACAGAGGTAGCACTAGCAAAGGGCACCTCAGTGTCATGTTTTATATCGCCGCCATATTGACAGAAACGTAATGGCGGCCACACAAATGTTTAAAGCTTAAATCAAATTACGACTAACATAACCATCCGATCTCTACCAAACTTTGCAACAATATACCTTTATGGAGGGAGCATCTTTTGACCAATCTAATAGGCCATTAGCCTAATAGTTTGCGGATGGCGGCCATCTTTATGTCAAAATTGATTCCCCCTATTAATTCGAACACGGTGGAACCGAATGAACGAAATTTGGTACAGAGGTAGCACTAGCTAAGGGCACCTCAGTGTCATGTTTTATATCGCCGCCATATTGACAGAAACGTAATGGCGGCCACACAAATGTTTAAAGCTTAAATCAAATTACGACTAACATAACCATCCGATCTCTACCAAACTTTGCAACAATATACCTTTATGGAGGGAGCATCTTTTGACCAATCTAATAGGCCATTAGCCTAATAGTTTGCGGATGGCGGCCATCTTAATGTCAAAATTGATTCCCCCTATTAATTCGAACAAGGTGGAACCGAATGAACGAAATTTGGTACAGAGGTAGCACTAGCAAAGGGCACCTCAGTGTCATGTTTTATATTACGTTTCCGTCAAGATGGCGGCCACACAAATGTTCAAAGCTTAAATCAAATTACGATTAGCCTAATCATCCGATCTCTAGCAAATTTAGCAACAACATACCTTTATGGAGGGAGCATCCTTTGACCAAACTAATAGGTCATCAGCCTGATATTTTGCGGATGGCGGCCATCTTTGTGTGAAAATCGATTCCTCTTATCAATTCGAACACGGTGAAACCGAATGGAACGACATTTGGTACAGAGGTAGCACTAGCAAAGGGCACCTCAGTGTCATGTTTTATATCACCGCTATCTTGACGGAAACGTAATCGTGGCCACCCAAATGTTAAAAGCTAAAATGTATTTACGACCAACCTAATAATCTAGTCTCTACCAAATTTTGCAACACCATATCTTTATGTGGGAAACATATTCAGACCAAACTGCAAGAACATCAACCCAATAGTTTGCAGATGGTGGCCAAGTATGTGTGCAAATCGATTCCCCCTATCAATTCAAACACGGTGAAACCGAATTGAACGAAATTTGGTACAGAGGTAGCACTAGCAAAGGGCACCTCATATTCATGTTTAATATCCCTATAGCACGTTGTATTTCAACAAGCTACTACAACCAACATTCAATCATACTCCTTGAAAAGGACAAAGAGTTATAACAATACCCATGCATTTAGGAGAAAGTAGGCTATATGTTCTTTACTGAACATCTTGTTTGTTATTGATTGTTATAGGTTTCCATCAATATCAAGAAGATACGAGGCCTAAATGCCCTAAAACCTCACCTGATGGGATATGAACACTTTTATCACAGCATTTTACAATAGCCTACTACAGAGACATAATGTGCTGTGGAGTTAGTTTATCAGGATTGATTATCTACTGTCATGATAAGCAGGCATTGCTGATGACATTCTTTTAATAATTATATTTGTAACAGCAATGTAGTCTACCTAATTAAAATATTTTCTTTGCCCACAAATATGTGTTTTATGACAAAATCCTTTCAAACTTCGAGAATTATTCCATAAAAATAGGTTTGCAACACTCATTTATTGCAGAAACCAGTTAAGTGGAAAATTTTTTGGATTTTTTTACAGCAAAGTTAATAAGCACAAAATATTTTTCTTTAGATAAAAAATATTTAAAGATATAATACTTTCAAGCTAAAACATTAAAACCACTACCAAAACATTTAGTCTGATGCTAGACAATTTTTTTTTTTCATTTTCCCACAATTGATAGACTTGGCGCTTGACTGGTTTCTGAAATAATCGATTCAATTAGTGTGAGCCTTCCATTTAGGGGAGTTCACCCATGTCCTAACTTCTATAACTTTTCTGCCCTTGGTGCATTGAAGTCCATCACGGTTGTTCCATTATCCTAAAGTTTTTATCACCTTTTTTTCCCATACATTTAATCACCTTCTTTATTCTCACTAATCAATGTTTGAGCATACTGTATTTTTGAATCAATACAAAATAATTGCATTAATTATTGTTACCATCAATTGTCCTTCATTACATGAAGGGAATCATATTTTCTTTACTGATTTACTGCATGTTTGTTTTGAAGATAATGTGATGCTTTGATTTGTTTAAACTGCATCTTTCAGGTGGAATAAAGCTCCTACTGCCATGCTTGATATGGAGTATGCTAATATTGAACATTGTGGGCGACTGGGTCCAAGTCTCGGTGAGGGCCCCTACTGCAACCACCGTCACTACCAAGCCATTGCCTTCAAATGAATCCCACGGATATCAAACACAAAATAATTCTGTTCCTGAATCTAAAAATGTGCAGCAGATGGCTTCTCCTCCTCATTCTGATGTATCATTTGACAAGGCCCATAAAACACATGATTTAACTCTGCTGACTTTGGAAGGAATTAATGCATCTGCAACAAGATCGGATTTCAATGAACTTCCTGTTAGTATGCTGAAAACAGTGCACTACACATTACTACAAAAAACTCCACAAACAGTGAAAGGGAAAATGAAATACCTCCAGCAGCTAAAAGAAAGGCTGTATAACTATATCGGTAAGCACAGTAGTTTTATTAGTTATTCCACTCATCAAAGGATATTTACAGTACGGTATTTATTATTATTGGAATTAAACACAATGTGTACAGAATTATTACATAAGAGATATCATTGACTTTCGTCCTTTGCATAGTCCAAGATTGCCATTGTTCTTTGTGTATAGGGTGGCCACAAAGTCCCGTTACCCCCCTCTTATAACCAATAGAAACCCCTAAACCTAGTTAAATAAGTTGTACACCATTTCTAAGAGAGGTTTTCTTGGGAATATACGGCATTACGAGTCCAAAACATCAGTCTGTGCACCATCATTATCATGGCAAAGGATAATACGGCTCCAAGTTCTGTGGGACGTTCTTCAGAGCATTGCTGGTGTGACTTTAGTGAAAGCTTGTCTCACAGCATCTTTCAGTTCATCCGTGGTATTGTATCCGTCTTGTGAAACGATACCCCCATAGCGCATAATAACATGAGGTAAGGTCTGGGCTTCGTGGTGGCCAGGCAAGTGGAGCCGGCAGCACGCTTGTTTGGGCCGTTCTGTTTCAACGGTGCTGTGAATCAGCACAGTTACCTCAACATGCTGCAGGACTGGTTTGTTCCTTTCTTGGAGGAGCACGGAATTAAAAAGACATGTTGGTTCCAGCATGATGGGGCACCTGCCCATTTTGCCATCACAGTGCGCGAATATCTTAATGAAGTTCTTCCAGGACGATGTACTGATATCGCGTCAGGAGTTGGCAGTCGGGTTTGAACTGCAGGGGTCTTCCCGCTTACTGCGTATCGCGCATTCCAAAAACATTCAGTTTGTCACTACTTGCTACACTCACTCAGCACATTCCTTCTTTCAGTGGCTGAGTGTCGCCTGTTGCAGTGACAACCATTGGCATGCGGCAAGCCGATATATTTAACTTAGGAATAGGTGGACCGCGCATGCGTACTGCAAGACCCCCCCGCACCCCGTCACAGCGTGTTCAACTGCCATCTCCTGCCGCGATGACAGTATAGGTCGTGGTTCTCCTGTGCAGCCGGCTCCACATGCCTGGCCACCACGAAGCCCAGACCTTACCTCATGTTATTATGCGCTATGGGGGTATCGTTTCACAAGACGGATACAATACCACGGATGAACTGAAAGATGCTGTGAGACAAGCTTTCACTAAAGTCACACCAGCAATGCTCCGAAGAACGTCCCACAGAACTTGGAGCCGTATTATCCTTTGCCATGATAATGATGGTGCACAGACTGATGTTTTGGACTCGTAATGCCGTATATTCCCAAGAAAACCTCTCTTAGAAATGGTGTACAACTTATTTAACTAGGTTTGGGGGTTTCTATTGGTTATAAGAGGGGGGTAACGGGACTTTGTGGCCACCCCATACATTCAAATAGGTGATACTGTGTGCAGGATTGGTTGCAGAGTTCACAGCCGCATTGACTGTCGGCGTTGTGGTATCCATTCCTGTTGCAGATTTTATGGTGGAAGCCGTGTATTTGCTCCTCGTGTGTAGAGGTGTCGTAGTTCATAGCCGGCTGATCTCCATTCCTTCTCCTTCATGTCTGAGGTGCAGTAGAAATCGGGGTATATTTCTGTTGATTTCTGGGCTCTTTCTTCCAGGAACTTGATGCATGCTTGTGTTTGATTCAGGTTGTGTTTTAATATTAGGTCTTCTATAAATGTCTGTTCCCACCAGTTGATAAACTAATCTGGTGGGGCATACTTCGATACGCACAGGGTTTTCTTGAGGTTGTGACGTTATCTCCACGTTGGGATGACAATTGTAACGTTTTGCTAGCCCACACGTTGAGCGACAAGTGTAACGGTTTGACTGCCCCTAACTGTTGGGAGATAAATGTAACTGTTTACCTTTGCCTAAGCTATGTTGTTTTAATGGGCGCCAAGACCTCAACGCAATGTTGAAATCTAAATTTGTATTTAACAACGTCTAGCTCTGGCAGAACACATTCAAGACTCTATTCACTCAGATCGTGGTATGATTTGATCATTAACCCAACAAACAATTGTATCAGGAGAAGGAATTGGTCTATATTTAATGCTACCTACTGAAAGCAAAGATTGCATTGTAAAAGAAATGAATTTATTATATAAAACAAGAATAGCAAAATTAATAATAATAATAAGTTTAAAATTTAAATTGGAGCGTTGCGATTTTAATATTACCGATAGAAAATTACGTGAAAACGGAGTCTGATAAATTATTGATTTTACTCTTATTCCCAAGCTATGAAGTTACTGAAATATGAAATATAAAACAAAGAGAAATGAGAGATTGCGTATTTCTGCGTCATTCGCGCTTACCACTGGAAATTGCCAAAGCATTTCCCTCATACTGGATGATGCTGTGTGCTTCCCACAGTCTCCTGGACGTCGATATATGATGATATTCTGGTAGATTAGATAATTCTATGGTCCGTACATCGGACCCAAACACTCGTACAACCACACTGGTTAAGTTTTACAAAAGTTAGTCCTCCAATCCATGGAACATCGGAGCGACTCCCGCGTGCAACCGTACTCGTTAAGTTCTATATAGATTGTCCTCGTTCCACGGCGCGTCGAACGATATATGCACCCGTCGCATCCCCACTCTTCATCCCACTTCTAGCTTACGTGGTCTCCACTGATTGGCTGCACCCCACGCGCTATACTCCCCTCCTCTGGCTCATTACACTCGGCGGGAGGGTTCCGTTCCAACTATCCGCCTTTTCTTGACGCTGCAACCCCGCTTGCGTAATACTTCCCGACAAGATTAAGCGTGTACTTGAATTCCCAGTGAGTCACGTCTCTCAATATACCCTAACTGACGAAACTCCGTTAAATTCCGTAATCATATAATTTTCTATGATATTGTCGTTCGTAATAATTTGCTTGATAGCGTTTTCTAAGACATAGAAAACCTATCTGTATGCTTATAATTTTTATAAAATGCTCCGAAAAATGCCTTAATAATAATTATAATAAATTAATAATAATAATAAATTAACATGAAAAATTTTCTTGGCTGAACAATTTGCCACGTAAATAAATAGAGAATGGCTTCCTACTGACTTATGCCAGTGGCATAAAAACCCCTCGAAAAACACGTTACATATTCGCCTCGGATCATCGGATGATTTACCGTGACGACGGTCCATTATCCGATTATCCCAGACACGTTAATAATCCCCATCCAAAATACATATTACATAAATGAAATCACCCTAAATTACAGATATACACACTCATAATTTTTCTTTACGCACTTTGCGTCATAGTTTGTTGTCACTATGGATTGCACTTTGCAACCAGTCCAATGTTTTTCACATAGAATAGTGTTCCACGGATATTTTCGCCTCTCAAATTTCTCTATGTTGGAAAAATAGACATAATTAATGTGTGAGCACTATGTATTTATGATGTCATATCACACGCATTGAAGGTGTTCTGATATATTTATATCTCCATAGAACTTCCTAATTTCACTGGAGGTCCCTTCCTTATGGTGAAATTTAATCTCACTTATCACTGAGCACACGATCACACTATTGTGGCAGCGCCTCGTGACCATAATACTTAATCTCTCTTTAAAGTAGATTAAATTAATATTGACTTCTGAAAAAAAAAACAGTAAATGCGCATTACATATAACACCAAATATTTCTGTGCCGTAATCTCCCTGTCTTGTTAAGTTCCCGTAGACCATATTCTACTTAATACTAGTTCTCAACACAGACCAGTTCCCCTCACACAAATAATACCTTTGTACAAATTACCTTAAATTACACACTTACAAATCTTACATGGCGAGGCCGTAAACAGAAATCACGTGTGCTGTTATGTATGAGTTTCATGAAGGACTGTCTCGCCTTCTGATGGCCCATCTTTTGCCTCGTGGACGCCTTAAGCAAAAATACCCTGTTCAAGCGCTCACCCATCTCTTGGAGGCAAATGGGAATTCACCAGCGCTACCAAATTCTGGCCTTGGTGTATCGAGACATTTTAGTGCTCAAGAGCATCCGACAATCCCGTCATATTTCCCTGTACCTTAAAAACTCTCATTTACTTACATACTACCCCCCTGTGTGACTTCTGATACGCCTGCCTGGAAGACCATCTCCTCCCACGCACCAAATACCACACTTACTCATTTGATAGGCTGGCTCGCCAGCTAAACATCCTCACTTTATGACACATACTTTCGGAGACTATGTATATTATACGTCCCGTATAATCTGTTTCCCTCACTATTCTCCAGCACATATGCTGTTTTCCCAATACGTTTGGAAACTATAAATGGGCCCTCGTCACCTGCTTCCAACCTTGCAAGTGGCTCCCTTTAAATGAATGTCATCACGTTGCTCCACTAGCATATTTCTCAGTGTATGTAACGATGCCCTGTTGCTACTGTCCAAACATGCACATATTAAAATACTGTCCTCTGCTTTAACCACAGGATAATCCCTACATAAATTAGTGTCCCTCGATAGCATGTCTGCAAGAATGTTATCTTTACCTTTAATATATTTTACTGTGAATTCGTATTCCTGCAGAGCAAGAATCCACCTACTAACTCTGTTAGAACTGAGTTTACAAGTTCTCATATACAGTAATGCATGGTGATCTGTGTGGATCTCAAATTTCCCCCCTACTAAATACATTCTAAATTTCCCTAAACTGAAAACAATACCTAAAAGCTCTAACTCAGTAATCGTGTATCTTTTCTCTGCTGCTGTTAGTCCTTGCGAGGCTAAAGATACAATGCACAGATTACCCTCATCATCTTTCTGACTTAATACTCCAGCAATGCCTATATGTGAAGCATCTGTCATAACCACATATTCCTTATCTTTTAACGGATATTTCAGCACTACAGCTTTCTCAAAACCTTCCTTCAGCGCTCTAAAAGCCTGATCATGCTTGGACTCCCATCTCCACCGAGTCCCACTTTTAAGCAATTCCCTGAATGGTTCTACCAACCCTGAGTATTTAAGAACGATCCTCCTGAAAAAGTTGCAAATTCCCAGGTAAGTTTTTAACTGTTTAACATTCTGTGGCACCTCTGCGTTAAGTATCTTATTAACCCTACTTTCTTCTGGTGTTACACCTGTACTCGACATTCTATGACCTAAAAATGTCACTTCTGACTGACAGAATGACGACTTAGACAGCTTCAAAGTGAACCCTGCCTGATCTAACTTCTGAAAAACTATATCTAAATGACGTAGATGCTCCTCAAAACTGCGTGAACTAATTACCATATCATCTATGTAAATGGTTACAAACTCTCCTGTGTCATCCCCTAATGCGATGTTTAAAGCCCTAATTAAAGCTGCTGAACTACTCTTTAACCCATAAGGTGTTCTACAAAATTGATAAAGGTTATATTTATGACTAAAAACTGTAAATGGTCTATCTTCGTACATAAGTGGCACTTGCCAAAAACTGGAACTCAAATCTACACAAGTGAAATACTTCTTCCCCTCAAATGTTTGCATTAATTCTTCTATTGACATAGATTTCAGCTGATCTGAACTAATTCTACAGTTAACCAAACGAGCGTCTAAACAAATACGAACTGTGCCGTCGGTCTTGGGTACCGTGATCAAAGAATTAACATATGGACTGTTAGAGTGCTCAATAATCCCATCTTCAAGCATCTGATTAATTTGTGCCTCAACTGCACTCTGATAAGCGAAAGGTACAGGATATCTATGTCCTTTGAATACTGACCTATCAATAACGTTCAATGAATGTGTATAGCTATTGGCCATACCAATGCGATCCTCAAAACTCTCCTATTACACAGTAACACATCATAGAGCCGAACACACTGTTCATCCTCTATATTTCCCTGAAATGCAGCATCACGTAACGAGTCCTTTAGACTACCGTTCGTAATAACACTGCCCACAAAACATGGAGAACCCCGCTCTACGGCTGGCGATATCTCATTTAAAGTACAAATCACACCTACAATACTACTCCTCTGAATATGGTCATTGAAAGCTACTTCTACTTCAGAATCTCCCCATTTAAATTTCAAACTCCCTACATCATAACATAAGTTACCAGACACTCTACTTAGCCACTCTGAACCCAAGATAACAATGAATTCTAAATTTGGAATTACAAGACAAATCTGCTTCTCTACATGATTATTAATTTTAATGTCTACTAAAACTTGCTTAGAAATTACTTTGGACCTCTTCCCAACAGCTGTGATAACAAAAGTGCTTTTAATTGGCATCTCCTCAAAATTTACTCCAGTTCCTTTCATTTTATCATAAAATGCACTACTTATGCAACTCTTCATACAACCACTATCAATTAAAACATCTGTGTACGCCTCGGACACGTTAAATTTAACTATGGGGCTCTTACTAACCACTTCCTGAATAATACCTTCATCATTTAGTTCATGTAATGATTCATTTCTTACATTTAGGTCATAGGGTTCCTGTATAATTGTATGGACAGGGCATGCTACAGACTGAGATTCTGACCTTACTTCGCAGCCTGGTTCGCGTTTAAAGAACCGCTACAGCTGGCCGTAGTACTACTAACTACTGAACTGGTCTGGTTGTTCTGGGCTATGTTGTCATTGTTTGGCTGTATATTACTACCACTAGGCTGTCCTCTTCCTTGACCCCTATTCTGGTTGTAATTATTGTCATTATAATTTCTCCCTTGATTTCCCCTGAAATCATTGTTTCTCCCTTGATTTCCCCTGTAATCATTGTTCCTCCCTTGATTTCCCCTGAAATCATTGTTCCTCCCTTGATACTGATTACCATAGCCATTTCCTCTGTTCTGATTTAGCTGATTATTGTTATTTCTATTTTGAGCATTGGCCCCTTCGCCACCGTTTCCTTGACCTTCTTGATGCCTGGCTTCATTAGGTCTATTATTATTATTACCCTGGTTCCGATTGAAATTGTCCTCATAACCCCCTCTCCCTAGTGCATCAAATGTGCTTAACAAATTTTCTACTTGTGATATAGTCTTTACATTCTGGATACAAGCAGCCTCCTTGATCCTATAGGGAAAGTGCCTAAGTAGCAACCTCACCACATCACTTTCCTCCTTCAACCCATCCAGATATTTACACACTAATACCTGCCCTAAAAAGTATTCGGTCATGGTGGAGCTTCCTTTAGGGTTATATTTACCACACATTACTCCCTCACGATGCTGCGACTGAATAACCTCATTCCAGAATTTTTCACAGAATTTCATTTTAAAATCATTGATATCAGTAAATTTGTCTCTGTAGACAGCAAACCAATTCCTCGTTTCCCCCACAAACACTTGTTCTAAAATTTCAACTACCTGGCACCACTCAATACTACCATTTTCCAACCTCTCCCCAAATTTATTTTCTATAGTGTTCATGAACTCCATTGGGCACCCCTGTCGATTGCTGAACTTACCCAGTTCTACCTCCCTGTGTGTGCTATTCACAAAAACTGGCCTATTCTGACTATTTTCTTGCCTGATCCTAGCTTTTAATTTTAACTCTAATTCTGCGATTTTCTCCTCAGCCTTCCTCTCAATACTGTTTACTGTTAATTTAATGTTTCCTTCTGATTCTTCTACTTTATCATATAGCTTTACTTGTTTCTCCTCAATCTTGCTAATGCTCTCTCTATTACTCTCTCTTAAATCATTTACTTCTGCAACTATTTGCGAGTGGACTTTCTCAATTCTACCCCCCAGCTGTTCCTTAACCTCTTTAGTTGATACTTGAATCTTGTCAATTTCTCCCCCCAATTTCTTTTTAACCTGCAGTGTTTCTAATTTAACTAATTCCTTTAAATTTTCAGCCTGTGTGCTGATTCTACTTTCCAACTCCTCCTGTACTTTTCCTAATTTCTTGTCTACATCTGCAATGATCTCTTTAACCTTCTCTTCCATTACTCCTCTGATTTCTCCTCTAATCTGCTCCATTTTCACACTAATTTCTTTACTGTTTTGTACTAATTTAGCATTTAAAGTTTCAGTACTCTCTCTATTTTCCCTACTGTTTTGTTCTAGTTTAGCGTTGTTTTGTTCTAGTTTTGCATTTAAAGCGTCTGTACTTTCTTTATTTTCCCTACTGTTTTGTTCTAGTTTAGCATTGTTTTGTTCTAATTTTGCATTTAAGGCATCACTACTAACTTTGTTCTGATACATGAACTCGAGAAGTAAATTTTTTATTTCTGGTTGGCCGCCTACACTCCCTGTTTCAGTATCGGGATTTACCTCCGCTACCCCGGTACTACCATCACTCGACATACTGCTCGTATCATCACTCTCCAGTTGATGACCACTACGTAACCTCATCTGTCTTTCTTTCTCATCCCCCATAATGATATATACTGATATAGACAAATAACCCCCAAAATACAGGCACAGAAATATATACCCTTCTCCTTCCACAAATGTTATTAGGTTTTCATCCCCCCGTTGGGCGCCAATTGTGACGTTATCTCCATGTTGGGATGACAATTCCAACGTTTTGCTAGCCCACACGTTGAGCGACAAGTGTAACGGTTTGACTGCCCCTAACTGTTGGGAGATAAATGTAACTGTTTACCTTTGCCTAAGCTATGTTGTTTTAATGGGCGCCAAGACCTCAACGCAATGTTGAAATCTAAATTTGTATTTAACAACGTCTAGCTCTGGCAGAACACATTCAAGACTCTATTCACTCAGATCGTGGTATGATTTGATCATTAACCCAACAAACAATTGTATCAGGAGAAGGAATTGGTCTATATTTAATGCTACCTACTGAAAGCAAAGATTGCATTGTAAAAGAAATGAATTTATTATATAAAACAAGAATAGCAAAATTAATAATAATAATAAATTTAAAATTTAAATTGGAGCGTTGCGATTTTAATATTACCGATAGAAAATTACGTGAAAACGGAGTCTGATAAATTATTGATTTTACTCTTATTCCCAAGCTATGAAGTTACTGAAATATGAAATATAAAACAAAGAGAAATGAGAGATTGCGTATTTCTGCGTCATTCGCGCTTACCACTGGAAATTGCCAAAGCATTTCCCTCGTACTGGATGATGCTGTGTGCTTCCCACAGTCTCCTGGACGTCGACCTCCGTCGATATATGATGATATTCTGGTAGATTAGATAATTCTATGGTCCGTACATCGGACCCAAACACTCGTACAACCACACTGGTTAAGTTTTACAAAAGTTAGTCTTCCAATCCACGGAACATCGGAGTGACTCCCGCGTGCAACCGTACTCGTTAAGTTCTATATAGATTGTCCTCGTTCCACGGCGCGTCGAACGATATATGCACCCGTCGCATCCCCACTCTTCATCCGACTTCTAGCTTACGTGGTCTCCACTGATTGGCTGCACCCCACGCGCTATACTCCCCTCCTCTGGCTCATTACACTCGGCGGGAGGGTTCCGTTCCAACTATCCGCCTTTTCTTGACGCTGCAACCCCGCTTGCGTAATACTTTCCGACAAGATTAAGCGTGTACTTGAATTCCCAGTGAGTCACGTCTCTCAATATACCTAACTGACGAAACTCCGTTAAATTCCGTAATCATATAATTTCCTATGATATTGTCGTTCGTAATAATTTGCTTGATAGCGTTTTCTAAGACATAGAAAACCTATCTGTATGCTTATAATTTTTATAAAATGCTCCGAAAAATGCCTTAATAATAATTATAATAAATTAATAATAATAATAAATAAACATGAAAAATTATCTTGGCTGAACAATTTGCCGCGTAAATAAATAGAGAATGGCTTCCTACTGACTTATGCCAGTGGCATAAAAACCCCTCGAAAAACACGTTACATATTATCTGTCTTTGACTCCATCCAGGTCTTTGATGTTTTTGTAGTTCAAGTGTGGCCAAATTATTTCAATTGTGTATGATGCTATTGGGGCGATTTTCAGATTGAAGTGAAGTAGTTGTTTCTAGTGACAGGCTATGAAGTCTTTACAGTATTGGTGAGCGCTTTGTTGGAAGGTAGTTTCAGAAGTGGTGGGAGGAGCTTGGCTGGCTGAGCACACTGAAGTGTGCAGCCGATCCATCAGTCGCTAGTCTAGTCCAGTGGGCTTTGTTGACAGCGTATTAGTATATCAGTTTCGCAGTTGTCATGACTGAACAGCATACAAAAAAAGGAGTGATGAAGCAGCAGTCTTTAAAACAGAATGGGAAATTTTATTTTTCTGTACAGCTTATAAAGGGCATGCCAAATGTTCAGTGTGCAACAGAGATGTAATGTGTTAAAAAGAACACAATTTGTTGTTGAATTTTCCTCTCTAATACGAGGGCTAAGGTCCGGTTAGAAAGAAAACATCCAAAATCATAATTGTTTCCAAAACAATTGTTTTATTGACATTCCTTACGTCTTTCTCTATTTTTCTACATAATTTCCATACTTATTTACACATTTGTCACATCGTTCCACAAGCTTTTGAATGCCTAAGTCGTAGAACTCAGCCTCCTGCGAAGCGAACCAGTCTTTATCAGCTTCTTTCACTTCATCATCTGTGTCGAAGGGCTTGCCGCCAAGAAACTCCTTCAGGTAGCGGAACAGGAGGTAATCACTTGGCGCCAAGTCCGGACTGTACGGTGGGTGGTCCATCTGTTCCCATCCAAATTTCTTGATTAGAGTTTGCGTGTCATTCGCAGTATGGGGTCTGGCAACACTCCAGACGACAAAAGACCACGTCGCTTATTCTGGTTTGCACGTCGAAGATTAGTCAGGGTAGCGCAGTAGGCGGCTTTATTGATCGTTGTCCCTGAAATAGTGAATCGTCGATCTTCACGAATTTTGTCGTCAACCACATGAACCAACTCGTCTGAAATCACTGATGGTCTGCCTGAGCGGGGTTCATCGTGCACATTTTCCCGTCCTTCATTTAAGGCTCGCACCCACTTGCACACTTTACTGTCACTCATTATGTTAGGACCGTACACTTGAGTAATCTGCCGATGATTTTCTGCCGCAGAAATGTTTCTTATAGACAGAAACCGTATCACTGCCCTTACTTCACAATCGGCGGGCTGATTAATTGTCTTAAACGTTGTGAACTGACACTATCAACAGCACACAGCAACAGTAACAACGCTACTGGCGGCTTTTGCCACGCAAGGCATGCCGGTTGTCGGCCCCGCATGCGTGTTTTGCCCTTGGCGCCGCTTTCAAATATTTACGGCGAATCGGACCTTACTTTTGGAATTACCCTCGTATGTTCACATTTCAATTTGGAATAAATGACAATATTCTTTAGTTAACACTTGTGTTCGTTTCCTGCACATTCCATACAATGGAGTACCCTTCGATTTGTATATGCAGTATATTTGTTATGGCAAAACAGCCCTATTAATGTGTCAACAATCCCACAAGAAGCATCGGCCGCACGACTGTACGTACGTATCGAGTCAATGTGGTCCGAACATCGTCCGTCTCCTCGCTGCCACAGTGTAGGGGTGGTAGGGGAAGGAGCGCTAGTCTGACTTCTCAGTACTCCCGGAGCACAATGACTGGATGGCCCTGAACTACTGATATCGCGCCAGGAGTTGGCAGTTAGGTTTGAACTGCAGATGTCTTCCCGCTCACTGCGTATCGTGCATTCCAAAAACATTAAGTTAGTCACTACTTGCTTCTCTCACTCAGCACATTCATACTTTCACTAGCTGCGTGTCGTGTGCTGTGATATCAACGATTGGCATGCAGGAAGCTGATATATTTAGGTCCGGAATAAGTGGGCCGCGCATGCGTACTGCAAGACTCCCCGCACCCCGTCACAGCGTGTTGAACTGCCATCTCCTGTCGCGATGACAGTAGATGATCATTTTAAGTACAGTGGAACGTGGCTAATTCGAACTTCTATAGTTCGAAATCTTCTTTAATTCGAATTTTTCTCTTGGTCCCTAGCATTTTATATACAATCAATGCTAAAAAATCGTGGTTAATTCGAATAATATTTTGGATAATTCGAATTTTTTACGGGTGAAAAGCCGATCGGAAGCCAAACAGTTGGGTGAGGAATTCCCGAAAAACGATGTTGTATCATTGGCATGCGGCCCCTACTCGATTGTTTTTTGTTTTCCGTTCCTTGAATTTGTTAGATTCTTTTGTGATGGCCGAGAGACCTAATTGTAGGAAACAGGTAAAAATCTCAAACTTTTTTGAAAAACAGTAGATTTCTCTAAGACTTAAGTAGATTGCTGGATTACTACTGTCGTTAAATAGGTGAATAAAGCATTTTGGTTTTATTTTATCATTTGAAACTTTTGAGGTTATTCATGATACAGCCATTTTACTGTACCGTTGTAGCGGGCGTGGTGGCACAGCGATCAAGCTGTTGGCCTCTCACCACGGTGGGCCGTGTTCGATTCCCGGTCAATGCATGTGAGATTTTCAAAGTGAAATGCCATGCCCTGTGGTTCGGATTCAACGCAAATAGGAGGTCCCGTAGCTTATGATCTCGAGATTAACGGTCACGTTAAACTACAATATTCCTTCCTTTACAGTACCGTTGTCTGACAATCTGCTTTGTTGAACGTAAATCATTATGTAAACGTAATTCATACCATATAAGCACTCTACTTGTTAAAAACCTATGCAATATTATGTTTAATAAAGGTTCTTGGATGAAAACTTACAATTTGAATATTTTCTCTACCCTTTTCAAAGAACTTTCTTAATTCGAATTTTTGGATAATTCGAATTGTTTTACTGGTCCCTTGAGGTTCGAATTATCCAAGTCCCGCTGTAATGCCCAGTTCTAGGTGGATCTGTACAGGTGTTGTGAGATCAGGGAAATGTGATGGGTAGTTGAACTAAGTCGCACAGGAAATGGTTCGTCTTAGAGAAGATTGTTGAACAGTGTCGCAGGTCACCCCATCATATTGAAACCAATGTCTATCCATTTCTAGGAATTTTTTAAAATGTCAGTGTATTTCTAGTTTCATTTTCTTCATGTCTTGAGTTTATTTAATTGAGAGTAGTAGTGTAACTCGAATGATAGAAAAACTAAGGTGGGAATCTCTGGAAGATAGAAGGATGAAATCCAGACTATCCTTTATTTGTTTCATTCAGAGAGATTTATTCTCCAATCCTGAGTGTTTTTGAAGGTGATTTTCTTTTCATTTTTTGTTGTTTAGTTTGTATCTTGTATAGCTGAATAAACCTGTTAGTTAAAGATATCTCATGTTTGTTGATTGTAGTCAGTCCTTATGATTTCATAAAAGAAATGCCTAGAACAGTTTTTTTTTTGTTAAGTAGTGGACTGAATGCAACCCCAAAGTAGAGTACCGTACTGTCCTAGAAGGTCCTGCAACGGGTGCAATACAGTATATACTATGTACAAGTTATGAATGCCAGTCGTGAAAGCCTAAGCTGTTATAGCAATATATATATATATATACACATTTTTAGCCTTTTTCATTTTATGACAAACAAGTAGTTCCGTGGAGAACTATACAGCCTATTTTCATATATCCTACTTATGCTAATTGCCACTATCAACATACAACATTTCAGTTTGATTGCTGTAATAGATTCGTATATATTGAGAACCGACTAAATATTTCGGATGGTCACCATGTTGGTTTTTATATATGTAGGTCCTAGAGTTATGTACTGTTACATGAAGATTATTGTGTACGTGCAGCATTCAAATTTCAATCGCATGATTAGGACACCAGAAGTAACAAGGAGATTTTAAAATTGCGCACAGCCGCCATCTTGAGGTTATGTAAACAAGTGAACTAAATTAGATACCAGTGCATTACAATGTGTATAAACATTTCCTGTACTAGATTTCATTGTGTTTGGAACATTAAATCGCAAGGAAGGTCTATTTAAAATTTTCAAATTCGCTTGGCCGCCATGTTCGTTTTGTAGTTAACCGGTTTTTGAAAGTCTTATAGATGAACTTCCAGTAGTGCCCTTTATCTCTGTACAAAATTTGAGGGTGTTACCGCTAATAGTTTCAGAGATATAGAATTCTATTATTTAAACTAGTTTCCATGATACAGAATGCCGGTGAAATATTTCGCACATCCACCATCTTGTGGTTATGTAAACAATTCAACGAGGTTAGATTTTGGTGCATTACAATGTGTATAAACATATACTGTACCAAGTTTTATTGCGCTTGGTTGGTTAAATCTCAAGAAACGTCTATTTAAAAGTCGCAAATTCGCGTGGCCGCCATGTTGGGTTTGTAGTTACCAGTTTTCAAAAGTCACATAGGTGAACTTCTAGCAGTTCCCTTTATCACCTTAATAAATTCCAGGGTGATATACCTGTAATAGTTGCGGAGATATTGAATGCTGGTGAAATATTTCGCACAGCCGCCATGTTGGATTGGTGAGACGTAACAAAATTTGAAGGGCATGGTCAGGGTCGCCCGGGATAGTGCTATGAACTTACCGAGTTTCATTCAAATCGCTCCAGCCGTTTAGAAGTTATTAGGGACACACACCTCACACACACACGCACACACACACATGGACAAAAGGTGATCTCATAAGCCTATTTTTTCAAAATTGAAAATAGGCTAAAAATAGGCTTATGAGATCACCTTTTGTCTGTGTGTCGAATGGCAATCACACTCTGTCCGCTGCTGTATTCGACTTAAGTCCACGGCCTCAGAATTTTATAACCGCTTGATGCAACGTTCTTCTGATGTCAGGTGAACTTCTAGTAGTGCTCTTTATCACTGCAAAATTTCATGGTGATGTCAGTAATAGTTTCGGAGATATAGAATGCCGGTGAAATATTTCGCACAGACCCCATGTTGGATTGGTGCGACGAAATTAAATTCCAAAGGCACGCTCAGGGTCGGACAAAATAGTACTATGACTATACCGAGTTTCATTGAAATCGCTCCAGCCGTTTAGATTTTATTATGGGGGGGGAGGCGAACCACACACGGACAAAAGGTGATCTCATAAGCCTATTTTTTTGATAAATGAAAATAGGTTAAAAATTGCGTTCAATTAGAAGGAAAAAAGGTGATTATGACTAAAGTCATCCATCAATTAGAAGGGAAAACAATGAAATAAAGTCATATACCAGGACAGTAGAGTCTCGCAAACTCGGCCTAATGTGGGCCGAAAGGTGGCCGAGTTCGCAAAAATGCTGGGTTATCGGGAAATGTGTTAAAAAGAAGAAATAAGCAGTTTGTTTTGGTTTAAAAGTACTGCAATGCAGTACATTTATTTGTTTTTAACAGAAACACAAATTTTAAAACGATTAAGCCACTACAATTACAGTACTTGAATATATAGTTGTACTGTACTACTGTAGTGCATAAAAATCAAGGGAAACAATTAAATTATAAAAGAAAACTAGGCCTACAAATTATTTTTATAATATGTACACTGTACAGTAGGCTATATGTACAAAACAATTCCTGTACGCAAACAGTTTTTTCATTTAATAAAAATTACCATTTACGTTTTTGCAAAAAAGTAAGTAATATTCTTTTGCTTTTCGCTTTGAAACCTGTTTCTTGAAGCCTCGTCACAAAGACAGCGAAGAAACATAATTTCCATAGCGGAGAAGATGAAAGAAAACATAATAACGCTCTGTGCGGAAACACAAAAACAAACAAAAATCATGATTTTTTTCTCCTGTCAGGGTGGCTGAGAAATTCGGAGTGACGGGTTACCGAGTGCCGAGTTTGCGAGACTCTACTGTACATACATAAAAAAATCTTCCACTTTTTCATTTTTGTTTTGCCTTTTTTTGGAGTGTATGTGCACCCACTAGAAATATTTATGTCATAATAGTACTTTTCAGTGGTCTTGAGTATGTATGTAATCCAAAAATAAAGTTATTTGAGGTAAGAATAAAAATTAATTTTTCACTGCTTAATTCAATCTTTTGAGAGTCAAGTTCAAAATTTAATTGGGCAGCATAGGGGTTAAATGCAGGTGCTTACAGCCCAGAAGTAGTGTTCACTTAATGCCTGATAACTGGTTACTTCATTCTGATCTGCTAAGACTTGTGGATGCCACTTCATTGGTATAATATTACTGCTGCAGTGTATTTAGATTAAACTAATGATTTATTTTGCAGATTTCTACATTAGAAAGATTTGGTCTCCGGAGAACAGACAAAGCCGAACAGAAAAGGGCATGGGATTCCCGTCAATGGAAGGTGCACTAATGACAATTTGTTTCCTCCTGTTTGCAGTGTTTCTCGTCAAGTTGGTGCAAGTAAGATATCATATTCTTCTCCCTTAACAATCATTAAGCTTTCTCTTCATAACAGTAGGGTTTTTAAGTGATGTGACTGAAGAAGACTGATTTTACTGATGGATCTCATGTTAATCATTTATCAAGATCTTCCTAAAAGATATCAGCATTGGTTTAAACTGGCACCTAACGTTTCTCCTATCTCTTAACATGAGAAGCCCATGGAAAAAGCCAGATAATTCAGAATTTCTAGGTTGAGTTTTGAAATTCTTACCTACCATACTTAGAACAGGGTGAGTTAGCCGTGGTCGTTATGGGATGACTGCTGGCAGTCGCTCACATCCGGGAGGCGAGGAGATTCGAATCCTCCCGCCGGCAACCTTGAAGATGGTCTTCTGTGGTTTCCCATCTTCCTTCCAGGCAAATGCCGGGGTTGGTCCCTAACTATAGGCCACAGCCGCTACCATCCAACTCCTTGTCCTTACATTCAAACTTTCCTCTCCAGACAATACTCCACTCACGACGGTACGTGTAGCTCACCCATTAGGTGTCCGCCTCGAAGCAGCTACAAAACTGGCGAGCCGAACATGTCCTCGGACACTCCCGGCACTAAAAGCCATACGCAAAAAAAAACAAAAAAAAAACAGAGTTTTATTATCATATACAAAATGAAATAGGAATCTCATAATAATAAACATGTACACTGTTCAACAAAAGTTTGGACTACCGCCATCAATTGTATGCTGACACTGCCATAGAGCAGAACTTGATGGTCTCATTCAGAGCATGCCTCCTCCAAGTGCGGGGAGGACTACTAAAGACTGATACTGATCATCATGAGACAAGGGCATATATAAGGGGGGATCTGAGGGGGCACCCGGAAAAGAGCCAATAAAAATTAAGAAAGTGCTGCTTTCGTAAAAGCATAAAATAATTGTAAATTTGGTTGTACCCTAATCTTAATTTATTGGCTAAATCATAAAAATATATTAAGATTGAAATCAGACTACCTCGTGGTGTAGTGACTAGCATTCTTGGCTGCCGCCTTGGAGGTCCGAATTCGATTCCCGGCTCTGCCAAGAAATTTTATTCCTGGTCTGAGGGCTGGAACAGGGTACACTCAGTCTTGTGAGGCAAAACTGAGAAGAAGAAAAAAAAGAATTTTGCCATTCTTACTCCACAGGCCGTAATAGAAAATTCATTAGTTATAACATTTTATTTATGTGTTGTTTTGTATCTTACAATGTTTTTTGTATTGCCACTTAGAATTTTACAATTAACTCTTACCTAAAATAATTACACAAAGTTATATGCTCTAAGATATTGGTTGATATTTCTGGCTATTTTGTGGTGACAATTCCCTGAGAAAACTCACCCCTGTCATGAGTAGGGCTCAGATTTTTAGCTGCTAAAAATCGGGTAAATATTTATTTTATATGCATGGTATTTAAAATACCTGAAATATGTGACAAAAAAGTAAAAATATTTAATTTTAATTTAGTTTATTAATGTGAATATAAACAATATACAGTGCTCACGAATGCAATTTACTTATGTCTCACTGACTGCTGAAGCTTTACAATACACAAGTGGATACATCTTCAGGTTGTCCATCACAAATGACCAACGATTATTGCGAAACACTTATTCTTAAGGCACGAAACTGCGGCAATATGTTTCTTCCCTTGAGGTGTTGTGTAACTTTAGACCGCTGTTCAGCCTTGATTGCTTTCCCACATGGTTGGCAGAACAGAACGCCATCAGAAGTAAAATTATCTTTAAATTCTGCAACAGACGATAACTTGTAGTTGTTTTTACTTTAGGCATTGTAGAACTGCCGTACACTTCACAGTGCCAGAAATGAACTACATGTGAGTGACACTGGTTCCAGGTAGCTGGGAGAGGGGAAGTCTAGCACATGGTGCAATATGGCTATGGACAAGGTAATTCCTGGCTTCCACAGTGGGTGGCATGGGGCGACAAGTTAAGAATGACACAGTTGCAAGCTGATATACGCTCTGCATGAAGATTAGATAGCTCACAGGTTTTCCCCGTTGAAGTAACACAGAACAAAAATGCAATGAAAGATCTAGCATACTGATTTAAAAAATGTAAATATTATGTCTTTTTATGTGCTAATAATTGAAAAGCAGGAATTTATGTATTTATAGAAAAAATGATTAAAATATGTATTTACATAAACAAATATTTATTTACCTAAAAATCCGAGCCCTAGTCATGAGATACAGATTTTCAATGTTTTTGTTTTCAAAAGAGACACTTAGAAGAGAGTTCGTTTTGTTTTTGTACCGTTTCATTGTTATCTAACCACGATTGTTATTGTTTTCAGAAGGACTGATGTTTAGTTTGTTAATAAGTTATTGTATAAACCTCAATGGGTTTACTATAAGAAGTCATTGTAGTAATATATATATATATACAGTAGAGCGTCATTTATCCGGACTAATTGGGACCGAAAGTGTTCCGCATAACGATTTTTCCGGATAATCAATCATGCCTTTATTTCATAGGAAAAAACATGCCCAGTACATTATGGTAATAACCACCGAGCTTCTCATTTAGCTGCAACGCTTTCTCACACAACAAAGGTCCAGAAATGGGATCTCCCTTACTTCTTGTCTGAATAAACCATAAGTACACCGTTTCTTCCAAGTTTTATCCCTAGCTCATCTCATGGTTCTACTCTTTTTAGACCCTTCTTCACTATCTAACTTCGATGCATAATTCGGAATTTCACCTTTCCTTTCTTCAAATCATAAGTTGTGGATTTTCCAACGCTAAGTTTTCATTAGACACAGCACACTCTCACCTTTATCCAGTTTATTAATGATCTCCACCTTCTTCTCAATCGATAAAACATAGCGATTTCGTTTTTCTTTTTTGTCACTCGTAGAAGCCATTTTCACAACGTGATACAGTACTGTACAGTGCACATACTCACATACTGTGATATGAAAATCCACAGCCTGCTTCCAGTCTCCGACCGGGTCAGGAATGGAATGAATGAAGCCCCCATCTAGCGGCGAGGATATGAACTGTGCCGGCTGCCGAGGCCTGACGCACTCCTCTGGGGCAATGATTAAATGCATGACGGATGAAATTAAATGATAGTGGAGAGTGTTGCTGGAATGAAATTGTGACAGGGAAAACCGGAGTACCCGGAGAAAAACCTGTCTGCCTCCGTTTTGTCCAGCACAGATCTCACATGGAGTGACCGGGATTTGAACCACGGACCCAGCGGTGAGAGGCCGACGTGCTGCCACCTAAGCCACAGAGGCTTACTCACATACTGTAATACGTTGAAACATTATAGAGTAAACAATCGGAAGGTGACATAAGAGACAACAATTGAAAACCAGAACCGATTCACTACTGTAGGCTGCTCCATCTTTTTTTTTCTTTTATGCTTGTCCGGATAATTGACGTTCTGGTTGTTTGACATCCGGTTAAACGACGTTCTACTGTATGTATATATTCCAAACTTTTGTTGAGCAGTGTATATTGATGAAGAACTTCCTGCTGTCAATTATGCATGTGTGAAACCATACATTGCCTAGCCTTCCAGATTCTGAGAGGTTTCTTTCAGCCAAAATAAAAGAACACACACATTAAGTAAAAAATACAAAATACAAAATACAGTCTAAAGAATATGAATGTACAACTGAACAATAATTCTGAATATCTTAGCCAGTGAGGCCTACCAGAAAATTGATAGAATGAGCTGGCATATACCGTATATTCAAAACAGTCTAATGATAATTAAATTTTGCTTTGTTGGCACTGGTTAGTGATATATTTACATGACCTTATCTTGAGTTGTATGTTCTCACCCCACCACCAGCAAGATGACAGCTAATCAGTGATGGAAACAAAATCTGGAACTAATTGGTGTGCTGTAAGTATTCTGTGCATCATTCTACAGCTTAAGAGTTGGAAGTGTTTTTTTTCATGGATGGATCATCTGAGAGGATATGAAAACTGCACCTGCTGACTGCAAGGGTCTCATTTTCAACTCCTACACTTAAAAGTATGACCATTCACGAGAAGACAAGCTCTATCATCAAGGTGATGTTAATGATATTATTAGCATCAGTATGTTCTTTGATTTTTTCACTCATTTCGTTTTACAAATTTTGCACCTGAATACTGCAATTAACATGCTACACACAGTGAACGTTTTGCGAGAATACATTATTCTAACAAAATCAATACCGGTAGTGTTCTGATTCGGCCTTGACATCAATGTAACATCAAAATTGTATGTTTCCGGACATGGGTTCCTCAAGCAAATGTTATGTACTAAGTCCTCTGTACAATCCCTAGACGTGTGTAATAATAATTGTGAAACACCTTGTATAGGGGCCGATTTGATTCTCATTATCTATTTGGTACATATTTTAAACTGTAGTTTTATTGTAATTTTGCCACCCATTTGCAAATAAAATAATTCTATTTGACAGTATCATAAGAGAAAAGATTTGGCAATGCTTGAAATATAATATATAATAATAATAACCCCTGGCACTACAGCCCATGAAGGGCCTAGGCTTACCAAGCGACCGCTGCCCAGTCATTTGGCCTGCAGTTAGTGGGGTGACGTACGGTCAGCGCTTCGGGTACCCTCGGCCGTTAATCTTGGTTTTCGTCACTGGGGCACTGCCTCACTGTCGGGCAGCTACTTAATTGTCCTCACGAGGCTGAGTGCACCCTGTTCCAACCCCAAAATCAGTTTCTAAAATCCCTGATGGAGCCGGGAATCGAACCCGGGGCCTCCGGGAGAGAAGGAAGGAGGATTGTAGTTTTATGTGACCGTGAATCTTGTGATTATGAGCCACGGGACCTCCATTTTACGTGGATTCCGAACCACAGGACATGGCATTTCACTTCGAAAATCTCACATGCATTGACCGGGAATCGAACCCGGACCGCCTTGGTGAGAGGCATACAGCTAGACCGCTGAGCCACCACGCCCCCACTCCAGGAGAGAGTGGCAATGCTTGAGGAAGAGGAAAGTGCCGGAAGGACTGTATAAGAACTGTAGGCTACCAGCTGTGTGCGACATAGACATGGTTACAGACAAAGAGTGGAGTCCAGCAGGGCAGTGCACTGTCCCCACTACTATTCATCACAATTATGGATGATATAATGAAGAGCATTAAGGAAGTGTCGGGTGAACTCAGTGCAGTTGCCTTTGCTGATGATGACATGATCTGGGAAGGAACCGAAGAAGAAGTCCAGACAAGGCTCGGCGCATGGATAGCAAAGTTCCAGGAGTTTAACCTCAAGATCAGCGAGACTTAGAGTGTCGTAATGACAGTGAACAGAAATGCCCATCCAACAAGCATCAAACTTGGTGACTACCAGCAGAGTAGTGTGGACAGTTTCACATACCTGGGTAGGATAGTTTCCAAGGACAATCTAGCCACGAAAGAAATCACCATCAGGGTGCAGAAGAGTTCCATCTTCTACCAACAAGTGCGGCCCCTTCTCTGGGATGACAAGATTCCAATAAAAGGAAAATGAACAACCGTTACTTTGTACCAATCTTGACGTATGGTATTGAAACAAGCACCCTCACAAAGCGGGACTCGTCAAGACTTCAAGCATCGAAGATCAAATTCCTGAAGTTCATCATCCAGAGAACCAAGATGGATGAGTTAAGGAGGGAAGCTGGGATCATGACATGTCTACTTGCCAGAGTCAGCTCATCACGACTTCAGTGATTTGGACGTTTGATGAGAATGGAACCTGCAAGGACAGCACGAATATAGCTAGAAAGAGAGGTGGATGGCAAACGAAGGGTGGAAAGACCAAGAACTCGTTGGTTGGACATGGTCAAGTCAGACATTGCAACCAAGGGAAGGACAGTAGATGACGTCATGACGAACAAGATGTACATGGACAGAGGAGAGTGGAAGAGGCTTGTCAACAGTACCCGGGAAACTGGAACTGTAAATGGATGATGATGATGATGATGATTATTTATTTATTTATTTATTTATTTATTTATTTATTTATTTATTTATTTATTTATTTATTTATTTATTTATTTATTTATTTATTTATTTATTTATTTATTTATTTATTTACATAGGTCCCAATGAGCCTGAGCTCGTGTTAGGGACAATCAAGTAACATAGTTACAGCTTGGCATATATATAATTTTTGTAACATTATTGTTTAGTTTAATAGTAACTTAGATTGCTAGTGACTAACTTTACAGAGATAATACGGTATGATACATTGCATTGCTTAAGGCTACTGTACATGGGCTATTCATTCCTTAATAGGAAGTCTTTTGTTTTCCTCTTAAATGTTTTTATAGAGAAACTTTCCCTTATGCCTAATGGTAGCGAGTTGTATTCTTTTATTATAGAGGACATAATTCCTTTAGTTCCAAATTTAATGGATTGGGAATGGCTGGTGAATATTTGATTTACTCCTCTTGTTGCATAATGATGAATGTCATTTGCATGGGTAGATTAGAGCCCGGATGTTGATGACATGTCATCTTTTTACTGAGCTGTCTAAAACAATGCTGAAGTGCATAGAAACTCCGAACGGGCCATCCTGTCTTCAGATATGTCATTTTTATTTTGCATCTTTTTGTATTTTTTGCTATTTTTTCATTTTAATATCATTTTTCAATTTTGGTAGGTTTTTTGGTCATATTTTAGAGAAATCGGTCTTTTAAGGTCATTTATTTCGAATTTAGTCATGTCACAGCTTTATATGAGGGAGTTATGTCTCTCAGAGTTAAGAAGAAGCTAGTAGCTGATACAAGATAATTTAAAATTTTTAGTAGAAAAATATTGTTACGGCTGTGAGTTTGTATCATTGCTCGCCGCATGAGTCTCAACTGCCCCAGGGCTGGGCTGTGCCCTGCCTCGTGTATTGCGTGCGCCTTATGCAACAGGGCTACTAGGACAAAGGGATGGTCCAGAATATTCGTGACTGAGCCAGCGATGGAAACCTCGAGAAGCCGTGAACCCTGGATGGATCTAGAAGCATTTATTGAGTCACCGGCCTGCTATATAATTGCGACCTGTCAAGCAGTGGTTGTTGTGTTTTACGAGCGAGTGCGAGCGCTTATCCTGAGCGACAAAAGTGTGATGACTTGCGAAACCCCTAGTGAAGCCGATTCTCTTGACAGCGAAGGGAGTGAGGAGCTTACAGGGGACTGCCGTTGTTTTGAGCTAGTGTGCTTACCTAGTGCGAGAGAGGTCATTGTGTTGAGTTGCAAAACAGTGAGTGACAGACCTAGTGCAGCTATTTCCAGCCAGCGTACGGGGCCGGACTCATTAGCAAGAGGATTAACTGTGGTCTGTTGACAAGTGAAAGGGGAAGTATTCTCGATGTGAGGAAATTGGAGTAAGGTAATAATTGCTTGTATTTGCTGTTGAGTAGTGTATCTTTCTGGCCACAATAAAGTTAATTATTTCTTTAAAGCAGTAATTGGTGTTGTGCTTTCTACCCACCGTAATCCAGTTAACAAAAGTGCCACTAGGGGGGTCGCACGTAACAATATATACAGTATCTTGAATGCAGAAGAACGGTACCGTAGGTATACAGATACTCTTGTTTTCATCGCAAACCAGTTATTTGCGGAATTGAATGTTACCTGATCTGTTGACCAAGGTCATCAGTGGCGGGGTAGAAAGGGGAAGGGGTCTGTATTCTTGTCTCAGTTCCGCATAATTCACGGCGAGAGATATCGTTCATTGCCGCTTTCAAAATGCCTAAAATAAAACCGAGTGTGTCAGTGCATTTAAAACAACTAGTATCTGAATTTGGTGACAATGTGTTTTCTACCGATGAAAGCATATTGTTTTGCAAACTGTGGAACTAAAGTAGCTGCTGAAAGAAGATTTACTGTAACGCAACATATCGGTCGCGATTAACACATTCGTACGTTTCATTTTCTCCACTTTATAGTGCATTTTTCGAAGTTTTAGTTCATTTATTATAGTCATTTTTGAAAAGTTTAAGTGCATTTTTTAAACATTTTTACGGCATCAACATCCGGGCCCTAATGATGATCAATTTCTTAAAGATTTTTAAAACACTGAGGAACTGAAATATGTAGTTATAGCACAGTCTCCATTTACTGATGTGCTGGATGCATTGATATGTTTCAGCAACTAATTCAATGCCTACAGAATGGCACAGGTACAGCTGCAACCACTACCACTATGCTCATGACAGGACTTCCTGGAACAACTACAGGACGCAGAAGGAGATCATTGCCGGATATTCTGGCTACTGCCAGGATACTACAATTGATGGAGGAATTTCAAGTAAGGAATAAGTGCTAATTTTCCTTCTCTTTGTCACATTCTAAGAGGTGATGGGTAGGAGACATTTCTTCATCTTCCTCTTCAATACATGTTAGGAATGTTTCCACATGAAGGGATTTACAGCCTCACAAACTAAACAACACTGAGAAATGGAGCAAGCAGAGTGGATGGAATCTGCAGCTCAAACAGAACCACTTGAATATTCCTGTTCGTAGTGTTCCATGTTATTTTCTGGCATGTCACTGCTGCCACCAGGTATTTTAGAAGCTCTTACATTCCTTGCAAACCCACCTACACATCATTGTCGGCTTTGACTTGTTTCAGAGCATAAATCTTCTTCCAAAACAGTTCACTCCTTACTCAAGTCCGTGAATATGCTTGCGGTGACTTAACAGTACAATCCTAACGTGAAACAAGCATCCACACAGATCGCATAGAATTGGTGGAGGAGGACGTGGTTGTGTTGTCGCTTGGCCTCTCCATGTCCACGACGTTCCCCATCAAACATTTTGATAGCAGTTGGGATGGTCTGACGCCAAGTTGAACAGTCTTCAGCAAGTCTGTCCCGGGCTTTTGGATCAAGACCTTCCAACTTCAGTCTGCTTAAACTGGTTTTTGTAACTTCTCTTAGGATCTCCATGAGGTCAGGTGCCAGAACCAAGTTCACCAAACAGAATCAGGCATGGAAGTCTTGTAACACCCATCCGGCGGACATGTCCAATCCATCTAAGCTGAGGATCAATGATGGATGATTCTATGCTAATGGCATGTGCTTTCTCAAGAACAACAAGGTTGGTGATGCAGTGTTCCCACTTGATCCTAAGGATGGATCGTCATGTCGGCAAAGTGTCCAAGTTTCACAGCCATACAGCACTGTTGACATGACCAGCTTAGTATACCATGAGCCTTGTGTTCATGGTCAGATCTTTATTCAAGAAGACCCAGTGTGATGAGTAGGGCTCGGACATCTATGCACTGAAGACCATTAAAATATGCACTTAACAATAAGCCAATCTTATTCACTCACTTTATACATGTATCATTCACTGCAGAGAGAAGCATCACAACAGATAATTGCAAGATTTTCAATGTTTTCAGGAGACAAATTACGTCTATTTTAATTGTTTTCAGTGCATAAATGTCCGGTCCCTGCCATCAGTTGAATAATCACTCTTACCTGACACCCACTGTTATAATAAATACTTTCTGCTGCTCTTCTCTTTAGGCATTTTGAGTTAAGGATATGCAGACTAAGAATAACATTAATAACATTAACTGAAGAAACTCCTCACAGAACTAACCCTGGGCTACTGGCTGTCGAGATGGTGAAAGGAATGTCCCACCCCATTCCCTTCTTCAAATAGCCAGGCAGCATTGCGTAAAGTACGAGTACTGTCATCTCGTTATCTGTTTTTCAGAAAGTTGCTTACGAGGGATACTGCCCAGATGGTGAAAGGAATGTCCCACCCCATTCCCTTCTTCAAATAGCCAGGCAGCATTGCGTAAAGTACGAGTACTGTCATCTCGTTATCTGTTTTTCAGAAAGTTGCTTACGAGGGATACTGCCCAGATGGTGAAAGGAATGTCCCACCCCATTCCCTTCTTCAAATAGCCAGGCAGCATTGCGTAAAGTACGAGTACTGTCATCTCGTTATCTGTTTTTCAGAAAGTTGCTTACGAGGGATACTGCCCAGATGGTGGAAGGAATGTCCCACCCCATTCCCTTCTTGAAATAACCAGGCAGCATTGCGTAAAGTACGAGTACTGTCATCTCGTTATCTGTTTTTCAGAAAGTTGCTTACGAGGGATACTGCCCAGATGGTGGAAGGAATGTCCCACCCCATTCCCTTCTTGAAATAACCAGGCAGCATGCTTGCGTAAAGTAGTTATACATTTGTTGCTCAGATAGTTGCTTACAAGGGATGTCCAACACGCAGGTGAAACTTATTTTGTTCAAGATGTTTTAAATTAATCTTAATTTCAACTGTATTTGCTAGAATATACTGTTATGTTCAAAATATGCAAAAAAAAAAAACAATAAAACCTAAAAATATGCATTTGCATATGTGCATATGCATTTTCAAAACATCCGGTCCTTTGTAATAATCGCCCAAATGCTGTGTGGGCAGTACCAATTCACTTCTCCACATCCTGCCCACAACTACTGCACTTAGATACGATACTACTTAGGTATGAGAAGTGATCTACTTGCTCCAATGGTGTATCTGAGATGGAGATAATGAAATGTGGAAGGGGTGTGCGTGAATAAGGTTGTACTAGGACCATAGTCTTTTGAATGTTAATGGTTAGACCAAAACAATCACATAAAATGTACTTTTGTAGCAATTAATCAACTCTTGCAACTCTTCTGGTGTGAGTATAGGCAATGCAGTATCATCTGCATACAACATTTTGGTGGCCTTTGTATCCTGAGTTAGCTGTGAGCCAAGTCGAGCTAGGCTGAAAAGCCCTCCATCAAAACGATACCCAACCTCTACTCTTGGGTCGTTAAGCATTGCAGCCAAATACAATGCAAATAGCGTTGGAGCAAGTACACAGCCTTGTTTCTGTCCATGGATAATAGGGAATTCATTGGAGACTTTATTCTGATGACAGATCTGACCATTCATGCCGTCATGGAGAGCTTGGATTAGATCAACAAAACTTTGAGGACAGCCAAAGTGCCTTAGCACTTGCCCACATAGCAGGTCTTGGAACCAAGTCAAAGGCCTCTTCCAGGTCATAAAAGACTAAGAAGAGTGGATTCTGTTGCTCTCTACATTTTTCTTGAAGTTGTCTAACACAGAAAATCTAATCAGTGTTTCTGGAGGATCGAAATCCGCATTGGGACTCTGAGGATCTTCTCATATATATCCTTGAGGTGGTTAAGTAAAATTCTCGCAAGAATGTTACCCACAATAGAAAGTAACGATATACCGCGGTAGTTGTCATAACACTACGATCACCTTTCTTGAAGATTATGATGATATTGGCATTTGTTAGGTCACCTCTCTTATTTCCCAAATTTTGAGGATAAGAGTGAAAATCCACATTTGCCGGGATTGATCTCCAGTAGGAAGTTATCTGGGCTAGGTGCCCTTTTGAGTTTCAGTTAATTGAGAGCTGCACTGAAATCTTGGTAAGTAGGCAGTACTGCCATCCATGGTTGTTCAGGTTTTTGAGGCACATCATGAAGGAAGTTTTCAGCAGTTGTGGAAGGACGATTTTGGAGATTGGAGAAATGCTCCTTCCAGCGCTCTAAGATTTCATGGCTGTCCGTAAGAGTGGTCGAGTTGTCTGGACTTTACAATGTACCTGATGAAGAACGAAATGGACCATATAGCTCTTTGATTCCTGCATTGAAGTTCCTCAGGTCCCGAGCATCAGAAAGTCTCTGAAATTCCTTGGCTGTCTGTTGTCACCAAGTATTCTTAATTTCTCGTATGTGTGTCTGACAGTTTCTCTTGAGTTTTAAATACTGAGCTTTCTTTGTGTTGGATGATGGGTCTTAAAGATGGGATAGGCTTCTCTTTTGACATTGATGAGATGCAAAATGTCTCTGTTATTGTTGTCAGACCAATCTTGTCTTTTTGGATTTACCAAACCAATGGTTTCCTCGGCTGACTTAGTGATTATCTTCTGCAGTGGCGTATTCTTGTCGAACATTATTTGTGCAAATGGATTATCTGACAACTGGGTTTTGATCATAATTATCAACATTTTCTCTCTCCTTGTTGAGACATACGTCACATGTTGTGAACCATTAATGCAGTAAATCACTGCAAACATGACATACATTGCTTTCTTTCTACACATACCTCTTCACAGTATTGCAGGGCATTCTGACGTTGTGTTTCCTATTATTGCCAGATTTATTTACGACTATATGCATCGATTTACTGCAAAAAGACTCAGTTGTCATTGTTCACATACCTTTTGCTATCTACTCGTAAACACACACTCCACATGTTGTGAACCATTACTGCAGTAAATCACTGCAAACATATGACATATATTGTTTTCTTTCTAAACGGTGCTTCACCACACCAAATTGACCAACACATTGTACTGTACATATCACAAATATCTATGCACAATTTTGTGCGGTAGATTGGCCAACCACCCACCATACACATTCTTTAGTATGCTGCAACTGTTTTAATATTAATCAGAAGCAAGGATTTGGAAACACAAGTAGTAGTTCACCGAATGTTTTATCTTTCAGATTCATCACCATCATTCATCTTGAAGAAACTGGAAATGCAATGACAAGGACATTTACTTGGTGTAGGTCTAAAGCTCTCAGGGAGTGAAACAAAGAGCATTGGTTATGGTTAGGGTCATTACAGTAATTCTCTGTAACTGTTATTTTTATTGTTAAATATGTTTATTTAGCCTTTGTAGATTAATATTGATTGTCCCTAACACGAGCTCAGGCTCATTGGGACCTATGTAAATAAATAAATTTAAAAAAAAAATATATATAACCTGCTACAAATTTAAAATATACAATGAGTGTGAAGTATGACATTTAAATAAGTCTGTTCAACTAGTTACATTTTTTTAAAATTTTAATGTTTAGACATGTTTTGTATGCATATTTGAACTTTTGACATTTTATCATTAAAATAAAATAAAAAATTAAGGCTAACAATACAAAACTGGACTTTCAGATAATTTTATTCTCAAGTGCATTGTAATCCACATATTCTAAGCACTTCTAACGTAAATCCATCCATCATGTAAATTAATGGGTTTAATTTACCAGTATATGGATTGATATTTTTTTACTTTATACATAGGCCTACATACCGTACATAATTTATTTGTGAATGTGGACACTGTCCATTGTGGCAAATTACAATGACTAAACAAAACAATTCATTCATACAACCACAAACATTTTAGAAAATAAGGATTAATTGCTAAAAGAAGATACCGGTAATCATAATAGTAATTATTCTAATAATAGAAATAGACATAAAATAATAATAATTTTCACTTTCTTTCATGCTGCAACTCATGCACCGTATATCACTGTCTCCTGATCTGGTGCTTCCTTACCAACTCCTTGAATTTACCATCATCAAAAGGCAAAGGGCTGAAAATGCCCCCTCGCAAACTGTTCCATTCTCCTTCCCCTCTCCCAATGAACGAATATTTGCCCCAGTTACTGTTCCACTGACTTAATTTTAATTTATAAGAATGACTATATCAGCCCATATATGACCCTTTCTTTCCCAATCTCTCATGAATGTTTTTCCCATGTAATTTCTCCTTTGTAAGCTAAGAACATACCCCCTAGTCTTGCTCTTGAACGTCTACCAGACTTTCCCATCCCAAATCCTGAATCATTCCACTCACACTACTTGTCAACCTGTGGTCCTCCATTACATACGGGCAGATGACCTCGTAGTTCTGCCCCTTAAAATAACAGTAACTAAAACTCCATTACATACCTGTCAGCCTTCCTTTGAACTCCTTCCAATTCCTTTATTAGGTACATTTGGTATGGATCCCTGTTCCTGTGTTGCGTGTGTATTATATTACCACATGGAAAATTTATTTATTTAATCCTACAGTGAGGGTCCTCGTTATAGAACGGAGTCTCACATGCGCCGCGTGACGGTCGTATCAGTGCAGTTATTTTGTTCTTGAGAGCCTCTAGAGTATGCGGATTGTTTCTCTATACAGTGTTATGGTACCTTTAGGTTCAGGTTCCCCCACAAATAAAAATAGCACGGCGCTGAAACTTAGGAACAAATTCACTGCAAACTTCTTCTTGAGAAGATAAGTTTCCACTAGGAAAATTCAATGTTTTGTCTTATACCTAACCATGTTCACCGGATACGAGGTATACTACCGTACTTCACAGCAAGTCTTAATTATCACAACTAAGGTACCGTAAGGTGGGGAATACCGATCAATTTTCTTGATATATTTAGTGTAACTTTCCCAGGAATTATAATAATATTGAACTGCAAAAATTAAATTTTGTTTAAGCATTAGTTGTCATTATTTCGGCAATGAATTTAATTTTCTTCAGCTTTTCATAAAACAGATTAAAAAATATGTTGTATGATCGGTGTTATCTCATAGTTTGGGGTAATACCGATCATACACTTGTTTTACATTATAAACGGTATGAGACCATCATTGAGGTTATACCGATTGTTATTTTAAGTTTTTTTTTAATATTATTGATGGCTCCAGCTAAGATGCAGTAGCAAAATTTATGTAAGAACATAATAATAGTCTAATACAGAAAACATAATGAATAAGCATAGCCTAAAAAAAAAAAAAAAAAAAAAAAAGGATTACAATCATAATGTTCTTATAACTACTATGAATTGTCCCTACTATCAATTGCGCCTACTACCAATGGCGCGTACTATCAATTGTGCCTACTATCAATCGCGCCTACACTTGAAAAACCCTTAACACTATCAAAAGCAATGCAGACTCTACAAGAGATCCCTGTGGAAAAGGAACAAGAGGAATTGAATAGTTTTAGTAATGTTGAGGATGATGATGGTGACAATGACTATAATGATTATGATGATGATAATCATAATGATGATGAAAAAGAAGAGCATGAGGGTTGTGAGAGGATATAAGGAAACCAGAGATATATAAGCAAAGCGAACTGATGTGAGTTTAATAATAATAACGAACTGATGATGTACATGGATTGGCAATAGCGGAACTGGGCAAACTAACCATGTGCGAACATGGCGCGAGTTTTAGACAAACCTGAAACATAAAGGACAGGTGGCAGCACCTTACATATACAGAACCGCATACTTGATAAATAAGAATAAAACTAACAAAGTTACAATACTTCACCTCAAGTAGAGGTTCATACAATCTTTACACTCTCCAAACCAGCAAACTTCAAGCAACGTTCATGTTTCATTCGACTTAAACTCTTCGTGAGAAAGTCAGCAACTTGATCGTTCGTAGAGATATACTTCAAAACAAAAAATTTACACTCAAAGACTTCACGAACAAAGTGATGTTTGATATCAATATATTTGCTTCTACTGTGATACATCGCGTTCTTTGCCAGATTAATTGCACTTTGATTATCACAAAAGATGAACATAGTGGCTAAGTCTTTGAAGCCTAACTCGAGCAGAAATCGACGTAAGTACACAGCTTCCTTGGCGCACTCTGGCAATGCCATGTACTCGGCCTCCGTGGTGCTAAGGGCCACGGTTCTTTGTTTTCTTGAGTCCCACGATATAGGGCATCCGCCGAGCAGGAACACGTACCCCGTGTAGGACCTCCTATCTTCTTGGCAGCTTCCCCAGTCGGCGTCGACGAACCCTTGGATCGGTTCGGTGTCTGCTTCGTAGATCAGCCCGATGTTCGAAGTCCCCTTCAAGTACCGCAGCACTCTCTTGGCAGCTTTCCAATGTTCGACTCCGAAGCAATTGTTGAACTGTCCCAGGTAGCTGACAGCGAACGAAATGTCCGGGCGTGTAGTTGTCGACAGGTATGTCAGCGCGCCTACCAATTCGCGGTAAGGCAACTTCAACTCGTCAGTACTGGGATTCTCATTTTTGCTCAACTTCGTTCCAGGGTCGAGTGGTGTGACTACAGGGTTGCAGTCGGCCATCTCGTAGCGTTGGAGAAGCTCTTCAATGTAACCTTGCTGTAGCATGGCTATACATCCGGTCTCCTGGATTAGTTCGATGCCTAGGAAGTGTTTGGCCAATCCTAAGTCCTTGACCTTGACATTTTTACTCAGGACTCTGGAAATCTCGGCGATCGTCTTTTTGCATTTTGATAGCACCATCATGTCATAAACGTAAACGGCAATCAAAGTTATGTTATTTCCGGAACCAATTTGGAATAGACACGGATCCGATGCGGTTGGTTTGGCACCGCACTTCCTCAAGACCTCACGCAGCTTGGCATACCAGTTTCTCCCGGCCTGTTTCAATCCGTACAGTGATTTTTGTAGTAAGCAGACCTTGTCGCCTCCCTGCAACTGGCGAAGCATGTTCTTTGCCTTCTCCTTGGTTTCGTCGTCAGTTCCAGACATGGCAATGCTCTCTAACATCTCCCTGAAGTTCTTCGGTTGTTTCATGAATATTTCCTCGTCTAGGTCACCATACAGATAAGCCGTTGTGATATCGTACTGTCTGATTTTTACACCGAGCTTGGTAGCGAGACAAACCATCAACCGAATTGATTCCATTCGCGCCACCGGTGCGAACGTGTCAAAGTAGTTGATTCCATACTCCTGGTTGAAACCTTGAGCCACCAGACTGGCCTTTCTCTTCTCAAGTGTTCCATCAGGTTTTAGTTTGTCGCGCAGCACCATCCGGCATCCGATGACTTTGGCATCACGGGGAGGATCCACCAGCACCCATGTATTGTTTCTCAGGATAGATTCCATTTCCATGACCATGGCACCATGCCACTCGTTAGAGTTTGGTCCTGTTATTGCCTCCTTGAATGGAATCTCTGCTAGAAAAATCTCCTCGTCTTCTTCTTGCTCCTCCACATCTTGGAGATTTGTTTGAAAAAGTTTCTTCGGTCTTCCCCTTTTTCCAGTTCGCAGAATCTTGGGTCGACCAGGTCCTTGTATCAATTGAGGCGTAGTATCGGATGTTTCGACAGTCGTACTATCATGATCATCCACTGGCGTTACATCGAAACCCAGGAAAGGTTCATCATCTTCTCCGATTTCGGGTTGAGAGATTGGTTCCTCCACGACAGCTGGTTGATCTTTTTCTCTTGGTGATTGCGGCGGTGGTTCTGCAAAGAACAGCTCCCAATAAATATCTTGCTTCGAGGATTCCGGGCGCTCCATCCTAGTCTCTTCCAGTGGCTTTTCATTCTCGAAGAATTTTACATCTCGGCTAATCAAAACTTTGTCTTTGTCGGGGGAGTATATGCGAAAGCCCTTGGTTTCTTCGGAGTAACCCATGAACACGCCTTCTCTGCCTCGTTGATCCAGTTTCCCTCTTCCGGGATCCCTGTCCAGGAAATAAACCTTGCTTCCAAACGTTCTGAATTGCGAAATGTCAGGAATCTCTCCTGTCCACAATTCGTACGGTGTTTTGCCTCCGATACTTTTTGATGGCAGGCGATTACGGATGTAATTTGCAGAATTCACTGCTTCCGCCCAGAAGCGGTGAGGTAATCCGGCGTCGAACAACATGCACCTGGCAGTCTCCATCCAAGTCCTATTCATCCTCTCTGACTTCCCGTTTTGTTCGGGGTTGTGAGGGACTGTGAGGCGTCTTGTGATTCCGCGCTTCTTCAGGTAGTTGACGAACTCTCGATTCAGGTATTCCCTGCCGTTGTCAGACTGGATCACCTTTACTAGTTTTCCTTTCTGATTCTCCATCCTGGTAACGTACTCGACGGTAGCTTCGTAGACCTCTGATTTTGCCTTCAGAAATCTCACTTCACACCAATGAGAGTGATCGTCGATGAATTCCAAGAGGTACCTTGAACCTCCCATAGATGGAGTCGGCATCGGTCCACACACGTCCGTGTGGATCAAATCGAGTAGCTCCGTCCGTCGATCGGATTTCTTTGGAAACTGCGTCCTGGACATCTTCCCCTCGAGGCAGACTCTACAGTCCAGAGTCGTCGATGGATTCCTCAGCTCAACGCCAGAAACCCTCCCTTTTCTCACAGCTACCAAGATGTCGCCCACGTTAACATGTCCGAGCCGACGGTGTAGCAATTTTAGATCAATTATTTTGGGCGATGCAGCCATATTTGCACGTTCTTGACTCTCACTGACGTAATATAGGTTATTCTTCCTCTCGGCTCGCATCAAGACTTCTCCTTTTTCGTTCATGACGACTGTACCTTCCTTGTCAAAAATCACCTCGTGGCCGCGGTCGGTGATCTTTCCCACCGACAGCAAGTTTGTCCTGAGGTCTGGAACGTAAGAAACATCTGAGAGAGTGACATCCATCTCTTCGTTCTCAATGCGGGTAGATAAGCGAACACTGCCTTTTCCGACGATCTCTGCCGTTGAATCATCAGCCAATTTCACCACACCCCTCCGTGACTCATCAATCTTCGAAAAAATCGCAGGGTCGCCACAGATATGTGAAGTGGCGCCACTGTCGAGACACCATATTCTGCGTACGCCACTGCTCTGAGTTGTCGTCGCCTGTAAGCATAGTTCTCGAGTGAAATTTGCCAATTGAGTATTAGAACTGTCTTTACCTTTGTTCTTCGATGGATCTCTTTGTTTAAATCTGCACTGGCTGGCTCGATGACCTTGCTTTTTTGCACACGTAGCACCGGAACTCAGATCCGCCTCCTTCTGTTTCACTGTTGTTGTTTAGATTGGGTGTTTGTTTCTTATAGTTCTTGTTACCTGGACCAGTCTTCTTCTTGACGAACATAGCTCCCGCTATTTCACCTTGTGTGCTCGATTTTCGTGCATCATCCTCTTCGATGATTTTGGTCCGAAGAGCCTCGGGAGTCGGTAGGTTGTCACGTGACTCTATTGCACACCTAAAGTTCTCGAACCGTGCCGGCAGACTGTATAAACACATGACTGTCAACAATTCCGGATTGATCGTGATGTTCATATCTCCCAATTTGTCCACGGTGTCGAAGAAATCGTTCAGATGGTCACGCACGTCGACATCATCCGCCAATTTTTGTAAGGTTAGCCTTTTCAGTAAGGTCGCTTTCCGAGCCGGTCCCTGGGATTGGTAGATCAGTTTCAGTCGTTGCCATGTATCACGTGCCGTGACACAATTCTTGACTTGCTTTATTTCACTTGGCGACATCGACAAAATGATTAGCGACCGAGCCTTTTGATCATTCTTGTCCCACTCTTGAATTGCCGCCGCGTTTGCATTTCCAGCCGCTGGTTCTGGTTTCGTAGAATTCCCGCCAATGAATTCCCACAAATCGCCCGTAATGAGGATAGCCTGCATCTACACGGCCCACGTGTCGAAATTGTCCTTACCGAGGGGTTCAATTCTCCCAATACTTCCGGCGTTCATTTTTTAGGTTAACTTCTGGCACGTTTTTACGAATTATTACGATTTGTTATTTACGCACTTAGTCACGCGCATCTGGGTCCATAACCTGTAAGAGGATATAAGGAAACCAGAGATATATAAGCAAAGCGAACTGATGTGAGTTTAATAATAATAACGAACTGATGTACCGGTACATGGATTGGCAATAGCGGAACCGGGCAAACTAAACATGTGCGAACATGGCGCGAGTTTTAGACAAACCTGAAACATAAAGGACAGGTGGCAGCACCTTACATATACAGAACCGCATACTTGATAAATAAGAATAAAACTAACAAAGTTACAACAAGGGTTTTATGTCTATAAAACCATTGCGGGTCTCCCAGTTCTTAAGAACAAAAGAAAATGGAGAAATTTATAAAAGGATCTACAACAAGCGTCGTGTTTAAGAATCTATATCAAACAATGGTAAAGAGTGTTGTATTCAGTGTGTGAAAATGAAAATCCACAGCCTGCTTCCAGTCTCCGACCGGGTCAGGAATGGAATGAATGAAGCCCCTAGCTAGCGGCGAGGATAGGGACTGTGCCGGCTGCCGAGGCCTGACGCACACCTCTGGGGCAATGAATAGATGAATGACAGATGAAATGAAATGATAGTGGAGAGTGTTGCTGGAATGAAATTTTGACAGGGAAAACCGGAGTACCCGGAGAAAAACCTGTCTGCCTCCGTTTTGTCCAGCACAGATCTCACATGGAGTGACCGGGATTTGAAACACGGACCCAGCGGTGAGAGGCCGGCGTGCTGCCGCCTAAGCCACGGATCTATTATAAAATGAAATTAATAAAAATATTTAAGGTTATTGTCTGTTTTTCCTTAATTACTATCACTACATCCCCCCCCACTATTAATGTCATTGTTAACCATCGACAGTCTCTAGCTATGTTTAGAAAGAGAGAGTGGACTTAAACAATACACTCTATCTATGGCTTGTGTATCGAGTATCATAATAATACACTATCGCTAAGCCATGTTAAAGCAATAGTTATTTCAGGTAAGGGGGTTTGAACTCTTGCTTCCTTGTACATGATCAGTTTTTACTAAACAATAAAATACAAAAAATCACATCTTCTCCTCATGGTCATAACCGCATGGTAGGCTAATGTGTAGGTCAGTCATCTACACACATTTGTTATTCATCAGGGCAAGAGTGCGTTTTCTCTGTTCCACAAGATATAAATTATGGTTGCTGGATTGTATTCTGCACTGTTTATGCGACATAGCTTTCCTAGTTCATAAAACCGCTAGGTCATGGAAGCCCGCAGGGAGGGGCAAGGTGGGGCCGTGCCCCCCCTCCCCCCCCTCCCCCTTCCTCTCCCCCTGGAATTCCGAGAATGCCATTGGTCATTCTCACCAGTTTATTTCATAAATTGAAGTTTCTGATAATCAACTGACTAATGTTACAATGGAAAACTTCTTTAATGTTGCTGACGCAATATGTATTTACATTCAAAAATATATGGTTTTAATGATGTCATGCCCTAGACCACCAATGGAAACAAAGCTCTATTTTTCAATATGGTTATGCCTAGTGTTAAATACCGTATGTTTACCCAACACTATCAAAAGTGGATGGCTGGCTACTACTTTCGCCACCTGACTTTGTCAGTGACGATATGAAAGCACGTTCTGGATATATTTTTATAAATTGTAACACCGATAACGGATTTCAGCCATTAAACGAGGTTTTCTTTGATGACTAGTAAAACACTGGCCCTTAAGGTCGTGATTACAATATTGGGTCATTTACTGTAGTCAGGCCCGTAATTACAGGGGAATAAACAGGGCAGCTGCCCAGGGTGGCATGTTTTACGGGCGGAAAGAATTTCTGGAAAACTGTACAAAACCGTTTGGGCATTAAACGCCAAGTTATTAAAGTTTAACCCCCCTCTAATCACATACAAGCAAGAGAATTATTCATTGTCGCACATTTGCAATGTTGATTATTTAAGGACAAACAAAACGTGAGTGTTAGTTATCTTGGTGTTCTTGCTTTTGAATCTGACTTGAAACAGAAATTGGACTAATGAAATCCTAATCTTGTTTGCAAATGACAAGGCAAGAAGGAATCCCCTTGTTATTTAAATAATTGGTGTTTTAGCCATTGGTTTTGTATGATATCTTTTAAAATTTAAATGTAAATTCTTTGTATTAAGTATATTTTCTATTTGTAATTTTAGTAAACATATATTTATAGTGTTTACCACTCATAGTTAAATACACGTTCATTGAAGAAACAGACCCATATGTTAAGGAAACAGTAATAAATCTACATAGGCCTATTTAAGCCGGGAGTAGCAAAGATTTTTTACTTTTATTTTATTTTTGCCCAGGGGCTTCAGGAGCTTAAAATACGGGCCTCACTGTGCTGTACAATCGTCCAAATTTGCGTCGTTCTGCCTTACTGCGATCGTTATTCTAGCTGCGAAATGCTGTATATTTTTATTCAAGGTGTGCCATAATACTGTGGTCCTTTTTTTTAGAACAGAGCAATTATTGCTACAAATGAACAGCAATCTACCATTCTTGTAGTTCCTTAACCTGTAGTGTTAAATCATCTACGATCAAATCAATTTACAGGCTAATAGTTGAATTGTTCTGCAGTGTTTTTGTGCCGTTATCAAAGAGACTGAGATGCGCACTCTCAATCGAATGTGGACGGTAGATCAGTTGAGACAAAATGGTGAATACAATACTGATAGACTTCGTATTGTTGTAGGCTACATGATTCCAATGGAATCTTCTTGCAAGGCAATTTTCGATGCGCAACATGTCCCCTACTTATATGAGCAGAGAAGCTAATTTAATCCTAATTTAAGTGGGCTTATAGTCGTATTGACCGACTGAAAGTTACAATTCAATATAGATCAATTAGGTCATAAAGCCAAAGTTCAAGGGGGAATTGAAAATTATGTGCTTCTGAAAGAAGAAAATTACAGAACAGACATTGGCAGGCTCTTAACTCGAGGATTATTGATGTGACATTCTTAAGTACGAATGTATGATCCTGCGATGTTTGTCGATATCAAAGCGACTAAGTAAGAAGTACATGATTTAGTAAGTTTTAAATATTTTAGTTAACGGTCAGGAATAATAAAATGAAATATTTTCTTTCTAAAACGAAAATTTGTGAAAACCATGGGCGTCACAAGTACGAGTAACTAGGTACAATACGAATTTATCACTTGTTACAAATTTCATTATGCTAAGAAGAGCAATGCGAAGTACCGGTATTCCTGATAGCTTGTGAAGAAGAGGAAACAAGATGTTCAGTAAAGAACATATAGCCTACTTTCTCCTAAATGCATGGTTATTGTTATAACTCTTTGTCCTTTTCAAGGAGTATAATTGAATGTTGGTTGTAGTAGCTTGTAGAAATACAACGTGCTATACGGATATTAAACATGAATATGAGATGCCCTTTGCTAGTGTTACCTCTGTAAAGAATTTCATTCAATTCGGTTTCACCGTGTTTGAATTGATAGGGGGAATCGATTTGCACACATACATGGCTGCCATCCGCGAAGTATTGGGCTGATGACCGTGTAGTTTGGTCAAAAGATTCTATGTACATAAAAGTATAACGTTGCACAATTTGGTAGAGATCAGATGATTAGCTTGGTCGTAATTTGATTCAAGCTTTTAACATTTGGGTGGCCGCCATTACGTTTTCGTCAAGATGGCGGCGATATAAAACATGACACTGAGGTGCCCTTTGCTAGTTCTACCTCTGTTCCAAATTTCGATCAATTCAGTTTCACTGTGTTCGAATTGATAGGGGGGACAGACATTCAGAGTACACACACTCACACACACACAGACTCACAATTTTTGGCCCTGTGTAGATCTCCTAAGTCTACTTTCATTTTTGCAAAAATCGAAAGTAGGCTAAAAACGTGATGGATCCGCTGTAACAGCCAGTACAAACTAGATATTTGGAAACAGTGCTATTTGAATTATTAGGCAGATCATATGCATGGATATTTCCACAGTTTAATTTAACTCAGTAATTTGGAAATATCTGAAAATATGTCCTCCAGTTACCGTATTTAGTTAATATGCGAATTGGATTTAGCATTTTAATGAACTGCTTGATTTTTACATTATTGTCGATACATGGTGATACCACTATTTTTTACCTGTTCTTAAGAACTGAACATTATGACAATGAATCACAAAAGAAGAAACGCGAACTTCCATGGACAAAAACCGTGAACTAAAACATAACATTTCTCCCAATCATGCCATAAAGTAGCCAACGGTTTCAGAGTAGTCACATAATGAATTTCACGAAGCAAGTAAGAAATAAAATGAAAATGGGGGGGGGGGGAATGAAATTAAAATTATAACTTGCCCCCCCCCCCCCCCCCCTCTGGAAAAAATTCTGCGGGCGCCCATGCGCTAGGCAGTTGTCTAAGCATAGCGATTTTACAACTGCTCTACCAACACCTTTTACTCTTTTGGCTTCCTTACGGTCTAGTGTGCGATAGGCACCACTAACTCTATATCAAACCCAGTCCACCTTTGTACTTGCCTTGCCACAAAATTTAAAATAGTGGTATAAAATTAAAACAGGGTCACCTTAGCCTCAAGCCGTTTGAATGAGTAAAAAGGATTCAATTCGCACCTCAACTATCCTACAAGTGGTTTTCCACTTTGTCTTTGGTCAAATGTTAGAATGATACCTCCTCTAAGGCACACACTCCTGTGAGAAAAGGCCATCAAGAATACAATATAATCACTGCTTATAACCCTCATAAAAGCAACATTCCACACTTTCTAACTGATCTCGAAGTAATTATTAGTTCTTACTCAACGAATCCTGTTATAATACTAGGTGATATGAATATCGATCTATTATTTGGGGACAGATATACTAGTAGTTATATTAACCTAGTCAAATCATACGGTCTAGTCTTATGTAATACAAAATATCCAACTCGTGTAACACAAACTAGCTCTACTCTAATTGATCATGTATTGGTGAACGACTGTGACAAAATATGTAATGTCTATAATATTGATAATGATTTGAGTGATCACCATTTACTCATCTGTGAAATGAGAAACAAAAAGATAAACAGGAACTCAATATGTGATGATAGGCCAATAGAAAAGGATAAAATAAACTACAAAAAACTTAATAAATATTTAATAACTCAAGAATTTGTATGCAATGAAACTAACATCAATGACTACTACAATAAATTCTGTGATTTTATTAATAAAGGAATAGAAGCCTGTACTATGAAATATACGAATAAGGAGCCAAGTGCCCCACCAATAAAACCCTGGATCACACAAGATCTTTTAGCACTAATACACAGGAAAGATAAGATATACCGTATACAAAAACCAAAGTTATAAATCCATCTGCAGAAATTTTAGAAGAATATAAAATTATTAGCAACCAAGTTACAAAACTTAAGAGAAACCTACAAAGAAACTACTTTGACCAAAAAATTCAAAATGCAAATAATCAGAGGGAAGTGTGAAGTGTTGTTAATGAGATGTTAAATAGACCAAAGAAGGGGAAAAATGAAATTGTCAAACTTATAGTCGACGGCACAAATGTCGAAAAAAAGGAAAATATATGTGATGAAATTAATAAATATTATGTCAATATTGCTAACAGTATATGGGAAAATCAAGGAAACGGTTCTACCTCGGACATTACAAGCTATAAAAATACTACTAGCACTAAGACAATCTTTATGTTACCTACTGATGCTAATGAAATACAATCAATTATAAACTCCCTAAAACACAAAAACAATATAAGTGAGGACAACACTACTAATGTCATGCTACAATTGTGTCTTGAGGGCCTTACACCATATCTTGTCAAAATAATAAATCTTTCACTGATGACTGGTATATTCCCCGATGCCTGTAAAGTCTCTAGGGTGGTCCCGATCTACAAAAAAGGGGACAAAACCCACCCATCAAATTACAGACCCATTAATATTATATCTGCCATCAGCAAGGTTCTAGAAAGCGTTGTTAAACGAAGACTTATGAATTTCTTCATGAAAAATGATTACTTTGCAAACTGCCAATATGGGTTTATTCCAAATAGAGGAGCTGATAGTGCTATATTTGAAGTAGTAACTGATGTAGAAAAGGCATTAGATGAAAACAAACTAGCTGCTGGTGTACTAATTGACCTTCAAAAAGCCTTCGATCTGGTTAACCATAAGATTCTCCTTAATAAACTAGAATTTGCAGGCATCAGAGGAGTGGCACATGATTGGTTCAAGAACTACCTCACTAACAGAAAACAATATGTTGCAATCGATAATGTAAAAGGATCTCAAATGAGAATTGACACAGGAGTACCTCAAGGTTCTGTCTTAGGACCAATTCTTTTCTTGGCCTATATTAATGATATAGTATTATTAGAATTGAAAGGCAAGCTTAAACTATTTGCAGATGATATTTTTATACTCTATCTGGGAACATCTGAACAGGAAATTATGCTAAATATTAATTATGATCTCAATAAGCTGGTGGATTGGTTGAGAGCACACAAAATGGTTATCAATATCACTAAAACAAAATATTTATTCTTCCATAAACCATCATACAAGATTGAGACCACAAACATAGTCAACATAGCCAACAAAGAAATAGAAAGGGTTAAATCGGCAACATACTTAGGTATCACACTAGATAGTACACTAACCTGGGAAAATCATGTAGAAAATGTAAAACATAAAATCAGCCCTTTAATTGGTATTATTTTCAGATTAAGATATAGCTGTCTTACTAGCCAACAATTGAAAAATATATACTTTGCTCTGATACATTCACATCTAATGTACATGAATTTCATATGGGGATATTGTAAGAAGGAGCTGATAAAAGAACTTGAGATACTCCAGAAACATGCTATAAAATCTATCTTTGGATTACCTTGGCTCACACCCTCAAATGAATTGTACTCAAGAACTAAAATTATGCCACTGCAAAAACAAATAGCTATGTCAGCAACAGTATTTGTATACAAATTAGAAAACAAATTGATACACACACACATCCATTTTACCCATGCAAATGACATTCATCATTATGCAACAAGAGGAGTAAATCAAATATTCACCAGCCATTCCCAATCCATTAAATTTGGAAGTAAAGGAATTATGTCCTCTATAATAAAAGAATACAACTCGCTACCATTAGGCATAAGGGAAAGTTTCTCTATAAAAACATTTAAGAGGAAAACAAAAGACTTCCTATTAAGGAATACTCCAAATAGAGGAGCTGATAGTGCTATATTTGAAGTAGTAACTGATGTAGAAAAGGCATTAGATGAAAACAAACTAGCTGCTGGTGTACTAATTGACCGTTACGGTAGCTGTGAAGGTCCTACAGGAACCCTGAAAAGTGACGGCTAACGGGGCTCTGGTGAAGCTACGATAGGCCCAGCAAGCCAGTAGTGGATTAAACCAAATGCTTTCAAAAATGGAACGAGCCTCGGACAGGATGGATTTAATAGACGACGACACGGCTGTACACACGGACTAAGATTTGGAACTTTAAACCTAAGAACGCTGACGGGGAAGGTGGAGGAGATAGTGGATATGATGGAAAGAAGGAAGTTGGATTTATTGGGATTGGCAGAAACAAAGTGGAAAGGGGAAGGAAGGAGAGTACTGAGAAAAGGCTATAGACTGTACTGGAGTGGGAACGAAGAGGGAAAGAGGAATGGAGTGGGAGTAGTAGTACGAGATGGTTTGAAAGAAGAAGTGAGGAGAATAAGTGATAGGATGATGAAAGTGAAAGTAGCACTGAGGGGAGAGACCGTAGAAATAGTGCAAGTATATGCTCCACAAGTAGGCTGCGCTTCTGAAGAGAAGGAGGAGTTTGAAGAGGAATTGCAGAAGCAGCTGGTAGGAAGAAATATGATTGTTATGGGGGACCTCAATGCCCATGTAGGAAGAGAAAGACAAGGTTATGAGAGTGTTCTAGGACCAGAGGGTTGGGGTGGAAGAAATGAGGAAGGAAAGAGACTGTTGGACTTCTGCCAGAGGAACAGCCTGCTAGTTGGGAACTCCTGGTTTAAGAAAAGAGAGAGCCACACAATCACATGGTACAGTGATGACTTGACCAGGAAGTCGGTGGTCGACTATATACTGTATGAGAAAGAACTAAATAAGAACATCACGGACATCAAGGTTATACCATCGGAGAACCTGGATAGCGACCATCGATTACTGGTAATGAACCTGAGAGGGAGTAAGGAGAAGAAAGGAACTGAGAACCAGGAAAGACGTATAAGGATATGGAAACTGAAAGAAGGGGATAGAAGGGTCGAGTACCTCAAAATGGTAAGGAAGGAATTCCAACAGATGAAGAAAGAGGGGTGGAAGAGGAATGGGCTAGATTTAAGAAGACACTAGTGGGTGCAGCAGAAGCAGTATGTGGGAGGACAAGTAGTAAGAAGAGGTGGAAGGAAACACCATGGTGGAATGAGAAGACAAAAGATATAGTAAGGGAAAAGAATAGAGCCTTTAGGAGGTGGTATCAAAATAGGACGGTAGAGACAAGGGAAGAGTACCAGGAAAGAAAGAAGGAGGCGAAGAGAGTGGTGGCTGAGGAGAGAAGGAAGTGGATGGAAGAGTGGACAAAGATGATGGAGGAGGATAGTGAAGGTACAAAAAAGGTCCTGTATGGGATGGTGAAAGATAAGAGGCGGAAGGATCCTACGGATTATGTTAGAATGGTGAACAAAAGGGGACAAGAGATAGAAAATAGGGAAGAACTGAAGAAAATGTGGAAAGAATATTTTGAAGAACTTCTGAACCCAAATGGAAAAGATGGTGAGGAGGAAGAAATCGGGGAAGAGGAAGATGAACTGCAAACAGAAAAGGACTTAACATGGAAAGAAGTGGAAGATGCAGTGAACAAGATGAAAGGAGGGAAGGCACCGGGTTTGGATGAGTTGAGTGTGGAGATGGTGAGAGCAGCAGGAGAGGTGGGGATACAGTGGCTGTACCGTGTGATGAGGACAGCATGGAAGGAAAGGAAGACCCCAGAGGACTGGAAAAAAGGAATCATTGTCCCGATCTTCAAGAAAGGTAGTAGAACAGATTGCCGAAACTATCGGGGAATAACACTGATGAGTCATTGTGCAAAGATCTTCGAGAAAGTTTTGGAAAAGAGAATTAGGACAAGGATAGAAGGAGGGATGAGGGAAGAACAACATGGCTTCAGAGCAGGAAGGTCCACAGTGAATTTGATTTTTGCTGTAAGGCAGTTACAAGAACAGCACTATGAATATGGAACAGATCTACTGATGGCCTTCCTGGACATTGAGAAAGCATATGACAGTGTATGCAGAAACAAAGTATGGAAGTCCCTGGAGGATAGAGGAGTAGAGAAATGGACTATAAAGAGGATAAAGGAGATGTACAAGGGAAGCGTGAGCTGTGTGAAAGTGGGAGGAGAGAGATCTGACTGGTTGGAACAAAGAAACGGCCTGAAACAAGGAAGTGCACTGTCACCGTTACTTTTCATTGTGGTGATGGATGACATAATGACCCGAGTGGCACAAGTAATTGGGGACGGAAAGATGAAAGCAATGGTGTTTGCAGATGATTTGATGATTTGGGGAAACAAGGAGGAGGAGGTACAGGAACAGTTGGACGTGTGGGAAGGAGTAATACAAGGATATGGGATGAAATTTAGCATAAATAAGAGTGAGATGGTGATCACAACAAGGAAGAAGGAAAGAACCACAACGGGAATAACAATTGGTGGGGAACAGCTGAAGAAAGTGGAGAGTTTTAAGTATCTGGGAAGCCTGATACAAGATAATGGAAGAAACGATAGAGAAATAAATGAGCGGGGGAGGCAGGCAGAAGCATTTCGGAGGAGTGTGAGAAGCATGTTATGGAGCAAGGATGTCCCTCAGAACAGCAAAAAGATCATATATCGGACGTACTATGTCCCTATCCTGACGTATGCCTCGGAGACCTGGGTTATGAAAGGAAGGGAGAGGAGCAAAATACAGGCCAGTGAGATGAGGTTCTTGAGAAGCAGTATTGGAGCTACAAAGATGGACAGAATAAGAAATGAGAGGACCAGAGAATTAATGAAGGAGGAACCATTACAGGATGGTATAAAGAAATCTAGACTTAGATGGTATGGACATGTAAAACGAATGGAGGAGAAGAGGATACCCAGGAGAGTACATGAGACGAAGTGGGAAGGAAAGAGACCGAGGGGAAGACCGAGAGACAGGTGGCTGAAGGGGGTGGAAGAAAGCGTGAAGAAGAGAGGAGAAGACTGGACAAGGGTGGAGGCTGAGAGATGGTGGGAAGACAGAAGACGTTGGAGAGGCTTGTGTTCCAAACAGACCCGGCCAGTGGCTGGAAACTGTGCAAGATGATGATGATGATGATTAAGGAATGAATAGCCGATGTACAATAGCCTTAAGCAATGCAATGTATCATACCGTATTATCTCTGTAAAGTTAGTCACTAGCAATCTAAGTTAACTTACTATTAAACTAAACAACAATGTTACAAAAATTATATATATGCCATGCTGTAACTATGTTACTTGATTGTCCCTAACACGAGCTCAGGCTCATTGGGACCTATGTAAATAAATAAATAAAGGCCACAGCCGCCTTCTTTCCACTTCCTTGTCAAACTCTCTCACTCTTCCCATCCCTCTTTCCCAGGTTTAAATCCAGGCTCTGGCACAAAATTTAATTTCTGGTTTCAGGATTGAAACAGGGTCTAGTCAGCCTCGGGTACCCCAATTGAGTAGAAGAGATTCGATTCCCACCTCAGTCATTTTTGAAAGTGGTTTTCTGTAGTTTACACACTTTGTCTTTGATCAAATGTTGGAATAGTACCTCTTAACCTCAAGTCGCTAGCGTTATTCTACGGAGGCTCTACACTCACTTGCCACCCTGCAGGCTGATTGTTGTTTTACCGGAATGTCATATAATGCGTATTACACACTCTACACTTTTGCGTTAACACAAAGGGAATTCAGCGGGTCATTTGTAGTTGAGAGCTGAGATTTAAATATCATAGACACACACATATAATATACATAAATGTTTCAACATTTATTCTTATTGGAGCGCAGCTGATAACTGGTAAATGTAATCCAGGTTCAATTCCCGATTAATGCATGTCCTGTGGTTGTCATTTCGCATTTCCATTTTCCACACCATACACCCTGTCAATGTCATGTCTTATAGCTCGGCGGCCATCCTTATACTTTGTTTTTTTCAATCATCACAGTCATATTTTCACCAAGCATGAGTTGAACCATCGCATAATAGATAGATAGATAGATAGATTTTTATTAATTCCATTTGATCAAATACATGCATTCAATACATTTTTGATATAGGACACGTCAGAATTTACATGCATAAAATAAAAGAACTAACAGGTATATATTACTAAGATTATAACTATTTATAACTTATTATAATAGCAAATCTTAATAGATACAATCTTATTGCACAACTATTTACACCTCACTCTATTATCATAATATGAAAACTTAATTCTATAAATACAACAACATACAGCTAGGTATTAAAATTAAATTAAAAAAGTAAAATATAGTTATAGATTCCATCACTCCTATACGCTAAAATATTCAACTACTGAGTAAAAACAATGGCACTGCAGATAAGCTTTCAACATTCTATCAAAGGTTTTTATTTTTGGGGCCAGTTTTATATACTGGGGTAGTTTATTGTATAATTTAACTCCAGTGTGAAAAGTTCCTTTTTGATATATGCTTGTGTGTGTGTGTGAAATATGAATGTTTTGATTTTGTCTTGTGTTATGCCTATGAACATCATTGTTTGTTTTAAGAAAAACATCTTTATTCATTAAATTCTTTTTAAAAAACATAATACTTTCAAAGATATATATGCAGGGCAGTGGGAGAATGTTTAAATCTTTAAACAGAGGTCTACATGATTCTCTAGAGTTTACATTTGCCATAATTCTAATCGCCCTCTTTTGTATCCTAAACGTGCTTAGAACATCTGGCGACATACCCCAAAATATGATCCCATATCTTAAGTATGAATGGAAATAAGCAAAATAAGTATTTCTTAATGTGTGCATGCTAGTGCAGGTTTTCAAAATACGTAACGCAAAGCACATCGAGTTCAGTTTAGTATTCAGATATTGTATATGTTTATTCCATTTCAAGTCTTGTTGTATCCATAGTCCTAAAAACTTTGTTTCTGATTTATTTTCTATTTGATGACCATTTAATGTTATATTGGGCATCGCAGGATTCCTATTCTGTATAGTGTGGAAATTTAGACATACTGTCTTTTTATAGTTTATTATGAGGCGATTATCTTGTGACCATTTGGTTAACTCTCCTGTAACGGAGTCAGCAGACTGCTGTATGACCTGTTTAGTTTCACCTTTTATTACGAGTGTTGTATCGTCCGCAAACAAAATTTCCTTATGTGAATGAACGTTCTGTGTTATATCATTGATATATAGAAGAAAGAGTAGTGGGCCCAAAACCGATCCCTGGGGTATTCCAAATTTATTAATACCCTCATTGGACAATGTTTCATTAATTAATTTAGTTCCATCAACCTTGTGTCTCAAGCTTACTATTTGTTTACGCCTTGTTAAGTAATACTCGATCCATTTATTAGCTAGACCTCTAATACCATATTGATTTAGTTTTTAAGGAGAATTTTATGGTCAAAAACATCAAATGCTTTCGATAAATCCAAGAATAGGCCGTTACATGTTCCTTATTGTCAATTAATTCCAGTATACTATTAATACATTCATAAATTGCTGTATGTGTAGATTTTTCCGTTCTGAATCCATGTTGTGAGTTTGATAGTATTTTATTTTTTACTATAAAACTTATCAGTCTCTTATACATGACTTTTCCCCACAATTTTTGCAATACCAGTTGGTGAGGTAATAGGACTATAGTTATATAATTCATATTTTGAACCGATTTTGTGCACTGGAATTACTTTTGATAACTTCAAAATATCCGGGTAAGTTCCTGAGAGAATTGAACTGTTTATTAAGTGCGTAAGTGGATTTATTATATTTTCTGCACATTTCTTTAAAATTGCATCAGGGATGCCATCAATGCCAGCACAGAATTTATTTTTTAGCTCTTTTATAACTATTCTTACCTCTTCACTTGTGACATGATTTATAAATAAAGAATCACTGCATATATTTATTTTATTATTAGAATTTAGTGTATTTACCTGTGATTTATTCATTAATTTTTGTGGAATTTCCAGAATATAGTCATTAAAAGTGTTTGCTATTTCCTCTGGATTATTAATCACTTTATTATTTCTGGTCAGTGTAATGTTCCTTTGTATTTTAGCAGATTTTCCAGTTTCTTTCTTTATCACGGACCACATAGCCCTGTTTTTATTAGATGATTGGGAAATAAAATTATCATTATGCATTTTCTTTGCTAGTCTTATTACCTTATTTAATATGCTAGTGTATTTTTTGTAGTATAAATTGAATTCAGGTGTTGTGTGGTATTGTTTATATAATTTGTGTAGAAATTTCTTTCTTTGACATGAATTTATAATCCCTGTTGTTATCCAATTGCTAGTTTTGTTATTTTGAACAGTTCTTCGTTTAAAGGGGAATGCTATTTCAAAATAGTGTTTTAGGGTACTGTTAAATGCATTAAATTTATCATTTACATTTTCTAGTTCATAAATTTCTGACCATGTTTCCTTATTTAATAAGTCATTGAAATATGTAACATTTGATTCAGTGAATGACCTGCACTTTGATTTTACTCCATTATCATTATTATTGATTACTTCGGATACTTCAAAACTCAGTATTTGTCCATGGTGGTCACTAAAACCCGGACAATAGACTTCTATTGAATGGTGATATTTATCTGTATTTATAAAAATTTGATCAGGAGTGGTTTTACTAAATTTTGTTATTCTTGTTGGTGTATTTACTGTAGGTTTCAGTCCATAGGAAATTAGTAACTGTGTTAATAATTCACAATTTCTATCAAGTTTTAAGAAATCCACATTTACATCCCCACAAATTATTATATCGAAATTTACTTTGCTCATGTTATTGAGTAACAATTCTAATTTATCTATAAACCCCTGCAATCCATGGTTCATGAAATATTGATTAATGCATGAACCATCGCATATGCCTCTGCGATCCATGGTTCAAGAAATAACGATTAATGCATGAACCATCGCATACGCCTCTGCGATCCATGGTTCAAGAAATAACGATTAATGCATGAACCATCGCATAAACCCCTGTAATCCATGGTTGATGTAATATTGATTAATGCATGAACCATCGCATATGCCTCTGCTATTCATGGTTCATGAAAAATATCGATTAATGCATGAACCATCGCATACGCCTCTGCGATTCCATGGTTAATGAAATATCGATTAATGTGTGAACCATCGCCTACGCCTCTGCGGCCCATGGTTCATGAAATATCAATTAATGCATGAACCATCGCATACGCCTCTGCGATTCCATGGTTCATGAAATATCGATTAATGCATTTGCAAGCATGGCTAGTCACATCGGAAAAGCGAGCCGCCGTATTACGTCCCACCGTCCTGTCGAAATATCTATTGTTTTATTGGAATACTGTCACTGTGACCGAATGGTTTAAAAAAAAAAAAAAAAAAAAAAAAACCTCGCTCACTCTCAGTTTAAAAACAAGATGTTCAGTAAAGACCATATAGCCTACTTTCTCCTAAATGCATGGGTATTGTTATAAATCTTGGTCCTTTTCAAGTAGTATAATTGAATGTTGGTTGTAGTGGCTTGTTGAAATACAACATGTTATACGGATATTAAACATGAATATGAGGTGCCCTTTGCTAATGCTACCTCTGTACAAAATTTCATTCAATTCGATTTCACCGTGTTTGAATTGATATGGTGAATCAATTTGCACACATATATGGTCGCTATCTGCAAACCATTGGGCTGATGACCTTGTCGTTTGGTCAAAAGATGCTTAGTACATAAAGGTATATTGTTGCAATATTTAGTAGAAATCAGATGATTAGGTAGGTCGTAATTTGATTTAAGCTTTTAACATTTGGGTGGCCGCCATTACGTTTCCGTAAAGATGGCGGCGATATAAAACATGACACTGAGGTGCCCTTTGCTAGTGCTACCTCTGTACCAATTATCGTTCAATTCGTTTTCACCGTGTTTGAATAGATAGGGGGAATCGATTTGCACACATACATGGCCGCCAACCGCAAATTATTGGGTTGACGACCTTGTAGTTTGGTCAAAAGATTTTTCATACATAAAGGTATAATGTTGAAAACATTGGTAGAGATCAAGTGATTAGGTTGGTCGTAATTTGATTTAAGCTTTTAACATTTGGGTGATCACCATTATGTTTTCATAAAGATGGCGGCGATATAAAACATGACACTGAGGTGCCCTTTGCTAGTGCTACCTCTGTACCAAATTTCGTTCAATTCGGTTTCACCGTTGTTGAATAGATAGGGGGAATCAATTTGCACACAAACATGGCCGCCATCCTCAAATTATTGGGTTGACGACCTTGTAGTTTGGTCAAGAGATTTTTCATACATAAAGGTATAATGTTGAAAACATTGGTAGAGATCAAGTGATTAGGTTGGTCGTAATTTGATTTAAGCTTTTAACATTTGGGTGCCCACCATTTTGATTTCGTCAAGATGGCGGCGATATAATACATGACACTGAGGTGCCCTTTTCTAGTGCTACCTTTGTACCAAATTTCGTTTAATTCGGTTTCACCGTGTTTGAATAGATAGGGGGTATCAATTTGCACACAAACATGGCCGCCATCCTCGAATTATTGGGCTGATGATCTTGTAGTATGGTCAACAGATTCTTCATAAATAAAGGTATAATGTTGCAAAAATTGGTAGAGATCAAATGATTAGATTGGTCGTAATTTGATTTAAGCTTTTAATATTTGGGTGGTCGCCATTATTTTTTCGTCAAGATGGCGGCGATATAAAACATGACACTGAAGTGCCCTTTCCTAGTGCTACCTCTGTACCGAATTTCGTTCATTCGGTTTCACCGTGTTCGAATTGATAAGGGGGGACAGACAATCAGAGTACACACACTCACACACACACAGACAGACACACAATTTTTCGCGCTGTGTTGATCTCATAAGTCTACTTTCATTTTTTGCAAATATCGAAAGTAGGCTAATAGTGTGTATTTTTCATTAAAAAAAAAAAAATAGTTCCAATATTAGAAAGTTTACAAAATAGTTGGTTTCACATAAATTAATGGTCTTCCTGTAAATCAAATTTCAAGTCTCTAGAATAAAAATAAATCATTTTCTAAATGGGTGATATTTCCAAAATTTTGAATTTAAAAAAATAGTTGGTTTGGCATAAATCATGGTGTTTACCACCTCTACCCCCATACCAAATTTCAAGTCTCTAGGACAAAACAAGATTTTTTGAAAAATGGGCTATACTGTAGTTCCAAAATTAGGAATTTTACAAAAAAGTTTGTTTCACGTCAATGAGTGGTCTTTACCCTCTCCTCCCCTATACCAAATTTCAAGTCTCTAAAATGAAAAAATAAAAAAAATCCATTTTCAGAATTGGCAATAGTTTTAAAATTTGAAATTGTACTAAAACGTTTGTTTGACATAAATCCATGGTCCTTACACCCTCTACCCCCATACCAAATTTCAAGTCTCTAGCACAAAACAAAAATGTATTAAAATGAGATATAGTTTCAAAATTACAAATTTTTCAGAAAAGTTGGTTTCACGTCAATGAAAGGTCCTTAACCCTCTATCCACAAACCAAGTTTTAAGTCTCTAGGATAAAAAACAAAAAAGTTCCATTTTCAAAATGGCCGATATTTTGATATTTTTTTTTTACAAAAAGTGTGTTGAACATAAATCAAAGGTCCCTACCCCCTCTACCTCCAAAATAAATGTCAAGTCTCTAGGGCAAACATTAGCTCATATTACTATTTCACCCTCTGGTAGGGGTAGTTTTTAGTTTGGGGAAACATACGTTCTCCAAAGCAAAGAGGGCGTTACCCCGAGTCCTATGACACGTCACACATCAAAATCCGGACATGCGTTCGGGGGATATCGGCAAACGTTATAGGGAAGTAGGCTATGCGTCAGCTCTCTCTTCACCCCGCCCCCCTACTTATAAATCATTATTCAAAAAGCCCGCCCTCTTACAAAATAAAACAAGTGCGCATGCGTAAAAACTAAAAAAAAAAAAAAATCATAGTTGCATTTAGGACTACCGGTATGCATGTTTTTCATGTGGAACAACGTTTAATTTCATATTAGCATTCAAACTCCCACATGCCGCAATTGGAAAGCGACAATTACTAATAAAAACACCTAATTCATCCCCTAGTAGGGGTAGGTTTTATTTTGGGGTGAAAATATGTTAACCATTGGAAAGGGGGTGTCAGCCCGAGTTCAACGACACCTCATTCGTCAAAATCCGACCATGCGTTCGGGAGATATCGGCTTTGCCCCTGAATGTATTGCGGGTTAGTATGTGACGTCACCAGGAAAGTAGGCTGTGCGTTAGAACCCCTATCATCCCCCTACTGAGGCGATTATCTTGTGACCATTTGGTTAACTCTTCTGTGACAGAGTCAGCAGACTGCTGTAAGACCTGTTTAGTTTCACCTTTTATTACGAGTGTTGTATCATCCGCAAACAAAATTTCCTTATGAGAATCAACGTTCTGTGTTATATCATTGATATATAGAAGAAATATTAGTGGGCCCAAAACCATTCCCTGGGGTATTACAAATTGAATAATACCGTACTGTGCCCGAATTTACCTACCATTACCTGTTGTATCCCACGAAGACAGCCGGATCGTAGAACCTGAAAGTCCCCGGCTAGAAAAACCCCCAACTTCTACCAACATGTGAATTGGATAAAAGGGCACAATTATATCTAACAAGATGGCGTTAAGAAAGACCATGGCCAAAATAACAAAACAGCTCAGAAAACAAGAGATTTCCACAAGTGGAGCGTGGAATACTCCGAAACACCCAGCGATGGCCTTCTTAATACAACCTTCCATCACCTCTATACAGCATCACGCAGAAAAAATTTAAAAGAAAAATAATAATATCGTATGGCCTCGGATGCCGGGTGCAAGCTTTGTAATTTGACACCCAGAGGGTAGCTTGCATGTCGAATTTCGTTGTTCCTTGAATCACTATGAAAGTCAAGGAAGTTAGATAATAGATATCTAAGCTCCTTGAACACTATAGCGCTTTCTAGTAGAGAAATGAGGAACTTTGTGTTGGCGGAAACTCCCGAGATTAATTTTGCCATTATGAACTCAGCCTACTGAATTCAAATGCGTTCTTTGACATGCCAACATCGTATCACATGCGTATCGTATTTTTGCCTCCTTTCAAAAATCACTTACCACGGCCAGGGGCGAACCTGCAATCTTGGGGTTAGTATACCGACACGCTATCCACTCACCCACCGTGGCAAGCAAATAAAAATAAATTTATTCAATAAAGAATGACATATGGACAAAATAATCCCTGCATCCTTTTTGAAAATAAATCCAAATTACCCTTCAAATAGGGTATTAATCTTGAATGCCAGTAGCAAAATAACTGGAAATGCCTAAACACCTGGCATTAAATCTGGTGTCCTATTTAACACAATTATACAAAATGTCTGTACAACACTGTCATAATTCATTAATACACTACATTAATGAATCAATATTGGTCGTCGGCTATCTAATAAAATTATCGACCTAATTTTCATAATTATCATCGAAGTATCATATTTTACCAATATTATTAACCAACAATTAACTGAATTATATACATACAGTATAATAAAACACGTTGAATTACACCTCATGTGTATTCTCTCATAAACTTTTAACTTGAATTGTTGCAACCTCTCCATTCTAAGATTCATTGTCATAATTCGGTTGCGCTTGTCTTAATCATGATGAAATCTAACAAGCAGTTAAGCTAATCAGAAGTGTAAATTGTCTATTTATTGATAAAAATATCAATAATAATGGATTAATAAATTTGCTGACATTTGTTTAATAACTTTATCGGGAATAATCTAACCATAAATCACGATTATTTTCCAGTGTTATGCTCAGTATAATCGTCAGAGTGCTGAATAGTCAGATGCTACACTCAAACATCTGGTTCATAATTCCATTCATGGATTGACCTCAATAAATCTTCAACGGAGATTATCACATAATCTCAAATACTTGCTTTCACTAGCACAATTCTATAATATTGATACCACTTAGCTGTGTATTCATAAGCAACAACAATTGTAGCATTATCCATGATATGCTCGACGATTAGTACACCCTCCTAATTGTGATCCTATACCATATAGGTCCAGAAATGATCTTTATTACAATATAATACTGTACAAAATAGTGCACACTCATCGTGAATAAAATCTGAAGCAAATCACACTGTATTGAAATGTAGATAAAACAGTAGAAAAATTACCCTACTGAGCTTCAAGCTTTGCCTTACAATGCTTCATTACATCTGGTCTTAATATTTATTTATATAGACTTTTCAAAGTCTGAACTAGGAATTGCGTGTAAATGAGCGTTGATGCTTGCCTAAAATCTCTCTTATGTATCGTAGAATTATTCATAATATCTTAATAAACAATCCTTCAAACTATCAGAAGTCACGTAAAAAACGTGGCCTGGATCAAAGTGGAAATTGATCAAATTCAACTATTAGAGGTCTCCACCCAATCAGACGAACTCAAGAATGTTTAGCAATACTTCCTACACCATGAATCCAGCAAACAGAAGTATGTTAAAGAACTATTGATACATTAGGCCGTACTGGTAAGATCTCTCGCTCTTAAGAATAGTATGAAGTCTTCCAGAAAAATAACTAACCAAAGTTATCCACCAAATCTAATATCAGAAAACTTCCATGTCCAAATGACATCTAAAAATCACACAACTATTTTCCTCATACAGAAAATTAATTCCATCAACGTTAGCCCATACTGGATTGTATAAAAGACACTTTCGTCATCAATCAAAATGTTCAGAGTGCTCAAGTTGCACCAAAGTCAGTGTGCAATAGGCACGAAATATTTCCTAGCTTTATCAAAAATACGTATCTCTTCGTATTATGTATCTAGTTTATGTCCTCTATGGAACTCGGTCGGAGTGTATAAATGCTCTTAGTCTGTGACGATGTTAGTTGTAATTTGTTCAATGTGTAAGATGTAGATTGAGATGTGTGTGCATATTAAAGTCCTATTGGCAACTCAAACTAACACTTGGGGCGCTGCGGTCGGTCTGGATAAGTAGGGTTTAAAATACTCAATAACACGCGTTTGATATGGAACACTTATTATTTTCGGTTATAATCAGTAAATGTGGTCTCTAAAGTAATGACAGTGTTATTTTTAATTGTATATATGTATAACTGTGCGATACACGTGATCTAATTTGTGTGTTCCACTGGATTTTTTGGTGTCATTTGCATATTATCAAGCATCAGTTTTTATGGGTGATGTAGATCAGCTGATTCAAATGTACACAGGGCTACACTTCGGACATTATTTCGGTACTATTATGCGCAATATAATGTAAATGTCGATCCTGAGTCAACGCCGAGGACATTCAAATAGAGAAATACGGTACATAAACAAATAAATAACACACCGAAGCAGTGCTACTTTTATCATTCCGAAACTAGCATCCACGCAAACCAGACGCCACTGTTCCAAGCTCCGACTTATATCGTGAATTGATGTCAAACTGATGATCCGCCAGCCGTTCCGCCAAGCCTACACCTCGTAATCGCTAAGTTCTTCGATATTCGAGCTATTCCACTAAAGTCATATAGGCCTAATTTGCCTCCCCGTGGGCACTGTAGAATGAGTGATTCCTCTACCATTCAAATATTCAACACCAAACCCACCTTTTAACCATCCAAATCAAGCAATTCCTGTCGCCCCCCGAGTTTTAATACAAGTTAAACTCATCCCTTCTCCGTACCAAGCAGCCAATAATTAATTATTTAATTAATTATTCAAGTAACTTCAATCTTACCAGCGCGCCCATCGTAACAGCTGTTTTTAAACTGAATAACCTTCGCTGGCTGTACGTCGCAGGTCTTCTGTCTGTCTACCTCGACAAGTGTTAGATCCTTCCCGGGGTGGAAAGGTATTATTATTAGGTATTAGGTATTATTAGGTATCATCACATTTCGGTTACTGTATTGCTATTTGCATCTTTTGGAAAGTGATGAACATTTATCCGCAGCCCTCTTATACATCGACTTACAGCCGTAAACTGAGCAATATACTTTGCTTTTACTCATTTTGCACTCTTATCAACGAGTAAAACTTATTACTTATGTATAAAGACACGAACAATTTACCACGATCTGTTTACCAATACAAGAAACCATATACAAACAGTCACCACGTGACAAATGTACCCTACTTGGTAAGTTTCTCATTTTTACCGCTAGATGTCATATCAGATAGCTGGAGTTGCCAATAATATCCTTTATTCAAAACATAATAGCTATAATGTGCTTTATTCAAAACATGATAGTTGGCGACGAGGAATTGGGACTTGATTCTCCGGTACAGATATAGCCTACATCAATGAAGTACGGTATTTACGTTGTCTGTTTCAACGGCCACGTGAGTAAAATCAAGAATCAGGCAAATCGACATGAAAGTACACAGAGTACTTGTAAACGATCCTAAGCAACTCATCGTATATTCAGCTGCGTGTGCCTGCATGCCACATATTCAAAATAATATTTATCGCAGTTCGAACTTTGAGGTTATGCAATGTTGTTTTTTTTTTCTCAAGCCCAGGACAATATTCGGTCATCGATCACTACCCAGTGTGTTATAAATCGGTTATCTTGAAACATTTTATTATATTTGAACTGGGATTTTTAAAATTATTTCGAAGTTCCGTCAAGATGGACGCAAATCAGTTTCAACAATTTCTGAACATATTTACTGATTCTCAAGAGAAGTTACTTGAAAGGTATCAAGCTCACCAGTCCGTCACAACCCCACAAGCCACTAACATCACACCTTTTGAAAATTTTGATTCTGAAAAGGAAAAATTTGTGTCGTATTTAGAACGATTTGAAAATTACGCAAACTTCAACAATGCCACCGATCCAACAAGGAAAGCTCAACTCTTGTGTACATCAATAGGGGCAATTCATTATAACAATCTCTCTGCATTTTTAGGCCCTGATAAACCAATCAAGTCTCTCGGTTATTATGACCTAGTAAAACATTTCAAGCAAATACTGTCACCTCAGGTCTCAACCGTGGTTTTCCAACACTATTTTTGAACGTCAATCAAAAAGAAAGTCAAAATATTGCAGGATTTGTTGCCACTCTTAGAAGCCACTTACTAGACTGTGACTTTTATATTCAGTGTACATGTGACGCCAGAATTTCAATCGCGGATGTTTTTCTTCGTGCACAATTTATACGTGGCTTGTGAGATAATTGGATCAGAGAGAAACTTCTCCAGTCTAATGACACGAAATTTGATGATCTCCTGAAGAAGGCTATAGCCTTGGAAGCATCGCGGTATGAGAGTAATCAGCTGCCAAAACAGCTCACTGCACCGTCAGACACTGTAGAGGACACAAACAAAGTAACAAAAGCCACAGGTTCATATAATGACCGAAGTATGAATCAATATAGCAGTGATACTCAGTCACGTTTTGTTCAACAGCCTAGCCCAGGCTCTCACTCACGTTCACAGTCCAGGGGCCGCCATAGTTCTGTCAATTACAGAGCACTAGGTATTGATGGAGTATGCCTGAATTGTGGAAATTCAAACCACAGGTCAAGAAATTGTCGCACAAACAGAAAATTACGCAAACTTCAACAATGCCACCGATCCAACAAGGAAAGCTCAACTCTTGTGTACATCAATAGGGGCAATTCATTATAACAATCTCTCTGCATTTTTAGGCCCTGATAAACCAATCAAGTCTCTCGGTTATTATGACCTAGTAAAACATTTCAAGCAAATACTGTCACCTCAGGTCTCAACCGTGGTTTTCCAACACTATTTTTGAACGTCAATCAAAAAGAAAGTCAAAATATTGCAGGATTTGTTGCCACTCTTAGAAGCCACTTACTAGACTGTGACTTTTATATTCAGTGTACATGTGACGCCAGAATTTCAATCGCGGATGTTTTTCTTCGTGCACAATTTATACGTGGCTTGTGAGATAATTGGATCAGAGAGAAACTTCTCCAGTCTAATGACACGAAATTTGATGATCTCCTGAAGAAGGCTATAGCCTTGGAAGCATCGCGGTATGAGAGTAATCAGCTGCCAAAACAGCTCACTGCACCGTCAGACACTGTAGAGGACACAAACAAAGTAACAAAAGCCACAGGTTCATATAATGACCGAAGTATGAATCAATATAGCAGTGATACTCAGTCACGTTTTGTTCAACAGCCTAGCCCAGGCTCTCACTCACGTTCACAGTCCAGGGGCCGCCATAGTTCTGTCAATTACAGAGCACTAGGTATTGATGGATTATGCCTGAATTGTGGAAATTCAAACCACAGGTCAAGAAATTGTCGCACAAACAGAAACTCTCTTAAATGTCGGTCGTGTAGGAAAGTGGGACATGTTGCAAAAGTTTGTGTCACTACACTTCTTCAACAGTCAAATACACACAACATTGCAACTGAGAACATAGATGACAACTTGAAACCAATTTCGGGATAGGACAACTGGAATGCATCGAAGATCTCTTTGAAGTAGGACAAGAATCAGATAAATATTTTATCACTGTTAAACTCAACCATAAATCACAAAGATTTGAAGTCGACACGGGAGCAAAATATTCACTCATCCCAGAGAACGAATGTTCAACCTTGGGTCTTGGTTTGCCATTGCAGCCAACAAATGTCTGTTTTCGATCATATTCTGATCATGTCATCAAACCCAGAGGAAAAATTGTTGTCACAGTATCATACAAAGGAACAGAAATTGTTGCAGATCTTTTTGTAGTTCCGCAAGGTCATACCGCATTGCTTGGTCGTGTTTGGATCAGTGGCCTCGGCCTTGGTCTGAAGGAAATTGACAAAGAGACAAATCAATCACTTCACACTGAATCTGTTAACTCAGTGCAGTCAATTCAGGATATTTTACATCAGTATAGTACAATCTTTGAAGAAAAAATTGGATGCGTTCCCAATATTGAAGTAAAACTGCAACTCAGAGAGGGGGTGAAACCTGTCTTCAATCGTGAACGTGATGTCCCTTTTGCTCTTCGGGAACGCGTTGAAAAGGAACTCGCTTCATTGGAATCAGAAGGAGTTATTTTTCCCACAGCTTTAAGTGTTTGGGGATCGCCTCTTGTTGTTATCCCAAAACCGGATGGGGGAGTTAGGTTATGTGTTGACTACAATTGTGGAGTAAATTCAAGGTTGATTTCTGCAAACCATCCCATAAGCCCAGTTAATGATGTTCTACATAGTCTTAGAAACTCAAAATTTTTCTGCAAGTTAGACTTATACAAGGCATATCTACATCTGAAGGTTGATGAAGAAGGTAGTATGATTCAAACTATATCCACTCACAAAGGAACCTTCAGGATGCACCGACTGAGTTTTGGCATCAAAACTGCCCCCTCAGAATTTAATAGGATATTACCACAGATCCTTCATGGTCTTCCTAAAGCTGAAGCTTATTTTGACGACATCATAATACATGGTACAACGAAGGAGGAGTGCACCAAGAACTTAATAGCCTGTCTAGAACGGCTTTCAAAAAATAATCTGCATTTGAACAAAAGCAAATGCTCATTTTTCAAGGAAAACATAGACTACCTAGGGCATATTGTATCATATAATGAGATCCGCAAGTCACCAGAGAATGTTCAAGCTGTGTCACAAATGCCACGCCCTAAAAACAATGGGGGGCGTGGTGGCTCAGCGGTCTAGCTGTATGCCTCTCACCGGGTTCGATTCCCGGTCAATGCATGTGAGATTTTCGAAGTGAAATGCCATGTCCTGTGGTTCGGATTCCACGTAAAAAGGAGGTCCCGTGGCTCATAATCACAAGATTCACGGTCACGTAAAACTACAATCTTCCTTCCTTTTCCTAAAAACAATGAATAAGTGAGACGCTTCCTTGGTATAGTGACTTATTTTGCAAAGTTCATTCCTAATTTTTCAACGAAGTCCCACCCATTACGGCAGTTATTGCGGAAAGGTGAACGGTTTTTCTGGTCTGCAGCCTGTGAAGCAGCTTTCTTGAATCTCAAGTCCGAGTTATGTAGTGAACGTGTCCTTACCCCATTCAACCCATCACTGCCTATCATCTTGTCAACCGATGCCAGTCCTACTGGTGTTGGAGCAGTATTAAGTCATGAGATGGATGGCCAAGAAAGACCCATCGCCTATGCATCTCGTGCCCTAACACCAGCAGAATGTAATTACAGTCAGCTTGACCGGGAAGCGCTGGCAATAATTTTCGCCACAACACACTTCTACAACTATATTTTTGCAAGAAATTTCATTCTCGTGACAGACAATGAACCTCTGTCTCGTATTTTTCATCAGAACAAGGGCCTGCCACAAATGACATCCGCAAGGCTCCTAAGATATGCATCGTTTCTCTCCGGGTTTGACTACACGGTAAGAGTGAAAAAAGGGAAAGATAACGAAAATGTTGATTGCCTATCCCGAGCCCCTGTTGCATCTACCTCGCCAAACATTGAAACATCAATAAATGCAGAAGTCTCACAACTCTGTGCTAAAACGATTCTTCAAGTGTCAAGTGAAGCCATTACGTACGAAACTATCCGTGATGAGACTATGTTAGATCCAGAACTTAGAGCCACTCTGCAACGTCTTCAAACTCAATCCTTTGATGAACCATATACAGTTGAAAATGGTATTCTATTCCGTCAAGACCGAATTGTTATCCCAAAGAAACTACAAAGAAAATTTTTGGAAGAGTTACATTTAACACACCTCGGCATTGTGAAAACAAAACAGTTAGCAAGACGATATGTCTACTGGCCGCAATTAGACAAAGACATTGAGAAGCTTATCAAATCTTGTGAAGAGTGCGCGCAGACTCGTTCAAATCCACCAAAAGCTCCATTACACCCCTGGGATGAACCAGAAGAAAATTGGGAACGCATACACATTGACTATGCGGGGCCATTTGATAACCACCATTTCTTGATGTGTGTTGACGCGAAATCCAAGTGGTCGAAGTACGAATGGTGAAAGACGCTCCATCCACTGCAACTACTATCAGTCTGCTTGACAATATCTTTACCGTACTTGGGTACCCGAATGTCCTTGTGTCAGATAATGCCACTATCTTCACGAGTGATGTATTCAGATCCTATTGCAAGGAGAGAGGGATTTTTCAGAAATATATTGCACCAGGGCACCCAGCAACCAATGGGCTAGCCGAGAGAAACATCCAAACTTTGAAGGGACGACTTCGTGCTGCTGTAAATGACCCGGCACCATTATCGACTAAGTTACAGATCATCTTGTTTCAATACAGAGCAACGCCATTGGCATGTGGACAGTCTCCAGCTGAACTATATTTGAAACGTCGGCTACGTATCCGGTTGGATGCTCTACTTCCAAACCAAAAGAGCTTGACTTCATCCAGTTTCTCACCCCCTGTTCGCTCTTTCAAAGAGGGAGAGAGAGTGCAAGTCCGGATTCACCAGAAAAACCGTGATATTTGGCAGTTTGGTGTTATACAAACTAAACTCGGCCAGCGCCACTATGATGTGAAATTGGATTCGGGACGAATTTTAAAGCGGCATGTTGACCAGTTATTATCGACTCTCGTGCCAAAGAAAGATAAGCATGTCACTTTTGCTCCAACAAATCCTCCAGTGCGTGGTGTTCCAAATATACCAACACCAACCCAGTCAAGACTAGAAAATGATGATATTCCTCCTGCAACCCACACTTCAGATGATTCAAGGCATACCACCCTGCAACCAGATGAACGCCCTGATCGAAACAGCCTTCCACCACCTGCTGATAATTATTTAAGAAGATCAGCCAGAGACAGGCGACCTCCTCAGTATCTGCAAGACTATGTGCCCAGATGAATATGAATAGTTCCTTTTATTTGTTTTTATATAAGTGGGGGAGACTATTATGTATCTAGTTTATGTCCTCTATGGAACTCGGTCGGAGTGTATAAATGCTTTTACTCTGTGACGATGTTAGTTGTAATTTGTTCAATGTGTAAGATGTAGATTGAGATGTGTGTGCATATTAAAGTGCTATAATATCCTTGATTCAAAACATAATAGCTATAATGTGCTTTATTCAAAACATGATACTTCGCCTATGATGTGTCTTCTCGACAATGAAAATATGCATGTTATAAAAAAGAATTTACTAGAATAATCAAATATAACTGCGTTTGTTTAAACCAAACCAAAATCTGGTTGACCAGGAAGTCAGATACGATAAAGTATCGAACCTAGACCTCTGTCCAACCATGCTACATTTCTAAAAAGAATGGCAACTATGGTTGCTTCTGAATACCCACTAAACCACTACTTAATATACTGTATTTATTCTACCTTCTGTCAGGCTCCGTAGCGATGTTAAAAAGGATATTATAATGCCATGGTAATCCTCTCCATTCTCCACCAAGTCATAATCTCCATCCAACAACAATACGGGTCTCTAATTCGGGAACTCCCTCCACTCCAAGCTCCGCGACTCCAACCTCACGGTCGCCCGTGCCACGAAATGGCGTCTCGATACGAGTCCACGCACTCGCGTTTCCGGTAAGAAAAGTAACAGTACATAGCAGCTGAGAGACATTCGCTTGCAACCATATGTTGTGCTCATCTCTATCGGAGATGCGAAAAACATGTTCTCATAATGTTGCTTTGTCTGAGACGTGAATAACGTGTTCTTTTAACACATGTTAAAACTGGTCACCATAAAGAGTCTCTGCTATGCCGTGAAAGTAGTGCTTATGTTATATCCTAGCCCTCCATGGCTAACATGATTTCGTAATGTTCATAGGTTCCCCTTGACGTCTGAATACTCTACATGACGTTCGGGAAAAAGTACAGTTCCAACCCACATATAGTGTAAAACTTACAACCTGTTCAGAGATTCGATACCAGGTGTATAATGAGTAGAATCTCGCTCTAAGCAAACTGTTCGTAATGGCGTCACTCGTCAGTGTGTTCACTGCGGCGAAAAAGTATCAATGCACACTGCGTGTTAATGGCGATAATCCTTGCCCAATGGCTTGAACTTCGAACACGACACTAAAATGTTCATCATACATACTGGTACATGCAATATTGCACAGTATGTTACTTTTTCAAAGTCCGTAAACTTCACGTATATTTCTCGACATGGCTCAACTATAACGAGCACTCCCGTGTTTTCAAAGCTCCTAGTTGGAATCACATTATGATCTGTTCAGTGTAGTGGCGGGTCGCTCCGCATGAAAACTTCCTACCCCCACTCTCTAAGGTATCTTAGTTCGAGATTGGTTGCTAGGACTGTAATATATGTATTTCTTTATCTTTTCCAACCTCTTATAATCACATAAACACTTGCATTTACATTCTAGCAAGATGTTTGATACTTATTTTACTGGGTAAATCGCCCTAATTTGCAATTAAACATTATAATCATTTCTCAGGTTATGTGACGTCATGAATACTGTTGTCCAATAGTATCATAACATATCCATTTCTTCTTACGGCCTTCGTATACGTTCGCGGGACATCGGCTACCCACGGCTCCATTTCTGTCCTACATCTGAGATGGGAAGGTCACTCACCATATGATCCCACACAGAGTACCGTTTGAAAGTCGTAAGCTAGTGGCGCGCAGACCCTCATTGGACAATGTTTCATTATGTACGGTAATCTGGTTTCATCATCCTTGTGTCTCAAGCTTACTATTTGTTTACGCCTTGTTAAGATTAGATTAGATTTTTATTCATCCATTTGATCAATTACATGTATACAATACATTTTTATATAGGACACGTCATAAATTACATCTATAAAATAAAAGAACTTACAGGTATATATTACTAATACTATAACTATTTATAACTTATTATAATAACAGATCTTAAGAGATACAATCTTATTGGACAACCATTTACACCTTACTCTATTATCACAATATGAAAACTTAATTCTATAAATACAACAACTTACAGCTAGGTATTACAATTAAAATAGAAAATTAAAATATAATTATAAATTTCATCGCTCCTATACGCTGAGATATTCAACTACAGAGTAAAAACAATGGCACTCTAGATAAGCTTTCAACATTCTTTCAAAGGTTTTTATTTTAGGGGCAAATTTTATATACTGGGGTAGTTTATTATATAATTTAACTCATGTGTGAAAAGTTCCTTTTTGATATATGCTTGTGTGTATGTGTGAAATATGAATGTTTTGATTTTGTCTTGTGTTATGTCTATGAACATCATTGTTTGTTTAAGAAAAACGTCTTTATTCATTAAATTCTTTTTAAAAACATAATACTTTCAAAGGAGAGCCTCCGTGGCTTAGGCGGCAGCACGCCGGCCTCTCACCGCTGGGTCCGTGGTTCAAATCCCGGTCACTCCATGTGAGATCTGTGCTGGACAAAACGGAGGCAGACAGGTTTTTCTCCGGGTACTCCGGTTTTCCCTGTCACAATTTCATTCCAGCAACACTCTCCACTATCATTTCATTTCATCTGTCATTCATTTAATCATTGCCCAAAGAGGAGTGCGACAGGCTTCGGCAGCCGGCACACTTCATATCCTCGCCGCTAGATGGGGGCTTCATTCATTCCATTCCTGACCCGGTCGGAGACTGGAAGCAGGCTGTGGATTTTCATTTTCAATACTTTCAAAGATATGAATGCAGGGCAGTGGGAGAATGTTTGAATCTTTAAACAGAGGTCTACATGATTCTCTAGTGTTTACATTTGCCATAATTCTAATCACCCTCTTTTGTATCCTAAACGTGCTTAGTACATTTGGTGACATACCCCAAAATATGACCCCATATCTTATGAATGGAAATAAGCAAAATAAGTATTTCTTAATGTGTGCATGCTAGTGCAAGATTTCAAAATACGTAACGCAAAGCAGAGGCGGCTCGTGGGCTTTGATAAGGGTGGGGCACAGCAGGTATCAGTTTTGCTAAAACACATGACCATAATTCTCGATGTTAGTTATTGTTGTTTTAAGGGAGAGGAACTACGAGGTCATCTGCCCCCTAATCCGTACCATGAGTGAATTATGAAACCACAGTTGAGTGATTTGATTATGAGCGTCATCCTCATCATGCCTTCCTTTCCCAACTGTAGGCACAGATAATTAAGTACAAACCAGGTCAAATAAACAGAAAATAACGCAGATTACTAAGTAATTAACACACACAATAAGTTGGCTAGGGTACATGGGATTGATTACCACGAAAAAAAAAAAATAGAAACAAAATCAGAGTTATGCCAAGTAAAAAAAAGCTTACCTGATCGTTCACTTCTTGAAGAATAGTTCAATCCTTCTATTTTAGCAGCAGCAAACTCCTCTATCACGCGTGTGTTGAATTCTGGGATACTGTTTATCATCCTCTTCTCCATCGACAACATTGCAAGTGCAGACAGTCTATCAGCCCCCATAGAATTTCTCAGGAAAGATTTTATCCTCTTCAAAGTAGAGAATGACCTTTCGGTCTCTACAGTCGTCATTGGGATAGTAACAATGATTTTTAAAAGTATCACACACTCTGAAAATGTGCGCAACATATTATTGTTATATAAGAACTGCAGAAGTGGTGCCGCACCGGAAGCATTACGCAAATCTTCACGACAGTACAATACCTCCAATTCCGTTCTCAGTTTCGGACCATTTATTGCACGGAACAGTGTAACGGCTGTCTGGAAATCCCTCTCTGGAAATTCAATGGAATAGTATGGAAACTTTTCAACTAGAAATAATTTTGAAGCACACAAATGATCCAAAAACTGAAACCTGTCATTAATGCTACTTACAATAGTATCACACACTTCTATTACGGCCAGACGATTACTCGTACTACTTTCTTGTTCAACACAAAGTCTTTTGCTCGCGGGCTCACTAAAGGACACTTCACTTTCCGCATATTCTTCGCAAACTTTGGTCACCGCTTTAGAAAACTGCTTTATAAATTCACTGACTTTAACAGCATCATACCACTTTGCTGAATACAATCAAAGAAAATAGCTACGTGTGGCATAACTTTATGAAAGAAAGTCAGCCAGTATATAAACTGGGGATCTTTCAATGTACGCACAAATCCTGCAGCTTGACTTGAGGCATTTCTGTCATTAACTTCTGAGTCTCTAATGTGCTCAAAACATTTCAAAAGATTTTCTTTGTTTTCGAACGCAGTGTTGACAGTTCTATGTTGAAAGTACCATCTTGTCGGAGGGACGTAACCTATTTTCTTTTGAACCACTTCAATCAAGCAATCCATTCTCTTTGGAGATCTTGAAATAAATGGCCCTATCCCTTGCAAATCTTGAAAAAATATTCTGCTTTGGGAGCAAGATGAAGTGGCGTGTTGGAGAATCAAATTACCTTGATGTGCGTAACAATGAATGTAATTCACGTTTGGGTATTTCTCCTTAATTAACGACTGCACTCCACCCCTATGCCCACTCATCACAGAAGCGTCGTCATACGTTTGACAAATACGTTTCTCAGGGGATTTTTCTACTTCAATTTTGTTTAACTGTCCCAATATTGTTGCAGCCAGACCGTGCGCGCTCCTGTCGGTGACTTCAAAGAAACCCCAAAATCGCTCAACAATTCTACCTGCTATTTGATACCTAAAAATTAGAGACATTTGGGTTTTGCATGAAGCGTCCGTTGTTTCGTCAGCCTGGAGCGAGAGGAAGTCTTCCGAACTGATTTCCTCGACAACATTCTTCCGACAAACGGACAGAACCGTGTCTAAAATTTCATTTTGGATGACCTTCGATGTCCCTTTAAACAGGCTTGAATTTTTCAAATGATCCTTTAAAACATTGTCAAGCGCCGCAGTGTAATTTATGAGACCCTTAAAAACACCTGGATTAATTGATTCGTCGGTTTCGTCATGTCCACGCAAGGCCAATTCAAGTTCACCACAAAACTTAATAGCATCAATAATGCGCGACATAATATACCTATTCTTGTCCACAAGTTCATTGTGTTTACGAACAGAAATCCTGTAGCCATCATCCAGTTGCTGCGCTATGCTTATATTCCCAAACACTGCTAAACTCATTTCATTGTTCATATGGCATTTTGACAAACGATGTTTCTTTCCTTTTTCAGGTAAATGTTTTAAATCATTAATGCCAGTCTTGGTCCATGTGTCATCGACACCAAATAACAGGCACGGAAAACAAAAGAATGAATTTACTACCGGACATCCATATAACCAATCTCATTTTTATACACAGATTTATTGAAAGTCCTGTGATATGTTCTGTTTTTATCTTTAGAGACTTGATTAATGCACAGATCTGGTTTCGGATGGCCTAATTCCTTTGCTAATAGTCTGTCCTCATAACTTAAGGACTTATTTTGTAAGTATTTTACCTCGTTCATTGCACGGTTTTGGTAACGACATGCACACCTTCAATGCCTGAAAACACAGTGAAAATTATAAAGTAATTTGTCGCAGCATTAAGTTACGGTCTAAGAATAAAATGACACATAATACATAGTTGATAAGTAGGAATTAACCACTTACCTCGTACGACGAAATACTCGCTCAGTGTATATTTTAATTATGTTTAATAACACACTGGTACGCGTTATTCCCACCTCACAAAACACGCTTCCAATACAAATATTAGCCTATGTAAGATTAATATTACTGAACACTGCAAAAGACCACCGCACTAGAACACAATTATACAGTAACTCAGTATCGTAGGCGCCAAAACTTTCGGAACCAAGTACTGAGGCAGTGCTGTCGTCACGCAGTTGTGTATTTCCCCAGATAATGAAATTTCTCAGACTTGACGTTATAACATAATACAAGTTCGCTTACGGTTCATACCCTACGGTCATAATGTTACGTTTATCTCTCAATGCATATTATACATGTTGATTTTTCTCCGTGCATATTAATAACGGGCGCTATGTTCCGTATATTATTTTGGTGGAAAATTGCTGAGGGTTGGTAAATAATCTATTTATGAACTTGTCTGCCCTCTATCGGTACTCCTTGCTAACGGTACACTTTAACACCCCTCCCCGCCCTACCCGCCCTCGCTACTTTCATGGCCGTATCGCCGGCTCGTCACAGGCGTCTTGTGCCCCAAGTCTAGGAAACTCCCATCCCTCTCTCGCCTCTCCCCGCTGTAAAAGTAGGGGATGATGTTAAAAGGCCAGGAAGAGGAAGCATTTGGCTACACTGTGTTGGTCACACCAGGCATGTGCCCAGCACCTCGTTGTGACGTGACAGGCTCCTGCTGTCGGGGAAAGTGAACAGCAAGCCGATTGAACTGCTTGGTCACGGCATAAGCGCCATTACCACGGAAGGATTATCAAGACGACTACAACCCAAGGAGAATGATTATTAATGGTGGGGCACGTGACCGTGTGCCCCTGTTCTAAAACCGCCTCTGACGCAAAGCACATCGAGTTCAGTTTAGTATTCAGATATTGTATATGTTTATTTCATTTCAAGTCATGTTGAATCCATTCTTCTTCTTCTACGCGATCAGGCCCAGTGGACCGCGCGCTGCTACAAGTTTCCTTCTCCATCGTCTCCTATCCATAGCTGCCATCCGCTAACTGTCTACACGTATCGCTGCCTGTTGCAGATCTTCATGGAGTCCATCACTCCACCACTTCCTTGGTCTCCCTGCTGATCTTCTTCCTGTGGGGATGAAATCCAGTAGCTTCCGTGGCCATCGGTGGTCTTCCATCCGGGCTACATGTCCAGCCCACTACCATCTCGAAGACTGCGGGCATGTACCTCCACTTACCTTAAATTTGCATCCTCAGCTCGGCCCAAAATTAACTCTCAACCTTATCTCACTTACCAAGTGCGGCTGCAGTCTCTCTCATCAATCTCGCGTTATCTCTTACCTTGACAACGGTCATCAGTCCCTCTCACTTTGAGCTCAGGCTCAAATGGCATTAATAGAACTGGCCTGTTATGTCCTGAATCGTTCTCCCCAATCTCGACATACTACGTTTATGGTCGTGCCAATGCACTTGAAAACCCATGACTCCCATGATCGTGCATTCAATACAAACAAAAATATCCCTGAATCATACAAACACAAATGATGATGACCACGCTAACAATTGATAAAAGATACAACTAAACTCTAACAAATAAAATATGTACAAACTGCACATCATTCTGACCCGTTGTTCCGGTAACCCCATACTAATTATAATGGCTTATAATTTGGGTGACCTATCTAACACCTGTTGTAAAAAACCTCATGCCATGCACGCCCCAAAACTATGGTACTTAGCTACTCATGATGATTCTGCTCATCCTTATATGCTGACATTCTTTCCGTTGGCTCTTGAGGTCCATAGTTCTTGACGTGGGAGGGCAATCTTAACACTGTTCAGTTTTCATGAAAATATAGGGTCCACCATGAAAGTTTTACACAATTATGCACTGTTTTGTTTTACAATCTATAGCTAAGCATGACCTACTCAATTCGGCCAATAGTCAATCTAGCTCCTACGTCACTGACTTAACTTATATAGCACGGGTGGCTATCTCCTAAATTGCGAACTTCAAATCGCACTGGTTTGGTCCCGAACAAATTAGCATATCTCAACACTGTGGTATAATTGAATGTTACTGCAAAACATTGATGTTCGCACAGGTGAATAGCTATATTGCGAAGATACAAAATCCACTGTTTTCTATACTTATAACTTTCACAATACTTTCGCACTACAGACTGTCGCAAGCTCCCGCCTCTCAGGCGATGAGACTGTTTTTATACTTATCAATTTATCCGCGCTGAATTCGCGGTGCAGACTGGCGCAAGCTCTCGCCGCTCAGGCAATGAGTGATCGACTGACTCTACTGACTATTTTAAGGTCTTGCTCGGAGTTCCTCAGGAGTGGGGCATTTTCAAAAGTAAAATCTAGAGCAACACTCGTATGATGATGTAACCTGGTCCGTTCGACGGCTCTTGTTCCCAATGTCTCAAAACTTGGTTTGAATTCGAAATTCGATCAGGCGTTCGGCTGCTAATTAGCTCCGTAGTAATTTCAATTGCCGGCCCCGTGGTGTTGGGGTAGCGCGCCTGCCTCTCACCCGGAGGCCCCGGGTTCGATCCCCGGCTCCGTCAGGGATTTTAAAACTGACGTGAGGGTTGGAACGGGGTGCACTCAGCCTCGTGAGGACAATTGAGTAGCTGTCTGACAGTGAGACAGCGCCCCGATCACGAATACCAAGATTAACGGCCGAGGGGACCCGACGCGCTGATTACGCGTCACCCCAATATCTGCAGGGCTGGGCAGCGGTCGCTTGGTCGGCCTTAGCCCGTCATGGGCTGGATAGTGCCAGGGGTTGACTTTTTTTTTGTATTTTCAATTGTCCAGGGAATTCGCGTGATTTTGTGGCGTCCATCCGCCCACAATCTCTGATTGGTTCATTCGAAATTTCTCCCCCTCCGGTTCTTCTGCTGAATTAATTCAAATACTGAAATTTCTGGTCTTTTAAAATTATATTCTTGAGGCTAAAATGATCTCCTTTCCAATGCTGTAATTTATAATTTTGTACGTTAATTATTTATCTTAATTTTTCTAAATGGGCGGCGCTTATTCTGCAGATTGTCATTGAATTTGTACCCCCCCCCCTCTTCTCAGGGTTGAACGTCCTCGTTCCCTTGTCTTATCACAGTTGGCTGCCATGTGCTTCGGCTGCGAATCGCGGCTATTGTTCGCTCTATGGAGAAAGTTACGAAAAGTCACGTTCCAAGTGCTCCTTTGTGATCCTCAGTTCTCTTGGTGCTGCATCTTCTTCCTTGTACAATATGAACATATTTGCTGAATATATCTGTAATATTTATGCTATATCAGGTGCATAAAGGTTACAATATAAGACAATTTCTCATTCATACGCGGGCAGATTTTCAAAACTTCTAGCCAATGGCTGGATTACGAACAACACACATCACATCCATCATTACTTCTCAAATAATGAAGCGCTTAAGTCGGTTAATCTATACAGGATCTCTTTAAGTCTCTTTTATTATAAACTTAGCATGACCAAAAACAGAACTTAATTCACACACAATCAACCAACAATACACTGCATTTTTATCGACTGAAACTACCATTACCTTACTGTATATCATCAAATGTCGAGACGTAATAATAATTACCTTGATTTGTGAACTCCTCATCACATGTATCCATCACCGTCCATGATCACGTTGCCATGGAAATATAATTTTCCCAAGGACCAACAAAATGAATGGAAAGCCCCTAAAATCTAGTGACAAACAAGGTCGGTAACAAAAGTTACCGAGTTAGGGCCCAAACACAAGAATAATTAATTAATTAATTAATTAATAGATTAATAGATTTATTACAGCCAATGGCCAATATATTCAGTATATAAATAAAGTATTAATTTCCTTCACTATAACTCGTGATAGATGTTGATCTTTTCGAACAGTCCCGTAGATTATATATCCCGCATTGCTTATCACAGAGTTCACAAAAGCAGCGTTCATCCGGTGAATGAAAATACTTTACTTTGCATATCAAATGATGGAACCCATGTACAACGAAACGAGTCACCGTGTGCCTGAGAGTGTAGTTGGTTTTAGTCCATTCCCTATTTACCATTGCGTCAGTGCTGTAGAATTCTTCCCAGGTATTTTCCTGTTTCTCATTCCTATCAATTAGGTGTTTTTCTGAGGCTGGTGTTGTTGGTAGTTGCAATTTCGTTTGAAGTTCTTCAATGAAGAAAGTTTCCTTTGTAAGTTCATATACTAATCGTGTGGGAGTAAATTTTGAAACAGTAAGTGTCATTTTCAAAAACTTGCTTTTACACGATCTAATACTTCAAGGTCTCTAAGATGTGTCCATATTAAATGTAGTCCATATGTTGCGATTGGTGCAATTTTTGCGTGAAATAAGAACATAGCTGTTTTAATATACAGTAGTTCTGGTTTGGTGATATCTTGAATACTACGAATAGCTGCTATTGCTCTTTCCTTTATATGTAATCTAAATGATGTTCTGGTGGATTGTAGACTTATTCCTAAATATTTGAAGTGGTTGACATTTTTCAATGTTTCCTTTCCAATAAGTATGTCATCTGATTTGGCTAATCTTCCTCCCTTTCTAAAAACCATCTGTACAGTCTTGTTATTGTTAATAGTAAAATAATTTTCTGTTGCCCATTCCTCCAATTTATTTACTGTTGATTGTAATTCTTCTTTATTACTAGCTCCTAGAACCATGTCATCAGCATACATGTATAGTATTGTCCATAGTTACCATGGGCAGGTTTTGGCCCAACGGCAAAATGAGCGGAGGAGGAGCCAATCACTCTCATGGCTCCCAACGGTCATAGAGGCGGAAGAGGCCACGCCAGACGGACTGGCTGTAAAGGCGCACCTCAGTAGTACTTGAGTATGCGGCAGTTCGTTGCAGTCTCTGTGTTCGGTCCTGCATGTATCATTCTTTGTGAGCTGCAGGATAAGGCTCAGGAGATCATAGTGTGTGGGTCTCGTCCTGGCAAGCTGAGATCCACCCTAAACAAATTCACGCCAGTGGCACTTCTTCCGAAAGTCACTTTTCAAAGTCCAACGGCGATGGGATATGGACGGTGGGGGCAGGTTATGGGTGTAACTGGAAGCCCCTAGTTCGGACCTACACGTTGGCAGCAGATGTGTGATGGTCGTCTTCCGGAGGCTCTGTGACTACTCAGGAATTCGGTCCTGCATCTGTGTTTGGGCAGGCCTATTTAGGATCACCGCTGCCCACCTCACATGGGGAACGCCCTAGAAAAGGTGGGCTAAACATCGGAAGTCACAATCTTGGTCCGGCTGGGCAACCGCACTCAAAAACAGTAAAGAATCACAAATTGATTATTGGATCATGGAACACCAGAACCTTGTTTGATTTGGACAATAACGTTAGACCTGAGGGAAGGTCAGCTCTCGTAACCCATGAGTTATCAAGACTCAACGTTGACATTGCTGCTCTCAGTAAAACTAGGCTGTCTTCTGAAGGCAAGATTACTGAATCTGGAACAGGATATACCATCTTCTGGAAAGGAAAGGAGGAGGGTGAATGTCGTATTCATGGTGTGGGCTTCGCTGTGAAGACCAAACTGGTAAATTATCACCAACTTACGCCCATTGCAATCAGCGAAAGGCTCATGACTCTCCGCATACCACTCTCAGGAGGTTCCTTTATGACACTCATCTCTGCCTATTCTCCTACCTTAGATTCTGATGATGAAGTAAAGGCTCAGTTCTATAATCAGCTAAGTGAAATCATCTCCAAGGTACCATCTGCAGATAAACTCTTGCTCCTCGGTGACTTCAATGCCAGAGTTGGGAAAGATCACAGGCTATGGAATAATGTGATGGGCAAACAGGGACTTGGAAAATGTAATCCCAATGGACTGTTGCTGCTTGGTCTTTGTGCAGAACACGAACTTTTCATTACCAACACGCAGTTCCGGCTACCTGACCGCTTCAAAACCACGTGGATGCATCCTCGTTCCAAACATTGGCACATTCTTGATTATATCATTACCCGGCAATGTGATAAGAAGGACACTCTTATTACCAGAACAGCAAGGAATATAGACGATTGTTGGACAGATCATAAACTTATTATATGTAAGCTCAGGATATCTATCAGACCTAAACCACCTAGGAACATCAAAAATTTGCCAAGAAAGAAGTTTAATACATCCAAACTTCAGGATGAATCCATGTACAAACATTTTGGAAACAGGATCGTCACCCAGTTATCAGAAAACCACAGTAACAAATGATATTCAGCAAGAATGGGTCACATTACAGAAGATTATCACACAGTCAGCTCAGGAAACCATTGGTTTTATAGTGCAGAAAAGACAAGACTGGTTTGATGACAACAATGAGGAAATTCTGTCTCTCATCAATGCCAAAAGGAATGCCTATCTTGCCCATCTTCAAGACCCAACTTCCAACACAAAGAGAGATAAACTACTGGAACTCAAGGGTAAATGCCAGACGCAGATAAGGCAGATTAAAAATACTTGGTGGCAACAGAAGGCTCAGGAACTGCAGAGACTATCGGATGCTCGAGACTTGAGGAACTTCTATGCCGTACTCAAGGTAATATATGGACCATCTCGCTCATCATCAGGTACACTGAAAAGCGCTGATAATTCTACTACCTTTACTGATGGTCAAGAAATCTTGGAACGCTGGAAGGAGCACTTCTCCAATCTCCTAAATCGTCCATCAGAAGCTGCTGAAGACTTCCTCTGTGATGTGCCGCAACAACCTGAACAACTGTGGTTGGCAGTACCTCCTACTTATCATGAATTCAGTGCAGCTCTCACCCAATTGAAACCCAGAAAAGCACCTGGCCCAGATAACATCCCTCTGGAACTAATTCAAGCCGGAGGTCATTCCCTCAAAACAAGAATTTTCATCCTTATCCTCATAATATGGGAATCAAGAAAGGTACCTGGAGACCTAAAGAATGCCACTATCGTCACTATCTTTAAAAAGGGTGATCGCAGTGTTTGTGGCAACTACCGTGGTATATCACTGCTATCAATTGTGGTGAAGATTCTTGCAAGAATTCTACTTAACCGCCTCAAGGTTATCTCTGAGAGGATCCTCCCAGAGTCACAATGCAGATTTAGAGCTTCCAGAAGCACAATTGACTTGATTTTCTGTGTGAGACAGCTACAAGAAAAATGCAGAGAACAACAGAATCCACTCTTCTTAGTCTTTTATGACTTGGAAAAGGCATTTGATTCGGTTCCAAGACCAGCCATGTGGGCGGTGCTGAAGCGGTTTGGTTGCCCTCAGCGTTTTGTAGATCTAATCAAGGCTCTCCATGATGGCATGACAGGTCAGGTTTGCCATCAGAATCAGATGTCCGATGAATTTCCCATTACCCATGGACTGAAACAAGGATGTGTACTGGCTCCAACGCTTTTTGCGCTGTACTTGGCTGCAATGCTTTATGATTCACCCACAAACATCCCAGGTGTGGAGGTCAAGTATCGTTTTGATGGAGGGCTTTTCAACCTAACTCGTCTCCGCTCCTTGAGGAAAACTCAGGTTACTAAGGTTACTAACATGTTGTATGCAGATGATGCTGCGTCACCAACTCTCACACCAGAAGAGCTGCAAGAGTCAGTTAATTGTTACAAAAGTGCATGTGATCGCTTTGGTCTTACCATAAATGTCAATAAGACTAAAGTCTTGTCACAACCTTCACCAGGCACACCTCTTCCTCAGTTCAATATCTCCATCTCAAATTTGCCATTAGAACAGGCAGACCACTTCTCGTACCTGGGCAGTACCATTTCTGTCAGCTGTACCTGTGAGCAGGATGTGGATAAGAGAATTGGCGCAGCCCATGCAGCATATGGACGATTAGTGCACCGGGTCTTCATGAATAAAGATCTGTCCATGAGTAGAAAGCTTATGGTGTACAAAGCAGTAGTCATTTCTACATTGTTGTATGGCTGTGAAACGTGGACCCTTTACCGACGTGATCTTAGGGAGCTTGAGCGTTTCCACCTACAAAAACTACCATCAATCCTGAGGATTAAATGGGAAGACCGCATTACCAATATTGCTGTTCTGGAAAAGGCTCAAATCAACAGCATAGAATCATCCATAATAGGTCACCAATTTAGATGGATTGGTCATGTCCATCGGATGGGTGATGTGAGATTACCTCGTCAAATGCTATATGGTGAGTTATGCTATGGCATCAGACCTCATGGTGGTCCTAAGAGGCGCTACAGGGACCAATTTAAGCAGACCCTGAAATTGACAGGTCTTGATTCACAAACCTGGGACATGCTGGCTGAAGACCGCTCAACTTGGCGCCGTACCATCTCGGATACTGTAAAGACGTTTGAAAGGGATCGACGCACACATGAAGAGGCCAAGCGTCAAGCTAGGAAACTTCGAGCAGCCCAACCACGTCCTCCTCCAGCAATACTATGTGACTTGTGTGGACGCTTGTTCCATGCCAGGATTGGACTCTTTAGTCACCGTAAACACATTCACTAACTGGACTGAAGGAAGAAGATTTATACTCGGATTCGAGTTAAAGCCTATGATGATAGTATTACTGGAATTCCGAGGTATTATTTTAACAATATCTGAAGTGATTATACTAAAGAGTAGTGGGCTTAATGGATCTCCTTGCAAGACTCCATTGGTTTGATTGATGTAATCTGATCTGGTTGTCCCATCATCTATCATAATTCTGTTTGATGTCAGAATATTATTTACAATAGTCACCATTTTGTTGTTTCTTCCGATCAACAGTTCCAGTTTGCTAATTAGAATTTCCCTGTTTATTAAGTCGAACGCTTTATTATAGTCAATAAGGACTGCATAGAATTTCTGTTTAGGATGCCGTAGTGTTTCATCTATGTTATCCAGCAAGTTTGCGACTGCGTGTAGTGTTGATCTTTCTTTCTGGAAACCAAATTGTTCATCCGGAATCTTATCATTGATTTCTTCCTCCAGTCTGTTTTTCGGTAACCTGGTGAATATTTTCAACAGATTATTCTCTAGCGCTATACCTCTGTAGCAATCTGGGGAACATGTGTCACCCTTTCCTTTATAAAGAACTTTAATGATAGAGTCTCTCCACACGTAGGGAATGTTTCCTTTCTCCATACAGGTGTTGAATAATGACACCCATATTCCAATAAACACATTTATAGACAATTTTATATGTTCGTTTAGGATACCATTTGGACCTGCTGCCTTTTGGTTTGCCATTTTTGTTATGGTTTCTCTAACATCCTCTTCCGTAAAATCCTGAAACACAACGTGTTTATCCGTGTTTTCTTTCATTTCCATAGCCACCGACCGGTTATCTCTGTTTAGTGTGTGTGAGAAGTGTTCTGTCCAAATTTCCATTGGAATATCATTTGGGAAATGAGGTCTTTTTGCGGTTTGTGAAATGAATGGGTTCAGCGATTTTAATCGCTTCTCTATCAATGAATGCCTTTTTCTTCTCTTTCAAAAGCTGCTTGTACTTTCTCCTTTCTACTGCAAATAGGTTTATGTCTATTGTGTTATTTGTCTCTCTTGCTTTATGTAGGAACTCGAGGACCGACTTGCTTAACATGTAGCACTCTTGATCAAACCACCTTTGGGCTCTCCTGGTGTTTTTCCTGGATGGTAGAAGAGCTTGTTTGAGTTTTTCTTCTATTTCTTTAGTAGCTTCATCTAACGGATTCTGACGTATCTTCTGTATGAGGGTCTGTTGTTCTTCTAACGTTGGAAGCTTCTCTAATTCAATTTTCCTAGAGAAATTTCCTGGTTGTTTCTGTTTAGGAGGCTTATTTTTGATTAGTGTTGTAAACGTAGCTGTTACTGGGAAGTGTTTCCTTACTAAGCATCTGTCCTCTATTTTCCACGAGTGGACTTCAATTAGATTGTTTGAAAACAACAGATCTATTGTACTGCTGCCATTCTGGTAGAAATACGTTGGGTTTGTGTTAGAATTAATTAAATTAAAACCATCTTCTTGTAAGTAAGATATGACTAAATTGCTCTTCCTGTTTGGCTTATCTATTCTACAATTTAAATCGCCTGCTAAGATCACTGCGTTGTTATTCGAAATTTTTGTTATGGCTTCACTTAAGGTTTCTATAATGTCTTCTGGTTGAACATATGGTGGAAAATAGGCTCCAATGATTGTCACATATTTAAGTTTATGACTAACACAGTGTCCGATCTATAAATAACATCAATGGGGGCCAGCTTTGCTTTGAATATGCATGTGATTCCCCCACTGGGTCTTCCACGGAGGTGTTGTTGAGCTAGGGTATGTATTGTTACGTGCCACCCCCCTAGTGGCACTTTTGTTAACTGGATTACGGTGGGGTACAAAGCACAACACCAATTACTGCTTAAAGAAATAATTAACTTTATTGTGGCCAGAAAATTACACTAATCAGCAAATACAAGCAATTAGGAGCCTTACTCCAGTTTCCTCAAGTCTCTTCCTTGAGCGCTCTTGGCCCTTCCACTTGTCAACAGACCACAGAAGTTAATCCGTCCTAATGAATACGGTGGCCTTGACAGAAACTACCTGCTCCTCTCCCTTATGTTCACCGACCACAATTACTTACGATCACTTGCTGCAGGCTATTTCGCTGTCCACAAGCTGGAGAAACAATGGTCACTGGATTTCGTAACTCGCACAGCACTTCGTCACCACACTTCTGTCGCACTCGCTCAAAAACACCCACCCACAGAAAACTCGGTCCCCTCACTGTTGAAGCCGCTTATATAGCAGTCCGGTGACTCAATAAATGCTTCTAGATCCATCCAGGGTTCACGGCTTCTCGAGGTTTCCATCGCTGGTCCAGTCACGAATATTCTGGACTACCACTTTGTCCTAGTAGCCCTGTTGCATAAGGCACACGCAATACAGGAGGCAGGCCACAGCTGAGCCCTGGGGCAGTTGTGACTCATGCGGCGAGTGATGACACAAACTCACAGCCGTAACACCACCCCCTTCCTAAAAAGGCTGATCGTCCCGATCAATCATTGGTCCGTCTGTGTCCCTCCGTAGGCTGCCAGGCGATCTCGGTGCACGATCTTCATCTTTGTCCTCGGGCTCCGCTGGATCCTGTAGACGACATCGTTGATCCGTTTCACGACTCGGTACGGGCCCTCCCAGGACTTCTGCAGTTTGGGTGACAGGCCTTTCTTCCGTAATGGGTTGAAGAGCCAGACCCGGTCGTCCTCGTGGAATCCGCCGGCATCCGTCTGCTGGTCGTATCGGGTCTTCATTCGGTCGGTCTCGATCCGTAGTTTCCTCCTCGTGAACGCGTGTACGTCCTCCAGTTGGTCGACCAGTTCTTGACAATACTGGCTTACCGGGATCGGATCATTCCCAGGTCGGCCGAAGGCCAGATCGACAGGTAGACGGAGTTCCCTCCCAAACATGGCCCGGGTTGGAGTGCACCCGGTGGTTTCATGCACGGCGGCGCGGTAGGCCAGGAGAAATAGTGGAAGATGCTTGTCCCAATCCCTCTGGTGCTCGCTGACGACTATTCGGAGATGGTTCTCGATGGTGCGATTGAATCGCTCTACCATCCCGTCGGACTGAGGGTGTAGCGGCGTTGTCCTTGTCTTCCGGATTCCCAGCAGCTGGCATAGGTTCTGGAACACCTGCGACTCGAAGTTCCTCCCTTGGTCGGAGTGCAGCTCCAGGGGTACTCCGTACCGGCTGACGAATTCCTTCACCAGGGTCTCTGCAATCGTCGCGGCTTCTTGGTTAGGGAGCGCATACGCCTCCGGCCATTTGGTAAAGTAGTCGCTGACGACTAATATGTAGCGGTTCCCTGCCTCGCTTAACGGGAAAGGCCCAGCAACATCGATGGCCACTCACTCCATGGGGCCGCCCACGTTGTAGGTCTTCAGTGGACCCCGTCGTCTTCGTCCAGGGCCCTTGCTGGCTGCGCAATCGTGGCACCTCGCGCAGTAGTTCTCCACGTCTGTTCGGCATCCGATCCAGTAGAACCGCTCTCTCAGCTTCTCCAGGGTCTTCTTTATCCCTAGGTGTCCACCAGATGATCCTCCATGAACTTCCTTCAGGACTTTCTCCGTCATAGCCTTTGGAACGACGACTTGTTCCCGAGATGTCTTCCCGTCGGTGCTCTCCCAGGTACGGCAGAAGAGGCCATCCCTTACAATCAGCGAGTCCCACTGTGCCCAGTAGGACTTAAACTTTGGGCTGCAGTCACTCACAATGTTCCACTCGGGTCTGGGGACACAGACCCTCGTCCATTCGGCTATCAGTCCCAGGTCATCATCTTCTGCTTGTGCCCGCGTGAAAGATTCGCGGCTCCAGTTCCCTTGAAGTTCCACAGTAGTCCTTCGGCACAGTATCCCGGTGTTCTCCTCCCTTCGGGCACAGAAGGTGCAGTCTTCGGGGCACGGTCTTCGTGACAGGGCGTCGGCGTTAGAATGCAGTTGGCATTTCCTGTGCTGAATCTCAAAGTTGTACTGTTGAAGCCTCTCTAACCACCGCGCGAGTTGACCCTCGGGCTGCTTGAAGTTCAGGAGCCACCGCAGGGATGCATGGTCGGTCCTGATGAGAAATTCTTGCCCGTACAGGTACTTGTGGAAGTGTTCAATGGTCTTCACGATGGCGAGCAGCTCCTTCCTGGTGACGCAGTAGTTCCTTTCTGGCTTTGACAAGGCCTTGCAGAAGTAGGCCACTACTCTCTCCTCGCCGTCCACTACCTGTGACAGGATTCCCCCTATGCCAAAGTCGCTGGCATCGGTATCGACGATGAACCTTGTTCCAGGTCTGGGGTAGGCCAGAATAGGCGCGGTGCACAGAGCCTGCTTGAGTTGTTCGAAGGCACTGTGGCATTCTGCTGTCCACGTGAAGAGTTGGTCCTTCTCAGTCAGTCGATGTAAAGGTTTGACGATGTCGGCGAATCCCCTCACGAAACGACGGTAATAAGTGCAGAGTCCCAGGAAGCTTCGTAGTTGGGACTTGTCCTTCGGAACTGGCCACTCCCTCACAGCTGCGGTCTTCTCTGGGTCGGTGCGCACCCCTTCCTCGGAGACGATATGCCCAAGGTACTGGACCCGCTTCTGGAAGAGCTGACACTTCTTGGGGCTCAACTTCAGCTGGGCAGCCCGTAGCTCCAACAAGATCTCCTTCAGGTTGCTGTAGTGCTCCTCGATGCTTCTCCCCAGAACGATGACGTCGTCTAGGTAGACCAGGCAGGTCTTCCAGTGTAGTCCCCTCAGAATGGACTCCATTAGCCTTTCGAAGGTCGCAGGGGCGTTGCACAGACCGAATGGCATGACGGTGAACTGCCAGAGCCCGCTGCCCACAGAGAACGCCGTTTTCTCGCGGTCCTTAGGGTGGACCTCCAACTGCCAGTAGCCACTCTTCAAATCCAAGGTGGAGAACCATCTTGACCCTGATATGGTGTCCAGCGTGTCGTCGATCCGGGGTAGAGGGTAGCTGTCCTTCTTCGTGACGTCGTTCACCCGCCTGTAGTCCACGCAGAACCTGGTGGAACCGTCCTTCTTCTTCACAAGCACGACCGGAGAACTCCAAGGACTATGTGATGGCTCGATCACCCCTTGCTCCTTCATCTCTTCTACCATCCGGTCGACTTCGGCTTGCTTGGCGAGCGGGACACGTCGGAATGGGGCCCTAATCGGTGCGCTGTCCCCAACGTCGATTCTGTGCTGGACCAAGCTTGTCCTGCCGAAGTCTTTGCTCCCCACGGAGAAGACATCCTGGAATTCGCGTAGCAGTTCCTGAAGTTGGCGTGATTGCTCTTCGTCTAAATGGTCCTGGGATCCTTTGTACAGCTTCTGTAGTTCTTCTGGCAGGGCGCGTCTTCTTCGGTTGTCCGTCTGCAGGTGTCCATCCGTCGTATCTGTGATGCGGGCAATCCAGTTAACGGGCTCGCAGACTCCTAGGTTGGTGTCCCGGTGAACCGTAATGTCGTAGTCGTTCAGGTTGGTCAGGCGGACGTACAGCCGAGACGTCGTGTTGATGAGAGTCTTGGCAACTAGCAATCCTTTTGTCTGGATGTCCTCATATTTTGGGTCGATGACAGCCGCCACTCCCTCAGCAGTTCCGTCGACAATTACGGCAGCGCTGACCTCCGTCCTGGCGGGAACGATGACGTCTTCTCTCAGTCTTACTCGACGTGCGGTGATGGACTCGTGCGCAGGTTGCAAAGCAAGTTCCTCACCTCCGAAGTGCAGAGTGTTGGTACTCAGATCCAAGATGATGATGTTCTGGTCCAGGAAGTCCAGTCCAATGATCACTTCATTTGATACGTCGGCCACAAGCACTGGATGCTTTATCGCCCGTCGATCAATGACGAACTCCAGTGATGCTTCGCCATGTACCGGTGTGGTCTCTCCGGTCGCGGTTATTAGCTGGAGGTTCCTTTGTGTGGGTTGAACTCTCCACTTCGGGATCACGGTGGGGCTGACGATGGTCCTCGATGCTCCCGTGTCGATTAGCATGGGCCAGCTCTCTCCGTTGACGACTCCGTCGACCATCAGGCTGCTATTATCCCTCCGTAACTGCGTCACACGATCTTGGACTGCCGGGACTTGACGACTGCCACAAGCCAACCTTTGCCCCCCTAGGCTGGCTGATACTTGCTTTCCTGGGCCGCGCGGTTTCCCTACGACTGACTGTCCCGACGGAAACCCTTGGCGGCGGCGATCACCGCAGTCCTTGCTCAGGTGGCCTCTCTTACGGCAGGTCCAGCAGGTCGGTAGTCCTCTTCCGGGCCGCCTCTCCGGTTGCCTTCCGGCTGTGTCGGTGCTGGTGGTGCCGCGACTATCGAAGAAACGGCTTAGCGCCTCCATTAATTCGTCGGCCAGGGGCTTGGTCTCGTTGGTTTTCCAATTTGGCAGTTAGGTCCTTGGTTAAATTCTTCTGGCCGTCTTCTATGCCATTTAACTTTTCTAGCAATGCTGCCAATTGCGCCTCCATTTTAGTTGTTTGCCTTGTAAAGGGCATGCACTCACAGGAAAATTAGAGAAAATGACCTGCTCGGGTTTTGAAACCAGGACCACTTCTTTCCCTTCAGGCAGTAGAATAATGTCTGCGAATGATGAATATACCTCAATCTGTGAAGATTTCCATGCCCTCATACAGCTATTGGGTAACAATGCCCAGTGGAGTTCCAAGTTACAGGCCTTACGTGCCAAGGTATTACCGTTATTACCGCCTCCAGTGACTCCCATAACGATGGGGTCCATATTAGCTCGTCCCACGCCGGAAGAACTGAACTGACCTGAGCTTCTCGGTGGAAAACATTCGTGAATCAGATTGTTCGATCTTTTCCCAATCCTCCTTCCTCAAATTATTATTATCACAACCCGGTTCATAGTCGTCCTCGTTGAATTAATTCCCTGTATTATCCTGAATGTTATTGCTCCAGTGGAATTGTAGAAGTATCTTAAATAAAAAACATGAATTGCTGCAGTTAATTCACGAATATGATCCGGACATCATATTCCTACAAGAAACATGGCTTCGGTCCTCGTATAAATTTCAGATTGCTAATTATCAGGTGGAACGTCAGGATGGACCCGGATATCGAGGTATCATGACGTTATTCAAAAATAATTTACGGTACACCCCCCTTTCTACTGATTATTACATGCCTCACACTCATCATCAAACGTTCCTTGTTCAAGATCTCCATATACGCCATATTTACTGTCCTCCTGGTATACAGGGCTCATGTAGACAATGGTATTTATATTTTCAGTTTATAAAGACATTTTCTAAACATCTTACATTGGGGGATTTTAATGGCCACCACCCCTTGTGGGGCAGTGGTCGAGTTAGCCCGAAAGGACGGCACATCATTGCGGCTATTCAGGAATTACACCTACATTTATTAAATGATGGGTCACCCACCCGCCTTACCCCACCGAATAGTCCACAAAGTGCGGTGGATTTAAGTATCACTACTGTAGATATAGCCCATAAGTTGTCATGGCAGACTGTGAAGGACACGTATCAAAGTGATCATTATCCAATTATAATGGAAAATGATGTCTCGAGTAATCGACATATCTCGCAGAACGTCTTTCAAGTTAAGAGGAATTTTCTGCATTTTGATTATGATTTGTTTAAACACTTTTTAGAGGACAGGCTTTCGCGGCCATTACAAAAGTCTGATAACGGTTATAATTTTTTACTAAATAATATCCGTGATTATTTTAATACATATCACCCTTATATAACAAAATCATGTCCTCCGAATAATCGTTCTGCCTTACCCTCATGGTGGGATCAAGAATGTAAACACTTAGTACGACGTCGCAAAGCGAGTTTAAAAGCATTTCGGCACTATGGTACTTCCGCCTCCTATTTGAGATACAAGAGTCTCACCGCTCAACTCCAACGTGTCTTTAATCATAAACGACGCGAAGCGTGGAAATTATACATTACCCAATTAAGTAGTAATACGTCCCGAAATAGTATTTGGTCAGCGATTAAACATTTTACGAATACCCTTCCTCGACCCTCTCCCTCTCAACTTTCGGCGCAAGGATACCATGACTTGTATCATACTTGGACACCCGACATTGTTATTCGTATGTCTACATCATGTGCCTCTGGTTCGCTGGACCGTTTTTCCAGTTTAATGCAGCCTATTATGCGTAGCGAATTTTTACAAACATTCAGACACAAAAAATCAACAAGCCCAGGAATTGACGAAGTGACTTATACCATGATCGCTAGATTTCCCGTAAATGCTCAGGACATCATCCTTAAACTATATAATTCAAGCTTTGCACAGGGACATTTCCGGAAGATTGGAATGTTTTTCAAACTGTCCCTATTTTGAAACCCACAAAAGATGCCCGCTTAACGAGTAGTTATCGAGGTATCCAACTTGGCTCCTGTTTCCGCAAAATTTTTCAAAATGTACTTCTCCGACGGCTGCAATGGTGTCTAGAATATTATACCCCGTTTCCTAAAACGCAATTTGCATTCAGGAAAAATCTCGGTACATCTGATCCATTAAACATTTTCTTCACCGATTTACTCCTCGCAAAAGGACAGAAAATGCATACTGTAGCGATTTTCCTTGACCTGAAAAATGCGTATGATTCTGTAGATCCATTTATTCTTATTAATATACTTCGAGATATGCAATTCCCACTTCCATTCCGGTGTTTAATATATAACATGCTATGTCATCGTAAAATCATTTTAAAATCCCCAGTCGGTGTATTTGATTCCCGATACACCTCTCACGGTGTCCCGCAGGGAGATGTTTTAAGTGGGATTTTATATTTAATTTATACTCGTACCCTAGAAACAGTCATATTACCGCACGCTCGCATCCTTCAATACGCGGACGATATTTTAATATATTGTACAAGGGACGATTTATTCGCATGTCGTCGGGATATATACACCGCCTTATCTAATGCTCATGACTGGTTTCATCAACACGGATTTGAAACTTCTGTCGGAAAAAACGCTGCGATGATATTTACTAACAAACGACGTTACGACAGTTCTCCTATATTATATCGTCAAGGCCAAATTCCGGTGGTGACGAATGTAAAATACTTAGGAATTTATATTGACAGGAAAATGCAAGGAGAGAGACATATAGAATACCTTAAGAGTCATCTTACCAGCAAAATCAATGTTCTAAAATCACTTACTCGGCGTACTTGGGGAGCAGACCCGGAACTATTATTAATAGTATATCGTAATATAATTCGTTCTGTGCTGGATTACAATTCCTTTTATTTTCATATAATGTCAAGTACTAGGCTCCTCCGTTTAGATAGAATACAGTTTACTGCTTTGCGTCTCATAATAGGCACGCTTACATCGACTCCCACAGGAGCACTTTTAGTTGAAACGGGAGAAATGTCGTTACATTATCGGCGTCAACACCTTGCGTGTATGTACCTGTTGCGTAAAATGATGATAGCAGTATCACCTATCGTTCCTAAATTACAATTATTGGAAGACTATTATACTCGTCGATTATTGCCCACAGCTTCTGTTCCCGCCTTGCTGGCCGCATATTCCATTCTTAAACAGTACCGCCATAATATATTAAAAGTTAGTCGCTTGCCTTTATATAATATTCCGTATTCCGTAGCTCATTTTCAACCGAATATCCTCCAGCTTTCCTTACCCCAAATACATCAGACTTTTCCACATAACCCAGTAATCATTCCTCGTATGTTTCACGAAATAACGAGCCATTTGGCATCTTGCATTCTTTTTTATACAGATGGGTCTAAAATTGTTCACCCCTCACGTGTGGGAGCAGCCTTCTTCTCTCCCGATTTACATATTTCATGTCAGTATACTTTACCCTCTGACGTCACGATATTTACAGCCGAAATTTTTGCAATTCGCCAGACGTGTCTTTATATTAAACAACATGGTATTCGCCATTCGCTAATTTGTACAGACTCTGAGTGTCGTTCAATCACTTCAAAATGTTCTCGAGGCTGATAATTGGTTTTTATGCCAGTTAATGCATCAATTGTACACTTTACATACTGAGGGTTTTGATGTCAGTATCATGTGGATCCCCGGCCATTCACATATTGAAGGTAATGAAATCGCTGATAAACTCGCCAAAGAAGCGGCTAATGGTACAGGTAAGGCTTATAATATCGCTATACCCGTTTCTGATTTGCGTTCTATAATTCGTTCGAAGATCCAGAATGACTGGCGGGTCACGTGGACTAACTACGCAAAAACGAAAGCCAAACATTATTTTGGGATACAACCAACTATTTTAAGAAAGCCCTGGTTCCAGGGTGGTAAATACACACGACGACATATTATTACAATTATTCGTCTCCGCTTTAATCATGCATTAACGCCGGTGTATTTATTCCGTATAAAACAACGTAATGATGCCTTGTGTTCGTGTTTGCAAATGGAGGGCTCTTTAAATCATATTCTATTTCAATGTCCTCAATATGACTTTCACCGTGCAATACTGTTGCGCGATTTATATTCCCTAGGGTATACACTGCCTTTAAATGTTGCCACGTTAGTTTCTAATCCTACCATTCCACTGGTCAGTAGCCTAGTATCCTTTTTGACAACATTGATTTTAGACCTTGAACTGGTATTCCTTTTACCTGGTCCATAATCGTGACCCGGTCATGTACGTCTCTATTTCAAGTCACCAAGGTGGGTCAATTCGGTGTGAAGAGTCAAATACCAAGTGTGTCCCAGTCTAGTTTCATCTGTTTTCCTTCCCCTTTTGTCTCCACGTTACGTCATACTTTTGTTTGGTATACCCCGTTCCGCACTGGTCTTCCGCCTTTTCTCGGTAGTCGATGTTTACCTCAAGATACGTACTTCTGAACAGTAGCAATTGGGTAAAGATTTTACTATGCCCACTACCATAACGCGAAGGAGAAGAATAAGAAGAAGAAACGAAAAGGTGGAAGAAGGAGAAAATATCATGGAAAGACCAGTCGCTCGTCCGCTGTGAACGCAGTAACATATCCGTCGCTTACGTCTGGTGTTTGTGTGTGCGGTGAGCGGTGTGGTGTGCGATTTGCTATCCATATTTAAGTATGTTGTTTCGTCTTTATTTCCTTGTGCTTGGTGACGTTTTATGTAAGTACTATACATTCGGAAATTCTTCGCCGCAATGTCGGAGAAGAGTGGGGGAGGTCAAATAGGCCTCCCACCGGATAATTCATCGGCGGTTATTATTGATGGTTACGCCAACATTGAAGCAATGAATATTGTGGAAGAACATGAGAACACTACAATGTCGGAAGTTCGGGCTACTCTTGTGGTCCAAACCCCTGTACAACCTCGTACCCCTCCCAGTGACTATCGCTACTTTTCAAATCATACGGGACCGTATTTAGTTTTCGTTCAAGGCGTTGAGCCTCAAGCGATTGGACATTTGCATCCTATGGCTCTGGGACGTTTGTTTTATGAACGTAAAATCCCAGGAATTCAAGAAATCCAACGAAAAGGGTGCAATCGGGTTCAAATTCAATTTAAGTCACTTCGAGATGCCAATTCATTTTTGGAACATCCGGTGTTAAAGGATAGAAATCTAATGGCCTTTATTCCATCGTCAAGCATACAACGAGTGGGACTCATTCGGGGGGTAGATACCTCTTTTACGCAGGAGGAACTAATGCGTTTCATTGACTCTCCCGTACCTATCGTTCGCTTACAACGTTTTCTTCGTACTAAAACCGTAGATGGGAAATCGGAAAAAATAGCAACGGGCACCGTGAATTTTTTTTTCGAAACTCAAAACTTGCCGACTCATGTCAGCATCTTCAATGTTCTTTTAGAAGTAAGTTTGTACATTTTTTCACCTCTTCGATGTCAGAAGTGCCAGAGGTACGGGCATGTGCAACTTCACTATCGGGCTCGGGGCCCTAGATGTGGACAATGTGCGCAGGAGCATTTAACGAGTGACTGCAAAGAAGTGATTTTCAAGTGCGTTAATTGTCAAGGCAATCATATGGCAGGGGCGGTGCGCTGTGAGGTGCATCAGCAGCAAATGGAGATAATGAGGCTGATGTGTACTGAAAACAAATCATATAATGAAATTGTGAAGCGCCAGACAAGTACCCCTTTTCACCCTTTAGCACTCCCCCAACAATTCCCCCCTTTGGCAGCTTCATCTAGTGGGCAACGATTTGATCCTCCGCGCAAGCGTAAATTTACAGAGTTGGTACATCCGGCTCCGAAATTGATTACACCCGTGGGATATGACAGGTCGGCATATCTGCAACTGATAAAAACCCCAACCGTGGAACGAATATCACCACTTGAGAAGCCCAGCGAACCGGGCACATCCGGTGTCCGGCGACTGGAGCCCGATTCGGGGCCCGATAAGTCTGCTCCTACTCAAATCATCCTCGACGAATTTACAGAACTCATGGATCTTTTAGGCCACAATGCACAGTGCGCGCACTGTGTTAAAAAGTTATTAGATAAAATACTGCCATTACTTCCACCCCTCGAAAAACCACTACCACGGGGCACTGGTGCAGTTTGTCAATAGTTTCTTTCCTTTTCTTTTTTGGGTTATATTCGTTTAGTCTCTTTCTTCATCTCATGCCGTTCATAGGTGAAGGATGTGGCTGCTGCGATGGAACTGTCGGAGTGTGGTAAATAAGGAGCATGAATTGCTTCATTTAATATCGACATATCACCCTGAGATCGTATTTATCCAAGAAACGTGGCTATACCCACATTATCGTTTTCAAATTCCCAATTATACAGTCTTTCGTGAAGATGGTCCGGGATACGGAGGCTTAATAACCCTCTGTAAAACGGATTTACAAATAACTCCGCTGTCTTTGCCTTATCAACTCCCTTTTTGTTATCATCAATTTTTTCGGGTGGGGGATATATATGTGAGTCATATCTATTGCCCACCACGTGTTCAGGGCACGCAACAACAGTGGCACATGTATTTTAAATATGTGGCACAAAGATCTAAGCATGTTATTCTAGGAGATTTTAATGCACACCATGGACTCTGGGGCAGTGAACGAATTAATGCTAAAGGTAGACATATTGCTCATGCGATTTCCACATTTTCCTTAAATGTGTTAAACGACGGTTCTCCTACGTGATTGACACCCCCAGGCAGTCCAAAAAGTGTGGTAGATTTAACTCTCACTACCCCGGACTTGTCACATAAATTAGATTGGAGCACGATCGGGGACACGCATCAGAGCGATCACTTCCCTATTTTAATTTTTTATGATCGCACTGGGGTAGAACCATCGATACACCGGGGCACTAAAATAACTCGTTCCTTAAAATACTTTGATTTCGACCTCTTTCAGACATTCATTCAGGATAATCTGGGTCGCATTCCACCCCTCCCACGTCAGAAATACTCTCTTTTGTATCACCTTATACAGCAATATTTGGATTGTTATCACCCGAAGCGTCCAATTCCGTATAGTAGGTTCCAACGCCCTGGGACTATATAGTGGTGGGATGCAGAGTGCGCCTTACTAATAAAAAGACGGAAGGCGTGTTTACGAAAATATCGGAGACATGGTACACATGACAATTATATCTTGTATAAGCGCGTCACAGCCATGATCCAACGAGTATTTAATGAAAAGAGACGTGACGCATGGAAGAATCACATCAGCTCATTAAATGCTACAACCTCTTTAACTAAGTTATGGTCTACCATCAAAAGTTTGTCCAATACTCGTTATATGGGGCCGCCTACAGGCCTTAGCCGGCAGGGTTTTCAAGAATTTTATATAAATCTCACGCCAGATACAGTTATCAATACGGGCCCGTTTCCGTCTTATACAGCTTCAGATCATTTCAATGTTTTACCGCAACCTATAACGCACGTGGAAATTCAATCTGCCCTGCGAGGTACGAAATCGACAAGTCCTGGTGTAGATTCCATAACATATCAGATGGTTGTCTATCTCCCTGACAAGGCAATGGAGATGCTTATTTCTGTATATAATGAAGTATTACGTTTTGGCACGTTTCCCATTGAGTGGAATATCTTTGAGGTCCTGCCTATCTTAAAAATCTCGAAGGACGCACGCGACCCTCAGAATTATCGTGGGATCAATTTAGGCTCCTGTGTGAGGAAGATATTTCAAAAAGTATTATTGCAACGTTTGCAATGGTGTATGGAATATTACAACTTATTCTCTAAGTATCAATTCGCATTTCGTAAACGTAGCAGTACTGTAGATGCTATTTCGATTTTCTTAACTGATGTGTTATTAGCTAAAGGACGCAAACATCATACTATTGCTGTTTGTCTGGATATTAAGGGGGCGTACGATGCCGTAGATCCCATGATTTTACAACGGAAACTGCAGGAGCTTCAGTTCCCCTCTCCATTTCTTTGTATTGTTCACAATTTTTTAACTCATCGGCGTCTCATATTACGTACCTCCGAGGGGATGCTGGACTACCGTCAGACGTCTCAGGGCTTGCCGCAAGGGGACATACTTAGTGGTTTTCTGTTTTCCATTTAACTCAACAATTAGAAGCGGTGATTTTGCCTTATGCCCATATCATACAATATGCGGATGATTTTATGATTTATTGTTCCCGTGACACTTTACATCAATGTCGAACAGATTTATATCTTGCATTAACTCTAGCCCATGAATGGCTAAGTAATCATGGCTTGGAAACATCTCCGGGTAAGAACTCTGCTATAATTTTCACGCATCAACGGCGGTACGGTCAGACCCCTATTTTATTTCGACAAGGTACCATAGATGTTGAGCGCAATATCAAATATTTAGGCATTTATATTGACGATAAACTCCGGTGGACACGGCAGGTACAATATCTTGAAGTTAAAATCGAAAAACGGTTACAGGTCCTTCGTGCTTTGACAAGGCGTCGTTGGGGTGCGGACCCCGCTTTATTATTGACAGTGTACAAGAACATTATTCGTTCACAATTAGATTACGGCAGTTTCTTTTACGATCTAATGGCGAACAGTCGCTTGTTAATGTTAGATAGACTACAATATAAAGCCATCCGCATAATTCTAGGGGCTTTGGCCTCCACCCCCACGAGTGCATTGTTGGTGGAAGCCGGTGAATTACCCTTATCACAACGACGCACATTTATAGCGGGTAAATATTTAGCCTACAAATTGTCGTTAGTGGCGTCTCCGATTATCTCTAAATTACAACTTCTGACGGAATAATACGCACGAAATCGTTTAGATCGCTCACATAAACCGGCACTTGTCATGCATGGCTTATGAGATTTTACAACCCTTCAGGAAGGATGTGTTACAAACCCGTTTAGAACTTCCATATACAATCCCATACAGGGTTTTGCATACCCAACCTAAGATTCTGCATAATTCCTTTCCATTGCTATTTCAAATGTTCTAGCATCATCCGAATATCATTTCTAGTGCATTTCGAGAGATTCAGGATTTGTATTCCAATTATACGATTTTTTATACGGATGGTTAAAAAATGGTTCGACCGGATCGCGTGGGGTCGGCTTTTTACTCTCCTGACTTACAGGTCAGTCGCACTTATTGCCTCCCCCCTCATCTTACAATCTTTACAGCTGAACTCTTTGCTATACGCCAGGCTTGTCACTATATTCATGCCCAGCGTTTACATCACGTGCTAATATGCACGGATTCTTTGAGTGTTATTAATGCCATATCTCATTTTCTGCACTCGAATAATTGGTATCTTTACCAAATAGTGCAATATTTCCATACATTCACACTCACAGGACAAGACGTGGTTATCATGTGGATTCCTGGGCATTGTCATATAGCGGGAAATGAAACAGTCGATCACTGGGCAAAGAATGCGGCATGCGGTCAGGGAACAGTTTATAATATCGGGATACCGTATCCGGATATAGTGCCGATAATTCATCAGCGAGTCGTTAGTGCTTGGCAAAATGAATGGACCGAGATAGCAAAATGTAAAGCAAAAAATTTTTTCTTAATAAAACCATCTGTAACTACGGAGCCTTGGTTCCGGGTCGGAAAATATTCGCGGCGTCATATTATTACCATCATTCGAATGCGGTTCCAGCACGCTCTTACACCAGTAGCTTTGGAGCGCATGCATCTCAGGGACAATGATAGGTGTGTATGTGGTAGGGCACGAGGTACATTACATCACATATTGTTTCAGTGTGAAACCTTCAATCTGCAGAGAGACATTATGTTGGAGAAATTGAGGCGACTTGATTATCCTTTGCCTTTAAACATCGCTTCACTTGTACATAGTCCTACAGTTCCATTGGCGGATGCCATTATGTCATATTTGGATCACCTTCCATTTCAATTGTAAAATCATAGGTGGGCTCCTAGGGGATCCTTCCCGTTATTTGTTCTGGTGCTCCTGGGTGTGGTTTTTAGGTTTGTGGTCCCCCATATATATATACGTATAGATCTTGTTTTCGTTATTCCTCCTATTTGGCGTGTGCGATAACTATATAGCTTTAGACATCAGTGCTAAAGATCAGCTCCGATAGTGAAGAGGATAATGTGGACATCAGTTTCTCAATGTGACAAACGAATTCCAAGAGATTAGTGGTTTTTGAACATATGGACCAATTTGCTGCGGCATTTTACTGCGATGGCTACTGTTTTGTCTATTCCCAGCCGGATGTTATTGGGCGAAGAGACTTCTGTGTCCAGCAACGCAACCCAAACAACAACAACAACATTCGTATCCCAACCTCCATACGGTGTGCATCTGTGCAGTGAGTGGTATCGGGTGTAGGGTACGTGCTTTTAAGTGTTGTGTGGACTTCGGGTTTGTTACCTGTTCTTTGTGTAGAGTGTTAGGTCTCGTTAGTGTTTAATCAGGTTAGTACCCCCTCCTAATAGGGGATAACTATTCGACATGTCGTCCGAAAGTGATGGTAGTCAGATGGGGCGACCACCGGACGATATTGAACACGTGGAATACGAGGGTGTAGCGTCCGTTGAAAGTATGCTTGTAGTGTCGGAGGTTGAGCTAGTATCAACTCCAACAACTGCCACTGCTGAAACATCTCCAATTATTGCTAAGCGACAGCCATTGTCAAACGACAATCGATACTATGACCATCACACAGGACCGTACACGGTGTTTGTGCAAGGTGAGGGTGATCAACATATTGGCAATTTACATCCGATGGCATTAGGAAAGCTCTTTTTCGAAAATAAGATCGTGGGGATAAAGAATATTCAACGCAAAGGCCGCAATCGTGTTCAGGTACAATTTAACAAGGCCATAGAAGCTAACTCCTTTTTACAAAATCCCTTATTACCAGCAAAGCACTTGGTCGCATTTGTCCCGTCCGCTAACGTCCAACGTGTTGGGCTAATTAGGGGCGTGGACACATCCTTAACGCACGATGAAATCCTAAAATATATTGATTCGCCTGTCCCAATTGTGCGAGTCCAGCGTTTTTTTCGAAAAAAGATGATCAATGACAAGTTAGAATCCCTTCCTACAGGAACAGTGAAAATTTTCTTTAAAACACAACGACTACCTGATTATGTATCTATTTTTAATGTACTCTTAGAGGTAACATTATTCATATTTTCCCCCATTAGATGTTTGAACTGTCAACGTTTTGGGCATGTAAAACTACACTGCCGGGCTCGCGCCCCAGTTTGCGGTAACTGTGCGCAAGGACACTCCACGGAAACATGTAAGGAGACTCTGTTTAAATGTGCTAATTGTGGTGATAATCATCCGGCAGGCGCCGCACGCTGCCCCGAATTGGAGAAACAAAAGTCCATAAAACGTCAAATGTGTACCGAAAATAAATCGTACCACGAAGTTATTACGGCTAACTACAATGTACCGTTTAATCCTCTTACACTCCCGCAGCAATTTCCAACCTTAGAACAGTCTCATAATACGCGAAGGGATGATCCGCCGAGAAAACGAAAATATACAGAACTTGTGTCCCCAAAGCCGAAAGTGGTGAATCCCATAGGTTACGATCGACGGGCCTATCTCGAGATCTTGAAGCAACCATCTGGTAGTGGTGTAGGGGTGGTTTTGCAACCCGCCACAATGGGTGAGGAAATTTCGAAGAAACAGTGTTCTCAAACACCTGGCACTTCACGAGACCCGTCCCATGACATTATTGAAGATTTCCTGAAATTACAAGAATTATTAGGGCACAACGCTCAATGGAGCTTTTATGTGAAACAATTATTAGACAAAATAGTTCCGTTACTTCCCAATCCTCCTACCATAAAAAAGAATACCCTAGTAAGTAGTAGTCCAACAGTGGACTAATTTAGATGCGTGCTACATGTTACTCCTCCAGTGGAATTGCCGGAGTATTTTAAATAAGAAGCATGAATTATTGCTTTTAATCCAGGAGTATGATCCAGATATCATATTCATACAGGAAACATGGCTTCGTGCCTCGTATAGATTCTCGATTCCCAACTACCTGGTCGAACGTCAGGATGGTCCAGGATATCGTGGCATAATGACGCTATTCAAAAAGACCTTACGATACACTCCTCTCTCTACTCAATTCTATATTCCTCATACTCATCATCACACATTCCTTGTACAAGATCTACATGTAAGTCACATTTATTGTCCCCCGGGTATACAAGGTTCCCGTCGGCAATGGCAGGCATATTTCCGGTTCATAAAACAATTTCCTAAACATATTACCGTGGGGGATTTTAATGCACATCACGCCTTATGGGGCAGTGGTCGCGTTAATCCCAAAGGACGTCACATCGCGGAAGTTATACAGGATTTACACCTACATCTCTTAAATGATGGATCACCCACGCGCATTACCCCCACCAAATAGTCCCCAAAGTGCGGTGGATTTAAGTGTCACTACTCTAGACTTATCTCATAAGATGACATGGAAGACCGTGCAGGATACGCATCAAAGCGATCATTTTCCAATTATAATCGACTATGATGTCTCGCGCACCCGACATATCCCAAAAAACGTATCTAAGGTTAAGCGAAATTTACGATTTTTTGATTATGAGTTGTTCTCCCGATTTTTAGAGGATAGACTTTCACAGCATACACAGGGGCTCAGTAACAGTTATGCCTTTTTATTAGAGAATATCCTCGCCTATCTTAATATATATCACCCTTTAATTTCAACGACAGGTCCTCCAAATAATCGTGGCGCCTTACCCTCATGGTGGGATCAAGAATGCAGACAGCTGGTAAGACGGCGCAAGGCGAGTTTAAAAGCTTTTCGACATTATGGCTCTCCAACATCTTATTTGCGTTACAAAAGTCTCACTGCGCAACTACAACGTGTATTTAATGATAAAAGACGGGAAGCGTGGAAATTATATACTACCCAATTATGCAGTACTACGTCCCTACACAGTATTTGGACGGCGATTAAACATTTCTCTAATAATCGTACTATCTCATCTCCCTCCCAACTTTCGGCGCAGGGATACCATGACCTGTATCATACTTGGACACCAGAAATAGTTATTCGCTTGCCTACATCTTGTCCATCTGGTTCCCTGGAACGTTTTTCCAGTTTAATGCAGCCTATTACAAGTAGCGAATTAAGACATACATTTCGGCACAAAAAATCATCCAGCCCAGGGATTGATGGAGTGACTTATCAAATGATCGCTCGATTTCCAGTAAACGCTCAGAGTATCCTTCTTCAACTATATAATTCCATCTTATGCACAGGGACCTTCCCGGAGGATTGGAATGTTTTTCAAACTGTACCGATTCTTAAACCCATGAAAGATGCTCGATTACCGAGTAGTTATCGTGGTATTCAACTTGGATCTTGTTTCCGAAAAAATTTCCAACATATTCTTCTCCGACGGCTTCAATGGTGCCTAGAATATTATAACCTGTTTCCAAAAACCCAATTTGCATTTAGGAAAAATCTTGGTACATCCGACCCCATAAATATATTCCTTACTGATCTACTCCTAGCAAAAGGAAAGAAAATGCACACAGTAGCTGTGTTCCTTGACCTCAAAAATGCATATGATTCTGTTGATCCGTATCTTCTTATTCAACTTCTAAGGGATCTAAATTTTCCCCTTCCCTTCAGGTGCTTAATACACAATATGCTATGCCATCGTCATATTACGTTAAACTCCCCAGCCGGTGTCTTTGATTCTCGACATACTTCTTATGGTGTTCCCCAGGGCGACGTTCTAAGCGGGCTTTTATACTTAGGCTGTGTCCCAATACTCAAGTTGTCTGCTATTGACTAGCTGCTAGCTACTATGTGCTATGTGCTATGCACTACGGAGATTTGGGACATGTCTGCTTGATCACAGCCTCCTTCATAGACTTGTGTTCTGAAACGCACTGGACTAACATGCTGGTACCAACCAAACCAACACTCAAGATGGCGGTGATCTGCTGCTCCTTGTAAGCTCTTTTCGCTTTCATCAGCTGTTTTAAATAAACAATACCTGAACGATACATTCATGGATGCGCCAAGAAGATAACTTTTTAGCCGAGCCCTAATTATGGTTTGTGTTTGGCTGTTTAAGAGAATCCAGTTCAGGAGGAAGAGAAGAAGGCAAATTGACAATTTGAGACGAGGCCCTTATTGTGCGCTGGAGACCATGAACCGAGTTGTCGTTGCAATCCTCAGTCGTGATTACCACAGATCCAAACAACATATTCGCGTGAAAATAATTATCACAACAGAACAAGATATTATGCTTCCCTCGTGGGTTGTGGTTTGAGGCGTTGAATTTGGCAAAGACTATAGGCCAAGCATAAACTGGATTAAAGTCAAAGACAACCTACAATTGACATAACCTACAATTCCGATAAGCTACAATTTCTATAACTTCCTTGTACAAGTCGACAAGTCGGCCAATCTAGCAAGCACTTTCGTTCACTAGCTGCTACAGACTTGATTGCTATGTGCTAAGCCGTATTGGATCACGACTTCTGACGTCACATCCGGTAAAGTAGTCGACTATCTAGTTCACTACGGCTGAAATTGTACTATTGGGACACAGCCTTAATTTACACCCGTACTTTAGAAACAGTCATATTACCGCACGCTCGCATTCTACAATATGCGGATGACATTCTAATATATTGCACTCGAGAAGAGTTTTCCTCATGTCGAAGAGATATATACCACGCCTTATCTCATGCTCATGATTGGCTACATCAATACGGATTTGAAACATCCGTAGGAAAAAACGCTGCGATGATTTTTACGCACAAACGAATTTACGACAGTTCTCCTATATTATACCGTCAAGGTCACATTCCGGTGGTGACAAGTGTCAAATATTTAGGGATTCATATTGACAGGAAAATGCAATGGGAGAGACATACGCAATACCTTCAGAGTCATCTCGCTAGTAAAATTAATGTTCTAAAGTCTCTCACTAGACGTAATTGGGGGGCGGACCCAGAATAATTATTAACGGTTTATCGTAACATCATCCGTTCCGTACTGGATTACAATTCCTTTTTTTTGATTCAATGCCCAGCATTAGGCTCCTTCGGTTAGATAGAATCCAGTTTTCTGCCTTGCGTATAATTATAGGTGCGCTTCAATCAACCCCCACAGGAGCCCTGCTAGTTGAAACCGGAGAAATGTCACTTCAGCATCGGCGTAGATATCTTGCATATATGTACCTGCTACGAAAAATGATGATAACAACATCACCTATCGTCCCTAAATTACAACTATTAGAGGAATATTATACGCGTCGATTATTGCCCACCGTTTCTCGTCCTGCGTTACTAACCGCATATTCCATGCTTCAACCGTACCGTCATAATATATTAAAAGTCATGCGGTTACCGATATATACTATTCCGTATGCTGCAACGTACTTTCAACCTCCTATTCTTCAGAACTCCTTACCCCAAGTCTACCAGGCGTTTCAACATCATCCTGTAATCATTCCCCGTATTTTTTAGGGAAATAACGAATCCTTTGATCTCCTGTATCCTTTTTTACACAGATGGTTCTAAAATGGTTAACCCTGCGCGTGTGGGAGCAGCATTCTGTGCTCCGGACTTACAAATCTCCTTTAAGTATACTTTACCCCCTGACGTCTCGATATTTACAGCCGAAATTTTTGCTATACGTCAGACGTGTTTTTATATAAAAAAACATGCCATTCGTCAAGCTTTAATTTGTACTGATTCAATGAGTGTAGTGCAAGCACTTCAAAATGTTAGAGAGGCCGACAACTGGTTTTTATGTCAATTAGTGCAACAATTGTACACTTTACACACGGAGGGTTTTGAAGTCAGTATCATGTGGGTACCCGGCCATTGTCACATTGAAGGAAACGAAATAGCGGATAACCTTGCCAAAGATTATCCGCAAGGTAAGTTTTTCACGGAAAAACTTACAACATCGCCATACCAATGTCAGACCTGCGTTCTATAATTAGTTCGACAATACGGGAGGACTGGCAAGGTACGTGGACTAGCTACGCCAGAATTAAGGCCAAACACTATTTTGGGTTACAACCGACTATTTTAAACAAACCATGGTTTCACGGAGGGAAATACACACGACGACATATCATTACCATCATTCGTCTACGTTTTAACCATGCATTAACGCCGGTGTATTTATTCCGCATAAAACGACGTGATGATCCTCTATGTGCGTGTTTACAAATGGAGGGTTCCTTAAATCATATTCTATTTCAATGTCCACTATACGACCATCAATGTGCTATAATGTTGAGAGCTTTATACGATTTAGGGTATGCACTTCCTTTAAATGTGGCCACATTGGTACATACGCCTACAATTCCACTGGTTAGTAACATCGTAGCATTTTTCGACAATATTAATTTAAAGATTTGAAAGGGTAATCCTTTCCCATATCCATATTATTGTGACCCGGTCATGTGTGTGTATGTGTAGCGAGTCACCAAGGTGGGTCGCTTCGGTGTGAAGAGTTAATACCATTTGTGTCCTCGTCTCTAATTCCTATGTTTTCCTCATATGTATCTCTCCGCGTTGCGTCATATTCTTGTTTACGACTCCCCGCTACTCACTGGTCTTACGCTTTCAATCGGTAGTCGACGGTTACCCAATGATACATACCACTGCACAGTAGCAATTGGGTAAAGAGTTTACTATGCCCACTACCGTACCAAGAAGAAGAAGAACAACAACAACAACATGGAAAGAGAACCTCCGTATAGGAGTATGGATAACCTCTAATACATCTATGAGGGCTGCAAAAGTCTGTTTTATGTGTTTATCGTGAACTTCTAGAGCACCAGAGGTTGAGATGTTGAACAACAGTCATGTTTTTCTTAGAAGCTTAAAATACTTTGGTCTATGCTCGAAGCAGTATAAATGTGTTTCCAGGTGTCTTACTATATTTCAACGAAACTTATCTCGTCATGATATTGTAACGCCTAATAAGAAACATGTATGTCCATCCATACCTTGGAGTTTGCAGGTGTATCGGCATAAATATACCAAGAAGGAATCTGGGCGAAAAGATGTGAGATGTTTTATATATATATATATGTAGTTCAATATTGAGGTTATGTTGGTCAAGTGCTGGGCTAAGTTTTTCCGGCTAACATTAGGCGCGTTTTTGCGCTCCGTTTGGTAAGATCCACGAGTTTAAATGGTTTAAAGTTGTGGTAACTGAACAGCAGGTGCTTCAGATTTTACTGAATGGATAAATCACAGCCTACAGTAGCCTACTGTATATCAAAAATGTATTGTATACATGTATTTGATCAAATGGAATTAATAAAACTATCTCTCTATCTTAGGGAACACTGTCAACTGGGATGTGGATTTTGTATACCTGATTGCTAGATAGAAAAAAATTAGAAGCACCAGCACCGTACGTTAATATACTGATAACGCGCCAGGAGTTGGCAGTTGGGTTTGAACTGCAGATGTGTTCCCGCTCACTGCTTATCGCGCATTCCAAAAACATTAAGTTAGTCATTACTTGCTTCACTCACTCAGCACATTCCTTCTCTCTCTGGCTGCATGTTGTGTGCTGCGATGACAACGATTGGCATGCAGGGAGCCGATATATTTAGATCTGGAACAGGTGGACCGCGCATGCGTACTGCGAGACCCCCCCGCACCACGTCGCAGCGTGTTCAACTGCCATCTCCTGCCGCGATTACAGTAATAAAGGGGGTGGGAAGGACTCAAGCTGCTTGCCTTTCACCAAACTGGGTTTGATTTCCGGTTAATGCATGTGAAGTTATCGAAGCTCTGTGGTATGTTAACGGAAAAATGAAAAATTCAATGCAGTGCATGTCTATTTTTCTATTTGTATTTGTTCCTACATGTAGTAGCTGCTTTTCATATTGGCTTCAATAATTGGAGAATTTTTATTTGTCAAGATGTAAAAATTAATTAGCCGTGGGAATTTTTTAACCGTGTAAAACCAACATAACATGTATTTACTGGATATGCGAGGCTACGAGAAAAATTCCTAGCATAGGTCAATGCCAGTCGCTTGTGTTATTAGAAGCTGCCTTAAGTGTGCTTCAGTGGAATTGGTTCAAAACAAAATAATTTAAGGGAGTAGGCCTACAGTATAAATCATGATATGGTAGGCTACATTAGACTACAAAATTCACCTAGACACAAATTGGTGGTATCCATGACATCATGGACTACACTAAATGTTTAAACGATGTATACATGTTAAACTCGATGTGTTATTAAGGTTTTACATACAAATACAAATCTAACCTGGGGCTAACATAATTGATATTTCAACTTAAATGGTTAAATTAAAATTTTCCCACACATAGAAGTATTTGGAAATTTTTATTTAAAATTTATTCTTAGGATATCCATTTTATTAATGTTAACCCTGAAGAAGGTATCATTGTATACTGTGGCATGTATGTAAATTAATATAACATCATCTTGTAGCAGTTATTAATGCCCCACGTTGGTAGCGAAATGTAGCAGCTTCGCTTGCCCCTTACTGTTGGGTGTTAATTGTTACTGTTTACCTTTGCCTAAGCTATGTTGTTTTAATGGGCGCCAAGACCTCAACGCAATGTTGAAATCTAAATTTGTATTTAACAACGTCTAGCTCTGGCAGAACACATTCAAGAGACTATTCACTCAGATCGTGGTATGATTTGATCATTAACCCAACAAACAATTGTATCAGGAGAAGGAGTTGGTCTATATCTAATGCTACCTACTGAAAGCAAAGATTGCATTGTAAAAGAAATGAATTTATTATATAAAACAAGTATAGCAAAATTAATAATAATAATAAGTTTAAAATTTAAATTGGAGCGTTGCGATTTTAATATTACCGATAGAAAATTACGTGAAAACGGAGTCTGATAAATTGATTTTACTCTTATTTCCAAGCTATGAAGTTACTGAAATATGAAATGTAAAACAAAGAAAAATGAGAGATTGCGTATTTCTGCGTCATTTGCGCTTACCACTGGAGATTGCTAAAGCATTTCCCTCGTACTGGATGATGCTGTGTGCTTCCCACAGTCTCCTGGACGTCGCCATCTTCTTCGTTATTTGATGATATTCTGGTAGATTAGATAATTCTATGGTCCGTACATCGGACCCAAACCGTACAACCACCACGGTTAAGTTTCACAAAGATAGTCGCTAACTCCACTGAACATCGGAGCGACACGCACTTGCAACCGTACTCGGCAAGTTCTACACAGATTCTTCTCGTTCCACGGCGCGTCGAACGATATATGCACACGTTGGCTCCCCACTCCGGAGCCGTCTTCCAGCTTACGTCGTCTCCACTGATTGGCTGCACCCCACGCGCTATACTCCCCTTCTCTGGGTCATTACACTCGGCGGGAGGGTTCCGTTCCAACAATTCGCCTTTTCTTGACGATGCGACCCAGCCTTGCGTAATGCTTCCCGACAGGAATCAGCTTGTATTTGAATTTCCAGTGACTCATGTCTCTCATAATATACCCTAACTGACGAAACTCTGTTAAATTCCGTAATCACATAATTTCCTATGATATTGTCGTTCGTAATAATTTTCTTGATAGCGTTTTCTAAGACATAGAAAACCTATCTGTATGCTTATAATTTTTATAAAATGCTCCGAAAATATCTTAATAATAATTATAATAAATTAATAATAATAATAAATTAACATGAAAAATTCTCTTGGCTGAACAATTTGCCGCGTAAATAAATATAGAATGGCTTCCTACTGACTTATGCCAGTTGCATAAAAACCCCTCGAAAAACACGTTACATATTCGCCTCGGATCATCGGATGATTTACCGTGACGACGGTCCATTATCCGATTATTCCAGACACGTTAATAAACCCCATCCAAAATACATATTACATAAATGAGATCACCCTAAATTACAGATATATACACTCATAATTTTTCTTCAAGCACTTTGCGTCAAAGTTTGTTGTCACTATGGATTGCACTTTGCAACCAGTCTAATGTTTTACATATAGAATAGTGTTCCACGGATATTTCCGCCTCTCAAATTTCTCTATGTTGGAGAAATAGACATAATTAATGTGTGAGCACTATGTATTTATGATGTCATATCACACGCATTGAAGGTGTTCTGATATATTTATATCACCATAGAACTTCCTAATTTCACTGGAGGTCCCCTCCTTATGGTGACATTTAATTCCACTTATCACTGACCACACGATCACACTATTGTGGCAGCGCCTCGTGACCATAATACTTAATCTCTCTTTAAAGTAGATTAAATTAATATTGACTTCTGAAAAAAAAAAACAGTAAATGCGCATTACATATAACACCAAATATTTCTGTGCCGTAATCGCCCTGTCTTCTTAAGTTCCCGTAGACCATATTCTACTTAGTACTAGTTCTCAACACAGACCATTTCTCCTCACACAAATAATACCTTTGTACAAATTACCTTAAATTACACTCTTACAAATCTTACATGGCGAGGCCGTAAACAGAAATCACGTGTGCTGATATGTATGAGTTTCATGAAGGACTGTCTCGCATTCTAATGGCCCATCTTTTGCCTCGTGGACGCCTTAAGCAAAAATACCATGTACAAGCGCTCACCCATCTCTAGGAGGCAAATGGGAACCCATCAGCGCTGCCAAAATGGCCTTGGTGCATCGAGACAATTTAGTGCTCAACAGCATCCGACAATCCCGTCATATTTCCCTGTACCTTAAAAACTCTCATTTACTTACATACTACCCCCCTGTGTGACTTCTGATACGCCTGCCTTGAAGACCAGATCCTCCACGCACCAAATACCACACTTACTCATTTGATAGGCTGGCTCGCCAGCTAAACACACTCACTTTATGACACATATTTTCGTAGACTATGTATATTATACGTTCCGTATAATCTGTTTCCCTCACTATTCTCCAGCACATATGCTGTTTTGCCAATACGTTTGGAAACTATAAATGTTACTGCGTCACCTGCCTTCCAACCTTGCAAGTGGCTCCCTTTAAATGAACGTCATCACGTTGCTCCACTAGCATATTTCTCAGTGTCTGTAACGATGCCCTGTTGCTACTGTCCACACATGCTAACCCTACTTTCCTCTGGTGTCACACCTCTACTCGACACTCTATGACCTAAAAATGTCACTTCTGACTGACAGAATGACGACTTAGACAGCTTCAAAGTGAACCCTGCCTGATCTAACTTCCGAAAAACTATATCTAAATGACGTAGATGCTCCTCAAAACTGCGTGAACTAATTACCATATCATCTATGTAAATGATTACAAACTCTCCTGTGTCATCCCCTAATGCGACGTTTAAAGCCCTAATTAAAGCTGCTGAACTACTCTTTAACCCATAAGGTGTTCTACAAAATTGATAAAGGTTATATTTATGACTAAAAGCTGTAAATGGTCTATCCTCGTACATAAGTGGCACTTGCCAAAAACTGGAACTCAAATCTACACAAGTGAAATACTTCTTCCCCTCAAATGTTTGCATTAATTCCTCTATTGACATAGATTTCAGCTGATCTGAACTAATTCTACTGTTAACCAAACGAGCGTCTAAACAAATACGAACAGTGCCGTCGGTCTTGGGTACCGTGATCAAAGAATTAACATATGGACTGTTAGAGTGCTCAATAATCCCATCTTCAAGCATCTGATTAATTTGTGCCTCAACTGCACTCTGATAAGCGAAAGGTACAGGATATCTATGTCCTGTGAATACTGACCTATCAATAACGTTCAATGAATGGGTATAGCAATTGGCCATACCAATGCGATCCTCAAAAACTCTCCTATTACACAATAACACATCATAGAGCCGAACACACTGTTCCACCTCTATATTTCCCTGAAATGCAGCCTCACGTAACTAGTCCTCTAGACTTCCGTTCGTAATCACACTGCCCACAAAACATGGAGAACCCCGCTCTACGGCTGGCGATATCTCATTTAAAGTACAAATCACACCTACAATACTACTCCTCTGAATATGGTCATTGAACGCTACTTCTACTTCAGAATCTCCCCATTTAAATTTCAAACTCCCTACATCATAACATAAGTTACCAGACACTCTACTTAGCCACTCTGAACCCAAGATAACACTGAATACTAAATTTGGAATTACAAGACAAATCTGCTTCTCTACATGATTATTAATTTTAATGTCTACTAAAACTTGCTTAGAAATTACTTTAGACCTCTTCCCAACAGCTGTGATAACAAAAGTGCTTTTAATTGGCATCTCCTCAAAATTTACTCCAGTTCCTTTCATTTTATCATAAAATGCACTACTTATGCAACTCTTCATACAACCACTATCAATTAAAACATCTGTGTACGCCTCGGACACGTTAAATTTAACTATGGGGCTCTTACTAACCACTTCCTGAATAATACCTTCATCATTTAGTTCATGTAATAATTCATTTCTTACATTTAGGTCATAGGGTTCCTGTATAATTGTATGGACAGGGCATGCTACAGACTGAGATTCTGACCTTACTTCGCAGCCTGGTTCGCGTTTAAAGAACCGCTACAGCTGGCCGTAGTACTAGTTACTACTGCACTGGTCTGGTTGTTCTGAGTTGTGTTGTCATTGTTTGGCTGTATATTACTACCACTAGGCTGTCCTCTTCCTTGACCCCTATTCTGGTTGTAATTATTGTCGTTATAATTCCTCCCTTGATTTCCCCTGAAATCATTGTTTCTCCCTTGATTTCCCCTGTAATCATTGTTCCTCCCTTGATTTCCCCTGAAATCATTGTTCCTCCCTTGATACTGATTACCATAGCCATTTCCTCTGTTCTGATTTAGCTGATTATTATTATTTCTATTTTGAGCGTTGGCCCCTTCGCCACCGTTCCCTTGAACTTCTTGATGCCTGGCTTCATTAGGTCTATTATTATTATTACCCTGGTTCCGATTGAAATTGTCCTCATAACCCCCTCTCCCTAGTGCATCAAATGTGCTTAACAAATTTTCTACTTGTGATATAGTCTTTACATTCTGGATACAAGCAGCCTCCTTGATCCTATAGGGAAAGTGCCTAAGTAGCAACCTCACCACATCACTTTCCTCCTTCAAGCCATCCAGATATTTACACACTAATACCTGCCCTAAAAAGTATTCGGTCATGGTGGAGCTTCCTTTAGGGTTATATTTACCACACACTACTCCCTCACGATGCTGCGACTGAATGACCTCATTCCAGAACTTTTCACAGAATTTCATTTTAAAATCATTAATATCAGTAAACTTGTCTCTGTAGACAGCAAACCAATTCCTCGTTTCCCCCACAAACACTTGTTCTAAAATTTCAACTACCTGGCACCACTCAATACTACCATTTTCCAACCTCTCCCCGAATTTATTTTCTATAGTGTTCATGAACTCCATTGGGCACCCCTGTCGATTGCTGAACTTACCCAGTTCTACCTCCCTGTGTGTGCTATTCACAAAAACTGGCCTATTCTGACTATTTTCTTGCCTGATCCTAGCTTTTAATTTTAACTCTAATTCTGCGATTTTCTCCTCAGCCTTCCTCTCAATACTGTTTACTGTTAATTTAATGTTTCCTTCTGATTCTTCTACTTTATCATATAGCTTTGCTTGTTTCTCCTCAATCTTGCTAATGCTCTCTCTATTACTCTCTCTTAAATCATTTACTTCTGCAACTATTTGTGAGTGGACTTTCTCAATTCTACCCCCCAGCTGTTCCTTAACCTCTTTAGTTGCTACCTGAATTTTGTCAATTTCTCCCCTCCATTGCTTTTTGGCCTGCTGTGTTTCCAGTTGCACTAGTTCTTTTAAATTTTCAGCCTGTGTACTGATTCTAATTTCCAACTCCTCCTGTACTTTTCCTAATTTTCTGTCTACATCTGCAATAATCTCTTTAGCCTTTTCTTCCATCACCCCCCTGATCTCACCTCTAATCAGTTCGAATTTGTCACTCATTTCCCTACTGTTTTGTTCTAATTTAGCATTTAAAGTTTCAGTACTCTCTCTATTTTCCTTACTGTTTTGTTCTAATCTGGCGTTTAAAGTTTCATTACTCTCTCTATTTTCCTTACTGTTTTGTTCTAATCTGGCATTTAAAGTTTCATTACTCTCTCTATTTTCCCTACTGTTTTGTTCTAATTTAGCATTTAAGGCATCTGTACTTTCTTTATTTTCCCTACTGTTTTGTTCTAATTTAGCGTTGTTTTGTTCCAGTTTTGCATTATTCTGTTCTAACTTTGCATTTAAGGCATCACTACTAACTTTGTTCTGATACATGAACTCGAGAAGTAAAGTCTTTAATTCTGGTTGGCCGCCTACACTCCCTGTTTCAGTATCGGGATTTACCTCCGCTACCCCGGTACTACCATCACTCGACATACTGCTCGTATCATCACTCTCCCGTTGATGACCACTACGTAACCTCATCTGTCTTTCTTTCTCATCCCCCATAATGATATACACTGATACAGACAAATAACCCCCAAAATACAGGCACAGAAATATATACCCTTCTCCTTCCACAAATGTTATTAGGTTTTCATCCCCACGTTGGGCGCCAATGTAGCAGTTATTAATGCCCCACGTTGGTAGCGAAATGTAGCAGCTTCGCTTGCCCCTTACTGTTGGGTGTTAATTGTTACTGTTTACCTTTGCCTAAGCTATGTTGTTTTAATGGGCGCCAAGACCTCAACGCAATGTTGAAATCTAAATTTGTATTTAACAACGTCTAGCTCTGGCAGAACACATTCAAGACTCTATTCACTCAGATCGTGGTATGATTTGATCATTAACCCAACAAACAATTGTATCAGGAGAAGGAGTTGGTCTATATCTAATGCTACCTACTGAAAGCAAAGATTGCATTGTAAAAGAAATGAATTTATTATATAAAACAAGTATAGCAAAATTAATAATAATAATAAGTTTAAAATTTAAATTGGAGCGTTGCGATTTTAATATTACCGATAGAAAATTACGTGAAAACGGAGTCTGATAAATTGATTTTACTCTTATTTCCAAGCTATGAAGTTACTGAAATATGAAATGTAAAACAAAGAAAAATGAGAGATTGCGTATTTCTGCGTCATTTGCGCTTACCACTGGAAATTGCTAAAGCATTTCCCTCGTACTGGATGTTGCTGTGTGCTTCCCACAGTCTCCTGGACGTCGCCATCTTCTTCGTTATTTGATGATATTCTGGTAGATTAGATAATTCTATGGTCCGTACATCGGACCCAAACCGTACAACCACCACGGTTAAGTTTCACAAAGATAGTCGCTAACTCCACTGAACATCGGAGCGACACGCACTTGCAACCGTACTCGGCAAGTTCTACACAGATTCTTCTCGTTCCATGGCGCGTCGAACGATATATGCACACGTTGGCTCCCCACTCCGGAGCCGTCTTCCAGCTTACGTCGTCTCCACTTATTGGCTGCACCCCACGCGCTATACTCCCCTTCTCTGGGTCATTACACTCGGCGGGAGGGTTCCGTTCCAACAATTCGCCTTTTCTTGACGATGCGACCCAGCCTTGCGTAATGCTTCCCGACAGGAATCAGCTTGTATTTGAATTTCCAGTGACTCATGTCTCTCATAATATACCCTAACTGACGAAACTCTGTTAAATTCCGTAATCACATAATTTCCTATGATATTGTCGTTCGTAATAATTTGCTTGATAGCGTTTTCTAAGACATAGAAAACCTATCTGTATGCTTATAATTTTTATAAAATGCTCCGAAAATATCTTAATAATAATTATAATAAATTAATAATAATAATAAATTAACATGAAAAATTCTCTTGGCTGAACAATTTGCCGCGTAAATAAATATAGAATGGCTTCCTACTGACTTATGCCAGTTGCATAAAAACCCCTCGAAAAACACGTTACAATCTTTAGTATTGACTAGGCAGATTTTTATACAATAATATAATGTATGGACCAGCCAGACAAGTTGGTTGAAGCTGGCTACAACGTGATGTTCAAAGACATGATGTTGATAGGCCATTACCCCGAGAATTATTAGAGAAGCCATTGATATCACAAAGCATTTCTGCAACTTGAACATTATTGTGGTTGCAACCTGAGACCACCTTGGTTACTGGCGGTTGGAGCAGTTTAAGAGTTGACTGCGTCCAACTGTCACTCGACGACACCAATTATGTGGTTTGTTTCCAGGAAGGCTCTGACTCCGATGATGATCAAAGTAACTGGGAGGAAGATATATCTGATAAAAGCTCAAAAATGATGTCAGTGACTGTGCCTTCTCTTCGCGCTGACTTGATAATAAAGTCTGGACTGCAGATGGCCAGGAAGTAAGTTTGAGTGAAGTGAAGGAAAGGTCATGGAGGATAAGTTTGAAGTCGGGGGAGGCCAAGGTGAGAGCTATCTTAATTTTTAAACATGGCTGCTCTCTCGATTCATGAATGAAGTGGTACTGGGGGTGTAATGTTTAAATTTCTGGGAACTGGAAGGCAGGACAGGCACTTGAATTGGCAGATGGGCATGGGATAAGCTCTATAGGAACAGCCACAGTGCCTTTGCCAAGAGTTTCTTCAATATACTGTTCTTTCATTGCCTCGGTTGATTGCACTAGTGGTTCCTGAACTGAGAGTATATCCTAGTTTAACATTAGGTAACTGTCATCTTGGCAGACTTGGAAATGTTACTCAAAATAGTTAACTGATTTGAAGTTTATCTTCTTCTTCTTCATTTCCCGTTTCCAGTGTTCTGGGTCGGGGTGTGAATCAAGGACCTCCATAATTTTCTGCCTCTCCACCACTCTCTTCCTTCTTCTAGTATATCTTCTACTTTTACGCCTCTCTTCTCTATGCTCTCCCTCACTGTATCCATCCACCTCTTCCTAGGCCTTCCCCGTTGCCTCTTTCCTTTTACTTTCTCTGTAAATACTCGCTTTGGGACTCTTGTCTTCACCCATTCGCATCATGTGTCCATACCATTTCAGCTTACTGATCTCTATCTTGTCTTGTAGCTTTGGGAATCCAGTTCTTTCCCTAATTTCTGTGTTTCTGATTTTGTCTCTTCGTGTCTTTCCAATTATTCCTCTAAGAAACTTCATCTCGGCTGCCTGGACTCTGTTTTCATCCCGTTTTGTTGTTGTCCATGCGCCTGCTGCATATGTCAATATAGGTGTGTAATATGTTGAGTACATGACTTTCTTACATTTCTCTGGAACATACTGGTTCCACACCATACCTCTCACACACTGGTAAAACCCATTTGCTTGCTGGATTCTCTTACCAATTTCCTCACTTATCTTTCCATCTTCTGTGATTATTCTCCCTAAATATTTAAAACTTTTCACAACTTCTAATGTTTTCCCATTTACTTCAATATTCCCCCTACCATCTCTCTTATTTCTCGTCATCACTACTGTCTTACTCTTCTCCACACTTATTTTCATTCCATACTCTTCTATCTCCTGGTTCCATACATCGACTTGTTCCTGTACTTCTGTTTGATTTGAAGTTTATGTTAAAACAAAATTAACTCTTTTAATTAAATAATCAGGGAAGCCTCCATGGCTTAGGCGGCAGCACACCGGCCTCTCACCGCTGGGTTCAAATCCCGGTTACTCAATGTGAGATTTGTGCTGGACAAAGCGGAGGCAGACAGATTTTTCTCCGTGTACTCCGGTTTTCCCTGTCACAAATTTTATTCCAGCAACACACTCCCCTATCATTTCATTTCATCCCTCATTAATTTAATCATTGCCCCAGGAGAGTGCGATAGTCTTCGGCAGCCGGCCCAGTTCATATCCTCGCCGCTAGATGGGGGCTTCATTCATTCCATTCCCTGACCCGGTCGGTCGACTGGAAGTAGGCTGTGGATTTTCAATTAAGTAATCGGGCTGCAGTGAGAGTTGATGGTAGGATGAATTCTTGGTTCAAGGTTGGTACAGGAGTGAGCAAGGCTGTAACCTCTCACCACTACTGTACTGTTTATTTTATATATGGACCATTTGCTGAAGGACACCAACTGGCTGGGTGGGATTCAATTAGGTGGACACCAGGTAAGCAGTGTGGCCTATGCTAATGACCTGGTTGTAATAAATAACTCCGTTGAAAGCTTGCAAGCCAAGATGTTTTGATCTTGAACAGAAATGTGAGGAGTATGGTATAAAGATCGGAATTTCAGAGACTAAGGTTATGTCCATGGTGGCCACTACTCCTGGAAAACCTGGAAATCCTGAAAAACTCCTGGATTTTTATTAGGTCTTGAAAACACCTGGAAAATGACGAAAAATTTGAAAACTCCTGGAAAATAGCCACAGTTAATTAATTATAAAAATCTTTCCATCTACTGCTAAAATTCCCAGTCCGCTCTTAGTCCTCGATGTTATAATATCGCTGATGGGTTAGCAAGGGCCATCTAGCGGTCGCTCTGCAAACCCTGCTCGTAAACGTCTTGTGTGCTGAAGGTTTTATAAATTAAAATAAATTTACATACAATTTGCTTATTTTTAACCAGAAATTTACGCACCGTGTTTTATCTTAAATCATACTCCCACTGCGGTTTTGGGTGAGCACTCTATCGTTAACGAAAGAAAATTCCTCAGGGTACCTGTTTCTGTGTGGGAGAACACACGATAGTATTTTTGTAAAGCATATTGAGTATATGATGATGATAATTGTTGTTTTAAGGGGCCTAACATCTAGGTTATCGGCCCCCATATTGAGTATAGACAACTTCACCACAATAAAATTGCTGGCGGCATTCTTTTCACTTTTTGTTTTTAAAGCAGATATTTGAGTCACAAAGGCTTTTTTAAAACAACAATTAAATCATTTCTGTGTAGGCTTGCATATCAATAACGCAATCACCACTAATTTTTGTCAAGATCTGTAAGTTATAAGTAAACCAAACACAACTGCTTTATTTTGGTCTTGAAGTAGGCAACCGATAAAGCCCCACGGGATTCACGCTTATTTTTAAGTCTGGAAAAATGAGAATTATTCCTGGAAAATTCCTGGAAAACTCCTGGAAAATCGTTGACCGATTTGAGTGGCCACCATGTATGTTGGTATGGAAGAAACTAAAGAAAGTAGAATGCCAGGTAGGAGGAACTAAATTGGAGCAGTTGGAACATTTTAAGTAGAGGTGGAAGGAGAGTTGCAAGAGGAACAGTATGACTTCAGGAGTGGAAGATCCACAGTGGACCCAATCTTTAGCCTGAGGCAGGTGATGGAAAAGAAAAGAACTGGGAATATGGAGAGGATTTGATCATGACTTTCATAGATCTAGAAAAGGCATATGATAGTGTCCCCAGAGAGAAGGTATGGGAAACCATGGTTAAGAAGAGACTGGGGAGAGAAATGTTGGAAATGGTGCAAGCAATGTACAACAACTGTGTTAGCAGGGTACTGACCCCAGTTGGAAAGACAGATTGGTTTAGGAACAAGACTGGACTAAGACAGGGGAGTGTGCTGTCACCCCTCTTGTTCATAATGATGATGGATGAAATTGTAAAGGAAACAAAGGAAGCATATGGACATAAAGAAATGAAGTTACTGTTATTTGCAGATGATATTGTGGTCTGGGGAAGGAACACCGAAGAAGTGCAAAACCAACTAGATGCACTGAACGAAAATATTCAGAAGTACGGCCTGAAAATCACTATAGAGAAAAGCAAGACCATGGTGATGACAAGAGGGGAAAGACAAGGAAAGGGCACTGTGAAAATTGGAAGTCAGAGTTTGGAAATTGTGGACACGTTCAAATACCTAGGAAGGTTGGACATGGAGATTGGCAGGAGGGTACAGCAGAGCAATGCATTCTATCAAAGTGTAAGAAAACTTGTTTGGGATAAGGAAGTACCAAGGAAAAGCAAGGAGGTAATGTATAAAGTGTACTATGTACCCATATTAACTTATGCAGCTGAGACTTGGACCCTGACAAGCAGGCAAGAGAGTAGAATCCAAGCCAGTGAAATGAAATTCCTAAGAAGTATGATAGGTAAGACAAGGAAAGACAGAGTGAGGAATTAAGATGTTAGGAAGGAAGTTTTGTTGGGAAAACTAAATGGGAGAATTGAGAAGAATAAACTAAGGTGGTTTGGACATGTAAAGAGGATGGAGAAAAATAGAATACCAAGACAGATGCTGGAGGCCAAGTGCAAGGGGAAGACCTAGAACAAGGTGGATCGATTCAGTGAAGAACAGTGTGAGAAAAAGAAATCTGGACTGGGACAAGATCGTGGAAGGAAAGAGGAAAGTGGAGAAGTGCAATAAATATCCCGACCCGGCAGGAGCTGGATAAGGGGAAATGATGATGATGAAGTACTTGGACCGTGTATTCTCTCAGGATGGTGGAATGGGGAAGGAAATAGAGTCAAGGTGTAGAAAAGCCAATGCAGTGAGTTCTCAGTTGCGTTTTAAAGTATTCTATAAGAAAGAAGTCACAGTAGTGTAGTGACGAAACTCCCTTCATTGCTCAGTATTTAGACCGACCTTGCTGTGTGGACGTGAGAGATGGGTTGTTTCAGGATATCTGATACATAAGCTAGAGGTAACTGATATGAGGGTGGCACAAATGATTGCTGGGACAAATAGATGGGAACAATGGTAGGAAGGTACTCGTAATGAAGAGATAAAGGCTGAGTTAGAAATGAGCACGCTAGATGAAGCTGTACGTATGAGCCAATTACGATGGTGGGGTCAAGTGAAGAGATGGGGCAGGAGAGATTACCTAAGAGGTTAATGGAATATATTCATCTCTTCCATGCATACGTTTAACTTTCAAGAAAACACAACATGCAAATATGCAAGAATCCACCCTTTACATATCACATGCAACGGATTGGATTTGGTTCTGAGGAACCTCTTGTCTAGGCACTTGTGTGTTTGTGATAAATGCTGTAGTACATGTACGGACTCCAGATGATGACAGGATCCATTTTGGTATGGAAAGAAATTCCCCACCAAATCATTATTGATGCTCCGCCATAAGCAACAGTCTCCTGCATGTTTGAAGGTAGATTTCTTTCTCCTTGTCATCACCCTGATATGATCTTGAATCTTGCTCCATCAGTGAACAGTATGGAAGTCTAGAGTTGAATCTGCTAATTGACATGCTCTTCTGCAAACCGCAAATGCGCTCGGCAATGCTGTGGGGAACTGCAGGACTTGAAGGGGTGGTCTGGGTCATATAGCTCAACCTCTCACAGTCTGTTGCAGACTGTATGTGCTGAGGTGACTTCCATGGGCATCAGCCAGTTCACCTTGGAGGTCATGAGTGGTACTTCAATGGTTTCAGGAGGCTTGGAGGAGGCAAGAAATCTGTCCTCTTTCTCTTTTCCTCCCTGACCCTCGTCAACATTTGTTGGTTCCTAGCTCTCAAAATATGTTCTTCAGCTGGTAGATTACTGATAGAGACACTCCAGGTTGTATCATTGCTGTGGAATGTTGACTGAAGTCCTCTGGCAGTAGGGTTACAGCTCGAGTTACTTGAGGCGGCTTCGTTGGCTTAGTTTGTAGCATGCTGAGCTTCTATGCCAAAGATCGCGGGTTCAAATCCGGCCGAAGTCGTCGGATTTTTTAAGAGCGTTAAAAATCCCTCAGTATGCCTTCCTTCGGAGGGGAAGTAAAGCCGGCGGTCCCATGTCATAGATTTATGGCATGTTTAAGAACCTTCCACTAATTACACCTGTGGGAAGCTAAATTATAGGTTAAACATTTGACTAACGCTCTTAGGTTCCGACGTTCGTCGCCAGGAGCCGACTGCAGTGGCATTTGGTAACCTAGTTCTGAACTAGTAGTCATTGATGGTGGCGTTTGGTGGCAAAAGTAGGAACTGCTTGAAAAAAATGCAATGTCTGCAGCCCTTACTTGAATTGGAAACAGATAATACACACTAATACAGCCATCACAATTAACACCGGTTAACAGACAGATTCTACTCACACACAAAGTACACGGGGCTACATGACTGCATTGTCGCAGCCCCTAAACTGGGGAACCAACCGAGTTATTTGGTTAGGTGGAAGAAATCTGCCAATGCTTCCTGCTCTAACGTGCTTTCGATACAATAACTAACACGATGATGTCACAACAGGCAGGGTGCCATTCCTCACTTTGGTTGTGAATATATCGGCAAAGATCGCTGCCTGTATTTGAGGGTTGTGTGTTTTTGATAACCACATGTAGGTAGCCAAAGGATCAACAAATAACCCTGCAGACTATCGAGACTAACCATCTTCCTTTTTCTTTTTTCTTAGTTGCTGGTTGAATATTCAACCAGAGTGGTTATTTGGTGCTTAGAGTATTTCCTCCCAAAAGTGATGATTTTTGTTTTTGTTTTCTTGTTAGTGTATAATTTATTTATATTATTAAAACATATCCTTGATTGTGTAATCCAACAATGAAAGCATGCGCTGCCACCCTCCCCAAAAAGAGAAACAGATTTAAACTCCTTACCCTGTGATTTTAGCTGGTTGTATTGAATATTTAAAAAAATACATTAAGGCAGAAATGTAAAACATTTACATTTCTATCTTCTTCCTTCGCACAATTGCTCTGAGAAACTACAGCAAGTCCAGTGAATAGAGGTTTAAATCCTGTTGCTGACAGTGGGTATCCTGAGTGTTTTTCCCCCCAGTTTTTTTCACACTCCCTCCTGGCAAATGCTGAGATAGTACCTTATTTCGAGTCCCAGGGAACCTACTCCTGTTGTTGTTTTAAGGGGCGGAACTACGAGGTCATCTGCCCCTCTTAACACAGATTAAAGATTACAAATTTGGAATGGAATTTAAAATTTTGAAGTGGACGCCTAAATTTAAAAAGACCAAAAATTAATAAAACAAAAACAAAAAATTAAATAAAAATTAAAAATTATAAAAATAAACAAAAATTACGGAAAAACAAAACATTATCATTCAAAAACGAACAAGTCGTTGAGTCAATTTATACTGGAAAATTTAGATTGAACCTACTCCATTGCTGACCCTACTAATTACAATTGCAATCACTACTACAGTCACCACAGAAACACAGGTTATCAAACAAATATCACACACACCTAAGTATACTGAGTTGATGACCTAGAATGTCCCAAGACCCAAAAACAAATTAACCACTTCTGAAGATAATAGAAAGGTCACTGAAACTAATAACTAACACCTTTCTTGAAGTAACTCTACTGCATGTGTGCACCCACAGATGCTCCCTCCATTGTTAGTTTTTATGTAAGGAAAAGCTTTGATGGTTTTTATTTTACAGCAAAGTGGAGACTGCATTCTATCAGAGCAGAATTCGAGTTAATGGAAGAAAGATATTAAAGAAAAGTGTTCAGGTAAATATTATTTATTTATGTAGTTCACGAATGCTGGCTGATCTGAGGCTCTTTCACTGCTCGACACTCCGTCTGTCGGAGCCCATTGGAGCTGCTATCAGGGGTGGCCAAAGTAGAGTGTTGCAGAGAAATATAAACAAAGCACATAGAATCTGTTAAATATAGCAAAACTATACAGTGGTACAGCGTAAACTTTTGATGGAAAACTATAATTTCATTTCTCCCACATAAATTTATTCCTGAATGAAGGGCTTGATAGTCCACAGACCAGCTATATCCCTGTCATGTACAGTACTTGAATGCTTCCCCTACCTCTTGCTCCGCTGAGAAGCATTTGAGTACCTTCATTGACTGCAACATCCACACCTGTGGCTCTCCCAGGAGCCTCAGTTCGACATCCCTGATGCTATTCTAAAAGAACTTGTTCATAGTGTAGTAATTTTAACCTATCAATGTAAAATAACAGTTGATATAAAATTAATGTTAGTTTCATTGTGTCAGTGGTTGTTGAAATGTTTTCATCATCATCTTCTATTCCCTTTGTCCAGCTCCTGCCAGGTCTGTTAATGGTACTTCTGTACCATTGCCTGAAGCCTCCGTGGCTTAGGCGGCAGCACGCCGGCCTCTCACCGCTGGGTCCGTGGTTCAAATCCCAGTTACTCCATGTGAGATCTGTGCTGGACAAAACGGAGGCAGACAGGTTTTTCTCCGGGTACTCCGGTTTTCCCTGTCAGAATTTCATTCCAGCAACACTCTCCACTATCATTTCACTTCATCTGTCATTCATTTAATCATTGCCCCAGAGGAGTGCATCAGGCCTCGGCAGCCGGCACAGTTCATATCCTCGCCGCTAGATGGGGGCTTCATTCATTCCATTCCTGACCCGGTCGGAGACTGGAAGCAGGCTGTGGATTTTCATTTTTCTGTACCATTGCCTCTCCTTCCACCATTCCTCTTCAGTATTTGTATTTCAGTCCAGTCTTCTATTACTTACACTGTTCTGGACAGAGCCTAACCATCTTGCTCTGGGCCTTCCCCTTGTCCTCTTTCCCTCAATCTTAGCCTCCAACACTTGTTTTGGTATTCTTCCCTCCTCCATCCACATAACATGTCCGAACCATCTCAATTTATTCTTCTCCATCCTATCATTCAATTTTTCTACCCCTATTTCTTTTCTGACCTCATCATTTCTTACTCTGTCTCTCCTTGTCTTTCCCACCATACTCCTCAGGAACTTCATCTCACTGGCTTGTATTTTACTTTCTTCTCTTTTCGTCAATGTCCAGGTCTCTGATGCATAATTATGTGAATATAGGGGTACAGGAAAGCATTTTATACAGAAATGGAATCTGTTGACATCGAATATAGATTTAGGTATTAGGAAGTCATTTTTGAAAGCCTTTGTCTGGAGCGTGGCACTCTATGGAAGTGAAACTTGGACTATTGGTGCAGCAGAAAAGAGGAGAATTGAAGCGTTTGAAATGTGGTGTTACAGGAGAATGATGAAGATCAGATGGGTAGATAGGGTTACAAACGAAGAGGTATTAAGACGAGTGGGAGATGAGATGTTTCTGGAGACTGCTAATGAAGAGAAGAGACACATACTAAAACACCCAGGAATAGCAAGCTTAGTTATGGAAGGAAGGGTCGAGGACAAGAACTGTAGGGGTAGACCAAGGTTAGAATATGTTAAAGAGATTGCCTCGGATGTAGAGTGTGGTAGCTATGCAGAGATGAAATGTTTAGCTCAGGACAGGGAGGCATGGAGTGCTGCATCAAACCAGTCAAAGGACTGAAGACTCAAACAACAGGGGTACAGTGCATCTTGTACATAAACTCTTCACACTTCATGGTACGTCACTGTTCCACAGCAGCTTTCTTACACTCAAGGCCACTGTTCTGGTGGCTTCCCAGATCACTATCTCATCTGCTAACAACAATACTTTCGTGTCTTCTCTATAGGTTGCCTTTGTTTCCTTTAGAATTTCATCCATAACCATTATAAATACGGGGTCTTTCATATAAAATAAAAGCGCCAAGCGGTGGCTTTGTTAACCGCAGCTGCGTACACCTTGGCCGAGCTTGTGGCGCGCCAAGGCCCCCTGCTTTAAGTGTGTGTACAATCCTATACGATGCAGCGGACTTGCTAGCGTGTGTACAATGCTGAAATCTTACTTTAAATAAATAAATACATTTTACTTTAGTTAGTTAGTTATTGTTGATGAAACCGAAACCCCTACTTGTGCTAATTTTGAGTGATTTATTTGGAGACCGTTCAAGATTCTCGCCAATGTCATCTAGCTCATCCTGTGTTAAAACTGTTCGTGTGCGGGCATGTTTTTTATTGAGCTCCGAGCCAGTAGTGTCAAACTTATTTACAATTACGTGAATCTGTGCTAGTGAAGGTGGCACTTCATCAGGAAATTGCTGAACAAATGCATCACGTAGCCGACTCGTACTTAAAATAAGTTTTACATAAAAAAATACGATGTTGCAATGATAACTGTTTCACCATGTTAGCACTTGAGGTTTAGACTGGCGACTGAGCAACTGCACGCTTATTGCAAGGTCAAGTTTGGTAATGTCAATCTGTTATTTTTATACAGTCCATCGGAACTTTAAAAAAACCAGCCCTCGTATGTACTATGCGCGCACTTTCAATACTACAGCAAGGGGCCGTGGCGCGCCACAAGCTCGGCCAAGGTGACCGCAGCTGCGGTTAACAAAGCCGCCGCTTGGCGCTCTTATTTTATATGAAAGACCCTGTATAAGTGGAGACGATACACTTCCCTGTCTTAGTCCAGTTTGGTTTCTAAAGCAATCAGTTCTCCCTACTGGAGTCTGGACACAACTGGAACATTTTTTATTATGCATTGCTTTCACTAATTCCCTTGTTTGCTGTCCACATCCTTGTGTTTGCAGTGTTTTCCACACCTTTCTCCTATTAACACTGCCGTACACTTTCACTAGTACAAGGAGCGGGTGAGTTAGTCATAGTCGTTACAGCGTGACTATAGGCAGTTGCTCACATCCGGGAGGCGAGGAGGTTCGAATCCCCCCGCCAGCAACCTTGAAGATGGTCTTCTGTTGTTTTGCATCTTCCTTCCAGGCAAACGCTGGGATTGGTCCCTAACTATAGGCCACAGCCACTACCTTCCAATTCCTCATCCTTACATTCACACTAGCAGCTTCGGTGGCATTGCTGGTAGCATGCTGAGCTTCTATGCCCAAGATTGCAGGTTCAAACCCGGCCGATGTCTGATTTCTTAAGAGCTTTAAAAATCCCTCAGTATGCCTTCCTTCGGAGGGGAAGTAAAGCCGGCGGTCCCATGTTATAGATTTATGGCATGAAAAAGAACCTCCCACTAACTACACTTGTGGAAGCTAAAATTTGTAGGTTAGTTTGATAACACTATATTAGTTCCAACATTCGCCGCCAGGTGCTGACTGCGATGGCATTTAGTAGCCACGTCCGCAGCTAGGTGTCGTGAACGGTAGCATTTGGTAGCAACAGTAGGAACTACTTGAAAAAATTAATCGTCCTTAGTTCTCCTACCTGAATCACAGATAACACACACTAATACAGCCATCACAATTAACACCAGTTATCAGACAAATTCTACACACATCCAAAGTACACGGGGCTACATGACCGCGTTGTCGCAGCCCCCAAACTAAGGAACCAACCAACTACATTCACACTTTCCTTCCCAGACAACACTCCACACGCAACGGTACTTGTAGCTCACCCTATGGGTGTCCGCATAGAAGCAGCTACAGACTCTGGCGAGCCAAACATCTCCTCGGACGCTCCCAGCACCAAAAGCCATAAGCTAGCAAAAAAAAAAAAAAAACTAGATCAAGGAATGCCAACACCTGATCCTTTCCATATTCCCACTGTTTTTCCATCAGCTCTCTCATGGTAAATATCGGATCTATCTCTGACCTGCCCTTTCGAAAGCCATACTGCTCTTCCTCTAACTTTCTTTCCACCCTTATTCTCATACTCTTTTCTATCCTTCTTCATTTCCTGGTTCCAGTGATCTGGGTCGGGGCGTGAATGTAGGACCTTCATCCGTGGCCTCAACTCGCACACTATCATATTTTAGGTTATTTGTATGATGGGTTTGCCACACTCAAAGGTAGACAAGAGCCAGGCTCAAAATCAGGGATTTTAGAAACTGATGTGAGGGTTGAAACGGGGTATACTCAGCCTCATGAGGACAATTGAGTGTCTGACAGTGAGGCAGCGCCCTGGTCATGATAACCAAGATTAATGGCCGAGGGGACCCGACGCGCTAACCACGCGTCACCTCACAATCTGCAGGCCAGTGGTCGCTTGGTAGGCCTAGGCCCTTCATGGGCTGTTGTGCCACGGAGGTTTTTTTTTGTTTGTTTAAAGAGGAACTAAATTTATGCTTTAATATATTTTACAGATTAACCAAATATACGAGGGTCGAGTCATAAGTCATGGCAACTATTTTTATTTTTTTCGCCAACAAGAAACAACACGGAAAATCTACGATATGCATATTTGAACGTACAGTATGTACTTGTGTAGGATGCCACTAGATGGTGTATGTAAACAACAGTGTGGGTCTGAGCATGCCCTGAAGTTCAGAGTGTGAGTGAGAGTCACACAATGGAAGTCAACAAGCAGGAGCAACAATCGTATATTGAAATCGCAGTTCTCCGCGGCAGAAATGCACGCCAATGCCATGCAGAGCTGCGGGAAGCATTAGGTGTGCATGTCATGCCCTATAGAACAGTGGCGAGGTGGGTGGAGACATGCAGCAAGTGGTATTCAGTGCCTGCCCCACCGCTGGCAACGCACAGTAGACACTTTGGGTGATTATTTCGAAGGTCTGTAACCAGTGGAGACCTGTCCTTTGTATGTAGTCTGTGTATTTGCTGTTTATACCATAATAAAACAATGTTTACCAATGACCTGTGTTCTGTCACTTACCTACGAGCATCTCCTGACGTCAGAATTTATCTTCAGGCACTATGCATACGTACATGCCCTATATTTTCAAATACGTAACGTAGGTTTTCCGCGTTGTCTCCTGTTCGCGAGAAAATAAATAGCTGCCATGACTTATGACTCGACTCTCGTATAATCATTCATTAAGTAGGAAGAAAGCACATTAACAGTCAGAAATGATTGCTGTTGAGGGTGCTGAGTTTTCCTCCCTCGTTGTCACTTCTCAAGATCACTGAAGCAAGTGGAAGTTTACATATTGTGTAATGCATTATAAATAAGGTATTGGTATAATAAACAAGTCGGAGTAATGAATTGTAAAAAGAGAAAAGGAGTTATGGTAAAAAGTAAATGGAAAGGATGAAATGTACCATTGAGAAATTTTCAATTTGTTTAGTTGCTCATCAACATAGAATTGGAGGTTGCATAGGGTCAAGTGTCAGTGTATTGAATTTGTCAGGAATGTTAGGATGAAGGTATGATATATATAGTGCACGACAGTCTCTTTCCAGATATATGACGGAGATGAGATAGATATCATTCGTGGCTTTAGTTCCATGAACCCCAACTTCCTGGTGGTGTCTCGTCTTGAGGTGCTGTCCATAAGGGAGAAGGAAGAAGATTATTCTGTCAAGCTGAGGAGAGCCAAGTCTCTTGTCATAGAGAATTACAGTGAACCTTGGAAGCAGAGTCAGGCACAAGAATAATTCAGGTGAGGTATTTGTAATAAACTTGAGGAGGGAACAAAAGAAATAATAGAAGGAAAAAAAGAATTGATTGATAAGTTTCAATCAGTGAACATGAATTTATTTAAGGCTACACTGAGAAATAAGCCGGCCCCGTGGTGTTGAAGTAGCGCGCCTGCCTCTCGCCCGGAGGCCCTGAGTTCGATTCCCGGCTCCGTCAGGGATTTTAGAAACGGACGTGAGGGCTGGAACGGGGTACACCCAGCCTCGTGAGAACAATTGAGTAGCTGTTTGACAGTGAGGCAGCGCACCGAACACGAAAACCAAGATTAACGGCCGAGGGGATCCGATACGCTGATCACTTGTCACACCAATATCTGCAGGCCAATTGGCTGGGCAGCCGTCGCTTGGTAGGCCTAGGCCCTTCATGGGCTGTAGTGCCAGGGGTTATTACACCGAGAAATGACTTCATAGCTTTACTCCTTATTTATCATAATTATTTTTTGTATTTCCAAAATTGCCTCATATGTACTTGTACCATATTGTGTGGTTAAGTGCAAGAGAGGACCATGAGCCCTAACTTCGCAACTACTAAAGACATAAAATAAATAAATAAGACCTTTGGTGAGACTCTTCCACCTGCTGCAGTTTCTGGCCATCTTCTTCTCTTTGTTCAGGTCTTTCCCTCTTCTGCAGGGGCAGATAACCTCATACTTCCACCCCTTAAAACAACAATAACTAATAACCTCTTCTGCAGTTACATTATCAATTCTTCTTCAAGGTCATTTTTGTGTGATCACATTTCTGATGTCTCAAGCCTTCCAGTTCAAGGCCACATTGTCAACAGCTCTGCTTGCTACAATAGAAGTAGGAACATCAATCTCCCCTCCCTCCCGCAAAGGTGATTACAACTATAAAGGTGTAGTATTGAGACTGATTGCTTGTTGTTGCAGGTGGATGTGTCTGGAGGAGAGGTGTAGTGTTGTGCAGCTAACGGCAGCTACGACTGGTGAACAGCTCACATCAGATAACATTACACAGCTTGCAAAGAGAAGCTACTACATTCAGCTCCTGATTTCACATAGCCTAGTTGATAGCTGTTAAGAAAGTCAGATCAGGAACCATGTTGAATGGTTGGTCATCATTCCTGTCTTTAAATAATGAATGATAATTATTAAATTGTATCTTTGATATGTTTTTCCATTCATCATTTAGCATAGACTCTTGAATAAACCCTGCATGATGTCATGAATGTGAAGTCAATATGAGACTAGCTCCATCACACAGTTGGTGACTGTATGGGTACAAATTACTGAAATTTTGCTCTTCATTGAGTTCAAGTCCTGAATGTATTCACTTTGTTGCCCACCTACAATTTTTGACAGGAAATAAGTGGGATCTAACACTAAGGTCATGGCTAATCACATTTGATACACGGGGTAAGCGTTAAAAAAGTAACGAGCCGGAGGCTGTAATGCGCAAACCGGTGACGACATCAACTAATCGTGACGTGTGTAACGAGGTGTGGTTCCGACCAGAGCGTGGAAGGTCACAGCCCGTCGCTAGAAGGCACGCGTGCAGGTCACATGACGATACAAAGCGAGCAGCAGCATGCACCAATCGTCCAACGCTGCCAGTCGCATTGCAAACAGTGACATGGAGGCGTCAAACGAAGAGCAACGAGGTGTTGTTCGGTTTCTGACAGCGAAAGGAGTAGGGGGAACGGACATTCATCACCGAATGTCACAAGTGTACGGCAAACACTGCATGTCCCTAGCAAGGGTCAAGGCGTGGCACAAGCGCTTCAGGGAAGGACGGGTGTCGTTAGCCGATGATGCCCGGTCTGGGGCACCCCCCTGCATTACCGATGACAACGTCCAGCTGGTTGATGCACTCATTACCCAGGACCACCGAGTGACAGTGAACGCCATAGCCGCCGTGGTTGGATTGAGCATTGGAAGTGTGCACACCATCATGAAGGAACGACTGCACTTGCGCAAAGTGTGTGCCCAATGAGTGCCCCACAGTCTTCAACCACACCAGGAAGCATGTCGAATGGCCTACTGTCTTGGTCTTGGTTGGACGATTGATGCATGCTGCTGTTCGCTTTGTATCGTCACGTGACGTGCACGCGTGCCCTCTAGCGAAGGGCTGTGGCCTTCCAAGCTCTGGTCGGAACCACACCTCGTTACACACGCCACGATTAGCCGATGTCGTCACCGGTTTGCGCATTCCAGCCTTCGGCTCGTTACTTTTTGAATGCACCTTATATATTATTGACCTCTCCAGAAGGAATGCTTTCAGACAATTTACAATAAATGTTCTGTGACTAGTGATAAGGTCTCAACATCCCATCCCCTCACTGTTTACCACCATGACCCACATAGCCCAAGTCCACAGATCTAACATGGCCAAGTAATAGTTTATTTATCATCATTATCATCATGAACCAGCTCCAGTTTCCCGGGTGCGGTGAATGAGCGCTCTCCATTTGGTTCTCTCCAAGAATGTCTCCCCCTCCACGACCTGCTGCAAATCCAGACCTCTCCCTGCAGGATCATTTCTAACCTGGTCGATCCATCTCTTCCTCGGTCGACCTCTTGGTCTCTTGCCTTTCAGTTTTTTCTCAAACCACACTCTAGCTGTTCTTTGTGTGTCCATTCTTTTGAGATGACCGAACCATTTCAGCCTGGCCTCAACACAGATATCATTAAGAGATTGTTCTACTTGAACAAGATGGTGTATCTCATCATTTTTTATTTTGTCCCTCCTTGTCTTCTGAATCATAGTTCTTAAAAACTCATCTCCACTGCCTGTAGTTTGCTGCTATTTTTCAAGGATTGGGTACAAGTTTCTAAGCTATATGTAGTAACAGGTTTATTGAGAAAACTAAATACAAAAAAACAATTTAGCTTCCACGGATGGAGACTAACAATATTTATTTAGCTAGAAAAAACAACAAAGGGATGTAGATTTTTATTTTATTTTTTATTTTATTTATTAATCAAAGCACAAAATACAGCTATGCTATGATGAGATGAAGAAACAAGGCTAATATGCCTTCCTTCGGAGGGGAAGTAAAGCCGGCGGACCATGTCATAGATTTATGGCATGAAAAAGAACCTTCCACTAACTACACTTGTGTGAAGCTAAATTTCTAGGTTGGATTTCATTAATGCTCTATTAGTTCCTCAAACTTATAAAGGCAGTTCCTTGCCTTAAAATAGTCACCCTGATTGGCAATATGCTGAGTAACAGGCTATTCCAAGTGTTCACTGAAAATGTTAGAAGCAGGTTCCACACTATTAATAATGGTCTGCCACAGGGATCAGTTCTAACCCCTCCGCTATTCAACTTGTATACCCATGATCTGCCCGAAACTCTATCCCGAAAATTCATCTATGCGGACGATATAAATCTTACAGTCCAAAATACCACCTTTAATGAAGCAGAGGATATAATGAATGCAGATCTTCAGAAGATGGATGACTACTTCAAGAAGTGGCGCTTCCAGCCAAGTGCCTCAAAATCTGAAGTTGCCACATTCCACCTTAACAACCTAGAGGCAAACTACCAACCTAGAGTTAAGTTTGGGAATCAATACCTAAAGTACAACAGATGTCCTAAGTACTTGGGCATAACATTGGACAGGACACTGACTTATCAACAACATACAGAAACAAGATGTTCAGTAAAGAACATATAGCCTACTTTCTCCTAAATGCATAGGTATTGTTATAACTCTTTGTCCTATTCAATTGAATGTTGGTTGTAGTAGCTTGTTGAAATACAACGTGTTATACGGATATTAAACATTGAATATGAGGTGCCCTTTGCTAGTGCTACCTCTGTACAAAATTTCATTCAATTTGATTTCACCGTGTTTGAATTGATATGGTGAATCGAGTTGCACACATACATGGCCGCTATCTGCAAACTATTGGGCTGATGACCTTGTAGTTCAGTCAAAAGATGCTTCCCACAAAAAGGAATGTTGTTGCAAATTTAGGTAGAGATCAAATAATTAAGTTGGTCGTAATTTGATTTTAGCTTTTAACATTTGGGTGGCCGTCATTCCGTTTCCGTCAAGATGGCGGCAATATAAAACATGACAGTGAGGTGCCCTTTGCTAGTGCTACCTCTGTACCAAATTTCGTTCAATTCGGTTTTACCGTGTTTGAATTGATAGAGGGAATCGATTTGCACACATACATGGCTTCCATATGCAAACTATTGGACAGATGACCACGTAGCTTGGTCAAAGAACGCTTCTCACATAAAGGTATGGTGTTGCAAAATTTGGTAGAGGTCAGATGATTAGTTTGGTCTTAATTTGACATAAGCTTTTAACATTTGGGTGGCCGCCATTACGTTTCCATCAAGATGGTGGCGATATAAAACATGACAGTGAGGTGCCCTTTGCTAGTGCTGCCTCTGTACCAAATTTCGTTCAATTCGGTTTCGCCATGTTTGAAGTGATAGAGGGAATCGATTTGCACAAATACATGGCCTCCATATGCAAATATTGGACAGATGACCTTGTAGCTTGGTCAAAAGATTCTCCATACATAAAGGTATAATGTTGCAAAAATTGGTAGAGATCAGATGATTAGGTTGGTCGTAATTTGATTTTAGCTTTTAACATTTGGGTGGCCGCCATTACGTTTTCGTCAAGATGGCGGCGATATAAAACATGGCACTGAGGTGCCCTTTGCAAGTGCTACCTCTGTACCAAATTTCGTTCAATTCGGTTTCACCGTGTTTGAATTGATAGGGGGGACTTGATTTGCACACACACATGGCCGCCATCTGCAAACTATTGGGCTGATGACCTTGTAGTTTAGTCATAAGACGGTCACCATATAAATATATGTTGTTACAAAATTTGGTAGAGATCGGATGATTAGGTTAGTCGTAATTTGATTTAAGCTTTGAACATTTGGGTGGCCGCCATTACGTTTCCTTCAAGATGGCGGCGATATAAAACATGACACTGAGGTGCCCTTTGGTAGTGCTACCTCTGTGCCAAATTTCGTTCAATTCGGTTTCACAGTGTTCGAATTGATAGGGTAGGACAGACATTCAGAGTACACACACTCACATATACACAGACACACAATTTTTCGTTCTGTGTTGATCTCATAAGTCTACTTTCATTTTTTGCAAAAATCGAAAGTAGGCTAAAAACTGCTGCAAAATTAAAAAGTCGCAATAACCTACTTAGTGCTGACGCCAGCACACTCAGGACTACCGCTCTGGCTGTCGTATATTCTCCAGCTGAATATTATGCAGGCGAGTGGTTGAACAGCTCTCACTGCCAACTCGTAGATATACAACTCCGCCAGGCAATGCGCATCATCTCTGGTACTCTACGTTGCACCCCTACCCAGTGGCTACCTGTAGTTTGTAATATCGCTCCACCCCATATAAGGAGACAGCAAGCTCTTGTTCGCTTGTGGTACAGGATCAAAGAAAATGCTGAGCTTCCTATTCATCAGGATGTCATATGGCTCTCTACAAAGAGGTTGAAATCCTGAAAGCCAGCATGCAAAACAGCTATTGATCTTTCGTCCACTGAGTTCAACCTCCGAAATGCCTGGAGAGATGAATGGCGAAACTCCTCACCTTGCAGCCTACTTCAAATCAGTGACCCCACTACAAGACTTGCTGGTTTTAATCTTCCTTGGGCAATCTGGTCAAGGCTCAACAGTCCGATGTGGTACAGGCCGGACGTTTGTTTTAGACGAGTGAAAAATCTTAATGGAAGCCTGGAGGTGAGTTACTGCAGTACCTGTGTTGTTATCAGCTGCCCCAAGCGGTCCGATGATTGACAAAGCTGTCTCACACTCCTACTGAAATACAGTCATTGGCAAATAATATAATGATGTTCTGTTTGTAAATACGTAACTTGTACTTCCGCATCACACAATACTTCGACGTTGACTGTACTGTCTGCAAGTCGGTGTCGCCACAGGATCAAGTCTGGAATTCCATTACATCAGGGGCCTGTTCCACGAATGAACTTTGCAACTTTTCACTTTGCACTTTGCACTTTTCAGTTCAGATTTTGTTCCACCATCACTTTTCAGATTTGTCTTGCAAAGTGAAAAGTGAAAAGTTAGGAATCTTTTCACTTTAGAAGACTGTTATGTTCCTCCATTGGTGCAGAAATGCAAAGTGCAAAGGAATGATTGAAAAGTTTTCAGAAATCTTTGCAAAGAGATGATTCCCTTTTCAACTGTTAATGAACAAGTCTCTACACTAGTTTCTCGGCGCAGAATTTGGTTTAGTGTTATAAATATGTTACGCAGGAGCATTTGTTATCATCAAGTGAGGATAGTGATGAAGAATCCAACAAGAAGACGTACAGAGACAGGATGAATTTTCATAACCTCACTTTAGTATAGACAGGTTAAAAGTTCCACCTAGATCAATACTTTTATTAATTAATATCACTGTGTGGTCATTAGTGGGACATGTTTCACCATGAAAAATAAAGCATTAAATCATGGAATAAATATACAGTTTGTTCATGGAATAAACATGATCGGATCATTCCTATGCAAAGACTTTTCACTTTGCAAAGAAATTGAAAAGTAATACATAGATCATGGTGGAACAGAAAGACTTTGCACTTTGCAAGAATTGAAAAGTGCAAAGTGAAAAGTTGCAAAGTTTATTCGTGGAACAGGCCCCAGATCGGTGGTGACAAATGTGAAGCGATAGGGTGAGAGAGTGATTGTGTACAGGCTCACCCGCAGGCTTCAAGGACAAGGGCAATCGTCTAAAACAAACGTCCGGCCTGTACTGGTCGAACAGGTGCAGCCCTGCACCAGTGGGGTTGGATAGATTCTCCCCGATGTTACTGTGGTTTTGAAATGCAGACTATCGAGCATATTGTGCAGGAGTGCCCTCTGCAATCATATCCCGGCGCCTTGGATGATCTCCACTCAGCAACTCCTGATGCAATTGCGTGGATTACAGTCCAAATTTGAAGAGATGGTCCTAATGCTGTGAATAGTGTTTATTGTAAATAGTGTATATAATTCTTTTCTGTCTTGTACTTAATCATACGCTAAATAATAATAACAAGTTCCAACATTCACCGCCAGGTGCTGGCTATGGTGGCATCTAGTTACCAAGTTCACAGCTAGGTGTCGTTGATGGTAGCATTTGGTAGCAAAAGTAGGAATTACTTGAAAATTGATCGTCTGCAGTCCTTACCTGAATTACAGATAACACACACTAATACAGCCATCACAATTAACACCGGTAATCAGACAGATTCTACACATACCCAAAGTGTACGGGGCTACATGACCGCGTTGTTGCAGCCCCTAAACTGAGGAACCAACCAAACAAGGCCAGCGGTAGGAATCCCAATTACATCGAAAGGGGCAAGGAAACCATTTCTGGCACTTGAGTGGAAACCATACAACACCCCAGAAAGGATTACAACTCACCAAGATTACAAAATTAATTCGAAGATATGAAAGACCATAAATCCAGCTAGAAGTTAATTTAGGACAACCCCATTAACATGTTTCACGACTGGAATGTCTCGGATGACATGTCATTGACGCTCAACAGGTTGCCATATTTATTTGCATATCAGTCACTTATATAATTATGCAAGATACTTTGAGACAGTTATTATGATGGGTAACTTATGTAACTGTACTATTATGAGTACGGCTTGTAACTAGGAAATATTATAATGAGCAGATACCACTATGTGTGCTGATAAATTGTTCACATTACTTATTGGAGCAAAATATGATTAACGCTAGTGGTCATTCCATTAGAGCCCAACACACCATTCTCTGGTGTGACTGGGGTTGATAACCTAGATGTTAGGCCCCTTAATACAAGAATTATCATCATCATAAACTCCTGCAACATGACCGGGAAGATGTGGCCACCAAACGGTGGGAAGATTGGGACCGATCGTCCGCGTCACTTTTAAAATCGAAAGGAAATATGACGTGCGCCGCTGGGTCAAGTTTGGCAGGATACGGTTCCTACATATTGTGCGTAGGATGAAGGCAGCATTTTTCTGAGAGTATAGAAACATGAATCACAATTCTACGCTCAGTTGTTTACTTTTTATGTTATTTTCAAATTATCTGAAAACGCACACTACTCATCGATCATTAATCACTCTTTCCTAGTTGTTGCAGAGTGCACGAGGCAATGCTATGTTGTCAAGTCGTTGCACAACGACGAGGCGGGTGAGCAATGCTCTCCCTCCATTGCGTTAGCATTGTGTTCCCACGTTTAAGTCCAAGCAGGGAAAGAACGATGTTGCTGAGGACAAGGACATAGGACTCATGGAGGCAGGATGTGTCATGTTTCAGAGGAGGTGTGAAGGAACCAAAATGCGTCACTGTAGAGACTGGTATGTCCGGCTCTACAACCAGACTTGAAATAAAAAAAGAAAAAGTTCAAATAATTTTGCTTCTATAATGCGACAAATTTGGCATAGCATGTCAAGAAACATGCTTCAAGCACATCGTCAGTAAAAATATACCGTATGTTGTACAGGGTGTATACAAAAGAATGTCGGGGTTGTAACCGTACATTCCGGGGTCATGGTTGATTATACTAAATGAGGGAGTTTTAGTATTAATATTTAATATCTTCACTTCACATGCATATCACCAGATTCATTAAAATCTCAACAGATACTCTCATAAAAATCTTCTAGTATGGACTCCTCACAAGAATAGTCAGAGTACTAATAAAATCCAAAGATATATATATAAAAAAAAAGAACAACGTAAATAGAAATAAAAATACAGATGTGTCACTCAATTTAGCATGGCCCTCTTCTCCTTTACTGGTTCAGCATTGCCAGGAATCTCTAAGCTTTGCGCTGAGGCCTGCAATAGCTCACCAGCAAAGAGTAGCCATGATCAAAACCAAAAGTCATAGAGATTGTACTGTGACAGGGTTTTAAAGATGTATAATTTTTCTCATGTATTGTATACAGGAATAATTGAATCATAGGCTGAAAAAGTGCTTATTGTGGGAACCTTTAGTTATATGATACACGTTCAGCTCTTCCCACATTTTGGCCAGCATGTCTGGGGTAATGAGCATGATAGCTGCTTAGGTAGCGCTGGTACAAACACGTGAATCGTAACCACTGATCTCTATACATGGATGGCTGGTAGCTAAGGCAGCAGTAAGCCGAATAGACTATGACAGGTATAGCAAGATGGCAGCGAGCGCATGGTGCAATATTTCGAATCCTGCTCTGTGATTAGTTACTGGCAGTTTGATGTTATACATGTATTTATACTGGCAGTAAATATTTTGTGTTTCTTGTAGTTGTAACATGGGCTGAATTAGGTTATTTAAAGCATAAAATCTTAGTTTTAAGTACCGGTTTGGTGACCCATCATCCCAGGCAAGCCGGTAATACCTTTACTTCTCAGACAGATAGGTCACTTAGCCGTAATTTAGAAGTTATTGTGAAGTTAAGTTTACATATGCGGTGGTGCTGAAGCGGACGTGATCGGCTAGGCTATTGCGTATTTAAATTTGATCCCATTTCAGGGTTTTTCGATCCTGGGTGCGAATAGTTCGCTTAATAGTTGTAAAACGATGGGGAGAGTATATTTTGAGTAGGTTTTTAGTTGTGTGAAGTTTTATGTGAAGCTAAGGAGTGAAATTGGTTTGGCTTAAAATGCATTTTTGGCTTTGATCTACTTCCCGTTATTATTAAGTTTATTGTACTGCTAGCGTGATTAAAAGCTGTAGTATTTGATGTAGAGTGCTGGGATTACTTGGGGGAAGTGTTGGTTATTTCATGGAAACAGGAATTCATTACCAATCACCGATTACGATATGTCGAATCTAGGCCTGTATAGTGAGCTACGTTTATAGGTACATGATTTGAAGAATGCATAATTTCGTGGCATATAATATACATTTATACCGTATATTCAATTTACAAGAATGTTTCCAGAAATTGTCTTTCACTCGTTACTCTGTTACTGATCGCTAATTGCGAATACTCAGCACTTAAGTTCATATTTGTCAGCTGTTATTATACATTCATTTTTATTGCTATTCCGGAGATTTACTGACCTCGGAATGATGTGTCAGTGATCCCGATGCCCTTATGCTATGAGTGAACATATCTCTATATTTTTATTTGCTCCAAAGCACCATTAATTACGATTTAAAATTGACTAGATTATCATTGCATCCCTATAAGGAGAGCCTGAGAATGGGTACGCCAACATGGCGGACCACGCGCTCAACCTGGCGTACTTTCTCGTGCAGCGGAGAGCTGCCATCAGCGATCCTTGTCTAGAGATCAGTGATCGTAACACATCTTCAAAAAAAGAAATCATATTGAGAAAGGTTGCAGTCCACTACTTAAAACTCCGATATTCTTTTGTGTACACCCTTCTTCTTCGCGAATGGATCAATTAGGACCACACAGAATCAACATTTTGCGAGCTTTCTTCCTTGCCCAATAGTTCTTCATTTTTACTGATTGTTGTAATCTCTGTTCCTCCGTCCAGAAACGACGTGTTCATACACTATGATGTGGATGTCTCCACCACATGTAAACTGTAAGGAAATTTACACCCTCCTCTATACATGAAATCCATTTTCTGTCTGCAATTGTTTTACAATACGAGCAAAAATTTTGAAGGAATTTAACTTGATAAATGAGCGATGCTTTGCAATATGAGTAGAACTGGTTTGTCTGCTGAGTGTCATGTATTCGCGATTGAGCCGGATTTCCCCTTCCTCTTCCCTTACAGTGGAATTGTGCTTACAACAGAAGAAATACATTTTTTAAAATATCCTATGATGGTCCCTCATTGGATGAAAATTGGGTTCCTTGTTGAGGGGAGCATAGTGATGATGACGAAAAATTAGGAGTTTATTATGGTTTGGAAATTTGTTGCTATTAATCTCCTCTCAATTGAGAATTTTGTATGGGGTATGGATAGTCGTTGATTGTTAAAATTTCTCGGATATGTACTGTGTAATTCAATTTCATTGGGTGTTGATGTTATGTTGGTTTTACGGAATGGGTTATGACCCATTTTTAAGGTAATTTAATTAATTAAAGAGAAAAAGTAAGCATGAAAAACCTCATTAAAGATTTATACCTTCTGATTGCTTGGCATGTTCTATGTGTAACTTCATCAATTTCAATGTTGTAAAATGGTATTACAGTAAATGTGGTTTCCATGTTTGGAATGTGTACTTTCCTAATTATGCTTGGAAGACTTCCCTGGGTAGATTCTATGCCATTGGCTCGCTGGAAGCATCATGCACTGACTGTGTCTAGTCGGCAGATTAGGAACAATCACACTCTAGTTACCAGCTCCAGTGAATGAAACAATTATTTGAAAATATATTTTATTTATTAATTAATAATATTTACATTGCATAGTTGTGGTAAAATGTAAAGAATATATCTTTTCATTGATTTCAATAAGTTTACGTAACAGAATAAGTTATCACAGCACAGGCGTTATACCATGAAGATATTCAACATGGAATTGCTTATTTTGGCACTTAGTTGCGGAAGTTCTCATTGTTAATTGGTACTTATTTGGATTGTGCTAATGCGCCCAAGATGCAGATACATATAGTTACAATGGATGGGAAGAACTGAGCAGATCCACCTGGTGTGGTAGTTTCAGGGTCTTGTGGCGTGGTAGGGTCAGAGGGGTTTGTCGTGGGAGGAGGGGTTGGACTGCTAGTTTCAGGGGCTTGTGTCGTGGGAGAAGGGGTTGGACTGCTAGTTTCAGGGGCTTGTGTCGTGGGAGGAGGGGTTGGACTGCTAGTTTCAGGGGCTTGTGTCGTGGGAGGAGGGGTTGGACTGCTAGTTTCAGGGGCTTGTGTCGTGGGAGGAGGGGTTGGACTGCTAGTTTCAGGGGCTTGTGTCGTGGGAGGAGGGGTTGGACTGCTAGTCTCAGGGGCTTGTGTCGTGGGAGAAGGGGCTGGACTGCTTGTTTCAGGGGCTTGTGTCGTGGTACTTGGTCCATCCTTGAGGTAGGTGAAGATATGCTCCTGGTGTGTGGCTGTCCATGACAAGTTCTCCTCAGCTGTTAGTATTGCGGTTTCCCCAGCAGATCCAAGCATATCTCTGTTCTCCTCAACAAACTCTGCCAGCTGGAAGTAGACACATCATTATGTATAGAATCTTAGTAAGATAAAAAGCAATCAATCAGTTTATGCTGCAGAGTGAAGCACTCATTTTAAGAGTTTTGAGGCTAAACATTTTATATGGGTATCTTAAATTGATGAAAAACTTAATGGATTCAAGGCAATATTCTATCTGTGTTGCTGAGCCTATGAGATGCATACAGTCAGTGTGGGGGCACCTTGAATGGAGGTGATCTGTATACAATATTCAGTGGGTGTTGCTGAGCCTATGAGATGCATACAGTCAGTGTGTGGGCACCTTGAATGGAGGTGATCTGTATGCAACATTCAGTGGGTGTTGCTGAGCTATGAGATGCATACAGTCAGTGTGGGGGCACCTTGAATGGAGGTGATCTGTATGCAACATTCAGTGGGTGTTGCTGAGCATATGAGATGCATACAGTCAGTGTGGGGGCACCTTGAATGGAGGTGATCTACAACATTCAGTGGGTGTTGCTGAGCCTATGAGATGCATACAGCCAGTGTGGGGCACCTTGAATGGAGGTGATCAGTATACAACATTCAGTGGGTGTTGCTGAGCCTATGAGATGCATACAGTCAATGTGGGGGCACCTTGAATGGAGGTGATCAGTATACAACATTCAGTGGGTGTTGCTGAGCCTATGAGATGCATACAGTCAGTGTGGGGGCACCTTGAATGGAGGTGATCTGTAGACAACATTCAGTGGGTGTTGCTGAGCCTATGAGATGCTTACAGTTAGTCTGGTTCAAAGTTAGTGGTTCAGTTATGTGCTGGATGTAGCTACATGAACCTTGGTTGGCATTTCACACAAACCACTTAAATAACCTAACCTCGGCCCAGATTGTCAACTGTATGTAGACGATAAATTTAAACAGTTCCCTGCATATATATATAATGCGACATTGGGGATGTAGCTTGGAGAAATTCACTTTCTGGGAAATGTTTCTGGGAAGACGGATCAAGGTCAAATTCCAACTCTCTGGATTGATGTTAAATATACAGATAGGTTAACCCTCTTGGAAGCTGCACGTCAGACTACATCACAGCCTCTTTGGACATTTCTATCTTCAGGGTTAAGGAAATGATAAGAGTAAATATCAATATCATTTAGGCCTACCATGTTAGGAAATGTATATTTGCGGCATTGGTTAAAATAGTTAACTTATCTTTGAAAATTTAACACTTCTTCTTCTTCTTCTTCTTCTTCATTTTCCGGTTCCTTTGATCAGGGTCGGGTGTGAATCAAGGACCTCCACACTTTTCTGTCTCTCCACTACTCTCTTCCCTCTTCCAGTATATCCTTCACTTTCACTCCTCTTTTCTCAATGCTCTCCCTCACTGCATCCATCCACCTCATCCTCGGCCTTCCCCTTTGGCGCCTTCCTGTGACTTTCTCAGTAAATAATCGCTTCGGGACTCGGTCTTCACCCATTCACATCATATGTCCATACCATTTTAGCTTACTGATCTCGATTTTGTCTTGTAACTTTGGGAATCCCGTTTTCTCCCTAATTTCCGTGTTTCTGATTTTGTCTTTGCGGGTCTTTTTAATTATATCTCTAAGGAACTTCATCTCTGCTGCCTGGATTCTACTTTTCTCCCGTTTAGTTGTTGTCCACGTGCCTGCTGCATACGTTGAATATAAGATTCTTTTACATTTCTCGGGAACTTCCTGGTTCCATACCAGACCCCTCACACTCTGGTAAAACCTATTTGCTTGTTGGGTCCTCTTACCAACTTCCTCTCTTATCCTTCCATCGTCTGTTAGGACATTCCCTAAGTATTTGAAGCTTTTCACAACTTGTAATGGTTTTCCATCTACTGCAATATTCCCCCTTCCATCTTGCACATTTCTTCTCATCACCATTGTCTGACTCTTCTCCACACTGATTTTCATTCCATGCTCTTCTATCTCCTGGTTCCAAACATTTACTTGTTCTTGGACTTCCAATTGATCGTCCCCCCATATCACTATGTCATCAGCGACGGGTAAGCCCTTAGTCCCTTTAACACTTATCAATACAAAATTAAGAACTTCTATTCAAATATTTTATTATCTATTCAATCGTTGGTACATGTTTTAATCTTTCATTATTGTCTTCATCAGCCAAATTGCTTATATCTGATTCTGGTACAAGAAAGCGATTGTACTGAATTAAGCTTGTCCAGTGAAATGAAATTCCTAAGAAGTATGATAGGAAAGACAAGGAAAGACAGAGTGAGGAATGAAGATGTTAGGAAGGAAGTTGGGATGGGAAAACTAAATGAGAGAATTGAGAAGAATAAACTAAGGTGGTTTGGACATGTAAAGAGGATGGAGGAAAATAGAATACCAAGACAGATGCTGGAGGAAAAGTGCAAGGGTAAGAGAGCAAGAGGAAGACCTAGAACAAGGTGGATTGATTCAGTGAAGAACAGCATAAGAAAAAGAAATCTGGACTGGGACAAGATCGTGGAAGGAAAGAGGAAAGTGGAGAAGTGCCATAAATACCCCGACCCGGCAGGAGCTGGATAAGGGGAAATGATGATGATGATGATGATGAAGCATGTCCCAATAAATAAAGCACTCAACAATTTACCAGTTACATCTGAATGATACAACCAACATAAGCGTTTGTAACTACAAATAGTACACATCATCAAAACATGATTCATGAAGTTCAATGCAATTCCAGTGTTGACTACCATTATTAATAATAATAATAATTGATTCCAACCATAGAGTTGCAAAGGGATGATCCTATTTTGATGATAACTTACAGTAACAATTTCTGGTTGTTCAGGGCAGAATATTTGGGATGTTGACGAGTTGTGTAAAAGGGCCCAAAATGTCTGCACAGTAGTTGTTACATTGTACAAGGGCTATTTTTTAAGTACGGGCCGTTTCTTTTTTAAAAATTAACCGAACATTTTATTTTGAAACCACATTTATTTTTAGGTTTTACATACCTTTCTCTATTTTTCTACATAGTTGCCTTGTTTATTGAGGCACTTGTCATACCTTAAAACTAAGTTCTGAAATCCCTCTGCATAATAGTTTGCCGCCTGCTCTGACAACCAAGAATTCACACTTGAGGAAAATCCATTGATAGAGTGGTTATCATGAATCTTCGGTCCTCGAGAATTTTCGTGTCAATTGAAGTCACCAAGTCATCTGAACATTTTCACGGCCACTTTTGAACATGCTTACCCATTTTCGCACTTTACCTTCCGTCATTGCATTATCACCATACACCTCACAAAGCTGACAATGAATGTCTGCAGCCGACATGTTTCTTGCACTCAAAAAACGTATCACAGTTCGTACCTCCCACGTGGCGGGCAAATCAATAATCTTGAACATTGTAAAGATGTACAGTTCAGCGTACAGGTTAGCTACAGAGCTGCAACTGACGCCTGCCTGTTCGCAAAGGATGCCGGGAGGTAGCGCACACGCTTGTTGCGGCGTGCACACTAACTACGGGCTTAAAAAAACGGCCCTCACTTAAAAACAGCCCTTGTTTTAGTGTTAAAGCAAGAGAGCTTCTGATTTTACATGACTTTTGACCTTGAGTTTTTTTTAAAATCAAGATAGATAGATATTTTATTCAATTAATTCCAAAGAGCCATAGGCTCGTACAGAGGAATTGTACAGTAATATGTGTGTTTACACACCAAGGAAGAAAATTCTGAAGGTAACACAAATAGATGAACAAGGGCATAGGCCTATTAGTAAAGTTGATACTATATCTAAGATTGTTTAGACCAAGGTCCCTTAAAATGATAAGCACTTAGGATTTTTAAGCTTATACATAACTTATTTGATGTGTTAAGATGCATCGAATTTTTCCCACAATACTTTCATAGTTTTCCTCTTAAATACTGACAAAGTTGGTGCACTTTTTACTTCATCAGGAAGTTTATTATATGACTGTGATGCAGAGAACTTGAAACTATTTCTACCGTATTTAGAAGAGTGAATGATATATAAGGCTACGTCCTTCGCATGCCTAGTTCCATAAGAATGATTGTCCGAGTTCAAGATGTAGGGAGAGCTATAGAGTATTGTGTTGTGTTTCATCATCATCATCATTTCCCCTTATCCAGCTCCTGCCGGGTCGGGGTATTTATGGCACTTCTCCACTTTCCTCTTTCCTTCCACCATTCTTCTTCCATGATCTTGTCCCAGTCCAGATTTCTTTTTCTTACCCTGTTCTTCACTGAATCAATCCACCTTGTTCTAGGTCTTCCTCTTGCTCTCTTACCCTTGCACTTCGCCTCCAGTATCTGTTTTGGTATTCTATTTCCCTCCATCCTCTTTACATGTCCAAACCACCTTGGTTTATTCTTCTCAATTCTCTCGTTTAGTTTTCCCATCCCAACTTCCTTCCTAACATCTTCATTTCTCACTCTGTCTTTCCTTGTGTTTCCTATCATACTTCTTAGGAATTTCATTTCACTGGCTTGGATTCTACTCTCTTGCCTGCTTGTCAGGGTCCAAGTCTCAGCTGCATAAGTTAATATGGGAACATAGTACACTTTATACATTACCTCCTTTCTTTTCCTTGGTACTTCCTTATCCCAAACAAGTTTTCTTACACTTTGATAGAATGCATTGCTCTGCTGTACCCTCCTGCCAATCTCCATGTCCAACCTACCAGTTTGCATCAATTCACTTCCTAGGTATTTGAACGTGTCCACAATTTCCAAACTCTGACTTCCAATTTTCACAGTGCCCTTTCCTTGTCTTTCCCCTCTTGTCATCACCATGGTCTTGCTTTTCTCTATACTGATTTTCAGGCCATACTGCTGTTGTACTTGTGTTTAATCTTGTATATTAGCATAGCTGCTCGGAGATCTGCACTTATGCTGAGGGGTCTTAAGACATGGAATCTCATTTTTACATTGAATCAAAACTGTTAGAAGTGATTTGACCTTTATGATCCCACATGCATTAACCATAAATGTGGAGAAGACCGTCATGTCATCAAGCCTCGCAATCTACACTGACACAGCTTCCAAATATTTGTTACTGATAGACTTTATCGTTAAACCAGCACTCTTAAGAGTTTATGAATAAGGAACGTTTATGTAAATGAAAATTGTAAGGTTATCTATTTCTTTTTATGAATTTATAGTTACACTAGTTTTAAGAGTTAGATACAGTGAGTTTCTAGCTTGCCACGGTGGGTGAGTGGTTATAGTGTCGGACTACCAACCCCAAGATTGCAGGTTCGCCCCTGGCCATGGTAAGTGATTTTTGAAGGCGACAAAAATCACGACACTCATGTCATACGTTGTTGGCATGTTAAAGAACCCATTTGAATTCAGTAGGCCGTGTTCAATGGCAAAATTAATCTCGGGATTTTCCGCCAACACAAAGTTCCTCCATTCTCTACTTGAAAGCGCTGTAGTGTCAAGGAGTTTAGATATCTAACCTCCTTGACTTTCATAGCGTTCAAAGGAACGACGAAATTTGACATGCCAGCTACCCTCTGGGTGTCAATTAACAAAACTTGCACCAGGCACCCGAGGCCATACGATATTATTATTATATAGTGAGTTTCTCTCATCAGTTGGCCGGCCGGCGCGCCCAGTTTATCTGCCTCCCGTTGAATCGTCACTCCCCGCTCGGCATAGCATAATATCTTTGTTTCATTCAAATCCATTATGGATTTTGTTAGGTCCGAATTGACAAATAACTAATAAATCAATTTAAGAGGAAAACTCCGTCAATCAATACTTATGTATTAAAACATAATTACATTGGGTACACGTTTCGAACCTTATTGGTCCTTCTTCAGCCCTGAACTTTTATAAAGTTTGTAAATAATCATAATACAACTAACATCAACATAATACTTGCAAAGCATATTAAACATAAAAAACATACATGAATCCTGAAAATGACACAAGTTAAAACAATGAAAACACATTAAAACACTGTTAAAATTGACTAATGTTAGTTGCGTTGTAGTATTACGCTTTAGTCCATTTGAATTTGGATGATTGACCACATATAGATTTTCTTGACAGACTTGACATTGAGTTGTGTGTGGGCAGTGATGAGTCAAGTTGATATTCTAATGGGATTGTCCCATGCGGCAATTTGACGGAGGTTTTTATGTTTAATATGCTTTGCAAGCATTATGTTGATGTTAGTTGTATTATGATTATTTGCAAACTTTATAAAAGTTCAGGGCTGAAGAAGGACAAATAAGGTTCGAAACATGTACCCAATGTAATTATGTTTTAATACATAAGTATTGATTGACGGAGTTTTCCTCTTAAATTGATTTAATAGCGCAATATAGCATAACATACCCGTGTAAAGCTTCGTCCGAGAAAATATTAAGCGTGGATGAATTATGTAATCATGCATGTTTTGCAACATCTAATTACAAATACGTACCCGCATATCTTGATCACATGGATGCAGTTCCCTTACTACAGTAATCTTGTATGGTTTCAATTTCTAGATTTTCGTAGCCCGCCATGCTGAACTCTTTTGAACCCCGGTTTCTTGTCCAAGTCGTCTTAGGGATTTTGTAAGCGTATGTTCTAATTTTTCTGTGATTTCATTTACTTTTTTCTTGTTAGGTACACGGTTTTTAACACTGAGTAATGAACCAGTTTCCCCCCAATTTGTTCATGATTTTCCACACGGTCTCTCTATGTCAATGGTTCTGAACCCGTAGAAGTCCGCGGACCACTCAGCCTGAAATTGAATCCTGTGCGGACCTCCACCTCCCCCCCTCCTCCCCCAATACACCTTATCAGTTGTAACCCTTCTTCAATAACACTTATTTTAAAGATATTTCAATTCAAAACCTGATAGTCATCGCCGCGAATACATTTGGACGATTCTCGTTCAACGCACATCGTTTTCGAAATCCCCATTTATTGGCCACTTTTTTATACGTGCTGGTGGACCCTCCTCCCGCGGACCGCTCCCGAGGCACTCGCGGACCACCGGTTAAGAACCACTGCTCTATGTGGAGGGCGCACACCTGGAAGATGTGTTATGAAACGTCTAACGACTTCCCTGCAAGACTCTGTTTTCACATAATTAATATATATAAATACCCTTTCCCCTACCGCGTACATATGTGGAGGCATTATGAGAATTATACTCCGAAGTGGTAACACTTCACAACTTGAGAACAGTTGGAGCGAATGATCAACACCTAAAGCTGGGAGCACACTGCATCCGTTCCGTTCGGTTCAGTTGACCTTGGATGACATGCTGACAAAGCAACCTAATATCCAGCCGCTCACTGCATCAGTTCCGCACCCTTCAGCCCATTCCCCCCCACCATCCGTTCAGTCAAGCTTGCCCTCACAAGCAAAGTTGACGGAAGACGGAAGGCAGGATGCGATTGTACTGTACTGCTTTGTTACATTTATTTAGTGCAATGATTCCGATCAATGAGAAACTGATCATTGAAGTTGAAAAAACACATCCTATTCTTCACGATATGGGTGATTAGAGTTTATCACGATCTTTCAAGGACAAGGAATGTATGGGAGTTGGTTAGTAAAGTCGTGAACTGTTTGTTATTTACTTTAATTTATATGTTGTTGCTTATTTTAGGGGCTGCGAAATCGCGGTCATATAGCCCCGTGTATCTTTGGATATTGGTGGAATTTGTGTGATGACCTGTGTTATTACGAAGTTGGATCAAAAAGTTAGTTGCATTAACGCGCTGTGTGTCACAACGTGGGCACAGCGGAGAAAGGGACAGACACTGCCCACACATCTGTTAGGCAGGTCGCTGTGGTGTCTCGTCTTGTATTGTGTGAATAGCGGCCAAAAGCAACGGCGCGTTGACTGGACGTTCACTCCAAATATGAGGTGCGTGCGACAATCCGATTCCTATGGGCCAAAAGGAAGAATTGCACGGACATTCATCGTGAAATTAGCGCTGTGTATGGGGAGCGAGCCATTTCCCGGCGAGGGAATGTAAGGTGGTGTCAGCAATTCGAAGCCGTACGCACGGATATCACGGACGAATATTGCGAGGGCAGGCCCGCAACGTCCAAGACCTGTGCAAATGTCAACAGTGTGAATGCGATCATTATACAGAATGGTGGTCGACATTCCCAGACCGATGAGGAGGTGAAGGCCGCTGTCTCCGTGTGGTTGCAGAACGCTGGAGAAACTTTCTATGCATCCGACATCGACAAGTTGGTTGTGCATTCGCAGAAATGTTTGGAGTCTCTTGGAAACTATGTGGAAAAGTGACGTTACATTGAATGTCGTTATAGGCATGTTGCTGTTGTATATGTGGTGTAATAAATGGCCATAACTGGGAAGTGCAACTTATTTTTTGATCTGCCCTCGTATGATGGCTGTACTAGTGTGTGTATTTGTAAATTGGGCATATGGTTGGGAAGGAGGTGGCCGTGGCCTTGTGTTAGGGACCATCCCAGCATTCACCTGGAATAGAAGTGGGGGAAACCACGGAAAACCTTTTCGAGGATGGTTGAGGTGAGAATCGAACCCTCCTCAGTTTTGCCTCACGAGGCTGAATGTACCCCGTTCCAGCCCTCACACCGGGAATTGAACCCGGACCTCCGACAGCCAAGAACGCTAGTCGCTACACCACGAGGTGGTCTACTTTACTTTAATTACTTTCATAGAAGTGCAAATACGTGTTTCTAAGGGTTGCATACTATTGTGATAAATAATGAATGAAAATCCACAGCCTGCTTCCAGTCCACCGACCGGGTCAGAAATGGAATGAATGAAGCCCCCATCTAGCGGCGAGGATATGAACTGTGCCGGCTGCCGAGGCCTGACGCACTCCTCTGGGGCAATGATTAAATGAATGACAGATGAAATGAAATGATAGTGGAGAGTGTTGCTGGAATGAAATTATGACAGGGAAAACCGGAGTACCCGGAGAGAAACCTGTCTGCCTCCGCTTTGTCCAGCACAAATCTCACATGGAGTGACCGGGATTTGAACCACGGATCCAGTGGTGAGAGGCCGGCGTGCTGCCGCGTAAGCCACGGAGGCTCTATTGTGATAAATAATAATAATGATAAATAAATATTACGGATGACAACAGCTTTTATTAACTTAGAGAAACAACTTAGATACACATTAATCCTATCGTCAATGTACAAATATACGCTCTAGTACAGCCATCAAAATATCACAGGTAATCAAACAAAATTACACAACAACAAACCCAAATACGCGCGGCTATATGACCACGATGTTGCAACCCGTAAAATGAGCAACAACAGCATAACACAAAGTAATAAACATATATTTCGTCTTCAAACCAACCCCTGGCACTATACAGCCCATGACGGGCTAAGGCCGACCAAGCGACCGCTGCTCAGCCATTTGGCCTGCAGATATTGGGGTGACGCGTGATCAGCGCGTCGGGTCTCGGCCGTTAATCTTGGTTTTCGAGATCGGGGCGCTGCCTCACTGTCAGGCAGCTACTCAATTGAGTAGTCCGTTTGCAAAGGCCGCTAAGTGCATTATAAACGAAACCGAGTAAATGACGAAAAACTGCTACGACCAAACTATTTAAGCTAATACCATAGTTTTTACCCCTGAAAATCAACATAAAATCATTTATTATTCAGTTAAAATCTGTGAAATCTACGGTTGGATCTTCTGTCCCGAAACATAAATTAAAATATTGACTTACCGGTTTTTGCACCCGTTTTGTGCAGTTAACGACATTTGCACCCGTGACAACGAGAGTCGTTATTGAAACTTAGGTTGCAAAACCCGCTATTTTATTGTTTTACGAATGTCATTTGGATGAGATTTTTAATAAAGAACTATTTTAGTTTCAATTTGGTTTATCAGGAAAAATATATTTTGAAAAAATAGACCACGTCGGGTGCGATAAAAGGATTTTTCCTTTTTAAACACAGTGCAACGTCATTTAGACAGCATAAAAATTTACAAATTAAGAAAGTGCACAAAACAAGAAAATATGGCACTTACGTTAGGTCAGGTCATCCTCGACACCGTCCATCAGCTCAAAATCTGCTAGTTCTTAGTCTTCTTCCTCTTGAGGTCGGACGATATTGTTGCGAATGGTTTCTAGTTCCTGGGAGACCTCACTGAAGAATTTTAGGTTGCCGTTCGCTGGCCAGTTTTCGCCAAAGTACAGCTCTAAAAGCCGTCAGACGTCTTGTAGTTTAGTTTCTTTGAGTGCAACACCTTCTTGAATTGGTGAGGGACCAGGATGTTTTGTTAAAATTCGTACCACCTCAAAATTGTAGAACGGCTCCCCTCTGACCAGACATGTTATTTTTTGTTTTGCTAATTGTGAACACGATTTTCTTCGCTTTTTGGAATTGGAAATGCTTACTACCCGGATTTTTTTTACCATGCCATCCATATACGCTTTCCAATCCCTAACAGGACATTCATCTTGTACCAGGCGAACTACTGTCGCAAATTTCTCAATGTTCTTGATGAATCCAGAAGGATTTTCAAAGACACTCACTTTGCGAAGTTGCCGTTCAATATTTCCAAAAACTCTGTCAGGTGGGATAAATGAGCGGCCCACAATTATTGGGAACCATAACTGTAGACATGCGGGAGCTTCTAGCAGTAACCAGTGAGATAGCATGTTGACCATAGTCTTGTTTTTGTTCTGACCCCCACAGCCATCAGAGAAAAACCGAAATATTTTCCATCTTAAAAATTTATGCTGGCCAGTTTGTGAAGAAGTGTCGACGCTATTAGGTTTGATGCTTTGGCATGTTGATGATATTCTAACCAGACGTAAGAAGTTGTTCTCAACTATATTAAGAACAAAGTTCCAAATGGTTCCGCCTCGTCAATACTGTTTATTAAAATATCGTGATACAATCACCTGTCTTTTAATACATGGAATACATGGTACATGTTTCGACGTCTGACACTTATTGACGTCTTCATCAGCCTAAATATTTGGGCAGCACTTAAAACATTCCCTTTATATACTAGGTGTAGTTAAAAATTGTACATAAAAACACACATAGATCACTGTGACACATTAAAAAGTTGTTAAAACATTTTCATCAATACTGACAGCACAGCACAGCACAGTCTCCGTCCGACTCAGCACGGCTCTGTTAGCTCATTGCCGCATTACATCTTGGGAATGGTCACCCCTTGCTTGGGCTTTTGAAGCTAACATTAGAAATAAATCAAGAAAGACTGCCAAGCCCGGCTGAGGATTTTATTGAGCTTTTAACATAAGAAAATGTTTTAACAACTTTTTAATGTGTCACAGTGATCTATGTGTGTTTTTATGTACAATTTTTAACTACACCTGGTATATAAAGGGAATGTTTTAAGTGCTGCCCAAATATTTAGGCTGATGAAGACGTCAATAAGTGTCAGACGTCGAAACATGTACCATGTATTCCATGTATTAAAAGACAGGTGATTGTATCACGACATTTTAATAAACAGTATTGACGAGGCTGAACCATTTGGAACTTTGTTCTTAATATAATTCAGTCAATACAGAAAAAATGTGCGACTCTCAGAGTCAAAAATATTGTTCTCAACTTCCGATATCAACGCGTTCAACTACTTCAACTTGCACTATTTCTCCCACTACTTCTGCCGTTTCTGTTCTTCTCTCCGTATTTGGAACATCCACAATAGTATTACAGTCCACAAATGCAATAACTGCTTCACTTAAATCAACAAGATCACTCATTTTTCTGGCTTGAAATGCCCACAACCAAGAAACAACCTGTCAATCAAATGTGCTTTTACACGGTGAATTTCGACAAGGCAGCATGTCATTGTTGCGTACGCTTCCTCGATAGTGCAGCCAACTGTAATCTGAAACACAAAACTATCCTTCCCGATCGAAATAAATAATTATTTATTGTAAAGGAATTCTGTGGGAGGAATATTGGCAGTTCTTGTACCAGTTAGCGTGTTTTGCAGCCGTATGTGGCAAGGCAGGCGCCATACTTATGGAACTTAGCGGTCTTTGGACACGTGGAATATTAAACTGGCTTTGCAACCGTAGCCAACATGCATTTAGCGGTTTATGCAAACGAATGCGATTTTTGTTGGCCATTTTCAATGGTTTTGAACGGGATATGCACCCTGAAACTTATTCCATCGTGTAGCCAGTTAAAAGACGAACGTGACGATATGCCCAACTCAAAATCGACAAAAAGTGCACTTAGCGGCCTTTGCATCTGGGCTACTCAATTGTCCTCACGAGGCTAAGTCCACCCTGTTCCAACCCTCACGTCAGTTTTAAAATCCCTGACAGAGCCTGGAGAGGCTGGCGCGCTACCCCAACACCACGGGGTCGGCTTATATTTCGTCTTCATTTATGGGAATCTTAACGACTTGAGCTATGATGTATGCCTGAGATATCAATTAGAAAGTCCGGAAAGAAGGTAATATTCACCGCACTGTTCCTTTCTTAAATTTATGTCATGAATCCAAAATGTTATTTATTTTTTCTCGGCTACTTCACAGGATAAAGCTATACGGTAACTGTAATTTCCCCCTCATCATCGGAAGAATATGAACTCGACATTACTATTCTCGCAGTGGTGTTCCAAGACTGAATTGCCGGAGACCGAGGCAATGTGCGTCTGGCGAACGGATATGAGAGAAACGGAACCGAATCAAACCGAACTGAACGGAGGCAATGTGCTCCCAGCTTAATAAACGTTCTAAGCACGGACCAGAACTGCGAAGTGCAAGCTGTTCGACGGGAAGTGATGAGTCAATGGGAGGCAGAGAAGCTGGGCGCGCAGGCCGGCCAACTAATGAGAGAAACTCACTGCATAAGCAATTTGGCTAATGAACACCTCAATGAAAGGTTGAACATCTACCAACAATAGAATAGATATTTAAAAATTTTAATAAATGCTCTTAATTTTGTAGATAGGCATTATATTTTAAAAGTTTCTAAATGATAGAGTGGTAAACACTATTTTTAGGTATTTGACTGTTCATGCAAAGTAATGATTTGATTAACATTGTTTGGTTTACAGCCATTTCTAACTCAATAGGTTTGGCAAGAATAATTTGATTATTTATGAGAATAGCAGAGTAGTTTAGAAAGAGAGCTGCGGCTTCAGTGGCGTAGTTGGTAGCATGCTGAGCTTCTATGGCCAAGATTGCAGGTTCAAACCCGGCCGAAGTCGTCGGATTTTTAAGAATGTTGAAATCCCTCAGTATGCCTTCCTTCAGAGAGGAAGTAAAGCCGGCGGTCTCATATCATAGATTTCTTCCACTAATTACACCTGTGTGAAGCTAAATGAATATAGGTTAAACATTTGACTAACATTCTTAGGTTCTTACGTTCGTCTTCAGGAGCCGACTGTGGTGGCATCTGGTAACTAGGTTCTGAACTAGTTGGTCATTGACAGTAGCGTTTGGTGCATGTCTGCAGTCCTTAGTTGAATTAAAACAGATACACACACTATTACAGTCATCATAATTGACACCGGTTATCAGACAGATTGTACACACACCCAAAGTACACGGGGCTACTTAGCCGCATTGTCGCAGCCCCTAAACTGAGGAACCAACCAACAAAGAGAGCTAAAGATATGTTACCTTGTTTTTCTGGTTCTGTGTAGAGACTTGCGCCGCTATGCCTCGAACGATGTTACCAATCGATCCCATTGATCCATAGCTGAAACAGACACACAAGTTATTGCAGCAAATGACAGTAACAAATGGTTTATGCTGCTCTCATTGTACAACTCGTCATTCCAACAGGTTTCATCCCAAGTTTAAGATAAAAGCCATTTCATTATTTTTAAGAAGAGCCACATACTTGTTTCACTTGGTTAACTTTGGCCAATTTTTTGTGTGTGCTATGTTCTGTTTGAAAAATAATCCAGATATACACTTAAAGATATACACTTCTTTGAAAGCACTATAGAACTAAGTTTGCCTAAGTTCCTGCATTGGATTTTCAAACAAACTGATATCTTTATTTCACCTCCTCCTCCTTCTTCTTCTTCTTCTTCTGATTTTACGGCCTCATTGGACCACTTCAGTCAATCATTTCTTGGTCCTCTTCTTCAGTAAGTTTCCTTTCCGAGTCGCCCAGTAGCTTTTCATTTGCTCTGATCTTCTCAGGCGTTCCTCATCTGTAAATACCCTTTTTACTGTATTACGTTTGTCTATTTTAGCCTGAAATCTTATTTTTATATCTCTCAGTTTTTTTAATTTTTTGTTTTGTTTTGCAAGTCATCCAAGGTTATTTCTAATTCTTTCATATCTTCTCTAATTTCCTTAATCCATCCTACTTGTTGTTTCATATTCCAAAGTTTCACGACAATTTTTCTAGATAACCTGGTTTCTGGTGTCCTCATGATGTGACCAAAAATAAGAAATCCGTTTCTTCCGAATAGTATCAGTGATGGGCTCCAGTTCTCTGTATACCACTTCATTTGGTACTATCCGCCATTGTCCATCTTTCTGATATTTTTTTATTTATGCATGTTCTAGCTATTCTTCTTTCTACTTTTAAAATGTTGTCGATTCTGTTTTTCTGAGTAGGCTAACTTTAAAAAGAGTTTCACTTCCATAGGTCACCTCTGGTTGAACCACCGTCTTGTAATGCTTTAATTTTGTTGCGATTGATAGACATTTTCTTTTATATGTAGACCATGTTAATTTTTGGGCTTTTATCATTTTATTAGTTCTTTCTTGCCATGCAGGTTTCTCATCCAAGTTGTAAGTTATAATTCCTCCTAAGTATTTAAATTGCTTCACTGTTAATGATTCTATTTAATTTTCTGACATTTTGAAATATTTTTGTTTGCACTTCCCAGACTGAACCAGACTGGTGTATCAATAAAGATTTGACATACTTACTATTCTGAAATCTCCTTAAAATTGTTTTTAAGGAACTCTAGGGCAACATCCACTCCTGTGGGGTTGGCATACACTGCTGAGAATACACTAGAAGCATCCTGCTTGCGAATATCACCACTGTCATCTATGGACTTCTGGAGGTAACTGGAAGGGGATTAATAAAAATGGTGAATTAAATTCTCAGAGATATCTGATGCTGTGAGAGAAAGACACTTCTGTACAGGCGCAGATTCAAGGGGGGGGGATCATGGGGTAGAATTTTTTTGCAAACTCAAAATACGAAAACACAATAACCAGACAAATAAAACTTAACGAATTTTAACTGGAAAACAGTTTTTTTTCATTTTATTCAATACTGAAAATATCTTTATTGCAATTATTATGTTCTGTTACAAGTGTACATATTTACAACTTCATACTTGTTATATAAAAACAATTATTTATATAACAAAATCAACTCGTCTATTTTGTTTAGCAAACCTTGTGATTACCGAATCGATGTCTATAGTGATGTCACGATGAATGTGCAGCAATGCATGGATAGGAATTTGGGGCTTTTTTCGCACCAAAAAATTTTGACGACGTCCAAACTGCAAGCTTGGTTGGCAATTTAAGCTGTAACTTTCTCCCTTTGTCGGTACCAACTCGACTTGCTGAAACTGTAACCTACCTTTATACTTTTCTCGAAGCTCGATGTAAAAGTCGCAAGTTGCAATTTGTACAAATATTTTTGGTGCTCTAAACGCATCAAATTTCGATCCATGTAGCTTGCAAGAAAATTGGTCTGGTTTTGTACGTTTGGTTATTTTGTGATTGCGTTGTTAGTGATACCATTTTTCTTAACAATTTCGATTCTGTGACCCCCCCCCCCCCAAAGCCAAACTCTAGATCCGCGCCTGCTTCTGTAGGACGAGGAACCTTCATATGTTGTCCACCATCACCACCCCACTAGCAATCAGACTACATCTTAAACAATAATCTAGGCACTATCTGTAAACACATCTAAATCTTATTGATTGCATTGTTTTTTTGTGTCAACAAAAAGAATATTCAGCTTCCATGGAGAACCAAGAATCACTTTGAATGATGAAGGTTTCAAGTGGCTCAAGATGAAACTTGTGGGCCCCCTAATTATTATGAAAATGAAACTAATAGGCTGCCATTTAATTACTAACCTAAAGTTAGCTTTCAAACTAGATAAACAAATTGATGGGAAAGAAGAATAAGGAAAACAAAAAAGAGATAATAAATGCTCTCAACTCACGAAAAATGAGAATTGAGGGACTTACTACATAGAGCTGATTTATGCTTCATCTTAAGGCTTAGCCCAGCAGTACCGGTTCCGGCCACGCCCACATAATATGAATAGAAAAGCAAGACGTACAGTACGGTACATAAACATTTTACCATAAAAGAAGGTTGTTCTCAAAACTATTTCTAAAGAGTAAATCGTCTAAAAGCTAAAAAACACATACACTAAAATTTAAAAAAAAAACAGATCTGTTACAAAAATATGTTAAATGCGAAAGAAAGAAATCTATATTGCCCTATTAATTTTTTAGAAATAGATTTTGAGACATTGCACCTACAATGGAACAACGACTGTATAAAACCCGCATACACACGATCAATGGGGTGCGAGATATACGCGAGCAAATACGGTAATTCTTGCCTATACTAAGCAGTTCAGAACTAATTACATTATTACCTAACTAAAAATCTAACCGCATCTCCAGGTGGAAGAGCAAGCTGCCGCCGGATATCCCTGTTAAGAAAGAGCTAGCCCCAGGAAATGACCTGCCTTACCCGGTTTGGAAATCACTTAATCGTCTCAGGGTAGGCGTCCCTCGTTGCAAGACCAACATGCAGAAATGGGGTATCCTTCCAGCTGATGGAGACACGTCCTGCGAGTGTGGAGCAACACAAGACCCAGCCCACCTGCTCATTTGTCCACTACTAGAACAACCCTGCACTACCCAGGACCTGATCGAGGCAAACAACAAGGCCATCGGAGTTGCTACATTCTGGAAATGATCGGACACGGAAATGAAATGAATGAACCTAACTAAATACATAAACTAACAATAAGCAATAAAATCATAGCTCCAAATAAAAATAGAAATCACACTGTACAATGCAAACGATAACGTAAGCTTCACATGTAAGCTATAGGTTACACAGCATTGAAGTCGGCGTACGTTCAACAGGCACAACTCTACGCACCCCTTGCGGGCAGCCCTGCAATCACGCGCACAGCTGTGTTTGCTTCCACTGTCTCGACTCGGTGAACGGACTTTTAATAGTTATGTTGGTCCGGGAAGGGTGGATTGTTGCTGCAAACCTCAGTATGTCCACATCTGTCATTCATTGTGGAATCGTTGCTACAAGACACTAGGTGGGTGAGACAAGGTAGTAGCTGCAATGGCCACACATTTCTGTGACGGAATGGCCATTGTGTGGAACATGATAAAAGGCTCCTATTGAAGAATGGGAATGGATCGCGCAGACTTGTATGGAGCATGCCACATAGGTGTCAGGTGGTAATAAATTCACAGAGGGCATACACAATGCTAAAACTCTTCATCTCTCATAAGAAACAATGTAGGATCTAGCAGTAGCAATAAAATGAGTACTTAGGGGTGAAAAGTGATCCCTGCAGTTGATTTATGATCTCTTAGTATCATATTACTTTCCAAAATTGCTGATTACACATCTATATGCTTATAAAAATTATCTTTAACATTGCAATTTCCTTGTTGCAAAGTGATCCACTTTTTTGACCGCCAGTGTAAAGAAAAACCATTTGACTGTCTTGTTAAGGGGATGCATGTGTGAAAATCCTAAAATCTACAATTTTCATCCTTCTACCTTGAAATTTTGACCATGCATAGTCAATACCACTTATCATACAATGTACAAAGCGTCGAATTTCTAACAGCAACAGTTTTTGAGATAGACATTATTTTTTAATATTTCAAACATTTTTTGATAGTTTTTTGAAATTCTCCTCATGCCAAATAGCTCAGCAGATCTGGCTTAAAATTATATCTTAGCTTTGGAATACTAATATAAAAGAAGTGATGTGCAGAATTTGTAAAATTTTAATTACACTAAAACATACAAATTATTTCACATAGTCATGATAAAATTTCTATATTTTATCATGATGAAGTTGAGAAAAAAATTATAGTTATTGAACTATGACATATATTGTAAAGATTGCACATCAGTTTATTACTCTGTTGTATGTGAAGCTATCCTAAAGAAAAGTTGAAAATTGTGGCATGAGGAGCATTTTGAAAGCTGAAAAATAGTGGAAGAAAATATCTGAGGAAAATGAGATTGAAAATTTCGAGTTGAACAATAGGCCAGTACCTCAGTCTAGTTGACTTATTAGAACTCCCTGGCACCGTATGTTGCACCCTCTGCTGTCTTCTTCTTGACCTAACTAGCAGTTTTTGATAGTTTTAGTTTTCTTCGGGCAATTTTGAACCCCTGACGCCCAGACACTTCACTGTGGTCAAGTCTACGCTTGTCCCTCAATAAACTTATTTTCTGCCCTGAGCTGCTAACTTCAACACCCCTAACACTAGCTCTTAGTTTTTCACTTGCTTCACAACCCATACTGAATTCAGGAATTGCTGATGCTACAGCAAATTTACCCAAATTCAATACATTTCCCCAGATTTTCTCCAAATTTCCTAAAAACCCCCAAATTTACCAAAATTCCCTAAAATCCCCCAAATTTACCCAAGTTTCAGAGGAACAAAACTTCTTACATTCAACACGTGCGGTCAATTCAAAATCTACTAAAAGCATACAGATCACTATAAGAATGGCCAAAATATGGGGCAATGCCCACTTGTGCTGGACCATTTAAATGGCTGCTAAGGGCTTTACATGGTACACTTTTAAGAGAAACAAAGTGCAAATAGAAAGTACTAGGTAGAAGTATAATACATTTTTTTTTTTTGTGTGCAAAATTTCACCTTAAGTGGACGAATAACTGTATACTTACTCGCGGAGGGTTGTCTGGTTCGTTGTGCAGCCCAGAGCCGACAGGATGAGAGTCTGCTCAGAGAAGTCCAAGGACGCCTTGTAGCGATTCCAGAGGAAATTCCATGCGTTGTGGTCGCCATTCCTCAGTCCAGTGCAGTACACAACACTCTGCAAGTCTGGGTCAACCCTGGATCACCACAACATCCGGAATATTACTAGGGGTCAAGCATGTGAAACATGGGATACCAATTCTATGGGATCGGGCTTGTTGATGGTAAAGTACTAACCTTCAATGCCAAAGATCGTTCACTCTGGCATTTAAGTGTATTTAAACTAAACAGTTTAGCGGCTTCGGTGGCGTAGTTGGTAGCATGCTGAGCATGCCCAAGATCGCGGATTCAAACCTGGCCAAAGTCGTCGGATTTTTTAAGAGTGTAAAAAATCCCTCAGTATGCCATCCTTAGGAGGGGAAGTAAAGCCGGTGGTCCCATGTCATAGATTTATGGCATGTTAAAGAACCTTCCACTAATTACACCTGTGTGAAGCTAGTAACCAAGGTCTAAACTAGTAGTCGTTGATGGTGGCATTCGGCGGCAAAAGTAGGAACTACTTGAAAATTCAATGTCGTCAGTCCTTACTTGAATTAAAAACAGATAACACACACTAATACAGCCATCACAATTAACACCGGTTATCAGACAGATTCTACACACACCCAAAGTACACGGGGCTACATGACCGCGTTGTCGCAGCCCCTAAACTAAGGAACCAACCAACCAAACTAAACGGCCTCAACTCATTAAAGAAGCAAAGGAAGCTTTTAGTTTTACGTGACCTTTAATCATGCGATCATGAGCCACGGGACCTCCTTTTTACGTGGAATCCGAACCACAGGACATGGCATTTCACTTCGAGAATCTCACATGCATTGACCGGGAATCGAACCCCGACCACCTTGGTGAGAGGCCAATAGCTTGACCGCTGCTCCACCACGCCCCCTCCTCCCTACTCATTAAAGAACTCCGGTATCTGTAAAATCAATGTAGTAAAAAGTAGAGCAGCCGATTTAATAGATTAATGGCATTTGGTTAACAAATCAAAATTTTTAATCGATCGACAACTCTAGTAAAAAGTTGTCCTGCAATCTGATTGTTTCTTACTGTTGCTGACGGCAGAGTAAGAAAAATAATCCAGAGTTCATTCGAAGCAAGCACCCTTCTACTGTGAATCCGAGTCTGCACCCACTGGGCTACGGCTACTGCCCCTGAATAACGAACTAAGAAATACAATGTGATTGTAGAACCCGCTCACTATCTGTGTCGACGAGTGTACATCAGTACTAACCTCACAATAATGGTATCCTACTGAGGGTCTAGTTGGCGACACTGACAATTATGTCTTGCCTATATCATATCCAAGATTGGTTTGCTCAAGATATACTTAATACCTATACTAACATATGGACTGGAAGCAGCAACCCTTACTGGACCAATACACAGTCGTCTCTTTTAGGGGCAGATGACCGCTTAGTTCTGCCCCTTAAAACAACAATAACTAGCTACTGTCGACCAAAATATTATGTGCACTCGAGTTTGAAGGTTGTTTATGAAGTAACCTATAGACCTACATAAAATCCAATAACATCATCATTTTCATCGTTCTATTTTACGTTAACTTTGAAAGAATAATAGATTTTCCGCCTTCAATACAGTTTATTTCTGTTACTTACAGGGACTAGTTTCGGGGGTAAATACTCCCCCTTCCTCAGCCTGTCCAACAAAACTTCACAATGCAAAAACTTTCCATGTACAAGCTCATACAAAACACATGAAGAATCTTCGTTACCGGTAGTTCATGTAGGTTTGGAATTTTTAATTTATATTTTAATATTTTTTATCGCAGTTGAAACACAAAAGGTGCCCGTTTTTAAGCGTGTTTCAACCATGCGTCACATTTAAGAATTATTATCTCACAAACCCGTCATCAGATCGAATCCAAATTTTAACACAATAGACATTGGAATGTTGTATAACTGGTTTATTAATTTCAAAATTTTGTGTGTTCAAGAACGAAAGTTGTTATAATTTTTGTAAGGTAACTTTTTCTAGGCTCGGGGTTATTGGAAAATGTAGTTCTTGGTTGCATTGTAATCCTTATACATCAAAAGGTTATGCTGTATGACTGTGAAATACGTAAATGAATTCACTTATTTTATATCGGTTTGTATTTGTGCGGGGAATTAAGACATGGTTCACCAGCTAGCTGCTCCGAGAAATGCTGTACAGCGTTGCTGATATGGAGCCCACCCAACTTGGCAACGTTGTACAGCTGGCAATTTGTTGAGTTATGCCGGAACATTTATCACATTTTGTGTTAAAAAAAAAAAAAAGGAACTAAACAGTCGTTGCCAGACAGTAGAAATGAAGTTCCTCCGTTCTTGCCTTCAAAAGACGAAAAGGGACAAAATAAGGAATGAGGATATCCGACAACAACTGGGATTGGAAAGGAGCCTGCTGGAGACACTCGAACTCAAGAGATCGAGATGATATGGTCACATGAAGAGGATGGCTCCCCACAGGATACCTCGAGTGTACTTTGGCCAGAGTGTCCCCAGGAAGAGACCAAGAGGAAGACCTCGCGATATATGCGAGAAGCAAATTGATAAGGACCTTGAAGCTAGAGATAAGAACTGGCATCAAATACAAGAACAACAGTTATGGATGGACAGGACAATTGGAGACGGCTCATTTATAACTACACCCAGCTTGCTGGAGCGAAGAAACGATGATGATGACGATACTCACTGTGTGCCAGTAGAAATGAGTGCCGCCAGTTTACTGTCAGCATTCTGGTTGCACACTTGATGACCCATGTTACAAGCCCAGGTTAACACGATGTTGCGGTGCAGTCTCTCTACATGGTCCTCGGTGTCTTCAAAGCCAAGCTTTTCATACACCTTGCTGATCAGCTCAAGAATATGTTCCTGAAATCAAACAACTCATTTATTTGTTGCAGTGTTAGAAGTAGGGTGGCCAGATTTCAAGAATGGAAAAACGGAACACACGTCCCAAAACATTGTTTTTTTTATAATCAAGGTTGTTAAATGTTGCAATAAATAATACACATATGTAAGGTATTAAATAAACATTACATAATCAAATACACAAAATTAAAACTAGATATTGCTGACATATCATATAGGTCTATGACACCAGCAACTTACAAATGCTTTTCATTTGAACGACCCTTTGCAAGGATTTTTTATTTGTAAGTACCTTCTGATAACATTCACTACAATTTTGTCATAATTGTAATATGTGAACAATTCTTGTTTTAACAAACTAATGGAGCTTCTGTTTCTATCATCTCTCCATTTGATATTCATGACAGAAGAAACTCTCTCCGTAAAATCAATGGAGGGGGAAAATGCTGAGTATGAACTTCACAAGGACTAAGATATTCCTTAATGTTGTTGCCCCTAATATATCTATAATATATCTATAATACAGGGTCATCAAAAAATAATGCCAACATTTCAAAACATTATAGCACCGAAACCCTTTATGTTAAACGTGTAGTTCTTTCACTAAACGCCAGCTGGTTAAAGTAAGTTTTGTTTTGGAGGGGATGTGACCTTGCTATGCGCACACTAGATGCGCAGTGGTCAAGGTCGGCCGGAGGCGTGCGCGCCAATGAAGTCCTGACCTAACCCCTTTGGATTTTTTCTGGGGGTACATTAAAAACATTGTGTATGCAGAAAAAATTCGGGATTTGGAGCACCTGCAGGAGCGAATTTCTGCCGCCATCTTGACAGTTACTCCTGAAATGATTGCACGTACCAATCCAGCCATTGGGAAAGCGTGCGTTCAATGCTGATGTTGGTGGTCGGCCTGGCCCTGATTTTTTCTCTACGGTCCCTGTTTCCTTAAACTGATTAAACCATCGAATTACAGCTTTGTAATCAGGTGCAGTTTGTCGGGCGGTGCAGTCATTGGTGCGCACCCTTCCGGCCGACCTTGGCTACTGCGCATCTAGTGTGCGCATAGCAAGGTCACGTCCCCTCCAAAACAAAACTTACTTTAACCAGCTGGCGTTCAGTGAAGGAATTACACAATTAACATAAAGGGTTTCGGTGCTATAATTTTTTGAAATGTTGGCATTATTTTTCGATGACACTGTATGTACCTATTTATCTGACACAGCCATAGAAATCATTTTCTCTTTCAAATTTGCACCTGTATCACCAGAAAACAAGCTAGATATTACAAACAATTCTGAAGCAGGACATTTGAAAATTGGTGCGAAATTGAATATATTATCAAATTAACAAAAAAAACGTAATATTTGGCGTTTCGATAAAGATTAAAATGGAACGCGGAACAAAACAAGAAAAAACGGAATTGTTCCGGGTAATACGGAACGTCTGGCAACACTAGTTAGAAGCCATTTATCAGTGTTGCTTAGTTCTAAAGAAAGCTTTCCAGTCGGTCAACACTAATTGTGCCCAATTACAGTTAGTTATTGAGGTTTTAGGGGGTGGAACAGCATGTCATCTGCCCCTGTGCCCTATAACATTAGGCGCGGAAACAAGTATTTTTATACAGGTACCCTAACCTGAAAGAAATATTACATAAGATATATAAGGTTAGGGTACGGTAGGCCTAGTATATGAATATGGTACTTGTCTTAGGCCTAATGTACAGTTCACGCCATGGTTTTTGGCCGGTGAACCCCGGTTTCACAGTCGTACAGAGGGCGGGGGGCTAACCTCAGGCACGTGTAGTTGATATGAGAGTTAAAACTCAGCAATTCTTCTAGGTTGGTGCTGTGTCTTATGTAGGGTTTCACCTAGGACACCAAGCTGGCTCATCAGCGGCTCTTGGTGTCTCCGTCCGGACCGTGAAAGCCAAAATACCATCTTTTTGGAAGCCTTCATAGGGAGGTTATGGCTGCTTGAGCGTTTAGTTCTCACAGTAAAGAGGTGCAGGTGTGCCTCATAAGAAGGGAGGTAGTGCACAGTTCGCTACTCCAGTGGGGGTCCGGGCGGGGACACCAAGAGCCCGCTGATGGCCAGCTTGGTGTCTTAGGCGAAACCCCACACAAGACAAGGCACAAACCTAGAAGAATTGCTGAGTTTTAATTCACTGGCCATGAAAGCTAATATACCATCTTTTAAGAAACCTTCATAGGGAGGTTATGGCTGCTTGAGCGTTTAGTTCTCACAGTAAAGAGGTGCAGGTGTGCCTCATAAGAAGGGAGGTAGCGCACAGTTCGCTACTCCAGTGGGTGTCCGGGCGGGGACACCAAGAGCCCGCTGATGGCCAGCTTGGTGTCTTAGGCGAAACCCCACACAAGACAAGGCACAAACCTAGAAGAATTGCTGAGTTTTAATTCACTGGCCATGAAAGCTAATATACCATCTTTTAAGAAGCCTTCATAGGGAGGTTATGGCTGCTTGAGCGTTTAGTTCTCACAGTAAAGAGGTGCAGGTGTGCCTCATAAGAAGGGAGGTAGCGCACAGTTCGCTACTCCAGTGGGGGTCCGGGCGGGGACACCAAGCACCCGCTGATGAGCCAGCTTTGTGTCCTAGGTGAAACCCCACACAAGACAAGGCACAAACCTAGAAGAATTGCTGAGTTTTAATTCACTGGCCCTGAAAGCTAATATACCATCTTTTAAGAAGCCTTCATAGGGAGGTTATGGCTGCTTGAGCGTTTAGTTCTCACAGTAAAGAGGTTAAGGTGTGCCTCATAAGAATGGAGGTAGCGCACAGTTCGCTACTCCAGTGGGGGTCCGGGCGGGGACACCAAGCACCCGCTGATGAGCCAGCTTGGTGTCCTAGGTGAAACCCCACACAAGACAAGGCACAAACCTAGAAGAATTGCTGAGTTTTAATTCACTGGCCCTGAAAGCTAATATACCATCTTTTTGATTTGAGAGTTGCTTTTCGTGCAACTGAAAACTCGCGTATCATTTGCACTTGTCTGAGGCTCACCGACTGCCCTCTACGACTGTGAAACCGGGCTCGGCCAAAAACCGTGGCGTAAACTGTAATTGGGCACAACTTGTGTCATTTATTTGTTGAGCGGTGTGTTTCAACGATAATTACACCACTGCCGTTCAGTTTAATTCTTGAAATATTCTGAGGTCCAGCGTTGTTAGAACCATACACATTTTTATTCTAAAATGTGTAAGAACGTCACAAACTTTTCTTTTCAAATTTTAAGGGTGGGGTTATGATTATCTCTGGTTGTAAACAAAGGAACTGTGATGTCCATTATTGCCGAGGTGGGTACAAGCAGTCTTATTCTCGGCCCACTCCTGGGCAGTCGTGTTGACGACGCGCTTTCTTTCCTTTCGTGGATCCTTGAAATTCAACTTAATTTAAAATTGAAGTTTGGTTTGTGCTTCGAGAAACTCTTCTCAGTATGTGCTAGCCACGCGTGTGTCTGTACCAACTGACTAGCCCAACGGCACACTGGGGTGACATTGTTTGAGCTAACCAGACCATTTTTATAATTTATTGATAAACTATTCGTTGGTAATTTTTGTTGCCTTTTCATTGATCTTGGTGAAGACCTTTTGTTGGTTTTGGTTGTCGCACACGTGGTGAAGCGTTAACCTCGTAGAGTTACGTTCTGCAGTTCACTTTTCATTTTCTGTTGTTTTGTTTAGTGTTTTTAGTTTTCTTGTCAAATTTGTATTCTCACTAGGGTGTTTTGTGGTTGGGGTTTGCTGTGGTTCGTGCCATTTCTACAAATGCTCTTTTATTCCACGATCTGACTATGGTATTTAAATGTTTATTTCCTTTGAATGAAAAATGAAAATCCACAGCCTGCTTCCAGTCTCCGACCGGGTCAGGAATGGAATGAATGAAGCCCCCTCTAGCGGCGAGGATATGAACTGTGCCGGCTGCCGAGGCCTGACGCACTCCTCTGGGGCAATGATTAAATTAATGACAGATGAAATGAAATGATAGTGGAGAGTGTTGCTGGAATGAAATTTTGACAGGAAAAACCGGAGTACCCGGAGAAAAACCTGTCTGCCTCCGTTTCGTCCAGCACAGACCTCACATGGAGTGACCGGGATTTGAACCACGGACCCAGCGGTGAGAGGCCGGCGTGCTGCCGCCTAAGCCACGGAAAATTGTAAATGTATATCTGTCCGATGCCAATGGACTACGACACCGTTTAACCGATTGCGTTGAAATTTTGTAGGGTTGTAGTGCACACCCCAAGGAAGGTTTTTGGCAACAATAATTTTAGATAGCCCTCTCCATTCCTTTCATTTAGGCCCTTTGGCGTAAATCTACACCGTTTTACTGGGCTCAAATCTACACCGTTTCACCGAGCTGAACTGAATTTTACATCCTTACCATTTTGAATAAGACCAGTAATACTATCTACTTGAAAATTCGGACAGCCCCCTCCATTTCCTTCACTTAGGCCCTTTGGCACAAATACTGAATTTCCATGCCCCACAAGCTTTATAATTGTATTTAAGGGCGTCGTCACGAGGATGTGGACTTACAGCATTGGCGAGGATTCGTTATTTTACAGTATGAGCGGAGAAAATGTTAATTTCCTTGCTTCTATGTATACTTTATTTGATTTTTTCTGTTTTTCCAAAAGAATGCAAACCATCTTTTAGGGTCTTTTTTATACAGGTGGTGACACTGTTCGTACGGAAGTTTGCGACACTGACGTCTATTTAACAGTCTGTTGTTCCTTCATGCAAATATTATCTCTTACAGAGACAGAATGCAAGCGGAATTGGACCTCGAGATATAGTGTTGCCATGGTATCGTTCATCAATCCCTATCCTCTTCTTATATATAACAATAAGTTCTGTGACGAACTAAAGAGCCTACTATTCATGCCAATGATTATTCTACAGTATATGAACCTATCTAGAATAATGACAAAATTAAGTTGGTAATACCGAAATGTCTAATTAGTTCGAAATATTCCTGGTATAATGTAGCCTCAAAATAGCGCTGCCTTGGATTTTTGTGGGTATCTACTCACATAACGTAACGGCGGTACTTTTTGAGGATCCAACCAGCCTTCGGGCTGACTACCTAACAGACAATGTAGCCTAATAGAGCACTACAGTTGGCAGTCCTGGTGACTGAATATATTCCTAGTAATATTTAAAAAGTTATCTTACAGTCCTCCGCTGTCTCTTTCTCATTCTTAACTCATAGACCTACTTCTCTTAACTGTGTGGCATCTCGTGGCATGAACTAGGCAACTTTTCCTATTCATTTTTCGGTCATAATGGATGCCTAATCAAACTTTCTGATCTCTCTGATTTTATCGGAAGCTTTTCTCTTCCAACTCTTTTTATAAGTGTATATATTATGATGAGATGGGAAAGGAAGATACTCAGGAAAGTATATGGACCAGTAAAAGAAGGTGAATTCTGACGAATCAGAAATAATATGGAGATAAAAGAGCTGTATGGTAAGCCAGATATAGTAGAGGAAATAAAGAGTAGTAGACTGCGTTGGTTGGGACATGTAGAAAGAATGACAGAGAACAGGGTGGTAAGGAAGGTCTTCAAAGGGAAGCCAGGAGGACGTCGTGTGAGAGGAAGACCTAGGATCAGATGGCTGGACAACGTGGAGGAGGATCTGAGAAGGATGGGAGTCAGAAGATGGAGAACCGAAGCAGTCAACAGGGAAGAATGGATGGGGATTGTCCAGGAGGCCAAGGCCCTACAAGGGCTGTAGCGCCAAGGCATAAGTAAGTAAGTATATTGTGATGAGGTGAAATTGGCTACATAATTATAGTTTTCTATTAATTAACGTATTTAGGTTTCTTTTTTTCCCCGTATTTAACTCCATAATGGAATTTTTGTTAGGCCCGTATTGACAAATGACATATGAAACTTAATGCAGAAAGAATCTCCGTCGATCAATACTTGTATATTTTACACAATTAAAATGGGAACAAGTTTCGGACTTAATCAGTCCTTCTCCAGCCCTGTAATATCAAGATTATACAATCAATCAAAGCGTGATGAGACATCACATCAACATAACACTAGTTGTGCATGCTATATACTTAAAAATAAATACAACCCTGAAAAGCACACAAATTAAAATTGTTAAAAACACTGTAGTGTTTGATCTAAAGTTCTAATGTCATAGCGTGACGATGCTAGTCCTGTTGAATACTTGGCCTCTTGGATCTCTTAAAACCAGACTTGAATTATAGTTGCACTTTTGAATGTGACATGTCATATTGACTATAAAAGAGGGTTCCTTGCCCATGTGATTACAGACGGAGGTTTCTTCTGTATGAAAAATGAAAATCCACAGTCTGCTTCCAGTCTCCGACCGGGTCAGGAATGGAATGAATGAAGCCCCCATCTAGCGGCGAGGATATGAACTGTGCCGGCTGCCGAGGCCTGACGCACTCCTCTGGGGCAATGATTAAATGAATGACAGATGAAATGAAATGATAGTGGAGAGTGTTGCTGGAATGAAATTTGGACAGGGAAAACCGGAGTACCCGGAGAAAAACCTGTCTGCCTCCGTTTTGTCCAGCACAGATCTCACATGGAGTGACCGGGATTTAAACCACGGACCCAGCGGTGAGAGGCCGGCGTGCTGCCGCCTAAGCCATGGAGGCTGCTAGGTTTCTTCTGTATAAGAAGACTAAATAACTTGATGTCGTGATTTTTGTTGCCTTTCAAAAATCACTTACCTTGGCCAGGAGCGAACCTGCAAGCTTGGGGTTGGTAGTCCAACATGATAACCACTCATCCACCGTATACTGTATATATATGAGTACGAAAATAACATGGTGGTCATGCGAATCTCAAATATTGAAAATGACTTTTCTTGCCCAGTGAATCTTAATTCAGAGCTAAATGAATTGGCATGTAATTTTCTGCAATTATTTTCAAAATGTTGAATACATTTGTATTTCTCGCATCTTATTAAAGTGCTTTTAAATATCTGAATAGGCGTGTTGGGTCATGATTTATCCATAGGAGCTATCAATGCTGTATGCCTACGTCATATATCGCTTTGATGAGTCTTACCTTGAAGTAGCCATAGTCATCGTGGCCATTCAGGCGCCGATTGAGGAAGTTGAAGGCGTTGTTGGCAGACACCCAGGGTATGTAGTCCAGTTCCTCACTGAGATAGTCCGCTAGGCTCAGAGCAATGTGGTAGGAGAGTTGTCCGGCCCTGGCGAGGTTCAGGGAGTCGTCCACAAGTTGCGCTCTGTTCAGTGGGTGAATGACTGTGTGGTTATGTCTGAGTGCAGTTACCAACATATTCCAATTGTCGTCGTCGTAGTTGACTCTGTAATACCCTGCAAGAAGAGTTGCCAAATCGTATTCACTAGTTCATGGACACACAACCTTATGCTGGAAAGATGGCCGAATTTTAAAGGAGTTCACAAACTTCAAACTATCTTAATGAGAATATTATCGTAAGCACGTGGCAAGAACATTATAGAACTGTTCTCTATGATACTACTACTACTAGTATACCGGGTAAGTTTGCTGTGGTCGTGACTGCATGACTGCTGGCAGTCGCTCGCATCCGGGAGGGGAGGAGATTCGAATCCCCCCGCCGGCAACCTTGAGGATGGTCTTCTGTGGTTTCCCATCTTCCTTCCAGGCAAATGCCGGGGATGGTCCCTAACTATAGGCCACAGCCGCTACCTTCCAACTCCTCGTCCTTACATCCAAACTTTCCTCCCCAACGGTACTTGTAGCTCACCCATTGGGTGTCCGTCTCGAAGCAGCTACAAAACTGGCGAGCCGAACATGTCCTCGGACACTTCCGGCACTAAAAGCCATACGCTAAAAAAAACAAAAAAAACCTACTAGTATTTTCTATTTTCTGTCGCAGGTCCTGACAGGACATGGAAGATTTGGGGTATACGCCATGAACATGGGAAGACGCAAGGAGATGGTTGTCAGTACTGTTCTGAAAGGGATACAATAGAAAATAGTTTTTTCTACTGTTCTCGATGGGAAGAAGAATGAAGGGAAGCCTGCCAATAATTTGGCCGACGACTCACGACAGGGACTCTGGTGGAGTTCATGCTGGAAGTAATGGCTACGTGCATTATGAGGACAAAGGAGAAAGAAGAGAAAGGAAGAAACTAAAGTTGAACGCTCCATTCTGATGTAATGCCGTCAGCAGTTCCAGAATGGGTTAAGTGAAGAGGGGAGGGGTTTTTAGTTGGTAGAAATCGAACTCCCACATAGAGTGGGGTCTTTGAAAGATTTTCCCCTGCAGTAACAAAAAGAAAAAAGAAAGAAAAACTAGGCCTACTACTACTAATAATAATAATGATAATTTTCGAGGTGGATATCGAATAGATCTATCTTCTGAGGTGGAATGGCAATATTAAAAGAAAAAAAAAAGAATAATCCCAAACCCGTGCCAGGCTATTCGCTCCTTTTAGACCCCAGGTTTGGGGTCCTTCAGTTTCCAGGAATTATACCCAACAGGCTTCGCTTTCATATCCCTTAACTAATAAAACTATTAATAATCTCTGTCTTTTCAATACAATGTTGTTGATAATCTATTTATCCAACTGGGTACATGTTTCGTACAGTCGTCTGTACTTCCTCAGCCCAAATATACATTAAGATATAAACAAGTATGATGCACACTTCTATCAATCACATACAATGAAAATATACCATGGATAAAACAGTATGATAGTTGGCAACATCCAAAGAAGAAATAAAATTATGTAAAATTACACCAAAGCCCATTAGAGTGAAAAAGTGCCTGTAGGCCAATGCCTGATTGTATTAACTTTGAAAATGTTGTGTGTTATCTCCTAATGTAATGTTAACTCAATTGAACAGCGAGCAAATCTGAGAAAATCTGAGAAACTACAAAGAAATTTAAAGTGACAGTCCTAAACGTGTAAGTGAAAAACATGAAACTGCTGTAAGCTGCTACCTCACACTCACCTCCTGACGCGAGTCATGCAAGATCGTAGCTGCATGTGAACTGGCGCAACCTCGTGCTAGAACGACTGCATGAATATACGTAGCGGACTCAGAAATAAGTTATAACTATTGTTACTAGCTACTGTTAAACTCGAATATATACATATACAATCAGGCAGTGGCGGATCCAGGCCTTGCAGGGCCCTGGGCGATATGACAAGGTGGGGCCCACAACAATAGGAAATTAAAAAACAAACAAATCAAATTGAAAATAGTTTTGTAATAATAAAATAATGAATAGTTACAATATTTCGAATACACCACAGTACATTTTTTTAGTAATATGAAAGAAACCTTTAAGTCCCCTTGAAGAAGATTATGTAAACTATGAAATATTAAAATATTACTTTGCGACTTTTTTCCCGGCTGAAGTCTTCCATCATTTCACTGAAATATAAACTTGCTAAACGGTCACGTGAGGTCATAGCTGCACTGAAAAAAGAATATGAATTATAAATTAGTTTGAAAAGTATAATTAAATAATCAATTAAATTTAAAACAATCCATGGCGCGGAGCCCTGGGCGGTCGCCCTCCTCGCCCTCCCCTAGATCCGTCCCTGCAATCAGGCATAGGCCTATAGGCACTTTTTACACTCTAATGGGCTTTGGTGTAATTTTACAACATAATTTTATTTCTTCTTTGGATGTCGCCAACTATCGTACTCTTTTATCTATGGAATATTTTCATTGTATGTGATTGATAGTGTGCATCATACTTGTTTATATCTTAATGTACCGGTATATTTGGGCTGAGGAAGTACAGACGACTGTACGAAACATGTACCCAGTTGTATAAATAGACATTGTATTGAAAAGACGGAGATTATTAATAGTTTTATTAGTGAATATATATTCAATACGGACCTAAAATGGAGAATATTGCTCTAATTCATATCCCTTCCAAGCTGTAAGCGATATCTAGAAACATCAAGTTCACAACTCACCTGCTTCTTGAACGTTGAAGATCACCCACTTGTCGGGCCCAGGAAGGTCACGTATGGCCTCTTTGGCCAGAGTGAGCCACATAGTGGGTGTGGTATTAGTGAAACCACTGTCTTCTGTCGCCCAGCTGATAGGAATCTTCCACAGGATTGGACTCGTCCCTGGATTCAGCAGGAACCGTTTCTATATTGTCAAAACATTAAGAAACACTGACATTTTTTAAGCACTAAACAATCTCACTCAAAAGCATTTGCCAACATGATTAAAAAAATACATCAAATGATATCATGTTGGAAGCCATCACATTTGTAGAAGTAATTTGACTGACATACACAAGGGAGGGTGTGACCCGACGTAGCATCCTGAGATGGTGTTTACGTGCGGTAGGGAGGCTATTTAATTTCCACTCCTCCTAGCATCATCATCCGGCAGGTTCTCGTTTAGTATCAAGAGGTTGGGAGACCCCGTAACAAACTGTCTTGGGAATGGCAGACAATAGCGCTAACCACTACACCATGAGGTCATCCGTTACATCAGCTACACACGTACAATCACAATCCACAGATTAAAGCACTCATATATCGAGCATTTGACAGTAAATGATAGGAAACCAGTCCAGAACATACAAACGTCAAAGTAAAGGCAAGATCATTTTTAAGAGACCACCTTGTGGTGTGGTAGTTAGCATTCTTGGATGTCGACCCGGAGATCCGGATTCGATTTCCGGCTCTGCTAAGAAATTTAATACTGGTCTGAGAGCTGGAACGAGGTACACTCACCCTCGTGACGGAAATCTGAGAAGAAGTGGGTTCGATTTCCATCTCAGCCATCTTGGAAGTGGTTTTCCGTGGGTTCCCACTTCTACTCCAGGCAAATGCCAAAATGGTTAATAACTTAAGGCCATGGCCGTCTCCTTCCCAATCTTCATCTGAATTACAAATATGCACAAAAATACAGCCATCACACTTCCACAGGTATTCAGACAAATTCCACACACCCAAGAGCACGGGGCTACATGACCATGGTGTTGCAAAGCCCTTCAATCAACAGCATATTTTCTTTTGTGATAAAAATAGGCTTATGAAATCACATTTTGTGTGTGTGTGTGTATGTGTGTGTCCCTAACAAAATCTAAACGGCTGGAGCGATTTCAATTAAACTCGGTAAGGTCATAGTATTATTTCGTCCGACCCCAACCGCGCGCTTCAAATTTTATTATGTCTTACCAATCCAACATGGCGGCTATGCGAAATATTTCACCGGCATTATCTCCGAAACTATGACTGATGTCACCCTGAAATTTTGTACGGTGATAAAGGGCACTACTAGAAATACATCTATGTTACTTTCAATAATTTGTTAAGTAGAAAACGAACATGGTGGCCAAGCGATTTAACCAGCCAAACGCAGTGAAATATGGTACAGGAAATGTTTATACACATCGTAATGGACTGACATCTAATTTACTGTAGTTCAATTGTTTACATAACTTCAAGATGGTGGCTGTGCGGAATGTTAAAATTAAGTTTTTATTTCTTGTGTCCTAATCATGAGATCGAAGTCAAAGTTTGAATAACGAACCTATGCAGTAATCGTCATCTAATAGTAGGCCTACATAATTCTATGACCTACATATAAAAAATCCAACGTGGCGACCGTCCGAAATATTTTGACGGTTCTCAATATCTACTAATTTATCACAGCAATCAAACTGAAATGTTGTCTGTTGATAGGGGCAATTTATATATGTAGGATATATGAAAATGAAAATCCACAGCCTGCTTCCAGTCTCCGACCGGGTCAGGAATGGAATGAATGAAGCCCCCATCTAGCGGCGAGGATATGAACTGTGCCGGCTGCCGAGGCCTGACGCACTCCTCTGGGGCAATGATTAAATGAATGACAGATGAAATGAAATGAGAGTGGAGAGTGTTGCTGGAATGAAATTTTGACAGGGAAAACCGGAGTACCCGGAAAAAAACCTGTGTGCCTCCGTTTTGTCCAGCACAGATGTCACCGGGATTTGAACCACGGATCCAGCGGTGAGAGGCCGGCGTGCTGCCGCCTAAGTCACGGAGGCTTCATATGTAGGATATATGAAAATAGGCTATTTAGTTCTTCATGGAACTACTGTACTTGTGATAGTGGCGGGCGGTATCAGCGTTGCACAACGGCTAAATTTTTCTCAGGGATATAACATTGAGTTTTGAAAAGTAAATATTAACGTACCGTATTTTACATTTTTTTCACTTTATGTGCAAAAGGATTGACAGTTAAGCCCTGTAATACCTGATAATGTGAAGCTCAAGCTATGACCGAGATACTCCTATCCGAGCGCGCGTTCTATGGTCTCTTGGGGGGTGTATTGAGACTCTGGGCCCAGAGGTCCTGGGTCGATTCCCCAGCTGTGCCATCCTAGAAGTGGTTTTCCATGGTTGCCCACTTCTACTACTGGGGAATCCCGGAATGGCTCCTAAGTTGGAAGCTCGGTCGCCTCCTTTTCCATCCTAGTCTCAATTACAAATACACACACTACTACTACAGATACCACAATAACACCCCTTATCAGACAAGTTCTAGTTACAGTCCTGATGATAACGTTGTCCAAGCTCCTAAAATGAAACAGCTACGTATTCAGATAAACCAGCGGTACCAACTACCTCTCACTTGTGATGCAAGAGAGGCCTGGTGGTACCAACTACCCCTCATTTGTGATGCAAGAGAGGACCAGTGGTACCAAGTGCCTCTCCCTTGTGATGGAAGAGAGAACCCGTGGTACCAACTACCTCTCACTGTGATAGAAGAGAGATATCAGTGGTACCAAGTGCCTCTCCCTTGTGATGGAAGAGAGAACCCGTGGTACCAACTACCTCTCACTGTGATAGAAGAGAGAGATCAGTGGTACCAAGTGCCTCTCCCTGGTTATGGAATTGAGGACCAGTGGTACCAACAACGGATGGAAGGGACCAACTCACCTGGCTGAGCATGGCCGTGTTGTCATCGTAACAGCGGTCCACAGTGACGACGGGAAAGCCGGGTTGTTCCGTCCAGGACTTGACATAGCTTACTGTGTCCACGTTGGGCAGCATAGAGCCATCAGCTTCCACCTGGGCCCGCAGATGTTCGATCAAGTGATCAGGTGTCACTGTGTTGAACTCCCTGCAAGAAGATGCGAGTTATTTAAATGCCGCACTTATGGGTCCAGAGTAAAGATTGTCTGATATAGATTTAGGTATTAGGAAGTCATTTTTGAAAGCCTTTGTCTGGAGCGTGGCGCTCTATGGAAGTGAAACTTGGACTATTGGTGCAGCAGAAAAGAGGAGAATTGAAGCATTTGAAATGTGGTGTTACAGGAGAATGATGAAGATCAGATGGGTAGATAGGGTTACAAACAAAGAGGTATTAAGGCGAGTGGGAGAGAAGAGATGTTTCTGGCGACTGCTAATGAAGAGAAGAGATAGGTTGGTAGGACACATACTAAGACACCCAGGAATAGCAAGCTTAGTTATGGAAGGAAGGGTCGAGGATAAGAACTGTAGGGGTAGACCAAGGTTAGAATATGTTAAACAGATTGCCTCGGATGTAGGGTGTGGTAGCTATGTAGAAATGAAACGATTAGCTCAGGACAGGGTGGCATGGAGAGCTGCATCAAACCAGTCAAAAGACTGAAGACTCAAACAACAACAGTAAAGATTCATTCCGTTTCAGGATCGGAATCACATGTGTTCTTACTATACAGAACCCTATTTCAATTTCAGTATTCCGTGAACTCTCACATAAAATACTCCATTTACTGCGAACAACTTTGTGGTCTGTCGATTCCTCGTTCAGTAATACAGCCCAGGACATGCAAGTGATGGTTGGTTCCTCAGTTTAGGGGCTGCGACAATGCGGTCATGTAGCCTCATGTACTTTGCGTGTGTGTAGAATCTGTTTGATAACCGGTGTTAATTGTGATGGCTGTATTAGTGTGTGTTATCTGTTTTAATTCAAGTAAGGACTGCAGACGATAGTTTAAGTAGCCTAGTTCCTACTTTTGCTACCAAATGCTACCGTCCACGACACCTAATTAGCGGACTTTGCTACTAGAGGCCATCGCAGTCAGCACCTGACGACGAACGTTGGAACTAATATAGCGTTGTCAATTCTAATCTACAAATTTTGGCTTGAAATGTAGTTAGTGGAAAGGTTCTTTTTCATACCATAAATCTATGACATGGGACCGCCGGCTTTACTTCCCCTTCGAAGGAAGGCATACTGAGTGATTTTTAACGTTCTTAAAAAACCCGACGACTTCGGCTGGGCTTGAATCCGTGATATTGGACATATACGTTCAGAATGCTACCAACTACGCCACCGAAGCCGCCTATTTCAGAGTGATATCAGGAAAGAATTCATTGTAAGTAGGTGCGAGTTGATACCAAGCTTGGTTGCGTATTCGGAACGACAGTAAAACAACAACAACAATAACTAACTAACCGTGGACAAATGCTTTACAGATATTCTCTGAGCTTTCACAACAAACCATCGCAATGAAAATTAGATTATTCAAAATATACAAATTTAGCAGTTTGATCTCATGAGACTACTTTCAATTCAATGAAAAAAGTAGGCTAAAATAACTGTCTGTTAGGTAATCAGCCACAGCGCGCCGTAACTGTGTTCGTTAAATCGTGCACCACGGTCGTGAGGGCAGTTGCAACAAGTCCGGAGATCTGCGCTGACAACGGCTATTCTTAGTGTGGTTTTTCCCGGGGTTTCCCACATTCCCTCAAGGCAAATGCCGGGATAGTACCTTACTTCAAGTCCCAGAGCACAAACCTAATTCCTGTCCCTGCTACAGTCACCACAGAAATACAGGTTATCAAACAAGCTCAACACACAGCCAACTACATGGAGCTGATGACCATGATGTTCCAAACCCCTTAAATGAAGTAACAACAACAACAAGGTAGTCAGCCCTGAGGCTGGTTGGATCATCAAAAAGCATCGCCGTAGGTTATGTGGTAAAACTATAAAGGAGAGAAAAACACTGCTTTAATGAAGCGCACCAGGTAAGATGAGGAGTGAGGTAGTTTGCTATTGCTTTCCTCATCTAGAAAACGCCATAATAATTTATAAATACTTTTAATATTAAGCCTGTAAGTTTTATTAACAAACGTAACACAATGAAATGCCGGCCCCGTGGTGTTGGAGTAGCGCGCCTGCTTTTCACCCGGAGGCCCCGGGTTCGATTCCTGGCTCCGTCAGGGATTTTAGAAACTGATGTGAGGACTGGAACAGGGTGCGCTCAGCCTCGTGAGGACAATTGAGTAGCTGTCCGACAGTGAGGCAGCGCTCCGATCACGAAAACCAAGATTAACGGTCGAGGGGACCCATGCGCTGACCATGCATCACCCCAATATCTGCAGGCCAAATGGCTGGGCAGCGGTCGCCCTTCATGGGCTGTAGTGCCAGGGGTTATTAAGTCACAAATAAATCAACATAAACTGCTGGCACCTAATTTTAATAATAATATGTTTATTGCAGCAAAATTGCCAGTACAAATGCTATGAGTAGAAAGGATTGGAAGGAGGAGAATTAGCATCTTAGACATCTTGTCACAAGGCTTGTGGTGCATGGTTTCCACCATAAGTTATGCCGAACAGAGAGATTCCATGACCCATGCGCGACCTGTATATGTCGTCTCTGTGGAGAGTTATGTGACAGATATCATGTCGTTACCAGTGTTGCCAATTTGGTGTTTTCAGCACCAGCACTGGTGTTTCTGAAGTTCGTCTGGTGCCAGAAATGTTCTAATAGCGCCATAGCAAAAAACTGGTGTTATTTCAATAAAGCCAGTGCCAAATCTGGTACTTAACGGATTTTTTCATGAAATTGTCCCCTATGACAAATAAGTAAATCCTGGAAGCCATGTAATAGTTTTAATAAAGTAAATCAATTAAGAAAGGCAATGTTCAGCCTTACACGTGTCAAAATCAACACTCCAACAGGGGAAGTCCCTGAAATTCTCATTCGCGTGCATAAGTGCAACATGCAGGGCTCAGTGCAAGTGCACTTGTACAAATAATCGACCTATCATCAATTTTCTTCCGAGCTCTTCATGCGAAGGAAGTTTATGTACTCTCGCTCCCTCACTCTAATGCAGATGTAGGGAGAATGATTAGCCAAGTTAAATTGGTGAAAACAAAGCAAAGAAATCGAATGAAAGTTCAAAATTGCATTCCATTCTGTGTGTGCGATTTGGACTAAAAACAGAGGGAAAATGCTATCACGACTACGAACTTCCGAAGGATATAATAGTGGCCAAAATTGGAAGTATGCAGAGCTACAGCAGTACTACACCTTCCTGCTCTAAAGATGTAATAGCGGTAGCAGGTTCCGTAAGTGAAGAAGACGATTTTTAATGAACGAAATGTAAGTAATAAGCCGTTTATATATTTATAATTTTTGGTGTTTTTCTAGTGTTTTGAATCATAGAGTCCAGCTGGTGCTTTTCTAGTGCTTTAAAGTATAGGGTTTAGTTCTTTCCCATTTCAGGATTTGGCAACACTGGTCGTTACTTGTACAGAAAGATTTGTATCATTGATCAAGTTTTGTTGTGATTAGTGTTTATGTTAATTTGGCACCTAATTTTGTAAAGATATTTCATTACCCATGAGTTACTTCGCCAAGAGTTTTGAAGATGAAATATCGCTCAGTCCGTGTATTATTGCCTTAGTTTTAAAACTGTGCTTTCTTTGACATTCTATCAAAGTGTAAGAAAACTTGTTTGGGATGAGGAAGTACCAAGGAAAAGCAAAGAGATAATGTATAAAGTGTACTACGTATCCATATTGACTTATGCAGCTGAGACTTGGACCTTGACAAGCAGGCAAGAGAGTAGAATCCAAGCCAGTGAAATGAAATTCCTTAGAAGTATGATAGGAAAGACAAGGAAAGACAGAGTGAGAAATGAAGATGTTTGGACAGAAGTTGGGATGAGAAAACTAAATGAGAGAATTGAGAAGAATAAACTAAGGTGGTTTGGACATGTAAAGAGGAAGGAGGAAAATAGAATACCGTACCAAGACAGATAATGGAGGTAAAGTGCAAGGGTAAGAAAGCAAGAGGAAGACCTAGAACAAGGTGGATCGATTCAGTGAAGAACAGCGTGAGAAAAAGAAATCTGGACTTGGACAAGATCGTGGAAGAGGAATGGTGGAATGAAAGAGGAAGGTGGAGAAGTGCCATACATATCCCGACCCGGTAGGAGCTGGATAAGGGGAAATGATGATGATTATTAACTTTCTTTGAATCATTCTCTAATGAACTCAGGTTTGTTTTATTTTCTAAAGGGGAGGGTAGGGGCGCTATGTTGAATTTCTCCTGGGGCCCTTATGGTCAATACAACACAACGCACTTTCCTTCTTCTTTTAAAATACAGGGACGTACGGTATTCTCCTACCTGTTCTGTTCAATTCAAGTGATAGAAGCAATTTTTCAGTGTTGCCTACGAGGAGGATATATGGTTGCCTAGTTCTATTAAAGAAAGCTTTTTAATCGGTCAACACGAATTGTGCTTAATTACATTAGGCGGGAAAACAAGCCTGAAAGAAATAAGATATTTAGTAAATGTAAATAGTATGCCTCCGTGGCTTAGGCGGCAGCACGCCGGCCTCTCACCGCTGAGTCCGTGGTTCAAATCCCGGTCACTCCATGTGAGATCTGTGCTGGACAGAACGGAGGCAGACAGGTTTTTCTCCGGGTACTCCGGTTTTCCCTGTCAAAATTTCATTCCAGCAACACTCTCCACTATCATTTCATTTCATCTGTCATTCATTTAATCATTGCCCCAGAGGAGTGCGTCAGGCCTCGGCAGCCGGCACAGTTCATATCCTCGCCGCTAGATAGGGGCTTCATTCATTCCATTCCTGACCCGGTCGGAGACTGGAAGCAGGCTGTGGATTTTCATTTCAGTAAATGTAAATACTGTTTTCCTGCCTAATGTAACGGGACAAAATTTGTGTTGACCGACTGGAAAGCTCCCTTTCTTCTTTTTAGCCTATTTTCATTTTATGAAAAGATAGGCTTATGAGATCACCTTTTGTCCGTGTGTCTGTCTGTGTGTGCGTGTGTGTGTCCCTCCCTAATAACTTCTAAACGGCTGGAGCGATTTCAATGAAACTCGGTAAGATCATAGCACCATTCTGGCCAACCCCGACAGAGCCCTTCAAATTTTATTGTGTCTCACCAATCCAACATGGCGGCTGTGCGAAATATTTCACCAGCTTTCAGTATCTCCGAAACTATTACAGATATCACCCTGAAATTTTGTACGGTGATAAAGGGAACTATTAGAAGTTCACCTATGAGACTTTCAAAAAACCTGGTAACTACAAAACCAACATGGTGGCCAAGTGAAGTTGAGACTTTTAAATAGACTTTTCTCCCGATTTAACCATCCAAACGTAATGAAAAATGGTACAGGAAATTTTTATACACATTGTAATGCACTGGCATCTAAATTAGTTCGATTGTTTACATAACCTCAAAATGGCGGCTGTGCGATATATTTAACTGACATTCAATATCTCCGAAACTATTTATGATATCACCCTGAAATTTTGTACGGTGATAAAAGGCACTGCTACAAGTTTATCTATGTAACTTTCAAACACCTGTATAGTACAAAACTAACAATGCGGCCAAGCGAATTTGAAACTTTCTAATAGACTTTTCTCGTGGTTTAACCATCTGAGTGCAGTTAAATGTGGTACAGTATATGATTATACATATTGTAATGCACTGGCATCTAATTTAGTTCAATTGTTTACATAACTTCAAGATGGCGGCTGTGCCAAATTTCAAAATTAAGTTTTTATTTCTTGTGTCATAATCATGTGATCGAAGTGAAAGTGTGAATAATGAAGCTACGCAATAATTTTCCTTTAATGGTACTTAACTCTATGGCCTATACATAGGCTATAACAATCCAAAATGGCGAGCATCCGAAATATTTTGACGGTTCTCAATATCTACGAATCTTTTACAGCAATCAAACTGTTTTTTTTTAATGTTCATAGAGGCTATGAACATAAGTTCACCTATAGGACATTCAGTAACCTGGTGAGCACAAATACAACATGGCGGTGACGTGAAGTATAAATATTTAAATGGACGTTTCTCGTGATTTAACCATCCGAGGGCAGTGAAACTTTGCACGTTAAATGCTTATACAGATTTTAATCCACTGGCATCTAATTTATTTCAATTGTTTTCATAACCATAAGATGGCAGCTGTGCGAAATTTTTAAATCTCGTTTTTACTTCTTGTGTCCTAATCATGCGATTGAAGTCTGAATACCACACGTATACAATAATCTTCATATAATAGTACATAAATAAAAATCCAACCTGGCGACCATCTGAAATATTTAGACGGTTCTCAATATCTACGAATCTATCACAAGAATCAAAATGAAATTTTGTATGTTGATAGAGGCAATTAACATGAGTAGGATATATGAAAATAGGCTGTATAGTTCTTCACAGAACTACTTGTTTTCGATGATGCCTTCTATGGACCACGCCTCAATTTCAATTCTTCACTGTTGTTTTCTCTCTTCCCGATATTTGGAAAGCTTTCTTTAACCCTTTATGGGATAGTGGTCTTTATATTAACCACCTGTCATAAGGACAGTTTATGCTTTCAAAGGTGATGATGGTTGAATCTTTCAGCCCAATTTCAGAGAATTTTCATGCCGAAGTATTAGTATTTCTTAAAATCAAATATTATATAGGCCTACGTATTGTAACCTTCACAGTTTACAAGGGATCGAAAACCCTTACTTTCAGGACGTACGATTTTCTTAATCGTCCATATATTTTTATTTGATGCCTTTTTATGTTTTATAATTATTTAATGTAGTGTATAATATAATGTGATTGGTTTCCGATTAATTTGTTTACGTTTTAAGTTATTGCAATGAGCAGGATCTGAGTCAAGGTATATTCGAATATTTTAGCACTGGAATATTGTTCATTTCAAAAGCCTGGAATTGTGTTCAGTAACCAGGAAGTAGACTTGTTGTTGTAGATGGGTTTTTCGGTCGCCCGCCTGTGTGCATGGTGACTCATAGGTAAGAGGCTCGGCAACCCTGTGCTAGAGGTGTGTCTGGAGGTATTTTGGAGACCAGAGAGCTGCTACGTATACGGTCATATTTTGTTTTGTGATAGGACTTGTCGAGGCAGTGGAGATTGACTCTTTTCGTGGACCTTGTGTAGGGCGGTGAACTCATTTTGTGAACTCCGTGTGAGGAGGACTCATTTTTCGAACCGCGTGTAGTGCGGCGGTAATCATTCTTCGGGACTCCGTGAGGGAGGAGTACTTGTAATTTGGACTTGTGTGATTTTGTGGAGAAGGAAGTATTTCAGAAGACCACAAGTTGTGTTCGAGGTTCAATTACTGAGTTGTTGGCTATACATTCTCTAGGGAATTATGAGCCTAGTTTCAAACAAATCGCCAAGATTGTTTGTCTCGAACCGCATGAAGTATTGTAAACTAACGTCTGTATACCGAAATTCTGTGACCATAGCGGTAAATTGTTAGACAACAAATACTAGTGAAATTTGCTATGTATTGCTAAATTCAGGAGCGAACAAAGTGCGATAATCCAACACACGGATTTAAATAATTTTTGTATAATCAGATCCACGAAGCAATTTAAGTCGTTGGATGCTGACCATTAAAGTAACAATGTGCATAATCTTCATAATTGAGAGACTTGCGTGTGAAACATATAGTAATTGTGCTGCGAGTAAGTAGGACTGATTCTTTGGGAGCAACTAACCCCAGAACTAACCCCAGAGTTACGTCGCCACACCTGAAGTCAACGCCTGTAAGTACCAGTCATCATTATTCCTGAGGGTCATCTATATTATGTCATAAGGGTGCCTGTGTATATGATAGGGAGTGTAAATTAGTCTGTACGACGAGGATCCTGCGGTTGTGTATTTCATGTCTGGTATCAGGATATATTGTAAATTTTACTAGATCTCTGGTGCTTTTATTTATGAGGTAACCAGTGTAGTTAAGAGTGAATGTTCATTGCTGTTGCTTATACCGTACAGGTGTTTAAACTCCACACACCCCGTGTAGCCGGTTAGTTACAGTATCTACTTGACGTAATGTGCTGGATAAAATTAAAAATAAATATAACTAAGAACATTAACAATTAAAGTGTAACAAATAAATAAATATAGAAATAAAAATAATAAAAATAAAATTACAATAATAAAAGAAATATAAAAATGAAAATAATAAACATAACTATAAAAATATTAAAATAATTGTAAATATATATTTTTTATTATCAAAATTAAATCTAGAAGAACATTAATTAAAAACGAAAAGTAAATATATAAACATTAACATTAGAGAAACAAAAACAATAATAATAATAATAATAATATTAATAATAATAATAATAATAATAATAATAATAATAATAATAATAATAATAATTAAAATGAATTATAATGTAAAAACACATAAAAATAAAAAATAGTTTTTGCGCTATAAATGGTTATTATTAATAATAATAATAATAATAATAATAATAACAATTAGGGCCCGGATTTTGATGACATGTCATCTTTTTCTGAGCTGTCTAAATCAATGCTGAGGTACATAGGAACTCCGGACGGACCACCTCGTCTTCAAATATGTCATTTTTATTTTGCATCTTTTTGCATTTTTTGCTATTTTTCCATTTTAAGAGCATTTTTTTAAGTTTGGTAGATTTTTTGGCCTTTTCTTAGAGATATCGGCCTTTTAAGGTCATTTTTTCTTCAATTTAATCATATCACAGCTTTACATGAGGGAGTTACGTGTCTCAGAGTTAAGAAGAAGCTAGTAGCCGATACAAGATAATTTAAAATATTGAAATATTGATTTCATTTCCTTAATCAACCTGGTGGAAACTAGTCTTAGCAACAATCGTGGCAAAATTACTGCGGGTATTGCATCAAAACTGAAAAAAGTGCTGGACAAAAACCCCGGGTATGAAACATTATGCAAAATCTCAGACATTCTTTCAGGTGAAAACTACTGCATGGGTGGGATTGAGGAGGATTTAGCAGCAAACGACCTTCCTCACTTCAAGTACGCTCCGATCACATCAGTTGATGTTGAACGCAGCTTTCCGAGATATAAAAACTTGTTGCCTGATAACCGCAGAACATTTACATTTGGCAACATCAAAATGACATTCGTAGTGCAGCGCAACTCAGACTAAAGTGAACATAAACCTTTTGTTAAGTGCTAGGAATCTATTTTGATTGACTTTTCAGTTTGAGCTTAAGATGACATTTTTTAATTATTGGCGAGTTAATTATTATAAGACCAAAAGCTGTACCCGGCATGCATTGCAATGCCAATCAAAGAAAGTGTTGGCGTTGAAATTCTGTTTCTTGAAGTGCTTTTGGATACACAACATGTTTTTCAATTTCCGTTAACTGCCTCTAAGCTATCGTAAAATGGATTTTCTAATTTAGAACCATTCGTGGGAGCCTGCACAACAACTTTCAAAAGTTTCATCGCAATCGCATGAATGGCATATGAACGTATACGGGATTTTGTTTGAACGATTCGTGCGCTGTCACTCATTTGTTGATTCTAATTGTACGCTACCTATTGAGGAATGGATTTACTGTACTAAGTCGAAACCCTACCCTGGCGTGTAAACAATAACTCATCAAGGTTTCATCACAATCGAAGAAGGTTATATGAACGCATATGGGATTTTGTTGAAACGCTTCACGCGTCGTCACCCATTTGTTGCATATACTGGTGCGCTACCTATTGTGAAATGGATTTTTAAGTCGAAACCCTTCCCTGGCGTGTACACAATAACTCATCAATTTTTCATCGCAATCGGATGAATGGTATATGCTCGTATACGTGGTTTTGTTTAAACGATTCGTGCCCTGTCACTCATTTATTGAATCTACTCGTGCGCTACCTATTGAGAAATGTATTACTAAGTCAAAGCCCTTCCCTGGCGTGTACACAATAACTCATCAAGGTTTCATCGCAATCGAAGAAGGTTATATGAACGCAATAGGGGATTTTGTTGAAACGCTTCGCGCGTCGTCATCCATTTGTTGCATCTACTCTTGCGCTACTTATTGTGAAATTGATTTACTAAGTCCCCTTCCCTGGCGGGTACAAAATAACTGATCAATGTTTCATCGCAATCGGATGAATAGTATATGAACGCATACCGGATTTTGTTTAAACGATTCGTGCCCCGTCACTCATTTGTTGAATCTACTCGTGCGCTACCTACTGTAAAATGTATTTACTAAGTTAGAAACCGTCACGTAAGCGTCCACAACATCTCACCTAAGTTTCATCGCTATCGGACTAATGGGATATGAACACACAGGGGAGTGTATTGAAACGCTCCGCGTGTCGTCGTTCATTTGTCGAATCTACTCGTGTGCTACCTACTGTGAAATGTATTTACTGAGCCAGAAACCTTCCTTGGAGTGTCCGCCATATTTCACCCAAGTTTCACCGCTAACGGCAGAATGGTATATGACCTTATACGGGACTTTGTTGAAACGCTTCGCGCGTCGTCCCTCATTTGTTGAATCCACTTGTGCGCTGCCTATTGTATAGTGGATTTACTAAGCCAGAAACCTTCCATGAAGTGTACACAACATCTCACCCAAGTTTCATAGCTATCGGACGAATGGTATATGAATGCATACGGGACATGGTTGAAACGCTTCGCGTGTCGTCGCTCATTTGTTGATTCTACTCTTGCGATACTTATTTTAATATCGATGTACTCAGCCAGAAACCTTCCCTGGAGTGTACACAACATCTCACCCAAGTTTCATCGCAATCGGATGAATGGTACGTGAACGTATACGGGACGTTGTCGAAACGCTTCGCGCGTAGTCACTCATTTGTTGAATCTAAACGTGCGCTTCGTATTGTAAAATGGATTGACTAAGCCAGAAACCTTTCCTGGAGTGTACACAACAATTCACCAAGGATTTATCACTGTCAGACGAATAGTATATGACCTTATACGAGACTTTGTTGAAACGCTTCGCGTGTCATCGCTCATTTGTTGAATCTACTGCTGCGCTACCTATTGTAAAATGGATGTACTAAGCCAGAAACCTTCCCTGGAGTGTACAGAACAGCTCACCCAAGTTTCATCTCTATCGGATGAATGGTATATGACCTTATATGGGACTTTGTTGAAAAACTTCGCGCGTCGTCGCTCATTTGTTGATTCTGCTCCTGCTCTTCCTATTTTTAAAGGGATTTACTAAGCCAGAAACCTTCCCTGGAGTGCACACATCTCAGCCTAGTTTCATCGCTATCGGACGAATGGTATATGAACGCATACGTGACTTTGTTGAAATGCTTCGCGCGTCGTAGCTCATTTGTTGAATCTACACGTGCGCTGCCTATTGTAAAGTGGATTTACTAAGCCAGAAAATTTCCCTGAAGTGTACACAACATTTTACGCAAGTTTCATAGCTATCGGACGAATGGTATATAAATGCATACGGGACTTTTTTGAAACACTTTGCGTGTCGTCGCTCATTTGTTGAATCTACTCGTGCGCTATCTACTGTGAAATGTATTCACTAATTTTGAAACCTTCACGTAAGTGTATACAACATCTCACCCAAGTTCATCGCTATCGGACGAATGGTATATGAACACATACGGGACTTGTTTGAAACGCTTCGCGCATCGTCACTCATTTGTTGAATCTACGCGTGCGCTACCTATTAAAAAATGGATTTACTAAGTCGGAAACCTTCCTTGGAGTGTACTCAACATCTCACCCAAGTTTCATCGCAATCGGATGAATGGTATATGAACGCATAGGAGACATACCCACAGACATACCCACAGACAAACTATCACGTTACATTGATTTTTATACAAGCTGTACCCGGCATGCGTTGCAATGCCAATCAAAGAAAGTGTTGGCGTTGAAATTCTGTTTCTTGAAGTGCTTTTGGATACACAACATGGTTTTCAATTTCCGTTAACTGCCTCTAAGTTATCGTAAAATGGATTTTCTAATTTAGAATCAATCGTGGGAGCGTGCACAACAACTTTCAAAAGTTTCATCGCAATCGGATGAATGGCATATGAACGTATACGGGATTTTGTTTGAACGATTCGTGCGCTGTCACTCATTTGTTGATTCTACTCGTACGCACCTATTGAGAAATGTATTACTAAGTGGAAGCCCTTCCCTGGCGTGTACACTATAACTCATCAAGGTTTAATCGCAATCGAAGAAGGTTATATGAACGCAATAGGGGATTTTCTTGAAACGCTTCGCGCGTCGTCACACATTTGTTGCATCTACTCTTGCGCTACTTATTGTGAAATGGATTTACTAAGTCGAAACCCTTTCCTGGCGTGTACACAATAACTGATCAATTTTTCATCGCAATCGGATTAATAGTATATGAACGCAAACAGGATTTTATTTAAACGATTCGCGCCCCGTCACTCATTTGTTGAATCTACTCGTGCGCTACCTACTGTAAAATGTATTTACTAAGTTAGAAACCGTCACGTAAGTGTCCACAACATCTCACCCAAGTTTCATCGCTATCGGACTAATGGCATATGAAGACATAGGGGACTGTATTGAAACGCACCGCGTGTCGTCGTTCATTTGTCGAATCTACTCGTGTTTTACCTACTGTGAAATGTATTTACTAAGCCAGAAACCTTCTTTGGAGTGTCCAACATATTTCACCCAAGTTTCACCGCTAACGGCAGAATGGTATATGACCTTATACGGGACTTTGTTGAAACGCTTCGCGCGTCGTCCCCCATTTGTTGAATCTACTTGTGCGCTGCCTATTGTGTAGTGGATTTACTAAGCCAGAAACCTTCCATGAATTGTACACAACATCTCACCAAAGTTTCATAGCTATCGGACGAATGGTATATGAATGCATACGGGACTTGTTTGAAACGCTTCGCGTGTCGTCGCTCATTTGTTGATTCTACTCTTGCGCTACGTATTGTAATATGGATGTACTCAGCCAGAAACCGTCCCTGGAGTGTACACAACATCTCACCCAAGTTTCATAGCAATCGGATGAATGGTATGTGAACGTATACGGGACGTTGTCGAAACGCTTCGCGCGTAGTCACTCATTTGTTGAATATAAACGTGCGCTTCGTATTGTAAAATGGATTAACTAAGCCAGAAACCTTTCCTGGAGTGTACACAACAATTCACCAAACATTCATCACTATCAGAGGAATGGTATATGACCTTATACGGGTCTTGGTTGAAACGCTTCGCGTGTCATCGCTCATTTGTTGTATCTACTGGTACGCTACCTATTGTAAAATGGATGTACTAAGCCAGAAACCTTCCCTGGAGTGTACACAACATCTCACCCAAGTTTCATGGCTATCGGATGAATGGTATATGACCTTATATGGGACTTTGTTGAAACGCTTCGCGCGTCGTCGCTCATTTGTTGATTCTACTCGTGCTCTACCTATTTTTAAAGGGATTTACTAAGCTAGAAACCTTCCCTGGAGTGCACACAAAATCTCAACCTATTTTCATCGCTATTGGACGAATGGTATATGAACGCAAACGTGACTTTGTTGAAATGCTTCGCGCGTCGTAGCTCATTTGTTGAATATACTCGTGCGCTGCCCATTGTAAAGTGGATGTACTAAGCCAGAAAATTTCCCTGCAGTGTACACAACATTTTACGCAAGTTTCATAGCTATCGGACGAATGGTATATGAATGCATACGGGACTTTGTTGAAACGCTTTGCGTGTCGTCGTTCATTTGTTGAATCTACTCGTGCGCTATCTACTGTGAAATGTATTCACTATATTTGAAACCTTCACGTAAGAGTGCACAACATCTCACCCAAGTTTCATCGCTATCGGACGAATGGTACATGAACACATACGGGACTTTGTTGAAATGCTTCACGCATCGTCGCTCATTTGTTGAATCTACGTGTGCGCTACCTATTGTAAAATGGATTTACTAAGTCAGAAACCTTCCTTGGAGTGTACTCAACATCTCACCCAAGGTTCATCGCAATCGGACGAATAGTATATGAACGCATAGGAGACATACCCACAGACATACAGACAAACTATCACGTAACATTGATTTATATATATACAAGCTGTCCGGCATGCGTTGCAATGCCAATCAAAGAAAGTGTTGGCGTTGAAATTCTGTTTCTTGAAGTGCTTTTGGATACACAACATGTTAACTGCCTCTAAGCTATCGTAAAATGGATTTTCTAATTTAGAACCATTCGTGGAAACGTACACAACAACTTTCAAAAGGTTCATCGCTGTCACTCATTTGTTGAATCTACTCGTACGCTACCTGTTGTGAAATGGATTTACTAAGTCGAAACCCTTCCCTGGCGTGTACACAATAACTCATCAATGATTCATCGCAATCGGATGAATTGTATATGCACGTATACGGGGTTTTGTTTAAACGATTCGTGCGCTGTCACTCATATGTTGAATCTACTCGTGCGCTACCTATTGAGAAATGTATTACTAAGTCGAAGCCCTTCCCTGGCGTGTACACAATAACTCATCAAGGTTTCATCGCAATCGAAGAATGTTATATGAACGCAATAGGGGATTTTGTTGAAACGCTTCGCGCGTCGTCACCCATTTGTTGCATCTACTCTTGCGCTACTTATTGTGAAATGGATTTACTAAGTCCCCTTCCCTGGCGGGTACACAATAACTGATCAATGTTTCATCGCAATCGGATGAATAGTAGACCTATATGAACGCATACCTGATTTTGTTTAAACGATTCGCACTCCGTCACTCATTTGTTGAATCAACTAGTGCGCTACCTATTGTAAAATGTATTTACTAAGTTAGAAACCGTCACGTAAGTGTCCACAACATTTCACCCAAGTTTCATCGCTATCGGACTAATGGGATATGAAGACATAGGGGACTGTATTGAAACGCTCCGCATGTCGTCGTTCATTTGTCGAATCTACTCGTGTGCTACCTACTGTGAAATGTATTTACTAAGCCAGAAACCTTCCTTGGAGTGTCCACCATATTTCACCCAAGTTTCACCGCTAATGGCAGAATGGTATATGACCTTATACGGGACTTTGTTGATACGCTTCGCGCGTCGTCCCTCATTTGTTGAATCAACTTGTGCGCTGCATATTGTATAGTGGATTTACTAAGCCAGAAATTTTCCATGACGTGTACACAACATCTCACCCAAGTTTCATAGCTACGGACGAATGGTACATGAATGCATACGGGACTTGGTTGAAACGCTTCGCGTGTCGTCGCTCATTTGTTGATTCTACTCTTGCGCTACATATTGTAATATGGATGTACTCAGCCAGAAACCTTCCCTGGAGTGTACACAACATCTCACCCAAGTTTCATCGCAATCGGATGAATGGTACGTGAACGTATACGGGACGTTGTCGAAACGCTTCGCGCGTAGTCACTCATTTGTTGAATATAAACGTGCGCTTCGTATTGTAAAATGGATTTACTTAGCCAGAAACCTTTCCTGGAGTGTACACAACAATTCACCAAACATTTATCACTATCAGACGACTGGTATATGACTTTATACGGGACTTTGTTGAAACGCTTCGCGTGTCATCGCTCATTTGTTGAATCTACTGGTGCGCTACCTAGTGTAAATTGTATGTACTAAGCCAGAAACCTTCCCTGGAGTGTACACAAAATCTCAGCCTAGTTTCATCGCTATCGGACGAATGGTATATGAACGCAAACGTGACTTTGTTGAAATGCTTCGCGCGTCGTAGCTCATTTGTTGAATCTACTCGTGCGCTGCCTATTGTAAAGTGGATGTACTAAGCCAGAAAATTTCCCTGCAGTGTACACAACAATTTACGCAAGTTTCATAGCTATCGGACGAATGGTATATGAATGCATACGGGACTTTGTTGAAACGCATTGCGTGTCGTCGCTCATTTGTTGAATCGACTTGTGCGCTATCTACTGTGAAATGTATTCACTAATTTTGAAACCTTCACGTAAGTGTACACAACATCTCACCCAAGTTTCATCGCTATCGGACGAATGGTATATGAACACATACGGGACTTTGTTGAAATGCTTCGCGCATCGTCGCTCATTTGTTGAATCTACGCGTGCGCTACCTATTGTAAAATGGATTTACTAAGTCAGAAACCTTCCTTGGAGTGTACTCAACATCTCACCCAAGTTTCATCGCAATCGGACGAATGGTATATGAACGCATAGGAGACATACCCACAGACAGACAAACTATCACGTAACATTGATTTTTATATATATAGATAGATATATAGATTGTCTCCATTTTATAGTTCATTTTTCGAATTTTTAGGTCGTTTATTACAGTCATTTTTCAAATTTTAAAGTGCCTTTTTAAAACTTTTTTATGTTCGACCCTCACTATTATGTGTCAGAAAACTGGATCATAATGATGGTCATTATAACACTGTTTTTCATTATGATACAGTTTCTCCAGCCAATCAGAGCTCGTTCATTGACCAATTAGGTAACAATACCTTCGCACATGCCCTCAAAATCCAACATGTCGGACATAAACACAACATCGAACTATAATAAATTACCGACATGGAATACGCACCGTCCATATGTTCGCGTAAATAAACTGGCGAATATGAGACAAGAAATAGCACTGTACCTCAATATCACCAACAGTAATTTCTACTCAGCGCATTGTCTACAAACGACTCCGGTGACAATATTACTGAGGGGCGGCAGATGTAAACATATGGCCTGCATATGGCATTGCAAGCACACAGAGCGCATGCGACGGTCGTTCAGAGATCTTGAAAGACAGATATATCATACTTAGCGCTCGCTCACCGATCACAAAATTCAAGTGGTTGACTCAACAGATATTTATGAATATTTATGTTAAAACATATAATAAAGTTATAATTATCGTCGAACATAAACAGTCGTATGCAACTCGCCTATAATGGTAATTAAGACACTCGTATGGAAATTATAAAACTCGCATACGGTCGTTTTATAAACATACTCGTGTCTTAATTATAGCCATTATAGGCTCGTTGCATAATGTACTATTACGGCATCAACATCCTGGCCTTAATAATAATAATAATAATAATAATAATAATTATAATGTTGCGTGTTGCCGCGGGGCGGCAGGAGGCTCCCGGGGGGAGGGGCAGTGTGGCAGTCTAGTGGCCTTGGACAAACCCCGCAGGGGAAGGGAGAGAGTGCCCACACCCTCTCGGTTCCTCCCACGGCCATACATTAACAAAGCACTTGTGAGTCAGTGCGAGCCGGCCAGAGAATACGCGAAAATTCTGGATGTGGAACCAACCAGAACAGACTCAATGCGGCAATGGGTTGTGACATTCGAACTTTCCAGGACAGGGACTGATCTCATATAAACCAGCGAGCCGCGGCGAGGGAGTAGTGTATTGCAGTGTGTATGGGAGTGCATTGCACGGTGTATTGGGCAGTATTGGTCAGTGCTAGTGTGTACTGAAGTGTTGTTGAGTGAGTGCGTACGGAGCAGTACAGCGATTATTACTGGACGTCTACGGTAACAGAGAGGAAGCCTACCTGCCAGGGTGCAACTTTGAGTCAGGACTGTTAGTGCTTGGAGGTGTCGCGGTGCTTCGTGGAAGTCGTGGTCGTGGGATCGACACAGGACGAGCAAGAGCGCACAAGGAGCAGCAAGAGGACTCTGGAAGTAAGTGAAGTGGCAGTGGCAAGGCTGTAGAGAACCTGTGTAGACTGTACGTGTGAGTGTAAGCTGGAACACTGTAACGCCTCACAGACAGACAGAACATAAATGTGGAAACTAATAGTGACTAGCAGTGTTTTCTGAAGCTAGACTCAGTGTGTGTATGTGTGCGCACTGTGTATGTTTGTGGGCTGCAATAAAATTATATTTCTTTAAAGCAGTAATTGGTGTTTGTGCTTCGCCCACCGTAATCTAGTTAAAGGAAGTGCCACTGGGGGGTGGCACGTAACAATAATAATAATAATGCTCTGCTCAGTATATGAACTCACCTCTCAGCCACGTAACTCCTCAGCGCGTTCTGGAAGGTCTTCTCCGAGAGGCTGTGACTCAACATGCGCAGAATGGAGCCTCCTGTGGACCAGATAGGACAAAACATTACTAGTGTATTTACCCCTGAGCGTTGCGCATCACCGCCAGAGTCTGGAGATCGCAGTGCTGACAGCAGCGATTCTGAACACACCAACAGAAAGGTAAGGTTGTGTCCCAAAGCTCAACTTGATAACTACTGTATAAAGATCCCTTTAATAGGTCTCAACTGCCCTTGAAGCTGAGGCTCTCTTCCCTAGTCCAGCGACGTAGTCGTGCTCGTTAATTCGAGCACCATGACCGTGTGGGCAGCTGCAGCACGTCCGGAGATCGTAGGTTCGAATCCCGGCACTGGCAGTGGCTATCCTGAGTGTGGTCTTTGCCTCTTCTTTTTCCACACTCCTTCCAGGAAAATGCCAGGATAGTACTTTATTTTTCAAGTCCGGAGGAGGCACCTACCCCATCCCTGTCCCTAATACACATTACTACACTACACTAATGCTACATAGCTTGCCACGGTGGGTGAGTGGTTATCATGTCAGACTACCAACCCCAAGCTTGCAGGTTTGCTCCTGGTCGTGGTAAGTGATTTTTGAAAGGCGACAATAATCACGATACGCATGTCATACGTTGTTGGCATGTTAAAGAACCCATTTGAATTCAGTAGGCCGTGTTCATAATGGCAAAATTAATCTTGAGATTTTCCGCCAACACAAATACTTCCTCCTTTCTTTACTAGAAATATAATGTCAAGGAGCTTAGATATCTAACCTCCTTGACTTTCATAGTGCTCCAAGGGGAGATAAAATTCGGCATGCAAGCTGCCCTCTGGGCGCAATTAACAAAGCTTGCACCGGGCACCCGAGGTCATACGATATTATAATTATAATGCTTCACTACTACAGTCATCAGTCATCACATAAATACATGTCATCATAAAAGTTCAACACACATCCAACTACACAGAGCTGATGAATAAGATGTCCCAACCCTCTTCTTTACGCGCGCGAGATACTGGGGTTCTTTAAATCCACCAATCTACAAGTTGTCTAACTCACACTGATAGTATCGATTGTGATACTCGTTCACAGTTTACACGGCCCATCCTTCTACAGTGAGATTCTTTTGCTGGAGCCGGGCGCGCGCATCTTCCGCCAGCCAAACTAGCTCGGTCCGCAGGGTTGGGCGGAAGCGAGCTAACCAGGGCATTAAAGTCAGTCGCTCAACTTTCATCAACGAGGGTGTGAAGTGTCAGCGCACAGATAAGAAGATAACATCACACTTTCCTGCAAGATTTAATTAAAGAAGCACAGATGTTCTTTTTATTTCTTGGGAGTCTGGATGACTACACGTCACCAGATAAAGGTAGCTTGCCACGGTGGGTGAGTGGATAGCGTGTCGGTCTACTAACCCCAAGATTGCAGGTTCGCCCCTGGCCGTGGTAAGTGATTTTTGAAAGACGGCAAAAATACGACACGCATGTCATACGATGTTGGCATGTCAAAGAACCCATTTGAATTCAGTAGGCCGAGTTCATAATGGCAAAATTAATCTCGGGAGTTTCCGCCAACACAAAGTTCCTCATTTCTCTACTAGAAAGCACTATAGTGTTCAAGGAGCTTAGATATCTATTATCTAACCTCCTTGACTTTCATAGTGATTCAAGGAACAACGAAATTCGACATGCAAGCTACCTTCTGGGTGTCAAATTACAAAGCTTGCACCGGGCACCCGAGGCCATACGATATTATTATTATTATTACCAGATAAAGGTTAGAACATACCATTTCACAGAAGATGCTGAAAATGTACTCTTTCAGCTGACAGACAGTAACTTTGGAAGTTACATGGTTACATTATGTAGCAACTCCTGTAGTATCCTCCTGCGTGTTTACTATATTTAATCGAAGCAAGGACCTAAGCTCATTCGATGTTTAATTGTGGGGGTAATTAAAAATACAAAGTGTACAGAACAATTACCCACACTCTAGTGGAGCTGGAGAGCAATATACGGCAGCAGATATCGCTTACAACAGAAGGGAATCACAACGTGTAAACGCTAATTTATTTACACGGTACAAGACCTGTCTGTTAGCTGAAGGAGAACACTCTCAGCATCTTCTGTGAAAAGGTAAGTTATTTAAACATGATTTGCTAGTGAAATTACCATTAATTAATGTACTTTGTTACGGTTTCCACCTGCGGGCAATCCGCGACCCGAGCTCGGTTAGTTGGCGGAAGGCGCGCCCGCCCGGCAGCCGGCCGCCCTCTAGCAAAATAATCTCCCTGTATATGGCCTTCCTGCCTGGCATCCCACTACTGAGGAAAATATGAGGAAGTTAAGTGCAGTCCAACATCGAGCAGAGCGACTCATTTACAAACAGGGCAATATAGTACATAATGCAACGAGCCTATAATGACAATAATTAAGACACGAGTGTCTTAATTACCATTATAGGCGAGTTGCTTACGACTGTTTATGTTCGACGATAATTATTATAACTATTTTATGTTCGAACATAAATATTCATAAATATCTGTCGAGATTTCGCCAGTTTTATGTACTGAACAGAGCGCATGGGACGCAGAGAATGCCTTGTATTTGACCATGGGCTCCTCGATTACCCTACTATGACACTAGGCCAGGCAGTGAAATTTAAATTAGAAGGCCGTGGAACTCAGCGCATCTAATTGGTCAAACAATTGTTTCTTGAGCTCTGATTGGTGGGAGAAACTGTTTCATAATGAAAAATAGTGTTATAATGAGCCTCATTATAGTACGTACAGTTTTCTGACATATAATAGTCAGGGTCGAACATAAAAAGTTTTAACAAAACCACTAACTTCCATTAATGACATATACAGTATAACCAAATAGATCTAACCTTTCTTCGAAAATCACTGGCTGGCACCGTTAAACTGTTCCCATTTTATCATCATATCGCTCAGTGCGCAGAGCACAAGGTGTCACTCTCTTTCCTCCATTCGCTAGAACAACAGATTACCAATCGGGATTCTACAATCGCTCTGCTCGACTCCGGAATGTCCTGCCCTTCCTCTATGCCAATTTTGCCGCAAAGTGAAGGCTTTAAAGGATATGTAAGTAATGTAGCGGTGTGTGTATGTGTGTAGAATGGAAAGTGATTTGAACACACCTTTGCTGTAAGTGGTGCCCGAGAACATGGCGCTCACTTGTGCTGGGGTGAAGCAGTCGGAGGTGAGTGCGTGTGCCGACAAGAGGGCGTCTGTCCCGAAGATGGTCTGGTGCTCGTTGACCACGAACTGCTCCATCAGCCGCCATTCAGTCTCCACCTTGCTGGCGGAGTAGTATTGGAAGTAGCGTGCGAATCCCTCGTTGAGCCACGTCGAGTTCCACCACTCAGTCGTGATCAGGTTCCCGAACCACATGTGCACGATCTCATGGCCGATGACCGTGGCTACCCGCTGCTTATTGGTGGCAGTGTTCACTTTAGGGCGGAACAACAGCGCTGTCTCGCGGTAAGTGATGAGTCCCCAGTTCTCCATGGCCCCCGCTGAGAAGTCGGGCAGAGCCACCTGGTCTACCTTGGTCAGGCCGGAGTGCTTGTATGGGATGTTTGTGAAGGTCTCCATGGCCTTGAGGATGTTGGGAGTGATAGCCACACTGTAGGCGACACCCTCAATAGCATTACTACGAGCCCAAGACTGGTACAGGAGGTCATCAACCACCGTAAACTGGCGGCTGAAGTCGGAGACAATAAAGGCCACGAGGTACGTTGACATCTTTGGTGTTTCCTCAAAGACAACATCCCGCCGCCCACTAAAACAAAAAGAATAAGAGTAACTAGATTATACTGTATGTTAAATCATAGGCTATAGGTAAAGCCCTGCGTGGATGCGGATATCCGCGGATAAACCCGCGGATATCCGCAATATTTATCGCAAGGCGGATATGGTTTGCATGGCTGTGCGGATTGCGGATACGCTGCGGATAATGTTTGAAGTAAAATTGCGGATAGTTTTTAGAATACAATCCAAACTTGTCGAATATGATTACTAGGACCCGGATGTTTAACGTTATGTTTCGTTTTCATGACAAATGTAAGATGATGATTTAAGCTAATCTCATTCAAATTATGTCATTGAGCATAATTAACACTCCGAACAGGAAAGGGTTGCAATTCTGGCTGTAATGACATTTATTTTAAACATAGCACATGGCATACAAAGCCTAAGGGAACGACTTTCTCCTCAAATGTGTAAATGCGTTGCTTTAATGTATGTCTACCCCTTATTATTCCCGTTCTCCAACGGGGTTGGGGGAAGAGATGCAATGCAAGTCTTTGTGACGGATAGTTTTTACGGCCGGGTCAGGAATGGCATGAATGGAGCCCCTATCTAGCGGCGAGGATATGAACTGTGCCGGCTGCCGAGGCCTGACGCACTCCTCTGGGGCAATGATTAAATTAATGACAGATGAAATGAAATGATAGTGGAGAGTGATGCTGGAATGACATTTTTGACAGGGAAAACTGGAGTACCCGGAGAAAAACCTGTCTGCCTCCGTTTTGTCCAGCACAGATCTCACATGGAGTGACCGGGATTTGAACCACGGACCCAGCGGTGAGAGGCCGGCGTGCTGGCGCCCAAGCCACGGAGGCTTCTGTTGCTTTAATACTTTATCTAATTAAAAAAAATATTATAATGCCAGTATATTCGAATAACGAACGTGCAGATGCGGATAACAGTCGTGCGGATGCGGGGCGGATGCGGATAACGTTTTCCTTATCCGCGCAGGAGTCTAGCTATAGGCTAATAGGTAAGGTAATTTGGTGATAAACTTTTAAACGAATGCCACCACAAAACCTATTCTCTTCTTGAGCTCGCCTGTTGTCAGCAGAGCGTCTTGGGTTTTTCCTTTGCCTTGCGCTCAGGTATAATCCTTAGACCCTTCCACTTTTGTCCACGCCACCGTCAACGACTATAGTTCTGAACTTGGTTACCAGTTGCCATCGCAGTCGGCTCCTGGCGATGGACGTAGGAACCTAAGAGCGTTTGTCAAATGTTTAACCTATAATTTAGCTTCACACAGGTGTAATTAGTGGAAGGTTCTTTAACATGCCATAAATCTATGACATGGGACCGCCGACTTTACTTCCTCTCCGAAGGAAGGCATACTGATGGATTTTTAACGCTCTTAAAAATCCGACGACTTCGGACGGGTTTGAACCCGCGATATTGGGCATAGAAGTTCAGCATACTACCGACTACGCCACCGAAGCCGCCCCAAATAACCTTACTTCACCCATAATAAAGAAAACTAATACTGGACACGCTACGCTGAAACTCGAGTCCCTAAGCCGGAAGCAGGTCAGGAAGTGACATCAATAACTTATAGCAAAGAGCTTATAAAGATAATAGTGGAAACTCCGCTATAAAAGCATGCGCTTGCCGGGAGACAGCGATCACGATGCCATCTCTTGGTGTGAGTTGACAACATCACTCACCTTGCCGCCCACAACTAACATTTTATCATTTCAAATGATCTTGTCGACTTCGTCGTTATGCTTTGGGTCTAACGTTATGCGAGACGGAGACTGTGACGTCATGCAGCCGCGCGGGAAGCCTACTAAAGAGGTGTACAAGATGCCAGATAAGAATACAGGGTGACTTCTAAAGAGATATACAAGATGCCAGATAAGAATACAAGGTGACTCTTAAAGAGGTGTTCAAAATGGCAGAGAAGAATACAGGGTGTCTACTAAAGAGGTGCACAAGATGTCAGACAAGAATACAGGGTGACTCCTAAAGAGGTGTACAAGATGTCACACAAGAATACAGGATGACTTCTAAAGAGATATACAAGATACCAGATAAGATTACAGGGTGCCTCCTAAAGAGGTGTGCAGGATGTCAGAGCAAAATACAGTACAAGATGCCAGATAAGAATACAGGGTGACTCCTAAAGAGATATACAAGATGCCAGATAAGAATACAAGGTGACTCTTAAAGAGGTGTACAAGATGGCAGAGAAGAATACAGGGTGACTCCTAAAGAGGTGCACAAGATGTCAGACAAGAATACAGGGTGACTCCTAAAGAGGTGTACAATATGTCACACAAGAATACAGGGTGACTTCTAAAGAGATATACAAGATGCCAGATAAGAATACAGAGTGCCTCCTAAAGAGGTGTGCAGGATGTCAGAGGAAAATACAGGGTGACACTTAACGAGGTGTACAGTATGTTAGATTCAATTCAAATACAGGGTGACCCTTAAAGAGGTTTGCAAGATATCAGATTCCAATAATGGGTGACCTTTAAAGAGTTGTAAAAGATGTCAGACTCAAATACAAGGTGACCCTTAAAGGGGTGCCCGCGTGGGAAGCCTAAGTTAATGGATAATGGAGTCTGTTGAAAGAGTCCTGGGGCTTCGAGCGAAGCGAGAAGCCCTCGAGCTTTTCTAACATGTGTAGCATTTGCAGCATGCGTCATTTGAAATGATATAACGTCAAGTCTTTCAGACTGACTGTAATTTTTTTTTCAATGCGCAAGCGCACCAACCAAAATTGCTTAGTGATGTTAACATTTGTCATGGTATTATAAAGCTGAATGTTGGTTTATTTGTCTGTTCTTTACACAAATCTACACCGTTTCACCGATCTGAACCAAATTTTACGTATTTACCCTTTGGAACCCGACGAGTAACACTGTCCACTTGAAATTTTGCACATCCCTCTCCATTCCCTACATTTAGGCCCTTTGGCACAAATCTACACCGTTTCACCAATCTGAACCTTTCGGAACCCTGCAGGTAACACTGTCTACTTGAAAGTCGGACAGCCCACTCCATTCCCTAGACTTAGGCAGTTTATCACATAGACGAAGGATCAAATTTGCCGTAGGACCAATCTAGGCTCATTCTAAGCCTCGTAAAGCAAGATACAAAACTCGGGACGTAAACTTGGGTTCTGTTTGGTGAAATGGTGCAGATTTGTATATATAACAGACAAACCTGAAAACAACGTTTTAAGTCCCTAGAACCAATCGTGTCGGAAGTACTGTAGCCTAACTGTAAAAATATTTAAATAAGTCGATTGTTGGCTGGCAAAGCGGATTGCATCACGCCGCCCCTACCAGTGCTCTGGTTTCTGGTACGGAATATTTATATCTTGTGCTGCTTACAAATTACAGTCACGGGGAGTGTAAAAAGTGTAAAATGATTTAGACCCCTTAAACCAGTTATCATCATCATGCATAACTGTAGGCACTTCTGTTAACCAAATATTAGGCCTCCGTTAGTTATTAAAATCTATACCGTTGCACCGATCTGAACCAAATTTTATGTACTACCGTACTTACCTTTTAGAACTCTGCGGGCAACACTGTCTACTAGACATTTTGAAAACCCTCTTTTTCCTTATGTAAGGCCGTTTGGACAAAATATCGAATTTGTCGTAGAACCGGCTGTTCCAAATCCACGAGTTTGAGTATGAGTACACGCGAGTACTCAGCAGTGATGCTCGGAGCCCGGTTGGAGAGGGACTGGGGGTGAGAGACAATGCGTCACTGGGCGAAGGTCATAGAACAAGTCCATGCGCTTCCTGCCGGTCCTAATGTATCCACCGCTTAGTAACGGCAGCCCCTACAGCAGAGCTGTATTGCATATTGCAGGTTTACTCACGAAAGGCGGCGTGTACTCACCTGCTCACAAGCGAGCTGTTTGACTGGAACAGCCTGTCGTAGAAGGACCAATATAGGCTCATTTTAAGCCTCGCAATGCATGAGACAAAACTCGCGACTTAAAATTTGGCTCAGTTTAATGAAACGGTGTAGATTGTATTAATAAGGCTCAAATTAAGCCTCGCAATGTAAGAAACAAAATAGGGATGTAGTGGGAGAAAGTTCGCGCCAGATAGCGCTCGTGTAGTGGGTAAGCGCAAGGCGATCGTCTTATGTTTCTCCCAGTCAGTTGCGAGGAATGTATAAACTGTGACCGAATTTTCTAAGCTAAAGTAAATTTTCCCTGACCCGTCCTGAAAAGAAAAGTACATGGCCATTGGCTGCATTAATAAAATTATAAATTATATCTTCTCTAAATTTACTTCAAGACTATATTAATTAATTCTATAGGTATATCTCCTAATATATTATGGACGATTTTCAGCGTTTAAGCGTTAAACAGCTGCAAAATGAGCTACGGACTAGAGGCACTAAAACTAGCGGGAGGAAGGAAGAATTAATAGCCTACAGCGGTAATAACAAAATTCTAACATGCTTTATTATTCAAGTAATGAATAGGCCTATGAGTCAGCATGCTTTCTCCTAAAGATTACAATTACTAGAGTATTGTAGGCCTATATTGATAAATATATCTCCATAAGACTTAAATCATAAATATAGATTTAAATATTCACTTGCTCCCCCTGCTTACAGACTTCGATTCATGTTTTTTTTTTTTTTTTAGGTTGATAGCTTACATGAAACTGTCGTGTTTAAAGGTAAACATAATCAAAGAAAGTTGATACCGGTAATGTGTACCTCGAAAATGCATCGCAACGTTTGGTTTTTATGTAATTTTGTCAATTTCTCAATAAGAACCGTTCCCTTACCCCTGGGAAAGGACTTGGGGGTGCAATTTTTTTAAAGTTTGAGAACTGCTTTAGGGCCACGAACTATTTCCATTCATCTGACTACAGTATGTCTCATGACTGGAGCACCATCGTAGCTTTGAGCAATGAGTTTTTCAGGGGTCTCACTTACTTTCATTTTCACCAGCTCACTAAATATAGCTTCAGTGACACCTTCTGCACTATGGTCTTTTGGCTGAACGAAACTGATGAAACTTTCGTTTATTTTTCCCATTAACTCGTATCGCATTATCAAGACCAGCTGTGATCGAGAGGCACAGTCTGTGGTTTCATCAACTTCGATTGCTACATAATTAGTCTGTGACAGTTCAGTTCTAATCAAATGAAGGCAAACTTCGTAAATCGAGTCCAACAATTCATTTTGAATTGTTTTTGAGAGACCTAGGAAAACTCGATTATCGGTCTTTTCTATGTGTTGCTTTAAAACACTGTCGAGTTCGGACATTAGACTAACTAACCCGCGAAAAATTCCTGGATTTTTGGAATTGTCTGTTTCGTCATGTCCCCGCAAGGCGAGCTCGAACTTACCGCAAAACTTGATGCAATCTATGAGCTTGCCTAATATATACCGGTTCTTCGATACATTTTCATTATATTTCTTTACATTCAAGCGGTAAGCACTGTCTAACTGGCACCTTATGTCCACTTTCCCTAACATGGCAAACTCAATAAAGCCATTTAGGTGATTTTCACTGGAGTTATGTTTTTTAACTTTGGCATGAAAATTCTTCAAGTCCGTAATACCTGTCTCAGTCCATGAACTATTATTTGAATTGGTAACAAGGCAGGTGAAACAAAAGAAGGCATTTTTTCCTCGCAACCACACAACCATTCTGCTGCATCGTACAATGCTCTATTAAAATTTCTAATACAACCCCCCCCCCCCTGGATTTACAATGTTTCTGAGTTTGAGAGATTGTAAGATCTGGTTTAGGTGCCCCAAGACCTTTCACAATGAGCCTAGTTTCGTGGTCAAGAATTTTGCCCGATACGCTACTAACTGAATTCATTGTCTTGAAGACATACACTTACCACTAATGTAGCCCGTAACACGCAAATTAAGACTTGCCACTGACAATCAACAAAATTAATGAACTTGTAAGTTACACCAACGATTTTCACGCGCGAACACTTGTTTACAATACACAGCATGCATGAACAGCGGCAGATTTTAAACAGAATACTTCCGTTAAGTCTCGGTAGATGGCTCTGCTACCCCTCGCCACCTCATGGTGCTATCTGGCGGAAGTATTTTAGTTATTATACTTCAAGGAATGCCATCTGAGTTCTCAATAATGAATATCACTTATTAGTCGTCTAACTGTTTCTGGTAACTTGTCAATTAATAATCCTTCGGAAATTAAAAGAAGGAAAGGATAAACTTTCTCGAGAGTGGTATGAGTCTTCTAGAATTAATTTCAATGCATTCCACTGAATAGAAACATCCTGTCGGCGTTGGCAAGCCTGGGTTAGGCTGTAGCCGCTTGAGCCTTTAGCGATACAATGTAAACGAATGGAGCTTTCCTAACCACGCCCCCCAGCCCTGTTACATGGGAAGGAATGGCACAGTTAAGGCGCAGCCTAACGGCGCTATTACCCATCATAAGAACATGCTTTTATCAACAGTTCCAAATATATTGACTCGTGACTTAATGGATTAGTGAAATGTATAAATGTTTCTAATTAATATAAATTATAAATTCCTCAATTAAATAGGTATATTTATAGAATCTTACAAGAGAGGCTCCGCCTAAGAGCCTTTAATCACCAGCCGCGCCTGCCCTAGGACCAACCGTGTCGGAAGTATTTCCGTGTTGTAGTAGAGGTCCAGAGATGCTGCGAATTGAGGTGTAACTGTAAGAATATTTAAATGAGTCTACTGCATTGTTGGCTGGCAATGCGGGCTGAATAACGTCACCCCTACCCGTTTTCTGGTGCACAATGGCGAAAATACTGGTCTATCTGCGGGAGACTCTTTGTACTTACGTATTTCCAGGTGTTGGGGTATCTTCTTCTAAAGAGTTGCTCAAGCTGTGGTATCCTTCAGGGGTGTCGATGGTGATCTTGAAGGTTGCTTTGTACCGTGGTTCGTCAAAACACGGAAATGCTTTGCGAGCATGAGTAGGCTGAAACTGTGTGGCTGCGATGTTCCTGGAATAAAACAACAAACAACATAGAGTGTTTGTCTCACTTGGTGAGTACTTAATACTTCAACCTGACAGGCAGTGTCCACGCTGCCTCCATAGCGACTGTGGTTTGAGCACGGATAATATACGTTGTAACGGCTAATAATTTACTCTTATATAGCCTACTGCTCCTGGTTGGGCGACCATTTGTAACGGAGGCTTCTCTGTTACTTAGCACCTCGGTGAGCTGTCGCTGAACTTGCTTATTAGCCTCGTAACTTGAGATAACGAAGAACAACAGTGGTTCGATGATGGACGACATACACTTTGTATCCCAATAGGTGCCATCCACTAATTTAGTGGAAAAATAAATAATTTAGCCTCGGCCTGCTTGTTCCTATTTAGCAAAAACTCTTTTCTCAGGTGTGGGGTAATGAAACTTACACATGTCAACTTTTTGCGGTAATCAAGCTGTCGTGGAAAATACAACACAATAACATATTGGCTTGTTACATGCAGAAATAAAACATGATCGGTAATTAATTCGTATAATATCCACATCGAGACTTTGAACTATTTGCAATGCTATTTGCTGCTGTTCTTGCTAAAGGCGAGGACTTGTTGACAATGGCAATACCTGGTTTGGAGATGGACGTCGGTGTGAGCATAACTCCCGTTATGTCATTAAAGCTGGCTGGCTGGCTGTTGGACTCAGATCTTCTTCCATTTGCCGACAAAAACACTGATTATATTGTGCTGTATGTACTGCTTATATCAAGTACTTTAATAATCGAACCACTGTTCTCTATACAACTTATGACTGCCAATGCCAATGAGAGTGGCTGTAACTTCGACTGCGACAGAAAGAATGAGAATGACCTCTTGTTTTTGGCTACAAGTATTTATATCATCGCCTTGTTTGTCGAAATTGGCCTCTTCTAAAGGACAATGGGCATCCATCAGGCCTTAATTGCTTCTTCAATGACCCGTGACGGATGTGAGACATCATTGGCTATTGACATGTCCATTATCTCGCAATGGATATCGTACGATCTTTTCACTGTAGTCGCAAGTGTTGTAAAATCCAGTCCTCAAAATTTATGGTATGACACAACCCCTCGTGCTATTGTTAGCTCCAACTCGAAATAACACTATTGTTGGAACAGGTGTAGGCGTACTACCACCCACGCCTTGAATTAAACTTGATGAGGAAGTGTTTCTTCATTGTCATAGCTTGTCAAGCCCCGTCTTCCTAATGTATACATTTTAACTAGAGAATATGCCCAAAAGTCTCATAATTTACATTGTCATTCTTAAAGCTATATGTATAATATGACATTGATGATGTGATTAAACTAACCCTTCTGTAGATAAGAATAAATGATTAAAATAAATCTAAAATTGATATAAACACAACAATAAAAGAACAATTGTAATATACATAGCCTACAATAATTAACCATGGTTATATTGTGATGGATTACATATCCATTACAAAGTGGACATGAAGAATACCATATTTTTTTCTTTTGTATTCCGGATTGACTTAATTGACTTAATTTAGTCACATGAATAAGCATACCCTGTCCTTTTTGTTTTGTTTAAATCAGTAGACCTATATGTTTCGGACTCGAATTGAGCTGTTTGTAAATTTAGCCTACTTAAAAACCTTATTTTAAAACAATTCAATGATATCAAGCATGTCATAATTATGTAAAAAAATAAAATATTTACTAATAATGAATGTCAAATACAATAATAAAAAAAAACTTCAATTCTTCGTTCGTAAAGTATTGTATCTTCTTGTGTGTTATTGCTGATTCTTGTGGCACAATGGGGCCAGTGAAAACAATGTAATATTTAATCAGTGTTATTTTTCTTTTGCGGTAATAAATGTCAAGTTAATGTAATGCTTTTTCCTTTAACAGGTATAATTGTCCTCGGTGCGTTGTTGTACGGCTCTCGCTTTCGGCTTTCTTACGGATAATATGCTATCGCACCGCTGGTTGTAGCTACCTTCGCGGTCCGAACATGTCAAGAACGCTATACGTCAGACAACCACTGCGGCCGACACTCTATGGAGGCTACATTATGTGGACAAGTCACCGGAAACTCCTTTGCACATGTCTAGACACATGCGTAATAATGTTATTGGTTTTACGTCCCTTTTAACTACACTGGCTTTTAGAGACGCCGGGGTGCCGGAATTTTGCCCCGAAGGGGATCTTTAACGTGCCAGTAAATGTACTGACACGGCTCCCTCGCATTTGCGCACCCTCAAATGCCAGCTGACTGCGCCAGGTTTCGAACCTGCAACATGCGTAACAATGTAAAAGTGAAGAGTGAAAACACAACCACTTCTACACCATAGTCGTGTTAGCTGTCACGATAGTCAACAGAGAGAGTTGTGTGTGTTTGAAAAGGGTCCATATATTGGAGCACTTAGTCGGTGATATTCTGATCGGCTAACCGTGGTCCATTTTGTCAATAGAACAAGATGTTCAGTAAAGAACATATAGTTATAAATCTTCGTCCTTCTCAAGGTGTATAATTGAATGTTGGTTGTAGTAGCTTGTTACTTACTTTCTGTGTCCGGGAGACACACTAAATTCTTCCTTTCCAGAACTCTGCAGCTTGTTGAAATACAACGTGCTATACGGATATTAAACGTTGATTGATTGAGTCCTCAACTGAATTATATACCGTATACACCCACTAATACAGCTACCACAATAACACAGGTTATCAGACAAAATTCAACACTCACCCAAGTACACGGGGCTAAATAACCATGATGTCCATGCATCTCAAACGAAACAACAACAAAAACATCAGTTTCCTACCCAAATCCTTCCTCGTACAAAAGTAAGCCTACATACATCACAGTGACACAGGTTATCAGACAACTTCTACACACACCCAAGTAAATGGGACTACAAGACCATGATGCCGCAAAACCCCTAAAGAATCAACAACAAAAAAGCAACAACAATAGTCTCTACCGCGGATCAAGATCAACGAATATTACTCGCTATATTCGAGTAGTGAAATATGTGGTGTTATAAGTATATATTTAATATTTATGTTCGACCTTCACTATTATGTGTCAGAAAGCTGTATCATAATGATGGTCATTATAACACTGTTTTCCATTATGATACAGTTTCTCCAGCCAATCAGAGCTCGTTCATTGACCAATTAGGTAACGATACCTTCGCGCATGAGCTCAAAATCCAACATGTCGGACATAAACACAACATCGAACTATAATAAATTACCGACATGGAATACGCACCGTCCATATGTTCGCGTAAATAAACTGGCGAATATGAGACAAGAAATAGCACTGTACCTTAGAATCACCAACACTAATTTCTACTCAGCGCATTTTCTTGAAACGACTTTGGTGACAATATTACTGAGGGGCGGCAGATGTAAACATATGGCCTGAATATGGCATTGCAAGCACACAGAGCGCATGCGTCGGTCGGCCAGAGAGCTTGGAACATGGAGATATGCTACCTAGCGCACCACCCGATCACAAAATTCTAGTTACTGAACAGATATTTATGAATATTTATGTTAAAACATGTAATAAAGTTATAATTGTCGTCGAACATAAACAGTCGTATGCAACTCGCCTATAATGGTAATTAAGACACTCGTATGGAAATTATAAAACTCGCTAAAGCTCGTTTTATAAACATACTCGTGTCTTAATTATAGCCATTATAGGCTCGTTGCATAAAGTACTATTTCGATTGCAAATACACACTATATATGCTTAACATTATAACGTGTGAGTAGTTATAAATCAACAAAAAAAAAAACAAGTTAAAAAATGTTGATCCATGAACTCCCAGACTATGAGCCCAAGTAACTACCATTATGCCACGGATGCGCTACGACTATCCTTGATACACAACTGGTTTAGTATAACTGTATCATAATTTGTGTTGAAATCAACGATTTCATTAGTGTTTTCTGTCGTTTCTATAAACCATTTCACACTAAATATGTATTATTTTGTTCAGTACATTCCTAAAAGGATATAAACCTAGGAAGTTATGGAAATATATATATTTATTTACGAGCAAAAATAGCGGCCATTTGACAACGGGACGGCACGGGCCCACAACGATATGGCACGGAAAGCCTGACCTGTTAGTCACTTTTACGGTTACATATCCCATTATAATATGCTGATATCCTACCGGTCACCTCTTTGAGAACATATTAAACCTCCCTATGTACGATAAGCTGAATTGTTGAGGCCAGGCCTTGTAGAATCGTAAGTTACGGTTAGGCTATAATACTTGCATGATTCATACATTCACCATCTTCAAACTATTTAGCTGATGACCTAGTTGTTTGGGTAAAAGACGCTTCCCAAATTAAGGTGTATTGCTGCAAAAATTGGTAGTGATCGAATGATTAGCTGAGTCTTAATTTGATTTAAGCTTTGAACATTTGGGTGGTCACCATTACGTTTCCGTCAAGATGGCGGCGATATAAAACATGCCAATGAGGTGCCCTTTGCTAGTGCTACCTCTGTACCAAATTTCGTTCAATTCGGTTTCACCGTGTTTGAATTGATAGGGGGAATCGATTTGCACACAAACATGACCGCCATCTGTAAACTATTGGGCTGACGACCTTGTAGTTTGCTCAAAAGGCGCTTCCCACATAAAGGTATGTTGTTGCAAAATTTGGTAGCGATCAGATGATTACGTTAATTGTAATTTGATTTAAGCTTTGCCCATTTGAGTGGCCACCATTACGTTTCCGTCAAGATGGCGGCGATATAAAATATGACGCTGAGGTGCCCTTTGCTAGTGCTACCTTTGTACCAAATTTCGTTCAATTCGGTTTCACCGTGTTTGAATTGATAGGGGAATCTATTTGCACACATACATGACCGCCATTTGCGAACTATTGGGCTGACGACCTTGTGGTTTAGTCAAAAGAGGCTTCCCACATAAATGTATGTTGTTGCAAAATTTGGTAGAGATGAGATGATTAGGTTAGTAGTAATTTGATTTAAACTTAGAACATTTGGGTGGTCGCCATTACGTTTTCGTCAAGATGGCGGCGATATAAAACATAACGCGGAGGTGCCCTTTTCTAGTGCTACCTTTGTACCAAATTTCGTTCCATTCGGTTTCACCGTGGTTGAATTGATAGGTGGGGACAGATTTGCTGAGTACACACACATACACACTCATACACAGACACACAATATTTGGCACTGTGTTGATCTCATAAATCTACTTTCATGTTTTGCAAAAATGGAAGTAGGCTAAAAATAGGGAATAAAGTAGGATTATGGAATCATACGGGGACCAATGTGTAGTTGTCTGTCACTATCTGTGTTCCCTCTTATAACTTCTGAACTTCTTCCGATCCTCCGACGTGGGGTCCACTACTTTGGCTCCACGCTATTTGACACGGTCATGAGTTTGTCAGTGTATCGGCCAGCAGTCATGAGTTCGTTGTGCAGGGTATATCAAGCCAGCGCTTCGGTCTTCCTGGTAATCGTTTACCACCGACTTACAATGCAAAGGCTCTATTTGCCACAGTTGTTTCCGAGATATTTGGCCGTAACAACGCAGATGGCTTCCCCTGACATTCTCTGTGATTGGTGACACTCCATATCACATCGTTGGCCACATGATCAAGAAATGATATTCCACCGTAGCATCTTTATCTCCAGCAGAGAAACTCGTTGTTCCAGTCCTTGGTAACGGGCCAGCATTCCCCACCGTAGAGAGTGACTGGCTGGATGAGGGATTTATGATTTAAGCTCGTGTGGGAATTGGCTATCGCAGTGGACACCAGTCATGTTCAACATTTAAGCCATGTATTCGTGTGACAAGTGTCTTTATTCATGTATTTGTGTGAGAAGTGTCGTTATTCATGTATTTGTGTGAGAAGTGTTTTATTCATATAATTAATGTATTTGTGTGAGAAGTGTTCTATTTAAATAATTCATGTATTTGTATGAGAAGTTTTATTTATTTTAATAATTCATGCATTTGTGTGAGAAGTGTTCTATTTAAATAATTCATGTATTTGTGTGAGAAGTGTTCTATTTAAATAATTCATGCATTTGTGTGAGAAGTGTTCTATTTAAATAATTCATGCATTTGTGTGAGAAGTGTTCTATTTAAATAATTCATGCATTTGTGTGAGAAGTGTTCTATTTAAATAATTCATGCATTTGTGTGAGAAGTGTTCTATTTAAATAATTCATGCATTTGTGTGAGAAGTGTTCTATTTAAATAATTCATGCATTTGTGTGAGAAGTGTTCTATTTAAATAATTCATGTATTTGTGTGAGAAGTGTTCTATTTAAATAATTCATGCATTTGTGTGAGAAGTGTTCTATTTAAATAATTCATGCATTTGTGTGAGAAGTGTTCTATTTAAATAATTCATGTATTTGTGTGAGAAGTGTTCTATTTAAATAATTCATGCATTTGTGTGAGAAGTGTTCTATTTAAATAATTCATGCATTTGTGTGAGAAGTGTTCTATTTAAATAATTCATGTATTTGTGTGAGAAGTGTTCTATTTAAATAATTCATGTATTTGTGTGCGAAGTGTCTTATTTAAATAATTCATGCATTTGTGTGAGAAGTGTTCTATTTAAATAATTCATGTATTTGTGTGCGAAGTGTCTTATTTAAATAATTCATGCATTTGTGTGAGAAGTGTTCTATTTAAATAATTCATGCATTTGTGTGAGAAGTGTTCTATTTAAATAATTCATGTATTTGTGTGAGAAGTGTTCTATTTAAATAATTCATGTATTTGTGTGAGAAGTGTTCTATTTAAATAATTCATGTATTTGTGTGCGAAGTGTTCTATTTAAATAATTCATGCATTTGTGTGAGAAGTGTTCTATTTAAATAATTCATGTATTTGTGTGAGAAGTGTTCTATTTAAATAATTCATGCATTTGTGTGCGAAGTGTTCTATTTAAATAATTCATGTATTTGTGTGAGAAGTGTTCTATTTAAATAATTCATGTATTTGTGTGAGAAGTGTTCTATTTAAATAATTCATGTATTTGTGTGAGAAGTGTTCTATTTAAATAAGTCATGTATTTGTGTGAGAAGTGTTCTATTTAAATAATTCATGTATTTGTGTGAGAAGTGTTCTATTTAAATAATTCATGTATTTGTGTGAGAAGTGTTCTATTTAAATAATTCATGTATTTGTGTGAGAAGTGTTCTATTTAAATAAGTCATGTATTTGTGTGCGAAGTGTCTTATTTAAATAAGTCATGTGATTAATTTCAGGCAATAGGAAAATAATTGTAAATCCCCATCCAATTTAATTAGGCACATTCCTGTTGACCGACTGAAAAGCACCTACCAGCAGAGCACATAGGCAGCACTCTATCATTTCAATTGTTGGCTTGTCCTTCAAATGTCATAATAATACAATAAATTATTGAGCATTATTTTTTACATAACGGCTTCAAGTTAATGCCAGCACAAAAGGTTCACTATCTGCACAAGATCTACGATATTAAATACTTCTTTATAGGCAACCTTGAGATTAAAGATATCTTAAGGTGTTGATACCAAGTCAAGTGCTAATCACCGTTTATCCTCTCCAAGGACCAGGGCCGGATACTTCTTTTAAGATTCGTTAAAATGAAATGGATTCAATTAATTAATTAATTTGTTCTTGGAGATCAGTGATCACTATTTTACACATATTTTTATAGTTTAATGCTAATGACTATATTTTGCGTAATTGAAGAACTGTGTTCAATTTTAATTAAGTTGGCTTCCATGGTGAAATGAAATTACACAAGATGTAGTTAATTACTGGTTAATTTGTTGAAAATTATACAAACTTCTCTAAAACAACTCACCCCACGTAATCTTGATGTTCAAATTTACATAACTTTCTTACGAGATTTTTTAATGACAAACTCGTTAATAATGTCCTCATACGAAAGTGATTTTGTTGTATTTACCTCAATACAAAGTAATGAAAGTGAGTTGAACCGTATCTCAGAAATACAAGTTCGCAGATAGTTCTTAGCTCTTCTAAGGCAGGAAAATCTGTAGAAGGACTAAAAAATATTTTTAAGTAATAACTTGTATTCTTAAATTCGTACGGAAAATATCATTAACGTCTGAGATATTTCATTTTAACTTTTGAAAAATTGCCAAACAGCCGCCCTTGAAAATTTGCCGCTCTAGGCTGCAGCCTACTTAGCCTATTTAGAAATACGGCCCTGCCAAGGACTATTATTTGTTGTTGCTTCAAGCGGGAGGGAACTGGAAATGCTACAGTTTATAACACCCCGTGCACCATGGCCATGAGGGCAACTGCAGCAAGTCCGGCGATCGCAAGTTCCAATCCTGGCGCTGACAGTGGCTATTCTGCGAGTGGTTTTCCTAGGGTTTTCCACATTCTCACCAGGTGAATGCCTGTATATTATGTGACTGACATTTGCCATTATCCGAAGATGAGCTGGATTGCAAAAGCTTCACGATCCCCGGCTAGATAAACCGCTGCACAAACAGCACATAATATGGCACACAATCAAATATTGGTTGGTTCCTTTGTTTAGGGGCTGTGTCCCGTGTACTTTGGGTGTGTGTAGAATTTGTCTGATAACCGGTGTTAATTGTGATGGCTGTATTAGTGTGTGTATCTGTTTTAATTCAAGTATGAACTGCAGACAATAATTTCAAGTAGTTCCTACTTTTGCCTTCAAATACTACCGTCCACGACACCTAGCTTACGGACTTGGCTACTAGATGGCATCGCAGTCAGCACCTGGCGGTGAACGCTGGTACTTATTTATTTATTTATTTATTTATCGCATGGCTTTTATGCCGGGAGTGTCCGAGGACATGTTCGGCTCGCCTGAGTCTGTAGCTGCTTCAAGCGGACACCCTTAGGGTGAGCTACAAGTTCCGTTAAATTTCAAGTAGTTCCAACTTTCGCCACCAGATATCAATGATACCTAGTGGTGAACGTTGGAACTTTGATATAGCGTTCCAACGAAATCTAACCTAACTATTTAGCTTCACACAAGTTTAGTCTGTGGAAGAATCTTTTAAATGCCATAAATCTATGACATGGGACCGCCGGCTTTACTTCCCCTCCGAAGGAAGGCATACTGAAGGATTTTTAACGCTCTTAAAAAATCCGACGACTTTGGCCGGGTTTGAACCCGCTATCTTGGGCACAGCAGTTCAGCATGCTACCAACGACGTCACTGAAGCCGCAAAGTTGGTACTAATGGAGCGTTATCAAACTAACCTAAAAATTTTAGCTTCCACAAGTGTAGTCAGTGGAAGGTTCTTTTCATGCCATAACTCTATGAGATGGGCCCACTGGCTTTACTTCCCCTCCGAAGGGAGGCATATTGGGGAATTTTTAACGCTCTTAAAATCCGACGACTTTGGCCGGGTTTGAACCCGCGATCTTGGGCGTAAAGGCTCAGCATGCTACCAACTACGCCACCGAAGCCGCTTCAAACAAATATTGTAGGCCTACTATTGGTTCTAATTACTTGGGTATAAGGCAGGGCCATCCAGACAGCCCTCCGGCCGCGCTCTAAGCCAGTGCTCCGAGCGCTTTGTTGGAAGATAATTTCAGAAGTGATGGGAGGAGCTTAACTGGCCGAGCTCGCTGAAGTGTGCAGCCGATCCGTCAGTCGCTCGTCTAGTCCAATGCGCTTTGTTGACAGCGTGTAAGTAAATCAGTTTCGCAGTGGTCATGACTGCACAGCATACAAAAAAGGAGTGGTGAAACAGCAGTCTTTAAAACAGAATGGGAAATTTCAGTTTTCTGTACAGCTTATTAAGGGCATGCCAAATGTTCAGTGCAACAGAGTTGTAATGTGTTAAAAAGAACACAATTTGTTGTTGAATTTTCCTCTCTAATATGTTCACATTTCAGTTTGGAATAAATCAGAATATTCTTTACTTAACACTTGTGTTCGTTTCCTGCACATTCCATACATCGGAGTACCATTCGATTTGTATATGCGGTATTTTTGCTATGACAAAACAGCCCTATTAATATGTCAACAATCCCACAAGATCCGGCGGCCGCACGACTGTACGTACCGTAAGTATCTAGTCAGCGTGGTCCGAACATCGTCCGTCTCCTCGCTGCCACAGTGTAGTGGTGGTAGGGGAAGGAGCACTAGTCTGACTGCCCAGTGCTCCCCGAGCGCAATGACTGGATGGCCCTGGTATAAGGTTTCTAACGAACTTGGAGAGTGAGAACAGGTATACAGGTAGTCGGTATTGGGCGTATAATACTACCTCCAAAGCACAATATACTTCACCAAACTAAGGCAAATCATCACACACATTTTCTATAAATTGTAACAAGCATAGCAATCATTTCCAAACTATCTTCTAATGAAGCAAATTATGGGAGCAGCACCTTACTCCTAGTCCCGGGACGCCTACCGTATCCCTGACCCTAATACAGCTACACACACTACTACAGTCTTCACATAAGTACAGGTTGCTAATTATGGTTTCCCCGTGGTGTTGGTGTAGCGCGCCTGCCTCTCACCCGGAGGCCCCGGATTCGATTCCAGGCTCCATCAGGGATTTTAAAACTGACGTGAGGGTTGAAACGGGGTGCACTCAGCATCGTGAGGACAATTGAGTGGCTGTCTGACAGTGAGGCAGCGCCCCGATCACGAAAACCAAGATTAACGGCCGAGGGGACCCGATGCGCTGATCACGCGTCACCCCAATATCTGTAGGACAAATGGCTGGGCAGCGGTCGCTTGGTCGGCCTAGGCCCTTCATGAGCTGTATAGTGCCAGTTTTTTTTAACTTTTGGTGACTTTTCAATACAAATGTGGTTTATTTTTTAATTTTTCACTTTAAATCACACGATCAATGTTTCAGCATTTTTATGCCTTCATCAGTCGTTCATACTTTGTAAAATATTACATACACAGTGGCTTAGGCAGCAGCAGGCCGGCCTCTTACCGCTGGGTCCGTGGTTCAAATCCTGGTCACTCCATGTGAGATTTGTGCTGGACAAAGCGGAGGCAGACAGGTTTTTCTCCGGGTACTCCGGTTTTCCCTGTCAAAATGTCATTCCAGCAACACTCTCCACTATCATTTCATTTCATCTCTCATTCATTTAATCATTGCCCCAGGCGAGAGTGACAGGATTCGGCAGCCGGCACAGTTCATATCCTCGCCGCTAGATGGAGGCTTCATTCATTCCATTCCCTGACCCGGTCGGTCGACTGGAAGCAGGCTGTGGATTTTAATTTTCATTTGACAATATCCTTTTACATAATATATCGGATTTTCGTCATGACTAACGTTATATATAAAATTCTAAAATTCTTATATCTAACGCTGGTCATGACGAAAATCCGATATTTTATTCATGTAAAAGGATTTTAGTTAGTGTAAAAGGATGTTGTCAAATGTGTATATAATATTATAGCAAACCATGAACAACCGATGAAGGCATAAAAATGACGAAACATGTATCGTGTGATTTAAAGTGAAAAATTAAAACCAAATTAATTGTATTGAAAAGTGGATAACAGAATTAGCAATTATAGATTTCAATACGGGCTAATAAAGGTAATTATGACGAAAGTCATAGATATACATAAGTACAGGTTATCAGACAAGTTCAATACACACCCAACTACACAGGGAAGATGACCAAGATGTCCCATGCCGCTAATTTGAAATAACAACAACAACAATTCTTCTCCGAAGGGTTTCCACTATGTGTTGTTGTTTAACTTGAGGGCTTGGATATAGTGGTAAATTAGCTCCGCGTCTTGGGTGTACATACCATAGAGCTTGTCTGATAATCTGTGTTATTGTGATGTCCGTAGTAGTGTGTATTTGTAATTCAGGTAAGGATTGGGAAGAGGCGACCGTGATTATGTTAGGAACCATCCCGAGATTTTTGTGGAGCAGAAATGAGAAACCACGAGAAACCACTTCCAGGATGGCTGAGGTGGGATTTGAACCATCCTCCTTTCAGTCTCAGTTTTGCTTCACAAGGCTGAGTGTACCCCGTTCCAGCCCTCAGACCAGAATTATAATTTCTTGGCAGAACCGAGAATCGAACCCAGACCTTTGGGGCAACAGCCAAGAATGGTAGCCACGACACCACAAGGAGCCCTTAATAAAGCAATTCTCATAGAAATGGGTGGTTTTATTGCATGGGTAGTTTCGTTTGTCAAACCAACATCATCGGATAATACTCATTTAGGCTTACAACAGTAATTACAATTATTATTAAGCTACAGGACGAAATTCTGGGATTGCGTGGAGAGTATAAATGTGCCAAAATTCCTAATTGATAAAGTAAAGATGCTTTACCAAAAGTGCCTAAGCTGTGTTCAAGTAGGGGATGGTAAATCACATTGGTTTGAAACAAGCAGAGGAGTCCAACAGGGAAGTGCCTTGTCATCGTCACCATGGATCGGATCATAAAATCTGTCAAAGAACATTACAATGAGCCTAACACACTGCTATTTTCCGATGATGACTGTGTTGATATGGGGGGACACAAAACAGAAGTGCAGGAGAAACTTAACTTTTGGAATTACAAGTTAAAGAATTTGGACTAAAGATCAGTCAAACAAAAACGGTTGAAATGACTATCAACAGGAACAGGAGGGAACTCAGCTGCAATCTGTTTCTAACTTCAAGTACCTTGGAAGTGTTGTCTCAAAGGCTGACTATATAAATGGTCCATATATAAAATAAACAGTAGTGGTGAGAGGTTATAGCCTTGTCCCACTCCGGTGACAAATTTGAACCAAGAATTCATCGTACCATCAACTCTCACTGCAGCCTTCCCTAGATACCATATATTGCACTACTGATATGGTAGTAGCATGCAGCTCAACATTGAACTCATACGGTACGCGTGTATTAGATTTGTTGGCAGCAGGGGCTGTGGGGGTACAGTGGTCCAGCTGCTTTCCTCTCACCAAAGTGGACTGTGTTCGATTCCTGGTCAATCCAAGGGAAATATCACCTCCTGTGGTTTGGATTCCACGTAAAAATGGAGGTCCCGTGGCTCTTTATCGCGAGAATAATGCTTATTCCTTCCTTTGCTGGTAGCACTAACTTTCACGATTTACTCCATACAACCACTGTAATCCGTCACCTTTGGGACTGAGGGTATGGTCGGGACGCAAAAAAAAAAAAAAAAAAAAAAAAAAAGGTCGGATTATCAGAAATTACAGACAAATACAGATTTACAATGAAATAAACAATCTCTGAACTCAAGATATTGGGGTTCCATTTCTTCTTTCTTGGTAGAGTCACATCCACAATGCGTTGTCAATCAGTTAAGTTTACGCCGTTTTGAGGTGATAGAGGGGTACACACACACAGACAGAAGGACAGACAGACAGACAGAGAGACAGACAGACATTTGCCCGGATCGATCTCACAAGTTTACTTTTTCCGAGAAAAGTAGGCTAAATAAGAATATAGAGTAGTAATATCCTGGTATTGACCTTCATGTATACCTTACTTTGTTAGTTGCAGCTGTTTAGGAGTTGTTAGAACACACACAGAGCTGAGAAATGTAAGAGAAAATCTGAAGGAGCTCTCAGTTCCCTCAGTAAAGAAGCGCAAATGTGCTTTTTAAAAGAGGACATAGTGATGGTTTACTTGTTGTACCTATGTGAAGTCGTACAAAAGACTCGTCAGTACCAAGTAGGTTTGCTGAGTTTCAATATACTTGTAATCCATGATAGATCCAACGTGATTATCTATACTAATATAATAAAGCTGAAGAGTTTGTGTGATTATGTGTTTAAACGCGCTAAAATCTGGAACTACCAGTCCATTTCGAAAAATTCTTTTTTTATATGTTAGCCTGATTCAAGAGGAATAGTTTAGGCTATGTAGTATTAGGCTACACCTCTCAGGTAACCTTCAAGATTGATTTTTGTTCAGTAAGTCGGTAGAACAAGTGCTCCCGAACAGCTCTATCCGCATGCGCTGGCGTTATGGTTAGTGATACGTACACCGTTTCACCTATCTGAACCAAAATGTGTATACATACCCTTTGGAACCCTGCGAGTAACACAGTCTGCATGAAATTTCGGACAGACCACTCCATTCCCTGCATTTAGGCCCTTTGGCAAAAATCTACACCGTTTCACCGATCTGAACCAAAATGTGTATACTTACCCTTTGGAACCCTGCGAGTAACACTGCCTACATGAAATTTATGACAGACCAGTCCATTCCCTGCATTTAGGCCCTTTGGCACAAATCTACACCTTTTCACCAATCTGAACCAAAAGGTGTATACTTACCCTTTGGAACCCTGCGAGTAACACTGTTTACATGAAATTTTGGACAGACCACTCCATTCCCTGCATTTAGGCCCTTTGGCACAAATCTATACCGTTTCACCGATCTGAACCAAATTTTGTATACTTACCCTTTGGAACCCTGCGAGTAACACTGCATACGTGAAATTTATGACAGACCAGTCCATTCCCTGCATTTAGGCCCTTTGGCACACATCTACACCGTTTCACCGATCTGAACGGCAATTTGTATACTTACCCTTTGGAACCCTGCGAGTAACACTGACTGCATGAAATTTTGGACAGACCCCTCCATTCCCTGCATTTAGGCCCTTCATCACAAATCGACACCGTTTCTCTTAATTGCACTAAATTTTACATACACTCTGAAACCATGCGGGTAACACTGTCCACTTGATATTTTGGACAACGCTACCCATTCCCTACATTTAGAATAACAGACAAAATGAACTTGAAAACCACGTATTAAGGCCCTAGAACCATTAATGTCCGTAGTAGTGTAACTGTAAGAGTATTTAAATAAGTCTGTTGTTGACGGGCAGTTCGGGCTGCATCACGTCTCCCTTACCAGTGTTCTGGTGCAGAATTGCGAAAATAGTTAAATCTTGCGCTGCTTATAAATTGCAATCACGGGGAGTAATTAGTGCAAAAAGATTTCTTAGGCCCCTTTAAAAAGTTATCATCATGACAATATTATGCCTCTGTATAAGTGCAATGGTGTTTGTGCAGTACATTGAGGTTATCAGCTGCAATAAGCGTTGGCGCTGTCAAATTTACCTTCATTTATTCCGAAACTCATCGTTAAGCGCTTTGTGGCGATAAATGATCCTATTGCTACCTTAGTTGCTCGGGACAGCCAAAGTTTGCCAAAGAGTTCTGATTATTTTCCTACGGCGCTATGCAACAAAAGACGACACTATTGTCTCTACAATTTTAACAGCCAATGAGATATAGGCCCTAGGCAGTGTCTTTTTTTTCACCTACTGCTCTTTCTATTTTTTTTTTGTAAATTTGTTTGTAAATTACATGTGTCAGTGCTGTAGTTAGTAAATAGCTGTTTCCCTGTTCATAATTATCATTACGGGATATTGACCTGAATGTTACGTCCATTATACTGTACTACTTATCACCCCCCACTACAACCACCACCACCACCACCACCACCACCACCACCACCACCACCACCACCACCACCACCACCACCACCAGAAAAATATAAATTTTTAAAATATTGGTTTCTGTTAGTTTAAGTATCATGTGCCAGTTCTGTAGTAGTATTCATTATCATCCATAAAATAAATAAATCCATCGGGCGAAGCCTGGCACTACTGATAGTAGTCTTCATATTTTCGCAGATTCTGACTTTGAATTTTAGTGAATAAATGGAAATAAGGTAGGAAAAAATGGGTAATGAAATTAACTCACTGCTGCTACTAATTGAAATTTGTAATTACTTGAGAAAGAGAAGCGACTTTTATGTTAAATTAAAGAGGAGGACACTTCAAAGCATAAATACTACGACCAGTGACTGTGTACTGCAGGATATTGTATCGCCACATTTGAAATGTTGCCTATCTGGCAGTTAAAGTGAAAAATCTCTGTGTTTCCATATCCGGTTTTTAAAGTTCTGGATTATATTTGTAAACATCCTAGCTTTCCTTTTCATCTTACATTGCCCTTCTAACGCATATTGTGGACTTCCGTGCTGCAGCGTTATGAAACGCGTAACTCGGTAAAACAAATTTTAAAGCGATTTTACCCTCCAGGTTGGTGTTTTCCATGGACTCAGCGAGGGAACTCACCACTACCGCCTCTACGGGCAGTGTCCTAGAGCTGGGAACATCTGGTCGGAGTGGATACAACTGAGGAGGTGTGATCAGCACTTTGCCCAGGCGGCCTCACCTGAAAAGCGAACAGGAGCCTCATGAGGGATGGGAAGGGAGGGGAAAATGGGGATGTTTAGGCAAGGAAGCGGGAAGGAGGTGGCCGTGGCCTTACAGTAGGTAGCATCCCGGCATTTGTCCAAAAGCCAAGTGGGAAACCAAGGAAAACCACTTCGAGGATGGCTGAGGTGGGAATCGAACCCCCTCTACTCATTTGGGCCACCGAGGCTGAGTAGACCCCGTGCCAGTCCTCATACCACTTTTCAAATTTCGTGGCAGAGCCGGGAATCAAACCCAGGACTTCCGGGGCGGCAGCTAACCATGCTGACCGCTACGCTACGGAGGCGACACATAACAGTTAATATCTGAAGTAGTAATCGCAGCTTACCTGACTTTGCCATTGGCGTCAATGTACGTGCTCTTGTAGAAGCCGTACATGTTGTTCTGTAGCACTCCTTGATACTTGATGTTAATAGTGTAATTGCGGTATGGCTTAAGAGCGGTGTTGAGTGAAATCGTAAGGAAGTCGCGCTGGACATCGGACTCAAAACTCTTGAAGATGTTAGCAGAACTCTCGTCTACCACCTCCACTGACTGGACGGTGATGCTCGCCGCGTGCAGGACAATCTGGTCACTCGAGGAGCTGGTACTGGTCACCAGTATCGACACCTCACCACTGAAGGTGCCGCCATCGAGATCGGGGGCCAATCTGATGGTGTAGGTGTGAGGAGTGGGGGTGTCAGCTGGGGACAGCAGATAGCTTTCCTCGCTGGGCTCGGCAACTGCCACTGGAGTCGCACACACAGCGCTCCAGGCACCAGCCAGGAGCAGTAGGATCACCGTGATTCGCATGGCTGTGGAACAGATACATTACAAGATACAGGTTCACCGTGATTCGCATGGCTGTGGAACAGATACATTACAAGATACAGGATCACCGTGATTCACATGGCTGTGGAACAGATACATTACAAGATACAGGATCACCGTGATTCACATGGCTGTGGAACAGATACATTACAAGATACAGGATCACCGTGATTCACATGGCTGTGGAACAGATACATTACAAGATACATCCTTCAGGATCACCGTGAGTCAGGGGTGTATATAGAGTTTTATTTCGGGGGGTGCCCAACTGGGGTTAGGGGGCATGGTATAGGTCCAAAGAATAGGGGGTTCGGGGTTCTCCCAGGGAAACTTTTGTATAATTTGGTGCAAAATGATGAGTTTTAAGGCTATCTGACATCACTTTTCAACCAATTTGTTGTGATGTTTTATGTTTGGTTAATGTCAAACACAACTGAGACCATTTTATGTTACTCTTTATTAATACAATCATCTCGCTCACTTGATAGTGTTTACAGGGGAAGAATTAATGTTACTGTTTTGATTTACAACTTACACTACAATATGAAGTCAAGGTTTCTTGAAGCATTGCCAAATTGGTTCATAACTTCATCGTCAGTGAGATGCATGTCTCTCTGAATAGATGACAATACTAGACTGTTGAGTCTGTTTTCAGAAGTAGAATTTCTTAAGTATGTTTTGAACCAACTCAAACTCCGTTCGGCAGTACCAGTAGCTACAGAGAAAGGCAAATTTGCCAAAAGTTTGATAAGTGTATAAATGTTTGGGAAAACACTTTTGTTACACGCTTCAAGGGCACTAGTATTACCATTGTTTCTCACAGTTTGCTGAGTTCCAACGTTGAGAAATAATATTGGTGCTGTAGTTATTATTATTGTTATATTATGAAATTGCTAGCGAATTATTACAGAGCTTAGATAAAGTTCGCAGAGAAACCTTGGCACAAAAGACAGAGAACTTAGACTTTACAAGATCAAGCAGAAAACTGTGGAGGATGTTCCCTACCAAACCGTGATGATCCACATGTAACACCAGATCAAATAGCCAGTTGAATATTTTCTTTGTCCAGGGAATCATCGCATAAGCAACATACAAGAAAGATTAAGAAAGAACTAACCAATCTCAAGCAACAGGCAGCCCACCGGTCAGAATATTCCAATGACTTCACAGTAACTAAGATTAATACAGCACTTAAGGATGTTAAAACAGGCAATTTACCAGGGTTTGATGGCATTCATCTGAATTCCTTGTCAATTGTGGGAACAAGACTCGTAAATGGCATGCTGCTTTCTTTTCTAATAAAATGATCACTGGTAAATTACCAACAGCTTTCAAGAAAACGAAAATCATAGCTGTATTGACCGATAGCTCTCCTCAGCTGTTGCTACAAACTTCTGGAAAGACTCATCCTTAACCGAATTGGTCCGAAGATTCATGAAGTAACATCTATTGAACAAGCAGGCTTTAGAACAAGTACGTCATAGATCAAGTACTAAGTCTCACCACTCATATAGAAGCAGGGTTTCAACAACAACTTAAAACGTCTGTTGCTTTTGTTAACCTTACAGCAGCCTGTGACACGGTATGGAAGGATGGATTACTCTACATACTGATGCGTATCACACCATGTCAATCTATGAACTAGCTTATAAACAATATACTGTCCGAAAGATATTTCCAAGTGGCTGTTGGGAACAAAATAAGTAAGCAAAAGAAACTGAACAATGGACTCCCACAAGGTTCCGTTTTAGCTCCAGTGCTCTTTAACTTGTACACATCAGACCTCCCTATAACGCAATCGAGAACAATCATTTATGCAGATGACCTGGCTTTGGCAACTCAACAATGAACTCTTAAGAAGAGCGAACAGATTATTTCCTCAGATCTAAGCATTATGAATGAATACTTCAAGAAATGGAGACTAACACCGAATCCTAGTAAGAATGAAGTTAGCTGTTTCCACTTAAACAGCAGGTTGCCAAATACAAAGCTGAATATCAATCCAATATCCTCCAATTATCACAATTTTCCAAAATATTTTGGCGTTACCCTCGATAGGACTTTGTCCTTCAAGAAGCACCTGCAGAATACTGCAGCAAAACTAAGATCACGCAATAACATCTTTCAGAAGTTATGTGGAACCACATGGGGAGCTACAGCAACAACATTACGATCTTCTGCTTCAGGACTTGTTTATTCAGCTGCTGAATACTGTGCACCGGTGTGGCTTAACAGTCCACATGTGAAGCAGATTGATGTCAAATTGAATTCGGCGATGAGGATAATATCAGGTTGCATCAGGACCACTCCTCTGTACTGGCTTTCACCTCTAAGTCACATTGCACCACCTGACTTACGAAGACAGAACTCTCTCCTGAGAGAATATCAAAAGATAATCTCCACTCCAATGCTTCCTATTCATTCTGACTTACCTACGGTAAAGATACGTCGCTTGAAATCCCGCCGTCCACCCATCCTAACAGCGAAATCTCTACAATTAAATAATTTTCAGATTGACAACAAGTGGTCTGAGGTATGGAATAATGTATTCTATGAGAAATATAGAAACTTCATCGATCCTATCAAGAAACCAGTTGGCATGGAACTACCACGCCATACATGGAAATCACTCAACAGGATTCGAACGGGTCATGGGGTCTGCACAGACAGTTTATACAAGTGGAATAAGGCTTCCTCACCTCAGTGCGACTGTGGATTTGAAAGACAGACCATCCCACATATTGTGGAGGACTATAGCCTTCGAGCCTATTATGGGAACCTGAAAGACTTGTATGATGCAACGCAGCCTGCTCTTGATTGGATTTCAAATTTAAATATTAGCTTGTGAACCTGAACATTTTATAATTTTGCTTATTGCTAAATATTTGTCTTCTCATCAAAATTGTTTTTAATATTTATTGTTCTTGTAAACGCTAATTTATATATTTAATGTGTTCCTTAGCTTGCCAAGGTGGGTGAGTGGTTATCGTGTCGGACTACCAACCCCAAGCTTGCAGGTTCGCTCCTGGCCGTGGTAAGTGATTTTTGAAAGGCGGCAAAAATACGACACGCATGACATACGATGTTGGCATGTCAAAGAACCCATTTGAATTCAGTAGGCCGTGTGTTCATAATGGCAACATTAATCTTGGGAGTCCGCCAACACAAAGTTCCTCATTTCTCTACTAGAGAGCGCTACAGTGTTCAAGGAGCTTAGATATCTCACCTCCTTGACTTGCATAGTGATTCAAGGAACAACGAAATTCGACATGCAAGCTACCGTCAGGGTGTCAAATTACAAAGCTTGCACCCGGCACCCGAGGCCATACGATATTATTATTATTGGCGCTATATTGAGGCGTACTATGCAAGATGAGGAGTGAGGTAGTTTGTCATTTCTTTCCTCAGTGAGCTAGAACAGCAGTAGGCCTACTAACCCTATGAGTAGAACCTTTCACAGCATCCACAGGCACTGACTGTGCCCTGAATGTCATTACTAAGCACCACCCATACCTCAGTAGCTTCCATATAATCACAGCCATGAGTGAGACTGAGACATAGGTGAAAAGCAACACTTTACTCTAGCCTGTGCAAATGTACTGCATTCATCAAGAGATGGCAAACAGGCCTCATGCCATACGCTAAATAATAAATATTATTGTTATTATCATCACCACCCCCAGAGGCTTACAACTTGTGGGACGTAGGTCGGCGACCACGGGACTCCAGCTGAGTCCGGCATTGCATCCACTTAATTGTGCCGGGCTCCTTTCAGTCATCTTTCCTGTCGGCCTCGCTGTCAACATTTGTTCTCTTCCGACCCCGACAGTAGTAGTGTATCCGAGGCCTAGGGAGTCTTTCAATTTCCCGCCTTAATTGGCCCTTGTCTACCTTTGGGTGTGGCGAACCCATCGCTCAAATAGCCTAAATATGATAGTGTGTAAGTCGCAAGGAGTAATAAGGAGAGGCCCTAACGGCAAGGAAGTGAAGACAGAAGTTACTCCTTCTCATATGCTCAACACATTGCGGTAGTCCCATAAGAGGAGCATGTAATGGTGTGACGTACGTACTTAAAAGTGGTGATATTTCGTGTGTGGGACGTAATGTTGACGTGTGGGGCATATGTTTGCACAAACAGAACTCCCACCTGCCAAAGTAATGTCATTTCACAAGTAAATGCACTTTATTTGCCATTTATTGTGTTAAGTTTTCATCCTTAGAGTAGCCACCTTACGGTACTGTTCTAGTATCATTCGTTAAATTTTCAAATATAGGCATATGTGTCCACCAATATAAGTATTTTGATTGCTAGGAATTAATTACGGATATTTTCCTTCGTTTCTTACAGGGAATAGTTTCTGCTTGTCAATTAATGAACGGCATTACTGTAATCTAATTACCCCAATCTATTTTTAACGTGGCTCGAGCTCTAGATTTATTGCTCGTGGGTGTTAGAAGTTTGATATGCCAGTATTTGCATATTTTAGTGTGTTAATCTCAAACCTCAGCCTGGACCTTGTTTAGTTTGTTACCGGAACTGAACTGGCCTATTTCTTTAAAAACATCGTCCAATAAAAACAATAACGCCACCACCCAATTAGTTCACATGCCTTTAATATTTACCATTTATTTAATACACATTCATGAATATAATGGCAGACCTACTGGTATCTCGGTTATTATTCGCCTAGTATTGTGACTGCCGTACACTTCACGCTAGCCAGCAAAGATCAACAAATATTCCTTGATTGTCATCGAACTATACCTGCACACGAATCTTTTACTAGTAATCATACTTTAATCCCACTAATAAATAAGTATACGGCTGTAGGCTCCATTTACCGCTCGAGCCGGGCAAGTATGGGGGCGTGGTCAGTGCTTCAACTGTCCGCATGCTATAGCGCTGACAGGGCGTCTCCTTATTACTCCTTGGTAAGTCGAGGCCTCGGATGGAGGTCCTAGATTCACGCCCCGACCCAGATCACTGGAACCAGGAAATGAAGAGGAAGAAGATTATCATCAGCATAGAGTGCACAAGCCGCGCATCGCTCGGCAGCCTCAGTACTGCGCGCTCGTCAATTGTCAATGCTCTGCCCCATGGAGGAAAGAATAAGAGGAGATGCCCTGAGCTCATTTGAGTGAAGCCAAGCGCTGCGTCCAAAGTGGGCGTAACCTTAACTTGTATCGGTGTTCCGTGACTTGCATATGGTTGTACGAATCGAATAAGTGTTCTGGTTATTAATTTTAAGGTTCGTATTCTTGAATATCAAAATGTGTACGAACAATGAGTAAAGGTGGCTGTGGAGGCCTAAAAACTGGTGAATGCCTCAACACCAATAAGAACTTAAAAATCAATTTGATGTACAACCGTGATTAGTTCGGCATCATTATGGTAGTTCCCAAGATGTTCTTTCTTTGGTATAACTCGCACCTTCAGACACCTGTATTCAATTTAATCAGTGTTTCGGCGTATTATTACGTTTTGCCGCGTCTTTCTTACAAAACTAGCCTTGCATAGGTGCTCTCATAAGTCTATTTAAATTGGCTTTTAAAACGATAACGCAGCTTCTTTGTGCCAAGTACCGTGATGTACAGAGTGTATTCTGCCTATCCACGTAAAAATCTGACTTGTCATTCCAGTTTTAGGTCACTAAAATCCAAGCCTATTTGGAGTGGTTTACGGCTTTAAGCATAGGAACAGCCATTTTCTTGCTACCCAAAGTGGGCGTGCCATTTGGCTTCAGCAGCTTGCACCAGGCAGTGCAACGAAGGCATCTCCTTCCGTTCTTTCCTCCATGCTCTACCCTCAAACAGCCTGTTGAGTCTACCTATAGTACAGTACAGCTGGAATGGTTTTGTTTCAAAAACTGTGCTATGGTTGGCTTTTTGTGAATCATTAGAAAAGCACAAAAAAAGCTTAACTCTGAATTTTAGAATAATTTGCACGATCATTTTGTTGGAAAACTCAAAAAATATTGAAAAGCGTTTTTCTCTGAATCGACGTAGTTTAGAGAAAAGATTTTTAAACAAAAAATGTAGAGGACATTACCACCTACAATTCGTCTCATTGAGGTCATGTCATACGTTTTGAAATGCAGAAGCTAGGTGGCATCAAAGTTTCCAAAAAAGTGTTTTTTCATTTTTTGTCCTAGAAAAAAATAGTTTTTTCACAAAAGAGTGAATCAGAAATTTGTTCCTCTCAAAATTGTCTGCAACATTTATTTAAACGTTTGTTTCCTCCGACTTACCGTCCCAAAGTTATAGCGCAGCAAATGCAACGCTGCGTAGTCAAGGCTACTATTGTTACTGCGGAGAGAGCGGCGGGCATAATTTAGATAGGGACCGGTGTCGGACAGCTGCCTAAGGCTCGGTCAAACAGCACGCGGGCTGTGTTTGTTAATTAGCTCAAACAATCATATCTATTTCAATCGCAACGTATCAATCATAACTGTACACATATTAACCTTTGTGCCATCTGAATAGTACAATTTTCACACTTCGGCAGACTATAACTTTGGAACGGTAAGGCGGAGGAAAAAAATGTTTCAATAAATGTTGTAGACAATTTTGAGAGGAACAAATTTCTTATTTACTCTTTTGTGAACAAAACTTTTTTTCTAGGACAAAAAGTGAAAAAACACTTTTTTGGAAACTTTGACGCCACCTAACTTCTGCATTTCAAAACGTATGACATGACCTCAATGAGACGAATTGTAGGTGGCAATGTCCTCTACATTTTTGTTTAAAAACGTTTCTTTAAAATACGTCGATTCAGAGAAAACGCTTTTCAATGTTTTTTTGAGTTTTCCGACAAAATGAGCGTGCAAATTATTCTAAAATTCAGAGTTAAGCTTTTTTTGTGCTTTTCTAATGATTCACAAAAAGCCAACCATAGCACCGATTTTGGAACAAAAGGCTTTTTTTTTCTGTGCAGCTGTCCTGTACTAATCAAAATTGAATGTACACAAACAACAATGCCAATCTCGCACTATGCAAAGGGCAAATGTCAATGATATCTCTTATGCAATAATTCTGTACACATTGTGTTTAATTCCAATAATACTATGAGAACTGAATAGCTGCACCATTCGGTGATCAACATTTCAAACACCTGTCCTTACAGGCAGTGGTACCTGGATTCTATACTGGTCAAAAGAAGTTTTGCACATTGCATGATGATTGTATTTTCATTGGTGTATGACGACATTTCGTTTTTCACATTGGCTCATGTGTTAGTTATGGTTAGTTATTGTTGTTTTAAGGGGCGGAACTACGAGGTCATCTGCTCTTGTGTTAACTCTTAAGATAACACGTTGGTTTGCTAGTACCGTAAACTGTTATCGGACATGGAGTTTGTACATACAACCTGCACAAATGGAGGAAGTGCCCAAACCCCTGCTGTGATTGCGGTCCATCGAATCAGACCATCAAGCACATTGTCGAAAATTGCAAACTAAGAGCGTACTTATGTGACCTTAACGACTTTTTCAGTGCTACACCTTCGAGCCTGGACTGGACATAAGGTTGATATCTGTGCTAGTATGTACCTGTTATTATTATTGTGTTCCATGTGTAACGCCATACGCTACATAAATAACAAGAAGTTCCATGAAGAACTATACAGCCTACTTTTCATGCCAATGATTATTCTACAGTATATGAACTTATCTAGAATAATGACGAAATTAAGTTGGTAATATCGAAATATCTAATTAGTTCAAAATATACCTGGTATAATGTAGCCTAATAGAGCACTACAGTTGGCAGCCCTGGTGACTGAATATATTCTTAGTTCCATCTCTTAAGGTACAGTCCAATGGACGTTACATGCAGTTAGACACTAGATCTATCAGCACGCGTAAAAGCATGTTGGCAACAATGTCATGCGTGTGCTGGTCAGAAATAATCTGAAATATGATATCTTGTTGTACCAATTTTGGATGAAATCCATTTGTTAGTATAGAAGTTACATGTATTTTAAAATTGGACATATCAACAGGCATATAATCATGTTGGCAGCACTGTCTTGTATTAATCACTCCAAATTAATCTAGAATGTCAGGTGCTATACGTGTGCAAAGTATAGAGCTGTTGGCTTGCATACTTTCTGATATATTGATATTAGGATAAAAAGAATATAGACAGCATTTATTAACAGTTGGCAGCCCTGATTGCTCTTAACAATACTTATAGTCATATCTGTTATGGTACACATTGCACATACGAAATTTGGTTGAAATCCAACTGATAGTATAGAAGTTACATGAATTTAAAAATTGGTACTATCAGCAGGCTTATAATCATGTTGGTAGAACTGACGTATATAAGTTACTCCAAATTAATCTAAAATGTCAGAATATACGTGTGCATAGTTTACAGCTGTTAGCTTGCTTACTTTCTGATATATTGGTATTTGGATAAAAACAATAAAAATAGAGAGAGAGAGCAATTATTATCAGTTGGCGGCCCTGGTGGCTCTTAAGAATACGGTCAGTCATATCTGTTTATGTACAGATATTACATACAAAATTTGGTTGAAATCCAATTGATAGTGTAGAAGTTATATGCATTTAAACATTGGACCTATCAGAAGGCTTAACATTATTTTGGCAACACTGTCATGGTTGGCCTCCTGGAAATTAAACTGAAATAGTACTATCTACATGTGTGCCAATTTTGGAATAGCTCCCATGCAAACCTTGCAAGATATCCAACATGGAGCTCAAATTTCTAGTGCGTTTTTTCAGCAGTTGGTTGCACTGACATCATTTTCAAATATGGACGTGAGATATTCCGGTGCACAACTTTACTCATACTAAATTTGGTTTTGATTGCTGCAGCCGTTTAGGAGTTGATGGGGGGGGGGGGGGGGGGACACACACACACAGACAGACAGACACACATTTTCCCGGATCGATCTCATAAGTCTACCTTTTCCTCATTTTTGCAAAATGTGAAAAGTAGGCTAAAAACAGTTATCGGATAAAGCACGTGTGATATACAGGGCTCCAAAGAATGTTCTCCGCAGTGGGTACGTGCAGCTGTGAGTGGTTGAGTCATGAGTTTAGTTGACTGCACTGTGTCCTTGAAAGCGGGACTCCCCCATGTGGGCTGTCAGTGTGTATTGCGATAAGCGAGCGAGCCTGCATGTCTTCAGTGTGTATTACAGTCAGCGAGCTTTCAGATAGATTATTGGAAGAGTACAACAGTATACAGGCGGTAATATTTACTACTGAAGAGAGAGTTTCTTTTGGTGTAATACATTTTTCGCGAAGGCGATCGGTTTACAGAAAATGTAAAATTAAGATTTCAGGCGCGGTTTCCTAATTCAAAGTGTCCAAACCGCGATACCGTTCGGGATTTGATAAGTAAATTTCGTACGACTGGCTCAGGTCACGATGTACCGGGAACAGGCAGGCCTACGCTTTTAACGAACGAAAAACTTGATGAAATCTCCGATATAATGCTGCGTAGTCCAAGTAAATCAACACGAAAATTAGCTCAACAAACAGGAATCTCTAAGTCGACAGCACATAAAGCTGTAAGAGACAAGCTTCAGTTGTTCCCTTATAAAGTTACCGTGGTTCATGAATTAAAACAAACTGATTACGGAAAAAGAGTGATGTACTGTGAATGGTTCCAGCATCTGTTATGAATGGCTGTGGTGAGTACGAAGATTGCTGTTTATTTGTTATGATGCAAGCGGCAGCCGTGCTACGAACGTAACTGCTGTAGCTAGCTCTCGCAGACGCATGTAGGTGCTGCTGAGGACATTCCCGGACTCACTGTAATAAAGTATGATATTCATTTTCCCTTTCTATTCTGTTGATATCTTCCTTGTCTAGAAGTTTTTCTCTTATGATCATGATTTCATTGCATTCTCTGATCACGTGTGCTCCATCTACAGGGTATTTCACTTAAAGTGGGGCCAGCCACGTGGCTCGACTCGTGGACAGTCAGACGAGCACATGGCAACTCACTGAGCTTGGGGTCGAGAGAGCGCCCCTACGAATTCCATGTAAATAACAATCCCTCCCTATATTATTCTGCTAAGGTCCGATTCCAGTTTTGTACAAAAAACAAGGTCTCATTAACACCAACCTACACATATGGGGTATCTACAGGTTCAGCATAACCCAATGCGTAAGCGAAACGCACTCACTTACTCTTTAAATGCCTCAGAATTAAATAAATACCTTAAAACATGTATATTTACAATGAAATAATGAAGGAATGCAACACGGTAACCATGGTAACAGAATCTCACAGGTCCATCTATTTCTGTAAGACGCAATGCATTTCCAATTATTACATTACTGTGAAAGTTTCCAGACGGTTATAAGGTTATCACTGAACCAAATTAAGCTGTAACATTCATCAATACATACAGTATAATGCGCTTAAGGGGGTCAGGGGGCAGTCTAGAATTTTTTCACGCAATTTTCACGTGTGAGTGTGGTACGAAAGGTCTTTTTCACCCGACTATAAAGGGTGTTCGAAAACTACATTTAAAGGTCCTTAAATTAACAGTGTCTGTGCTATTCCCAGAAAACTAACTTCGCTCTGATATACCTATGAAGGAATGACAAACCCCTAACCACTGCACCAGTAGCTGAATTGATAAAGTCTGATTATTCATTCCAAGGATAAATCAGTCATAGCATTCATGATTGAGATTTTGTTATGTGTACTCTTTGTTGTTTGAGTCTTCAGTCTTTTGACTGGTTTGATGCAGCTCTCCATGCCTCCCTGTCCTGAGCTAATCGTTTCATCTCTACATAGCTACCACACCCTACATCCGAGGCAATCTGTTTAACATATTCTAACCTTGGTCTACCCCTACAGTTCTTGTCCTCGACCCTTCCTTCCATAACTAAGCTTGCTATTCCTGGGTGTCTTAGTATGTGTCCTCTCTTCTCTTCTCTTCATTAGCAGTCGCCAGAAACATCTCTCCTCTCCCACTCGCCTTAATACCTCTTCGTTTGTAACCCTATCTACCCATCTGATCTTCATCATTCGCCTGTAACACCACATTTCAAATGCTTCAATTCTCCTATTTTCTGCTGCACCAATAGTCCAAGTTTCACTTCCATAGAGCGCCACGCTTCAGACAAAGGCTTTCAAAAATGACTTCCTAATACCTAAATCTATATTCGATGTCAACAGATTCCTTTTTTGTAGGAAGGCTTTCCTTGCCTGAGCCAACCTACTTTTTATATCCTCTTTGCTTCGTCCATCACTGGTTATTCTGCTTCCTAAGTAACAGAAGTCTCCAACTTCCTTCAGCTTTTCACCTGCCAATTTGATCTCCATAGAAGTTTCTGATTTATTTCGGCTGCATTCCAGTACTCTTTACAACTAGAATATTCGCGACGAATAATGCTAGTAACACATAATCAAAGTAAAATCATTGTCACGGAATATGTTGAAAATGTCCTTCACCTGCATCTACACATTTCTGGCATCTTCTAAGGAAATTGTCATTCACAGGCATTAGTTCATCTACCGAGACAGCCTCGATTTCTCTCGTGATATGTAGTGTGAGTTCATCTAGAGTGTGAGGGTTTGATGCATAAACCTTATTTTTCAATTTTCCCCATGAATAAAAATTGAAGCAATAGGCTTTAACACTTAGCAATAACACGTTATAAAATTATGAAACACAATAACAATTAAACCATAACCACGTACACACGTTATAAACTTATAATAACAGAATCATTTAAGCTCATTTAATATTAATACTAAGTTTCGTGATGATTTCTATAGCCGTTGCTACGTTAGGCCGCGTGCAAGGTGAGCCGATGTATTTGTTTAAAAAAATTTAATTCCCTACATCGACAACTGTTAATAATTTTTTTTTCAACTATGTATTCTGATTTTTACGGCGTTCAGATCCTAATGTTCTTATCGTGGTTTGGATAGAAAATAGAGGCCCATGGCCTGGTGTACGTCTTGAGCTACTGTAGTCATGGAGAAAATGGAGTGGCATGGCCCCTTACAGAGACAGGTGGAAACTGGTGATCACTTCTTGAGGTAGTGTTGCCGTTGAGAAAATGGAGAGGCATGGCCCCTTACAGAGACAGGTGGAAACTGGTGATCACTTCTTGTGCTACTGTTGCCATGGAGATGGCCGGCCTTGCCATTCCTTCATAGTTAAGTTATTTTTAGCCTATTTTCAATTTTGAAAAAATAGGCTTATGAGATCACCTTTTGTCCGTGTGTGTGTGTGCGTGTGTGTGTGTGTGTGTGTGTGTGTGAGGTGTGTGTGTGTGTGTCCCTAATAAAATCTAAACGCCTGGAGCGATTTCAATGAAACTCGGTAAGTTCATAGCGCTATTCCCGGCGACCTCGACCGTGCCCTTCAAATTTTGTTACGTCTCACCAATCCAACATGGCGGCTGTGCGAAATATTTCACTAGCATTCAATATCTCTGAAACTATTACGATATCGCCCTGAAATTGTGTACGGTGATAAAGGGCACTACTAGAAGTTCACCTATGAGACTTTCAAAAACCTGGTGACTACAAAACCAACATGGCGGCCAAGCGAATTTGAGACATTTAAATAGACTTTTCTCGCGATTTAACTATCCAAACGTAATGAAACTTGGTACAGCAATTGTTTATACACATTGTAATGCACTGGAGTCTAATGTAGTTCAATTGTTTATATAACCTCAAAATGGCGGCTGAGCGAAATATTTCACTGACATTCAATATCTCCGAAACTATTACAGATATCACCCTGCAATTTTGTACGGTGATAAAGGATACTGATACAAGTTTACCTATGTATATTTCATAAACCTGTGAAGTACAAAACGAACATGGCGACCAAGCGAATTTGAAATAATTTAATAGACTTTTCTCGTGAGTTAACTCTCTGAGAGCAGTGAAATGTGGTACAGTAAATGATTTTGCAGATTGTAATGCACTGCCATCTAATTTGATTCAATTGTTTACATAACCTCAAGATGGCGGCTGTGCGAAATTTTAAAATTAAGTTTTTATTCCTTGTGTCGTAATCATGCGTCGAAGTGAAAGTTTGAATAATGAACCTAGGCAATAATTGTCCTTGAATGGTACATAACTCTATGGCCTATACATATAACAATCCTAAATGGCGAGCTTCCGAAATATTTAGACGGTTCTCAATATCTATGACCTTTAACAGCAACCAAACTGAATTTTTTTATGTTCTTAGAGACTATGAACATATGTTCACCTATAGGACTTTCAGTAATCTGGTGAGCACAAATCCAACATGGCGGCGACGCGAAGTATAAATATTTAAATGGACGTTTCTCGCGAATTAACTATCCGAGTGCCGTGAAACGTTGCACGTTAATTGCTTATACAAATGTTGATCCACTGGCATCTAATTTATTTCAATTGTTTGCATAATCACAAGATGGCTGCCGTGCGTAATTATAAAATCTCGTTTTTACTTCTTGTGTTCTAATCATGCGATTGAAGTTTGAATACCACACGTACACAATAATCTTAATGTAGTTGTACAAAAATAAAATTCCAACCTGGCGACCATCTGAAATATTTAGACGGTTCTCAATATCTACGAATCTGTTACAGCAATTAAACTGAAATTTTGTATGTTGATAGAGGCAATTAACATGAGCAGGATATATGAAAATAGGCTATATAGTTCTTCACGGAACTACTTGTTCTGACTTTAATAGCCTTTGCTCGAGTGAAAATAGGCCGATATGAGAAGAATGAAAAAGACTATCGAAAATTCATGTAGCCAGCGGTTTCTTCTGGGTCTGAACTCTCTGTATGCAAAATTTGGTTGCGATTCGTGAAACGGTATAGATTTGTATACGGAACAAATATACATACCCAGACTTTCACCTTTATATATTAGAGAAGATTGGAAGTGATCATGTTCACGCAGTATATCGTCGATCATTTAGATTAATGAAGCTATAAAGTGTTTTTCGTTTTCTTGTTTGACAAATAAATGAATGTCAGTTTTGTTTCAAGTATCTGCATGCATTTTTAATATTTAATAGGATGGTGTTTTGCATCAAACGCGCAGGCATAAATTAAAAAAGAATATAAACATTTGAAGCCTACTTGACAGGATATTCATGTACCGTATTCAACATCAAATATCTACCCGCCTTCTGTGGCATGGCCACTGTCACCTCCTTACCACTCATACCCTCAGTTACAAATATACACACACTACTACAGACACCATAATAACTCAGGTTATTAGACAAAGTTGACACACAAGAACACAAAAATTATCACGATGTTGTAGCCCCTAAAGTAAAATAAAATTCAAATAATTGACGTAGCGGAGAAGAGCTGAAAGAAAGTCTCGCGTATTTGGCTCATGAATTGTTAGCCCTACTGACTAGGAATTTGCTTTAAAGAATACTTTCAACCTTCTTCTCCACCTTGTAACTGGTTGTTATTCGAGGCAACTATAGTGCCAAAATTAGCAACGATGGTGAAAATACACTTGCAAAATATTTCGCTTAAAATGTTTCAACTAATTTCATCTACTAAAACCTCTGATTTTGTGCTTGAAAGCAATACCAGTTTGTGGCATGCGGTGTATTAATCATGTCAGTGCAAACACTTCACTGATTTGTCCATAAATGCCAAAGATATGACAGTTTGAGTGAGAATAGTGCGACAGGAGTTGCACTGAGAACAACTCATTACCGCGGGAATGTCACTTCGTCCGATACTCCACAGTCTCGTTCTATCACAAGGTAATATCGTTGCTCTTACTATCACCCATGATGCAACGTGTGAGCACGTGCGTAGGGACGCGATTGAAATGGAGGTGGCTTAAACATATGGCAAAGCCATTATGACGAAAGAAAAAATCAATCTTATTCTTGAAGGTGAACATTATTAGCCTACTTTCGATTTTTGCAAAAAATGAAAGTAGACTTATGAGATCAACACAGGGCGAAAAAAAGTGTGTCTGTCTGTGTGTATGTGTGTGTGTGTGAGTGTGTGTACTCTGAATGTCTGTCCCCCCTATCAATTCGAACACGATGAAACCGAATTGAACGAAATTTGGTTCAAAGGTAGCACTAGCAAAGGACACCTCAGTGTCATGTTTTATATCGCCGCCATCTTGACGGAAACGTAATGGCGGCCACACAAATGTTCAAAGCTTAAATCAAATTACGACTAACCTAATCATCCGATCTCTACCAAATTTTGCAACAATATACCTTTATGGGAGGGGGGGGGGGGGAGCATCCTTTGACCAAACTAATAGGTCATCAGCCTAATAGTTTGCGGATGGCGGCCATCTTTGTGTGAAAATTGATTCCCCCTTTTAATTCGAACACGGTGAAACCGAATGGAACGAAATTTGGTACAGAGGTAGTACTAGCAAAGGGCACCTCAGTGTCATGTTTTATATCGCCGCCATCTTGACGGAAACGTAATGGCGGCCACACAAATGTTCAAAGCTTAAATCAAATTACGACTAACCTAATCATCCGATCTCTACCAAATTTTGCAACAACATACCTTTATAATAGGTCATCAGCCTAATAGTTTGCAGATGGCGGTCATCTTTGTGTGAAAATCGATTCCCCCTATTAATTCGAACACGGTGAAACCGAATGGAACGAAATTTGGTACAGAGGTAGCACTAGCAAAGGGCACCTCTGTGTCATGTTTTATATCACCGCCATCTTGACAGAAACGTAATGGCGGCCACACAAATGTTCAAAGCTTAAATCAAATTACGACTAACATAATCATTCGATCTCTACCAAATTTTGCAACAACATACCTTTATGGAGGGAGCATCCTTTGACCAATCTAATAGGTCATTAGCCTAATAGTTTGCGGATGGCAGCCATCTTTGTGTAAAAATCGATTCCCCCTATTATTCGAACACGGTGAAACCGAATGGAACGAAATTTGGTACAAAGGTAGCACTAGCAAAGGGCACCTCAGTGTCATGTTTTATATCACCGCCATCTTGACGGAAACGTAATCGCGGCCACCCAAATGTTAAAAGCTAAAATGTAATTACGACCAACCTAATAATCTAGTCTCTACCAAATTTTGCAACAACTTACCTTTATGTGGGAAGCTTATTCTGACCAAACTGCAAGATCATCAGCCCAATATTTTGCAGATGGTGGCCAGTATGTGTGCAAATCGATTCCCCCTATCAATTCAAACACGGTGAAACCAAATTGAACGAAATTTGGTACAGAGGTAACAATAGCAAAGGGCATCTCAGTGTCATGTTTTATATCGCCGCCATCTTGACGGAAACGGAATGACGGCCACCCAAATGTTAAAAGTTTAAATCAAATTACGACCTTCCTAATAATTTGATATCTACCAGATTTTGCAACAACATCCCTTTTTGTGGAAAGCCGCTTATGACTGACTACAAGGTCATCAGCCCAATAGTTTGCTAATAGCGGCCATGTATCTGTGCAAATCCATTCCCCATATCAATTCAAACACGGTGAAACCGAATTGAATGAATTTTTTTTACAGAGGTAGCACTAGCAAAGGGCACCTCATATTCATGTTTAATATCCCTATAGCACGTTGTATTTCAACAAGCTACTACAACCAACATTCAATTATACTTCTTGAAAAGGACAAAGAGTTATAACAATACCCATGCATTTAGGAGAAAGTAGGCTATATGTTCTTTATTGAACATCTTGTTTTTTCGTATGCCCGACGACTAGAGAATATTATTCAAACGGGTAGGAGCATTTGAGATGAAGAGAGTCAAGTATCCAACACTAAAGTTTTCACTGTGTATAAGAGTCTCAGTGGCTGAATGGGTTACGCGTTGGACTCATGAATGAAAGGACTGGGGCTCGATACTTTGTAGGGAAAGTAATATGGCTTTTAGTGCCGGGAGTGTCCGAGGACAGAGGCTGTAGCTACTTCAAGTGTACACCACTAGGGTGAGCTGCAAGTTCCGTTCAATTTCAAGTACTGGTAGTTCCAGCTTTCACTACCAGATCTCAATGATACCTAGCGGTGATCGATGGAACTTTGATAGAGCGTTACAACAAAATCTAACCTAGAAATTTAGCTCCACACAAGTTTAGACTGTGGAAGGATCTTTTACATGCCATAAATCTATGACATGGGACTGCCGGCTTTACTTCCCCTCCGAAGGAAGGCATACTGAAGGATTTTAATGCTCTTAAAAATCTGACGTCTTCGGCCGGATTTGAACCCACGATCTTGGGAACAGCAGTTCAGGATGCTACAAACTAAGACAGTATACAGTTGCATCACAGGGGCTTTAGTAATATAGCGATTGCATGACTTTTCAGGTTCGATTACGAGAAAGTTACATAGTGCTTGAATGTGGCATTACACGAAAAATCTTATTATGTACACGTCAAATAGAATTTTCTTTTGCTGAAATTTAATAACCGATCAAATCCTCCTTCTATGTCATTAGGATGTACCTTAGGTAGTTAGTTAGTTATTGTTGTTTTAAGGGGCGGAACTACGAGCTCATCTGCCCCTGTACCTTAGGTAGTCTGTTAATATCGTTGAAGTTGAGTGGATTCTTCCAATTCGCAGACTCCACTCAACGGAATGAACACAACAAGCCTCAGTGCCTTCAGACAGCGCCATATTGCCCTAGCGAGAACGAGCGATAAGGTCGAGAATTATCGTTATCGAGCCCACATTATCGGTAATACCAGTTCCGGAACCAGCATTTCCGTTCTTCATTCTCGTCCAACGAGACCGATCGGAACTCAAGAGCTTTTTGCCCGGCTTTACTTCCCAGTTGCACGGTAGTGATCATTTATGTTGTCCGTATAGAGATAACTTCTCCTTGAATTCTGTCTTCTTTTCTGGCGTCTGCTTCAACTAACACGTATCAACTTCTTCTCGTTCGATTTATATTCCGCTTAGCATACAGTTTGGTATATTAGGTCAATAGCAGCTGCTATGTCCGGCTCCGTGGCTAAATAGTTAGCGCGCTAGGCTTTGGCCCGAAGTGTCCTGGGTTCGATTCCCGGCCGAGCCATCAGGGATTTTAATCTCCTGGGTTTAAATCCCGAGGCTCGGGGACTGGGTGTGTGTACCGTCTTCATCATCACTACATCCTCATTACGACGCGCAGGTCGCCCACGGGCGTCAACACGAAAGACCTGCACTTGGCCTCTCCGGTGGCCACACGATCATTATCATTAGCTGCTATAAAAAGAAATCTACGCATCATAAGGTACAGTATGTCTGACCTAGCTAACTGCAAGCTCCTATGAGTACCGGTACACTTAAGATAAGGCAGCCACTTATCTCCATGTGTCAACACCTGGCAACCATACTCAAATCCTGCGCCAACACACTAATCCCCAATCCCTCCGAGATGTTCCGTCAGAGTCAGGGGCTAGCCTAATGATATCGTGGTGTGTTTAACAACATTTGTACATAGCTGAAACTGTTCAAGTCTATTATTTCCATAGGTAGACTATTTTAGGTAGATTTCTACAGAAAGCTAACTATTGCAATGGGTACCATGTTTCGACTACCGGAAAATTTCGACATAGCTTCGCGATTCATATCCCCTAGACCCCAAAACCACCGTCAGTTCAAAAGTTTATATATAATTTATGTATATATATATATCAGTTTCTTGTGGACACGATAACTGCCGTAACTTTGCACCAACCACTTCGAATTTTTTACATAATATGTATCCCTTTAATATCTCGGTCGAGTCCGTTAATGGGCACAATCGGTCGAAGGGGGTGAAAAGGGGGGACTTTTATCGAAAAGGTGAAATATCGTTAAAACTGTCTTAATATGTGAAATATCGAATCAATTCCAAGTTCATACTATGTGTCGGATAAGGCCAAAAAAATTATGTTTGAAAAGTTTTTTATAGCACCAACTATTGACTAAAGGGGTGGGAAAAAGTGTTTTTTTTTTCGGGAAACATTAATCATATCTCTCTTAATAGGCACAATATCAAAACCGTACATAATGGAAAAATTTCCCCTAATAATTACCTAAAACTTTTGTCTGAAATAATTTTTGATATGACCCACCATTACGCCAAGGGATGAGCAAAATGATTTCGGAATTAGAAGAAAATGCCAAGAGCCATCAGAGGTTGTCATGACAACGCTACTTAATTGATGAGGGATGAGCCATCAGAGGTTGCCATGACAACGCCATTGCACGAGATCACATTCAGTTTTCCATCTGACTCAGTGGGAAGCGGCTTCGGTGACGTAACTGGTAGCATGCTGAACTTTTATGCCCAAGGTCAAGGGTTCAAAGCCGGCCAAAGTAGTCAGATTTTCTAAGAGTGCTAAAAATCCCTCAGTATGCTTTCCTTCAGAGGGGAAGTTCCAACGTTCGTTGTGAATTGCTGGTTGCGGTGGCATCTAGTAGCCAAGTTCACAGCGAGGTGTCGTTGGCGGCAGTATTTGGTAGCAAAATTAGGAACTACTACTTGAAATTGACCGTCTACAGACTAATACTGCCATCACAATTAACACCGTTTATCAGACAGATTCTACACACACCCAAAGTACACGCGGCTACATGACCGCGTTGTCGCAGCCCCTAAACTGAGGAACCAACCAACATCTCTGTGGGAGATATAATTTTGCGTGAAGAAGTAACAGACCGTTAGATAGTTACACAGCAGTTCCAAACATTGCATAAGGACAGTGTGACAGCAAGTATAACAAGTAGTTCCGTGAAGAACTATACAGCCTATTTTCATGTACCTACTCATGTTAATTGCCTCTATCAACATACAAAAATTCAATTTTATTTTTGTGATAGATTTGTAGATATTGAGAACCGTCTAAATATTTCAGATGGTCGCCAGGTTGGATTTTTATTTATTGTGCCTATGTGGACATTAGCACAAGTCGAACACCTAACCCTTTAATAAAAGATGATCGAGTTTCTATAGAAATCGTGGGTAACCAAGGAGATATTCTTTTAGAGAACAGGCGTTAGAAACCAAGCCCAGACCATGCAGGTGGCTTATTAGAAACTCACAGGAAACATAAAGTCACATTAGTTTGACACCTTTAATATTGAATGCCAGTAAGAAAGAAATTAAAGGAGCGAGCAGCAGCAGAATTGGAGAGCCTAAATGGACCCTCAACATTCCGCAAGACAGCAATTCTAATAGAAATGATTGCCAGTCAAGTATGGCATTAATGGGAGAACTACTTTTTAATGGTAACGATAATGACACCCATTAGAGGAGGCCCTACAAAATGCAAGCTAGCAGAAATTGGAACATATAAACAGGGAAATCCCCGTCATACAACTTAAAGAACTAAAAGCACCATGTTAATGAGCTAAGAGACCGAAATGAATACAGGGACAGAATAATTCTGTAGGTTTGAGACCCTGCAATATAAACACAGGAGAAAATTCTGACTAAGCTCACGTCATATGGGAATCCTGTCGTAAGGGACTACATTTTGTGTCAAATCAAATAAATAAGCTCTGAGCGATGCCAGAGTATTGCAGTTGGCAGTTGGAAGTTAGTCAGACACAGTTCGTCAGTTGATCACAGTTCGACTTGAGACTCCTTGACACACACGACACACCTTGCTATAGGCAGGTCGCGCTAAACTTCAGTTTATCAGTTCATCTGGACCTCAGTGCAGGTCACGCTACTCGACAAAGTATTCAGTAATCAGTTTATTCAAGACCTCGGTGGAGGCGCACTACGCTACAAGTTACAGCAGATCTTAGAGCTCCATGGGAGAGCACTTAACGAAGAAAAGCACTTACGTTACAATCTAAACTAAGTTGCACCACGCTGATAATCCAGAGATCGAGACTATGAACAGTCATACAAGTCTGCAGAACCTTTAAATTAAAGAACTGTAAAAGAAATAACGCTAAAGTTCAGAAGCCAATTATTGAAGTCATAGGGCGTAAAACAAGTTGCGTTACGTCTAAAGTAAAGGCGTTAATAAAAACATTAACTCCCAGAAAGGACGTTTACAGAACAATATATTGTGACTGCATATTGCAGAGATTCTACGAAAGGAACTTAGGAGAACACGAGTTCGAGGAAAAAGTAATAATACTCAAAGAAGTAGCAGGTAGGAACAGGAAAATAGGAAGTTTACGGACTTCGAATTGGAAGCCAAGTTACTAAGTTATAAGATTGCGATAGATAGCAATAGGAGAAGATAGTGGCGGCAAAAATTAAGGACATTTTTTGCCCAAATCCGACGATTTCGGCCGGGTTTTAACCCTCTATCTTGGGAACAGCAGTTTAGCATGCTACCAACTATGCCACAGAAGTCGCTATTATGTCAGTTAGCATAATTAACTGTCCGAAATGGAAGGGGTTGCAATTCTGACTGTGTAATATTCATCTTAAACATAGCACATGCAGGGCCGGATTTAGATTTTATGCGCTCCTAGGAGCCTCTTCATACCATCGTGAAGTAAAATCAATTAAATAAATTAAAATAATGAGAGAAACAACTGCTTCTAAATTTGTATATATAAACTATAAATAAATAGCCAACGGGATATTGATATAAGTTTAAACCATTTAAGACTCATTACACACTTACAGATATACATAGAGCCTACATCATGCAACCTGCAACTATGCATAATGAATTATTCAAATTAAACTCATATTAAGTTAATATTCAAGCCTTAAAATTTCTCCTAATAAATCACAAAACATTCCTGTTCTAATTTATCATCTTGGCTTACAGGATTGAGCCGCGTCGTATATCGGTTATTATTTCCCGACGTTTCGGCTGACATTGCAGCAGCCTTCCTGATGATCTAGACACCGGCCGCGAGTCTACGATCTAAATTCCTGTTCTAAGCTGAATTCGAAAAATCTGCTGTTGCAAAACATTTTGTTGCAAAATGATGGCTACAATACAAATTGGAAAAGTGTCAACATTTGGAAAGTTTAATTTATTAAAGATAAAGCACACAAATTGTGCATTTTGATGATAACAAACTGTCATTCACAAAACTTCACAATGGATGATACCCGATTTGCACAAGAAATTAAGTGATATCTACTACATTGCACCCCGCATAATTTACATACGCAGGATTCATCAGGCTCATGAAAGTATTCGGTATTACACAGTTTATGGTGATACCCATGTACCGCCATCGAATTACCAAAGTGTCGCAAGTCTTGATTAGTGTTCATCCATGTCCTAGTCATCATGTCCTCCGTGGTGTAAACCTCGAACCAGATTTCGTCCTTTTTCTGTATTCTTTTCTGCATTGGTATTTTCCAGGCGTCTGTGGATGGTAGCCCTCTCTTCACCCGAAGGTCCTCAATGAGGAAGGTCTCCCTGGCGAGTTCATATGCTAATCTAGTTTTGTATATTTCGATATCGCCTTCAGGAAGCGCGATTTGACTGCTTCAAGCGTCCTCAAGTCTGCCAGGGATAATTTCTCCCATATGATTTCAAGTCCATATATGGCGATGGGCGTCATTTTCGCGTCGAATATCATAGCAGTTCCCAAAGAGAGCTAAGTGATTGTTTTAATGTCATAAATGACTTTGGTAGCGGAAAGTTTAATTTAAAGCATAAAATATTGTGGATTAATTTTGCGCCCCTCAGCATGGTGTGCCCCTAGGCCGGGCCCTACGGGCCCTATCGGTAAATCCAGCCCTGAGCACATGACATTCGGTACATAGCTGACTTTCTCCTCAAAATGTCTAAATGTGTTTATTTATTTATTTATTTATTTGCTGATGGTACACAACAGAGCTCAGTGTGCGCCCCAATAATAGTGCACCTACACAGCAAGATACATTTCCTGATATGTCTGCATTAAGTATTAATATCTTAATGTAATTCTTAAAACTAGGAAGTTCACACAGATCAAAATGCATAGTAGTAAAAAGATAATATAAAAACTAAATCTAAATTTGATCTAATGCCAAATATAAAAACAGGTTTTGAAATTATTACATAATAAACTGAAAGATAACATCAATAACTAGGGAACAGGCCTATCCACATATATACATTGTTGATTCTGTTCTGTGTGATCATTTTATTTCAAGTATGAATTAGAGTGACAGGATTATAATTTCCAAGAACGGTCCGATTGAGAGACAGAAATCTAGTTTCCAGTTTACACGAACCGCATCGTTGTAAATACTGCAAAGCCTCCATACAGGTGAATTGTTATGTGAAGTGGTATTGGTTATATAATTTTTGAATGTTATGGTTGATCTTGTAGTTAAGCGAGGGATGTTGAAATTTAGGAGCGATAGGAAAAATGAGTTATCAATTTGACCATTAATGACTTTATAAAGGAATTTCATACCATTCAGTTGCCTTCGAGACTCCAAACTAGTCATGCCGAAATTCAACAAAAGTTCACCGTAGGGTACCATGTGTGGGTAATTGCCCGTTATTTTGAGGTGTAAATATCTGAGGAATTTCTTTTGAACTTGCTCAATGGACTTAATGCATGTTTTCTGCCAGGGACTCCATACTTGGCAGGCGTACTCGAGCTTGGATCTCACCATGGCAGTATAAAGGTTTTTGCAGGTACTGGTCTTAATGAATGGCTTAGTGTTTCTTATTATAAACCCTAACATGCGGTAAGCATCCCCGACCGTCTTTTGCACATGATAAGTGAAAGCAAGCTCTCGGTCAAACAGAATCCCTAGATCTTTCTTCTCGCTTACTGTTTTCAATGACTTAGGTCCAATTCCATAAACAAATGTGACTGGGTTCTTCTTACGTGTAAAGGTCATAACAACACTCTTCGGTACGTTTAAGTATAATTTGTTTTCTAAACTCCATTTGTGTATATTATTTAGGTAATTTTGTAGTAGAGTGCAGTCATTAGTGGAAGAAATTGATTTAAACATTTTGAATTCATCTGCATATAAAAGACTATTTGAGTGCAGTATACATCGTGGCAAATCATTGATCATTGCTAGAAAAATCAAAGGTCCAAGGTTCGAGCCTTGGGGTATTCCGGAATGAACTATGCATTCCTTTGAGACAATTTTCTGGAACAAAACAAATTGTTTCCTGTCTCTGAGGTAGGAGATGAATAATTTGAGTAATGGGTGGGAGAATCCCAAAATACATATTTTTTTAAAGAAGGATATCGTGATTTATTGTGTCGAAAGCTTTCTCGAAATCTGTAAATATGACATCCATTTGCCCTCCTTTATCTAACTCTTTAGATATAATTTGAGTAAAATTAATTGCATTCGTCAATGTAGATTTCCTGGCTAGGAAACCATGTTGGTTATCTGCTACGAGTGGTCTGAGAAATACTGATATTCTTCCGTGCAATATGAATTCAAATACCTTGGCTACTGCAGATAAAATATATATAGGATGGTAGTTATTAAATAGTGATGGATCTCCCGATTTTAGTATAGGGCAGACGCGAGTGATTTTCCAGGCGTCAGGGAAGGTACAAGTTTGTATGGCTAAGTTAAATATAAAGTGTAACGGGTCCCTGAGACTTTCAGCACATCCCTTAACTACATACGGTGGAATATTATCAGGACCAGCCGACGACTTAGGTTTTAATTTTTTAAATGCCATTTCTACCTCTTCCTTTGAGACAAGTTTTATGTGAAGGGTGTTGGGAGTATTCGAATTGCAGGCTGCGACTTTGTATTGGGCTGACTGAGAGTCATACACTGATTTGAAATATGACGCGAAACCTTCAACAATGGAATCACCCCCTGTCAAATTCTTCATTATTATATTTAAAAGTGTCGCATGTGTTCCTATTTTTTTTCTTGTTTTTAATAAACGTCCAAAATATCTTTGAGTCCCTGCTAAGGTTTTGTTCAATATTGTGAATATATTTCTTATAAGATAATTTAATGTCCTTTTTAATTTCTGACCTTAATTCTTCAAAACGTAGTCTATGATGATCTGAGTAATATTTTCTCTTCCTATGGTGTTCCTTCTCCTTCAATTTACTCTTTGTTTCCTTAGAGAACCAGACAGGATATTTTCTGCCCGTTTGTCGTTTACATACAGGAACGGTTTCGCCAAGTACTGTGTTAAAAATCTGATAAAACAGGGTTACTGCAGTATTTACATCAGTGCACTCGTATATTTGACCCCAGGCACTATCCCTCAACCGAGTGTACATTTGCTCAAAATCGGCTTCCCGGAAGTTATAGGTATCATTAGGCTGGATAATTACTTGGTTTCGACATATAGTTAGAGATATTTCCACATCCAGAGCTGGGTGGTGGCGATCCAGCGGTAAGAGTGGGTCTGTGTTTTCCGTTACATTTATGTTGGGTTTGTTGGATAGAACTAAGTCCAGCGTCCTCCCGTTACGGTTTAGTACTGAATTATAAGATTTTAACTGAAGATAATTAATACAATTTGCGAGTTCTCTTGTGTGAATATTGCCATCTTTAATTATTGCACTTTGTATTGTTGGGATATTGAAGTCACCAAAGATTAATAACTTTTTATCATATATGTCTGTGCTGGATTCCAACCACCGGTATAGTTGCCTGTATGTTTCTACTTTTGAAGCTGGTGGAATGTAAACATTACAGACGTAACAAATATTTCCTCCAATAACCAGTTTCACTAATAGACATTCCAAGCTGCCAGTCATTCTTTCGACCTTGAGTACTGTTAATCCGCTCCGGACCAAAACAGCCACCCCACCCCCTGCTGGAGCAAGCCTCTCAGCCCTGTATACTCTGTACAAATCACAACAGACCTCACTGTCAGCGATTTTACTAGATAACCAAGTTTCTGTAATTAGAATTAAGCCATGCTTTTGGTGATCAGGTTTTCATTGAATAAATCTAATTTTGTATTCATTCCTCCTACATTTTGATAATAAATGGATAATCTAGGTTTTGATACCATTAGCGAGTGTTCAGGTCATCCTCATTTCGAATTACGATGACTCGAGAACCTTCAGATTTGCGTATTTTAATGTGTCCATTTCTTACCCACAAGAAAGAATACTCCTTCTCTCTCCTGATGTTCCTGGCTTGTGACAGTAATTTCCTCTTCTCTGGTGATAAACTCTCGTTAACATAAATTACACTGTCGCCAGGAAGACCAACGTGACGAGTAGAGAGATTCCGTTTCACCCGGCGACGCTCCATGAAATGCTCCTTGTCGTACCGCCGAACGAATTTTAAGATGATGCCACTGTGTTGATGATTAGGTGACGTAGGCAGTCGATGACAGGCATCTACCATTGTTTCAGTGATGACAACACCCAGAGCTTGACCTACTTTCTTCACAGTTTCAATAATGTTTTCGTTAGGAACTTCCAGGACACCGTGTATTTCTACCGTATTCCTACGTGTGTATTACTCAGATTCTCCTAGGTGGTTTTCTAGGGATTTTAGCTTCGCCTTGAGATTGACATTTGGCTGGGTTAATGTGTCAATCTGTCCTTTACATTTGTCTGGCTGTGTGGCTCAGGGGTAACGTTCTCGCTTGCTGAGCCCAAGGTTGCAGGTTCGAAACCTGGCGCAGTCAGATGGCATTTGAGGGTGCGCAAATGCGAGGGAGCCGTGTCAGTACATTTACTGGCACGTTAAAGATCCTCTTCCGGCAAAATTCCGGCACCCCGGCGTCTCTAAAAGCCAGTGTAGTTAAAAGGGACGTAAAACCAATAACATTATTATGTCCTTTACATTCCTTAATCAGCCGCCATGTTAATGCTGCTTTAATGTTACACAATCGTCTAGTTTCTTATGGCACAATTCCAATGAGTTACCTAGATCAGTCTCTCTCGCTCTTTGTTCGTCTTTTATGATTTTAAGTTGTTCTTTTAAGTCTTTCAGCATTCCATAAATATTCTTCATTGATGGAGTGTCTTTGTCACTTACACTGTCACTTATAGTTGCACTATAGTCCACACATTGCACACACAGCCACTCGGTGAATCTGTTCAATGTATTCACGCACTTCTTGTGGAACCACTTTTTACATGAACCACCCTGTACCTTTCCAGCCTTCCCCAAGCTACCACCACACTCTCCACAGTCGCCCATGTTGCCGATGCAGGTGAAAACTCCCATTTAACCAATTTACGAGGAAGTTAGTAATTGTAATTGATGTTCTTATTAGTTACTGGGCAACGTATGCACTTATATTGTCGGGTGACAAATATGGTTTAGGTTCTTCCTAGAATACACTCTTAAATACACAATGTTTTCGGAGCTACTCACTGCCGTGTTGTTCACTCAGCCGCCATGTTAATGCTGCTTTAATGAATGAATGAAAATCCACAGCCTGCTTCCAGTCTCCGACCGGGTCAGGAATGGAATGAATGAAGCCCCCATCTAGCGGCGAGGATATGAACTGTACCGGCTGCCGAGGCCTGACGCACTCCTCTGGGGCAATGATTAAATGAATGACAGATGAAATGAAATGAAATGATAGGGGAGAGTGTTGCTGGAATGAAATTTTGACAGGGAAAACCGGAGTACCCGGAGAAAAACCTGTCTGCCTCCGTTTTGTCCAGCACAGATCTCACATGGAGTGACCGGGATTTGAACCACGGACCCAGCGGTGAGAGGCCGGCGTGCTGCCGCCTAAGCCACGGAGGCTTGTTAATGCTGCTTTAATATTCTATCTAATTAAACATCACAAAAAATACTTTATTTACTTTATGTACATTATGCAACGAGCCTATAATGGCAATAATTAAGACACGAGTATGTTTATAAAACGAGCGTAGCGAGTTTTATAATTTGCATACGAGTGTCTTAATTACCATTATAGGCTCGTTGCATACGACTGTTTATGTTCGACGATAATTATAACTATTTTATGTTCGAACATAAATATTCATAAATATCTGTCGAGATTTCACCAGTTTTATGTACTGAACAGAGCACATGGGACGCAGAGAATACCATGGCCTCCTGGAATACCTCACTATGACACTCGCCATGCAGTGAAATTTAAAATAGGGGGCCATGGAAGTGAGCGCAGGTGCGATGCTATCCTCACCTAATTGGTCACACAATTGTTTCTGAGCTCTGATTGGTGGGAGAAACTGTATCATAATGAAACTTGTACTATAATGGGCGTCATTATAATACATTTTTCTGACATATAATATTAACATTTCACCAGGTTCGAACGTAAAATATTATTGTAATGCCAGTAGATTAGGACGACAAACGTGCGGATGTGGATAAAAGTCATGCGGATGCAAATCGTTATCCACATCCGCCCCTCATCCACACGACTGTTATCCGCATTCGCCCCACATCTGCCCCACATCCACACGACTGTTATCCGCATCCGCCTCACATCTGCCCCACATCCACACGACTGTTATCCGCATCCGCCCCGCATCTGCCCCACATCCACACGACTGTTATCCGCATCCGCCCCACATCTGCCCCACATCCACACGACCGTTATCCGCATCTGCCCCACATCTGTCCCACATCCACACGACTGTTATCCGCATCCGCCCCGCATCTGCCCCACATCCACACGACTGTTATCCGCATCCGCCCCGCATCTGCCCCACATCCACACGACTGTTATCCGCATCTGCCCCACATCTGCCCCACATCCACACGACCGTTATCCGCATCCGCCCCGCATATGCCCCACATCCACACGACTCTTTTCCGCATTCGCAAGCTTGTTATACGGATCTACTGGCCTCACAATAATGTTTTTAATTAGATAAAGCATAAATTACTAAAGCAACATATTTAGACATTTGAGGAAAAGTCGTTCCCTTAGGCTTTGTATGTCATGTGCTATGTTTAAAATGAATGTTACACAGCCCGAATTGCAACCCTTTCCTGTTCGGAGTGTTAATTATGCTTAATGACATAATTTGAATGAGATTAGCTTTAATCAACATCTTACATTTGTCATGAAAAAAAGAAACCTTAACGGAAAATTTTGATATGTCTTAATTCATAAACATCCGGGTCCTAGTCTGTCTGTTAGGTAGTCAGCCTGAAGGCTGGTTGGATCCTCAAAAAGTACCGCCGTTAGGTTATATGGGTACATACCCTCAGAAACCCAAGGCAGCGCTATAGTGAGGCGTACTAGGCAAGATCAGGAGTGAGGTAGTTTGTTATTGCTTTCCTCACTGAGTCGGAACACCAGTACTAACCCTATGAGTAGAACCTTTCACAACATCCACAGGCACTGGCTGTGCCCTGAGGCCATTACTAAGCACCACCCATACCTCAGTAGCTTCCATATTGTTAAGGCCCAAGGGACCCTACACCCTTAGGACCTTACGCACCCCCAAGAGAGATATAGCCCCACGCCACTGGATCTACACTCACCCATACAAATCTACGGATAACCACACATCTACAGTCTACAACTACCCCTAACACGTCTACGCATCTACCCAACATTCAACACCCTCTTCTACCCCAGGCTGGTATCCACAGCACATCAAATACATTTTCTAACACCGCAAGCAAGCTGCCGCTTACCACAGATGGTTAGCCAACAGCTTGCATCACATCATAACATATACACTAGAAACGAGGGTAAACGCCACAGCATTGGGTAATGCTGACACAGCAACGGAAGAACACTTATAAGGACCGACGCTCGAGGACCAACTATCTGTTGCCGCCAGAGGCCCTATCCAACTGTGTCGTGACTTCGCACCTCTAGGTAAGTGTGTATCTCATAAGTCCTTACATTACAAGTGTATTCCTTCCCAAGTGAACACCTTGATCAATTACATTACATTGTGCTACACGATCCCTAAAGTAAAGGGACACACTCAGAACACCTACTGGTCAAATAAACTAGTGACCACTGTTGCCATACACCCATTGTCACATTTATTCTTACACTTTGTCTTTAACTCCTGACTCCCCACCCAACACCTTGAACTGTCTGTATCATTAATCATAGAACCGCTGTGTAAGCGGTATAGTCCCTTTTCATTGTCACAGTTGTGAAATACTTGGCCGCGTTCCTGACGAGCGCAGCGTTGCGCGCTCAGCAAATAGTTGAATTGCTCTCTGGTAGCACTTGCGCCGCAAGCTAAGAGATCAGCGCTAATGGTGTACCCCCTAAATCTGCGACCCCAATCACCCAGAGCTCCTCCCGATCGCTCCAACGCCCACTCGTTCACACATTCGGAGCTTCAACACTTTCGGTGAAGCTCACCATAATTTAACACCATCCCTTACACTCACCCCCATATTCCCTTGTTCTACCTACCCCCGTTCAGGGTACAGAACAATATAATCACAGCCATGAGTGAGACATCGGTGAAAAGCCACATTTTACTCTAGCCTGTGCCAACAGACAAATGCAAATGTACTGCATTCACCAAGAGATGGTAAAGATATTAAACAGGTTCGGATTGTATTCTAAAAACTACCCGCAAAATTTCTCCAAACATTATCCGCTATACACACAGCCATGCAAACTATTATATATCCGCATTGCGAAAAATCTTGCGGATATCCGCGGGTTTATCCGCCAACTTTAACGTTACTCATTGGGGGCAGATGACCTCGTGGTTCCGCCCCTTAAAACAACAATAACTAAATAACAAACGTTACTCATTGTAGAACCCTCAGCTACACAAGGAAGACCCCTATACAGATCAAATCACTTCCGACGAGAGAGTCAGATAAGACATAGATAAGACTTACCTTCCTGTAGCCCTCAAGGAATATGAGGCTGGGCGAGATAACCCACAGTTATATGTAGCTGTTCGCACTCTTATCGTGTAGTAATCCTACATAATTCACCTCAACACCACGATTAACTCTAATAGCTTCTAAATTCTCTTCTCAAAGGACACAAAGAAAATGTTTTGTCATGCTAATGAAGTCATATAACATGCAATTGATGGTTCGTTATCAGAACCGACCACTCCCATTGCTTCGTGAATCTTGTTGGAGACAGACTACGCAAAGCCTGTCTTAGCCCTGAGACACATTGTTTGGGTTGTTGTTAATTCATTTTATGAGCTTGGGACATCTAGGTCATCAGCCCAGTGTAGTTGGGTGTGTGTTGAAATTGTCTGATATCCTGTATGTGTGTGATGGCTGTAGAAGGTAGCATACTGAACTTCTATGTCCAAGATCGCAGGTTCAAACCCGGCCGAAGTCGTCGGATTTTTTAAGAGCGTTAAAATCCTTCAATATGTCTTCCATCGGAGGGGAAGTAAAGCCGGTGGTCCCTTGTAATAGATTTATGGCATGTAAAAGAACCTTCCACTAATTAAACTTGTGTGAAGCTAAATTTGCAGGTTAGATTTAATTGAAACGCACTATCAAAGTTCCTACGTTCACCACTAGGTGTCAGTGACATCTGGTAGCGAAATTTGGAACTACTTGAAATTGAACGAAACTTGTAGCTCACCCTAAGAGGGTCTGCATCAGTGTTGCCAAATCTTGAAATGGGTAAGAACTAAACCCTATGCTTTAAAACACCAGCTGGTCTCTATGATTCAAAACACTAGAAAAACACCAAAAACCATAAATATATAAACTGCTTTTTACTTACATTTCTTTCATTAAAGATCGTCTTCTTCACTTGCGGAGTCTGCTACCGCTATTAAACTTTAGAGCAGGAAGGTGTAGTACTGCTGTAGCTCTGCGTACTTCCAATTTTGGCCACTGTTATATACTTCGGAAGTTCGTAGTTGTGATAGCACTTTCCCCCTGTTTTTAGTCCAAATCGCACACACAGAATGGAATGCAATTTTTGAACTTGAATTCGATTTCTTTGCCTTGTTATCACCAATTAAACTTGGCCAAACACTCTCCCTACATCTGCATTAGAGTGAGGGAGCGAAAGTACATAAACTGTCTTCGCATGAAACTGGGAAATCCCCTGGAAGCTGGGAATAAAATAGATGCTAGGTGGATTCTTTGTACAAGTGCACTTGCACTGAGCCCTGCATGTTGCACTTACTTAGCACTTACGCACGCGAATGAGAATTTCAGGGACTTCCCCTGTTGGAGTGTTGATCTTGACACGTGTAAGGCTGAACATTGCCTATCTGAATTGATTTACTTTATTAAAACTATTACATGGCTTCTAGGATTTACTTATTTGTCATAGGATACAATTTCATGACAAAATCCGTTAAGCACCAGATTTGGCACTGGCTTTATTGAAATAACACCAGTATTTTGCTATGGCGCTATTAGAGCAATTCTGGCACCAGACGAACTTCAGAAACACCATAGCTGGTGCTGAAAACACCAAATTGGCAACACTGGTCCGCATTGAACAGCTACAGCCTATGGCGAACCAAACATGTCCTCGGACTACAAGACATACGCTAAATAAATAAATAAATAAATAAATAAATAAATAAATAAATAAATAAATAAATAAATAAATAAATAAATAAATAAATAAATAAATAAATAAATCATACTAATCATACTAATATATAAAAATGAGATGGTGTGTGTCTTTCTGTCTGTCTGTCTGTTACTCAATAACGCAAGAACCACTGGTCCGATTTAAATTAAATTTTGCATGGATGTAGCTGATTTACCAGGTTTACATATAGGATACTTTTGATTACGATATTTTGCACTATTGAAAAATGGCGACTATTTTCATATTTCCATTTCAAATAAAAAGAGAACGCTAAGATATAGCGACCTTTTGATGGCACTACGAGCTTTAAAATTTAATTTTCTATCCGAAATGTCCTTATCACTTTTCGTGTATCTCCAACGGTTAGCGAGTAAAACCTGCTTTTGTGACGTCACTACACCCTTTGGTTTCAAAATTTCATATTTCCATTTCAAATAAAAAGAGAACGCTAAGAAATAGCAAACTTTTGATGGTATACACGAGCTTTAGCATTTAATTTTCTATCCAAAAGGTTCTTATCACTTTTCGGGTATCTCCGACGGTTAGCGAGTAAAGCCTAAATTTGTGCAAGAGAACACGGTCAACACCGAGCGGTGCAGTATATCTCTACATATATAAAAAAGAATTTTTTTTTTCTGAATTTCTACGGAAATTTGAGTTATTTACACGTTTCAGACTGTTTTATGATAGATGCGCTCGAAAATAATGTTTTGGTCTGTCTGTCTGTTTGTTTGATTGTCTGTGGACAACTTTGTTCCCTTATAACTCGAGAACGTCTGGGTGTATCAACGTAAAATTTGGTATAGATATCCATCAGAGGCACGACACTGATCATTGATGTAACCCTTCTCCGTACATCTCATAAAAGAGGGCCTAACCCCTTAAAATTCATGCCGAAATAGGAGTAGAAGGACGAGACAAAGCTCATTTTCAGCCCCTCAATGTGAGAGACAAAACTTGGGGGCCCTAAAAGCACATTTTAAGGTCCTACGTCCAACCGTTTTTGAGATATTCCCAGAAAACTAATTTAATTTAATAAACTAATGAACGAATGCAAGCCGATAACCATGGCAACAGATTCTCCGAGGTCCATCTATTGCTGTAAGACGCAATACAATTGCATTAATTACATTAGTGTGAAAGTTTGCAAACGGTTAGATGGTTATTATGGAACCAAATTAAGCTGTAAATTTCATCAATACGTAAAATGTGCTTAAGGGGGTCAAGGGGTAGTCTAGAATTTTTTCACGAGATTTACATCTGCGGGTGTGGTATGGCAGGTCTATTATATTCCTATCCCTATATTATATTATTATTATTAATATTATATTATGGCGAACAACGACGAGACAAAGCCCCTCGGTGCCAGAAATAAAACTCGAGGGTCCTCGAAAACTACATTATAAGGCTCTAAAACCAACAGTTTCTGAAACATTCCCAGAAAACTAATTAAATTTAATTTAACAAACTAATGAAGGAATGCAAATCGGTAACCATGAGAACATTATCTCAAGGGGTGGCATACAACTTTCCATCTATTTCAGTAAGAAGCAATTTATTACATTTATTACATTTATTACATTTCTGTGAAAGTTTGCAAATATAAGGTTATCACGGAACCAACGTAGACTGTATAGTTCATCAATGCAATTAAGGGGGTCAAGGGGTAACCTAGGATTTTTTCATGCAATTTTCACTGCGACATATAGTACAGAAGGTCTATTATATCTCCAAACAAGAACATTATTTTCAAAAATTCCTGAATTGAATCAGCATTTTTTTGCGGCTTTTAGGAATTTGGGCCATTTGAGACTAAAGAACCTGAATTTTCATGCACCACAAGCTTTTATAATTTATGATAGAGGTCTTCCTGTGTATGGGGACCCAGCACAACGTAGAGGGTCTGTTTTTATGTGACGTGTATTGCGTTTCATCTACAAGGCTTTCAATTCTATTTCATGTCAGGAAGTACACGTTAGGTGAATTTAGTTTGAGAGCACATTTTAACTAATCTTTTTTTTTTGTCGACATACGGGTTCATCAAGGATGATTTTCTTTGATACTGTGTGGTAGATATACCCATATTTGGAATTCTGGGTGATATGTTGTAGACAATAGTATTGTCTGTCTGTCTGTCTTTCTGTGTATCCTTATGTATGCCTATAACTCATGTTTGGATGCTTGGTGCATCGTAAAATTAGGTATGGTAAACATGAGTCAATACACCAGTCATTTATAAAACTCTTCACCGTACATTTCATACAGTAGAAGGGTGGATATCGGGAAAAACTTCTCAAAATACATGCTAAAATAGGCGAAATATAAAAATTATCCTAGAAGGACGACCAAAGCATATGTTGCACTTCTCAATGTGAGACACAAAATTTGCGAGTCTATAAAGGGACTCCGAAAACCACAATATAAGGCCCTTAAATTAACAGTGTGTGTGATATTCCCAGAAAACTAACTTCGTTTTGAAAAATTTATGAAGGAATTACAAGCCGCTAACCATTGCAACAGTAGCTCAATTGATAATGTCTGGTGCGTTTCTAAAAGCAACAGAACTTAAAAGGGACGTAACACCAATAACATTATTATTATTATTATTATTATGTCTGGTGTTAACACCGAACACCGTTCGAAGAACGGGTACTTCTGCTAGTAAATAAATAAATAAATAAATAAATAAGGAACTGGTGCCACAGGACTTTCACTATCTCGGCATTTTTCCTGGAGGGAGTGTCAAGAAACCACACGCAGGATAGGCACTTTCGGTGCCGGGATTCGAACCTAACGATCTCCAAACTTACTGCAGCTGCCCATGCAGTCGTGGTGCACGATTTAAGGAGCACTGTTGCACAGAGAGCTGAAAACATTCAGTCCTCATGTGGCCGTATGACTCATCAAACTTAATCAACATAATTGTTCTTCAGTCCGCCAACACAAGAAAGCGCAAATTTGAGTGAGCGTAGTGGCTCCCCTTGAGGATGAAAGTGGAAGCTCAGAAACATATTATTCAGTAAAACCTGCCTAAACCAGTCCCTCTATATACCGGAAACCTGGCAAACGGAAAACAACATTCTAAAACGGAGGTATTTCCTATGTACACCCTCTCTCTGAAAAGTTCGGTGAATGGGTCTATATTACGAACGGATTGTTGGCTTACCTGAAACAGCCGTTACTATCCTTCGAAGTAATCCCCGTGGATGGTTATGCACTTCTTAGAACGGCTGTACAAGTCCCGGCATAGTCTTCCTGAGGGATAGCCTTCAGTTAGGTCGTCACATTACGTTGGATGTCCGAAATGTCCGAAAATCTATGGCCCTTCAGGGCTTTTCGGCGACCCTGGACCCCGATACGCCATACTTTGACGATTGCCTTCGAGGTGGTACCTCATGCACCAGGTCTCACCACCCGTGACAATGGTTTTCAGGACCATTCTATTCCACGGAACATTCACCCTTCTCACTGCCAACCGTCGAACAGGTGTGCACGTTAGGTGTCATAAATTCACCCGTCTCACTGCCGCCCGTCTATCAGCTGTGCAAGGCTGGTTACATAAATTCATGCTTCTCTCCTGCTTTCAATTTAGAGTTTTGACGACCCAAACTGAAGGCTATCTCTAAAGAAGACTATGCCAGCAGTTTCCAGGACTTGTTCAATCGTTCTCAGAAGTGCATAACCATCCACGGGGATTACTTCGAAGGACAGTAACGGCTGTTTCAGGTAAGCCAACTTTTCAGACAGAGGGTGTAAAATGACACTGTAAACCAGAAAACTGCCTAACGTGGAAACGAAATGAAATTCCGGAACTGTAGGCGTAAATAACCTGACTAAGATGGATTATCTTAACCATAATACAAAACTATGTACTAAATTTTGAGCTCGTCTGTACTTGCACCAACGTCCTAGGAAACATCAACGTTCAATTTTCCTCAAGGATGCAGCATGTTTGCTACATTTCACAACATCTATACCATTACTTCCTCCAACCACGGCCGACTGAATGCGCTCATACCGGCCTAGACAATGAGACCTTTATCATGAAATCTTGTTAGTTACTCAACTGCTCACACAGCGCTGTTCACCAAGCATTGCACGACTAAGACTTATCTCTACTTAGTGTAAAACAAAGTCCCCGATTCTTGGATATCACGGGTAATCTCGAGAACCACTGGATGGATTTTGATGTGGCTTTCACCATTCTGTACAGATAATATCGAGGAAGATTTCTGTAGAAAATAATTTATTTATGATCAAAGGGAGCCAAGCAGTAACGATTTTAGATTTCAGTGAATAGGTCGAAGAAAGAACTTGACGTCCGTGCGCTTTTTAAGCTTACGCTGGACAAACCGTTAAAAATATCAATATACTATGAGTGTAAGAATTGTTCAGCATGAAAAATTGTACAAAAAAGTCCGCGTGAGCATATCTCTATCTTCGATACATCGCCCACTATAAGTGTTTTTAGTTTGGACGGGAGGGGGATTTGGCTTGCACCTCGCCATTCTTAAATTACGTCTGACAGGAATTCCTTGCACATTCATAACTGTTCCCGGGCGAAGCCGGGGTGGGTTGCTAGTGACACTATTATATTATCATTATAATTCCCACAATATCAAAATGCAAATTATATCACAAAATAAAATAGCGTGCTAATAAATGTAAGAGAAATTAGACATACCTTGCACCTCGTTACAGTTGAATTCGATCAGAATCACTCGGTTTTCATAGTTTATGCATTTTTCTGCTGAACGATTTGGAAGTTCGGCAACAGGAAACTAGGACTGTTATTTACTTAAAATATTCATTTTTGTATTTTTGTACTATTTGTGTTCATGATTTCATTACATTGTCAGAATTACCGACAGTAGTGGCTACGCTGGCTAAAGCGCAGCGTTAGGCCATGGGGCCAAGCTCTCTGCTGACTCGGTAGACGCGTGGGTTCGAGCCCCACCGTCGGCCGTCCTTGAAATGATTTTCCGTGGTTTCCCATTTTTCAACACCAGGCAAATGCTGAGACGGTACCTTCTAACAGGCCACGGCCGCTTCCTTCCACATCCTTGCCCAGTTTCATTCATCTTCATCCATTCCATCTCTCATCCTGACGCGCAGGTCGCCCACGGGCGTCGACTAGAAAGACCTGCACTCGGCCTCTCAGGAGGCCACACGAAAAAAAATAATTCAGAATTAATGCTTTAATTAGTAGGGTATACTATTCAGTGTACCTATTATAAATAAAAACCGTGAGGTTTCTCACCTCCCCATATTACGAAACCCGGTTGCCTAATACGGGGAAAGTTCACTTTTAAAGTTAACAATAATATCAGAGGGTATTACAACATCAAACGTGCCCATATTTGTAATATACATAGTATATCGCCTGAGGTTTACATTGGTGAGAAAACCAAAATTATTCCGTTCCTTCTTATGTCTAATGTGAGCCCTATAAAAAAAACTCCCCATATTTGGCGACTTTCCTCTACCCATTTTTAGAAGATGCCTTATGCACTGGACAGCTGAATCCGTGATTAATTGTATAGGTAGCTTCGTAAGTCTCAGAACTCAGGAAGTCCTTTCTAGCAGCGTTACTAGCAGCTTTCAAAGTTTCAAGGTAAGAAAGAAAATATTCCTCTAGCCAGTTTAGGCGACTGACATTTAATGAGAAAAAATGCCCTTTATCTGGATTTCGAGACTGAATATGATGATATGTGATGCTTATGTCATGCATAGCGAAACATTTATTAACGTTTTTCAAAAAAAAAATGGTTGCTTCTGCGTCCACGAATGTGTACGCTTCCGGGTGCATGCCTATATTTTCTTTCAGTGTACTAATGGCACCAATAACTTCTGACGAGAACACTTCCTTGGCACGCCGAACATTCATTTTTTTAAATTTAGTGGGTTCGATGTGTTTTTTAGTGAGGTGTCTGACCGGTTTGACGATCTCTCCCTTTTGCATTGTGTATAGAAATGACAAGTATTTCCCTGAAATTATTCCAGTACCATCAGTCATCTCTCGTTACAGAAACTGCGTTCTATTGTGTGTTTTTTTTTTAGAATGTGACAATGATCAAAACTAGGGAATACATTCCTAGACTCGTCGTATGGGTGATTGACCATTGGTTGCAAATTCCCTCCTCCTAAATGCCTCATCTTTGTAGTGTTAGTTTTGTGATTATCAGAGACAGTTATTATAATTATGAAACCGCATTGTTCAACCTCGAGAATAACGTCCAGCAGGAGTTTATGTAAGTCCCGTCCTGACAGCTGCTTCGTGAAAAAGAATTTGTCGAAAGATCTCTTAGCACAAAACACAACACACGATTAGCTGCTACTTGTTCCCGGCTGTAATTTTGATCCTCTCTTTCCTTTTAATGAGACGGTGCTGGAGTAGTGTCCTTGTACCCCAAGAAGGTGCAAGGTATGTCTAATTTCTCTTAGATTTATTAGCACGCTATTTTATTTTGTGATATAATTTTAATTTTGATAATGCGGAAATTATAATGATAATAATTATATAGTGTCACTAGCAACCCGCCCCGGCTTCGCCCGGGAACAGTTATGAATGTGCAAGGAATTCCTGTCAGACGTAATTTAAGAATGGCGAGGTGCAAGCCAAATGCCCCTCCCTTCCAAACTAAAAACACTTATAGTGGGCGATGTATCGAAGATAGATATATGCTCTCGCGGACTTTTTCGTAGAATTTCCCACGCTGAACAATTCTTACACTCATAATATAATGATATTTTTAACGGTTCGCCCAGCGTAAGCTTAAAAAGCGCACGGACGCCAGGCTATTTTTTCGACCTTTTCACTGAAATCGTTACTGCTTGGCTCCTTTTAGTCATAAATAAATTATTTTCTACACAAATCTTCCTCGAGATTACCTTTACAGAATGGTGAAAGCAGCATCAAAATCCATCCAGTGGTTCTTGAGATTACACATTTAATATACGTACTGTACAGCTGATTCCTTATCGCGCCTATAATGGGAAAGGAGTGCGCTCTACCGGCAACGTGTAGAAACTTTCCAATTACATGTTATACATGGGTTCTGACTGGGAATGTCAAGGCCGGTATTGAGCGCAGCTCGTATTCAGTCGGCCGTGCTCCAACCCTCTTGTAGTATCCTTCTGACAAAAGAGAGTAGAAGTACGAGTAGAAGAAATCAGTGAAGTTGAGTGATCTTTAAAAGGTGTTCTTTTTACTGTGCACTGTTACGTACTGTAATTCATAAGACACTTACACTGGAGGAGAAAATTAAAGTTATTGAAGAACGTGAGAAAAACAAACGTTCGGCTAAAGAATTGATTGTGTTGTTTAAAGTGGGATGAACTCAAATTATTTCATAGTAATCCTATGCGATAATACAGTATTTCTTTGTAGTGTGTTTTGCCTTATTAAAATGGAAACCTGGGAAAACGGGAAAATAAATCCGGTATGATTGCGTTCCGCTTTATGGAGGTTTTACTGTATTTGAATCGGCTTTCTTCTTCTTTCCGATGAGGCCTGCTAGGGACCACGTGCCAATTTCAATTCTTCACACTTTGTTGTTTTCTCTTCCGTTCCCTCCAGTACTCCTTCATCCGTTCACTATGCTGCTTCTTTCTGTCCTCGGACCACTTCGCACCAGGTTTCTTTGGCAATCTTCCTTGGAATCCTTTCATACTTAATACCCTTTTTCTAAAGATCTCTCTGTTCACCGTTTCTTCTTCACTTATATTATTTCTTTCTAACTCTTTCTTTACTTGTTGAATCCAGCTAGTTGTTGCCCTTTTCTCCCAAAGGTACTTGAATATCCTTTTTGTTAATCTGGAATCATCTATTCTGTAAATATGCCCAAAAAATTGCAATCTCCTTTTTCTTATAGTTTCTGTTATGTTTTCTATGTTCCTGTACATTTCATCATTAGATCTTAATTTCCATTATTATTATTATTATTATTATTATTATTATTATTATTATTATTATTATTATTATTAGGCATACTCCATACACTATGCTTTTCATTACATCCCATTTAATTCCGTTGTGTGTATCCATGCACACTTGGTATTACTGCATTTGTAATACAATTTCAGGCCTAAGAACAACTCATTTTTATTACAGATCTCAAAACGTTGAAGTGATACAAGCCATTTTTCTGTGTCACATAGTTCAATTAAAGAAAGTTTTTCAATCAGTCAACACAATTGTGCCTAATTACATCAGGCGGGAAAAAGTACGAGTATTTATACACACTAACCTGAAATAAATATTGCATAAGATATTTAGCGGTTTTAATGGCGTAATTGGTAGCATGCTGAGCGTCTATGCCCAAGATCGTTGGTTCTATCCCGGCCGAAGTTGTTGGATTTTTTAAGAGCGTTAAAATCCCTCAGTATGCCTTCCTTCGGAGGGAAAGTAAAGCCGGGGGGGGGGGCACATGTCATAGATTTATGGCATATAAAAGAACCTTCCACTAACTACAATTGTGCGAAGCTAAATTTGTAGGTTAGATTTAATTAACGCTCTATTAAGTTCCAACTTTCGTCGCCAGGTGCCGGTTGCGGTGCCATCTAGTAGCCAATTCAGAGCTAGGTGTCGTTGACGGTAGCATTTGGTAGCAAAAGTAGGAAATAATTGAAATTGATCGTCTGCAGTCGTTACCTGAATTACAGATGGCACACACTAATACAGTCATCACAATTAACACTGATTATCAGACAGATTCTACACACAACCAAAGTACACGGGCTACATGACCGCGTTGTTACAGCCCCTAAACTGATGAACCAACCAACCATAAGATATTTATCACAAAATTTCACGCTTTTATGTACAAAACATGTCATCAAATTAGGTACCCTCCATGATGTGACTACGGTCAAATAGTAGGGAAAAAAGAGACAGTCGTTCAGAAAGACTGGACTTTATATCATTTTAAATGCTACAAATGCTGAAAAATGCTACAAAGACTCTTGACATGTTAGATGATCAAGAAACAATCAGAACACTAGAAAGTTACAAGTCATGAGGGAGCTGAAGCGCGCGGTGAAAGGAGGGAGCTGGCTGGATGACGTCACGTTCGGCGTATCGTTGCCGTCTCGTGACTCCAGAGCTGAACAGTCAACTCAGTACACATGCACCAAGCGGTACTATGACGTCACACACCTCAGTGCATTCTCGGTACATTTCGTGACGTCGCCGTAACGTAACGACTAATGAGCCTACTTTTCTTAAAATTTAAGATTCATGCCAATGATTAATCTATATGGATCTATCTAGAATTATTACGAAATTAAGTTGGTAATATCGAAATTTCTAATTGGTTCGAAATACTGTATACATGGTAAATGTAGACCAGTGGTTCCCAACAAAAAAATTCCAAGGACCCCCTCTTCCAGAAGCTATAATGAGAAGGACCCCCACTAATTCCTAAACCTATACTATATAGTCTTTAATGCTAATGAGCTAATTCAATGTAATACAAATGGTCTATATTTGGACCTTGCTATTTCATATCACTTAAAAAGAGCCTAATTAAGAGTTTTATTATTTTAATTGATTTGGAAATTAAGGTTGACATTTTGAGAAAAAAGATTAAGCTTAACATTTTTTGTTCAGTCTTGCCTTTATTGGTTATTGTTTAATTCTCGATTTTTGCTCAAGTTTTTTTTTCAAATGTAGGTTTTTGCTGACAAAATCCTTAAAACAATTTGGAGTTTGAATTGAAAATTTAAGAAAAAAATAAAACCGCGGAGTGTATTGCTCTTTTAAGATTATTGCAATTAAAATTGCATGAATTTAGAAAAAATATGGAGAAAATAATTAAAAACTAATTTTACAAAAAATTATGATTTATTTGTGGAAATACATATTATGTCCATCGGTACACAGTTTTAATTTTCAGTTCTTAATGAGATGAGTTGAATCTAATCTTTGAGTCCATTATTTCTGAAATGTTTGGTTCCAAATTTGATATTTTTACTCTGAAATCCGACTGCATGTCGAGCCGATTCCTGTATTTGTGTTTCATGTAACACATTGAGAAAAATGCTTTTTCATAACGATAGGTAGTTGCAAATGGAAGGATCTTTTTCATTGCCTTATCTCCAAGTTATTTGTAGTCTTTGCGTACTGTTGCCCAGAAGTCTGCAATTCTTTCAACATTAAAACTGTTTGTCATTGTACCACAGCTCGACATATCCACAAGTTGATCTTGTTCTACTTCTGTGTGGCCTTGGATTTTTTCTATTACTTGACAGCTGAAGGGATTTCGAATCCAACTATCGTCAGGGTCAGGTTCAGGGAAATATTCCCTAAACGTAGTGGCTAGGCTGCGTAGATGCTCGGCTATGTTGCTCTTTATATGGTCAGGCAAACTCTCCTCTGAAGACTACAAGAATTGTTTCAAAGTAGGGAAGTTAGTAAATGACTCTTTTTCAATCCGTGCCGCCCAGATCTGACACTTTTTTACCATAGCACTAATTTTATCTTCTACTTTGAACATATCTACATTGTTCCCTTGCAAACTTAAGTTTAACACATACAAGTGTTCAAAGACATCAGCTAAGTAGGCAGATGAGCAAAGCCAAGAAAAGTCAGTGAGAAAATCTGCGTACTTGATGTCAAGAAGGAAGATACGAACCTCATCTCTAAGTTCAAAGAATCTTGTCAAGATCCTACCTCGAGAGAGCCATCTTACTTCCGTATGAATAAGAAGCTGTTCATGGTCAGTGCCAATTTCTTTTCATAACAAAGAAAATAATCTGGATTGCAGAGGACGAGTTTTAATGTAGTTAATGATTTGAACCACTTCGTTAAGTATCTTCTGCAAAATTTCTGGCAACCTTTTGGCTACTAAGGCTTCACGATGAATACAACAGTGTGTCCATTTCACCTCAGGAGCTACTGCTTTGATACGAGCTTGTAGTCCCGTTTTGTTGCCAGCCGTTGATTTTGCTCCATCCGTAGACAAGCCCACACACTTTGTCCAGGAGATGTCATGTTTACTGAAAAAATCATTCACTGCAGTAAAAATATCTTCTGATGTTGTGTGAAGTAGTTCACACGAAAAAAGAAAATCTTCGAATATCTGGTCCTCCCACAAAAATCGTGTGAAAACCAACATTATTGATTTTTTGATATGTCTGTGCTTTCATCCAATTGTAGAGCATACATATCACTCATGCAAAGTCTGACCAGCAACGATTCTTCAATATTATTGGCCATATCAGTAATTCGTCGTTGGACAGTATTGTTAGAGAGCGGAACAGTACCTATTAGCTTAGCAGCTGCATCACCTAACATTCTCTTGCATAAAATTATTGCTGATGGTAGTATAAGTTCTTCAGCAATTGTATGTTTTTTTCCACATTTTGCGACAAGTTGAGATACCTCATAAAATGCAAGGGTTGCATTTTCATTTACATTTACACCAGAGTGTTTAGTAATGTTTTCACGAGATCTTTTAAGTTCTCCTTATTACTTTTTGAAAAAATCTAATGACTTATTCTTGTGCTCTTGATGTTTTGTTTCAAGATGTCGACGGAGTTTTGCTGGCTTCATACACTCATTCGAAAGGCTTTCGTAGCAAATAACACATTGAGGTTTAGGCTGAAAGTGAAGCCAATTTCCAAGTAATCAGAGTTGTACTTTCTAATTTTTGCAGTAGACTTAACACTGACCTTAGATGAGTTAGGTTCAAGAGACGGTGGAGAGTTGGGTTCAAGAAACACTAACAAGTTCGGTTCGAGAGTCACTGACTTATTAACTTCAACATCAAATTCGTCTTCATCCGTAGGCCTATCTCGTTTTAACGATCCACTTTTCAACCAACGATCCATTTTTAATCACTGTACGCTTACTCTAACTTTCCACAAAAACATAGCTTTACAAACACTAACTATTTTACGAAAACACTCTTGTAAACAACACATTCTGTGCCAGCACTAGCAATAAACAAACAATGGCCGACTGTCGTCTGAAATGCGAGTTGGCTGTGTAAGTGACTCACTTGTCGGCTGGAAACAGTGGCGCGCCCCCTCGGCACGAGCGGTAAACTACGTAGTTCAGTAGCGCTGCGCGTGGCTGGATCGCGAACCTCCACCGCTCTTCCACGGCCGACTGAATACGAGCTGCGCTCTATACCGGCCTTGACATTCCCAGTCCGAACCCACGTATAACATGTAATTGGAAAGTTTCTACTCGTTGCCGGTAGAGCGCACTCCCCTCCCATTATAGGCGCGATAAGGAATTAGCTGTACAGTACGTATATTAAATGTGTAATCTCAAGAACCACTGGATGGATTTTGATGCTGCTTTCACCATTCTGCAAAGGTGATCTCGAGGAAGATTTGTGTAGAAAATAATTTATTTATGACCAAAGGGAGCCAAGCAGTAACGATTACAGTGAAAAGGTCGAAAAAATAGCCTGGCGTCCGTGCGCTTTTTAAGCTTACGCTGGGCAAACCGTTAAAAATATCACTATATTATGAGTGTAAGAATTGTTCAGCGTGAGAAATTCTACAAAAAAGTCCGCGAGAGCATATCTCTATCTTCGATACATCGCCCACTATAAGTGTTTTTAGTTTGGACGGGAGGGGGATTTGGCTTGCACCTCGCCATTCTTAAATTACGTCTGACAGGAATTCCTTGCACTGTTCCCAGGCGAAGCCGGGGCGGGTTGCTAGTGACACTATATAATTATTATCATTATAATTTCCGCATTATCAAAATTAAAATTATATCACAAAATAAAATAGCATGCTAATAAATCTAAGAGAAATTAGACATACCTTGCATCTTCTTCGGGTACAAGGACACAACTCCAGCACCGTCTCATCAAAAGGAAAGAGAGGATGAAAATTACAGCCCGGAACAAGTAGCAGCCAATCGTGTGTTGTGTTTTGTGCTAAGAGATCTTTCGACAAATTATCAGATACCGTGTGCCTTCTTTTTCACGAAGCAGCTGTCAGGACGGGACTTACATAAACTCCTGCTGGACGTTATTCTCGAGGTTGAACAATGCGGTTTCATAATTATAATAACTGTCTCTGGTAATCACAAAACTAACACTACAATGATGAGGCATTTAGGGGGAGGGAATTTGCAACCAATGGTCAATCACCCATACGACGAGTCTAGGAATGTATTCCCTAGTTTTGATCATTGTCACATTCTAAAAAAAACCATTAGAACGCAGTTTCTGTAACGAGAGATGACTGATGGTACTGGAATAATTTCAGTGAAATACTTGTCATTACTATACACAATGCAAAAGGGTGAGATCGTCAAACCGGTCAGACACCTCACTAAAAAACACATCGAACCCACTAAATTTGAAAAAATGAATGTTCGGCGTGCCAAGGAAGTGTTCTCGTCAAAAGTTATTGGTGCCATTAGTACACTGAAAGAAAATATAGGCATGCACCCGGAAGAGTACACATTCATGGACGCAGAAGCAACCATTTTTTTTGAAAAACGTTAATGGTTCGCTATGCATGACGTAAGCATCTCATATCATCATATTCAGTCTAGAAATCCAGATAAAGGGCATTTTTTCTCATTAAATGTCAGTCGCCAAAACTGGCTAGAGGAATATTTTCTTTCTTAGCTTGAAACTTTGAAAGCTGCTAGTAACGCTGCTAGAAAGGACTTCCTGAGTTCTGAGACTTACGAAGCTACCTATACAATTAATTAATCACGGATTCAACTGTCCAGTGCATAAGGTATCTTCTAAAAATGGGTAGAGGAAAGTCGCCAAATATGGGGAGTTTTTTTTATAGTGCTCACATTAGACATAAGAAGGAACGGAATAATTTTGGTTTTCTCACCAATGTAAACCTCAGGCGATATACTATGTATATTACAAATATGGACACGTTTGATGTTGTAATACCCTCTGATATTATTGTTAACTTTAAAAGTGAACTTTCCCCGTATTAGGCAACCGGGTTTCGTAATATGGGGAGGTGAGAAACCTCACGGTTTTTATTTATAATAGGTACACTGAATAGTATACCCTACTAATTAAAGCATTAATTCTGAATTATTTTTTTCGTGTGGCCTCCTGAGAGGCCGAGTGCAGGTCTTTCTAGTCGACGCCCGTGGGCGACCTGCGCGTCAGGATGAGAGATGGAATGGATGAAGATGAATAAAACTGGGCAAGGATGTGGAAGGAAGCGGCCGTGGCCTATTAGAAGGTACCGTCCCAGCATTTGCCTGGTGTTGAAAAATGGGAAACCACGGAAAATCATTTCAAGGACGGCCGACGGTGGGGCTCGAACCCACGCGTCTACCGAGTCAGCAGAGAGTTTGGCCCTATGGCCTAACGCTGCACTTTAGCCAGCGTAGCCACTACTGTCGGTAATTCTGATAATGTAATGAAATCATGAACACAAATAGTACAAAAATACAAAAATGAATATTTTAAGTAAATAACAGTCCTAGTTTCCTGTTGCCGAACTTCCAAACCGTTCAGCAGAAAAATGCATAAACTTTAATGAAAACCGAGTGATTCTGATCGAATTCAACTGTAACGAGGTGCAAGGTATGTCTAATTTCTCTTAGATTTATTAGCACGCTATTTTATTTGGTGATATAATTTGCATTTTGATATTGTGGGAATTATAATGATAATATAATAGTGTCACTAGCAACCCGCCCTGGCTTCGCACGGGAACAGTTATGAATGTGCAAGGAATTCCTGTCAGACGTAATTTAAGAGTGGCGAGGTGCAAGCCAAATCCCCCTCCCGTCCAAACTAAAAACACTTATAGTGGGCGATGTATCGAAGATAGAGATATGCTCACGCAGATTTTTTGTACAATTTTTCATGCTGAACAATTCTTACACTCATAGTATATTGATATTTTTAACGGCTTGTCCAGCGTAAGCTTAAAAAGCGCACGGACGTAAAGTTCTTTCTTCGACCTATTCACTGAAATCTAAAATCGTTACCGCTTAGCTCCCTTTGATCATAAATAAATTATTTTCTACAGAAATCTTCCTCGATATTACCTGTACAGAATGGTGAAAGCCGCATCAAAATCCATCCAGTGGTTCTCGAGATTACCCGTGATATCCAAGAATCGGGGACTTGTTTTACACTAAGTAGAGATAATACTAGTCGTGCAATGCTTGGTGAACAGCGCTGTGTGAGCAGTTGAGTAACTAACAAGATTTCATGAAAAAGGTCTCATTGTCTAGGCCGGTATGAGGCTCTTCACTCATTCAACTGTCAACCCCACGGGCTACCGGCCCAGCACTAGGCACCCGGTGGCTGCGCCAGTGACTCCGACTCTTGACACTGTTCTGAACCACTTCTGTTTGATGAGATGCTCCAAGACATCAAGCCGGAACTGTTCAATTATTGGAGCAGCTCCAGCAATTCCGGCACTTTTTTTTACGCAAAAGTTAGTATTTTTAAGGTACTCAGAAAGCTGCAATACTGAAAATCTGTTACTGAACCGAATATATTTTACTCTAATATCTGCGGACCCCTTCGGCATGGCTTGCGGACCACCTGTTGGGAACCACTGATGTAGACTAATAGAGAACTACAGTTGGCAGCCCTGGTGACTGAATATATTCTTAGTTCCATCTCTTAAGGTACGGAATACAAAATTTGTTAGAAGTCCAATGGATAGCATGGACGTTACATGCAGTTAAACATTGGATCTAACAGCGCGCGTAAAATCATGTTGGCAACAATGACATACATGTATTGGTCAGAAATAATCTGAAATAATATGATCTATTGTTGTGTCAATTTTGAATTAAATCCATTAATTAGTATAAACGTTACATGCATTTTAAAATTGGACCTATCAGCAGGCTTAGAATCATGTAGGCAGCACTGGCGTAGGCCTATATTAGTTATTCCAAATTAATCTAGAATGCCAGGTACTATACGTGTGCAAAGTTTAGAGCTATTGGCTTGCATACTTTCTGATATATTGATATTAGGATAACAAAAATAGAGACGGTATTTATTAACAGTTGGCAGTCCTGGTTGCTCTTAAGAATACGCATAGTCATATCTGTTATGGTACACATAGAACACACGAAATTTGGTTGAAATCCAAATGATAGTATAGAAGTTAAATGTATTTAAAGTTGGACCTCTCAACAGGCTTAGAATCATGTTGGTAGCACTGACGTATGTAAGTTACTCCAAATTAATATGGAATGTCAGGTACTATACGTGTGCATAGTTTAAAGCTGTCGGCTTGCATACTTTCTGATATATGGGTATTTGGATTTAAAAAATGAGAGCATTTATTAACAGTTGGCAGCCCTGGTTGCTCTTAAGAATATGCTCAGTCATATCGGTTTATGTACACATAGCACATACGAAATTTGGTTGAAATCCAATTGATAGTGTAGAAGTTATATGCATTTAAAATTTGGACCTATCAGCAGGCTTAGAATCATTTTGGCAACACTGTCATGTATGGCCTCCTGGAAATTAAACTGCAATGTTATTATCTATACGTGTGCCAATTTTGAAACAGCTCCCATTCATACCTTCCAAGATATCCAACATGGAGCTCAAATTTCAATTGCGATTTTTCAGCAGTTGGTAGCACTGACATCATTTTCAAATATCGCCGTGAGATATTCAGGTATATATCTTTACTCTTATCAAATTTTGTTTCTATTGCTGTAGCCGTTTAGGAGTTGACAGGGGGGGGGGGGGGGGGGGGGACACACACAGCCAGCCAGCCAGACAGACAGACAGACAGACAGACAGAAGGACAGACAGACAGACACACATTTGCCCGATCTCATAAGTCTACTTTTTCCTCATTTTTGCAAAATGTGAAAAGTAGGCTAATGATAAAATAAAAGTGTTGAGCATCGTTTGCGGTATATGCTTGCAGTGCGTTAGTACTGTACTATACGTAAAGCTCTGCGCGGATGCGATTATAGTTTGCATGGCTGTGGGGATAGCGTATAAGCTGCGGGTAATGTTTGGAGTAAATTTGCGAATACTTTTTACAATACATTCCGAACTTGTTGAATATTATTACTGGGTCCATACCGGGTGAGTTAGCCATGGTCGTTACAGCGAGGCTGCAGGCACTTGCTCACATCCGGGAGGCGAGGAGGTTCGAATCCCCCCGCCGGCAACCTAGAAGATAATATTCTGTGGTTTCCCATCTTCCTTCCAGGCAAATGCCGGGTTGGTCCCTAACTATAGGCCACAGCCGCTACCTTCCAATTCCTCGTCACTTTCCTCCGCAGGCAACACTGCACGCGCAACGGTACTTGTAGCTCACCCCATGGGTGTTTGCATAGAAGCAGCTACAAACTCTGGCGAGCCGAACATATCATCTGACACTCCCAGCTATAATAGCTATCTCATTCAAATTATGTCATTAAGGATAATTAACGCTCCGAACTGACCAAGGGTTGCAATTCTGACCGTACAACATTCATTTCAAACATAGCACATGACATGACATAGCCTACATAGCCTAGGGGAACGACTTTCTCCTTAAATGCCAGTGGATGCAGATAACAGTCGTGCAGATGCGGATAACAGTCCTGTGGTTGCGGATAACAGTCGTGCAGATGCGGATAACAGTCCTGTGGTTGCGGATAACAGTCGTGCGGATGCGGATAACAGTCGTTCAGATTCGGATAACAGTCCTGTGGTTGGGGATAACAGTCGTGCAGATGCGGATAACAGTCGTGCAGATGCGGATAACAGTCCTGTGGTTGCGGATAACAGTCGTGCAGATGCAGATAACAGTCGTGCAGATGCGGATAACAGTCCTGTGGTTGCGGATAACAGTCGTGCGGATGCGGATAACAGTCGTGCAGATGCGGATAACAGTCCTGTGGTTGCGGATAACAGTCGTGCGGATGCGGATAACAGTCCTGTGGTTGCGGATAACAGTCCTGTGGTTGCGGATAACAGTCGTGCAGATGCGGATAACAGTCGTGCAGATGCGGATAACAGTCCTGTGGTTGCGGATAACAGTCGTGCGGATGCGGATAACAGTCCTGTGGTTGCGGATAACAGTCGTGCAGATGCGGATAACAGTCGTGCAGATGCGGATAACAGTCCTGTGGTTGGGGATAACAGTCGTGCAGATGCGGATAACAGTCCTGTGGTTGCGGATAACAGTCGTGCGGATGCGGATAACAGTCCTGTGGTTGCATATAACAGTCGTGCAGATGCGGATAACAGTCCTGTGGTTGGGGATAACAGTCGTGCAGATGCGGATAACAGTCCTGTGGTTGCGGATAACAGTCGTGCGGATGCGGATAACAGTCCTGTGGTTGCGGATAACAGTCGTGCGGATGCGGATAACAGTCGTGCAGATTCGGATAACAGTCCTGTGGTTGGGGATAACAGTCGTGCAGATGCGGATAACAGTCCTGTGGTTGCGGATAACAGTCGTGCGGATGCGGATAACAGTCCTGTGGTTGCATATAACAGTCGTGCAGATGCGGATAACAGTCCTGTGGTTGCGGATAACAGTCGTGCAGATGCGGATAACAGTCCTGTGGTTGCGGATAACAGTCGTGCGGATGCGGATAACAGTCCTGTGGTTGGGGATAACAGTCGTGCGGATGCGGATAACAGTCGTGCAGATTCGGATAACAGTCCTGTGGTTGGGGATAACAGTCGTGCAGATGCGGATAACAGTCCTGTGGTTGCGGATAACAGTCGTGCAGATGCGGATAACAGTCCTGTGGTTGCGGATAACAGTCGTGCGGTTGCGGATAACAGTCGTTCAGATTCGGATAACAGTCCTGTGGTTGCGGATAACAGTCGTGCAGATGCGGATAACAGTCCTGTGGTTGCGGATAACAGTCGTGCAGATGCGGATAACAGTCCTGTGGTTGCGGATAACAGTCGTGCGGTTGCGGATAACAGTCGTTCAGATTCGGATAACAGTCCTGTGGTTGCGGATAACAGTCGTGCGGATGCGGATAACAGTCCTGTGGTTGCGGATAACAGTCGTGCAGATGCGGATAACAGTCGTGCGGATGCGGATAACAGTCGTTCAGATTCGGATAACAGTCCGGTGGTTGCGGATAACAGTCGTGCAGATGCGGATAACAGTCGTGCAGATGCGGATAACAGTCGTGCGGATGCGGATAACAGTCGTTCAGATTCGGATAACAGTCCTGTGGTTGCGGATAACAGTCGTGCAGATGCGGATAACAGTCCTGTGGTTGGGGATAACAGTCGTGCGGATGCGGATAACAGTCGTGCAGATGCGGATAACAGTCCTGTGGATGCGGATAACAGTCGTGCGGATGCGGATAACAGTCCTGTGGATGCGGATAACAGTCGTGCGGATGCGGATAACAGTCGTTCAGATGCGGATAACAGTCCTGTGGATGCGGATAACAGTCGTGCGGATGCGGATAACAGTCGTGCGGATGCGGATAACAGTCCTGTGGATGCGGATAACAGTCGTGCGGATGCGGATAACAGTCCTGTGGATGCGGATAACAGTCCTGTGGATGCGGATAACAGTCGTGCGGATGCGGATAACAGTCCTGTGGATGCGGATAACAGTCCTGTGGATGGGGATAACAGTCGTGCGGATGCGGATAACAGTCCTGTGGATGCGGATAACAGTCGTGCGGATGCGGATAACAGTCCTGTGGATGCGGATAACAGTCGTGCGGATGCGGATAACAGTCCTGTGGATGCGGATAACAGTCGTGCGGATGCGGATAACAGTCGTGCAGATGCGGATAACAGTCCTGTGGATGCGGATAACAGTCGTGCGGATGCGGATAACAGTCCTGTGGTTGGGGATAACAGTCGTGCAGATGCGGATAACAGTCCTGTGGTTGCGGATAACAGTCGTGCAGATGCGGATAACAGTCGTGCAGATGCGGATAACAGTCCTGTGGTTGCGGATAACAGTCGTGCAGATGCGGATAACAGTCCTGTGGTTGCGGATAACAGTCGTGCGGATGCGGATAACAGTCGTTCAGATTCGGATAACAGTCCGGTGGTTGGGGATAACAGTCGTGCAGATGCGGATAACAGTCCTGTGGATGCGGATAACAGTCGTGCAGATGCGGATAACAGTCCTGTGGTTGGGGATAACAGTCGTGCAGATGCGGATAACAGTCCTGTGGTTGCGGATAACAGTCGTGCAGATGCGGATAACAGTCGTGCAGATGCGGATAACAGTCCTGTGGTTGCGGATAACAGTCGTGCAGATGCGGATAACAGTCCTGTGGTTGCGGATAACAGTCGTGCGGATGCGGATAACAGTCGTTCAGATTCGGATAACAGTCCGGTGGTTGGGGATAACAGTCGTGCAGATGCGGATAACAGTCCTGCGGATGCGGATAACAGTCGTGCAGATGCGGATCCGCACAGGGCTCTCTACTAGTTGCAGGCAGATAAATATCGACCTTCCTGATAACAACGCTAGTTGGGCTGCATAAAACGATGTTAATAGGGGCAGCTGATTCACCTGGTATATAGATTCTAGACTGAGATTTGTAATAATTTCTCTGTTAGGGGCAGATGACCTCGCTGTTCCGCCCCCTTAAAGCCACAACACTGAAAATGGCTTCTTAAAATGATCTGACATGGATTGTCTAAATCATCTAATACTAAAAATAACACATTCGAAATCATTTGAATTTATAAATTCTTTAGGGATTTTTGGTTGACACTAGTAGTACTAGTGCTAAATCCGCAATACCGTATACTCGTAATAATATGCTAATAATATGCTTCATTACTACCACTACCACATAAATACATCACCGAAATACATGAGATTTTATAAATAAATTTCTTCTTTTAGTCGCTTTACCTTCCAGGTTGGCTTCTCCCTCGCACTCAGCGTGGCATCTCACCACACCTTAAGGGCAGTATCCTGGAGCTTGAAACACCTGGTCGGGAGATACAACTGGAGAGGTGGGACAAGCACCTCGCCCAGGCAGCCTCACCTGCAAAGTGAACAGGGGGCTCATGAGGGATGGGAAGATTGGGAGGGATAAGCAGGAAAGGGGGAAGGAGGTGGCCGTGGCCTTGCGGTAGGTACCATCCCGGCATTTGCCCGGAGACTTGGGAAGTGGGAAACCACGGAAAACCACTTCGAGGATGGCTGAGGTGGGAATCGAATCCCCTCTACTCATTTGGACCACCCGAGGCTGAGTACACCCCGTTCCAGTCCGCTTACCACTTTTCAAATTTAGTGGCAGAGCTGCGAATCGAACTTCGGACCTCCGGGGTGGCAGCTAAGCACGCCGACCACTACACCATGGAGGCGACTTATAAACATATCAGAAAGAAAATACAACACAGGTGTTCACGATTTTATCATCAGATGGTAGCATTTGTCATTTCGAAATTCATTGCCAAGAGAATTTGAATCAAAACAACAGGTGAGAGGAGTTCTCGTCTCTTGCACTGAGGTACGGTATGTCTCCCCTACTGTAATAACATCAGCAGTGCTCTAGACCAGGGCCATCTAGACAGCGCTTCCCCGAGTGCTCTGAGCGCTTCGTGGGAAGGTAGTTTCAGAAGTGGTGAGAGGAACTTGGCTGGCTGAGCGCACTGAAGTATGCAGCCGATCCATCAGACGCTGGTCTAGTCCAATTCGCTTTGTTAACAGCGTGTAAGTAAATCAGTTTCGCAGTGGTCATGACTGAACAGCATACAAAAAACGGAGTGGTGAAGCAGCAGTCTTTAAAGCAGAATGGGAAATTTCATTTTTCTGTACAGCTTATAAAGGGCATGCCAAATGTTTAGTGTGCAACAGAGATGTAACTTAATGTGTTAAAACGAACACAATTTGTTGTTGAATTTTCCTCTCTAATATGTTGACATTTCAGTTTGGAATAAATCACAATATTCTTTTCTTAACACTTGTATTCGTTTCCTGCACATTCCATACATCGGAGTACCATTCGATTTGTATATGCGATATATTTGTCATGGCAAAACACCCCTATTAATATGTCATCAATCCCACAATAGCCGTCGGCCGCACGACTGTACGTAGTATACGAGATAAGTTTTTCGTAGATCTCCGGCCAGTTGTCTAGTTGGAGAAGAGTGAACTTATCGACACTCACTTAATTTGAATAAATGCTTGAGGATCTACTGTTTGGGTCCGCTCAAGCTCTACTCGCGCTGTAGGTTATTGTTATACTCACAAAGAATTGAAGACGTTGAGAATATGTTTGTTTATTGATTACCAACACCTTAAGTACTTTTATAATACACTTTACATGAAGCCTTAAATATGAATGGTCTGTCTAATATAGAGACAGCTCTCTAGCAGCGACCACTCGGTCTTGTTGAAAGTGAAGAGCCTACATGGTCTACTGTATGTGAAGAGATCGAAAATGAGCTCTGCACTGGTATATAACATAAGATTTCTCTGGAGGGAGAAATCTTGACACAAACAGAGATTCACCAATAGCGTGTATCTCTAGTGGTAAGAAGGGGTGGCAGCCAATCAGACCATAAGCGTTGGGGCTGTGGTTGGCATGACCTTACTGCTGTTGTTTATATTGCTGGACACTCTAATTCAAGGAAATATTATGATAAAGGACCAGAATATGTGTCCCTTTCGAAAGTATGGAGACAGTATGGAAAGTTAGGAATGTGTTTACTGTGACCAACTCTCAGTTTAGGTCTTCCAAGAAATATCTAATGGAAATATGTCCATTTAAAGTGCTACTGTACACAATAGTATGCTTTTAGTTTATACATGTTCTGCCCGTGGGCTTGGAGTGAGCTGTTGTAACATTCTGACTTCCTGAAGAAAATATACTCTGTTTCCCATGAACAATAGAAATTATAATAATAATTATTATTATCATTTATAAACCAACATTAGTGGTTGATACGTCTTGGTCATGACTAGTAAGGGGTTTAACGGGTAGTGTACATGATTTACGTACTGTATCTAGTCAGCATGGTCCGAACATCGTCCGTCTCCTCGCTGCCACAGTGTAGTGGTGGTAGGGGAAGGAGCGCTAGTCTGAATGCCCAGTGCTCCCCGAGCGCGGCCGCACTCCCGGAGCGCAATGACTGGATGGCCCTGCTCTAGACTAACTAAACAAAAATACATTCTAATGAAACATTTGACGCAATTCAAATCCCATCAAGAACTTACGTACGGTAACTTACAATAATAAATATTATTGCATATAAGTGTTATACAAATACCCGCCTAGGTGAAGAAGATCTGATGATGTTCGCCGAACGAACAAAAAACATTTCATCCAATTCAATTTATTCCGTAACCCCACCCTCCCACTCCCATTTGTTATGATGATGACGATGAAGATAATTGTTTTAAGGGGCTAACATATAGGTTATTGGCCCCTAATGGTTTGGGTGATAGTGAAAGATGAGATGAGAATGAAAACTATAACTAATACTAACTACAGACTTACAAACTAGAAGAAGAAATGGTAAACAAATAAAGGATAAGGCAAATAACGGACAGCAAGAAAAGAAATGCCCTCAACCCTCGAAGAATGAGGATTGAGGGACTGGGAAGGAAGGAGAGCCATGGAAGGCAGATAGAAAAAGGGGAAAATCGAACCCAGCTCAGGAATCCCTCGGGGTCGCCAACTCCCGAACTCACCAGCCGTGAGCCTCTGAGGGTGTAGCACTATCCAGGGTGCACCAAAAGTGGCGGGGCTACACACACCCTGCCTGCTTGAAGGCCTTGAGCAGAAGGCAGGAGATAACATGAAAATAAAAAGAAGGCTGACCCCTCGAAGAATGAGGGTATCAGGAAAGATAAGACGAGGGTCAATTAAGGCGGAAAAGGAAGAGACTCCCTAGGTCTCGGATACCCTAATACCGTCGGGGTCGGAAAAGAACAAGAATTGACCAAGAGAGGTCGACAGGAAAGAAGATGGAGACGAGCTCGGCACAAGTAAGTGGAAGCAATGCCGGACTCAGCTAGGGTCGCGTGGTCGCCAATCCACGTCCCACTAGATGGAGCCCTGGGGTATTAGGGTGTTATACTAATTAGTATCCCCCCCCCCCAATCTAATTGGGCACACTCGTGTCGACCGACTGAAAAGCATTTTGTTAATTGATCTTAAAAAGGGTTGAATACTCTCCCTGATCTTATTTTACATTCTGTAAGAATAATCTGTAACAATAATTATTGCCTTTTTAAACAACATATTTCACCATTAGATTGCTCTCTTGAACGACTCCATCCAATCTTTCCACTTTTCATCCATTTACAAACATCTCTCTAGCTAAACTGAAATGAACTATGCACTGTTTTCATACCTGAAAAGAACATGGAACTATTGCCGTTTATATTCTTCTGATTTCGGCCCCTCACAACTCAGAGAAACCCTAAAAAGGGCAAAATATCGAACTTGTCGTAGGACCAGGCACAGCTCATTTAACGTCCCTCAGCGTGAGAAATGCGTAATAATACACAGGTCCGAATGGGACACCGAAATGCACACTTAAACGCTGTAGAACCAACCGTTTCCTAGATACTGATTTTCCAGCGCACACCACGCTCTTAAAAATGATGAGCAGAATTACATGTTCTTTGAACTGCCTTTGGCAATTACGGTACTGGCCAAAAACTATCACATAATCATTTTTAGCCTACTTTCGATTTTTGAAAAAAAATGAAAGTAGACTTATGAGATCTACATAGGGCCAAAAATTGTGAGTCTTTGTGTGTGTGTGTGAGAGAGTGTGTGTACTCTGAATGTCTGCCCCCCCCCTATCAATTCGAACACGGTGAAACCGAATTGAACGAAATTTGGTACAGAGGTAGCACTAGCAAAGGGCACCTCAGTGTCATGTTTTATATCGCCGCCATCTTTACGGAAACGTAATGGCGGCCACCCAAATGTTCAAAGCTTAAATCAAATTACGACTAACCTAATCATCCGATCTCTACCAAATTTTGTAACATTATACCTTTATGTATGAAGGATCTTTTTACCAAACTTCAAGGTAATCAGACCAATGATTTGTGGATGGTGGCCATGTATGTGTGCAAATCGATTCCCTCTATCAATTCAAAAACGGTGAAACCTAATTGAACGAAATTTGGTACAGAGGTAGCGCTAGCAAAGGGCACCTCAGTGTCAAGTTTTATATAGCCGCCATCTTGACGGAAACGTAATGGCGGCCACCCAAATGTTCAAAGCTTAAATCAAATTACGACTTACCTAATCATCCGATCTCTATTAAATTTTGCAACAATATACCTTAATGTGGGAAACGTCATTTATCCAAACTACAAGGTCATCCGCCTAATAGTTTCAGGATGGTGGATGTATGAATCATGCAAGTATTATAGCCCAACCATAACTTACGATTCAACAAGGCCTGATCTCAACAATTCAGCTTATCGTACATATGGAGGTTTAAACTGTCCTCAAGGAGGTGACCGGTAGGATATTAGCCTATTATAATAGAATATGTAACCGTAGAAGTGACTTAACAGGTCTGATTGACCATGCCATATGGATGTGGGTCGTACACAAAATGGCCGCAATTTGTGCTCGTAAATCCATTTATATTCGTAACTGCGTAAGGTTATATCCTTTTAGGAATGTACTGAACAAAATAATACATATTTAGTATCAAATGTTTTATAGAAGCGCCAAAAAACGCCAATGAAATCGTTGATTACAACACAAAATATGATACATTCGTACTAAAGAAGTTATTTACATTATCTCCTTGTACTGCATTCGTGGCGTAGTGGTAGCGAACTAGCTTCATAGTGAAGGGTTTCGTGGTTCGAATCCCCGTGGTTTTGTTTATTTTTACTTCTTTTTTTGGTATTAATTTTTTCATAACTCACATGTTATAATGTTAAGCATATATTGTGTGTATTTGCAATCGAAAAGATTATATAATATGCTGTACTCATAAAACCACACATTTCAACACTCGTCTAGAGCTATTTAAATTCTTTGTCCTTGATCCGCGGTTTGAGTCTATCGTTGTTATTGATTCTTTAGGGGTTTTGCGGCATCATGGTCTTGTAGCCCGGTGTACTTGGGTGTGTGGAGAAGTTGTCCGATATCCTGTGTCAATGTGAGGTCTGTAGGGTTACTAGCGTGTGTACTTTTATACGAGGCAGGATTTGGGTAAGAAGCTGTTGTTGCTGCTGTTTCATTTGAGATTCATGGACATCATGGTCATTTAGTCCCGTGTACTTGGGTGAGTGTTGAATTTTGTCTCATAACCCGTGTTATTGTGATGGCTGTATTAGTGTGTGTATATATCATTCAGGTGAGGATTCAATCAATCAATCAACGTATAATATCCGTATAGCACGTTGTATTTCAACAAGCTACTACAATCAACATTCAATTATACTCCTTGACGAGGACAAAGAGACATAACTAAACCCATGCATTTAGGAGAAAGTAGTCTATATGTTCTTTACTGAACATCTTGTTATTTATCCGAAATCGCCACCTCCCTTACACCTAAGGTGACCAAGGAGGTCCAGGATTACTAGAGAAGGATACCATTGCACTTTAAGGCTGTAGAACCACCTGTTTCCGAGATATTATTATTATACCAGGTGGCCCGTTTACCCCGTGCAATTTAGTTTTAGGTGTCCCGCATACACTAATGGTGTAAGGGATGTCTGATAACTGATTTCCCCAGGGGTCACAGTGATGCTGGCCGATTACGTCAGAATACGAAGGAATAAGAACCGGACGGACGCTAACTGCACGTTGCTCAGCGCTACCCGTCTGAGCACCCTATTGCCTTTTCGAGCCTCGCATTTGACAGCGCAATAGACTCATAAAATGTGGTAGAACAACATATTAGTTGCTGGCAACATATTGACAATGGCTGGTGTATTCAGCATCGATGAGTACACGGACATTAAACTAATATATGGAGAAGCTGGTCGTAATGCCGTTGAAGCTCGTAGACGGTATGCACTGGTGTTTCCAGATAGACGTCTGCCATCTCGACAAGTATTTCGCCAAACAGAGCTGCAATTACGAACGAATGGAATGTTCCAGGCACATACTGTACCAGCAGGACTAGACCCATCTGCGGTGATGCTGAAGTTGTTCAGAATGTACTACAGTACTTTGAACGGAATCCTACACAGGGTCAGTTACACTTCCCCTTGCGGAGCTACTGCTGATAATAGTAATAATACTACCAATAATAATAATTTCAATTTTTTATTAGAAATTATTTATGAATTACTATTGATAATACATTAATTTGTGATATGTCTCAGGAATCTGACGGCAAAACCAGTAGAGATTATCTGTGAGACATTAATTATTTTTCACAGCCATATACAGTTTGTATTTCAATACAAGAGTGCACACAATAATACGTTTATACTATAAATTAATGTTTATTTAGGTAATAATTTTTTATACGACGTATAGCTAGTTGTTTGCTGTTCATATTGGACAATCGAGGTAGTAGTTCATTAAATAGTGCTGGTGCAAGATAATTTAGTCTCTTGAAACCATAATAATAACAATAATAATATTAATAATGATACGAACCATCTATGTTACAATGTGCACATATTTATTGTTGCTTAGGGCATAGAGGAGCTGCAAGGGAGCTAGGAGTGCCACGAATTTCAATACAGAGGTTCCTGAAGGAACGAAAACGGCATCCGTATAAGCCGCACCTACACCAACAACTGTATGGAAATGATTTCTATCGCAGGGTAGCATATTGCCGAAGTATGGCCGCTGCATTACAACAAGATCCACATTTTGCCAGGAATATTCTGTGGAGTGATGAATGCTATTTCGCAAATGATGCCAACGTCAACACTCACAATCGTCATTACTCGGCTCCAGTGAACCCCCACTGAGTTCAAGCACAGCACGTTCAGATCCACTGGGGAGTTAATGTGTGGTGTGGTATTCTGGGAGGCTGCATAATTGGGCCTGTTTTTATAGCCCCAAGAATCACAGGTAGGAATTATCTTGAATTTCCAAAAACCGACTTGTCTCTGGGAAACCTTCTGGAAGATATTCCACTCAAGGTTGTATTACAACATTGGTACCATCAAGATGGTGCTCAACCTCACACCTTCTGAGCCGTTACGGAATATCTAAATACACGATATCCTGAACGGTGGTTAGGTCGCGGAGGACCCTGGCAGTGGCCACTACGATCGCCTGATCTAACCCCTCTGGACTTCTTTCTGTGGGGCTATATAAAATAAAAAGTCTACGAAACGGCGCCATAAAATGTTGATCAATTAAAACAACGTATTGGTGAGGCCCGTGCTGTAGCGACACCTGAAATTTTACGACGTATCCATGCAGACACTGCGAGACGTGTTCAGCATTGTATTCGTCACCAGGGACATGTCTTTGAGCATATTCATTATGAATAGCTGTCCAAGTATGACATTTTAATTTATTTTATTTCCTAAGCTTTGAAGCAATAACATGTATGTTTTTGTCCACATAGGTAGAGTGGAATTTCTGTAGCCTACATGTAAAAATTAATGTGTTATTAAACTTTATTTTCTGCATCTTTGGCGTATTTACAAATCAACCCTATTTATTACAGAAATCGCTGTTTGCAAAGGAGCATTTCAACGTGGTATACAATATGTTGGATGTTGTGCAACAATTTAGAAGTAATTTTACTATACAAGTACTATAACAGGATTCCTCTTATTATTATTATTATTATTATTATTATTATTATTATCGTCACTATGATTTCTGCACTAGACTGTAATAATAAAATAACAAAAGTGACACAGGTTATCAGACAAATTCTTCACACACTCAAGTACACGGGGCTACATGCCCACTATGTTGCAAAGTCCCTAAAAATCAACAACAACAACTCATTATTTCAGTACGGTGTAATTCAAAGTACTGTGTGAAGCCTTCGATCACAATACTGATGTACAGTCTGAGCAACATCAGAATTGTTGCAGACAGGTCTAGCCATGCAGGTACGTGCTTCAACAATCCATTAGAACTTAATCACAGCTTTCTCGGGCAAATACATGTGCAGAAGGCTGGCGTCTATTTGGAATCTCCTGTGCATATAATGTGCGAGCTTTGGTGGGATTATGACCAAATTCTCCTTAGATTAAAATTAAGTGAGTGTGATCGTTTTTGGTGAAAACCTCAGCCATTGTCGATGTGTTGGTAGCAACTTTAATACTGCTGTACCACGTGCAAAGCTACTATTCTGCACTTGCCAGCGAGGCTTCATACCGCTATGAGGCGCATTAGACGGGAGCACAGAGGAACATGCAGCGTGTGGCCGTATGGTTGTTATCTCTTGGCATTCTGACGTAACCTGCTTGCATGCAAGGTTACCCCTTAGCAATTCAGTTATTAGACCTCCCGTTTATCACTAGTACATGTGGGACAATTATAAGTAGATTGCACGGCGCAGGTGGGCCACCTGGTATATAGATGCTAATTCAAAATACGAATAGAATCCTTACTTAGGAATCAAAGTAACCAGTGATGGATGAAGCAAAGAGGATATAAAATGTAGGTTAGCACAGGCAAGGAAATCATTTATACAGAAAAGGAATCTGTTGACATCGAATATAGATTCAGGTATTAGGAAGTCATTTTTAAAGGCCTTTTGTAACCTTCCCAAGTTACAAAGTGATCGAATCCTTACTCGCGGGAGTTACAATTGTATTTATCATATGTATATTTTTATTTGATGCTTTTTCATGTTTTAGAATGATTTAGTAGAGTGTATAATATGACGCGATTGAGGTCCAATTAATTTGTTTAGCTTTTAAGTATTTTAATTTAGCAGGATCCGAATCTAGGGAGTGACGAATATTTTAACATTGGAGCAACATAAAGTTTTGAAACAGGAAAGTGTACGCGAACGAGGAAATTGTCTTCTTGGTGAAGCCAGGTCTTTCCCGGGAGCCGAGCGCCAGGGAGGGTAAGTCAGAGGTGAGACTTGGCATCTATGTACGAGCGAGGACGATGGACTGTTTCCATATTTGGTAATGTTGAGAATCAAGCGTTGTGAATGGTTGGATCCCTGGGTCAACCCAGGTAAACCGATGTATTGGTGGGGGATGATGACGGTACTTAGATTTTGTGGAAGCAAGTGGAGGACACTCTTAATTTGGACTCCGTGTGGAGTAGTCTCAATTTTGGAACTCCGCAGGAGGAGGTAGATTCTTATTTTGGACTCCGTGTGGAGTAGTCTCAACTTTAGAATCCCGTGGGGATTAGACTCAATTTTGGAACTCCGCGGGAGGAGGTAGACTCATTTTTGGACCATGGTGCGGTCGACTCAGTTTTCAGACCGCGTGTGAGCGGAAAGTATTAGTCAGTAGGACTTGTCTTTTGGTTTTGTGTGTTGAGGTAGAGACATTACAGTATAACACTAGTCGTGTTTGATACAATAACCAAGTTGCTGGCTATAAGTTCTTGATTGAATGATGAGCCTAGTCTTAAGTTTATCGCCAAGATTGCTTACTTCGAACAGCAGTATTTATTGTGATCTGAGATCTGTAAATCTGCACTTCAACTATAGCGGCAATTTATTCGTACAGGAATGCTGGTCAAATATGCCAAGCATTATTAAATTCACAAGCGGAGTTAATGCGACGTTCCAAAACGGATTCCAAGCATTTGTATGAGACTAGATCCACGACGCAAATTAAATCGTTGGATGCTAGTTACAAAAGTAACGAACATAATATTCATCATAACAGTAGAAACGGCGTGTGAAACAAAATTAATTGTGCTGCGAGTAATAGGACTAATTCTTTGGGAACAAATTACCCCAGAATTAGTAGAGATAGGTCACCACTACTGAAGCCAACATCTGTAAGTACCCGTCAACTTTATTCCTGAGGGTCATCTATATCATGTCGTATTTGTATCTGTGCAAATACGATAGGGAGTGCAATTATTCTGTACGAGGAGGATCCTGTGAAATGTGTGTTTTGTGTGTGGTATAACAATATATTATCGATTTTACCAGAAGCTGAAGGGTTTTATTTATTAGGTCACTTAGGAGTAGTTAGGTGTGCATGTATATTGCTGTTGGTATTATCGTACAGGTGTTTAACCCCCATGCACCCCGTATATATATATAAGTATTGAGAGGCTGGCATATTACAATTGACGCCCAACTGTGGAGATCGAAGTACGATATAACTACAACAATAACATTCACGTGTACGCATACGCTAAGAAGCTTAGTAATGTTCATGCAGGTTAAATGTTATCGTAAGATGGAGTTGAGAAGTAGAATAAGTAGTAAAGTTAACGTTAAGATGTGGGAAAGAACTTGAACATGGATATGGATAGGAGCGGGGTAGGTGAAGGCATGATAGAGGAACCTTCGGAGAACTCTATCAATTCCGAGAAAGATCAGATCACTATGCAGACTATGCAGAAGGGAACTAAAAGTAACGATAATGGGGGGGGGGGATGTGAACGATAGGATGCTCCAAATGCTTGCGGCTATGAATAAGTCTATGATAGAGTGAGGGTGATAATCGGGTCTCTTAGGTCGCTTAAGAGACCTGATTATCACCCTCACGTTCAGTTTTCACTAATTCACTAGAACTTGCTCTATTTGAACGATCTATAAACGTTAAATCTCCCATCCTGTCATTGACTGAACCAGCAGAAAGAAAGTCTATGGTTTGAAACTAAACTGAAAGTGGCACATATACATCTACAAATATTCTACTCTATATGCTAGTCCAAAATAGTTCAATTCATGGTCAATGAATATGATTATACTATACAATAGTATGAATATGATTATACATTGTGAAAAGAACTTTATTTCTGTACAATATAATATAATTATACATGCATTTACAAAAGAATATCTGACTAATTACCAGACATTGTGATTTGTCTAATATTTGCCTAATACACTCCCTCCATAATGTTTTTTGGAGGTACAGTCTATTATATGTCTATATTGATATAGTCTGAAGTGTTCATTCACAAAGAGACTATACAGTATTGCATTAATTATAAAATTATAATGGTGCAATAAGTTCAGAAGAAATGTTACGCTTCACCCGCAGTCTGTATTGAGAGAAGTTCTTACAATCCATTATCGTTATCATGGCAAGTGTCACAAACAGGTCGCTACATACATCACCACTTGAAACATTGTCATTACCACTATCAGCATCACTGTACACATCTGGATGCACTTCTACGTGGTGGTCTTCAACCTCGTCCTCTCACCCTCAACACCAAGCACTTAATCTTCTTCGATGTCTGGTTCATTCAGTTATAGATTTATATTCTTATAGTCATCCATTTTGCACTTATAAACCAATAATTAATATAAACTCGAGGAGGTACACAGATGCTCAAAGCCAACAGTCATACCAATAGGCTGGAGCGACAAAAACTAAACGGCTGGACCACTATTGTGATATGCGCAACCACTGGAGTGTTAAATCAGTAAGCTCTCATTTCTTGTCACTATTAGAGAAATTAATAAAATAATTAAATATTTATTATCATCATCAATCATCATCCTTATTTCAGAAGAAATATCATTTACTAGTTCATATTGTGGAGAATCTAAACGGGATATCCACATATCATTAATTTTAAAGTAATAATAACAATAAGTTATTTCTATATTGTGAAAACCTAACCGGGGCTCTTTCACATATATTTTGATTAATAATAATAATAAGTTATTTCCTTTATTGTGAAAACCTAACCGGGGCTCTTTCACATATATTTTGATTAATAATAATAATAAGTTATTTCCTTTCATAGCCCAGGTCTCCGAGGCATACGTCAGGATAGGGGCATAGTACGTCCGATATATGATCTTTTTTCTGTTCTGAGGGACATCCTTGCTCCATAACATGCTTCTCACACTCCTCCGGAATGCTTCTTCCTGTCTCCCCCGCTCATTTTTTCTCTATAGTTTCTTCCATTATCTTGTATCAGGCTTCCCAGATACTTGAAACTCTCCACGTTCTTCAGCTGTTCCCCACCAATTGTTATTCCCGTTGTGGTTCTTTCCTTCTTCCTTGTTATGATCACCATCTCACTCTTATTTATGCTAAATTTCATCCCATATCCTTGTATTATTCCTTCCCACACGTCCAACTGTTCCTGTACCTCCTCGTCCTTGTTTCCCCAAATCATCAAATCATCCGCTAACACCATTGCTTTCATCTTTCCTTCCCCAATTAGGCCTACTTGTGCCACTCGGGTCATTATGTTATCCATCATCACAATGAAAAGTAACGGTGCCAGTGCACTTCCTTGTTTCAGGCCGTTTCTCTGTTCCACCCAGCCCGATCTCTCTCCTCCCACTTTCACACAGCTCACGCTTCCCTTGTACATCTCCTTTATCTTCCTTATAGTCCATTTTTCTACTCCTCTATCCTCCAGGGACTTCCATACTTTGTTTCTGCATACACTGTCATATTCGTTCTCAATGTCCAGGAAGGCCATCAGTAGATCTGTTCCATACTCATAGTGCTGTTCTTGTAACTGCCTTACAGCAAAAATCAAATCCACTGTGGACCTTCCTGCTCTGAAGCCATATTGCTCTTCCCTCATCCCTCCTTCTATCCATGTCCTAATTCTCCTTTCTAAAACTTTCTCAAACATCTTTGCACAATGACTCATCAGTGTTATTCCCCGATAGTTTGTGCATTCTGTTCTACTACCTTTCTTGAAGATCTGGACAATTATTCCCTTTTTCCAGTCCTCTGGGGTCTTCCTTTCCGTAGTGTAATAATAATAATTATAATAATAATATAACAATATAGGGATAGGGATATAATATACCTTCCGTACCACACCAGCACGTGTAAATTGCGTGAAAAAATTATAGAGTACCCCTTGACCCCCTTAAGCGCATTATATGTATTGATGAATTTTACAGCTTAATTTGGTTCCGTTATTGACGTCAGAAAAGTTGGATGGCGCAGCCACGCGGTAGAATGTTGAAGCTGTAACATTGTGACTGGTGAGGTTTATTTAGATAGTGAAGCATTGACGTCGTGATGGAAACAGAAAGAAATTTGTCAAATTCGAGGAGGTACTGCTCTGTATACGGTTGCAAATCGTATAAAACGGATACGAAATATCTTCACTACTTTCCTGTACAAAAAGTTCAGAGAGAAAGATGGGCTTCGCGCTGTCAATTGGAAAACGTGTTACATGTTACATGACAGTGTGCAGTGTGCATTTTTGTAAAGACGACTTCTTTCCACCGGTACTGTTGATTATTGATAGTTATTGTCTCTAATTTGTATTCACATGGATTTAGCTACATCAAAAATACTGATAAACTTGTAGCCTATTACTTCTGTGCCGTACATAGAATGTAATCCGCTCTTCGTAAACTTACTTTAGGGGTTCTTCCGATTGTCAATAGCCGAATGGTTAGAAAACTTAAGAAAAATGCTGTTCCTAGCCTTAATTTGCCAGAGAATTTATATTCTTGCCTTTGAACAGCAAGTATGTAGGTCATGAAGTATGATTTGGCTTAGATTGTGTTTTTGGCTAAGATCTCCCTACTGTTGAATTTAGTTAATTAAAATGTAAAATTTTAGTTTTAAGTTCCGGTTTGGTGACCCATCATCCCAGGCAGGCCGGTAACACCTATACTACTCAGGCAGATAGGTCACTTAGCCTTAATTTTGAAGTTATAGTGATGTTAAATATACATATGCGGTAATGTTGCAGGAGACCTGATCGGCCTAGGCTATTCTAAGTTTAATTAGTTCCCATTTCAGGGTTTTTCAGTTTTGATTGCGAATAGTTGGTTTGAAAGTTGTACAACAGTAAGGAGAGTATGTTTTGTATAGGTTTTAATTGGTATTATGGTTTATGTCGAGCTGAGGAGTGAATTTGTTTTGGCTTAAAGTGTAGTTTTTGATCTGTTCCGTTTGCTTATGACAAGTTCAAATGGAGACTCCAGCTTTGTTAAAATCTGTATTTTAAACATTTAATTAAATATATTGATAAAGAGGATGCCTCCATTTTAACTTGCCTGTGGCAAGAGATTAATAAATTAATATTCCTGCCTTTGAACAGCAAGCAATATTGAAGTATGATTTGAGCATCCCAAGTAACGCTTCTTTGAACCCAAAACATTCATGCAAATTCAGGGTTGCTTGATTCAATTTATTATCAGGGAGTCGTCCTTTGTGTTATGTGAGATATATATATTGTGAAATTAATAAAAACATCGATACCGCTAGGCTCCCAAGTACAGGCTTCAAATATGTAACAGCAGACAGTAAATTAACGATCTACATGTGGGTAATATTTTTAACTGGTAGTAATTAGGCACTGCATTTAAATTGATTATAAAAATATTTCTATCAATGAAAGAAAATATGTAGTATTTTGCCATCATAAATTAGAAGCCATAACAAATGCACACCCAATTACTTCACGTCACTATCTCGCCGCCATATTGCAAACAGCTGACCGTAAGCTCCTCCCCCGTTTCGGACGTCAATAACCTTCTAGCCGTTTGCAAACTATCTCAGTAATGTATTAAATGGAATTGTATTGCGTCTTACAGCAATAGATGGACCTGTGAGTTTCTGTTGCCATGGTTACCGGCTAGCTTCCTTTCATTATTGTATTAAATGAAATTAATTTTCTGGGAATATCTCAAAAACTGTTTGTTTTAGGGCCTTAAAGTGTGTTTTAGGGCCCCCCGAGTTTCGTTTCTCACATTGAGGGTCTGAAAATGAGCTTTGTCTCGCCCTTCTACGCCTATTTCAGCAAGTATTTTAAGGGGGTAGGCCCCCTTTTATGAGAGGTACAGAAAAGAGTTACATCAATGATTAGTGTGGTGCCTCTGAAGGATATCTGTACCAAATTTTACGTTGATCCACCCAGCCCTTTTCGAGTTATAAGGGAACAACCACTTTGTCCACAGACAGACAGACAGACAAAAAAAAAATATTTTCGCGCGCATCCATCATAAAACAGTCTGAAACGCGTAAATAACGCAAATTTCCTTAGAAATTCAGAAAAAACAGACAAACTTTCATTCTTATATATAGAGATTGATATCTCACTGATATGAGTTGCCTCAATGTTCATAAACACACGCAGCTTAGTAAATATCAATGGCTTCAATACGGTGCTAATAATGTTCGTCTCACTTCACATAAATTTGCTGCTCGCCTCGCCAGTATACGAAATGTTATGGACTGAACGATCTAGTATCAGACGCAGATTCTCTTAGGAATACACTCGTATAAAACACTGTTACAAACGTCAAAAACCAATTCCCGACTACACAATCCTCCTTATTTACCTTAATACAGCCGAAATGAAACCATTTCTCACTTAGTGCAATTTTGCATACGTCCCCCTTAAATTGCATTTTGTGACAATATTGAATCTAAATTACATTTTGTAAGTATTTTCTATCTAAATTGCATTTTGTAAATATTGTCAATTCAAATAAAAGTACAGTAAGTATGTAGTTAGTTTTAGTTGTAAGTAGGTAGTTAGTTTGTCTATTAGATATATGTCATTGTTCTATTAGACTGTGGTGTGTGAGTGTGTCTGGTAGCAGTTGCATTGTTTATTAGTTATAGTTCATTGTTTCAGTAGACTGTGATGTGTGAGGGTGCATGTGAGTGTGCCTGTTGACAGATTGTTTTAGTGGTAGTATTTGTTGTTGGTGGAACTTAAGTTTTTTGTTAGTAGAGTTTTGGTATTTAATTGTTAGTACGGTAGAAGGTTAGTATTTTTGTTAGTAGAATTGCTCTTTACTTATTCTGAAAGGGAGTAGCAGCCTTTCAGAATAAATCAATTCTTTACTAGTCTTATAGACGGTTAAGATATTGATAATATAAGCCAATAATGGCTACACTGAGTCCTGCTGCACGGCTGAAAGCAACGGGAAACTACAGCCGTATGCTATCCCCGAGGATATGCACCTCTCTATGCATAATTACATGTGATGATGGCCTCCTCCCTTGTAAAATTTCAATCCGGAGGTAAACTAGTCCCCCGTTCGGATCTCCGGGTGGGGACTACTCGAGAGGGGGTTAACATCACAGAAGTGACAAAGAGGAAATCTGACATTCTACGGATCGGAGCGTGGAATGTTAGAAGTCTGCTAGGAAGTGGAAGGTTAGAAAACTTAGAAAGGGAAATGGATAGGTTGAGGTTGGATTTGGTTGGGATTAGTGAAATGCGCTGGCAGGAAGAACAGGACTTTTGGTCAGGAGACTATAGGGTCATTAGCACTAAATCAAACAATGGCCAAGCAGGGGTAGGCCTCATATTGAGTAGGAAACTAGGACAGCGGGTGGAATATTATGAGCAATATAGTGAACGGATTATTGTAGCAAAAATCAATACAAAACCTACCTGCACTACAGTGGTACAAGTCTATATGCCTACCAGTCAAGCTGATGATGAGGATGTTGAAAAGGTCTACGAAGAAATAGACGAAATTCTGAGGTATATCAAGGGTGATGAAAATGTTATAGTAATGGGAGATTGGAATGCTGTGGTAGGAAAAGGGAGAGAAGGGAAGATAGTAGGAGATTTCGGATTAGGTGAAAGGAATGATCGAGGAAGCAGGCTGGTAGAATTCTGCACCGAGCATGAATTGGTCATAGCTAACACCTTATTCAATAACCACAATAGAAGAATATACACATGGATGAGACCAGGAGATACAGGGCGTTACCAAATCGACTTCATTATGGTCAAGCAGAGGTTTCGAAACCAGATTTTGGATTGTAAAACATATCCTGGTGCTGACATAAACTCTGATCACAATCTGGTTGTAATGAAATGCATATTAAAGTTGAAGAAACTGAAGAAAAGTCAAAAGCCAAAAAGGTGGGCAATAGACAGACTGAAAGAGAAGGATGTAAACGAAAGATTCAAGAAGAGTATAAAGGAAGGACTAATGAAAAACCCTAAACAAACTTTAATTGCAGACGAATGGGCACTTTTGAAGAATGAAATAACAAAATCCGCAGAAGAAAACATTGGTAGGAAAGAAAGAATAGGTAGAAAACCGTGGATCACTCAGGATATACTAGAATTGATGGATGAAAGGCGGAAACACAAGAATCTAAGAGATGAAAAGGGGAAAGCAGAATACAGACGTCTGAGAAATGAGGTTAACAAGAAGTGCAAGGAAGCGAAAGAAGAATGGTTGAAAGAGAAATATGCAGGTATAGAAAATTGTCTGAAATTAGGAAAAGTAGACACAGCTCATCGAAGGATTCAGAATACTTTTGGGGAAATGAAGACTAAGTGCTGTAATATTAAGGACACAAATGGAAAGTCTCTAACAGATAGGGAAGAAAAGGTTGAGAGATGGAAAGCTTACATAGAGAGTTTGTATAAGGGAAAGGAGATTGAGAATCATGTAATGGAAAGGGAGGAGGAAATTGATGAGGATGCGAAAGGAGATTTAATATTGAGATCAGAATTTGATAGAGCTTTGGAAGACTTAAGCAGGAACAAAGCACCAGGCATAGATGATATACCGATTGAGTTGCTACGCTGCATAGGAGATGAAGGTCTGATCAGGTTATTTCACTTGGAGGGTAGGATTTATGAGACAGGTGAGGTACACCCCGATTTCAAGAAGAATGTAATCATCCCTATACCAAAGAAAGTGGGAGATGACAGATGTGAAGATTACCGTACAATCAGCTTGATTACTCATGCTTCAAAGATCCTGTCTAGAATAATTTACAAGAGGATTGAAAGCCAGATAGAAACGGAGTTGGGTGAAGACCAGTTTGGTTTCAGGAGAAATGTAGGAACAAGGGAAGCTGTACTAAGTCTTAGGCTGATTTTAGAAGGTAGAATAAGGAAAGATAAGAGAACGTTCATGGCTTTTGTAGACTTAGAAAAGGCTTTTGATAACGTTGATTGGACTAAATTGTTTGACATTTTGAAATCAATTGGAATAAAGTACAGGGATAGGAGGGTGATATACAATCTGTACAGAAACCAGACAGCAGTCATTCGAGTTGAAGGACATGAGAGAGAAGCTGGTATTCAGAAAGGTGTAAGGCAAGGCTGCAACTTATCACCCATACTTTTCAATCTTTACATTGAACAAGCAATGAAGGAAATTAGAGAAAAATTTAAAGTGGGAGTGAAGATTCAAGGAGAAATAATTTCAACTCTGAGATTTGCTGATGACATCGTCATCTTGGCCGACAAGCCTGAGGATTTGAATGAGTTTTTGAATGGTATGGACTCCGTCTTACGGAAAGAATTCATGATGAAAATAAATAAATGTAAAACAAAAATACTGGAATGCAGCCGAAATATATCAGAAACCTCTATGGAGATCAAATTGGCAGGTGAAAAGCTGAAGGAAGTAGGAGACTTCTGTTACTTAGGAAGCAGAATAACCAGTGATGGACGAAGCAAAGAGGATATTAACAGTAGGTTGGCTCAGGCAAAGAAAGCATTTCTACAAAAAAGGAATCTGCTGACATCGAATATAGGTTTAGGTATTAGGAAGTCATTTTTGAAAGCCTTTGTCTGGAGCGTGGCGCTCTATGGAAGTGAAACTTGGACTATTGGTGCAGCAGAAAAGAGGAGAATTGAAGCATTTGAAATGTGGTGTTACAGGAGAATGATGAAGATCAGATGGGTAGATAGGGTTACAAACAAAGAGGTAGTAAGACGAGTGGGAGAGGAGAGATGTTTCTGGCGACTGCTAATGAAGAGAAGAGATAGGTTGGTAGGACACATACCAAGACACCCAGGAATAGCAAGCTTAGTTATGGAAGGAAGTGTCGAGGACAAAAACTGTAGGGGTAGACCAAGGTTAGAATATGTTATACAGATTGCCTCCGATGTAGGGTGTCGGAGCTATGTAGAAATGAAACGATTAGCTCAGGACAGGGAGGCATGGAGAGCTGCATCAAACCAGTCAAAAGACTGAAGACTCAAACAACAACAGTGTCAGTAAACCAGAATATAGAGTCGAAAATAGAATCTTTAAATAAATCTATGATTGAGTCTATTAAAAAACAGGAAGATTCTGTGAATGAGTCTTTAAGCAGGGAAATAGGAGGCGTGAAAGAGTCTATAAAAGGGATTAATCAGCAAACGAAGTCTTTATGTAAAGAGATAGGAGGAGGCGGAGAGTCTATGAAGGAGTGTTTAAGTAAGGAAATAAGAGATATGAAGGAGTCTGTATGTAAGGAATTAGGAGGTTTGAATGAGTCTGTAAGCAAGGCAATAAGAGGCCAGAATGAGGATATAAAACAGCAAACGGGGTCTTTAGGTAAAGAATTTGATCAGAAGATAGAATCTCTAAGTAAGCAGGTTGAATCTACGAAATTGCATATAGGTGAGACAATCGAGAAACAGGGATAGGCAACGAATGCTAAGATAGAGTGTATGAGTAAGGAGGTAAGAGAGTGGAATGAGTCTTTGAGTAAGGAGGTAGGAGAAGCTAGGCAGCAAGGAGAGTCTATGGTAGTGGAGAGGCAGCAATTAGATGAGACGTTAGATGATAGTGGAGTGGAGAAGCAGCAGATAGAGGTGAGGTTAGGTGATAGTAGCTTGGATGAGAGTGAACAGCAGTTGGAGGGGACGTTAGGTGAAAGTAGCGGAGAGGAGGAGAAGCAGCAGTTAGAGGTGAGGTTAGGTGATAGTAGCTTGGATGAGAGTGAACAGCAGTTGGAGGGGACGTTAGGAGAATGTAGAGGAGATGAGGAAAAGCAGCAGGTGAAAGTGACGTTATGAGAATGTAGAGGAGATGAGGAAAAGCAGCAGGTGAAAGTGACGTTAGGTGAGAGTAGTTTAGATAAGGTGAGGCAGCAGGTGAGGGTAACGTTAGCAGAAGGTAGAGGAGATGAGGAGAGGCAGCAGGTGAAAGTGACGTTAGGTGAGAGTAGCTTTGATAAGATGAGGCAGCAGGTGAGGGTAACGTTAGGAGAAGGTAGAGGAGATGAGGAGAGGCAGCAGGTGAATGCGACGTTAGGTGAATATCAGCAGGGAATTCCTAGTAGACAGAATGAACAGAAGGTGGAAATCAGGAATTATAGAAGTAGAAAGAAACAGAGTAAACAGATGATATTGCCTAGGAAGTTAGATTTGATTTATGAAATAGTAGGCCTACTTGGTGATAACAAAAATGAGCAAGCATAAGGGTAACATTGATTTTGAAAACAGAGTTTTATGTCTGGAGAGGGGCATTAAGTGTCAGGGAATTAAGATGAGGTATGAATTAGTTGAGGAGATGGATGGTGCGTGCATTGGTAAGGGTTTGGAGGTGATGTCAGCAGAGTTGTCTGACGAGGAGGTACAGCTGGAGGCTGTAGGTCGTATTTTGGTTGAGGAACATCGAGGCGATCCACTTTGGGAAGCCGTGGACAGAAGTAAGTTGTGTGGTGAGAGTAAGGAAGAGTTATTGGAAGTGTTATTGAGTAACAAGGAAGTGTTGAGTGAGAAACCTAGATTAACGCACGTATACACCCGTCAATTCGAGCTGGATGATAGTTCACCTATTTCAGGACCCAGATAGGTATGAGGCCACCATGGAGGATGAAAGTAGCCACATGTTAGATTTAGGGGTCATAGAGCGAATTAAAGGTACTGGTGAGTATATCAAGGGACGGAGAGGTAAGTATTTGAGTTCGCCGGTAAGTATAGGTAAGTATGATAGCTCAGGAAGGTATCATTTTGAGGGAGTTTTATTGTTGGTGATGATGATCACAGGGCGGGAGAGAGACGAGAATGAGGCTCAGATCTCTAGTTTTATTTTTGTAATGGTGATCAGATCTTATTCAGAGTGCCATGTCTGTCCTTCTTCCGTTGTTGGCCAGGAAATGTAAAAGGTCTTTTAAATTGTTCAGAGGACCCTATATAGTAAATAAGCGTATTGGCGAGTATGCGTATAGCCTAACATACCACCAAGGTACCACTGTAGGGTCATACAATATACATAACCTTAAGACATGTATTAGCTTGTAATGGTAGGACGGATCCTCTGAGGCAGATTTAGCCGACATTGTGGTGTATTGCACAGATGCACTTCAAGAAATGACGAAGGGGCTACCATTAGCCAAGTGAAATAAAGCAGAGCAATTGAGCGAAAATGCATTGTAGCATGTATTTTGGCGTGTGCAAAATGGTTCTGTGCCATATCGATCATGTTTGACATGGCAATCAGAGGGACACGTGAGGAATTTCCGTGTGAGTTAGTTTTAGGACACTTAAGCAAAGTCTGTGTGAGGTAGATTTTAAAGAATACAAAGACTTTTGAAAGAAAGATAAGTAGAAGCATGACATCAAGAAAATGATTGTATTGAGGGTTATTTTATATTTGAAGGGTGATTTGTGTATGTTGTCTATAGCGTATATTCTGTTTTAGGGTCATTTGTGCATTTGTGTGTTTTGTGATGGAGTCCCCATTCATATCTTCAAGGGAACTCCATGGAGGGGAATTTGTAACCTTCCCAAGTTACAAAGAGATCGAACCCTTACTCGGGGAATTTACAATTTTATTTATCATATGTATATTTTTATTTGATGCTTTTTCACGTTTTAGAATGATTTAGTAGAGTGTATAATATGACGCGATTGAGGTCCAATTAATTAGTTTAGCTTTTAAGTATTGTAATTTAGCAGGATCCGAATCTAGGGAGTGACGAATATTTTAACATTGGAGCAACAAAAAGTTTTGAAACAGGAAAGTGTACGTGAACGAGGAAATTGTCTTCTTGGTGAAGCCAGGTCTTTCCCGGGAGCCAAGCGCCAGGGAGGGTGAGTCAGAGGTGAGACTTGGCATCTATGTACGAGCGAGGACGATGGACTGTTTCCATATTTGGTAATGTTGAGAATCAAGCGTTGTGAATGGTTGGATCCCTGGGTCAACCCAGGTAAACCGATGTATTGGTGGGGGATGATGACGGTACTTAGATTTTGTGGAAGCAAGTGGAGGACACTCTTAATTTGGACTCCGTGTGGAGTAGTCTCAATTTTGGAACTCCGCAGGAGGAGGTAGATTCTTATTTTGGACTCGTGTGGAGTAGTCTCAACTTTAGAATCCCGTGGGGATTAGACTCAATTTTGGAACTCCGCGGGAGGAGGTAGACTCATTTTTGGACCATGGTGCGGTCGACTCAGTTTTCAGACCGCGTGTGAGCGGAAAGTATTAGTCAGTAGGACTTGTCTTTTGGTTTTGTGTGTTGAGGTAGAGACATTACAGTGTAACACTAGTCGTGTTTGATACATTAACCAAGTTGCTGGCTATAAGTTCTTGATTGAATGATGAGCCTAGTCTTAAGTTTATCGCCAAGATTGCTTACTTCGAACTGCAGTATTTATTGTGATCTGAGATCTGTAAATCTGCATTTCAACTATAGCGGCAATTTATTCGTACAGGAATGCTGGTCAAATATGCCAAGCATTATTAAATTCACAAGCGGAGTTAATGCGACGATCCAAAACGGATTCCAAGCATTTGTATGAGACTAGATCCACGACGCAAATTAAATCGTTGGATGCTAGTTACAAAAGTAACGAACATAATATTCATCATAACAGTAGAAACGGCGTGTGAAACAAAATTAATTGTGCTGCGAGTAATAGGACTAATTCTTTGGGAACAAATTACCCCAGAATTAGTAGAGATAGGTCACCACTACTGAAGCCAACATCTGTAAATACCCGTCAACTTTATTCCTGAGGGTCATCTATATCATGGCATATGTGTATCTGTGTAAATACGAAAGGGAGTGCAATTATTCTGTACGAGGAGGATCCTGTGAAATGTGTGTTTTATGTCTGGTATAACAATATATTATCGATTTTACCAGAAGCTGAAGGGTTTTATTTATTAGGACACATAGGAGTAGTTTGGTGTGCATGTATATTGCTGTTGGTATTATCGTACAGGTGTTTAACCCCCACGCACCCCGTACATGTATAAGTATTGAGAGGCTGGCATATTACAATTGACGCCTAACTGTGGAGCTCGAAGTGCAACAGAAAAGAGGAGAATGGAAGCGTTTGAAATGTGGTGTTACAGGAGAAAGATGAAGATCAGATGGGCAGATAGAGTTACAAACTAAGAGGTATTAAGACGAGTGGGAGAGGAGAGATGGTTCTGGAGACTGCTAAGGAAGAGAAGAGATAGGTTGGTAGGGCACATACTAAGACACACAGGAATAGAAAAACTTAGCTATAGAAGGAAGGGTCGAGGATAAGGACTGTAGGGGTAGGCCAAGGTTAGAATATGTTAAACACATTGCTTCGGATGTAGGGCGTGGTAGCTATGAAGAGATGAAACGATTAGCTCAGAACAGTGAAACATGGAGAGCTGCATCAAACTAGTCAAAAGACTAACGACGCAAACAACAACAACAACAACCACAACCAACCTTCAGAACCTTCCATGTACTGCTGGGCACCCAAACCAAGACGTTGAAGATATTTCTTAGTTTAAATTTAAAAAAACGATGTCCCACGTGCACCGAGAGGGGACCTCTTACTTCTTCTATGCCCAAGATCGAGGGTTCAAAACCTTCCTCTAATTACAATTGTGTGAAGCTAAATTTGTAGGTTAGACTTGATTAACGCTCTATTAGTTCCAACATTCGCGCCAGGTGCCGGTTGTGGTGGCATCTAGTAGCCAAGTTTGCGGTATTTCCATCGCGGATATGCGAACTGGACATAATTAGTCGCTAAACGACTTGAGTACTTCCGTGAACACGGAACGCTGATCCGGCATATAACAAACCACGTTTCGAGTCTGTCGAGGATGGACGCATCTACATTTGGGTCTGTTAAGCCCGCATTTCCAAGTCCACTCAGTTGAGTGAAAAAGTATTATCTACCAGCATCGAGCACCAAGAGCACATTAGTGTGCTAAATTGTAATTGTATCGCCAAGTTGGGCACGTACAATTCACGTCTGTGAAAGAGATTTTGTAAATTTGTGAATTTTGTGATTTGTAACATTTTCGACGTACGAGCACGTGGAACACACATTTTCAACCACGCTGCTAACATTATCAAAGACCACGAGGTGGCAAAAATAATCTTCAAAGTGAACAGTGAATATTTTTCAAGCTACATTAAAAGCACACCACTGCTGCAAATAAACTGCGACGAATTGTGCGCGAATTTTCTGCCGCAGATTTTCAGTGTTTGAAAAGTAATAAAGCCTGTGAGCCGATACCATCCGTGTATCGTAACTTCAGTGGCACACCTACCATGGCCATTTTTAATATTGTCTGCAAGTGAATAAAGCCCGTGAGAAATTTATAATCAATTGTGTAACATAATTTCTGTGAGAGAAAATTACCAGCACTAACATAAATTCTGTGAAAAACACGTGTGAATTGTTCTTCAAATTATGTATCACTTAGTCAACCACGTGTACGATATGTTGCTACTCTCATTCGTAATGTGTGACATGGCTTAAGATACCCATGTGAAGGAGATGTCCTGAGATAAAACTACACTATGGATTGGGACCTACGAACCACGAGGGATTTGCAAACCATCACAGAAGTGACAAAGAGGAAATCTGACATTCTACGGATCGGAGCGTGAAATGTTAGAAGTCTGCTAGGAAGTGGAAGGTTAGAGAACTTAGAAAGGGAAATGGATAGATTGAGGTTGGATTTGGTTGTGATTAGTGAAATGCGCTGGCAGGAAGAACAGGACTTTTGGTTAGGGTCATTAGCACTAAATCAAACAATGGCCAAACTTGGGTTGGTCTCATATTGAGTAGGAAACTTGGACAGCGGGTGGAATATTATGAGCAATACAGTGAACGGATTATTGTAGCAAAAATCAATACTAAACCTACGTGCACCACAGTGGTACAAGTCTATATGCCTACCAGTCAAGCTGATGATAAGGATGTTGAAAAGGTCTACGAAGAAATAGATGAAATTCTGAGGTATATCAAGGGTGATGAAAATGTTATAGTAATGAGAGATTGGAATGCTGTGGTAGGAAAAGGGAGAGAAGGGAAGATAGTAGGAGATTTCGGATTAGGTGAAATGAATGATCGAGGCAGCAGGCTGATGGAATTCTGCACCGAGCATGAGTTGGTCATAGCTAACACCTTATTCAATAACCACAATATAATAATATACACATGGATGAGACCAGGAGATACAGGGCGTTACCAAATCGAATTCATTATGGTCAAGCAGAGGTTTCGAAACCAGATTTTGGATTGTAAAACATACCCTGGTGCTGACATAAACTCTGACCACAATCTGGTTGTAATGAAATGCAGATTAAAGTTGAAGAAACTGAAGAAAAGTCAAAAACCAAAAAGGTGGGCAATAGAGAGACTGAAAGTAAAGGATATAAACGAAAGATTCAAGAAGAATATAAAGGAAGGACTAATGCAAACCCCTAAACAAACTTCAATTGCAGACAAATGGGCACTTTTGAAGAATGAAATAACAAAATCCGCAGAAGAAAACATTGGTAGGAAAGAAAGAATAGGTAGAAAACCGTGGATAACTCAGGATATACTAGAATTGATGGATAAAAGGCGGAAATACAAGAATCTGAGGCGAAAATGGAAAGCAGAATGCAGATGTCTGAGAAATGAGGTTAAAAGAAGTGCAAGGAAGCGAAAGAAGAATGGTTGAAAGAGAAATGAGCAGGCATAGAAAATTTGTCTGAAATTAGGAAAAGTAGACACAGCTTATCGAAGGATTAAGAATACTTTCGGGAAAAAGAAGACTAAGTGCTGTAATATTAAGGACACAAATGGAAAGCCTCTAACAGACAGGGAAGAATAGGTTGAGAGATGGAAAGCTTACATAGAGTGCTTGTATAAGGGAAAGGAGATTGAGAATCATGTAATGGAAAGGGAGGAGGAAATTGATGAGGATGCAAAAGGAGATTTAATATTGAGATCAGAATTTGACAGAGCATCAGAGGACTTACGCAGGAACAAAGCACCAGGCATAGATGATATACCGATTGAGTTGCTACGCTGCATAGGAGATGAAGGTCTGATCAGGTTATTTCACCTGGTGTGTAGGATTTATGAGACAGGTGAGGTACCCCCTGATTTCAAGAAGAATGTAATCATCCCTATACCAAAGAAAGTGGGAGCTGATAGATGTGAAGATTACCGTACAAACAGCTTGATTACTCATGTTTCAAAGATCCTGTCTAGAATAATTTACAAGAAGGAAAGGAAGCTTGTAGTTTTACGTGACCGTTAATCTTGAGATCATGAGCCACGGGACCTCCTTTTTACGTGGAATCCGAACCACGGGACATGGCATTTCACTTCGAAAATCTCACATGCATTGACCGGGAATCGAACCCGGCCCGCCTTGGTGAGAGGCATACAGCTAGACCGCTGAGCCACCACGCCCCAATTTACAAGAGGATTGAATGCCAGATAGAAACCGAGTTGGGTGAAGACCAGTTTGGTTTCAGGAGAAATGTGGGAACATGGGAAGCTGTACTAACTCTGAGGCTGATTTTGGAAGGTAGAATAAGGAATGGTAAGAGAACATTCATGGCATTTTTAAACTTAGAAAAGGCTTTTGATAAGTTAACGTAGATTGGACTAAATTGTTTGACATTTTGAAATCTATTGGAATAAAGTACAGGGATAGGAGGGTGATATACAATCTATACAGAAACCAGATAGCTGTCATTCGAGCTGAAGGACATGAGAGAGAAGCTGGTATTCCGAAAGGTGTGAGGCAAGGCTGCGCCTTATCACCCATACTTTTCAATCTTTACATTGAACAAGCAATGAAGGAAATTGGAGAAAAATGTAAAGTGGGAGTGAAGACTCAAGGAGAAATAATTTCAACTCTGAGATTTGCTGATGACGTCGTCTTCTTGGCCGACAAGCCTGAGGATTTGAATGAGTTTTTGAATGGTATGGACTCGGTCTTACGGAATGAATGCATGATGAAAATTAATAAATGTAAAACAAAAATACTGGAATGCAGCCGAAATAAATCAGAAACCTCTATGGAGATCAAATTGGCAGGTGATAAGCTGAAGGAAGTAAGAGACTTCTGTTACTTAGGAAGCAGAATAACCAGTGATGGACGAAGCAAAGAGGATATAAAAAGTAGGTTGGCTCAGGCAAGGAAAGCCTTTCTACAAAAAAGGAATCTGTTGACATCGAATATAGATTTAGGTATTAGGAAGTCATTTTTGAAAGCCTTTGTCTGGGGCGTGGCGCTGTATGGAAGTGAAACTTGGACTATTGGTGCAGCAGAAAAGAGGAGAATTGAAGCATTTGAAATGTGGTGTTACAGGAGAATGATGAAGATCAGATGGGTAGATAGGGTTACAAACGAAGAGGTATTAAGGCGAGTGGGAGAGGAGAGATGTTTATGGCGACTGCTAATGAAGATAAGAGATAGGTTGGTAGAACACATACTAAGACACCCAGGAATAGCAAGCTTAGTTATGGAAGGAAGGGTGGAGGACAAGAACTGTAGGGGTAGACCAAGGTTAGAATATGTTAAACAGATTTCCTCGGATCTAGGGTGTGGTAGCTATGTAGAGATGAAACGATTAGCTCAGGACAGTGAGGCATGGAGAGCTGCATCAAACCAGTCAAAAGACTGAAGACTCAAACAACAGCATTTATCGCCACATACCGCTCAAGGATAAGGATCAGAATAAATGAAAGTAAATTTGAAAGCACCAACAGTTATGGCAGATGATTACCTCTATGTACTGCACTAACACCATGGCACTTATACAGAGGCATACTATTTTCGTGATGTTAACTTTTTTAAGGGGTCTAAGAAATCTTCTTGCAATAATTACTCCCCGTGACTCCAATTTATAAGCAGCGCACGTTGTAACTATTTTCGCAATTCTGGTAGGGGTGACGTGATGCAGTTCGCATTGCCAGCCAACAATTGTCTTATTAATATATTCTTACAGTTACACTATACGGACATGAATGGTTCTAGGACCTTAAAACGTAGTTTTCAAGTTCATTTTGTCTGTTGTTCTAAATGTAGGAAATGGAGAGAGTTGTCCAAAATATCAAGTGGGCAGTGTTACCCGCAGGGTTCCAAAGGGTAAGTATGTAAAATTTGGTTCAGATCGGTGAAATGGTGTAGATTTGTGCCAATGGGCCTAAATGCAAGGAATGGAGTGGTCTGTCCGAAATTTCATGTATACAGTGTTACTCGCAGGGTTCCAAAGGGTAAGTATATACATTTTGGTTCAGATCGGTGAAATGGTGTAAATATGTGGCAAAGGGCCTAAATATAGAGAATGGAGTGGTCTGTCCAAAATTTCACGTAGACAGTGTTATTCGGAGGGTTCCAAAGGGTAAGTATACACATTTTGGTTCAGATCGGTGAATCATTGTAGACTTGTATAAATAAGAAACAGACAAACCAATATTGAGCTTTATATAGACTAACATAGCTCGGCATTAACCGTGTATTATAACACATATGTGGGATTTACTCGCTAACCGTTGGAGATACACGATTGGTGGTAAGGACCTTTCGGATATAAAATTAAATTTTAAACCTTATAATGCCATCAAACGTTTGCTATTTCTTAGCGTTCTCCTTTTATTTGAAATGGAAATATGCAATTTTGAAACCAATTAGTGACGTCACTAAAATGGTCACCATCTCTAAATAGTGAAAAGTATCGAAATAAAAAGTAACCTATATGTTAACCAGATAAATCAGCTACATCCATGCAAAATTTCATGTAAATCGGACTAGTGGTTCTTGCGTTATTGAGTAATACACAGACACACACAAACACACAGACTCACACAATCTCATTTTTATATATTAGTATGATTACTTTAACCATTGTGGATCTCGGAAGCCACTGAGTTCTGAGTGAGAACTAATTTAGGGTATAATTCATGTTATCAGATTAGCATCGAACCCTGTAATATAACGACGTATAATTTTAAACAACGCAGTAGTAGAAGGTGTTGTGTGTTTAATTATAATTTGTGTCCAGGAGTCGACACGCAAACATTATTGATGAGAACTTGTAAATAGATGGAGTGGAATGTCTTTCAGAAAAAAAAACAAAGCAGTTGGGGTATGGTGTAATATCTCTCGTTCAAGTTTACTTGCTATTTGAAACATGTTGTATCGCTGTACTGCGTAAATCTAGTCAGGATTCAATCTAATATTCATTGTATAATAATGTAAATACGTGTACGGTTCACATACAAGGACTGTATCATGTGAATCCTTGCTTAAATGAGTGTAAAATTTCCCTGCTGGACGCAGGAGTTCTGAGTACAGTTAGTTGCACGCGCATGCTATAAGACTTGCCATTGATCGAGCCAGCGAAAAACCAGTTTACTGTACCCATAAGTCACCGCACCGCTACATGTGAGACCTATACTATTGATTATTTTCGTATTCTGACGTCACATAACTGTGTGGAATGTACTTTTGACAAGGTCAAGGAACGCAGCTTAATTGTAGGCTAGTCAGCTGCTAGATATTTCGTAATATGAATGACCATCGCGTCACATTGCGATCGCTATTTCAGGCGACACTTCTCATAGGAGTAACTTCATGGATGTTAGGAAATAATGCAAAGTTTACCCAATGTTATAATGACCATGATGGCACTGTGTATAAGGCTAGTTGAAATGAAAATCCACAGCCTGCTTCCAGTCTCCGACCGGGTCAGGAATGGAATGAATGAAGCCCCCATCTAGCGGCGAGGATATGAACTGTGCCGGCTGCCGAGGCCTGACGCACTCCTCTGGGGCAATGATTAAATGAATGACAGACGAAATGAAATGATAGTGGAGAGTGTTGCTGGAATGAAATTTGACAGGGAAAACCGGAGTACCCGGAGAAAAACCTGTCAGCCTCCGTTTTGTCCAGCACAGATCTCACATGGAGTGACCGGGATTTGAACCACGGACTCAGCGGTGAGAGGCCGGCGTGCTGCCATCTGAGCCACGGAGGCTTCCGTATAAGGCTAGTTAATTGATGTTATTATAGTGCCCGAAAAGTGCACTGTTGGTGGATGTTGTTGTTGCCGGAAAAGTACTGAGCGATTTTGCCTATTCTGAGGCTTATTATGCGATCCATGTGTGTGCGGCTAATAGCTAGTGTTATTGTATTGCCGAGCCCGTGCTAGCTCGTGTTATTCTTGCGACTGGAAGTCACCGATCTTGTGATGATCTCAGAGGAGACTCATTATTAATGTGTATTCAGTCTGTGTCATGGATTATCATCAGTATTCGACATAAAACCAATTAGGGAACCTGAACTAACGACTATAAATCATGAAGCCTAATTTGTCTAAACTATTTAAACTAATTAATGATTGATTGATATAAGCTTGAACCTACATTTTGCTTGCCTACTGATGCCATGTGCTGAAGCATTTCCCTGAGGGAGGTGGTATTGGATTAAGCTGACACTTTATTTTCGACTGACGGAGTTGTGGCCGGACCAAAAGTTCGTAACTGGTGGAGCGCATACTCATACAACATTACTTTACTACGCTGTTGTCAACATAATTTACACACATTCAGTTGCCAATTGAGGGCAAACAGCGCCTCAATTTGTGTAGGCAGGATTTACAATAAGAAAGCCTATGTGTTCAGTGATTTATTTATGTGTTTACTTATTTTGTACCCGTATTGTTACAGTATATTTTTAGCCTATTTTCAATTTTGAAAAAATAGGCTTATGAGATCACCTTTTGTCCGTGTGTGTGTGCGTGCATGCGTGTGTGTGTGTGTGTGTGTGAGGAGTGTGTGTATGTGTCCCCCCTAATAACTTTTAAACGGCAGGAGCGATTTCAATGAAACTCGGTTAGTTCGTAGCACTATTCCGGACGACCCCGACCTTCAAATTTTGTTACGTCTCACCAATGCAACATGGCGGCTGTGCGAAATATTTCACCAGCATTCAATATCTCCGAAACTATTACCGATATCACCCTGAAATTTTGTACGGTGATAAAGGGAACTACTAGAAGTTCACCTAAGTGACTTTTGAAAAACTGGTAACTACAAAACCAACATGGCGGCCAAGCGAATTTGTGACTTTTCAATAGACGTTTCTCGCGATTTAACCAACCAAACGCAATAAAACATGGTACAGTATATGTTTATACACATTGTAATGCACCGACATCTAACTTGGTTCAATTGTTTACATAACCACAAGATGGCGGATGTGCGAAATATTTCACCGGCATACTATATCTCTGAAACTATTAGCGGTATCACCCTGAAAATTTGTACGGAGATAGAGGGCACTACTGGAAGTTCATCTATAAGACTTTCAAAAACCGGTTAACTACAAAACGAACATGGCGGCCAAGCGAATTTGAAAATTTTAAATAGACCTTTCTCGCGATTTAATATTTCAACCGCAATGAAATCTGGTACAGGAAATGTTTATACACATTGTAATACGCCGGTATCTAATTTAGTTCAATTGTTTACATAACCTCAAGATGGCGGCTTTGAGATTTTTAAAATTATGTTTTTATTTCTTGTGTCGTAATCATGCGATCGATGTGAAAGTTTGAATAAAGAACCTACCCAATGATTTTCCTTTAATGGTACATGACTCTATGCCCTATACATTTAACAATCCAACATGGCGATCATCCGAAATATTTAGACGGCTCTGAATATCTACGAATCTAATATAGCAATCAAACTGATTTTTTTATGTTCATAGGGGCTATGAACTTAAGTTCACCTATAGGACTTTAAATAACCTGGTGATCACAAATCCAACATGGCGGCGACGCGAATTATAAATATTCGCATGGACGTTTCTCGCAATTTAACCATCCGAGTGCAGTGAAACTTGGTACAGTAAATCCTTATACGAATGTTAATCCACTGGCATCTAATTTATTTCAATTGTTTCCATATCCGCAAGATGGCAGCTGTGCAAATTTTTAAAATCTCGTTTTTACTTCTTGTGTCCTAATCATGCGATTGAAGTTTGAATGCTACTCGTACACAATAATCTTCATGTAACAGTACATAACTCTAGGACCTACATATATAAAATCCAACATGGCGACCATCCGAAGTATTTAGTCGGTTCTCAATATCTACGAATCTATTACAGCAATCAAGATGACATTTTGTATGTAGATAGAGGCAATTAACATAAGTAGGATATATGAAAATAGGCTGTATAGTTCTTCACGGAACTACTTGTTGTAATCAGATATTGTTTTTTTATTGTTAGACATTGGTTGTCATATTAGCTTTTGTCGTAATTATTTGTTTACGGACGCTTCTCGCCGTATTTTTTAATCATGTCAGGACTTAGCTAAATTAATTCAAATTAAATGTAATATCGGAAGTGGCACCATCATAATCTAGGCCTTGCTTTGCTGTCCTGTTAAATGTAAATTTCGATATTAGTCACTTGTTTATAATTGCGCAGGGATTACCTTACGTGCCACATTACAAACTTTGTTGTTGCTGTTTACTTTTCTTGTATCGAAGGACTTTCGAGAGGGTTTAACCTAGCTTCAGTTAGGGCCCTGATCTCTTTATTTATTTATTTAATTTATTAGCTTTGCGGATTAGCCGAACAAACCGTCCGAAGTAGGATAGGGTTTTGTTTTATTGAATAAACATGTTCACGAGATTTTACTTAAGCCTGGATGTTTTCATTTCTTAGCTTTGTGTTTGACGGTGTACTTCTTTGGCTGTCTGTGACATATCCTCCATGTATGGATCTGATTTCCAGGGACCATAGTACTCGTGCTACGCTAGCCAAGGGGGCACATACAGCTCAAGGAGCCACAACAATACCGATTTTAATATTATAACTGTGCCTGCCACAAATCTCGTACAACAATGATATACATATCCAAGGAAACACACACACCTTGCTATTAGTTAAAAATCTCGCATATTTTCACATTATTAATTAATTAATTATGTGTCACTATTTCCATTTTATTCTGAGCAAACTAAAAAAAAGTTAAAGTTTCATAGAAAGACTAATTAAAGCCACAACGGTTTTGAGTGAGATTCATTTTGTAGCAGAAGGTTTAACACCCACATTAAAAAATGAAAACTCCAAAAATACCTATAAACACGGGAGATATCAGGGAAACGGTGATGGTCAGCCCAAACCAAGAACCAATTTTGAAAAAATTGATAAAAATAATTATCATTTGAATTTTGAAAATTTTTAACTTTGCTTCTAATAGCAAGGTGTGTGTGTTTCCTTGGATATGTATATCATTGTTGTACAAGATTTGTGCCAGGCACAGTTATAATATTAATATCGTTATTGTTGTGGCTCCTTGAGATGTATGTGCCCCCTTAAAGAAATGCATCCGATCCTCTCAGGTTGTGTGTTTGACAGATGGGACTGTCTGGACTACCATTTCGGTTGATGATACCCCGGAAATCTTCTCTGACGGGCACAGTATGTTGGACTATTATAATAATCATAATATATTGGCACTAAATTATACAGCTCACTTTCGTAAATCATACAAGCCGCTTATTTGACCTTTCTAGAAATAAGATAAGATAACTCCCTTCACTCGTTACAGAATGATGCCAACTCGCGGCAGGAGTCTTACTCACCGATACTAGAAATTATTTATTCTAGCACATACCGTAATTTCTCATTGTGATGGTGTTGGTGGAGGCACAGGTCGTGGACCGAGAGCTATTCAGTACATCACTTGGAACATCCTTTTAATAACCGGGAGTGTTCTTAATTCAGTAGGATACATGAAAATAGACTATTTTAGTTCTTCACGAAGTGAAGATTCAAGGAGAAATAATTTCAACTCTGAGATTTGCTGATGACATCGTCATCTTGGCCGACACGCCTGAGGATTTGAATGAGTTTTTTAATGGTATGGACTCCGTCTTGAGTAAAGAATTCATGATGAAAATTAATAAATGTAAAACAAAAATATTGGAATGCAGTCGCAATAAATCAGAAACCTCTATGGACATCAAATTGGCAGGTGAAAAACTAAAGGAAGTGGGTGACTTCTGTTACTTAGGAAGCAAAATAACCAGTGATGGACGAAGCAAAGAGGATATAAAAAGTAGGTTGGCTCAGGCAAGGAAAGCATTTCTACAGAAAAGGAATCTGTTGACATCGAATATAGATTTAGGTATTAGGAAGACATTTTTGAAAACCTTTATCTGGAGCGTGGCGCTCTATAAAGTGAAACTTGGACTATTGGTGCAGCAGAAAAGAGGAGAATTGAAGCATTTGAAATGTGGTGTTACAGGAGAATGATGACGATCAGATGGGTAGATAGGGTTACAAACGAAGAGGTATTAAGACTAGTGGGAGAGGAGAGATGTTTCTGGCGACTGCTAATGAAGGGAAGAGATAGGTTGGTAGGACACATACTAAGACACCGAGGAATAGCAAGCTTAGTTATGGAAGGAAGGGTCGAGGACAAGAACTGTAGGGGTAGACCAAGGTTAGAGTTTGTTAAACAGATTGCCTAGGATATAGGGTGTGGTAGCTATGTAGAGATGAAACGATTAGCTCAGGACAGGGAGGTATGGAGAGCTGCATCAAACCAGTCAAAAACTGAAGACTCAAACAACAACAACACGAAACTACTTTTTCGTTTTCGTGTTGGAAGTAATTTTTCAGTGTTGCCTTAGTAAATGAAATTCAAATGCCTTTCAGTCGAACCCACTTCTTCTCTGTTTCTACCCAAATGGTAATGAATGTTATTTCCGAAACCTGAAAAATAATACATGAGATTAACATACATGGATTTTTATTTATTTATTTATCGTATGGCTTTTAGTGCCGGGAGTGTCCGAGGACATGTTCGGCTCGCCTGAGTGTGTAGCTGCTTCCAGCGGACACCCTTAGTGTGAGCTACAAGTTCCGTTCAATTTCAAGTAGTTCCAATTTTCGCTACCAGATATCAATGATACGTAGTGGTGAACGTTGGAACTTTTGATAGAGCGTTCCGACGAAATCTAACCTTACAATTTATCTTCACACAAGTTTAGTCTGTGGAAGGATCTTTTACATGCCATAAATCTATGACATGGGACCGCCGGCTTTACTTCCCCTCCGAAGGAAGGCATACTAAAGGATTTTTAGCGATCTTAAATAATCGGACGACTTTGGCCGGGTTTGAACCCGCTATCTTAGGCACAGCAGTTCAGCATGCTACTGACTACGCCACCATCATATCGTTCAGGTTCAGGGAATACCATCCATTACAATTTGGGTACAATCGTGTTGACCAATTGAAAAGCTTTTAAATGTCATTATTTATTCTTCTTGTGCTGACTGTAGTGCGAGGAGTTTGAGATTATGACAGGACTGGTGCTTTATGGACATTACAGTATAGCCTATTTGTTTCGTGACAGCTCTTAGTCAGATAACCTCGATGTTAGGCCCTTTTAAGACAACAATCAGTCAGTTAAATATTATTTTCAGAACTTGTGAAGTGAACAGCTTGACATATGAAGCAGGCCTGAGACGGTGCTATGGGATGAGGATGTTGGGAGAAGAGGTACAAACGTGAAATAAATGACGCATTTGAATAAAACTTCTTGTTGAACAGTTCCTTGCTATGCATCAGCTGGTACAATTAGGAGACAGCTCTTGGTCATTGTGCCTGGAAAAGGGAAACAAGTTGTTAATGTTAGGTAGAAACAAAGTGGCCATAAAATATAAGAAGCGTATAGATGCAAACAAATAGGCATATGGATACATAATGCACTGATGTTTGACACACACGTAAATAACCCCCCAGAAGAAACTCAACGGCCAGAACATACGTTTGGAAATTTACGAATCTCGCCTCTGGATATACGAGGCACGTCCAGAAAGTAGGTTCCGTTTGGTAATAAAATTAAATTGTGTAGAGATACAGAAAAATTATTTATTGCACAACATTCTACACCTCTTAAACTACTTTTCCACATAACTGCCGAAAATTTTCAGGCATTTGTCATAGCGCGGCACAAGTTTTTGGATACCTTCTTCATAGAAGTTTGCCGCCTGTGTCTTCAACCAGTTGGAAACATCATTTTCCGAGGTGTCAAGATTTGTTTCGGCTTAACCTTTGCTGGGATGAAGTGTGCCTCCATTCCATTGATTTCCGCTTACTTTCAGGGGTGTCGTATAAATCCAAGTTTCGTCCGGGTTCGATTCCCGGTCAATGCATGTGAGATTTTCGAAGTGAAATGCCATGTCCTGTGGTTCGGATTCCACGTAAAAAGGAGGTCCCGTGGCTCATGATCTCTAGATTAACGGTCACGTTAAACTACAAGCTTCCTTTAAACCCAAGTTTCATCTCCTGTGACTATCTGTGTCAGAAATTCTTCGCCGCCTTCATTGTAACGGGTCAAAAACTGAAGTGCACTACCCATCCATTTTGTTTTGTGTTGCTCCGTAAGAATCTTTGGTACCCAACGTCGGAAAAGTTTATGAAAGTTCAGTTTTTCGGTAACAATTTCATGAATTAGTGATCGTGAGATTTGGGGAAATTCCATAGCGAGAGCACTAATTGTAAACCTGTGGTTTTCCCGGATCTTGTCATGAATCGCATGAACCAGTTCTTCTGTAACCGCTGCAGCGGAACGTACAACTACTTGAAGACACAGGCGGCACACGTCTATGAAGAAGGTATACAAAAACTCGTGCCACGCTACGACAAATGCCTGCAACATTTCGGCAGTTATGTGGAAAAGTAGTTTGAGGGTTGTAGAATTTTGTGCAATAAATATTTTTTTCTGTATCTGTACACAATTTAATGTTATTACCAAACGGAACTTACTTTCTGGACGTACCTCGTATTATGCTCGTAACAGGAGTGTTAGTAAGTTTGCAGCAGCAAGGTAGGCTCACGCTATGTTCCCTTGCCGGGAGCCCAAATCCTCAGTCCGCAACCTTCCCTGTCCCTACCGTACAACAACACTGACGTCAGTTTTTAAACTGGTGACGAACATAGGAAACGTTAGGCCTCTTATCATTCAAAAGCATGGCCTGTTAAGTACTGATAACGGTAAGACAGTTTTATGGATTTAGTTTGCATGAGTTACCAAGCTTATTGTTTATTGTTTTGCTAACGGATATTCGGTTGGTTTGTTGGTTGGTTCTTATGTTTAGGAGCTGCGACAACGCGGTCATGTAGCCCCGTGTACTTTGGGTGTGTGCAGAATCTGTCTGATAACCGGTGTTAATTGTGATGACTGTATTAGTGTGTGTTATATGTTTTAAGTACAGCTGCAACTTGGAATTTTTCAAATAGTTCCTACTTTTGCCGCCAAGCGCCACCGTCAACGACTACTAGGCCAAGTTCAGAACTTAGCTACTAGACGACACCGCAGTCGGCTCTTGGCAACGAACGTAGAAACCTAAGAGCGTTGTTTACATTCCTAACCTATACAATTTAGCTTCACACAGGCGTAATTAGTGGAAGGTTCTTTAACATGCCATAAATCTATGACATGGGACCGCTGGCTTAACTTCCCCTCCGAAGGAAGGCATACTGAGGGATTTTTAACGCTCTTAAAAATCCGACGGCTTCGGCCGGGTTTGAACCCGCTATCTTAGGCATAGAAGCTCAGCATGCTACCGACTACGCCACCGAAGCCGCCTTAGCTCAAATCTAACCTTAAAAATTAGTAAGGTGTCTTGTCTCTTACCTGCATTCTGGACGATAAGTCGAGAACTAACTGCATCACATTACCGCCATTGGAATCTGCCAAATAAGAAGCACATTGATGTTTAATAATAATGATAATAATAATAGAATTGTTTTTTTCAGTTGTCAACACGTTAATGTACCCAATTAAATTGGGTGGGGGAACAGGTACATCTGCTAACTTGGAAAACATTACATGGATTAATTATGCATTTTATACACTTCTTGACAGCTGACAGTGGATAGTCGACATTTCTTCAGGTTAGTAGCTGTGAGCAGATAACTTTTACTCCCCACACAATTTAATTGGGAACATCACCGTGTTGAAAAACAATTCATTAACTAGACTACGAAGGCGACACTGAAAAATGGTTTCTAAAATTTATATTTTAACAATAATACTATTTTTTTTCCCGAAGGAATTGGAAAGTCTTGCATCAGACACTGGAGAAGGGTCCGCACTCCACAAGTGTGTGGGATTCTTACCAACTAAACCCCCAACAGTATCCTCTTGACAAAGATGCGCAGTCTCCGCATTCTATACAGATTCACAGAACTTAAAGACCTCGCTGCACTTAAATTATACTTCACCACATATGTTCTCCTTATCCTAGATTTCTCTTCTCCAGTTTGGTCTACTTCGACTATAGCCAATATTTCTAAATTGAACAGTGTCTTTAATTTCTTCATATCAATTGTCAAAGCTCGCAATCCTTCACTAAGGCACTTTGCCAAATCCGATATTCTAAATCAGCTCAATGTACTCGACCTGAGAAGCCGTCTACAATTTACTGACCTGTGTTTCTTACATAAAATGATGAATGGTTACACAAAATGTAACATGCTACTAAGCTACTTCCCACTCCATGTTCCCTCCCGCTCAACACGTCAGAACCATCCACAAAACATACCTCGCCCACGTCTTGAAGTACAGAAGCGCTCTATTTTCCAACGTCTACCTACCCTATGCAACTCCCTTCCAAATATTGACATATTCTCTCCCTTTCGAACATTCAAACATAACATTAGAAGATGCCTTTCATCCTCAATTCCTAACCCCTCACCCTCCTAATCATCCACTAACCCAATCATTCCCTGCGTCTTTCCCGAGATTTATCAATTGCTGCCATCATTGCCAATTGTTACCTGATATTGTTCTTGTTTTTGTTAATATTATTTTGAAATTGTTAAAATATTAGTGTAAAATGACCTTTCATGGTTGTATCTAATAATTATTAAATAACTAAATAAATAAATAAAGAAAGAAAGAAAAAAATCCCGGGACCACTTTCGTATTACTTCAGGATGAAGTCATTTTCTTTGCTTCACAAGCTCCTTCTTACTTCTCAATCCATACTCAGTCCGTGGATCGCAGCCTTAATCAACTAAATCGTGCAAGTCCCTATCCGTCTTCTTCTGACGAAGGACCACCTCAACGAAGAAAGCGACCGTATCCCAGCTGAGCTGGTTCCTCAGCATAATTCCAACTATATTGTCTGACGTAATAATAATATTATGGTGTTTGAATAACCCAACTCATTTGGGTGCAATCGTGTTGACCGACTGAAAAGCATCAAACGTTCGTTTACATAATAATAATAATAATAATAATAATAATAATAATAATAATAATGGTTGGTTGGTTCCTAAGTTTAGGGGCTGCGACAACGCGGTCATGTAGCCTCGTGTACTTGGGGTGTGTGTAGAATCGGTCTGATAACCGGTGTTAATTGTGATGGCTGTATTAGTGTATGTATCTGTTTTTTAATTCAAGTAAGGACTGCAACTTTGAATTTTTCAAATAGTTCCTACTTTTGCCGCCAAACGCCACCGTCAACGACTACTAGGCCTAGTTCAGAATTTAGCTACTAGAAGCCACCACAGTCGGCTCTTGGCAACGAACGTAGGGCAGATATTTGGTGATTTTCTCACAGCAGGTTTATTTCAGATTATGGGGAATAGGGCACTGCGATATCAAAGAGAAAGGTTCTCTTCTGCACCTTGTCCACAAGAACGATATCTGGCCGTTTCGCTGGTATGGTTTTATCAGTAATAACTGATCTTTCCCTGAACAACTTCTGAGTAGGATTTTACAATACGGCCTCAGGAACATACTGATAGTAAGGCAAAGTATTTTTAGGTAATAAATACATTTGCGCAGGGTGTAGGTGCACTATTTTAGCTACTTGGTTGTGTCTTTTTATGAAATCAGTACAGGAGATTGCTTATTATTATTATTGTTACGAGTGCTAGACAGCTTCGTTGCCCTGCGCGTGACTCAGCCCACCCCAGGCTATTCCTGCCTGTGTTTTACCAGCACCTTACGCAATGGGGCTGCAAGAACAAAGACATGATCCAGAATGTTCGTGGCCTTACTAGTGTTGGAATTCTCGAAAATGTGTGAACCCTGGTGTACTCTAGAAACATCTGTGAGTCATCAGCCCCGCTATATAAGCGACTGGCCAGCGAGGCAGGACTGAGTTTTTGAGGAGTGTGTGTTTATACCTATGCGACAGAGGTAATGCGGTGACGTGTGAATTGCGAAACAGTGTGTAGTACGGTATTCAAGAATAGTGACAGACTGTGGCTGGACACGGGTCTACCTAATCAGTGAAGGATTAACTGAATAAGGAAGTGAAAGGGTGAGTGTCCTCCATAAGGGAGCAAACACGAAGAAAGACAGCAAATTGTCTCCATTTGCTTATTGTGTGGTGTAACTTTCTAGACCTGCAATAAAGCTATATTTTTAAAGGACCACTTGTGCTGTGCTTTTACCCACTGTAATCCAATTATCGAACTTGCCACTAGGGGTAGCACGTAGCATTATTATTATTATTATTATTATTATTATTATTATTATTATTCAAAAGTTTAATGCTTTTCAGCCGGTCAACTCCTTTGTACCCAAATGACATGGGTTATTTCCTAATCCTGAAATTATTATCCAAGTGTATTTTTTAAATATCATGTATATTTTCAGGATTGGGGAATAACCCATCTCATTTGGGTACAATCGTGTTGACCGACTGAAAAGCATTAAACTTTTGTTTACTAAGGAAACACTGATAATGGCTTCAAACACCATATTATTATTATTATTATTATTATTATTATTATTATTATTATTATTATTGAAGATATCTGATGATGCCAAGTACACACTTAGCTTATAGAAGGTGACACATTCTTCTTCTTCTTCTTCTTGGTCGTAGTTCGATTTCGAACGTCGTGACCCTTCACGCAAATCTGTTAACAATTCCCCGCCATACGCCGCGGTCTTCTGCTGTATGCATTAATTTTTGAAGTGGCAGATTAGTGAGACTCTTTATCTGGGCAAGGTACCGGTCCCCTCGGCCGTCAACTTTACCCTGGATGATACACTTCTCAATGCCGTCTCGCCGGATGACATGGCCGAAAATCGCAACATTTACCTTTGAATGTTTAGGAGTAAGCGTGCTTTAGGAGCAATCCTTAGCTCCTTCAGAATAGATTAATTTGTTCTTCTTGCTACCCACGGTATTCGTAGCATTCTTCGATAACACGTCATCTCCGAGGCTTCGATTCTCCTACGGCATGCAGCATTTATGGTCCAGGACTCAGACAGAGCCATACGTGACGATAGGAAATACCAAAGCTTGAACCAGTCGCTTCTTTGCTTCCTTGGTAATAATGATGATCTTACCATATTCTTGCTAGACTAGACAGTGCCATCTTAGCCATACCTATTCATCTTTTAATTTCTCCTTCACAGTTTCGCTTAGTGGGAATGCGAACTTCTAGGTAGACTATTTCTTCCTTGAGATTGATATCTTGTATTACATTAGGAGATCATTTATTATAACATACATGATTATTGATCTGATGGTACCAAGGACACTCAGAACTTGCCACCTAGCATTTACTTTTAAGCTAAATTCTGTCCTTGTTATAATTTTCTTGTGCAAACAGTAATCTCGCCCACTAATATGGCCTATCACGTACCTATTTCCTTTCTAAGACATTCGGGTAGCAGTTCTTTCAAGTCTTCATTGATGCACTCGGAATCCGGCTGGTTGTCGGGACAATCCATTGCGATCTGAAACAAGCCAAGTACAAATACAACTTCTAGAAATTGAGACAGAGGGATCGTTAAACTGAAGTGATCAGTTAGATCTGTGTTCCATGGTCCACAGTTAGGTGTTTGTTGACATAGTTTGAGATTGATATTGTGGCACAATTGAAGAGCTTATTTCCAAAGTGACGTAAATCCATGAAATGCAAAACTTCAGAAATCGCGTTTTTGTTTCTTCGTATGATTAAATTTAGATATAATGTAATTTCATTAATTACTTTTATATATATCCTGACACTGTGTTTTAAAAATCTCCTATCATTGGAAATGGTGGTAATCGTCTCCTGTAAGTTGGAGTTAGGACATTTTGGAAATAAACCATGTATTGACATACGCTTTGAGTGACATTTATGAACATTTATAGTACATTATGCAACGAGCCTATAATGGCAATAAGACACGAGTATGTTTATAAAACGAGCATAAGCGAGTTTTATAATTTCCATATGAGTTGCATACGACTGTTTATGTTCGACGATAATTATAACTTTATTATATGTTTTAACATAAATATTCATAAATACCTGTTGAGATTCAGTCACTTGAATTTTGTGATCGGAGTGCAAGCGCTGGGTTTGATATCTATGTTTTCCAAGTTGTCTGACCGACCGACGCATGCGCTCTGTGTGCTTGGCAATGACATATGTTTACAGCCTGCCGATGTGCACCAGCATTCAGTCAAACTGTCACCAAAGTCGTTTTAAAGCAATGCGCTGTGTAGAAATTGGAGCTGGGATATAAAGGTACAGTGCTATTTCTTGTCTCATATTCGCCAGTTTATTTACGCGAACATATGGACGGTGCACTGTCCATGTCGGTAATTTATATAGAAGGATGCTGTGTTCATGTCCGACATGTTGTATTTTGAGCGCAAGCGCGAAGGTATCCTTACCTAATTGCTCAATGAATGAGCTCTGATTGGCTGGAGAAACTGTATCATAATGGAAAACAGTACTATAATGACCATCATTATGATACAGTTTTCTGACGTATAATATTCATATTTCGACATCGTCGACCATAAACTATTTTAAACACCACAAACACAAACTGATGCTGTACATATTCTTCAAAGTTAGCATTGGCCTTGATTTATCACGTGATATCACGTGATGTCCAGGGAGCCATCGGATTGGTCAACATGGATATAAGACACATTGGAAATAAATACACGTTGGAGTTACGTCACTTTGCAAATAAACTTAGTTTTTAGATCTCTGTTAATATTGTTACGGCTGCGCGATTAGTTCATCACCTCGCTACGTGATTCACAGCCCGCCTCGGGCTATCCCCTGCCTCTGTGTTTACCAGCGATTTGCGCAACAAGAAGACAGGCAGTAACAAAGAGACCGTCTCGAATGTTCCTGGCCCAACCAGTGTTGGAATTCTCGAGAAGGTGTGAACCCTGGTCTACTCTAGAAACATCTGTGAGTCATCAGCCCCGCTGTATAAGCGACCTGGCCAGCGAGGGACGGACTGTGTTTTCTGAGCGAGTGTGTTTCACTTAGTGCGACAGAGTATTGAGGCGAAGTGCCATGATGATTGTGAAACCAAGGGAGTGTTTCTCCGGACAGCTAAGCAATGTGACTCATACAGGGATCGTGTTTAAGACGAGCTATTAGTGGCGAGTGACAGGCTACCGCAAATAACTGTGGTTTGCGCATCGAGGAAGAGGTGCAAGCTATTTCTAGCGAGGCCCCTAATTACAAGAGGATTAGCTGCTTGAGAACTGAAAGGGGTGAGTGCTCTCCATAAGGGAGCAAACTTGAGGAAGACAGCTAATTGTTTCTATTTGCTTATTGTGTGGTGTAACTTTCTAGACCTGCAATAAAGCTATATTTTTAAAGGACCACTTGTGTTGTGCTTTTACCCACTGTAATCCAATTAACGAACTTGCCACTAGGGGCAACACGTATCAATATGGGATATGCGACGTATTGCGACTAATAAATATTTGCTATACGTCGAGAAAACCTATAAACTTGCTTATGAAAGACAAAAATGAAAAACCGTAAATTTTGGATTTACGTCACTTTGGAAATAAGCTCTTCATTTGGGACGAGATCAATACAGCAACGTATGACGTGTCCGGAAGAGCAGACGATACAGGTTCTGTCCTCTGGGAACCCTGTTGACCTGTTGAGTGTTGCCTCTGATGTTATTAGGTAGCTGCAGAATGTTTAACTAATGTATAAGGTGCGTTCAAAAAGTAACGAGCCGGAGGCTGTAATGCGCAAACCGGTGACGACATCAGATAATCGTGGCGTGTGTAACGAGGTGTGGTTCCGACCAGAGCGTGGAAGCTCACAGCCCGTCGCTAGAGGACACGCGTGCACGTCACGTGATGATACAAAGCGAGCAGCAGCATGCATCAATCGTCCAACGCTGCTAGTCCCATTTGAAACAGTGACATGGAGGCGTCAACCGAAGAGCAAAGAGGTGTTGTTCGGTTTCTGACAGCGGAAGGAGTAGGGGGAACGGACATTCATCGCCGAATATTTCAAGTGTATGGCGAACACTGCATGTCCCTTGCAAGGGCCAAGGCGTGGCACAAGCGCTTCAGAGAAGGACGGGTGTCGTTAGCCGATGATGCCTGGTCTGGGGCACCCCCCTGCATTACCGATGACAACGTCCGGCTGGTTGATGCACTCATTACGCAGGACCGCCGAGTGACAGTGAACGACATAGCCGCCGTGGTCGGATTGAGCGTCGGAAGTGTGGACACCATCATGAAGGAACGACTGCACTTGCGCAAAGGGTGTGCCCAATGGGTGACCCACAGTCTTCAACCACACCAGGAAGCATGTCGAATGGCCCACTGTCTTGGTCTTGGCTGGACGATTCATGCATGCTGCTGCTCGCTTTGTATCGTCACGTGACGTGCACGCGTGCCCTCTAGCGACGGGCTGTGACCTTCCACGCTCTGGTCGGAACCACACCTCGTTACACACTCCACTATTAGCCGATGTCGTCACTGGTTTGCGCATTACAGCCTCCGGCTCGTTACTTTTTGAACGCACCTTATACATACAGGTATAACTATATTCATCATAAGATTAAATAAATAAATTGTAACTATTTACTCAGTCAATAAGATCAAAATCCCAAACCCCGACTTAAAAGTAGTTGTGTTGTTGTTTGAGTCTTCAGTCTTTTGATTGGTTTGATGCAGCCCTCCTAGCCTCCCTGACCTGAGCTAATCGTTTCATCTCTACATAGCTACCACACCCAACATCCGAGGCAATCTCTTTAACATATTCTAGCCTTGGTTTACCCCTACAGTACTTGTCCTCGATCCTCCTTCCATAACTGAGCTTGCTATTCCTGTGTGTCACAGTACGTGTCCTACCAACCTATCTCTTCTCTTCATTAGCAGTCGCCAGAAACATCTCTCCGCTTCCACTCGTCTTGATACCTCTTCGTTTGTAACCTTATCTACCCATCTGATCTTCATCTTTCTCCTGTAATACGACATTTCAAACGCTTCAATTCTCCTCTTTTCTGCTGCACCAATAGTCCAAGTTTCACTTCCATAGAGCGCCACGCTCCAGACAAAGGCTTTCAAAAATGACTTCCTAGTACCGGAATCTGTATTCGATGTCAACAGATTCCTTTTTTTTGTAGAAATGCTTTCCTTGCCTGAGCCAACCTACTTTTTATATCCCCTTTGCTTCGTGCATCACTGGTTATTTTACTTCCTAAGTAACAGAGGTCTCCTACTTCCCTTAGCTTTTCACCTGCCACGGTGGGTGAGGGTCAACGTGTCGGTCTATTAACCCCAAGCTTGCAGGTTCACCCCTGGCCGTGGTAAGTGATTTTTGAAAGGCGGCAAAAATTGCGACACCATGCCATACGATGTTGGGAAGTCAAAGAACCCATTTGAATTCAGTAGGCCGGGTTCATAATGGAAAAAATTAATCTCGGGAGTTTCCGCCAACACAAAGTTCCTCATTTATCTACTAGAAAGCGCTATAGTGTTCAAGGAGTTTTGATATCTAACCTCCTTGACTTTCATAGTGCTTCAAGGAACAACGAAATTCGACAAGCAAGCTACCCTTTGGGTGTCAAATAACAAAGCTTGCACCCGGCACCCGAGGCCATACGATATTATTATTATTTCCTGCCAATTTGATGTCCATAGTGGTTTCTGATTTATTTCGGCTGCATTCCAATATTTTTGTTTTACATCTATTAAATTTATCATGAATTCTTTCCCTTTCCCTACGATAGAATGAGTTAATCGATTGCTACACGGTGAGCAGTAAAATGGTTCCCCACTGACGCTGCTGCGAATGAACAAAGGATGTCAGCTTACTGAGTACTGTCGGGTCTAGCTTAGAGGATCCTGACCGCAGGCTTTCTCACGGTAGACAGGCTGCCTTGAGTAGTGAGATTGGTTTGAGTGGAAGTTTTGGGGGTGTATTAAAGGGTGTATATTTCGCCCTCTATGAGGATAGCTGTCATGAATTTGCAGTATCAATAAATGATAAAATTGGTCCGGTTTGCTCAAACAATGCCAGCGTTTCGCCCCAGTGTGCCGTTGGGCTCGTCATTTGGTACAGACACACCTACCAATACGCGTGACTAGCACATACTGAGAAGGCCATGCAAGACACAAAATACAAGGAGTATTGACGTCACGAGCATGCCAATGTGCTACGGGAGTCAAACTCCCTTTCATAAAAACAAAAGCCTTACCTTGGCAATCCAAATAAGGTTATATGAATTTGCAGGGTTTAAAATATAGAATGGGTCAAGTGCCTTTCCAAGGACCGTAAACTCAGACACTACAATTCAGTAGTAAAACCATCTGTTCTCTGGTGACTTCGGTGGCGTAGCTGGTAGCATGCTGAGCTTCTATGCCCAAGGTCGTGGGTTCAAACCCGGCTGAACTGGTTGGATTTTTTAAGAGAGTTAAGAATCCCTTTGTATGCCTTCCTTCGGAGTGGAAGTAAAGCCAGCGGTCCCATGTCATAGATTTATGGCATGTAAAAGAATCTTCCACTAATTACACTTGTGTGAAGCTAAATTATAGGTTAGATTTGACTAACGCTTTTAGGTGTCAACATTCGTAGCCTCTACCAATTGTAGGGGTCCTAAGTGTGAGCCCTCTACAATGTGGGGTATGGGGGATGATTGGATTTAGTGTAGAGCGGATGGTGTATGATTGCGCTGTCTGGGGGCGTAGACGTAGCTCTATGGATGAGCTTCCCGATTGTTCAGATTGACGGGATAGCCCGGGAGGGCGTTTAGGGGGAAAGGGTGAGTTTACTGGATAGTGGCTTAAGGTACCACGGCGCTGCTCAACTTGCAGACGGCGCGAAAAACTGGGAATGGCGGAGCGAGCCCGCTGACGTGAGCATCTAGTAACCAAGTTCAGAACTAGTTGTCGTTGTCAGCGGCGTTTGGTACCAAATGTAGGACCTACTTGAAAATTGAATGTCTGCAGTTCTTACTTGAATTAAATACAGACAACACACACAAATACAGCCATCACAATTAACACCGGTTATCAGACAGATTCTACACACACGGGGCTACATGACCGCGTTGTCGCAGCCCCTAAACTGAGGAACCAACCATTCATCTGTTCTCCACGCTTCTGACTGCCTTGTGATGTCCAGGAAAGGCCCTCTAAGGAAACTCGAACTCAAGGAGATGATGACGATGATAATTGTTGTTTTAAGGGGCCTAACATCGAGGTTATCGGCCCCAAACTCAAGGAGAGGAAGATCCTGCGGAGAATACTGGAACCCGTGCGAGAAGAGCGAGGCACCTACAGGAATCGGCATAGTTCTGAACACTACGCACATCGTCACGAGTGTGAGGAATAACGCTTGCTTTGTATGTAAAGCTCTGCGTGGATGAGGATAACAGCCATGAGGAGGTAGTTCGCATGGCTGAGCGGATAGTGGACAAGCTGCGGATAATGTTTGGAGTAAATTTGTGGATAGTTTTTAGAATACAACCCGAACTTGTTGAATATCATTACTGGGACCCGGATGTTGATCAAAAAAACAACCCCCGGCACTATACAGCCCATGACAGGCTAAGGCCGACCAAGCGACCGCTGCCTAGCCATTCGGCCTGCTGATATTGGGGTGACGCCTAGCGATGAATTCGACTGGATCTTATCTGGAGAGACTGACACGTCGATGGCAAAAGTGCATAAAGCTACAAGGAGATTATTTTGGAAAGGTGGACGTAACAACGGATGTGTAATGTATTCATTTGGGTAGAAAAAAATAAAGTGTAAAATAATAGTCTATGGTACGCCCTTCGAATATAGATTTGACAATGGAATTGTATTCTTCTTTAAGAATTGTATTTCTAGTTTTAATGATTGACACCATTGTTTTTTCACAAGTTTTAATCTAATGTATCATGCGTGTTAAGATTATTTATTTATGAATATTTGTTTATGCTAGTGACTGATGAAGGTAAAAAAAAAGCCGAAACATGTATCATCTAAATTGTAAAATAGAGTAATTTAAAATATAAAGTTGTTGTATTGAAAAGTGGAAGTTATCCTAAAGATAACGGCTCTGTTCCCATTCTGATTGTGGCGACTGTAGCGCCATCTTTGCACGACATTGGCTAAGTTGTTGGTCAAAACAACCTACTTTTTCTGGAGAATCCAAAGCTGCTATAAAAATGCGGATTATCATTTAAATGAAATGCCACGTTCTGTTATTCCAGATAGGAATGGAGGTCCCCCGAGATTAACGTTCACGTTAAACTACAATTTGGCTACCTTTAAGTTCTTTCCTTTCCGGATGTTGATGACAAAACATACTTCTCCGTTATGTTATTTTTTTCATGACAAATGTAAGATGATGATTTACGCTCATCTCATTCAAATTATATCAATACGCATAATTGACACTCCGAATTGGAAAAGGGTTGCAATTCTGGCTGAATAACATTCATTTTAAACACAGCACATGACATACCTAACCTAACCTAACCTAACCTAAACTAAGGAACGACTTTCTCCTCAAAACTAAATGTGTTGATGAAATATTTTATTTAATTGAAAATATTACAAGAGTTTAGTGCTTTTCAGTCGGTCAACACGAATGTACCCAAAAGAGATGGGTTATGCCCTGATCCTGCGGTCGACGCACCGTGAGTTACAGTGAGCACGAAAACTGCGAGTAGCTCTAGTAAGGAAGACAATCAGATAAGTAGTTAGCCTATAATATTATAGTTTAATCATAGTTGATTTTTACAACCTTATAATCTCTCCAAAGTACAAACTCCGGATATCTATCACCATTTAGCATTTCACCTAACGTCATATATACTGCATTTGGCATACACCGACAGTTTCAGTACCAATACTGCAACTAAATAATTGTACATATTGTAAATATTTTCACCTGTATTTCAAACATAGATTTTATAGCCTAAGTATAATGGATCTGATGATGATCGCTTGACGATCGAAACTGGTCATCCTAGTGTATTTATTAATCTCATGTAATTTATTTCAGGATTAGGGCATAACCCAGCTCTTTTGGGTACACTCGTTTTATCTCTCTTTTGCTGCAACGCTCTTTCACTCTCTCTTCTGATGCTGCGCTCGAGTGTCGCTACTGTTGTTTTTGGATGTCACAAATGAACCTCTGGATGGATTTTAGTAGTTAGTTATTGTTGTTTTAAGGGGCGGAACTACGAGGTCATTTGTCCCTGGATGGATTTTGATGGTGTTTTCACCATTCCGCAAAGGATATCCCGAGGAAGATTTCTGTATAAAATAATGTATTTATGATTAAAGGAAGCCGAGCGGTAACGATTTCAGTGAAAACGTCGAAAGAAACACATGGCGTCCGTGCGCTTTTTAAGCTTACGCTAGGCAAACCGTTACAAATATCTAGATACTATGAGTGTAAGAATTGTTCAGCATGAAAAGTTCTACAAAAAAGTCCGCGAGAGCATATTTCTATCTTCAATACATCGTCCACTATAAGTGTTTTTACGTTTTCATTTCTTCCAACAATCTCAATTCGAATACTGAGGCGACAGTTTTAGAGCTGGCTAGGGGCGAGTCTATCAGCCTAGCTAGCGGGCGAACATGTTGCCCCAGATACATCCAGCAGCAAACTGTCGAGTCGTGTTGAGTTGCATACAGTAGAACCCCTCTCGTCCGCCTTCGACTGGTCCGCCACTCCGGTTGATCCGACCGTGCTCGAGCCGAACTTGCCTCGACTTGCAGCGGTGACTCACTACCCGTCGCGCCATTGTTGTTATCGCGTGTGCGTTTTAGTACTCCGTCATCTCTCGTATCGTTTCTGTCGTCCGCGTTTTGTACAGTACAGTAGATACTGCACTGTGAAGTTTTTAGTGCTTACTATTCGTTGGTTTTACGACATTGTTCTTCTGTGTTCGGTACAGTACTGTACAGTAATTTGTGTACCGTACATTGTGTGTACTGTTCAGTTGTGTGTGTTTTTTTCAACATACCAGGAGTGAAACGTAAACACGTTCTTCTTTCATTAAATGAAAAATTACCAGTGAAACAAAGATTGGAAGAAGGCAAATCACTCCAAAAAATTGCCAAGGAACTCAATGGAGGCGTTAAGAGGTAATCGGTAAAGCATGGAATCATGTACAGTGACGATATATGGTGATAACGCTATTAAGAATCGCAAAACATTGGAAAAGCCTAAACTTGAACTGCTTGACAACGCATTGTGGATGTGCTTCTATCAAGAAAGAAGTAGCCTAAAGGAACCCCGATATATTGAGTTCAGAGATGGTTTATTTTAATGTAAATCCCTGTTTCAATGTAAATCTGTACTTTCCGATAATCCGACCTCTTTTGCGTTCCGACCATACCCACAATCCCAAAGGTGACGGATTACAGGGGTTGTACTGTAATTAAAACATATACGAAGCTGAAATTTCGCAAGAGCGACAGTTTAAACAAATCAATCCGAGAATACGTTGTCACGCTCAAAGATCATCGCGCATCGTAGTTGCACACGCCCAATATTCTATTTCTTTCTTAATTGTACAAACCTCTGTGATTACTTGCATCCAGCATGGTTGCGCGGGGTTCAAGCCAATACTAGAGACTACTGCGGCGGCATCCTTGAATATCTCCGAGATTCCTTGCGAAGAATCAGGCTCCTGGCAGATGCACCCTGCAAATAGACAGGGATACATGTCAAAAATTCGATTTTCACTAAAGATCGTCTGAACTTTGCAATTCAAAACAAAGGAATCTATTAAATACACTCAAAACTGTATAGTTTGAGTTATGTCACAACTGCAGTCCACGAGCTAATCAACACTCGTTCTGGCAGCGCTGTCCATAACTGAGAAGCTGGATTCCTAACTACATCAAGTCAACTCACTTAACTTTCCAGAGAGCAGGACAATCTGTAGTCGGATGGAAGGAACAAGATTGAAGCGCTTAAACAACTTTGATCTTACTTCATTGGCTCCTAATGCATATTTATATTCCTAACTGGAGAATATTTAATTCTTATATCTCAACATATAAAACCAAAGTAATGAAACAATGAACCACTTCAGAGCAAAAACTGCATATAAAGCATCCTTATGAATGGGCCAACACCTTAACTAATTTGGTTACAACCTCTCATTCATGGATGAAAATGATAAGCAGTCAAAATATATTAAAATTACAGGAGTAATCAACCCAGTTTTCAAGACATCTCAGGCACAATGACACTAGGCTAATGGTATACCAAACTCTTGCTAGACCAGTTCTGTCTCGACCATCAGGTAGAAGGCAGATGAAACATTCCCTCTCGGCATGTTGGAGGACGCAGTTAGATCCCTCTCGGCACGCTGGAAGGAGGAGGTAGATCCCTCACGGCACTCTGGAAGGAGGAGGTAGATCCCTCTCGGCACGCTAGAAGACACAGATAGATCCCTCTCGGCAGGCTGGAAGGAGGAGGTAGATCCCTCACGGCACTCTGGAAGACACAGATAGATCCCTCTCGGCAGGCTGGAAGGAGGAGGTAGATCCTTCTCGGCACGCTAGAAGACACAGATAGATCCCTCTCGGCAGGCTGGAAGGAGGAAGTAGATCCCTCACGGCACTCTGGAAGACACAGATAGATCCCTCTCGGCAGGCTGGAAGGAGGAGGTAGATCCCTCACGGCACTCTGGAAGACACAGATAGATCCCTCTCGGCTCGCTGGAAGGCGGAGGTAGATTCCTCACGGCACTCTGGAAGACACAGATAGATCCCTCTCGGCACGCCGGAAGGCGGAGGTAGATCCCTCTCGGCACGCTAGAAGACACAGATAGATCCCTCTCGGCACGCCGGAAGGCGGAGGTAGATCCCTCTCGGCACGCTAGAAGACACAGATAGATCCCTCTCGGCAGGCCGGAAGGCGGAAGTAGATCCCTCTCGGCACGCTAGAAGACACAGATAGATCCCTCTCGGCACGCCGGAAGGCGGAGGTAGATCCCTCTCGGCACGCTAGAAGACACTATAGATCCCTCTCGGCAGGCTGGAAGGCGGAGGTAGATCCCTCTCGGCAGGCTGGATGGAGGAGGTAGATCCCTCACGGACCTCTGGAAGACACAGATAGATCCCTCTCGGCTCGCTGGAAGGCGGAGGTAGATTCCTCACGGCACTCTGGAAGACACAGATAGATCCCTCTCGGCACGCCGGAAGGCGGAGGTAGATCCCTCTCGGCACGCTAGAAGACACAGATAGATCCCTCTCGGCAGGCTGGAAGGCGGAGGTAGATCCCTCTCGGCAGGCTGGAAGGAGGAGGTAGATCCCTCACGGACCTCTGGAAGACACAGATAGATCCCTCTCGGCTCGCTGGAAGGCGGAGGTAGATTCCTCACGGCACTCTGGAAGACACAGATAGATCCCTCTCGGCACGCCGGAAGGCGTAGGTAGATCCCTCTCGGCACGCTAGAAGACACAGATAGATCCCTCTCGGCACGCCGGAAGGCGGAGGTAGATCCCTCTCGGCACGCTAGAAGACACAGATAGATCCCTCTCGGCAGGCCGGAAGGCGGAAGTAGATCCCTCTCGACACGCTAGAAGACACAGATAGATCCCTCTCGGCACGCCGGAAGGCGGAGGTAGATCCCTCTCGGCACGCTAGAAGACACAGATAGATCCCTCTCGGCACGCCGGAAGGCGGAGGTAGATCCCTCTCGGCACGCTAGAAGACACAGATAGATCCCTCTCGGCACGCCGGAAGGCGGAGGTAGATTTCACCGGGGCAATGCAAACTGTTTCAAATTCATTAAATTTGCCTATTGTTGTATTCCTTCAGCTCCAAGTGATGTGACTATTTTGGCAAAATCTGTGCTTGTGCACTTCATCGGCTCTTCTCACTTCACCTGGCTGGCAGTGACGTAGATACCACTGTGGCTCTCGCCAGCTCTCTTCCTCATCTTCGGACGCGAGCTGATAATTAAGCGGCTCTTGCGTACAGGCCATATTTAACCCTTCCCGAGGCACAAAATTCTGGGATATGGTTAGCAATATTATGAGCATGGTCAGGCATTTCTTAGTCCATCGAACTCTTCTGACTTCAATCCAATGGGAAATATATTAATGCAAATATATCACAGTGGGGTTTCAAAATGCAAGCTATGTCTGACGTATTCTCGCTTGAGCCACCGATGCTAAATTCTTAACATGATACAAGGAGTGATAAACAGAGGCCTTACCGTTCAGGGAAACCAGCAGAAGCACCAACAAGCAAGCACGAGACATGACGAAGAGTGGGTTGTGGATTGTCGTAGGTTTGACCTAAATACCTCTACCTCTCCCCTTCCTCTGCCAACGTATTACACAAGGTCTTGCACGACTCACCTCAGTATAACCTTTTGTTTCCGCTTCAGATAACAGTTTCTCCGTTGCTTTTTCCTTCATTTAGCGATAGTTAGCAAGTCATTGTTTATAGAGCAGACTAATTCTTTCTAATTTATGTTTCAATTGCTTTTATTTAAATTTTTATTTCAGCTCAAATTTTTATTTTATAATTTTAAGGTACTCATCGACACTACTGAAGACATTTCATTACAAATTGAAATTGATATCACTGATTCCAAGAATATAAACTATTGGATTTTTGTCAAAAAAGAAAAATTAAATAAATTTGGGGGTTCTTCTTCAAAGATTAATCAAAAAAGAACGTGCATTTTTAGGACGCGATATCTTTGCTCTTTTTCAAGTTAATTGAGTCATTGTTGTCACAAATCGATCTGCTGTATGCTCGGAATGTTGTATAGCTGAATCGTTTTTGTATCATTGATTGAGGCAAATATATTAGCTTTGTTTTACAATTTACGTTATATTGATTGAAAAGATAAATTAATTGTGAGAGGGGGACGGGATGGAGGGAAGGGGCGACCCATAATTTCAATTTAACAGCTTCATTGTGCTTTACAACATAGCTGCATTATTTGTCTATATTTTAGTTTTTAAATGAAACTAATATCTGCATTCTAAGTGGACATTTTAACTGCCCAAGTCAAGACAAATATTGAAAAAAAAAATGAAGTGAGAGAAATCGTAACTTAAAGTTGAGGTACACATTTAGAGTAAAGAGTCTTACTTTTCAACTCCTAAAATCTGCATTTTCTTTGGATTTTAGGTCAATCTCCCGCATTTTCCGACCCGAGAGTATCACCTACTTTTTTTTTTAGTTCTGGAGTAGACTGTTTCAAAGCCATATTAATGTGTGCTTTATCTGCTGCACCTAAGCGTCAAAAGTGACAGCTGCTGAAAAGCGTGCACACTGATCATTAAAGTGAATATAAATGAGCTTAACAACAATAAAACTAGTATAAACTATATATTTCTGGAAACCAGAGAATATCGAATAAGACAAAATAAAAAAAATCGAAAATTTTCTTGAAAATGAAGACGTACCTTAATATGATTTTAGTTATTATTCAATATTATTAATTTTATTTAAGTACATTTTTAAAATTTTCTTTACTTTTTATCTTAAATTCTATAAATTTCTAATTTTTTAATTTTATAATCTTAATTTTATTTTAAATTTTATTGTGTTTATTTTAATTTGTATATTTTTGTTTTATTTTATCGTTTAAAAGGCCTAAATGACGATGATGATTAGGGAATAATTGCGTACAATCGTGTTGACCGACTGAAAAGCACCAAAATTTCAATGACTGGAATATGTGAAACAAGTAGTTCCGTGAAGAACTATACAGCCTATTTTCATATATCATACTTATGTTAATTGCCACCATCAACAACAAAATTTCAGTTTGATTGCTGTAATAGATTCGTAGATATTGAGAACCGACTAAATATTTCGAATGGTCGCCATGTTGGATTTTATATATGTAGTTCTTAGCGTTATGTACTGTTACATGACGATTATTGTGTACGTGTAGCATTCAAACTTCAATCGCATGATTAGGACACAAAAAGTAACAAGGAGATTTTAAAATTTCGCACAGCTGCTATCACTTGGTTATGGAAACAATTGAAATAAATTAGATGACAGTGGATTGAAATTTGTATAAGGATTTACTGTACCAAGTTTCACTGCACTCGGATGGTTAAATTGCGAGAAACTTCCATGTGACTATTTATACTTCACGTCGCCGCCATGTTGGATTTGTGAGCACCAGGCTATTTAAAGTCCTATAGGTGAACTTAAGTTCATAGCCCCTATGAACATTAAAAAAATCAGTTTGATTGCTATAATAGATTCGTAGATATTCAGAGCCGTCTAAATAATTCGGATGGTCGCCATGTTGGATTGTTAAATGTATAGGCCAGAGAGTCATGTACCAATAAAGGAAAATTATTGCGTAGGTTCATTATTCAAACTTTCACTTCGGTCACATGATTACGACACAAGAAATAAAAACTTAATTTTAAAATTCGCACAGCCGCCATCTTGAGGTTATGTAAACAATTGAACTAAATTAGATACCAGTGCATTACAATGTGTATAAACATTTCCTGTGCTTGATTTCATTGCGTTTGGAACATTAAATCACGAGAAAGGTCTATTTAAAATTTTCAAATTCGCTTGGCTGCCATGTTCGTTTTGTAGTTAACTGGTTTTTGAAAGTCTTATAGATGAACTTCAAGTAGTGTCCTTCATCTCCGTACAAAATTTCAGGGCGATACCGGTAATAGTTTCAGAGATATAGAATGCCGGTGAAATATTTCGCAAATCCGCCATCTTGTGGTTATGTAAACAATTGAACGAAGTTAGATGTCGGTGCGTTACAATGTGTATAAACATATACTGTACCAAGTTGTATTGCGTTTGGTTGGTTAAATCGCGAAAAACGTCTATTTAAATGTCGCAAATTCGCGTGGCCGCCATGTTGGTTTTGTAGTTACCAGTTTTTCAAAACTCACATAGGTGAACTTCTAGTAGTTCCCTTTACCACCATAATACATTCCAGGGTGATATCGGGAATAGTTTCGGAGATATTGATTGCTGGTGAAATATTTCACACAGCCGCCATGTTGGATTGGTGAGACGTAACAAAATTTGAAGGGCAAAAGGTGATCTCATAAGCCTATTTTTTTTTTTCAAAATTGAAAATAGGCTGAAAGGAAATCACCCGGGATCTGATCAGGAAACCAGGGAGGCCAGCGCATAAGACACTGATTTGCACCTGTCACAAGAAGACAATAATCGACGCCATCAGTCTTGCACTTGTTGAACTGAGGAATCGGATCCATGTGGCTGTAGCTAAAATCGACCAGGGTATGCTCCAGCGTATCAGGTTGGAAAAAGGAAGCTCGTAGTTTAACGTGACCGTTAATCTTGAGATCATGAGCCACGGGACCTCCTTTTTACGTTGAATCCGAACCACAGGACATGGCATTTCACTTTGAAAATCTCACATGCATTGACCGGGAATCGAACCTGGACCGCCTTGGTGAGAGGCATACAGCTAGACCGCTGAGCCACCACGCCCCCACGTAACAGGTTGGAGCTGGACTAGCGTATTGACATTTGACGTGTGGCGCGAAGATTGCACATGGAGAATTTGTAGCAAGCAGACTCAAAAAACTTTCTGAGTTTCTCTTTTTGATTGGTAGAAGTGTCAATGCTGTAGGCTATATACTTTCAATAATGCATGTGCTTGAAATCACTTAAATCACATGTCATTATTTCAGGTTATCTTTTCGCATGTCGCAGCAATTGGAATTAATATCAATAGTCAGTAAGGCAATACTGGTTGGTTGGTTCTTAAGTTTAGGGGATGCGACAACGCGGTCATGTAGCCCCGTGTACTTTGGGTGTGTGTAGAATCTGTCTGATAACCGGTGTTAATTGTGATGACTGTATTAATGTGTGTTATTTGTTTTTAATTCAAGTAAGGACTGCAGACTTTTGAATTTTTCATATAGTTCCTACTTTTGCCGCCAAATGCCACAGTCAACGACTACTAGTTCAGAACTTAGCTACCAGACGCCACCGCAGTCGGCTCTTGGCAACGAAAGTAGGAACCTAAGAGCATTGTTTACATTCTTAACCTATACAATTTAGCTTCACACAGGTGTAATTAGTGGAAGGTTCTTTAACATGCCATAAATCTATGACATGGGACCGCCGGCTTTACTTCCCCTCCGAAGGAAGGCATACTGAGGGATTTTTAACGCTCTTAAAAAATCCGACGACTTCGGCCGGATTTGAACCCGCGATCTTAAGGCAATACTGAACAATGGTTTTAAAGCTATCTTTACTTTGCAGCAATCTCCAATTTGGTTTCTTTTTAGCCTACTTTTCAAATTTTGCAAAAATGAGGAAAAAGTTGACTTATGACATCGATCCGGGAAAATGTCTGTCTGTCCTTCTGTCTGTGTGTGTGTGTGTGTGTGTGTGTGTCCTATCAACTCCTAAACGGCTGCAGCAATCGAAACCAAATTTGGTATGAGTAAATATATATATATAGTTGGCAGTCAAAGTGAAAGGTCGTGTTTTTCCCAAGCTCTCAGGTGTGCTGGAATGGGTTGTTCTCTGGAGTGTTATCGGGCGAGGATCGGACTGTGGTATGTGAAGGGTAGTCGGGATTTCCGGTGTTTGTGTGTGCGTACGGGACCTAGGAACTTGTGGTTCATAGCCCTAGTGATAGCTGCATTGCTAGTTATTGGTGGAGTGGATGTGAATCCAGGGCCTGTTACTCCAAATGTGAATCAGGCAAATGATCCAGTGACAGTTTTAAAGTGTTCGACGTGCAGTAAAACATTGAAGAATGGTGTTGAGTGTGGACTATGTGAGAAATGGTTTCACTTCGGCTGTATTAAGGTCAAGAAGGAGGATTGTGATGTCGGAAATTGGTTTTGTAAAGTATGTGATACGCCGGACTGTTTGAGGGTGCAAATCAAAGCAAGGGATCAAATAATACAGGAACTTAGAGCTAAGCTTCGTGAATCAGAAGAAACGGTGAAGGATGTGACTGAACGGCTTTCTACTGGGATCAGTGTGGAAGAGGGCGTGCAGGAGCAAACTGAGGATGACGTTATCATAATGGGTGATTCTATGATACGATGGAGTGCGAATATCTCGAGGAAATCAGGTGCGAAAGTGCGGTGTTATCCGGGGATTAAAATTGACCAGCTTGCCCAACAAGTGGAAGAAGCAAATGTAGAGGACTGTGACAAAGTTAAAGTGTTGTTGCTCCATGTTGGGACGAACGATTTGAAGAAGAGGGCTACAGCTGATTACATCATGGGGGAGCTCTACGAACTAGGCAGAAAAGCTAAAAGCAAGTTTAGAAATGCAAAAATTATAATGAGTGGCATTGTTCGGCGGGGAGATGTTCCGTTAAGGCGAGTTAAGACTGTAAATGACCGCATGGACTGGGTATGTGCACAACTGGGATTAGTGTACGTAGAAGCTGACTGCTGGATTGGTGGCCGTGACTTCGCCCGAGACGGGCTGCATCTAAATCGACGGGGCGCTTACAACCTAGGGAGCCTACATGACAGGGTCATCGGTTCGTGCCGGCTTTTGTGAGGAGGAGCAGGTCCAGAGGTTGCCAGCCGATGGGAACAGAAGGAGCTACTTCAAGATATTTGCTCCGGAGGTAAGACTCTAAGATTACTGCAGGTTAATTGTCAGAGTTTAGGAAATAAATTAATTGAATTTTGGAATCTTGTAGAGACGTATTCTCCGGACATTGTCATTGCAACTGAATCTTGGTTATATGAGGACATAAATAGTAGCGAAATAATTCAAGGGACCTACGAAATGTACAGAAGGGATCGGGGGAAACGAGGTGGTGGGCTATTTATTTGTGTGCGCAAAAATATAGCTAGTTTCTTAAAGTGGGCTGATATGGATCATGAAATGTTATGTGTACAAATTTCAGATAAAGGAAATAAATTCCCTCTTCAGGTGATAGGGGCGTATAGAGCACCGAAAGATAACTTTTCTCTCCTCGAAACACTGTATGATAAAACTTGTACGGGTAATGCTATGAAAAAGAGCATAATAATTGCTGGAGATTTAAACCTCCCCAAAGTAGACTGGTCTGGTGAGTCAACTAGCTGTGGTCAAGCTCAGAGCGCTGCAAATAAATTCTTAAGGGAGGGGGGATTTTCCCAAGTAGTTGACTTCCCAACTAGAGACAATAATACCTTAGATGTTTATCTCGTAAGGCCTGTAGAGCTGTGTATTAACTGTCTGAAAGTACCAGGAATTAGTGACCATTCTGGGGTTGAATTAAATATTAGATATGGTGACGTTACAAAATTAGACTCTGATGTAGCAAAAAAGATCATATACCAGTATCGCAGGGCGGATCAGGGCAAGTTTCAGGGGTATTTGAATGAGCTATTTGTAGGATGGGCATCGGAAGGAAATCACATTAATATCCTGTGGACTAACTTTTTGAAAATTTTAAATAGCGCTGTTGATAAATTTGTCCCATTTAAATTGCTGAAACAAAACCCAGACCCTGAGTATTACACACGAGAAATTAGGAGACTAAAAAGGAAAATTAGGAAATTATACAATAAAAGACATGATAGTGACAAGTATATGTTGAAATTTAAGTCCTTATCAAGAGAGCTCGTCTTAAAAAAGAGGGCTGCTCATGACAGTTATATGCAAGGTTTACTTGGTTCGGGAGAGGGTGGGTGGAACATTTTTTACAGTTATGTTAGGAGAAGAAAGGGAAATTCAAATAATTTGTCGATGATAATGTCCGGTGACGGTAAATTAATTACTGAGAAACAGGCCATTGCTAATGAATTAAATGTCTTTTACGGTAGTGTGTTCAATAAATCCAATAGCTGTGTGTTGGACCTTAACGACGAATCAGGGGCCCCTCTGTTCCAAATAAACCAGTCAGCAATTGTAAAGCTAATACAAAAACTGCGTTTCAATGTATCAAAGGGTCCTGATAATATTGTTAGTGAAGTACTTAAATTAGGAGGTAGGGCCGTGGCACGATACTTGGAGGTGATATTTAATGTGTCCATAAACAATGCGCAAATCCCAGATGACTGGAAAAGAGCTACGGTAGTCCCAATATTTAAGGGAGGGAGCAGACTTGAATTGGGCAACTACAGGCCGGTTAGCCTTACGTCCATCGTTTGTAAGCAGATGGAGCATCTCATTTGCGACTACTTGAGGGAACAGTGGGAAACATTATCATGGTTTAATGATAGGCAGCATGGATTTCGGAAAGGTTACTCATGCGAGAGTCAGATGCTATCACTTTTTCAAGACATTAGCGAATCGTTAGACCATGGAGTTTCAGTCGACGCCGTGGTTATAGATTTTGCGAAGGCATTTGATGTCGTGCCGCATGACATGCTACTCCATAAATTAGCTTCGACGAAGATTGATAGAAGAGTAATTATATGGATCCAAGAATTTTTGACGGGTCGTTCCCAGAAAGTGAAAGTCGAAGGCATATTCTCGGATGAAATTACCGTAACATCGGGTATCCCTCAGGGCAGCGTAATCGGAACTTTGTTGTTTTTGGCGTTTATAAATGACTTACCAAATGGAATTCGCAGTGACTGTCGATTGTTTGCGGATGATTGTGTAATATATCGAAAGATACATGACTCACAAGACAATGCAGTGCTGCAAGAGGACCTGAACCTGGTCTATAAGTGGGCGATTGTAAATAAAATGAAAATAAACACAAGAAAATGTAGTCTCTTAAAAATAGGGAAAGTGCGAAGGCAGGATTTTCAATATAACATTGGCTCGGAAATACTTGTAGAAGAAGATTCTTGCAAATATTTGGGCGTTCACGTAAGGAATGATATGAAATGGAGTAGTCATGTAGGATGTGTAGTTTCAAAAGCTTACAAATCCCTGCACATTGTAATGAGGGTATTAAAAGGAAGTAGTACCTCTGCTAAAGAATTAGGCTATTTGTCACTTGTAAGACCTATTCTGGAATATGCCTCGGCGGTTTGGGATCCATATCAAGTAGGGCTCATCAATGAGTTGGAAATGGTACAAAGAAAGGCCGCTAGATTTGTGCTCAGTGACTTTAATCCCAGGAGCAGTGTGAGCCGTATGTTAAAGAAACTTGGGTGGGAATCACTGGAGGCTAGGAGGATGAAATCTAGACTCTGCGCTATGTACAACACGTATACAAATCAACCAGCATGGGGTGAGCTTAGCAAACGATTGGGAAAGCCCACTTACATGGGTAGGAGCGATCATCCTTTCAAAGTTAAGGGCCGACCACAGCGAACAAATTATGGTAAATATTCTTTTGTAAACCGTGCCATTGATAACTGGAACTCTCTACCTGCCGCAGTCTTAGAGCCTTTTCCCAAACATATAGGTGTGTTTAAGAAAAGACTGACTATTTGTGTAAATACTCCAGTTTAATTGTTGTATAATTGTTATTGAATTGTTATGTATAATTATGTATTGTTATGTATAATTATGTATTTGTTATGTATATCCAATTTGCCACCGGGGGACACACCCCCCATTGCAAATAAATGAATGAATGAATGAATGAATGAATGAATATCTGAATAGCTCAAGCCCATATTTGCAAATGATGTCAGTGCTACCAACTGCTGAAAAACCGCAATCGAAATTTGAGCTCCATGTTGCATACCTTGGAAGGTATGCATGGGAGCTATTCCAAAATTGGCACACACATAGATAGTAATATTTCAGTTAAATTTCCAGGAGGCCATACATGGCAGTGTTCCCTAAATGATTCTAAGCCTGCTGATAAGTCCAATTTTTAAATGCATATAACTTCTACACTATCAATTGGATTTCAAACAAATTGCGTATGCAGTATGTGTACATAAACAGATATGACTGAGCGTATTCTTCAGAGCCACCAGGGCTGCCAGCTGTTAATAAGTGCTCTCTCTCTATTTTTATCCAAATACCAATATATCAGAAAGTATGCAAGCTGACAGCTTTAAACTATGCACACGTATAATACCTGGTATTTTAGATTAATTTGGAGTAACTAATATATTTCAGTGCTACCAACATGATTCAAAGACGGCTGATAGGACCAATTTTTAAATACATATAACTTCTATACTATCAATTGGGTTTCAACCAAATTTCGTATGTGGTATATGCACCATACCAGATATGACTATGCGCATTCTTAAGAGCAACCAGGGCTGCCAACTGTTAGTAAATACTGTCTCTATTTTCTTACCCTAATATCAATATATCAGAAAGTATGCAAGCCTACAGCTCTAAGTTTCGCACACGTATAGTACCTAGATTAATTTGGAGTAACTAATATACGTCACTGCTGCCAACATGGTTCTAAGCCTGCTGATAGGTCCAATTTTAAAATACATGTAGACCTAACTTCCATACTAAAAATGGATTTCATCCAAAATTGCCACAACAATAGATCATAATTAAAACTCAGCAATTATTCTTCTAGATTTGTGCCGTGTCATGTGTGGGGTTTCGCCTAGGACACCAAGCTGGCTCCTCGACGGGCTCTTGGTGTCCCCGCCCGGACCCCCACAGGAGTGACGAACTGCGCGCCACCTCCCTTTATATTAGTTGCAACTACACCACTTGACTGCGAGACTAAAAGCTCAAGCAGCCTTAACCTCCCTATGAAGGCTTCCAAAAAGATGGTATATTGGCTTTCACGGCCGGTGAATTAAAACTCAGCAATTCTTCTAGGTTTGTGCCGTGTCTTGTGTGGTGTTTCGCCTAGGACACCAAGCTGGCTCATCGGCGGGCTCTTGGTGTCCCCGCCCAGACCCCCACAGGAGTGACGAACTGCGCGCCACCTCCCTTTATATTAGGTGCAACTGCACCACTTGACTGCGAGAACTAAAAGCTCAAGCAGCCATAACCTCCCTATGAAGGCTTCCAAAAAGATGGTATATTGGCTTTCACGGCCGGTGAATTAAAACTCAGCAATTCTTCTAGATTTGTGCCGTGTCTTGTGTGGGGTTTCGCCTAGGACACCAAGCTGGCACATCGGCGGGCTCTTGGTGTCCCCGCCCGGACCCCCACAGGAGTGACGAACTGCGCGCCACCTCCCTTTATATTAGGTGCAACTGCACCACTTGACTGCGAGAACTAAAAGCTCAAGCAGCCTTAACCTCCCTACGAAGGCTTCCAAAAAGATGGTATATTGGCTTTCACGGCCGGTGAATTAAAACTCAGCAATTCTTCTAGATTTGTGCCGTGTCTTGTGTGGGGTTTCGCCTAGGACACCAAGCTGGCTCATCGGCGGGCTCTTGGTGTCCCCGCCCGGACCCCCACAGGAGTGACGAACTGCGCGCCACCTCCCTTTATATTAGGTGCAACTGAACCACTTGACTGCGAGAACTAAAAGCTCAAGCAGCCTTAACCTCCCTATGAAGGCTTCCAAAAAGATGGTATATTGGCTTTCACGGCCGGTGAATTAAAACTCAGCAATTCTTCTAGATTTGTGCCGTGTCTTGTGTGGGGTTTCGCCTAGGACACCAAGCTGGCTCGTCGGCGGGCTCTTGGTGTCCCCGCCCGGACCCCACAGGAGTGACGAACTGCGCGCCACCTCCCTTTATATTAGGTGCAACTGCACCACTTGACTGCGAGAACTAAAAGCTCAAGCAGCCTTAACCTCCCTATGAAGGCTTCCAAAAAGATAGTATATTGGCTTTCACGGCCGGTGAATTAAAACTCAGCAATTCTTCTAGGTTTGTGCCGTGTCTTGTGTGGGGTTTCGCCTAGGACACCAAGCTGGCTCATCGGCGGGCTCTTGGTGTCCCCACCCAGACCCCCACACGAGTGACGAACTGCGCGCCACCTCCCTTTATATTAGGTGCAACTGCACCACTTGACTGCAAGAACTAAAAGCTCAAGCAGCCTTAACCTCCCTATGAAGGCTTCCAAAAAGATGGTATATTGGCTTTCCCGGCCGGTGAATTAAAACTCAGCAATTCTTCTAGGTTTGTGCCGTGTCTTGTGTGGGGTTTCGTCTAGGACACCAAGCTGGCTCATCGGCGGGATCTTGGTGTCCCCGCCCGGACCCCCTCAGGAGTGACGAACTGCGCGCCACCTCCCTTTATATTAGGTGCAACTGAACCACTTGACTGCGAGAACTAAAAGCTCAAGCAGCCTTAACCTCCCTATGAAGGCTTCCAAAAAGATGGTATATTGGCTTTCACGGCCGCTGAATTAAAACTCAGCAATTCTTCTAGGTTTGAGCCGTGTCTTGTGTGGGGTTTCGCCTAGGACACCAAGCTGGCTCATCGGCGGGCTCTTGGTGTCCCCGCCCGGACCCCCACAGGAGTGACGAACTGCGCGCCACCTCCCTTTATATTAGGTGCAACTACACCACTTGACTGCGAGTACTAAAAGCTCAAGCAGCCTTAACCTCCCTATGAAGGCTTCCAAAAAGATGGTATATTGGCTTTCACGGCCGCTGAATTAAAACTCAGCAATTCTTCTAGGTTTGTGCCGTGTCTTGTGTGGGGTTTCGCCTAGGACACCAAGCTGGCTCATCGGCGGGCTCTTGGTGTCCCTGCCCGGGCAATATACCATCTTTTTGGAAGCCTTCATAGGGAGGTTAAGGTTGCTTGAGCTTTTAGTTCTCGCAGTCAAGTGGTGCAGTTGCACCTAATATAAAGGGAGGTGGCGCGCAGTTCGTCACTCCTGTGGGGGTCCGGGCGGGGGCACCAAGAGCCCGCCGATGATCCAACTTGGTGTCCTAGGCGATACCCCACACAAGAAACGGCACAAACCTAGAAGAATTGCTGAGTTTTAATTCACCGGCCGTGAAAGCCAATATACCAATAGATCATAATATTTCTGATTATTTCTGACCAACACATGTATGACATTGTTGTCAACATGATTTAACTTGCGCTGATATATCCGATGTCTAACTGCATGTAACGTCTATGCTATCCATTGAACTTCAACCAAATTTGGTATTCAGTACCTTAGAGATGGAACTAAGAATACAAATTCAGTCACCGGCGCTGCCAACTGTAGTGCTCTATTTTGGTACATTATACCAGGTATATTTCGCTATTACCACCTTAATTTAGTCATTATTCTTGATAGGTCCATATAGATTAATCATTGTCATGAATCTTAATTTGAAGAAAAGTAGGCTCTTTAGTTCGTCATGGAACTTCTTGTTTTACTTGTATTATGTGTCATGGCATGATAATAATTTAATAATGTTACTGGTTTTACGTCCCTTATGACTACTGAGTCTATTTGATATGCCGGGGTGCCGGAATTTTGCCCTGAAGGGGATCTTTAACATGACAGTAAATCTTCGCCCTCCAATAGTACATAATTTTCATATATCCTACTTATGTTTTATTGTCTCTATGAACAACCAAAATTTCAGTTTGATGGCTGTAATAGATTCGTAGATATTGAGATTTGTTTGAATATCACGGAAGGTCGCCATGTTGGATTTTTGTATGTGTAGGCCATAGAGTTATGTACCATTAAATGAAATTTATTACGTAGGTTCATTATTCAAACTTTCACTTCGATTGCACGATTACGACACAAGAACTGAAACCTTAATTTTAAAATTTCGCACAGCCTCCATCTTGAGGCTATGTAAACAATATATTGTACTAAGATGCCAGTGAATTACTATGTGTATAAACATTCACGGTAGCATATTTCACTGTGCTCAGGTGGTTAAATCGCGAGGAGAGTCTATTTAAATGTTTCAAATTCACTTGGCCGCCATGCTCGTTTTTACTTTACAGATTTTTGAAAGTTACATAGATGAACTTGTAGTAGTGCCCTTTATCCTCGTACAAAATGTCAGGGTGATATCAGTAATTGTTACGGACATCCAACATGTTGAATTGGTGGGACGTAATAAACTTTGAAGGGCAAGGTCGGGGTCAGCTAAAATGGTGCTATGACCTTACCGAGTTTCATTGAAATCGCTCCAGTCGTTCAGAAGTTATAAGGACACACACACACACACACACACACACACACACACACACACACACACGGATAAAAGGTGATCTCAAAAGCGTATTTTTAGCCTATTTTATGAAAAAATCGGCTTATGAGGTCACCTTTTGTCCGTGTATGTGTCTGTCTGTGTGTGTTTCCCCCTAATACCTTTCAAACAGCTGAGGCGATTTCAATGAAACTCGTTAAGGTCATAGAACCATTATGGCCGACCCCAACCGTGCCCTTCAAATTTTATTACGTCTCACCAATTTAACATAGCGGCTGTGCGAAATATTTCACCAGCATTCAATATCTCCTAAACTATTACCGATATCACCCTGAAATTTTGTATGGTGATAAAGGGCAATAGTAGAAGTTCACCTATGAGACTTTAAAATCGTGGTAACTACAAAACCAACATGGTGGCCAGACGAAGTTGAGACTTTTAAATAGACTTTTCTCGCGATTTAACCATCCAAACGCAATGAAACTTGGTACAGCAAACATCTAATTTAGTTCAATTGCTTACATTGCCTCAAGATGGCGGCTGTGCGAAATATTTTACCGGCATTCTATATCTCTGAAACTATTTCTGATACCGCCCTGAAAATGTGTACGGTGATACAGGGCACTACTCCAAGTTTATATTTGTAAGTTTCAAAATCCTGTAGAGTACGAAACGAACATGGCGGTCAAGCGAAGTTGAAACATTTTAATAGACTTTTCTCGTAATTATACCACATGAGTGCAGTGAAATGTGTTACAGTAATTGTCTATACATATTGTAATGCACTGGCATCTAATTTAGTTCAATTGTTTACATAACCTCAAGGTGGGGGCTGTGCGAAATTTTAAAATTAAGTTTTTATTTCTTGTGTCGTAATCATGCGATGGAAGTGAAAGTTTGAATAATGAACCTACGCAATAATTATCCTTTAACGGTACATAACTCCATGGCCTATACATATAACAATCGAACATGGCGACCATCCAAAAATTTAGACGGTTCTCAATATCTATGAATCTTTTACAGCAATCAAACCGAACATAAGTTCACCTATACGCCTTTCAATAACCTGGTGAGCACTAATCCAACATGGCGGCGACGCGAAGTAAAATATTTAAATGGACGTTTCTCGCGATTTAACCATCCGAGTGCAGTGAAATTCGGTACGGTTAATGTTTAGGCTATACAAATGTTAATACACTGGCATATTAATTATTTCCATTGTTTTCATAACCAGAATATGGCAGCTGTGTGAAATTTAAAAATCTCATGTTACTTCTTGTGTACTAATCATGCGATTGAAGTTTGAATACTACACCTACACAATAATCTTCATGTAATAGTGCATAACTCTAAGACCTACAAAAATACAACATGGCGACCATCCGAAATATTAGACGGTTCTCAATATCTACGAATCGATTACAATCAAACTAAAATTTTGTATGTTGATAAATTCAATTAACATAAACAGGATATATGAAAATAGGCTATTTAGTTATTCACGGAACTACTTGTAATTTTACAAGTTATAACATAAAGTTACAGGTAAACTAAGCTACATTCTGAAAAAGTGATTCACTGTATATAATGAGTGACCTTGAGTGCGTCACCCTCATTTGAGACATGAAGTATCACAAAGACAATGATTGTGTACGTCCAGGTCCGATAAGCCGTGCTGAAGTTGGGTCATTACCTAGAATGACGTTATTATGTTCCTCAAGGTCAGTGGTGAGTTACGAAAGTGGTCCGATAAGCCAGGGAAGGCCACCGTAGCAAAGTAGTGTTGCCTAAGTAGAGCTGTTGCTGTTTTATTTGAGGGGATGGACATCATAGTCATTTAGCCCCGTGTATTTGGATGTGTGTAGAATTTGTCTTCCCCCAGGAGCCCATGGCTTGTGGGACGTGGGGTGGTGACCACGGGACCCCAGCTGAGTTCGTCATTGTTTCCACTTACTTGTGCCGGGCTCCTCTCTGTCATCTTTCCTATCGACCACCCTTGGTCAACTCTTGTTCTTTTCCGACCCCGACGGTATTAGTGTATCTGAGACCTAGGGAGTATTTTCCTTTCCCGCCTTAATTGGCCATTGTCTCATCTTCCTGATCCCTCCTTCCTCAAGGGGTCAGGCCTCTTCCGTTCTCTTCCTATCTCCTGCCTTCTGCTCAAGGCCCTCAAGGAGGCAGGGTGTGTGTAGCCCCACCACTTCTGGTGCACTCTGGATAGTGCTACACCCTCAAGGGCTCACGGCTGGTGAGTCTGGGAGTTGGCAACCCCGTGGAATTCCTGAGCTGGGTCTGGTTTTTCCCCCTTTTTCCATTGCTTCAGAGGCGGGCCCTCTCCTCTTTCCCTTTCCTCTCTGCCTTTCGTGGCTCTCCTTCCTTCCAAGTCCCTCAATCGTCATTTCTTTTCCTCCTGTCCATTGTTTTCGTTATTCTTTATTTCTTTGCCACTTCATCTTCTAGTTTGTAAGACTGTAGTTAGCATTACTTCAAGTTTTCATTGCATTCTCACCTCATCTTTCACTGTCACCCAAACCATTAGGGGCCGATAACCTACTGTAGGTCTTAGGCCCCTTAAAACAACAATTATCATCATGATCATCAGAATTTGTCTGTGTCAATGTTTAGGTTAAGTATTTTTTTCCTTCTTCATTTATTGATGTGTAACATCTTTCCGCTCGGTTGCTGGATAGTTTTGTAGGAGTGATTTTGAAAATTGGGGACGGAAGTGAATCGGGCGGAAGTGGATCGGACGGAAGTGAAGACGCACTGCCAGAAAAATGGGACGGAAGTGAATCAGGCGGAAGTGGATCGAACGGATGTGGATCGGACGGAAGTGAAGACGCACTGCCAGCTGGATGTACAATTGAAAATGTGTGTATTGGACACAAGGCAGTGTGTCCTCTGTAGCGCGAGAAAGTTATGGCAATACAGTAGGCACTGGTTTGACGAGCACAGTGGCAAATGTTTCACCGACTTTCATTTGTCATTGAGCAGTTTATGAAGCTTCACGTTCAAGGTTGAATATCACATGGGGTAGGACAAAGACGACAAATTACATTTAAGTAAGCGGCATTATTGTCAAGCTGTGGGTGAGTAGTCAAATATTAAATGCATAACAGAATGTTGTTATATGAGTGAAATAAAAGCTGCATTTTCATCATATGTGAGACTAGGTCATTTCATGATTGTACGAAGCCATGTTTTGATTGTTTACTACGAACTGTATGAGAGCCTTGAGAATAATGAATGTTATAGTTAGTGAGGAATGTGCTCACAATATTTGAGAGTATTGTCGACGTTGTGTGTCACTTTGTTATTATGAATTATTAATGTAAAAGGAAGGAAGGAAGCTTGTAGTTTTGCGTGTCCGTTAATCTCACGATCATGATCCACGGTACCTCCCTTTTACGTGGAATGCGAACCACAGGACATGGCATTTCAATTCGAAAATCTCACATGTATTGACCGGGAATCAAACCCGGTCTACCTTGGTGAGAGACTAACAGCTTGACCGCTGCGCCACAAATGTGACAGTAGCATATCTCCAATTCAATCTATACATTCATCATAGTACCAGCATGAAAATGGAGTGTAAATTAACATTTTAAGAATGTCCAAGCTGTGTAGTATACGAGTAGGATAACATGTCAGATATTACACATCATATGCGACTACTGTAAGGCTCGTATCCTTTTTTTATATTGTTTTCAGCCGCCCTCTGGTATAAGAAGCACTGTCTAAACGTGAAGCAAAAAGTGTCTGCCAGACACAACGTTGTGCGAAAGATACTTTTTTCGTAGATCTCCGGCCAGTTGTCTACTTGGAGAAGAGTGAACTTATCGACACTCACTTAATTTGAATATTGCTTGAGGATCTACTATTTAGATCCGCTCAAGTTCTACCGCGCTGTATATTGTTATACTTACAAAAGAATAGAAGACGTTGAGAAGATGTTAATTTATTGGTTACCATCACCTTAAGTATCTTTACAATACACTTTACATGAAGCCTTAAATATGAAGAGTCTGTCTTATTCAGAGACCGCTCTCTAGCAGTGACCACTGGGTCTCGTTGAAAGTAATGAAGTTGTTACTTGTTGTGAAGAGAGCATGTCTCCTAGAGAGACATCTCCTTCGAAGTGATTTGTTGTGAAGAGAGCGATTCTGAGCTCTGCATCAGTATATAAACTATAACTTTCTCTGGAGAGGGAAAAGCTGTCACAAGTAGAGATTCACCAATGGCGTGTATATCTAGTGGTAGGAGGGGGTAGTAGCCAATCAGACCATAAGCGTTGGGGCTTGGTTATCTTGACCTTACAAGTTGTTGTGAAACTTCAATACTGAGAATTATTATGAGGAAGGAACAGAAATATGTGTTCCTTGTGAAATTATAGAGACAGTCTGGAAAGTTAGGAATGTCGCTGTGACCAACTCCCAGTTCAGGCCTTCTAAGAAATATCTAATAGGAATATGTTCACTTAGAGTGCTTCTGTCTATTATATCAAGCTTTTAGCTTATACATGCTTTGCCTGTAGGCTTGGAGTGAGCTGTTGTAACATTCTGACTTCCTGAAGAAAATATACTCTGTCTCTCATGGACAGTAGTAATGATAATAATATTATTATCATTTAAAAACCAAAATGAGTAAGGGATGCTTCTTGGTCACGGCTAGTAAGGGGTTTACTGGGCAATGGACATGACTCTTCCCCCTAAGATTCGAATCACTGACCTCAGTGATAGTTACCTTCTTACATTTAAGTTTTACTAAATAATACAAGTTACTTAATTTCTGTCTAAGTACAAACAAGATCACAAATGTTATGAGTAAGACAAATGTTACATTAGTAGATACAAACTGTTTCTTTGTAATATAGTTCGTTGGTATTGGCTACAAATCTAGTTAGAGCTGTGTTACATCAAGGTGGGAATGGAGAAGGTTTATTTCTTTATTTATTAAAGGTTCATCATGAATAATTAGGATTGGGAAACTATGGAAATAGTTGGTAGGTTTTTGGTGCAACGTTATTCCTAGGCTAGAGATAGGACAAGATTCATTTGAATATATCACTTGTGGACCTGAGATTTGTAGAGATCTTTGAGCTTCTATACATGTTTGCATAATTATCTCAGTTGTTTTGCTAAAGAACAGAATATGTTCTTTATTTATAGGTTGAAATATTTTTATCTCATTGCTTATTGAAGCATATTCACATCCACTGGTATCTGTTAGGTTGCAATTTGTTATCCTAATATTATAATACATACACACTTATGATTGAGTGTTTTTGATACAGGGTATACTGGACCATTTAGAAGTGGGTCCTTGCAAATAGTATCTTTCCGTTGGGGCAAGTATTATGTCCTTAATAGTAGGTACAGGCGTAATCTCATACAGTTGGTATTGACTGCCATCTGTGATTGGCATAGAAAGGATTACAATCATTTCTTCTTCTAATATTATTACTTGAGATTTTGATAATTTGAGATTTTCAAATTGGTGATATTGATCTGCATGGATCATGCTTTTAACAATATATATTGACAATAAATGCTTTACTAAGTCTCTTCTTGAAAATAATCTGACGTTAGTCACTTCATTAAATGAAAGAGAAATTGTCTCTTGAAGCACACGTAATATTTGGTTAAATTTATTAACACACGTTAACACGTATTGAGATTCTTCCCGCAGGTTGATCTTGAAGTCTTCTGCCTGTAGAATACCTTGAATTACCTTCATATTAGTACTAACATGGTCAATATCGTCGTAAAACTTTTGAGCAATTGAATTGGCAAAAGATACTAACTTATTGATATGTTTTATTTCTTTATCATGATTTTCTTTTAGAGTGTTTAATTGATTTTACAAATTGTCTAAATCATCTTGATCTAGGTTACCTGAGATGAATTTTATTATTTTTCCTAAACCGTTAATTAATCCTCGTTTGGTTCTATTGACATTAGTAGGTATTTATTTATTTATTTATTTATTTATTTATTTAATTTATTTAATTCTTTTCTTGTTTCTTTTGTTACTTCAGTTAATTCATTTATTAAATATGGGAAGGTGTTATTGCTTTTAATTACTAGACTGGAGACAGTGTCATCAATATTCTTATATGCTTCTTTTAAAGCGGTGAGGTTGAAATGAAACATAAATTTATGATAATTGTTAACAATTCCTACTGCTCCGAGGGAATCAGCGTAAAATCCTGGGGTTTCTACTGGCTCTGTGAGGATGATGCCATATTCGGAAAGGAATCTGTAATAGGAAGAGTTTTCCTTTTAGGTTTAATATTTCTAAAATTCTGGTCATGAATTTTACCGTTTTTCATTTTACAATGAACTTGGTTGGCCTCAATTTTGAGTATTGTACCTTCGTTGTACAAATTCTTCGATTTCTTATTCTTGGTCAGGGGATCTAAAACATATACTGTTTCTCCTATTTTATAGGGGTGTGTAAATGTGGAATCCCTTGAATCGGATTGCTTTTCATTCAAGATCTTAATTTGATTCGCTTGTCTTTCTACATACTCGTTAATTTTCGGTGACGCAGAAAAGATGTGATTCAAAGCCTTGTAATAAGGACCGTATAGGGCGTTGAACGGTGGCTGATTAGTAGTTGAATGAATCGATGAATTATAATTCATGATTGCATTTATAATGAGTTGTGGTAGTGGGGTGAATCTATCATGGTCTCTTTAGATTCTTAATTTCTCGAGGAGAGTGGAATTCAATCTCTCTACTGGGGAGTTCGAAGAAGAATTCAAAGGTGTGGTTGCATAATATTCGATGTTTGCCGATTTACAATATTCTGTAATTAGACTATTCTCGAATTCACCGCCTTGATCGTGGGTAATTCTTTTGTGATAACCATGGTGTGTAAAGTACACTTGTAATTGGTTTAAGGCCGTTATGGCTGTGCCATTAGCTAACACATAAGCTTGTCCGTATTTTGAAAATACGTCTAGTATCGTAAAGATGCGGGTTTGTTCAAAATGGAAAGTATCTATATGAACTTGTGAAAATGGGTGGCCAGCTATAATGGGACCTTGATTTGGTACTACATTTGGATGTCTTTCATATTTGTTCCTCTGACACAAATTACATTGGTTTATAACATTTCTAATTTGTTCTTTTAAATGTGGCTAATAGTACTTGGTTCGAAGGTGTTCGAATGTTTCAATGATTCCGTTATGGTTTATTGAATGATATTGTAAAATCAGTTGTTTCTGTGTTTCTGATTTTTCAATATCTTCCAGAAATTTTGATGCTCTATTAATTATTAATTCTGAGGTAAATAATTTTTGGCATACTCTGATGAATGGAATCTCTAGTGTCACATCATCGAAATAAGTGGCGCATCGTATCTGAGGTATGTATGACCTTAAGAAGATGTTTTCTTAAATCTTCAGTGAGATTTTCTCGTGTAACTATCATAACAAGGCGAGTAAATTTCTTGAATAATTTTATTTCCAAAACTTTTGGAAACTTTCCATACTTAACTATTATCTGATTTCTGTTCTGATTTAGGTTTCTTTCTGACATTTTCAAAGGAAAATCGGGTCTTCTTGGTTAGAATGAATTGTTTCATTATCTACTTCCTGCTGATATGTTTTATCTCCAGGAATGGTTATATTAGATATCTCTTCTTTATTCAAGTTAATTTGAATCCGTGAAAGGGCGTCGACTACATAGTTAGTTTTGTCTTTGACAATTTTATTGCCAGAATCAAACTGTCCTACGTGTTTGTGGAGATATTCTTGAATATCGTCTCCTGTAACGGGATTCAATTCCGGTGGTTGTGTATCAATACTTTCCAGTGGTTCGGCTAGAATCTGTTCTTTAATTCCCTGTTCTACTTCTTCGGGATGTATGGTATGGTGGTTTCTGTCTACGTAATGCATTTCACCGTATTTAAAATTCATTAAATACACCTCTTCTTTCTCACTACTAGTGGGAATCGCGGAGTTAATTTTATTAACTGCGGGTTGAGGATTCACATGTTCATCTGTCAAGTGAAAGTGAAATGGTATGACTTTATTATTTATTGTGACTAGGTTAGATTTATAATCTATTTTTACTCCTAGCTTCACAAAATCAGCTGTTCCAATTAACGCATCAAAGTAATTATGCCATTTCATGACTCGAAACTTTATTGGTACGTATATTTCGTATTCTGAAAAGATGGGAAACTTTATGTTGTCATCGCCTATCGTTTCCGAATGGACCGACTGAATACAGAATGGTTCTTTGAACAAATATTCTGTAAAGTGTTCATATGCCTCGCTTGGATTCATAATGGAATTACAAGCTCCACTATCTATCAAGATTTTTAATCCAAATAGTGTGATAAATGGCAGTTTTGAGGCATTTCTTATATCATTCAGGTTTTCGGCTAAGATAGTTCGGTAAGACGAAAAACACCTGTTCCTATGCATAATTAAGCTCAGAAGGAACTTCAAGTGATTGTTGACTATATCGTGCATAATGCTCGACAGGTGTTTCAAACGTTAAATAGTCAGTGTTGTATTCACGTTCCTGTTCTGTTTCAAATTCATGCATGGGTTCGAATCCTTGTGTCTGCTGAGGGTATTCTGATTGTACCTCAGGAGGATAACTATCTGTTCTATTAATGTCTTCTTCATGTGCATTTACGTTTGCTCGGGTGGTGGACACTCCTGACATTGGTTTTGGGTAACTCTGGTTATTGGGAGTAAATCTTCTACCAATATTATTTGGTGTAGGATATGGTCGATTTGTGGGTTTGAATGGATGGTTTTGCGGTCTGGCACTGGTGGGATTTGAACTCTGGACAAGTCTAAAGTTCGGATGTGGACTTGTATATCTGAACTGCAGGTTTTGTGGGTTTGCAAACTGTTGCATCTGCGAAAAATAATTATTATGTGGTCTTGGATATGTAAACGGATTATGAGAAACCTGGTTTAGTGGTTTTGTTTGGCTATTCTTAGGTGGATACATTTTCTGACTGGAAATGTTGTTGGGAGGATATTTCGATGTTCCTCTCAACTGATCCATATAACTCTCATGGACGCGGACATTGTTGTAAATCATACAATGTCGCAGCGCACTACTTAAGTCTGCAATTTGTGCGTAGCGCATGCACGGTACGGTTCTAGAATACCTGCCTTAAAGGTGTTTAAGCAAAGCTCATCCAATTCCCTGAGTTTTAACTCCAGGATCTGATCTCGGTAGTTGAGTTTGCATAGGCTTTTACATTGCAAGACAAGAGCGTCTAATCTGTCATGCTAATATGTGTAACAGTTAGAAACAGTCTCTCGTCTTTCACATCCCCAAATTTTCTAATTAATTTCTCTTTGAATTTATCATAGTTACTGTTCGCATCCAGATCGAGTATACTACTGGCTTCACCTTTCAATTTATATGTTATGACATTGAATACAAATTCATTAATTACATTTGAGTTGGCGGTCGCGGCTGCTCTTCTATGGGTGTTTAGAAAACTGTCGCATCTTGCAATAAAATAATCTAGACTGCAGGATAGACTACCGTTGAATTCAGGTAATAATTGAATTTGAGCGTACTCGAATTTTGATAACAGATTTGCTTCAGCCATTTTAAATTATTATGATTTGAAATTACTTTAGATGGAACTGTTTTAATTAATAGTAAAATTTACTGAAAAGTGTTTACTTGTAAGCATTGGTTTTAATATATATACGATGTGAATTAATTGAAAATGAATTTAAATGAAAATTGTTTTTAAGAAATGATTTTAATTTTATTAAAAGAACTTATTATTATTATTATTAATAATTCTAAAGATTAATTATATGTACACACATCAAAAAAGTTTTGCATCACCTCGGTTCCCAGATCTCCGGCATATAGACGTTGACTGTGTATATTGTATCCAAGATACAGTCCCTTTGACTGTTCATAGATGTCACTAAAACTGCTCAAAGATGTAAACAACCATGCATGAGCAGGGCCTATTAGACGGAGGGGGTACGACAGCCGATCAGTTCCAGTCATTCCACCAGGACGAAGGTACGCTGCTCATGTTGTCTGTAGTTCTACCATGCCTAGAAGGTCAATACCGCAGTTCGATCGCGTCCGCATTGTTACTTTGTGTCAAGAAGGGCTCTCAACAAGGGAAGTTTCCAGGCGTCTCAGAGTGAACCAAAGCGATGTTGTTCGGACATGGAGGAGGTACAGAGATACAGGAACTGTCGATGACAGGCCTCGCTCAGGCCGCCCAAGGGCTACTACTGTAGTGGATGACCGCTACTTACGGATTGCCGCTCGGAGGAACCCTGACAGCAATGCCACCATGTTGAATAATGCGTTTCGTTCAGCCACAGGACGTCGTGTTTCAACTCAAACTGTGCGCAATAGGCTGCATGATGCGCAACTTCACTCCCGACGTCCATGGCGAGGTCCAGCTTTGCAACCCCGACACCATGCAGCGCGGTACAGATGGGCCCAACAACATGCTGAATGGACCCCACGGAATTGGCATCACGTTCTCTTCACCGATGAGTGTCGCATATGCCTTCAACCAGACAATCGTCGGAGACGTGTTTGGAGGCACCCTGGTCAGGCTGAACGTCTTAGACACACTGTCCAGCGAGTGCAGCAAGGTGGTGGTTCCCTGATGTTTTGGGGTGGCATTATGTGGGGCCGACGTACGCCACTGGTGGTCATGGAAGGCTCCGAAACGGCTTTACGATACCTGAATGACATCCTCCGACCCATAGTGCAACCATATCGGCAGAATATTGGAGAGGCATTTGTCTTCATGGACGACAATTCTCGACCTCATCGTGCACATCTTGTGAATGCGTTCCTTCAAGATAACGACATCGCTCGACTACAGTGGCCAGCATGTTCGCCAGACATGAACCCTATCGAACATGCCTGGGATATGTTGAAAAGGGCTGTTTATGGACGTCTTGACCCACCAACCACTCTGAGAGATTTACGCCGAATTGTCGTTGAGGAGTGGGACAATTTGGACCAACAGTGTCTTGATGAACTTGTGGATAGTATGCCACGACGAATACAGGCATGCATCAATGCAAGAGGACGTGCTACTGGGTATTAGAGGTAGTGGTGTGTACTGCAATCTGGACCACAAATGCTGAAAGTCTAGCTGTATGATGGTACAACATGCAATGTGTGGGTCTCATGAGCAATAAAACGAGCTGAAATGTTGTTTGTGTTGATCTCTATTCCCTTTGTATTTAAAGGTTCCGGAACTCTTGGAACCGAGGTGATGCAAAACTTTTTTTGATGTGTGTAGATATCCCGTTTCGATTCTCTACAAGGTTCTAATGACAATAATATTTATAAAACGAGAATGGTATTTCCTTCTGAAATAAGTTTGATGATTTAATGTGATGAAGATTTTTGTTTAAAAAAAAGGTTTATTTTTCTGTTTTAATTCAGAAAGTTAATAAATAAGTGTAGGGTCTGCTAGTCAGAGCGCACTTTGATTATTCTATCTGAAAACGAAGCTTATTATTATGTATTTTATTATTATTATTATTAATTCAAATAAAATGGGGAAAACGACAGACCTTTCAATTAAGTTAAATCTCACTTTATTTGAAGGGCAGAATGAAGTTATTATTAGCTTATAATCTACGTATTAATTCAAATAACACGGGAAAGGCAACATATCTTTCGATTAAGCGAAGACTCGCGTTATTTGAAAGGCAAAATGAATTTATTATTAAATTTTTGCTCATCACAACTTAAAGACCATGCGTTTACTGAAATATTCAGGCATCACAAATAATGTATTATTTTGTACTCACAGGCTAAGGAGAATCAGCAGTTCGCACCTCATCTTCCTCGTACTGTGCTCCTCCTCTGGTGTCGTGTGGTGAAGGGCGTCACTTGGAACGTTGGTTTCTTCTGACGTTATCAGCACGCTCGTACAGCAATGGTAGAAGTCGGTTGTTGGTTCCCTGATGTCGTATGGTGAAAGGTGTTACTTGGGATGTCAGTCTCTCGGAACGGTATCAGCTCGCACGTACATCAATGAAGAAGTTGGTAGTTTGAAGAGGCCCCTTTTCAGAACTGTCAGCTTACTTCCTTCCTTAAAGTCTTCGGTTCGTCGTCGAGAAGTCAAAGTGGTTGGCTCTCTCAAACGGCGATGGCGGTTGGTGTCGAATAATGCGTTTTTCAGCGTTGTCGTTCCCTCCTTCAGCGTGCGTAGTCGGTTGGTTAGCGAAAGGCGCTTCTCTGAGCGGTGTCGGCTAACTACTGGCTACCCCAGCTCGCTGATTCTTTTGAGTATATTACTACAGAGTGTTTGCGGTGTGATACAGCTTCTTGGTCAAGCAACGAAAGGCGTTTCTCTGAACGGTATCTGAATGCTTGATTCAATCTACATATAGATCTGATAGATCATGTATCAATTCCAGCAAGGGCCCCCAGATAAGTTTTTCGTAGATCTCCGGCCAGTTGTCTAGTTGGAGACGAGTGAACTTATCGACACTCACTTAATTTGAATATTGCTTGAGGATCTACTATTTAGGTCCGCTCAAGTTCTACCGCGTTGTATATTGTTATACTTACAAAAGAATAGAAGACGTTGAGAAGATGTTAATTTATTGGTTACCAACACCTTAAGTATCTTTACTATACACTTTAAATGAAGCTTTAAATATGAAGAGTCTGTCTTATACAGATACCGCTCTCTAGCAGTGACCACTGGGTCTCGCTGAAAGTAATGAAGTTGTTACTTGTTGTGAAGAGAGCATGTCTCCTAGAGAGACATCTCCTTCGAAGTGATTTGTTGTGAAGAGAGCGATTCTGAGCTCTGCATCAGTATATAAACTATAACTTTCTCTGGAGAGGGAAAAGCTGTCACATGTAGAGATTCACCAATGGCGTGTATGTCTAGTGGTAGGAGGGGGTAGTAGCCAATCAAACCATAAGCGTTGGGGCTTGGTTAGCTTGACCTTACAAGTTGTTGTGGAAACTTCAATACTGAGAATTATTATGAGGAAGGAACAGAAATATGTGTTCCTTGTGAAATTATAGAGACAGTCTGGAAAGTTAGGAATGTCGCTGTGACCAACTCCCAGTTCAGGCCTTCTAAGAAATATCTAATAGGAATATGTTCACTTAGAGTGCTTCTGTCTATAATATCAAGCTTTTAGCTTATACATGCTTTGCCTGTAGGCTTGGAGTGAGCTGTTGTAACATTCTGACTTCCTGAAGAAAATATACTCTGTCTCTCATGGGATGCTTCTTGGTCACGGCTAGTAAGGGGTTTACTGGGCAATGGACATAACTCGAAAACTGAGAGGCACCACCTGGGGAGCTCATCCATGTACTCTGAGAACAAGTGCGCTAGCACTGTGATACTCCACTGCTGAATATGCATGCTCGGTGTGGCACAAGTCCAGCCATACCAGACACATAGATGTGGCATTAAATGACACCTGCCGTATTGTCACGGGCTGTTTAAGACCTACACTCTAAGATAAACTTCACTGTCTCGCTGGTATAGCACCACCTGAAATCCGACGTAAGGTTGCTGCTAGATATGAGAAAAGCAAGGTCATGACTATGGAAACTCACCCGTTGTATGCTTGTCAGCCAGCACATCCTAGGCTGAAATCAAATAAGAGCTTCTTGAAAACCACTGAAGCTCTTAAAGGAACATCACAACAAGCAAGAATCTCAATGTGGCGGGGAAAATGTCAATATTTGAGAGAATGGATGGTCCCAAAGGAAGAGCTTCCCCCTGGACATTCAGAAAAGTGGACAACATGGAAGGCTCTTAATCGGCTACGCTTCAGTACCACGACTTGCAAGACTAACCAGCAGAAATGGGGCCTTCCTGTGGAATCAGTTTACTGCGATTGTGGCACTAAGCAGACTAATGATCATCTTCTACTGTGTCCTTCTTTTCCAGACACTTGCACCATTAAAGACTTAAAGGGAGCAACTTCAAATGCACTTGTCGTGGCAAATTATTGGTCAACCAGTATTTAAAATTTCTATTGTTTAATTTGTCTATGTTTACTTTGTACTTCTGACACTGTAACCTGTAGGGTAGGTTTTGGCTAGGGATTAACACTACCCCCAAGGGAAGATGAAGAGAAAAGGAAAGGGAAGTGGGTTTCGGAATGAAGAACAAGTGTGGGTAAATAGGACGAGAGTCCAATACTAAGCAAAAAAAAAAAAAAAAATGAATTTGAATGTGTATTTAGTGACGAGTGTCACCGCAAAGCCCGTGGAGCACCTACAGTGAGTATGGACTTGGCCGCAGCTAACGGGAAATACGGCTGGAGCTTGGGCTATTTACAAGCAAGCAGCGATCATAGCTTCCCTTCCAAGCCTACATTTGGCTATTATAGGGAAGGGTGGTAGTCTGGCAAGACAAAGAATGACAGATTTACTGTATATCCTTTCAATGGAGTTAAGTTTGAACGAATGTTTTGAAAGGCGCAAATAATTTGAATTTGCCGTTATGATTTTAGTTCTTGGAACTGTAGGATCTCCGACGACTGATCGAATACTCCCAGGAAAGGTAGTGGTGAAGCAGTTATAGTGATTTTGGGAACAATTTTGTTTATTTCTTCGAAAATTTTGGCAAGAAAGACAATAGTTGCATTTAAGAATAGCTAAGCTTTTACCCAGCAAAGTGCCGACTAAAAGTTTAGACCGGAAGAAATACTTAAATTTTGAAAACGAACCACAAGTTTTAGAGAAAATCTCAACAAGCAGGAAGCTTGCGGAGCTAGCTTTACTTGCCTTACTGGCTCATTAGAATTAGCTATAGCAGCTAAAAGATGCTTTGAAAAAGATGATACAAGAAGTTTTCGTTCAAATGCAACAAGATGCAAAACTTTTATAATTTTAGTGCCGGTATATGATTTGCTTAATGAGAGCATAAACCGATGGGAAGAGTCAGGGAAACTAGGGTCCTGCCTAATCGTTATTCTAGGACAAGAACGAGAAAATATAATCTGATTTATTTAACAATAAAGAAAGAGTTGACGTAGCAAACAATATAAAGTTGATTTAGATTCAAATTAATAACAATAAACAATTTTAACATACAAAAGTCTGAGAATTAATGCTAACAAATTGTATTTTTTTTGACAATGATAAATAGGACGCAAGTCTAAAACTTGCTTCGAGCACAAAATCTGAATAAGATTTTAAAAGTTGTGCTAAAAATTGAAAACTTTGAAGTTTATAACGAGGATTACAAATAATTAAAGCTTTAACAAGGAATCACGTACAATATAGGCACTTTAAGAATTCCTATTAGAGTTCTTAAAGGCTATGAAAAAGCATTTAATATAAGATTATAACAAAAAAGAGAGGAAAATTAAGAAGATGTTTCTATAACTTCTTATATTTAAACAGGGATCGCGAGAAAAAATGGGGCCAGTTGCCCTTTCGTGAAACCTGGAAAAGGAAAGTTAGAAAACTCACTTGTTAGTAGACATAATTGAATTCCCTATTAAACGAGGAAAACAATAGTTTAAAGAGTGTGCTAGGCACAGATTATACAGAAATTACGATGGTAAACAGCACAAAGATGGGAGGGCACTGCTATTGAGTGACACCTCATTGAAGGAGATCCAAATTTTATAATTTAATTATAATATGTTAGTAAGGTATTTGAGAGGAGGAAAATAGGAGGTTTGGGAAAATGTCTTGGCCACATTTATTGCTCTCCTTCGAACGCGACACGGATGGTGGTTGAACGAGCACTGTTATGAATGGTAGTCTGTTGAAAAGTTCACTATCGCAACACGGAAAGGCTCATAAGAAGAAAAGTTATTGCAGTTATGTAAATCACTAGTTGAATTTTAACTTGAGAAGGTTTATTGCGTTGTAGCTTTTATAGGTTGTAGTTGAACGCAGTGGAAAGTTTCCCACGAAGGAAGACAAATTAGACGTGGACTAACGAATGCTGTTAAGAAAAATCTTTAGCTAAGAAAAGTATTCCCATATTTAGGTGGAAAATACTTGACGGCTTTACTTGCAGAAAGATAACTTGATGTAGAAAGTTCTAGAGCATTTATATCTGTTGAATTGGGCAAAACAAGTCCCCCGGCAGAAAGCTGAATTCTATAGACAGTGGGTACATTAAATTATCCCTCGGTGTGAGATAATATCTCAGATAATCAGTACAAGAAGTACTTTTTCACTTTGAAAAGTTAGCTGAAGTAGCCACAACTAGATCAGGATGATCTTTTGAAGGCAGATGTTGCATCACAATTAGCAATTTCACACTGTCTATAAAATCAGATAAAATGCTATAATCTATTTAAAACATTTAAAACTTGGTGAAAACCATTGAAGTTGTACTTAGCTCATTTTGAAGAAAGACGATGGTGTGGATGACTGTTGAGGTTAAAATTCAGACATGGCGTCCGATTTAAAAAATGTCTCTCGAGGAGAGGAGACAAGCTCGGGAAGAGCTTCAACTGTATGTGTAGATGTCTGACACTGAAGTGAAAGCCGCACGACGAAGCACACAGGTACCAAGGAAAGAGAGGGGTGTGGGGGAAAAGGACAAAGGAACATACATAAAGATTACCAACATAACAATGATAAATTGCTTTCTTGGATATTAATTTTCTTGATGGAGTGATCTTCAAGGAGAAGCTACCAGGCGATGATGACGACGTCTGGAGGATTGGAATGATGGAGAAGTCATCTTGAGCAAGGAGATGTTAGCTGGAGATAGAGACGACATCTTGTGGCTGGATTGGGAAGGAAGTCCTCTTGAGAGTTGAGATATTGAGAAACTTCAGTAGTTAGCTGCTAGATGCCGCTAGATTGATAATGGAAGATATATATCTATAACAGACTTACAAAGGAAGTAAGCAAGGTGCACAAATAAAAGAAAAAAATAATAAATCACTGGTGGTGTTTGCGAAAAAGGAAGGAATGAATTAAAGCAAAGAGCAGCAAAATCTACCTCTGTCTCACCGTGTATTCCAAAGAATACACCACCTGATTTTCGAAGGGTATTTACGCCACTGAGATAAGTCAGATGGAACCTAATTAATGTTTGATTGAACGCGGCAAATTATTCAGCCAAGTGAATTTAATTTAGAATTATTATTATTATTATTAATGCCATATTTATTTTGGAGCTTTATAACCAATACAGATAGGTTTTCTATCTGTTTAAAATACACTATTAGTCGGATTATTCCGATATCCATTATACAAGTAAATTATTTGATTGCGGAGAGTACTGATTTTATATTCAGTTAGGGCTAGTTGAAAGTTTTGCGTCATCGGGAAGTACGGATCGAGGAATAGCCGTTGAGAACCACAACTAGATGTCGCAACCGAGGCAACTTTTTCAACCATGAGAAGGCGATATGTTTATTGAAACGGAAAATGTACATCGAAGCGTCATGGCAAGAGCATTGAACTTTAAGGCGGGAAGAAGCGCGTTGGGTGCCCTAGCCAATCAAGAGGAGGGCGGCCCATACCCGGCTGTGTTGAGATCCATGAAGACGCACGGTGATTGGTCATCAGGCGAGGCAGAATTCTGAGGAGTTGGACGTTGGAAGGGGAAGCGGGTCAGTTGTATATAGTGACCGCGCGGCGTGAAGAAGAGGATTTACTCATTACTTTTGTTCCGTTGTGGACGGACCGTTACTTTGATTCTGAGATCATTATAATCTTAGCATTAGTCTCCGGACTTATTACTTGTGTTCCTTGGTGCACTACATCTTACTGGTATACTCCACTGACCAATTCGTCATGGGTATTATACGAGCTGTTGTGAATAGGCAGACCGTATAAGTGGCTTTGGGACTTAGATCCACCACTAACAGTATTCAAACTTTCATATAAATTCGCTACTCCATCAAGAAACGAAGAAGATGACGCCGACCGAGAATCTACAGCAATCTCTCTTGAAGCAACAAGTACGAGGGAGAATGTATCTCCAATGGTGAGCGGAAGTGGCGCATATCTACGCAATCTCTCTCTTTTCATTATTTTATCGTCGTAAATTCAGTAACTTCATAGCTTGATAATAATCGTAAATTCAGTAAATTCTTCCGACCTCCAATTTCACGTAATTTTCATGTGGTAATGGTAAAATCTTTAAGCTCCTTTTTATTATTATTAAATTTACCACAGTCTTTGATTATTAAACTAATTTTATTCAACATGCAATCTTTAATTCCAGTTAGTAGCTTTGTGTATATAAGACAAAACCTTCTCCCAAAGTAAATGTTATCAGGGTTAATGGTGCAATCAAACCACGGTCTGATTTCGAAGAGTATCTCATGTGTTCTATGCAAGCTAGTGGTTGATATACGAGTAAATATAAATTTTAGGATTCAATTTGATGTTGGCTCCTTGGCGCCCAATTATCAAATCCATCTCATAAGTAGAATGTAAAGGTAAGCACCCGTCAGGAAACCGTTACAACACGATAAATAAATAGCCGCCCTCTGAATGAAGAGAGCTGCATAAAGAGACTTTGTAGTCTCCGTTGCCTGTATAGGAGAAATAAAAAATTGAAATTCAAATTGTTGTAAGCTAGTGACTTCGGTGGCGTAATTGGTAGCATGCTGAACTGCTGTGCCCAAGATAGCGGGCTCAAACCCGGCCGAAGTCGTCGGATTTTTAAGAGCGTTAAAATCCTTCAGTAAGCCTTCCTTCGGAGGGGAAGTTAAGCCGGCGGTTCCATGACATAGATTTATGGCATGTAAAAGATCCTTCCACAGACTAAACTTGTGTGAAGCTAAATGTCTAGGTTAGATTTCATTGGAACGCTCTATCAAAGTTGCAACGTTCACTACTAGGTATCATTGCCATCTTCCTCATAGAAGATTCAAGGTTCAAGTTTGCTCTCACTTCTACGGATGGCTGGAAGAAATTGTTGGAAGAAAGGGAAAATAAACGAAAGAACATCAGGCTACAGTTCTACTCGACTGAAGCCATGATGAACAGGACATGGTCAGATGCGAACCAGGACCTTCGACACTTCGTCAACTCCATGGCCGTGCATGGCTATCATCATAGAATTTGCAAGATCAAGTCCTATCATGGGCCTTCAGCTGATGTGTTTGTCAGCTGTGTGATCAGTATTGTGAACGGGTTAAAACCCGGCCGAAGCCTTCGGATTTTTTAAGAGCGATAAAAATCCCTCAGTATGCCTTCCTTCGGAGGGGAAGTAAAGCCGGTGGTCCCATGTCATAGATTCATGGCATGTTAAAGAACTTTCCACTAATTACACCTGTGTGAAACTAAATTGTATAGGTTAAGAATGTAAACAACGCTCTTAGGTTGCTACGTTCGAAGCCAAGAGCCGACTGCGGTGGTGTCTAGTAGCTAAGTTCTGAACCAGGCCTAGTAGTCGTTGACGGTGGCGTTTGGCGGCAAAAGTAGGAACTATTTGAAAAATTCAAAGTTGCATTCCATACTTAAATAAAAAAAAAAACCAGATACACACACTAATACAGTCATCACAATTAACACCGGTTATCAGACAGATTCTACACACACCCAAAGTACACGGGGCTATATGACCGCGTTGTCGCAGCCCCTAAACTAAGGAACCAACCAACCATGTTGATAAATGCACACAGCGACCATGCTCACTTATTAATTATTGCACGATGTGAATATTCGTTAGTAAAAGTGCACAATTTGTGTTTTATAAAGTTATTAATTGACATCTGGTAGCGGAAGTTGGAACTACTTGAAATTGAACGGAACGTGTAGCTCACCCTATGGGTGTCCGCTAGAGGCAGCTACAGCCTTTGGCGAGCCGAACATGTCCTCGGACACTCCCGGCACTAAAAGCCATACGATAAATAAATAAATAAATAAATAAATAAATAAATAAATAAATAAATAAATAAATAAATAAATAATTGTTGTAACCTATCTGTAGTAGTATGTGTATTAGGTAGATTTCATTAGAAAGCTAACTATTGCAATGGGTACCATGTTTCGACTTCCGGAAAATTTTGACATATCTTCGCATTTCACATCCCCCAGACCCCAAAACCACCGTCAGTTCAAAAGTTTATATATAATTTATGTATATATGTATATATATATATGTCACTTTCTTGTGGACACGATAACTGCCGTAATTTTGCCCCAATCAGTTTGAACTTTTTACATAATAAGTATCCCATTAAAATCTCGGTCGAGTTCGTTAATGGGCAAAATTGGTCGAAGGGGGGTGAAAATGGGGGGCTTTTTTCGAAAAAGTGAAATTTCGCTATAACTTTCTTAATACGTGAAATATCGAATCCATTCAAAGTTCATAATATGTGTCGGATAAGTGCCAAAAATTTATGTCAAATAAGTTTTTTGATAGCACCAACCATTGACCAAAGGGGTGGAAGAAAGTGGGTTTTTCGGGAAACATTAATCATATCTCAATAGGCTCAATATCAAAACCCTACAAAATGGAAAATAATTCCCTAATAATTACCTAAAACTTTTGTCTGAAAGAATTTTTGATATGACCCACCATTACGCCAAGGGATGAGAAAAATGATTTCGGAATTAAAGAAAATGCCAAGTGCTATCGAGGTTACCATGACAACGCTTCTAAATTGATGAGGGATTAGCTATCAGAGGTTGCCAAGACAACGCCATTGACGAGATCACATTAATTTTTAGCCTACTTTTCACACTTTGCAAAAATGAGGAAAAAGTAGACTTATGAGATCGATCCGGGAAAATGTGTCTGTCTGTCCTTCTGTCTGTCTGGCCGGATAGCTGTGGGTGTGTGTCCCCCTCTATCAACTCCTAAACGTCTGCAGCAATCGAAACCAAATTTAGTATGAGTAAAGATGTATACCGGAATATCTCAGGCCCATATTTGAAAAAGATGTCAGTGCTACCAACTGCTAAAAAACGCACTAGAAATTTGAGCTCCATGTTGGATATCTTGGAATGTATACATGGGAGCTATTCCAAAATTGGCACCCATGTAGATAATACTATTTCAGTTTAATTTCCAGGAGGCCATATATGACAGTGTTGCCAAAATAATCTTAAGCCTTCTGATAGGTCCAATTTTAAAATGCATATAACTTCTACACTATCAATTGGATTTCAACCAAATTTTGTATGTAATATGTGTACATAAACAGATATGACTGAGTGTATTCTTAAGAGCCACCTGGGCTGCCAAATGTTAATAATTGTTCTCTCTATTTTTTATCCAAATACCAATATATCAGAAAGTATGCAAGCCGACAGCTTTAAACTATGCACAGGTATATTACCTGTCATTTTACATTAATTTGGAGTAACTTATATACGTCAGTTCTACCAACATGATTCTAAGCCTGCTGATAGGACCAATTTTTAAATACATGTAACTTCTATACTGTCAGTTGGATTTCAACCAAATTTCGTATGTGATATGTGTAACATAACAGACATGACTAAAAGTATTCTTAAGAGCAATCAGGGCTGCCAACTGTTAATAAATGGTGTCTATATTTTTTCCCCTAATATCAATATATCAGAAAGTATGCAAGCCAACAGCTCTATACTTTGCACACGTATAGCACCTGCCATTCTAGATTAATTTGGAGTAATAATTATAAGTCAGTGCTACCAGCATGATTCTATGCCTGATGATAGCTCCAATTTTAAAATACATGTTACTTCCATACCAGCAAATGGATTTCATCCAAAATTGGCACAAAAAGATATCATAATATTTCAGATTATTTCTGACCAGCACTCGCATGACATTGTTGCCAACATGCTTTTACGTGTACTAATTGATCCAATGTCTAACTCCATGTAACGTCCTTTGGACTTCAACCACATTTTGTATTCTGTACCTTAAGAGATGGAATTAAGAATATATTCAGTCACCAGGGCTGCCAACTGTATTGCTCTATTAGGCTACATTATGCCTAGTATAGCCTACAGTATTTCGAACTAATTAAGACATTTCGATATTACCAACTTAATTTCGTCATTATTCTAGATAGGTTCATATACTGTAGATTAATCATTGGCATGAATCTTAATTTTAAGAAAAGTAGGCTCTTTTAGTTCGTCACGGAACTTCTTGTTCCATCTGACTATGAGGGAAGCGGCTAACTGGTAGCATGCTGAACTTCTATGCCCAAGGTCGCTGGTTCAAAGCCGGCCAAAGTCGCCGGATTTTCTAAGAGCGCTAAAAATCCCTCAGCATGCTTTCCTTTGGAGGGGACGTTACAACGTTCGTTGCAAGTTGCTGGTTGCGGTGGCATCTAGCAGCCAAGTTCACAGCTAGGTGTCGTTGTCGGTAGTATTTGGTACAAAATTAGGTACTACTACTTAAAATTGACCGTCTGCAGACCTTACCTGAATTACAGACTAATACAGTCATCACAATTAACACCGTTTATCAGACAGATTCTACACACACCCAATGTACACGGGGTTACATGACCACGTTGTCGCAGCCCCTAAACTGAGGAACCAACCAACATCTCTGCGGGAGATAAAATTTTGCGTGAAGAAGTAACAGACTGTTAGATAGTTACTCATCGGTTCCATACCTTGCATAAGGACAGTGTAATCACAAGTATAACATGAAGTTCCGTGACGAACTAAAGAGCCTACTTTTCTTAAAATTAAAGATTCATGCCAATAATTAATCGATATGGATCTATCTAGAATAATGACGAAATTAAGTTGGTAATATCAAAATTTCTAATTAGTTCGAAATACTGTATACCTGGCATAATGTAGCCTAATAGAGCACTACAGTTGGCAGCCCTGGTGACTGAATATATTCTTAGTTCCATCTCTTAAGGTACAGAATACAAAATTTGGTTGGAGTCCAATGAATAGCATGGACGTTACATGCAGTTAAACATTGGATCTAACAGCGCGCGTAAAATCATGTTGGCAACAGTGTCATGCATGTATTGGTCAGAAATAATCTGAAATAATATGATCTATTGTTGTGCCAATTTTGAATGAAATCCATTAGTTAGTATAGAAGTTACATGCATTTTAAAATTGGACCTATCAGCAGGCTTAGAATCATGTTGGCAGCACTGACGTATATTAGTTACTCCAAAGTAATCTAGAATGCCAGGTACTATACGTGTGCAAAGTTTAGAGCTATTGGCTTGCATTCTTTCTGATATATTGATATTAGGGTAACAAAAATAGAGACAGCATTTATTAACAGTTGGTAGCCCTGGTTGCTCTTAAGAATACGCATAGTCATAGCTGTTATGGCACACATAGCACATACGAAATTTGGTTGAAATCCAAATGATAGTATGGAAGTTACATGTATTTAAAGTTGGACCTCTCAGCAGGCTTAGAATCATGTTGGTAGCACTGACGTATATACGTTACTCCAAATTAATATAGAATGTCATGTACTATACGTGTGCATAGTTTAAAGCTGTCGGCTTGCGTACTTTCTCATATATATTGGTATTTGGATAAAAGAAATTAAGAGCATTTTTTAACAGTTGGCAGCACTGGTGGTTCATAAGAATACGTTCAGTCATATCTGGTTATATACACATACAACATACGAAATTTGGTTGAATTCCAATCGATAGTGTAGAAGTTATATGCATTTAAATATTGGACCTATCAGGAGGCTTATAATCATTTTGGCAACACTGCCATGTATGGCCTTCTGGAAATTAAACTGAAATATTATTATCTATATGTGTGCCGATTTTGAAATTGCTCCCATTCATACCTTCCATGATATCCAACATGAAGCTCAAATTTCAATTGCGATTTTTCAGCAGTTGGTAGCACTGATATCATTTTCCAATAATGCCGTGAGATATTCAGGTATAGATCTTTACTCCTACCAAATTTTATTTCGATTGCTCTAGCCGTTTAGGAGTTGATAGGGGAGGACACACACACAGCCAGACGGACAGACAGACAGACAGACAGACAGAAGGAGAGACAGACAGACAGACAGACAGACAGACAGACAGACAGACAGACAGATACACATTTTCCCGGATCGATCTCATAAGACTACTTTTTCCTAATTTTTTCAAAATGTGAAAAGTAGGCTAAAAATGAACCCCAAATGACAAGAAGATTACCATCCCCATAAGACAATAAAATGTTCAAAATATGCATAGAAAGACGAAAAAAAAGTTCATTAACCTCCAATTGTAAAATACTTTCTCGCAATAAATGAGGTCTGATCCTCCTACGAAAACCTGCATATTTTGCCTATTATAGCCTAACCCCAAGTTTGCCCGGTGAAATCTACCTCCGCCTTCCGGCGTGCCGAGAGGAGTTTTTTTGATTCAGGTGAGCATTGGGTTGGGGCGACTATCCTAGCATTTGCCTGGGTTAGAAGTGGGCTGATGATGGCTGAGATAGGAATCAAACTTTCCTCTTCTCAGTTTTGCCTCAAACTAGAATTAAATCTTTTGGCATAGCTGGGAATCAACCCCGGTCTTCGGGGTGACAGTGAAGATTGCTAACCGCAACACCAGAAATAAGACCTTAATTTTAGCAGCTTTGTCCAAGTTGCCCAGCCACAAGTTTGTGATCTCGGGGTACGTATTGAGATTGTGGGCCCTGGGTTCGATTTCTGGCTCTGTCACGAAGTTTGAGGGATGGAACAGGGTATGTTAAACCTCGTGAGGCACATCTCAGAAGTGGTGGGTTCGATTCTCACATCACCTTAGCCATCTTTTTTTTAGCATTCTTGGCTTTGTAGGGAGAGGGGGAGAGCTTCCAGATTCTTATTAAATTAAATACATTTGTAATAGGGTTATTAGCGTCCCTTCTTTTGTAATACAAGTCATACATTGAAGTATTGGAGGACATCTATAATATACTTGTCAAGGTGGGTGAGTGGTTATCGTGTCGGATTACCAACCCCCAAGCTTGCAGGTTCGCTCCTGGCTGTGGTAAGTGATTTTTGAAGGGCGACAAAGATCACTATGCGCATGTCATGCGATGTTGCCATGTTAAAGAACCCATTTGAATTCAGTAGGCCGTGTTCATAATGGCAAAATTAATCTCGGGATTTTCCGCCAACACAAAGTTCCTCATTTCTCTACTAGAAAGCGCTATAGTGTTCAAGGAGTTTAGATATCTAACCTACTTGACTTTTATAGCGCTTCAAGGAGCGATAGGATGGGGGAGTGCGGGAATGGGGTGGGGGTGGGGGTGGGGGGGGGGGGGTGTTTGTTGTTGTACTCCCCACCTAATAGAGTTGGGCACATTCGTGTTGACCGACTGAAAAGCATTCCATGAGAATCCTACATTATTCACTGTAGTGTTTTTTCCGAGGTTTCCCGAATTTTACTCCATGTAGATGCCGGAAATGTTCCCATTTTAGGGCTATACCCGCTCCTTTCCAATCCTAACCTCAGTTATAATATGCAAACAAATACCGGGATAGTTCCGAACTTAAGACCACAGCATCCTCCTTTTTAGCCTATTTTAATTTCTGAGAAAGTAGGCTTATGAGATCACCTTTTGTCCGTGTGTGTGTGTGTGTGTGTGTGTGCGCGTATGCGTGTGTCGCCCCTAGTAACTTCTAAACGGCTGGAGCGATTTCAATGAAACTTGGTAATATCATAGCACTATTTAGGCCGACCGCGACCGTGCCCTTCAAATTGTATTACGTCTCACCAATCCAACCTGGCGGCTGTCCGAAATAATTTCACAAGCATTCTATATCTCCGAAACTATCACCAAAATCACCCTGAAATATTGTACCGTGATAAGGGCACTATTAAAAGGTCACTTATAAGACTTTGAAAAACCTGTTAACTACAAAACGAACATGGCGGCCAAGCGAAGTTGAAGCTTTCAAATAGACCTTTCTCGCGATTTAACCATCCAATCGCAATGAAACTTGGTACAACAAATGTTTATACACGTTGTAATGCACTGGCAACTAATTTAGTTCAATTGTTTACATAACCTCCAGATGGCGGCTATGCGAATATTTCACCGGCATTCTATATCACCGAAACTATTACTGATCTCACCCTGAAATTTGTACGGTGATAAAGGGCACTACTACAAGTTCATCTATGTAATTTTCAAAAACCTGTCAAGTACAAAACGAACATGACGGCCAAGCGAAGGTGAATCATTTTAATGGACTTGACTCGCGATTAAACCACCTGAGCGCAGTGGAATTTGGTACAGTAATTGTCTATACACATTGTAATGCACTGACATCTAATTTAGTTCTATTGTTTACATAACCTCAAGATGGCCGCTGTGCGAAATTTTAAAATTAAGTTTTTATATCCTGTGTCGTAATCATGCTATCGAAATGAAAGTTTGAATAATGAACCTACGCAATAATTTTCATTTAATGGTACATAACTCTATATCCTATACATATAACAATCCTACATGGCGACCATCCGAAATATAATAGACGGTTCTCAATATATACGAATCTATTACAGCAATCAAACTGTTTTTTTTTTTCATAGAGGATATGAACATAATTCAGCTATGGGACTTTCAATAACCTGGCGAGCACAAATCCATCATGGCATCGACGCGAAATATAAATATTTAAATTGACGTTTCTCGCGATTTAATCATACTTGGTATGGTAAATGGTTATACAAATTTTAATCCATCGGCATCTAATTTAGTTCAATTGTTTTCATAACCACAAGATGGCAGCTGTGCAAAATTTTAAAATCTCGTTTTTATTTCTTGTGTCCTAATCATGCGATTGAAGTTTGAATACTACACCTACACAATAATCTTCATGTAATAGTACATAACCCGAACTACAGGGTCCTGCATTTCTAAATTATCCAACATGGCGACCATCCGAAATATTTTGACGGTTCTCAATATCTACGAATCTATTACAGCAATCAAACTAAAATGTTGTATGTTGATAGAGGCAATTAACGTAAGTGGGATATATGAAAATAGGCTGGATAATTTTTCACGGAACTACTTGTTTTTGTCTCCCATTTGTCGTGGAGCTACAATTAACGCCTGATCCACTTTGATGATGGATCAAATGAGTATTCACATAAATATTTCTTCTGCTGCCAAACATTATTCACAACTTTCAGTCGCTCATGTGTTCACTTAACCCTCGGACACTCGCGCTAGTAATACATACAGCGTTACTCGCGCAGGCTACACATGTAGCCCAAACAGTTATTCAATCTGATGGACTCGCACACGTTATTTTCGGTGTTCAATATTAATAATATGATAAATAGTAGTATATATAAGTGGCTTCGGTGGCGTAGTTGGTAGCATGCTGAACTGCTATGCCCAAGATAGCGGGTTCAAACCCGGCCGAAGTCGTCGGATTTTTTAAGAGCGTTAAAAATCCTTCAGTATGCCTTCCTTCGGAGGGGAAGTAAAGCCGGCGGTCCCTTGTCATAGATTTATGACATGTAAAAGATCCTTTCACAGACTAAACTTGTGTAAAGCAAAATTTGTTAGGTTAGATTTCGTCAGAACGCTCTATCAAAGTTCCAACGTTCACCACTAGGTATCATTGATATCTGGTGGCGAAAGTTGGAACTACTTGAAATTGAACGGAACTGGTAGCTCACTCTTTAGTGTGTCCGCTGGAAGCAGCTACAGACTCAGGCGAGCCGAACATGTCCTCGGACACTCCCGGCACTAAAAGCCATACGATAAATAAATATATAAGTATTCTAAGCGAAGTCTGAAGATTTTATGTAAGCATTTATCTTCATGTGCAGAGAATATACAATGTTAAGAAGAAAATTCAATTGTATCGTACATCTTGAGTAAAACTGCAACAAAAATAAAACTAATAGAACTAGAACTGTTAAATTATTTTTGATGTAAACCTAAATACTTACATTAGTGCAAATTTGGATTGGAATTAAACAAAACTAAAACTAGGTTAGATAATTTCTTTAGAAAATCAGCACTTAGGCTATTATGAACAATTTCAGTATTTCATTTATATTTTCTCGAAGTTTCGAAGTTTATTTTTGCCCTTTTGGCTACAATCTATTGCCCAGGAAATCCATAAGCATGATCAAACAAATTTGTCACTCAAGCATTCTGTGCAAATGGACACAATGATCCTAGAAGATCTTCATTGCACTTTGTGCATCTGTTCCTTGTTGATTTATCCCTTTCTCGTCCACACAAGAAGCAACAGCCGACTTTATTTCCACTAAACTCAACCTATCGTTACTTTCTTCTAAACACTGAGTGATTTGATCTACATGACCTCCTCCTGTGAGGAAACGTTTCCTTTGCACGTTCAATTCTAAAACAGCGATGCTCGCGCGGGGCTGCTTTTGTATCTGGTGTCAGTTTGGTGCAATTGGTTCAGTTGGAAACACACCCGTCTGTAAAATACAGCATCAACAGGCAGCTACAGAGATTCTCAATATTCCTAGCAAAAAATATACTCTGCGCTACAAAAAAATAAATCACACCTGTAGCCCACGCGAGTATCCGAGGGTTGAATTTAAGTGGATTCAGAGATCAGCTGTAGGGCTTTGTCAGCTGATGAGAATGACGTTCATATTTCCGTTAAGGGGAGTCGTAAAGCTCTATCTCGTCAATGTTAAAATGGCTGAATAAATGAACCTTTTCCTCAGTAGCTACTGAATGTAGAAAGATGATTTTTTAATATGATGTTAACTCATGTCTTTTGCATACACTGATCTGGAATGGCTGTAAAATATGTGCTAGGAAAAAAGTTATGGATTATTTAAAATGTTTCTCAATTTTTTTCTGCAGATATTTTATTATAAAAAATAAACTATTCGAGTAAAGTCAAGCAAAGTAGATCCATATTACCACCACACTATCACAAACATTTGGTAAAAATTTAGTGCAAATTCACTCAGTAGTTTCTGAGAAAAAGGGACATTTGTGTCGAAAAAAGTGATTTTGAGTAAATTGCATTTAAAAGTAAAAGTTTTGATAAAGCTCACCTACATCAGAATACAGGCTTTAAAATCCTCCTGGCTGGTAGTTTTCATCTTCGTCTACACTCAGCTCCTCCAATTCTAACCTCTTTCTCCGTGTCCTTGCTTCCTTGGTCACTTTAGCAACGGCTATCTCAGCTTTCATAACACGTAATCTGTCTAAGTCCCTCACACTTCTCATGGTATTTAGTCCAACTTGAATTCCCAGGTCCCTCAAAACTTGCAGTGTTGCGGAATAACCATCGTTAAATGACAGAACACCATCAAGCACACCAAATTCTAAGGTTGAGAAACCAAGAAACACATTCTTGGGTACCCTAGACCAGTGTTTCCCAAACTTCTTTTTGTGTGTGTACCACTTTAAGAGATGAGAATCTCTCGCGTACCACCTAATGGTTGGGAGATATAGTAACTATAACCCCACCACTCCTACGTAACAGACCGAAAGATGGATTGTAAATTGTGTTTGTTAGAGTTAGAGTTCATATAATAGAAAGTGTGTCAAATTGTTTCATTATTTATTACAATAAGAATTCAATTCGAACATTCAGAAATGACACTGTACAAATAATATTAATTTAAAAATTCTTAATAATTAAACATAAAAAACAAAGTTCAACTAACAACTTCAGTGTGAAGGGTGAGCTTGAAGATTGGGAGCCAACTTAGGAATGTCTGGTTTAAGATTGCTGAGTCTCAAACGAAGATCGTTTTCCACTGTAAGGAGCCTATTCCGGTATTTATTCTTGAGATAAACAAGTGAAGAAAATGCAGCCTCACACAAATACGAAGTAGTGAAAGGCAGTAAAATTCTAACTGCTTCTCTGTCAGCTAAGTCTGCATAGTCTGCTCGCCTCTCAACCCAAATGTTCACAAGAGCCAGTTTTGAAAAGGTTTGCCTTAGTTCTGAATCACAATTCAATTCATAAAACTGCTCCTTATCTTTGGCCTTAAAGTCCTCAATGTTTTTATATTTTAAAATTTTATATTTTCATATTTTTGTATTTTTTTGTAACGTATCGAATATTTTTTTAATATTTTTCGTAACATCACCGCGTACCACAGTTTGGGAAACGCTGCCCTAGACCACACAATATTGTTGAAAGACTCGTTTGAATTTTGTGTTTTGCCTTTGAGACATCTTTTCAGCAAGTCTGGGTGGGCAAGATCTTGAAGGTTGAAAGACTGGTTTCATAACACTCATAACAGCCTTTGGTATGGTATCCTTATGTGTAAAACAATCTAGTGTACTAAAACTCAGCAATTCTTCTAGGTTTGTGCCGTGTGGGGTTTTGCCTAGGATACCAAGCTGGCTCATCGGCGGGCTCTTGGTATCCCCGCCCGGACCCCCACTGGAGTAGCGAACTGCGCGCCACCTCCCTTTATATTAGGTGCAACTGCACCTCTTGACTGCGAGAACTAATAGTCCAAGCAGCCTCTACCTCCCTATGAAGGCTTCCAAAAAGATGGTATATTGGCTTTCACGGACAGTGAATTAAAACTCAGCAATTCTTCTAGGTTTGTGCCGTGTCTTGTGTGGGGTTCGCCTAGGATACCAAGCTGGCTCATCGGCGGGCTCTTGGTATCCCCACCCGGACCCCCACTGGAGTAGCGAACTACGCGCCACCTCCCTTTATATAAGGTGCAACTGCACCTCTAGATTGCGAGAACTAAGAGTCCAAGCAGCCTCTACCTCCCTATGAAGGCTTCCAAAAAGATGGTATATTGGCTTTCACGGACAGTGAATTAAAACTCAGCAATTCTTCTAGGTTTGTGCCGTGCCTTGTGTGGGGTTTCACCTAGGATACCAAGCTGGCTCATCGGCGGGCTCTTGGTGTCCCCGCCCGGACCCCCACAGGAGTAACTAACTGCACGCTACCCCCTTTATATAAGGTGCAACTGCACCTCTTGACTGCGAGAACTCGCGAGAACCCCACACAAGACACGGCACAAACCTAGAAGAATTGCTGAGTTTTAATTCACTGGCCGTGAAAGCCAATATATCATCTAGTGTACCTTCTTCGTTTGCTTTCAAATACTGGCACCACTTATTTGAACATAAAAAATGACAAGGGTCTGCATCGGTTGATATTTTATGAAAATAAATGGCCCAGACTGCTCTCCTCATGCCCTCTAAATTATCTGTATTACTTCGAATAGCCATACCATAGTACTGAGTTTTCTGATCTATACGCTTGTTTGTCAGCCGACGCTTTATTGTCAAACCATCTGATAATTTGGTGCTACCGAGTGTCACTCTCATTCTCCTAAGTCGTGTGCCCATTCTCTTCTGCACATGATTTATACATTCCAGTTTATTTATCTGTACCTCACCGTAAGGTTTGCTGTCTGCTACTGTTTTGTAAGTCTTTGAGTCCCCATCACCAAGCAAAGTCCCATAGCGAACACCACGATCTCTTTCAGAACGTTCAAAAATATTCAAAGCAGCAGCAACCTCCATAACCCCACTTGTTCCTTCATAATTCTGCTTACAAGAAGGCTTGTGTTTAATCAGATTTTCATTACCTTTACCAGCTTGTCTACAGCCCTGGCAATACTTCGTCATTGTCTCGACATCCAGAACTTTACCATTGCCTATGCTAATGGTGCTCGCACAAGAATGTTTTGACTGAAACCCTCGTTTCTGCCAGGACCCGTCAAAAGATATGGTTAAATCAGAGATCCCCCCATTTTTTTTCTACAGCTTCCCCTGTGTCGGCTTCCATAGATTCATTAGCAACTGTTTTCACACTGCTCCCAGCAATGGATGTGTATTTGACAGTGTTAGATGGTGGATTAGGGAGGTTGAGCTTTCCACGAAGAACCTTACCCTTTCCTATGCATCTAAGTCCATAGAAATACCTGAGATTTAAATAAAAAAGATTGTTTTTTTTCACACTTTTCAGACGTCCAGAAACACTTGGAACTTTCACAATTCATACATTTTATTGTAAGATTGTAAACCAAGCCATTGCGTTGCGACTCGTTTTCGAAAATTGTTATTTTCCCTCCACAAATATTGCAGCTCACTGTATCACACAACTGAATTCAGAATTTTTACACTGATTATTATATTGATGTCTGTTTCCCCCTCACCTGTTTCACTGCAGTTTTCTTTTATCTTTAATTACTTCTTAGAAGCACTTGGTGATGTAGCAACTTTATCTGAATGTTCACTTTCACCATCCACTACAACCTCACTTTCGCCATGCTTTATAACCTCACTTTCACCATCCACTGTAACATCACTTTGAAAATCCAATTGATATGTCTTATAATATCTATTTCCCTTGTTCTCCTTTTTTTAAAAACTCTCTTTGTTTTAGGCATGATGAAACCACACAAGACAGAAACTATCAACACAACTCTAAAAAAAATATTCGAAATCTCGTTTGTTTACAGATACACATTCATTCACCGCCAAAACAACTTTCAATTGCAGCTTAAGCAGTGTGACCGACTAATAAAACAGATATTTCTCTTCAAAACACGCCAAACCACAGCCCTCTAGAGTGAATAGTCCCTGAGATATGTGTAAATCAGTGATACATTGCACAAAACGTGTCATGAAATAGAAGTGCACCAATATTTTAAATAAATTATTTAAAATAGTAAATATTCGAATATTTGAATGAAACAAATGCCACATTAAGCAGAATGTTTCACACGTTAATAAAATGCAAAAAAGTGAAAATGTCAAAATTTGCCGATTTGGACCTTTACGACTTCCCTGGAATATTTTTTTGATTTATTTTGATTTTTGAAATTATGGATTTGAGTAAATGTTTGGTTTTATTTAATGTGTAACCTTGTATAGCAATTATTAATACGGTATCTAGTCTAGTAGGAAACTGTGTGTATTCATTTTTAGAATGAGTCGGAAGACACTTAACAGGCTCCGTACAGGCCATGGCATTTGTGCAGAGAACCTCCACCGGTGGGGATTGGCGACATCATCCCATTGTGACTGTGGCGGTGGACATCAGACCATCAAACACATTGTAATATCCTGCAGCAGGCGAGCTTATTCAGGGAGTCCAGAAGATTCCTTTGAAGTGACGGCTTCAGCTCTTCAATGGATTGAAAACTTAGGCATTAACTTGTAGATTTAGTATTTATAATTTCATGCAATTTGTAAACTATGTATATTAGTTGCTCTTCAGTTGCCATACGCTAAATAAATAAAATAAAATAAATATATGATGATGATAATTGTTTTTTAAGGGGCCTAACATCTAGGCTATCGGCCCCTAATGGTTTGAGTGATCGTGAAGATGATAATCAAATGTAAACTATAACTAAAACTAACTACTAACGTATATACTAGAAGAAGAAATGGAAAACAAAAGGAGAATGAGGCGAATAAAGGACAGGAGGAAAAGAAATGTCCTCAACCCTCGAAGAATGCGGATTGAGGGACTTGGAAGGAAGGAGAGCCATACGAGGCAGATAGGAAAGTGAAAGAGGGGAGGGTCCTCCCCACAGGTAAATGATAAAAGGGGGAAAAACCGGACCCAGCTCAGGAATCCCTCGGGGTCGCCAACTCCCGAACTCACCAGCCGTGAGCCCCTGAGGTGTAGCAATATCCAGGGTGCACCAAAAGTGGTGGGGCTACATACACCCTGCCTCCCTTGAGGGCATTTAGCAGAAGGCAGGAGATAACAGGAAAGGAAAAAGAAGGCTGACCTCTCGCAGAAGGAGGGTATCAGAAAAGATGAGACAAAGGCCAATTAAGGCGGGAAAGGAAGAGATTCCCTAGGCCTCGGATACCCTAATACCGTCGGGGTCGGAAGAGAACAAGATTTGACCAAGTGAGGTCGACAGGACAGAAGACGGAGAGGAGCCCGGCACAAGTAAGTGGAAGCAATGCTGGACTCAACTGGGGCTCCGTGGTCGCCAACCCACGTCCCACTAGATGTGAGCCCCTGGGGGAAATAATTAAATAAAGAAATAAATATAGAATGAGCCCTATATCTCCACCCCTAGACAGCGTTTAGATAATGATTTAGACTGAGTGCTACCCTTAAATAGGGTCCTGACCTAGGAGACCCACACGGGCACAATACGTAAATATAACACACACAGACACACGAGCATTTGACCCGTATAGATCACAAAAGTCTACTTTTATTTTTACAAAAATTTAAAGTAGGCTAATAGATTTACAGTATAGCCAAGATTGCAATTTTCGGAAATTTGAATTGAAGACTACACGGGAAGAGTGGGGTAAGTCACATTCTGTACATTTTTCAGGAGAGTGAATTTAAACTTTCAACACTAAAAAGAAATAGTTAAAACACCCCAATTGAGGGCAAGCAATATAGTGTTTTTGCCAAATGTATTTCTTATAAAGGAAGTACATGTAAAACAATTAACAATTAAAGTTAAATTATGAAAAAGTGAGAGAATATGGGACGTTCTTTCCGATTGCACTGACAATAAAAACCGCTGTATCTCGGTGAAATTCCGCTTTATTTGAAATGAATTTCAACTGATTTGTAGTGACGATGGTTGGCCACTAGAATGCGCCATAAACCCATTGTCGAAAAAAATATACCTACCCGGTTCTTTCCGTTGTTGTTGTTTGAGTCATCAGTCTTTTGACTGGTTTGATGCAGCTCTCCATGCGTCCCTGGCCTGAGCTAATCGTTTCATCTCTACATAGCTACCACACCCTACATCCGAGGCAATCTGTTTAACATATTCTAACCTTGGTCTACCCCTACAGTTCTTGTCCTCGACCTTTCCTTCCATAACTAAGCTTGCTATTCCTGGGTGTCTTAGTATGTGTCCTACCAACCTATCTCTTCTCTTCATTAGCAGTCGCCAGAAACATCTCTCCTCTCCCACTCGCCTTAATACCTCTTCGTTTGTAACCCTATCTACCCATCTGATCTTCATCATTCTCCTGTAACACCACATTTCAAATGCCTCAATTCTCCTCTTTTCTGCTGCACCAATAGTCCAAGTTTCACTTCCATAGAGCGCCACGCTCCATACAAAGGCTTTCAAAAATGACTTCCTAATACCTAAATCTATATTCGATGTCAACAGATTCCTTTTTTGTAGATTCTTTCCGTGTTGCCTTAAATTTAGTGTTTTGTAGTATGATTATCAGATTTTGTGTTTTTTTGCAAATGGTTTGAAGGATTCTGTGCAATATTTCATAGAAAAATTGGGAATAAAATAATGAAATGTGATCTTGTAATATATTGTTATGTCTCTGCCATCGACCTCCAGCTATCCCTACGTTGTGAAGCCATTTATAACTTCTTAACTCACTGCATGGACGAAAGAACGGAAGGAGATGCAGTCGCTGCGCTGCCTAGTGCAAGCTGCTGAAGCCAAACGGCACGCCCACTTTGGGTAGCAAGAAAATGACTGTTCCTTTGCTTAAAGCCGTAAACCACTCCAAATAGTCTTGGATTTTAGTGACATAAGACTACAATGTCAAATCAAGATTTTTCTTGTATAGGCAGAATACACTCTGTACATCCCGGTACTTCGCACAAGTAAGCTGCGTTATCGTTTTAAAAGCCAATTTAAATAGAAATATAAGAATTTATTGCAGCCGAAAGGCCAAAAGAAGAGAATTTGCATCTTACTGTACTCAGTCAATGATAATGTTCTTTTGGAGCACTTTGATAGGTGGTACCTGTCACATTTCTGGTTACACAGCTCACATACACAGCTTTCGCTTGGGTTATGGTACGATTTTGTTGCACACACTCTGTGATGAAAACCGTGGATGGCGTGTCTCGTCACGACATGCCTCAGTTCCTGGTTTTCCTTCATCCAGTTCCTGTCCACCGTGGCGCTTGTAGCGTAGTAGTCCGGATCTATATCTTCGCTTTTGGCTTTCCTCCTCTCCAGATGTTTAGAGTAATGTTCTGTAGCTGGTAGAAGCAGTTGGGTCCTTAGGTCTTCTGCGTAGTAGGTCTCCTTTGTTAGTCTATAGACCATTCTTGTTGGTGCTGCTTTTCGCACTCTCAGTGCAATTTTGAGGAAGGGGGCTTTGACTCGTTCTATTTTTTCAAAGTCACTGAGTTTTAGACGTTCCCAGATCAGTTCTAATCCGTACGTTACTGTAGGGGATATGGCGGCGTTAAAAAGTCTCATTGCTGTAACTAGGGACAGAGCTGGAAGATTCTTTATGGCTGAGATTGCTCTTGTGGCTGCTGCAGTTCTCTCCTGAATATGGCATCTAAACGACTTTGTAGTAGTTTGCAAGGTAATTCCAAGATACCTAAATTGATTGACAATTTTCAGATGTTCTCCATTAAGAGTAAGGGAGTCCCTACCTGCAATTTTTCCTCCTTTCCGATATGTCATTTGGACTGTCTTCTCCAAATTAATGGTGAGGCGGTTTTCCAGTACCCATTTCTCCAGCTCTATTAGGGCTCGTTGCAGGTCATTTCTATTTGGTGATCCCAACACCATGTCATCCGCGTATACGATAAGTTTCGTATTCGATGTGCGCTGAAGGATGTCTGTAATGTCTGCTGTGGCGATGTTGAACAACAAGGGGCTCATTGGATCTCCCTGCAGGACTCCATTTGTTTGTTCGAACGTGTCTGATGCGTCGACTGTATCCTCAATCTGTACAAAATTGACTTTTAAAATGTTTTCAATTGCTCTGACAAGAGGATGTGTTGTCCCAATCATGTCATTCAACTTTGTCATCAGTATTTCCCTGTTTAGGAGGTCGAACGCCTTTATATAGTCAATAAAGACAGCGTAGTATTTTCCTTTCGGATGTCTCAAAGCTTCTTCTATTTCTTCCAGGAGGTATCTGACTGCTTGTGTTGTGTTTCTACCTCGTATGAAACCAAACTGGCATTCAGGAATATTTGCTAATGTTTCCAGTTTTGACGCTAGGATTTTTGTATATATCTTAAAGATATTATTTTCCAGTGCGATTCCCCTGTATGAGTTAGGGTCGTTCGTATCTCCTTTCCCTTTGTATAGAGTCCTGATGGATGACATTCTCCAACAGTCCGGGATCGTTCCAGACTTTAGGCATTCATTGAATAATTTTGTCCAAATTGGTACCAAGGTCTCTCGTGATTGTTTTTGGTGTTCCATGTGTATTTGATCTGGGCCTGAGGCCTTTTTGTTTTTCGTTTGATGTATCGCCTGTGTTACTTCTGCTGGTGTTATTTGCATGGTTTGCTCCGTTTGTTCCTGGCTGTCTTGTTTTTCTTGCTCTTTTGAGGATATCGCTACCACTTTGAAGGCGCATGTTTTGCTCTCCTGGTTCAGTAGTTTTTTGAAGTGTGTCTCCCACCTGTCCATTGGAATTTCTTTCGGTCTGGTTGCGATTTTCCTTCTGAGGGGCAGGAAGGGGTCTGATTTCACGTCCTCCGCACCTATATGAGAGCACCTATGGAAGGCTAGTTTTGTAAGAAAGACGCGGCAAAACTTAATAATACGCTGAAACACTGATTAAATTGAATACAGGTGCGAGTTATACCAAGGAAGGAACATCTTGGGAACTATCATAATGATGCCGAACTAATCACGGTACGGTATTTACACCAAATTGATTTTTAAGTTCTTATTGGTGTTGAGGCATTCATCTGTTTTTAGGCCTAATTTTGAGCACAGCCACTTTCACTCATTGTTCGTACACATTTTGATATTCAAGAAGGCGAACCTTAAAATTAATAAACAGAACACTTATTCGATTCGTACAGCCATATTCAAGTCACGGAACACAAGTTAACACTATGCAAGTTAAGGTTACTCCCACTTTGGACGCAGCGCTTGGCTTCACTCAAACGAGCTCAGGGCATCTCCTCTTATTCTTTCCTCCATGACTCACTGTGTGCCTTTCCAACTTACCAACTTGTGTTAACTCTTCACTCAGGGTTGTGGCGCGTATTACCAAGTTTTAATCGCTTGACAGAAGGCACTGCAGACATAATTAGGACCATCTAACTACAGGATGGGTAACTAAGTAGGCCTACTTCTGTCCGTCTATTTGAATGAAAATGGGACTGTTTAAATAACTGACTTCTATTCCCTTAAGAAAACATAAGAAAATTTTTGTCGTTAAAACGATGGTAAATTTCCCTAAACTAATAAATAGCTGTCGCATGGACTCGACACGATATTAGCCAATATTCCCAATGGTTGTAGCTCGCTTACATAGATTCGTCTTACTTCTTAGACTATCCGTAAGAGCGCACCAGGGTAGAACATACTATAGGACATAGCTACTGCCATACGCTAACTATGCAGGACCCAGTGAGTGTGCGGACAAGGGCTGACAGCCTCACCCAGGTCTCCTTTTCGAGAATTCCAACCGCTGGATGTGTTTACTGCTGGTCCTCAAATTCTACCCATGTGTTGAATTTCCATTTTCCTACTGAGGTTATGTGGATGTTTATAGTGCTCCTCTGTGTAGTTTGGCGTGGTATTTCGATGTTCTAAAAGGTATTTCTGTGTCTTGGAATCAAATTACATGACCTTCCCAGGAATGTTTAGCGACAGCAATCAATCTAACAATAACCATTTCTACTACAACGTAAAAGGTGCATGGAATAACTGACTCCCTTTATGTTGTATATACACCTTATACTCGTATATATAATACTTCTCAAAGAGTGCTGATACATGTGTGTGTTTGAGCCTTCAGTCTTTTGACTGGTTTAATGCAGCTCTCCATGCTTTCCTGTTCTCAGCTAATCGTTTCATCTCTATAACACTACTGCACCTTACAGTACATCCAAGGCAATCTAACATATTCTAACTTTGGTCTACGCTTACAGTTCTTGTCCTCTACCCTTTCATTACAAACTTTGCTATTCCTAAGTGCCTTAATATGTGTCCTATCAACCTATCTCTTGTCTTCATTAGCAGTCGCCATAAACAACTCTCCTCTCACACTCGACTTAATACCTTTTCATTTGTAACCCTATCTACCCATCTGATGTTCATCATTCTCCTGTAACACCACATTTCAAATGCGTATTTTCTGCTGTGCCAACAGTCCAAGTTTCACGTCCATAAAGCGCCACGCTCCAGACAAAGGCTTTCAAAAATGATTTCCTAATACCTAAATCTATATTTGATGTCAACGGATTTTGTTTCTGTAAAAATGCTCTCCTTACCTGAGCCAACTTACCTTTTATATCCTCTTTGCTTTGTCCATTACTGGTTATTTTACTTTAAGAGTTTAGTGCTTTTCAGTCGGTCAACACGAATGTACCCAAAAGAGCTGGGTTATGCCCTAATCCTGAAATAAATTTCACGAGATTAATAAATACACTAGGATGACCAGTTTCGATCATCAAGCGATCATCATCAGATCCAGTACACTTAGGCTATAAAATCTATGTTTGAAAATACAGGTGAAAATATTTACAATATGTACAATTATTTAGTTGCAGTATTGGTAATGCAACTGTCGGTGTATGCTAAATGTAGTATATATGACGTTAGGTGAAAAGCTAAATGGTGATAGATATCCGGAGTTTGTAATTTGGAGTGACTATGTGGTTGTAAGAAAGCAACTATGGTTAAACTGTAATATTACAGGCTACTAGTTATCTGGTTGTCTTCCTCGCTGGAGCTACGCGCAGTTTCGTGTTTACTCTTACTCCACACTATACATATACTCAGCCCTATACCTCGTGGCGAATGCCGCAGGGTAGGGTTGCGATAGTACAGTCTGGATTCAAATCCTGTGACAACCAACAACCAAGGTACTTAAATTTATCATATTCGATAACACTATTCAAATCCTCTGGTCAATTAGCTAAGATGTCGATGTCTTCAGCAAACCTCAGAGTTCAAATTAGTTCTCCTTGAATCTTCACTCCTACTTTAAATTTTTCTCTAATTTCCTTCGTTGCTTCTTCAATGTATAGATTGAAAAGTACGGGTGATAAGTTGCAGCCTTGCCTTTCACCTTTCTGAATACCAGCTGGTCTCTCATTATAAAATATGTTCTGTGCCAGGGATTACAACACATTAAAAGATGAGTTTGCATTGTCTGGATTGTTCATTTATTATTTGAGTCACTCAGTTGCAGAACTCGAGTAATCCACTTGTGAATAAGGATCATGTCGTAAATCAATTTATTTAATTAGTTTATTTTATTGTACTTTATTTTGTTTGTTTAATTTAATTTTATTTTGTTTTATTTTGATTTTGTATTGTTGTATTTTATTTCGTTTTATTTTGTTTTAAATTGTTTTGTTTATTTTGATTCGTTTTGTTTTGTTTATTTTGATTTATTTTATTTTGTTTTGTTTTATTTTGATTTTCCAGAAAGCAAACATAAAACCAAAACCAAAAAACACGAAGCGAAAAGAAAAATTCAAAAACAAAAGCAAAAGCAGAAAACAAAAAAACAACAAGAAATACAAAGCAAACAGCAAAATTAAAAAAAACAAAAGCAGAAAACAATCACAAAACAAAAACCAAGAAAGAAAAGCTAAAAGTAAAATTCAAAAGCAAAAGCACAAAGCAAACACAAAACCAAAAACACAAAGCAAAAAGCAAAAAGTAGAAAACAACAAACACAAAAGATACGTGAGGCAAAGTCCAGAGAAACGTTTCTCATGAAAATGATTCTTATTCACAAGTGGATTAAACAATTTTTGCAACTGGACGACTCATTTGATACTTTGACGCTTAGTTGTGCCAATGAACACCAGACCGCATGCATATGGAAATATACAGGGATATTGTTTTGCTAGAGTGGGGCCGGTGGTAGGCTGCCAGCCGTGCGCACTTTCCGCTGGCCAACCGAGCTCGGACCGTGGATTGTGCCCAGGTGGAAACCGTAACAAAGTACATTAATTAATGGTAAATTCACCAGCAAATTATGATTAAAGAACTTACCTTTTCACAGAAGATACTGAGAGTGTTCTCCTTCAGCTAACAGACAGGCCTTGTACCGTGTAAATAAATTAGCGTTTACACGTTGTAATTCACTTCTGTTGAGAGGGATATCTGCTGCCGTATATTGTTCTCCAGCTCCACTTGAGTGTGGGTAATTGATCTGTACACTTTGTATTTTAAATTACCCCACAATTAAACATCGAACGGGCTTAGGTCCGTGCTTCGATTAATCGCAGTAAACACGCAGGAGGGTACAGGAGTTGCTACATAATGTAACGATGTAACATCCAAAGTTACTGTCTGTCAGCCGAAGGAGAACATTTCCAGCATCTTCTGTGAACTGGTAAGTTCTAAGCTTTAACTGGTGACGTGAGGTCATCCAGTTTCTCAAGAAATTAAGAAAACATTTGTGCTTCTCTAATTAAATCTAGCAGGAAGCTGTTGTTTATGTTACCTTCCTATCTGTGAGCTGAAACTTCGCACCTTCGTTGATGAAAGTTTAGTGACTTAATGACTTTAATGACCCTGGTTAGCTCACCTCCACGCAATCGGCGGCCCGAGATTGGTTGGTGGCTGACCGCTGGTCCCGCTCCATCAAAAGAATCTCAATGTATTATACTGCAGGTTTCAATTGCAGATTCTAACAACATCTATTTCTACTACAACGTAAAAGGTAAATGGAATAACTGATTTCCCTTGTTTTGTATATATTATATTTAATTCTCAAAGAGTGCTGATACATGTCTTCGCTACAAAATATTGTCTGTGCCAGGAATTGCATCACTTAATAAACATGATTCTCTTGCGTGTCTGTGACCATCCCGTCAGGTGGCTCCAACTAGTAGAGACTGAAGCATTAACTGGATAGGCCATCTACTTGGTCTTGTGCGTCGACATCTACATTGTCCTGGAAGAGAAACAGAATATGCAAGTTTAACAAATATCAGTGGAAAGTGTTGCCAACTGGCGTGTAATTATAGGGTAAGTGAGTAATTTTCGAGAAATCATTTGATTGTATGGAATTGCATGTATTTGAACTTTAATTTGTAATTTTATTTATGTATTTATCTATATTTATTTACTTATAGAACATTTGCCATGATAGCAAAGTATTAATTAGAGATGCGTATTGATAGAAGAATAAAGAATAAGCCAATCAACTACTTTTTGAAACAACATCATCTTCATATCTCCTTTTCCAGCTGACACTGGGTGGGGGCAAATATGGTTCCTCTCCACTTTGTTCTGTCGTTCCACCATTCCTCTTCCGACACAGTGTTCCAATCCAGGTTCCGTTTTCTAATGCTATTCTTCACCGAGTCCATCCAACGCATTCTTGGTTTTCCTCGTCCTCTCTTCTCTGTCATCCGTCGTTCCAGTGCTCGTCTTGGTAGCCTTACTTCATTCATCCGTTCGACATGTCCAAACCATCTCAATCTGTTTTGCTCCAGTTTGTCATTTAGTTTCAGTACTCCCAGTTCTTTCCGTATATCTTCATTTCTCACTCTGTCTCTCCTCGTTTTCTGGACCATACTTCTCAGGAATCTCATCTCAGCTGCCTGTATTCTGCTCTCATCCCTCTTAGTCATTGTCCAAGTTTCAGCTGCATATGTCATTATAGGAACATAATATGCTTTGTACATAACTTCTTTAGCCTTAATTGGTACATCCTTGTTCCATACTAGTCCCCGTACCGGTTGGTAGAAAGCACTCCCGAGTTGCATTCTTCTGCTAATTTCCAAATCTAGTCTTCCATCTTCAGTCAGTTCACTTCCAAAGTATTTGAAGTGTTGCACTACTTCCAATTCCTTATCTCCGACTTTGATTATTCCTTTTCCTTCTTTTTCACCTCTACTCATAACCACTGTTTTACTCTTCACCACATTTATCTTCAATCCCCATTGCTCAATCTTTTCATTTATTACGTCTAACTGTTCTTGTACCTCCATCTCATCCTCGCCCCAGATCACAACGTCGTCTGCAAACAACATTACCTTCATCTTTGCCCTACTATAATATTTTATTGCTGCCTTCATGACGTCCTCCATCACCATTAGGAACATAACTAATTTAAGTATTAGTGATGATACCTGTTTCGATCTACGTTGAGGTATTCTTCAGTCAGTATTACAAATTGAAGATTGTTGAAACGCTATGCTCTAATATGAATGTTGGTTAAGAAAAACTATATAATAACTTTGTAATTGAAATAAATAACCAATCGAAATGGATATCCTTACAAACAGAAATACAAATTATTTTTATACAAATATAATGTTGTGTTTCACGTGGCCACCCACATTTGAATCAATGCACCGTACTGAGGCGACCGTGCCGTGACGTTTCTGACTCGGCTACAAAGTCGCAATCCCAGTCAGTTAACGTCCAAACCTAAACTGAGTGAACTGTGAACTGGAGCGGTCGAATAGCAGTTAAGTTTCATATAACAGATAAGTTTAAATAACATTTTTCCATTTTAGTGCTGTGTATAATTTGTGCATTATAACCACACACAATAGGCAACGAATTTAAATAGGAACGGTTGATTTAGAACATAATTGACAAAATAGTGAAGACATCATTCCTGAATCTGGTCACAATAATAACTCACTAGAACACAGGTTAACATATAAAACATCAACATTAACGCAACAATTAGAGAAGTGAACACTAATATCTGTAAATAAGATTGACGTGTTGCACAAGTTTTTACGAACTTATGTATTATGAACCGGTCTTTAATAGGTCGAAAGGTATCTGCATATTTATAAGTTTTTATTAATTAATAAACTTTCTATAAGATATTACAATTATTATATATAACAGATTGAATTTTGAGGGTCCATCTATCAGTTTTTCTATTATTACCACGTGATATTTTAAATTTAGGCTGTATTCTGACCTATAATTTAAAATATTTTTTAAAATAATGAAATATTTATGATATCTTTGCATTAGATCAGTTTAATCAATCATCAATATTTTTGTATAAAATTACATGAATAATATTCAATAATAAATTAATTACCTTATAGTCAAAAATTCTTTTTTTCTAAATTTACCAGTTTTTTATTAAAAACTTCATAAAATTAATTAACGAGCCAATACTTAAAATTTGTATTTAAAAATAAATCTATATACAATTTATTAATTTCTATCCATTCTCAAAAATAATCCACTCACAATTCTTTTAAAATTTCTTCTCTAAAAGATAACTGTATTCATAAACATCGTAGTTAAACAAAAGTTTGGTGCTTTTCAGTCAGTCAACAAATAATCTCACGGTTTCTTTTTTCAGGATTAGGGAATAGCCCATCTCGTTTGGGTACATTCGTGTTGACCGACTGAAAAGCACCAAACTTTTGTTTACTAAGGTAACACTGAAAAATGTCTTCAAACACCATAATAACATCGTAATTGATTGAGCCTAAGTGAGCAGGACGTTCGAAACAAGTCATCCATTAAAAGTACCCCCAATTCTGTGCTTTAAAAGCGTCTTATTTTGTGATAAATATCTTGGAAGTAAAATACCGTATTTATTAAATTTAATACCCCTTAGTCAATATTGTTATATCCTGGGGTTCCCACAGGGTGTAGCCACCCTCTATCGTCCCCTTTCGTCACCTTTCATCCCCATTCACGCCACAACCCCTAAGAGGAACCAACAACAACAAACATCTAGCCATTGGAAGCACACTGACTTAGCAGGCCTTGTCATACACACATGTGGTAATTCTTGCCACACAAATCCAAACACCTATCTACCTTGTGAGGTTTGAAGCCATTTTTCAGTGTTGCCTAATTAAACAAAAGTTTGGTGCTTTTCAGTCGGTCAACACGAATGTACCCAAATAGAGCTGGGTTATGCCCTGATCCTGAAATAAATTACATAAGATTAATAGATACCTATCTACCTGGTATGTGGGGCAGGCATCTGCTTACTACATTACACAAACACGGGCAATTTACATAAATACCAACCCCACCAGAAACTAAGCTTCTTTCGTCCACCGAGGTGCTGTCCGACGCCTACTCGACCGCTCTGCAGTTCTGGTAAGTGTACTCAAGGTTATCCTAAGTAATTCCTTTCTGTTCCAAACCCAGTACTTGTAATCAACTCATTCATTCTTGTGCACTTCGCATCACACCAGTCACACCCTCTTAAACTTATTGAGAATTCTACTCGAACCCTGGCCCGCTACCAGCAAGCCTTTTCTCAGCTGCGCCACACAGGCTCAATCGCTTGTCAGGTGTCTAACATTTGTAAACACCGAGTCAGCATTCGCTACCCGCTTCGTAAGCAAGACCAGCCTTCAGCTTGCCTGCCCCATTCATTCTTTGCTTCACAAACAAGTTACACTCGCATACTGTCCTGCATACAAGTTTTAACGTCATTTAGTAAACACCGCCCTAAATCGAGCTACCAACCCCCCAGGGCAATACAATATACAGTAAAATATAGAGTACATTATACCATTTTAGGACACATTGTGGCCCTCTTCAGTAATTGTCTTCTAAATAAATTAAAACTAATTGAATTACGAGCAAAGTTGATCCATATTGCCTGGGGTTAGTCTTTCCTTGATTCATTGGCATCAAAAAATAAAAGCGCTTATCACGTAATGCTTTCCTAACTGTTGCCGAGCGAAGCTAGTATCTTAAATAATGTTTTTCATGTTAGGGCATATAAATACAGTATTGTGTTCCCACCTAATGTACTTGGGCACAAACATTTGTGTTTTTTTATATAAATAACTTGTGTTATTGTGATGGCTGCAGTTGCGTGTGTATTGTTGTTGATGTTGTTGTTGTTTCATGTATGCGCTTTGCAACATCGTGGTCATGTAGCCCTGTGTACATAGGTGTGTGTAGAATTTGTCCAGAAAAGAAGAAAATAGATGCTTTTGAAATAAGATGACGTTGAAGACGAATGCTGGAAATGTATATGAATAGAACACAGAACAATGGCCACAATTTGGAAGATCTGAAATTTGAGATAGGTTGTCTATTATTTGTCATCAATGAAAAGTGCATATATTTGGCCACATTGTAATGTATACAAGTAACAATTACCACATTGTGAACAAACAATTTGCCACTGAGGAATTACCACCATTTGCAAATAATGCAAACGAATGAATTAATTAATTAATGTATTCATTCAGGTTTGACACCCGTGCTGTAGTGTCTTAACTTGGCTCTAATATTCAGCGACTTCTTATTACAGTGATTTTTCCACAGGTGATATTTTCAATCTATTTTCCAGATCCTGCTCTGGTCCATTTTGTTGAATTATCTCACCTAGATATCTAAATTTCTCCACACGTTTAATCTTTCCTTTGTTTGTGATCATCCATTCTGGCCCATCGCTGATGTTTGCCATGTATTTTGTCTTCTCAAAGGAAACCTGTAACCCTACTTTCTTAAGTGCCAACCCCCAGGAGCTCACATCTAGTGGGGCGTAGGTTAGCGACCACGGAGCCCCAGCTGAGTCCGGCATTGCTTCCACTTACTTGTGCCGCGCTCCTCTCCATCTTCTTTCCTGTCAACCTCACTTGGTCAACCCCGACGGTATTAGGGTATCCGAGGCTTAGGGAGTCTCTTCCTTTCCCGCCTTAATTGGCCCTTGTCTCATCTTTTCTGATACCCTCCTTCTGCGAGGGGTCAGCCATCTTTTTCTTTTCATATTATCTCCTGCCTTCTGCTCAAGGCCCTCAAGGAGGCAGGGTGTGTGTAGCCCCACCACTTCTGGTGCACCCTGAATGCTGCTACACCCTCAGGGGCTCACGGCTGGTGAGATCGGGAGTTGGCAACCCCGAGGGTTTCCTGAGCTGGGTCTGGTTTTCCCCCTTTTATCCCTTACCTCTGGGGCGGACCCTCTCCTCTTTCACTTTCCTATCTGCCTTTCATGGCCCTCCTTCCTTCCAAGTCCCTCAATCCGCATTCTTCGAGGGTTAAGGGCATTTCTTTACCCCCTGCCCTTTATTTGCCTTATTCTGCTGTTGTTTTCCATTTCTTCTAGTTTTAGTTATAGTTTACATGTCATTTTCATTTTCACTATCACCCAAACCACTAGGGGCCGATAACCTAGATGTTAGGCCCCTTAAAACCATTATCTTCATCATCATAATCATCATCTCAAGTGCCAAGTTTCTGCTGTTGAGTCCAATTTGATTCACCTGGGTGAAACTTATACGTCAAAAACCTATGTTATCTGGAGTTTAATATAGTAATATTTAGTTTATTGAGGTCACTCTGTAATGACTTACCGGATTGCGTTGTCGGATATTGGCAACAATTTCACTGGCCAGCTTGAACAAATTGGGACCGTTTGAACCTGCAGACAGAGAGAACAGACAACTAACATCAACCCCTCTGGTTACAGCATACAATTGCTAAAAGTCTAGAGTAGGGAGTCGCCACCATCCAAATCCAAATGTTGTACATGTTCCGATATCTTCTTCAGCGTTTAACATAACTAATATAAAATGGTTATCCTTACAATAATTTGATTAAATAAAAGCTCCAAATACGGTACTCGAATATAATTTCTTCAAAAATATTTAGAAGAAGTTGTTTTTAAACTGTGTCATTGAAGTTACGATGGATGATGGTGAAATTGTAGAGATTGATAGATGTCCAAGGTTAAAATCTCAATTCCCTCTGCCAATGAGGAGAAAATTTCCAACTTCTCCTGTCATAAGGTACGAGCTTATTTAATTAATTGATATTTTCTTAATTTTAATAGTTATCTCATGTTATGCACGGATAAAGTGAGCGAAGTGCTATGTTATGCCGAGCGGGGTGTGATGAGTCAACGGGTTACAGATAAGCTGGGCGTGCCGGCCGGCCGAGTCGTGAGAGAGACTCGCTGTTCTTGGGCTGAGTATTCTCTCAGGATAGTATTGATATCACGCCACGAGATGGCAGTTGGGTTTGAACTGCAGATATCTTCCCGCTCACTGCGTATCGCACATTCCAAAAACATTCAGTTGGTCACTACTTGCTTCACTCACTCAGCACATTCCTTCTTTCACTGGTTGCGTGTCGTCTGCTGCATTGGCTTGCGGGGAGACGATATACAGTGGAACGTGGCTAATTCGAACTTCTATAATTCGAAATCCTCCTTAATTCGATTTTTCTCTTGGTCCCTAGCATTTTATATACAATCAATGCTAAAAAATCGTGGTTAATTCGAATTATATGTTGGATAATTCAAAGTTTTTACGTGTAAAAAGCCGATCGGAAGCCAAACAGTTGGGCCAGGAATTCCTGAAAAACGATGTGTCATTGGCATGTGGCTCCTGCTCGATGGTTTTGCCTACATGACTAACAACACGCCTGCGACGCTCCTTCCAAGGTCCATGCCCAACCCCTCCCCCTCCTATTGTTTTGCAACGCTCCGCATCTCATAACTGATAAGTGTCATCCCATACACCTGTCTGGTAGTGCGTGCTGAGTGGTCTGATTAGACTTGTGGTTGTTGTTTAGAAGTTTAGTTTTGCTTGTGTTTTGTACAGAACTAAGATGTCGTCATCAGAGCCTCGGGTTCCATACAAAACTTTGACTTTGGCGGAGAAAATAGTGGTGATTAAAGAAGTGGAAAAGGGAATGAAGAAAAACATCTGAAATTGCAAAGGCTTTCGTGATTCCCCCAAACACGTTGTCAACATACCTAAAAAATAAAGACAAAATTCTCGGTTATGAAAATTAGAGTGGCAAAGGCCGAAAAAGGTTGAGGGAACCAGAAAATTTGAACTTGAATATTTTCTCTACCCTTTTCAAAAAACTTTCGTAATTCGAATTTTTGGATAATTCGAATTTTTTTACTGGTCCCTTGAGGTTCGAATTATCCAAGTTTCACTGTATTTAGGTTTGAAATAGGTGGGCCGCGCATGCGTACTGCAAGACCCCCCCCGCACCCTGTCACAGCGTGTTGAACTGCCATTTCCTGACGCGATAACAATAGTATGGGAAGGAAATAGCCAATGCAGTGAGTCTTCAGTTGCGATCTACAGACGAATGCTCGAAACAATTAACAAAATACAACAATATTTTGACAACAGTCACCAATAGGGGGCAGATTACCTCATGTCGTCTCAAAACTCACGAGTCTCAAAATTCACGAATTTCAAGATGAGGGTTTGTAAAAGTACGTTCTAACCGGTTTCTGTACCTGAGCCAGTCTCAAAACTCACGACATAACGAATAGAATATAAAGTGTGATCTCTTCTCCCTCAATAGCATGTACTGAATACGGACCGGGTTGGCACTCGCCGCTACGCAGCGCTACAGTCGATTTGAGATTGTTGATTTCCACATATGTTTATGTGTTTATGTGCGATATATTAGGTATATAATCGGTCGGAGTATTTTGGTGGTGTTCTGTGCAAACGTTTATTGATATACAAGTGCTTACACTATTACTTCATAGTATTAAACCTAAAATGCTATTGTAGGAAGCATTAACTGAAATGGAATGTAATTTCTTGTCGTGTGTTGACGTTAGCTTCGTGTGTTAATTTTATTGTTATTTAATGTAAGTAAACAGCAGTTTAGCCCTTACATTTTCATGAGTGCTTAATGTGAGTAGTGAAGATGCCTTGCTCTTTTGTACCAGGATGCAGATCTAGCTATGGGGACTGTAAAGAGGTCAGACGGTTTTTCAAACCTCCTAAAGATAAGGAACGTTTTATCAAGTGCAAAGGGGCCATACCAGGGAAGAATAGGGAACTTACTGAAAAGTCCTACATCTGTGATGCTCACTTTTCAGAAGATTTAATTGTTAAATTTGACAAATTTGTGATAGAAGGGAAGGAAGAACCAAGAACCAACTGGCGATTGAAAGACTATTCTGTTCCACATATATTTCTTAATTTGCCTAAGTATTTGTTCAGTATGGTGTAAATAAAAATGCTCTTGATGCCATTAAAGACTACTTCTGTGAAGAAAGGGACGAGAATAAAAAGTCAATGAGTTAAAAAAACATTATATGTACCGTAATGCTGAAGGAGGCGTGATCAGTTTTAGACAATAGCCTACTCTATGAAGCGGTCATGAGTATGCCTTCTATGTCTGTTTAATGTTGAGTTCTTCTGAAATGATGGTAGTTTACTGATTTTGGTGTTTGTGGAGTGAATTTTATGGTTATTATTGAATTTTATAGTAATATACGGTAAAGTTGAAAGTTGCGTTCGTACGGCTTTTTTTTCGTGTTGCAAGTCTATTAAGGGAATGTAACATGTGTAACAATGTGAAGAAATCCTTTCTGATAGCGAGTTAATATTTCCGTTCTTTTTTTTAAATTTACCGATAGCTGGCAAAACTAATTGCATTTTGAACTTGCTCTCTGTCTTCGCTTATTGTCGAAACTGGACTATTACAGGAGACGACTTATTAAATTATAATTGGACACAGTAAAGAGAGTGGAGATGTCGAACTTATTAGCGCCTATGAGGATATCTTGCGGTGTTTTAACATGCGAAACAGGTCGCTAGGTTTTAAAAGTCTCGTAAGCGACAATGCTAACTTACATCACAGATCGGAGCCAGCGCTGCGCTGCGGCGGATCAGGCGTACTAGGCCAGTGATATCACTTCTTATTCTATTCGTTATGCTCACGAACCAAGCCATAGCCACCAATAAGGTTATAGGTAGCCATGGCCAAGCCAGTTCATTGGGAAAAGGTCCATTGTTAGAGCCAGCCAGAACTGCTTGCCCTCTTGTAATTGGCCCCTCTCTCATCAAGATGTTGTCGTTGATTCCTTTAGGGGCTTTGCGACATCGTGGTCATGTACTTGGGTGTGCATGGAATTTGTCTGGTAACCCGCGTCACTGTGACGTCTCTACAATACAAACGAAATCCCATTCTAAAACTGGATGGACAAACATAGGTCGAAGGACAGTGTGCTCTCCGGAGTCGTGAGTTTTGAGACTGTTAATATAATGTTCATTCAGCTACTAGTCCATTCTCGTGAGTTTTGAGACTTGTGAGTTTTGAGACGTATCCGATTACCTCACTGTTCCGTAAAACATCAACAATCACTAATTGACGATTTTCTCTAGTGGTCAGAAACGAATGATGAATGATATGACCCGTGGCTCATGATCTCGCGATTGACGGTCACGTTAAACTACAAGCTTCCTTCCTTCCTTTGAATGATATGAAGTACGTACCTAGTTCAATTTGGAAACATTGCGCGAAATCTCTACCGGCTTCATCCCTGAAACAGGACATCAGATCTTGGGGCGAGCTCACCATGTTCCTTATGTCAGGACAGTTCTCCTTCACCTGCAACAAGCATTTCATACATGTGCCGCGGGGGAGGACTCATGAGGAGGGACCGGACGTGCATGCAATTATGCACTAAAAATGTAGAAAATATGAATTAAATATTGAAAAATATGCACTTAGCATTAAGCCAATTTTATTATCTCACTTTGTACATGTATCATTCACTGCAGAAAGAAGCATCACAATAGATAATTGCAAGTTTTTCAATGTTTTCAGGAGACAAATTACGTCAATTTTAATCGTTTTCAGTGCATAAATGTCCGGTCCCTAGCCATTAGTTGAATAATCACTATACATATAATACATAGTTTTTGGGCTAATGCCGTGTGAAATTCAATTAGATACCAGACGTTTCGAAGAAACCTTGCCTCCTTTTTCAATGGAATCAAACAATGTGGCTAAAGAAAGTATATCAATGAGATTACAAAAAAAATAGATAAATTCCTCTGTTCGTCACCAGAGAGCAGCTGCCAGAAATTACTGTATGGACCATGGTAGAACGGCGGACAGAGTAGTAAGTAAGAAGAAGGTAAAGGGGGCGGGAGGAAATATAGAGTCTCCTCGAAGGATGACGATGTCCAAATAAGGAAATAGGGGAGGGGGGGTTAGATGGATATAAGGAAACAGAGCCTGGATTTGATCTCCTTTTTTCGTCACTGGAGGAGTTTCCATCTGTTTTTTCGCCGTGGCCTGTATGACGTTGGGTATCGTTCAGATACGCTTCCCTTTTGTTTCTGTTTCCCTATCTCCATCTAACCCTCCCCCCCCCCCCTCTTTCTCCTTATTTGGACATCCTCATTCTTCGAGGAGACTCTATATTTCCCCCCCGCCCTCTTTACCTTCTCCTTATTTACTACTCTACCGACAGCAGTGGCTACGCTGGCTAAAGCGCAGCGTAAGGTCATGGGGCTAAGCTCTCTGCTGACTTGGTAGACGCGTGGGTTCGAGCTCCACCGTCAGCCCTCCTTGAAATGGTATTCCGTGGTTTTCCATTGTCAACACCAGGCAAATGCTGGGACGGTACCTTCTGACAGGCCACGGCCGATTCCTTCCACGTCCTTCCCAAGTTTCATTCATCTTCATCCATTCCAAATCTCAACCCGACGCGAATGTCGCCCACGGGCGTCGACTAGAAAGACCTGCACTCGGCCTCTCAGGAAGTCACACGAAAGAAAAAAAAAACTACTATGTCCGCCGTTCTACCATGGTCCATACAGTAATTTCTGGCAGCTGCTCTCAGGTGACGAACAGAGGAATATATCTAATTTTCTGTAATCTCATTGATATACTTTCTTTGGCCACATTGTTTGATTCCATGGAAAAACGTCTGGTATCTAATTTAATTTCCCACGGCATTAGCCCAAAAACCATGAATTATTTGTATAGTAATCCGGGCCTTGAAAGCCTTAATCTACACATTTGAATAATCACTATTACCTGACACCCACTGTTTTAATAAATACTTCCTGCTGCTCTTCTCTTTAGGCATTTTGAGTTAAGAGTATGCAGACTAAGAAAAAGTAACACATTAAATGAAGAAACTCCTCACAAAACTAACCCCAGGCTGCTGGCTGTCGAGATGGTGAAAGGAATGTTCCACGCCATTCCCTTCTTCAAATAGCCGGGCAGCATTGCGTAAAGTACGAGTACTGTCACCTCGTAATCTGTTGCTCAGAAAGTTGCTTACAAGAGATGTCCAACACGCAGGTGAAACCTATCTTGTTCAAGATGTTTTAAATTATAACTAGCTGAAGTATCCGTGCTTCGCTACTGGTCATAAATAAATTGAAATGTGAAGGTGACAGTTAAAACAGGGGATAGGTGAGGTGCTGCGCGGAGGGAGAGTTTGGATGGAACATTTTGTCCAGCTACATCGCTTGGCATTGACCTCGTTTTAGAGCACACAGTTAGGTTTTACTCGCGAACAGTTGGAGATACACGAAATGTGATAAGGAACATTCAGATAGAAATTTAAATTATAAACCTAGTATATGCCATCAAAAGTTTGCTATTTCGTAGCGTTATCTTTTTATTTGAAATAGAAATATGAATTTTTGAAACCAAAGGGTGTAGTGACATCACTTAAATGGTCGCCATCTTTAAATAGTGCAAAGTATTGAAATCAAAAGTTGCCTATATATTAACCAGGTAAATCAGCTACTTCCATGTAAAATTTCATGTAAATCGGACCAGTGGTTCTTTGGTGATAGAGTAATACACAGACACATACCATCAGTGTGAGTATGGATGTAGTTTTTGATGTACGAAAAACTTACAATATTATTTACTTAGTAATTTGAAAGTACCCATTTTTAAGTACAAAAGGAGCCTGGTCATGGCTTCTAATGATTACTATGAGAATTATTGGTGACGTCAGTTACCTGTAGGTTTGCTACGGTACTATATCTGTTGAGGGCAGTGAGGGAGGTACGTTCTGTAAAAATTATTTACTCTTATAGTCATGTCTTAAGTAGAAAAGAGGGAGTGTTCACTGCGTGGTTAATCATTTTAGGTTACTGTTTCATTTTGGTTGCTACAAATTATTCTGGATCTGTTAGTCTTAGTCAAGTCTTATCACAGTTACTGTATTCGTGATTTGTAATACAAAAGATAGCCGGTACAGGGTAACAATGTCAACAATTAAAACAATGCAGCATAAAAACATAAGGATTAATAAAACATAAATGTAAACATGTTAGTAGTAGAACACACCTTAACGGAGAGTATAACACAACAATACAATATATTGCGCGGGATAAATTAGCTTCGACGAAGATTGATAGAAGAGTAATTTTATGGATCGAAGAATTTTTGACGGGTCGTTCCCAGAAAGTGAAAGCTGAAGACCGATTCTCGGATGAAATTACCGTAACGTCGGGTATCCCTCAGGGCAGCGCAATCGGAACTTGGTTATTTTTGGCGTTTATAAATGACTTACCAAATGGGATTCGCAGTGACTGTCGATTGTTTGCGGATGATTGTGTAATATATCGAAAGATACATGACTCACAAGACAATGCAGTACTTCAAGATAACCTGAACCTGGTCTATAAGTGGGCGATTGAAAATAAAATGAAAATAAACACAAGAAAATGTAGTCTAATAAAAATAGGGAAAGTGCGAAGGCAAGATTTTCAATATAATATTGGCTCGGAAATACTTGTCGAACAAGATTCTTGCAAATATTTGGGCGTTCACGTAAGGAATGATATGCAATGGAGTAGTCATATAGGATGTGTAGTTTCTAAAGCTGACAAATCCCTGCACTTTGTATTGAGGGTATTAAAAGGAAGTAGTACCTCTGCTAAAGAATTAGGATATTTGTCACTTGTAAGACCTATTCTGGAATACGCCTCGGCGGTTTGGGATCCATATCAAGTAGGGCTTATAAATGAGTTGGAAATGGCACAAGAAAGGCCGCTAGATTTGTACTCAGTGACTATAATCCCATGAGCAGTGTGAGCCGTATGTTAAAGAAACTTGGGTGGGAATCACTGAAGGCTACGAGGAAGAAATCTCGACTCTGCGCTATGTACAACACGTAACGTATACAAATCAACCAGCATGGGGTGAGCTTAGCAAACGTATGGGAGAGCCCACTTACATGAGTAGGAGTGATCATTCTTTCAAAGTTAAAGGCCGACCACAGCGAACAAATTATGGTAAATATTCTTTCGTAAACCGTGCCATTGATAACTAGAACTCTCTACCTGCTGCAGTCTTAGAGCCTTTTCCCAAACATATAGGTGTGTTTATGAAAAGACAGACTATTTGTGTAAATACTCCAGTTTAATTGTTATTGCATTATGTATACTTATTTGTTATGTTTATCCAATTTGTCACCGGGGGACACCCCCCCCCCCAATTGCAAATGAATGAATGAATGAATGAATGAATATGGCCATGCCATTGTAGTCTGTAGAGTTCCATTAATTCCAAAAGGCTTGTTTCCAATCCAAGCTCTTCATGTGAAATAATATATTCAATCCAAAATATTGGGTGGAGGATGATAATTAATTTGAGCAATAAGGTACGAAATGATACGAAAGGTCTACACGAGTGTTTTAAATCGCTTATTCTCCCAGCTCGGCTTCATCCACGGACTCTGCGAGGGATCATTAATAATACTTTTATTGTAGCTAAACAGCCATTAAATACATTTAAATACACTATGTTTGCGCACCTGCGCCTTGGGTAGCATAGTCTTTTATGGACTTCATTCTTTTGCTGCATTTCTCTATATGGTAGCGTTCACATGTGTGTCCGCATAGTTGACATACACATGTGTCATCCGGATCATGGTATGCTTTATTTCTACAAATAAAATGGTGAAAACCATGAACTGACAGGCTTGTGAACATGTGCCTCATCTCAAAGCTAGCAGATGTCCACGCCCGGTCAACCATGGCCCCTGTTCCATAAAATTCCAGTGGGATTTCTTCTCTTTTCCTTCTGAGTGTCGTTAATAGGTTTTCCTCACCTCTTGGGCTAGGTAATACTAGAAGCGTTCTAAAGTCTTCAATTAGGAATGTTTCCCGCGCGAGGAGGTAGACTAGCCGTGATTTGGTAGTCTTGGAAACTCCAATAGCTTTTATAATGTATAATGATTTAACACTTTCAAGTGATGATAGATTCTTTTCAGTGAGGAAAGGCGATATGATTTCTATTCCGTATGTCAATATTGGCATTATTTTATTTTTAAATAACGCCATTGCTGTCTCGAGGTTGAGTGTTCTTATATATCTTTTATCGTGCATCGCCCGAACCGCTTGTGTAATTTTTTCTGTCACATGTTTTGTAAAGCATTTTGCACTTGTTTGTAGAGTGATGCCTAGGTATTTGAATTCTTTTACTATATTTATTCTTTTTTCCTGTATGAAAATTTCTGTTCCGGTCGGTATCATTCGTCTACCGTCGCAAGGATGGTGTCTGATAGCTGAACATACTTTGGAGCAGATACAACTGGGGATGGTGACTGACCGATCACCCAGGCGACTGCTAACTTGGGTCTAATTAATGAAGAGCCAGAGAAGGGATTTTGGAAGGAAGGTGACAATGGACCTGTCCCGGCATTTGCCTGGTGGTGAAAAAGGAAAACCACCATTTTCAGAACGGCCGACGTGGGATTGGAACACACGCTCTCCCGATGTCACTAACCTCATTGGCTACTTGGGCCCAACAATTCTGCAAAGGACTCCAGTGGATATCTCTGATAATACCGACAATTCTCATCACTGGTGAGTCGGGGTCGCTTCGAGCACCTGAAACAGGAAGCCAAATGATTGGGAACTAATTAATAATCCATGGGCAAATAAATGAAAAGTATGATAATTGCAAATAGTATTGCGGGGCCTGAAGCCATTTTTCAGTGTTGCCTTAGTAAACAAAAGTTTGGTGCTTTTCAGTCGGTCAACACGAATGTACCCAAAAGAGCTGAGTTATGCCCTAATCCTGAAATAAATTACATGAGATTAATAAAAACACTAGGATGACCAGTTTCGATCGTCATGTGATCATCATCAGATCCAGTACACTTAGGCTGTAAAATCTATGTTTGAAAATACAGGTGAAAATATTTACAAAATGTACAATTATTTAGTTGCAGTATTGGTGATGCAACTTGTCAGTGTAAGCTAGTTGTAGTATATATGACGTTAGGTGGAATGCTAAAATGGTGATAGAAATCCGGAATTTGTCTATTGGAATAACTAAATGGTTGTAAAATTTAACTATGGTTGTACTGTAATAGTACAGGCTACTACTTATCTGGTTGGATGTCTTCCGTTCTATAGCTGCGAGTAGTACCAAGTTCCCTCTTGGAGCAAGGTTCTTTCCCTTTCGGTTTGAATTCATTTTATTTAACTGCTCTATTATATCCTAATTTCATATTAACCTTGCAGTAAAATCACGGTACCGTACTTTAGTAGTATTAATTCTTGTATAAAATCTTGTGTTTAATTTGTGTTAGGCACCACTTATTCAACTTGAATATTACTCACCATCCTTGAAGTATTGTTTTAGTTGACATGCACTCAACACACTAACCAAGAATGGAATGGAACCCCCTTCCTCTTCCTTGCTTCTTCTCGAGATGCATCTGTCCACTGATTGGCTGTTCGTCTCTCCCACCTCGCTCAGTTTGAAGGTCTATTCTGACGTCATTCTGACTATATCCGTGGCCTCTCGTCAGCCCTAGATTCATTCTATTTCTCTTACTATCGTAGATTAACAGCATGTCGGAGGCAGCAGTAGATAAGGTCGGCTGCCAAGCGGGGGGTGCGGGTTCTTCCCCCCCTCGATTTAAAAAGAAAACGGCTAAGGTCTAAATCTTCACAGGGGCTCCAGTGCTCAGCAGCGTTCTCCGGAGATCTCAATTGACGTCAGAAAAGTTGGATGGCGCAGCCACGCGGTAGAATGTTGAAGCTGTAACATTGTGACTGGTGTGGTTTATTTAGATGGTGAAGCATTGACGTCGTGATGGAAACAGAAAGGAATTTGTCAAATTCGAGGAGGTACTGCTCTGTATACGGTTGCAAATCGTATAAAACGGGTACGAAATATCTTCACTACTTTCCTGTACAAAAAGTTCAGAGAGAAAGATGGGCTTCGGCGCTGTCAATTGGAAAACGTGTTACATGTTACATGACAGTGTGCAGTCTGCATTTTTGTGAAGACGACTTCTTTCCACCGGTACTGATGATTATTGATAGTTATTGTCTTTAATTTGTATTCACATGGATTTAGCTACATCAAACATACTGATAAACTTGTAGCCTATTACTTCTGTGCCGTACATAGAATGTACGGTAATCCACTCTTCGTAAACTTATTTTAGGGGTTCTTCCGATTGACAATAGCCGAATGATTACTTTGAACAGCAAGTATGTAGGTCATTGAAGTATGATTTGGCTTAAATTGTGTTTTTGGCTATGATCTCCCTACTGTTGAATTTAGTTAATTAAAATGTAAAATCTTAGTTTTAAGTACCGGTTTGGTGACCCATCATCCCAGGCAGGCCAGTAACACCTATACTACTCAGGCAGATAGGTCACTTAGCCGTAATTTTGAAGTTAAAGTGATATTAAGTATAAGTTACATATGCGGTAATGTAGCAGGAGACCGGATCGGCCTAGGCTATTCTAAGTTTAATTAGTTCCCATTTCAGGGTTTTTCAGTTTTGAGTGCGAATAGTTGGTTTGAAAGTTGTACAACAGTAAGGAGAGTATGTTTTGTATAGGTTTTAATTGGTATTATGGTTTATGTCGAGCTGAGGAGTGAATTTGGTTTGGCTTAAAGTGTAGTTTTTGATCTGTTCCGTTTGCTTATGACAAGTTCAAATGGAGACTCCAGCTTTGTTAAATATCTGTATTTTAAACATTTAATTAAATATATTGATAAAGAGGATGCCTCCATTTTAACTTGCCTGTGGCAAGAGATTAATAAATTAATATTCTTGCCTTTGAACAGCAAGTATGTAGGACAATATTTGCAATATTGAAGTATGATTTGAGCATCCCAAGTAACGCTTCTTTGAACCCAAAACATTCATGCAAATTCAGGGTTGCTTGATTCAATTTATTATCAGGGAGTCGTCCTTTGTGTTATGTGATATATATATATTATGAAATTAATAAAAACATCGATACCGCTAGGCTCCCAAGTACAGGCTTCATATAGGCCTATGTAACAGCAGACAGTAAATTAACTATCTACATGTGGGTAATATTTTTAACTGGTAGTAATTAGGCACTTCATTTAAATTGATTATAAAAATATGTCTATCAATGAAAGAAAATATGTAGTATTTTGCTATCATAAATAATTAGAAGCAGGCGCGGATTCAAGGGGGGGGGGGTCACGGGGGTCATGACCCCCCCCCAAACGGAGACCAAATTTTTTTGCAAACTCAAAAAACGAAAACACAATTACCAGACAAATAAAACTTAACGAATTTTAACTGAAAAACAGTTTTTTCTTCATTTTATTCAATACTGAATTATCTTTATTGGAATTATTATGTTCTGTTACAACTGTACATATTTACAACTTCAAACCTCTTGTATAATAACTATTAGTTATACAACAAAATCAACTCGTCTATTTTGTTTAGCAAACCTTGTGATCACCGAATCGATGTTTATAGTGATGTCACGTTGAATGTGCAGCAATGCACGGATAGGAAACTGGGACTTTTTTCGCACCAAACATTTTTGCCGACGTCCAAACCGCAAGCTTGGTTGGCAATTTAAGCTGTGACTTTCTCCCTTTGTCAGTACCAACTCGACTTGCCGAAACTCTAACGTACCTTCATCGTTTTCTCGAAGCTCGATGTAAAAGTTGCAAAACACGCCGTTGCAATTTGTACGAATGTTTTTGGTGCGCTAAACGCATCAAATTTCTATCCATGAAGCTTGCAAAAAAATTGGTCTGGTTTTGTACGTTTGGTTATTTTGTGATTGCGTTTTTAGTGATACCATTTTTCTTAACAATTTCGATTCTCTGACCCCCCCCCCCCGCCTGCCCCCCCCCCCCGCAAAGCCAAACTCTAGATCGATTCTCTGACCCCCCCCCAAACCAAACTCTAGATCCGCGCCTGATTAGAAGCCATAACAAACGCACACCCAATTACTTCACGTCACTATATCGCCGCCATATTGCAAACAGCTGACCGTAAGCTCCTCCCCCGTTTCGGACGTCAATAGGCTATCGCCTCAAGCACGTTACGGTTGTACCTTACTCGGCTACTCATGTTGCTCTCCTGATACTTGGAGGAAGCTCTGTCTTCATCACACTTACGGAATTCATGTCTGGCAATCCGGACCAACAATGCCACCAAAGAATGTCTGCCTATTGACTGTTTCTGCGGTTCTATTTCGGGCTATAAAACTGATAATATTTCTTAATGGAAACGAACTCTAGTTTTCTATTGCAATTATAAATATTCTACAGGTATCTGTGCTTCCTCATAACCAAAATTGTAGATGTAATCCTTCTAGTGTTCTGTCCAGATCGCTTCAAATGTGAAACAAGTTGTTCCGTGCAGACCTAAGTCTATTTCCATATATCCTACTTATGTTAATTGCCACTATCAACATACAAAATTTCAGTTTGATTGCTGTAATAGATTCGTAGATATTGAGAACCGACTAAATATTTCGGATGGTCGCCATGTTGGATTGTTATATGTACATGCCATAGAGTCATGTACCATTAAAGGAAAATTATTGCGTAGGTTCATTATCCAAACTTTCACTTTGATCGCATGATTACGACACAATTAATAAAAACTTAATTTTAAAATTCGCACAGCCGCCATCTTGAGGTTATGTAAACAATTGAACTATATTAGATACCAGTGCTTTACAATGCGTATAAAAATTTGCTGTACCAAGTTTCATTGCGTTTGGTTCATTAAATCACGAGAAAAGTCTATTTAAAACTTTCAAATTCGCTTGGCCGCCATGTTGGTTTTGTAGTTACCAGGTTTTTAAAAGTTGCATAGGTGAGCTTTTAGTAGTTCCCTTTATCACCGTACAAAATTCCAGGCTGATATCGGTAATATTTTCGGAGATATTGATTGTTGGTGAAATATTTCGCACAGCCACCATGTTGGATTGGTGAGACGTAACAAAATTTGAAGGGCGCGGTCGGGGTCGTCAGAAATAGTGATATAAACTTACTGAGTTTCATTGAAATCGCTCCAGCTGTTTAGATTTTATTAGGGGAGGACACACACACACGAATCACGCACATACGCACACCCAAACAGACACACGGACAAAAGGTGATCTCATAAGCCTATTTTTTTTTTCATAAATGAAAATAGGCTAAAAATACAAAATGTTTTCACACTTATCTTAAAAAAATAATTCGTAACTTCAGAAGTAAGAGTGATGTTTTCATAACAAAGTCACATAATGTTCCTCGGAACACGTTCTACATCCCTCTATAAATTCGTATGCCTGAGATCAAAAGTATAGGGACAGGAATAATGATCAAGAAATTTGAGGGTGTCCGTAAACTTTTGGTCGGACCTGTACTTGGATGTATGTGCGATAACCTGTATTCCTACGGAATAATTTGCCTTGAGGAAGTATGGAATATTCCAAGGAAAATTTACACCCAAGATGCCGCTATGAACACCGTCTTTTCGAGCACCGAATCACCGAGCTTACAATCGTGCAACATGACGCAATATGGCTAATGGCGAATGCTAAGCAACGTTAAGGAATACAAAGGGAGCTTCATATTGGAGTTCTATGCAGCCAGTAACCCAATTCGTATGCGCCTGGACCTCTTCGGTCCCTGCTGCAATCTGGTGACAACTTTTGACAGTTACACGCCCATTGGCTGATTTGGCCTTGTTGTTGTTGTTTCAGTCTTCAGTCTGGTTTGATGTAGCCCTCCATGCTACCCTATCCTGAGCTAATCGTTTCATATCTACTGAACCCTTTATCCACAGGCTGTATAAAGGATTCTAATAATTATTCATCATCTTTTGATACATTTCTACAGACAACAGATATGAGAGCCAGACGGTGTTGGGAAATATTGAGAAATCAGTGGCCAAGAGGACACAATGGTTTAAGCTCCTGTGGTATTTTAGGAAGAAGCATATATATTCTTGAGACATAGGACAGGTGCAACTTTTAGCGCGGAAGACTGCTTTGGCACACACATTATGGCCTGTTGCTAGGAAGGTTGGCGCCAAGAAGGAAATCGAATGCTACGAAGCAATTGGTCTATCATCATGTTAACCACTCCCTACTGCTGAAAAATATATAAAAGCGCGCAAAGACATACAAGAGTCTGGACCAATAATATCAAGACGCCTTGTTTTAGCGGCAACTCGGCTTGATAACGCACACTGGTAAATTAACGCGGGAGTTATCTACAGATTAATTCCACGATCGATTCGAGCCGGCTACAGCATAATCGTAACCTCCACACTGCTACGAACTCAATGATACCGATCGCATGCTAGTCTGATAATTATTATGGAATATTTTTTTAATAAATCCCCTTCAACACCTACCCTAGTCAGTTTCATTTATAAGGATCCAAGATGCTTGGAGGATCACCACTTATTTTCGTGCGTCTGAGGACGTAACGTTCATTCACTGCATATTTTCATGTTATTGAACATGGAACATTTTCGTCAAGTTATAAGTGTAACATCAGTGATTTATCTGTAGTCCCAGCACTATCAGTAGGGTCCAGTTCATCGAAATAATTCACCAAATAGACTGTCAAGGAATATAGTACTTGATAGGTGAATATAGTAGGAATTATATCGTGTGTGTATCTGACAAAACTTTATTTAATTCAGCACGAGATGACGTCTAAGAACGAGAACGGAACTGGGAACCAGCAGGACATTTGCCAGAAGATGTCGATGACCAGATAAACATCTTAAAGGAGATGGCTGCAGACGTTTGTCCTGGCGCTGTTTTAAAGGATTGAGTACCAAATGAATTTATTTATTTATTAATTCAGCTATGGTATTATGGGACATATTTTGTAGATATTTGTTTGCTTGTTTGGTAATGTAGATTATTAGTTTTTGTTTTACTGACACATTAAATATGGGACTAGCCGAGCGTTGTGTAATTTTTAAATATTGTGATTGTATTTGGTTCAACTTTACGGGGCGATACGCGGAGACCGTGCTCGCTTTCGCTTGCGTAAATCGCGGTCAAGCATTATTATTCGGAGGTATGCCTTACAACAAAATTGGAACTGAATTAATTTTGAGATTAAAAATAGAATTTGGAGGGTAAGATTATTTGTGAGTAGAATTTTATGACGGATCAGGATTATTTTTTTATAGTTGCTTTCCAGCAGATTTGAACGGGATGGCACTTTGCACCCGAGTTTTTGTTGTGTATTTTTGTTAATGTGTCAATGGACGCAGTAGTGTTGATCTGTTTTGAGCCGACCCAGTGTGTGCGTATGAGAGTCAGTCCAAGCTTTGGTGCGTTGTGTGATTTTTATAATGTGCTAGCGAGAATATATCACGGCGATTATTCTGTCTTGCTCCACATTAGCCCAGTTCATGACCTCGCGAGGGTGAACTTGTGGTATATATTTGTGTTTCTCGCCATCCAGTGGATGGGTGAGATATGTTGACGTTTCCAGAAGGAAACTGCACCGAGCTTGCGGGGCTGAGAGAGATATTTGTGGCAGTGGTGACTCATACAAGAAGGGCGCGCTCAAATCAGGTAACGTGACTTGTCATTAGTAACAGGCTTGCTTCCTGTACTGCAATTTAAGATGTTGTTTAAAATTTCACAAAAACCTGATCGGTTATAATGAGTGTTGATTGATTAAATGGGTGCTGTCCATAGTTGTAAGGGAGCTTCCGAAGTTCGTGTTTGTCTGGCGTTTTATATAAATATAAACATAGTTTTTCAGCCGTTAGGCTTGTATGTTGTTGTTGTTGGTTCAATTTTGGTGTTTATTTTACGCGTTCTTGACCCGTGTCAAGTTAGGGTGCGCGAAGCTATGTTCCCAAGTTATGATGAGAGCGTTTTCGGCCTATTTCTGGCATGCTCTTTTTGTGTTCATTTTGTGCTCCGGCACCAGTTAGGATCTCAGGGGGATTCTTCATTCTGTTTATATTATTAGATCTTGCATGTGTCAGTAGTAATTATAGTGTATTAATTAAGGGTGGGTCCCATAGCCGTAGTGTGATTTAAAAGATGCAACTCCGTAAGCAACATGACTGTTTCAGTTGTAAACGGACTCGCATCAGTACTCAATTTCTTATTAACGAACTGTACACCACACATTATATAAATTCTTGACCAGAGAAAAAATGGACTTGTATCCATATGTTGTGACGAGTGAGTTCTTACCGCTCAACTGCTTATGTTATGATTTTATCATTTATGTGAAGCTGCATTCACATTGTCTTGTTGTGACGAGCGAGTTCCTACCGCTCAGTATTATTATTATTTATTAAGGGGGTGAAAGTCAGGGAGGATTTCTTTTATTATTATTAGTATTATGCACATACCTTTCAGTCATTAAATTTCTTTTATTCTACTTGTTATCCATTTTATTTCTAGTATAGCTTCTGTCATGAACCTTTCTATTAATTAGAGCATGTTGTTTTTAGCGAACTTTGCTGTGTATCGCAGTCTGGACTGAACACGACCCCGTAGATGAATCTTGAGAAAACCATGCTTTATTGAAGAGTGCATAGACAAGCTGGCGCGCCAAGTGGGGGCTAGTTCGTTGCTAGTTAACTGCTGGAACACGGGGGATAGACAGCATAGATAAGCTGGTGTCATACCGTGGAGCGTTTCGTTGTTTTGGGCTTTTCTATCGGATCATAAACAAGCTGTTACCCTACATGTGGTGTTTCGCTGTTTTTGACTGTTTGAGATCACCGGAAGTGATATTTTGTTAACGTAAATACGGCGAATAGAAATACCGCCAAGAAAATGGAATATACAGTAGAATCACGAGTTTGCAAGTTATAATACGATTCACGTGTTGTTTATTGATGTAATTAGTAAAGTAATGTACGTGAAATCGGGCGCCCATTGGTTAAATATAAAACTAGATTTGTTTAGAAAGTCAAACTCATGAATATGTTAGGAGGCTGGTAGCTTTAAATGACAATTAATACTTTGTTAATTAGTCAGTGTTAACATCAGATCTGGATAGTAATTTATGACTGAATATGTGCGGGGTTAAAAATTTATTAAGTAAAGTTAGAACCATTCAGTGATGATTGATTTGCGGGAGTAAAGGGAATAAGTTTAAATGAACTGAATGTGGTCAAATGAGGTAAATGTATGTCAAGAATTATATATGTGTGTGTGTCAGGGAGACGTTTGCATGCCATACTCCTGTTTTCTCAGTGATATATATTTTTGTGTGTGATAATGGCGACAGTCTCAGAGATCCAGGCGATCATTGAAAGTGCTACGGCACGAACCCAGAAACTATTAAAAGAGCAGAGTGAAAAGTTAGACATTAAATTAGCGGAACAAGATGAGTCATTCCAGACTCAAATGAATGAGACTCTAAAAACACAATTATCTGAACAGAATGAGTAATTCCAGACTCAAATGAATGATACTATAAAAACACAATTATATGAACAGAAGGCACAATTATCTGAACAGAATGAGTCATTCCAGACTCAAATGAATGACACTATAAAATCACAATTATCTGAACAGAAGGCACAATTAATCGAACAGAGTGAGTCATTAGAAATTAAATTAATTGAACAGGGTAACTCATTACAAGCGCAAGTAAATGAAAATATAAACAAACAATTAGAAGCACAAGAAAGTAGAAATATGAGTCAGTTAGCCACATTATCTGCGGAGATGAAAGAATACACTACACAGCAGATGGTTCAATTCGCGCTTGATGTAAGTAAGAATGACGACAAACAGCTAGGTCAGATACAAAAATTAGAGGACACCTTCAACCGTAAATTAAATGATTTGGACGAAACTGTATTAGCAAAACTAGCTCAGATAGAATTAGCATGCACGGTAAATAACAGTGAGGTTAAAACAGCACAGGATGGTCTTGAAAAGCGATTTGATAAAATGGAGGAGGATTCTACGTTTATCCAGGGACAATTGTCAGCAGTAAATGAAAGCATTACGGGCCTGATAAAGGACATGGATAAATTAGAAATACAATCAGCAGAGCGATGGCAAAACCTAGAATCGGACCAGGATAATTTAAAGAGTACGATAGATGAAAATAATCTACGTCTAGAAGACAGGCTTGAGAAGATAGAATCGAATCAGGACACGAAACAGCAGATGGAAGAAAAACTGGGAGCGATTAAAGATAGCATCAGAAAGGATTGGCGTAAGATGAGCAGCGAATCTAAAGAAGAACGGTTAACAATCATAAAGACCGTAGGTGATAATCATACGCGCATTAAAGCACTTGAGGAAGAAATCAAGAGTAAAATGAAAGAACAGTCGGACAGAATCACAAAAGCAGAGTTACGTTCGTTAGGACAGAACACGTTATTTCAGACAGCGCACGCTAAAGATAAGGAAGTTGACTCAACGAGCCAGGGGGCAATTAGCGCGGAAAGTGGCCACGGACTGACAGGCAGCCCATTAACGACTAACACAGAAGGATTTCACAACAACATAGGTGGAACCTCTACTCCTCAACATGGCTATCAGCACCCTCAAGTCGTACAAGTAATTCGATCAAATGAATTTAAACCTAATAAATTCACAGAAAATTCTGGTGTCACATCGAAGGCGTATCTTAAAGAGATGGATCACTATTTTAATGATAATAATTTACCGCCCGCGCGTCGTTTAAGATTGATGGAACGATTTATTTCGGGAAATGTACTTACGTGGTTCTTGAGCTTCAAGTATACTTTCGGAGGGATGGATGATTTCAAGATTGCGGTCCTTAAAAAGTACTGGTCGGCTTCTTTTCAACAAAGCCTTAGAATGGAACTTTATTCGAGAAAATATCAGTCGACTCAGCAGACGAAATATTCAGATTTTTTTCGCTACAATTGTTGAAATTTCGGGATCTTGATCACCCTTTAGAAGAATCTGAGCTGGTTATGACGATTGCACGGCAGTTGCCAGTAAATGTTCAGCAGGTGTTAGTAGCAGCAAACGTGGACACAGCGGTTGGAGCCGAACAAATCTTACGTCAGATTGACGAGACAACATCTCACTTACAGCAAAGAGGGGGACGACAGCTGGAACTTGTAAACACAACGGAGGTGGTTAAACCCGCTCAAATACACACCAGGTCGCAGGCCACAAATACAAGTGAGTCAACAACACCAAGACGAGGTCACGAGGGTGACGAAAATAGGTCACACCAGCGTCATGAAAATAATAATGATAGACAGACCCAGGGCAACAATAGGTATCAGCAGCGAGGATACCAACAATGGAGAAATAATAGGAGAAATGAGGGACCCTACAGACGTTACGAAAATAACAGTAATGCTAATCGACATTGGCGTGAAAGGAGATATCAGAACCAGGGGGACTATCAGAATTATAGAAATGATTGGAATGACAGGCACGCCGAATCGCAGCGCTACCTGGAAGAACTACACGCTAATGGAGAGGACGAACAAAAACATTGGGAACATGCAATTAATAGGAGGTCAAATCCAGATACTGTTATTGAGGGGGCCGAGAGTTTATTGAAGCAGGAAGAACGCCAGGGAAATACGCGACAGAAGGATGATGGTAGTCGCGGGGGTTGTAAAAAAATCCCAATAATTGAAAAAGGACTCACCCTGAGAGAGCAGCAGCCGGATCGTGAAAAAGGATGGGTCGTTGCACACATACAAGAATGGATAGCTTTGCCGGAAGATTGCCTGGAGGAGATTGTAAAACCACGGAACGATGATATCAAACAATTACCTATTATTTATGCCAGGATTGGTGGAATTAACGTGAGATGCTTAGTTGACACGGGGTCACAAATCAGTCTTGTATCGGAGGCTTTGGTTCGCGATTTGGGACGGATTCAGTATATTCCTGTGATTCCAGTACCGCAACTCAAGGTGAGGGGCGTTATTCCCGAACGCACCGTCACTTGCAAACGTCAGGCATTTATAGAATTGGATATATTAGACCATATATTTGGACAGACTTTCATCATAATGGCTAAAATGAATTTTAACATTATTCTGGGTGCAAATTTCATTTGTGACTACCAGGCAGTCATAGATTTGCACAATAATACAGTCAGTTTTAAGGAGTTTGATAAACTGAAGGATGTGGGCTTACACATGGATGAAATCACTACAGGGAAAGACGTGAGTTAATGGGCATTGGAGGCAATAGCAGAGGAGACAGAAGAGGAGACACGAAAGGCGGAAGATGACCTTATAGATGTGGCTGTTGTGGAATTAAATGAAGAGAGTGACTCTCAGGAGATATGGGCCTTACTAGCAGAAGGAGAGGACAGCGATACTCAGTTTGAAGAACTATTACAGGAGCGGCTCAGTGACATACAACTAGGGGTTGAACATAGGAAGAAACTTGAGGAGATCTTATGAAGACACAAGGCAGTGTTTGACACAGTTCCAGGGAAGATAATAAACTTTCAGTATTCTATGCAGGTTGAGGATTGGTCCCCATTTCGAAGCAAATTATACCCTATACCAGAAAAACATCGGGAGCCGGTAAAAAGGATTATTGATGATATGTTGCAAACTGGAGTGATTAAGAAGACTCCTACACCTTATTTAAATGCGATTTTGGCAGTAACAAAACCAAATGGATCCATTAGACTTTGTCTAGACGCCAGAAATCTAAACACGCGCCTTATTTTTCTCGAGTATGACAGAGCGCCAATCATCAGAGACGTCTTAAAAGGATTTAAGAACAAGAGCATCTATTCATCAGTAGACCTGACGAGTTCGTTTCACGATCTCGAACTGGATGAGAAGTCACAGCTTCTTACTGGCTTCTTGTTCGATAATCAGACATATTGCTTCGTCCGCATGCCCTTCGGCGTTAAAACTGCTGGATGCGCATTAATTCAAGCCTTGGATCGGAACCTGACTGAAGAAGTGAAGGAAATGACGGTACGATATATTGACGATATACTCTTGGCTTCAGATAACATTGAGACACATATGGAAAATTTGGATAAGCTTTTGGACAACCTTAGAACTGCAAATTTTAAAGTCAACTTGAAGAAATCCCATTTCTTCAAGATGGAGATTTTATACTTGGGGCACATCACTGACCTGGAGGGAGTGAGACCAAACCCTGCGAAGATAGAGGCAATAAAGAATTTCCCTACACCAACGAGAGTGAAACATATCAGAGCTTTCCTTGGCGTGACGGGCTTCTTTAAGGAAAACTGCCCGGGATATACTGAAACCGTAGCACCTATGCAGGAAATTCTGAAGAAGAACAACAAATGGCTTTGGAACGCTGAGTGTGAGAAATCATTTCAAGAGACAAAATTATTACTGGAAAATTGTATCAAACTAGGTTATCCAGACTTCAACGGAAATTTAGTATCCAAGCGGATGCTTCCATGGTTGGTATAGGAGCAATGTTATACCAAGAAGATCCAGCTAACCTTCAACGTCGTGATTATTTAGCATTTGTGAGCCGCAGATTGCGTAAACACGAGCGCAAATATACGGTCACGGAACTCAAATTGTTGGCAATACTTCATGCGTTACAACAATGGAAACGAATTGTGTATGGTTACCCCATTGTTATTAGAACAGACCACAAAGCACTAACGTTCGTGTTCAAGACATCTATGGCTAGCGAGCGTGTGACACGTTGGTCCATCTACATACAACAATTTAACATCGAAATTGAGCATTGCCCAGGAAAAATGAATGTAATTCCGGATGTATTAAGCAGGAACCCCGAGCCTGATACCGAAGAAACAGCGATAGTACAGCATATTGAGTTAACAGCAAAGGACCATGCATTCTTGGAGGAATTACGGGAGATAAGACGAGAGCAGGAAGCAGAACCGTGGATGTACCAAATGATCCAGTACTTTAAGAAGGAATTACCAGCAAGAACCCCGGCCTACAGAGAAGCAAAAGCCAGAGAAGGAAGATATGTCTACCTTAACAATTTACTGCATAAATGGATAGATGAAGAACACACCAAATTACGTATCATGGTACCTGCATCATTACAAAGAGGACTTACTTGGCACATACAGGAAAGTTTTGGTCACGTGGGATTAGACAAGGCACAGGCGACCATAGGAGAAACGTTTACATGGCCGCGAATGAGGACTACCATTTGTTACGTAATAAAGACTTGCGATCCTTGTCAGAGGACGAAGCCAAATAATTACTTAATGAGGCAGTATCCAAGACCATTGCTAACTCAGAAACCCTGCGAGCTCGTGGCCCTGGACTGTTTCGGTCCAATCCCGAAAGGTAGGCGAGGTTGCCGTCACTTGCTAGTGTGTATTGATGTATTTTCTAAGTTTGTCGTATTGTGCCCCATTCAGAAAACTACATCTAAACAAGTACTCAGTCGTATTCGAAATAGAGTTATTCCAATCCTTGGAAAACCAGAGTTTATATTGTCGGACCACGGAAGCTATTTTACGAGTGCCGAATTCAAGAAAGGTATGGAGGACTTGGATGTAAAACACATGTTTAGTAGCATTCGCCTCCCTCAAGCTAATCCAAGCGAACGCGCTATAAAATGTGTTACTAAATACTTAAGGATCTTCATTCCCAATGAACATCACAAGTGGGTAGACAGGATCAAAGATGTAGAGACCTGTATGAATACAACTAGACATGAATCGACAGGCCAGATTCCCATGGTCTTGCACATGAACGAATATCCAGTAAGATCGTGGAGCAACATCATCGATTGCCCACAAGATCCCATGGTTGGTCATGAGTTGAGAATTGAGGGAACGAGAGTCCATATGAGAAACCAGGCGGATCGCAGATTACGTCGTGTCAGAAATAAGAGGTATCACAGAGAACTATTAGTCAACGAGCTTGTATTAGTACGGAAGCCAGCGACATCTGATCCAGAGAAGAAGGTATTTAGCAAGTTCAGTCCAAAATTTATTGGCCCCTTCTTTATTGTACGTAATCTTGGTAACAACGCATACAGAGTGAAAGAATTGAGTACAGGTACAATGTCTGTCTATAACGCGGCGAATTTAAAATTGTATTTTACTAGTGAACCTTGGTAACGAAGAAATAATGATGCAAATTGAATATATGGACGTCCTTTTTGCACATCCAACTATACGTGGGGTCAGTGAGTACGTCAGTTGAACGAGAAAGTAGGGAGCAGCCTGCTGTGGTCAAACACTAATGAGCTCTGACGATGACGACACAGCGAGAGAGCGAACGAGAGAGATGACACTGGAAAGGGAGATACGAGCCTTGGGCGATACATTGGGGAATGTATGAATGAATGAGGAAGCTGGAAGTAAACACGAGCGCGTGTTGACACTCCAACGACAGTGGCGGCTAGACTAAACTGATGAGAGGGAGATTTCTCTAGGATTGGCAGAAATGGATTACAGATGTTATGTGTTTGTAAAAAAATCGACTATTTGTTATGTTCGATTTGTTCCATGCAGGGGGATTGTGAACCCTTTATCCACAGGCTGTATAAAGGATTCTAATAATTATTCATCATCTTTTGATACATTTCTACAGACAACAGATATGAGAGCCAGACGGTGTTGGGAAATATTGAGAAATCAGTGGCCAAGAGGACACAATGGTTTAAGCTCCTGTGGTATTTTAGGAAGAAGCATATACATTCTTGAGACATAGGACAGGTGCAACTTTTAGCGCGGAAGACTGCTTGGGCACGCACATTATGGCCTGTTGCTAGGAAGGTTGGCGCCAAGAAGGAAATCGAATGCTACGAAGCAATTGGTCTATCATCATGTTAACCACTCCCTACTGCTGAAAAATATGTAAAAGCGCGCAAAGACATACAAGAGTCTGGGCCAATAATATCAAGACGCCTTGCTTTAGCGGCAACTCGGCTTGATAACGCACACTGGTAAATTAACGCGGGAGTTATCTACAGATTAATTCCACGATCGATTCGAGCCGGCTACAGCATAATCGTAACCTCCACACTGCTACGAACTCAATGATACCGATCGCATGCTAGTCTGATAATTATTATGGAATATTTTTTTAATAAATCCCCTTCCACACCTACCCTAGTCAGTTTCATTTATAAGGATCCAAGATGCTTGGCGGATCACCACTTATTTTCGTGCGTCTGAGGACGTAACGTTCATTCACTGCATATTTTCATGTTATTGAACATGGAACATTTTCGTCAAGTTATAAGTGTAACTTCAGTGATTTATCTGTAGTCCCAGCACTATCAGTAGGGTCCAGTTCATCGAAATAATTCACCAAATAGACTGTCAAGGAATATAGTAATTGATAGGTGAATATAGTAGGAATTATATCGTGTGTGTATCTGACAAAACGTTATTTAATTCAGCACAAGATGACGTCTAAGGACGAGAACGGAACTGGGAACCAGCAGGACATTTGCCAGAAGATGTCGATGACCAGATAAACATCTTAAAGGAGATGGCTGCAGACGATTGTCCTGGCGCTGTTTTAAAGGATTGAGTACCAAATGAATTTATTTATTTATTAAGTCAGCTATGGTATTATGGGACATATTTTGTAGATATTTGTTTGCTTGTTTGGTAATGTAGATTATTAGTTTTTGTTTTACTGACACATTAAATATGGGACTAGCCGAGCGTTGTGTAATTTTTAAATATTGTGATTGCATTTGGTTCAACTTTACGGGGCGATACGCGGAGCCCGTGCTCGCTTTCGCTTGCGTAAATCGCGGTCAAGCATTATTATTCGGAGGTATGCCTTACAACAAAATTGGAACTGAATTAATTTTGAGATTAAAAATAGAATTTGGAGGGTAAGATTATTTGTGAGTAGAATTTTATGACGGATCAGGATTATTTTTTTATAGTTGCTTTCCAGCAGATTTGAACGGGATGGCACTTTGCACCCGAGTTTTTGTTGTGTATTTTTGTTAATGTGTCAATGGACGCAGTAGTGTTGATCTGTTTTGAGCCGACCCAGTGTGTGCGTATGAGAGTCAGTCCAAGCTTTGGTGCGTTGTGTGATTTTTATAATGTGCTAGCGAGAATATATTATGGCGATTATTCTGTCTTGCTCCACATTAGCCCAGTTCATGACCTCGCGAGGGTGAACTTGTGGTATATATTTGTGTTTCTCGCCATCCAGTGGATGGGTGAGATATGTTGACGTTTCCAGAAGGAAACTGCACCGAGCTTGCGGGGCTGAGAGAGATATTTGTGGCAGTGGTGACTCATACAAGAAGGGCGCGCTCAAATCAGATAACGAGACTTGTCATTAGTAACAGGCTTGCTTCCTGTACTGCAATTTAAGATGTTGTTTAAAATTTCACAAAAACCTGATCGGTTATAATGAGTATTGATTGATTGCATGGGTGCTGTACATAGTTGTAAGGGAGCTTCCGAAGTTCGTGTTTGTCTGGTGTTTTATATAAATATAAACATAGTTTTTCAGCCGTTAGGCTTGTATGTTGTTGTTGTTGGTTCAATTTTGGTGTTTATTTTACGCGTTCTTGACCCGTGTCAAGTTAGGGTGCGCGAAGCTATGTTCCCAAGTTATGATGAGAGCGTTTTTGGCCTATTTCTGGCATGCTATTTTTGTGTTCATTTTGTGCTCCGGCACCAGTTAGGATCTCAGGGGGATTCTTCATTCTGTTTATATTATTAGATCTTGCATGTGTCAGTAGTAATTATAGTGTATTAATTAAGGGTGGGTTCCATAGCCGTAGTGTGATTTAAAAGATGCAACTCCGTAAGCAACATGACTGTTTCAGTTGTAAACGGACTCGCATCAGTACTCAATTTCTTATTAACGAACTGTACACCACACATTATATAACTTCTTGACCAGAGAAAAAATGGACTTGTATCCATATGTTGTGACAAGTGAGTTCTTACCGCTCAACTGCTTATGTTATGATTTTATCATTTATGTGAAGCTGCATTCACATTGTCTTGTTGTGACGAGCGAGTTCCTACCGCTCAGTGTTATTATTATTTATTAAGGGGGTGAAAGTCAGGGAGGATTTATTTTATTATTATTAGTATTATGCACATACCTTTCAGTCATTAAATTTCTTCTATTCTACTTGTTATCCATTTTATTTCTAGTATAGCCTCTGTCATGAACCTTTCTATTCATTAGAGCATGTTGTTTTTAGCGAACTTTGCTGTGTATCGCAGTCTGGACTGAACACGACCCCGTAGATGAATCTTGAGAAAACCATGCTCTATTGAAGGGTGCACTACATAGCTACCACACCTTACATACGAGGTGATACGCCCGAAGTCGAAGTATGTCTTCTTTCGGAGGGTAAGTTAAGCCGGCGATCCCATGTCATAGATTTATGGCATGTAAAAGATCCTTCCACAGACTAAACTTGTGTGATGCTAAATTGTTAGGTTAGATTTCGTTGGAACGCTCTATCAGAGTTCCAATGTTCACCACCAGGGATCATTGATATCTGGTGGCGAAAGTTTGAACAACTTGAAATTTAACGGAACTTGTAGCTCAACCTAAGGGTGTCCGATGGAAGCAGCTACAGACTCAGGCGAGCCGAACATGTCCTCGGACACTCCCGGCACTAAAAGCCAGACGATAAATAAATAAGGAGGAAGAAAAATGTTCATTGTTTTTCGTACCATTAATATTGCGATCATAAGCCTAGGACCTCCTATGTCGTGGAATCTGAACAACAGGACGTGGCATTTCACTTTGAAATTCTCACATGCATTAACCAGGAATCGAACCTGGTCTGCCTTGGTGAGAGGCAAACAGCTCGACCACTGTTCAAGGCACTTGATGGTTAAACCAGTATGAAACAAGAAGTTCCGTGACGAACTAAAGAGCCTACCTTTCTTAAAATTAAGATTCGTGCCAATGATTAATCTACAGTATATGAACCTATCTAGAATAATGAAGAAATTAAGTTAGTAATATCAAAATGTCTAATTAGTTTGAAATATACCTGGTATAATGTTGCCTAATAGAGCACTACAGTTGGCAGCCCTGGCGACTGAATATATTCTTAGTTCCATCTGTTAAGGTACATAATACAAAATTTGGTTGAAGTCCAATGGACGTTACATGCAGTTAGACATTGGATCTATCAGCACGCGTAAAAGCATGTTGGCAACAATGTCTAGCGTGTGCTGGTCAAAAATAATCTGAAATATTATGATATCTTGTTGTGCCAATTTTGGATGATATCCATTAGTTAGTATAGAAGTTACATGCATTTTAAAACTGGACTTATCAGCAGGCATAGAATCATGTTGGCAGCACTGACTTATATTAATTACTCCAAATTAATCTAGAATGTCAGGTGCTATACATGTGCACAGTATAGAGCTGTTGGCTTGCATACTTTCTGATATATTGATATTAGGGTAAAATTAGAGACTACATTTATTAACAGTTGGCAGCCCTGATTGCTCTTAAGAATACTTATAGTCAAATCTGTTATGTTACACATAGCACATACAAAATTTGGTTGAAATCCAACTGATAGTATAGAAATTACATGTATTTAAAAATTGGTCCTATCAGCAGGCTTAGAATCATGTTGGTAGAACTGACGTATATTCGTTACTCCAAATTAATCTAAAATGTCAGGTACTATACGTGTGCATAGTTTAAAGCTGTCGGCTTGCATACTTTCTGATATATTGGTATTTGGATTTTAATAAAATAGAGAGAGCAATTATTAACAGTTGGCAGCCCTGGTGGCTCTTAAGAATACGCTCAGTCATATCTGTTTATGTACATATATTACATACAAAATTTGGTTGAAATCCAATTAATAGTGAAGAAGTTATATGCATTTCAAAATTGGACCTATCAGAAGGCTTACAATTATTTTGGCAACACTGTCATTTATGGCCTCCTGGAAATTAAACTAAAATAGCATTATCTACATGTGTGCCAATTTTGGAATAGCTCCCATGCATACCTTCCAGGATATCCAACATGGAGCTCAAATTTCTAGTGCGTTTTTTCAGCAGTTGGTAGCACTGACATCATTTTCAATTATGGGCTTGAGCTATTCCGGTATACATCGTTACTCATACTAAATTTGGTTTCGATAGCTGCAACCTTTTAGGAGTTGATAGGAGGACACACAGCCAGCCATCCAGACAGACAGACTGACAGACAGACAGACAGACAGAAGGACAGACACACACACACATTTTCCCGGATCGATCACATAAGTCTACTTTTTCCTCATTTTGCAAAATGTGAAAAATAGGCTAAAAATCCACAGCCTGCTTCCAGTCGACCGACCGGTCAGGGAATGGAATGAATGAAGCCCCCACCTAGCGGCGAGGATATTAACTGTGCCGGCTGTCGAAGCCTGTCGCTCTCCCCTGGGGCAATGATTAAATGAATGACAGATGAAATTAAATGCGAGTGGAGGGTATTGCTGGAATGAAATTGTTACAGGGAAAATCGGAGTACCCGGAGAAGAACCTGTCTGCCTCCGCTTTGTTCAGCACAAATCTCACATGGAGTGACCGGGATTTGAACCACGGACCCAGCGGTGAGAGGCCGGCGTACTGCCGCCTAGGCCACGGAGGCTCTGGTTAAACCAGTATAAGGAATGGAAATAATGGAGTTAAAGCCCCATGACCCAGGTGAGAATGAACACGGCTTCAACTTGACCGGAGAAAAGGAAGGTGACTAGTCTTACCATTGAAGGAGCCCAGGAGGACCACCAGCAAGCAGGCTAGTTGAGCAGCACGAGACATGGCGATGTGAGTGACGTGAAGAACTGAGGTGCACTAATGAAGGAACTAGTCTTCACACGAGCCTAAGTACAGTAACCCACCTCCTACGTGTTACACAAGGGCCTTAGGTAACCCCAGAGGTACTGTATCTAGCTTCTGATAACAGCTGTGTCCTTCTAATAGTGTGGCTGATATGACGCAGTCAAGAACTTCAAAACTTGAAAATCGCTTTAGCCGAGTATATCTCCCCCCTTTAAACTCAATTATTCGAACAACCACGTATTAATCATCTGCTATTCAAGGCCCAAACGGTAATTATCATCGTGAGCGTGATATCTCGGTGAGGATTTACCCTTGCTCTTTCTCTCTTTATTTGGCACTCCTTATAGATCTATTTACTGGCCGCTTACCAACATCTATCGTGCTATTTACAGTATTTTACAAGAAACTCGCATTTTAATATAGACTAGATTACAAAACTATTACAGGCATCAACTTCTAATTGCGTCCTTATATGCCAAATAGATTCATTCCGGCCCCTGAAAATTGTTGCTTCCTCGTATAAAATTCTTTGCAGTTTCCGATGATCTATTGTCTAAAAATGATTCAAACAAAGTTAAAATGAGTCCAAATTAATGTTAGTGTTTGAATAAAAGCTTAAATTGTCACGATTGCCGAGGATTTCATTCATTTGAAACTATATTAGAAATATTTGTAGTCATTAATTCAGGTAAGAGTAAAAATAAAATTATCTGTTGTATACAGGTCTCCAACATTCTCATCAAGGATGTAGGTTAGTACATTAATACTGATCACTTATAAAAGAAAGATTATTGGATCCAAATGGCTGCTTTATAGAATCTCTCAATTCAGAGTGGATGGAAACTAATTGTACAAACTTGAGGAGGTGACTAGCAAACCCGTGCGAGAAATGTCGCATGTTCATAAACCACACTTTCCCCAATAGGTTTAGAATGAGAGACTTAGGGAGAAAGGTTATGTTTTTATTTCAACCAAATTATTATAGAACACTATTTACATTTCAGGATAAAAGAAAGACCTCAGAATATCAATATGACATGAAACAGGCGTCACAGAGGCCAATGGACAGCAATTATGGGGCGTATGTTCCTACACCAATGGTGTTTGCAAACCGCACACTTCGTACATTATTTTAAAGTAATTTTTTAAAGAATGTATAGATATTTATGAAATTATAGATCAATAAGTCACTGCTAATGGCTATTCTTTTTCATTTGAATGCTCATTTTTCACGATCGGTCTCTTGTGAGCGCCGTAGGAGGGATGCATACTACTGAAATAATATATATGATTCCTGGAAAGAAACAAAAGAGCTCATTTGAACATGTATCCGGAAATTGTATACGGAATTTTCGAAGACGCTTTTTAACTGGTTTCTTGTTGTGCAAATAACACTCGACCAAAAATATGCTCTGCTCCGTAGTACACTTAGCCATCGTAATAATAAGCATTACAACACACCGTACCGTACCTTGAACGTCCAATATTTACTAGCAAACTGAACGAGAGCATTGTGCCAGTAAGAAATTATACATGGCGTATTTAGAATATACATTTGTCCTTTCGCATTTCAGGTATCTAAGAAATGTATTTTGTATTAAGTCAATTTTATCGTTGACATTCGCACATCTTGGGTTCCAAACTATTGAGCCATATTCAAGTCTACTACTTACGACAGCATTATCCAATTTTTAGCCTACTTTCGATTTTTGCAAAAAATGAAAGTAGACTTATGAGATCACTACAGGGCGAAAACAAGTGTGTCTGTCTCTGTGTGTGTATGTGTGTGTGTGAGTCTGTGTGTGTGTGAGTGTGTGTACTCTGAATGTCTGTCCCCCCCCCTATCAATTCGAACACGGTGAGCGCAAATTGAACGAAATTTGGTACAAAGGTAGCACTAGCAAAGGACACCTCAGTGTCATGTTTTATGTCGCCGCCATCTTGACGGAAACGTAATGGCGGCCACACAAATGTTCAAAGCTTAAATCAAATTACGACTAACCTAATCATCCGATCTCTACCAAATTTTGCAAAAACATACCTTTATGGAGGGAGCATCCTTTGACAAATCTAATAGGTCATTAGCCTAATAGTTTGCGGATGGCGGCCATCTTTGTGTCAAAATCGATTACCCCTATTAATTCGAACACGGTGAAACCGAATGGAATGAAATTTGGTACAGAGGTAGCGCTAGCAAAGGGCACCCTAGTGTCATGTCTTATATCGCCGCCATCTTGACGGAAACGTAATGGCGGCCACCCAAATGTTCAAAGCTTAAATCAAATTACGACTAACCTAATCATCCGATCTCTACCAAATTTTGCAACAACATACCTTTATGAAGGGAGCATCCTTTGACAAATCTAATAGGTCATTAGCCAAATAGTTTGCGGATGGCGGCCATCTTTGTGTCAAAATCGATTACCCCTATTAATTCGAACACGGTGAAACCGAATGGAATGAAATTTGGTACAGAGGTAGCGCTAGCAAAGGGCACCCTAGTGTCATGTTTTATATCGCCGCCATCTTGACGGAAACGTAATGGCGGCCACCCAAATGTTCAAAGCTTAAATCAAATTACGACTAACCTAATCATCCGATCTCTACCAAATTTTGCAACAACATACCTTTATGAAGGGAGCATCCTTTGACAAATCTAATAGGTCATTAGCCAAATAGCTTGCGGATGGCGGCCATCTTTGTGTCAAAATCGATTACCCCTATTAATTCGAACACGGTGAAACCGAATGGAATGAAATTTGGTACAGAGGTAGCACTAGCAAAGGGCACCTCAGTGTCATGTTTTATATCACCGCCATCTTGACGGAAACGTAATGGTGGCCACACAAATGTTCAAAGCTTAAATCAAATTACGACTAACCTAATCATCCGATCTCTACCAAATTTTGCAACAACATACCTTTATGGAGGAAGCATCCTTTGACAAATCTAATAGGTCATTAGCCTAATAGTTTGCGTATGGCGGCCATCTTTGTCTCAAAATCGATTACCCCTATTAATTCGAACATGGTGAAACCGAATGGAATGAAATTTGGTACAGAGGTAGCACTAGCAAAGGGCACCTCAGTGTCATGTTTTATATCGCTGCCATCTTGACGAAAACGTAATGGCGGCCACACAAATATTCAAAGCTTAAATCAAATTACGATTAACCTAATCATCCGATCTCTACCAAATTTTGCAACAACATACCATTATGGAGGGAGCATCCTTTGACCAAACTAATAGGTCATTAGCCTAATATTTTGCGGATGGCGGCCATCTTTGTGTGAAAATCGATTCCCCCTATTAATTCGAACACGGTGAAACCGAATGGAACGAAATTTGGTACAGAGGTAGCACTAGAAAAGGGCACCTCAGTGTCATGTTTTATATCACCGCCATCTTGACGGAAACGTAATCGCGGCCACCCAAATGTTAAAGGCTAAAATGTAATTACGACCAACCTAATAATCTAGTCTCTACCAAATTTTGCAACAACAAATCTTTATGTGGGAAGCATATTCTGACCAAACTGCTAGATCATCAGCCCAATAGTTTGCATATGGTGGCCAAGTATGTGTGCAAATCGATTCCCCCTATCAATTCAAACACGGTGAAACCGAATTGAATGAAATTTGGTACAGAGGTAGCACTAGCAAAAGGCACCTCAGTGTCATGTTTTATATCGCCGCCATCTTGACGGAAACGGAATGACGGCCACCCAAATGTTAAAAGCTTAAATCAAATTTCGACCATCCTAATAATTTGATCTCTACCGGATTTTGCAACAACATGCCTTTTTGTGGAAAGCATCTTATGACTGACTACAAGGTCATCAGTCCAATAGTTTGCAAATAGCGGCCATGTATGTGTGCAAATCCATTCCCCAGATCAATTCAAACACGGTGAAACCGAATTGAATGATTTTTTTTACAGAGGTAGCACTAGCAAAGGGCACCTCACATTCATGTTTAATATCCCTATAGCACGTTGTATTTCAACAAGCTACAACAACCAACATTCAATTATACTCCTTCAAAAGGACAAAGAGTTATAACAATAGCCATGCATTTAGGAGAAAGTAGGCTATATGTTCTTTACTGAACATCTTGTTTAGTATTCAGGATTGTAAAATCATATTATAGATCCCATCATTTTGTATGCATCTCGAACAATTTGATCGATATGATGAGAAAAGGACAGCACTGTACCAAAGTATACACCTTCAGAGGTGGCTTCTGAAATGGTGGCGTTTTCTATCTGATACTTAAACTCGAAACTTTGTAAGTCTTATAAGTGGGTCGTTCCCTCTTGACCGGTACATAATATGTTCGCAGTGGTGTCTCCACTTCATGCCGTTGTGATCAATGTGTCCTCAGCAGCGCATGTGCATATTCAGTGCTCTCAGTGTTCTTCACAAATTGTCTTGGTCAGGCAGGGGTGCAACTTCATCAACTTAGAACAACAGCTCTTGCCCTAGTATACCCAGTGGCCGAATATTGCTGTCCTGTGTGGTTAAATAGCGCTCATATACAGAAAATTGATACTGAGCTGAATGATACTAGAGGACTATATCAGGAACCATCCGATCTACACCTCTGGATTGGTTACCAGTCCTCTCAAACATTCCGCCTCCTTACCTCCGTAGACAATTGGCACTGACAAAATAATGGGAAAAATACTGTAAAGATCTTTCATTACCAATTCATCAGGACATTTTTCAACCACATCTCAGATTAACATCTAGGAAACCTCCCTGGTTACTAAGTGAGATATTGGTTCAAGAGCAATTTAATGTTTTTCAAGCATAGCGCAACAACTCGGTTTCCTCGAATCCAGACAAATATCATCTAATTCTGGATCCAACTCAACGCCCCCCTGGTTTCAACTTATCCTAAAAAAATTGGACGTCACTAAATTGACTAAGAACCCGACATGGTAGATGCCAGTATTGGAGGCATAAGTGGAAGATGATCGACAGTCCAGCCTGCGATTGCAGTGAAGTGCCACAGACGGTTTATCACATTGCCATGAAATGCCCAATAAGGAGGCTCAGTGGGACGCTACAAGAAATACATGAGGCTACAGATGAAGCAGCGAATTGGTTAAACGCTTTGGACATCCATTTGTACTGCTTGTATCTTTTTCCCTGTCAAAACTTTTGTGCATTTTGTATATACTAGCAATTAAGTTTTTCACCCTATTTGTAACATATGTATCCTTTATACCATACGAAATAATAATAATAATAATAATACAAGGTGTTCTACTCGGGCTTTTAGAAGAATTCTCACGCACTTACAATCGGCCCATCTATACCAGGTGGCATTTGTTTGTATTAAAATCTAAAAAAAAAAAAAAAAAAAAAAGTTTTGTTGGAACTTAGAATTTTTTCTACATCTTGTTGGAGCAGTATACAGTCCCCTTATTATTGAATCCCGTTAAACCATTTTACGCCATCAGCAAATAACAATATATTGGCATATATAACACATGCCAGGAGATCTTTAATTAGAATTTAAAATAAAAGAGGTCCAAGCTTCGATCCCTGAGAAACACCAGATGGTATATGGAATGGTAAAGAGATTGCTTTTCTGTATGATACAAATTGTTGCATGTTACTTAAGTACGATGATCCACACAGTTTAAGTAACCTTGCTTAGAATTCGTAATAGGTCATTTTCCTAAGTAGCACGTCATGATTACCTCTATGAAACGCTTTCGACAATGTATATATTACATCGACCTGAGATCCTTTACCTGAAGCAAATGAGAGTGATGTGTGCAAGTCGTTAGCTTGGTTCATGTTGATCTTCGGGAGATAAACTCATGCTCTGAATCGTGAATTAAATGGCGTATATGTCTCAATATGTGTTCATGTAGTGGTTGATCGTAAATTTTATCTGGGGCAGAGACAATTGTTGCCGGTCGGCAGTTAGGAATTGCTGATTTCTTAGTCGACTCGTAAATAGGACTGACGATAGTAAGTTTCCATGTCTCTGTAAATTTCTCTGATTTAAATGATAAATTAAATAATAATAATATCGTATGGCCTCGGGTGCCGGGTGCAAGCTTTGTTATTTGACACCCAGAGGGTAGCTTAGATGTGGAATTTCGTTGTTCCTTGACTATGAAAGTCAAGGAGGTTAGATGTTAGATATCTAAGCTCCTTGAACACTATAGCGCTTTCTAAAAAAGGAAGCTTGTAGTTTAACGTGACCGTTAATCTTGAGATCATGAGCCACGGGACCTCCTTTTTACGTGGAATCCGAACCACAGGACATGGCACTTCACTTCGAAAATCTCACATGCATTGATAGCGCTTTCTAGTAGAGAAATGAGGAACTTTGTGTTGGCGGAAACTCCCGAGATTAATTTTGCCATTATAAACTCGGCCTACTGAATTCTAATGGGTTCTTTGTCATGCCAACATCGTATGACATGCGTACCGTATTTTTTCCGCCTTTCAAAAATCACTTACCACGGCCAGGAGCGAACCTGCAATCTTGGGGTTAGTAGACCGACACGATATTCACTCACCCACCGTGGCAAGCTATAAATTAAATATGCTAGAGGGTAAACTAATATTCCCCCCGCAGCCTTTTATCAAATATGCAGGAATATGATCAGGATCTGCTGCTCATTTGGGTCTTATCTGACGTAGTGAAGTGATAATATCACTACGGGATATCTCATTAATTAAATTTGCGATATATTACTAGGCTATCATGCGTTAAAATATATTGGATCCTATTTGGCAATATGGGCTACAGAAGAGAAATAATTCGCAAAGTCAACGGAGATAGTGATCCTATCATCACTTAGTGTGCAAAATATGCCCTGAGATGTATAACTATACATATTTACAGAGTCTTCGAGACTACCAACTGCCTAGTAATATTCTGAGAACATTTGAAGCTCAGACTTAATATCGTGGAATCTGTTTACTTTACATGAACAGTTTTAAACTGTTATGTCATAATACTGCAGATACAATTTGAGCAACACATATGTGACAAGGATACCAAAATAATTCTATGGCCGTTTATTCCACGCATGATTAACTGCATGTAACTTCCTTACCATTTAATATTTTCTGCAAATAATTCTATGCAGGTTTATTTTACGCATGTTTAACTTCATGTAATCCTATGGGTCTAAATGAATTCTGCAAATTTTGTATATACTGTGTATGCCAAATGTGCATATGAGGGGTCTAGATGCAAAATTCACATTCTCCACTCTTGTTCCAAATTGTTCCTAACTGCACATGACTATCTTAGTGCTGAAAAGCCAAACTCACACTATCCAGTGGTTTTCAAATGCCAAAAACTAAATTTAGATGCAAAACTAACATTCTCCAGACTGTTTAGTTGCAAAGAGCACATTCTTCCTGATGGCCAATCACAGGACAGCTTCTGGTCATGTGACTTTCTACAGCTGCATTATTGTCTGTTCAACTCGTAACCTCTACATACTAAATAAATAACTTAATATGTGCATTCCAACAATGCAATTGGTTTCATTTGTCTACATTTTTCACAAACTTGGCCAACTTGTCCAATGTTTTGTCTGAAGTAATTAATTTTGTTTAGTGTCGAATATAACATTCTCCAACTTGTTGAGATACAAAACTCACAGTCTCCGATGTTTGGATGCAAAAGTCACAATCCCCAAAATTAAAACCTGTTTTACAGATACATTAATATAAATAATGAAACGTAGTTTATACAAGAAGGTGTAATTAAGTATAGCCAGCAACAAAAGCAAAGTCTCTTAGAGATTCCATTAGTTACATGCATTTAAGAAGGTTTTTTTAGTTTTTGTAAAATTAGAAAAAGTGGAGAACGTGAGTTTTGCATCTAACCCCTCAAATGAACAATCAAATCATGCTCTTTGTGTGGTAGAGCCCTGTACTCTTAACGGAAATCGTTTTAAACAGTACTTCATTAGGTCTATTTTGAGCATACCTTCCATGCCAATGTTACCAATATAATTCCGTGAAAAATGATAAAATTCTATATTAGTGAATCTTTGGTGTTGAGTTTTAATGTTAAGAGTTGTAGGTTCTTTAGATCTACATAAAACTTTTGTTTTAATTATAGTAACCTAACTTGTTATTTTAGCAGAAAATAATTTTAAACTTTAGCATTGTGAACACCGTCAATGATATCCTTGATACCGCTGTAGCAATTAGTCAATACAACATTTTGCTTTAACCTAGATTATGCTTTGAATGTGGGGCAGATGACCTCGTAGTTTCGCCCCTTGAAATCTCAATAACTAACTAATTAACTTGCTTTGAAAGTCAAAGAGGAATATTTTTACGTCTAAACCAAACATCGCAAGACGAATAGGACTAGTGTTATTTGGGATGATTCTAGCACATACACACATAACGCTGTTGAGTACATCCTGAGAAACTCTGGATAGAGAGTGCCTGAAGGCGGTTAGGTGAGGCAAAGGGAAGATAATATACATTTTTCTCACATATGTTAGATTGGTGAACAGGCTTGATATAGCCAGTGTATTACCGCAACATTCCCAACATGGCTATGTTCTTATCGCTGATCTTCAATCAGTTGGCAGTCAAAGTGAAAGGTCGTGTTTTTCCCGAGCTCTCAGGTGTGCTGGAATGGGTTGTTCTCTGGAGTGTTATCGGGCGAGGATCGGGCTGTGGTATGCGAAGGGTAGTCGGGATTTCCGGTGTTTGTGTGTGCGTACGGGACCTAGTAACTTGTGGTTTCTAGCCCTAGTGATAGCTGCGTTGTTAGTTATTGGTGGAGTGGAAGTGAATCCAGGGCCTGTTACTCCAAATGTGAATCAGGCAAATGATCCAGTGTCATCTTTAAAGTGTTCGACGTGCAGTAAAACATTGAAGAATGGTGTTGAGTGTGGACTATGTGAGAAATGGTTTCACTTCGGCTGTATTAAGGTCAAGAAGGAGGATTGTGATGTCGGAAATTGGTTTTGTAAAGTATGTGATACGCCGGACAGTTTGAGGATGCAAATCAAAGCAAGGGATCAAATAATACAGGAACTTAGAGCAAAGCTTCGTGAATCAGAAGAAACGGTGAAGGATGTGACTGAACGGCTTTCTACTGGGATCAGTGTGGAAGAGGGCGTGCAGGAGCAAACTGAGGATGACGTTATCATAATGGGTGATTCTATGATACGATGGAGTGCGAATATCTCGAGGAAATCAGGTGCGAAAGTGCGGTGTTACCCGGGGATTAAGATTGACCAGCTTGCCCAACAAGTGGAAGAAGCAAATGTAGAGGACTGTGACAAAGTTAAAGTGTTGTTGCTCCATGTTGGGACGAACGATTTGAAGAAGAGGGCTACAGCTGATTACATCATGGGGGAGCTTTACGAACTAGGCAGAAAAGCTAAACGCAAGTTTAGAAATGCAAAAATTATAATGAGTGGCATTGTTCGGCGGGTAGATGTTCCGTTGAGGCGAGTTAAGACTGTAAATGACCGCATGGACTGGGTATGTGCACAACTGGGATTAGTGTACGTAGAAGCTGACTGCTGGATTGGTGGCCGTGACTTCGCCCGAGACGGGCAGCATCTAAATCGACGGGGCGCTTTCAATCTAGGGAGCCTACATGACAGGGTCATCGGTTCGTGCCGGCTTTTGTGAGGAGGAGCAGGTCCAGAGGTTGCCAGCCGATGGGAACAGAAGGAGCTATTTCGAGATATTTGCTGCGGAGGTAAGACTCTAAGATTACTGCAGGTTAATTGTCAGAGTTTAGGAAATAAATTAATTGAATTTTGGAATCTTGTATAGACGTATTCTCCGGACATTGTCATTGCAACTGAATCTTGGTTATATGAGGACATAAATAGTAGCGAAATAATTCAAGGGACCTACGAGATGTACAGAAGGGATCGGGGGAAGCGAGGTGGTGGGCTATTTATTTGTGTGCGCGAAAATATAGCTAGTTTCTTAAAGTGGGCTGATATGGATCATGAAATGTTATGTGTACAAATTTCGGATAAAGGAAATAAATTCCCTCTTCAGGTGATAGGGGCGTATAGAGCACCGAAAGATAACCTTTCTCTCCTCGAAACACTGTATGATAAAACTTGTACGGGTAATGCTATGAAAAAGAGCATAATAATTGCTGGAGATTTAAACCTCCCCAAAGTAGACTGGTCTGGTGAGTCAACTAGCTGTGGTCAGGCTCAGAGCGCTGCAAATAAATTCTTAAGGGAGGGGGGATTTTCCCAAGTAGTTGACTTCCCAACTAGAGACAATAATACCTTAGATGTTTATCTCGTAAGGCCTGTAGAGCTGTATATTAACTGTCTGAAAGTACCAGGAATTAGTGACCATTCTGGGGTTGAATTAAATATTAGATATGGTGACATTACAAAATTAGACTCTGATGTAGCAAAAAAGATCATATTCCAGTATCGCAGGGCGGATCAGGGCAAGTTTCAGGGGTATTTGAATGAGCTATTTGTAGGATGGGCATCGTAAGGAAATCACATTAATATCCTGTGGACTAACTTTTTGAAAATTTTAAATAGCGCTGTTGATAAATTTGTCCCATTTAAATTGCTGAAACAAAACCCAGATCCTGAGTATTACACACGAGAAATTAGGAGTCTAAAACGGAAAATTAGGAAATTATACAATAAAAGACATGATAGTGACAAGTATATGTTGAAATTTAAGTCCTTATCAAGAGAGCTCGTCTTAAAAAAGAGGGCTGCTCATGACAGTTATATGCAAGGTTTACTTGGTTCGGGAGGTGATGGGTGGAAGAAATTTTACAGTTATGTTAGGAGAAGAAAGGGAAATTCAAATAATTTGTCGATGATAATGTCCGGTGACGGTAAATTAATTACTGAGAAACAGGCCATTGCTAATGAATTAAATGTCTTTTACGGTAGTGTGTTCAATAAATCCAATAGCTGTGTGTTTGACCTTAACGACGAATCAGGGGCTCCCCTGTTCCAAATAAACCAGTCAGCAATTGTAAAGCTAATACAAAAACTACGTTTCAATGTATCAAAGGGTCCTGATAATATTGTTAGTGAAGTACTTAAACTAGGAGGTAGGGCCATGGCACGATACTTGGAGGTGATGTTTAATGTGTCCATAAACAATCCGCAAATCCCAGATGACTGGAAAAGAGCTACGGTAGTCCCAATATTTAAGGGAGGGAGCAGAATTAAATTGGGCAACTACAGGCCGGTTAGCCTTACGTCCGTCGTTTGTAAACAGATGGAGCATCTCATTTGCGACTACTTGAGGGAACAGTGGGAAACATTATCATGGTTTAATGATAGGCAACATGGATTTCGGAAAGGTTACTCATGCGAGAGTCAGATGCTATCACTTTTTCAAGACATTAGCGAATCGTTAGACCATGGAGTTTCAGTCGACGCCGTGGTTATAGATTTTGCGAAGGCATTTGATGTCGTTCCGCATGACATGCTACTCCATAAATTAGCTTCGACGAAGATTGATAGAAGAGTAATTTTATGGATCCAAGAATTTTTGACGGGTCGTTCCCAGAAAGTGAAAGTCGAAGGCATATTCTCGGATGAAATTACCGTAGCGTCGGGTATCCCTCAGGGCAGCGTAATCGGAACTTTGTTATTTTTGGCGTTTATAAATGACTTACCAAATGGGATTCGCAGTGACTGTCGATTGTTTGCGGATGATTGTGTAATATATCGAAAGATACAAGACTCACAAGACAATGCAGTGCTTCAAGAGGACCTGAACCTGGTCTATAAGTGGGCGATTGTAAATAAAATGAAAATAAACACAAGAAAATGTAGTCTCTTAAAAATAAGGAAAGTGCGAAGGCAGAATTTTCAATATAGCATTGGCTCGGAAATACTTGTAGAAGAAGATTCTTGCAAATATTTGGGCGTTCACGTAAGAAATGATATGAAATGGAGTAGTCATGTAGGATGTGTAGTTTCAAAAGCTTACAAATCCCTGCACTTTTTAATGAGGGTATTAAAAGGAAGTAGTACCTCTGCTAAAGAATTAGGCTATTTGTCACTTGTAAGACCTATTCTGGAATATGCCTCGGTGGTTTGGGATCCATATCAAGTAGGGCTCATCAATGAGTTGGAAATGGTACAAAGAAAGGCCGCTAGATTTGTGCTCAGTGACTTTAATCCCAGGAGCAGTGTGAGCCGTATGTTAAAGAAACTTGGGTGGGAATCACTGGAGGCTAGGAGGATGAAATCTAGACTCTGCGCTATGTACAACACGTATACAAATCAACCAGCATGGGGTGAGCTTAGCAAACGATTGGGAAAGCCCACTTTCATGGGTAGGAGCGATCATCCTTTCAAAGTTAAGGGCCGACCACAGCGAACAAATTATGGTAAATATTCTTTATGTTCGACCCTCACTATTATGTGTTTGAAAACTGTATCATAATGATGGTCATTATAACACCGTTTTTCATTACGATACAGTTTCTCCAGCCAATCAGAGCTCGTTCATTGACCAATTAGGTAACGATAATTTCGCGCATGCGCTCAAAATCCAACATGTCGGACATAAACACAACATCGAACTATAATAAATTACCGACATGGAATACCCACCGTCCATATGTTCGCGTAAATAAACTGGCGAATATGAGACAAGAAATAGCACAGTACCTTAAAATCACTAACACTAATTTCTACACAGCGCATTGTCTTCAAATGACTGCGGTGACAATATTACTGAGGGACGGCTGATGTAAACATATGGCTGCATATGGCATTGCAAGCCCACAGAGCGCATGCGTCGGCCGTTCAAAGCTCTTGAAAGACGAAGGTATAACACCCAACGCTCGCTCTGCGATCACAAAATTCCAGTAGCTGACTCTCAACAGATATTTATGAATATTTATGTTAAAACATATAATAAAGTTATAATTATCGTCGAACATAAACAGTCGTATGCAACTCGCCTATAATGGTAATTAAGACACTCGTATGGAAATTATAAAACTCGCATACGCTCGTTTTATAAACAAATACTCGTGTCTTAATTATAGCCATTATAGGCTCGTTGCATAATGTACTATTTGTAAACCGTGCCATTGATAACTGGAACTCTCTACCTGCCGCAGTCTTAGAGCCTTTTCCCAAACATATAGGTGTGTTTAAGAAAAGACTGACTATTTGTGTAAATACTCCAGTTTAATTGTTGTATAATTGTTATTGAATTGTTATGTATAATTATTTATTTGTTATGTATATACAGTTTGCCACCGGGGGACACTCCCCCCATTGCAAATAAATGAATGAATATGAATATGAAAAAAAAAATGAATGTGTAGGCTACTTGCCAGTGGAAAGCCCTTTACAAATAGTAAAGTTGTAGTGATATAATTGTCATGAGTAATATGCAGATTGATCCAGCACACCGAGAAGAAACATGTTCTTTCATCGCCGTCTATAATTATCAAGCCGTGCTATTGGCAGAAATTGCAACACTGTTTGTAGGCCGTAAGCTCAAGTGCTAACTTTTGTTGGTAAATATAGTTTATTTGAATAATACAGCAGTCATTCGAGCTGAAGGACATGAGAGAGAAGCTGGTATTCAGAAAGGTGTAAGGCAAGGCTGCAACTTATCACCCATACTTTTCAATCTTTACATTGAACAAGCAATTAAGGAAATTGTAGAAAAATTTAAAGTGGGAGTGAAAATTCAAGGAGAAACAATTTCAACTCTGAGATTTGCCGATGACATAGTCATCTTGGCCGACAAGCCTGAGGATTTGAATGAGTTTTTCAATGGTATGGACTCCGTCTTGAGGAAGGAATTCTTGATGAAAATTAATAAATGTAAAACAAAAATTTTGGAATGCTGTCGAAATAAATCAGAATCCACTATGGACATGAAATTGGCAGGTGAAAAGCTAAAGGAAGTAGGAGAATTCTGTTACTTAGGAAGCAAAATAACCAGTGATGGACGAAGCAAAGAGGATATAAAAAGTAGGTTAGCTCAGGCAAGGAAAGCATTTCTACAGAAAATGCATCTGTTAACATCGAATATAGATTTAGGTATTAGGAAGTCATTTTTGAAGGCCCTTGTCTGGAGCGTGGCGCTCTATGGAAGTGAAACTTGGACTATCGGTGCAGCAGAAAAGAGGAGAATTGAAGCATTTGAAATGTGGTGTTACAGGAGAACGATGAAGATCAGATGGGTAGATAGGGTTACAAATGAAGAGGTATTAAGACGAGTCGGAGATGAGAGATGTTTCTGCCGACTGCTAATGAAGATAATAGATAGGTTGGTACGACACATACTAAGACACCCAGGAATAGCAAGCTTAGTTAAGGAAGGAGGGGTCGAGGACAAGAACTGTAGGGGTAGACCAAGGTTAGAATATGTTAAACAGATTGCTTCGGACGTAGGGTGTGGTAGCCATGTAGAGATGAAACGATTAGCTCAGGACAGGGAGGCGTGGAGGGCTGCATCAAACCAGTCAAGATACTGAAGACTCAAACAACAACAGCGTTTAAAATCAATTGCTATTTACTCTTTGAACACCCGTGAAATACCTCGTGGTAAAACAGACCTGCTGAAAGTTATTGAAGTGAGTATTTCCCGTACTAAATTGTGGGTACAACCAATGCCCGGTAATGAATTTTAACAAATGCTTCACTAATATTTAGTTGAAATATTTCATGATTATTGTGAAGTGTTGTTTGCCTTGCTGTGACGCACTGGAATTAAATGGTTATATTACTACGTTTTCGAAGCATGTTGCCTACCATAGCTATGTAATTGTTTACGAAAAGTGAAATGGACTAGTTTTTCAACTAGACGCGACATGTATTTTTAATGCTTTGAGCTTTGCCGTTATTTCCATCGTACTAGTAGGGTACTAGAAGTTTTAGTTCCGTTCCGATGTTTGTAAAAGAGTAGTCAATATCTCACGTGTTGCGCTTTCTATGAACTGTCTTGTTTGTGTGTCCTTTAGCATGTAATTTATTGTTTCCTTCCACTTAGTATTGCGTAATTTGAGTTGCAAATTGGCGTCAGACATTTCGTTATATGAACTAACTAGCAACCCGACCCGGTTTTGCCCGGGAACAGTTACGAATGCTTTACTTGATAAGCACTTTTTTTTTCAATGTCAATGAGCAACGTTGAATATCTGTTTTACGTCCCGGCATGATGGGTTAAAATCGCTGACTGGGCTATTAGTTATATTATAATGGAGTTGCATGTGCAATAAATTCTTGTCAGACGTAATTTAAGAAAGGCGAGGTGCATGCAACACAAATCCCCCTTCCGTCCAATCTTAACTTGACTGTGAATTTTGCGGAATGAAAAGTTCACTGGCGAAATGAAGAAAAACCGAGTTGCACTTCCAGGGAAACTCCAAACACAACCACTCTTCTCAGAAGTCTTAACTCAACACGACTCAACGGTTTGCTGCTGGCTGTATCTGGGGCAATAGGTTCGCCCACTAGCTAGGCTGTAACAGGGATGATAGACTCGCCCTTAGCTAGCTCATAAACTGTCGCCTCAGTAGTTGAATGGACATGGTTGGAAGAAATTAAAACGTAAACACACTTATAGTGGGCGATGTATTGAAGATAGACATATGCTCTCCCGGACTTTTTTGTAGAACTTTTCATGCTGAACAATTCTTACACTCATAGTATTCAGATATTTTTAACGGTTTGTCCAGCGTAAGCTTACAAAGCACTCGGACGCCAGGTGTTGTTCCGACTTTTCCACTGAAATCGTTACTGCTCGGCTTCCTTTGATTATAAATAAATTATTGTATACAGAAATCATCCTCGAGATATCCTTTACAGAATGGTGAAAACCGCATCAAAATCCATCCAGTGGTTCTAGAGTTTACCCGTAGCATCCAAGAATCGGGTCTTTGTTTTATACTAAGTAGAGATGATGAGAACCATGTCCTACTGGTCAATGAGTACATAGAATTAATTCCAATTTTCATTTCTTAACATTTTCACTTGTTACACAATCACCCTTTTAGCCTACTCATGTTTCTAATAGTCACTGAGTGTGTTTCCTGTCCTCCCACAATACGATGGGCTAACCTCGCTGACTCACGCTTATCGCACCTGTGATATGAATTGAACGTAAGCAGTGTCTGAACCACGCGATGGTGAGTCATTCAGAAGAACATGAATAAGTGAAGCTTCTTGACGCTGAAATATATTTCCCTCTCCTTTCATCGGCTTAGGTGGCGTAGTTATTATTATTAATAATTTATTAATCTCAGGTAATTTTTTTTTTGGATTAGGGTATAACACAACTCTTTTGGGTACATTCGTGTTGACCGACTGAAAAGCACCAAACTTTTGTTTTATAAGTCGCTCACTTCGGCGTACACTATTTCATTTGCTCCACGTAAATGAAATACGGCTTGTGATTTGCACACCATTTAAATAATAGTAGAATTTTATAAATTTGATATAGCCCATGGTAATGTCTATTCAATATTTATATGTCGCTCTGAAATGTGCTGTCAGATCAATGAACGACATTAGTCATCTCAGGGATATGTCCCTGCAATCGGCACTGAGACTCTTTAAAGCAAAAGTTACACCAATTGCAACGTATGGATTGGATATAATATGGGTTAATTTAAGCAAAAATAACCTGAAAGACTTAGAGAAAGTGAAAGCCCTATTCTTAAAAAGACTGCTTTGTTTGTCAAAATTCACCCCATCGAGACTGGCGTATGAACTAGCGGGGGAACCTTTCTTTATAGAAGAACTCCGACTGGTTCACCAGTACAACGATTTGCTACAAGAACTACTTGCAAAAAAGAAGGAGATCCCAATTGATTTCTACTCCACTACGGCCATGACGTCAACTGAATGGAAGGGCACTGCCTATGATTTGAGACACACAGTGACCCGATTTGCGGTGCACGGTTTTCACCACAGGATTTTTGAGACTGAGGTGTTCCATGTGCCCAGACCAAAGTGCATTTGTAAATTGTGTCAAAAGTTATGCGATACTTACCACGCTCTCGTGTCTACTAAAAGGTTGTCATCGCTTACAGAATTTTGTAAATAATTAATGTAATGCACATTGAGCGCACTTATCCTTAATAAATAAATAAATAAATAAAAGAAGAGCCCAGGTGAAGAAGGGGGAATGTCAAATAATGTAAAATGTTTAGAAAATGAGTTTTAGAGTTTCATTACTTATATGTACTTGTATGTACGCCCAGGGCCGTATTTCTAAATAGGCTAAGTAGGCTGCAGCCTAGAGCGGCAAATATTCAGGGGCGGCAGTTTGGCAATTTATTCAAAAGCTAAAATGAAGTATTTCAGACGTTAATAATATTTTCCTTACGAATTTAAGAATACATGTTACTTAAAAATATGTTTTAGTCCTTCTACATAGCCTACTTTCTAAAACTATAACATAATACAAATTCACAAATACAACAAAAACACTTTCATATGAGTACATCATTAACGAGTTTAAGAAATCTATGTAAATTTGAACATCACGATTACGTGGGGTGAGTTGTCTTAGAGAAGTTTGTATATTTTCAACAAATAAACAAGTAATTAACTACATGTAGTGTAATTTCATTTCACCAGTAGGACAACTTAATTAAAATTCAACACAGTTCTTCAATTACGAAAAAAAGATAGTCATTAGCATTAAAATATGAAAATATGGGTAAAATAGTGATCACTGATCTCCAAGAACAAATTAATTAATGAAATTTGAAACCCATTTCATTTCTTAACGAATCTTAAAAGAAGTAAAAAAAACAAGTAGATAACTAATTTCATTATATAATTTAATATGTAAAGCATTAAAATTGTAGTTTTATATAAACTAAATAGACTTTATGTTTAAAAAAGTTGAAAACGCCAATGAACTATATCCCTCTCTTGTATAAAACAAATGTATTAAGCAAATGTCAGGGGGCAGCAAATGGACTTTAGCATATAGGCGGCATGTTCTTAAATCCAGCCCTGTGTACGCGTCAACTTGAATCGTCATTTCCCCACGAACCTCATTGTTCTTAGCCAGACACATTTGTGCCTTCAATACGCCGCAAAGGGGCCACCAGATCGCGCTGTTATCTCGATCTTACATTTTGAGTGACATTTCCCCTTCTTCGCGTGGACCCTTCCAATGTTAAATGAATACAATAGTTGTGCCTCCTTCAATGCTTATCATTACATATGGAGCCTATACAAGTGTCTATTATGAACGTTTACAGTGCCTATTTGCCTGCCTATTATACATTTTTAGCGCCTTTTGTTCCCAGCTCTAGTCATGAGGCTACTAAAAAGAATATTCTCATTTTGCTATGCCACTCTGCAAAGGAAAATTATTTCTTCGTAGTTGATGTAAATGTCGAAGTTGTTATCGCTATCAGAAGTTGAAGCTAGTCGTGGGCTTTTCAGTCGCTATCTACAGTAGAATGACTCAAGCATTCTTGTGAAACATTTAACTAGCTCACTATCTACTGCCAGCAAGGTGAGTGGAGGAGGCTAAATAGTTTCAAGGTGTTACCGAAATCTTCATTTCCATAAAATTAAAGAGTCTTGTGAAGCGCACCGTTTAAAGGAAAGGTGGGAGATATGATATGATGATAATTATTGTTTTAAGGGCACTAACATCTAGGTTATCGGCCCGTAATGGTTTGGGATATAGTGAAAGATGAGATGAGAATGAAAACTATAACTAATTAGTATAAACAGGTTAAAGGTTCCACCTGATCAATACTTTTATTAATTATGATCACCGTGTGGTCACTAGTGGGACATGTTTCGAGGCCTAATTAATATTTTTTGCCCCTTCATCAGCCGATATCACAGAGAACGATACAAGATTATTCCTCACGTAGCACTCAAAATTCAATCTTTTATGGTGCACCATAAAGCGAGATTGAAACATCTCACACCCAACATGAGCCATGTCAAAAGTCTTAATGAACTAGGTCCATAAACAGTTTCAATAGACGCCTAATGGTGGTCCCCAGACGCTATTGAAAGCACAAATGCACGGTACCAGTCCAGTATGACAGCTGCAGTTCAGAACACCATAAAACATGTTTGGAATCAGCTGTAGGAACACTTAATTCCTAAATACTTCACCAGCAAAATAACGATGATAAAACCAATGAAGTCACTGCGCTGAAATTATCTTGCCAAATATTGGCCTAAAGCTTATGAATAGCATTACTTCAAACTTGCAATGGCAGAGATTGGCCTCTAATCCGTCTTGTTTGAGCAAACGATTAATATCCAAACTTATTAAATTGGCAAATAGCAAAATGAACCTTTTAAGTTCTAAAAACTACAACTAATACTAACTACAAACTTACATACTAGAAAAAGAAATGGTAAACAAATAAAGGATAAGGCAAATAAATGACAGTCGAAGAATGAGGATTGAAGGACTTGAAAGGAAGGAGAGCCATGAAAGGCAGATAGGAAAGGCAAAGAAAAGTGGGCCCGCCCCAAGGTCAGAGGAAAAATGGGACAAAACGGACCCAGCTCAGGAATCCATCGGGGTCGCCAACTCCCAAACTCACCAGCCGTGATCCCTTGAGGGTGTGGCATTTATCCAGGGAGCACCAGAAGTGGTGGAGCTACTCACACCCTGCCTCCTTGAGGGCCTTGTGCAGAAGGCAGGAGAAACCATGAAAAGAAAGAGAAGGCTGACCCCTCACAGGAGGAGGATATCAGGAAAGATGAGACAAGGGCCAATTAAGGCGGGAAAGTGAAATACTCCCTGGGCCTTGGATACCCTAATACCGTCGGGGTCGGAAGAGAACAAGAGTTGACCAAGAGAGGTTGACAGGAAAGAAGACAGAGAGGAGCCCGGCACAAGTAAGTGGAAGCAATGCCGGACTCAGCTGGGGTCCCGTGGTCGCCAACCCATGTCCCACTAGATGTGAGCCCCTGTGGGGAGGTGGGAGACTTGAAGCACGCTCGAGAAATCTTGGTGTTTCAACTGCTGCATTTTCTATGAAGGGTTTTAGATTACAACTGAACCCGCGTTAAATAGCATACCACAGTTTTACCACACTCCCTCCACGCAAATTGCGGAGTATATTGTAAATGGAAGTGAAACATGGACTATTGATGCAGCAGAAAAGAGGAGAATTGAAGCATTTGAAATGTGGTGTTCCAGGAGAATGATGAAAATCGGATGGGTAGATAGGGTTACAAATGAAGAGGTATTAATACGAGTGGGAGAGGAGAGATATTTCTGGCGACTGCCAATGTAGAGAAGAGATAGGTTGGTAGGATACAAACTAAGACACCCAGGAATAGCAAGCTTAGTTATAGAAGGAAAGGTTGAGGACAAGAACTGTAGGGGTAGACCAAGGTTAGAATATGTTAAACAGATTGCCTCGGATGTAGGGTGTCGTAGCTATGTAGAGATGAATCGATTACCTCAGGACAGGAAGGCATGGAAAGCTGCATCAAACCAGTCAAAAGACTGAAGACTCAAACAACAACATTATGAATGGTCTGGCCATTCGTGGCCGGTCATATGCAGAGAGCGAGTCTACATAATATCACGTGATATTCCCTTGACACACCTGCCCAGCACCTCGTCGGTCACGATTCTTGGCGCTCGCAAATTACTCTGCATGGTCCACTCGGTGATACAGGGCGCCAGGAAATGTACTCCGCAGTGCCTACGAGCTTCTGCGAGAGATTACGTCACCAGTTACGTTGGCAGCACGGCTGTCGCTTGTATCATAACAAACGGTAAACTTTATACTCACCACAGCCATTCATATCATACTGTTGCACTTTTCCAATAATCTAACTACAGTCCATCCGCTGAGTGCGATGGTGGGAGAAGAGGGGCAAAGAGACAATATAGCCAGCTTACGGCTGTTAATAGAACCTAGAAACGTGCCATCATTGTAATTCTTCTCTAGCTTCTTCACTATGTAACGTGGAAGTCGCACACCCTATTTGTAATGTTATCCATCATTTTGTTTTCCAACATTTTGCGGTTACAAAACCTAAATTCATCGATAGCAGTGGAATTCCGCCTACGTTGGCCAAGTCGCTTACTACCATGAAGAATATTGTCACCTGTACCAATCAGCGCTTTTCCCGGTAAGCTGGCCTTTAAATTTAGCTCGATGTTGCCAAGGCTGTCTTCTGCAGTCCAGTTGCTCTGTGTGTTAGTGCAGGTTCTTTGCTTTATTGTGCACACTTACCGGTTATTTATTTATGCTAATGGCATTGTACACAAAAACGATATACTATTTACACATATACATATTGAACCCTTGCAAAGAAGCATATGAGACTCAGATTCGGGGCGTAACAGGTCATATTCGTAAGTTGCTGTCAGGGCGCTTCATTAACTTGCAGGGTAACATATAACAAAATAACATGCAGGAAAGAGTGAAGCCAGGGTTAAAACAACTGAATTTAATAACAAATCACCATATTTACACTTAAACAATTAACAACAAAAACTCCCAACCGACTCCCGCTTAATAAAATGCCAAAAACTTAGGCGATATCTCTGGAGAGATTAATTACCTGGACCAAGCGTCCTTAAATAAAAGATGCAAAAGTGACCATATAAGTGCGTACGCCGTTCTACATGCATCACGATGTGTACTTTGAATGCGTGATTCGTTATCATCCAGAATGACCCTTCAAACAACGAATCCGCATTTCCTAGAGCTAGACCGACACAAGGGAACACAACTACAATACTTAAATTAAACCGACACTTCCTAAATCTACTATAAACAAACACAAAATTTCCGTGTGAAATTGGACTTGAATTGCCGTAGCAACATTTACTGCCTAAAAACTTAGGACTTCTCATACAAATCAACACAAGTACATTAACACGTGACCAATAGAAAAATACTCAAATGACCGCTGTCAAAATTTACGAATACTCTACCACTACACCACACGGGTGTGACAAACAAAATTACATGAAATCGAGTCATCAACAAAGCAATAGGCAAACAGCCAACATTTACGTTAATCACAAATTCTTATCCATACAAGGTACAACAATCCGTTACACACATGGCGAACTCCCCAATTAATTATGGCTTAAAAATTAGCCATCACAATGAACAGGTTTGCCGCATGAAAGCTTACAGGGTTCAGTCGGCACAGGCAAAACGGGCGGTTTGTGGAACTCTGCATGTCTGTCAACCCACGTGTCAATAACCTCGACCTCCCAGGACATGGGGTCGAACCTCGAAGAAATGTGCCCCAAAGCACAATAATACGTGTGTGTCAGAAAAACATATGGACAAGAATCAGCAGTCTCCCAAGAGCACTCTGTCTTTCCATCTAAAAATACAACAGCAGCAAAATATATAAGGGCGGTAGGACAACTACCCCCTCCTCACGTAGAATCAACACACACAAGACACATCAACACACACTTAATCACACGTGTGGGTTGTGACAGACCCTGAAATAAAAGACACAAATAATATCCACATGCTGGCGCCATCGTTCTATGCCGTGACTAGTCACCTGAAAAGGACTCAAGAAAAATCTATCAAAATTAGAACGAAGGTGTTCTACATTTACTTTTAAGTTGGTGCACTCGGCTACCCTAACATGAATAATAACCTGTTCAGCAAAATGTTTTACAATCATTTCCTCCCATTCCTATTTCAAATATTAACGTTAATAAAGCACCATTTATCGAATGTAACGGGTTCCGCAATTGCAAGGATAAAAATCACGCACGCACGCCGCGTACATTACACATGACTCAAGAAAAAAAAATCAAAATATCAACAAACACTTTGGCCACGCGCCAACGGACATTTAAACATATAGTGTCGGTACAAGAAAAACAGCTATAAAACAAGAAAGAAAAACAAGACTATTTACAAAGTTCCCCGGCCAAATCTAACTACATAATTGAAATAATCCAATTTTAGTACATCACCGCTTCTGCATGTAGGACTAAGGACATCCTCCTCAACCCATTGCCCTATGGACAATTTAGCACTCCATAGTAGTCGTCTGCGTTGATTTCTTGAAGCTCATCCCAACTTCAAACCACGTGCTGATCATCTTGGTCTCGACTCCTTGGCAGAAAAGTTCAATGTTAAATATTTGCCTATCTATAATCGCTTGCAGGCTACTCAGTTCACCCACAATTGTCCTACTGCGATTAATAGCGAAGACTGGCCCTAATTATATCGCACATACGCACTATAAAAACACACATACAATACACACAATTTATACATAAAATATACATCTCGAGTCCGCGCCACTGGCTCGTTAACAAGTTCAAAATCCTGGCTGCACTAGCAGTCGCTATCTCGTCCGGTATTTCCGTCCCGTCTTGTGGACTTCGGTTCTGGTAAGCGCTAATTAGGGTGATACGATACTTCCCCCTTAAAGTTGAACTCGTCGTCTTTAAAAGAATGTTACAGTTTATCACGCGCTGGCGTGAAATATTTAGATCACACAACTTAGTTGTTTTTAGAACAAAATGTATAATAGCTTTTAAAAATTCGATACTGCAAACGCTGCGACTTTAGCTTCCCAGAGCTCAGAAAATAAATTAGCTTCACTGATTTTAGAGCGTAAAAATCACATTTTTGAACTGGCGTGGAGTATACCTCTGAAGGCTCCACACAATAAGACTTAGATAAATTCGAGCGTCAAAATCACACTTCAAACTGGCGTGGAGTATACCTCTGAAGGCTCCACACAATAAGACTTAGATAAATTCGAGCGTCAAAATCACACTTCAAACTGGCGTGGAGTATGCCTCTGAAGGCTCCACAAGAATTGTACTTAGATTGGCGTCAAAAATCACACTTCAAACTGGCGTGGAGTATGCCTCTGAAGGCTCCACAAGAATTGTACTTAGATTGGCGTCAAAAATCACACTTCAAACTGGCGTGGAGTATGCCTCTGAAGGCTCCACAAGAATAGTCTTAGATTGGCGTCAGGCCAAACTATTTATGAGAAACTGACAAGGGCGGAGGAGTGGGGCAGAGTCGGATAAAAACTTCCAGAGTTTTTGTCTCACAAAGATGGGGCTAGTGTCATTCTTCTCCAAATAAATCCAACGTCTCAAATTACTCGAGCGGAGATTAATCCGTTCGGCGGTTCCTTAGATATACACTTCCGCGCGCTTTTTACTACTGACGCCGTCCACCTCGTGGTCGCGGCTTGGTCTCTTGCGATTGGCTGATTCAATCGTATGTTCGTTGAGAGGACCTCGTGATTCTTCCTTTATGTCTCCAATTTTGGTACAGTAGTTGCACAATTTGGCCTTGAACTCGACTAATTCTGGCCGTCCCCCAGGAATAGCTACCAACTCAGCTTCTGTTGCAATCATTACGAAATGCTGGCCTCCCTAATATCCAAGTCGACTTCCTTATGTGCTGCCTGGGCCGTAGTAATAATAATAATAAATATGAATACTTATTTATCGAAGATCAATAAGGGTTCATTTATCCTCAGCAAGGTTTTGAAATTCGAAACAATTTATTGGTTTGGATTTCAAAAACAAAATCCACTGTAGTAACAACACATCTCTTTAAATCTCACTCAGCTGCTCGAGTGTATGCCCCTCTGACTCAATTAGTGTGCTCCCTTCTCGCTGGAATGTCATTCATATTTTCACTAAGTTTCCCCCTTCTCCTCGCGTAGTTGCCACTCCCGTCGTCTCAGCTGCTCGTTGTTTACAAACAAAGTGCGTACTCACGCGCTCCCCGTGGATTTGAGTGTTTGCTTTCAAAAAAATATAAATTTTTGGCAATACAGATTCTGCACATATCATCTTTCCTAATCATCAAATGGTTCCCTTCTGTAGTGATGCTGGAACTAAGATCCGCAGTTTAGTATGATGCTCATCCACGTACTTATGTAACAAGTTATTCAAGTAGTGAAATCTCGCTTGTTTAGCACTGGCTTCCCGGTACTCCGGTGAATTTGGTTGTAACTCCTTCCTATAGAATTTTATCATCATCATCATCCATGGGTCAGCTTCTTGCTCCTTCCGAATATCCTTCAATCTCGCCAAAAACTCACGAGCCTTAGGTGTCAAGGTAATATTGTGAACTTCCGCTGTTACTTCGTTTCCGTCCTCAGGGTTTCTACTCAAGGCATCTGGTATGACGTTCAATTTCCCAGGACAATGCTCTATTGTGATGTCAAACTGCTGTATGTAGATGGACCAGCGCGTAACTCTCTCACTTGCTATTGTTGTCTTAAATAAAAATGTCAGTGCATGGTGGTCGGTTCTAACAATGATGGAATAACCATAGATCATCTTGCGCCACTGTTGGAGAGAATATAGAATTGCTAGTAGCTCAAGTTCCGTAACTGTGTAGTTTCTCTCATGTTTCCGTAATTTACGACTCGTAAATGCCAAATAGGATTTCTTCTTGGGTTCTTCAGCGTCCTCTTGGTACAGCATAGCACCAATCCCAATTAACGAAGCATCTGCTTGAATGATAAATTGTTTCTCAAAATCCGGATATCCAAGTTTCACACAGTTTTCCAATAAATCCTTCGTTGCTTTAAAAGACCTGTCGCACTCCTCGTTCCACGACCATCGATTCGCTTTCTTCAACATCTCCTGCATAGGCGCTACTGTTTCTGTGTAACCAGGGCAATTTTCTTTGAAGAAACCTGTCACTCCCAAAAATGCTCTAACATGTTTGACTTTGGTAGGTGTGGGAAATTTCTTAATAGCATCAATCTTGGCTGGATTAGGCCGCACGCCCTCGACATCAATTATATGTCCCAGATATAAAATTTCGCTCTGGCAAAAATGTGACTTTTTTAAGTTGATCTTTAAGTTCATGGTTCTCAGGTTGTCCAGTAGTTTATTTAAATTTATCAAGTGTTCTTCCATTGTCTCAGAAGCGATTAATATGTCATCAACATATCTCGTGGTGAAGTTCTTGACCTCCTCAGTCAGATTTCTATCGAGTGCTCTAATGAGTGCACATCCCGCAGTTTTCACGCCAAAGGGCATTCGACACCAGATATAACTTTGATTATCGAATAAAAATCCCGTCAACAGTTGGGATTTTTCTTCGAGTTCAAGATGGTGGAAACTATTCGTCAAATCAACACTTGAGTATATCTTCTTCCCGCGGAAGCCTTTCAAAACATCTTTGATCCTCGGTGCTTGGTCGTGCTCAACTAGCAGTTTGCTATTTAAAACTCGCGCGTCTAGGCATAGCCTAATTGATCCGTTTGGCTTGGTCACAGCCAATATTGCGTTCAGATAAGGAGTTGCAGCTTTCCTTATCATGCCAGAATCTAATAAGTTAGTAATAATGTCCTTCACCTGAGAAAAATGCTTCTCTGGGATCGGGTACAATTTACTTTTAAATGGGGTCCAATCTGTTACCTGCATCGCATATTGAAAATTTAAAACTTTCCCAGGTACGGTGTCAAAGGCTCCTTTATGTAATCTTAAAATTTCTTCCAATCTTCTTCTATCAGATTCCCCTACGATGGCTTCCTTAAGTCGCTCCTGAAGTAGAATTTCGAATTTGGTTCCGCCCATTTCTTCTTCCGCCAAATGCACCCAAAGTTCCTGCGAAATATCTCGGCTGTCAATTTCTAGCACTGCTGTCTGGTTAACTTGCTCTCCCCTCAAGATCTTATCTCCGGCCTCATTAGTGCATTCCTCAACAACCCAAGTATTGGCCTCTCTCTCCAGCGGATTCTCTTCCATATTTAAACCCACATGATCCAATCCTTCTACTTGTTTGAAGCTTACAGTGTTGTTATGTAAATCAATTACAGCATGAAAATCGCAGATGAAGTTGGCTCCTAAAATTATATTGTAGTTCATCTTTGGAATAACAATGAATGTTTGTGAAAAAATATGGTTCAATATTTCCAGATCTAGAAATGCTTGCTGTTTACAATTCATAGTTTTGTCAGGAATGACACCTCTGACTTTCATTAGCGGTACCGGCATAATGGGAACGGTCTGTTTTCTTGCTATTTCTTTTATCAAAATTTCAGTGACTAAGCTCACCTGGCTACCTGTATCAATCAAACATCTCACCCTCATACCTCCAATATGCGCGTAAATAATTGGTAGCTGTCTGATAACATTTTCACGGTTCTTCACCACTTCCTCCAGGCAGTCGTCTGGGAATGCTACCCACTCTTCTATATTGGCCACTATCATCTCTTCTTGCTCCCTGGCGATCTCCGTTTTTAGCCTGTCTCCTTTCAGTTCATTTGTTTTTTTTTTATCCCGGGCCCCATTAGATGTGTTTCGCCGGTTATCATTCTGTCGCTCCAGTTGCCTCAGTAAACTCTCTGCCCCCTCTCCTTGATGGTTGTCTGGGCTCTGTCTGTTCGCCATGGCACGCCCCCACTTCTCCTTCTCCGCTTCTTCATTACTTAATTGATCCAAGTATTTACGGGATTCAATATATCGTTCGTCCCAGTTATTCCTATAATCTCCTCTGTTTTCTTGGCGATAGTCCCTGCCGTTACTCCATCTACCATCTCCATTTCTTTGGTAAGGTCTACCTTGTCTCTGGTTTCCCCTCCAATTCGTGTATTCCCGCTGGTACGTCCACTGGTTATTTTGATTTTGGTTATTCTGATGATATCTCCCGCGGTTATTCTGATAATTCTGATTGTTGTTATGGAACTGGTTTCGGCCGTCAAAATCTTGTCTTCTTGGCGTGAACTGTGTCCCTGTGGACTGTGTCTTACTTTGGTTCCCCTGGCCGTGGTTATTTTGGAGTCCCTGAACTACCTCTGCCGTGTTGACACATTCCAAATTCCTTCTTCCTGTCTGTGGGCTTACCATACTCGTCTCATCTAAGTGTCTGAGTAATTCTTCAGCTTGGACTGCGGTCTGAATATTTCCTGCGACTAATAATTGTTGGATATGCATTGGGAGTTGTTTTCCGATGGTTAGAACCATATTCGGCTCGCTAGGCGGGTCATCAAAATCCCTGAATTTTACCAATTGCTGACTGAAGAATTCTGAAAAACGGGTTGGATGTGTACTGTGGTATTTGCGCGTGTACAGGTCCATTCTTAACCCCTGTTGTAACGAAGGACTCCAAAACTTCTTCAAAAACGCCTCGCGGAATTGATTCATGTCTGTAAACGTGTACTTGAAACTTAAAAACCAGGTCAGGCTAGGTCCTTCTAAAAATTTTTCCACCAGTCTTAATTGTTTCTCCGGGCTGATGTGTTGGTCATTAAAGTAGTCAGTTAATTGCCGTAGAAATGCTTTGGGAGTGGTTCATGAATGTTCTTTAAACTTATCGGGCTTAAAATCATTACCCCGAATGACTTGGATGACTTGGGCTGGTGCCAAGTTCGGTTGCGGAGTTGAAGTCTCCCCCCTGTACTGCTGGAATGCATTAGTCGTTAGTCTGGGACTTTGACCCGGACTCGTGTCCTCAGCCAACTTCGAACCTGCCGGACTTCCAATACTTGTTTGCTTTTCCGGAATATTTTCGTTTGAAAATAATGTCGCATTCTCTAACGATCTAATCTCGTTTTTTATGATTAATTCTGAATGTTCCTGTAATTTCGACTTCATATTTTCCTCCAGTGCCTGCATTCGCTTTAAAACTGCCAGCCTGTCTTCCTTATTCGCATGAGCCTGCTGGTCCCAATCTCGCCGGATCCTACTTTTTAAGCTATTTATTTTCTCCTCGTTCCTCTCCTGATTTTTCTCTAGCTCTTCACGTATCCGTTCCTGCGTTTTTACTAGTTGTTCTTCCAAATTATCCTGAGTTTTGACGAGCTGCTCCCCTACTTCTTGTCTTATGACCTCTTATGTGTTTATTAGCTGGCCTTCCATCTCTTTTCTTATGATCTCTTGTGTTCTGCCTAATTGCTCCTCTAAATTTTCCCGCAAGTGTATCCGCTCGGTTTCAGCCTTAACTTCGACTTTATCTATTTCCTTTATTAATTCCAGCACGTTGTTATCTACCGAATTAATTTGCTGCTGTAGTTTCTCTTGGGTTTTCTTCACTCCCGCGGTGTTACTGACACATGCTGCCTCTATCTGCTTGAGTTTATCTGCCACCATCTCGTCAAATTGTACTAATTTGTTATCAAATTTCGCCTCCAATTTCTTCATTTCGCCTAACTGTTTGATGTTGTTTTCCGCAACCTCGCCTGCCAGTTTCTCTACTTTTTGAACGCTCTGATTAATATCATTCGTGATTTTTCCTAACTGTTCGGTTTGTGTTACCGCCTGTTGTGACAATTTGTGGTTTAGTTCATTGAATTGTTTGTCAGTGTCTAATTTCTGGACTTCTAACTGGACCGAAATGTTACCGCTCATATCAAGTAATTGTTTTTCACTATGCTCACGCTGAGCTTCTAATTGTTCTTTTAATTGTTCTTCCGTTTTCGCGGACATTTGGATCGACATCTGTTCTAATTGTTCTTCCGTTTTCGCGGACATTTGGATCGACATCTGTTCTAACAATGCCTTAATTTCCTCAACAATCGCCATTTCACACACACAAATATATTCAGAGAAAAACAGGGTTATGGGCTAAGGTTTCAGCCCTATACGCACATACATGTCACACATTTAAATATTACTGGCTCTAATTTAATGAAAATTTCAGTAACAAAATTTACTGAATACAATGACACTTATTCCCAAACAACAAAATAACCCCTAGTGATCTGCTTTTAAATTCCTAACCAACAAAATTTACGAAACACCAATTAACCGAAGTCAATTAAATGTCAGATATAAGGCAACATCTTCCTGCTTTGACTGAGTTCATTAATAATGCAAATTTCTAATTTTAATGTGGGCGCCAGAACAAGTTTATAACAAATACCAAATCAAATTCTAACCTTGTTCAATATTTCTAACTTTAGGAACTCAGTGATTTTACTAATGCACATGGCGGTACAACATCGCCTCCATTTACTGAATTTACATGTCCGCTTGACCTGGCATCATTTCTCAACGAAATAAATATGAGATCAGCGAAGCAACAACAACAACAATCCCCACTTGGGCAGCCATTTTTGTTTTATGAACCCTTGCAAAGAAGCATATGAGACTCAGATTCGGGGCGTAACAGGTCATATTCGTAAGTTGCTGTCAGGGCGCTTCATTAACTTGCAGGGTAACATATAACAAAATAACATGCAGGAAAGAGTGAAGCCAGGGTTAAAACAACTGAATTTAATAACAAATCACCATATTTACACTTAAACAATTAACAACAAAAACTCCCAACCGACTCCCGCTTAATAAAATGCCAAAAACTTAGGCGATATCTCTGGAGAGATTAATTACCTGGACCAAGCGTCCTTAAATAAAAGATGCAAAAGTGACCATATAAGTGCGTACGCCGTTCTACATGCATCACGATGTGTACTTTGAATGCGTGATTCGTTATCATCCAGAATGACCCTTCAAACAACGAATCCGCATTTCCTAGAGCTAGACCGACACAAGGGAACACAACTACAATACTTAAATTAAACCGACACTTCCTAAATCTACTATAAACAAACACAAAATTTCCGTGTGAAATTGGACTTGAATTGCCGTAGCAACATTTACTGCCTAAAAACTTAGGACTTCTCATACAAATCAACACAAGTACATTAACACGTGACCAATAGAAAAATACTCAAATGACCGCTGTCAAAATTTACGAATACTCTACCACTACACCACACGGGTGTGACAAACAAAATTACATGAAATCGAGTCATCAACAAAGCAATAGGCAAACAGCCAACATTTACGTTAATCACAAATTCTTATCCATACAAGGTACAACAATCCGTTACACACATGGCGAACTCCCCAATTAATTATGGCTTAAAAATTAGCCATCACAATGAACAGGTTTGCTGCATGAAAGCTTACAGGGTTCAGTCGGACAAATAGGACTGCCTATCAAAATAAGTCACAGGCAAAACGGGCGGTTTGTGGAACTCTGCATGTCTGTCAACCCACGTGTCAATAACCTCGACCTCCCAGGACATGGGGTCGAACCTCGAAGAAATGTGCCCCAAAGCACAATAATACGTGTGTGTCAGAAAAACATATGGACAAGAATCAGCAGTCTCCCAAGAGCACTCTGTCTTTCCATCTAAAAATACAACAGCAGCAAAATATATAAGGGCGGTAGGACAACTACCCCCTCCTCACGTAGAATCAACACACACAAGACACATCAACACACACTTAATCACACGTGTGGGTTGTGACAGACCCTGAAATAAAAGACACAAATAATATCCACATGCTGGCGCCATCGTTCTATGCCGTGACTAGTCACCTGAAAAGGACTCAAGAAAAATCTATCAAAATTAGAACGAAGGTGTTCTACATTTACTTTTAAGTTGGTGCACTCGGCTACCCTAACATGAATAATAACCTGTTCAGCAAAATGTTTTACAATCATTTCCTCCCATTCCTATTTCAAATATTAACGTTAATAAAGCACCATTTATCGAATGTAACGGGTTCCGCAATTGCAAGGATAAAAATCACGCACGCACGCCGCGTACATTACACATGACTCAAGAAAAAAAAATCAAAATATCAACAAACACTTTGGCCACGCGCCAACGGACATTTAAACATATAGTGTCGGTACAAGAAAAACAGCTATAAAACAAGAAAGAAAAACAAGACTATTTACAAAGTTCCCCGGCCAAATCTAACTACATAATTGAAATAATCCAATTTTAGTACATCACCGCTTCTGCATGTAGGACTAAGGACATCCTCCTCAACCCATTGCCCTATGGACAATTTAGCACTCCATAGTAGTCGTCTGCGTTGATTTCTTGAAGCTCATCCCAACTTCAAACCACGTGCTGATCATCTTGGTCTCGACTCCTTGGCAGAAAAGTTCAATGTTAAATATTTGCCTATCTATAATCGCTTGCAGGCTACTCAGTTCACCCACAATTGTCCTACTGCGATTAATAGCGAAGACTGGCCCTAATTATATCGCACATACGCACTATAAAAACACACATACAATACACACAATTTATACATAAAATATACATCTCGAGTCCGCGCCACTGGCTCGTTAACAAGTTCAAAATCCTGGCTGCACTCGCAGTCGCTATCTCGTCCGGTATTTCCGTCCCGTCTTGTGGACTTCGGTTCTGGTAAGCGCTAATTAGGGTGATACGATACTTCCCCCTTAAAGTTGAACTCGTCGTCTTTAAAAGAATGTTACAGTTTATCACGCGCTGGCGTGAAATATTTAGATCACACAACTTAGTTGTTTTTAGAACAAAATGTATAATAGCTTTTAAAAATTCGATACTGCAAACGCTGCGACTTTAGCTTCCCAGAGCTCAGAAAATAAATTAGCTTCACTGATTTTAGAGCGTAAAAATCACATTTTTGAACTGGCGTGGAGTATACCTCTGAAGGCTCCACACAATAAGACTTAGATAAATTCGAGCGTCAAAATCACACTTCAAACTGGCGTGGAGTATACCTCTGAAGGCTCCACACAATAAGACTTAGATAAATTCGAGCGTCAAAATCACACTTCAAACTGGCGTGGAGTATGCCTCTGAAGGCTCCACAAGAATTGTACTTAGATTGGCGTCAAAAATCACACTTCAAACTGGCGTGGAGTATGCCTCTGAAGGCTCCACAAGAATTGTACTTAGATTGGCGTCAAAAATCACACTTCAAACTGGCGTGGAGTATGCCTCTGAAGGCTCCACAAGAATAGTCTTAGATTGGCGTCAGGCCAAACTATTTATGAGAAACTGACAAGGGCGGAGGAGTGGGGCAGAGTCGGATAAAAACTTCCAGAGTTTTTGTCTCACAAAGATGGGGCTAGTGTCATTCTTCTCCAAATAAATCCAACGTCTCAAATTACTCGAGCGGAGATTAATCCGTTCGGCGGTTCCTTAGATATACACTTCCGCGCGCTTTTTACTACTGACGCCGTCCACCTCGTGGTCGCGGCTTGGTCTCTTGCGATTGGCTGATTCAATCGTATGTTCGTTGAGAGGACCTCGTGATTCTTCCTTTATGTCTCCAATTTTGGTACAGTAGTTGCACAATTTGGCCTTGAACTCGACTAATTCTGGCCGTCCCCCAGGAATAGCTACCAACTCAGCTTCTGTTGCAATCATTACGAAATGCTGGCCTCCCTAATATCCAAGTCGACTTCCTTATGTGCTGCCTGGGCCGTAGTAATAATAATAATAAATATGAATACTTATTTATCGAAGATCAATAAGGGTTCATTTATCCTCAGCAAGGTTTTGAAATTCGAAACAATTTATTGGTTTGGATTTCAAAAACAAAATCCACTGTAGTAACAACACATCTCTTTAAATCTCACTCAGCTGCTCGAGTGTATGCCCCTCTGACTCAATTAGTGTGCTCCCTTCTCGCTGGAATGTCATTCATATTTTCACTAAGTCTCCCCCTTCTCCTCGCGTAGTTGCCACTCCCGTCGTCTCAGCTGCTCGTTGTTTACAAACAAAGTGCGTACTCACGCGCTCCCCGTGGATTTGAGTGTTTGCTTTCAAAAAAATATAAATTTTTGGCAATACAGATTCTGCACATATCATCTTTCCTAATCATCAAATGGTTCCCTTCTGTAGTGATGCTGGAACTAAGATCCGCAGTTTAGTATGATGCTCATCCACGTACTTATGTAACAAGTTATTCAAGTAGTGAAATCTCGCTTGTTTAGCACTGGCTTCCCGGTACTCCGGTGAATTTGGTTGTAACTCCTTCCTATAGAATTTTATCATCATCATCATCCATGGGTCAGCTTCTTGCTCCTTCCGAATATCCTTCAATCTCGCCAAAAACTCACGAGCCTTAGGTGTCAAGGTAATATTGTGAACTTCCGCTGTTACTTCGTTTCCGTCCTCAGGGTTTCTACTCAAGGCATCTGGTATGACGTTCAATTTCCCAGGACAATGCTCTATTGTGATGTCAAACTGCTGTATGTAGATGGACCAGCGCGTAACTCTCTCACTTGCTATTGTTGTCTTAAATAAAAATGTCAGTGCATGGTGGTCGGTTCTAACAATGATGGAATAACCATAGATCATCTTGCGCCACTGTTGGAGAGAATATAGAATTGCTAGTAGCTCAAGTTCCGTAACTGTGTAGTTTCTCTCATGTTTCCGTAATTTACGACTCGTAAATGCCAAATAGGATTTCTTCTTGGGTTCTTCAGCGTCCTCTTGGTACAGCATAGCACCAATCCCAATTAACGAAGCATCTGCTTGAATGATAAATTGTTTCTCAAAATCCGGATATCCAAGTTTCACACAGTTTTCCAATAAATCCTTCGTTGCTTTAAAAGACCTGTCGCACTCCTCGTTCCACGACCATCGATTCGCTTTCTTCAACATCTCCTGCATAGGCGCTACTGTTTCTGTGTAACCAGGGCAATTTTCTTTGAAGAAACCTGTCACTCCCAAAAATGCTCTAACATGTTTGACTTTGGTAGGTGTGGGAAATTTCTTAATAGCATCAATCTTGGCTGGATTAGGCCGCACGCCCTCGACATCAATTATATGTCCCAGATATAAAATATCGCTCTGGCAAAAATGTGACTTTTTTAAGTTGATCTTTAAGTTCATGGTTCTCAGGTTGTCCAGTAGTTTATTTAAATTTATCAAGTGTTCTTCCATTGTCTCAGAAGCGATTAATATGTCATCAACATATCTCGTGGTGAAGTTCTTGACCTCCTCAGTCAGATTTCTATCGAGTGCTCTAATGAGTGCACATCCCGCAGTTTTCACGCCAAAGGGCATTCGACACCAGATATAACTTTGATTATCGAATAAAAATCCCGTCAACAGTTGGGATTTTTCTTCGAGTTCAAGATGGTGGAAACTATTCGTCAAATCAACACTTGAGTATATCTTCTTCCCGCGGAAGCCTTTCAAAACATCTTTGATCCTCGGTGCTTGGTCGTGCTCAACTAGCAGTTTGCTATTTAAAACTCGCGCGTCTAGGCATAGCCTAATTGATCCGTTTGGCTTGGTCACAGCCAATATTGCGTTCAGATAAGGAGTTGCAGCTTTCCTTATCATGCCAGAATCTAATAAGTTAGTAATAATGTCCTTCACCTGAGAAAAATGCTTCTCTGGGATCGGGTACAATTTACTTTTAAATGGGGTCCAATCTGTTACCTGCATCGCATATTGAAAATTTAAAACTTTCCCAGGTACGGTGTCAAAGGCTCCTTTATGTAATCTTAAAATTTCTTCCAATCTTCTTCTATCAGATTCCCCTACGATGGCTTCCTTAAGTCGCTCCTGAAGTAGAATTTCGAATTTGGTTCCGCCCATTTCTTCTTCCGCCAAATGCACCCAAAGTTCCTGCGAAATATCTCGGCTGTCAATTTCTAGCACTGCTGTCTGGTTAACTTGCTCTCCCCTCAAGATCTTATCTCCGGCCTCATTAGTGCATTCCTCAACAACCCAAGTATTGGCCTCTCTCTCCAGCGGATTCTCTTCCATATTTAAACCCACATGATCCAATCCTTCTACTTGTTTGAAGCTTACAGTGTTGTTATGTAAATCAATTACAGCATGAAAATCGCAGATGAAGTTGGCTCCTAAAATTATATTGTAGTTCATCTTTGGAATAACAATGAATGTTTGTGAAAAAATATGGTTCAATATTTCCAGATCTAGAAATGCTTGCTGTTTACAATTCATAGTTTTGTCAGGAATGACACCTCTGACTTTCATTAGCGGTACCGGCATAATGGGAACGGTCTGTTTTCTTGCTATTTCTTTTATCAAAATTTCAGTGACTAAGCTCACCTGGCTACCTGTATCAATCAAACATCTCACCCTCATACCTCCAATATGCGCGTAAATAATTGGTAGCTGTCTGATAACATTTTCACGGTTCTTCACCACTTCCTCCAGGCAGTCGTCTGGGAATGCTACCCACTCTTCTATATTGGCCACTATCATCTCTTCTTGCTCCCTGGCGATCTCCGTTTTTAGCCTGTCTCCTTTCAGTTCATTTGTTTTTTTTTTATCCCGGGCCCCATTAGATGTGTTTCGCCGGTTATCATTCTGTCGCTCCAGTTGCCTCAGTAAACTCTCTGCCCCCTCTCCTTGATGGTTGTCTGGGCTCTGTCTGTTCGCCATGGCACGCCCCCACTTCTCCTTCTCCGCTTCTTCATTACTTAATTGATCCAAGTATTTACGGGATTCAATATATCGTTCGTCCCAGTTATTCCTATAATCTCCTCTGTTTTCTTGGCGATAGTCCCTGCCGTTACTCCATCTACCATCTCCATTTCTTTGGTAAGGTCTACCTTGTCTCTGGTTTCCCCTCCAATTCGTGTATTCCCGCTGGTACGTCCACTGGTTATTTTGATTTTGGTTATTCTGATGATATCTCCCGCGGTTATTCTGATAATTCTGATTGTTGTTATGGAACTGGTTTCGGCCGTCAAAATCTTGTCTTCTTGGCGTGAACTGTGACCCTGTGGACTGTGTCTTACTTTGGTTCCCCTGGCCGTGGTTATTTTGGAGTCCCTGAACTACCTCTGCCGTGTTGACACATTCCAAATTCCTTCTTCCTGTCTGTGGGCTTACCATACTCGTCTCATCTAAGTGTCTGAGTAATTCTTCAGCTTGGACTGCGGTCTGAATATTTCCTGCGACTAATAATTGTTGGATATGCATTGGGAGTTGTTTTCCGATGGTTAGAACCATATTCGGCTCGCTAGGCGGGTCATCAAAATCCCTGAATTTTACCAATTGCTGACTGAAGAATTCTGAAAAACGGGTTGGATGTGTACTGTGGTATTTGCGCGTGTACAGGTCCATTCTTAACCCCTGTTGTAACGAAGGACTCCAAAACTTCTTCAAAAACGCCTCGCGGAATTGATTCATGTCTGTAAACGTGTACTTGAAACTTAAAAACCAGGTCAGGCTAGGTCCTTCTAAAAATTTTTCCACCAGTCTTAATTGTTTCTCCGGGCTGATGTGTTGGTCATTAAAGTAGTCAGTTAATTGCCGTAGAAATGCTTTGGGAGTGGTTCCTGAATGTTCTTTAAACTTACCGGGCTTAAAATCATTACCCCGAATGACTTGGATGACTTGGGCTGGTGCCAAGTTCGGTTGCGGAGTTGAAGTCTCCCCCCTGTACTGCTGGAATGCATTAGTCGTTAGTCTGGGACTTTGACCCGGACTCGTGTCCTCAGCCAACTTCGAACCTGCCGGACTTCCAATACTTGTTTGCTTTTCCGGAATATTTTCGTTTGAAAATAATGTCGCATTCTCTAACGATCTAATCTCGTTTTTTATGATTAATTCTGAATGTTCCTGTAATTTCGACTTCATATTTTCCTCCAGTGCCTGCATTCGCTTTAAAACTGCCAGCCTGTCTTCCTTATTCGCATGAGCCTGCTGGTCCCAATCTCGCCGGATCCTACTTTTTAAGCTATTTATTTTCTCCTCGTTCCTCTCCTGATTTTTCTCTAGCTCTTCACGTATCCGTTCCTGCGTTTTTACTAGTTGTTCTTCCAAATTATCCTGAGTTTTGACGAGCTGCTCCCCTACTTCTTGTCTTATGACCTCTTATGTGTTTATTAGCTGGCCTTCCATCTCTTTTCTTATGATCTCTTGTGTTCTGCCTAATTGCTCCTCTAAATTTTCCCGCAAGTGTATCCGCTCGGTTTCAGCCTTAACTTCGACTTTATCTATTTCCTTTATTAATTCCAGCACGTTGTTATCTACCGAATTAATTTGCTGCTGTAGTTCTCTTGGGTTTTCTTCACTCCCGCGGTGTTACTGACACATGCTGCCTCTATCTGCTTGAGTTTATCTGCCACCATCTCGTCAAATTGTACTAATTTGTTATCAAATTTCGCCTCCAATTTCTTCATTTCGCCTAACTGTTTGATGTTGTTTTCCGCAACCTCGCCTGCCAGTTTCTCTACTTTTTGAACGCTCTGATTAATATCATTCGTGATTTTTCCTAACTGTTCGGTTTGTGTTACCGCCTGTTGTGACAATTTGTGGTTTAGTTCATTGAATTGTTTGTCAGTGTCTAATTTCTGGACTTCTAACTGGACCGAAATGTTACCGCTCATATCAAGTAATTGTTTTTCACTATGCTCACGCTGAGCTTCTAATTGTTCTTTTAATTGTTCTTCCGTTTTCGCGGACATTAGGATCGACATCTGTTCTAATTGTTCTTCCGTTTTCGCGGACATTTGGATCGACATCTGTTCTAACAATGCCTTAATTTCCTCAACAATCGCCATTTCACACACACAAATATATTCAGAGAAAAACAGGGTTATGGGCTAAGGTTTCAGCCCTATACGCACATACATGTCACACATTTAAATATTACTGGCTCTAATTTAATGAAAATTTCAGTAACAAAATTTACTGAATACAATGACACTTATTCCCAAACAACAAAATAACCCCTAGTGATCTGCTTTTAAATTCCTAACCAACAAAATTTACGAAACACCAATTAACCGAAGTCAATTAAATGTCAGATATAAGGCAACATCTTCCTGCTTTGACTGAGTTCATTAATAATGCAAATTTCTAATTTTAATGTGGGCGCCAGAACAAGTTTATAACAAATACCAAATCAAATTCTAACCTTGTTCAATATTTCTAACTTTAGGAACTCAGTGATTTTACTAATGCACATGGCGGTACAACATCGCCTCCATTTACTGAATTTACATGTCCGCTTGACCTGGCATCATTTCTCAACGAAATAAATATGAGATCAGCGAAGCAACAACAACAACAATCCCCACTTGGGCAGCCATTTTTGTTTTATGAACCCTTGCAAAGAAGCATATGAGACTCAGATTCGGGGCGTAACAGGTCATATTCGTAAGTTGCTGTCAGGGCGCTTCATTAACTTGCAGGGTAACATATAACAAAATAACATGCAGGAAAGAGTGAAGCCAGGGTTAAAACAACTGAATTTAATAACAAATCACCATATTTACACTTAAACAATTAACAACAAAAACTCCCAACCGACTCCCGCTTAATAAAATGCCAAAAACTTAGGCGATATCTCTGGAGAGATTAATTACCTGGACCAAGCGTCCTTAAATAAAAGATGCAAAAGTGACCATATAAGTGCGTACGCCGTTCTACATGCATCACGATGTGTACTTTGAATGCGTGATTCGTTATCATCCAGAATGACCCTTCAAACAACGAATCCGCATTTCCTAGAGCTAGACCGATACAAGGGAACACAACTACAATACTTAAATTAAACCGACACTTCCTAAATCTACTATAAACAAACACAAAATGTCCGTGTGAAATTGGACTTGAATTGCCGTAGCAACATTTACTGCCTAAAAACTTAGGACTTCTCATACAAATCAACACAAGTACATTAACACGTGACCAATAGAAAAATACTCAAATGACCGCTGTCAAAATTTACGAATACTCTACCACTACACCACACGGGTGTGACAAACAAAATTACATGAAATCGAGTCATCAACAAAGCAATAGGCAAACAGCCAACATTTACGTTAATCACAAATTCTTATCCATACAAGGTACAACAATCCGTTACACACATGGCGAACTCCCCAATTAATTATGGCTTAAAAATTAGCCATCACAATGAACAGGTTTGCTGCATGAAAGCTTACAGGGTTCAGTCGGACAAATAGGACTGCCTATCAAAATAAGTCACAGGCAAAACGGGCGGTTTGTGGAACTCTGCATGTCTGTCAACCCACGTGTCAATAACCTCGACCTCCCAGGACATGGGGTCGAACCTCGAAGAAATGTGCCCCAAAGCACAATAATACGTGTGTGTCAGAAAAACATATGGACAAGAATCAGCAGTCTCCCAAGAGCACTCTGTCTTTCCATCTAAAAATACAACAGCAGCAAAATATATAAGGGCGGTAGGACAACTACCCCCTCCTCACGTAGAATCAACACACACAAGACACATCAACACACACTTAATCACACGTGTGGGTTGTGACAGACCCTGAAATAAAAGACACAAATAATATCCACATGCTGGCGCCATCGTTCTATGCCGTGACTAGTCACCTGAAAAGGACTCAAGAAAAATCTATCAAAATTAGAACGAAGGTGTTCTACATTTACTTTTAAGTTGGTGCACTCGGCTACCCTAACATGAATAATAACCTGTTCAGCAAAATGTTTTACAATCATTTCCTCCCATTCCTATTTCAAATATTAACGTTAATAAAGCACCATTTATCGAATGTAACGGGTTCCGCAATTGCAAGGATAAAAATCACGCACGCACGCCGCGTACATTACACATGACTCAAGAAAAAAAAATCAAAATATCAACAAACACTTTGGCCACGCGCCAACGGACATTTAAACATATAGTGTCGGTACAAGAAAAACAGCTATAAAACAAGAAAGAAAAACAAGACTATTTACAAAGTTCCCCGGCCAAATCTAACTACATAATTGAAATAATCCAATTTTAGTACATCACCGCTTCTGCATGTAGGACTAAGGACATCCTCCTCAACCCATTGCCCTATGGACAATTTAGCACTCCATAGTAGTCGTCTGCGTTGATTTCTTGAAGCTCATCCCAACTTCAAACCACGTGCTGATCATCTTGGTCTCGACTCCTTGGCAGAAAAGTTCAATGTTAAATATTTGCCTATCTATAATCGCTTGCAGGCTACTCAGTTCACCCACAATTGTCCTACTGCGATTAATAGCGAAGACTGGCCCTAATTATATCGCACATACGCACTATAAAAACACACATACAATACACACAATTTATACATAAAATATACATCTCGAGTCCGCGCCACTGGCTCGTTAACAAGTTCAAAATCCTGGCTGCACTCGCAGTCGCTATCTCGTCCGGTATTTCCGTCCCGTCTTGTGGACTTCGGTTCTGGTAAGCGCTAATTAGGGTGATACGATACTTCCCCCTTAAAGTTGAACTCGTCGTCTTTAAAAGAATGTTACAGTTTATCACGCGCTGGCGTGAAATATTTAGATCACACAACTTAGTTGTTTTTAGAACAAAATGTATAATAGCTTTTAAAAATTCGATACTGCAAACGCTGCGACTTTAGCTTCCCAGAGCTCAGAAAATAAATTAGCTTCACTGATTTTAGAGCGTAAAAATCACATTTTTGAACTGGCGTGGAGTATACCTCTGAAGGCTCCACACAATAAGACTTAGATAAATTCGAGCGTCAAAATCACACTTCAAACTGGCGTGGAGTATACCTCTGAAGGCTCCACACAATAAGACTTAGATAAATTCGAGCGTCAAAATCACACTTCAAACTGGCGTGGAGTATGCCTCTGAAGGCTCCACAAGAATTGTACTTAGATTGGCGTCAAAAATCACACTTCAAACTGGCGTGGAGTATGCCTCTGAAGGCTCCACAAGAATTGTACTTAGATTGGCGTCAAAAATCACACTTCAAACTGGCGTGGAGTATGCCTCTGAAAGCTCCACAAGAATAGTCTTAGATTGGCGTCAGGCCAAACTATTTATGATAAACTGACAAGGGTAGGAGGAGTGGGGCAGAGTCGGATAAAAACTTCCAGAGTTTTTGTCTCACAAAGATGGGGCTAGTGTCATTCTTCTCCAAATAAATCCAACGTCTCAAATTACTCGAGCGGAGATTAATCCGTTCGGCGGTTCCTTAGATATACACTTCCGCGCGCTTTTTACTACTGACGCCGTCCACCTCGTGGTCGCGGCTTGGTCTCTTGCGATTGGCTGATTCAATCGTATGTTCGTTGAGAGGACCTCGTGATTCTTCCTTTATGTCTCCAATTTTGGTACAGTAGTTGCACAATTTGGCCTTGAACTCGACTAATTCTGGCCGTCCCCCAGGAATAGCTACCAACTCAGCTTCTGTTGCAATCATTACGAAATGCTGGCCTCCCTAATATCCAAGTCGACTTCCTTATGTGCTGCCTGGGCCGTAGTAATAATAATAATAAATAAGAATACTTATTTATCGAAGATCAATAAGGGTTCAATATATATAAAAAAAAAGGGAGCAAACCATTACAACTATCAACTTAGCACAACAGATTTCACAGCTGTATTTCCAGTTCGTCTAGCCACTGTATGGCCTGAGTAGATGTCACCAGAAAGTCGTCCATTGATCCAGAGTACGCCCTCCTCGGACATTCTGCTACAATATGATGGATGGTTTGATTCACTGTACCACAGTCACAGCTGGGGGAAGCTCGCATGCCCCACTTATGAAGCAGTGAGCCACATCGCCCGTGCTTGGTTCGGATTCTGTTGAGGGCATCCCAAGTTCTTCGTGGGAGATCAAAACCAGCCGGACGGTGCTTGATGCTAAATAATGGCTGCCACTCCTTCGGAGCTGTGCCGTTCCAAACAGATTGCCATTCTGCTTTTCCATTATAGCTTCTGCTGATGAGCAACTGTGCCGTCTGAACTGGTGGCGATCTCGATTTTAAGCGCCTGAATCCTACAGCTATGTCCTGGTGGATAGGAAGGGCTGAGTGGGATGTTATTTTTAGCCCATTTTCAATTTTGAAAAAATAGGCTTATGAGATCACCTTTTGTCCGTGTGTGTGTGCGTGTATGTGTGTGTGTGTGAGGTGTGTGTGTGTGTCCCCCCCCCCCCCACCGTAATAAAATCTAAACGGCTGGAGCGATTTCAATGAAACTCGGTAAGTTCATAGCACTATTCCCGGCGACCTCGACCGTGCCCTTCAAATTTTGTTACGTCTCACCAATCCAAGATGGCGGTTGTGCGAAATATTTCACTAGCATTCAATATCTCCGAAACTATTACCGATATCGCCCTGAAATTGTGCACGGTGATAAAGGGCACTACTAGAAGTTCACCTATGAGACTTTCAAAAACCTGGTGACTACAAAACCAACATGGCGGTCAAGCGAAGTTGAGACTTTTAATTAGACTTTTCTCGCGATTTAACTATCCAAACGTAATGAAACTTGGTACAGCAAATGTTTTTACACATTGTAATGCACTGGAGTCTAATTTAGTTCAATTGTTTACATAACCTCAAAATGGCGGCTGTGCGAAATATTTCACTGACATTCTATATCTCCGAAACTATTACAGATATCACCCTGCAATTTCGTTCGGTGATAAAGGGCACTGATACAAGTTTACCTATGTATATTTCATAAACCTGTAAAGTAGAAAACGAACATGGCGACCAAGCGAATTTGAAATATTTTAATAGACTTTTCTCGTGATTTAACTCTCTGAGCGCAGGGAAAGGTGGTGCAGTAAATGATTTTGCAGATTGTAATGCACTGCCATCTAATTTAATTCAATTGTTTGCATTACCTGAAGATGGCGGCTGTGCGAAATTTTAAAATTACGTTATTATTTCTTGTGTCGTAATCATGCGATCGAAGTGAAAGTTTGAAAAATGAACCTAGGCAATAATTGTCCTTGAATGGTTCATAACTCTATGGCCTATACATATAACAATGGCGAGCTTACGAAATATTTAGACGGTTCTCAATATCTATGAATCTTTTACAGCAACCAAACATAATTTTTTATGTTCATAGAGACTATGAACATATGTTCACCTATAGGACTTTCAGTAACCTGGTGAGCACAAATCCAACATGGCGGCGACGCGATGTGTAAATATTTAAATGGACGTTTCTCGCGATTTAACTATCCGAGTGCCGTGAAACGTTGCACGTTAAATGTTTATACAAATGTTGATCCACTGGCATCTAATTTATTTCAATTGTTTACATAATCACAAGATGGCTTTTGTGCGTAATTTTAAAATCTCGTTTTTACTTCTTGTGTTCTAATCATGCGATTGAAGTTTGAATACCACACGTACACAATAATCTTAATGTAATAGTACAAAAATAAAAATCCAACCTGGCGACCATCTGAAATATTTAGACGGTTCTCAATATCTACAAATCTGTTACAGCAATTAAACTGAAATTATGTATGTTGATGGAGGTAATTAACATGAGTAGAATATATGAAAATAGGCTGTATAGTTCTTCACGGAACTACTTGTTCTGTACTCTCTTACCAGGTTGTTGAGCCGTCTTATTTTGCGATACAAAACCGGCAACGCTGTTTCCCTCCCTCATAAGAAATGTCAGAGCTGAACACTCGGTGGCTGGCCTGTATATGCACTGACGATTTCGACAGCCCTCAACCCACACATGTGGCCTTCACCCTATCAAGGACACCGTGCTGCCAGCTAAACTGATGACGCAACCTCTCCCAGCTGCACGTAGTCACTGCGGATAACATTTTACTGGCGCCCTGTAGCTGGTGTAGACTGGGTCCACAATGCGCATGCGCTGCTTGAGGAGGCATAGCTCACGCACATTGTACCGGCCAAGAAGGAACGGCCCGTTCCGGGCCGCGAGATTGCAATTACTAGTTCACTTTTATCATTGGAGAAGGACAAAGTTTCCTGCTTGGCTATTCTGACCAGGGGCGGTTCGACCTTGTACATCTAGGAGGGGGGGGGGTGAGAATTTTAAAAAATGCCGACTGGCTGTTTAACATTGCCGACTATACGCTTAAAAACTGAGCAAACGGGATGTCATCTTCATCTCCGGGATGAGATCATAGTCGCAGGGACTGATGTCGGGAGAATATGGGGGGAGATAGTGGACCTCCCAGCCCCAGCGATCCAACAATGCCGACACAACGCCTGCTGTGTGTGACCTAGCATTGTCATGCAGAACGATGGGCGGTGTAACCATGTGGTGGCGCCGTTTCCTTCTCAGAGCTCCTCGGAGATGGTCTTGCAGAAACTAACGATAGTACGCCGCATTAACGGTTTGTCCTCGGGGAACAGTATGGCAGCGCTTCCGTACCATTGAAGACGTTAAGCAGGCTGCCGAGCGCTCTCTTCGTACCATCAATAGATTGGGCAGTGCCAACGGGATCCAACGACTTCCGCATCGCTGGGAACACGTTGTACGCAACTGTGGGGACTACATCGAGGGCATGTGAAACTTGGAACCATCTAAGTGAGTTATTAATCCAGTTATAACTAAGGTGCCAAAACTAAAAACCAACCCATGTATATGCCAGACATGTTACTAGCAAAGTCGTACGATTGAAACGCTACCTTATCGAGGGGAAGTAAAAGTTCTTCTGAATTAAAAATGTAAAATATTTTTTCAGCTAACTCCTCTCCAGTCTTTTTTTTTTGTTAAAACAGCGTCTATTTTTAAAAGACGCTCCACAGGAACGAGCTCTTCACCTTTTTTCGACGACGTATCGGATATTCAACGCGAGGCGGTCTTTATGTGACATATCGGGAGTAGTATCTGCTATAAAGGGGAACATACCGGCGTTCTTGATCTCTTCTGCAATTATTTCACAAGTTTTCTCTCCAAGTAGAATGAATTCATTTTGAGAGTTCTTGCTCATGTACGTAACGTTGTGCTTCCGCGTATTCACTTCTTCTGACCACCTATTCATGACCGGACTATGCCGTGAAAGTAACTTCACAATTTGCATGAAGTTTCCATTATCTTGAGTGATTCCATCCTCGTGACCTCGGAAAGCCAAACCTTGCCGACAAAGGGTTCTTGCTGTGTCAATGAGTATCTGGATAACTTTTTTGTGGAACTCCTTTTCTTGTTCTTCCTCAACTATGATCGTCCGTAAATGTTTATCAAGGAACACGTCTATGTGGCCTTTTCCATTTACAAAGTGGCACAAATCTGCCATCGCTGCTTGATGAGCTTCTGAAGTGAAGTGGTCTTTTAATTTGCCCTTTTTTCTTCTTTCCGCAACTTTTCAATTTGTGCCACTGACGTACTCTAGCGTGCGACCATTCTTCACTTGCGGACGCCCTTCCTCGTGCATTTGGGAATAAGCCACAGGCAAAACAAAACACCGCGTCTTTTTCAATGCTCTACTCCAAAATGGGAAAATCCGTATACCAGGCCGGATTAAATCGATGCTGCTTATTTTCTGGTATGTCTGTATTTGCTGGAAATACACTAAGTTTTGGCTGGAAGGCCCCAAGTGAAGTCAGGTACAGTCGTTCGTTTGCCGTAATAATTCTCTTCCGCTTTGCAGGATCGCGATTAACAGGTTAATCGCCCGCTTGAATGTGTACTGCGTCCGCCCGCATGTTATTTCCCTCCGCTCGTGCTCGTTGAAGCAACTAACCGCTTTCATCGTGGATTCTGGATAAGCAGTCTATCATTTCTACCATAAAATGTTTTGTGTTCAGAATAACGTCTTCTTTAGTTGTTTTCAAAATACATTTAGCTCTTTTGAAATGCCATATAAACTCAGTAACTTGGCCAGAAAAAACAATCCACGAAAATTCGCTACTAAGCGGTGTAGGACCGTCACCACTACAACCGGCATCCGATGAAGTTCCAGCTGCTCGAAACTTGCGAACGTCAGATGTGCTGGGGGATAGTGGTGGTTCAACGGTTAGTGATGACTAAACGGTGGACAATGGCTCAACGGTAGACGATGGCTCAACGGTAGGTGATGGCTCAACGATGGGCGATGGCTCAACGGTGGTAAATGGTGCAACGGTGGACGTTGGCTCAACGGTTGACGATCCCTCAACGGTAGAATGTGGCTCAACGGTAGGCGATGGCTCAATTATTGACGATGGCACAACGGTGGTAAATGGCAACGGTGGACGATAGCTCAACGGTTGACGATCTCTCAACGGTAGACGATGGCTCCACCCCGCCCCGGTTTTCTTGTCACTGAGTTTTAAAACACTGTAAGTTTTATTTAAATAAAAAAGATGGTTTAAAAGAAAACAATTCCTCCCCACAAAGGTCGACTTTTTTTTTTGGATTTATCGGGCATTTTTTCTTGTTAACACCATTAAACATAAACATGGCTGAAAATACGCATGTATTTATTGTATTATTTTTACTTACGTTTGATGGGTACGCGATGCTCCGTGAAAATGTTCCGTGCCGGCGAAAACTCACGTCCCACTGCCACTGTATTTGCACCTAGTTATCACTGTAAAAGTTGCTGTTTCAGGAACGACTGCTTTCGCTCATTCTCGGTGACCACTGCACTGACCATAGTGACCACCCCACCCCTTGAGGAACCTTGGAACCCTAAACCTGTCAATTTTGTCACAATATCGCGGATATCTGAGAAAGCGCCGAGACAAGCGGTAGCAGGTCATAACATTCTTCCGACAACATCTCAATGAGTTGGCTTGACCTGAAGTTATCAATGCGTTTACCAACACCTTTTGTCTAGCCACATGGCACAGCTCATGCTACTATAGCACTTTCCTACCTCTCTTACAGAATCACTATCTTCAAAATTTTCTTTCACTTTCTGATTTCCGTTTCCTGAAATTCTCACTTCTACTATCCTTTGCAACTTCTGTATTTCCCGTGTCTAAGTACACCAGGTCATATTCTGGCCAACTTGATTCACGGTAATCACCCAAACACCCCTCATTAAATTGTAGTCGGTCGTAATCATTTGTCATAGCTCTCAAGGCAGCCAGCTTCGATTGCTTGGGCCAAGCAGCAAGCAGATGCTGGGCTCGCTTCGCTGTGAAGCCGAGTCACTCTGCATAACGAACGCGGGATATTACTCCCACCCAGGAACGTGCCGATGAGTTCATCCCTTGTCCTTGGTCCCATATTGCTCATCTGTCATTCTTTCTTCTGTTTCCATACAAATAAACGAAATGGCAAGTGGCAGCCGGTGCACCGAAGACTGGAAGTGAAACTTTTAATGTGGTTATTTTGCCGACTCTTCCTCTTGCCGCACTGTGCTATTGCCAGGCTGTACGAAATTATTGCAGCGTCCGTTTGTGCCGACTGTCGGTAAAAATTCCGACTGTCAGTATAATATTTTTTTAAAAATTAAATCGGACCAAATCGTATAAAGCCATGCCCCGTTTTGCTTTCTTAAATGCTATTTTGGGAAATGTTACGACTTCTTCAGGATTTGCCGACTGCCGACTGATGTCGTATTTGCCGACTGAGAAAATACCTGAGGGGGGTGAGACAGCCCCCCCCCCCCCCCACTCGAACCGCCCCTGATTCTGACGATACACGTTAGCAGCAAAGGATGTGATTAGTCAACGTAGTTATAGGGTGGAACCTGTCAGCGATGTCGTTCCAGGTTTGAGAACAATATGTGGAACTCCTGCTGTTTTAACTTCGTAATTTCTTGGTACCTGTAAAAATTGTAATGCGCCTTGAAATAGTTGCATGATTATTGTTCCTAGGCCATGAGTGTTTCCATACCTTCTTAAGTCAAGAAGATCATTACCAGAATGTTTTTCATCTAAAAATCCCTCAGTATACCTTCCTTCGGAGGGGAAGTAAAGCCGGCGGTCCCATGTCATAGATTTATGGCCTGTTAAAGAGCCTTCCACTAATTACACCTGTGTGAAACTAAATTGTATAGGTTAAGAATGTAAACAACGCTCTTAGGTTCCTACGTTCGTTGCCAAGAGCCGACTGAGGTGGCATCTGGTAGCTATGTTCTGAACTACATATTAGTGGTTGACGGTGGCGTTTGGCTGCAAAAGTAGGAACTACTTGAAATTAAAAGTCTGCAGTCCTCACTTGAATTTAAAACAGATAACATACACTAATACAGTCATCACAATTAACACCGGTTATCAGACAGATTCTACACACACCCAAAGTACACGGGGCTACATGACCGCGTTGTCACAGTCCCTAAACTAAGGAACCAACCAACCAAAAAAAGGTTTTTCATCGATTAACACCCCCTTGTAGCCTACCATTTGCTTGATTCTACAATAATAGGGGACACTATTTGGTCCTATGGCTGTATAGAGTTTATTAGACTATTCTAACAACACAGTTGTATGAAAAATATATCATTGCATACATGAATATCTTACAAATAGACTAGATTTTAACAAAATTTTGAGAATTGAACAATACAACAACACAAAATACGCAATTTATCATTGGCATGGATATCCCTAGTCATTACTTCCTAAGTGTTTGCTATTGCATTTATTGAAGTAAGAGGTTTCTTTTCCTCATGAATGCATACATTTGACTAGCATATTATGCATTATGCAACGAGCCTATAATGGCAATAATTAAGACACGAGTATGTTAATAAAACGAGCGTTAGCGAGTTTTATAATTTCCATACGAGTGTCTTAATTACCATTATAGGCGAGTTGCATACGAATGTTTATGTTCGACGATAATTATAACTTTATTATATGTTTTAACATAAATATTCATAAATATCTGTTGAGATTCAGTCACTAGATTTTTGTGATCGGAGTGCAAGGGCTGGGTAGGATATCTCTGTTTTCCAAGCTCTTTGGACGACCGACGCATGCGCTCTGTGTGCTTGGCAGTTTATTTACGCGAACATATGGACGGTGCACTTTCGGTAATTTATATAGACATGTTGGATTTTGAGCGCATGCGCGAAGGTATCCTTATCTACTTGGTCACACAACTGTTTCTTGAGCTCTGATTGGTGGGAGAAACTGTTTCATAATGAAAAATAGTGTTATAATGGGCCTCATTATGATACAGTTTTCTGACATATAATGTTTACATTTCGACATCGGCGAACATAAAAACCTTAACTTAATTGAAGGACATCGCTGATAGATTCTACGCTCACTAATCGCATCCTTTGCTGCAGTCGTGCTCCGTCAGAATAGCCAATCAGGAAGCCGTATCGCTCTCCAATGCTAAACGTGAACTAGAAATTGTAGTCTCGCTTCCGGGTCACCCACCCCTTAATACAGCCACACATACACTACTAAGGACAATCATCACTGTGAGACAGGTTATCAAACAAGCTCAACACACGCACGTACACGTGGCTGATGACCAAGATGTTCCAAACCCTTAATATGGAAGATACCACATCGTGGTGTAGTGGAGGTCTGGGTTCGATTCTCGGCTCTGTCAAGAAATGTAATTCTGGTCTGAGGACTGGAACGAGGTGCACTCACCCTTGTGAGGCGGTTTCGATTTTCCACCTCACCCATCCTGGAAGTGGTTTTCCTTGGTTTCCCTCTTCCACTCCAGACAAATGCCGGGATGGTGCTTAAAGTAAGACCACGGCTGCCACCCTCCCAATCTTCACCTGAAATACTAATTCAGCCATCACAATAACACAGGTTATCAGACAAAACTTACACACACAACCAAGTACACGGGGATAAATGACTACGATGTCCGTGCCCCTTACGTGAAACAACATCGGGTAACAACTGAGCTCATCGAACCCACCTCTTCTCAGTTTAATAATGATGAATAACGTAAAGTATTTTTAAGATACAACAACGTTGTAATTCTGCTTTCTTATCCAGAGAAATTGATTGAAATTATAGAAAAGTACGCTCATCCATCATCTTGAAATATGGATTGTAGAACCTTGTATGTGCCTTCCTATATCCAAGTCAAAACAACAGCGAATCCATATGTTCATGATGGATGCAGGGTGTATTCTTAAAACTTGAATATACGGTATATTCTAAATCACGATGTAATTGCGCAACTAATACATAATTTAGTGAGGGAGGAGTACCAAACATAAGACTTCACTACCATTATTCATAGTAATATGACACTGAATTTGGCACGCAGCGACCATCTTCAAATTAAACAATATACAAACAAATAATTATTTATACTGGGTGTCAGTGAATGTTCTCCGCAGTGTCTAGGCACTTCTACGTTAGGTGAGAGCCGGAGTTAAGTTGGCAGCACGGTTACTGCTGACAGCTTGGCTGCCGCCGCTTGTATCAAAACAAAACCAACAACAAACAGTCCACTTAGAAATTCCTGTTTCTTGAGCTAATTTGCGTATTGATTTACTTGGACTTCGCTGCATTATATCGGAAATTTCATCAAGATTCGTCGGTTAACAGCGTACGCCTGCCTGTTCCTGGTATATCGTGAACTGAGCCGGTCACACGAAATTTACTTACCAAATCCCGAACGGTATCCCGGTTTGGACACTTTGAATTAGGAAACCGCGCCTGAAATTTTAGTTTTACATTTTCTGTAAACCGATCGCCTTCACGTAAAACGTATTCCACCATAAACGCTCTCTCTTCAGTAGTAAACATTACCGACTGTATCCTTGTGGTGTTGTGAGGTTTGAAGCCATTTGTCAGTGTTGCCTAAGTAAACAAAAGTTTGGTGCTTTTCAATCGGTCAACACGAATGTACCCAAAAAGAGCTGGGTTATGCCCTAATCCTGAAATAAATTACATGAGATTAATAGGGTGTATTTATTAATCTCATGTAATCTCATGTAATTTATTTCAGGATTAGGACATAACCCAGCTCTTTTTGGGTACATTCGTGTTGACCGACTGAAAAGCACCAAACTTTTGTCGACTGTATCCTGTTACACTATTCCAATAATCTAAACGCTCCCTTGCTGCATTCACACTGACGCTCTCCACAGCACAGCTCAGCACAGCACAGCACAGCACAGCTCACACGTGTGTTCTGATATCCTGTCGACCTTGGGGAAGACAAGCTAGTACCTGGCTGTCGGCGAGTGAGCGCAAGGTCTGACACCGCGCTGCCAACTTAACTCCGGCTCTCACCTCACTGCGGAGAACATTCCCTGACACACTGTGTTTTCGAGATACAATATCTGAAATTAGCATTAATGTACAAACATATTTGAGTTTTGTATTCTTCATCTTCTTGGTCGTAGTTCGATTTCGTCGTGACCCTTCACGCAATTCTGTTAACAATACCCCGAAATATTTGTATTGTTGATCTGCATGATCAATTTTCTTGTAACAAGATATACCACGGTAAGGTCCCGCTTCTTTCCGTGGTGCAGTATCGCAGTCATACTATCTAGTCATGAGCCTTGCCAATGTCATTAATTTTCAGCCTCATACCAGTAATGATGGTTGCTGCTGCCCTCCATCATGATGTGTTCCAGTAGCATTTCCTCTACTGAGGGCTCATCATCCTCCTACAAGGAGCCATCCGTCCAAAGCCGTTGACCCTTATAGGGTGTCAGGTTATTTCACGACGCCCAGAACTCGGCGTTAATTTTCTGAATGTACGGTCTACTCCATTACCGTAGACATAACAATAAAGGATATCTGTATTAAAAAAAGAGCATCATATAACATTGGTAGTAATACAAAAGGTAGGAATCACCAGCTACTACAAGAGGGAAGTGCCTGTACATAACCTTTGTATACTATTATTCTTAGTGAAAGAACACCCCAGCCATATATCCAAGATGGTGGCTGAACATGCTATTAACATTTGAAAATCAATAACTCAGGATCCAATTGCGCAATCAACACGAAACGTTGTAAGAGGGAAGAAGCAGATATGCTAGCTCACTTGCATTAATCGTAAGACTATCAGACTGATTATAGCACGCAGCTGCCATATTGGATATACAAGGTGCGGCAAAAATAACTGACGAATTTCAAACGTAAATAACACAGCAACGCAACAAGTTATTCACAAATTTATTGCGCAGTTTAAAAGAGCAGTGTTTGCCATTTTTGTTACATAGATTGGAGCGGCAGATCTAATACCTGTATTGGCCACAGCGCTTAAAAACAGGTGTTATTGTCGATGTGCGCGCGGCCTGGGAGAACACGTGCATCGCCTTGTCAGGGCTAGGCAGTCCCTAACATGGCGTTGAGTGGTGAGCAGCGAGGTTTCGTGATTGACACGTATACTTCAAAAAATGCTGACTCTGTTACCTCAACACAGCGTTTATTTCGTAGACACTTTAGGTTACACAGACATGCGAAAGTTCCAAGCAGGAATAGCATTCTGGTATGGGTGAATAATTTGAGAGGAACTGGTTCAAGTGTTAAAACGAAACCGCCTGGTAGGCCTCGTAGCATTAGAACACCGGAGAATATCCGTCCAGTGAGACATGCCTTTACGCAATCCTTTCAGAGAGATGTTTCCAGAACGTTTCGTCTCCTTACGGGGTGACGTTCCATGGCCAGCCCGTTCCCCTGATCTCGCCCCTTACGATTTCTTTCTCTGGGGATACCTGAAGGCTCGCGTCTTCCAACGTAAGCCGCGAACACTACACGACCTGAAAGTTGCTATATGTGAGGAAATCGAGGCAATACCACTAGACATGACTAGGAGGGTCATGCAGAACTTCTGGGAGAGGCTTCAGAAGTGCATCGAAATGGGCGGTCGACATTTGGATGACATTATTTTCAAAACTTAGTGTGTATGATGCAAATGGCAAACATTGCTCTTTTGAACTGCGCAATGAATTTGTGAATATCGTGTTGCGTTGCTGTGTTATTTACGTTTGAAATTCGTCAGATATTTCTGCCGCACCCTGTATAAGACATTAATATCGACAATCCACTATTTATTACAGCAAGGCTTTCTCTGCAGAAGGTGCAAGATAAACGATTTCATACATTCAAGTTGGTGGATGGGCGTACTTTTCTATCGTTCCAATCAATTCCTCTACATAAAAAAATGTGGAATTACAACGAACATTAGCTAACGGGGAATCTTATGTAAGATACAACACCTAACGTTCATCACAAGAACATTCAATTATACTCCTTGATAAGGACTATACCCATACATTTAGGAGAGAGTATGCTATATCTTTACTGAACATCTTGTTAGCCTACTTTTCACATTTTGCAAAAATGAGGAAAAAGTAGACTTATGAGATCGATCCGGGTAAATGTGTGTCTGTCTGTCTATCTGTCCTTCTGTCTGTCTGGCTGTGTGTGTGTGTCCCCCTGTCAACTCCGAAACGGCTGCAGCAATCGAAACAAAATTTGGTAGCAGTAAAGACCTGAATATCTCAATGCCGTGTTTGGAAATGATGGCAGTGCTACCAACTGCTGAAGAATCGCAATTGAAATTTGAGCTCCATGTTGGATATCTTCGAAGGTATAAATGGAAGCTATTTCAAAATTGGCACACGTATAGATACTAATATTTCAGTTTAATTTCCAGGAGGCCATACATGGCAGTGTTGCCAAAATGATTATAAGCCTGCTGAGAGGTCCAACTTTAAATACATGTAACTTCTATACGATAATTTGGATTTCAACCAAATTTCGTATGTGCTATGTGTACCATAACAGATATAATTATGCGCATTCTTAAGAGCAACCAGGGCTGCCAACTGTCAATAAATACTGTCTCTATTTTTGTTACCCTAATATCAATATATCAGAAAGTATGCAAGCCAATAGCTCTAAACTTTGCACACGTGTAGTACCTGGCATTCTAGATAAATTTGGAGAAACTAATATACGTCAGTGCTGCCAACATGGATTCTAAGCCTGCTGATAGGTCCAATTTTAAAATGCATGTAAGTTCTATACTAACTAATGGATTTCATTCAAAATTGGCACAACAATAGATCATATTATTTCAGATAATTTCCGACCAATACATGCATGACATTGTTGCTGTTAGATCCAATGTTTAACTGCATGTAACGTCCATGCTATCCATTGGACTTCAACCAAATGTTGTATTATGTACCTTAAGAGATGGAACTAAGAATATATTCAGTCACCAGGGCTGCCAACTGTAGTGCTCTATTAGGCTACATTATGTCAGGTATACAGTATTTCGAACTAATTTGAAATTTCGATATTACCAACTTAATTTCGTCATTATTCTAGATAGATCCATATAGATTAATCAATGGCATGGATCTTAAATTTTAAGAAAAGTAGGCTCTTTAGTTCATCACGGATCTTCTTGTTTTTTCATATGATGGAAATAAGCTAAGAATGTGTAGTGTATATCTTGGTTCTGTGTACGTGAAGCCTATAGCCCTATTAACGCCAAGACATGAATAAGACGTTAATTAACGACCAGAGAACAGTGCAACCGAGACCATTTCAGAATAAGCATCATGTCTTTCGTGAAATTCCTCGATGAGAAACGAGAAACTAGAGCTAACTAATGGCAACCAGCTAGTAATGGAACTCATCATTGTCTGTATTAAGCTGATTAGCGAATAATGAATAAAGAATAATAACTCCTTCTTCAACTACGTCTCAATTAGATTACACTTGGGCTTTAGTCGAGTTATCTACGTATAAAATGAGTCCTAAGTTAAAAGCGTTCAGATAACGCTGGGACGTTTTAAATGGTTTGACGTAAATACTCGTAGAGATTCATATCTTGTAACTACTCTGCTAAGGTACTTCCTCTACCGACTGCGGTGGCCGAGAGCGCTAGCTGGCATCGGGAGAGCGTGGGTTCAAATCCCTCGGCCGTCCTGAAAATGGTTTTCATGGTTTCAAATTTTCACCACCAGGCAAATGACGGGGCGGTTCCTTTCAATAGATCCACGGCCGATTACCTTCCAATATCCCTTCCCTGAACCGTCCTGAAAGGCTACCAAGCGTAGGGTTACAGCAGATCAAAGAAGAATGGGCTTTCTGTATTTTAATGTGCTCAGCAAAAACTATCTGATTAAAACTAGATGAAAGTTGATCTGAGTGGCGCAGTTGGTTAACCCAAGATTCTGGCTCATTGGGATGGTAATTTATTTCTCGTGTGGGAAACATACAAATGTACAGTTGCTATACATACTGGGTGTATCTTAATTATACCGACAAAAAAAATCAGGGATGCTCTGCGTGTTATGTAAGAGACGATGCCGCAATCGGATTGGCGGAGAAAATTTCTCCCTCCGAGAAAATGAGGTTACTTTGTTACTTCCGGGCGCGCGATTCAAATCTACGAACTCGCCATATTTGTTGAGCCAGGCAGCAAGCCGCTGGCCACCACTGTGCTTCAAACAAGGGAAGGGAGTGTGATAGAAGGAGACAGAGATATGCTGGCGGGCATGCGGCAAGCCGAGGCGATCGAGGAAACTTGCGCATGCCCGCCAGCATATCTCTGTCTCCTTCTATCACACTCCCTTCCCTTGCTTGATGCACAGTGGTGGCCAGCGGCTTGCTGCCTGGTTCAGCAAATACGGCGAGTTCGTAGATTTGAATCGCGTGCCCGGAAGTAACAAAGTAACCTCATTTTCTCGGAGGAAAAAAAAAATATCCGCCAATCCGATTGCGGCATCGTCTTTTACATAACACGCAGAGCGTCCCGGATTTTTTTGTCGGTATAATTCAGATACACCCTGTATATGGGTAAAATTGTCTATACCGTATAGCACGTGCCCAATACTGAGCAACATCCAAGGCGCTCGGAGTGGCTAACAGGAGATCTTCCACTGCACAAGATGAAGGGCACACAGGGCAATGAAGCACGTGTTTTGTGGTTTGTTCTTGTCCACATTCGCAAGACATGTCACCTGTACTGAGGCCCCATCTCCTCAGATTGTCTCGGGATCTTCCAACTCCTGATCGTAACCTGTTCAGGGATTTACTCACCAACCAGCTTTCGTTGTGTCCGGGTGGTAGTTCTTCAGCTACTGGCATTCAACCGCAGGGGTGAGGGGTCGTCTTCTTCCATATATCCAGCCTTACCTTCTCCGGTGAGACAGTAAGCATTTCAGACGTCCTCAGGAAGCTCTTTCGGGACCTCAGCCGTTACTGAGGAGGATTATATCCATGACTAGCAGTAGTGCCCGGCTTCGCCCGGTGGATTTATTTGTTTTATGGGTGATAATTAATACTACTACAGAACTGGCTCATGATACTTAAACTAACAGAAAAGATACATTTTTAAATATAACCTTTTGTGGTGGTGGTGGTGGTGGTGGTGATGGTGGTGGTGGTGGTCGTGGTTGTAGTGGGGGTGATAAGTAGTACAGTATATTGGACGTAACATTCAGGTCATTTTCCCGTTGTGATAATAATGAATAGGGAAACGGCTGTTTACTAACTATAGCACTGACACATGTAATTTACAAACAAATTTTAAAGTATGTTTAGAAAGAGGAGTAAGTGAAATAAGACACTGCCTAGGGCCTATATATCATTGGCTGTTAGAAATGTAGAGACCAATAGTGTCGTCTTTTGTCGCATAGCGCCGTAGGAAATAATCAGAACACTTTGGAAAACTTCGGCTGTCCCGAGCTCCTGAGGTAGCAATAGTATCATTTATCGCCACAAAGCGCTCAACGATAAGTTTCGGAATAAATGAAGGTAAAATTTGACAGCGCCAACACTTATTGCAGCTGATAACCTCAATATACTGCACCAACACCATTGCACTTATACAGAGGCATAATATGTTCATTATGATAACTGTTTTAAGAGGCCTAAGAAATCTTTTCGCACTAATTCCTCCCCCGTGACTGCAATTTATAAGCAGCGCAAGATTTAACTATTTTCACAATTCTGTTCCAGAACACTGGTAGGGGCGACGTGAAGCAGCCCGAATTGCCAGTCAAAAATGGGCTTATTAAAATACTCTTAGTTACACTACTACGGACATGAATGGTGCTAGGGCCTTAATACGTGGTTCTCAAGTTCAGTTTGTTATTCTAAATGTAGGGAATGGAGAGCGTTGTACAAAATATCAAGTGGACAGTGTTACCAGCAGGGTTTCAAAGTGTATGTAAAATTTGGTGCAATTAGGAGGAACGGAGTAGTTTTGTGATAAAGGATGATGATTGTTGTTTTAAGGGACCTAACATCGAGGTTATCGGCCCCATTGTTGTTGTTGTTGTTGTGATAAAGGGCCTAAATGCAGGGAATGGAGTGGTCTGTCCGAAATTTAAAGTGGACAGTGTCACCCGCAGGGTTCCAAAGGGTAAGTATACAAATTTTGATTCAGATCGGTTAAACGGTGCAGATTTCAGCCAAAGGGCCTAAATAACCTAGGCCTAGCTTATATTACAGATGTCCATGGAAACGCCCAGATTTATTAAAGAAATAGGTTATATCTGCGAACAATTTTATAAAACATGCTACTTGTTTCATTCAGTTAGAAACAAACCACTGCTTAAAGATGATGTAGTACCTGCAATTTTCAATTTCCCACAGCATCTGCTTCAGCCACCCAAGAAAAGACCGAGAGTTACTGGTCGACAAGTACAAGTTGAAGTATGTAGACCTAGGCCTAATATTTACTGTTACTTTTTTCATCAGCATAGGCATAAAATTTCACATTTTCCAGTATACTTTTATTATGTTAGTCGTGGAGACGATAAAAGAATTGGGCTTAAGGGATCTTCCCTGCAGGACCCTGTTTGACAGTGAAGACCTTTGTACCTGTGTCCGATAGGGTAATTTTTCTACAATTCACAAAACCGATATTACTGGATATTATCCAGGTGTATGCTCCAACTTGTGATGCATCAGATGAAGACATCGAAGCGTTCTACACCCAAGTCAAAACGGCCTTGTGTTTCACCAAAACGCATGAAATTCCCATTGTGATGGGCGATTTCAATGACAAGGTAGGTCATGGTCGACGCGCTGATATAGTGGGTAATTTCGGATTAGGGAGTGACAATGATCGAGGTGACCGAGGAGGAGTTCATCATAGCAAACACTCATTTTCAGCTTCCTCCACGTCGTCTTTACACATGGACCTCAAACATCGAATTTAATGTCAGGAATCAAATTGACTATATCCTCGTCAATAAGCGATTCAGAAATTCCCTAAAAAGTGTGAAGACATATCCTGGTGCTGATATTAACGCCGATCATAATGTTGTGTTAGCCACAATGAATTTGAACTTGAGGCACAGCAATCATTTTGCCATCCATAAGATCCAAGACCCTGTATTGAGAAATGATGTCCAAACAGCATTGAGTACAAAACTAGATTATATCCAGTCGAACAGGATACACATAATATTGAAGACACTTGGAACCAATTCAAGTCCGCAGTGTATGAAGTGTGTCGAGAAAAACTACAGGCCACGGAGAGTAGGAAAAGCAAACCTTGGATGACAGATAAAATTTTACAATTGATCGATTGCAGGAGACCGTTCAAGAATAATGACACGATAAAGTACAGGGAATTGCAGAAATTAATACGGAAGGAAATCCGTACTGCCAAAGAACAACACCTTTCAAAGGAATGTAGCGAAATAGAAGAACTGTGTGCAAAGCATGACTCGTTCAACATGTATAAAAAAGTTAAGCAAGCAGCTGGGATTTATAAGAGCAGAGGGATTGGGATTCTCAAAAATAGATATGGCATCATTCCCCTAGTACTGAAGAGAAGTTGACAGAATGGAAGGACTACATTGAAACTCTATTCGAAGACAACAGAAGTGTTGATCATGGTATTCGAACGGGCGACGGCATATACAGTGTGGTCCACCCGCCCCTTATTATTTAGTTTTATGAAACCCAACTAACATCGCATTTTTCCCGATGGTCGATATTGCTCTGCGCTGTGACTGTGTGACAGCAATGTAATTGGGTCATGGGTCTAGCAAAGAAAAACCGACCTTAAACTTTTCCCCGCCAAATACTATGGCCCATTCTACTAACATATGACTTACTGCTCCTTGAAATAACACACATACACGTAATACGATCGAATTAATAGCTTACGCCACGTGATCTGTATTAGTAGAAAGTTAAATCAACACCATAAACCGTGATTGAAGACTTTGAGATGGACTTAAACGTTTGAGGTGGGACGGCTACAGTAACTAAAGCACGTTTAGCGTGCGGTATCTACCATGTGTTCGTGGCTGCGAGGGTTAAAGCCTGACCGTATGAGCTGGGCGCGAGCAGGTAGAATGCTGCATCGAATCCAGTAGCAGGCATACTTTTTTGAACGAAAGCCCAAATTCGATTTTAGTCGGGATGTAACTACATTGCCAAATTTATTGCCTTACGACGTATTTTTGTGAAGAGTACGTTGAATTTTGATGATTTATAAAGAGAATACGATCTAATTGGTACGTTATGCCACGTGACCTGCAATGGCATAAAATTAAGAAACTGGCATGAATATTAACATAACATAACGAAGTGTTGCTCCGGAGGTCCGGGTTCGATTCCCAGCTCTGCCAAGAAATGTAATACTTGTCTGAGGGCTGAAATTGGGTACACGTAGCCTCGTGAAGCAAATATGAGAAGAAGTGGGTTCAATTCCCACCTCAGCCACCCCGGAAATGGTTTTCCGTGGTTTCCCACTTCTAATCCGGCCAAATTCCGGGACGGATTCTATCTTAAGGCCACGGCCGCCTCCTTCCCAATCCTTAATTGCAAATAAACACATCATTACAAGCCCGCAATAACTCGGGTTATCAGACAAATTCTACACACACATCCAAGTAAACGGGGCTAAATAACCGCGATATTCTAACCCCTCAAATGAAACAAAACAACAACATATCGAAGGATATTCTGATCGCCAGTGCTTGCATCGAACCATGGTATTATTAGCATACTTTCGATTTTTGCAAAAAATGAAAGTAGACTTATGAGATCTACACAGGGCCAATAATTGTGTGTCTGTATGTGTGTGTGACTGCGTGTCTGTGTGTGGAGTGTGTGTACTCTGAATGTCGCCCCCCCCCCCCCTCCTCCACCCCGTATCAATTCGAACACGGTGAAACCGAATTGAACGATATTTGGTACAGAGGTAGAACTAGCAAAGGGCACCTCAGTGTCATGCTTTATATTGCCGCCATCTTGACGGAAACGTAATGGCGGCCACCCAAATGTTCAAAGCTTAAATCTAATTACGAATAACCTAATCATCCGATCTCTACCAAATTTTGCAAAAACATATATTTATATGGCAAGCGTCTTTTGACTAAACTACAAGGTAATCAGCCCAAGATTTTGCAGATGGCAGCCATGTATGTGTGCAAATCGATTCCCCCTATCATTTCAAACACGGTGAAACCGAATTGAACGATATTTGGTACAGATGTAGCACTAGCAAAGGACACCTCAGAGTCATGTTTTATATCGCCGCCATCTTGATGAAAACGTAATGGCGGCCTCCCAAATGTTAAAAGCTTAAATAAATTACGACCAACCTACAATCTGATCTCTACCAAATTTTGCGACAACATACCTTTACTTGGGAAGCATATTTTGACCAAACTACAAGATCATCAGCCCAACAGTTTGCATATCGCGGCCATGTATGTGTGCAAATCGATTCCCCCTATCTATTCTAACACGGTGAAACCGAATTGAACGAAATTTGGTACAGAGGTAGCACTAGCGTAGAACACGTCAGTGTCATGTTTTATATCGCCACCATTTTGACGGAAACGTAATGGTGGCCACCCAAATGTTCCAAGCTTAAATCAAATTACGGCTAACTTAATCATTTGATCTCTACCAAATTTTGTAACAACATATACTTGTATGGCGAGCGTCGTTTATCTGAACTACAAGGTCATCAACCCATTAGTTTGCAGATGGCGGCCATGTATGTTTGCAAATTGATTCCCCCTATCAATTCAAACATGGTGAAACCGAGTTGAACGAAATTTGGTACAGAGGTAGCACTAGCAAAGGGCACTCCAGTGTCATGTTTTATATCGCCACCATCTTGATCAAAACGTAATGGCGGCCATCCTTATGTTAAAAGCTTGAATCAAATTACGACCAACCTAATAATCTGATCCCTACCCAATTTTGCAACAAAATACCTTTAAGTATAGAGATTCTTTTCACCACACTACAAGGTCATCAGGCCAATAATGTACGGATAGCGGCCATGTATGTGTGCAAATCCATTCCCCCCATCTTTTAAAACACGGTCAAACCGAATGGAACGAAGTTTGGTACAGAGATAGCACTAGCAAAGGCCACCTCAGTGTCATGTTTTATATCGCCGCCATCTTGACGGAAACGGAATGGCGGCCACCCAAATGTTAAAAGCTTAAATCAAATTACGACCAACCTAATAATTTGATCTCTACCAAATTTTTCAACAACATACCTTTTTGTGGGAAGCATCTTTTGACTGAACCACAAGGTCATTAGCCCAATAGTTTACAGATAACGGCCATGTATGTGTGCAAATCGATTCCCCATATCAATTCAAACACGGTGAAAATGAATTGAATGAAATTTTTACAGAGATAGCACTAGCAAAGGGCGCAACATATTCATGTATAATATCCGTATAGCACGTTGTATGTAAGAAGCTACTACAACCAACAATCAATTATAATCCTTGAAAAGGACAAAGAGTTATAAAAATACCCATGCATTTAGGAGAAAGTAGGCTATACGTTCTTTACCGAACATCTTGTTTTGTTATTAAATTTTAACAAAAAAGTCTTAGCATATCTTTAGGCCCGTATCACACGACACTCGCTGGCAAGGAAGCTGCTGTGATCGCTGGTACAAAATCCTGTATGATTCTGTTCTCTTCGTCAGTACACCTGCTTGTATGACCGAAGTGTATCACACGTTGGCATTTTGTACGCTAAGTTGTATGAAATAAAACCGAAGGGCAGTCATTTGAGGGCATTATTTGCTGTTCTTTCGCCTTATTAACGCAAAGCGGTCGCGAAACTTGTTTTAAGTAAATTAGAAAACATGCCAGGTACTGAATGAATGCATTCCATTCAATATTTAGGATCTAACTGTAATAATTGAATATTTTACCATACGTGTTAATAAGAAGCGCAACAAAAACCTCTAGAGTGTGTTTGAAATGTGTGCAAGTGTTATTGCGCCCGTTCGCTCTTTCGAAGATCCCGGGTTCAAGAATATCCAACGGCAGAATTTTTAAATTCTTTTTAACTATTTTATTATACCCTCCCTACCTCGTACAGCAAGATTTCAACTTGGTTTTGTTCACATTATCTACGAAGACGATAGGGAAAGCTATTTTCTTGTCTCATTTAAATTGTTATTTTCCCTAAATACTGTTCAAAACCATGGATGGATACTATTCGTTATAATTATTATTTTTATAGTCGATTTTACCCACCAGGTTAGGTTTTCCCACGGACTCAGCGAGGGATCCCATCATTGCCACCTCTATGGGCAGTGTCCTGGAGCTTGAAACATCTTGTCTGCGGGATACAACTGGGGAGGTGGAATCAGCACCTCGCCCAGGTGGCCTGACCTGCAAAGCGAACAGGGTCCTCTTGAGGGATGGGAAGGGAGGGGACGATCGGGAGGGATAGGCAAGGAAGAGGGAAGGAGGCGGCCGTGGCCGTACGGTAGATAACATCCCGGTATTTGCCCGAAGGCGAAGTGGGAAACCACGGAAAACCCCTTTGAGGATGGCTGAGGTGGGAATCGAACCACCTCTACTCATTTGGATCTCCCGAGGCTGAGTAGATCCCGTCCCAGTCCTCATATCTCGTTTCAAATTTCGTGGCAGAGCCGGGAATCGAACCCAGGTCGTCCTGGGTGGCAGCTAATCACGCTGACTACTACGCAACGGAGGCGACTCTATTCGTGATAATTAGAATTTTAATAGTTCAATATTTATCCCAGAATCATAATATGACACGTTCTGTAATTACTGCCTTGATACGAGGCTCAGCGGTAACGTTCTCGTTTGCTGTGCCGAAAGTTGCAGGTTCCTATCCTGGCGCAGTCAGCTGGCATTTGAGGGTGCGAAAAGCGAGGGAGCCGTGTCAGTAGATTTACCTTCACGTTGAAGATCCCCTTCGGAGCAAAATCCGGCACCCCGGCGTATCTAAATGCCAGAGCACTTAAAAGGGACGTAAAACCAATAATGTTATAATTATCTGTATTTACTGAATGTTTGGGGGCAGATGACCTCGTAGTTCCGCCCCTTAAAACCTCACTAAATAACTATTACTGTAAGTGTATAGCAAGCGCTTTTCGCACAGACGCCGTTGAAAGAAATTATAGTTTCGGTCTGATGTATTTATTCGTGAGCCTACCCACATAACAGATCTATTTGTTATGTGGGTCGTCTGAGTGAGTTGGAGTTTTCCTTTAAACAAAGGTGGTCAAAATTTCGAACACTTGCTACCTTGAATATACAGGATAGGCTACCTTGCTTTCGTTCTACAGATCATTATGTCGTCGTCCAATCTGGCTGCGTACCATCGGATAAGTACGGTCATTTTCAGGACCTAATAAAAAAATCACTCGTTGGAACAGATAGATATGCGTCCATAATACATCCACAATAAACGACATTAAGAAAAACAAGATGTTCAGTAAAGAACATATAGCCTACTTTCTCCTAAATGTATGAGTATAGTTATAACTCGTTGTTATTATCAAAGAGTATAATAGAACTATTCTTTGTTGAAGACCTTAGAAACGATTTACCTCTACCAAACGCCACAACCTAGATAAAAACTGCTACCATCATTGAAGAAAGAAAGATAAGAAGTATATCAAGAATGTTATGGATCTGGAGACATAATCGACCGGACTGGCGGCGTGGCTCAGCGGTAACGTTCTCGCTTGCTGGGCCCTAGGTTGCAGGTTCGTATCCTGGCGCAGTCAGCTGGCATTTGAGGGTGCACAAATGCGAGGGAGCCGTGTCAGTACATTTACTGGCACGTTAAAGATCCCCTTCGGGCCAAAATTCCGGCACCCCGGTGTCTCTAAAATCAGCAGTAGTTAAAAGGGATATAAAACCAATAACATTATTATTATTATTACGACCTGCCGTGGGCAACATCCAACTTTGAGTTGAGGCATGTCTTTACACGTCTGGTTGTGCATGGCTTTCACAACCCTAATTGAATTAACAAATCTTTCCATGACCCTACAGAGACGTGTGTATACAAACTATGTGGATATTTTCGATAATATAATCCTAACAGAGCGAGTGCATTCTAGCGGCCAGAAGAAGAAACTTTTCAATAAAATCTGGAAGTTACCTTTTTGGCAGCTAGATGTCTCGAGTAAATCTGCTGGCGAATTATGTTTTAATTAAATATATATTTTACACCATAATGTGCACAATATAACGCTTAATAACATTTTCAAGTAACGCAAAATAGGCTGTTACAAACCCTTTAAAATAAAAAGTTAAAATGTATCGTAGTATCATCTTGTCATTCTTCAAATTCGATGCGCATAGAATGATAATGGTATAGTAATCAATGGATCCCCACGTAGACTAGTCGTGACATCTATTGGTGAAATATCGAACAATATAATCCTAACAGAGCGAGTGCATTCTAGCGGCCAGAAGAAGAAACTTTTCAATAAAATCTGGAAGTTACCTTTTTGGCAGCTAGATGTCCCGAGTAAATCTGCTGGCGAATTATGTTTTAATTAAATATATATTTTACACCATAATGTGCACAATATAACGCTTAATTTTAAAACATCTGAGTCATTACAAAACAATAAACATATAACATTTCAAGCAAAAAACCTAGCTCTGATCGGGTTTGAACCATAGGCATTTGAGCGATAGGCTAACGCTCTACCACTGAGCTAATTGACTTACATAGAACTTGTTAGCAAATAATGATTTGTACTAAACGATTTCATCACTGGAGTATATTATTTATATATAAAGCATTTCATACAAAGTTTATTTATTTTTTATCAGTACGCTATATTGCATGCAATACTCAAATTAGTGAAATATAAGTCCGGCAAAAGATATCCGCTGCCATCTTGTCTTAATACTTAATCAGTTCAGCTTTTTAAAATTACGTCTGCACTATAGTATTACAAAATAAACTTTTAATTTCGAACGTGCCTCTTCCTTTAGAACAGTTAAAACGATTCTCGGCTCGATAATCGGAACTGGTGGGTCCCATGATATGGATTATAAAGTTTGCATAATTCGCACGGCCGCCATCCTGAAATGGTATGGCGGACGACCTTGTAATTTGGTCACAAGACGCATCCTATACGAAGGTATGTTGTTACCAAATTTGGTAGAGATCGGATGATTTGGTTAGTCGTTATTTGATTTTACGTTTTGAACGTTTGAGTGGCCGCCATTCAGTTTTAGTAAAGATGGCGGCGATATAAAACATGACACTGAGGTGTCCTTTGCTAGTGCTACCTTTGTACCAAATTTCGTTCAATTTGCATTCACCGTGTTCGAATTGATAGGGGGGGGACAGACATTCAGAGTACACACACTCACACACACACAGACACACACACATACACACACACACACAGACTCACACACATACATACACACACACAGACAGACACACTTTTTTCGCCCTGTGTTGATCTCATAAGTCTACTTTCATTTTTTGCAAAAATCGAAAGTAGGCTAAAAATGCACTAGTCCAAGGTTCGAACCTACTACAATGCGACTTCGTTGACGCTACTCCAGCACTTCTTGATTTAGCCACCTTAGCTACCGAGAACCATTGTTTATTACTGGCACGTATTGAGTCTATTCATAGACGCTTCATGTCCAAATGTAAGAAGGTGTCATTCGGAGCTCTGATCGTTTCAATCATGCATTATATTTGAGGTCATTGAAAGAACACTGCCACTATTGATTTCTACTATTTTCGCGAGGATGTACTCAACGGTAAAGTTGTACAATGGACGTAAAGGAGCAGGTACGAATGTTTTTAGGATGACTGTCATATACGCGTTAGTTGGGTTGCCTTCCTCCAAAAAAAATAAGGGGCTGGTGGACCACACTGTATATTACAAGAGCTGAAATTGAACATGCCATAACAATATCGAAGAGTGGAAAGGCTCCAGGTCCAGATGAAATACATTGAAATACTAAAGCTTCTCAAGGATGAACGATCTCTTTCCATGCTGGTTGGTTTGTTCGATAATATACATCGAAGTGGATACATACCACATGATTGGCTCAAATCAACTTTTATACCGATTCCCAAAAAGACCAATGCAACGTGCTGCAATTACTATAGAATGATCATTTTAATGAGTCATGCCCTGAAGTTATTCCTTAAAATCCTGCACTTAAGGTTATATCATAAATGTGAGGAAAACGTCGGTGGTACACAGTTTGGATTCAGGAGTGGTTTCGGAATTCGGGAGGCATTGCTCAGTCTTCAGGTGTTGATTCAACGATGTCATGATGTTCGTGTCGATGTTTACATGTGTTTCATCGATTATGAAAAAGCCTTTGACACTGTTCAACGATAAACTGATGCACATTTTATGTGACCTGGGTCTAGATGGACGTGACATCCGATTAATTGTAAATCTGTACTGGAATCAACGTGCTGCTGTACGTGTTGATGGTCAGCTGTCTGAAGAAGTATCGATTATGAAGGGAATTCGCCAAGGTTGCATTCTTTCTCCATTCCTCTTCAACATCTATTCTGAAAAGATTTTCCAAGATGCTCTTGATGGAAAGTCTCAATGAGTAGTAGTAAATGGAACTATCATTAATAACATCCGATATGCTGATTACACTGTCATCCTTGCAACAAGTATGGATGATCTACAAACACTACTGGATTCTATTTCTGAAGAGAGTAATGCCATGGGATTATATTTAAATGTACAAAAAACTAAGTGGATGGTTGTTAGTAGAAACAAAGTTGAAATTCAGGGCATTCTTACACTTGGTAATGATAGAATTGAAAGGGTTTCATCATATAAATATTTAGGATGTCAAATCAATGATAACTGGGACTTAAGTCAAGACACTCGCTGTAGAATTGAGCAGGCCAGAAGTTATTTCATGAAAATGAGAAAAGTTTTGATCAGCCGTGATTTAAGTCTGTCATTACGCACCCGACTGCTTCGATGCTAGGTTTTTAGTGTCCTGCTGTATGGAGTTGAATCATGGACATTTACTGAGGTTTTAATTAGGAAACTGACAGCATTTGAAATGTCAACGTATCGCAGGATATCATGGACAGCTAAAGTCACAAATATGGAAGTGCTGCGGCGTATGAACAAAGACTTGGAAATTCTCAGTATCATCAAAAGGAGAAAACTAGAATACTTTGGTCATTTCATGCGCAACAACAAATACCACCTCTTGCAATTAATTATCCAAGGGAAGATTGATGGCATTAGGGGTCCAGGACGCAGAAGAATATCGTGGCTGAAGAACTTAAGCCAGTGGTTTGGACTTACTGCAGTGTCACTGTTTAGAACAGCAATGGACAAACAGCAGATCATGCTACTGATCGCCAATGCTCTTGGAGGACGAGGCACTTGAAGAAGAAGAACTGTATAAAATAAACAATAGTGGTGAAAGATTACATCCTTGCCTCACTCGTGTAACAATTTTAAACCAAGAATTCATCCTACCATCAACTTTCACTGCAACACAAATGCTTTTGAATGCCTGTAGCAACCTTCCCTGGATACAATAATCCCTCAGGATGTTTAGCATATTTTCCCTTGGTACTCAATCGTACATTTTGAAGCCATTTCTCAGCGTTGCTTGTGCAAACTATTAGTTTATGTTTTTCAGTCGGTCAACACACTATTTGCCCAATATGATAGGACGGGGGTATGATATATACGAGGGCAAGTCAATAAGTATCTGCAATTGTGCACTAAGTGTCGTTTGGTTAGCTGCATGGCGTTGAGTGCTCACCCCGCTAGATGGCACTCGTGTCCACATCTGTGGTGAGTACAGCTTGCGCTGTTGCAACGTAAAGATGGCCGCGCCTCTCTCCGTTTGCACCAAGGAAGAACAGCGTTCCGAAATCCGTTCTTTGTGGTCAGAGAGCGTACCAGGAGTGGACATTCATAGACGACTTATAAAATGAATTGCTAATGTGTGTTGAGTCATGCTACTACATTGCAATTTGGACCTGCAGCAAGTGTGGTGATCGGAGGTTTGGTTGGTTCCTTAGTTTAGGGGCTGTGACAACGTGGTTATGTAGCCCCGTGTACTTTGGGTGTGTGTAGAATTTGTCTGATGACCGGTGTTAATTGTGATGACTGTATTAGTGTGTGTATCTGTGATTCGGGTAGAAGGACTGCAGACGATTAATATTTTCAAGTAGTTCCTACGTTTGTTACCAAATGCTACCGTCCACGACACCTAGCTGCGGACGTGGCTAATAAATGCCTTCGCATTCAGAACCTGGCGGCGAACGTTGGACCTAATATAGTTTTATCAAACTAACCTACAAATTTTAGCATCCACAAGTGTAATTAGTGGAAGATTCTTTTTCATGCCATAAATCTATGACATGGGACCGCCGGCTTTACTTCCCCTCCGAAGGAAGGCATACTGAGGGATTGTTGACGCTCTTAAAAATCCGACGACTTCGGCCGGGTTTGAAACCGCGATCTTGGGCATAGAAGCTCAGCATGCTACCAACCACGCCACCGAAGCCGCTAATCGGAGGTTTGAATCCCGGCACGGACAGTGGCCATGTTGAGTGTGGGGTTTCTCCGGGTTCCTCCATATTCTCTCCAAGCAAAACATTGTCCCCGTATTGTGCTGAAAGTTATCCAGCACCTTATAATTAGTTCCTTGTGAATATTGTCTGATAGTGCGAGTACTGTACTTGCCTATGAGAATTGAGAGCCCTAATGCAGACTACACACATAACACTTTAGTGTAGCGGGTTGCTGTATTTCAGGCTGTAATAAATTGATTGCAGATGTCTTGACTCAGCAATTTTTCTAGGTTTGTGCCGTGTCTTGCGTGCGGTTTCGGCTAAGACACCAAGCTGGCTCATCAGCGGTCTCTTAGTGTCCCCGCCCGGACCTAGGTGAAACCCCACACATGACACAGGCCCTGAACATGTATTATTCACATAAAATACATGCATACTGTACCCCTCGCCCAATCACATTACGCAAATAGCGTGTTGACCGATTGAAAAGGAAAAACTGATAAGCTATCGTCCTCCTTTACATCTACAAAACACAAACGTGAATGTCTATTCCTCTCGAAGCACTTCACAATAACTTGGCGCATATTAAACTTTTGATCCTAACACCCTAGTTTCCATCCAACTTAGTGCTATAATAAGTCCTGAAGATTGAAATTTGTACTTTTCATTGTACAGGTTTCGGCCACATTGCGGCCTTCCTCAGCGCCAATAATGATATGAATAGAAAAGCAAGACTTACAGGGCATGAAAAAAAGTTACGAGCCTTACAGTAGCCGCATATCATGTGTAACATCTGACATAGAAGAAACCTCAGGTGAAATTGTTGATACACCGGTATTTTATACTATTATTGGCACACATATGGTCGCCTCCGTAGCGTAGCGGTCAGCATGGTTAGCTGCCGCCCCGCAGGTCTTGGGTTCGATTCCCGGCTCTGCCACGAAATTTGAAAAGTGGTATGAGGACTGGAATGGGGTCTACTCAGCCTCGGGTGTTCCAAATGAGTAGAGGGGGTTCGATTCCCACCTCAGCTATCCTCGAAGTGGTTTTCCGTGGTTTCCCACTTCGTCTTCGGGCAAATGCCGGGATGGTACCTTCTTCAAGGCCACGGCCGCCTTCTTCCCTCTTCCTTGCCTATCCATCCTGACCATCCATTACCTTCCATCATGAGGCCCCTGTTCGCTTTGCAGGTGAGGCCGCCTGGGCGAGGTACTAATCACACCTCACCAGTTGTATCCACTCCGATTAGATGTTCCCAGCTCTAGGACACTGCCCGTAGTGGCGGTAGTGGTGAGTCCCCTCGCTGAGTCCGTGGGTTCCACCAACCTGGAGGGTAAACGACTAAGAAAAAGAAGAAAAGAGAATTGGCACAAATATTAATCTATTGTAAAAGGGAGTGTTTAACAGATATTGTAGTTTATAATACGAAGCTCATTTTATTAGATGATTTGTAGCTTCCACCAGCACTAGCCTAAATAAAGAATACGATATGGATCAACTAGATTAATAGAAGCGACACCGCTCATAACCTTAAATTCCTTATAAACAGGTCCTCTTGATTCACAGACCAACACGTAATTTCATATGGAGTCTGTTAAAATTAGTCATATTGATATGATAAATATCGTTTAAAATGATAATCTGGTAGCAAAAATATCTACCCTGTCCGGGATTCGAACCCAAGATCTCAAGACTCACAGTCATAAGCACTAACCCCACGGCTATTTCGGCTACGCAAATTTTGTGCAAAGATGGTGACTTATATCCACGTTCCAATAATACTGCATTACGGAATTAAGCTTCATTTATATTTTGCTTGTTTCGAAAATGTTCCTGCGTGAAATTGAGTTTAAAATGCCTTATGAATAGACCCTCTTGTGAGTAAAGAGAATGTCTTCAGTAATAGTTCATGAAGGCTTGCTCAATTCTCGTATAACCACAACGATTATATTATATTGATGACTGCATTACCGTTATGTGGGTTAATATTTAAATAGCCATTGTGCAGAAACATAATACCGGTAATGCCGACTACTTACAATGTTTGATATTAAGGCATTTTACCATTTAAATACTGATAGGAAGACTTCGAACATCTACCATGTCATTTGTTTCAATCACTTGACACCAGAGTTCGCATGAGCGTTTTCCGTTCAGTATGTAATATACATTCCACATGGCCGAGAGTACGTCGTGGTATCAATTTCCGACACCGCACGCTCATTGTTTCTCGTACCACTGCCAGCTAGTACACTTCCGTCCGATCGATCGAGCGGGCAGTGCATATTTCCGTTTTCCACCACTGCCAGCTAGTACACTTCCCTTCGATCGATCGAGCGGGCAGTGCATACTTCCGTTTTCCACCACTGCCAGCTAGTACACTTCCGTTCGATCGATCGAGCGGGCAGTGCATACTTCCGTTCGATCCACCACTGCCAGCTCGATCGTTCCGATCCACTTCCGTCCCCAATTTTCAAAATCTCTCCCACAAAACTATCCAGCAACCGAGCGGAAAGATGTTACACATCAAACATTACCATAAAAGAACGTTGTTCTCAAATCGTGAGATTTATTTCTTTCGCATTTAACACATTTTTGTAACAGATCTGTTTTTTTTCTTAATTTTTGTGTTTGTGTGTTTTTTGGCTTTTAGACGATTACATTTTTAGAAATAGTTTTGAAAACAGCCTTCTTTTTTGGTAATTTTCTTTGAATGTACTGTAAGATTGCGTTTCTATTCATATTATTATTTGCACTGAGGAAGACCGGTACAATGACATGTACAAATTAATAAACTTCAAAGCTCGGTTCCTGAAGTCTGCCCTAGCAATGTCCAAATACACCCGCTCAAGAGAAACCTTTCTGATGGAAGATCTCAGGACCAAATATAATCTAAAAACTGTGTGGAAATAAGAAAACAATAGTCAAAAGAGATATGGGCTGACTTCTGTGCAACGGAGGCCATGGTGAATAGATTATGGATGGAAACCAACCAAGACCTGCGCCATTTCGTGACTCATCGGCAACGCACGGACACCACCACAGAGTGTGCAAAGTGAAGAACCATCACGAGCCGAACGAAACATGTGTATGTGATCTTTAACGCCCATGTGATCGATACCACATTACAAGATGCAAAAAACTATCCAAGTCAATAATCGAGACCTGCTTAGAACCATTAGACTGAAACAAAGTGAAATATAAAATAATGAATGTAGTGTAAAGGTATTTGTATGCTTAATGCACAACTTGTGCGAGTTTCTTTAATAATAATAATAATAATAATAATAATCTTCGGAACTTATTATACTTCGTCAATAAGGAACAGGGATAACATGTCACATTATATCAACTTAGTGTTATATTTTTAAATATTTGAACTCATGGAATCTCGATTTCGATATGCGTTGTTTATAATACACAGTACTCTTGACTTGAAGAAGTTGTTGTTGTTGTTGTTGTTGTTCATTTCCTGGGTGGTGTGATGTATAGTCCACCCCAAAGATATCATTCACCATATTGGACATCTGCTGTAAGTGGAAACCAACTGCAGCACGTTCTTCTCCATAGATCACATGTACTCTGTATTTCAAAAGAAAGAACGCGAATGAAATGGCGGGAGCTTGGAACAGCTGAGCTGTGTTAACAACAGTTTGGTGCTCTTCAGTTGGTCAACACGAATGTACCCAAATAGAGCTGGGTTATGCCCTAATCCTGAAATAAATAACATGAGAGTAATAAATACACTAGGATGACCAGTTTCGATCGTCAAGCGATCAATCATCATCAGATCCATTACACTTAGGATATAACATGTATGTTTGAGAATACAGGTGAAAAATATATACAATATGTACAATTATTTAGCTGCAGTGTTGGTAATGCAACTGTCGGTGTATGCTAAATGTAGTATATCTAATGTTAGGTGAACTTCTAAAATGGTGATAAAAATCCGGAATTTGTCTGCTTGGGATGATTATATGGTTATACAAAATCAATTATGGTTATACTGTAATAATACAGGCTGATACTTATCCGGTTGTCTCCCTAACTGGAACTTCAAGCAGTTTCGTGTTCACTCTGGCACCAGCTACGGTCGACTAACCCGGATGTTAACTGGGCGGAACTGGTTTTTCCCTTTCTCCCCCTTTTGTTCCTACGTTCTTTCTGAGGTCAGTGTCATGTTTATTTGTGTGACGTTGCCAAATCTAGATAAGAATGTATGTTATTGAATACAGGAATATCTACAACTATCAAAGACCGTGGAACTATCTTCGCCACGCGTGGACTAAAAAGCCATTCAACTAAGCGGTACACGGTTTATTGAAGACGTCCCGGCACCTTTAATACTGCCACGCATACCGGCCTAGGTTTATTGCAGAAAAAAGTACATAGTACACCTGATCCAAATAACATTTACCTATAACCACCGCTATTTGCATGAGAAATGCGCTGGCAACGTGTGGTGATAATAGTAAAAATCCAGCCAATAGGAGCTCGCGGCGGCCATTTTACGATCGTTCCCGCCTAATATGCCAGGTTCTTACTCTGGAAATACAGAGTATAGGCACCATTCTAGAAGAATGAATGCTTGTGGAGCAGTGAGATTCATCTCTGTGTGGGGCCGATAACCTAGATGTTAGGCCCCTTAAAACAACAATTATCATCATCATCATCATCTCTGTGTTGTTTAGCGGCTTCGGTGGCGTAGTTGGTAGCATGCTGAGCTTCAATGCCCAAGGTCACGGGTTCAAACCCGGCCGAAGTCGTCGGATTTTTTAAGAGTGCTACAAATCCCTCAGTATGCATTCCTTCGGAGGGGAAGTAAAGCCAGCCGTCCCATATCATAGATTCATGGCATGAAAAAGAACCTTCCACTCAGTGAAGGTCTGCGACAACGAGGTCATGTAGCCGTGTGTACTTTGGGTGTGTGTAGAATCTGTCTGATAACCGGTGTTAATTTTGATGGCTGTATTAGTGTTTGTTATCTGTTTTTTAATTCAAGTAAGGATGCAGAAATTCAATTTTCAAGTAGTTTTTTTTGTTACCAAACGCTACCGTCAACGACAACTAGTTCTGAACTTGGTTGCGAGATGCCAGCGCAGTCGGCTTCTGGCGCCGAACGTTGGAACCTAAGAGCGTTGGTCAAATCTAACCTATAATTTAGCTTCACAAAAGTGTAATTAGAGGAAGGTTCTATGGCATGGGATCGCCGGCTTTACTTCCCCTCCGAAGGAAGGCATACTATTTCTGTACTCTTTCTAAATATTGATGCTGGTACCATCTAAAAGCTCTTTAAATTAATTTTTGGACATGGAAAAAATTTTCGTCCTCCTGTTGCAGATCATCGAATAAGGTATAGAACATTTCTCGATTCTGTCTTTCCAAAACCAATGGATGGACTCGGAATCTTCTTGTTTTCCGTTGAAGTCTCTTTCTCCTCCGTATGAGGAGCATGGACCTTCTACGTCCATGTTTACTGGAAAACTGACGAGTTCTCCACCGGATATCAAACACTAGCAGGGCCACCAACGCTTGTAAGAATTCGTTGGTGGCGCTGCTAAGTGGCCTCGACTGAAGGGGTCCTGAGGTCTTTAACCTTGTAGTCACCTCGTAGTGTAGTGACTAGTATTCTTGGCTATGACTGCACAGGTCCGGGTTCGATTCCTGGGCTGGGGATGGGGCTTACTCAGCCTCATGAGGAAGTACTGAGAAGAGGTAGGTTTGATTCCTACCGCAGCTATCCTGGAGGTGGCTTTCCGTGGCTTCTCTCTAGGCGAATGCAAGGCCACGATCGCCTCCTTCCGAAATCCTATTCTGATTACAAATAGCCAACACACACTAGTACAGCCATCACAATGACTTATACAGTGAGTCCGGGAATGTTCTCCGCAGTGCCTACATGCGTCTGGGATAGCTAGCTACAGCAGTTACGTTGGTAGCACGGCTGCCGCTTGCATTATCTCTACTTAGTATAAAACAAAGTCCCCAATTCTTGGATGTTACGGGTAAACTCGAGAACCACTGGATGGATTTTGATGTGGTTTTCACCATCTGTAAAGGATATATCAAGTATGATTTCTGTAGAAAATAATTTATTTATGATCAAAGGAAGCCGAGCAGTAACGATTTTAGTGGAAAAGTCGATAAAAATACCTGGCGTCCGAGCAGTTTGTAAGCTTACGCTTGGCAAACCGTTAAAAATATCTAAATACTATGAGTGTAAGAATTGTTCAGCATAAAAAGTTCTACAAAAAAGTCCGCGAGAGCATATGCCTATCTTCCATACATCGCCCACTATAAGGGAACAACTGAAGCTTGTCTCTTACAGCTCTATGTGCTGACGACTTCGAGATTCCTGTTTGTCGAGCTAATTTTCGTGTTGATTTACTTGGACTACGCAGCATTATAGCGGAGATTTCATCAATTTTTTCGTCTGTTAAAAGCGTAGGCCTGCCTGTTCCCGGTACATCGTGCACTGAGCCATTCACACGAAATTTACTTACCAAATCCCGAACGGTATCACGATTTGGACACTTTGAATTAGGAAACCACGCCTGAAATCTTAATTTTACATTTTCTGTAAACCGATCGCCTTCGCGAAAAACGTATTCCACCAAAAAACTCTCTCGTCAGTAGTAAACATTACCGCCTATATACTGTTGCACTCTTCCAATAATAATCTATCTGAACGCTCGCTGACTAGAGCTCTAGCCAGCCGGGAAGGACGTCATGCCTCACTTCCATCCCACCAATTACAGTCAGTCTGTCTTGAGAATCTGAGCTAGTGTGTTGTCAGGAAAGCTAAGTGTAAAGCAGCGTGAAAGAGTCAGACTCGATGAGGTGTTGTCATACTGCAGGAACTCACGGCAGCAGCCTGCGGTGTGGGAACTCGGACATGGTGGATCTGTTGCAACAGTGGAAATGTATCTCTGTCTCTCTCTGCGCAAATCCCACAGAGCCGGCCGCTTTCCGAGCTGACGCGAGCTCTAATACACGCTGAAGACTTGCAGACTGCGCTCTTATCGCGATACACACCAACAGCTCAAACGGGGAAGTCCCGCTTTGAAGGACACAGTGCAGTGCAGCCAACTAAAACTCATGACTCAACCATTCACTGTTGCACGTACCCACTGCGGAGAACATTCTCGGGCGCCCTGTATTATCAGACACACACAAGTAGACGGGGATGAATGGCCATCACGTCACAAAATCCTAGAATGATACAACAGCAACAACAACCTTTGCCTTGGTGACGAGTACGCCATAACTTGGGCCACTGATAACACAATTGGCTAACAACGAGCACAGTGTTATACTCTAGCTTAAGGTAAAAATACCACCCGAAGCTTACAAAAGTACTGTAGTTAGTTAGTTAGTTAGTTAGTTTTATGGGGAGGAACATCGAGGTCATCTGCCCCCCCTTAATAAGGATTAAATTAAACAAATTTGGAATAAATTAATACGTAGAGGTGGTAGCCAGGAGATGGTCTAAAAATATTAAAATAAAATAAAAAAATAAACAAAATTCTACTCTCCATTTGCGGTAACGGCTCGCCACATGGTCGTGTATTTTGATATTCCCATGTTCCTATTATTTCATTTTTTCTGCGGGCTCGGCCTGTATTTCTTGCCCTGTATATACACTAGGTGAAGCTAAAGAAGTTGACCAGGAGAAAAAGAGATTCTATGAAGATTACGTTTCGTTCTTCCAGGAAAGTTTCTATGATCGATACAATATTCGTATCTTTCAATGTAGGAGGTGTGTTATTTGTTGTTATTTGGTGCTAGGGGCACTATCTATCGAGAAGTTGGTAAACTTGTATATAGATTATAATAATATATCGGTATTACATATCACACCCACTCTGATTTACTGTAATTGAGTTATCAATTCCATGAACATTGCAGGAGACACCACACGTCAGTAAAATACGAAAAAAAATGCGACGAATTTGTCCCTTAAATTCTTGGCTGAGAGTTCGTCATCCTACTGCTATCTGTGTGAGGCAAATGTTCATCATAAGGAGCGCGGTACAGCTTATTTAGCACAATGCTTCTTCTTTTCTTCCAATTCTCTCTTCATCCGTTCACTGTGCTCTCTTTTGAGTTCTTCTGTCCATCCTGTATTCATCCGTGTAGGTTTCTCGGCAAAGTTTTGTCCATTTATAAGGGTTCTACAGTAATTGTTGTTCCGTTGTGAATGATTTCTTCGGTTGGTTGGTTGGTTCCTCAGTTTAGGGGCTGCGACAATACGGTCATGAAGCCCCGTGTACTTTGGGTGTGTGTAGAATCTGTCTGATAACCGGTGTAAATTGTGATGACTATATTAGTGTGTGTTATCTGTTTTTAATTCATCTAAGGACTGCAGACGATAATTTCAAGTAGTTCCTAATTTCGCTATCAAATGCTACCATCCACGACACCTAGCTGCGAACTTCGCTTCTACTATTGATATCCCGCCAGGAGATAGCAGTTGGGTTTGAACTTCAGAGGTCTTCCCGCTCACTGCGTATCACGCATTCCAAAAACATGAAGGTGGTCCCTACTTGCTTCACTCACTCAGCACATTCCTTCTTTCAATGGCTGTGTGTCGTCTGCTGCAATGACAACAATTGACATGCGGGAAGCCGATATATTTAGGTTTGGAATAGCCATTCCGCGCATGCGTACTGCAAGATCCCCGTAACCCGTCACAGCGTGTTTAACTGTCATCTCCTGGCGGTATATCAATAAATGCCATGCCAACCAGCGCCCGGTGACGAACGTTGGAACTTCAGAGCATTAATCAAACCTAACCTACACTTGACCTTGAAGCCTTACGACATACCGTCTGTACTCTATTATTATTATTATAAAATAGTGTTACTACGTCTTAAAAACTAGAGCTGAGTACACTTACCATGCTAGGAAGGTCTTGTCGACTGTTATCAGACCTTATCAGACGCCTGCTGTCCTGAGAATTGCTCAATACACCAGTACGTCGGAGCTAGACTTGATAAAACAGCCTGGTTCTACAAAAAAACAATGGCCGAGCTTAGAGGTGCTTACCTGCAGCGTGTGTTGTGTCACCAAAATAATCCTCTTGATGGATCAGGGTTAGATTATCCCAAGATCTTGGGTTCGATTCCTGGCGTAAAAATTTGGAGTTTTCAAGTGAGGCTCACATTTTAATGTTAGCAAGACATACTGAGGGCCGTTTTCACCAACTCTTCACTAACGATTAGTTAGTTAATTCCCATTTAACTTAAATACGAGATTTAATGCGTGATTATCTTCGATGCATTTCACGAGGCCATTTGGGTTCGCAATTACTTAAATAAGATTTACGGCTCTCGCGCATGCGTGGGCTCGGTTCCAGCTTGGAGAGCATGGCGGACAGAAGAAGAAGCGTCTAGCCCTGTTTGTTGTTTGCGATGCTTCATCGAGACTTTATGGAACATTATTATAAAGGGATGGAAATACAGAGGACCTTATTCGTGGCAAAAGCTTAAAATGATATGAACAAAGTATTTTGGAGAACTGGCAGTTGTGTGAATATATAGCTTAATAGGACGCGTTTCCCCAATTGTCTTCGTAGCTTTAGCGGTAGCGGTGCAATCTCCCAAGTTATTATGCAGCGCTGGAAGCAGTTCCAAACCCCCTTCGGATATATAGGCCTATTTTTATTTTTATTTCTGTATTCGTCTTTCTTGGTATTAAAACTTAGTAGTGTGTGTGTGATCTTTTATAATTTCATTGCCATAAACATATTTTATATTCATATGGATGAAAATACGTGTGAAACTCGGAAACAAACCGCCATTGTGGAATGCGCAAGGTACAGTTCAACTGTTTTCCGCCACTTTAAAGATGCTTTAGACAGTTGAGTCGCCAGATTTGGCCATTTAACGTAATTCCTTGTCAGTGGTAAGTTAACGAACGTTTATATTTGGTGAAATGCTCTTGCAAAGTTAAATAACCTTTAATGATGAATTAAGAGATAATTGACGTTGGTGAAAACGGCACTTACTTAGTTCCTGCGATGCTAGGTAGCATATCGGGCAACAAGTTTCCTCCAGCGAACTCTATCTGCTGCCAGTTTTTCAGCTTCCACATTTTCAGAAATTCTCACCCTCTTCCTACCTCATAAAAAGAGGACATCACCCTCAGAACATGCCTACCACCCACATCCAAATCCAAAAATGCATCCAGGAAATATCAAAAATGTGAAAAAACAGGGTTTCTTCCCAAATTCCGTTTCCCTCATTCTCAACACAGGCATCCTCTTAAAGAGGGCAACGCCACGAAAAATAGGACATGTCTCACTTCAAAATCACATCATCCCCCAAATATCAGGAAAATGTGAAAAAACACGATTTTAACTCAAAAACCGTTTCCAATAATCCACCGATTAAAAAAATAACCTCACCATCAGATAGAGCGGGAAAAATACTATCAAAAAGAATCTTCGCTTGATCGTCTAACCCTATTCCTTTGCCAAATATCCACTTTGCAGCATAGACATCCGTATTCAAGCACGCACGCGACTGTGAGTAGCTTGCCCACAAATTAACTAAATCTCAGTCATCCTGCAGGCTTCCGGTTTCGCTGCCAGTTAGCAGTGCCTTGGCCTACGAAGCGACCGCTACTCGCTCTGACGCGTGGTCAGCGCAACAGCCCTCTCGGCCGTTAATCTTAGATTTCGTGACCAAGGCGCTGCCTCTCTGATCTGACAGCTATTCAATTGTCATTACGAGGCTGAGTGCATCCCGTTTATAGTACGGTGCAATTAGACCCAAACCTCAACATCCGAAGTAAAAGTTTCCCTTCAGCTCCAAATTGTTCTATAGAGTCCACATGTTGCTCGGTAAAAAGTCTCACCATTTTGAGCGTCGTTTTTTTTTTTTGTGTGTGTGTGTGGGGGGGGGGGGGGCAGAAGTTGGTAAATTAGTAGTTTTTATCAGTTTTCCTTAAATATGTCCACAGCTATGCGGTTTAGCGCAAACAGTGTCATATACAAAAATAATCTACATTAAATTGCAAACAAAAATGGTGTTGTACATAATTTTGCTAAAGTGAACGGTTCCAGAGTTACGGAGGGTGTAAAAGTGGAATTATTTCGTTTTTTTTTTTTTTTTTTTTTGGAAACAATATGACATTATCACTAAGGAAACTACTTTTGTTTATGCATGATTGTGTTTTGTAAAAGCAAATACCGATTTTATTGACCGGTGGTATACGACAGTAGTGGCTACGCTGGCTAAAGCTCAGCATTAGGTCATGGAGCCAAGCTCTCTGCTGACTCGGTAGACGCGTGGGTTCGAGCCCCACCGTCGGCCGTCCTTGAAATGGTTTTCCGTGGTTTCCCCATTTTCAACACCAGGCAAATGCTGGGACGGTACCTTCTGACAGGCCACGGTCGCTTCCTTCCACATCCTTGCCCAGTTTCATTCACCATCATTCATTTCATCTCTCATTAACTCCTCTCATGAGGTTGGCGTCAGGAAGGGCATCCGGCCGTAAAAATCATCGCCACAAAGACTTCCATCGCATCTCTTCCCCGACCCCGTTGGAAAACGGGAATAATAAGGGGTAGACATACATTGGCCGGTGGTATACAAAACTAAAGGTTGGTGCTTTTCAGTCGGTCAACACGAATGTACCCGAAAGAGTTGGGTAATACCCCAATCCTGAAAAAAATGAAATGAGATTAATAAATACCTACCATCTCACATAATTTTTTTCAGGAATAGGATATTACCCAATGCTTTTGGGTACATTCGTATTGCCCGACTGAAAAGCACCAAACTTTTGTTTACTAAGGCAGCACTGAAAAATGGCTTCAAACCCCATAATGACCGGTGGTATGTTAGTGATAAGCCCTTGAAGGAACGATAACCTCACCTCCTTCTCAAGGGGTACTACTTTTTAAGGGAAAAGAGGCTTCCACAGGCCTAGGCCATATAAACCTGTGGTACGGAGAAACCCACTCTGAACTATTAAAACTAATAACAAGTAGTTCCGTGAAGAACTATACAGCCTATTTTCATATATCCTACTTATGTTAATTGCCACTATCAACATACACAATTTCTGTTTGATTGCTGTAATAGATTCGTAGATATTAAGAACCGACTAAATATTTCGGATGGTCGCCATGTTGGATTTTATATATGTAGCCCCTAGAGTTATGTACTGTTACATGCAGATTATTGTGAACGTGTAGTATTCAAACTTCAATCGCATAATTAGGACACAAGAAAAAACAAGGAGATTAAAAAATTTTTCACAGCTGCCATCTTGAGGTTATGGAAACAATTGAAATAAATTAGATGCCAGTGGATTAACATTCGTATAAGGATTTACTGTACCAAGTTTCACTGCACTCGGATGGTTAAATTGCGAGAAACGTCCATGTGAATATTTATAATTCGCGTCACCGCCATGTTGGATTTGTGATCACCAGGTTATTTAAAGTCCTATAGGTGAACTTAAGTTCATAGCCCCTTTGAACATTAAAAAATGCATTTTGATTGCTAAAATAGATTCGTAGATATTCAGTATCGTCTAAATATTTCGGATGGTCGCCATGTTGGATTGTTAAATGTATAGGCCATAGAGTCATGTACCATTAAAGGAAAATTCTTGCGTAGGTTCATTATTCAAACTTTCACTTCGATCGCATGACTACATCACAAGAAATAAAATCTTAATTTTAAAATTCGCACTGCCGCCATCTTGAGGTTATGTAAACAATTGAACTAAATTAGATACCAGTGGATTACAATGTGTATAAATATTTCCTGTACCAGGTTTCAGTGAGCTTGGAACATGAAATCGCGAGAAAGGTCTATTTAAAATTTTCTAATTCGCTTGGCCGCCATGTTCGTTTTGTAGTTAACCGGTTTTTGAAAGTCTTATAGATGGACTTCCAGTAGTGCCCTTTATCTCCGTACAAAATTTTAGGGAGATACCGCTAATAGTTTCAGAGATATAGAATGCCGGTGAAATAATTCGCAGAGCCGCCATCTTGTGATTATGTAAACAATTGAACGAAGTTAGATGTCGGTGCATTACAATGTATATAAGCATATACTGTACCAAGTTTCATTGCGTTTGGTTGGTCGAATCGCGAGAAACGTCTATTTAAAAGTCGCAAATTCGCTTGGCTTCCATGTTGGTTTTGTAGTTACCAGGTTTTCAAAAGTCACATAAGTGAACTTATAGTAGTTCCCTCTATCACCATAGAAAATGTCAGGGTAATATCGGCAATAGTTTCGGAGATATTGAATGCTGGTGAAATATTTCGCACAGCCGCCATGTTGGATTGGTGAGTCGTAACAAAATTTGAAGGGCACGGTCGAGGTCGCCGGGAATAGTGCTATGAACTTTCCGAGTTTCATTGAAATCGCTCCTGCCGTTTAGATTTTATTAGGGGGGGGGGACACACACGAATCACACACACACACACGGACAAAAGGTGATCTCATAAACCTATTTTTTCAAAATTGAAAATAGGCTAAAAATGTAGAATGTTAAATGCGACCTTAAATTAATGTAAAGTAGGCTATTCATCAGTATTCAGTCCTCTTCAAACAAAGCACTTTCCTCTTCTAGATCTTCGTCTATGATGTTCGAGTCCCTGTTATCACATCCTACGCCTGAGCAATTACCTCATATGCTCAAGCAGTTTACACCACTCTTTCTGCACTCGCAATTACGTCTTTGCAAGCTCACACTATGAGAGAAAGTAATTCCTGGGGATCTGCAGGACGTGCTGTTGTAATTGGTCTCAGGTGTTCGCCAATCTTCTTCAACCCCCACTCGAGCGGATTCTTCTTCTCATTCAGCCATTCCTGCATCTGGTGGTAGGTTCTAAATGAATGCTGCCTGGAAACTGCCGAAGTGGGGGGAAGTGCAGCCAACTTGAACAATTAATGTATAGGCTGCTTTGCAATAGCCTGCAAGTAACACTGGTAGCGAAAACAATCTCGATCTTCAGTGTCCTTGGCTCCAAACATCGCAAGAAGGAGATGCTTTCCAGCGTCAACCACTGCACTGGGTTCAGCTTTGGGGTCGTTGAAGACTATAGTGCGTCTCTACCTTAAAAGACAGTACGCATTAAATGGGGCGCGCTGATGCCAGATCTACTGCATATACAAAGTTCTGCAAGGGCGGGCACATGATGTAATATAACTCGTATACAGGCGTGTTTTTACGCAAAACTCGGGAAAATTCCAAAATATTTGTTTGTTGTATATAACTGTAGCTCATACCTTGCAGCGAACAATGCTACAATATTTAGATATGATACGCCGAACCTCAGAGCGCGAGTTTAATGCACACATTGTAACAATTTATATTTTTCAATTATTCATGAATATGATAATATTATAATATGTTATACCCGGGATGAACAAAGGCAAACAACGGAAACCACTTAGAGAATGGCTGATGTAGGAATCAGACCCGCCTCTTCTCAGTTTTGTCTCATGAAGTTGAGTACACCCCGTTCCAGCCCTCAGACCAGAATTAAATTTCTTGGCGGAGCCGGGATTCAAACCTGGGCCTCCACGGTGACAGCACGGTGACAGCCAGGAATGCTAGCCACTACGGTACGCAACGAGGCGGACAATTTATAAAGAACTCAAGGACCACTTCATTTCACAGTTTAACTTCACACCATCACACCATCAGTCGGGGAGATTCTGGCGCCTGAGTAAACAAACTTTCGCGGCGTCAGCGCTGGGCCGGAGGAATAAGTGCGATAACTTATGAATGCTTTTTCACATATTAATTAACATTTCTTCTCGCTTAGTCACCAACGTAAAGTCAATAGCAAAAATGTTTGTCGCTACGTAACTTTCCTGTGATACCATCTCAGATTTTTCGAGTAACATTTAAGAAAAAAAATCATAACTTTCTTACTATGAAAATAATTACTGCCCTGAGAAATAGAGTATTTTCTACCAACATCAGGCAATCTAAAAATAAATTCTTGATCTGTTGCGATCATTAGTTCATTATCTATGGCGTGATAAGTTTTATATCTGCAAAAATATAGATTTGCGCTAAAATATCGTAATTGTGAAAATTGGGCCATGTGTTAATTATTTATGGCTTTTACTTTTACATCATCATAAAGAGCGGAAAATTTTCTATAAGACCACGCAAACAGTTTCTTAGATTTGTCACTTTCAATTATTGGGAAATGGCAACATCGCCGGGGTGGAAAAGGACGAAGCTAATTGCAGGACATAGGAGTGCGAGTGAGAGGCAACTACTACATTTAATTCCATACTGTCTTTTAAGGTTGAGACGCTCTATAGACGTTTCGTACGAAGAGCTATGTTGGCTTGCACTTTCCCATACGGTGTATCATTTCCCTTCTTGTAGATTGCTGATACTGTGTCACATCCTGTGAAGGCGTATATTGCTAAGAGTACACCTTTCATATCCTCAATGCCTCGCTGAATGTCAAAAATAGTGTACACTCTTTACTGCTGATTGCCTTTCTTTGGTACCACCATTTTCAATTTGTTCTCTGAGGGTGCGTGGGCAGTCAACAAGACTAGTAAGTCCGGGTCGTCGCCAATTACACAAACGTCAACTCCTTTCTTAGCTCCATCAATCGCTGTTAAAACTATTAATAAGTCAGTCACCCGATGCTTGATGAACTTTGCAAATGCACTGTAAGGAGAGAAATAAGGCCCATTTTGTTTTTAGCGTTAGCTAGAAATTCACTTTGATTGATATTTACATGGATTGAGTCTTCTACTTTCACTTCAATGTTGGTGGTAGAACGTGATCTGCGTAGGTGTTCTTCATTTTTTGTGTTTCCTTGCTCGTATCCATCAAAAACAACAGTTGCTGGCCCATAATGAGTAATTATGTAATCTGTGTATTGCTCGCAAATCTGTCTGAAGGTAGCTGGGCGTCGCCATACAACACGATGAAGGAGGTGACCTCCATCAATGATGTAGGACACTTTCTCTGAATCTGGGGTGATTGATGATTCATTTGAATCTGGAACCAAAACAGTCACCTGTGAAGATTTGCTTCCCTTCCTCATCAAGCCAGAGTCGTCGAAGAGGGATGGAGGATAAGCACATAATTCAAATTGAAATATTTCTTCGAGTCGCTCATCACTCCTTACTGTGCACACCATCCGATGTAATAGAGTGTTCGTGTTCACACATACAGTGTTGTTGTTAACTGTCATAGACTTGGTTATAGAGGCTAGAGACTTAACAGCTAACTTTCATTTCAAGTGTATCTCATTGAATGTTTTGTTCCCAATCTCTTTCAAGGCTAGTGTTCCAACTTCAAACGCTTTATCACAGTTCATGTTTTCATCTGCTACAACCCCTGTTGATAAGGAAGAGAGTTCAGGTGTTTTAGAAAACGGAATATGTTCCTCAAGCCAAGATATAAAAGTTTGCACGTGCTTGCAATTTATTTTCCGCCTTGCCTCTCGTAGCTCCACGTGCTGCTCTGAATTGGAGTTGGTAATACTGGTTAGCGAGATCTAACTGTTCTGTTAAACGCGGTCGTAAATAAGGATAATTTTACACTGATTAATGTTTGCTGAGACAAATTTGAATTAAAGTTTAATCGTCCCTTAGCAATGTAATACACTCATATTATGTTCTAATCATCTTGTTATCACCGAGCTTACATCCTGAGGGCTCCCTTGCATAATATGCATATAGGCCTAACTTCGTTCCACAAAATGTTTGGCTTCACGCTTTTCCTGACTGGCCTTTAAGTGTTGCCTTAGTAATTGGAATGTTTTTCGGTCGGTCTACACGATTGTACTCATATTTTGATAGGTGTTATCCAGGTTTAGGGAATAGCATCCATTTTATTGTACCCAAATTGTATTCCGTGTTATTCCCTAAACCTGGATAACACCTCATAAAATATGGGTACCATCGTGTTGACCGACTGAAAAGCATTTACATTCCATTCATTAAGAGCTTTAACAGAGGTGATGGTCATCCTTTGAGCAGATCATGGCTGCCCTCTATAGTTATCATTTTCTTCCCTGACTTGGTAGGTCATGGAGTAGCGATTTATGACCTCTTATCTAACATCAATTTATTTATGGAGGCGATGTGCCATAGTTGCCTCAGTTCTTCACTTGATAAGCGGACAAGCCTGTTTTCGCATTGCCAAGCTTACGAACTAAACAACGAGATAGCAGTGCAGATAGCACGTGTGAGCTGCCATCTAGTGGCGATTTTATGTTCTTGTTCTATGGTAATAGTCACGAGCCGTGTTTTGGTGCTCCCTCTGGTTTCTATCTGGGTTAGGTTTGATCGCGGTCACACTCGCCAGAACGAAATAGGTTAGGAAAACTAAAGCGACCGCGTTACAAGTTTGCAATATGGCGAGGAAAGATGTTTTGGAATTTATATGGTTAATAAATACTTACGCGGCTTCGGTGGCGTAGTTGATAGCATTCTGAGTTTCTATGCCTAAGATCGTGGGGTCAAACCCGGCCGAAGTCATCGGATTTTTTTAGGGCGTTAACAATTCCTCAGTATGCCTTCCTTCGGAGAGGAAGATTTATGGTATGTAAAAGAACCTTCCCCAAACTACAATTGTGTGAAGCTAAATTTGTAGGTTAGATTTAATTAACGCTCTATTAAGTTCCAACCTTCGTCGCAAGGTGCCAGTTGTGGTGGCATATAGTAGCCAAGTTCACAGCTAGGTCTCGTTGACGGTAGCATTTGGTAGCAAAAGTAGGAACTACTTGAAATTGATCCTCTGCTGTTCTTACCTGAATTACAGATAACACACACTAATACAGCCATCACAATTAACACCGGTTATTAGACAGATTCTGCACACACCCAAAGTAAACAGGGCTACATGACCGCGTTCTCTCAGCCCCTAAAGCCTAAACTGAGGAACCAACCAACTATGATGATGTCGACCAGATGTGTATCCTACAAGGCGAAACTTATTTTTGAAATATCGCAATAGCTCTGAATATGTCCAGAGAACGGCACTAAAGACATCCGCTGTACAGCGAATAGTGTATATCGTTGAACAGTGGAGGTCCAACTGTGACTACCGTAACCGCAGTAGTAGCTTGGGTAGTAATTTAAGAGTCTGGTTAAAACCAAACCGTCACCAAGTTAAACCAGAGCTCGCTAAAACAGTATCTAACAGTATCTCGTAATAACCATCTTGTGCTCTCTTATGGAGTCGTCTACAATGTGCAGTTGCAGCCCCTAAATATAAGCAAAAGCAACAACTGATGAACTTCGTAGCTCACTAATTCTTCATATACCCATTTGAGTCATTTATATAGCAGAAGCATGTTAGAAGACCTAAAGATTGTTTCTGAAAGTCATGGTTAAATTTGAAGTCGACAACATAGGCTACAGTACAATCAGGCACCAAGGAAAATAATGTAAACCTTTGCGTGTAGGCCTATTGTCATTCTAAACTGCTCAACAAATAATTAAAGCACCACGTTTTTCATAGGCCACCAAATTTTGAAAAGTTGACCGCACAAGCTCGAAATCGCATTATGACGTTTGTCCTGACGTCTACCAAGCATATGCTTCAGCACAACTCCCCAACTTGAGAAGGTTCGGGTTAGCGCCCCCAAAACCAGCCCATTTTCGAAAACCGCAAATTGAAGTTTGCGAAAAACGCTGTAGGACTTGTCGCAGGTTGCCAAAGCAGTCGAAAATGAATGAGCATTGCTCTTAAAGGTTCCATAAACACGTTGAAATCGTTACATTTGACGTTTGGGCATTTTCAACCCCCTTCAGCATCCCCTAAACATGGACTACCATTGGGGCGTCTGAAAAGGTACTGGGTGTGTTGAACCACCTGCAAACCTTCACACCGTCCTCAGTTGCTGATTGCAGTAAGTTCTTAAGGGAACATGTACGCGAATTTTTGAAAAAAGAAATGTTTTTTGCTCTTATAATATTCCCCAGTCTTTCCTGAATCCAACCATATACCCTAAGTGCATATTATTAATGTTTTTGGACCTTTAAGAGCCATAATCTTGAACATCTGTATAACTCTGCCACGCCCCTTTGCCTGTCAAATATATTTTAACTTCATATTACATGCTAAGAAAGTCACTTTGGAACAGCAAATGTAATCTCCATTTAAATATGGTAAATTTAACTTTCGAAGTTGGCTAACCTGCATTATGTTCACCTTTCTTCAAATCAGTAAGAAATAAACAACAGTATTGAAATAAATAGTAAGCGTTTCCATAGATATGCACAGGATTTGAAAATTTTGTACTGGAAGGCGGAAGTTCTACGGTAATAGATTTTCACCAAAGGAGCAAGATACACAGATAAATACCAGTAATGGTTCTGGTGAGATTGAGGTTAAGGTGCGATCAAGGGCTTCAAAAAGGAAACTGAAATATTTGGATGATTCGAGTAGCAGTAACTTAAGTAAAGAAAAGGTTCCAAACATTAATTCTGGTTCTTTGATTATTGAACTGAAATATTAAGAGGAAGAAAGAGGATGAAGAACATCAGAACCAAGATGATTATGGGGCTGGAATGCATTAAACACAACAGGTTAGGCCACAACTTACATTAAGAGCAAAGTTAAACTTTAAGTCCAGTTTCCCGAAAGTTTTTATTCTGATATATTTAATTTAATAGACCAAAAACTATTTAAGCTAGAGGGCTGAAACTTTGTACATAGAATCAGTATGATAATTGAAGAAAAGTAGACTACAATCATGGACCTACCTAAAAGAATAAGGACTTGACATCAGCTACACCCAACAAAAATTGCTGTATTCTTATGTACCAAGTTTTAATGAATGCTATTAATTCATTTTTTCTGAATGTTCTCCATAGTAGTCTACTTAGTGCACACACACACACATTCTCTGTATTCAGTAAAATAATTGGTGGATTTTATTGATAAGTTTCGAAGATATGGGTACCTAAAAAAATGTCTACACTCCCAGAAAGTTAATTACTTATGACGGAGAAAATAGGCTAATTTTCAAAATACTTGACACACTAAATTTCATTTGCTATATAATTGTTCTAAGAGGTTATTTCCAGTTGTACAGTGAATTTCATGTGTATATGAACCATACTTGTTGTGATATCTTGCGTGTAATTTATAGTTAAAATTATGGTCGTTCACAGACATGTTCCCTTAAGGCCTCCGGCAATGTTGACCCCCATAACACCCTCAACTGGCATGGGACCAAACCACCCCATCTCGATTCACCCCTAAGGAAGGTTTTAATTGAGATGTTTATCAGTGCTGCTAATTGGGGGGTCTTCCCCTAACGTTTCAAAAAAGGAGCTGTGCTTGTGTCACCACCCCTTCCCCTGCTACCCCCTTTTGTATGATTTTTCAAATCAGGCCCTTTTTAAGAGCTGTAACGAGGTCTTAACCGCTGAAAGGGCTGTAAAGGTCCTTAGAAGTAGTGTTGAAATTGTTGCACCCTCGATCCACCCTGTTTGGACGCATAACGCGTCATGGCAGAGTTTTCAGAGTTGGATGAAAATGAAGGTTATGGCCTGCAATCGAGCCTAAAACAGCAAGTTGGATGGGAATTTATCGGTAAGCTGGGAAACGAGACCAAAACGTTTTCAAACAAGTTAACAACCCCTAGTAAGTACCCCCATGCATAGGCAACCCACATCACGTCCGTGCGTGCGGCTTGTCTATGATCGGTTACTTCAATCGATAGCTGGCGGAGCAACAAAATGGCATTCATTGCCTATGCATGGGCGTACTTACTAGAGGCTGTTGTTGTTGTTTGAGTCTTCAGTCTTCTGACTGGTTTGATGCAGCGCTCCATGCCCCCTGTCCTGAGCTAATCGTTTCAACTCTACATAGCTACCACACCCTACATCCGAGGCAATCTGTTTAACATATTCTAACCTTGGTCTACCCCTACAGTTCTTGTCCTCGACCCTTCCTTCCATAACTAAGCTTGCTATTCCTGGGTGTCTTAGTATGTGTCCTACTAACCTATCTCTTCTCTTCATTAGCAGTCGACAGAAACATCTCTCCTCTCCCACTCGTCTTAATACCTCTTCGTTTGTAACCCTATCTACCCATCTGATCTTCATCATTCTCCTGTAACACCACATTTCAAATGCTTCAATTCTCCTCTTTTCTGTTAACTTGTTTGAAAACTATTTGGTCTCGTTTCTCACCTAACCGATCAATTCCCATCCAACTTGCTGTTTTGGGCTCGATTGCAGGCCATAACCTTCATTTTCATCCAACTCTGAAAACTCTGCCATGACGCGTTATGCGTCCAAACAGGGTGGGTCGAGGGTGCAACAATTTCAAGATTGGGGGATGGAATGTCAATCAACGATCGGAAGGGGTTGATTTCGTATCAACACTACTTCTAAGGACATTTACAGCCCTTTCAGCGGTTAAGACCTCGTTACAGCTCTTAAAAAGGGCCTGATTTGAAAAATCATACAAAAGGGGGTAGCAGGGGAAGGGGTGGTGACACAAGCACAGCTCCTTTTTTGAAACGTTAGGGGAAGACCCCCCAATTAGCAGCACTGATAAACATCTCGATTAAAACCTTCCTTAGGGGTGAATCGACACGGGGTGGTTTGGTCCCATGCCAGTTGAGGGTGTTATGGGGGTGAACATTGCCGGAGGCCTTAAGAACTTACTGCAATCAGCAACTGAGGGCGGTGTGAAGGTTTGCAGGTGGTTCAACACACGCGGTACCTTCTCAGACGCCCCCAATGGTAGTCCATGTTTAGGGGATGCTGAAGGGGGTTGAAAATGCCCAAACGTCAAATGTAACGATCTCAACGTGTTTGTGGAACCATTAAAAGCAAGACTCATTCATTTTCGACTGCTTTGGCAACCTGCGACAAGTTCTACAGCGTTTTTCGCAAACTTCAATTTGCGGTTTTCGAAAATGGGCTGGTTTTGGGGGCGCTAACCCGAACCTACTCAAGTTGGGGAGTTGTGCTGAAGCATATGCTTGGTAGGCGTCAGGACAAAAGTCATACTGAGATTTCGAGCTTGTGCGGTCAACTTTTCAAAATTTGGTGGCCTATGAAAAAAGTGGTGCTTTAATTTTTTTGAGTAGCATATTTCAACATTATTCCATATCATTTAACACAGCATCAACATTGCATCTATAATCAGCAATTATTCTAGGTTTTTGCCGTGTTTGTGTGAGGTTTCGCCTAGGACACCAAGCTGACTCATCAGCGGGGTTTTGACGTCCGCGCACGGACTCCCACAGGAGTAGTGAACTGCGCACTACCTCCCTTTTTATAAAGTGCACCTGCGCCTCTTAACTGCGAGAACTAAAAGCTCAAGCAGCCTTAACCTTCCTATGAAGGCTTCCAAAAAGATGGTATATTAGCTTTCACGGCCGGTGAATTTAAACTCAGCAAGTTTTCTAGGTTTGTGCCGTGTCGTGTGTGGGGTTTCGCCTGGGACCCCAAGCTGGCTCATCAGCGGGCTCTTGGTGTCCGTGCCCGGACCCCCAAAGGGGTAGTGAACTGCGCACTACCTCCCTTTTTACCCTCTTTATGAAGCGCACCTGCGCCTTTTAACTGCGAGAGCAAAAGCTCTGCCTTAACCTCCCTATGAAGGCTTCCAAAAAGATGTATATTGACTTTCACGGCCAGTGAATTTAAACTCATTAATTTTTGTAGGTTTATGCCGTGTCATGTGTGGGGTTTCGCCTAGGACACCAAGCTGGCTCATCAGCGGGCTCTTGGTGTCCACGCTCGGACCCCCACAGGAGTAGCTAACTGCGCGCTACCTCCCTTTTTACGAAGCGCACCCGAGTCTCTTAACTGCGAAAACTAAAACCACACACAAGACACGGCATGAACCTAGAAAAATTGCTGAGTTTTAATTCACGAGCCGCGAAAGCCGATATACCAACTTATTGCATCTATAACTATTGAATAGAGGATAATGTACGGTATCCTTGGGAAGCTTGTAACCTATATTTTATGAGTCCCCCATGACAGTTTTAATGTAGGCTAGTGGGTTTATTATTTCTTTATATCATGTTATCGTGTTGGCAACGTGTTCAATTGCATTGGACACGTCTGCAGTAGACGCAGTGTCATTATTATTATTATTACTATTATCATATACGAATGCTTTTTATTATTAATTATTCAATGTATTTTAGGTCACTTTTGACAAGATTCTGAAGCTAGCTCTAATCATATGTTGTCTAAGAAAGTTTATTAATATTGTTCGGACCACTGAACCAGGAGTCAGGTTCATGTTTTGGTCACACGTACAGGAGGCAGCATTTATGGACACTATTGTCTCGAGCAGGTATGCTCGCTTACCCCGGGGAGGGTGAGGAGGAAGCAGCCAGGGGGCCTTGCTAGGAGTGGAATGGACAAGCAGGCGTATGACAATAAGACTTCCTGGAAGGAGCTGTGGGTTTCAGACGTGTGGTAGCAAGCTACTGGATGCACTGCGGAAGAGATTGTCTCTCTGGACTTTGAGATGACTGGTTGAGTTGTGGAGGGTGCCGTCTCTCTTGAGGAGTGGTTCGTGTTTATACGGAAAGAAAAAAGCTTGAAGACTCCGATTTGTTTTAGTATGGAGGGCACCAGGTGATTGGGTTCTGGCTGTTATGCCACAATCATAGTAGGGCTAATACCCATCAAGATAACTGTGCTAAGTTGAAGAAGACCTTCATGGCGGTAAACCATAATGGCATGGCTGACCAGCTTCAAAGTGGTGATGAAATGGACATATTGGGCAGACGACGGCATTACCGGTAATGTGAAAACAAATAATAAATCTTTAAAGGCCTAAATATTATTATTATTATTATTATATTATTATATTATATAGTTTTAATTGCATTTCTTGTGTGTCACTCTTTTTCTTATATTAATCAATTTCTTGCATGATGCTGCTTCAGAATATAAAGTAAATTTAAATTGGATAGTTTCTTTTTAGTTAGATGCATGTAAACCTTCCTTCATCTTTATTAATTTATAGGAGGTTTTGGTAAGGCCTATGTACGAGCCAGTCCTTTCAGAATATCTGCACACGCCCGGAGATAAGAAGAGTTTCAATAAGGTGGATTTGTTCAATTACAGTATTAATTATGTCATTTGCTTAAATTTAAAAAAGGCCATTTATGAGGCAGAATATTCATTGTTATTTATTTTTGTATCTTCAAAGTTACAAATGGCTTCTCTGGGTGAAGCCATATTGTGGCCAGAATTGAAAGATTACAAATGGCGCCCAACTATGGAGTGTGAATAAGGCTGGCTGGTGCATAGTATGGCAGTACGCACAGGTAATTTGTGAAATCTGATCGGGTATTTTAGGAAGGGTATATATGTTCAGTGATTTTGGAGGGTATGCTAAGTAATAAGAGTGAGCCTGATTTATTAAAGTTGAGATCTAGAAGTGTTGATCGAAGCACTCTTGGTCATTCTAGAAGAGGCAGGAGTCAGTCAAACAGGCAGACCAATAAGCGGTCAGATTCCACACATTCGAGAGTAGTTCTTAGTAAAATGGCAGATAAGGATGTGATTTCTGGTACGTTGGAGGGACGTGAGGGGGCCGAGAAAGATGATGTTGCAACTGGCAAGGAGTTAGGAATGGGAGTGAATAGTGACGAGGAAAATGTAGGGCTGGGGGAAAACTCACAGATGATCAAGTTAATGGAGCAGATGATGTCAAAATTCAGTAGTAAACTAAGTGATTTAAGTAATAAAATGGATACTCAGAGTAGTGATTTAAGTACTCAAATTAATAATCAAAGTAGTGAATTTAGTACTAAGATAGACATTCAAAGTACGGATTTAGAGAGCAAAATTAATAAGATTGTAGAAAGTATGAGTAAAGGCTATAAGGAAATTCGTCAGGAAATTGCCAGTAGAATTGAGATGGTAGATAAAAGATTCGAGCAAGTTGAGGAGAAGATGAGCTTACAGAGGCAGGGCATTATGGATACTGTTGATAAGCAGATAGGCGAGGTGAGTAATGAGGTAGCCATTGTCAAGAAAGAAGTTAGTGAGAGGTTGATAGTTGTAGAGGAAGAAATGAAGGATATAACTGAGATTAGAAATAAGCAGGTGTCTTTCGAACAGGAGCTAGCGGTTTCTTCAGCCAGAGTAACGATGGTAGATAAGAGTGTAAAAAAGGAGATTAGTGAACTGAAATCCTTTAATGAGAGCGAAAATTTGAAATTAAGAAGAGAGCTGAATCAGGCCAAGTCAAATAAGGAAAATTGTAATCACTCTGTAGGACATAGTAACTTCTATCGGGAATCTGACTTACCTAAATTTAGTGGAAGGCAGTTTAACCCCATGGAGTTTGTTAAAGTTGTTCAGAAGAGGTTTTCGAAAGGGTTAGAAGATGGGACTTTAGACTGGGATATTGTTGAGGAAATCATATCATTAGCTTTTGTGGGGGAGGCTAAATCTTGGTATCAAGTTTTTAGGGGAGGTTTTCAGGGGTTAGAAGATTTTAGGCAGAAGTTTGAGGGAAAGTTCTGGAACGAACAGACTAAAGGAAGAGAAAGAGACAAGATTTCTTTTGGGAGGTATCAGTCGAATCAGGGGGTGAGCATGACGGAGTATTTCCTCACACATGTCCTTATCAGTCAGAATTTAGACACTAGTTCTTCTGAAGGTGATATTGTTAGGCGTATGGCCCGTCATTTTTCTGATGAGGTGAAGATGGCCGTAGTCATGCAGAATGTAAATACGATTAAGGACATGGAACGTGTGTTAGAAAGGTTTGATACTTTGGGTAGAATGGGAGGCAAAAGGCAAGAACAGGGAAGGGAAGGAAATTACGATCAGGGGTATCAGGAGGAAGGGAATAGGCATTATGAGCGTAGGAATATTGATAGGCCAGGTAACTCTGTGAGGAATGATAGAGGAAATTTTGTAAATAGGGATAGGGGTAACCAAGGGAATTTTCGGAATAGGGGGCGCGGAGAACAGAGGCAGGCAGAAAATCGGGGACCTGGGGAACAAAGGCACTTAGAGAATAGGGGGCGTAAAGAAGAGAGACAGCCAACTCAGCCGAGTAATTTAAACGGGAACAGGGCTCTTTAAGACGGTCAGATAGAGGGTCCCATCCCAGTATTCCAGTTCATGTGTTGAAGAAGATAGAATACGACCTTGATGTTAGAAAGGAATTGTTAGATGACCAGGTTGAGGTTATGCAGGAGAGATGTGAGCCTACGTTGATCAGTCCTGTGATTAAGGTGAAGATATGGGGTCAAGTCGTCGATGCCTTATTGGACTCAGGGAGCATGTGTTCTTGCATTAAGGCAGGCTTTTATGATGAGGTTAAGAGTAAAGGAGAATCCATAGAGGAGATTCCTGTGTCCAATATATTTATATTGTCTGCTGTTGGGACTAAGTCACAGAGAGTGCGTAGACAGGTTGTCGCACCAATGTACATTGATGAGAAATGTGGTCGTCAGAGTTTTCTAGTGGTTGCGAATTTAGTGTATCCTGTCATATTGGGTGCGGATTGGCTAAGCAGTCAGATGTGTAAGCTTGATTACGGCGAATCTAAGGTGAGATTCAAGTGGGGTGAGAATTTTGATACGGTTAGTCTGAGTTATCAGGTGGACTCGGGAACTTTTGTGAGTATATCAGTGTGTGTCCAGGTTTTAAATGAAGAGGAAGAAGTCAGTGAGGTTAGCAGTGACATGGTATCAGAGGATATTCAAAGTTGTAGTATGGTAGTGGAAGAGGAGCGTGAAGGTGAATTTACAAGTGTTGTGGAAGATACCATGTTGGAGGTAGAGCAGAAGGCTCAGTTGTTAGAGGTCTTGAGAGACCACACTTCGCTCTTTTCTGGGGGTATGTAATTATTTCAGGAGGTTTGTACTGCGGTATTCGCAGCTGTGCGGGCCATTTAGCGGGTTACTTAAACAGAATTCTAAGTGGGTTTGGGAAAAGGAACACGATGAGGCATTCATCAAACTTAAAGAGGGTTTTAGGGATGCTGTCACACTTAGGTACCCCGGGCAGGATAGTCAGTATATAGTGATGACAGATGCTAGCGACTTAGGTTTAGCAGGGGTGCTTTGTCAAAAGGATGGGGATGGTAATCTAGGCATCGTGTCACTCGCCAGTAGAGGTCTAAATTCCGCGGAGAAAAGATACACTACTAGTGAGAAGGAATTGCTAGCCATTGTATATTCGCTGGGTAAGTTCCGGACCTATGTGCTTGGCCGGAAATTCCTAATCTATACCGACCATAACGCACTTACGTTTCTTAGGACATGTAGGATAACCTCGAACCGGCTTTCTAGGTGGATATTGGCGATCCAAGAGTACGATTTTGATATATTTCATGTAAAAGGGTCAGAAAACGAATTCGCGGATTTTGTGAGTCGCCACCCGGAAATTGCTGGGGAGGGAGTTGAAGCTAGGAGAGAGGAAGGAATTTTGGTCTGTGTAACTAGGATTTCAGATAGGGACGGGGAGAGGTTAAAGTTGGGTAAAATGAGAGAGGAACAATGCAAGGACGAGGAGATTCAGGACATTTATCGGGAACTCGAGGAAATGGAACATATGAGCATTGCTAACAGGGGTAATAAGGAATTCAGGCTTTTTAACGACTTGCTAACTAGGAAATGCTTTGGCGAGAGATGGTGCGTGTGGGTTCCTAAGTCTTTGAGGTATGATATTATCTGGTTTTATCATAAGGAGTTAGGCCACTATGGTGCAGAGAAGGTGTTGGGTGCTATTCAGGAGAACTTCTTTTGGAAAAACATGGGCAGGGAAGTCAGAAAAACCCTAGCAACATGTGAGTTGTGTCAGAAGTGCAAGCACCCCACAAGGTATTTTGAAGGGCCAAGGCAGGCTGTTTTAACTCAGAAACCAGGTGAGTTGGTGTGTGTTGACCTCTATGGGCCGTTGGTGAAGTCTCAGTATGGCTACCAATATGTGTTTGTCGTTGTTGATGCCTTTTCCAAGTATGTTAAGCTCTATCCTCTAAGACAGGCCACGGGGAGGGGTTGTGTAAATTGCATACTGGGGAAATATGTTCCGGAGTTTGGTAAGCCACTCCGAATACTCTCAGACCACGGTTCTCAGTTCACCTCGAAGATATGGAGGACCAAGTTGAGTGAACTGGGAATACAGTGTACGTATTCCTCTATTAGGTATCCCCAAGGAAACATGTCTGAGAGAGTAATGAGAGAACTAGGGCGCATGTTTAGGACTTATGTGAGTGAGCGACATAATGCCTGGTTTTCGATGCTTGAGGACGTTGAGCGTTGGCTCAATGTAACTAAACACGAGAGCACGGGTCGCACTCCCATAGAAGTCCAGCTGGGCAGGAAGCCTGTCAGCGAACTTGCCATGATTTTGGGTTTGAGGACAGGGGAGGCCGTACCCAGAGATTTAAGTATCAGGTTAGCTGGGGAATATTTATGTAAGGCCAGTAAGAAACGGCAGAAGCAGCAAGGGAAGCGGGCAGGAGATAAGTTAGATGTAGGTGACCTTGTGCTTTTGAGGGTGCCTCATGTCTCGTCCGCAGACCAGAAATTGGTGAGTAAATTTTTTCATTTGTATGAAGGACCGTATGAAATTGCACGGAAATTAGGGGCCTGTGCGTACGAGCTCCTTACAAAGGACGGCAGGGTGCTAGGGATTTACAATATTTCCAATCTGAGGATGTACATATCCTAGTAGCCCTGTTGATTGTGTATATATTTGTGGGAGGAAGGAGTTAGGATTTTGGAAGGGAAGTCATGCCTAAAAGGATTGCTTTTTATTCTATGGTATAGGACCAAATGAATGAAAAGCAAGGGGGCGTTCTGTAACCTATATTTTATGAGTCCCCCATGACAGTTTTAATGTAGGCTAGTGGGTTTATTATTTCTTTATATCATGTTATCGTGTTGGCAACGTGTTCAATTGCATTGGACACGTCTGCAGTAGACGCAGTGTCATTATTATTATTATTACTATTATCATATACGAATGCTTTTTATTATTAATTATTCAATGTATTTTAGGTCACTTTTGACAAGATTCTGAAGCTAGCTCTAATCATATGTTGTCTAAGAAAGTTTATTAATATTGTTCGGACCACTGAACCAGGAGTCAGGTTCATGTTTTGGTCACACGTACAGGAGGCAGCATTTATGGACACTATTGTCTCGAGCAGGTATGCTCGCTTACCCCGGGGAGGGTGAGGAGGAAGCAGCCAGGGGGCCTTGCTAGGAGTGGAATGGACAAGCAGGCGTATGACAATAAGACTTCCTGGAAGGAGCTGTGGGTTTCAGACGTGTGGTAGCAAGCTACTGGATGCACTGCGGAAGAGATTGTCTCTCTGGACTTTGAGATGACTGGTTGAGTTGTGGAGGGTGCCGTCTCTCTTGAGGAGTGGTTCGTGTTTATACGGAAAGAAAAAAGCTTGAAGACTCCGATTTGTTTTAGTATGGAGGGCACCAGGTGATTGGGTTCTGGCTGTTATGCCACAATCATAGTAGGGCTAATACCCATCAAGATAACTGTGCTAAGTTGAAGAAGACCTTCATGGCGGTAAACCATAATGGCATGGCTGACCAGCTTCAAAGTGGTGATGAAATGGACATATTGGGCAGACGACGGCATTACCGGTAATGTGAAAACAAATAATAAATCTTTAAAGGCCTAAATATTATTATTATTATTATTATATTATTATATTATATAGTTTTAATTGCATTTCTTGTGTGTCACTCTTTTTCTTATATTAATCAATTTCTTGCATGATGCTGCTTCAGAATATAAAGTAAATGTAATTTGGATAGTTTCTTTTTAGTTAGATGCATGTAAACCTTCCTTCATCTTTATTAATTTATAGGAGGTTTTGGTAAGGCCTATGTACGAGCCAGTCCTTTCAGAATAACGGCACACGCCCGGAGATAAGAAGAGTTTCAATAAGGTGGATTTGTTCAATTACAGTATTAATTATGTCATTTGCTTAAATTTAAAAAAGGCCATTTATGAGGCAGAATATTCATTGTTATTTATTTTTGTATCTTCAAAGTTACAAATGGCTTCTCTGGGTGAAGCCATATTGTGGCCAGAATTGAAAGATTACAAGCTATGGGAAGCAAGAACATCCCCAATGACTGATATGATTCTCTACATCTGCCGATACCAAGTTCAGAACCTGCCAATAGGTCGTATCGGCATGACGTCACCGTTGTATCAATATTACTCTGGTAACGACGGCGGCCATTATCTGGACACCGTGAGTCGATCAACTCAAATTACTCGAATATGTGAAAAAATAACTGAAATAAATTACATGAGGTTGAGATTTATATATATATATATATGGCCTGTTTGCCATCTCTTGATGAATACAGTACATTTGCATTTATCAGTTGGCACAGGCTAGAGTAAAAGGTGGCTTTTCACCGATGTCTCAGTCTCACTCATGGCTGTGATTATATGGAAGCTACTGAGGTACTGTATGGGTGGTGCTTAGTAATGGCATTCAGGGCACAGTCAGTGCCTGTGAATGCTGTGAAATGTTCTACTCATAGGGTTAGTACTGCTGTACTGACTCAGTGAGGAAAGCAATGGCAAACTACCTCACTCCTCTTCTTGCCTAGAACGCCTCAATATAGCACTGCCTTGGGATTTTGTGGGTATCTACTCACATAACGTAACGGCGGTGCTTTTGAGGATCCAACCAGCCTTCGGGCTGACTACCTAACAGACATATATACGAGGCACCTCCAGAAAGTAAGTTCCGTTTGGTAATAAAATTAAATTGTGTACAGATACAGAAAAATTATTTATTGCAAAACATTCTACACCTATTAAACTACTTTTCCACATAACTGCCGAACTTTTGCAGGCATTTGTTATAGCGTGGCACAAGTTTTTGAATACCTTCTTCATAGAAGTTTGCCGCCGACCCGTAAACGAGAGAGAAAACTCCCCTGTAAGATATCCTGCCGTTTGGCCACGACTGTTAGGCAAATTGCGTGCTTACCAGGAGAACTGCGTATGATTAGTAGTTCTCCTGACCGCATACGCAATTTGCCTAACAGCGGTGGCCAAACAGTAGGATATCTTACAGGGGAGTCTTCACTCTCGTTTACGGGTCGGCGGCAAACTTCTATGAAGAAGGTATTGAAAAACTTGTGCCACGCTATGACAAATGCCTGCAAAAGTTCGGCAGTTATGTGGAAAAGTAGTTTAAGAAGTGTAGAATGTTGTGCAATAAATATTTTTTCTGTATCTGTACACAATTTAATTTTATTACCAAACGGAACTTACTTTCTGGACGTGCCTCGTATATATATATATTCGGACTATTGAAGGAGAAGAAGAAGAAGAAGTACAGTGAGTCTCTCTCTCACGACTCGGCCGGCCAGCGCACCAAGCTTATCTGCCTCCCGTTGACTGATCACTTCCTGTTACACACCGTGCACTTCGTAGTTCTGGTCCATGCTTATAACGTGTATTTTGTGTTCATCTGTCGCTCCAACTATTCTCAAGTTGTGAAGTGTTACTTTTGGGTATAATTCTCATAATGCCTCCACGTGTGTACACGGTAGAGGAAAGGGTATTTATGCACGATAATTATGTGAAAACAGAGTCTTGCAGGGTAGTCGTTAAACGTTTCATAACACATTTTCAAGTGTGCGCCCTCCCCATAGAGAGACCGTGCGGAAGCTCGTAAACAAAGAGGGGAACTGGTTCTCTACTCGATAAGAAGCGAAGTGTTGAAAAACGTGTACTTAACGAGAAAAAAGTAAATGAAATCGCAGAACATATCCGGAGAGAAATAGCCTCAATTACTGAATACGAACTTATGCGTGTGAATCGGAGTTTCCTAAGACTATGCCAGAAAAGTGTGGATGTAAGTGGAGAACATTTCCAGGGGAGGCAGATAAGTTGGGCGCGCCGGCCGGCCGAGTCGTGAGAGAGACTCACCGTAGTAGCAGAAGAAGAAGAAGAAGAAGTAAACAAAGGGACGACATGTTTCGCTCTTCAAGTGAGCATCGTCAGATCCAAAATAATATGAAAGACGAATAGATCTACAATTCACTACTAAACTTACCGTGACATGCTTCCTTCATCTTCTCGTTCTTCAACAGTCCGTAACAATATAGGTAAATCTTAATTACATGTAATCTATTTCAGTCTCTTTTTCACACATTCCAGTTATTGGAATAATGTTTTGACAGACTGAAAGCTAAAATGTATTGATACGTGCTACCACTAGTAGAAAGTTCGTTAATTGGATGAAAGTAGGAAAAGCACAACACAAATGGTCCTTTAAAGAAATATTAGCTTTATTGCAGGTCAGAAAGTTACACCACACAATAAGCAAGTAGGAACAATTAGCTGTCTTACAGAAGCTTCCTCCTTTATGGAGCACACTCTCCATTTCCCTTGCTCATGCAGTTAATCCCCACACTAATGAGACCGGTGTCCTCAGCTAGAAGTAACAACAACTCTTCCTCTTGTACACAAGCCACAGTCTGTCACTCACTGTTCTTGAATACACACTGTTTCGCAATTCTCACGTCACCGTAACACCTCTATCGCACTGGTAAGAACACACTCCTCAAAACTCAGTCGATCCCTCGCTGGCCAAGTCGCTTTATATAGCGGGATGGTGACTCAATGGATGTTTCTAGACTAGGAGAGTTCACGACTTCTCCCGAGAATTCCATCACCAGGTGGGCCGCGAACATTCCAGACCATGTCTTTTGTTCCCGCTGCAAGCGGCCGGCCGACAGAGCCCGGAGGTAGCCTCGGGCGGCTGTGAGTCATGCGAGAGGGAATGAACCAACCCTGCTCTCGTAACATTATGTATGGCTAACCCTGATTATTCCCGATTTCCTACTGGCTCGGGGATGAGATGCGATGCAAGTCTTTGTGGCAGGTGGATTTTATGGCCGGATGCCCTTCCTGAAGCCAACCGCATGAGAGGAGTTACTGATAGATGAAATTAATGATGGTGAATGAAACTGGGCAAGGATGTGGAAGGAAGGGCCGTGGCATGCCAGAAGATACCGTCCCAGCATTTGCCTGGACTTGAAATGGGGAAACCACGCGAAACCATTTGAACTATGGCGGACGGTGGGGCTCGAAGCCACGCCTGCTGAGCCCACAGAGAGCTTGGCCCCATGGACTAGTGTGCGTAGCTACTGCTGTCGGTCGACTGAAGGCTACAATATCAATTGTTAAGAAGTCAACACTGAAAAATGGCTACAATGCTATATTTACCGTGGTATTTGTTTATCATTCTCGGGGATCTTTGATTTAGTTGTGCTACTTAAAAGATTAGCATGCAATACTGAAAAATGACTTCTAATATTGCTAATATTACTTAAAAGAGTAACCAGATATTGTTCAAGTCACCACCCTCTCCGGGAGAATTGCGGTGCTTGGCGAAGGGGTATCAGTGTGATGGGGGTACAGCGGTACAGGCCGGGCAACTTCCTTGAACGGGATGTGTCTGTGATGGTGCGTATGTGTGTTGGGGGATGTATGGGTGAAAGAGTGTAGAGGGAACGCGAGTAGACTTAGGATGGGCATTTTCTACAAGTTGGTGCGCGTGCCACTTGCAAAGTTGATGGCACGCGTGTGCGACCTTGCTGAGACTGTTGGTTACTCACTGAGTCAGAGGGCTGCCTGCTGGCCGAGGTGCGTGTATTGCGGGGAAGCAAGGATCGTAATGGCGGTGCAATGAAACAGAGATCCCTTGTTTACAGCTTGGCATTTAGGGATATTGATTTCTTGTTAGATTATGCCATTTCCATTTTTCTATGCGTGATTCAAAAGCACTTCATATTTATTATTATTAGTCTATTATTATTATTATTATTATTATTATAACCGTTATTCTAATAAAATACAAAGTAATTATGCAGATTACATTAAATCAAAGCATATCATTACCTTAAATGTAAATCACTGCCAATGAATTTCCAGACCATCGTAGTAGTTGCAAATAGTATTGTCTACTGTATTAATGTATACAGGTTAGTCCCAGATCAAGCTGCTTTAGTCTGCAGGTTGTGTGTATTCAGAATTTCAACATCAATCAGCGTGATTTTCTTTAATCTTTTGTTTCTGCTATTATTATTTTCAGTTTGATTTGGTCGGTTGGTTGGTTGATTTCTTCGTTTAGGGGCTGCGACAACGTGGTCATGTAGCCCCATGTATTTTGGGTGTGTGTAGAATTTCTCTGATAACCTCCGTTTGATTTACAGTCGGATAATTCGATGTGGACACATGCTGGTCAGGCGGAGAGTGTTGGCAAGGGTACAGAGGGAAAGAGGGAAGAGCTGGCACACTTACCATTGGAAGTCAGGACTGGAAGTATAGAGCTGTCGTGGACGACGTGGGTACCACCTCACCTCCAACGACCGTCTGTCTGCTGTCGTAGCACCGTTCCACCCAGGGTCCCTCCGATCTAACTGTCCCGAGCCCTTGGGTCCTCCCCTTATTTCAAGGCTCATCTAGGTCGTCCGTTGTCAACAGTATTTTGCTTATTGTTTCTGTTCTTTGCGGTGGTGTTTCAAACTTGCAGCCACAGTGTTATGATGATGATGATGTTGATGATACTTCTTGTTTTAATGGGGCCTAACATCTAGGTTATCGGCCCCTAATGGTTTGGGTGATAGTGAAAATGAAAGATGATCAAATTAAACCTACAACTACTCTCTTACAAACTAGAAGAGGAAATGGGAAACAAAAAGGAGAAGAACGTAAATAAAAGACAGGAGGTAAGGAAATGCCCAAAATCCTCGAATAATGAGAATTGAGGGACTTGGGAGGAAGGAGAGCCTAGAAAGGCGGAGAGAAAGGAGAGGGCGCTCCCCAAAAGCAATGGAAAAAGGAGAAAAGCCGGACCCAGCTCAGGATGCCCTCGGGATCGCCAACACCCAAACTCACCAGACGTGAGCCCTTGAGGGTGTAGCACTATCCAGGGTGTACCATAAGTGGTGGGGCTACACACACCCTGCCTCCTTGAGGCAGAATGCAGCAGATAAGATGAAAAGAAAACAAGTGTGCTCTGACCTCTAGAAGAATGAGGGATCAGGAAAGATGAGACAAGGGCCAATTAAGGCGGGAAAGCGAAAGACTCTCTAGGCCTCGGATACCCTACTACCTTCGGGGTTGGAAACGAATAAGAGTTGATCAAGGGAGGTCGACAGGAAAGACAACAGAGAGGAGCCTGGTACAAGTAAGTGGAAGCAATGCCGGACTCAGCTGGGGTCCCGTGGTCGCCAACCCACGTCCCACTAGATGGTAATCCCTGGGGGAACAGTGTTATTATTATTATTATTATTATTTATTTATTTACCAAATATTGTGCCTACAATTTATGGACGGCAGATAGAGAAAGGGCAAGCCCCACATACACAGCAGTGTCTCCATCTCCGTTCATTAAATCGAAACAAATCTCAAATGTTACATTATACAATTTACACCTTTACATTTGCTATATACACATAATCTGCTGTACATGACGTCTATATCATACAATTCATGAATAAAAGGGAAGACACAGCACACATATACACGCTCACACACGCATACATACATACATACTGTATATACACGCACGCGCACACTCCCAATCACTCACAAAGTTACATTATACAGTATATAAATTCAATTTACATGGGGTTTTAGTCCCTTTAGAGCCTTCACTTTGCGGCAAAATTGTCGTGGAGGAAGGTCTTTTATTTCACGAGTCAGGTCATTCCAAAGTCGAGCAGAGCGATTGTAGAATCCAGATTGATAATCTGTTGTCCTAGCGAATGGAGGAACAAGGGTGACACCCTGTGCTCTACGAACTGAACGATATGACAGCTGAAGGCGGTGAAATGGGTACAGTATAATGGTGCCAGCTGGAGATTTTCGGAGAAAGGTGAGATCTATTTGGCTACATATGTCATTGATGGATGTTAATGGTTTTGTCGAAACTTTGTTACCCTGATTGTAAATGAGTCGCTCTGCTCGACGTTGGACTGCACTTAACTTCCTCATGTTTTCCTCGGTAGTGGGATGCCAGGCAGGAAGTCCATACAGAAGAATGGGCCGTATCGTGGAGAGATACACCGCTCGGAGTGCACGGCTTCTGAATCCCAGAAGATTACGTCTTGCAAATCCTAGAATTCTAAATGCCTTACACCTAGATTCTTCAACGTGTACATTCCAGTTCAAATTGCTGGAAATGTGTATTCCCAGCATTCGCAGTGAATTGCACATGGGAAGAACTTTGCCGCTCAGTGAAAGGCTATGTGCAATAGGCTGTCTGGCCCTACTTAGCCGAATACATTTACACTTGTTTACATTCAAGGCCATCTTATTTACATCACACCACAGTGCCACACTGTCCAGATCTTCATGTAGTGCTTTGACGTCATCATTATTTTTTATGGCTCTGTAAATTATTGAGTCGTCTGCATACTGCGCCATCGTGGACGTCACACAGCTTGGAAGGTCGAGGGTAAAAACCATGTACAACAAAGGCCCAATCACCGACCCCTGTGATACTCCCGAAGTTACCACTATGTTCGGTGACTTGGCCCCGCCAAACACGACACACTGCGTTCGACCTACCAGGAATGACGTCAACCATGTAATCAGTTTGCCTCCGATGCCATATTTGCCAAGCTTTAACAAGAGTCTTTGATGAGGCACCTGATCAAAAGCTTTGCTTAAGTCCAGGGCACACAGTCCACTTGGGAGACGTTAGTCTGATCCAAAGTGTTCTGCCAGTCATCAATCACTTTTGTCAAAAGAGTTGTACAAGATCTCCCCGGAACGAAGCCATGTTGGCTTGGATTTAACAGGCCTCGCTCACTCAGGAATTCCTGTATGTTCTTAGCAACCAGGCGCTCCATACATTTACAGATACCAGACGTTAGAGAAATCGGGCGGTAGTTGTCCATGTCTTCCTTGTCACCATCTTTGAACACAGGGACCACGTTAGCATGTTTCCACTCTTGTGGTAGAGTCCCGGTGTTAAAGGACTGGTTGAAAAGTGCGCACAATGAGGGAGCTAGGGCATCTGCACAGTAGTGAAGGATCCGAGCAGGGATTAAGTCTGGTCCTGTCGCGGCATGGGGTCTAGTTCTCCGTAAGCTGTCTCGAACTTCCTGTTGTGTGAAATATAGACTGGCTAGGGGAAAGAGAGGGGATGATGTCTTTGGTAGGAACATTCCTTCACTGGTGTCAGGTGGAGAGAAGTTACTTTGGAATTTACAGTTGAACGAGTTGGCTATGTCTAGTGGGTTGGAAATAGAAAGTCCGTTAAGTTTAAAGCTCTGTGGTGCGGTGTTGCCACTTTTGCTCCGAATGAATGTCCACATTGCCTTGGGATTAAAGCTTAATTTGTCCATATACGTACTGTAGGTTTCACGAATTGCAGATTTGGTACTATTTCTAGCCAGCCTATACTTTTCCCACCTGCTGTCACTTGGGCACTGTTTCCACTTGTTATAGAGCTGATTTCTCTTTCTTATTTTGGATATTATGTCCTTTGAGATCCAAGTAGTTTTTTTCTTTTTTTTTTAATTGTAACCTTAGGGATCACTTCATCGACGCACTGAAAAAAGATTTCCTCCCAAGTATGCCAGGTACCATCTATATCTACACTGTTGGTGACTGAAGGTGTAATGACCGGTAATCTGTCAAGTAAGATGTCAGAAAGGAGTTTCCAGTTGGTACGGGAGTAATTGTAAACTGTTCTGGTTTGTAATTTTGGACTGTTCTTTTTGTGGGTAAATATAGCTAGGAGGGCTTGGTGGTCACAAAATCCAGGGATGACTTGTAGAGACTGAATTGAGGATGGAGAGTTTGTTAGGAAGAGATCGAGGGTTGAACGGGAGGTCTCAGTGATACGGGTAGCTTCAAATATGAGTTGATGGAGGAATAGATCATAGAATGCTGTAAGGAAGTTGTTGGATATAGGATTATTTGGGATAGGAGCGGCATTTCTATTCCATGTGATTTGTAGGTTGAAATCACCAACAATGTAGACAGCGTCATAATTTTGTTGAACGTTTTGCACCCGATTGAGGGAGAGAATCAGCTCATCATTCATCAGCTGGGACGATTTCGGAGAGCAATAGACTGATCCGATCAGATATTTACCGTTACTGCATTGAACCTCAACCCACACGGCCTCAGCGTCAGTTTCCAGCTGATGGACGCGAATTGCATTGTACTCAGGTTTCACAGCAATGAGAACCCCGCCCCCTGAAGTCTGCAGTCGGTCCTTCCGGAACAGCTGGTATGTGTCTGGTAACACCTCCCGATCACCTACCACCCCAGAGAGCCACGTTTCACTGCAACACGCAATACTTGGATCTAGGGCGGTCACTGTAGCATGAATGTTTTGTTTCCGTCCCGGCCGCGTGATGCTGCGGGCATTGAAGGCGAACAGTGATAAGTGTTTATTTACAAGTGAACTATTCAGGTTATTTACACTATTTACAGAGTCACTGGGAATATCACTGGTATTGTTGCACAAGGAGTCGGTAAACGGCGGCATAGCACATTGTCAACATGCCCACGTTCGCGTGCATTTCTTAATGCACCGGAACTCAGAGGTACTGATTTTAGCACACGTCCTGTGACTCGACATGTTACAATTACTGCACTGAATATATAACTGATTTTTTCGGCCGATTTTTTCACATATTGCGCATTGCAAAGGTCCAGGGTTGAGTTCTATGTCGCCGCTTAGAGCAAGCGCTAGGCAGCAGAGCGAGAACCCGGCAGCAGGTGGCCTTGCGACTCCTCCCCCTCCCGCTCGGCGTGGTTGGCTAATGGTGGCCAGCCCCAGACCTTCACTGCCACACCATGTCCAGGAATGTATTGTGCATTTGTCACTCGCCAGAAGTTTTTCCATAAGGGGTTGATTCTTGAGATCCTGTTCACCATTAACGGTCACAGAATGAACACGTCTTGCCACAGTCACTGCACATTTACCATTAAAAATACTAAAATTACACGGAGCACACTTCCCTTGATGCAGGCACGCGCCGCCATCTTGCTCTTATGAACGTGAGGCAATAGTTGTCTCACCTGTGTGTAATAATTGCGCTGTCTGTAAGCTGTTCCTCGTATCCCTTTAACATGGGATTTGGGAGAAGCTGTAGTTAGGCCCTGTCAAGGCTAATTAACTAATTAAGTAAGTAAATACATGAACGAACAATAAATAAACCGCGCTGTAGCATGTAACCGATAAGTCAGCCCGCTTCACATGTAGGCTATACACAGCACGGTACGTTCAACAGGCACAGCTCTATGCCCCCTTGCGGGCAGCGCTGTACAACAGTGTTTACTTCCACTATCTCGACTCGGCGAACAGACTTTACTTAGTTGTTAGTAGTGTGCCCTTATATCAAGACTATTTGTCAGAATCCAAGATGAGCAGGATCGCAGACTCTTCAAGGGCCCCGCTGAAAGAAAATGCCTGACAAAAAGGACACAAACAATTCTCCTAAAGTTGTTCTACGACAAATACAAGGATACAAAAAACCAACTCCGATAGAGCTGAGAAACTTAGAAATCTCGGGGTATTACAGGTGAAAAATTGGTGGGCCTCAATTGTAGTTCTGGTAGAACAACTATCATTAGCTAAGATAAATCAGAAAACGAAGGTTAAAATTGAAAGTCGAACAAACGAAAAACTCGTGTTCGGGTTTTATATTAAGACGATACAAAAAAACTGTCGCACTTGACGCTTCTTTCCACAACAAAAGCTATTGCGTCATTAATATCAAACGTCCCAAAAGTATAGGTATCACAAAGCCATGTGCATGGAACAACAACAACAACAACAACAAAAAAACCTGATCCTCCCAAACCTTATCATCGGAGATTATAACGCAAAAATCGATACATCCCTAATTGAAATTCAGATCAAATGAAATTATTTTAAAAAATATGTAGCGAATCTAAACATATCTATATTCTTAATTTATACAGCTGCTAATCTCTGATATCCTCTCCTACAAATTATATACACATAATATCACACTCATGTCCTTGCGGACAGTGAACTGAGTTTCACTTCCACAAACCAACTGGTTTTAGTAACATTTCGAAACAACAACTATTTCCACAACACCACTCCTCTAATATGACGAAATTGTGGGACTTGAAGCCGTCCAATTAAGTCTAGATAATGTTAATTATTAGCCTATTTTCAATTTTGAAAAAATAGGCTTATGAGATCACCTTTTGTCCGTGTGTGTGTGCGTGTGCGTGTGTGTGTGTGTGTGTGTGTGTGTGTGTGAGGTGTGTGTGTGTGTCCCCTTAATAAACTCTAAACGGCTGGAGCGATTTCAATAAAACTCGGTAAGTTCATAGCACTATTCCCGGCGACCTCGATCGTGCCCTTCAAATTTTGTTACGTCTCACCAATCCAACATGGCGGTTGTGCGAAATATTTCACTAGCATTCAATATCTCCGAAACTATTACAGATATCGCCCTGAAATTGTGTACGGTAATAAAGGGCACTACTAGAAGTTCACCTATGAGACTTTCAAAAACCTGGTGACTACAAAACCAACATGGCGGTCAAGCGAAATTGAGACTTTTAAATAGACTTTTCTCGCGATTTAATTATCCAAACGTAATGAAACATGGTACAGCAAATGTTTATACACATTGTAATGCACTGGAGTCTAATTTATTTCAATTGTTTACATAACCTCAAAATGGCGGCTGTGCGAAATATTTCACTGACATTCTATATCTCCGAAACTATTACAGATATCACCCTGCAATTTTGTACGGTGATAAAGAGCACTGATACAATTTTACCTATGTATATTTCATAAACCTCTAAAGTACAAAACGAGCATGGCGACCAAGCGAATTTGAAATATTTTAATAGACTTTTCTCGTGATTTAACTCTCTGAGCGCAGTGAAATGTGGTACAGTAAATGATTTTGCAGATTGTAATGCACTGCCATCTAATTTAATTCAATTGTTTACATAACCTCAAGATGGCGGTTGTGCGAAATTTTAAAATTAAGTTTTTATTTCTTGTGTCGTAATCATGCGATCGAAGTGAAAGTTTGAATAATGAACCTATCCAATAATTGTCCTTGAATGGTTCATAACACTATGGCCTATACATTTAACAATCCAACATGGCGACCATCCGAAATATTTAGACGGTTCTCAATATCTATGAATCTTTTACAGCAACCAAACTGATTTTTTTTATGTTCATAGAAACTATGAACATATGTTCACCTATAGGACTTTCAGTAACCTGGTGAGCACAAATCCAACATGGCGGCGACGCGAAGTATAAATATTTAAATGGACGTTTCTCGCGAATTAACTATCCGAGTGCCGTGAAACGTCGCACGTTAAATGCTTTTACAAATGTTGATCTACTGGCATCTAATTTATTTCAATTGTTTGCATAATCACAAGATGGCTGCTGTGCGTAATTTTAAAATCTCGTTTTTACTTCTTGTGTTCTAATCATGCGATTGAAGTTTGAATACCACACGTACACAATAATATTAATGTAATAGTACAAAAATAAAAATCCAACCTGGCGACAATCTGAAATATTTAGACGGTTCTCAATATCTACGAATTTGTTACAGCAATTAAACTGATATTTTGTATGTTGATAGAGGCAATTAACATGAGCAGGTTATATGAAAATAGGCTTTATAGTTCTTCACGGAACTACTTGTTTTTATATCAGGTTTCATAATTAATAAAAACTATGATAATCGTTCACACCAAAATTGCTTTAGTGTCATGTTCCTGCAATAATCATAGAAGTCTGGCATAGCACTTGATAATTAAACAACGCAGCTTTCAATTAAATCAACTCTCAACAAAATGCATGGGGAATAACATCTCCCACAATCTGTAACATAACTGATCCTGTCAAGATTCAGTTCTTCAATGGCATCTCATATAATATTCCGCTAATAATTCCACATTACTAATTTCTTTCACATATAATTACATCCATAATTAATTTTCCCATCGTCTCCTTGACAGACTGGAATTCCAATTCATAAACATTCGATTCACTAAATGCCATATAATAATTGACAATTCGTTTCCCCTTAATTACGACTGTGCATACAATTTCAAAAGATGTAGAGTTTGTACTTTATTTTTCACCAAAGCATATTGATTTTATAACAATCATGACATCAAAATCTAATGACAATATTATGCACACCCTTCTGGTCATTCGTAAATGCACCAAAGGGCATTCAAAAATTTCGTCCAATAATTAAACAGGCAACCTCACGTTGCTTTCGAAAATATTTTACATTATAATATATATATGAATTGCTGTTCGTTAGTCTCGCTAAAATTCGAGAACGGCTGGACCGATTTGGCTAATTTTGGTCTTGAATTATTTGTGGAAGGCCAGAGAAGGTTTAAAAGGCGAATAAATATGAAAGTTGTAGCGCACGAGTAGATTCAACAAATGAGTGATGGCACGCGAATAGCTTAAACAAAGTCCCGTATGCGTTCATATACCATTCATCCGATTGCGATCAAATGTTGGTGAGTTGTTGTGCATACGCCAGGAAAAGTTATAGGCATAGTGGATCCAATTTACAACAGATGGCGCGCGAGTAACTTCAACAAAATGGCGTGCGTTTGTTTCTACAAGTTCCTCATGCGTTCATATACCATTCACCCCAATGAGATGAAACTTGGGTGAGATGTTGTGTACACTCAGGGAAGGTTTCTGGCTTAGTAAATCCACTTATCAATAGGTAGCGCACGAGTACATTCAACAAATGAGCGACGACACGCAAAGCTCTTCAACCAAGTCCCCTATGCGTTCATATACCATTCGTCCGATAGCGATGAAACTTGGGTAAGAGGATGTGTACACTCCAGGCGAGGTTTCTGGCTTAGTAAATCTATGTTGCAATAGGTAGCGCACGAATGGATTCAACAAATGAGCGACGACACGCAAAGCTTTTCAAACAAGTCCCCTATGCGTTCATATACCATTCGTCCGATAGCGATGAAACTTGGGTAAGAGGATGTGTACTCTCCATGCAAGGTTTCTGGCTTAGTAAATCCATGTTACAATAGGCAGCGCACGAATTGATTCAACAAATGAGTGACGACGCGCGAAGCGTTTCAACAAAGTCCCGTATGCGTTCGTATACTATTCGTCCGATAGCGATAAAACTTGGATGAGATGTTGTGTACACTTCAGGGAAGATTTCTAGCTTAGAAAATCCATTTTACAATAGGTATCGCACAAGTGATTAAACAAATGAGCGACGACGCGCGAAGTGTTTCGACGAAGACCCGTATGCGTTCATATACAATCGTCTGATAGCGATGAAACTTTGGTGAGTTGTTGTGTACACTCCAGGGAAGGTTTCAGGTTTAGTAAATCCATTTTACAACAGGCAGCGTACGAGTAGATTCAACAAATGAGCAAAGACGCGAGAAGCGTTTCAACAAAGTCCCGTATGCGTTCATATACTATTTGTCCGAAAGCAATGAAACTTGGGTGTGATGTAGTGCACACTTCCCGGAAGGTTTCTGGCTTAGTAAACCCACTTTACAATGGGTAGCGCACTAGTAGATTCAACAAATTGTAACGTGTTTTTCGAGGGGGTTTCTTGCCACTGGCATAAGTCAGTAGGAAGCCATTCTATATTTATTTACGCGGCAAATTGTTCAGCCAAGAGAATTTTTCATGTTAATTTATTATTATTAATGTATTATAATTATTATTAAGGTATTTTTCGGAGCATTTTGTAAAATTATAAGCATACAGATAGGTTTTCTATGTCTTAGAAAACACTATCAAGCAAATTATTACAAACGACAATATCATAGAAAATTATGTGATTACGGAATTTAACGGAGTTTCGTCAGTTAGGGTATATTGAGAGACATGGCTCACTGGGAATTCAAATACAGGCTTAATCTTGTCGGGAAGCATGACGCAATCCTGCGTTGCAGCTTAACGAAAAGGCGGATGTATGGAACGGAAAACGACTTCACCCTCCCGCCGAGTGTAATGAGCCAGAGTGGGGATGTAGCGCGTGGGGAGCAGCCAATCAGTGGAGACCACGTAAGCTAGAAGTCGGCTGAAGAGTGGGGATGCGGCGGGTGCATATATCGTTTGGCGTGCCGTGGAAACGGGGACTATCGTTATAAAATTTAACCAGTATGGTTGCACGAGTGAGTGGCTCCGATGTTCAGTGGAGTTAGCGACTATCTTTGTGAAACTTAACCATTGTGGTTGTACGTGTTGGTTCCGATGTTCGGACCATAAATCTTCATATCTACAAATATATCATCAACAACGAAGAAGATGGCGACATCCAGGAGGCTGTGGGAAGCTCACTTCAACATCCAGTACGAGGGAAATGCTACGGCAATTTCCAGTGGTAAGCGCGAATGACACATAACTACGCAATCTCTCGTCTTTCTTTGTTTCATATTCAGTAATTCAGTAAATTCATAGCTTGGGAATAAGAGTAAAATCAGTAATTTATCCGACTCCGTTTTCACGTAATTTTCTAGCGGTAATATTTAAATCGCAACGCTCCAATTTAAATTCAAACTTGTTATTATTATTATTATTATTAATTTTGCTATACTTGTTTTTTATACAATAAATTCATTTCTTTTAACCATGCAATCTTTGTTTTCAGTAGGTAGCATTAGATATAGACCAATTCCTTCTCCTGATACAATTGTTTTTTGGGTTAATGATCCAATCATACCACGATCTGAGAGTAAAGATTCTTTAAGGTGTTCTACCAGAGCTAGGTGTTGTTAAATACAAATTTAGATTTCAACATAGCGTTGAGGTCTTGGCGTCCATTAAAACAACATATCATAGTAGAAAACAGTATATTGGTCACGCAAAAGTGAGGGCTATAGAAACCATTTCATTTGTACGCTCAACGTGGAGCAAAGTAAATACCGTTTCACTTGTCATACCAACGTAAGCGAAACCATTTCAAAATGTGCGACGGCACGTGAATCGTTTCATCAAAGTCCCGTATGCGTTCATATGCCATTCATCCGATTGCGATGAAACTTTAGTGAATTGTGGTGTACACCCGAGGAAAGGTTTCTGACTTAGTAAATCCATTTTACGATAGGTAGCGCACGAGTAGATTCAACAAATGTGTAACGGTAAGAGTACCGTTTAAACGAAATTCCGTATGCGTTGATATACCATTCATGCGTTTGCAATGACATTTGGTGAAATATTGTTTCCACTCCCGCGAAGGTTTCTGATTTAGTAAATCCATTTTACAATTGGTAGCGCACGAGTAGATTTAACTAATAAGCGACAGCGCGTGAATCGTTTCAACCAAGTCCCCTATGCGTTCATATTCCATTCATCCGAGTGTGATATAACTTTGGAGAGCTGAGTACAGTCCTGCGAAGGTTTATGAATTAGTAAATCCGTTTTTCAAATGGTGGCGCACAAGAAGATTCAACAAATGAGTGACGGCGCGAATCGTTTAAACAAAATCACCTAAGCTTTCATATGCCATTCATTCGATTGCGATGAAACTTTGATTAGTTGTTGTGTACACGCCAGGAAAGGTTTTCGACTTAGTAAATCCATTTTGCAATAGGTAGCGTACGAGTATATTCAACAAATGGGTGACGGCGCTCGAATCGTTTCAACAGTCCCGTATGCGTTCATATACCATTCATTTCATTGCGATGAAACGTTGATGAGTTGTTGAGCACGCTCCCTTGATTGTTTCTGAGATAGTAAATCAATTTTATAATAGTTTGGAGGTAGTTAGCGGAAAAAGAAGAAAATATTGGGAATTCAAAAGCACTTCAACTAACAAAGTCACAACGCTAACAATTTCTTTGATTGGCATTGCAACGCATGCCGGGGACAGCTAGTATACAATACAATTTACTCATGATTTCATAGTTCAGCTTTGTAGTGAACATAACAAAGCCTCTATCGAATCTGTCGCAAGTCCAGAATGTCCCTGAACGACATTCCAGCGATCAGCTGTTTCCAGACTGCAATGACAAAAGTATTCGCAAAAACATCGATCCATCTCAGAGATGCAAACGTGAATCAAAATCAAGGAAAAGTAACATAGCAAAATACTAAACGTTTCTGAACATGTTTCCTATAACGTCAAAACCTTCCGAGACAGAAAAATCTCCTAGTCAAAATTTTTAGCTAAACGAAGAAAAATAATCGAACGAACTCGAAAACATGAAAGCCAAGAAAATACTAGAAATCGCCGAAATGAAAATCGCTGAAAGAGCAAACAGCTCCTCTAACCACTACTCAAAAACTAAACATGAAAATTCAAAAACACTATCCAGATATAAAAACATCGAAAAATGGTACTCTAGATTTATTCAAAAAAACAATCGACAGCATAAACGACGTAATATGAGTGGCCTTCTGCCCTGCGATGACCTTCGCTTCCTCTGGAGAAATTGGCATATATATTACCATCCCTGGTAATACAAAAACATCCACTGGAACTCCAAGTCTCCAACCTCTGCTAAATCGCCTGGTCCGATTTCCAAGTACGAACTTACCAGGTCGCGACCTGGATCATCGAAGCATTTGAGCTGGGTCCATGTTGCTCCTCCTAAGTAATCTCTTCCTCCTCAAACAGGCATATCCTCACGCTCTGGAAAGTTCCTTCCCATACACATAATGGCGCAGATTAACATTGCGTAGCTTCGGCATTTCTCTGAAATTTTGTAACATAAGATGTTGGCTACTCATGATTTTCCCATGGTCTCAGTGTAGCATTCCCTATTCAAGTCTACTCTTCCATCTCAGTGCTCATGTCCAATTCGAATTCGATGTCCCACACTGTAACTATGAGTTCCATTTTCAGCCGAAGTTTCGAAAATACTTTCATTAATCTCCCTCGTCTGGTTTCTTTGGTAATCTTATAAGTCATATGGCCTAACATCCACTTCATAAGTCCATAATTCTCGAAGTATTGGAACAATGTTCTAGAAGGAAATGTTTTACAAAACATCCCTCGTATGACATCAATGTTCAAAAATCCTGTAAATGGCGAAGATACAGGGAGTCCGGGAATGTTCTCCGCAGTGCCTAAAATCTGCTGCGAGAGATAACGACAGCAGGTACGTTGGCAGCACGGCTGTTGCTTGTATCAAAACAAACAAACAAACAAACAAACAGTTAACTTTATACTCGCCACAGTCATTCATAACATACTGTTGCACTCTTCCAATAATCTAACTATACACACTGACGAATTCGACAGCCCACAGCCCACACATGTGACCTTCACCCTATCAAGGACACCGTGCTGCCAACTAAACTGATGACGCAACCTCTCACATATGCACATAGCCACTGCGGAGAACATTCCCGGAATCCCTGTCATATTACCACTCCGCGTTTGGTTTCACAATCTCCACTGTGCGTGCTTTAATGCCTCCGTGAAAATCTCACTAGCGTAACATTATTTCTATAATTGTTTAACATGACGAGAACTTTGCTTAAGACTGAAGTCAAAGCAGTCAATTTCACTATTTCATACAAATCGCCCTACTTTACACTGTGCTTCATGTTGATGACACGGCTTCAATCCCGGCTAAGTTGAACACTCCCGGACCCGGTTAGAATTATATCACGCACCACGACTTACACTGCGCGCGTCCAGAGTTCAATCACAAGTCTTCTCTCACGTAGCTCTGCTAATTGCACCACACATTCTCTTAGGCAAAACGTCAACCCTTCCGCCAACAAAACTTAGTTCCCTCAAATCGTCATTTCAATCCCAAATCACATAAATATGCATGACTCTCAATCAAAATAGATGGAATGTCGCTAAAATAATAAGGCATTTTACGGGAACTCCTTAATTCTTCCGTTTCTTCTGTAACAGAATTAATTTCAAAATTAAAGCTTCAGTAACACGCTGGCATGCCCCGCTCACAAGGACAACTCAACTCTCGCCCCTCTAATTGACCTTGTCCGAGCCAGCCCTGCCTTCTCGCTCGCCTGGCGCTGCGATGCACGGAAAATATAAAAACAAGAAGTTCAGTAAAGAACATATAGCCTACTTTCTCATAAATGCCTGGGTATTGTTATAACTCTTTGTCCTTTTCAAGGAGTATAATTGAATGTTGGATGTAGTAGCTTGTTGAAATACAACTTGCTATAGGGATATTAAACATGAATATGAAGTGCCCTTTGCTAGTGCTACCTCTGTAAAAAATTTCATTCAATTCGGTTTCACCGTGTTTAAATTGATATGGGGAATGGATTTGCACACATACATGGCCGCTATTTACAAACTATTGGGCTGATGACCTTGTAGTCAGTCATAAGATGCTTTCCACAAAAAGGCATGTTGTTGCAAAATCTGGTAGAGATCAAATTATTAGGATGGTCGTAATTTGATTTAAGCATTTAACATTTGGGTGGCCGTCATTCTGTTTCCGTCAAGATGGCGGCAATATAAAACATGACACTGAGGTGCCCTTTGCTAGTGCCACCTCGGTACCAAATTTCGTTCAATTCGGTTTCACCGTGTTTGAATTGATAGGGGGAATCGATTTGCACACATACTTGGCCACCATCTGCAAACTATTGGGCTGATGATCTTGCAGTTTGGTCAGAATATGCTTCCCACATAATGATATGTTGTTGCAAAATTTGGTAGAGACTAGATTATTAGGTTGGTCGTAATTACATTTTAGCTTTTAACATTTGGGTGGCCGCGATTACGTTTCCGTCAAGATGGCGGTGATATAAAACATGACACTGAGGTGCTCTTTGCTAGTGCTACCTCTGTACCAAATTTCGTTCCATTCGGTTTCACCGCGTTCGAATTGATAGGGGGAATCGATTTTCACACAAATATGGCCGCCATCCGCAAAATATTAGGCTAATCACCTATTAGTTTGGTCAAAGGATGCTCCCTCCATAAAGGTATGTTGTTGCAAAATTTGGTAGAGATCGGATGATTAGGTTAATCGTAATTTGATTTAAGCTTTGAACATTTGTGTTGCCACCATTACGTTTCCTTCAAGATGGCGGCGATATAAAACATGACACTGAGGTACTCTTTGCTAGTGCTACCTCTGTACCAAATTTCGTTCCATTCGGTTTCACCGCGTTTGAACTAATAGGGGGAATCGATTTTGATACAAAGATGGCCGCCATCCACAAACTATTAGGCTAATGACCTATTAATTTGATCAAAGGATGCTTCCTCCATAAAGGTATGTTGTTGCAAAATTTAGTAGAGATCGGATAATTAGGTTAGTCGTAATTTGATTTAAGCTTTTAACATTTGGGTGACCGTCATTCCGTTTCCGTCAAGAAGGCGGCGATATAAAACATGACACTGAGGTGCCCTTTGCTAGTGCTACCTCTGTACCAAATTTCGTTCCATTCGGTTTCACCGTGTTCGAATTAATAGGGGGAATCGATTTTGACACGAAGATGGCCGCCATCCGCAAACTATTAGGCTAATGACCTATTAATTTGGTCAAAGGATGCTCCCTCCATAAAGGTATGTTGTTGCAAAATTTGGTAGAGATCTGATGATTATGTTAGTCATAATTTGATTTAAGCTTTGAATATTTGTGTGGCCACCATTACGTTTCTGTCAAGATGGCGGCGATATAAAACATGACACTGAGGTGCCCTTTGCTAGTGCTACCTTTGTACCAAATTTCGTTCAATTCGCGTTCAGCGTGTTCGAATTGATAGAGGGGGACAGACATTCAGAGTACACACACAGACTCACACACACACACACACACACACACACATACACACACACACACACACAGACAGACACACCTTTTTTCGCCCTGTGTTGATCTCATAAGTCTACTTTCATTTTTTGCAAAAATCGAAAGTAGGCTAATAATACGAGTTTCCACACATACATGATCTGTTATAATTGCGATTTCAAATGCTAGCTTCTTGATATGCCAGTCCATTCCCCTCCTAGGTTCCAATCCTACTTTTAATACAGAAAAAAACCATGCCTGTAATCTCGGCTGAGCCATGCATCGAAATATGGGTTCAGTAGCAAGTGTCAAATTAAAGAAGAAATACTCATACAGTGTCTGTTATGTGACTGTGGGTTTTACTGTACCGTGATATGCACTTAAACACTTATTAAACTGGTATTGTGTTTGTATAGTGACGACGATGACTGGCGATAAAAGTAAGAGGCCATAACTTTAAAAAACTGTACATGTAAGAGTCAAACTAAAATAGCTCTATCCTCCAACAATCCCCCCAACAAAACTGTCCCGATTTTTACTGTCAAAAATGAGGGGTTAGATGCAAAACTCACCTTCTCCACTTTTTCTAATTTTACAGGAACAAAAAAAAAAAATCTTAAATGTATGTAACTAATGGAATCTCTAGGAGACTTTGCTTTTGTTGCAGGTTATACTTAATTACACCTTCTTGTATAAACAATGTTTCATTATTTATATTAATTTATCTGAAAAATAGGTTTTAATTTTGGAGAATGTGATCTTTGAATCCAAACATTGGAGACTGCAAGTTTTACGTCTGAACAAGTTGGAGAATGTTACTTTCGACACTAAACAAAATTAATTACTTCAGACAAAACAATGGACAAGTTGGCCAAGTTTGTGAAAAATTTAGACAAATGAAATCAATTGCATTGTTGGAAAACACTTATATTATTTATTTATTATGTAGAGGTTACGAGTTGAACAGACAATAATAATATTGGCTTGCAGCTGAAGAAAGTCACATGACCAGAAGCTGTCTTGTGATTGGCCAACAGGGAGAATGTGCTCTTGGAAACTAAACAGTGTGGCGAATGTTAGTCTTCTTCTTCTTTTGCTTTAGCGTTTGTCCCGCCTCGGGGGCAGGGTCCGCTATTTGAATCCGCTGTCTCCACATAACTCGGTCATGAGCCGTGTCCGGATGAAGGTTGACGCCTTTCAAATCCCTGTGCAGTGTATCGGCCCAACTTTGTCTCGGTCGCCCCTTTGGTCTTTTCCCGGCGACCTCATGTGTGTAGCCCTGTTTTGCAATGGTGTCCGCTCCTGACCGTAGCACATGCCCAAACCATCGCAGACGACCCTCAAGCATTTTGTTACTGATTGCTGCGATACGAAATCGTTCCCTTATTCTTTGATTGGGGATGTGATCCAACCTAGTAATGCCTGCTGTCCATCTAAGCATATTGGTCTCATGACACTTAGCCGACGTTCTGCTTCCTTCGTGGTCGGCCAACATTCGGTTCTATAAAGCGCCACGGGACGAATGACAGTGCGGTAAATCTTCGATTTTAGGTGGTCTTTCATCTGGCGATCGCACATGACACCTGTCGTTGTTTGCCACTTCATCCACGCAGCATTAATTCTTATGTTGACCTCCTCGGTAAGACGACCTTCAGCAGTTATCGTACAGCCAAGATACTTAAATTTTGTCGTTCGAGGCAGATCATCGCCGTCGACTTGGATTGTTCCGATTTCTCCAGCATCCGTTGTCATATATTCTCTTTTAGCTTTGTTAAGCCGCAGGCCATATTGACTTAAACGTTCACTCCATTCCTGGACTTGATGTCGGAGATCCAGCTTGTTTTGAGCGGCCAACATAAGGTCATCAGCGTACAGAATGGTCCAAGGTAACGGTTGTTGTAGATCTGCAGTAACCGTGTCCATGACCATAAGGAACAGCAATGGTGACAGGGCAATGGTGCGGCACACGATCAAAAGCCTTTTTGAGATCTAAGAAAGCAAGGTGCAACGGCTTATTCTTTTCACGATGCCTTTCAACTAAAAGCCGTGTGGCGTGGATTGCGTCTGTTGTGCTGCAATTTTTCACAAATCCATCTTGGTTTTTGTGGAGAATGTTAGTGTTGCATCTAAATTGATTTCTTGGCATTTGAAAACCACTGGATATTGTGAGTTTGGCTTTTCAGCACTAAGATAGTCGTGTTTAGTTTGCAACGAAGAATAAGAATGCCTTGCTAACTCAATTTCGAACAAAAGTGGAGAATGTGCATCTAGACCCCTCAAATATGGTCACCGTACATATCACCAGACAGCGCTCACATTTAAGTAGCAGAAAATGTCAAGGAAAACTATCCAAGAACATGTTTACGCCACAACGTGGTTCAAGCACTTCAATATCACGAATAAAAGTGCCACATTCACTGTCAGAGTATTTCCTAATCTCTGATTGGAGCTGCCAGTGGCACTTAAGTTCCAGGTACCGGTGCGACTAGCGCTCCTTGTTCTGGGTTGTGTAGTTTTCTTTGGGGGTTGTTTGGTGATATTACGTGTGATATATTTTGTTTTTAGTATTAAGTTGGAGTTGTATGAATGTGTTTTACCGGGGCAGGTGCACCGGTGGTGTCTTATACGAGTGGTTTTTTTTTTGTATTTGAAATGGAGCTTACGTGTGTTCAATTAGTGTATTGGGTGGTGAATTGCATTTCGTTTTATTTAGTTGTATATTGTACCCGTCTACAGACGGAGAGTGCTTGGTCATAAACTGGCTAAGCTCGCGGCATCGGGGGTGTACCGTTCAACCCACTGTATGACCTCACATTCGGATATGAAAACACTACATAAGACTACATAAACAACTCACACATTACATTTAAGATGAATTTATTGTAGTTAAGAAGTATCAAAAATCAAAAATACACTCAAAATAAAACAAAAATTTACTTGAAATTAGTCCCATCAAGTAAAAATCAATCAAAAATCAATACGAAATCTCAAAATCATCTTGCATAGCTTCACTTATAATCATCATTAATATTTCTTCCATTAAAGTTTACATTCATTTAGACACAGAGCGTGCCTATCATTCTGGTCAAATTACATCTAAGGCTTGTGGATATTTATACTACTTCATTTCCCTTCAGGGTTTTCCTTTATTAACACTTTCATTTATTAACCTTTATTTAGTTCTTTAAACTGAGCAACTTTCTTCCCTTAAGCCTTAGATTTTCCTTCTTAAAACACAATACATAAATTTCAACTTGTCACGAATTGAACCCAAAACTCTTCCTTTCCTTTACTCATGCTGTAAGGTGGTTTATTTATGTTGTATCATGCACGATTTTCATTTCCTCTAAGTGGATCTTATTTCCAACCATTAAAAATCAATATATTCAGTACCCGTATGTTTCATTATCTTTCAAGGCAGGAATCGACTATTTATCAACAATATTCACTTTGACTATTTCCGTCAAGTATTAATTAATTCATTTAAATTTTAGCTGGGGACATTGTCTCACTTCCAGCAACACAAATATCAACTTTATTTTACAGTAGCACCTTTCAATCAGAAACATTACATAGCACTCGCTAATTACTAGTATACGCTCAGATCCCTCTTAAAGTCCTTCACAAAACATCTATAATGTGGCTCCCTCTTCCTCTTACAAGAAGCAAGGCCAAGGTCGGCTATTCACCTTTCTCCCCTCTTCAGCGATTAGTTTAAGATTTACAACCTCGTCTAGACTGTCAACACTCGCGGTTCTCAATGTTTATTCTCCTTTCCCTTTCACTGTATGGATAGCCAAGCTTTACATATCATTAATTACTGCAATTATCTGCTTTCTTACTTTAATCATATCATTAATTCGTGTTTCCAGATGACTATGCATTAGATTCGGAGACGAAATACGTTGCATAAATTTACTTGGCGAGACCTTGTCTACCAGTCAATACAACAATTCCATTAACTGTCGGATATAAACGATGCTGGCTTTTTCGGGATCGGCCATACTTAGCTGTGGCTCGGACACGATAACTCGTCTCTCCTGTTGCTAGTATATCGCAGGGACTGCTGTTCTCCAGTCTTACATGACGAACAATTGTAACAATGCCACGTTGGAGATTCTCAGTCCTTCCCAACGGGTCTTACTTGTAATTACCATAACATACCATAACATACCATAAGCAGACCTGGCTAGGCCTTTTGCCTACCAGTGGGCGCTACCCTTAAATAACACGATGAATCCGATTTATTTACCTCCCATCTCTCGAATAGCGCATATCATGGATCACGTATATATCCCTAGCTTGATGCTAACTCATTAACTCATTATTCACTTGGCCCATTTTGGCAATACAACATTCACTTGGATTTCCATCATACATTTAATTATCCTCATAACAAGAACTTTATTTCATCGCGGTAAAAAATTCCTGGTCTTCCTACTCACTTTTCCCATAACTTGGCATAACAGCCTGCAATTTTCACAATGCAATATCAGGTGTTCCGAATTCACCATTTACGTTATTCACTTCAAAGGTCTGCAAGACTCATTATCACTTCAACAATACTTTAAGGTATTCACAATCCTTTAATTAATTAATCCTTTCAAATAGAGCTCATTATCATTATCATTATTTGTTTCAATTGTTATTATTCATCAACTACATTAGCATCGAGTGCAACAATTCATTATTTAACCATTATTTCAAGAGTATAAAACTCGACAATTATTATTATTATTATTATTATTATTATTATCATTGTGGTGCTCATTTACTTTACTGCTTAAATTCATTTACTTGGCTTAAATACTTGCCAGTGATACAATTATATTCGATTACTCCTCTCAGATTCATTTATTATTTATTATTCATTATTACGGGTTCCAATTACCTTATTTTGCATAACGCAATTATCTTTATAAGAAAAATTTATACTTGTGGTTAACATTTATCATTATTTCAATCATTTTTCACAATTTCTTAGTGCATTAAAATTACTTAGTGCATTTCAATAAATTAGTGAATCAGTGCCTGATCTCCCTAAATCAGTGCATGATTTCACTAGTTCGATGCATGATTTTACTTGTTCAGTGCACGGTACAACATAAAATATAGTAAAATTTCATGACTCGTCTCATGTGCAGCTGTGGTCGCTGACCATATTTTTGAATGGGGTCACCCATCTCAATATTTTTCTAGCAACCCATCGTGACACTCTTTTTCACCATCTTCAAATTATATTCACTTATATTACACTGGTACATATTAAAACACATTTCACTCTGCATAAAAACACTTTCACTTTGCATAAAAACACTTAAAATGATACCTTTATTTCTTTCTTATAATATTTACACTTCACTTCTGTCACACGATCGCATCTCAGCGATTTGGCGATTTCTCTCGGCTGCTGACGATCCCTGATGCGAGTCCTACTGTTCTGCATCGAACGTGTGATCTACTCGTTCAAAGTTCCTTCTCCTACTCTGGAAACTCCTGGTTTTCAGTCTCTCGATACTATCTCTACTGTACGTTGCTCGGCCTTACTTTGTCCGCTCAACTAGGCAATACATGTCTTTGTTTTGCCGTCACTTCCTTTCTCTATATTGCTGTCTGTCGCAACCTATAGTTTCTATATTTTGGCCTCCCTTCGAGGACCGTATACTGTCTAACGTATATTATTCTGACGATTTCTACCTAGAGTACGTTTTCCCCTGGCTTCGAACCTATACTTCCTGAGTTGCTTCTGTTAGAACCTCTATATTTCGCGATCACAATTACTGTTCATATTCTCGTCTTTTACAGGATCTAGTGTCTTTAACAACGTCTTTACTGGACGTAACGCCGCTTATTTTTTGAGTCCCTATGACTTCCGTAACTGTCTCGAACTAGTGTTCTTTTAGAACTCAAAGTTCCCTGCTGATCGCTGTATCTTAACTTGGCGTTATTTTCTTTGAAGTTCGTGGATTTAATGTTCTTTATTCTTTCAGGACCCCTCAGAGTCTCAAACTGCTGACTATCAGCGTAGCGCAACTTATAGCGTAACCGGCCTACAACTAGGCTTACTAGATGAACTTCTGTAGCGTAACGTGGCCCTCTCTTCTAGAGCCCGAGATGAACTCGTGGTGTTTGCGTATAGCGTAACCTCTCTCAGAAGTCTCAAGATGAACCGCATATAGCGTAACGTGGCGTGACGTGGCCCTCTCCAGGAGCCTCAAGATCGACTAACTTTGGCTTCGCTCGGAGCCTCTTTTTTCTGATTCTAATGAAACATAGTCCCTCAATGACTTTCTGAGCTTACTTTCTAAGTCCATGTTCCAATTTACTCCTAAATTTATTCACAGGTGTAAAACATCATAAATGTAAGGTCTCTTCCTGGCGAAATGAATTTTGATCGCTAATTAATGAAAAACATCACCATCCCTCTTCAGGGGCCTGCCTATTTTCCTCATGCATTCTCAGATCAATGCGTGTGCTTCCCCAATGTTGTCATCTTGACTCAGCTATTTTTATTCCAGTAAGGATTACAGGCTTTAAACCTACCAACGAATCCTATCCCTATGTTTACTTCTGCTTCTGGCCTTTAAAAGTGGTGTTTCTAGCTCGTAAAGTTTTTTCTTCACTCTTTCTTGGCTATTGGTCGGGGATTTCCCTTTTTGTGTGTTCAAATTAATGTCGAGTTTGCATTTATTAGGGCCTTTTTGAAGAGCTGTAATAACCGTTAATCTTTAATATAGTCCCCTCGAAATCCAGCACTTCAATAGTCATTAATCCTTCTAAACTCGCTTGCGTTGAGGAATGTCGAGTGTCCATTAGTGCTCTCCATTTCTTCTGCTGCTGGCTCTCTTAATTGCTCCTTTTATGGCTTTCAATATTAAAATTGTCAAACTAATGTGAACTTATGTTTCCTGTTTGTTCCTAATACATCATCTGCTTCCTCTTAGCTTGGTTTAAAAATCCGTTCTCTAAAAGAATCTTCCCTTGGTTAGCTATGATTTCCTTACATTTTTATTAAATGATTCTTTGTTCGACTTGTGCCAATCTCCATATGGGCACAATATGTATGGTGTTAACTCAGGAGTAATCCTGCTCTATTTACGGACAGATCATTTTTTCGTAATGCATATTCTCGTCCCGCCTAGCTGTGTTGTGCTGCTCTGTGATTGGCTGATACTTAACAAGCTTTATGAGAGGATTGTAATTAATATTTTAGGAGTTTTTTTGTTTTTACTGACTGTTTGGTTGTTGCTGAATATGCCTATTAGATTATTTTCGTGATTAGGGTGAATTCGTAGGATTTTCCGTAGGTGGATGTCACTCACCGTTCAAGCCCCGGCAGCGTTCTGTGGTGCTGCACTGTGATTGGCTGCTACTAATTGGTCATTATGGGAGGGTTATAATTAATAAGTTTGGTATTTTTGGTGTTTATAGATTATTTGGGGATACTGAATATGACTATTAGGTTATTTTTGTGATTGTGGTGGCTTTGCGAGTTTTCAATATGCGGACGTCGCTCACCGCTCGAGCCCCGGCTGATGCAAAGTATATTTTATGGTTTTTAGCAGATTTTGCCAAGAAGATCACTCCTCTTAGTTTTTAATTTGGAAGGTGTATTGCCTATTTTGTGATAAACGGCCTTTTTCGGAGGTGAAGAATGGGATTTGAAGTTAGTTGGTCTGCAGTTGCTCACAGTGATTTTTGTAGCGTTAATTCGTAGCGTTCTGTTCAGGGTTCTATGGGGTTTTGTGATAATGAAAGTTTCGTCTTATTTGGATTCTGGGGCGCGGCATGTACCTCCATAATAGTGATACACCTGAGATAAGCATACCCCGCCCCAAAGGCTCTGCTTTATATATTTTACGTCATTGTTTTGAAGTATGTTATTAGGTAGTAATATGTATTTTGGTCTTCTTTTCTTAGTAGCGTATCTGCCTGCTTCGTAGGCTCCCTGGGTGCGTGCAAAAAGGTTGGGATGATGTTGTGATGCATTGTAGTATTGTTTGGTCAGTTTCGTTATGAATTCCAGTAAATAAGGGGTGTTTGTTCGATGATGTAAGTCTCTTATGGTGATGTCCATAGGGGCTTTAAGAGCCAGTCTGAGCATTGTGTTTTGAATTTTTTGTAGTCTGCTCATGTTGGTGATAGACATGACACCTATTGCTGGTATGGCGTATGTGATGATGGGGCGTATTTGTAAATTAGTGTGACGTGTTTGGTTGGAAGTTTGGATCGTGGGTGTATCGCAGGGTAGAGTAATTTAATGTTTCTTTTAGCTTTGGTGATGGTGTTGTTTAGATGAGTCTGTAAGTTTAATCGTCTGTCCAGCGTGACCCCTAAGTACTTGATTTATGGGGTCCACTGTATGTCATTGTGGAATAAATTTATGTGTTGTTGTGGTTGAACGTATGTGTCAATGAAGTGAATTGCTTTTGTTTTGTTGATTATTATTTGGATTTATTTTGTCAACTATGTTTGTAGTTCATTTACGTGTTTTTGTAGGTATCGTGTAGCAAGTGCTGTGTTGCGTGATTTTGCTAAAATTGCTGTGTCGTCGGCGAACATATGGGTGGACGTGTAGTCCGATAATGGGATATCATTTACTGCTACTAGGAATAGATGAGGTCCCATTATTCTGCCCAGCGGGACGCCGGCTTGAATGTTTCTTTATGAGGAGTTTATATTGTTAATTGAGGTGTATACTTTTCTGTTGGACGGATATTGTTGTATTATAGTTATGTATATGTGGTGAATGTTCAATTTGATTAATTTATGCACTGTATAATTGATGGATGGTGAACCCTGTCAAAGGCCTGCTGAATATCTAAGAATAGGGCAACCGTGTGTTGTTTGTGTTGGTAGCCTTGGGTGACGTATTCTGTGACTCTTAGTAATATATTGTTGTGTGATGGAATGTTGAGTACGGAATCCAAATTGTTGCGGTATTAGTGATGTATTAATGTGTGTTTTAATTCGTGAGAGTAGTACTTTTTCAAAGGATTTTGAGATGTGGCAGAGTAAACTGATTGGATGATAGCTATTGGGTTTCCGTGGATTCTTCCCTTGCTTTGCAAAACATATTATTTTGGCTATTTTCCATTCAGTGGGAAAGTGTCTTAATATTAGTATAGCGTTCAATAGGTGCAGTAATAGGGCGATGGTTAAGTTGTTGAATTGTTTAATTTGCGTGATTGAAATTCTTTCTTTTCCGGGTGCCTTGTTGCAGTTTAGACTTTTGATGAGTGATAGTATTTCTTGTATCGATATGGGTGGTATGTTGGAGTATGTCGAGGTTCTTTTATACACTTTTATAATCTTTTCAAGAGATAAAATAAACGTAACAAGAAGTTCCGTGACGAAATAAAGAGCCTACTTTTCTTAAAATTTAAGATTCATACCAATAATTAATCTATATGGATCTATCTAGAATAATGACGAAATTAAGTTGATAATATCGAAATTTCTAATCAGTTCGAAATACTGTATACCTGGCATAATGTAGTATAATAGAGAACTACAGTTGGCAGCCCTGGTGACTGAATATTTCCTTAGTTCCATCTCTTAAGGTACAGAATACAAAATTTGGTTGAAGTCCAATGGATAGCATGGACGTTACATGCAGTTAATCATTGGATCTAACAGCGCGCGTAAAATCATGTTGGCAACAATGACATACATGTCTTGGTCAGAAATTATCTGAAATAATATGATCTATTGTTGGGCCAATTTTGAATGAAATCCATTAGTTAGCATAGAAGTTACATTCATTTTAAAATTGGACTTATCAGCAGGCTTATAATCATGTTGGCAGCACTAGCGTAGGCCTATATTAGTTACTTCAAATTAATCTAGAATGCCAGGTACTATACGTGCGCAAAGTTTAGAGCTATTGGCTTGCATACTATCTGATATATTGATATTAGGGTAACAAAAATAGAGACCGTATTTATTGACAGTTGGCAGCCCTATTACTATTAAGAATCGGCATAGTCATATCTGTTATGGTACACATAGCACACACGAAATTTGGTTGAAATCTAAATGATAGTATAGAAGTTACATGTATTTAAAGTTGGACCTCTCAGCAGGCTTAGAATCATGTTGGTAGCACTGACATACATTAGTTGCTCCAAATTAATATAGAATCTCAGGTACTATACGTGTGCATAGTTTAAAGCTGTCGGCTTGCTTACTTTCTGATATATGGGTATTTGGATAAAAACAATAGGGAGTGCATTTATTAACAGTTGGCAGCCCTTGTGGCTCTTAAGAATACGCTCAGTCATATCTGTTTATGTACCCATAGCACATACGAAATTTGGTTGAATTCCAATTGATAGTGTAGAAGTTATATGCATTTAAAAATCGGACCTATCAGCAGGATTATAATCATTTTGGCAACACTGACATGTATGGCCTCCAGGAAATTAAACTGCAATATTATTATCTATACGTGTGCCAATTTTGAAGTAGCTCCCATTCATACATTCCAAGATATCCAACATGGAGCTCAAATTTCAATTGTGATTTTTCAGCAGTTGGTAGCACTGACATCATTTTCAAATATGGTTGTGAAATATTCAGGTATAGATCTTTACTCCTACCACATTGGCGTATCCAGAGGGGGGGGGCAGAATGGGGGGCCCAGAGGGGCTGCCCCCCCCCCCCCCCCAACATAAATCCAGAAATTGGGGTGGGCATAAGCCTTCGTATTTTCTTACGGTTCAAACAAATTTAGAACCTACAACGAAATGTTAAATACAGTAAATGCATTGACAAAGAATGTACTAACAATCTCTGCACGGCCAGTTATCATTTCCGTGTCTGCACTGCTTCGAGGAGCTGAAATAATAGGGTAGCAATTAGGATTATGACGTGGGGGGATTTTCCAAGAACAGTACCGGTAGGTGCCTCAGTACTTGGGATACAACCAGGTGATTATGCCAAAAGTCTACCAAGAAATTAGGAGATTGCCAATTAGCAAGAGACCTCTCTGGAGGAAGCCAGTAATAGATTGTCAGCTTACACTCTCTTGTCAGCTTTTAATTTCCATTTCCTGGAAATAGCGTTAAAATATCCCAGGCTACAATACTGGCGCAGCGTGGTTGATTGTATCCACGGTCGGGATTTACGGTGGCCGTGTGTGTGTGTGCGAGAGGAGAGATACAGTTTCTAAGGGGTAGAATTGGGGAAGAGTCGAGAGTTGTTTGATAGTTGCTCTTTTCTTTCTTCTTTTTGTCACATTAGCGAGTGTTTAGAAGATAGACCACTTTGTCATAAAGAAGGCAAAACTTGATACATCTTCGGCAAGTTATGAAAAGTTTTTATTGTAGGTGTGGAAAATTGAGGTCCCCCATTTAATTATATAGGCACAGCTTTTACAAATAATTTTCTCTGCACGAGAAAGACTCTTTCCACACTGATAGAGTGTAAAAATATTCGATTTTCTTTAAAAGGTTCGTATTTACAGTATTGTTATTTAAAGGGTGTTACAGTTTCCTCTGAATAATAATAAAAATAATAATAATGAACAAGAATGAGGTCCATGGCGACCATTAGGCTTAGACCTACCTTAAAACAGCACTGTATTATAACTTAGACAGCAATAATAGACCTAAATGTTTTGCAGCGTACCTTCTCTGTGTGATGCTTTTATGAGTGCCCGACCTTCCTGTTATCTACTCCTGATGTTTTGTTTTGGACATAGTCATTCAATTGACTGAAAACATTTCTGGTAAATAAACTATTTTAAAAACACCAAGACATAGTGCGGTATTAATGCAAAGAACATTCTGAACTGAAACGTGTGAATATGCCATAATAGTAGTATTCAGACAACTAATAATTGAAAATCTGGGCAACAGAGACAAATATAGACACTGACTCAGCTTAGAGCAGCCTCAAAACAAAGCAACGAAGGGCGGAATTAAGAGAGACATGAACAGACTGAAGGTTTTTGTCCTAAGCTAAAAATGAACCCTAAAGTACTTATAATCAGAACAAGTACAGTTGTAATACTTAGAGTTGAAGTCTGACAGTTCTTAGAGGGAGGTCCTTTTACTGCCTACCGGGGTGGGTTAAAGAGAGGTGGGGGTATGGTTGTCATGGAAACGGGCTGGGGCGACTGCGGTTGCCATGGAGATAAGCCCTCTGGCCAGCGCGTGTTGAGGAGGAGTTTGTAGGAGTTGCCAAACTTAGCACTTCTGAGTTAGATCTTGTCACAAGCAGTTCAGCGTGAGTATTATTCTATTTGTGTTTCTGTTTGGAGGCCGTCATTAAGTATCTAACGGTATTTTAAATACTAATTACGTAGACCTACAATTATTGTATTGCAATATATATTTCGAGCATTATGAATACTCCTCGAGGGAGAGGAAGGCCCAGAACTCGTCCACCTCATGAAAAAAATACCGCCGGCCATGGTGTGACAATTCATCACCAAGGAAGAGAAATGATATGTGCCGCAAGGAAATTAATTGAAGAGGAGGCTAAGAGTTTTTCGGAAAGGAATGTTCCTTTGATTCCATTCCAGAGAGTTCAAGAACGCACTGCGAAAGCTCTTAGAGTTAGTAAAAGTACTGTGACAAGAGTTACGATGGAGAAATATAACAACTCAGAAGAGGGTTCATCTAAACTGTCCACGCCTGGAAAGAAGCGGCCTAGAACCTCCAGAATTACAAATCTGGATCCGTTTAAAGACGATGCTATTCGCCGGCACATATATTCTTACTACACCAGGAGGGAACATCCAACCATTCAAAAACTGTTATTTACACTTCCGAACGACTTATTTAAAGGCAGTTACTCTTCCTTACTGAAAGTGGTTCATAACCTTGGTTTTGAATATAAAGCTATCAACAGTAGGAAGCTGCTGATGGAGAGAGGTGACGGACTGAGCCAGGATCGAACCTGCCAAGTTGAGCTCAGAAAGCCAGCGCTCTACTGTCTGCGCTTTTCAGCCCGACCTCTGTTAAAGAAAACCGAACATAAGACCAAGTCAGTCATGGTCTGGCCAGGTAACAGCGGTCAGAATGAACGAACGAACAAGCCAGCCGGAAGCGAGAAGGGTAGGGTATGGATTGCAGGAATGTGGCAACCGCGTGAAATGGCACGTGCAATGCTCCTCCCTCCAGCACTAGCTCTCAGACGTCAACTCTAAGAATTACGACCATAGTTCCGTGAAGAACTATATAGACTATTTTCATATATCCTATTGGTCTTCTTTATAAAAAAAAATCCCGCCTATGAAAAGGAAAGCCATGTTGGATTGTTCTGTATGTAGGGCACAGAGTTATGCAGCATTAGATGAAGATTATTGCGTAGGTTCATTATTCAAACGTTCACTTCAATCGCATGATTAGGACACAAGAAATAAAAACTCAATTTTAAAATTTCGCACGGCCACCATCTTGGACTTATGAAACAATTGAATTTAATTAGATGCCAGTATATTTTGTATGAACATTTACCGTACCAAGTTTCACTGTGCTCGGATAATTAAATCGCGAGTCAATTCCATTTAAATGTTTTAACTTCGCTTGGCCACCATGTTGGTATTGTGCTCACCAGGTTATTAAAAGTCCAATAGGTGAACTTATATTAATAGCCTCTATCAGCATACATAATTTCAGTTCGATTGCTGCAATAGATTCGTAGATATTGAGAACCACCTAAATATATTGGATGGTCTCCATGTTGGAGTCTTATATATGTAGACCATACAGTTATATACCATTAGATGAAAATTATTGCGTAGGTTCATTATTCAAACTTTCACTTCGATCGCATGATTAGGACACACGAAATAAAAACTTAATTTTAAAATTTCGCACAGCCGCCATCTTTAGGTTATGTAAACAATTGAACAAAATTAGGTGTCAATAGATCAGAATTCGTATAAACATTTACCTTTTCAAGTTTCACCGCGCTCGGATGGTTAAATCGCGTTAAATATCCATTAAAATGTTTCAAATTCGCTTGGCCACCATGTTCATTTTGTACTTAACAGGCTTTATAAGGTCACATAGATAAACTTGTAGTAGTACCTTTATCACTGTCCACAATTTCAGGGTGATATATGTTACCGTTGCGGAGATATAGAATGCCAGTGAAATATTTCGCGTGGCCACCATGTTGAATTGGTGAAACGTATCTAAATTTGAAAGGCACGGCCAAGGTCGGACGAGGTAGTATGTGCTTACCGAGTTTCATTGAAATCGCTTAGGCCGTTTAGATTTTATTACGGGGGAGGGGGGGTGCACACATACACGCAGACACACACATGGACGAAAGGTGATCTCATAAGCCTATGTTTTTCATAAATGAAAATAGGCTAAAATATATGAACTCTTGCAGTAATAGACGAGGACCTAATGGGCCCCCTCCAAACTAAAATCCTGGCTACGCTACTGCCCTACCAAATTTTGTTTCGACTGCTGCAGCCATTTAGGAGTTGATAGTTGGGGGGGGGGGGGACACAGACACACATTTGCCCGATCTCATAAGTCTACTTTTTCCTCATTTTTGCAAAATTGCTCTTAAATGCATTGTACTATTGTAGGTGAAGGCGTTAGATGTTGAATTTTGAGATTTTAAGTTTAATGGTTTTGTAAGAGAGTTGAAATTTGGTGTTTCCAGAAGTTAGAAGTTAGAGGGGGCGATGAGCTTTGATAGGTGGAGTTTTTTTTTTTTATATATAGAAGTGGATGATTATGTATAGATGGGAGCAATTGGTGGTGCTTGTGGTGATGCGATGCGATGCGGTGAGGGTGGGAGTAAGTGGAGAAAGAGTGGAGTTTGCGAGGAGTTGATCGTGTGTACGGTATGTGAGGGTATTTGAAGAAGGTATGGGATGGGATGAAAAAGGTGCGTTGAGGGGAGTGTGGGTGATGAGATATGGTAATTGTTGTTTGAACTATTCTGTAATGAATGCGATAATAGAAATGGATGAGTTTGTTTGCTGAGATGGGGGTGATGGATGACGTTGGTTGTGAGGAGAATTGAAGCGTTATTGTAGAAAAGAGAGTGAAGAGAAAAGAGTCGAAGTAACACATTTAGCAGCGAGTGAATGGATATCGCTAGTGATTTTCAAATTATTGTTGAACATTAAACTTATGCTGTATTTTTCTAGAGTGTCTATCTGAATGTTAAAATACCTTCATTGCATCAGAACACAAGACGTATGTTTCTAAATGTTAATTACATACATATTCAGCGTAGGAGAGTGTAACTTTATTACTAGATTTTACTTGCGCGTGCGCTGCCATCTCGTGGCGCTTGCTCTTACGTATTGCATCTTTGCGCCGTGTGAGCTGATATCTAGCGGCGAAGTAATAAAGCTTGGCAAAAGTGCAGGAGTGCTAAATTAGAAAAACTGCTTTTGCATTACATATCATTGTTGTTGTTAATTCGTTTAGGTGCTTGGGACAGTTACTTACTTAGTTATTGTTGTTTTAAGGGACGGAACTCCGAGGTCATCTACCCCTATGTGCTTGGGACATCTAGGTCACAAGCCCCATGTAGTTTGGTGGTTGTTGAACTTGTCTGACGTGTGTTTGTTGTTTGAGTCTTCAGACTTTTGACAGATTGTTGCAGCACTCTATGCCTTCCTGTCCTGAGCTAATAGTTTCATCTCTACATAGCTATCACACCCTACGTCCGAGGAAATCTGTTTAACATATTCTAACCTTGGTCTACCCCTACAGTTCTTGTCCTCGACCCTTCATTCCATAATTAAGCTTGCTATTCCAGGGTGTCTTAGTGAATGTCCTACCAACCTATCTCTTCTCTTCATTAGCAGTCGCCAGAAACATCTCTCCTACTTTTACATCCTCTTTGCTTCGACCTTCACTGGTTATGTTGTTTCCTAAGTAACAGAGGTCTCCTATTTCCTTTAGCTTTTCACCTGCCTAATTTGATGTCCATAGGGGTTTCTGATTTATTTCGGCTGCATTCCAGTATTTTTGTTTTACATTTATTAATTTTCATCATGAATTCTTTCCTCGAGACGGAGTCCATACCATTCAAAAACTCATTCAAAACCTCTGGCGTGTCGGCCAATATGACGATGTCATCAACAAATCTCAGAGTTGAAATTATTTCTCCTTGAATCTTCACTCCCACTTTAAATTTTTCTCCAATTTCCTTCATTCCTTGTTCAATGTAAAGATTGAGAAGTATGGGTGATAAGTTGCAGCCTTGCCTTACACCTTTCTGAATGCCAGCTTCTCGCTCATGTCCTTCAGCTCGAATGACTGCTGTCTGGTTTCTATAAGGATTGTAGATCACCCTCCTATTCCTGTACTGTATTCCAATCGTTTTAAAAATGTCAAACAATTTAGCCCAATCAACGTTATAAAAAGGCTTTTCTAAGTCTACAAATGACATGAACGTTCTCTTATCTTTCCTTATTCTACCTTCCAAATTCAGCCTAAGACTTAGTAGGTACACTTCCCTTGTTCCTACATTTCTCCTGAAACCAAACTGGTCTTCACCCAACTCCGTTTCTATCTGGCTTTCCATCCTCTTGTAAATTATTCTAAACAGGATCTTTGAAGCATGAGTAATCAAGCTGATTGTACGGTAATCTTCACATCTGTCAGCTCCTACTTTCTTCGGTATAGGGATGATAACATTCTTCTTGAAATCAGAGGGTACCTCACCTGTCTCATAAAATTAATCCTACACACCAAGTGAAATAACCTGATCAGACCTTCATCACCTATGCAGCATATCAACTCAATCGGTATATCATCTATGCCTGGTGCTTTCGCATCCCCATCAATTTCCTCTTCCCTTTCCACTACATGATTCTCAATCTACTTTCCCCATATAGACACACTCTATGTAAGTTTTCCATCCCTCAACCTTTTCTTCCCTGTTAGAGGCTTTCTATCTGTGTCCTTAATATTACAGCACTTATGAGTCTTCTTTTCGACAAAAGTATTCTTAATCCTTCGATAAGCTGTGTCTACTTTTCCTAATTTCAAACAATTTTCTGTACCTGCACATTTCTCTTTCAACCATTCTCCCTTCGCTTCCTTTCACTTCTTGTTAACCTCTTTTCTCAGACGTCTGTATCCTGCTTTCCCCTTTTCATCTCTTAAATTCTTGTGTTTCCGCCTTTCATCCATTAATTCTAGTACTGTACATCCTGAGTGATCCACAGTTTTCCACCTATTCTTTCTTTCCTACCAATGTTCCTTCCGTGGAGTTTGTTATTTCATTCTTCGAAAGTGCCCATTCGTCAGCAATTGAAGTTTGTTTAGGGTTTTTCATTTGTCCTTCCTTTATACTCTTCTGGAATCTTTCGTATACAGCCTCCTCTTTCAGTCTGTCTATTGCCCACCTCTATGGCTTTTGACTTTTCTTCAGTTTCTTCAACTTAAATCTGTATTTCATAACAACCAGATTGTGGTCAGAATTTATGTCTGCACCGAGATATGTTTTACAATTCAAAAGCTGGTTTCGAAATCTCAGCTTGACCATAATGAAGTCGATTTGTTAATGCTCTGAATCTCCTGGTCGCCGCCATGTGATAACCTGTATTAATGTTAGTATTGTACGGTCAGGGATGAGGTAGGTGCCCCCGGTCTTGAAATAAGGTACTATCCCGGCATTTGGTGGAGTTAGTGTGGAAAAACCTTGGGGGAAACCTCACTCGGAATAGCCGCTGTCAGCGCTACATGCTACAGCTGCCTTGCGGCCGTGGTGCACGGCTACGCTGCGGGGAGCATTAGATCTCGTCCTAATCGCCTCAACGCTACTCGTGCATCATGAAAAGAATTAGGTTATGAATCAGAGAAGGAAGTGGTTAACAAATATCAATCTCCTCCCTCAAGGTGATTGTTATAGTTAACGATTGGCCACCGAGAATCTATACTTAGTATAAAACAAACTCTGCGATTCTTGGTTGTCACGGTTCTTCTTCTTATCCTTTTTTTTTCTTCAGCGTTTTTCCCGCCAGGTGGCAGGGTCCGCTACCTTGGTTGTCACGGTTAATCTCGAGAACCACTGGATGGATTTTGATGCGGTATTACCCATTTTATAAAGGATATCTGAAGGAAGGTTTCTGTAGAAAATTATTTATTTATGATCAAAGGAAGCCGAGAAATAACGATTTTAGTGAAAAAGTCGAAAAAACTGGCATCCGTGCGCTTTTTAAGCTTACGCTGGGCAAACCGTTAAAAATATCTATATACTATGATTGTAAGAAATGTTCAGCATGAAAAGGTCTACAAAATAGTCCGGGAGAGCAAATCTCTATCTTCAATACATCGCCCACTATAAGTGTTTTATGTTATTATTTCTTCCAACAGTCTCCATTCAATTACTGAGGCAACAGTTTACGACCGAGCTAGGTGCGAGCCTATCACCCCAGTTACAGGCTAGCTAGTGGACGAACATATCACCCCAGATACAGCCAGCAGCAAACTGTTGAGTAGTGTTGAGTTAAAACTTCAGAGAAGAGTGGTTGTGTTTGGAGTCTCCCTGGAAGTGCAACTCGGCTTTTCTTCATTTCGCCTGTGAACTCTTCGTTCCGCAGAGTAAGATTGGATGGAAGGGGGATTTGTGTTTCATGCACCTCGCCATTCTTAAATTATGTCTGACAAGAATTCGTTGCACATGTATCTTCATTATGAATATAATTAATAGTCCAGTCAGTGATTTTAACCCATCATGCCGAGACGTAAAACGGATATAGGTCGTAGTTCATTGACATCGAAAAAGAATCACTTTTCACGAAATACATTCATTTCCCGGGCGAAGCCGGGGCGGATTGCTAGTATCAGTTAATTGTACGATAACTGTAAGAGGTCTTCTCTTAAATGTGACTGAGAATGGGGGCACTAGGGATATCAAATTAACTAGAGTACTCGGTAAACACAGAATGAAAGCAGAATATCAACTTAGATAATTATTTTACTACCGTACCGTACCTCATGAATGGAGGTACTTACATATTATTACACAATTATGAACAAGTGATGAGTGCGTAGCAATCAGCAGGTGTCGGCTCGAACAGCTGGAGGGAGCTGGTCGCCCACTCAGTCTCCATTGGGCTTAGTCGTCTGAAACAAAAGTGGAATATCAGAAATATCAGTGGTTCTAGTCGTAATTCATAGAGAAGAATTCCATCCAAGCGGCGAAGTCCCGAGTTAATGAACAGTGTTGCCGCACAATACACACACACTCGTGACATCCCACCGATAGTCTTCTTTTCTTACAATTAACGCCAGGGCCCGGATAATTTTGTGTTTAATTCTTCCTAAATATGTATTTATTCATGTGCTAAAAAGTGGAAAATATGTGATTAAGTTTCCAAAATATCTCCTTAAATTTGTATTATATATATAATAATAATTTGTTGTTGACGTATACATTACGTACACTAATTACTAATTATCGTTAATTCAACTACTGTCTGTGCTGTATGCCACTATCGACATGGTTCGTTTTGGGCAAGAAACGATATGGTACATTTCACATACATTCCCACATAGTTCACAAAAGCAATTTCCATCTAGATCATGGAACACCTTCCCGGAGCAGATCTTGTGGTGAAACCCATGTACCGCAAGTCTGGTCACGACATGTCGCATTTCACAGAATGGATGCATCCATCTTCGGTCCAACAACGCATTTGACGTGTAGAATTCCCTGGGTATGTCCTGTTTTTTATTCTGTAGATCTTGCAGCAGTTTTCTGTAATTGTCTGAAATTGGCAGTAGTATAACATTCGTAGGTCGTCTATTAATAATGTTTATGTAGCAAGCTCGTACACAAGTCTAGACTTGGTTGTCTTTGCTACTCCAAGGACTCTTTTGAGAAATCGAGATTTTACTTTTTCTATTTCATCTAACTGTCTGTAGGTAAGAAATTCCCATATTAACTCAAGTCCGTATGTCAAAACGGGCAGTAGGCTACCTTTGTTCGAAAAAGTGCCATTGCTGTCTCAAGTGATATTAGGGTAATATATGTGATGGCATTTATAGCTTTTATTGCAGCGGCTGTTTTTGATCTTATATGCAGTTGAAAACTTTTTCCTGTAACCTGTAGGGTGAAGCCTTTTAGTTTTATCATTTCAAATGATCTTGTCGACTTCGTCGTTATGCTTGTGCCTAACGTTATGCGTTACGGTTACGGCGTGTATGACGTCATCATGTTGTTCAGTGCATATGCACCGAGTCTGAGTTTACTGCTGGGGTCTGCCGTTATGCGAGTGCGTGACGTCAGACAGGAATACAGGGTGACTCCTAAAGAGATGTACAAGACGTCAGATAAGAATACAGGGTGACTCCTAAAGAGATGTACAAGATGCCAGATAAGAATACAGGGTGACTCCTAAAGAAATATACAAGACGTCAGATAAGAATACAGGGTGACTCCTAAAGAGATGTACAAGATGCCAGATAAGAATACAGGGTGACTCCTAAAGAGATATACAAGACGTCAGATAAGAATACAGGGTGACTCCTAAAGAGATGTACAAGATGCCAGATAAGAATACAGGGTGACTCCTAAAGAAATATACAAGACGTCAGATAAGAATACAGGGTGACTCCTAAAGAGGTGTACAAGATGCCAGATAAGAATACAAGGTGACTCTTAAAGAGGTGCACAAGATGTCACACAAGAATACAGGGTGACTTCTAAAGAGATATACAAGATGCCAGATAAGAATACAGGGTGCCTCCTAAAGAAGTGTGCAGGATGTCAGTGCAAAATACAGGGTGACACTTAACGAGGTGTACAGTATGTTAGATTCATTTCAAATACAGGGTGACCCTTAAAGAGGATTGCAAGATATCAGATTCAAATAATGGGTGACCCTTAAAGAGGTGCCCGCGTGGGAAGCCCAAGTTTAAGGGTAATGGAGTCTGTTGAAAGAGTCCTGGGGCTTCGAGCGAAGCTAGAGGCCCTCCTGAGCCTTTCTAACATGTGTAGCACTTTAACATGCGTCATTTGAAATGATATAAAGTCTAGTCTCTCAGACTGACTGTACCTTTTTTTAAAATATATTATGTCCCCCAGTTACTCGAAATATAGTTGAAACGTCTAGCTGCTTGAATAATTCATAATCCTGTCTACAGTACAAATGTTCCCGCTTAGTAAGCGAATACTACAATACTTACTGCAGATGCGCGATACGAAATGTCCTGGTCTCGAATTTCATTCTAAAGAGCAGAAGAAAAGGTCACTTCAAAAACTTTCATAGCACTCTGTCAACACTCACAAGTTTTGCAGACCACTGTAATTTCAAGTGAAATTTCCTGTCAATGTAAGGACTATTGGGGGCTTTAATGAGACATTTGACTCCAGTCCGCCTGCTATACTTCATAACCGGAGAATGCCTGTCTTGAAATACTACTACAATACAAAGACAAGGTTGCATTCACGAAATAGAGAAGCAAATTCCTGGAATTGCCAAGGATCAAAAATTTCGGCAGTAGTCATCTAAGGAGTACAACACACCACCAAATGTAGGAAATATGTACTTCTGTATAAATACAAAATATGTATTTATTTATAAAACGGCAAACATATGTAAATAAATAGAAAATATTTAAATTGTGCTCTAAAAGAAGTTCATTTTGCGTATTGTCACATTCACTATTTAACAAAAGAGAAACTGTTCCACCTAGTCAATACATTTATTTAAAACAAGTTATAAACTTGTTATTGTATGGTACATGTTTCGCACGCAACATTAGAACATGGCTAAATAAGTGTTTGTTCACAAGAACCTAGCACTACCAATGGTGTTACATTTTACTGACGCGCACTCATGTTACTTCTCATGGTTAATAGGCTATGTTCTTTTTCACCTCATTTCATCCATTCACTCATCATTTTATGTATTTTTATGATATCTTTAATTATCTGTTTTTTACATCTTAATTCATGGCTGAAGAAGGGACCAGTACTAGAGGCCCCAAAACATGTACCATGTAACAATGGCTATTTGGCTGCAATAAATTTCATTCAAAACATGTACCATTTAATAACAAGTTTATAACTTGTTGTAAATAAATATATTGACTAAGCGGAACAGTTTCTCTTTTGTTATATTTAGTTAAGTAAAAAATATTTAGTGGCGGTACCCCGACAGCGTCTGTTTCACATGTTAGTGGCGGCTGATAATATAATACTCAGAAGTGGAACTCTGAGTTTAACCGATAGACATGTCAGTCAAAACATCAATTAAATCAACATAAATAGTGCACTTTCTAGAGCAATAAATTACCCCAGGGGTTTCAATCCCCGAGTGGTCTATTCGGATTCTGGGGAGACCACAGATGTGTGCAAGGAGGTAAGTCGGAGTACATCAAGTCCCCATAGGAACATTCTTAAAGCAAGATCTCGGATTTGGCTAATTACATTTAATGTCAATTCCCTTTTGAAAGTTGGGAAATTAAAAAATATCTTAAATAAAGCTAGAGAACTTAATATACTGAACCCTTGCAAAGAAGCATATGAGACTCAGATTCGGGGCGTAACAGGTCATATTCGTAAGTTGCTGTCAGGGCGCTTCATTAACTTGCAGGGTAACATATAACAAAATAACATGCAGGAAAGAGTGAAGCCAGGGTTAAAACAACTGAATTTAATAACAAATCACCATATTTACACATAAACAATTAACAACAAAAACTCCCAACTGACTCCCGCTTAATAAAAATGCCAAAAACTTAGGCGATATCTCTGGAGAGATTAATTACCTGGACCAAGCGTCCTTAAATAAAAGATGCAAAAGTGACCATATAAGTGCGTACGCCGTTCTACATGCATCACGATGTGTACTTTGAATGCGTGATTCGTTATCATCCAGAATGACCCTTCAAACAACGAATCCGCATTTCCTAGAGCTAGACCGACACAAGGGAACACAACTACAATACTTAAATTAAACCGACACTTCCTAAATCTACTATAAACAAACACAAAATTTCCGTGTGAAATTGGACTTGAATTGCCGTAGCAACATTTACTGCCTAAAAACTTAGGACTTCTCATACAAATCAACACAAGTACATTAACACGTGACCAATAGAAAAATACTCAAATGACCGCTGTCAAAATTTACAAATACTCTACCACTACACCACACGGGTGTGACAAAAAAAATTACATGAAATCGAGTCATCAACAAAGCAATAGGCAAACAGCCAACATTTACGTTAATCACAAATTCTTATCCATACAAGGTACAACAATCCGTTACACACATGGCGAACTCCCCAATTAATTATGGCTTAAAAATTAGCCATCACAATGAACAGGTTTGCTACATGAAAGCTTACAGGGTTCAGTCGGACAAAAAGGACTGCCTATCAAAATAAGTCACAGGCAAAACGGGCGGTTTGTGGAACTCTGCATGTCAGTCAACCCACGTGTCAATAACCTCGACCTCCCTGGACATGGGGTCGAACCTCGAAGAAATGTGCCCCAAAGCACAATAATACGTGTGTGTCAGAAAAACATATGGACAAGAATCAGCAGTCTCCCAAGAGCACTCTGTCTTTCCATCTAAAATACAACAGCAGCAAAAATATATAAGGGCGGTAGGACAACTACCCCCTCCTCACGTAGAATCAACACACACTAGACACATCAACACACACTTAATCACACGTATGGGTTGTGACAGACCCTGAAATAAATGACACAAATAATATCCACATGCTGGCGCCATCGTTCTATGCCGTGACTAGTCACCTGAAAAGGACTCAAGAAAAATCTATCAAAATTAGAACGAAGGTGTTCTACAATTACTTTTAAGTTGGTGCACTCGGCTACCCTAACATGAATAATAACCTGTTCAGCAAAATGTTTTACAATCATTTCCTCCCATTCCTATTTCAAATATTAACGTTAATAAAGCACCATTTATCGAATGTAACGGGTTCCGCACTTGCAAGGATAAAAATCACGCACGCACGCCGCGTACATTACACATGACTCAAGAAAAAAAAATCAAAATATCAACAAACACTTTGGCCACGCGCCAACGGACATTTAAACATATAGTGTCGGTACAAGAAAAACAGCTATAAAACAAGAAAGAAAAACATGACTATTTACAAAGTTCCCCGGCCAAATCTAACTACATAATTGAAATAATCCAATTTTAGTACATCACCGCTTCTGCATGCAGGACTAAGGACATCCTCCTCAACCCATTGCCCTATGGACAATTTAGCACTCCATAGTAGTCGTCTGCGTTGATTTCTTGAAGCTCATCCCAACTTCAAACCACGTGCTGATCATCTTGGTCTCGACTCCTTGGCAGAAAAGTTCAATGTTAAATATTTGCCTATCTATAATCGCTTGCAGGCTACTCAGTTCACCCACAATTGTCCTACTGCGATTAATAGCGAAGACTGGCCCTAATTATATCGCACATACGCACTATAAAAACACACATACAATACACACAATTTATACATAAAATATGCATCTCGAGTCCGCGCCACTGGCTCGTTAACAAGTTCAAAATCCTGGCTGCACTCGCAGTCGCTATCTCGTCCGGTATTTCCGTCCCGTCTTGTGGACTTCGGTTCTGGTAAGCGCTAATTAGGGTGATACGATACTTCCCCCTTAAAGTTGAACTCGTCGTCTTTAAAAGAATGTTACAGTTTATCACGCGCTGGCGTGAAATATTTAGATCACACAACTTAGTTGATTTTAGAACAAAATGTATAATAGCTTTTAAAATTCGATACTGCAAACGCTGCGACTTTAGCTTCCCAGAGCTCAGAAAATAAATTAGCTTCACTGATTTTAGAGCGTAAAAATCACATTTTTGAACTGGCGTGGAGTATACCTCTGAAGGCTCCACACAATAAGACTTAGATAAATTCGAGCGTCAAAATCACACTTCAAACTGGCGTGGAGTATGCCTCTGAAGGCTCCACAAGAATTGTACTTAGATTAATTCGAGCGTCAAAAATCACACTTCAAACTGGCGTGGAGTATGCCTCTGAAGGCTCCACACGTTAAGACTTAGATTGACGTCAAAATCACACTTCAAACTGGCGTGGAGTATGCCTCTGAAGGCTCCACACGTTAATTACTTAGATTGGCGTCAGGCCAGACTATTTATGAGAAACTGACAAGGGCGGAGGAGTGGGGTGGAGTCGGATAAAAACTTCCAGAGTTTTTGTCTCACAAAGATGGGGCTAGTGTCATTCTTCTCCAAATAAATCCAACGTCTCAAATTACTCGAGCGGAGATTAATCCGTTCGGCGGTTCCTTAGATACACACTTCCGCGCGCTTTTTACTACTGACGCCGTCCACCTCGTGGTCACGGCTTGGTCTCTTGCGATTGGCTGATTCAATCGTATGTTCGTTGAGAGGACCTCGTGATTCTTCCTTTATGTCTCCAATTTTGGTACAGTAGTTGCACAATTTGGCCTTGAACTCGACTAATTCTGGCCGTCCCCCAGGAATAGCTACCAACTCAGCTTCTGTTGCAATCATTACGAAATGCTGGCCTCCCTAATATCCAAGTCGACTTCCTTATGTGCTGCCTGGGCCGTAGTAATAATAATAATAAATATGAATACTTATTTATCGAAGATCAATAAGGGTTCAATACCAAGAATCACGGTACACAGATGAATATCCTTTTGATTCTCTAAACTTTAGGATATTTAAAGGAAAGCCAGGAGTCATGGCCCACTGTCCACAATTTGGGACCGGATTTACAGTGGATAAATCAATACTTGAATCAGTTTTGATATTCAGGTCCTACTCAGGACGTCTTTCCACCATAACTATAAAATCAGGGAACAAAATATATACTCTAATGAATGGTCATGCACCAACTAACATCACTATCAAGCAGGCACCGGAGAAAGCGGAACAATTTTGGAATCAAATAGATAATGTTTGACAAAGAATTCCACAACATCATGTTAAAATTCTTATGGGTGACTTCAATGCAAAACTTGGCAAAGAGAGGAAATATTGATATTGGGTTGGGAAATGGTCTGGCATGAGACTAATCGAGTTATGCAGAAGTCATGATTTATTTTTTAAATCAACCTTCTTTAAGAAACTCCCTTCTAAAACTAGGACTTGGGTCTCACCTAATTCCTTATTGGGTGAGTATCAACTGGATCATGTACTAATTTCCCGTTTGTATACTGCAGAAATCATGAAACTAAAAGCACTGAAAGGCCTGGACTTAGATTCTGATAATTATCCAACAAAATTTTCCCTTGATGTGATCCCTGAGAAAGGAAACTTTGCAAAACGAGTTCCTCAACGTAAATATGATATAGAGAATATTAAAGGTAATGAAAACTTCACGAAAAGAACTGAATAAATACATCCGCAAAATTGGCCACAACTTCAAGCAGCACTCTTACAAACAGCTGTAAACATAGCCCCGTTAACAAGAACAAGAAATCAACCTTGGTGGACAGATGAATGTGACCAGTCAATGCAACTTAGGCAGCAAACCTGGCATAATTGGTCATGCAATAAAACTCCAACCCCCTTTCAAGAACTTAAAAACGTTAGGAAGATTGTGACAAAATCAATAAGGAGTATTCGTAAGCAAAGTGAAGATTTTAAATTACAATCAATAGAAGAGGATTTTAAGCAACATAAGTCACGAAATTATTATAGAACGTTCAAGCAAAAGTTGACGAAGTATTCTTCGCCATCGCTCCATTTTGTTAATGAAAATAGAGAATTGGCTTCTACTATAGATGCAAACTGTACAATCCTTGCAGTATACTTTTCTAAATTACTTAACAGTGACGTACCACAAGAAAAGTGTAAGTTCATCAATTCTTATAAAATTAATCAAGATTCAACCCCACCGACTGCACAAGAGATTAAAGAAATCATTCGATCAATAAAAAATAACAAGGCCTCAGGGGAGGATCAAATAACTGCAGAATTGTGGAAAATGCAGGAGAAAATTTTATCATAAAATTGCACGAAATTATGTTGGACATTTGGCAAACGGAAAAAATCCCCCCGGGTTGGAAGTTGGCGATAATCCATCTCATACACAAAAAAGGAACTAAAACTGACCCAAAAAATTATCGAGGTATATGCCTTCATCAGGTCACATACAAAATTCTTTCAAAAGTTTTACTAAACCGTGCAGAACTTCAAGTAGATAATCAAATCGGTGAACATCAAGGTGGATTCAGGAAGGGAGGGTCATGTGCAGAGCAAATTTTGAATTTAAAAAACATCATAAGGTACAATATTTTCGCAACACAACTAACAAAAAATATGTCATAACGTTTGTGGATTTCCGGGAAGTATATGACAGTATAGATCACATATCACTCTTTAATGTTTTAACAGAATTTGGACTTGACCAAAAAACAAGAAATTTATCAAAGACACACTTACGGAGACAAAGGCTACAGTAAAATTTATGGGTGGATTAAGTGAAGAGTTTGAAATAAATACGGGCGTCCGTCAAGGTGATGGAATTTCCCCATTACTTTTCAATTGTGCCCTGGAAAAGGTTGTTAGAGAATGGAGAAAAGCAGGTGCACCATCTCACCGACTAGGGCCAAAGATTATGGGTATTCAAATAGACTGTCTAGCGTTTGCTGTTGATATGGCACTTGATGAAGACATATCTGATGCACAGAAGCAGATCACTATCTTGAAAGAACAAGCAGCAAAAATAGGGGTTTCTGATGTTTTCCGGCTGCATTCTATTATTTTTGTTTGAATTTTCTCCCGAAACAAACTGGTCTTTCCTCCAACTCGGCTTCAAACTGTCATCAGACCAGGATAGAAATACGGTAAAGAACAAACACTACGACAGGCAGATGGGAGGAGAGGGAGGAATATTAACAGTCATGAATAAACTTCACTGCCGGACACGCCATCAATAGGGGCAGATGACCTCGTAGTTCCGCCCCTTAAATCAAAAATAACTTACTAACTAACTCTTCAGTGCTTCATAGCGGCTTCTGTGGCATAGTTGGTAGCATGCTGAACTGCTGTGCCCAAGATAGCGGGTTCAAACCCAGCCAAAGTAGTCGGATTTTTTAAGAGCGTTAAAATCCTTCAGTATGCCTTCCTTCGGAGGGAAAGTAAAGCGGGTGGTCCCATGTCATAGATTTATAGCATGTAAAAGATCCTTCTACTAATTACACTTGTGTGAAGCTAAATTTCTAGATTAGATTTCGTTGGAACGCTCTATCAAAGTTCCAGCGTTCACCACTAGGTATCACTGACATCTGGTAGCGAAAGTTGGAACTACTTGAAATTGAACGGAACTTGTAGCTCACCCTATGGGTGTCCTCTAGAAGCAGGTACAGCCTCTGACGAGCCGAACATGTCCTCGGACAGTCCCGGCACTAAAAGCCATACGATAAATAAATAGTGCTTCATGCTCGACCGTTTCAAGACAGTTACGCTGTGTCAAATGATTGTAGAATTTGTTGCTGCCCACCCTTAGTTAGTCAGTTATTCTTGAATTAAGGGCGGAACAGCGACGTCATCATCCCCTGCTGCCCGCCCTGCAGATAGGCCTATCCTATAGCATTGAGCAGCATTGGGTGATTGATTGGGCGCATGCTCAGCCATGTGGAGTCTGCCCTTGTTTCTTCTTATGGTTTCTCCGACAAGTCGAACCACTGGCCTGCCATTGTGTTTGTCTTTTCTGACCAGTGACTGATTGTATATTACATTTATTCGAGCTAGTATTTTCCTCGATGGTGTTATTAACTAAGGTATTTACAGTATTTCTAAATGCGTCCTACTATACCCGTTCCCCTTGTTGAATTATAGCGTCATTGTTCCTAATTTAATGATCTCGTAACTCAGTGCACATTTTAAAAACATGTTGGCCTACCCCTTTTATCATTTTCCAACAGTTTTGACTTTGGAGCAATAATACGACTTTTACGGTGTTGCGTATTTTATTGTATTGTAGTTTTTCAATCCTTTTTTCATTTTTATTGTGTCTTAATACATAAATATGGTTTAAATAAAGCTCCTGGTAGTTTAAAGAAATGAGACTGGTTTCGTCACTCGAATCCAAAGCCATTCCATTCCGGGCCCGTGTGATACAGCGGTCCACACCGAAAGGAAGCTCATTATCAACTCTTGATGTAATAGATTGTTGTCGCAAAAGTGCGCTATGTGGGCAAATATCAAAACATGAACTGCTCTATTTAGCGATGGTCGCACATCTTAAGGTTCTGTCAAACAAGAAGCGGGCTGCCTGCGCGGACGAAACGACCGCAGCCTGTCGCGGACTGGAGTGGTTAAACTGAATGCGGGCAAGTCAAGGCGAACCAGTATGAAAGCGATCGCCATCAAGTGCATATCACAGTGTTTTCTGTTAATTCAACATGTCCAGCAGTTCCTCGGACGAAGAAGAATTGCTTCTTCTGTTCGCTTTGAGTCAAGCGAGACGAAAAAGAAAATGCGTGCACGATACTAATGAAAAAAGACAGGAGTTAGGTGAGTATCATAAACTATGCTGCGAGTTGAGGTCATCTTCTCCTTTCTTCACTACATCCTTGTAGTCAGGGTGACGCAAATCATACAGGAATACGCACTCGCGCACAAGGTCAATTAACCTCTCTGTTTCGTCGGCCATGCTTCCAGCCGGTCTTTGTGGAAAATCAAAACTGCTCACTTGGCCGCCGCGAACAAGATTGGTCCGCCACGGAAGACCGCCTCCTGTTTAACCAGGATGATGCAATATTACACAATACAAAGTTCGCAGCGGTCGGGCGGGCTGGTTCGCGCGGGCAGCCCGCTTCCTGTTTGACCGAGCCTTATTAGAGTAGACATACAGTACTACTATAGTAATCCAGCACGCTCGGGGATCTGTCAATGCCGGATTATCACGGTTATTTTTTAAAAACCTGGTTTGAACAAGAGGATATACTGTAAATAAAAAGGCAGTTTTATCGCACAATAATGAATGCCGCAATTATTATTCACTGTACAACAGAAGATACGTTATTACTGTATTAAAAGAATGAAACGTTGAATTAAAATCAAATACGTACGGAACTGTGCTACACAGTCTATAGACCTAGCATAGGTGTCTGATGACGTCGAGTGCGTGAAACATGTGGGACTGGTATCTACTACTGATGGGATAGCTTCCGATACCTCCCGAACGCGTCCGATTGTACTGCCAACCGTGCCAAGCGCTAAATCCCTCCGGTACAGGAAAGAAATCAATTTCTGATGCATGCCGGACTATCGCGGTCTTACAGTATGTAGTTACTATCTCCATGAAGTCCTGTGTTCATATCTTACCGTTGTTTTCTGGAAGTTCTTCCTTCACATTATTCACCAACTCCTGGATGTTCTCACCGTTTGAACCTGCAACATGATAGAATGTAAAAATATTAGCCATATTTGAGTGAAATTCTTCCGTAGTTTCAAATAAATTAAATAACAATTACCTTAAAAAAAGAACAGAAACATTTATTCAGATTAGAATTCTAGTTTTATGACATAATGTTCTAGTAACTAATCTACTGACGAATAATCTAAGAAGATTTTAGACATACACGTGATGTAATTAGATATTATTTCGTGAAATTAGTATTGATAGGCGATTGCTATTTAATTTATTTGAAAACATCTGCAACACAATACAAATGTATTGTGAGTTCTTGCCTTCGGATACCACTCCTCCCAATATAACAGACCTCCTCATTTGACACCATTTCATTGTTGTCCCTCTTTCAGTGTTGGGCTGCAAGGAGTGCCACTTTTAGTATCATCAGTTCGTTCAGCTGTTAATGCTTATTGAAACACTTGGAATAACTTTTAACTTGCGCTCATCAGAAATGTAATCTACCATCAGGCCTGACATGTTTACGAAGACAATCTATTGTACAGTGAGTCTCTCTCACGACTCGGCCGGCCGGCGCGCCCAGCTTATCTGCCTCCCGTTGACTCATCACTCCCCGCTCGGCATAGCATAGCAATAAGAACAGAACAGCAATTGGCTCACTTTATCCGTGCAAGATATGAGATACCAATTATAATTTAGAAAGTGAGAATTAATAAACTAAGTTCGTATCTTATGACAGGAGATGTTGGAAACGTTCTCCTCCTACATTCACACATTTCTGGCACCGTCTTAGGAAACTCCGATTCACACGCATAAGTTCGTCTTCCGTAATTGAGGCTATTTCTCTCCGGATATGTTCCGCGATTTCATTTACTTTTTCCTCGTTAAGTGCACGGTTTTTAACACTTCGCTTCTTATCGAGTAGAGAACCAGTTCCCCTCAATTTGTTTACGAGCTTCCGCAGGGTCTCTCTATGTGGAGGGCGCACACCTGGAAAATGTGTTATAAAACGTTTAACGACTTCTCTGCAAGACTCTGTTTTCACATAATTATCGTACATAAATACCCTTTCCTCTACCATGTACACACTTCACAACTCGAGAATAGTTGGAGCGACAGATGAACACTAAATGCACGTAATAAGCATGGACCAGAACTGCGAAGTGTGCGCTGTGTAACAGAAAGTGATCAGTCAACGGGTGGCAGATAAGCTTGGTGCGCTGGCCGGCCGAGTCGTGAGAGAGACTCACTGTAATACTTTTAAGAGACAACCAATTAGCAGTGGCTGTGTAACTGTCTTTCATTTTTAAAGCAAGTGTGCTTCAGATGTTCAACGAAGGTAGGGGAGTCATCAAACAGGAAATCAACATCTCAATGGTATGTGATATTTGGTGTGTGGGCCAGTGGTGACTGCTGATTTTTATAATGTGTAGGACGTAATATGATCGACTTAACTTAAGGTAATTATTATAGCTGGGCTAAATTGAGATACAAGACTCGGTACAATATTAATTATTCAGTCGCACAACACTAATACGAACACATTACACAATACAATACAATCGAATACCACTCCAAAGATGTGCACACGCTGAAAACAGACTATCCATTCAGACCGCGCGAAATCGTAACCAATAATCCCGTAGTGTTGGTTTAAATTCAACCAATAGCGAGACTTGAGGATCTCAGTCGACGTCCTCTTCCCCTCAAGGGCTCCGATACATTTCTAAAGCTATAACCACGTGCTTTGAAGATGCAAGGCTTCCTTCCTAGGAAATGCAGAGCTTATCGGGAGGGCGCGCAAGGTAGCCCCAAACACTATTTTACAAATCAATCAATTTAATTTTTTTAAACAGCTTCAGCTTCAGCTGACTGTAGAATGATCCTCACGTCCTACATGGAGGAATCGCCGATAAATTGCAATCACTGACAAGGAACTCAATACCTCAGAGGTTGAGGTGGACGAACATTTGATTGGCCCGGGGAAGCTCCTGTGGTGCTGTCATTGTTAACCGTGTTCTACCAAGGAATATTAATGCTAAGTCAGTGTTTCTTACCAATGGATTATTGCTCCAGGTTTTAGCACCGAACTAAACTTTAATTTGCATCTGAACTTACTTTAACTACTTTCTTTGCATGCGGTGTTTCAAAAAAGACAAGATGTAAAGTATATACATCGCAATAGCACCGGTTATCACACAAACTCCACACACACACACACAGGACTATATTACAACGATGTCGCAGTCCCTAAAATAAGCAAAAACAACGACTGCATCAAGCTTTTAAAGAAAAGATTCACGAGATTACTGCAGAGGATTGGCTGTCAAAATGTCAACACGTCCAGAAAGTTGAAGACGATTACCGCACGGTATTTTTCTATGGAAGTGGCTATGGACGAATTAACAGAAAGGATACCGAAGTAATTACAGTAACAGTGACAGCAGTGAAGAAGATGATAATGGCGCAGATAGAGACAAGGAGACGAACGGTGTGGAGCCTTTGTAAACAGTAACTGAAATAATAAGAATACTAGTTGATACCAGTCAAAACATGACGGTATTTGGGGAAATATTTACTGAACAGTTCTCTTATACAGTAGGCCTATGCATTGTTTGAACTATTACTTTTTGACAGTGTTGCAACTTTAAGGGCGTCAAAAGATCGACTTCGCAACATATAACTGGCCATGACTGAAACTTTGATGAGGCAAATGGAGACCTACACGTTCCAGAGTTTCCCCTTGAGCTTTATTGATAGTGATAAAGTACGCCAAACGAATTGGAAATTGGAAAATTGAAGTTTATTATCGGAAGATGTTAAATCAAGTCGAAGGATTATAGCTCTCTGGCCATTAAGTGATTTGCCTCCACATATACTTACTCTAAACGTTTGAGCCATAGAGCCACAACATTATTTTCCCCGTTTTTAATTCTCATAAACAAACATCTCAGTAAGACGCAGCGGGATCTGCCATTTCTCTGGTGGAATAGAGCCATTGTGCACAAGCGCGGCAGCGACAAATATTACATTTTTCTTTAATAATTTAAAAATATACCCTAACATATATTTTCCTTTTAAAGACACTCTGCAAATCTACATGCCAAGAGCTCTCATTATAATGCATTACGAAGCCAATTGGTAAAGGCGTTTTCTCAATCTCGCGGTAACAAAAATCACCTTAGTGTTTTAAATATATAGATGCTTAACATCGCTGTGCATGTAATCGTTTTAAGCTCGGCGCAGATACGTGCCAGGTGGTGTCTCCTCCAGCGCTTCGGCTCCCCACCACTCATACTGTACCACGACCTTGAAGCTTCAATACATACCGTCCGTACTATATTTTCCTACACGATGACATGTCTCCTCTAGGGTTACATACCTAGCTCTCGGCGAAAGCAGGAGCCGATGTTTCCCAGAATCACAGGGTTGACGCATGAAAGATCCGGCATGGGGCCATTTCTTTCTTGACACGCATCGTTAACCTGAGGAGAGAAAAAATGCTATATTAGGACTATTGTATAATTCCCAATATCGTTCTGTGATGAGGCATCGTTTGGGTTTATAATTTTAAAATTGTAGAAATTACTGGTTATAGTAATTTTTAGGGCTCCTGATATCATCCATCTTGTATGGACTGACGCCACTTTATTGGAATCCCTCCTTATATTATTCTGCTAAGTTCCCATTCCAGTTTTGTACCGAAAATAACGTCCCATTAACACCAACCTACACATATGGGGTACCTACAGGTTCAGCATAACCCAATGCGTACGCAAAACGCACTCACTTACTCTTTAAATGCCTCACAATTAAATAAATACCTTAAAACATGTAATAATAATGCTATTGGTTTTACGTCCCTTTTAACTACTCTGGCTTTTAGAGACGCCAGGGTGTCGGAATTTTTCCCTGAAGGGGATCTTTAACGTGCCAGTAAATCTACTGACACGGCTCCCTTGCATTTACACACCCTCAAATGCCAGCTGACTGCGCCAGGATACGAACCTGCAACCTTGGGCTCAGCAAGCGAGAACGTTACCGCCGAGCCACGCAGCCAGACTTAAAACATGTATATTTACAATGAAATAATGAAAGAATGCAACACGGTAACCATAGTAACAGAATCTCACAGGTCCATCTATTTCTGTAAGACGCAATGCAATTCCAATTATTACATTACTGTGAAAGTTTCCAGACGGTTATAAGGTTATCACGGAACCAAATTAAGCTGTAAAATTTATCAATACATACAGTATTATGCGCTTAAGGGGGTCAAGGAGCACTCTAGAATTTTTTCAGGCAATTTTCACGTGTGAGTGTGGTACGAAAGATCTTTTTCACCCGACTATAAAGGGTCTCCGAAAACCACATTTAAAGGCCCTTAAATTAACAGTGTCTGTGATATTCCCAGAAAACTAACTTCGCTCTGATATACCTATGAAGGAATGACAACCCCCTAACCACTGCACCAGTAGCTGAGTTGATAAAGTCTGATTATTCATACCAAGGATAAATCAGTCATAGCATTCATGATTGAGATTTTGCTAAATGTACTCTTTACAACTAGAATATTTGCGGGCGAAGCCGCGACGGGTAATGCTAGTTATTCTTATTGGAATTTCTCCACCTCATGTTCGAAGAATGGTAGCTGCAGCATCTGAGAAGAAACGTCAAGAAACCGATTCAAAGCATCCACTTTTCGGCCAACAACCAGCCCGACAGAGACTTGAGTCCAGAAACAGCTTTCTGAGGGGAGTAACAGGCCTCGAAGGCTCAGAAACTGCCCGTGTGAAGATATGGAAGACAGAAATCAAAGATCCAATTATTCCTCTATCAGAAAGAATGACACCTGGTCACAACTTGCCATATGGAATTTGGAATTCATTGAACAGGCTGGGGACGGGGGTTACACGCTGCAAGAACAATCTCAAGAAATGGAACATGCTCGTCAACAAAGATGAATTCTGCGACTGCAGCATGTTACAAGATCCAGAACACCTGCTGATCTGCCCCTTGATGAAGGACATATGTTCAAAAGACGATCTTATGACTGCAAATAGTAATGCTGTAACTATTGCTACTTACTGGCAAAATGTAGGCTAATTTGATTCGGACACGGAAAATAAATACATAAATTGGGATTATGTATAGGCCTAATTCATTGTTGACAGAAATCCAGAATGTGATATTAAACAATTACTATTGGGTGGTGGTGGTAATTGTTGTTTAAAAGAGTGAAATATCGAGGCCATCAGCCCCTAATAACTGCTGGAATCCTTATCTAAGAGGCTAATGAGTTCGGCTGTAGAGGGTAAGACAAGCAGAGGTAGGCCTAGAAGGTGATGGTTAGATTCAATGGTGAACGATCTCAAAGTGACAGGTGTAGAAGCAAAGTAGGCCGCAATGCTAACTGCTAATAGGACATCGTGGAAGTGACTTGTTCGCAAAGAGAGGTTTGCAGACTACTGTCGACCAAAGTATTATGTGTACTCGAGTTTGAAGATTGTTTGTGAAGTAACCAATAGACCTACATAAAATCCAATAACATCAACATTTTCGTCGTTCTATTTTACGTTAGTTCATGTAGGTTTGGATTTTTAAATTTATATTTTAATATTTTTTATCGCAGTTGGAACACAAAAAGTGCACGTTTTTAAGCGTGTTTCAACCATGCGTCACATTTAAGAATTAGTATCTCAAAAGCCCGTCATGAGATCGAATCTAAATTTTAACACAATATACATTGGAATGTTGTATAACTGGTTTATTAATTTCACAATTGTGTGTGTCCAAGAAACAAAGTTGTTATCATTGTTGTAAGGTAACTTTTTCTCGGCTCGGGGTGGTTGGAAAATATAGTTCTTGGTTGCGTTGTAATCGTTTTACATCAAAAAGTTATGCTGTATGACTGTGAAATACGTAAATTAATTCACTTATTTTATATCGGTTTGTATTTGTACGAGGAAATAACACATGGTTCACCATTTAGCCGCTCCGGCAAAAGCTGTACAGCGTTGCAGAGATGGAGCCCATCACTTCCGAGCGAGACGCGCCATGATGCGAGTGGGCACCATTTCGGCACCGCTGTACAGCTGTTCCCTGAGCGGCTAGCTGGTGAAACATGTGTTATTTCCCCGTAGAAATTCAAACTGATATAAAATAAGTGAATTAATTTACGTATTTCACAGTCATACAGCATAACTTTTTGATGTAAAACGATTACAACGCAACCAAGAACTATATTTTCCAACCACCCCGAGCCGAGAAAAAGTTACCTTACAAAAATGATAACAACTTTGTTTCTTGGACATACACAATTGTGAAATTAATAAACCAGTTATACAACATTCCAATGTATATTGTGTTAAAATTTGGATTCGATCTGATGACGGGTTTTTGAGATAATAATTCTTAAATGTGACGCATGGTTGAAACACGCTTACAAACGTGCACGTTTTGTGTTCCAACTACGATAAAAAATATTAAAATATAAATTAAAAATTCCAAACCTACATGACCTAACGTAAAATAGAACGACGGAAATGATGATGTTATTGTATTCTATGTAGGTCAATTGGTTACTTCACAAACAACCTTCAAACTCGAGTGCACGTAATATTTTGATCGACAGTAGACTGGACGCTGAAAGGCAAATCAGTCTCAAATGAAAATGTATGGATGAATGAATGATGATGATGAAGAAGAAGAGGTGGAGGTTTAGAGGCACAGTGGCCGAGTTACAGAGCAAACATAATACACTGCCCTGTTAGCCTATTTTCATTTTATGAAAAAATAGGCTTATGATATCACACTTTGTCCGTATGTATGTATGTATGTATGTATGTGCCGTCCCCCCTAATAACTTCTAAACGGCTGGAGCGATTTCAATGAAACTCGGTAAGATCATAGCACCATTCTGGCTGACCCGAGTGCCCTTCAAATTTTATTGTGTCTCACCAATCCAACATGGCGTCTGTGCGAAATATTTCACCAGCATTCAGTATCTCCGAAACTGTTACCGATATTACCCTGAAATTTTGTACGGTGATAAAGGGCACTGCTAGAAGTTCACCTATGAGACTTTCAAAAACCTGGTAACTACAAAACCAACATGGTGGCCAAGCGAAGTTGAGACTTTTAAATAGAATTTTCTCGCGATTTAACCATCCAAACGTAATGAAACTTGGTACAGTAAATGTTTATACATATTGTAATGCACTGGCGTCTAATTTATTTCAATTGTTTTCATAACCACAAGATGGCAGCTGTGCGAAATTTTAAAATCTCGTTTTTACTTCTTGTGTCAAAATCATGCGATTGAAGTTTGAATACCACACGAACACAATAATCTTCATGTAATAGTACATAAATAACAAGAAGTTCCGTAACGAACTAAAGAGCCTACTTTTCTCGAAATTTAAGATCTATGCCAATTATTAATCTACCCCTCTATCTAGAATAATGCCGAAATTAAGTTGGTAATATCGAAATTTCGAATTAGTTCAATATACTGTATACCTGGCATAATGTAGCCTAATAGAGAACTACAGTTGGCAGCCCTGGTGACTGAATATATTCTTAGTTCCATCTCTTAAAGTACAGAATACAAAATTTGGTTGAAGTCCAATGGATAGCATGGACGATACATGCAGTTAAACATTGGATCTAACAGCGCGCGTAAAATCATGTTGGCAACAATGACATACATGTATTGGTCAGAAATAATCTGAAATAATATGATCTATTGTTGTGTCAATTTTGAATGAAATCCATTAGTTAGTATAGAAGTTACATGCATTTTAAAATGGGATCTATCAGCAGGCTTAGAATCATGTTGGCAGCACTGACGTATATTTGTTACTCCAAATTAATCTAGAATGCCACATACTATACGTGTGCAAAGTTTAGAGCTATTTGCTTGCATACTTTCTGATATATTGATATTAGGGTAACAAAATAGAGACAGTATTTATTGACAGTTGGCAGCCCTGGTTACTCTTAAGAATCGGCATATACATATCTGTTATGGTACGCATAACACACACGAAATTTGGTTGAAATCCAAATTATAGTATAGAAGTTACATGTATTTAAAGTTGGACCTCTCAGCAGGCTTAGAATTATGTTGGTAGCACTGACGTATATATGTTACTCCAAATTAATATAGAATGTCAGGTACTATACGTGTGCATAGTTTAAAGCTGTCGGCTTGTATACTTTCTGATATATTGGTATTTGGATAAAATAAATTGAGAGCATTTATTAACAGTTGGCAGCCCTGGTGGATCTTAAGAATTCGTTCAGTCATGTATGTTTATGTACACATAGCACATACAAAATTTGGTTGAAATCCAGTTGATAGTGTAGAAGTTATATGCATTTAAAATTTGGACCTATCAGCAGGCGTATATTCATTTTGGCAACACTGCGATGTATGGCCTCCTGGAAATTAAACTGCAATATTATTATCTATACGTGTGCTAATTTTGAAATAGCTCCTATTCATACCTTCCAAGATATCCAACATGGAGCTCAAATTTCAATTGCGATTTTTCAGCAGTTGGTAGCACAGACATCATTTTCAAATATGGGCGTGAGCTATTCAGGTATAGATCTTTACTCCTACCAAATTTTGTTTCGATTGCTGCAGCCGTTTAGGAGTTGATAGGGGGGGGGACACACACACAGCCAGACAGACAGAAGGACAGACAGACACACATTTGCCCGATCTCATAAGTCTACTTTTTCCTCATTTTTGCAAAATGTGAAAAGTAGGCTAAAAATCCAACCTGGCGACCATATGAAATATTTAGACGGTTCTCAACATCTACGAATCTATCACAACCTTAAAACTGATAGAGGCAGTTAACATGAGTGGGATATATGAAAATAGGTTGTATAGTTCTTCACGGAACTACTTGTTTTATATTGTAGGCCTGTTTGCCATCTCTTGATAATTGCAGTACATTTGCATTTGTCTGTTGGCACAGGCTAGAGTAAAATGTGGCTTTTCACCGCTGCCTCAGTCTCACTCATGGCTGTGATTATATGGAAGCTACTGAGGTATGGGTGGTGCTTAGTAATGGCATTCAGGGCACAGTCAGTGCCTATGGATGATGTGAAAGGTTCTACTCATAGGGTTAGTACTACTGTACTGACTCAGGGATGAAAGCAATGGCTAAATACTCACACCTCATCTTGCCTAGTACCCCTCACTATAACGCTGCCTTGGGTTTTTGTGGGTATCTACCCACATAACCTAACGGTGGGACTTTTTGAGGATCCAACCTGCCTTTGGGCTGACTGCCTAACATACAGTTTTCTATTGATCTGGCCCATTGTGTCGAGATACTTGACGGCGTAATGGGGGTATATAGAGTATGGTGGGTTGGTTCCTTAGTTTAGGGGCTGCGACAACGCGGTCATGTAGCCCCGTGTACTTTGGGTGTGTATAGAATCGGTCTGATAACCGGTTTTAATTGTTATGACTGTATTAGTGTGTGTTATCTGTTTTTAATTCAAGTAAGGACTACAGACGATTATTTCAAGTAGTTCCTACTTTCGCTGCCAAATGCTACCATCCACGACGCCTAGCCGTGAACTTCGCTACTACTAGATGCCAGCGCCCGTTGACGAACGTTGGAACTTAAGAGCATTAATCAAATCTGACCTACAAATTTTGGCTACACACAAGTGTAGTTAGTGGAAGGTTCTTTTTCATGCCATAAATCTATGACATGGGTCAAGTGTAACATCACTGCCCCTAAGAACATTCACTAGCAGATAAAACAAAATGTACTAAAAGTGGTTTAAGAAAGAAGATTACAGTGGTTTGGACGTGTGAAAAGGATGCAGAATAGTAGAATTCCAAATGTAATGTTACATTGGCAAGCTGAAGGCAAACGGACACGGGGTAAACCAAGAGAACAATGGATGGATGGTGTAAAGAGAAGGATGGCTACCAGAGGCTTAACCGAGGAAGATGCTGAAGACCGAAATTTGTGGAGGAGTAGAGTATTTTTGGGTTGAAGGAAAACTACAGTATTGTAGAATATTCCTAATAAAGAAGGAGATTATTATTATTATTATTATTATTATTATTATTATTATTATTATTATTATTATTATTATTATTATTATTATTATTTATTTTGCGCATGCGTTTACACATTCTCAGCACTTGCTGGAAAGAAAACATTAAAATCCCAGATACCGTACATATTACAAGGAGCAAATTCTCGGTTACTGCATTGAGTAGTAGCTTCATATTTCCCTCCCTGCTTCAGGCCTGATTGTCCAAGAACAGCCTTACTACGCGACACGTAGAAAGTATGACTGTTTTCTGCATCAGTTTGAAAAGGCCTGGGTCTAATTTCAACGCCGTGAGCGATTCCTTTAAGTTGTTGGGAATCACACCAGTGCTGGAGATAATAATAGGAACTGTCCTGACTTGTGCCATGTGCCATTGCTTCCTTATCAGTTCTGAAAGCTCTGTGTATTTTGACAGCTTTTCAAGATGCTTTGTTAGCATGTTGCCACTGTTTGTGATCGCCACATCTATGAAGGTGGTGTGCTTCATGCATTTGCCAACAAGAACCAAATCAGGTCTGTTGTGCACAGCTGATTGGTCTGTCAATACAGTACGATCCCAGTACAACGTAAAGCTGTCATTTTCCAGTACACTTTCAGGAGCATATTTGTAGTACGGCACTTTCTCTTGGCTCATCAGTTGAAGTTGTATAGCCAATTCTTGATGTACTATCTTGGCAACATAATCATGTCTCTTCCTATATTCTGTCCCTGCAAAATGGCGACAGCCTGATATAATATGCTGAACAGTCTCAGATGTTGGGCAACCGTATCTGCAATGGTCATCTTGCACCGATGCATCCTTGATTATGAACTTTAGGTAGTTCCTCGTGGGGACAACCTGGTCCTGAATAGCCATCATAAAGCCTTCTGTTTCTGGAAACATCTGCCCAGAAATCAACCAAAAGTTCGACGCTAGCTTGTCGACGTGAGTTTGGATAACTTCATTGCGATGTCTTCCGTGTAGTGGCTTGGACAACCAGGTATTGAATCTGTCCAAATCACTGCGCACCTGAATTTGAGTCTCTTGCTGACTTAAGAGTAGTGGAGTTGAATCATCTGCTTCTGTGACAGCCTTGTGCAGTATCGAATGGTTCGATACAGAACAGAAGTATTTTCTTAGCTCATAGATCTGTCGAGCTACTTGGTTGTTTATATCAACAATTCCTCTCCCACCCATAAGTCTCGGTAACATGACTCGTTCCACACATGTCCTGGGATGGTGTTTTCGTGATTTGGTCAGTGTTGTTCTAATTTTCTGTTCTAAACTTATTATTATTATTATTATTATTATTGTTATTATTATTATTATTATTATTATTATTATTATTATTATTATTATTATTATTATTATTATTATTATTATTATTATTGATACAAGCTACAAATTCAGATTTCTCCTGGAAGACAGGAGAGGTTGGAACCTTACCTCTTCAACAATCCTCCTCCAACAGTTCTGTAATGGGTTCCACCTGATCTTAAGAGCTTCTTGCACCGCAACCATCACTCCGTTCACCGCGGGTGGCAAACCTCTGGATGATGAAATGGTGTTTTCTTCATCGTCGTCGTCGCATCTGACTCCTGCAAGCAGACATACATCCATCAGAAGTTCCGGTAAGCCAACACCACACGGAATACAGGGCCTGAGAATACATTCAAGATGGCGAAACAGAGAGACATCTTTTAATCTAAGGTTCTATGCTTACTCGCCATTTTGGTTCTTTGTTGTATTCCGAACAATTGATAATTGGCAGCGCAAACTTTATATCTTTCCTGTTGTTCTCCTCATCAACAAATATGGGAACAAGAAGTTTCGTAACGGACTAAAGAGCCTACTTTTCTTAAAATTTAATATTCATGCCGATGGTTAATCTATATGGACCTATCTAGAATAATGACGAAATTACATTGGTTATATCGAAATTTCTAATTAGTTCGAAATATACCTGACATAATATAGCCTGATAGAGCACTACAGTTGGCAGCCCTGGTGACTTAAGGTACAGAATACAAAATTTGTTTGAAGTCCAATGGATAGCATGGACGTTCCATGCAGTTAGACATTGGATCTATCAGCGCACGAATCATGTTGGAACAATGTCATGCATGTGTTGGTCAGAAATAATCTGAAATCTATTGTTGCGCCAATTTTGGATGAAATCCATTTATTAGTATAAAAGTTACATGTATTTAAAAATTCCACATATAGGCAGGCTTAGAATCACGTTGGCAGCACTGACGTAGTCTATATTATTTTCTAGAAGTTAATGTAGAATGTCAGGTACTATCCTTGTGCAAAGTTTAGAGCTGTTGGCTTGCATGCTTTCTGATATATTGGTATTTGGATTTTTTTTTTAAATAGAGAGAGTATTTATTAACAGTTGGCAGCCCTGGTGGCTCTGACGAATACCCTCGAGTCATATCTGCTTATGTACACATAGTACATACAAAATATGGGCAGATGACCTCGTAGTTCTGCCCCTTGAAACCTCAATAGCTAACTTCATACAAAATTTGGTTGAATCCAATTGATAGTGTAGAAGTTATATGCATTAAAAAATTGGACCTATCAGCAGGCTTAGAATCATTTTGGCAACACTGACACTCAGTTGACACGAGTGCCATCTGTAATTTAGGAGAACTACACTAGAAAATTGTACTCAAGAATATTTCACTCACGGCATCAGTTCATTACTTATCGGAGGGATCGGATCATTTTGTAACGAATTAGAAGATTTCATTTCTGGAATACCTGACATTGTTGTTGTTGTTATTATTATTTCATTTGAGGGGCTTGGACATCGTAGACATTTAGCGCTGTGTACTTGGGCATGTGTGGAAAATGTCTGATAACCTGTGATATTGTGATGGCTGTATTAGTGTGTGTATTTGTAATTAAGATGAGGATTGTGAAGGAGGCTGCCATGGCCTTAAGTTAGGAACCACCCTGGCATTTTCCTGGAGTAGAAGTGGTAAACCACGGAAAGCCACTTCTAGGATGGCTGAGGTAGGAATCGAACCCACCTCTTCTCAGTTTTGCCTCATGAGGCTGGGTGTACCCCGTTCCAAAATTTCTTGGCAGAACCGGGAATCGAACCCAGACCTCCGCGGTGACAGCCAAGAATGCTAACCACTACGGAATCGAAAAGAGACCGGCTTCGTGGCCAAGTGATTAGAGTGCTTGACTTTGGTGCGGAGGCCAGGGTTCGATCATGTGCGTGGGATTTTACCTTTGTTTGTTAGGCTATTTCCTTTGGGTTGGGAACTGCGTGTTTGTATATCCTTCATCACGACGCACAGGTCACCTACGGGCATTAACTCGAAAGACTTTCACCAGGCCTCTCTTTTCTTTCAAGTAGTTTTATTGTTTTATTTGAATAGATTATACAGAATCAAAAGATGGTTATTCATAACATGGCTTCTAAAAGACTGAGTGAATGTCATTATGACAAATTGTGAAAAACGAAAGAATAATTAAATATAATAGCACATTTCTCAGCACATCTGTCAATTTAGATTCCGTGGCACATGTCATTTGAAGCAGCATCCCTGGAAACGTCATAAATGAAACCTATCAGGCGATTGATGAAGACGTATTATTTGAGGATGAAAAGGAGAAGAAGAATTGCCCATCCCCCCCTATATTATTCTGCTATGGTCCCATTCCAGTTTTGTACCGAAAATAAGGTCCCATTAACACCAACCTACACATATGGGGTATCTACAGGTTCAGCATAACCCAATGCGTAAGCGAAACGCACTCACTCACTCTTTAAATGCCTCACAATTAAATAAATACCTTAAAACATGTATATTTACAATGAAATAATGAAAGAATGCAACACGGTAACCATGGTAACAGAATCTCACAGGTCCATCTATTTCTGTAAGACGCAATGCAATTCCAATTATTACATTCCTGTGAAAATTTCCAGACGGTTATAAGGTTATCACTGAACCAAATTAAGCTGTAAAATTTATCAATACATACAGTATAATGCGCTTAAGGGGATCAAGGGGCACTCTAGAATTTTTTCACGCAATTTTCACGTGTGAGTGTGGTACGAAAGGTCTTTTACACCCGACTGTAAAGGGTCTCCGAAAACCACATTTAAAGGCCCTTAAATTAACAGTATCTGTGATATTCCCGGAAAACTAACTTCGCTCTGATAAACCTATGAAGGAATGACAAACCCCTAACCACTGCACCAGTAGCTGAATTGATAAAGTTATTCATACCAAGGATAAATCAGTCATAGCATTCATGATTGGATTTTGCTAAGTGTACTCTTTACAACTAGAATATTCGCGGGCGAAGCCGCGACGGGTAATGCTAGTTTTAAATATTCAGGTAGAGGAGGAGACTTGTAAAACGCTGAATGACACGGGTGCAATGATTTCTAACTTCTCTGAGGATTGCTATAATAGATTTTTGAAGGGTAAAAGTATGACGGCTATGCCAGCGTCAACTGTTAAGCTTGATATTATCAAGCGTCACTACACATATCTTGAAATTATTAAAATTAATCTTCAGATGGGTTAAGTCTCCTCCATCCCCAATGGTAATATTGTTAACCTCCAGCAGTTCCAGACGATGCCAAACATTCATTGCGCATTAGTCTTACAGCAGTCAGCGTCGCTTCATTCATGCATTCGTTTATGTTGAGATCAGTCAAATTGCAGCGAATCCAGTCATCAGGTAACACTGCTGCCGCCAAGACACACTGAGTTGATCCCGTGCAAAGGATTAAAATGAAACCTATCAACTTCATTTCATATACAGTAGCGATTATTTGTTTATAACTGAGCTCAAGCCTTTCAGTAAATATTGTTTAAAATAGATCTTCAATTTGATCAAGTGAGGGCAGAAGTGAGGGCTTTCCATACACTGACACTGATATCTAAAATTATGTCTTGTGTAGCAAAAGGTCTTTTGGCTTGGAACGCACAGTGCACAAAGCATCCTAAAAGGAGAACGACAGTGTAATTTAACGAAGATGGTCTCAATCTAAATGTAGGCCGGATAATCCATCTGGGATTGATTTATAACACGCTGCAATTTCACGTGAAATTCATTCCACACATGCTGTGTGACGTCATAATGTGCCAATATATGTCGGATTATATCCCTTGACACCCTACACAGAAACTACACACGTCACTATCCTGCATTTGAATGTGATGGAGTTTGCTGTTTGTTGGAATTATATCGTGGATCTTATACCAAGTATCACGTGATACGGGAGGGAGAATACGATTTGAGACGTTCTTCCAAACTCGGGACCATAGGTGTCTTAACCTCCGGAGGCAACATGCGCCATTCTGCGAATTGAGAAGCTAGAGTACTTTGTTCCAATAGATTAATATTGTGGAAGCGGTTTATTATATAAAGTTTAGTTGCGATGGTTTAATAATACACGGGATATAAGCACGCAAGCCATATATAATTTTGAACCCGGCTTACAAGATATTTTTAATGGATTTGTCAACTCCTGACTCTTCAAAACACCTCACTGAAGCTCCTATTATCCTTCTCTCCTGCCCTACTTATGCCTTGTTTGAGAAAATGTGATCTCAATGACTTACCATTCCACACCGCCAGGAGCACCACCAACATGCAAGCAAACCGTACTATAGAAGACATGTTTGAACATTGCTATGATTTGTCTGTGTCATATATATATATACAGTATTTTGTGCCTGCGTGGGCCTGCGTGTGCCTGCGTCTTGCGTGTTACGTGTAGCGTGTTATCCAAGGACAGCATTGACGCTGGCCTTGAACTACCTCTTGCACAATTTAAGTTGGACTAATTTATTCAAGTCGACTTAGATAAGGAAATTTTCGCCAAAAAGCAATTTGTGCTACAATAACGTCAAGCTTATCGCTCTGTTCAGTGGCAACGACGCAACATAAGATACCAACATCGATTCGCACCCTCCAGTTTATTCCGAATTTCAACGATAATGTCAGTGTTTCATCGGCCAGTGAATTACTAAATCCATCAGTGAACATTCTTTCATTTCTGCGGGAGGTTTAACGAAAGACAAAAATTTTAGACGGTTGGGAATATTTAACATACTGAAGCATTATTTGACTTTTTTATGGACGCAAAGTAGCCTATATAATCGGGAGATTTGACACCATCCACGATTTCGGCTATTGCGTGATCTTACATGTGCATGTTGACAACCAGGCAATTTCTGTCCACATTAATCTATACATCAACATTGAATCCTAATAGTAGACTAGTGGCCTGTTACTGATCTACCACAGAGCTCGTCCGAAGGTAGACAGCACTATCATGGTGACGTAACATCTAGGTCATATGCCCCTAATGATGGCGAAAATAAAAGAATACTGGAAGAATAAATGGACAAAGGAAAGGATTGAGGAAAATAAAATATAGGAAAAATAATACCCTCAACCCTCGAAGGATCCTAGGGAATTGGAAGTAGACTATATCTACTTAGTATAAAACAAAGTCCCCGATTCTTGGATGTTACGGGTAATCTCGAGAACCACTGGATAAATTTTAATGCGGTTTATACCATTCTGTAAAGGATATCACGAGGAAGGTTTCTGTAGAAAACAATGTATCTATGATCAAAGAAAGTTAAGCAGTAACGATTTCATTGAAAAAGTCGAAAAAATCAGGCGTCCGTGAGCTTTTTAAGATTACACTGGGCAAATCATTCAGAATATCAATATACTATGAGTGTAAGAATTGTTCACCATGAAAAGTTCTACAAAAACGTCCGTGAGAGCATATCTCTATCTTCAATACATGGCCCACTATAAGTGTTTTTATTTTTTCATTTCTTCCAACAGTCTTCATTCAATTACTGAGGCGACAGTTTACGAGCTAGCAAGGGGCGAGCCTATCATCCCAGTTACAGCCTAGCTAGTGGACGAGCCTGTTACCCCAGATACAGCCAGCAGCAAACTATCGTGCCGTGTTGAGTTAAGACTTCAGAGAAGAGTGGTTGTGTTTGGAGTTTCCCTGGAGGTGCAACTTGGCTTTTCTTCATTTCGCCTGTGAACTTTTCGTTCTGCAAAATCACAGTCAAGTTAAGATTAGACGGAAGGGGGATTTGTGTTTCATGCACCTCGCGATTCTAAAATTACGTCTGAAAAAATGCGTTGCTCATGCATTTCCATGATAATAGAATTAATTGTCCAGTCAGTGATATTAACCCATCATGCTGGGTAGATTATTAGCTTGGGAATAACCTAACCCCCAAGGGAAGATGATAAAGAAAAGGAAGTGGGTTTCGGACTGGAGAAAAAGGATGGAGAAATAGGACGAGAGTCCTACAGAAGTTATAAGTTTAACTTTAAATATACTCAAAGGCAGCTGCCACTGCAAATCCACTCTCCGATACCTAAAGTGGGTACAAAGAGTAACGGATTTATTGTGTATCTGTTCAAAGGAGTTTGTTTCTAAACAGGTAATTTGAATCATGCCAATAATTTGAATCGGCTTTGATATCTTAGTTTTTGAAATTATAGAATTTCTAAAGAGCGACCAAATGCTTCCAAGAAGGATAGGGATAAAGCAATTATACTTTGGGAATAATTTTGGCAAGTGCACCAATAGTTGCATTTAGAAATGGCTAAGCTTTTACCCAGCGAGGCGCCGACTAAAAGTTTAGACAATGAGAAACACTTATATTTTGAAAAACCATCCATAAGTGTTGGAGATAATCTCCACAAGCAGGAAGCTGGCGTAGCGAGCTATGCTTGCCTTACTGGCCAGTTAGAATTAGCTATTAAAGCCAAGAGAGACTTTACTAAGTTACCAACTAAAAGTTCTTCCTCAAATGCAACAAGTGGTGAAAACCCTATCAATAGATTTGTTTTTATTGAATAGGAAGAGTCAAGGAAGACAGGATCTTGCCTAACCGTTATGTTAGAGAAATGATGAAGCGAAAAACAAATATTTGATTTGTTAAATAATGTTATTGGTTTTACGTCCCTTTTAACTACACTGGCTTTTAGAGACGCCGGGGTGCCGGAATTTTGCCCCGAAGGGGATCTTTAACGTGCCAGTAAATGTACTGACACGGATCCCTCGCATTTGCGCACCCTCAAATGCCAGCTGACTGCGCCCCTGAGCCACGCAGCCAGACAATATTTGATTCATTTAACAATGCAAAAGGAAGGAGTTTTTGTAACAAATATATAATTTTGATTTCTATAAACAATTGGGGTCGCAGACCTCCAAAAACATCTAAAGCTTGCGCCAGGTAATTGATAATTCTTTTGTTTTTAAACCTTTTATATGCTTTAAAATCTTCGCAAGATTTTGAAATGGCGAAGATAAATAAAGGAAAAATTCAAAGATAACTGACGTAATTAAAGTTAGACAATAAACCAAGTACAAGGTGTGTACTTTAAGGATTTCTAGATAAGTATCTTAGAAATAATAACAACTTCGAAAGTAACAACAACAAAAAGCAGGAAGAATAAAATAGAAGTTTCTATAACTTCTTATATTGATACTGAATTACTTTTAATGATTATACATAGAAGATTATGCAAATAGGGCAGGTCACTTATTGTGAAACCTGAAGAGAACAATCGAAAGGAAGTTTCTAGAATTCCTATGTTTATGTAGGGATCACGAGAAAATGGGGCAAGTTTCCCTTTCGTGAAACCTAGAGATAACTCATTTATGAGTTGTAAGAATTGGATTCCCTCATTAGAAGGGAGAAACAATATAATTTAAGGCGTGTACTAGACACGAAGTTTTACAGAAATTAACTCGTTCTACGTGGAACAAGTGAGGGAGGGCACTTATTGAGAGTGACACCTCATTGAAAAAAGACCTAAAGTAGCAATTTTATTATTTTGGTTTGTTAGTAAGGGGTTTGGGAAAGATCAAATAGGATTTAGGAAAAGTGTTCATGGCCGTATGTATTGTATTCGGACGAGCGCGACGCGGATGAAAGGTTGAACAAGCATTGTTTTTCACTATAGTATGTTGATATAGTTGAAAAGTTCACTGTAGTAGCACAAAAAGTTGATGGCAAAGAAAGTTATTGCAATGGTGGAAAATAACTAGTTACACTAGATATGCGAGTGTCTACTGCTTGAGAAACTTGTAGGTTATAGTTGAATGCACAGAAAAAATCCCAACGGAGGAAGAAAAATTAGATATTGATTAGCAGTTAATAAGGAAGATTCCTTAGTATGAAAAAGTATTCCCATATGTGAGTGGAAAGTACTAGAAGGTTTGACTCGTAGATAAATTGTTCGGCATGGAAAATTCCAGAACAATCATGATTGAAGAATAGGGCAAAAGTTAGTCCAGCGGTGGAACGAGCTAAGTATTTTATAGACAGTGGGTAATTTAATGGTGTCCCACGTTGTGAGAAAATCTCTCATTTAATAAGCATAAGAAATGCTGCTTCATGTTAAGATTGGCTTAGATAGACAAAAGCTCAACATAGAAAATCCCGCGAAGGATGTTTATTGCCCCAAATATAGAAATCTCACACTGCCTATAAAATGATCATTAAAAAGCATGTAGCTATTTAAAATCAATTAAAATAAGTTGAAGAACGTATAAGTAGTACTTAGCTTTGCTTCATGACCAGGGCGATGTTCCTGTTGACGGTTGATACTAAAATTCTAACATGGCATAGAATTTAAAAGTTTGCCTCTAGAGATGAGGAGGCGAGCATTAGTTAAGCTCTAACTGACTGGGTCGACTTCCGACGTACAAGTGAGACACGCTCAACGGAGCACGGAGGGACCAGGGAAGCGAAAAGAGTGGGGGTAGGAGACAAAAGGAATACATATAAGAATAGCCAACTTAATAGTTAAAAAAATCTTCTTGATGAAATGGTCTTCAAAGTGTTGATAGTAGGAGTCACTAGCGCAGCCTGGAGGGTGGAAAAGTAGACGAAGTTCTCTTGATCACGGAGATGATAGCTGGCGATGGCGACGAGATCTGGTGGCTAGATTGATAAGGAAGTCCTCTTGTACAGGGAAGAATTGAGGAACTTCAGAGATTCGCTGCTAGATGACGCTAGGTGGGTCATGGAAGATATATATCTAGAACAGACTTACAGGTAACAGGAGAGACATAACCAACAAGGAGAAATCAGAAGATCACTGTTGGTGTTTGAGAAGAAAAAAAAGGAAGGGATGAACTATAGCAAAGAGAAGCAAAAGCTTACTCTATCTTACCGTGTATTCCAAAGAATACACCACATGCCGAGACGTAAAACGGATATAGGTCGTAGTTCATTGACGTCGAAAAAAAGAAGCGCTTATCACGTAATGCATTCTTAATTGTTCCCGGGAGAAGCCGGGGTGGGTTGCTACTGCAGTATAAAAGTAAAACGACCAATAAGGAAGGTAAAGAGGAGAGAGTTCACCACAATGTCACTGAAAACAAGTAGTTCCGTGAAGAACTATACAGCCTATTTTCATATATCCTAATTATGTTAATTGCCACTATCAACACACAACATTTCAGTTTGATTGCTGTAATAGATTCGTAGATATTGAGAACCGACTAAATATTTCGGATGGTCGCCATGTTTGATTTTTTATATGTAGGTCCTAGAGTTATGTACTGTTACATGAAGGTTATTGTGTACGTGTAGCATTCAAGCTTCTACCGCATGATTAGGACCCAAGAAGTAACAACGACATTTTAAAATTTCGCACAGCTGCCATCTTGTGGTTATGGAAACAATTGAAATAAATTAGATGACAGTGGATTAACATTCGCATAAGGATTGACTGTACCAAGATTCACTGCACTCGGATGGTTAAATTACGACAAACGTCCATGTGAATATTTATACTTCGCGTCGCCGCCATGTTGGATTTGTAATCAGCAGGTTATTTTAAGTCCCACAGGTGAACTTAAATTCACAGCCCCTATGAACATTAAAGAAACAGTTTGATTGCTATAATAGATTCGAAGATATTCAGAGCCGTCTAAATATTTCGGATGGTCCCCATGTTGGATTGTTAAATGTATAGGCCATAGAGTCATGTACCATTAAAGGAAAATTATTGCGTAGGTTCATTATTCAAACTTTCACTTCGATCGCATCATTACGACACAAGAAATAAAAACTTAATTTTAAAAATTCGCACAGCCGCCATCTTGAGGTTATGTAAACAATTGAACTAAATTAGATACCAGTGCATTGCAATGTGTATAAACATTTCCTGTACCAAGTTTCATTGCGTTTGGAACATTAAATCGCGAGAAAGGTCTATTTAAAATTTTCAAATTCGCTTGGCCGCCATGTTTGTTTTGTAGTTAACCAGTTTTTGAAAGTCTTATAGATGAACTTCCAGTAGTGCCCTTTATCACCGTAGAAAATTGCAGGGTGATATCTGTAATAGTTTCGGAGATATAGAATGTCAGTGAAATATTTCGCACAGCCGCCATTTTGAGGTTATGTAAACAATTGAACTAAATTAGACTCCAGTGCATTACATTGTGTATAAACATTTGCTGTACCAAGTTTCATTACGTTATCGCGAGAAGAGTCTATTTAAAAGTCTCAACTTCGCTTGACCGCCATGTTGATTTTGTAGTCACCAGGTTTTTGAAAGTCCCATAGGTGAACTTCTAGTAGTGTCCTTTATCAGCGTACACAATTTCAGGGCGATATCGGTAATAGTTTCGGAGATATTGAATGCTAGTGAAATATTTCGCACAGCCGCCATGATGGATTGGTGAGACGTAACAAAATTTGAAGGGCACGGTCGAGGTCGCCGGGAATAGTGCTATGAACTTACCGAGTTTCATTGAAATCGCTCCAGCCGTTTAGATTTTATTAGGGGGACACACACACACACACACACACCTCACACACACACACACACACACACGCACACACACACACACACACACGGACTAAAGGTGATCTCATAAGCCTATTTTTTTTTTCAAAAATGAAAATAGGCTAAAAATCAGGGACGCTCTGCGTGTTATGTAAAAGACGATGCCGCAATAGGATTGGCGGAGAAAATTTTTCCCTCCGAGAAAATGAGTTTACTTTGTTACTTCCGGGCGCGCGATTCAAATCTACGAACTCGCCGTATTTGCTGAGCTAGAGAGCAAGCCGCTGGCCACCGCTGTGCTTCATGCAAGGGAAGGGAGTGTGATAGAAGGAGACAGAGATATGATGGCGGGCATGCGCAAGTTTCCTCGATCGCCTCGGCTTGCCGCATGCCCGCCAGCATATCTCTGTTGCCATGGCAACACTACTAAATTGATGAGGGATGAGCCATCAGACGTTGCCATGACAACGCACTTGCGCGAGATCAGATTCAGATTTCCATCTGACTAAGTGTGAAGCGGCTTCGGTGACGTAACTGGTAGCATGCTGAACTTCTATGCCCAAGGTCGCGGGTTCAAATCCGGCTAAAGTCGTCGGATTTTCTAAGAGCGCTAAAAATCCCTCAGTATGCTTTCCTTTGGAGGGGAGGTTCCAACGTTCGTTGCGAGTTGCTGATTGCGGTGGCATCTAGTAGCCAAGTTCACAGCTAGGTGTCGTTGACGGTAGTATCTGGTAGCGACATTAGGAACTACTGCTTGAAATTGAGCGTCTGTATTCCTTACCTGAATTACAGACTAATACAGCCATCACAATTCACACTGTTTATCAGACAGATTCTACACTCACCCAAAGTACACGGGGTTACATGACCGCGTTGTCGCAGCCTCTAAACTGAGGAACCAACCAACATCTCTGCGGGAGATATAATTTTGCGTGAAGAAGTAACAGACCGTTACATAGTTACACATCAGTGTGGAAACCATGCATAAGGACAGTGTGACCACAAGTATAAAAAAATGGACTCCAAATGACAAGAAGGTTACCGTCATCATAAGACAATAAAATGTTTAAAATATGCATAAAATGACGAAAAACAAAGTTAATTAATCTCCAATTATAAAATACTTTCACGCAATAAATGAGGTCTGATCCTTCTACGAAAACCTGCATATTCTGCCTATTTTCGCCTATCCCCAAGTTTGTCCGGTGAAATCTACCTCCGCCTTCCGGCGTGCCGAGAGGACTTTTTAGAGATGCGGAGGTGCCGCCCCTAAGGGAATTTTTAACGTTCCAGTAAATTGGCTGCCACGGATCCCTCGCATTAGTTCACCCTCAAATGCCAAGTGGCAGCGCGAGGATTTGATCCTGCAACCTCGAGCACAGCAGGTTGTCAACCCTATATTGTGTATGTCTACCCCTTATTATTCCCGTTTTCCAACGGGGTTGGAGATGAGATGCGATGGAAGTCTTTATGGCGATGGTTTTTACGGCCGGATGCCCTTCCTGACGCCAACCTTATGAGAGGAGTTAATGAGAGATGAAATGAATGATGGTGAATGAAACTGAGCAAGGATGTGGAAGGAAGCGGCCGTGGCCTGTCAGAAGGTACCGTCCCAGCATTTGCCTGGTGTTGAAAATGGGAAACCACGGAAAACCATTTCAAGGACGGCCGACGGTGGGGCTCGAACCCACGCGTCTACCGAGTCAGCAGAGAGCTTGGCCCCATGACCTAATGCTGAGCTTTAGCCAGCGTAGCCACTACTGTCGGTGGGTTATGTTATTTAACATTATTTAATGTTTCATTATAAACACCAAATTAATACGTTATTATAGCAACCATTAACCGGGTGAGTTAGCCGTGGTGGTTACGGCATGACTGATGGCAGTCGCTCACATCCGGGAGGCGAGGAGGTTCGAATCCCCCCGCCGGCAACCTTGAAGATGGTCTTCTGTGGTTTCCCATCTTCCTTCCAGGCAAATGCCGGGGTTGGTCCCTAACTATAGGCCACAGCCGCTACCTTCCAACTCCTTGTCCTTACATTCCAACTTCCCTCCTTCCCTCCCCAACGGTACTTGTAGCTCACCCATTGGGTGTCCGTCTCGAAGCAGCTACAAAACTGGCGAGCCGAACATGTCCTCGGACACTCCCGGCATTAAAAGCCATACGCTAAAAAAAAAAAAAAAAAAAAAGCAACCATTAGAGTTCGTTAACTATATCTTTGCACTCTTTTGATCTCGTGGGAACAAATAGTCCAACTGGGCAGATCAATCCGCCGCTACCACGTGGTAGCCAGCAATGGCCGCGTGTATTCCGTCAAGGAGTGAACAGCTGTTATGAGTTACCTAAATCTACATTCATCTCGCAATATCAATTCATTGCCCTTTTTAAAAGGAAACTTTGCATTTCTTTGTGGCATTTATCAAATAATCGTTCTATTACCCTTTCACGAATTGATTGCCGGCGGTCGAGATGAGAACTATTCTCTGTTAACTTGTGTCACACGTCACTCTGCTTCGTTGACAGGTACAGTTGCGCGAGTAGAATATGACTCAGCTCCAGTAGCTGTCCGTGGAGACATGAGCTCCTGTGACACTTATCTGTGCTTCTAAGACAGGTAGCGCGCGCAATGCTACTTGACTTATGTGCAACTTGCACTGTGTCCTCCTCTTTACTCCGCGTGGCTCCTGCTACAATAATCAACGAACGGTGGCGCAGCCATGCTCAGCGGCAATCAAATCTTAAATGGGTAATAACAGCACACCTGAAACCCACTGACGCCTCGCTGACAGCATTGGGCGCGCTGTGACACGGTAGCTGATATCTTACATATAATATGTTACACGAGTGGAATTATTTTTAGGCTCATCATTTCACAGCTCCAGGAAAATGCTTACTAATATAATGTGAGATGTCCTTAAGACGATAAGATCATTACTTGAACTGTTCGCTTGATATTAAAATAAAACATACGAAAAATGTCACCATGTAAGTTAACTTGCAGGCCTACACAACAACTTATATTTTAGGCCTAATATTTTGCACAAATCATGCAATGTGAAAATAAATCACCTGGCCACTGTCCTTGGGGAAATCAAGAGTTCTGCTGAATTTTCTAACTTCAAAGAGAGAAAAATAAAATAAATATCTCGAACAAAATATTCCGTATCTGCTTCCGACTCGATAGTCAAAACAAAAATATCCGACTTTATGTATTTATCCGAAAAGTGAACACGCGTTCAAATTGAAATAATACTTTCAGACGACTTTGTGCAATATTATCAATTATTATTATTATAATTTAATATAATAATCACAAGGGCCTCCGTGGCTTCGGCGGCAGCACGCCGGCCTCTCACCGCTGGGTCCGTGGTTCAAATCCCGGTCACTCCATGTGAGATTTGTGCTGGACAAAGCAGAGGCAGACAGGTTTTTCTCCGGGTACTCCGGTTTTCCCTGTCACAATTTCATTCCAGCAACACTCTCCACTATCATTTCATTTCATCTGTCATCCATTTAATCATTGCCCCAGGGGAGTACGACAGGCTTCGGCAGCTGGCACAGTTCATATCCTCGGCGCTAGATGGGGGCTTCATTAATTCCATTCCCTGACCCGGTCGTCGACTGGAAGTAGGCTGTGGATATTCATTTCATTTCAATATAATAATCACGTTATTTGCACAGGTGGATGGACACTGTAATGCGTCCATTACCAAACGCACACCCATGCCACGAGAACGTGTTTCTTCAGTTTGATAAGGCAACTTTTCAGTCAGGTTGACAGAATATGTTCCCAATGTATTCCCAATTACTGGAACAAGCGAAAAAATAACCTGAAAAAAGTTACATGTGATTATAACATGTAGGCCTATATATTTGTTATGGATTACAGGTATTAAATTGAGTCTTTCCTTATGAACGTTGGCAACATTAGCTCTCAAAATAGTACAAAGTTACAGTAAACGAACTCTAATTTCAATAAGTATCTTTGATATTGAAATGTTATTTTTATACTTGTTAACATCCAGAAGGACCTTCAAATAATAACGAGCGACTGACCAGAGGCCCAACTGGACACCGACCCTTCGGGATCGACGGAAATCCGCAGAGAAATGTGGGGCAACTCATACGTGTTTGATACTCCATGTCTGGTGCCTACTAGTACAGGACAGCTGCACAGAAAAAAAAAACACCTTTTGTTCCAAAAACGGTGCTATGGTTGGCTTTTTGTAAATCGTTAGAAAAGCACAAAAAAAGCTTAACTCTGAATTTTAGAATAATTTGCACGATCATTTTGTCGGAAAACTAAAAAAAAACATTGAAAAGCGTTTTACTCTGAATCGACGTACACACATCAAAAAAAGTTTTGCATCACCTCGGTTCCAAGAGTTCCGGAACCGTTAAATACAAAGGGAATAGAGATCAACACAAACAACATTTCAGCTCGTTTTATTGCTCATGAGACCCACACATTGCATGTTGTACCATCATACAGCTAGACTTTCAGCATTTGTGGTCCAGATTGCAGTACACACCACTACCTCTAATACCCAGTAGCACGTCCTCTTGCATTGATGCATGCCTGTATTCGCCGTGGCATACTATCCACAAGTTCATCAAGACACTGTTGGTCCAAATTGTCCCACTCCTCAACGACAATTCGGCGTAAATCTCTCAGAGTGGTTGGTGGGTCAAGACGTCCATAAACAGCCCTTTTCAACATATCCCAGGCATGTTCGATAGGGTTCATGTCTGGCGAACATGCTGGCCACTGTAGTCGAGCGATGTCGTTATCTTGAAGGAACGCATTCACAAGATGTGCACGATGAGGTCGAGAATTGTCGTCCATGAAGACAAATGCCTCTCCAATATTCTGCCGATATGGTTGCACTATGGGTCGGAGGATGTCATTCAGGTATCGTAAAGCCGTTTCGGAGCCTTCCATGACCACCAGTGGCGTACGTCGGCCCCACATAATGCCACCCCAAAACATCAGGGAACCACCACCTTGCTGCACTCGCTGGACAGTGTGTCTAAGACGTTCAGCCTGACCAGGGTGCCTCCAAACACGTCTCCGACGATTGTCTGGTTGAAGGCATATGCGACACTCATCGGTGAAGAGAACGTGATGCCAATTCCGTGGGGTCCATTCAGCATGTTGTTGGGCCCATCTGTACCGCGCTGCATGGTGTCGGGGTTGCAAAGCTGGACCTCGCCATGGACGTCGGGAGTGAAGTTGCGCATCATGCAGCCTATTGCGCACAGTTTGAGTTGAAACACGACGTCCTGTGGCTGAACGAAACGCATTATTCAACATGGTGGCATTGCTGTCAGGGTTCCTCCGAGCGGCAATCCGTAAGTAGCGGTCATCCACTACAGTAGTAGCCCTTGGGCGGCCTGAGCGAGGCCTGTCATCGACAGTTCCTGTATCTCTGTACCTCCTCCATGTCCGAACAACATCGCTTTGGTTCACTCTGAGACGCCTGGAAACTTCCCTTGTTGAGAGCCCTTCTTGACACAAAGTAACAATGCGGACGCGATCGAACTGCGGTATTGACCTTCTAGGCATGGTAGAACTACAGACAACATGAGCAGCGTACCTTCGTCCTGGTGGAATGACTGGAACTGATCGGCTGTCGTACCCCCTCCGTCTAATAGGCCCTGCTCATGCATGGTTGTTTACATCTTTGAGCAGTTTTAGTGACATCTATGAACAGTCAAAGGGACTGTATCTTGGATACAATATACACAGTCAACGTCTATATGCCGGAGATCTGGGAACCGAGGTGATGCAAAACTTTTTTTGATGTGTGTATTTTAAAGAAAACTTTTTTAAACAAAAAATGTAGAGGACATTGTCACCTACAATTCGTCTCATTGAGGTCATGTCATACGTTTTGAAATGCAGAAGCTAGGTGGCGCCAAAGTTTCAAAAAAAAAATATTTTTTTCACTTTTTGTCCTAGAAAAAATGTTTTGTTCACAAAAGAGCGCATCAGAAATTTGTTCCTCTCAAAATTATCTACAACATTTATTGAAACATTTTTTTTTCCTCCGCCTTACCGTTCCAAAGTTATAGTCTGCCGAAGTGTGAAAATTGTACTATTCAGATGGCACAAAGGTTAATATGTGTACAGTTATGATTGATACGTTGCGATTGAAATAGATATGATTATTTGAGCTAATTAACAAACACAGCCCGCGTCCTGTTTGACCGAGCCTTAGGCAGCTGTCCGACACCAGTCCCTGTCTAAATTATGCCCACCGCTCTCTCCGCAGTAACAATAGTAGCCTTGACTACGCAGCGTTGCATTTGCTGCGCTATAACTTTGGAACGGTAAGTCGGAGGAAACAAACGTTTAAATAAATGTTGCGAACAATTTTGAGAGGAACATATTTCTGATTCACTCTTTTGTGAAAAAATAACAACTATTTTTTCTAGGGCAAAAAGTGAAAAAACACTTTTTTGGATAATTTGGCGCCACCTAGCTTCTGAATTTCAAAACATGACCACAATGAGACGAATTGTAGGTGACAATGTCCTCTACATTTTTTGTTAAAAAATTTTTCTTTAAAATACGTCGATTCAGAGAAAAACGCTTTTCTATGTTTTTTTTGAGTTTTCCGACAAAATGATCGTGCAAATTATTCTAAAATTTAGAGTTAAGCTTTTTTGTGCTTTTCTAACGATTTACAAAAAGCCAACCATAGCACAGTTTTTGGAACAAAACCATTCCAGCTGTAAGCTTACTGTACTACACACTCTGCCTCTTTTAAGGCCTCTTACAGATAATGTGAGGTCTGACCGCTCGAACAATGAGGGTATCATCAAATAAAAAGATAAGACTGGAGAATTAATACCATCGGGAATCGGAAGAAAACAAGAATTGGCAAGGAAGTTCGACCGGAAAAATGAAATAGAGGAGAGCGATGCTCAGACTCAGCTCGAGACATTTGGTCTCCAACCCTGTGGGAGGCCTGAGAGCATGTCCATTAGCTGGATGTCTCTTCCTCTTCTTTGAACTGTAAAATGACTTTACTTCTTCCCGAGCGGCTTCGGTGACGTAGTCGGTAGCATGCTGAGCTTCTATGCCCAAAATAGCGGGTTCAAACCCAGCCGAAGTCGTCGGATTTTTTAAGAGCGTTAAAAATCCCTCTGTATGCCTTCCTTCGGAGGGGAAGTAAAGCTGGCGTTCCCATGTCATAGATTTATGGCATGTTAAAGAACCTTCCAATAATTACACCTGTGTGAAGCTAAATTGTATAGGTTAAGAATGTAAACAACGCTCTTAGGTTCCTACGTTCGATGCCAAGAGCCGACTGCGGTGACGTCTAGTAGCTAAGTTCTGAACTAGTAGTTGTTGACGTTGGCGTTTGGCGGCAAAAGTAGGAACTACTTGAAAATTCAATGTCGGCAGTCTTACTTGAATTAAAAACAGATAACACACACTAATACAGTCATCACAATTAACACCGTTATCAGACAGATTCTACACACACCCAAAGTACACGGGGCTACATGACCGCGTTGTCGCAGCCCATAAACTGAAGAACCAACCAACCTCACTTCTTCACTGCGCTCATTAAATCTCCAACAGCCACAATTGTCACAAAATAGTACATTATGCAACGAGCCTATAATGGCATACGACTGTTTATGTTCGACGATAATTATTATAACTATTTTATGTTCGAACATAAATATTCATAAATATATGTCGAGATTTCGCCACTTTTATGTACTGAACAGAGCGCATGGGACGCAGAGAATACATTGTATTTGACCATGGCCTCCTCGATTACCCCACTATGACACTAGGCCACGCAGTGAAATTTAAATTACAAGGCCTTGGAACTTAGTGCAAGTGTGATGCTATACTTACCTAATTGGTCAAACAACTGTTTCTTGAGTTCTGATTGGTGGGAGAAACTGTTCCATAATGAAAATTTGTACTATAATGAGCCTCATTATGATACAGTTTTCTGACATATATTATTTACATTTCGACATCGTCGAACGTAAAAGAAAGTATCCTCATTAAATTATTTTTATTGGAAATGTGTAAATGCAACATAAGCTTGTCCTTCGATGGTGTACAAAATATTTCGTGTAAAAGGTTGGTGTCCTGATTCCAGATATGCAAACAGGGGAGTTACGACAGTGTTATCAATACCAGGATAAGACTCTCTTTAACCCTTTGAGCGCCGCGTGCTATTACGGTTTGCCTACCGCTGAGCGCCAAGGCCAGTTTTCGTTTTTTGCAAGCTTTTCTTTGATCACTCATAGTTCAGCTGTTATTATAGGTAGAAACTTGAAATTTTCGTTATTTGTTTACTAATATGATGGTCTATACGAATAAAGCCTTACTCAGTTCATTTATGACCATTTGTAAACATTTGGCAGCCAGAACCCAAAAATATTAATTAAAAATAAAACAAAACCAAAGTTTAGCAATAAAATTTTGGTAGAACAAAAATATTTTTATACATCGCGTACCTACTTATTGAATAGTACGACTTATTATGAAGCTATATTGAAAATTTCATTCATTTTGAACCTAAAATAAATCTGTAATAAAAATAATTAATTTACATATTCAAATGAGCCGAAAATACAACACAAGTCTTATTACATTCGTTTGGTTTATATGTCAATACTTACGGGAAAAAAATACAAACTTCTTCTACATAACACTTACATAACATATTACAAATAATAATAATAGTAATAATAATAATAATAACAATAATAATACTGATAATAATAAAAATAATAGTAATGTAACGTGTTTTTCGAGGGGTTTTTATGCAACTGGCATAAGTCAGTAGGAAGCCATTCTATATTTATTTACGCGGCAAATTGTTCAGCCAAGAGAATTTTTCATGTTAATTTATTATTATTAATTTATTATAATTATTATTAAGGTATTTTCGGAGCATTTTATAAAAATTATTAGCATTCAGATAGGTTTTCTATGTCTTAGAAAACGCTATCAAGCAAATTATTACGAACGACAATATCATAGAAAATTATCTGATTACGGAATTTTACGGAGTTTTTGTCAGTTAGGGTATTTGAGAGAGATGACTCACTGGGATTTCAAATACAAGCTGATTCCTGTCGAGAAGCATGACGCAATCTTGGGTCGCATCGTCAAGAAGAGGCGAATTGTTGGAACGGAAAACGACTTCTCCCTCTCGCCCGCGGAGTGTAATGAACCAGAGGAGGGGAAGATAGCGGCGTGCTCAGCCAATCAGTGGAGACGACGTAAGCTAGTCGGTACCATGGTGGGGGAAGCCGACAGGTGAATATATCGTTCGACGCGCCGTGGAAGGAGGACAATCTGTATAGTTCTTGCCGAGTGTGGATATACGCGGGAGTCGCTCCGATGTTCCGTGGGACGTGAACAATCTGTATAGTTCTTGCCGAGTGTGGATATACGCGGGAGTCGCTCCGATGTTCCGTGGGACGTGAACAATCTGTATAGTTCTTGCCGAGTGGGGATATACGCGGGAGTCGCTCCGATGTTCCGTGGGACGTGAACAATCTGTATAGTTCTTGCCGAGTGTGGATATACGCGGGAGTCGCTCCGATGTTCCGTGGGACGTGAACAATCTGTATAGTTCTTGCCGAGTGTGGATATACGCGGGAGTCGCTCCGATGTTCCGTGGGACGTGGACAATCTGTGTAGTTCTTGCCGAGTGTGGTTCACGCGGGAGTCGCTCCGATGTTCAGTGGAGTTAGCGACTATCTTGGTGAAACTTAACCAGTGTGGTTATACGAGTGTTTGGGTCCGAGGTACGGACCATAGAATTATCTAATATACTAGAATATCATCAAATAACGAAGAAGATGGCGACGTCCAGGAGACTGTGGGAAGCTCACAGCATCATCAAGTACGAGGGAAATGCTTCGGGCATTTCCAGTGGTAAGCGCTAATGACGCAGAAATACGCAATCTCTCATTTCTCTTGGTTTTATATTTCATATTTCAGTAACTTCATAGCTTGGAAATAAGAGTAAAATCAATTTATCAGACTCCGTTTTCACGTAATTTTCTATCGGTAATATTCAAATCACAACGCTCCAATTTAAATTTTATAGTTATTATTATTATTATTAATTTTGCTATACTTGTTTTATATAATAAATTCATTTCTTTTACAATGCAATCTTTGCTTTCAGTAGGTAGCATTAGATATAGACCAATTCCTTCTCCTGATACAATTGTTCGTTGGGTTAATGATCAAATCATACCACGATCTGAGTGAATAGATTCTTGACGGTGTTCTCCCAGAGCTAGACGTTGTTAAATACAAATTTAGATTTCAACATTGCATTGAGGTCTTGGCGCCCATTAAAACAACATAGCTTAGGCAAAGGTAAACAGTTACATTTATCACCCAAAAGTGAGGGCTAGCAAAACCGTTTCATTTGTCGCTACCAACATGGGGCACTAATAACCGTTACATTTGGCGCCCAACGTGGAGCAAAGTAAATACCGTTTCACTTGTCATCCCAGCCTAAGTAAACTGCTACATTTATCGCCGACAACTTGGGGCTGAAAACCTAATAACATTTGTGGAAGGAGAAGGGTATATATTTCTGTGCCTGTATTTTGGGGGTTATTTGTCTCTATCAGTGTATATCATTATGGGGGATGAGGAAGAAAGACAGATGAGGTTACGTAGTGGTCATCAACTGGAGAGTGATGATACGAGCAGTATGTCGAGTGGTGGTAGTACCGGGGTAGCGGAGGTAAATCCCGATACTGAAACAGGGAGTGTAGGCGGCCAACCAGAATTAAAAACTTTACTTCTCGAGTTCATGTATCAGAACAAAGTTAGTAGTGATGCCTTAAATGCAAAATTAGAACAAAACAGTAGGGAAAATAAAGAAAGTACAGACGCTTTAAATGCTAAACTGGAACAAAACAACGCTAAATTAGAACAAAACAGTAGGGAAAATAAAGAAAGTACAGATGCCTTAAATGCAAAATTAGAACAAAACAGTAGGGAAAATAAAGAAAGTACAGAAGCTTTAAATGCAAAATTAGAACAGAATAATGCAAAATTAGAACAAAACAGTAGGGAAAATAAAGAAAGTACAGAAGCTTTAAATAAAAAATTAGAACAGAATAATGCAAAATTAGATAAGAACAACAAGGAAATTAGTGTGAAAATGGAGCAGATTAGAGGAGAAATCAGAGGAGTAATGGAAGAGAAGGTTAAAGAGATCATTGCAGATGTAGACAAGAAATTAGGAAAAGTACAGGAGGAGTTAGAAATTAGAATCAGTACACAGGCTGAAAATTTAAAAGAACTAGTGCAACTGGAAACACAGCAGGTCAAAAAGCAATTGGGGGAGAAATTGACAAAATTCAGGTAGCAACTAAAGAGGTTAAGGAACAGCTGGGGGGTAGAATTGAGAAAGTCCACTCGCAAATAGTTGCAGAAGTAAATGATTTAAGAGAGAGTAATAGAGAGAGCATTAGCAAGATTGAGGAGAAACAAGCAAAGCTATATGATAAAGTAGAAGAATCAGAAGGAAACATTAAATTAACAGTAAACAGTATTGAGAGGAAGGCTGAGGAGAAAATCGCAGAATTAGAATTAAAATTAAAAGCTAGGATCAGGCAAGAAAATAGTCAGAATAGGCCAGTTTTTGTGAATAGCACACACAGGGAGGTAGAACTGGGTAAGTTCAGCAATCGACAGGGGTGCCCAATGGAGTTCATGAACACTATAGAAAATAAATTCGGGGAGAGGTTGGAAAATGGTAGTATTGAGTGGTGCCAGGTAGTTGAAATTTTAGAACAAGTGTTTGTGGGGGAAACGAGGAATTGGTTTGCTGTCTACAGAGACAAGTTTACTGATATTAATGATTTTAAAATGAAATTCTGTGAAAAGTTCTGGAATGAGGTTATTCAGTCGCAGCATCGTGAGGGAGTAGTGTGTGGTAAATATAACCCTAAAGGAAGCTCCACCATGACCGAATACTTTTTAGGGCAGGTATTAGTGTGTAAATATCTGGATGGCTTGAAGGAGGAAAGTGATGTGGTAAGGTTGCTACTTAGGCACTTTCCCTATAGGATCATGGAGGCTGCTTGTATCCAGAATGTAAAGACTATATCACAAGTAGAAAATTTGTTAAGCACATTTGATGCACTAGGGAGAGGGGGTTATGAGGACAATTTCAATCGGAACCAGGGTAATAATAATAATAGACCTAATGAAGCCAGGCATCAAGAAGTTCAAGGGAACGGTGGCGAAGGGGCCAACGCTCAAAATAGAAGTAATAATAATCAGCTAAATCACAACAGAGGAAATGGCTATGGTAATCAGTATCAAGGGAGGAAAAATGATTTCAGGGGAAATCAAGGGAGGAACAATGATTACAGGGGAAATCAAGGGAGAAACAATGATTTCAGGGGAAATCAAGGGAGAAATTATAATGACAATAATTACAACCAGAATAGGGGTCAAGGAAGAGGACAGCCTAGTGGTAGTAATATACAGCCAAACAATGACAACACAGCCCAGAACAACCAGACCAGTTCAGTAGTTAGTAGTACTACGGCCAGCTGTAGCGGTTCTTTAAACGCGAACCAGGCTGCGAAGTAAGGTCAGAATCTCAGTCTGTAGCATGCCCTGTCCATACAATTATACAGGAACCCTATGACCTAAATGTAAGAAATGAATTATTACATGAACTAAATGATGAAGGTATTATTCAGGAAGTGGTTAGTAAGAGCCCCATAGTTAAATTTAACGTGTCCGAGGCGTACACAGATGTTTTAATTGATAGTGGTTGTATGAAGAGTTGCATAAGTAGTGCATTTTATGATAAAATGAAAGGAACGGGAGTAAATTTTGAGGAGATGCCAATTAAAAACTCTTTTGTTATCACAGCTGTTGGGAAGAGGTCTAAAGTAATTTCTAAGCAAGTTTTAGTAGACATTAAAATTAATAATCATGTAGAGAAGCAGATTTGTCTTGTAATTCCAAATTTAGTATTCAGTGTTATCTTGGGTTCAGAGTGGCTAAGTAGAGTGTCTGGTAACTTATGTTATGATGTAGGGAGTTTGAAATTTAAATGGGGAGATTCTGAAGTAGAAGTAGCGTTCAATGACCATATTCAGAGGAGTAGTATTGTAGGTGTGATTTGTACTTTAAATGAGATATCGCCAGCCGTAGAGCGGGGTTCTCCATGTTTTGTGGGCAGTGTGATTACGAACGGAAGTCTAGAGGACTCGTTACGTGAGGCTGCATTTCAGGGAAATATAGAGGATGAACAGTGTGTTCGGCTCTATGATGTGTTATGGTGTAATAGGAGAGTTTTTGAGGATCGCATTGGTATGACCAATTGCTATACACATTCATTGAACGTTATTGATAGGTCAGTATTCACAGGACATAGATATCCTGTACCTTTCGCTTATCAGAGTGCAGTTGAGGCACAAATTAACCAGATGCTTGAAGATGGGATTATTGAGCACTCTTAACAGTCCGTATGTTAATTCTTTGATAACGGTACCCAAGACCGACGGCACTGTTCGTATTTGTTTAGACGCTCGTTTGGTTAACAGTAGAATTAGTTCAGATCAGCTGAAATCTATGTCAATAGAAGAATTAATGCAAACGTTTGAGGGGAAGAAGTATTTCACTTGTGTAGATTTGAGTTCCAGTTTTTGGCAAGTGCCACTTATGTACGAAGATAGACCATTTACAGCTTTTAGTCATAAATATAACCTTTATCAATTTTGTAGAACACCTTATGGGTTAAAGAGTAGTTCCGCAGCTTTAATTAGGGCTTTAAACATCGCATTAGGGGATGACACAGGAGAGTTTGTAACCATTTACATAGATGATATGGTAATTAGTTCACGCAGTTTTGAGGAGCATCTACGTCATTTAAATATAGTCTTTCAGAAGTTAGATCAGGCAGGGTTCACTTTGAAGCTGTCTAAGTCGTCATTCTGTCAGTCAGAAGTGACATTTTTAGGTCATAGAGTGTCAAGTAGAGGTGTGACACCAGAAGAAAGTAGGGTTAATAAGATACTTAACGCAGAGGTGCCACAGAATGTTAAACAGTTAAAAACTTACCTGGGAATTTGCAACTTTTTCAGGAGGTTCGTTCTTAAATACTCAGGGTTGGTAGAACCATTCAGGGAATTGCTTAAAAGTGGGACTCGGTGGAGATGGGATTCCAAGCATGATCAGGCTTTTAGAGCGCTGAAGGAAGGTTTTGAGAAAGCTGTAGTGCTGAAATATCCGTTAAAAGATAAGGAATATGTGGTTATGACAGATGCTTCACATATAGGCATTGCTGGAGTATTATGTCAGAGAGATGATGAGGGTAATCTGTGCATTGTATCTTTAGCCTCGCGAGGACTGACAGCAGCAGAGAAAAGATACACGATTACTGAGTTAGAGCTTTTAGGTATTGTTTTCAGTTTAGGGAAATTTAGAATGTATTTAGTAGGGGGGAAATTTGAGATCCACACAGATCACCATGCATTACTGTATATGAGGACTTGTAAACTCAGTTCTAACAGAGTTAGTAGGTGGATTCTTGCTCTGCAGGAATACGAATTCACAGTAAAATATATTAAAGGTAAAGATAACATTCTTGCAGACATGCTATCGAGGGACACTAATTTATGTAGGGATTATCCTGTGGTTAAAGCAGAGGATGGTATTTTAATATGTGCAGGTGTGGGCAGTAGCAACAGGGCATCGTTACAGACACTGAGAAATAGGTAGGTAGAGCAACGTGATGACGTTCATTTAAAGGGAGCCACTTGCAAGGTTGGAAGCAGGTGACGCAGTAACATTTATAGTTTCCAAACGTATTGGGAAAACAGCATATGTGCTGGAGAATAGTGAGGGAAACAGATTATACGGGACGTATAATATACATAGTCTACGAAAGTATGTGTCATAAAGTGAGTGTGTTTAGCTGGCGAGCCAGCCTATCAAATGAGCAAGTGTGGTATTTGGTGCGTGGGAGGAGTTGGTCTTCCAGGCAGGCGTATCAGAAGTCATACATGGGGTAGTATGTAAGTAAATGAGAGTTTTTAAGGTACAGGGAAATATGACGGGATTGTCGGATGCTCTTGAGCACTAAAATGTCTCGATACACCAAGGCCAGAATTTGGTAGCGCTGGTGAATTCCCATTTGCCTCCAAGAGATGGGTGAGCGCTTGTACATGGTATTTTTGCTTAAGGCGTCCACGAGGCAAAAGATGGGCCATCAGAATGCGAGACAGTCCTTCATGAAACTCATACATATCAGCACACGTGATTTCTGTTTACGGCCTCGCCATGTAAGATTTGTAAGTGTGTAATTTAAGATAATTTGTACAATGGTATTATTTGTGTGAGGAGAAATGGTCTGTGTTGAGAACTAGTATTAAGTAGAATATGGTTAACGGGAACTTAACAAGACAGGGCGATTACGGCACAGAAATATTTGGTGTTATATGTAATGCGCATTTACTGGTTTTTTTTTTCAGAAGTCAATATTAATTTAATCTACTTTAAAGAGAGATTAAGTATTATGGTCACGAGGCGCTGCCACAGTAGTGTGATCGTGTGCTCAGTGATAAGTGAGATTAAATTTCACCATAAGGAGGGGACCTCCAGTGAAATTAGGAAGTTCTATGGTGATATAAATATATCAGAACACCTTCAATGCGTGTGATATGACATCATAAATACATAGTGCTCACACATTAATTATGTCTATTTCTCCAACATAGAGAAATTTGAGAGGCGGAAATATCCGTGGAACACTATTCCATATGTAAAACATTGGACTGGTTGCAAAGTGCAATCCATAGTGACAACAAACTTTGACGCAAAGTGCGTGAAGAAAAAATATGAGTGTATATATCCGTAATTTAGGGTGATTTCGTTTATGTAATATGTATTTTGGATGGGGTTTATTAACGTGTCTGGGATAATCGGATAATGGACCGTCGTCACGGTAAATCATCCGATGATCCGAGGCGAATATGTAACGTGTTTTTCGAGGGGTTTTATGCAACTGGCATAAGTCAGTAGGAAGCCATTCTATATTTATTTACGCGGCAAATTGTTCAGCCAAGAGAATTTTTCATGTTAATTTATTATTATTATTATTAATTTATTATAATTATTATTTAGGTATTTTCGGAGCATTTTATAAAAATTATTAGCATTCAGATAGGTTTTCTATGTCTTAGAAAACGCTAACAAGCAAATTATTACGAACGACAATATTATAGAAAATTATGTGATTACGGAATTTTACGGAGTTTTGTCAGTTAGGGTATTTGAGAGACATGACTCACTGGGAATTCGAATACAAGCTGATTCCTGTCGAGAAGTATTACGCAAGGCTGGGTCGCAAGGTCTAGAAAAGGCGAATTGTTGGAACGGAAATCGACTTCTCCCTCTCGCCCGCCGAGTGTAATGAGGCAGAGGAGGGGAACTAGCGGCGTGCTCAGCCAATCAGGGGAGACAACGTAAGCTGGAAGACGGTACCATGGTGGGGGAGCCAACGTGTGGATATATCGTTCGACGCGCCGTGAAACGAGGACTATCTGTGAAATACTTGCGGAGTATGGTTATACGCGGGGGACGCTCCGATGTTCCGTGAAACGGGGACTATCTGGGTAGAACTTGCGGAGTACGGTTGGAAGTGCGTGTCGCTCCGATGTTCAGTGGAGTTGAAGACTAACTTTTGCAAAACTTAACCAGTGCGGTTGTACGAGTGTTTGGGTCCGAGGTACGGACCATAGAATTATCTAATCTACCAGAATATCATCAAATTCCGACGGAGATGACGACGTCCAGGAGACTGTGGGAAGCTCAAGGCATCATCAAGTACAAGGGAAATGCCTTGGCAATTTCCAATGGTAAGCGCAAATGACGCAGAAATACGCAATCTCTCATTTTTCTTTGTTTTACATTTCATATTTCAGTAACTTCATAGCTTGGAAATAAGAGTAAAATCAATTTATCAGACTCCGTTTTCACGTAATTTTCTATCGGTAATATTCAAATCACAACGCTCCAATTTAAATTTTATACTTATTATTATTATTAATTTTGCTATACTTGTTTTATATAATAAATTCATTTCTTTTACAATGCAATCTTTGCTTTCAGTAGGTAGCATTAGATATAGACCAATTCCTTCTCCTGATACAATTGTTTGTTGGGTTAATGATCAAATCATACCACGATCTGAGTGAATAGAGTCTTGAATGTGTTCTGCCAGAGCTAGACGTTGTTAAATACAAATTTAGATTTCAACATTGCATTGAGGTCTTGGCGCCCATTAAAACAACATAGCTTAGGCAAAGGTAAACAGTTACATTTCTCACCCAACAGTTAGGAGCTAGCAAAACGTTTCATTTGTCGCTACCAACATGGGGCACTAATTAACGTTTCAAGATCACCATGCATTACTGTATATGAGGACTTGTAAACTCAGTTCTAACAGAGTTAGTAGGTGGATTCTTGCTCTGCAGGAATACGAATTCACAGTAAAATATATTAAAGGTAAAGATAACATTCTTGCAGACATGCTATCGAGGGACAATAATTTATGTAGGGATTATCCTGTGGTTAAAGCAGAGGACGGTATTTTAATATGTGCATGTGTGGACAGTAGCAACAGGGCATCGTTACAGACACTGAGAAATATGCTAGTGGAGCAACGTGATGACGTTCATTTAAAGGGAGCCACTTGCAAGGTTGGAAGCAGGTGACGCAGAAACATTTATAGTTTCCAAACGTATTGGAAAAACAGCATATGTGCTGGAGGATATTAAGGGAAACAGATTATACGGAACGTATAATATACATAGTCTACGAAAATATGTGTCATAAAGTGAGTGTGTTTAGCTGGCGAGCCAGCCTATCAAATGAGTAAGTGTGGTGTCTTTTGCGTGGAAGATCTGGTCTTAAGGCAGGCGTATCAGAAGTCACACAGGGGGGGGGGGGGTAGTATGTAACTAAATGAGAGTTTTTAAGGTACAGGGAAATATGACGGGATTGTCGGATGCTCTTGAGCACTAAAATGTCTCGATACACCAAGGCCAGAATTTGGTAGCGCTGGTGAATTCCCATTTGCCTCCAAGAGATGGGTGAGCGCTTGAACAGGGTATTTTTGCTTAAGGCGTCCACGAGGCAAAAGATGGGCCATCAGAATGCGAGACAGTCCTTCATGAAACTTATACATATCAGCACACGTGATTTCTGTTTACGGCCTCGCCATGTAAGATTTGTAAGTGTGTAATTTAAGGCAATTTGTATAATGGTATTATTTGTAGGAGGAGAACGGGTCTGTGTTGTGAACTAGTATTAAGTAGAATATGGTCTACGGGAACTTAACAAAACAGGACGATTACGGCACAGAAATATTTGGTGTTATATGTAATGCGCATTTACTGTTTTTTTTTTTTTTTTTTTTTTTCAGAAGTCAATATTAATTTAATCTACTTTAAAGAGAGATTAAGTATTATGGTCACGAGGCGCTGACACAATAGTGTGATCGTGTGCTCAGTGATAAGTGAGATTAAATTTCACCATAAGGAAGGGACCTCCAGTGAAATTAGGAAGTTCAATGGTGATATAAATATATCAGAACACCTTCAATGCGTGTGATATGACATCATAAATACATAGTGCTCACACATTAATTATGTCTATTTCTCCAACATAGAGCAATTTGAGAGGCGGAAATATCCGTGGAACACTACTCTATATGTAAAACATTGGACTGGTTGCAAAGTGCAATCCATAGTGACAACAAACTTTGACGCAAAGTGCGTGAAGAAAAATTATGAGTGTATATATCTGTAATTTAGGGTGATTTCATTAATGTATTATGTATTTTGGATGGGGTTTATTAACGTGTCGGGGATAATCGGATAATGGACCGTCGTCACGGTAAATCATCCGATGATCCGAGGCGAATATGTAACGTGTTTTTCGAGGGGTTTTTATGCAACTGGCATAAGTCAGTAGGAAGCCATTCTATATTTATTTACGCGGCAAATTGTTCAGCCAAGAGAATTTTTCATGTTAATTTATTATTATTATTATTAATTTATTATAATTATTATTTAGGTATTTTCGGAGCATTTTATAAAAATTATTAGCATTCAGATAGGTTTTCTATGTCTTAGAAAACGCTATCAAGCAAATTATTACGAACGACAATATCATAGAAAATTATCTGATTACGGAATTTTACGGAGTTTTTGTCAGTTAGGGTATTTGAGAGAGATGACTCACTGGGATTTCAAATACAAGCTGATTCCTGTCGAGAAGCATGACGCAATCTTGGGTCGCATCGTCAAGAAGAGGCGAATTGTTGGAACGGAAAACGACTTCTCCCTCTCGCCCGCGGAGTGTAATGAACCAGAGGAGGGGAAGATAGCGGCGTGCTCAGCCAATCAGTGGAGACGACGTAAGCTAGTCGGTACCATGGTGGGGGAAGCCGGCAGGTGAATATATCGTTCGACGCGCCGTGGAAGGAGGACAATCTGTATAGTTCTTGCCGAGTGTGGATATACGCGGGAGTCGCTCCGATGTTCCGTGGGACGTGCACAATCTGTATAGTTCTTGCCGAGTGTGGATATACGCGGGAGTCGCTCCGATGTTCCGTGGGACGTGAACAATCTGTATAGTTCTTGCCGAGTGTGGATATACGCGGGAGTCGCTCCGATGTTCCGTGGGACGTGAACAATCTGTATAGTTCTTGCCGAGTGTGGATATACGCGGGAGTCGCTCCGATGTTCCGTGGGACGTGAACAATCTGTATAGTTCTTGCCGAGTGTGGATATACGCGGGAGTCGCTCCGATGTTCCGTGGGACGTGGACAATCTGTGTAGTTCTTGCCGAGTGTGGTTCACGCGGGTGTCGCTCCGATGTTCAGTGGAGTTAGCGACTATCTTGGTGAAACTTAACCAGTGTGGTTATACGAGTGTTTGGGTCCGAGGTACGGACCATAGAATTATCTAATCTACTAGAATATCATCAAATAACGAAGAAGATGGCGACGTCCAAAAGACTGTGGGAAGCTCACAGCATCATCAAGTACGAGGGAAATGCTTCGGGCATTTCCAGTGGTAAGCGCTAATGACGCAGAAATACGCAATCTCTCATTTCTCTTGGTTTTATATTTCATATTTCAGTAACTTCATAGCTTGGAAATAAGAGTAAAATCAATTTATCAGACTCCGTTTTCACGTAATTTTCTATCGGTAATATTCAAATCACAACGCTCCAATTTAAATTTTATAGTTATTATTATTATTAATTTTGCTATACTTGTTTTATATAATAAATTCATTTCTTTTACAATGCAATCTTTGCTTTCAGTAGGTAGCATTAGATATAGACCAATTCCTTCTCCTGATACAATTGTTCGTTGCGTTAATGATCAAGTCATACCACGATCTGAGTGAATAGATTCTTGACGGTGTTCTCCCAGAGCTAGACGTTGTTAAATACAAATTTAGATTTCAACATTGCATTGAGGTCTTGGCGCCCATTAAAACAACATAGCTTAGGCAAAGGTAAACAGTTACATTTATCACCCAAAAGTGAGGGCTAGCAAAACCGTTTCATTTGTCGCTACCAACATGGGGCACTAATAACCGTTACAATAATAATAACCAAAAATTCTTCTTCGATCATATTACGAATAGTGTTCTAACTAACAGGAGATCGGCTCATTTTCACAGCAATAAAAAAAAGAACAAGTAAAACATCGAGAGCAACTAGACACAGAGTGGACAACGTGCACAGCAAGACTGTTAGTGTTGATGCCACGCCATGTAAAGCGCGCCAAAAAATATGCCTGCTGATTGGGCTGATATACTGAAACAATGGCATTAAAATTAAAAGAGGCTCTTTATTGCAAAAACAGTAAGTCTTTAACTAACTATATTGAGAAATTCTGAAAGGAAATGACTGTTACTATTAATAATAAAAAATAAATACTGAACGTCCTTTTGAAAGGACGTTGGCATTTTTCAGATGAAAACCAAACGGGCTTTCAAAAGGACGTTGGCGCTTAGAGGGTTAAGTGTGACGTAATGAGCTGACCATTGACAGTTGGCTGCTTCAGGGCTGAGAAAATAGCGTGAGTGAGAAGGGAGGACGTTCACTTCGCTAATTGTTGCCGAGAATCATGGAATAATTAGATCCGTCAGTCACTCTTAGTTATAAACGTGAAGGCCACTTCAGGCTATGTTGCGTTCTGGCAGTTCTGCCAACACAAAGAGAGAAATACCATATGAATGTTTACTGTATCCAACGGTATTGCTTACAAAAATGGAAATCATTGCAATATGAAATACATATGCGTCTCCATTGGATTACTTTGCATATACTTGGAGGTTTTAAAATAAACATGACAATCAATAATTACTTCTGTCGCGAATCTGGGAATAGTAGTTCCTGGAATGGGAACTATGGTTGCGCGGGGTTGGCAACGATCAACCTACGTCACCACGACAATCTGTGTGGTCGCTATGGTGGCGATTGTTCTCTGATCTGTAATGAAACAAGAAGTTCCGTGACGAACAAAAGAGCCTACTTTTCATGTCAATGATTATTCTACAGTATATGAACCTATCTAGAATAATGACGAAATTAAGTTGCTAATATCCAAATAATCTGAAATAATATGATCTATTGTTGTGCCAATTTTGAATGAAATCCATTAATTAGTATAGAAGTTACATGCATTTTAAAATTGGACCTATCAGCAGGCTTAGAATCATTTTGGCAGCACTGACGTATATTAGTTACTCCAAATTCATCTAGAATGCCAGGTACTATACGCGTGCAAAGTTTAGAGGTATTGGTTTGCATACTTTCTGATATATTGATATTAGGGTAAAAAATAGGGACAGCACATATTAACAGTTGGCAGTCCTGGTTGCTCGTAAGAATACGCATAGTCATATATGTTATGGTACACATAGCACATACGAAATTTGGTTGAAATCCAAATGATAGTATGGAAGTTACATGTATTTAAAGTTGGACCTGTCAGCAGGCTTAGAATCATGTTGGTAGCACTGACGTATACAAGTTACTCCAAATTAATATAGAATGCCAGGTACTATACGTGTGCATAGTTTAAAGCTGTCGGTTTGCATACTTTCTGATATATTGGTATTTGGATAAAATAAATTAGGAGCATTTATTAACAGTTGGCAGCCCTGGTGGGTCTTAAGAATACGCTCAGTCATATCTGGTTATGTACACATACAACATACGAAATTTGGTTGAATTCCAATTGATAGTGTAGAAGTTATATGCATTTAAAAATTGGACCTATCAGCAGGCTTATAATCAATTTGGCAACACTACCATGTATGGCCTCCTGGAAATTAAACTGCAATATTATTATCTATACGTGTGCCAATTTTGAAATATCTCCCATTCATACCTTCCAAGATATCCAACATGGAGCTCAAGTTTCAATTGCGATTTTTTAGCAGTTGGTAGCACTGACATCATTTTCAAATATGGCCGTGAGATATTCTGGTATAGATCTTTACTCCTACCAAATGTTGTTTCGTTTGCTCCAGCCGTTTAGGAGTTGATAGGGGGGGGGGACACACACAGCCAGACAGACAGACAGACACACACACATTTGACCGATCTCATAAGTCTACTTTTTCCTCATTTTTGCAAAATGTGAAAAGTAGGCTAAAATATGTGTAGTAGAATGGGCGTGTTCTAGGCGAACTTCATATTGCCACCACAAGAGTGCAGCAGGCATAGGAGGGGTCCAGGCGCATACGAATTGGCGGACATGCTTCATTCTCTCTAATGCAATCAGCTGTTCTGTCAGGCATCCAAATGAATGAAAAAAAGGAGTATGGGAACTGGAATTTATTTCAGTTGAAGGCGGAACTCAGAAGAAGAAATGCGAAAGTTCATGGAAGGAAGGGTGAACTTATAAAGAGGTATTGTTGTTTGGAATATCACTTCTATGCAGTAGCCTACCAATTCTATGGATGCTTTCCTCGTCAATATCCGCTTAAAATGTCGCATTTTATCCTTTATAGGCTCGAAGATTATGATGCCACTTTTAATGCGGAAAATCGGCAGGATTATGAGGAGGATATTTACGTCATGAAAGTACCAACTGCAGTAGTATACAAGGATGTTAATGAAAGTACAAATCTTCCAACTGTGACAGCCCAGTATTTTTCAAGATAATTAAAGTACTGTGAGCAACGTGATTCAGGTGTGGGTAGTACCTGTAATATGTATAAAGAGACGTACTTGTTGTGCTTGCGTTGGGCAGTGGAAGGTGAATTTGCTTTTTTAAAAGGCAGAGTTGCGTCAGAGTACAGAAAGAACGTGGTATACCATGGTTTAGTTTGAGTCTTCAGTCTTTTGACTGGTTTGATGCAGCTCTCCATGCCTCCCTATCCTGAGCTAATCGTTTCATCTCTACATAGTTACCACGCCCTACATCCGAGGCAATATGTTTAACATATTCTAACCTTGGTCTACTCCTACAGTTCTTGTCCTCGATCCTTCCTTCCATAACTAAGCTTGCTAATCCTGGGTGTCTTAGTACGTGTCCTACCAACCTATCTCTTCTCTTCATTAGCAGTCGCCAGAAACATCTCTCCTCTCCCACTCGTCTTAATAACTCTTCATTTCTAACCCTATCTACCCATCTGATCTTCATCTTTCTCTTGTAACACCACATTTCAAATGCCTCAATTCTCCTCTTTTCTGCTGCACCAGTAGTCCAAGTTTCACTTCCATAGAGTGCAACGCTCCAGATAGAGGCTTTCAAAAATGACTTCCTAATACCTAAATCTATATTCGATGTCAACAGATTCCTTTTTGTAGAAATGCTTACCTTGCCTGAGCCAACCTAATTTTTATATCCTCTTTGCTTCGTCCATCTCTGGTTATTTTGCTTCCTAAGTAACAGAAGTCTCCTACCTCCTTCAGCTTTTCACCTGCCATTTTGATGCCTGTCTTAAGTGCAGGATTAAAGGTTAGAATTAAATAGGAAATTCTGGAGGCGCTAATCAGGCATTTAAGGGACAATTCGTTTCTAAATACGTTACTGATGATTGATTTGCACGTCCTACCTCGCCAAGTAGAGCTTATATAATCCTTGGGTGCGAAATGGTCGAAACCAACAACACTGCTGTCAGTTGGATTCCATTTAATCCGCCAAATTTGTTTTGCCCATTGTTTTCTCAAACTGGGATCCTTTGGAAACCTATGCCCACCTCTATTCTTTACACCGGAGCACGTACTAGGCATTTTTCACGCGTGTAAATGTCAGAATCTATGGAATTTGCTTAGCATTCGCCATTAGCCATATTACGTACTGGACCCGTACTAGTCATGCTGCATTCTGGTGACAACTTTTGACAGTTACACGCCCATTGCAATGCTTATACCCCGTTTAGACGTCCCGGTTGCGATCGCGATCAGGCGCCGATCCAGATTAAGTTGGGACGTCTAAACGCAACAGGATAACATTATCGCGATCATCTTTCCCTCCAAGAAGATCATCCCGATCCCGTTCCCGCAACGAGATAATCGCGTTCGCGGCCATTGCGATCGTCGGTGTGTTCTATCCTCCTGTTGTGCGAGTGAAGTAGGCAGTGGAAATGATGGCCATTTTGTATTATCTTGTGTTTTGAAAGCGAGAAGTACGTTATGTTGGCCATGATGGTTGTATTTATGTTGGTTGATAGAGATATATGAAGATTGAGAGAAACGAAATGATGGATGGAGACAAACATACCAGTGTTTAAACGCTGAAAAAAATATTAGCGTTGGGGAAAGTCGATGAAGACGATTAATAAAGACATAAATTTAATGTCATAGACATAGAAGGGATTCCGATAGGGCCAAATGACTCTGGACGAACAAGGAAGTATTTATGCAATAAATAGCCTAGACTTGTTTATAAATATTTCAAAATATTTTTATTTCCACACCAAGAGTAGGCCTTGCCTACACATCTCCTCAGGAATTGTATATATTTAAGATTATGCATTAGCAGGTTGAATTATGTATAAAGAATAACTGAAATACTTCAAAACTGGAGGAAACAAACTACTGTAAATTTCTGCTATAACACTTGGAATTCAAAAGTTGGCAGACCTTAGCGATGTCATGCTGTTTTACAAGATTATCCTGTTGTTTCATGATAGGACGTCTAAACACGTACCAATGTCAAATGCCGTTGATCGCGATTGGACCTTATCCATATCAGAGATAATCGGGATCGCGACCGAGACGTCTAAACGGGGTATTATGTAATAAATGTATTCCTAATGTCACACAACGAAATGGGTTATGTTCTGTACCTAGTAATCGAACAGATACGCGGGTAGCGTAATTCGACATTAGTGGCGATCTCTGACAGGACCCAGACGGGTACTGATAATTGAAATACGAATCGAAATACATAACGTATTGTATTAATACTGAAGGAAAATATTGTTCAAATCCATTATGACTTTGTATTCCCGTGTGGCACTGAGGAAGGTGAAACGTTCAGCGTTTACCCGACAACTACACACTCTCAAAGAAGAACTAAATAATCAAGAATTGGAGAACGATTAAAGGAGAAGGAAAATTAATGTTTCCTATTCTTTATTACGAACGAAGAATGAAGATCTACTGGCACTGGACGGTGAGATTTTAAGTTTAAAGATAGAAGCTGGTCACGAGGGTTTGGAAGACGAATGCCGTGTTGCCGATGATTACCAACGACTGTTCCTCGATGCCGAGGTAAGTGTTAATGAAATACTAGCCCACCAGGCGAAGTCGCTGGATGATTTAAGTCTCAATAGTGGAGCCGATATCGCAAGTAGACGGAAATTCAAGCTCCTTAAACTAGAACTTCGGAAATTTGACGGTGATGTATGTTAGAAGTACAGCAATAATTTATCATAAGTCCAAAATGTTCCACTGTGAGATATTTTTATTTTACCAAGTTTACTTTCTTTCTTCTGTACTGTTTTGGTGTAAAACGAAACAAATGAAGGTATTAAATTGTTATGTGTGCTTGTGTTTAAAATAGAGAAACCGTGTGTGCTTTATTGAAGTCAAATATCTTAAAACATAGTAAAATTTAAACTGGTTATCGGCCCAGTATAGCAAAATACAAAACTAAGAAAAGTAAAATAACCAGTAAGTTAATATTACTTAAAGAAACAATGGAGGACGGAGATCTATCAACGATAGAAAAGCTCAAAGACCCGGAGTCCTATATCATGTGGGCATTCGAGATGAAAATTCTGTTAACGCTAAGGACCTGATGGACATCGTTGATGGCACTGAAACGCTAGAAGCACAGGGCACAGACGCTGCTAAAACAAGAAATGGAACACCAAAGACAACAAAGCTCAATACTGCATTGTGAACACCATAGACAAAAACGCCCGCACAAATCTTCTAACATGTACAACCTCAAAGGAAATGTACGACACCCTGAGAGAAATGGAAAAGATACAGAACAGCGTGTTTCATCCCTGCTGCAAGACTTTCATACATTCCAATATGATAAGAAAATCGACATGATGACGAATATCAGCAAGCTGAACAATGTGGTGTACAAGCTGAGGCAGCTTAATCAAACAGTGGATGAAAAAATGGTGATCATGAAGATACTGACGGCATTACCAAAGGAATATCGATACGTCAGGAGTGCCTGGGATTCGTACCCAACTAAAAACCAAACATTGAAGACCCTGAGTGCAAGACTGCAAGAAGAAGACTCAAGAATAAAACCAGCAGACCAAGAAAAGACTACTGTGGCCTTCAAAGCAGATGTAAAAAGTGGTAGTAAATCTAATATAAAGTGCTTCAATTCTAAAGAAACAGGACATGTAAAAGCTGATTGCCGTAATAGAAAGATATGTCATAGCCTATCTGTAAAAGAACTAATCATGAGGAAAAAGACTGCTTCCTTAAAGACAAAGCATGTAAACATTGCAAAAAGACTAACCACAAGACAGATGACTGCAAGTTCAAGTATAAAAGTAAGTACAATAAAGACAATAAAGATATAAAGGCTGCATTCACTGCCGAAGTCAAAGAAAGAGAAGCATATGATGCGTTCTTATTTGATGCAACTATTGAGATGAATGAATTTGTGGTAGATAGTGGAGCTAATGGACACATGATATCAGAAGTGAATTGCCTAGAAGATATACAACCATGTAACAAAGAAATCAGAGTTGCAAAGAAAGGAGAGTGTCTAGCAGTTTGTAGGGGACAAGTGTGATTTGAAAAATGTGTACTTTTCTCCAAACCTATCCAGGAATTTAATGTCAGTAAAATCACTGATAATGGTGGCTGTGTGATTTTTGAAAATAGTGGTGTGAAAATTCTAAAAAACAACGTGTCAATCCCGGATGAAATGATCATCATTGAAGGAAAGAAAAAGGAGGGTTTATTTGTTGTAAAACTGAAAAATTAGGGGCAGGCAAACTTGGCGGGTGAAGATGAATGTGAAGGAAAACCTCATGATACAATCCAGCTGTGGCATAGGAAACTAGGTCATATAGGATTAGATAACCTAAAGAAATTGTCAAATATGCATGAAGAAATACCTAACCTAAACTTTGTTTTGTGTGACGATAATGTCTGCACAATATGTATTCATGCTAAACAAACAAGAAAACCTTTTAATACACAAAGAAATAGGGCTAATAGAAAACTACAACTGATACACACTGATCTAAGCGGTAGAATTGACCCCAAAACTCATGACAACAAAGAATACTACATGACTATTATAGATGACTTCACACATTTTTGCGCAGTATTTTTGCTTAAAACAAGGGACGAAGCATGCCAGGTACTTAAAGACTATATCAATGAAAATGGAAACCAATTTGGGTCAAAAGTGAACAAAATAAGATGCGATAGAGGTGGTGAATATTATAACAATGACTTAAAGAACTGGTGCAAAGAGAAAGGAATCATACTTGACTACACCGCAGCATAATGGGAAGGCTAAACGAATGAACAGGACTAACATGAATAAAGCTAGAGCGATGTTGTTCGAATCGGAACTAGAAGAAGATATGTGGGGTGAAGCAGTTTTAACATCGGTGTATTTGATAAACAGGCGCCCAAGCGTAACTGTTGACAAGACCCCAGCAGAACTTTGGTTCAAAAAGAAACCTGATCTGACGAATCTACAAATTTTTGGAAGTCAAGCTTGTGCCAAAAATGTAAACTACCTCAAGAAACTAGACAGCAGAAGCGTTGATTGCGTCTTTGTGGGCTACAGTCCCACAGGATACAGGATGTGGAACCCAAGAACAAGGAATATATTTGAATCAAGAGACACAGTCATAGTAAGCAAACCCAAAGAACTTAAGCAGATAAAGAAGAGAATCCCTATAAATATGGATGTTGATGATACTGAAGACCAAAGCACTAAAGAACGAGAGACTGAAATGAGTAATGATGAAAATAAAGAAAGCTCAGAAAACCAAGGAACAGATGAATCAGACCATGAGATAATAGAACCACTTGACGGACATACAAAGCTGGGCGGATAAAAGTGATATGATGATAAATTCAAAGAAATGTCAGGCAGTGAGATTTGTTAACAAAAGGAATCATATTGTTTTTGAATATTCAGTGGGGGAAAATAAAGTTGTATTTGGGGACGAATGTAGGTATTTAGGTGTAACTGTGGGGGGGGGGGGGGGGAATTTTCACTGGGGTAAGCACATAAGGGAAATAGTAAAGAAAGCATACAAGTCACTACATATGGTTATGCGAGTGTTTAAAGGCGCTGGCAGAGAGATTAGGGAAGGGGCATACATGTCCCTAGTCCGTCCTCTGCTGGAATATGCTGGGGGAGTGTGGGATCCATACCAAATGTATTTAATAAAGGAATTGGAAGGAGTGCAAAGGAAGGCCGCCAGGTATGTAATGGAGGACCACAGATCGATGAGTAGTGTGAGTAGGATGATACAGGATTTGGGATGGGAAAGTCTGGCTGATAGACGTTCAAGAGCAAGACTAGGGGGTAATTTCTTAGCTTACAAGGGGGAAATTGCATGGGAAGATATTCATGAGAGATTGGGAAAGGAAAGTTCATATATGGGCAGATACAGTCATTGTTGTAAAATGAAATTAAGTCAGTGGAAAAGTAACTGGGGCAAATATTCGTTCATTGGGAGGGGGGAAGTAGAATGGAACAGTTTGCCAGGGGGCATATTCAGCCCCTTGCCTTCTGATGTTGGTAAATTTAAGGAGTTGGTGAAAAAGCACCAGATCAAGAGGCAGTGATGAACGGTGCATAAGTTGAAGCAGTGAAAGAAAGTGTAAATGTTTAGTATTTTATGTTTATTTCTGTTTTAGAATGATTATTTTTACGATTACCGGTTTCTTCTCTTAGCAACTAATACTTATTTTCTAATTAGCCCTAATTTTCTAAAATGTTTGTGGTTGTGAATTGCTTTGTGTATTTATTGTAATTTGCCACCATGGACAGTGTCCACATTTGCAAATAAACCATGTATGTATGTATGTATGTATGTATGTAACATGAGGCAGTCCTACACCAAAGACCAAGAGGAGAAAAGAAACTACCACTGAGATTTCAAGATTATGAAATGGCATATGATGAAGCATTCCTGACCTACAGCGAAGCAATGCAAACGGATGATAAACAAGAGTGGAAACAAGCTATACAGGAAGAACTCAACTCACTAAACAAGAATGAAGTGTTGGAACTGGTAGATAGGGACACAGCTCAAGGAAAACAAATATTAAGCAGCAAGTGGGTACTAAAAATTAAAGACAACGGAAGATAAAAGGCAAGATTGGTTGCAAGAGGCTGTGAACAAAACAGAAACCTAGATTACCAAGAAATATACAGCCCAGTGGTTGATAGTACTTCAGTAAGACTTCTATTTATTTATTTATTTGGATTTATTGTGCTTCTAACAGGCATATACCTAATAAAAAGAAACACATGTACATTTGGTTACACAATTCTATCAAATTATAATATAATTGACAGACATAACAAACACCAAATCTAAAGTAAAATTCAGAGGAGAAATATCTGAACCGTTTACGATTAAAACAGGATTAAGGCAAGGAGATGGTTTATCGCCTCTACTTTTCAATTGTGCTTTGGAATATGTAATGAGGGAATGGTACAGGGAAAATCCTAGGAACATAAGAATTGGAACCAAGAAAGATCAAATAGACTTAAATTGCTTGGGATTCGCAGATGACTTAGCGTTACTGGCTAATAATATTCAAGAAGCCAAAAATCAAATAATAAGCCTACAAAATATAGCACAGAAAATTGGACTTCAGATATCATTTGAAAAGACAGAGATAATGGTAGCAAATCCACTTGTAATCAATCACATAACAGCAAATAACAAGAAAGTTAAAATAGTGAAGCAATTTAAATACTTAGGAGAAATTATAACTTACAACTTGGATGAGAAACCTGCATGGCAAGAAAGAACTAATAAAATGATAAAAGCCCAAAAATTAACATGGTCTACATATAAAAGAAAATGTCTATCAATCGCAACAAAATTAAAACATTACAAGACGGTGGTTCAACCAGAGGTGACATATGGAAGTGAAACTCTTTTTAAAGTTACTCAGAAAAACAGAATCGACAAAATTTTAAAAGTAGAAAGAAGAATAGCTAGAACATGCATAAATAAAAAATATCAGAAAGATGGACAGTGGCGGATAGTACCAAATGAAGTGGTATACAGAGAACTGGAGCCCATCACTGATACTATTCGGAAGAAACGGCTTTCTTTCTTTGGTCACATCATGAGGACACCAGAAACCAGGTTATCTAGAAAAATTGTAGTGAAACTTTGGAATATGAAACAACAAGTAGGATGGATTAAGGAAATTAGAGAAGATATGAAAGAATTGGAAATAACCTTGGATGACTTGCAAAACAAAACAACAAAATTAAAAAAACTGAGAGATATAAAAATAATATTTCAGGCTAAAATAGACAAACGTAATACAGTAAAAAGGGTATTTACAGATGAGGAACGCCTGAGAAGATCAGAGCGAATGAAGAGCTACTGGGCGACTCGGAAAGGAAACTTACTGAAGAAGAGGACCAAGAAATGATTGACTGAAGTGGTCCAATGAGGCCGTAAAAGCAGAAGAAGAAGAAGAAGAAGAATTGACAGACATAATGCTGAGATTGTAATGCAAATTAATTCTACAACTAAATACGAAAATATAATAATTCTGTGCAGGTAATTGGTAGGTGGAATGTACGAGTTCATGTGATCGCACAGCAGGCAGAAACAAAAGAACTATATGTGTAACTGAATAAGTCGAGGTTGTTTGCTATTGAATGTTCATTGTATAATTGAATAGCACTTATTATTGGGGAATGTTTATGCTGTTCAGTTCTAGTTCTTGGGCAGTAAAATGTAATAAACTTAGGTCGAGTTGAGGGAGGTGGGACACGTAAATTAAACTGTGATATTAAATACGGACTATACAAAAGGTTATTGAATACTTTGAAGACAAAAACAAGAATCGCAATTTCTCGTCTGTTAGGCAGAGATGTATAATTCAGGTAACTTAGAAGATTTCCATAGCTATCATATTTCGGATAAATACCCGTCATTTTATACTGCAGATATCTTAGGAATTTATTCTGAACCATTTCAATTTCACTAATGTGGTTCAAGTACCAGGGATTCCAGATGCTGGATGCATATTCTAATCTGCTTCTAAAAAAATAATTGAACAATAATTTTATACTTTTTGGGTTGACGAAATCTTTAGAATTTCTTCTTATAAAGCCTAGCATTTTTAAGCACTATCTACCATTTCATAACTGAGCATTTCTTTATGTTAAGGTTCAAGCGATTTAATTTACTCCAGGATGCCACATTATTGAAATCTTCTTGTAGTAATTGACAGTCCTGCTCTGTCTGAATATTTCTAAAATTTTTGACATCGTCCGCGAATAACAAAACGTTTGAATATTTAATACACCTTGTAAGATCATTGATAAGCAGTAAGAATAATAGAGGGCCTAGGTTTGAATCTTGTGGGACGCCTGATCGGGCATAGTATGAATAGGATTCACATCCATTGCAAGCAACAAACTGTTTTCGTTCACTGAGATATGAGGTGAACAACTTCAGCAAATTGTAGGAGAAGCCATAATATGCTAACTTATTTAAGAGGATATCATGATCTACCTCTGCTTGCTATTGCAGGACAAAATAATTACCACGTCAAAACCTTTGACATAAGGACAGCATTCTTATATGGAGAGCCACCAGAAGACATATAATTATATGGAACTTCCAGAACGAATAAAGCAAGAAGGAAATATCTGCAGACTGAAGAAATCCCTTTATGGACTTAAACAAGCGCCAAAGCTATGGAATAAAAGGTTAACAACATTCCTTAAAGAAGAAGGGCTGAAACAGACTAAAGCTGACAACTGTCTCTCCATGAGTGAAGAAACGCAGCTCGGACTACACGTAGATGACGGCATTATAATTTCAAAGAACCTGCATTTTGGAGAAACTATCCAAATACTTTGAAATGACAGTATACAACAAACTACCTGGGAATGGACATAACACAAGATGAGGACGGTATTCACATCTCTCAAAGAAACTATGCTCAACAAGTACTGAAGAGATACAAAATGGAAGATAGTAAGCCAGTGAGCACTCCAATTGTCAAAGGGGGACCAGTGTATGAATATAATATTCAAGAACTAAAGTTTCCGTACAGAGAAGCCATAGGAAGCCTTCAATACCTAACAACAAAAACCAGGCCAGATATGACATTCAGTGTCAAATATGCAGGAAGATCCATGTCAAACCAACCAACTCAGACATAGGCAACAAAATATAAAACGCACACTCAGATACTTGAATGGAACAAAAGACTACCAATTGCATTTCAATAAATCAGATAATACCGGACTGAGGGCCTACTCAGACTCCGACTTTGCTGCTGATGACAGAGATAGAAAAAGTACCTCAGGCTGTATAATTTTTTATAATGGTTCACCTATTGTTTGGTGGTCACTGAAGCAAAGCTATGTAGCATTATCTACAGTAGTACCGAAGCTGAGTATGTCGCTGCAGGCCAATGTTGTAGAGAGTTTAAATACTTAAAGAGTACAATTAAAGAATTTACTGGTAACGATGTACCAGCTAAACTTTACGTTGACAATCAAAGTACAATTAAGATTATTAAATCAGGGCAAGTAAGCCAAAGAAGTAAGCATATTGATGTGAAATTTAAATTTATTCATGATGAATTAATGAATGGCTTATTTACCTTGGAGTATTGTTCGACAGAAAATAACTTGGCTGACATTCTAACAAAGCCATTGGATAATGTCAAATTCCAACAATTACCCCGTACTGTCACTTGTTATTCAAACTAGACTGACACCCTTAGAGGGGTATCATAATTATTGATTGATACATTTTGCCCTTAGAGGGGTATGTTAGAAGTGTAGCACTAATGTATCATAAGTCCAAAATGTTCCACTGTGAGATATTTTTATATTACCAAGTTTACTTTCTTTCTTTCTTCTGTACTGTTTTGGTGTAAGACGAAACAAATGAAGGCATTAAATTGTTGTGTGCTTGTGTTTAAAATAGAGAAACCGTGTGTGCTTTATTGAAGTCAAATATCTTAAAACATAGTAAAATTCAAACAATGTACGACAATGGCTACAATTCTGGGGACAATTCCAGAAGATAGATAAGGACCCTGACATTGTACCAGAAGACAAGTTCCAACATCTAGTGCAAGCCACAGTTAAAGATTCTCGTGCTAGGGAAGTAGTCGAGAGTTTTTCACCTACCGGAGAAAATTATGTTAAAGCATTAGAAAGCTTGAGAAGTCTATTCGGTAGAGACGATCTACTTGTAGAAGTGTATGTCCGGGAATTGTTAACTTTAGTTTTGAAGAATGCTTCCTCTGTGAACAAACCTCATTCCTAGAATCACAAATTAGGTCACTTGAAACACTAGGGGTCACTTCCGATAAATGTGCTGCTATGCTATACCCTCTGGTGGAATCATGTTTACCTGAGGAACTGCTGAGGGTGTGGCAAAGAAGCAGTACGTTTGTAAGCACTGGAACTATTATCTTCCTTGTCAACAGAGAACTTTATGCAGGGGCTTAGACGATTCATTGCACGCCGGGGGAAACCTACAATAATATATTCAGACAATGGTAGAAATGTTACTGGAACTTCGAATGAATTAAAGACAATTGATTGGAATCGAATTGTTCAGTACAGTAGTGTTAGGAAATTGGCTGTGGGGGGATTTTGGGAGAGATTAGTTTGGATCATGAAACAGATTCTCAGAAAGGTCTTAGGTAGAGCTTTGCTGTCTTATGAAGAAATGTCTACAGTTCTTTGCGACACGGAATCGCTTGTGAATGCAAGACCTTTAACTTATATTTCCGACAATGACGGTAATGAGATTTCCTTATCACCATCATTGTTTTTACATGATGTTAAAGAAACAAAAATACCGGATTGCGATTTTATTGAGGAAACGTCACTCAACAATAGGCTAAAATATCGACATAAAATAAAGTCAGATTTACGTAACAGATTTAGGTCTGAGTATTTAGGCCTCTTAACTATGAGATCACAAATAAATAAAGAAAGAAGGAAGCAAACCCAAACTAGGCGACATAGTCCTTATAGGGAGCGATAATGTAAAGCGTATAGATTGGCCCTTGGGACGAGTTATTGAATTTTTACCTGGTAAAGACAATGACACTCGTTTAGTACGTTTACAAACTGCAACATCTGTTCTACTCTGACCCATTCAAAGGGTTTACCCTGTAGAGGTCTCGTCCGACTGGGTAGAAAAAATTAAGTCTTCAGATAAACTTGATGCTTCCCAGGTCAATTCCTCGAGTGAAGGAATACCAAGGACTACCAGCAGAGGAAGGCCAATCAAGATGCCTGTAAGACTAAATTTATAATTGTTGAACATATTGTTCATTTATTTTTCATTGTATTATATGTTTTTTTCATTTTTTTTTCAACTGTGTGCATTGTGGAATTGTTGTATAGATATTTTTTTCTCTGTGATTTTGATTTGTTTTCCATCAAAATCAGGTGGGAGGAAGATGTCGTGAATCTAGGAATAGTATGTTTTTTCCATTTTTTTTCCAATTGTGTACATTTTGGAATTGCTGTATAGATATTTTTTCTCTGTGATTTTGATTTGTTTTGCATCAAAATCAGGTGGGAAGATGTCGCGAATCAGGGAATAGTAGTTCCTGGAATGGGAACTATGGTTGCGAGGGTTGGCAACAATCAACCTACGTCATCACGACAATCTGTGTGGTCGCTATGGCGGCGATAGTTCTTTGATCTGCAATGATAAAATATGTGTAGTAGAATTGCAGTGCTTATGTAATAAATGTATGTCACACAACGAAATGGATTATTTTCTGTACCTAGTAATCGAACAGATACGCGGGTAGCGTAATACGACAACTTCAATGTTGCTAACACATTTGCCAAAAATAGTTCTCTCACGGTCTTATATCAATTAAATATTGATCTATTACTGTGTACAAATGCTGCTAAGTTCATATGTCATCATCAAAATGCCCATAACCTCACTTATGGTCCACGATTGCTACGCCCCACCACCGCTCACTGCTACCCTAGGCTAGGCAACAATTTCATTGAAATAGAATCGAGTGGACCGAGGGGAATAAGACATTGAATTGCAAACATTATTTTTATTCAAACATGAGGAAGGGAGAATGCATCAATTACGGAATAAGTGATGATGCTGATTCGTCACATCTCTAGTAAACACACCAGAGCACACTACAAGTAAGTAACTTAATATAGCAATAGCGGTCACAGTAACGCAGACAGTTTTTGTAACGTATGAAATGTGTTATGAGTAAAATAACATCAGAAGACGGAACCACAAACAACACGAGGGCGCTAACACTACATCGAAACACAATACAATGAATGCACATTAGCCTATGACACAAATCCATGATTAGCGTGGGGGCGATGTTGAAGTCAACAGGGCTGCGGTTAGAGCTGATGACAGATGTGCCTGTAGATATGGTGCAATTTATAGGGTCCTCAATTCGTGGTGGTGTCCATCCAGACTGACTTACGAGCTTACAGGTGAGCCATTCTTCATAGAAGAACTCCGTGTAAAGCTGCTCTTGCCAGCTACAGGAACTACTGGAAGAGATTCAAGCCAAGCGTGAGGTGATTTGGCTAGATTTCTACTCCACAGAAGCTATGTTGAACCCTGCAGAATGGAAAAGACGGGACTATGAGCTGCGTCACACATGGACAAGGTTTGCAGTGCATGGTTTTCATTTTCGAGTCTGTAAGACGGAAGTTTACCATTCGCCTGCTGCAGAGTGTATTTGCAAATTTCGTGGGAAACGTTGTGAACGGTATCACGCCCTGGAATGCGAACGGAAGCTGTCGCTCAAGGAACTGTGTAGCGACAATGATCCTCCATGTTAGTCTGAAATGTACGGTTGTAATTTAATTTTCTTTGGCCATTGGCTGTAATAAATATTTATAATTCGTGGTGGTGTTGTTTATTGTGCACATAGACAGGCTACAACCAATAATAAGTAGCCTATATGAGCACCTATGAACCCCACACAACCAGAAGTTTACCTTGCTTACCTGGATATTAATAACTTGTATGGCTACGCCATGATCTAACACCTACCTATACGCAACTTTTGTTTGTTCGATTCTGACGCCATCCTTGGTGTCATAAACATGGCGGATGATGTTCCTGTAGGTTACATACTCGACGTGGAACACATTTACGATGCTCATGAAGATTTCCCTCTGTGTCCAAGGCTCCAAACAGCAGCTCATTGTAATCCAAAGAACTTTTAACCACTCTGGATAACAAAGATCACTATATCTTGAATTTTCGCATGCTCAAACAGTGTCTTCAGTAAACTGCTATGGGTTAAAACTGGTGACAATTCATCACATACTACAGTTTGAGCAACAAGCATGGTTAAAACCCTTATTTGAAGTCAACACCAACAATCGCAAACAGAGCTTTTCGACGTTTGAAAAGCAAATCTACAAACTTATGGATAATTCTGTGTTTGTTCGCACACTTATGCATATTCGAAAATTTCGAGATGTTAAATTGGTCACTCGATGGGAGGATCGGTATAGTGCTGAACGCTTAATAGCACAACCCGATTTCAAACATTGCATTATTTTTGATCTGAGCTGTGTTGCCATTGAAATGGAACGATTACAAAGTAAAGATGCACACCCACATTTATTCAATTACGAGTGCACGAGAACAAGATTTCTTCGGGATTGACAACTACAGCTCTTTTATACAGACCCAAATAGTCTGATGTATAAAATTCGCATGGTAAACTTTTATCAAGACATTAAAGTCAATATTCCCAAATGTTTGACACTCGGGATTATTCCTCCAATAATTCATACGACTTTCATCAATGTAACAACAAAGAAATAGGGTAGGCCTACATGAAAGATGAACTCAATGGCAAAGTTCTCACAAACTTTGTAGGGCTTCCTTAGAGCTATTGAAACTGAGGATAGTTGTGAACATAAGGCTAAGGGAGTACGACAATCTGTATGCAAGATTATAAGTGTTGCTTGCGCGACAATCACACCATTTTCAAACTCGTGGCCTACGTTATAATACAAGGCCTGGAAATGAGGCGCCAGACAACATTGCCAGCGATGGTTCAAACTCGTTCCGCATTTTGCCGCTAGGTTCGCTTTCTGGCGGCCTTAATCGCATCGTTTGTATTACGTACAATGTGATTTGTAACTCACTATTTGGCAGTAAATAAGGTACAATTTTCAAAAGAAAATTATGTATTGCCCGTTGAGCCATTATATATTTAAACACAAATAGTGCTAAATGTTCCGGCATAACTCAACAAAATGACAGAGTTTCGCCCCGGTGTGCTATTGGGCTCTTCAGTTGGTTAAAGCACACCTCACCAAGACACTGTCAAGTACACACTGGGAAGGCCATTGCAAGACGTATTTGATACATGTGTATCCGCGTCACGAACAAAGCCAGTGCACTACGGGAGTCGAAACTCCACTCCAAAGCAATTATTACCTTACCTTGGCATTGAATATACAATTTTCAAAAGAAAATTATGTATTGCCCGTTGAGCCATTATATATTTAAACACAAATAGTGCTAAATGTTCCGGCATAACTCAACAAAATGACAGAGTTTCGCCCCGATGTGCTATTGGGCTCTTCAGTTGGATAAAGCACACCTCACCAAGACACTGTCAAGTACACACTGGGAAGGCCATTGCAAGACGTATTTGATACATGTGTATCCGCGTCACGAGCAAAGCCAGTGCACTACGGGAGTCGAAACTCCACTCCAAAGCAATTATAACCTTACCTTGGCATTGAATATACAATTTTCAAAAGAAAATTAAGTATTGCCCGTTGAGCCATTATATATTTAAACACAAATAGTGCTAAATGTTCCGGCATAACTCAACAAAATGACAGAGTTTCGCCCCGGTGTGCTATTGGGCTCTTCAGTTGGTTAAAGCACACCTCACCAAGACGCTGTCAAGTACACACTCGTGACGCGGATACACATGTATCAAATACGTCTTGCAATGGCCTTCCCAGTGTGTACTTGACAGCGTCTTGGTGAGGTGTGCTTTAACCAACTGAAGAGCCCAATAGCACACCGGGGCGAAACTCTGTCATTTTGTTGAGTTATGCCGGAACATTTAGCACTATTTGTGTTTAAATAGTAAATAAGGTGTCATAATGAGTCTGAAAGCTTAAAATTGACTGGTGATGCATGCCGTATTATAGATGCACTTTCCTTAAGGGCAGTAAACTGCTTTTGACTGATAATGAAATGGGTTTTAAGTTGTCTTTAAGAGCAAGACGTAGTGGAAAGCAAGTTTTATTCCAGTGAACTAGAGTAAATGTGGCATGCATATGGAGTAAACACTTTAGATATAATTCACGGAATATTTTTGTATAGACTAATAACTTATGAGTAATTACCAGGATACAGCGTGCCGTATTGTAAATCTCGTCAAGTTAAAGGCAATGGACTTTAGTTTCATAATTTTCCTTTGAACGATGACATACGAAGACAATGGGTTCTATCTATTTCACGTGAGGGGGGAGGGGACCAGAGTCTTAGTGAACTCCAAATCCATCTTCTATAATTTGTAGGAACCATTACAAGGATTCTGATTATAGTATAAGTTCTGCAAAGAACGCATTCCCGACAGTTCTTGAGGACTACTCCGAACGTAAACATGTACAAAGAAATAGTCATACACGTAAAAGAGCAAGTGTTGAGAAAGACAACCATATAAACAATAAAAGCAAATGTTCAGGTAATTTAAATATTGCCGAAGACTTATATGATGAACGAATTGAGGAAAACTACGGTCAACCACGTGTTAGTGCAGGAACGCAATGTTCTACACGCAAGCCAACTCATGGGAAGTCAACAAAAATAAAATTAAAACAAGTAGTTCCGTGAAGAACTATACAGCCTATTTTCATATATCCTACTTATATTAATTGCCTCTATCAACATACAAAATTTCAGTTTGATTGCTGTAATAGATTCGTAGATATAGAGAACCGACTAAATATTGCGGATGGTCGCCATGTTGGATTTTTATATATGTAGGTCTTAGAGTTATGTACTGTTACATGAAGATTATTGTGTAGGCTACATGTAGTATTCAAACTTCCATCGCATGATTAGGACACAAGAAGTAAAAATGAGATTTTAAAATTTCGCACAGCTGCCATCTTGTGGTTATGGAAACAATTGAAAAAAATTAGATGCCAGTGGATTAACATTTGTATAAGGATTTACTGTACCAAGTGTCACTGCACTCGGATGGTTAAATTGCAAGAAATGACCATGTGAATATTTATACTTCGCGTCGCCGCCATGTAGGATTTGTGATCACCAGGTTATTGAAAGTCTTATAGGTGAACTTATGTTCATAGCCTCAAAGAACATTAAAAAAATCAGTTTGATTGCTGTAATAGGTTCGTAGATATTGAGATCCGTCTAAATATTTCGGATGGTCACCATGTTGGATTGTTATATGTAGAGGCCATAGAGTCATGCACCATTAAAGGAAAATTATTGCTTAGGTTCATTATTCAAACTTTCAATTCTATCGCATGATTACGACACAAGAAATATAAACTTAATTTTAAAATTCGCACAGCCGCCATATTGAGGTTATATAAACAATTGAACTAAATGAGATACCAGTGCATTAAAATGTGTATAAACATTTCCTGTACCAAGTTTCATTGTGATTGGATCATTAAATCGCGAGAAAGGTCTATTTAAAATGTTCAACTTCGCTTGGCCGCCATATTTGTTTTGTAGTTAACCGGTTTTTGAAAGTCTTATAGATGAACTTCCAGTAGTGTCCTTGATCTCCGTACAAAATTTCAGGGTGATACCGCTAATAGTTTTAGAGATATAGAATGACGGTGAAATAATTCGCACAGCCGCCATATTGACGTTATGTAAACAATTGAACGAAGTTAGATGTCGGTGCATTACAATATGTATAAACATATACAGTACCAAGTTTTATTGCGTTTGGTTGGTTAAATCGCGAGAAACGTCGATTTAAAAGTTGCAAATTTGCTTGGCCGCTATGTTGGTTTTGTAGTTACCAGGTTTTCAAATGTCACATAGGTGAACTTCAAGTAGTTCCTTGTATCACCGTAAAATATTCCAGGCTAATATCGGTAATAGTTTCAGAGATATTGATTGCTGGTAAAATATTTCGCACAGCCGCCATGTTGGATTGGCGAGACGTAACAAAATTTGAAGGGCACGATCGGGGTTGTCCGGAATAGTACTATGAACTTACCGAGTTTCATTGAAATCGCTCCAGCCGTTTAAAAGTTATTAGGGGGGACACACACCATCACACACGCACACACAGACAGACACACGGACAAAAGGTGATCATAAGCCTTTTTTTTTTCATAAAAATAAAATAGGCTAAAAAATAAGGTGGGCACTAAGGAAAACACAGAACTGTAATTAAGTAATTGAATCGGGAGGTAACTTCATTAAAACACAACTTACATACACTGCAACGTCAGGACAAATCCGATGTCCAAATATCGAAGCTCAAGAGTGTAGCGGATCGTGGGGAACTTGAAAGCTAATTTCTTACTTGAACAAATTAAAACTTTCACGAAACGAAGTTGGAAATTCAATGAAACAATAATCATAATATGTGTATTGCTCTCTAATAAATCACCGTCCACTTACCGCCTACTGCGAGACAAAACTATTCTAATAAATCACCGTTCACTTATCGCCTACTGCGAGACAAAACTATTCTAATAAATCACCGTTCACTTATCGCCTACTGCGATACAAAAATATTCTAATAAATCACCGTCCACTTACCGCCTACTGCGAGACAAAACTATTCTAATAAATCACCGTTCACTTATCGCCTACTGCGAGACAAAACTATTCTAATAAATCACCGTTCACTTATCGCCTACTGCGAGACAAAACTATTCTAACAAGTAGTTCCGTGAAGAACTATACAGCCTATTTTCATATATCCTACTTATGTTAATTGCCACTATCAACATACACAATTTCTGTTTGATTGCTGTAATAGATTCGTAGATATTAAGAACCGACTAAATATTTCGGATGGTCGCCATGTTGGATTTTATATATGTAGGTCCTAGAGTTATGTACTGTTACATGCAGATTGTTGTGAACGTTGTACCAATTTTGCAAATCGGTACATGTTCATCTTATCTTCGAGACGCAGCTGGAGCTCCAGGTCTGGGCAGATTCTCATGAGAAAATACACCAGCCCCCTTCTGAGAATTCGATTCACCAAGTTGGCACCTGGCTACTGCTGAAATGGGATCGCCTAGCCCTTCCTGCCAGGATTTGTGCCTTTGTGTGTGCTGTCACCTAAAGATTTATCGTAAATGGAAAAGAGGGATAAGTCAAGCTTTGATCCGTGAACTTTTGAAAGGTGAACATTTACTGTCAGCTTCGTTCGCCAAGCTCTTATTCTGAGAAAGATCTTACAAAGGACATTGTGTAACACCTCGACTCCTAGAAGGTTTCTACGCAGTAACCTGTATGGGCTGATATTCTATAGTACCCACTCAAGACCTTGAACCCTGGCTTTGTTTTGGCCGGTTGTGCAACTAGTCGCAGTTGGTACTACTGGAGGTTTGTGGTGGGGGATACGCGGATATACAAGGGTGGAATCGGTGACTCAAGAGAACAGTACGAGACGAAGGTTGGTGACGGAAGGACTCAAAAGCGATCGCCTCCGGGGGAACTAACAGCCAGTTCCTCCGGAGGGCTGAAATAAAGCAGGTGGTATGAACCTTTGGTTAGAAGGGGCAACCTTTCGGTGGAACACTAAACTGTGTCATTTTGCTATGTCGTTAAGGCCATGTGACGATGGACCGTATTTTGAGCGGACTGACATTATTATTTTTAGTATGTAATATTTTGGAAGGGTTTGTACAATTTGGGTGGTACCTTTATATGTAATTACTGCAGGGTGGATTATTATTATCCTATTTCCGGTCAGCTGGATGGGACCCTCGTGGTTTTAACTTTGGTCAGAAAGGCTGCTGAAGACGTTAAATCAAAAGCAGGCTTTCGGACCGCCTTAGTCGTATTAAACGGCTCTTAAATTACTTATGTAACTTTGTTTTGGAAGTGGCACAGAGTCTAACTTCATGTTATTATTCCATTAGTTTTGTCGTCAGGGGAACCATTCTAATCAATTTCATTTCTATCACAAATGTAGATGCGTGTAATCTTGCCACCCGGGCAAGTGCCTGGTTAGTTTAGGTTAAGTGATTCATTGGTGTTTTAATTAGATCATATTTGTCAGTTAGTTAATTAAGTGGTGGAAGGCTGTCTCTTGTAATTGTTTTATTTTACTGCTCAATACATGTTAGCTTATTTCGATTTGTCATGTTATTTATTGCATGAAGTCACTAGGAAGATTATTCCCCTTTTCTTCTTCATCTTTGGTAGGGTCAATTTAATATGGCCTGCTGAGGTACGCATCCAGCGCTCCACCCAACAAGCTGGTCTTGACACATGCTTCGTCCCGCCTTATCTTTTCTCCTAATTCAAATCGGGGATGTTCTTGAATACCAAGCAAATCGGAACATTCACTCCTAGGTTTTATTTGCTGTGAACTCAGCTGACCTAGTGAGTAATTAAATTAGCCTTTTCATGTGTTTTTTATTATTAATTCTGGGTGTGGTAATGTCATGTGATCATTCATTTTGATATGCTAATATTATTATTATTATTATTATTATCTTTTTGGCTAATAAACAGGGTAAGGGGGGGATGAGGCTACTGTTACAATGGTAGCAGAGAGCATGGTTTTGCTCTGTGATCTTGCCATTAGTAAACAATCCTTCCTATTGACTGATTGCAGTAATTAATTAAAATTAAATTCAGTAACTTAATTAATGTAGATTGGGCCCTCCATACTACTAATCTTTTCTCCAATAGGTAGGCTAGTAATTAGAGCAGAACCTAATACATGTTGTGATTTGATTTCATGTAAAATAACCGCTGTGTACACCGAAGACCAAATGAACAATTCTGTCGTCAGCTGTTAAGACGAGCAGATAGCCGAAAGTGGCGATCACGTGCGCTGGACGGAAGTCAGGACTGACGGGAGAGTAATGGCCGTGCTGCGTTGCCAGATTGACGAGTTGACCGGCCAAAGGAATTTCACACGTGGTGAGTTTTGATATGCTGTTTGTATGGTTTTGGGGGGGTTGTATATTCATTCTGTTCTTGTAGGAAATAGTCCAGCTCAATTTTACTGCGCCTGTGTTAAATCTACACCTCGGGAAGTGTTGTTTTGACAAATTGTGTCACGTGTTTAGAAAGAATAAAGTTTTGTCTGATTGGAAGTAGTTTTGGTAAAATTTAAATTAGTGACGTTTTAAATTCTCTTGAAAATAGGCTGAAATTGATAAACTTGTATTTCCAGTAAGAATAACTTAGTCTCTGTTTTGATGTGCGTTTAGTGCACGCCTGTTGAATCGCGTAGTGATTTTGAACCATCATGGCGGCGACTGTGACCAAGTTATTATTTTATGCAACTGATATCAGTAAAAATGTGAATTGCGTGTGTGGATTTATCATCAGCAGGTTCCTTGGGGTAAATCTGTAATTATTCTTAATAATTGTTAGTGATGTAGGGCTGAAATTCTGCGATTCGCTGTGCATAATACGTGTGGGGTGTAATTGGTAGTGATCAGCTGTTCATTAGGCCAAACATTTCAAGTTTTGTTGTCATTTCTTCAGCTGGGGGTTAATTATTTCGCTGTTGGTAGTTCTGTCAAATTAAATTGGACCGTGAGAGTATTAAAATTTGGTATTGTCAACTTATTCTGCGTTAAATTAATTCTGGAAAATGGTCGAATTGCTGTCTATATGTACGTTCGGTAATTGTGTTTTGAATGATGTTAAGTGTCGAATTGCGTGTGTGCTAATTCAGTATAAATGAATCAGGTGAGTGTTTATGTATGTATGATTTATGTTTAAGTTTGCTTAGTAATTGGGGGGAGAGTAAATAGTCTTGTTGTGACATGGGGATTTTAAGGTTAGATTGTCATCTAAATTGGTCAAGTATTAAATGGCTTTAATATTCAGTATCTTAGTGTGTTTTTCGTTGAGTGACTTACTAAGTGGGATATTTCTGGGAGGCAGTCACCTTCACGTCGCATCTCATTTAGGGTGTAAATAAATATTTTCCCCCGATTCGTGTCTTTCGTTTTAGGACGTTTTTTTTTACGATGTAAGGAGAACTGTGATTTCAGGGCTACAACTTTGGGTTGTTTTATCAGGTCCTTATGTGAGTTGATACTCCGTTGGCGTTATAGTGTCTTGACGATCCGAATACTAACATACTGATGTAAATGGGGAATTTTAGGGTTGTCCAGGGAAGGGAACACGTATGTCTGGTGCATGCATGAATGTATTTCTGTGGTTGATTGTGTTCAGGATGAAAGAGTGTGTGTGATGCGATTTTTATTGCTGCCCTGACTAGGAATCGAACTGGTGTTCTTTGGTGGTCAAAATTGTATTTATTTTCTTTTGTAATCCTTCAGTTTTTTTAAATCCTGCTGATTGAATGAAAGTCATGTGTGAATGAATTGATGTAGGTTTGCAATTTGAATTTGGGTGGGAGTAATTGAGGCCTAATTGCCAGTAACGTAAAATGGATTATTATTGATTTTATATTAGTTGTATTAGTTGTATTTTGAAAATGGACCTATTATGCAGATGTGCTTCGTATGGGGATCTACTGTCAGGAGTCCATTTAATTTGGGGTGTGAGTACCATCTTGATTGGGCCCAGGCAGGGTGTATATAGTATTTGCCCGAGTCGAGTGACTGGAGCTATGGGGCTTCGTTATCTCGGTGAAAGGCGAATTTTTTTTGGGGTATTTAGAGGCCACTCGTCCAGTTTGTATGGGGAGTCGAGCCACGATTGGTGAGCTGGCGGTAAGTGTTTCTATACCATGGGGTATTTTGTGTTCATGATATTTGTACGATTGCTAATTTGCATAATTGAAAGTAACGGGTTATTGTAGTGGGTGGTAAAATCTTATAATGAGATGTTTGAGAAGGATGTGTGATGGATGATGGATGAATGTTAGGAACTGGAGTCCTGTGTTCGAGTTCCAGTGATGAAGTTGCTAGCTCTGGAAATACTTGTTGATTTTGGTACATATATAAAAAAAAATTATTTGGTAGTTCGGTTGGTGAAAGTTTTCCTTTAGGGAGATATCCTGCGGTGGCATGCTGAGCTGTCGTTGTATGTCAGCTGCTGTGTTCACTAGTCTGATTTTGAGATTTTTGGGAGGTTGCAATGCTTCGTTTGCGATGGCATTGAAATAGGCTGGTTCGTTAGTTATTCATAACTTGCAGTTTCTTGCTGTTAGGCGGCTAGGTTATTTCTATCGTGGTCGCATTTCTGAAGGGTTGTAGGTTCGTGAGATTTCATGTAGACTCCCGTTAGCTTGGGTGTGTTCACTTCACAATCAGCTGTTGTAGGCGTTCATGCATATTTTGATATTTTGATTCTGGAGTTTTCACTTGGGGGTGCTTCAGTGCATTAGTTGGTTAGTTATTTATAACTTGCAGCCTTGATCTGTTAGACCGCTGGGGTATCTGTTGTAGTCTCGACTCTGAAAAGTTCTGGGTTCGTTAAAATTTCAAGTAGCCCCGTCATCTTGGGTGTGTGTGAGTTCGGCTGTTGCTACCGGATGTTCTGATTGATTGTGAGCCCTCGTGACAGTAGTGTCCTGGGTAGTTACTGGAGTAATCATCTTTGGTGGTAAAAATAATTTAAATTCTCTGAGTAATAGAGTGTTGGTAGTTTGGCAGTTTTTTTTGGGGCGAGGTTCCAATGTGGTTTGGTGAGAGCTGGATTTATGGATTTATTTTGAAGATTTTAATTGCTTCGTGCCTTTTGAGATGTAACATCTGTCACTTCTGTGATTTGTAATTCTGAATAAATTAGTTTTGATATTCTGGGAGGAATTTTATTGGCGTTAGAATTTGGGGAGATACAGACACGTGTTGTTAGTCAAGGAGGTTGTGAATTTTGAGTTTTTAAGTAGCTTCGTGAAGTTAATGTTTTAAGAAAGTTTTGATGACAGTGGTGAGTTGAAGCATCATGGGTTCGATTTGAGTGTGGTCATAAAGTGTCACCCGGTATTTGGATGGTGAATATTAATGGTAGGTGACACACGTTGTTAGTTGGAGACGTCTGTAGTCTGTGGCAACGCCACGTAGAGAAATTTTCGGGGTTGTGATTGTCTGTGTTGTGTGATTGGAAGGTGAACCACGCGCACTAGGGTGTGTGTGACGTTTGGTGGGTGCCCTACCTTGTGTCGAATGTGCATTTATGTTTTGGTAATGTGTTGTACTGTCATCTTCTGAGGCGGCCATGCCTTTGTGGGGGAAGATGTTAATTACCCTCTGTGGGGTCGTGTGTTGATCCGGAGGGGGAGCTCAGGTACCGAGCTGATTTTGTCGTGATGGCCAGGGTTTGGTGGCGCAAGAGTGATGTTCCTCCCGGTGTCATAAGGGAGAGGACCTGTCATGTGAAGGACAGGGTGGTGTTTGTTTATGTAGTGTGTGAATGACAGTGCATACTGTTTTAATAATTCACGTCAGGTTATGAACTGCAGTCCTCGTGCTGTTTTCCTGGTTCGCTAGTTGTCCTATGGAATTTAGGGTTATTCATGTTTTGTGTTGTCACCGGGAACATTGCCCGTTGGCAGATATGGAGTGGGAGAAATATCGGGGTGACAGCCCGATGGAATTAGGGCATTCTTATTATTAAAGTGTGAATGTGTGTGTGAATTATGTGGGTGACGTGGTTTTTCCTTGTTTTGTTTGTCTTGCTGCTAGTGTGCTTGTGTGATAGGATGTTGTGGTCTCTGTTCCTCCTGTCCTTGGAGGCCACTGAGGGCAGTGTGGGTCAGGAACATGTAAAATTGAGCAAGACATGTAATTTGTGTTTGTGTGCATATCAAAACGAGCTCTGTGTGATGCCTTCGGTGCGGTAGGTAATTTTGTAATGTATTAACTTGAGCGGTGTCACGGGAGGTATAGTAAATGTAGTTCTGATGGAATGCCCCGTGCGGCATGTTAATGTAATTGTCATTGTGAATTTTGGAAATAGTTACGTGCTGTCCTGATTTCGTGAAGTCGCAGAAAAATGGTCCTTCGGTTTTGTTAAAGTAAATTCATTTTGAAAAATTGTTTAAAATTTTTGGTGGGCAAGTTTGTAGGTGCCTTTGATTTGCATATTCTAAAGAAAAATTCTGGGTTCTGTACACCTAAGTTAAATTTTAGTTATTCTTGCTAAGTATTGTAGTGAACTTTCAATTAAGCTTGTTAACGTCAGTCATATCGTATAGTTGGTTGCCCCTTTCGTGTGTTTTTCGTACTTCAGTGGACCTTTAATTATGCCCTGGACACTATCTCTTTGCGCAGAACCTTGTTTGAAGCATCAAGTATCCCTTGTGATTTGAAAGACTCTTAAGTGAACTTCGATGGCACACTAATGCTTCGAGTGATGTTTTTTTTTATCCTTCCCGGGATAACTTCAGCTGTTATGGGCTGGTTGGCTGGCCTGGAACGATTGTTCCCTCTAAGGGAACTGTATTTGGACCATACGCTGCTGTTCTGATGTGTGTTTCAGCGGTCACTATGTGGGACGTGTACTACCAATCTGGGCCCAGTTTGGAGGTATCATCTAGGTCCCATGGCATCATTCTACCCGAGGAGATCTACTTCAAGGTCCGCTGGCGGAGATTGGAGTAGCCTCGTCAGCTGCCAAGAGACCAGCTGGACACCATCACCCTGTTCATCATCTCCCCATCGTCTTCCTTTGGAGGAGGAGGATGTACCAATTTTGCAAATCGGTACATGTTCATCTTATCTTCGAGACGCAGCTGGAGCTCCAGGTCTGGGCAGATTCTCATGAGAAAATACACCAGCCCCCTTCTGAGAATTCGATTCACCAAGTTGGCACCTGGCTACTGCTGAAATGGGATCGCCTAGCCCTTCCTGCCAGGATTTGTGCCTTTGTGTGTGCTGTCACCTAAAGATTTATCGTAAATGGAAAAGAGGGATAAGTCAAGCTTTGATCCGTGAACTTTTGAAAGGTGAACATTTACTGTCAGCTTCGTTCGCCAAGCTCTTATTCTGAGAAAGATCTTACAAAGGACATTGTGTAACACCTCGACTCCTAGAAGGTTTCTACGTAGTAACCTGTATGGGCTGATATTCTATAGTACCCACTCAAGACCTTGAACCCTGGCTTTGTTTTGGCCGGTTGTGCAACTAGTCGCAGTTGGTACTACTGGAGGTTTGTGGTGGGGGATACGCGGATATACAAGGGTGGAATCGGTGACTCAAGAGAACAGTACGAGACGAAGGTTGGTGACGGAAGGACTCAAAAGCGATCGCCTCCGGGGGAACTAACAGCCAGTTCCTCCGGAGGGCTGAAATAAAGCAGGTGGTATGAACCTTTGGTTAGAAGGGGCAACCTTTCGGTGGAACACTAAACTGTGTCATTTTGCTATGTCGTTAAGGCCATGTGACGATGGACCGTATTTTGAGCGGACTGACATTATTATTTTTAGTATGTAATATTTTGGAAGGGTTTGTACAATTTGGGTGGTACCTTTATATGTAATTACTGCAGGGTGGATTATTATTATCCTATTTCCGGTCAGCTGGATGGGACCCTCGTGGTTTTAACTTTGGTCAGAAAGGCTGCTGAAGACGTTAAATCAAAAGCAGGCTTTCGGACCGCCTTAGTCGTATTAAACGGCTCTTAAATTACTTATGTAACTTTGTTTTGGAAGTGGCACAGAGTCTAACTTCATGTTATTATTCCATTAGTTTTGTCGTCAGGGGAACCATTCTAATCAATTTCATTTCTATCACAAATGTAGATGCGTGTAATCTTGCCACCCGGGCAAGTGCCTGGTTAGTTTAGGTTAAGTGATTCATTGGTGTTTTAATTAGATCATATTTGTCAGTTAGTTAATTAAGTGGTGGAAGGCTGTCTCTTGTAATTGTTTTATTTTACTGCTCAATACATGTTAGCTTATTTCGATTTGTCATGTTATTTATTGCATGAAGTCACTAGGAAGATTATTCCCCTTTTCTTCTTCATCTTTGGCAGGGTCAATTTAATATGGCCTGCTGAGGTACGCATCCAGCGCTCCACCCAACAAGCTGGTCTTGACACATGCTTCGTCCCGCCTTATCTTTTCTCCTAATTCAAATCGGGGATGTTCTTGAATACCAAGCAAATCGGAACATTCACTCCTAGGTTTTATTTGCTGTGAACTCAGCTGACCTAGTGAGTAATTAAATTAGCCTTTTCATGTGTTTTTTTATTATTAATTCTGGGTGTGGTAATGTCATGTGATCATTCATTTTGATATGCTAATATTATTATTATTATTATTATTATCTTTTTGGCTAATAAACAGGGTAAGGGGGGGATGAGGCTACTGTTACAAACGTGTAGTATTCAAACTTCAATCGCATAATTAGGACACAAGAAAACACAAAGAGATTTTAAAATTTTTCACAGCTGCCATCTTGAGGTTATGGAAACAACTGATATAAATTAAATGCCAGTGGATTAACATTCGTATAAGGATTTACTGTACCAAGTTTCACTGCACTCGGATGGTTAAATTGCGAGAAACGTTCATGTGAATATTTATAATTCGCATCACCGCCCCTATGAACATTAAAAAATGCAGTTTGTTGCTAAAATAGATTCGTAGATATTCAGTATCGTCTAAATATTTCGGATGGTCGCCATGTTGGATTGTTAAATGTGTAGGCCATAGAGTCATGTAGCATTAAAGGAAAATTATTGCGTAGGTTCATTATTCAAACTTTCACTTCGATAGCATGACTACATCACAAGAAATAAAAACTTAATTTTAAAATTCGCACTGCCGCCATCTTGAGGTTATGTAAACAATTGAACTAATTTAGATACCAGTGGATTACAATGTGTATAAATATTTCCTGTACCAGGTTTAAGTGCGCTTGGAACATTAAATCGCGAGAAAGGTCTATTTAAAATTTTCAAATTCGCTTGGCCGCCATGTTCGTTTTGTAGTTAACCGGTTTTTGAAAGTCTTATAGATGGACTTCCAGTAGTGCCCTTTATCTCCGTACAAAATTTTAGGGAGATACCGCTAACAGTTTGAGAGATATAGAATACCGGTGAAATATTTCGCACATCCGCCATCTTGTGATTATGTAAACAATTGAACGAAGTTAGATGTCGGTGCATTACAATGTATATAAACATATACTGTACCATGTTTCATTGCGTTTGGTTGGTCAAATCACGAGAAACGTCTATTTAAAAGTTGCAAATTCGCTTGGCCGCCATGTTGGTTTTGTAGTTACCAGGTTTTCAAAAGTCACATAAGTGAACTTACAGTAGTTCCCTCTATCACCATAGAAAATGTCAGGGTAATATCTGTAATAGTTTCTGAGATATTGAATGCTGGTGAAATATTTCGCACAGCCGCCATGTTGGATTGGTGAGACGTAACAAAATTTGAAGGGCACGGTCGAGGTCGCCGGGAATAGTGCTATGAACTTTCCGAGTTTCATTGAAATCGCTCCTGTCGTTTAGATTTTATTAGGGGGGGACACACACACGAATCACACACACACACACGTACACACACACACGGACAAAAGGTGATCTCATAAACCTATTTTTTCAAAATTGAAAATAGGCTAATAAATCACCGTCCACTTACCGCCTACTGCGAGACAAAACTATTCTAATAAATCACCGTTCACTTATCGCCTACTGCGAGACAAAACTATTCTAATAAATCACCGTCCACTTATCGCCTACTGCGAGACAAAACTATTCTAATAAATCACCGTCCACTTACCGCTTACTGCGAGACAAAACTATTCTAATAAATCACCGTTTACTTACCGCCTACTGCGAGACAAAACTATTCTAATAAATCACCGTTCACTTACCGCCTACTGCGAGACAAAACTATTCTAATAAATCACCGTCCACTTACCGCCTACTGCGAGACAAAACTATTCTAATAAATCACCGTCTACTTACCGCCTACTGCGAGACAAAACTATTCTAATAAATCACCGTCCACTTACCGTCTACTGCGAGACAAAACTATTCTAATAAATCACCGTCCACTTACCGCCTACTGCGAGACAAAACTATTCTAATAAATCACCGTCCACTTACCGCCTACTGCGAGACAAAACTATTCTAATAAATCACCGTCCACTTACCGCCTACTGCGAGACAAAACTATTCTAATAAATCACCGTCCACTTACCGCCTACTGCGAGACCAAACTATTTTAATAAATCACCGTCCACTTACCGCCTACTGCGAGACAAAACTATTCTAATAAATCACCGTCCACTTATCGCCTACTGCGAGACAAAAATATTCTAATAAATCACCGTCCACTTATCGCCTACTGCGATACAAAAATATTCTAATAAATCACCGTCCACTTATGGCCTACTGCGATACAAAAATATTCTAATAAATCACCGTCCACTTATCGCCTACTGCGAGACAAAGATATTCTAATAAATCACCGTCCACTTACCGCCTACTGCGAGACAAAACTATTCTAATAAATCACCGTCCACTTACCGCCTACTGCGAGACAAAACTATTCTAATAAATCACCGTCCACTTACCGCCTACTGCGAGACAAAACTATTCTAATAAATCACCGTCCACTTACCGCCTACTGCGAGACAAAGATATTCTAATAAATCACCGTCCACTTACCGCCTACTGCGATACAAAAATATTCTAATAAATCGCCGTCCACTTATCGCCTACTGCGAGACAAAAATATTCTAATAAATCACCGTCCACTTATCGCCTACTGCGAGACAAAGATATTCTAATAAATCACCGTCCACTTACCGCCTACTGCGAGACAAAACTATTCTAATAAATCACCGTCCACTTATCGCCTACTGCGAGACAAAAATATTCTAATAAATCACCGTCCACTTATCGCCTACTGCGAGACAAGGATATTCTAATAAATCACCGTCCACTTACCGCCTACTGCGAGACAAAGATATTCTAATAAATCACCGTCCACTTACCGCCTACTGCGAGACAAAACTATTCTAATAAATCACCGTCCACGTATCGCCTACTGCGAGACAAAGATATTCTAATAAATCACCGTCCACTTATCGCCTACTGCGATACAAAAATATTCTAATAAATCACGGTCCACTTATCGCCTACTGCGAGACAAAAATATTCTAATAAATCACCGTCCACATATCGCCTACTGCGAGACAAAAATAATCTAATAAATCACCGTCCACTTATCGCCTACTGCGAGACAAAAATATTCTAATAAATCACCGTCCACTTACCGCCTACTGCGAGACAAAACTATTCTAATAAATCACCGTCCACTTACCGCCTACTGCGAGACAAAACTATTCTTATAAATCACCGTCCACTTGCCGCCTACTGCGAGACAAAACTATTCTAATAAATCACCGTCCACTTACCGCCTACTGCGAGACAAAACTATTCTAATAAATCACCGTCCACTTACCGCCTACTGCGAGACAAAACTATTCTAATAAATCACCGTCCACTTACCGCCTACTGCGAGACAAAACTATTCTAATAAATCACCGTCCACTTACCGTCTACTGCGAGACAAGGATATTCTAATAAATCACCGTCCACTTACCGCCTACTGCGAGACAAAACTATTCTAATAAATCACCGTCCACTTACCGCCTACTGCGAGACAAAACTATTCTAATAAATCACCGTCCACTTACCGCCTACTGCGAGACAAAACTATTCTAATAAATCACCGTCCACTTACCGCCTACTGCGAGATAAGAATATTTTACAACTTCCTCATCCACGAACCTTGCGAACTTACGTTGGTTACACGAACGGAAAGGCGGGTGCACGTCATTTGCAAAAGCTAGGTAGTCAACTGAAGAACAGTCGCTAACTCACGATAATGAGAAGGTTGGTTCATTAAACATTGATGAAATGGCCATAAAGTTGGCCTACAAACTATTGTATGACAAGAATTTAGACCCTTTCTCGGCATTAGTACCGGTAATATTGAGAAAGATGGATTTGGAATCGAACATAAATTGGCTAATAAATTATAAATAAACTGTACTTTTCAAGGGCCTGTCATCCTTCTACAAGATACCAGGATACAGATTCAAAGTTATCCCTATAATAAGACGAGACTTACGAAGGAAACGTATCAAGCTTTGGTGCTAACAATTTCATCGACCATCTGCATACGATTTCCATTATGCGATTACGCGGAATCTCCCAAGTGACGATGTAGAACTGCTCTTCAGTCACCTGAGAAATAAGGGAGGTACCGTAACAATGGCATGACGGCCGTGAGACCATGTCTGCATACCATCGAGTCAACACTTCGCACAGGAATTGTCGCATCTCCTATAAGTATTAATAATGGAAGATGCAGTCGCAGCAGGCGCCTTGACCCAAGGTTAGTAGAAGAGAGGTTGGCTCGTAACTTGCCTTCCGCTGGCAGTAGGGTGGGGGTACGCGTCATCGGGCCTGCGAGAGTCACCCCAGTCTCCATTTACAGAGTGGACATAGGAAACTACGTGTGTTATTTGCTTGTTTGTTAATACAGTATTTATTTTGTTCAAGATATGAATTGTGTCACGTGGTGTATTATACATTAATAAACAGGTGAATAATATGTAAATTAATTACATCAGATTACTATGGAATCTATCTTTGCATATTCTAGCCCATGGGTAAGTTGTTTCTTAAGATGTGTTTTCTTTTCTTTCAGTTGTTTAAGATGCCGGGGAAAATTTGCAGTGTTGCAATCTGCAAAAGTAATTCGGAAATTGTTAAGAAAACGGGAGAAAAATAACTTTCTTCAGATTTCCCAAGGATGCTAATCGTAGGAAAACGTGGGTGCAGAAATGACAAAGGAAAGATAAATTCTATCCGAATAACAAACGAATTTGCAGCAAACATTTCATACCAAGTGATTTTGAAGACGAAATTCGAGCTCGACTGACACATACTCACCCTAGAATATTAAAAAATACGCCAATACCTTCTTTAAATGTATTGCCTCAAACACAGAGCCAAGACACAACATCACGTACAGAACGCTCCCAGAAAAAGAAAACAAAGAGTTACTGAACGAAATATTGGATTCGACATTTTCCAGTGACAATGATGCCGTCGTCAATGACGTCAATGTCAATGATACTGACACAAAAAATGACGATCTTCTCATTAAATACAACGCATTACTTGAAGGGACCAAAAAAATGAAGGAAAATATGCAACACTTAGAGACTAGAGCAAACTGTTTGAAATCAAGAAATGTGGAATTTGACACTTCAATTCAGCAGTATGAATGTGGTTTTGACAAGAAAATTAAAGATACGCTTAAAGATTTATTGACACCAAATCAAGTCGACATTGTTAGCAAACAGAAAACAAAGGCAAGATGGAAAAACGAGGAAATAGCGAAGGCATTTACCTTAAGATATTTAAGCTTCCGAGCGTACAAGTATACCAGAGTCACGCTGAAATATCCATTACCTGGATTATCAACTTTGAAGCGCTGGGCAGGCAATGTTGAATTACGAAACGGTTTATTGAAAAACGTAATAAAAGTAATGAAAATTAGTGGACAAAAGAAGAATGGTCGAGAGGGAGTCACTGTTCTTTCTTTCGACGAAATGAAAGTGTCATCACTCTATGAATATGATGCTAAAACAGACGAAGTCGTGGGCCCACATACATACATGCAAGTGGTAATGGCAAGATGGTTATTTCAGAACTGGAAGCAACCTGTGTACATTAATTTCGATAAGAATATGTCGAAAGACATTATAAATCAAGTGGTTATGTCACTACATAATATTGAATACGATGTAGTTTCGGACTTTGGCGGGGGGAATATGGCACTGTGGAAGGAACTCGGTATTACCATTGAAACTACACACTACGTGCATCCGATGACAGATTTAAAAAACCTAATTTTTCGCAGACGCACCTCACCTGCTTCAATTAATTCCTAATGTGATTGGCGAAAGTGAGAATGACATTCCGCGGGGTCACCAATATCGTGGTGCTGTTATCAGTGACAGTTTTGCTGACTCTGAGAGTGGCGAAAATGAAGACAAACGTGCAGGCACCAATGGACAGCAATGACAGCATTATAAATAATAATGCAGTGCTTAGTGAAGCAATGGGGATAGGTGGATCTGCGCCTGTTGGAGATATAGTCGGCTGTGAGTATGTTTGTATATATCAGTTTTATTATGTTGAAGGAGGTGTATAATTAAATTAGTCATGTAATTAAGCGTTCAGCATCATCTATTATTCACAACAATTCATTAGTTGACACTCTGAAATGGCTGCTACCCTTAAAAATATTATTTACTGAGCTCGTAATGCGCTACGGACTAACGACTGATTCAAACGCAGCAGGCCCGTGACGTGTTCCCGCGCGCTCTCCCATTGGCCGAGAGTTATGAGCCAACCTGTATTCTACAAACCTTGGCCTTGACCAAGTTTCTGAAGCCTGAAGGTTCGCGGAAGTTGCATAACCTAGCCAGTGCTACATAAACACTCCGGCTTCTGGTACATATCTTGCAGATTCTTAAAAGCTCTATTCATGGTAAGAATGTGGGGCATGTAGCCTATAAAAACATTATGATTTACATTAACCATATTTTAGAATTGAAGTCTCTTTGTTTTCAGAAAAAAAAACGACGTCTTGCATTTCAATTGCAATAGTAGCGGGGTTTCTTGTAGGAGTGGCAGAAGAGTTGCGAAAGTTTCACTAATATTTTAACTAGCATGCTTTCAGAGTACACAAAATGTGAAATGCGTATTGACAATTCACTCTCCGTAGTTAAGCTGCAACATTTATTAAGGCCACTTCTAAAGATGATGATGATAATTGTTGCTTTAAGCGGCCTAACATCTTGGTTATCGGTCCCCACTTTTAAAGAATAGTGGTGTGAACCACAAGAGTAGTAGCAGAACGTCTCTGAATCTAAGAATTAAGCCACTCACAGAAAGATTCTTAAAGTGAAGTGAAATACAGCCAAGAATGAGCCGTATTCTTCATTTGGGGAAACTAGTGAAAAACAGGCAAGCAGTATTAAGAAAACATGTGCTAAGTGTATTTGAGTTGAGTCAACAGCAGACAACTAGGGCGCCGAACCGCGATCCTAGTGGCGTAAAATGGAACTACCAGTTTGGCGTTCCAAGTCTCGACTCTATTTCCAGGCCTTGAGTATAACGTAGGCCACGTTCAAACTACAGTACACCATCCAATCCCATCTCACAATGTGTATACCCTATGTCAAAACAAGTTAGCGATAAACGTTGTGTACAAAGCGATGGTATCTCCAGCTTGCCAAGGTTTTTTTTTTTTTTTTTTTAGCGTATGGCTTTTAGTGCCGGGAGTGTCCGAGGACATGTTCGGCTTGCCAGAGTTTGTAGCTGCTTCTATGCGGACACCCATGGGGTGAGCTACAAGTACCGTCGCGTGTGGAGTGTTGTTTGGGGAGGAAAGTTTGAATGTAAGGGCGAGGAATTGGAAGGTAGCGGCTGTGGCCTATAGTTAAGGACCAACCCCGGAATTTGCCTGGAAGGAAGATGAGAAGATGCCGGCGGAGGGATTCGAACTTCCTCGCCTCCCGGATGTGAGAGGCTGCCTGCAGCCATGCCGTAATGACCACGGCTAACTCACCCGGTTGCCTAGGGTCATTACAGTTTAAAAGAATTAATGTCTATGTCTATTACACCAAAGAATTTTGTACATATATTTTGTAAAGCATGACTTTATGTATTATCCTTCCCCATAGATGGTGATCCTATTTGTGTGTGCATACTATTTCGTAATAAAGATAGATTGTAAACGTTTACGATGTGTATTATTACTCGCTAAACATACTTCCGCTTCCACGCTCCTTTACCTCCAACTAAACATCTTTTCTCAAGTCTCGTCGGTAGTTCAGTGTATAAGAAGTTTGTTGATAAATCTATCATGGGCAGTGTATGTGAGCAGGTTCAAATCCCACCCTTTCCAAAGCAATCAAAAACACAAATTGAGCATCGTATGAGACTTTTGTAAGCCTTTAACATCTAGCATCAAAATTAAAAATTATCTGAGGGATCTAGGGTATCTGTGGGAAATTTCATCGTATCCCTAAAAATATTTCCCCTCCTCCTCCTGTCTCTCTCACAGGATAGAACCAAAATGGCTCGTCCTCTTTCTCTCTCCTCCCGCCATCACATTGAGCGTTTAGAGCATCATCTCGTGATGTCATGCCCTGTTCCAAAACAAAAGAACCTGTTTGTAAAGACCGGTCGATATCAAACAACACCAACAACCACCAGCTGCAGCTCCAACCACGAGGAAAGTTCTACACACGCAAGAGGACGTTTACGTTATCACGTTGGTCACAACCAAGAACAACGCGCCAACATTCAAATCAAGGGAGTACTAGGGAAATTGTGACCCATCTCGGGACATTTCCATGGCCGAAATCAAGCAACAACGACAACCAGCTGCAACGCCAACGACGAGGAAAGTTCTACACTCGCAAGAGAACGTTCACGTTGGCACGTTGGTCACAACCAACAACAACGCACCAACATTCAAATCTAGAGAATTATAGGGTAATTGTGACCCACCTAAGGATATTTCAAAAACACCAAGAGGAATTCCCTACGCCACGCCGTCACGGAATTCCCATGTTACGTCAGCAGTTCCCAGAATTCAATGCGCCATTCCCAGTAACCGGTGACGTCATCTTTCGTGGGCCACGTTCCAGTAACACGGCCAACGAGAAAGACAGGCTATGGCACGTAAACCAAATCCTTTTGTGACGTAGGCTAGGCCTATGTAGTGCTTGATGGTGCTTGTACGGTTTTGATATATTTTTTATATTATTAATCACATAGGCTTAAAATTACCAACACAAAAATAAATGACACTGCACTGGGGTGCCTATGGCACATGTACAAGAACAGGAAGTAAATGGCATTCAACACCGAAAAGAAAAATCACTTTGGAAGTTTAAAAAGTATATAGACACTTAGAGAAAGCAGGTTCACGTGTCTTGTTAGAGGTGTAATTCCAACGTTCTCGCCGTAGAAACTGGATGCAGGCTGGCAGATTGAGGTGCTGGGGGATACACAATACGTAGTGGATCAGTGCTGCCAAAAGCCATATGACCGCTGCGCGCAGAGGCCTGGTACGACAGGTGTACTCCACTGATAGAAGGGTTTTCTTATTGGCACTGGTGAGGGGCAGTCTGGAGATTCGAGTGATAGTCTGGCATGTCCATTCCCATAGACTGGATGGTCCAGTACAAGCAGCGATACGATGTTCAAGTGTATCTAAAGATTTACAAATGTCACATGAGGGGGTCAGAATTCGGTTGTGACGAAACATTTTTTCTTTGGTGGGTATAACTTCATTCACGTAGTAGTAGAGTGTTTCCCGCCACTGTAATGGAATCCATTTATTGCGCATGTTTGACCATATTTGCGGCCAGAGCCAGTGCGGGTACTTGGTTTGAATGTGGGAAAGGGAGCTGGTAGTCACCTTGGCCACGGAATAGAGCTGACGTGTGGTAATGGCTCGGCCTGCATGTCGTAACGCTGGAGGAAGTTGATCTATGAAGCGCAGGGTGCGTTTGAGAGAGTGCAGTCACATGAGGGGGTCAGAGTTCGGTTGTGACGAAACATTTTTTCTTTGGTGGGTATAACTTCATTCACGTAGTAGTAGAGTGTTTCCCGCCACTGTAATGGAATCCATTTATTGCGCACGTTTGTCCATATTTGCGGCCAGAGCCAGTGCGGGTACTTGGTTTGAATGTGGGAAAGGGAGCTGGTAGTCACCTTGGCCACGGAATAGAGCTGACGTGTGGTAATGGCTCGGCCTGCATGTCGTAACGCTGGAGGAAGTTGATCTATGAAGCGCAGGGTGCGTTTGAGAGAGTGCAGTAGGGTAGCATTAAATTGGCTGGATCGTCGGTGGACGTGTTAAGTCGTGAAGAACCGCTTTGGCATACGTCTGGCGATCCGAGTGCTGCACTTTGATAATATTTCGGGCTAGAATCGCAGTGCATTTCCAATGTACAGATGTTAATCCCAGGCCACCAGTGGTCAAAGGTTGGTACAATTGAAGTCTGGCAACTGGATATGGTTTCCCTCGCCATAGGCAATAACCAATTGCAAGGTCAATCTTCTTAAGCACAATTTGGGGGGGGGGGGGGGGGGAGGATTTGTGCTGTGTACCAAACTTTACTGAGGATAAAAGTATTGAGGGTCCATACTTTTTGAAGAATAGTGAGATTCCGGGTGGCTTGTTCTAAGATGATCGCACGGGTTGTGTTTAGTATGCGATTCCAGTTGCGAGTAATCATATCACTAAAGTTGGATGAGAACGTGATGCCCAGTATTTTATGTTCTTGAACTACTGGTATCCATGTGTCGAGAGTAGGCCACGTTCCAAAGGGTAGGAGTGATGATTTGTTTATGTTGATGGTGGCTCTTGAGTGTACTTCATAGTTATGAATAAGATCTTGTAGAGTAGTTAAGTTTCGGCGACTACTTAATATGAGGGTTACATCATCCGCATATACTTGTAGGATGATCGATGTGGTTCCCAGGGAGACTCCAGGAAGCTGGGTCGTGACGTGTCTGATGAAGGGTTCCATACTCAAAGCAAAAAGTATTGTAGACAGAGGACAACCCTGTCTTATGGATTTCTGGATGACAATGTCCTTTGTGAGGAAACCATTCACTTGGATTTTTGAGGTGGCATGACTATTATATAGCATGCGCAGGGAGGCCATAAGTCTGGGTGGAAAGTTGAATCGTTGCAACACGGCCCATAGGTAAGAATGACGTACTCGGTCAAAAGCACGTTGAAAATCTATACTCACTAGGGCGGCCTCCGTAGCAGTCGTGTAGGACATATGCAAGAGAAAGCTTCGTAAGTCCGACAAACAATCAATGATGTTGGACTGTTTTAAAACACTGTATTGCTCCTGACTGAGGTTGTTTGGGAGAAAAAGCTTAATGCGCGTGGCGAGAAGACTCGAATATAACTTATAGTCGGTGTTCAAGAGCGTAATGGGGCGATAATCCGCCAGGGTTCTAGGTGCCCTGGTTTTCGGGACTAAAACAATGACTCCTTGTGCGAAAGCTGTGCCTTGCTCTGGGTGAGAGAGTAATTCCCGAAAAACAGACAATAAATCGTGTTTGATGTATGGCCAGAAGTGTTTATAGAACTCGAATGATAACCCATCGAGTCCTGGTGACTTATTATTTTTATTCGCGGATTTAATGGCGTTCTCCAGCTCGTGTTTCAGAACATCGCCGTCGAGTGTAGCTGCGTCTTCGATGCTAATGTGACGTTGCATGGGTCCGAGATAAGGCGCTAATGGTGGGGTAGTATCACTCGGGTCGTGGGAAAAGATGGCGGTAAAATGATCCGTGATTTATTTCAGTATATTCTGCAGTCCGGTAATACTTTGATTTCCTTTCTCCAGTACGCTGATGTATTTTTTCTTCTGCTGATGTGTCTCTTTTGCAATATGATAAGTGGCAGTCCGTTCTACCTCTTCCAGATATGGGATGCGGATCCTATGCAGGACACCTTGTAGTGTACGTTGTTGTAGAGAACAGAGAACATGTTTGATTTCATTCAGTTTATGGTGAACCATGTGTCCCTACTGTTGTAGTTTTGTGTAATCATAGAGAGCTTGTTCATAAAAAAAACTCTCGTGCGGCGGCGTTCCGTTGGGCTCTGTATAGTGTTAGGGCCCATGGAGACCCTACACCCCTTTGGGACCCTACGCACCCCCCAGGAGGGAGATAGCCCCACGCCACTGGATCTACACTCACCTATAAAAATCTACAACTACTCATACTGTACATCTATAATCTATAACTACCCCATAAAACACGTCTACGCATCTATCCAACCCACTACACCAATTTCACCCCAAAACCACCCTCAGGCCGGAACCAACAACAACAACCCGCCCACAGTTCTATTACACACAGCCAGCAGAGTTGAAGCCTCAGCTCTTGCTCAAGGCTTGCATCATTCACATACACACATACTGGGGCTAACTGGAGCAGAAACAGAGTGAGGAAACACTCGACTCAGCAGTTCCAAAAGGCTTAAGAAGACCGACCCCAAGGGACTAATTGTCTGTCTTTGCCGGAGGCCCTGTCCAACTGTTACGACGTCACGAGGTAAGTGTGTATCTCAGAGTCCTGAACTTTACAAGTTATAATTATTAAGGATAAGTGCGCACAATGTGCATTACAATAATTATTTACAAAATTCTGTAAGCGATGACAACCTTTTACTACACACGAGAGCGTGGTAAGTATCGCATGACTTTTGACACAATTTACAAATGCACTTTGGTCTGGGCACATGGAACACCTCAGTCTCACAAATCTTGTGGTGAAAACCGTGCACCGCGAATCGGGTCACTGTGTGTCTCAAATCATAGGCAGTGCCCTTCCATTCTGTTGACGTCATGGCCGTAGTGGAGTAGAAATCAATTGGGATATCCTTCTTTTTTGCAAGTAGTTCTTGTAGCAAATCGTTGTATTGTCTTGTGGATGGTAGTTGGTGAACCAGTCGGAGTTCTTCTATAAAGAAAGGTTCCCCCGCTAGTTCATACGCCAGTCTCGATGGGGTGAATTTTGACAAACAAAGCAGTCTTTTTAAGAATAAGGTTTTCACTTTCTCTAAGTCTTTCAGGTTATTTTTGCTTAAATTAACCCATATTATATCCAATCCATACGTTGCAATTGGTGTAACTTTTGCTTTAAAGAGTCTCAGTGCCGATTGCAGGGACATATCCCTGAGATGACTAATGTCGTTCATTGATCTGACAGCACAGATCATTTTATCTTTGATGTGACGTGTAAATAATTTCCCTTGTATTTGCAAAGTAATTCCTAGATATTTGTAATGACTGGTTTGAAGCAAAGGTTCATCTCTGAGGTAAAGAATGTCATCTTTGGCAGTTCTTCCGCCCTTTCTGAATATCATTGCTACCGTTTTCTGAAGGTTTATTTCAAGATCGTTGATTTGGGCCCATATTGCCCCTTTAACAACTGAATTACTTTAGTGTAACATTTACATTGTGCTACACCGTCCCTAGATAGAGGGACGCATTCATAACATTTCTGGTCCAATAAACAAGTGACCACAAACACCACACATCCATTGTAACATTTATTCACAAACATTGTCTTTATCGCCTGACTCCCTACCATACACCTTGAACTGCTAGTGTCATTAATTATAAAACCGCTGTGTAAGTAGTATAGACCTTTTCAGTGTCATAGCATTGAAGTACTTGGTCGCGTGCCTGCCAAGCGTGCCGTTGCGGGCTCAGCAGATATTTGAATTGCTCACTAATAGTATTTGCTTTACGAGCTAAGGGTTCCCCATCAAGAGTGCATCCCTTAGATTTACGACCCTGACCAGTTAGAGCTCCGTCCCGTCACCCAACACTCTCTCGCACACACATTCGTAGTTTCTGCACTTTCGTTGAAGCTCACAGTAATTAAACACCATCCTCTAAACACACCCCCAGTATTCTTTGTTCTACCAACCCCCGTTTAGGGTACAGAACAATAGATACGTTACGAAAAAATCGCTGTAAGGCGGGTTTTGCCGCTTTAAGCCACCATTGTAGAGCAGTGGGGTACTGTGGGTTTCGTCGTACTAGTTGGCTCCAAAATATAGAGAACCTGTCCCTGGCCTTGGGGGTCTGAAGAATAGTATTATTTATTTTCCATTAACCTCTTCCCACAAGCCTCCGTGGCTTAGGCAGTAGCACGCCGGCCTCTCACCGCTGGGTCCGTGGTTCAAATCCCGGTCACTCCATGTGAGATCTGTGCTGGACAAAACGGAGGCAGACAGGTTTTTCTCCGGGTACTCCGGTTTTCCCTGTCAAAATTTCATTCCAGCAACACTCTCCACTATCATTTCATTTCATTTCATCTGTCATTCATTTAATCATTGCCCCAGAGGAGTGCGTCAGGCCACGGCAGCCGGCACAGTTCATATCCTCGCCGCTAGATGGGGGCTTCATTCATTCCATTCCTGACCCGGTCGGAGACTGGAAGCAGGCTGTGGATTTTCATTCATTCAACCTCTTCCCAAAAAGGGGACAGGTGTACCAGCTTGTAAAGTAAATATTACCGTGTCATGGTCACCAAACAGCACAGGGTGCACTGCGATCTTATGCAGGGAGTCGACAAGGGGGTTAGAAATGTAAACTCTGTCGAGTCTGGAGGCTGATGTGCCTCGGTAAAAAGTAAATTCAACTTTATCCTTGTGTTTAACTTCCCATGCATCCTGTATGTGTAAGTTACGGATCATTTCCCTCAAGGCTTCGGACTTATTGGACGTTGGCCCTAGCTGGTCTTTTGAATGTAGGACACAGTTGAAGTCACCTGCCAAGATAATGTTCGTGCCTCGAGTTAAATGTGGCGGTAAATCGTTTAAGAAGAAAGCTTCTCTCTTCATTCTACGATGGGTACCGGATGTGCTATAAGTGTTAACCAGGACCAGGTCTTCATATGTAGCCGATAACACTCGTCCGGAGGGATGGGCTAAGAAAGCCGTAAGATTTAACCCAGCTCTATAGACTATAGCAGTTCCTCTGGACTCTTCCCCTAGGTTGACGAAGTATTCAAAAGGGGACAGGACATCTAAATTGGCTGTGCAAACCTCTTGGAGCAATTGAATGTCGACATCATTGTCGGTGATGAACTGTTTTATTAGCTTTAATTTTCCGACGTTAGTGATACCGTTGATATTTGCTGTGGCGATGGTACGTAGAATCATGAGGAGTACGATGAGGTGGCGTAGAAAGTTGCTAACATGGCGCGACCAGCTATGGCTGTAATATTTGCCGTTGCAACCGTGTATATAAAATCACCATGTAAGAAAATGAACCAGAACAGCATCACGTGAGGAGAGTCGAATTCTTCAGTGGAAGTCACGGTGGTACTATTGACAAGAGTTTAGTTCCGCTCATACCGGTGCTAACTGTAAGTCGAATGCTTGCAGCGACTCCATGGAGTGAGCACGGTACTTTGCACGCATCGTGTTGATAAAGTCTGAGACTTGATCGTGCTGTCCAGTTTGCGAACACACTTGCAGAATAGAAATGATTGGCCCCGGACTAGGAATCGTCGTCATTTGGCACAGGTCTGCCATCAACCGGTGAACCTCATGAGCGTCGGTTGTAGAAGGGACAGCGGCGGGGGTGGTGTTGGAAACTGGAAGGCTGGGGCTGTGGTTGTCTTGTACAGGTACACGGGGGTCTCTTTTTTCACTGGCATGTGCCTCTATTTTCTTCTGTTTTTAACCTTTTGCTTAGGCTTACATGGTGGCATTGTTTCGGCCGCTGTAGTGGAATCTGATTCATCAGAGATACGGCCGGCTACCATGTCGTCCGGACTATCTTCCGACCATTTTGGTTTCTTGCATAATCCAGGATTATCATGTGTGGGACTGTCGGGTTGTAATAGACTAGGTGTGACGTGGGAAGTTTGTAGGGGTGGGAGGTCAATGGCCGAGGAATGTTGTTGATTTATTTCCGGTTGAGTGACCGCAGGCGTTGGTGTGTTGTCTGGCAAAGACTTGTTGACGGACAGCTGGATGGGCGTAGCCCTTTCCGTAGTAGAGTTGTCAAGTGGGGGATAGCTCTCGTCATATTGTTCGTGCGAGTCGCTCAGGTTGGGACCCGGTGTATCTTCAATAATATGGCTAGTACTAGGGGTGGCTGGAGTAGCAAAGACAGATGGAGTGGTGACCTGGTCGAGGCGTGACATCACGTTGTAGCGGCGGGGGCAGTCAGAGCGGAGATAATCAGTTGCATGACAAATGGCACATGTTCTATCTTGGCCGTCATAACTGACTTGACCACGGTGTCCATAAATGGTTATGAAGGAGAGGATTTGCTGCTTCAGTTCTATGTGAATTTGCCTGATGCCATTTGCTAAGGGTAACTTTTAATATTGCGACCAGCATTCATTAGTGATATTTTTAACTAGGCCTATGCCATATTTGGAGAAATGGAGGCGTATTTTGTCAGCGGCTACTTCGAGGGGGAATTTAAATAAGCAGACTCTCGTAGCTTCCACGCCTGCTGCAATAATTTCTACTGGGACCGTGTCGCCATTAAACAGGGTGAGCCTGTTAATGCCAGCAAATTTATTTAAAAGTCATTCCATAATAGTTGGAGAGATTACCTTAATGTAAACAGAGTTGGAAGGTGCGTCCAATTGTAAAGCTGCTATTTGGTCAACCGTGATCTTCAGGGTGTCTGCTACAAAAGTGTGTATTTCTGCTGCTGAGGGTCGTGTTGCGTTCCTCTGGAAGGAGCATTTCAAAGTGTTCTTATTTTTCTTACGTGTTGCATGTTTATTCCTGTTGATTTCCGTGTATAGAAACGAAAACCACTATGAGATGATTCGATATGATATAGGCGCATTTAACTGTTTCGTGACGCTGGATTATCGGTAAGAGCAGCGTGATTGCTGGTAAGGTAAGATTGAATAAGCCTAGGCCTATAAATGGAGTACATGTAACTGAAATTCCCGTCTCAAATTCATTTGGAGTGCTTGTCGAAGAAAATGATGACTTTCCTCAAGAAGAAAAGAAGAAAGTGATAAAGAGAAAATCCAGGAAGATGCGGATATTTGCGGATAGCCACGGGCGAGATGTAGCAGCAAGCGTTTTGGAGAGAAGCCGAGAAATGGAGGTCACTTCGACAGTGAAGCCAGGAGCTCAGATTGCAGAAGTCACGAACGGGATGATAGGAGAGTGTGCGTCCCTTACTGCAAAGGACTACGCAGTGATCATCGCTGGAGCAAACGACGTCTATAGAAATGAGAGTAAAAAGGTAATCAAAGATTTAAAGGGTACATTGCCATCCATGCAAAAAACAAATGTCATTATTGTAAACATTCCGCAGAGACACGATTTAATTCCCAAGTCATGTGTAAATATAGAAATAGAGGCTACAAATGGAAAAATTCATAAAATTTGTAAGAGTTTTCCAAATGTCCAAATTGTAGATGTAAGTAAATTAGACAGGAAGTTCCACACTCGGCATGGCCTACACTTAAATAGATTAGGAAAAGAGTATCTTAGTGATGAAATCTGTAAAATTGTAAATTCAAATGGTAAGAATAATTCGACAGTAATATCATTAGAGTGGAAGCAGGGAAACTGGTAGAAGAAGCCAAACGTGAGGTTTGGCATTCACATCTTTTGAAGTCAAATTTAACGGAGTGCAACAATGGTATTACGGATTTGTCTAGCAACAATAATAATAACAATTATGATAATAATAATGTAAATAAATCACCAACACAAGCTTGCAAAAGTAACAAATTTAAAATTTACCACCAGAATGTCCAGTCTCTTTATAATAAAATTGATTACATAAATCTAATGCTTAAAAATGAACTTAAAGACATCTCAGCACTATGTATTTCAGAACATTGGCTGAAAGAGGAACAACTTGAATTAATTCAATTCCCAGGGTTTATACAAGCTAGTAAATACTCTAGATCTAATATTAGCCATGGTGGTACTTGCATCTTCTTAAGAAATAATTTAGATCATGAACAGATAACAGCTTATGATTATCTAATTATGGAACAGGATTTTGAATTCTCTGCCGTAAAAATTCAGCAGTTTAAGTTAATAATTGTATGCGTATACCGTTCTCCGTCAGGAAAGTTTCCTCTATTTATAGATAAACTAGAATTGTTACTCAATAACATGAGCAAAGTAAATTTCGATATAATAATTTGTGGGGATGTAAATGTGGATTTCTTAAAACTTGATAGAAATTGTGAATTATTAAACCAGTTACTAATTTCCTATGGACTGAAACCTACAGTAAATACACCAACAAGAATAACAAAATTTAGTAAAACCACTCCTGATCAAATTTTTATAAATACAGATAAATATCACCATTCAATAGAAGTCTATTGTCCGGGTTTTAGTGACCACCATGGACAAATACTGAGTTTTGAAGTATCCGAAGTAATCAATAATAATGATAATGGAGTAAAATCAAAGTGCAGGTCATTCACTGAAGCAAATGTTACATATTTCAATGACTTATTAAATAAGGAAACATGGTCAGAAATTTATGAACTAGAAAATGTAAATGATAAATTTAATGCATTTAACAGTACCCTAAAACACTATTTTGAAATAGCATTCCCCTTTAAACGAAGAACTGTTCAAAATAACAAAACTAGCAATTGGATAACAACAGGGATTATAAATTCATGTCAAAGAAAGAAATTTCTACACAAATTATATAAACAATACCACACAACACCTGAATTCAATTTATACTACAAAAAATACACTAGCATATTAAATAAGGTAATAAGACTAGCAAAGAAAATGCATAATGATAATTTTATTTCCCAATCATCTAATAAAAACAGGGCTATGTGGTCCGTAATAAAGAAAGAAACTGGAAAATATGCTAAAATACAAAGGAACATTACACTGACCAGAAATAATAAAGTGATTAATAATCCAGAGGAAATAGCAAACACTTTTAATGACTATTTTCTGGAAATTCCGCAAAAATTATTAAATAAATCACAGGTAAATACACTAAATTCTAATAATAAAATAAATATATGCAGTGATTCTTTATTTATAAATCATGTCACAAGTGAAGAGGTAAGAATAGTTATAAAAGAGCTAAAAAATAAATTCTGTGCTGGCATTGATGGCATCCCTGATGCAATTTTAAAGAAATGTGCCGAAAATATAATAAATCCACTTACGCACTTAATAAACAGTTCAATTCTCTCAGGAACTTACCCGGATATTTTGAAGTTATCAAAAGTAATTCCAGTGCACAAAAACGGTTCAAAAGATGAATTAGATAACTATCGTCCTATTACCTTACCAACTGGTATTGCAAAAATTGTGGAAAAAATTATGTATAAGAGACTGATAAGTTTCATAGAAAAAAATAAAATATTATCAAACTCACAACATGGATTTAGAACGGAAAAATCTACACAGACAGCAATTTACGAATGTAGTAATAGTATACTGAAATTAATTGACAATAAGGAACATGTAACTGGCCTATTCTTGGATTTATCGAAAGCATTTGATGTAGTTGACCATAAAATCCTCCTTACCAAACTAAATCAATATGGTGTTAGAGGTCTAGCTAATAAATGGATAGAGTCTTACTTAACAAGGCGTAAACAAATAGTAAGCTTGAGACACAAGGATGATGGAACCAAATTACTTAATGAAACATTGTCCAATGAGGGAATTATTGAATTTGGAGTACCCCAGGGATCGGTTTTGGGCCCACTACTCTTTCTTCTATATATCAATGATATAACACAGAACGTTCATTCACATAAGGAAATTTTGTTTGCGGACGATACAACACTCGTAATAAAAGGTGAAACTAAACAGGTCATACAGCAGTCTGCTGACTCCGTTACAGGAGAGTTAACCAAATGGTCACAAGATAATCGCCTCATAATAAACTATAAAAAGACAGTATGTCTAAATTTCCACACTATACAGAATAGGAATCCTGCGATGCCCAATATAACATTAAATGGTCATCAAATAGAAAATAAATCAGAAACAAAGTTTTTAGGACTATGGATACAACAAGACTTGAAATGGAATAAACATATACAATATCTGAATACTAAACTGAACTCGATGTGCTTTGCGTTACGTATTTTGAAAACCTGCACTAGCATGCACACATTAAGAAATACTTATTTTGCTTATTTCCATTCATACTTAAGATATGGGATCATATTTTGGGGTATGTCGCCAGATGTACCAAGCACGTTTAGGATACAAAAGAGAGCGATTAGAATTATGGCAAATGTAAACTCGAGAGAATCATGTAGACCTCTGTTTAAAGATTTAAACATTCTCCCACTGCCCTGCATATATATCTTTGAAAGTATTATGTTTTTTAAAAAGAATTTAATGAATAAAGATGTTTTTCTTAAAACAAACAATGATGTTCATAGGCATAACACAAGACAAAATCAAAACATTCATATTTCACACACACACACAAGCATATATCAAAAAGGAACTTTTCACACTGGAGTTAAATTATACAATAAACTACCCCAGTATATAAAACTGGCCCCAAAAATAAAAACCTTTGATAGAATGTTGAAAGCTTATCTGCAGTGCCATTGTTTTTACTCAGTAGTTGAATATTTTAGCGTATAGGAGTGATGGAATCTATAACTATATTTTACTTTTTTAATTTAATTTTAATACCTAGCTGTATGTTGTTGTATTTATAGAATTAAGTTTTCATATTATGATAATAGAGTGAGGTGTAAATAGTTGTGCAATAAGATTGTATCTATTAAGATTTGCTATTATAATAAGTTATAAATAGTTATAATCTTAGTAATATATACCTGTTAGTTCTTTTATTTTATGCATGTAAATTCTGACGTGTCCTATATCAAAATGTATTGAATGCATGTATTTGATCAAATGGAATTAATAAAAATCTATCTATCTATCTATCTATTCTTTGTAATTCACTGTCCACCTAGTGAGACTTTCTCAAACTACTCTTTTCAGACTTTTCGTCCTCACTTCTTTCTAGTATTGTACACAGTGATGAATAGCTATGCAAAAGTGTAATGGCGGAAAAAATATGCATTCCAACCAGAACTAATACATATCTAAATGAGAGATTTTTATACGTTCCAGTACTTGCCTTCACGTATGGCAATGCAGCACTATAACTTTCATCTAAATTCACTAAAATATTATAACGCAGTTACGATAAAACGCACATATTGAATATTCTTTACGCGATCATATAACTGCTTGATATTCTTCGTCACGGCCTCCACGATCAGTGTTGCTTTTAAGGCGCGGTGCACACTGGAGAAATGCGATATTTTATATCAATCTTCTTGAAATGGACCCAGTTTAGATATTCCGTGTGTTTTCAAGCACGATAAATTATAGTGAATAGGTTTACAAAACTACGCCAGCTATAGATAACCTATTTACATGTTGAAGTTACTCGTTACAAAAATCCACGTGAACTAGGATTCAAGGATTTGTTGTGTCTTTAATAGCTGCAACGAGTACAGTAAGTTGAATTGTAGAGCCTGTGACCTTCGTTGTGAGTAACTTATGTGGACATGAGCAGTGACATGAGTATAATTAGATCAAATAAAATTGCAGTGAAAGTATTAGCCTACTTAGTTATTGTTGTTTTAAGGGGCGGAACAGAAATTAATACGCTTATAGAAGAGATATACACTCGCCACCGACTAACGACTCATATCAATTACCTTCTATAAAGACAAGTGGTAAATGAATACGGTACGAGCATTTATACAGATTCAATGGTGAAGACAAGATGATTACCACACTGGCAGTAAAACGAAGACCATAAAATATTATGTTCGTGAATATCTTTCTATTACAAAAGCGTTTGATACATTTACATGCATACATTGTCCGGCACTATCCATAGCTTTTCATAACCTTCCTGAGCGCTTTGTAACCGTCAAGTAATTCCACATAATAAACAAGCAACCGCCAGGGAAAGATAACATACTTCTGAAAAGTATTACCTTGTGATCAACTACAACGATTAAAGATAAGTGATCTACTGGTTCTACTTAGAGTAATGAATAAATAATTAGGCCTAAATTGTGGCTAAGTATTGGACTCCATAAGATTGATCAGTGTTAGACTTGAGTTGTAATTACCATGTATGTTTTGGCAGAAGCCATGGTTGTGTTGAGTCAATGCTTTTGCAGCGTGTTTTCTGATATGATATGGGTTAAGTATTCTGTGATGTCAGCGTCTTGTAGACAATACGGTTTATGTTCCCGTCATACATAACCCTACTGGAAGTGGTGCTAGAGCACTACATTGCTGACGTCACGAAAGCGCACCAGGGCCAGTATTTCTCGTTGGCCGTGTTCCAATAATCAACACACCATTCCCAAGTAACCACGCCCCAAGTAAGAAGACAACATTCCTGTAAGTGGGGTAGAAACGCTGTAGCTGGAATACTAGTAAATGCTAACTGTAATAATAAATACCAGCATGTAAATGATAGAATATAATGTTTGAATAATGCTTCCTGCATATTGATGTGGAAAGAAATTGAGGACCGAGTTATAAAATAATAGATTAATACAGTTCAGTATATCACGAGACATACAGTGTATAAATAAAAATAAATAAGCCATTATGTCAATTATTGATAACATAGTCAGGTTGTGAATTGCGCCTAGGAATGTTGCCTTGTGTATAATAATCGTCATGCTATTACATGTTCAGTCGTTGTGTGATATATCAGCTTTATTGATTTATGATAAATGAATATGTGGAAATGACAGTCATCAGTAAGATTCGGATGTTAAGGAAAAGTCATATTTTTTTCCTGAGCTCATTTTACCCGAAATCTAAAAAATAAGTTTGAATGACGGGTCCCTGACCACGTTTAAAGCAATTTGATGTTACCTATAAATGCATATTTCGGCCATTTTTATTGTTTTGGTCATATTTGGTCATATTTTAGTGATATAAGATCATATTTGGTTATAATTTCAGCATTGTTGTTTAAATTGAGTTCCCGGAACAGGCAGATAGCAGGTTTAGAAGATCTGATTCCAAGAAGGCGCTCCTCTACGGACTTATGTTAGCACATCTTTCTGGACAAGTTGGATTGCGACACTTGACGCATGAGGTCACGGAACATGACGATAATATGCTCCCGCCTTTCAACAGGATGTCACTCCAGTAGATATATTTAGCTCAGAAGCAATTAGCAAACAAGGAAATTGTTTATAGCCATAATGGTCCACTACACTCTGCTTCGCTGTCCGCTGGCTAGGGAAACAGCCCCCGGTGTTTTCGCAATTCACCACACCTCTGTTGCACTGGAAAACACTCGCTCAAGACACAGTTCCTCCGTAGGCTTCACACTCCTTCGCTGCCAAGAGAATCAGCTTCACTAGGGTTTCGCAAGTCACGTCACCAACAACTGTCGCTCAGGTAAAAGCTAGCACTAGCTCGAAAAACACTGTCCAGGTCGCTCTTATATAGCAGGCTGGTGACTCAATGAATGCTTCTAGACCCGTCCAGGATTCACGGCTTCTCGAGATTTCCATCACTGGCTGGGTCACGAATATTCTGGACCATCCCTTTGCCCGCGCAGCCCGTTACCTAAGGCGCACGTAATACACTGAGGCAGAGCACAGCCCGGGGCAGCTGTGACTCATGCGGCGAGGCGACGAAACAAACTCACAGCCGTAACAATATCTACGATACAGGATTCCAGGTTGAGAAGGCATGTGAAAATATCTACAATACAGGATGGCAGGTTGAGAAGGCATGTGAGACTATCTACGATGCGGAGTTCCAGGTTGAGCTTACCTATGGAAATATCTACGACACATGGTGCCAAGTCGAACAGGCCTGTGCGTATTATATCTGCAGTACTGGGAGCCAGTTCGAGTTGATAATTTCGTAACTTTGGCAATATGTGCTCAGTGGATAAATCACTAAGAATGCTCGATAATGACTGTTATCATTGATGGATGATTTAATGTTAAGTTCCACGGATATGATGATTGTGTTGTTTGTTTAGGCGGCTTCGGTGGCGTAGTCGGTAGCATGCTGAGCTTCTATGCCCAAGATAGCGGGTTCAAACCCAGCCGAAGTCGTCGGATTTTTTAAGAGCGTTAAAAATCCCTCAGTATGCCTTCCTTCGGAGGGGAATTAAAGCCGGCGGTCCCATGTCATAGATTTATGGCATGTTAAAGAACCTTCCACTAATTGCACCTGTGTGAAGCTAAATTGGATAGGTTAAGAATGTAAACAAAGCTCTTAGGTTTCTAGGTTCGTTGCCAAGAGCCGACTGTGGTGGCGTCTAGTAGCTAAGTTCTGAACTTGGCCTAGTAGTCGTTGACGGTGGCACTTGGCGGCAAAAGTAGGAACTATTTGAAAAATTCTAAGTTTCAGTACTTAAATTCAAAAACAGATAACACACACTAATACAGTCATCACAATTAACACCTGTTATCAGACAGATTCTACTCACACCCAAAGTACACGGGGCTACATGACCGCGTTGTCGCAGCCCCTAAACTTAAGAACCAACCAACCGTTGTTTGTTGATGATCGGAAATGATGTTGTTAAAGATGTTCGTTTTATAATTTATTTGAATTGTTGTTATAATAAATTACAGTTGGTACAGATCCAAATAATAATAATTAATGACATGCTTATCTGGTCTTAAAATATAATTGATGATGTTGATAAAGCCCAGCTATAACATATTAATTCTAATAATGATGTCTTAGTAAAAATAAATTTCATTATAATTAATAATCCATTATTATAATAAATCATGTTTAATTATTATTCGAGTCAGGTCTTTATCTATACAACGGAACCTTACAGGCGTCGTGTGGCGGAAGGGCCACTCTGTGTGTGTGGCCGCTTGTTGAGCAAGACACTAGCAGCAGCGTAGCGCCCAACTACAGTAGTTCAACACATTTACACTTTTTAGCATATTTAACAATCATTATTACATGATTGAATTTCGGAGTAGTTGCTGGAAATGCTGTTATGGTACACTCGATGTAATTCATCCTCACTGATATTTCGTGTCAGTGCAGTTATTTCGTTCTCGAGAGCCTTCAGAGTATGCGGATTGTTTGATTGATTGGTTCCTCAGTTTAGGGGCTGCAACAACGCGGTCATGTAGCCCCGTGTACTTTGGGTCTGTATAGAATCTGTCTGATAACCGGTGTTAATTGTGATGGCTGTATTAGTGTGTGTTATCTGTAATTCAGGTAAGGACTGCAGACGATCAATTTCAAGTATTTCCTACTTTTGCTACCAAATGCTTCCGTCAACGACAGCTAGCTGTGAACTTGGCTACTAGATACTACCGCAACCGGCACCTGGCGGTGAACGTTGGAGCTTAAGAGAGCGTTAATCAATAATCTAACCTACTAATGTAGCTTCACACAATTGTAGTTAGTGGAAGATTATTTTACATACCATAAATCTATGACATGGGCCCACCGGCTTACTTCCCCTCCGAAGGAATGCATACTGAGGGAATTTTGACGCTCTTAAAAAAATCCGACGACTTCGGCCGGGCTTGAACCCGCGATCTTGGGTGTTAAAAAAATAACCCCTGGCACTACAGCCCGTCAATGGCCTAGTCCTACCAAGCGACCGCTGCCCAGCCATTTGGCCTACAGATATTGGGGTGACGAGTGATCAGCGCATCGAGTCTCCTCAGCTGTTAATCTTGGTTTTCGTGATCGGGTGCTGTCTCACTGTCAACAGCTACTCAATTGTCCTCACGAGGCTGAGTGCACCCCGTTCCAGCCCTCACGTCAGTTTTTAAAATCCCTGATGGAGCCGGGAATCAAACCCGAGACCTCCGGGTGAGAGGCAAGCGCCCTATCCCCCAACGATCTTGTCTTCAAAATTGATACCTTGACTTAACCTGAAGTTATGCATTGAGCTAACCTCATTGCTATTTAAAGTTGTTCCTTCCACGCTCGTCTAGTTCGTATGCAGGCATGATTTTGGACCTGTTGAGCATAAGGCTTCTTCATTGGTTGTGCTCATATGGTGAAGTATTGTGATTTTTGCCAATTCAAGCTTCGACCAGTGTTTTGGAGCGGATTTACGAATTAACTGTCCACTGATTCTCTGTGTTTTGATGGCTGAATATCTTCGCTGTCACATATATATTTTTAGTTTTGCTCAACATTTTCCTTTGACCTACTTATATGGTGCACCATATTAAGTTAAATAGCCATTTATTTTTTGAGTGCTACGCTATCTTATATATCTTTCTTCGAATATTTGTCTTGGCTGATGAAGGGGATAAAAGCAATTAATCCCCGAAACATGTACCAGGAGCAAGTGTAATTATAATTTATTTTCGTTTATGTATTGACTAAGGCGGATATACAATTTGTTGTTAAAACTATTTACTTTTCGATTCCAAGCACTAAATTTATTTCTACGATGGTCTACAATATATCAATCCGTAGACATTTGCAAAACCTACAATTCTTCTTCAAAATTATTTTGCAATTTGAAAATAGTTTTCAAGAATTTTGAGTTGAGAGGGGGAACATTGTTACTGTTTGAGAACGTGGAGATAGCTTACTAAAATACCATGGATTGGGAAACTGAAAGGTTGAAGGTCACAAGAATGGAGGAAGTGACATAGAAATTTAAAATTTCGCTCTACAATGGAATTTCGGCGGGAAAATTCGAGAACTTTTATCTAAGAAGACCGATGACAGCGCAGAGCGACATGTCGGAAGCAGTTGTGAACGTTCGAGTCGAGGCCATTCCAGAACGAAAGGAGAGACAGAATCGTTCAATCTAATACTGTTTCGAGATCTAGAACCAGGCGAAGACAGAGATGGCTACATCAAAGCGGAAACCAGCGAAAACCGATCAGTTTGCCTTCCCCCACATCATACTAAGCCTTGTCGATGTATTTTGGGACACGCTGTATCAGTATAAATCTTGTTGCTTCGTAATATTTACTCACACAGTAAGCCTACTATATATCAAACTATGCTACAGTGATGTTGTTGTTTCAATCTTCAGTCTTTTGACTGGTTTGATGCAGCTCTCCATGCTTCCCTATCCTGAGCTAATCGTTTCACCTCCACATAGCTACCACACCCTACATCCGAGGCAATCTGTTTAACATATTCTAACCTTGGTCTATCCCTCCAGTTCTTGTCCTCTACCCTTCCTTCCATAACTAAGCTTCCTATTCCTGGGTGTCTTTGTATTTGTCCTACCAACCTATCTCTTCTCTTCATTAGCAGTCGCCAGAAGCATCCCTCCTCTCTGAATATCTTAATACCTCTTCATTTGTGACCCTATATACTTATCTGTTCTTCATCATTCTTCTATATAAAACCAATTTTCAAACGCTTCAATTCTCCTCTTTTCTGCTGCTCCTACTATCCAAGTTTCACTTCCATAGAGCGCCACGCTCCAGACAAAGGCTTTAAAAATGGCTTCCTAATACCTAAATCTATATTCGATGTCATCGAATTCCTTTTCTGTAGAAATGCTTTCCTTGCCTGTGTTAACCTATTTTTATGTCATCTTTGCTTCCTCCATGACTGGTTATTTTGCTTCCTAAGTAACAGAAGTCACCCAATTCCTTTAGCTTTTCACCTGCCAATTCGACGTCCTTAGGGGTTTCGGCTGCATTCCAGTATTTTTGTTTTACATTTATTCATTTGCATCATGAATTCTTTCCTCAAGACAAAATCCATACCATTTATCAAATCCTCTGGTGTGTCGGCTAAGATGACGATGTCATCAGCAAATCTCTGCGTTGAAATTATTTATCCTTGAATCGTTAGTCCTATTTTGAATTCGTCTCCAATTTCCTACTTTGCTTGTCCAATGTATAGATTGAAAAGTATGGGTGATAAGTTGCAGCCTTGCCTTACACCTTTCCGAATACTAGCTTTTCTCTCATGTCCTTCGGCTCGAATAACTGCTGTCTGGCTACTGTATGGATTGTAGAGCACCCTCCTATCTCTGTACTTTATTCCAATTGTTTTCAAAATTAGAAACAACTTACTCCAATCGACGATATCAAAAGCATTTTCTAAGTCTACAAGTGCCATAAACGTTCTCTTATCTTTCCTTATTCTACCTTGCAAAATCAGTCTAAGACTTAGTTTAGCTTCCCTTGTTCCTACGTTTCTCCTGGAACCAAACTGGTCTTGACCCAACTCTGTTTCTATCTGTCTTGCCATCCACTTGTAAATTATTCTAATCAGGGTCCTTGAAGCAAGAGTGATCAAGCTGATTGTATGGTAATCTTCACATCTGTCAGCTTCTGTTTTCTTCGGTATTGGGATGACAACATACTTCTTGCAATCGGAGAGTAACTCACCTGTCTCATAAATAGCGTAGCAGCTCAATCGGTATATCATCTATGCCTGGTGCTTTTTTCATGCTTGAGTCTTCCAATGCTCTGTCAAATCCTGATCTCAATATTAAACCTTCTTTCTCATTTCATCCCCATCCTCATCAATCATTGCACAAAATGCAATGTAGAATTTTATGTTTCACCAACATTCAAGGAAATACAGTAATAATATGCTTTGTTTCTTGATTTAATACGATTTTTAATGCACAAAATTAATGAATCTCAATCTTATTTTCCTCATACAAACACTCTATGAAAGATTTCCATCTCTGAATCTTTCTATCCCTATCATTTAGAGGTTTTCCTTAGTCCTTAATATTACAGCACTTGGTCTTCCTTTCCCCAAAGGTACTCTTATTCCTTCGATAAGCTGTATCTACTTTTCCTAATTTCAGACAGTTTTCTATACCAGCACATTTCTCTTTCAACCATTCTTGTTTTGCTTACTTGATCTTCATGTTAACCTCATTTCTCAGACGTTTGTATTCTGCTTTTCCCTTTTCATCTCTTACATTCTCGTGCTTCCGCTTTTCGTCCATTAATTCTAGTATATCCTGCGTGATCCGCGGTTTTCTAACTATTCTTTCTTTCCTACCAAAGTTTTCTTCTTCGGATTTTGTTTTTTCATTCTTCAAAAGTGCTGTGTTTAAGACTCGAGATTCTTTCTCAGCTTGCCATTACAAACAGCCAGAAGTGTTACAGAATGAATCTTCCTCATGATGGAGGGCCATGGAGGGTTTCATCAAACCAGTCCATCGACTGAAGATTTAAACACACATATGTTAATTTCTTGATTCATTACGATTTTTAATGCACGAAATTCAATATAGAATTTAATGTTTCGCCAACATTCAATGAAATACAGTGATAATCTGAACACCTTGTCGCAATTATCGTAATTCCATGATAAGTCTTGTCCCTGGCCATACGTTATCATCGTCATCCAAATGTCGGTCAAGTGTAATGGCCTAGTTATCGAACATGAGGAATCGGTGGTAATGGGTGGTAAAATACTCACTATCTCGGTTCAGGAGGCCTTGCGTGATAAGGCGACACCTTCTCGATTAATGGTGGCGGTCACTATTCTAGTGCTGATTCACGTTCCGTGTCTACAATTGGGATCTGTCGTAAGTCCGGCCCAGACAGTGGCCTTCCTCATTGTTCTCCAGGTTTTACCTCACTCCATCCACATTACTTCAAGTCTCGCGGCATCTAATCCAATTGCAGTTCCACACTCTACTACAGTCTCCACAGTCAGCCAATTTCAATGAAAGTATTTTTGATCATATTTTAGATACGACTAATAAACAAATTGACATTTCTTCGGATGGGCGGATTCGGTGGCGTAGTCGGTAGCATGCTGAGCTTCTATGCCCAAGATAGCGGGTTCAAACCCGGCCGAAGCCGTCGGATTTTTTAAGAGCGTTAAAAATTCCTCAGTAACTTATGCCTTCCTTCGGAGGGGAAGTAAATCCGGCGGTCCCATGTCATAGATTTATGGCATGTTAAAAAAACCTTCCACTAATTACACCTGTATGAAGCTAAATTGGATAGGTTAAGAATGTAAACAACGCTCTTAGGTTTCTACATTCGTTGCCAAGAGCCGATTGCGGTGACGTGTAGTAACTAAGTTCTGAACTTGGCCTAGTAGTCGTTGACGGTGGCGCTTGGCGGCAAAAGTAGGAACTATTTGAAAAATTCTAAGGTCCAGTCTGTACTTAAATTAAAAAACAGATAACACACACTAATACAGTCATCACAATTAGCACCGATTATCAGACAGATTCTACACACACCCAAAGTACACGGTGCTACATGACCGCGTTGTCGCAGCCCGTAAACGTAAGAACTAACCAACCTACCAATCCTTCGGATGGAATGTTGGATGAACTCCGGTGTTACCATGGAAACGGCTGACCGTTTCTTTAGATTTCCCTGATCGGGAATGATATTCTGCAGATTTCCCGAAAACTGTTGGTTCTATAGCCTTAAAACGTGGTTTTTGGGATCCCCTGGGACATTCTAAGTTTTATTTCTCACGTTGTGAGGCTTAAAATGCGCTTTTTCTGATCTTTCTATGACTATTTCGATATTTAGCCTATGCTAATCTGCTAAAGGGCCTAAGGCGGCTTCGGTGGCGTAGTTCGTAGCATGCTGTCAGCTTTACCTCTTCCCACCTCCTCACTCATGCCGTCGCCCGGAAAGTTTTTGGCGTTCAAAATTTAAAGTGGCCCGTGCGGTTTTCACTACGCCATCGGTCACCTTTTTAGGAATATTTTGTACTGAATTTCAACCAGATTAGAATTTTACACCGCAATCCGTTCCCTTGTGAGTAGTGTTCGTGTGACCCATCCTCTCTGCATAACCTTAGCTGATATCTTGCTTACACTTAGCAGTTTCAATATTGAAAAAAGAAATTATTAAATATTAAGTAGAACTGGGTGGTTTTCATTTATGTAATGTACCCTAACTCAGTTACCAGCACGACAAATTCAAACGAAGTCTGAGTAAAACACTTCGAGGACTTACCTTGTCAGTTCCGTCAGATGAACACGTGAAGTATAGGTGACAGGAAAGAGGTCAATGATCTTGCAAGACACAATTTTTATTTCTAATCAAAATATTGATCAAACACAAACATCTAGATAAATTATAAACAGAATACAGAAAATATTAAAAAATAACATTACAAAATAAACTCTAAATAAATAACATTATTGGTCTCGCAAGGAACACAATATCGATATCACTATGATGGTCAGTTTATCTCGTGAGCTGCGATAGGCCTACTTCCTTCACCCAGCCCTAGTTGCTCCCGTGATCTCAACACAAATACTGATACAAAATTTGATGTGCATCCAGTGCCTATTTCATACGTAAATTACGTTCAGTTTCCTCTGCTTGGAGCCGTTTTCTTTGGTGTGTATCTTATTTACTGATGGACTTACAAGGGATCTCGCTAGTCAGGTCACAATACAGGGATTCTTGTTTTATCCTCAAACTCATTTGAACTTATTAATTTTCAGAAACCCCTATGGGCGTCAAATCGGCAGGTGAAAAGCTAAAAGAAGTAGGAGACTTCTTGTTACTTAGGAAGCAATGGACGAAGCAAAGTGGATATAAAAAGTAGGTTGGCTCAGCGCTCTATGGAAGTGAAACTTGGACTGTTGGCGCAGTAGAAAAGAGGGGAATTGAAGCGTTTGAAATGTGGTGTTACAGGACAATGATGATGATCATATGGGTAGATAGGGTTACAAATGAAGAGGTATTAAGACGAGTGGGAGAGGAGAGATGTTTCTGGTGGCTGCTAATGAAGAGAAGGGATAGGTTGGTAGGACGCATACTAAGGCACCCAGGAATAGCAAGCTTAGTTATGGAAGAAAAGGCCAAGGATAAGAACTGTAGGGGTATATCAAGGTTAGAATATGTTAAACAGATTGCCTCGGACTTAAGGTGTGGTAGCTGAGTAGACACAATTAGCTCAGGAGAGGGAGGCATGGAGCGCTGCATCAAACCAGTCAAAAGGCTGAAGACTCAAACAAACACAGTTTTATTTTATTTTTTGTTCTATTAATATTATGTTCTTTTCGTTTTTAGGCATCCATCTACTAATTTTAACTAACCTGCATTTGTATTTTAAACTGCGTTAAGGGAGGCAGATAACCTTGCAGTTCCACCCCTTAAAACAATAATCATCGTCATCCCTCTAGTGGCAGCGGAAGTGTATGAAGTTAAATACGCGCGAGAGATATTGAGCTGCGTGCGCTGGGCCCTCATCCTCTCTAACCAACCGCACTACCACAACTATTTTGTACCTCAGTTCCCCCATCCCCCCCCCCCCCCCTTCCGCCTCGCATGCTTTATAGGCCCTCTCACCGTATACAGGGTGTTTCTAAAGTCCCATCACAACTTTGAGGGCTTGTACTGGGGGCCAAGACGGTTAAGTTGAGCATAGGAACTTGTGTCTGGAAACGTACTGTCTTCCCGCTACCCGTAAGAAACCACTGCAGCACACGATCCAATCTCCCGCATTTTCGGCGCCACTAAGTTCAAAGCAACTTTGCTGCCAATTAGATGTGGTCATTGCGTCGGTTGTGTAAAAATCACTCCATATTTCGGACTTTTTGAATGTCTATACAACCACATTATACACTCAGTTAGTGTTTGTTCAAGTGATTAACGTAACTAATTATAAAAGCTCATCAGTAAATAGGGAATTTGAATAGTATCGGTTACTAACAAAATAACTTAGAACGCAATCACTTCAAAAGCTCGCCACGGTAGAAGTTAACAATTCAAAGGGTTTTCATACTTAAACACATAAAAAGTACTTGAAAAACTCAACAGTTACAGAAGTGTGGAGTTTTGAAGCGATTTATTTTCTGCTGATTTTATACCGATTCTTGGAGGCTCATGTACTAAAGTTCACTTCACTCCACACCTCCCATTTGTATGAGAAGTGTTTTATTAAGTTTATTTATTTATCGTATGGCTTTTAGTGCCGGGAGTGTCCGAGGACATGTTCCGCTCGCCTGAGTCTGTAGCTGCTTCCAGCGGACACCCTTCGGGTGAGCTACAGTTTCCGTTCAATTTCAAGTAGTTCCAACTTTCGCTACCAGATATCAATGATACCTAGTGGTGAACGTTGGAACATTGATAGAGCGTTCCGACGAAATCTAACCAAACAATTTAGCTTCACATAAGTTTAGTCTGTGGAAGGATCTTTTACATGCCATAAATCTATGGCATGGGACCGCCGGCTTTACTTCCCCTCCGAAGGAAAGCATACTGAAGGATTTTTAACACTTAAAAATTCCGACTACTTCGGCCGGGTTTGAACCCGCTATCTTGGGCACAGCAGTTCAGCATGCTAATAACTATAAGTATATATGATAGATAATTCATGTACGGTATTTATTTCAGACACTAGGAAATAATAATAATAATAATAATATCGTATGGCCTCGGGTGCCTGGTGCAAGGTTTGTTAATTGACACCCAGAGGGTAGCTTGCATGTCAAATTTCGTCGTTCCTTTGAACGCTATGCAAGTCAAGAAGGTTAGATATCTAAACTCCTTGACACTACAGCGCTTTCAAGTAGAGAATGGAGGAACTTTGAGTTGGCGGAAAATCCCGAGATTAATTTTGCCATTGAACACGGCCTACTGAATTCAAATGGGTTCTTTACCATGCCAACAACGTATGACATGAGTATCGTGATTTTTGGCGCCTTGAAAAATCACTTACCATGGCCAGGAGTGAACCTGCAATCTTGGGACTAGGAAATTAATTGGTACAGTGGAACTTGGATAATTCGAACCTCAAGGGACCAGTAAAAAGTTCGAATTATCCAAAAATTCGAATTAAGAAAGTTCTTTGAAAAAAGATAGAGAAAATATTCAAATTTTACGTTTACATCCAAGAACCTTTATTAAACATAATATTACCCCAAAAGTTTCAAATGATAAAATAAAACCAAAATATACTGTACTATTCACCTTTTTAAGGACAGTAGTAATCCTGCAATCTACTTAAGTCTTAGAGAAATCTACTATTTTTCAAAAATGTTTTGAGATTTTAACCTGTTTCCTACAATTAAGTCTTTCGGCCATCACAAAAGAATCTAACAAATTTAAGGAATGGAAAACAGAATCACTTACGACATTTCAACTTTCAAAAAAAAAAAACGCCTGAGTTCTGTGATGTGGTTTGTTGCTTGGGCTGCACTCGGAACAGATTTTGCGGGAACTTCCTCCACGAGTTCATCACCAAACTTAAGTCTAATCAAACCACTAAGCACGCACTACCAGACAGGTGTATGAAATGACATTGATATGAAATATGAGATGTGGAGCGTTGCAAACCAATGGTGGGGGGGGGGGGGGGAGGTATTGACCTCGGCAGGAGCGTCGCAGGCGTGTTGTTAGTCACATAGGCAAAACGATCGAGTAGGGGTCGCATGCCAATTATACAACGTCTTCTTTTGAGAATTCCTGACCCAACTGTTTGGCTTCCGATTGGCTTTTTACACTAAAAATTCGAATTATCCAAAATATAATTCGAATTAACCACGATTTTTTTAGCATTGATTGTATATGAAATGCTAGGGAGCAAGAGAAAAACTCGAATTAAAGAAGATTTCGAATTATACAAGTTCGAATTAGCCACGTTCCACTGTACTACCCGCTCAATCTAATTGGGTGCACTCGTGTTGACCGACTGAAAAGCGATTCTACTAATATACGGTACATACAGCAATATACGTTGATAAAACTTGTCATAAGGGTAACGCGGCATCTCTTCACGTGCTGGATTTGACAGCTGTCAGTGTTGTTCTCTCATAATACATACTACACCGTATCAGGAACGAATACGTGTAGGACAAGTGTCACCTATCAAAGTGACCCAATAATATCTATTCTCTGCTGAGATCTGCTGGGAGTAACATAGGAACTGTTAATGTGATACTGTAGGCTCACAAGGGGAGGGCACCCGCCTCCATTCCCGACTGCCCCCACTACCTCGCCAGGAGAGCGAGACTTACTCTGATTGGTGTACGACAATGGTGTCCGTGTAACCTCCCCGCCAAATCTGTCGCACAGGTCACTCGCTTGGCCCAATCACAGCAGGTCAGCTCTGAGTTGGCCAGCCGACAGTTGAGCTGGAGAGCCTCGTCCTATGTAACCTTGAGTCTTCTGAAAAGCACTTGATGACCACCACTCAAGGAACGACGAGACAGCAGCTACATGTAATTTTTGAACTATAGTGAGCAGTAATATTTGACCAATACTTTCTTCTGTCATCTCGTCCTCTTCTCCTGAGTTTCCACTGCAGATAAGAATTGAGCCTGCAAACAAGAAGATGTAACTGTAATTGCTATGGTCTAGGAGTAGGGTAGGTTCCCCACAATGCAAGGAGTATGACAGCCAACCCAAAAACATATCATCTGGTACACTGAGGAATAATGGATATATGTTCAGATCTAGATGATGAAAACAACCCGGAATTTTGTTTTAGACGATTGCCCTTGAATTTGAACCTTGCGGGTGAGCCTGTACACAATCACTCTTTCGCCCTCTCGCTTCACCAACCTGACGTACTGGAATTCCAGACTTGAGCACGTGACGACACCACCGTGCAGAACAGTACAGTCCACGTCAAAGTATTGGATGATGCAGAAGTACACGTAACATAATTACGAACAGAACGCCATTATATTTGCCAATGACTGTACTTCAGCAGTAGCGTCAGATAGTTTTGTCCATCATCTGACCACATGGGGCAGCTGACAACAGCACAGGTACTGTAGTAACTCGCCTCCAGGCTTCCATTAAGATCTTTCACTCGTCTAAAACAAACGTCCGGCCTGTACCTGTTAAACTTCAAGGTTATATTACAGGCAAGCACGTGTTTACACCGCTCGCAATTTGCATGAGGATAAGTCTGTTTCTTTATAACGTTGTTGACGCACAGAGTTAGCTGCTCTTGCATTGAAGCTGCGGGGACAAGTACAAATCCAGAACAAGAACATACGTTCAGCGGGCGACATGTTCACACAGAGCAAGTTACTCTACAACTGCGCGATAAACTATGGAAGTGTTATATTATACTGCATTATGCGTACGGAAGGTAAACTGAAGGGAAATCAATAGAGTCCCACATAGAACAGTCATGACATCCGGCGGAAAGGTTTCGCATAAGATGGTGCTACCATTTGGAAACCAATGTTGAATATAACAAGGATATCCTGAATTAGCACCAACAGATAGCGCACAGGTATTATGTGGAATCCTTTTATGTACATTAAGGCTTTCATGGCCCGGATTACTATATAAATAATTCATGTTTAATTGGGCTAATGCCGTGTGTATTTAAATTAGAACCATACGTTTCGGAGAAACCTTGCCTCCTTTTTCAATGGAATCAAACAATGTAGCCAAAGAAAGTATATCAATGAGATTACAAAAAATTACAAAAAGTATAGATAAATTCCTCCGTTCGTCACCAGAGAGCAGCTGTCAGAAATTACTGTATGGACCATGGTAGAACGGCGGACAGAGTAGTAAGTAAGGAGAAGGTAAAGGGGGCGGGGTGTAAACATAGAGACTCCTCGAAGAAAGAAGATGTCCAAAAGAAAAGGGGGGGGGGGGGAGGGTTAGATGGATATAAGGAAACATAAACAAAAGGAAGTGTATCTGAACGATACCTAACGTCATACAGGCAACGGCGAGAAAACAGATGGAAACTCCTCCAGTGAACCCGCCCCCTTTACCTTCTCCTTACTTACTACTCTGTCCGCCGTTCCACCATGGTCCATACAGTCATTTCTGGCAGCTGCTCTCTGGTGACGAACAGAGGAATTTATCTATATTTTTTGTAATTTTTTGTAATCTCATTGATATACTTTCTTTGGCCACATTGTATGATTCCATTGAAAAAGGAGGCAAGGTTTCTCCGAAACGTATGGTTCTAATTTTAATACACACGCCATTAGCCAAAAAAAAAACATGAAATATTTATGTGGAATCATTTTGTTCTGTATTTCAAATAACATTCGCAAATAACACACAATAGGCTGTTGCAAACACTTTAGAATGAAGATTTATCGTATTATTAACTTGTCATTCTTCAAATTTAATGAGTATAAAATGCCAACGGGGGACAAATCAATTGAGTCCCACGTAGAACAGTCATGACATCTAGCGGAAAAGTTTCGCATAAGTTACCCTAGAGCACGGCCGACTGAATACGAGCTGCGCGCGCATTCAGTCGGCCGTGCCTAGAGTAGGCCCACGATCCAGCTGGCAGTGGATGAGGTAAAGGCAAATTCCATAAATCGTTAGTGCATCGCGTCGCTAGCAGGGGCGAATATAAGGGGGATGCTGAGGGGGCTTCAGCCCCCCCCCCCTCGTAAAAAAGCCAATAAAAATTAAGAAAGTCGCCTCCATAGCGTAGCGGTCAGCATGGTTAGCTGCCGCCCCGGAGGTCCTGGGTTCGATTCCCGGCTCTGCCACGAAATTTGAAAAGTGGTATGAGGACTGGAACGGGGTCTACTCAGCCTCGGGTTGTCCACCTGAATAGAGGGGGTTCGATTCCCACCTCAGCCATCCTCGAAGTGGTTTTCCGTGGTTTCCCACTTCCTCTTCGGGCAAATGGTACCTACTGTCAGGCCACGGCCGCCTTCTTCCCTCTTCCTAGCCTATCCATCCCAATCTTCCATTCCTTCCCATCCCGCAGATGTTCCAAGCTCCAGGACACTGCCCATTGAGGCGGTAGTGGTGAGTTCCCTCGCTGAGTCCGTGGGAACCACCAACCTGGAGGGTAAATTGACTAAATAAAAAAATAAAAATAAAAAATTAAGAAAGTGCTGCTTTGGTAAGAGCATAAAATTATTGTAAATTTGGTTGCACTCTAATCTTAACTTATCGGCTTAGTTATAAACAATATTAAAATTGAAATTATACTAACTCGTGGTGTAGTGAGTAGCAGTTTTCGCTGCCGACCCGGAGATCCGAATTCGATTCCCGGCTCTGCCAAGAAATTGTAATTCTAGTCTGAGGGCTGGAACGGGGTGCACTCAGCCTTGTGAGGTAAAGCTGTGAATTCCACAGTACGCTTTTTGAGAAATACATGTAAAAAAAACTGTTTACCTTTCTGCTTAGTAAATTGACAAATATTTAGATATATGCCATTCATACTCCATAGATCGTAATAGAAAGTTAATTAAGTATAAAATTTTATTTGTGTGTTGTGTTGTATTTTACAATTTTTTTGTATTGCCAGTAATAATAATAATAATAATAATAATAATAATAATAATAATAATAATATCGTATTGCCTCCGGTGCCTGGTGCAAGCTTTGCTATTTGACACCCAGAGGGTAGCTTGCATGACGAATTTCGTAGTTCCTTGACTATGAAAGTCAAGGAGGTTAGATGTTAGATATCTAATCTCCTTGAACACAATAGCGCTTTCTAGTAGAGAAATGAGGAACTTTGTGCTGGCGGAAACTCCCGAGATTAATTTTGCCATTATGAACTCGGCCTACTGAATTCAAATGGGTTCTTTGACATGCCAACATCGTATGACATGCGTATCGTATTTTTGCCGCCTTTCAAAAATCACTTACCACGGTCAGGGGCGAACCTGCAATCTTGGGGTTAGTAGACCGACACGCTATCCACTCACCCACCGTGGCAAGCCTGCCAGTAATAATTGTAGGCTATATAAACTTTGAATCTTATCTAAAATAATTACACAGAGTTATATGCTCTAAGGTATTGGTTGATATTTCCGGGTATTTTGCGGTGACAATCCCCTGAGAATACTCACAATTTTCCAGGATAGTCACCCCCCCCCCCCGAAGTGTTTTTCTATATACGCCCCTGGTCGCTAGTGTGACATTGTCTATCGCAATTTCATACAAATTACCTAATTTTATACAACGTGAGTGTCATGACATGACTGTAGATAACGAGGCGAGTGTTTCAGCATACCGTATGCTATTCTGGAAAGTTATTTGTACGAACATTGCCACAGTTACAGCATTCAGGAAATATCATATCGAACATTCAAATCAACGTTTTAACTTTGGAGCAGTCAACTGACGGAAACATTAGTCGCCATGTTGGAAAAAGCAACGTTCAGGCAATGCTGCCAACTTCACTATCATAAAGCCATATTCAGTGCGAAACTCCACTATAGCCAGTATCGGTTAAGTTTGGTGGATACTAAAATCATTGGTCTACCCAGGTTAGGGATATTCAACATATTGGTCTATCCAGATTAGGGTAGTTGGATATACTAAAACCACTGCTCTACCGAGCTTAGGGTAGCTGGATATACAGGGAGCGGCAAAAAGATCTGACGGTTTTTAAATCACAACAACACAAACATTTTAAATGATACAAACTCTTTTATTACTTATAACAGCCAGGTGTACATGTCAATTAATGGAAAACATTAAAGAACAATAGATTTTAACTTTTAAGATTTGAAGATAACGTCTTTCAAATGATGCCCATCTGACGGTTTATGTCGTTGTACGGCTGAGTGAGTTAGTGGTGGGGGGTAGTGGGGATTGGCGCGATGATGAGCCTACGTGATGCCATTTCAGTGCGTGCGTTTTGTTGTCGAGGCATTTTTTTAAAGTGGTGAGTCTTGCGTCGTTACTCAGCGTCAGTTCCGTCAACACTTTAATGTGGGTCGAAGAGGACACGTTCCATCTCGTAACACAATTTTGTTATGGGTGAGTAATTTTAGAGGTTCAGCCTTAAAACGTACGTCGACAGGCCGTCCAAGGTCAGCCAGGACACCAGAAAATGTTGAGCGAGTGAGACAAGCTGTGAAAACCAGTCCACGGCGGCCGGCTCGAAAACAAGCTGCTGCTTTGCAAATGTCCGATCGAACAGTGAGACGAATATTGCGTTTCGATTTGCATTTTCATACGTATAAAATGGTTATAGTCCAGCAGTTGAAGCCTAAAGACTATGCAAAGCTTCAGTGCAAGACTGGAAGAATGCATGGCAAAACATGGGCATAATTTGAAAGACGTTATCTTCAAATCTTAAAAGTTAAAATATATTGTTCTTTCATGTTATTCCATTAATTGACATGTACACCTGGCTGTTATAAGTAATAAAAGAGTTTGTATCATTTAAAATGTTTGTGTTGTTGTGATTTAAAAACAGTCAGATCTTTTTGCCGCTCCCTGTACTAAAACCATTGGTCTGCTGAAGTTAGGGTACTGGTACGTGGATTCTAAAACCATTGGTCTCTGAAGGTTCCAATATGTGGAGCGAGGCCCGCGCGAAGAGTGGCAGTTATGTTATCAATTATCCCCATACCTTATACTGTACAGTAGTGTTGTAAGCCATCCCGACACCCTTGAAACAGATATCCCAATCACTGTTGCCCAATAATTACTGATAGTGACAAAACAGACCTAAGCGACTCCATGTTTCAAACTGAGCGCTAATTCCTGGGATCTAACGACCGACGTAGCCTAATCAGGTTGGCCCCGAATGGAATCTTTAACGTGCCAGTAAATCTACTGGCATGGCTTCGCCGCATTTGCACCGGGTGAGTTAGCCGTGGTCATTACGGCATGACTGCTGGCAGTCGCTCACATCCGGGAGGCGAGGAGGTTCGAATCCCCCCGCCAGTCTTCTGTGATTTCCCATCTTCCTTCCAGGCAAATGCCGGGGTTGGTCCCTAACTATAGGCCACAGTCGCTACCTTCCAACTCGTCGACCTTCCATCCAAACTTCCCTCCCCAACGGTACTTGTAGCTCATTCAATGGGTGTCCGTCTCGAAGCAGCTACAAAACTGGCGAGCCGAACATGTCCTCGGACACTTCCGGCACTAAAAGTCATACGCTAAAAAAAAACGCATTTGCGTACCCTCCAATGCCAACTGACAGCACCAGAATTCGATCCAGCAGCCTTGGGAACAGTAGGCGAGAGCGTTACCGCTGCACTCCGTAGCCTCTAAAAGCCTCAGTAGTTAAGCGGGACTTGAAACCAATAACACGTTGGCACTCCTGAAAAATGCATTAACACCTCCTAGCGACAAACAGTTGAACTCCTTCATCTCGGTCGCCCAAGATCGCGGGTTCGAACCCGATCGAAGTCGTTGGATTTTTTAAGTGCGTTAAAAATCCCTCATTATGCCTTCCCTTGGAGGGGAAGTAAAGCCAGCGGTCCCGGGTCATAGATTTATGGCATGGAAAAGAACCTTCCACTAACTACACTAATCTTGTGGAACCTAAAATTTGTAGGTTACTTTGATACCGCTATATTACTGTTATCGCGGCAGGAGATGGCAGTTGAGCACGCGGCGACGGGTCTTGCAGTACGCATGCGCGGTCCGCCTATTCCTAACTTAAATATATCAGCTTCCCGCAGCCAATGGTTGTCATTGCAGCAGGCGACACTCAGTCAGTGAAAGAAGGAATGTGCTGAGTGATTGAAGCAAGTAGTGACCAACTTAATGTTTTTGGAATGCGCGATGCGCAGTGAGCGGGAAGACCCCTGCAGTTCAAACCCGACTGCCATCTCCTGGCGCGATATCAGTAGTTCCAACGTTCGCCAGCAGGTGCTGACTGCGATGGCATTTAGTAGCCACGTCCGCAGCTAGGTGTCGTGGACGGTAGTATTTGGTGGCAAAAGTAGGAACTACTTGCAAAAAATTAATCGTCTGCAGTCCTACCTGAATCACAGATAACACACACTAATACAGTTATCACAATTAACACCGGTTATCAGACAGATTCTACACACACCCGAAGTACACGGGGGCACATGCCCGCGTTGTCGCAGCCCTTAAACTAAGGAACCAACCATCATCTGGGTCATATTACCGGTTCGTAATTCCCTCCAGGCAAATGCCTGGATAGTACAGTACCGTACCTTACTTCAAGTCCAGGGACACCTACCTCATCACACACGCAACTACAGTCGTCACATAAATACAGGTTAGCAGACAAGTTTACACACACCCAACTACACGGAGCTGATGATCAAGATGTCCCAAGTCCCTTAAAATAAATTAACAACAAAGTTACGTGATTTTGGTGGCGGCTCGACCTGTACACAACACGAGTTCCGAATTCAGTGGTACTTATTTATTTATTTATCTATCGTATGGGTTTTAGTGCCGGGAGTGTAAGGTAATCTGTGTGTTCGAGCTGTGTCAAGCGGACACCGATATAGTGAGCTACAAGTTCCGTTCAATTTCAAGTAGTTCCAACTTTCGCCACCAGATATCAATGATACCTAGTGGTGAACGTTGGAACTTTGATAGAGCGTTCCAACGAAACCTAACAGAAATTTAGCTTCACACAAGTTTAGTCTGCGGAAGGATCTTTTACAAGCCATAAATCTCTGACATTGGACCGCCGGCTTTGCTTCCCCTCCGAAGGAAGGCATACTGAAGGATTTTTACGCTCTTAAAAAAACGACGACTTCGGCCGGGTTTGAACCCGCTATCTTGGGCACAGCAGTTCAGCATGCTACCAATTATGCCACCGAATCCGCTAGTGGTACTGTATTTATAGAAATATGCTTTGTATTAGTTGAGGAAAAAGAGGGACGCTGACGACAGCCTGTAGACATACATTTGTCTAGTCCACACACAGCTGCCTGAATGAACCTTCAATCCCGAACAAATCGTCGTGTGTCTTGGGTTTCCCTGGCCGCTTAGATTCATCCACCACCAGCTTGTTGTCTGCCAGGAACCAGTCGCGGTGCTCTATGAGGTTCTTCTTCCAAGCTTCTGTGAGGAAAACAGAATTAATTAGACAACAGGCCACGTGCTAGTGTAATGTGCACAGAGTTTTGACAATATCTTAGTGCACGTGCTGTGAAATAGATGGGATTAGCGTCAAGGTTACATGTTCAATGGTGTGAATCAGGGGCGGTGAAGGGAAGAACGGTAGAAACGCTAATGAAATCGTTCATTCCAAGACAATTATACTAAACCAGTTGTTAACCCAATGTTAGCACTGGGCGTAGTGGTAGCGTCCTAGTCTCATAGTCTAGAGCAGTGTGTCCCAAACCATTGTGTGTGTACCACTTTAAGAGATCAGAATCTCTCGCGTACTGAACCCTTCAGTATCGCAGTGTTTATATGCAAGAATCTTTATCAAGGGGTCGCGCTCAGTTCATAGTGTGATATACGTTCGCCAAACAACATGCTCTACTGAGGGAAGGGTCATAGGATTAAAACTATAATTAAGAAAGGAAGTGACAAGACGTAAAATAATAACATAATTTAAAGACTAATGGTGCATAAATGAATATAAATAACAACAATATTATTCCTCCCTGAATCTTCCCAAGACAGAAATATATATGACGTTGAGGGATCCGACGGATCTCCTCCTCATAAAAATGTGGATCCAAGTTCCACCAACTTGCATCAGGATTTTATGTACGCGTAATAACTAACTACGAGGAATGAGTACTTGGATGACTGTTCGTTTACATCGGGTAACAGCCACGGTGCTAACGAACAATCATCTCGTAAATCAACGTTTACGGATATAGGACACAACACTAATGAAAAAATGAAAATCCACAGCCTGCTTCCAGTCTCCGACCGGGTCAGGTATGGAATGAATGAAGCCCCCATCTAGCGGCGAGGATATGAACTGTGCCGGCTGCCGAGGCCTGACGCACTCCCCTGGGGCAATGATTAAATGAATGGCAGATGAAATGAAATGATAGTGGAGAGTGTTGCTGGAATGAAATTTTGACAGGGAAAACCAGAGTACTCGGAGAAAAACCTGTCTGCCTCCGTTTTGCCCAGCACAGATCTCACATGGAGTGACCGGGATTTGAACCACGGAACCAGCGGTGAGAGGCCAGCGTGCTGCCGCCTAAGCCACGGAGGCTTACACAACACTAATAAAACCTTTAAAATTAATGCTGACACACAATCTAATATCTATTATTTACAGGAATATTACCCTCTCCCAGTGAAATAGCTCATCTGACAACGAGCTTGCCTGCAAGGCCAAAATGCTCAAACAAACAAACAAACAAACAAACAAACAAGGAAAACACAGCGCCGCACGTGACCACTCGGAGTCACTGACACAAGACTAAAAAAAAAACAACAACAAACAAAAACACATGCCTCACGGCTGACATTATTTTACAAGAATAGAAAAAATTGCGATAAGATAACGCTTCGGAGATTATAATGATTCGTAGGCAACTCCCATTTATTTAAACAATTTTTATCATCGATCAGTTCTTATTCTGTATTTCAACTATTAATACGGAGCCAACATGTACTCCACTAATGACCTCGATGCAATCTGTTCAGCCCGCCTTGTGAAAACAGGTTCCCCCCTTGCTCTCAACTCTTGTCATCATCCAGCTCCAGTGTGTAAAAATAACTTGACCAACTGTCCCGTTATCTCGTAGAATCAACAGCAACAAATCTCAACCATATGCACATATGGCAAGACATAAATCGATATAGTCACATACACCCTCGCAAGGTCACAATATGGACTCGGCACCAAGCTGACAGAAATCAGTCTACGCTGAAATTCCCGCTTGTAATGACCAATAAAACACACACACACTTATTGCTGGGAATGACATAACACTTTTCACACAGGTCGGTTGAATCAGATGCTCACAAATTATTTAGGAAAATTAAAAACCTATGAGAGAGCTGAATGCTCCCCGCCACAACTCACATTGCTCCAAAGGCAATAAACTTAATGAATCTGATCAATAATAAACACCACAAAGATCATTTTACCCACCAATCTACTTTATGATTATATTATTTCAGTCCTACTTCTGAAACACAATATATCTCCGAGAGACGTTTCTTAACCGCATTGCGTAAACATATGCGAACACGGTCGTCCACATAGCCACGTTAATTAAAATAAACAAACAAGGACCTATGTCTACGAACAATTGTGCGAGCTGTTTCCATGCAAAATGTGTGTCAGACCAAAACTAAATACACTACGTTAATCAACACAAGCAAGATATTTACAAAAAATATGTCCCATATACCATAAGTTGATTTGTCAGATAATAAGAATATTATTCAGTACTCATCCTCGGCCAGTCACCCGTCAGCGGACATCTGCAACCATCTCCCTACTTAATGCTGCTTAGCTCGTCTCGAACATCTCAACGGAGGGTTGACAGTTCCAAACTTCTTCCAAGATAAGCGATGTCATCTCTCGTGCTGATGCAAAAAGTTATAGGTTATTATACACTCGATTTCTGTCTACTAAATTCGCCGTTTAGGTACTTATTTCCCCAAAACAGTCTGTTGGCGAATTGTCGATGATACTGGCCCTACAAAATTAGTACTGTGACTATCTATCACACTGAATTTACAACACATTTGTCTTAATAAAAAATCTGTGTCCTCATGACACGCAAAGTACAAGTGCCTACGTCCTCAGACGCGCAATACACAAGATGTCAACCTGTGTCCTCCGACACACAAAATAACGTCAGCCTACGTCCTCAGACGCACAAAATGTATTGTAATGTCTTGGCTCTTCACGCCACTTATAAATGAACTGGCCCTAGGTATCGATAGAGGGGGAAAATATATAAAAATTTCTCAAAATAATAGTGGTACAGGAATGAAACAAATATCACTGGACTCGTAAAATTGCGCAGGTCAAGAATATGCCCATTAATTCTAGAATCGATCGTAGAGATGTTGTCTAGCCGATCTCCCGCGTTAATGCTAGCTATCGCGTTCCCCAGCTAGACTTGGCGCGTTCATAAGCATTCATCTCCTATTGGTTCCACTATTACGTTACTTTCGCGGTTTTTATCAGACCTCGGCCTAGTGGGAGTGTCCAGTAGTACCATCAGCCACTCACGTTACTGCATTATATTTTTTCTAGGCGCGAATAGTACAATGAACATGCCACAAGCGTGTCTCACAACGCGTCCCTTCTATTCTGAGGTAGCCAGCACCTGTCCTTCTGAATCATCGATAAGCTCTTTCCTTTCATATTCCTTAAGTATTTAGCCTTTTGTCAAACTGCTGCAGGTATATCCCCACTGTCTCCAACAAATGCTTGAAGTTTCCTCATCTTTGTCTGGCTATTTCATGACGCTGGTGGAAATATTAATTAATTGTAGAAATAAAACATCGAATCATTTATCCATCAGAGGATAAAGGGTTCACAACTCCTTCACTCACAAAAATTCGAACTTAGGATAAAGTCGATTTTTTTTTAAAGACTTCCGTAGGCCAATTTGTTTTATTTCAGAATCACCCCTTTTCTATTACTTGGTCTAGCCGCTCCTGTCTTGAATGGCATTTACTCGTTTTATTTCCTGCTTGGACCTCACCCTCTCAGTCGGCTAGCGTGACGCGCTGATGCCTTAGGCAACACTCTGCTCGTCTCGTTAATGTTTGTCAACACCACCTCCACTTCCTCCTTCACGTGCCGTACTCAACTGCCCCCCGTCCATTTGGTTGATATAGGACGTCCATATAATTAAACTGCATTATTATTTCGGCGCTCCCATGGTTCATTTCTTCGATACGCCTTTAAATTGGCTGCATTGTAGACCGACATTGTTCCTGTGCTTAACTCTTTCACTCTGTACGCATTATTTCCTAGGTTTCTTACAATAGAATAGGGTCCTACGAACTTTTCACAGAATTTGCTGAAGATCTTCTTCTCTGGATCAGATGTAGCGGGTCGTTTCACCAAAACGAGCTGGTTGATTTCTAGATCACGGTGAAATCTCTTAATTCTCACTCGCCGTAATCTGCGATCTGCTTGTTTTCTCATGTAGGCTCTCGTTCTCTCTATTCGCAGGCCAGGTGCTATCATGGGATCTTGTGGGCAGTTAATGATGCTTTTCCACGTTCTCACTGGATACTCGTTTTTGTGTAAGACCATAGGGATCTGTCCTGTTGACTCGTGCCTGGTAGAATTCATGCATGTCTCTACATCCTTAATTTTATCCACCCACTTATGATGCTCATTGGGAATGAAGATTCTCAAGTACGATGTCACGGATTTTATTGCACGCTCAATTGGATTAGCTTGGGCATGTCGGATACTGCTTAAAACGTTTTTTATACCCATGTCCGCCATTCCTTTCTTGAATTCGGCGCTTGTAAAATAGCTATCATGGTCTGATAAAATAAACTCTGGTTTTCCCACAGTTGGAATTACTCTATTGCGTATGCGGCTTAGTACATGTTTAGATGTTGTTTTCTGGATGGGACACAATACTACGAATTTGGAGAATACATCCAGACAAACTAATAAATGGCGGCACCCTCGCCTCCCTTTCGGAATTGGACCGAAACTGTCGATTGCCAGCATCTCGCACGGCTTCTGAGGTAACAGTGGTTTGGGATACTGCCTCATTAAATAGTTATTGGGCTTTGTTCTCTGACAAGGATCACAAGTCGTAATGACGTCACATATAGTTGTTCTCGTACGTGGCCATGTAAATGTCTCTCCTATTGTCGCTTCGCATTTGTCTAATCGGACGTGTCCGTAACTTTCGTGAGTATGCCATGTCAATCCTCGCTGTAAAGATGCAGGTACTAGTATGCGTAACTTGGTGTGGTCATTATCTACCCATTTGTGCAGCAAATTGTTGACATAAACATATCTTCCTTCTTTGGCTTTCGCTTCTCGAAATGCAGGTGTTCCTGTAGGTAGCTGCTTTCTAAAGTATTGAATTAATAGCATCATCCATGGTTCCGCTTCCTGTTCTCGCTGGATCTCACGCAACTCCTCCAAGAATTCCCGGTCCTTCGGTGTTAACTCCAAGTGTTGTACCATCGCTGTTTCTTCAACATCAGGCTCTGGGTTCCTGCTGAGTGCATCCGGGATCACGTTCATCTTCCCTGGGCAATGTTCAATCTCAATGCTAAACTGCTGAATATATAAAGACCAACGTGTCACACGTTCGCTTGCCATCGACGTCTTAAACAAGAATGTTAGTGCCTTGTGATCGGTCCTGACAACAATGTGGTATCCATTAATTATTCGTTTCCATTGTTGCAGCGCATGAAGGATGGCCAACAGCTCTAGTTCCGTTACAGTATAATTGCGCTCGTGCTTACGCAATTTTCGGCTGACAAATGCCAAATATGTTTTATGTTGCAGGTTAGCTGGATCTTCTTGATAGAGCATGGCACCTATACCAATTAGTGAAGCATCCGCTTGGATTATAAATTTGTGCTTGAAGTCTGGATATCCTAACTTAATGCAGTTTTCCAGTAGCTGTTTTGTTGCTTGGAACGCCTTCTCACACTCCGCATTCCACAACCATTTATTATTCTTTTTTAGCATTTCCTGCATTGGAGCTACAGTCTCCGTGTAACCTGGACAGTTTTCCTTAAAGAATCCCGTTACGCCTAAGAAAGCCCGAATGTGCTTGACTCTCGTTGGTGTAGGGAAATTCTTTATCGCTTCGATCTTAGCTGGGTTTGGCTTCACTCCCTCCTTGTCAATGATTGTGACCCAAATATAAGATCTCGCTCTTGAAGAAATGCGATTTCTTCAGGTTTACTTTGAAATTTGATGCATTAAGGTTGCCTAATACTTTATCTAAGTTTTCCATGTGAATTTCAATGTTGTCGGATGCCAGCAGAATGTCATCAATGTAGCGCACCGTCATCTCCTTAACCTCCTCGGTTAGATTCCGATCCAGGGCTCGGATTAAAGCACAGCCCGCTGTTTTGACTCCGAAGGGCATTCGGACGAAGCAGAACGTTTGGTTATCGAACAAGAAGCCAGTTAGAAGCTGTGACTTCTCATCCAATTCAATATGGTGGAAAGTGGACGTCAAGTCTACTGATGAATAAATGCTCTTGTTCTTAAAGCCTTTTAGTACGTCTCTGATAATTGGCGCTCTGTCATACTCAGGAAAAATGAGTCTCATGTTGAGATTTCTGGCATCTAAACAAAGTCTAATAGATCCATTTGGTTTTGTGACTGCCAAAATCGCATTTAGATAAGGTGTAGGTGTCTTCCTTATCACTCCAACTTGTAACATCTCATCTATAATGACCTTGACTTGACCACGATATTTTTCCGGAATTGGGTACAATCTACTTTTGAAAGGTGACCAATCCTCGACTTGCATTGAATATTTGAAATTTAATATTTTCCCATGTACTGTATCGAATACTGCTTTGTGCTTCCTTAAAATCTCTTCCAATTGTTTTCTATGTTCACCCCCAAGTTGAATGTCATTGAGCCACTACTGTTGTAACTCTTCAAATTGTGCATCACTGTCATCTCCTTCTGTTAATAAAGACCATATCTCCTGGGATTCACTCTCCTCATCTAGTTCCACAACAGCTCCTTCTATGATGTTATCTTCTGCCTTTCGTATCTCCTCTTCCGTCTCTTCCGATATTGCTTCCAATGCCCAAGAATTTACATCTCTTCCGGTAGTGATTTCATCCATATGCAATCCCACGTTCTTCAGTTGATCATACTCTCTAAAACTGACTGTATTCTTGTGCAAATCTATCACTGCTTGATAGTCACAAATGAAATTTGCACCAAGAATTATATTAAAATTCATCTTTGCCATGATAATGAACGTTTGCCCAAAAGTGTGTTCCAATATGTTCAGCTCTAAGTATGCCTGACGTTTACAAGTGACGGTGCGTTCAGGAATAACACCCCTCACTTTGAGTTGTGGTACGGGAATCACAGGAATATTCTGACTCCGTCCCAACTCTCGAACCAAGGCCTCCGATACCAGACTGATCTGCGACCCCGTATCCAATAAACATCTTATATTAATTCCACCAATCCTCGCGTAAATAATGGGTAACTGCCTAATTTCATCGTTCCGTGGTTTCACCGTCTCCTCCAGGCAATCTTCTGGCAAAGCAATCCATTCTTGTATGTTCGCTACTATCCATCCATCTTCAACTTCCGACTGTTGCGTTTGTAGACTGTCTCCTTTATCCAAATTTAGTTTTTTTTAGCTCCACTGCGACTTCCATCATCCTTTTGTCGCCCACGCCCCTGACATTCCTCTTGTCTCAGTAGACTTCCAGCTTCCTCAGTATGTGTATCTGGATTCTTCATGTTCCCAATTGCTTTTTCCCATCGTCCTTGCTCTCCACCTTGACTAGCTTGTAATTCCTCTAGGTAATTTTGTGATTGAGCGTGCCTATCATCCCAGTCATTTCGATAATTACGTGCCTCTCCTTGATTTTGATCTCTCCTTCCTTTCCATCTTTGATTCCCATTGTAATCACCGTATCTTCCATAAGGCCCCTCATTTCTTCGATTTTCACGCCATTGTTGATACCCTCTCTGTTGATATCTATTGTTGCCTTGATATGACCTATTGTTATAATTATTCTCGTTACGCTGGTACGGTCTGTTTTCTACCGCTTCCTGGTTTCTCCTAGGTGTGGATGTGCTTGTATTTGTACCCTGCGTTTTAGTGTTCATCTGTTTCGGTTTTATAACATCTGTCGTATTTACTAACTCCAGTTGTCTTCCCCCTCTATAATGATTATGAGATGTAGTCTCATCTATCTGGAGTAATATCTGTTCTGCATGTAAGGCCGTACTAACGTTCGCTGCGACTAATACTTGTTGCACGTTGACTGGTAACTGCCGCGCTATAGTCATCACCAGATCCGCTTCATTCAAAGGGTAATCAAGATCGCGAAATTTTAGCATTTGCATGTTAAAGAAATCGAAGTATTTTGTTTGCTGGGTAGTTTGGTACTTCCTAGAGTAAAGCTCCATCCTTAAACTCTGTTGCAGTGCCGGAGACCAGTATTTGCGCAGAAACGCGATTTTGAAATCTGCCATGGTTCCAAATGTATATTTGAAGCTTAAAAACCATGTAAGGACATTTCCTGACAAAAATCTCTCCATCATCCTTAACCTACGTGCTTCAGGTACCCCAGTGTCATTGTAATGATCTTCAATTTCTTTAATGAAGGCTTTAGGTGTCACCCCTGAGTTCTCCATGTACTTCTGCGGTTTATAATCGTTCGATCGAATTACTTGGATAAGTTGTGTGGGCTGATGACCGTCATGTGGCGTGGAAATCCTTTCAACATTCTTGTGAAATCCCTCCGTGTTTGTCGTTAATGGGCTCTCTGTCTGAGTTTGACTTCCTGCTGTGCTTGTCGCCTCCGGGCTACTTGCGTCATCCTGCTTATCTTTAGTCGTTTTAAATATCGAGGATTGTCCCAGCGACCTTAGTTCAGCTTTAATGATCCTGTCTGTTTGTTCTTTAAGTTTACTCTTAATTTCCTGTTCTAATGCTTGAATACGAGTATGATTTTCGCCTACTGTCTTAATAATGGTTAATCTTTCCTCTTTAGAATCGATATTCATTTTTCGCCAATCTTTTCTTATTTCCTCCTTAATTATGCTTACTTTCTCCTCAATCTGGCTTTTAGTGTCATCCTGATTGCTTTCTATCTGGCTCAGCCTATCTTCCAATCTCGCGCTATTTTCGTCGATGGTACTCTTTAATTGATCCTGGTCCGCTTCTAGGCTTTTCCATTGCTCCGCTAATTTTATTTCGAGACGGTCCATATCTTTAATTATGCCGGATATATTTTCATCTACCGCTGATAATTGTTGCTGAATGACCTTGCCGATTTTTTCCATTTCCTTAAATCGTCCTTCCATCTTATCCTGAGCTATCTTGACCTCGCTCGTACTCATAGTGCATGCTAGTTCAATTTGCTCTAATTTACCTAAAACCGTTTCATCCAGAATGCTAAGTTTTTGATCAAAAATAATTTCCATTTTCTTAATCTGATCTAATTGTTTTTCATTGTTTTTACTAACATCTAGGGCCAGCAATACCATCTGTTGATTAGTGTGATCCTTCATCTCTGCGGTTAACGAAGCTAATTGGTTCGTGTTTTTAACATTCTGCGCCTCTAACTACGAATTGATAGTGTCATTGATTTCACTTTTTAATAATCTAGCTTGTTCCACCTGATATTCATTTTGTTCAATCCTACTGTTGTTTAATTGTGTCCGCAATGATTCACTTTGTTCAGATAGTTTAGTGTTTAGTGATTCACTTTGTTCGGATAGTTTAGTGTTTAGTGATTTACTTTGTTCGGATAGTTTAGTTTTTAGTGATTCACTCTGCTCAGACAATTTGTTTATAGACTCACTTTGTTCTAACATACTATTGTTTATTGATTCACTTTGTTCGGATAGTTTAGTTTTTAGTGATTCACTCTGCTCAGACAATTTGTTTATAGACTCACTTTGTTCTAACATACTATTGTTTATTGATTCACTTTGTTCGGATAGTTTAGTGTTTAATGATTCACTCTGTTCTGCCAATTTAGTGTCCAACAATTCCTGTGTCCTCCTAGCAGCATTTTCAATGATTTCTTGAATCTGTTACACTGTTGCCATGTTATACACCTTATATGAGACATTAGGGAAATGGCATAAAGCAATGCCCCCTGACACACACACACAATCCTAATGCACATTTAATTCCTTTACCCTACTCAGTTCATTTATAATTTACATTTAATCCCACTAGTCAATCGCATCTCTGAGTGGTTCTAATTTTACTCAATTTAATTTAAACCCAAACACATATTCAGTCATTAAATTGTTATCCTGATCTGATATTAACAACAGACACATTAACCAAATATTAATTGTCTGTTTAAACGCCACAGGCCTTCCTATTACCTTCATGGAGTTTGACTTTTTATCACAAACACTCACTCACTCACTCCGTTGGCTTTTCTGGGACGTGACGATCCCGTGCCGCTCTCACTATCTGCCTTCATTTCCTCCTATCCAGCGCAGTATTCTCCCATACAGTAATACCCATTTGTCTGCAGTCAGCGGTCACCTCATCTTGCCATCTACTCCTAGGTCTTCCAGGGGGTCTCGAGCCTTCGATCTTCTTCTCATACACCTGGCGAACTATTCTGGCAGCGTCCATTCTGATAACATGCCCCGCCCATTGCAGCCGTTTCGCTTTCATGACGTCCACTACTCTGGGTTGATTGGCCAACTTGTACAGCTCATGATTTGATCTGAGAACCCATCTTTGTGTTTCCTGGTCAAAGATGGGGCCGAAAATTTTTCTATATATCTTGTTTTCGAAGACTGTAAGTTGGCGTTCCTCCCTTTTGGTCACACTCCATGTTTCGGCTCCGTATAGCAGTACCGGCCTGATGATCGTGTTGTATAGTTTTAGTTTTGTTTTCCTGGTCAAAAGTTTGGAGGAAAGTAATTTATGCAGGGAAAAGTAAACTTTGTTTGCATTCCGCAATCTAATTTGGTGTTCAACTTGTCTTCTATTGCAGTCATTTATATTTACCCCAAGGTATTTGAAGTTTGGCGTGTTCCTAAAGGTAAAATTGCCTATATGAAGGTTGTTGCGTTGGTCTGTAGTCATGTTTTCTCTCTGTATGATCATGTATTCTGTCTTCTCTTCATTAATCTTTAGACCTATTTTTGCAGCAGTTTCATTTAATTTCCTGAATAAAGCTTCAATTTCTCCTCCATTATTTCCTATTAATACAATGTCATCTGCATATGCCAGGATGTTGTGTTTGTTATCTGCTAGGTCTCCAGTTGCAGCTTCTTTGTTTTCCCGAATTACTTTTTCCAGAACGATGTTGAAGAGAAGTGGGGAGAGCGCATCACCTTGTTTTAGTCCTGTTCTGTTTTCAAAACCGTCTGATACGGATCCACAGTGTGTCACTTTGCTCACTGTCTCCTCCATACACATTTTGACCAGGCTGATAAGTTTCTGTGGGATTCCGTACTCTGCCATAATTTCCCACACCGTTTCTCTGTGGACTGAGTCATAGGCCTTTTGGAAGTCAATAAATAGGTAATGGACGTTTTTGTTATATTCCCAAACTTTTTCATTGATTGTCTTAATACAAAATATATTGTCTGTTGTTGATCTGTTTTTACGGAAACCATTCTGATAGTCTCCTATTATATCTTCGGTGTATGGAATTAGACGTTGAAATATTATGTACGACAGTAATTTGTAAGCTGTGACAAGTAGGGATATTCCTCTGTAATTTCCGCAGTTATGTTTATCTCCTTTCTTATGTATTGGAACAATAATTGCTTCCTTCCATTCATCCGGTATTTGTTCCTCGCGCCATATTTTCAGGATAAGTTTATGCAGTTTTTCATGAAGCTTCTCACCCCCATATTTCAGCAATTCAACTGGTATACCGTCAGATCCAGCAGCTTTGTGGTTTTTCAGTTTCTTCAGACTGCTGGTTACCTCTTCATATGAAGGATCATTTATGAAAGGTTGTACCGTTGAAAGAGTGGTTCTCTCCAATTTGTTGTCTGGTTCAGGGCAGTTCAGTAAGTGGTCAAAGTACTCTTTCCAAGCCTGTAATATGTGGGTTGTTCCTGCAATGATGCTACCATTGTTGTCGTGGAGAACTGCTGATCGCGGTTGGTATCCTTTCTTAATGTTATTCACCGTCCCATATACTTTACGGATGTTGTTCTCCTTCTGGTCATTCTCAATACTCTCTAACATATGTTTAAGGTAAAGCTTCTTTTCTTTTCGTAAGGTTATGCTTGTTTCTCTTCGTGTTTCCCTGTAGTGCTGTTCCAATTCTTCATTTCTCCTGTCCTGTAGCCATGCTTTCCTTGCTGAGATGCTAGCTGCTACTGCTGTTTTGCATGTACCATTAAACCATTTCTTCTTTCGTTCCACTTTAGGTAATGCGTTTTTAGCTGATTCTTGAATCACCTTCTTGATATCCTTCCACAATCTATTAATATCTGTAGTTCCACTTTCATCCACTTCTTCTCCTACTTCATCAAGTACGCCAAACCTGTTGCTCACTTCCACTTGGTACTGACAAGTTTGAGGAGTTTCCTTTAATGCTTGTAGATCATATTGTATTGCGCGCCCTTGTTGTTGTTTGTGGTGAGTTTTCAGTTTCACCTCCATGGATGCAACCAGCAAGTTGTGGTCAGAGCCTATGTCAGCTCCCCGGTAAGCACGAATATCAGTGATGGCGCTTCTGTGTCGATTCGAAATTAGTATATGGTCAATTTGGTTTGCCGTCTTTCCATCTGCTGAATACCATGTTTCCTTATGTATATCCTTGTGTGGGAACGTCGTACTCCTGACATTCATGCTTTCTGATTCTGCAAACGAGATCATTCTAAGCCCATTTTCAGAGGTTTCCTCATGAGGGCTTTCATTACCTATCGTTGGTTGTAGGTGCTTTTCTTTTCCTACCTTGGCATTAAAGTCTCCTAGTACTATCTTGATGTCATGTTGTGGTAGGCCTTCATACACCCTCTCCAGCTGTTCATAAAAGCTGTCTTTCACCACATCTTCTTTATCATTTGTAGGTGCATGCACATTGATAATGGATATATTAAACCATCGGCCTTTCACTCGTATGTAGCACATTCTTTCATTGATTGCCTCAAACCGGATTACTGTTTCAACACATTCCTTTGATATGAGGAATGCTGTTCCAAATTCATGCTTTCCGGATTGAGTTCCACTGTTAAACATAGTGTACTCTCCGAAGTTCTGTATGTCTTCCCCTGGAAATCTTGTTTCTTGAATAGCAGCAAATTGTATTTTATACTTCTCGAGCTCGTCTTTCAATCTTTGAATGTGTCCAGCCTTATATAAGCTCCGTGCATTCCATGTACCAATTCGTAAGTCCTCATTTCCTTTGCCATGTCTTCGTAGGGTATCCATTCTTAAATCGTTCCGAGGCTTAAGTGAGAGATTCGTAACAATTCTCTTTTTACATGAGAGGGTTGTTAACCCTAAGCACAACCCCCAACCTGGAGGACCAGGGACTTTTCTGTTAGGGTTACCATACCATCACAAATCTAGTTTTAACTTTAATCATTGGGTGCCCGATATCACGTATATTACTTTTACTTAAATTCAATAGACAAAAACGTGAACCGTATTTTACATTGCAAACTCCTGATTTTAATTTTTATTTCACACAGTTGGCGGTATCCTCTTCGCCTCAATTACTTTTAATAAAATATCACTTCCCGGTGATTAAAATACTGTCATATCTGCCTCCACTTGTGGCATGCCAGTTTTACTCACATACGCCAAATAAATGTGTTCCAGCAGCGAACCAGCAACAAAAATACACCTTCATTGTTGCGTCAGTTTGTAATCCCAACTACGCTTACATTGGCATGTGCAATTTCTTTGCCACTACACCACAGTGAACCTCCCCACGCTTGGCCGCCAGTTTACCTCCTATGAACCCTTCAGTATCGCAGTGTTTATATGCAAGAATCTTTATCAAGGGGTCGCGCTCAGTTCATAGTGTGATATACGTTCGCCAAACAACATGCTCTACTGAGGGAAGGGTCATAGGATTAAAACTATAATTAAGAAAGGAAGTGACAAGACGTAAAATAATAACATAATTTAATGACTAATGGTGCATAAATGAATATAAATAACAACAATATTATTCCTCCCTGAATCTTCCCATGACAGAAATATATATGACGTTGAGGGATCCGACGGATCTCCTCCTCATAAAAATGTGGATCCAAGTTCCACCAACTTGCATCAGGATTTTATGTACGCGTAATAACTAACTACGAGGAATGAGTACTTAAATGACTGTTCGTTTACATCGGGTAACAGCCACGGTGCTTACGAACAATCATCTCGTAAATCAACGTTTACAGATATAGGACACAACACTAATAAAACCTTTAAAATTAATGCTGACACACAATCTAATATCTAATATTTACAGGAATATTACCCTCTCCCAGTGAAATAGCTCATCTGACAACGAGCTTGCCTGCAAGGCCAAAATGCTCAAACAAACAAACAAGGAAAACACAGCGCCGCACGTGACCACTCGGAGTCACTGACACAAGACTAAAAAAAATAAACCAACAACAAACAAAATCACATGCCTCACGGCTGACATTATTTTACAAGAATAGAAAAAATTGCGATAAGATAACGCTTCGGAGATTATAATGATTCGTAGGCAACTCCCATTTATTTAAACAATTTTTATCATCGATCAGTTCTTATTCTGTATTTCAACTATTAATACGGAGCCAACAAGTCTCCACTAATGACCTCGATGCAATCTGTTCAGCCCGCCTTGTGAAAACAGGTTCCCCCCCTTGCTCTCAACTCTTGTCATCATCCAGCTCCAGTGTGTAAAAATAACTTGACCAACTGTCCCGTTATCTCGTAGAATCAACAGCAACAAATCTCAACCGTATGCACATATGGCAAGACATTAATCGATATAGTCACATACACCCTCGCAAGGTCACAATATGGACTCGGCACCAAGCTGACAGAAATCAGTCTACGCTGAAATTCCCGCTTGTAATGACCAATAAAACACACACACACTTATTGCTGGGAATGACATAACACTTTTCACACAGGTCGGTTGAATCAGATGCTCACAAATTATTTAGGAAAATTAAAAACCTATGAGAGAGCTGAATGCTCCCCGCCACAACTCACATTGCTCCAAAGGCAATAAACTTAATGAATCTGATCAATAATAAACACCACAAAGATCAATTTACCCACCAATCTACTTTATGATTATATTATTTCAGTCCTACTTCTGAAACACAATATATCTCCGAGAGACGTTTCTTAACCGCATTGCGTAAACATATGCGAACACGGTCGTCCACATAGCCACGTTAATTAAAATAAACAAACAAGGACCTATGTCTACGAACAATTGTGCGAGCTGTTTCCATGCAAAATGTGTGTCAGACCAAAACTAAATACACTACGTTAATCAACACAAGCAAGATATTTACAAAAAAATATGTCCCATATACCATAAGTTGATTTGTCAGATAATAAGAATATTATTCAGTACTCATCCTCGGCCAGTCACCCGTCAGCGGACATCTGCAACCATCTCCCTACTTAATGCTGCTTAGCTCGTCTCGAACATCTCAACGGAGTGTTGACAGTTCCAAACTTCTTCCAAGATAAGCGATGTCATCTCTCGTGCTGATGCAAAAAGTTATAGGTTATTATACACTCGATTTCTGTCTACTAAATTCGCCGTTTAGGTACTTATTTCCCCAAAACAGTCTGTTGGCGAATTGTCGATGATACTGGCCCTACAAAATTAGTACTGTGACTATCTATCACACTGAATTTACAACACATTTGTCGTAATAAAAAATCTGTGTCCTCATGACACGCAAAGTACAAGTGCCTACGTCCTCAGACGCGCAATACACAAGATGTCAACCTGTGTCCTCCGACACACAAAATAACGTCAGCCTACGTCCTCAGACGCACAAAATGTAATGTAATGTCTTGGCTCTTCACGCCACTTATAAATGAACTGGCCCTAGGTATCGATAGAGGGGGAAAATATATAAAAATTTCTCAAAATAATAGTGGTACAGGAATGAAACAAATATCACTGGACTCGTAAAATTGCGCAGGTCAAGAATATGCCCATTAATTCTAGAATCGATCGTAGAGATGTTGTCTAGCCGATCTCCCGCGTTAATGCTAACTATCGCGTGCCCCAGCTAGACTTGGCGCGTTCATAAGCATTCACCTCCTAATGGTTCCACTATTACGTTACTTTCGCGGTTTTTATCAGACCTCGGCCTAGTGGGAGTGTCCAGTAGTACCATCAGCCACTCACGTTACTGCATTATATTTTTTCTAGGCGCGAATAGTACAATGAACAAGCCACAAGCGTGTCTCACAACGCGTCCCTTCTATTCTGAGGTAGCCAGCACCTGTCCTTCTGAATCATCGATAAGCTCTTTCCTTTCATATTCCTTAAGTATTTAGCCTTTTGTCAAACTGCTGCAGGTATATCCCCACTGTCTCCAACAAATGCTTGAAGTTTCCTCATCTTTGTCTGGCTATTTCATGACGCTAGTGGAAATATTAATTAATTGTAGAAATAAAACATCGAATCATTTATCCATCAGAGGATAAAGGGTTCAGTACCACCTAATGGTTGGGAGATATAGTAACTATAACCCCACCACCACCACTACGTAACAGACCAAATGGTAGATTGTAAATTTGTTTGTTAGAATTAGACTGTTACAGTTAAAGTTCAAATAATAAAAGTGTGTCCAGTTGTTTTATTATTTATTACAATAAGTATTAATTCAAACATTCAGAAATGACACTGTACAAATAATAATAATAAAGAAACTCGTAATAATTAAACACAAAACCCAAAGTTCTACTAACAACTTCAATGTGTAAGGTGAGCTTGAAGATTAGAAGCCCAATTAGGAATTTCTGGTTTAAGATTGCTCAGTCTCAAACGATGATCGTTTTCCACTGGAAGAAGCCTATTCCGGTATTTATTCTTGAGATAAACAAGTGAAGAAAATGCAGTCTCACACAAGTACGAAGTACTGAAAGGCAGTAAATCTCTAACTGCTTTGTCAGCTATGTCTGCATAGTCTGCATGCTCTCAACCCAAAATTTCACGGGAACCATTTTTGAAAAAGTTTGCCTTAGTTCTGAATCACAATTCAATTCATAAAACTGCTCCTTATCTTTGTTCTCAAAGACCACCGGCAACATATCACTGTTTTTATATTTTTTAATTTTATATTTTATATTTTGATATTTTTCGTAACGTACGGTACTGCAGCAGTACGGACGTACCACCAGTGGTACTCGCACCACAGTTTGGGAAACGCTGGCCTAGAGGTTCGTGGACCAAATTCAAGCAGGTTCAAATGTTTTACTTTATTTTTCTTTTATATTTATTGATTTATAACTACTCTCACGTTATAATGTTACGCATATATAGTGTGTATTTGCAATAGAAAATATATATATACATATACTTATAACACAACAAATTTCAACAATCGACTACAGCGATTAAAATTCGTTATCCTTGATACGCGGCAGAGTCTATTGTTGTTGATTCTTTAGGGGTTTTGCGGCATCATGGTCTTGTTGTCCCCTTGGGTGAGTGTAGAAGTTGTCTGATAACCTGTGTCACTGTGATGTCTGTAGGCTTACTAGTATGTGTACTTTTATACGAGGAAGGATTTGGGTAGGAAGCTGTTGTTTTGTTTCATTTGAGATACATGGAAAACATGGTCATTTAGCCCCGTGTACTTGGGTGAGTGTTGAATTTTGTCTGTTAACCTGTATTAGTGTGATGGCTGTATTAGTGTGTGTCAATATAATTCATGTGAGGAATCAATCAACGTAGAATATCCGTATAGCACGTTGTATTTCAACAAGCTACTACAACCAACATTCAATTATACGTTTTTATGGGCTAGGGATCCGCCTGAATCGCTTTAAAATGATCACTTTTGTCGTCATTAGAAATGGTACATGTTTCGAAGACTAATAGACTTCTTTATGGTCTGCAAGCGTCATTGAAGACGTATAAGTATTCAGTTGTCGATGCAATCACAATTCTGTTATGAATCAATAAGTAATGTGAAGGAATATTAACATGGTATTTCATTACATCACCATTGTGTAGAAAACCAATGAAGCATTCCGCATATTCTTTTCGTAGATGTCACGTCGATAACAACTACATTGAATTGAACTGACCCAGTTAAAAGTGTGTTATCGTGTATTGTGCCTTCATCATCATCATCATGTACAGTTTCCAGCCCCAGGCTGGGTCTGTTTGGAACATAAGCCTCGCCACTTAGTCCTTTCTTCCCACCACCTCTCCGCTGTCACTCTGGTCCAGTCCTCGCCTCTCTTCTTGACACATTCCTCCACTCCTTTCAGCCATCTATCTCTTGGTCTTCCCCTTGGTCGTTTCTTCTGCATCTGCATCTCATGTATCCTCTTGGGAATCTTCTTCTCATCCATTCTCTTTAAATGTCCAAACCACCTCAGTCTTGATGTCTCAATCCTACCTTGCAAGGGCTCCTCTTTCACCATTTCCCTGACCTTTTCATTCCTCACCCTGTCTCTTCTTGTTACTCCGATCCTACTTCGCAGGAACTTCATTTCACCTGCCTGTATTCTGCTTATGTCTCTTTTCATCATTGTCCACGTTTCTGAAGCATAGGTCAGTATCGGGATTTAGTAGCTTCTGTATAACACTTCCTTGGTTTTTTGTGGGACATCTTTATTCCACACTAAGCTCCTAATCCTGTTAATCTCAGAAATGCTTCTGCCTGTCTGCCACGTTCCGTAATCTCTTTGTCATTTCTCCCATTTTCCTCCACTATACTTCCCAAGTACTTGAGACTTTCCACCTTCTTCAGCTGTCCACCTCCAAGTGTTATCCCACTCATTGGTCTGTCCTTTTTCCTGGTTGTTAACAGGATCTCACATATACTGATGTTGAACTTCCATCCGTACTCTCCCACTGTTTCTTCCCAAGCCTTCAGTTGCTCCTGAATTTCCTCCTCCTTGTTTCCCCAGACCATGAGATCATCTGCAAACACCATTGCTTTCATCTTTTCTTCTCCTATCTTTCCTGCTATCCGTGTCATTACCTCGTCCATAACCACAATAAAGAGAAGGGGTGACAGCGCACTACCCTGTTTCAGGCCACTCATTTGTCTGAACCAGTCTGTTCTTTCCCCTCCAACTTTCACACAACTCACACTTCCACAATACATCTCCTTCACTCTGCCTACAGTCCCTTTTTCCACTCCCATGTTTCCATTGCTTTCCAAACCTTCTCCCTACACACACTATCATAGGGCCTTTTCGATGTCCAGGAAGGCCATCAACAGATCCTCTCCAAATTCGTAGTGGTGTTCCTGGAGCTGTCTCACTGAAAATATGAGATCCACTGTTGATATCCCAGGTCTGAATCCATACTGCTCCTCTCTCAATTTCCTCTCCACTTTGGCTCGTATTCTACTTTCTAATATCTTTTCATATATCTTGGCACAGCGAGGTAAGAGTGTGACTCCCCTGTAATTTCTGCACTCCTTTCTGCTTCCTTTCTTAAATATTGGGACAATTAATCCTTTCTTCCAATCTTCTGGGGTCTTTTTCTCCTTCCATATCACCCTCATCACACGGTACAGCCACTGTTTCCCAACCTCCCCTGCTGCCTTCGCCATTTCAACACTCACTTCATCCACACCCGGTGCCCTTCCCCCTTTCATCTTGTCTATAGCCATCTCCTGTTCTCTCCAATTCAGGTCCTTTTCCATTCCTGTGTTGTCTTCTCCATCTTCCAATACATTGTCTTCCTCCCTATGACCATTTGGATTCAGCAAATCCTCAAAGTACTCTTTCCACACTGTCTTGAGTGTTTCTTTGTTGTGTACCTCATTTCCGTGTTTGTCCATCATTACCACATCCTCTCGCAGACCTCTTCTCTTACTTTTGACCATCCCATAAAGTACTTTCTTATTTCCTCTGCTGTCTTCCTCCATCATCTCTGTCCACTTTACCATCCTCTTCTTCCTCTCCTCTGCGACAATCTTGTTTGCTTCTTTCTTCTTTATCTTATAATCTTCCCTTGCCAGATCAGTTCTTTCCTGGAACCACACTCTGAAAACCTTGTTCTTCCTTCCCACAGCTTCTTTTACTCTCTCATTCCACCATGGTGTCTCTTTACACCGCTTTCTGTTGCTTGTTCTTCCACACACTGCCACTGCAGCTTCCACCATTGTGTTCTTGAATTGCTTCCATTCCTCTTCCCCTGTTTTAAGATTGTCTGTTGGCATCCTTTCCCTTATTACCTTCTGGAATTCTTCCTTGACTTCCTTTTCCTTGAGTTTCCATACTTTGATTCTCCTTTCTTGGTACTCTGTCCTCTTGCTATCCTTAACAACTCCCAGGTTCATTACAAGTATTCTGTGGTCGCTATCTAAGGCCTCTGATGGTATTACCTTTATATCTCTGACACTTCTCTTCATTTCCCAGTCGTACAGCATGTAATCTACCAAAGATTTCTTTGTTAAATCACTGCTATACCACGTTACCTTGTGGGTTTCTTTCTTCCGGAACCAGGAGTTGCCTACCACTAAAGCGTTAATCTTGCAAAAATCCAGCAACTTTCTCCCTTCTTCATTCCTGCTTCCCCATCTTTCTGCTCCCAATACATTTCCATATCCTTGCCTTTCACTTCCTACATGTGCATTCAAATCTCCCATGACAATGATGCTCTGACCATTCAACTGATGTAGCTCCTCCTCAAAGTCTTCCTTCTCTTGAGCTGTACATCCAACTTGAGGGGCATATACCTGGGCTACCTCCAGGCTTCTTCCATTTACAGTTACTCTGATCTTCATGATCCTGTCACTTATTCCCTTTACCTCTTCCTTCATTCCATCTCTCACAACTACTCCTACTCCGCTGCTCCTTCCTTCACTGTTTCACTTCAGTACAACCGGCACCCTTTCCTCAGTTCTCTGCGACCTTCTCCTTTCCATCTTGTTTCTGCCAAGCCCAGTATATCCAGTTTTCTTCTCTCCATCACATCTACAATCTCCTCCACCTTTCCTGTCAGTGTCTGTATGTTTAATGTCCCAACCCGTAGTCCATTAGCATATCCGGGTCGTCGTCGTTTGCATCCGTCCTTTCCGAGGCCTGTTCCTGTTTTGAAAGCAAATATGATATCCACTACTGGCTTGCTAGGCCTATCGTAGCTTCACCAGAGCCCCGTCAGCCGTCACTTTTCAGGGTTCCCATAGGGCCTTCACAGCTACCGCAGCGGTCCCGGGGCACACAAAGTCCCCACTTTACTTCACCCCTACAGGCAATCCCCTACTTCATGCCGTTGCCCGTCTCCCACCACGTGGAGGAGGGGTTGGACTTGTGCCTTAATCATTTCAAATAACCTATCTATCTATATGGTGCACCATATTAGGTTCAGGGGCTATTGACATTTTAGTGCTACGCTAATCAAATAATTTTCTCATTTAGTGCTTAATATCAGCTGATGAAGGGGACAAAAATGTATATTAGTCCTCGAAACATGTACCATTTATAATGACCACATAAGTGATCATTTTCAATAAAAGTATTGATTCAGGTGGAACCTTGGGCCATTGAAAATCCACAGCCTGCTTCCAGTCTCCGACCGGGTCAGGAATGGAATGAATTAAGCCCCCATCTAGCGGCGAGGATATGAACTGTGCCGGCTGCCGAGGCCTGACGCACTCCTCTGGGGCAATGATTAAATGAATGACAGATGGAGAGTGGAGAATGTTGCTGGAATGAAATTTTGACAGGGAAAACCGGAGTACCCGGAGAAGAACCGTTTTGTCCAGCACAGATCTCACATGGAGTGACCGGGATTTGAACCACGGACCCAGCGGTGAGAGGCCTGCGTGCTGCCGCCTAAAAGACGTAATTAATACGGAACCAAAATGAATGTTTTAAATCTTAAAATTCAATTATACTCTTTGAAAAGGACAACGAGTTATAACTATATCCATTCATTTAGGAGAAAGTAGGCTATATGTTCTTGACTGAACATCTTGTTTGGACATATTATTCGAACACCGGAAACTTGAATTAGTAGAAAAATAGCAGAAAAAATATGGAATAGCAATACGAGGATTAATTGGATCACAGAAATTAAGGATGTTATTAAGGAGCTCCAAATAACACTCAACGACCTGGAGAATAAAACTGACAGAATCACAATTTTACAAGACTCTCATGTATTAGGGGACTCCCAACCAAAATTAATAAAAGAGCTAAAGGAAGTGTGTTCTCTACTGCAGACAAGAAGTTAACATCTGAGAGGATGGAAACCTTTTGGCAAAATAGAACAACTAAATTGGCTAAGGCTATATTGATTGTGGTGGTTTAATGTTTGCCAGAATGTATAAAATAAATAAATAAATAAATAAATAAATAAATAATAATAACAAGAATAAAATGATGCACAGACGGCCTGTAGAGATTTCAGACGAATTAAGAACACTGCGATCAGAACGAATGAAGAAGTACTGGGGAGATAAGAAGAAACAAACAATACAACCTTCAAAGAAAAAGTGTACATGGAAGACTCAAGTGGTCCAATGAGGCCAATAAAGTTAATAATAATAATAATAATAATAACAAAAGGTGCTTTTCTATGAACACAAAAATTCGTCACTACAACACTGTCATCAAACCAGTGCCGCTATATGCATCTGAATGCCTTAACCTATCCGAGAAATGTTTTCTCGCGAATTTAGAAAGGGAAGAAAGAAAGAAAGAAAGAAAGAAAGAAAGAAAGATCCTACACGTCACACTTGACCCGGACTACAAAAATAACATGTACATCAGAAAATCCAGGCAAGAAATATACTCTAAGATAGAGAAGATCACAGACACAATGCGAAAACGCAGAGTTTGCTTCTACGCCGGATGATCAACTCCCGATGGACGAATCGTATCTTCAGCATCTTTGACTCAAAACAAAAAACGGCAATGCCAAGGTACGTTAATGTCCAGGAATGAGGATACGAGCAGAAGATGCACAAGGCCGAAATCTTTATAGAGCAGCTATCAAGACGTTTGGGACTTTCCGGGACGAAAAACGGACAACTGGTGTGAAATGGGCAGAAGAACGTCGTGCTAAACACAGTGAGCTCATGAAGACAACGTGGATCAAGCGAAAAATGAACAAATGCCAAAATGTAAAATGAGGCTTATCGTGGTCCCTAGTTGGCCGATTAGCGAAATTGAATGAATGAATGAATGAATAATAGTAATACGAGGATACTGACCATGAAGATCCTCCAGAGACCGCTCGTTCCCTCCATAATCCTCCGGGAATATGCTCTGAGGTAAGTGGTCGAATATATCTCCGAGTCCTCCAGAGTGTATGTGCAGCTGTAGAAGAGAGGAGATAAGACACATAAAGACATTATAAAGTAAGGGGCATAGGCCTACTGTAATACCACTGAAGAGGATAATTTCAAGATTAGTTTCCCATTTGTAATAAGATCGTCGATTTGTTTGAAAGAATAACTTCGTCAATGGAAGTTGAAAACTTAAGGTCTTAGCTCTCCTTGGAGTGGTAATATCTGTTGAGTAAGGCTTGAAATTCTGTCATGGCCGCTTTGGTGCAAGTGCTAAACGCAACTGCCCGGACAGCAGGGACTCAGGTCCGAATCCCGATTGCAGTCACATTTTCAAGTCTTAATCAAGAAAATAGGTTGAAAACTGTTATTTCAAATGTTGGTAATAAGCATACAGGTCTGACGAGAGGGTAGGGCTAACAGGGCTGTAGCCCGCACCGGTAGAATAATCCAGAATAGACATTTTCACTGAACGCAATTCTGAAGAATTTTAAATTATTTTGTGAATAATCTGTGAAACGTCATAAAGACAACATAAAATGAATTTTATGATAACTAAGGTTCGGATGTTAAGGAAAAGTCATATTTTTTTCCTGATCTCATTTTACCCGAAATCTGAAAAATACGTTTGAATGACGGGTCCCTGACCACGTTTAAAGCAATTTGATGTTGCCTATAAATGCATATTTCGGCAATTTTTATTGTTTTGGTCATATTTGGTCATATTTTAGTGATATAAGGTCACATTCGGTTATAATTTCAGCATTTTTGTTTAAATTGAGGCGTCGTTAACAAGGGACGTGTTATGTGCGTCGAGTTTTAAACATAGGATTTCTGAATAGTGTAGTAGATATATTTTTCTTTCTTTTCCCGGAACAGGCAGATAGCAGGTTTAGAAGTCCTGATTCCAAGAAGGCGCTCCTCTACGGACGTCTTTTAGCTCATCTTTCTGGACAAGTTAGATTGCGACACTGTACGCATTAGGTCACGGAACATACGATAGTGTGCTTCCACCTTTCAATAGAATGTCACTCCAGTAGATATATGTAGCTCTGAAGCAAGTAGCAAACAAGAAAATGCCATGTTTTTAGGTCATATTTTATAGTTTTTACGTCATATTTAGCTAGTTTTTAGAGCATATTTGCTTGCATATTTTGTACTTCTTTAGGTTTTAAACTTCCGAACCTAATGATAACCAATGCCTCTAGTTTCTCTGCCAGGGAAATGGCCAAGTTTCCAGAGTTTAATGTTTGACATATTCAATATGGCTCTAGAAAGAGTCTTGATTGTCCTTGTGATGAGCATAAACGGTCCCTCATAAATGACTAAAATCCACATTGATCAAAATCAAGAAGTAAAATAAAACTATCAATGGGAAACAATAATAAAGCTCTGAATAATAGAAGAACAAGGAAACTCAAATTTAAATTATTATTCTTCTTTTCCTCTAGGCTTTGTCCCGCCTCGTGGCAGGGTCCGCTGTCTCCACTTTACTCGATCATGGGCCATGCCAGGATGTAGGTTGACGCTTTTCAGATCCCTGTGCAGTGTATCGGCCCAACGTTGTCTCGGTTTGGTCATTTCCCGGCGACCTCTAGTATGCAGCCCTGTTTTGCAATGGTGGTGCTCCTGACCGAAGCACATGCCCAAACCATCGCAGACGACCCTCACGCATTTTGTTGTTGATTACCGCGATACCAAATCGTTCCCTTATTCTTTGATTGGGGATGTGATCCAACCTAGTAATGCCAGCTGTCCATCTAAGCATCTTGGTCTCCATGACACTTAGCCGACGTTCTGCTTCCTTGGTGCTCGGCCAACATTCAGTACCATAAAGCGCCACGGGACAAATTACAGTGCGGTAAATTTTCTATTTTAGGTGGTGTTTCATCTGGCCGTCCTGAAAATAGTTTTCGTGGTTTCCTATTTTCACCACCAGTTGCCGGGACGGTTCCTTTCAATAGGTCCACGGCCGATTTCCTTCCAATATCCCTTCTCTTAGCCGTCCTGAAAAGAAAATTACATGGCCATTGGCTGCATTAATAATATTATTAAATCACCATTTAACATGCGTTAGAAATACTACAATGTGTGCACTTAAATGCATTGCGTCTCACTGTCAGGCCGCCCGAGGTCGTGACGTCATATTCCCAATACGTCACAGGTCTCAGGCCGGAGGTTTACGAAGGCTTCGGATTGGCAAACAGGCAAACAGGTCAAAAAGTTAATTCCTTTGTCTACCTCGGAATCATTCAGACAAGAACTGGTGGTGCAGATGACGTGAGCCTCGAATCCGGAAGGCGAGTGGGTATTCGTTCAACTGTACCCCGGGTGGAAAAACAGTAATCTCTTAAGGTAAACCAAGGTCCGACTTTTAGCACTAACGTGAAGTCTGTACACCTGGCTGTGAATCATGGAAGCTCACCGAATAAATGTTTGTGAACCTATGTTTACGTCGAATCATCAATGTATGATGAACCAAAGTGATTACAAATGATATTCCGTGGGAAAACGTTAACCAGAAACCCATTGGTGTTGAAGTTATGAGCCGAAAACGGGGATGGATTAGGGAACTGTTTTATAGGATGGAGTGGTTCAAAGGTCAGTGCTGGAAGGGAAGCAAAAAGGAACAGGGGAAAACCCAGAAACACCTGGAGAAGAGCAGCTAGCAATGAATTGATTTTAGAGAGGAAAATGGAAATCTCAGGCAAGGACGTCATTAGTGGCGTCTATAATGGGGACCTGGTTCTCCTTTTGCCCCGTAATTTGTTAATTTTGTATGAAATATATTTATTTTTAACATTTTTTTTGTTTTACGTGAAAAATACGCCCAATGATTAGAATTTATATTTCATAGAGTGAGCGTAGAATGGCGTAATTTTTGGGTGGCGTGCACATGAAATTGAGATTACCTTCCCTTTAGTTTAGCCATGGCCTAGATAGTCAGCTTCGTGGGCAAATGAGTCTGTAATATAGACCGCCCACTTAGCTAACCATCATTAGATGTAATTAAGCGGTAGATGAAACAGCAGCAGCATTTCAGGGGAGGTAGCGAGAAGCAAGAAGTTGCCATGTGGGCTTTAAAAAAGACGGTTGCCAATACGTTGTTATTTGGCTAATAGTACTCCCATAGTTGTACCGGGTGTAAATGTTGGTAATTTATCTTTGGGGTTCCTTATCACGTGTGTAATTGTAGTGTATGTATCTATGTAATGTTATTCAGTAGCTAGTAGTAAGCCATAGGAATGTGGAGTGAAGCAAAATATCTGGCTGCAAGACGTAGCCTACCGAATGGAGAAGTTTCCTACATGCCATAGGAACTAAGCTAGAATTGGGGTAGGTGCATCGGGATTTAAATAAAGTGCAATTCTGTCATTTGCCTGGAGTGAGTTGTGAGAACTCTGGGGGAAGAACTCACTTAGGATGGCCGCTGACAACAACCTATCAGCACAGCGCGCTGTCAAGCTCACTCACTTACCCTATCAGCCAGCTTCTTCTTCAGAAACGGCTTGAACAGCGGGAAGATCTTCCGAAAGATGGGACGAGCATACATAACGTGGATCGCTTTTGGTCGAATAGGATACGCTTTCTAGAAAGGGAAATAAAATAACATAAGCAAACCAGGCAGTGAATAGTATGATAGACAAGAAACACTAAAAATATAATCTCATGTATTCAAATAATTGGCAAAACAAAGTCGAACGTTGATATTTCAAACTTCAATTAGTCGAATGTTCGATAACTTCTAGTTATTATTTCCCAAACAAACTTTCTATAATTTACATGCATATTTTTCTCAAGTCAAATTTCTAAAACTTGAATTTTTACGTGTACGAATAATGTAACTGCTTAGAATTCTCTCTATATCTTTCCCCACCCTACCATCTTCCAGCAGTGCTTCTACTGGTTTATGGTGGTGGTGGTGTCAATGCTTTTGTTATTAATGCCAATTAGTTCATGGGGCAAACAATTGCCTGGAAACTATCCTTGAACTTAACAACATATTGGTTTCTGCATGGCAATAACAAAGAGGTGGGGAATTTGATGTAGATATTGCGCCCGATGACGCATGTTCACGTTGGGAAACGATCACAAGATCATTGGGAGAACTTGCTGTAACACTAAAGAGCACTGAATACACCCTATAGGAAGTGTAGATTCTTTCAACGAAGCGGGAAGAATTTCGGAACAAAATTCAATTATCATCAACTTTTATACCTTTTGGACGCCCTGAAAATCGTCAGGAATTCATTTGAAGGCATTAAGCATATTTAAATTACTTTTCATATCGTAGAAAGGCGAAACTGTAATTTTGCGTGGCATACTCGAGCATGGAGCTAACGTCACGCTGGTTGAGACACACTTCTAGTCGAGCGTCCGTGAAGGACAGTCGTGTCGGTGACAAGTTGGAATCGAACACGTGATACCAGTTACGAGTAATTGAAGACGTCAGTGAAATGGAGAAGTCCATAAATACTTTGGAAATTAATACCAACCCTGTTAAATAAGCAGAGGAATTTATTTGAAACGCTAAATACTGCATAACCAGTGTAATATTTGACTCGATTTTGTTAAACTATGAAAATATGGCGAGTGAACTATTAGGCCGCATGCCGAAATGTACAAGCATGCTATGGGAAATCGTGATAATCCCTATATATATATATATTATAATTGTGAAACTCTGTGTGTCCGTGTGTGTGTGTGTGTGTGTGTGTGTGTGTGTGTTAGTTTGTTACCTCTTGACACTAAAATGGTTGGACGGATTTGGATGAAATTTGAAATGGAGACAGCTTATACCATGGGATAACATATAGGCTGCCTTTCGTCCGGAAAGAAATCATTGTTCCCGTGTAACGGGCAAAATAACTGAAAAGTCACCAAAAATACTCAACCAGGACAAAATATCGAAGTTGTCGCATAAAGACCGGACAAAGCTCATTTTACTCCCCTCGATGCAAGAAACAATACTCGGTAACTACATTTTAAAGCCCTAAAACCTACAGTTTCAAAGATATTCGCAGAAAACTATCTTCGCTCTGATTGATGAACTAATCGCAAGTCCGTTTCCATGGCAACACTACCTCAAGGTATGACATCCGATTTTCTATACATCCCTGTTGGAGGCAATGCCAATCCATTTATTATCTTTTTCAAGATATATATAAACACAATAAGAACATTGTATCGCGCCTGCCTCTCGTCCGGAGGCCCCGGGTTCGATTCCCGGCTCCATCAGAGATTTTAGACACTGACGTGAGGGCTGCAACGGGCTGCACTCAGATTCGTGAGGACAATTGAGTAGCTGTGAGGCAGCGCCCCGGTCACGAAGAACAAGATTAACGGCTGAGGGGACACTATGCACTGACCACGCTTCACCACAATATATGCAGGCCAAATGGCTGGGAAGCGGTCGCATGATAGGCCTAGGCCCTTCATGGGCTGTAGTGCCAGGGGTAAAAAAATTAGGGGAAGCGCCTTCTAATACCACCTTTAATTTTTAAACACTACAGTAGCGGCTATTAAATAAAGGTAGCGATATAGCTACGTTCAATTTCATAAACACTGGGCTCACATATCCCGTATAGGTAAGTACAAATATCAGTCTGGTCATTATTTCAGTAGCAACGAAGCTCTGAGGCGGCTATTGCCGTTTCCTTAACACTTAAGGCATCCCGCCGTCATATACCTCAATGTGCACTTACCAAATTGTGAACCAGTCTATTTTACTGAAAAGAATTTCTACTAGCGAGTATCCACTCCGGCAAAGACCACACTCACTACCTTTTCAAAAATTTACACAAGACATGATTTTTAAAGCACTCTTCTGTATGTTGGGGTACAGAGACATGCCACATGGAAAGATACAATAAAATGTTGGCAAATCTGAGTTCAAGGAACTGCTGTCCAGAATAGGCTTTCGGTACAGGTTATGCGGCCCATGTTCGTAACATGGAATGTTTTCCTTTGACAATGCATCTGCACCATGTGCGAGGGCAACGCACTTCAAAGATCTCTAAAAACACAATAATCAGGAAATTGGAGAACAATTTAAAGTCGGAATGAAGATTCAAGGAGAAATAATTTCATCTCTGAGATTTGCTGATGACATCGTCATCTTGGCCAATACGCCAGAAGATTTGAACGAGTTTTTGAATGGTATGGACTCCGTTTTGACGAATGAATTCATGATGAAAATCAATAAATGTAAAACAAAATTATTGGAATGCAGCCGAAATAAATCAGAAACCTCTATGGACATCAAATTGGCAGGTGAAACGCTACGGGAAGTAGGAGACTTCTGTAACCGGTACTTAGGAAGCAAAATAACCAGTAATGGACGAAGCAAAGAGGATGTAAAAAGCAGGTTGGCTCAGGCAAGGAAAGCATTTCTACAGAAAAGGAATCTGTTGACATCGAATATACATTAGGTATTATGATGTCATTTTTGAAAGCTTTTGTCTAGAGCGTGACACTATAATGAAGTGAAACTTGGACTAATGGTGCTGCAGAAAAGAGGAGAATTGAAGCGTTTGAAATGTGGTGTTACGGGAGAATGATGAAGATCAGATGGGTAGATAGAGTAACAAATGAAGAGCTATTAAGACGAGTGGGAGAGGAGAGATGTTTCTGGCGACTGCTAATGAAGAGAAGAGATAGGTTGGTACGACACATATTAAGACACACCGGAATAGCAAGCTTAGTTATGGATGGGAGGGTCAAGGACAAGAACTGTAGGGGTAGACCAGGGTTATACATATTGCCTCAGATGTAGGGTGCGGTAGCTATGTAGAGATGAAACGATTAGCTCAGGAGAGTGAGGCATGGAGGGCTGCATCAAACCTGTCAAAAAACTGAAGACTCAAACAACAACAATCGGGAATTTTAATTACTTAGACAGACATGTGCGGCAAAAGGGTTGTTGGAGAATTTCAATCCCTGGGATGTAACACGGGAAGAGACTGCATAATGTACATCAGCGACCAAGGTGAGAGATATTTTACTATAGGTCTATTAATAGCGACATGTTGACGTTCAAATCATCAATAAGTGTGGCAAAATTATACCCAGAATAGCTTAAGGAAAAATACTTTTAATTCCCCATTTTCGGATAGATTTGCCATTCCAGGTGTACGTTTAGACAAAACCATTTTTTTCCCACGCGCAACTGTATGTGGCGTGCTCGCAATTATCCGGACAACAAAATCGTTATGTCTCAGCAGAAGATGGCAAAACCAAAACCAAAATTTTCAAATGTGTTCACATAATGTAACAACGTACCCTGCAGACTTTTACAACTCTATAAAATTCCCACTTTTGCTGCTCATATCAATACAATGTATTTATCAGAATTTTCAGAATTAGAATCGACCCACCTGTAGCCGCGATTGCTGTAATAGAATAGACCAATTATCAGCAATAATGCATCGTCCCCATTGTCTTGATCGCGAGCGAAGCCGCGGGTACCTGCTAGTGTGTAAATATTTCGAACTGTGTTTATGATAAACTGTTATTTTTTGTGGAAGGGCTAAACTTTATTTTGTGTTAAAACTGTACATTATTACATTGACCACGTGCAAAAGTATTGCGAGTGAGCATTGCAGAAGCAATGGTAATCTCAGTAGCGGAGTGAATGGGCAATTTATTATACCGCACAAGTAGAATCCGTGAGTTTCTTAACGCCAGTATAAAATTTAAAATCTGTGAAAACCCTACCCCTACTCATAAAATGGAACCAACCAACCATCTACACCACATGGTTAAGAACGACCACGCTTTGGAACTGAATATGGGTTACTAAACCATATGCGTGGGGAGCTAACGATGGAAGATCGCTAAAACGAAGGAAAGATGATTTAAGACAATTACGGAGACCGCTAAAACCCCTCATGGCGGGTCTCGGAGTCTTGACGCTGCACTCTGTAAGTCAGATGTTTCAGTTGCAGTATTTAATGGGTTGGAACGGTAGATTAGTTATAAGAATGGTTTCACTAAGTACACAATACAGGTAGTTTGAATATAAGCTCACGTGTGGAAAGAATCAGTTTTGTTACCAATTTCTCTAACGCCAGGAAGGCAGATTTATAATGTACATTTCGTATCATTTTAAGAACAGAGAAAGTAGTCTGTTGCTTGTCAGGCCAGTGACATAATAAACGAGTTCCCAGCAGGTTGGCAAATGAAGGCCAAGGTCAACATGTGAACGAGCGATCCACTCGTGGCATGGCCATACGAATCGCAGGCAGTGCATAATATAATTTAGAAGGCAGTGAGATTCCTAACATTATAGAATCAAAACACGGAACCCGTTATCCACGTCTGAAGCAAATCTTTATTTTCTTTACAAGCTAGAATGACAATGTAAAATGAACTGTACTTCGAAGCTAGAGATCGCAGGTTCGACTTTACTTAAGGGAAAAGGCCACAAATATAAAATACACAATCTCACACGTTTGTTTTCTATCAGAATATTTTATGCAATATGAGAGCATTATCAGCTGTGTTTCTACACTCATTTCTTTAACTGTCTCAAGAATTTATGGGAGAGACATTAGACTTTGTAATTTGTGTTTAAAAATGTGTGTAATTCAGGAATCCACACTAATTGTAATTTGAAGGTTTTAAAGATGTGGTGATGAGTTCTGATAGTAATAGAACGCCCATCTGACATGTTTATGGTAATTTATTCCGGCGGCAATGAACTATAGGAGTCGTGCCAGACCGAAGGTATAAGGATTAATGAATCCGTGCTATAGGTGAGTCACAGAATGTCTAATAAAAAGGGGGCGTGGTGGCTCAGCGGTCTAGCTGTACGCCTCTCACCAAGGCGGTCCGGGTTCGATTCCCGGTCAATGCATGTGAGATTTTCGAAGTGAAATGCCATGTCCAGTGGTTCGGATTCCACGTAAAAAGGAGGTCCCGTGGCTCATAATCACTAGATTCACGGTCACGTAAAACTACAATCTTCCTTCCTTCCTTCTAATAAAAAGTAATGTTGGAGGCACGAGGTGTCTATTATTAAGGTTATTCCTGAGTGGAATATTGCGGAGTTATAAAACATTAGATGGATTTACAGACATACCTGACTACACTAAACGCAATAAAAGGACCATAAAAGTTAACAAATACACTGTGAGGCATAAATAATTGTGTAACAACTTTAATAATCAAACATAAGATGTTTATGAAACTAACCAAGTCTTATAATTCCCCCTTGAGCCCAAATAATAATGAACGCTAAACATAGGCTAAAACATTTTGAAGGACCAATATTAAACTTTACTGATTGTTGATTTATTTTGATACATTTTGATACACTTTGACACCATTAGTCAACGACCACTTGATGTTGTAAAAACTGAAGCACACACATCAGATTGGCAGCAATGTGAGTCGATATAATCGGTTAATTATTATCGCATTTGCAGGCTTTCTATTATTCTAATATTTCCTTTACACATGTGGACACTATGACCATTTGTTGCAAAGAGTGACAAATCGGGCAGGCAGGCAGTGCCAATTGCACAAAAATAGGAGTGCTTATTTATTGTACAGATTTTTGTTGTACTAGTTAATTTTTTATTCAGTAGACTAATAATGTGCACATCTTTAGTATCTCTTTTCTTTGTAATAAACGCGCCTCGTTTATTAATTAATGTTAGTTAGGACTAGATAAACAGTTAAATTTAAAGATAAATGTTGGAGATGGCACCATCATAGCTTGGAATAATTTTCCCCTTTGATATTAAATGTAAATGATTTCTAATATTTGTAAACAAGTAAAAGTCTTGCTTTGCAGTAAATTATTTTGATGTCTGATCCTCCCGTAGTCATTTTCGATGTAATTGCTTAGGGTTGATTTTACGTGCCGTGCTCTTAGCTTGTTTGTTATCGTTTAACTTTTGTATTAGGACCATGAGAGAGTAACTTAGATTTTGTATAGGACCTTTTATTTATTTTTCTTTCAGGGCAGATTTAGAATCGGACTAGCCGTTTTGCAACTCTCATGCTTGGCTAGGGATCTGTTCTGAATAAAATGTATTCATGATTTTAACATAAGACTGACCTCACTTTCTTGCTTAGTTTTAATGTCGATGCATTCCTCTGAGCTGGTTAAGAATCGAACCTCACCAATTCCCGATACCCCCGAGAGCAGACCTTGTGCGAAACCAGCCTATGAATGTGTCGTTCCCAACGCTTGTGTGTTAGCTGGAAGAGGGTCGCGGAAGGGTCATTTGAAACCGATGGCTCCCCGAAACCTTCGGCCAGCGGGCACAATATGTCACTTTAGAGGGCTTATTAAACCAAGCTCATAAAAACCAGAGACAATATAAGAGGTTGGAGAGATTACGTATTGGTATTTACGTCAAAGTAAACGACTTCAATATTTTTTGTTGTATTTAAGATGGAACTTAGCGTATTAAACTTCAAAGACCACAGAGGATTCAGTGTATATGAATAGTGTTACATACTTTCTTCGGCTTTTCCCAATTAATTGGGGTCGCCGGAGCACACCAGTCTCATTTTGGTTTTGGCCATGGATGCCCTTCCTGACGCCACGTGATTTTTCAGGTGAAAATTCTACTCCACTGTCACCGGGATTCGAACCCCGGCCATGGGGTGAAAATCGAGCAGCTAAGCCACAGCGCCATCAAGCTCCCCATATAAATAGTGTTACATACGAAATATATATTAATTTCAACCATTTAACTAATTGGTGCCTTAGCACAAAGTTCGTAATGTACGTAAATTTAACGTATTATTACCATTAAGCATCAATGGAATAATGTTAGTGTTTTAGGGTTTAACTTGTTCATTATCTCGAACATTGACGTCTTTTTACAGTGCAACTTGTCTCATTCCAAGGTTCTAATTCGAATTCTCCACAGATTAATGTAAATGAGTCAACCGTAAGCAACTTCCATACTGAACTATGATCTCGAAAGAATCTTATTGGCCCAAACCACTGATAGTCTCCGCGTTAAACTTACCATTTTACGTAATTCTTTTAAGTACTATAAGTAGTGGCGGCCGGTAATAAAGTTGCTGTGTTGCACAACTACCAGATTTCTTTAAGGAAAACAATTAATACCGTAATAATAGTTTTAGCTGTACGTTTCCTTTTATATGTATAAGAATTCATAATTTATTCTCTTCTTTAATAATTCAGAAAATCTTATAGTCTAGTAAGTTACTGTGAACTGTCTTGAGAAAGCGAAGTGCGCCAACTGTCCAGGAGCGCCCGTCCGTTTGGTCGTTGCCAGGCCCGAGCACAAACCAGATCTCAATAGTGAAGGGTATGGCAGAGATGCTAGACCGAGTGAGCCCTATCCCAACAGTTAACACGGCTAGTCGTTGCCCGCTGATTGCAACGAGGGACCCGAGGCGCGGACGGAGACATTCAAGATGCTCCATCAACTGCCGATAACATGTCTTACAATGTAGCCTAATTTGCGCGTACTTGTGACACTCGCGGTTCTTTCTCGCTCTCTTTTAACTTACGTTGTTTTGTTCTCGTGAAGGTTTGCATGTAGACTAACTTATAATCCATTTATCCGATGACAATGTGATGTTCTATGAACTGCGGCATTCGTGATGAATGAGGAACATTCGATTTAGGGCGCAATTGAATATAGTTGTCTCTGATATCAAGCAGTCTTTTACCCTAGCACGTAACACCCCCCCCCCCCCCCTCCCTTAATGAAAATAGTGCAACACCCAGAATTTTATCCACCAGCAACCACTGTAAAGTCGAATTTTATTGCCCTTTTATTAAAAGTGCAGTTTACTCAATCCTCCTTTTACATCATTTTTAACAAGATAGCTTGTAGAAAATATATAATTTATGATTAAAATACCTTTATGAGAGTCCTAGCGAGTTCATTTGTTTGAATTCCCACTGCCTACGCCGGAAATATTACTGCTTTTTACGTAAAGTAAGCATTTTTGGTCGTGTTCATTTGAACATCGTCCACCATTTTACGTCGATGGTGGACACTACGTCATAGCCACGTGACACGTTGCCAACATGAATAATGAAATACAAGGCATAACCATTGGCCTGGATAAAGATTATTGATGCGTGATTACCCCCACTGTGCGTGACAAAACCCAGGGCCGCGCTACCCAGCCACTATTGGTCTGGACGAAAATATTGGTCTGGACAAAACCATTGGTCTGCCGGGTGCGATATAGTACCGATTGCGAGGGGCTGGCATTACTGACTCAGTGAGAAAGATGGAGATCAGAGCTTCGATTTCAACTATATAAGTCGTGTTGGGCGGGATGGTGGGTCTATGACAGCGGAGCAGTGAACAACTAACATTAAATCTTCTCCAGATATTCTCCCGACTACTAATTCAGGTCATTTCAGTTTTTAAAACTTTTCATACAAAGGATTGAGTCAACTGCACCGCCACCGCTCGTTTTATTAGATAAACTCTTTTCTATCCCTCTTTAGTATTTTTAAGTACCGTATTTTCTCTGTTACTTGTTTCATATGGCAGAAATGTAGGTTATGTTCGTCTATGCTCAGCGCGGAGTATCCGCTATTTTTAGCTGATACAGTATTGGCAAGACTTCAAAACGGGAAGTAACATATTATGGTTAAGTTGAGTTCACAACACGTTCTTTCAATAAATTAGACCTATTGCCGCTTTCTGTTCGAACCGCCAGTTTCATTACAGAGCACATTGTTACGTCAGTTTAATAACAGACAGCACATTATTGTATTTTGTGACCAGTATATGACAAATTTAACTTATTTCTTACGTAACTCCATAACTCGAATTTTCCATAAGTCGAATTTGATTTGACATCCCCTAACGATTCGAGATATCGAGGTTCAACTGTACGTTAATTTCCTACTTAAACTGAAACATGTTGACAAGTAATTTTGCTACGACGACGCTTGCTGGTTTGTTGGCTTGAGACACTCGGCACTCTAAGCATTGTTCATCATTTGATTCTGTCATATGCTATAATATGTATTAAAATTATTGGGAACACGAAGGTCATTTCGTCCAGACTTTGTAAGCAGTATCGTAATATGGAGGAGCCAAGTGTTCTGCAACATCAGTAGCGTAGCCAGGATCGGCCAATGGGGGGGGGGGGTATAAGTACTCAAGCCAAATTCTACAAGCATTTCGTCCCGCGGCATAGCCGCGCTCGTCAAACGTGCACCATGGCCGCGAGGGCAGCTGTGGTAAGTACGGATATCGTAGGTTCGAATCCCGGTGCTGACAGCGATTATCCTGAGTGTGTTTTTCCCCGGGTTTTGCCACACTCCCTACAGGAAATACTCTACAAGTATTTCCATTTCTCTATGATATATTATTACACAAGAAAAGTTTAATGTATTTTGATCCCGAATTTTTCGAGTAACACAATATGCTCAAAGGACAAAAACAAATCAGTTCTTTAAAGAATTAAGTTAATTTTTGTCTCACCTCAATGGTAAATCTAGAACATTCCTGTTCCCCTGACACGAACAAAATAAACTCAAACATATCTGTGCTACTGACTGTGTATCTCTCAACAAGAGAAATTATTTACAGAGGTCTCAGCAAAAGTGGGCATGTCCTCTCACGATGTATCATGTTGATTCATGAGTAATTCAATACCGGTACTCATTTTCATGTTTATTCAGTTTTTCCAACAAAATCCTGTGCTTTATATTGCAATTAGCCCTGAATGCCTAAACTATCGTTTACGAAGATTTTTGTCACCTACCCAGGTCCTTCTTACCTTACAAATGCTACATGCAGCCGGAAAAAGGTTTAATTGCTTACACCACTCTGGCGACAAATTTCACTCATTCGTAACTGGGAGATAACCGTAATTCGGGGAATTGCCTGACATATATTTACGTAACATGAATCAACTCGGCTGACGCTTATCTCATGCTCAAGATGTTAATAATGATCCCAAAATTACAGTAGTGTTAATGTACCCATAGAATTTTCTAAGTCTTTATTAAATCGCGTTATTTTTAATAAAACTAGATTAATTTACATATAACTTCCCTTCCGCCAAGAAAAGAAAAAAATGCTAGTATTGTCCCGCTGTGTGGGATTCAACATTATTTGGCGCTAGCCTTAGTTTGAAATAAACTAAGTTATTTCGCGAGGGAAATTTAGATTGGCAACCCTGGGAGGACGGAGTTGTATTACCACTGTCTAAAATACACAGTCGCGAAGCTCGCTTTGCTACGAAATTGCATCCTCTTTGTAGGTGAAGCGACACTAGCGCTCGTGGCGGTCAGCAAGCTAGCAACTGCCTTGAGCACGTTATTCGCGGAACAGATGATTTCACTTTTGCAAGGATTTTTTGAATTTTAACTCACCTGAGTGATTATTTCCATTGTAAAAATAAGTCACGTTAAATCACCAACTACTACAGAAAAAAGCCACAAAGTTGATATACTGTACACTTTTAATTCATAGAAACATAAAAAGAATGCTTTGTTTTCATTAGTTCAGTCCTAGGTACAGTTGTATGATGTATTTAATGAGTCTTACGTAGAATTCATAGTCCATACTAGTTATACATTCATGTATTTGTTTTAATGATAGTCGCTGGCATCTCTACATAAAACCAAGTCCACGATTCCTGGATGTAACGGGTAATCTCTAAATCCACTGGATGGATTTTGATGCGGTTTTCACTATTCAGTAAATAATTTCTCGAGGAAGGTTTCTGTAGGAAAACATTCATTTATGACCAAAGGAAGCCAAGCAGTAACGATTTCAGTGAATAGTGTCGAAGGAAAACCTGCCGTCCGTGCGCCCTTTAAGCTTACGCTGGGTAAACCATTAAAAATATCCATGCACTATGAGTCTAAGAATTGGTCAGCATGAAAAGTTCTACAAGGAATTCCGCGACAGCATATCTTTATCTTTAATACATCGCCAAGTGATTTTAAATTTTAATTTCTTCCAACAATCTCCATTCAGTGGAAATTTAGATTACTAGCTTCGGAACGAGTTTACGAGCTAGCGAGCGAGCCCATCACCCCAGCTTCGGCCAACATTAACTGTCGAGTCGTGTCGAGTTAAGACTTCAGAGAAGAGTAGACTATAAGTGTTTGGAGTTTCGCTGTTCAACTCGGCTTTTCTGAATTACGTCTGAGACCTACCGTCCGTGCGCCTTTTAAGCTTACATTGAGTGACCCCTTTAATAAGATACCAGACGAAGCCGGGGCGGGTTGATAGTATGGGTATAATATAGTATCAAATTCTTAACCATATCAAAAGCTAGTTATTCCGTTAACATTATAGTTAATTAGTAAAAATACCAGCGTGATTTGTGAAACGAAATGTATAAAAGGATATCAAGGTCTTAAATGGCTCAATTGTAGGTACTTCGTATTTTTTCTGTGGGCTTGAAACCTTTCATTCCTGAATTTGACAAAATAATACAATGCCAATTTTACAAAATAGCGGCAATAACAATTGTGTACCGTACCTTCACAGCAGCCATGTGGGAGACCAGGTATTTCATAAGAGAATTAACAAACAGTGTACCACATCTAAGTTTGTGAGCATTATCCTGACGACATAAATTGGCTTTCTTCCAATGGATTCGAGAATAACTTTATATTATTGTACAAAATCTTTATTCATTAAATCAGCTCTCTGACTATTAAAAAGCCATTTTCTACATCTGAAAATTAAAACGTCGGCACGCGTTTGAGATGACATCTTTTACGTTTACTTAGCCTACCGTATGTCTTAATTTTCAAAATGCATAGATATTTATATTTGATTTTCAGCCAATGGCCATAGCAGGGCATTTCACATGAACGCCCGTAGGTTTTCCAATCTGAATGTCAAGTAGTTCCAATTAAAGCTACCAGACGCCACAGTCACTGAGACCCAACGGCGTACGTTTGAACTTGATAGAGCGTTTCTAACCCAATAGCCTACACATTTTGGTTACACACTACCAATTGTAGTTGTAAGTTCCTTTACGTGCCATAAATCTATGTCATGTGCCCGACGACTTCGACTGGGTTTGAACCCACGAACTTGGGCATAGCAGTTCAGCATACTACCGACTACGCCACCAAAGCCATGCATAGATATCCTACCGAGACATGCTTCTGATTTATAACCAACTGGCTCCGTGGCTCAGCGGTAACGTTCTCGCCTGCTGTACCCAAGGTTGCAGGATCTAATCCTGGCGCAGTCAGCTGGCATTTAAGGGTGCATAAATGCTAGGGGACCGTGTCTGTAGATTTACTGGCACGTTAAAGATCCCCTTCAGGGCAAACTTCTGGCATCCCGGTGTCTATAAAAGCGACAGTAGTTAAAAGAGACCTAAAACCAATAGCATTATTATTGAAAGTCAGCAATTCTTCTAGGTTTGTGCCGTATCTTGTGTGGGGTTTCGCCTAGGATACCAGGCTGGCTCATCGGCGGGCTCTTGGTGTCCCTGTCCGGACCCCCACAGGAGTGACGAACTGCGCGCCACCTCCCTTTATATTAGGTGCAACTGCACCACTTGACTGCGAGAACTAAAAGCTCAACCAGCCTTAACCTCCCTATGAAGGCTTCCAAAAAGACATAACAACATTATTATTGATTTATAACCAGTTACAGACCTAGTTCCGTTGTTTGATTGAAAAGCTTTATAATACTTTCTACTGCATATCCCAATTAATTGTGGTCGCCGGAGCCAATCAGGCTCATTTTGGTTTTGGGATTTAAGGCCGGATGCCCTTCCTGACGGCACGTAATTTTTCAGGTGAAAATTCCACCCCACTGTCACCGGGATTGGAACTCCGGTCGTCCGGGTGATTGACGAGCAGCTAAGCCACTGCACCATCACGCTCCCCTTGAAAAGCTTTATAATACTAGCCTAAAATCCATAGATCAAATCTTACCTTTTAGGGTCCTTGGAAACTCGGATGTCGTCTTGCTATTTGAACGGTCTGAGTTCCCAGTCGGTCAACACGAATACACCTAATTAGATTGGGCGAGTAGTAACAATTAATTTCCCTGTGTAATTCATAATACAATAATTATGTACACATTTAATAAAACGCTTCTCATACAACCCCCTCCCCTTTATGTCAGAAGTGTTTTATTACGTGTATAAACGATTCATGTACTTTTTTATTTCATGCATTAGGAGATAAATTGTCACTGCCTACCTAATCTAATTGGGTACCGTACGCTCGTGTTGACCGACTGAAAAGCGATCATATAGGTTACTTAGCAAAACTGAAATATTGCTTCTAATTATTAGATCTGGTTATTGAACTGCACATCTCTTCTTGTAAAGAACATGTTAAATTAAAGATATAACCTTTACACAATGCTCACACACAGTAAATCCAGCAACAATAACATACACCAACATAGCGCAGTCGGCACATTCTTGCTGCTGGTCGTAGAATAATATGAGTCAAGCTTCGCGATCTGTAGGTAGGCTGTGGTTATACATTGTCATGAAGACGGGTGTAGCCACAAATGGGGACCCGGGCCGAAAGGCGACAACAGTACACCACCATAGACACAAATCACAGCCTGCCGATTTTCCAATTGGGGGGGTTCTAACCCCCCCCCCCCCCCTAACCCCCCATTGGCTACGCCACTGTGCAACATGCATGCGCTCAGGAGATATAGGGTAAGGTTGATGATAAAAATTGTTGTTTTAAGGAGCCTAACATCACGGTTATCGTCCCTAAAGGTAAGATTAATCATTGTGATATAACATTAGATTAGTGCAGTCCAGGACAAGTCACTGAGTTGTGACATTTGTGAAGGAGGAACAAGCCCAGTATTCAGTGCGACGACGTGACGTTAGGCAAAAACCACGGTTATTTATTTAGCGTATGGCTTTTAGTGCCTGGAGCGTCCGAGGACATGATCGGCTCGACAGACGCTGTAGCTGCTTCAATGCGAACAACCATGGGATGAGCTACAAGTTCCGTTCTATTTCAAGTAGTTCCAACTTTCGCTACCAGATGTCACTGAAACCTAGTGGTGAACGTTGGAACTTTGATAGAGCGTTTCAATGAAATCTAACCTGCAAATTTAGCTTCACACAAGTTTAATTAGTGGAAGGTTCTTTTATATGCCATAAATCAGACTTCCCCTCCAAAGGAAAGCATACTGAAGGATTTTAACGCTCTAAAAAAATCCGACGACTTCAGTCGGGTTTGAACCCTCATTCTTGGACATAGAAGCTCAGCATGCTACCGACTACGCCACCGAAGGCTCTAGAATCACGGAAAGGCTGTGTGAGTTGATTCCAGGCTGTCTGTGATGTGCGTTGCATATGTGAAGTGTTCGCGACGACTGCAAGAACAGAATATATCCAAGTCAGACCCAGGCAACTCAGGCCAGCTATGAAGGGCAAATATTGTAATGCCTGTGATTTCAGCCAAGAACTAGCATGTTGCTGTAGTGTAGGCTGTAGTGAAAGTGCTGTAAGGAGAATTTATGTCAACCTTGATCTGTGAGAGTATACAGACATCATGATCAACGTCTCTTTTGATATCTTTGAAGTACTGTATATGCCACTAATTATGTAGGTTGTGAACACCGTACACATATTAGAAAGCACAGGAACCAAATTGAGTGTTTTCTGGTGTAAGACAACAATTCACTTGCGTTCATAGCCTGTTCATTCTAAGATTAAATGCTTCGGTTGCATACTGTAACCCTTTATTTTGTTACGAGGGAAGTAGCTCTTGTGGAACAAAAGAGACAATCAAATTCAAATTAAAACGGAATAACTATTCAAAGCGAATGATATAACATGCATGAAACTACATCTTTTCAATTACCTCTGATGGATCCCGCCGAATATTTGGCAGCTTCAAGACCATTTGGGGCGGCTAATACCAATGGCGCATGCTTATGGGTGTAAGATACAGTATAACAAAGATGTCAAGTGGTTTTGTATCTCACCACAGTGACGATATATCAGTAGGAAAGCACCACTTCTAGACATTGACCATTGATCTGTCAACTTCAGACTTCAGATGAGTCCTCAGCGGGATCATGAGGTAGCGATTCCTTGGGCAACATCTAGTTAGACACATGGCAAGCTATTTATTTTCAATTGGGGATTATGAAATTTAGTCATGTAGGCACACCTTAAAATCCTTCAGTTTGCCTTCCTTTGGAGGAGAAGTGGTTGGTTGGTTGCTCAGTTTAGGAGCTGCGACAACGCGGTCATGTAGTCCCGTGTACTTTGGGTGTGAGTAGAATCTATCTGATAACCGGTGTTAATTGTGATGGCTGTATTAGTGTGTGTATCTGTCTTTTAATTTAAGTTCAGACTGCAACATAGAATTTTTCAAATAGTTCCTACTTTCGCCGCCAAACGCCATCGTCAACGACTACTAGGCCTAGTTAAGAACTTAGCTACTAGACGCCACCGCAGTCGGCTCTTGGCAAAGAACGTAGAAACCTAAGAGCATTGTTTACATTCTTAACCTATCCAATTTAGCTTCACACAAGTGTAATTAGTGGAAGGTTCTTTAACATGCCATAAATCTATGACATGGGACCGCCGGCTTTACTTTCCCTCCGAAAGAAGGCATACTGAGGGATTTTTAATGCTCTTAAAAAATCCGACGGCTTCGGCCGGGTTTGGACCCGCTATCTGGAGGAGAAGTAAAGCCGGCGGTCTCATGTCATAGATTTATGGCATGTAAAAGAACCTTCCACTAATTAAACTTGTGTGAAGCTAAATTTGCAGGTTAGATTCCGTTGAAACGCTCTATCAAAGTTCCAACGTTCACCACTAGGTGTCAGTGACATCTGGTAGCGAAAGTTGGAACCACTTGAAATTGAACGGAACTTGTAGCTCACCCTATGGGTGTCCGCTTGAAGCAGTTACAGCCTCTGGTGAGCCGAACATGTCCTCGGACACTCCCGGCACTAAAAAGTCATACGCCAATAGAACATTATGCAACGAGCCTATAATGGCAATAATTAAGACACGAGTATGTTTATAAAACGAGCGTATGAGAGATTTATAATTTTCATACGAGTGTCTTAATTACCATTATAGGCGAGTTGCATACGACTGTTTATGTTCGACGATAATTATTATAACTATTTTATGTTCGAACATAAATATTCATAAATATCTGTCGAGATTTCACCAGTTTTATGTACTGAACAGAGCGCATGAGACACAGAGAATGCCTTGTATTCGACCATGGCCTCCTCGATTACCCTACTATGACACTAGGCCAGGCAGTGAAATTTAAAATTAGAAGGCCATGGAACTCAGGGCATCTAATTATCTAATTGGTCAAACAACTGTTTCTTGAGCTCTGATTGGTGGGAGAAACTGTTTCATAATGAAAATAGTGTTACAATGACCATCAATGTGATACAGTTTTCTGACATATAATAGTCAGGGTCGAACATAAATATTATTAATAATAATAATAATAATAATAAACTTAAAATTACGAGTCATTGAAGTCATATTCTAATGTCCTTTACGTTCAGTTAAACGTAACAGCCATCCTCCCCTCCAATGCACATAATGCCGGACCGCTAGGGAAATGAGCAAGAGTTTAATGTTACCTGTGCAATGAAGAGGAACTTCTTGACCAAGGGAATGGTCATGGTGACCGTGTGCGCCATAGAGGCCCCTCTGAAGTCCACCACGATCACACCGTCCAGACACGTGTCTTCCAGGGTGCTGATGAGCTCGATCATGTAGCACAGCTTCACATTCCTCGAGAAGTCGAACATCTTGGGATCTGGGTCCACGGCCTTGAAGAGGACCACTCTGCTGCCCTCGGGGGTGAGTTTCGGAAGAGGGAAGCAGAAACTGAAATGTTTTGATCTTCATTAGCACGGAAACAAAACTTTTCTCATCACTGACTATACTTGGAACATCATTTACTTTCGAGTTTACGTTTAAGTGCTATGCTAGAGCTACCTAGTGGTGAGAAATGAAATCACTCTAACCAGCCAATCACAGACAGCCATTCACGTCAAGTCGAAAGTAATGATGCCCCAAGTATAGATAGAATATTCATCTCTCTATGTCTAGGATGACCACAGACAGGACGAAGTGTACTTCTCTCAGATTCGCAGAAGTGAACAATACCCATGACCTACAAATCGTTCACCCCTGCGAGCGTGATGGTGCAGTGGGCAAGTTGCTTTCCTCTCACAAAGGCGAATCGGGTTCGGTTGCAGGTCAATGCATGTGTGATTTCCGAAGTGATATATCACGCTCTGTGGTCCAGATTCCTTTTAAAAATGGAGTTCCCGTGGCAAGATTAACGGTCACGAAAAACTACAAGCTTCCTTCCTTTCACTCCTTTTTTAAAATATCGTTGAACGTCAAGTCAAATGATACCCCTAGTATAGGTAGATAGAATATTCATCTCTCTCTCTCTGTCTAGGATGACCACGTAACTCTGCTGTGAAAGATCTTTGAAGTCCCTCCCCTTTGTTTCCCCAGCCCCAAGTTATTTCTCTCTGGGAATGAATAACGCTATAAAGTTCATGGAAAATGCAATAACAACCCTCTGCAGGCCTATCTAACGAAAGAACGTTAGTGTGGTGCAAACATAGTCCATTCCTCCACACCCATCAGTGAATCATGACGAATATATGTAATAATTTTCAGGAACTGTTTATATAGGCTATATTGTAACCCTGCCCAATCGTATTGGGCAAAAGAGGGTTGACCGACTGAAGAGTTGTTAAGTGATAGTTTTTACAGGCAACGCTGAAAAAATGGCTTCAAAACTACGCTAAACCCACAACTTCTTGTCGTCATGTTTCTAATTAGAAGAATGAAGTTCATCCTCCCGAGTACATGCGGTCATTTGAATTTGACGTGTCATTATTCCACGTAAATATATTTTGATCGATCGCTTGCTGTCTAAAGTCCTACCTCTTTTTTTAAATTATCAACTCAGCCAATGTCCATGTATTTTTCTTTTCAGGGCGGGCCAGGGAAGGGATTACGAAAGGAAACCTGCCGTGGACCTATTGAAAGGAACCGTCCCGCATTTGCCTGGTAGTGCAAATGCGAAGCCACGAAAACCATTTTCAAGACGGCCGTGGTGGGATCCGAACCCACGCTCTCACGATACCAGCGAGACACGAGGTAGCACGTTAGCACTCTCAGCCCTACCTTTTAACTCGTGTTAGAATGTTATTATTCTTTCCCGAAGTTGGTGAATTTATTATTTTTCCTTTGTTCGCCAACCGCTGAGTGTCTGCTGTGTTTTGTTGAATATCTTTGTTCGTTGTACCTCCCACTCTATCAATTGACTGAAGTTGTAACTACTTCTAATTTAACTTTAAGAATGTGGAAAATATCTCAGGTTGGAATGACTTAACAACGTGGTGTACGTTATTGATTCTGGAACTTTCTCATTACTAGTGTACACTATTTCATTCACTCGCCACAGCGTTGATAAAATCCATATATGCTTGCAATCAGTCTTAGAGCTGAGATAGGGCTCTACATAACTGCCTGCCTGGGGCCTCGGTTTGTTGAGAATAGACACAGGTGCATACTCCTCAAATAATATGTTTCCTGAATTATTTCTTCCCATATGCATTCATCGCCTCATCTAATCATGATTGTGCGAGCAAGTTCCGCTACGTCGTGTAGGCGGAAAGGGGATGCATGGCGAGTCCCTGCCAACATCCGAAGCGCGAAAGAGGATATCATGTATTGAGCTGTATACATAATGGAGGGCTGTTTAGTTAATGCCAGGACCAATTGTATTGTATGTTCAAATGTTGTATTTTTGTGTGTTGTAAAGTAGAGTCAATCAATTGTTGTAAAGTTTTTGAATATCGAGCTAAATTGTGTAAATGTTTGTAACTTAGAACAGTTATTTTAGTTAGTTAGTCATCCTACCTTTTCGACCTTTTTAGGAGGTTTGGGTAAGGCGTATTCACGAGTCAGATACGTTTCAGGATTCCAGCACTCACTCGTGGATTAAGAATAGTCTTTGTCAAGTTATTCTATATGTTTTCATTACTTTATTAATAATAAGGTTAGGAGCCAAACTAAGGTACTACAGCACTGTTGTCAAACCAGAAGGTTTATATGCTTCGGAGACCCTGTGTATGAATCGGACAGGACAAGTCAATCAGCTACTTAAAAGAGAACGCAGACTACTACGGAAGATCTTGGGCAACAGATGGGTTGACGGACATGTTCGACTGATATCAAATAAAGAAGTATACAGAAAGATGGAACCGATAACAACAACAATTAGAAAGCGAAGATTGCTGTTTTATGGACTCATCTTCCGTTTGAATAATGACCGGCTCTCAAAGAAAATCTGGAATTTTCTTAAACCGAAGATCTCCAAGTTGAAATGGTTCCAAGAGTGTGAGAAAGATATGAGACAGGTGGGATTACGGAGGATAAAATCAAAGACAGGAATAGTTTCAGAAGGACGGTGAAAAGCTATCAGGGTTTTATGGTGGAGGCGGAACCCAGAAGACGAAGAGGTCCTTTGACAGAGGAGCGGAAGAACAAGCTGATAGATGGGCTCAAGAGATACTGGCAAGATGTCAAAGCCGGCAAACGAACAAGACGCAGACACTGAAATGAGAGTGGTTGTTAACACGCAGTTCATAGAGGCTCAAGTCGACAGTAAAAATAAATAAAAGGTCAGAATACAGAAAGGAAATGAGATGACACAGGAAAGCAGAATAGGAAGAGGTGTTCGACAAGGATGTTGTCTATCTCCCATACTATTCAACATTTACCTGGAAGATATCGTTGGGAAATGTCTCAATGGAAGAAGAGGAGTACACGTTGGTGGCAGGAGAATAGCGTGTACGGTATTCGATTTGCAGATGACATGGTGTTGCTAGCAGAGAATGTAAGGATACTGAATGCAAGCTGTGAGCAATATGGAATGCACATTAATAAATGCAAGACAAAGAGTATGGTGATAAGCGCAAGATGGAAGAAAGTAATCAACATCAGGATAGGCCAGGACGATATTGAAGAAGTGTCAGTTTTTAAATATCTAGGAAGCATACTAACGGATGATATTAAAAGCAGTAAAGAGGTAAGAACTCGCATTGCCGTTGCTAAAGAAGCCTTCAACAGAAAGAAGAGATTATTGTGTGGACGCTTGGACTTGTGGTTAAGGAAGAGGCCGGGAAAATGCTTTGTTTGGAGTGTGGCACTATACGGAGCCGAGACCTGGACGTTAAGGAAGGATTATGAAAGAAAACTAGAAGTGTTTGAAATGTGGTTATGGTGGAGGATGGAAATAGTCCGGAATGAGGAGGTATTGGAGCGAGTTGGAGGCTGTTACATACCATTCATACAAGGCACTGGCTGCGAAGAGAGTGTTTGCTGAGGGATGCTCTCGAAGGATCAATAAAGGGAAAGAGAGGAAGAGGACGGAGAAGGTACCAGCTGGTGGACAGTGTCAAGATAGCGGGAAATTACCACCAAACAAAGAGAACGGCTGAAGACAGGACAGCATGGAGAGCTGCTGTGGGCCTAAGGTAATAATAATGTTATTGGTTTTACGTCCCTTTTAACTACCCCGGCTTTTAGAGACGCCGGGGTGCCGGAATTTTGCCCCGAAGGGGATCTTTAACGTGCCAGTAAATGTACTGACACGGCTCCCTCGCATTTGCGCACCCTCAAATGCCAGCTGACTGCGCCAGGTTTCGAACCTGCAGCCTTGGGCTCAGCAAGCGAGAACGTTACCCCTGAGCCACGGCCAGACGTGGGCCTAAGGGCAGAACACGTTATATATTCTTGTATTTTGCTCAAAATTGCAAATGAGGCCATTCATAAGGCAACTATTAACTTTTATTACACTTTTATTGTAATTGCAAAGTTACACAGTATCTAAGAAGAAGAAGAAGAAGAAGAAGAAGGGAGGGTATCGAATTACGCTACCCGCGTATCTGTTCGATTACTAAGTACAGAACATAATCCATTTCGTTGTGTGACATTAGGAATTACATAACCAATCTACTACACATATTTTCCATTACATATCAGAGAACAATCGCCGCCATAGCGACCATACAGATTGTCGTGGTGACGTAGGTATCGTTGCCAACCCCGCGCAACCATAGTTCCCATTCCAGGAACTACTATTCCCAGATTCGCGACATCCTCCCACCTGATTTTGATGGAAAACAAATCAAAATCACAGAGAAAAAAATATTTACACAACAATTCCAAAACACACACAATTGAAAAAAAATAATGGAAAAAACATATAATACAATGAAAAATAAATGAACAATATGTTCAACAATTATAAATTTAGTCTTACAGGCATCTTGATTGCCCTTCCTCTGCTGGTAGTCCTTGGTATTCCTTCACTCGAGGAATTGACCTGGGAAGCATCAAGTTTATCTGAAGACTTAAATTTTTCTACCCAGTCGGACGAGACCTCTAGAGGGTAAACCCTTTGAATGGGTCTGAGTAGAACAGATGTTGCAGTTTGTAATCGTAATAAACGAGTGACATTGTCTTTACCAGGTAAAATTTCAATAACTCGTCCCAAGGGCCAATCTATACGTTTTACATTATCGCTCCCTATAAGGACTATGTCGCCTAGTTTGGGTTTGCTTCCTTCTTTCTTTAAACCCAAATTTCGTGAGTTATGGATGAACCTTTTCATCCACGCAATCATTCGTACGATTCTGTCATAGGTGGAAAAGTATCTATTGAACCAGCTAGGACCATGATATTTACAAATATTGTTGTTAGTCTCCTTGGGAGTACTGCACCAGTCACAGGAAACTGATTCCTTCATAAGACAACTCACTACCCGTGTTGACTCGTCTAATTCGTCTAATTCTTGGCGAATCATCTGATCATTCTTAACTATCTCTCCCGAAGGCCAATCTGGGTGTGTTTTCTTTAGCCAGTTCGGCCCCTCCCACCATTTATCAGTTAACAGCTTGTCAGCCGTGCACCCTCTCGAGACTAGATCAGCTGGATTCTGATAACCAGGCACGTGTTTCCAGGACTCGAATTGAGTCAAACTCCGTATTTCCTTAACGCGGTTGTTAACAAACGCTGTCCAATTGCCTCGTTTCTGGATCCAGGTCAAAACAGTGGAAGAATCAGTCCAGAAATAGAAGTCATTGTCCTTCAATGTAAGTCCATCTCGCACAGACTTACATAGTCTGGCTCCCACCACTGCAGCAATCAACTCCAACCGAGGAATAGTGACTGTTTTGAGAGGAGCTACTCGTGCTTTGGCAGCCAGAAGACATACCTTCACCTCATCGTTATTTTGTATTCTTATGAATACAACCGCACCGTAGGCTAGTCCACTGGCATCACAGAAGGTGTGTATACTTACTTTACTGTTGCTTCGTACGTATAAGAGCCAACGAGGCACTTTTAAATTTTTTAAGCAGTGACAGACGTTGGTACCACGTCAAAAATTCAAATCGCGTACCAGTATCGATCTCCTCATCCCATGATATGCCACTCCTCCAAAGCTTTTGTAACCATAACCTAGGAATTAGCAATACAGGACAGACTATACCAATTGGATCAAATATCCTTTGAGTGACAGAAAGAATTGCGCGTTTTGTCACCTCACCTACTACAAAATTGTCATCCACTCTAAATTTAAAGTCAGAGTATCTGAAGCAGTGTCCCAAAACATTCCTAACACTCCAACTTTTTCAATGGAATCAAAACTGTGGTGGTTGGACTGCCACCCCCTTAGGTTAAATTTGCCAAGTTTCATTGCATCACTGGCCTCGCTAATAAACTGTTTTAATTCAGACCCAGTTTCAACACTAGTAACTACATTGTCAAGATACATACTCTGTTTAAGTTTCAACATGATTTCATTGTCATAGTTAGGGTTTCGCATGGTTTCATTAATGTGATAATCGAGAATTGCCCCCAACAAAAATGGATTACATCTCAATCCAAACACAACCCTTTTATGACGAAAAACTTTTACCTTCTCACGATCTTCTTTATCCCACCAGAAGAAGCGAACATTATCTCTGTCCTCTGGTCTTATACTAATTTGGAGGAAAACTTTTTCTATATCTGCTATTACAGCAAGTCTACCTTCTCGAAATTTGAGCAATACAGCAGGAATAAGTTCAATGAGGTTAGGTCCACTCTCCAAACACTGATTCAGAGAAGGTGTGTTTCCCTGCCTAGCAGAGGCATCAAACACAGGACGCACCCTAGTGGTGCGGTTCTGCTTTACAACAGCTCGATGTGGTAGGTAGTGCCCATGAACCATAGACACCTGAAGTGGAACTTCTTCAATTATCTCAAGCTGTCTCCATTCATTCAAAACAACCGGGTGAGTTAGCCGTGGTCGTTACGGCATGACTAATGGCAGTCACTCACATCCGGGAGGCGAGGAGGTTCGAATCCCCCCGCCGGCAACCTTGAAGATGGTCTTCTGTGGTTTCCCATCTTCCTTCCAGGCAAATGCCGGGGTTGGTCCCTAACTATAGGCCACAGCCGCTACCTTCCAACTCCTCGCCCTTCCCTTCCAACTTTCCTCCCCAACGGTACTTGTAGCTCACCCATTGGGTGTCCGTCTCGAAGCAGCTACAAAACTGGCGAGCCGAACATGTCCTCGGACACTCCCGGCACTAAAAGCCATACGCTAAAAAAAAAAAACATCATCATATGAACTAAACAAACCTTGTTCATGCAGTTTTCTAGTCGTGGACTGAAGTCTCTTTAATGCCAAATCTCTGTTATTTCGAAGAGGTAAATGACCCTCCTTCCAAAGCAGTGGTACCTCATAGCGTCCATCATCAGTTTTCTTAATACACGTTTGAAAACTGATCTGGATCTCACGTTCTCTCCTCTCTTTGGATTTCTGGGTGGCCGTGTCTAAGATACCAATAGTTTCTAATTTCCAAAGATCACCGACATCATGAATGAGCAGTGAAGTAACCTCCACTGCTAAATTATTCGCAGACTGACATGGAACTTTAACCATCACAGTCCAGCCTAATTTTGTTTCTACAGCCACTAGACCTGAGTCTAACATTTTGATTCTCCCTGTCATTACATTTCCTGCTACATCTGCTTCGATTAACAAGTCGACAGGTCTATCTTTACCTCCTACATCAGTTAAAGAAATTTTCATATCTGAAAGCTCCGTTAACCAAGGCCCTTCCACGATGGAAGGAATACCATCACATATAATCGACTGGTCCAGCGCTTCAAAATCACATTTATAATTACCCTCCAAGCTATGTAATTCTACCTTATAACATACATGTTCCTTAACAGTTGTTTTTACACCTCCAAATAAACTGTGTTTAATAGCTTCATTCCTCACAGGGGTGTAACCTAATTCCTCCATAATTTCTCTCCTAACATACGACCTCTGAGAGCCTGAATCAATCAGAGCTCGTGCTGAAATAGAAGATTTAGGCCCTTTAACTTTTACAACTAAAGTCTGTAAGAGAACTTGTCTATTGGTAGTACTGCTTAAGGAGGCTGTTCCTGGTTGATCCTTTTGTTTGTGGTCCTTACTACCCTTACAATCTTTCCTTCCGTTACTAGGTACATCAGGACACATTAAAACATTATGGTTCTTGCCACAAACAAAACATCTTATAGCAATTTTACATTTGTTGAGACAATGACCCTTCTTTAAACAACGGAAACAACCACCTTTTTCTTTTAGTATCTTTTGTTTCTCTGACAGGCTGAACTTCTGTGCCTTAAAGCAATTTGAGGCTTCATGCCTACCTTCACAAAAAATGCAGACCTGTCTCTTATCATCTACCCTACTGGTAGTCAGCAATTCAGTAGCTATAGCAGCTTTATCACTTGACAATCGAGCCTGTGTATTATTGTAAACATTATCCTGAATGCTGCAGCCAAACTGATTCTTTCTTCAGATTCAACTTCAAGTTTCAGAAATTTTATAATGTTTTCTAACCTAACTTTGCCATTGCCAGTGCTTACAAAAGTACTGCTTCTTTGCCACACCCTCAGCAGTTCCTCAGGTAAACATGATTCCACCAGAGGGTATAGCATAGCAGCACATTTATCGGAAGTGACCCCTAGTGTTTCAAGTGACCTAATTTGTGATTCTAGGAATGAGGTTTGTTCACAGAGGAAGCATTCTTCAAAACTAAAGTTAACAATTCCAGGACATACACTTCTACAAGTAGATCGTCTCTACCGAATCGACTTCTCAAGCTTTCAACTGCTTTAACATAATTTTCTCCGGTAGGTGGAAAGCTCTCGACTACTTCCATAGCACAAGAATCTTTAACTGTGGCTTGCACTAGATATTAGAACTTGCCTTCTGGTACAATGTCAGGGTCCTTATCTATCTTTTGGAATTGTCCCCAGAATTGTAGCCACTGTCGTACATCACCGTCAAATTTCCGAAGTTCTAGTTTAGGGAGCTTGAATTTCCGTCTACTTGCGATATCGGCTCCACTATTGAGACTTGAATCATCCAGCGACTTCGCCTGCTGGGCTAGTATTTCATTAACACTTACCTCGGCATCGAGGAACAGTCGTTGGTAATCATCGGCAACACGGCATTCGTCTTCCAAACCCTCGTGACCGCTTCTATCTTTAAACTTAAAATCTCACCGTCCAGTGCCAGAAGATCTTCATTCTTCGTTCGTAATAAAGAATAGGAAACATTAATTTTCCTTCTCCTTTCATCGTTCTCCAATTCTTGATTATTCAGTTCTTCTTTGAGAGTGTGTAGTTGTCGGGTAAACGCTGAACGTTTCACCTTCCTCAGTGCCACACGGGAATCCAAAGTCATAATGGATTTGAACAATATTTTCCTTCAGTGTTAATACAATACGTTATGTATTTCGATTCGTATTTCAATTATCAGTACCCGTCTGGGTCTTGTCAGTGGTCGCCACTAATATCGAATTACGCTACCCGCGTATATGTTCGATTACTAAGTACAGAACTTAATCCATTTCGTTGTGTGACATTAGGAATACATTAATTACATAACCAATCTACTACACATATTTTTCATTACATATCAGAGAACAATCGCCGCCATAGCGACCATACAGATTGTCGTGGTGACGTAGGTATCGTTGCCAACCCCGCGCAACCATAGTTCCCATTCCAGGAACTACTATTCCCAGATTCGCGACATAGGGATTAAACGCTTGAAATGAGCCCATGAATGTTAAATACAACCATTCAACTGTAAGTTGCTGAAGCCTACTGTCTGTACTTACATGTTATTGATAGCGATCTTCAGGTCTGGATCCACAGGGTCTCTGTTCTCGAAGAACTCTGGTACGAGGGTCTTCACGGAGTACATCAAGTCGAGGGTCTCTTTCACCTTCTCGAGTCGGTTCTTACGGAATATGAGCATGTTCCTCAAGAGTCTCTCGTCTGGAACAGAATGGAAGAGGCTGAGTTAGGCTACGGCATGTTAGGGAATCTTTTCCTTTCACCTTTCTGGGGGTATGTATATTCCTGTACCAAAGATCCTGGGTTCGAATCCAGACTTTGTTAAGAAATATAATTCTGGACTGAGGGTTAGAGGGGTACACTCAACTTCATAATGACAACTGACAAGAGATGAGTTCTACTCCCACTTCAACTATCATAGATGTAATTCTCTGTGGTTTGTCACTTCTTTGGGGCAGCACAATAACAATCAAGCACACTGGTATGTTGATTACAATGTCCATAGTCCCAAAATTAAACAACAGTGATATTGGCCAGATAAATAAACAGATTAACGGCCGAGAGGACCCGACACACTGATCACACGTCACCCCACAACCTGTAGGCGAAAATGGCTGGGCAACGGTCGCTTGGTAGGTCAAGGTCCTCCATGCGCAGTGGTGCCACGGAGTTTGGTTTGGTTTTATAACTCACCAGCATTACAATTGATAGAGCGGTGGCTACGCTCGCAAAAGCCCAGCGTCAGGTCATGGGGCCAAACTCTCTGCTGACTCGGTAGACGCGTGGCTTCGAGCCCCACCGTCGGCCGTCCATGAAATGGTTTTCCGTAGTTTCCCCATTTTCAACACCAGGCAAATGCTGGGACGGTAACATCGACAGGTCACGGCCGCTTCCTTCCACATCCTTGCCCAGTTTCATTCATTTTCATCCATTCCATCTCTCATCCCGGCGCGCAAGTCGTCGACGGGCGTCGACTAGAAAGACCTGCACTCGGCCTCTCAGGAGGCCACATGACAAAAAATATCAATTGACATTCTAACTTTCAGTCGGTCAACACAAAATAATTCCATCCACTGGAATATGAAAAAAAATATGTTGTTGTTGTTGTTGTTGTTTGAGTCTTCAGTCTTTTGACTGATTTGATGCAGCACTCCATGCTCCCTGTCCTGAGATAATCGTTTCATCTCTACATAGCTACCACACTGTATATCCAAGGCAATCTGTTTAACATATTCTAACATTGGTCTACCGCTACAGTTCTTCTCCTCGACCCTTCCTTCCATAACTAAGCATGCTATTCCTGGGTGTCTTAGTATGTGTCCTACCAACCTATCTCTTCTCTTAGCTTGCCACGGTGGGTGAGTGGATAGCGTGTCGGTCTACTAACCCCAAGATTGCAGGTTCGCTTCTGGCTGTGGTAAGTGATTTTTGAAAGGCGGCAAAAATACGACACGCATGTCATACGATGTTGGCATGTTAAAGAACCCATTTGAATTCAGTAGGCCGTTTTTATAATGGCAAAATTTATCTCGGGAGTTTCCGCCAACACAAAGTTCCTCATTTCTCTACTAGAAGCGCTATAGTGTTCAGGGAGCTTAGATATCTAACCTCCTTGACTTTCATAGAGATTCAAGGAACAACGAAATTCGACATGCAAGCTACCCTCTGGGTGTCAATTTACAAAGCTTGCACCCGGCACCTGAGGTCATACGATATTATTATTATTATCTCTTCTCTTCATTAGCAGTCGCCATAAATATCTCTCCTCTCCCACTCGTCTAAATACCTCTTCGTTTGTAACCCTATCTACCCATCTGATCTTCATCATTCTCCTGTAACACCACATTTCAAACGCTACAATTCTCCTCTTTTCTGCTGCACTAACAGTCCAAGTTTCACTTCCATAGAGCGCCACGCTCCAGACAAAGGCTTTCTAAAATTACTTCTTAATACCTAAATCTATATTCGATGTCAACAGATTCCTTTTTTGTAGAAATGCTTTATTTGCCTGAGCCAACCTACTTTTTATATTAATCACCTGTAATTTATTTCAGGTTATTTATTTGCAAATTCCAGTAATAGGAGTTATTTTGTTTTGACCTACTGAAAGTGTCAATATGGCAACACTGCAAAATGAGTTCAAAGCTATTTTTAAGGTACTCATCGACCCTTCCATTATTCATTTTCAAAGAAAATTGTCGAATTTTTTTAATTGTCTTAATTGGCAAATCCAACTTCCACTTGCTAAATGGGCAAAAAAAAACATGGAGTCTAAATTGAACAATCTTTTTATCTCCTGAAGTAAAATCATAAACGCTCATTGTTTTGTGATGGCTATATTAGTGTGTGTTATCTGCTTTTACGACCTACCTAGAGATCTCGGGTTCGAATCCCGGACGGGGTAGATATATTTGCTACCAGATTATCATTTTAAATGTTGTAAATATTGTCAATTCAAATTAAAGTACAGTAAGTATGTAGTTAGTTTTAGTTGTAAGTATGAAGTTAATTTGTTTATTAGATATATGTCATTGTTCTATTAGACTGTGGTGTGTGAGTGTGTCTGGTGAGGGTGCATGTGAGTGGGCCTGGTGACAGACTGTTTTAGTGGTAGTATTTGTTGTTGGTGAAACTTAAGTATTTTTTTCGTTAGTAGAATTTTGGTATTTAATTGTTAGTAGAAGGTTAGTATTTTGTCGTAGAATTGCTCTTTACTTATCCTGAAAGGGAGTAGCAGCCTTTCAGAATAAATCAATTCTTTACTAGTCTAATATACGGTTAAGATATTGATAATATAAGCCAACTAATGGCTACACTGCGTTCTGCTGCACGGCTGAAAGCAACGGGAAACTACAGCCGTAATGCTATTCCCGAGGATATGCACCTCTCTATGCATAATTACATGTGATGATGGCCTCCTCCCTTGTAAAATTTCAATCCGGAGGTAAACTAGTCCCCCGTTCGGATCTCCGGGTGGGGACTACTCGAGAGGGGGTTAACATCACAGAACTGACAAAGAGGAAATCTGACATTCTACGGATCGAAGCGTGGAATGTTAGAAGTCTGCTAGGAAGTGGAAAGTTAGAAAACTTAGAAAGGGAAATGGATAGGTTGGGATTAGTGAAATGCGCTGGCAGGAAGAACATGACTTTTGGTCAGGAGACTATAGGGTCATTAGCACTAAATCAAACAATGGCCAAGCAGGAGATGGTCTCATATTGAGAAGGAAACTTGGACAGCAGGTGGAATATTATGAGCAATACAGTGAACGGATTATTGTAGCAAAAATCAATACTAAACCTACGTGCACCACAGTGGTACAAGTCTATATGCCTACCAGTCAAGCTGTTGATGAGGATGTTGAAAATGTCTACGAAGAAATAGATGACATTCTGAGGTATATCAAAGGTGATGAAAATGTTATAGTAATGGGAGATTGGAATGCTGTGGTAGGAAAAGGGAGGGAAGGGAAGATAGTAGGAAATTTCGGATTAGGTGAAAGGAATGATCGAGGAAGCAGGCTGATGGAATTCTGCACCGAACATGAGTTGGTCATAGCTAACACCTTATTCAATAACCACAATAGAAGAATATACACATGGATGAGACCAGGAGATACAGGGCGTTACCAAATCGACTTCATTATGGTCAAGCAGAGGTTTCGAAACCAGATTTTAGATTGAAAAACATATCCTGGTGCTGACATAAACTCTGACCACAATCTGGTTGTAATGAAATGCAGATTAAAGTTGAATAAACTGAAGAAAAGTCCAAAGCCAAAAAGGTGGGCAATAGACAGACTGAAAGTAAAGGATGTGAACGAAAGATTCAAGAAGAGTATAAAGGAAGGACTAATCAAAACCCCTAAACAAACTTCAATTGTAGACGAATGGGCACTTTTGAAGAATGAAATAACAAAATCGGCAGAAGAAAACATTGGTAGGAAAGAAAGAATAGGTAGAATAAATCAATTCTTTACTAGTCTAATAGACGGTTAAGATATTGATAATATAAGCCAACTAATGGCTACACTGCGTTCTGCTGCACGGCTGAAAGCAACGGGAAACTACAGCCGTAATGCTATTCCCGAGGATATGCACCTCTCTATGCATAATTAACTTACATGTGATGATGGCCTCCTCCCTTGTAAAATTTCAATCCGGAGGTAAACTAGTCCCCCGTTCGGATCTCCGGGTGGGGACTACTCGAGAGGGGGTTAACATCACAGAAGTGACAAAGAGGAAATCTGACATTCTACGGATCGGAGCGTGGAATGTTAGAAGTCTGCTAGGAAGTGGAAAGTTAGAAAACTTAGAAAGGGAAATGGATAGGTTGAGGTTGGATTTGGTTGGGATTAGTGAAATGCGCTGGCAGGAAGACCGTGGATCACTCAGGATATACTAGAATTGATGGATGAAAGGCGGAGACACAAGAATCTAAGAGATGAAGAGGGGAATGCAGAATACAGACGTCTGAGAAATGAGGTTAACAAGAAGTGCGAAAGAAGAATGGTTGAAAGAGAAATGTACAGGTATAGAAAAGTGTCTGAAATTAGGAAAAGTAGACACAGCTTATCGAAGGATTAAGAATACTTTTGGGGAAAAGAAGACTAAGTGCTGTAATATTAGGGACACAAATGGAAAGCCTCTAACAGATAGGGAAGAAAAGGTTGAGAGATGGAAAGCTTACATAGAGTGCTTGTATAAGGGAAAGGAGATTGAGAATCATGTAATGGAAAGGGAGGAGGAAAATGATGAGGATGCAAAAGGAGATTTAATATTGAGATCAGAATTTGACAGAGCATTAGAGGACTTAGGCAGGAACAAAGCACCAGGCATAGATGATATACCGATTGAGTTGCTACGCTGCATAGGAGATGAAGGTCTGATCAGGTTATTTCACTTGGTGTGTATGATTTATGATACAGGTGAGGTACCCCCTGATTTCAAGAAGAATGTTATCATCCCTATACCAAAGAAAGTGGGAGCTGACAGATGTGAAGATTACCGTACAATCAGCTTGATTACTCATGCTTCAAAGATCCTGTCTAAAATAATTTACAAGAGGATTGAAAGCCAGATAGAAACGGAGTTGGGTGAAGACCAGTTTGGTTTCAGGAGAAATGTAGGAACAAGGGAAGCTGTACTAAGTCTTAGGCTGATTTTGGAAGGTAGAATAAGGAAAGATAAGAGAACGTTCATGGCATTTGTAGACTTAGAAAAGGCTTTTGATAACGTTGATTGGACTAAATTGTTTGACATTTTGAAATCTATTGGAATAAATTACAGGGATAGGAGGGTGATATACAATCTATACAGAAACCAGACAGCAGTCATTCGAGCTGAAGGACATGAGAGAGAAGCTGGTATTCAGATAGGTGTAAGGCAAGGCTGCAACTTATCACCCATACTTTTCAATCTTTACATTGAGCAAGCAATGAAGGAAATTGGAGAAAAATGTAAAGTGGGAGTGAAGATTCAAGGAGAAATAATTTCAACTCTGAGATTTGCTGATGACATCGTCATCTTGGCTGACAAACCTTAGGATTTGAATGAGTTTTTGAATGGTCTGGATTCCGTCTTACGGAAGGAATTCATGATGAAAATTAATAAATGTACAACAAAAATACTGGAATGCAGCCGAAATAAATCATAAACCTCAACGGAGATCAAATTGGCAGGTGAAAAGCTGAAGGAAGTAGGAGACTTCTGTTACTTAGGAAGCGGAATAACTAGTGATGGACGAAGCAAAGAGGATATAAAAAGTAGGTTGGCTCAGGCAAGGAAAGCCTTTCTACAAAAAAGGAATCTGTTGACATCGAATATAGATTTAGGTATTAGGAAGTCATTTTTGAAAGCCTTTGTCTGGAGCGTGGCGCTGTATGGAAGTGAAACTTGGACTATTGGTGCAGCAGAAAAGAGGAGAATTGAAGCATTTGAAATGTGGTGTTACAGGAGAATGATGAAGATCAGATGGGTAGATAGGGTTACAAACGAAGAGGTATTAAGGCGAGTGGGAGAGGAGAGATGTTTCTGGCGACTGCTAATGAAGAGAAGAGATAGGTTGGTAGGACACATACTAAGACACCCAGGAATAGCAAGCTTAGTTATGGAAGGAAGGGTCGAGGACAAGAACTGTAGGGGTAGACCAAGGTTAGAATATGTTAAACAGATTGCCTCGGATGTAGGGTGTGGTAGCTATGTAGAGATGAAACGATTAGCTCAGGACAGGGAGGCATGGAGGGCTGCATCAAACCAGTCAAAAGACTGAAGACTCAAACAACAACATTCGATAGTATGTCCTCTCTACTTTCCAGAAATATATAGTTTATACTAGTTTTATTGTTGTTTAGCTCATTTATAATAACTTTAATGATCGGTGAGCACGCTTTTCAGCAGCTGTCATTTTGACGCATAGTTGCAGCAGATGAAGCACACATTAATCTGGCTTTGAAACAGTCTACTCCAGAACTAAATCAATGTTGGAGATACTCTCGGGTCGGAGAATGCAGAGGATTGACCTAAAATCCAAAGCAAAGGCAGTTTTTAGGAGTTGAAAGTAAGACTCTTTAATCTAAATGTGTACCTCAACTTTAAATTACGATTTCTCTCACTTCATTTTTTTTTTTTCAATATTTGTCTTGACTTGGGCAGTTAAAATGTCCACTTAGAATTAAGATATTAGTTTCATTTAAAAACTAAAATATAGACAAATAACGCAGCTATGTTGTAAAGCAGAATGAAGCTGTTAAATTGAAATTAGGGGTCGCGCCCCCCACAATTAATTTATTTTTTCAATCAAAATAACGTAAATTGCAAAACAAAGCTAATATATTTGCCTCAACCAATGATACAAAAACGATTCTGCTATACAACGTTCTGAATATACAGCAGATCAATTTGCGACAACAATGACTCAATTAAGTTGAAAAAGAGCAGAGATATCGCGTCCTAAAATACACGTTATTTTTGTGATTAATCTTTGAAAAAGACCCCCCAAATTTATTTATTTTTTAATTTTTGGCAAAAATCCGCAAATTTATATTTCTGGAATAAGTGATATCAATTTCAAGAAAATAAGATAACTTGTAATGATATGTCTTCAGTAGTGTCGATGAGTACCTTATAATTCACCGATAACTCACCAATGCCCTGCGGCAAGTGTGGTTGCTGTGCAAGCCACTCCTTCAGATACTCCACATCTCGGGCCATCCCTTCGGGGGTGAGACCCAGCTCGGAGTAGATGCGAGCGCGCTGCTCTTCACTGGGGGGCTCCAGCAGCATCTTGTCTGAAGACAGCCCTGAAATTAAGGAAAATACACATTTCATAACAAGACAACTATCAGTGAAGAAAGTCTGCCTACTTAGATATCGGTCCATGTACGGTATATCAGTGTGCTAGATATATAATGTTTGGTTGGAAGGAGAAAGATTGGCTCAAGTAAATCTTTTCAAGTACTTGGGAAGCATTATTACTTCTGATGGGAGATGTGAAAAGGATATTCGCTCTCGAATAGCCCAGGCTAAAGAAGCTTTCAACAAGAAGAGAAGTCTCCTGACATCCAAAGCCATATCCCTGCAAGTCAGAAAGCACTTCATTAAAAGCTACATTTGTAGCATTGCGACCTATGGTTGCGAAACCTGGACACTATTGAAGGCCGACAAGAAACGATTATGTGCATTTGAAATGTGGTGCTGGCGACGAATGCTACGGATACCTTGGACCCTAAGACTAACAAATGAAGAGGTTCTAAGAAGAGCAGAAAAAACCATCAATCTGACAGAAACAATCCAAAAAAGAAGAAATAATTGGATAGGCCACCTACTCCGGCATTCACCATGGTGCATCATACTGCTTGAAGGGAAAATGGAAGGCAAGGCAGGAAGAGGACGATCAAGAGCAGAATTCCTTGATGACATCGGAGGAAGATGTCCGTACCACCTGATCAAACAGCGGGCTCGCTCAGGATAGAAGACCTTTGGACGAAGACATTCATGCTACCCATCAACCGCCAGGTTGAGGAGAGAAAGAAGAAGAAGACATATATTCGAGGTTTCCTACTTACGGCTCCTAAACCTTCGTTAAGGGAGGAATTATTGAGACAATTGGCCTGCATACGCCAGTTATTTGAAACTGGCCAATAACGTTTCAGAACATTTTCTACATAAACCAATAACGGTGATAAGTCTAACAACAACTACAGTATATCACCTTCTCGGAGCCTTCTACGGCCCTACGCGGATAAACAAAACGTTATCCGCATCCGCCCCACACACACACAACTGTTATCTGCATCCGCACGACTGTTATCCGCATCTGCCCCGCATGCGCACGTTTGTTAACCGAAATCTACTGGCATTACAATAATAGTTTAAATAGATAAAGTATTAAACAACACAGAGTCTCCGTGGCTTAGGCGGCAGCACGCCGGCCTCTCACCGCTGGGTCCGTGGTTCAAATCCCAATCACTCCATGTGAGATGTGTGCTGGACAAAACGGAGGCAGACAGGTTTTTCTCCGGGTACTCCGGTTTTCCCTGTCACAATTTCATTCCAGCAACTCTCTCCACTATCATTTCCTTTCATCTGTCATTCATTTAATCATTGCCCCAAGGGAGTGTGACAGGCTTCGGCAGCCGGCACAGTTCATTTCCTCGCCGCTAGATGGGGGCTTCGTTCATTCTATTCCCTGACCCGGTCGGTTGACTGGAAGCAGGCTGTGGATATTCATATATTCATTAAACAACACATTTAGCTATTTAACGGGCCATATTTCATTCCCTGGTCAAACACTTAACACATCAATATTTATATCTGCAATACACCTAGGCCGGTATGTGCGGCAGTATTAAAGGTGCCAGGACGTCTTCATTTGACCGGGCAGCGCTTAGTTCGAATGGCTTTTTAGTCCATGCGTGGCGAAGACAGTTCCACGGTCTTTAATTGTTGTAGATCTTCCTGTATTCAATAACATACAGTCTTATCTAGATTTGGCAACGTCACACAAATAAACATTGCACTGACCTCAGAAAGCACACAGGAACAAAGGGGGGAGAACGGAAAAACCAGTTTCGTCCAGTCAACACCCGGGTTCAGTCGACCAAAACTGGTGCTAGAGTGAACACGAAACTGCTCGAAGTTCCAGTCAGGAAGACAACCGGATAAGTATCAGCCTGTATTATTACAGTATAACCATAGTTGATTTTTATAACCATATAATCACCCCCAAACAGACACACTCCGGATTTTTATCACCATTTTAGCATTTCACCCAACATTAGATATACTGCATTTAGCATACACCGACAGTTGCATTACCAATACTGCAACTAAATAATTGTATATATTGTAAATATTTTTCACCTGTATTCTCAAACATAGATGTTATAGCCGAAGTGTAATGGATCTGATGATGATCGCTTGACGATCGAAACTGGTCATCCTAGTGTATTTATTAATCTCATGTAATTTATTTCAGGATTAGGGCATAACTCAGCTATTTTTGGGTACGTTCGTGTTGACCGACTGAAAAGCACCAAACTTTTGTTTAGTTAGGCAACACTGAAAAATGGCTTCAAACCCCACAATATTTATATCTTGTTGACTGAGGGGGGGGGGGGGGGGTGTTGGCTGGGGCATGTGTTGCTGCATGCATAACATATTGCTATAAGTTAGGTGGATCCATCTGTGTTTTGTCCTTGTTTGAGGTACAACTTTGAGTTTCATTTCATTGCCTGTTTTCTGAAGCATGTCAACTGCACTGAACTGCTGTGCCCCAGATAGCGAGTTCAAACCTGGTCGAAGTCGTCGGATTTTTTTAAGAGCGTTAAGATACTTCAGTATGCCTTCCTTCGGAGGTGAAGTAAAGCCGGCGGTCCCATGTCATAGATTTATGGCATTGAAAAGATCCTTCCACAGACTAAACATGTGTGAAGCTAAATTTCTAGGTTAGATTTCGTTGGAACGCTATATCAAAGTTCCAACGTTCACAACTAGGTATCAGTGACATCTGGTAGCGAAAGTTGGAACTACTTGAAATTGAACGGGACTTGTAGCTGACCCTATGAGTGTCCGCTTGAAGCGAGCCGAACATGTCCTCGGACACTCTAGGCACTAAAAGCCATACGATAAATAAATAAATAAATAAGGAGAAAGTCGCCCCTTCGGCTCTTTTTTATTTTTTATTTATAAAATTAATTTGTAGTCGCTTTAACGTAGGAAGTCTTATCGCGACTTTCACTGAAGATTTGTATTATATTAATGTACCATACATCCATGGGGAATAATGAGTAGTGAACTAGAAGAGTTGCTTTTTTTAAAATAGAGTTCACCCTCCAGGGTGGTGGCTCCCATGGACTCAGCGAGGGAACTCACCCCTACCGCCATTTTTCAGGCAGTGCCCTAGAGCTGGGAATATCTAAGCGGAGTGGATACAACTGGGGAGATGGGAATAGCACCTCGCCCAGGCGGCCTCACCTGCAAAGCGAACAGGGGCCTCATGAGGGAAGGGAGTGGAAGGTTGGGATGGATAGGCAAGGAAGAGGGAAGAAGGCGGCCGTGGCCTTACATTTGCCCGAATACGAAGTGGGAAACCACGGAAAACCACTTCGAGGATGGCTGAGGTGGGAATCGAACCCCCTCTACTCATTTGGACCACCCGAGGCTGAGTAGACCCCGTTCCAGTCCTCATACCACATTTCAAATATCGTGGCAGAGCCGGGAATCGAACCCAGGACCAACGGGGCGGCAGCTAACCACGCTGTCCGCTAGGCTACGGAGACGACAGAGTTACAATACTTTAAATTGAATACACTATAAAGTCATAAAATGAACACTAGAAATAAGGAAAAGTTCCGGTTGATCAATTTTATTGTGAAATATAATCCCGAGTCTTTGAAGAACTTGATGAGTTTTTTGAGCTGTGAAAGCGATGAGAAGGCCTCACATATCGTCTTGGGAATGCTGTTGTGCTGGCGCCAGTGTTTGTAGAGAGCACAGTCTGAGATCATGTGCTGCACAGTCAGTACGCTGTTACATGTTAAGCAGATAGGGGGTTGTTTCTTCTCGAGGAGATAGCTGTGGGTGATGTTGGTATCACCTATTCTTATTCGTGATATTACAACTTGATTTTGCCTGGAAAGTTTATGAAGGAGATATTGTTCTGTGGTTTCTGATGTTATTTCATGGAGTTTACTGGTAGAAGTTCTAAGCCAATGATTCTTCCACTGTTGGAATACTTTTCTTTTGACGTAGGAAATGTCAGTATGAGGTGTAGCTATTGTAGGATCACATAAAGGAAGAAGTGTGGCTTCTTTGGCTGCTTAATCAGCAGTTTCATTGCCATGAATGCCTCTGTGAGAGGGTAACAACACAAATATGACTTGTTTACCTTGCTTCACCACTTTATGGAATATCAATTGAATTTCTTGTACAAGGACGTTTGTCGAAGATAGATTCTCTATTGCGTTTAATGCACTTCGTGGATACGAGTAAATAACAAATGAGTTGTTGCAGCTGGCTGTATTCAAAATGTATATCATGGCCTGTTTAAGTGCAAAGAGTTCATTAGAATAGACAATGAAAGATTCAGGAAACCGAAAGAGCATGCTATGGTCAGGATAAATTATCCCACAGCCATTCCTTTCATCATATTTCGAACTATCAGTATAAATAGCACTGGGCATTGGGTATCTATTGGAAATTTCAAGAAATAATCGATGGTACCTGTAATTTGTCAGTTTGCTTTTTAACTAAGTTGTTCAGTTCGAAGTTGACTGTTGATAAGGTAATTGTCCACGGTGGGATATCAAGAGAATGGTCTAAGAGTTTATGGGAGGAAAATTTAGGTTTACTTCTTCAAGGAACTTGGATATTCTGACATTGAAGGACGAAAATTATCGTCTTGATTCAGCTTATGTTCTTGTATGTCTGTTAGTAGGGAAACCATACGACTTAATGTGTGATTTAGTCATAGTTGATTCTTTGAGTGCATATGCTAAACTTAGTTGTTAACGTCTAATTGCAAGAGGTGGTTCATTGTCTTCTATTTGCAAACCGGTACTGGCTACTGGACTGGTGTGGAGAGTTCCCAGAGCAATTCGAAGAGCAGCTGACTGGATAGAATCAAGGATCTTGAGGGAAGAATATTCATCAGTGTGCTAAGCTTTTGTTGATGAAAAACTTGCGTCTCGTGACAGACTTGGCTGGACAACTCTTGTTCTTGTACTGTACGAGAAGCTGGAATGGATAGGTTAAGGAAGTAACGTCGAGTTTTGATGACGTCACACCATTCAACCAATCAGCTTATACAGCCAAGTCTGTCGCGAGACGCTAGTGTTTTGCAATACATGGATTCCATTTCAAGCTCGGTAAAATGAAAGGATATCATGAGCCCAGTATAGAGTGCATTTGCAAATTGTGTGGAAGTGCCTGTGGAAGGTATCATGCCATGACATGCAGCCAAAGAGTGGAGTCAGTGACTAACTTTTTGTTGTCAATGAGAATTGAATGTAATCTTTGGATATTTTGGGGTTTTCTCCAAATATTTTTACATTGCCCCATGGTCATTGGCTGCAATAAATGCCTTATTTATCTTCTGAGTCTCCTAGTGAAGCCACATTGCAAGCCACCAACGATTTAGCCTGATAATAGTAGAAGCACAGTATAGATATCATTACAGTATGGACACTGCAAAACCGGAAGAACGGATTTAAAAAGATTGATAAGAGGCAGCACCAATTCACCTGTAAGCCGCTTGGTAGCACCGCTTATGGACAAACACATGATATACAGCTGGATGCTGAATGTATATTTTATGTAATTTATTTAACTCGATTTCAACACACTAGCTCTCTTTATACTCAAATACCGTATTTTAAGAAAATAGAAAGTGTTAATATTACTGAGTTTTAATTCTAAGAAGTGTGTAATTTAATGTTAAACACCACATTCCTTCAGTCCTGTGGTGTTGCATTGTGATTGCATCGTAACGATGAAAGGTTATGTTAGTGTTACGAATGCTAGACAGTTTCGTCGCCCGCGCGTGACTCAGGCCGCCCCAGGCTATTCCAGACTGTGTGTTACCAGCGCCTTACGCAATGGGGCTGTAAGAACAAAAGGACACGGTCTAGAACCTACGCAGCCCACCCAGAAATGGAACTTTGAGAAGCTGTGAATCCTGGACTGCTCTGGAAACATCCATTGAGTCACCAGCCCCGCTATATAAGCGACCTGGCCAGCGAGGGGAGTGAGTTTTTGAGGACTGTGTTTATGAGCGAGTGAGTGTGTTTTCCAGTGCGACAGAGGCTATTGCAGTGCGGTGAAGTGCTGTGTGAATTGAGAAACGCAGTGGACTGTTTTTCTAGCCTGCGGACGGCGAGACAGTGTACATTCAGAACGAGTGTCGGACTGTGGCTTGTTTACATGAGGAAGAGTGCCGTTACTTCTAGCCAGGAACGGGACCACCTCATTAGGAGGGATTAACTTCTGTGAGTGAGTAAAAGGAGGTGAGTGAACTCCATAAGGGAGGGACCTGACTGAGACTGCCCATTGGTTTACAAGTGTTTATGGTGTACTGTAACTTGCTAGACCTACAATAAAACTTATTTCTTTAAAGGGCCAATTGTGTTGTGCTTTCTACCTACTGTGATCCAATTTACGAACGTGCTACTAGGACTAACACGTAACTACTAGGACTAACACGTAACAATATGTTTTAAATGATTAAATTAACACGATATATTGAAAAGTGTGGGGGAAATGTGGTGTTTGTTTTGTGAATTAATAGATAGGTGTTTGAGGGACTGATATTTCATGGGTATTAAAACCAGAATCATTCGGTGTAACGTTTGATATTATTTTGTTTTTACTGTACTGCTCCGATGCCCGAGGAAACCGGAATGCTGTTATGTCCGGTCTGATAAGAACTGCACAAAAAATTACCGCACGGATGTCGCTTTCCCACATTTCTGCTCTTGGTTAAATTGCAAACTTATATTTCTGAGTTGTTTTTAATAAACAAGCAATGTTTTCTTCAGACAAAATCGACAGGCCGCACTCAATAATGAATATGGGTAGACTGCTCTCTCCGGTGACGGCCGTTCCAAAACCATGACGAAAAAATTACACGGTAAAGGCCTGATGTGTCCATACTGTATATGGTTACTATACTGTGGTAGAAGCAAGACCAACTACACTGCCCTGCTAAGCACAGATGTGGTAACTGACATTTTTGTCGAAAATGAGATACAGGTTTCATTCGTTGCTCTACATCCTAAAGAGTCTGTTACTATTGTAAAATACCGTATGTACGTGTTTGTTTAGGAAATAAACGCTTATTTAGTCTACCGTAACTGCGTTTCGGACTTTTGCTAGGTCATTTCATTGTATCTGCAGTTTACTAAACGATTTCATTGTATTTACTGTAGATACGACATTTTGATTTAGTAAAGGGTACATACCATAAAATGCTTTAGCAATGTGGAGATACAATATCTTGGCGTAGTATTTATGCACTGTTTTGATCTAGTAAACTGTAGAGAGCTTAAAATGCCGCCAATTGGTAATTGGCGGCAAACAGTAAGCGCTGGGTTGTGACAGTGCTAGGTTGTGTTTGTGATTCGAAACATGCTAAGTTTGTCTGTGATTGCAAAACTTAAACAGGAAAGTACCTGTACAAGTCAACTCATACAGAAACTATGTGAAGAAATAAATAATGCACATGATTTAGGAGACCAGAGCCTCCGTGGCTTAGGTGGCAGCACGCCGGCCTCTCACCGCTGGGTCCGTGGTTCAAATCCCGGTCACTCCTTGTGAGATTTGTGCTGCACAAAACGGAGGCAGACAGGTTTTTCTCCGGGTACTCCGGTTTTCCCTGTCAACATTTCATTCCAGCAACACTCTCCACTATCATTTAATTTCATCTGTCATTCATTTAATCATTGCCCCAGGGGAGTGCGTCAGGCTTCGGCAGCCGGCACAGTTCATATCGTCGCCACTATATGGAGGCTTCATTCATTCCATTCGTGACCCGGTCGGTTGACGGGAAGCAGGTTGTGGATTTTCATTGTCATTTAGGAGACCAAGGTAAGTGACTAATTTCATAAGCAAATACTGTAGGTCATAACATAACTTAGTTACATATTCACCATAACTAGCCTTGGGAACTTCGGACTGCCCCTTTAAATTAGTTGATGGAATACCGTCAAAATCACTACTGTTTGTGAATCAAGTTTCTATGGTGCTGGTAGTAGTTAACAAGGCTCGTCACAACAAAGGCAGGAAGAAACATTACTTCATGATCTAGTAGATTATAATATTTGTTTGGAATTAGATTACCTACAAAATGTTCAAAGTGGAAACTTCCCATTGCAGGATTGTCTCTTTAATGCTCATTCCGTAGAACATGTACCAGTTGTTGAGTGTGAATACATCGTCAACCAAGACAATACTTTACAACCAGTCCTTGAAACACCAGGAGAACCCATGTTGACTGACGAATTTAATGAGGTTGATCTAGGCCCAATAGATGCTGAATTTCAAACAAGAGCTAATGTCACAAAGAAAGGAGGACCTAGGAAAAGAAGACAATGTGTGCTTTCTCCCAAGGATAGGCCTAACATTTAAGACAAATACGAAATTCACATCGTATCAAAGAATTTTGTAACTGTAAAATGAAATGTAGCACAGTTATACCTGAGGTTCAAAGAATTAAACTTCATGAAGAGTACTGGGACCTATCACGACAAGTACAAAAAACATTCGTCCTTGGAGCAGTCACTAAACAACCTATACAGAGACAAACAGCCGGATGTACATCAAGAAGGAAAGACACAATACACTATACTTTGAAAGATGAGCAAGGCTATCCGAGGAAAGGATGCAAAGTATTTTTCCTTGGCACTCTTGGGTATTCTAGAAACAATGATAGTATTATTCAGTCACTATGCAAACAAACTGGCCTTTCCCCCAAAGTCGATGGAAGACGTGGTAAGACTGCTCACAATAAGATTGACAGCACAGTTGTTAAAGAACACATTAAATCATTCAAACCTTCGATATCGCATTATCGTCGAGAGCATGCACCTAATCGATTGTATTTGCCAAGTGACTTGACTATTACCTCAATATATGGTGATTTCCGAAAACAGAACCCTAGATTTGCGTGCTCGTATGATTTATATAGACAAGAAGTAGATAAAATGAATATTTCATTTGTTAAGTTGGGCCATGAGGATTGCGAATTCTGTGAACATTTTAAACAGCACCCCCACTCTCTTGAAGAACCTTATGATAACTGCCAAGACTGTCAGGCATAGAAAACACATACTAATAGGGCATCCACGGCAAGAGAGCTATACCAAGAAGATACGCACAGAGAACCATCAAACGATGAAATTGTGTACAGCGTTGATATGCAGAAGGTTATAATGCTCCCAAGGTTGGAAATGGTTAAAAATGTGGTTTTTGCACAACGTTTATCTGTGTATAATGAAACGTTCGCACCTGTGGGTACAAAAAGCAAGTCTCGAATAGTCGCTGTCCTCTGGCATGAAGGTATAAGGGGCAGAAAACAAGAAGACATCGTGAGTTCATTTTTTAAATTCCTCTCTTCTAGTGAAGCACGCGATGTCAAAAAAAATTGTGTTGTGAATGGAGAATTGTACAGCACAAAATAAAAAAGGGCATTATTCACATTTTTTTGTTTATATCATAAACTCAAGCCTCATCAGTGCCGATGTGATTGAGGTAAGATATTTTGAGCCTGGGCATACGTTTATGCCTGGAGATTCATTCCACAACAGTGTTAAAAAAGTCGTTGAAAACGAACAAACAGTCCAAAGTCTACGATTTCAATGACTTTCAAGAGGCCACCTAAATGGCTTCTAAAATGTCACAGTTCTCTCGATGCAGCTGGATGACTTTTATAAATAGAAAAGTTTCATGTCGCTGAAAAAGATAAAAAGAAGTTCACCTGAACGGCCATATCTTCACAACATTGTTGCAATCCAAGCAAAACGTAGCAATTTACTTCTTTCATACAAAGAAGGGTATCATGAGGTTCGGAAGACATTAGATTTTCTTCAACTGAAAATTATTAAAACTGGGAAGATTCCTGTACCTGGAAAGCAAGAACAACACTGAGGCATTTCTACAGAGAGGAAAGGATCTTTACTTCATTTATTGAAGGGAAAATCATCTGTTGTTCCTGCTAACAGACTAGAATTTAGGCATTCATTTCCTCTAAGTGCTAATGAAGGCAGGGAGGATGTGAGTGATGACAATGATGGATAAGTGTCAGATAGCCTACACTTCAAGTTTATTTGTTTAGAGGTCCTACAACCTCCTTTGTTCTTTTATATTGAGGAAATAGTTTATAGAATTCATTTAAGTTCATAATGTTACGAAGCAAGTTACAAATTTTAACAAATCAATGTGTCCTTTAAATATTTTTTCTTACCAAGATCAAAACTTCAGCGATCAGCCTACTAAAAGATTTAAGCTGACATTTCCATTAATATGACATACCATACAACTGCTAAAATGCGATAAATTTTTACGGAAGGATGCGACTTTTTTATATGTTTGTCCTTTAATTGTATTGATTGTCTAAGATCAGCCTGAAATTTCAATAAATGCTTACTGTGAAATGTAATTTTAGTTTTATATGTTATGAAATTCTGCATACTTTACTAGTTCTGATTATTTTAGGTAAGATTTCATGTGTAAATTCATAAGTGAGATAAGCCACAGTTGGTTAATTTTCATTTTTGACAGCATTTAACTTGGATTAAGGAAACAAAATTATAGATACATTAAAAAGATACAATAAAAGCGACTCAGAAGTTTTCAAAGTTTACTAAGCCATAAGGCAAGTATCTACAAATTACTAAGCAGGTTCATGGTATCTGAGCAGAAACAATATTTAAGCCTTGTAAAGTGCAGATACAGTAAAATAGCTTAGCAAACATGAGTGTTTTCATTAACTGTTTACGTTTTATCTGATTTTTTTGCGGGAAAATATTCTCTTATCCCATTTTCAACTTTAAAAAGTAATTCCCTGCGAATGACGTCCGAAACGGGGGAGGAGCTTACGGTCAGCTGTTTGCAATATGGCGGCGATATAGTGACGTGAAGTAATTGGGTGTGCGTTTGTTATGGCTTCTAATTTATGATGGCAAAATACTACATATTTCCTTTCATTCATAGAAATATTTTTATAATCAATTTAAATGCAGTGCCTAATTACTACCAGTTAAAAATATTACCCACATGTAGATAGTTAATTTACTGTCTGCTGTTACATATACACACATCAAAAAAAGTTTTGCATCACCTCGGTTCCCAGATCTCCGGCATATAGACGTTGACTGTGTATATTGTATCCAAGATACAGTCCCTTTGACTGTTCATAGATGTCACTAAAACTGCTCAAAGATGTAAACAACCATGCATGAGCAGGGCCTATTAGACGGAGGGGGTACGACAGCCGATCAGTTCCAGTCATTCCACCAGGACGAAGGTACGCTGCTCATGTTGTCTGTAGTTCTACCATGCCTAGAAGGTCAATACCGCAGTTCGATCGCGTCCGCATTGTTACTTTGTGTCAAGAAGGGCTCTCAACAAGGGAAGTTTCCAGGCGTCTCAGAGTGAACCAAAGCGATGTTGTTCGGACATGGAGGAGGTACAGAGATACAGGAACTGTCGATGACAGGCCTCGCTCAGGCCGCCCAAGGGCTACTACTGTAGTGGATGACCGCTACTTACGGATTGCCGCTCGGAGGAACCCTGACAGCAATGCCACCATGTTGAATAATGCGTTTCGTTCAGCCACAGGACGTCGTGTTTCAACTCAAACTGTGCGCAATAGGCTGCATGATGCGCAACTTCACTCCCGACGTCCATGGCGAGGTCCAGCTTTGCAACCCCGACACCATGCAGCGCGGTACAGATGGGCCCAACAACATGCTGAATGGACCCCACGGAATTGGCATCACGTTCTCTTCACCGATGAGTGTCGCATATGCCTTCAACCAGACAATCGTCGGAGACGTGTTTGGAGGCACCCTGGTCAGGCTGAACGTCTTAGACACACTGTCCAGCGAGTGCAGCAAGGTGGTGGTTCCCTGATGTTTTGGGGTGGCATTATGTGGGGCCGACGTACGCCACTGGTGGTCATGGAAGGCTCCGAAACGGCTTTACGATACCTGAATGACATCCTCCGACCCATAGTGCAACCATATCGGCAGAATATTGGAGAGGCATTTGTCTTCATGGACGACAATTCTCGACCTCATCGTGCACATCTTGTGAATGCGTTCCTTCAAGATAACGACATCGCTCGACTACAGTGGCCAGCATGTTCGCCAGACATGAACCCTATCGAACATGCCTGGGATATGTTGAAAAGGGCTGTTTATGGACGTCTTGACCCACCAACCACTCTGAGAGATTTACGCCGAATTGTCGTTGAGGAGTGGGACAATTTGGACCAACAGTGTCTTGATGAACTTGTGGATAGTATGCCACGGCGAATACAGGCATGCATCAATGCAAGAGGACGTGCTACTGGGTATTAGAGGTAGTGGTGTGTACTGCAATCTGGACCACAAATGCTGAAAGTCTAGCTGTATGATGGTACAACATGCAATGTGTGGGTCTCATGAGCAATAAAACGAGCTGAAATGTTGTTTGTGTTGATCTCTATTCCCTTTGTATTTAACGGTTCCGGAACTCTTGGAACCGAGGTGATGCAAAACTTTTTTTGATGTGTGTATGAAGCCTGTACTTGGGAGCCTAGCGGTATCGATGTTTTTATTAATTTCACAATATACCGTATATCTCACATAACACAAAGGATGACTCCCTGATAATAAATTGAATCAAGCAATCCTGAATTTGCATGAATGTTTTGGGTTCAAAGAAGCGTTAATTGGGATGTTCAAATCATACTTCAATATTGCAAATATTGACCTACATACTTGCTGTTCAAAGGCAAGAATGTTAATTTATTAATATCTTGCCACAGGCAAGTTAAAATGGAGGCATCCTCTTTATCAATATATTTAAATAAATATTTAAAATAACTTACAGATATTTAACAAAGCTGGAGTCTCCATTTGAACTTGTCATAAGCAAACGGAACAGATCAAAAACTACACTAAAAGCCAAACCAAATTCACTCCTCAGCTCGACATAAACCATAATACCAATTAAAACCTATACAAAACTTACTCTCCTTACTGTTGTACAACTTTCAAACCAACTATTCGCACTCAAAACTGTAAAACCCTGAAATGGGAACTAATTAAAGTTAGAATAGCCTAGGCCGATCCGGTCTCCTGCTACATTACCGCATATGTATACTTGTGTTGTTTGAGTCTTCAGTCTTTTGACTGGTTTGATGCAGCTCTCCATGCCTCCCTGTCCTGAGCTAATCGTTTCATCTCTACATAGCTACCACACCCTACATCCAAGGCAATCTGTTTAACATATTCTAACCTTGGTCTACCCCTACAGTTCTTGTCCTCGACCCTTCCTTCCATAACTAAGCTTGCTATTCCTGGGTGTCTTAGTATGTGTCCTACCAACCTATCTCTTCTCTTCATTAGCAGTCGCCAGAAACATCTCTCCTCTCCCACTCGCCTTAATACCTCTTCGTTTGTAACCCTATCTACCCATCTGATCTTCATCATTCTCCTGTAACACCACATTTCAAATGCTTCAATTCTCCTCTTTTCTGCTGCACCAATAGTCCAAGTTTCACTTCCATAGAGCGCCACGCTCCAGACAAAGGCTTTCAAAAATGACTTCCTAATACCTAAATCTATATTCGATGTCAACAGATTCCTTTTTTGTAGGAAGGCTTTCCTTGCCTGAGCCAACCTACTTTTTATATCCTCTTTGCTTCGTCCATCACTGGTTATTCTGCTTCCTAAGTAACAGAAGTCTCCAACTTCCTTCAGCTTTTCACCTGCCAATTTGATCTCCATAGAAGTTTCATTGATCCTATCAAGAGACCAGCTTGCATGGAACTACCACGTCATACATGGAAATCGCTCAACAGGATTCGAACGAGACATGGGGTCTGCACAGGCAGCTTATAAAAGTGGAATAAGGCTTCCTTACCTCAGTGCGACTGTGGATTTGAAAAACAGGCCATCCAACATATTGTGAAGGACTGCAGCCTTCGAGCACATAATGGAAACCTGAAAGACTTGCATGATGCATCGCAGCCTGCTCTTGATTGGATTTCAATTTTAAATATTACTTCGTAAATCTGAATCTAAATTCATCCATTGAACATTGAACATGATCGGCGACATCATCCTCGCTTCCCCCTACCACCATGGTTGCCATATCGTTTGACCATCAAGTGTCCTCAGCATCTCTGTGCTTTTTTCATTGCCCTGTTGTCAAGTCAAGTCAATGCATTCCAATAAGCTCAAATAACATCCACATCCTGTCAGTCTGCCCCAGCAAGTTTGTTTTCTATACTCACTTCAAGCAACATATAACCAAGTTCTGTTTGTTCTATCTAAAGCCAACTTCATCTGATCAAGGAATTATCATTTGTCATGTCACTCATTGTATTTATAAATCGCCATTCAAATAACAGTACAGTAAGTATGTAGTTAGCTTTAGTTGTAAGTAGGTAGTTAGTTTGTCTATTAGATATATGTCATTGTTCTATTAGACTGTGGTGTGTGAGTGTGTCTGGTAGCAGTTGCATTGTTTATTAGTTATAGTTCATTGTTTCAGTAGACTGTGATGTGTGAGGGTGCATGTGAGTGTGCCTGGTGACAGACTGTTTTAGTGGTAGTATTTGTTGTTGGTGGACATTTAGTATTTTTTGTTTGTTAGTAGAATATTGGTATTTAATTGTTAGTACGGTAGAAGGTTAGTATTTTTGTTAGTAGAATTGCTCTTTACTTATTCTGAAAGGGAGTAGCAGCCTTTCAGAATAAATCAATTCTTTACTAGTCTTATAGACGGTTAAGATATTGATAATATAAGCCAAATAATGGCTACACTGCGTCCTGCTGCACGGCTGAAAGCAACGGGAAACTACAGCCGTATGCTTTTCCCGAGGATATGCACCTCTTTATGCATAATTACATGTGATGATGGCCTCCTCCCTTGTATACTTAACATCACTTTAACTTCAAAATTACTGCTAAGTGACCTATCTGCCTGAGTAGTATAGGTGTTGCCGGCCTGCCTGGGATGATGGGTCACCAAACCGATACTCAAAACTAAGATTTTACATTTTAATTAACTAAATTAACTAACAGTAGGGAGATCATAGCGAAAAACACAATTTAAGCCAAATCATACTTCAATGACCTACATACCTGCTGTTCAAAGACAAGAATATAAATTCTCTGGCAAATTAAGGCTAGGAACAGCATTTTTCTTAAGTTTTCTAACCATTTGGCTATTGTCAATCCGAAGAACCCCTAAAATAAGTTTACGAAGAGCGGATTACATTCTTTGTACGGCACAGAAGTAATAGGCTATAAGTTTATCAGTATTTTTGATGTAGCTAAATCCATGTGAATACAAATTAAGAGACAATAACTATCAATAATCAACAGTACCGGTGGAAAGAAGTCGTCTTCACAAAAATGCAGGCTGCACACTGTCATGTAACATGTGACACGTTTTCCAATTGACAGCGCCGTAGCCCATCTTTCTCTCTGACCTTTTTGTACAGGAAAGTAGTGAAGATATTTCGTAGCCGTTTTATAAGATTTGCAACCGTATACAGAGCAGTACCTCCTAGAATTTGACAAATTTCTTTCTGTTTCCATCACGACGTCAATGCTTCACCATCTAAATAAATCTCACCAGTCACAATGTTACAGCTTCAACATTCTGCCGCGTCTGCGCCATCCAACTTTTCTGACGTCAATATTGGTTTATCAAAGAGGTTGCAAACTTGTTAGCAGTGAATAAGATCGGAGCCAATATTAAGTGAATACGTGGTGATTTGTGAAATGCTTGTTTAAACCGAGTGTTATTATAATATTAGATATTATATGTTGGTTGAGCGACACGACGAGTGAATTTATCAATTGCAGTGTACTAAATAGAATTGTTGTTTTCGACAAGGGGAACGCCATTTTGGAAATTCTCCGTTGCAGAATAACGGCAATCAGTGAAGTATAACGCCAACTAGACTCCATGCCTGATATAAGCATTCAGCACGTCCCCATGCTGGACGAGAAAGACTGCTGCCCCATCTGTGAACGGCATGTAGAAGACGAGGTTGCCGTACAATGCGATGGCTTATGCCAGAAATGGCACCATCTGAATTGTGCCGAATTACAACAAGGTCAATTCAACGCTTTGAAAGCGTCAAATAAAAAAAAGTCGAAACTTTTGTGGCTCTGCTACGAATGCGAACAAGACTTTGTGTTATATAAAGCAGGTAAAACTCTTCAAAAACAAATTGACAATATCCGATCAGATATGAATAAGAAATTAGACTCTCTCACAGAATCAATACTGGTGATTAAACGTCACACAATGAATAGAATGCAAGCATCAGCTACTAGTAAGTCAATACCAAAGAATATGCAGGAGCCTTCACCGGGGAACCTTGAGAAGCATGACGCACTTCCACAACCTAAACAATCATCCTCAACAAAAGTAGATTTAGACCATAAATATAGATCGCTTGAAGAAGACCCTCAAAGGAAAAGAGAAGACAATAGAAAAAGGACGACAATAGAAGATAGTCGCAGGAAAACATCCCAGTGATGATGTAAAACAACAGAAAAAACCAGCACCCAGAACACCAGTACAAGACAACGTGAATAAAACGGAAAGAAACACGGTACACAATAATCCGGGGTCAGGAACGTACGTTGCTGAGGAAGAGTCAGAAACACTGATGTCCGAAAAACCGGAGGAAGGAGATTGGTCATACCACACTTCAAGGAGAAGAAAAAGTCAACGACAAGACATTATCATCGGTACCAAACAAGGAATTGACATAGACTTACAAGCGGCAGACAAGACAGCCTGGTTGTACGTGGGCAAGGTGAAACATAGGACTACCGAAGAAGCAATTAGAACCTTCTTGCTAAGAAACAATATAACCGAGGGAGTAGTTTGCGAAAAGCTCCCCACAATAGGAACTAAGGAAGCTTTTAAGGTCGGCTTTCCCTTCAATCATCTCACTGAAACAGAGAAACCGGAGTTTTGGCCTGAAGGAGTTCTTGTCAGAAGATACCGTTTTCGAGGCCTCAGAAGCAACAACGGAGCATCCTTCGACTAACCAAACACTAAGCCTTCTTTTATGGAATGCGGAAGGACTCAGAAACGCGCTGCAATTCACCCCTCAAGATCTAACAATACATTATGACGTAGTGATCATGACAGAGACTTTTCTACAGGAACCAGTAGACCTACCAGGTTTCTACGGAATACATGCATACGCAAGTGCCATAGGAGGCAGACCAGCGGGCGGAGTGTCTTGTTTCCTCAAACCATCAGTAGGAAGCATCCTGTCGTACAGGAAAGAGACAAACGCCACAATAATCAAGACCACAAGGCTCACAATAATAGGAGTATATATCTCTCCAGATGCGGCACCGGAAGACGTTATAGACACTCTTTTAAGGTTATTAAGCCACGCCGCACATCAAGCGAATGTAATATTAGCAGGCGATATCAACTGCAGAACTGATAAGACAAGTACTAAAACTGACCTGGTTTTGGAAGCACTAGAAGAAGAAGGGTTCACGCTAGTTAATGACAAAACTTTCCAACCCTATTTCGCTCCCAACGGGGCAAGCGCCATCGATCAAGTGTTTTACAGGGGAACAGATATACGAATATTGAAACAAGAGGGTTTATGGGCCTCAGGAGCTGCCCCAATTAGAAAACACATCCCCGTGTCCACAGTGATAAAAATAGCACCCCAGACAAAATTAGTGAAATCATCTCCAGAGCAAAAAACTTCCAGGAATCTCGATCTGACAAAATTGCAGAACACAACAGGTATAGAAAAAGCAAGTGTCCTCATCGCTCAGGACCAACTAGATGACGCGGTACAGTGTGTTAACAATCTGATCAGTAAAGCATTCGTCCCGAGAAGAAAGAGATACGCACAAAAATGGTTCGATACAGAGTGCTACCATACTCGGAAGGAAACCCTGCGTGCACTATACAGAGCAAAGTGTACAAACGACAGAGAAGACTTTGAAAAATATGCTACGATGAGGAAACAGTATAAACTGCTACTGAAAACTAAAAGAACTGAGTTCGTTGAGGCCGAAGCAATGGGAACAGCAGAAGCAGCGAGGACAGATCCTTTCTTAGCCCTAAGGAAGAATCAAACTCCCAAGGCGAGGGAGATACCGATAGAGACTTGGGAGAAACATTTCTCCGAGACCCTCAATAAGAATGGAACTGCAACAGCCTACCAAGTCACAGATACAAATAGTATTGATACAGTAGTCACTCAAATTACTTCAGAGGAAATACAGGGCACTATCATAACGGCAAGGCGGCAGGGCTGGACAAGATATTCATGGAACATATAAAAGAGACACACGAACTACTATTACCAATATGGACAGAACTGTTTAATAGGTGCTTGAGAACAGGAACGATTCTAGTCAGCTGGAGAACAGCCCAAATTACAATACTATATAAAGGGAAAGGGCACACTGCAGACCCGAACTCTTACAGGGGTATAGCTCTAGAATCCACGATATTCAAACTTTTCTCCAAAATTTTGACGAAAAGACTAATCACGGAAGTGGATAAGTTCATACCAGATTGTCAATTCGGCTTCCGAGAAGGAAGGAGTACTTTACAAGCAGTAAAAGTACTACAAGAAGAAGTGGAACAGGCACTAAGGCACATGGTGGTCTTCATTGACTATAGAAAAGCTTTTGACTTAATCAATCGGAATATCCTCATAAATAAACTAAAAGGGATGCTGGGATACGCCCATCCACTAGCAAGAATAGTTGAGGCAATTCTAACATACAATTATATCGTTATTAATGACGGTGTAGTCCTGTCAAAGAAGATCATACAGACAAACGGCGTACTTCAGGGCGACCCCATGAGTCCTCTATTGTTTAATGTCCTAACAGCTGACATTTTCAACATCGTTCAGGACCACCCAACGGTGAAACTAATAATGTACGCTGATGATATGGCACTAGGATCGCACAGCAAAAGAGACCTGCAAATCGCACTCCAGAAGCTCGCACTGTGGGCTGGTGAAAATAGCCTCGAGATCAACGAAGAAAAAACCTTCTACATGATTCTCAGAAAAGGAGGTAAACTGGCAAAAGATGATCATTTAACCCTGCAAGGTGTTAAGCTAACAACAGTGAATAAATTTCAATACTTAGGAGTGTATTTACAAACAACCATGTCTTCATACAGGATCCACATTCAAGAGAGAGTCTCAGCAGCTATAAAAGCCATTCACAGAATAAAGAATATCAGCAAACTATCATTGTCTACTGCAATGACCTTATTTAAGGCAGTCGTTTCACCAATAGCCTCGTATGGAATAGAATTAATATGGCCGCATTTAACAAACAGCGATCTCACAAGATTGGAAAGTGTGAAAGCAAGATACATGAAGAGAGTTCTCGGAGTTGGGATTTATGCACCCTCAAGGATAGTATATGAATTAGCAAGGGAAAGTTTCTTCGTGGAGGACTTAAGACTTCAGTTCATGCTACCATCTACAGGCCCATTCCAAGCGCTACTCGAATCGCGATGGATGAAGAGGAAGGATATTGATCCCGATTTCTATGGCACAGGCGCAATGATAGACCGACAATGGACAAAGTCTGGGCAAGACCAAAGGCATGTGGTAACCAGACTTGCTACCCATGGCTTCCACCATAAAATCTGCCGAACTCAAAGGTTTCACCAACCTGGTGAAGACTGTATATGCTCATTGTGCAACAGGAAGTGCGACCGTTACCATATAATAAAAAAAGGAAGCTTGTAGTTTAACGTGACCATTAATCTCGCGATCATAAGCCACGGGACCTCCGTTTTACGTGAAATCCGAACCACAGGACATGGCATTTCACATCGAAAATCTCACATGCATTGACCGGGAATCGAACCCGGTCCGCCTTGGTGAGAGGCATGCAGCTTGACCGCTGCGCCACCACGCCCCCGACCATATAATACTCTGTGGCAAAAGAACAAAGACAATAAGAGAATATAGTGAAAACTAAATATCAATGTATTAGATTTAGGTTTAATGCTCTTTCGAGCGCGTCTTAATAAATTAATATTGGTTTATTTTAACAAATACACAATCTACGGCAATGATTGAAACTATAACATTGATTTACTCCATTCCAACCCGAATGCAGATACCACTTCTGTGCTTAGCAGGGCAGTAACAATACTCAGATCTTAATGCAGGTATAGAAAGGGTGAAAATGGCGTATGCGGAAGCCCGAGATATTGTTTGTTTACATTCGTTGCTGGGATACAATATTAGCTTTGATTAGCTTCGTTTGATGAAAGTTGGGATAAATTGCTCATCTGTAATGTTTAGTGTCTTCAGTATGTCTGTTAAGTTCAGTTCGCGTTAATGTACTGCAATCGTGTGTAAATATGTGATAATACGCTTATTATGGACTGATTCGATTGTGTGATGATGGTTCAGTCGCCCGATGGCATTGTGTCATTTACTGCAGATGTTGAAGTACCTAAGACTAAAGCATTAATAGAAGTGTCTCAAGAATATACACCGCAATGATTTGCTAGTGACAATATAATAATAGCTTAGTACACTTCAGTACCGGTAGTGTCGAACTTAAGTGCGTCAAGAGAAAACGCAATGAGCATCTACGGCAAGACAAAACCGTTGACGTTATCTTGAACGCTCAGCTTCATGTGCCTCCGTAAATCCTTACAAGTCTAGCAAATGTTCTACACTGCCTTGTATACACGCCAAATATTACAGTGAACTTCTGTTTTATTGGTTAAGGAAGATGTTTCCCATGTGCCAAACAGTGAACTCATTGTGTTCCGTCATTATTCATACTTTTGTGATTCTTACAGCTTGCAAGTTATTTTTTATTATGATGTGTGTAATAAAGTGTTGTGAGCAACTTGCCAATTATGTACTTATATTGCGAGATGGTGTGCCGCGATAATTCCGTAAGAGGGAGATGGTGCTTTCCTACCTACATTACTTTACTAAATCTACTATTTCCAGCGTACAACTATTCCAAACAATATCAGCGAATGCTTAATAGGTTAGATGGTAACATATTATCGTGTCCTTTGTGTGTGGTAATCTCCATAATTATGTTCAGATATCCACACGACGACTTCTTTGCATATTTCAATCAACTAATTCGGTGTGATGTTTTAGCCGAGATTTTAGACAATTCTACGAGAGGTCTTAATTGAATTGTATCTCTATAGCGTTGGTTCGATTATTTCAGGCAACTATTCTCATTTCGATTGTGTACACAAATACTCTGCATGTGCTGGGACAGCACTTCTGTAACCGGGTACTTTCTTCTCTCCTACTTCAGAATCTGTTTGATTTTATGCTAATAATATTAATCTATAATTACTGAACTGAAATACAAATCGTGATAACTCGCCAAAAAGCTTCTTATTCAACCACAGAAACAGTGAGACTATTGTAGCTGTCCCTTGGGTGAAGACGAAGAAACCTATAATTAGAGGCCAGCACTATATAGATAAATTAATTCAGGTAAGTCTAAATTATTGATGCATATTTCTTCGTAACCTAGTCTCGTCTTGTGATATATTTTATGCTCTTAGGTGAGTAAATTATAATAATTTACATGAACTGTGACAACCTCGATGACATGATCTTAGCTATTTGTAGGGCCACCTTCGCCGCCATGTTTTTTCTACATTAAGGTCTGAGGATTGTAGTTGGTCTTGGTCTTAGAGCATAAATACAATAGAGGGCGCATTGCCATACTGCGCCTGTACTGTGACGTGAAACCAACATCTCGATCAGCTGACTGAAGGGTAATGGCTCAAGACCGATGTGACGTCATCAGCCATCTATTGAATTTATGGTCTAAGATCTTGGTAGAAGGCGATGCATTAGCGCAAACAGATGACTGCATGTAATAGCTACTAGGCAGAACTGGTGTCAATCTTGTCATATTATTATTCTATTACTGTATTTTAATATCCTGTTCAAAATGGTAATATCATGCAGTGCTTATAAATGCACAAACAGACAAAACCAACAAAGCAGACAAAGAAAAATATCCTACCATAGGTAAGCGTGCTATGATTACATTACATCCAGCTTGACAATGCCATGCAAGCAACACGTGCGAAAATAAATCATAAAATCGTATAATTGCTTATCAGTCCAAGCATGTGTTACATTAATTTTCTCTATGCCATTTTGATTATGATTATTGTCTTTGGTATTAAATTGGTTCAGAATCTCGTTAAGTATTCATAATTCCATTCATTCATTTTATTTGTCACCCCGAGAATATTATTATTATTATTACATCATTGAATACCGTGTTGTATAGTTGGATGAATTTTGAAACAAACTCCCCTTCAAATTGTAAATAGCTTCACCTATCTAGGCTTGACTCTGCAAACTACCATACAATCCTTCAGGATTCACATAAAACAGCGGGTGGCATCGGCCACTACAGCTATTTTTGATATTAGAAACATATCTCGACTTTCACTGAAATCCGCCTTAGCACTCTTTGATGCCAAGATTGTTCCGGTCCTCACATATGGGTTAGACATAGTCTGGGATAAATTAAGCTTGAGCGATCTCAGATCAATTGAAAAAGTTAAAGCGCGATACTTAAAGGCTGCCCTGGGAATATCAAAATACACGCATTCCCGACTTGTTTATGAACTTGCCAGGGAAACTTTTCTTGTTGAAGACTTAAGATCTCGATTGCAGTTGCCTTCTACTGGACAGGAACAGGAATTCCTAAGGATGAGACAAAGAAAGCAAGCGGAAATCGACATAGAATTCTATGGGACTGATGCCATGTCTCAGAGAAATTGGACTGAACCGAACAATGAAATTAGGAGTGCTCTGAATAGACTTGCTGTGCACGGCTTCCATCATAAGCTGTGCGTGCGGCGTGGCTTTCATGAACCTTCTGAGCAGTGTGTGTGCATATTATGTGCTAAACAGTGTGGCCGATATCATTTTAGTAAATGCTCTAAGAGAACACTGTCCTTATTGGAGTACTCGAAAATGTAATGCACATTTTTCCGCAGTTCCTTTATTATTATGATATCGATCACAGACCAAAGATCATGTAATGTGGGGCGCGCACTGGTCGGTGGGTTGGTGGGATCCGGGTCTCGAGCGTAGTTTGTGGTGGAGGCCAGTGGAAGCCATGCACCGCTGGTCTATTTATTTAACTTCTCATCTGACAGTGTTAGTGATATTAGCCTATGATGTATTTATTCCAAATGCACTTTCGTGCGCAATTATACTATTATTAATATTATGCTATATGAGCTTAATGCCATAGGTCAAGACAGGCATTATATTTGCGTAGAAAAGTGTTATTGCTGTGTCTAATGCTAGTCGTGTCGGATTCTATTGACCCTCGAATGTGTTAAAGCAAGATGCCAGAAGAGAATTTTAGGCATATCAAAATACACTCCTTCGAGACTGGCTTATGAGCTAGCAGAAACGTGCTTCTTCATAGAAGACTTGAGGTTCCGACAACAGCTGCCACCGACCAAACAAGAGTCGGACCTACGTCGGGAAAGACAAGGCAAGAGATCGGACATCTGGCTCGATTTCTATACAACAGATGCGATGCTGGATAGGAACTGGACGGGAGCAAACAAGGACCTACGGAGCGCCATAACTAGTCTCTCAGTGCACGGTTTCCATCACAAAATATGCACGAGAAACAGTTTTCACGATCCCTCACCAGTGGTGTATGCAGCCTCTGCGGGAAGGCCTGTGAGCGCTACCATTTCACTGTTTGTCAAAAGCGCACAAAATCACTAAAGAATATAGCAAAGAACAATGATATTTACATGCACGTAAAATCTAAACCAGGGCCATCCAGTCATTGGGCTCGGGGAGCACTGAGCAGTCAGACTAGCGCTCCTTCCCCTACCACCACTACACTGTGGCAGCGAGGAGACGGACGATGTTCGGACCACGCTGACTAGATAAGTGCGTACAGTCGTGCGGCCGACGGCTCTTGTGGGATTGTTGACATATTAATAGGGCTGTTTTGCCATAACAAATATGCCGCATGTACAAATTGAATGGTACTCTGATGTATGGAATGTGCAGGAAACGAACACAAATGTTCAGTAAAAAATATTGTGATTTATTCCAAACTGAAATGTGAACATATTAGAGAGGAAAATTCAACAACAAATTGTGTTCTTTTTAACACATTAAGTTACATCTCTGTTGCACACTGAACATTTGGCATGCCCTTTATAAGCTGTACAGAAAAATGAAATTTCCCAATCTGCTTTAAAGACTGCTGCTTCACCACTCCTTTTCTTGTATGCTGTTCAGTCATGACCACTGCGAATCTGATTTACTTACATGCTGTCAACAAAGCGCATTGGACTAGACTAGCGACTGATAGATCGGCTGCACACTTAAGCGCGCTCAGCCAGCCAAGCTCCTCCCACCACTTCTGAAACTACCTTCCAACAAAGAGCTCGGAGCACTGCCTTAGAGCGCGGCCGGAGCGCTGTCTGGATGGCGCTGATCTAAACTATTATATTCTATGTTCGTTCGACTGCAATAAAGTTTAATAATATTATGCTATGCACTATTTGTTGATTGTAGGTTCCCGTTGAAGGACGAGGAGCTGCTACAGCAATGGCTCGCTGCTATGAGAAGAAATGGATTCATGCCAACAAGATACAGCTACTTATGCAGCGAACATTTCATGCCAAAAGACTATGAAGTAAGACCTTATGGAGGCAGGTGCACACTCAAATCTCGAGCTGTGCCGAGTGTATTCAACTTTAGGTCTGCAGAACACACTTTCAAGAGGAGGGCAGAGCAAATAAAATATGAAATCATAGCAAATTCCACTCCAGACCATCAGTATGCGTCCTTAAGAACTAATCAACTCCAATCACTGCTACAGAAAGAAGAAATCGAGAAGGAATATAAAGAAACTCGAACAACTCCAGACCATCAGTATGCGTCCTTAAAAACTAATCAACTCCAATCACTGCTACAGAAAGAAGAAATCGAGAAGGAATATAAAGAAACTCGAACAACTCCAGACCATCAGTATGCGTCCTTAAAAGCTAATCAACTCCAATCACTGCTACAGAAAGAAGAAATCAAGAAGGAATTTATAGAAACTCGAACAACTCCAGATCATCAGTATGCGTCTTTAAAAACTAATCAATTCCGATCACTGCTACAGAAAGAAGAACTCAATAAGGAATATAAAGAAACTCGAACAACTCCAGACCATCAGTATGCGTCTTTAAAAACTAATCAACTCCAATTACTGCTACAGAAAGAAGAAATCAAGAAGGAATATAAAGAAACTCGAACAACAGGCACGCAGACTGTCTAAAATAAAACATTCGAATTGAAATGAACAAGTTTCAAGCTGTCAATTCAAGCTACCATCCCAGGTTGTATAGTTGTCTTACAACTCTTGGATTAAATACACGATGGCACAACAAGCGTTGTTGCCAAATTAAGGTGCACAGAAAAATAACATCAATTTTCAAAGAGTAGAAAGAAAGGAAGTTTTCACAAAATATCGTTACTTTGGTGCAATTCGAGTTACATATTTTCGCATTTCTTTCAGTGGACGGTATCTAATAACTGCAATAACACACAAATGGACTCAATTATCATTAATGAGAGGTAAACACATGATAATCATAAAAAATAGGCCTAAATAAAAAAAAAGATTGTAGAATTTCTTTGAGCAGAACAACGATGAACAGCTGTAAATTTCATAAGATTCTAAAATACATTCGTCCATTAATCAACTTCAAATCAGTGAACAGTGTTTACATGTTCATGTTACGGTGCGGTGCTTGAAGGCCTACTTGTAGTAATGAAAGGAGATTGAAAATGCAATAAAATATATCTGAAAGTTAGAGAAAATTGTTAGCAAGTACAATATTCCGACTAAGAGGCTATATTCGTGCGAAATACTATTTAAATCAGAATGTATGGTACTCCAAAGCATAATTAACTAAGGCGACTACATGATATTACAACGCATATCGCAGATGTTTTCAAATGTATTTCGAGACGTGGTAGAACCTTGCTACCTCGCTACGCTGACCGTTCATGCGTAAGCACGGTGAGAAAGTTCAGTTTGGAGTTGCTGACACCAAACAAGTGGGCCATAAGAACATTCAGTGTATCAAAATGATACAGAAACAAAGTTTTCAACGATTTATGAACGTAGACGTCGACTTCGGGAGAGGGGGCAACTCATTTCTTATCGCATCAAATAAATTTAAAAAAGGGGGGGGGGGGGGGACATGCCTTCCTGTAAACCTTGAAGCTCTCCAACAAGTCTTATTTCGAAATATCGTCAATATCAAAGAGTAATTGACGTTTGTTGTTGTTGATTCCTTGGTGAGCTTTGCGACATCAAGGTCATGTAGCCCCGTGCACTTGCGTAAGTGTGAAATATGTCTGATCTTATTCTTCTTCTTCTCCATCTTCTTCTCCAGCATGATTAATCCCACTTATGTGGGGTCGCTGATGAGGATATTCCTCCTCCACGTTGTTCTATCCCGGACCATTTTCTCCACAAGCCCCCGCTGTCTCATGCTTTCTTAAATGCTGTCCATCCATCGCCTTCTGGGTCGTCCTCGACTCCGTTTCCCTGGTGGAAGCATTTCCATCATCCTATTGCCCACATAATCTTGATCTCTTCTCTTAACATGGCCATACCATCTGAGCCCAGCTTCTCTGACTTTCTCAGAAACTTGCACCACGCTAAGTCGTCTCCTAATCTCTTCATTTCTCACTTTGTCCAACCTTGTATGTCCACTTGCCCATCTCAGCATTCGCATTTCTGCCACGTCCAGTTTTTCTGCCCATCTCCCTGTTATCTGCCAGGTTTCTGCCCCGTATAACATTGCTGGTCTCACCACGGCCTTGTGTACCTTCCCTTTTAATTTTTCTGATAATTGTGTTATTATGATGACGGTTCTAGTGTGTATAATTGGAGCTAGGATTATGGCAGGAAGCGGCCGTGGTCTTAAGTTTCGAACCATCCAGACATTTGTCTGGAGTAGAAGTGAGAAACCACGGAAAACCACTTCTAGGTTGGCTGAAGTAGGAATCGAATCCATCTCTTCCCAGTTCTGCCTGACAAGACTGAGTAAACCCCGCTCCAGCCGATCTGAATTATATTTCTTGGCAGAGCGGGGAATCGAACCCAGACCATTGCGGTGACAGCCAAGAATGCTAGCCACTACGCAACGAGGCGGACAGTCCCATAAGAAACTGAAGATCGTGTCTTCTTGGTTCGATTCCTGGCTCTGCCAAGAAATTTAATTCTGGTCTGAGGGCTGTAACGGTGTATACTCAGCCTCGTGAGGCAAACCTGAGATAGGAACAGCCTTTATAGGATATGTTCTACCTTGAGGACATATATTATTTTTAGGAGCCACTAAGACAGGCTGTTCCTAATCCACGAGTTTGAGTATGCGTACACGCGAGTACTCAGCAGTGATGCTCGGAGCACGGTTGGAGAGGGACTGGGGGTGAGAGCCAATACGTCACTGGGCGAAGGTCATAACACAAGTCAATGCGCTTCCAGCCAGTCTTGATGTATCCACCGCGCAGTGACTGCAGCCCCCCACAGCAAAGCTGTATTGCATGTTGCAGGTTAACTCACGGAAGGCGGCGAGTACTCCACTGCTCACGAGCGAGCTGCTCGGCTTGAACAGCCTGCACTAAGAGGTGGGCTCGATTCTTACGTCAACCATGGTTGGTTGGTTCCTCAGTCTAGGGGCTGCAACAACGCGGTCGTGTAGCCCCGTGTACTTTGGGTGAGTGTAGAATCTGTCTGATAACCGGTGTTATTTGTGATGGCTGTATTAGTGTGTGTTATCTGTTTTTTTTTTAATTCAAGTAAGGACTGCAACTTTGAATTTTTCAAATAGTTCCTATTTTTGCCGCCAAACGCCGCCGTCAACGACTACTAGGCCTAGTTCAGAACTTAGCTACTAGACGCCACCGCAGTCGGCTCTTGGCAACGAAAGTCGGAGCCTAAGAGCGTTGTTTACATTCTTAACCTATACAATGTAGCTTCACACAGGTGTAATTAGTGGAAGGTTCTTTAACATGCCATAAATCTATGACATGGGACCACCGGCTTTACTTCCCCTCCGAAGGGAGGCATACTGTGGGATTTTTAACGCTCTTAAAAAATCCGACGGCTTCGGCCGTGTTTGAACCCGCTATCTTGGGCATAGAAGCTCAGCATGCTACCAACTACGCCACCGAAGCCGCCCACCTCAACCGTCCTGGAAGTGATTTTCCGTGGTTTCCCCACTTCTACTCCAGGCAAATGCCGGGATGGTACCTAACTTTAGGCCACGGCCGATCCCTACCCAAATCATACCACAATTACAAATACACTCACTAGTACAGACATCACAGTGACACAGGTTATCAGACAAATTTTACACACACCAAAGTACACAGGGCAGCATTACCATGATGTCGTAAAACCCCTAAAAGAATCAACAACATCTTATGGGACGAGTTCAAGTGCCAAATTGTTCTGAAGCAGTAATAAAAATGGAGTAAATTAGCAGCACATACTTTGGCAAGAAATGGCCCGTGGCAATGAACAGAATAGTCTACTTGTAAGGCCTACTCTATTGTTTTACACTTTATGTTTTTCTACCCAAATGAAGTACATTACACATCAGTTGTTACGTCCACCTTATCAACATAATCTCCTTGTAACTTTATGCACTTTTGTCATCGATGTGTCCTTCTCCCCAGACCTTCCTGAAACCATTCTTCTGGAGTGTTGCGTACCCATGTCTTGACAGCGACCACGCAGAGGTTTCTTCATGTTCCCGGACAGGTGATAATCACTTGGTGCCAAATCGGGAGAGTATGGTGGCTGTGGCAGCACCGTGAATCCCATTTGATCAATGGCAGCAATAGTCTCTCGGCTAGTGTGGGGGCGGGCATTGTCATGTTGCAGAAGCACACCTTTAGCCCATTTTCCTGGACGCTTAGTTTGAATGGCACGACGTAAGCCCTTAAGGGTTGCCCCATTTGCTGCACTGTTAATCGTGGCCCCCAATTCCAGCCAGTCAATGAGGATGACGCCCTTTGTGTCCCAGAACACTGTCGCCATTCGCTTGCCAACGCATGGCACTGTTCGACATTTCTTTGGTGGTGGACTGCCCCTATGCTTCCATTGCCTTCGATTGATGTTTCGTTTGTGGCTCATGGTAATGGAGCCATGTCACAAGCCTAGCCATGAAGTCGGTTGGATCTTGTCTGGAGAGACTGACACATCTATAGCAAAAGTGCATCAAGTTACAAGGAGATTATGTTGAGAGGGTGGACGTAGCAACTGACGTGTAATGTACTTCATTTGGGTAGAAAATTGAATCTATTATCCTTACTCCTGGCCGAAGATACCGTAGTTTAAGTTTGGACTCGCTTTACCAAGGTAACTATAATGCATAACTTATCACCCTACGTTCCGTGTGAAGTGAATGGTAGATGGTATAAAAGGGCCGTACCTTTTCGGCCGGTAAAATTTGCATGCGCAGTGAGCCTACGTACGTGTGTGAACAGTGCAAATGACGTACGCGTAACGCATGCCTATTGTCATCGCGCCAGGAGATGGCAGTTCAACACGCTGCGACGAGTTGGTTGGGTATCAGTGGTCTACTCGAGTTGACAGGGTGAGGACATGTGAGCGCCCAAAAAGAAAGTAGCCTATGTTCGCCGAGTCGAGACAGTGGAAGTAAACACAGCTGTGCGTGTGATTGCAGGGCTGCCCGCAAGAGGTGCGTAGAGTTGAGCCTGTTGAACGTACGCCGACTTCAGTGCTGTGTAGCTTACGTTATCGTTTGCATTGCACAGTGTGATTTCTATCTTTATTCGGAGCTATGATTGTATTGCTTATTGTTAGTTTATGTATTTAATTAAGTAATAATGTAATTAAGTTAAAGAACCTTCCACTTCGACTACTAGTTCAGAACTTAGCTACCAGACGCCACCGCAGTTGCCTCTTGGCAACGAACGTAGCAACCTAAGAGAGTTTGGCGGCAAAAGTAGGAACTATATAAAAATCGAAAGTCTGCAGTCCTTACTTGAATTTAAAAAAAAACACACACACTAATACAGTCATCACAATTAACACAGGTTATCAGACAGATTCTACACACACCCAAAGTACACGAGGCTACATGACCGCGTTGTCGCAGCCCCTAAACTTAAGAACCAACCAATAATGTAATTAGTTCTAAACTGCTTAGTATAGGCAAGAATTAATTTTGATCGTGTGTACGCGGGATTTATACAGTCGTTGTTCCATTGTAGACAATGTCAAGCTCTACTGACTCAGCAGGACTAATAACACCCGTACTGTCTCCTACTGTGGGAATGTGGGAACTTGATGACATTATCGAAGAAACTGAAGACCGCCTAATTATAAATGTCAACCATGATAGCAGCAGCAGCTGGTCAGACACAGTCGACTGAAACCTGTATCTATCGCAATATACTGTATTACATTACCGCGCGCGTAATGAAATGTTTGGCATTTATTTTATGATTCCTGTGTGCTGTAGTTTACCATATATTTACAATATTCGTTACTATATAGTAGAAAGAAAGTAATTGTAAATAGTTAACCCGGGCCGCAGTACAGACTTCCTCTTAAGTCCCTCATTCCTTTATCTATACAGGCTGAACAAAAAAATGCCGCACTTGGAGGTCGGCATGCGGTTCCTCGTCGAAATTCACGACAAAAGTTTATGTTGCAAAACCTAGTCCCGCCAATAGGTTTAACAGAAATGCGTGTTAAGAAACGAGGCTCTGGCAACGCTGTAACTGCATGCAGCGTGGTCAAAAGCAGGTCGCAGGAACTCGGCGCTCTGCCGGAGCTTTCTCTGTACATTCCGATGCACTGCAGGATGTGACAGTGTTGCCAGCTATTCGTTTTCATACTTGTGTTTTCAAATAGCACCCTATCCGGGTTTGCTATTGAAACTTGCAATTGGATGAGGAATCGCATGCCGACTTCCAAGTGCAGCATTTTTTGTTCACCCTGTATACAGGGTGATTCTTATTAACGTTTAAAACACTCTGTAGCGACGTAGATGGCATTGAGACAAGTAATTTGATATAAGACACTTAGGGTCGCAAGTGTCCGGAAATACCTTAAAAGTGAACCACAATTGTTAAACATATGACGTCATCAGGTGACGACTCAGCTCGAGCGATCAGGCCCATGCTCCCTTACGCACACCAAAGCATCCAAAGCAAACGTTGAATGTCATATCACTCTGTTCCGTTTCTTAATGTCAACAATCAATCTGCTTCCACTTGAATTGGAGGAGAGAGAGAAAAAAGAAAGCTGATGGATAGCCCCGGATTTAAACCTCGAAGCCCACGCGCCTGAGTCGCACACGCAGACTCGGAACCAGAGTGATATGATATTCAACGTTTGCTTTGGATGCTTTGGTGTGCGTAAGAGAACACGGGCCTGACCGGTCGAGCTGAGCAGTCATCTGATGTCGTTATATGTTTAACAGTTGTGGTTCACTTTTAAGGTATTTCCGGACACTTGCGACCCCAAGTGTCCTATATCAAATTACTTGTCTCAATGCCATCTACGTCGCTATAGAGAGTATTAAACGTGAATAAGAAACCCTCTGTATATGCACCCAGTGTCGCGCTAGCATGACCACATCGATAAGAAACTACGCCGAGCATCTTTGTCGTTGCGCCGAGAAAACGCTCTCTGCTGCGTCTTTGTCGCCATGTCGACCAAGCATGGCCACCTACATTTGAATCAATGTAACGTACTAAGGTGACCGTGCCGTGGCATTTCTGACGCAAGCTTGGCCTCAGCCATAGAGCCTAGATAATCGCTCCAAATAGTTAATAAGATGGCTATTTGATGACTCTATTAGTGTTATCTCAGTGGGCCATGAAACGAACGCAACAAACCATGCGTTGAACAATAAGCCCATAACCATAGTGATTGCACATTATAATTTAACTAATTCCATTCCGGTAGATTTGTTATGAACGATGAGAGACTATCGATGCCGTCCAACCTCTTTCCAAAAACAATGTCTGTTCTTGCGGCCAATGGTCAATAGAGCTTCAAACCAGTCGTATGGCCGTTCCCGATATGTTTTAGTGTCATTTGGATTCCGTTGGTCTACAAGAACCAGCTGGCCTATGTGTCTGTCAGATTCAATATTTCAGTGAACTACATCGCCATCTGCGAGCATCAAGAAAGCGAGTTTAGTAAGTTATTATTGCTTTAAGGGGTGGAACAGCAAGGTCATCTGCCCCTATAAGAAAGCAAGTCATAAGCATTTTTGTGACGTAACTTTCCAACAAAGGATCACTATGTGTTTTGAGAATCGGTAGGCTAACAAGGGGAGGATACGATGCATGGGTCACAGATTCGAACCATCTTTAGTACCGGTACACGTGTAGGACATGACCAGGCGTATACCAGGTGCAAGTAGTAAGGTGTGCTTCTCAGCAGTTGCCGAGAAATTAATTACAATTGTAGAGCGGCGTCAATGTGCGTTGTACGCTAGCAAGGAGACAACGAGCGCGTGGTGCAGTGGTCAAAGACCCATGCAAGTGAAGCGTGTTATTTTAGCCTGTCGGCTCCCTTTTTGGGGCTTTACAGGGGAATCATGACTAGTTGTTGGAGTACTTGGAGGAATTGAGTAAGAACTGAGTTCTGGGTTCGAGTGGGCGGTGCAAGTGTAAGTTACATGAGGGAGGGGATGGAAGTATTGGCATGTTGTCTGAGTTCAATCTGTCTTCGCTTACTAGCAGTCTTGAAGTATTTGCAACCAAGATAGCTTGCTGCATGCCCCTCACCACAGTTGACGCACTTAGGGCAGTCACGTGCGACCTTGCAAGCTGTGTGGTGATGATCACCACACCTGTTACAGAGCGTCTCGTGAGGGCAATTAGAAGCGTTATGGCACAATATTTGGCAGTTGAAACATTGTATGATAAGTGTGGAATGTGGTTTAGGAGGGGGGCGCGAAGTCGCCCGTGTTCTTCGTTGAAGAGCTGAATTTACTGAGTTGACTGAAGTTACTGTATCAGAAGGGGGAGGGGGAGCAAGTGAGGAGTCGCTCTCAGGGGGAGAAGCGACCGGACTTGAAGGTGCATGCTCCAGAGAGGCCTGGGTGCTCTTATGTCTCCTCTTAGTTTTCTTAGGAGGCTTAATAATAGCTCTAGATGTTTGTGACCAATTATCAGTCGTGTCAGGGACAGTTTGTGAAGCCTCATGGAGATTATCTGGAGCATCTGTTTGCGTGGACTCGAAGCCTACTAGTGTAGGAGCCTCGTCCGTGTCATCTGTCTGAGTTTCTGTAGTTTTAAATGTTGTTATGTGACGGGGAATGACATGTACGGGGGAATAGCCGGATGACTAGAGAGAGCCTGGCACACAATATCAGAGTATTCTATTCTCCTGGGAGTGATAGAAATGAAGCCATTGCTGAGCTCCTCTATCAAGGCAACTTTGTCCTCAATAGGCGAGAGCACGCTAATTATAGCTGCTCTAACAGGGATGGTGTATTTGGACCTTCCAGGAGGACGGACCATAATCGTGGTGCCTATTGGGAACTTGTTCTCAGGTGATATGTAGTACAGAGATTCGTCAGTGTCAATGCATGGGATGGTTTTGTGAATAATTGTAATGCAATTATCACTGCACCCGAGTTCAGTGTTTGGGGAGTCTGCAGCTTCCGTGTAAACATGTTGTGAAAATTAAGTGCGTAGGGGGAAGGAGATCAAATGCCCAGGGCAAATCGTGAAGTTAAGAAAGGAATAATAAAGGTATCAGTCACTCAAAGTTACCAGTTTTAACAGTTGGAGCTGTGACGATGAGTGAACAGATAGCTTTGAATTAATTAATTAGTGGCTGCTTGGCGGGGAGGTAGGATGAGTTTAACTGGTGGTAAAAACTCAGGGGAGACAGGAATTGCTTGATTTGGAAGGCTTGGTAAGAGCTCTGATTCGTAAGCGCGGGATCGCTGGATCGAATGTCACCAGTGAGCCGTTGCAGTATGGTGTGGTGTTTTTCTTTCCTTCTTTTTTTCTTTTTGTAACCTTTGGCAATTTCCAACCAATACGTATAGCATGAGTCACTTCTTGCGGGGTACGGGGTGGTCTGATGGTTCACAGACGTGCAATGAACGGAACAGACTGGACCTTCATTGTATAAATGTATAGGCCTACCATTACATATAATAGAATACACCTGACCGTGTATAATGCCAATGTATTTGCAATGCCGATACTGTACATTATTTAATGTCACAAACGTTGACCCCCATACGATGATTTCAGAATCCCTTGTCCCGCTCACATAATACGTTATTACAATTGACTGCAAAATAAACATTGTTCACGACACCTACTGTTATACAAATTGCCAATGTTAACAACAACAACAACAACAACAACAACAAAAACACAACACACTGCAAAAGCTCACCAGTGGGATTCGATCCAGCAATCCAGCAGTTACGAAGCAGGGCTCTTACCACTGCACCACGCGCTCGTTGGCTCCTCGCTCGCGTACAACGTACATAGACGCCGCACTACAATTACAATTAATTAATTTCTCGGAAACTGCTGAGAAGGGCACCTTACTACTTGCACCTGGTATACGCCTGGTCATGTCCTACACGTTGGTTCGAATCGGTGACCCATGCATCGTATCCTCCCCCTTGTAAGAGTCTAGTTTATTAACAGATATCATGTGTGTGTGTGCGCGCCATGCAGTAGTCTCGGTATGTCGCTACACGGCGCCATGTAAGTTAGGAGGTTATGTTCCCGTAATTGGACCCCCATTGGCTGTGAGACTGCTGTATCCTTCAATACCCTAATGGGCAGTTTTCTGGTTTGACCTTAGGTCGCAAGAACAGGCATTGTTTTTGGAAAGAGGTTGGACGGCATCGATGGTCTCACAGGGTTAACATCGTTCATAACAAATCTACCGCAATGGAATTAGTTAAATGATAATGTACAATCACAACGGTTATGAGCTTATTGTGTGTGTATTACTGTAAAAAAATACCCTAGTGTGCAATAGTTCGAGCTCTAGTGAATGGGTTATGGTTCAATGAATATACCGGAGAATTCTCACTTGTTTCAGCTAGCAGTTAAACATCAACTCTGAGACACATTAAAATAAGAACAAGAAGACGGAGGGAGAGAAAGAGAGAGAGAGAGAGAGAGAAATATAAACACAAGTGGAAATTGCACGAAGAGGAAATAACCCAGAATACATACAAGAGTGAAGAATAAATACACTCAACAGAAATATATAGAAAATAAAGTAACAACGCACGTGATTATAACTTCTTGGACGGCTCGTTATCTCCGACAAACAGCATAACCAAAACGTTACGAGCAGTTTACAGCGGAACGTATGCAGTTTCAGAAGGAAACAAACCCGAATTTCAATGTTGACAACCTCAAATGCCACAGTAACCGTGGACTAGGCCTACCGGGGAAACCACGTTAAAAAAACGCGCCATGTACTCTACCTCATGGTGGTGTGGAAATGAGTATTCCTGTGCGGTGCGTACCTAAAATAGTAGGCTATCAGTTTCAAGACTTAGCCTACGTTTCGACCGTATGACGGCCCTGAGAAACGCTCAACTTTATAGTAGAGTTTAAAACCCAGTGATGCAAGACTCGTTTTCCTGTGGCGCTTGAGGTGATGTCTGGTGTTACTTGAGGGGTCTAGTGTTACTTGAGGTGTTGTCTGGTGGTAGGTAATGAGGTGTCTGGGTAAAATTTGAAAGTGCGAATACAATGTTAATCTTATACTAATAGAAAGGTTCTTTTTAGAATAAATGGCTCGGATTGTCTACTGGGAAATATTCTTCACATGTTTACCTGACAATATGGTTTTCTGTGTACACATGATCAAGTCGTTTTGAAACTTCCAGGTTGCAACTAACATAACATTTAGGAACATATCTTCTGTCAAAAACAAGGCTTTCAAGGGACAGGAGATCCACTGTTTGGAGAGAATAAGAAATGTTATCTTTTACACAGATTGTAAAACTTTCCATAGTTAGATACGATTTCAGTTAGTGGAATGTTCGATAGTTGAAGTTTACGCTGGAGTCTTAGATGTATTTTGAGGGAAAATAATTGTTGCATCCTCACCTGATGGCACGGACTTAAGCCATCCCATAGGCCGATAAGGGGTTCTCCAAGATCAAGTACCAGGATCGTTATCGTGTCCTTCCGATAGATTCTGAAAGCGATTACAGCACACTCCTATTACACAAGGAAATGGGAGTGGGGGGAGATTCAAGAATCAGGGAATGCTCCCCAATAAAAGAGATTGAAAGCTGAACTCCCAGTTTATTCCTTAAGGGAGTAAAGGAATCCACCACATGGATACAAGGATTGAATTCATAATTCAATCCTGAAAGGAAATAGAAATATTGGTTCTCACCCGTTTCCTCAGCTGGTGCCTTCAAGTACCAGCTCAGCTCCGTGCCCCTTGGTCAACAAGCATTTATCGGCAGGCAAACGACCTCTCATTCTCAGACTTCCGTCTCTGCAGTGCCTGACTGACCCTCCACATCTGAGTCCGCAGCTTTTGGTTGAACTGGGGTTGAATGTCCGGAACGGTTTCGCCTTGAACCGACACCGGGACATAACAACATCTCATGTGACAGACCCTTTTGTAGTAGTGGCTCATCGGATATTCCACTGATGTAAATTGTTTATTTTATTTTTATTATGCATAGCACATTGGATGTTTGTTATACAGGGTGTCTCTTATTAACATTTAAAACTCTCAATAGCGACGTAGATGGCATTGAGTCATGTAATTTGATATAGGACACTTAAGCTGGGTTTTCCTAGGCGCGGAAGCGGAGAGCGGAGTCGACTCTCCGCTCGTGGGTCATCAGCTAGCTGAATTGTGTTTTCCTAGACGCGGACTTGTCCTCTGGCGGAGAGCGGAACGGTTGCTAGGAGTGATAAGGCGAGGTCGATATGCACGTGGAATCTAGACTTTCCATTTTATTACACTTGGAATAGGAGGAGGAGGAAGAAATGGAGGAGGAGGAAGAGTTACTACTGCATTTAGTGAAGGATCGATAATGTGCAAGTGACATATTAAAAACGCGTGAAAATGAGGGAGTGTTTAAATTTCTTATAAATAACCATTTAATTGATGACGAAATTATTATAGGATGACCATGAACCAACTCAATGAGTTGTTCATCTTCGGAAGCAGTAACCGACGCACACTCATGGTGCACACACTTTACTAAACACACAAGGGACACAATTGAATAAAACTACACACAACTTGTACAGACGTCCTGCCACTCCGCCAGCCGACAGCGGACTCGTCTGCTCTCGGAGCAGAGGAACGCGGAGGAGCGAGTTCCGCTCGTCCAGCGGCGGTCCGCTCCGCTTCTAGGAAGACAGTACCATTAAAATTACGTATGACCAGAGGAGAGCCGACCCCGCTCTCCGCGTTCCGATATCCGCCTCCGCGCCTAGAAAACCCAGCTTTAGGGTCGCAAGTGTCCGGAAATACCTTAAAAGTGAACCACAACTGTTAAACATATGACGTCATCAGGTGACGGCTCAGCTCGAGCGGTCAGGCCCGTGCTCCCTTACGCACACCAAAGCAAACGTTGAATATCATATCACTCTAGTTCCGTATCTTAATGTCAACAAACAATCTGCTTCCCCTTGAAAGGAGGAGAGAGAGAACAAAGAAAGCTGATGGATGGGCCCCGGATTTGAACCGGATTTGAACCTCGAAGCCCACGCGCCCGAGTCGCGCACGCAGACTCGGAACCAGAGTGATATGATATTCAAGGTTTGCTTTGGTGTGCGTAAGAGAGCACAGGCCTGATCGCTCGATCTGAGCCGTCGCCTGATGACGTTATATGTTTAACAGATGTGGTTCATTTGTAAGGTATTGTTACGGCTGTGAGTTTGTTTCGTCGCCTCGCCGCGTGAGTCACAGCCGCCCCGGGCTATGCTCTGCCTCTGTGTGTTACCTGCGCCTTTCGCAACGGGGCTGCGAGGACAAAAGGGATGGACCAGAATATTCGTGACCCAGCTAGTGATGGAAATCTCGAGAAGCCGTGAATCCTGGACGGTTCTAGAAGCATTCATTGAGTCAACTGCCTGCTATATAAAGCGGCCTGACCAGCGAGGGAGGGACAGTGTTTTTGAGCGAGTGCGACAATAGTTGGTGACGTGACGTGCGAAACCCAAGTGAGGCTTTTGCATGCGGTGAAGTGCTGTGTGGATTGCGAAACGCAGTGGACTGTTTTCCTAGCCTGCAGACGGCGAGGCAGTGTACATTCAGAACAAGTGAGTGTGGCTTGTTTACTTGAGGGAGAGTGCCGTTAGTTCTAGCCGAGGACACGGACCTCATTACGGTAGGATTAACTGCATATCTGAGTGAAAGGGTGAGTCGAGCTCCATAGAGGCAGCTTCTGTAAGACAACTAATTGTTTCTATCTGCTTATTGTACGGTGTATAATTCTGACCTGCAATAAACCTAACATTTCTTTAAAGGAACAATTGTGTTGTGCTTCTACCCACCGTAATCCAGTTAACGAAAGTGCCACTACGGGTGGCACGTTAAAGTATTTCCGGACACTTCCGACCGTAAGTGTCCTATATCAAATTACTTGTCTCAATGCCATCTACGTCGCTACAGTTAATAAGAATCACCCTGCATATATAAATCAATGTTACGTGATGGTTTGTCTGTCTGTCTGTCTGTATGTATGTATATATGCCCCCTATGCTTTCATATATCATTCATCCGATTGCGATGAAACTTGGGTGAGTTGTTGTGTGCACTCCAGGGAAGGTTTCTAGTAACAAATTATTTATGTAACACAAAAGGGTGACGGACTTAACAGGAGCCCTTAAATCCCAGAGTAACCCAATAGCACAATCTGTACATTTATCATCACACAGCAACGCCAGGTGTGAGAATGGCTTGCTGATTCATCGCGAGGTGACATGAGGGGACTCTTTAACTATAGGCCACAGCCGCTACCTTCCAACTCCTCGTCCTTACATTCAAACTTTCCTCCCCAGACAACACTCCACACGCGACGGTACGTGTAGCTACCCAATGGGTATCCGCTTAGAAGTAGCTACAAATTGGCGAGCCGAACATGTCCTCGGACACTCCCGGCACTAAAAGCCACATGCTAAAAATAAATAGGGGACTGCCAGCAGCCCGCCGCGCCGTGTTATATGGTATTGCTGTCTATTCCAATAAAGTTCACGCCACGGTTTTTGGCCGGAGATTCTTAAAACTGAACTCAAGCTTGGAAAACATTATTATTATCCTCCTCTTCGATTGGCATTGCAACGCATGCCGGGTATAGCTAGTGTAGCACTTTTATTTTCGGGACGCCTTCTGCTTAGATGTCATACTTTTGGCTCCTGTAACCAACCCATAACCAACACACAATCATCAACAGTTGGCTAGATTTGGTTATTATACAACTCAACCGGGATAAATACGGGTGGCTTCGGTGGCATGCTGAGTTTCTATGCCCAGGATCGCGGGTTCAAACCCGGCCGAAGTCGTCGGTTTTTTAAGAACGTTAAAAATCCCTCAGTATGCCTTCCTTCGGAGGGGAAGTAAAGCTGGCGGTCCCATTCATAGATTTATGGCATGTTAAAGAACCTTCCACTAATTACACCTGTGTGAAGCTAAATTATATATAGGTTAAACATTTGACTAACGTTCTTAGGTTACTACGTTCGTCGTCAAGTGCCGACTGTGGTGGCATCTGATAACTAAGTTCTGAACTAGTTGGTCGTTGACGGTGGCGTTTGGCGGCAAACGTAGGAACTACTTGAAAAAATCAATGTCTGCAGTCCTTACTTGAATTAAAACAGATAATACAGCCATCACAATTAACACCGGTTATCAGACAGATTCTACACACACCCAAAGTACACGGGGCTACATGACCGCGTTGTCGCAGCCCCTAAACTGAGGAACCGACCAACCAACCGGGATAAATACCATGTTTTACTTTATTTATAGAGAACTTATTTCGTTGCACATATATGCGCCCCCTTCCCTCTCATGTTCATAGTACCCCGTGGCGTAGATGTGTTCGTTAAATCATGCACCACGTCCGCGCGGGCAGCTGCAGCAAGTCCGGATATCGCAGGTTCGAATCCCAGCGCTGACAGTGGCTACCCACACTCCCTCCAGGCAAATACCGGTATAGTACCGTACATCAAGTCACGGGGCACTTACCCCATCTCTTCCCTAATACAGCAACACAATCTACTACAGTCATCACAGAGATACAGGTTAAGTTCAACATACTCCGAACTACACGGGGCTGACGACCAAGAAGACCGAAGCCCCTTAAATGAATTAACATCATCAACAACAATTCTTTTTACAGTCCATTACATTAGAAACACCACGGCCTGGCTCAGAATCGAACCAATTAGCCACGGGGCCGGACACCTTGACATAGTTCACGACCTCGTTGCGTTGCTATCGAGACCCACTCGGTAACATAGCAAGGCTACCGACTTCTTCTGCACAGTTGGTGATCCATTTAGGGCTGTTCGTCATCATGGTCATGTAGCCCCGTGTACTTGAGTGTACAGTATGTAGTTGGTTGGTTCTTCAGTTTAGGGGCTGCGACAACGCGGTCATGTAGCCCCGTGTACTTTGGGTGTGTGTAGAATCTGTCTGATAACCGGTGTTAATCGTGATGACTGTATTAGTGTGTGTTATCTGTTTTCAATTCAAGTAAGTACTGGAGACATTGAATTTTTTCAAGTAGTTCCTACTTTTGCCGCCAAACGCTACCGTCAACGGCTACTAGTTCAGAACTGGTTACCAGATGCCATCGCAGTCGACTCCTGGCGACGAACGTCGGAATCTAAGAGCGTTTGTCAAATGCTTAACCTAACCTACAATTTAGCTTCACACAGGTGTAATTAGTGGAAAGTTCTTTAACATGCCATAAATCTATGACATGGGACCGCCGGCTTTACTTACAGTCCGAAGGAAGGCATACTGAGGCCGAGGGATTTTCTTCTTCTTGTTGTTCTTCTTTCCCTTTGTACCGTTAGGTGTCGGGACGTTTCAGCGATTTATTAAAGTTTCTTCTGTCGTGCGCCATTCTCTGAACATCGCCCAAGGTCTTCCCTCGCTTCCTGATCAGTCCCAAGATGTACTCCTCCCATTCAATCCGTGGCCTTCCTCGTGTTCGTTTTCATGTAACTTAGGTGTATGTGTTATGTGTGATTCTGGTAGAAGACTACAGACGATTAATTTTTTCAAGTAGTTCCTACTTTTGCTACCAAATGCTACAGTCCACGACACCTAGCTGCGGACGTGGCTACTAAATGTCATCGCAGTCAGCACCTGGCGGCGAATGTTGGAACTAATAGAGCGTTATCAAACTAACCTACAAATTTTAGCTTCCACAAGTGTAGTTAGTGGAAGGTTCTTTTTCATGCCATAAATCTATGACATGGGACCGCCGGCTTTACTTCCCCTCCGAAGGAAGACATACTGAGTGATTTTCAGCGCTCATAAAAAATTCGACGACTTCGGCAGGGTTTGAACCCGCGATCTTGGGCATAGAAGCTCAGCATACTACCAACTACGCCACCGTAGCCGCCTTACAGTAGCCTATGTAGAATTAATACAGTATATTAATCTATGACATTGTGATAGCTGTACTAATTTGTGTATTTGTAACTGGGCTAGGATTAGATAGGTTTTAAGCCTCCGTGGCTTAGGCGGCAGCACGCCGGCCTCTCACCGCTGGGTCCGTGATTCAAAACCCGGTCACTCCATGTGAGATCTGTGCTGGACAAAACGGAGGCAGACAGGTTTTTTTCCGGGTACTCCGGTTTTCCCCGTCAACATTTCATTCCAGCAACACTCTCCACTATTATTTCATTTAATCATTGCCCCAGAGGAGTGCGTCAAGACTCGGCAGCCGGCACAGTTCATATCCTCGCCGCTGGATGGGGGCTTCATTCATCCATTCCTGACCCGGTCGGAGACTGGAAGCAGGCTGTGGATTTTCATTTTCACCTGTTCCTTTCAATGCGCATGCATAATCTGTAACCATTTGCTAATAAATTGTGTCGGGTTGCTACTGGAGTAGCCTATAAGGAAATCATAGTCAACTATCCACAGCACAAAGCATTGCGTCTAAAAAGCATATCCCATGTATTTGCATTAATCATGAGAACATTCGTAAGAGAGCTAATTTCAGGAGCTAATGGGACTTGCGTGTGTATTTGTGTGATAAATTATGCTGTTGATATCATCACAGTGATTTAAAAGAAAAGACAACCATAATCAGCGAGTACTGTACGGTCCACATTATCTCTGTAAGCAGGTCGTGATATAAAAATTTGCTTTGTGTTTACTTACGATTGTGGGAAGCCATTTTTTTCTGATTAGGCCTTATACACTAATTGGCGTAATTATGTAGTCAAATAGCCTAGGCTAGAGTAACGAAAATAATAGTACTGTGCAAAATTGTACGCAAATCGAGTAATTGGGCAGATGACCTCGCTCCCTCCACCGTTATCAGATCGAGTAATGAAGAGAGGAGCTAGACTTAGTGGAATGTCAGAAATTATGATGATAATTGTTGTTTTAAGGGGCCTAACATCTAGGTTATCGACCATGTCAGAAATGATTTGGGGTCGTCCAATAGCTCCATGACCTCCTTCCTGGTGGCACAAAGAAGAAAAGACAATGTTGGTTGCATGACATCAATAAGAAGAGAGAGCAATTAGGAGAATACCACCGCGTATGTATCGAACTGGATTCACATGAAGATAGGACTTCCAAGTATTTTTGTATGTCGTGAGAATGTTTCGAGGAATTGCATGATTCCATGCTTCAGCCCTCTTTAAAACATTTTTATAATGTTCGTGTGAACTGTCGAACGTGAATATGTGTATTTTCGCACAGTTTCAATAAATACTTCAGTTTGGTCACTCATCACAATCAAAGGCGGCTCGGCGGTCATGCGGGCAATCTGTAATTTTGTACAACCGGATCGCTCGCCGTCGCGACAAAGATTAGCGGGTGAAGGTAGACCGCTTTCTGTGTGTCAGGGTTGATGCAACTTTGGGAAATACAACTGGACCGCCTGACCGCCTCGGGCAGATATCGCTTCCCTCCGCGACAGACTGCTTTCCGTGTGACCGAGCCTTTAGTCTTTGCTCGTGCAATTCACGCCCCTTAAAACGGATGAGTTCTTTATTGATTTACTCTCTTCCTTTGCTTGGTCACCGATATTTCTCTTCGAACAGGACGTGGTGCTATTCTAGCCAATCGACTGGAGTAGATTTTAATAAACCTGTTATGATCCTGCAGGTGTTAAATCGCTCGCCACAACCGCATTGGGAAGCTGCAGCAAGTTCAAGGATTGGAGGTTGGAATCACGGCGCTGACAGTGGGTATCGTACCGGGTGAGTTAGTCGTGGTCGTTACGGCATGATTGCTGGCAGTCGCTCACATCCGGGAGGCGAGGAGGTTCGAATCCCCCCGCCGGCAACCTTGAAGATGGTCTTCTGTGGTTTCCCATCTTCCTTCCAGGCAAATGCCGGGGTGGGTCCCAAACTATAGGCCACAGCCGCTACCTTCCAACTCCTCGACCTTCCATTCCAAATTGCCTCTCCCCAACGGTACTTGTAGCTCACCCATTGGGTGTCCGTCTCGAAGCAGCTACAACACTGACGAGCCAAACATGTCCTCGGACACTCCCGGCACTACAAGCCATACACGAAAAAAAAAGTGGGTATCGTGAGTGTGGGTTGCCTAGGATTTTCCTACACTCCCTCCAGGCAAATGTGTTGATAGTACGGTACCTCATATTAAGTGCCGGTGTACTTACCGCATTATGACCCTGAAATATTACAGCCACACTTACTACTACAGTGTCACAGAAATACAGGTTTCCAAAACAGTTAAACTCACCCAAGTACACGGGGCTGATGGCCAATATAACCAAACCCCCTAAAATAAATTAATGACAACCATATAAATGAAAGGTCTGTCTGTTGGGTAGTTAGCTTGGAGGCTGGTCGGATCCTCAAAAGCACCACCGTAGGTTAAAGGGAGCGCTATATTGAGGCGTACTAGGCAAGGTGAGGAGTGCGGTAGTTGGTCATTACTTTCCTCACTGAGCACTAGCGCTTAGAGACAGCTCAGCGGGGCTAACGAAGCGACCCGAATACTCACGACCGCAACCGATCATCCTACTCCCATTACGTTCTTTTGGTACGCACCGTGGCAGACCAGCGCAGCGGGGCAAACCGAACGTACCCGAAACTCCACAACCTACACCGATCATTAGGGCTAAGATTTTTTATATAAATACATATTCCTTCCCTTTGCTTATGTATAACTAAATAATTATAAATATCCATGAATTAGAACCTTAGCTATCATCTAATTACATTTTATTGTTACAAAGCTGATCATAATGACATTTGTTTTAGATATTTTTACTTTAAAATTAATATTCTGTGTTTTTATTTTACATGTTTGATCAAAATGACATTTTTTAACATAAATTTACTTGATTTATTTAAAATTACAAATTCTGTCTCTTACTGTAAACGAATTTTTTTTTCGCAAGTAAAATTTATATTTGTTCACTTGAAACTCAGGTACATGAAACGGATTTTCCAAGCAATGCATAAGCTGTTGAGAAAGGGCCAGGGAAGATATTAGTGGAGATAAGGGGATGGACACCCTGCCAGAAACTTCAGCGGCTGGACTTTAGTTTATTTCAGTTGTCCAGTGAGTGCCTGAGACTCTAAAAATTAACACACAGAACAACAAATCAAGCGATTATTCACAGAACAAATAGCCCGTCGACAAACGAAAGAAAAATGGCTACCCAAAGAACATGCCCCGCTTGGTCTGTATTATGGTTGGCTGATCGGTTATATTCGTGAGCATTCGGGTCACTTCGTTATCCCCGCTGGGCTGTCTTTAAGCGCTAGTCACTGAGCCAGACATGGAGGAAGGAGCCAGAACAGTAGTACCAACCCTACGAGTAGAATCTCTCACATCTACAGGCACTCGCTGTGCCCTGAAGGCCATTACTAACCACCACTCATACCTCATTAGCTTCCATACAATCACAGCAGTGAATGAGACTGAGACACATTTTACTCTAGCCTGTGCCAATAGACAAATGCAAATGTACTGCATTCATCAAGAGATGGTAAACAGGCGGAGAATTCAAATGTCTGACGTATGCGGGTGTCAAACTGTGACCTTCGGAATTAGTCACCACTTTTCTACTAACTGAGCTAATTAGGCAAAGGTTTTAATTATCATCACATGAGTTATCTATGAAGCTAGCCTGTGCCAACTCAATCAAACTTAATTGAAGCCCGCTGTGGGCTGGATTCCAATGTCCAAGGTCGCGGGTTCAAACCCGGCCGAAGTCGTCGGATTTTTTAAGAGTGTTAAAAATCCCTCAGTATGCCTTCCTTCGGAGGGAAATAAAGCCAGCGGGTCCATGTCATAGATTTATGGCATGTAAAAGACCATTCCTCTTAGTGCCAGGCGAAAAGGTAAAGGTGAAGTCTAAAAGTGCCAGGCTGTTTTAATGGAAAATCTAGGCTTTCAGAAAAAAATATGTATATCCCCTGTTTTGAAAGATACGAAGGCGAAATTTAGTCAGGGAGTGCAAAACATGGCTATCTAAATTCAGGGAAATTTTCAAATCATTATGAAACTTTTTTCTTTCTTTATTAATTATTTAATTAAAATAATATCTTCTGTAAAATAAAAATTAGAAAGTTTGATTATTCCTATTACCCCACACTTATAAATGGAGTAAAAATGAACACTGGAGAGCACATATACATAACAAAAGAACCAACGAATGCAGTTTTTTAGTTTTAAAAATATCAGCAGGGGTGTCAAAAATCCGAAATTCTAAAATCTAGCATATTCATAAAATACCGTACACCAACAATGGCATTGTTGATAAAAATAAAATAAAAATAATTACAGTGAAAATAAATAAACAGAAGGGCACCCTGAAGTTTTATCTTTCACATTTGTGGTTGTGTAGCCTGTGGAGGATTGTCCTGGTCATCATTCCTTTCTTCCCAGTCACTATTACTATCAAAATCATTACCATCACTATCACTTGTTTGGTTATGTACGATCGCATTCAGCGCAGGTAATTCATTGTCCGAAGCGGAATCGGCACTTTATTCATCACACACAAGATCGCAATCACTGTCCACGAAGTCCAAGAGTTCACCACTTGACTCATCAATCATTAATTCTTCAATTTCTTCCTCTCTCAAACAATGCTTCCTTCCCTTGGACGCCATGCTTTTACGAGTCGCGCGTAAACAAGTCAATGAATTTCAAATATCGCTCGAGTATATCGATAGACAGAAAACAAAAGATTTTTTGCCAGGAAATGGATGCTAGAACTCTCTTTAATGTTCACGTCAAGTTTAGACGCCATCTTCGGTCTATAAGCCCCAGTAAGAATACAAAAACGAAGCGTCTCTCAGAGCGACGCTGGCAAGTTTCGTTCATTTTATGAGGATCGCTCACAGCGACTCTGGCACTAAGAGGGTTAAGTTCAAACGTTCGTCACCAAACACTCGTTGCGATGGCATTTAGTAGTAGCCAAGTTCACAGCTAGGTGTCGTGGACTGTAGCATTTGGTAGCGAAAGTAGGAACTACTTGAAATTACTTGATTTTTTAAAACCTAACACACACTAATACAGTCATCACAATTAACACCGGTTATCAGACAGATTCTACACACACCCAAAGTACACTACATGATCGCGTTGTCGCAGCCCCTAAACTTAAGAACCAACCAACCGTGCTACAGGTTCGTGTTCGATTCCGGGCTCTGTCAAGAAATTTAATTCTTGTCTGAGAGGCAGCCTCGTGAGGCAGAACTGAGAAGAGGTGGGTTCGGTCCCTACCTCAGCTATCCTAGAAAGGGTTTCCCACGGTTTCCCCCCACTTCTACTCCCGGCGAATGCTGAGATAATACCTAAATTAAGGCCACGGCTTCCTCCTATCCAAATCCTAGACCCAATTACAAATACTCACAGTGACACAGATCCCACACACACAACCAAGTACACGGGAGTACATTACCACGATGTGTATACCTAGGTAGATGACTTTGAAGCTATTTTACAGTGTTGCCTTATTGACAATGATATTCCATCTTTTCAGTCGTCAACACAATAGTAAAAACACCTCATTTTTTTTTTTAATGGAGTGACCTCCTGGGAGGCCGAGTGCAGGTCTTTCTAGTGAACGCCCGTGGGCGTGCTGCGCGTCCAAATGATGATGAAGTGATGATAATAATAATAATAATAATAATAATAATAATAATATCGTATGGCCTCGGGTGCCGGGTGCAAGCTTTGTTATTTGACACCCAGAGGGTAGCTTGCATGTCGAATTTCGTTGTTCCTTGAAGCACTATGAAAGTCAAGGAGGTTAGATATCTAAGCTCCTTGAACACTATAGCGCTTTCTAGTAGAGAAATGAGAAACTTTGTGTTGGAGGAAACTCCCGAGATTAATTTTGACATTATGAACCCGGCCTACTGAATTCAAATGGGTTCTTTAACATGCCAACATCGTATGACATGCGTGTCGTAATTTTTGTCACCTTTCAAAAATTACTTCCCATGGACAGGAGCGAACCTGCAAGTTTGGGGTAGTAGACCGATACGTTAACCACTCACCCACCGTGGCAAGCATTGAAGTGATGATGAAGACGTCACATACATCCAGTTCCCGGGCCAGGGGAGTCAACTCAAGGAGATGAAAATCCCCGATGTCCGGTCGGTAATCGAACCCGGGACTCTTTGGGCCAAAGCCTAGCGCGCTAATCAATTCGCCGTGCGGCCGGACAACACCTCAAATAAAAGAATTGCATTGAAACCCTCTACCTTTGCAATTTCTAGCGTCCGCCTCGTTGCGTAGTGGCTAACACTCTTGGCTGTCACCGCGGACAGAGGTGGGTTCAATTACAACCTCAGCCATCCTGGAACTGGTTTCCTGTGGTGTCCCCACTTCTACTCCGGGCGAATGCCGGGACGGTTCCTAAATTAAGGACACGGCCACCTCCTTCCCAATCCTCCTCTGAATTACAAATACACACACTAATGTAGTCATCACAATAACACAGTAAGAGACAAATTCCCCCACACACGCCCAAGTACACGGGGCTACATGACCACGATGTCGCAAAGCCCCAATATAAATCAACAACAACAACAACAACGGCACAATACAATCCCCGATAGCTGAACGCTCCTTGATCATCAATGTGGCTGTGGAAAGCCAATTCTTGTAAATATGAATTGCTCTAATGTTTCGCGTTGTAAAGAAAAAGACTGGCTGCGTGGCTCAGCGGTAACGTTCTCGACTGCTGAACCCATGATAGCGGGATCGAATCCCGGCTCTGTCAGTTGACATTTGAGGGTGCACGAATGTGAGGGAGCCGTGCCTGTAGGTTTACTAGCAAGTCAAAGATCCCCTTCGGGACAAACTTCCAGCACCCCGGCGTCTCTAACAGCCACAGAAGTTAAAACGGACGTAAAACCGATAATATTATATTGTAAAGAAAAAGGCGACTACTCATCACTGCTGTAGCTGGCAGATGGGATATGCAGCCTCGTGGGCTGCATGGAGCACTAACACACTGTGAAGGACGCAATGCAAGACCAAACACAAAAAGACAGATCACGTACCGGTACACATGAGAATCTCCACACTGAACACTGACAGTGCGAGCGACACCACTCTCACTTTTAAACAGCCAGCCTCAAGCGATTTGGCATGATTGGACAGATTGAAGGAAAACAGCGAACCTTGAGAAGAGGGGGGGGGATAATGATGCAGACCTATAACTCTGTATTACCATAAATAACCCTGACGTCTCTCGGAAATGCTGCGTTGCCACTGAGACAGGCCATAACTCATCTCATAACATTCCAAGAGGCTTGCAGGAAGACACAAATACTGGGGAAGTTAGCCCCCTGCCAGGCGGTCTCATGACAGTGACGATTCAAGGCACAGTAGAACACTGCGTCAAACCATGTGCTCACTGCTGTGTCTGCATGCATTATTGCAACACTGCTCGCTGTTGCAATGGAGATCATTACCCCTCTCGTCTCCACTCCTCACCTCACCCTTCAAGCGGATTACAGCCTTCACCGTTCACCTTTCGTAAATCGGAGTAGTGGTCTTCTTTTTTCTGTTATAACACACTGAAGTGCTGCTTGTCTGAAGTTGCAGGTTCGAACCCAGACACAGAGTGCAGAATATCGTTGTTTTCATTCAGGATCTTGGGCATTGTGACATAGAGTTTGTCCGATAACCTGTGTTATTGTGGTGTATTGTGGTTTTATTTATTTTATTTATCGTATGGCTTTTAGTGCCGGGAGTGTCCGAGGACATGTTCGGCTCGCCTGAATCTGTAGCAGCTTCCAGCGGATACCCTAAAGGGTGAGCTACAAGTTCCGTTCAATTTCAAGTAGTTCCAACTTTCGCCACCAGATATCAATGATACCTAGTGGTGAACGTTGGAACTTTGATAGAGCGTTCTGACGAAATCTAACCTAACAAATTTTGCTTTATACAAGTTTAGTCTGTAAAAGGATCTTTTACATGCCATAAATCTATGACATGGGACCGCCGGCTTTACTTCCCCTCCGAAGGAAGGCATACTGAAGGATTTTTAACGCTCTTAAAAAAATCCGACGATTTCGGCCGGGTTTGAACCCGCTATCTTGGGCTTAGCAGTTCAGCATGCTACCGACTACGCCACCGAAGCCTCTTGTATTGTGGTAATTGTAGTTGATGCTAGGTTTGGGAATGAGGCGGCTACAATGACTGAGTTGGAAATGTAACCCACATCTCTGTTTGCCTCGCGAGGCTGTGTAGGCTTTTAATTTACATGACCCCATAGCGGAATAAAGTTTCTTAACAGAGACGGGAATCAACCCCAGGACCTTTGGGATCAGAGATTCAAACCATGTGCTGACACCACAGAAATCGGCAGGAAAATGTTAATATCTTGACCGGGATTAAGGAGCAAGTTGAGGAAATGTGCATAAAAGAGACAACAGTTTCCTTGCAGGGGTTCTCACCCGATGGGTCGCGCCCCCTGGGGGATCGCAGAATGTGTCTTGGGGGGTCATGAGATACGGAGAAAAAGTAAAGAACATGAGCTATTGCTGTATTTTTTTTATTAAAAGAATACACTCACATTGCAATAATCTTTTAGTTGTTTTTTTTTTTTAATTCTATTAATGAGACACTTGAGATTGTTTGGAATTAACCAGTTTTTGAATTAATGTTTATATATATATATATACACACCGCGGACAGGCCAACAAGGACCACGCAAATATCACTTCTTTATAGGTCTAGTTTCCTTCTTTCTCTTCCAGAAGTCTTTCATCCCGGTCGACTGCGCAGCTCTTCTTTCAGCAGTCCATTCTCCATTGAGATTCTTCTTCTCCCCGACAAGAATTTTGAGGCCATTTTTTTCTGTACTCTATTCGGTTTAGACAATCTTCATCAGTAATTTTGAATTTTTGAAGTTCTTCTTTCATTTGTTTTACATAGCCTCCTTGCCCTTTATAGTTCCAGATTTTATCAAAAATTTTGTTTAACCTTGAGCAATCCATACGGACCATATGTCCGTAGAACTGAAATCGTCGTTTTCTGATCATCACTTCAAGGTTGTCGATTTTACTATAAATTTCTGCATTGGATCTCAGTCTATAACCTTCCTGTGTTTTCCTAGGACCATAAATCCTTCTTAAAATTCTTCTTTCTATCTTGTCTTGAGCCAATTCTCCATTCCGGTTAAATTTTTAGTTTCCATGCCGTCAAGGATGACTGGTCTAACAACTGTATTAAAATGTCGTAATTTTGCATTGATAGACAGGTTCTTTTTATTGTATATATTTTCTGTACAAAAATTTAATCTTTCCAATTTCCCTTTTTTGTTCTCAATTGCCAATTTATCCGTCCCATTGCTACTAATTATTTCTCCAAGATATTTAAATCGGTCAGTGACCCTGATGCTCCCATAATTTGTTTTTATCATGTTCTTAGAGTATTTCTGATCACTTGTCATCATCTCTGTTTTTACCAACGAAATCTGTAAGCCCGCTTTTTCCGCCGTTTCTTTTAAATGATCAATTTGGTTAATAGCTTCTTGTTCTAATTCAGCAAACAACGCTACGTCGTCAGCAAATACTAAACCTTTGATTTTGAGGTTCTGATTCTTTTTACCAATTTTAGCACTTGAGTCGTACTTCTCCCATAACGTCATCATTAATATTAATATTAATTACAAGTTTTTTTTATGAATAAAACTTAGCAATTATTGTAATTTTTAAATTATTGTTTCAACGTTATATCTTGGGGGGTCGCCAACATACTCAGCCTAAAACGGGGGTCGTAGTGTCTAAAAAGTTGTGAACCTCTGTTCTAGAGTAACTTATATTAGATGCTCTCATTCATATGCGGAGGAGGAGACTTCCTTTGGGGTAAGACAACATTTTTTGAATTCAAAGGTATTAACATTATTAATAGTGATTGTTGCTTTAAGGGGTGGAACACTGAGGTCATCTACCTGGGATCAAGATTCTTCTTCTTCTTTTTTCGAATTTGGCCAACTATGGACAGCATTGAACTTAAGGCTTCTTAGCCTTCCTTCTCTTTTCTTCCCAGAACCTCTTCATTCTATCGCTCCTTATCTTTCTCTCCTCCTCGGAAATGATCCGCATGGGTCTCTTTGTAACTGGTTTCTCTGCAAATGATTTTAAACTGTTTACCTTTCTTCTAGACTCACTTCTATTGTGGATCAACCCTGGAGTAATTCCAACTTCTGCTGCATCCCTCTTGACCTCTTCTACCCACTTAGAGGTGGCCTTTAATCCCATGAAGTATTTGAAGATCTTTTTTGGTCAGTCGGTTATCTTACCAGGTGTCCGTAGCATTTCAGCCTTCTTTTCCGCATTGTGTCCGTGATGTTTTCAAAACACTTGTAGAGCTCCTCGTTTTTCATCTTCTTCCAAGTTCCATCAGAAGTCTTCTCAGTTCCCGGAATTGTCCTTAGAATCTTGCTTTCCTTTTTCTCGAGTTCTTGCAGCTCCCCTGTTTTAAATTTAAAATTAGACACTCTGAAGCGCACAATCTTTCTGGTTTTATGACTGAGCTTGTAGGCCAGGTCTAATTTTCTGGCTCTTCCCTTGTTTGCCTCTTTATCCAGTCCATTGGGTTGGATCCAAAATTATTAATACGATAATATCTTCTGGCCCTATCTCCTCAGGGGCTAACTAATGTTGAGACGTGGACGGTGGCAAAGGGTTCCATGAGTATCTTAACTTCTCTTGATCCACTTCTGATATTTTCCCACTCCAACGAGTGTATTTTATTCTACCACCTGGCGTGGTGTGGATCTTCCCTGTTCTTCGAAGGGTTTTATCGTGGTCGGTAAGGGTCTAGTCACCTGTATCCAAGTTTGCGGGACGGACTCTGGGCACTGTTTGTTTGCCATTTAGGGGTACTTGAAAGGGGGAGACCAATTTCAATAGATTTTCTGACAGTTGAGAATCCCCTTTAGGACAAAAATGGTCTAACCCCTGTCCCCCATCTCTGAAACTGCAGTAGTTAAACCCATAACAGTATTATCCCCAAAATCTTTTCAATCCCTATTTACTACGTGTTTCTTCGTAAATAATTTTGTTTGACAAACAGATAAACAACAGAAAAATCAGTTGATCAACAGTTAAAATATCAGTTAACTGTAAATCGCATTTTCAAGTTCTCCAATAAATATCTGATCTAATCGTTCTGATGATCCTAAGCTGATTTTGCTTACGGTACTTCTTTTAAAACCACGGTGGATAAGTAGTTATCGTGTCGGACTACCAACCCCAAGCTTGCAGGTTCGTCCTGGCCATGGTAAGTGTTTTTTGAAAGGCGACAAAAAATCACGGTACGCATGTCATACGTTGTTGGCATGTTAAAGAACCCATTTGAATAGGCCGTGCTCGTAATGGCAAAATTAATCTCGGGATTTTCCGCCAACACAAAAAGTTCCTCCTTTCTCTACTAGAGAACTGTATAGCGCCAAGGAGCTTATATATCTAACCTTCTTGACTTTCATAGCGCTCCAAGGAGAGATCAAATTCGACATGCAAGCTGCCCTCTGGGCGTCAATGAACAAAGCTTGCACCCGGCACCCGAGCCCATACGATATTATTATTATCATTTTAAATGATCATGTCGACTTCGTCGTTACGCTGGTGTCCGGCGTTACGTTACGGTGACGGGACGAAATGCACCCAGATGCACTGAGGTGTGTGACGTCATAGTACCGCTTGGTGCATGTGTTCCACGACAATCTCTACTTCGTTAGTATAAGACAAAAATCCCCGAGTCTTGGATGTCACGGGTAATCTCGAGAACCACTGGATGGATTTTGATGCGGTTTTCACCATCCTGTAAAGGATATCTCGAGGAAAGATTCTGTAGAAAATAATGTATGTATGATCAAAGGAAGCCAAGCAGTAACGATTTCAGTGAAAAAGTCGAAAACAAACTTGGCGTCCGTGCGCGTCTTAAGCTTACGCTGGGCAAACCGTTAAAAATATCAATATACTTTGACCGTAAGAATTGGTCAGCATGAAAAGTTCTACAAAAAAGTCCGCGAGAGCATATCTCTATCGTCAATACATCGCCCACTATAAGTGTTTTTAGACTGGATGGAAGGGGCACGTCCCCGTGCGCTGTTGTGAGCGTGCGGCATCCCGCCCGCCAGACCTTCTTTGCCCTTGGTTTGCACTTGTCGTTCGCGAGTAATTTGAAACAAGATAAGCAAGATAAGTATTATGCAGATAATTTTCTAACATGTCAAGAGTCTTTGGCTTCCAGCGAAGCGAGAAGCCTTTCTAGCATTTTTCAGCATTTGTAGCATTTAAAATGATACAAAATCTAGTCTCTCAGACTGACTGTCACTTTTATTATTATTAAAACCATTAATGCAGTCGTTAAGGGTGTAGTGGTCGCAAGGGGGTACCGTATCGCATTCATCAATCTCACGATAAGAGCTGTTACAGCTGAGTGTAAGTAGTGCTACTGAGCTCGAAGCCTCTGGTCCCCAGCCATGTATTCCTGATAGCAGGAGGGAGAACAACATGCTTTTCGAAAGGATATAATCATAAAACATGCACATTTTTTAAAAATAGTTACGGTGTACAAGCATGAATAGAGGAAAAATTAGTTGGTCAAAAATCATGCAAACTTTAAGAGAACTTCAGTGATTCCTCCGACCAGTGTCTTGTGAGTTCTAAAAAAATGAACAAAGGACAAGGAAGGTTTTCTCCTTTAAAACCGTGACCGAAGCTTAGAAGGGAGAGATTGAAGTTCAGAATGTGAAATGCTCGTTTGTATCGTACAATATTGCATTGGCTTTATTTGAGCGAGTGGTGAACTCTTCCGACACAAGCTTGTATGTTTTCCTGCCTGAGTTTGGATATCACAGGAATGACAAAGCACGTGTATGGGCAAGATGATATATGCAATAAGGTTTTAACAATAGACAACACAGGGGCTCACAACTTGCGAGACAGGCAAAGTCCAGTATTGCTTCCGTTTATTTGTTTCTGGCTACTTATTTTCATTTTTGCCGCCTGACCTCTCTTGTTCAGCTATTGGTCGCTTGCGACCCCAGCGGTAAAGGGTACTTATTATGCCCAAATGGAGAAATTTTCAATAATAATGTTATTGGTTTTACGTCCCTTTTAACTACTACATCCGATACAATCTGTTTAACAAAGTCTAATCTTGTTCTACAACTACAGTTCTTGTCCTCAACCCTTTCTTCCGTAACTAGGTTTGCTATTCCTGGGTGTCTTAGTATGTGTCCTACTAACCTATCCCTTCTCTTCATTAGCAGTCACCAGAAACATCACTCCTCTCCCACTCGTCTTAATGCTTCTTCATTTGTTACTCTAGCTACCATCTGATCTTCATTATTCTCCTGTAACACCACATTTCGAACGCTTCTCTTCTCCTCTTTTCTACTGCACCAACAGTCCAAGTTTCACTTCCATAGAGCACACACTCCAGGCTAATGCTTTCAAAAATGACGTTTTAATACCTAAATCTATGTGGAGCATAAAGTTTCAAATTCAATCTCAGAAAAAAAAATGTCTCTTTACTGCGAGTCTTGTCATCAACGCTAAAGGAAGCATATTTGAAACTGAATACCTCCAAAACCAAAGTGTTACTTGTCAACAAATCCAATGAAAATATCCAAACATCGAGAATAATGGTGAAACCATTCAACAGGAAGCATTGTCACTGGCGATAATAGGTGCACCACAGAAATCAAAAGGAGAATTGCCCTCGCTAAACAGGCCTTCAGCAATAAGAGACTGCTTCTGACAAGCAGGCAGGCACATTAGCATTGTTATAGGGATGTGAAACTTGGGTTCTATAGAAACAGGACATACAACGCCTGGAAGCAGCGGTAATGTGGATGTGGAGAAGGACGCTGAAATTAAGCTGGACGGAGAAAAAGACTAACGAATGGGTCCTCAAGGAAGTAGACGAAACAAGAAAATTGATCAATACTATAGAAAAGAGGGAAGCAAAATTTGTTGGCCACACCCTACGTCATAACGAGTTCCTGACCACCATACTGGAAGGAAAAGTTCTGGGGAAGATAGGAAGAGGAAGACCACGGAAGGCTCATCTGGATTCTGTGATGCATGGACTTAAAACGCTCAGCAAGTGAGAGACAAATGTGGGTGTAGCGACAAGGCCGAGCCTTTAGACGATGATGATTTACTTCATACATCTTTGAAAGGAGTTTGGCTTATTCTTGTGGTGTCTGAACACGATCAGATACAACGAAAATGGAATTTTAATGCACAGTGATCAAAATCAATAACCAATGAGAGAGAGAGAGAGAGAGAAATGAGAGTCGCAGAATAACTCATAACAAAGTAAATTAATATTTTATTGGGCAAGTCGAATTTTACGGAGTTTCTTTTTTTTAATTTTCATTTGGGGCGGGTGAAAAATTTTGCAAGCTTATTGTAATACCGTAATTCCAAATTATGTCACAGGTTGAATAAAAATGGGAGGGGGGGGGGGCGGATGACCTTGTCCTAGGGCCAGTGATCGCTCTCTACGGCCCTGCCTATGGTTGTAGCCTAATAGTGGTTAGTGGATATCTTCGAGCATCGAATTTAAGGTTAGGATTTGGAAGAACGAAAGCCTCCGTGGCTTAGGCGGCAGCACGCTGGCCTCTCACCGCTGGGTCCGTGGTTCAAATCCCGGTCACTCCATGTGAGATCTGTGCTGGACAAAACGGAGGCAGACAGGTTTTTCTCCGGGTACTCCGGTTTTCCCTGTCACAATTTCATTCCAGCAACACTCTCCCTTATCATTTCATTTCATCTGTCATTCATTTAATCATTGCCCCAGAGGAGTGCGTCAGGCCTCGGCAGCCGGCACAGTTCATATCCTCGCCGCTAGATAGAGGCTTCATTCATTCCATTCCTGACCCGGTCGGAGACTGGAAGCAGACAGTGGATTTTCATTTGGAAGAACGCGGCCGTAGCCTAGTAAGGAACCATCTCGGCATTTGCCTAAAATACAAGGTGTTGCGTCCTGAATGTCGCTAATCATTGTGTATTTTATTATATCGTATTTGTCAATTTAATAATCTGCTTGTATATGGTTGGTATGTTGACTAGTGTAATAGTTAGTGGCTTCCTCCCTCCAGCGGGAGAATTTTGTATGAGAGTAGTTGTGTTCTAGCTAGCATGGCAACACCATGTGTGAGGCCTCAGCGCCATTGTAATAAATAATTATACAGTCCACTATATTGTTAAGAAATTATTATGTGTGTTATTTGAAGAACTACCAGGGAAATGTAGCCGACACTACAGCCTATACAAGGGGAAAATCACTTCTAAGTTGGCTAAGGTGGGAACCGAATCCATATCTTCTCAGCTTTGGCACATGAGGTTGAGGAAACCAGGACCTCTGGTTCTATTAAGTCTCAATACGCACCCCGAGACCACAGACGACTGTGTGTTTATTCATCACGCAAGTCACAAGCCTACAGCCAGATGTTTCCAATAAGTCCTAATGAGTTTGTTTTTATACTCCAATCCTCTGGTGCTAGAATGGTTAATTGTGTTTGCATAAGCCTGCAGTGAGTAGTTAGGGAAATCCTACCAAAATACGTACGCGATGTCCGTGATTAAAGAAAGATTTTTCCTCCTTCTGTCTGACGGAATATTCACGCGTAATACTGTACTGTATGTAGATCGACCATGGTGGCCGAGAACGCTACCTCGTGCCTCGCTAGTATTGGGAGAGCGTGGGTATGAATCCCACCTCGGCCGTCCTTAAAATGGTTTTTGGTGGTTTCCAATTTTCATCACCAGGCAAATGCTGGGACGGTTCCTTTCAACAGGTCCACGGTCGACTTCCTACCTAAATCCCATCCCTGACCCTTCCTTAATTAGTTAGTGGTCGCCTGGGAGATCGGCCTGTCACCCTCCCTAGTTGTATCTGATAACAAAGTGTGTTCAGCTCCCAGACTCCGTCCTTACGACGGCAGAGGAATGATCCATTTAAGGTGAGCTGGGAGGATAACCGATTTTTTTTAAAAGCGAACCTTACAGTAGTCGCATATGATGTGTAACTTCTGACATGCTATCCTACTATGCAATTGTGATGAAATATATGTGAAGTCAATATTTTTCGGCTGTACTCCTCCAGTTTTTTATTTTTTCTTACGTTTCTTTTGTCGATAATTTCGCATATATTCTGCTCTGGATTTACCCATCTCTGAAAAACACAAAATCATGAAAAAAGGGGCGTCACCCCGAGTCCTAGGACACCTCACACAAGCCCCTAGCATTATTGGTTCGCGAGATATTATAAAGCTGATGACCTATTAGTTTTGGGTCCTTTGGTTTAATTAAGGGGGCTATAGAAAAACAGGGGGAGTCACCCCGAGTCCTAGGACACCTCAAACAAGTCCCTAGCATTATTGGTTCGCAGAATATTAAAAATCCGATGACCTATTAGTTTTGCCGGGAGAGCAAATCCCTTGTTAACAGTGAACTCTGTTGGTCATTGAAATAACTACTTGTAAAACTCCAGTGCCAAATCCTGACCGGTGCGCGAGGTACGTCGTGGTATATTTAATGGGGCCTCCAAACCTTGAAGTAAACCGTATGAGATGTTTCCTCTTGCACATTTCCGTCCCATTTCCAAAATCACTCCCACAAAAAATATCCAGCTATCGAGTGGAAAGATGTTACACATCAAAAGAGTAATGTATGTATGAGCTGTGTAATTCCCGCTACTTCTAACACAAGATCATTTGTTGGTGTCCACTAAAGGTAGACACATGAACGTAGTTCACCTACACTCCCCCCTCGGCCCTCACAACTAGTGGGCCGCAGACTGACGACCACGGGATTCCAGCTGAGCACGGCATTGTTTGTGCCAGATTCCTCTCTTCTATATTCACTGTCAATACAGTAGGCTATATCTTGGGCAACTCTTGTTCTCTTCTGACCCCTACAAACTTAGGGTATCTGAGGCCTAGAGTGTCTTTCATTTCTTTCCTTTGCAGGCCCTTTCCTTTATTTCCTAACTAGCAACCCGTCCCGGCTTCGCTCGGGAACAATTATGAATGTATTTCTTGATAAGCGCTTCTTTTTATCGACGTCAATGAATACGACCTATATCCGTTTTACGACTCGGCATGATGGGTTAAAATCACTGACTGAACTATTAGTTATATTATCATGGAGATGGAGCCTCCGTGGCTTAGGCGGCAGCGCGCCGGCCTCTCACCGCTGGGTCCGTGGTTCAAATCCCGGTCACTCCATGTGAGATCTGTGCTGGACAAAACGGAGGCAGACAGGTTTTTCTCCGGGTACTCCGGTTTTCCCTGTCACAATTTCATTCCAGCAACACTCTTCACTATCATTTCATTTCATCTGTCATGCATTTAATCATTGCCCCCGAGGGGTGCGTCAGGCCTCGGCAGCCGGCACAGTTCATATCCTCGCCGCTAGATGGGGGCTTCATTCATTCCATTCCTGACCCGGTCGGAGACTGGAAGCAGGCTGTGGATTTTCATTTTCATCATGGAGATGCTTGTGCAACGAATTCTTGTCAGACGTAATTTAAGAATGGCGAGGTGCATGAAACACAAATCCCCCTTCCGTCCAATCTTAACTTGACTGTGTATTTTGCGGAACGAAAAATTCACGGGCGAAATGGAGAATAGCCGAGTTGAACTTCCAGGGAAACTCCAAACACAACCACTCTTCTCTGAAGTCTTAACACGACTCAACAGTTTGCTGCTGCTGTATCTGGGGTAATAGGTTCGCCCGCTAGCTAGGTTGTAACTGGGGTGATAGAATCACCCCTAGCTAGCTCGTAAACTGTTGCCTCAGAAATTGAATGGAAATTGTTGGAAGAAATGAAAACCTACAAACACTTATGGTGGGTGATGTATTGAAGATAGAGATATGCTCTCGCGGACTATTTTGTAGAACGTTTCATGCTGGACTATTCTTATGCTCATAGTATATTGATATTTTAAACGGTTTGCCCAGCGTTAGCTTAAAAAGCGCACTGACGCCAGGTTTTTTTTCGACTTTTTCACTGAAATCGTTTCTGCTTGGCTTCTTATGATCGCTTTTTTTTTCTACAGAAACCTTCCTCGAAATATCCTTTGCAGAATGGTGAAAACCGCATGAAAATCCATCCAGTGGTTCTCGAGATTACCCGTAACGACATCCAAAAATCGGGGACGTTGTTTTATACTAAGTAGAGAGTAGAGATACCGCTTTTTTTTTTCACGGTATCCCCTACGTATTGTTACAATCCCACCACTACACCCTCAAAGGGGAGGCTAGTGAGCACGAAAGTTGGTGTCCCTGATGGATTCCTAAGGTAGGTTTGATTACCTTCCCCCTTCCTTTCCCAGGAAATTTGGGGCGAGACCTCTATACTTTTCCGTGTCTATGTTCGGCCCCGTGGTGAATTGGTTAACTCGCTAGGCTTTGGCACGACGTGTTTCGGATTCGATTCCCAGCTAGGCCATTGAGGATTTAAATTTCCTGGGGTTAATTCCTCTGGCCCGGGGACTGGGTGCATGTTCCGTCTTCATTGCCACTTCATCCTTAATAGGACGCACAGGTCGCCCACTGGTGTCAAGTAGAATGACCTGCACTCGGCCACCTAGGAGCCAAACGATATATTCTATCCTATCTGCCTTTCATGGCTCTACATATTTCTCAGTCATCAAATCCTCATTTCTATTCCCTGCCTTGTACTGTAACACCTTAATTATGGGCAGATGACCTCACTGTTCCGCCCCTAAAAACAACAATAACTAACTCCTTAATTAATTTTTGTCCATTCTTCTTTTATGTAAGATAGTAATACTCTTATCCTTAGCCTATCATTCGGACATACAGCCTTAATGTTACATCCGTAAAAATGAAACTAAGGTATGGATTACGTGATCACCTCGTGGCGCAGTGGCTAGTATTGTTGGCTGTCACCCCCGAGGTACCGGGTTCGATCCCCGGCTCTGCCAAGAATTTAAAAGTCTTGGTATGGTCTGGTACGGGGTCTCCCATCCTCGTGATGCAAAAAGGGAACCTGCCGGATGCCAAGGCAGGAGGAGGAGTGGAAAGGAACTGGCCACCCTACCACATGCAAACTCCGGCTCGGGAGGCCTGGTTAGTGATCCCTTGACGAAGTCAGGTCACCTGCGTCCCTGGAGGGGATATGGCACTCAATTAAAAAAAAATGGATTTCGTACATAATACACATAGGCAAAGTAATGTTAAAATTACAACTAACGGCACAGAGACATAAAAATGAATAATAAATTATAAGTCATGACGTCATAACTTTGAATAAAATATCTAACTTCATTAATGTAATTCAATGTATGTATATATGTCTACCCCTTATTATTCCCATTTCCAACGGGGTCGAGGATGAGATGCGATGGAATTCTATGTGGGGGATGGGTTTTACGGTCAAATACCCTTCCTGACGCCCACCTCATGAGAGGATTCATTGAGAGATGAAATGAATGAAGATGAATGTAACTGGGTAGAGATGTGGAAGAAAGCGGCCGTGACCTGTCCGAAGATACCGATCCAGCATTTGCCTGGTGTTGAAAATGGGAAACCACGGAAAACCATTTCAAGGACGGCCGACGGTGGGGCTCGAATCCACGTCTACCGAGTCCGCAGGTAGCTTGGACCCATGGCCTAACGCTGCGCTTTAGCGAGGGTAGATACTGATGTCGGTTTTAATGTAATTCAATAATTTAAAAAATATTTATGAAACGCAGGTTTTAACATTCCTACACTTTTGCTTGTTTATTTCTTCTCTGTAAGCCCAAACTTCATTCTGAGAGTTGTGAAAGCTATAGGCCAACTGTAGTCTCGTGGAATACATAGTAACTTCATCGTCGGTAGTGAATCGCTTTCCACCCAGCCGCTTCAATTCTGTGGCTGAAGAAGGAACTCCATAGGTTTCATGAGCAGCTTCGGTGGCGAAGTCGGTAGCATGCTGAGCTTCTATGCCCAAGAGCACGGGTTCAAAACCGGCCGAAATCGTCGGATTTTTAAGAGCGTTAAAAATCGCTCAGTATACCTTCCTTCGGAGGGGAAGTAAAGCCGTCGGTCCCATGTCATAGATTTATGGCATGAAAAAGAACCTTCCACTAACTACACTTGTGGAAGCTAAAATTTGTAGGTTAGTTTGATAACGCTGTATTAGTTCCAACGTTCGCCACCAGGTGCTGACTGCGATGGCATTTAGTAGCCACGTCCGCAGCTAGGTGTCGTAGACGGTAGCAAAAATAGGAACTACTTGAAAAAAATTAACTGTCTGCAGTCCTCCTACCTGAATCACAGATAACACACACTAATAGAGTCATCACAATTAACACCGGTTATCAGACAGATTCTACACACACTCAAAGTACACGGGGCTACATGAACGCGTTGTCGCAGCCCCTAAACTAAGGAACCAACCAACCAACCAACCTAGGTTTCATGATAGGTGTTCAGGGCAGAGAACTACCGGAAACAGAGAGCAATGATGTCGATGTGTGTGAGATGGTGGGACCTACAGTATTGTAAAGAAGTAAACGGCCCATAGACGTTCAATAATATTGTGCAATAATTTTGTGTGCGCAATAACTTGAATCGTGTGAAGGCAAGGTAATATTGAAGGTTGTGCAATATTTTGCGCAAACACGAGCACAGACGTACAACCTCGATGGCAGTATATCGTGCAACCTCCACACAACGGCAAAATCAGTCTCCGCCAGAGTATCATCGTTTCGTGTCCTGAGATGTCCATCGTGCTGATGGAAGCAGTAGGTGTTTTTTGACCCGCAATGAACTTCATTTCCTCGGAATACCATAGCACAGGTTCAACATATCCGCACCGGCACCACTTATCTCAGCATCGCGAATACGTTTCAATTCTTTGCGGAAGTTGGTACGCAAATATTCTTTTTTTTACCACATGTTGTTTGTCCGCGTCTGGGTATTGTTCGCGGTATTTTTTTAAGAGCACATCATACTGCTCCCCCGTTTTGGCACGATTACTGTAATCCTAGCACTTCACATCCCAAAGAGCCGGAAGGCCAGGATACACTTCAACAAATTCTAAAACAAATTGTTTTTCTGCATTCTTGTCACCCATGACGACCCGAACTCGACCAATTATGGATACCAACTGGCGGGACATGCGCAATTCTGCCAACAGACGCCTAAATATTTTCCCGTTTGCACAATATATTATCAGCTTTTTGAAAATCACACAATATATCGCACAACCTTTCAATATCGTCTACACACGGTCAATTATAATAATAGGCTATCACTCGTTCTCGAGTAAGATTGTCTTCTAAAGGTGAGTTCTTAGATGACTATATAGTCCAATCCTGGAAACACAAACTCGCCCACAGTAGCGACACACGTTGTTCGGAGCAGCCACTGGCTCTTGTGGGTTGATCCTCCTATAAACCTCACGCTCTTTCCTCGCATTGTACTTCTCAGTCTCACGGCTTCGTCGATGTTGTTCGAAACATAGTGGACCTTGGTGGACGAAGCGACGCCATACCTGGCGATTTGATGCTGTAGTCTCCCATTTATCCGTGTTGATTTGACATTTGTTTAAATTGTATTTTAGGACGTCTTTGAAGCGTTTCCGTTGCCCTCCTTGCTTTCTCTGTCCAATCCGCAACTGGCAGTACATGATTTGTTTTGGAAGACGACGTTCAGGCATGCCAACAACATGTCCTGCCCATCGAAGCTGATGCTTTAATATCATAGCCTCAATGCTGGTAGTATTCGCTTCCTCCAGGACACTGATGTTGGTGCGTCGGTTCTGCCACTTAACTCCAAGAATTCTCCTGATGCAACGCTGATGGTACTTTTCCAAACACTTTAAGTGCCTTCTGTAGGTAGTCCAGGTTTCGCAACCATAGAGCAGAGAAGGTATTACAACAGCTTGGTACACATGCAATTTGGTCGGAGTACTGATGTCATGGTTGTCAAACACCCTTTTTCGTAGATGCCCAAACGCTGCACTGGCACATTTAAGGCGATATTGGATTTCAGCATCAATGTTAGCATTTGCTGAGAGATGACTGCCCAGGTAAGGGAACTGTTCAATGTATTTTAAGTTGTCCCCGTTGATCATAATGGGAAAACCAGCAGCATTACAGTTGGACGTAGCAGGTTGATGAATAATTTGCGTTTTACTGGTGTTTATTTCCAGACCTATGCACTTATACGCGTCATTAAAAGCATTCAGAGCAGCCTCAAGATCGTCTAGCGAGTTTGCCAATATAACATTGTCGTCAGCATATTGGAATTCGAGAACGGAACCTGTCGATACCTTTGTCTTTGCTCGCAGTCTGCTACGATTGAATAATCCTCCGTCAGTCCTGTATTCAATATCTACACCATGCGGAACTTTTTCTTTGATCAGGTGAAGCATAGCGCCAACAAAAATTGAGAATAATGTTGGGGCGATCACACATACGGTCAATTATATTGCACAACCCGAAATATTGCGCAATAATATTGACCGTCTATGGGCCGCTTAAAGGAGTGAGAATTGCAGATGGCATTGTCATCTTTGCTGATTCACCAGATATTAATGGTAATATAATAACGTATGGCCTCGGGCGCCGGGTGCAAGCTTTGTTATTTGACATCCAGAGGGCAACTTGCAATTTTGTTGTTCCTTGAAGCCCTATGAAAAGTTAGATATCTAAGTTCCTTGACACTATAGTAGCGCTTTCTAGTAGAGAAAGGAGGAACGTTTGTGTTGGCGGAAAATACCCAGATTAATGTTGCCATTATGAACACGGAGTACTGAATTCAAATGGGTTCTTTAACATGCCAACATCGTATGACTTGCGTATCGTGATTTTGCCGCCTTTCAAAAATCACTTACCACAACCAGGAGCGAACCTGCAAGCTTGGGGTTAGTAATCCGACACGATAACCACTCACCCACCGTGGCAAGCTATTCACCGGATGATTTGAATGGACTCCGTCTCGAGGAAAAAATTCATGATAAAAATCAATAAATGTAAAACAAAATTAATGAAATGCAGTCGTAAGAAATCAGAAACCCCTATTGCCAAATTGGCAGGTGAAAAGCTAAAGGAAGTAGGAGACCTCTGCTACTTAGGAAGCAAAATAACCAGTGATGGACGAAGCAAAGAGGATATAAAAGGTAGGTTGACTCAAGTAAGGAAAGCGTTTCTGCAGAAAAGGAATCTGTTGACATCAAACATAGATTTATGTATTAGAAAGTAATTTTTAAAAGCCTTTGTCTGGAGCGTGCCGCTCTATGAAAGTGAAACTTGGACTATTGGTGCAGAAGAAAAGAGGAGAATTGAAGCGTTTGAAATGTGGTGTTACAGGAGAATGAGGAAGATCAGATGGGTAGATGGAGTAAAAAATGAAGACGTATTAAGACGAGTGGGGGAGGAGAGATGTTTCTGCCGACTACTAAGGAAGAGAAGAGGTTTTTTTTCCTTTTTAGCGTATGGCTTTCTTAGTGCCGGGAGTGTCCGAGGACATGTTCGGCTCACCAGAGTTTGTAGCTGCTTCTATACGGACACCCATGGGGTGAGCTACAAGTACAGTCGCGTTTGGAGTGTTGTCTGGGGAGAAAAGTGTGAATGTAAGGACGAGGAATTGGAGGTAGTGGCCGTGGCGTATATTTTGGGACCAACCGCGGCATTTGACTGGAAGGAAGATGGGACACCACAGAAGACCATCTTCAAAGTTGCTGGCGGGGGGATTCGAGCCTCCTCGCATCTCCCCAGATGTGAGCGAGTGCCTGCACCCACGTAACGACCACGGCTACCTCTCCCGGTCGAGAAGAATAATAATGATAATGTTATTGGTTTTACGTCCCTTTTAACTACTCAGGCTTTTAGAGACGCTGGGGTGCCGGAATTTTGCCCCGAAGGGGATCTTTAACGTGCCAGTAAATCTACAGACACGGGTCCCTCGCATTTGCGCACCCTCAAATGCCAGCTGACTGCGCCAGGATACGAACCTGCAACCTTGGGCCCAGCAAGCGAGAACGTTACCGCTGAGCCACGCAGCCAGCCCGGTAGAGAAGAGATAGGTTGGTAGGACACATATTAAGACACCCAGGAATAGCAAACTTAGTTATGGAAGAAAGGGGAGGACAAGAACTGTAGGGGTAGACCAAGGTTAGAATATGTTAAACAGATTGCTTCGGATGTAGGGTGTGCTAGCTATGTAGAGATAAAATGATTAGCTCAGGACAGGGAGGCATGGAGGGCTGCACCAAAATGACTGAAGACTCAAACAACAACAGTATTGTAGGTGGCTGTACAGCTTTCAGCAATGCACAACAGTGTTGCTTAAATAATCCGTCTCCAGTTGACAGAAAAGTGAAATTTTTCCTACCTGATATAATACGAGTACATCAAGTGAGTTATTTGGACCAGTCTCTAAAACTCTTTAATCATTGTTCATATGTTTATTTATTTAAGCGCATGGCATTTAGTGCCGGGAGTGTCCGAGGACATGTTCGGCTCACCAGAGGCTGCAGCTGCTTCAAGCGGATACCCATGGGGTGAGCTACATGTTCCGTTCAATTTGAGGTAGTACCAACTTTTTCTAACAGATGTCACTGACACCTAGTGGTGAACGTTGGAACTTTGATAGAGCGTTTCAACGAAATCTTACCTAGAAATTTAGCTTCACACAAGTTGAGTTAGTGAAAGGATCTTTTACATGTCATAAATCTATGACATTGGACCGCCGGCTTTACTTCCCCTCCTAAGGAAGACATACTGAAGGATTTTAACGCTCTTAAAACTCCGTCGTCGAACCCACGATCTTGGGCACAGCAGTTCAGCATGCTACCAACTACGCCAACGAAGATCGTCTGTTTCGAAACTTATGTTGCAAATTGCTTAAGGGAGGCTGGGGACTGAGTATTTGGTGAAAAAAGTAAATATTATCGATTTTTCAATTTGTGCATATTATTGTTTGCCGGACTCCTGCGGATCATTTGATGGTGGTATTTTTCGGGTTCCGCCATTTTTAAAGTACTAGCGTGACATTTAAATGTCTGGTTGAGTGCTGGGGAAACGCCCCCATCCACTAGCTTCAACGCAACAGATACCGCTCTCACCATTGCCCATCTTCAAATTGCCTCCAGAGCTGCTATCTAGTGAGTTGACGAGGTAACATTACTACGGTAACTATAGAAATGCCAATTACGTAACGTATTTCTTCTGTGTTCAGTTGTATTTATATAACTGGCGTATTATTAGTTTAGCCTTCAACCATGTTTTATTTACTAAAATGTTTTTTTTTTTTCATATATACATTTTCAGGTATTTAAAATGTTCCAGATGAACCAATTTGGTTTCAAATTCCATGAGAATTTCATGGGTTGTTAACACCTATATTGTCTTGATATTAACAGAAGGATTTTTTTAGGGGTATTAGCCTACTTTCGATTTTTGCAAAAAATGAAAGTAGACTTATGAGATCACTACAGGGCCAAAAATTGTGTCTGTCTGGCAAAGGGCACCTCAGTGTCATGTTTTATATCTCCGCCATCTTGACGTAAAGGTAATGGCGGCCACCCAAATGTTAAATGCTTAAATCAAATTACGACCAACCTATTCATCTGATCTCTACCAAATTTTGTAACATTATACCTTTAAGTATGAAGAATCCTTTGACCAAACTACGAGGTCATCTGCCTAATAATTTGCGGATGGTGGCCTTATTTGTGTGCAAATCGATTCCCCCTATCTTTTCAAACACGGTGAAACCAAATTGAACGAAATTTGGTACAGAGGTAGCACTAGCAAAGCGCACCTCAGTGACATGTTTTATATCGCTGCCATCTTGACGGAAACGTAATGGCGGCCACCCAAATATTCAAAGCTTAAATCAAATTACGACCAACCTATTTATCTGATCTCTACCAAATTTTGTAACATTATACCTTTATGTATGAGGAATCTTTTGACCAAACTACGAGGTCATCGCCCAATAATTTGCTGATGGCGGCCATGTATGTGTGCCAATTGATTCCCCCTATCTATTCAAACACGGTGAAACCGAATTGAACGAAATTTGGTACAGAGGTAGCACAAGCAAAGAGCACCTCATTGTCATGTTTTATATCGCCGCAATCTTGACGGAAACGTAATGGCGGCCATCCAAATGTTCAATGCTTAAATCAAATTACGACCAACCTTTTTATCTGATCTCTACCAAATTTTGCAACGTTATACCATTATGTATGAAGAATCTTTTGACCAAACTACTAGGTCATCTGCCCAATAATTTGCGGCTGGCGGTCGTGAGTGTGTGCCAATCGATTCCGCCCATCTATTCAAACACGGTGAAGCCGAATTGAACGAAATTTGGTATAGAGGTAGCACTAGCAAAGGGCACCTCATATTCATGTTTAATATCCGTATGACACTTATTTCAACAAGCTACTACAGCCAACATTCAATTATACTCCTAGGAAAGGACAAAGAGTTATAACAATACCCATGCATTTAGGAGAAAGTAGGCTACATGATCTTTACTGAACATCTTGTTTTTAGCATAATTTGAGAAAAACATAAACACATAAAACATATTTTTTCCTCATATTCATGGACCACATTATGTAGACTTTCTCTGTGTTAAAATTATTTCCATACCTTGATGTGCCTGTACACCAGTTTTCAGTGTGATATTAATTGAAGTAACTGTTCAGTTGGAGCATTTTTTATTCTTATCGAATTAAAAAAAATAGTGGTAATTTCTCAGGAAGGTCTGTTGCTATTTTCCTGAAAATTGGTATATGGCCTTATTTCACTATCAGGAGACCACAAACCAAATTTTATTCAATTCTATCAATAATTACTATTTTTCATAAATTCAGTCCCAGCCTCCCTTAATAAAGCCTACTTAAAGATAAATCGACAATTCTTATATATACAACAATAGTTGTTGATTCATAAGGGGCTTCTGAGACATCGATGTCATGTAGCCCCGTGTACTTGGGTGTGAGTATAATTTGTCTAATAACCTCTGTCACTGCGATGTCAGTGCTAGTATGTGCATTTGTAATTGAGGTATGATTTGGGTATGAAGCGGCCGTGGCCTTAAGTTAGGTACCATCCCGGCATTTGCCTGGAGCATAAGTGAGAACCACGAAAATCTACTTCCAGGATGGCTGAGGTAGGAATTTAACTCTCCTCTTCTCAGTTTTGCTTCACGGAGCTAAATGTTGCCTACACCGTTCCAGCCCTCAGAGCCGGGAATCGAACCCGGGGCATCCGGGTGAGAGGTAGGCGTGCTACCCCAACACCACGGAGCCGGCCTTTATAGGGCAGTGGACTGTACATTAACCACCGACTATAAGGACAATTGTCAAAGATACTGATGGTTGAATCTTTCAGCGATATTTCCTTGTGGAAGTGTTATTATTTCTGGAAACCACATATAATATCTTAACCTCCTTGACCTAAGGTAATTGAATACATTAGCCTATTATTTATAAATAAAAACAATTGAAATTAAAATTTATTTAAAATAATATGATAGTAAAAATTAGAATTAAAATAAATATGGTTGTAAAAGAATAAAGGTACGGTTTGGCTACAGCGATGATCGCTCGGCGCACAAAGTCACAAAAGCGGTTTCCCAAGCCGGCGATCATCGTCCTTCGTCCACTGCCTCCTACAACAGAATCACTTTCACTTCTCAACAGCTCAGTAGCCTACTCTTTGCTTATACATGTTTGTGGGGTAAATAATAATCAGCTGATCATAGTCTGAAATAATATAACGTTGCCAGAATGACCTTAAGAAGAATTACATCAGCGTCAATATTGCTTCTTTTAGAGGAGGAACAAGAGATGATGATCGAATTAAGTATATGTACATGGAGCAAAAGAGACTCAAACTAATAGTGCTAAGCGATGTTTGTAAAGGGTAGTCCCCCCTTGAGCTACATTCTGTACCCAATAAATAACATGTACAAAACTAGGCGTACCGTACAGAAGGATGTTTTAATGCACTGATTCATAGACATCTGCTTAATGACCAAATAAAATTTAAGAAATACTTAAGGCCAGTGGCGTAACTACGGGAGTGGGGGGGGGGGGGGTTGATCAGGGGGATCAATACCCCCCGAGCCAACTAATGAAACTATTAAACTTATGAACTTTGAATAACCTTCGGATTGATGACATCTATGAATAAGGGCTATGAAGTCATCATACCGTGTGTCGATCCTAAATAGCATGTGTTAAAATACATTAACCACGTTTCTGTGACAAGCAACATGATTTATTAAAAAATAATCAGTTTATTTTGAGAAATTACAAAATACTGTCTGTATTGAAGCTATGATACTGTTTCCCAAAGAGATGAGAGCTTTATCGTTATTCTTTTGTTCGAAAAATGGCCAGCGATAATCGCTGCCGAAATCACTGCCTTCGTTTCGTATTGTAACAGGCCGTACTGTAGGAAGCGCGCGAAGGCAATCAGCTGATCGATTAAGGCGAATGTTACGAGTTGTTTTGTGAGTGTAATGCTAAGTTATTGGAAGCTTTTTGCGAATAATTGGGGTTGTTGAGTCTCAGTTATTTATTTTTAAGTATGTTAAATGCCCTTTTTCTAAATTATCGTAATTTATCACATCATGATGCACATAAATAACTGTAATTGAAATAATGAGGCTATGCCGTTTAGGTTAGGTATGCTATCTCCACGTGGAGAGTTGAGTTAATACAGAGGATATTATGTCTCCTTGAATATAATAATTGAATATTTACTGTATAGCACTGTTTTGGGTAAATACAATGTGTTGTGTGTAGAAGTGTGTGTGAAAACAAGCAAGTGTCACTATGCCAAGAAGTTGTTGTGTGCCAGGATGCAAATCCAACTACACGGTCACACCAATATTTTCATTTCCTTCCGACGAGGAAAGAGTTAATCTATGGAAGAGGAAAATACCAAGGGAAAATTTATCAGTTACTAGGAATACGGGAGTATGCATCATTCTTTTTCCTAAAGATCAAATTGAGAGAGAAATCAGAGCAACCCGTGCTGATTGTGATTCCTGCTTTTGTCTTTGTTGTTGTTGTTGTTGTTGTTCAGATTTATAGTAGTGAGTTTTATGTGATACAGAACAAGCTTACAAGTAAAAGGATAGTAACTGAGCCTGAATTTGAAGTGTTCCATGGGTAGGGAATATTGAGAATAAACTGCCTTTACAGCTTAAAATGTAGAACTAATTTGGGCGAACATATTCCTGAATAACTATAGTAGAATTCAAACAAATGTTTGTGTGGAAGAAAGTGGCTCAAAACGATCTTGAAAGGATAATGCCGGAAGTTCCAAGAAGAAAAACAGGAAAGCTGCCGTATTTATGGGCACCTAAATGTATGGAGGTAATGCTTTATATTATTATACATTTTATTTTTTGTACGTTCGTTGTTTCCATGCTTTTATTAATTCATAATAATATTTGTTAGGTGGACTCACAAGTAAGACAATCGCTATGCTTTGACCGTTTTTATCACGTTTTAAACCTACTTCTCCTGAAATTATGTCGGCCTTATTTACTATATTTCGAAAGATCACAGTGTTAAGGTTTTCGTTTGTTATATTAATGCAACAAGAGTTTAGTGCTTTTCAGTCGGTCAACACGAATGTACCCAAAAGAGATGGGTTATGCCCTAATCCTGAAATAAATTACATGAGATTAATAAAACACTAGGATGACCAGTTTCGATCGTCAAGCGATCATCATCAGATCCAATACACTTAGGCTATAAAATCTATGTTTGAAATACAGGTGAAAATATTTACAATATGTACAATTATTTAGTTGCAGTATTGGTACTGCAACTGTCAGTGTATGCTAAATGCAGTATATATGTTAGGTGAAATGCTAAATGGTGATGGCTATCCGGAGATTGTACTTTAGAGAGATTATATGGTTGTAAACTATGGTTAAACTATAAAATTTTAGGCTAACTACTTATCTGATTGTCTTCCGTACTACAGCTATTCGCAGTTTCCGTGTTCACTTGAACTCGCAGTCGACCGCACAGCGAGTTCAAGTGAACACGGAAACTGCGAATAGCTGTAGTACGGAAGACAATCAGATAAGTAGTTAGCCTAAAATTTTATAGTTTAACCATAGTTTACAACCATATAATCTCTCTAAAGTACAATCTCCGGATAGCCATCACCATTTAGCATTTCACCTAACATATATACTGCATTTAGCATACACTGACAGTTGCAGTACCAATACTGCAACTAAATAATTGTACATATTGTAAATATTTTCACCTGTATTTCAAACATAGATTTTATAGCCTAAGTGTATTGGATCTGATGATGATCGCTTGACGATCGAAACTGGTCATCCTAGTGTTTTATTAATCTCATGTAATTTATTTCAGGATTAGGGCATAACCCATCTCTTTTGGGTACATTCGTGTTGACCGACTGAAAAGCACTAAACTCTTGTTTACTAAGGCAACACTGAAAATATGGCTTCAAACACCACAATTAATGCAACATTCGTCAATATTTCTTAACTGAAATACAAGTTGTATCGCATAACTACGATGTTTGCTTGCATTGCGCGGATCTAACTGAGATTGCTGATCGCCTCTTTGGGTGACGTCACCGGAGCTACAATACGGCCTGTACATTACGAAGGCAGTGCCGAAATGCAATGAATTGACGCCAGCGCAGATCGCTGTAGGGAAACCAGTCCCATTTGTTTACATGCATTCATAAAGCAACGAAGATCGCCAGCGATGTGCGCCCGGCGATCATCGCCGTAGCCAAACCATACCTTAAGCTAATAAAATGTAAAATTATAATAATTGTATTGGCCTAATCTTAATTTTAAAATTATAAAAATAATTATGAAAATTAAAATTTTAAAAATAAATATGAACATAAAAATGTTAATTAAAACAAAAATTAGGGGCAGATGACCTTGTAGTTCCGCCCCTTAAAACAACAATAATTAACTAAAACTAAAACTGATAATCCCTCCCTATATTATTCTGCTAAGGTCCCATTCCAGTTTTGTACCGAAAATAAGGTCCCATTAACAACAACCTACACATATGGGGTACCTACAGGTTCAGCATAACCCAATGCGTAAGCGAAACGCACTCACTTACTCTTTAAATGCCTCACAATTAAATAAATACCTTAAAGCATGTATATTTACAATGGAATAATGAAAGAATGCAACACGGTAACCATGATAACAGAATCTCACAGGTCCATCTATTTCTGTAAGACGCAATGCAATTTCAATTATTACATTACTGTGAAAGTTTCCGGACGGTTATAAGGTTTTCACTGAAACAAATTAAGGTGTAAAATTCATCAATACATACAGTATAATGTGCTTAAGGGGGTCAAGGGGCACTCTACATTTTTAGCCTATTTTCAATTTTGAAAAAATAGGCTTATGAGATCACCTTTTGTCCGTGTGTGTGTGCGTGTGTGTGTGAGGAGTGGGTGTGTGTGTGTGTGTCCCCTGATAACTTCTAAACGGCTGGAGCGATTTCAATAAAACTCGGTAAGTTCATAGCCCCATTCCGGACGACCCCGACTGTGCCCTTCAAATTTTGTTACGTCTCACCAATCCAACATGGCGGCTGTGCGAAATATTTCACCAGCATTCAATATCTCCGAAACTATTCCCGATATCACCCTGGATTTTTTACGGTGATAAAGGAAACTACTAGAAGTTCAACTATGTAACTTTTGAAAAACTGGTAACTACAAAACCAACATGGCGGCTACGCAAATTTGCGACTTTTAAATAGACGTTTCTCGCGATTTAACCAACCAAACGCTATAAAACTTGGTACAGTATATGCTTATACACATTGTAATGCACCGCCATCTAACTTGGTTCAATTGTTTTCATACCCTCAAGATGGCGGATGTGCGAAATATTTCAGCAGCATTCTATATCTCTGAAACTATTAGCGGTATCAACCTGAAATTTTATACGAAGATAAAGGGCACTACTGGAAGTTCATCTATAAGACTTTCAAAAACCGGTTAACTACAAATCGAACATGGCGACCAAGCGAATTTGATAATTTTAAATATACATTTCTCGCGATTTAATGTTCCAACCGCAATGAAATCTGGTACAGAAAATGTTCATACACATTGTAATACACTGGTAACTAATTTAGTTGAATTGTTTACATAACCTCAAGATGGCGGCTTTGCGAATTTAAAAATTAAGTTTTTATTTCTTGTGTCGTAATCATGCGATCGATGTGAAAGTTTGAATAATGAACCTACGCAATAATTTTCCTTTAATGGTACAGGACTCTATGGCCTATACATTTAACAATCCAACATGGCGACCATCCGAAATATTTAGATGGCTCTGAATATCTACGAATCTATTATAGCAATCAAACTGATTATTTTAATGTTCAAAGGGGCTATGAACTTAAGTTGACCTATAGGACTTTAACTAACCTGGTGATCACAAATCCAACATGGCGGCGACGCGAAGAATAAATATTCGCATGGACGTTTCTCGCAATTTAACCATCCGAGTGCAGTGAAACTTGGTACAGTAAATTCTTATACGAATGTTAATCCACTGGCATCTAATTTATTTCAATTGTTTCCATAACCACAAGATGGCGGCTGTGCGAAATTTAAAAATCTCCTTGTTACTTCTTTTGTCCTAATCATGCGATTGAAGTTTGAATGCTACACGTACACAATAATCTTCATGTAACAGTACATAACTCTAGGACCTATTATATAAAATCCAACATGGCGACCATCCGAAATATTTAGTCGGTTCTCAATATCTACGAATCTATTACAGCAATCAAACTGAAATTTTGTGTGTAGATAGGGGCAATTAACATAAGTATGATTTATGAAAATATGCTGTATAGTTCTTCACGGAATTACTTGTTTTTCACGCAATTTTCACGTGTGAGTGTGGTACGAAAGGTCTTTTTTCACCCGACTATAAAGGGTCTCCAAACACCACATTTAAAGGCCCTTACATTAACAGTGTCTGTGATATTCCCAGAAAACTAACTTCGCTCTGATATACCTATGAAGGAATGACAAACCCCTAACCACTGCACCAGTAACTGAATTGATAAAGTCTGATTATTCATACCAAGGATAAATCAGTCATAGCATTTATGATTGAGATTTTGCTAAGTGTACTCTTTACAACTAGAATATTCGCGGGCGAAGCCGCGACGAGTGATGCTAGTATTTAATATTAGGCTAAAAATTAAATTTAAAAAAATCAAAACAAAATATCTTCAATGTAACTGCCCCATGCAGGTAAAGGGATGAACCATCCAGACCAAACATCACACAACACAAACTCTTCACACGCTCATAACGCATGAAAAATATACCCCTGAGCAGGCCTATTATATGAAGGGTTCCCTGTAAATACGTTCCAACTGGCCGAACTGTTCAGATCGAGGAGAAATATTCTCGACTTCAACTCGTGAACTTGACAAACTAATAGCATATGGTTCCTAAGTCAGCCAGACATAGGCTGCTAAAGTAGTTCATAAGGAACTGAAGCGTATCTCCAATGTTTTGTCAGTTGGAACGTTCCTAGGAACGGCCCATCACAATAGGCTGAGCAAAGTATGTAATACTGCTATAAGATCGCTAGAATTTAGTTCTCCTGGCCCATCCAACTTAAAACTGGAGCCATTCCCTTATTCACAAATAAATGGGGAACGAACATCTAACCCCTACATGAAGTAACAAGTTAAACCAAATCCTGGATTATCGTATGACTACGTTCCTTTACCTGCAGTGCTCTCTCCGCAAGAGGATTTTCCCTTAGCCCGCAAGCCCACATCTCTCCTGAACGAAGGCATCTGGATTCTGGCCGCTGCTGCATTTCCATGCTATCCATGAGAATACTCCGCGACCCACTAGAAGGTTATCGTATATTAAGCAATATCATGCGAGGCTTGGACCAGAGTGCATCGGCCTAAACCAGTTGGCAGCCCAACATCTCCAGGGTGATTATTTTTTGCTGGAGCGGGAACAACGGTCAGCTATAAATACCAGGTGTGCGCACGCCTTCAGCCAGCCAACCGCAGATTGCGCGGAGGTAGAAACCGTAACAGAGTACAATTTAATTGTAAATTCACCAGAAAATCATGTTTTAAGACCTTACCTTTCACAGAAGATGCCGAATATGTTCTCCTTCAGCTGACAGACAGGCGTTGTATCGTGTAAATAAATTAGCGTTTACACGTTGTAATTCCCTTCTGTTGTGAGGGATATCTGCTGCCGTATATTGTTCTCCGGCTCCACTAGAGTACGGGCAATTGAACTGTACACTTTGTATTTTAAATTACCCCTCAATTAAACATCAAACGGGCTAAGGCCCGTGCTTCGATTAATTACAGTAAACACGCAGGGGGGTACAGGAGTAGCTACATAATCTAACGATGTAACTTCCAAACATTTAAGATGCAAGTGTTGAGTAATGTTGGCTACTGTCGTTCGTCATCTGAGAATCTAGGCCTTATTTTTATTTTGTGCATTTCGTTTGAGCACAGCCATTAGCCCAGCCGCCTGGAGTGCAAGCGACGACAGATATCTCGCCAGTAGATGGCAGTCGGGTTTGAACTGTAGCCTACTGTCGACCAAAATATTATGTGCACTCGAGTTTGAAGGTTGATTGTGAAGTAACCAGTAGAACTACATAAAAACCAATATCATCATAATTTTCGTCGTTCTATTTTACGTCAGTTCATGTAAGTTTGGAATTTTAAATTTATATTTTAATATTTTTTATCGCAGCTGGAACACAAAAAGTTCCCGATTTTAAGCGTGTTTCAACCATGCGTCACATTTAAGAATTATTATCTCAAAAAAACCGTCATCAAATCGAATCCAAATTTTAACACAATATATATTGGAGTGTTGCATAACTGGTTTATTACAAGTGTTTAGTGCTTTTCAGTCGGTCAACACGAATGTACCCAAAAGAGATGGGTTATGCCCTAATCCTGAAATAAATTACATGAGATTAATAATGTAATGTAATTTATTTCAGGATTAGGGCATAACCCATCTCTTTTGGGTACATTCGTGTTGACCGACTGAAAAGCACTAAACACTTGTTTACTAAGGCAACACTGAAAATATGGCTTCAAACACCACACTGGTTTATTAATTTCAAACTTTTGTGTGTCCAAGAAACACAGTTGTTATCATTTTTCTAAGGTAACTTTTCCTCGAATCGGGGTGGTTGGGAAATGTAGTTCTTGGTCGCGTTGTAATCCTTACCTATACATGAAAAGGTTATGCTGTATGACTGTGAAATACGTAAATTAATTCAATTATTTTATATCGGTTTGTATTTGTACGGGAAAATAAGACATGGTTCAGCAGCTAGCCGATACAGGGAAAGCTGTAAGGCGTTGACGAGTTGGAGCCCATCAGGCGTCTTGGCGCGCCTCGCTAGGAATGTTGGGCTCCAACTCGGCAACGCTGTACCAGGCGCGGATTCAAGGGGAGGGTCACAGGGGTCATGACCCCCCTCCTCCCCCCCCCCCCACCACCACCAAACGGAGACCAAGATATTTTTCAAACTCAGAAAACCAAAAGACAATAACCAGACAAATAAAACTTAGAGGATTTTAACTGAAAAACTGTTTTTTTAAATTTTATTCAATACTGAAAATATTTTGATTGCAATTATTATGTTCTGTTAAAACTGTACATATTTACAACTTCATACCTGTTATATAAAAACGATTATTTATATAACAAAATCAACTCGTCTATTTTGTTTAGTAAATCTTGTGATTACCAAATCGATGTTTATAGAGATGACACGACGAATGTGCAGCAATGCAAGTCAGGTGAGCCTGTCTTCAGCCATGGTTGCTCTTAGCCAAGTTTTGAGGCGACGGAGAGTTGAAAATCTTCTTTCTGCATTGGCTACACTCACAGTAAATGTAATGAGGATACGAAACAGTTTATTGATGGATGGATAAATATCCTCGTCACACTCATGTATTGGTTTATTAAAAAAATGTTTGTCATATATTGTATATACACGGTAGGAATTCGGGGCTTTTTTCGCACCAAAATATTTTGCCGACGTCCAAACTGCAAGCTTGGTTGGCAATTTAAGCTGTGACTTTCTCCATTTGTCGGTACCAACTCGACTTGCCGAAACTGTAACGTAGGCTACCTTGATACTTTTCTTGAAGCTCGATGTAAAAGTCGCAAAACACGCCGTTAAAATTTGTTCGAATATTTTTGGTGCGCTAAACGCATCAAATTTCTGTCCATGTAGCTTGCAAAAACATTGGTCTGGTTTTGTACGTTAGGGTATTTTGTGATTGAGTTTTTAGTGATACCATTTTTCTTAACAATTTCTATTCTCTGACCCCCTCCAAAGGCAAACTCTAGATCCGCGCCTGCGCTGTACAGCTTTCCCTGTATCGGTTAGCTGCTGAACCATGTCTTATGTTCCCGTACAAATACTAACCGATATAAGATAAGTGAATTAATTTACGTATTTCACAAGCATACATCATAACCTTTTGATGTATAGGTAAGGATTACAACGCGACCAAGAACTACATTTTTCAACCACCCCGAGCCGAGAAAAAGTTACCATACAAAAATGATAACAACTTTGTTTCTTGGACACACAAAAATTTCAAATTAATAAACCAGTTATACAACATTCCAATGTATATTGAGTTAAAATTTGGATTCCATCGGATGACGGGTTTTTGAGATAATTCTTAAATGTGGGAGACCAAAACAGCGCTGGCATGATACGATAAATGCCGATATGGAGGTGTTCAGCCTTACACCTTATGATGCTCGCGATCGTAACAAGTGGCGAGCCAAGATCCGGACAGCGGACCCTGTACCTGCGGGAAAACGCTAAGTAGTAGTAGTAGAAGAAGAAGAATTCTTAAATGGGACGCATGATTGAAGCACGCTTAAAAACGGGCACTTTTTGTGTTCCAACTGCGATGAAAAATATTAAAATATAAATTAAAAATTCCAAACTTATATGAACTAACCTAAAATAGAACGACGAAAATGATGATGTTATTGGATTTTATGTAGGTCTATTGGTTACTTCACAAACAACCTTCAAACTCGAGTACTAGGTCTAGTAGTATTAATATTGCAGTTGTTGCTGCTGCTGGTGACAACCGTAAGTATTGGTCTGATCACCTATGTTATTGTTGTGACAGTGATTGGTGGGTGCCCCGGCACTTGAACCCACTAATTCCATATTCACGATGGCCTCGGTCAGTGCCGAACGAACTTCGGATCTGTTAATTATTTTAGGGGCTTTGCGACATTGTGTACTTGGGTGTGTGTGTGGAATTTTGTCTGATGACCTTTGTTATTGTCATGGCTGTATTAGTGTGTGGATTATAATTCAGGTTATTGTTTATTTATCGTATGGCTTTTAGTGCCGGGAGTGTCCGAGGACATGTTCGGCTAGCCAGAGGCTGTAGCTGCTTCAGGCGGACACACATAGAGTGAGCTACAAGTTCCGTTCAATTTCAAGTAGTTCCAACTTTCGCCACCAGATGTCACTGATACCTAGTGGTGAACGTTGGGACATTGATAGAGCGTTCCAACGAAATCTAACCTAGAAATTTAGCTTCACACAAGGATCTTTTACATGCCATAAATCTATGACATGGGACCGCCGGCTTTACTTCCCCTCCGAAGGAAGGTATACTGAAGGATTTTAACGCTCTTAAAAATTCCGACGACTTCGGCCGGGTTTGAACCCACGATCTTGGGCACAGCAGCTCAACATGCTACTAACTACGCCACCAAAGGTGAGGATTGGGAAGGTGGCGACCGTGGGCTCACGTCCAAAAATTTCTAGTCATAAGCGCTTATCCCCCCCCCCCCCCCCTCCAATGACAACACAGTCAATGAAGGGCCCTGGCCTACCAAGCGACCTCTGCCCAGTCATTCAGCCTACAGATTGCGGGGTGACGCGTCGTCAGCGCGTCGGGTCCCCTCAGCCGTTAATCTTTGTTTTCATGACCGGGGTGCTGCACTATCATAGCTCCTCAATTTTGTCCTCACGAGGCTGAGTGCATCCCGTTCCAGTCCTCACGTCAGTTTTTAAAATTCCTGATGGGACCGGGATTCGAACCCGGCCTCCCCAGGTGAGAGGCGGGCGCGCTACCCCAACACTATGGTGCCGGCCATAAGCGCTCCCGGGGAAAGTCAAAACCTACATACCTACGCTAGAATCTTCGTAAACATTATTGTACATGTTAACTATCAATAAGCTCATATTATGATTTTTTTTTTTCACGTGAAATATTTGTCTTTTAACTTTTAACTGAGGCTTTCACTGGAATTTGCTTTTAAAAATATCAAAATCGCTTATGCACCAATGGATTTCTAAGAATAACAGGAAGTGTTCGGTCTTACCTCACTGATCCCGTCAGTCTCATTAGTGGAGTGAAGATGCCACACATTATTGTTTAGTAAAATGTCTTCAGGTCATGGCTCAAACGTCATTACAATTTTTCCTGGTCAAACATAAAGCCAGGGAAATCTTCAAGTACCGTACGGTATGCAGGTTACGTATCACACACGTCGTGAGCAGAGTGGTAGAATTCCATTCTCTGCCCAGGGAAGCTCAACTGGTGAGATGCATGGCATCCACGGGTCCCCGAGTTGAACTTGACATGAATTTCATATATCCGTGCTAGTCTCCTAGGGCGTTGAGGTACGTTCCAAGATTGCAATTGGGAAGTCCGGAGATCGGAGGTTCGTTGACAGCGGTCATCTTCAATGTGGTTTCCCCCATAGATTGTAGTCTACCTTATTTCAAGTCCCGGGGCGCCTATTCGACTCCTGGAAAATAATAATAGGAGTTACACACCACCCACAGAAGCACAAATCCAACACATACCCAAGTCAGCAAATGAATTACCAACAGCTGATCTCTCTTCGTCACTTGTGTTCTCTTACTTTACGAAGGCGAAAGCGTACCTATCAGTTACTTCATCTTCTCTATCCTGACACACTCATCCCTCAGGGGTTAATGGCCTTGCTGTTCCACACCTTGAAACAACAATATAAATAACTCTCATCCTCCCAGAGATCGGCAAGCTTGGCAGCTCCAGGGTCATCCACAAACTAGCAGTGGGTATGGATGTACAATTAATTTATTATTCAGGTAGCTCGCGATCAAGACAATGTGGACGATGCATTATTGCTGATAATTGGTCTATTCTATTACAGCAATCGCGGCTACAGGTGGGTCCATTCTAATTCTGAAAATTCTGATACATAGGCTACAGTATATTGATATGAGCAGCAAAGTGGGAATTTTATAGAGTTGTGAAAGTCTGCAGGGTACGATGTTACATTATGTGAACACATTTTAAAATTACGTTTTCGGTGTTGCCATCTCATGCTGAGACATATCGATTTTGTTGTCCGGATACTCGCGATCACGCCACATACAGTTGCCCATTGGAAAAAATGGTTTTGCCTAAATATACACCTGCTGCTGTTAAGTGTGTGTCATTGCGCTTTGTTAATAGAAATTGCGAATATTGTTTGAAGAGGGAACTGCACTCTTGCACACTGGAATGGCAAATCTATCGGAATATGGGGAATTAAAAGTATTTTTCCTTAAGCTATTCTGGGTGTAATTTTGCCACACTTATTGATGATTTGAACGTCAACATGTCGCTATTAATAGACCTATAGTAAAATATCTCTCACCTTGGCCGCTGATGTACATTATGCAGTCTCTTCCAGTGTTACATCCCAGGGATTGAAATTCTCCAACAACCCTTTAGCCTCACATGCCTCTCTAAGTAATTAAAATTCCTGATTGTTGTTGGTTGAGTCTTCAGTTTTTTGATTGGTTTGATGCAGCCCTCCGTGCCTCCCTCTCTTGAGCTAATCGTTCCATCTCTACATAGCCACCACACCCTACATCCAAGGCAATCTGTTTAATCCTGGTCTACCCCTACAGTTCTTGTCCTCGCCCCTCCCATCCATAACTAAGCTTGCTATTCCTGGGTGTCTTAATATGTGTCCTACCAACCTATCTCTTCTCTTCATTAGCAGTCGCCAGAAACATTTCTCCTCTCCCACTCGTCTTAATACCTCTTCGTTTGTTACTCTATCTACCCATCTGATCTTCATTATTCCCCTGTAACACCACATTTCAAACGCTTCATATCTCCTCTTTTCTGCTGCACCATTAGTCCATTAGTCCAACGGTTCAGCCGGTGGTGGTGCGCTCCGCTGACTCGTATCGTTAGTTCACACGTGTATTGTCTTTCATATGGACGTGTATCTGCAAAGCTTAGACGTTAGTGTTGCACGTTTAGTGAGTATTGTGAATACTGTGATTGTTGGTCATACCTAGACACCAATTCATATTGGGCGAACGTGTGTATATCCTTAATTCGTATATGAAAAGCAGAAAGTCTTGTTCTGAAACAAGACAAAAATTTCGAATCAAGTTTCCAGGAAGACCTGTGCCTAATGCCAGTACTTATTAGTCAGGGAGTGTTGCACCATACAATGTTATTGCATCCCGTAGGTACTATACCTCTAATGTTATTGTTAATGCATTTTAGGGGCTATGGACATATTGGTCATCAACGCGTGTAATTGGATGTGTTCAGTTTGTCTGATAACCTGTGTTTCTGTGGCAGTGCGTGTAACTATTATTATTAGGGTTGGGAATGGGGTAGTTGCCCCGACACTTGAAATAAGGTACTATCCCAACATTTGCCTGGAGGGAGTGACGAAAAAACACATACAGGATAGCCAATGTCAACGTCGGTATTCGCACTTCCGATTTTCGGACTTACAACTCCCCATCGAGGTCGTGCTGATAATTTAACGCGCACTGCTACGGTGCGGGGTATAGGCTACTATACCTTTAGGGTCTAGCAACATCGTAGTCATTCAAACTTCTGAATGCAGGTGTATATAATTAGAATGTGTCTAATAACCTGTGTTAATGCGGTGTCTGTAGTAATGTGTGTATAAGTATTCGAGACTAGGATTGGGAAGGAGTTGGCTGTGGTCTCAAGATAGGTACCGTGGTTGGTTGGTTCCTCAGTTTCGTGGCTGCGATAACGCGGTCATGTAGGCCCGTGTACTTTGGGTGTGTGTAGAATCTGTCTGATAACCGGTGTTAATTGTGATGGCGGTATTAGTGTGTGTTATCTGTTTTAATGCTTGCCACGGTGGGAGAGTGGTTAACGCGTCAGTCTACTAACCCCAAGCTTGCAGGTTCGCTCCTGGCCATGGCAAGTGTTTTTTTTTTAAAGCGGCTAAAATTACGTCACGCATGTCATACGATGTTGTCATGTCAAAGAACCCATTTGAATTCAGTAGGCGGTGTTCATAATGGCAAAATTAATCTCGGGAGTTTCCGCCAACACAAAGTTCCTCATATTTCAACTAGAAAGCGCTATAGTGTTCAAGGAGCTTAGATATCAAACCTCCTTGACTTTCATAGTGCTTCAAGGAACAACGAAATTTGACATGCAAGCTACCCTGTGGGTGTCAAATAACGAAGCTCGCATCCGGCACCCGAGGCTATACAGTAGGAAATAAAGAGCGGTTCTGGGGCAGGGGCTAATGCGCAAGATGGCCGCCGCGCGCAATCACTCTATGTTATTCTTATGGAGGGGTCAGTCAGAGCTGGGGCAAGGGCTAATGCGCAAGATGGCTGCCAAGCCCTGAGACCGTGAATGACGTCACAGGGGGAGTTCGACCGTGTAGTCGCTAAATAGAATATTTATTATTATTATTATTATTATTATTATTATTATTATTATTAATTTTATTAGGTAATTATTGATTGATAGCTTGCCACGGTGGGTGAATGGTTATTGTGTCGGACTACTAACCCCAAGCTTGCAGGTTCGCTCTTGGTCGTGGTAAGTGATTTTTGAAAGTTGGCAAAAATTAAGACACGCATGTCATACGATGTAGGCATGTAAAAGAACCCAGGGAGAGGTCGGCTATGTAGTTGCTAAATGGAATATTTATTATTATTATTAGGTAATTATTGATTGATCATGTACAATCAAGACCAGCCTTATATTCCCCCACTTTATGGTGTAGTGGCTAGCATTTTTAGCTGTTACTGTGGAGGCTCGGGATCGAGCCCTGGCTCTGTCAAGAAATTTAATTCTAGGCTGAGGGTTGGAATGGGGTACACTCAACCTTGTGAGGCAAAACTGACATGAGCTGGCTTTTTGATTTATACCGCAGCCAATCTGCCTAACCCAACTTCACCTAACCTAACCTAACCTAACCAAATCCCACCTTACCCAACCTAACCTAACCTAACTTCAAAGTCAGAATGTACAATACATTTATTGTTTTTATACCCTCATAAATTAGATATAGAGAATGTCCACCACGATTTAGATCCTCAAGCACACTTTCTGACCTATCATTAAAACGTGTAGAAAGGAATGTCTGAAAATGTTCACTAACACATACAGTAGTACACGTTCACTATACATTGTGTCCACTTTTTGAATGTTAATGATACGGAAAAGAGTATGCATTGGTAATTCAGTGAGCTTTTTTTCTCTCTAATCAGCAGTTCTGCCCCCCCCCCCTAGCATTGAGAATATTTATTGTAGTAGCCTATAAAGAAACAAAAAAATCATATCTATTACAGTTTAGCTATAAGTGACCAGAACCACTATAACATTTTATTCTAATAAGGAGATTTCCATAATGATAAGAAAAAAACTTACCATAATAATGGATTGTGTGTAAGTAAACGTCTTTCGCTGCATGATGCCACTACTAAACTGATAGTCATACAACAGACAAGTGAATTCATGTTTCGCTGACGTAATCGTATGTTCCCACGCACTTCCTGTGTGTTGCACGCGCCGTAGTGGCTAAAATTTGAAACTAGATGAGATGATTTGCTGATGTAATCGTATGTTCACCTGCACGCACACGCAGGCCCCTGTGGACGGGTCCTTGTGGACGAGTCCCTGTGGACGGGTCCTTGTTGACGGGTCCTTGTTGACGGGTCCTTGCGGACGAGCCCCTGTGGACGGGTCCTTTTTGACTAATCCCTTTAGACCGGTTCCTTTTGACTGGCTCATGACCCCTAATGCTATAATGAAATTAAACGTTGTTCCACCTGATACGCAAGCAAAGAGCCGATCGCTACTATGAATTAACATTTATGTTTTTGTTTTGTTTTTACGCATGTGCACTTGGTTTTTTTGTAAGAGGGCGGGCTTTTTGAATACAGATTTATAAATGAGTTATTTATTTTTAAATTACCAAAAGATCCAAAACTAATAGGTAATTAGCTTTTTAACATTTCATGAACTAATAAGGCTATGGGACTTATATTAGAGGTCGTTGGACTTGAAGTGACATTTTGTTTTTGAATCTATTTTTTTTAAAGGGTCTAACTACACTTTTGTTAATATCTCGCTAACTAATAATCAGAGGGTCAAGTGAGGTGTCATGGGACTCAGGATGGTCAACCCTTTTCCATGACCAACGAATTTACCTAAAAGATTCAAAACAGCAAGGTCATTGACCTAAGATTTTATAAACTAATAATCAGAGAGGGTTAAGTGAGGTGTCATGGGACTCAGGATGGTTAACCCTTTTCCATGGTCAAGGAATTTACCCAAAATACCCAATACATTAAGGTCATTGACCTGAGATTTTATAAACTAATAATTGGATACGAACATGTGAGATGTTTACCATGTGTGATGAACCATAGCTAGGTAGAGAAAGAATTAGTGTAGGTGACTGACAAGTCTTTTACCATTGAAACTTGTTTTCAGATCAAACTGCTGTATAGAGAGAGTATAGGTTGCAGGTATGGGTTAATAAATGAGAAACGGTGTACGCAAACTCTGATTTATCAAGAATTAAGAGTAGACTATCTTTAATTGATTGGTTAAAGATAATAGCTAAAACACAAAAATGCTCAGTGGTTACCGAGACAAAATGGTTGCTACACACAACAAGCTTTAAATACTTGAGGCTAATAATCTATACACACACACACACACACACTCGCTTGTTGTAAACTAAACTGTGTTGCTGTCAGTGCTCAGACAGTAGGCTGATGACAAAATGCATTGCTAACAGAAATATAATCATTTCCAGTTGTCTAATGTTACCAGCTGTGTTGCAGTGGTAAGCACTTTTAGCTCTTGTACTGGTGGTCTTAACTCGATTTCCAGGTCTGAGGCCTAGAACAAGTTGAACTTAGAAACAAGGGCATAGTGGTGCAGTGGTTAAGCTGTTAGCCTTTCACTAGGGGTTCGATTTCAGGTTAATATGCATGTCATAAACATACTAAACAAAACAAAACAGAGATAACGTTTAAAACTGATTACATTTGTGTCTTTTCAAATTATTACTTGGATTACAAATACAAAGGTAAACTGGGTTTGATATACAGTTAATGCTGTCTATCACACACTAGACTGTAAGAAAGCCAAAAGAGCAAAAGGCGTAGGTAGAGCAGTGGTAAAATTGATATATGTAGAGAACTACCTGACAAAGCTATATCGCATAAACAGTGCAGGATACAATCCAGTAATCAAATTTGTATCTTGTGGAACAGAGAAATGCACTTACGTGAGAAAATGTAAGTTCATGTGTAATATGACCTAACACACAAGTGTTCACCTGTGCACATGCATGATAAGAGCTAACAAGTCACATTCTGTTTAGTTCGTACGTAACGTTAGGTTAGGGCTAATGCACACACCCTAGTACACGAGGCACATGCCATTTGAGAGCAGGTCAAAGGATCTAACTTGGTGGATGGATGTGTTCTAACGAGTCATTTGTAGTTGAAAGAGAATAATACTTGTTCTTAAGATGTTAAAACTGAGGAAATGGATGTACAGTAAGACGTCTTGTTATTTCCTGTGTCATATTACAGACATGGCAGAGAGCACACGGTTCTGTTGCTATGACTACGCTGCAGTAATTTGAAACCCTACGTGTTCATTAAGACAATGAGTGATGATTATACAAAGTTAGCAGTCATTGGATATTACACAGGTGTTCCTTCCGGTGTCATGTTGCTGACATGGCAGGGAGCGCACAGTTCTATTGATACGACTAACGCTGCAGTAATTTGAAACCCCAAGGTGTTGATCAAGACAATGGGTGATGAATATGCAAAGTCAGCAGTAATTGGATACCACACATCAACATTGACTAAATCATAAACGTGTTGTCATAACCAGCAGAAACCTCATTTAAAGATTTTAGATTTTACTTTTTAAATTTAATTTTTTTTTTTTTTTGATCTTTAGATTTTACTTTTTTACATTTTCCTAAAAGAGTAAACAACAAGGTCACATACATAATCTCATTAAACCTAACTTTACCAAACCTAACTTAAGCTAATCCAAAGGCTAATGCACATACCCAAAGCATATAAGGTACATGCAATTATTCTTATGCTAGTCTTACAGGTTACTGTACAACATGATCACTACCCCACTGGATTTTTTTTTTCATTTTGTTGTTTACACATATGCCAATTTTCCAATTCCCCATTTTCAGTTTTTTTAATATTAGTTTTAAGTTTTTCAATTTCATAATATGGAAACATGGATTTTGCATTTTTGTTGTTTACACTTTTATCAATTTTACAATTTCCCCATTTACAGTTCTTAAAATGTCAGTTTAAAGTTTTTCAATTTCATGATATAGAAACATGGATTTTCCAATTTGTTGTTTTCACATTTATTAATTTACCAAATTCCCATTTACAGTTTTTAAAATTTCAGTTTAATGTTGTTGTTTTTTTCTATTGGTCAATATGGAAATAAGGATTTTTTTCCAATTTGTGTTTTACATGTTCATTTTGCAATAGGAGTGGAGAAAGGTGGGTAGTAATTAAAAATGTGCAAGCAGTGCCCATTGTTGACAGGTCATTGTTGACTAGTCCTTTTCATACAACAGACAAGTGAGTTCATGTTTAGCATGCATTACTAAAAATGTAATACCATGCAAGTGTTTAACATGTTTACAAATTAGCTTATGTATTAGTTTATGTGTGGGGTCTTAAGTTGAGCATTTTGTATTGACTTATTTGACAAGTTATTTTTGTCATTGCATTTAGTGGATTTTTCTCTTGGTCTTGGAAAGTATATCAGTCCATTTTATCACAACATAATGCTTACTGCCATGTTTGTAAACAACAACAACACACTAAACTTTCAAAAAAAACCACTAAAGTACTCTAACGTGCCTAAGATAACTAAAGTGCCTAGTCAAGAACATTATTTTTTTTTGCAAAAAAAAAAAAAAAAGTGAATGGGGAAAGTAGACTATATGTTTAAACTAAAAAAAAATCATATAAAGTCATATGTTAGCTCTAACATCTACGTTTATTCCATTCTTAGTCGAAAAATATTATATTTTTTTAAATATTTCTAAAAAATATTTGGAAAGTAGGCTATATTTTGAAAACTACTCATTCTATAAAGTCATATATACACTCAAACCAATGGGTTTTATATCCTTAATCGTTAGAACAAAATATGGAATTATTGACATTTTTTTTTCCAAAAATGATCATTTTGAAAAAGGGGTATATATTGGAAACTAGGAATTTTACAAAAAAGTGTGTTTGACATAAATGACAGGTATTTACCACTTCTACCCACAAGCCAAGTCCCAGATCTCTGGGACAACATCCAAAAAATGTTTTTATTGTGAAAAAGGCGATATTTTCAAAACGTATCATTCTAAAAAGTCATATATAGACTCAAACAAATGTTCTTTAAGTTATTTAACGTTAAAACAAAACTTAACATTTTTTTCATTTTTTTTTCTAAAAAAGTCCAATTTTCAAAATTGTCTATGGTGGCTTATGTTGGTGGCTTATGGTGGCTTATGATGGTGGCTTATGGTGGTGGCTTATGGTGGCTTATAATGGTGGCTTATGGTGGTGGTTTCTGGTGGCTTATGGTGGCTTATGGTGGCGGCTTATGATGGTGGCTTATGATGGTGGCTTATGGTGGTGGCTTATGGTGGCTTATGGTGGTGGTTTCTGGTGGCTTATGGTGGCTTATGGTGGTGGCTTATGGTGGTGGCTTATGGTGGTGGCTTATGATGGTGGCTTATAATGGTGGCTTATGGTGGTGGCTTATGGTGGCTTATAATGGTGGCTTATGGTGGTGGCTTATGGTGGCTTATGGTGGCGGCTTATGATGGTGGCTTATGGTGGTGGCTTATGGTGGCTTATGGTGGTGGTTTCTGGTGGCTTATGGTGGTGGCTTATGATGGTGGCTTATGATGTTGGCTTATGATGGTGGTTTATGATGGTGGCTTATGGTGGTGGCCTATGGTGGGTTATGGTGGTGGCTTATAGTGGTGGCATATGTTGGTGACTTATTTTTGATGGTTTACGTTAATACCTTATTTGTAATGGCTTATTTGACAAGTTATTTTTTTGTCAATGTATTTAGAGGATTTTTCTCTTGGTCTTGGAAAGTATCTCAACCCTTTTTGTTATGGTAGCATAATGCTTACCGCCATGTTTGTAAGCAAAAACAACACACTAAAATTCCAAGAATCCAAAGTACTCTAAGGTTAATGATTGTCTCTCAACTCCTTTCAACGACTAGTCAAAATCATTATATATATTTTTAAAAATTTTCAAAAAAAGGTAAATTGGGGAAGTAGGCTATATGTTTAAACTAAAAATCATATCAAATCATATGCTAACTCTAACACCTACGTCTATCCAACTCTCATTCAAAAATATAATATTCTTCAAATTTTTTACAAAACAATATTTGGAAAGTAGGCCATATTTTGAAAACTAATCATCCTATAAAGTCATATATAGACTCAAACCAATGGCTTTTATATCTTTAATCGTAAGAACAAAATATGGAATTTTTGACATTTTTTCAAAAATGTTCATTTTAAAACGGGGGTATATTTTAGAAACTAGGAATTTTACAAAAAAAGTTTGTTTAACGTAAATGACAGGTATTTACCCCCACTATCCACAAACCAAGTCTCAAGTCTCGGGGACAAAATCCAAAAAGTTCAATTTGAAAAGTATGCGATATTTTGAAAACTAATCATCCTAAAAAGTCATATATAGACTCAAACCAATGGCTTTTATGTCCTTAATTGGTAGAACAAAACTTGTCATTTTTTTCAGTTTTTCCAAAAAAGTCCAATTTTCAAAATTGTCTATATTTTGGGAACTAAGAATTTTACAAAAAAGTTTGTTTAACGTAAATGAAAGGTCTTTACCCCCTCTACCCCAAAAAATACATATCAGGTCCCTAGGACAAAAACTGTGCAGTAGTGTGTTTTGATCGGTTCAAAACCCACCTTCACCTCCCCACCTCCAAGATGGCGGCCGTAGCTTAACTTAACCTAGCCTAACCTAACAAGATGGCGGCCGTAGCTTAACTTAACCTAGCCTAACCTAACAAAATGGCGGCCGTAGCTTAACATAACCTAGCCTAACCTAACCTAACCTGACCTACGAGGTGTGATCAAAAAGTTCCAAAAATTTGGCTGCAACTTAACCAAACCTAGCCTAGCCTAACCTAACCTAACCTAACCTACAAGGTGTGATCAAAAAGTTCCAAAAATGGCGGCCGTAGCTTTACTTAACCTAACCTAACTTAACCTAAACCTACGAGGTGTGATCAAAAATTTTTCAAAATAGTGGTCATAGCTTAACTGAACCTTGTCTAACCTAACCTAACCTAACCTAAACCTACGAAGTGTGGTCATAAAGTTCCAAGATGGAGGCCGTAGCCTAACCTAACCTAACCTAACCTACGAGGTGTGATCAAAAAGTTCCAAAAATGGCTGCCGTAGCTTAACTTAACCTTTGAGTCATTTTTTTTAACGGGTCCCGGAGGACGGGTCCTTGTTGACGGGTCCCTGTGGCGGGTCCCCTTTGACATAATTTGGATAAAATGCAAGGGCCAGTCCATAGGGATTAGTCCAAAGGACCCGCCACAGGGACCCGTCAACAAGGACCCGTCCTCCGGGACCCGTTAAAAAATGACTCAAAGGTTATGTTAAGCTACGGCAGCCATTTTTGGAACTTTTTGATCACACCTCGTAGGTTAGGTTAGGTTAGGTTAGGCTACGGCCTCCATCTTGGAACTTTATGACCACACTTCGTAGGTTTAGGTTAGGTTAGGTTAGGTTAGACAAGGTTCAGTTAAGCTATGACCACTATTTTGAAAAATTTTTGATCACACCTCGTAGGTTTAGGTTAAGTTAGGTTAGGTTAAGTGAAGCTACGGCCGCCATTTTTGGAACTTTTTGATCACACCTTGTAGGTTAGGTTAGGTTAGGTTAGGCTAGGCTAGGTTTGGTTAAGTTGCAGCCAAGTTTTTGGAACTTTTTGATCACACCTCGTAGGTCAGGTTAGGTTAGGTTAGGCTAGGTTATGTTAAGCTACGGCCGCCATTTTGTTAGGTTAGGCTAGGTTAAGTTAAGCTACGGCCGCCATCTTGTTAGGTTAGGCTAGGTTAAGTTAAGCTACGGCCGCCATCTTGGAGGTGGGGAGGTGGAGGTGGGTTTTGAACCGATCAAAACACACTACTGCACAGTTTTTGTCCTAGGGACCTGATATGTATTTTTTGGGGTAGAGGGGGTAAAGACCTTTCATTTACGTTAAACAAACTTTTTTGTAAAATTCTTAGTTCCCAAAATATAGACAATTTTGAAAATTGGACTTTTTTGGAAAAACTGAAAAAAATGACAAGTTTTGTTCTACCAATTAAGGACATAAAAGCCATTGGTTTGAGTCTATATATGACTTTTTAGGATGATTAGTTTTCAAAATATCGCATACTTTTCAAATTGAACTTTTTGGATTTTGTCCCAGAGACTTGAGACTTGGTTTGTGGATAGTGGGGGTAAATACCTGTCATTTACGTTAAACAAACTTTTTTTGTAAAATTCCTAGTTTCTAAAATATACCCCCGTTTTAAAATGAACATTTTTGAAAAAAATGTCAAAAATTCCATATTTTGTTCTTACGATTAAAGATATAAAAGCCATTGGTTTGAGTCTATATATGACTTTATAGGATGATTAGTTTTCAAAATATGGCCTACTTTCCAAATATTGTTTTGTAAAAAATTTGAAGAATATTATATTTTTGAATGAGAGTTGGATAGACGTAGGTGTTAGAGTTAGCATATGATTTGATATGATTTTTAGTTTAAACATATAGCCTACTTCCCCAATTTACCTTTTTTTGAAAATTTTTAAAAATATATATAATGTTTTTGACTAGTCGTTGAAAGGAGTTGAGAGACAATCATTAACCTTAGAGTACTTTGGATTCTTGGAATTTTAGTGTGTTGTTTTTGCTTACAAACATGGCGGTAAGCATTATGCTACCATAACAAAAAGGGTTGAGATACTTTCCAAGACCAAGAGAAAAATCCTCTAAATACATTGACAAAAAAATAACTTGTCAAATAAGCCATTACAAATAAGGTATTAACGTAAACCATCAAAAATAAGTCACCAACATATGCCACCACTATAAGCCACCACCATAACCCACCATAGGCCACCACCATAAGCCACCATCATAAACCACCATCATAAGCCAACATCATAAGCCACCATCATAAGCCACCAGAAACCACCACCATAAGCCACCATAAGCCACCACCATAAGCCACCATCATAAGCCGCCACCATAAGCCACCATAAGCCACCACCATAAGCCACCATAAGCCACCACCATAAGCCACCATTATAAGCCACCATCATAAGCCACCACCATAAGCCACCATAAGCCACCAGAAACCACCACCATAAGCCACCATAAGCCACCACCATAAGCCACCATCATAAGCCACCATCATAAGCCGCCACCATAAGCCACCATAAGCCACCAGAAACCACCACCATAAGCCACCATTATAAGCCACCATAAGCCACCACCATAAGCCACCATCATAAGCCACCATAAACCACCATCATAAGCCGCCACCATAAGCCACCATAAGCCACCAACATAAGCCACCATAGACAATTTTGAAAATTGGACTTTTTTAGAAAAAAAAATGAAAAAAATGTTAAGTTTTGTTTTAACGTTAAATAACTTAAAGAACATTTGTTTGAGTCTATATATGACTTTTTAGAATGATACGTTTTGAAAATATCGCCTTTTTCACAATAAAAACATTTTTTGGATGTTGTCCCAGAGATCTGGGACTTGGCTTGTGGGTAGAAGTGGTAAATACCTGTCATTTATGTCAAACACACTTTTTTGTAAAATTCCTAGTTTCCAATATATACCCCTTTTTCAAAATGATCATTTTTGGAAAAAAAAATGTCAATAATTCCATATTTTGTTCTAACGATTAAGGATATAAAACCCATTGGTTTGAGTGTATATATGACTTTATAGAATGAGTAGTTTTCAAAATATAGCCTACTTTCCAAATATTTTTTAGAAATATTTAAAAAAATATAATATTTTTCGACTAAGAATGGAATAAACGTAGATGTTAGAGCTAACATATGACTTTATATGATTTTTTTTAGTTTAAACATATAGTCTACTTTCCCCATTCACTTTTTTTTTTTTTTTGCAAAAAAAAATAATGTTCTTGACTAGGCACTTTAGTTATCTTAGGCACGTTAGAGTACTTTAGTGGTTTTTTTTGAAAGTTTAGTGTGTTGTTGTTGCTTACAAACATGGCAGTAAGCATTATGTTGTGATAAAATGGACTGATATACTTTCCAAGACCAAGAGAAAAATCCACTAAATGCAATGACAAAAATAACTTGTCAAATAAGTCAATACAAAATGCTCAACTTAAGACCCCACACATAAACTAATACATAAGCTAATTTGTAAACATGTTAAACACTTGCATGGTATTACATTTTTAGTAATGCATGCTAAACATGAACTCACTTGTCTGTTGTATGAAAAGGACTAGTCAACAATGACCTGTCAACAATGGGCACTGCTTGCACATTTTTAATTACTACCCACCTTTCTCCACTCCTATTGCAAAATGAACATGTAAAACACAAATTGGAAAAAAATCCTTATTTCCATATTGACCAATAGAAAAAAAAAACAACAACATTAAACTGAAATTTTAAAAACTGTAAATGGGAATTTGGTAAATTAATAAATGTGAAAACAACAAATTGGAAAATCCGTGTTTCTATATCATGAAATTGAAAAACTTTAAACTGACATTTTAAGAACTGTAAATGGGGAAATTGTAAAATTGATAAAAGTGTAAACAACAAAAATGCAAAATCCATGTTTCCATATTATGAAATTGAAAAACTTAAAACTAATATTAAAAAAACTGAAAATGGGGAATTGGAAAATTGGCATATGTGTAAACAACAAAATGAAAAAAAAATCCAGTGGGGTAGTGATCATGTTGTACAGTAACCTGTAAGACTAGCATAAGAATAATTGCATGTACCTTATATGCTTTGGGTATGTGCATTAGCCTTTGGATTAGCTTAAGTTAGGTTTGGTAAAGTTAGGTTTAATGAGATTATGTATGTGACCTTGTTGTTTACTCTTTTAGGAAAATGTAAAAAAGTAAAATCTAAAGATCAAAAAAAAACAAAAAAACTTAAATTTAAAATGTAAAATCTAAAATCTTTAAATGAGGTTTCTGCTGGTTATGACAACACGTTTATGATTTAGTCAATGTTGATGTGTGGTATCCAATTACTGCTGACTTTGCATATTCATCACCCATTGTCTTGATCAACACCTTGGGGTTTCAAATTACTGCAGCGTTAGTCGTATCAATAGAACTGTGCGCTCCCTGCCATGTCAGCAACATGACACCGGAAGGAACACCTGTGTAATATCCAATGACTGCTAACTTTGTATAATCATCACTCATTGTCTTAATGAACACGTAGGGTTTCAAATTACTGCAGCGTAGTCATAGCAACAGAACCGTGTGCTCTCTGCCATGTCTGTAATATGACACAGGAAATAACAAGACGTCTTACTGTACATCCATTTCCTCAGTTTTAACATCTTAAGAACAAGTATTATTCTCTTTCAACTACAAATGACTCGTTAGAACACATCCATCCACCAAGTTAGATCCTTTGACCTGCTCTCAAATGGCATGTGCCTCGTGTACTAGGGTGTGTGCATTAGCCCTAACCTAACGTTACGTACGAACTAAACAGAATGTGACTTGTTAGCTCTTATCATGCATGTGCACAGGTGAACACTTGTGTGTTAGGTCATATTACACATGAACTTACATTTTCTCACGTAAGTGCATTTCTCTGTTCCACAAGATACAAATTTGATTACTGGATTGTATCCTGCACTGTTTATGCGATATAGCTTTGTCAGGTAGTTCTCTACATATATCAATTTTACCACTGCTCTACCTACGCCTTTTGCTCTTTTGGCTTTCTTACAGTCTAGTGTGTGATAGACAGCATTAACTGTATATCAAACCCAGTTTACCTTTGTATTTGTAATCCAAGTAATAATTTGAAAAGACACAAATGTAATCAGTTTTAAACGTTATCTCTGTTTTGTTTTGTTTAGTATGTTTATGACATGCATATTAACCTGAAATCGAACCCCTAGTGAAAGGCTAACAGCTTAACCACTGCACCACTATGCCCTTGTTTCTAAGTTCAACTTGTTCTAGGCCTCAGACCTGGAAATCGAGTTAAGACCACCAGTACAAGAGCTAAAAGTGCTTACCACTGCAACACAGCTGGTAACATTAGACAACTGGAAATGATTATATTTCTGTTAGCAATGCATTTTGTCATCAGCCTACTGTCTGAGCACTGACAGCAACACAGTTTAGTTTACAACAAGCGAGTGTGTGTGTGTGTGTGTGTGTGTATAGATTATTAGCCTCAAGTATTTAAAGCTTGTTGTGTGTAGCAACCATTTTGTCTCGGTAACCACTGAGCATTTTTGTGTTTTAGCTATTATCTTTAACCAATCAATTAAAGATAGTCTACTCTTAATTCTTGATAAATCAGAGTTTGCGTACACCGTTTCTCATTTATTAACCCATACCTGCAACCTATACTCTCTCTATACAGCAGTTTGATCTGAAAACAAGTTTCAATGGTAAAAGACTTGTCAGTCACCTACACTAATTCTTTCTATACCTAGCTATGGTTCATCACACATGGTAAACATCTCACATGTTCGTATCCAATTATTAGTTTATAAAATCTCAGGTCAATGACCTTAATGTATTGGGTATTTTGGGTAAATTCCTTGACCATGGAAAAGGGTTAACCATCCTGAGTCCCATGACACCTCACTTAACCCTCTCTGATTATTAGTTTATAAAATCTTAGGTCAATGACCTTGCTGTTTTGAATCTTTTAGGTAAATTCGTTGGTCATGGAAAAGGGTTGACCATCCTGAGTCCCATGACACCTCACTTGACCCTCTCTGATTATTAGTTAGCGAGATATTAACAAAAGTGTAGTTAGACCCTTTAAAAAAAATAGATTCAAAAACAAAATGTCACTTCAAGTCCAACGACCTCTAATAAAAGTCCCATAGCCTTATTAGTTCATGAAATGTTAAAAAGCTAATTACCTATTAGTTTTGGATCTTTTGGTAATTTAAAAATAAATAACTCATTTATAAATCTGTATTCAAAAAGCCCGCCCTCTTACAAAAAAAACAAGTGCACATGCGTAAAAACAAAACAAAAACATAAATGTTAATTCATAGTAGCGATCGGCTCTTTGCTTGCGTATCAGGTGGAACAACGTTTAATTTCATTATAGCATTAGGGGTCATGAGCCAGTCAAAAGGAACCGGTCTAAAGGGATTAGTCAAAAAGGACCCGTCCACAGGGGCTCGTCCGCAAGGACCCGTCAACAAGGACCCGTCAACAAGGACCCGTCCACAGGGACTCGTCCACAAGGACCCGTCCACAGGGGCCTGCGTGTGCGTGCAGGTGAACATACGATTACATCAGCAAATCATCTCATCTAGTTTCAAATTTTAGCCACTACGGCGCGTGCAACACACAGGAAGTGCGTGGGAACATACGATTACGTCAGCGAAACATGAATTCACTTGTCTGTTGTATGACTATCAGTTTAGTAGTGGCATCATGCAGCGAAAGACGTTTACTTACACACAATCCATTATTATGGTAAGTTTTTTTCTTATCATTATGGAAATCTCCTTATTAGAATAAAATGTTATAGTGGTTCTGGTCACTTATAGCTAAACTGTAATAGATATGATTTTTTTGTTTCTTTATAGGCTACTACAATAAATATTCTCAATGCTAGGGGGGGGGGGGGGGGACAGAACTGCTGATTAGAGAGAAAAAAAGCTCACTGAATTACCAATGCATACTCTTTTCCGTATCATTAACATTCAAAAAGTGGACACAATGTATAGTGAACGTGTACTACTGTATGTGTTAGTGAACATTTTCAGACATTCCTTTCTACACGTTTTAATGATAGGTCAGAAAGTGTGCTTGAGGATCTAAATCGTGGTGGACATTCTCTATATCTAATTTATGAGGGTATAAAAACAATAAATGTATTGTACATTCTGACTTTGAAGTTAGGTTAGGTTAGGTTGGGTAAGGCTGGATTTGGTTAGGTTAGGTTAGGTTAGGTGAAGTTGGGTTAGGCAGATTGGCTGCGGTATAAATCAAAAAGCCAGCTCATGTCAGTTTTGCCTCACAAGGTTGAGTGTACCCCATTCCAACCCTCAGCCTAGAATTAAATTTCTTGACAGAGCCAGGGCTCGATCCCGAGCCTCCACAGTAACAGCTAAAAATGCTAGCCACTACACCATAAAGTGGGGGAATATAAGGCTGGTCTTGATTGTACATGATCAATCAATAATTACCTAATAATAATAATAAATATTCCATTTAGCAACTACATAGCCGACCTCTCCCTGGGTTCTTTTACATGCCTACATCGTATGACATGCGTGTCTTAATTTTTGCCAACTTTCAAAAATCACTTACCACGACCAAGAGCGAACCTGCAAGCTTGGGGTTAGTAGTCCGACACAATAACCATTCACCCACCGTGGCAAGCTATCAATCAATAATTACCTAATAAAATTAATAATAATAATAATAATAATAATAAATATTCTATTTAGCGACTACACGGTCGAACTCCCCCTGTGTCGTCATTCACGGTCTCAGGGCTTGGCAGCCATCTTGCGCATTAGCCCTTGCCCCAGCTCTGACTGACCCCTCCATAAGAATAACATAGAGTGATTGCGCGCGGCGGCCATCTTGCGCATTAGCCCCTGCCCCAGAACCGCTCTTTATTTCCTACTCTATACGATATTATTATAATTATCTGTTTTTAATTCAAGCAAGGACTGCAGACAATCTATAGTTCAAAATTTTGCTAACAAACGCCACCGTCAACAACCAACTAGTTCTGAACTTGGTTATTAGATGCCACCGCTGTCGACTCCTGGCGACGTACGTTCGAACCTAAGAGCGTTAGTCAAATCTAACCTATAATTTAGCTTCTCACAAGTGTAATTAGTGGAAGGTTTTTTATCATGCCATAAATCTATGACATGGGACCACCGGCTTTACTTCCCCTCAGAAGGAAGGCATACTGAGGGATTTTTATCGCTCTTAAAAATCCAACGACATCGGCCGGGTTTGAACCCACGACCTTGGGCATAGAAGCTCAGCAAGCTACCAACTATACCACCAAAGCCACTAACATACTAGATGATAGCTATTTTTGAGAGGTATATTCCCCCCCCCCCCCCCCTGAAAAGTTTGGCTTGACATCCCTCCATCCTAGGGGTGGATTTAGCATCTGTCAGTAGCCTATACAAAGCAATCTGTACTTAAACCTCCCCCAAAATTATTATCCTAGCTGACTGCCAATTTTATAGACATTCTTTCTTAAATTCAAACTCTGTGGTGATAATTAATTATTCCTTGAAAACTTATTCAATTTTTGAATTTAAAAGGTTTATTCTGGTCAATATTGATAAACTAATTCACTAATAAATAGGTTAAAAGTTCAGCGTTGCTGATATGGAGCCCATCACTATCGAGCGAGGCGTGCCATGAAGCGTGATGGAGCCCACCTTGGCAACGCTGTAAGCTTTCACCGGAGCGGCTAACTGGTGAACCATGTCTTAATTCCCCATACAAATACAAATACAAACCGATATAAAATAAGTGAATTAATTTACGTATTTCACAGTCATACAGCATAACTTTATGATCAATAAGGATTACAACGCAACCAAGAACTACATTTTCCAACGACTCCGAGCCGAGAAAAAGTTACCTTACAAAAATGATAACAACTTTCGTTCTTGAACACACAAAATTTTGAAATTAATAAACCAGTTATACAACATTCCAATGTATATTGTGTTAATGATGATGATGATAATTGTTGTTTTAAGGGGCCTAACATCGAGGTTATCGGCCCCCATATATTGTGATAAAATTTGGATTCGATCTGATGACGGGTTTGTGAGATAATAATTCATAAATGTGACGCATGGTTGAAACATGCTTAAAAACGGGCACTTTTTGTGTTCCAACTGCGATAAAAAATATTAAAATATAAATTAAAAACCCCACCCTACATGAACTAACGTAAAATGGAACGACGAAAATGTTGATGTTATTGGATTTTATGTAGGTCAACTGGTTACTTCACAAACAACCTTCAAACTCGAGTACACATTATATTTTGGTCGACAGTAGTCCTTTCTTCCCACCATCTATCCGCTGTCACTCTAGTCCAGTCCTCGCCTCTCTTCTTGACACATTCCTCCACTCCTTTCAGCCATCTATCTCTTGGTCTTCTGCTTGGTCGTTTCTTCCGCATCTGCATCTCATGTATCCTCTTGGGAATCTTCTTCTCTTCCATTCTCTTTAAGTGTCCATATCACCTCAGTCTTGATGTCTCAATCCTATCTTGCAAGGGCTCCTCTTTCACTATTTCCCTGACCTTTTCATTCCTCACCCTGTCTCTTCTTGTTACTCCGATCCTACTTCGCAGGTACTTCATTTCACTTGCCTGTATTCTGCTTATGTCTCTTTTCTTCATTATCCACGTTTCTGATGCCTAGGTCAGTATCGGGATGTAGTAGCTTCTGTATAACACTTCCTTGCTTTTTTGTGGGACATCTTTATTCCACACTAAGCTCCTAATGCTTCTGCCTGTCTGCCACGTTCCGTAATCTCTTTGTCATTTCTCCCATTTTCCTCCACTATACTTCCCAAGTACTTGAGACTTTCCACCTTCTTCAGCTGTCCACCTCCAAGTGTTATCCCACTCATTGGTCTGTCCTTCTTCCTGGTCGTTAACAGGATCACACATTTACTGATGTTGAACTTCCATCCATACTCTCCATGTTAAATAAATTGATTTTTTAAATTCTGCAATGTTAGAAAAAGTTCTAGTAATTTAATGATCCAGCTGGTCAATACTTAAACATGTACGTAAGTAGGGGGGTGATGATGGTTCTAACGAGTGTCATGGCCGCCGCGTGAGTCCAAGCCAATATCTCGTGATCCCATGGTCGTATTTTAACAAATGACGTGTCATTGGACTCGGGCTGACGTTCTCTTTGCTATGGACTACTCGTTATATTTTTGAATTTTTTTTTGAAAATTTTTGTTTTCGAAAGTTGGTGATAGTTTGAAAACCAAAGATGATAGAACGTTGTGCCATGGCCCAAACGAATGGTCATTATGACATTTATTTTCTATAATGAAACTTTTTTACTTTTTATGTTTTTTTGAAGAAACTCGAATTTTGAAAATCCTATATTTTGGAAACTAGGGACTCTACAAAAACGTTTATTTGACATAAATGAAAGGTCCCTATGCCCTCTACCCCCAAAATAAATGTCAAGTCTCTAGAGAAAAAATTTGTGTTTTGTAAGTAGTGTGGTAAGGACAGAGCTGTCCACTAACTTATTGAACCCTCCTCGTATTTGCCCCGAAGCTGATATCTCGCTAACCAATCATGGGATTTGAACATACAGGGTGTCCTAGCACTCGTAATGATGCCTCCTACTTTCCTATAGGCCTCTTTATTTAATTAAACGACCAAAACTAAAAGGTCATGTGCTTTTAATATCTCGCGATCCAATCATGCTAGAGGTGTGTTCGACAGGTCCAAAGACTCGGGCTGACGTCCTCTTTACTATAGACCACTCGGTATAATTTTTAATAAAATTGGAAACTCGATTTTGGGGTAAACAAGTGTTTTTTGTGATTTTTGCCGATATCTCACAAACCAATAATGCTATAGACGTGTACGAGGTGTCCTAGGACTCGGGCTAACGCCCCCTTTCAAATGTGGTAGATATTTTTTTCCAAAAATAATTCACAAAGGGCCTAACGCCATACATGTTGAAAAAACCTGTTTTTTTCTTTACCTGTTTATAATGTTTATGAAGCGTGGTGGTTGAGAGAGACGATACTGCTGGGTGTGTGTTTCAACGAACTTGTCGCTGACCACGGTGGCTGTGTTCAATAGATCAATCGCTATTTCGACGGGTCGGTTTATGACAGAGCGAGCGTGCGTTTTCTGATATTTTACCTTTAACGTGTAAACGGTGATGAGAACTTGGTTCTATGTTGGTCGAAGCGAGTAGAGAAAACAAACTTGCCGACGAGCAGGAGGTGAATGTCATTTGAGCTTATTGGAAGGCACTGATCTGCCTTGACAACAGGTGCAATGGAAAAATGACCATGACGCTTGAAGGTGAAATAATCTGACCATCGTGGTGGCAGGGAAGAGCGAAAGGCATGTGAACATGTGTGAAACCACATGCACGCTAAACCAGTGACATCCTGTCTTGCTTCGTACGTGACAAAATGCAAGTCCATGTGAAATTTGATCTGCCACAGGTGTTCGCTTGGGATGTTAGCTGTCCACGTGCGCGATAACTGTTAACAAGTTACATCCTGTTTTGCTTCGTACGTGACAAAATGCAAATTGACATGAAATTTGATCTGGCACAGGTGTTCGCCTGGGACGTTAGCTGTCCACGTGCCTGATAACTGAATCTTCAAAGCGTGGGAATCGCTGAATCAGTAAAAAGTATGATGCAACTTGTGGGAATGATGTCACAACCAATAGATAGGCAAGAGCTGCGAACAGCAGTGGTGGGTGGTGGAGGGGGGGGGGGGAGGGGTAATGTATGAGAGAACACAGGAGGAAAGGGAAAGACAAACATGTATGAACATGCATGAAGCGCGGAGCGCTGTACACATAGCGCTATAGGTGGTGTACAACATGTGTGAATAAATGAAAAGTACACAGGTTCACACAACATGTAATTTATTGATCCATGAATTAAACGTAGAGTTAAACCCTAACCATTTAACGTAGAGTTTATTTCCTTTTTGTTTCAACACTTTTTCCACAAGATAATGCTGAGGAAATGCTGTTTTCTGAAGTTCATGGAGATAAAATCTACCTTTTATGGGTTGATGGTTAAGGTCCTCGAGTAAATAGGTGACTGGACTGTCCATGTTGACTCGACGAATTCGAAATAGTTCAGTCCCCCACTGAGGCGTGTAGCCCTTATTGAAGGCAGACTTAAATTTGCTCACACGAACAAAATCCCCAAAGTTCAGTCGGTGACGTTTAGGATCGGCTGTTTTTATGGGGTTAAACAGTTTATCCAATCGCTGAATATTTTTAGTTACGAGACGTGGCTTGGTCCCAATCGTTCTATGTTTGGTGTCATTGTAACGTGATACTAGCTCAGGTAACATGTCCAACCAGCGATACGTGCCCTGAGCGGTAAACGCTTTCCACATATGGGTTTTCAATGTTCGGTTGAACCGTTCGACCACACTGGCTTTGAGGTTGCTGTACGTGGTGTAATGGTGAATATCCTTAGATTTGAGAAAACTGGAGAAATCCTTGTTGAAAAATTCTTTCCCCTGGTCAGTTTGTAGCAACTGAGGTTGACGTTTGGAGTGTTGAATAATATGTTGAGAGGCCTTGGTAACTAGTGGGCCAGACTTGCGACGCACAGGTTCAACAAAGGCCATTTTGGAATAGACATTTATTTTACAATAGGTAGCGCACGAGTAGTTTCTACAAATGAGTTACGGCGCACGAGTCGATTCAACAAAGTTCCGTTTGCGTTCATATACCATTCATTCGATTGCGATTGAACTTCAATTGTTTGGTTTTCAAATGCAGTGGTAGATAGTCGTTATTTTGTAAAACATTCTTACTTGCAGTAGTAATAAGACTCTATGGTTCCGCTAACACATAGATGGACTGTATTATTGCCATGGTCAAGCACTCACATTAAGATCATTTACAAAATCATAAAATGAAAAATAAAAAATCTTGTTTTGGAAATATCGTTTTTCAACATACACAAAATAAATATATAAAAAATTTGTAAACAGCAAAATGGAAAATCCATGATCAAGCACTCACATTAAGATCATTTACAAAATCATAAAATGAAAAATAAAAAATCTTGTTTTGGAAATATTGATTTTTTTCAACATACACAAAATAAATATAAAAAAAATTGTAAACAGCAAAATGGAAAATCCATGTTTCCATATAGACAAAATTTAAAAACCTTAAACAGACATTTAAGAAAATATATGCAAATGGGAAATTGACAAATGTATAAATATGAACATGGAAAAATCCATGTTTCCATATCATGAAATTGAAAAACATCAAACTGTCATTTAAAAAAATGCAAATGGAAAATTGACAAATTGCAAAGTGTGAAATGTGAAATTGAACAAATGGCCATCATTATTTAAAAAAAAAAAGAACATTGTGCTCTATGGTTAAAGTGTGAATCAAACCCTCTCTACTTATTTGGACCACCCGAGACTGAGTAGACTAGTTTTAGTTGTCATACCACTTTTAAAAGTTTGTGTTAAATCTAGGAATTGAACCCAAGAGCTTGTAGGGGAGATCCAAGGTTATAATATGTTAAACAGATAGCCTTGAATGTAGAGTGTGGTAGCTATATAGATATGAGACGTTTCGCTCGGGGCAGGGAGGCATGGAGATCTGCATCAAACCAGTCAAAAGACTGACGACTCAAACAACAACAACATGTAGAGCTCACCAAAATAATGTTGTGTAACGGTAAATGTTAGTCAACGAACAGTAATGCATTACTAAAACCCATGACACGATACCTAAGAGCTTTTCTAAAATTATTTTAAAATGCCTTTAACCCTATATTGAACACCCAGTTCACAAGACTCATAACTGCAATGTTATGGTCAAACAAAACAAAATCTATATTTCAAAACAAACAAGTGGTTTAGGCAATGTATACTGGAAAAAGTTTTATAAACACACAAGTCCACAAAAATAATTAAATTAGTAACAGTCAGGTTGACCGAGTGGTTATGGTGTTTGACTTAAGTTCAAATTTTCTGTACAAGAAAGCAAGGGTTCGAATCCCTTACCTGATATAACTATTGCCTCAACATGGCTTGACCACACTGTATTATTGTGTACTCGGTACACAAACCATAAATAGAGTGTATTGTTTAAGGTCACTCTCTTTGCGAACATAGTCAGAGACTGTTGATGGTTAACAATTGCATTAATAGTGGGACATAGGGATAGCAATTAAGAAAAACAGACAATACCCATACACTATTTTTATTTATTTAATGTAAGTACTTGTACAATAGTTATATACAAACTACAACTCTCTTTTGTCTATTGCTATCTAGTCCTTTTCGATCCACTTGCATATCAAGGGCAAATGACTTTGTAGTTCAGCCCCTTAAAACAACAACAACACTACTTCTTGCATAGTCTGTGATGTTGATGACTCTTGAGACGTGGAAGATGGATACAACATAACTTTTACAACAGGGGTTAAATGTTGCTCAACAAACAATGCACTATTTTGAGTAGCAACATCTTTCTTTTGTACTTACTTGTTAGCATTCTGATGATTTTTTGTCAACACTATTAGTGTTTTGTCTGGAGCACCACATTGATGATCACTCACACTTAAATCCACACCATTTCTACTTTTCATATTGCCTCGACATTTTGTTGACCTCTGTTTTGAGCATCGCCAGAATATTATTCCTTTTACATTTTGTCGTCTATAGTTATAAGAGAAGCCTTTATAGAGTGCACGTTGTTTACCTCGGTTAGTTGTAGTAAGTTCCATAGTAGTAACTAACCTGTAAGTATGATTTGCACACTACAAAGGTTATCTCTGTTCTGGTAATAGAATTATTTAGCGTTGGCTTTTATATTTAATATGTACAGTTTAAAGTGATAGAAAAATGGTAAAAACGTGGTAGCAAAGTGGTAGACAATTGGTAACATAGTGGTAGAAAAGTGGTAGCAAAGTGGTAGAAAAGTGGTAGAATAGTGGCAGAAAAGTAGTAGAAAAGTGGTAGCAAAGTGGTAGAAAAGTGGTAGCAAACTAGAAAAGTGGTAGAAAAGTGGCAGAAAAGTAGTAGAAAAGTGGTAGCAAACTAGAAAAGTGGTAGCAAAGTGGTAGAAAATATTACATGTATTGTTAAGAAATAGTTTAAGTGGTTACATGGATTCATTACACTATAATTTTAGCATCACGAAGCTCATTTTCTATATCCAAAAGTTCTTCCTCATATTTAGTATGACCAGCCTGTTTACAGGTATGCAAGTACTGAAGCCGCTGGATTAGCTTACTGGGATTGTTCCAGTAAACAAATTTAACAAATGATTTTTTTGGGTGTAAACCATTATCATCATCATCATCATCATCATCATCATCATCATTATCATCATAATCATCATCATCATCATGGTTATCATCATCAATATAATTATCATCAATATAATCATCATCACTATTACTATCTAATCCTTTTTGTTCATCTTGCAATGCAACAACCTTTGGCATAGTTTGGGTTGTCTTTGATAGTGTAAGAGGTTTCTTAGACGTTAACGACTGTCCTAACATGTCTTTTTCAGGAGATAATAAATGCTCTTTAACAAACAATGCACTATCTTGAGCCACACTATTTTTTTCTTGGTCTTGCTTTATTACCTTGGTTAGAGTATTTTGTCCATTTAAATGAGTATTATTTTGAGATTTACAATGATGATCGATTGAAATAAGTATGTTGGAGCCTTTTGTCTTAATCATTCCTCGACACTTTTTAGATCGTTGTTTCGAACAGCACCAAATAACAATTCCATTTTTATTAGTTATTTTTACAATATATGCATATCATTTATAGTAAGCACATGGCTTACCATAGCTAGTCGTTGATACTTCCATGTCAACTGTTAAGCATAAACTAATCTCTAGTAAAGTTAACTCGATAATAAAGATGAATGTTTGTAGTATGTGCAGTTTAAAGTAAGAGCAAAAGTGAGAGTCAAATGGTATAAAAGTGTTAGCAAAGTGGTGGAAGAGTGGTAGCAGTTTATAGTAGTCATGATCTTTTTTACCAGAATGTGATTTGAGTAAATGTAATTTCTAATACTTAGCAGTGAGTAGTCAGTTAGTCTTGGTTCAGACAATCATAAACAGTTCTCCAATGAATCAGAGATCAAGATTTTCATTATGAAACAGTTGTGTAACCCAATTAGGTATCGGTACTTGATAGCTTCACACATGAACAAAAATTCCAACATATCTGACTTGAATTGCATGATTTGAAAGTTGACAAAGAATATCCAATCAACCATTGTAGTTACAATGTCAAACACACAAAGACAAAATCAGCATGAACTTTTAAGTTACAGGAAAATTCTATGAAATAGACTATGCAGGAAATTTGGAAATACACATCAGAAGTTTGCAACACCATCCTTCTAGCCTATATAAATTATCGACATGGAAAGTGTACACTGCCCCTAACATTAAACCAATTTATCAATAACACAAGTCAACAATCAAAACATTTTGTGTTGATTCTATCATTTAATGCATATATTCTGTCTACATTGAACAGTAACAAAAAACGCCATTCATAATTAATTAAGTTTGCTTTAATTCTTTATGTAATGATATATACATATTTAAAGTTTTGGCTGACTGTTCAGGGTGAATCGGCTTTGAACACATAAGAGAGGGAATATTTTAAGACTTAACCTCAGCTCACCTAACATAACCTAAATTTACCTAACCTAACCTTGTCATATAGGTAAGAAACGGGTCAAGCTATGCTTTCGACTACCGAGTTTCAGCTACTTTTCAAGGTTACTCTCCCGAACATTGCCGGAGACTGCTGATAAACACTTATATTCCTACGGCGACGGCGCGCAACGACTTACATGACGCGCTTCCCCCTTTTCATTGATCCCTGTTGATTTGTCCCTTTGGACTGGTCCCTGTTGACTAGCCCCTTTTGGACGGGCCCTTTTTGAATGCAGTCATTTTTGACGGGTCCCTGTGGACAGGTCCTTTTGGCTGATCCCAAGGGTCCGGTCCCTAGGGATCAGCCAAAAGGACCTGTCCACAGGGACCCGTCAAAAATGACTGCATTCAAAAAGGGCCCGTCCAAAAGGGGCTAGTCAACAGGGACCAGTCCAAAGGGACAAATCAACAGGGATCAATGAAAAGGGGGAAGCGCGTCATGTAAGTCGTTGCGCGCCGCCGCCGTAGGAATATAAGTGTTTATCAGCAGTCTCCGGCAATGTTCGGGAGAGTAACCTTGAAAAGTAGCTGAAACACGGTAGTCGAAAGCATAGCTTGACCCGTTTCTTACCTATATGACAAGGTTAGGTTAGGTAAATTTAGGTTATGTTAGGTGAGCTGAGGTTAAGTCTTAAACTATTCCCTCTCTTATGTGTTCAAAGCCGATTCACCCTGAACAGTCAGCCAAAACTTTAAATATGTATATATCATTACATAAAGAATTAAAGCAAACTTAATTAATTATGAATGGCGTTTTTTGTTACTGTTCAATGTAGACAGAATATATGCATTAAATGATAGAATCAACACAAAATGTTTTGATTGTTGACTTGTGTTATTGATAAATTGGTTTAATGTTAGGGGCAGTGTACACTTTCCATGTCGATAATTTATATAGGCTAGAAGGATGGTGTTGCAAACTCCTGATGTGTATTTCCAAATTACCTGCATAGTCTATTTCATAGAATTTTCCTGTAACTTAAAAGTTCATGCTGATTTTGTCTTTGTGTGTTTGACATTGTAACTACAATGGATATTCTTTGTCAACTTTCAAATCATGTAATTCAAGTCAGATATGTTGGAATTTTTGTTCATGTGTGAAGCTATCATGTACCGATACCTAATTGGGTTACACAACTGTTTCATAATGAAAATCTTGATCTCTGATTCATTGGAGAACTGTTTATGCTTGTCTGAACCAAGACTAACTGACTACTCACTGCTAAGTATTAGAAATTACATTTACTCAAATCACATTCTGGTAAAAAAGATCATGACTACTATAAACTGCTACCACTCTTCCACCACTTTGCTAACACTTTTATACCATTTGACTCTCACTTTTGCTCTTACTTTAAACTGCACATACTACAAACAATCATCTTTATTATCGAGTTAACTTTACTAGAGATTAGTTTATGCTTAACAGTTGACATGGAAGTATCAACGACTAGCTATGGTAAGCCATGTGCTTACTATAAAGGATATGCATATATTGTAAAAAGAACTAATAAAAATGGAATTGTTATTTGGTGCTGTTCGAAACAACGATCTAAAAAGTGTCGAGGAATGATTAAGACAAAAGGCTCCAACATACTTATTTCAATCGATCATCATTGTAAATCTCAAAGTAATACTCATTTAAATGGACAAAATACTCTAACCAAGGTAAAAAAGCAAGACCAAGAAAAAAATAGTGTGGCTCAAGATAGTGCATTGTTTGTTAAAGAGCATTTATTATCTCCTGAAAAAGACATGTTAGGACAGTCGTTAACGTCTAAGAAACCTCTAACACTATCAAATACAACACAACCTATGCCAAAGGTTGTTGCATTGCAAGATGAACAAAAAGGATTAGATAGTAATAGTGATGATGATTATATTGATGATAATTATATTGATGATGATAACCATGATGATGATGATGATTATGATGATAATGATGATGATGATGATGATGATGATAATGGTTTACACCCAAAAGAATCATTTGTTAAATTTGTTTACTGGAACAATCCCAGTAAGCTAATCCAGCGGCTTCAGTACTTGCATACCTGTAAACAGGCTGGTCATACTAAATATGAGGAAGAACTTTTGGATATAGAAAATGAGCTTCGTGATGCTAAAATTATAGTGTAATGAATCCATGTAACCACTTAAACTATTTCTTAACAATACATGTAATATTTTCTACCACTTTGCTACCACTTTTCTAGTTTGCTACCACTTTTCTACTACTTTTCTGCCACTTTTCTACCACTTTTCTAGTTTGCTACCACTTTTCTACCACTTTGCTACCACTTTTCTACTACTTTTCTGCCACTATTCTACCACTTTTCTACCACTTTGCTACCACTTTTCTACCACTATGTTACCAATTGTCTACCACTTTGCTACCACGTTTTTACCATTTTTCTATCACTTTAAACTGTACATATTAAATATAAAAGCCAACGCTAAATAATTCTATTACCAGAACAGAGATAACCTTTGTAGTGTGCAAATCATACTTACAGGTTAGTTACTACTATGGAACTTACTACAACTAACCGAGGTAAACAACGTGCACTCTATAAAGGCTTCTCTTATAACTATAGACGACAAAATGTAAAAGGAATAATATTCTGGCGATGCTCAAAACAGAGGTCAACAAAATGTCGAGGCAATATGAAAAGTAGAAATGGTGTGGATTTAAGTGTGAGTGATCATCAATGTGGTGCTCCAGACAAAACACTAATAGTGTTGACAAAAAATCATCAGAATGCTAACAAGTAAGTACAAAAGAAAGATGTTGCTACTCAAAATAGTGCATTGTTTGTTGAGCAACATTTAACCCCTGTTGTAAAAGTTATGTTGTATCCATCTTCCACGTCTCAAGAGTCATCAACATCACAGACTATGCAAGAAGTAGTGTTGTTGTTGTTTTAAGGGGCTGAACTACAAAGTCATTTGCCCTTGATATGCAAGTGGATCGAAAAGGACTAGATAGCAATAGACAAAAGAGAGTTGTAGTTTGTATATAACTATTGTACAAGTACTTACATTAAATAAATAAAAATAGTGTATGGGTATTGTCTGTTTTTCTTAATTGCTATCCCTATGTCCCACTATTAATGCAATTGTTAACCATCAACAGTCTCTGACTATGTTCGCAAAGAGAGTGACCTTAAACAATACACTCTATTTATGGTTTGTGTACCGAGTACACAATAATACAGTGTGGTCAAGCCATGTTGAGGCAATAGTTATATCAGGTAAGGGATTCGAACCCTTGCTTTCTTGTACAGAAAATTTGAACTTAAGTCAAACACCATAACCACTCGGTCAACCTGACTGTTACTAATTTAATTATTTTTGTGGACTTGTGTGTTTATAAAACTTTTTCCAGTATACATTGCCTAAACCACTTGTTTGTTTTGAAATATAGATTTTGTTTTGTTTGACCATAACATTGCAGTTATGAGTCTTGTGAACTGGGTGTTCAATATAGGGTTAAAGGCATTTTAAAATAATTTTAGAAAAGCTCTTAGGTATCGTGTCATGGGTTTTAGTAATGCATTACTGTTCGTTGACTAACATTTACCGTTACACAACATTATTTTGGTGAGCTCTACATGTTGTTGTTTGAGTCGTCAGTCTTTTGACTGGTTTGATGCAGATCTCCATGCCTCCCTGCCCCGAGCGAAACGTCTCATATCTATATAGCTACCACACTCTACAGTCAAGGCTATCTGTTTAACATATTATAACCTTGGATCTCCCCTACAAGCTCTTGGGTTCAATTCCTAGATTTAACACAAACTTTTAAAAGTGGTATGACAACTAAAACTAGTCTACTCAGTCTCGGGTGGTCCAAATAAGTAGAGAGGGTTTGATTCACACTTTAACCATAGAGCACAATGTTCTTTTTTTTTTAAATAATGATGGCCATTTGTTCAATTTCACATTTCACACTTTGCAATTTGTCAATTTTCCATTTGCATTTTTTTAAATGACAGTTTGATGTTTTTCAATTTCATGATATGGAAACATGGATTTTTCCATGTTCATATTTATACATTTGTCAATTTCCCATTTGCATATATTTTCTTAAATGTCTGTTTAAGGTTTTTAAATTTTGTCTATATGGAAACATGGATTTTCCATTTTGCTGTTTACAATTTTTTTTATATTTATTTTGTGTATGTTGAAAAAAATCAATATTTCCAATACAAGATTTTTTATTTTTCATTTTATGATTTTGTAAATGATCTTAATGTGAGTGCTTGACCATGGATTTTCCATTTTGCTGTTTACAAATTTTTTATATATTTATTTTGTGTATGTTGAAAAACGATATTTCCAAAACAAGATTTTTTATTTTTCATTTTATGATTTTGTAAATGATCTTAATGTGAGTGCTTGACCATGGCAATAATACAGTCCATCTATGTGTTAGCGGAACCATAGAGTCTTATTACTACTGCAAGTAAGAATGTTTTACAAAATAACGACTATCTACCACTGCATTTGAAAACCAAACAATTGAAGTTCAATCGCAATCGAATGAATGGTATATGAACGCAAACGGAACTTTGTTGAATCGACTCGTGCGCCGTAACTCATTTGTAGAAACTACTCGTGCGCTACCTATTGTAAAATAAATGTCTATTCCAAAATGGCCTTTGTTGAACCTGTGCGTCGCAAGTCTGGCCCACTAGTTACCAAGGCCTCTCAACATATTATTCAACACTCCAAACGTCAACCTCAGTTGCTACAAACTGACCAGGGGAAAGAATTTTTCAACAAGGATTTCTCCAGTTTTCTCAAATCTAAGGATATTCACCATTACACCACGTACAGCAACCTCAAAGTCAGTGTGGTCGAACGGTTCAACCGAACATTGAAAACCCATATGTGGAAAGCGTTTACCGCTCAGGGCACGTATCGCTGGTTGGACATGTTACCTGAGCTAGTATCACGTTACAATGACACCAAACATAGAACGATTGGGACCAAGCCACGTCTCGTAACTAAAAATATTCAGCGATTGGATAAACTGTTTAACCCCATAAAAACAGCCGATCCTAAACGTCACCGACTGAACTTTGGGGATTTTGTTCGTGTGAGCAAATTTAAGTCTGCCTTCAATAAGGGCTACACGCCTCAGTGGGGGACTGAACTATTTCGAATTCGTCGAGTCAACATGGACAGTCCAGTCACCTATTTACTCGAGGACCTTAACCATCAACCCATAAAAGGTAGATTTTATCTCCATGAACTTCAGAAAACAGCATTTCCTCAGCATTATCTTGTGGAAAAAGTGTTGAAACAAAAAGGAAATAAACTCTACGTTAAATGGTTAGGGTTTAACTCTACGTTTAATTCATGGATCAATAAATTACATGTTGTGTGAACCTGTGTACTTTTCATTTATTCACACATGTTGTACACCACCTATAGCGCTATGTGTACAGCGCTCCGCGCTTCATGCATGTTCATACATGTTTGTCTTTCCCTTTCCTCCTGTGTTCTCTCATACATTACCCCTCCCCCCCCCCCCTCCACCACCCACCACTGCTGTTCGCAGCTCTTGCCTATCTATTGGTTGTGACATTCCCACATGTTGCATCATACTTTTTACTGATTCAGCGATTCCCACGCTTTGAAGATTCAGTTATCAGGCACGTGGACAGCTAACGTCCCAGGCGAACACCCGTGCCAGATCAAATTTCATGTCAACTTGCATTTTGTCACGTACGAAGCAAAACAGGATGTAACTTGTTAACAGTTATCGCACACGTGGACAGCTAACGTCCCAAGCGAACACCTGTGGCAGATCAAATTTCACATGGACTTGCATTTTGTCACGTACGAAGCAAGACAGGATGTCACTGGTTTAGCGTGCATGTGGTTTCACACATGTTCACATGCCTTTCGCTCTTCCCTGCCACCACGATGGTCAGATTATTTCACCTTCAAGCGTCATGGTCATTTTTCCATTGCACCTGTTGTCAAGGCAGATCAGTGCCTTCCAATAAGCTCAAATGACATTCACCTCCTGCTCGTCGGCAAGTTTGTTTTCTCTACTCGCTTCGACCAACATAGAACCAAGTTCAAATCACCGTTTACACGTTAAAGGTAAAATATCAGAAAACGCACGCTCGCTCTGTCATAAACCGACCCGTCGAAATAGCGATTGATCTATTGAACACAGCCACCGTGGTCAGCGACAAGTTCGTTGAAACACACACCCAGCAGTATCGTCTCTCTCAACCACCACGCTTCATAAACATTATAAACAGGTAAAGAAAAAAAACAGGTTTTTTCAACATGTATGGCGTTAGGCCCTTTGTGAATTATTTTTTGGAAAAGAAATATCTACCACATTTGAAAGAGGGCGTTAGCCCGAGTCCTAGGACACCTCGTACACGTCTATAGCATTATTGGTTTGTGAGATATCGGCAAAAATCACAAAAAACACTTGTTTACCCCAAAATCGAGTTTCCAATTTTATTAAAAATTATACCGAGTGGTCTATAGTAAAGAGGACGTCAGCCCGAGTCTTTGGACCTGTAGTAGGGGGCATCACTACGAGTGCTAGGACACCCTGTATGTTCAAATCCCATGATTGGTTAGCGAGATATCAGCTTCGGGGCAAATACGAGGAGGGTTCAATAAGATAGTGGACAGCTCTGTCCTTACCACACTACTTACAAAACACAAATTTTTGCTCGAGAGACTTGACATTTATTTTGGTGGTAGAGGGCATAGGGACCTTTCATTTATGTCAAATAAACGTTTTTGTAGAGTTCCTAGTTTCCAAAATATAGGATTTTCAAAATTCGAGTTTCTTCAAAAAAACATAAAAAGTAAAAAAGTTTCATTGTAGAAAATAAATGTCATAAAGACCATTCGTTTGGGCCATGGCACAACGTTTCTATCATCTTTGGTTTTCAAACTATCACCAACTTTCCAAAACAAAAATTTTCAAAAAAAAATTCAAAAATATAACGAGTAGTCCATAGCAAGGAGAACGTCAGCCCGAGTCCAATGACACGTCATTTGTTAAAATCCGACCATGGGTTCACGAGATATTGGCTTGGACTCACGCGGCGGCCATGACACTCATTAGAACCATCATCACCCCCCTAGTTACGTAATATATTTGTTTCTGTGCTGCGTTATGCCCCTCATCAGCCAACCAATGTATCTTTTAAACACAAGACCACTTCGAGCACTTAAATATCCATCCGTGTTGAACACTATTAGGGGCACAATACCCCCTCCAAAACAAGTAATTTTAAATTAAATACATTGAGGTTAATTTGTAAGTACTGTATTGACAAGGTGGTTCACTGAAATTAACTATTATACCTAGAGAAGTATTAATTTAAGGTTAAGCATAATACAGTAATAATCAGCTGCAGATGGAGAGTCTGTGGATTAGATACTGCCCAAGTAGGGCTGGATTGACCCTTGCCGGCGCCCAGAGTTGGGCAGTATCGAAAATACATGTATTTAAAATACGTATTTTCGATACTTTTGTATCTTTTATTTTGTATCCAAAATACATTTTGGAACATGTATTTTGTATCTGTATCGAAAATACTTTTCATGAGTATTTTGTATTTTCAAAATACATAACATATAATCAAAATACAACCACTGCGTTAGGTAATTTTCAGTTTTATCTTCCCTTTTGATAACTTAAGTTAATTGTTAGACATGACACAGGTAAGTTTGAGATCAATATAACTGTGCCAGTAATAAAGCAACCTTGTAAGACCGTATGCAATGCTATTTATTTAGGATGCATTTAGAACAAAATCTCTGGAGGAATGTCTCCCGGATGTTTTGTCATCAGGTTGGTTAATCTTGAAAACGTTTCACAGGCAATAGCCTCAAGCTACCAAGTATGAAATTCACAAATCACAACAGGTTGTCTGAACATGTTAACTAGTATTGTTCGAAAATTCCTGGAAGTGTTCACACAAGAGCTGTACAAAATGCGGCAATTGTCTCCCACAAGAGCAGTGTAACAGTCGTATAGAACTTTGAATTGAAAAATAAGTTGCAGTTCTTCCATTTGACGGGCTTGGACATCGTGATCATTTAGCCCCGAGTACTTGGTGTGTATATGTGTGTGTGTATATATATATATATTTATATATTTATATATTTATATACCGTATATCATTTGACTGAGCCTCCGTGGCTTAGGCGGCAGCACGCCGGCCTCTCACCACTGGGTCCGTGGTTCAAATCCCGGTCACTCCATGTGAGATCTGTGCTGGACAAAACGGAGGCAGACAGGTTTTTCTCCGGGTACTCCGGTTTTCCCTGTCAAAATTGCATTCCAGCAACACTCTCCACTATCATTTCATTTCATCTGTCATTCATTTATTCATTGCCCCAGAGGAGTGCGTCAGGCCTCGGCAGCCGGCACAGTTCATATCCTCGCCCCTAGATGGGGACTGCATTCATTCCATTCCTGACCCGGTCGGAGACTGGAAGCAGGCTGTGGATTTTCATTTCATATCATTTGACTGATAACCGTGTCTTTGTGTGTCAATGGAGTAGTAGTAGTCTGTTTATTTTTAATTCGTGGAAGGAGACAGCCGTGGCCTTAACTTATTAACCATCCTGGCAAAATAGGAAAACCACTTCCGCACTTCGCAGGTTTGCTAGCCACTGCGCCACGAGGCAGACGAAAATAAATATGGTGGTGGTTGTTAGTACATCTTGATCATCAGCCCGATGTATTTGGGTGTGTGTTAAATGTGCCTAATAACCTGTGATTGTGTGGTTTTAGTAGCAGTATGCGTGGCTGTATTTATTAAGGTCTAGAAATGAGCAGATGCCCTGGAACTTGAAATATGGTGGTATTCCGGCATGTGGGGAAAACAGCAAACTTCACACCGAGGATGACCAGTGTCAGTGCCAGAAAAAGAAACTAGGATCTCTGTACTTGTCTTGGATAGTTGCAGATGTTAAGGATGGATAATAATGATGATGTGTGTATGTCTACCCCTGATTTTTCCCCTTTTAACGGGATCGGGGATGAGATTCGATGAAAGGCTAGGTGGTGGATGTTTTTACGACCGGATGCCCTTCCTGACACCATCATGAGAGGAGTTAAAGAGAGATGAAGATGAATGAAGCTGGGCAAGTATGTGGAAGGAAGCGGCCGTGGCCTGTCAGAAGGTACCGTCCCAGCATTTGCCTGAGTTGAAAGTGGGGAAACCACGGAAAAACATTTCAATGACGTCTGACGGTGGGGATTGAACCCACGTCTACCAAGTCCGCTTAGAGCTTGGCCCCATGGCCTAGCGCAGTGCGTTAGCGAGTGTAGCTACCGCTATCGGTGATGATAAGATTATGATGATAATAATACGGTAATAACAAGTAGTTCCGTGAAGAACTATACAGCCTATTTTCATATATCCTTCTCATGTCAATTGCCTCTATCAACATACAAAATTTCAGTTCGATTGATATAATAGATTCGTAGATATTGAGAACCTTCTAAATATTTCAGATGGTCGCCATGTTGGATTTTTATTTATGTCCTATTACATGATGATTATTTTGTACGTGTGGTATTCAAAAGTCAATCGCATGATTAGGACACATGAAGTAAAAACGAGAGTTTATAAATTTGCACAGCTGCCATTTTGTGGTTATGAAAACAATTGAAATAAACTAGATGCAAGTGGATTAACATTCGTATAAGCATTTACTATACAAAGTTCCACTGCACTCGGATGGTTAAATCGCGAGAAACGTCCACTTAAATATTTATACTTCGCGTCGCCGCCATGTTGGATTTGTGCTCACCAGGTTATTAAAAGTCCTATAGATGAACTTATGTGCATAGCCTCTATGAACATTTAAAGAATCAGTATGATTGCTGTAAATGATTCGTAGACACTGAGAACCGTCTAAATATTTCGGATGATCGCCATTTTGGATTGTTGTATGTATAGGCCATATAATTATGTACCATAAGGAAAAATTATTGCGTAGGTTCATTACACAAACTTTCGCTTAGATCGCATGATTACGACACAAGAAATAAATAAAAAATTAAAATTTCGCACAGCCTCCATCTTGAGGTTATGTAAACAATTGAACAAATTAGATGCCAGTGCATTGCAATGTGTATAAACATTTGCTGTGCCAAGTTTCATTGCGTGTGGATGATTACATCGCGAGAAAAAATCTATTTAAAACTTTCAACTTCGCTTGGCCGCTATGTTCGTTTTGTAGTTAACAGGTTTTTCAAAGTGTCACAGATGATCTTCTAGCAGTGCCCCTTATCTCCGTACACAATTTCAGGGTGATATCGGTAATAGTTTCGGAGATATAGACTGCCGGTGAAATATTTCGCACAGCCGCCATCTTGAGGTTATGTAAACAATTGAACGAAATTAGATGTCGGTGCATTACAATGTGTATAAACATATACTGTACCGTTTCATTTCGTTTGGTTGGTTAAATCGCGAGAAACGTCTATTTAAAAGTCACAACTTCGCTTGGCCGCCATGTTGGTTTTGTAGTTACCAGGTTTACGAACGTCTAATAGGTAAACTTCTAGTAATTCCCTTGATCACCGTACAAAATTTCAGGGTGATATCGGTAATAGTTTCGGAGATATTTAATGCTAGTGAAATATTTCGCACAGCCGCCATGTTGGATTGGTGAGACGTAATACAATTTGAAAGGCACGGTCGAGGTGGCCGAAATGGTGCTATGACCTTACCGAGTTTCATTGAAATCGCTCCATCCGTTTAGAAGTTATTAGGGACACACACACGAATCACACACGCACACACAGACACACGGACAAAAGGTGATCTCATAAGCCTTTTTTTTTTCATAAAATGAAAATAGGCTAAAAGGAAGTGGTAGTGGTATATGCATAAAAGTCACTATTCTTAAAGGGCTTGAAAGTTATGTCATAGGGCTGTAATCATATTCTGATTCAGAAAACCATGGAGAATGTTATGTATCAAATAGAATATGATATTCATCAGGTTTTTCACATAAAAGTCCCCTTAAGGTACATTTGTCTATCCAAGCCAATTTTCCAAATGCTTTTGTATGTAACGATTTAGATAGACACATGTGTAGGCTACGTTCAGTAAGATCTTGCCTTCTCAAGAGACTCAAAGTTATATTTTCCACATTTTCCTTCCCATTTTACACAGACTTAGGACTGTCTACGAACAAGGGAAGTGCCTATGACTTGACGCAGTTACCTTGTTAGTAGGTATGGTTAAAAATGTGGGCGGCATGCTCTGAAACAATGCCTTTATATCAATCAATAAAGAAAACACTTGAATCCACTGTTTTGTGTACAAAATATACAAATGATTACATAACAATTGGATAATTATCCAATAAAAGTATAGTCCATCATCAGATTATATATCAACAGTTTCTCAGGTTAATCAGATTCTGCCTGAAGCTTCATTGAAATTGTTCTGTATTATTGTGAGGGAGATCAAACGATGGATCAGACAAGTAGCAGCACGTAACAAAAGTTACTATGAAATACTTTGTAAGTCAACACATCCTAAATACATGAACTATCGCTTTTAAAAATACGCAGTCACTTTTACCTCATACTGATACCCTAAATCAGATTCATTTTCACTCACACAACTTGTAAAACATGGGAGGAGATGCTCTATACATATAACTTCCATACACTTTTTTCACTTGAGTTTCGACTTTCTGTCCTTAGAGCGTGGACACAGACTACATCTTCCTTGTTTAGGTGGTTTTGATAGAGGTTGAGAGCTGTCCATAAATTCTCCACAAACATTTTTCATAATTTCATAGTCATTCCGAATACATCAGGAGCCAATAAATTGTTTGCCCACAAATCTCTACTGTTTTGATGATTTGAACTCAAAGAACCAGGGCATCATGTTCACACGTTGGGAGGAAGTCGTGGATTCTTTTTCAATTTGCTTGTCTTGTTCTTTCCCAAACAAAAGTTGGAAGGAGAGGGCTGACCATTTCCATCATCTGAACTGTAGACTCCCAATAAATCACTCTCTTTTTCAGATGCCGAGTTGTGATCACTCTCACTACCATGATCTGTAAAAGTAATTACAGAATAATCGAAAATGCTGCTAGCTTCTTCTCCATCGTCTTCTATTTCCTGGATTATGCACCCGATTCGTTCTTTCTCGGCTCCAAACGGCATCTGAAGAGAGAAATAAGCTGTAATCCATGAAAATAACTAACATGATTTTAGTAGTGAGAAGGTACTAAATAGGACAAACAAAACTTACAAACGATATTGACTTGACTGTATATGACTTACTTTCTATAGTTACGGGATAACTCGGCTGGGGTGCGGCACACCCCGCACACAGTTTGACGGGACACAATGAAATATGACTGGCTGGCAGTTACGGTCAGGATCACTTCTACCTAACTCAACTTGAAGGTAAAGCGATTGGTAAAACAAACGCATCCACATCCTATCAAGAGCAGTCAAAAGTAAAACCTTTGGGCTGTGAGACAACCCATCTGAGTCATGACAGGTTGAGGGTAGGCCTGTAGTCATCTCTTGTTGAAAGCATTATATTTTCACTGTACCATTCTGTCGTCAGCACGCTGTACAAGTCCCGCCCACTACTACCTTCTGATCTTAATAAATCTGACAATGTCCGAGTCGTTGTATAAGTTGCAGGCCTGTACATCATATTCTTCTCCAGATACCATTTTCTTCAATTGGCCCAAGAATGTACCTTTATCTCAAATATGCCCAGTAGTATTTCATCTGAGGGGGGCGTGGTGGCGCAGCGGTCAAGCTATCTGCCACTCACCCAGGCGGACCGAGTTCGTTGTCAGATTTTAAAAATAAAATGTCATATCCTGAGGTTCGGATTCCATCTAAAAAGGAGGTCTCATGGCTCATGATCGGGAGATCAACAGTCACGTTAAACTAAAAGCATTCCTTTCATCTGAGTTAGACAGTGCTCAGGTCTCTGCACCATATGTTATTTCTGGCCTAAGTCTTTGTACATCATCTTAGTTTTCTTAAACAATAACATGGACTTCAGATGCTTTCTGAGACCATGATAGCACTTATTAGCAGAAAGTATCCACTTCTGTACTTACATTGTTCTTACAATTAACCTCTGATCCAAGTTAGAAAACAAGACTTGATGGAATTCACTTTAATGTAGCACTCCAAGAATTGACTTGTATTGAATATCAAGCACATCATTGTCGTCAAAACGTCATTAGTTGATCTGTGTTCGCAGCCAAGTTGCGAGAGCCCATTGGAGATAGAAATCATTCCTTTTCATCTTATAATCATTAGCATATTTATTCAATTTTTCATTATAAATCTCATTTGTTCAGCAGAAAACCCTTGTGCATTCCACTTTTGATGTGGAAATGATTGAAATAGTCCTTAACAAAGTGAACCTATCAAATTGAATATTTCGGATTTGTATTCACTTTTGTGTGCTTCCACTTGTGTGAAGTGTGGAGAAGCCAAAACACTCATCACATCAGAGTTGATTTTTATCAGACTATATCATGCTACACTTGTTTGGCTCTCCTCCCAATCACTTTTCCCCTGCACTTCGAGTGCATTGTGTCCCAGAACTGTCGGATATAAATGAAAACCTTTCATGTTACAGCCCTTTCCAGTCCAACTCAACCAATAACACTGAATACTAAATCATATACCATACGTGATACAGTCAGGTCATATTTGCTGACTCTCTGGAAAGATGTTCTGTTGTTTATCCATTTCAGGGGGTTTGAGACTTCGTGGTCATGTAGCCCCGTGCACTTCGGCGTGTGTAATTTGTCTGGAAACCTGTGTTATTGGTTTTGTGCATCCCTAGCTAGTTGCCTATATTATGTGCATCCCTCACTAATTGGTGTTTTCGACTCTCTGTGTAACGGCACTTAACTTTCACAACCTGCAATGGCAACAGATAGCTTAGGTATGGGTAGGCAGGCTGGCTGGACTTCCCGGAATTCCTTTCTCTACCACAGTAAATAATAATCTCAGGGGGTTGGGCAATTGGTCAGGACCGAAGTATCTTCAGTTCACTAGTTACGTTCCAGTTTAATGCCCTGCATCTCAAGTGTTAGTTTCTAAAAATGCCTAAGGAAAAGAGCAGGAGAAGAGATTTACTAAATCAGTGGGTGTCGGGTAATAGGGACTATTCAACAGATGGTGTCATCGTGTACTGTCAAGTTTGCTCAAAGGAAGTAAAATGTGAAAAGAAATTTCAGCTTGAATAACATTCAAAAACAACTGCACATATTAAAGCAAAGGAGGAGAAGAACAGCACACCACAACAACTACTTCTTACGCAGGTAAAGCCTAAGTCCGGTATTCTTAATACATTTTCAAATGATCTTTGTAGGGCTTTCGTATGCAGCAACATTCCATGGAATAAATTAAACAATCCAGTTCTGCGATCATTTCTTGAGAAATATTGTGTAAATCAAAAAATACCAGATGAATCAACTCTTAGGAAAAATTACCTACCTCCGCTATATGAATCTACCCTGGAATTGATCCGTTCTGATATCGGAAGGAACTATGTCTGGATATCGGTGGATGAGACAACGGATTCATGTGGCCGTTACATAGCAAATTTCGTGTTTGGTAAATTACATCCAGACGAACCCGGTAAGCCGCATCTTCTTGCTTGTAAAGTACTAGAGAAAACCAACCAAAGCACAATAGCAAAATTTGTAAATGATTCTCTGCGACTATTGTGGCCATCTGAAATTGAGGATAATTTTTGTAAAGTGCTTGTATTGCTCACAGATGCAGCTTCGTATATGTTGAAAGCAGCAAAGGCCCTCCAAGTATTTTATCCGAAACTCATACACGTAACCTGTTTAGCGCACGGATTACACCGCATTGCCGAAGAAATACGCACACAGTTTCTAGCTGTTAACAATTTAATTCGATGTGGGAAGAAGCTGTTTCTGAAAGCACCAGCTCGTGTCCAGTTCTACAAAGATTGTCTACCTGAAGTTCTTTTGCCACCTGAACCTGTCCTGACTAGGTGGGGGACATGGTTATCTGCAGTATCATTTTATCAGGAGAATTTTAATGAAGTGAAAGAAGTGGTTACAAAACTTGAAGATGAGCCTATTGCGTGTGTCCGTGATGCAAACGTTGTGTTTGAAACCGCTACTGTTTATCAAGATGTGAATTTCATTCATGCACATTTTTCTAAACTTCCAAAAGCCATTGAGAGCTTAGAATCTTCTGGTACTCCCCTCCATGAATCACTTGATCTCGTTGAGAAAGTTGCATCTTCATTGAATTCCGCTCCAGGTGAAATTGGAGAGAAGATTAAATGCAAGTTAGAAAAGGTGTTGAATTCGAACCCAGGACTGAAGAAGATTAAGTTAATTAGTCAATACTTGAGTGGAACTAGGGTATCCTTGCCAGATGTATGCTCCGAAACTTTGGTGCCCGTGTATAAGTACTGTCCAATCACGTCAGTTGATGTAGAACGATCATTCTCAGCCTATAAACTCATTTTGACGGACAATAGACATAGTTTGTCTCCAGAAAACATTGAAAAACTAGTTACCTATTGTGACGCTTCTTTTTGCAACAAATGATGCCTGTAAATAGGTAAGTGAATAAAATTGCATGTTTTAAGTGCATATTTCATTATTTTCCGTGCATATATTCTAACTTTTAGTGCATATTTGCATGCATATTTTCAGTTTTTTTAGTGCATATAAATCCGGGCCCTAGTTATTGGGATGGCTGTATTAGTGTCTGTACTTTGTAATTGAAGCAGAGCTTGGGATGGAGATGCCAGTAGCTTTAAGTTAGGAGCCATCCCGGTAATTGTCTCGGGTAGAAGTGGAAAACCTCAGAAAACTACTTCCAGGATGGCTGAGGTGGGAATCGAACCTGTCACTTCGCAGTTTTGTCTCATGAGGCCGAGTGTACCCCATTCCAGCACAAAGACTAGAATTAGCTTTCTTGGCAGAGCCGGGAATCGAACCCGGGCCTCCGCGGTGTTAGCCAAAAGTGCTAGCCACTACGCAACGAAATTAAGCGACTCTAAATAATTCGTTGTTTACATACCTCTAAAATACATTACGTATGTGCTGTCATACCTGTGGCTCGAAGACTCCATCGATGGCTCTTCATAAACCTTCTTTCTGGTCAGTTTCGATAATTTGTTGGTAAATCCTCTTGGCGACCCATATCACCCGCACTGTTCTCGGGGAGGTGGCATACCACTGCCTACTCACAAGTAAGCTAGTGGCTCCTCAAACACAAATTGAGACATAATCACAGCCGGGAATTCGTTCAAGGTTTCAGCTGACGATGCAGCAGCACGCATAGGAGGAGCAATAAGACTGGATTGGGAGGAGAATGGGAGGGTATGTTCAAGGAACTGCCACCTCACCTTCGAGAGAAACGCACCCTTCAGAGATCTGTCTATCGCTCGAGTAGCCATTCAACAAGTGGGGGATCAACCACCATAGGCGTTGCCCGCTGCCACCTACCCAGCAACGACCTCTTGGAGACACATTGATCCCCGTACAAGGGAACACCTTATTGCAGACTTGGGGTCAAGAGAGGACTGCGAGTTGATTTGGGAGGGCTTCAAGGGAGGATGTGGGAGGGTTAGAAACGTTCAAGAATGGCTAGCACACACTTATTGATACCACTGATTCTTCATCACCGTCAACACTTCAACGCACATTATTTTACAATTGGAGCCCTTAAAACTCCAATAACTAGCTAACTCTTTAACACTCATTGTTGATCACGAAAGACTAAAGAGTGTCAATGCTGGTTATATGCATGAAGCGCGGACCGTATAGAAAACTTGGTGCCACATAACAATGGTACTGTACCGGAAGAGTTTCAGTTTTATAATAATAAACATAATAATGATAATAATAATAATAATTATTATTATTATTATATAGAGCTGTACGTAGAAGTTGAGATAAATCGAACACTTTATACCGAGGTAATGATTATGTCTGAAGTTAAAATCAACACAGCAAGATAGTTTCCATGGAAACAATACGATATTATTGCCATCAAATTTGAGATTCTACGCTGCCGACGGCTGCGATGACGGAGCAAACAAAAAATACTAAAACCGAAAATAATAACTTCAAACAAAAACAAATCCAAAATGTAAATTTAAAAAATTACGAGCCTTACAATAGTCGCATATGATAGGCTTATGAGATCACCTGTTGTCCGTGTGTGTGTGCGTGTGTGTGTGAGGTGTGTGTGTGTGTGTCTAATAAATTCTAAACGGCTGGAGCGATTTCAATGAAACTCGGTAAGTTCATAGCACTATTCCGGACGACCCTGACCGTCCCCTTCAAATCTTGTTACGTCTCACCAATCCAACATGGTGGCTGTGCGAAATATTTCACCAGCATTCAATATCTCCGAAACTATTCCCGATATCACCCTGGAATTTTGTACGGTGATAAAGGGAACTACTAAAAGTTCACCTATGTGACTTTTGAAAAACTGATAACTACAAAACCAACATGGTGGCCAAGCGAAGTTGCGACTTTTAAATAGACGTTTCTCGCGATTTAACCAACCAAACGCAATAAAACTTGGTACAGTTTATGTTTATACACATTGCAATGCAATGGCGTCTAATTTAGTTCAATTGTTTACATAACTACAAGATGGCGGATGTGCGAAATATTTCACCGGCATTCCATATCTCTGAAACTATTAGCGGTATCTCCCTGAAATTTTGTACGGAGATAAAAGGCACTACTGGAAGTTCATCTATAAGACTTTCAAAAACCGGTTAACTACAAAACGAACATGGCGACCAAGCGAATTTGAAAATTTTAATAGACCTTTCTCGCGATTTAATGTTCCAAACGCAATGAAATCTGGTACAGGAAATGTTTATACACATTGTAATGCACTGGTATATAATTTAGTTCAATTGTTTACATAACCTCAAGATGGCGGCAGTGCGAATTTTAAAATTAAGTTGTTATTTCTTGTGTCGTAATCATGCGATCGAAGTGAAAGTTTGAATAATGAACCTACGTAATAATGTTCCTTTAATGGTACATGACTCTATGGCCTATACATTTAACAATCCAACATGGCGGCCATCCGAAATATTTACACGGTTCTGAATATCTACGAATCGATTATAGCAATCAAACTGATTTGTTTACGTTCATAGGGGCTATGAACATAAGTTCACCTATAGGACTTTAAATAACCTGGTGATCACAACATGGCGGCGACGCGAAGTATAAATATTCACATGGACGTTTCTTGCAATTTAACCACCCGAGTGCAGTGAAACTTGGTACAGTAAATCCGTATACGAATGTTAATCAACTGCCATCTAATTTATTTCAATAGTTTCCATAATCACAAAATTGCAGCTGTGCGAAATTTTAAAATCTCCTTGTTACTTCTTGTGTCCTAATTATGCGATTGAAGTATGAATGCTACACGTACACAATAATCTTCATGTAACAGTAGATAACTCTAGGACCTACATATATAAAATCCAACATGGCGATCATCCGAAATATTTAGTCGGTTCTCAATATCTACCAATCTATTACAGCAATCAAACTGAAATTTTGTATATTGATAGAGGCAATTAACATAAGTAGGTTATAAAATAGGCTGTATAGTTCTTCACGGAACTACTTGTTTAAAGAATGAACTCATAGTGCTACCTTGTGCCAGCAAACATGAAAGGATTCTCCAATGCATCTGCAGTAGTGACATACCTGCAACTGTATGCGGGAGCAATCCACTGCCGACTTGATGCGAGCTGCGCTTTATACCAGCCAGTTAGTGATCTCATGCCAGCGGTGTTATTGAAAATGGCCTGTTATTGCCGATATAGCGCACTGCCAGGTATAGGCGCGATTAAAAATTAGGTGTGCAGTAGGTATTTTAAATGCGTTTCTTCCAGTGATACGTTTAGACCAGCGAAGTTTCAATTATTGTTAGTAGTCGGTTATTTATTTAATCGTATGGTGAATTACATAAAAACAAATCACAAATCCAAGTTCAAGTTTTGGAGCCATTCCAGAGTACATTCTCGAAGATGAAACAGATCACTAGGGCTCCCGGAGTAGGCGTGTAGAGGGCAGCGCTGGATGATATGGCCCATGGTCTGTTCCTCCTCATTGCATTGACACAATGGGGAATCTATCCAACCCCACTTATGGCATAGGTAATTGCAACGGCCGTGCCAGGTTCTCAGTCTATTGAGGCGACACCATAATTTTCTAGGAAGGTCAAATCCTTGTATTTTCACCGTTGGGTTGATCTCCTGGGCACTAGTTCCAGACGTTGAGTTTGACCATTCGTCCTGCCAGCCTTGGTTTAGGTTGAATCGATTAGTAGTCGGTGTCAGGGACCCGGAACAGAACGTAACGCGGAACGGAACTCTTGTCTATGTGGAACGGAGAAATTCCGTTATCTCCAAGGTTATTTCCAAGTTGTAACGTTACCGCTGTCTGTTCCAAGCGTAACGTTACCGTCCTGGAACGGAACTGATTCTGAAACCGTACCTGGTATCTGGAACAGTGGAATGTTAGCCGAGCCTGTACCGGTACAGCGTATTGGAGACGGGTGGAACGTTACGTTGTCCCGTACCGAAATGAACAGAGGAATATCCGATACGTTACAGTTCGGAACATTCTACTTATAATAACGGAACAAACAGACGGAACGGAACGTTACAAATTTAACGGGATTGTATTGTTACAAGGCTGCATTATGACGTCTCAAGGTCAAGCAGAAGGCGTGCGATGTAGCTGTTATTTTTATTGGGACGACGTGCATGCATTTACTCACTCAATCCCATTTTCCCGCTCACCTCACAGAACGCCAGCCTTCTGTTTCAGCTAATGTAGAGATCCTGTACCCCAAAAGAAGCTGCGCGACTCCGTCCCCTCGTTGTGATCGGTTGATCAAAATTTCTTTGGGATACCATACACGATTTGTGAGGTAGGGCAATGGGCAAAGCACAGTGCTATCAAGCGGTTCCGTGGCACATTTTCCGTATATAACTAAGTAGATCTAAGCTGCGGGAACACCGTAGTGTTTGTTTGTACTTCAACGTTGATTATCACCGAGACATGAGGTTTGAGACCACATATAAAATTTATACATTTCAAGCTGCCTGGAGTTGGAGAGGGGAGTACAGACGATTCTCTAGTTTAATCAAATTTTGGTTGGCTTACATATCATTGACAATCATTTCATGTCTCTGCTTTCAGAATAAGGCTATATTATGACTACCCACATCGTCACTCCAAGAGGACAGCGAAATACTTATTATTAGACTATTGTTATTATTATTATTATCATCATTAGACATTTATGTTATTATTATTTTCATAATTATTAGTCAATAATGATTATTATTAGTATACTATTATTATTATATTTTTCATTATTCTAGACAATTGAGTTTGTACAAAAATTCGCTATCCAGCAACAGAGAAACTACCTTATACTATCGGGGCGCAGTTAGCCTATTATTAGGAACCGGATTCTTAGGTTCTTATCTATTTTTCCCATACTTCTAAATACTTTTACGAATCACACTGAAATTCCGTACTACCTAATAAACTAAATAATACGCGAGTACCTAAAATAACTAATTGCAGTTTTGTACCATTTATTGTAGTATATTTCAAATTTTGTCCATAATCCTTGAAATTAAATGTGAAGATAGTGTTTACTCCTAGCTCCAGTCGATTGAAAGCAATCCTACCTAATGGAAAAATGAAATATTTTCAGCACTTTCCAGCTTATATATTATTGTTTGGTTATTTACCGAGAGGAAAGAGCGAATAAATCTCTTATTATTCCCAAGAATCCAATATAGTAAAGAATCAACATTATTTGAACGAGATAGAGTGTGAAAATCATCTCTGACATCCTTGGTTTTATTGCAATCCCTAAAAGTGTAAAGTTATCGGTGATAATTTGATTACGCATCATTATGTTAAATATTTACTCTCTCGTTGCAATCAGATTGTCTACTAACAATGAGGTATTAATTTTAAGCCTTATGTAATGTATGTCAACTTTCGCTACCCTTTAAACATAAGAACCTATTGTAAAAACCCATTCTACCTAATCATACTTAATATATAAAAAATTCCTCTCGGCACGCCGGAAGGCGGAGGTAGATTTCACCGGGCAAACTAGGGGATAGGCTATAATAGGCAAAATATGCAGGTTTTCGTGGGAGGATCAGACCTCATTTATTGCGAGAAAGTATTTTACAATTGGAGGTTAGTTAACATTTTTTCGTCTTTCTATGCATATTTTTAACATTTTACTGTCTTATGGGGATGGTAACCTTCTTGTCATTTGGGGTTAATTTTTATACTTGTGATCACTTTGTCCTTATGCAAGGTTTGGAACTAATGTGCAACTATCTAACAGTCTGTTACTTCTTCACGCAAACTTTTATCTCCCGCAGAGATGTTGGTTGGTTCCTCAGTTTAGGGGCTGCGACAAGGTGGTCATGTAACCCCGTGTACATTGGGTGTGTGTAGAATCTGTCTGATAAACGGTGTTATTTGTGATGACTGTATTAGTCTGTAATTCAGGTAAGGTCTGCAGACGGTCAATTTTAAGTAGTAGTACCTAATTTTGTACCAAATACTAACGTCAACGACACCTAGCTGTGAACTTGGCTGCTAGATGCCACCGCAACTAGCAACTTGCAACGAACGTTGTAACTTCCCCTCCGAAGGAAAGCATGCTGACGGATTTTTAGCGCTCTTAGAAAATCCGGCGACTTTGTCCGGCTTTGAACCTGCACCTTGGGCATAGAAGTTCAGCATGCTACCAGTTAGCCGCTTACCTCATAGTCAGATGGAACAAGAAGTTCCGTGACGAACTAAAGAGCCTACTTTTCTTAAAATTAAGATTCATGACATAGATTAATCTACAGTATATGAACCTATCTAGAATAATGAAATTAAGTGGGTAATATCGAAATGTCTTAATTAGTTCGAAATAAGGTATACTAGGCATAATGTAGCCTAATAGAGCAATACAGTTGGCAGCTCTGATGACTGAATATATTCTTACTTCCATCTCCTAAGGTACAGAATACAAAATGTGGTTGAAGTCCAAAGGACGTTACATGGATTTAGACATTGGATTTATTAGTACACGTAAAAGCATGTTGGCAACAATATCATGCGAGTGCTGGTCAGAAATAATCTGAAATATTATATATTTTTGTGCCAATTTTGGATGAAATCCATTTGTTGGTATAGAAGTTACATGTATTTAAAACTTGGTCCTATCAGCAGGCTTAGAATCATGTTGGTAGAACTGACGTATACAAGTTACTCCAAATTAATGTAAAATGTCGGGTAATTTACGTGTGCATAGTTTAAAGCTGTCGGCTTGCATACTTTCTGATATATTTGGATACAAAATAGAGAGCAATTATTAACAGTTGGCAGCCCTGGTGGCTCTTAAGAATACACTCAGTCATATATGTTTATGTACACATATTACATACAAAATTTGGTTGAAATCCAATTGATAGTGTAGAAGTTATATGCATTTAAAAATTGGACTTATCAGAAGGCTTACAATTATTTTGGCAACGCTGTCGTGAATGGCTACCTGGAAATTAAACTGAAATAGTATTATCTACATGTGTGCCAATTTTAGAATAGCTCCCATGTATACCTTCCAAGATATCCAACATGGAGCTCAAATTTCTAGTGCATTTTTTAGCAGTTGGTAGCACTGGCATCTTTTTCAAATATGGGCCTGAGATATTCCGGTATACATCTTTACTCATACTAAATTTGGTTTCGATTGCTGCAGCCGTTTAGGAGTTGATAGGGGGGGGGGGACACACACACAGCCAGACAGACAGAAGGACAGACAGACAGAAGGACAGACACATTTTCCCGGATATATCTTATAAGTCTACTTTTTCCTCATTTTTGAAAAGTGTGAAAAGTAGGCTAACAAGATGTTCAGTAAAGAACATATAGCCTACTTTCTCCTAAATGCATGGGTATTGTTATAACTCTTTGTCCTTTTCAAGGAGTATAATTGAATGTTGGTTGTAGTAGCTTGTTGAAATACAACGTGCTATAGGTATATTAAACATGAATATGAGGTGCCCTTTGCTAGTGCTACCTCTGTAAAAAAATTCATTCAATTCGGTTTCATCGTGTTTGAATTGATCTGGGGAATGGATTTGCACACATACATGGCCGCTATTTGCAAACTATTGGGCTGATGACCTTGTAGTCAGTCATAAGATGCTTTCCACAAAAAGGCATGTTGTTGCAAAATCCGGTAGAGATCAAATTATTAGGATGGTCGAAATTTGATTTAAGCTTTTAACATTTGGGTGGCCGTCATTCCGTTTCCGTCAAGATGGCGACGATATAAAACATGACACTGAGGTGCCTTTTGCTAGTGCTACCTCTGTACCAAATTTCGTTCAATTCGGTTTCACCGTGTTTGAATTGATAGGGGGAATCGATTTGCACACATACTTGGCCACCATATGCAAACTATTGGACTGATGATCTAGCAGTTTGGTCAGAATATGCTTCCCACATAAAGATTTGCTGTTGCAAAATTTGGTAGAGACTAGATTATTAGGTTGGTCGTGATTACATTTTAGCCTTTAACATTTGGGTGGCCGCGATTACGTTTCCGTCATGATGGCGGTGATATAAAACATGACACTGACGTGGCCTTTTCTAGTGCTACCTCTGTACCAAATTTCGTTCCATTCGGTTTCACCGTGTTCGAATTAATAGGGGGAATCGATTTTCACACAAAGATGGCCGCCATCCGCAAAATATTAGGCTAATGACCTATTAGTTTGGTCAAAGGATGCTCCCTCCATAATGGTATGTTGATGCAAAATTTGGTAGAGATCGGATGATTAGGTTAATCGTAATTTGATTTAAGCTTTGAATATTTGTGCGGCCGCCATTACGTTTCCGTCAAGATGGCGGCGATATAAAACATGACACTGAGGTGCCCTCTGCTAGTGCAACCTCTGTACCAAATTTCATTCCATTCGGTTTCACCGAGTTCGAATTAATAGGGGTAATCGATTTTTACACAAGGATGGCCGCCATCCGCAAACTATTAGGCTAATGACCTACTGATTTGTCAAAGGATGCTTCCTCCATAAAGGTATGTTGTTGCAAAATTTGGTAGAGATCGGATGATTAGGTTAGTCGTAATTTGATTTAAGCTTTGAACATTTGTGTGGCCGCCATTACGTTTCCGTGAAGATGGCGGCGATATAAAACATGGCACTGAGGTGCCCTTTGCTAGTGCTACCTCTGTACCAAATTTCATTCCATTCGGTTTCACCGTGTTCGAATTAATAGGGGTAATCGATTTTGACACAAAGATGGCCGCCATCCGCAAACTATTAGGCTAATCACCTACTAGATTTGTCATAGGATGCTTCCTCCACAAAGGTATGTTGTTGCAAAATTTGGTAGAGCTCGGATGATTAGGTTAGTCGTAATTTGATTTAAGCTTTGAACATTTGGGTGGCCGCCATTACGTTTCCTTCAAGATAGCGGCGATATAAAACATGACACTGGGGTGCCCTTTGCTAGTGCTACCTTTGTACCAAATTTCATTCCATTTGGTTTCACCGTGTTCGACTTAATAGGGGTAATCGATTTTGACACAAAGATGGCCGCCATCCGCAAACTATTAGGCTAATGACCTATTACATTTGTCAAAGGATGCTCCCTCCATAAAGGTATGTTGTTGCAAAATTTGGTAGAGATCGGATGATTAGGTTAGTCGTAATTTGATTTAAGCTTTGAACATTTGTGTGGCCGCCATTACGTTTCCGTCAAGATGGCGGCGATATAAAACATGACACTGAGGTGTCCTTTGCTAGTGCTACTTTTGTACCAAATTTCGTTCAATTTGCGCTCACCGTGTTCGAATTGATAGGGGGGGACACACATTCAGAGTACACACACTCACACACACACACACACACACACACACACACACACACACACAGACTCACACACACACATACATACACACAGGCAGACTCACACACACACATACACACACACAGACAGACACACTTTTCTTCGCCCTGTAGTGATCTCATAAGTCTACTTTCATTTTTTGCAAAAATCGAAAGTAGGCTAAAAATGAATGTGATCTCGTCAATGGCGTTGTCTTGGCAACCTCTGATAGATCATCCCTTATCAATTTAAAAGCGTTGTTATGGTAACCTCTGATGGCACTTGGCATTTTTTAAAATTCCAAAATCATTTTTCTCATCCCTTGGCGTAATGGTGGGTCATATCAAAAATTCTTTCAGACAGAAGTTTTAGGTAATTATTAGGGGAATATTTTCCATTTTGTACGGTTTTGATATTGTGCCTATTAAGAGAGATATGATTAATGATTCCCGAAAAACCCACTTTTTTCCACCCCTTTGGTCAATGGTTGGTTCCATCAAAAAACTTATTTGACATACATTTTTGGCACTTATCCGACACATATTATGAACTTTGAATGGATTCGATATTTCACGTATTAAGAGAGTTATAGCGAAATTTCACTTTTTCGAAAAAAGCCCCCCATTTTCACCCCCTTCGACCGATTTTGCCCATTAACGAACTCGACCGAGATTTTATAGGGATACATATTATGTAAAAAATTCAAAGTGATTGGTGTAAAATTACGGCAGTTATCGTGTCCACAAGAAACTGATATATATATATATATAGAGAGAGAGAGAGAGATAGATACATATATACATAAATTATATATAAACTTTTGAACTGACGGTGGTTTTGGGGTCTGGGGGATGTGAAACGCAAAGATATGTCGAAATTTTCCGGAAGTCGAAACATGGTACCCATTGCAATAGTTAGCTTTCTAATGAAATCTACCTAAAATGAGATGGTGTGTGTCTGTCTTTCTGTCTGTCTGTCTGTCTGTCTGTTACCTAATAACGCAAGAACCACTGGTCCGATTTAAATGAAATTTTGCATGGATGTATCTGAAATACCAGGGTTACATATAGGATACTTTTAATTTCGATATTTTGCACTATTAAGAAATGGCGACCATTTTAGTGACGTCACTACACCCTTTGGTTTCAAAATTTCATATTTCCATATCAAATAAAAAGAGAACGGTAGGAAATAGCAAACTTTTGATGGCACGTACGAGCTTCAAAATTTCATTTTCTATCCGAAAGGTCCTTATCATTTTTCGTGTATCTCCAACGGTTAGCGAGTAAAACCTACATTTGTGACGTCACTACACCCTTTGGTTTCAAAATTTCGTATTTCCATTTCAAATAAAAAGAGAACGCTAAGAAATAGCAAACTTTTGATGGTATACACGAGCTTTAGCATTTAATTTTCTATCCAAAAGTTTCTTATTACTTTTCGTGTATCTCCGACGGTTAGCGAGTAAAACCTAAATTTGTGCAATAAAACACGGTCACATCGAGCGGTGCAGTAAATCTCTACATATATAAAAAAGAAAATTTGTCCTTTTTTCTGAATTTCTACGGAAATTTGAGTTATTTACACGTTTCAGACTGGTTTATGATAGATGCGCGCGAAAATAATGTTTTGGTCTGTCTGTCTGTTTGCTTGATTGTCTGTGGACAACTTTGTTCCCTTATAACTCGAGAACGGCTGGGTGTATCAACGTAAAATTTGGTACAGATATCCATCAGAGGCACGACACTAATCATTGATGTAACTCTTCTCTATACCTCTCATAAAAGGGGGCATACCCCCTTAAAATACATGCTGAAATAGGAGTAGAAGGACGAGACAAAGCTCACTTTCAGCCCCTCAATGTGAGAGACAAACCTCGGGGGCCCTAAAAGCACATTTTAAGGTCCTACGTCCAACCGTTTTTGACATATTCCCAGAAAACTAATTAAATTTAATAAACTATGAACGAATGCAAGCCGATAACCATGGCAACAAATTCTCAGAGATCCATCTATTGCTGTAAGACGCAATACAATTCCTTTAATTACATTAGTGTCAAAGTTTGCAAACGGTTAGATGGTTATTATGGAACCGAATTAAGCTGTAAATTTCATCAATACGTAAAATGCGCTTAATGGGGTCACGGGGTAGTCTAGATTTTTTTCACGCGATTTACATCTGCGGGTGTGGTATGGCAGGTCTATTAGATTCCTATCCCTATGTTATATTATTATTATTAGTATTATATTATGGCGTACAACGACGAGACAAAGCCCTCGGTGCCAGAAATAAAACTCGAGGGTCCTCGAAAACTACATTATAAGGCTCTAAAACCTACAGTTTCTGAAAAATTCCCAGAAAACTAATTAAATTAAATTTAACAAACTAATGAAGGAATGCAAATCGGTAACCATGACAACATTATCTCAAGGGGTGGCATCCAACATTCCATCTATTTCAGTAAGAAGCAATTTATTACATTCATTACATTTCTGTGAAAGTTTGCAAATATAAGGTTATCACGGAACCAACGTAGACTGTATAATTCATCAATGCAATTAAGGGGGTCAAGGGGTAACCTAGGATTTTTTCATGCAATTTTCACGTGCGACATATAGTGCAGAAGGTCTATTATATCTCCAAACAACAACATTATTTTCAAAAATTCTTGAATTGAATCAGCATTTTTGGCGGCTTTTAGGAATTTGGGCCATTTGAGACTAAAGAACCTGAATTTTCATGCACCACAAGCTTTTATAATTTATGAAAGAGGTCTTCCTGTGTATGGGGACCCAACACAACGTAGAGGGTCAGTTTTTATGTGACGTGTATTGCGTTTCATCTACAAGGCTTTCAATTCTATTTCATGTCAGGAAGTACACGTCAGGTGAATTTACTTTGAGAGCATATTTCAACTAATTTTTTTTTTTTTGTCGACATACGGGTTCATCGTAAGGATGATTTTCTTTGATACTGTGTGGTAGATATACCCATATTTGGATTTCTGGGTGATATGTTGTAGACAATAGTATTGTCTGTCTGTCTGTCTTTCTGTGTATCCTTATGTACGCCTATAACTCATGTTCGGATGCTTGGTGCATCGTAAAATTAGGTATGGTAAACATGAGTCAATACACCAATCATTTATAAAACTCTTCACCGTTCATTTCATACAGTAGAAGGGTGGATATAGGGATAAACTTCTCAAAATACATGCTAAAATAGGCGAAATATAAAAATTATCCTAGAAGGACGACCAAAGCATATGTTGCACTTCTCAATGTGAGACACAAAATTCGCGAGTCTATAAAGGGTCTCCGAAAACCACATTATAAGGCCCTTAAATTAACAGTGTGTGTGATATTCCCAGAAAACTAACTTCGTTTTGATAAACTTATGAAGGAATGACAAGCCGCTAACCATTGCAACAGTAGCTCAATTGATAATGTCTGGTGCGTCTCTAAAGGCAACAGTACTTAAAAGGGACGTAATACCAATAACATTATTATTATTATTATTATTATTATTATTATTATTATTATTATTATTATAATGTCTGGTGTTAACACCGAACACCGTTCGAAGAACGGGTACTTCTGCTAGTAAAAAACTAAAAAGAACAATTTTATGTTTTTGAAAACCTAAAATGACAATTTTAAAAACCACCAAAATCCGGCCCCTATTTATTATATTCTGATGGTTGGGTGGTAGAGCAGCGGACTCTGTACTGGGATAAACGCCAGGAAAGAAGAAGATTGTTGGGTGGTTTCATACGTAAGACAAGAAGTTCTGTGAAGAACTATACAGCCTACTTTTCATGCCAATGATTATTCTACAGTATATGAACCTATCTAGAATAATGACGAAATTAAGTTGGTAATATCGAAATATCTAATTAGTTCAAAACATACCTGGTGTAATGTAGCCTAATAACGCACTACAGTTGGCAGCCCTGGTGACTGAATATATTCTTATTTCCATCTCTTAAGGTGCAGAATACAACATTTGGTTGAAGTCCAATGGACGTTACATGCAGTTAGACATTGGATCTATCAGCAGCGTAAAAGCATGTTGCCAACAATACCATGCGTGTGCTGGTCAGAAATAATCTGAAATTTTATGATATCTTGTTGTGCCAATTTTGGATGAAATCCACTTGTTAGTATAGAAGTTACATGTATTTTAAAATTGGACCTATCAGCAGGCATAGAATCATGTTGGCAGCACTGACTTATATTAATTACTCCAAATTAATCTAGAAAGTCAGGTGCTATACGTGTGCAAAGTATAGAGCTGTTGGCTTGCATACTTTCTGATATATTGATATTAGGGTAAAAAATATAGACAGCATTTATTAACAGTTGGCAGCCCTGATTGCTCTTAACAATACTTATAGTCATATCTGTTATGTTACACATAGCACATACGAAATTTGGTTGAAATCCAACTGATAGTATAGAAGTTACATGTATTTAAAAATTGGTACTATCAGCCGGCTTATAATCCTGTTGGTAGAACAGATGTATATAAGTTACTCCAAATTAATCTAAAATGTCAGAATATACGTGTGCATAGTTTAAAGCTGTCGGCTTGCAAACTTTCTGATATATTGGTATTTGGATAAAAAATAGAGAGAGCAATTATTAACAGTTGGCAGCCTTGGTGGCTCTTAAGAATACGCTCAGTCATATCTGTTTACGTACACATTTTACATACAAAATTTGGTTGAAATCCCATTGATAGTGTAGAAGTTATATGCATTTAAACATTGGACCTATCAGAAGGCTTAAAATTATGTTGGCAACATTGTCATGTATGGCCTCCTGGATATTAAACTGAAATAGTATTATCTACATGTGTGCCAATTTGGGAATAGCTCCCATGCATACCTTGCAAGATATCCAACATGGAGCTCAAATTTCTAGTGCGTTTTTCAGCAGTAGGTAGCACTGACATCATTTTCAAATATGGACGTGAGATATTCCGGTGCACATCTTTATTCATACTAAATTTGGTTTTGATTGCTGCAGCCGTTTAGGAGTTGATAGGGGGGGGACACACACACAGCCAGACAGACAGACACACATTTTCCCGGATCGATCTCATAAGTCTACTTTTTCCTCATTTTTGCAAAATGTGAAAAGTAGGCTAGGGCCCACAGCCACTCCTATTTCAGTACACGAGCTATAGAGTCTAATACCAACAGGCCGAGTGGTTCGAGGCTGGCTGGCGTACCTCTGGTCGTATTGGGTACTGACGCACATTAGTAGTATATGCCAAAAGCATAAGATGGCGTCGATAATTTAGAGGTGGAACACCCGATTCGACGAGTTGGCTGGGTATCGGGCTGGTCCGGAAGGCACCAGTAGCCAGCCTAACGCCACTATGGTGGATACTGTCCAGCATTTTCAAGGTTGCCGGTCTTTCTGAACCATAAGCCGCAGAACCATAGTCTAGCCGGGACACGACGAGGGCTTGGTAGAACCGTAGCAGCACCGCTCCGTCAGCCCCCCACGTAGTGCTACTAAGAAACTTGAGCATGTTCAGTTTCCTGAGACACGTCGTTCTTAGTTGCCGTATATGGGGCTGCCACGTTAATTTGCTGTCAAAATGGAGCCCCAAGAAGCGATAAGTGTCAACCAACGGCAACGCAGCATACCTGAGATGTAGTTCAGGGTGTAAGTGTAGCCTTCGGAGCCGACAAAAATGGACGACGGAGGATTTCGCTGATGAAAACCGGTCGTGAGCCCACCTGTCGACCCGGTTAACAGCTATCTGCAATTGCCGTTCCACGATTGACATACTTCCAGAGCTGTAAAGCAGAGCTAAATCGGCTACATTCAGCGATGGAACTATCGTGGGCCTGGTGGCGGTAACAATGCCGTTTATGGCAACCTCTTTTACTTTTACGCTCATCGGCGTATCGCAGATTCTTTCTTCTTTTATATTTAAGGAAAATATATCAATTCAAAACAACCATTTATTGACACTTCTGGATGCCATGACAGTTAATTTTACAACAGTGGAAAAAAGATAATAAAGAAAAAAATGACAATCTTAATGTAGCATCTTTGGCCAAAAGATATGACACACTCCCACCTTGAGTTGGTGGAAGAACAACTCAACCATACATAAATAACTATAATTACCTCAAAATACAGTAATCATAAATCTAATCTCTTTGGTGTATTTACAGCTCTACCACTTTTAGTGGTTACTCTTGACATCCCTTCTCATCCCTAAACACATTTAGGCTAATGAGACTTTTGTCATTTTTTGAAGAGAAAGGCTCTTCCTGTACCAATCTTGCGACTATTTTTTCTGCTGACATTATCTCCTCACATGATAATTCTCCACGAGCTCTTGTAAGGTTTGCTCTTCGCGTATTTTGGATAAACCTCTTTATCCAAGCAACCAACCGAATTATTTTTTCATAGCTTGAAAAATATAAGTAATACCAATTAAAATCGTGGTACCTGCACTGATCATTATTTACATGTTTTGGGGTGCTACATGAAGTATCTACAAAGTAACTCATTATTTGAGTTGATTTTCTCTTTTCTTGCGAAAATCAGCTCTGCCTCTGCAGGTGGAAATTCACCAGGCCACTCTGGCCGGTCCTTTCGTAAAAACTCTGGCCCCTCCCACAATTGAAGTGCTAACAATTTTTCTGTCAGACAACTCTTTAAGGAAGATCTGCAGGATTCAAATGGCCAGGAACATATCTCCACATTTCTGGTAAAGTCAACCGATGGATTTCTTTAACACGGTTGTTGACAAACACAGTCCATGTTTCTTCCTATAGAATCCATGCTAAACCCGTTGTCGAATCAGTCTAGAAATTCAACTTGACATCTTGGTAGTTTAATCCTTCTAGCACTGAATTACCTAATCTAGCTCCCACTGTTGCAGCAATTAGTTCCAGTCGGGGAATGATGACTGTGTTTAATGGGGCTACTCTTGCACTGGCTGCAAGAAGGTGTACCTTACTCTCACCGTCAATTTGTAGTCGTATGAAGACTACTGCAGCGTAGGCCTGTGCACTAGCATCACACAAAATTTGTAGACTGACATCCCTGTGGTTCTTGGAATAATGAAACCAGCGTGGAATTCTCATCTCTTTCAGGAGAAAAAGGCTTAAATACCAGGTTACAAATTGGTCCTTAATATCAGTAGTAACCTCTTCATCTCAAGATATACCACTTAGCCATATCTTTTGTAATAACAATTTAGGAACTAGAAGTACTGGACTAACTATGCCATTCGGATCAAATATCTTTTGTGCAACTGACAGAATGGATCTTATCGTGATCACTCCTAATTCATGGTTCTGTAACCATTCCAAGTTTAGCAATAAATTGTCAGATTCCAAATCCCATCGTAAACCTAGCACCGCTGTCTGTCCTACAAGAATGAAAGCATCATTGTTGGCCTGCCAACCTCTGAGGTCGACCTTTCCTTCCTGCATTATATCATGTGCTTCATTAATGAATTCTTTCAGTTCTGATTCAGTATCAACACTGGTTACAACATTGTCCACATAAAGGCTCTGTTTAAGTCTTGATATCTGTCCTTTACTATATTGACAATCTTCCATTGCCTTGTCCAAATGGTAATCAAGAACTGCTCCTAAAAGGAAAGTGCTACATTTTAATCCAAATACCACCCTCCGATGCCGAAATATCTTTATACCCTTCCAGTCATTTGAATCACACCAGAAGAACCTAAGAAAATCTCTGTCTTCTTGACGAACACTTATTTGTAGAGAAGCCATTTCTACATCAGCTGTCACCCCAAATCACCCTTCCCGAAATTTTAGTAACAGGGAAGGAATCAGTTCAATCAGATTGGGTCCACACTCTAAACAATGATTGAGAGAAGGAGCATTTCTACCTCTTGCTGACACGTCAAATACAGGACGAACTCTGGTGGTGCTATTCTCCTTAATAACAGTTCGATGTGGTAGGTAGTGTCCATAATTCCCTACTTCTTTGACTGGTACTTCTTCAATAATTCCCAGTTCTTCCCACTCAGCTAGAACTGCATCGTATGAAATGAGAAGATTTTGAGACTGAAGCTTTCTAGTGGTAGATTCTAACCTTTTGAGTGCTAGCTCCCTGTTACTAGGAAGAGCCAAGCTATCTTCTTTCCATAGCAATGAAACTTCGTAACGTCTCTCATCATTTACAGTAATACCTCTTAGAAAATCATCTCTAATTTGAAGCTGTCTTTCATTTTTGGACATTTTAACAGCTGAGTCTGAGATTCCAATGGTATCTAGGCTCCAGCGATCGTTGATCTCATTAACAAACAGAGCTGTAACTTCTTCTGCCAAGTTAACAGAAGATTGTTGTGGAACTTTCCCCATCAAAGTCCAGCCTAAATTTGTTTCCACAGCAACCAAACCAGAAGATAGAACTTTAATATTTCCTGTCTGAAGTTTGTCCGCTACATCCGCTCCAATCAGCAAGTCCACAGGCCTAGACTCATCCCCAATATCTGTTAGGCTGATATTCCCTTCCTCAAGTTCATTCAACCAAGGTCCTTTCTTGACCGAAGGGATGCCATTACATATTAAAACCTGATCCAATACTTCAAAATTACATTGATATTTTCCATCCAGGCTTTCAATTTCTACTTTGTAACATGAATGTTCATTAGCACTCGTTTTCACTCCCCCAAAAAGGTCATGTTTAATTGTTTCAGTTCTGACTGGAGTGTAACCTAATCTTTTAACAATGTCTTTCTTAACATAGGATCTTTGGGATCCTGAGTCAATTAAGGCTCTAACAGAGAAGGAAGAGCCAATACCTTTCATCTTTATAACCAAAGTTTGCAAAATAACTTTAGGATATTTAGAAATATTACTCAGCGAATTTGTCTTTTGTTCATTCTTCCCCCCGGATTGCCTGTGTTCGACATTATTATGGGATATATTTTGTTTATTCTGAGGTAAATCAGGGCACATCAGAACTTGGTGGCTCTTACTAAAAATAATGCACCGTACTACGGCTTTACATTTATTGACACAGTGTCCCTTCTTAAAGCACTTAAAACACCCACCCTTGTCCTTTAGGACCTTCTGTTTCTCAGATAGACCTAATTAGTGTGCTTTAAAGCAATTAAGGGCATCATGTTGACCTCCACAAAAAATACAGTACCCTCTCCTCTCTTCAACTGGGTTAGTGTTTAACAAGTCAGCTGCAGTAGCAATGTGCTCTGACAATTTGGGTTGGTCTCTACTCCTGTTATTATCTTTGATTCCAAAACCGGAAATTGCTAAACTGATCCGTTCCTCGGCTTCCACTTCCCTTTTCATGAATAGCATGAGATTGTCTAACCTATCTTTCGAATCACGTGTGTGTGCAAAATTGGAACTTCTTTGCCAGGCCCTAAGAAACTCCTCAGGCAAACATGACTCTACTAAAGGATACAACATAGATGCACACTTATCTGTTGTAACACCTAAGGTTTCAAGTGACCGTATGTGCGATTCCAAGTTGCCATAAAGACTACACATTGAATTGCCATCACCGGGAGTGGAAGATTTCTTAAGAACTCTCTTACGTAAACTTCAACCAACAGATCATCTCTACCGAACCTGCTCTTTAAACATTCTACTGCCTTCGTATAATTTTCCCCAATAGGTGGAAACTTTCAGTAATTTCTCGAGCACGAGACCCTTTCACTGTAGCTTGCATTAAGTATTGAAACGTATCTTCCGGTGCAATATCCGGATCCTTGTCTATTTTTTCAAACTGGCCCCTGAACTGTATCCACTGTTTTACATCGCCATCAAATTTCCTTAGTTCTAATTTAGGTAGTTTGAATTTTCTCTTACTCACAAGATCTACACTGCTACAATCACTGTTGTCTTGAGCGATGCCTCCTGAAGGTAGAATATATTCAACACTCACCTCTATATCAAGAAATTGACGTTGATAGTCATCGGCAAGTCTACATTCGTCGTCCAAGTCCTCTTGGCCGAGGTCAAGTTTTAGACTTACGACCTTACCATCCAGCTGCAGGAGCTCATCATTTTTCTTCCGAAGTAAAGAAAGGGAAACCTGAACTTTCCTTCGCTTTTCATGAGCTGTCATCTGGACGTCATCAATTTCACCTTTGAGGTTATTCAACTGCCTCGAAAACGCCGCCCGTGTTACCTTACGTAGCTTTATCGCTCGATCCAGTTCACGTTGGGTTGTCTCCATAATTAAAATATATTGATATATTTATCCTATCACTGGTCGCCACTTATTTTACTTTTACGCTCACCGGCGTATCGCAGATTCTTTCTTCTTTTATATTTAAGGAAAATATATCAATTCAAAACAAACATTTATTGACACTTCTGGATGCCATGACAGTCAATTTTACAACAGTGGAAAAAGGATAATAGAGAAAAAAAATAACAATCTTAATGTAGCATCTTTGGCCAAAAGATATGACAACCTCGAACAAGGTGACAGAACAGAACCCTGAGGAACTTCGTGTTCTTGGGTATAATATTGCGATATGTTCTACCGACCCTTACACGGAAGAGTCGGACTACATGAAATTCGTAATGAAAGTCGGTAGATTACCACGGAGTCCCCACTCATGAAGGGTGGAAAGGATCTCGTAGCGCCATATGGTGTCGTAGGTAATTCGGAGAAATGCCTCCTGTATGGCGCTCACAAGTCGCACCAGATAGACGGTGGTGGACATATGGGAGCGAAATCTAGACTGGTACCCTGACAGTAAGCCTCTCTCTTCCAGGAACCACACCAGTCGATGGTTCACCATCTTCTCTCGCAGCTTACATAGGACATTTGAGAGGCCTGTATCTGCTGACAAGTTTGGGATCCTTTCCAGCCTTGGGAACCGGTATCATGATCCACTCTCGCCATTGAGTTGGAAACTACCCATCAATCCATATACGATTGAAGAGGACCAACAATTGGTTTATACTGGATTCGCACAGATGTTTTAACATTTGATTCTGTATGTTATCCGGTCCGGGAGACGTATCCCTACACAGTGAAAGCGCACTGCGCAGTTCCCTTTCAGAGAATGGTACATTGTAGGACTCCAAAGCAGTAGTGGCAAAGGACAAGGGGTGAGCCTCCGCCTCCCGCTTCAGAGTCAGAAACGTAGGATCGTAACTCCCAGAACAGGATACATCATTGAAGTGCGATCCAATACGGTTGGCATTGGCGAGTTGGTCCATGATGATGTCTCCGATGATGGAGACTCCGTGTGCCATCAATGATATCGGGAGTCCGGAGATCCGACGAAGCTTAGTCCACACTTGAGATGAAGGAGTATGTGTCGTCATAAACAACACATACTTTTCCCACGTCGTTTTATTACTCTCCCGAATCAGATATCGGGCTCTAGCACGCATCCTTTTGAAGGTGATAAGGTTGGCCATAGTGTTTTGCCTCCGGTAGCATTTGAAAGCACGTCGGCGATCTTTAAAGGCTGCTGCAATCTCTGCTGTCCACCAAGGGGCAAGTTTCCGGTGGGAGTTGCCGGATGAGGAAGGTATTGTTTCCTCAGCAGCAGCCGAAATACCATGCGTTATGTGAATGGTATGATCATAGACACTCTCAAAGGTATCTTAGGCAAAATCAGCACGTGCTGTGAAAGTTGTCCAATCAGCCCGACGGAGAAGCCATCGACTTGGTAATTCGATGGCTCTCTGGTTCGGAAGAGTAATGATAATCGGGAAATGGTCACTAATACAAAGGTCGTTGTGTACACCCCACTGTAGCAGGGGAACCAGCGCACGACAGCACAAGGTGATATCGACATTTGAATAAGTGCCGTGTGCAATAGAGAAGTGCGTAGGTTCCCCTGTGTTTAAGAAATACAGCTCCAGCCACCTGATCAGTCTCTCAAAATCCCTCCCTCCATCACTAGTGGTAGCGGAGCCCTAGATGGTGTTGTGGGCATTAACATATCCCAGAAGGAGAAAAGGAGGGGGGGGGGGAGGGAGCTGAGAGACTAGATCCACCAGCTGGTTTCAATCCAGTTGAGAATCAGGTGGAATGTACACGTTACATACTGTGGCCATTACTGGCGACGAAGTACGAACCGCAACTGCCTCTAGCTGAGTACGCAACGGCACCTCTTCACTAAAGAGGCTAGAGTGGACGAGAATGCAGACGACACCGACGGCCACAGCTCCATCCACCGGGTCTTCAGAGAAGAGGTTGAAGTAACGCATTATTGTCTCACGTCCAGGACGAAACCTGGATTCCTGAAGACAGACAATTTGTCGAAAACGAAGATATTAATTGACGTAACTCATTGAGATGACCAGAATAGCTATTACAGTTCCCTTGTAAGTAGAAGTGGGTCTTCTACTTACGCTTGACCGTTTGCCACCATTCCTCATCTCTAGTTGGATATGATGGGGCAGGAGAGCGCACCTCAATCTCCACATCTCGGTCCGAAGACAAAGAAAATGGAGCGGGTAGTCCCCTGGATGGCGCGCGGTCCTCGTCGGACTTCACGAGTCTCGCTCTTGGGGAAGAGCGAGAGCGGTGTCGAGGGACTTTCTCCCGGTCCGAAGACTGGGTGTCTGTCCCCGACATGTCCCGAAGAGATTTCTTTCTTGATCGGCGCTGACGTCTATTTGGGGAAGTAGATGGTCGCTTCCCCACAGACGCCAGTTCCTTACAAAACATGACCGCTCCTGCTGACACCACTCCACTGGTGGTGGTGGGAGTGGAATGGCCAGCAGATACCTTAGCAGCCCTGTCTCTAGGAGAGGAAGAGAAACGGCGCTGAACCGTTCCTCTCTCCTCCGCTGATGTATTTTCCTATTTGTAGGGGAGGTCCTCCATACGGACGAGTTTGGCTTCAGCCGGCTTCCCTCCCTTGATGGTCGTGGGAGCGGGAAGGCCAGCAGAGACAGTAGCCACTCCGTCAGGAGGAGGGCGAGAGAGATGGCGACGAACCTTCTCTCTCATCTCCACTACTACTTTTGTCATATCGGGTGGACTGGAAGAAGGACCAGCCCTGGTCGGCAAACTCTTCTTTCCCCTGTGAACTGAGGAAGACATGTTAGCCGACCGGTTCGAAGAAGAAGAGGACTTCTCCGATTTCGCCGGTTTAGATGATATAACTGTCGCCTTCTTTTCCTTGCCCGAAGAAGGTTGTGGGACCTCCTTCGGGCAGACAATTTTCGCTGGTACAGCGAGGGGTGATTTCAAATCTGCTGAATTACCGGACGTCGAGGGTACTACACTGGGAACTGTGACAGCAGGGGTGAATGAGGGTGTCGCTGCGGCCACAAACGTCACCCGAACTTCGGGGGCATCCATATCACAGTACCTCTTGCGAGCATCGTGATATGACAGCCGATGCAATGTTCTGATTTCTTGGATTGTGGCTTCTTTACAGAACTCAGGGCACTGCTTCGATCGTGGAGAGTGGCTTCCTTGGCAGTTATACCAGGCCCAAAACAACTGTGAACATGAGGGAGGAGCCAGATTCACGCGCTCACCCGCGCCAGCCAATTGCATAGCGCGGCGTTGCCTAGTTGACTACACAATCTGGGCTCGCTGTGCCGTACGAAATCCCTATTTCTCTCCGCGCACGAAAATCATTAATTATCCAATTATTTAGATGAACCTATGTTATAGAGCTAAACATTCTGAAGCTGACTGTGCAAACCCCATGACGATACGACCAGCCGTTCGGGAGATATCTTCTGCTCTTGAACTGAAGGGATAATTAGAGCGAAGAATGGTTAGGTGTTGAAATATTTAGTTTCGCTGGGGAAGATAACAGTGACAGCATGGCTGTATCAATTCAGTAGTGGAGCTTATAGAAGTTAGTGCTGTGAGCTGATGTTTTGAACTCATAACAATGTTCCGTAGCAAGCCGAGTGGCAGTCGAACAGCGAGGCAAGAACAATATTTTTCAGGGTATACGGCCTTTTAAAGAATCTTTCGAATACAGAAGTACGTGAAAACACAAAATCTGATAACCTGTGTTGTTGTGTTGTCGGCAAATATGTTTTCTTTTTTTTAATTGAGTCGAATAAAACTCACCTCTTCACAGTCTTACCTCACGAGGCATAGAGTACCCGGTTCTAACCCTAAGACCAGAACTAAATGTCTTGCTTGAGCCGTGAATCGAATCTGGACATCATGGGTGACAGCAAGAGTTGTTGTTGTTGTTGATTATTATTGTTGTAGGGGCTTTGTGACATCGTGGTCATGTAGCCCCGTGTATTTGGGTGTGTGTGGAATTTATCTGTTAACCTGTGACACTGTGATGTCTTTACTAGTGTGTATATTTGTAATTGAGGAAGGATTTGCGTAGGAAGCGGCCGTGGCCTTACGTTAGGTACCATCCCGGCATTTGCCTGGAGTAGAAGTGCGAATCCACAGTAGAACCACTTCCAGGATGGCTAAGGTAGGAATCCAACCCACATATTCCTAGGTTTGCATCACGAGGCTGAGTGTACCGTGTTCCAGCCCTCAGACCAGAATTACATTTGTTGGGAATCGTACCCGGGACTCCGCGGTGACAGCCAAGAATGGACAGCAATGTGCTAGCCAGTACACCACAAGGTGGTCTCCAATAAACAAAAAATTATCCCAAAAATTGTATTCTCTGTTTCTATTACCTTATAAAGGGCTACCAAGCAATGTTATTCAGAATGGCTTGGGGTGTAGATTACGTCATGTGATATAATAACGTTGTAATTGTTGTTTCATTTGAGGGGCTTGGACATATTCGTACTTTAGCCCCGTGTACTTGTCTGAAAATCTGGGTTACTGTGGTGTCTGTATTAGAGTGTGTGTATTATTATTATTCTGGTGAGGATTGGGAAGGAGGCGGCCGTGTCCTTAAGTTAGGAACCATCCCGGCATTTGCCCGGAGTATAAATGAGAAACCACTTTCAGGATGACTGAGGTAGGAATTTTACCTACATCTTCCCAGCTTTGCCTCACGAGATTGAGCGAACCCTGTTCTAGCCCTCAGACTAAAATTAAATAGCTTGGCAGAGCCGGCAATCGAACCTGAACCTCCTGCGCGACAGCCAAGAATGCTGGTCGCTGGTGGTCACTTTCACGAATAACGTTTGTTTGGCATCTTATATCTGCCTCATATCACATTGTGTGCAATCCGTTGTGAGGATAGATATTCGAAGGATCAGGTCCCCCAGCTCGTACATGCGCTTGCATTCGGAGCGCCTTGTGTTCTGGGGGAAGGTCGTGTGTATACTGCGAGCGTAGAGCTGTGTCATCTCTGTCAGTCTCACTGTGGCAACAGCGCTCCGCTGGACGCACGCTAATGGGCGAGCCCATGTTCACAGTTGTTTTGGGTCTGGTATAGGACAAATCGGGGGAGGCGTACACCTCTCACCCTCATGTGTCCCCTTGTCACACTCTCTACACACGGCCTTGGCAGTGCACCAGGCAGAAACATGCCCGAATTTCTGGCATTGATAACATCACATAGGTGGAGGGATGTACGGTCGAACATCGCAGTGGTTCGATGTGACCTACATCTGCTTAGGTAAAACATCACCCTCAAAATGGAGAATAAAAGCGCCGGTATCGACGCTGTTCTCTCCAATCATTCGGGTGATGCGCCCAATCTTGGTGACGCCTATCTTCCCCAGATTCCGCAACAATTCCGCATCGCTATTCAAAATGAATTTACGATGGAAAATAACTCCACGGACCTTATTCAGCGTTTCGTGTTTTGAGACCTTAACGGGAATTTCGCTGAAATGCGTGCATTCCAGCAACGTTTCGGTTTGCTGTCGGCTAATTGTATGCAGTAGGAGCTGTCCGTTCCGGAGCTTGGAAATCCCGTTTAGATCTCCAAATTTCCCCTCGAATTCCTCGGAAAAGATCATTGATTTCACCACTTTGAAATAATCCCCGTCTGTCCTGATAGCTACCTGGTAGCGATGTGACTTGTCAACAGGGAAACGTGCATTGAAAGTTTTATCCCTGATCCGACACTCAAGAGACGGCTATTTAAGGGGGCCACCCTCTGATGATTTATTGGGCCGCTTTCGCGTCATCCTGAAATCACCCTCCCCGAATACAACCTACTCCGAACGAGGGTCATCACTGTGGGCACCACCCAGCCAAGGCAATACCTACCTGGCATAGCAGGTATTGCCCGGGGTCCCAGTGCCTTGAATAGGCACTTCCCCCTCGGCATGCACAGTGATATGTTTGGCGAAATTATTCGGCCGTGCAGGGACCTCCGTTGTGAGGCGGATACCACTGCAAGGGTACATGGCGCACCCACCTGACGGGATGGGGAATACCGTCCAGGCTTTCTGGCCAGATGGCCAAGTTGGTGGCCCTTCCGCAGGCAGCATGACGTTTATTTCTAAGGGTCAAACCAAAAATGGGACCGGAAGTCGGAAAAGACCTTTTACAGGCAGGGGATACCGTAGATGAATTTTCTCTTCCCATCAACAGGGAGTCTTCAAAATCAAAGTCAGTCATGTCAGTCTGTCTTGTCGGCCCTATTAGTGTCCTCCTACGACAAGCAGAGCATACCGTGTGTGTATTCTAACCCGCAACCCACACGGGGGTGTACCTAAAAGGATGTCTGTCGCACCCAATGGGGATTACCCACACTCCAGTAATACATATTATGACGATAAACGGTTCCATTGTTGTGGAATCGTGCTTCGTCCGTAAATAAGATGGTCGCTATAAAGCCGGATCAGTTTCAACAGAACGCCACCCGTGCTTCGAAATCATGACCATGTATCTCCAGGTGTAAGTGCAGATGGTACGGGTGAGACCAGTGAGTGTGCATTATCCGCATAACAGACACTCGGCTGATGTTCGTCTCCAGTGCAATGGCCCATGTGGTAGTATGAGGGTGACGCCGGATATCGTCAAACACAACCTCTTCACTGTGAGCAGACGTCACGCGATGATCTCAAACAGGCCGTGTTTTTCCCAGGGATCCAGTATCTCCCAGGCGTCTTTCCACACTCCGAAATACCATGCCTGTCGGTCGTTGTCTATCCGGATAGAGTTCTTGGTACAGGCGATGCGCCTGGTATGCATTCTGTCGAGCTCCTCCATTAATATAACATATTCAGGCGCGGATTCAAGGGGGGGGGGGGAGTCACGGGGGTCATGACCCCCCCCCCCCTCCCCCAAACGGAGAACACTTTTTTTACAAACTCAGAAAACCAAAACAAAATAACCAGACAAATGAAACTTAACGAATTTTAACTGAAAAACAGTTTTTTTTTTTCATTTTATTCAATACTGAAAATTTCTTTATTGCAATTATTGTGTTCTGTTACAACTGTACTTATTTACTACTTCATACCTGTTATATAAAAACGAGTATTTATATAACAAAATCAACTCGTCTATTTTGTTTAGCAAGCCTTGTGATTACTGAATCGATGTTTATAGTGATGTCACGATGAATGTGCAGCAATGCACGAATAGGAATTTGGGGCTTTTTTCGCACCAAAAAAATTTTCCGACGTCCAAACTGCAAGGTTGGTTGGCAATTTAAGCTGTGACTTTCTCCCTTTGTCGGTACCAACCCGACTTGCCGAAACTGCAAGGTACTTTGGTATTTTTCTCGAAGCTCGATGTAAAAGTCGCAAAACACGCCGTTGCAATTTGTACGAATATTTTAGGTGCGCTAAACGCATCAAATTTCTATCCATGTAGCTTGCAAAAAATTGGTCTGGTTTTGTACGTTTGGTTATTTTGTGATTGCGTTTTTAGTGATACCATTTTGCTTAACTATTTCGATTCTCTGACCCCCCCCCCAAGCCAAACACTAGATCCGCGCCTGAACATATTCATATGCTCTTCGCTGGAATACATCTCGAGGCAGTGAATACGCTTCGTGTTGTGAATTACGTCGAAGGAGCGAGTTCGCGCAGCTACATACTGACTTGCCATCGCATGTTGTTTTCGTTCCAATGGGGCACACTTTGCCCTAACTGTGGTCTACGAAGCTTGGAACATGTACGACGTAGCTATCTGGTTGCCTGTGCCCTAGCCAGAGACAATCACCTCCTCATCCTTGTCCAATCCAGCACCTTAGCTTATGCAATGATACACACGGTCTTCTTTTCTTTTTCTTTTTATTTGATCGCTTACCCTCCAAGCTCGGCTTTACCCTCGGACTTTGCGAGGGATCAGTCCTCTACCGTCGAATTCCAGGACAGTGCCTCGGAGCTGAACACACCTTGACAGCAGATACAACTGGCGATGGTGACAAGCCAATCGCCTGTGACCACGAACTTGGGTCTAATGAAGGAAAGGGCAGCGAAGGGAGTGGGAAGAAAGATGCCGTGGTCCTGTCGAAAGGAACCAACCCAGCAATCGCCTGGAGGAGACGTGGGTAACCACGGAAAACCACTTCTAGGATGGCTGAGGCAGGAAGCGAACCTGCCTCTACTAAGTCTGTGTGCCCCACGAGGTTGGGTGAACCCCGTTCCAGGCCTCAGACCAGGAACAAAATTTCGTGGCAGAGCCGAGATTTCAACCCGGGCCTCCGCAGTGACATGGTCTTTTACAGAGCCAAATAAACAAATCGTGTCGCCTCCGTGGTGTAGTGGTCAGCGTGCATAAATGCCACCCCGTAGGTCTGAGGTTCGATACCCGGCTCTAACAAGAAATTTGACAAGTGGTATGAGGGCTGAAACGGGGTCTACTCAGCCTCGGGGAGAAGAGTAGAGTGGGTTCGATTCCCACCTCAGCCATCTTCGAGTGGTTTTCCGTGGTTTCCCACTTCGTCTTCGGGCAAATGCTGGAAAGGTACAGTACCTAACCAAAGGCCACGACCGCCTCCTTCCCTCTTCCTTGCCTATCCCGCTCACTCTTCCCATCCCCTCATCAGGCCACTGTTCACTTCGCAGGTGAGGCCGCCTGGGCGAATTGCTAGTCACACTCCCCAGTTGTATCCCCTGATTCAGAGCCTCAAGTTGCAGGACACCGTCCTTCGCTTAGTCCGTGGGAAAAGCCAACCCAGGAGGGTAAAAAGATAACGAAAAAAAAAACTAATCAGTCTGTGAAAACGATTAAGTATATAACCTTGCCACTTGCCTGGCAACTCCAATCGCGCGCTTGCCATGTGAGCTACTGCGACATTTGACCTGCAACGCGCACCTCTCGGTCTATACAATACCTGCTCTTGGTGTGTGCGTGCACCTCTTGTTTTCAAGTGTGTGTTCTGCGTATCTCGGCTCGTTTAACGGGTTCATTCGAGGTACCCATACTGAATTAATAGTGGCGCTCACGATTCCTGCTGTCTTCCAGCCCGTAAACACACATCTCGTTATATTACCCCGGTTTAGGGAGAGGGACCTATGTCTTTCAGAATTGTAGTACATGTGACAGTGCATAAAACTGGATCGCAAGGGGCCAGTGGACCGTTCGGTATGTAGGCCATAGAGTTTTGTAGACTACTATTACCTGAAGATACCGGTTGAGTTAACCGTGCTCGTTACGGCGTGACTGCAGGCAGTCGCTCACATCCGGTAGGCGAGGAGGCTCGAAACCCTCCACCGGCAACCTTGAAGATGGTTTTCTGTAGTTTCCTATCTTCCTTCCAGGCAAATGTCGGGGTTAGTCCCCAACTATAGGCCACAGCCTCTACCTTCCAATTCCTCATCCTTACATTCACATTTTCCTCGCCAGACAACCACCACACGGGACGGTACTTGTAGCTCACCCCATGGGTGTCCGCATAGAAGTAGCTGAAAACTTGAGCGAGCCGAACATGTACTCGGACACTCCCGGCACTAAAAGCCATACGCTTAAAAAATATAATATAAGAACATGAAGATAATTGCGTAAATATATTATTCAAACTTCAATCGCATAATTAGGACACAAGAAATAATAAGTATTTCCGTGAAGAAATGTGTAGCCTAGTTTCATTTATCCTGCTTATGTTAATTGCCTCTATCAACATACAAAATTCAGTTTGATTGCTGTAATAGATTCGTAGATATTGAGAACCGTCTAAATATATCGGATAGTCGACATGTTGGATTGTTATATATGTAGGCCTTAGAGTTATGTACTATTACATGAAGATTATTGTGTAAGAGTATTATTCAAACTTCAATTGCATGATTAGGACACAATAAATGGTAAAAACGAGATTTTAAAATTTTGCACAGCCTCCATCTTTTGGTTCTAAAAAAAATTGAAATAAATTAGATGCCAGTGGATTAAAATTTGTATAAGCATATACCATACCAAGTTTCACTGTGCTCATCTTTTTCAATATTCGCATTTCGCGTCGCCGTCAGGTTGGATTTGTGATCACCAGGTTATGAAAGTTTCATAGGTGAACTTATGTTTATAGCCTCTATCAACACACAAAATGTCAATTTGACTGCTGTCAGATTATCAGATTTTGTGATCCGTCTAAATATTTTGGATGCTCGCCATGTTGGATTGTAACATATGTAGGCCATAGAGTTATGTACTATTAGATGACTATTATTGCGTAGGTTCATTATTCAAACGTTGATTTCGATTGCATGATTGCGACACAAAAAATTAAAACTTAATTTTAAAAATTTGCACAGCTGCCATCCTGAGGTTATGTAAATAATTTGACAAAAATATATGTCAGTGCATTGCAAAGTGTATAAAGAATTGCTGTACCAAGTTTCACTGCGTTCGGATTTTTAACCCGCCAGAAAATTCTATTTAAATGTTTCAAATTCGCATGGTCGCCATGTTTTTGTAGTTAACAGGTTTATGAAAGTCCCTTGAACGATTTTGTAGTAGTGCCTTTTATCACCGTACAAAATTTCAGGTTGATATGAGTAATAGATTCGGAGATATAGAATGACAGTGAAATATTTCGCACAGCCGCCACGTTGGATTGTCGAAACGTAATAAAATTTGTAGGGCACGGTCGGGGTCGGCCAGAATAGTACTATGACCTTACCGAATTTAATTGAAATCTATCCAGCCACTTAGATTTTATTAGTGGGGCGTGGGGGCTCACACACGGACAGAAGGTGAACCATAAGCCTATTTTTTTCATAAATAGAAATAGGCTAAAAGCGAGATTTTAAAATTTGACACTGGCGCCATCTCGTGGTTAAAAAACAATTAAGTTTGATTGCTGTCACAGATTAGTTGACATTGAGAATCGTCTAAATATTTCGGATGGTCACCATATTGGATTTTTATATACTTTGTAGGCCATAGAGCTATGTACTATTGGATGATGATAATTGCATAGGTTCATTGTTCAAACGTTGGTTTCGATCGCATGATTAGGACACAAGAAATTAAACCTTAATTTTAAAATTTCGCACAACCGCCATCTTGAAGTTATGTAAACAATTGAGCTGAATAGGATGTCAGTGCATTACAAGGTGCATACCATTTGATGTACCATGTGTGACGGCACTCGGATGGTTTAAATTCGAGAAAAGTCTATTTAGATATAACAACTTCGCTTGACCGCTATGTTCGTTTTGTAAAGAGGTTTTTGAGAGTCCCATCGTTACACTTCTATTAGTGCTTTCTTCCACCATACAAAACGTCAGGGTGATATCTGTAATAGTTTCGGAGATTTGGAATGCCGGTGAAATATTTTGCGCAATTGCCAAGTTGGATTGGTGAGATGTAATAAAATTTGAAGAGCACAGTCGGGGTTGGACAAAATAGTACTATGACCTTACCGAGTTTCGTTGAAATCGCTCCAGCAGTTTAGATTTTATTAGGGAGGGGAGTGAGGCGACAGTCACATACAAACACACACATACGTACACACACACGGACTATATGTGATGTCATAGGTCTATCTTTCATAAATGTAAATAATAAAGGAAGCTTTTCAGTCGGTCAACATGACTGAATAGCTTTCATTATTAGAATTAAGCATCACTGAAAAATGGCTTCCATCACTACTAAATGAAAGTAGGCCAACAAGTAAACGAAAATCAACAACGGGAGGTTTAATTTAGAAAAGAAATACTATTATTGGTCACAAAGGAGCTAAAGTTCCGCTAACCCGTACCTTGATGCTCGGTACAGTTGGGAGTCGAGTTCCGACTGTAATGTTTCAGGGCTGTAACGTTCCACACACTCGTTCTGAGTTCCAAGTTACAGTTCCGGAACGATACCGCAAGCCAGCTTGGGGCCGCGTTATAGCATACGTTACGTAACGTGATACACAGCGGTACGTAACGCATTTCAGTTCTGTTCCGTGTCCCGGATGATTAGTTTAGTCGTTTATTAATGTTAAGTTTTGTCCAATTGAGTAGCTACAATTGAGATTTGGTAAAGATGGCGGCAAAATAAACATGACACTGAGGTGCCCTTTTCTAGTGCTACTTCTGTACAAAATGTCATGTTTCAATTGATAGGGGGGAGCCGACATATACACACACAGATACACAATGTTTCTTGAATAAAAGTCCCTTAATACTAGCCACGTTCTTCTACTGGCAGTGATCTGTAAGAAAATCAGGCATTTTTAGTCTACTTTTGACATTTTGCAAAAATGAGGAAAAAGTTGACTTATGAGATCGATCCGGGAAAATGTGTTTCTGTCTGGCTACCTGTCTGTCTGTCTGGCTGGCTCTGTGTGTGTCTCCCCCCCCCCCCCCTATCAACTCATAAACGGCTTCAGCAATCGAAACCATTTTTAGTATGAGTAAAGATGAATACCGGAATATCTCAAGCCCATATTTGAAAATGATGTCAGTGCTACCAACTGCTGAAAAAAAACGCACTAGAAATTTGAGCTCCATGTTGGATATCTTGCAAGGTATGCATGGGAGCTATTCCAAAATTGGCACACAAGTAGATAATGCTATTTCTGTTTAATTTCCAGGAGGCCATACGTGACAATGTTGCCAAAATAATTTTAAGCTTTCTGATAGGTCTAGTTTTTAAATGCATATAACTTCTGCACTATCAATTGGATTTCAACCAAATTTTGTATGTAATATTTGGACATAAACAGATATGGCTGAGCGTATTCTTAAGAACCAACAGGGCTGCCAACTGTTAATAATTGCTCTCTCTATTTTTTATCCAAATACCAAAATATCAGAAAGTATGCAAGCCGACAGCTTTAAACTATGCACACATTTAGTACCTTAAATTTTAGATTAATTTGGAGTAACTTATATAGTCAGTTCTACCAACATGATTCTAAGCCTGCTGATAGCACCAAATTTTAAATACATGTAACTCCTGTACTATCAGTTGGATTTCAACCAAATTTCGCATGTGCTATGTGTACCATAACAGATATGACTATGCTTATTCTTAAGAGGAATCAGGGCTGCCAACTGTTAATAAATGCTGTCTATATATTTTTCCCTAATATCAATAAATCAGAAAATATGCAAGCCAGCAGCTCCATACTTTCCACACGTATAGCACCTTGCATTCTAGATAAATTTGGAGTAATCAATATAAGACAGTGCTACCAACATGATTCTATGCCTGCAGATAGGTTCAATTTAAAAAAAACATGTAACTTGTATACTAAAAATGGATCTCATCCACAATTGGCACAACAAGATATCATAATATTTCAGATCATTTCTGACCAGCACACGCATGACATTGTTGCCAAACATGCGTTTACGCATGCTGATAAATCTAGAGTCTAACTGCATGTAAAGTTCATTGGAATTCAACCAAATTGTGTATTCTGTACCTTAAGAGATGGAACGAAGATGTATATATTAAGTCGCCAGGGCTGCCAACAGTACTGCTCTATTAGACTACATTATACCAGGTATATTTCGAACTAATTAGACATTTCGATATTAACAACTTAATTTCGTCATTATTCTAGATAGGTTCATATACACTAGTTTAATCATTGGTATGAAACTTAATTTTAGGAAAAGTAGGCTCTTTAGTTCGTCACGGAACTTCTTGTTAGGGTTTTAATATGTGTTTTAAATTTGTTGCAGATGATTATTTTATCATATTTTCATACATCATGTTGCGGTATGTTGATTTAGGCGTTCAATTTTCCATCCTTCTTTATGGTGCACCATGTAAGGTTTAATACCAAGGGACTTTTTAGTGTTACGCTATACATTTATCTTATGTCTTTGATATTTATCAATTCATTCATATCGGCTGATGTTGTTGTTTGAGTCTTCAGTCTTTTGACTGGTTTTATCCCGCTCTCCATGCCTCGCTGTCCTGAGCTAAGCGTTTCATCTCCACACAGCTACCACACCCCACATTCGAGGCAAACTGTTTAACATATTCTAATCTCGTTCTACCCTTACAGTTCTTGTCCTCGACCTTCCATCCATAACTAAGTTTGCTATTCCTGGGTGTCATAGTATGTGTCCTACCAACCTATCTCTTCTCTTCATTAGCAGTCGCCAGAAACATCTCTCCTCTCCCACTCGCCTTAATAGCTCTTCGTTTGTAACCCTCTCTTCCCATCTGATCTTCATCATTCTCCTGTAACACCACATTTCTAACGCTTCAAATCTCCTCTTTTCTGCTGCATCAATAGTCCAATTTTCACTTCCATAGAGTGCCACGCTCCATGTCAACAGATTCCTCTTCTGTAGAAATGCCTTCCTTGCCTGAGCCAACCTAATTCTTATATCCTCTTTCCTCCATCAATCACTTGTTATTTTGCTTCCTAAGTAACAGAAGTCTTCTGTGATTCGGAGATATAGAATGCCAGTGAAATATATCGCACAACCGCCATGTTGGATTATTAGAACGTAATAAAATTTGTAGGGCACGATCGGGGTCGGCCTGAATAGTACTATGACCTTACCGAATTTAATTAAAATCCATCCAGCCACTTAGTTTTTATTAGTGGGGCGTGGGGGCACACACACGGACACACACGGACAAAAGGTGATCTCATAAGCCTATTTTTTCATGAATAGAAATAGGCTAAAAACGAGATTTTAAAATTTGACACAGGCTCCATCTCGTGGTTAAGAAAACAATTAAGTTTGATTGCTGTCACATATTAGTTGACATTGAGAAATGTCTAAATATTTCGGATGGTCACCATATTGGATTTGTATATACATGGTAGGCCATAGAGCTATGCACTATTGGATGATGATAATTGCGTAGGTTCATTGTTCAAACGTTGGTTTCGATCGCATGATTAGGACACAAGAAATTAAACCTTAATTTTAAAATTCCGCACAGCCGCCATCTTGAAGTTATGTAAACAATTGAGCTGAATAGGATGTCAGTGTATTACAAGGTGTATACCATTTGCTGTACCATTTGTGACGGCGCTCGGTTGGTTTAAATGCGAGAAAAGTCTATTTAAATACAACAACTTCGCTTGGCCGCCATGTTCGTTTTGTAAAGAGGTTTTTGAGAGTCCCTTAGTTAAAATTATATTAGTGCTTTTTTCCACCATACAAAACGTCAGGGTGATATCTGTAATAGTTTCGGAGATTTGGAATGCCGGTGAAATATTTCGCGCAATTGCCAAGTTGGATTGGTGAGATGTAATAAAATTTGAAGAGCACAGTCCGGGTTGGACAAAATAGTAGGCCCTACTATGACCTTACCGAGTTTCGTTGAAATCGCTCCAGCAGTTTAGATTTTATTAGGGAGGGGAGCGAGGCGACGGTCACATGCAAACACACACACGGACTCTTTGTGATGTCACAGGCCTATCTTTCATAAATGTAAATAATAAAGGAAGCTTTTCAGTCGGTCAACACGACTGAATAGCTCTCATTATTAGAATTAAGCATCACTGAAAAATGGCTTCTATCAATACTAAATGAAAATAGGCCAACAAGTAAACGAAAAGCAACAACGGGAGGTTTAATTTAGAAAAGAAATACAGTGCACTCCCGATAATTCGGGTGCGGATAATTCGCTTTGCGGTTAATTCGCGGGTCTCCAAATATATTTTTAAATAGAAATTCTCACGGCAACTAATTATCAAGCTAAGCAACCTCCCCGTCATTTAAAATAATTTTCGTGGGACGCAATGCGAAAAGACGAAATCATTGACATTCGAGAAGACTGAACTGCGTTTCTCTGTGATGGAACAGTAGTCCTACTTGCGCAAGTTCGAAACATACGAGTAGGTTGCCGCGAGTGGTATAGCATAGATTTCCTTTATCTTCGAAGCCCAAACAAGACAAGAGGAATGCGTCTTCACTGGGAACCTACCCTCCCTTTCCCAACAGCCACACTCAAAGGTCGCTGACCTGTGAGTTGTGAAGGGTGGATGCGCGGACAGCGTATTGTAAACAGGGATTATTGCGTAATGACGTAAACTTTCGCGAGACATAGAGCGTGTTTGTTGGATGCTCTTCATGCATTGAACCAGTCATAAGAGAAAAATACCGCTACAAAAGCAAGCTCTTGCCGACATCTGTAACGACGATATTTCGAACGGGCAAGTTAGACGCCGATAAAGACGATTATGATTTAAGACATGAAGGCAAAGATGAAATAGCGCGGAATTTGACTGTTGGTGAGGAAACCTGAGATCCAGTTGATATCGAGTGCGGGAGTAATGCAACGGAAATCCCGAAAGTTTCCCACAGTCTCTAGTCACACTTATCTCTTATATAGAAAAACGAAATGAATTTTTGTTCTCTTATAATGTTTTCTTCGGAAATGTGCACTCGAAAATTAGAATAAACGATCTAAGAAACAAAATGGAATTACTTTTTTTTTTTTAATATTATTGTAGGCATAATCCACATAGGCCTTCCTCTAGCCTAGCATGTCTTATAGGACACTACAATCAAGTGTTATAATTATTATTTTGCGTGTTCAAGCCTATTTCAATATTTTAATCAATAGTTTTGTTTTTACTAGGCTTAACAAAAATAACTGCGGATAATTCGCGGTTTTCAATAATTCGCGGAATTTCGTGCATTAATTACCGCGAATTACCGAGAGTGCACTGTACTATTATTGGTCACAAAGGAGCTAAAGTTCCGCTAACACGTACCTTGATGCTCGGTACAGTTAGGAGGCGAGTTCCGACTGTACCGTTCCATACGTAACGTTCCGCTAACACGTACCTTGACGCTCGGTACAGTTGGGAGTCGAGTTCCGACTGTACCGTTCCAGGGCTGAATCTTTCCACTTGCTAGTACCGAGTTCAAAGTTACACTTACGGAACGATACCGCAAGCCAGCTTGGGGCCGCGTTATGGCATACGTTACGTAACGTGATACACAGCGGTACGTGACGCATTTTCGTTCGGTTCCAGGTCCCTGATGATTAGTTTAGTCGTTTATTAATGTTAAGTTTTGACCAATTGAGTAGCCACAATTGAGATTTGGTAAAGATGATGGCAAAATAAACATAACACAGAGGTGCCCTTTTCTAGTGCTACCTCTGTACAAAATTTCGTGTTTCAATTGATAGAGGGGAGCAGACATATACACACACAGACACACAATGTTTCTTGAAAAAAGTCCCTTAATACTAGCCACGTTCTTCCGCTGGCAGTGATCTGTGCGAAAATCAGGAATTATTAGTCTACTTTTCACATTTTGCAAAAATGGGGAAAAAGTAGACTTTTGAGATCGATCCGGGAAAATGTGTGTGTGTCTGTGTGTCTGTCTATCTGTCTATCTGTCTGTCTGGCTGGCTGTGTGTGTCCTCCCCCCCCCTATCAACTCATAAACGGCTGCAGCAATCGAAAACAATTTTTCGTATGAGTAAAGATGTATACCGGAATATCTCAAGCCCATATTTGAAAATAATGTCACTGCTACCAACTGCTGAAAAAACGCACTAGAAATTTGAGCTCCATGTTGGATATCTTGCAAGGTATGCTTGGGAGCTATTCCAAAATCGGCACACATGTAGATAATGATATTTCTGTTTAATTTCCATGAGGCCATACATGACAGTGTTGCCAAAATTATTTTAAGCTTTCTGATAAGTCAAGTTTTTAAATGCATATAACTTCTGTACTATCAATTGGATTTCAACCAAATGTTGTATGTAATATGTGGACATAAACTGATATTACTGAGCGTATTCTTAAGAACCAACAGGGCTGCCAACTGTTAATAATTCTCTCTCTATTTTTTATCCAAATACCTGTATATCAGAAAGTATGCAAGCCGACAGCTTTAAACTATGAACACGTGTAGTACCTTACATTTTAGATTAATTTGGAGTAACATATATAGTCAGTTCTACCAACATGATTCTAAGCCTGCTGATAGCACCAATTTTTAAATACAAGTAACTCCTATACTATCAGTTGCATTTCAACCAAATTTCGTATGTGCTATGTGTACCTTAACAGATATGACTATGCTCATTCTTAAGAGCAATCAGGGCTGCCAACTGTTAATAAATGCTGTCTATATTTTTTCCCCAAGATCAATATATCAGAAAATATGCAAGCCAACAGCTCCATACTTTCCACACGTATAGCACCTGGCATTCTAGATAAATTTGGAGTAATCAATGTAAGTAAGTGCTGCCAACATGATTCTATGCCTACAGATAGGTCCAATTTAAGAAAACATGTAACGTCTATACTAACAAATGGATTTCATTCAAAATTGGCACAACAAGATATCATAATATTTCAGATCATTTCTGACCAGCACACGCATGACATTCTTGCCAAACATGCTTTTACGAGTGCTGATAAATCCAGAGTATAACTGCATGTAAAATTAATTGGACTTCTACCAAATTGTGTATTCTGTACCTTAAGAGATGGAACTAAGTCGTATATATTAAGTCGCCAGGGCTGCCAACTGTAGTGCTCTATTAGGCTACATTATACCAGGTATATTTCGAACTAATTGGACATTTCGATATTACCAACTTAATTTCGTCATTATTCTAGATAGGTTCATATACTGTAGATTAATCATTGGCATGAATCTTAATTTTAGGGAAGGTAAGCTCTTAAGTTCGTCACGGAACTTCTTGTTAGAGTTTTAATATGTGTTTGAAATATGTTGCAGATGATTATTTTATCATATTTTCATACATCATGTTACGGTATGTTGATTTAGGCGTTCAATTTTCCATCCTTCTTTATGGTGCACCATGTAAGGTTTAATACCAAGGGACTTTTTAGTGTTACGCTATACATTTATCTTGTGTCTTTGATATTAATCAATTCATATCGGCTGATGTTGTTGTTTGAGTCTTCAGTCTTTTGACTGGTTTGATGCAGCATTCCATGCCACCCTGTCCTGAGCTAAGCGTTTCATCTCAACATAGCTACCACACCCTACGTTCGAGGCAAACTGATTAATATATTCTAATCTCGGTCTATCCTTACAGTTCTTGTCCTCGACCCTTCCTTCCATAACTAAGTTTGCTATTCCTGGGTGTCTTAGTATGTGTCCTACCAACTTATCTCTTCGCTTCATTAGCAGTCGCCAGAAACATCTCTCCTCTCCCACTCATCTTAATACCTCTTCGTTTATAACCCTCTCTTCCCATCTGATCTTCATCATTCTCCTGTAACACCACATTTCTAACGCTTCAAATCTCCTCTTTTCTGCTGCACCAATAGTCCAATTTTCACTTCCATAGAGTGCCACACACGATGTCAACTGATTCCTTTTCTGTAGAAATGCTTTCCTTGCCTGAGCCAACCTACTTTTTATATCCTCTTTCCTCCAACCATCACTGGTTATTTTGCTTCCTAAGTAACTTAAAAGAAGTCTTCTGAGATTCGGAGATATAGAATGCCAGTGAAATATTTCGCACAGCCGCCATGTTGTATTGTTGAAAAGTAATAAAATTTGTAGGGCACGGTCGGGGTTGGCCAGAATAGTATTATGATCTTACCGAATTTAATTGAAATCTATCCAGCCACTTAGATTTTATTAGTGGGAGTTGGGGGCAAACACACCGACACACACGGACAAAAGTGATATCTTAAGCCTATTTTTTCATAAATAGAAATAGGCTAAAAACGAGATTTTAAAATTGACACTGGCGCCATTTCGTGGTTAAAAAAACAATTAAGTTTGATTGCTGTCACAGATTAGTTGACATTGAGAATCGTCTAAATATTTCAGAAGGTCACCATATTGGATTTTTATATGCATTGTAGGCCATAGAGCTATGTACTATTAGATGATGATTATTGCGTAGGTGCATTGTTCAAACGTTGGTTTCGATCGCATGATTAGGACACAAAAAATTAAACCTTAATTTTAAAATTTCACACAGCCGCCATCTTGAAGCTATGTAAACAATTGAGCTGAATAGGATGTCAGTGCATTACAAGGTGTATACCATTTGCTGTACCATGTGTGACGGCGCTCGGATGGTTTAAATGCGAGAAAAGTCTATTTAAATACAACAACTTCGCTTTGCTGCCATGTTCGTTTTGTAAAGAGATTTTTGAGAGTCCCATCGTTACACTTCTATTAGTGCTTTTTTCCACCATACAAAACGTCAAGGTGATATCTGTAATAGTTTCGGAGATATGAAATGCCGGTGAAATATTTCGCACAGTTGCCATGTTGGATTGGTGAGATGTAATAAAATTTGAAGAGCACAGTCGGGTCGGACAAAATAGTACAATGACCTTACCGAGTTTCGTTGAAATCGATCTAGCAGTTTAGATTTTATTAGGGAGGGGAGTGAGGCGACGGACACATGCAAACACACACATACGTGCACACACATGGACTATATGTGATGTCACAGGCCTATCTTTCATAAATGTACATAGTAAAGGAAACTTTTCAGTCGGTAAACACGACTGAATAGCTTTCATTATTAGAATTAAGCATCACTGAAAAATGCCTTCTATCACTACTAAATGAAAATAGGCTAACAAGTAAACGAAAAGCAAGAACGGGAGGTTTAATTTAGAAGAGAAATACTATTATTGGTCACAAAGGAGCTAAAGTTCCGCTAACACGTACCTTGATGCTCGGTACAGTTAGGAGGCGAGTTCCGACTGTACCGTTCCACACGTAACGTTCCGCTATGACGTAACTTGATGTTCGGTACAGTTGGGAGTCGAGTTCCGACTGTATCGTTCCAGGGCTGTAACGTTCCACTTGCTCGTACCGAGTTCCAAGTTACAGTTACGGAACGATACCGCAAGCCAGCTCGGGGCCGCGGTATGGCATACACAGCGGTACGTAACGCATTTCAGTTCTGTTCCGGGTCCCTGATGATTAGTTTAGTCGTTTATTAATGTTAAGTTTTGACCAATTGAGTACCCACAATTGAGATTTGGTAAAGATGGCGGCAAAATAAACATGACACTGAGGTGCCCTTTTCTAGTGCTACCTCTGGACAAAATTTCGTGTTTCAATTGAAAGGGGGGAGCACACATATACACACTCAGACACACAATGTTTCTTGAAAAAAGTCCCTTAATACTAGCCACGTTCTTCCACTGGCAATGGTCTGTAGGAAAATCAGGCATTTTTAGAGTTTTAATATGTGTTTGAAATTTGTTGCAGATGATTATTTTATCATATTTTCATACATCATGTTGTGGTATGTTGATTTAGGCGTTCAATTTTCCATCCTTCTTTATGGTGCACCATATAAGGTTTAATACCAAGGGACTTTTTAGTGTTACGCTATACATTTATCTTGTGTCTTTGATATTAATCAATTCATTCATATCGGCTGATGTTGTTGTTTGAGTCTTCAGTCTTTTGACTGGTTTTATTCCGCTCTCCATGCCTCCCTGTCCTGATCTAGGCGTTTCATCTCTACATAGCTACCACACCCTACATTCGAGGCAAACTAACATATTCTAATCTCGGTCTACCCCTACAGTTCTTGTCCTCGACCCTTCCTTCCATAACTAAGTTTGCTATTCCTGGGTATCTTAGTAAGTGTCCTACCAACCTATCTCTTCTCTTCATTAGCAGTCGTCAGAAACATCTCTCCTCTCCCACTCGTCTTAATACCTCTTCGTTTGTAACCCTATCTACCCATCTGATCTTCATCATTCTCCTGTAACACCACATTTCAAACGCTTCAAATCTCCTCTTTTCTGCTGCACCAATAGTCCAATTTTCACTTCCATAGAGCCCACGCTCGATGCCAACAGATTTCTTTTCTATAGAAACGCTTTTCTTGCCTGATCCAACCTACTTTTTATATCCTCTTTCCTCCGTCCATTACTGGTTATTTTGCTTCCTAAGTAACAGAAGTCTTCTGAGATTCGGAGATATAGAATGCCAGTGAAATATTTCGCACAGCCACCATGTTGGATTTTTGAAACGTAATAAAATTTGTAGGGCACGGTTGGGGTCGGCCAGAATAGTAATATGACCTTACCGAATTTAATTGAAATCTATCCAGCCACTTATATTTTATTAGTGGGGGGGGGGGGGGCACACACACGGACGTACACACACGGATGAAAGGTGATCCCATAAGCCTATTTTTTCATAAATAGAAATAGGCTAAAAGCGAGATTTTAAAATTTGACGCTGGCGCCATTTCGTGGTTTATAAACAATTAAGTTTGATTGCTGTCACAGATTAGTTGACATTGAGAATCGTCTAAATATTTCCGATTGCCACCATATTGGATTTTTATATACTTTGTAGGCCATAGAGCTATGTACTATTAGATGATTATTGCGTAGGTTCATTGTTCAAACGTTGGTTTCGATCGCATGATTAGGACACAAGAAATTAAACCTTAATTTTAAAATTTCGCACAGCCGCCATCTTGACGTTATGTAAACAATTGAGCTGAATAGGATATCAGTGCATTACAAGGTGTATACCATTTGCTGTACCATGTGTGACGGCGTTTGTTTGGTTTAAATGCGAGAAAAGGCTATTTAAATACAACAACTTCGCTTGGCCGCCATTATGGAGAAAGTGAACTAAAGCTCTTTCGAGCAATCTACTTCCTGTAGAAAATAGACAGTGTTTTGATTTACATAGTTTTGATTTTGTTATCTTTGAGTGTAGTGTCTTTGGAATGTCTTTGGATGCGATGTTCAGTTGTGTTAATAAAATATTGATTACTGTATATTAAACTGATTTGGTATGGCATATAACTGGCGACCGTGACAGGACTACTGGCAATCTCAACATCAAATAAAACAGAACAACGATGACCGAACGTCGAGTATTACGCGGCGTATTTACACGTGAGGTAAACAAGCTTGAAGAACTGTTAGCGCTTGCTGATGGTGACCACGTGGAGATTCGTAGCAGATATGCTTCACTTGTGGAACGCTACGAGAAGTTGAAACGTCTGGATGATGAAGTTTACAATGAGCTGCTGCTAAAGGAAGACCTTGAAGACATCGTGCTTGAAACAGAGATCAACAATTGCAGTCAGTACGACTTGAAATATTTTAAGGTTAGGGAAAAGTGCAGGCCTTACAAGTTGGAGATCAAGCCGTTTCTGAAGCTAAATTTACTAAAATACATGAAGATAGCAGGCTTAAAGATGAAGATAAATTTGTTTATTTGATTCAGTGTATGGAACCTGTTTCGTGTGCTCAGTAGTTGGTAGAAAACTTTCCTCCTTCAAAGGAAAACTAAAAAGGCTATAGAATTGTTGAAGTCTAGGTATGGGAAGGATGAGTTGCTCATTGAGTACTATGTTAGGGAACTTTTATCCTTGGTGTTAAAGAAGGATAGTTTAAGATTCATAGCCCAACTGTATGACAGTCTGGAGGGACAGTTGAGAGCACTTGATTCCTTGGGCGTAACAAAGGAGAAATATGCTGCAATGTTATTTCCACTAGTAGAGAGTGCCTTGCCAGAGGTTATGTTTAGAACTTGGGACAGGTATCGTGTATCAAAAGAAACGTCTACCAAGGAACCTGACTGTTGCTTGAGTGAATTGTTTGCCTTCTTAAAGACTGAGGTAGAAGGTGAAGAACGGCTTAAGCTAAGACATAGTTCTTTTGAAGTTAACGAGAGGACGGATCGAGTTAAGCAAGATGATAGGACCAAGACTAAGAATAGGGACATACCTTCAGCGGCTTCTTTAATTTCAATAGAGGATGTTTCAGTTAGTAAGGGAAACAGAAATAACAAAGATACGGCTTGTATATTCTGTGGCAGAACCTCACATCTTTCTCAAGACTGTGCTGTAGCTATTGATTATTCTCAAGAAGAACGCCAAGTAACGTTAAAGAAAAAGGGAGCTTGTTTTAGGTGTCTACGACCGGGACATGTCAGTGTTAAGTGTAAGATGTTTGTGAAGTGCCCATTTTGCAAGGGGAAACATTACGCTTTGATGTGTGCGAAAACAGACTCAGATGAACCAAAAGGTAATTCGGTTCCAAAAACAGTTAGCATGATGGCAGGTAGTAATAAAGGACATGTGACCTATCTGCAGACTTTAGTTCCTAGAGTAGTTGTTGGTGGATCCACGCACAGAGTAAGAGTTCTGTGTGACAGTGGATCGCAGAGAAGCTACATAAAGAAGTCTTGTGCTAAGAAATTAGAGTTGGACAAACTGGAAAGGTAACACTAAGTCAAGAATTATTTGGAGGTAGGAAAACAGCACCTGTTTGTTTCGAGTCCTATCAAATAACTTTGCTGGGTATGAACGAGGAAAACAGATGTGAGGTTGCAGTGTTAGGCTCTGATAGTATCTGTGGAGGTGCTCCCCTAGTTGATGCTGACTTGTTTAATTTACTGAGGGACAAGGGAGTTGAACTTAGTGATGTTGGCCAAGATAATGGTGGCAACAGTACTGACATTCAGGTATTGTTAGGAGCTGACGTGTGGGCTCAGATAATCACGCCAGACTTTCTACATGTATACAAGAGTCTAGTAGCTGTGAGAACTTGTTTAGGGTGGACACTTAAGGTTCATCTGAGATCACTTCAACTACTGCCTCGTCTTACACTCTACTTACTTTAACTCAATCAACAAGAGTGGCGGATTTGTGGGAAATTGAGACTTTGGGTATAAAAGATCCTGGCGAACAGATAAAAAAGGAAGAAAGGGAACAAGAAGTTCAGATGTTCTTCGATAGGACTGTGAAGAGAGAAGAGGAATCTGGGCGCTACATTGTCAAACTACCCTGGATTGATGGTTGTACTTCTCTGGAAACGAATCGTGAAATTTCTCAGAAACGATTATTGAACACTTCAAGAAAGTTACGAGTGATGCAGAAATTTCAGGATTATGATGAGGTGTTACAGGAATGGGTAAACAAAGGGATTATCGAAGGTGTTGAAAACGAGGTTTTGGATGGACCTACACATTATTTGCCTCATAGAGCTGTGCTGAAAGATGGTGGCACTACAAAGATAAGGCCGGTGTTCGATGCTTCCAACTAAGACAGAAATGGTCATTCCTTGAATGATTGCCTCGAGCCCGGACCCAACCTCATCGACCTTGTTCCATCAGTGCTGACCAATTTTCGAACCTCTCCTATAGGTCTAATAGCTGATATAGAGAAGGCATTCCTGCAGATTATAATTGATCCTGAAGACAGGGATATGCTCCGTTTTCTCTGGTGGGATAATGATAAGATTACCACTTTTCGACATTGCCGGGTGGTTTTTGGTGTTTGTTCCAGTCCCTTCCTATTGGTTTCTGTACCGAACAACCTTCTGGAAGAGCCCCCAACTCATTTGAAGGAAGTAGCTACAAAAATGAAACCTGCATTTTATGTGGACAACTGTCTTACTGGAGTCGCTTCAAAGGAAGAAATTGGACCCTTTATTTTAAAGGCACAAGAATTGATGTTATCCGCAGGTTTCAATTTGAGGGGATGGGTGAATTCCTTTGATTGTGGTGTTGGTAAAACTGAGAATGTCTTAGGACTTCGTTGGTATTGCGACGTAGATGAACTTGGATGTAACTTCAGCCCGACTACCGGTTTAGTAACCCGAAGAGTGGTACTATCCAGCGTGCAAAAAATATTTGATCCGATTGGATTTTCAGCCCCAGTAACTCTGATTTCCAAGCTCATTCTGCAGAAGACATGGCAGAAAAGTATAGGATGGGATGAGGTTTCACCAGGAGACATTTGTGAGGAATTCTGTCGATGGACTCAGCAGTTGCAATACCTACATGACTGTCGGATACCTAGAAGGATTTTCCTGAATGACAACAGCACTTTGCATGTATTTGTGGACGCTAGCAAAAGAGCGTTTGGTTGTTGCATATTTCTGAGAACGGAAGAAGAAGGTAAGATCAAACTGAGTCTTCTGATGGCTAAATCTAGAGTGGCGCCTCTCAAAGAACTGACACTACCCCGCCTTGAACTGATGGGAGCGCTCCTTGGAGTTAGAATGTCTCGGTTGAGCCTTCGATGCCTACACCGGAATGACATACACACAGTGTTGTGGTCCTATTCAACAGTAGTCTTGGCTTGGATTGCTAATAAAGGGCTTTGGTCGGTGTTCATAGAGAATCGGGTAAAGGAAATTCATGACTACAGTAAGGCTAGTTCATGGAGACACATACCGGGCAGCCTCAATCCAGCAGATCTCCTGTCTAGAGGGTGTTCACCAACACAACTTTGGAGATCCAGATGGTGGGAGGGTCCGTCTTGGCTTAAATGTAAAGAAGAAGAATGCGTATTTAATCGTCCTGAACCATTGTTGGAAGAAGTCAACAGGGAAAGGAGGAAAACAGTTGTAGCTGCTAAGAACACTGCTGTGGAAACTATTTTACTGCTATTAAGTTCACGATTCTCTGGATACATCAAAATCGTTAGGACCATTGCTTGGATTTTGAGATTGAAACAAAGGAATCGTAGAGACCACGTATCAACGGAAATTGATAGCGAAGAATTTCTCAATGCAGAGACGAAACTGTACTTCCTCATCCAGAAGGAAACGCTTTATGAAGAAGAGAGGAACAATTGAAGAATCTGGAGGTGTTCACAGACGATGAAGGAATTCTACACATGAAGTCAAGAGTCGTTGATTCTGACGACACTCCTGAGTATACCTATCCAGTTGTACTTCCATCAAAACATGTGATGGTTGAAAGAATGATTGAACAATTTCATCGATTCCATAACCATGCTGGGACGCACACACTGCTTGTTTTGTTGCGCCAAAGGGTTTGGATAATTAGAGGAAGAAGGACGGTGGCAGCAGTTGTTCGGAAATGCGTGATCTGTCGTCGTAACTCTGCTAAGGGTTTTGAGGTACCTTTTACTCCGTTGCCACAGGATCGAATCAAGGCATCGAGTGTTTTCCAGATCACGGGCACAGACTTGGCCGGCTCTGTGTTTCTACGAGGAGGAGAAAAGGGATGGAATGTGATATTCACTTGTGCAGTTTATCGGGCTGTACATCTGGAATTGATCACTTCACTTAGTACAGTAGCGTATATCCAAGCACTACGCCGATTTGCGGCAAGAAGAGGAAGAGTGAATACCATGTATTCGGACAATGGGACGAATTTCACCGGACTTCGCAGAACCATGGAGCAATTGGATTGGACTGAAATAGAGAGGACGTGCAGCCTTCTGAAGATTAAATGGAAGCTGAACCCTCCCACTGCAGCCTGGTGGGGAGGATTCTGGGAAAGGTTGATTAAGATTCTAAAGGATTTGCTTCGCCGTAATTTGGGTAAAGCTTGCCTAAATTATGAGGAAATGTATACTCTTCTATGCGATTGTGAGAACCTGATGAATAATCGACCTTTGACTTATCTTTCTGAAGAAGATGAACTCAAGCCACTCAGACCCTCCATGTTCCTACAGAGCCTAGAGGGTAATGATGTAACCGACTTAGACCAAATTCAAACCAGCAGTTTAAACGACAGATGGCGTTATCTACAACCTGTTCGGGAGAGCCTGAGAAATCGCTTCAAAAAAGAATACCTGGGATTCCTCCGAGCACGGAGCAAAAAGCAACAGGGATCCATACAAGTAGGAGACATAGTTCTGGTGGAGAGCGACAACAAGAAACGTATCAACTGGCCCTTAGGGAGAGTGGTGGAGCTGTTACCAGGAAGAGACAATGTGACTCGTCTGGTTAAAATTAAGACAGCAACTGGCATTCTTCTTCGTCCAGTACAGCGACTTTATTCGTTAGAGATAAACTGTCTTAACAAATGTGATTCTGTCAACACTTCACAACACCGACTAAGTGAGCCGGTCCTTAATGAAGATATTCCCTGCAGTAACTCAGGAACTGAAAAGGAGAGTGAATTCAAGACTCGTTGTGGTAGAACTGTTAGGCAACTCAAGAAACTAGACTTATAGTGGTTCACATTCCTGAGCTCAATGTTCAACTATAATTTTAGAATGTTTACTTCAGTTTATGAGTGTGTGTTGCAAAACTACCTTTTGCAAGGTGGGAGAATGTGGAGAAAGTGAACTAAAGCTCTTTCGAGCAATCTATTTCCTGTAGAAAATAGACAGTGTTTTAATTTAGAAAATAGACAGTGTTTTGATTTACATAGTTTTGATTTTGTTATCTTTGAGTGTAGTGTCTTTGGAATGTCTTTGGATGCGATGTTGAGTCGTGTTAATAAAATATTGATTACTGTATATTAAAATGATTTGGTATGGTATAGCCATGTTCGTTTTGTAAAGAGGTTTTTGAGAGTCCCATCGTTACACTTCTATTAGTGCTTTTTTCATTCATACAAAACGTCAGGATGATATCTGTAATAGTTTCGGAGATATGGAATGCCGGTGAAATATTTCGCACAGTTGCCATGTTGGATTGGTGAGATGTAATAAATTTTGAAGAGCACAGTCGGAGTTGGACAAAATAGTACTATGACCATACCGAGTTTCGTTGAAATCGCTCCAGCAGTTTAGATTTTATTAGGGAGGGGAGCGAGGCGACGGACACATGCAAACACACACATACGTACACACACACGGACTATATGTGATGTCATAGGTCTATCTTTCATAAATGTAAATAATAAAGGAAGCTTTTCAGTCGGTCAACACGACTGAATAGCCTTCATTATTAGAATTAAGCATCACTGAAAAATGGCTTCTATCACTACTAAATGAAAATAGGCTAACAAGTAAACGAAAAGCAAGAACGGGAGGTTTAATTTAGAAAAGAAATACTATTATTGGTCACAAAGGAGCTAAAGTTTGCTGTGTAGGTTACACTCTGCCTTATATGGCAACACTGCGAGAAGGTGAGTTGGATTCCCATCTAAGACATCTTAGATTGGTTTTCCGTGGTTTCCCACTTCTACTCTAGGAAAATGCGTGGATAGTTCCTAAGTCAAGGCCACGGACTACTCCTTCCCAAGCCATGCTATCATTACAAATACACACGTTACTACAGACATCACAATTACAAAGTTTAGACCTATCAGACAAATTCCATAAAAACCTCAACTACATGGACCGATGATCAATAACCTATGTTCCAAACCTCTATATGGAGCAACAATAAATATTTCGAATCAATGGGATCCATCGTATTGTTTTCAGGAAACATATTTCTAACGTAGGCTACAGTATGACCGCGATCGAAACGAGCAACGTGCCTTACCCTGTCTGATGCGGCACGCACTCAGACTGAAATCAGTATTTTTATTTTTATTTTTATTGATATTTCAAGAAGTAATTATCCTATGTTTGAATAAATAATTTGCCTGGAATTGCATATGGCATCGTTCAAACTGGGATAGTTGTTGACGCAGAAAAAATGTTCTTTTCATCAGGGTTCTAGGTAGGACAGTAGATACTGAAATAATTCCTTAGGCTAGATAGAGTATTTCGATATCATGAAAGAAATGCCCCTAGATTAGATAACAGGTATGTAATTGATATAGTTGTTGTGTAATTAGGCTATTATGTGACAGTTTGTAACAACCAGCGTAACAGTGTAATAAACGCAGTGTTACAATTGCCGTGGTAACTAAATAGACTGTGTAATAGCCGTAATAGTCTACGTAAAAATTCGGTGTAATAGCCATAATGGTTTTAATAGCTAATGGACAGTAGTTCCGGTAACAGTCCTGTAATATTCTGTAGGCCTACATACATTTTGGGAAATGCTGCTGTACTGTTACAGGCTCTGTACCGTTCCACTTTCCGTTGGAACATGAGAACCTGGAACGTTACGCATAGATACCGGGTGGCTGGTTGGTATAACCTGGAACGGTACACAGTGTAACCGGGTACTGGTGGAAACGTTACTCTATTTCGATAACCAAGAACGGTACGCAGAGTAACTTTCCAACTGGTAACGCTGAGGAATCGTTCCAGTCATGTACCGTTCCATACGTAACGTTCCGCTAACACGTACCTTGATGCTCGGTACAGTTGGGAGTCGAGTTCCGACTGTACCGTTTCAGCGCTGTAACGTTCCACATGCTCGTACTGAGTTCCAAGTTACAGTTCCGGAACGATACCGCAAGCCAGCTCGGGGCCGCGGTATGGCATACGTAACGTAACGTGGAACACAGCGTTACGTAACGCATTTCAGTTCTGTTCCGGGTCCCTGGTCGGTGTTAATATACTGAATTCCTACGTTGTTTGGAGTGTTGGTTGAAGCGATATAGCACTCGAGGTATCGAGTGCTGGCATTAAATAAGAATACAGCAAAAGTATGAAGATTTAATAAATCGTAATTATTTTCATCAAATATGATATAATGAATATTTTCACACCAAAAAACGACAACTTGAAGATGATTTATTGTAGGAATTTATTTAATGGGGCCTCCAAACTTTGAGGTAAACCGTATGCGATTTACATTCCACATACAGTAGTCACATGGCTTACAGTATGTCGTTGTACCGATCTCCGCCACCGCGCGCGCTCATTGTTTCCGTCCTATGCACTTCCGTCCCATCCACTTCCGTCTCTTTTCCAAAATCACTCCCACAAAAATGTCCAGCTACCGAGTGCCACAAAAATATCCAGATACCGAGTGGAAAGATGTTACACATCAAAAATCACACATCTTGAATCCCAAGGAGAGAAGGAAGGAAATTGCATTGGCACATGTACTCGACAGCTACACTACGCTCGCAGCCAACGGCTGGGTCAATGGTGGCAAATTAAATTGATTCTTTATTCCTTTCTTGTTAAAATATTGTACGGGAATCGTGCAGATTAACTTGAAAAAAATAAGGCCGTAACTAAAAGTCGATTTGAATGACGTCCAGTTTTCTTGTCCAAATTTCTTCGAACATTATAAGGGAGAAACTTCGCCAAACCATGCGGATCATAACTGATACACTTTGTGCTACACCGATCAAATGGTTACCGGTACTCAGCAATATAGGCCCTTTTTGAGCTGTGGACAAGAATGTTGAAGAATGAACATCTACCTGTTCGTAAGGATATCAGACAGAAATGCTCACGCCTTAAGTCTCGTCAGCCTGCTTGGAAGACGGCTGTGAAGTTAACATCTAGCTTCTTCGACTCCACTTCTTAGTGGTCAACAGAGTGGTCTTTATCCCCACCTCGTGCAATAGTGGACATTGATAATCCATCTACAAAACTGGCAGGCTTCGATCTGCTACGCTGCACCGCAGGAGATGTGGAGTAGGTAGAACAGCATCTACTTAACACACATGGGGTTGGTCAGTTTTCCCCTATTGTGACTGTGGGGAGGTTCGCCAAACAATGAAGCATGTAGTGTAGGAATACCCACTCCGTGCTTTCACTGGCACCATGGAAGACCTCAACTCAGCAACACCGGAAGCAGTGAAGTGGGTAGCGGAATTGGACATTCACATTTAGTGAGACTTACATCACTCGCACTCAATAATGTGTACATTTGAACTGTCGGAGTTGTTTCGTAGATAGTGATGTATTTATTTATTTATTTAGTGTATGGTACAAACACATCACAATACATATTATAATATAAAGATAATTAAAACAGCATGAAACAGAAAGAAAATAACTATATACAAGGCTGAACTCAGATGTCAGATTTACATCCTTTATGTAGTCAATGCATTTTTGTGTAACCATCAGGAACTCAACTGAAGCCCCAGAGACGCCAGTTAGTGGACAATATTGTGTAATATGCTGAATAGTTTGTCTGTCAGTACCGCAGATGGAATTTTCCCCCACCTGTGAAGAGAGTCCGCGCGTCTGCCACAATTTGTTCTTATTCTATTTAGGGTGGACCAAATTCTTCTAGGAAGCTCAAATCCTGGAGGCTTGGTTGTGATGCATGGCATAGTTTGTTGTTCCGGTGAGGCAGAGTCTGTCTGTTAGGTAGTCAACCCGAAGGCTGGTTAGATCCTCAAAAGGCACCGCCGTTAGGTTATGTGGGTAGATACCCACAAAAACCCAAGGCAGCGCTATATTGAGGCATACTAGGCAAAAAGAGGAGTGAGGTAGTTTGCCATTGCTTTCCTCACTGAGTCAGAACAGCAGTCCTAACCCTATGAGTAGAACCTTTCACAGCAATCACAGGCACTGACTGTGCCCCGAATGTCATTACTAAGCACCACCCATACCTCGGTAGCTTCCATATAATCACAGCCATGAGTGAGACTGAGACATAGGTGAAAAGCCACATTTTACTCTAGCCTGTGCCAACAGACAAATGCAAATGCACTGCATTCATCAAGAGATGGCAAACAGGCCCGGTGAGGCAGAGATCGACCAGAAATATATTGGTTTTTTTCCTGTTTTATTTTATTTTTATTTTTTCAAGGTTCGTAAATTGCTTTGACATGACAATTTGTATTTACCTTGTGCTTATCTTCCACTAGATGTGTAAATAGTTTATGGGTTGTCAATATTCTTCACACGCTAAATAAATAAATAAATAACAAGTAGTTCCGTGAAGAATTATACAGCCTATTTTCATATATCCTACATATGTTAATTGCCTCAATCAACATACAAAATTTCAGTTTGATTGCTGTAATAGATTCGTAGATATTGAGAACCGACTAAATACTGCGGATGGTTGCCATGTTGGATTTTTATATATGTAGGTCTTAGAGTTCCCTCACGATGGTATCCTCATCTTGTCGTGATGTGGGGGCTTGAGAGCCCAAATGATCCTGCGAGCTATACCGGCGGAAGCGTGAGTTCCTGGTAGGGCCTCCCATGCCGGGCAGGTCAAAGGTGATGGGTCAGACAAAGAGGGATACCCTGGTCCTCCAGGTTGGGGGTTGATCATGGGGCTAACAACCCCATATCGAAAAAAATAGTCTGTTATGAAACTCCAATAAAATAATAGCCGGACTGATGATAATGATAAACGACCTATGCAAGGAAAAGGAAAATGTAAACGGAAAAATGATATGTACATAGTAACCTGGAATGTGAGAACATTGAACAAACCTGGAGCGTTGAAGGGCCTTAAGGAAGAGATGGAGAAATATAGTATAGGAGTGGCAGCGATCCAAGAGATCAAATGGAGAGGAGATGGTATATTGAGAAGTGATTGATGATGATGATAATTGTTGTTTTAAGGGGCCTAACATCTAGGTTATCGGCCCCTGAATTGAGAAGTGATAACCATACAATAATGTATAGTGGAGGCGACAGTGGAAGAATAGGTGGCACAGGATTCCTCGTGGATAATAGATATAAAACAGCAGTACTGAATTTTAAGCCTGTAAATGAAAGGATATGTACTTTGAGAATGAAGGCACGATTCTTTAATATCACCTTTATATGTGTATATGCCCCCACAGAAGAGGATGAGGATGAGGTGAAAGACACGTTCTACAGTCAGCTTGAACAGGAACTCGAGGGTATAGCAAGGCAAGATGTAAAAATCGTGTTAGGTGATTTCAATGCGAAGGTGGGAAAAGAAGAAGCATTTAGAGACACGGTAGGAAAGGAAAGTCTGCATGAGGTATCAAATAATAATGGACAGAGACTCATCGACTTTGCCATGGGAAATGAAATGATTGTGAAAAGTACATGGCTTCAGAGAAAGAATATAAGGAAAGTAACGTGGTGCCCACCAGATGGAACCACATTCAACCAAATTGACCATGTGGTAATTGATAGAAGACACGCATCTGATATACTCGAAGTTGATAGTTGTAGAGGAGCGGATTGTGACATAGCAGTGTACAGATCTGGAAAGATGAGGAAAGATCTTAGAAGGTACAATGTCTTAAAACTAAAAGAAAAGGAAACTGCCGAAAAACATGAAACACATTTACGGAAGAAGTTGGAGACTAAACAAAATTGGGATTTAGAGGGAGTAGAAGGAAAATGGAGTATAATGAGGGACGCACTACACGAAGCTGCAGAAGAAGTACTGGGGACAGAAGAAAGGATCAAATCTGGTTCGATGAAGAATGTAAAATAGCTATAATGGAGAGGAATGCTGCAAGGGAGAAACTGATAAGTAGACCAACGAGAAACAATACAGAAGAACATAAAAAGAAAAGGAAAGAGGCAGATAGAATGTGTAGAAGAAAGAAACGGGAATCAGAGAAGAAATGGATTGAAGAGCTAGAAGAAGAATACAATAATCAAGAAGTAAGAAAGTACTATAAACGAATACAGGAAGTGAAGAAGGGCTTTCAACCTCGAGTAGTTCTGCAGAGATAAAGAAGGAAATTTCATAGGAGGAGAAGAACAGATTTTAGATCGATGGGCTGAATATTTCAGCGAGCTGCTCAATGCTACTGCAGAGACGGTATTGCTAGAACAGGAGGGTCAATAGAATAACCAACCATGGTGCAAGGATAACACTGATGCAATGCCAGTACCCGTGCCGACGCTGGAGGAGGTTAGTTTGGCAATTAAAAGCTTGAGGAATAACAAAGCCCCAGGGGGTGATAATATTTCAGCAAAGATGATTAAGTGTGATGGGGAACATTTGGCAAAGCTGGTACACCAGTTGATTGTGGAGATATGGGAGAAGGAGGTGATGCCAGAACAGTGGAACACGGCCATTATTTGCCCAATCCATAAGAAGAATGATAAAGCAAAGTGTGAAAATTATCGTGGCATAGCACTGCTTAGTGTGGTCTATAAAATCCTAGCCAAGGTAATGGCTATGAGACTTACACCTCTTGTTGAAGAGAGACTTGGAGAATACCAGTGTGGATTCCGACAGGGTAGATCGACGACGGACCATATCTTCACAATAAGGCAAATAATGGAAAAGTGTTACGAATATAATGAGGATATGCACCAACTATATGTGGATTTCAAACAGGCTTATGATTGTGTAAAAAGGAAAACTCTGTATCAGACCTTGATGGACATGGGATTCCCACCCAAACTAATCAGATTGGTGCAAATGACTCTTACTGGCACAAAATGTCGAGTTAAAATTGAAGGAAGACTCTCAAAAGTTTTTGAGGTAAACCAAGGCTTACGACAGGGAGACGTACTGTCCACGCTGCTGTTCAATATAGTACTAAGAGTAATTAAGGAAGATAGATATCAACAATCCAGGAGGCACGCTGTTAAACCGTATGAGCCAAAATCTAGCGCATGCTGATGATGTAGGTATGCTGTCAAGAAGACTGAAAGATCTTGACGAAGGGTTGGGACGGTTAGAAAAAGAATCAGAAGAAGTAGGATTACGAGTGAACTACAACAAAACTCAATATTTATTATTATCTAGGAGAAATACTGTGGAGAAAGATAAATATATAAATTTATTTATAAACCTAAATGGGGTGAATTTTGAGAGAGGTGTAAAAGTTTCAAGTGTTTGGGAGTACTGGTTACTGAAGATAATAGCACTAGAGAAGAAATAAAAGCAAGAATTGCAGCCGGTAATAGAGCTTATTGGGCACTGATAAAAATCCTCAAAGCGCGCATCCTCAGTAGAAGATCAAAGGTGACAATGTACCGAACAGTGGTAATGTACGGCTCGGAAACAGGGACTATGACTGTGGCAGAAGAGGAGATTTTGATAAGATGGGAAAGGAAAATACTGAGGAAGATTTATGGAGCAGTGAATGAGGCAGGAAGATGGAGAATACGGGAAAACAAAGAATTGGAGGAATTATATGGGCACCCTGATATAGTTTCGGAAGTAAAGAGTAATAGGCTAAGATGGCTGGGACATGTGAAGAGAATGGCAGGTGATAGAGTGGTCAAAAAGACCTATAGAGGAAATCCAGGTGGAAGAAGATGCAAAGGAAGACCTAGGAAACGATGGTTGGATGACGTGGAGGACGACTTACGCAAGATGGGAGTAAGAAAATGGAGGAAACGTGCAGAAGATCGTCAGGATTGGGCAACGATTGTTGGAGAGGCCAAGGTCCTACATGGACTGTAGCGCCGAGTAGTAGTAGTAGTAGTAGTAGTAGTAGTAGTAGGTCTTAGAGTTATGTACTGTTACATGAAGATTATTATGTACGTGTAGAATTCAAATTTCAATCACACGATAGGACACAAGAAGTAAAAACGAGATTTTAAAATTTCACACAGCTGCCATCTTGTGGTTATGGAAACAATTGAAGAAAAAAAATTAGATGCCAGTGGATTAAAATTTGCATAAGGATTTACTGTACCAAGTGTCACTGCACTCGGATGGTTAAATTGCGAGAAACAACCATGTGAATATTTATAATTTGCGTCGCCGCCATGTTGGATTTGAGATCACCAGGTTATTGAAAGTCCCATAGGTGAACTTATGTTCATAGCCCCTATAAACATTTAAAAAATCAGTTTGATTGCTGTACAAGATGCGTAGATATTGAGATCCATCTAAATATTTCGGATGGTCGCCATGTAGGATTGTTATATGTATAGGCCATAGAGTCATGTACCATTAAAGGGAAATTATTGCTTAGGTTCATTATTCAAACTTTCACTTCGATCGCATGATTACGACACAAGCATTAAAATCTTAATTTAAAAAATCGCACAGCCGCCATCTTGTGGTTATGTAAACAATTGAACTAAGTTAGATACCGGTGCATTACTATGTATATAAACATTTGCTGTACCAAGTTTCATTGCGTTTGGACCATTAAATCACGAGAAAGGTCTATTTAAAAATTTCAAATTCGCTCTGCCGCCATATTCGTTTTGTGGTTAACCGGTTTTTGAAAGTCTTATGGATGAACTTTCAATAGTGGCCTTTATCTCCGTACAACATTTCAGGGTGATACCACTAATAGTTTCAGAGATATAGAATGCCGGTGAAATATTTCGCACAGCCGCCATCTTGAGGTTATGCAAACAATTGAACGAAGTTAGATGTCGGTGCATTACAATGTGTATAAACATATACTGTACCATGTTTTATTGCGTTTGGTTGGTTAAGTCGCGAGAAACGTCTATTTAAAAGTCGCAACTTCGCTTGGCCACCATGTTGGTTTTGTAGTTAACAGATTTTCAAAAGTCACATAGGTGAACTTTTAGTAGTTCCCTTTATCACCGTAAAATATTCCAGGGTGATATCGGTAATAGTTTCGAAGATATTGAATATTGGTGAAATATTTCGCACAGCCGCCATGTTGGATTGGTGAGACGTAACAAAATTTGAAGGGCATGGTCGGGGGTCGTCCGGAATAGTGCTATGAACTTACCGAGTTTCATTGAAATCGCTCCAGCCGTTTAGAAGTTATTAGGGGGGACACACACACCATATCACACACACACAGACACACGGACAAAAGGTGATCTCATAAGCCTATTTTTTTTTCATGAATGAAAATAGGCTAATAACTATAATGCGTCCGGTCCGGGTCCGGTCCAAAGGGATCAGCCAAAAGGACCTGTCCACAGGGACCCGTCAAAAATGACTGCATTCAAAAAGGGCCCGTCCAAAAGGGGCTAGTCAACAGGGACCAGTCCAAAGGGACAAATCAACAGGGATCAATGAAAAGGGGGAAGCGCGTCATATAAGTCGTTGCGCGCCGCCGCCGTAGGAATATAAGTGTTTATCAGCAGTCTCCGGCAATGTTCGGGAGAGTAACCTTGAAAAGTAGCTGAAACTCGGTAGTCGAAAGCATAGCTTGACCCGTTTCTTACCTATATGACAAGGTTAGGTTAGGTAAATTTAGGTTATGTTAGGTGAGCTGAGGTTAAGTCTTAAAATATTCCCTCTCTTATGTGTTCAAAGCCGATTCACTCTGAACAGTCAGCCAAAACTTTAAATATGTATATATCATTACATAAAGAATTAAAGCAAACTTAATTAATTATGAATGGCGTTTTTTATTACTGTTCAATGTAGACAGAATATATGCATTAAATGATAGAATCAACACAAAATGTTTTGATTGTTGACTTGTGTTATTGATAAATTGGTTTAATGATAGATAGATAGATAGATTTTTATTAATTCCATTTGATCAAATACATGCATTCAATACATTTTTGATATAGGACACGTCAGAATTTACATGCATAAAATAAAAGAACTAACAGGTATATATTACTAAGATTAAAACTATTTATAACTTATTATAATAGCAAATCTTAATAGATACAATCTTATTGCACAACTATTTACACCTCACTCTATTATCATAATATGAAAACTTAATTCTATAAATACAACAACATACAGCTAGGTATTAAAATTAAATTAAAAAAGTAAAATATAGTTATAGATTCCATCACTCCTATACGCTAAAATATTCAACTACTGAGTAAAAACAATGGCACTGCAGATAAGCTTTCAACATTCTATCAAAGGTTTTTATTTTTGGGGCCAGTTTTATATACTGGGGTAGTTTATTGTATAATTTAACTCCAGTGTGAAAAGTTCCTTTTTGATATATGCTTGTGTGTGTGTGTGAAATATGAATGTTTTGATTTTGTCTTGTGTTATGCCTATGAACATCATTGTTTGTTTTAAGAAAAACATCTTTATTCATTAAATTCTTTTTAAAAAACATAATACTTTCAAAGATATATATGCAGGGCAGTGGGAGAATGTTTAAATCTTTAAACAGAGGTCTACATGATTCTCTAGAGTGTACATTTGCCATAATTCTAATCGCTCTCTTTTGTATCCTAAACGTGCTTAGTACATCTGGCGACATACCCCAAAATATGATCCCATATCTTAAGTATGAATGGAAATAAGCAAAATAAGTATTTCTTAATGTGTGCATGCTAGTGCAGGTTTTCAAAATACGTAACGCAAAGCACATCGAGTTCAGTTTAGTATTCAGATATTGTATATGTTTATTCCATTTCAAGTCTTGTTGTATCCATAGTCCTAAAAACTTTGTTTCTGATTTATTTTCTATTTGATGACCATTTAATGTTATATTGGGCATCGCAGGATTCCTATTCTGTATAGTGTGGAAATTTAGACATACTGTCTTTTTATAGTTTATTATGAGGCGATTATCTTGTGACCATTTGGTTAACTCTCCTGTAACGGAGTCAGCAGACTGCTGTATGACCTGTTTAGTTTCACCTTTTATTACGAGTGTTGTATCGTCCGCAAACAAAATTTCCTTATGTGAATGAACGTTCTGTGTTATATCATTGATATATAGAAGAAAGAGTAGTGGGCCCAAAACCGATCCCTGGGGTACTCCAAATTCAATAATTCCCTCATTGGACAATGTTTCATTAAGTAATTTGGTTCCATCATCCTTGTGTCTCAAGCTTACTATTTGTTTACGCCTTGTTAAGTAAGACTCTATCCATTTATTAGCTAGACCTCTAACACCATATTGATTTAGTTTGGTAAGGAGGATTTTATGGTCAACTACATCAAATGCTTTCGATAAATCCAAGAATAGGCCAGTTACATGTTCCTTATTGTCAATTAATTTCAGTATACTATTACTACATTCGTAAATTGCTGTCTGTGTAGATTTTTCCGTTCTAAATCCATGTTGTGAGTTTGATAATATTTTATTTTTTTCTATGAAACTTATCAGTCTCTTATACATAATTTTTTCCACAATTTTTGCAATACCAGTTGGTAAGGTAATAGGACGATAGTTATCTAATTCATCTTTTGAACCATTTTTGTGCACTGGAATTACTTTTGATAACTTCAAAATATCCGGGTAAGTTCCTGAGAGAATTGAACTGTTTATTAAGTGCGTAAGTGGATTTATTATATTTTCTGCACATTTCTTTAAAATTGCATCAGGGATGCCATCAATGCCAGCACAGAATTTATTTTTTAGCTCTTTTATAACTATTCTTACCTCTTCACTTGTGACATGATTTATAAATAAAGAATCACTGCATATATTTATTTTATTATTAGAATTTAGTGTATTTACCTGTGATTTATTTAATAATTTTTGCGGAATTTCCAGAAAATAGTCATTAAAAGTGTTAGGGGCAGTGTACACTTTCCATGTCGATAATTTATATAGGCTAGAAGGATGGTGTTGCAAACTTCTGATGTGTATTTCCAAATTTCCTGCATAGTCTATTTCATAGAATTTTCCTGTAACTTAAAAGTTCATGCTGATTTTGTCTTTGTGTGTTTGACATTGTAACTACAATGGTTGATTGGATATTCTTTGTCAACTTTCAAATCATGTAATTCAAGTCAGATATGTTGGAATTTTTGTTCATGTGTGAAGCTATCAAGTACCGATACCTAATTGGGTTACACAACTGTTTCACAATGAAAATCTTGATCTCTGATTCATTGGAGAACTGTTTATGCTTGTCTGAACCAAGACTAACTGACTACTCACTGCTAAGTATTAGAAATTACATTTACTCAAATCACATTCTGGTAAAAAATATCATGACTACTATAAACTGCTACCACTCTTCCACCACTTTGCTAACACTTTTATACCATTTGACTCTCACTTTTGCTCTTACTTTAAACTGCACATACTACAAACAATCATCTTTATTATCGAGTTAACTTTACTAGAGATTAGTTTATGCTTAACAGTTGACATGGAAGTATCAACGACTAGCTATGGTAAGCCATGTGCTTACTATAAAGGATATGCATATATTGTAAAAAGAACTAATAAAAATGGAATTGTTATTTGGTGCTGTTCGAAACAACGATCTAAAAAGTGTCGAGGAATGATTAAGACAAAAGGCTCCAACATACTTATTTCAATCGATCATCATTGTAAATCTCAAAATAATACTCATTTAAATGGACAAAATACTCTAACCAAGGTAAAAAAGCAAGACCAAGAAAAAAATAGTGTGGCTCAAGATAGTGCATTGTTTGTTAAAGAGCATTTATTATCTCCTGAAAAAGACATGTTAGGACAGTCGTTAACGTCTAAGAAACCTCTAACACTATCAAAGACAACACAACCTATGCCAAAGGTTGTTGCATTGCAAGATGAACAAAAAGGATTAGATAGTAATAGTGATGATGATTATATTGATGATAATTATATTGATGATGATAACCATGATGATGATGATGATTATGATGATAATGATGATGATGATGATGATGATGATGATGATGATGATGATGATGATGATGATAATGGTTTACACCCAAAAGAATCATTTGTTAAATTTGTTTACTGGAACAATCCCAGTAAGCTAATCCAGCGGCTTCAGTACTTGCATACCTGTAAACAGGCTGGTCATACTAAATATGAGGAAGAACTTTTGGATATAGAAAATGAGCTTCGTGATGCTAAAATTATAGTGTAATGAATCCATGTAACCACTTAAACTATTTCTTAACAATACATGTAATATTTTCTACCACTTTGCTACCACTTTTCTAGTTTGCTACCACTTTTCTACCACTTTGCTACCACTTTTCTACTACTTTTCTGCCACTTTTCTACCACTTTTCTAGTTTGCTACCACTTTTCTACCACTTTTCTACTACTTTTCTGCCACTCTTCTACCACTTTTCTACCACTTTGCTACCACTTTTCTACCACTATGTTACCAATTGTCTACCACTTTGCTACCACATTTTTACCATTTTTCTATCACTTTAAACTGTAAATATTAAATATAAAAGCCAACGCTAAATAATTCTATTACCAGAACAGAGATAACCTTTGTCGTGTGCAAATCATACTAACAGGTTAGTTACTACTATGGAACTTATTACAACTAACCGAGGTAAACAACGTGCACTCTATAAAGGCTACTCTTATAACTATAGACGACAAAATGTAAAAGGAATAATATTCTGGCGATGCTCAAAACAGAGGTCAACAAAATGTCGAGGCAATATGAAAAGTAGAAATGGTGTGGATTTAAGTGTGAGTGATCATCAATTTGGTGCTCCAGACAAAACACTAATAGTGTTGACAAAAAATCATCAGAATGCTAACAAGTTAGTACAAAAGAAAGATGTTGCTACTCAAAATAGTGCATTGTTTGTCGAGCAACGTTTAACCCCTGTTGTAAAAGTTATGTTGTATCCATCTTCCACGTCTCAAGAGTCATCAACATCACAGACTATGCAAGAAGTAGTGTTGTTGTTGTTTTAAGGGGCTGAACTACAAAGTCATCTGCCCTTGATATGCAAGTGGATCGAAAAGGACTAGATAGCAATAGACAAAAGAGAGTTGTAGTTTGTATATAACTATTGTACAAGTACTTACATTAAATAAATAAAAATAGTGTATGGGTATTGTCTGTTTTTCTTAATTGCTATCCCTATGTCCCACTATTAATGCTTCGGTGGCGTAGTCGGTAGCATGCTGAACTGCTATGCCCAAGATAGCGGGTTCAAACCCGGCCGAAGTCGTCGGATTTTTTAAGAGCGTTGAAAATCCTTCAGTATGCCTTCCTTCGGAGGGGAAGTAAAGCCAGCGGTCCCATGTCATAGATTTATGGCATGTAAAAAATCCTTTCACAGACTAAACTTGTGTAAAGCAAAATTTGTTAGGTTAGATTTCGTCAGAACGCTCTATCAAAGTTCCAACGTTCACCACTAGGTATCATTGATATCTGGTGGCGAAAGTCGGAACTACTTGAAATTGAGCGGAATGTGTAGCTCACCCTTTAGGGTATCCGCTGGAAGCAGCTACATACTCAGGCGAGCCGAACATGTCCTCGGACACTCCCGGCACTAAAAGCCATACGATAAATAAATAAATAAATAAAAACCATCAACAGTCTCTGACTATGTTCGCAAAGAGAGTGACCTTAAACAATACACTCTATTTATGGTTTGTGTACCGAATACACAATAATACAGTGTGGTCAAGCCATGTTGAGGCAATAGTTATATCAGGTAAGGGATTCGAACCCTTGCTTTCTTGTACAGAAAATTTGAACTTAAGTCAAACACCATAACCACTCGGTCAACCTGACTGTTACTAATTTAATTATTTTTGTGGACTTGTGTGTTTATAAAACTTTTTCCAGTATACATTGCCTAAACCACTTGTTTGTTTTGAAATATAGATTTTGTTTTGTTTGACCATAACATTGCAGTTATGAGTCTTGTGAACTGGGTGTTTAGTATAGGGTTAAAGGCATTTTAAAATAATTTTAGAAAAGCTCTTAGGTATCGTGTCATGGGTTTTAGTAATGCATTACTGTTCGTTGACTAACATTTACCGTTACACAACATTATTTTGGTGAGCTCTACATGTTGTTGTTTGAGTCGTCAGTCTTTTGACTGGTTTGATGCAGATCTCCATGCCTCCCTGCCCCGAGCGAAACGTCTCATATCTATATAGCTACCACACTCTACAGTCAAGGCTATCTGTTTAACATATTATAACCTTGGATCTCCCCTACAAGCTCTTGGGTTCAATTCCTAGATTTAACACAAACTTTTAAAAGTGGTATGACAACTAAAACTAGTCTACTCAGTCTCGGGTGGTCCAAATAAGTAGAGAGGGTTTGATTCACACTTTAACCATAGAGCACAATGTTCTTTTTTTTTTTTAAATAATGATAGCCATTTGTTCAATTTTACATTTCACACATTGCAATTTGTCAATTTTCCATTTGAATTTTTTTAAATGACAGTTTGATGTTTTTCAATTTCATGATATGGAAACATGGATTTTTCCATTTTCATATTTACACATTTGTCAATTTCCCATTTGCATATATTTTCTTAAATGTCTGTTTAAGGTTTTTAAATTTTGTCTATATGGAAACATGGATTTTCCATTTTGCTGTTTACAAATTTTTTTATATTTATTTTGTGTATGTTGAAAAAAATCGATATTTCCAAAACAAGATTTTTTATTTTTCATTTTATGATTTTGTAAATGATCTTAATGTGAGTGCTTGACCATGGATTTTCCATTTTGCTGTTTATAAATTTTTTATATATTTATTTTGTGTATGTTGAAAAACGATATTTCCAAAACAAGATTTTTTATTTTTCATTTTATGATTTTGTAAATGATCTTAATGTGAGTGCTTGACCATGGCAATAATACAGTCCATCTATGTGTTAGCGGAACCATAGAGTCTTATTACTACTGCAAGTAAGAATGTTTTACAAAATAACGACTATCTACCACTGCATTTGAAAACCAAACAATTGAAGTTCAATCGCAATCGAATGAATGGTATATGAACGCAAACGGAACTTTGTTGAATCGACTCGTGCGCCGTAACTCATTTGTAGAAACTACTCGTGCGCTACCTATTGTAAAATAAATGTCTATTCCAAAATGGCCTTTGTTGAACCTGTGCGTCGCAAGTCTGGCCCACTAGTTACCAAGGCCTTTCAACATATTATTCAACACTCCAAACGTCAACCTCAGTTGCTACAAACTGACCAGGGGAAAGAATTTTTCAACAAGGATTTCTCCAGTTTTCTCAAATCTAAGGGTATTCACCATTACACCACGTACAGCAACCTCAAAGCCAGTGTGGTCGAACGGTTCAACCGAACATTGAAAACCCATACGTGGAAAGCGTTTACCGCTCAGGGCACGTATCGCTGGTTGGACATGTTACCTGAGCTAGTATCACGTTACAATGACACCAAACATAGAACGATTGGGACCAAGCCACGTCTCGTAACTAAAAATATTCAGCGATTGGATAAACTGTTTAACCCCATAAAAACAGCCGATCCTAAACGTCACCGACTGAACATTGGGGATTTTGTTCGTGTGAGCAAATTTAAGTCTGCCTTCAATAAGGGCTACACGCCTCAGTGGGGGACTGAACTATTTCGAATTCGTCGAGTCAACTTGGACAGTCCAGTCACCTATTTACTCGAGGACCTCAACCATCAACCCATAAAAGGTAGATTTTATCTCCATGAACTTCAGAAAACAGCATTTCCTCAGCATTATCTTGTGGAAAAAAGTGTTGAAACAAAAAGGAAATAAACTCTACGTCAAATGGTTAGGGTTTAACTCTACGTTTAATTCATGGATCAATAAATTTAATGTTGTGTGAGCCTGTGTACTTTTTATTTATTCACACATGTTGTACACCACCTATAGCTCTATGTGTACAGCGCTCCGCGCTTCATGCATGTTCATACATGTTTGTCTTTCCCTTTCCTCCTGTGTTCTCTCATACATTACCCCTCCCTCCCCCCCCCCCCCCTCCACCTCCCACCACTGCTGTTCGCAGCTCTTGCCTATCTATTGGTTGTGACATCATTCCCACAAGTTGCATCATACTTTTTACTGATTCAGCGATTCCCACGCTTTGAAGATTCTGTTATCAGGCACGTGGACAGCTAACGTCCCAGGCGAACACCTGTGCCAGATCAAATTTCATGTCAACTTGCATTTTGTCACGTACGAAGCAAAACAGGATGTAACTTGTTAACAGTTATCGCGCACGTGGACAGCTAACGTCCCAAGCGAACACCTGTGGCAGATCAAATTTCACATGGACTTGCATTTTGTCACGTACGAAGCAAGACAGGATGTCACTGGTTTAGCGTGCATGTGGTTTCACACATGTTCACATGCCTTTCGCTCTTCCCTGCCACCTCGATGGTCAGATTATTTCACCTTCAAGCGTCATGGTCATTTTTCCATTGCACCTGTTGTCAAGGCAGATCAGTGCCTTCCAATAAGCTCAAATGACATTCACCTCCTGCTCGTCGGCAAGTTTGTTTTCTCTACTCGCTTCGACCAACATAGAACCAAGTTCTCATAACCGTTAACACGTTAAAGGTAAAATATCAGAAAACGCACGCTCGCTCTGTCATAAACCGACCCGTCGAAATAGCGATTGATCTATTGAACACAGCCACCGTGGTCAGCGACAAGTTCGTTGAAACACACACCCAGCAGTATCGTCTCTCTCAACCACCACGCTTCATAAACATTATAAAGAGGTAAAGAAAAAAAACAGGTTTTTTCAACATGTATGGCGTTAGGCCCTTTGTGAATTATTTTTTGGAAAAAAATATCTACCACATTTGAAAGGGGGCGTTAGCCCGAGTCCTAGGACACCTCGTACACGTCTATAGCATTATTGGTTTGTGAGATATCGGCAAAAATCACAAAAAACACTTGTTTACCCCAAAATCGAGTTTCCAATTTTATTAAAAATTATACCGAGTGGTCTATAGTAAAGAGGACGTCTGCCCGAGTCTTTGGACCTGTCGAACACACCTCTAGCATGATTGGTTCGCGAGATATTAAAAGCACATGACCTTTTAGTTTTGGTCGTTTAATTAAATAAAGAGCCTATAGGAAAGTAGGGGGCATCACTACGAGTGCTAGGACACCCTGTATGTTCAAATCCCATGATTGGTTAGCGAGATATCAGCTTCGGGGCAAATACGAGGAGGGTTCAATAAGTTAGTGGACAGCTCTGTCCTTACCACACTACTTACAAAACACAAATTTTTGCTCGAGAGACTTGACATTTATTTTGGTGGTAGAGGGCATAGGGACCTTTCATTTATGTCAAATAAACGTTTTTGTAGAGTCCCTAGTTTCCAAAATATAGGATTTTCAAAATTCGAGTTTCTTCAAAAAAACATAAAAAGTAAAAAAGTTTCATTATAGAAAATAAATGTCATAAAGACCATTCGTTTGGGCCATGGCACAACGTTTCTATCATCTTTGGTTTTCAAACTATCACCAACTTTCCAAAACAAAAATTTTCAAAAAAAATTCAAAAATATAACGAGTAGTCCATAGCAAGGAGAACGTCAGCCCGAGTCCAATGACACGTCATTTGTTAAAATCCGACCATGGGTTCACGAGATATTGGCTTGGACTCACGCGGCGGCCATGACACTCATTAGAACCATCATCACCCCCCTACTTACGTAATATATTTGTTTCTGTGCTGCGTTATGCCCCTCATCAGCCAACCAATGTATCTTTTAAACACAAGACCACTTCGAGCACTTAAATATCCATCCGTGTTGAACACTATTAGGGGCACAATACCCCCTCCAAAACAAGTAATTTTAAATTAAATACATTGAGGTTAATTTTGTAAGTACTGTATTGACAAGGTGGTTCACTGAAATTAACTATTATACCTAGAGAAGTATTAATTTAAGGTTAAGCATAATACAGTAATAATCAGCTGCAGATGGAGAGTCTGTGGATTAGATACTGCCCAAGTAGGGCTGGAATGACCTTTGCCGGCGCCCAGAGTTGGGCAGTATCGAAAATACATGTATTTAAAATACGTATTTTCGATACTTTTGTATCTTGTATTTTGTATCTAAAATACATTTTGGAACATGTATTTTGTATCTGTATCGAAAATACTTTTCATGAGTATTTTGTATTTTCAAAATACATAAAATATAATCAAAATACAACCACTGCGTTAGGTAATTTTCAGTTTTATCTTCCCTTTTGATAACTTAAGTTAATTGTTAGACATGACACAGGTAAGTTTGAGATCAATATAACTGTGCCAGTAATAAAGCAACCTTGTAAGACCGTATGCAATGCTATTTATTTAGGATGCATTTAGAACAAAATCTCTGGAGGAATGTCTCCCGGATGTTTTGTCATCAGGTTGGTTAATCTTGAAAACGTTTCACAGGCAATAGCCTCAAGCTACCAAGTATGAAATTCACAAATCACAACAGGTTGACTGAACATGTTAACTAGTATTGTTCGAAAATTCCTGGAAGTGTTCACACAAGAGCTGTACAAAATGCGGCAATTGTCTCCCACAGGAGCAGTGTAACAGTCGTATAGAACTTTGAATTGAAAAATAAGTTGCAGTTCTTCCATTTGACGGGCTTGGACATCGTGATCATTTAGCCCCGAGTACTTGGTGTGTATATGTGTGTGTGTATATATATATATATTTATATATTTATATATTTATATATTTATATACCGTATATCATTTGACTGAGCCTCCGTGGCTTAGGCGGCAGCACGCCGGCCTCTCACCGCTGGGTCCGTGGTTCAAATCCCGGTCACTCCATGTGAGATCTGTGCTGGACAAAACGGAGGCAGACAGGTTTTTCTCCGGGTACTCCGGTTTTCCCTGTCAAAATTGCATTCCAGCAACACTCTCCACTATCATTTCATTTCATCTGTCATTCATTTATTCATTGCCCCAGAGGAGTGCGTCAGGCCTCGGCAGCCGGCACAGTTCATATCCTCGCCGCTAGATGGGGACTGCATTCATTCCATTCCTGACCCGGTCGGAGACTGGAAGCAGGCTGTGGATTTTCATTTCATATCATTTGACTGATAACCGTGTCTTTGTGTGTCAATGGAGTAGTAGTAGTCTGTTTATTTTTAATTCGTGGAAGGAGACAGCCGTGGCCTTAACTTATTAACCATCCTGGCAAAATAGGAAAACCACTTCCGCGCTTCGCAGGTTTGCTAGCCACTGCGCCACGAGGCAGACGAAAATAAATATGGTGGTGGTTGTTAGTACATCTTGATCATCAGCCCGATGTATTTGGGTGTGTGTTAAATGTGCCTAATAACCTGTGATTGTGTGGTTTTAGTAGCAGTATGCGTGGCTGTATTTATTAAGGTCTAGAAATGAGCAGATGCCCTGGAACTTGAAATATGGTGGTATTCCGGCATGTGGGAAAAACAGCAAACTTCACACCGAGGATGACCAGTGTCAGTGCCAGAAAAAGAAACTAGGATCTCTGTACTTGTCTTGGATAGTTGCAGACGTTAAGGATGGATAATGATGATGTGTGTATGTCTACCCCTCATTTTTCCCCTTTTAACGGGATCGGGGATGAGATTCGATGAAAGGCTAGGTGGTGGATGTTTTTACGACCGGATGCCCTTCCTGACACCATCATGAGAGGAGTTAAAGAGAGATGAAGATGAATGAAGCTGGGCAAGTATGTGGAAGGAAGCGGCCGTGGCCTGTCAGAAGGTACCGTCCCAGCATTTGCCTGAGTTGAAAGTGGGGAAACCACGGAAAAACATTTCAATGACGTCTGACGGTGGGGATTGAACCCACGTCTACCAAGTCCGCTTAGAGCTTGGCCCCATGGCCTAGCGCAGTGCGTTAGCGAGTGTAGCTACCGCTGTCGGTGATGATAAGATTATGATGATAATAATACGGTAATAACAAGTAGTTCCGTGAAGAACTATACAGCCTATTTTCATATATCCTTCTCATGTCAATTGCCTCTATCAACATACAAAATTTCAGTTCGATTGATATAATAGATTCGTAGATATTGAGAACCTTCTAAATATTTCAGATGGTCGCCATGTTGGATTTTTATTTATGTCCTATTACATGATGATTATTTTGTACGTGTGGTATTCAAAAGTCAATCGCATGATTAGGACACATGAAGTAAAAACGAGAGTTTATAAATTTGCACAGCTGCCATTTTGTGGTTATGAAAACAATTGAAATAAACTAGATGCAAGTGGATTAACATTCGTATAAGCATTTACTATACAAAGTTCCACTGCACTCGGATGGTTAAATCGCGAGAAACGTCCACTTAAATATTTATACTTCGCGTCGCCGCCATGTTGGATTTGTGCTCACCAGGTTATTAAAAGTCCTATAGATGAACTTATGTGCATAGCCTCTATGAACATTTAAAGAATCAGTATGATTGCTGTAAATGATTCGTAGACACTGAGAACCGTCTAAATATTTCGGATGATCGCCATTTTGGATTGTTGTATGTATAGGCCATATAATTATGTACCATAAGGAAAAATTATTGCGTAGGTTCATTACACAAACTTTCGCTTAGATCGCATGATTACGACACAAGAAATAAATAAAAAATTAAAATTTCGCACAGCCTCCATCTTGAGGTTATGTAAACAATTGAACAAATTAGATGCCAGTGCATTGCAATGTGTATAAACATTTGCTGTGCCAAGTTTCATTGCGTGTGGATGATTACATCGCGAGAAAAAATCTATTTAAAACTTTCAACTTCGCTTGGCCGCTATGTTCGTTTTGTAGTTAACAGGTTTTTCAAAGTGTCACAGATGATCTTCTAGCAGTGCCCCTTATCTCCGTACACAATTTCAGGGTGATATCGGTAATAGTTTCGGAGATATAGACTGCCGGTGAAATATTTCGCACAGCCGCCATCTTGAGGTTATGTAAACAATTGAACGAAATTAGATGTCGGTGCATTACAATGTGTATAAACATATACTGTACCGTTTCATTTCGTTTGGTTGGTTAAATCGCGAGAAACGTCTATTTAAAAGTCACAACTTCGCTTGGCCGCCATGTTGGTTTTGTAGTTACCAGGTTTACGAACGTCTAATAGGTAAACTTCTAGTAATTCCCTTGATCACCGTACAAAATTTCAGGGTGATATCGGTAATAGTTTCGGAGATATTTAATGCTAGTGAAATATTTCGCACAGCCGCCATGTTGGATTGGTGAGACGTAATACAATTTGAAAGGCACGGTCGAGGTGGCCGAAATGGTGCTATGACCTTACCGAGTTTCATTGAAATCGCTCCATCCGTTTAGAAGTTATTAGGGACACACACACGAATCACACACGCACACACAGACACACGGACAAAAGGTGATCTCATAAGCCTTTTTTTTTTCATAAAATGAAAATAGGCTAAAAGGAAGTGGTAGTGGTATATGCATAAAAGTCACTATTCTTAAAGGGCTTGAAAGTTATGTCATAGGGCTGTAATCATATTCTGATTCAGAAAACCATGGAGAATGTTATGTATCAAATAGAATATGATATTCATCAGGTTTTTCACATAAAAGTCCCCTTAAGGTACATTTGTCTATCCAAGCCAATTTTCCAAATGCTTTTGTATGTAACGATTTAGATAGACACATGTGTAGGCTACGTTCAGTAAGATCTTGCCTTCTCAAGAGACTCAAAGTTATATTTTCCACATTTTCCTTCCCATTTTACACAGACTTAGGACTGTCTACGAACAAGGGAAGTGCCTATGACTTGACGCAGTTACCTTGTTAGTAGGTATGGTTAAAAATGTGGGCGGCATGCTCTGAAACAATGCCTTTATATCAATCAATAAAGAAAACACTTGAATCCACTGTTTTGTGTACAAAATATACAAATGATTACATAACAATTGGATAATTATCCAATAAAAGTATAGTCCATCATCAGATTATATATCAACAGTTTCTCAGGTTAATCAGATTCTGCCTGAAGCTTCATTGAAATTGTTCTGTATTATTGTGAGGGAGATCAAACGATGGATCAGACAAGTAGCAGCACGTAACAAAAGTTACTATGAAATACTTTGTAAGTCAACACATCCTAAATACATGAACTATCGCTTTTAAAAATACGCAGTCACTTTTACCTCATACTGATACCCTAAATCAGATTCATTTTCACTCACACAACTTGTAAAACATGGGAGGAGATGCTCTATACATATAACTTCCATACACTTTTTTCACTTGAGTTTCGACTTTCTGTCCTTAGAGCGTGGACACAGACTACATCTTCCTTGTTTAGGTGGTTTTGATAGAGGTTGAGAGCTGTCCATAAATTCTCCACAAACATTTTTCATAATTTCATAGTCATTCCGAATACATCAGGAGCCAATAAATTGTTTGCCCACAAATCTCTACTGTTTTGATGATTTGAACTCAAAGAACCAGGGCATCATGTTCACACGTTGGGAGGAAGTCGTGGATTCTTTTTCAATTTGCTTGTCTTGTTCTTTCCCAAACAAAAGTTGGAAGGAGAGGGCTGACCATTTCCATCATCTGAACTGTAGACTCCCAATAAATCACTCTCTTTTTCAGATGCCGAGTTGTGATCACTCTCACTACCATGATCTGTAAAAGTAATTACAGAATAATCGAAAATGCTGCTAGCTTCTTCTCCATCGTCTTCTATTTCCTGGATCATGCACCCGATTCGTTCTTGCTCGGCTCCAAACGGCATCTGAAGAGAGAAATAAGCTGTAATCCATGAAAATAACTAACATGATTTTAGTAGTGAGAAGGTACTAAATAGGACAAACAAAACTTACAAACGATATTGACTTGACTGTATATGACTTACTTTCTATAGTTACGGGATAACTCGGCTGGGGTGCGGCACACCCCGCACACAGTTTGACGGGACACAATGAAATATGACTGGCTGGCAGTTACGGTCAGGATCACTTCTACCTAACTCAACTTGAAGGTAAAGCGATTGGTAAAACAAACGCATCCACATCCTATCAAGAGCAGTCAAAAGTAAAACCTTTGGGCTGTGAGACAACCCATCTGAGTCATGACAGGTTGAGGGTAGGCCTGTAGTCATCTCTTGTTGAAAGCATTATATTTTCACTGTACCATTCTGTCGTCAGCACGCTGTACAAGTCCCGCCCACTACTACCTTCTGATCTTAATAAATCTGACAATGATCGGTTCGTTGTATAAGTTGCAGGCCTGTAAATCATATTCTTCTCCAGATACCATTTTCTTCCATTGGCCCAAGAATGTACCTTTATCTCAAATATGCCCAGTAGTATTTCATCTGAGGGGGGCGTGGTGGCGCAGCGGTCAAGCTATCTGCCACTCACCCAGGCGGACCGAGTTCGTTGTCAGATGTTTAAAATAAAATGTCATGTCCTGAGGTTCGGATTCCATCTAAAAAGGAGGTCTCATGGCTCATGATCGGGAGATCAACGGTCACGTTAAACTAAAAGCATTCCTTTCATCTGAGTTAGACAGTGCTCAGGTCTCTGCACCATATGCTATTTCTGGCCTAAGTCTTTGTACATCATCTTAGTTTTCTTAAACAATAACATGCTTTCTGAGACCATGATAGCACTTATTACCAGAAAGTATCCACTTCTGAGCTTACATTGTTCTTACAATTAACCTCTGATCCAAGTTAGAAAACAACACTTGATGGAATTCACTTTAATGTAGCACTCCAAGAATTGACTTGTATTGTATTGAATATTAAGCACATCATTGTCGTCAAAACGTCATTAGTTGATCTGTGTTCACAGCCAAGAAGCGAGAGTCCAACGGAGGTAGAAATCATTCCATTTCATCTTATAATTAGCATATTCATTCAATTTTTCATTATAAATCTCATTTGTTCAGCAGAAAACCCTTGTGCAATCCACTTTTGATGTGGAAATGATTGAAATAGTCTTTAACAAAGTGAACCTATCAAATTGAATATTTCAGATTTGTATACAATTTTGTGTGCTTCCACTTGTGTGAAGTGTGGAGAAGCCAAAACACTCATCACATCAGAGTTGATTTTTATCAGACTATATCATGCTACACTTGTTTGGCTCTCCTCCCAATCACTTTGCCCCTGCACTTCGAGTGCATTGTGTCCCAGAACTGTCGGATATAAATGAAAACCTTTCATGTTACAGCCCTTTCCAGTCCAACTCAACCAATAACACTGAATACTAAATCATATACCATACGTGATACAGTCAGGTCATATTTGCTGACTCTCTGGAAAGATGTTCTGTTGTTTATCCATTTTAGGGGGTTTGAGACATCGTGGTCATGTAGCCCCGTGCACTTCGGCGTGTGTAATTTGTCTGGAAACCTGTTATTGGAAGGGCCCGGATTTTTTAAAAATGCATATGCGCATATGCATATGCATATTTTGACATATTTTGAAGTTTAGTGCATATTCTAGACGTAACAGCATATTCCGGTATATATGTCTGAATTTAAGGACAATTACAAGAACTACTAAAATAAATCTGTTTTGTGCATCCCTAGCTAGTTGCCTATATTATGTGCATCCCTCACTAATTGGTGTTTTCGACTCTCTGTGTAACGGCACTTAACTTTCACAACTGAGAATGGCAACAGATAGCTTAGGTATGGGTAGGCAGGCTGGCTGGACTTCCCGGAATTCCTTTCTCTACCACAGTAAATAATAATCTCAGGGGGTTGGGCAATTGGTCAGGACAGAAGTATCTTCAGTTCACTAGTTACGTTCCAGTTTAATGCCCTGCATCTCAAGTGTTAGTTTCTAAAAATGCCTAAGGAAAAGAGCAGGAGAAGAGATTTACTAAATCAGTGGGTGTCGGATAATACGGACTATTCAACAGATGGTGTCATCGTGTACTGTCAAGTTTGCTCAAAGGAAGTAAAATGTGAAAAGAAATTTCAGCTTGAACAGCATTCAAAAACAACTGCACATATTAAAGCAAAGGAGGAGAAGAACAGCACACCACAACAACTACTTCTTACGCAGGTAAAGCCTAAGTCCGGTATTTTTAATACATTTTCAAATGATCTTTGTAGGGCTTTCGTATGCAGCAACATTCCATGGAATAAATTAAACAATCCAGTTCTGCGATCATTTCTTGAGAAATATTGTGTAAATCAAAATATACCAGATGAATCAACTCTTAGGAAAAATTACCTACCTCCTCTATATGAATCTACCCTGGAATTGATCCGTTCTGATATCGGAAGGAACTATGTCTGGATATCGGTGGATGAGACAACGGATTCATGTGGCCGTTACATAGCAAATTTCGTGTTTGGTAAATTACATCCAGACGAACCCGGTAAGCCGCATCTTCTTGCTTGTAAAGTACTAGAGAAAACCAACCATAACACAATAGCAAAATTTGTAAATGATTCTCTGCGACTATTGTGGCCATCTGAAATTGAGGATAATTGTTGTAAAGTGCTTGTACTGCTCACAGATGCAGCTTCGTATATGTTGAAAGCAGCAAAGGCCCTCCAAGTATTTTATCCGAAACTCATACACGTAACCTGTTTAGCGCACGGATTACGCCGCATTGCCGAAGAAATACGCACACAGTTTCCAGCTGTTAACAATTTAATTGGATGTGGGAAGAAGCTGTTTCTGAAAGCACCAGCTCGTGTCCAGTTCTACAAAGATTGTCTACCTGAAGTTCCTTTGCCACCTGAACCTGTCCTGACTAGGTGGGGGACATGGTTATCTGCAGTATCATTTTATCAGGAGAATTTTAATGAAGTGAAAGAAGTGGTTAAAAAACTTGAAGATGAGCATATTGCGTGTGTCCGTGATGCAAAAGTTGTGTTTGAAACCGCTACTGTTTATCAAGATGTGAATTTCATTCATGCACATTTTTCTAAACTTCCAAAAGCCATTGAGAGCTTAGAATCTTCTGGTACTCCCCTCCATGAATCACTTGATCTCGTTGAGAAAGCTGCATCTTCATTTAATTCCGCTCCAGGCGAAATTGGAGAGAAGATTAAATGCAAGTTAGAAAAGGTGTTGAATTCGAACCCAGGACTGAAGAAGATTAAGTTAATTAGTCAATACTTTAGTGGAACTAGGGTATCCTTGCCAGATGTATGCTCCGAAACTTTGGTGCCCGTGTATAAGTACTGTCCAATCACGTCAGTTGATGTAGAACGATCATTCTCAGCCTATAAACTCATTTTGACGGACAATAGACATAGTTTGTCTCCAGAAAACATTGAAAAACTAGTTACCTATTGTGATGCTTCTTTTTGCAACAAATGATGCCTGTAAATAGGTAAGTGAATAAAATTGCATGTTTTAAGTGCATATTTCATTATTTTCCGTGCATATATTCTAACTTTTTAGTGCATATTTGCATGCATATTTTCAGTGTTTTTAGTGCATATAAATCCGGGCCCTAGTTATTGGGATGGCTGTATTAGTGTCTGTACTTTGTAATTGAAGCAGAGCTTGGGATGGAGATGCCAGTAGCTTTAAGTTAGGAGCCATCCCGGTAATTGTCTCGGGTAGAAGTGGAAAACCTCAGAAAACTACTTCCAGGATGGCTGAGGTGGGAATCGAACCTGTCACTTCGCAGTTTTGTCTCATGAGGCCGAGTGTACCCCATTCCAGCACGCAGACTAGAATTAGCTTTCTTGGCAGAGCCGGGAATCGAACCCGGGCCTCCGCGGTGTTAGCCAAAAGTAGCTAGCCACTACGCAACGAAATTAAGCGACTCTAAATAATTCGTTGTTTACATACCTCTAAAATACATTACGTATGTGCTGTCATACCTGTGGCTCGAAGACTCCATCGATGGCTCTTCATAAACCTCCTTTCTGGTCAGTTTCGATAATTTGTTGGTAAATCCTCTTGGCGACCCATATCACCCGCACTGTTCTCGGGGAGGTGGCATACCACTGCCTACTCACAAGTAAGCTAGTGGCTCCTCAAACACAAATTGAGACATAATCACAGCCAGGAATTCGTTCAAGGTTTCCTGACGATGCAGCAGCACGCATAGGAGGAGCAATAAGACTGGATCGGGAGGAGAATGGGAGGGGATGATCAAGGAACTGCCACCTCACCTTCGAGAGAAACGCACCCTTCAGAGATCTGTCTATCGCTCGAGTAGCCATTCAACAAGTGGGGGATCAACCACCATAGGCGTTGCCCGCTGCCACCTACCCAGCAACGACCTCTTGGAGACACATTGATCCCCGTACAAGGGAACACCTTATTGCAGACTTGGGGTCAAGAGAGGACTGCGAGTTGATTTGGGAGGGCTTCAAGGGAGGATGTGGGAGGGTTAGAGACGTTCTAGAATGGCTACCACACACTTCTTGATACCACTGATTCTTCATCACCGTCAACACTTAAACGCACATTATTTTACACTTGGAGCCCTTAAAACTCCAATAACTAGCTAACTCTTTAACACTCATTGTTGAACACGAAAGACTAAAGAGTGTCAATGCTGGTTATATGCATGAAGCGCGGACCGTATAGAAAACTTGGTGCCACATAACAATGGTACTGTACCGGAAGAGTTTCAGTTTTATAATAATGAAAATGAAAATCCACAGCCTGCTTCCAGTCTCCGATCGGGTCAGGAATGGAATGAATGAAGCCCCCATCTAGCGGCGAGGATATGAACTGTGCCGGCTGCCGAGGCCTGACGCACTCCTCTGGGGCAATGATTAAATGAATGACAGATGAAATGAAATGATAGTGGAGAGTGTTGCTGGAATGAAATTTTGACAGGGAAAACCGGAGTACCCGGAGAAAAACCTGTCTGCCTCCGTTTTGTCCAGCACAGATCTCACATGGAGTGACCGGGATTTGAACCACGGACTCAGCGGTGAGAGGCCGGCGTGCTGCCGCCTAAGCCACGGAGGCTCAGTTTTATAATAATAATAAACATAATAATAATAATGATAATAATAATAATAATTATTATTATTATTATATAGAGCTGTACGTAGAAGTTGAGATAAATCGAACACTTTATACCGAGGTAATAATTATGTCTGAAGTTAAAATCAACACAGCAAGATAGTTTCCATGGAAACAATACGATATTATTGCCATCAAATTTGAGATTCTACGCTGCCGACGGCTGCGATGACGGAGCAAACAAAAAATACTAAAACCGAAAATAATAACTTCAAACAAAAACAAATCCAAAATGTAAATTTAAAAAATACGAGCCTTACAGTAGTCGCATATGAAGTGTAACATCTGATATGTCATTCGAATAATTCCATATTACTTACTGTCGAATACATAGAATAAGATGTGGTGGACTGTATAAAGAAATATATTTTACACTGTATGTACATGATTAAACACTGAACAAGTACAGAAGATATTACATGCGTGCTATGACACCATGTCCGGTAGCCACTGCTACCTGCTTGCAAGTGAGTCCTGCTTGACGCAGGTAAGAAAACGACCCTTCCTCTTAATGGGTCAACAACCCTCCAGCAGGGGGACCAACTGTCATTAGAGTATGTACAGTGCCAGAGTTGCCAACATACTCCTCCCCTTGAAATAGCAAATATTTCAAACAACAATTAAATACTGTCACTTTGTTCTATTAACTGGAATAAGAGTTGAAATAAACACTATGTACACAAACATTTAAACAATTCACTTCTCTTCACTCAACAATGGGCAAAGTCTTGACACTGCTCTTTTCAAAAGAGCTCCGCTGGGTGTTTTGATGGTAACAACCCTCGTAACTCCGTCGGTTCCTGGATGCACTGCTGCGACACGGCCCAGTTTCCAATGAAGTGGAGGCACGCCCTCTTCCTTCAGAACAGCCAGAGTGTCGATTTGTGGGGATTGTCCGGGCGACCGCCATTTAGAACGCTGTTGGAGTTTTCCGAGATATTCCTTGGACCATCGACGCCAAAATTGCTGGAACATAGCCTGAAGCAGTTGCCAGCGCTTCAGTCTATTCAAGGGAGTCTGAGACACATCTTCTTCCACAGGAAGATGAAATGAGCCACCGATCAGGAAGTGGGATGGGGTTAATACTTCCGGATCATTGGGATCAGAGGATAGTGGGCATAGGGGGCGCGAATTCAAAACTGCCTCTATCTGTACAAGCACTGTAGTCATTTCTTCAAACGACAATGCAGCATTTCCTACTATTCTCTTAAGGTGATACTTAGCTGATTTAACTGCAGCCTCCCACAACCCTCCGAAGTGAGGTGAGCCAGGAGGACTAAAATGCCACTGAATCCCCTTCTCAGTAGCAAAGCTTATGAGTGACTGTTTGGTATTCATATCATTAAAGAATTTCTTTAGCTCACGTGATGCACCTACGAAATTAATTGCGTTGTCAGTGAATATGTGGGTGCAAGTTCCTCGTCTAGCCATGAATCTTTTCAGTGATGCTAAAAAAGCAGCTGTAGACAGATCGCTTACAAGTTCAATATGTACAGCCTTTGTGGCAAAACAAACAAACATAGCTATATATGCCTTAATCCGAGCGCCCTTCCTGGAGGAAGGCCGTAAATATACTGGGCCACAGAAATCTATTCCTGAAGATGCAAATGGTCGACTGGGAACTACTCTCCTTTCAGGTAGCGATCCCATTATCGGTTGATACGGCCGAGACGAGAATTGAAAACACGTCTTACATCGATACACTGCTTTTCGAGCACCGTTCCTCCCACATAGAGGCCAGTATTGCTGTCGCATCATAGTCAATAAAGTCTGAGCTCCAGCATGAAGAAAAACAAAATGAAAATGATCAAATAACATTATTGTAATGCGATGATTGCCAGGTAATAAAATAGGATGTCTTCTGTTGACCGATAGTTTAGTATTTTGCAGACGGCCTCCTACCCGTAACAGACCCTGCTCATCCAAATACGGTGCTAATCCATGTAATTTGCTTCCCTTGGGTAGTGGCAAATTTTGTATGAGAGCCTTTATGTCTTGTGAAAATTCAGAACCTTGCGCAATTTTACACCATAAATACTTAGCCTGCTCTAGTTCTACCGGATTAAGAGCACCTGTTTGTCTGTCTGTTTTAGTTTTAAGATTTTTGATAAATCTGAGCACGAGAGCTGTTATTCTAATCAGCTTGCTCCAGGAAGAGTATCTGTTAATCAGATTCGATCCAAGGGATTCTGTAGATGATACTAGAACGATTTTAGTTTTCCTAACTTCAGGTAATTCTTGAGAGCTATGCCTCTGCTGTGAAGGCCATTCGTCTTTATTATCTGAAAGCCAAGATGGTCCCGATAACCAAAATGATGAATTTAACAGCTTCTCCGCGGTAACTCCTCTCGAGATCATATCTGCTGGGTTATGATGAGTAGAGACGTGCTGCCAACAATCAATATTTGTCAACTGTTGAATCTGCGACACTCGATTAGCGACGTATGTTTTCCACTGGTGTGGATGGCCCGAAATCCATGCTAATGCTATTGTGGAGTCAGTCCAACAAAAACACTTGTCTTTAGTTACGTTTATGGATCTCATGACTCTTTCGACCAACTGAGCAAGTAATACAGCACTGCATAGTTCTAATCTTGGTAAAGTTACTGAGCCTAATGACGCAACGCGAGACTTGGAACACAATAAGTGAACTGTTATTTTACCATCTCCTGTCTGAGATCTTACATAAACACAAGCGCCGTAAGCAATCTGAGACGCGTCACAAAATCCATGAATTTCATACTCCACAAATTCTACTGCCCTAACATGACGAGGCACTTTGAACTCCTTCAATTTAGCAATATCCTGCATATAACGAATCCATTTAATTTGAAGTTCTATTGTGAGAACGTCGTCCCAATTTAAGTTCATTTGCCACAGTTGCTGGACGAAAATCTTACCCTTAATCAATACTGGGGCCAAAAGCCCTAAGGGGTCAAATATTTTAGCCAGGTCTGATAGAATTATTCTTTTGTTTATCTGTGTCGAACTGAAATCACTTCTCAACTCAAACTGAAAAGTGTCTGTGATGGGTTTCCAAGATAGCCCCAACAACTTCAAGTCTTCACCCTCATCTACCTTAATAATGTACTTGGGATCTGTTTCGTGGTTAGAAATGCTCGATAGTACATTGGGCTCATTCGAACACCATTTTCTTAAGGTAAAACCCGCACTGGATAAAATATCTGAAACACACTTGTGAGTGGTTCTTAAGCCGTCAGTTGATTCACAGCCTGTCATTAAATCGTCAACATAAAAATCCCGCCGTATTACATTCGAAGCTTCAGGAAATTCCTCCTTAGTGTCATTCGCCAATTGAAAGAGGCATCTTGTGGCCAGGAAGGGTGCACATGACGTGCCATATGTGACTGTTTTGAGACGATAATGTTTAAGCTCGTCCTTAGGGGACTCCCTCCACACGATACGCTGAAAGTTAGTATGTGCAGGTTCTATGAGGACCTGCCGATACATTTTTTCTATGTCAGCGGTCAATACATAGCGATGCATGCGAAATCTAGCCAATATTGAAAATAAATCATCTTGAACGATCGGTCCTACTAATAACAAATCATTGAGGGATAATACAGAATCGCCCTTCGAGCAGCCATCAAATACCACGCGAGTGCGCGTTGTCAATGAATTACCCTTAAATACACAATGATGCGGAAGGTAGTACTGTAATGGTTTGTTTATCTCATTACTGGGAATTTCGTCCATATGATCCAGGTCAGTGTACTCTCTCATAAACTGTACGTACTCCGACTTGACTTGGGGCTGCCTTTCAAAACGCTTCTCTAGGCTGTGAAACCGTCTAATTGCCTCATTAACATTGCTACCTAGCTGACTCGGGTCCTCTTTAAGGAGTAGTGGGACTATGAACCTACCCTGTGGATTCCTTCTGTGACCGTCAGTAAATAGCCTCTCACTAATCTCTTGCTCAGAATGTCCTTAGCCAAGCAGTGCTTTCCCCGGCTCATTGAATATCTTACCTGACACAAAGAGGCAGGAAGAACTGTTATCTGCGTGCCTTTCAGACAAACCAACACTACCTGCTGCTACCCAGCCAAGAGCCGTGTTGCGAAACAACGGTAGTTTGTTTGAGAAACTGTCGAGCTGAAATTGTTCTGCGCCGATAAGATCGTAAAAGAATTCTGCTCCAATGAGAATGTCTATGGATGATGACACATTAAATTGAGGATCCGCAAGGTTTTCTAATATAAACTCTGGAATACTCCAATCTGTGATGTTGATATTTTTAGTGGGTAAGCACTGACCAGTAATTGAAGGTATTACGTGAAATGTCATGATTCGTTCAAAGGAACCGGACCGCGAAGAAATCTTTGTTCTTACCACCGACCCCACCTTGATGGTAGTGTTATGCAACCCATGTATCGGAATATTAGTCATTGTCTTTAACAATCGTAATTGATGAGCTAATTCCCTGGTTATGAAGTTGAGTTGCGAGCCGCTGTCTAACACAACCCGAGCATGACGGGTTTTTCCCTCTGAATTGTTGACATTCACTACTGCTGTCGACAACAATACATGAGAGGAAACATCATTGTTGTGATTGTGCAATGAAACAGCATTACTACTATGTTGCTCATTAAGGGGAGACAATGAAGTATTATTGGACACAATACTCTTGTTTGAAGTTTGACTATTATTGTGGTTCGGTGACCCTTGGTCCCTGTGAAGCAAGGTGTTGTGTTTATCCTTGCACAGCTTACAACATGAACGAGTGCACTCGTAAGCGAAGTGATTTCCAGACAGGCAATTAACACAGAGCTTATGCTTCTTGATCTCCCGCCATCTGTCATAAACACCCATAGAAGTGAAGGTTCTGCATCTAAATATGGGATGTTCCTCCGTGCAAAGCGGGCATTTCTGATTTTTCTGTGAAAGGAAACAATTTTTTTCTGGGTTCGTGAATGGCCTCGGTTTGAAACCAGATGCATTCGGTTTAGATGAAACGCCTACCTGCTTCAGCTGTTTTGTGCGATCACAATTCTTAGTTTCGATCGATTCCAATGCATTACATGTTTCGAGTAGAAATTTGTCCAGTGTCTGATACGATGGAAGATCAAAGGTTGGTAACGAGGTCTCCCATTTTTTTAATGTTTCAGCGTCAAATCTGCTTGTTATTAAATGTATCAAAATGGCATCTAATTGTTCTTCACAAGACAGACCAAGCGCTGATAGCGACTGTATGTGCCTTCTGAAGCCGTCATACAAGTCTCTTAATGCCTTGGAAGATTCTACTTCTATTTTGTTAATCTGAAGGACCGAATTAATGTGGGAGGAAACAATTGCTCGCCGGTTATTGAACCTTTCATTTAACAGGTTCCACGCTATGTCGTAATTCGCTGCAGATATTTCTAAGGACTGTAAAACGTCTGCCGCCCTGCCCGATAGCACTGATTTTAGGTAATGAAATTTCTGTATTTTTGACAAATTTGCATCTTCATGAATGAGATTCTTAAAGGTATCGGCAAAATTGGGCCATTCTAAATAATCACCTGCGAATGTAGGTAAACTTATTTGAGGCAGTTTAACTGAACGTGTTTGCGAACTGGAAGTTGATTCACCAATAGAATCACTTAGCGAAGTTGCTGACTTGGAAATTGCACTGTTTATGGATCTTATAAGACCAGATGTTTTGAAGTATTGCTCCTCAAAGTCGGAGCGATAAGATTCTTGTTCTGCTTGAAATGATTCATCCTCTTTCAAATCCTCTATTTGTGATTGAACTGTTTCATATTCTTCCCAGATTTTTGATAAGTGAGCCCGTCGATCTTCCAACTGATCTACGTCCTTAGATTGAGAATCTAATTTCTCTACGAAGCCTTGTATGCGAGATAAGCTAGCCTTTAACCTACCCCTTTTGCTACACAGTGATTTTATCTTTTGTTCCATTTTTCACTAGCAATTCCCAATAAACTGCTGAATGATATAAAATCACAATAGACCAAATGCATATACGTAAAAGAATGACAAAACGAAAAGACAAATACCTAACATATTTACATAATACAAAGATGAACTCCTGGTTTTGTTTCAAAGAGTTGCGGGAAAACTGCGTACAAATAACATACAGTTTTACGGGCGAAATCATGTGTGATCACTAGCAATACCAATACATTGCAAGTACAAACGAACAGTTTTGAATGGAGAAACAAAGGAATGCATATGAGTCACAAGGAATAATTAAGGATGATCGGTGACTTACCAGGATGATGAATTCTGTTGTCCAGTAGTCGCCATGCCGCCAGCAACCCACGGCATTCGTGCGAAGCCATGCTGTCTTGGGATCACAGAGTTCAATTTTCACTGTTTTCCTTGCCATCTAATCCAGCCTGGAGGACCAAAACTTATGTCGAATACATAGAATAAGATGTGGTGGACTGTATAAAGAAATATATTTTACACTGTATGTACATGATTAAACACTGAACAAGTACAGAAGATATTACATGCGTGCTATGACACCATGTCCGGTAGCCACTGCTACCTGCTTGCAAGTGAGTCCTGCTTGACGCAGGTAAGAAAACGACCCTTCCTCTTAATGGGTCAACAACCCTCCAGCAGGGGGACCAACTGTCATTAGAGTATGTACAGTGCCAGAGTTGCCAACACTTACTCGCATTTTTAGCCTATTTTCAATTAGGCTTATGAGATCACCTTTTGTCCATGTGTGTGTGTGTGAGGTGTATGTGTGTTTCCCCCTAATAAATTCTAAACGGCTGGAGCGATTTCAATGAAACTCGGTAAGTTCGTAGCACTATTCCGGACGACCCTGACCGTGCCCTTCAAATCTTGTTACGTCTCACCAATCCAACATGGTGGCTGTGCGAAATATTTCACCAGCATTCAATATCTCCGAAACTATTCCCGATATCACCCTGGAATTTTGTACGGTGATAAAGGGAACTACTAAAAGTTCACCTATGTGACTTTTGAAAAACTGATTACTACAAAACCAACATGGTGGCCAAGCAAAGTTGCGACTTTTAAATAGACGTTTCTCGCGATTTAACCAACCAAACGCAATAAAACTTGGTACAGTTTATGTTTATACACATTGCAATGCAATGGCGTCTAATTTAGTTCAATTGTTTACATAACCACAAGATGGCGGATGTGCGAAATATTTCACCGGCATTCCATATCTCTGAAACTATTAGCGGTATCACCCTGAAATTTTGTACGGAGATAAAGGGCACTACTGGAAGTTCATCTATAAGACTTTCAAAAACCGGTAAACTACAAAACGAACATGGCGGGCAAGCGAATTTGAAAATTTTAATAGACCTTTCTCGCGATTTAATGTTCCAAACGCAATGAAATCTGGTACAGGAAATGTTTATACACATTGTAATGCACTGGTATATAATTTAGTTCAATTGTTTACATAACCTCAAGATGGCGGCTGTGCGAATTTTAAAATTAATTTGTTATTTCTTGTGTCGTAATCATGCGATCGAAGTGAAAGTTTGAATAATGAACCTACGTAATAATGTTCCTTTAATGGTACATGACTCTATGGCCTATACATTTAACAATCCAACATGGCGGCCATCCGAAATATTTACACGGCTCTGAATATCTACGAATCGATTATAGCAATCAAACTGATTTGTTTATGTTCATAGGGGCTATGAACATAAGTTCACCTATAGGACTTTAAATAACCTGGTGATCACAAATCCAACATGGCGGCGACGCAAAGTATAAATATTCACATTGACGTTTCTCGCAATTTAACCACCCGAGTGCAGTGAAACTTGGTACAGTAAATCCGTATACGAATGTTAATCCACTGCCATCTAATTTATTTCAATAGTTTCCATAATCACAAGATTGCAGCTGTGCGAAATTTTAAAATCTCCTTGTTACTTCTTGTGTCCTAATTATGCGATTGAAGTTTGAGTGCTACACGTACACAATAATCTTCATGTAACAGTAGATAACTCTAGGACCTACATATATAAAATCCAACATGGCGACCATCCGAAATATTTAGTCGGTTCTCAATATCTACCAATCTATTACAGCAATCAAACTGAAATTTTGTATATTGATAGAGGCAATTAACATAAGTAGGTTATAAAATAGGCTGTATAGTTCTTCACCGAACTACTTGTTTAAAGAATGAACTCATAGTGCTACCTTGTGCCAGCAAACATGAAAGGATTCTGCAATGCATCTGCAGTAGTGACATATACCTGCAACTGTATGCGGGAGCAATCCACTGCCGACTTGATGCGAGCTGCGCTTTATACCAGCCAATTAGTGATCCCATGCCAGCGGTGTTATTGAAAATGGCCTGTTATTGCTGATATAGCGCACTGCCAAGTATAGGCGCGATTAAAAATTAGGTGTGCAGTAGGTATTTTAAATGCGTTTCTTCCAGTGATACGTTTAGACCAACGAAGTTTCAATTATTGTTAGTAGTCGGTGTTAATATACTGAATTCCTACGTTGTTTGGAGTGTTGGTTGATGCGATATAGCACTCGAGGTATCGAGTGCTGGCATTAAATAAGAATACAGCAAAAGTATGAAGATTTAATAAATCGTAATTATTTTCATCAAATATGATATAATGAATATTTTCACACCAAAGAACGACAACTTGAAGATGATTTATTGTAGGAATTTATTTAATGGGGCCTCCAAACCTTGAGGTAAACCGTATGCGATTTACATTCCACATACAGTAGTCACATGGCTTACAGTATGTCGTTGTACCGATCTCCGCCACCGCGCGCGCTCATTGTTTCCGTCCTATGCACTTCCGTCCCATCCACTTCCGTCTCTTTTCCAAAATCACTCCCACAAAAATGTCCAGCTACCGAGTGCCACAAAAATATCCAGATACCGAGTGGAAAGATGTTACACATCAAAAATCACACATCTTGAATCCCAAGGAGAGAAGGAAGGAAATTGCATTGGCACCTGTACTCGACAGCTACACTACGCTCGCAGCCAACGGCTGGGTCAATGGTGGCAAATTAAATTGATTCTTTATTCCTTTCTTGTTAAAATATTGTACGGGAATCGTGCAGATTAACTTGAAAAAAATAAGGCCGTAACTAAAAGTCGATTTGAATGACGTCCAGTTTTCTTGTCCAAATTTCTTCGAACATTATAAGGGAGAAACTTCGCCAAACCATGCGGATCATAACTGATACACTTTGTGCTACACCGATCAAATGGTTACCGGTACTCAGCAATATAGGCCCTTTTTGAGCTGTGGACAAGAATGTTGAAGAATGAACATCTACCTGTTCATAAGGATATCAGACAGAAATGCTCACGCCTTAAGTCTCGTCAGCCTGCTTGGAAGACGGCTGTGAAGTTAACATCTAGCTTCTTCGACTCCACTTCTTAGTGGTCAACAGAGTGGTCTTTATCCCCACCTCGTGCAATAGTGGACATTGATAATCCATCTACAAAACTGGCAGGCTTCGATCTGCTACGCTGCACCGCAGGATATGTGGAGTAGGTAGAACAGCATCTACTTAACACACATGGGGTTGGTCAGTTTTCCCCTATTGTGACTGTGGGGAGGTTCGCCAAACAATGAAGCATGTAGTGTAGGAATACCCACTCCGTGCTTTCACTGGCACCATGGAAGACCTCAACTCAGCAACACCGGAAGCAGTGAAGTGGGTAGCGGAATTGGACATTCACATTTAGTGAGACTTACATCACTCGCACTCAATAATGTGTACATTTGAACTGTCGGAGTTGTTTCGTAGATAGTGATGTATTTATTTATTTATTTAGTGTATGGTACAAACACATCACAATACATATTATAATATAAAGATAATTAAAACAGCATGAAACAGAAAGAAAATAACTATATACAAGCCTGAACTCAGATGTCAGATTTACATCCTTTATGTAGTCAATGCATTTTTGTGTAACCATCAGGAACTCAACTGAAGCCCCAGAGACGCCAGTTAGTGGACAATATTGTGTAATATGCTGAATAGTTTGTCTGTCAGTACCGCAGATGGAATTTTCCCCCACCTGTGAAGAGAGTCCGCGCGTCTGCCACAATTTGTTCTTATTCTATTTAGGGTGGACCAAATTCTTCTAGGAAGCTCAAATCCTGGAGGCTTGGTTGTGATGCATGGCATAGTTTGTTGTTCCGGTGAGGCAGAGTCTGTCTGTTAGGTAGTCAACCCGAAGGCTGGTTAGATCCTCAAAAGGCACCGCCGTTAGGTTATGTGGGTAGATACCCACAAAAACCCAAGGCAGCGCTATATTGAGGCATACTAGGCAAAAAGAGGAGTGAGGTAGTTTGCCATTGCTTTCCTCACTGAGTCAGAACAGCAGTCCTAACCCTATGAGTAGAACCTTTCACAGCAATCACAGGCACTGACTGTGCCCCGAATGTCATTACTAAGCACCACCCATACCTCGGTAGCTTCCATATAATCACAGCCATGAGTGAGACAGAGACATAGGTGAAAAGCCACATTTTACTCTAGCCTGTGCCAACAGACAAATGCAAATGCACTGCATTCATCAAGAGATGGCAAACAGGCCCGGTGAGGCAGAGATCGACCAGAAATATATTGTTTTTTTTCCTGTTTTATTTTATTTTTATTTTTTCAAGGTTCGTAAATTGCTTTGACATGACAATTTGTATTTACCTTGTGCTTATCTTCCACTAGATGTGTAAATAGTTTATAGGTTGTCAATATTCATCACACGCTAAATAAATAAATAAAAAGTAGTTCTGTGAAGAACTATACAGCCTATTTTCATATATCCTACTTATGTTAATTGCCTCAATCAACATACAAAATTTCAGTTTGATTGCTGTAATAGATTCGTAGATATTGAGAACCAACTAAATACTGCGGATGGTTGCCATGTTGGATTTTTATATATGTAGGTCTTAGAGTTCCCTCACGATGGTATCCTCATCTTGTCGTGATGTGGGGGCTTGAGGGCCCAAATGGGGTGATACCGAGCTCCGCTGATGAGTTCTCTCCACGGGGGTCAATTAGGAAAATCCTAACAGGGGAAGTTGCCTGAGGCGTGTTTTACTGCCCCCCACTCCAAACTGGACGTGAAGGTAGTAATATCAACGGAATGTGTCAACCTGCGATGATCTTCACTATCTACTCTTGTTATCTCAAACACGTAGTCCATACCACTCATTAGAAATTCTATGCGTACTATACAAATCAATATGCACATTTTAATTTGTATGTTGTAGTTTTGTAAAAATGTTATCATATGAAAGTTATAACCAGCAGTATGAGCATTACAACGATATTCTGCTACAAGGTGCAAAACTGCAGACAAAAGCTTTACTTCCACTGACAGTTCGTGGAGTTAACGTTAAAACATTGACGGTATGAAAATAATTCATCTTCTTAGTATTTTCATTCAATCAAGACGAAGTACTGGTATAAGAACAAAATTGAATGTAGAAATTTATGACACATCGTTTAAATCTTAAGAGAATAAAAATAACCTTTACCACAAGGTGATTTCTTAAAGTCTGCAAATGTGTAAATTGGGGGATCAAAGTGAAACGATCATGGTGGGGGGGGAATTGTGTTTAAATGTACCTCCTGTATTAGTCCAATAACTAACCAAAATACTCATTCTACTAATATTAATATAACAACCGCTTTTTTTTTTTTTTTTGGTGGGGTGTGAAATTTGTCACCGCACTGGTAGCCCCACTAAACTACATTTAGTGGCAATATACCTAAATGAAACCTTGTTATTGTCACATTGCATTACATTTCATTTGCATATTCCTTGTTGGTGCACACTGTTTCTTGAAGATACTTAGTTGAGTTTATTCTCGACTTATCCATATATTTTGGCCCATCAATGTCCAAGTATTTCATTCAACCTATAAATATACTTGGCAAATTCAATTATGATATGAAATAAATCACCCGTTTGGACAGCAAGTTCTACAGAGCTAACCTAGAAGTAGGATCCTCTGGTTTTATTCGAGGTTAATTAGTTAGATGGTTTTATCATTTATAAACCGGGTGAGTTAGCCGTGGTGGTTACGGCATGACTGATGGCAGTCGCTCACATCCGGGAGGCGAGGAGGTTCGAATCCCCCCGCCGGCAACCTTGAAGATGGTCTTCTGTGGTTTCCCATCTTCCTTCCAGGCAAATGCCGGGGTTGGTCCCTAACTATAGGCCACAGCCGCTACCTTCCAACTCCTCGTCCTTACATTCCAACTTCCCTCCTTCCCTCCCCAACGGTACTTGTAGCTCACCCATTGGGTGTCCGTCTCGAAGCAGCTACAAAACTGGCGAGCCGAACATGTCCTCGGACACTCCCGGCACTAAAAGCCATACGCTAAAAAAAAAAAAAATCATTTATAAAAAAATATTTACGGTGTTCGACCATCTGGAAACAACATATTGTAACCACAAATATATTTCAACAGGACTCTTTATAAGGTTAGATGACTTCAAAAATCTTACGCATTGTTCCATATCAGTATGCCTGGCTGGAAACAACATCCCATAGCATCCATCAGCGACATCCGTTTCAATATATAATAATAATAATAATATCATATGACCTCGGTGCCGGGTGCAAGCTTTGTTATTTGACACCCATAGGGTAGCTTGCATGTCGAATTTTGTTGTTCCTTGAAGCACTATGAAAGCCAAGGAGGTTAGATATCTAAGCTCCTTGACACGATAGCGCTTTCTAGTAGAGAAATGAGGAACTTTGTGTTGACGGAAATTCCCGAGATTAATTTTGTCATTATGAACACGGCCTACTGAATTCAAATGGGTTCTTTGACATGCCAACATCGTATGACATGTCGTAATTTTTGCCGCTTTTCAAAAATCACTTACTCCGGCCAGGAGCGAACCTGCAAGCTTGGGGTTAGTAATCCGACACTATAACCACTCACCCACCGTGGCAAGCAATATATTATTATTTAGCCGTATTGAAGAAATCTAGTCTAATATAGGCCTAATATAGAAAGTTTGGGTTCAACTAGAACGTTTTTCAAGGTTAGAGGACTTTATCAGTCAAAAATTGTTACGCATTTCACCAATTCTTTATACATGGAAACAACACCTTTTTGCAATCAACAGGAGATCCGATTCATTATATTGAACCATAATGAAGAAGTATAATGTAGACAATCTATTAAGGTAAATTTATATTAACTTTAGTCTTGTTTCGTTTATGTATTTATCTTGTTTTTTGTGACCTTTCATTTTATAAAAATTTTAAAGTGTACTTTGTAAAGATATCCATTTTCACTTTGGCATTAATTGTTAACATAGTGTTTAAGATTCTTTTATTATTTCAATCCACGCTGACGATTATCGTTGTATACCGAAGCATGTACGTATTAATTTAAATATTAAACGTCTTTTAAGTGTTTGACAAGGCGGCTATTATAATTTGAGATTAATATAATGAAAACCAAAATGTTAATGTATAGTCTGTATCATTTTAAAGCTTATAAAACAGGTTACAATGTTAATACTGAGAGCTCTCCGTTATTTTTTTTGACGGAGGTCCATTTTTATTCCCGGCTCTGCCAAGAAATTTAATTCTGGTCTATGGGTTGGAACGGGGTACACTTAGCCTCGCGAGGAAACACTGAGAAGAGATGGGTTCAATTCCCACCTCAGCCATCCAGGAAGTTGTTTTCTGTGGTTTCCCCACTTCTACTTCAGGCAAATGGTTCCTAACTTAAGGTCACGGCCACCTCCTTCCCAATCATCCAGTCTAGTCTGCAAGCCTCTGTTTGTGAACAAGTCGCCTCCATGATCCCTTATTAGCAGTTAGCACCGCGGCCTCCTCTGCTTCTACACCTCTACATTGAAATCGTTCAACACTGAATCTAACCATCGCCTCCTAGGTCTACCTCTACTTCTCTTACGCTCTACAGCCGAACTCATTAACCTCTTAGGTAATCTCTCCTCCCCCTTCCTCTTCACATGACCCCACCATCTGAGTCGGCTCATACGAACATCTGGCGTGTTTATTTCTAACTTATCCTGTTTCTCTTCATTTACATACAACACTACTTAAATGTTCCGTCTATAAAAATAGTTTCTCTTTAACATAAATATTTCAAATTTGATGCAGTAGAAAACATAATAATGTTAATCTCTCTGTCTTTTACCAGAAGCATATTTTCTTTTAGTTGGCCCCGTGGTGTGCGATAGCGCGTCTGCCTCTCATCCGGAGGCCCCGGGTTCGATTCCCGGCTCCATCAGGGATTTTAGAAACTGACGTTAGGGCTGGAACGGGGTTCACTCGGCCAATATTAACGGCCGAGGCGACCCGATGCGCTGATCACGCGTCACCCCAATATCTGCAGGCCAAATGGCAGGGCAGCGGTCTCTTCGTAAGCCTAGGCCCTTCACGGGCTGTAGTGCCAGGGGTTATTATTATATTTTCTTCTAAGTTCGATCTAATGTCCATAATGGCTAGAGTATCATGAACTTCTTGCTTATTTTGAGGCAGAGGTGGTAAGTTTCTCAGTCGCAATATTATTTTAAATCCTCTCTATGCCATTTGATATTACATTATCAGACAAGTGCTTAGGGGCAGCAAGTATATCCTTTCTCATTAACTTCGATGGCCGTTCACATATATTGTCACGTACATTTCTTTTTACACTGTTCGAAATAAATTCTTGATTAATCGTCGTACATGGTTCGTGATTGTGAGACCCACATAACAGAAAGTTACCACCATTTGTAAATAAATGGGCAGAACATTCATTGACACCTCCACTGTTGGCCCCATTTTGACAACTCACACTTATGAAATTTATAGTTTCCTATAATTCTCAATTCTCCAACTCTTTGACTGTACATGGATAACATGTTCGCTGCACTGATTCTATCTACAGAAACCCCAGGGAGTCCATGTGTATGTAGCTGTCAGTCAACTCATGACTTACAAACATTTCAGGAGAGGTTGCCTACCCCACTCTCTTCCCAAACCCATTAGCGTGAGCTGACAGGACTGCTTGGGTTTAACCTAATCAGCGGAGTTCGACCATCCCGCCCAAATGATCCTGTGAGCTATACCAGCGGGAGCGTGAGTTCCTGGTAGGGCCTCCCATGCCGGACAGGTCAAAGGTGATGGGTCAGACAAAGAGGGATACCCTGGTCCTCCAGGTTGGGGGTTGATCATGGGGCTAACAACCCCATATCGAAAAAATAGTCTGTTATGAAACTCCAATAAAATAATAGCCGGACTGATGATAATGATAAACGACCTATGCAAGGAAAAGGAAAATGTAAACGGAAAAATGATATGTACATAGTAACCTGGAATGTGAGAACATTGAACAAACCTGGAGCGTTGAAGGGCCTTAGATGGAGAAATATAGTATAGGAGTGGCAGCGATCCAAGAGATCAAATGGAGAGGAGATGGTATATTGAGAAGTGATAACCATACAATAATGTATAGTGGAGGCGACAGTGGAAGAATAGGTGGCACAGGTTTCCTCGTGGATAATAGATATAAAACAGCAGTACTGAATTTTAAGCCTGTAAATGAAAGGATATGTACTTTGAGAATGAAGGCACGATTCTTTAATATCACCTTTATATGTGTATATGCCCCCACAGAAGAGGATGAGGATGAGGTGAAAGACACGTTCTACAGTCAGCTTGAACAGGAACTCGAGGGTATAGCAAGGCAAGATGTAAAAATCGTGTTAGGTGTTTTCAATGCGAAGGTGGGAAAAGAAGAAGCATTTAGAGAGACGGTAGAAAAGGAAAGTCTGCATGAGGTATCAAATAATAATGGACCGGGACTCATCGACTTTGCCATGGGAAATGAAATGATTGTGAAAAGTACATGGCTTCAGAGAAAGAATATAAGGAATGTAACGTGGTGCTCACCAGATGGAACCACATTCAACCAAATTGACCATGTGGTAATTGATAGAAGACACGCATCTGATATACTCGAAGTTGATAGTTGTAGAGGAGCGGATTGTGACATAGCAGTGTACAGATCTGGAAAGATGAGGAAAGATCCTAGAAGGTACAATGTCTTAAAACTAAAAGAAAAGGAAACTGCCGAACAATATGAAACACATTTACGGAAGAAGTTGGAGACTAAACAAAATTGGGATTTAGAGGGAGTAGAAGGAAAATGGAGTATAATGAGGGACGCACTACACGAAGCTGCAAAAGAAGTACTGGGGACAGAAGAAAGGATTAAAAGACAAATCTGGTTCGATGAAGAATGTAAAATAGCTATAATGGAGAGGAATGCTACAAGGGAGAAAATGATAAGTAGACCAACGAGAAACAATACAGAAGAACATAAAAAGAAAAGGAAAGAGGCAGATAGAATTTGTAGAAGAAAGAAACGGGAATCAGAGAAGAAATGGATTGAAGAGCTAGAAGAAGAATACAATAATCAAGAAGTAAGAAAGTACTATAAACGAATACAGGAAGTGAAGAAGGGCTTTCAACCCCGAGCAGTTTTCTGCAGAGATAAAAAAGGAAATTTCATAGGAGGAGAAGAACAGATTTTAGATCGATGGGCTGAATATTTCAACTAGCTGCTCAATGCTACTGCAGAGACGGTATTGCTAGAACAGGAGGGTCAAGAGAATAACCAACCATGGTGCAAGGATAACACTGATGCAATGCCAGTACCCGTGCCGACGCTGGAGGAGGTTAGTTTGGCAATTAAAAGCTTGAGGAATAACAAAGCCCCAGGGGGTGATAATATTTCAGCAGAGATGATTAAGTGTGGTGGGGAACATTTGGCAAAGCTGGTACACCAGTAGATTGTGGAGATATGGGAGAAGGAGGTGATGCCAGAACAGTGGAACACGGCCATTATTTGCCCAATCCATAAGAAGAATGATAAAGCAAAGTGTGAAAATTATCGTGGCATAGCACTGCTTAGTGTGGTCTATAAAATCCTAGCCAAGGTAATGGCTATGAGACTTACACCTCTTGTTGAAGAGAGACTTGGAGAATACCAGTGTGGATTCCGACAGGGTAGATCGACGACGGACCATATCTTCACAATAAGGCAAATAATGGAAAAGTGTTACGAATATAATGAGGATATGCACCAACTATATGTGGATTTCAAACAGGATTATGACAGTGTAAAAAGGAAAACTCTGTATCAGACCTTGATGGACATGGGATTCCCACCCAAACTAATCAGATTGGTGCAAATGACTCTTACTGGCACAAAATGTCGAGTTAAAGTTGAAGGCAGACTCTCAAAAGTTTTTGAGGTAAACCAAGGCTTACGACAGGGAGACGTACTGTCCACGCTGCTGTTCAATATAGTACTAGAGAGAGTAATGAGGAAGATAGATATCAGCAATCCAGGAGGCACGCTGTTAAACCGTATGAGCCAAAATCTAGCGTATGCTGATGATGTAGGTATGCTGTCACGAAGACTGAAAGATCTTGAAGAAGGGTTGGGACGGTTAGAAAAAGAATCAGAAGACGTAGGATTACGAGTGAACTACAACAAAACTCAATATTTATTATTATCTAGGAGAAATACTGTGGAGAAAGATAAATATATAAATTTATTTATAAACCTAAATGGGGTGAATTTTGAGAGAGGTGTAAAAGTTTCAAGTGTTTGGAAGTACTGGTTACTGAAGATAATAGCACAAGAGAAGAAATAAAAGCAAGAATTGCAGCAGGTAATAGAGCTTATTGGGCACTGATAAAAATCCTCAAAGCGCGCATCCTCAGTAGAAGATCAAAGGTGACAATGTACCGAACAGTGGTAATGTACGGCTCGGAAACATGGACTATGACTGTGGCAGAAGAGGAGATTTTGAGAAGATGGGAAAGGAAAATACTGAGGAAGATTTATGGAGCAGTGAATGAGGCAGGAACATGGAGAATACGGGAAAACAAAGAATTGGTGGAATTATATGGGCATCCTGATATAGTTTCGGAAATAAAGAGCAAAAGGCTAAGATGGCTGGGACATGTGACGAGAATGACAGGTGATAGAGTGGTTAAAAAGACCTATAGAGGAAATCCAGGTGGAAGAAGGGACAAAGGAAGACCTAGGAAACGATGGTTGGATGACGTGGAGGACGACTTACGCAAGATGGGAGTAAGAAGATGGAGGAAACGTGAAGAAGATCGTCAGGATTGGGCAACGATTGTTGGAGAGGCCAAGGTCCTACATGGACTGTAGCGCCGAGGAGTAGTAGTAGTAGGTCTTAGAGTTATGTATTGTTACATGAAGATTATTATGTACGTGTAGTATTCAAATTTCAATCACACGATAGGACACAAGAAGTAAAAACGAGATTTTAAAATTTCACACAGCTGCCATCTTGTGGTTATGGAAACAATTGAAAAAAATTAGATGCCAGTGGATTAAAATTTGCATAAGGATTTACTGTACCAAGTGTCACTGCACTCGGATGGTTAAATTGCGAGAAACAACCATGTGAATATTTATAATTTGCGTCGCCGCCATGTTGGATTTGAGATCACCAGGTTATTGAAAGTCCCATAGGTGAACTTATGTTCATAGCCCCTACGAACATTAAAAAAAATCAGTTTGATTGCTGTACAAGATGTGTAGATATTGAGATCCATCTAAATATTTCGGATGGTCGCCATGTAGGATTGTTATATGTATAGGCCATAGAGTCATGTACCATTAAAGGAAAATTATTGCTTAGGTTCATTATTCAAACTTTCACTTCGATCGCATGATTACGACACAAGCATTAAAAACTTAATTTAAAAAATCGCACAGCCGCCATCTTGTGGTTATGTAAACAATTGAACTAAGTTAGATACCGGTGCATTACTATGTATATAAACGTTTGCTGTACCAAGTTTCATTGCGTTTGGACCATTAAATCACGAGAAAGGTCTATTTAAAAATTTCAAATTCGCTTGGCCGCCATATTCGTTTTGTGGTTAACCGGTTTTTGAAAGTCTTATGGATGAACTTCCAATAGTGTCCTTTATCTCCGTACAAAATTTCAGGGTGATACCACTAATAGTTTCAGAGATATAGAATGCCGGTGAAATATTTCGCACAGCCGCCATCTTGAGGTTATGCAAACAATTGAACGAAGTTAGATATCGGTGCATTACAATGTGTATAAACATATACTGTACCATGTTTTATTGCGTTTGGTTGGTTAAGTCGCGAGAAACGTCTATTTAAAAGTCGCAACTTCGCTTGGCCACCATGTTGGTTTTGTAGTTACCAGATTTTCAAAAGTCACATGGGTGAACTTTTAGTAGTTCCCTTTATCACCGTAAAACATTCCAGGGTGATATCGGTAATAGTTTCGAAGATATTGAATATTGGTGAAATATTTCGCACAGCCGCCATGTTGAATTGGTGAGACGTAACAAAATTTGAAGGGCATGGTCGGGGGTCGTCCGGAATAGTGCTATGAACTTACCGAGTTTCATTGAAATCGCTCCAGCCATTTAGAAGTTATTAGGGGGGACACACACACCATATCACACACACACAGACAGACACACGGACAAAAGGTGATCTCATAAGCCTATTTTTTTTTTCATGAATGAAAATAGGCTAATAACTATAATGCGTGTTATTCCCGTTTCAACTGGGATTGAAATGAGATGAGATAATTTTTCGCGTCCTTGTGGTGGATAGTTTATACAGCTGGATGCCCTTCCGTCTCCAATGAATGAAGGTGAATGAAACTATGCGCGGACTTGGAGGGAAGCGACCGTGGCACATTCGCAGGTGCCGTCCCAGCATTTGTCTGTAGTTGAAAATGGGAAACCACGGAAAACCATTTCAAGGATGGCCGATGGTGAGGTTCGAACCCACGTCTACCGAGACCACAAATAACTGGGCCCCAGCTACTGCAGTTTGTTGCTGGTAATTAATTATAAGTGACCCAACTTATCCAGGTCTGGATATCAAGAAACCTGATGGGAGGGGATATTTATTTATTGTTCTCTTGGGGGCGTATTACTTACAAGGGAGAATGTATAATTGAATGTACAAATTAAACATGTGGAGCCAATTGACTGTAGTGTCCCTTGATACATCACCATTTTGGGATTTCAGAGGGTGGTCTGAATGATATAACTCACTGTTTTCCTGACAGCGCCATAATCTTTAGCTTTTCTATTTTGAATATATAAGAAAATATGAAGAGACGGACATATAACTACACCTTTTTTAGCCTATTTTCAATTTTGAAAAAATAGGCTTATGAGATCACCTTTTGTCAGTGTGTGTGCGCGTGTGTGTGTGTCGCCCCCCCCCCCCCCTAATAAAATCTAAACGGCTCGAGCGATTTCAATGAAACTCGGTAAGGTCATAGCACTTTTCCGGGCGACCCCGACCGTACCCTTCAAATTTTGTTACGACTCACCAATCCAACATGGCGGCTGTGCGAAATATTTCACCAGCATTCAATATCTCCGTAACTATTAGCGACATTACCCTGACATTTTATATGGTGATAAAGGGAACTACTATAAGTTCACATATGTGACCTTTGAAAACCTGGTAACTACAAAACCAACATGGCGGCCAAGCGAAATTGCGACTTTTAAATAGACGTTTCTCGCGATTTAACCAACCAAACGCAATGAAACATGGTACAGTATATGTTTATATGCATTGTAATGCACCGACATCTAACTTCGTTCAATTGTTTACATAACCACAAGATGGCGGATGTGCGAAATATTTCACCGGCATTCTATATCTCTGAAACTATTACCGGTATCTCCCTGAAATTTTGTACGGAGATAAAGGGCACTACTGGAAGTCCATCTATATGACTTTCAAAAACCGGTTAACTACAAAACATACATGGCGGCCAAGCGAATTTGAAAATTTTAAATAGTCCTTTCTCGCGATTTAATGTTCCAAACGCAATGAAATCTGGTACAGGAAATATTTATACATATTGTAACGCACTGGTATCTAATTTAGTTCAATTGTTTACATAACCTCAAGATGGCGGCTGTGCGAATTTTAAAATTAAGTTTGTATTTATTGTGATGTAGTCATGCGATCGAAGTGAAAGTTTGAATAATGAACCAACGCAATAATTTTCCTTTAATAATACATGACTCTATGGCCTATACATTTAACAATCCAACATGGCGACCATCCTAAATATGTAGACGGCCCTGAATATCTACGAATCTATTAGACTATAGCAATCATACTGAATTTTTTAATGTTCATAGGGGCTATGAACTTAAGTTCACCTATAGGACTTTAAATAACCTGGTGATCACAAATCCAACATGGTGGCGACGCGAAGTATAAATATTCACATGGACGTTTCTCGCAATTTAACCATCCGAGTGCAGTGAAATTAGGTACAGTAAATCCTTTTACGAAAGGTAATCCACTGCCATCTAATTTATTTCAATTGTTTCCATAACCTCAAGATGGCAGCTGTGTGAAATTTTAAAATCTCCTTGTTACTTCTTGTGTCCTAATTATGCGATTGAAGTTTGAATGCTACACGTACACAATAATCTTCATGTAACAGTACATAACTCTAGGACCTACATATGTAAAATCCAACATGGCGACCATCCGAAATATTTAGTCGGTTCTCAATATCTACGAATCAATTACAGCAATCAAACTGAAATTTTGTATGTTGATAGTGGCAAATAGTATCAGTAGGATATACTGTATGAAAATAGGCTGTATAGTTCTTCACGGAACTACTTGTTTAAATATCTCAAGTAAGAAACAGTTCTAAATAGTAGGAAATATTATTTCATGGAGCTTCAAGTGGTGTTAACCATCAATTATTTTATTATGTTAATTTTTAAGTGTAACTTAACTGGTGTAAAATTTTAATAGCCATTGAATTTAAAAAAAAATTGAAAATAACTTAATTTTGCAATATTTACATCCTGTTGCTGAATAAAAATAACTAATATTGACTTGCAAAAGGGGCTGAAACGTGCTAGATATTAAAATAATGTCAGTATTATTCTGTAATAGTCTCATTAAATTTCTTCTTCTGAATTGACGTGTTTTTTTATTTTATTTTTTTTACGACATTTCGCTTATGTTTGGTGGTTTCCAAATGGTGAGTCACTGAAAACTTGCTCGAACTTCCTACATTTGTTTCACAATAATATTACTATCGTCGGTAGAAAAAAAATAATTTCCAAATGTTCTCACTTAATTTCGCAATTTAACAACGTCGTTAGCTTGTATTGGAGTCATAACTCCTTGCTTGCTGTGGTTGACGGTTAGCAACTTGGCATTTCACTGAAGGTCAAAATTAAGGAATGTGAGATAATAGGTAGAGGTAAAATTTCTGGAAATTCCTGGTCATTCATAGCTGAACCCCTATTGTGAACTGGTAGTAAAGTGAAAGGAACGAAGGTATTTCAGTTGTTGGAGAATCCGGTTCTTCCTTACAGGCGGTGCAAACTACTAATTAGCAGATATGACAAAACTCTGGGTGATTTAAGGGAGGTGAAAGCAACTTTATCAATAAGAAGGATATGTTCAAGTTTTGACCAACCAGCCACGAGACTCTCGGAGTCCGAATAGAAATACGAGGCACGTCCAGAAAGTAAGTTCCGTTTGGTAATAAAATTAAATTGTGTACAGATACAGAAAAATTATTTATTGCACAACATTCTACACCTCTTAAACTACTTTTCCACATAACTGCCGAACTTTTGCAGGCATTTCTCATAGCGTGGCACAAGTTTTTGGATACCTTCTTCATAGAAGTTTGCCGCCTGTGTCTTCAACCAGTTGGAAACATCTTCTTTCAGCTCGTCGTCATTGTTGAAGTGTTGACCGCCAAGGAAAGACTTGAGATGTGTGAACAGATGAAAGTCGCTAGGAGCGAGGACAGGGCTGTACGGAAGGTGGTCAAACACGTCCCAGCCAAATCCCTGTAGGAGGTTTTTCGTCACATTTGCAGTGTGTGGTCGTGCGTTGTCGTGAAGAAAAACAACACCTTTTGACAGCAACCCTCGGCGCTTGTTCTGTATTTCGCGGCGCAATTTCCTAAGTGTCTCGCAGTAAGCATCTGCGTTGATAGTTTGACCACGCGGTAAGAAATCAATGAGTAAGAAGCCTTTCCAGTCCCAGAACACTGTGCACATCATTTTCCGAGGTGTCAAGATTTGTTTCGGCTTAACCTTTGCTGGGGATGAAGTGTGCCTCCATTCCATTGATGCCGCTTACTTTCAGGGGTGTCGTAAGAAACCCAAGTTTCATCTCCTGTGACTATCTGTGCCAGAAATTCTTCGCCGCCTTCATTGTAACGGATCAAAAACTGAAGTGCACTACCCATCCGTTTTGTTTTGTGTTGCTCCGTAAGAATCTTTGGTACCCAACTTCGGCAAAGTTTACGAAAGTTCAGTTTTTCAGTAACAATTTCATGAATATTAGTGAATGTGAGATTTGGGGAAATTCCATAGCGAGAGCACTAATTGTAAACCTGCGGATTTCCCGGATCTTGTCATCGATCGCGTGAACCAGTTCTTCTGTAACCAAAGATGGACGCCCACTTCGTTCTTCATCGTGCACTTCACTACGTCCATCATTGAACTGTCGGACCCATCTTCTCACCATTGAATCACTCATCGCATTTTGTCCATACACTTCGCAAATTTGCCGATAAATTTCAATTGGTTTCACTTTCCTAGCATTCAGAAAACGAATCACAGATCTGATTTCACAAGCGGCGGGATTTTCAATCAACACCGACATTGTACGAGTAAACATGCACAACAACGCGTACGTGGCTGACAGCGCTCTCCAAATGGCGCACGTTTCTTCTCCTTGATACAGAGCGTCTACCGCTGCAGCGGAACGTACAACTAGTTGAAGACACAGGCGGCACACGTCTATGAAGAAGGTATACAAAATCTCGTGCCACGCTACGACAAATGCCTGCAACATTTCGGCAGTTATGTGCAAAAGTAGTTTAAGGGTTGTAGAATTTTGTGCAATAAATAACTTTTCTGTATCTGAACACAATTTAATGTTATTACCAAACGGAACTTACTTTCTGGACGTACTTCGTATACGACTGAACATGAAGTAACAAAAAGCGCTTCAAAACAAATAAATAGGAAATTAGAATATGCGCCCTTCTCAAGCAGAGATAAGCACTTAAACAGGCAAAGGAGAGAAATATGATGCGCTGTGCCAAAATAACTAAAATATGCATAAATATGTAAATATATGACTTTGCATGGTCTTTCGGGCCTTAGTTATTAAGCTGTACATCTATTATCTTGACATGAGAGTTATTTACCCGACCACCTCGTGGCGCAATGGCTAGTAATCTTGGCTGTCCTGTCTCCTGAGGTCCATTTTCGATTCCCAAATCTGTGAAGAAATTTAATTCTGGTCTGAGGCAAAACTTAGAAGAGGTGGATTCAGTTCTCAACTCAATTATTCTGGAAGTGGTTTTCCGTGGTTTCCCAGTTCTACTTTAGGCAAATTCCGGGATGGTACTGTACCCGTAATCCACGTGGTCTTACCTGTTGCAATCCGATGGAAGGCTGGATCGTAGATTCTAGAAGTTCCCGGCTCAAATAACCTCTGAAAAACCTACCAACTAGGATCAACCAGGGATCAGGATACGTCGATATTAAAGAATGCGGTACGAAGATGCCAGTGGTGTATAAAATTACGATGAAACAAAGCTCAAAGGAACTCGAACAAGAGACTCTAAAATAAAATAAAAATATCTCGGGCGTTAAGTTTAAGCAAACTCAAAGAAAACCACCCACTGGTCCTCCTAACGCACTCCCCTTTTCTGATATAAAACACTAGTCGTTCTAATATTCTTTAAAATTAAATTCAATTTATTGACTGATCCATAATGACTGTCTGTCAATTAGACACGAAGTTAAAGAAAAGTTTCTTTAAATCAAGTGTTAAAAAAAATTATGGTTTTAAACAAATGCCTACAATAAGGCCCCATCTTATTGTTCATATCAATCGCTGAACAAATAACAAGAAAAATATAATGTTATATTATACACTGATGTTATACCCTTAAAGATTTTTACAAATTTTACACTTTATATACAAGTTTCATCCTCAAATAGGATTTTGTTTTCAACGCTGCCTATCTTCATTTAATTTTACAAGTATGTTCATGGTTATCATTTCCTTAATTCGATGAATTCAACAATCAATTAAGATAATTAAATTGTGTTACATTTTTGTGAAAATAGTTCATTAACTATTTATAAGTTTCAAAGAATGCAGTATATTTTTACTCAAAATTACTGAAATATTACATGTATTATGTTGCATGAATTAGTTAAATTGTTTAAGAAGTATCTGTGTTACTTGAATATGGGTGTCATGATATAGACAATTAATCTCCGGCAAATCCTACTAGGCAAGAATAAAACGTAGGGCTACTTGCATAAAACAAGCATAAGAAAACATTCGTGATTCCAAATCACGAGAACTACAACATCAAATCCAAAAAAGTGATAGCTCAAAAGCTAATTTCACTCTTACTAAAACGCAATAACTACGTTAACGTCTTCTCAAAAGACTACAAGAACAATATCCAGCATTAATATTGACCATCCAATGATGTCAAATATTAGCTGCACTAACACAATAAATCGTATGCACAAAATTGCAATACCTCAATACAACTTTCCAAAGCTGTCAAAAATTAAACCCAAACGTTATTAAACTTGAAACTTTTCAGATGTTGCTCTGAAAATGTCATGCCCCCATCATGAACGAATATAGAAATGCCACATATTACTTCTTTTCTAACTTCATTAAACAAGAAGCAACAATTTGTTAGATAAATTGCATTATTCATTTCCACAATAATCGTCTTTAAAGTCTACGATAAATTCTGTTATAACAATGTGAACAGTTAAATTTTATTCACAATTCCAATATATTTATATATATATTTCCATAATGACTTATATGTGATAGAAAAATTGTAAATAGACACTATCAAAAATAGTCGTTTCAGTTTCGCCTATCCAAATCCGAAAAATGGCTCAACTACTCAGAAGAAAACACGTGAGACTTACATCATGGAAAGGAGTCTATTATCAAATCAATAGATACACGCAAACCATTAAATCAAACGATGATCTATCCAAGAGTCTTCCCAAAAACGAATTGAAATAATACAAGCAAAAACTGAACAAAAATATTTAAAGAAAAATCTTTAATCAAAAATATATATGAAAGTAGGCTGCAAATGCCTTGGCAATCAATTCACAATTGTTTTCGCCGGACGTTTTCCATAAATCCATAAGCATGGAAAATAACGATGAGAATGCACTATCATTTCTAAAAGAAAGAATTTCTACTAGAATGTCAAAGTTCAATCGAATAGTATCACTCAAATATTTTTGAAAAAGTTCAAGTGCACGAGTATGTTGCCATCTTCTTCCTAATTACTATTCTTTTACAAAGATATCGTCGTCTTGTTCCTAATTATGCTGCGAATATCTTCCCAACAAGATTGAATGCTTGGTTTTATTTCCAAAATTTGAAAAATAAAAGCAACAAAGTAATGCTCTAAATAGCATCACGTTTACAGTTAACTACTCAAAAAAAATTACATTCTCCGACAGAAATGGTAAAAGAGAACCAGATCTAGCCTTTGAATGAAATTTATACTAATTAATGAAATATTGGTGAAAAGTATCAAACTAAAAGTGACAAGTTCTACTGTCTACAAGAGAAGAAAAGATTTCCAGCTACCTTGGGCGAAGTTCTAGTTGAAATTGAAGAATATGTATAGGAATATACATTCCTGTCAGGAATCGAACCATCGTCCCTGAGAAGCTCGTGGCTGGATCCGCAAGTTGCCGAACCAACTTCCTCCTAACGCGAAAACTACTGTCCACGAAACGGAGTTCCTGCATAATGCTTGCACAAGGCTCCCTCGATGTTAACAGTAAAGTAGCTTCCTTTCTTTGGAGATGTTTATTCATTCTTGGCTACTTTAAAGTCACTGGATTAGAACTAATGTTCTCAACATTTTCTTTCTCTTCATTGTAGAGTTCAAAAGGATGTCATTCCAAATGATCAACTCTGCTATTGCATAACATTCCTGAATGATATATTTAGCACATCATTACTCCAATAGTTTGTTTCTCACAAGAATATCCAGTCATAATGTTGTCGATAATTATGCTTTCTTGCATTTCAAACCAATAAGTAGCAGATTTCCTCATTGAATTCTGTATTAACAAAGTCCATGTGTTGGCTAAGCTCACTCGTTCGAATCGCGGTGCGTGTAGAAAGCACTCGTATAACGCGTGATACACGGAACTTCCTTATACGAACGATAACATGTTCACTGCATAGACAGTTGCACTCAAGTGTGTGTTGTCTCAAAGCTGCTGATCCAACACTCAGCTGGTAGACTCCCAAAATGCATCACACCTGTATCGAGGTGGACAATCGAACACAATCGATTATCATTTCATATTTCCTTCCACTAGTTGCAATGTCAAATCCATAAGCATGTGCTGTGCACGTGATCAGGAGTGTGGCGGGGTAGTCTAACCATCTCCTCAGCGCATATGAAACAAACTGTGCCTCAAAGTCCACAGTCAAAATAATGTCAAGCAATAACTTCCAAATACGTCTCGCTGTCATATCAGGGTTCCAATAAATAGCAAAATACTGTCTCATCCTCCTCCCAACCTAGCTAATAAAAGTGTGCGAATACTTTTATTACACCATTCTAGGTATTCGTCAATGAACAGAATTTTGCGTTTTATTCCACTTTCTTGAAGTACTTTCTGAGATTCTTTGCATTAAATTTTCCTATTTCCTCGTTCGTGTGGATGTCTAAGACTTGGTAACTATTGTTCCCGTACACTCTGCCTACCTTGAAGGGTCCAATGTACAGGCTACTGAATTTTGTGTAAATCTTCTTCGCTGCATCAGTCTTAGTAGATTTACGTACAAGGACTAAGTCATTAGATTCTAAAGGCGGGTTGTAGCGCTTTCCTTCATTTCTTTTCTGCCTTTTTTCCGCCGCATCCATCAGGCTTTCTCGGGCATTATCCACCCTTTCCTGCTCTGACGGTTCAGTATCTTTGGTTAAGAATTGTGTTATTTCATCCCAAGCTCTTTCTGGCTTTCTATTATGGTGAACTAACACTGGAATATCTCTCAGACTTTCATGATATGTCGTATTTAAGCATGTCTCCATCAGAGGTACATATTTCACCCAACTAGGATGATCTTGAGGGCAGTATAAGCGTGCAAATTTGGCAACCTCTGACATTAGGCGTTCCGAACTGTTGGACTCAGGATATCTGATGCTGGAGAATACGTGACGTATTCCAAATCTCTCCATAGCGACTTTGAATTCATGGGAAGTAAACTGAGATCCGTGGTCTGAAAGAATTGTTTCTGGTTTTCCGGCTTTTCTGAATACACTCTTGGTTAAGCGACTAATAACTTGAGCTGCTGTTGCGTTCTGCAATGGGTCTAGGGTGACGAATTTCGAAAATACGTCCACAGTAACAAGAAGAAACTGGTTACCCCTGGCGCCTTTTGGACAAGGACCAAACAGGTCACAAGCCATCAATTCATGTGGTTTATAAGGAATAATAGCTCTCGGCTCCTCCTTAGATAATGCCGAAGGGTATTTGCTCCGCTGGCAACGGTCACATGACCTAATAACCCTGGCAACTGACTGACGTAATTTAGACCAATAGAACGTCTCCTGAAGTGTTTTCATGGTTTTATCCAAGCCACCATGGCCGATACTATTGTGTGTTAACCAGATCAAAGGTACAGTCAACTTGGGAGGCACTACTATTCTAAGTTTATTCTTGTGCTTGTCCACATATTTACACACAACTTCTCCACAGAGAGCGAATCTGTCAGAACATCTCCTAGTTGCCTGATAATCATCATCTGAGTCATCCATATAGCCCTTTAAATATCTGTACATATTCCTGATTGGAGTGTGTCTCTTCTGTGACACAGCTAACTTGCGTAGCTTTTCCAGGGTTGCCTCATCTCCCTCCTCCAATTGTACCAAGTTTACTGCTAATTTGTTAGAAGGGTTTCTCGAAAGAGCATCGGCAAGAAGGTTGTCCTTGCCTGGCTGATGTCTGATGGTGGCGTTGAACTGCTGAATAAACAGCGTCCATCTCGTCAGACGATCAGAAGACAAATCGAACTGAAGCATGAACTGCAGAGCTCTGTGGTCTGTAATAATTACAATTTGATGACCTAGGAGTATTTTCTTCCATTTCTGCAAAGCTGAGACAAATGCCAGAGCTTCAAGCTCTGTAGTAAAATAATTCTCCTCATGAGGTCTTAATTTCCTGCTGTAAAAATCAATGTAGTGTTTATTCCCCTGTTCATCCTTCTGATACAGGACCGCGCTTAAACCTACTCTGGAGGCGTCAGATTCAATATAAAAAGTGCGGCTGAATTCCGGATACTCTAACTTGATGCATTCCTTCAGCATAGTCTTCGCATTCTCGAAGGCCTGCTCAGTTGAGTCCGTCCACTTCCACCGATTATTTTTCTTCAGCAGTTCATATAATGGTGCCATGGTCACTGAGTATCCTGGGCAGTGACTACTCAAAAATTGGCACATCCCAAGGAATTGGCGTAGGTGCTTGATTCTTTTTGGCCTAGGGAATTTTGCAATTTCCTCAATCTTCTTAAGATTGGGATGATAACCGTGTTGATCTATGGTATGGCCTAGGAAATTTATACGTTCCTTCATGAAATGACATTTATTGTAGTTGACCTTGATATTTGCCTCTCTGAGCTCTAGGAATAACTTCCTAAGTTCTTTCAGATGTTCTTCAACATTTTCTGAAGCGATGATGAGATCGTCAATATAGCATGTGACGTTGCGTTTGACTTCGTCGGAAAGCTTACTGTCGAGAGCTCTAATGAGCGCTGGACCGCTATTAATCATGCCGAACGGAACGCGACAAAACACGAAGGTTGTTTGATCAAACAGGAACCCTGTGTACTGCCTGCTGTCCTCGGTAAGTTCCACTTGATAAAAAGATGCTGTCAAATCGAGTACGCTGAAACATGCCTTGCCTTTAAATTTCCGTAGCAAATCTCTGATTTTGGGCGGTCGGTCCATTTCTAAAAATATCCGGGAATTTATTTTCCTAGCGTCTAAACATAGACGAAGCTCTCCATTGCTTTTCTTTACCACTGTAATAGGATTTAAGTAGGAAGAGGCTTGTTTCTTAATTATTCCCTCTGTTTCCATTCTCTTAATGATCTCCCTGACCTCTTCGTAATACTTATCCGGAATGGGATACAATTTGGCCTGGTATGGAGTATCATCGTTCAATCTAATCTGATACTTGAAGTTTTTTATTAGACCTGGCTTATCATCGAAGATATCTGTAAACTCCTCGATCAAGTCTTTGAATTCTTTTTCTTTTCTTCAAATCCCTCGACGTAAAGTGCATAATGCTCTCTTTCTTGTTCGACCTGATTTATAATATTTTCCAAAACTTCTTCCCTGATCAAATTTTCCACATCATCATTGGAATCAATATTTTCATGTACTATCTTCCTAATAGTTTTCTCTGGGAACCTGATAATTCTCCTGTCCATGTCAATGGTAATCCTTGCACGAGTAATAAAATCAATCCCAAGGATTATTTCAAAATTAATATTTTTGAGCACCACAAAAATGTGTTCAAAACATCTTTCATTTATGCTGAACCTCAGCTGGACTTGTAATTTGCATTTCATCGATTTATCTTGAAATAGTCCTCTTACTTTGATCGATGAAGCTGGCAATGTGGTAAATTGTTGTTCCTTTTCTAACTTCAAAAAGCAATCTTCGGACATGATTGAAATGACCGCTCCCGTGTCTATAAGAGACCTGCAATGTTGATTGCCCACAGAGATTTCAATTATAGGCAATTCAGCACGTTCACTCACAATCCCTTCCATTTCTTCAAATAACAAATCTTCGTCCGTGACCTCATAAACATCCTGTATGATAATATCAAATGGAGACGGCTGGCTGTTTAATCCTACTGGGATTTCAAAATTGGCGTTTTTGTTTTTTTTCTTTCGAACCCCTTTCATTATCACTAGTGCGATGGCTAGTGTTAGGTTCTGGTTCACTTTCTGTGTCCCTTCGATCCTTCCTTTCTTCACGCCTATCCCTGTCCTTTCTAGACTGTTCTCTGTCTTCCTGGTTATAATAGTTTTTGTCTCTATAGTTTTTATATCTGGCAAACCCTTGTTGACCTCTATTCTGTTGTTGATACTGGCCTTGTCTGTCCCTATTATCATAGTATCGGTTATTATTCTGATAACCTCGATACCTGTTATTCCTAGGTTGGTATTGTTCTCTTTCTTGATTACCGTTCATGTACCTGTCATTTCTATTTCTATTTTCATAAGGTCTATACCTTTCTTGAACACGATCGGTTTGGTTTGGTCTATTCTGATCTCGATCGTATCTTTGTTGGTAGTTTCCGTATGGTCGTTGGTTGTTTCTATCTTCGAATCTTCGAGTATACGTCCTACTATTCCTCATCGGACCTTCCCATCTAGATCCCGTCCTATTTGACCTTTCCGTCTGTTGAGTTTGGTCAACGACTACAGCGTTCACGGCCTTAGTTTCCGTCCTTCCGCTTTTGACTATTGTAGGTGACATGGACGTGTGGTCTAGCCTACGCAACAAGTCGTCCATTGCCGCTAAATCCTCTACGCCTGATGAAATTAAATTCCTTCTGACCTCCACCGGTAACTGGCGTGAAATTGTTTCCAGAATTTCCTCCGTCTCAATGGGGGTTGAAGATATCTAAGGCGGGCTAACTGAGATGTGAAGAATTCAGAGTAACTGGTGGGTCCAGTACTACTGTATTTCCTCGAATAGACTTCCGCTCTTACTGCGTGTTGTATCTCTATCGACCAGAATCTTTTGATGAATGCTTCCGAAAACTGTTCGAAGTTATCGAAAGTATAACGGAAAGCTCGGAACCAATTTAAGGGTGCATCTGCCAGATGCTTCTCCACAATCCGCAGTTCTCTATCCCTTGCAACATGGTGTTCCGCAAAGTGATCTTGTAAATTTCTAATAAATTCTATAGGAGTCAAACCCTCCGTATTCGAAAACTTCTTAATTTTGTCTTCATAATTTCTCACTATCGTGACATGAGATCTGTCATTAGGCGTTGACATCCTAAAATCTCTGGGATTTATCTCTGACGTAGCCTCATTCGGGATCTCTGATCTAACATGACCTTGTTCTGTCTCTTGTGCCCTATTTAACCTTGCTAAATAGTTCCTAGCTGGCGTTGTGGTATCCATCCTGTCCTTGAAATGGTGTACCTTTCCTTCCCCATCGGAATTTATAGGTTTCCCCAACGTTTCCAATTGTGATTTAATTTCCGTTCTTAATTTGTTTATATCGATATGATCCATTAACCTGAACGTTTGAAACTCTTGTCTAATTTCATTTAATTCGGATGTTTTCATCTCACGCTCTGAGTTTAGATCTATCTTAACTTGATCTATTTTTAAAGTTACGCCTTTAATCTGCGTTTCCAAATCTTCTCTAAGAACAGTGACGCTTTCGACCTGCATAGTCTGAACTGAATCGATCCGTTTATCAGTGTCTATTCTAGCCTGGGAAATATCTTGGTTAAGTCTTAATTCTGTTCTATTAATCTTTAATTCAAGATCTGACTTAATGCTTTTGATGACATCTGCATTTATTTTCGTGATCTCCCCCCTTAAGATTGTCACTTGATCGTTAACAATGGCTTTGAGATCGATCTCAATATCTTTTCTCAAGACCTTGTTGTGATCTTCAACCTTTTCTTTAAGTTGGGCCATATCACCCTCTAATTTGGTTAGAGTTTGTTGCGTTGCACTTGCTTCGTTTGAAAACTGCAATTGCAATGCATCTAAACTAATTTTATTTTCTTTCTGATTACTATCTAGTTCCGACTTAATATTTCTAACATCCTCCTTTATGGTAGAAATACTAGTTCGTATACTAGTTACAATGCCTTCAGTTGAATCTATTTTAGCCTGAGTGGCATCCATTTTACATTCTGTTGAATAAATTTTACTCTGCATTGCAGTAATATCAACTTGAGCTGAATCAATTTTACTTTGCATTGCATCTAATTTGCCTTCAGTGCTTATGGCTTTTACTTCTAATGATGCAACATTAGATCTTACATGGCTGACTTCTACATTAACGTTACTGATGTCAAGTTGAACAAGCCTGACATCGGCTGTCACACTGTCGATGCCTGTTTCTACATCAATTATCTTTTCCTTTATATCTTTAGCGTTAGCTGCAATCTTACGATTACTGTCTTGAAGATATTTGAGAGACAAGTGCATTTGACTCTTGTCCCCCACACATTCCTGAACTAATTCAGTGTTCTTACTGACAATGGAGTTAATATTGTCAAAGCTAGCTTGGGAATTACTCCTTATCTCGGCTAATTCATGGGCGTGACTACCCATTTTCTCCTGCATTGCCCTTAACATATTGGCAATGTCTTCGTTTGACACAGCTGTCATATTAAATACTATTACAAAAAACACAGGAATGCAATACATAAATAGCAGAATCGACACATTTAGAATGACCCTTTTCACCAATACAAGCATTTAATTTTGTTTTGCTTCTAAACTCCTTATATAAATTAAATCTATAAGAAAATAGGAGGTATGCAACGACGGTGATTTATATTAGAAATGGTTTAAATTAAAAATTGAAATGACGAATTATTTATATTATTATTAAAGAAAGTGATTCTATTATTACAGATGATCTAAAAGTCATCGCCGGTAACGAACACAAAATGGCCAACAAGCATGGAGTGAAAAATGGCCCCATGTCATGTTCCATCTGACCACGCTGATCCATAAAAATTTCCTAGAAATCTCTTTTGTGGTCATATCGTAAACAATCAAATTACTTTTTACTTGGCACGCACAAAACAAATAAATTTAAGCAATGGCGATAATTCTATCTGTATGCCAGGTAGATTGAGTAAACTCATCTTCACGATTTGAAGAAACGTGAATTCCCAACGAATTCGACGTGTATAATCGGTAGCAATGCCAAAGAAAATTTTGCTAACGACTACATCGTTCGAAAACTGCTAAACTCAATAATCTCATAAAAATGGATTCTCACACATGGGTTTAGCATTGGAGAAATCGAGAATGCCAATTCGATAGCCCCATAGATTGGGTCGCCATATATAGATGTACCCGTAATCCACGTGGTCTTACCTGTTGCAATCCGATGGAAGGCTGGATCGTAGATTCTAGAAGTTCCCGGCTCAAATAACCTCTGAAAAACCTACCAACTAGGATCAACCAGGGATCAGGATACGTCGATATTAAAGAATGCGGTACGAAGATGCCAGTGGTGTATAAAATTACGATGAAACAAAGCTCAAAGGAACTCGAACAAGAGACTCTAAAATAAAATAAAAATATCTCGGGCGTTAAGTTTAAGCAAACTCAAAGAAAACCACCCACTGGTCCTCCTAACGCACTCCCCTTTTCTGATATAAAACACTAGTCGTTCTAATATTCTTTAAAATTAAATTCAATTTATTGACTGATCCATAATGACTGTCTGTCAATTAGACACGAAGTTAAAGAAAAGTTTCTTTAAATCAAGTGTAAAAAAAAATTATGGTTTTAAACAAATGCCTACAATAAGGCCCCATCTTATTGTTCATATCAATCGCTGAACAAATAACAAGAAAAATATAATGTTATATTATACACTGATGTTATACCCTTAAAGATTTTTACAAATTTTACACTTTATATACAAGTTTCATCCTCAAATAGGATTTTGTTTTCAACGCTGCCTATCTTCATTTAATTTTACAAGTATGTTCATGGTTATCATTTCCTTAATTCGATGAATTCAACAATCAATTAAGATAATTAAATTGTGTTACATTTTTGTGAAAATAGTTCATTAACTATTTATAAGTTTCAAAGAATGCAGTATATTTTTACTCAAAATTACTGAAATATTACATGTATTATGTTGCATGAATTAGTTAAATTGTTTAAGAAGTATCTGTGTTACTTGAATATGGGTGTCATGATATAGACAATTAATCTCCGGCAAATCCTACTAGGCAAGAATAAAACGTAGGGCTACTTGCATAAAACAAGCATAAGAAAACATTCGTGATTCCAAATCACGAGAACTACAACATCAAATCCAAAAAAGTGATAGCTCAAAAGCTAATTTCACTCTTACTAAAACGCAATAACTACGTTAACGTCTTCTCAAAAGACTACAAGAACAATATCCAGCATTAATATTGACCATCCAATGATGTCAAATATTAGCTGCACTAACACAATAAATCGTATGCACAAAATTGCAATACCTCAATACAACTTTCCAAAGCTGTCAAAAATTAAACCCAAACGTTATTAAACTTGAAACTTTTCAGATGTTGCTCTGAAAATGTCATGCCCCCATCATGAACGAATATAGAAATGCCACATATTACTTCTTTTCTAACTTCATTAAACAAGAAGCAACAATTTGTTAGATAAATTGCATTATTCATTTCCACAATAATCGTCTTTAAAGTCTACGATAAATTCTGTTATAACAATGTGAACAGTTAAATTTGATTCACAATTCCAATATATTTATATATATATTTCCATAATGACTTATATGTGATAGAAAAATTGTAAATAGACACTATCAAAAATAGTCGTTTCAGTTTCGCCTATCCAAATCCGAAAAATGGCTCAACTACTCAGAAGAAAACACGTGAGACTTACATCATGGAAAGGAGTCTATTATCAAATCAATAGATACACGCAAACCATTAAATCAAACGATGATCCATCCAAGAGTCTTCCCAAAAACGAATTGAAATAATACAAGCAAAAACTGAACAAAAATATTTAAAGAAAAATCTTTAATCAAAAATATATATGAAAGTAGGCTGCAAATGCCTTGGCAATCAATTCACAATTGTTTTCGCCGGACGTTTTCCATAAATCCATAAGCATGGAAAATAACGATGAGAATGCACTATCATTTCTAAAAGAAAGAATTTCTACTAGAATGTCAAAGTTCAATCGAATAGTATCACTCAAATATTTTTGAAAAAGTTCAAGTGCACGAGTATGTTGCCATCTTCTTCCTAATTACTATTCTTATACAAAGATATCGTCGTCTTGTTCCTAATTATGCTGCGAATATCTTCCCAACAAGATTGAATGCTTGGTTTTATTTCCAAAATTTGAAAAATAAAAGCAACAAAGTAATGCTCTAAATAGCATCACGTTTACAGTTAACTACTCAAAAAAAATTACATTCTCCGACAGAAATGGTAAAAGAGAACCAGATCTAGCCTTTGAATGAAATTTATACTAATTAATGAAATATTGGTGAAAAGTATCAAACTAAAAGTGACAAGTTCTACTGTCTACAAGAGAAGAAAAGATTTCCAGCTACCTTGGGCGAAGTTCTAGTTGAAATTGAAGAATATGTATAGGAATATACATTCCTGTCAGGAATCGAACCATCGTCCCTGAGAAGCTCGTGGCTGGATCCGCAAGTTGCCGAACCAACTTCCTCCTAACGCGAAAACTACTGTCCACGAAACGGAGTTCCTGCATAATGCTTGCACAAGGCTCCCTCGATGTTAACAGTAAAGTAGCTTCCTTTCTTTGGAGATGTTTATTCATTCTTGGCTACTTTAAAGTCACTGGATTAGAACTAATGTTCTCAACATTTTCTTTCTCTTCATTGTAGAGTTCAAAAGGATGTCATTCCAAATGATCAACTCTGCTATTGCATAACATTCCTGAATGATATATTTAGCACATCATTACTCCAATAGTTTGTTTCTCACAAGAATATCCAGTCATAATGTTGTCGATAATTATGCTTTCTTGCATTTCAAACCAATAAGTAGCAGATTTCCTCATTGAATTCTGTATTAACAAAGTCCATGTGTTGGCTAAGCTCACTCGTTCGAATCGCGGTGCGTGTAGAAAGCACTCGTATAACGCGTGATACACGGAACTTCCTTATACGAACGATAACATGTTCACTGCATAGACAGTTGCACTCAAGTGTGTGTTGTCTCAAAGCTGCTGATCCAACACTCAGCTGGTAGACTCCCAAAATGCATCACACCTGTATCGAGGTGGACAATCGAACACAATCGATTATCATTTCATATTTCCTTCCACTAGTTGCAATGTCAAATCCATAAGCATGTGCTGTGCACGTGATCAGGAGTGTGGCGGGGTAGTCTAACCATCTCCTCAGCGCATATGAAACAAACTGTGCCTCAAAGTCCACAGTCAAAATAATGTCAAGCAATAACTTCCAAATACGTCTCGCTGTCATATCAGGGTTCCAATAAATAGCAAAATACTGTCTCAGTACCTAAATTAAGGGCATGGCCGCCTGCTTCCCAATCCTCATCTGAATTCCAAATACACACACTAATACAGCCATCATAATAACACAATTCATCAGACGAATTCCACACACACCCAAGTACACCGGACTACATGAACACAATGTCGCAACAACAACTAGCTCTTGATCCGAACTGGTGCACAGTATTCAGTGACAGATTATACGAAGTCAACAGCTGAACAACAGAGAGACACTATGTGGAACCACAAAGCTTCCACAAAATGTCATTCCAGATTCCACGTCTTGCGGTTGTCAGCAGTCTTTGAAAGATAGCGTTCTCTCAAGAGTTTCAGCCAGTGTAAACAGTACACATATATACACTATATAATTTTTAATTATATAAGTCCAACTCGCTGCGTAGTGAAATGTACACAAAATAGTATTTCTACCACTCTGGTGGATTAATGGTAGTTAGATTCACGGCCGATGAAGGTACTACCTCAAAAGATCTCCAAGAGGAAGCTTAGGTCATACTATAATAATAATAATAATAATAATAATAATAATAATAATAATAGTCTAACAATTTCTAATCCATATATATTTCCCATTTTATGGGTTCGGCGTCGAGGTGAGGTAAGTTTCTATGTGGCAGTGGTTTTCACTGCTGGATGACCCTCCTGACGCCATTCTCAAAACAGGGGTTGGAAGAAATCGACCAAGGCCTATCAGGGAGTATCGTCCTGGAAAACCAATTCATGAAGGCTGACGGTGGGATTTGAACCCTTTGGCCTTCACGTTAATGCACGCACCCGACCAGATCACCGATAATAATATACACTAATAATGTTATTATGAAAAGTTTGAATGGAAGAGAAGGATATTTTATTAAAAGTATTTTGTATTTTGAATTGTTTTTAAAATACTATTTTGTATTTTCAGGAATTTTATAAGTGTATTTTGTATCCAAAATACTTTTTTGGGAGTATTTTGTATCGAAAATACATTTTGGGAGTATTTTGCCCAACTCTGCCGGCGCCTCGGAGTGTGTGGGGACCCGTACAATCTGATTCACTTCTTCATTAAAAATACAGCGATCTTTTACAATTTTTATTTTCTATTGCAGCCCCTCTTTGTGGAAAATCAACTAGGCACTTAATGTCATCCTTGCTCAACTCTTTTTTTTTGTCTCTTAAATCATATGAGATAGTTTCAAACAAACGACTTTAGATCTCTGCTGAATCCTTTACCAAGTGAATCTATAAGGTGCGTTCAAAAAGTACCGAGCCGGAGGCTGTAATGCGCAAACCGGTGACGACATCGGCTAATCGTGGCGTGTGTAACGAGGTGTGGTTCCGACCAGAGCGTGGAAGGTCACAGCCCGTCACGTGACGATACAAAGCGAGCCGAAGCAAGCATCAATCGTCCAATGCTGCCAGACGCATTGCAAACAGTGACATGGAGGCGTGAAACGAAGAGCAAAGAGATGTTGTTCGGTTTCTGACAGCGAAAGGAGTAGGGGGAACGGACATTCATCGCCGAATGTCACAAGTGTATGACGAACACTGCATGTCCCTTGCAAGGATCAAGGCATGGCACAAGAGCTTCAGGGAAGGACGGGTGTCGTTGGCCGATGATGCCCGGTCTGGGGCACCCCCCTGCATTACCGATGACAACGTCCAGCTGGTTGATGCACTCATTACCCAGGACCGCCGAGTGACAGTGAACGCCATAGCCGCCGTGGTCAGATTGAGCCTTGGAAGTGTGCACACCATCATGAAGGAACGACTGCACTTGCGGAAAGTGTGTACCCAAAGGGTGCCCCACAGTCTTCAACCACACCAGGAAGCACGTCGAATGGCCTACTGTCTTGGTTGGACGATTGATGCATGCTGCTCCTCGCTTTGTATCGTCACGTGACGTGCACGCGTGCCCTCTAGCGACGGCTGTGACTTTCCACGCTCTGTTCGGAACCACACCTCGTTACACACGCCACGATTAGCCGATGTCGTCACCGGTTTGCGCATTACAGCCTCCGGCTCGTTGCTTTTAGAACGCACCTTATACTTGTAGATACTATTGAGTAGGCTATATTTCTACATGTTAACACAGAATTTGTTGTGCTCGCTACTAAATAACCTTTTCATGTCTTTACTGATTGCAATAGACCTACCTGTTGAGAATATTCTTATGTTTTATGTAGTTCACTATATCCCCTTGAGTCTTTAGCCATTGTATGCCAGCACATCCTGCTCCTGTGGATAAGAGAATTGGCGCAGCCCATGCAGCATATGAACGATTAGCGCACCGGGTCTTCATGAATCAAGATCTGTCCATGAGTACAAAGCTTATGGTGTACAAAGCAGTAGTCATTTCTACATTGTTGTATGGCTGTGAAACGTGGACCCTTTACTGATGTGATCTTAGGAAGCTTGAGCGTTTCCACCTACAAAAACTTCGATCAAACCTGAGGATTAAATGGGAAGACCGCATTACCAATATTGCTGTTCTGGAAAAGGCTCAAATCAACAGCATAGAATCATCCATAATAGGTCACCAATTTAGATGGATTGGTCATGTCCATCGGATGGATGATGTGAGATTACCTCGTCAAATGCTATATGGTGAGTTATGCTATGGCACCAGACCTCATGGTGGTCCTAAGAGGCGCTACAAGGACCAATTTAAGCAGACCCTGAAATTGACAGGTCTTGATTCACAAACCTGGGACATGCTGGCTGAAGACCGCTCAACGTGACGCCGTACCATCTCGGATACTGTAAAGACGTTTGAAAGGGATCGACTCACACATGAAGAGGCCAAGCGTCAAGCTAGGAAACTTCGAGCAGCCCAACCACGTCCTCCTCCAGCAATACTATGTGACTTGTGTGGTCGCATGTTCCATGCCAGGATTGGACTCTTTAGTCACCGTAAACACATCCACAAACTGGACTGGACTTATTGACATTTATGGTAAGACCAAAGCGATAAAATGCACTTTTGTAACAATTAACTGACTCTTGCAGCTCTTCTGGTGTGAGAGTTGGCGACGCAGCATCATCTGCATACAACATGTTAGTAACCTTAGTAACCTGAGTTTTCCTCAAGGAGCAGAGACGAGTTAGGTTGAAAAGCCCTCCATCAAAACGATACTTGACCTCCACACCTGGGATGTTTGTGGGTGAAGCATAAAGCATTGCAGCCAAGTACAGTGCGAAAAGCGTTGGAGCCAGTACACATCCTTGTTTCAGTCCATGGGTAATAGGAAATTCATCGGACATCTTAATCTGATGGCAAACCTGACCTGTCATGCCATCATGGAGAGCCTTGATTAGATCTACAAATCGCTGAGGGCAATCAAACCGCTTCAGCACCGCCCACATGGCTGGTCTTGGAACCGAATCAAATGCCTTTTCCAAGTCATACAAGACTAAGAAGAGTGGATTCTGTTGTTCTCTACATTTTTCTTGTAGCTGTCTCACACAGAAAATCAAGTCAATTGTCCATCTGGAAGCTCTAAATCCACATTGTGACTCTGGGAGATCTTCTCAGAGATAACCTTGAGGCGGTTAGGGTTAAGTAGAATTCTTGCAAGAATCTTCCCCACAATTGATAGCAGTGATATACCACGGTAGTTGCCACAAACACTGCGATCACCCTTTTTAAAGATAGTGACAATAGTGGCATTCTTTAGGTCTCCAGGTACCTTTCTTGATTCCCATATTCTGAGGATAAGGGTGAAAATCCTTGTTTTGAGGGAACGACCCACAGTGGTCCTTTGGCACTATCTGGGCGCTCAAAATGTAAAAAATAAATGTTATGTATTTACATGATTTATGACGTTTTTAGTATCAGTAATGTCCAATTACCTCAGATCTGTCCCTATATGTCATATTTGTTCACCCCCTGGGGAGTGAGAGACCGCTGAAGTAGGATGTTTCTTATCGCATCCTCAGCTGGAAGCGTAGCTGATTATTTGTGTTTTAATCTTGTGCTTGTAAAGACGGGTTTTGAGCTATCTTCATCGTTTGCCACTGGATATGACAGACCTAGGTATGCTCTTTCGTTATTGAATTTGCAAAATCGTATACAAATTACTGTGTTTATGTGATAAACGTTTGAAAATAGGGACTTTTGAAATATATTTTATCCTTCTTCCATGGGTTTTTAGACCCGGAAATTTGCAATTGTCAACCATTGTTGACATTCATTTCAATAGACTATAGCCTATACCCTCTTCTGTAGTCTGTATAAAAACTGCTTGCTACTTTTTGCAACTTTGGCTTTTTTCTCCTTTTAGTGCTGTCGGAAGGAATTTTGCGGAAAGAACTTTTCGATGTTTGGCGCCATGCAAGTGGGAAAGTGAAAGAAATTGATGACTTACTAAACTATTTGATAGAAAATACTAATCTGAAAACCCTTGGACAGTCTGTTAAAGATATTGTTAGAAAAAAAAGTATTAATTTTTCCGCGCAATTAAGAAAACAGTGAGTTGCAAGTCACATGACATTAAGCAAGTTTCAGTCGTAAAATAAAAATTGACTGGAAGGGAACATTGCATGGCGCTCATATAATAAAATCGTCCCTCGTCCCCATAGGTCAACTTTCAGAAGAGGCCCAAGAGGCCCTTAATGAAATGAAAATCCACAGCCTGCTTACAGTCTCCGACCGGGTCAGGAATGGAATGAATGTAGCCCCCATCTAGCGGCGAGGATATGAACTGTGCCGGCTGCCGAGGCCTGACGCACTCCTCTGGGGCAATGATTAAATGAATGACAGATGAAATGAAATGATAGTGGAGAATGTTGCTGGAATGAAATTTTGACAGGGAAAACCGGAGTACCCGGAGAAAAACCTGTCTGCCTCCGTTTTGTCCAGCACAGATCTCACATGGAGTGACCGGGATTTGAACCACGGACCCAGCGGTGAGAGGCCGGCGTGCTGCCGCCTAAGCCACGGAGGCTTCAGGCCCTTAATAAATCCAGCAAATTCTTCCGTCTGTGGAATACGAGAAAATGTTCAAGGAAGCAAACAATGGAAGATATGTTGAATATGCTCTTGGTGCCATCTGATCCCCTAATAAGTAGCCTGAGAAGAAAGCCACAAAAGACAAACGACCCAATTCCTTCTGAGGTTCTAAGTAACTACAAGATCCAGCATCAGAACCAGTATGGAGAAATGGACTAGTATGGTTTAAAGAATAATATAAAAACACTGTATTTACAGTATTACGTAGTGCAATATTTGTATACATTATTACTTTTTTGTCGTCCTAATTTTCTTTAATCGAATAGATGTGTGGTAATTCAGTTTAATTCTGTTCACCCCTGAAAGATCATATATTGTGTTAATTAATTCTTTCCCTTCTTAAGTGCTTCGTTGCACCACAAATTTAGCTGTGATAAGAACCAGATGGAAGGATGTTTCGCCTGACTCATGAAATCGCATTTCAGTGACAAGTTAATTTATTACTGTGTTGACCAGAGATATAGAGATTGTGAGGACAAGGGAGATTAAATATGTTTTGTGTATTCATGCACAGTATTTAATTATGGTTACTAAAAGAGTTCAATTGTTATTACTGTACCTACACATCAAATACTATTTTGTAATGTAGTGCATTCTCAAATGAAAATTAGTCTACTATTACTATCTCTAATAGTTCAATTGAAATATCTATGGATTTTATGCAGCTAGGAGTCCAACATAGCATACAAATTGTTGCTGATTTATTTTAATCTGGAGTATTTTTCAAAAACATGTAGTCACAAAATCACCTACACTCAGCACCATTAGGGAAAGCCTTCATCCAGTTGAACATTATTAATATTATTGTTATTATTAAGACAAGTTTAACCTCAATTCTTATAAATAAGATTAAGGAAAATGTTTAACATACTTTTGAACAGTTATTTTAAGGTTTATAGACCTCTTCTATATGCAAAGGAATTTTGCGCGGCCAGATAGGCTAAAAGGACAACTGTGCGGCTCCGGCTTGAATTAGTTCCAGAGGGATGTTATCTGGGCCAGGTGCTTTTCTGGGTTTCAATTGGGTGAGAGCTGCACTGAAATCATGACAAGTAGGAAGTACTGCCAACCACAGTTGTTCAGGTTGTTGCGGCACATCACAAAGGAAGTCTTCAGCAGCTGCTGATGGACGATTCAGGAGATTGGAGAAGTGCTCCTTCCAGCGTTCCAAGATTTCTTGACTATCAGTAAAGGTAGTAGAATTATCAGCGCTTTTCAGCGTACCTGATGATGAGCGAGATGGTCCATATATTTCCTTGAGTACTGCATAGAAGTTCCTCAAGTATCGAGCATCCGATAGTCTCTGCAGTTCCTGAGCCTTCTGTTGCCACCAAGTATTTTTAATCTGCCTTATCTGTGTCTGGCATTTACCCTTGAGTTCCAGTAGTTTATCTCTCTTTGTGTTGGAAGTTGGGTCTTGAAGATGGGCAAGATAGGCATTCCTTTTGGCATTGATGAGAGACAGAATTTCCTCATTGTTGTCATCAAACCAGTCTTGTCTTTTCCGCACTATAAAACCAATGGTTTCCTCAGCTGACTGTGTGATAACCTTCTGTAGTGTGGCCCATTCTTGCTGAATGTCATTTGTTACTGGGTTTTCTGATAACTGGGTGACGATCCTGTTTCCAAAATGTTTATACATGGATTCATCCTGAAGTTTGGATGTATTAAACTTCTTTCTTGGCAAATTTTTGATGTTCCTAGGTGGTTTAGGTCTGATGGATATCCTGAGCTTACATATAAGAAGTTTATGATCTGTCCAACAATCGTCTATATTCCTTGCTGTTCTGGCAATAAGAGTGTCCTTCTTATCACATTGCCGGGTAATGATATAATCAAGAATGTGCCAATGTTTGGAACGTGGATGCATCCACGTGGTTTTGAAGCGGTTAGGTAGCCGGAACTTCGTGTTGGTAATGAAAAGTTCGTGCTCTGCACAAAGATCAAGAAGCAACAGTCCATTGGGATTACATTCTGTCATATGTTTGACGTGAACAAACCATCGCAAACGTGCCCTAGTTATGGTCTCCTTCAAGGACTGATTTATTCCAGCTTGTTCTCTTATCTTCTCATTTCTTACTATGTCTTTTCTAGTTTTTTGAAGCATGCTTCTTAGAAACTTCATTTCTGAAGCCTGAAGTTTGCTGTCGTCTTTTTTGGTAGTTGTGCATGTTTCCAACCCATAAGTCAATATAGGGACAAAGCATGTTCGAAACAGAGTTTGTTTTGATCTTAGTGGCCCTTGCTTATTCCAGAGAAGATATCGAACTTGCTGATAGATTGACTTGATTTCTGAATACGGTTATTTAATTCAAGCTGTATTCTGTTGTCACTTGATATTAAGCATCCAGGGTACTGATACTGGTTTACTGTTTCCAATCGTACACCCTCCAGCATTATATTATCTTTACTTCTCTGTCTGTTAACAGACATTGCAGCAGTTTTTGTAGCACTTACTTTCAGTCCATATTTTTTCAAATGATCATTCCAGACGTTCAGCCTTTCCTGGACTTCCAGCTCACTATTTCCCCCAGATAACTATATCATCTGCAAAAGCAAATGCTTTAAGATCCATATTGGTGTTCTGCTTCACTTCCATTATGATTTCATCCATGATGGTGATGAATAGTAATGGTGAAAGGGCACTGCCTTGTTGCACTCCTCTAGATGTCTGGAACCAATCTGAATATCCATTTCCTACTTGAACACAGCTGTAGCAGTCATCGTAAAGCATTTTTACTCTCTGAATGAGTTCCATACACACATTCTTCATTTTAAGACACTCCCATATAGTTGTTCTAGGGACACTATCGAATGCTTTTAGCCCAGGAATTTTAGTCTAAAAACGGTCAAAACCTTGAAAAAAATTTAGTAAAGCTGAAAATTGGTACAGTTGTTCTATTTGATGTTCTTAACAACATATTAAAAGTCCCCGGTCTTCCCGTGTCGGCTTCCTGGATTTCCAGCCGTTTGAACTCCTGGAATGCTGGAGAAGTAGCTGGTGTCGCTGGAATGCGCATTGTAAGCGAACGATTTGGCATACAGTGCTCTAACATGGCTTAAATTAAAGGAGAAAAAATAAGCGATAAGTTAATTAATGGGTTGGCATGTTAGCGATACTTCCGGTCTAACAGGAAACGAAAAAATGCCGCGAAATTTTAAAAAAGTGCCACGTTTTTCTTTTTCGACGTTTGTTGGCAAACTATCACGAATATCACAGACAAGTCTTCTATAAAAGTTGTTGGCGACAAAATAAGCTTTCATTTAATGTGTTCATAATTGATGTGCAAGTAATAGTTGCCGAGATACAGTGATTTAAACAATGGCGCGCGACCTGAATCAGCCCGTGTTTGCGTTGTTTCTCAGCGGCCAACTGACGCGTTCGCCCCCAGCATTGATGTGTCGAATTGACGGAGCTTCTTGTTTTCTTTTGTTTCTAAATTTTAAACAGTTGGTCGTTGGCCGATGTGTGTTATGCCGTATAAGTGTTACTTATTCTGTTATTGTCATAAACATGAGTTTTGAAGACTGCATTTTGTGTAAGAAGCCACTCGACGATCCGATGGGCGTTGTTTGTGTTTTAAAAGGTTTTAGAAGGAAACCTAACACCGAAAAAAGTATGCGAAGATCAAGTTGTAACTCGGGTCATGGAGTACATGGGAGACAAGGTGAAGACTCTGTCAGAAGCTAACCGGACAGCGAAGCTGAGGGCAGAGTACTACAGGCAAGTGGAAATCGTTCGGCTGTTTATTCGGGCAGAAAGAACATCAAATTGGAACCTCCATTTGTACTGCGTATCGAAGATGTTGCCATACCTACACGCAGCAGGGCATATTCACTACGCTAAGTCAGCCTACTTGTACCTGCATCAAATGCTTAAGTTAGATCAGAAGATGCCCGTGGACGAGTATATCAACTTCACGAAGAACGGGTACTTTTCCATCAGACGCTCGCATGATTTTTGGGCTGGAATATGGTCAGATATGGCCATAGAACAGGATCTTATGCGGCCTATGTAATCACGTGGAGGTTTAACAAGAGGACGAGGAGTGGACGATAGCGCGCTGGTTCACTTTGTCTCGGCGTTTCCACTGTGCATCCCGATCTGTGAAGCTGTAGAAAATGTGTCTGGTATACAGACAAAATCCTCGGAACAGCACGTTGAGTTGAGAGACTCGCGGCGGAAGCTGGAGAACCACCACGCAGAAGTGTTTCGCTCGTGGGTAGAAGATCGCTCTCCGTGGGATTTAAATAAAGAAAGTCTTCAATCGCTTTCCACTGGCGTAGTTGCAGACAACAGCAACAACTGCGACAAGGCTCGAGAAGTTGGTGAAGAAGCAATACAACAAATGGTGGGGAAAAGTTTTGAGGGTCTCAAGTTCGCAAGAAAAAGCTGCGTAGTCCCTTTGTCAGTTGTTGGGTGATCACTTTCGTGATGCTTTCAATGTTTAGCTTGGCCCATTTGTCGGTCAAATTTTGTTTCTTGTTACCGAGATCCCCGAATGGTAATTATTTCTTTGTAAATGTATTAATTGCTTAAACCATATGCATAATCTTGTTATCAAGCACCTATTCATAGATATCATAGCTCTCACCTGAGTGTTTCAGTCGCTCGCTTCCTCACTCCCGGCATACACGGCATCTACTGGCTCATCTGCTGTCTGCTGAGCAGGGTCGACTGACGTCACCCTGACTTTCGTTCGACCAATGGCAGGTCTTTGTCTGGTCGGGCAATCTCCAGCCTTCGAGATTGTTCCATGATCACTATTTAAGACGCCACCTGCTGGCGTTCTCCATCCACTTCTGATCAGCTCATCATTCAGATCAATGCTGCCACACCGCATGGCACTATTGCCAGTCGCTGCTTCACCTCGCTGCTACGTCACGAGGCCTCTACTCTGATACATCGCTCAAGAGGACAGGAATGTTTGCCAGCCGCAGCACACTGCAAGTTTCACCTTAGATGGTGTATCTCACTTTAAACTTCGAGGAAGCAGCAGTCTTCCTGGCCGCACCCAATGTTGACTTATACTCAGTCACCGCCTGGACACTACCAGTGTCAAACCGTCACCAGAAGGGAAAAGAAGAGTTGAATATTCATCTTTTCGGAATATGCATCTTGAGGCCATGAGCGCCTCCTCCCCGAAGAAACCGTGGAGGACTTTTAAAACAGTTTTAGGCTAACTGGAACTTTTATGGAGCTGGCTCAACAATTTGGAAGATAAGTTCAAATTTGATAAAGAATTGAATTTCTTACTCTCATCATACATTTCATCTTTTTATGGTTCTTTTATTAATATGCATATTATATTTCAATTTCTCTCAAATCTAGGCAATCCTTAACATTGGTTTTTCCATCATTAATCAGGGTACTGTCACCAGACCCTCTCCATTTGTTAAGATTTAACACTAAGTATTCTCTGCATATCCCAGTTGTGTGCATTTATTGTGCATTTTAATGTTATTTAAAGAAAATTGTTGTCTCAATAAATATTATTTATATCTTGTTAACTAAACTTTTGTTTTCTGGTAATGTACTTTTATGCCCATTGCACCGCACCGCTTCAGTCTTTTCGCTGTTTAACAGTAGCTATTTTGGTTAAGCTTAAACCTACTTCGCGTTCTCCCGTATGGGGAAGTTTTAGGGCAGAACTTTCTCCATAATTTTTGGTGCCTCACCCCCGATAAACATATCTGTTGCACACTGGGAATATTACAAGTTTCATATTTTGAATTTCACAAATTTTGTTCATTGTGTTTCAACACTAATTCACATTGTAAGTTTCAGCCTGAGGCGCATGTTCAGCAGAGGAGGAGAGAAACGTAAGCTAAGCCGGTTTCTTCCGCATCAGACTAAACCTTACCACCTAGCAAGCTGCCATCCTCTGGCTTCCAGTACTCGAAGTCACAATATTGACGTGAGTAACAAACAACTTTTAACATGCCTAACCTTGACGAAAAACTCAGCAACGCCAGAGCCTCTTGTAAGGGCAAGCTCACACGGTTCCGTACTTTCTTAACGGAGCTTGAACCCCAAGAGCGTAATCTTGACATAATTTCGCAGAGGCTTAAGAATTATGAACAAGGCTTTGAGAAATATGATGAGATACAATGCAGTATAGAAACTCAGCATCCGGACCAGCAAAGTGATAGGTTGGAAGTTGAAAAATTATACTATCAGGGATTTGCTGAAGCTAAACAGCTTATTAGGGCTTTAACTTTAAAAGAAAAACAAGAAGATCAAACTTCTGCAGCATCTTCTACATCTTCCTCACGCATTATATTACCCAAATTAGAACTACCCAAATTCACTGGTAAGGACATAGAATGGGAGCCATTTTTTGAATTATTCAATTCTTTAATACATGAGAATACTTCTATACCAGTAATTCAAAAATTTCACTACCTGCGTCTGGCAGTTCAAGGCAACACACTTAACCTGATTCAAGCACTTTCTTTGACCAGTGATAATTATGAAGTTGCTCTGAATCTTCTTAAGGATAGATATGGGAATATTCGTTTATCTATTCAACGCCATATACAAAGTTTATTCGAGTTACCTAACGTGCAAGCAGATAACAGTTTATCACTTCGTAAGCTGATTGATACTGCAGAGCTACACGTCAGAGCATTGTCCAATTTAAACCAACCTGTAAATCACTGGGATTTATTTCTAGTTCACCTCATTTCTGCAAGATTGGATGCAAATACATTAAAAGCCTGGTAAACAGAACTTTCCCAGAATTTGCAATGCACTTATGAGGCGATCATCAACTTTTTGAAGGCTAGAAGCCCAAGTCTTTTCCGCCATAGCTAATCAAAAAACTAGTAGTTCAGATTCAAAAGCCTTCTCAAAAGATAAGGTTAGCAGTTCTAATCAAAGAATTTTAAGATCACAGGCTCTTCCTGTTGATGCTCAGTCACCTAACCAAATGCAAACGTGCGGTCTGTGTCAGCAATCGCATAATTTATACAATTGTGATGAATTTAAATCTTTATTAGTAGATGAAAGTCGAAAGTTCATTACGAACAAAAAACATTGTTTCAACTGTTTGTCAGGAACGCATATGTTAAACAATTGCCGTTCACAACGTTTATGCTTTCATTGTAAGGCTAGACACCATTCCCTTTTGCACAGACATGAAAGATCACGGTTATCAGGACCAAGCAGTTCCAATACCAAGTCTAATTCTGAGACTTCTCAAAATAGTGCGCAGTCGTATGCTCAAAGTTCTACCTCGCTTGGCAAAGTCCAGGTTTTATTATCTACCGTGCAGGTTCTATTGAAAAATTCTCACGGGAAATGGGTATCTGTCAGGGGATTATTAGACAATGCCACTACCAACAATTTTATTAATGAATCTTTGGTACAAAAGTTAGGCCTCCCAAAACATCCTACCTCAATAGAGGTCACAGGAATAAACTGCTCTAAATCACAATCCTTAAGCTTTGCTAAAGTGGATTTGAAGGACTCTAATAATCTTGGTACGCAGTTGCAATTAGATTGTTTGATTATCAAGTCTATAGGCAACAATATTCCTGGCGCTTCTTATCCTATTCAAAGTTGGAATATCCCGAATTTTGTCCAGCTAGCTGACCCTCATTTCAACAGAGCTTCGCCCGTAGAGCTTCTTTTCAGCTCAAGCGTATTTTGGCAATGTCTTCATTCCAATAAAGTAAAAATTTCTCCTAATGTTTTCTTCCGCGAAACTGATTTTGGTTGGATCGCTACTGGCCAAATATACCGTAATCCTATTCAAACTGTATCGAATTGTTATTTTGTTGGTACCGATTTGAGTCAAGAGCTAACCAAGTTCTGGGATCTTGAGAATGTTCAGGCTACTGCTTCTTCTTCTAACGAAATTTGTGAAAAGTTATACAAGGAAACCACTGTCCGTACTGCTGAAGGCAGATTTATAGTAACTCTTCCACGTATTCCTAATCCTCCCGCCATTACGGGCTCGCATTCCAGAGCACTTAGGGCATTATTTGCTATTGAAAATCGGTTCAAACAAGATGCTTCTGTTAAAAGTCAGTATGCTTCCTTTATGGAGGAATACGAATCATCCAATCACATGGAGGTAATTCCTAAATCAGAAGAAATTGACCATTCTTTAAATGAAATAGTTTATCTAAATCATCACCCGGTATGGAAAAATTCCTTAACACGAGACAATATAAGAGTAGTTTTCAATGGCTCGTCACCAGATTCCAATGGAGTCTCTTTAAATGATCCTTTGCAATATATTGCTCCTATAGTTATTGTTGCAAAAATGTTCTTGCAAAAGCTTTGGTCATTAAAATCAGACTGGGATGAAAATCTCCCCCTTTCTCTTGTAGAAGAATGGTTAGAGTATCGCAGCAGTTTGCTGGATCTCTCCAAGGTTTCTATACCCCGCCTTTTAATTTCTAATCCCTTATACCAGCAGTATGACCTGCATGTATTTTCTGATAGTTCAGAACGGGCTTATGGCTGTTGTGCATGCATAGTAGGACGTTCCTCTGCCACTTTCCCTGGATTTTCTAATTTAGTGTGCGCTAAATCAAAAGTTGCTCCACTTAAAACGGTATCATTGCCGAGATTAGAATTATGCTCTGCTTTAATGGCAACAGAATTAGCTACTAAACTAAATGTCAGTTTAAAGTTAAAATTTTCCCGCACCTTTTTTTGGAGCGATTCTTCTATTGTATTAGCTTGGATTGCCAAGCCTTCTTCTCATTGGAATACCTTTGTGGCAAATCGCGTTTCTAAGATTCATGAAGTCTCTCATTCTGAACAATGGAGACATGTTCCTAGCCGTGAAAACCCCGCGGATATAATATCACGTGGTTGCACGCCTAAAAAATTGATTTCCTCAGACCTGTACTGGAATGGTCCTCCTTGGCTAAGTCAGGAATCATCTTGCTGGCCTCGCTTAGCTAATCAATTTGCAGAAGAATTACCCGATGCCCGTAATGATCCTGTCACGTCGCATCTTACTTCTACTTCTACTAGTCTTTTTCATAGATACTCTTCATTTGATAAATTGATTCGTGTAGTGTCTTATATCTTCCGATGGAGATATTTAGTAATTGATCAACCATTGAAGCCTCAACCCTTTCTCACCAGAGTAGAGTTAGAATTCGCTACTTGCAAGATTTTGTTACTTGTTCAGCAGGAAGTATTTGCTCCTGAAAGGCAAGCTCTTATAAGTGGTAAAGATTTGCCTAAGTCTAGCAGGCTTTTACCACTTACTCCTTTTCTTGACCAGGACGGCATAATATGTGTGGGTGGAAGATTAGCTATGTCTAGTTGTGAGGATGGGAAAAAGCATCCCATCATCCTTCCTTCAAAGCATCCTATCACCACCCTTATAATAAAAAAGTTTCATTATAAACACCTTCATGCTGGCACTCGCACCTTGCTCTGTCTAATTCGTGAACTCTACTGGATAATCAATGGCGTTCATGAGGTTTCTTCTGTTGTCAAAAAGTGTATACCTTGCTTTAAGGTTAAACCACGGCCAGCCACGCAGATTATGGGCAATTTACCTCCATTTCGTTCAGAACCTAGTAAGCCCTTCGCTCTTACTGGGATCGATTACGCTGGTCCTTACGTATATCAGACCAATCCCTCTTCATCTAAGCGCAAAATTTTAGGTAAACTTTACATCTCGTTATTTGTATGTATGGTGACGGGAGCTATCCACCTCGAGTTGGTTACGAACGCTTCGGTATCCTACTTTTTGGCCGCCTATTCTAGATTTGCTGCTAGAAGGGGTGTCCCATCTGAAGTCTTTTCAGATAATGCAAAAATTTTTGTAAGCGCTTCTGATCTCTGGAAAAAAGTGTTAAGTTCCCCTTCTGCTAAAGAAAAAATTTCCAACTTTTCCTATTCTAAAGGTTTCAAATGGCATTTCACCCCGCCTTATGCTCCCCATCATGGGGGCCGATGGGAGTCCTGCATCAAACTTACTAAAAGACAACTTAAGTAAACTCTTGGTCCTACCATACTTTCTTATGAGGAATTCAACTCTTTAATTATTCAAGTTGAAGGTATTGTAAATTCCAGACCTCTGACTCCTCTTTCAAACGATCCTAAGGATCTTTTACCTTTAACACCCAGTCACTTCCTGATTGGCTGTTCGCTTGCTGCTACTCCGCCTTTGCTGGTTCGACGCTGTGACTCTAACCTACCTATCTTTTGGAGAAAAGTAGAATCTTTGCGCTGTTCCTTTTGGCGCCGATGGAAGTTAGAATATCTCAGCTTGCTAAATAGGCGTGAGAAATGGCGGCTTCCTCAACCAGATGAACAAGTGGGAGACATGGTTCTTCTTCGAGACCCATCTCCGCCTCTCATATGGAACCTAGGCAGAGTTATTCACTGCCACTTTGGCCGTGATAAACGCGTCAGAGTTGTTGATGTTTTAACTGGTAAAGGTCTTTATACTAGACCCATCTCTGCTATCTCTGTTTTGCCTTTCGAGTCTTAGTTTCTCCTCGTCTGTTATCCATGTTTTGCTTTGACTGATTCTTTTGTTTGTTTTCATTCGGAGTTCTCGGAGCATGATCACTTTCGTGATGCTTTCAATGTTTAGATTGGCCCATTTGTCGGTCAAATTTTGTTTCTTGTTACCGAGATCCCCGAATGGTAATTATTGCTTTGTAAATGTATTAATTGCTTAAACCATATGCATAATCTTGTTATCAAGCACCTATTCATAGATATCATAGCTCTCACCTGAGTGTTTCAGTCGCTCGCTTCCTCACTCCCGGCATACACGGCATCTACTGGCTCATCTGCTGTCTGCTGAGCAGGGTCGACTGACGTCACCCTGACTTTCGTTCGACCAATGGCAGGTCTTTGTCTGGTCGGGCAATCTCCAGCCTTCGAGATTGTTCCATGATCACTATTTAAGACGCCACCTGCTGGCGTTCTCCATCCACTTCTGATCAGCTCATCATTCAGATCAACGCTGCCACACCGCATGGCACTATTGCCAGTCGCTGCTTCACCTCGCTGCTACGTCACGAGGCCTCTACTCTGATACATCGCTCAAGAGGACAGGAATGTTTGCCAGCCGCAGCACACTGCACGTTTCACCTTAGATGGTGTATCTCACTTTAAACTTCGAGGAAGCAGCAGTCTTCCTGGCCGCACCCAATGTCGACTTATACTCAGTCACCGCCTGGACACTACCAGTGTCAAACCGTCACCAGAAGGGAAAAGAAGAGTTGAATATTCATCTTTTCGGAATATGCATCTTGAGGCCATGAGCGCCTCCTCCCCGAAGAAACCGTGGAGGACTTTTAAAACAGTTTTAGGCTAACTGGAACTTTTATGGAGCCGGCTCAACAATTTGGAAGATAAGTTCAAACTTGATAAAGAATTGAATTTCTTACTCTCATCATACATTCATCTTTTTTATGGTTCTTTTATTAATATGCATATTATATTTCAATTTCTCAACTAAAAATTCGTGATGACATCATCCCGGTCAACCCGCACTAACTTTTCATGCGAATCATATGTGTGATGAAATCGGATATCGTGGAGTTCTTGAAGTACGAGCTTGCACCGACGCCTCCAGCTCTCTTCGATTCATCCTTATTGAGAAAACCAGCCAAGTTAGCACTTCAACACCTTTTCAAATCTTCAGAAGCCCCCAAAGATTTTGAAGAACATCGCAAAGTAGTCGTTGATGGAGGTCTGCTTTTGCATACCGTTGTATGGCCAAGACCTGCGACTTTTGGTGACATAATCCAGTCCTACAAGTTGTACATAAGCAAGCACTATCCTGTGTTTGGCAACTACGATCAGACTCCAAGCACGAAGAACCAGGAGCAGGCACGCCATGCGGTGAAGCGGACGTCCATAGACATCGTCTTTGATTCCAACACAATGGTTTCCACTTCTCAGGCAGACTTTCTAAGTAACACCAAAAACAAGGGACGGTTCATCTCTACGTTGACAAAGTAGCTTAGAAATGCTGGAGTTGTTGTTCGTCAGGCGACAGGGGACGCAGATACACTAATTGTCGACGTAGCATTGTCTCTAGATGCCGAAGATCATGCTGTTACTGTTAAAGTGCCAGGCATTGATGTCCTATGCATGTTATTGGCAGAAGCAAGAGAGAACAACAACATCCATTTTTACAGTCCTTGAAACTCAAAATGTCTTGGAGAGATTTTCCCTATCACAAACATTCAGGAAGATATCTGCGAGATGAAAAGTTATGTGCTATTTGCACATGCCGTGAGCGGATGTGACACAACATCGGCTATTTTTTAGCGAAGGGAAGAAGCGTCCATGGGGCATTCTCAAATACAATGAAGATCTTCGGAAAACTGTCGAAGTTTTCAATCAGCCTGGTGCATCCAAGGAACATATCAAGATAATGTAGATGGAGAAAAATTTGTTCTGGAGTTGTTAAACGGAAAGGGCTTCAATTATCTAAACGAGCTTCATGTGCATCTGTACGGAAGGACTATCACAAGACAGACTGTTACTGCTTTGTTCGATTTGGCCACTGTGCCGCCAACGTCCGACGCATGCTGGCAGCATTCAGGTATATATTATTTTCAGTATGTTGTTACACCATTTTATTTTGCTGTGATAAAATTAACATTCTCTTTTGTTTACAAATTGGTTTCGAACAAAAATTATTTGAATTATTTGATAAATAATACATTATAAACAGTATTAGTTTTAAGCAGAAATATCTACTCCGATATTCGCACTACTTTTTACTTAAGATATTTGATCTCCTAAAAATGGCATTAAAATAATAATTTATGTTCGCCAAGTCACAAATGGTTACATATTTTACATATTAAAACATTAATTTTGTTTACCTAGCTCAATAAAGCACGTAAAAAACGCACCGAGAACGCCTTATAGAACGAAGAGATGTCGATTTTCACTATTAGGAGCAGAAGTACAAAAAGGGAGATTTTCATAAAAAACACTCAAAAAAATTGAATTTTTTTTTTTTTTTTTTTTTTTGAGGGTTGGGGGGAGAATTTTTTGAGAGGGGTGGGTTTAAGCGTGAAATATTTTGAAAAGAGGGAAAGCACTTCATTTATCACAGAGAAAGGAAGCTCCTGTCGGATGTAACAATGCAAAATCAGAGCGCGTCCCAGTCGCAGTGTGTGTTATCATAGAGAAAGGAAGCTCCTGTCGGATGTAACAATGCAAAATCAGAGCGCGTCCCGGTCGCAGTGTGTGTGTAGCGCAGACTGAGAAGAGAATGACGTAACAATCTTTTGTTTATACCGCTATACTTCGAGCATACAATAGGATAGAGAGGCCTTGACCTGCGCAACATGGGGCCAGAATAAGATCAGCTGATGTTGGTATAAAATGGCGCCTATGCCCAAGTTGTCAGCGTGAGCGTAAAGATTATACTTAATAATTATCGATATACGAGCCCATTTTTGCAGTATAATATATTACAAATATGTAAAATACGCATTTTCCTTTATGTAAGAGGCTGAATGTGAAGTTAAATAGCGAAAATGGTTATATCTTGCGCTGCGTACAATTGCAGTCAGAGGTTTGAAAAAGAGAACAGACTATCTTTTCACGGGTAAGAATTAAAATATATGACCTAAAATACACAGACTTGATTACATACATTTCCCCAATACAGCTGGCACCCAGCGGCGTAGCCGTGCTCGTTAAATCATGCAGCACGCTCGGATATCGCAGGTCGAATCCCGGCGCTGACTGCGGCTATCCAGAGTGTGGTTTATCCCCCAGGATTTTCCACACTCCCTCCAGAAAAATGCCGGGATAGCACCTTAGTTCAAGTCCCGAGGCACCTACCACATCCCTGTCCCTAATAAAGTTACACACTACTACAATCATCACATCAATACCGGTACAGGTTATCATACAAGTTTAACCCACACCCAACTACACGGTGCTGATGACCGATATGTCATAAGCCCCTTAAATGAATTAACAACCACCAATGCAGCTATACACACTACTGCAGTCATCACAGAAATTTAAGTTACGGTATCAGACAAGTTCAACACATAGGCCTACTCAAGTACACAGGGCTGATGACCCGGAAGTCCCTAGCCATCAAAAATGAATTTACTAAATATGGAGGGGAAGGGGATAACATTAGGATATTTGTAAGATTTATTGCTGGAGGTGATAAATATTTGGAGTGCGGATATCATTGGTTTTCTTTTTAGATGCAGTGCTGGATATCACTTTGTTGTTGTTGTTGTTTGTTTGAGACTTCAGTCTTTTGACTGGTTTGATGCAGCGCTCCACACCTCCCTGTCCTGAGCTAATCGTTTCATCTCTACATAGCTACCAAACCCTACATCCGAGGCAATCTGTTTAACATATTCTAACCTTGGTCTACCCCTACGCATAATTAAATGTATTCGCTTATTTCAGCTTCCCTTCAGACCCTGAATTGCTTAAGCTATGGGCAATAAAAAATAGTTATAATCAGGTTAATGGATACGATCGGATGATTATCGGCAAACTTTCTTGATTTATAAAGGAAAACCAGCATAATAGAAGCATAGGGCCTACATGTCACTAAAAAAGGTAAGCTAGTACAGGGTGGGGCGTGGAAACTTCCTGATTCAAACATGCAATAAAACACAGTACATGTTTCATTCAACTTTATTGTTATTTTCCGCCTAACACACAACATTGGAACTTGACATTTACACAGTTTTAAACGCAATGTCTGTTAAATGTCGCCCTCCATTGTCAGTACACTGATTCAGTCGACGGCGAAAGTTTTGCATCACCTTTTCGAGCATATCGACCGGGATATTCACAATTTCGGCTCGGGTGACGTTCCGTATGACGTCCAGGGTGTGGGGACGATCTTTGTAAACCAGTGACTTGAGGTAACCCCACAGGAAGTAATCGGGAGGGGCTAAATCAGGCGAGCGGGCTGGCCAGTTTACGTCCCCTCGCATGGAGATCAGTCGTTTGGGGAAGGTTGCTCTCAAAACACCCATGGAAATCCTGGAGGTGTGGGCTGTGGCCCCATCTTGTTGAAATCACACGTTATCCCGATCCATTTCTTGGAGCGCAGGCAAGAAGAATTGTTGGATCATTGTTACATAATGGTCGGAATTCACGGAAACAGTACAACCATTTTCTTCAAAAAGTATCTCTATACTTGCTACAGCACACCATACCGTGACCTCTCATGAAGCTCTTTGGGATTTGTTGAACTCCAATACCGCATGTTCTGTTTATTCACACAGCCACTGAGGTGAGAATGTGCCTCATCAGAGAAGAACACAACTGCGTCATTCGGGACGGTATCAAGCAGCTGCTCACAGGATGTTTGTCGGTTTACATAATCCTGCTCCGAAAGTTGTTGGACCACACAAAGTTTGTACGGGTGGAAATGGAGCTCAAAGTGAAGAATGCGACGAAGAGAACGGGACGACATCCCAAGGGCAACTGGATGTTTACGCGCAGAACGCTTGGGTGAACGCTCAATGGATGCACGAGCTCTTTCCACATTTTCAGGTGTTTGAACGGTCTTCTGAGGTCCTTTCCTTTCTTTGGTGACATTCCTCGTTCCTCTGAAAGCATCCAGCCACATTAAAACACTTTTCCGATCAGGAACACGACCTCGTGGAGGAATATCGAAGTGGCGGCGAAAGGCACGTTGCACTGCAATCACTGACCGAGCGTTAGAGAAATACGCCTCCACGGCAAAATCACGCTGCTGCCTCGACCAAAGCAGGTTTACGACTAAGAAGGGCGGGAACACAAATGTCCCACTAGGCCCCTTCCACTGAACCCACCCCCACACCCCTGCCCTCCCTACAGCAGTCACTGTAACATGTTTAAATAAGGAAGTTTCCACGCCCCACCCTGTACTAGTATATTTTGTAGAGTTTATTATTTTAGATATGTACAAATATTACAAATATAACCACGTCAGACAATTACTACGGATAAAAATTATACGTAAACGTATTTTATTCACCATTTTATAATTTCCTAACCATGTAGGCCCCACACACGTCACCTATGCATTCCAACACTGATATGTCAACACAGCAAAATATCCAATATAACGATTATACTTCACTCTTTTCATACAAAAAAGAACAGCAATATTCAGAAGGAATTGTAGTTATCGCCACCTTCAACAGAAATAGTCTGTTAATCACAAGGAATAAGCTTGAATCGGGATTTTAAGTCACTTCATAATGCTATTCTTATGGGAGACATGTTTGTTTTGCCCAACATCAGCTGATCTTATTTTGGCTCCACGGTCGGCCGGTAGAAGCATAGCTGGCGCCCTCTCTATCCTATTGTATGCTCGAAGCCGCTATAGCTCGGCAACTATTATTCGGACATCGATTATAAATACATCAAATGAAAGCTTATTTTGTCGCCAACAACTTTTATAGAACACTTGTCTGCGATATTCGTGATAGTTTGCCAACAAACGTCGAAAAAAAGAAAAACGTGGCACTTTTTTAAAAAAATTCGCGGCATTTTTAGCCTACTTTCGATTTTTGCAAAAAATTAAAGTAGACTTATGAGATCACTACAGGGCGAAAAAAGTGTGTCTGTCTGTGTGTGTGTGTACTCTGAATGTCTGTCCCCCCCCCTATCAATTCGAACACGGTGAGCGCAAATTGAACGAAATTTGGTACAAAGGTAGCACTAGCAAAGGACACCTCAGTGTCATGTTTTATATCGCCGCCATCTTGACGGAAACGTAATGGCGGCCACACAAATGTTCAAAGCTTAAATCAAATTACGACTAACCTAATCATCCGATCTCTGCCAAATTTTGCAACAACATACCTTTATGGGGGCAGAATCCTTTGACCAAACTAATAGGTCATCAGCCTAATAGTTTGCGGATGGCGGCCATCTTTGTGTGAAAATCGATTGCCCCTATTAATTCGAACACGGTGAAACCGAATGGAACAAAATTTGGTACAGAGGTAGTACTAGCAAAGGGCACCCCAGTGTCATGTTTTATATCGCCGCCATCTTGACGGAAACGTAATGGCGGCCACACAAATGTTCAAAGCTTAAATCAAATTACGACTAACCTAATCATCCGATCTCTACCAAATTTTGCAACAACATACCTTTATGGAGGGAGCATCCTTTGACAAATCTAATAGGTCATTAGCCTAATAGTTTGCGGATGGCGGCCATCTTTGTGTCAAAATCGATTACCCCTATTAATTCGAACACGGTGAAACCGAATGGAATGAAATTTGGTACAGAGGTAGCACTAGCAAAGGGCACCCCAGTGTCATGTTTTATATCGCCGCCATCTTGACGGAAACGTAATGGCGGCCACCCAAATGTTCAAAGCTTAAATCAAATTACGACTAACCCAATCATCCGATCTCTACCAAATTTTGCAACAACATACCTTTATGAAGGGAGCATCCTTTGACAAATCTAATAGGTCATTAGCCTAATAGTTTGCGGATGGCGGCCATCTTTGTGTCAAAATCGATTACCCCTATTAATTCGAACACGGTGAAACCGAATGGAATGAAATTTAGTACAGAGGTAGCACTAGCAAAGGGCACCTCAGTGTCATGTTTTATATCACCGCCATCTTGACTGAAACGTAATGGCGGCCACACAAATGTTCAAAGCTTAAATCAAACTACGACTAACGTAATCATCCGATCTCTACCAAATTTTGCAACAACATACTTTTATGGAGGAAGCATCCTTTGACAAATCTAATAGGTCATTAGCCTAATAGTTTGCTGATGGCGGCCATCTTTGTGTCAAAATCGATTACCCCTATTAATTCGAACACGGTGAAACCGAATGGAATGAAATTTGGTACAGAGGTAGCACTAGCAAAGGGCACCTCAGTGTCATGTTTTATATAGCCGCCATCTTGACGGAAAAGTAATGGCGGCCACACAAATATTCAAAGCTTAAATCGAATTACGAATAACCTAATCATCCGATCTCTACCAAATTTTGCATCAACATACCATTATGGAGGGAGCATCCTTTGACCACACTAATAGGTCATTAGCCCAATAGTTTGCAGATGGTGGCCAAGTATGTGTGCAAATCGATTCCCCCTATCAATTCAAACACGGTGAAACCGAATTGAACGAAATTTGGTACAGAGGTAGCACTAGCAAAAGGCACCTCAGTGTCATGTTTTATATCGCCACCATCTTGACGGAAACGGAATGACGGCCACCCAAATGTTAATAGCTTAAATCAAATTTCGACCATCCTAATAATTTGATCTCTACCGGATTTTGCAACAACATGCCTTTTTGTGGAAAGCATCTTATGACTGACTACAAGGTCATCAGCCCAATAGTTTGCAAATAGCGGCCATGTATGTGTGCAAATCCATTCCCCAGATCAATTCAAACACGGTGAAACCGAATTGAATGATTTTTTTACAGAGGTAGCACTAGCAAAGGGCACCTCATATTCATGTTTAATATCCCTATAGCACGTTGTATTTCAACAAGCTACTACAACCAACATTCAATTATACTCCTTGAAAAGGACAAAGAGTTATAACAATACCCATGCATTTAGGAGAAAGTAGGCTATATGTTCTTTACTGAACATCTTGTTTCATTTTCTGTTAGACCGGAAGTATCGCTAACATGCCAACCCATGAATTAACTTATAGCTTATTTTTTATCCTTTAATTTAAGCCATGTTAGAGCACTGTAAGCCAAATCGTTCGCTTACAATGCCCATTCCAGCGACACCACCTACTTCTCCAGCATTCCAGGAATTCAAACGGCTGGAAATCCAGGAAGCCGACACGGGAAGACCGGGGACTATTAATATGTTGTTAAGAACATCAAATAGGATAACTATACCAATTTTCAGCTTTACTAAATTTTTTTCAAGGTTAAAACCTAAAATTCCTGGGCTATTTTTCGATGTCTAGAAACACAAATGTCAAATTACGATCTTTCTCCCAGTGCTTTTCTAATATCATTTTCAGTGTGAATATGAGGTCTATATTTGATATATCTTTCCTAAATCCATATTGTTCTTCTTGCAGTTGGAGTTCAATAATTTTCCTTAATCTTTTCTCAAGAATCTTCTCAAATATTTTTAAACCATGGAACAGTAAAGTAATCCCTCTATAGTTGTTGCACTTTTTTCGACTTCCTTTCTTAAACAGGGGAACTATTTAATGTATTATATAATTTTAACTGGAGCACGAATGCAAGACACCAGACCACGGGGAAAACCTAGGTAAAAATGGGAGGAAGATGTCAAGGGAGCAGCAGAAACAAGAGAAATATCGTGAAATCAAGCCTGGTGCTCCTTTTGGAATACCTCAACTGGAAGGATACAAGAGGACAACTAAGTAAGTATTATTTTATCTTTCATTTACTATTTTACCCTCGTGCACAACCGTACATCCCTCTTCCTTTCTTCCTGTTTTCTTGTCTCGGATCTTTTTATTATGCGCTCTTTAAGGGGATTTGCATGAGGAACCCTTAGGCCCGTTCTTACAATCTCCGGTTAAATCTTTACTGGCACTTTTACGGCAAGTTTACTGGAACTTGATTCTTACAATACCCGGTTAGCAACAAACTGACAGTAAAATAAGCCTTAACCGGCAGTGAACTTTACCGAAGGATTCTCCTCCCGTAAACTGCTTTACTGCCAGATTTTCTATCATAATCTCAACGCCAGCTGATTACATACATCGTCAATATGCCTAGAATTATCCGTAATTTCATGGGCTTCGTAAATGCTGATGCTGTTCAAAGAAGGAGACGAAAGGTATATAAGAATCGAAGTGATTATTACGAGGAGTTAGATGATCAAGACTTTTTTAGACGATTCCATTTATAGAATGCAAACACATTTACCATTGGAAGCAAATGTCATAAATATCCGTATTGGCAGTAGAATTAAAATTTAGTACCGTAGTATTGATTCAGCGTATAATTATAGCTTTAATTCGATTCCGTTTGAAGAAGCTTTTCCTCTTGAGGCCTTTATTTGTCTCATTTGGAGATAATTATTGTCCTTCCATATCTAATATTTCTCTTTATAATCATAACGTAACAAACAGATTGCGCCAAGAACACAGATCAAGATCAAGGAATATGAAATATATACGGTATTTATTATTTACTCCCTGATGCAGATACACTCCTGTCAACTATTGAGAGGTATCAAGAAATCTGCAAATCGAACCAGAAATATGTACCAAATGTTGAAAATTATGCGCAGATCTGCTAACCTACCGTAAACATTAACCGGAACATGGTAAGAAGGATCGAATGTTTACCGGGACTTTACTCCGACCGTAAAGCCAACTGTCAGAGTTTACTGTCACTTTACTGGAGATTGAAAGAACGGGCCTTAGTGATTAATGGAGCCTGTGCCAGTGTAAGCATCATCCTTCATTAACTTGTATCAGGGAAAATCACAGGATTTTTTCTCAGGGAGAGCAAACCTTTTCAATAGCAAACTATTCACTCATTTAATGACCCATGACATTATTAGCAGAAACCATTATAGCTTGAAATGGATGGATTGCTAATGTTAATGATCATTCCTTCTTTATATGTAGGCTTCAGTATTTCATCCTTCACATATTGCACATCATGCGTTTAGTCCTCGGTGCAATTTGGTGCTCTAGCTGTCATATTCCAAACAATTGAAGTCCTTTGATGTCTATTTTATCTTTTTTCCATCATTGTTATTATTAATCTAAATTTGGCACCTGCCTTACATATATGGTGACCATGCAGGTCCAGGATAACATACAGGGAAATAATTAATTTAAGAGACAGTTGGTTATTGTTGTTTTAAGGGGCAGAGCAGCACGGTCATCTGCCCCTAATTTAAGAGAGACAATATCCAACAATAATTCATACATTATGGTTATTCAAAACATGAAAAATTCTTCAGAATTCTCCTTAGAATTAGTATATACTGTACTGCTGGCTACACTTACAGTATGATTTAGGATAAAATACCGTAATAATCATCTTATTGTTGTTGATTCCTTTAAGGGATTGTACACACTAGTAATTTCAGCATTATCTGAAAGTTTTCTGATATCATGTGGTATTGTGGTGTCTGTATTTGTAATTGAGGCGAGGATTGGGATGAAGGCGGCCGTGGTCTTAACTTAGTTACAATACTGGCATTTGCCAGAGTCAAAAAGGGAGACTGTAGAAAACCACTTCCATGATGGCTGAGGTGGGAGTTAAACCCACGTGACTAGTTTTGCCTCACGAGGCTAACTGTACTCCGTTCCAGCCTCAGACCAGAATAAATTTTCTTCAGAGTCAGGAATCGAGCCCAGACCTCCGGAGAGACAGCCAAGAATGCCAGCTGATGCAATAATCAATAATAATAATAATGTTATAGGTTTTACGTTCCTTTTAGATGCCGGGGCTCCGGAATTTTGCAACAGAATCTTGAACGTGCCAGTAAATCTACTGATACGGCTCCGTCGCATTTGCGCACCCTCAAATACCAGCTGACTGTATCAGGATTCAATTCTGCAACCTTGGGAACAGCAGGAAAGATTGTTACCATTGAGCCAATGATGATGATAATTGTTGTTTTAAGGGGCCTAACATATAGGTTATCGGCCCCTAATGGTTTGGGTGATCGTGAAGATGAAAATGAAATGCAAACTTAAAACTAAACCTAACTACTAACCTACATACTAGAAGAAGAAATGGATAACTAAAGAAGAATGAGGCAAATAAAGGACAGGAGGAAAAGAAATGCCCTCAACCCTCGAAGAGTGCGGATTGAGGGACGTGGAAGGAAGGAGAGCCATGAAAGGCAGATAGGAAAGTGAAAGAGGAGAGGGTCCGCCCCACAGGTAAGGGACAAAAGGGGAAAACCGGACCCAGCTCAGGAATCCCTCGGGGTCGCCAACTCCCGAACTCAACAGCCGTGAGCCCCTGAGGGTGTAGCATTACCTAGGGTGCACCAAAAGTGGAGGGGCTACATACAGCCAGCCTCCTTGAGGACCTTGAGCAGAAGGCATGAGATAACATGAAAAGAAAAGGAAGGCTGACCCCTCACAGTAGGAGGGAATCAGAAAAGATGAGACAAGGGCCAATTAAGGCGGGAAATGAAGAGACTCCCTAGGCCTCGGATACCCTAATACCGTCGGGGTCGGAAGAGAACAAGAGTTGACCAAGTGAGGTCGAAAGGAAAGAAGACAGAGAGGAGGCCGGCACAAGTAAGTGGAAACAATGCCGGACTCAGCTGGGGCCCCGTGGTCGCCAACCCACGTCCCACTAGATGTGAGCCCTTGGGGGAACCATTGAGCCAAGCAGCCAGTCGAGTATACAGGGTGTTTAGGAGGAATAGTAAATATGTTAGGAGGTGGTAGTATAGATGAATTGCAATAAAAAATTCCATATAACATGTGTCCCATTTGTATTGTGTACAGAGATACAGCTGGTAGTGTTTAACCCAAACAAATATAAAGCCAAGGCAAATGAGGACGCTCAAAGTTGATTTTCAAAAATTCCACCACCAACTTCAATGCATTTTACACTCTTCTTGATGACACCCCGTGTAGATCTTCGGAGGGCATCTTGGCGTTCTTTGACGAGGGCTGCACTATGCATAATCCGAACGACAAATTCGGCTCTTGTGTTAACTTTTGCCTTGTAGACTTCGCCTTTCAACCATCCCCAAAGTCAAAAATCCAAATGGGTAAGATCTGGGGACCTTGGTGGCCAAGAAACATGCCCATAGCAACTGGCGTGCCAACAAACGAAATGACAACTGCCCTGGTTACATAACATCATCTGTATCTCAGTCATCATCATCATCTTGCACAGTTTCCAGCCACTGGCCGGGTCTGTTTGGAACACAAGCCTCTCCAACGTCTTCTGTCTTCCCACCAACTCTCAGCCTCCACCCTTGTCCAGTCTTCTCCTCTCTTCTTCACGCTTTCTTCCACCCCCTTCAGCCACCTGTCTCTCGGTCTCTTTCCTTCCCACTGCGTCTCGTATATCCTCCTGGGTATCCTCTTCTCCTCCATTCGTTTTACATGTCCATACCATCTAAGTGCAGATTTCTCTATACCATCCTGTAATGGTTCCTCCTTCATTAATTCTCTGGTCCTCTCATTTCTTATTCTGTCCATCTTTGTAGCTCCAATACTGCTTCTCAAGAACCTCATCTCACTGATCTGTATTTTGCTCTTCTCCCTTCCTTTCATAACCCAGGTCTCCGAGGCATACATCAGGATAGGGACATAGTACGTCCGATATATGATCTTTTTGCTGTTCTGAGGGACATCCTTGCTCCATAACACGCTTCTCACACTCCTCCGGAATGCTTCTGCCTGTCTCCCCCGCTCATTCATTTCTCTATCGTTTCTTCCATTATCTTGTATCAGGCTTCCCAGATACTTGAAACTCTCCACTTTCTTCAGCTGTTCCCCACCAATTGTTATTCCTGTTGTGATCACCATCTCACTCTTATTTATGCTAAATTTCATCCCATATCCTTGTATTATTCCTTCCCACACGTCCAGCTGTTCCTGTACCTCCTCCTCGTTTCCCCAAATCATCAAATCATCTGCAAACACCATTGCTTTCATCTTTCCTTCCCCAATTACTTGTGCCACTCGGGTCATTATGTCATCCATCACTACAATGAAAAGTAACGGTGACAGTGCACTTCCTTGTTTCAGGCCGTTTCTCTGTTCCAACCAGTCCGATCTCTCTCCTCCCACTTTCACACAGCTCACGCTTCCCTTGTACATCTCCATTATCCTCCTTATAGTCCTTTTTTCTATTCCTCTATCCTCCAGGGACTTCCATACTTTGTTTCTGCATACACTGTCATATGCTTTCTCAATGTCCAGGAAGGCCATCAGTAGATCTGTTCCATACTCATAGTGTTGTTCTTGTAACTGCCTTACAGCAAAAATCAAATCCACTGTGGACCTTCCTGCTCTGAAGCCATGTTGTTCTTCCCTCATCCCTCCTTCTATCCTTGTCCTAATTCTCCTTTCCAAAACTTTCTCCAAATTCTTTGCACAATGACTCATCAGTGTTATTCCCCGATAGTTTCTCAGTATGCAATACAAATGCGACACATGTTATATGGAAACTTTTATTGCAATTCATATATATTACCATCTCCTGAAATATTTACTATTCCTCCTAAAACACTCTGTATACAATAATCATCTCCTGATCTCAGCTATCAGGTTATTCTGAAGACATGGAGATATTTAGGTAATCCACACTGCCATCTTGCAGTGCAACCATAACTCTGTTGTGAGACCAAGGCCAGATTTAATTACTTTTTTGTCTTGTTATCACCCATGAACTGACATCGTACAACTCAAGAGTGCCAATAATTATTACCACATTGATCCACTAAGGGAGCTAATCATTGGATACAAAGCAGGACTCAATCTCACCTCTTACCAGTTACTCTCACAAGTCTTGAGTGTTCCCTGTGCCCAACCTCAAACCAAAATGAAATTTCCTGGCTGTGCTGGGAATTAAACCCAGGACTGTGGTGTCTCAGTATGTACTCTTTTAAACTAGCAAGGTGGTACTCTAAATTAGAAAGTCAATAAAGATACATAAATTTATTTTAATAAATAAATATATTTTTCTTTAAAACATTTTTATTATTACAACAGGTCCTTTATGGGTTTATAATATTTGTCACTAAGAGATACAAGGACCAGCAAAACAGTGACTCAATGCCATTCACACAAAGCAGTCTGGAAGAGGAACTCATTCATGTTGGCTGTGCTCTGAATGATAGTGTTTTAAACTAAATATGACAAATTTTCTGTGAAATTGAAATACAATTAACTTTTATAAATTTACTTTGTAAAATTGTTCTGCAATATATTAACATGGTTGAAGTCTGTGTTAGATTTGAATGTTCTCCACATAAACCAATCGGTGTATTGCTCAGTAAATTGGAGTAAGCCCATAGTCTGTTTAAACCAGCACGTTAGTCACATCTTAGACAGTTCTTTTGAATGTTTTCTTAGATTAATTAAGAATAACATGTGGGCAGCCCATTCTGAGGACTGCATTGAGTGAATGGCAAGGTGTTAGCAATGTTTGCTAGCCAAGGGACAGCACTACCAACATAATCTAGTAAGTACCATAGATTTAACAATATGCTTCTGATACTGCTAATAGCTGGCAGTAAGCAGCTGTGTGAGACATGTCGACCATGCATAATGAGATTTGATGCCATTACAATGGACCAAACTGTCTGCTTAGCGTTTGGCCATTAATAGCACCACTTAAGTGGTCACAGGCAAGAAATACAATTCCTGTATGGAGTTTTGAGTGTTTAAAGAGTTTCGTGGATTCCATACCCAAATTTTGATATTAATTTTTTTTTCATTTGTTCGACTACTGTTTAACCCTCTTAGCGCCAAGCCATTTCCTGAAAGACTTGCCAAGAATGCCAAGTCATTTTCAATGGTCATGCAGACTATTCGAAAAAAAAAAATTAATAATACCACATTTCCAACGATAGAATCATTATTTTTGCTCTGCGTTATAACCAATACCTCATTCTTTCATACATTATGTTCATAAAAGTAAATACGGCATCTGAACCTTTTTAATTGAGGTTATTCTGATAATTGTTCAATTTTTCATTTTTTGTTGTTGTTGTAAAAAAATCAGTTTTGAGCCTAAATTAAGGACACCTAAGAGTCACATTCAAAGAAACACTACGTTTCCAGTTGTAGAAAGTTCTTAGATACATCTGTAGGGAGAAAACTTGAACAAAAAGAAAACACCTGCACTGAAAATTTGGCGGGAACGCGCATGATTGGAGGAGCGCAAAGACACGGCGTGAATATAAACTCAAACCTATCGCGTAACGGACTTCGAAGGAAAAAAGGAAACACCGCACAGGCAAGCTTGAAACCTTACCTTTCCAACAGTATGAAATAATCACGGACATATGCCTATAGAAATCTACAAATAAAAGATAAACAGCGCGCCGATTGAATCGTCTCTGGCACTTTTGGCGCGAGCAGCGAGAGCCGATCTGAATGGCGCGTGGCAATGAGAGGGTTAATTTCATTTTATTTCATGGATATAAACATATAGAATACATGAGGTGAGACGTGTTACTCTCAGTAAACACTTCAGACATTACGGCAAAATGTTTGCTTACTGTACAACTCCCAGCTCGTGATCAGTCAGGAAGGGGTGGATGAGGGAGGTAAAATGGAATGGAGGGAGGGTGTGAGAGAGTGCAGCTGAATGCTAGACAAGGAAACGATTGCAAATGCTATGTAAGCATTCGGTGCGAGTGCTAAATCATGTCAGTATACATTGGCTGTTACTCATCGTAGTATAAGAGAACAGAATTTTTTTTACCAAGTGTGCGTTTATCTTCAGTAATGTCAAAAGGAGTCTGAACTACCAATTTCACTGTAAATTTCATCAAGTGAATGTTTCCTGCACCATTAATGGTACATGGTGGCCACTCAAACCGGTCAACGATTTTCCAGGAGTAATTCTCATTTTTCCAGACTTAAAAATAAGCGCGAGTCCGCGGGGGCTTCATCGGTTGCCTAATTCAAGACCAAAATAAAGCAGTTGTGTTTGGTTTACTTATACAGATCTTGACAAAAATTAGTGGTGATTGCGTTATTGATACGCAAGGCTACACACAAATGATTTAATTGTTGTTTTAAAATAGCCTTTGAGACTCAAATATACGCTTTAAAAAAAAGAGAAAAGAATGCCGCCTGCAATTTTATTGCGGTGAAGTCGTCTATACTCAATGTTTTACAAAAATACTATCGCGTGTTCTCCCACACAGAAACAGGTAGCCTGAGGAAATTTCTTTCGTAAACCATAGAGTGCTCACCCTAAACCACAGCAAGAGTATGATTTAAGATGGAAAGATTTTTATAATTAATTAACAGTGGCTATTTTCCAGGAATTTTCAAAATTTTCATCATTTTCCAGGAGTTTTCCAGACCTAATCAAAATCCAGGAGTTTTCCAGGATTTCCAGGTTTTCCAGGAGTAGCGGCCACCATGTGGTGGTAGTAGTAGCCACTGTCAGGTTGTCAACTGATGTGACACAGGTGGCATGGTCGTCGCTTTCATCGCAGGGATCATGAGCTGAGAACTGTACAGTACATGTCGTAAGAAGAAATATACTGGGATGCAGTATATGCAAGCGGCAGCTTAGGCATCGAGAAAAGTTTCACTTGCCAAAAGAAGCAATGTGCTGCGGGTAGGACACTTTAGTGGATAGTATCTGCGCGTGCCCACGCATGGGAAAAGTGCACAGTAGCACCTTATCCAACCTGCTTGGCGAGATTCTCGCTGTCCTTGCAGTTTAGAGTTCACGGCCGGAAACGGAAAAATATTGCGATATTATGCAATCAGTGCCGCTCTCAGACAGTTTTTGTTTAAAGAAGAAATATGTTAAGAATTACAACATTTTTGTAACAAGCCAATACAAATTTGTGTTCTTTTTAAATGATGGATGTATCAGTACAGCATTTTTGTTCTTTCTTTCTTTCTTTCTTCGTAAATTTGTCATTTTCGCAGAATTTTCATGTACTTGACCAGGATTTGAAATTTATATTGGTGGCAGCCCTGCTGTAGGCCTTACGCCATGCTGTAATGTAGCTTAGCCTACCGATAGTTCGCTCAACTTTCACTTTACAAACAAATCCTTGCTCAGTTTTCAATGCAATGAGCAGGTCTCTTATATATAAAACTAATAATAATGTTATTCGTTTCACGTTCCTTTTAACTACAGTGGCTTTTAGAGACGCCAGGGTGCCAGAATTTTTCCCCGAAGGGGATCTTTAACATGCCAGTAAATCTACTGACACAGCTCCCTCACAGTTGCGCACCCTCAAATGCCAACTGGCTGCGCCAGGATTCGATCCTGTAACCTTGAATCCAGCTGGCGAGAACATTACCGCTGAGTCACACAGCCAGTCATATACATAAAACTAAGCCATTACTTTGGATGAATTATTTCTCCCTATTACATTATTTAAAATACATTACACATTCACACATTGAGAAAGCATATGGCAGTGTATGCAGAAACAAAGTATGGATGTCCCTGGAGGATAGAGGAGTAGAAAAATGGACTATAAGGAGGATGTACGAGGGAAGCGTGAGCTGTGTGAAAGTGGGAGGAGAAAGATCGGACTGGTTGGAACAGAGAAACGGCCTGAAACAAAAAAGTGCACTGTCCCCATTACTTTTCATCGTGGTGATGGATGACACAATGACCCGAGTGGCACATGTAATTGGGGAAGGAAAGATGAAAGCAATGGTGTTTGCAGATGATTTGATGATTTGGGGAAACAAGGAGGAGGAGGTACAGGAACAGTTGGACGTGTGGGAAGGAATAATACAAGGATATGGGATGAAATTTAGCATAAATATGAGTGAGATGGTGATCACAACAAGGAAGAAGGAAAGAACCACAACAGGAATAACAATTGGTGGGGAACAGCTGAAGAAAGTGGAGAGTTTCAAGTATTTGGGAAGCCTGATACAAGATAATGGAAGAAACGATAGAGAAATAAATGAGTGGGGGAGACAGGCAGAAGCATTCCGGAGGAGTGTGAGAAGCATGTTATGGAGCAAGGATGTCCCTCAGAACAGCAAAAAGATCATATATCAGACGAACTATGTCCCTATCCTGACGTATGCCTCGGAGACCTGGGTTATGAAAGGAAGGGAGAAGAGCAAAATACAGGTCAGTGAAATGAGGTTCTTGAGAAGCAGTATTGGAGCTACAAAGATGGACAGAATAAGAAATGAGAGGACCAGAGAATTAATGGAGGAGGAACCATTACAGGATGGTACAGAGAAATCTAGACTTAGATGGTATGGACATGGAGGAGAAGAGGATACCCAGGAGGATACACGAGACGCAGTGGGAAGGAAAGAGACCGAGAGACAGGTGGCTGAAGGGGGTGGAAGAAAGCGTGCAGAAGAGAGGAGAAGACTGGACAAGGGTGGAGGCTGAGAGATGGTGGGAAGACAGAAGACGTTGGAGAGGCTTGTGTTCCAAAAAGACCCAGCCAGTGGCTGGAAACTGTGCAAGATGATGATGATGACACATTCACCTCTAACATTTGCACCAGAATTATGAGATACAAAGCAGATAATAACAACCAGTAACAATTTTACCATTCTTATGTACAAGCATTATTAAAGTAAGATAACTTTCCAGTCAATCAATACGTATTTAAGCCCAATTGTAATCTGTGCATAATAATTAATAACAACAACCAGTAACAATTTTACCATTCATATGTACAAGCATTATTAAAATAAGATAACTTTTCAGTCAGACAATACGTATTTAAGCCCAATTGTAATCTGTGAATAATAATTAATTGCATGAGAATTTTTATCAAGGTAGAATCTTATATTTCCCATTTAACATAAATACATGTTAACTGAGATGTCACCAATAACAGTTAATTGGGCAACATTAAATTTACAATACACAATGAATATCCCTAAAAAGAAGAGACAATTTGGTGAAATACTCAATTAATTATGCTAGATATTTTACAATTATGCTTATGCTAGATTCTATAGCAGAATTTAGCTGTAACAAGTAGTTCCATGAAGAACTATATAGCCTATTTTCATACATCCTACATCCATTATCAACATACAACCGACAGTAGTGGCTCAGCTGGCTAAAGCGCAGCGTTAGGTCATGGGACCAAGCTCTCTGCTGACTCGGAAGACGCGTGGGTTCGAGCCCCACCGTCGGCTGTCCTTGAAATGGTTTTCCGTGGTTTCCCATTTTCAACACAAGGCAAATGCTGGGACGGTACCTTCTGATAGGCCACGGCCGATTCCTTCCACATCCTTGCCCAGTTTCATTCATCTTTATTCATTCCATCTCTCATCCCGACGCGCAGGTCGCCCACGGGTGTCGAATAGAAAGACCTGCACTCGGCCTCCAAGGAGGCCACACGACAAAAAAAAAAATCAACATACAAAATTTCAGTTTGATTGCTGTAATAGATTCGTAGATATTGCGAACCGTCGCCATGCTGGATTTTTATATACAGTATGTAGGCCAGTATGAGAAAGACATTCGGATCATCATTAATTTATACTGGGGTCAAAAGGATAGTATCAAAATTGATGGACATATATCGAGATCAGTGGAAATAATGCTTGGTGTGAGACAAGGATGCATTCTTTCACCGCTTCTTTATAATATCTATGCAGAACAGATTTTCTCTGAGGCACTTGATGGCATTCAACAAGGTATTAAGGTCAATGGTAATTATATTAATAATATACGGTACGCAGATGATACTGAATTGATTGCAAATAGTTTCGAAGGACTTAAAGAGATTGTTACTATGGTGTATCAAAAGAGTAAACAATATGGCCTTGACCTCAACATTAAGAAAACAAAATATATGATAATATCGCGAAAACCAGCATTGTCACAAGTCCTTTTAGTCGACGGACATCATATTGAGCAAGTCAAGAGTTTGGTTTATTTAGGACAGAATATTAATGAGAATTGGGATCCTTCGGTTGAAATAAGATGCCGTATAGAGAAGGCTAGATCCATCTTTATGACAATGAAACAACTACTATGCTGTCGAGATCTCAGTATGACGCTTAAGAAAAGAATTGTGAAGTGTTATGTTGTCTCCACCCTTCTTTATGGTGTTGAAGCTTGGACCTTGTCCGTAGCTACAGAAAAGAAGATTTGAGCCTTTGAAATGTGGATATACCGGCGGATCTTAAAATTTCGTGGACAGAACATGTGAGTAATGCTGAGGTTCTTCAGCGTGTGAGCAGCCAACCTGAGCTGTTAAACACAATTAAGAAGAGGAAATTGGAATACGTGGGACACATGATGAGGAATCCAAAATACCGTCTGCTCCAAGTTATACTTCAGGATAAAATTGAAGGTCAGCGTGGACCGGGAAGGAGACGAATAACTTGGATGGATAATTTAAGAACGTGGTTTGGGCTGTCTTCCACGGAACTCTTCAGGATTGCACAGGATAAGAAGGTGTTAGCCATGGTGGTAGCCAACGTCCGTATCGGATAAGGTAGAAGAAGATGTAGGCCTTGTAGTTATGTACTATTACATGAAGATTATTGTGTAGGTGTATTATTCAAACTTCAATCGCATGATCAGGACTCAAGAAATAAAAACGAGATATAAAAATTTTGCACAGCCGCCATCTTGTGGTTATGAAAACAATTGAAATAAATTAGATGCCAGTGGATTAAAGTTTGTATAAGCATATGATATACCATCCAAAGTTTCACTGTGCTCGGATGGTTAAATCGCGAGAAACGTCCATTTAAATTTTTTGACGCCGCCATGTTTGATTTGTGCTCACCAAGTTGGGAGTGTGTACAATTTGTCTGATAACATGTATCACTGTGAAGTCCGTACCAGTGTGTGTATTTGTAACTGAGGTAGGATTTGTGTAGGTACCAACCTGCCATTTGCCTGGAGTAGAAGTGGGAGAACATGCAAAACCACTTCCAGGAGTCAAACTCGCCTCTTCTCAGTTTTGCCTCATGAAGCTAAGTGTACCCCATTCCACCTCAGGCCAGAATTGAATTTCTTGGCAGAGCTGGGAATCAAACCCGGACTTTCACGGCGACAGCCAAGAATGCTAGCCACTATTCAACAACGCAGACAACGTGACACATTTCACATGGACATGTGTGTGTGCTGTCAAGTTAAATGTGTTATAACTTGTTATAAGGAATAGTGGGCTTTATTCAAGAATTTTTGTAACATTTGGCAATATAGAGATCTGAAAAATTAGATAAAGCAAAGAAGAATAGTGCTGTGTCGCAACCTGCATTTACAAGATGGCTTAATCATCTTAGTTATTATACAGTAAAACCCTGTATTTACGTTCATACATATACCCTTAAGTTTTCCTGCTATTCACAACATTTTTATGAAGTTCCAACAATTCTCAAATGACTTCTCACACGCCCAAGCGCCATGGCATAACAGCCCATGAAGGGCTTGGTGTTTCCGTCAATTTGCCAGTGGCAGGTCATCTGTGGAAAAGAATGCCTTGTAGGACACAAACCTAGTGAAAAAAGAGAGCCTTAATTTCAGGCAGTACTACGGCATGTATTAAAATGAGTTTCTACACTTGCTATTCAATAAATAATCTGAATCAGGAGAGGCATCAACTACCAAACAAGAAACCATTAAAATTACAAAACCAAACAAAGAAAGTAGATTTTAATTTAGTAAATGTTCAATAAAATAGTTATTCCATAGGTTCTGATATTATGACATGATACGTCACTGGAAGATCTCAAGTAGTGTCTGGTAGCCAGTATGTTGTTGCTCATTTAGCACACAAGCTAATTAACCCCTCAAGCCGGTTCGCCTTACACTGTACGTCCGCTGGACCCTACTCGTTCAGCCGGTTAGACGTACCACGAACGGCCGGTGGAGGCGGAACTACTGCTGCTTCGCGGGATCTTTTTTCACGATATGAACCGAGAAGTACTTTCATGCCATCTCAGTTTCATAATTAGAACTAATACGAAGTTGGTCGATATCCGTTGCTTTTGACGACTCATATCGATCAGGGAAATAACATGAAACGCGCTCTACTAAGTTACAAGTTAGTTGCTTTAGAAGGTACCACAGTCTCTCCACCCATCTCGAGAATGTTTTGTGAACTATGTCTAACTTGATAATTTTGACCACTTATGAAGGGGAAGCACCAAAAGCAAATAATACGTTGATAATTTTTTGCTTCGTAGGCTAGAGGCTACTCAGTCGCAGATAAATAATTGCCGGGCTGTCTCATTATCTAACGGGTGCAGAAATTATTCGTTTGATAGATGACAGTAGTGGAAGTGATGTACAGGGAGGTGATATTTTCGGTAGTGATACGGACTATGCACACACAGCATGATGTTATTGGTGAAGTGGCAGACAGCGCTGATGAAGAAGAAATAGCTTCAGCTGTAATAACAACGACCGCTGTTCAGTGTTTGTGGTGTGAGGTTCACGGGTATGCCGCGAACAGGAAAGCATTTCACATCTGTTTTAGATTCTTTTTATCTGTTTTTCGACGACAAAGTGATTGAACTAATTGTTTGAGAAACAAATATGTACGCGGAAGAATGTATAGTTGGCGCGCCCTTGAAACCAAGGTCGCGCGCCAGGAAGTGGGAGTCAGTGACAGAGGGCAACATTTATGTGTTCTTAGGACTTGTAATGTTGATGGGGATAATGCAGAAACCTACCCTAAAGAGCTAATTCACCAGGGATGAATTTTTAGAGACCCCTATATTCCCTGAAACAATGCCAAGGGACAGGTTTGAACTAATATTGCGATATTTACATTTTGTTGACAATTATACACGGAATACATATATGGGGCCTAAAAAGCTTTTCAAAATTCAGCTTTTCCAGGAAATTTTACCCGAATATTATGTATATTATGTAGATTGAGCATTATCATGTAAATATCTTGCTTTCATTGTAAACATACCTGAAACAAATACCAAAAGTGGAACTTATAAAATTATTATATTTTTGTAAATATTGCGTGTGATCATGAACAACCCTGAAAAGCAGTCGTCACATATATTACTGAGAAACATTGGACATGATCTCGGTAAGTATTCCTAAATTTTTCATTACGTTATATTTCGTAGATTTAAGATTATTAATTTTTTACCTTGTTGGTGTCTAAACCTCTGCTGAGCTTCAATTTAAATACCGCCGGAGAAGTGAACACCTCCGGATTAAATAGCCGGCCTGAGGGGTTAATACTCATCACCAGGGCCTGGATTCTGATGCCATGTCATCTATTAAATTGTTTACCACAGACATTGCTAACTTATATACAAATCCTGTTCATGGTCTCCACATTACAGACATGCATATTTATTAAGTAATGTTTTCGTAATTTTTCTAAATATTTTCTCACTTTTCGTGTCATTATTATGTCATTTTACGGAATTTATTCAAATATATTAAATGGTTTGAGTCATTTTCTCACATTTTTAATGGTTAATGATGCATTTTTTGCGTATAGTACTGAACGGAAAAGTGAGGATGAATCCGAAGACATGAGAATCTTCACAACGTTGTTCAACCCTTATTTCTTGGAATATCCACATTCCAGGAGATGCACTAGACTGAAATAATAACCAGTGTTTATGTCCAAATAATTCGTATTTGTCAAATAATAATTTAATTATATTAGGTAGCTATTCAAATCATTTCAGCATTCAATGACGTAGTCTCTTCGCATTTTTTGTGTGATGAAATTACGTCAGTTCCATTGCAATTTTTAGGTAATTTTTTAAAGTTTTTGGGTCATTTTATGGGATTTTTGCAGTCATTTTATAGGTCATTTTATAAACATTTTTATGTCATCAAAATCTGGGCCCTGCTCATCACTAACAAGGGAACGGATTGCGGAGTAAAATTCTAATCTGGTTGAAATTTAGTACACAATATTCCTACAAAGTTGTACAATAACGTAGTGAAAACCGCACGGGCCACTTTCAATTTTGAACGCCGAAAACCTGCCGGGCGACGGCATGAGCGAGGAGGTGGGAAGAGGTAAAGCTGACCTTGAATCCTAGCAGCAGGCGATGGCTCCCTGCGACCTGCCGTGCTGCGTTGCATTCCCCACCTTAAACGTTCCCCTCATCCAGTCACTCCCTTATCAGTTCAGATCCACTATTGCTAGAGATGTATTACAAAGAGTAAAATAGGTCGTTTTATTTATTTAGGCAGGCTGCACACCGGTACGACACGACATATGTCGTAAGACAAGCGCGGTACGCGATAATTGTATCAGAAGATAGACATAGCTCGTGCACGTTCAAACTATTGGGAAATGAGGCAACAGGTGCACACCAGTACGACTACGACATCTATCGAAAGACATGTGTATTAAGCGACACGCTCTGCTAGTCTCTTCGCCACAGTATCGTACGACATTACAAGTAGTAAACATGAATAAAAGTGGAGCAAACAAGGTTGAAGATATAACATTCTTAATTTCTTTCATTAATAGTGTTGAAAAGTATCCTTGTTTATGTTTATGAAAGATTACAGTAAATCAGACGTGAGAGTTTGGCCTGGAATACAATTGCAGTTGAATTTGAAGACACAGATTCTAGCCATCCATGGCTTTCACCACAAGTTATGTAGCAATAGGAAATTTCATCTACCAAACCAAAACTGCTTGTGTTCACTCTGTGGAAAATGCTGCGGAAAATATCGTACTGTGTTGTGTTTAAAATGGACCAAAAGCGTACCTCAAATTAGCAAAGAATTGTTTGATGTAACTTACATTGTATATTGTATATGCCCTTTCGCGTGCTATTCCTATTATTAATAATAAAGATACAGGTTAGTGACCCAGTGACTAACATAGATTTTATTTACCACTGTCAGTATCGGCTACAATTAATTTAATTATGGTTTACACCAGCAAATTTCCATTGAATGGGGATTGCTCCTCCTGGCTTTAAAAAGTAATTCAGTAGTCTATTTCGCATTCTTATGCCTGGTGATCTTGTAGTATTATCCACTTCGTTATTGGCTAATATGGGCACATCGTCACATGATTTAAAATCAGTCTCATCATAGAGCTTTCCTTCTCGTAAACGGGTAAAATTATGCAGGACGCATGCTGTCTTCACGATGTTCACTGCACATTGCTCGTTAGAAGAAATTGGTCGCTCAAATACACGAAATTTTGATGTCAACATTCCAAATGCGCATTCCACGCTTTTTCTAGCTCTAGACAACCGAAAATTGAAAATTCTTTTTGCGTCTGTCAACACTCTTCTGGGATACGGTCGCATTAAGTATGGCAACAAAGGGAAGGCTTCGCCACCAACGACGTAGTGGGGAAATATACTAATATTCTCATCACCCGGCAAAGGAGTAATACAAATTGAAAACTGCCGGGGCTCATCCTATAAAATTCCTTGAATTTTTCTTCGTGTTGAGATAACTCTCTTGCAACTACTGCGGAACTGTGTCGCACATTCATGATGTTATACGGAAGTACCCAATACTTTCTTCTCTGCTTTAAATACAAATACATCGCGACTGCGTCATCTTCACTCGACGAGCTCATTACTGAAACTCGCTAGGAAGTGCGTCATGCAGAAATCGCACCACTCTGGTGTGCAGCAAAGTTATCTTACGGCAATTATCACGTGCCGCGCTTACCTTGCGACATATATCGTGTCGTACTGGTGTGCAGCCTGCCTTACAGTATGGCCAAGCGCAAAACATCACATTATGTTGCATTTTATACTCTAATCGAGAGGGTAGAGGGGAACGTTTAAGGTAGGGAATGCAGCGCAGCACGGCAGTTCGCTACCTGGTGGTCGGAAGCCATCTCGTGCTGCTAAGATTCAAATTCAGCCTCCCACCTCCTCGCTCATGCTGTCGCCAGGCAGGTTTTCGGTGTTCAATATTGGCGTTGAAAATTGAAAGTGGCCCGTGCGGTTTTCACTACGTTATTGTACAACTCTGTAGGAATATTGTGTACTAAATTTCAACCAGAATAGAATTTTACACCGCAATCCGTTCCCTAGTAAGTAGGCTTAATCAGCAATTGTTTTACTTCAAATCAGCCAGGTTCCTTTTTGCTTTGTTAAAGCCTACCACACAAGTAGACAAAGCATCCATTCAAGGGGAAGCATCCCAGAAACCAGCAACTTCATTGATAATGGTCATGCAAGTCTCAATAATGCTGGTATCGTTAAGTTGATGTTAAGACTAGATCTAAACCAGCGAGAGTCTTGCTGCTGCTCATCCAGATTACTGCAGCAGCCTGTCTTCTTGCGCCCCCAGACACAACGGACAGTCAAACTAAATCAGTCCTCCTCATCTTCCTCATCCAGGTTACTGTAGCAGCCTCTCTTCTTGCGAACCAAGTCCCCCCACAGCACATGCACACCACAGGCCGGACAGTCACCCTCCACGGGAACCATCTCCTCGCCCATAAGGAAGCAGCGAGCCAAGCAGATGACATGCACCAATAACAGGCACTTGGAGTTGAGGCATGTCATCCTCTGGTTCAGGGGAACAGCATCATAGCACAATGAACACATTGACAGAGTCATGTCATTACAATCCTCGTCCCCCTCAGGTGCAGCCACCTTCTTGCTCACGACAGGTCCATATGCCAATGGCATATGTAGAGGAGGGCACCGGTCAACCTAAACCACCAAAATGCAGCATTTTTATAGAAACACACAATTTCTCACATTATAATCTACAATCAAAGAATAGAAGGGAAAGAAGAATAAGAACATGAAAATGAACATGGACTCCCAAGAGCACACTGGCCACTCAAATCGGTCAACGATTTTCCAGATGTTTTCCAGGAATTTTCAAAGGAATAATTCTCATTTTTCCAGATGGGGGGCGCTTCATCTGTTGCCTACGCAAGCCTACACACATATGATTTAATTGTTGTTTTAAAAAAGCCTTTGTGAGTCAAATATCCGCTTTAAAAAAAGAGAGAAAAGAATGCCGCTTGCAATTTTGATGCGGTGAAGTTGTCTATATACTCAATATGTTTTACAAAAATGCTATCGCGTGTTCTCACACAGAAACAGGTAGCCCGAGGAAATTTCTTTCGTTAAAGATAAGAGTGCTCACCCAAAACCGCAGCGGGAGTATGATTTAAGATGGAAAGATGTTTATATTTAATCAACAGTGGTTATTTTCCAGGAGTTTTCAAATTTTTCATAATTTTCCAGGAGTTTTCCAGGAGTATTCCAGACCTTATAAAAATCCAGGAGTTTTCCAGGATTTCCAGGTTTTTCAGGAGTAGTGGCCACCATGCTAATAGATACTGAATGCTATAGCCCTCATTTAAGTAATTTCAACCTTGCAATTTCTTCAGGAGGATGGGTAGCAAACAGTCTTCCCTCAATTGAAACCTGGATGCACACACACCAAAAGAATATGGAGAGAGATATAACTAGGCCTATACTAGTTGGACCATACAGGCCAAGGCATAACCATTTCAGTTAAATAAATCAGTTCATACATAATCTGAAAAATCCAAATACTGTACGGTACAGTAGAGTCTCGCAAACTCGGCCTAATGTGGACCGAAGGGTGGCCAAGTTCGTGAAAATGCCGGGTTATCGGGAAATGTGTTAAAAAGACTAAATAAGCTGTTTGTTTTGGTTTAAAAGTACAGTAATGTAATGCAGTACATTTATTTGTTTTTAACAGAAACACAAGTTTTAAATTGATTAAGCCACTACAATTACAGTACTTGAATATTTAGTTCAGTACTGTACTACTGTAGTGCATAAAAATCAAGGGAAACAATTACTGTAAATTATAAAAGAAAACTTAGAAAAACTAGGCCTACAAATTATTTTTATAATATGTACACTGTACAGTAGCCTATATGTACAAAACAATTCCCGTAGGCAAATAGTTTTTTCACTTAATGAAAATTACCATTCACTTTTTTGCAAAAAAAATTCTTGCTATGCCGAATCGTGATTAGTGACACCTCTTACCCATTTATCTTCTTTTTTCCGTCACCTGTGACAACCCTTTGTTACTCTCTGGGCAGTCTTCTGTTTTTTCTCTCCGATGTAGGTTTTTATATTTTGTGCTCCCGCTCTCGTTTTCGAGATGCCTTGCTTTTCTATCTGTTTTTTGCAAAAAAGTAAGTAATGTTCTTTTGCTTTTCGCTTTGAAACCTGCTTCTTGAAGCCTCGTCACGAAGACGGCGAAGAAACAGAATTGCAGAGAATACGCAATCAAATAAATACAACGCTCTGCGCGTGAACCGTTTGTTTACTTTTTACTGCCAACAGTTTGTGCATTTACAGTACTGTACAGTACCTGTATTTATTTTTCTTATTATGTACTGTAGTGAACTGTTTTTCTTCCACCTGTAGTCTTCCCCTTTTTGTTCTTTTTTTTCCTTGGGCGTGTCAATTTTCGGAAGTGTTCTCTTTTCTTCTTGATTATTACTGGCCAGAATAGCCGAGCAGATCAGTGGACATTTCTATAATTGCTGATCAAGGTTCGTTATAGTGATTTCTTGCTATGCCGAATCGTGATTAGTGACACCTCTTACCCTTTTATCTTCTTTTTTCCGTCACCTGTGACAACCCTTTGTTACTCTCTGGGCAGTCTTCTGTTTTTTCTCTCCGATGTAGGTTTTTATATTTTGTGCTCCCGCTCTCGTTTTCGAGATGCCTTGCTTTTCTATCTGTTTTTTACCCGTTCGTTTTTGTTTATTATAAAGGTGTGCATAGGTGCGGGAATTTAGTTTATTTTGTGTAATTCCGCGATGCCGGATTAAGCAGATCCATCAAGGTATGTTACGACTTACTATCCCTGTATGAGTGTGTGCGTATTTGGTTATCGTATGGAATACTAGGGCGTATCGCCTATTCTAGTATGTCCATTGTGCGTCTGTATCGTTCCTGTTATCTTTGTCACCCTATCGTCGTATCTTTTTGTGTAGGTATTTGGTACGGTTTACTGTATAGTGCATTCTCCAATAAGACCATTGTCATACCTCTTATCTTTTGTTTGCCTCTTATCTTAAGATTGCGTCTTCGTACGCAAGTCTATGAGTATGGCTTAATTCCTTTTTCATTTTGTGTAACGTAACATCTCTCGTGTTTACTTCATTTCGGTTAGTTGCCCCTCATTTTGCGTTTATTCATTTATGTCATATCTACGCACGCTTTTATTAAACTCCGTCCTGTCGCATACTCCCTCACCTCCTTCAGGGCTATTTGAGCTACCGTTCACTTCTTTGGCGGTACACTCACTTTTCCCGACTCTTTGTCTAGCCCTTGTTATCTTTCTCTTTTCACAATGTAATTTTACTCTTTATGAGCATTCTTCCCCCATATACGTTCCCCTACCTTTACCTCATATCGCCCATAACCTTAATGTCACGGCCCCTTGAACTGTCAGATTATCTTGTCAACCACATAACCTTACAGTAGCGTGTTAAACTTCCTCGTCATACCTTAGGAATATTTCCTTGGAGAATACATGACCGTTCCTTTACTTTAGTGTTGAGTATGTGTACCTTATTTAGTCTGTTATTTAGTCTTTATTTCTTTAAGCTAGGCTAAGCTAGGCCCATGGTTCTCAATGACTAGCGCATTCAAATAGAACTTGCATTCACATGGCAGAGAATATACGTTCAATCCATCGCCTCTGATACCTTCATAACCTTAGTCCGGTTTAATGGGCCCAGCGCCAGGCTAATTGGTACACACTTACTCTGCGACATCATGCGAAAGGCCAGACGGCACAGTAGGTCAACTTGTTTCGCGTCTTATTTAACTGTCGATAATTCCATTGATGGAGAAGACGAAAGAAAACATAATAACGCTTTGTGCGGAAACACAAAAACAAACAAAAATCATGATTTTTTTCTCCTGTCAGGGTGGCCGAGAAATCCGGAGTGCCGAGTTTGCGAGACTCTACTGTATTCAAAATACAAGATATTCCAAATCAATGAAAGGTTGCAAGTCACTACAAGATTTTAACAATAAATTGCGATGCTGCTGCTAGAGTGGACATACCTTTTGAAGTGAATCGAGTTTCAATACCGTATTATGTTTTTGATACTGCCAGCCATTAAAACCAAGAATTCCAGCTGGACAAGCAAGATTGATATAGACTATTTGAATGACTCAGGGTTACTAAGCTCATGCATGACATGCAAGCCACGACTTTCCCACTTTTCAAACATCTGACGTCCACAGCTAAGATCAAATTTATCGTCTCAAAAACATGGCTCAATTTTGTACACCGGATCCACAAGCGCAGCTCGTACAATATTATTTATTTATACTGTTTACGCCCACATTGGAGCACCAAAAATCAAACCTTATATACAAAGTCTTCAAATACTAAGTTCAGTTCTTAATTCTTGATAATTTTTTCCTTTCCCAATACTTCTTATTCTGGAAGATCTTGCAGCTCGTTCTTCTGCTGATATAACATATTGCTTACGCTGGGAAATTTTGAATTAGTCAGGTGTATTTGTTATTGGCAGGTGAAAAGCTGAAGGAAGTAGGAGACTTCTGTTACTTAGGAAGCAGAATAACCAGTGATGGACGAAGCAAAGAGGTTATAAAAAGTAGGTTGGCTCAGGCAAAGAAAGCATTTCTACAAAAAAGGAATCTGCTGACATCGAATATAGATTTAGGTATTAGGAAGTCATTTTTGAAAGCCTTTGTCTGGAGCGTGGCGCTCTATGGAAGTGAAACTTGGACTATTGGTGCAGCAGGAAAGAGGAGAATTGAAGCATTTGAAATGTGGTGTTACAGGAGAATGATGAAGATCAGATGGGTAGATAGGGTTACAAACAAAGAGGTATTAAGACGAGTGGGAGAGGAGAGATGTTTCTGGCGACTGCTAATGAAGAGAAGAGATAGGTTGGTAGGACACATACTAAGACACCCAGGAATAGCAAGCTTAGTTATGGAAGGAAGGGTCGAGGACAAAAACTGTAGGGGTAGACCAAGGTTAGAATATGTTAAACAGATTGCCTCCGATGTAGGGTGTCGGAGCTATGTAGAGATGAAACGATTAGCTCAGGACAGGGAGGCATGGAGTGCTGCATCAAACCAGTCAAAAGACTGAAGACTCATACAACATACATTTGTTATTCAGAAGCCGTTTCTCCTCTATATGTTCAATATGATGCTTAGTAATTTTCAATTCGTCGAAATCCATTTGTATTTCTTTAAACCATGTGATTTTTGTTTTACTGTGCCAAAAGAAGTCAAAAAGTTGTTTCAGGAGTCTAGTATTTGGCAAGCGGGATATGTGTCCAAAATACGCAATATTATATTGCATGTTTAAGTCATCTTAATGTAAAATTTTACCATATGACTAAGAAGGCAGACATGACTTCATAGAGAGAGTGCAGAGTGCTGTAAAGCTGCAAACCAGCAATACTACCAAAGAATAAGAAAAACAAAATTCTCTCAACAGAGTTAATTTTGCAGACGTTGGTTGGCACTTGAGAGACACTCGGCAACAAGAAAGTGGTAGTTCCATTTTTTTTTACCGATTTTCTTTCAGCTTCAGAATATTTTATTTCTTCTTCTTCTGCTTTTACGGCCTCATTGGACCACTTCAGTCAATCATTTTTTGGTCCTCTTCTTCAGTAAGTTTCCTTTCCGAGTCGCCCAGTAGCTCTTCATTCGCTCTGATCTTCTCAGGCGTTCCTCATCTGTAAATACCCTTTTTACTGTATTACGTTTGTCTATTTTAGCCTGAAATCTTATTTTTATATCTCTCAGTTTTTTTAATTTTGTTGTTTTGTTTTGCAAGTCATCCAAGGTTATTTCCAATTCTTTCATATCTTCTCTAATTTCCTTAATCCATCCTACTTGTTGTTTCATATTCCAAAGTTTCACTACAATTTTTCTAGATAACCTGGTTTCTGGTGTCCTCATGATGTGACCAAAGAAAGAAAGCCGTTTCTTCCGAATAGTATCAGTGATGGGCTCCAGTTCTCTGTATACCACTTCATTTGGTACTATCCGCCACTGTCCATCTTTCTGATATTTTTTATTTATGCATGTTCTAGCTATTCTTCTTTCTACTTTTAAAATTTTGTCGATTCTGTTTTTCTGAGTAACTTTAAAAAGAGTTTCACTTCCATAGGTCACCTCTGGTTGAACCACCGTCTTGTAATGTTTTAATTTTGCTGCGATTGATAGACATTTTCTTTTATATGTAGACCATGTTAATTTTTGGGCTTTTATCATTTTATTAGTTCTTTCTTGCCATGCAGGTTTCTCATCCAAGTTGTAAGTTATAATTTCTCCTAAGTATTTAAATTGCTTCACTATTTTAACTTTCTTGTTATTTACTGTTATGTGATTGATTACAAGTGGATTTGCTACCATTATCTCTGTCTTTTCAAATGATATCTGAAGTCCAATTTTTTGTGCTATATTTTGTAGGCTTATTATTTGATTTTTGGCTTCTTGAATATTATTAGCCAGTAACGCTAAGTCATCTGCGAATCCCAAGCAATTTAAGTCTATTTGATCTTTCTTGGTTCCAATTCTTATGTTCCTAGGATTTTCCCTGTACCATTCCCTCATTACATATTCCAAAGCACAATTGAAGTAGAGGCGATAAACCATCTCCTTGCCTTAATCCTGTTTTAATCGTAAACGGTTCAGATATTTCTCCTCTGAATTTTACTTTAGATTTGGTGTTTGTTAGAGTTAGATTTATAATTTTTATTAATTTGGGATGAAGTCCGAAATTCCTAAGTATTTTCAGCAATGAAGATCTATGTGTAAAATCATAAGCTTTTTTGAAGTCTACGAAGGTTATGACTTGCCTTTTTTGTCTACGTTTGTAGTAGTCCATTACTAATTTTAAGGTGATTATCTGTTCAGGGCAGCTTCGCCATGGCCGAAATCCACCTTGATATTCCCCTATTTCCAGTTCTAATTGATCTTTACAACGATTATATAGAATTCGTGACATGATTTTATATGTGATATCCAAAAGGGAAATTCCTCGATAGTTGTCAGGATTTGATTTTTCTCCTTTCTTGTGTAATGGATGTATTATTTTATTTATTATTATTATTATTATTAATCTTGATTGGTCACATTGGACCACTTGAGTGGTTCCACAATCACTTGTTCTTTGAAGGTAGTACTGCTAGGTTCTTGCGCTCATTCCCGTACTTTTTCATTCTTTCAGATCGGGATTTTCTCAACTCGTCTGAAATCTCCATAGGCTTTCTATGTGTCATTTCTGCAGAAAATTTGTAAGTTTTAAGAATGGTGTTAATTTTATTTTTCTCCTTGGCATCTGTTATCTTGAGTCCAACTGCTTTGAGATCTTGTTGGATTTCTTGGATCCATTTTCCTCCAGTTTTCTTTCCTAGATTTCTGCAATTCTGTGACCTGTTATTGATATATGACTATTCACATCAATACATATTTACAAAGTATTATAGGTTACCTTTCATTTCATATATATTCATCAGTGCCTTACACTATATTTACAGTACACTGAAGGGAGTCTCTGAAAAGAGCAAAGCTCCACTTTGCATTCGGGATATGTCAGAGCCCCCACTATACATACTGGGTTATGTTTACATATATGCATACAAGATGGCAATTAGTGAGAATCAAGCAATGATTACATTATTTGCAATATAGATTAGGGAAATGGTAAATGCACATTTACATAGGATAAGGGAGGAACAACAAGAGAAGAGATTAAATCAATATTGGAAATAGAGATTCACGGGAAACACTAGCACAACAAAGAATTGGGGCATAATTTATAACGAACAACCTACTTGTAGAACAAATAATGCCGCAGTTTCCTCTTGAACTGTACGGCATTATTGTTGCTGGCTTACAGGGAACCTGTGACCAGTTCTTAACAAAATTTAAATTGCCCTTTATTGATGTGAATAATAAGTAATGAGGTAAATGCACCAATGGTCGTCATGTTAAGACAGATTTAGTCAAGAAAATATATACACCTTATACATTTTGGAAAATTTAATCAACAAAAGCACTGTACCTAACCTCAAACTCTACTCAAACACTAGGAAACTCTCAATATCGAAAATATTCGCTTTTGGAAAAATTACATATCTTTTAAAAAAGTGTGTTTTGCTCTAGTCCTCGGCACGATGTCTTTGGAATTTTCCTATATTCGTCACCCGTTTGCACCAATTGCCGTCACATTGTTAGTTATCCTTGTCTGCTGTTTATAATGCATTTCTGTCAATTTTTGCGTAACACGCCGATTTATCGACTTGGAGGCTAACATTTACAAATAAAACAATACCAGTAATTATGTTTTTTAATAAAAAATAAAATATTAAAAAAAAAAACAAAGACAGCATCGGGAAGCGGGAATGGTGGGTAGAAGACATACGGGCATGAAAATATCGTAATTCTGCTCTAAACCATGGTGTCCACAGAATTTTCAATGTCAATTTTCCTGACTTTTACTGACTTTTCCTGACCATTTTTCAACAAAATTCCTGACTCGCGAAGTCATCGTAACATTGTAAAAAAAAAGGTTTATTGAGCAAATATATATATTTTTTATTTGCAACCTCCACATTCCCCATAGCTGCCACAATGCTCGCCTCTTTATTCATTTAAAATACAAAATAAAGTGAATTATAATGCAATAATACATAAATCAAAGTACTTAATAAGCTAAACTATAGTGATGGGGTCGCCACATCCCTACGCCGACGCCAAAAAAAGCGTACAAACAATAGGTAAAAGAGGTTTTTCCTATGATGCACTGTAAAAATGGAAACTTACCAAAATGTCCAGTGAGTTATTGCTTTTTATCTTCAGAGATTAGTTGAACTAGTAACATCAAATTATGGCTCTAAAACACAAAATACTGTAAGGTTAATATAAAATTCCTGACTTTCTAATACTTTTCACCATTTTTTCCTGACTCATGCCATTTTTTCACACTTTTTCCTGACTTTTCCTGACTAAAAACAAAATTCCTGACTTTTCCTGCCTGTGGACACCATGTAAACACATTTATTATAAGTTCATCATCATCATCATCATTTCCCCTTATCCAGCTCCTGCCGGGTCGGGGTATTTATGGCACTTCTCCACTTTCCTTCCACCATTCTTCTTCCACGATCTTGTCCCAGTCCAGATTTCTTTTTCTTACGCTGTTCTTCACTGAATCAACCCACCTTGTTCTAGGTCTTCCTCTTGCTCACTTACCCTTGCACTTCGCCTCCAGCATCTGTCTTTGTATTCTATTTTCCTCCATCCTCTTTACATGTCCAAACCACATTAGTTTATTCTTCTCAATTCTCTCATTTAGTTTTTCCATCCCAACTTCCTTCCTAACGTCTTCATTCCTCACTCTGTCTTTCCTTGTCTTTCCTATCATACTTCTTAGGAATTTCATTTCACTGGCTTGGATTCTACTCTCTTGCCTGCTTGTCAGGGTCCAAGTCTCAGCTGCGTAAGTTAATATGGGTACATAGTACACTTTATACATCATCTCCTTGCTTTTCCTTGGTACTTCCTTATCCCAAACAAGTTTTCTTACACTTTGATAGAATGCATTGTTCTGCTGTACCCTCCTGCCAATCTCCATGTCCAACCTACCAGTTTGCATCAATTCACTTCCTAGGTATTTGAACGTGTCCACAATTTCCAAACTCTGACTTCCAATTTTCACAGTGCCCTTTCCTTGTCTTTCCCCTCTTGTCATCACCATGGTCTTGCTTTTCTCTATACTGATTTTCAGGCCGTACTTCTGAATATTTTCGTTCAGTGCATCTAGTTGTTTTTGCACTTCTTCGGTGTTCCTTCCCCAGACCACAATATCATCTGCAAATAACAGGAACTTAATTTCTTTATGTCCATATGCTTCTTTTGTTTCCTTTACAATTTCATCCATCACCATTATGAACAAGAGAGGTGACAGCACACTCCCCTGTCTTTGTCCAGTCTTGTTCCTAAACCAATCTGTCTTTCCAACTGGGGTCAGTACCCTGCTAACACAGTTGTTGTACATTGCTTGCACCATTTCCAACATTTCTCTTCCCAGTCTCTTCTTGACCATGGTTTCCCATACCTTCTCTCTGGGGACACTATCATATGCCTTTTCTAGATCTATGAAATATAAAGGGAACAGATGATTGTATGAATGAGATCTATGAAAGTCATGATCAAATCCTCTCCATATTCCCAGTTCTTTTCCATCACCTGCCTCAAGCTAAAGATTGGGTCCACTGTGGATCTTCCACTCCTGAAGCCATGCTGTTCCTCTTGCAACTCTCCTTCCACCTTTCTTCTCATTCTTCTTTTTAATATCCTTTCCAGTATTTTTACTATCTGTGTGATATGAGGGTGATCCCTCTATAGTTATTATAAGTTATTTTTGTATTAACTTAAAGTGCAATATTAATAATAATTGAAATTCGAGCAATATAACCACAAGACCATGTATTGATGTAGGCTTCCCCGACCGGCGTTCAAGAGCGAATGGTCATTTTCCGGGCTGTTATGCCGTGATCTTTTTTTTTTTTTTACAGTCGATGGGAGGCGTAGTGACATAAAACGTGAGACCAGACCATGGCATAACATAACGTCTGCGTTGAAGAATCGCCGAGGGTCTGACAAGATAGACTGTACGTTGTTTTCCACCAAATAACAGTAGGTTTCAATTTGATGTTCTGTAATATTCCAGCACGGTTTACTGTCAAATTTTGAGGGATTCGTAAAGACAGGCTTGGATTTCTTTTTAGGAAAGATTCACACCATTTCCTCCCTGTCCGCCCATCTTTGAAAGGGGAGTCCCTCTTCAATTCTTTTTTGAGGCACTGGATGGTATTTGGCAAATCGTCCTTTGTTACCGGGAACCCCGCTTTTCCTAGTGAGATAACCCATTGAACTAACACCCTTTGTTCAAAGGGAACTTGGCACCATCTTCCTCTCTCTAGTTTTTCCTTTAATTCTGTCCGAGAAGGCATTTCTCGGAACACCATTCCTCTCCGCGGTCGTTGTAATACTCATGCCGTCCTCCTCAACGACCTTAATAGCAGCTTCCATTTGCTGAATATCGTAGGCTAATTGAGAAATGTGCATTTCGACATATTACTTGAAAGTAAAGATTTGGTCTTAGAATATGTTTTTCATCTCCACTTATAAAGAATCCCCTTTAGCTCACCTAAAAACCCTAGGCCTAGACCTACTGATAATAATAATAATAATAATAATGTTATTTGTTTTACGTCCCTTTTAACTACTGTGGCTTTGAGAGACCCCGAAGTGCCGGAATTTTGTCCCGAAGGGGATCTATAACGTGCCAGTAAATCTACTGACACGGCTCCCTTGAATTTGCACACCCTCAATTTCCAGATGACTGCGCCAGGATTCGATCCTGCAACAGCAGGCAAGAACGTTACCGCTGAGATACGCAGCCAGCGTAGACCTACGGCCGTCAAAGAGACAGATCTAAATAATAACAGCAGACTGCAAATGTTTATTGGTTCTGAAACGTTAATTCAAACTTTAACATTATCGTGCACTAGTGATCGTCATGCATGTGCTCTAAAGATCGTCAGCTATGACGACTATTGGACACGATGATCAAATAACAATTTAATTAATGCAGAGTGCTTCAGAACTACATTATAAGTATATTGCCACTGTTAGTTAGGTCTTACAAGGAGATATGACAATGTGCCAGTTTTCGACACGAGCATTGTTGAAGTGCGTATTTTTAAAACCAGTGTTCGTCACCAAACTAGGAAAGTGATCACGAAATAGCAAATCGCATATGTTACAGAAGCAATTACCAACTATATCACACACTTGTAACATTTTAAAATGTCGGAACATATCATATATGTACATAATTAACTCGCGTGCCTGCTTAGCAGATGCGAGAAGCAATACGCGCCGCATCAAGACAGCTCAACTCACACGAGATGTTTGACGCTGGGAATCAACTATTACATCGCATGCATGATTTCGCAAAGTTGCTCCTTATCGGCAACGAAGGTATGACGAATTTCGTAAGACTTCGTGCACTGAGAAAGACCCGTTGACATGCTTATATTTTGTACTTATATACAAGAGTGACGACGACTGGCTCAGTGACAAAAACCAGCAGTTACCTTACATGTAATTTTTTTTTCAGAACTTGTGCTATATTGTACTCCCGTCCAATCATATTGAGCAAATAGCATGTTGACCGATTAAAAAGTATAAATTTATAAAAGAGCAGAATGCAACCTTTTCTGTACAATGACCCAAGTCAATTTCTTCTGGAACACACAATAGCACCATTCAACCAGTATACTGAACCTTGGGTTACTAAGTGATTGGCTGTTCCCAGATATTGGCTACCCATCCTCAGTTATAGGCTACAGTACTTACTGGGAATTCTCGAACATATTCTTGTTTGATCCAGCGGACTGTCAAAGGTAAGCGATTCCACGGTCCCACTCGCAGCATTTCAGATAAAACCCGCAGGCAGAAGTCGTACACCTTCTCCGAGTATTTCTTGGATGAAACATGCCGCAACCTTCGTGATCGCTGTGGGTGCTGCCAAGCCCATTCAAACTAGCAACATAAGAACAATTTTCTCAGAATTCACAAAATAACCTGTCTTGAACGGTACTTCAAAGGACCGAGAAATATTTGTTACTAGCAGTAGTGCCCGGCTTCGCCCGGTGGATTTATTTGTTTTATGGATGATAATGAATACTACTACAGAACTGGCACATGATACTTAAACTACCAGAAAAAAAATATATATAACTTTTTGTGGTGGTGGTGGTTGTAGTGTGGGTGATAAGCAGTACAGTATAATGGACGTAACATTTAGATCATTTTCCCCTAATGATAATAATGATAATAATGAATAGGGAAACGGCTATTTACTAACCACAGCACTGACACATGTAATTTACAAACAAATTTCTAAAAATGATCAGAAAGAGGAGTAAGTGAAATAAAAGACACTGCCTAGGGCCTATATCTCATTGTTAGAAATGTAGAGACCAATAGTGTCGTCTTTTGTAGCATAGCGCCGTAGGAGAATAAACAGAAAACATTGGCTGTCCCGAGCTCCTGAGGCAGCAATAGTATCATTTATGGCCACTTAGCGCTCAACGAAAGTTTCGGAATAAATTACGGTAAATTTGAAAGCAACAACGCTTATTGCAGCTGATAACCTCAATGTATTGCACCAACACCATTGCACTTATACAGATGCATACTATGTTCATGATGGTAACTGTTTTAAGGGGCAAAAGAAATCATTTTGCACTAATTACTCCCCGTGACTGCAATTTATAAGCAGGGCAAGATTTAACTATTTTCGTAATTCTGCACCAGAACACTGGTAGGGGCGACGTGATGCAGCCCGAATTGCCAGTCAACAATAGACTTATTAAAATACTCTTACAGTTACATTACTACAGACATGAATGGTTCTAGGGCCTTAATACATGGTTTTCAAGTTCAGTTTTGTTTGTTATTCTAAATGTAGGGAATGGAGAGCATTGTCCAAAATATCAAGTGGACAGTGTTACCAGGGTTTCAAAGTGTATGCATAACGAATAGAATAAGAAGTGATATCACTGGCCTAGTACGCCTGGTCCGCCGCAGCGCAGCGCTGGCTCCGATCTGTGATGTAAGTTAGCATTGGCGCTTACGAGACTTAAAAACTTGCGACCTGTTTTACATGTTAAAACACCGCAAGATATCCTCATAGGCGCTAATAAGTTCGACTTCTACACTTACTTTACTGTGCCCAATTATAATTTAATAAGTCGTATCCTGTAATAGTCCAGTTTCGACAATAAGCGAAGACAGAGAGCAAGTTCAAAATGCAATTAGTTTTGCCAGCTATCGGTAAATTTAAAAAAAAAAAGAACGAAAAAATGAACCTCGCTATAAGAAAGGATTTCTTCACATTGTTACACATTTTACATTCCCTTAACAGACTTGCAACGCAGCCAAAAATAAAAAAAATAAAAAAAATAAACAGTACGAACGCAACTCGCGTAGGGCATTGACATTCAAAAGGAATATTACCTGAAATAAACAGGAACAATAAGAGAGAATATAATTTGCAGCGGAAAGTGAAACACATAATTCAAATTTTTAATAATAATAATAATAACACAATAATAACAAAACTGAGGAGTCATATTCTTTCTTTTAATTCTTACCTTCAGTTCGATACCTTAGAAAATTTCCTGGTAGATTTTGACATTTTCCCTGATCTCAGTTCCTTCCGGAGTTCCTTCATCTTGAAGTAGAAACGACACTTCATGTAGTGAAAGATCAGTTTTGGTACAGTCTCAATTGCATGTTGCTCATTACACCCCAAGCCTGAAGGGTTGAATTGTAATGTTCTCCATGTTCTCCAAGCAATCATAAAACAAGTCACCCCAGAAACCAGAGGGAGATGAGAGGTGGGCACTTATTGTCTCTTCTGCCTGAAGCAAGACATTAAATAATGCCTCTGAAGGGTGGCATAAATAGTTTTGTCCCACTTGAGAGCCATAGTCCCGTAAGTTTGTAAAGAGGGCAAAAGAATTAGTTGTTACTGCTGATGTCTTGATAACATCAACACAGGAAACACACTTCAGAATTCCGGGGGCCTGATGTACAATATAACCAGCTAAATTGTAAACCAAACATCTTTTAACACTACCAAGGGCACTGACGGTTGGATTTTCTCCCTGCACTGAAAGACTTTCACAACCACTTTCAAAAACAATCTTTTCCTCTAAACTGCCCAACACTGATGCTTTTATGTCCCTATTTTCCTTCTCAGTCTTCTTTGCTAGAATTCTGATCTGGTTGACATATGATATTAAGGAGCATTCTGTCTTTAGTTCACAAGATGTTAGGCCCCTTAAAACAACAATTATCATCATCATCATCACAATTCCCTTCTTTTGATAAAACATGTTTTACTGGAACATAAATAGATTGCAACATGTGTAAGTGCAAGAAATCAACTGTTGAAGGATGGTCATCACAGGTCAATGATCACATGATGCCAAAATGTCTCTCTAGTGGATCCTGATTAAATTTTCCTGTCAATACATAGTTTAAACCTTGACTCCAGTGTGCTCTGAATAGTAACTCTCAATGATTCTAATGTTCTGTTGGAAGCAAAAGTACTATCTGAATTATCTAGAATTACAGACATGTCTAGTAAAATTTTATGATGTTAAGAATCTTTTCTCAATGCAAATGATGGTGTGGTGGAATTTAAAGCATCGGCCATATCATTCAACATCTGCGTGAATCTTTCAGTCGCTTCACTCTCTTCAAAACCTGGAATGCAAGTTTCTCTAAAAAAAATTGCCATGCTAGTGCTAAATAACTGAAAGGCAAGTCGGGCATTCATCTGCTGGAAGGAGGTTGGATGTATATGTGATAAAGTCAATTTACTGCATGCCTTTACACCAGCGAGTTCTGATGAATTGTCAGTATTATACACAAGTTCATAAAAGTGATAGTCCACTGTGTCCGTATCAAACACGACAGCACGCTTGTCATGGAAGTGGTTGCGTATACATTTTAAAATATGTACTGCGTCTGAAAAAGCCCATACTTTCCTACTTCCATCAACAGGGTTAGAGAAACAACACTTAACATATCCTTTCTTTCCTGATATTTGTAAATGCCTCCAGGCCTGTTTGTTTGATTGGCTGCCATCACATGTGAACCCTACCACTTTACACCCTGCCTGTTCAAGTTGGATTATAATTTGTACTAATAATTTAGCCAAAAGCTCTCCAGGAGTAGCATTTTTACCAGCAAAGACAGCAACTGGTTGTACCCAACCGCGTAAGAGAGGTACAAACATAAAAACAAGGGCATGGTCAGCCAACAGATTACACTGGTCTTTAGGTGTTACATTACCGAAGTCCACAAATCCATCTACACTGACCGGCAAAAAAAGTGGAACAGTTAAAAAAGTAATATAAATAGTATAAAACTAGCCATGAAAAAGATTTAATCACATTCTAAATGCTTTTCATGCATAAGAACAAACATCTGAAACATCCGAAAATAGAAATTGATAATGTGACATTTCTTAGGGTGGTTTATTACCACCAATTACCCCCAATCTTCGATGAGCCTATCTTAATGGTTTTATGGCGGGAAGCGCACTGTAAGCGTTTAAGGTTTATGAGTGTTGCCGCTCGCTTATTGTTGTTCTAGGGATAACAACTGGCATTTGTTGAACACTTGTGAACCATTGTCATACATTTTAGCAAGTTATCCATTTGCAGCTCACACTAAAACATGCCTCTTAGCTGTGAAAAAGCTGCACAGGCAGTTGCATTGGTGGAGGATGGCCGCAGCTTCCGTTATGTTACTGAGGTCATTGGATCATCTCTCGGTAGCATACATCGTGCAGTGCAACGTTACAGAGAGCTCCAAACATACGACAGGAGATGAGGCTCAGACGTAGAAGAAGCACAAGTGCCAGGGATGACAGATTTCTCACCCTCCAAGTTCTGCGTGATCGGCATACCACAGCAGTCCAGGCACGAAATCAACTGCAAAATGTCAGAACTGTGAGAGTGAGTGAGCGAACAGTAAGAAGAAGGTTTGAAGAAGCTCATCTTTCGTCCAGGAGACCTGCACGTGGACCCGCACTCGAACGACATCACAGAGAGGCGCGTCTTTGCTTTTCAAGGCAGCATCTGGGGTGGACCCACGAGCAGTGGGCCTCTGTTCTCTTCACTGACGAGAGTCGCTTTAACCTTAGATCTCCTGATGGAAGAGAAAGAGTGTGGAGAAGGCGCGGGGAGAGGTACAGCCCTGTTGCTTTCTCCTCCAGGACTCCATTTGGAGGTGGCTCGGTTATGGTGTGGGGTGGCATCAACGTTATGGCCCGCACTGAGTTGGTGTGCATCGATCACGGGACGCTCAATTCCCAAAGGTACATCGAAGAGATCCTGATGAACCATGTGATGCCCTTTGCGCCTTTCATTGGTCAGAATTTCATGCTGATGCAGGATAATGCCCGCCCTCATACTGCTCGCTGTGTTGTACAATATCTGCAGGAAGTGGAGATTCAAACACTGGACTCGCCAGCTCGTAGTCCTGATTTGAACCCCATCGAACATGTATGGGATACGCTTGGAAGGAACGTCAGACAGCGTGACCACACCACCTTGGCACAACTGAGAACATCGCTGCTGGAGGAATGGGATCGCATCCCGGCAGATGCCATTCGACGAGTTGGGAACAGTATGCCTGAGCGTTTACAAGCTGTCATAGACGCTAAAGGTGGAAACACCCATTTTTAGTGACCAGTGTTCTCGTGCAGTGTAGTGCAAACATTAACGCTGATTTGTGTGGTAATACGTTTGATAAACACCAGCCCAAAAGAGTGTTGGTACCAAAAAATAGAAAATTGTAAGATTTGCAAAATGTAACGAAATTTTTGAGTTAAAGCGTGTTGTAAAACATGTTTCGGTATTTTCTGTTGCCAACCATCTAAAATGTACATGAATAATGCAAATATTGGAAAACCGATACATTTTAGAGGAATAAATTAAGAAATTACATAAAAAATTAAAGTGTTCCACTTTTTTTGCCGGTCAGTATATGAACAAAGAGCACCCATTAAATTGTACATCTTCTCTTAGTTTCACCTCATCAAAAATGACAATCCCTGTCTTTTTATTCTCATCCCTTTCTTCACTGAAGTAGTCTTTAATGGCATCAAGAGCATTTTTATTTACACCATATGAGCATTTTAAACCCTTTAACAACCTCCTTAAATGCACCTTAGATGGAAGGGGCAGCAAACCATGTTTCAGGCAATGTCTATAACCCTTGGGTGATTTTATGTGTAGCAAAAAACTATCTAAAAGAAACTCACTGTCGTCATACCTCATACCTTTGGGGTTCTTTTCCTGACACTTTTGCAACATAGTGTCCACAATAACTTTTTGTTTCCTAGATAGCCCTTCTTTACACTGACAGGCACCTTGTCCTGAAAGTCTGTGTTTCATCCTACCAAGTTCACTTTGCAGAACAGAAACTTTAGCCCTCTCTAACTTAATCGTTTTGTTTGCCCTAGCCAACTTCCGTTTTAAGTTCCTTAATTGTTGTTTTAGTCCTAACACTTCAGATTGAGAATCGTCGGATTTAGGCATGTTGGAAAACTGGATATTGCTGTTGTCACAAGCGGATTCAGAATCAAATTTCGAACATTTGGGGGGTGTCTTTGCCAGAAGATTATCTGACGATTTTGATTTTTGGGGAGATTTCCTTCGAGTTACAGTACTGGACAAATACTTAGGCAAATTAGGAAATATATGTGGAACAGAATAGTCTTTCAATCGCCAGTTGGTTCTTGGGAGAAGTACTTCCCTTCTATCACAAATTTGTCAAATTTAACAATTAAATCTTCTGAAAAGTGAGCATCACAGATGTAGGACTTTTCAGTAAGTTCCCTATCCTTCCTTGGTATGGCCCCTTTCCACTTGATAAAACGTTCCTTATCTTTAGGGGGTTTGAAAAACCGTCTTACCTCTTTACAGTCCCCTGCATCCTGGTACAAAACAACAAGGCATCTTCACTACTCACATTAAGCACTCATGAAAATGTAAGGGCTAAACTGCTGTTTACTTGCATTAAATAACAATAAAATTAACACACGAAGATAACCTCAACACACGACAAGAAATTAAATTCCCTTTCAGTTAATGCTTCCTACAATAGCATTTCAGGTATTAATACTATGAGATAATAGTGTAAGCACTTGTATATCAATAAAAGTTTGTACAGAACACCACCAAAACACTCCGACCGATTAAATACTTAATATATCGCACATAAACACATAAACATACGTGGAAACCAACAAGCTCAAATGGACTGAAACGCTGCGTAGCGGCGAGTGCCAACCCGATCCGTATTCATTACGTGCTACTGAGGGAGAAGAGATCATCATCATCATCTTGTACAGTTTCCAGCCCCAGGCTGAGTCTGTTTGGAACATAAGCCTCGCCACTTAGTTCTTTCTTCCCACCACCTCTCCGCTGTCACTCTGGTCCAGTCCTCGCCTCTCTTCTTGACACATTCCTCCACTCCTTTCAGCCATCTATCTCTTGGTCTTCCCCTTGGTCGTTTCTTCTGTATCTGCATCTCATGTATCCTCTTGGGAATCTTCTTCTCATCCATTCTCTTTAAGTGTCCATACCACCTCAGTCTTGATATCTCAATCCTACCTTGCAAGGGCTCCTCTTTCACCATTTCCCTGACCTTTTCATTCCTCACCCTGTCTCTTCTTGTTACTCCGATCCTACTTCGCAGGAACTTCATTTCACCTGCCTGTATTCTGCTTATGTCTCTTTTAGTTTAATCAGTTGAAACTTTCCGTCAAATCAATACAAAATATTTTGCGCTATTATTGCGCTAAGTATTTGTATTGATTTGACGGAAAGTTTCAACTGATTAAACTATTTATATACGTCAATACGGACCAGAAATGGCAACTAGTATTCCCATTATGTCTCTTTTCTTCATTGTCCACGTTTCTGAAGCATAGGTCAGTATCGGGATATAGTAGCTTCTGTATAACACTTCCTTGCTTTTTTGTGGGACATCTTTATTCCACACTAAGCTCCTAATGCTTCTCAGAAATGCTTCTGCCTGTCTGCCACGTTCCGTAATCTCTCTGTCATTTCTCCCATTTTCCTCCACTATACTTCCCAAGTACTTGAGACTTTCCACCTTCTTCAGCTGTCCACCTCCAAGTGTTATCCCACTCATTGGTCTGTCCTTTTTCCTGGTCGTTAACAGGATCTCACATTTACTGATGTTGAACTTCCATCCGTACTCTCCCACTGTTTCTTCCCAAGCCTTCAGTTGCTCCTGAATTTCCTCCTCCTTGTTTCCCCAGACCATGAGATCATCTGCAAACACCATTGCTTTCATCTTATCTTCTCCTATCTTTCCTGCTATCCGTGTCATTACCTCGTCCATAACCACAATAAAGAGAAGGGGTGACAGTGCACTACCCTGTTTCAGGCCACTTATTTGTCTGAACCAGTCTGTTCTTTCCCCTCCAACTTTCACACAACTCACACTTCCACAATACATCTCCTTCACTCTGCCTAGTCTCTTTTTCCACTCCCATGTTTTCCATTGCTTTCCAAACCTTCTCCCTACACACACTATCATAGGCCTTTTCGATGTCCAGGAAGGCCATCAGCAGATCCTCTCCAAATTCGTAGTGGTGTTCCTGGAGCTGTCTCACTGAAAATATGAGATCCACTGTTGATCTCCCAGGTCTGAATCCATACTGCTCCTCTCTCAATTTTCTCTCCACTTTGGCTCGTATTCTACTTTCTAATATCTTTTCATATATCTTGGCACAGTGAGGTATGAGTGTGACTCCCCTGTAATTTCTGCACTCCTTTCTGCTTCCTTTCTTAAATATTGGGACAATTAATCCTTTCTTCCAATCTTCTGGGGTCTTTTTCTCCTTCCATATCACCCTCATCACACGGTACAGCCACTGTTTCCCAACCTCCCCTGCTGCCTTCACCATTTCAACACTCACTTCATCCACACCTGGTGCCCTTCCTCCTTTCATCTTGTCTATAGCCATTTCCAGTTCTCTCCAAGTCAGGTCCTTTTCCATTCCTGTGTTGTCTTCTCCATCTTCCAATACATTGTCTTCCTCCCTATGACCATTTGGATTCAGCAAATCCTCAAAGTACTCTTTCCACACTGTCTTGAGTGCCTCTTTGTTGTGTACCTCATTTCCGCTTTTGTCCATCATTACCACATCCTCTCGCAGACCTCTTCTCTTACTTTTGACCATCCCATAAAGTACTTTCTTATTTCCTCTGCTGTCTTCCTCCATCATCTCTGTCCACTTTACCATCCACTTCTTCCTCTCCTCTGCGCCAATCTTGTTTGCTTCTTTCTTCTTTATCTTATAATCTTCCCTTGTCAGATCAGTTCTTTCCTGGAACCACACTCTGAAAGCCTTGTTCTTCCTTCCCACAGCTTCTTTTACTCTCTCATTCCACCATGGTGTCTCTTTACACCGCTTTCTGTTGCTTGTTCTTCCACATACTGCCACTGTAGCTTCCACCATTGTGTTTTTGAATTGCTTCCATTCCTCTTCCCCTGTTTTAGGATTGTCTGTTGGCATCCTTTCCCTTATTATCTTCTGGAATTCTTCCTCGACTTCCTTTTCCTTGAGTTTCCATACTTTGATTCTCCTTTCCTGGTACTCTGTCCTCTTGCTATCCTTAACAACTCCCAAGTTCATTACAAGTATTCTGTGGTCGCTATCTAAGGCCTCTGATGGTATTACCTTTATATCTCTGACACTTCTCTTCATTTCCCAGTCGTACAGCATGTAATCTACCAAAGATTTCTTTGTTAAATCACTGCTGTACCACGTTACCTTGTGGCTTTCTTTCTTCCGGAACCAGGAGTTGCCCACCACTAAACCGTTTCTCTTGCAAAAATCCAGCAACTTTCTCCCTTCTTCATTCCTGCTACCCCATCCTTCTGCTCCCAATACATTTTCATATCCTTGCCTTTCACTTCCTACATGTGCATTCAAATCTCCCATGACAATGATGCTCTGCCCATTCAACTGCTGTTGTAGCTCCTCCTCAAAGTCTTCCTTCTCTTGAGCTGTACATCCAACTTGAGGGGCATACACCTGGGCTATCTCCAGGCTTCTTCCCTTTACATTTACTCTGATCTTCATGATCCTGTCACTTATTCCCTTTACCTCTTCCTTCATTCCATCTCTCACAACTACTCCTACTCCGCTGCTCCTTCCTTCACTGTTCCCACTCCAGTACAACCGGTACCCTTTCCTCAGTTCTCTGCGACCTTCTCCTTTCCATCTTGTTTCTGCCAAGCCCAGTACATCCAGTTTTCTTCTCTCCATCACATCTACAATCTCCTCCACTTTTCCTGTCAGTGTCTGTATGTTTAATGTCCCAACTCGTAGTCCATTAGCATATCCGGGTCGTCGTCGTTTGCATCCGTCCTTTCCGAGGCCTGTTCCTGGTTTGAAAGCAAATATGATATCCACTACTGGCTTGCTAAGCCTATCGTAGCTTCACCAGAGCCCCGTCAGCCGTCACTTTTCAGGGTTCCCATAGAGCCTTCACAGCTACCGTAGCGGTCCCGGGGCACACAAAGTCCCCACTGTACTTCACCCCTACAGGCAATCCCCTACTTCATGCCGTTGCCCGTCTCCCACCACGTGGAGGAGGGGTTGGACTTGTGGGACTTGTGGGAGAAGAGATCACACTTCTTATTCTATTCGTTATGGTGTATGTATAATTTGGTGCAATTAGGAGGAACGGTGTAGATTTGTGATAAAGGGCCTAAATGCAGGAAATGGAGTGATCTGTCCGAAATTTTAAGTAGACAGTGTCACCAGCAGGGTTCCAAAGGGTAAGTGTACAAAATGTGATTCAAATCGGTGAAACGGTGTAGATATAAAAAGGCTGTTCTTTCTTTTTATCTTGTGGTTGGTACTAAGTTAGACGACTGTCTGGACGAATCCATTGGTCGCTACTAGGTTAGACGACTATCTGGACGAAAATTACCGCTTGTACAGGGTGCGGCAGAAACGATGGCCCATTTTAAATAGCGTGCCATTGTTGGACACGGCTGCGTCAAGTGTTGATGGTCGTACCAGTGAGACATGCAGTTTAAAACAGTCCCAGTCAGACAGCTGGTCACACGAACATCGTGCATTTGAAGCGTTCTTTAAAAGTGGTGATAGTGTCACACGAACGCAACATTCGTTTAGACAACATTTCGACTTCAGTCGAAAAGATAAAGTTCCAACCTGTAAGACAAATACGAGATGGGTCCGGCAGTTTAGAACAGCATCTGTAAGAAACAAGACGCCCCCTGGCAGACGTCGTACGGTTCGCACCCCAAATAACATTGCAAGAGTAACAGCTTCGTGCAGAACAATGGTAGACACCTGAAGGACATCATTTATAAAAAGTGAGATGTGTCAACAATTGTAAGAAGTGTTCTTTCGAACAGTGTACATTAATAATGTGTAGTTGTATTTCTTCATGCTAAAATAAAATGTGTAAAACGGCTCATTGTTTCTGCCGCGCCCTATACAACAAGCAAGGGGGTATGGGGCATAAGCTCAAGGTTAGGTTTGAATTTGTATGTAACGCCTTATTAACACACAAAATTTAACATGTATGCATTTAGTATCAAGGGAAATCTTGTAGTGTGATGTATCGCAATTTATACAGTAGCACTGAATGAAACACGAACGTACAGCAACATTTTCTACAGTACTGTACATAAATTAGCCAAAATACCTTATCCCATGATGAAAATTAAATCAAGAAATGATTTAGTAATAGATGTTTACTCCTCCGCTGACCATAACTCATCCGCCATCCCCCTTTTATAATTAAGACTTATTATAGGTAAAAGTCCAGCAGTGCCCGCCATTCATTCATTCATTCCATTCCTGACCCGGTCGGAGACTGGAAGCAGGCTGTGGATTTTTTCAGTGCCCGCCATTCTGTGTGTGAATTATCAAGACAGCATTGCCAACCCTGCGCTTATGGTCTGTCTGTTAGGTAGTCAGCCCGAAGGCTGGTTAGATCCTCAAAAAGTACCGTCGTTACGTTATGTGAGTAGATACCCACAAAAACCCAAGGCAGCGCTATTTTGAGGCGTTCTAGGCAAGAAGAGGAGTGAGGTAGTTTGCCATTGCTTTCCACACTGAGTCAGAACAGTAGTCCTAACTCTATGAGTTGAACATTTCACAGCATTCACAGGCACTGACTGTGCCCCGAATGCCATTACTAAGCACCACCCATACCTCAGTAGCTTCCATATAATCACAGCCATGAGTGAGACTGAGACATCGGTGAAAAGCCACCTTTTACTCTAGCCTGTGCCAACTGACAAATGCAAAAGTACTGTATTCATCAAGAGATGGCGAACAAACAAAGTAGCGCCCAGCTCATTTGCAAGGCTGCACCTCAACCCGACCACTCTAACCTTCATTTTGTCCAATCCAATGGTTTTTGACAATTGGTTACAGCCTAACACGTCCAATCCAATGGTTTTTGACAATTGTTACAGCCTAACGCATCCAGATCAATGTTTTTTTGTAAACAGTGATTATGTATCCGACATGTTGGCAACAATGTGTGCGCCTCGGTGTGTATCGTCGAGAGCGCCTTATTGACAGTTCAACGACATTCAAGCGCTGTAGGAATATGGCTGCTGTTGTTAAAAGGGCATTAAATAAAAACAAATATGTAACTAACGTAATTTAGCACATATTTCATGTGCAGTACAGTAGGCCTAGTACCCAAAGTTACTAATTTCAATAAGTAATGTCTGTTGCCCAGGAGATGAAACTACGAAATAAGGTAAGTTATGTAAAAGTGGTGTTCTGGTCTCATTCAGTATTAATGATTTATACTACTCCCCAGATATCAGCAATCATTGATCATGTTTTTCATTTAACACTTGCCCTTAATCTACTAATGAATGGAAGGAGCCTAATTTTGCAAAACAGCATGTATTCACCAGGAATGCAGTCCATGGTTTCTACTACAGAATTTGTGGCCAAAGTGAGTTTCACAAGAAATGAGCTCAGTGCTTTTGCACACTTTGTAGATAGCATTGTCAACAATATCATACACTAGTTTGTCAAGCAAGGACCATTTATAGGCATATTATGCATATAGACCTAACAGGAACTTTACCTAACCTCTTGTTTAGTTATTGAGGTTTTAAGGGGCGGAATAGCGAGGTCATCTGCCCCTAACCTTTTGTTTACTGTGCACAGCCAATAAATCATGTTAAAATCATCTTAAAAAGGGCCCAAATCAACGATCTTGAAATAAATCTTCAGAAAACGGTAGCAATGATATTCAGAAAGGGCGGAAGAACTGCCAAAGATGACATTCTTTACCTCAGAGATGAACCTTTGCTTCAAACCAGTCATTACAAATATCTAGGAATTACTTTGCAAATACAAGGGAAATTATTTACACGTCACATCAAAGATAAAATGATCTGTGCTGTCAGATCAATGAACGACATTAGTCATCTCAGGGATATGTCCCTGCAATCGGCACTGAGACTCTTTAAAGCAAAAGTTACACCAATTGCAACGTATGGATTGGATATAATATGGGTCAATTTAAGCAAAAATAACCTGAGAGACTTAGAGAAAGTGAAAGCCTTATTCTTAAAAAGACTGCTTTGTTTGTCAAAATTCACCCCATCGAGACTGGCGTATGAACTAGCGGGGGAACCTTTCTTTATAGAAGAACTCCGACTGGTTCACCAACTACCATCCACAAGACAATACAACGATTTGCTACAAGAACTACTTGCAAAAAAGAAGGATATCCCAATTGATTTCTACTCCACTACGGCCATGACGTCAACAGAATGGAAGGGCACTGCCTATGATTTGAGACACACAGTGACCCGATTCGCGGTGCACGGTTTTCACCACAGGATTTGTGAGACTGAGGTGTTTCATGTGCCCAGATCAAAGTGCATTTGTAAATTGTGTCAAAAGTCATGCGATACTTACCACGCTCTCGTGTGTAGTAAAAGGTTGTCATCGCTTACAGAATTTTGTAAATAATTAATGTAATGCACATTGTGCGCACTTATCCTTAATAAATAAAAAACCAAGAGATAACGGATACCTGACACAGATCTGCTACGACCACACTCAAAGACGAAATAGATTTATTTTTCTAACTTACCCGAAGTGCCGAAATGTCATTCGGGAAGCCATGTATAATCAAAACCATTTCCCTGAACAGAAAGAAAGAAATATGAAAGCAAATACATAACAATATCGCTGGCAAAACAACTTGACAGACCCATATTCTTTGGACAGACTCAAAAGGCCAAACAACATGCAAGTACTTTACCAAGGTCCTCTACTGCTGGTTCGCCAGGCTCCTCCAGCCTTTTTCCCTTTATTATGTTGCTGTATTCGTCTATTAGGATTCACAGTAAAGCCAATGTATGTTCTGCCCTTATATTTAGGATTCGTACAATACAATAAATAAACACCATAGAAATTTTCAATAATATCTCCGCCGGGCATCGTTGAATAACGTCCACTTCAACAAGCACGTCATATCCAGACTAATCGGTGTATTTTTTTTACAAAATATTAAAGAGGGCGTAGTTAAGACATTTAATTTTTCTAAAATTGACTGTCCCGCAAATATGACAGAAAAGCAGCTCCCATGCTTCGAGCATCCATGCAAAAACAAAACACAATAATGTTGATGCCAAATCACGCCAGTGTTGCCAGTGGTTGAAACTTAGATCGCAGGCTTACCTCCGATTTCCGCCTCATAAGCCGTACACTATATTTTATGACGTCATAGCCTTCCGGTCATTAGAGAGCTCGCTACCCAGCGCTGCAATCAATCAATCAATATTTATTGTCATTTAACAACTTATCGTTGTATTAGACTACGTCACATTGTTAAAAATACATTTTCAATTTACAATAAAATCACAAAGTTATGTATAATATATTACAAGTATTATTACCAGCTTACTGAATTCTATAAAATAAAATAAGAATAAAATAACACGAATACAGTAAGAAGAAGTTGATCTTCTATAGTCCATCTGGGTAGAGTGTAATTTTCTTTTCAAATTCGACCAAAGTGTAAATACTGCTGTTAATGAGCCATCGCTTAATGGAAGTTTTGAAAATGTTTATAGACTCCTGCTGTGGTTGTGTTGGTAGTTTGTTGAAGATTTTAATTCCATAGTATTTGTAGTGTTCTTGTGTTTTCTTTAACCTGACATGAGGTGTATCTAACTGGTTTCTTATTCTTATGGTGTGTGAATGCACATCCCTTCCATTTTTATATACACTGAGATTTCTTTAATATACACTAAGCTATGGAATATGTATATTGATGTAAGAGTCATAATTCCAAGTTCTTGGAAGTGATTTCTGCAGGATTCTGTACTAGGCTTGCCTTGTAGACATCTTATTGCCTTCTTCTGCCATCTGAAAACATCTTGTGCCCCTGTTGAGTTTCCCCACAATATTATACCATAAGCTAAATGTGAATGGAAAAATGCATAGTATGCGAGAATCATCTGATTAGCACTAACTGATTGTTTGAGTCTTCGCAATAAAAATAAGACTCGTGCTAATTTTGTACATAATTTGTGTGTGTGAATGTCCCAGTTTAATTTAGAGTCTAAATGGATTCCCAACAACTTAACAGAGCTACATTCATGACTACTTGAAGCCAATTTGACTAAGTGAAAATAGATTTCTTCTGTTTTGTTACTGTTTAGAAATAGTTTGTTTACCTTTAGCCAAGAATTTGATTCACCTAATAACTTGTTTCTTTTCTCTTCAAGGCAAGTTAGGTCTCTATCACTTGTTATTACAGTAATGTCATCAGCATACAGTATTGACTTGGCATTTATATTACTAACAATGTCGTTTATATAGACCAGGAAGAAAAAGGCTCCAATGACTGAACCTTGGGCTACACCTGTATTTACAATGAGCGGAGCAGATTTTTGGTTGTCTGTTACAACTATTTGCCTTCTCTTGTGGAGATAGGAGGTAATTAATGATAATTCACAATCTTTGACTCCATAATAGTGAAGTTTTTGTATTAATATATCATGATCCACAGAATCGAAAGCTTTACTTCGGTCTAAGAGCGTGACAGATGTAATAAGTTGAGATTCAAATCCAGCAATCACTTCATCAACAACAGCTTCAACAGCTTGAACCGTTGACTTACCAGTTCTGAAACCAAATTGGGTACTATTAAACAACTTGTGCTCCTCAAAGAATGCTGATAATTGTTCTTTCATACACTGTTCTATTATTTTGGAAATAATTGGGACAATTGAGATTGGCCTATAGTTACTGGGGTCCACCATATCTCCATTTTTATGGACTGGAATTGTGATTGTGATTTTCAGACACTCTGCAAAAACTCCAGTAGTAAATATCCAGTTTATTAGATAAGTTAAAGGTAATACTATGATGTCTATTATTTGTTTTAGAATAAAATTCGACATTCCATAATAATCCTCACATTTTGAATTGTTTAGTTCTGAAACTATTTTTAGAACCTTCTCATATGTTATTTGTCTCCATCTGAAGGATAGTGTGGGATTTTCATCTACCTTATGGTTTTCCAATTTCTCCATAAACTTTGTATGATGATTTTCATATTCCAAACTTTTGACCATATTTTTAACAGAATTTATAAAATATTCATATAACACATTTGGCGTTATTGGTGTAGAGTCCTTACTTTTATTTTTACCCAGTTCCTTGTTTATGATTAACCAGGCAGCTTTACATTTATTCTTTGCATTATTAATGAACTCATCATTCGCTCTCTTTTTTGCTGCTTTAATTTCCCCCCGATATATTTTTTTAATGTGATTATAGTTTTCTATATCCTGTGGGTCTCCTTTCTTTGCTTAGTGTAATACATGATCTTTAGCTTCCTAATAACATCAAGGTAAGGCATATACCATTTGGTATTATTTTTACTTTGATTTTGATCAGGACTGTTAATTATTTTTTTCTTAATTGGGCAGCATTTATTTAAGGAAGTATGTATTATATTCATAAACTTATCAGTTGCTTCAGAAACATTGTTATAGCTCACAATTATGTTTTCCAAATTCCTGCTGGTCAACTCGTGCCTTAATCTGAGAAAGTTATTGTCGCTCAACATCCTAATATACTTGACTTGCCTATTTTCTGGGAAGTGTCCTATATCAATTTGAAATGTTAGCCAGAGGCCACTATGGTCAGACAAGAGAGGTTTTGTAATACCAAAATTATAACCATTTGTTGGCACATTAGTAATAACCAGGGCCGGTCTTAGGGGTGTGTGACATGTGCGGTCGCACAGGGCGCCAACGGTTTGGGGGGGCACCAAAGGCGTCCCCCAAAGATAGGCAAATTTCGATTTATTTGCTATTGAACAAATGGCAAGATAGGTAAATGCGAGTTCGTCAAACAAATATGGAAATCAGGTTTTTTTAATAGTTCAACCGGTGTTATCTCTCACGACTGAAAACCCTACGCACACCTTAGACCGTGACGGACCGAAGTTAAACTCAGTGAAATAGTGATTAGCAAACACTATATCTTTCTCTCCCTTGCCTTGCCTTTTCACTATCGCGGAAACGCAACCCGGCTCGTCTCCTGGGCCCGGGACCAACCAAATCGCCCTTCGGCAGCGCTCGGGCATTTTCGTGATATTTCGGTTCAGTTCGCTGTTGTAGCAGAGCTGCAGCAAGGCGAAATAGTGAGAAAGAAACATGGAAAGAAAGCGAGGAAGGCAGGGAGAGAGGGGAGTTAGGTTGGAGAAAGGGGTGTGGGTGTGGCACGAGTTGAAGACAGAGGCAAAGAAAGAGAAATCATAACAAACGACACGTGTGGCTGGGCGAAGTCGACCCGTCGTAGATGGCAGGACGTATTAGCACAATACACGGGAGTGTTATGGCCCTTGTTAATTGTCGTTCATTCGAGTGCGTGGTGCGGATGGTGTAAAGTCGGGGCGAAGAACGAGAAACCCTACAACAATGGTCTTCTCCGATAAAGCTAGTTGAGCTGCAAACAAAAAACGAAGGTTGCGGCATGCGGAAGAAGACAAGAAGGCAGCCGAAGCTTTTACAAAATTCGTCCGATCTTCAACATCAATAGACGGGTGATCTTCTCAAACAAATCCTACTGATCAGTCCAATAATTTACCCGTGAAAGTTGCAGAGCAACATGAAGATATATATTTTAATCTCAACAAGAATATTTTCTTACTCTCATAAGAGCGTGTTAAACTGTATCTTTTCCTTAAAGCACATTCTACATTGGTCGTGGTCTAGGTCATAGTCGTAAGGTCGCAACGACTGATTTAAGCCCTGCTTGTGCTGATAACGCTAAGTAAACGCAGACCGCTATGTTATTTACCTTCTCAAGTGTACTATTTTAGATCTATTCGGTAATTCTTGTTTAAGAAATCATAAAAACAAAGTAAAATTACGTTTTTAGACCGATCCTTAAAATTGGAAACAGTTCCCTTATTACCACTAAAACCTCCAATGCAGAATGGGCTTAATAATCCGTGTAGGCAGAAATACGTTTTGACTTGGTGCCGGCCTGATTGTTGATCTCTTTTTAGGTGCGGTGACGGGTGCGAGCACCTTAATATGAATTGGCTCTGACTGTGGCACTGCTGGTGGTGGGGATGGTGTTGGATCTTGTGACAGGGGTGAAGGCGGGAATGATTCGAAGGAACCTTTCGACTCTGGTGATTGACATAAAGTCGAAAGTGGTGAACGTGGTAGTTGTGGTGCTGATTTAACTTGTGTCGGTGAAGCCGGTGATGGTTCTGGTGTCGGTACTGGTGCTGGGAATGGATTATGCATTGTGCCCTTCATTAGTGATAGCAGCCAACTTCAAGACCCTGCCTATTAGCCTCCGGTCCGAAGCACGGAATGTACCGATAAAATTATCGTTGAAGGGCCAGTTAAAATAAAAGATCGGAATTTTTAAAATGATGCTGGATGTGGCCGTCATTTTACTATGTTTCATTGTTATCGCGAGTTGTGGAATGGCGAAAAAGTACTAGTACGTTGGCTCCAACATTCTGACTCTCTAAAAAAAATATTTTGCTTTTGTTGTAAACTCTTCGACAGAAAGTCCACAGCAGCTTCTCGTCACTTCGGGATTCTGTGACTGGACACATCTTTCGCAAGCCTTAGAGTCTCATGAAAGATCCCCTCCTCATTTTAAATGTTCTCAATTATGGGCCGAAACAGAGTTGCGTTTATCCTCGAAAAAGGGCGTTGATGATGCTAATCAACTAATTATGTGTGCTGAGGTAGAACATTGGTGCTCCGTACTCGAACGATTGTTATCGCTTCGGGTGAACGTAGCTTTTCAAAATTGAAGTTGATTAAAACCTACCTGCTTGCTACAATGGGCCAAGAGAGACTGTCAAAACTGGCTTTAATTTCAATAGAGAACGATATTGCGCGTTCACTCGATTTAGCCCAGTTACTAAAACAGTTTGCTTCAGTCAAAGCACGGAAAGCTCCCTTCTCATAAGGTTTTGGGTTTTAGTGTGTTTTCTCCTGTGTGTCGTAGTCGTTTGAATTAGTAAAGCTTGATTCCTGTAAGTGTATTTTTCCACTGATGCTGTTATGTTGACACTTTGCATCACAACTGAAAAAATAGTTATTGTAATATGTTACGCCTCACCTATTAGATAATAAAATCCAGAGTTTTTGCATCATGCGAACGTACAGCCGATATTTGGTATGTCACCTTGACTATCCCCTTACTACAATGCAAGTAAAGCATGTTCAAGTGATATAGTAATTGGGTAAATGTACTCTAGGTTCATTTTATTTAATTTCATCCGATAACTCTGTGCCTTGCCTTTGCCTACATTTTCTACTTTATATTTTCATGATTCCTCTTTATGATACCGCATAATTTTTGCCAGAGTTAGGCAACCCGCCTCGCTTAGAGGGGCGCAAAATCGAATTTCGCACAGAGCACTGAAACCCCTAAGACCGGCCCTGGTAATAATGTTATCTAAACAAACTTATTTCTAGTTGGTTGGTTATTGATCAGATAAAAATCAAAAGATTTTAAAATGTTACAGAATTGTTTCTTTGCCAGTGATTCAATTAATACATTTATGTTAATATCCCCTAAACAATATACACACATCAAAAAAAGTTTTGCATCACCTCGGTTCCAAGAGTTCCGGAACCTTTAAATACAAAGGGAATAGAGATCAACACAAACAACATTTCAGCTCGTTTTATTGCTCATGAGACCCACACATTGCATGTTGTACCATCATACAGCTAGACTTTCAGCATTTGTGGTCCAGATTGCAGTACACACCACTACCTCTAATACCCAGTAGCACGTCCTCTTGCATTGATGCATGCCTGTATTCGTCGTGGCATACTATCCACAAGTTCATCAAGACACTGTTGGTCCAAATTGTCCCACTCCTCAACGACAATTCGGCGTAAATCTCTCAGAGTGGTTGGTGGGTCAAGACGTCCATAAACAGCCCTTTTCAACATATCCCAGGCATGTTCGATAGGGTTCATGTCTGGCGAACATGCTGGCCACTGTAGTCGAGCGATGTCGTTATCTTGAAGGAACGCATTCACAAGATGTGCACGATGAGGTCGAGAATTGTCGTCCATGAAGACAAATGCCTCTCCAATATTCTGCCGATATGGTTGCACTATGGGTCGGAGGATGTCATTCAGGTATCGTAAAGCCGTTTCGGAGCCTTCCATGACCACCAGTGGCGTACGTCGGCCCCACATAATGCCACCCCAAAACATCAGGGAACCACCACCTTGCTGCACTCGCTGGACAGTGTGTCTAAGACGTTCAGCCTGACCAGGGTGCCTCCAAACACGTCTCCGACGATTGTCTGGTTGAAGGCATATGCGACACTCATCGGTGAAGAGAACGTGATGCCAATTCCGTGGGGTCCATTCAGCATGTTGTTGGGCCCATCTGTACCGCGCTGCATGGTGTCGGGGTTGCAAAGCTGGACCTCGCCATGGACGTCGGGAGTGAAGTTGCGCATCATGCAGCCTATTGCGCACAGTTTGAGTTGAAACACGACGTCCTGTGGCTGAACGAAACGCATTATTCAACATGGTGGCATTGCTGTCAGGGTTCCTCCGAGCGGCAATCCGTAAGTAGCGGTCATCCACTACAGTAGTAGCCCTTGGGCGGCCTGAGCGAGGCCTGTCATCGACAGTTCCTGTATCTCTGTACCTCCTCCATGTCCGAACAACATCGCTTTGGTTCACTCTGAGACGCCTGGAAACTTCCCTTGTTGAGAGCCCTTCTTGACACAAAGTAACAATGCGGACGCGATCGAACTGCGGTATTGACCTTCTAGGCATGGTAGAACTACAGACAACATGAGCAGCGTACCTTCGTCCTGGTGGAATGACTGGAACTGATCGGCTGTCGTACCCCCTCCGTCTAATAGGCCCTGCTCATGCATGGTTGTTTACATCTTTGAGCAGTTTTAGTGACATCTATGAACAGTCAAAGGGACTGTATCTTGGATACAATATACACAGTCAACGTCTATATGCCGGAGATCTGGGAACCGAGGTGATGCAAAACTTTTTTTGATGTGTGTATTTTATACTTTTGGAATTTTGCTAAGTAACAAGCAAACCTTTCCCATATGTTTATGAAGGCCTGGACATCCGAATCAGGTGTTCGATATATAGAAATAATAATAAATTTAGCTCTTGTAAACTTTACCCCAGCTACTTCAAAGAGCTGTTCTATACAGAAATCATTTAAATCCATTATTATACTGTCCATGTTTGTAGTTACTTTCTTGAATATAGCAACATCCCCGTTTGATTTATTTTTTCTACAAAAGCTAGTCATTACCTTATACCCTGATGGAATATAAAGACCAACCTCTTCCTTCACAAGCCAATGTTCATTTACACACAAGATATCTATTGAAAGGGAATTGAGTAAGATTTCTAGTTCACCTAACTTATTTCTCATAGATTGTAAATTGATATGAAATATATTAAGCTCCTTCAAAACTTGTGAAGATAGCTCATCAGATTTGTTTTCAGTGATATTTACATCTTTAGTACGTTCATTCAAAATTACTAATTAGTCTGTAACATTATTTTCAACTCAGATCTTTGTACAAGGTTTCTGGTTTAAGGATCCGCGTTTCCTAGCACGTTTCCCTGCAAAGGCCAGGTAAGAGGTATAGCTTTTCTCAATTTTGAGACATCGCTAATCTCCCTCCTGATAATGCAAGCAATTTCCCTTCCTAGTGCTTCTTTCCCTTTGTGGTTAAGTTGCAAGCCATGCTTAGTAAACATTTCTCTACTAAATTTGGAAATATCAATAACTTCACAATTTTTTAAATGTTTACACAAGCTATGAATTTGAGCATTAGTTTCACTTACAGCCATATTAACACAAGATTCCTTCATAAGATCATGTCTATAAGGTACATTAACAACAATTACTTGTGAATTATTCATTATTGAGAGCTTACCTTTTAAACTCCTGCCTAATTTGTTACCGGTACCTTCATTAGCAGCAACATCATTGGTCCCGGTCACAATTACTACATAATTGTCCTTTTCCATTAGAGGATTGCAATTGGCAAGAACATCCACAGTTTTTGCACCAGGTTTTACTGATCCACACACTTGTATACAAGGATTATCGAGATTAGTCTTGATTTCTTCTGCCAAGCCCCTACCCTGGCTGTCGGCATACACGTTGACTGCTAGCCGTGAGGAAGTTGAATTATTAGTTTTCTTCTGTGGGCTCCTAGCACTGTGTTTGGTTTTACTATTGGATGATTACGGTGAAAACGTATCATTTGAAACATGTTCAAGCACTTGAAATTTATTGGAGCACTTCACTGTTGCAGTTGTGTGTTTCACAACATACTCGTTTCGTCCCATTTGATTTGCATTAGGCCTAAAATTGCGACCTGTAAACTTTGTCCAATTCTGTATTTCTTTCTTGTCTTCTTCTAACGCTGCAATTCTTTCTTTTAAAGATTCGTTTTCAGCTCTCAAGGCTATTAAGTCTTCTTGAAGTACACCTAAAATTTTAACTACGGATTCATAATTGTTTTGTAGCTATGAACAAGAGTAGTGGTTTTGTAGGGGTTCAAGGCCCACCGCTCCACCGCTGGAATACTAAAATGGCAATATCTCGCGAACCAATTAGGCTAGGGACTTGTACGAGGTGTCATTTAACTCGGGCTAACACCCCCTTTCCAATGGACAACATATTTCCACCCCAAAATAAAACCTACCCCTACTAGGGGGTGAAATTGTATTTTTTAGAGAATCTCTCTTTTCAATTGCAACATGTGAGAGTTTGAATGCCAATATGGAATGAAATGTTGTTCTACATAAAGTGCATGTGTTCGGTGGGTAGCCACTATGAATTAACATGCTTGTTTTTTGTTTTTTACGCATGCCCACTCATAGCTTTTGTAAGAGGGCGGGCTTTTTAAAAGATGGCGGCTGTAGTGTAACCTAACCTAACCCAACCTAATGGGTTATTGTTGACGGGTCATTGTTGACGGATTATTGTTGGCAGGTCCATGTTGACGAGTCCCTGTGGACGGGTCATTGTTGACGGGTCATTGTTGACGAGTCATGGCTGACGGGTCCTTGTTGACGAGTTCCTGTGGACGGGTCATTGTTGACGGGTCCTTGTTGACGAGTCCCTGTGGACGGGTCATTGTTGACGAGTCCTTGTGGGCAGGTCCTTGTGGACGAGTCCTTGTGGATGAGCCCCTTTGGACTGGTCCCTATGGACTAGCCCATGAATTTATTTAAATTATGTCAAAGGGCCCAACTACATTTGCGTGTAAAGCAATGTGTTGAACTGACGTTGTTCACTAATCCCCGACTACTATAATGGGATAACGATATGAAAGGAAAGTGACGAAATACATGTGAACACGTGTGAGATGACCTTATTACCGTCCTCCTTATGAAACAAGTCACATCCTGTTTTGGTTCATACGTGAGAAAATGCGAGTTCATGTATAATATGATCTAACACACAGGTGTTCACCTGTACACGCGCACGATAAGAGCTAACAAGTCACAACCTGTTTTGACAGTGGTGGGAGGTGAAGGGGAGGAGAGGGGGAGAGTTGGTGTAAGAGACAACACAGGTGAAGAGAGAAATAAATATGTATTGCTCATAATACATGTAGAGCTGAGGACTGTACATAGGACTGTAGGTTAAGTACAACATGAGTGAATAAATAAATACATGGCACACAGGTTCACACAACATGTAATTTATTAATCCAAGAATTAAAGGCTGAGCTAAATTCCAACCATTTAACATATAGTTTATTTCCTTTTTGTTTCAACACTTTTTCACAAGGTAATGTTTAGGAAACGCTGTCTTTTGGAGTTCTTGAAGATAAAACCTGCCTTTTATGGGTTGATGGTTGAGGTCCTCGAGTAAATAGGTGACTGGACTATTCAGGTTGACTTGACGAATTCGAAATAGTTCAGTCCCCCAATTTGGTGTATGTAGCCCTTGTCGAAGACGGACTTGAATTTGCTCACACGAACATGGTCCCCAATGTTAAGGCGATGACGTTTAGGGTCTGCTGTTTTTATGGGGTTAAACAGTTTATGCAATCGCTGAATATTTTTGGTCACGAGGCGTGGCTTGGTCCCAATGGTTCTGTGTTTGGTGTCATTGTAACGTGACACTAGCTCAGGTAACAAGTCCAACCAGCGATAAGTGCCCTGAGCGGTAAACGCTTTCCACATATGGGTTTTCAATGTTCGGTTGAACCGCTCGACCACGCTGGCTTTGAGATTGCTGTACGTGGTGTAATGGTGAATATCCTTAGATTTGAGAAAACTGGAGAAATCCTTGTTGAAAAAATCTTTCCCCTGATCAGTTTGCAACAGCTGAGGTTGACGTTTGGAGTGTTGAATAATATGTTGAAAGGCTTTGGTAACTAGTGGACCAGACTTGCGACGCACAGGTTCAACAAACGCCATTTTGGAATAAACATCAATGACCGTCAACATATAGCGTACACCATTGTTAACGCTAGCGTAGGGAATCATTTCAACCAAGTCTGCTTGCCAAAGTTCATCCACACCCTGTGAAATCACCTTGAGTCGCTGATAATGACGTCTAGCTGGACGATGCAACTCGTGAGCAATACCCATTTTAATGGGTGAGGGCTTAAACAATAATTTTGGCATTTCGAAGTTCTTCCTCAATTTCTTGAATTTCCCAATCGTGACCAGTATGGCCGGCTTGACGTGAAGCATGCAACAGCTGTAGTCGCTGGACGAGTTTATTGGGATTATGCCAGTAGGTAACATCCACAAGGGGTTTTAATGATTTAAATGTCACTCCCGAAGCGGACACTTTACGACGACCACTTTGATTAGTGGGGAACATTTTTGCAATGATGGTTTTATATATTTGAGATATATTGGCATTCACTTGTTGAGTGGGATCATACTGTCTTTTATGAGCATGGGTGTCCAATAAAATGGATTTATATTTATCAAGGTCCTCTGACGTATAATCTTGAGGTGAGGGAGTACGAGAGAATAGTAGCTTTAACAGACCTGGTGTTAATTTATAGTTGATCTTTTTAATGACAGCTTTAGTACGAGCAAATTTAATCGATGAATCCCCAATTTTAAAACTATCATCCTCATAGCGAACGCCATATGTGGTATCTGTGTTTCCAATAAATAGATTGGTGAAATAGGGTTCCAGTGTTGATCCATAATATTTTATTAAAATGTTTTTCAGTTGAACTTTATGTTGAGGGGTGGCCAAGAATTGTGAAAATGGAGATGATCTGGAAGGGCAAGGTGTTTCGATCATGGCCAAGGATTTCTTTTTTCTTAAAAACTCTGCAAGGGGTGATGCCTTTTTTTGAGACGTAAACACTTGTTCCTCATTATCCTCAACCTCGCTAACACTAGTTAAATCTTCCTGTTCCTCTTCCTCTTTCTCTTCCTCAGGGTCCTCGTGGTGCGTCTGAGTGGCTTGTGAAACAAAGGGTAGCGTTTCAGATGGCTTGAAAGTGGGTTTCAACATAGCTTTTAGCGGAGGGGCTAAATGTTGTTGAATAAACAAAGCATGATCCGCACTTGATCGTTTCAATTGACGAAACTTTTGGCGAATAGTATTTTTTCCCCCAATAATATGCTTTTTCAATTGACTCTCTGCTAACGCCATGGTGTGGTGACAAATGACTTGAGAGGGAATGATACAGTGCCTTAAATAGCAATAAAATGTTCAAACCCTAAGCGATACCGCCCTTGGTTGAGTTCACTTTGTTTGTCAATCACTAAACAGGCATGGCGTTGTGTGTTCCAGCACTTGCCACACAATTCTGTAAACATTTGAAAGGTCATATCCGGATTCACATGTTCATTATAAATGTGACGACTGTTTCTCTCGTCCTGGCGAAATAAAACAATGAGATTGGCATTGTCACGAATCAACTGTTTGGACGTTTTAGAATACGTTTGTCCAAGATAGAAGCAATCGATATGTTTGTGTCGACCCATGCTGAAATAGCTTTGAATGATGCCTTGTCGTTCAGTGGATACATCATCGAAAATCATGAGTGAATCAGGCTTTACCTCATCCGGTGAAATAACATTTTCTTGCGTGGAAAATGTAAAATATCCCATATTCTCATTTTGTAATCCAGACATGACTTGATCCAGAAACACGTAGAGGGGTTGGTAGAGAGATTTTGCGAAAATATAAATATTTTGAAAACACTGACCATTGGGCGCTGTAATAAGTGTCAGCAAAAGATTGGTCTTTCCACAGCCGGAAGGTCCCACAATGATGCAGCGAATGGAAGATGGAAACAGTGAACCATGGCGTTGTTCACGAGATGTGGGGCAGAGATGGGAAACCATGTCCCTCACGGGGGATGACTCTTGCTGCTTAATTAGCTTCATTTCAACTAAGGCTTAGAGAGGCTAGCAGGCTGTCTATATACAAGACACCGAGCCTTGTCATAGAAACAGTAGACTCGTACTGCAGGTTGACGATGGATGTCTTTGGACGTGCGTTGATAGTCAAATCTAGGTCTGTTCCCATACATGATCCTAAACAAGAAACAGGTCCTGCTAATAAACACTATGTGGATAGGTCAGTAGTGCCACGCACAAAACAAGGAGATTATGACTTTAAAGGAAAGCTGTTAACCCATGTAAAACATCCTCAAGTGTCTACAGACGTTACTACAAAAAAGTATGTGGTTAACAAGGTGTATGAGTTTTATGATAAAGTGCCTCAGCTTACGGTGGATGGCTATAGCTCTAATCATCACCGCATTATTCACGTGGAAGACCCACAAGAAGATGATGATGTCTGTACCAAGCGATACGTGACCTATGAAATGAAAAGGCTTTATAAATTTATCCCATCTGTATTTTAGTGCATCTGACAAATGTAAAACCTGTGAATGAGAGAAACCATATACCGCTAGTTCATGACCAGCACTTGACTTATGTGCTTGCTTCAGGTTTAAGCCGCTATCGACTACACTATGATGGAACCATTCACATCAAATATGCCATACCTGATGAGAACCATTTACAAATAGAGATAAATGGTCATAGGATGTTGGTTCATAACCATGAAATGGTCAATGCAGGAGACGAATTATCCTTTCATCTCCTGTTGACATGGAATGAAAAGCAAGCTGGAAAAAACATAAACGATTTCCCACTTTATGTAGAATTGGAATATACAGCCATGAAATAACAATCTGACGTTAGTTGTGACATAAACTTTCTTGTGAAAGGTTGTTGGTCATCATCATCATGTGAAACAAAGATATGTGGTGAGAAAGACTAAAAATATGACCTTGTCTTTGGCAAAGCCTGGGCTTAAGACATTCGTGGGCAAGCCCTTCCGAAAGAAAAAAAGAAAAAAAAATGTGTTGACCATAAGGAAAGCTCTTCGAGCAGCACAGAGACATGTTATTCCAAAACGTCAGCGACAGGGTTCAAAACAAGGGCGAGTGATCCCCGTCCACAAACGAGCGGGATTTTTACCTGCATTATTCGCTGGTCTGGCTGCTTTAGGTTCAATTTTAGGCGGCGCCAGTGCAGTGGCAAAAACTATTAAAGCCGCGCAACAGGGCGAGCAACAACTCAAAGAAAGTCAGCGACACAATGAAACGATGGAAGCCATTGCTATGGGGGCTAGAAATGTCAATTTGAAGCCAGCCTTTTATCAACAAGGATTTGGAATTTCACCTTTTCGAAATAAAATAAAAACATATTTAACCTCAGCCATAGCAAGACATGTCCTGACGCATCAACAAGTGGAAAGCTATGCTAAACAACTGAAGCTTTCTCATTTTCGAGGTGTGTTTATGCGAAACCAATTACCCTCACAACCCTGGAAACATGAATGTGCTGTTGTCAATTTGGATGATCACCGAGGACCTGGAGCACATTATGTAGCTTATGTCAAAGAGGGATCCACTGTATGGTACTTTGACAGTTTTGGGAATTCGCCCCCACCCTTGGAATTAGTGACCTATTTTGGAAACAGGATCAAGATATATTATAATGTGAAACGTGAGCAAACGTTTAACAGCCAACAGTGTGGACGTTTGTGTTTAATTTTTTTATATAAGACGCAGCATAAGCACAAACGTCAACAGAATGTCGGTGGAAATTAAGACGTTTACACTGCATGGACGTGGACCTGAAGTGAGCCTAGACTTTTACCCACCTATCGAATTGAGTGAAAAACCCTATGGTTTAGGACTTGTTTCTCTTGAAACGTACAATCGAATATACAACATACGTGAAAATGGGAACAACAAGTTTTACTATGTTGATTCTGTGCTCACCTTGAACTCTGGTGGATACACGATAGATGACATTTATGAACACATTTATGTGGTGTTGATCAATGAATATGGTTTAAAGTCATTTCTCGATGGAACGCGCAAGTTTGAACATGTAGGAAATACAAACACTCATCGCTGCAGTATTTTTCTACATTCAAAATTGACTTTAAAACACACCCCGATTCCATTGGTCCATTACTAGGATTTAAACCACGCGTGTTGGAGCCCAACAAAAAACATGAATCAGACCATGAAGTGAAATTAATTGAGGACCATCATGTGTCGGTGACGTGTAATATTATTAGTCAAGTGTACACCAATCAAGAACCGTCGCATTCGCTTTATGACTTTATTATAACATCGCCCAATGGCTATATTATTCGTGAAAACCCTCCAGTGGTGCTTTTTCATTCTGTGGCTGTCGATGGTATTAGTAATATAACATTAAGGCTGATCAATAGAGAGCAACAACTCATTGATCTCGATTCTACCACACCAGTGACTTACAAGTTGGTGCTAAAGCCACTATGAAGTTTGTATATAAAGCAACAGCACCGTCTGGGAATGGTGTTAGTTGTTTACCACGTGAATACACGTTAACATCTCAGAACAAGCAGATTTTACAGCATTTGGGTTACCACATCATCCCCCGCGATGAATTCTATCCTAGAGGTAGCGAACCACATCGAGGAGCAACCAGGAGTGGTAAGAATTGATCTGCATTCTTATCAAGCTCAAACACCTGGACTCAATAACAATGATGAAATTCAATTTGTTATCAACAACCAAGATATTTACACTCTACCGCATGAAAGTGTTATTCAGATTGAAGAACGGCTCACCAAAGCCGATGGCTCTACACCCACCACATCCAAGTTAGCCAACCATGCTTTCGCCTTCCTGTTTTCTGAAGTGCGTTACGTGATTAACGATATCGTGGTGGATAGCACTCGAAATGTGGGTATTTCCAGTGTCATGAAATTATATCCCTCTTATAGTGAGGAAGAAGCTAAAACACTTTGCATGGCGGGTTGGTGCCCTGACTCGATCAATGGCTGGATGGTACACACCGATGGCACCTTTACTGGATATTTACCTCTTAAACTGATTTTAGGCTTTGCTGAAGATCACCAGCGCATTGTGGTTAACGCAAGGCAAGTGCTTTATCTGGTGAGAGACAGGAGTGATAATAATGCACTCAAGGGAGCCGACAATGCCCCCATTGATTCAAAAATTCAACTACAACGCTTGCTATGGATAGTGCCTCATGTGACCCTTAACGATAGAAAAAAAACTGGACATACTCAAAATGGTAAAGAGAGATATACCTCTACCCATGGAATTTAGAAGCTGGGCACTCCATGAGTACCCGCTATTGCCCACCACCAACACACACAGTTGGTCTATAAAAACAGCCCGCAATACAGAGAGACCTCTCTACATGATTGTGGGTTTTCAAGCAAATCGCAAGTATCAACAAACCAAAGATGCCACGCATTTTGATCACCTGCAATTGAGAAATGCACGTCTTTTCCTCAACGGTGCTGTGTTTCCCTATGAAGGACTGGATTTAGATTTTTCAAAAAATAAGTTTGGCCCCCTGTACGACTTGTTTTCTAAATTTAGATGGTCGTATTATCAAAAAGAGATTTGTCCTATGTTGTCACCCCAAGCTTTTAAGACAAGGGCGCCACTGATTGCCTTTGACTGTTCCTACTTGGAAGAGTCTGTCAAACCATCCAATATTGACATTCGGCTAGATTTTGAAACGCATGACAATGTTCCAGCCAATACCACGGCCTACTGTTTGATTATTCATCACAAACAAGTCAACTATTATCCACTGTCCAACCAAGTGACAAGTGTATAAATAGCAGGTCAACACACATCAAACCGCTCAGTCATGTCTTGCTTTCAAGCCTCAAGAGAAGTTACATCCATGAATTTAAAATCTGAGGAACAACGTTTCAAGACCTTTGCGACGTGGCCGGGGCCTTTTATAAACCCTCAAGACTTTGCAGCCGCTGGATTCTACTATTTAAAAAGAAGAGATGAAGTGAAATGCGTGTTTTGTCCCATCATCTTAGACCAATGGCAAGAAAGTGATGAACCCATGCAGGAACATCAGCGCTGGTCACCTGCCTGCCCCTACCTGCGCAGAATGGAGGTGGGTAATACACCCTGTCATTCAAGTTACCCCTCACTCGTGCCTCTAAGTGATGAAAAAAGTTATGATACGTGTGGTCTTTATGGCGTTAACAGTGTTTCAGTGAGAAGCTCACAGTCTAAAACACCCAGTTTAGAGACATTAGAATATCATCGGTGTTATGGACACCATAAACACAAAAGACTTTTTTGTTGGATGAGATGGTACCGCCTCTATCCTAGAATGAAAAAGGTATGTAAAACTTGTTATGCTAATAAAATAATGTAATAAAAAATTGGTTGTTGTTGTTATATTATTATTTCTTATGCCCCCTGTCATATCCTAACCTCTTTAGTGACTACTCGATGTTTTTCTTTTCTTTTACCAGAATGGTATGTAAGTAAATGACATGGGTACACCTTACTGAACAATTGTCAGTCTGTGGTCAGTTGGACTTGATCCAGACAAGAGTGAACATGTTGCGTACACTGATTGTTGACTGTCAAGGGTTTAAAATTGGAGATAACAAATTTATATTTAAAGATTGATTGTTCCACTTTTGGATATCGCAAGCTATCCATTTGGTGTTTAAACCACCTTATGCGTTTGATTTGTTGTGTGATAAAGACCGTAAACAAACCCAGTGGATTGGAACTCATATGCAATTAGACTGGAAGCAAGGAACCATTTCATATAAGCACCTGGACATGGTCATGAAAGCCCACTTGTCTTCCGCCCATGTAGTATTTGTGAAAGGTAGTGAAAAACGTCAATGGCTACAACCATTTTTGGCGTCTTACTGTCAATGTATCGATTTAATGGACATGGGCTGTCCCTCGCTGCAAACACTCATGGACCGCTACCCCTGTGACAACATTACCTATAAAGCTCTGGCACAGGTGTGGCAATTGTTTCATTGGCTAACCACCAATGCCTGCTGGGAGTTGTTAAATAAAATTAAAGCTGAAGGTTTACCTGTGAATGCCACCAGTGAGATTTCTACAAGCGACGTGTAAACATCAACGTGATACCATGGAGAAAGGGGATGCTACCGATAAAGCGATTGGAAAGTTCTTCGTGTGCAAAAAGAAACTAGACAGTTTTACCAAAGAAGAATTATTGGCTCTTCCAAAATCATTCATTTATTACGTCACAGCAAATGCAGTGAAGGAAATCTGGCAACATGTACCAAAATCATGGACTCAAGACCCTGTGTTAAGTGAATTGCAGCCATGTACGGATTATGATCACCATAAGCAAGTGGCTATGGCAAAAATACCCTCTATGCGGCAGTGTGCTACTTGTCAGCTGGTCAAACTGTATCACGGTCATAAAAGTCAGTGTAAAGACTTTGTTTCCTCATACCACGGGTGTAATGAAGAAAAAAAGCAGCAACAGCAAACATCATCCACAGAGGAGGAGGAAGATCAAACCTTTTTACCATCGATGGAAAAGGATATGCCAGACCTGTACTGGCAATGGCGTCATTGACAAAGTAATTCAATACTTGACTTTCGAAATCTACCTACCTGGTTATTATTTGTGTGGTCCTGGTACTTATCTTGAAGAACCTTTTGCAGCGTGGTGATATACCTATTAATCCTTTGGATCGAGCATGCACCTTTCTTATCACCACAGTCATCCTGCATTAAAATGTGTAGCGGATAAAGTATCGTTGAAAAGCTAAACAACGTTTGACATCCTGTGATGTCTCAGTGGGAGAGAGGTTGGCAGCCCTCGTTGTGATTAGTGCTATATAAGGAAAGTTAATGATGAGTGGACATGAACATTGAAATGGATTGAGGAATTGCTATTTCTTCGTATGCTATTTTTGTAAAGCTCTATTTGTTGTGAAATAAAAACAAGGTTTACAAGATCACAATGTCTTTTAATTTTAAAAATGGTGATAGCCATTTCTTCATTTTCACATTTTCTTACATGAATATTTACATTTTCCACTTTCCCTTTTTTACATTCCCCTTGCTTAGTTCACACATTCTGTACATTTTTTGTTGTTGTGAAATACAAATAAGGTTCACTAGATCACTATATCTTTTAATTCTAAAAATGGTGATAGCCATTTCTTCATTTTCATTTTTTCACACATGAGTATTTACAATTTCCACTTTACATTTTTTACATTCCCCTTGTTTAGTTCACACAATCTGTACATTTATTTTGGTGAAATATAAATAAGGTTCACCAAATCACTATATCTTTTAATTTTTTAAAAGTGTGATAGCCATTTTATTTTTTTTCACACATGAATATTTACAATTTCCACTTTTCATTTTTTTACATTCCCTTGTTTAGTTTACACATTCTGTACATATTGTTGTTGTGAAATAAAAAACAAGGTTTACCAAATCACAATGTCTTTTTAATTTTAAAATAGTGATAGCCATTTCACTTTTTCACACATGGATATTTACAATTTCCACTTTACATTTTTTACATTAGCCTTGTTTAATTCACACATTCTGTAATTTTTAAAAATCTTTTTTGTAATATACAAAAACAAAACATTTTACACTAAAATGTATTACTTATCTTATTTTTACTAATCTACTGTAGCCTAACATTATACATTCTACTTACAGTTTTTACAAAAAATATTACAATATAAAACACACTACAAATATTACAATATAGTGATCATTAGACTTAAGTAAAGTAATAGTCGTCAATGCGACTGTTTCCCCAAGCAAGAGTATCAAATGTGTTGGGTATAATGAATCGTTTGTTGTCTTCATTACTTAAAGCAACTTTGTTCAAGAAATTGGTATGTAGCTGATGATTTTTACTTCTAAATACACACATTTTCTTATATAATACAGGTGGGTTACTAACTATACAGTTTTTATAATCACTTATATCTAACTCTTTACTAACAATATTCTTTTTCACTCCTTTTAATTTTTACTACTACATCATCAATTGTCATATAGCTGTATGATTTTGATTTTGTGCCTACAAAGGTGTCTATAATAACACCAGCACATTCGTCCTTAAATTTCCCAAGAACCCTATTGTTTACTAGAGGTAAATGGTAAATATTATCCTCGGGGTAGTCACTTGTATCAAACCTATTTAGCTCAGTTTTGATATCCTCATAAAAATCATCAGTTTTAACCTCATAAATAAAAGAATCTGTGTCTGTGTAGAGTAATTTAGCATTATCAAGATAGTTTTTCTTTACATAACCATAGTGAAATTCATACATAAGTGTTTTTTACAATTCCAGAATGGTGCAACCCACATATATGGGATTGTTGAAAGTTACTTTAAGACGATACATTTGTATTACAACTAAATCCTCATGAATAATTGAACAGCTATGAAAGTTAGGCTTGCTTATTAAGTTGCTCGCACCATACCTTTTACCATTATTCTCCCACTTTGTTATCAGCTTTACATCAACTCGTTTATCAACATTCTCCATAGTCTTTCCGAAAATACTATTATCCATGAGTTTATAAAAATCTTTTTCAAACGCGTTTGTTGACTGTGTTCTTAAATTATTGTTTAGATCAATATACTTTTTGAGCCATGCTGACTGACGAAATTGCAATACGCGATGAATTTTAGTTAATTTCAATCCATGCTGTAGAAACTGTTTCAAGTTTTGATAATGTGTTACATATTTACATTAGCAATTAACATTTTTGTTCGTGATGTGATGTATGGAGATTTCATATTCTCAGGACAAAATGGTAAATCATTATGATCATCATGTAACTCTTTAGGGTACTCAAGATTTACCTCTAAAATATATCCTTTATCATCGTTATAATTAAGAGTGTCAACATGTAAGACATCAATTTCAGGTTGTGTCAGCCAGCGAAAATCTTTCAGTGGTAGATATTGACTCATAGCCCAACCATATTGGTTATTTGCATCGAGGTAGACAATATACTTTGACTCTTCACAAGGGTTGTAGCTAGACATGTATTTATTATTCGCTTTAGAGTACCGTCCACTACATGGCTTAATCCACCCCGAATTGATGATTTTATAAAATTAATCATGTCTATATCAGTCATTAATTCTAAATTTACTTTCGTTTTTTTCAACATTGAACTGGAACTTAACCCAGGAGCAGTGAAATACTGACAAGGATCAAGGTCATAAGTTTTCATACAAACATTCCGAAAATTTTCAAAAACATCTGCTAATAACAACACATCTGTCTTCAAATATATGTCTGAAAATTCTCCTCAAGTTTGAATGTGGAACTGTGTCCATACACGTTGTACATGTAAATATTCCTGATCACTGATATGAATTGTGTTTAAGGAACTGTAAAATGCATCTTTCGGTGGTAAAGAACACCCCTCAAGACGTTCCACACAGTTAATATATTCATAAGGGAATATACCCTTTTGACGAATCAAATTAAAATCATCTTCTTTAGGAAAGACACGTTGGATTTCATGAAACTGATCTGATTTTAAATTACTAGCCAGCTTATCAAGACTACTCGGCATAAAGCGGAATGAATCTAAAAATCGCAGTTTAATGTTTTTTTTATTGCTAGTTTTGATGTATTTTGTGAACAATATGTATTGTTCCTTATTATTTGCAATCACATCAATTTTCACATCTGAAGCTCCAAATTCTTTAACGATAAAGTGGTTATCGTATTTGCTACTGTTATGTAGAATGACCGGAATGAATTTACCTACTCTATAATTTAAATTACATTCTTGGTGAGCAGCACCACGATATTTTCCTGTTAAATGGTCATGATCGCGAACCCTGTCTGAATATAAACATTCACCACATATAAAACAAATAGTTTCAGTTTCAAAACCCATTTGCTGTGATGATGTTAGTGGCTCCATTGGAATGATCTTATTTAAAATAGAAGATATACGGATGGCATCTTTCTCAAGTCTTTCCATAAAAACTTTAGGTGCATCAGGTCCTCTATAGAGCTTAAACTTATTTAAAGAGTCATCGTAACTACATTTAATATAATATGCAAAGCTAAAAGGTTCATGAATGTGAGTAGTGTTGGTGAAAGGTTGGGCTGGATTTGATGAACATGTATTAAATGGTTTTAGCAAAGCCTCGAAGTCAGCATATATAACGAATGGTACTCGAAGCTGTTTCTCATAATCCTTAAATTTTAGAATGTTATTTTTAGGAGTCGGTAATACCGTACAAACATGATTACACCCCCATTTTTGGTGTTGTATTAGTTGGTCCTCTTTCTGGAAATGTAGCCAACAGCCATCACACAACCACTTCTTATGTTCTCTTTTTGTTATCTGACTACCGACAAGTCTACTTAAATGTTTTATCCAACAATAGTGGGCATTTTCACCTTTAGTTATGTATAGTAAATTTACATGAATATCCTTTTTTTCCTGAGTATAATATAGAGGACCAACTATACTCTTATTTTCAATTTCATGCACATTAATACTTACATTGTTCAGCTTTTCAAAACGTTGAATGTCTTTTATCGTCTTAGGAAATTCCATTTCTTTTAAATCTAACACTGAAGAATAGTGAGGATAGGATGATGTTCTATACAGATGCTCCTCTGCTGGATGGAGAGCTGAGGTTACAGCCCATGCAAAGCATGCGTCATCATTACTCATAACGTTTACACAAGCATGCTTACGTTTGATCCATCCTGGCAAATCAATGTATGATGATGCTCGAAGGGGATTATATTTATCCATGTTGGTTTTTAAATAAAGTACTTCAACCAACACCCAGCCTGACTCCCTTTCCTGGAACTCTTCACTCTTCACAATGATAGCACTTGAAATATCTTGGTATATATCACTAATATTAGTTGATTCGTTAACAATTATGTTTTTTGTATTAAAAGATTTGATATCTGTAATTTCACCTTCGCTCCCAGTTTTTACATAGAGTCCAAAAAGTTCAAAATTCATTTTAATTGTTTTATGCTCTAATAAAAAATTTGTACCAAGTCAAACACAGTATGTTGAACATTTTTTAAAAATGATGCAATACTTTGAGTTTTTTCTTTACTATAAAGTCTATAACTAGCAATTAAACATTTAAATGCACTGCCAATTTTCTGAATATTTTCAGAATTTCTTTCATGGCAAGCGTTATTTTTATGATGAATACTGCGTAAATGTCCATGAATTATTGAAGAAGGTATATCAATATTACATACATTACAATGTGTTATCGAAGGTTCACCATTCTTCTTTCTTTTTGTTGCACAACTATTTTCACAATCTTGAGAACGTTTACGCTTTTGAGCATTACATTCGTTTAAAGGTTCCGTGCTAGTGGATGGTTTTACAGTTTTTAATTCTTGTTGTTCTCCATGCACTCCAACCATGTGGGATTTATATCTCTTTACAGCAGAAAATCCAAGATCACAAACTGAACACGAAAATGGTGCTGAACTGACATGCTTTAGATTTACATGCCGTCCAAGACTATCCTGTCTGTTAAATGTGGTAGCACAATGACTGCACACAAACATTTTATTGTCATGTTTAACATTTGCGTGCCGTTGAAGGCTGTCAGGTCTTGAGAACTGTTTCTTACAGTCATCACACTTGAACATGATGATCACTTTCGAAATTACCTATAAAAGAAAGAAATCATAAATGTTAATAAATGATAAACAAAAGTACAATTTAAATAGTTTAATCATATTCCAGTCAATGGTTATAGCAGGGTATTTAAATCGATCATCTGTGAACTCCTAGCAAGTCTAACTTCATGTAGTTCTAACTGAGGGTTACTACATACCACTGTCACTGACACTGAATATTGAATATTGGAACTTGATAGAGTGGTAGAGACCAGCGGTCACCAGTTAAGTGAGCTAAGTGTGACGTTATAGCTAGTCTTAAAGCAAGTCTAAACTTCTAGAACATGTCACGTGATAGAAACTAGTGATCGCGAGTTAAGTGAGCTAAGTGTGACCTCATAGCCAGTCTTAAAACAAGTCTAAACTTGTAGAACATGTCACGTGATAGAAACCAGCAGCCACCAGTTGTGTGAGCTAAGTGTGTCACCATAGTCAGTTATAAAGCAAGTCTAAACTTGTAAAACATGTCATGTGATAGAAACTAGTGGCCGCCAGTTAAGTGACCTAAGTATGACGTCATAGCCAGTCCTAAAGCAAGTCTAAACTTGTAGAACATGTCACGTGATAGAAACCAGCAGCCACCAGTTAGGTGAGCTAAGTGTGACGCCATAGTCAGTCATAAAGCAAGTCTAAACTTGTAAAACATGTTACGTGATAGAAACCAGCGATCGCCAGTTAAGTGAGCTAAGTGTAACGTCATAGCCAGTCTTAAAACAAGTCTAAACTTGTAGAAGATGTCACGTAATAGAAACCAGCAGCCACCAGTTAAGTGAGCTAAGTGTGACGTCATAGTCAATCATAAACCAAGTCTAAACTTGTAAAACATGTCACGTGACAAGGTTAAGTTAGGTAAAGTTAGGTTATGTTAAGTGAACTGAGGTTAAGTCTTTAAATATTCCCTCTGTCACTGACACCTAGCAATGAACATTCGTACTTAATAGAGCGGTAATCAAAATCTAACCTACAAATTTAGCTTTACACATCATGGTCAAGTAGTTCCAACTTTTGACTGCCAAATATACCATTTTCACTGACATGTTGTGGTGAACATTGGAAAATATCACTCTAACTGTTTAAAAGTTATTAGAGGGGCACTTACCTTTTTATAATTTATCAACTGCTGCCACTGAATGAACAGATTTTAAGAATCTGGTAACCTACAGGTACCCAATTATCTGTAAACAAATCAATCAATAAATACATTCCAATCAATAACTTCAACATTAATTAGTAATAAAAGACTACAATCCATTAATAATAAGTACTTACCTTGCAAAATAATTTAATGATTTTCTACCAAAAAAGCTTTTTTACAACTCTAGAGCAGTAATAGAGCACTGTTCACTCAAAGCGAGTAATAAAGACTGACAGTAGGGTAATATATGATACCTCTCTTATATAAACTCTCATCGCTTGTGTCAGCAGTTTTTTGCAGATCATTGCAATTCCTTTCCCAATACAGGTGAGAGTCCAAAGTACACTAGGAACACCTGTGTGGTATCCAATGACTGCTAGCTTTGCATGACCATCACCCATTGTCTTAATGAAAACCTGGGGTTTCAAATTACTGCAGCGTCAGTCATAGCAACAGCAGTGCGCGCTCTCTGCCATGTCAGCAACATGACACCGGAAGGAACACCTGTGTAATATCCAATAACTGCTAACTTTGCATGATCATCACCCATTGTCTTAATGAACACTTGCGGTTTCAAATTTCTGCAGCGTTAGTCATAGCAACAGATCTGTGCGCTCTCTGCCATGTCTGTAATATGACACAGGAAATAATAAGACGTCTTACGGCATGTACCATTTCCTCAGTTTTAACATCTTAAGAATGTGCATTATTCTCTTTCAACAACAAATGACACATCCATTCACCAAGTTGGGTCTCTTGGCCTGTCCACAAATTACATGTGGCCCGTGTACTAGGGTGTGTTCATTAACCCTAGCACTAGAACACATCCATCCAACAAGTTTTACACTTACCCCATGACATGTCCTCTATCTATCAAGTTTTACACTTAGACGAGCCAAAACAGGATGTGACTTGTTTCACAAGGAGGACGGTAATAAAGTCATCTCACACGTGTTCACATGTATTTCGTCACTTTCCTTTCATATCGTTATCCCATTATAGTAGTGGGGGATTAGTGAACAACGTCAGTTCAACACATTGCTTTACACGCAAATGTAGTTAGGCCCTTTGACATAATTTAAATAAATTCATGGGCTAGTCCATAGGGACCAGTCCAAAGGGGCTCATCCACAAGGACTCGTCCACAAGGACCTGCCCACAAGGACTCGTCAACAATGACCCGTCCACAGGGACTCGTCAACAAGGACCCATCAACAATGACTCGTCAACAATGACCCGTCCACATGGACTCGTCAACAAGGACCAGTCAGCCATGACTCGTCAACAATGACCCGTCAACAATGACGCGTCCACAGGGACTCGTTAACATGGACCTGCCAACAATAATCCATCAACAATGACCCGTCAACAATAACCCATTAGGTTGGGTTAGGTTAGGTTACACTACAGCCGCCATCTTTTAAAAAAGCCCGCCCTCTTACAAAAGCTATGAGTGGGCATGCGTAAAAAACAAAAAACAAGCATGTTAATTCATAGTGGCTACCCACCGAACACATGCACTTTATGTAGAACAACGTTTCATTCCATATTGGCATTCAAACTCTCACATGTTGCAATTGGAAAGAGAGATTCTCTGAAAAATACAATTTCACCCCCTAGTAGGGGTAGGTTTTATTTTGGGGTGGAAATATGTTGTCCATTGGAAAGGGGGTGTTAGCCTGAGTTCAATGACACCTCGTACAAGTCTCTAGCCTAATTGGTTCGCGAGATATTGCCATTTTAGTATTCCAGCGGTGGAGCGGTGGCGGTGGGCCTTGAACCCCTACAAAACCACTACTAACAAGCTGTGAGGATACGAGACTGTTTATCAAATTAAAAGTTCTACAGACGCGAATAAAATAACGAAACCATAAATGAAGCAGGGTCAGAAGTTGATGCGATCGATACATTGCACTAATAAATCGACATTTTCGTTCATACTCGATTAGTATGTACAGTGAGTCTCTCTCACGAATCGGCCGGCACGCCCAGCTTATCTGTCTCCCGTTGACTCATCACTGCCCGCTCGGCATAACATAGCACTTCGCTCACTTTATCCGTGCATGATATGAGATAACAATTAAAATTAAGAAAATAACAATTAACTAAATAAGCTCGTACCTTATGACAGGATATACACATTTCCGGCATCGTCTTAGGAAACTCCGATTCACACGCATAAGTTCGTCTTCCGTAATTGAGGCTTTATATCTCTCCGGATATGTTCTTTCAGTTCGCCCAACGTGTGGGGGTTTCTTGCATACACTTTACTCTTTAAGCACCCATAAAAATAAAAGTAATAAAAGTCACAAACAGTTAACTATGGGGACAGTGACAGCCATACGAGAAGGTTTCCTTCCTTTATATCACTTTCACAAGGATAAATATTGAAAATATGTATATAATTTGATTCACATACCTTCTGGGAGCTTATGGGAGTTCATTTTCGATTTGCATCGGCATTGCTGCACTGGAAATAATTACTTTTACTACCGCTAACAGTTAATTCTTACGAGATTCCGCGCCATCTTACATTCATGTCACACGTTACGTCATACCCGTTGTCAATGTTGCCAACATGTCCAATACAAAATACACAACACGACATGAAATAAAAGGCAAAACTATTGGCCTGGATAAAGATTATTGATGCGGACTTCCCCCACTGTGCGTGACAAAAACCAGGGGTGTGGGCCGCGCTATCAATCCACCATTGGTCTGGACGAAAATATTGGTCTAGGCAAAACCATTGGTCTGCCGAATGCGATATATTACCGAATGCGTGTGGTTGGCATTACTGACTCCTTGAAAAAAGATGGATGCCAAAGTCGCAATTTCAACTATATAAGTAGTGAGCCTGTGGGAGACACTCTTAACCTACTCGGTTAATGTTCCCTTTTACTATTTTTAGCCTACTTTTCACATTTTGCAAAAATGAGGAAAAAGTAGACTTATGAGATCGGGCAAATGTGTGTCTGTCTGTCTGTCTGTCTGGCTGTGTGTGTGTCCCCCCCTATCAACTCCTAAACGGCTGCAGCAATCGAAACAAAATTTGGTAGGAGTAAAGATCTACACCTGAATATCTCACGGCCATATTTGAAAATGATGTCAGTGCTACCAACTGCTAAAAAATCGCAATTGAAATTTGAGCTCCATGTTGGATATCTTGGAAAGTATGAATGGGAGCTATTTCAAAATTGGCACACGTACAGATCATAATATTTCAGTTTAATTTCCAGGAGGCCAAACATGGCAGTGTTGCCAAAATGATTATAAGCCTCCTGATAGGTCCAATTTTTAAATGCATATAACTTCTACACTATCAATTGGAATTCAACCAAATTTCGTATGTTGTATGTGTACATAACCAGATATGACTGAGCGTATTCTTAAGACCTATCAGGGCTGCCAACTGTTAATAAATGCTCCTAATTTATTTTATCCAAATACCAATATATCAGAAAGTATGCAAGCCGACAGCTTTAAACTATGCACACGTATAGTACCTGATATTCTATATTAATTTGGAGTAACTTACATACGTCAGTGCTACCAACATGATTCTAAGCCTGCTGAAAGGTCTAACTTTAAATACATGCAACTTCCATACTATCATTTGGATTTCAACCAAATTTCGTATGTGTTATGTGTACCATAACAGATATGACTATGCGTATTCTAAGGAGCAACCAGGGCTGCCAACTGTTAATATGTGCTGTCCCTATTTTTGTTACCCTAATATCAATATATCAGAAAGTATGCAAGCCAATAGCTCTAAAATTTGCACACGTATAGCACCTGGCATTCTAGACGAATTTGTAGTAACTAATATACGTCAGTGATGCCAACATGATTCTAAGCCTGCTGATAGGTCCAATTTTAAAATGCATGTAACTTCTATACTAACTAATGGATTTCATTCAAAATTGGCACAACAATAGATCATAATATTTCAGATTATTTCTGACCAATACATGCATGACATTGTTGCCAACATGATTTTACGCGCGCTGTTAGATCCAATGTTTCACTGCATGTAACTTCCATGCGATTCATTGGACTTCAACCAAATTTTGTATTTTGTACCTTAAGAGATGGAACTAAGAATATATTCAGTCATCAGGGCTGCCAACTGTAGTGCTCTATTAGGATACATTATGCCAGGTATACAGTATTTCGAACTAATTGGAAATTTCGATATTAGCAACTTAATTTCGTCATTATTCTAGATAGGTTCATATTCTGTAGAATAATCATTGGCATGAAAAGTAGGCTGTATAGTTCTTAACGGAACTTCTTGTTTTTTATTAAATTACAGACACCTATAATTTCTTACCGGCTCTGCTTCAATCGCCCTTTTATTTATTTTTTCTCACCGTCAAGATCAACATCAGCCAAGAATACAATATATTTCACAGCCTCCTTACTCTCAAAAGGTAATGCGCAATTTTCCAGTATAGCCGACCAAAGAAAGTTATTTTTAGATAGATCACTAACAAACAAAAGGAGCAAAAAATATGGAGTTCTCCACATCCTCCCCACTTTTGATGGGACATAACACATCTAATATTAACAAAGTCACACTGTCTGGAAAGTTCAATAACAAATCACAAACAAAGTTTTCTTGGTATTTTAACCGTTCTTCCACTCCTGGTTGCCACTATCCTTGTGGACATTTCTGGATGATTGGTAGAATCAGCATTCTCCGAAGGACCCAGTTCCCCAGATAGATCGTCCTTTTCAGCAGTGTCAACAGTCTCTAATGCAGAGCACTCCAATTGGAACAACCTCAGCATTGGTCGAGTTAATTCACCAGAAACAGTCTTCAGTCTTGTAACTCTTCCAACACCATCTTTTCCAGGATACACTTCCAACACTCGTGCCAAGGGCCACTCGGTCCTCTTCTTCCCATCAGATCCAATGAGCACCACATCCCCTACATTCTCAATTGGGGATGGAGTTTTCTTAGGTCTCTGAATCAATTGACTCAAGTACTCATCTCTAAATCTTTTCCGTAAGTCCTGTCGAAGTTGCTGAATGTAGCGGAATCTCTTAGATGAATTCACTAAATCCAATTGATCCAAATCAGGAATTCCTAGTTAGTTAGTTATTGTTGTTTTAAGGGGCGGAACTACGAGGTCATCTGCCCCTCTTAACACAGAGTAAAGAATACAAATTTTGAATTGAATTTGAAATTTTGAGGTGGACATCTAAATTTAAAAAGACCAAAAATTAATAAAACAAAAACAAACAATTAAATAAATAAAAATATATAAAAATAAACAAAAATTACGAGAAAAAAAAACATTATCATTCCAAAACGAACAAGTCGTTGAGTCCAAGTTCACTGGAAAATTTAGATTGCTCGCCCTAACCCACTCTCACTTATAATGCGGATAACGCGATCAGCAGCCACCGCGTCATCGGCTAATATAAGTTTGAGTGTCGTCTGCAAACCAAGGTTTCTTCGTAAGTCAGCAAGATCCACACACTCGGTGAAAATGTGGGCCACTGTGAATACGGCTCCACAGGTACAAAGTGGGGGGTCTTCCCTTCTCATTAGGTACGAGTGGGTGGATCTTGTATGACCTATCCTTAGCCTACACAAAATGACGGACTCTCTCCGGGCCCGGAAGGAGCTCCGCCACACGCGAGTAGTTCCCTTGATCGCTCTCAGTTTACTGGGCAGTGGGTCAGCTAGCCACTGACTCTCCCAAAAAGCCAGAACTTGTAGGCGTAACTGAGAGCGAATATCTCTAGCGGGCACCTCCATTTGCGAGGTGGTAGTGATACCGCCTCTTTTGCAGCTTGATCAGCTAACTCATTTTCCGCAATTCCCATGTGGCTTGGAAGCCACAGTAAGGTGATTCGAGTGTCAGCGTGGCACAGCCCGGCTAGTAGGTCGTGGATTCGCTGCACTAGGGGGTGTTGCGGGGAACATGTAGCGATTGACTGCAACGAACTCAAAGAGTCGGTACACACGAGAAAGTGGATTCGAGCATCCTGTAGTGCAAACTGCAGAGCTTCATAGATGGCAACGAGCTCCGCAGTAAACACACTACAGGCCTCAGGCAAAGAGATCTTGGTATTTGCACCATCAATAACGTAAGCACAACCCACCTTCTCGTCCACCTTCGAACCATCCGTGTATAGAATGCCAGCGTCCGGAAATTGGTGAACTATGCTGTGGAACTGCCTCCGGTAAACGGAGGCATCCGTGTTCACCTTAGGACCTCGGTGCAGATCTAACCGAATTTCCGGACGCGGGACTTGCCACGGAGGCACCTCGCTAGATGTCCGGATCATACAGGGACCTACAGCCACTCCTATTTCGGTACACGAGCTATCAAGTCTAATACCAACCGGCCGAGTGGCACGAGGCCGGTTGGCGTACCCCTGGTGGTTTTGGGTACCGAAGAGAGCTTGATAGGTCGGGTGTTGCGGCATTTGACGCACATTGGCCGCATATGCTAAAAGCATATGTTGGCGTCTATAATTTAAAGGTGGAACACCCGATTCGGCGAGTAGGCTGGGTATCGGGCTGGTCCGGAAGGCACCGGTAGCCAGCCTAACGCCACTATGGTGGATACTGTCCAGCATTTTCAAGGTTGCCGGCCTTGCTGAACCGTATGCCGCAGAACCATAGTCTAGCCGGGACAGGACGAGGGCTTGGTAGAACCGTAGCAGCACAGCACGGTCAGCCCCCCACGTAGTGCCACTAAGAAACCTGAGCATGTTCAGTTTCCTGAGACATGTCATTTTCAATTGCCGTATATGGTGCTGCCACGTTAACTTGCTGTCAAAATGGAGCCCCAGGAAGCGATAAGTGTTAACCAACGGCAACGCAGCACCCCTGAGATGTAGTTCAGGCTGTAAATGTAGCCTCCGTAGCCGACAAAAATGGACGACGGAGGTTTTCGCTGCTGAAAAACGAAAACCCCGGTCGTGAGCCCACCTGTCGACCCGGTTGATAGCTAGCTGCAATTGTCGTTCCACGACTGCCATACTTCCAGAGCTGTAATGCAGAGCTAAATCGTCTACATACAGCGATGGAACTACCGCGGACCCGGCGGCGGCAACAATGCCATTAATGGCAATCGCGAACAAGGTGACACTCAGCACTGAACCCTGAGGATTTCCATTTTCTTGGGTATAGTATTGCGATAATGTCCTACCAACCCTTACACGGAAGAGTCGGACGGACATGAAATTCGCAATGAAAGTCGGTAAGTTACCACGGAGTCCCCACTTGTGAAGGGTGGAAAGGATCCCGTAGCGCCATGTGGTGTCGTAGGCTTTCTCGAGGTCAAAGAAACCCGTGACTAGGTGCTGCTTTCGGAAAAAAAAGCCTCCTGTATGGCGCTCTCAAGTCGCACCAGATGGTCAGTGGTGGACCTATGAGAGCGAAATCCACATTGGTACTCAGACAGGAGACCTTTATCCTCCAAGAACCACACCAGTCGACGGTTCACCATCTTTTCGAGCAGCTTGCATAGGCCATTTGTCAAACAAATGGGCCTATAGCTGCTTACAAACTTGGGATCCTTTCCAGCCTTAGGAATCGGTATCACGATCCCCTCTCGCCATTGAGATGGAAACTCCCCTCCAATCCATATACGATTGAAGAGGATCAACAGTTTTTTTATACTGGATTCGCACAGATGTTTTAACATTTGATTATGTATGTTATCCGGTCCAGGAGCCGTATCCCTGCACAGTGCAACCGCACTGCGCAGTTCCCATTTAGAGAATGGTACATTATAGGACTCCGAAGCAGCAATGGCAAAGGACAAGGGGTGAGTCTCTGCCTCCCGCTTCAGAGTCAGAAATGTAGGATCGTAACTCCCGGAGCAGGATACATCGGAGAAGTGCGAGCCAATGCTGTTGGCAATGGCGAGATGGTCCGTGATTATGTCTCCATTGATGGACACTCCGGGTATCGACAGTGATGTTGGGAGTCCGGAGATCCGACGAAGCTTAGTCCACACTTGAGATGAAGGAGTATGCGCCGTCATGGACGGCACATACTTTTCCCACGTCGTTTTCTTACTCTCCCGAATCAGATATCGGGCTCTAGCACGCATCCTTCTGAAGGTGATAAGGTTGGCCATAGTGTTTTGCCTCCGATAGCATTTGAAAGCACGTCGACGATCTTTAATGGCTGCTGCAATCTCGGCCGTCCACCAAGGGACAAGCTTCCGGCGTGAGTTGCCGGATGAGGAAGGTATTGTTTCCTCAGCAGCAGCCAAAATACCATTCGTTATATGAATGGTATGATCGTCGACACTCTCTAAGGTATCTTCGGCAAACACCGCACGTGCCGTGAAAGTTGGCCAATCAGCCCGACGGAGAAGCCATCGACTTGGTAACTCGATGGCTCTCTGGTTCGGAAGAGTAACGATAATTGGAAAATGGTCACTATTACAAAGGTCATCGTGTACACCCCACTGTAGCAGGGGAACCAGCGCACGACTGCACAGGGTAATATCGATACTTGAATAAGTACCGTGTGCAATAGAGAAGTGCGTAGGCTCCCCTGTGTTCAACAGACACAGGTCCAGCCGCCTGATCAGCCTCTCAAAATCTCTCCCTTTACCGCTAGTGGTAGCGGAGCCCCAGATGGTGTTGTGGGCATTAACATCTCCCAGAAGGAGGAAAGGAGGGGGGGAGCTGAGAGACTAGATCCACCAGCTGGTCGTAATCCAGCTGAGAATCAGGCGGGATGTACACGTTACATACTGTTGCCATTACTGGCAACGAAGTACGAACTGCAACTGCCTCTAGCTGAGTACGCAACGGCACCTCTTCACTAAAGAGGCTAGAGTGGACGAGAGTGCAGACGCCACCAGCGGCCACAGCTCCGTCCACCCGGTCTCTAGAGAAGAGTTTGAAGTGACGCATTGTTGTCTCATGTCCAGGACGAAACCTGGATTCCTGAAGACAGACAATGGTTGCCGGAAACGAAGATATTAATTGTCGTAACTCAGCGAGATGAACAGAATAGCTATTACAGTTCCATTGTAATAGTGCCATGGTGTGGACTTAAGTAGAAGTGGGTCTTCTACTAATGCTTGACCGTTTGCCACCCTTCCCCATCTCTAGTTGGAGATGATGGGGCAGGAGAGCACACCTCAATCTCCACATTTCCTTCCGAAGACGAAGAAAATGGAGCGGGCGCTCTCTTGGGTTGCGCGCGGTCGTCGTCGGACCTCACGAGTCTCGCTCTTGGAGAAGAGCAAGAGCGGTGTCTAGGAACTTTCTCCCTGTCCGAAGACGGGGTACTTGTCCCCGACACGCCCCGGGCATGCTTCTTTCTAGACCGACGCCGACGTCTATTCGGGGAAGTAGGTGGTCCCTTCCCCACAGACGTCAGGTCCTTGCAAAACGAGGCCGCTCCAGCTGGCACCGCTCCTTTGGTGATGGTAGGAGCGGAATGGCCAGCAGATGGCTGAGCTGCCTTGTATGCAGGAGAGGAAGAGAAACGGCGCTAAACCGCCCATCTCTTCTCCGCCGGTGACTTATTTTTCCAATGGGGGAGTTCCTCCACTCTAATGGGTTTGGCTTCTGCGGGCATCACTCCGTTGATGGTCGAGGGAGCGGAAGGACCAGCAGATGAAGGAGCCATCCCATCAGCCGGAGGTCGAGAGAGACGGCGCCGCTCCGTCCCCCTCTTCTCCACTATCATTGTCTTATCAGGTGGGCTGGATGACGATTCAGCCCCGGTCGCAGAAGTCTTCTTTGCCTCGTTGGCAGGGGAAGACTTCTTCTCCGACCGTTTCGGAGAGGAAGATGACTTCTTCTCCGATTGCGCCGGTTTAGATGGTATAACCGGCGCCTTTTACACAATGGCCGAAGAAGGTTGTATAACCTTCTTCGGGCTGACAGGTCTCGCTTGGACAGCGAGGGGAGACTTTACGATCTCAGAGTAGTTCGTCGTCGAGGGTACAGCACGGGGAACGAAAGTGGCAGGGGTGGCGTCACCTTAGCCGCGAAAGATACCGAAAATTCGGGTGCAGTCATATCACGGTATCTCTTTCGAGCGTCGTGATATGAAAGTCGATCCAATGTTCTGATTTCTTGGATCTTTGCTTCCTTGCAGAACTCAGGGCACTGCTTCGACCGCAGAGAGTGACTTCCTTGGCAGTTAGGACACGTCAGGGGAGGCGTACACCCCACACCGTCATGTGTCCCCTTGCCACACTCTCTACACACCACCTTGGCAGTGCACCTGGCAGAAACATGACCGAATTTCTGGCAATTGTAGCAGCGCATAGGTGGAGGGATGTACGGTCTAACGTCGCAATGGTACGACGTGACCTTCACCTGCTTAGGCACTACATCACCCTCAAAATGGAGAATGAAAGCGCCAGTATCGACGCTATCATTTCCAATTTTCCGGGTGATGCGCCTAATCCTGGTGACGCCTCGCTTCCCCAGATCCCGCATCAATTCCGCGTCGCTGTTTAAAATGAGGTCGCGATGGAATATAACTCCACGGACCTCATTCAGCGTATCGTGCTTCTCAACCTTAACGGGAATTTCGCCAAAATGCGTGCATTCCAGCAACGCTTCGGTTTGCTGCCGGTCAACGGTATGCAGCAGGAGCTGCCCGTTCCGGAGCTTGGAAATCCCGTTAAGGTCGCGATATTTCCCCTCGATTTCCTCTGAAAATAGGATCGATTTTACCTGTTTAAAATCTCCCCCGTCTGTCCTGGTAGCTACCAGGTAGCGAGGAGACCTGTCAACAGGGAACTTCTTATTAAATGCCTCATCCCAAGGCGTATACACCTTGGGATTCGGTCTACACTCCAGAGACGGCTTTTTAAGGGTGCCACCCTGTACAGGTGTCCGTGATCGTTTACTACGCATCCCGGACGAAATCCTCCCCGAATACTGCCCACTCCGAACGGGGGCTATCACTGTGGGCGCCACCCAGCCAAGGCAATACCTACCTGGCATAGCAGATATTGCCCGGGGTCCCAGTGCCTCGAACAGGCACTTCCCCCTCGGCATGCACAGGATTTATTCAGCTCCAGTATTCGGCCATGCAGGGACCTTCGTTGTAAGGCGGATACTACTGTAGGGTACATGGCGCACCCACCTGACGGGATGGGGCATACCGTCTAGGCTTTCTGGCCAGATGGCCAAGCTGGTGGCCCTTCCCCTAACAGCACGCATGTTTATTTCTATTGGTCAAACCAGAGCTGGGACCAAAAAACCAAAATTGACCTTTATAAGGCCCCCTCTAAGTCGCCTTTTACGACAGGCAGGGGATACCGTGGATGAATTCTGCCCTCCCCATCCACAGGGGGTCTGAACAAATCAAAACTGGCAAGTTATTCGGCCATGTCGGCCCTATTAGTCGCCTCCTACGACAGGCAGGGCATACCGTGGGTTTATTCTATCCCGCACCCACACGGGGGTCAGGAATTCCTATGCCAATGCCATATTGCAGAAACATTGCAGGTGTAAGAGGGATGAGATCATCTGGATTCTCAGGCAAATACGTGATCGGACGAGAATTGATCAAGGCCTCACAGTCACATAGCAGTGTCAACATCTCTTCGTAATTGATTGAAGTTCTCCCCAGTACCCGTCACAGAATTCTCTTCACCACTTGAATAAGGCGCTCCCACCAGCCACCCCACCAGGCAGCCGTTGGGGGGTTAAACTTCCACTGTATTCGCTGCACTGTAGACTCTGTCTCTATCTGCTTCCAATCGATAGTTCCAAATAAATTATCAGTGCCCGTGAAGTTTGTGCCGTTGTCACTGTAGATCACCTTTGGCCTTCCTCTACGTGCAATGAACCTCCGAAGGGACAACAGGAATCCATTTGTCGTAAGGTTGCTGCACAACTCTAAGTGTCTTGCTCTGTATACAGCACATGTAAATATCACTATCCAGACCTTTTGTCCTCCTTTTAATATCAAGGGTCCAGTGAGGTCTATTCCCGTCACTTCAAAGACAGCCGCATCCTTGATCCTGTCCTCTGGTAACGTTCCTGGGCATATCTCTACGCGCTTTGATGCATGTCTCTTGCACTTCATACATTTTGATATCACACTCCCGAATACTCTTTCTTCCACCTATAATCCAAAATTGTTCCCTCAAGCGAGAAAGTAAAATATGAGTGCCAACATGTAGCATCTTCATATGTTCTCCGTGTATTAGGAGTAGAACCATTGGGCATCGAAAATCTTCGCTGTCATTTCTCTTCACTATCTTGGTCTGCACTCGTACAATCCCATCTGCGTCTTTGAAGGTACATAGTGACTTCAAAGGGGAATTTCTTTCTTCAGGGAAGACTTCTTCTTGTACTAGTCTAACGAGTAGTCGCTCTGACGCTTGCATCTCGCCAACTGTTATCTCCCCCTTGACTCTTTCCAATGGCGTCTTTCTTGAGTTGTCAGCGAATCTTCGCATCCAGGCGAGCATCCTGACAATCTTCGTATATGAAGAGAAATATCTGAGGTACCACTGAGGTTCCATTGAAGAGGCTACGCTGGTTATTGTTTCCCTTTCCTTTTCCCTGAGTATCTCCTCATCATCAACTACTTCTTCGTTGCATGGCCAGGATTCTTGACACAGCTTCAACCAGGCAGGACCTTCCCACCATTTGGACTCCTTGAGCTCATCAACGTTGCATCCTCGTGAAGGTAAATCTGCTGGGTTGATTCTTCCTGGTACATGATTCCACTCTTCTTTCTGTAAGTAGGTCAAGATCTCATTTACTCTGTTTCGCACAAAGATCCCCCACTTCTCAACCTTCTTGATCCAACTTAAGGCGGTGGTAGAATCTGTCCAAAAATGCTGTGGTATATCAACACAACCTAGGCTCTCCTTCACTGTGATTAACATTCGAACACCAATACAACATGCCATAAGCTCGAGTCTTGGAATGGTGGTGTGCTTCAGTGGTGCAACTCTTGCCTTGGCAAATAGCAACTGTACACTTATGCTCTCGTCGTGTTGACTTCTCAAGGAAACAGCTGCAGCATACGCTGATTTGCTGGCATCGCTGAAGGTGTGAAGTGAATATGACACCCTACAATCCACTGAGGTAAAACGACGAGGAACTTTGACAGTTTCAAGTCTAGGCAATTGCTCAGTCCATTCGAGGAACTTTGCTTTAGTTTCATGAGATACCTCTGCATCCCAGCTTATTTCCCGCTCCCATCTCTCTTGTAGCAAAATCTTCGGCAGCAACGTAACGGGGCAAGTGAAACCAATAGGGTCAAAGACACTCTGACAGACAGATAGGATGCTCCGTCTCGTCAAAGGTTCATTTACGACCTTGTGGTTCTTTAAGGTACAAAATAGCGATCTTCCTTTTTATTCCAAACCAGCCCGAGTACTGGGGTTACAGGGTTATCAGCATCATTAGCCCATATGTTACTTTCCCAGCCTCTCAAGTCAAAATTTGCAGCTGCCATAATTCTGGAGGCTTCTTTTACAATTCTCCTCAGGTCGTCTCGAGTGTCCAGAGAAGTAACGCAGTTATCCACATAAAATGAACTCTTCATCCTATTAACTGTTCCTTCAAACTCTTTCTGAAAATCATCCAAGTGGTGATTGATGACGGCACTGAGAATGAACAGGCTACAGTTTACACCAAAAACAACGCGTCTGTGACGAAATATCTTCAATTTGTTTTGGGAATAATCCTCCCACCTTAGGAACTTCAGGAATTTACGATCAGCCTCGTTCACCGATATCTGTAGGGAAGCTTTCCGTATGTCAGAGATCACAGCTACTGGTTTCTCTCGAAACCTCATCAAAACAGAAGGTATGAGCTCTAATAAGTTTGGGCCTGTGTTTACACAGTCATTAAGAAAAAGAGTACCCCCTTCTCTTACTTGAAGCATCAAAAACAGGCCTAAGTTTCGTTGTGGCGTTGTCCTCAAATACTCCTCTATGAGGTAGGAAGTAGCCATTCTTCTCCCTCTCGTCTCCACACACTTCCTCTAAGATGCCTTCTTTTACCCATTCATTGAGAAGTACATCATATTCTTGAAATTTATTTTCATTCATGAGCTTTGCTGTCATTGAAGTTAGTCTCTTTTCAGCAACGTCTTTGTTATTTCTTATCTCTTCTTTTTCTTCGGTCCATGGTAATGACATTTCGTATCTTCCCTCTGTGTTCCTCCTAACCGTTTTCTTGAAGTGGTTCAAGGCGTCACACTCTATTTCTTCTTTTGATTTCTTCTCACTGGGGTATGTTATGCCAAGCACTTCCAGTTTCCAGGGGTCAGATAGATCCTTACTGTGACTGAACAAAATGGTAGTGAGGACAGCATTAGAAACCTGTTCATTTTCTTTGGATAGAGTTCCCATTACTACCCAACCAAGTCGAGTTTCCATTGCAACTAGACCACAGTCTAGCTCCTGTACTTGACCAGTAAATAACCATCCTGCCGCGTCAGACCCGATGAGCAGCTCAACCCCAGATTGTTAATCCCTAACGTCGGTGATTGGTATGTTTCTCCTCCTCAATTCTGTTTTACACGACATCTGCTTAACTCTTGGGATGGATCCACAGATTGAAGACTGATCTAGCACTTGTAATTCACAGGAATAACTTCCTGTTAGACTCTGGAGTAAGATCCTGTAGCATTGGTGCGTTTCTCGGTCTGACGTCACACCTCCAAATAGAACCGTAACTAGGGCTTCCGTTCCAACATGCTGGCATTTCGTCTCGATGGCAGTTTTCTTCAGGATGTAAGAACGATGAGATCCTGTGTCGATAATCGCCCTGATTGTCCTCTGATGATCCCCAGTCTTCAGCTTCACTAACAAAGTCTGGAGAAATACAACATCCTGAGACCCAAAGCGCGACGCCCCCACGGCGCTCACCTTTCCTACTTCATGTACATTCAAGTCTGCACGTTTTGTTTCATCTTTATGAATAGGCAAGTCTGGGCACATTATCACACAGTGCTATCTGCCACATACCCCACACTTCAGATTGGTTTTACAGTCGCTGGACCTGTGACCTTGCTTCAAGCATACAAAGCATGCTTTCTTCCTTTTCAACAGCTCTCTCTTCTCCAATAGGGACATTTTCTGTGCACTGAAACACTCCTTGCTATCGTGAGCCTTATCACAAAAGAGACATGTTGCCTTTTTGTACGAATGTCTTTCTCCTGTCAACAGATTAAGCGCAGTGGGCACTTCTCTTACTTCTTCTATTCTGTGCCTTATATTGCCCGATGGGTTTGATTTGTTTGACAACCGAAACCCTGATTTTGCCATTGATATTCTTTCCTCCCCTTCCACCTCAGATTTAAGAAAGACTAAAAAAAGGTTCAGCTTATCACTATGCTTTCCACTCTGCAGTTGATTACTTGATGAAGAATGTCTTATCCAAACTCTTAACATCTCCTCTGGAACACAAGATTCTACTAAAGGGAACAACATGGCAGAATATTTGTCCGATGTCATGCCTATCGATTCTAGAGCCCTCAAGTAGGACTCGAGCTTATCATAGAGCTGAGAGGTACTTAAACTACCCCTTGTGGACGTACCGGTAGCATTTTTTACTACCAAAGCTACGAGCTCTCTTACATAAAATTCCACGAGCAACTCTTCCCGCCCAAACCTGCTTTTAAGACTTTCAACTGCCTTATGGTAGTTCTCTGCTGTTGGGGGAAAACTGTCTACTATTTCCCTTGCTCTGGATCCGTTCACTGTAGCTTTAATCAGATATTTGAATTTATCCTCATCTAGCATGTCTCCATCATTGTGAATTCTACTGAACTGGCTCCAGAATCCAAGCCAATCTTTAATTTCACCCCCAAATTGCTTCAGCTCGATCTTGGGCAGTCTGAGCTTCCTACGTGAAGTTGGCGAAGAACACACTGAACTAGGGGATTGAACAGCATTTTTATTCACGAACGCGTCATATTTAACTTGTGCTTCTTCTAACTTTTCCTTGTACTTTTCTATAAACGCATATTCTTGATCAAAATTGGCTACACTAGCCGCGTCTAACTCTTCTGCAGCATTTTTTGAGAGAAGTTCATACCATTCACATTCAAGAATACTCAAGTCCTTGGCAAGGCGTTCTAGTGTGTTGAACTTAACCTTAACAGTTTCAGGCGACGGCTCTCTTCCATCTAGCATTTGCATATGGTATGTTTTCGTGAACGTCGCACGAGTTGCCTTCCGCTTTCTCGCTAGAAGATCCATTTTTGTTCACGTATTCAATGATAACCACTAATCACGTCGGGGCTTGTAATCACGTCAGGGTTACCACGATGTGGCAGACACTCTTATCCTACCCGGTTAATGTTCCCTTTTACTATCTTTTTTTTAATTAAATTACAGACACCTATAATTTCTTACCGGCTCTGCTTCAATCGCCCTTTTATTATTATTTTTCTCACCGTCAAGATCAACATCAGCCAAGAATACAATATATTTCACAGCCTCCTTACTCTCAAAAGGTAATGCGCAATTTTCCAGTATAGCCGACCAAAGAAAGTTATTTTTAGATAGAGCACTAACAAACAAAAGGAGCAAATAATATGGAGTTCTCCACATCGATATATTACCGAATGCGTGTGGTTGGCATTACTGACTCCTTGAAAAAAGATGGATGCCAAAGTCGCAATTTCTACTATATAAGTAGTGAGCCCATTTGGGATGGCTGGGTGGGTCTCAGACAGTGGAGGAGTAAACATCTATTACTACATCATCTCCAGATATTTTCCCGACTGTTGGTTCAGGTGAATTCGTTAATTTCAGTAGTTAAAAAATTTTATACAAATAAAATCTCTTGTGAAGTGTAACCTCAAAAATTTCCTCAATTAAGTTTAATGTGGCATGAGCTGTATGCGCGGTGGCAGAGTCTTGCTGAATATATCCATTTCGAGAGTGTCAGTCATTTCGTCAAAAAATGGTTTGAGTATATTATCCCTGTACCTTTGTGCATTAATTGTGCCTTGATAAAGTATAGGCCCTATAATAATGTATCCATTCACTGCGCACCATACTCCGACCCATTCGTTATGTAGAGTAATTTCGTGTATGAGATGGGGGGTTTCTCTACTCCAATTTCTGTCATTCTGCGTCGTCGAACCATACCCGTGTAAATGGAACCAAGCTTCGTCCGAGAAAAATATTAACATATCTGGAGAGAAAGCGCCTCAGTTACGAAAGTTGCGTGTGGATCGGAGTTTTCTAAGACGATGGCGGAAATGTGTGAATGTAGGAGGAGAACATTTAGAACAACTCCTGTCATAAGGTAGTAGCAGCTTATTTTATTAATTTTAATTGTTATATCATGTCATGCACGGATAACTATGGCGAAGTGCTATGTTATGCCGAGCGGGAAGTGATGAGTCAACGGGAGACAGATAAGCTGGGCGCACCGGCCGGCTGAGTCGTGAGAGAGACTCACTGTATTTCGAACCTTGCAGTGTGAACGTCACCGAAAACACTCTTGTCTCAGCAATAAATGCTATATAGGTTGGTTCCTCAGTTTAGGGGCTGCGACAATGCGGTCATGTGGCCCCGTGTACTTTGTGTGTGTAGAATCTTTCTGATAACCGGTGGTAATTGTGATGGCTGTATTAGTGTGTGTTATCTGTTTATAATTCAAGTAAGGATTGCCGACATTGAATTTTCAAGTAGTTCCTACTTTTGCCGCCAAACGCCACCGTCAACGACTACTAGTTCAGACCTTGCTTACTAGACGCCACCGCAGTCAGCTCCTGGCGACAAACTTTGGAACCTAAGAACGTTATTCAAATGGTTAAGCTCTAATTTAGCTTCACACAGGTGTAATTAGTGGAAGGTTCTTTAACATGCCTAAATCTATGACATGGGACCGTCGGCTTTACTTCCCCTCCGAAGGAAGGCATAGTGAGGAATTTTTAAGGCTCTTAAAAAATCCGACGACTTTGGCCGGATTTGAACCCCCGATCTTGGGCATAGGAAATGCGATATATAGAAGAATTCAATAGAAAACTTGAAAAATATTCACCCCCTTTTAACGTGAAATGTCGACTACACAGCGGGAAGAAAAGACACATTCGCATATGAAATAGGTATTGCCTGGCCTTCTCTCTAGGTGGTTTTGTCTTTTAAATACCAACTGTCGGGTATATATAATATTTGGATTTTTTGTCGTATATTTTCTCTTTTACAGATAAAGATGCGGGCCATAATTGAGACAATAGTGACTCCGTCGATGGCTAAATTCATGAAAAACTTAAATGGCCTATTAACCAGGAACTAACATAGCTAGATGGAACCTACGGTAATGTTATTTGCACTACTGCGGCCGGGGTGCCAGTGTTTTGTCCCAAAGGGAATCTTGAAGGTGCCAGCAAATCTACTGACACAGCTCCGTCGTATTTGCCCACCCTTAAATGGCAACTGACTGCACCAGGATTGGATTGCAACCTTGGCCACAGCAGGCGTGAACGTAAAGGCTTCCTTGGAGGTTGGAGCGAAGGGCATCTTGAACACCCCTCCAATAAAGAAACGTGGAGAAGAGGCTTCTGTCAACTACCGTACCCAGAAGTTACAGCAGTTAGATCTAATTCATAATCGTACACAACATTTTCAGGAATGGGAGCAGGAAGGATTTATCGGAGAGGTACCACCTAAAGAGATGGAAACACGATGCCACTATCTTCCGCATCGACCTAGCCTATTATTAAAAATATTTGGTGTGGATTGTTCCTAAAAAAACAACTCAAAGGTGTGGATTGCCCTGTATACCTGTGGTACCGTAGGTCAAGCCTAGGCTTAAACACTACCGGAGGGAAGATGATTCACGAAAAGAAAAAGGTTTTGTGAGTGGAGACGATTTTTGGACAAACAGGAAAGAATCCAAGTCAAGAAAGGAAAAAAATATAGTTAGATGATGAAAAAAATAGTTGTACGTTGATTAAGGCTTGCGAGTGTAAGGTGAGAAAGCAAGTTTCTATAAGCGGGTATACTGGTGCGAGCAACGCTGGCTGAGGTTACCGGTAAGCAAGCGCTAAGTGTACCGTCCCTCCCGAACGGAAAATAGGGTACTATGTAGGTACACAGGTCGCTGGCGAGGAAACACAACCAAGGGAAAGTTGAATTATTTCTTTTCCTTTCTGAAAGGAATTGTTTTCGGGAGCACTCTAATGTACTCAAGATATTGAAATTGACAAGAATAATTTTATTCCCCAACAAGGATGGATCCCTGAGCGAGAAATCAAATGCCCCCAGAGTGGACAGAGATAAGGCGCTTTCAGAGATTTTAGTAAGATTATTGTTATTTGTATAAATTACTAGACGTAACAATTGTTGCGTTTAAAGTAGGCTAAACTTTTATCCAGCAGAGTGCCGACTAAAAGTTTAAAACGGGGTAGGAAACCCAAACCTAACTTAGACAAAACCACAATTCAAAGTAAGAAATCATGGGACAAAGCGAAAATCGCTTCAAGTAAGAAGCTGGCTGAGCGAGCTATACTTGCCTTTAATGATTTACCAGAAATAGCTAAAGTAAGCTTTATGAGCAATGTTAGCAGAAAATTTCTATAAACGCAACAAATGATTGAATTTGTTTTAAATTTAGCATTTAGTATTTGTAATTATTTCTTTGAATATCGAAGGTAATTCGAGAAAAATGAAGAAGGAAAGGCCATACCTAACAGCTCTTCGAGCAATAGAACAAAGGGCAACAAAATTATTTATTCAATTAAATAAATTATTTAAAGCACAATAGTACAGGTCTCAGACCTATTTCTTTGGTTTTAAAGAAGTATTTTTTTGACTTAAACGGTCAATATAAAACGTAACAAGGTTTACAAATTGTACAAATATTTTGATAGATTGTTTAGGTAAAGTACCATTTCTTAATTAGAATGCCTTTGAAGTAAAGCGAAAGTAGCTTTGAACTGATTTTAAATTCCTGGGCACAGCAGGAAAGGAAAACAAAGATTAAAAGGTGGATTAATAACCACTTAGATAATTGAAGCAGTAACTAAGAGATGTTAAATTCAAATTAGAAAGGTCACATGAGTGAAGCCTTGATTGCATAAGAATAGGCATTTTAACAATTGAGAAATAATGAATTCAATATTCCTGAACGCAGCAGGAAAACGCAAGGGCGTATTAAAGTGTGGATTTCTAACTACATGGATTTATGCAGAAATTACAAGCTGCAATACATGAAAAATGGGAGGGAGCCTAGTTATAGGCTAAGCCTCGTTGAGAATTGCAAGAAAATTGTTTAAATTACACTAAGTTGTTAGTAAAGGAATATTGGGAGTATAGGAAATAGGGAATTTAAGTCTGGCTGATTTTACTGGTTCGAACAAAACGTGGCGCGGAAGATAGTCACACATACACTTTTCGAAGCATTGACAATTTTGTTGAACATGAGGGAAATGTCACTATTGCAGTTTATAGTTCCATTTGAATTGGAAGTTAGCAGTAATTTGACGTTGTTGAGTATAGTCATCTATAGTTTGAAGTCTATTGCGAATAGACATTTCCAGAGATGTAATTACAGTTGAAGAGGGCAAGTAGAAATCTCACGCAGGAAGCAAAGTTATGTTTTCAGACAGCTATGAGTTAGCAGAATTCCTTCGATGTAGGGAAGGTATCCCCTGATTTTCAATAACAAGCTTAGTTAGCTTACAAGGGGAGGATACGATGCATGGGTCGCCGATTCGAACCATCTTTAGTACACTTGTAGGACATGACCAGGCGTATACCAGGAGCAAGTAGTAGAGTGCGCTTCTCAGCTGTTTCCGAGAAATTAATTATTTGCAATTGCAGTCCGGTGCTCATGTGCGTTGTACGCCCGTAATTAGCCAATGCGTGCGTGGTGCAGTGGTAACAGCCCTCCTTCGTAAGGGCGGGATCGCTGGATCGAATCCCGCCGGTGAGCCGTTGCAGTGTGTTGTGGTTTTCTGTTTTTTTTTTTTTTTTTTTTTTTTGTAACCATTGGCATTTTCCAATTAATCCGCATAGCATGAGTCATTGCTTGCGGGGTATGGGGTGGTCTGATGGTTTACAGACGTGCAATGAACGGAACAGACTGGGCCTTCAATGTATAAATGTATACCGGTACAGATATATTTGCAATGCCAATACTGTTTATTATGTACGGTAATGTCACAAACGTTGATCCCCATGCGATAATTTCAGAATCCCCTTTCCCGCTCACATAACACGTTATTACAATTGACTGCAAAATAAACATTGTTCACGGCACCTACATTTGTACGAATTGCCAATGTTTACAACAACAACAACAACAAAAACACAATACAATGCAAAAGCTCACCAGTGGGATTCGATCCAGCGAACCCGCGCTTACGAAGCAGGGCTATTACCACGCACTCATGGGCTAATTACTAGCGTGCAACGCACATAGACGCCGCACTGCAATTGCGAATAATTAATTTCTCGGAAACGGCTGAGAAGTGCACCCTACTACTTGCACCTGGTATAATCCTGGTCATGTCCTACACGTGTACTAAAGATGGTTCGAATTGGTGACCCATGCATCGTATCCTCCCCTTGTTAGCAAGACAAAGAAATTTCCCAAGTGGGGCAGTTAGAAGATTGCACAATATTTCGAAAATTCAAACACTGCCGACAAAGTTCATTAAAAGCTTCTGGAGCCTTATATAGTACATTATGCAACGAGCCTATAATGGCTATAATTAAGACACGAGTATTTTTATAAATCGAGCGTATGCGAGTTTTATAATTTCCATACGAGTGTCTTAATTACCATTATAGGTGAGTTGCATACGACTGTTTATGTTCGACGATCATTATAACTTTATTATATGTTTTAACATAAATATTCATAAATATCTGTTCAGTCACTACAGTAGAATGTTGTGATCGGGTGCTGCGGTGGGTAGTATATCTCTCTTGCCCAAGCTCTCTGGACAACCGACGCATGCACTCTGTGTGCTTCAATACCATATGTTCAGATTGCGCACCAGTATTCAGTAAAACTGTCACTGAAGTCGTGTCAAAACCACGCGCTGTGTAGAAATTGGGTTTGGGGATATTAAGGTACCGGTACAGTGCTATTTCTTGTCTCATATTCGCCAGTTTATTTACGCGAACATATGGACGGTGCGTATTCCATGTCGGTAATTTATTATAGTTCGATGTTGTGTTTATGTCCGACATGTTGGATTCTGAGTGCATGCGCGAAGGTATCGTTACCTAATTGATCAATGAACGAGCTCTGATTGGCTGAAGAAACTGTATCATAATGAAAAACGGTGTTATAATGACCATCATTATGATACAGTTTTCTAACACATAATAGTGAGGGTCGAAAGTAGTGTGTTAATGCCGGTTCTAGCACCACCGCCACCGCTCCACCGCTGGAATACTAAAATGGCAATATCTCGCGAACCAATCAGGCTAGAGACTTGTACGAGGTGTCATTGAACTCGGGCTGACACCCCCTTTCCAATGAACAACAAATTTCCACCCAAAAATAAAACCTACCCCTACTAGGGGGGAAATTGTATTTTTTAGAGAATCTCTCTTTCCAATTGCAACATGTGAGAGTTTGAATGCCAATATGGAATGAAACGTTGTTCTACATAAAGTGCATGTGTTCGGTGGGTAGCCACAATGAATTAACATGCTTGTTTTTTGTTTTTTACGCATGTCCACTCATAGCTTTTGTAAGAGGGCGGGCTTTTTAAAAGATGGCGGCTGTAGTGTTACCTAACCTAACCCAACCTAATGGGTCATTGTTGTGGGGTCATTGTTGACGGATTATTGTTGGCAGGTCCATGTTAACGAGTCCCTGCGGACGGGTCATTGTTGACGAGTCATGGCTGATGGGTCCTTGTTGACGAGTCCCTGTGGACGGGTCATTGTTGACGAGTCATTGTTGACGGGTCCTTGTTGACGAGTCCCTGTGGACGAGTCCTTGTGGGCAGGTCCTTGTGGACGAGTCCTTGTGGATGAGCCCCTTTGGACTGATTTGCGTGTAAAGCAATGTGTTGAACTGACGTTGTTCACTAATCCCCGACTACTATAATGGGATAACGATATGAAAGGAAAGTGACGAAATACATGTGAACACGTGTGAGATGACCTTATTACCGTCCTCCTTGTGAAACAAGTCACATCCTGTTTTGGTTCATACGTGAGAAAATGCGAGTTCATGTGTAATATGATCTAACACACAGGTGTTCACCTGTTCACGTGCACGATAAGAGCTAACAAGTCACAACCTGTTTTGACAGTGGTGGGAGGTGAAGGGGAGGAGAGGGGGAGAGTTGGTGTAAGAGACAACACAGGTGAAGAGAGAAATAAATATGTATTGCTCATAATACATGTAGAGCTGAGGACTGTACATAGGACTGTAGGTTAAGTACAACATGAGTGAATAAATAAATAAATACAAGGCACACAGGTTCACACAACATGTAATTTATTAATCCAAGAATTAAAGGCTGAGCTAAATCCCAACCCTTTAACATATAGTTTATTTCCTTTTTGTTTCAACACCTTTTCCACAAGGTAATGTTTAGGAAACGCTGTCTTTTGGAGTTCTTGAAGATAAAACCTGCCTTTTATGGGTTGATGGTTGAGGTCCTCGAGTAAATAGGTGACTGGACTGTTCAGGTTGACTTGACGAATTCGAAATAATTCAGTCCCCCAATTTGGTGTGTAGCCCTTGTCGAAGACGGACTTGAATTTGCTCACACGAACATGGTCCCCAATGTTAAGGCGATGACGTTTAGGGTCTGCTGTTTTTATGGGGTTGAACAGTTTATCCAATCGCTGAATATTTTTGGTCACGAGGCGCGGCTTGGTCCCAATGGTTCTGTGTTTGGTGTCATTGTAACGTGACACTAGCTCAGGTAACAAGTCCAACCAGCGATAAGTGCCCTGAGCGGTAAACGCTTTCCACATATAGGTTTTCAATTTTCGGTTGAACCGCTCGACCACGCTAGCTTTGAGATTGCTGTACGTGGTGTAATGGTGAATATCCTTAGATTTGAGAAAACTGGAGAAATCCTTGTTGAAAACTTCTTTCCCCTGATCAGTTTGTAGCAGCTGAGGTTGACGTTTGAAGTGTTGAATAATATGTTGAAAGGCCTTGGTAACTAGTGGACCAGACTTGCGACGCACAGGTTCAACAAACGCCATTTTGGAATAAACATCAATGACCGTCAACATATAGCGTTCACCATTGTTAACGCTAGCATAGGGAATCATTTCAACCAAGTCTGCTTGCCAAAGTTCATCCACACCCTGTGAAATCACATTGAGTCGCTGATAATGACGTCTAGCTGGACGATGCAACTCGTGAGCAATACCCATTTTAATGGGTGAAGGCTTAAACAATAATTTTGGCATTTCGAAGTTCTTCCTCAATTTTTTGAATTTCCCTATCGTGACCAGTATGGCCGGCTTGACGTGAAGCATACAACAGCTGTAGTCGCTGGACGAGTTTATTGGGATTATGCCAGTAGGTAACATCCACAAGCGGTTTTAATGGTTTAAATGTCACTCCCGAAGCGGACACCTTACGACGACCACTTTGATTAGTGGGGAACATTTTTGCAATGATGGTTTTATATTTTTGAGATATATTGGCATTCACTTGTTGAGTGGGATCATACTGTCTTTTGTGAGCATGGGTATCCAATAAAATGGATTTATATTTATCAAGGTCCTCTGACGTATAATCATGGGATGAGGGAGTCCGAGAGAATAGTAGCTTTAACAGTCCTGGTGTTAATTTATAGTTGATCTTTTTAATGACAGCTTTAGTACGAGCAAATTTAATCGATGAATCCCCAATTTTAAAACTATCATCCTCATAGCGAACACCATACGTGGTATCGGTGTTTCCAATAAATAGATTGGTGAAATAGGGTTCTAGTCTTGATCCATAATATTTCATTAAAATGTTTTTCAGTTGAGCTTTATGTTGATGGGTGGCCAGGAGTTGTGAAAATGGAGACGATCTGGAAGGGCAAGGTGTGTCGACCATGGCCAGGGATTTCCTTTTTCTTAAAAACTCTGCAAGGGGTGATGCCTTTTTTTGAGGCGTAAACACTTGTTCCTCATTATCCTCAACTTCGCTAACACTAGTTAAATCTTCCTGTTCCTGTTCCTCTACCTCTTCCTCAGGGTCCTCGTGGTGCGTCTGCGTAGCTTGTGAAACAGTGGGTAGCGTTTCAGATGGCTTGAAAGAAGGTTTCAACATAGCTTTTAGCGGAGGGGCTAAATGTTGTTGAATAAACAAAGCATGATCCGCACGTGATCGTTTCAATTGACGGAACTTTTGGCGAATAGAATTTTTTGCTCTAATAATATGCTTTTTCAATTGACTCTCTGCTAACGCCATGGTGTCGTGACAAATGACTTGAGAGGGAATGATACAGTGCCTTAAATAGCAATAAAATGATCAAACCCTAAGCGATACCGCCCTTGGTTGAGTTCACTTTGTTTGTCAATCACTAAACAGGCATGACGTTGTGTGTTCCAGCACTTGCCACACAATTCTGTAAACATTTGAAAGGCCATATCCGGATTCACATGTTCATTATAAATGTGACGACTGTTCTTCTCGTCCTGACGAAATAAAACAATGACATTGGCATTGTCACGAATCAACTGTTTGGACATTTTAGAATACGTTTGTCCAAGATAGAAGCAATCGATATGTTTGTGTCGACCCATGCTGAAATAGCTTTGAATGATGCCTTGTCGTTCAGTGGATACATCATCGAAAATCATGAGTGAATCAGACTTTACCTCATCCTGTGAAATAACATTTTCTTGCGTGGAAAATGTAAAATACCCCATATTCTCATTTTGTAATCCACACATGACTTGATCCAGATACACGTAGAGGGGTTGGTAGAGAGATTTTGCGAAAATATAAATATTTTAAAAACACAGGCCATTGGGCGCTGTAATAAGTGTCTGCAAAAGATTGGTCTTTCGACAGCCGGAAGATCCCACAATGATGCAGCGAATGGAAGATGGAAACAGTGAACCATGGCGTTGTTCACGTGATGTGGGGCAGAGATGGGAAACCATGTCCCTCACGGGGAATGACTCTTGCTGCTTAATTAGCTTCATTTCAACTAAGGCTTAGAGAGGCTAGCAGGCTGTCTATATGCATCGCACCGAGCCTTGTCATAGAAACAGTAGACTCGTACTACAGGTTGACGATGGATGTCTTTGGACGTGCGTTGATGGTCAAAGCTAGGTCTGTTCCCATACATGATCCTAAACAAGAAACAGATCCTGCTAATAAACACTATGTGGATAGGTCAGTAGTGCCACGCACAAAACAAGGAGATTATGAATTTAAAGGAAAGCGGTTAACTCATGTAAAACATCCTCAAGTGTCTACAGACGTTACTACAAAAAAGTATGTAGATAACAAGGTGTATGAGTTTTATGATAAAGTGCCTCAGCTTACGGTGAATGGCTATAGCGCTAATCATCACCGCATTATTCACGTGGAAGACCCACAAGAAGATGATGATTGTCTGTACCAAGCGATACGTGACCTATGAAATGAAAAGTCTTTATAAATTTATCCCATCTCTATTTTTAGTGCATCTGACAAATGTAAAACCTGTGAATGAGAGAAACCATTTACCGCTAGTTCCTGACCAGCACTTGACCTATGTGCTTTCTTCGGGTTTAAGCCACTATCGACTACACTATGATGGAACCATTCACATCAAATATGCCATACCTGATGAGAACCATTTACAAATAGAGATAAATGGTCATAGGATGTTGGTCCATAACCATGAAATGGTCAATGCAGGAGACGAATTATCCTTTCATCTCATGTTGACATGGAATGAAAAGCAAGCTGGAAAAACCATAAACGATTTCCCACTTTATGTAGAATTGGAATATACAGCCATGAAATAACAATCTGACGTTAGTTGTGACTTAAACTTTCTTGTGAAAGGTTGTTGGTCATCATCATCATGTGAAACAAAGATATGTGGTGAGAAAGACTAAAAATATGACCTTGTCTTTGGCAAAGCCTGGGCTTATGACATTCGTGGACAAGCCCTTGCGAAAGAAATTTTTTTTATTATTATTTATCGTATGGCTTTTAGTGCCGGGAGTGTCCGAGGACATGTTCGGCTCGCCTGAGTCTGTAGCTGCTTCCAGCGGATACCCTAAGGGGTGAGCTACAAGTTCCGTTCAATTTCAAGTAGTTCCAACTTTCGCCACCAGATATCAATGATACCTAGTGGTAAACGTTGGAACTTTGATAGAGCGTTCAGACGAAATCTAACCTAACAAATTTTGCTTTACACAAGTTTAGTCTGTGAAAGGATCTTTTGCATGCCATAAATCTATGACATGGGACCGCCGGCTTTACTTCCCCTCCGAAGGACCATAAGGAAAGCTCTTCGAGCAGCACAGAGACATGTTATTCCAAAACGTCAGCGACAGGGTTCAAAACAAGGGCGAGTGATTCCCGTCCCTAAACGAGCGGGATTTTACCTGCATTATTCGCTGGTCTGGCTGCTATAGGTTCACTTTTAGGCGGCGCCAGTGCAGTGGCAAAAACTATTAAAGCCGCGCAACAGGGCAAGCAACAACTCAAAGAAAGTCAGCGACACAATGAAACATTGGAAGCCATTGCTATGGGGGCTAGAAATGTCAATTTGAAGCCAGCCTTTTATCAACAAGGATTTGGAATTTCACCTTTTCGAAATAAAATAAAACATCTTTAACCTCAGCCATAGCAAGACATGCCCTGACGCATCAGCAAGTGGAAAACTATGCTAAACAACTGAAGCTTTCTCATTTTCGTGGTGTGTTTATGCGAAACCAATTACCCTCACAACCCTGGAAACATGAATGTGCTGTTGTCAATTTGGATGATCACCGAGGACCTGGAACACATTATGTAGCTTATGTCAAAGAGGGATCCACTGTATGGTACTTTGACAGTTTTGGGAATTTGCCCCCGCCCATGGAACTAGTGGCCTATTTTGGAGACAGGATCAAGATATATTATAATGTGAAACGTGAGCAAACGTTTAACAGCCAACAGTGTGGACGTTTGTGTTTATTTTTTTTATATAAGACGCAACATAAGCAAAAACGTCAACAGAATGTCGGTGGAAAGTAAGACGTTTACACTGCATGGACGTGGACCTGAAGTGAGCCTAGACTTTTACCCACCTATCGAATTGAGTGAAAAACCCTATGGTTTAGGACTTGTTTCTCTTGAAACGTACAATAGAATATACAACATACTAGAAAATGTGAACAACAAGTTTTACTATGATGATTCTGTGCTCACCCTGAACTCTGGTGGATACACGATAGATGACATTTATGAACACATTTATGTGGTGTTGATCAATGAATATGGTTTAAAGTCATTTCTCGATGGAACGCGCAAGTTTGAACTTGTAGGAAATACCAACACTCATCGCTGCAGTATTTTTTCTACATTCAAAATTGACTTTAAAACACACCCCTATTCCATTGGTCCATTACTAGGATTTAAACCACGCGTGTTGGAGCCCAACAAAAACATGAATCAGACCATGAAGTGAAATTCATTGAGGACCATCATGAGTCGGTGACGTGTAATATTATTAGTCACGTGTACACCAATCAAGAACCATCGCATTCGCGTTATGACTTTATTGTAACATCGCCCAATGGTTATATTATTCGTGAAAACCCTCCAGTGGTGCTTTTTCATTCTGTGGCTGTCGATAGTATTATAATATAACATTAAGACTGATCAATAGAGAGCAACAACTCATTGATCTAGATTCTACCACACCAGTGACTTACAAGTTGGTGCTAAAACTACTATGAAGTTTGTATATGAAGCAACAGCACCGTCTGGGAATGGTGTTAGTTGTTTACCACGTGAATACACGTTAACATCTCAGAACAAGCAGATTTTACAGCATTTGGGTTACCACGTCAACCCCCGCGATGAATTCTATCCTAGAGGTAGCGAACCACACCGAGGAGCAACCAGGAGTGGTAAGAATTGATCTCCATTCTTATCAAGCTCAAACACCTGGACTCAATAACAATGATGAAATTCAATTTGTTATCAACAACCAAGATATTTACACTCTACCGCATGAAAGTGTTATTCAGATTGAAGGTCGGCTCACCAAAGCCGATGGCTCTACACACACTACATCCAAGTTAGCCAACCATGATTTCGCCTTCCTGTTTTCTGAAGTGCGTTATGTGATTAACGATATCGTGGTGGATAGCACTCGAAATGTGGGTATTTCCAGTGTCATGAAACTATATCCCTCTTATAGTGAGGAAGAAGCTAAAACACATTGCATGGCGGGTTGGTGCCCTGACTCGATCAATGACTGGATGGTACACACCGATGGCACCTTTACTGGATATTTACCTCTTAAACTGATTTTAGGCTTTGCTGAAGATCACCAGCGCATTGTGGTTAACGCAAGGCAAGTGCTTTATCTGGTGAGATGAGTGATAATAATGCACTCAAGGGAGCCGACAATGCCCCCATTGATTCAAAAATTCAACTACAACGCTTGCTATGGAAAGTGCCTCATGTGACCCTTAACGATAGCAAAAAACTGGACATACTCAAAATGGTAAAGAGAGATATACCTCTACCCATGGAATTTAGAAGCTGAATACCCGCTATTACCTACCACCAACACACACAGTTGGTCTATAAAAACAGCTCGCTATACAGAGAGAACTCTCTACATGATTGTGGGTTTTCAAACGAATCGCAAGTATCAACTAACCAAAGATGTCACGCAATTTGATCACCTGCAATTGAGAAATGCACGTCTTTTCCTCAACGGTGCTGTGTTTCCCTATGAAGGGCTGGATTTAGATTTTTCAAAAAATAAGTTTGGTCCCCTGTACGACTTGTTTTCTAAATTTAAATGGTCGTATTATCAAAAAGAGAATTGTCCAATGTTGTCACCCCAAGCTTTTAAGACAAGGGCGCCACTGATTGTCTTTGACTGTTCCTACTTGGAAGAGTCTGTCAAACCATCCAATAATGACATTCGACTAGATTTTGAAACGCATGACAATGTCCCAGCCAATACCACGGCCTACTGTTTGATTATTCATCACAAACAAGTCAACTATTATCCACTGTCCAACCAAGTGACAAGTGTATAAATAGCAGGTCAACACACATCAAACCGCTCAGTCATGTCTTGCTTTCAAGCCTCAAGAGAAGTTACATCCATGAATTTAAAATCTGAGGAACAACGTTTCAAGACCTTTGCGACGTGGCCGGTGCCTTTTATAAACCCTCAAGCCTTAGCAGCCGCTGGATTCTACTATTTAAAAAGAAGAGATGAAGTGAAATATGTGTTTTGTCCCATCATATTAGACCAATGGCGTGAAAGTGATGAACCCATGCAGGAACATCAGCGCTGGTCACCTGCCTGCCCCTACCTATGCAGAATGGAGGTGGGTAATATAGCCTGTCATTCAAGTTACCCCTCACTCGAGCCTCTAAGTGATGAAAAAAGTTATGATACGTGTGGACTTTATGGTGTCAACAGTGTTTCAGTGAGCAGCTCACAGTTTAAAACATCCAGTTTAGAGACATTAGAATATCATCGGTGTTATGGGCAGTATAAACACAAAATACTTTTTTGTTGTATGAGATGGTACCGCCTCTATCCTAGAATGGAAAAAAGAATGTAAAACTTGTTATGCTAATAAAATAATGAAATAAAAAATTGGTTGTTGTTGTTATATTATTATTTCTTATGCCCCCATGTCATATCCTAACCTCTATAGTGACTACTCGATGTTTTTATTTTCTTTTACTAGAATGGAATGTAAGTAAATGACATGGGTACACCTTACTGAACAATTGTCAGTCTGTGGTCAGTTGGACTTGATCCAGACAAGAGTCAACATGTTGCGTACACTGATTGTCGACTGTCAAGGGTTTAAAATTGGAGATAACAAATTTATATTTAAAGAAGTGGTCATTATCGATTGTTCCACTTTTTGGATATCGCAAGCTACACCTTATGCGTTTGATTTGTTGTGTGATAAAGACCGTAAACAAACCCAGTGGATTGAAACTCATATGCAACTAGGCTGGAAGCAAGAAACCATTTCATATAAGCACCTGGACGTGGTCATGAAAGCCCACTTGTCTTCTGCCCATGTAGTATTTGTGAAAGGTAGTGAAAAACGTCAATGGCTACAACCATTTTTAGCGTCTTACAGTCATTGTATCGATTTAATGGACATGGGCTGTCCCTCGCTGCAAACACTCATGGACCGCTGCCCCTGTGACAATATTACCCATAAAGCCTTGGCACAGGTGTGGCAATTGTTTCATTGGCTAACCACCAATGCCTGTTGGGAGTTGTTAAATAAAATTAAAACTAAAGGTTTACCTGTGGATGACACCAGTGAGATTTCTACAAGCGACGTGTAAACATCAACGTGATACCATGGAGAAAGGGGATGCTACCGATAAAGCGATTGGAAAGTTCTTCGTGTGCAAAAAGAAACTAGACAGTTTTACCAAAGAAGAATTATTGGCTCTTCCAAAATCATTCATTTATTACGTCGCAGCAAATGCAGTGAAAGAAATCTGGCAACATGTACCAAAATCATGGACTCAAGACCCTGTGTTAAGTGAATTGCAACCATGTACGGATTATGATCACCATAAGCAAGTGGCTATGGCAAAAATACCCTCTATGCGACAGTGTGCTATTTGCCAGCTGGTCAAACTGTATCACGGTCATAAAAGTCAGTGTAAAGACTTTGTTTCCTCATTCCACGGGGGTAATGGAGAAAAAAACCAGCAACAACAAACATCATCCACAGAGGAGGAGGAAGATCAAACCTCTTTACCATCGATGGAAAAGGATATGCCAGACCTGTACTGACAATGGCGTCATTAACAAATTCAATACTTGACTTTCGCAATCTACCTACCTGGTTATTATTTGTGTGGTCCTGGAACTTACCTTGAAGAACCTTTCGCAGCGTGGTGATATACCTATTAATCCTTTGGATCGAGCATGCACTTTTCTTATCACCACAGTCATCCTGCATTAAGACGTGTAGCGGATAAAGTACCGTTGAAAAGCTAAACAACGTTTGACATCCTGTGATGTCTCAGTGGGAGAGAGGTTGGCAACCCTCATTGTGATTAGTGCTATATAAGGAAAGTTAATGATGAGTGGACATGAACATTGAAAAGGATTGAGGAATTGGTATTTCTTTGTATTCTATTTTTGTAAAGCTCTATTTGTTGTGAAATAAAAACAAGGTTTACAAGATCACAATGTCTTTTAATTTTTAAAAATGGTGATAGCCATTTCTTCATTTTCATTTTTTTCTTACATGAATATTTACAATTTCCACTTCCCCTTTTTTACATTCCACTTGTTTAGTTCACACATTCTGTACATTTTTTTGTTGTGAAATAAAAATAATGGTCACCAGATCACTATATCTTTTAATTCTAAAAATGGTGATAGCCATTTCTTTATTTTCATTTTTTCACACATGAATATCTACAATATCAACTTTACATTTTTTACATTCCCCTTGTTTAGTTCACACATTCAGTACATTTTTGTGAAATATAAATAAGGTTCACCAAATCACTATATCTTTTAATTATTAAAAATGGTGATAGCCATTTCATTTTTTCACACATGAATATTTACAAATTCCACTTTTCATTTTTTTACCTTCCCTTGTTTAGTTTACACATTCTGTACATGTTTGTTGTTGTGAAATAAAAGACAAGGTTTACCAGATCACAATGTCGTTTTAATTTTAAAATGGTGATAGCCATTTCACTTTTTCACACATGGATATTTACAATTTCCACTTTACATTTTTTACATTCCCCTTGTTTAGTTCACACATTCTGTAAATTTTTTAAAACCTTTTTCGTAATATACAAAAACAAAACATTTTACACTAAAATGTATTACTTATCTTATTTTACTAAACTACTGTTGCCTAACATTATACATTCTACTTACAGTTTTTACAAAAAAGATTACAATATAAAACACACTACAAATATTACAATATAGTGATCATTAGACTTAAGTAAAGTAATAGTCGCCAACGCGACTGTTTCCCCAAGCAAGAGTATCAAATGTGTTGGGTATAATGAATCGTTTGTTGTCTTCATTACTTAAAGCAACTTTGTTCAACAAATTGGTATGTAGCTGATGATTTTTACTTCTAAATACACACATTTTCTTATATAATACAGGTGGGTTACTAACTATACAGTTTTTATAATCACTTATATCTAACTCTTTACTAACAACATTCTTATTCACTCCTTTTAATTTTTTTACTACTACATCATCAATTGTCATATAGCTGTATGATTTAGATTTTGTGCCTACAAAGGTGTTGGAGTATTCTTGGAATACACGGTACGAGAGAGTATAATTTTTAATGCTTTTGCATGTTCATTCTTCCTCTTTATCAAACACCAACAGTGATCTTCTATTTTCTCTTTGATGGTCATGTCTCTTATGTCATTGTGAGTCTGTTCTAGATATATATCTTCCATGACCCACCTAGCGTCATCTAGCAGCGAATCTCTGAAGCTCCTCAATTCTTCCTGATGCAAGAGGACTTCCTTTTCCATCTGGCCACCAGATCTCGTTGCCATCGCCAGTTATTATCTCCGTGATCAAGAGAACTTCGTCTACTTTTTCACTCACCATGCTGTGCTAGTATCGCCTGCTATCAACTCTTTGAAGACCATTTCCTCAAGAGAATTTAAGTTTATAATATTGGTCATGCTTATGTGTTCTCCTTTTGTCTCCTACCCCCACTCTTCTCCCTTCCTTGGACCCTCCGCGCTTCGCTGAGTGGGTCTCACTTGTAAGTCGGCAGTTGACTCGGTCAGTCAAGGCTCAACTAGAGCCAGTCTCCTCAAACCAAGAGGTACTCTCTACATTCTACGCCATGTTGGCACATTAGGTATCCGTCAAAGGGAACTTCACTTTCGACATGCAACCAAGATAAGTACTGACTTAAGGTTTTAACCTCATCTTCATCAGTTTTATTATCTACATGCTTTTATTGATAATTTTATAGACAGTGTGAGATTACTATTTGGGGCAAAAATCATCCTTCGCGGGATTTGCTATGTTGGGCTTTTGTCTGTCTAAGCCAACCTTAATAGAAAGTAGCTTTTCTTAAGCTATTTAAATGAGAAATCTTCTCACCACGTGGGATATTATCTAATACCCGCTGTCTATAAAATACCAAGCTAGTTCCTCCGCTGGATTAACTTTGGCCCCATTCTTCTATTAAGATCGTTCTGGAACCTTCCAGATCCTGTACTTTATCTACAAGTCTTGCCGTCATGAATTTTTCACTCACTTGTGAGAATACAATTTAAAATTGAAGAATCTTCCTTCTGAATTAAAGCTCAATAGCTAATTTTCTTCCACCGTTGGAATGTTCTATGGCGCATTTAAATGTAATCCACAAATTTCTCAAGCAATAGACTTTCGCCTATCTAGTGATACCAGTTCTTTTTCATCATTGCAATAACTTTCTTTCCCATAAACTTTCGTGTTACTACAGTGAACTTTTCATCCCTTCAACAAACTATAGTGAAAACTAGAGCTTGTTCAACTTTTCTACCGCGTCGCGATCGTCCGTTTACATTAAATAAGGCCATGAACATTGATCCTAAATCCCAATTGATCTTTCCTAAACCTTCTACTAACAAACCATATTAATAAAATTGTAACTCTAGATCATTTTCTATGAGGTGTCACTCTAACGAAGTGCCCTTCCATCTTGCTTGTTTATAATTAATTAATTTCTGCATAACCACGTGTTTTATACACGGTTCAAGCTTACATTGTTTCTCCCTTATAATCAGGGAAAACAATTCTTTCAACTCATGAGTGAATTATTTCTAGGTCTAACGAAAGGGAAACTGCCCCATTAGTCTCGTGATTCCTACTTGAACATAGGAAGTCTAGAACCTTCCTTTTGACTTTCTCTTCAGGTTTCACAGTAAGTGACCTGCTCTATTTTGCATAGCTATCATAAAAGTAATCCAGTACAAATATAAGAAGTTATAGGAACTTCTATCTTATTCTTCATGTTTTTCTTATTGTTATTTTCGAAGTAGTTACTTTCTCTAGAATGTTTTCTCAGACATTTCTTAAAGTACACTCCTTGTACTCAATTTATTGTTAAACTTTAATCACCTTAATTGTCTTTAAATTTTGAATTTTTATCTTCGCTATTTTAAATCCTTGCTAGGATTTTATAAAGGTTTGAAACCTAATAAATTGTTAATTGCCTGGAGCAAACTTTAAATGTTAGGAGGTCTGCGACCCCAAATTGTTACTAAAAATTGAAACTATATACTTGTCAAATTTGTTAGACTTTTTTGCATTGTTAAATAAATTCAAACTTTCCTTTTTGACTCATCATTTCTCTAATACAACGGTTAGGCAAGATCCTGGCTTTCCTAACTCTTCCTAGGTTCATGCCCTCGTTAATACGCAATAAATCTGTTACTATTTGTCTTGTCAGACCATAACCCTTCCCCATAGTAGGCATATGCATGCTTGAGAGGGAATACACTAAAGCCTTTCTCTGGCAAACCGCCCAAGTCTTAGCTGCGACCAGGTCCTTACCCATTTCAGGTATCAGAGAGCTGATTTGCAGTGGCAACCGCCTCTAAGTGCATTTAAAGTTAAATTTATAACTTTTGTGGGACTCTTCTCCCATTTTTCTATCCTTTTTCTCCAGTCCGAAACCCACCTCCTCTTTTTTATCATCTTCCCTTGGTGGTTAGGTTATTCCTCAGCCAATAATCTAACCAAAATTTGGTACCAGAAACCCGGGAGAGTCCATTTGTCATTTTTCTGTTTAAAAGATTATTTGGCAATACCTTGCAAATAATTAATATCTGCTTTGAATCTTTCAGCTATAACTACATCATGCAAACTATGTGAAGGGGAAAGAGGCCGCTCCTGTCTCCAGTGGTGTGTCCCATTCTTTCAACTTATTGGCTGCTGCCAGCCTGACAGCATCTCCAAGTTTCAACAGTTTCGTGAGTTACATTTTAATTTACTTACTTTGTCATGGCTCCTACTGAAAAGGATGAAACTCTCATTGCCAGACGTTCTTCCTATAAAGGGCAACTCACTAGATTCAGAAATTTCATCAACAAAATAAATCCCGCCGAGTGTGATCTAGACATCTTGACACAACGCCTTAAGTTGTACGAACGGTCCTATGATTGTTACGATCAAACTCAAACCGAGATTGAATCCGCTTGCCCAGAACTTCAATCGGATCGGGACGAGGTCGAACCCTTGTACTTTGAAGGGATTGCCAAGGCCCACCAACTGATCCGCAGTATCTCAGAACCGGACACTAGGGTCATCAATCCGGCCCAGTTCGAACCCGCTTCAGTTCACAAGGATAAATCGAAACCTTTACTTCCAAAGATAAGCCTACCTCACTTCTCAGGCCAGGAAGGTGAATGGTATTCTTTTTACGAACTTTACTGCTCACTTATTCATGAAAACTCAGACGTTGTCGACATTCATAAGTTCTATTTCCTGCGTGCGTCCTTGGAAGGCGAGGCCTTGGCCTTGGTTCAGTCACTGCCTTTAAGCGCAGATAACTATCACATCGCCTTTAATCTCCTTAAAGAGAGATATGGCAATTTACGTTTGAGTGTTGCTCGCCACATCCGCTGTCTGTTCAACCTGCCAGCCGTCAAACCTAATGACGTCACCTCTTTAAGAGACCTGTTAGATTCTATTCAATTGCACGTGAGAGCGTTATATCAACTCAAGCAGCCAGTCCAAACGTGGGACACTATTCTTATTCATCTAGCTACATCCAGATTCGATTTTTCAACATTAAAGGCTTGGGAGATCGAACTCACTCGCAACGAGGAACATACGTTTGAACACCTTATCTCGTTTATCAACAGCCGGTGCCAAGTCCTTACGGCACTCTCATTTCAGTGCGAAAATGTCGAAACGAGTCATAAGTGTCACATTTTTTAGAAAAAACTTGTCCCTTCAAATGGTCATCAGCCCCCATTTGTCGAGAAAAAGCAAACCCGTCCTGCTTCTTACAAAAATCCAAGAGAACATATCAGGCCGCTCAACAAATCTGTAAAATGCACGCTCTGTAAAAAGTTTCACACATTGTACTCGTGCAAATCCTTTAAAGAATTGTCTGTCGAAGACAGAAGGAAGTTTGTCTTCAATAGTAAACATTGCTTCAACTGCTTGTCACCTAAGCATTCTTCTTCTAACTGTACGTCATCCAACCTCTGTTTCCATTGCAAAAAACCGCACCATTCTTTATTGCACGTTCATGATCAATCGAGGTAACCAGTACCCGCTTCATTAAACTCCATGCAGAGCAGCTCCGAACAAACTAATGCTTGTTCCTGCATTTCTAACGCCGAAACTTCTCACAGTGCGCAAGCCCTTTTGTCCACTGTACAATTCGAAATCCAAGATAAATTTGGAAATTGGTTTCGAACCCGTGGTCTTCTCGATTCCGCTTCAACACACAACTTCGTTTCGCAATCGTTCATTAAAAAACTAGGTCTTCCGTCATCGCCTACTCCCATCAATGTATCCGGCATTGACAATTTGAAAACTCAAGCCTTGCAGTCTTCAAAATTGAAAATCAGAGACATTTGTCAAAGAAACACCAATCTTAACTTAAACTGTCTCATTCTAACCAGTATTGGCCAGGACACTCCTAGCAGCTCTATTAATACTTCCGGTTTAAAGATTCCTTCGCACTTAAGGTTAGCTGATCCTCAGTTTAATGCTTAAGTTCCCATTGATGTACTTTTCAGTGCCAATGTTTTTTGGAATTGCCTCCGTAAACAGGTTCGCAAGTTATCTTCAAACGTGGTCACCAGAGACACCGATTTTGGTTGGGTTATTACTGGTGAAATCCAACAACCCAGTCTTCAAACCAAATCGCAATGTCATTTCGTTACTGCTGATATAAATCCCCTTTCTGAAAAAGAGAACACCTATGTTTTCGATCTGGATACTTTTGAAAAACAATTGCCGAAACGATGTCTCATTGTAAACAACTACGCCACCTTTGTAAGTTGTTTAAATGATTGTGCCTTCTTCCCGCACAAGATGGCAATTCAGGTTCGCCTCGCCTTGTGTTACTTCGTTTACTTTCTCATGTCATTTTTTATAGCAGGTAATTGCTTAAACTCTCTATCGAAAACTATCTTCCCCTTGTGTAAAACCATGGCTATCAGTCTCCATCACTTCGCTGTAAGCTATGTTTCACTTCTTTCGCTATTTAGAAGGATGGCCACGGCCGGCTCCTTCCCTCTTCCTCACAATTGGAAGCCGCTTTTGAAGCCGCTTGAAAATCTGAATTCTCTAGCATCTAGAATATCTATTCTTACGCATAAACTCCTTCTCAATGTCCCAGCTTCTCTTCCTTTTTCGGAAGAATTAACCTTTTTTCTGTCGAAAATTGTCGGATTCCGTAATCCTCAAAATTATGCGAAATTGATTTCCTACTTTATTTTATATGTATCTAAATTGTTTTTTCACGTCCAAGCCACGAATCACTGCATGCCGTCTAACCTGAATATCCGCTTTAAGTTACAGCTGCTTGAACCAGTGTTGTTTGTTTATTTCGAACTGCTTGTTTGTCAATTTTGTTTGTATACAAGCTCGAGTAAGGCCAAACTGCTGTTCATTTCCTGTATGCTTGCCAAAGGTCAGAGCAAGTTTCCCTTATCTCAACTCTGGCTGACTGCCAACAATTGTCTTGCGAGTTGCTCCCGTAATCTCGGAAGTCGCTCACCTCATTACCAAAATAAACTTGTTCCGGTTAAGGACTCTTTCAGCTATTTATATTCCTTATCTCGCTGTACTATGTGGGTCAAGGCCGTGTTTGCCTGCCTCTCCCACTTGCTTACGCTCGTATTCTACAACTGCTTCGATTCTTGTTTCATAACATCGTTGCGTATTTTTCACGCGCTCATGTATTGCTCCTTGCTTACATATTTTGCAATCTTATTGTTCATTGATGAACAAACTTGTTTTTTCTCGTCGTTACATTCGATGTGCTTTTGTATTTATGCTTGTCATGTCACGTTTCTCGCTGACTTAAGTATTTTTCTGATTAACCCTTTTGATACTTATTATAACTTGAGGTCATTGTTTATGGCTACTAGATTGTTACCTATGGCGTTCTTACCTCCTACTCTCATAGTTCCTTTGTTCATTTGGTATATTCTTATCCTTAATAGATGTACTTGTTTCTATACGCTTTGTTTAAACTTGTTAATTCTTCTTTCGCATCTTATCGTAATCTTTACTAGTGCTTTATTTCCCTCAGCTTCTAGCTATTTTGTGATTGAAGGTGTTGTTAATTCTCGTTTTTTAACTCCGCTTTCCAATGACCCTGATGACCTACTTCCACTCACACCTGGTCACTTCCTTATAGGCCCTTCTCTATCTGCCCCTCCTCCCCTTCCTAATTCTTACAGGGATTCTAATTTGCCTATTGTTTGGCGTAAACTTGAAGCCCTCCGTAATTCTTTTGGAAGAGGTGGAACTTGGAATATTTCACTTCCCTGCAACGGAGACAGAAGTGGTTTCTTTCCAGTTCCGACATTAAAGTGGGGGACTTGGTCTTGGTTAGGGATGTTTCTCCCCCCCCCCCCCCGGGTCTGGACTTCTGGTAGAGTGACCGAGTGTTATCCTGGAAGAGATGGGAGAGTCAGGGTGGTCAGAGTCTTGACCACTAATGGTCCGATCACAAGACCACTGTCTTTGATCACTCCATTACCTTTAAATGTTTAACTGCTTATTTGTTCTCTGTTGGTGTTTGCCACTCCCAGTATGGTGTATTCTTAGAATACACGGTACGAGAGAGTATAATTTTTAATGCTTTTGCATGTTCATTCTTCCTCTTTATCAAACACCAACAGTGATCTTCTATTTTCTCTTTGATGGTCATGTCTCTTATGTCATTGTGAGTCTGTTCTAGATATATATCTTCCATGACCCACCTAGCGTCATCTAGCAGCGAATCTCTGAAGCTCCTCAATTCTTCCTGGTGCAAGAGGACTTCCTTTTCCATCTGGCCACCAGATCTCGTTGCCATCGCCAGCTATTATCTCCGTGATCAAGAGAACTTCGTCTACTTTTTCACTCACCATGCTGTGCTAGTATCGCCTGCTATCAACACTTTGAAGACCATTTCCTCAAGAGAATTTAAGTTTATAATATTGGTCATGCTTATGTGTTCTCCTTTTGTCTCCTACCCCCACTCTTCTCCCTTCCTTGGACCCATTAAATAAGACCATGAACATTGATCCTAAATCCCAATTGATCTTTCCTAAACCTTCTACTAACAAACCATATTAATAAAATTGTAACTCGAGATCATTTTCTATGAGGTGTCACTCTAACGATGTGCCCTTCCATCTTGCTTGTTTATAATTAATTAATTTCTGCATAACCACGTGTTTTATACACGGTTCAAGCTTACATTGTTTCTCCCTTATAATCAGGGAAAACAATTCTTTCAACTCATGAGTGAATTATTTCTAGGTCTAACGAAAGGGAAACTGCCCCGTTTGTCTCGTGATTCCTACTTGAACATAGGAAGTCTAGAACCTTCCTTTTGACTTTCTCTTCAGGTTTCACAGTAAGTGACCTGCTCTATTTTGCATAGCTATCATAAAAGTAATCCAGTACAAATATAAGAAGTTATAGGAACTTCTATCTTATTCTTCATGTTTTTCTTATTGTTATTTTCGAAGTAGTTACTTTCTCTAGAATGTTTTCTCAGACATTTCTTAAAGTACACTCCTTGTACTCAATTTATTGTTAAACTTTAATCACCTTAATTGTCTTTAAATTTTGAATTTTTATCTTCGCTATTTTAAATCCTTGCTAGGATTTTATAAAGGTTTGAAACCTAATAAATTGTTAATTGCCTGGAGCAAACTTTAAATGTTAGGAGGTCTGCGACCCCAAATTGTTACTAAAAATTGAAACTATATACTTGTCAAATTTGTTAGACTTTTTTGCATTGTTAAATAAATTCAAACTTTCCTTTTTGACTCATCATTTCTCTAATACAACGGTTATGCAAGATCCTGGCTTTCCTAACTCTTCCTAGGTTCATGCCCTCGTTAATACGCAATAAATCTGTTACTATTTGTCTTGTCAGACCATCACCCTTCCCCATAGTAGGCATATGCATGCTTGAGAGGGAATACACTAAAGCCTTTCTCTGGCAAACAGCCCAAGTCTTAGCTGCGACCAGGTCCTTACCCATTTCAGGTATCAGAGAGCGGATTTGCAGTGGCAACCGCCTCTAAGTGCATTTAAAGTTAAATTCATAACTTTTTTGGGACTCTTCTCCCATTTTCTATCCTTTTTGTCCAGTCCGAAACCCACCTCCTTTTTTTTTATCATCTTCCCTTGGTGGTTAGGTTATTCCTCAGTCAATAATCTACCCAGGTGTCTATAATAACACCAGCACATTCATCCTTAAATTTCCCAAGAACCTTTTTGTTTACTAGAGGTAAATGGTAAATATTATCCTCGGGGTAGTCACTTGTATCAAACCTATTTAGCTCAGTTTTGATATCCTCGTAAAAATCATCAGTTTTAAACTCATAAATAAAAGAATCTGTGTCTGTGTAGAGTAATTTAGCATTATCAAGATAGTTTTTCTTTACATAATCATAGTGAAATTCATACATAAGTGTTTTTGACAATTCCAGAATGGTGTAACCCACATATATGGGTTTGTTGTAAGTTACTTTAAGACGATTCATTTGTATTACAACTAAATCCTCATGAATAATTGAACAGCTATGAAAGTTAGGCTTGCTTATTAAGTTGCTCGCACCATACCTTTTACCATTATTCTCCCACTTTGTTATCAGCTTTACATCAACTCGTTTATCAACATTCTCCATAGTCTTTCCAAAAACACTATTATTCATGAGTTTATGAAAATCGTTTTTAAACGCGTTTGTTGACTGTGTTCTTAAATTATTGTTTAGATCAATATATGGTTTGAGCCATGCTGACTGATGAAACGCGATGTTCGGAATTCTGCACCGAACATGAGTTGGTCATAGCTAACACCTTATTCAATAACCACAATAGAAGAATATACACATGGATGAGACCAGGAGATACAGGGCGTTACCAAATCGACTTCATTATGGTCAAGCAGAGATTTCGAAACCAGATTTTGGATTGTAAAACATATCCTGGTGCTGACATAAACTCTGACCACAATGTGGTTGTAATGAAATGCAGATTAAAGTTGAAGAAACTGAAGAAAAGTCAAAAGCCAAAAAGGTGGGCAATAGACAGACTGAAAGTAAAGGATGTAAACGAAAGATTCAAGAAGAGTATAAAGGAAGGACTAATCAAAACCCCTAAACAAACTTCAATTGCAGACGAATGGGCACTTTTGAAGAATGAAATAACAAAATCCGCAGAAGAAAACATTGGTAGGAAAGAAAGAATAGGTAGAAAACCGTGGATCACTCAGGATATACTAGAATTGATGGATGAAAGGAGGAAACACAAGAATCTAAGAGATGAAAAGGGGAAAGCAGAATACAGACGTCTGAGAAATGAGGTTAACAAGAAGTGCAAGGAAGCGAAAGAAGAATGGTTGAAAGAGAAATGTGCAGGTATAGAAAATTGTCTGAAATTAGGAAAAGTAGACACAGCTTATCGAAGGATTAAGAATACTTTTGGGGCAAAGAAGACTAAATGCTGTAATATTAAGGACACAAATGGAAAGCCTCTGACAGATAGGGAAGAAAAGGTTGAGAGATGGAAAGCTTACATTGAGTGCTTGTATAAGGGAAAGGCGATAGAGAATCATGTAATGGAAAGGGAGGAGGAAATTGATGAGGATGCAAAAGGAGATTTAATATTGAGATCAGAATTTGACAGAGCATTAGAGGACTTAGGCAGGAACAAAGCACCAGGCATAGATGATATACCGATTGAGTTGCTACGCTGCATAGGAGATGCAGGTCTGATCAGGTTATTCCACTTGGTGTGTAGGATTTATGAGACAAGTGAGGTACCCCATGATTTCAAGAAGAATGTTATCATCCCTATACCAAAGAAAGTGGGAGCTGACAGATGTGAAGATTACCGTACAATCAGCTTGATTACTCATGCTTCAAAGATCCTGTCTAGAATAATTTACAAGAGGATTGAAAGCCAGATAGAAACGGAGTTGGGTGAAGACCAGTTTGGTTTCAGTAGAAATGTAGGAACAAGGGAAGCTGTACTAAGTCTTAGGCTGATTTTGGAAGGTAGAATAAGGAAAGATAAGAGAACCTTCATGGCTTTTGTAGACTTAGAAAAGGCTTTTGATAACGTTGATTGGACTAAATTGTTTGACATTTTGAAATCTATTGGAATAAAGTACAGGGATAGGAGGGTGATATACAATCTATACAGATACCAGACAGCAGTCATTCGAGTTGAAGGACATGATAGAGAAGCTGGTATTCAGAAAGGTGTAAGGCAAGGCTGCAACTTATCACCCATACTTTTCAATCTTTACATTGAACAAGCAATGAAGGAAATTGGAGAAAAATTTAAAGTGGGAGTGAAGATTCAAGGAGAAATAATTTCAACTCTGAGAATTGCTGATGACATCGTCATCTTGGCCGACAAGCCTGAGGATTTGAATGAGTTTTTGAATGGTATGGATTCCGTCTTACGGAAGGAATTCATGATGAAAATTAATAAATGTGAAACAAAAATACTGGAATGCAGCCGAAATAAATCAGAAACCTCTATGGAGATCAAATTGGCCGGTGAAAAGCTGAAGGAAGTAGGAGACTTCTGTTACTTAGGAAGCAGAATAACCAGTGATGGACGAAGCAAAGAGGATATAAAAAGTAGGTTGGCTCAGGCAAGGAAAGCCTTTCTACAAAAAAGGAATCTGTTGACATCGAATATAGATTTAGGTATTAGGAAGTCATTTTTGAAAGCCTTTGTCTGGAGCGTGGCGCTCTATGGAAGTGAAACTTGGACTATTGGTGCAGCAGAAAAGAGGAGAATTGAAGCATTTGAAATGTGGTGTTACAGGAGAATGATGAAGATCAGATGGGTAGATAGGGTTACAAACGAAGCGGTATTAAGACGAGTGGGAGAGGAGAGATGTTTCTGGCGACTGCTAGTGAAGAGAAGAGATAGGTTGGTAGGAAACATACTAAGACACCCAGGAATAGCAAGCTTAGTTATGGAAGGAAGGGTCGAGGACAAGAACTGTAGGGGTAGACCAAGGTTAGAATATGTTAAACAGATTGCCTAGGATGTAGGGTGTGGTAGTTATGTAGAGATGAAACGATTAGCTCAGGACAGGGAGGCATGGAGGCTGCATCAAACCAGTCAACAGACTCAAGACTCAAACTCAACGATGAATTTTAGTTAATTTCAATCCATACTGTAGACACTGTTTCAAGTTTTCATAATGTATTACATATTTACATTAGCAATTAACATTTTTGTTCGTGATGTGATGTATGGAGATTTCATATTCTCAGGACAAAATGGCAAATCATTATGATCATCATGTAACTCTTTAGGGTACTCAAGATTTACTTCTAAAATATATCCTTTATCATCGTTATCATTAAGAGTGTCAACATGTAAGACATCAATTTCAGGTTGTGTCAGCCAGCGAAAATCTTTCAGTGGTAGATATTGACTCATAGCCCAACCATATTGGTTATTTGCATCGAGGTAGACAATATACTTTGACTCTTCACAAGGGTTGTTGCTAGACATGTATTTATTATTCGCTTTAGAGTACCGTCCACTACATTGGCTTAATCCACCTCGAATTGATGATTTTATAAAATTAATCATGTCTATATCAGTCATTAATTCTAAATGTACTTTCGTTTTTTTCAACATTGAACTGAAACTTAACCCAGGAGCAGTGAAATACTGACAAGGATCAAGGTCATAAGTTTTCATACAAACATTCCGAAAATTTTCAAAAACATCTGCTAATAACAACACATCTATCTTCAAATATATGTCTGAAAATTCTCCTAAAGTTTGAATGTGGAACTGTGTCCATACACGTTGTGCATGTAAATATTCCTGATCACTGATATGACTTGTGTTTAAGGAACTGTAAAATGCATCTTTCGGTGGTAAAAAAAACACTCCTCAAGACGTTCCACACAGTTAATATATTCATAAGGGAATATGCCCTTTTGATGAATCAAATTAAAATCATCTTCTTTAGGAAAGACACGTTGAATTTCATGAAACTGATCTGATTTTAAATTACTAGCCAGCTTATCAAGACTACTCGGCATAAAGCGGAATGAATCTAAAATTCGCAGTTTAATGGTTTTTTATTGCTAGTTTTGATGTATTTTGTGAACGATATGTATTGTTCCTTATTATTTGCAATCACATCAATTTTCACATCTGAAGCTCCAAATTCTTTAACGATAAAGTGGTTATCGTATTTGCTTCCGTTATGTAGAATGACTGGAATGAATTTACTTACTCTATAATTTAAATTACATTCTTGGTGAGCAGCACCACGATATTTTCCTGTTAAATGGTCATGATCGCGAACCCTGTCTGAATATAAACATTCACCACATATAAAACAATTAGTTTCAGTTTCAGAACCCATTTGCTGTGATGATGTTAGTGGCTCCATTGGAATGATCGTATTTAAAATAGAGGATATACAGATGGCATCTTTCTCAAGTCTTTCCATAAAAAATTTAGGTGCATCAGGTCCTCTATAGAGCTCAAACTTATTTAAAGAGTCATCGTAACTACATTTAATATAATATGCAAAGCTAAAAGGTTCATGAATGTGAGTAGTGTTGGTGAAAGGTTGGGCTGGATTTGATGAACATGTATTAAATGGTTTTAGCAAAGCCTCGAAGTCAGCATTTATAACGAATGGTACTCGAAGCTGTTTCTCATAATCCTTAAATTTTAGAATGTTATTTTTAGGAGTCGGTAATACCGTACAAACATGATTACACCCCCATTTTTGGTGTTGAATTAGTTGGTCCTCTTTCTGGAAATGTAGCAAACAGCAATCACACAACCACTTCTTATGTTCTCTTTTTGTTATCTGACTACCGACAAGTCTACTTAAATGTTTTATCCAACAATAGTGGGCATTTTCACCTTTAGTTATGTATAGTAAATTTACATGAATATCCTTTTTTTCCTGAGTATAATATAGAGGACCTACTATTCTCTTATTTTCAATTCCATAAACATTAATACTTACATTGTTCAGCTCTTCAAAACGTTTAATGCCTTTTATGTTGTTGTTGTTTGAGTCTTCAGTCTTTGACTGGTTTGATGCAGCTCTCCATGCCTCCCTGTCCTGAGCTAATCGTTTCATCTCTACATAGCTACCACACCCTACATCCGAGGCAATCTGTTTAACATATTCTAATCTTGGTCTACCCCTACAGTTCTTGTCCTCGACCCTTCCTTCCATAACTAAGCTTGCTATTCCTGGGTGTCTTAGTATGTGTCCTACCAACCTATCTCTTCTCTTCATTAGCAGTCGCCAGAAACATCTCTCCTCTCCCACTCGCCTTAATACCTCTTCGTTTGTAACCCTATCTACCCATCTGATCTTCATAATTCTCCTGTAACACCACATTTCAAATGCCTCAATTCTCATCTTTTCTGCTGCACCAATAGTCCAAGTTTCACTTCCATAGAGCGCCACGCTCCAGACAAAGGCTTTCAAAAATGACTTCCTAATACCTAAATCTATATTCGATGTCAACAGATTCCTTTTTTGTAGAAAGGCTTTCCTTGCCTGAGCCAACTTACTTTTTATATCCTCTTTGCTTCGTCCATCACTGGTTATTCTGCTTCCTAAGTAACAAAAGTCTCCTACTTCCTTCAGCTTTTCACCTGCCAATTTGATCTCCATAAAGGTTTCTGATTTATTTCGGCTGCATTCCAGTATTTTTGTTTTACATTTATTAATTTTCATCATGAAGTCCTTCCGTAAGACGGAATCCATACCATTCAAAAACTCATTCAAATCCTCAGGCTTGTCGGCCAAGATGACGATGTCTTTTATAGCCATAGGAAATTCCATTTCTTGTAAATCCAACACTGAAGAATAGTGAGGATAAGGTGATGTTCTCTCCACAGCCTTTTCAGCTGGATGGAGAGCTGAGGTTACAGCCCATGCAAAACATGCATGGTCACTATTCATAACGTTCACAACAACTTTCTTTCGTTTGATCCATGCAGGGAAATCAATATATGATGATGCTCGAAAGGGGTTGTATTTATTCATGTTGGTTTCTAAATAAAGTACTTCAACCAACGCCCAGCCTGACTCCCTTTCCTGGAACTCTTCACTCTTCACAATGATAGCACTTGAAATATTATGGTATATATCACTAATATTAGTTGATTCGTTAACAATTATGTTTTTTGTATTAAAAGATTTGATATCTGTAATTTCACCTTCGCTCCCAGTTTTTACATAGAGTCCAAAAAGTTCAAAATTCATTTTAATTGTTTTATGCTCTAATAAAAAATTTGTACCAAGTCAAACACAGTATGTTGAACATTTTTTTAAAATGATGCAATACTTTGAGTTTTTTCTTTACTATAAAGTCTATAACTAGCAATTCGACATTTAAATGCACTGCCAATTTTCTGAATATTTTCAGAATTTCTTTCTTGGCAAGCGTTATTTTTATGATGAATACTGCGTAAATGTCCATGAATTATTGAAGAAGGTATATCAATATTACATACATTACAATGTGTTATCGAAGGTTCACCATTCTTCTTTCTTTTTGTTGCACAACTATTTTCACAATCTTGAGAACGTTTACGCTTTTGAGCATTACATTCGTTTAAAGGTTCCGTGCTAGTGGATGGTTTTACAGTTTTTAATTCTTGTTGTTCTCCATGCACTCCAACCATGTGGGATTTATATCTCTTTACAGCAGAAAATCCAAGATCACAAACTGAACACGAAAATGGTGCTGAACTGACATGCTTTAGATTTACATGCCGTCCAAGACTATCCTGTCTGTTAAATGTGGTAGCACAATGACTGCACACAAACATTTTATTGTCATGTTTAACATTTGCGTGCCGTTGAAGGCTGTCAGGTCTTGAGAACTGTTTCTTACAGTCATCACACTTGAACATGATGATCACTTTCGAAATTACCTATAAAAGAAAGAAATCATAAATGTTAATAAATGATAAACAAAAGTACAATTTAAATAGTTTAATTATATTCCAGTCAATGGTTATAGCAGGGTATTTAAATCGATCATCTGTGACCTCCTAACAAGTCTAACTTCATGTAGTTCTAACTGAGGGTTACTACATACCACTGTCACTGACACTGAATATTGAATATTGGAACTTGATAGAGTGGTAGAAACCAGCGGTCACCAGTTAAGTGAGCTAAGTGTGACGTTATAGCTAGTCTTAAAGCAAGTCTAAACTTGTAGAACATGTCACGTGATAGAAACTAGTGATCGCCAGTTAAGTGAGCTAAGTGTGACATCATAGCCAGTCTTAAAACAAGTCTAAACTTGTAGAACATGTCACGTGATAGAAACCAGCAGCCACCAGTTAAGTGAGCTAAGTGTGTCACCATAGTCAGTTATAAAGCAAGTTTAAACTTGTAAAACATGTCATGTGATAGAAACTAGTGGCCGCCAGTTAAGTGATCTAAGTATGACGTCATAGCCAGTCCTAAAGCAAGTCTAAACTTGTAGAACATGTCACGTGATAGAAACCAGCAACCACCAGTTAAGTGAGCTAAGTGTGACGCCATAGTCAGTCATAAAGCAAGTCTAAACTTGTAAAACATGTTACGTGATAGAAACCAGCGATCGCCAGTTAAGTGAGCTAAGTGTAACGTCATAGCCAGTCTTAAAACATGTCTAAACTTGTAGAACATGTCACGTAATAGAAACCAGCAGCCACCAGTTAAGTGAGCTAAGTGTGACGTCATAGTCAATCATAAAGCAAGTCTAAACTTGTAAAACATGTCACGTGACAAGGTTAAGTTAGGTAAAGTTAGGTTATGTTAAGTGAACTGAGGTTAAGTCTTTAAATATTCCCTCTGTCACTGACACCTAGCAATGAACATTCGGACTTAATAGAGCGGTAATCAAAATCTAACCTACAAATTTAGCTTTACACATCATGGTCAAGTAGTTCCAACTTTTGACTGCCAAATATACCATTTTCACTGACATGTAGTGGTGAACATTGGAAAATATCACTCAAGCTGTTTAAAAGTTATTAGAGGGGCACTTACCTTTTTATAATTGATCAACTGCTGCCACTGAATGAACAGATTGTAGGGATCTGGTAACCTACATGTACCCAATTATCTGTAAACAAATTAATCAATCAATCAATCAATCAATAAAAACATTACAATCAATAACTTCAACATTAATTAGTAATAGACTACAATCCATTAATAATAAGTACTTACCTTGCAAAATAATTTAATGATTTTCTACCAAAACGGCTTTTTTTACAACTCTTGAGCAGTAATAGAGCACTGTTCACTCAAAGCGAGTAATAAAGACTGACAGTAGGGAGATATATGACACCCCTCTTATATAAACTCTCATCGCTCGTGTCAGCAGTTTTTTGCAGATCATTGCAATTCCTTTCCCAACACAGCTGAGAGTCCATAGTACACTAGGAACACCTGTGTGGTATCCAATGACTGCTAACTTTGCATGATCATCACCCATTGTCTTGATCAACACCTGAGGTTTCAAATTACTGCAGCGTCAGTCATAGCAACAGCAGTGTGCGCTCTCTGCCATGTCAGCAACATGACACCGGAAGGAACAATAACTGTTAACTTTACATGTTCATCACCCATTGTCTTAATGAACACTTGCGGTTTCAAATTACTGCAGCGTTAGTAATAGCAATAGATCTGTGCGCTCTCTGCCATGTCTGTAATATGACACAGGAAATATAACAAGACGTCTTACTGCAGATACCATCTCCTCAGTTTTAACATCTTAAGAACATGTATTATTCTCTTTCAACTACAAATGACTCGTTAGAACACATCCATCCACCAAGTTAGATCCCTTGTATGTTCACATGTATTTCGTCACTTTCCTTTCATATCGTTATCCCATTATAGTAGTCGGGGATTAGTGAACAACGTCAGTTCAACACATTGCTTTACACGCAAATGTAGTTAGATCCTTTGACATAATTTAAATAAATTGATGGGCTAGTCCATAGGGACCAGTCCAAAGGGGCTCATCCACAAGGACTCGTCCACAAGGACCTGCCCACAAGGACTCGTCCACAGGGACTCATCAACAAGGACCCGTCAACAATGACCCGTCGACAGGGACTCGTCAACAAGGACCCGTCAGCCATGACTCGTCAACAATGACCAGTCAACAATGACCCGTCCACAGGGACTCGTCAACATGGACCTGCCAACAATAATCCGTCAACAATGACCCCTCAACAATAACCCATTAGGTTGGGTTAGGTTAGGTTACACTACAAGCCGCCATCTTTTAAAAAGCCCGCCCTCTTACAAAAGCTATGAGTGGGCATGCGTAAAAAACAAAAAACAAGCATGTTAATTCATAGTGGCTACCCACCGAACACATGCACTTTATGTAGAACAACGTTTCATTCCATATTGGCATTCAAACTCTCACATGTTGCAATTGGAAAGAGAGATTCTAAAAAAAATACAATTTCACCCGCTAGTAGGGGTAGGTTTTATTTTGGGGTGGAAATTTGTTGTTCATTGGAAAGGGGGTGTCAGCCCGAGTTCAATGACACCTCGTACAAGTCTCTAGCCTGATTGGTTCGCGAGATATTGCCATTTTAGTATTCCAGCGGTGGAGCGGTGGCGGTGGTGCTAGAACCGGCACAAACACACTACTGTCGAACATAAACACCTTTAAAATATAGTTTAAAAACACTGTAGGTAGTTGCTTATCTTTCATTGTAGAGCAGGTGATATTTCCGGCATCCGTTACACAAACTTTTAAGACATGGCGTCGATTCAAATTACCTCATGGATAAAGGAGGTGTGCCTCCTGCAAAGAGGACTTAACTTTCCCGTAGGCGACCAGAAGAGAAGTGAGTGAGGGATTCAAACACTCCGATAGCCAGGGCAAAGAGAGGAAGGGAGAGGGGGAAACAAAAGAAGATCTACATTGTAGACAGCATAATAAAAATGAAAGTATACACTATAAAACTTCGATACATAGAATAAAAGTCTTCATGGAGCTTGCAGATACCAACAAGGATGCCATCTGCTTGCATGGATTGAATTAATTCTTGGAATTGCAGGGTCCAAAGCTTCAACAGGTTACCGTGTGCAGAGCTATGGAGAGGCTACATGGAAAATACACATCTGAAACAGACTTTCAAAAAGAATAAGCAAGTGTTGAAAGAAACAGGAATGCATGGAAGGTCACTGTTGATGTCTGCGAGAAGGGAAATAAAAGAACTAATTAAAAGAAAGAAAAGCACAGAGCAGTGACTGCTAACTCTAACGAAACGTATATTCCATAGAATATACCAACCTGTGCGGTTAACCTGGAACTGGTTTTTTTTTCACTGAGTACGGAGGCATTTCTTCTATATTTGAGAATATTTATAGCCAGGAGATCCCTCTGTCATCTATTACAACAATGGGACCCCAAAGGAATCGGATGTGCAGATGTTGGAAAGTTAAACTCAGTTCCAAGAGATCGAGCGGAAATTCAATCCCCCTACAGCGTGCTGGTGGGTGGGAACGCCTTATACGCTCTGTTAAGACTTACTGAAAAGGATGTTGGAAAAGTGTGTTCTGACTTACCAGGAACTCCTAACATCATTGTGTGACGTGGAGGCTGTGATCAATGGACGACCATTGACATAGGGCCTATGTGTCAGAAAACCCGGATGACATGATCCCAATAACACCAGCTACATTCCTATATGACTCTAAACTTGCCCATATGGTGGATTCGGATACAGTTGAAAAGGTGAAATTCCGGTCTCGTCTACGTTACAGGAATCATCTAATGGAAGAACTGAAATGACGCTTCAGAAGGGAATATCTCTCGCAGCTGATCCAACGCCCTAAAGGGAAGAAGGGATATGCACTAAAAGAAGGTGAAACATCAGAGAAACATAAGCGTGTGTTATGGGCATTGGCCAGAATTGTGACTCTATTTCCCGGCAGGGATGGCGAGTTTCGGGTGGCTAAAGTGAAAACTCAAAATGGTGTTTTGATCCGTCCAATTGAACGACTGTAACTCCTTGAAATTGATGATGATGATGATGACAATGTAAAGAAACAATATTTAATTAAACATAAAGTTTCAATGCTTATGTGACTCGAAGTGGTCGTGTCGTGGCAGCAAACCGGAAGTATCAGATTTAAACATGTGGACTGCAATCATCCACCACAAGAGACTGTAATGAAATAGTTCTCCCCATTTCAAGGTGGGACAAAGGCCAGAAGGTTCAACCTGACAACACTGTAGCTACGGCTATTGTCAGTCATACTTCGTCACGAGCGCCTGAACAGCGGTTTGCTAGCAAGGGAGGCGTCAAAAACTATGGAATTAACATTGGACAAACATAATGTACGGTAGCCTACATGTTTAGCAAAACATCAGTTTATTTTTATTTACACATGACCAGTGTTACAATCGGAAATAAATGAATAACGTGCATATGATCGTGAAAAGTTATCAGAGCCAAGCAGCTGATATTAGGCAAGAGTGACACGGAAATAATTTACAAACATAAAAGTGTTTAGCAAAATAAGAAAATTCTTTCGGTTTCATTTTCATATTTAGCTACTCTGAAGTATGGTAATAAAACAATTGGCGGTGTCATAATAATAATATGGTGTAAGATGATGCAATGGCTATGTAGGCTATGTCCCATAACATCTTAACACTGTAGGCCTATAAACCCTCGATTCCGTCGCACATGTATGTAGATAATTTACTACCATTATAGAAATAGTCTTTTGCTGCTGGTATTCCATAACTGTATCAGATTACTTGTTTCCTTCCTAAAGTGCTGCAACTTTATCTTCCCATAACCAAGTTTTCTGGCGGCTTCGGTAGCGTAGTTGGTAGCATGCTGAACTGCTGTTCCTAAGATAGCGGGTTCAAACCCGGCCGAAGTCGTCGGATTTTTTAAGAGAGTTAAAAATCCTTCAGTATGCCTTCCTTCGGAGGGGAAGTAAAGCCGGCGGTCCCATGTCATAGATTTTTGGCATGTAAAAGATCCTTTCACAGACTAAACTTGTGTAAAGCAAAATTGTTAGGTTAGATTTCGTCAGAACGCTCTATCAAAGTTACAACATTCACCACTAGGTATCATTGATATCTGGTGGCGAAAGTTGGAACTACTTGAAATTGGAATTGAACGGAACTTGTAGGCGCTAGTAGTAGGTAATCTGTGCTTGTAGGTCACCCTTTAGGGTGTCCGTTGGAAGCAGATACAGACTCAGGCGAGCCGAACATGTCCTCGGACACTCCCGGCTCTAAAAGCCATACGATAAATAAATAAACCAAGTTTGCTGACATCAACAGCATCATTCCTTGCCTGTGAATAATTGTTTAGCAATACAGTGGCAATAACTAAAAGTATTTTTTCATTTAATAGACTAATTTCCTTGCCACAAAGGCACACATAATTTGGGAAACCAGTATCACCAAACGGAATTGTTTTAGACACAACTACTAACACCCTCCTTTGATCTTGACAGTTTAAGAACATGTCATTAGCACAGCTGGCAGTGTCAGCAATGTGGTACACTAGGTCTGACGGAACAGTGAGACCACCTCAGTTAAGGGTGTCAAAGTAAGTATCATTGGTAGAGGCTTCATTTCCTATTAAGCAATCAATACAAAGTAAACATTATAGCTTTAAGGAGACCTGGAATGGAGCATAACCTGATACATGCAGAAGACAGGAAGAGTCAACTTGAAAGTCAAAAATATTTGTTCCTGAACAATGCTTAAAAATGGGGCTACATTTGCAGAGCATGTCCCTTCCGTATTTACATTTTGTAAGTCTTTGTAAGTATCAAAGGACTATTTCCAAACACCAGTTTCTTTTTTGCCTCTAAAACTTGAAAAAAATGAAACATTGTTATCTGTGGAATCTTTTGAAAGTTGCACTGATACATTACTGCACTATCACAACTGGTATAAATACACTAATCCTTGAACAGCTGTGGTTTATTGTGAATGCTAGCAGCAAATGAAGGAAACTCTCTAAAAGTGTGCTTCATCAAAACTTCTTGTGCTTTAAATTAAAAACTTCACCCAGCTTGACTCTTGTGTCCTCTGGATCCCTTCACTTCTTGGTTTCAGGAATAGACAAGTCAGACGGCAAATATAGAAAAAATGTAGGCAGAGGGCTTCTGATGCCAATTTCAATCTATCCATCGGATGCTCCATCCATTCTCCAGATGAGTCCTTATATTTCTCTGCTTTAAAAATATGACCTTTTTGAAAATGATTTATGCAATCTACAGACCATTTCGAATGTTCCCCAATCCAGGCCTGGCGCAGATTTCCGTCACTGGGGAACTTAAACACTGGTGTGTAGCCTCCCTTACTTGGATAATTTGCGTTTCAGTTGGGGATACAACATTTATCTGGCATTGTTACGGTGCCGAAACATTCCGGGAAAATCAAAGTTTAAAACATGAAGTACGATATGTGATAATTCCATGTACCGTAGGCATTTAAAAATACCATATTTGCCAGGTACAAAGTACACTCGTCAGTGTGTTCTCGATTAGGGATTACAGTAAAGAAAACTCACCTGGAAGGTTAGTATAAACGCTACTATAAAGCGTATAAACGTACAAAGCGTAAGAAACAAAATATAGAAGGAAATATCCCTATGAGATAAACAAGAACACCTACCAGACTGAACGTTCCCTTCGTGTTCCCGTCTGATAAGGGTATGACTGATGAACATGTTTCCAAGTCTCAGCCTTCCGACCTGTCGACCGTGGGTGGGAGGTTGTTGGAAAATCATACTTATGGTTGTATTCTCTTCCAGGTAATTTCTTTGGACTTGTAAGTTAGTTGACTGGAAGTGACATGTCTTTACTGCTGCTTTTTAGATTTGTGTTATTTGTTGATGTCAAGTACATACTTGTCAATTGAAATATGAAGCATGATAATCGTTATAGGGTCCTATTTATATGCTACAAGCCAAATATATATATATATATATATATATATATATATATATGTATATATATATATATTTTGTACCCATTCGTCATCATATGGAATATGTGTTCGTATCCCAGCTAACTCTCGGTCTTTCGAGGCATGGGGCGTTCAACCCACTATACGAGCACATATTCAGGATTTGAGTCTATCAGGTGACTATTCTACTTGAAAGAAACAACATATTCTTAAGTATAACATTTAATGGTACTAATTCCTGGCAAAACAAAACACAAAAAAAAAAAAAATTTACACTTACTTCCCACAACAAAAATCAAAATTAGCTGTGAGTCTCTTCTCATCAAGATTGGTGCTCCACCGCACTCATGTCTATCCTAAACATCCTATTGTTTATACTCTTTGACATTTGCGAGTGTCCATATTGTTCTTCACGTGGCACAATTTAACACAAATTTGAATATCACAACACAACAAACACAAATTACATTTAAATGACATTAAATATGCAATTATTAAACATTTATCCGTTTTACACGGACCATTTACTTGAAATAACATCGATTCATTAGCTTCTGCCTTGTTTAATAAGTGTTGTTTTTCCCCGTGAATCGTATTCTTTTCCCATAAGTTTCAAACGCTGAAGTGGTACACTTTCCCATCCAAAATACACATAGTTATAGATATTTTATAGCTTCACCATACAACGATTTTCTGGGTCTGGTCAAAACATTATCGTTACAAACGTGTCATATCATTCAAATTACGCTACCCGTATGAATAAATTAGCATGAACTGGGAAAATACCCTTTACAAAAATGCTTCTATTTATTTGGTGCAGTTAGTTTCTCCTCGGAGAATAACTTGACCAAATGGCATCCGATTATTTCATTCCAACATTACATATGTATGGAAACAGTGCATCTAATTCAATTGATACCATCATATCAAGCACATCTTAATTACTTTTCGTAATATCGAGATTCTTCAGTGTCCCACTATAATCTTAGAAGAAAAGGATCTGGTCTATTGACTTCCTTTAGCGTGAACAATGGATTTGTCACGGGCCGTCCTATGCAAGATGGCTGCCGTGTTAGTGGATTATACCTGCTACCCCGCCCGACTTCCTGCACGGCCATGTGTTCACTCAATGCTGCAGCTGTGCTAGAGGTACCCTGAATGGATCGTGTCATTACGAATTGAGTCAATCTAATTACTTAATACCTACACTTAGAGTATTTAATGGGCTCATATCGGCTCCTAATTACTATTCAAGGCAAGGGATGGATCACGAAATAGCTCCGCCGTTCTATGGTCGTAATCAGTGGCTTTGCGCGCGTCTCAGCTGAGTTTCAAATTGTTATCTCACTATACGGGCATGCATATAACTAGAGGAAATCCACGTTTCCTACACGAAGAACCTTTTGTCTTACCTCTCAAGGCAGATCAATTAATATATTGACCTACCTAGGGTGCCTAGCAGTTATCCCTGGTGGCGAAAACTCTGGTAACAGTGGATACAGACAGAATCTGTCCCAATTCTGATGCGAATACACATGTATGCTCTAAGGCAATACTATATCGTAGCTTCGAAGATTTAGCCTACTAGATTCGACAACGCGCGAACTATTTTCGGATGATCCCCGCAACTTATTGACGTAAATCTCTTGATTCTACGTTACATGCTCGCTGATCGCGGCTCAAACAATACTTCTTACTAGACATGGGATTTTAGGCTCTAAAAAAATTAGTTTTAGGCGCCTAAAATAGGCTTTTAAAACAAGTAAATAGGCTTTTAAAAGAGAAATTAGGCACTTAAAATATGTTTTCAAAATGTGTGGATAGGCAGGAAATAGACTTTAAAATAAGTATTACAATATACACTTAAACTGTAACGTGATACTTTATTTCTTTAACAAACGTGGTATCCCTATTCTTAACCGAAATAACTGCAAAATTAAGACAGAATAAAAAAGACATTTATGAAAAACAATATAAAAAGTAATGTGTCAAAAAATGTTTTGGATTATATGATATATCATTATCAGTACCGATCTAAAACCTTAATACTAAAATCACTGTACACAATTACAGCACTGTAGGCATCCAATAACGGTGGAAACGCGAATGGAGTATGTGTTTATTTATTTGTGAGGAACATTCCTACAGTACTTTCATTCGTAGTTTGCTTTACAGTACATAACAATAATCTTCGCCAAATTTTCCACAGTCAGGCTGTGTCTTTTGTCTGTTAAAATCATTTTGAAAGCAGAAAAAGAGCGCTCCACACTCACAGATGTTAGAGGGGCATAGGAAAATTTACCTACATTTTTCAATTCAATTTCACTTGGTAAGTCTACCTTTTCCCCATCCATTACCTGATGTACCCTTTTCAGCATTGAATAACCTGGGTTCTTCAGCAGTACACTAGACCACTTGTCTCTTATTTTATCTCCTACCTTGCCCCTAGCACTTTGTATGTTATTCTCAGCTTCTTCAATTACAGAAAATTGCTGTTTGAGACTGTTTCCTTTTTCCTCCATTTTTGTAATGGTGACTGGAAGAAATGAAAAATTTTCCTGAATATACGCAATGTCTCTATGAACACTGGAACAATCATTTAACAGTTCTTTGACAGACGACACACATGCAGAGTTGTCCGTTAAAGGCACATTGTCTATCACAGTCATGATTTCCTCAAGATGTTCTGCATAATACAGGGCAGCTTCCATCCAGGAACCCCAACGGGTGATGATTGGCTGTGGTGGAAGGGGAATAGAGGGGAGTTTCTCTCGAAAGATGGCTATTCTTGATGGAGCCTTACAGAACACTTTCTTCATTGTTGAAATGAGAGTATTTACTGCAGGAAACTCGGCCCTAACTGTTTCTGAGAGTCTATGCAAGGCATGGGCCATGCAAGTAACATGAATTAAAGAAGGATAGAAAGTTTTGAGGAGAGGTGCAGTGGCAATCATGTAGGAAGCAGCATCGGAGACAAGGAGAAGGACTTTAGAATCATCAACACCCCCAGGATACAACAATTGCAACCCCTTGTTGATGAAGTATGCAATGCTTCGACTAATGACTTTCTCAAGCTGTTTAGAGCAAAGAAGGTCAGCGGTAGATGCCTGATTGGGTTCCAGTTTTCCTACTATAAGGTTAGCAATGTACCTGCCCACAGAGTCGGTGGTTTCGTCCACACACAACCATATGCAAGACTCCCCAATATCCTCCCTGATTGACAAAATGACCTCATTGTAACAAATATCTAAGTAGTTTTTCTTTAATGTAGATGCTGATGAGATGTGCTGCTTGGTGTATTTCTGTAAAAAATCTCTGAAAACCGGATTATGCACAACATTCCAGGGGATATTTGCTGCAACTAGGGCTCTACACATATCAGCATAGAAACCATTATGAGTTGTAGGAGATATAGTTTGTGTGAGCAGAGTCTGTCTAATGTTACTTTTCATGGCTGCTTTCGCTTTGTGACTGGCACTATCTGCATGCTGCTGAAGGTGGCATTTTTTCTCATGTGAAATCTAAAACACAATAAAGTGATGTCAATTAGAGACTAAGATGAGGAATAGAAAAGGTGAGCTATTGAATAAAATTTGTAATTTTGAACTATTTAAATTAAGCCATTATTACTCTAAAGTTAATTAAGAACAAGAACACTACAGTCCCCGAAGGGCCTTGGTTTTCAATAACGGTTACTGCCCAGCTCATGGCCTGCAGATATTGGGTGGCGTGTGGTCAGCACGATACATCCCTCAGCCGTATTGCCTTGCCTCCGTGACCCCTGCCCACCGTAGTTTCTCAATTGTCCTCACGATGCTGGGTCAACACCCTTCCAGACCTCATAGATTTCTAAATTACTGCCGGTACTGGAAATCGAACCCAGGTCGCCTGGACTACTGTCGGCGCAGAAAGTATCTGCAGTCGAGTTTAAACGCTAATAAAATTTGAACCAGTCCACCAATCTAAAATGCAATCACTTCATCGTAAAGCTTGTTTTATCCTGCATTCTTTGCTGGTACATGCATATTTTTATTATGTTTCCTGTGAAAGTTATGTTAGGTGGAATGCAAAAAGTACCTATTTTCTTGCCCGTTTTTTGTAAACAACAACTTTGTAGTACCGTTACAAGAAAACGTACTGTTCGACTTTCATGAAATTTAGGTGGATTATGGAATGCACTATTATAAATATATTTATGAAGTTTAATTACTCTACACACGTTGGAAAAAAGTTATTGTTTTTGTAAAAGACTGTCCGTTTGATACTGGGTGGTCTTCCGAAATCGGGACTGAGTTCATCAAAGGTCTGAAGGTTTTTGTTTCAAATCGTTGTATACCGAAAACTTACAATGATTTCTGTATTTTATACCGATTTTTATTTGAAATCGAGCGACAGGCTCTCCGTTTTCATGTAATTAAACTACAAAGTTGTTGTTTACAAAAAACGGACAAGAAAATAGGTATTTTTTTGCATTCCGCCTAATATATCTTTCACCAGAAACACAATAGAAATATGCATGTAACAGGAGATAACGCAGAATAAAACACGCTTTACGATGGTGTATTTATATTTTAGATTGGTGGACTGGTTCAAATTGTATTAGCGTTTAAACTCGACTGCACATACTTTCTGCGCCGACAGCAGGTCTCTACAATTAATTAGAGAAGCCAATATCAAAACCTTAATTTTAGATTAATATGAAATTTAAGATATAGGCACATACCTGTTTATTGTAGTACTGGCAGAAAATAATCCTGCCATCAAAAGTCATCCCTGGAAATTGTACAAGCCATTGTTGTACAAGCGCACTCTTAGATGATTTCGTTTAAGGCATGATGAACTATATTCACTTAAACAGATGTTCTTTCACTGGCGACTTGACACAGTATGTCGCTTCTTACTACCTGCTCCTTGTTCTTCCTAGATAATCCTCCCCCTCACCCCGTCACTCGACACAGTACGTCCTTGACTACCTGCTCGTTGTTCTTCTGATCTAATCCTCCACATCCACCCTTCACTCAGCATTCCTTTGGTGACAGTTGTCTGGGAAGAGCACATTTCTGTGAAAAACCCACCCTCTGCTGTTCTGCTCGTTCCAGGGATGTCCATTGTGTGATTGTAAAAATTACAGAAGTTGAATTTTATTTTAATGTAGAAAATAGGCATTTTTAGGCACTAAAATAGTAAAATAGGCTCTAAAGGTCCAAATAGGCATTTTAGGGCACTATAAAACTCTATTAATGTAAGGGATTTATCATGAAACGTCAAGATATTTAAAAAATCATGTTATTTCGTAAGGAACGAAATAGGCATTTGCCTTAAAATCCCAGGTCTACTTCTTACAGATGACTCAATTCTTAAAGCACTTACGTCCTCTATACAATTACTCATAAGCCAAAGTTCTACGTAGCTCCAAAACAAGTATAAATTTACTGGCATACATTGACTATCTTAATGGCTCTCAAATACCACCATGTAGAATATACCATAATAAAACATTCATTTAACATTTCAATGACACTGACAAGCTCTCTTTATCTCGATATTTATCTATCTTTCTTTCTTACTTTTCACAATAACGCAGCATTCTTACACTAGATATGACACACTTTGCACGTACTATAGGCTTGACATGCCGATTTATATATTTATTATTGTTACCGACCCCAGATTATTATTATTATTATTAATATTTAACGTTACCGTTACTTTCATCAATGTCTTACGCCTGAATGGTCGTAAGCTTGTCATCCTCAAAGCCATATTTTTACCAAAATACGAGGGATGTGATCTCGTACACAAATGACTGTTAATTCTTAATCGTTGAGGGAATGGTTCGTTGTATGGTGAGCTATTAAATCATATCAATATATTAAATTTGTACTCACTTTCATTCTAGCTGGATTAGTCCAGCATGACAGCCATTCGCCCGCCATAATGCTTGCTTTAAGCCATCATGATATTTTTCACACGACACATTGCATAGAATGTACACATGGTAATTATATATTTCACTACTGGCATTTTCACTTTAACACAATACACATTCTTTTACCATATAAACATACACTTTTAACGATCACTGTAATATAACTTTATACACAATTTTCACACACGGATCCTTGATCGGATTCCCACTATCGCCTGACCTCAGAGATGCGATGCAGCTAAATCCTGACCACCGCTGGTCTCCTTGAAAGTCTATCTTGCGTGTGTGTGTTCGTCTCCCATCACCTACAGTTTATGTCTCCTCTACTGCAAAGTTGTTCAATCCTAGATCACAACTACTTGTGATGCCTTCCAGGTTCCCGTAACTGAAATGTTCATTACAATAGTATGTGTTATTTAACCATGATAACACTTCCTGTGGTTATGTTCATCGTATGTATACATCGTCCTAAAATATCTCTACGCTGCACTGATTCTATACTCGCGTATACTGTTGCTTATACGTCTGCTGTAGACTAATTATTATATGATGCAGAATTACTGTTATTAAGCTGCATGGTGCGCCTTTCATTGTTCACTGCTAATACACTTCAGCGTCAATACTTTATAAATTCCGCGCACTTTCTTGCGTGATCCGACAGCGTCTCACCCCACGAGTTGAGTCAAGAAGAACTGACTCTCTGCTTCAGCTTCCCCCATATAAAGCTTCCTGATGAAAAGTAGTTCACTGGATTTCCAGGAGCGACTCTCTTCTTAAAATAATACGTTTTTAGACAAAGTGAAGTGTGATCCTTATTCGTCTATTCACGGCCGACTGAATACGAGCTGCGCTCTATACCGGCCTTGACATTCCCAGTCAGAATCCATGTATAACATGTAATTGGAAAGTTTCTACTCGTTGCCGGTAGAGCTCACTCTCCTCCCATTATAGGCGCGATAAGGAATCAGCTGTACAGTACGTATATTAAATGTGTAATCTCAAGAACCACTGGATGTATTTTGATGCTGCTTTCACCATTCTGTAAAGGTGATCTCGAGGAAGATTTGTGTAGAAAATAATTTATTTATGACCAAAGGGAGCCAAGCTGTAACGATTTCAGTGGAAAGGTCGAAAAAATAGCCTGGTGTCCGTGCGCTTTTTAAGCTTACGCTGGGCGAACGGTTAAAAATATCACTATATTATGAGTGTAAGAATTGTTCAGCGTGAGAAATTCTACAAAAAAGTCCGCGAGAGCATATCTGTATCTTCGATACATCGCCCACTGTAAGTGTTTTTAGTTTGGACGGGAGGGGCATTTGGCTTGCACCTCGCCATTCTTAAATTACGTCTGACAGGAATTCCTTGCACATTCATAACTTTTCCCGGGCGAAGCCGGGGCGGGTTGCTAGTGACACTATATAATTATTATCATTATAATTTCCGCATTATCAAAATTAAAATTATATCACAAAATAAAATAGCGTGCTAATAAATCTAAGAGAAATTAGACATACCTTGCACCTTCTTCGGCTACAAGGACACTACTCCAGCACCGTCTCATTAAAAGGAAAGAGAGGATCAAAATTACAGCCGGGAACAAGTAGCAGCTAATCGTGTGTATTTATTTATTTATTTATTTATTTATTTATTTATTTATAGGGTACAGAAAGTCCCAGTGAGCTGATAGCTCAAGGGGGGACCGCCCTTTACAAATATGGCTTAGTAACTAACTTAATACTAGAATATACTAAGGTGGTAGGAACATTTATTCAGTGCTTATGAGTTCATCTATATTCTTCAACATATTGTTTCAGGAAGTACCTGCGTGCTTCCTTTTTGAATTTGTTTAAGTTTACAATTTGTCTCAGTTTAGGAGGTAAGTTATTATAAGTTGTGCTGGCGGAATAGGAAATACTTTTAATACCATATCTAGTTGTGTTTGTTGACTCCATGTATAACTGGTTTGCTGATCTTGTGTTATGGGTATGAATGTCTTTCCTGCATTGAAGTTCAGTATTAAGACTAATAAGACCATGTTTATATCTGAACATAAATAAAGCTTCAGAGTAGTTGAGCTGGCTTCGTAATGGCAATATGTTTGTCTCCTGAAATACTTGTACAGTTGGTTTCCTAAAATCGTAACCATACATGATTTTAATTGCTCTTTTTTGGAGTACTTCGAGCTCATTTATTGATTCCTGTGTGCAATTACTCCATATTATGTTCATGTACATAAGGTGAGAATGAATAAGAGAGGCATATATGCTCCTTAAATGTTGATTGCCTATTCCATAATCCCTTAACCTTTTTAGAACACCAATTACATTAGTAATTTTCTTTTTCACATTTGTGACATGATCATTCCAACTTAGGTTATTGTCCAAAGTTAGGCCTAAATATGTGTATTGTTTAACCCGTTCGATGGGAGCATTGCCAATTTTAACTATGTTGGAAGTGTTTGAACTGTAAGCTGGTTTATGAAATAGCATGTATTTTGTTTTTGAGGTGCTTATGATTAAATTATTTTTTGAAAGCCATGTTGTTAGTATATTTAGATCCTTTTGCATATTCTCCATAATCCTTTGTTCACATGCACTCTCGTAAAGTAGAAATATATCATCTGCAAATAGAAATATTTTACCAGTAAACTCTAAATAACCTATATCATTAATAAATATCAGGAACAGCAATGGTCCAAGCACTGACCCTTGTGGGACACCGCATTTAACATCAGAGATGGACCCTTTAGTTTTATTAATATTAACATACTGCTTCCTGTTAGACAGGTAGTTTTTAAACCACTCAAAGGCTATTCCTCTTATTCCTGCATTTGATAATTTACTTAGCAACAAGATATGGTTAACTGTGTCAAATGCCTTAGCAAGATCTATAAATAGTCCTGCTGCTATTTTATTGTTGTCTAATGCTTTATGTATAAGTGACACTACGTCAAATGCTACTGAATCAGTGCTATGTTTGGGAAGGAAGCCATACTGATGTTTGAAGAAGAAATTGTTTTTTGTTAGGAAATTCAGGACTTGTTTCTTGATTACTATTTCCAGTACTTTTACAAGTGAGGATAATATACACAACGGTCTGTAATTACTGGGATTAGATACATCACCTTTTTTAAATACTGGCACCACTCTTGCTAATTTACATTTATCTGGTATTACTCCTGTTTGCAGTGACAAGTTAATTATATCAGCAAGCAATGGAGCCAGATGATTGGCACATCTCTTAAGGAGTATGTTATTTATTCCATCGTCTGTGTAATTATTTTTGTTCGCAATGTTTTGAATGATTTGTTTAACCTCCGTCTCATTTGTTGGTTTTATGTATAGTGAGTTACAAATCGTCTGGTTCGAAGGCAAAATTGGGTTCTTTGGAGTAAGATCTTTAACCAAGTTTTCTACAACATTTATGAAATACATGTTAAATGCTCTACATATATCTTGGCCAGAGGTGTATCGTACGTTTTCATATTCAATTTCTACAATGTTTCGTGTATTATGAGGTTTGCCAAGTATTTGATTTACTGCCTTCCACATTCCTTTCATCGTATTCCCTTCCCTAATTACATTGTTGTAGTATAACTTTTTCAGTGCTCTTTTCATTCTAGTCACATCCCTACTACATTGTGTGTACTCTTGAATGGTTTCAGTTGAAGGGTTTTTAGTCTTAGTTTTTGCATACAAATTATTTTTCTTTTTACCGCTTCCAGAAACTCATGTGTTACCCATGGATTATGTGTGCCTTTTACCTGTGGTTTTTGCTTAATATTTATACTAGCTGTCCTAAGTCCATTACTAATGAAATCACAAAGCTGATCATATGCTTCGTTGACGTCAGTAGATAGATTTGGCAATTTATTTTTTGAAAAGAAATTGTTCAGTTTGGCATAACTTATTTTCGTAAATGTTTGTATATTTGAACGATTATTGAATTGCGTATTCACTTCTGGTTGTGATGTAATTTCTAGAATTAAAATATTATGATCACTAAGGTCACTCATTACATTATACAAATAGAAGTTATCATTGGCAAAGTTAGAATGTATATGGTCAATTAAAGTTGAAGAAGTAGGCGTTATTCTTGTTGGCAGTCTTGTATTGCATGGATAAAAACTAAAGCAATTCATTAAAGACGAATAGGCCCTGTGAATAATGCTGTCTTTTAGAAAATCTATATTATCGTCTCCGATGAGTAGTGTGTCTGGGTTAGTATTGCAAAGTAGGCGTTCAAGGTCAAGCATAAATTCGTTTGCATTAGTCTCCCTTGGGTTATAGTAAGAAATTACACTGTATCTTCTGTGTTTCTGAAATATTTCAATTTGAAGTATACTGTGATAACTATTAATGGTGTTAATAACCTTGGTTGCCCATTTTCTGGATACATATATTGACAGACCTCCTCCAGTCCCGTCTCGCGTTACATGGTGTGATTCAAAGCTTGGAATGTTATAATAGTGTGTTTCTTTGTCTGACAACCAATTTTCTGTTATGACTATTAAATCTATTTCTAAAATCTCGTCAATAAGGAGCATAATATCCTCGAACTTATTCCGAACACTTCGTGCATTGATGTAGATACATTTAAATTTTGAATTCAAAATGTCATTTTTAGTATGTAAATTATAGTTTTCAATAGAATCACAATGAATTTCAACAGAGCTTAATGTTTCGTTGTGTTTATAATCGTCTACGTCCATTAAATCTATAAAATGCAACTTTGGATGTGTGATACCTGCAGTACTTATTGTCCGTATTTTTTCTCGAGGTGGGCGATCTTCGCTTCACTGCAGATGAGTGTGCTTGGGCCATCTCGAGCTTCCCGGACATAAATCTTGCAGTCTCTTGTCCAGGTTCCGAATATCTTCCCATTCTGCTTCAGGATCCGGCATCTTCTTGCAATGTAGTCGTTCCTGGGTGATAGGTGGTCATTTATAAAAATATTGCGTATAGGGCAATTCAGTCCAATGTCCTGGGTTGTTATAACTCTCTTCTGAATTCTCGCATTCACTATTTCGTCCTTCTTCCACCTGTTGGTGAATTTCACTACGATTCGCCCCACGTCCCCGCCCCTCGCCGGCAAACGATGAGCGACATCGATGTCGCGGAGTCCCAACTCAACACCCAATGCCCTGGAAGCTTGGATCACTAGGTCGTACACATTTTCCCTCGGCATTTCTGGCATTCCACTTAATATCAAATTGTTCCTACGCGTGTACTGCTTAAGGTCTTCTGACCCATCTAACGCTTGCTTCGTGTCATTGTTTATACTCGCCAACGATTTTTCCATTTCCAGTGTTCTTTTCTTTATCTCATTTGTGAGGTTTTTGAAATCTTCAAACTGCTCGTTTATGAATTCCGTGGCTTGCTTAATTATTTTTAAGTCCTGCATGAAAGTGTTCCTTAGTTCATTTACAGACAACTGTATCTTTTCTGTAACCTCCTTCACCAAGTCACAATCACTGAAATTGAGTGGTGGGTGGCAATCGTCGCGATTGCATTTCCACACCTTTTGCGGATCACTTTTTATAGACTCGTAAGCCTTCTTAGAAAGTCTTGTGCATTCCTTGTGGAAATTACGCCCACAATCCCCTTCACAACTAACGAATTCCTCGCTATTTTTCACTTTTTTTCCCGCACGGAGAACAAACATTACTAGCCATAGCCGCCATCTTAGATTTTGTGCTAAGAGATCTTTCGACAAATTATCAGATACCGTGTGCCTTCTTTTTCACGAAGCAGCTGTCAGGACGGGACTTACATAAACTCCTGCTGGACTTTATTCTCGAGGTTGAACAATGCGGTTTCATAATTATAATAACTGTCTCTGATAATCACAAAACTAACACTACAATGATGAGGCATTTAGGGGGAGGGAATTTGCAACCAATGGTCAATCACCCATACGACGAGTCTAGGAATGTATTCCCTAGTTTTGATCATTGTCACATTCTAAAAAAAAAAAAAACATTAGAAGGCAGTTTCTGTAACGAGAGATGACTGATGGTACTGGAATAATTTCAGGGAAATACTTGTCATTACTATACACAATGCAAAAGGGTGAGATCGTCAAACCGGTCAGACACCTCACTAAAAAACACATCGAACCCACTAAATTTGAAAAAATGAATGTTCGGCGTGCCAAGGAAGTGTTCTCGTCAGAAGTTATTGGTGCCATTAGTACACTGAAAGAAAAGATAGGCATGCACCCGGAAGCGTACACATTCATGGATGCAGAAGCAACCATTTTTTTTTGAAAAACGTTAATAAATGGTTCGCTATGCATGACGTAAGCATCACATATCATCATATTCAGTCTAGAAATCCAGATAAAGGGCATTTTTTCTCATTAAATGTCAGTCGCCTAAACTGGCTAGAGGAATATTTTCTTTCTTACCTTGAAACTTTGAAAGCTGCTATTAACGCTGCTAGAAAGGACTTCCTGAGTTCTGAGACTTACGAAGCTACCTATACAAATAATCACGGATTCAGCTGTCCAGTGCATAAGGTATCTTCTAAAAATGGGTAGAGGAAAGTCGCCAAATATGGGGAGTTTTTTTTATAGGGCTCACTTTAGACATAAGAAGGAACGGAATAATTTTGGTTCTCTCACCAATGTAAACCTCAGGCGATATACTATGTATATTACAAATATGGGCACGTTTGATGTTGTAATACCCTCTGATATTATTGTTAACTTTAAAAGTGCACTTTCCCCGTATTAGGCAACCGGGTTTCGTAATATGGGGAGGTGAGAAACCTCACGGTTTTTATTTATAATAGGTACACTGAATAGTATACCCTACTAATTAAAGCATTAATTCTGACATATTTTTTTCGTGTGGCCTCCTGAGAGGCCGAGTGCAGGTCTTTCTAGTCGACGCCCGTGGGCGACCTGCGCGTCAGGATGAGAGATGGAATGGATGAAGATGAATGAAACTGGGCAAGGATGTGGAAGGAAGCGGCCGTGACCTGTTAGAAGGTACCGTCCCAGCATTTGCCTGGTGTTGAAAAATGGGAAACCACGGAAAATCATTTCAAGGACGGCCGACGGTCAGCAGAGAGCTTGGCCCCATGGCCTAACGCTGCGCTTTAACCAGCGTAGCCACTACTGTCGGTAATTCTGACAATGTAATGAAATCATGAACACAAATAGTACAAAAATACAAAAATGAATAGGTAAAGTAAATAACAGTCCTAGTTTCCTGTTGCCGAACTTCCAAACCGTTCAGCAGAAAAATGCATAAACTTTAATGAAAACCGAGTGATTCTGATCGAATTCAACTGTAACGAGGTGCAAGGTATGTCTAATTTCTCTTAGATTTATTAGCACGCTATTTTATTTTGTGATATAATTTGCATTTTGGTATTGTGGGAATTATAATGATAATATAATAGTGTCACTAGCAACCCGCCCCGGCTTCGTCCGGGAACAGTTATGAATGTGCAAGGAATTCCTGTCAGACGTAATTTAAGAATGGCGAGGTGCAAGCCAAATCCCCCTCCCGTCCAAACTAAAAACACTTATAGTGGGCGATGTATCGAAGATAGAGATATGCTCACGGGGACTTTTTTGTACAATTTTTCATGCTGAACAATTCTTACACTCATAGTATATTGATATTTTTAACGGTTTGTCCAGCGTAAGCTTAAAAAGCGCACGGACATCAAGTTCTTTCTTCGACCTATTCACTGAAATCTAAAATCGTTACTGCTTGGCTCCCTTAGATCATAAATACATTATTTTCTACAGAAATCTTCCTCGATATTACCTGTACAGAATGGTGAAAGCCGCATCAAAATCCATCCAGTGGTTCTCGAGATTACCCGTGATATCCAAGAATTGGGGACTTTGTTTTACACTAAGTAGAGATAAGTCTTAGTCGTGCAATGCTTGGTAAACAGCGCTATGTGAGCAGTTGAGTAACTAACAATATTTCATGAAAAAGGTCTCATTGTCTAGGCCGGTATGAGCGCATTCAGTCGGCCGTGGTCTATTCATGGAGGTTCCAAATTCACTCGCGTGCAGGCAATTGCTTCGGCCAATTAATTATACTTAATTGCTTTCTTCCATGGCCTCATGATGCTACTCCGGTTCTTCCCCTACTGCTACATTACAAATCCTGACTCTGCCACTGATTAGGTCTGTGCATAAGCTCCTCTATAGATGCCGGCTTTAATTTAGGCGTGTGGACACTCCTAAATTATCTTTCCTAGAATACATGCATCTGGATGTAAGTTTCATCTCAATTCATTGCTCCATTTGGCCGTAATTAATTAATTTCTGTGGGCGACCACCCCCACTCCGCTTCTCTGCCTTGTAAGACTGTGGTTCCCAAAGCCATTAATCTTTGGTTGCTCCCCCAGTGCCGACGAAAAATAGTTCCTTGGCGTCACCTAGTAACGCCCCCTTGCTAACCACGATTTGTCAACTGTCAAGTTGGCCCGATTTCTTGAGCTCTTAGCATCTTAAACGTACATAGGCTTGTATTTTCTGCAATAATCCACCTTTAATGCTATAATATCCCCGTTCTGGCCGTGAAATCATGCTGTTATAATTATATACAGTTATAACTCATTGTTCTTCGGGTTCCCTGTGGCTGTTCCCCCTCAGAGATCAATGGTTTGATTCTTCGCAGAATCATTGGCCTGGTCTTCCTTGTGATAAAGATCCCGGTTCGATGCTAGTCAGCCGTGTCCCATTGGGCACATCTTTCCCCTGGTAAGTTCGAAAAATTCATTTTACAAGTGAATTCTTTCGAGTCTCCTGACTGCATCGACCTTACAGACAGTGTTTACGTTAGGCGGTCAGTGCTCCCGGGCAGTGGGTTGTCTCGTTCCCCCACTCCTCTATGTCTGCCGTCTCATATTTCGTTGTTTTCTTTCCTTAGCACTTCATTCATCGCTTGGAGCTCTCTTGTTGCTTACCGTAACTGGTCATAAAACTCTTCCAACTGACAGCTGCATTCTTTCCTCGTTCCCCCTGTGTCTACGAGCTGGCTATCTTGTTTCCTTTCAAACTGGTGTAGGCTTTTCTGAGGACTCTCTGCGTGCATATATAATGACTCCCCGTACATTTGGGTGTGCATGGCTTGCTCTTCTGTGGTTTCATACTCCTCCGGTGGACTATACAATTTGAGATTAGCAGCGTTTCTTCATCTTTAATTCTGTAGGCATTATTTTGCAAATCCCTTATAATCAGATAGGGTTTATGAACCTTGCATTGACTTTCGGGTATTTCCTTCTCCCTGAGTCATAATTGGCTGGTTTTTCTTATGGCTCCATTTCTTGTGGAGTTCTTCTGTCTGTCTTCGTGCTGTTGCATCTCCAGACTCTTTGCTCCGTTACCATTCTTATAGATGTCGGGTGACCTTCTATTTTTAATTGCTTCATCCCAATGCACTTGCGATTTTCTGTTATCATCTCCACGCTCCTCCATATACCTTAATGATGCGTGATAACGTTCTTCTGCTTCTTCGTCGAACCCGCGACTCGGTTCTTGGGATCTCCAGTCTCGATTATTCCAATCTCGACCGTAATTTCTTCTGTTATCAGGCTGTTGATTTCTTGTATCGCGCTGATTCCAGGTTTTTCTTCCTCGGTGTCCGCGGTTCGATCTTCCTCTGTACGCTGGCCTCCAATTCTGGTTTTCCCTTTCTTCTCGTTGCCAGTCTGACTTCTCAGTTTCTGTGCTGGTAGACTTAATTTTGGTCTGCGCCCTAGTCGGTTCGGTTTGTGCACTAGTCATGTGGACTTGTTCCGTGTTCCGACTCTGCCTCATATGCTGCGTTGTGGTGAGATCGAGCTGTCTGAGTACCTCCTCCATCTCAATCGCTGTATTGGCGTTTGCCGAGATTAATAGTCTTTGCACTTCATATGGTAATTGCTTGGCTATCGCTAGACAAAGGTCTAGTTCTCGAGGCGCTTCGTCAAACTCTCTGAAACGGCATAATAGTGCTATAAAGAATTCAGCATATTTCGTTGGATTATTTGTACTATAGCGTCTGGAGTACAAGTCCAATCTTAGCTTCTGCTGGATGTTTGCATCCCAGTACCTTCTTAAAATGCCTGGCGGAATTCTTCTACTGTGTCAAACGTGTAACGAAAACTTCTGAACCATAAGGCGCATTCACCTTTAGTCAGTTTTTCGATAGCTCTTAATCTTCGCTCTGGCGGTACCTTTGTGTCATTTAAGTATTCGGAAACCTCTTTGAGCCAGTAATTGGGTGTCATATTTGAGTTACTCCCAGAATACTTTCTCGGTTTCTCGTCATTAGCCCTTACAACAGTGAGTATCTGATTTTGTACAGCATATTCATGCGGTGTGGACATAGCAATAGGTATACCAGGTGTGGTATACGGGCTGTCACTTGGCATGGCTGCATTTTTCGGAGTGGGCAGTACCTCTATATCTGCCCATCTGTTTCTCCTATTTTCATCTATGCTTCCTTCATTAGATCTAGGATTTCGCAATATGGACTCCTCGTGTGCGATCATTCTGGTTTCCATTTGGCTGTGCCTGTTTTCCGCTCTTTCTAAACGAGCTAATACTTCTCGTTGTATTTTCTTCAGGCGATCACGATTTTCTTCTGCCATAGAAAAGATTTTCTCCTTGTCACCTTTAAGGCTCTCTTTTATATGAGAAATTTCCCCCGCTAAACCTTGTCTTACCTCGGCAAGCGTTTTATCACTGGCTTCATTTTTCAAGCCCTCTCGAAGTTGCAACTCTTCTCGTAAACCTGTAACCTTTTTCTGGATGGGACCGTGCATATTGGAGATTTCGGTCCTCATTTTGATAATTTCTCCCTGGTCCTCATCTTGCCTTTTATGAATGACTGCTAGATCGTTTTGAGTTTGTTCTAACTCTTTTTGGACTTTTCCAACCTGCGTCTTCATATTCATGATTATTCCCTTATTCTCTTTAGCAGAAGTTTTTATTTCACTGATCTCCCTGCATTGGTCAAGGATATTCTGATCCTGTTTCCTTAATGCTTCATCTACAGCTTTTGCGTAGCCTGCCATACGTTTACTCCATTTTTCGTCGCTATCTTCAAGCCTTTGATCAACGGTCTGAGTGAACGTATTACACTGCTCTTCCTGCCGCTTAGTGTTCGCTTCGTTCTGATTCTGAATATCTTTAAGGTCTACGGACATATCGTTTAATCTATCATTGACCTCACGTTGCGATTCTCTGCACACTTGCAGATTATTCTCGAGCTTTACTTCTATTGACTCAAAGCGTTTGTCATTATTTGCTTGCATCTCTGAAACCACGCTAACAATCCTTTCAGTTACCTATTGTTTAATAGATTCTTTAACATCATCAATTTTTTATTGACCTCTAATAAATTTGAATCTAATCTATTGTTCATTTCAGTTTGATTCGCATCCAATCTACCCGTTATTCCATCTTGGAATGCCTTAGCATCCTCCCTACTCTTGGCATGAGTAGTATCGAAATGTTCCTTCAACTCCGCGATACTCTTCAATATCCCCTCAGTACCAGCCATCCTGTATTTCTTATCTTTGAGATATAGGCGGGCCTTTGCTGTGCATGCTGGTGCGTTATATTGGGAAAATAATTCCGATGTCGCGGAAACAACAACTTTCATTTTAACACCGTGCTGTGACCACCTATGGAATGGGTTTAGACCCTCGTACCCGTCTGTACATTCACTCGTCTGACAACAATGTCTAATGTCTGAGTATCACCTAAAAAGACTCACAATCCCTCGAACACAGTTTGAGGAAAAATATACTATTATGGTTTTCCCCCATGGAAACCATACTATTATTATGGGGTTTTCTGAATCCCATAAGCCATCACGTTTTCTGGGCGCCATGATAAATAAGGTAGATGGCTGCCCCATTGCAAGACATCAGCCAAGTTCTGACTTATTAGTAAAACTGTCCAGGGAGAGGTTTCTATTGCCGAATGCCCCACGCTGGGCCATGCCATGATAAATAATGTGTGTGGATCATGCTTACCATGTTTTGCCCCACTCACGGGCGACATGATAAATAATGAAGATCAATGCTTTTACATTTACATTTAAGCATGTCTCATGGAGGATTATCAACATTTATTTCGAACGTGAAAGCTTATTAACTATGGGACGCGGCCTTTTCCTAATATATCCTAGCTTTGCTGCTATTCTTGTCTCTACCATTTAATACCTTGGCCGACATTAAGTAGTACCTGTGACTCAATCCTAGTACAATAACATGTCCTCCATGTACCCATTCGTCATCATATGGAACATGTGTTCGTATCCAAGCTAACTCATGGTCGTTCGAGGCATGGGGCGTTCAACCCACTATACGAGCACATATTCAGGATTTGAGTCTGTCAGGTGACTACTGTACTTGAAAGAAACAACATATTCCTAAGTATAACATTTAATGGTACTAATTCATGGCAAAACAAAACACAAAAAAAATAATTTACACTTACTTCCCACAACAAAAATCAAAATTAGCTGTGAGTCTCTTCTCATCAAGATTGGTGCTCCACCGCACTCATGTCTATCCTAAACATCCTATTGTTGATACTCTTTGACATTTGCGAGTGTCCATATTGTTCTTCACGTGGCACAATTTAACACAAATTTGAATATCACAACACAACAAACACAAATTACATTTAAATGACATTAAATATGCAATTATTAAACATTTATCCGTTTTAAACGGACCATTTACTTGAAATAACATTGATTCATTAGCTACTGCCTTGTTTAATAAGTGTTGTTTTTCCCCGTGAATCGTATTCTTTTCCCATAAGTTTCAAACGCTGAAGTGGTACACTTTCCCATCCAAAATACACATAGTTAAAGATATTTTATAGCTTCACCTTACAACGATTTTCTGGGTCTGGTCAAAACATTATCGTTACAAACGTGTCATATCATTCAAATTACGCTACCCGTATGAATAAATTAGCATGAACCGGGAAAATACCCTTTACAAAAATGCTTCTATTTATTTGGTGCAGTTAGTTTCTCCTCGGAGAATAACTTGACCAAATGTCATCCGATTATTTCATTCCAACATTACATATGTATGGAAACAGTGCATCTAATTCAATTGATACCATCATATCAAGCACATCTTAATTACTTTTCGAAATATCGAGATTCTTCAGTGTCCCACTATAATCTTAGAAGAAAAGGATCTGGTCTATTGACTTCCTTTAGCGTGAACAATGGATTTGTCACGGGCCGTCCTATGCAAGATGGCTGCCGGGTTAGTGGATTATACCTGCTACCCCGCCCGACTTCCTGCATGGCCATGTGTTCACTCAATGCTGCAGCTGTGCTAGAGGTACCCTGAATGGATCGTGTCATTACGAATTGAGTCAATCTAATTATTTAATACCTACACTTAGATTATTTAATGGGCTCATATTGGCTCCTAATTACTATACAAGGCAAGGGATGGATCACGAAATAGCTTCGCCGTTCTATGGTCGTAATCAGTGGCTTTGCGCGCGTCTCAGCTGAGTTTCAAATTGTTATCTCACTGGACGGGCATGCATATAACTAGAGGAAATCCACGTTTCCTACACGAAGAACCTTTTGTCTTACCTCTCAGGACAGATCAATTAATATATTGGCCTACCTAGGGTGCCTAGCAGTTATCCCTGGTGGCGAAAACTCTGCTAACAGTGGATACAGACAGACTCTGTCCCAATTCTGTTGCGAATACACTTGTATGATCTAAGGCAATACTATATCCTAGCTTCAAAGATTTAGCCTAATAGATTCAACAACGCGCGAACTATTTTCGGATGATCCCCGCAACTTATTGACGTATATCTCTTGATTCTACGTTACATTCTCGCTGATCGCGGCACAAACAATACTTCTTATAGATGAATCAATTCTTAAAGCACTTACGTCCTCTATACATTTACTCATAAGCCAAAGTTCTACGTAGCTCCAAAACAAGTATAAATTTACTGGCATACATTGACTATCTTAATGGCTCTCAAATACCACCATGTAGAATATACCATAATAAAACATTCATTTAACATTTCAATGACACTGAAAAGCTCTCTTTATCTCGATATTTATCTTTCTTTCTTACTTTTCACAATAACACGGCATTCTTACACTAGATATGACACACTTTGCACGTACTATAGGCCAGACATGCCGATTTATATATTTATTATTGTTACCGACCCCGGATTATTATTATTATTATTATTATTATTATTATTATTATTATTATTATTATTATTATTTAACGTTACCGTTACTTTCATTAATGTCTTACGCCTGAATGGTCGTAAGCTTGTCATCCTCAAAGCCATATTTTTACCAAAATACGAGGGATGTGATCTCGTACACATGACTGTTAATTCTTAATCGTTGAGGGAATGGTTCGTTGTATGGTGAGCTATTAAATCATATCAACATATTAAATTTGTACTCACTTTCATTCTAGCTGGATTAGTCCAGCATGACAGCCATTCGCCCGCCATAATGCTTGCTTTAAGCCATCATGATATTTTTCACACGACACATTGCAAAGAATTTACACATGGAATTTATATCTTTCACTACTGGCATTTTCACTTTAACACAATACACATTCTTTTACCATATAAACATACACTTTTAACGATCACTGTAATATAATTTTATACACAATTTTCACACACGGATCCTTGATCGGATTCCCACTATCGCCTGACCTCAGAGTTGCGATGCAGCTAAATCCTGACCACCGCTGGTCTCCTTGAAAGTCTATCTTGCGTGTGTGTGTTCGTCTCCCGTCACCTACAGTTTATGTCTCCTCTACTGCAAAGTTGTTCAATCCTAGATCACAACTACTCGTGATGCCTTCCAGGTTCCCGTAACTGAAATGTTCATTACAATAGTATGTGTTATTTAACCATGATAACACTTCCTGTGGTTATGTTCATCGTATGTATACATCGTCCTAAAATATCTCTACGCTGCACTGATTCTATACTCGCGTATACTGTTGCTTATACGTCTGCTGTAGACTAATTATTATATGATGCAGAATTACTGTTATTAAGCTGCATGGTGCGCCTTTCATTGTTCACTGCTAATACACTTCAGCGTCAATACTTTATAAATTCCGCGCACTTTCTTGCGTGATCCGACAGCGTCTCACCCCACGAGTTGAGTCAAGAAGAACTGACTCTCTGCTTCAGCTTCCCCCATATAAAGCTTCCTGATGAAAAGTAGTTCACTGGATTTCCAGGAGCGACTCTCTTCTTAAAATAATACGTTTTTAGACAAAGTGAAGTGTGATCCTTATTCGTCTATTCATGGAGGTTCCAAATTCACTCGCGTGCAGGCAATTGCTTCGGCCAATTAATTATACTTAATTGCTTTCTTCCATGGCCTCATGATGCTATTCCGGTTCTTCCCCTACTGCTACATTACAAATCCTGACTCTGCCACTGATTAGGTCTGTGAATAAGCTCCTCTATAGATGCCGGCTTTAATTTAGGCGTGTGGACACTCCTAAATTATCTTTCCTAGAATACATGCATCTGGATGTAAGTTTCATCTCAATTCATTGCTCCATTTGGCCGTAATTAATTAATTTCTTTGGGCGACCACCCCCACTCCGCTTCTCTGCCTTGTAAGACTGTGGTTCTCAAAGCTATTAATCTTTGGTTGCTCCCCCAGTGCCGACAAAAAATAGTTCCTTGGCGTCACCTAGTAACGCCCCTTTGCTAACTACGATTTGTCAACTGTCAAGTTGGCCCGATTTCTTGAGCTCTTAGAATCGTAAACCTACATAGGCTTGTATTTTCTGCAATAATCCACCTTTAATGCTATAATATTCCCGTCTGGCCGTGAAATCATGCTGTTATAATTATATACAGTTATAACTCATTGTTCTTCTGGTTCCCTGTGGCTGTTCCCCTCAGAGATCAATGGTTCGATTCTTCGCAGAATCATGGACCTGGTCTTCCTTGTGATAAAGACCCCGGTTCGATGCTAGTCAGCCGTGTCCCATAGGGCACAATATATATATATATATATATATATATATATATATATATATATACTGTACTGTATATACATTGGCGTCAGATATGTAAACCTACGTTATTCATTATCTTTTAACTGAGTCCTTATAATTTCACAACCTGTCACAAAACTAGACTACATTGTTTATTTTTAATGTAAACAGTTTTCGTTAATCTTCCTTCGATAAATACGTTAGAATATCTTCATTATACGTGAATAGAGGCGTAACGGGGGATAACATGTGCTAAAGGTGCGTTTTGTATTTTCTAAGCTTAGTATTTTCTATGATTGTCAATACCACGAACCGTTCAACCATAAGTCAAATTATTATGAGGGAAACCAAACAATGTGTAGATCAGTGCGCAACAATGATGGCTCTGGTGAGATCAAGTAATCGATAACTGAGTCTCTGTTGGTGTCTATGTGTTAACAACTGTTGAGAGTGAAATTTCTTTGGAACATACATTTCTGCGAGTTTAAATACACAACATTTCCTCCCTCTTTTAAATTGTAGGCCTACTTGTTATGTCTATGGTGAAAACCTTAATGGTGGGTGGCGTTTGCGTTTAGACCTGAGCGGTATAACTGGAGTAGCTGGTGTCGGGGTTCGGTTTCCACGGATCACTTGTTGCATCCACCCGGCTGGTGCTGCTGTAGCTGGTGCTAGATCAGTGGTGTGGTGTGTAGATCAGTGCGCAACACTGACGGCTCTGGTGAGGTCGAGTAATCTATAACTGAGTCTCTGGTGGTGTCTATGTGTTGCCAACTGTTGAGGGTGAAATTTCTTTGGAACATACATTTCTGTGAGTTCGATTACACAACAGTGTGGGTACTTGTGACTGGAGATAGGATTGAGAAGGTGGCCGTTATTTCAAGTTAGGTACCGGTACCATCCTTGCACTTGCCTGGAGTAGAAGCGGAGGAAACCCATAGAAAAGCAACACTACGACAACTAAGGAGGGAATCAGGCTCGCATGTATTGCTTTTGTGTCACAGAGCGTTGCTATTTAGGCTATTACGATATCAAGGGAATGCTCTTTATGTTGATTAAGGGGGTAGACCCAGCTTAACAGAGGAAAAAAAGGCCAATATTCATTCTACTGTTAAATATGCTACACATATTGTTGACAAATGCTGCACATATCCCAGTATTGGTATGTTTCCTGGCAACCAGAAGCAACTTCAATCATGTAAAAATTCTAATTATAACACTTTAAACTAAAATTTTCAAAATGTTCCGCCTTTTTAACAATGTATCACTCTTTCCCTTAAAAATTTCAAGTTTATAAGAATTTTTGTGCTTTTCCTTTTTTAAAGTGTGTATCAAACCTACAAAATGAACCTCAGTCACTAACATACACTGTGATTTAGATATTTTTATAGAGTTTTTATGTATTTTCTTTTCTTTTATTCAGGTGCTCAGATTTTCTTTTCTATTATCCAGGTGCTCAGAATAAAAACTCTATAAAAATATCTAAATCACAGTGTATGTTATTGATTGAGGTTCATTTTGTAGGTTTGTAATGGTTTCTATTGCCCTCACGTTGAGCGACATTTGTAACGTTTTGCTAGCCCATACGTTGAGCGACAATTGTAACGTTTTCACTTTGCTCCACGTTGAGCGTACAAGTGTAATGTTAATTAATGCCCCATGTTGGTAGCAACAAATGTAACAGTTTGGCTGCCCCTAACTGTTGGGTGATAAATGTAACTGTTTACCTTTGCCTAAGCTATGTTGTTTTAATGGGCGCCAAGACCTCAATGCAATGCTGAAATCTAAATTTGTATTTAACAACGTCTAGCTCTGGTAGAACATCTTCAAGAATCTATTCACTCAGATCGTGGTATGATTTGATCATTAACCCAACAAACAATTGTATCAGGAGAAGGAATTGGTCTATATCTAATGCTACCTACTGAAAGCAAAGATTGCATTGTAAAAGAAATGAATGTATTATATAAAACAAGAATAGCAAAATTAATAATAATAATAATAAGTTTAAAATTTTAAATTGGAGCGTTGCGATTTTAATATTACCGATAGAAAATTACGTGAAAACGGAGTCTGATAAATTATTGATTTTACTCTTATTCCCAAGCTATGAAGTTACTGAAATATAAAACAAAGAAAATGAGAGATTGCGTATTTCTGCGTCATTTGCGCTTACCACTGGAAATGGCCGAAGCCTTTCCCTCGTACTGGATGATGCTGTGTGCTTCCCACAGTCTCCTGGACGTCGCCATCTTCTTCGATGTTTGATGATATTCTGGTAGATTAGATAATTCTATGGTCCGTACATCGGTCCCAAACACTCGTACAACCACACTGGTTAGGTTTTACAAAAGTTAGTCCTCCACTCCACGGAACATCGGAGCGGCTCCCACGTGCAACATACTCGGCAAGTTCTACACAGATAGTCCTCGTTCCACGGCGCGTCGAACGATATATGCACCTGACGGCTCCCCCACTCTTCAGCCGACTTCTAGCTTACGTGGTCTCCACTGATTGGCTGCTCCCCACTACTTCCCCTTCTCAGGCTCATTACACACAGCGCGCGAATGAAGAAGACGATTTCCGTTCCAACCATCCGCCTTTTCTTGACGCTGCAACCCCGCTTGCGTAATACTACGTGACAAGAATCATCCTGTATCTGAATTTCCAGTGAGTCATGTCTCTCAAAATATCCTAACTGGCGAAACTCCGTAAAATTCCGTAATCACATAACTTTCTATGATATTGTCGTTCGTAATAATTTGCTTGATAGCGTTTTCTAAGACATAGAAAACCTATCTGTATGCTTATAATTTTTATAAAATGCTCCGAAAATATCTTAATAATAATTATAATAAATTAATAATAATAATAAATTAACATGAAAATTTCTCTTGGCTGAACAATTTGCCGCGTAAATAAATATAGAATGGCTTCCTACTGACTTATGCCAGTGGCATGAAAACACCTCGAAAAACACATTACAGGTTGAGGTTTGATACACACTTTAAAAAAGGAAAAGTACGAAAATTCTTATAAACTTGGAATTTATGAGGGAAACAGTGATACATTGTTAAAAAGGCGGGAAATTTTGAAAATTTTAGTTTAAAATGTTATAACAAAATCAAAAGTTTGGTGCTTTTCAGTCGGTCAACACGAATGTAGGGTACCCAAATAGAGCTGGGTTATGCCCTGATCCTGAAATAAATTACATACGATTAATGAATACACTAGGATGACCAGTTTCGATCGTCAAGCGAGCATCATCAGATCTATTACACTTAGGCTATAACATCTATGTTTGAGAATACAGGTGAAAAATATATACAATATGTACAATTATTTAGTTGCAGTGTTGGTAATGCAACAGTCGGTGTATGTTAAATGTGGTAAGTTATATCTAATGTAAGGTAAACTTCTAAAATAGTGATGAAAATCCGGAATTTGTCTGTTAGGGGTGATTATATGGTTTTACAAAATCAACTATGGTTATACTGAAATAATGCAAGCTTATACTTATCGAGTTGTCTCTTCTGGAACTTGAAGCAGTTGCGTGTTTCCATAGACACCAGTTGTAGTCGACTAACCCCGAGTGTTCGCTGGGTGGAACTGGTTTTCCCCTTCCTCCCCCTTTAGTTGCTATGTTCTTCCAGAGGTCAGTGCCATGTATATTTGTGTGACTTTGCCAAATCTAGATAAAAGTATGCTATTGAATGCAGGAGTCTGCAACTACTAAAGACCGTGTAACTATTAAAATGTTATAATTAGAATTTTACATTATTGAAGTTGCTTCTGGTTGCCAGGAAGCACACCAATACTGGGATGTGTGCAACATTTGTCAACAATATGTGTAGCATATTTAACAATCGAATGAATATTGGCCTTTTTTTCATCTGTTAAGCTGGGTCTCCCCCCTAAGGTTTCCACGGCCCGGATTACAGTTAAGATTATTCATGTATTTTGGGCTAATGCAGAGTGAAAATAAAATGAAATACCAGACGTTTCGAAGGAACCTTGCCTCCTTTTTCAATGGAATGAAAACAATGTGGCTACAGGGCCATGATTTGATCTCCTTTGTTCGTCACTGGAGGAGCTTTCATCTGTTTTTTTCGCCGTTGCCTATATGACGTTGGGTATGGTACAGAGGGAGATATGGAACTGCGCCCATAATCAGTGATATTTCCAGATCCTTTTAATTAGGCCGATTGAACTGCGCCCATAGTCAAGTCGGCTGATAGCCCAAGGTCGGTTTAAGGGGAAGTGGCTTCTGTACTGCTGAGAATAAGAGGTAGTCCCCCGTCCCGATAAGCAGCTGTACTATGGGCCTCCGGGGGTGGCAGCTAATCACACTGACCACTACATCACAGAGGCGAATAATAATAATAATAATAATAATAATAATAATAATAATAATAATGATAATAATAATAATGGTAATAATAATAATAATAGGCCTAATGATAATAATAATAATAATAATGAAAATCCACAGCCCTTTTCCAGTCATTGGACCGGTTCAGGGTTGGAATGAATAAAGCCCCCCATCTAGCGGTCAGGATAGGCATTGTGCCGGCTTCCGAAGTCTGTTGCACTCCTCTGGGACAATGACTAATGAATGACAGATGAAATGCAATGATATTCGAGAGTGTTGCTGGAATGAAAGATGACAGGGAAAACCGGAGTACCAGGAAAAAAAAAACAGTCCTGCCTCCGCTTTGCCCAGCACAAATCTCACATGGAGTGACAAGGATTTGAAGCACTGAACCAACGGCGAGAGGCCGGCGCGCTGCTGCCTAAGCCACGGAGGCTACACTAATAATAATAATAATAACAATAATAATAATAATAATAATAACAATAATAATAATAATAATAATAACAATAATAATAATAATACAACTCTCTCTAATCCACCATAAATAACTACCCCTCTAGTTTTGTTATACAATAAAAAAATATAATAATCTTCTAAATGGTAAGATTGCCTCAAACTATATTATTAAACATTTGCAATAACAAAACTATTTTTAAAATATGGTTAGGCTGTCTAAAACATCCCAATGTACCAGTTAATGCTAATATTGCTAGAACAAAAATTAAATATTATTCTGTTTTGAAAACTGTACCTGTTTTATGTATCCCAGGCCAACACTAATCTCTTGTCCGCAATCTGGACAGGGTATATTTAGTTGTTCGCAATCTGGGCAGGGTGTATTTAGTTGTTCGCAATCTGGACAGGGTGTATTTAGTTGTCCGCAATCTGGACGGTTTTTGACTTGTTCGCAATCAAGACACAACCGATTTGAAACGAGTCACTTCAAATTCACACCACTCGACACAACATAATTCGGTAGAGGGGTGGAGGGAGGGATCCTACCTGACCGCTCTCAATGGGCGCAGTTCCACTGCCACTTTTCGAAGTATGATGCTAATGACCAGGGTCATTAGTGAAGCTTGGGCGCAGTTCCATACAACCCGGTACAGATACACTTCCCTTTTGTTTCTGTTTCCTTATCTCCATCAAACCCTCTCTCCCCGCCCTTTCTCCTTATTTGGACATCCTCATTCTTCGAGGAGTTTCAATAATTTTCCCCCACCCCCTCTTTACCTTCTCCTTCCTAATATGTCCGTCGTTCTAATTAATATGGCGCGTTTTTTCTACCAAGGTCCATACAATACTTTTTGGCGCCGCTCTCTGGTGACGAACAGAGGAATTTCTCTAGTTTTTAGCCTACTTTCGATTATTGCAAAAAATGAAAGTAGACTTGTGAGATCTACACGGGGCCAAAAATTGTGTGTCTGTCTGTGCGTGTGTGTGTGTACTCTGAATGTCCGTGTCTCCCCCCCCCCCTATCAATTCGAACACGGTGAAACCGAATTGAAAGAAATTTGGTACAGAGGTAGAACTAGCAAAGGGCACCTCAGTGTCATGTTTTATATTGCCGCCTTCTAGATGGAAACGTAATGGCGGCCACCCAAATGTTCATATCTTAATTCAAATTATGTTTAACCTAAACATCCGATCTCTACCAAATTTTGCAACAATATATATATATGGCGAGCGTCTTTTGACTAAACTACAAGGTCATCAGCCCAGTAGTTTGCAGATGGCGGCCATGTAAGTGTGCAAATCGATTCCCCCTATCAATTAAAACACGGTGAAAACGAATTGAACGAAATTTGGTACAGAGGTAGCACTAGTAAAGGGCACTCCAGTGTCATGTTTTATATCGCCGCCATCTTGACGAAAACGGAATGGTGGCCACCCAAATGTTAAAAGCTTAAACAAATTACGACCAACCTAATTATTTGATCTCTACCAAATTTTGCAACAATATACCTTTATGTGGGAAGCGTTCTTTGACCAAGCTACAAAGTCATCAGTCCAATAGTTTGCATATGGCGGCCATGTATGTGTGCAAATCGATTCCCCCTATCAATTCAAATACGGTAAAACCGAATTGAACGAAATTCGGTACAGAGGTAGCACTAGCAAAGAGCACCTCAGTGTCATGTCTTATATCGCCGCAATGTTGACGAAAACGTAATGGCGGCCATCCAAATGTTAAAAGCTTAAATCAAATTACGACCAACCTAATCATTTGATCTCTACCAAAGTATGCAATTACATACCCTTTTGTGGGTAGCATCTTTTGACTGAACTACAAGGTCATCAGCCCAATAGTTTGCAGATGGCGGCCATGTATCTGTGCAAATCGATTCCAACTATCAATTCAAACTCGGTGAAACCGAATTGAACGAAATTTGGTACAGAGGTAGCACTAGCAAAGAGCACCTCAGTGTCATGCTTTATATCGCCGCCATCGTGACGAAAACGTAATGGCGGCCACCCAAATGTTAAAAGCTTAAATCAAATTCCGACCAACCTTATCATCTGATCGCTACCAAATTTTGCAACGTTATACCTTTATGTATTGAACCCATCTGCAATTGGTTCAAGCGTCGAATCCATATTTTATTTGCAAAAGAAAAGAGGAAATAATACAGTCTTTAGAACGACTTGGAAAGATTTTAAGAAGTGGGCTGTTATAGTGTGGCACAAGAATGGGTGACCATGAGTCATGCGGACGTGAGATGATGCTTGACGCATCGATAGGAGCTGGCTCATGATTATAAATAGAACGAGAAAAACTTTCCACGACGAGTAAGAGAGAAGCAGTTTCGGAAATAGACCTTACTCAGCTAGAAAATGACAACCTCGCAATGGTGCAAGAAGAGAAATAATTAGAATTAAGCCATTTGCGAGCATTTAATTAATGAAAGAAACACATCATTGTTGATCATTCTGGAATAGAGATTTTTGTGTGGGGAAAAAGTTTATAATATTTGCACAGGAAAGAACTGCAGACGTAGCATGACGTCGTTAGTAATTCCCCGAGACCAGAGTTGGTAGGGATGGAAAAATAAACCTCAACGCCCACATATCTGAGGAGACAAATTATTTAATTTCTTGGAATTGTGTGATCGATTTTCTTGATCAAAGAAACCAGTTTACGTTTAAAACAAGAGCTTTCCAGAGATAAATTTTTCAAAATTATACGACAATTAGCCTACTTCAGAAGTTAGTGCTGGAGAAGACGTGGATTTTATCTTTTTGCCGCAGATTAGGATAAAAACCCTGGACGTGCCAGGGGGAGCATGCAGTTATTCCGAGAGCCCGAGAGGGGGCGTCCGGCTGTATCAAGTATCATTCAGTTTACCAAGGGCGCGGGAGCGCATGGTACTGTTTCGCAGCAACAAGTCAGTTTACCAGAGACGCCGGAGAGCGTGGTACTGTTTCAAGTACATGCAGTTTCAGACAGCCCGAGGGGGCGTCACTGTGTCACAATAATTCAGTTCCGTGAACGCAGAGACGCTGCACGATGGATCATCAAGTACAAGACAAGCTACAAGTAAACTCCTAGTGTAGGAGTGCTGCATCAAAGTATATTCAGTTATAAAAGACGCCAGAGAGCGTGATACTGTGTCGTAAAGTACAACAAGTTATTTTAGTGAGCGCTTAGACGCTGCACGTAGAAACAATTATCGTTAAAGTTCACTAGTACAGTCAAAGTTTAGGCTGTGGACTTGAGAAATAACAGGCGATAGGTACTCGAATATAATAGTTCAGTTAATGAACCGACGCATCATAAGGTTTCGAAGTACCCAAGGAAAGTGAAATAGACAGTCTATCTACGTTAAGGAACCCAAGCAGGGTAGAACAAAATAGTAACGCCTAGTGTTCCGGAAATTTAGGGACTAGAGCGCAGGACGATAAAAATTAGGAATTGTAGTTCCCGGATTTGTCTAGGTAGACAAATGAACAGTAAACATTGGGGAGTACTCCAATAAGCTACGAATCAAGGTAACAGAAAGTACAAGGAAACAGTTCGAGCGATCGAGATAATAATACATCAAGGACAGACCTTTATTTAGACTATTCTAGCAAGATACGACATCGTGCAGGAGAGTTATAGGAGCCGATAGTCAAATCCAGGATTTGAAGATCAGCCGTTCCAGTGAGCTTTAGTTCGATCGAGACTTTCCATCATCTCGTCAGATTAGGAAGCCGACGTGCTATAGTGCAACCCTTGGAAACGGGAAAGGAAAAGAAATCACGTGTGTAAGGCGAATAATTAACACCCAATTGATAAAATTTTTATGTAAGGTAAATATAGTGAAATTTTTGAGTGTAATATTTTAGTGAATTGTATTGTGTTAAGTGAAAACGAATACAAAATGGTATTCATTATATTCCCAGTGATTAAGGTACATATTTTATGTGCCGTTGAAGAAGTGTCATTGAGTGTAAATATAACCATGAAAATGGCTTAAGAAAAATTTGGTGGGCGAAAATGTTTCATCGCTGGAGAATTTGGTCGCTGACCGTACAGTCATGTGAGTAACTATTTTCATTATTATGTGTTTGGGAAGGTTTGCGTATAATCCTCATGAGAGAGAGAGAGTAGGGATGTTTAATAACAGGTGAAAGAAAGATTGCGCGATCTGAACGATACATTTGAGAGAAATATAATAAATATGTGAAAAATAAATGAATCCCTTGTGGAATGTATTCAGTAAAATATCAGTGTAATTGATAAATGATATAAATATGAGAAGGCAAGCGTAATAATAATAATTATATAAATGAATGAATATTGTGATGAATTTTATATTGAAAGTGGTAGCTTCCGAGCTCCTTTAGATGAATTAATACATGTTATTAATACATGTTCTTTATGGTAAAAATTATTATTGTTAAGGGAGGGAGAGTAATATATATTGAAAGATGTAGATCAAACGTTGATTTTGAATTTATATAGTTCTTTGAAGGCAACTTGGCTAATTAATGTATGAGCGCCATGTAGCGCATTGAAGTAATTTGTCACGCTAGGAATACGTTGAAATGCTCGGTAAAAGTAATTATGAGGGACAGTTAGTCGTGGTAAATGAACTGTTATAAGCCCTCAAAGTTGTGATAGTGATCACGAGGCATTGTGTGTTGTATGTTAAAAGGGTGCTATTTATGTTGTATTATGAGCGCTGGTAAAAGGCGAGGCCTACCCTAAGTCGCTAATGTTATAAGTCCTCCAAATTGGGATACTGCTCCCGAGGCATTTGAAAGGATCGAACTCAGAGTCGTCCGTGTTGAAGTCCCTTAATATTGGTTGTATTATTGAATTTGTCTTACCCGCTAATGAGGTCACTTCATAATTATTATATACCGAAGCTAAAAGAATAGGTCTGTTGAACCTAAATATGTTGTTTTATGATTTTGTATTAGAAGCCTTGTCATTCAGAAAATTGCATTTGAAACAGCTGTGTGGAAAGCTGATGTAGCCAGTCCCTTGTGAAAGCGAGACTGTGGACTCTCTTCTCTCCCTGCAATAAATCACGCCAAGTAGTTAAGATTAGACCCTTACCCTCTGGTAGTGCGGTAGGTTAGGACGGACTGTCTGAGTCATAATACACAGAAGTGTTTAAAGATTGTTTGAACGACCCGGTCTTTGAACCGAGGTCCCTTTATATCCATTATTATCGCTTGCAGAGTTCAGATCGTTGCTTTCTTAAGGTATAATGGTCTTTTAAGACAAAAATAATAAATCCCTAATTTTATTGTTCTATAATTCAGTGATTCACGAGTTCTATTAAAGACATTAGATTCCGGGAGTAATCTTAAGTTTGACTTGTTCAGTAGTCTTCTATAGCTCGGGAGTACGCAAAATTTTTCCCAATCACGGTAGTGAGTTGTTAGCTTGAGAGAGAGGGATGGTAACATATGAGCCTTGTGAAAGCCCAAAATTAATTGATGATTAGCTATACTTTGATAATTATGATTAAAAAGATATACTCATGTAAATAGTAATTGATATGTATTAAATTAATAACACAGTGTGTAAACTTGACCGAGCCATTTGGAGCTCGTTATTTTAAAGAATTTGAATTGACACCATATGGAAGTGAAACTTATTGGAAGTTTGTTGGGTTTTGAAAAACCAGTTAGTATGATTTTGTAATTGTTTAATATGAATTCCTTGTTCAATTTTGGACAAGTGTGAAGTGGAGTGTCAGTATTTTTATTTGTTTAATTGTTTGTAGCGCCATATTTTTGGATAATTAAATGTTTTAATAGTAGGATTTGATTTTTTGTTTATTTTTTTGAAGTGTATCCTCTGCTTAATCCAAAGTGTGTAAGTCACAGAGTGGGAGAACAAACCATGAACCCCGATACTCCCGATTGAGCATTGCTGGCAAACTGTGATTTGCATATTTCATTGTTGAATGGGCACAGTATAAAGAATATTTTGACCAAACTACAAGGTCATCTGCCAAATAGTTTGTAGATAGCGGCCATGTATGTGTGCAAATCAATTCCCCCTATCTATTCAAACACGGTGAAACTGAATTCAACAAAAATTGGTACAGAGGTAACACTGGCAAAGGGCACCTCAGTGTCATGTTTTATATCGCCACCATCCTGACGGAAACGGAATGGCGGCCACCCAAATGTTAAAAGCTTAAACAAATTACGGTCAACCTAATTATTTGATCCCTACCAAATTTTGCAACAACATACCTTTTTGTGGGAAGCATCTTTTGACTGAACTACAAGGTCATCTGCCCAATAGTTTGCAGATAGTGGCCATGCATGTGTGCAAATCTATTCCCCATATCAATTCAAACACGGTAAAACCGAATTGAACGAAATTCGGTACAGAGGTAGCACTAGCATAGGGCACCTCATATTCATGTTTAATAACCGTATAGCACGTTGTATTTCAACAAGCTACTACAACCAACATTCAATTATACTCCTTGAAATGGACAAAGAGTTATAAAATACCATGCATTTAGGACAAAGTAGGCTATATGTTCTTTACTGAACATCTTGTTTGTAATCTCATTGATACACTTTCTTCGGCCACATCGTTTTAATTCCATTGAAAAAGGAGGCAAGGTTCCTTCGAAACGTATGGTATATATTTTTTTTCACACAGCTATAGCCCAAGAAACATGAATAATTTTAATAGTAAGGTTCTTTATGTTGAAAATCAGGCTTCGGTGAGAGTAGGAGTTATCCTGGTTAAAAGTAGGCTACTTGCAGGACAAAGTCAAGACTGGAATCTTACACAACTATTGTTCATTTAATTCTACTTTAATACTCTGTACCGTACCACAAATTGTAAACGTACCACTGGAAATATAGGGAAATAAAAAAGCCCTTATTCATTGAGTATTACAAACTTTTACTTACATGACAAAATATTTCACACAAACACAAAAATAAATACTGTACAATGAATATAACATCATATATATACACATATCATACATTATTAAAATATATTCTATTCAACTCACTCGGCGCATTCAGACGTGGCCTCTTAATTCAATTAAGTAAAACTGTTTGAGTATAACTGTTGTTTTAGGGAAATTTGAGCCATAATGACGTATCTTCAAAATCCATGTTAAGAGGAAAGTACAAAGGATCATTTGATCGTTTAAGACTCCATTAATATTTCATGTTGAAATATGTAGCTCCTGAACATATCAGGTGCGTGATTACCCACTGTTAGTGTTTTCCGTCTCCTACTGAACAGTTCAGACTTTCTACAGGGTTAATTTGTGACATTTATGTTAGTCTGGCTTTGCTTATATTAGAGTCCCTATATAGTTTAAGGGTTGAGCCACGAAATGAATTTTGCTATTTGCCGGTATGCATTTGTCAAGCAAACATACAGTATATCGTTCCAGTTAAGATTATGCACCCATCGGATGTTACTGTTTCTATCCAGCCTACGTCCACTAGAAACTAGATCAATCGGTTATTCATTAGCTACAAAAGAAGAGCGAATATAGAATTGGCGACATTTTGCATGATGTCATTTTTGCACCTTGACTTGTAAACTAACTTCACTGTTAACAGTGTATTGTTTTAATGCAGTTGTGTATTGCAAATACAGTATAAGTGGCCTTTTGTATAGTAACGTGCTGTTCTTATTAGTTAAATCTAGAAGTTGTTTCTAATAATAGGCCTAAAACATTCAAATGATCGTCTTTCTTTTTAACAGTTTATAAGACGATACCGTACCGTATCGTTCGCACAGGTGATTGCAAAAACGTTAGTTTATTATTTTAGTTGCTTGTTATAAACGTGGTAGATTCGCCATTTTAATTACAAATGGTTAGTTGTTGCATACCTTTTTCTTCCTCAAACTTCTCCAAATAAAGATACACCCATTTTACCTATTCAGTAAAGAACCAAGGGTAAGGGGAAGTTGGAAGATCGCAGTCCATACTACCAGGGGCGTATATAGAGTTTTATGGTGGTTTTCGTTTGGGTGGGGGGCATGGAATAGCTCCCAAAGAAAATGGGGTCTAGGGATCCTCCCAAGGAAAATTTTGTATAATTTGGTGCAAAATTATGAATTTTAAGGCTAACTGGCATCACTTTTTCAACCAATTTGTTGTGATGTTTTATGTTTGGTTATGTCAAATACATCTAGGACCATTTTATGTTTCCGGTACTTTTCATTAATGCAATCATCTTGCTCACTTGATAGTATTTAGATGGAAAGAATTAGCATTACTGTTTTGATTTACAACTTATTACACTATAATATAAAGTCAAGTTTTCTCGAAGCATTACCAAACCGGTTTATAGACCTCGTGCGCATGACTATATTTTACCTGCTGGAGCTCCTAGCGGCAACTCGCTCAGAACATCCATGGGGCGAGTGTGTGTACTGGCTTGTGCGGGAGAATCAAGTTTGATAGTGAAGGAAGCAATTTAACGCTGAAATGTCGTCGTCCATAGAGGTTCACGTGGGCATTCAGAAGATTCGATGGGATACGTCGTATTTTAGAGCTTCTACGCTAAAGAAAGGCAAACAGCTCAATGAAAGACAGTAATCACATATTTCAGGTGAAGGAACGATTAGGAGAAGAAATATCCAGCTTCTGTTTCAGAGAAACGAGCATTAACCAACCGCCTTATGCTGTTAAACTTAAGGTAATATTTACCTTTCTTTTTGGTTCACAAATTATATGTATATTTAGACTATTAATTTTAAACATAACTTTATTATTTATATTTCCCGAATCCATTGCCGTTGTAAATTATTTTTTCATTAATTAATGCTACTCTTTCTTATACCGTATTTAACAGATCGATTGCAACGGGAACATTCAGTCAGCCAAGTGTGAATGCAAATCAGGCCTTTCCAAATGCTGCAAGCACATTGCTGCCCTTTGCATTTATGTTAATACCGAGAGAGATTCTTCGAAGACTTTCTTCCTTCAACAATGGGAGAAACCTAAGAATGTTATCGCGGAATATTCTAAAGGTGAATATTTAATAGAAATGTTCAAGGATTGATTAAATAAGCGGAGAGTTTGTAGCGTGTCGGAAAGTGTGGGATTAGAAACATTCACCAAAACTGAACTATACGAGAAAATTAAAATATATAGACTGTGCTTTTACAAGAATTTTGAAGGCCGAGTGTGAAGGTGAATCCATAATTATCTCCACTTCTATTGTTGAAGCTATCGTGGATGATGCTGTAGAACAGAGCGAAACAAGACTTTTACTTCAGTGTCTTCAGCAATTAGACCATCAAACCGTTAATAAACTGTTTAGATGCTATGGAATAAATTACTTGCCAAGTGGCAAGATATCACTAGTGCCAAAAAATTATGAGTCCATGTTGCCAACTGACGTCCTGAATTTTTATTTTGACAACGTGAAAGTCACACAATCGCAGAAGGATGCTATTGCGATTGAGACTAAGGCTCAATCTAAGAATCCTGCTTGGTTCCATCAAAGAAAATTTCGCATATCGGCCAGCCATAGCGTACACAAGATCATGACACTGCAGAGTAGAGATTTTAATAAACTGGCATCTCAGCTTCTTATTTCTAAAGACATAAACAGTCCTGGAGTGAGATACGGAAGAGCAGCAGAGGGCACTTCAGGAATTCTGTTTATCGTCCCAATGTTGCGTGTCACAGCTGGGTTTGTTTGTAAAAGAAGAGCAACCCTGGCTCGGCTGCAGCCCGGATGGGATAGTGCTAGGTCAGGAATGCCTTTCTCTTTTGGAGATCAAGTGCGCTTTTACTCGTGTCGGGAAAAGCCTGTGGTTGATGACAACACGTGTGATGTTCCATATTTGTATATTAACATTGATGGTGATATCAAGTTAAAGAAACTCAGGTACAGGCATCATTGTATACTTTGAACCTCAACTTCTGTGACTTGTTTGTAATTCTCCAAAGAAAAGTGTGAAAGTGAGTGTCTCCATGAATGAAGAATTCCTTTCAAATATTATTCCCACAGTAGATATGTTTTATTTCTAACATTACAGCCCGCTAATTTTCAAGCGTTATATATAGTGTTATATTGTTATCATTCTCATGCTGGGTTTTACCACTATTCAGACATTTGAAACATTATATAATTTCTACTCGATTTTGAAATATAAAAAACTGTGAATTAGATTGGTGTAATCATGTACAATTCAATAATTATATAATCATGTCTAAGTTAAGGACCTGCCTAAAGTATATCAGTCGTCTAATTTAATGATAGGAGGACTGAAATTCACTAAGATACCTATGAGATGAACAATCTTGACTAAATGAGGTACCAAATCCATAGTAACTCGGTTACTTAATATTTTATAAACCTTCATTATACCGTATGTATAGCTCTTTCAACATGCATTCTGACATATGCTATATCATATGTTGATTCTACTTCCTCAGCTGAAAACTGTGGATTAAATGCAAATGGTGGCATTACTATTACTGCGTTCTTATTTTCAATGCACGTTTTTATCTGTGGGAACCCTTTATCACACATAACAAGATCTCCTGCTTGAATATGATTTAGTATACCGGAATGTACGGTAATGTAGCTGTCAGTCGCTCTTCCACCATAACATTTAGAAATAAAATAAATATAACCAGATGGAGTAATGGCAACCTGAAATTTTACAGTGAATGCATTTTTGTAATGAGAGAACATTAAAATTCTTTGACGAACACTTTGCGGTCTTTCACAGTATACTTCAGTACAATCTATAATGCACGTGCAATTTTCAAAATGACGTTTATAGGAATTTGGCATACGGTAGTACATTCAATAGTGGATCGTTGTGGCCAGAAAATCCATTCCTTAGTTTTCTCAAAAAGATGGTAGAGTGTTTAAAGGCAGCAGAAGCCGTAGTGCTTTGACAATTAAACATAACGCCGAGTGCAGCAAAACTAATACCCAGTTTGCACTTCATTAACAGGAGAAGTAATATATTTTCCTTGTCAAGAGTACAATTGTGATGAACAGAAGGTAACAACGATAACAGGATACGAAACACTGCCAGCTTTACACCCGCTATTTCAACAAGATTATGTTCGCTTCCTTTCACTGACCAGTATCCACAAAAATAATGCTTCTTATCCACAAGGTCCACATTAACACTACACTACAGTCTTGTTTTAAACAAGTGTCAGTCATTGTTTGTTTGTTCGCACGGCGCATTGGCACATTTGTCTGGACTTCTGCTTCGCAATTAGTTCTCAAAGAAGAAAACAATTGGTTCACCTCCGTCTTGTCACTATATACGGTCACAATATCCGTCTGTGTGCTCGCGTCACTGAATGATCCATACTCCATCACAGTTCCTTCACCCGCGTCATTTTCATGCCTCATTTTTCGCCTCTTGTATCTCGCAGTTACTCTACTGCCCTTACGTTGCTTGTGCTGATCCGATAAATGTGGCTTCATGTAGAGCCTCGGTATGTAACCGGGACTGTCAGGATCTCATGACGGTGTTCCGTTTATAAAATGCCGACTACAAACACGTGAATTGTATTTGTAGGATGCCATGGTTTACCATCACTCGTGTCCCGTTTTAAAGCCACAGTCCAAGCGTCCCTTCTATGAATGTGCTGTTTATTGTTTGGGAATACGAAGAACTTCGTCCCAGGCGGACAATTTCTGTAGGAGTAAGTTACATCCAACCACAGAACAATTGGTTTTACTATTTGTAGAACTTGTTTCCATCTCGAACTTTAATTCGCACCTCAACAAACGCAGCCTGGTAATCACGTTGCTTCACTTCACTGACAAGCGCCACATGGACTATTCGAACGACTTGCCGCCAGAGCGCAGCAATATCTATGCGCACGAAGTCTACTTCATCGTCAGTGATTTGTTTGTCTCTGTGAATAGATAACAATGCTGGATTGTTGTGTATGTTTTCAGAAGTAGAATTTCTTAACTACATGTTTTCAACCTAATCAAACTCAAACTCCGTTCGGCGGTAGCTACAAAGACAGGTAAAATTGTCAAAAGTTTCATAGGGTGTAAAGTTAGGGGGATTTTTTTTTGTCACACGCTTCAGGGCACTTGTTGAAGTTCTTGGTACGTTCTTAAGAGCGACGGCACTGGAGAGTAATAAGAGATTATTTTGTTACACATAAGATCAGAGCAAACTGATTCAGTTTACATCGCTCTGCCGACGCCTCGCTTTGCAACGTTGCCATATGTCGTTACTTAGTTATTAGAGTTTTAAGAGGCGGAATAACGAGGTCATCTGAACCTCTGCCATATGTCACTTTGTAGTAACAGGAAAGAAGGTCACTAGATAAGTAATGGGGGACCTCAGATGGACAAGTCAGTGTGAGAGAAATGGTTCAGAATTTGGGTTGGGAAAGTTTGGCTCATGGAAGTTGTACAGCAAAGTTAAGGGAGATAATGCAAGGGAAGATATTCGTGAGGGATTGAAATTGGTGGGGGTATGTAGGGAGTGATTTGATCATTCTTGTATAGTTAAACTATGTCAAAGAAATAGTAACTGGGGCGAGTATTCCCCTGTGGTGACAGGGGAAATAGAATGGAACCGCTTGCCAGAGGACATTTTCAGCCCAATACCTCCAAATGTTCGGAGGTTTCAGACGCTAGTCAGGGAGTGTCAACTAAACAAGAATATTAGTGGGCAACAGTGGATATGTGTGTTGGAGGTAAGGTAAGGGGTTGGAATAGCATTTCTTCATTTTATAAGCGGCTTCGGTGGCGTAGTTGGCAGCATGCTGAACTGCTGAGCCAAAAATAGCGGGTTCAAACCCGGCCGAAGTCGTCGGATTTTTAAGAGCGTTAAAAATCCCTCAGTATGCCTTCCTTCGGAGGGGAAGTAAAGCCGGCGGTCCCATGTCATAGATTTATGGCATGTTAAAGAACCTTCCACTAATTACACCTGTGTGAAGCTAAATTGGATAGGTTAAGAATGTAAACAACGCTCTTAGGTTTCTACGTTCGTTGCCAAGAGCCGACTGCGGTGACGTCTAGTAGCTAAGTTCTGAACTTGGCCTAGTAGTCGTTGACGGTGGCGGCAAAAGTAGGAACTATTTGAAAAATTCTAATTGTAAGTTGCAGTCTGTACTTAAATTAAAAAACAGATAACACACACTAATCCAGTCATCACAATTAACACTGGTTATCAGACAGATTCTACACGCACCCAAAGTACACGGGGCTACATGACTGCGTTGTCGCAGCCCCTAAACTTAAGAACCAACCAACCAACCATTATTGAAAAGAATTCTACCCCATACTGGTATGCAATTAAATACCGTAAATATATCTATTTGTCTTATCTTATCTATCTATCTATCTATCTACTGTATCTATCTATATCAAGGGGCAGATGACCTCGTAGTTCCGCCACTTAAAACAACAATGATAACAATATCTACTGTATATCAATCTTATTGGCTGAAACCCAGTTTTCCTGGTCATGAGCTTTCCAGATGAGTAGGAAGGCAAAGACATCCGGGCTTGAAAAATGAACCTCAATGTCAAACCTGCGACCATAAACGTGGCTCAACTCTTGTAAGGACTCTCTATATAGTTTGTGCTAGCTCTATTGTCCGTACTCTCACCTTATTTGTGTGTCCATCATAAAATATGCCCATTAGCTTCACTTATTGCAACAGCTTGGTGGGAACGTCATTTACTTTATATGCAGGCCATGACAAATGGTTCGAGAAGTCTGTCCTAAAATACACAATCAGGATCTAATTGGCTGTGAAATGCATGAATTATTTGCTCAAAGTCTATAATATTAACAGTCTCTTATTCTTATCCTGCTCATTCTTTGGTATGGTCAGGCATCTGAAAGCCTTTCATTCTTAATAATCATCATCGCCGTCTTCAAATCCATAATCATCGTAATCATCATTGACGCCTGGAGGCACGAATATTCCCCCCATGAAGTTGGATATTCCCTCGCTGAAGCCCATGGAGCTGGCGATCCCGTAGATCACTCGCAGGACCAACAGGCGCAGGAAATTGAAGATGTTTGTTTCCCGTGATTGAATCTTCTGTTCTTTCTTGGGTTTCTTGCGGCATTCACAGCCAATCTGCAACAATACAAATTGCATTTATGAAAGCTGGCAATACAACAATTCAATATGGAAATTCTGAATTAGCATCAACAGATAGGGCATGTGTGCTATATGTGATGATTTTGTTTTTCAGTTTATATAGAATTCGCAAATCACACTTAAATGTCTGTTTAAAACTTTGAAGATCGGAAATCTTAATATCTATGTGATCTTCAAATTCGACGCGCATACAATGTCAGCAAAAGCTAAGCAAATAGAGTCCCGCAGTGAAAGACAAACGAACCGTAACATTAGATATCCCTATTATTTTAGAGCATTTTGCGATCACAAAATAATGATAAACAAATGCTAAAGATCAGCTTTTATGTCGCTCATTGGAATACTGTATTCCTACAGGGAGAAAAAATGACGATTGCAAACGAAAAATGAGAAGCTGCCGCCACGAAGACTCGAACGCAGAGACCTCTCGATTTCGGACAAAGCATTTAACCACTAAACTATGACAACTCCTGACACTCGTCTTCTTCTCAATTGTACGTAATGGATGCATGGGCTGCCATGTTGTAGATATGATATAGGCCTACTGCAGTGCTGTCTGCCTGCAGCTTAACTGATTTTATCGAAAATAGAAAATGCAGTATATTTCATGATTTATCATTTACATACACCACTATACTCATCATCACCACAGTGTTATTTGTACGTTTCCACAATAAGTGGTGCCGGCGTGATATCATCAATTTAAAGCAATCTTTGTTAACAGATCTGTTTATTTTTTGGAATATTTTTGATGAAATATTATCATCAAAATAACGTTGCTCGTAGGCCTATTTCTATTAGCTTTATTTATTAATTTATTTATTTACATATGTTACGCCCTCATTGGAGCACTTAACCAAAACAAGTATATACATATCTCTAAACAATATTAAAGATTCAGCTTCTTATTTTTCTTCTTTTCCCAAAACATTTTCATTCTAGTCGACCTTGCCGCTCTCTCTGCATCGCTTATGGTGTAAGTTTTGCGGGTAAAGGTTTTTAAGGGAAGTCGGATGTTCTTGTTTTTCAAGATATTCTTCTCATCTTTGTTAGCAATTTGGGACATTGTCAAGCCGAGTTCATCCAGATCATTTTGAGTTTCCATAAACCAAGAGTTCTTTGCTTTACTTTTGAAAAAATAATTGAATAATACTTTTAATTGTCTGGTATCCGGCAGGCGTGAGATATGACAAAAAAAAGCAATTCGCCTTTTTCGCATAGTATCGGCTATAGACTCAGTTTCTTTATAAACCACTTCATTTGGTAATAGACGCCATTGACCATCCACCTGATGTTTTTTATTAATTATAGTTCTGAGAATTCTTCTATCAATCTTCTGTAATGTGTCAGTAACTGATCGAGTGTTTAACTTGAAAAGTGTTTCACAAGCATATATTGCTTCCGGTTTAATAACTGATTCGTAATGTCGTAATTTGGCATTTATGGAAAGTGTTTTTTTTTTGTAACTAGACCAAGTAATATATTGCGCTTGTCTTAACTTTGTTGTTCTATTTTCGATTGACGCTTTCTATTAGCTTTAATTGATTTTAGAATCAACTTTGCTCGTATTTTCATTAGTTTTAATTAACTTTAGACAGTTACTGAAGAAGGCCACAATGTGGTCGGAACTTGTATAACTAACATATACTTTTTTCACTATTATTGACTAAGGTGTACTAATATAATAAATACCTATAGTACGGTATTTCACTTCTATTATAACGTCAATAAGGAAACCTTTCAATATGATTAATTTTAGATCATTACGTATCATCAACAGGCGGCTTCGGTAGCGTAGTTGGTAGCATGCTGAGCTTCTATGCCCAAGGTCGCGGGTTCAAACCCGGCTGAAGTCGTCGGATTCTTTAAGGGAACCGGGAAGTGTGCAATGCTGAAAAACGCTAATCATGGTATTACATCCATTTAAAAATATAGTTTTCAATGAATGTTTTTCAATTTCTTTTCTCAGTCTTTATCAGGGCCTATTCTTTAATTCACAACAGTTTTATTGCTCTAAATGAAAAAAAAACTCAAGTAAATAGGTCATAAATTTACCAAAAAGTCATAAAATTTTTGAAACTTTAGGTACAATTTCTGAGAACATTTTTCAAAATTTGGTCATGAGATTTTTACATGATATTTAACCACTGATACTCGACCTTGATGACTAAATTCATCTTCCTAACTGAAATAGATTTCAGTAAAAAAAATATTACCATACTCAAAAAAATCTGGAAATTCCAAAAAATAAAAAAATAAATATATCTTCGAACCTATTTTAGTTACGAAGATGAATTTAGTCATCAAGGTCGAGTATCAGTGGTTAAATATCATGTAAAAATCTCATGACCAAATTTTGAAAAATGTTCTCAGAAATTGTACCTAAAATGTCAAAAATTTTATGACTTTTGGTAAATTTATGACCTATTTGCTTGAGTGTTTTTTTTTTGTCATTTAGAGCAATAAAACCGTTGTGAATTAAAGAATAGGCCCTTTTTTAGCGTATGGCCTTTAGTGCCGGGAGTGTCCGAGGACATGTTCGGCTCGCCAGTTTTGTAGCTGCTTCGAGACGGACACCCTATGAGTGAGCTACAAGTACCGTTGAGGAGGGAAGTTGGAATGTAAGGACGAGGAGTTGGAAGGTAGCGGCTGTGGCCTATAGTTAGGGACCAACCCCGGCATTTGCCTGGAAGGAAGATGGGAAACCACAGAAGACCATCTTCAAGGTTGCCGGTGGGGGGATTCGAACCTCCTCGCCTCCCGGATGTGGGTGACTGCCAGCAGTCATGCCGTAACGACCACGGCTAACTCACCCGGTAATAATAATAATAATAATAATAATAATAATAATAATAATAATAATAATATAATACTGTAATAATAAATAATAATGTATTGGGTTTTATGATCCATTTAACTACTGCCTTTTTGAGACGCCGGGATTCTGGAATTTTCCTTTGAAGGGGATCTTTATCGTTCCAGTAAATCTACTGATCTGGTTGTCTCGCAATTTAAGCTCCCGGTCCCTAAAATGTCATCAGACTCCTCCGGAATTTCATATCGCAACCTTGGTCATAGAAGGCGAGAGTCTTACCAGTTACATCACGCAGACAGTCCCTTACATCTATTACCTTCAAAAGCGGTCCATAGGCCCTGATAAAGACTGAGAAAAAAATTGAAAAAAATCATTGAAAACTTTATTTTTAAATGGATGTAATACCATGAGAAGCGTTTTTCAGCATTGCACACTTCCCGGTTCCCTTAAGAGCGTTAAAAATCCCTCAGTATGCCTTCCTTTGGGGGGGAGAGTGAAGCCAATGGTCCCATGTCATAGATTTATGGCATGGTAAAGAACCTTCCACTAATTACAATTGTGTGAAGCTAAATTATATGTTATATTTGACTAACGCTCTTAGGTTCCAACGTTCGTCGACAGGAGCCGACTGCGGTGGCATCTTATAACAAAGTTCAGAACAAGTTGGTCGTTGACGGTCGCGTTTGGTAGCAATAGTTGGAACTACTTGAAAAATCGAATCTCAGCAGTCCTTACTTGAATTGAAAACAGATAACACACATTAATACAGTCATCTCGATTAACACGGGTTATCAGACAGATTCTACACACCCAAAGTTCACGGGGCTACATGACCGTGTTGTCGCAGCCCCTAAACAGAGGAACCAACCGTATCATCAACAAAGAAAAAAACTCTTCTTTGGGAATATTCCAGAACACCTCGGCTCACTGACAGTGGCGGTTACTGCCGGTACACAAAACTGAATGTTTTTATTAATTACCCAGCTTGTAAGTGATATCAACGGACTCTTAACGCCATCAGTGGCAATAAGATTATATGATTGATTTAGATCAATAATTTTCAAACAAAGTTTCATTCAAATATTATTTCGAGCATTTCATTGTGATATTTTGACCCAGTTACTACCAAAACATAGTATCTGCTTGAAAACTGTCTTATGTTCGAACTAATCCCAGTTCTCCTAGAAATCAAAGAATGCTAATTTTCTCAAATCTTTATGATTCCCAATTTCATAATCTTAAGCTATTTAAAAAAAACTATCGATTTCTCCAGATTTGAAAGTAATTTATCGCTCAAATCTACTCAAACGTCGAACCTATGGCTTCACAAAGGTAAATTTTTGGTGTTGCAAAACTAGGTGAATCCTATGAATACATTCTAGAACTTTCTTTGCAAGCCCCATAAAAGAAATATTGGATAAAGGTGGTGGTGTTTGAGTTTTAAGGGGTGGAGCTCAAGGCTACCTGCCCCAAAACTACTGGGTGAAATTGATGGTATTCTGCTCATGCGAAAACTCCATCTTTATTTAAATATAGTGGACTTTGTAGTATTTTGTACTTACATGTGCTGAGTAAGTTTAAAGTCTTTCATTTCAAGGATGTTCTTGGGATGCTCCTCAAATTTTATTGGAGGTAATCCTATTGCGTTGAAACGTTGAGTCAGTAACTCAGGATACACTGAATACATTAAAGAAGAGTTCAGCTATGGTAGAAATATAAATGGATGCCATCCAGTCACCAGCCTCAGCAGAAAGATCTGCAATAGCACAAACCTGCTATTTTATCTCAAAAAAGAGAAATGCAATGGGGGATTTACAAAACATTGGCGGGAATTTAAAATGAACACTATGAAGGGCCTGAGTGACACGGGGTGCTATTAAAGAGGGTGATCAATACCGCAGTGCTGTGGAAGAAGAGGGAAACTAATACTAGCCTTGGAGATTCCAAACTCTCATTAGTAGCTAACGAAGTGTCAAAGGAATGGCTGCTTTTAACACAACACCATACGTAAAATTGTTGCCGAATGTTGTAGATATGCCACAATGGCATTCACAGTGGGTCAAAATCGAAATCTAGGAGGACAAAATTATTTATTTTCATAATTAAAAAATCAAAATGTATTACTTCTACAGCATTCTCATATAATTGCCGCTAACTATTCTGGGATATAAACGCATCTTAGTGTAAATCTGTCACCACTGTTTGAGCAGTCTGAATTGGAGGGCGAATGTAATTGGCTGTGGTTTGCTTCATTGGTTGTCTTTGTGGTTAGTGTGATGCTTTAAGATGGAACATGCTGCTGAAGGTATGATCTTTGTAACGTGTTTCAGTTATTAATGGACGTAATTGTTACGTAATTTTAGCTATATTTGCATTATATAATATTTAACTATTATTTTTAAAATTATATTTTCACTTAGATTTTTAGTATGTCGCGTCACTCTGCGTCACTTTCTACTTAATGTTAAAATGTAGATAAAGTCTTGTAGTTTACACCTGTTATAAGATTTTTTGCAATTTAGTGATTTTACGTTTTAGAAGATGCCGCGCAACCAGTTCTCACACGTTTACAACTGTTTGAAGCACTGGGTTCGACGATTATGTCAAAAGTGGAACTTTGTGACTTTGTTAAAAGTAAATTAGGGGTAGAAAATTGTTCTGAAGAGATAACTGAATGCTCTATCCAACTCCTAGTCATAGACAATTTCTTGCATGTGTAGACGAGCTCAAAGAAGGTCTTAACTGATGTTTATTATGAAGTAAACAAATTATATACATTGCTTTCACTCTAAATTCAGGATTAAAACGTAAAAATAATTTTGTCCCCCTAGATTTCGATTTTGATCCACTGTGCATTGGTGGCGCATGCTCATCACTCATCAGCCTGGATCTGGACTGCAGCAACATGAAAATCCACAGCCTGCTTCCAGTCGACCGACCGGGTCGGGGAATGGAATGAATGAAGCCCTCATTTAGCGGCAAGGATATGTACTGTGCCGGCTGCCGAAGCCTGTCACACTCTCCTGGGGCAATGATTAAATGAATGACAGATGAAATGATAGTGGAGAGTGTTGCTGGAATGAAATTTGTGACAGGGAAAAGGGGAGTACCCGGAGAAAACCCTGTCTGTCTCCGCTTTGTCCAGCACAAATCTCACATGGAGTGACCGGGATTTGAACCACGGACCCAGCGGTGAGAGGCCGGCGTGCTGTCACCTAAGACACGGACGCTCTGTACTGCAGCAACATTATGAACTATTATTGCATAGTCCGAGCAGCTAAAGTGTGTCGCAGTGTAACAATAGCACAGATGTTGTACCCGGGATGTATTTCGCCTTGAGCTATCTAACTGAGCTACATTCACTGATGACACTTGGCGTACTTTCTTTGCCACCACAGAATCAGTCTTCAGTAGGGTTCGGATGTTTAAGACCCAAAGAAGTACAAAATATGCAAACAATATGCCCCAAAAACTAGCTGAATATGACCTAAAACTATGAAATACGACATGAATTTTTGGGATAGGTAGAGTATCACTAACATACAGTAAACGTCTTAAGTGTCAAAACGTGATCAGCGATAATACACCAGACACATTTAATCATACAAACTAACAGAGAGCTACAGTACATTAAACTTTTCAACATTCATTCAGTATCATATCCTTGAGATGCAGTTCTTGCTCGGTTTGCCTAAAAGACATAACATGGCATTTCCTTGTTTGCTAATTGCTTCTGAGCTAAATATATCTACTGGAGTGACATCCTATTGAACGGTGGAAGCACACTATCGTCATGTTCCGTGACCTCATGCGTTCAGTGTCGCAATCTAACTTGTCCAGAAAGATGTGCTAAAAGATGTCCGTACAGGAGCGCCTTCTTGGAATCAGGTATTCTAAACCTGCTATCTGCCTGTTCTGGGAAAAGAAAGAAAAATATACTGTACCTACTACACTAGGTTAGCTGCCGCCCCGGAGGTCCTGGGTTCGATTCCCGGCTCTGCCACGAAATTTGAAAAGTGGTACGAGGACTGGAACGGGGTCTACTCAGCCTCGGGTGGCCCAAATGAGTAGAGGGGATTCGATTCCCCCTCAGCCATCCTCGAAGTGGTTTTCCGTGGTTTCCCACTTCGTCTTCGGGCAAATGCCGGGATGGTACTGCCCCCGTAATTGAATTATATAGAGACCACGGTGGCTATATTTGAAATTATATGGAAAGTTATGGTTGTCATAGTTATGACGTGGGTAGTCATGACGTAAGCACGGATGACGAAAATGTTATGCCAGCAGGCTACTTGAGCTGAGATTCTCAGTGACGTCAGATTTTAGTCCAGAATGTTCCAAGATGTACGACGCAGTCGCAGGAAACGAGGAATTCTGCTGAGGAAGAAACTATGCTATTGGAGGAGAGGCATGAACCAATGAACGATAGTTTAAAGGAAGACGGAGATTGCTGAAACTATGGTATTTTTATTACTTTTGGAATGCAGAATTGTGGAAATCCATTTGCAGTAAAAGCATTGATTTGGAATTTTGGTGAAATATATTTTCAGTTTTTGAATTTTGAAAATCCGTCATGTATTAACGAAGTTGGAAGTTCTAGCGATGACGTAGTATCACGCTTTGGAAGGGATGGAAACGCCCCTCGGGAAGTTAATAAAAGGGCTTGCGCAGAAGAGAGGAGTCTCTTTCGTTCTCTGATCATTCTGAGATCTCATTCTCAGATCATCGAAGTATATTTGTGAAAGTTCTTTTCTTATACATTCATTATAGTGAGACGTCGAAGTGAACAGCAGTGAAAAGAATCGTCTTTATAACGCGTGGCGAGGCCACTATATTAACGAGATCCAGGTCAAACTAGGTGAAGTTGAAACGGACATTAGAAAGCTTCTACAAGTTTAGCTTCGAACAGTTAGCGGTCACCGATAAGATAATTGTATTGTGCAGTGCTACATGCAGTTATAGAGAAAAGCTGAACAATTTCGACCGATTAGTTTAAAAGATATTAGCAGTTTTATACGACTGACAAAAGTGATTATCTCGCCACTAGAGAAGCACTTTTGTTTAGCCAGAATCAACGCAAGGCTAACGCTACGAGTGGAGTAGAAAGACTTCAGATTGCTTGGTTACACAACGATACCAGTATAATGGAGCAATTGAATACGGCAGTTTGTTCTTCTGACATTACAACCGAAGTGCAGATGGAAGGCTAAGAGGGCTTATTGCAATTGGGACATACTTCAACGGAGTAAGATAGCGACATGGAACTTCGCTAATTGCTATTCCACACAAGCGAACATGCGGTGAATACCATCTACACCCATGTTTCGTAATTAAAGGCTGAATACCATCGAACAGCCATAGAAACAATTTCATACTCTGAATATGAATAATTTCTTCGGAAATTTCTACAAAACTTCATGACGACTGTCTACTGGAACTTCAGGGAATTTTTCAAGAGAGGTCAGGGATGTCCCGACTCACAAAGAAGATTATTGCCGGAAGGATGTCTATTCGTCTTCGAGGAGCAGAGCGATTCACAGAGAAGGAAGCAGTTCGATTCTCCGAGGGTGCTATTTCCTATTTCGAGGATGGAGCTCAACTTTAACGTGGTGAAATGGATCCATCAGCAGTCTTCTTTGGGGAATTTTCCTCTGGAACGTCAATCGGCAGATAAGGTAGTCGTGAACGTTTATTGTATTTGAGTATACTAATAATGTTTGAGCAACCATTTTTCCCATATTTTTATCCTCATGTTTTTTGCCCTATTTTCTTGTTGAGATTCTTATTCTCAGTACACCTTGATGAGTTTTGCATTTTTCGACGATTTATTAAGACATTGTTATGTCATGGGCATCGTTAACGATTTTGAATCAGTTGAGACTGATATTTAGAATTTTCAGTAATTAATATTTTTGTAGTCACGATTTGACTGTAAGTTAATGATTTTTATGGCAGATTTAAATTCAGACAGCGTGTCATTTTATTAAAGTAATTCTACCCTAGTTTAATTACTTTGAACAATTTTCTGTCATCATCAAGAAGGAAGAACATTTAAATGATTTTAGAGCGTTAAAATCTCTTACGTTGTCGACGATCTTGGAAATACTAGTCGTTATTTGAATTGATTGCAACAAAGACATTTATCGTCAGTTATGAATGAACATTGCATTATAGACACTTTTGTGAAAGAGTAACTTTAATAATGAATTATTGAATGCATTAAAGTCAAGTACTTTTGTTAGGAGTTTTTCTCAATTAGAGAATTATATAACGATGTTTGCATTCCCCAGTCTAATTGGATTCTATTCGACTACTTTGCATTTTAGTCGCACTTTATTTGAAGATAGTATTTTCATACTACAATTTCTTTTAAGATGTTAATCTTGAATTTTGATAGACCAGACAGGCGTATATAAGCGTATTCACTATTAAATTTGTTTGTGATTGGCAAGTTTTGACTTCATTTCGGTTCATGAACGAAATCCACGAAGGTTAAATAGAAAAACAGTTTTGAAACAATTAATGATTATAAAAAATTTTAAGTGGAACTATGAATGTATAATCGCTAGTGCAGCGCGTGTTGAAAGTCGCTGAGGTATAATGCCCTTGAATATGAAGGAAGTTCCCACAGGAATTAACGTTAAAGAATTATTTGTGGAAGTTTTGTAAGTGATGTGAAAGTTTTTAATGCCATATAGATTAATATATGATGATTTTGGGCATATTTTTAATGCAGATTGTGCATTAACTTGTTAGCGAAGGATTTTCCGCTGGAGTAAGATTGTTATAGTTCGTTGAAGATTAATCAAGTGATTTACTGTTATAATTAACACGAGTTTTGAAAGAATTTGAGATAAGATTTTGAATGAAGGTTGCCGTCACAAATCATTATTAAAACCTTTATTAAACCAGATTGTGACATTAACATGTATAACTAACCTTCATTGGTCGATTATATTAAACAGGATTATAAAATTACCAACCGAATGAACATGTGGTTAATGTATTTATTAAATTAATAATTTAAACAATTTAAATGTTAATATTGTAAATAATTGTTGTAAATATTTTTGAAAATAATGTGAAACGAGAGTGATGTTAAAGGCGTGCTTATAATATTTTTATTGTCTTTGACAAATATTATAAACAATTTCTAATTGTTATAAATAATTTATGTGATTTTGTTATAAACATTTAAGAGCTAATGAAACATTTGGATTGAAGTTAACAAGTTTAAGAAATTAATATAATGATCCGATAGGATGTCAGTAAAGTACTTGAAAGATTTGCGTAAATATAATGTGAGTTGTCTTGTAAGACATTTAAAAGTTTGAGAGTGCAGGCTGTATTCTTACGTAACATAGCACGTGAGAAGGGACTGCATTTGACCAGTATGCAACAGGCTGGAAGGTAACCCGCAGCTGTGCCAACATATGGTTCTCAGAGAGTGAGGTCGTACACACTTTGGCCTTGCGACTATAAATACCATTCTAATGTTTATTAAAAGGAAACCAAATGCTCTATATATGTCACACCCTGACGTCCTTTTCCAATCCAATAGTGTTATGAATATTACGTTATTTGGAGCTCGTGGGAGCTAAAATGTTTAATATCATGTTATATAATAATTTTGCAAGTCCTACTGGAGGACGTAGTCAGATTGACTTGGGCTACTGATAGCCACGTTGATTTTGTTGTGTTATCAAAATCATACCCTTTATTAGAAATAAAGCTTTTGTACAGTTCAAAGTTCTCGTCTTCGTTTCTGGTTCATTTTTAAATGTCATGGTGGAGGTTATTGTGTGAACAGACTTTAGTGATCCTGTTGTCAACTCAAACCCCGAGATAATTAAGAGGTAAGTAACGGTAAGTATGAACCCCCGTCTATTTTGGTGTGTTCCACAATGATTTCCTGTGAATTTCTGTGCTCTTATCTCGATAGTATCTGTCAGTGCCATTTTCATTGATGTAACTGTGCCGGTGCGATTGATAATTGGCAATCCGATTGAGGGGGCGGATATCTGACAGCCTACTATCCAGGTAAACGGGGACAGAAAGATTGGCGACCCAAGAACGTGGGGCTGAGTCAACAGAAAGATTCGCACCCTAATACGTGGCGAATTCGACAAAACTGGATCACCAGGTTGAACAATAGAAAGATTCGCACCTAGAACGTAGGGTTCGATTAGACTCAAATAAAGAGGTTGATTCTTTGTTAGATGTCTAGGGCAATTGTAGTATTTAAGAGTGTGATTATATAGGAATTAAATGTTGTATTGTATTAGGAAAATTACACTCAGAAAAGATCAGATCTTATACAACTTGAGAAAGGTTAAATGGGCAGGAAACTTAGAAAAGTCGCCTATGATCTGGAATCTTATTTTATTTGACCGGCTTATGACATTTCAGTCATGTTAAAGATAAATTTAAATTATTTGGATTGTAAATGTAAATTATTTGTGTTAGGATATTTTAAAATGAGCCAGAGAAATTTGAACATGTGCTTGAGTTTGTTTCAACATGAAGTATCTTCGAATATTAATTATAAGGTAGTTATAAGTTAGATTTAAGACAGAAAATTGATCAAAATTTATATATGGTGAAAAGTGTTGCTCAAATGTTGTTATTTTGCTCTTTTGATGTATGTCCCTACAGCAATCCATTTTTGAATAATATTGTAATGGCAGATGAAAGTTTGAAGAAAATGTTAGAGGAGATGTCTGCTAACTTGAAAGCAAGCATGAATAGTAGCATGAAGCAGATGCTGAATGAAAGCATAAAGGAGATGGAAGCTAGGAATACTAGTCGAATGGAGGAGAATGCTAGTAATTTAAATGCAAGAATGGAGGAGAATGCTAGTAATTTGAAAGCTAGTATGGGTGAAAGTTTGAAGGGTATCCAAACTAGTGCTGCTAATTTGGAGGATAATATGTCGCGTTTACAGATTAATACTCTAGGAATTGAAAATACTGTAACTGACATCCGCACAGATGTATCTAATGTGCATAAAAATGTTGATGATGTTAAATTTGATGTGTCTAAGGTACAGAGAGACCTTACAATGTTAAATCTAGATGTAGCTAATGTCCGAGGGGATATTTCTTGTGCTAGAGCCGAAGTTGTTGTTGTCAAAAACGATGTAGCGACTGTCCAAGACAAGGTCGAGGAAGTCCAAAAAGAAATTCAAAAAGCTAGAACTGATGTATCCAATGTTCAGGTAGATATTAATAACGTTCGTGCGGATATAACTGAGGTGCAAAGTGACATAACTAAGATTCAGGTAGAGGTCAACACAGTTTTCGTATATATGACTAAAGTCCAAACTGATGTAAATAAAGTCAGGGAAGAAATCGAAAACTCAAAAACTCTTTGTACGCGTAATATAACTGCATTAGCGACTAGGTTAGTCGATGAATCAGTTAGAACAACAACGTCTTTAGCAGAGTTGAAGTACGACGTAGAGGTCATGAGAACACAGGTATTAGACCACAATAGAGTATTAAAAGAGGATATCGAAGTAGACATAGCCGAAATGTTAACAGCAAACGTAGCGGTATGGAAAGACGAGTGGAATAAGTCAAGTGGGGAACATGTAACCCAAATTCAGGAAAGGATTGAAAGAAAACTTGCCAGTACGCAGATAGAAATTAACAATGAAGTAGTACAGATTAGGAAAGATTTAAGCGTCAGGATAAATTCGTTATCCGAAAAACAAGTTGACGATAGAACACAACTAGATCAGGATATGCAAACTTTAAAATCTACATTAGAGGATCAAATTCATAAAGTTGTCTCTGACGTAAATGAAACGACGAGTAAACTGAAAAATTTGAAGTTAGGAGAGGCTAGTTTAATGGAGAACTACAAAGAAGAGATAGTCAAGAAAGTCTTAACAGAAATCACCGACAAGGATACAGAAGGCTTAGCTTGCGAATTGAATAGGAAGTATACTAGAAGATGTCACCTAGAGCCAGAAGAAAGAGACGTGACTCCTGAAGAACGTGTATCCAGATTCAGAGAGGAGGATGACGAGAGGAATATGGAACCTGAGTGGAATTATCGAGATAGTGGGAAAAACTATCCGGATTCATATCCGAGGAACGTGACGGTCATTAGGAATTTCGAGGACAAACCACAAAAATTCAGTAACACTGATAGTTTGACACCTATAGAGTATGTAAGGAATCTCAAAGATTATTTCATCGAAGCTCACATTCCCAGAGAGAGAGAGAGATGAAGATAGTAGAGAGATATCTGATTGGAGGACCCCTTGAATGGTTTTGCGCATTTAGATACACATTCAGTAACTTTGACGAGTTTGCAGAGGCATTAATCAAACGATTTTGGTCCATAGAAGCGCAGAATTCGTTAAGAGCGGAGGTGTATTCAAGAAAATACTCAGGTACTCTTCCAACGAGGTACGCTGATTTCTTTACGAGTCAGTTGTCCCGCTTGAGATTTTTGCAACCCCCATTGTCCACGGAGCAACTAATAGATGCGATTTCTCGTATGCTGCCAGTTGAGGTGAGGAGACTTATAATTTCGTCCAACATCAGAGATTTATCCAGCATGGATGAATTACTGAGAAGGTTAGACTACACAAGTCCAATGCCTAACGTAGTCCAGAAAGGTCAAAGGCAGGAGTATAAGGAAATCAATACGGTATATATGGACCAAGTCCAACAAACTGACAAGCCAGAGCAGGAGAAAACTGACAATGTAGGTCCTCACAGGAATAATCAGTTTAGAAATTACAGATCACAAGGTTACCGACCGTATCAACAGAGAAGAGGTTGGAACTACAACCGAGGAAACTACAATGGAACAGGCAGATATTACAACAATAATGGGTATAACCGTAACTATAATAGGAATAACCAAAACCAAAATAGAAACCAGAATACCCAAGGTCAGGTTATGACACCTGATCAGTATCAGCAAAGAGAAAAGGAAAGCCAGCAATACTTAAAAGAATTAAGGGATAAAGAAGCTGACAATCAAAAGAAAAGGCAGGATGGTGTAATCGATCCTGGGCCTTCTACGAGCCAGCAGAACTTAGAAAATAGAAATACTGGTCAGAAGAGAAAGTAGAGAGGAAAGAATACATTAACCACACACAACACAGATTTATGATTAAGGAACATAGAGGAAATATCATACTAGAGTAAGCCAGTAATAATTCAATTTCGTGTTCAAGAGAGTTGAGATACTTGTAACATTGGGTTTAAAAACAATTTGCAACTGTTTTTAAAACGTGGTGAGAGGAGAATGCCCCCGTAATTGAATTATATAGAGACCACGGTGGCTATATTTGAAATTATATGGAAAGTTATGGTTGTCATAGTTATGACGTGGGTAGTCATGACGTAAGCACGGATGACGAAAATGTTATGCCAGCAGGCTACTTGAGCTGAGATTCTCAGTGACGTCAGATTTTAGTCCAGAATGTTCCAAGATGTACGACGCAGTCGCAGGAAACGAGGAATTCTGCTGAGGAAGAAACTATGCTATTGGAGGAGAGGCATGAACCAATGAACGATAGTTTAAAGGAAGACGGAGATTGCTGAAACTATGGTATTTTTATTACTTTTGGAATGCAGAATTGTGGAAATCCATTTGCAGTAAAAGCATTGATTTGGAATTTTGGTGAAATATATTTTCAGTTTTTGAATTTTGAAAATCCGTCATGTATTAACGAAGTTGGAAGTTCTAGCGATGACGTAGTATCACGCTTTGGAAGGGATGGAAACGCCCCTCGGGAAGTTAATAAAAGGGCTTGCGCAGAAGAGAGGAGTCTCTTTCGTTCTCTGATCATTCTGAGATCTCATTCTCAGATCATCGAAGTATATTTGTGAAAGTTCATTTCTTATACATTCATTATAGTGAGACGTCGAAGTGAACAGCAGTGAAAAGAATCGTCTTTATAACGCGTGGCGAGGCCACTATATTAACGAGATCCAGGTCAAACTAGGTGAAGTTGAAACGGACATTAGAAAGCTTCTACAAGTTTAGCTTCGAACAGTTAGCGGTCACCGATAAGATAATTGTATTGTGCAGTGCTACATGCAGTTATAGAGAAAAGCTGAACAATTTCGACCGATTAGTTTAAAAGATATTAGCAGTTTTATACGACTGACAAAAGTGATTATCTCGCCACTAGAGAAGCACTTTTGTTTAGCCAGAATCAACGCAAGGCTAACGCTACGAGTGGAGTAGAAAGACTTCAGATTGCTTGGTTACACAACGATACCAGTATAATGGAGCAATTGAATACGGCAGTTTGTTCTTCTGACATTACAACCGAAGTGCAGATGGAAGGCTAAGAGGGCTTATTGCAATTGGGACATACTTCAACGGAGTAAGATAGCGACATGGAACTTCGCTAATTGCTATTCCACACAAGCGAACATGCGGTGAATACCATCTACACCCATGTTTCGTAATTAAAGGCTGAATACCATCGAACAGCCATAGAAACAATTTCATACTCTGAATATGAATAATTTCTTCGGAAATTTCTACAAAACTTCATGACGACTGTCTACTGGAACTTCAGGGAATTTTTCAAGAGAGGTCAGGGATGTCCCGACTCACAAAGAAGATTATTGCCGGAAGGATGTCTATTCGTCTTCGAGGAGCAGAGCGATTCACGGAGAAGGAAGCAGTTCGATTCTCCGAGGGTGCTATTTCCTATTTCGAGGATGGAGCTCAACTTTAACGTGGTGAAATGGATCCATCAGCAGTCTTCTTTGGGGAATTTTCCTCTGGAACGTCAATCGGCAGATAAGGTAGTCGTGAACGTTTATTGTATTTGAGTATACTAATAATGTTTGAGCAACCATTTTTCCCATATTTTTATCCTCATGTTTTTTGCCCTATTTTCTTGTTGAGATTCTTATTCTCAGTACACCTTGATGAGTTTTGCATTTTTCGACGATTTATTAAGACATTGTTATGTCATGGGCATCGTTAACGATTTTGAATCAGTTGAGACTGATATTTAGAATTTTCAGTAATTAATATTTTTGTAGTCACGATTTGACTGTAAGTTAATGATTTTTATGGCAGATTTAAATTCAGACAGCGTGTCATTTTATTAAAGTAATTCTACCCTAGTTTAATTACTTTGAACAATTTTCTGTCATCATCAAGAAGGAAGAACATTTAAATGATTTTAGAGCGTTAAAATCTCTTACGTTGTCGACGATCTTGGAAATACTAGTCGTTATTTGAATTGATTGCAACAAAGACATTTATCGTCAGTTATGAATGAACATTGCATTATAGACACTTTTGTGAAAGAGTAACTTTAATAATGAATTATTGAATGCATTAAAGTCAAGTACTTTTGTTAGGAGTTTTTCTCAATTAGAGAATTATATAACGATGTTTGCATTCCCCAGTCTAATTGGATTCTATTCGACTACTTTGCATTTTAGTCGCACTTTATTTGAAGATAGTATTTTCATACTACAATTTCTTTTAAGATGTTAATCTTGAATTTTGATAGACCAGACAGGCGTATATAAGCGTATTCACTATTAAATTTGTTTGTGATTGGCAAGTTTTGACTTCATTTCGGTTCATGAACGAAATCCACGAAGGTTAAATAGAAAAACAGTTTTGAAACAATTAATGATTATAAAAAATTTTAAGTGGAACTATGAATGTATAATCGCTAGTGCAGCGCGTGTTGAAAGTCGCTGAGGTATAATGCCCTTGAATATGAAGGAAGTTCCCACAGGAATTAATGTTAAAGAATTATTTGTGGACGTTTTGTAAGTGATGTGAAAGTTTTTAATGCCATATAGATTAATATATGATGATTTTGGGCATATTTTTAATGCAGATTGTGCATTAACTTGTTAGCGAAGGATTTTCCGCTGGAGTAAGATTGTTATAGTTCGTTGAAGATTAATCAAGTGATTTACTGTTATAATTAACACGAGTTTTGAAAGAATTTGAGATAAGATTTTGAATGAAGGTTGCCGTCACAAATCATTATTAAAACCTTTATTAAACCAGATTGTGACATTAACATGTATAACTAACCTTCATTGGTCGATTATATTAAACAGGATTATAAAATTACCAACCGAATGAACATGTGGTTAATGTATTTATTAAATTAATAATTTAAACAATTTAAATGTTAATATTGTAAATAATTGTTGTAAATATTTTTGAAAATAATGTGAAACGAGAGTGATGTTAAAGGCGTGCTTATAATATTTTTATTGTCTTTGACAAATATTATAAACAATTTCTAATTGTTATAAATAATTTATGTGATTTTGTTATAAACATTTAAGAGCTAATGAAACATTTGGATTGAAGTTAACAAGTTTAAGAAATTAATATAATGATCCGATAGGATGTCAGTAAAGTACTTGAAAGATTTGCGTAAATATAATGTGAGTTGTCTTGTAAGACATTTAAAAGTTTGAGAGTGCAGGCTGTATTCTTACGTAACATAGCACGTGAGAAGGGACTGCATTTGACCAGTATGCAACAGGCTGGAAGGTAACCCGCAGCTGTGCCAACATATGGTTCTCAGAGAGTGAGGTCGTACACACTTTGGCCTTGCGACTATAAATACCATTCTAATGTTTATTAAAAGGAAACCAAATGCTCTATATATGTCACACCCTGACGTCCTTTTCCAATCCAATTGTGTTATGAATATTACGTTATTTGGAGCTCGTGGGAGCTAAAATGTTTAATATCATGTTATATAATAATTTTGCAAGTCCTACTGGAGGACGTAGTCAGATTGACTTGGGCTACTGATAGCCACGTTGATTTTGTTGTGTTATCAAAATCATACCCTTTATTAGAAATAAAGCTTTTGTACAGTTCAAAGTTCTCGTCTTCGTTTCTGGTTCATTTTTAAATGTCATGGTGGAGGTTATTGTGTGAACAGACTTTAGTGATCCTGTTGTCAACTCAAACCCCGAGATAATTAAGAGGTAAGTAACGGTAAGTATGAACCCCCGTCTATTTTGGTGTGTTCCACAATGATTTCCTGTGAATTTCTGTGCTCTTATCTCGATAGTATCTGTCAGTGCCATTTTCATTGATGTAACTGTGCCGGTGCGATTGATAATTGGCAATCCGATTGAGGGGGCGGATATCTGACAGCCTACTATCCAGGTAAACGGGGACAGTACCTTCTTCAAGGCCACGGCCACCTCCTTCCCTCTTCCTTGTCTATCCATCCTAACCATCCCTTACCTTCCCTCATGAGGCCCCTGTTCGCTTTGCAGGTGAGGCCGCCTGGGCGAGGTGCCAATCCCACCTCACCAGTTGTATCCCTTCCGATTCGATGTTCCCAGCTCTAGGACACTGCCCGTAGAGGCGGTAGTGGTGAGTACCCTCGCTGAGTCCGTGGGTTCCACCAACCTGGAGGGTAAACGACTAAAGAAATAAAAACAACTACTACACTATTCGTAAATCCTGTGTTTGAAACTCGACGCAGATAACATGTACCTTGTTAACGATGCCTAAATGTAAACAAAAATGCTGAAATTATGACCAAATATGACCTTACATCACTAAAATACGACCAAATATGACCAAAACAATAAAAATGGCTGAAATATGCATTTATAGGCAACATCAAATTGCTTTAAATGTGGTCAGGGACCCGTCATTCAAATTTATTTTTCAGATTTCGGGTAAAATGAGCTCAGGAAAAAATATGACTTTTCCTTAACATCCGAACCATGATAGTCATTAGTGTTGGCGGAGCAAAAGCAACTGGAAGGAAGAATGGCGGAGCGTGTTGTTTAGTGATGACTAGGACCCGGATGTTGATGACATATCATCTTTTTACTGAGATGTCTAAAGCAAAGCTGAAGTACATAGACATTCCGGACGGGCCACCCCGTATGCAAATATGTCATTTTTATTCTGCATCATTTTGCATTTTTTGGTGCTATTTTTCTATTTTAGGAGCATTTTTTAATTTGGTAGATTTTTGGTCATATTTTAGAGAAATAGGCCTTTTAAGGTCATTTGCTTTTCAATTTGGTCATGTCACAGCTTTATATGAGGGAGTTACGTCTCTCAGAGTTAAGAGGAAGCTAGTAGCTGATACAAGATAACTTAAAATATGGAAATAAAGTATTTCAGTATTGCTATTAGTAGAAAAATATATATCTTGAATGCAAAAGAACGGTACCGTAAGTATACAGATGCTCGTAGTGCAGCGCAACTCCTCAAAGTGAACATAAACTTTTTTTTTATGTAGTCAATTTACCCTCTAGGTTGGTGGTTCCCACGGACTCAGCGAGGGAACTCACCACTACCGCCTCTATGGGCAGTGTCCTGGAGCTTGGAACATCTGGTCGGGATGGATACAGCTGGGGAGGTGTGATCAGCACTTCGCCCAGGCGGCCCCACCTGCAAAGCGAACAGGGGCCTCATGAGGGATGGGAAGGGAGGGAAGATTGGGATGGATAGGCTAGGAAGAGGGAAGGAGGAGGCCGTGGCCTGACAGTACGTACCATCCTGGCATTTGCCCGAAGACGAAGTGGGAAACCACGGAAAACCACTTCGAGGATGGCTGAGGTGGGACTCGAACCCCCTCTACTCATTTGGACCACCCGAGGCTGAGTAGACCCCGTTCCAGTCCTCATACCACTTAGCAAATTTCGTGGCAGAGCCGGGAATCGAACCAAGGACCTCCGGGGCGGCAGATAACCATGCTGACCACTACGCTACGGAGGCGACTAAACCTTTTGTTAAGTGCTAGAAATCTATTTTGATTGACTTTTCAGTTTGAGCTTAAGATGTCATTTTTGAAATATTAGTGAGTTTATTATTGAAGCCTCCGTGGCTTAGGCGGCAGCACGCCGGCCTCTCACCGCTGGGTCCGTGGTTCAAATCCTGGTCACTCCATGTGAGATCTGTGCTGGACAAAACGGAGGCAGACAGGATTTTCTCCGGGTACTCCGGTTTTCCCTGTCAAAATTTCATTCCAGGAACACTCTCCACTATCATTTCATTTCATCTGTCATTCATTTAATCATTGCCCCAGAGGAGTGCGTCAGGCCTCGGCAGCCGGCACAGTCCATATCCTCGCCGCTAGATGGGGGCTTCATTCATTCCATTCCTGACCCGGTCGGAGACTGGAAGCAGGCTGTGGATTTTCATTTCATTCAGTGAGTTTATTATTATAAGATCATTTTCTCCATTGTATAGTGCATTTTTCGAATTTTTAGGGCATTTATTACAGTCATTTTTGAAAAATGTAAGTGCATTTTTTAAAGTTTTTTATGGCATCAACATCCGGGCCCTAGTAATGACCTACCCAGTGGGCTTTTCGTTTATTTATGAACGATAGTTTATTCAAGAACAGAATAATTCTATGTATTTGACAAACAATATTGTAACGTGAACTTTTTAGCTTCCTCTTCTTTTTAACAATTTGAACACATTTATTCACTGGATTCACCCAATTCTATCTACCTTTTTGTGGTGTCCCTGGACGTGGTTCATTATGAATCTTAGCCTGCGGGCATTTACCTTGTTAGCGGCTTGAGTGGCGTAATTGGTAGCATGCTGAACTGCTGTGCCCAAGATAGCGGGTTTAAACCCGGCCGAAGTTGTCGGATTTTTCTAAGAGCGTTAAAATCCTTCAGCATGCCTTCCTTCGGAGGAGAAGTAAAGCCAGCGGTCCCATGTCATAGAATTATGGCATGTAAAAAATCCTTACACTAACTTAACTTGTGTGAAGCTAAATTTCTAGGTTAGATTTCGTTGAAACGCTCTATTATAGTTCCAACGTTCACTACTAGGTATCAGTGACATCAGGTACCGAATGTTGGAACTACTTGAAATTGAACGGAACTTGTAGTTCACCCCATGGGTGTCCGCTTGAAGCAGCTACAGCCTCTGGCGAGCCGAACATGTTCTCGGACACTCCCGGCACGAAATTTCACACGCTAAATAAATGTACCTTGCTTATTGTTTACTGAAACACGTACAGTATGTTTAGCCCAATGGCGATTTCTCCATGTAGGACGTGAGGATCATCCTACAGTCAGCACTCAGCTGAAACTGTTTTAAAAAGTAAATTGTTTTGTAAAATAGTCTTTGGGGCTACGTTGCGCGCCCTCTCGATAAGCTGTCTCACTGTCACAGTCGGTATTTGTAACTAGTTCTACATTTCACCCCTAGATGGGTGAAGTGTGACCTTCACCGCCCGGAGTAGAAAGCTGAGGAAGGAAACCTTGCATCCTCAAAGCACGTGTTTATAGCTTTAAAAATGTGTGGCAGCCCTTGAGGGGGGAGGGGCAGGTTTGGTCTGTTTAATGACGCTCTGAGGACGTCGGCTGAGATCCTTAATTCTCGCTATTGGTTGAATTTTAACCAACACTACGGGCTTATTGGTTACGATTTCGCGCGGTCAGAATGGATAGTCTGTTTTCAGCGTGTGCACATCTTTGGAGTGGTATTCGATTGTATTGTATTGTGTAATGTGTTCGTAATACTGCTGTGTGACTGAATAATTACTATTAGACTGAGTCTTATATCTTAATTTTGCCCTGCTATAATAATTACCTTAAGTTAAGTCTATCATGTTACGTCCTACACATTATAAAAATCAGCAGTCGCCACCGGTTTAGCCTACTTGGTGCACTCACCGCTGCAAGGATCATCACTGAGACCACGGTGTAGATGAGCTGCATGGCCCAGTAGAATGTGTACTACTATACCTAATATACGGTTATCGTGTTGGAAGCCATTTTTGGTGTTGCCTTAGTAATCAAAATGTAATGTTTTTCAGTCAGCAAACACAGGTGGCTTCGGTGGCGTAGTGGGTAGCATACTGAGCTTCTATGCCCAAGATCACGGGTTCAAATCCGGCCGAAGTCGTCGGATTTTTAAGAGCGTTAAAAATCCCTCATATGCCTTCCTTAGGAGGGGAAGTAAAGCCGGCGGTCCCATGTCATAGATTTATGGCATGTTAAAGAACCTTCCACTAATTACACCTGTGTGAAGATAAATTGGATAGGTTAAGAAAGCAAACAACGCTCTTAGGTTTCTACGTTCGTTGCCAAGAGCCGACTGCGGTGGCGTCTAGTAGCTAAGTTCTGAACTAGTAGTCGTCGACGGTGGCGTTTGGTGGCAAAAGTAGGAACTATTTGAAAAATTCATAAGTCTGCAGTCCTTACTTAAATTAAAAAACAGATAACACACACTAATACAGTCATCACAATTAACACTGGTTATCAGACAGATTCTACACACACCCAAAGTACACGGGGCTACATGACCGCATTGTCGCAGCCCCAAAACCAACCAACCAAAGGATGATGCTAAAGAAGATAAGGAAAAGAAGAATGAATTGTATTGGACACTGCCTAAGGGGAGATGGTTTAATCATGAAAAGTGCATTAGAAGGGACAGCCCAAGGGAAAATCCGAAGAGGAAGAAGGTGGTTTCAGATGCTGGATTCCATCAAGATTGATAAATCTTACGAGCTGATGAAACGTGCTGCTGAAGATCGGATAAGGTGGAGAGACCGACCACGAGGAAACCTGCCATCAGGCAGATAAACTGATGATGATGATGGTATTTACTATGAGCACTCACCGCTGCAAGAATCACCACCAAGACCGCGGCGTAGATGAGAATTCTCCGCAGCTCCATGGCCCAATGGAATGTGTACTAACTAATCAATGTTGAAGATGTGGCATCCTGGAAATGAGAAGAGAACATGAGATCAATATCATTGTAGAGCAGTAAGTTACTATAATTATTGCAAGCTTAGAAGCCATTATAATTCAGCATGGTCCAGCTAATGCTATGTTTATGTCGTGCTTCAGTTAGTCAATACGTTAATGGGAGCCCCATTAATTTCTGCGGACAGGGTTAAAATAGTGATGGTTGACTAAAAGGCACACCATTCAAGTCATCTGCCCTTAATGGTAATGAATGAAAATCCACAGCCTGCTTCCAGTCTCCGACCGGGTCAGGAATGGAATGAATGAAGCCCCCATCTAGCGGCGAGGATATGAACTGTGCCGGCTGCCGAGGCCTGACGCACTCCTCTGGGGCAATGATTAAATGAAATGATAGTGGAGAGTGTTGCTGGAATGAAATGTTGACAGGGAAAACCGGAGTATCCGGAGAAAAACCTGTCTGCCTCCGTTTTGTCCCGCACAGATCTCACATGGAGTGACCGGGATTTGAACCACGGACCCAGCGGTGAGAGGCCGGCGTGCTGCCGCCTAAGCCACGGAGGCTTCCTTAATGGTAATGATAACGACAATTAAAATTAGCCTACTAGGCCTACTAGTGATTTACATCTAACATATCGGAATAAAAAAAAATTACAATGGAGGTGTACCGGAACGGAATATGGAAACAAAAGACAGGGGAAAGAAATGCCTTCAATTCTTGTAAAATGAGGAATGAGGGACTTGGAAAGAAGGAAAGCAAAAAGGAAAGGGAAAGAGAGTAATAGTTATGTTACGGGTTTTACGTCCCTTTTCTCTACTGAGGCTGTTTTCTTTTCTTTTGTCAGACGAAGATCTGACTAATCTGAGTGTAAGCTATCTGACGCGAAACAAAATTCAATGTCCGAAGAATCCCGAGAATCAAGTTTTAAGGCCGATATGCGCTGCGAGACGAAGTCGCTGACATCCGTTATAATTTGTAATTGTAATGAAGCCACACTTCATCCAGGTAAATGCCAAGATTTGAAGTTCAGGGGCACCTATCCCAGTCCTAGATCTTAATACACGCACTATTAGACACCACAGAAGCACAGATTATATCAGACAAATTCTAAACACATCCAAGTACACGAGACTGGTGGGACCAGGTAGTAGTAGTGGTCTCATCTCGAGAGCCTAATCTCGGCTTCATCTTATTTAACTGACCGCTTAGTGACTCGACGAAGTGCAATGGAAAGTCCAATCTGAAACGAAAAAGTCGAAGACAAACTGACAACTTAATTGATACTAAAACTCAGCAATTCTTCTAGGTTTGTGCCGTGTCTTGTGTGGGGTTTCGCCTAGGACACCAAGCTGGCCCATCAGCGGGTTCTTGGTGTCCCCGCCCGGACCCCCACAGGAGTAGCGAACTGTGCACTACTGCTCGGGTCTAAGCTCTGTGAACTTGCGGGATGAAGGGCAGAGGCAGGGAAGGAGCAGGCGAGAATTGAGAAGCCTGTCGACAGCCCGTCGTGTTACCTGGCATTCTCGTCTATTCCAATACTGCTAACATAGGGTCTTTCTGAAACCAGTGTGGCATTGCGAATGAGTGAGTGAGTCACCGACTAATGTATTTGCATCTGTTACTACGCAAGGACCGAGAAACCTCATCACTCGTCACCACCACTTCTCATAGTCCGCGATGCACATTCCTCTCAGGTTCACGCAGCTTAGACCCGAGTAGTACCCACCTCCCTTCTTATGAAGCGCACGTGCGCCTCTAACTGCGATAGCTAAAAGCTCAAGCAGCCTTTCACCTATAAACAGGCTTCCAAAAGGCTTTCACGGCCCGTGAATTAAAACACTCTGCTACCATTTGTGCCGATCAAGTTTCGGTGCGTATTCGACCTGTTTGAAAGGCGGGTTCAAGATTACATGGGTGCGTGAGAAGTGTCCCTATTATCAGATGGTTCACATAGTCTGTTGTCACGTGCGATCTTATTACCGTATCACCCCGGCCAATGTGTGCCGCGCCAACAGAAGGATGTAACGGTAGACCCACTTCATTAACAATGGCTCTGTGAACCTGACGAGCCCGGCAAATCACAATTAATAATTCATCCAACATAATGATAACAGTACGACACATTGGTATGGAGATGTTGTTGAGTCTAGCCCAGGTCATTAACCTTCCTGACCTCACACTCTACCAACTGTCTGCACCTGCCACTGCTTCACGCATGAGTGATAAATCAAACGTGCATATTCTATTCGAGATATGGACAATGGCCTCGAGTGTTGGTTGGTTTCTCGGTTTAGGGAATGCGACAACGCGGTCATGTAGCCCCATGTACTTTGGGTGTGTGTAGAATCTGTCTGATTTTTCTTTCTTTCTTTCTTTCTTTCTTTCTTTCTTCGGCTTTTCCCAATTAATTGGGGTCGCCAGAGCCAACCAGGCTCATTTTGGTTTTGGCCGGGGATTTAAGGCCGGATGCCCTTCCTGACGCCACGTGATTTTTCAGGTGAAAATTCCACCCCGCTGTCACCGGGATTCGAACCCCGGCCGTCCGGGTGAAAGACGAGCAGCTAAGCCACTACCCCATCACGCTCCCCGTGTAGAATCTGTCTGATAACCGGTGTTAATTGACGTGATGGCTGTATTAGTGTGTGTTATCTGTTTTTTAATTCAAGTAAGGACTGCAGACATTCAATTTTCAAGTAGTTCCTACTTTTGCTACCAAACGCCACCGTCAACGACAACTAGTTCTGAACTTGGTTACTAGATGCCACCGCAGTCAGCTCCTGGCGACGAACGTTGAAACCTAAGAGCGTTAGTCAAATCTACCCAATATTTTAGCTTCACACAAGTGTAATTAGAGGAAGGTTCTTTTACATGCCATAAATCTGACATGGGACCGCCGGCTTTACTTCCCCTCCGAAGGAAGGCATACTGAGGGATTTTTAACACTCTTAAAACATCCGGCGACTTCGTCCGGGTTTGAACCCGCGACCTCGGGCATAGAAGCTCAGCATGCTACCAACTACGCCATCGAAGCCGCTGGCCTCGAGTGTATGTATACAATAGCTGATTTCACTCGTTCTGAGTTTCGACGCTTGAAGTAAATTTGGTAGCCATATTCCCCGGGAAACAAATGAAAAGTTAGATAATAATGTTAGTGGTTTTACGTCCCTTTCAACTATTGAGGCTTTTAGAGACGCCGGGGTACCGGAATTTCGCCCCGAAGGGGATCTTTAACGTGCCAGTAAATCTACTGACACAGCTCCCTCACAGTTGCACACCCTCAAGGTCAACTGCCTGTGCAGGATTCGATCAACGAGGCTGACTGTACCCTGTTCCAGCACTCAGGGCAGAATCAAAATTTCTTGGCAGAGCCGGGAATCGAATTCGGACTTCCGGGTTGACAGCCTGGAATGCTAACCACTACATCACGAGGTGGTCTCAGGGATCGAACAGAACGGTTATTTTGGACTTATTGCTATACAAAACAACTGGATTACAGTCCATGGTCGAACATCTACAGACCACGGCGTGGTGTAGTGGTTTGCACACTTGGCTGTCGCCCCAGAGGTCCGGGTTCAATTCATGACTTTGCCAAGAAATGTAATTCTGATCTGAGCGCTGGAACTGGGTACTAGCTCTTGAGGAAAATCTGAGAAGAGTTGGATTCGATTTCCACCTCGGCCATCTTGGAAGTGGGTTTCCGTGGTTTCCCACTTCTACTCCAGGAAAATGCCGGGATGTTTCCTAACTCAAGGCCACGGTTGCCTCCTTCCCATTCTTCACCTGAATTACGAATACACACAAATATACAGTCATCACAATAACACAGGTTATCAGACAAATTCAACAAACACACCCAACTATTCGGAGCTGATGACCAAGATGTCCCAAGTCCCTAAAATGAAATAACAACAAACAATGAAATATCAAGTGTGGGACGATTATTATTTTTATGCCCTTCAGGTGAGCGTGAGATTTTGATACAGATCGAATATTTTACATTCATATTGATCTCTGGCTGGCAGCGTGGCTCAGCGGTAACGTTCTCACTTGCTGTGCCCAAGGTTGCAAGATCGAATCCTGGTGCAGTCAGCTGGCATTTGAGGGTGCGCAAATGCGAGGGAGCCGTGTAAGTAGATTTACTGGCATGATAAATATCCCCTGCAGGGCAAAATTCTGGCACCCCGGCGTCGCTAAAAACCGCAGATGTTAAAAGGGACGTTAACAAATAACATTATTACTATTCATATTGATCTCTAATAATATGAACATCAAGTAGGCTACAAAAAATATTACAGATAGGTAATGAATGACAAATCCAGGAAAAGTAGGCCTATACCATTTTAAAGTTCATGGATTCTTCTGGGATGTATAGGCAAAGAGGAAACGTAATACTCCGGGGGATTCTTGAGACGGGCCATGGCCGACGGGCGGAACAAACATACAGAGCCAGGAAGCTCTAGCTCTAAAGTCTGTTCGCCGAGTCGAGATAGTGGAAGTAAACACAGTTGTGCACGTGATTGCAGGGCTGCCCGCAAGGGGTGCTTAGAGCTGTGCCTGTTGAACGTACGCCAACTTCAGTGCTGTGTATAGCCTACATGTGAAGGTTACATGCTACAGCGCGGTTTATTTATTGTTCTTTTATGTATTTATTTAATTAATTAGTTCGTAACTGCTTATGACAGGCAACAGTATACAGTGCAACACAGCACTAAGTGCAGCAAGTCTTGTCTTTTCTAGGGCTACGGAATGACTAATGATCTCGGAGCTTCTTGGCTACCCCTGTCCGGCAGAGCCGATGACGTGAACTGGGCGTGTTTCCCTAACCGTGCAGTCAAGTGACCACGTGCAAGTATTTACGCGTACTATCTCGACTCGGCGAACAGACATTTTTAGAGCCTGTGTTCGCTCTCCATGGCCCTGGTGTGCCAATGCTATAATGTTGAAAATGGGAAAGTTATTGAACATGATATGTCTTGTTTCAGCTGTACTTAAACAAGCTCAATTTCTGCTCAGAAGAAAGTAGTTCCGCCTTGATAGCCAATGAGTTGGTGAGCCCCACCAGGTTATCAGCGGTTCACTGGGCTACCTGTTCGTTGGAGCGCGGTGAAGATGAGGACAGGGAAAGTGCACTTGTCGAGTCGCACAACTTGCGAGCCATACTGCCTCAAAGGGAAGAGTTGTTAATTCATTTTAGGGACTAGGGACATTTTGATCATCAGTTCAGTGTGTGTGTGTTTCTTATTGAGGCTAGGATTAGGAAGAAGGTGGCTGTGGAACCATCCAAGCATTTTCCTGGAGTAGAAGTGGCGGCTTCGGTGGCGTAGTTGGTAGCATGCTGAGATCACGGGTTCAAACCCAGCTGAAGTCGTCGGATTTTTTAAGAGCATAACAAATCTCTCAGTATGCCTTCCTTCTGAGGGGAAGTAAAGCCAGCGGGCCCATGTCATAGATTAATGACATGTAAAAGATCCTTCCACAGACTAAACTTGTGTGAAGCTAAATTGTTAGGTTACATTTTATTAATGCTCTATTAAGTTCCAACGTTCGCCAAAAGGACCGGTTGTGGTGGTATCTAGTAGCCAAGTTCGCAGCTAGGTGTCGTTGACGGAGCATTTGGTAGCAGAAGTAGGAACTACTGTACTTGAAATTGATCGTCTGCAGTCCTTACCTGAGCCACAGATAACATACACTAATACAGCCATCACAATTAACACCGGTTATTAGATCAGTCTAGACTACACACACCCGAAGTGCACGGAGCTACATGACCGCGTTGTCGCAGCCCCAAAACTGAGGAACCAATCAACCAACGGAGTAGAAGTGAGAAAAACACTCTGTTTTGTCTCACGAGGCTGAATGCACCCTGTTCCAATCCTCAGACCGGAAGATCCGGGAATCGAACCCAGACCTCATGAGGGATAACAGACTGTTAGGTGTTACCAAAAACCAAATACGTCGAAAATAATAACGTCGCCATTAGCGATATTTTCAGGAATGTAGTAGGCTACTGTATGTCCATGTTGCATTAACAGATGATAATAATGGGAACACATTAGAAAAGGGCGAAGGTGAGAAAACTGTAACCTATTTTATGCATCTATAACGATTTCATATCATTCGGTCAACTCTTCGGTCCAACTCAATTATCTTAGACAATAATATCAACAAATCTACTCAAATATCCGTATTGGCTAGCGTTCTTGGCTGTCACCCCGGAGGTCAGGATACGATCCCCGCCTCTGCCATGAAGTTTTAATTATGGTATGAGGGTTCAAACGGGGTACACTCAGTCTCGTGAGGTAAAACTGAGAAGAGGAGGGTTCGATTCCCATCTCAGCCATCCTGGAAGTGGTTTTCCGTGGTTTCCCCAACTTCTAATCCAGACAAATGCTGGGATGGTATCTAACTTAAGGCCATGGTTGCCTCCTTCCCAATGCTATACCCAATTAACAAATACACACACTAGTACAGCCATCACAATAACACAGGTTATCACACAAATTCAACAGTCACCCAAGCACACGGGGCTACATGACCACGATGTCGCAAAGCTCCTAAAATAAGCAACAACAAGTATATGTACATTTGTGAAGATGAGTTATTTTCCACATGAATGAAATAAATTGCAAAACGTGAAACTCCTCCGGAAACAAACGCTTGTAGGACTGTCTCAGAATCGCTCTGGCATCATGAAACTCAGTTTGCCAATTTAGTAAGGGAGAAAAAATACCACTTTTCAAATTAGTTGATTTGAAAATGTCAATATGCATATCTTGTAATGATACAATTAACATAATTTATTCGGGTAAAGTATAATGACACTATATATTATATTATTTATGTTACCACCTAAAGTAAAAAATGCCTTTGTAATCAATAATTGTAGCTCACCACTACCTTCGGATACACTCGGAAGTCATCTGTTTGAATAATGGGCCTAGTATTCAAGTCTGTGCATCGTGCCTGGAAGAGAGATGTTGCAACAGAAACCTTGTTAAAGTGGTCACCGGTCCATACACATCAGAAACAGAAAATCGGAAGAAGGAAGGAAGCACTCAATTTATCATTTTATTCTGGTTGATACTTTCGCTGGATCTTACATTTGAAATTGACAATCGATCCAAATACCACATTCATTACAAGAATCACTCAGGAATAACGCGCATTGTTTGAAATGAATCAGAATATGTACTGTAGCTTGCGTGTAATGTATTCACTCCATTACCCCTGAGATTACTTCCACTGTGCCAACGAAGTAATGTATGTTCAAGGAAGTAACTCATTCTTGACAAATTTCTCCTGATACGATGTGGAGTTTCCAGAAAATCAGTTTTAAGTTCTTTACTATTCATTGTAATGCTTTTTACGAAGCTTATAAGAGCATTGGCCTCGATATTAACATTGTGAAAACCCATATTCTGTGTCAATCTGTTTATACTGCTCAAGCAATGCCTCCTAGCATTACAATCAATGGCGAGCTCCTGCAGATCTCAGAACATGTTCCCTATCTTGGAAGCCCCCTGTCTACAAGTGCAAATATTGATGCTGAAATTCAGCATCAACTGAAATGTGCTAGCATGGCTTTCGGTCGTCTACGAGAAAGGGTGTTGCGGAGTGGGCGGAAGAGAATGAACTCTATCTGAATGAAAGGAAAACAGTTGTAATGACTTTCAGAAAAGGGGGATGAGGAGCGACAATTCTCTACAAAAATAGACCGCTGGAATGTGTTACGCACTTCAAGTATCTGGGGGTGACGTTCCAGACTCACGGAAACGTCTTCACTATTCACATCAAGGACAGAACAAACGCGGCTATAAAGGCCATGAGTGACATACGACATCTCCGAACACTGTCATTACAGACAGCGATGAGACTTTTCTCGCTGAAGATCATTCCTGTAGTTGCATATGGTTTGGAAAGTATTTGGCATCACCTTAAGTATAAGCACCTCGTAGAGTTGGAGAAGGTGAAAGCTACCTACCTGAAAGGGGTAATGTGTCTTTCGAAATTCACTCTTTCTCGGTTGGTGTATGAACTCGCGAAAGCCTCCTTTTGTTGAAGACCTCAGATTACAGCTGCTCCTGCCATCTTCATCGGGTTATGAGAGACTAATGCAGGAAATGAAGTTAAAGAGAGGAAGCATATGGCAGGAATTTTATATCACGGATGCGATGACATCGCGGGATTGGACGAGGGGTTTCTATGAGATGAGACACTTGATTACCAGATTCGCGGTGCATGGAATCCACTTCAGGGTGTGTGCAAACAGAAAGTACCATCAGCGGATTGCTGGTGCGTGTGTGCCCTCTGCGGCAAAGCATGTGACAGATATCATGTAATGCAGTGTGATCAGAGGAAGTTATCTCTGTCACAGTTTTGTACTAGTGATAAGTAATTAATGATGATGATGATGATGTTCGAGGAAAAGATAAGTCATGTTTAATTCAATTGCATATTTTGTGCTCTAATACATTTATTAATCATAATATCAGCACTCGGATTAAGCTGTACTTACCAATCTATCGTAATACCAAGCCTTACTTTCGGCTGTGAAGCTTGGACCATCTAAAGGAGACACATAATCTGCTTGGAGAAATATCATCAACGTTGTTTGAGAAGAATATTGAGAATAACATGTCAAGACTGGCGTACCAACATCAGCATCCTCGAAGAAGCCAATGCTGCAAGCATCGAGGCCACATAATCAAACATCTACTTCGGTGGACTGGTCAAGTCCGTATGCCCGATTCTCGTCCCGCTACCCAAATCATGTAAGCTCAACTTACGAATGGACACCGTACGCACGGATGACAGCGCTAAAGGTACAAACATGCCCTGAAATCTAACATGCAGAAATGTATGATCAACACCAAAAACTGGGAGACCACAGCTTCTAACCGACAAGCATGGAGTCGGCTTGTCCACGGAGGTCCACAACACTTGGAACACGAACGTTGATGACATGCAGTGGATATGCGACAGGCAAGGAAAGAACGAATGGCCGCTCAAAGAAACAATCCTTAGCAAGTTGTGAGTGAAATTTATCTTTGTGAACATTGTGGAAGAGTTTGCGGCTCCAGAATTGATCTGCACAGTCATCAGAGGACTCACATAATGTACATTGAGATATTATAGTCCCAAAGAAGAAATCATACTTGTTACGTGCAATGCCCGTCCCAATGTTTTTAAAATCCCTCTTCCCTGTATTCTAGTGTTCCATGACATTTTGAATCGACCGCCTGGTGACTTGATTCCGTTTGTGTACACGAGATAGCAGCTGCTGTCGGACTTCGGGGTTGCTCCAAGTAGTTCCTTCGTCTCCGATAGAGAGTGTTTGCTGTGCCTTATAAAACTTTTTCTTTTCGTGGCATAATTGAAAGGCAATTATATTCTACGTCATGAAACAAATGCCTGTGTATTCATGATACCGCCAAATTATTTACTTAATAATGACATTGTTGATTGATGTGTCAAGCCTTGATTGGACGATAAATATTTACATGAATGTAGTTCGGTATCTGACGCGGGATTTCTCCGCCATCTTGTGGAGTCCATTGTCGGTCGTGAAGAAACCAACAAGCCGACTGGTCGTGAAAGGTGTCACCGCTGATGGGGGCTTGGGCCCCCATCCTCTACGAAATATAGATATATTCAAGAAAAAAGCAAATGCCTGTACTCCTAGGCTATAACTTCATAACTTGCCTTGAAGATGATGTGTGATCTGTTTGTTTACGGGCTACAAGAAGAAAAGCCTCGTGGGTGATCGAAGCGGGATGTGTGTGCTAACGCAGTCATATTGAGGCAGTTCATATCTCTTACATTATTTATATTATGTGTTAATTATTTTATTTTCTTTGTGTCTCCACTGAGAAGGAAATAAGGTACGTTATTATTTAATGTAGATATATATTATTGTTATGGAGCTCCTATATCATCTTATAGTAATGTTTTAATTCTGTACCTTATTTTGTTTTATAGGCCTAATATTTCTGTTTGTCAACGTTACCTGATATAAAAAAAAGATTAATGTTTTTCTTCGTACCTTCTGGAGACACATTTCTAAGGTTGTTTTACGTTTTAAATTACTATTTATTTTCCGTTGGCAATCTTGGGATTGGCATATTATTTATCTGATTTAAGATCCGTGGCTCCTCCCTCTTGTTTATAGTGTTTAGACGTAATGGTTTTCCTCCGTTCTTTTCTTTCTGCTGATTTTAAAATTTAGTTTTGGTTAATTGTTTGCCGTAATTCGATCAGGCATGCGGTCTCCTGTTTTTAGTGGCCATGTTTGTTTGTTGTTTTGCCGAGATGCATTATGGTCTCGAGGTCAGTCTCTTGGCGCCGACCACGAAACTCAGACGTGTTGTGGTGTTAGCTTAATTTTTTTTTTAATTTATTCTTGCAGTTTTAACTTTGTGTTTTTGGTAAATGTTCCTGTGTTTTTCTCCATCTTGCCAATTATGGATTTATTTTCTGATCCAATTTTATTTTATTAATTTAATTTTAAATTTCTCGTTTCATCGTGGCTTTAGATGTCAGCATGTCCGGTCGGTATTGCGTCCTACTAAATTATCAAGCCCGTTCTCATTTAACTGTGCCTGTAATTTTATTTTTAATCTTTGGGCTTTATAACTTTTTAATTTTAATTTAATTCTTGCCCCTTTTTTTGCTTTGCAAGCAAGCATGTTCTGTTTCTGGTGGAGGTGCTCCTTTAAATTTTAACATTAAATTTTTATTTTTATTTTCAAGCAGCTGTTGTGGCATTATTTCGTCAGCGACAATTCCGTTAGTTATTGGGGGGTGTCTGTTGAATAGCCTGTGCGTTCCCCTTCTCCACTTTCCTTCCACCCCTTTTGGAGCTCTTCTGTTGGGTCATGTCTTCTGGAGGTGATTTTGGCCGTGGAAGCGACTCGGACCTCTAAAACAGGTAAGTAGGCCCATCCACGTTGTCCACCCTGGCCAAGCGGCGGTGTCATTTTGGTGAAGCAGAGCGTTGGTTATCGAGTTACCACCGACCTGCTGGCCCATGCCGCCAGTATCACTCTGGTAGCAGACCGAGCTCGAGTTCGCTTCCGTAACTATCCCCTCCCCAGTACCCGCAGGCTGTTTTAAGGACCCCTCTAGTGCTGATGGGGCGGTTGTTGGTGGGATTTTGTCATGCCAGTGCACTTGATGTTATGTAAAGCTAATCCTTGTCGCTTGTTTTATTTCATGTTTGCCTCTGAATATCCATGTGGTGAGATAACTGTGACCTGGTCCTGAGCGAGGTGTTTGCTGCTGTATTTTATCCTGTTTGTGTGCAACATCCCCACTGAAAAAGAAGCTCGGTGAGTGACTGCAATGTGTTCTTGGCATGGGAAATGGGGATTTCTTAATATTCTGCTAGCCTACATGCTTCGTGTGAAGGCATCCTGGAGCCCTGTCGGAAGCTCTTAGCCATATGTTTTGTGCCAATTTTTGTAATTTAGCTTCCTGTTCTCGAGCCAAGCAGGCGGTGACGTATGCAGTTCTGGGCAGCATTGTGCATGATTTTGTGTAGTATGGTGGCTGTGTTCGAGTGTCAGCCTAATCTATGGTGTTGGTAATTGGTGGTTGTGGTACTGTTGTGAAAGTGTAAACTGTCCTTGTAATTCCTAAAATTTGTTTCCTTCTATATTGTCTGTCTGCATTCTGTGTTCTTTAAAATGGCCGACAACAATAGTGTTTTCAATTTAATTGACTTAAGCTATAACCTTGTGAATTTGGAGATCTCTTCTGGGGTTGAACGTGAATCACCTCTGTTTACTAGGTCTGAGGTTTTGGGATCGATTACTAGTAGTAGTTTGCCTGCCCCTCTGTTGCCTGGCGCTGGCTCGTCCATACCACTTAACCCTGCATACGGTCATTCTTCTCATGTTAGGTCATCTAATGATTTCCTGGGTACTGCCGACCCGTTGCATCCCAGTTCCTTCTCTAGTAATGTAAATGTTTTGTCGCCTGTAGAGGGTGTGCGAGCGGGCTACCCTGGTAACAATGTCTCTTTTCCAAATGCTACATTCTCGCCTACCGTTAATTATGGGTCGATTCCTCATCCTATTTCTGGTTTCTTAACTAAGTTAAAGAGTTTCAACCTGGATGACGTTACCCAAGTGGTCCTATTATTAAAACAAGTGGTCGAATTGGGTAACCATGCCTCAATTTTTGGGATGTCGGAAATTCAGATTTTCCAACTTTTGTATCCAGTTGCATCCGGTATGCTGCGCGATAAGCTAATTGAAGCTATCCACCTACGCATGTCCTTAGCCATGTTTATTAGGGAAGTGTTGTGGTTTTTTTGTCCCTGCGAGTGCCCTTAGTGCTCTCGAGCAAAGGTTTTTATATCGTGTCCAAAGGTTGGACGAGTCCCTTAGCGACTATGTCAGCGACATTAAGGTGTATGCCCAGGTATTTGCATCCCCTTTAACTGAACGACAGTTGGTGTCATCGATTGTAAATGGGTTTTCGCCTCAATATAGGTCATACATGACTATGTGTACCAGGCCTTCGTCATTTGTCGAGCTGAAACAGGTCGTTATTGAGGCTATGGCTGTGAAACATGCAGATTCCCTTCGTGTAGCTAATGTTCCTCCTCCTTCCTTGATGTCTCGGCCCCCTCCTTCCTTGATGTCTCGTCCCCCGCCTAAGGTTATGTTCCACCCAAGACCCAACATTAAGTGCCACACGTGCGGTGGCGTGGGACATGTCAAGAAGGTGTGTCCGAGTAACCAGGTTGTGTATCGCCAATGACGGGACGTTGTGGAGACCAATTCGGGTGTTACTTCCAAGGATATTTCTGTGCATAAGAGTTTGGGAAAACCCTGTGAAGTTTCTGGTCGCCCTACCAATGAAAGTCTTGATAACTCGTTGAAAACTAAATCTTCACGGGCTAATTCTGCTTATGTCGCTGACCTACCTAACCTGTCGGTGAGCAATGGCGTGGCAAGTCAGCCTAATTCTAAACATAATGCGAAACCTGTGGTGCGGGTGACCTCGTCATCTAATTGTAATCGTTTTGGAATTTCTCCTGTGGCTAAAGGAATATCCCCGTTTATTGAAATGTGTGTTAATGACGAGCCCGTTTCTGCGTTGCTTGATTCTGGTAGTGTCGCATCCTTTATAAGCGAGGACTGGTTTTTATCTATGAAGAGTGTTTGCAAATTTCCTGAGTTAGAGCCTAACAATGAATCTTTTATTTCGGCAAATTGTTCAAACTTAAATATTTTGGGTAGTATGACAGTCAAAATCCATATTCTAAATTTTTCTTGGAAGTTTAAATTTTTTAAAACTCAGCAATTCTTCTAGGTTTGTGCCGTGTCTTGTGTGGGGTTTCGCCTAGGACACCAAGCTAGGCTCATCGGCGGGCTCTTGGTGTCCCTGCCCGGACCCCCACAGGAGTATCGAACTGCGCGATACCTCCCTTTATATAGAGTGCAACTGCACTCCTTGACTGCGAGAACCAAAAGCTCAAGCAGCCATAACCTCCCTATGAAGGCTTCCAAAAAGATGGTGTATTGGCTTTCACGGCCGGTGAATTAAAACTCAGCAATTCTTCTAGGTTTGTGCCGTGTCTTGCGTGGGGTTTCGCCTAGGACACCAAGCTAGGCTCATCGGCGGGCTCTTGGTGTCCCTGCCCGGACCCCCACAGGAGTATCGAACTGCGCGATACCTCCCTTTATATAGAGTGCAACTGCACTCCTTGACTGCGAGAACCAAAAGCTCAAGCAGCCATAACCTCCCTATGAAGGCTTCCAAAAAGATGGTGTATTGGCTTTCACGGCCGGTGAATTAAAACTCAGCAATTCTTCTAGGTTTGTGCCGTGTCTTGTGTGGGGTTTCGCCTAGGACACCAAGCTAGGCTCATCGGCGGGCTCTTGGTGTCCCTGCCCGGACCCCCTCAGGAGTATCGAACTGCGCGATACCTCCCTTGAGCTTTTGGTTCTCGCAGTCAAGGAGTGCAGTTGCACTCTATATAAAGGGAGGTATCGCGCAGTTCGATACTCCTGTGGGGGTCCGGGCAGGGACACCAAGAGCCCGCCGATGAGCCTAGCTTGGTGTCCTAGGCGAAACCCCACACAAGACACGGCACAAACCTAGAAGAATTGCTGAGTTTTAATTCACCGGCCGTGAAAGCCAATACACCATCTTTTTGGAAGCCTTCATAGGGAGGTTATGGCTGCTTGAGCTTTTGGTTCTCGCAGTCAAGGAGTGCAGTTGCACTCTATATAAAGGGAGGTATCGCGCAGTTCGATACTCCTGTGGGGGTCCGGGCAGGGACACCAAGAGCCCGCCGATGAGCCTAGCTTGGTGTCCTAGGCGAAACCCCACACAAGACACGGCACAAACCTAGAAGAATTGCTGAGTTTTAATTCACCGGCCGTGAAAGCCAATACACCATCTTTTTGGAAGCCTTCATAGGGAGGTTATGGCTGCTTGAGCTTTTGGTTCTCGCAGTCAAGGAGTGCAGTTGCACTCTATATAAAGGGAGGTATCGCGCAGTTCGATACTCCTGTGGGGGTCCGGGCAGGGACACCAAGAGCCCGCCGATGAGCCTAGCTTGGTGTCCTAGGCGAAACCCCACACAAGACACGGCACAATCTAGAAGAATTGCTGAGTTTTAATTCACCGGCCGTGAAAGCCAATACACCATCTTTTAAATTTTTTGTTGCCAGAAATCTTTCTTGTTCTGTGGTCGTTGGAGCTAATTTCATGTCACACGTTGGTATGCTTCTTGATTTTTGTGCTCGCAACTTATGGTTTAAGTTTAATCCGCAAAGTAAGTTATCGTTTAACCCGGTTTTATCTTCGCCTGCTGTCAATTATATTAGTGAACCTATGACTATTGAAGATCTCGATCTGGAAAATTTAACGAGTCTTCAAAAGGATGCCATTAAGAGGTTATGTCAGGAGTATAGCGATGTATTTACTGACAAGTTGGGTGTAACCCATTTGATGGAGTACAAGATTGAGCTAACCGATTCTGTGCCGGTGCGTTCCAGGCCGTATCGCCTTGCCCCGCCCAAGATGGCTGAACTTCGTAAGATTATCGATAAGATGTTAGAAGAAGGTGTAATCCAGCCCTCTATCTCTGCCTACTCATCCCCTGTATTTCTTGTGCCAAAACCTAACGGTGGTTTTCGGCCGGTGGTCGACTATAGGGCTCTTAATCAAAAGGTAGTTTTGCAGTCCATCCCTTTGCCGGACCTTCACACATGTTTTAGTTGGTTTCGCAACGCGAAGGTGTTCACGATCCTCGATTTAAATTCTTCTTACTTCCAAATTCCCCTCTCTCCTGAATCCAGGCATGTTACTGCTCTTTCCACTGACTGGAACCTGTTTGAGTATGCCCGTGTCCCGTTTGGCCTATCCACCGGAGCCGCTGTGTTGAGCAGACTTCTGGACAAGGTGTTTTCAGAAATTAAATTCAAGTTTGTGTACCACTACCTTGACGATGTGGTGATCTATTCTGAGTCCTTCGAGGAACACGTTGATCATCTGAAGGTTGTACTTGATCGGTTGCGTGACGCTGGCCTTACCGTCAAATTGTCCAAGGTTTCCTTTGCCAAGCCCAAAATTTCCTTCTTGGGACATATTGTTTCTGAATCTGGTATCTCCGTGGACCAGTCTCGTACGCAGGCCATCAGAGATTTTAAACCACCCAAGAACGCCAAGGGTGTTGCTCGTTACATTGGTATGGTGAACTTCTTCCGTAAGTTAATCAGTAACTTTGCCGACCGTGCTGCTCCTCTAAATCAATTACGCAAAAAGGCTGTGAAGTTTGAGTGGGGTCCCTCTCAGCAAGCAGCCTTCGAAGATCTTAAGCTTGCGCTCTCTAACGCCCCTGTATTAGCCATTCCGGATTTTGGGAAGCAGTTCATTGTGCAGACTGATGCGTCTGGTCGTGGTGTTGGTTGTGTCCTACTGCAAGAATCTGATCTGGGTAGGCAACCCATTGCATACGTTTCTCGTACCTTAACGGACGCAGAGAGGAAGTATTCCATATACGAACTTGAGGGTTTAGCTGTGTTGTTCGCTCTAGAAAAATTCCGTATGTATCTTGAGCACACTAAGTTTCTCCTTGAGACCGATAACCAAGCCATGAGCTGGGTCTTAGGGAAATCCCGTAAAACTGGTAGGATTGCCAGATGGGCAACTAGGATTCTGTCGTTCCAGTTCACTGTCCACCATATTCGTGGGTCCGAAAATGCGGTGGCTGATTCATTAAGCCGCATGTATGAGGAGCCAGCCGAAGAGGATATTCAGTGATGTGAACCCGTAAACCTTGTATCACCTGTAAATCATGTCAATGTCGTTCTCAGCAATTCCCCTGTGCTTTTTGAAGATGTGAGACGATTCCAAAAAGAAGATCCCTCCTTATCTAGCCTAATTGATCGAATCAATTCTGGTGAAGTGATCAAGCCCTACTCTCTAAAGGATGGTGTATTGTGTTGTTCGTCTCGTCATGACCGTCTACCTAAAATTGTGCTCCCGTCGGTCCTCATTCCGGAAATCTTTCGTTACTATCACGAATCTCCTATTGGTGGCCACCTAGGAGTATTCAAGACCCGAGCTAAAATCAGACAGTTTTTCATTTGACAAGGTATTGTTTTAGATCCCTTATTTGGGGGTGGATCTAAAAGGGAGAGTTGCTGTACTAATTTATGAGTTTGTGCCTAAATAAGGGTAGCTCCCCTTGACAGGGCAAGCTGACCAGTGTAGTGTGTTGTGGTGTGCTAGGAACTAGGGGGCGTTCCTATAAAGACTGTAAATGTGGTTTAAGGGATGTAGCCTTAGCACGCGGGTCGGTGTACTAGTCGCCCAGCCGGCTACTTATTATATAATCACCTTGCTAGTGTCAGCGGTTCGGCACGCGCTTCAATTGAGCACGCTAGCCGCTGTGAGGAATACAAGGACGTCTGAGTTGGCGTTATTACTACGGTGTGTCACGTCCGACTGTGACGGGAGTAAGGAAGGACGTGGGGACGTGAAGAAGAGTGTAGATCAGTAATGCAAGTGTAAGAGACTGACCAAGTGTTTATTGGTCAGCAATGAGTAACTGTTAGTCCCTTTTAAGGGATCTTGTGATGTTATAATGTGAGTACAAACTGTGGGTGTTAGGTTACAAAAGTAGGATTCTGAACACTGACTGACTGACTCACCTCGGTTGACACTGTCGTTAGCCTCCGGCTGTCTCGTCGAAGCACTGGTGATGGAGATATTCTCGTGACCCACTTAAGGCACCTTTTATACCTTTAGCCTCTGTTCTGTCAGCGCGTTGTGGCATAGTTGAACCAGTTTGTAGTATGTCGCTGTGTGTCATAATTACGCAAGGGTTGAGCTGCTTTATGGAGTAGCCAGCTGCCCTTATAGTATTGATGGATATTGGGTAGGCTTTTAAAGGGTTGCCTTTTATGAGATTTAGACAGATGATGGGGGGGATGATCTCTAAGGGGTGCATACCCCTTGGGTATTGTACAAGCCTCTTCCTCCATTTGGTCGCGTCCTCGCGACCGGGAAGGGCACTTGGGGTTGGGATGTTGTCGTAGTAGTTTTTGAATCCCCCTCGTCTCTTCTGGTGGTGGCGTCGTAAGCGTCGTCGTATGGAACGGGTGTCGTCGTGCAGAAGTGTAGGTGTGCGGTCAGCCCGTGTTCAGAGGGGAGGGTTATGGGGTGTACATAGATATATATGTATATAAATTTTACATTGCATGGTGAAATGTGCATTAACATTGTTGAATAAAGAAAATAATTGCTATTGAGGCACAATCGCCATTGCCGTTGTCGGCATAAAAAAGAAAAAAAACATGGTTATACATGGTTACATAGTTGTGCAGGGAGGAAAAACCCAGGGCCGAACGGATGATTGCGTCGTCCGCCCTATCTTGGGGAAAAAGTGCTCCCCGCAATAAAGAAGATAGGAGAGAATAGAAAAAAATGGGTGTTCCAGGGTATAATTTAAAGGAAATATTTAAAATGTATTTATTGGTGTGGGATAAAACGGAACACCCTGACAAATGGGGAAGTTAGAAGAGAGAAAAATGAAAGAAAACAATTCACAGACATTGGTTACGTGTTACCTTAGCAAACGAAACAAAACAAAACAAAAATATAGACATCGTGTACACGTGAACTTGATAAACAGACAAAAATATTATGTTGCGATGCTGACATTTAGGAATTTCCATTGGAATAATTGCCCGTGGGCGCATGAATATGTATGTAGTTTACTCTTTAAAATTATGAACTACAATGACCTTATGTCTACTTAAGCGCGCTAAACCCTTATAATTCTAGTTTTTATTTGGATCCTCGCGTGCACGCTACCTGTTTGTACGTACGCTTGCCGTATCACGGCTGATCCTATACGGCCACCTCTTGGCACGGTTGAGTGGTCGTACCGCTTGCAGTGTATTCTTAATACCTAGTCTGTGAAGCATCCTCTGTGGGTGAATGCTTGCACACTTGGCCATGAGGGTCGCCGCCACATGCCGGTTGCGCCCTCATCGCCGTAAGCTGCGTCGCATTTTGACGCTTCAAGTGTTTTTGTTTTATGTAGATCTGCCAGCAAGCTTGATGCCCCACAGGCATCATTCCCGCTGTGCAGATTATTGACGTGTAGCTGTAAAAAAAAATGTAGTGAGTGTGTAAGTGAGAATGAATGTTAAATGGAGGTTAGTATGCACAGGTATAATACTACAATAAGGGGGCATTAAATAGCATGTTGCTGCTATCTGGCAGCAAAATCATAATTACACGTGTCATATTCTAGGTGACAATGCCTGCAAAAAAAAATGGAGAGGTTAACAAAACATTGAAATTCCCTATTCCATATGCCGCTTCCTGTGGCAGCGTTGCCACAGTCTGAAGCCCCTTTTTACCTGTGAAAAGAATGGCATGGTTATTATTACTCGATATATGGCCGGGCTTACCCTATATGGTGCCGTGACGTCATTTCCTAATGTGTTGTAGTATTGGGCTTACCCTGGCAACGAATTTGGGCCGCCAGGCGCCGAAATTTTACCTCAATATATGTATTAAAAAAAAATTGTCTTAAATGTAAGACTATGCTACATTATAATAACTTATCATGAGTTATCGGACTTACCCTGATGACGGATTTGTGGGTCATCAGGCGCCGAACGGCGTTCTCTTATACCACTTATTCTACTTATGGTATATATATAAAAAAAAACTACATCTAAGCCGAGAGGGTTGCCTTAATCTATGGCCGAAAGATGCTGTGCTGAATTGCAACAGTGTTCATTAAATTTGCTTAATCCTAGGTTGCGTGTCAAATGCAACCGTCTATAACTAAATTTGGCCTAGGACGATCGCCTGGGGCAATTAAATCCCCAGATCACCACCCGCACGAGCCCCAGAAACACCGGTTGTCTCTAGGGTCGCTAGATTCCGTCCCCTTAAGTCTAGTGTCGACGTCTATTACTAGGATTAATCTATCCGCGGGCGGCTTACGGTGCCACTAAGCTAACCGTTCCGCCCGCTGTAACTTCCTTGTCGTGCTCGTTTTGCCGTTCCGATTAGTCGTAGGTGAGCCGCCCACTTGGCTCCTGTGAGGGGCGCGCAATGCCCCATCTCTTAATGCACTCTGACTGCCCGATGCGTCGTCATTTATGTGGGCATTGGACAGTGTGGTCCAATGGCATAATATTGTCTCCGCCTTAATCGGCCGTCGCAATCTGCTTTCGCAGTGATATTTGCCTCTATGGGCCGCCGTAGTATGCATTTTCGCATTGATATATAAAGTTGCCTCTATGGGCCGCCGTAGTATGCATTTTCGCATTGATATATAAAGTTGCCTCTATGGGCCGCCGTAGTATGCATTTTCGCATTGATATATAAATTTGCCTCTATGGGCCGCCGTAGTATGCTCCAACGCACAGGAGTTTTGCTTCCCGCCATGTAAGTCTTGCCTACTTAAATTTAAACTTAGCTAGCAGTCTAGTCATAATGGGGTCGTCTCTAGGGATAGCTCCCGAGGCCGACGCGGAGTGAGCTATTTCTCCCGCCATTCTCAGAAAGTCTCCCTGCAGGTCTTGTCTTCGACGACCGTGGCACAAAGTGGGTTTAGCATCCCTTCCTCCCAGGGGCGGTTTATGCGCACCTAGGATTCCAGAGCTTGCCCGACCAGGCCGCGAATGCTTTGACCTCACGTGGTTCGTCTGTTTGGTCTAGTCGTCAAGTTAGGTGATTTGTCGAGCCAACTGGGGTAAGGGTTGTCATTACCTACCCCAGTTCTGCCCCTAGTGTTGTGCTTTTGACCTTTGGCTAACGCCGGTATCATCAGCCAGGGTGTTTCAGATTCCCTTTTTTTTTTAAATATAGGTGTAACCTGTGTAAAAAGTGTCAAATGTAAAATACTTCCAGTGTGGTGGGCTGGTAAAACCTCTACATACGTAGACTACTTTAGGCTACCTGTGCTATATCAGCTTCTCCAGCGATAATGCTCTTTTTTAACCTTGATGGAGGTGTTAGTAGGGTCTGTGGCGTCAGGTACCCTGTTATTGTGATCTGGGGGTAGTTATCTGTAGAGTGGGTTAAAGCAGGGTAGGAGGAGGTTGCGCACTTCCGAATTCCGCGTTAGTGGCGGCCTGGAACCGGTTTTTGTGCTAGGATGCTCCTACAGTGAGTGGAACGGGGCAGGTAATTCCCGGGGTTGCAAAAAATAAAATAAAAATCCATGCCGGTCTGATATCAATATCCCCTGGTGAATGGATGGGATGTACATGCATGCGTCTGGATATGAGGCGTTTGCACTCATGTATGGATAGGTGTAGGTTGAGGCATAATACTAATATATTTCCCTCTCATGCGGGATGATTTAAATTTAAAAAAAAAATGGTTAGTATTTATTACTTATGGCCTCATCTCTCATATGGAGATGTGCATTACGCTTAGTTGGTGTTGGCCGATGCACCCCTCTCATTCAGGTGATAGCGGTGGGGCTCAGGGCGTAGCATGCCCTTTCTGTAAACACATGAAGTTTACCAACCCTTATGTATACTTTGTAGTGTAGTGTATCTGTTCTGATTGTGTTCATGTGTCTGCGTTGTTTATGTTTGGACGTGAAAAGGTTATGGGAAGGGAGTAGAGTGGGACGCTGTTAGCATGTTCTCTTGTCATCCTCCCTTGGTCCATGTTGGTTTTCTATCCGCGCTTTGGGATAGCGAAGCTTCACGACCTACTCTGGTCCGTTATAGGGCTAAGTCCTAGTCGCCTGGAATGATTTGTTTCGGGACTAGGGTCGCAAAAAGAAGTTGTTAAGGGGAGGTCCCGTTTCCTCAAAGTCCCTATGTTCGCCCCTGATTGGTGAGCGCGTTTGTGTGTGTGTGTGTGACTACGCTCCGCTACACCACGCGGACGCCTGGTCTGCTGTAGGGCTAAGTCCTACTGTGTATATTGTGTATGGGTAGGAAGCGCCCGTGGCCTGCCAACGTCTTTACGAACGTGCTACTCTGGGCCTGCGACAAGTTTTGGTCTGTGACGTCTGCTTGTTGATAAATGCTTTCGCAGTGTTGAAAAATGTATAGTGTTATGATTGTTCTGCATTTGTTTATTCATGGTCACTGCCACTACACAATCGCGTTTTGTCATCGACAGTGTTGCAAAGTGGCTAAGTCTGCAAGTCATCAGTTTGTGTGTGTAACTTCAGGCCGGGATTTTATGTAGGTTAACCACTGTTGCGTGTTTTTCTGCACGTATGCCAGTGTGGTCATTGTGTTAAATTCCTGGCGGCCCGATGTGGTAATCCGCCCTGCTACTATTGCCGTTGTGTGGCCATTATTCCGTAAGACCGTTGTCTTACGAAATTTATATGTCTCTGTCTGGAAAGTCCATTTTCCCTGTCAAGTGTATTTCTGGAATTTTATGCCTGTCATTTGGCCGCAGGAATGTAGTATTATCTGTCTAAGCCGTTATATGGGCCAATTTTGGTGTGATTGGAAGGCCGTCTGCTTGTTTTTCCCTGGCGTGCAATTTTCTCTGGGGTTCGAACCCGTGTTCTATGTAATTCTCTGTGTTATATGTCTGCGTTGTTCATGTTCTGCGGGCATTCTGCCTGTATTTTGTTTGTGTTTCTCGTACCGAAAATACCGTTGTTTAGTTAGTTTTCGGTACGAGGTTTTTGTGTGTGGACATGGGTTCGAAGCCGGTTGTCTGTAAAGATTTGGTGGCCATTTCTGTGCCGCCTACACTATGGCAAATGGGCTGTGTGTTTTTCTGTGCGCAACCCCTAGTATACCTTCCTGCGAGGAGTTTGCTTATTTTTGCCCTCTCCTCGTAGTGTAAATTTTGAAGATATAGGGTTCTTAGGTTGGCTATGAATGATTCCGTGCAGTGTGCTTTGGGAACTGTCGTCTGTAAGGCTCGCAGTTTATCACTGACGTCTGCTTTAATGCTGAGTATGAGGGTGTCGGGTTGCAATGTCTTGCGCGGTCGCTTGTTTACTTGTTTCGATAACGCTGTGTATCCGAACATGTGTTCTTAATCAGCCTGCTTTTCTGTTAGTGCTCTTCGCATTATAAAAAGGCAAGAGGGGAATTTTGTGGTTTAACGTGACCATTTCTAGAGATCATGTGCCACGGGATTTCCGTTTTACTTGGAATCCAAACCACAGGCCATGGCATTTCACTTCGGAAATCTCATATGCATTGGCCGTCTGCAAAAGAACCTTCCATTGACTACACTTGTGTCCCCGAGTGTTGTGTTATGTATACCTATGTATAAAATATATATATAGTTTATTTGGCCATTTTTCTTTCTTGGGCTAACTGTGTGAAACAAAAAAAAATTATTTATGCCCCGCTCTGCATTAAGAGAGCACATTGAAAGAAAATAATAGTAGGTGGCGTTAGTCTCTAAAAATTATGTCGTGAGCACTATGTTTTTGAAAAAAAATGGTGATTGGGACCTGAGTGTAGTATTTACCATTTTGGTAACGTGAGTACTACCGTAATCTGGTTACGTCTCAGGGGAATCTACCGACACTGTCTAGTACACCTTAGGAAGGCCATTGCCAGACGTAACTGATACCCTTGTATCCACGTCCCGAGCAAAGCCAGTGCACTGTGGGAGTCAAACCTGCCTATCAAAGTAATTGTAACTCACCAAAATGACAGTGTCTCATCCCGGTGTGCAATTGGGCTTTTTAGTTGGTTAAAGCACACCTCCCAAAATTTTTTTTTTTTTGAAACTAGTTTGAGATTCTTAATTCTTGCCATGCTTACGTTTTTTTTTTTTTTTTTGCCCGCAACAAGAGAATCTGTCAAACTGTGGAACCATAATGTAGAACGTCTAGTCATTTCTACTTAGAAAGACTCCCTTAAGCTCTATGCTGTGATTTTATGCCTAAGTTGTGTTCAAAATATCTCTTTCCGGCCTTAAGCCTGATGGGCTTTCACTTGGCTTAGTGATGGCCTGATAGAAAGATGCCATGGTTCCCAAAAAAAAAACACAGAAGGATTTAAAATTACTCACTTCTAATTTGGCCATGTTGCCCTGTATATACATAAAATACGAGAAAGAAAAAAAATGCGCAGTTTATGTTTACTATGTAATTGTCGGTCTATTTTCTGATATCTCCCGCGTGAAAGAACTTGTGTGGCCATTTATGATGGGGGAAGTGATGTTATTTTATTTCTTTGGCCTTGGTGGAAGTCGTTATCGTCTTTCGAGCTTCAGTGCTCAGAAAGGTGAAGGGTTTTGCCCTGTTACGATATTATAGGCCTCTGAAATCCATTGAGGTGTTTCTTTGCTGTTTTCCGGCGGAATTTCTAGCAAAGTAAGCCTTGCCCTACTTCCACCGTAGCGCGTGTTTCTAGGTCTAAGTGTACCTGTATTTAAGGGCGTTATTGCGCTTGGCGCTATCTTAGCAGATTTTACGGGAGTGTATGTATGTTTGACTGCGAGGTTTTGTGGGGTGGGTAATAATACCTTTCCTAATCCCCGTGTATTGTATGGTAATGCCTGTTTAATCTGTATGTGCGTGTACCGTGCATCCTGAGGGACTAATGCCGGTGTTCGCCTCCGTTCTGGCAAATTTGCCCTTTGAACTGGCGGTGAAGGCCGCTTAAGTGCCTGTTTTTGTCCTGCCAATGTGGTGTCGTGTAGCCTGTCCGCTTTCTGGCCCGTGGCCACGGCAGACTCCTGCCACTGTGTTAGCCTATCTGTGTGAGTGTATGTAGGCTTTATATGTGGTAGGTCAGGCTCTACGTCGTCAGCCCATGACGAGGTTACCTCCTGTTGTCCCTCTGTCGTATTATGTGTGATTGAAGGTCCTGGCTTCAACTCCCTCTCGTTCATCCGGTCCGAGGGGATTGTTCTAGGCTCTTCCCCTCGGCTTGGCAAAATTGCCTTCCGATCCGGAGCTGAAGGACGTGTGTCTGTGTAGGATGTATTCTTTAGTATGTTGGAGCCTAACCTGGCCGTCTCCCGGACTGTGGCCACGGCGAACTCCTTCCATTCTGTGGCAGTACGTGGCGAGAGGGACATCCTCGCAAATTGTCGAGTTAGCGTATCTACGCTTATGTCCTCTCTCGGCTGGGCTGGTGGCCCTACCATGAACTCAAAAATGGCCTTGTTGGTTTGGAGTTCACGGTATTTGTCCCAAATTTGGGTGTACTGCCTTATTGAGGCTCATGGCCTGCTTGCAAATTACTGTACTAATGTATTAATGTTTCTGTGCTCTGTATTGTTTTGTGGCCGCTAGTTGGAGAAGCGCTTGGACGCGAATTAGCTCCCTGTATTGGGCGTGTAAACTTGTGTAGTGCACCCTCATTCTCTCGAGGGTTGCATTATCTATTACGGGACCATGTGTGGTGATTAATTGTCGGTATATTCTGTGTCTTTGTATATGGAACCTATTGAGGTGTTCATGTATGTGATTCAAGAGTGTATGTGCGCATCTTAATCGCGCTGTCCTACCCTCTGACGGGGTGTATGGCTGTTTGCCCTGTATTGCCCCGATTTTTGTTTGGAGTGCCCGTATTTGTGTTTGCCTGATCTGTATGTGCCTTTGGCATCTAAACAATAATGTTAATAATATTGGCGTACCCCTATTGCCTCTATGGCTTGCAATCTCTGCATGAGGTGCCATTCTGACTGCAGTGTATGGGCCTACAATAAGAATAAAAAAAAGTCTGTACGTGTTTGCCAGTGTATTCCTATATCTCTCTGGTTCTGTATGGGGTTAGGGGGTTGGTTTATTAAGAAGTTCCCCTGTGTAGCTAATTTGGAGCACACACAAAAAAAAATGGTGCTTTTTGTCTGGGGAAAAAATTTTCTCACTAATTTGCTTGGCTTTTTGCGGTACGGAAGGGGTCGTTTTACCTACGAGGGCTCGTTGGTTGAGTCCCTTTTCTCTATGCGTAGGACCCCGCCTCCACCAGTGTTTTAGATCCCTTATTTGGGGGTGGATCTAAAAGGGAGAGTTGCTGTACTAATTTATGAGTTTGTGCCTAAATAAGGGTAGCTCCCCTTGACAGGGCAAGCTGACCAGTGTAGTGTGTTGTGGTGTGCTAGGAACTAGGGGGCGTTCCTATAAAGACTGTAAATGTGGTTTAAGGGATGTAGCCTTAGCACGCGGGTCGGTGTACTAGTCGCCCAGCCGGCTACTTATTATATAATCACCTTGCTAGTGTCAGCGGTTCGGCACGCGCTTCAATTGAGCACGCTAGCCGCTGTGAGGAATACAAGGACGTCTGAGTTGGCGTTATTACTACGGTGTGTCACGTCCGACTGTGACGGGAGTAAGGAAGGACGTGGGGACGTGAAGAAGAGTGTAGATCAGTAATGCAAGTGTAAGAGACTGACCAAGTGTTTATTGGTCAGCAATGAGTAACTGTTAGTCCCTTTTAAGGGATCTTGTGATGTTATAATGTGAGTACAAACTGTGGGTGTTAGGTTACAAAAGTAGGATTCTGAACACTGACTGACTGACTCACCTCGGTTGACACTGTCGTTAGCCTCCGGCTGTCTCGTCGAAGCACTGGTGATGGAGATATTCTCGTGACCCACTTAAGGCACCTTTTATACCTTTAGCCTCTGTTCTGTCAGCGCGTTGTGGCATAGTTGAACCAGTTTGTAGTATGTCGCTGTGTGTCATAATTACGCAAGGGTTGAGCTGCTTTATGGAGTAGCCAGCTGCCCTTATAGTATTGATGGATATTGGGTAGGCTTTTAAAGGGTTGCCTTTTATGAGATTTAGACAGATGATGGGGGGGATGATCTCTAAGGGGTGCATACCCCTTGGGTATTGTACAGTATGGATGGCGACATCAGGAGGCTCATTAGAAATTGTGCTGCATGTAGTATTAGCAAACCTCCGGTTTCTACTAAGGTTGGCCTATTGTCATCTGAACCGGCATCTAGACCCAAGGAGAGGCTTTTTATCGACCATGTTGGGCCGTTCCCTCGCTCTGGTCGGGGAAACCAATTTGCGCTTGTTTGCACTGACGGTTTCACCCGGTTTAGTTGGATTTTCCCCACCAGACAGGCTACGACCAGTTCCGTCATAAAGTGTCTTAATTCCATATTTTCATCATTTGGGCCATGTCAGTTCCTGGTATCAGATAATGCCAAGTGCTTTGTATCTCATCAGTTCCGTCAATTCTTATTTGATTATGCTATTTCGCATGTAACCACCACTCCCTATTTTCCTAACCCGTCTCTCGCTGAGCGAGTCAATCGTAATCTCCGTTCTGCTTTGATCGCTTTCCACCACGACGACCATTCCAAGTGGGATTCTAATTTGCATTGGCTCAATTTTGCTTTCAACACCACCGTGCATGAGAGCACGCAAGCCACCCCTTTTCCGTTAATGTTTTCCTTTATGGCTAATTCTCCGCTGTCTAACTTGTGGAACCTGCACGATCTCCTTCCAGACAGTTTCACGCCCGAGGATATGAGGGCGAAATTCGACAAGGCTAGAGAGAATATTAAGGTATCACATGACCAACTTGCCAGGCGACACAATGCCTGTCGCAAGCCGACGGATTTGGAAATTGGAGATGTTGTGTACGTTCGCAATTTCGAGCCCAAGGGCGTCAGTAATCTTGTTTCAAGCAAGTTGACCCCTCGTTTCAAGGGCCCATGTTATGTAGAGACATTCCTGACTCCCGTTACTCTGCTTATTAGAAACCCCAAGGCAAACAAAATTTCCAGAGTGCATCTGTCGCACATTAAACGAGGTGGAGAGGTTTCTAATGAGGAAATGCTACCATAAATTTTGTAAACTGATTTTGTATAATGTAGAATATCCCTAACCTTCATTGAAGCCTTCAGGCATCTGTTCCTTCTGGAATTTTGAACGGGTTTTAAAAACTCTACTGGGATACAACTTGTAACTGTTTGGTAATTCCCATTTTATGGTAAAATTGTAAAATTGAAACTAAATTTTGATGTTTTCATAGAGGATGCTAGCATGTAAGTTGGACTCGGTGGGGGACCTAACTCATGGTAAAATTATATTCATGTTCTTTTGGAATTTAAGTGGTCATTCCCCTACCGTAGTTCCTTCTAAATGTATAGTCGTTTAACTCATGTAATCTTGAAAGGTACTTCTAGTCTGTAAAAAGGTAAACTTGTTAATGAAATTTTGTAAACACGGATCTTGGTCATGGTCAGAAATATTTTCTTCATATAAATTCAACCTTGTTTCTCTTTGTAAAATGTAGTAAGAAGTAGTAATTTCTGTAAACCTTTTTTGAAATAAGATTAACTTCTGTTTTGTAAATGGCTGCCCATTCGTCGAATGTTATCTGGCACATTGCTTCCACCTACTTCGTTTAAAGCGAACTACATTGGACCATATGAAAATTTACCTAACGTGTCTCGGACTATGAAAGCACTGCTGGTGCTGGTGTTCTGCGTTTCTGGAGACTTTTGGACACAGTGAAGCGGTTAACTAAGTGGTTTGCGAGGTGATCAATTATCCCTTCACTGATAATCTGACCCTGCACTCTTCCTAACTAAAACGATGCGGTTTCGTCCATCTATTGGAGTTAACTAGTGAGCATTATCTTCTGGAAACATGCTTGGTGAATCGACTAGTTAAGGAGTACTGCCTATCCCTAGGCATATTCGTGAACTGTGTTCACGCTTAAGGGAGGGAGACTGTTACGTGCAATGCCCGTCCCAATGTTTTTAAAATCCCCCTTCCCTGTATTCTGGTGTTCCATGACATTTTGAATCGACCGCCTGGTGACTTGATTCCGTTTGTGTACACGAGATAGCAGCTGCTGTCGGACTTCGGGGTTGCTCCAAGTAGTTCCTTCGTCTCCGATAGAGAGTGTTTGCTGTGCCTTATAAAACTTTTCCTTTTCGTGGCATAATTGAAAGGCAATTATATTCTACGTCATGAAACAAATGCCTGTGTATTCATGATACCGCCAAATTATTTACTTAATAATGACATTGTTGATTGATGTGTCAAGCCTTGATTGGACGATAAATATCTACATGAATGTAGTTCGGTATCTGACGCGGGATTTCTCCGCCATCTTGTGGAGTCCATTGTCGGTCGTGAAGAAACCAACAAGCCGACTGGTCGTGAAAGGTGTCACCGCTGATGGGGGCTTGGGCCCCCATCCTCTACGAAATATAGATATATTCAAGAAAAAAGCAAATGCCTGTGCTCCTAGGCTATAACTTCATAACTTGCCTTGAAGATGATGTGTGATCTGTTTGTTTACGGGCTACAAGAAGAAAAGCCTCGTGGGTGATCGAAGCGGGATGTGTGTGCTAACGCAGTCATATTGAGGCAGTTCATATCTCTTACATTATTTATATTATGTGTTAATTATTTTATTTTCTTTGTGTCTCCACTGAGAAGGAAATAAGGTACGTTATTATTTAATGTAGATATATATTATTGTTATGGAGCTCCTATATCATCTTATAGTAATGTTTTAATTCTGTACCTTATTTTGTTTTATAGGCCTAATATTTCTGTTTGTCAACGTTACCTGATATAAAAAAAAGATTATTGTTTTTCTTCGTACCTTCTGGAGACACATTTCTAAGGTTGTTTTACGTTTTAAATTACTATTTATTTTCCGTTGGCAATCTTGGGATTGGCATATTATTTATCTGATTTAAGATCCGTGGCTCCTCCCTCTTGTTTATAGTGTTTAGACGCAATGGTTTTCCTCCGTTCATTTCTTTCTGATGATTTTAAAATTTAGTTTTGGTTAATTGTTTGCCGTAATTCGATCGGGCATGCGGTGTCCTGTTTTTAGTGGCCATGTTTGTTTGTTGTTTTGCCGAGATGCATTATGGTCTCGAGGTCAGTCTCTTGGCGCCGACCACGAAACTCAGACGTGTTGTGGTGTTAGCTTAATATTTTTTTTTAAATTTATTCTTGCAGTTTTAACTTTGTGTTTTTGGTAAATGTTCCTGTGTTTTTCTCCATCTTGCCAATTATGGATTTATTTTCTGATCCAATTTTATTTTATTAATTTAATTTTAAATTTCTCGTTTCATCGTGGCTTTAGATGTCAGCATGTCCGGTCGGTATTGCGTCCTACTAAATTATCAAGCCCGTTCTCATTTAACTGTGCCTGTAACTTTATTTTTAATCTTTGGGCTTTATAACTTTTTAATTTTAATTTAATTCTTGCCCCTTTTTTTTTTGCTTTGCAAGCAAGCATGTTCTGTTTCTGCTGGAGGTGCTCCTTTAAATTTTAACATTAAATTTTTATTTTAATTTTTAAGCAGCTATTGTGGCATTATTTCGTCGGCGACAATTCCGTTAGTTATTGGGGGGTGTCTGTTGAATAGCCTGTGCGTTCCCCTTCTCCACTTGGCCCATCCACGTTGTCCACCCTGGTCAAGCGGCGGTGTCATTTTGGTGAAGCAGAGCGTTGGTTATCGAGTTACCACCGACCTGCTGGCCCATGCCGCCGGTATCAATACTCATTAGCGAGTGATAGCCTATCATCATAATCATCATCATAATTCATTGTAACATTTAGGGTTAGGATTTTTTAAAATGGAGAACTCAAACCAGTTCTGAATTCCACCCAAAGTGTCGTGTAAGGCTCCCTGTGTCTTGGATCATGGGCGGATTGGAGATGAGGGCGCAGAAACTGTCGCCAAACACAAAAACACCCCATTTGCTATCTTGAATAGAATTTTAAAAAATATACATAAACACACTTAGTCGAAAAGTACGCTGTGAAAAAAATGACCAACAGGCCTATACAGTAAAGCCTACAAATACTCAAGGTACTTCCTCAATGCTTGTTTTCACTTGTAAATCGACGATCCCCAATATGATCGGTGTTGTTAATGAACGGTTTCAATTATTTTGGAACAAGATTATTCTGCAAGAAAGAAGTCAGTGTTGTAACGAAATTCTCCCTACATAGTTCAGTATTTAGGCCGATCTTGCTGTATGGAGGTGAAAGCTGGATAGATTCAGGATATAATGATACATAGGCTAGAGGTAACTGATATGAGGGTAGCACGAATGGCTGCTGGGACAAATAGATTGGAGCAATGACAGGAAGGTACTCGTAATGAAGCTGTTCGTATGGGCCGACTCAGATGGTGGGGTCATGTGAAGAGAATGGGGGAGGAGAGATAACCTAAGAGGTTAATAAGTTTGGTTGTAGAGGGTAAGAGAAACAGAGGTAGAACTAGGAGGCTATGGTTAGATTCAGTGATGAACGATGTCAAAGTAAGAGGTGTAGAAGCAGAGGAGGTTGCACTGCTGGGTATCATGAAAGCGACTTGTTGGCAAACAAAGGCTGGCAGACTAGACTGGACGCATCGATCGATCTCATCCACTTCTCTCATTTAATTTCTTTCTTTCTTTCTTTCTTCCTTCCTTCTGTTTCAAAAAAATCGCCCTTTCCTTAGACACTACTCTTCTCTTTCTCATAACTCAACTCCCATCCCCTCACTTCAACCCATCGAAATCTTTCATCTCATTTCATTTCTTTCTATTCTGTAAAAAGAAAAAGAAATCGCCCTTTCCTCAAACACTATTCTTCTCTGTCTCTAAACTCAACTCCCATCCCCTCTCTACAACCCATCGATATCATCCATTTCTTTCATCTCATTTCATTTATTTCCACAGTTAAAATAAAGACACCTTGCCATCCAGTAATAAACACTATTGGAACGCACAACACTCATCTACAAATTTTCAAATTACGTACTTATGTCTTAGCCAGGAGGTCACTCCTACTCTCTCTCTACACGCATTTCCAAACTTCACTACCCTCATCTCCAAATCTCTTTCACTTCTCCAGGCCTTTCAACTCTCTTAGCCCGAGAGATGGTGTGGCCATCTATAGGGGCCCACCCTCCCTTCATGGGAGGGAATGAAATGACTCTTAGTCTATATACAGGGTGTCGCAAAATTACGTCGACAACCTGAAACCAGAGTTATCGTGCACGGAACGGCGTGTTCCTTGAAACGAGTTATTTGGTAGCGGTTCGAATCAGAGCCAGCGCAAGTTTTTCTTATCATAATTTTTCCATTTTATTTTTTTTGGCCGTGCAGGATACCACTGAGCTAGTTCGCCAAACAGGAAGTGGTGACATTCCTCCGCGGCTGGTATGTAACGGAAACAGAAAAAGTTACACTTTCTCGACGCAGTGTTGCGAATTTTCTTCGTTAAAAGTTTAACGTCGCACAGGTTTTTAACGGTTCGTTCCCGGTCATAAGTGTCTACCTTAAGTTGCTTCAGATAAGGGCCGGAACCTCTGGTTTCAGTTTGTCGACGTAATTTAGCGACACCCTGTATATATTGGACGCTGAAAGGCAAAACGGTCTCAAATGAAAATGTATGTATGATTATATTTTGAGATAATTTTCATTTCATCACTGATATATTTTTAGAATGGTATCTTCGTGACTGATAAGTAGGGCAAGGCATTTAATGACCAAAAATAACAAGAAAATGCAAAATAAAAATGCATTTATGACCTAAAAACGGTTAAAAAATGACACAAAATTTGAAAAAAAAACAATAAATTATTCGTAAATCACTTATTTATTAACTTTTAAGAAACAATTAGCTGATTTGAAAGGGAAGTTGAATGGGTGACAATGCATTAAGTTTACATTATTTTTGTTACCAACAAAGTGAATACCACTTTGCCACCCCTGGTGAAAAAAAATTAAATATTTTAGAACTGGCATTTTCTTCAAATACTCTCCTAGCAAATAGGTGCCATTTAATTGACAAGGAATATACTCTTTCCTTGAACACTAGTGGCAGCAGGTTATGTTGCAAGTCTACTTCCTTTCTTGAGCAAGTTATTTGCCTAAATTAAACATAATAGACAAGTATTGTACACATTAATTAACTATCCGAATATGACGAAATGTAACACTTACCAGAAAACAATGAAAAATGCAAAAAATGACCTAAAATTTCTCCAAAAATGACCTATCTCTTGTAAACGGCAAAAATTGCAAACAAATGCCCTAACAAATTGCCCTTATTTAATCAGTCAATTCATGAAACACATGCATATACACTCTAGCTATCTTTCGGCCTTCATACAAAAAAGATGCAAAATCATCAAATGTCTTGCCCTACTGATAAGGTAGGTTGTACCGGTCGGAAACCCGTAACAAGGGCAGCTAATATTTACGGAATTCTTTATCTGTATTCTCCTCTTTAAGGTGCTGAGTGTGAAGGACCCGGTCAGGAGAAGTGACGAGTCACTTGCTACACAAGTACCCCGAGGCGAAGCCTGACCGAGTACCGGTAACCCGTATTGTAATGCTAGGACAATTACTCGGCCACATGGCCTGCAGGTGCAGCGGCTTGAAGCTCAATACAGATGAGATTTGGGATCTTGACACCATTTAAAATCATTTTAAATTATACAGGATAAACGGGAACTATCACGAGGTGATTCCTGAAATGCAAAGGAATGCTCATATGCACATATGTCTGGTCTAAGTACAGAGTCATTATCTATGTGCGCCCCGATAAACACGGCAAGCTAAGCCGGCTATGACTGGCGCAGATCGCGGGTGCGCGCTCGTGGTTCAGCCGGTGGTAGGCACGCTCCAGGAACTCTTACTTCACACGTGTTTTGTCATTCATATGGCCGTGTATCTGCAAAGCGTAGACGTTAGTGTTGCACGTTTAGTGGGTATTGTGATTACTGTGATTGTGCCGAGATACCAATTCACATTGTGCGAACGTGTGTATATCCATAATTCGTATATGAAAAGCAAAAAATCTTGTTCTGAAACGAGACGAAAATTTCGAATCAAGTTTCCAGGAAGACCTGTGCCTAATGCCAGTACAATTAGGAGGCTCGCTAAACGATTCAAGGAAATAGGCTCCGTAAATAATAAAAGAGTTGACAGACATTCTTTCACCAGAAGATGTCAGGTGTGTGTTACAAGACAGGGAGGACATTTTCAGCACCACCTATGAGCACTGTAAGTACACATTATTGAACATGTTTGGTAAAAGTGTGGAAGTGCGCGTCAACCACCGGCTGAACCGTGTACGCACGCCTGCGATCTGCGCCAGTCAAAGCCGGCTTAACTTGCCGTGTTTATCGGGGTGCACATGGATAATGAACCTGTAGATGGCACTGATGATCGGTGGTTGGAATATTCGTAAACGTGAGGCACTCCATGATGTGGCGTGTAGACGCTTGCATTACATCCCATGGAGCTCACTTTGAACATCTTTTGTAACAACAAAGGAAGGAAGCTTGTAGTTGTACGTGACCATTAATATCGCGATCACGAGTCACGTGACTTACTATTTTACGTGGAATCCGAACCACAGGACGCGATATTCCATTTGGAAAATCTCACATGCCTTGACCGGAAATCGAACCCGGGTCACCTTGGTGAGATGCAAGCAGCTTGAGCACTGCACTACCACGCCCCCTCTTGAGTGTCGTTAGGCTAGAATGATGCAGTTCATCAGTGCCATCTACTTTGGACAGTATGTTTTTCTGGACATATAGGCCTACTATTTAGTGGACCGTCTATAGCGGCACTGATTTGACTAGTGCACGGCAGTAAAATAAGTTTATACATTTTAAGGGGCGGAACAGCGTGGTTATCTTCCTCCTGTAAAAGAAGGAAGGCCAAGAGATAACTCATGGAGAATATCAAAAGAGGACGCTTGTTCATACCAATTAGGATGAATGAACGTGCTGTGCGCCAATCCATCAAGTCGAGAAGAGAAAGGAAACCACAATTGCGATCCCGGAACGAGTTAGGGCCATAATAACACTTCAGTGTTTTGTGGCCAAGAGATGAGTGAGTTTTGTTGTCAGTGAGGTCACTGGGAATCAAAACGTTCAGAGAAGTTGATGACGGGAGTAACGGTAGGCTATGTCTCAATAGGAAGGTATTCGGGAGTGTCTCACCCTACTGGGCCGTTACTTCAACAGATCCAGGGCACAGTCGTTTCCCCGCAGCGTTAACTGACCTGCTCCTCAGCGCCCATCGCGTAATTACCAACAGTCGGTAACCATAGCAACCAGCTTGCTACATGTGGCGGGATTACCCAGCAGCATGGTGGCTGCGGTCATTTACCCGAATATCCAGTGGTTACCATGGCAATATTAGTGTTCATCATTCTAGTTCAGTTTTTGTGGATTGATAGCCTACAATTCCGATAAAAAAGAATGCAACACCACATTTAATGTAGCCTAATTATACGACTGCTTTTTTATTCCTCCCACAGTCAATCAACATAAAACAGTCTGCTAATACGAAGAGGTAATAAGAAGTATTGCAAAAACAATGACGAAAGAACTGGGCATCAGAACCCTCAGAATATGCAATTTACATAAGTTTACAATACACAGAACAAGCGGCCATGTTTGTGCTCGATAACAAGAGTCCATCTTCAGGCTGAATTAGCCAAACGAACATGACATCCTCCCAGGTATATGTTGCTATAAGAACATTTTATTATTATTATTATTATTATTCAAAAGTTTGATGCATTTCAGTCGGTCAACACGATTGTACCCAAATGAGATGGGTTATTCCCTAATCCTAAAACAAAACAAAACAAAACAAAACATGAGATTAATAAATACACTTGGATGACCAGTCTCGATCGTCATGTAATTTTTTTTCAGGATTAGGTGAATAACACATCTCATTTGCGTACAATCGTGTTCACCGACTGAAAAGCATCAAACTTTTGTTTACTAAGGCAACACTGAAAAATTGCTTCCTTAACTACTGCGGCATTTAGAATTGCCAGGGTGCCGGAATTTTACCCTGAAGGGGAACTTAAACGTGCCATTGAATACTGACACGGCTTTCTCGTATTTGCGGACCCTCAAATGCCAACTGACTGCTCCAGGATTCAATCCTGCAACCTTGGTCACAGCAGGCGAGACGCTGAGCCACGTAGTCTATTATTAAAAGTTAGCAATACATTACGTTTATCGGTTGCAAGATAGTTGTTCAACGAGGTCGGGGATGAGATGCGATGAAAGTCTAAGGACGGCGGACGGTGGGGCTGGATCCCACGTCTACCGAGTACGCAGAGAGCTTGGCCCCATGGTTAAGCGCTGCGCATTAGCGAGCGCGGATATTGCTGTCGGTCTACGATATAAGATGTGTTCAAAAAGTAACGAGCCGGAGGCTGTAATGCGCAAACCGGTGACGACATCGACTAATCGTGGAGTGTGTAACGAGGTGTGGTTCCAACCAGAGCGTGGAAGGTCACACAGCCCGTCGCTAGAGGGCACGCATGCACTTCACGTGACGATACAAAGCGAGCAGCAGCATGCATCAATCGTCCAACGCTGCCAGTCGCATTGCAAACAGTGACTTGGTGGCATCAAACGAAGAGCAAAGAGATGTTGTTCGGTTTCTGACAGTGGAAGGCGTAGAGTAGGGGGAACGGACATTCATCGCCGAATGTCACAAGTGTACGGCGAACACTGCATGTCCCTTGCAAGGGTCAAGGCGTGGCACAAGCGCTTCAGGGAAGGACGGGTGTCGTTAGCCGATGATGCCCAGTCTGGGGCACCCCACTGCATTACCGATGACAACGTCCAGCTGGTTGATACACGCATTACCCAGGACCGCCGAGTGACAGTGAACGCCATAGCCGCCGTGGTCGGAGTGTGCACACCATCATGAAGGAACGACTGCACTTGCGCGAAGTGTGTGCCCAATGGGTGTCCCACAGTCTTCAACCACACCAGGAAGCATGTCGAATGGCATAATGTCTTGGTCTTGATTGGACGATTGATGCATGCTGCTGCTCGCTACGTATCGTCACGTGACGTGCACGCGTGCCCTCTAGCGACGGGCTGTGACCTTCCACGCTCTGGTCTGAACCACACCTCGTTACACACGCCACGATTAGCCGATGTCATCACCGGTTTGCGCATTCCAGCCTCCGGCTCGTTACTTTTTGAACGCACCTTATATTATAGTCTATATTATTGTTGTATGGGAAATTAGCCTGGTTGACTCCGGTGACCCCAATTAATTGGGATAAGCCAAAGAAAGTTTATTATTGTTTTATGGGGCGGAACAGCGAGGTCATCTGCCCCTTAACGACAAACTCGTAGTGTTGGACTAAAAGACACAAAAGTTACTAAAAAACGTTCAAAATGTTGATTTTTTCTTCTAGCTTCTCGAGTGCCATTTCAATTTTAAAAGATCAGCGTTACCAACATACAATTTTAGTGTCAACAAAAAAAAAAAAACGAAAAGATACTCAATTACATTTTTTGTATTTTATGTTCGAGAGTAATCTAGACTCAAACGGTTACGAAGGCAACAAGTTTCTTATTAATGGACCATTACTGTTCATTAATGTTACGTCATAATAACAATAATATACCCATGCTTCGACATTATTTTGTCTGGGTAGCAGAGGATCTGCTCGGGTCCAAGCTGCGAGACCTGAGAAGAATGTGGAACGCGGTCTATGAGAAGTGATGGTGACATGTGATGAGGTTTCCTGGTCCGTGCGTATTAACAGAACCAAATACATTGGTCAGTGACTCACTCACTCACTCATTCGCAACACCACAGTGGTTTGAGCAACGGCCCTGTGTTAGCAGTATTGGAATAGAAAGGAATACCAGATAACACGGCGGGCTGTTGTCAGGCCCTTCTCTTCCCACCTGACCCTTCCCTGTCCCTTCCCCTCACCCCGCAAGTTTACAGTTAATTGTGATGACTGTATAAGTGTGTGTTATCTGTTTTTTTAATTTAAGTACCGCAACTTAGAATTTTTCAAATAGTTCCGACTTGGCCGCCAAACGCCACCGTCAATGACTACTAGGCCTAGTTCAGAACTTAGCTACTAGACGCCACCGCAGTCGGCTCTTGGCAACGAACGTAGCAACCTAAGAGGGTTGTTTACATTCTTAACCTATACAATTTAGTTTAACACAGGTGTAATTAGTGGAAAGTTCTTTAACATGCCATAAATCTATGACATGGGACCGCCGGCTTTACTTCCCCTCCGAAGAAAGGCATACTGAGGGATTTTTAACGCTCTTTAAAATCCGACGGCTTCGGCCGGGTTTGAACCCGCTATCTTGGGCATAGAAGCTCAGCATGCTACCGACTACGCCACCGAACCCGCTTCATGTCATACGTTGTTGGCATGTTAAAGAACCCATTTGAATTCAGTAGGTCGTGTTCATAATGGCAAAATTAATCTCGGGATTTTCCGCCAACACAAAAAGTTCCTCCTTTCTCTACTAGAAAGCGCTGTAGTGCCAAGGAGCGTAGATATCTAACCTCCTTGGCTTTCATAGCGCTCCAAGGAACAACAATATCCGACATGCAAGCTGCCCCCTCGGCGTCAAATAACAAAGCTTGCACCCGGCAACCGAGGCCATACGATATTATTATCTAAGACTTGAAAATGAATGGTAGTTGGAGAGTGACCGCATTGGTGTAAGTGGCTAAACGCACCTGCCCGGACATGTAAGATCCAGGTTCGAATCCCGACTGTCACCATATTTTACAGTCTTATTCTCAACTGATAGTAGAAGGCACTTCACAAAAATTATGTGGCTCCAGTCCTGGCACAGAGACAGAAATCAAGAACAAGAAGTGTTGAGATGAGGGGGTTCTTATTGTATGGCTTGTGATTCTTTAAAATTGCGACATTCTGAACCCTTGCCCGGTTTCGTGGTTATAGTTTGTTTCAAAGTGGCCCGGGTTCGATCCACGTCCGAGTCATTCATTTTAACTTCGTATGATTAATTGCTTCCGTGACATGCTGAACTGCTGTGCCCAAGATCGCGGGTTCAAACGCGGCCGAAGTCATTGGATTTTTAAGAGCGTTTAAATCCTGCAGTATGCCTTCCTTCGGAGGGGAAGTAAAGCCGGCGGTCCCATGTCATGTAATAGATCCATCCACTGACTAAACTTGTGTGAAGCTAAATTTCTAGGTTAGATTTCGTTCAAACGCTCTGTCAAAGTTCCAACGTTCACCACTAGATGTCACCGACATCTGGTAGCAAAAGTTGGAACTACGGTACTTGAAATTGAACGGAACTTGTAGCTCACCCCATGGGTGTCCGCTTGAAGCAGCTACTGCCTCTGGTGAGCCAAACATGTCATCGGACGGACACTCCCGGCAATAAAAGCCATACGATAAATAAATAAATAAATAAATAAATAAATAAATAAACAAGTAGTTCCGTGAAGAACTATACAGCCTATTTTCATATATCCTATTTATGTTAACTGCCTCTATCAACATTCAAAATTTCAGTTTGATTGCTGTAATAGATTCGTAGATATTGAGAACCGTCTAAATATTTCGGATGGTCGCCATGTTGGATTTTACATATGTAGGTCCTAGAGTTATGTACTGTTACATGAAAATTATTGTGTACTTGTAGCATTCAAACTTCAATCGCATTATTAGGACACAAAAAGTAACAAGGATATTTTAAAATTTCGCACAGCTGCCATCTTGTGGTTATGGAAACAATTGAAATAAATTAGATGCCAGTGGATTAACATTCGTATAAGGATTTACTGTACCAAGTTTCACTGCACTCGGATGGTTAAATTGCGAGAAACGTCCATGTGAATATATATACTTCACGTCGCCGCCATGTTGGATTTGTGATCACCAGGTTATTTTAAGTCCTATAGGTGAACTTAAGTTCATAGCCCCTATGAACATCAACAAATTCAGTTTGATTGCTATAATAGATTCGTAGATATCCAAAGCCATCTAAATATTTCGGACGGTCGCCATGTTGGATTGTTAAATGTTTAGGCCATAGAGTCATGTACCATTAAAGGAAAATTATTGCTTAGATTCATTATTCAAACTTTCATTTCGATCGCATGAATACAACACAAGAAATAAAAACTTAATTTTAAAATTCGCACAGCCGCCATCTTGAGGTTATGTAAACAATTGAACTAAATTAGATACCAGTGCATTACAATGTGTATAAACATTTCCTGTACCAAATTTCATTGCGTTTGGAACATTAAATCGCGAGATAGGTCTATTTAAAATTTTCATATTCGCTTGGCCGCCATGTTCGTTTTATAGTTAACCAGTTTTGAAAGTCTTATAGATGAACTTCCAGTAGTGCCCTTTATCTCCGTACAAAATTTCAGGGCGATACCGCTAATAGTTTCAGAGATATAGAATGCCGGTGAAATATCTTGCACAGCCGCCATCTTGTGGTTATGTACACAATTGAACGAAGTTAGATGTCGGTGCATTACAATGTGTATAAACATATACTGTACCAACTTTTATTGCGTTTGGTTGGTTATGTCGCCAGAAACGTCTATTTAAATGTCGCAAATTCGCTTGGCCGCCATGTTGGTTTTGTAGTTACCAGTTTTTCAAAAGTCACATAGGTGAACTTGTAGTAGTTCCCTTTATCACAGTAATAAATTCCAGGGTGATATCGGGAATAGTTTCGGAGATATTGAATGCAGGTGAAATATTTCGCACAGCCGCCATGTGGATTGGTGAGACGCAACATAATTTGAAGGGCACGGTCGAGGTCACCCGGAATAGTGCTACGAACTTACCGAGTTCCATTGAAATCGCTCCTGCCGTTTAAAATTTATTAGGGGGGAACACACACACACCTCACACACACACACACACACGGACAAAAGGTGACCTCATAAGCCTATTTTTTTTTTTCAAAATTGAAAATAGGCTAATAAATTGCTTCCGTTCAGGGACTGGATGTTGTTACGTCGACATATCCGAGTAAACATGTATCGCACGCGAGCTTGACCCAGCTCCAAGGTAACGTGATCCCCTCCCCCGAGCGCCACAGAGACGAGTCATCAGCATATGATGGTGTGACGTGTCCCTCCCACAAACACTGGCAAAGCCCCGCAGTCAGCTGTCTGCTATTTGTGTGGAGCACTCGAAAACTCTGGAAATAAACTGGCACAAGAAGAATTATTATGCAGCACGTGTGTTCTACTCACTGCTCTAGCTTCTGGAGTAGACTTTGTTTCTTCTCAATGTGGGGTCTGGAAATATGGAAAACGGTACCGGTAACTAAAAATTAAAACTGAAACGATGTAGTTGTATCAACATGACCATAGTTAGGCCTACGTGGTTGCTTAAAATATTGAAATTATGTGTGAGAAAAATAATGTTTTGCTCTCCGTGTTCCTACCGCCATAACTATTGACTCTCAAATCTGCCTATCTTGATGACTTTATCTGTATCATTCATTGGAATAAATTGCAGAAACTCCTCATGTACTGAATTATCTTTAACGAAACCGACACACAATTAAAGCAACCCGAAGCGATGTGAAGAAGGTTACCGATCGCACACTTCAACCGTAAAACTGATCCATGGCTAGCTTCAACGTTGAAGGAGGAGTCACGCTGCGAATAGAGTGCAGGACATTTACCAAGTAACGAACGTGATCACTTTTTAAATATATACAGGAGTAAGGACGCTTCACTTGTGGTAGCGTAACACACGTGAAAGATGGGACAATATAAAGATTCAAATAAAGAAATGTATATGGTGGGGGTTAAACTCTACCCTCCCCCCCCCCCCCCCCCCCCCATCGGTACGCCACTCTCAAGGACCACTTACTTACAGTACTTTAACAATAATTATCTTGGATCCCCGCGGGCCAGGCCTAAAACATACATCTCAAGAATAAGGCTAGAAAGGACAGTCAACGAATGGTCAAAAAAGGTATAGAGGGAAATGTTTGGAACACAATTTTTGAAAAGATAGTAAAGTAAAATATATTGTTGAAGGTAATTTTAATGTTCTACAACCCTCTTGCCGGCATTTATTTTTGGGTGAATAGTTGAAGAGTTATCCGGTCAAAAAGAGCAAACAATTCGAGGCAAAAATATTTTTACCCAACATTACAGACTGTATAGAGCGGATAACGTGAAAACTATACAAGCTATCGAAAACTGTGACTGAATAAAACTTGTAGCAAATTTAATTAGCTTTCATCTTGTAAAGGGAGGTCATTTCGCTAGAACGCAAAATTTCCGAGATTTAAGCGAAAAATCGGAAGATGAGACCTTGAACCCCCCCCTTGCCCCTCGGCTCAAAGGCTACGGGCGGGGACTTTTGATATGTTCACCTCTTAACTAGTCCAAACAAAGTTACGAAATCAAAAATTCTGTTCCAAACATTTCCTCTATGCCCTTTCGTTGCCTGGACTTAAACTGTCACTCTTGATTTCTCCTTTCCAAATTTGGAGTTTCCTGCAAATTTATTAATGAGCTGCAGACATGGGCACCCGCAAGGAGGGGCCGTGCGCCCTAGCACCCCCTCCAATCCCTCCGCTGGAATACCGAGAATATTTCGATTGTTCATTGTCACGCCAGTTTATTTCAGAAATTGAAGTTACTGATAGTTAAATGATTTAGATGTAGGGATAATTCCTCAGTTTTATTTAACTTAGTAATTTTGGATTATTTGAAAATTCTGTATCTACAGTTATTTAGAAAATCGGCGAACTAGATTAACATTACCATTTTAATAAACTGCTTGATTTTTATTTTTGTCGATACATTGTGAAACAACTACTTTTTACCTGATTTTAAGAGATGAACATTATGACGATGATTCACAAAGAAAACCAAACTTCAATGGACAAAACTCTGAACTAAAAAATACTATTCCTCCCATTCATGCCATAAAGATTATGCACCTAACGGTTTCAGAGCAGCCAAATAAACATGAAAGTCTATGTGGGGGGTTTACGGCTGGATGCCCTTCCTGACGCCAACCTCTTGAGATCAGTTAATAAGAGATGAAATGAATGATGAATAAAACTGAGCAAAGATGTGGAAGGAAGTGGCCGTGGCCTGTCAGAAGGTACTGTCTCAGCATTTGCCTGGAGTTGAAAATGGGGAAATCACGGAAAACTATTTCAAGGACGACCGACGGTGGGGCTCGAATCCACGTCTACCGACTCCACAGAGAACTTAGGTTGGTTGGTTGGTTGGTTCTTAAGTTTAGGGGCTGCGACAACGCGGTCATGTAGCCCCGTGAACTTTGGGTGTGTGTAGACTGTCTGATAACCGGTGTTAATTGTGATGACTGTATTAGTGTGTGTTATCTGTTTTTTAATTTAAGTACAGACTGCAACTTAGAATTTTTCAAATAGTTCCTACCTTTGCCGCCAAGCGCCACCGTCAACGACTACTAGGCCTAGTTCAGAACTTAGCTACTAGACGCCACCGCAGTTGGCTCTTGGCAACGAACGTAGAAACCTAAGAGCGTTGTTTACATTCTTAACCTATCCAATTTAGTTTCACACAGGTGTAATTAGTGGAAAGTTCTTTAACATGCCATAAATCTATGACATGGGACTGCCGGCTTTACTTTCCCACCGAAGGAAGGCATACTGAGGGATTTTTAACGCTCTTAAAAATCCGACGGCTTCGGCCGGATTTGAACCCGCGATCTTGGGCATAGAAGCTCAGCATGCTACCGACTACACCACCGAAGTCGCCACAGAGAACTTAGCCCCATGGCCTATCGCGTCAATACCAACTGATATATGCCATGTAATTACTGATGAATCGCGTTCGTCCCTTCGCTGTGATGAAAGCAAGAATGTTGTTCCACTGCTGGTAACTTATTACCTAAAATTCCAACAAATGCAATATCACTTCATTAAAAAAAAACACACACATTGGCAGGGACTTTTTTTAAATTGATTTCTCAAGAAGTATGGATGGTTGGTTCCTTAGTTTAGGGGCTGCGACTACGTGGTCATGTAGCCCCGTGTACATTAGGTGTGTGTAGAATCTGTCTGATAACCGGTGTTAATTGTGATGGCTCTATTAGTGTGTGTTATGTGTTTTTAATTTCAAGTAGTTCCTACTTTCGCTACGAAATGCTACCGTCCACGACACCTAGCTGTGGACTTGGCTACTACTAGATGCCATCACAACGAGCGCCAGGTGAAGAACGTTGGAACTTAACAGCATTACTCAAACCTAACCTACAAATTTTGCTGCACACAAGTTAAGTTAGCCCAACTGCTATGTATGTCTGCCCCTTATTATTCCCGTTTTCAACGGGGTCGTGATGAGATGCGATGAAAGTCTTTGTGGCGGATGGTTTTTACGGTTACCGTCCACGACACTTAGCTGCGAACTTGCCTACTAAATGCCATCGCAACCAGCACCTGTCGACGAACGTTGGAACTAATAGAGCGTTATCAAATTTACCTACAAATTTTAGCTTCACACAAGTGTAGTTAGTGGAAGGTTCTTTTACATTCCATAAATCTATGACATGGGCGCGCCTGATTCACTTCCCCTCCGAAGGAAGGCACACTAAGGGTCTCAAGAAGTATATAACCTATTTTATGTGGAACCTACTATCATATAAAATTTGAACATTCAGCTCAAAATTATCTAAGTTTCTTGAGCCAATAAAGCCCTTAATTTGTCAGCAAACTGAAAATACTTGAGTGGATGTGGAAAAATAATACTTGACGGTTAATACCGACTGTTTTGTTAACTAATATTGTCTTGTAGAGATTTTAAGGTCCAGTTCGTGGTGTAGCGGCTAGCATTATTGGCTATCGTCTCAGAAGTTCGGGTTCAATTCCTGGATTTGCCAAGGAATTTGATTCTTGTATGAGGGCTGAAACGGGGAACATTCAGCCTCGTGAGGGAAAACTGAGAAAGGATGAGTTCGATTCCCATCTCACAATCAGTCATCCTGGAAGTGAGTTTCAGTGGTTTCCCAGTTTTATTCCAGGGGTATATCGGGATGGTTCCTAACTTACGGCAACGGCTGTCTCTTTACCAATCCTAGTCTCGATTACACACACACACACACACACTAGTACAGACACCCGTTTACCATCTCTTGATGAATGCAGTACATTTTCATTTGTCTGTTGGCACAGGCTAGAGTAAAATGTGGCTTTCCACCGATGTCTCAGTCTCATTCATGGCTGTGATGGAAGCTACTGAGGTATGGGTGGTGCTTAGTAATGACATTCAGGGCACAGTCAGTGCCTGTGGGCGTTGTGAAAGGTTCTGCCCATAGGGTTAGTACAGCTGAACTGACTCAGTGAGGAAAACAATGGCAAAGTACATCATTCCTCACCTTTCCTAGTGCACCTCACTGTAGTGCTGCCTCGGTTTTGTGGGTTTCTACCACATAACCTATGGTGGTGCTTTTTGAGGATCCAACCAGCCTCCAGGCTGACTACCTAACATACACCACAATAACTAGTTTTCAGACGAAATAAACTCAATAGAACGTGGCTGTGGTGATTGTTGTTTAAAGGGGAGAAACTTCTAGGTCATCGGCACCTAATTATATGGAGGCAGCTTACAACACAGTGTGGAGAGAAGGCGTTATCAGTAAACTCCTTAAAGTGATCCCATGCAGGAGTCTGGCTCACCTTATAAACAACATGTTGAGTGACAGAACATTTCGCGCAGTCATGGGAAGTGAAATCAGCAAATCCAGCAAACTAAACAATGGACTTCCACAAGGATCAGTGCTCGCCCCACTTCTGTTCAATGTATACATTTCAGATATACCCCCTACAAATCCAGGAAATTTGGTTATGCAGATGATTGAGCACTTGCCACTAACGACCTATGCTTCGAGGAGATAGAGGAAACGCTGACGAAAGATCTCGCTGTTTTAGGAAACTACTTCCGAAAATGGAGACTCCAACCAAGCATGAGTAAAACAGAAGTTTCTTGTTTTCATTTGAACAACCGAATGGCTTCAAGTGATCTCAAGGTATATTTCGATTACACCCTTCTCCGCCACAATAGACACCCCAAATATCTGAGTGTTACACTCGATAGAACACTGCCGTTCCAAGAACACCTGAGAAAAAGCGCTGCCAAGATTCAGACTCGCAACTACATCATTCGAAAACTATGTGGTACTACTTGGGGTGCAAGTGCAACTACTTTACGTTGCTCTGCTCTTGGCCTGGTTTACTCTACTGCAGAGTATTGTGCCCCTGTCTGGATAAACAGCCCTCATGCGAAGAGAATAGATGTTAAATTAAATGGCACAATGAGAATAATCTCAGGCACGATCAGATCAACTCCTATTCAGTGGCTGCCTGTATTAAGCCATATTCCCCCACCCCACCTCCGCTTTGATGAATTAATACAAGAAGATCCAGATTAATGAAAGACTGCCCATTCATGAGGATATCCACCACCTACATATAGATAGACTGAAGTCAAGATATCCACCTATATGTACGGCGGAGAATCTTGTAATGTGTAATTTCAACCTGACTGAGAAATGGTCTAATGAATGGAGACAATTCGCCCCAGCAGAGTCTTTGGAAATGCCATGCATCACACAGAAAGTACCTGGCTTTGAACAACCTCGGAAAGTATGGTCCAAGCTAAACCGGATCCGAACTAACCATGGTGTGTGTGGAGTTCTGCTATACAAATGGAAGAAAAAGTCATCATCTTGTTGCGACTGCGGTGCGGAGAGGAAAACTGTGAAACACATCACCCAAGAATGCCCACTGAGTCGTTTCAACGGAGATAGAAGTGAACTTTTCCTGGGGATGCCACAAGCGATTAACTATGCAAATAGTGTAAATATTAATTTGTAATTCATGTATACGCCATACGATAAATAAAACAAGAAGTTCCGTGAAGAACTATACAGCCTACTTTTCATGCCAATGATTATTCTACAGTATATGAACCTATCCAGAACAATGACAAAATTAAGTTGGTAATATCGAAATATCAAATTAGTTCAAAATATACCTGGTATAATTTAGCCTAATAGAGCACTACAGTTGGCAGCCCTGGTGACTGAATATATTCCTAGTTCCATCTCTTGAGGTACAGAATACAAAATTAGGTTGAAGTCCAATGGACGTTACATGCAGTTAGACACTGGATCTATCAGCACGCGTAAAAGCATGTTGCCAACAATACCATGCGTGTGCTGGTCAGAAATAATCTGAAATATTATGATATCTTGTTGTGCCAATTTTGGATGAAATCCATTTGTTAGTATAGGAGTTACATGTATTTTAAAATTGGACATATCAGCAGACATAGAATCATGTTGGCAGCACTGCCTTGTATTAATTACTCCAAATTAATCTACAATGTCAAAGTATAGAGCTGTTGGCTTGCATACTTTCTGATATATTGATATTAGGGTAAAAAAATATAGACAGCATTTATTAACAGTTGGCAGCCCTGATTGCTCTTAACAATACTTACAGATATTCTGTTATGGTACACATAGCATATACGAAATTTGGTTGTAATCCAACTGATAGTATAGAAGTTACATGTATTTAAAAATTGGTACTATCAGCAGGATTATAATCATGTTGGTAGAACTGACGTATATAAGTTACTCAAAATTAATCTAAAATGTCAGAATATACGTGTGCATAGTTTAAAGCTGTTGGCTTGCATACTTTCTGATATATTGGTATTTGGATAAAAAATAGAGAGAGCAATTATTAACAATTGGCAGCCATGGTGGCTCTTAAGAATACGCTCAATCATATCTGTTTATGTACAGATATTACATACACAATTTGGTTGAAATACAATTGATAGTGTAGAAGTTATATGCATTTAAACATTGGACCTATCAGAAGGCTTAAAATTATTTTGGCAACACTGTCATTGTTGGCCTCCTGAAAATTAAACTAAAATAGTATTATCTGCATGTGCATCAATTTTGGAATAGCTCCCATGCATACCTTGCGAGATATCCAACATGGAGCTCAAATTTCTAGTGCGGTTTTTCAGCAGTTGGTAGCACTGACATCATTTTCAAATATGGACGTGAGATATTCCCGTGCACATCTTTACTCATACTAAATTTGGTTTTGATTGCTGCAGCCGTTTAGGAGTTGATAGGGGGGGGGGGACACAAACACAGCCAGACAGACAGACAGACAGACACACATTTTCCCGGATCGATCTCATAAGTCTACTTTTTCCTCATTTTTGCAAAATGTGAAAAGTAGGCTAATAATATATGGAGGACTGTGATCATGAAAATGTTAACTAGTAGGCACTGCTAATTACTAGAAGAAACGAATAAAAAAAAGGAATAAGGAAAATAAAATATAACGGAAAGAGATACTCTCAATCCTCGAAGGATGAGGGGAAGGGACAGAGGAGAGGGTTGACACCAAAGTTGCTGGGAAAAAATCACGGGGGCGGGGACTGAACCCAGCTCAGGATTCCCCGAACTCACAAGCCGCACCCTGGGCCTCGTACAGTAGGCAGGTGACACGACTCCTCGGAGAAAGGGTCAATTAAGGCAAGAAAATGAAAGACTCCCTGAAGGCTGGTTTGCACCTCCAAAGAGATGTTCCTGAGTTAGGGTGATCAGTTCCTTTCGTTCCTCCTTCCCTTTCCCCACCAACAACGTGTGGTCCCCAGAACCGGTTACCCATCCAAGTTCTGACCATGCTTAACTTCAGAGATCTTACGGGATCCGGTGTTCCAATATGGCCAAGCCATTGACCTCCCTAAGACTCAGATAACCTAATACCGTCGTGGTCCGAAGAGAAGAAAAATTGACCAAGGGAAGTCGACAGAAAATATGAAATAGAGGAGCCCGACACAAGTAGCCTAAGTGGAAGTAATGCCGAACTCAGCTGGGGTCCCGTGGTGGCTTATGCACGTCACACTAGTTGTGAGCCCTTGCATTAGCGTTAATAATAATAACTCAAATGCCAACCTGTTGTAACGGGATTCGATCCCACAAACATGGTCGCAGAGGGCGAAGAGTTTTACCAAGAACACCATGCAGTTGGCGTAACGTTTGAGTAATGTTTACATTTAGAGACTATCAAAGGATTGCTTTCATCAATTCGTGTCAAAAAGTTGTAACGCTCATCCGGTTTCCACAAGTGATGCAAAACTAAATTGTATATGTGTATTCACTTCCTGAGTGTCTCGTCACACATCCGCCGCTTTGCATTAAGCTGGTAGAACGCCAAGCTGCATCATGGTGAGTTATTACCTGGCAGGACGGTGCAGACTTCATAAGCTGCCAGATGTTAGGGCTCTTACTGCCACATTAGTCGCAAGATGTTAGAGTAAGACCTGTGACATGGAGTGACGTCACGGTGTTCCTATCGCACTACCTCTGAATCAGCCTCAATTGCAAATACACACACTATAGTGCGTCTCTACCTTAAAAGACAGTACGCATTAAAAGGAGCCAGATCTGCTGCATATACCAAGTTCTGCAAGGCCGGGAACATGATGTAACATAACTCGTACACAGGCGTGATTTACGCAAAACTCGGGAAATGTCCAAAATATTTGTTGTGTATAACTGTACCTCATGCCTTGAAGCGAACAACGGTACAATATTTAGATATGATACACCGAAGTTCAGAGCGCGATTTTAATGCACACATTATAATAATTTATAATTTTCAATTATTCATGAATATGATAATATTATAATATTACATTTTCTCGAATCATAGGTTATAATAAATTATAATATGACATTTAATAATTATTTTTTTAAGTCGTTTACCCTCCAGGTTGGTGGAACCCACGGACTCAGCGAGGGAACTCACCACTACCGCCTCTACGGGCAGTGTCCTAGAGCTGGGAACATCGAATCGGAAGGGATACAACTGGTGAGGTGGGATTGGCACCTCGCCCAGGCGGCCTCACCTGCAAAGCGAACAGGGGCCTCATGAGGGAAGGTAAGGGATGGTGAGGATGGATAGGCAAGGAAGAGGGAAGGAGGCAGCCGTGGCCTTGAAGAAGGTACCATCCCGGCATTTGCCCGAAGACGAAGTGGGAAACCACGGAAAACCACTTCGAGGATGGCTGGGGGGGAATCAAACCCCCTCTACTCATTTGGGCCACCCGAGGCTGAGTAGACCCCGTTCCAGTCCTCGTACCACTTTTCAAATTTCGTGGCAGAGCCGGGAATCGAACCCAGGACCTCCGTGGCGGCAGCTAACCATGCTGACCGCTACGCTACGGAGGCGACACATTTAATAATAATAATGATTATAATAATAAAAAATAATAATAATAATTTATATTGTGGTCCACGTAATTTACCCAATTTTGTGTGGTCAAGTGGTGGTATGGAGCCGAAATTAAATTATTCATCTATTGTTTCTTGAATGAGATGTTGTTGAATTTTATATAGGCTAGTTCTTTACTTGCGCCCATACCATTTCGATGGGATTAAGTTCACTCTATAGTGCGTCTCTACATTAAAAGACAGTATGGAATTATATGTAGTATTTGCCTCTCACGGGCAAGCCTCCGTGGCTTAGGCGGCAGAACGCCAGCCTCTCACCGCTGGATCCGTGGTTCAAATCCCGGTCACTCCATGTGAGATCTGTGCTGGACAAAACGGAGGCAGACAGGTTTTTCTCCGGGTACTCCGGTTTTCCCTGTAAAAATTTCATTCCAGCAATACTCTCCCCTATCATTTCATTTCATCTGTCATTCATTTCAACATTGCCCCAGAGGATTGCGCCAGGCCTCGGCAGCCGGCACAGTTCATATCCTCGCCGCTAGATGGGGGCTTCATTCATTCCATTCCATTTGCCTCTCACTCGCACGGACATCACAGTGACACATGTTATCAGACAAATTCTACACAAACACCCAAGTACATGGGGCTATATGAAAACGATGTTGCAAAGCCTCTAAAGACCAATAACAACCACAAACAGTCTTTACAACACAAACTAGAGTAAAACCCGCCTAAACCGGAACACAATCGTTCCGGATTTATGTTTCCGTTTTCTCAGGTTTCCATTTTACAAAGGGTTCAGTTTTAATCAGACAAAATACACTACAAATAAATATTTTATTATCGCATACGATTACTATGAAAAATAAAAAAACTTTCTCCCGCTTTAAACAACACAAAATGGCGGCTTCGGTGGCGTAGTCGGTAGCATGCTGAGCTTCTATGCCCAAGATAGCGGGTTCAAACCTGGCCGAAGCCGTCGGATTTTTTAAGAGCGTTAAAATCCCTCAGTATGCCTTCCTTCGGAGGGGAAGTAAAGCCGGCGGTCCCATGTCATAGATTTATGGCATGTAAAAGAACCTTCCGCTAATTACACCTGTGTGAAGCTAAATTGTATAGGTTAAGAATGTAAATAACGCTCTTAAGTTCCTACGTTCGTTGCCAAGAGCCGACTGCGGTGGCGTCTAGTAGCTAAGTTCTGAACTAGGCCTAGTAGTCGTTGACGGTGGTGTTTGGTGGCAAAAGTAGGAACTATTTGAAAAATTCAAAGTTGCAGTCCTTACTTGAATTAAAAAACAGATACACACACTAATACAGTCATCACAATTAACACGGGTTATCAGACAGATTCTACACACACCCATAGTACACGGGACTACATGACCGCGTTTTCGCAGCCCCTAAACTGAGAAACCAACCAACCAAACAACACAATGAATTCTTTAGCCGGACGTTTGATATTTTTGTGTTCTTGAATAACTTTAATTTTCTCCTCCAGTGTAAGTGTCTTATGTTGAGAAGTCATTGTCAGTGAATTACAGTAGGTAAATAAATGCAGTGCACAGTAGAAAGAACACCTTTAGAGATCACTCCAGTTCACTGTTTACTTCTACTCGCACTTCAACTCTCGTTTGTCAGAAGGATACTGTGTGTATTACAAGAGGGTTGGAGAAAGTAATGGTACAAATGTTGTCAAATGTAGCATTCGTACCCGCTCCATCCTTTAGGAAAAATTAGAGTTAATGTTACCCAGGACTTTGGTGCAAGTACAGTCCCACTCAAAATTTAGTACATATCTTTGTATTATGGATAAGATAATCCGTCTTTACGCCTACAGTTCCGGAATTTCTTTCCGTTTCCGCATTAGGCAATTTTCCGGTTTACAGCGTCATTTTACGTAGGAAATACCTCCGTTCTGAATTTTGTTTTGCGTTTGTCCAGGGTTTTCTCGTGTTCTTCAATAACTTTAATTTTCTCCCCCAGTGTAAGTGTAAGTTTAGGTAGCATTTACTGTATTAGCTGTATTAGCTCATGCCATTAGGTCAAGGAGCGCGCTTCCTCAATGCCCTCCTATGCCTTAAGGACATAGTGTACCGGACCGGCCAGCATGAGAAAGAAGTACCCAGTGGATCGTGGCTAATTCGAACTTCTATAGTTCGAAATCTTCTTTAAATCGATTTTTTCTCTTGGTCCCTAGCATTGTATATACAATCAATGCTAAAAAATCGTGGTTAATTCGAATTATATTTTGGATAATTCGAAGTTTTTAGTGTAAAAAGCCGATCGGAAGCCAAACAGTCGAGACAGTTGGGTCAGTTCCCGAAAAACCTGTTTCGAGTACTGCCCAAGCAACAAACCACATCACAGAACTTACACGTTTTCTTTTAAATTAGAAATGATGTAAGTGGTTCAGTTTTCCATTCCTTAAATTTGTTAGATTCTTTTGTGATGGCTGAGAGACTTAATTGTAGGAAACAGGTAAAAATCTCAAACTATTTTGAAAAACAGTAGAGTTCTCTGAGACTTAACTAGATTGCTGGATTATTACTGTCGTTAAATAGGTGAATAGTACATTTTGGTTTTATTTTTCATTTGACACTTTTGAGGTTATTCACGATACAGTCATTATAAAGTACCGTTGTCTGTTAATCCGCTTTGTTGAACGGAAATCATTATGTAAACGTAATACAATATATTTTCTCTACCCTCTTCAAAGAACTATCTTAATTCGAATTTTTGGATAATTCGAATTGTTTTTACCGGTCCCTTGAGGTTCGAATTATCCAAGTTCCACTGTATTACAACTATAATAATAACCCCTGGCACTACAGCCCATGAAGGGCCTAGGCCTACCAAGCGACCGCTGCCCAACCATTTGGCCTGCAGATATTGGGGAAACGCGTGGTGAGTGCATCGGATCCCCTCGGCCGTTGCCTCACTGTCTGTCAGCTACTCAATTGTCCTCACGAGGCTGAGTGCACCACGTTCCAGCCCTCACGTCAGTTTCTAAAATCCCTGACGGAGCCGGGAATCGAACTCGGGGCATCCGGTTGAGAGGCAGGCGCCCTACCCCAACACCACGGAGCCGGCCTTTATTACAACTACAGTAGGAATTTCTTAATTGGCCTGTTGATGGAAGCGTACGAGTTTGGTTTCAACGCGTGGACTCCGTTATTTTTACAGATTTATGACATGTTACAATCAGTAAACACTGTGTTCTACTCAGTTTCTTGGAATAGTGGTACAGTATGTCCCCCAGACCGACCTCTGTGGTTAGCATCTTTGCCGCTAACGGTACATCCTCACATCCTCCTACACCCGCTCCCTCCTCGTGAGCAGTTATACCGTCCAATGTTACTAAATGATGATATGTGCGTGTTTTTCAAAATTCACAACAACTATTTAAGGAAACGTCAGATCAGATTAAAACTTCATATACGCGTTAACAATAAGTTCCTTTAAGATAATTAGAGTTTCGTTACGATCAGATCAATATTTTTAACGTAATGATCCTTGTAAGTGAGCGCTCCGTGAACTTGGTAAGAAACACCGGTACTTTTTTGTGTGTTCAATCTGCTATAAAATTTTAACGAGATACAATGCAATTATTTACTCTATATCGCTAAACGACAAATAAAACAAGGACAATTTTGGTGTAGGTTGTTCTTATGTAAGACTAAGGGTAAAGGTTTTATTGACCTCTAAACTCGAGTATCTATACTTATATCCCCGACTAGTAGAGCCCTGCGCGGATCAACAAAACGTTATCCGCATCCGCCCCACATCCACACGACTGTTATCCGCATCCGCACGAATATTATCCGCATTCGCCCCGCATCCGCACGTCTGTTATCCGAATCCGCCCCGCATCCGCACGTCTGTTATGCGCATCCGCCCCGCATCCGCACGTCTGTTACCCGAATCCGCAGACATAACAATAATATTTGTAATTTATTTGATAAAGCGCCCTTGTGCCTCCGTGGCTTAGGCGGCAGCATGCCGGCCTCTCACCGCTGGGTCCGTGATTCAAATCCCGGTCACTCCATGTGAGATCTGTGCTGGACAAAACGGAGGCAGACAGGTTTTTCTCCGGGTACTCCGGGTTTCCCTGTCAATAATTTCATTCCAGCAACACTCTCCACGATCATTTCATTTCATCATTGCCTCAGAGGAGTGCGTCAGGCCTCGGCAGCTGGCACAGTTCATATCCTCGCCGCTAGATGGGGGCTTCATTCATGCCATTCCTAACCCGCTCGGTCGACTGGAAGCTGGCTGTGGATTTTCATTTCATTAGATAAAGCATAACGTATTAAAGCAACACGTTTTTGACATTGGAGGAGAAAGTCGCTCCCTTAGGCTTTGTATGCCATTTGCTATGTTTAAAATGAATGTTACACAGCCAGAATTGCAACCCTTTTCCAATTCGGAGTGTTAATTATGCTTAAAGACATAATTTGAATGTGATTAGCTTAAATCATCATCTCACATTTGTCATGGAGAAAAAAATACGGGAAAATTATGATAGGCCTATGTTATAAACATCCGGGTCCTAGTAATGATATTCAACAAGTCCGGATTGTAATCTTAAAAACTATCCGCAAATTTCCTCCAAACATTATCCGCAGCTTATCCGCTATCCGCACAGCCATGCAAACTATATCCGCAAGGCGAAAAATTTTGCGGATATCCGCGAGTTTATCCGTGGATATCCGCATCCGCGCAGGGCTTTACCCATATCATTCCCATCTCTATCGGGTTAAAATGAGGTGAACGAAAAGGAAGGAAACTTGAAGTTTTACGTGACCGTTAATCTCGCGATCATGAGACACGGGACCTCCTTTTTACGTGGAATCCGAACCACAAGACATGACATTTTACTTCGAAAATCTCACATGCATTGACCGGGAATCGAACCTGTCTTCCTTGGTGAGAGGCAAGCAGCTTGACCATTGGCCCACCACGCCCCTTGGAATGAGGTGAAATGAGTCTTAATGTGTTTACGCTAACTTCATCGAAGAGGCATCGCACAAGGAGTTGGAAGGAAGCGGTGGTGACCTATAAGAATTGAAAATATGGAACTACGGAATTTGGGGCGTGGTGGCGCAGTGGTCAAGCTGTTTGCCTCTCACCAAGGTGGACTGGGTTCGATTCCTACCATCCTTTTCTTCTCTTTATTAGCACTCGCCAGAAACATCTCACCTCTCCCACTCGTCTTAATACCTCTTCATTTGTTACCCTATCTACCCATCTGATCTTCATCATTCTCATGTTTTAGATGCTTAAGTTGGTAGGCTAACGAAGGGGTCCTATGTAGCCCCAAAATATGTACCTTTAAATTAAATATATTTTGGTAAAATATTTCTGTATTGTATTGTCTAAAATTAATAAAACTTTCTCTAGCAATTCAACACTGTCAGTACGAAACCACTAAACGATAGTGTCTACCATGATTCCTAACCTTACCTAACCTCAAGTAGATGAACAAACAGACAGACGGACAGACAGACAGACAAAAACATTAATGTTGTGCGCATATGTAATGAAGCCGTCTGGAACACGCAAAGCTAAGGAGAAATTGGCAAATAATGGACTTGATTTTTATTGTAGAGTACGAGTGTTATAGATTAGGCATGACACTTTTCTTAAGCCAATAGACCATCTTATTCTCAAGCATTTTACTGTCATGCCACAGTTTTTTTTAATGCTGTTCGATGCCATTTAAGAGCGTTTTACGAGAGACAGCTTCGTTTCAGTAGGTTTAATGGAACATTAAAAAATATCATCTCAAGGGGTCATCCATAATATATGTTCGCTCAAACGGGGACAGATGTGGGGGTCCGTACAAGAATGTGGACAAATGTGTAGGTTAATTTAGGGGAGGTGGGGGGAGGGGTTCTATACGAAAATATGTCCGTTCGTCAGTTTTTTTAAGTTATTATCCTATTTGAAAAATCCAAATTGATAATACTTTTTTGTACTTTCCATATGCGTTTTCAATAAAATACGTTTTTTAGGTTGATTTGAGGAAGGGGAAAATCATCCTGTATAGCATTCTAGCGATTTCAGAATATATTTCCTGCTTCTGGCGCTGGGGCTGTGGAGTGGATTTTTTCCATGCGCTGAGTTGCGCAATACATTAAACAAGGTGTGGGGTAATTTATTTGAACGTTCACTAGGGGTGGGGGTACAGACGAGGTCAAATTATTAGAATTGAAATAAAATTTCCCAGTTCATTAACAATTTGTAACTCTAATTAAGATCGTAACCGGCGTTTTCATAAATTTAAGTCAATGATGAGAGTGGAATTTCTATATTTTGAGCTATATACTATTTTATTCAATTTTGTTGAACCGAACGGGTCTTTTCCATTCCCATTGTTTTGTGAAAAAGTATCACATCGAAACATATTTATTAATTCTGAATGAAACATCACTCATTTCTTTTTCACTTTTATTTTCTAGATAATGCTACACCCTCAGGGGCTCACGGCTGGTGAGTTCGGGGGTTGGCGACCCCGAGGGATTCCTGAGCTGGGTCCGTTTTCCCCTTTTGTCCCTTACCTTTGGGGAGGACCCTCTCCTCTTTCACTTACCTATCTGCCTTTCATGGCTCTCCTTCCTTCCAAGTCCCTCAATCCGCATTCTTCGAGGGTTGAGGGCACTTATTTTCATCCTGTCCTTTATTTGCCTTATTCTCCTTTAGTTTTCCATTACTTCTTCTAGTATGTAGGTAAGTAGTTAGTTTTAGTTTTAAGTTTGCATTTCATTTTCATCTTCACTTTTCACCCAAACCATCAGGGGCCGATAACCTAGATGTAGCGGCTTCGGTGGCGTAGTCGGTAGCATGCTGAACTGCTGTGCCCAAGATAGCGGGTTCAAACCCGGCCGAAGTCGTCGGATTTTTAAGAGCGTTAAAATCCTTCAGTATGCCTTCCTTCGGAGGGGAAGTAAAGCCGGCGGTCCCATGTCATAGATTTATGGCATGTAAAAGATCCTTTCACAGACTAAACTTGTGTAAAGCAAAATTGTTAGGTTAGATTTCGTCAGAACGCTCTATCAAAAGTTCCAACGTTCACCACTAGGTATTATTGATATCTGGTGGCGAAAGTTGGAACTACATGAAATTGAACAGAACTTGTAGCTCACCCTTTAGGGTGTCCGCTGGAAGCAGCTACAGACTCAGGCGAGCCGAACATGTCCTCGGACACTCTTGGCACTAAAAGCCATACGATAAATAAATAAATAAATAAATAAATAAATAAATAAATAAATAAACCTAGATGTTAGGCCCCTTAGAACTACAATCATCATCATCATCACTTTCATTTTGATAATATGAGATTTTTATATTTTATTTTATATTCTGGGGGACATTAACAATTGAAATTACTAACCCTGGTCTCTACTGCGCCAGATTATGTAAATATGTGTTTTTATTTATTGTTCATTTAAAAATTTAAAAATGTTCGACAGCGTATGAGCAATCTTCAACTGTCACCAAAGCGCACACACCGAGGCGCACATATTGTTGCCAACATGTGGGGATACAAAATGCATTACACGTCTTATTAAGGACTATTGATGCGTGACTCACTGTGCTTGACAAAAACCAGGGGCGTATATATGGCTAACCCTAACAACTATAGGCCTAGACAAAAGCCATTGGTCTGGATTCAAGAAATGTTACAGTGGTACTGTAATATGGGATTGGTAATACTGTAGACGATAATACACGCGCATAATGGCGGGAACAGCTGGAATTTTACTATATAAGACGTGACCTAATAAGGGATGGCGGGTGGGTAAACATCTATTACTAAATCATTTCCTGATTTATTTTCAATCATCAGAAAAGGTATTTTGGATACTTTCAGTACCGTACTTCAGAAAATTTTATCGTACGAGTGATCTCTCATTCAGTGTTACTCAAACGCAATTATATAAGATGTTTTAATATCTAGGCAACAGTGAGTACGTAAATTACAATTCAATAACATTGATAATTGTGAGCAATAATGTGGCGCTTCCTAATTAATTGATTTGTTTTTATTTATTTCCAACGTGTTTGGTTCGAATACACCCTAAATATTATTAAAAAGTTTCAAAGAACACATTTACTTCAAATTATACTGGTATGAAAATGAATCGTTAACAGATTGCTTCAGAATTAATTTCTCCATCCGGAGAACTAATATAGCACAATATTCGAATAATATTCCACGTGTGTATTAAGATTATATTGTTACGCCGTGTTACAATGGCCGAGGGGGTTAAATTTTATGGCATTTTTGCGAACGTATTTTATTAGTGACCCCCATGCAGGCCGGTATTTTGAAAACCCCCATAGGCACCCCATACAATTTTCCCCCTCCTGACCCATCTGCCAACCTACAGAGCTGAAATTTGCTATGTTGGTAGAACGTTGGTAGCGACCGGTCGAAAACATACGAAATGTAAAAAAATTGCATTTGGGAATATATTAAAGGGGCTCAATATAGCAAAAATGAATCAAAATTTACATTTTAAGACCTACGATCTTGATATCCATTATATACATGCATTGTGAGGCTCTGGTTAATAATTAGTTGACAGAATGGACCTATTGTAATGCATAAGGGAGAATTGACGTTTTTAGATTTTTGGCCGGAAATTTTCTAAGTTATCAATCTGTTTGAGCCGAATGAATGTTCAGATTTGCGCATTTTTGGAATACTTTTATTACGGTACCCCCATAGGACCGTCCCCTAACGGTAGGCAACCCATACAATTTTCCCCTCTCCAGACCCATCCGCCAGATCCGCGAAATTTCTATCAACGGGCAACAAAATATGAAATACAATGATAGACAACAACTATCTCCATTATGATACGACGCGTGAGATTACAATAAGTTATATTATCAGAAATCAAATATCGTGTTGGGAGCCATTTTTCAGTGTTGCATTAGTAATCGAAATTTAATGTTTTTCCGTCGGTCAACATGATTGTAACCAGTGAATGGGTGGTTCCCTAATCCAGATAAAAATTTATATGAGATTAATAAAAACACTTGGAACACCAGGCATCCTAGGTAGCAGCAACGAGGGAAAGGACCACACATCGCTCAAACAGCTGTTCACAATCCACAACAACCTGACCATTTAATAACACTCACATAATCACACTAAACAAGCAAACTTGAAGGTCAATCACCACTGTCAATATCTTAACACAAAAATCACATATCTTGACTAGCTGTGCTAATTTAATCACTGCTGCAACTAAATAAGTATAACTTATATATTGTAAATATCATAGCATAGCTGATTCTTGTTGACGTAGATTTAATAGCCTAATAAGTGTAAATCTGAAGATGATCGCTTGACGATTGAAACTGGTCATCCAAGTGTTTTTATTAATCTAATGTGATTTCTTTTCAGGATGACGGAACCACCCATTACAATTGGGTACAATCGTGTTGACCGACTGAAAAACATTAAATTTCGATATGAAATCAAGTAATGGCATTGACGACAGTAACGTCGCATCGTAGTGTAGCTAATGATGTCTCAGATATGATACTTTTAAACCTCTATAGAAAAGTACATGTTTTTTTAACGTTGAATAATGCTGCTACCTGGTGGATCATATATCAAGTGCTGGTTTATGTATGGCGCATGCGTCAATTCACTGCCCAAATTTGGCCCGCCATTTTAGAACTTAAAATCAAAACATTCGTAGGCAATCAACACAATACATATCTCTGAACTTAAATGAATCATCACTGCTCTTCATCTAGACTTCTTAGGTATACAATGTGGCCTACTTGTCAATATTTCTCGCGAACATAGTCAACGTTCAACGCCGTTAATCAAAACATTGTGCCATGTGGATTTATTGACCGGTACCATACTACTACGAAGCTTCGAATTTGAAGTGTAACGTAGATTCATATAGATCTGATGAACATTTTGTAATGTATATAAAAGTTGTACATTGTTAAGGTACATATTATGCTATTTCAGCAAATGACTCACTAGATCAGTGCCATAATATAGTATACTAAACCTTCCAGAGTTTCACTGAATACCACAAGTTGAGTTTTGATAGCTTTGCGAGCAGTTATTTACAGTAAGAACAAAAGTGAACAGTTCTTAATCTCTTTTCACTGTTTTCAAACAACACCTAGAAATAAATTAATAAATATACCTTAACCGTGAATTAGACAGAACTCCGGCAAATTTGAGACCTCCACCGTTCGGAGGTTTGAGGTCATTCAGAGCTTAATACACTCGCGCAATCCAGGAAAATGCTGTGATGGTACCTTATTTTAAGTAATGGGGAACCAGTCCCAGTCCTAGTGTTAATTGATTAAGAAGTTAAACAGATTACTATTAATGTCACAATAATACAGTTTACACATGTGCACAGGGCTGATGACCGCTACCTACCTCGAGTCCCGCAAGACGCTGCAGTCCACCACAACAGCTGGCTGTTCGATGTTCAACTGAGTGGAGCTCGGACTACCAGCCGGACGAGACCGGGTCGCGTTACGCGCTCTGACGTGACATTCCTCTGGCCGCGCTGGGGATACACCTTGGCATGCTGGCCACTTGATTCGGGGTCAATCCGCACTGAATGAGCCTCGCTTCTTCCCGCCATGTACTGTCTACTTCCTCGTAAGGTGGTAAGGTTTGTGCCTTATTAGTTGGCACCGAATTCCACTTCTGGGTGGAGGGTGCCAACGTGCCGACATGCCTCGTCCTGATGTTATCATCAAAGTCTCACTTGGAACCATCAACGGACACGAACTGTCCCTATTCAGTATTACTGTAGATCTATCTCACTTATATCCTTGCCGTCCAGTAGCGTTGGCAAGATATTATTTTTAGCCTATTTTCAATTTTGAAAAAATAGGCTTATGAGATCACCTTTTGTCCGTGTGTGTGTGCGTGTGTGTGTGTGTGTGTGTGTGTGTGATTCGTGTGTGTGTCCCCCCCCCCCCCTAATAAAATCTAAACGGCAGGAGCGATTTCAATGAAACTCGGAAAGTTCATAGCACTATTCCCGGCGACCTCGACCGTGCCCTTCAAATTTTGTTACGACTCACCAATCCAACATGGCGGCTGTGCGAAATATTTCACCAGCATTCAATATCTCCGAAACTATTACCGATATTACCCTGACATTTTCTATGGTGATAGAGGGAACTACTATAAGTTCACTTATGTGACTTTTGAAAACCTGGTAACTACAAAACCAACATGGCGGCCAAGCGAATTTGCGACTTTTAAATAGACGTTTCTCGCGATTTGACCAACCAAACGCAATGAAACTTGGTACAGTATATGTTTATATACATTGTAATGCACCGACATCTAACTTCGTTCAATTGTTTACATAATCACAAGATGGCGGATGTGCGAAATATTTCACCGGCATTCTATATCTCTGAAACTATTAGCGGTATCTCCCTAAAATTTTGTACGGAGATAAAGGACACTACTGGAAGTCCATCTATAAGATTTTAAAAAACCGGTTAACTACAAAACGAACATGGCGGCCAAGCGAATTTGAACATTTTAAATAGACCTTTCTCGCGATTTAATGTTCCAAGCGCACTGAAACCTGGTACAGGAAATATTTATACACATTGTAATCCACTGGTATCTAATTTAGTTCAATTGTTTACATAACCTCAAGATGGCGGCAGTGCGAATTTTAAAATTAAGTTTTTATTTCTTGTGATGTAGTCATGCGATCGAAGTGAAAGTTTGAATAATGAACCTACGCAATAATTTTCCTTTAATGGCACATGACTCTATGGCCTATACATTTAACAATCCAACATGGCGACCATCCGAAATATTTAGACGATACTGAATATCTACGAATCTATTTTAGCAATCAAACTAAATTTTTTAATGTTCATAGGGGCTATGAACTTAAGTTCACCTATAGGACTTTAAATAACCTGGTGATCACAAATCCAACATGGCGGTGACGCGAATTATAAATATTCACATGGACGTTTCTCGCAATTTAACCATCCGCGTGGAGTGAAACTTGGTACAGTTAATCTTTATCCGAATGTTAATCCACTGGCATCTAATTTATTTCAATTGTTTCCATAACCTCAAGATGGCAGCTGTGAATTTTTTTTTAATGTCCTTGTTTTTTCTTGTGTCCTAATTATGCGATTGAAGTTTGAATACTACACGTTCACAATAATCTGCATGTAACAGTACATAACTCTAGGACCTACATATATAAAATCCAACATGGCGACCATCCGAAATATTTAGTCGGTTCTCAATATCTACGAATCTATTACAGCAATCAAACTGAAATTGTGTATGTTGATAGTGGCAATTATCATAAGTAGGATATATGAAAATAGGCTGTATAGTTGTTCACGGAACTACTTGTTATCTTTTGGGCACGCGGGGTGGGTAATGACTAATGATATACAGGGGGCTGAGATTCAATGTTTAACCGCTGGTTCTACAATAGTATATTTATTTAAGTATTTATTTATGAAACGGTACTTATGTATGTATGTATTTATTTATTTATTTATTTATTTACTGGCAACCCGCCTCGGCTTCGCACGGGAACAGTTATGAATGCATTACGTGATAAGCGCTTTTCATTCGATGTCAATGAACTACGACCTAGGCCGATATCCGGTTTACGTCTCGGCATGATGGGTTAAAATCACAGACTGGACTATTAATTATATTATCATGGAGATGCATGTGCAACGAATTCTTGTCAGACGTAATATTAGACTGGCGAGGTGCATGAAAAACAAATCCCCCTTCCATCCAATCTTACAGTAACTTGACTGTGTATTTTGCTGAACGAAAAGTTCACAGGGGAAATGAAGAAAAGCCGAGTTGCACTTCCAAGGAAACTCCAAACACAACCACTCTTCTCTGATGTCTTAACTCAACATGACTCGACGGTTTGCTTCTGGCTGTATCTGGGGCAATAGGCTCGCCCGGTAGCTAGGCTGTAACTGGGGTGATAGGCTCGCCCTTAGCTAGCTCGTAAACTGTTGCCTCAGTAATTGAATGGAGATTGTTGGAAGAAATGAAAACGTAAAAACACTTATAGTGGGCGATGTATTGAAGATAGAGATATTCTCGCGGACTTTTTGATGTATAACATCTTTACACTCGGTTGCTGGATATTTTTGTGGGAGTGATTTTGGAAAATGGGACGGAAGTGTGTTAGACGCACTGACAGTTGGATCGCATCCCTCCTGGCTGCTTTAGCAGCTGGCAGTGGTACCATGTGGAATGTTTATCACACACGAATTACTTTGTAACAGCAGAGTATCAAGAAGGCAGTGCGAGAGTAGAAATATCAAGTAGGCAGTGAAGAAAAAAAAAGAGAGTCTTGGAATTGTTAGGTATTATGAGAGTGTAAAAAATAAAAAGATTTTTTGTGTGTTGATGAATGTCAAGGATAATAAAAACGGTAACAACTTCAAGGTAGGATAACATGTCAGATGTTACACATCATATGCGACTACTGTAAGGCTCGTATCTTTTTTATTTGTAGAAATGTTTATGCTGAACAATTCTTACACTCATAGTAAATTGATATTTTTAACGGTTTGCCCATCGTAAGCTTAAAAAGCGCACGGACGCCAGGTTTTTTTTCGACTTTTTCACTGAAATCGTTACTGCTTGGCTTCCTTCTATCATAAATTATTTTCTACAGAAACCTTCATTGAGATATCCTTTACAGAATGGTGAAAACCGCATTAATATCCATCTAGTGGTTCTCGAGATTACCCGTGACATCCAAGAATCGGGGACTTTGTTTTACACTAAGTAGAGATTTATGTATTTATTCATTTATATATTTTTCTTTGGTCGTTTGGGCCACCTATGGACCACGGTGCTTGTTGTCTGCCACTTCCGGTGTTCTTGGTGGATTGTTTGGCGACTGTTTTTGCGATGAAATCTTGAGCTTTTCTATTGGACCTGTATTCTTTCATTTTCTTGCTGAACTCTATCTTACGTTCCTCGGACCATTTCCTGGACGCGTTGTGGTGTACTTCTGTAATGAATGTGAGGAAAGGTCTGGTTTCAACTGTCAGACAGTAGCGACTGCTGTCATTTATTGTGTCTTGCTGAATATTAAGTTCAGCAAGATCCTTCTCAATGTGTTGGATCCACAAGAACACTTCTTTGCTTACTCGAAGATCTTATAAAACAGCCTGTGGTGGTCCATACTGAACAGGTGGCCGTAGAAAGCCAGGCGTCTCCTTCTGATGGTATCTGTTTTCCTTATTAAATAATTAATTAATTAAGTAATCAATTAATTAATTCATTTACTTATTTATCTGTAGTTATAGCCAGTGATGGACGAAGCAAAGAGGATAGAAAAAGTAGGTTGGCTCAGGCAAGGAAAGCATTTCTACAGAAAAAGAATCACTTGACATCGAATAGGCTATAGATTTAGGTATTAGGAAGTCATTTTTGAAACACTTTGTCTGGAGCGTGGCACTATATGGAAGTGAAACTTGGACTGTTGGTGCAGCAGAAAAGAGGAGAATTGAAGCATTTGAAATGAGGTGTTACAGGAGAATGATGAAGATCAGATGGGTAGATAGGGTAACAAATGAAGAGGTATTAAGACGAGTGGGAGAGGAGAGATGTTTCTGGCGACTGCTAATGAAGAGAAGATATAGGTTGGTAGGACACTTACTAAGACACCCAGGAATAGCAAGCTTAATTATGGAAGGAAGGGTCAAGGACAAGAACAGTAGGGGTAGACAAAGGTTAGAATATGTTAAACAGATTGCCTCGGATGAAGGGTGTGGTAGCTATGTAGAGATGCAATGATTAGCTCAGTACAGGGAGGCATGGAGCGCTGAATCAAACAAGTCAAAAGACTGAAGACTCAAACACACAACATAAACGCCTCGAAACTCCCATTTAAAGAATAGAAAATAGCCTACTGTATAGTGTATAACTTGTCACTAAGAGAATTTCAAGTCACTCGATCGAATGACAAATTGCTACATTAGCCATACTCAACCCTGACCAATTGCACTGGTCTAAAGACAAAAAGCTTCGAAAACCAAAGTAGACGAATATTATTAATTTAAGTCTGATGAACGAGAATCTGAGAATAGAAATTGCAATTTGGTAATAATTTCAATAAGTCGAAAATAAATGTTCTCTCTAAGTTATAGATAAAGCCCTGCGTGAATGATGATATCTGCGGATAAACCCGCGGATATTCGCAAAATATTTCACCATGCGGATATAACTTACATAGCTGTGCGGATAACGGAAAAGCTGAGCATAATATTTAGAGTAAATTTGCTGATAGTGTTTAGAATAAAATGTTTTAAATAGATTTTTTTAAATATTTTAGATTTAGCTAAGATCTGCGTTTCTTGTTATTTCCCTATTTGCTTCCGCTTGGATTGTATGAGAATAGTAGAGAAGTGAGAGAAGACAGTTATGGAAATACCCTCAATTAGTGTTGACTTATCGCCCAAAAGTCCTTTATACCTGCGTGGGTCTAATAAATTAAAAATATGATTGTAATGTCAGCAGATTCGGATAACAAACATGCGAATGGAGATAAAAGTCGTGCGGATGTGGGGCTGATGTGGACAACAGTCGTGCGGATGTGGGGTGGATGTGGATAACAGTCGTGTGGATGTGGGGCTGATGTGGATAACAGTCGTGCGGATGTGGGGTGGATGTGGATAACAGTCGTGCGGATGTGGGGTGGATGCGGATAACAGTCGTGTGGATGTGGAGCTGATGTGCATAACAGTCGTGCGGATGTGGGGTGGATGTGGATAACAGTCGTGCGGATGTGGGGTGGATGCGGATAACAGTCGTGTGGATGTGGAGCTGATGTGCATAACAGTCGTGCGGATGTGGGGTGGATGTGGATAACAGTCGTGCGGATGTGTGGCTGATGTGGACAACAGTCGTGCAGATGTGTGGCTGATGTGGATAACAGTCGTGCCGATGTGGGGCTGATGTGGATAACAGTCGTGCGGATGTGGGGTGGATGTGGATAACAGTCGTGCGGATGTGGGGTGGATGTGGATAACAGTCGTGTGGATGTGGGGCTGATGTGGATAACAGTCGTGCGGATGTGGGGTGGATGTGGATAACAGTCGTGCGGATGTGGGGTGGATGCGGATAACAGTCGTGTGGATGTGGAGCTGATGTGCATAACAGTCGTGCGGATGTGGGGTGGATGTGGATAACAGTCGTGCGGATGTGTGGCTGATGTGGACAACAGTCGTGCAGATGTGTGGCTGATGTGGATAACAGTCGTGCCGATGTGGGGCTGATGTGGATAACAGTCGTGCGGATGTGGGGTGGATGTGGATAACAGTCGTGCAGATGTGGGGTGGATGTGGATAACAGTCGTGCGGATTTGGGGCGGATGTGGATAACAGTCGTCCGGATGTGGGGTGGATGTGGATAACAGTCGTGCGGATGTGAGGTTGATGTGGATAACAGTCGTGCGGATTTGGGGTGGATGTGGATAACAGTCGTGCGGATTTGGGGCGGATGGGGATAACAGTCGTCCGGATGTGGGGTGGATGTGGATAACAGTCGTCCGGATGTGGGGTGGATGTGGATAACAGTCGTGCGGATGTGGATAACAGTCGTGCGGATGTGGATAACAGTCGTGCGGATTTGGGGCTGATGTGGATAACAGTCGTGCGGATGTGGGGCGGATGTGGATAACAGTCGTCCGGATGTGGGGCGGATGTGGATAACAGTCGTGCGGATTTGGGGCGGATGTGGATAACAGTCGTGCGGATTTGGGGCGGATGTGGATAACAGTCGTCCGGATGTGGGGTGGATGTGGATAACAGTCGTGCGGATTTGGGGCTGATGTGGATAACAGTCGTGCAGATGTGGGGCTGATGTGGATAACAGTCGTGTGGATGTGTGGCTGATGTGGATAACAGTCGTGCGGATGTGGGGCTGATGTGGATAACAGTCGTGTGGATGTGTGGCTGATGTGGACAACAGTCGTGCGGATGTGGGGCTGATGTGGACAACAGTCGTGTGGATGTGGGGCTGATGTGGATAACAGTCGTGTGGATGTGGGGCTGATGTGGACAACAGTCGTGTGGATGTGGGGCTGATGTGGACAACAGTCGTGTGGATGTGGGGCTGATGTGGATAGCAGTCGTGTGGATGTGGGGCTGATGTGGACAACAGTCGTGCGGATGTGGGGCTGATGTGGACAACAGTCGTGTGGATGTGGGGCTGATGTGGACAACAGTCGTGTGGATGTGGGGCTGATGTGGACAACAGTCGTGTGGATGTGGGGCTGATGTGGACAACAGTCGTGCGGATGTGGGGCTGATGTGGACAACAGTCCTGCGGTTGTGGGGCTGATGTGGACAACAGTCGTGCGGATGTGGGGCTGATGTGGACAACAGTCGTGCGGATGTGTGGCTGATGTGGACAACAGTCGTGTGGATGTGGGGCTGATGTGGACAACAGTCGTGTGGATGTGGGGCTGATGTGGACAACAGTCGTGTGGATGTGGGGCTGATGTGGACAACAGTCGTGTGGATGTGGGGCTGATGTGGACAACAGTCGTGCGGATGTGTGGCTGATGTGGACAACAGTCGTGCGGATGTGGGGCTGATGTGGACAACAGTCGTGTGGATGTGGGGCTGATGTGGATAACAGTCGTGTGGATGTGGGGCTGATGTGGACAACAGTCGTGTGGATGTGGGGCTGATGTGGACAACAGTCGTGTGGATGTGGGGCTGATGTGGATAGCAGTCGTGTGGATGTGGGGCTGATGTGGACAACAGTCGTGCGGATGTGGGGCTGATGTGGACAACAGTCGTGTGGATGTGGGGCTGATGTGGACAACAGTCGTGTGGATGTGGGGCTGATGTGGACAACAGTCGTGTGGATGTGGGGCTGATGTGGACAACAGTCGTGCGGATGTGGGGCTGATGTGGACAACAGTCCTGCGGATGTGGGGCTGATGTGGACAACAGTCGTGCGGATGTGGGGCTGATGTGGACAACAGTCGTGCGGATGTGTGGCTGATGTGGACAACAGTCGTGTGGATGTGGGGCTGATGTGGACAACAGTCGTGTGGATGTGGGGCTGATGTGGACAACAGTCGTGTGGATGTGGGGCTGATGTGGACAACAGTCGTGTGGATGTGGGGCTGATGTGGACAACAGTCGTGCGGATGTGGGGCTGATGTGGACAACAGTCGTGCGGATGTGGGGCTGATGTGGACAACAGTCGTGTGGATGTGGGGCTGATGTGGACAACAGTCGTGTGGATGTGGGGCTGATGTGGACAACAGTCGTGTGGATGTGGGGCTGATGTGGACAACAGGCGTGCGGATGTGTGGCTGATGTGGATAACAGTCGTGTGGATGTGGGGCTGATGTGGACAACAGTCGTGCGGATGTGGGGCTGATGTGGATAACAGTCGTGCGGATGTGTGGCTGATGTGGACAACAGTCGTGCAGATGTGTGGCTGATGTGGATAACAGTCGTGCCGATGTGGGGCTGATGTGGACAACAGTCGTGCGGATGTGTGGCTGATGTGGACAACAGTCGTGCGGATGTGTGGCTGATGTGGATAACAGTCGTGCGGATGTGGGGCTGATGTGGATAACAGTCGTGTGGATGTGGGGCTGATGTGGACAACAGTCGTGCGGATGTGGGGCTGATGTGGATAACAGTCGTGTGGATGTGGGGCTGATGTGGACAACAGTCGTGCGGATGTGGGGCTGATGTGGACAACAGTCATGTGGATGTGGGGCTGATGTGGACAACAGTCGTGCGGATGTGGGGCTGATGTGGACAACAGTCGTGCGGATGTGGGGCTGATGTGGATAACAGTCGTGTAGATGTGGGGCTGATGTGGACAACAGTCGTGCGGATGTGGGGCTGATGTGGATAACAGTCGTGCGGATGTGGGGCTGATGTGGACAACAGTCGTGCGGATGTGGGGCTGATGTTGATAACAGTCGTGCGGATGTGTGGCTGATGTTGATAACAGTCGTGCGGATGTGGGGCTGATGTTGATAACAGTTGTTCGGATGTGTGGCTGATGTTGATAACAGTCGTGCGGATTTGGGGTGGATGTTGATAACAGTCGTGCGGATGTGGGGCTGATGTTGATAACAGTCGTGCGGATGTGTGGCTGATGTTGATAACAGTCGTGCGGATGTGGGGCTGATGTGGATAACAGTCGTGCGGATTTGGGGTGGATGTTGATAACAGTCGTGCGGATGTGGGGTGGATGCGGATAACAGTCGTGAGGATTTGGGGCGGATGTAGATAACAGTTGTGCGGTTGTGGGGTGGATGTTGATAACAGTTGTTCGGATGTGGGGTGGATGTTGATAACAGTTGTTCGGATGTGGGGCTGATGTAGATAACAGTTGTGCGGATGTGGGGCTGATGTGGATAATCGTGCGGATGTGAATAACAGTCGTGAGGATGTGAGTCGGATGTGGATAATCGTGCGGATGTGAATAACAGTCGCCTAGACCAATTTCGAAAATTACACTCAAGCTCGGATACTAACAGAATGGCAACTGACAAATGGTGTATTTTTGGAAAAGGTTGAGGATATAATGCTGCACCAAGATAGTGCTATCTCCGCACCTCACTGCCACCCGATTGGCTAACTGAAAAACAGACTATTTCGCTCATTCACTAAGTATTAAGCTACGCTATTGCTAAAAAATGTACAAGAGTGAAAACGAATTCTTTCAAATTAGTAAGTAGTCTATATATTGTTACGGCTGTGAGTTTGTTTCGTCGCCTCGCCGCATGAGTCACAGCTGCCCCCGGGCTGTGCTCTGCCTCAGTGTATTACGTGCGCCTTACGCAACAGGGCTACAAGGACAAAAGGGATGGTCCAGAATATTCGTGACCCAGCCAGTGATGGAAATCTCGAGAAGCCGTGAATCCTGGACGGGTCTAGAAGCATTTATTTGAGTCACCAGCCTGCTATATAAGAGTGACCTGGCAAGCGGGGTGGACAGTGTTTTTCGAGCTAGTGCGAGCGTTTACCTCAGCGACAGTTGTTGGCCACGTGACTTGCGAAACCCTAGGGAAGCTGATTCTCTTGACAGCGAAGGAGTGTGAAGTCTACAGAGGAACTGTGTCTTGAACGAGTGTGTTTTCCAGTGCAGCAGAGGTTAGTGTGGTGAATTGCGAAAGCACCGAGGGCTGTTTCCCTAGCCAGTGGACAGCGAAGCAGAGTGTAGTGGTGAGTGACCGGCTATCGTAAATAACTGTAGTGTTGCAGGTAAGTAGGAATAAAAGAGCGGTTCTGGGGCAGGGGCTAATGGACAAGATGGCCGTCGCGCGCAACTGCCCTATGTTATTCTTATGGAGAGGTCAGTCATAGCTGGGCCAAGGGCTAATGGGCAATATGGCTGCCACGCCCTGAGACATTGAATGACGCCTCAGGGAGAGGTTGACAGTGTTACGTTGCTAAATGGAATATTTATTATTATTATTATTATTAGGTAATCATGCATTGATCATGTACAATCAAGACCCGCCTTATATTGTCCACTTTTTGGTGTAGTGGCTAGCATTCTTAGCTGTTACTGTAGAGGCCCGGGTTCGAGTCCTGGCTCTGTCAAGAAATTTAATTCTGGGCTGAGGGTTGAGACGAGGTACACTCAGCCTTGTGAGGCAAAAAACTCAGAGCAGCTGGGTTTAATTCATACCTCAGCCATTCTACCTAACCTAACCTAACCTAACTTCACCTAACCTAACCTAACCTAACCTAACTTAACCTAACCTAACCTAAATTCAAAGTGCAAAAAAAAGTGAGAGCAAAAAGTGTAATAAAAAAAAGTAAGAGCAAATGTAAGAACACAAATAATAAACTTAGTTACAACCTATCCTAACCTAACCTAACCTAACCAAGCATTTCCTCACCTAATTTCACCTAACCTAACTTCAAAGTGAGTGCAAATATAAGAGCAAAAAGTGAGAGCAAAAAGGTAGTGAGCAAAAAAGTGTCAGCAAAAAAAAGTGAGAGCAAATGAGAGAGCACAAATAATAAACTTAGTTATAACCTAACCTAATCCACAGAAACCTCAATTAAAGATTTTAGATTTTACATTTAAACATTTTACATTTTAACATTTTAGATTTTAGATTTTTTCATTTTACTATTTTGAGATTTTACATTTTTGATTCTTTGTATTTTAGATTTTAGTATTTTTTTAGATTTTACATTTTAAATTTAATATTTTTTGATTTTAGATTTTACAATTTACATTTTCCGAAAAGAGTAAACTACAAGGTCACATACCTAACCACACCTAACCTAACTTTACCAAACCTAACTTAAGCTAATCCAAAGGCTAATGCACATACACAAAGTATATAAGGGCACATGCAACTATCCTTATGCTAGTCTTATAGGCTACTGTACAACATGATCACTACCCCAACCGGGTAATTTTTTTCATTTTGTTGTTTACATATTTGTCAATTTTCCAATTTCCCATTTTCAGTTTTTTTAATGTCAGTTTTAAGTTTTTCAATTTCATAATACGGAAACATGGAATTTGCATTTTGTTGTTTACACATTTGTCAATTTTCCAAATTCCCATTTTCAGTTTTTTTAATGTCAGTTTTAAGTTTTTCAATTTTATAATATGGAAACATGGATTTTGCATTTTGTTGTTTACACATTTGTCAATTTTCCAATTTCCCATTTTCAGTTTTTTTTTTCATGTCAGTTTAAAGTTTTTCAATTTCATGATATAGAAACATAGATTTCCCAATTTGTTGTTTACACCTTTGTCAATTTACCAAATTCCCCTTTACAGTTTTTAAAATTTCAGTTTAATGTTTTTCTATTTTGTCAATATGGGAACATGGATTTTCCAATTTGTGTTTTACACGTTTATTTTGCATTAGGAGTGGAGATAGGTGGGTAGTAATTAAAAATGTACAAGCAGTGTCCATACAATATTTTTTATTTTAAATACATGTACACTATTTACACATAATACATTTTTATTATATATATTCTTTTTTGTTATAAATTGTACAGTTGTTTTTATTTTGTTTTCTATTTTATTTATTTTTTGATTATGAATACCATTTTTTTCTTTTTGTGTTTTTCTATTTTTGTAGTGCTATTGTTTTAATTTTTTAAATTGATTTGTTATATGTATTTGCTAGACTCATGCAGATGATTTTGATATTCAAAACTTAACTCTTTAAGCATGGTCAATGATTGAGTAATGACCATAGGCATATGTACCTATACCATTAGCATCAATCACTCTTTTATCATCACCAGGACACAAAGCAATTTTGTTTAGTCTTATAGATGATATGTCATGTTGTTTAGAAGCGATAATGTTCATGGGTGTTCTTTTTACATTGTTTTTCATGACACAATCCTTATAATCTTGAAAGCTTATACAATTTTTGACAACACCTCTGCTAATACCTTTAATCTTTTTGATTTCTTTACCATTTACGTCTAAAGCATACATTTTAGCTCTAAGTCCAACAAATGCTTTTATAATTTGTCCACAAGCCTCGTCTTTAAATTTCCCCAACGTTTTCTTGTTCGATGTAGAGTAACATATGTGATTAGTAGGATAATCTGATGTGTCCAGGTGTTCTAGGAAATCCAACTTGTCTCGATATACATCTGGGGTGTTAACCAAATAAATGAACGAGTCAGTATCCATATACATGAGTTTAAGATTGTCCATGCCATAATAGGGTAGCAGGACATCATAGTGGTGGGAATACATGAGAGTTTTTGAAATATCCAGTATACACATTCCAATATATATAGGCTTATTGAATACAATGTTACGTTTAGCCATGTGGAAAGCAGCTAGGTTAGGACCATAAATTGTTCTGTCGATAAATGTCGGCTTTGCTATTAGCTTTTCTGCCTTTTTGCTGTCAGTCACAAGACGTATGTCTATTCTTTTACGGATATTTTCCATTGTTTTTCCAAAAATGGCATTGTTGAATAATTCGTACAGATTTTTCTCAAAATAATTTTTGGCTTGTTTTCGAAGGTTGTTATTAAAATCAACGTATGCCTTTAACCAAGGTCTTTGCTTAAACTTTAACACACGATGAATTTTTATCAATTTTATTCCATGATCTAAAGCCTGTTTAATGCCATGTAGTGAACAACATATCGCCTTCGATTTCCAAGATGAGGAATTAGTTTTTTCAGAGACGAATCCTTATGTTGTGTACACTCTGGTAGGAAGGGTAAATCGTTGTGTAGATCATGAAGGTCAAATGGGTAATCAACATCAACGTCTAGAATGTATCCCACAGGATCGTCTTCCTTTAGTTTTTCTAGATCAACAGTATCTGAAGAAACCCACTGAAATCCACCATAAGGAAGGGAGTGGCACATAGCCCACCCGTATTGGTTGTTGGCATCATCATAGGTAATAAACTGCGATGGTTTCTCAGAATCATAGGTTTCCATGTATTTATTGTTAGCTTCAGCATACCGATGAGACACCTGGCATATGCCTCCACGTATTCCAGACTCGATTAGAAGAATCTGATCGTAATCCTGTAGCAATTCCAGTTCAATTCCTGTGTAAAGGAGCATATCCTCAAAACTTAAACCAGGCGAAGTAAAAAAGTGTGCAGCATCCACTCGGTGTGTTTCTAGTGTTTTGTTTCTAAACGTTTCAAAGCTGTCTGCAAGAAGGAGTACATCTGATGTTAGGTAGAGGTCACTATATTCCCCTAGAGTTTTAATGTTGAACTGATTCCAGACATTTTTGGCATGTTCATAGTCTTCTTGACTAACATCTTCTTGACTTAATTTGTTAAAGAATGCCTCTTTTGGAGGTAAACACGTTTCACTTAACTTTTCCCATGAGTCAATGTAGTCATAACAAAATACCCCTTTACGAGTCATGAGCATTGCATTTTCTTTTCCAAAGTACTTGTCTGTTTCAGGGTATAATGTTAAGTTGGAAACTAAGTTATCCAAACTACTTGGCATTAACCGAAACGTGTGCACAAATCGAAGCTTAACATTTCCTACATATTTGGTAAAGGAAATGTACTATTCTTTGGAGTTCGCGATAACATCCACTCTCTCAGTAGTACATCCCAATTGCTTTACAATGAAATTTGCGTCGTAGCCACTCATATTATGTAGAAACACAGGAACTGGGTTACGTATTTTACACCTCAAATTACAGTTATTGTGAGCACTTCCACGGTATTCCCCTGCAATATGGCAGTGGTCTCGAACTTTCCAGTCCTGTTGGGTAAATGGTTTTTGACACAAATAACAGGTTTCAGAACATTGTAACTCTGCTTCTTGATCCGCAGTTAAAGCCTTTGGAACATTTAAGCTGTAAAGGCGATCGATTTCAATAGCTATTGAAATCAAACAGTCCATAAACTTTTCTGCAGCGTCAGGTCCTCGATAAATAAGGTGAGGGTTTAACGTATATACCAAAGCTCATAGGAACATGACTCTGGTATGGCACTGTATAACTTGCTTCAGGATTGGGTGGACATGTTTGACAGGGTAACAGTATACTTTCAAAATCAGCATAGATAACGTAAGGTATTCTCAGCATTTTTCCACGTTTAAAAATTTAACAATTGAATTTTTAATAGGCATTTCAACCCTAGCAATGTCATGCTGGACACACAAAACTCTATGTTCTTTCAATTTTTCCATTCCTTGTTGTCCATATCGATTATCAAAATGTGTAAAACACCGTTTACACGTATATATCTTATGTTCATAGCGGGTAATCTGATGTCTTACTAGTTTATCAAAATCTTTGATAAAGACGTAGTGGTTCTGGCCTGATGATGAACTTAGCAGAAGGAGGTCGCTATGGTCTTGCAGCTCTTGATCCACAAACTTTAGAGGGTACGAATTTGTTGTCTTGTTCCAATCCAAATACATTAATGGATATATCGTTGGCTTTTTCAAATTTGGGAATGTCAGCTAGCGATGCAGGAAATTATATTACTGAAAAATCATTCTTGTTTTCCAGATCCTTGTATTTACTAACGCGTTTAGCATCAGTTTTAACCAGTTTTGCTAAAATGGCATACATAAAACACCTCTCGTCCTTAAAGTTTTGAGGATTAATGCAGGATTTTCTGGCTTGTATAGCTGCTAGTAATGGAATATATGTGCTTCCACGCAAGGGATTGTACTTATTTATTTTCATTCGTACTCCTTCCACTGCTAACAAAGCCCAATTACTGCCTTTTAGCTCAGATGCTTCCATTTCCGTAGTTAACTTTGTAAATTGTGTTTCCAAGAAACTACTTAAGTCTGTTTCCAAAAATAGAGCCTGATTTCGTGTTTTAAAAGCCCGATCCGTAATTTCGTTGGTCGACGTATGAATGAATCTACATTCAGCCACTGGATTAACTTTGATCGACTTGTGCATTGCTAGTTCTTTTTGCATAGCTTGTATTATTTGCTGTTTGGACTCTTTAAGGTATGAATTTAAATCCTTACACGTATCGCAACGAATGAAATAGGATTTAAGTCGACCTTGAAAAGATGTCTCATATTCAATAAGTCCATTTTTGTCAGGGACCAATGACAGTAGGTAATGTTTTGTAGGCTCAGATTTTTGTCTTTTAGCTGCCGACACAACATTACAACATTCTTTATGACGACGTCCATTGTAGGCATTGTTGAATTTGCTGCCACACGTTTTACACTCATGAAATTCCTCACACGAAACTTCATGACGCTTCCTATGATACTCCCGAAGAAAAGCTTTTCCACACTCTTTGCACATATAGCTAGGAATGGGTTCTTCCATTACGAATGTTGATTTCTACAAACAGCTGCTTACTGCGTATCACAGGGCTAGAGGTTGGTTGGTGAGACGGTCTTTCACGATGTGAACACCGTGAGAGGTAGTAGTCAACTGGTGATAATCTTGTTAAGGGTCCTCTAATATACCCCTTGTATAGACCAACAGCTCTTTACAGCGTATAACAAGGCTGTAGACTGGACAGTGAGACGGTCTTTCACGATGTGAACACTGTAACAAGTAGTAGTCAACTGATTATATACTTGCTAAGGGTTCTCTAATATACAATAATCAAGACCATCAGCTACTTACTGAGTAGTACAAGGCTGTACAATAGTTGTTTTGACAGTCTTTCACGATGTGGTCACTGTGAGTGGTGGTAGTCAACTGGTGATAATCTTGTTAATGGTCCTCTAATATACCCCTTGTATAGACCAACAGCTCTTTACAGCGTATAACAAGGCTGTAGACTGGACAGTGAGACGGTCTTTCACGATGTGAACACTGTAACAAGTAGTAGTCAACTGATTATATACTTGCTAAGGGTTCTCTAATATACAATAATCAAGACCATCAGCTACTTACTGAGTAGTACAAGGCTGTACAATAGTTGTTTTGACAGTCTTTCACGATGTGGTCACTGTGAGTGGTGGTAGTCAACTGGTGATAATCTTGTTAAGGGTCCTCTAATATACCCCTTGTATAGACCAACAGCTCTTTACAGCGTATAACAAGGCTGTAGACTGGACAGTGAGACGGTCTTTCACGATGTGAACACTGTAACAAGTAGTAGTCAACTGATTATATACTTGCTAAGAGTTCTCTAATATACAATAATCAAGACCAACAGCTACTTACTGAGTAGTACAAGGCTGTACAATAGTTGTTTTGACAGTCTTTCACGATGTGGTCACTGTGAGTGGTGGTAGTCAACTGATGATATTCTTGATAAGGGTCCTCTAATATACCCCTAGTTAAGGGTAACAGCTGCTCACTGCTTATGACAAGGCTAAAGACTGGTTGTTTCAACGGTCTTTCACAATGTAAACACTGTAACTGGTAGTAGTCAACTGAAAATATTCTTATCATCATCATCCAGCCGAGCTGGCCGCCATCACAACTAGGTGATCTTCGACCATGGGGCAAGAACGATAAAAAGGTAATTGTATTTTAATTGGAGGAAAAGGGGAGATTAAATTATTTGTAATTTAGTGGGGCACCGGATCAACAAGGCCACCCAGGGCAAGACTCCTTGCAGCTCGCTCAGAGCACCTACGAAATACCACCTATTTATTCATAAAATAATTTGTACAAAAAATATAGATATCAAAAATTACAATTTGTCAATAATGTCTTGATGTTTTCTTGATGAACAAAATAGTATAAAATATAACAGAAGTATCAAAATTTGCCTAGAAAATACACTGTAAAGGGTTTGATGTAGGTAGTGAAACAGGTCTTTACGTAGATGTCAGTTGATGTCATATTGTCTTCTCTCTTGATGGTCGAAGAATAAGCGTAGGTGGTGTAGAGGGAAAGAGGGGAAAGGTGGGTGGGGGGAATGAAGGAGGAAAAAGGGGTGGGGGTGGGGGGGGTAGTGACCGATGTCAGGTACTGTATGAGAATTTAAGAAGTTTAGGGTTCCCCTGACCGTGGCCCATCACCCCGAGCGAGCTGGTATAACCTTTACTCCTCAGGCAGATTAAACCACAGGGCCAGGGATTTGGTTGTTTTGGTAGAATTTTAAAAAGTGTAGTGTAGAAAAATTAATGACTTTGTAAATAATGTCTTAGTAAATGACGCCGGTTTGTGACATTGGGATGAGATGATTGTAGTTTAGGGTGGGTATGTGTCTGGAGGGATGACGTGGGTGATGTTTGGATGGGCATCATGATGGAGAATTTGTAGTGCCAAGCTTTGGGGAAGGGGTATCGATCGGCGACGTTGCCTACGGATAACTGGTGTCATTAAAATGTCATATGTCAGTGGAAGTCGATTAGTAACTAATGTCTGGAGGGTTCGTAGTCGGAGTTTGTGGAGATGATCGAATATTGGGGGGAGAGTCTTGGGGTAATTGATAAGATTGCTGTCGTAGGCAAGAGGAAGGCCAAATGCCACCTTCAATGCAAGGTGTTCCATCGATCTAATAATTTTATATTGAGGCAAAGTGGCCACAATCAAGGCCAAGGAACAATAACTTAAAAGCGGGCGGATAAAAGTTTTGAATGTGAAGATAATTTGGAGGGCGTTAAGGCCCCAAGAGGTTCCTTTCAGTTTACGTAAGAGATGCATCCGTTGGCGAGCTCTTTGTGCTTGTTGGAGGAGATGAGGTCTCCAAGAAAGGCGACGATTTAAGGTTATTCCCAAATATACTGCTTGGCTGGAAGGGGTAATGACTTCGTTGTAAATCTTTATGATAAATGGGTTGTAGTGGCTGATGGGATTGTGGAAGCCAAAGACGATTAATTGGGTTTTTGCAATATGGCCTACTCAAGGTTATCAGGTACTTACTGAATATCAAAAGGCTGTACACTCATGTGTGTTAGGCACTCTTTCTTGCTAAGGGCCCCAATATTCCCTACACAAGACTATACATGCTAGTTCTGAACACTTAGTAGTTAATTGTATATTCAATTTTTGTACAAAGCTTATACAAGCACGTTTTTCATGAGGTAAAACTTTGTTAAATAGCTGCATGCGCGCAAAGTATGTTGCCGCTATCTAGCAGTGACTATGAGAACTACTTGAACGACCAGCATCCTACCTAGCGCACCATTTCAACACTCGCTCACTGAACGACCAGCATGCTATCTAGCGGTCGATATCAATACTCCTCAACTACCAGCCTGCTACCTATCGGTCAATATGACAACTCACTCAACTACCAGCATGCTACATGGCCTTTTTTTGTAAGATTTTTGTTGGCTTTTTTGTTGGCTTTTGTCGGCTTGTGTTGGCTTTTTTGTTGGCTTTTGTTGGCTTTTGTATTAGCTCTCTCATATTTGCTCTTGCTTGTTGGGGCTTATTTGGTCTTGGAAAGTATGTCTGTCCTTTTTATGGCTGCATAATGCTTACAGCCATGTTTGTAAGCAGCAACAACAACACACAAAATTCCTAAAAAATCCAAAGTACTCTAAGGTTTACCAATGAATCTCCACTCTTACACTTACCTCTATCCCATGCCTAGTAAAAAAATAGTGTATTTTTCAAATTTTTCAAAAAATATTTGGAAAGTAGGCTAAGTCATTAATCTAAAAATCCTAAAAAGACATATGTTAACTCCATCACCTACCACTATACCACTCTCAGTCCAAAAATAGTGTATTTTTCAAATTTTCCAAAACATATTTCCGAAGTGGGTTATATTTCCAAAATTAAAAAGTTTACAAAAATGTTTGTTTAACATAAATAAATGGCCTTTACCCCCCCTCTAACGCCGTACCAAGTCCCAGGTCTCTAGGACAACAAAAATAAAATTTTGAAAATGGGTTATATTTCCAAAATTAGGAATTCTACAAAAACGTTTGTTTCACATAAATCAATGGTCTTTACCCCCTCTATCCCCATACCAAGTCTCAGGTCTCTAGGACAAAAGAAAATGAATTTTGAAAAATGGTCACTACTTTGGAAACTAGGAATTATACAAAAATGTTTGTTTGACATAAATGAATTGTCTTCACCTCCTCTAGCACCATACCAAATTTCAAGTTTCTAGGACAAAAAAAATCAATTTTGAAAAATGGTCACTATTTTGGAAACTAGGAATTCTAAAAAAAAGTTTGTTTAACATAAATGAAAGGTCTCTATCCCCTCTACCTGTATACCAAGTTCCAGATCTGTAGGGCAAAAATGAAAAAGTTCAATTGGAAAAGTAGGCGATTTTTCATAAAACCAAACATTCTAAAAAGTGTTGTTTGGGCTTGAAAGAATGGTCTCTATGTCCTTTATTTTTTTACAATAAAACTTTTCTATTTTTTACATTTTTTTGAAAAAAGTGTAATTTTGAACTTCCTATATTTTGGAAACTAGGAAGTTCACATAAAAGTATGTTTGACGTAAATCAATGGCCCCTATGCCCTCTACCCTCAAAATTAATTTCAAGTCTCTAGGATAAAAACTTGTCAGTAGGGGAGTAGTAGGGGTTTAAACCCACCCGGCGTTGCTCGGGCGTTCATGTTAATAAGTGGATATCTCGCGAACCCATGATCGGAATTTGACATGCTACATATCAAATTATTCAGGCTGACGCTCTCTGGATCATGGGTTCGCAAAGATATCCACAAAATCAGCGTAGCCGAGCGCCACCGGGTGCGTTTAATCCCCTACTACTCCCCTACTGACAAGTTTTTATCCTAGAGACTTGAAATGTATTTTGGGGGTAGAGGGCGACAACCCGACCCACGAAGCTGGAAACGGGAAATGAAGATGATGATGAGGGCGTAGGGACCTTTTTTTAAATTTAATGAAAGAGTAACGTGTTTACGTTTCACTCCTGACATGTTGAAAAAGCACCCACAACTGTACAGTACTGTAACGAACACAGAAGAACAATGTCGTAAAACCAACGAACAGGAAGTACTAAAATCTTCACAATGCAGTATGTACTGTACAAAACACGGACAACGACAGAAATGATACGAGAGATGACGGAGCACGAAAACGGACAAGCGATAGCAAGTACCTGTAAATAACAATGGCGCGACGGGTCACCGTCACGAGTCGGAGCAAGTCCGGCTTGAGCACGGTCGGATCAACCGGAGAGGCGGATGACAGGGGTTCTAATGTACTGGCCTTGTGGTGGCTTCGGTAGCGTAGTTGGTAGCATGCTGAACTGCTGTGCCCATGATCACGGGTTCAAACCCGGCCGAAGTCATCGGATTTTTAAGATTGTTAAAATCCTTCAGTTTGCCTTCCTTCGGAGGGGAAGTAAAGCCAGCGGTCCCATGTCATAGATGTATGGCATGTAAAAGATCCTTCCACTAACTAAACTTGTGTGAAGCTAAATTTCTAGGTTAGATTTCGTTGAAACGCTCTATCAAAGATCCAACGTTTACCACTAGCTATCAGTGACATCTGGTAGTGAAAGTTGGAATTACTTCAAATTGAACGGAACTTGTAGCTCACCCCATGGGTGTCCGCTTGAAGCAGCTACAGCCTCTGGCGAGCAGAACATGTACTCGGAAACTCCCGACACTAAAAGCCATACGCTGAAAAAAAACCTGTACTATACAATGAGGGTGCTGGGTGAAGAGCTATACTATAAACCATCAAGAAAATAAAACATTGAATTAGAAGAAGAAAATGAAATACATTATGTGACTCAACTCTTTATGTGCCATCTATTGGAGATAGACAGAAGCACATCCTCTGTGGCGTTCTGTGGACATCGCTGTGTGTGATGTCGAGGCCTGTTTGGCAGGGACTGTACACTGGGGGGAGAAAGTGAGGACCCTCCCCCTTACATTCAACAGTTCAACACTATCATACTCATTACTGTTGACACACATGGTCCGACTTCCCCGCTCTGGTTCACATAATGAGTACAATAATAGCCCTCGCTAGTCAGCCGGCTGTTTGTTCCCGTCGTCGCCGTGCCAATTTGTAAACACACGACCTTTGTTTACAGTGCCTGAATAATCTGCCAAGGCTCCTCCCTCAACAGACAAATACCTGGTTATTCCTAGCGACAGTAGGAATACCTTCAGGTGCTTTCAACTCAATGCTATCCCATGTTTCCTACACCACTGCAAGGCCGCAGTCAGAGAAACAATTGGGCTGTTGATTGGAGGTCACTACAGTACTTAATTTGCTGTCTAACCCGTGCTATGAACTCTTTTCTATAGGATCACGATGGCTGAGATGCCTTTAGCGAATATGGGACACTTACTGTAGTTGAGAATAAAATTTTACCCTACTTCATCTTTCCTATCCTGCTTCTTATAATTTTTCTTTTAAATACTACAATATTACCGCACCTTAATTGCTTCATTTTTCTATTCTTCAGGACTCCACCGTTCTGACTAAAGTCTGTTCACCGAGTCGAGACAGTGGAAGTAAACACAGCTGTTGCGCGTGATTGCAGGGCTGCCCTCAAGGGGTGTGCAGAGCTGTGCCCAGGAGCGGATCTAGAGTTTGGCTTTGGGGGTGGTCACAGAATCGAAATTGTTAAGGAAAAAATGGTATCACTAACAACGCAATCACAAAATAACCAAACGTTCAAAACCAGACCAATTTTTTTGCAAGCTACATGGATAGAAATTTGATGCGTTTAGGGCACCAAAAATATTCGTAGGCTACAAATTGCAACGGCGTGTTTTGCGACTTTTACATCGAGCTTCGAGAAAAGTATCAAGGTACGTTACAGTTTCGGCAAGTCGAGTTGGTACCGACAAAGGGAGAAAGTCACAGCTTAAATTGCCAACCAAGCTTGCAGGTTGGACGTCGGCAAAATTTTTTGGTCCGAAAAAAGCCCCAAATTCCTATCCGTGCATTGCTGCACATTCATCGTGACATCACTATAGACATCGATTCGATAATCACGAGGTTTGCTAAACAAAATAGACGAGTTGATTTTGTTACATAAATAATCGTTTTTATATAACAGGTATGAAGTTGTAATTATGTGCAGTTGTAACAGAACATAATAATTGCAATAAAGATATTTTCAGTATTGAATAAAATGAAAAAAAAAAGTTTTTCAGTTAAAATTCGTTAAGTTTTATTTGTCTGGTTATTGAGTTTCCGTTTTTCAAGTTTGCAAAAACATTTGGTCTCCGTTTAGGGGGCTCCATGACCCCCGTGACCCCCCCCCCCCCCCCCCCTTGAATCCGCGCCTGGTTGTGGCCGTTGAACGTACGCCGACTTCAGTGCTGTGTAATTGTATAGCTTACGTTATCGTTTGCATTGTGCAGTGTGATTTCTATTTTTATTCGGAGCTATGATTTTATTGCTTATTGTTAGTTTATGTATTTAGTTAAGTAATGATGTAATTAGTTCTAAACTGCTTAGTATAGGCAAGAATTAATTTTGATCGTGTGCACGCGGGTTTTATACAGTCGTTGTTCCATTGTAGACAATGTCAAGCTCTACTGACTCAGCAGGACTTAAAACACCCGTATTGTCTCCTGCTGTGGGAATGTGGGAACTTGATGACATTGTCGAAGAAACTGAAGACCGCCTAATTATAAATGTCAGACACAGTCTACTGAAAACCGTAACTATCGCAATATACTTTATTACATTACTGTGAGCGTAATTACATGTTTCGCAGGATTCCTGTGTGCTGTAGTTTACTATAGGCTATATTGGCAATATTGGTTACTATATAGTAAATAGTTAACCCAGACCGCAGTACAGACTTGACTTTTCTACGGCTATGGCATGATAAACTATCTCGAATTATCTTGGCTAGCCCTGTCCGACTGTGCCGATCACGTGAACTGACAGTGTTTCCCTGTCCGGGCAGTCACCTGTAAGTATTTACCTGCACTGTCTCGACTCGGCGAATAGACTTTAGATACTTAATATTTTCTGGGTGTCAGGGCTATTCCTGCATCTTCCAGGAATGATGACATTGATTTTAAATCTTTTAAAACGAAACGTTGAGTCCAATTTACTTTGTCACAGTCGGGTTATGTCACTATTTGTGGTGATCTACAATGAAATGCGCTTTTATTTAATCACGCCTGGGGAGCAAATGAATTTGCTGCAAACTTCTCGTGGGTCTTGATTATTTAAATTAGCGGAGTCGAGTATAGAAAATCGGTTTCTTGTAAATACTCTTGGATTTTCAGTTGGCTTTATCATGTTTCTGCCACCACCTTTGACAGCTGATGCCATGTTTCCCAGGGCACATTGCAAGAAGACTGGCCTGTTCACGTTACTTTCAGGGATCTCACTTTTCCTTTCATTTACTCGTTTTCTTGTTTTTAGTCCTGTTGTAATAAGGATTTTAGTTAAAACTGTATTTTCCCTACTCATTTCATTGAGTTTTTAGTTACAGTGTCCGGATGGCAGACGCAGATGCCACGGGGTTGCGTAATGCTTGGTGCACCTTCATGACGTGTGTGTTCCAACAACAGCAGCTGTAACATCCGTATGCTCCACATGCCGGCCATTTGCACAATACGACCACCTGGTCTCATGCAAACCCACAATGTGAGCCTATCAAACTCCATCAGGCACTGGTATAATTTACTTCACCGTTTTTTGCCGGTAGGTTTTGGATGCGCATAGGGATACGGTACAGTCCGTGAGCCTCAAATTCTGGGACATGCGCGTTGCTACGCAAATGACCAGTCACGCGAAGAGCTTGGCCGTGTCACAATCGTGGATAAACCACGTGCTGTGTGCTCTGCTGTTGACCAGTAGCGCCTCCAGAGGGCTATTACTCAAGTACCAGATTCGCTTCAATGCACGAGTTGTCAAGGACACCGAGATAAATCGATGGAGTAAACTTTAATTATGTCCTAACGTATCTGATGACCTTCCCTTACGGTGTGGACTGATGGTCGGAAGCTCTAGCAGCTGCCTGCTATTACAATGCGCTCCTCTCCTGATAACACCCACTGCACTGGTGGCGTGCCATCAGGGGCGGATCTAGGGGAGGGCGAGGAGGGCGACCGCCCAGGGCCCCGCGCCATGGATTGTTTTAATTTTATTTAATTATGCTTTTTTTTTTCAAACTAATTTATAATACATATACTTTTTTCAGTGCAGCTATACCGGGTGAGTTAGCCGTGGTGGTTACGGCATGACTAATGGCAGTCGCTCACATCCGGGAGGCGAGGAGGTTCGAATCCCCCCGCTGGCAACATTGAAGATGGTCTTCTGTGGTTTCCCATCTTCCTTCCAGGCAAATGCCGGGGTTGGTCCCTCACTATAGGCCACAGCCGCTACCTTCCAACTCCTCGCCCTTCCCTTCCAACTTTCCTCCCCAACGGTACTTGTAGCTCACCCATTGGGTGTCCGTCTCGAAGCAGCTACAAAACTGGCGAGCCGAACATGTCCTCGGACACTCCCGGCAGTTAAAAGCCATACGCTAAAAAACAAAAAAAAAGGGCAGCTATGACCTCCCGTGACCGTTTAGCAAGTATAGATTTCAGTATAATAATAATAATAATAATAATAATAATAATAATATCGTATGGCCTCGGGTGCCGGGTGCAAGATTTGTTATTTGACACCCAAAGGGTAGCTTTCATGTCGAATTTCGTTGTTCCTTGAAGCACTATGAAAGTCAAGGAGGTTAGATGTCTTAGCTCCTTGAACACTATAGTGCTTTCTAGTAGAGAAATGAGGAACTTTGTGTTGGCGGAAACTCCAAAGATTAAGTTTGCCATTATGAACACGGCCTACTGAATTCAAATGGATTCTTTGACATGCCAACATCGTATGACATGGAGTCGTAATTTTTGCCGCCTTTCAAAAATCACTTACCACGGCCAGGAACGAACCTGCAAGCTTAGGGTTAGTAGACGGACACGTTGACCACTCACCCACCGTGGAAAGCTAGATTTCTCTGTGCTAGGGCCCGTGATCGCTCTCCACGGCCATGGTCCCATGGGAAAATTTCGGCTAGTGAAGCCTATGCGGTGCAGGTGCCACTTTACAGTCCTGGTAGAAATGGGTTCCTGACTCCCATCATTCAACTGGGCGGTGATCTGAATCACAGTAACCCTTCAGCCGGGGAAAAAAAAGTCGCAAAGTAATATTTTAATATTTCATAGTTGACATAATCTTCTTCAAGGGGCAACATTTCATATTATTAAAGAAATGCACTGTAGTGTATTCAACCGACAGTAGTGGCTACGCTGGCTAAACCTCAGCATTAGGTCATGGGGCCAAGCTCTCTGCTGACTCGGTAGACGCGTGGGTTCGAGCCCCACCATCGGCCGTCCTTGAAATGGTTTTCCGTGGTTTCCCCCATTTTCAACACCAGGCAAATGCTGGGACGGTACCTTCTGACAGGCCACGGCCGCTTCCTTCCACATCCTTGCCCAGTTTCATTCACCATCATTCATTTCATCTCGCATTAACTCCTCTCATGAGGTTGGCGTCAGGAAGGTCATCCGGCCGTAAAAATCATCGCCACAAATACTTCCATCGCATCTCATCCCCGACCCCGTTGGAAAACGGGAATAATAAGGGGTAGACATACAATACTGTAGTGTATTCAAAATATTGTATATATTCTCTATTTTATAATTTTTTTTTTTTTTTTTTTTTAGTCGTTTACCCTTCAGGTTGGTGGAACCCACGGACTCAGCGAGGGAACTCACCACTACCGCCTCTACGGGCAGTGTCCTAGAGCTGGGAACATCGAATCGGAAGGGATACAACTGGTGAGGTGGGATTGGCAACTCGCCCAGGCGGCCTCACCTGCAAAGCGAACAGGGGCCTCATGAGGGAAGGTAAGAGATGGTCAGGATGAAGAGGCAAGGAAGAGGGAAGGAGGCGTCCGTGGCCTTGAAGAAGGTACCATCCCGGCATTTGCCCGAAGACGAAGTGGGAAACCACGGAAAACCACTTCGAGGATGGCTGAGGGGGAATCGAACCCCCTCTACTCATTTGGGCCACCCGAGGCTGAGTAGACCCCGTTCCAGTCCTCGTACCACTTTTCAAATTTCGTGGCAGAGCCGGGAATCGAACCCAGGACCTCCGGGGCGGCAGCTAACCATGCTGACCGCTACGCTACGGAGGCGACTTATTTTATTATTATTACAAAACTATTTTCCATTTCATTTTTTTAATTTCCTGTTGTTGAGGGCCGCACCTTATCATATCGCCCAGGGCCCCGCCACTGCGTGTCATCGCTAGTATGCACCTACATCCAAATCCGACCATTATTGCTGGTTTAACTTCCTTTGCCCGTAAATGTAGTTCAAGAGTTGTTGTTGCTTATTTTAGGGGCTGCGACATGGCGGTCATATAGCCCCGTATATTTTGGGTGTGTGTGGAATTTGTGTGATAACCTGTGGTATTGTGATGGCTGTACTAGTGTGTGTATTTTGTAAATTGGGGATAGGATTGGGAAGGAGATGACCGTGGCCTTAAGTTAAGAATCATTCCAGCATTTTCCTGGAGTAGAAGTGGGAAAACCACAGAAATCCACTTCCAGGATGAGGTGGGAATTGAACCCTCCTCTTTTCAGTTTTACCTCACGAGGCTGAGTGTACCTCGTTCTAGCCCTCAGACCAGAATTAGATCTTTGAGACAACTAGGCTATACCGAATACATCTATATGGTGGTTAAACACTTAGCAAAAGTCACGGAAGGATAGTCCCATGCTGGCCCGACGAGTGGGAGGGGCAAGTGGGGCTGTAGTCCCGGAGCCCGGACATGCTGAGGGGTCCGAGGCGGTAAAAGATCTAAGATTGGACAACTCCACTTCGATTTTGGAATGTTCTTGCATAACTTTAGTCGGTAAATTAACCAGTAAAAAGTAGCGGAATCATCACAAAGAGAATAGGCTATAGGCCTATATCCAATTTTAAAAATAACCATTGTGTTGTTCGCTTCTCTGTCGGGGAAAGGGCGCAGTTGCCAGAATTCTTCACTTAATCTATAAAGCACGTACGTTCTGTATAGGGCAGTACAGTTCTAATACAATCTCTGAAAAATTCGACTATTTACTTGATGTATTTTTGAAAGGAATAGCGCTTATTCTTGTGGTGACCGAATACGGTCATATGCAATGAAAATGAAATTTTAAATGCATGATGATCAACTCTTGAAGTAAAAGGACAAGCATTGTGACACATAAAGAAGAGTGGTTGAATGACTGTAAAGTGTAAACCAAGTAAACTGATATTCAATATGAACATGCTACATTCCAGTGGCGGCTGGTGATTTTTCACTTGGTGGTGCCAGCATATTAAAAATTTGCAATAAAATCATTCAAAGTTGCAGGTACGGATAGTGCATATTTTATGCAATAAGTTATATGTTTAACATTATTTAACTGTGCTATTGTAGAAGACGTTTTGGAACTCGTGTAGTATACGTTGCCCGGCGCCATTAAAATCCGAAAAATGTTCTATAGATATGGCCAATGTTACTAATATACAGCAGTTGAATATTTCATCGCTAGAGAGTGTTACGGTATTTTTTCAGAGTGCCAACATTATTGTTTCCAGACCAATATTTTCATCCAGCCCAATGGTTTTCGTCTAGGCCAATAAAGGTTAGGTAGCCCGTCCCTGCGGGCCGCGTTAGGCTAATGGATAACACCCCTGTTTTTTGTCACGCACAGTGGGGTAGTCACGCATCAATAATCTTTAACCAGGCCAATGATTTTGCCTAGTAGTACAATCAGTAAGTTGGCAGCATTACGTAATCAAACATGGCGACGTGCTTTTTGATAAGTTTATTACTTGAAAGTTAAGGTTGACAATTTCCTTTTTTGGAAGTGTTTACGCGGTGTTTATTAATGGCAAATGGCTTTAATAACGTGGCAGAGTAAATACAAACCATTTTCAGAGCGCTACTAAGTAAAATAACGCACTTTCGAAACGGGCAACGTATACTACAGGAGAGCCGACGTTTTTAATTGAAGTGTCAGCTGAAGTGAATTGAGAAATTGCATAACTACTACAAATATTTTAGTCTCGGGATTTTTCGCCAAAACAAAAGTTCTTCCTTTCTCTACTAGAAAGCGCTAAAGTGTCAAGGAGGTTAGATATCTAAGCTCCAAGGAACAACAAAAATTCGACAAGCAAGCTGCCCTTTGGGTGTCAAACAACAACGCTTTCACCTGGCACCGAGGCCATACGATATTATATCATACACATATTTTGATCCATATGCATTTTAAATAAAAACCACTTTTAAGAATTATAATTGAACAAACCTCTCAGAAAAATAATTTGAAGAAAACAACATATGCTAGGCCTACTCAACAAAACTATTTGTTCCAAAACCTCGATCGACACCTTCATTTGAATTAATAAGAGCGGTCCTATCGCTAAATGGAGATTGTAACAACTCACTTATTTTATTCATTGTTACACTTCCGAAAGGTGACACAGAGCTCATTGAGATTCCTACGGCTTCGTACGTTGCGCTCGAGCTATGCGATCTTCAAACATGAAACAAATCAAATTTTATTAAGGAACCTAGCTTGCATGTATCGATTCCAAAAGCACACTTATTAGATTAAAACGGTGTTTATATGGTCAATGCCGCATTATGCTATGCAAGTTTATGTAACATGTCTATATAGGAAAAAAATAAGCATGGCTATTGCTAACACACACGTGACCACAGCCTCTTTGTCGCAATTTCAGTTGCTGTCTCAAAATAAATAGGTGAGATGAAATGAACACGATGACCTACCTCTAAGACAACCTTACTTATCGTACATACGGATTGATTGGAAAGGATATCCCCTGCATCTAATATAAATGAACACAAAAGCTATTTAACGACGGACACTATTCATACACATTTGCAGTCAAACTTGAGAATTTGTGTTTACGCTTGGGACGTGAAACTGTGCCGCCAAATTAAATTAACGAAACACAGTAAAACTCGTTGAAAAATTCCGAATTTTTACATTACAAAGAGAGAACAAATAATCCCCGTCATCAATATGCGCCTAAAAAGTTGCTAAATGTCAAACAATAAAGAACTAATACTATTTTGTAGTTTGAATTTATTTAATAGTCAGACACAGTGATATATCGTCAAGCTGGTACCACTGGAGCTGTGCTGCCATATGCTGCACTCTAGTGGTGGAAAGATAAAGCAGTTCAGCAGTTCTAACGTGTATGTCACAGATTACCTATGTAATTTGTGCTTGTAGCCTACCTGTGACGTGCTGCTATCTCGTGGATAGAATTGAAGCTCCGCGTCACGGGGCCGTTGGCTCTACCTCAGGGTAATATGCGTCTCAACACAACACAAACAAACTCAAGCCAAACTAGTCCTTATTGCAGTACAGTGTCTGATGTTCGTAGGTAGTGCCGGTTGGCTCTGGCTCAGTAATTCAATAAAGCGCCACCAGAACGCATGTCAGTTTGCGCGCTCGTTCAAATAGTGCAGAATATGTATACAATTTCCTCAAAATGTAAATGTAATATAAACTGTTCTTGAGAGGAAAAAGTCACATATTCTCTCTTCATTACACTGGTGGTGCCATGGCACACGGGCACCACCTCAGGAGCCGCCCCTGCTACATTCCATGGAGATTTTAATGGGTTAACAGAAGCCAGCTTACAACTTACGAAATAATGTCTCAAGCTTAAAAAGTGGAGGTGCCCGGAAATCCCTGTCCTAGGGCCCGTGATCGCTCTCCACGGCCCTGGTCCCATGGGAAATTGTCGGCTAGTGAAGCCTATGCGGTCCAAGTGCCATCTTACAGTCCTGGTAAAAATGGATTCCTGACTCCCAACATTCAACTGGGCTGTGATCTGACTCCCAGTAGCCCTTCGATCGCCCCGTGTGGTTCCGCTGAGACGACATGATATCGGTTCGTTAAACACCTGTGGTCGTCCCGTGCGGCGGTTTACGTGGAATGCAGCCGAAATAAATCAGAAACCTCTAAGGACATCAAATTGGCAGGTGAAAAGCTAAAGGAAGTAGGAGACTTCTATTACTTAGGGAGCAAAATAACCAGTGATGGACGAAGCAAAGAGGATATGAAAAGTAGGTTGGCTTAGGCAAGGGAAGTATTTCTACAAAAATGGAATCTGTTGACATCGAATATAGATTTAGGTATTAGGAAGTCATTTTTGAAAGAATTTGTTTGGAGCGTTGCGCTCTATGGAAGTGAAACATGGACTGTTGGTGCAGCAGAAAAGAGGAGAATTGAAGCGTTTGAAATGTGGTGTTACAGGAGAATTATGAAGATCTTATGGGTAGATAGGCAAGAGTTTAGTGCTTTTCAGTCGGTCAACACGAATGTACCCAAAAGAGCTGGGTTATGCCCTAATCCTGAAATAAATTACATGAGATTAATAAATACACAGGATGACCAGTTTCGATCGTCAAGCGATCATCATCAGATCCATTACACTTAGGCTATAAAATCTGTGTTTGAAATCTATGTCGACCACACCTGGAGTAACAGTGAACACGAAAACTGCGCGTAGCTCCAGCAAGGAAGACAACCAGATAAGTACTGATATCGCGCCAGGAGTTGGCAGTCGGGTTTGAACTGCAGAAATCTTCCCGCTCACTGCGTATCGCGCATTCCAAAAACATTCAGTTGGTCAATACTTGCTTCACTCACTCAGCACATTCCTTCTTTCACTGATTGAGTGTCGCCTGCTGCAATGACAACCATTGGCATGCGGGAAGCTGATATATTTAAGTTAGGAATAGGTGGACCGCTCATGCGTACTGCAAGATCCCTCGCACCCCGTCGCAGCGTGCTCAACTGCCATCTCCTGCCGCGATGACAGTAGTAGCCTGTAATATTACAGTTTAATCATAGTTGATTTTTACAACCATATAATCACTCCAAATTACAAACTCCGGATATCTATCACCATTTAGCATTTCACCTAACATCATATATACTGCATTTAGCATACACCGACAGTTGCAGTACTAAATAATTGTACATATTGTAAATGTTTTCACCTGTATTTTCAAACATAGATGTTATAGCCTAAGTGTAATGGATCTGATGATGATCGCTTGACGATCGAAACTGGTCATCCTAGTGTATTTATTAATCTCATGTAATCTCATGTAATATATTTCAGGATTAGGGCATAACCCAGCTCTTTTGGGTACATTCGTGTTGACCGACTGAAAAGCACTAAACTCTTGTTTACTAAGGCAACACTGAAAAAATGGCTTCAAACCCCACAATGGGTTACTGACGAAGAGGTATTAAGACGAGTGGGAGAGGAGAGATGCTTTTGGGGACTGCTAATGAAGAGATGGGATAGGTTGGTAGGACACATTTTAAGACACCCAAAATAGCAAGTTTAGTTTTGGAAGGAAGGGTCGAGGATAAGAACTGTTGGGGCAGACCAAGGTTAGACTATGTTAAACAGATTACCTCGGATGTAGGGTGTGGTAGCTATGTAGAGATGAAACGATTAGCTCAGGAAAGGGTGGAATGGAGAGCTGCATTAAACCATTCAAAAGACTAAAGACTCAAACAACAACAACATTATCTCTGTGATATTGAAGATCCACCCTCGGCATTGTTAACTTCAGAAACCCGAATTTGCGTGTAATCTCCGAAATGCTATGACCCATGCGCCGTGCGCCGATGATCATCCCACGTTCAAAGTCGGTTAACTCGTGACGTGTTGCCATCTTCACTACACTCGTGTCTGTGACAGACTGCTCTGCTCCGTCACAACGCTCAGGAGTGATACACGGCACATTTCCTCATGGGACTATCCTTCCCATGACTTTAGCTCACTCACAGTCAGTGTACATTTGTGCTCTACGGCAACAACTAAGGCAGCAATGGACCATTCTTGCCTTGCGGGCCATCCCGTCAAATGTACGGAGGTAATATAAGATGAGTTGATGACTGCCTCGCTGTACATGGCCAACCACCTCAAGGCGGAACAATCGAACAACTCTCTCTTTCTTGTGCATGCCGTGAAGATGTTTCCAGAACGAACATGTTCAGTACGAGCTGCAACATAGTACACAAATAAGTGAGTAGGCAAGTTATGTTTTTGACTTCGGGTACTGGATTGTAAGGTCATACGTGACAATTGATTTAGGTCAATGTCAATGAAAGAATCATGTGAATAAAAAACGTAATACTGTAGTTAACGTAAAATCGAAATTTATGATGTTTAATAGGTCAACGCGATAGCAGCCAATTGCAATGGGTGTTATACCCCAACTCTGAAAAAAATTACATGAGATTAATAAATTCACTTCGATAACTAGTTTCATTCGTCAAGCGCTAATCATCAGATCTCATACATACAGACTATTACATTTTTCAGGGTTAGAACATAACACACAATACAGTTAGGTACAATCTTGTTGACCGACTGAAAAGCATACATTTAGTACTAAGGCAACACTGAAAAAATGGCTTCCAACACGGTAATAACACAATAATAATAATATTAATAATAATTAAAGGAACACAGAAATTCAGTTTCCCACAGATGATTTCCGTTTCTAACCTTCCCGTACTTCCCTTTGTTGTGTCTCGTTTCGTCGTTTGTCTCGCCGACGACAGAGCCCAGTTCGTCCTCCGACATTTCGTATGACACATGCCAGCAAAGAGTTAAGCACAATTTCAGCCCTAAGTGTCTTGGCACCATCTTGGACTGTTCCTCAACATTCAAGAAACACTTGGAATACACAGGTCAAAAACTCAAATCGCGGAACAATATCATGAAGACATTGGCTGGCACATCATGGGGTGCTGATGCAACTTCACTACGCTCGACTGCCCTCTCCATGGTTTATCATGTAGCAGAGTATTGTGCCCCAGTGTGGCGCCGTAGTGCTCATACTAAAAAGATCAATGTTCATCTGAATAAAAGTATGAGGGTCATAACAGACACACTGAGATCCACCCCAACTCCCTGGTTACACACTATCAGTAGCATATCACCTCCAGAACTAAGACGACAGGAAGGAACAGTACGTGAGTGGTGAAAGCTACATCAACAAAACCACCCACAGGATCTCTCAGTTCATTAAGTTCTCAATGATCTTCCCTCCACTCGTTTTAAATCAAGGAACCCAATATGGCATAACAACATCATCATCATGAACTGGCTTCAGCTTCCCGGGTGCGGTGAATAAGCGCTCTCCATTTAGTTCTTTCCAAGAATATCTCCCCTTCCATGATCCGCTGCACATCCAGACCTCTCCTTGCAAGATCATTTCTAACATACCTGACATTATTTCCACGAAATAATGGCGCCAAAACTGGAAGTCTGCTCCTGTGAAGCATCAAGGTATTCTAGATCCTACTATAAGACATCCGGGATTTAACCTGAAGAGAAAGAAGTGGGTAAAGTTAAATCGCCTAAGAACAGGTCACGCCAGATGTAACGCCATGATACATAAATGGGGTTTCCATATTCTCGTGCCTGTGACTGCGGAGCTCCTCTTCAAACCGTAGAGCATATTATTCAAGAATGTCCGCTGAGGAAGTACGCTGGATCACCACAAGATGTTATTTCTGCTGCACCTCCCTTTCTGGACTGGCTTCAACAACTGGACATCTCGTTGTGAATGCGAACGCAACCAATGTTCTTGTGATGTATATATTGTAACTTACATTATGATTTAACTTATTTATACTATGTACAGTGAGTCCGGGAATGTTCTCCGCAGCGCCTACATGCGTCTGGGATAGCTAGCTACAGCAGTTACGTTGGTAGCACGGCTGCCGCTTGCAACATCTCTACTAAGTGCAGTATAAAACAACGTCCCCGATTCTTGAATGTTACGGGTAAACTCGAGAACCACTGGATGGATTTTGATGCGGTTTTTATCATTATGTAAAGGATATATCTAGTATGATTTCTGTAGAAAATAATTCATTTATGATCAAAGGAAGCCAAGCAGTAACGATTTTAGTTGAAAAGTCGATAAAATACCTGGCGTCGAGCGCTTTGTAAGCTTACGCTGGGCAAACCGTTAACAATATCTAAATACTATGAGTGTAAGAATTGTTCAGCATGAAAAGTTCTACAAGAAAGTCCGCGAGAGCATATGTCTATCTTCCATACATCGCTCACTATAAGGGAACAACTGAAGCTTGTCTCTTACAGCTCTTTGTGCTGTCGACTTAGAGATTCCTGTTTGTTGAGCTAATTTTCGTGTTGATTTACTTGAACTACGCAGCATTATATCGGAGATTTCATCAAGTTCTTCGTCTGTTAAAAGCGTAGGCCTGCCTGTTCCCGGTACATCGTGAACTGAGCCAGTCACACGAAATTTACTTACCAAATCCCGAACGGTATCACGGTTTGGACACTTTGAATTAGGAAACCGCGCCTGAAATCTTAATTTTACATTTTCTGTAAACCGATCGCCTTCACGAAAAACGTATTCCACCAAAAAAAACTCTCTCTTCAGTAGTAAACATTACCGCCTATATACTGTTGCACTCTTCCATTAATAATCTATCTGAACGCTCGCTGACTGTAATACACGCTGAAGACATGCAGGCTGGCGCGCTTATCGCGATACACATCGACAGCTCACACGGGGAAGTCCCGCTTTGAAGGACACAGTGCAGTGCAGTGCAGCCAACTAAAACTCATGACTCAACCAAGACCAACTACCAATACTCAGACCTTAATGCAGGTATCGAAAGTGTGAAAATGGCGTATGCGGAAGCCCGAGATATGGTTTATTTACATTCGTTGCTAGGATAGGCCTACAATATTAGCTTTGATTAGCTTCGTTTGATGAAAGTTGGGATAAACTATTGCTCATCTGTAATTTTTAGTGTCTTCAGTATGTCTGTTAAGTTCAGTTCGCGTTAATGTACTGCAATCGTGTGTAAATATGTGATAATACGCTTATTATGGACTGGTTCGATTGTTTGATGATTGTTCAGTCGACCGATGGCATTGTGTCATGCCATTTACTGCAGATGTTGAAGTACCTAAGACTAAAGCATTAATAGAAGTGTCTCAAGAATATACACCGCAATGATTTGCTAGTTAGTGACAATTTAATAATAGCTTAGTGCACTTCAATACCGGTAGTGTCGAACTTAAGTACGCAAAGGGAAAACGCAATGAGCATCTACGGCAAGATCAACTGTTGACGATATCTTGAACGCTCAGCTTCATGTGCCTCCGTAAATCCTTACCAGTCTAGCCGATGTTCTACACTGCCTTGTATACACGCCAAATATTACAGTGAACTTATGTTTTATTGGTTAAGGAAGATGTTTCCCCTGTGCCAAACAGTGAACTCATTGTGTTCCGTCATTATTCATACTTTTGTGATTCTTACAGCTTGCAAGTTATTTTTAATTATGATGTGTGTAATAAAGTGTTGTGAGTAACTTGCCAATTATGTACTTATATTGCGAGATGGTGTGCCGCGATAATTCCGTAAGAGGGGGATGGTGCTTTCCTACCTACATTACTTTACTAAATCTACTATTTCCAGCGTACAACTATTCCAAACGGTAACAGCGAATGTTTAATAGGTTAGATGGTAACATATTATCGTGTCCTTTGTGTGTGGTAATCTCCATAATTATGTTCAGATATCCACACGACGACTTCTTTTCATATTTCAATCTACTAATTCGGTGTGATGTTTTAGCCGAGATTTTAGACAATTCTACGAGAGGTCTTAATTGAATTGTATCTCTATAGTGTTGGTTCGATTATTTCAGGCAGCTATTCTCATTCCGATTGTGTACACAAATACTCTGCATGTGCTGGGACAGCACTTTTGTAACCGGGTACTTTCTTCTCTCCTACTTCAGAATCTGTTTGATTTTGTGCTAATAATATTAATCTATAATTACTGAACTTAAATACAAATCGTGAAAACTCGCCAAAAAGCTTCTTATTCAACCACAGAAACAGTGAGACTATTGTAGCTGCCCTTTGCGTGAAGACCAAGAAATCTATAATTCGAGGCCAGCACTATATACTGTGCCCTTTTAGCAAGAAATATGCCAATCACAGTACACCAGCGTAGCTCAATTCGGAATTTCGGGGCAGCGGTAAGTTCCCCCACTCTGTGACTCACATATTTTGGATTAATTAGAGGATACACTTGCTAAAATAACAACAAAATCAACTCCTATTTTAAACACATTTAATTAATAAAATTAATGGCGCTACAAACACTTTAACAATTTAATTACTGACCCATAATCATCTACTTGTTCCAAATGAACAAGGAATCACAAATATAATAAAACAAATATTGTATTTAAACGTATGGTTTCCACATAAACCAACAATTCCTACTTAGTCTTACTTCCATAAAGCATCAACTGTAAGTTTTATATAACTCCGAGCTCTTTTGGCTCCATGCTTTACATAATAATGGTGTCATTCTTGTACACCTCAAATACTATCCTTTATATTTTCTTAATTCTCAAAAACAATGTATAATTACATTTAAAATTTATGTTAATTATCTAACTCAATATTTTGGGCATGTCCACACATTCAGCTGTTATCATCTCTCTTTATTTTCACAAATATATTAAGGTAATCAGGAAATCAACTGTGTACTCCAGAGCGTGAAGATACTTGACACAGTCAAAAAACTATAGTTACTCCCGAAACTTAGTTGCCTTCAATTAACTCGTGGAATCCTACGTCCATCCAACACTACAATAGGGATTGTTATTTATCTCTTATGTCTTATAAGACCATTATCATATAAGAAACTACGATCTGAACAGGCAAACGAAAATATCAATCTACAAGGACCTCGGTTCAATGCCCGGGTCGTTAACAACTTTAAACACTCTTGGTGTATTCATTTCTCTTTACAACATCTTACGAGACGGTTTCTGGCCCACCCTTACTCTAAGAGAGCCAGGCCATTCTACTCGGGCGCGATTTATGACACGGAGGGTGACGGGCGACTCTCTGTCTAACCCCCGTTAGCAGCTTATTTCCAAGGCTTTCAAAACAAACCTTCACATTATATTCAGTTCTGGGGAGAGACCGGGCTTTTACTGTACCGTATTCATTCAAACAACTATTCTTTGGTTCATAGACCACTTTCGTAACCTTGGCATTTATTAATTATGAGAGGGTCCTCATTGATTGGGAAGATTAATACACATCCGACGACGAAGAATTAAGGGGCTATTATCATAAGAAGATTCTGCGTTCGAATCTCTTCACATGCCTCGGGAACCATTCCCTTACAGAGGACTTATACAAAATGCGATTTAAAGTCGGCCGTGGCCCATATGACATACGCTCAATAATACCATATATTAGCTCCCTTTCAAATACATACACAATGCCTCGTGATACTACGTCACAAATAGAGGACTTATACAATTATCAATTCACTGCAATCAACTACCCTCCATAAGTAATTTACCAAGTATTTTAACCTCTACGCGTTCCTAGCGTGACATTTTAATATTATTTGCGCTCCTTTGCGCTATACATTATTTTAAGCCGAAATGTCTTCCCAAGAACTGATAAATCTCATTCACATTATTTTAATTCTTATATTAATCTTTTCCGTTGCCGATAAATCGCTCCCTTTTAAAACATTCCCTTGAACATCATATCTTACACATATGTTAAGGCTTTAACGCTCTTATGTTCACAACAATTTATTTGATCTTTATATAATATTTCCATACTTAGTTATTATTATTATCTTTATTCTCTACACAAGCTCAAAAGCTATTTCTTTAATATCTCAAATTTACTTTATTTAAATATCTTTCATGATAATTACTGATATTTCGCTTGCTCTTATGACATTTGTTAAATACATTAACATTTTATTCACATATTTCCTCTACGGGATTTATTCTTCACATAATTATTTATAATTTCTCAAATTTTCTATTATTGTTCAGACCGCGTTCTTGTTTATTCAGTATTTATTTATTAAAACACATCCCTTTTACTCAAAAACTCCGGTGGATTTGTACACAGTCAATTCCTGACACCAAAATAGAATGAAATTCAGTACTCACATGTTTTTAAGATCGTCCCATGATCTTTATTCTTGTGCGGTGCTTCATTTTGGGCCCACTTTGAACTTTTTACTCCATATTAAAGGAATTCATCTTATGTATAAACACTTCTTGACATATATTTAAGACACTTAACATTGACGACATTTTTATACACTGATGTGTCCCTTTTGAACACATAATAAACACTAAAATATTAATTTAACACATAATCTTGATAAATTTACACTTCACAATTCTTGATCACTAGGCCGTATTTCTGAGCCTATCACACGTGACCTATTAAATTCCGTTTCCAAGGGTGAAATTTATTCAATGTCGGCTTTCTATCCTGCAGAATACGAAAGTCTCGAAACATCTACTGTTCCCTGGAATCCAAATTCTTCTACTCCTATCCTGGGTGACCGGCTATTTATCTAGCTTGAACAGCTTCTTTGTAGATCTGTTTATCGATCCTAGCGAAAGTCTATTCGGATCGAGGTCTCCTCAATGACCTATAGATTTAGTTTATAGCAGCTAGTACTTCTCGAGTCTAGTACTTTTAGAATAGTTCGCCTGCTTTCTGGAGATAATGTTTATAGTCTCCTTGCTTCTTTATTTGATCGGTTCTAGCACTCCTACGTTTCTGATATACGTTCCGAACCTTATTCTGTTCTTCCCTTTTTGGGTTCTTTAATTTAAATAACAGTTTATCTTTCTGGTACGGTACTTCCGTACGTTATAATATATTCGTTCGTCTATTTAACGACCTATCGCCTTTAAGTCCGTCGTTCGCAGCCTGCTCTGACTATATCTTACGAACTTTCACTATAACTTGTATACAGTCGGGCCTAAATCCTGTAACTAGGATTTTCCTAATATTTCAATACGGCGATACTTTAAAGTTTCTTCTTTACCACTCCTTATGGAGGCAAGCAAGTCGTTAATACTGCGACGCCTATGGCTATCGGATATTACTTCTGCGGTGTAACACAGCGTTTCTCCCCTCAAGGAGTACTGGTAACTGTCTTCGATGTGACGCAGAGTTACGCCCCTCACGGACTGTCGGAACTGCATTCGGTGTTTGATGTAGCCTAGTGACGTGCCCTCAGGCCGTTTGAAACTGCATTCGATGATCGTGACACAGTGTCTCGCCCACAGGCTGACAATAACTGCATGATTGGCTTGGTGAAGCCCGAAGCTTTATACTATTTCACTACAAAAAAATAAGACTCTAGCCTTTTCTGTGGCCAACTTCTAAAATAATGGTGCCACAAATATAAAAATTCTACCTTCCGAAAGCTCGTCTTCTCAATGTCAAATAATCTCATTGCACCTAAGAATCGATCGTGCAATTCGGAGATATTAATTAATTTCTCGTCCTCAATTGTGTGGGTGTTGCATTTCTTTTGCTTTCTCCCCTCCACACAGGCCTTGGTAATTCCCCAATGACGTCGTCTTGCGTTTGCAGTTTTCTCCTGGGCAATTATTAAATGGTTTCTCTTTACTAAAAAATCTCTCATTCAAAATGATTCACTGTACTGTACTTGTTTACTCATTATTATACTTGTAAACGGGTTAAATTTAATTATTCCTCTTCTGGCGCATAAGCGGTGTTGTCATTTTCCAGCAACGTCAGCTCGATTTCCGATTCAGGCCTCCTTGTCTATTCGTTGGAAATTTCCACTCGGTTATTAATACTCGTGACTCGCTCCCTTCTGAATGTCAAGAGGGATGATATCATCCTCTCGAACACCTGGTCCTCGTTAGTTGCACAACCTTATACTGGCCTCCTAGCTGGATCTTTCTTTAAGTTACATTAGAAACTATACGCTTCTTTGATTTCTTTCTCAAATGCATGGATTCGACCATCCATGGACCTGATGGCACATGGTTTCATCTCTCCCCTCCTTAGGTAAATAAATTTTCGAAAAATTTTGAGGAAATTTATTTCAATTAATCATATCTGTCTTTATTCGTCGAAGCCATCATAACTATGTCCGTACCTTCCGTTGTTTTTACTTCTTTAAAGTCGTATCCGGTAATTGTGTAGGTCGGGTATGCTCTGTCCCTACCCTTTCTTTCTTTCTTTACTTGTCTGGACTTTAAGTCCCCAGAACCTCATTCTTCCTTACGGGTGTGGTCTATCCCTACCCGTTTCCTTATTTCATCATTTTCTTTTCTTAAATTGGAATTTTCTTCTTCAATAAATTCAATTATTTCTTTAATTTCCCAATATAATTTCTCCAATTCGCATTCGCACTCGAATGCTTGAGCTCTATTTTCTATTTCTTCCTTATTCTTGTTTATGTCAAAAGCGGATTCATCTCTGAATGTGTCCATAACCAGGGCTTGTTCATTTTCTTCATCAAAATCTTCGGGAGGGTAATATAATTTCAAATTTGCTGAATTCATGGTCACTTCGTGATCCGTTTCACAGTGCCGAATTCTATATGCGTTATTCCTCAAATCTCTGATTATTTGATATGGTCCGTGGTACATTTTCTGGAATTTCTTGTACACACGGTTCCCTGGATCCGAAATGGCTGGTCTTTTTACTAACACCATTTCTCCTGCTAATAATGGTCGATGATACCTCTTATGCCTATTTCTTCTCTGCCTCCTGTCGGCTTGAGCTTTTAGGTGCTCAAAGGCTCTTCTAATGCGTACGTCTCTTCCAGGCTGAGCGTCTGCTGGCCTAGGAATTACCAGACTCCAAGGTCTTTCTGGTTGCTCATTCCGATGTAACGTTATGGGTATCTCTCCTGTGGATTCATGGATCGTATTATTTATACAGAATTCGATAATATCCAAGATATCTATCCACTTCCAATTTTCTTCGGCACAGTATATTCTACAGTACTTGGCCGTCTCTCTCATCACTCTTTCTACAGGATTTGCCTCAGGATGGCGAATACTTGACAAAATCTGACGTATTCCAAGTCTTTCTAATTCTCGTCTAAACTCTACACTGGTGAAACAACTGCCGTGATCCGACAATACATTCTCAGGTTTCCCCAGAATCGGTATCACTTTTTCTTTTAGTCGTTTTAACACCTGTTTGGTACTAGTCTTCTGTATGGGAGCAAGGACAACCATTTTAGTGAAGACATCCATAGCCACCATTATGTGTCGATTTCCCCTTCTTGCCTTTGGCAAAGGTCCAAAATTATCAATAGATATGATTTGGCCGGGCCTTTCAGGCAACAATGGTATAGGCTTTTGTCTCATCAGAAATGCATTAGGTTTGATCCTTTGACATAGATCACATGTCTTTAGCGTGTCCCTTACAGTCTCTCTCAGTCTCGGCCATATAAATGCTTCTTTCAGCATCGAGACTGTTTTGTCGACTCCCATATGTCCGAACGATCTATGGGCTAACCATACTATTTTCCTCTGCAAAATTGCAGGAACAACAATCCTAAATTTTGTATGGTCAGAGTCTACAAACTTATATAATAACCCATTATAAAACGTGTAGTCTTGAGCTATCTTATCAGCTTCCGTGTACGCTGGTGTTCCTCTTATCAAGCTTCCCTCAAGGAAAGATATGAGCATGTTCATCCATGGATCCTCCCGTTGTCTTTGACTAATGCTTCTTAACTCATTAAGAGTACGCTGATCCCTGTCTTCCAAATCTATAGCCATTACTTCCTCTTCTGTGGACTCTGGCTGTCTACTTAAGTAGTCTGGAACTATATTTTCTTTTCCTGGGCAGTACTCTATCTTGACATCAAATTGTTGAATGTATAAAGCCCAACGCATCAACCTTTGACTGGATAAATCAGTCTTCATCAAAAAGGTTAAGGCTTTATGATCCGTCCTTAGAATGACCTGAAACCCATATACAATCTTCCGCCAATATTGCAACGCGTGCAATATCGCTAACAGCTCGATCTTGCTGATCATATAATTTTTCTCGTGTGGTTTCAGTCTCCTACTTGTGAAAGCTAGATAGTTTTTCTTATCAGGGTTTTCCGGGTTCTCCTGATATAGCATTGCCCCTATTCCAATCTGGGATGCATCTGTTTGAATGATAAATCTCTGATTAAAATCAGGATATCCTAGCTTCACGTAATTTAAGAGCATTTCCTTGGCCTCTACAAATGCTTTTTCTGCTTCCTCCGTCCATTTCCACTTGCCCCCCTTCTTCAGAAGATCCTGTAGTGGTGCAACAGTTTTTGTGTATGATGGACAATGTCCTGAGAAGAACCCAATCAATCCCAAAAACTGGCGAACGTTCTTTACCTTCAAAGGCCTTGGAAAATCCCTTATCGATTCCAATTTGCATGGATTTGGTTTAACACCATCCTTGTCAATCACATGCCCTAAAAATGTCACTTGCCTTTGACAAAAATTCGACTTCTTTAAATTTATTTTAAAATTTGCCCTTCTTAAGTCTTCCAATAATTTCTTCAAATTTCCTAAATGTTCCTCAATGTTCTCCGAGGTAAGCAAAATGTCATCCACGTATCGGATAGTGCAATCTTTCACTTCCTCTGACAGGTTTCGATCAAGCGCTCTTATTAATGCAGATCCTGCAGTCTTCAATCCAAACGGACATCTTCTAAAACAATATGTTTGTTGGTCGAACTGAAATCCAGTCAACAAGCTGGTTTTCTCTTCCAGTTCGAGATGATGATACGAAGAAGTCATGTCAATATTTGTAAAAATCTTCTTGCCTTTGAACTTCCTCAGTATTTCTTTTATGGGTGGTGCCGAATCATTTTCTGGTATGATTTTTGCATTTAAATTTCTGGCATCTAAACACACCCTTACTGAGCCATCCGGTTTACTCACAATCACTAATGGACTAACATATGGTGTCGCCATCTTTTCTATAACACCTGCATTCATCATCTCCTGCAGTGTTTTCTTAGTTTGTGGGTAATGTTTTTCCGCAACCGGGTATGGTTTTTGTTTGAACGGTGCCCAATCATTGACTTGGAACGCGTATTTAAAATTTTCAATCTTCCCTGGCTTGGAATCAAATACGTCCCTATGATCCAATAATAATTTCTTTAACTGTTCCTTAATTTCGAAGCTGACTTTAGCTTCCTCCACTTTTCCTGACAGGTTGGTCTCGAACTCATTTTCCACATTATCTTCGAGTTCTATGTTGAGGACTTCAAATATCTTTTCTATGTCCTTATAATCTTCCTCAATCACTTCTTCCATATGCCATACCTGTTCTTCTATTTTCGCATCCTGTTCCTGTAGGTTAATATTTTGTTCATCCACATCCTCTCTTTGAATTCTAATGCAGTTTTGCGCTAGGTCTATGATGACCTTGTTCTCACGGATAAAATCAATACCTAATATGATATTATACGGTAATTGATTTACCAGCAAAAAGCACTGCGAAATTTCAGCGTTACCCATGATCAGATCAATGTATACCTGAAATTTACATGTCAAAGATTTTTCAGGGATAATTCCCTTAATCTTTACACTTGATGTGGGAATCTTTAGTACTCGGCCCCTTGTTTCCAATTCATTTAAAAGGGTTTGTGTAATTAGACTTATTGTGGATCCGGTATCAATCAATGCTCTGACCAGTAATCCTTCTATCCTAAGCATAATTATAGGTAGTTCTCTTTTAACAGGTGGGATTCCTTCCACATCCTCGTTAATTAGCTCATCTGGTCTAGCTATCCAATTTACAATTTCTACCTCCTCCCAGCTCCTGGTATGTTTCCACTTTTGACAATTTAAATTTGGAGTTTTTTTTTATCCTGAGGGCTCCCTTTTCCCTCATTCTTTAACTGAGCTTGTAATTCCAAGCTTTGAGCTCCGTCTAGTCGGTCTGGTGATTTCCGGTTCTTAATTGCCTCACTCCAACGGACTTTTTGCCTATCAGGTTCATCTGGTCTTTCGTTCATATAACGAAGACTTTCCTGATATCTTTCTTCTATTTCGGCCCGATATTCATCATCCCTATCGTCTGGCCTTACATTCCTTCTGGGATAATTCTCCCATTTCTTTCTGTTTTCTTGCCTTTGATGGTTATTGTTATAGGGTCGGCTTTCTTGTTGCCTATAACCCGTAGTTCTAGGATTTCTTCCTCGATATCCTCCCCTGTAATATGGCTGTATCCTTCTAGGCTCCTGGTGCCCATACTCTCGATCTAGTCCTTGAGTATCCGTGCTGGTGGACTGATTCCTGGTCGCTGGTTTTTCTCCAGTTTCCTGACTGCTGGCCATGTGTACTTGCTCAGTTTGTCTTTGATGCCGAGGAGTTACGTGCGAAGTCGTCATATCTAACTGACGTAATACACTTTCCACTTCCACAGCACTTCTGGCTTTGGATGAGATTAGCAGCCTCTGAATCTCATACGGAAGCTGCCTTGCAATGGCGGCACACAAGTCGTTTTCTGCCGGAGCAATATCCAGTTCGCGGAATTTACACAGCTGAGCGGTGAAAAATTCCGAGTATTTAGTAGGTGCATTGGTGCTGTACTTCCTAGAGTACAGATCTAGCCTTAAATTCTCTTGGACGTCTGCTGCCCAATATCGTTTTAAAAATGCTTCCCTAAAGCCTTCCACCGTATCAAAGGTGTATCTGAAGCTTCTGAACCAGGTGAGACAATCACCTGCCAACAGCTTTTCAATAGCTCTCAGTCTCCGATCCTGAGGAACCTTCATTTCGTTTAGATACTCTGCCACTTCTTTTAGCCAGTATTTTGGAGTAATAGACATGTTATTACCCGTAAACTTTACTGGTCTGTCCTCATTGGATTTAATAATGTTTATTATCTGGCCATTTGTCTGATTCATGTACGGGGTTGACATCGCCATCGGATATCCTGGGTTCTTATAAGGGCTCTCCCCTCCTAAGTCCCTCTCCGTATCTGTGCCTTGTTCACGGGAATCTACCCATCCTGTCTTTGGAAACTCCTCCTGATTCTCGAATTCTAACTTCCTTTCCCTTCGGGCACTTTCTTCATTAGCCATGAGTTGGATTTCCATTTGACTATTCTTATGTTCAGTCCTCTCCAATCGGGATCTTAATTCATTCTGAATTCTTTCTTGATTCCTTCTACTATCTTCCTCTACCTTTTTGAGTTGGAATTTCTCGTCCCTGTAACTATCCCTGAACTCATTTAGTTGGTCTTCTACCTCTTTCTTAAAGATCATGGCATGTTGATTTATAATTTCTGGCTTAACATCACCTATGGTATCTAAGTCTTTCCGTATCTCCTTTATCTTCTTCTCCACCTCTCCCTTAATTCCTTCCAGCTTCTCCTCAGTTTTCTTAGACACTTCCGATAAGTCATCTTTAATCAGTTTTACTTCATTTTGGACCTGGTTAACTTCAGTATGAGTTTTTCCTACTTGGATCTTTAATGTTCCGATGGTTCCCTGAACATCATTAATACCCTGACTTATTTCATCTATCTTATGGGTGTTATCCTTATTTTCTTTCTCTCGTTGTTTTCTTTCATTCTGGAGATGCTTCTCATATAGACCTAAACTTTTATCTATTTTCGTTTCGTACGTCTTCCAGTTATCATCTACCTGCCTAGTAAAATGATCAATCTGATCTTTCATACCCTTAACATCCTGTTTATTTTGATTTTTCATCTCAGTTACTTCGGTTTGAACTCCATCGACCTTTCCCTCGAGTTTTCCTACTTTGTCCTTTACCCCCTTTAAATTCTTCTCCTAATTTCTTAAAATTTTCTTTTATCTCATTCCGGGAACGTTCACAAATATCGCTGTTAGATTCTATCTGCACACCTTGGATCTGGGTTACAAGTTTCTTTTCACATTCATCACCCTTTGTTTCTATGTTAATTAATCTAGTTTCCAAATTCTCAAAATTTTCTTGACACCTAGTTTGGGATTCTCCCATACTTTTGTTCAAAGTATCTAATTTGGCTTGCAATCCTAAATGAAATTCTTCATTTTCCTTTTTAATCTCATTGGCGATTTCCCCTTTTAACTCAGTTAACTTGTCCCCAAACGTAGTGTCAAAATCTTGAAATTTGGTATTCATCGTTTCTTCTAAAACCTCCCTGAGTCCATTTGACCCCCTTTTTATTCCCTCAATTTCAGCCTTCACTTCATTGTTCATTTTTATACAGTTAGCTTCGATATCTACTAATTTAGTTCCCATATTAGCACTATCAGTTTTTAGTGACTCTAAACTCTCATTCATGGATCCTAACTTTTGGTTATTTTTCTCCTGTTGGCTGTCCAACTTATTCAAACTCTCATTTATGGATTCGAACACTTTGTTATTTTCATCCTTTTGGAGGCCCAATGTATTGTCTATTGTTTCCAATTTATTGTTCATGGCCTCCAAAAGCCTTTGCACTTCCTCACTAAATGCCATCTTATGAGAATACAGTGGGCCACTAATGCCACCACACTAGTACATGCTTGAGAGATGATACTCTGAATCATTGTGTCCCAATTTCTTTAAAATTTACTTTGGTACGGGTTTTTACGACAACGTACCCTTTTGATACTTTTATTCAATTTCATAATCCTTTATGGAAGTATTTAAAATTCAAAATTTCGAAAAACCATTTTTTTCAAAAAAATGAAAATTTTGATTTTTCGAGAAAACTCGGGTTTTCCCTAGGAAAACTCATCCCTGCGTACTGGGCGCCAAAATCAGACATGATTTGCTAGGGGGGTTGATAACATAATACAGGGCTGCTCGGTATGAGTTTCTAGGGACCCATGCGGTCAGTTAATAATTTACGTTGTAGCTACACCTATCATTACTTTACTTTACATGAAATGACCGTCTTAAGTGTTCCTCTAGTATTTAATCCAGCACATTACTTATATGACCCCCCATGTGCCCTTTTAGCAAGAAATATGCCAATCACAGTATACCAGCGTAGCTCAATTCGGAATTTTCGGGGCAGCGGTAAGTTCCCCCACTCTGTGACTCACATATTTTGGATTAATTAGAGGATACACTTGCTAAAATAACAACAAAATCAACTCCTATTTTAAACACATTTAATTAATAAAATTAATGGCGCTACAAACACTTTAACAATTTAATTACTGACCCATAATCATCTACTTGTTCCAAATGAACAAGGAATCACAAATATAATAAAACAAATATTGTATTTAAACGTATGGTTTCCACATAAACCAACAATTCCTACTTAGTCTTACTTCCATAAAGCATCAACTGTAAGTTTTATATAACTCCGAGCTCTTTTGGCTCCATGCTTTACATAATAATGGTGTCATTCTTGTACACCTCAAATACTATCCTTTATATTTTCTTAATTCTCAAAAAACAATGTATAATTACATTTAAAATTTATGTTAATTATCTAACTCAATATTTTGGGCATGTCCACACATTCAGCTGTTATCATCTCTCTTTATTTTCACAAATATATTAAGGTAATCAGAAAATCAACTGTGTACTCCAGAGCGTGAAGATACTTGACACAGTCAAAAAACTATAGTTACTCCCGAAACTTAGTTGCCTTCAATTAACTCGTGGAATCCTACGTCCATCCAACACTACAATAGGGATTGTTATTTATCTCTTATGTCTTATAAGACCATTATCATATAAGAAACTACGATCTGAACAGGCAAACGAAAATATCAATCTACAAGGACCTCGGTTCAATGCCCGGGTCGTTAACAACTTTAAACACTCTTGGTGTATTCATTTCTCTTTACAACATCTTACGAGACGGTTTCTGGCCCACCCTTACTCTAAGAGAGCCAGGCCATTCTACTCGGGCGCGATTTATGACACGGAGGGTGACGGGCGACTCTCTGTCTAACCCCCGTTAGCAGCTTATTTCCAAGGCTTTCAAAACAAACCTTCACATTATATTCAGTTCTGGGGAGAGACCGGGCTTTTACTGTACCGTATTCATTCAAACAACTATTCTTTGGTTCATAGACCACTTTCGTAACCTTGGCATTTATTAATTATGAGAGGGTCCTCATTGATTGGGAAGATTAATACACATCCGACGACGAAGAATTAAGGGGCTATTATCATAAGAAGATTCTGCGTTCGAATCTCTTCACATGCCTCGGGAACCATTCCCTTACAGAGGACTTATACAAAATGCGATTTAAAGTCGGCCGTGGCCCATATGACATACGCTCAATAATACCATATATTAGCTCCCTTTCAAATACATACACAATGCCTCGTGATACTACGTCACAAATAGAGGACTTATACAATTATCAATTCACTGCAATCAACTACCCTCCATAAGTAATTTACCAAGTATTTTAACCTCTACGCGTTCCTAGCGTGACATTTTAATATTATTTGCGCTCCTTTGCGCTATACATTATTTTAAGCCGAAATGTCTTCCCAAGAACTGATAAATCTCATTCACATTATTTTAATTCTTATATTAATCTTTTCCGTTGCCGATAAATCGCTCCCTTTTAAAACATTCCCTTGAACATCATATCTTACACATATGTTAAGGCTTTAACGCTCTTATGTTCACAACAATTTATTTGATCTTTATATAATATTTCCATACTTAGTTATTATTATTATCTTTATTCTCTACACAAGCTCAAAAGCTATTTCTTTAATATCTCAAATTTACTTTATTTAAATATCTTTCATGATAATTACTGATATTTCGCTTGCTCTTATGACATTTGTTAAATACATTAACATTTTATTCACATATTTCCTCTACGGGATTTATTCTTCACATAATTATTTATAATTTCTCAAATTTTCCATTATTGTTCAGACCGCGTTCTTGTTTATTCAGTATTTATTTATTAAAACACATCCCTTTTACTCAAAAACTCCGGTGGATTTGTACACAGTCAATTCCTGACACCAAAATAGAATGAAATTCAGTACTCACATGTTTTTAAGATCGTCCCATGATCTTTATTCTTGTGCGGTGCTTCATTTTGGGCCCACTTTGAACTTTTTACTCCATATTAAAGGAATTCATCTTATGTATAAACACTTCTTGACATATATTTAAGACACTTAACATTGACGACATTTTTATACACTGATGTGTCCCTTTTGAACACATAATAAACACTAAAATATTAATTTAACACATAATCTTGATAAATTTACACTTCACAATTCTTGATCACTAGGCCGTATTTCTGAGCCTATCACACGTGACCTATTAAATTCCCGTTTCCAAGGGTGAAATTTATTCAATGTCGGCTTTCTATCCTGCAGAATACGAAAGTCTCGAAACATCTACTGTTCCCTGGAATCCAAATTCTTCTACTCCTATCCTGGGTGACCAGCTATTTATCTAGCTTGAACAGCTTCTTTGTAGATCTGTTTATCGATCCTAGCGAAAGTCTATTCGGATCGAGGTCTCCTCAATGACCTATAGATTTAGTTTATAGCAGCTAGTACTTCTCGAGTCTAGTACTTTTAGAATAGTTCGCCTGCTTTCTGGAGATAATGTTTATAGTCTCCTTGCTTCTTTATTTGATCGGTTCTAGCACTCCTACGTTTCTGATATACGTTCCGAACCTTATTCTGTTCTTCCCTTTTTGGGTTCTTTAATTTAAATAACAGTTTATCTTTCTGGTACGGTACTTCCGTACGTTATAATATATTCGTTCGTCTATTTAACGACCTATCGCCTTTAAGTCCGTCGTTCGCAGCCTGCTCTGACTATATCTTACGAACTTTCACTATAACTTGTATACAGTCGGGCCTAAATCCTGTAACTAGGATTTTCCTAATATTTCAATACGGCGATACTTTAAATTTTCTTCTTTACCACTCCTTATGGAGGCAAGCAAGTCGTTAATACTGCGACGCCTATGGCTATCGGATATTACTTCTGCGGTGTAACACAGCGTTTCTCCCCTCAAGGAGTACTGGTAACTGTCTTCGATGTGACGCAGAGTTACGCCCCTCACGGACTGTCGGAACTGCATTCGGTGTTTGATGTAGCCTAGTGACGTGCCCTCAGGCCGTTTGAAACTGCATTCGATGATCGTGACACAGTGTCTCGCCCACAGGCTGACAATAACTGCATGATTGGCTTGGTGAAGCCCGAAGCTTTATACTATTTCACTACAAAAAAATAAGACTCTAGCCTTTTCTGTGGCCAACTTCTAAAATAATGGTGCCACAAATATAAAAATTCTACCTTCCGAAAGCTCGTCTTCTCAATGTCAAATAATCTCATTGCACCTAAGAATCGATCGTGCAATTCGGAGATATTAATTAATTTCTCGTCCTCAATTGTGTGGGTGTTGCATTTCTTTTGCTTTCTCCCCTCCACACAGGCCTTGGTAATTCCCCAATGACGTCGTCTTGCGTTTGCAGTTTTCTCCTGGGCAATTATTAAATGGTTTCTCTTTACTAAAAAATCTCTCATTCAAAATGATTCACTGTACTGTACTTGTTTACTCATTATTATACTTGTAAACGGGTTAAATTTAATTATTCCTCTTCTGGCGCATAAGCGGTGTTGTCATTTTCCAGCAACGTCAGCTCGATTTCCGATTCAGGCCTCCTTGTCTATTCGTTGGAAATTTCCACTCGGTTATTAATACTCGTGACTCGCTCCCTTCTGAATGTCAAGAGGGATGATATCATCCTCTCGAACACCTGGTCCTCGTTAGTTGCACAACCTTATACTGGCCTCCTAGCTGGATCTTTCTTTAAGTTACATTAGAAACTATACGCTTCTTTGATTTCTTTCTCAAATGCATGGATTCGACCATCCATGGACCTGATGGCACATGGGTTCAATACACACATCAAAAAAAGTTTTGCATCACCTCGGTTCCCAGATCTCCGGCATATAGACGTTGACTGTGTATATTGTATCCAAGATACAGTCCCTTTGACTGTTCATAGATGTCACTAAAACTGCTCAAAGATGTAAACAACCATGCATGAGCAGGGCCTATTAGACGGAGGGGGTACGACAGCCGATCAGTTCCAGTCATTCCACCAGGACGAAGGTACGCTGCTCATGTTGTCTGTAGTTCTACCATGCCTAGAAGGTCAATACCGCAGTTCGATCGCGTCCGCATTGTTACTTTGTGTCAAGAAGGGCTCTCAACAAGGGAAGTTCCCAGGCGTCTCAGAGTGAACCAAAGCGATGTTGTTCGGACATGGAGGAGGTACAGAGATACAGGAACTGTCGATGACAGGCCTCGCTCAGGCCGCCCAAGGGCTACTACTGTAGTGGATGACCGCTACTTACGGATTGCCGCTCGGAGGAACCCTGACAGCAATGCCACCATGTTGAATAATGCGTTTCGTTCAGCCACAGGACGTCGTGTTTCAACTCAAACTGTGCGCAATAGGCTGCATGATGCGCAACTTCACTCCCGACGTCCATGGCGAGGTCCAGCTTTGCAACCCCGACACCATGCAGCACGGTACAGATGGGCCCAACAACATGCTGAATGGACCCCACGGAATTGGCATCACGTTCTCTTCACCGATGAGTGTCGCATATGCCTTCAACCAGACAATCGTCGGAGACGTGTTTGGAGGCACCCTGGTCAGGCTGAACGTCTTAGACACACTGTCCAGCGAGTGCAGCAAGGTGGTGGTTCCCTGATGTTTTGGGGTGGCATTATGTGGGGCCGACGTACGCCACTGGTGGTCATGGAAGGCTCCGAAACGGCTTTACGATACCTGAATGACATCCTCCGACCCATAGTGCAACCATATCGGCAGAATATTGGAGAGGCATTTGTCTTCATGGACGACAATTCTCGACCTCATCGTGCACATCTTGTGAATGCGTTCCTTCAAGATAACGACATCGCTCGACTACAGTGGCCAGCATGTTCGCCAGACATGAACCCTATCGAACATGCCTGGGATATGTTGAAAAGGGCTGTTTATGGACGTCTTGACCCACCAACCACTCTGAGAGATTTACGCCGAATTGTCGTTGAGGAGTGGGACAATTTGGACCAACAGTGTCTTGATGAACTTGTGGATAGTATGCCACGGCGAATACAGGCATGCATCAATGCAAGAGGACGTGCTACTGGGTATTAGAGGTAGTGGTGTGTACTGCAATCTGGACCACAAATGCTGAAAGTCTAGCTGTATGATGGTACAACATGCAATGTGTGGGTCTCATGAGCAATAAAACGAGCTGAAATGTTGTTTGTGTTGATCTCTATTCCCTTTGTATTTAACGGTTCCGGAACTCTTGGAACCGAGGTGATGCAAAACTTTTTTTGATGTGTGTAGATAAATTAATTCAGGTAAGCCTAAATTATTGATGCATATTTCTTTGTAACCTAGTCTCGTCTTTTGATATCTTTTATGCTCTTAGGTGAGTAAAAATAATAATTTGCACGAACTGTGACAACCCCGATGACATGATCTTAGCTATTGGTAGGGCAACCATCGCCGCCATGTTTTTTCTACATTAAGGTCTGAGGATGTAGTTGGTCTTGACTCAACCACTCACAGCTGCACGTACTCACTGCGGAGAATATTCTCAATATACATTTATTATATTGTAATTCATATAGTTGCTGGCCATTCGATAAATAAATAACAGTTGTAAACCTCGCTGTCGGTCGATGAAGACGAAACACCTGTGCTCGCTGTGACGATAACAATGACGTAGCCGTGACGTATAGGCAGACGTACAGTGAGAAGGAAATGGCTCTGCACTTGCTCTGCAGCGTGAGCGTCAGCCAGTTGTGCAGGCCTATGCTACAGCAGATCAATCAGATCATAGGATGATGTTGACCGTATCATCCTATAGTGTTCCATCTCTGCCAAGGAGCTGCATGGTTAATAGAGGGAAAGATTTGAATTGTTGAACGTTTGAACTGGCACACTCTCAAGGCTTGAACGAAACACAGATTAAACTGCACACATTTACCTACCTGTGGCTTGGCTCCCATTTGTGTGTTTATTTCAGACCCTGGCATAGTTGGCTGGCTCGGTGTAAGTCTCATTCACAGGGTGTAGGAGAGTCTTTATCACCGCCTCCCGCGGTCTAAGGCAGTGGTTCTCAAACCGAGGCCCGCGATAATGTCTAAATATACATTTCTTTTAGAAAGACTACACATTTTTTTTGGGGGGGGGGGGGCTTACTATCCTGGAAAATTGTGAGTATTCTCAGGGAATTGTCACCGCAAAATACCCAGAAATATCAACCAATATCTTAGAGCATATAACTTTGTGTAATTATTTTAGATAAGAGTTAATTGCAAAATTCTAACTTTATATAGCCAACAATTAGTGGCAATACAAAAAAGGTTCAACGCAACACAAAATAAAATTGTATACTTAATAATAAATAATAATATCGTATGGCCTCGGGTGCTGGGTGCAAGCTTTGTTATTTGACACCCAGAGGGTAGCTTGCATGCCAAATTTTCGTTGTTCCTTGACTATGAAAGTCAAGGAGGTTAGATGTTACATAAGCTCCTTGAACACCATAGCGCTTTCTAGTAGAGAAATGAGGAACTTTGTGTTGGCGGAAACTCCCGAGATTAATTTTGCCATTATGAACTCGGCCTACTGAATTCAAATGGGTTCTTTGCCATGCCAACTTCGTATGACATGCGTGTCGTATTTTTGCCGCATTTCAAAAATCACTTACTCGGCCAGGAGCGAACCTGCAATCTTGGGGTTAGTAGACCGACACGATATCCACTCACCCACCGTGGCAAGCTTTTATATTTAATGAATTTTCTATTAGTCTATGGAGTATGAATGGCAAATATCTAAATATCTGTCAATTTATTAAGCAGAAAGGTAAACAGTTTTTTTTACAAATTGATAATTTATTTCTCAAAAGTACCGCACTGTGGAATTCTCATTTTGCCTCACAAGGCTGAGTGTACTCCGTTTCAGCCCTCAGACCAGAATTGAAATTTCTTGGCAGAGCCGGGAATCGAATTCGGACCTCTGGGGCGGCAGTCAAGAATGCTAGCCACTATACCATGAGGTAGTCTAATTTCAATCTTGATATTGTTTACAACTTAGCCAATAAGTTAAGATTAGGGTACAACTAAATTTACAATTATGTTTTGCTTTTACCAAAACAACTATTTCTTAATTTTTATTGTTTTATTTTTGTGGGGTTGGGGGCTTGAGCCCCCTCAGCTCCCCCCTTATATACACCCCTGGAATACACCGACATTTTCTCTAAGATATAGCCTATACTCTATCTATTTTATATTCTTGTCTTAATACATTTTAGAATCTGAAACGATTGGTAGGGGATTAAAATATTTTGTTTTAACATGGCTATGGTTTTGGGATGGGGGTCAAGCCAAAATTTGCGCGATGCACGTGGAAAGAGTGACGGTCTACCGCGCATCTTGCCCCTAAGCGGGCTCATAGAGTGTAGTAAACATAACTGCCCGCTCGTTAAGGAGAAGAGAGCAAGTCACACATTACTATAATCACCACAGAAACACAGGTTATGAGACATATTAATACACACCCTAGTATACGGGAATGATGACAAAAATCTGTCCCAAACCCTCGATATGAATTGGCAACAATGAAAATGAAAATCCACAGCCTGCTTCCAGTCTCCGACCGGGTCAGGAATGGAATGAATGAAGCCCCCATCTAGTGGCGAGTATATGAACTGTGCCGGCTGCCAAAGCCTATCGCACTCCCCTGGGGCAATGATTAAATGAATGACAGATGAAATGAAATGATAGTGGAGAGAGTTGCTGGAATGTAATTGCGACAGGGAAAACCGGAGTACCCGGAGAAAAACCTGTCTGCCTCCGCTTTGTCCAGCACAACTCTCACATGGAGTGACCGGGATTTGAACCACGGACCCAGCGGTGAGAGACCGGCGTGCTGCCACCTAAGCCACGGAGGCTCTATGAATTGGCAACAATAACAAGAAAAATCAAAATTGCTCAAACAAAGCGAGACAAATATTTTGGATCCCGCGTGCCCCACCCCCAAAAAATTAGGAATGTTATTTTGCTGCGGACCCCCTGATGTGTGTTATCTACACCAAATTATAGCCTTCTAGCTACTGACATTCGAAAGAGTGGCAAATTTGAAGATTCGTCGAATTTGTTCCCTTATTTCCGAATTCGTAGACTAAGTATCCCTCCACCGCCTGTTGACAGGAACTACTCTACTGGGGAACTACAGGGTGATTATTTTGCTGGAGTGGGGCCAAAGGCCAGCAACCAGACGTTCACACGACTTCCGCCAGTCAAACGAACTCGTACCGCAGATTGTGCGGAGGTAGAAACCGTAACAGAGGACATTAATTAATGGTAAATTCACCAGCAAATCATGATTAAAGAACTTACCTATTCATAGAAGATGCTGAAAATGCTGAAACAATAGACTATACGGCAGCAGCTTTCTCTCATTACGGAAGGAGAATTACATCGTGAAAACGCTAATTTATTTGCACGGTACAATAGCAATTAGCAATAAATGTTCATATAACACTTCCATGATGTCTTTCCACAAGTACTAATCCTCAGAGGCAAAAAATAAAATAAAAACAAGAAGTTCCGTAAAGAACTATACAGCCTACTTTTCTACAGTATATGAACCTATCAAGAATAATGACGAAATTAAGTTGGTAATATCGAAATATCTAATTAGTTCAAAATATACCTGGTATAATGTAGCTTCATAGAGCACTACAGTTGGCAGCCCTAGTGACTGAATATATTCTTAGTTCCATCTCTTAAGGTACAGAATACAAAATTTGGTTGAAGTCCAATGGACGTTACATGCAGTTAGACACTGGATCTATCAGCACGCGTAAAAGCATGTTGCCAACAATACCATGCGTGTGCTGGTCAGAAATAATCTGAAATATTATATCTTGTTGTGCCAATTTTGGATGAAATCCATTTGTTAGTATAGAAGTTAAATGTATTTTAAAATTGGACATATCAGCAGGCACACAATCATGTTGGCAGCACTGCCTTATATTAATTACTCCAAATTAATCTAGAATGTCAGGCGCTATACGTGTGCAAAGTATAGAGCTGTTGGCTTTCATACTTTCTGATATATTGATATTAGGGTAAAAAAAATATAGACAGCATTTATTAACAGTTGGCAGCCCTGATTGATCTTAACAATACTTATAGTCATATCTGTTATGGTACACATAGCACATACGAAATTTGGTTGAAATCCAACTGATAGTATAGAAGTTACATGTATTTAAAAATTGGTACTATCAGCAGGCTTATAATCATGTTGGTTGAACTGACGTATATAAGTTACTCCAAATTAATCTAAAATGTCAGAATATACGTGTGCATAGTTTAAAGCTGTTGGCTTGCATACTTTCTGATATATTGGTATTTGGATAAAAAAAAATATAGAGAGCAATCATTAACAGTTGGCAGCCCTGGTGGCTCTTAAGAATACGCTCAATCATATCTGTTTATGTACAGATACTACATACAAAATTTGGTTGAAATCCAATTGATATTGTAGAAGTTACATGCATTTAAACATTGAACCTATCAGAAGGCTTAAAATTATTTTGGGAACACTGTCATGGTTGGCCTCCTGGAAATTAAACTGAAATAATATTATCTACATGTGTGCCAATTTTGGAATAGCTACCATGCATACCTTACAAGATATCCAACATTGAGCTCAAATTTCTAGTGCGTTTTTTCAGCAGTTGGTAGCACTGACATCATTTTCAAATATGGACGTGAGATATTCCGGTGCACATCTTTACTCATACTAAATTTGGTTTTGATTGCTGCAGCCGTTCAGGAGTTGATAGGGGGGGACACACACACAGCCAGACAGACAGACACACATTTTCCCGGATCGATCTCATAAGTCTACTTTTTCCTCATTTTTGCAAAATGTGAAAAGTAGGCTAATAAAATACAAATAGTACAGGAGGCGACATAACAACGAACTCTTCATACTTACGTGTGGAAAGGATAGCGGACTTAATGCGAAAAAGGAGAATTAGTTTATATGGCCACATAACTCGCATGAGCTCGCAGAGACTGACCAACCTCATATATGCCTACTTTGTAGACAAGAAAACCAAGGGACCGTGGTTCTATGAGTTCGAAAAAGATCTTATAGAAGTAGGGATTTCGCTTGAGGACATACAAGAACGTCTTCCTCTCCAGATATAACTTAGAGCACACCAGCGATTCCAAGAAAAGCCAAAACTGAGAACAGGCGAGAAGTGGACGGCTGACAGAAAGGAGGCGCACAGGAAACGGATGAAGGACTACTGAGCTCAAAGACGGAAACAGTTGAAGTAACGTGGTCCATAGTAGGCCGAAACAAAGAAGATGAAGAAGTTGCTGGTTTATTCAGCAATCAGATTTTATGTTTTCCCACAAGTTAACATTTCGTGACTTCCGGGATTTCAAAAGTAACCGATTCAATTAGTGTCGCTTTTCGTACGAAGCCAGGCACAAAATCAGCCTAGTAGGACGTTAAAAAAGCGAGGAATTTCACCTGCCACGCAACGCACTGTTGACGGCCATCTTCCCAACTTTTAACGTAGTCCACATCGTGGCAGCGTGGCTAACATTCTTTGTTGTCACCGGGGAGCTCGGGTTCTATTCCCGGCTATGTCAAGACATTTAATTCTTGTCCGAGGGCTGAAAACTCAGTCTTGTGAGCCAAAACTAAGAAGAGCTTTGCTCGATTCCTACCCCAGCCATCCAAGGAGTGGTTTTCCATGATTTCCCACTTCTACTCCAGGTAAATGTCGGGATAGCGCCTAAATTAAGGCCACGGTCGCTTACTACCCAAATCCTAGTCTCAAATACAAATATCCACATCAGCATAGCCACAGGTTGTCAGACAGATTCACACACCCAAGTACAGGGTCATTAATCCTTATCTATACATGACTCACAAGACAACGCAGTACTTCAAGATGACCTGAACCTAGTCTATAAGTGGGCGATTGAAAATAAAATGAAAATAAACACAAGAAAATGTAGTCTCTTAAAAATAGGAAAAAGTGCGAAGGCAGGATTTTCAATATAACATTGGCTCGGAAATACTTGTAGAAGAAGATTCTTGCAAATATTTGGGGGTTCAGGTAAGGAATGATATGAAATGGAGTAGTCATGTAGGATGTGTAGTTTCTAAAGCTTACAAATCCCTGCACTTTGTAATGAGGGTATTAAAAGGAAGTAGTACCACTGCTAAAGGATTAGGATATTTGTCACTTGTAAGACCTATTCTGGAATACGCCTCGGCGGTTTGGGATCCATATCAAGCAGGGGTCACAAATGAGCTGGAAATGGTACAAAAAAGGCCGCTAGATTTGTGCTCAGTGACTTTAATCCCAGGAGCAGTGTGAGCCGTATGTTAAAGAAACTTGGGTGGGAATCACTTGAGGCTAGGAGGATAAACTCTAGACTCTGCGCTATGTACAACACGTATACAAATCAACCAGCATGGGGTGAGCTTAGCAAAAGATTGGAAAAGCCCACTTACATGGGTAGGAGCGATCATCCTTTCAAAGTTAAGGGCCGACCACAGCCAACAAATTATGATAAATATTATTTCGTAAACCGTGCCATTGATAACTGGAATTCTCTACCTGCCGCAGTCTTAGAGCCTTTTCCCAAACATATAGGTGTGTTTAAGAAAAGACTGACTATTTGTGTAAATACTCCAGTTTAATTGTTATGTATAATTATGTATTTGTTATGTATATCCAATTAGCCACCGGGGAACACAACCCCAATTGCAAATAAATGAATGAATGAATGAATGTGCACCCCGATAAACACGGCATGCTAAGACGGCTTTGACTGGCGCAGATCGCGCGTACACTTTTACCAAACATGTTCAATAATGTGTACTTACAGTGCTCATATCCGATGCTGAAAACGTCCTCCATCTCTTGTAACACACACCTGACATCTTCTGATAAAAGAATGGGGACAACAATCAAATCTAATTTTTGTTCTGTAAGAACACAACGTTGTCTGTTAACTGTTTTATTATTTACGGAGCCTCCTAATTGTACTGGCATTAGGTACAGGTCCTCCTGGAAACTTGATTCGAAATTTTCGTCTTGTTTCAGAACAAGACTTTCTGCTTTTCATATACGAATTAAGGATATACACACGTTCGCACAATCTTAATTGGTGTCTAGGCATGACCAACAATCACAGTAATCACAATACTCACTAAACGTGCAACTTTGCACGTTGAAAAAGGAGCTTTGCAGATACACGTCCATATGAAAGACAAAACACGTGTGAACTAACGATATGAGTCAGCGGAGCGCGCCTACCACCGGCTGAACCTCTACGCGCGCCCGCGATCTGCGCCAGTCAAAGCCGGCTTAGCTTGCCGTGTTTATCATGGCGCACATAGATAATGTCCCTGTGCATGGGGTTATATGACTACAAAACCCCTAAATTAATCAACATCATCCCATTAGTTTTCTTGAGGACTTCCTAGTTGCTTACTTAATTTGCCGAAGGTATTCTTAAAATTCGGCGCCAACACCGTGTTTAATATCTCAGCTTTTCACTAAGTTTAGGATTCTGAGCCATAGCTTTGACATGGTTCCTTACTTGAAGAGAGGTAGCCTACAGTGGCCTTGGATGTCAATAAACTCTTCTTTCTATGAAATGATTCCTTTGCCTGAACTGTCCATGCATTAATTCCTGTTTTATGCTTCTCAAATAGCGATATAAACCGTAAATAACAATAATATCGAACTTTTAAATTTACATTTCAGGGATTTTACAATATTATTGAGTTCATGTGGTGTATCAGGATTCCGCCGTCTCCTAGTCAACTATGAACTGGCAAGGGGGAAAAAACCACTTACAAAGCAAACACTGTAGGCTATATAAAACTGTCGAGAAAATACAAGCGTAATACTCCCTTTTCAAATGTTATTATAATTCATGTTAAGTTGAAAGGCAGCGAGGCGGCACATAAAGTGACGCCTACAGGAAGAATATTGCGTGTTGGAACCATCAATACAATTGATATAAGGTGACAGTGTTTATTTTGTGGCGAAAACGCTTCATGGAATTGTGCCGTATCAACACTCATCACAATCTGACAAAATAGATGCATCGACGCCACTTCCTTTGCATGAAGCAACGTCTACTCTCATGGCCAGTTATGAAATACTTAAAACTAGAAGTTATCGTTCAGAGCGCATCCAGTATGTTTTGTAGAGCTCCTGAAACACCATGAACCGGTTTAGTTTACTAGTATTGTTGTCAGCTATTTATGTATGCAGCTGTGGACCCAGCTTCTCCGCGGTATGTTCTTTATCATTATTATTTGGTTTTCTTTATAATTGTCAGTATTAATAATAATATAAGGTGCGTTCAAAAAGTCACGAGCCGGAGGCATAATTACAGAAACCAGTACCTGTATGTTAGAAGTATTGGCCCTGGCTGTTGAGGCACTTGTCCCACTGTGACACGAGGCGGTGAATGGCTGTCTCATAATATTCCCTGGGCTGCGATGTGAAACAGTTCCGCACGTACAGCTGGACGTCGACGTCCGAGGTGAATCGTTGGCCCCGCAGAGCCCTTTTCAGGGGACCAAACATGACGTAGTCACAGGGAGAGAGGTCTGGAAGTATGGAGGGTGGCCGAGAACCTCCCATTTGAATTTCTGCAGGAGTGCCGCGACTGTGTTGGCCGTATGAGGTCGTGCATTGTCGTGGAGCAGAATGACCCCACGGGTGAGATTGCCTGGTCGTTTTGTTTTGATCGCTTGGCGAAGTGTGGTTAAGGTTTGCGAGTAACGCTGGACATTCACTGTTGTCCCGTGCGGCTTGAAGTGTATCAGAAAGGGGCCATCTTGGTCAAAGAAGAAAGTCAGCATTACCTATTCTGCACTCGTGTGGATGGCCTTGCCCTTTTTGGGTGGTGGTGGCCCTGGATGCTTCCACTGGAGGCTTTGACGTTTGGATTCTTGTTCGAAGTGATGACACCATGACTCATCTCCAGCCACCACTCGTGCCAGGAACCCATTCCCTTCCCTCGCATAGCGCTGCAGATGACCAAGACTGTGGGGCTACCATTGGGCACACACTTTGCGCAATTGCAGTCGTTCCTTCATGATGGTGTGCACACTTCCGACGCTCAATCCGACCACGGCGGCTATGGCGTTCACTGTCACTCGGCGGTCCTGGGTAATGAGTGCACCAACCAGCTGGACGTTGTCATCGGTAATGCAGGGGGGAGCCCCAGACCGGGCATCATCGGCTAACGACACCCGTCCTTCCCTGAAGCGCTACTACTCTCAGGCTGTGATAGCAAAGCACTTGAAAGGTGCAATGCAGGGTGAAAATTAAGAGTCTGGTGCCCGTGAACCGGGCTCCTTTCACTCTAGTTTGATGGTATGAATTGTGGGGATAATGATAATAATACTATTAGTTCAAGACGCTACCTCTGGCTTTAGTCTAATGAGTGACTTTTGGCCAGAGTATTTGCAGTGAGTGACTTGAGTTTAGTTTTGCTAGGATCGAAATATTATTGGTTTAATTGACTAAATACAAGGGCATTTAATCAATTTTTAGGGGCAGTGTAAGATGAAATAGAGAGTAGTAGATCCGTTCCAGCTTAGGTTCGGGACAGGATGTGCCTATTGGCCATTGTGGGCCAGTGCACACTCCTGCCGATGCTGTAGTTGTTATAATTTTCTCTACGCTCGCCATGGTTAAACTGTATGTGATATTGCTGTGTGTGTAAGAGGTTTTAAGTTGTGCAGCAGCTTCTTATTTAGAGAAAAGTACAGACCTTTAGTAGGTAACGTTAGGTAGTGATTTGGGAGAGTGAAGAAAATAGACCTGAAGAAGGTTTGGTATTACTTTGTAGCATTAATTTCCCTGAAGCGCTTGTGCCACGCCTTGACCCATGCAAGGGACATGCAGGGTTCGCCGTACACTTGTGACATTCGGCGATGAATGTCCGTTCCCCCTACTCCATCCGCTGTCAGAAACCGAACAACACCTCTTTGCTCTTCGGTTGACGTCTCCTTGTCACTGTTTGCAATGCGACTGGTAGCGTTGGACGATTGATGCATGCTGCTGCTCGCTTTGTATCGTCACGTGACGTGCACGCATGCCCTCTAGCGATGGGCTGTGACCTTTCACGCTCTGATCGGAACCACACCTCGTTACACACGCCACGATTAGCCGATGTCGTCACCGGTTTGCGCATTCCAGCATCCGGCTCGTTACTCTTTGAACGCGCCTTATAATTATTATTTAAATTGTATTACTTATTGCTAGTATAGTTATTTTACCAGCTTTCATTGCAGCATCCGTCATTGACGTGTTAATGAAGTAGCAGGTAGGGACACTCTTCGAAGGTAGCCCTACCCAGGGAGTGAGTCCCAGAGCACACTGGCCCGGTGTGTATCACCTGGTAAGGGTCCCAGCTCAGGGTTACGAGTGAAGACCTCAACGGCAGTGAAGGCGGAGAAGATGAACGTCGGTACGGCGGAGCTGGCGGATGGGGCACATGTCCCTGTGTCTGGTCCTGCTTGTCTCATTTCATATGTGCCGCAGGACACGACTCCGAGATCATAGTGAGTGGGTCACTTCCTGGCAAGTTGTGATCCACCCTAAACAAATACACGCCAGTGGCAATTCTTCCATCAGTCACTTATTGTCTAAAGTCCAACGGCGATGGGATATGGATGGTAGGGGCAGGTTATGGGTGTAACTGGAAACCCCTAGTTCGGACCTCCACGTTGGCAGCAGATGTGTGACGGTCGTCTTCCTGGGACTCTGTGGCTTCTCAGGAGTTCTGTCCTGCATCTGTGTTTGAGCAGGCCTGTTTAGGATTACCGCTGCTCCCCCCACATGGGGAAGACCCAAGAAAAGGTGGGCTAAACATCGGAAGTCACATCTACTGTCCGGCAGGGCGGCCGCACCCAGCAGGTCACCCCTCATGCGGTCGTAAAACAAAAACTACCAAGTCACTAAGGACACATAATTTTACCATTGGAACATGGAACGCCAGAACTTTGCTTGACGTAAAAGATAACGACAGGCCTGAAAGAAGAACGGCTCTTCTTACTCATGAATTATCCAGACTCAACATTGACATCGCTGCTCTCAGTGAAACCAGGTTGTCCACTGAAGGAAACATTACTGAGTTTGGATCAGGTTATACCATCTTCTGGAAGGGAAAGGAGGAGGGAGAACGTCGTATTCATGGTGTAGGATTCGCTGTAAAGACCAAGATAGTTAATGAATTCCAAATTACCCCCACTACAAACAGCGAAAGACTTACGACTCTCCGCATTCCACTCTCGGGAGGTTCACTCATGACTCTCGTATCTGTCTATGCTCCAACTTTAAAGGCCGATGATGAAGTTAAGGGTCAGTTCTATGACCAGCTTGGCACAATCATCTCCAAGGTACTATCTACAGATAAGCTCTTACTCCTTGGTGATTTCAATGCACGAGTTGGGAAAGATAACCGGCTATGGCAAAATGTGATGGGTGAACAAGGTCTTGGAAACTGTAATCCCAATGGACTCCTTCTTCTTGGTCTATTTGCCGAACATGAACTATTCGTCACCAACACTCAATTCCGATTACCTGACCGCTTCAAGTCCACATGGATGCATCCACGTTCTAAGCATTGGCACATCCTTGATTACGTCATTACCCGACAATGTGATAAGAAGGAAATACTTATTATCAAAACAGCAAGGAATATTGACGATTTTGGACGGATCACAAACTTCTCATCTGTAAACTCAGGATATACATCAGACCAAAACCCCCAAGGCGTTTTCAAACCCCATCCAGGGGAAAGTTTAACACCTTCAAACTTCAGGATGAATCTATTTCCACAAACTTTGAGAATATTATCAATGCCCAGCTATCAGATCATCCAGTTAAAACAAATGGCATTCGAGAGGAATGGATCAATCTGAGGGAGATAATCACTGAAACCATTGGTTTGGTAATGCAGAAAAGTCAAGACTGGTTTGATGACAACAACGACGACATTTTGCATCTCATCAACATCAAAAGGGAAGCCTATCTATCTCATCTTCAAGACCCATCCTCCAATACGATTCCCGGTCAATGCATGTGAGATTTTCGAAGTGAAATGCCATGTCCTGTGGTTCGGATTCCACGTAAAAAGGAGGTCCCGTGGATCATGATCCACAGATTAACGGTCACGTTAAACTACACGCTTCCTTCCTTGCTTCCTTCCAATACGAAGAAAGCTTTGCATTTATAACTCAAGAGTAAGTGTCAGACACAAATAAGAGAGATAAAGAATACTTGGTGGCAGCAGAAAGCTGATGAACTTCAGAGGCTATCTGATACTCGTGATCTGAGGAACTTCTATGCAGGGGTTAAAGAGATATATGGCCCACTTCGTTCTTCATCAGGTACACTTAAAAGCGCTGACAACTCAGACACTCTTACTGACAGCCATGATATCTTAGAGCGTTGGAAGGAACATTTCGCCATCCTTCTAAATCGTCCTTCAACAGCTGCTGAAGACTTCCTTCGTGATGTGCCGAAATATCCTGAACAACCATGGATGGCTGTACCTCCTTCTTTCACGGAATTCAGTGTAGCTCTCAATCAACTGTAACCAAGAAAGGCACCTGGCCCAGATAACATCCCACTGGAATTAATTCAAGCTGGAGGTCAGTCCCTCAAAACGTGGATTTTCACTCTTATTCTCAAAATTTGGGTATTAGAAGAGGTACCTGGTGACCTAAAGAACGCCACTATCATCACAATCTTCAAAAAAAGGTGATCGTAGTGTTTGTGGCAACTATCGCGGTATATAGCTACTATCTACTGTGGGTAAAATTCTTGCCAGAATTTTACTTTACCACCTTCAGGTTATCTCAGAAAAGATTCTCCCCGAGTCCCAGTGCGGATTTCGATCTTCCAGAAGCACAACTGACTTGATTTTCTGCGTAAGACAACTACAAGAAAAAATGTAGTGAGCAACAGAATCCACTCTTCTTAGTCTTTTATGATCCGGAAAAGGCCTTTGACTCGGATCCAAGATCTGCTATGTGGGCGGTGCTACAACGCTTTGGCTGTCCTCGATGCTTTGTTGATCTAATCCAAGCTCTCCATGATGGCATGACCGGTCAGGTTTGTCATCAAAATAAGATCTCTGACGAATTTCCTATCACTCATGGACTGAAACAAGGCTGCGTACTTGCTCCAACACTGTTTGCATTGTATTTGGCTGCAATACTCTATAAATCGCCCAATAACATCCCAGGTGTAGAGGTCAGGTACCGTTTTGATTGAGGGCTCTTCAACCTAGCTCGATTTCGCTCCAAGAAGCTAACTCAGGTTACAAAGATAACCAATATGTTGTATGCAGATGATGCGGCATCGCCTACACTCACGCCAGTGGAGTTGCAACAGACTGTTAATTGCTACAAGAATGCATGCGATCGTTTTGGTCTCACCATTAATGTTCAGAAGACCAAGGTTCTGGCACAACTTTCACCAGGCACTTCCCTTCCGCACTTCAACATCTCTATCTCAGATTCTCCATTGGAGCAGGTAGTCTACTTCTCGTATCTGGGTAGTCTGCTATCTGTACACGGTAATTGTGGGTAGGATGTTGAGAAGAGAATCGGTGCTGCCCATGCGGCATTTTGGGCGACTATCGCACCGGGACTTCTTGAATAAAGATCTGGCCGTGAAGACGAAGCTCATGGTGTACCAAGCTGTTGTCATCTCAACATTGTTGTATGGCTGTAAAACCTGGACCCTTTATCGACATGACTTCCGAAAGCTTGAGCGCTTCCATCAACAGAAACTTCGATCCATCCTTAAGATAAAGTGGGAAGACCACATCACCAACCTTGATGTTCTTGAGAAAGCGCATGCTAATAGTATAGAATCATCCATCATTGGTCATCGACTTAGATGGATTGGACATGTCCATCAGATGGATGATACGAGACTACCACGCCAGGTTCTGTATGGTGAACTCAGCTTCGGCACCATATCTCATGGAGGCCCTAAGAGACGTTACAAGGACCAATTTAAACAGAATATGAAGTTGACAGGTCTCAATCCACAAACCTGGGACCAGCTTGCTAAAGACCGTTCAACTTGGCGCCAGACCATCCCGGCTGTTGTCAAAATGTTTGAAGAAGAACGTCGTAGACTTGTTAAGGCCAAGCAACAAGCACGAAAGCTTCGTGCAGCACAGCCACGCCCTACACCAACAGTTCTGTGTGATCTGTGTGGACGTTTGTTTCATGCACGCATTGGGCTGTTCAGTCACCGCAAACATGCCCAAAGACCTCATCCTTAGATTATATTAGACTGTTTTGTAAGAAGATCTATACTCGGAAACGAGTTAAAGCCGACGAATGAAGTAAAGGAAGACAGCTTATGACAACTTATAGGTAGGGATAGGAAAATTTCGCGAATCTTTAAAAGAAGTCATGTGTTAACTTAAAATAACCCTCAAAATGTCAAAAATAAATGTTTTCGAGCTCGCGAATTTTCGCGAATTTCGCATGAAAACGCGAATTTTAGCTTTTTCGTTTTCTTCCTTTATAGTGCTCTTCCGATAATTCGCGGCAATTAATGCACAAATTTCCGCGATTTTTTGAAAGCCGCGAATTATCTGCAATAATGTTTTTAAGCCAGGCAAAAGGAAAACTATTGGTTAAAATATTGAAATGTATTTTAAGAACACGCAGAAAAAAATAATTATAATACTTTATGTTCGACCCTGACTATTATATGTCAGAAAACTGTACTATAATGAGGCTCATTATAACACTGTTTTGCATTATGAAACAGTTTCTCCCACCAATCAGAGCTCAAGAAACAGTTGTTTGACCAATTAGATAATTAGATGCACTGAGTTCCACGGCCTTCTAATTTAAATGTCACTGCCTGGCCTAGTGTCATAGTAGGGTAATCGAGGAGGCCATGGTCAAATACAAGGCATTCTCTGCGTCTCATGCGCTCTGTTCAGTACATAAAACTGGTGAAATCTCTACAGATATTTATGAATATTTATGTTCGAACATGAAATAGTTATAATAATTATCATCGAACATAAACAGTCGTATGTAACTCGCCTATAATGGTAATTAAGACACTCGTATGGAAATTATAAGACTCGCATACGCTCGTTTTATAAACTTACTCGTGTCTTAATTATTGCCATTATAGGCTCGTTGCATAATGTACTATTATAACATAGTATTGTAAGACACACTACGAAGATTAGGCCTACACCAATATTAAAAACTAAGAGAAATGACTGTAATCACTTTTTGTTTCTTAGATAGTTTATTTTTTCTTAGGCCTACACCAATATTAAGAACTAAGAGAAATGACTGTAATCACTTTTTGTTTCTTAGATAGTTTATTTTTTCTAGTTTTAGATTGTACAATTCTGAATAAAACAATATATGAGAACGAAAATTCATCTCGATTTTCTATATAAGAGATAAGTGTGACTATAGACACACTAGCTTGACTGTGGGATCTTTCGGGATTTCCGTTGCATCACTCCTTCACTTGACATGCACTGGATCTCAGTTTACCTCACCGACAGTCAAATTCCGTACAATATCCTCATCGCTTTCATGTCTGAAACCATGATTGTCTTTATCGAAGTCTAACTACTGAATGTCACTTTCTTCTGCATCTTGGCATTCATCCAGGTTTTGCCCTAATGTCATCGTAGTGAGACCACCTTGCCGATTTAAAATATCATCGTCACAGAAGCTGACAAAGGCTTGTTTTTGTGCGAGTGTAGTAGCGGTAATTTTCTCTCATGATTTGACTGCATGGAGAGCATCCAACAAACACGGAATGATCGGAAACTTAACGGTAGATAGCGGACCTCGCTTTCTGCATACAGAGATCTTTATCAATCTCATCCTGGTAAGTTACTAACTTATTGAGGTTTTAGGGACCAGAACAGCAAGGTCACCTCCCCCTTCATCCTAGTAACTAGGAGTAATTAGGAGTCAAAAACGGAAAATTAGGAAATTATACAATAAAAGACATGATAGTGACAAGTATATTTTGAAATTTAAGTCCTTATCAAGAGAGCTCGTCTTAAAAAAGAGGGCTGCTCATGACAATTATATGCAAGGTTTACTTGGTTCGGGAGATGATGGGTGGAAAAAATTTTACAGTTATGTTAGGAGAAGAAAGGGAAATTCAAATAATTTGTCGATGATAATGTCCGGTGACGGTAAATTAATTACTGAGAAACAGGCCATTGCTAATGAATTAAATGTCTTTTACGGTAGTGTGTTCAATAAATTCAATAGCTGTGTGTTGGACCTTAACGACGAATCAGGGGCTCCCCTGTTCCAAATAAACCAGTCAGCAATTGTAAAGCTAATACAAAAACTACGTTTCAATGTATCAAAGGGTCCTGATAATATTGTTAGTGAAGTACTTAAACTAGGAGGTAGGGCCGTGGCACGATACTTGGAGGTGATGTTTAATGTGTCCATTAACAATGCGCAAATCCCAGATGACTGGAAAAGAGCTACGGTAGTCCCAATATTTAAGGGAGGGAGCAGACTTGAATTGGGCAACTACAGGCCGGTTAGCCTTACGTCCATCGTTTGTAAACAGATAGAGCATCTCATTTGCGACTACTTGAGGGAACAGTGGGAAACATTATCATGGTTTAATGATAGGCAACATGGATTTCGGAAAGGTTACTCATGCGAGAGTCAGATGCTATCACTTTTTCAAGACATTAGCGAATCGTTAGACCATGGAGTTTCAGTCAACGCCGTGGTTATAGATTTTGCGAAGGCATTTGATGTCGTGCCGCATGACATGCTACTCCATAAATTAGCTTCGACGAAGATTGATAGAAGAGTAATTTTATGGATCCAAGAATTTTTGACGGGTCGTTCACAGAAAGTGAAAGTCGAAGGCATATTCTCGGATGAAATTACCGTAACGTCGGGTATCCCTCAGGGCAGCGTAATCGGAACTTTGTTATTTTTGGCGTTTATAAATGACTTACCAAATGGGATTCGCAGTGACTGTCGATTGTTTGCGGATGATTGTGTAATATATCGAAAGATACATGACTCACAAGACAATGCAGTGCTTCAAGAGGACCTGAACCTGGTCTATAAGTGGGCGATTGAAAATAAAATGAAAATAAACACAAGAAAATGTAGTCTCTTAAAAATAGGAAAAAGTGCGAAGGCAGGATTTTCAATATAACAATGGCTCGGAAATACTTGTAGAAGAAGATTCTTGCAAATATTTGGGCGTTCACGTAAGGAATGATATGAAATGGAGTAGTCATGTAGGATGTGTAGTTTCAAAAGCTTACAAATCCCTGCACTTTGTAATGAGGGTATTAAAAGGAAGTAGTACCTCTGCTAAAGAATTAGGCTATTTGTCACTTGTAAGACCTATTCTGGAATATGCCTCGGCGGTTTGGGATCCATATCAAGTAGGGCTCATCAATGAGTTGGAAATGGTACAAAGAAAGGCCGCTAGATTCGTGCTCAGTGACTTTAATCCCAGGAGCAGTGTGAGCCGTATGTTAAAGAAACTTGGGTGGGAATCACTGGAGGCTAGGAGGATGAAATCTAGACTCTGCGCTATGTACAACACATATACAAATCAACCAGCATGGGGTGAGCTTAGCAAACGATTGGGAAAGCCCACTTACATGGGTAGGAGCGATCATCCTTTCAAAGTTAAGGGCCGACCACAGTGATCAAATTATGGTAAATATTCTTTTGTAAACCGTGTCATTGATAACTGGAACTCTCTACCTGCCGCAGTCTTAGAGCCTTTTCCCAAACATATAGGTGTGTTTAAGAAAAGACTGACTATTTGTGTAAATACTCCAGTTTAATTGTTGTATAATTGTTATTGAATTGTTATGTATAATTATTTATTTGTTATGTATATCCAATTTGCCACCGGGGGACACACCCCCCATTGCAAATAAATGAATGAATGAATGAACTACTCGACGCGTGGCGTCATATAGTGCGCCTTTCAGACATGAATATCTAGATGGTAAGTATCCATATCCAAATGTGCCACTGTTTCCTGAACCAGTCTTAACCAGGTGGTCTTCTTGGTTTCATTCTGTAGTGTACCTGTCAGAGTACTTGAAAGATATCGTGCAATTTATGAATGAAGTAGTAGGGACTGATAACTCTGGTGTTGATTTCCTGAACAATGTTTCACATGACGAAATACTTGAGATTCAAAGAATTTGGCACAGACATCACTAAACTCATCCCAGTCTTATCAGACTGTTCACCTTCTAGATGGACATCTACGGAGAATTCAGCAAGCCCTTAAACTTGCTGTTTCTGGAAATTACGGTACCAACATTAAGGAGCTGTTGGAGGGTTGTGGAAATGAGTTAAAAGGAGAGAAAATACATCCAGTTTTAGTAAACGCTGGTTCTCATGCTCTTAGAATATTAATGACCCTGGCAACAAGATTTACAAATGTGTGCGTTTGATCCAGCAGAAATAGTGCCAATGAACATCAATGAGGACCTTGCAAAGAAAATTAAGAAGTTATCATTCTGTGGAACACTGGAAAAAAGTGAGGTCATTAGAGGATACAACGAACTGCAAACTTTAATCAAGAGGCAGATGCACGACAGGACCAAGACAGACATTGTTCGAGTTTTGCAAGGAATGACATTTGTATTTGCAAAGTTCTCAGAATCTGTGCTGAAAACCATTTTGATACCCTGTTCAAATGCTAACTGTGAACTTTGGTTTTTCAGCTTACACTAGCACGTTAAGTGATACGTGTTACCGTTTGTCACAAGAGAATTTGGATCTCTTCACTGAAGTATACTTTGAAGGATGACTGAAATGCGTTATTTTATCCATGATATTTAAAAAATACCGCCTAAAATTTAACATTTTGAAAGTACCGAAAAGTGCACTTGAAAACACCGAATTTGCCACTTTAAAATACCGCTTTCTTCACTCTGAAATCACCGAAAAATTCCTATCCCTACTTATAGGTCATATTCCGGCCACCGAAGAAAAGTCCTATGCCCTCTACATCGCTAATGGCGGAATAAATTACACTAAAGGAATTAAGTACCGTACTTAATAACTTTAAAAAGGCCCATTTTAAAAAGGCATTTGTTGGTGCAGCAGAGAGTACTTGTGGTAGGACATCAACAAGAGTGAAAGAGAAGGAGACACCGTGGTGGAATGAGGAAGTGAGGAAAGCAGTGAAAGAAAAGAAGTCTGCATGGAAAGAATGGAACCGAGATCAAACAGAAGAAAGCTAAAGGAAGTATCACGACAGCAAACGGAGGTGTAAGAAAGTGGTAGGAGAAGAAAAGAAGAAAAGTTGGGAAGAATTTACACAAAGAATGGAAACAGATGTAAGTGGCAGTAAAAGGATGCTGAATGGGCTTCTAAGAAGTAAGAGGAAAGAAAGAGTTACTACAAAGCTAGTGAAAAAGGAAGATGGAGAGTTTTTAACACACCCAGAAGAGATAAAGGGACGATGGAAGGAGTATTTCGATAAGCTATTGAATGTGAGCAATTGTATTGGTGAGATCAAAGTGACACAACCTGACGACTCTATAACAGAAGATGATATAACAATGCTGGAGGTGGAATTAGCAGTAGAGAAAATGAAGATAGGAAAAGCAACAGGGGTGGATGAAATCAGTGTAGAAATGATAAAGGCTGCTGGACCTGTTGGTATGCAATGGTTGTATCGACTGCTAAAGTGTGTGTGGAAACGGAAATGTGTACCAGTAGACTGGGAGAAAGGGCTAATAATACCAGTGTTTAAGAAGGGGGACAAGAAGGTGTGTGAAAACTATAGAGGGATCACCCTCATATCACAGATAGTAAAAATACTGGAAAGGATATTAGAAAGAAGAATGAGAAGAAAGGTGGAAGGAGAGTTGCAAGAGGAACAGTACGGCTTCAGGAGTGGAAGATGCACAGTGGACCCAATATTTAGCTTGAGGCAGGTGATGGAAAAGAACTGGGAATATGGAGAGGATTTGATAATGACTTTCATAGATCTAGAAAAGGCATATGATAGTGTCCCCAGAGAGAAGGTATGGGAAACCATGGTTAAGAAGAGACTGGGAAGAGAAATGTTGAAAATGGTGCAAGCAATGTACGACAACTGTGTTAGCAGGGTACTGACCCCAGTTGGAAAGACAGATTGGTTTAGGAACAAGACTGGACTAAGACAGGGGAGTGTGCTGTCACCTCTCTTGTTCATAATGGTGATGGATGAAATTGTAAAGGAAACAAAGGAAGCATATGGACATAAAGAAATGAAGTTACTGTTATTTGCAGATGATATTGTGGTCTGGGGAAGGAACACCGAAGAAGTGCAAAAACAACTAGATGCACTGAACGAAAATATTCAGAAGTACGGCCTGAAAATCAGTATAGAGAAAAGCAAGACCATGGTGATGACAAGAGGGGAAAGACAAGGAAAGGGCACTGTGAAAATTGGAAGTCAGAGTTTGGAAATTGTGGACACGTTCAAATACCTAGGAAGTGAATTGATGCAAACTGGTAGGTTGGACATGGAGATTGGCAGGAGGGTACAGCAGAGCAATGCATTCTATCAAAGTGTAAGAAAACTTGTTTGGGATAAGGAAGTACCAAGGAAAAGCAAGGAGGTAATGTATAAAGTGTACTATGTTCCCATATTAACTTATGCAGCTGAGACTTGGACCCTGACAAGCAGGCAAGAGAGTAGAATCCAAGCCAGTGAAATGAAATTCCTAAGAAGTATGATAGGAAAGACAAGGAAAGACAGAGTGAGGAATGAAGATGTTAGGAAGGAAGTTGGGATGGGAAAACTAAATGAGAGAATTGAGAAGAATAAACTAAGGTGGTTTGGACATGTAAAGAGGATGGAGGAAAATAGAATACCACGACAGATGCTGGAGGCCAAGTGCAAGGGTTGTAATGGTTATTAGTGCCCCATGTTGGTAGCGACAAGTGAAACGTTATTTACTTTGCTCCACGTTGAGCGTACAAATGAGACGTTTTGCTAGCTCCTAACTGTTGGGTGAGAAATGTAACTGTTTACCTTTGCCTAAGCTATGTTGTTTTAATGGGCGCCAAGACCTCAACGCAATGTTGAAATCTAAATTTGTATTTAACAACGTCTAGCTCTGGCAGAACACCTTCAAGACTCTATTCACTCAGATCGTGGTATGATTTGATCATTAACCCAACAAACAATTGTATCAGGAGAAGGAATTGGTCTATATCTAATGCTACCTACTGAAAGCAAAGATTGCATTGTAAAAGAAATGAATTTATTATATAAAACAAGAATAGCAAAATTAATAATAATAAGTATAAAATTTAAATTGGAGCGTTGTGATTTGAATATTACCGATAGAAAATTACGTGAAAACGGAGTCTGATAAATTGATTTTACTCTTATTTCCAAGCTATGAAGTTACTGAAATATGAAATGTAGAACAAAGAAAATGAGAGATTGCGTATTTCTGCGTCATTGGCGCTTACCACTGGAAATTGCCAAAGCATTTCCCTCGTTCTTGAAGATGTTGTGAGCTTCCCACAGTCTCCTGGACGTCGTCATCTCCGTCGGAATTTGATGATATTCTGGTAGATTAGATAATTCTATGGTCCGTACCTCGGACCCAAACACTCGTACAACCAAGTTTTACAAAAGTTCGTCGCTAACTCCACTGAACATCGGAGCGACACGCACTTGCGACCGTACACCTCAAGTATTTCACAGATAGTCCTCTTCCACGGAACATCGGAGCGATTCCCGCGTATATCCACACTCGGCAAGAACTACACAGATTGTTCTTGTTTCACGGCGCGTCGAACGATATATGCACCTGTTGGCTCCCCCACCATGGTACCGACATCTAGCTTACGTCGTCGCCACTGATTGGCTGCACCCTACGCGCTAGATCCCCACTCCTTCCTCATTACACTCCGCGGGAGGGAGAAGTCGATTTCCGTTTCCACAATTCGCCTTTTCTAGACCTTGCGACCCAAGATTGCGTCATGCTCCTCGACAAGATTCAGCGTGTACTTGAAATCCCAGTGAGTCATCTCTCTCAAATACCCTAACTGACAAAACTCCGTAAAATTCCGTAATCAGATAATTTTCTATGATATCGTCGTTCGTAATAATTTGCTTGATAGCGTTTTCTAAGACATAGAAAACCTATCTGAATGCTAATAATTTTTATAAAATGCTCCGAAAATACCTAAATAATAATTATAATAAATTAATAATAATAATAATAAATTAACATGAAAATTCTCTTGGCTGAACAATTTGCCGCGTAAATAAATATAGAATGGCTTCCTACTGACTTATGCCAGTTGCATAAAACCCCTCGAAAAACACGTTACATATTCGCCTCGGATCATCGGATGATTTACCGTGACGACGGTCCATTATCCGATTATCCCAGACACGTTAATAAACCCCATCCAAAATACATATTACATAAATGAAATCACCCTAAATTACAGATATATACACTCATATTTTTTTTTTCACGCACTTTGCGTCAAAGTTTGTTGTCACAATGGATTGCACTTTGCAACCAGTCCAATGTTTTACATATGGAATAGTGTTCCACGGATATTTCCGCCTCTCAAATTTCTCTATGTTGGAGAAATAGACATAATTAATGTGTGAGCACTATGTATTTATGATGTCATATCACACGCATTGAAGGTGTTCTGATATATTTATATCACCATAGAACTCCCTAATTTCACTGGAGGTCCCCTCCTTATGGTGACATTTAATTCCACTTATCACTGAGCACACGATCACACTACTGTGGCAGCGCCTCGTGACCATAATACTTAATCTCTCTTTAAAGTAGATTAAATGAATATTGACTTCTGAAAAAAAAAAACAGTAAATGCGCATTACATATAACACCAAATATTTCTGTGCCGTAATCGCCCTGTCTTGTTAAGTTCCCGTTAACCATATTCTACTTAATACTAGTTCTCAACACAGACCATTTCTCCTCACACACATAATACCATTGTACAAATTATCTTAAATTACACACTTACAAATCTTACATGGCGAGGCCGTAAACAGAAATCACGTGTGCTGATATGTATGAGTTTCATGAAGGACTGTCTCGCATTCTGATGGCCCATCTTTTATCTCGTGGACGCCTTAAGCTAACAAGCCCTATTCAAGCGCTCCCCCATCTCTTGGAGATAAATGGGAACCCATCAGCGCTGCCAAAATGGCCTTGGTGCATCGAGACAATTTAGTGCTCAACAGCATCCGACAATCCCGTCATATTTCCCTGTACCTTAAAAACTCTCATTTACTTACATACTACCCCCCTGTGTGACTTCTGATACGCCTGCCTTAAGACCAGATCTTCCACGCACCAGACACCACACTTACTCATTTGATAGGCTGGCTCGCCAGCTAAACACACTCACTTTATGACACATATTTTCGTAGACTATGTATATTATACGTCCCGTATAATCTGTTTCCCTCACTATTCTCCAGCACATATGCTGTTTTTCCAATACGTTTGGAAACTATAAATGTTTCTGCGTCACCTGCTTCCAACCTTGCAAGTGGCTCCCTTTAAATGAACGTCATCACGTTGCTCTACTAGCCTATTTCTCAGTGTCTGTAACGATGCCCTGTTGCTACTGTCCACACATGCACATATTAAAATACCATCCTCTGCTTTAACCACAGGATAATCCCTACATAAATTAGTGTCCCTCGATAGCATGTCTGCAAGAATGTTATCTTTACCTTTAATATATTTTACTGTGAATTCGTATTCCTGCAGAGCAAGAATCCACCTACTAACTCTGTTAGAACTGAGTTTACAAGTCCTCATATACAGTAATGCATGGTGATCTGTGTGGATCTCAAATTTCCCCCCTACTAAATACATTCTAAATTTCCCTAAACTGAAAACAATACCTAAAAGCTCTAACTCAGTAATCGTGTATCTTTTCTCCGCTGCTGTCAGTCCTCGCGAGGCTAAAGATACAATGCACAGATTACCCTCATCATCTTTCTGACATAATACTCCAGCAATGCCTATATGTGAAGCATCTGTCATAACCACATATTCCTTATCTTTTAACGGATATTTCAGCACTACAGCTTTCTCAAAACCTTCCTTCAGCGCTCTAAAAGCCTGATCATGCTTAGACTCCCATCTCCACCGAGTCCCACTTTTAAGCAATTCCCTGAATGGTTCTACCAACCCTGAGTATTTAAGAACGAACCTCCTGAAAAAGTTGCAAATTCCCAGGTAAGTTTTTAACTGTTTAACATTCTGTGGCACCTCTGCGTTAAGTATCTTATTAACCCTACTTTCCTCTGGTGTTACACCTCTACTCGACACTCTATGACCTAAAAATGTCACTTCTGACTGACAGAATGACGACTTAGACAGCTTCAAAGTGAACCCTGCCTGATCTAACTTCTGAAAAACTATATTTAAATGACATAGATGCTCCTCAAAACTGCGTGAACTAATTACCATATCATCAATGTAAATGGTTACAAACTCTCCTGTGTCATCCCCTAATGCGATGTTTAAAGCCCTAATTAAAGCTGCTGAACTACTCTTTAACCCATAAGGTGTTCTACAAAATTGATAAAGGTTATATTTATGACTAAAAGCTGTAAATGGTCTATCTTCGTACATAAGTGGCACTTGCCAAAAACTGGAACTCAAATCTACACAAGTGAAATACTTCTTCCCCTCAAATGTTTGCATTAATTCCTCTATTGACATAGATTTCAGCTGATCTGAACTAATTCTACTGTTAACCAAACGAGCGTCTAAACAAATACGAACAGTGCCGTCGGTCTTGGGTACCGTGATCAAAGAATTAACATATGGACTGTTCGAGTGCTCAGTAATCCCATCTTCAAGCATCTGATTAATTTGTGCCTCAACTGCACTCTGATAAGCGAAAGGTACAGGATATCTATGTCCTGTGAATACTGACCTATCAATAACGTTCAATGAATGTGTATAGCAATTGGCCATACCAATGCGATCGTCAAAAACTCTCCTATTACACAATAACACATCATAGAGCCGAACACACTGTTCATCCTCTATATTTCCCTGAAATGCAGCCTCACGTAACGAGTCCTCTAGACTTCCGTTCGTAATCACACTGCCCACAAAACATGGAGAACCCCGCTCTACGGCTGGCGATATCTCATTTAAAGTACAAATCACACCTACAATACTACTCCTCTGAATATGGTCATTGAACGCTACTTCTACTTCAGAATCTCCCCATTTAAATTTCAAACTCCCTACATCATAACATAAGTTACCAGACACTCTACTTAGCCACTCTGAACCCAAGATAACACTGAATACTAAATTTGGAATTACAAGGCAAATCTGCTTCTCTACATGATTATTAATTTTAATGTCTACTAAAACTTGCTTAGAAATTACTTTAGACCTCTTCCCAACAGCTGTGATAACAAAAGTGCTTTTAATTGGCATCTCCTCAAAATTTACTCCAGTTCCTTTCATTTTATCATAAAATGCACTACTTATGCAACTCTTCATACAACCACTATCAATTAAAACATCTGTGTACGCCTCGGACACGTTAAATTTAACTATGGGGCTCTTACTAACCACTTCCTGAATAATACCTTCATCATTTAGTTCATGTAATAATTCATTTCTTACATTTAGGTCATAGGGTTCCTGTATAATTGTATGGACAGGGCATGCTACAGACTGAGATTCTGACCTTACTTCGCAGCCTGGTTCGCGTTTAAAGAACCGCTACAGCTGGCCGTAGTACTAGTTACTACTGCACTGGTCTGGTTGTTCTGAGTTGTGTTGTCATTGTTTGGCTGTATATTACTACCACTAGGCTGTCCTCTTCCTTGACCCCTATTCTGGTTGTAATTATTGTCATTATAATTTCTCCCTTGATTTCCCCTGAAATCATTGTTTCTCCCTTGATTTCCCCTGTAATCATTGTTCCTCCCTTGATACTGATTACCATAGCCATTTCCTCTGTTCTGATTTAGCTGATTATTATTATTTCTATTTTGAGCATTGGCCCCTTCGCCACCGTTCCCTTGAACTTCCTGATGCCTGGCTTCATTAGGTCTATTATTATTATTACCCTGGTTCCTATTGAAATTGTCCTCATAACCCCCTCTCCCTAGTGCATCAAATGTGCTTAACAAACTTTCTACTTGTGATATAGTCTTTACATTCTGGATACAAGCAGCCTCCTTGATCCTATAGGGAAAGTGCCTAAGTAGCAACCTTACCACATCACTTTCCTCCTTCAAGCCATCCAGATATTTACACACTAATACCTGCCCTAAAAAGTATTCGGTCATGGTGGAGCTTCCTTTAGGGTTATATTTACCACACACTACTCCCTCACGATGCTGCGACTGAATAACCTCATTCCAGAACTTTTCACAGAATTTTATTTTAAAATCATTCATATCAGTAAACTTGTCTCTGTAGACAGCAAACCAATTCCTCGTTTCCCCCACAAACACTTGTTCTAAAATTTCAACTACCTGGCACCACTCAATACTACCATTTTCCAACCTCTCCCCGAATTTATTTTCTATAGTGTTCATGAACTCCATTGGGCACCCCTGTCGATTGCTGAACTTACCCAGTTCTACCTCCCTGTGTGTGCTATTCACCAAAACTGGCCTATTCTGACTATTTTCTTGCCTGATCCTAGCTTTTAATTTTAATTCTAATTCTGCGATTTTCTCCTCAGCCTTCCTCTCAATACTGTTTACTGTTAATTTAATGTTTCCTTCTGATTCTTCTACTTTATCATATAGCTTTGCTTGTTTCTCCTCAATCTTGCTAATGCTTTCCCTATTACTCTCTCTTAAATCATTTACTTCTGCAACTACTTGTGAGTGGACTTTCTCAATTCTACCCCCCAGCTGTTCCTTAACCTCTTTAGTAGCTACCTGAATTTTGTCAATTTCTCCCCCCAATTGCTTTTTGACCTGCTGTGTTTCCAGTTGCACTAGTTCTTTTAAATTTTCAGCCTGTGTACTGATTCTAATTTCCAACTCCTCCTGTACTTTTCCTAATTTTCTGTCTACATCTGCAATAATCTCTTTAGCCTTTTCTTCCATCACCCCCCGGATCTCACCTCTAATCAGTTCGAATTTGTCACTCATTTCCCTACTGTTTTGTTCTAATCTGGCGTTTAAACTATCGCTCAATTCCCTATTACTCTCTTTATTTTCCCTACTGTTTTGTTCTAGTTTAGCGTTATTCTGTTCTAATTTTGCATTTAAAGCTTCTGTACTTTCTTTATTTTCCCTACTGTTTTGTTCTAGTTTAGCGTTATTCTGTTCTAACTTTGCATTTAAAGCTTCTGTACTTTCTTTATTTTCCCTACTGTTTTGTTCTAGTTTAGCGTTATTCTGTTCTAACTTTGCATTTAAAGCTTCTGTACTTTCTTTATTTTCCCTACTGTTTTGTTCTAGTTTAGCGTTATTCTGTTCTAACTTTGCATTTAAAGCTTCTGTACTTTCTTTATTTTCCCTACTGTTTTGTTCTAATTTAGCGTTATTCTGTTCTAACTTTGCATTTAAGGCATCACTACTAACTTTGTTCTGATACATAAACTCGAGAAGTAAAGTTTTTAATTCTGGTTGGCCGCCTACACTCCCTGTTTCAGTATCGGGATTTACCTCCGCTACCCCGGTACTACCATCACTCGACATACTGCTCGTATCATTACTCTCCCGTTGATGACCACTACGTAACCTCATCTGTCTTTCTTTCTCATCCCCCATAATGATATACACTGATACAGACAAATAACCCCCAAAATACAGGCACAGAAATATATACCCTTCTCCTTCCACAAATGTTATTAGGTTTTCAGCCCCAAGTTGTCGGCGACAAATGTAATGGTTATTAGTGCCCCATGTTGGTAGCGACAAGTGAAACGTTATTTACTTTGCTCCACGTTGAGCGTACAAATGAGACGTTTTGCTAGCTCCTAACTGTTGGGTGAGAAATGTAACTGTTTACCTTTGCCTAAGCTATGTTGTTTTAATGGGCGCCAAGACCTCAACGCAATGTTGAAATCTAAATTTGTATTTAACAACGTCTAGCTCTGGCAGAACACCTTCAAGACTCTATTCACTCAGATCGTGGTATGATTTGATCATTAACCCAACAAACAATTGTATCAGGAGAAGGAATTGGTCTATATCTAATGCTACCTACTGAAAGCAAAGATTGCATTGTAAAAGAAATGAATTTATTATATAAAACAAGAATAGCAAAATTAATAATAATAAGTATAAAATTTAAATTGGAGCGTTGTGATTTGAATATTACCGATAGAAAATTACGTGAAAACGGAGTCTGATAAATTGATTTTACTCTTATTTCCAAGCTATGAAGTTACTGAAATATGAAATGTAGAACAAAGAAAATGAGAGATTGCGTATTTCTGCGTCATTGGCGCTTACCACTGGAAATTGCCAAAGCATTTCCCTCGTTCTTGAAGATGTTGTGAGCTTCCCACAGTCTCCTGGACGTCGTCATCTCCGTCGGAATTTGATGATATTCTGGTAGATTAGATAATTCTATGGTCCGTACCTCGGACCCAAACACTCGTACAACCAAGTTTTACAAAAGTTCGTCGCTAACTCCACTGAACATCGGAGCGACACGCACTTGCGACCGTACACCTCAAGTATTTCACAGATAGTCCTCTTCCACGGAACATCGGAGCGATTCCCGCGTATATCCACACTCGGCAAGAACTACACAGATTGTTCTTGTTTCACGGCGCGTCGAACGATATATGCACCTGTTGGCTCCCCCACCATGGTACCGACATCTAGCTTACGTCGTCGCCACTGATTGGCTGCACCCTACGCGCTAGATCCCCACTCCTTCCTCATTACACTCCGCGGGAGGGAGAAGTCGATTTCCGTTTCCACAATTCGCCTTTTCTAGACCTTGCGACCCAAGATTGCGTCATGCTCCTCGACAAGATTCAGCGTGTACTTGAAATCCCAGTGAGTCATCTCTCTCAAATACCCTAACTGACAAAACTCCGTAAAATTCCGTAATCAGATAATTTTCTATGATATCGTCGTTCGTAATAATTTGCTTGATAGCGTTTTCTAAGACATAGAAAACCTATCTGAATGCTAATAATTTTTATAAAATGCTCCGAAAATACCTAAATAATAATTATAATAAATTAATAATAATAATAATAAATTAACATGAAAATTCTCTTGGCTGAACAATTTGCCGCGTAAATAAATATAGAATGGCTTCCTACTGACTTATGCCAGTTGCATAAAACCCCTCGAAAAACACGTTACAGGGTAAGAGAGCAAGAGGAAGGCCTAGAACAAGGTGGATTGATCCAGTGAAGAACAGCGTAAGAAAAAGAAATCTGGACTGGGACAAGATCGTGGAAGAAGAATGGTGGAAGGAAAGAGGAAAGTGGAGAAGTGCCATAAATACCCCGACCCGGCAGGAGCTGGATAAGGAGAAATGATGATGATGATGATGACTTAATAACATTGTAGTTTATAGCAAGAAATCAATCTTAGCACATCCTTTATCAAAAAGGAAGAAAAAGAAAAAAGCATACATTTTCATTCGAGACTGTTTTGCCTTTCAGCGTTCAGTCTAGTCTATTTACGAACTAGTCGCCTCTATGATCCCCTATTAGCTATTAGCAAAAGCCAAAGCCAACTCCGTACAGGCCATGGAGGCCCTGGGAGTAGTGGAAGGTAGAGGCTTCCACTTTTTGTGACATCGACACTAGATGGGATGGAGTTGTCAGCTCCACGCCCGGCCGTCTTTGCTCCCAGGAAATACCCTGGTACTCACTTCAGGTGTAGGCTGAGTGAATCCCAGGGCTATTTGCGTTTCCGAAAGTGGTAGTTTTGTTTCTAAAATCCACTACCTGGGTGGGGATCGAACCCACTCCCTTTCAGTTAGAAGCTCAGCGCCTCTACCGACTGCACCACGCGGCCCGCTATTAGCTATTAGCAAGGGCGTAAAACTCCTCGCAAACGAGGGAGGGGATAAATTTATAAACTGCGGTTGACTACGTACCGGTACCAGGGAAAACCTTTTTTGTTTTGTTTGTTAAGGCTTTAAAGCTCGAAAAACAAGATGATTTTTATTCATGATTTTTAATTAAAATACAAAATACAATCAGAATATGAATACAAAACATAAAATATTTGTCAACGTCTAGCAAAAGATCCGAACACTGGCTACTGTCGATCTTTGTTTACAAACTCATGAGCATTAGTTAGTTATTTCAAGGGGCAGAACTACGAGGCCATCTGCCCCTCACCCTTTATAGGTGCTAGGGATACTATCTTCCCGCCATGTATATATAGAACGGTGTTAGGGAGAGAATCTTCCCACCCCTTTCATTTCAAGCAGTTCCACATGCATCCACAAGCTAGATGCACAGAAATATTGAAAACCCATTGTACACTGTCATCAGAAACCAAAGGTGGGAAGCATATATCCCAGTGGTCTCCACAGTGCACGTGCTCACCAGTTCGGTTGTGTTGAATGAATGCAATGCATTGTTTTACAGAAGAAGGTCAGGCGCAGATTCAAGGGGGGGGGGGGGGGTCACGGGGGTCATGACCCCCCCCCCCCCAAACGGAGACCAAATTTTTTTGCAAACTCAAAAAACGAAAACACAATTACCAGACAAATAAAACTTAACGAATTTTAACTGAAAAACAGTTTTTTTTTTCATTTTATTCAATATTGAATTATCTTTATTGGAATTATTATGTTCTGTTACAACTGTACATATTTACAACTTCTGACCTCTTGTATAAAAACTATTAGCTATACAACAAAATCAACTCGTCTATTTTGTTTAGCAAACCTTGTGATTACCGAATCGATGTTTATAGTGATGTCACGATGATTGTGCAGTAATGCACGGATAGGAAACTGGGGCTTTTTTCGCACCAAAAATTTTTGCCGACGTCCAAACTGCAAGCTTGGTTGGCAATTTAAGCTGTGACTTTCTCCCTTTGTCGGTACCAACTCGACTCGCCGAAACTGTTACGTACCTTGATCCTTTTCTCGAAGCTCGATGTAAAAGTCGCAAAACACGCCGTTGCAATTTGTACGAATATTTTTGGTGCGCTAAACGCATCAAATTTCTATCCATGAAGCTTGCAAAAAAATTGGTCTGGTTTTGTACGTTTGGTTATTTTGTGATCGCGTTTTCAGTGATACCATTTTTCTTAACGATTTCGATTCTCTGACCCCCCCCCCCAAGCCAAACTCTAGATCGATTCTCTGACCCCCCCCCCCCAAAACCAAACTCTAGATCCGCGCCTGAAGAAGGTGTGTTTATTGAAGATAAGAGATTTGTAAACGTTGGTATAAAACTGAAATACAATGTTAATAATGGTTTTGGTCTCTTGAATAAACATATTTCAGCTAGAATGGAAATAATTATCCTGCTCAGGGCGTTTGCCATAGAATAGAAGATTTTTAAAATTAATTATCTGTGTTTTTAGTAAATACTATTTTGAAATTATTGAATTATATTCGAATATACTAACTTTTAACATTCCTAAATCACTTTTATATTTTTTGTGCAGTTTTCGGCAAAGATGATATATGTCACTGACCTTGTGTTGCGTGGGAGTTAAGTTTTTTTTTAAATTATAGAGCGTGATGGGTGTTTCTCACTGATGGTGTTTTTATATATAATATCCTGTTAAATAAACCTCATTATTGAGTGATAAACACAGTATCATCATAATTTGAATGAGGGAGATTATTACCCCATTGCTCATTTAAGAAAATATACTGTAGGGTGTGGGCAGTGGGATAATAATTTCCCACCCCATATTTCATAAAATAGAATCCACACCCATAAAATTGTTGCATATTCCTACTCATCTATCACCCCCAATTACAAATGTGCAAAAAAATAAAAAAAGACAAATATTTTAAACCGCCAGTCTTTTGCCCTATAAAGGGTTAACACGGATTAAAGTATACAAATTTGGAATGGACTTTAAATTTTAGAGGTGGATACCTAAATTTGAAAAGACCGAAAATTAATAAATAAAAAATTAAATAAAACTAATACGGTAATTATAAAAATAAACAAAAATTACGGAAAAACAAAAAAAAATCATTCAAAAACGAATAAATCGTTGAGTCAATGTACACTGGAAAACTTGGATTGCTGGCCCTAACCTCTCTAACTCATAAAGCGGATAACGCGATCAGCAGCCACCGCGTCATCGGTTTCTTCTAAGTCAGCAAGATCCACACACTCGGTTAAAATGTGGGCCACGGTGAATACGGCTCCACAGGTACAAGGTGGGGGGGGTCTCCCCTTCTCCTTAGCCTACACAAAATGACGGACTCTCACTGTGACCAGAAAGAGCTCGGCCACACGCGAGTAGTACATTTGATCGCTCTCAGTTTACTGGGCAGTGGGTCAGCTAGCCACTGACTCTCCCAAAAAGCCAGAACTTGTAGACGTAACTGAGAGCGAATATCTCTAGCGGGTACCTTCATTGGACGAGGTGGTGATGTACCCGATACCTATTTTAGGCTATCGGCTACGCCAGCTGACATTAAGCTGTAGTTGAGGTTTTGGAAAGCAAGCTGATATGATAGCGCATCGATCGCGTCAAGAAGAAAGCCAAGATGACGTAGGAGGTCAAGAATCAAGGAGGCATTGAAATCTGTAAGAAGATAGAATTATTAATAAAGATGTGAAACTTTATTGAAATATATATGGGATTATAATAAGTTAAAACAACTTAGAAGAGTATATATGACATGCATTATATGTGGAAATAATTTTATGGAAATAAGTTATTGTATAACAGAACAGCCGAGAGGAGTCGGGTTCGAGACTATCTTCGTGACGTAGGAGCACCGTGGTGGGGAGAATTAGCCACGTGCCGCACGGAGCTCATAAGCTGGGACACAGCGCTTAGCAGTTCAGTTGGGCTCAATGAGGCGAGCAGTACAGAGCAGCTCTATAGCACAGCGAGACGGGCATTGAAGGTCACGCAACACACGTAAACCGTCACGGCAAGTGTAGGCGACATTTCTCGCATCACCGAGCAACAGAGGCCGCGCGGGTCGTTGATACAGGCGACCTAGCCGAGAAGACAATTGTAGATAGCCGGGGTATTTCAAAACCACACTGATCGCATATGAAGACTTTGTTTCAAGCTTCATTTCGACGTTGTTCGAACACAGGCTTTCACAAATAACCTTATAACCATGCTGTTATATAATACATTCAAACGACTTTTTACTATTTCAAGTAAACTGAATGTTTAGCATAGGCTCTGATGAACATTACAGCGTGCATATATAAGAATTTTATCTTATGCCATTTTCATGGATTACAAATTATAGACAGATACAGTGTGTATCGTAATCTTGAACACTATCTAGTAAAATTTTTATTTTACTCAAGTAGAACTTTGCAGTAAGTTGAGAGAGGACTTACAATTCTCAAACTGAACATTTATCGGAACAGTGGCGTATATTAGAAGAAGAGTAGGGGGTCCGCTGTTTCCATGAACTTTTCGAGAAGGAGTTGGACGATATCCGCTATGGGTAATTCGAGGTTCAACATGATCGAGTAAACGTGAATAGAGACAAGATGGCACCACAGAGCGATGGATTCGGTTCCTGACGAGAGGAGCCCAACAGCTGATTCGCTTGGGATATCGAAGGAAATCATCATTTCATGGATGAAATGATATTCACGCCGATCTTACGAGAAATCTTTAGGTAGGGAAAATCGACGATCTTGGAAATTATATTACAACTGATAATGAAAGGTATTGTAAGAGTTCTATCTACCTGATACGATTATTTTCATGAATACTGGGCACACATGTATATTTTTCTAATAGGAGTGATTTGATTATTAAGACATGGTTTGAATTTATATACTTCGAATTTGCTAGAATATGGAGTGACCATATGATATGGCAGGCATCATTATTCGATATTCTCACCGTTGTTTGGCTTTATTAAGAAGATGTTTGGTCTTATAGACATTTTTCCAGCTAGGATATTTTTCATGGATAGTTTTTTTTTTGAGTAGCGAGTATTTCGAACTCGTGATCTGCAATTGATTATCAGAAACTACTTCGTCAGTTCATTGCATACTAGCGAGTGTGTATTATTCATCAGTAGGGATTTTTTTTCATTGGATTGTTTGGAGATATTAAGAAGTTATTCACTTTAGTGAATGAACGTCGCTTTTATATGACAACTAGAAACTTGTTGATTCCTTTCTGGTACATTCACTCATATAGCCTACGAGGTGGGGTCCTTCGTATTTATACGATTGTATGGTGGCTACTCACCTTACCCACCGTTTAGGGAACTATCATCCAAGTCGACGGGGCGAGGTCCTTCGTATTTATACGATTGCACGGTGGTTACACATCTTACTCGCCATTGAGGTACTCATTTTATCATCCGAATGTACACGAGATGTAAGTGAATTAAACAAGGAACTACTAGTCACATATCAGTCGAAATTTTGTTAAATAAAGTAACGATAAATGTCAACAGGATTGCATTTAGTAATTCTAGTTTGCCAATCCAATATTTTGTTGCTATACTCTTTTGAGAGTAATTTCAGATTTAACAGCTATCACAGCTGATGCTTTAATGATTTTTATAATTGTGTTTGATACCTTTGAGAAGGATTTAAAGTAATTTAATCTAGTAAGATTAATCATTAATGGTCATAATTATTTTAAGGCAGATCAGTATTGCAGATTTTGATGTGAGAGATTATAGCACATTGGTGTTTTTCTACGATGTGAATTATGAAACTTGTGAAAGAGAATTTATGTTATTTGAAAGCAAATATTAAATTACTGAAGTAATGTTTTTCCAATTGTTTAAGAAGTTGTCTAGATATGATCAGAGTAATTACAGTCATTGGAGATTATGTGCGTTAATAATTTGAAGCCATTTATATATTTTTGTAGATCATGCAACGTGGTTAAATGAAGTTTGTGATAGGCATTTTGTGGAATTTGCCATTTGATAGTTGCAACGTTGATAATGTATTTTGAAGCGGACATGAGGTCGTCGTACCCAGTCTAGCGTATTTGTTGAAATTCATGCTGTAAGTGCTGAATATTTATGGAGTTTTTGTAGCAATTCTTATATTCAAATGTGATATTTGGAATATTGAAGAAATATAATGTCGTTGTGGATAGTTAGATCCAACGTGATGTCGTGGAGACAATAATATTTTTGGCATGATAATTAAATACGAGATATAACTTGGAAGTAATAAAACTGTAAGACAACGTTCTATAAACCTTATTAAACAATTTGTTAGGAAATTAAACAAATAAATGAAGTTGATAATACAAGATTTTCTGAAAATAATAATTAATGAAATAATAATCTGAGATTTAAGCATGTTAACGATCTGACCTAATGAAATGAAAATCAGAATGACTAGATGAAATAATAAACTAAATAACCAGATGATTGAAATTTAAATAAGTTGATAAATTAAATTTTGAAATAAATCGATGAATTAAATAAGTGGATGAATTAAAGATTGAATTGATTAAACTGATTGAAATGAATTATTAGACGATTGTAATGATGATGAATAACTGAATTAGAAGGTGATGATTAATTAAAGAAGCTGATGATTAATGAATTTTTATGAAATTAAATAAATTTAATTGAGAGATAATTCGAAGGAATTGCAACTTGAAATGTGAATTTAAATGAGGTAATGGTGATGAATTAACGATTCTGACAGGAATATTTGGAATTTTGAAGTGAGAATTAATGTAAGAAATATTTAATTTTGATAATAATGATGAGGATGACCAATGAGAATTTGAATTTTCTGTAATTCACAGATAAGAGATTAATGACGATGTAAATAATGTAAATTAATCATTCAATGTTTAGGAACATTTGATTAACATGTTCTACGTTCAAATTATACCATGCAAACCATAATTTATGTGATATTTAATATGAGTGATTATTATATGTGTATGTTTAGACAGCTTAATAACTTAATTAAATCCACATTGATGTTAAATTAAAGAGAATTAGGTCTCAGGCTTCACAAATGTCAGTGACGAAAGACATAGTGATACAGTGATCCTGAGAACCCAAGAGAACTTTATACATTTTTCTTGATAAGTGGATTGAAATAATTTTGCATTAGAAAGGAGATGGTTCGATTTTTGGACAATGACAATTTAACTTTGCATTCGACCATACTCTCAGGTAGGAATTATATTTAAAATGTCTGTCTGACTATCAAAGTAAAATAAATTTGTTTTTATCTTAGTTGTGATCTGATGATGGTGTGATGTTCCTTTTTCTTTCCTTGTCTTGAGTAAGGCTTATCCGGAAAGGAAGTGGTTTTGCTAGGAATTCAGTTGATGGCGCCCATTTATATTTGAATTATTTTTATTAACATAAGCCCGTAACGACCCTAGAGATACTTTGTCTCGTGAAACCCACTGCTTTTTCAAGAACTCAGCTGAATTTCCGACACATTCCTTATTTGACTAGAGGTTCATTTAACTCCGCTCTGTCCTGGAACTCCAGGGATGTGATGTTATAGCAGATGGGTCATCGCATCCCCAGGACGAACGGGCACAGAGAGAGAGGGAGAATTGGCTTTATCCAACTAGTGGGGCTTTTCGATTTTGTTAATTCTACGGAATCACATCAGATTTAGATTACTGAGAGATTGATCTCAAGTTCATTTAAGTGTGTTACAAAATTTATTATACTTAGTCAGACAATGTACTTGTGTGCCCAATCCAGTGTTCATGTTAATCGTATTAGTAATATCATGTTAGTTATAAGATATTTTTCCCTATACCCAAGTGAATGCAGGAATTGAGACATTGCGATGTGTTGTTGTCTAACGTCTCTATATAATTCTATATTGAAATATAATTATGTTGCCAGAGGATTTAGCGAAGGTGTTAGGAGAGTTACAGACGGGTATGTCTGGAATTGCAGAAACCATTTCTAAGATGGAAACTGAAGTTAAAGAACAAATTAATAATTCAGAAGCTAGATTAGAAGCTAAATGTAAAGAGAATGTACAAGCATTGCAAACTAGTAGTGAAGATAATTTAAAATCGTTGGAAGAGAAATTACAGTCTCGTAGTGAAGAAACTAATACTGAATTAGAAAATAAGTTAACCAGATTAGAGAATAGTTTAACTTTGAAGAACAATGAGATGTTGAAAACTTTACAATTAGATATAATTGCAGTAAACATGAAAGGAGAGGAAAATGTTCAGATATTAAGGAAAAATATTATCGAGTTGGAAAATAGAGGGGAAGAAAATATTTTTACTTTAAGAACAGACGTTATGACCATACAGAAAGACATTAAGTCAGATGTATCGAAGTTGAGATTCGACATCGATGGTTTAGTGGCAGATGTAGGAAGAATTCAAGATTGGTCTACCGAAGTATCTTTCGAGACTAAGATTAAGAGTCTAGAAACGAATCTAGGTAACGAAATAAAAGATTTGAAGACAGTAATTGGGACCATTAAAGATGAAGTCTTGGGAGAGGTCAATTCTAATATAAAGTCGTTAGAAAATCAATTGCAGAAGGATATTAGGAAGATAGACGACGATATAGAGCAAAAGGTTAACGAAAACTTAACTTTATTTAAAAATAGAGTCGGAGCAATTGTTGAGGAACGATATAATGAGGTCGATGCCGAAGCAAAAGAGAAACGTGACGGGTTAGATGAAAAATTAATCGCAGGTATGGCAAACTTAGAAGCTAGGTTTACGGAAAGCAAGGAAGCGATGAAATTAGATTCAACACTATTTAGAACAGATGTTGATCTGTTGAAAGAACAAGTCGCGTTAGTGAAGAACACGTGCGAAGGAAAGATTGACAAGTTGAGGAACGATCTAGACGAAAGTAACAAGACGCAGGATGTTACATCGTTAGATGAGCTGAAGACTCAGGTCAAGAGATTAGCAGAAGACAGGGTGACTAAACTAGAAACCATAGTTAACAGTTTTACCAGTCATAATGTAACATCAGGGGAAACATTGATGAATCAAACAGCGATAGACCGCAGTATGACGAATCAAGACACGAGCATGGTAGAAGACCGTCAAATGCAACCGAATGTGACATTCGAAAGGGTCAGTTCAACCCCTCAGGAGAATCCAAGTTCGAGTAGGAGTACGTCGAGTCCAAGTGAACGATACTCAGGTCCAGTCACAATTATAAGGAACCTAGATGACAAACCGAGAAAGTTTTCGGGAAATACAGGAGTTACACCAGTAGAATTTCTGCGAGATATTCGAGACTACATGGCGGAACACAGGGTAGCCAAAGAAAGAGAGCTAAGGATAGTAGAACGCGCCTTAGATGGATCTGCACTTACGTGGTTTAGAGCGTTCAGAAGCAACTTTGCGAACATGGAGCAATTTGCCATGGCTTTCTTGAGGAGATTCTGGAGTGCCGAGGATCAACTCAACGTAAGAGCGGAGATGTACTCTAAACGCTATTCTACGTCACATCCGACGCATTACGCCAACTACTTCACGTCACAACTGGCTAAATTACAGTTCCTTATTCCTCCATTGCCAGAAGAAGAGCTTTTGCAAGCTATAGCGCGACAGTTACCGATAGAGGTACAGCGATCTCTGATAGCATCGGGAGCCAATACGCTGGAACATTATGATGACATATTGAGGCGATTGGATTATACGAGCGCACAGGTTACACCGAGAAGTAATAGGAACGACAACAGAAACACGCAAGAAGTAAACGCGGTAGTCGTGGACAATGCAGTTCAAACGGACAGAAGGGATTCCTGGGAAAACCGACGGAACGATGGGAATCGAGGAAACATCCGTAATGCAAGAGGAAATGATCGATATAGAGGACCATATGAAAGGCCATACGATCAAGAAGCGAGAGATAACCGGTATAGGAATTATAACCAAAATTCCAGGTATCAGGACAGGAATCGGTATAATAACAGATATCGGGGAAGGAATAACTGGAACCAAGGGCAACAGTTTAATGGAAACGACCGACAGGATGGCCGAAGAAACGATCCTAACGACAGAAGGGATAATCGTGGACATGAAAGGTCAAGACAGGAGGATAGACAGCCTAGTGCACCACTCGAGGAGACAATGAGAGATGTCAATCGAGCCAGCACGAGTGGCGAAGGAAAAAAAAAAACGTCAAATTAACTCCAGAGGAAAATGAAAATCATTGGGAATCAATCGTCATCGTAGAAACATATCAGGTCAAGGACGAGGATTTAATCGAGGAAGAAGACATAGTACAACGGGAAAATAGACATGAATTGCCAGTTATTAGTGTGGAAGTCATGGGAAAAGAAATAAAGACACTTGTAGACACAGGAGCAATGGTGAGCTTGATATCCATAGGTTGCCTGGATGAATTGAAATTATTAGGAAGAATTACAATGTTGCCAACTGTTGTTAGCAAAATTCAAGGGGTGATTCCAGACAAGAGTATGAAATGTAAAAGTCAGGTACTTTTAGATGTTGGGATTGGAACCAGAAGTTTTGAACAGATGTTCCTAGTAGTGGGTCAAGTACATTTTGACATGATCCTAGGAGTGGATTTCCTAAGTGAGAGTGGCCTGATCATAGATATGCAGAGTAGGCGCATGTACTTTCAAGAAGGGGTTATGGAAAATCAAGAATCGGAGATGACATTCTTTAGAGAGGATATATTGGATGAAATTGTATGCAGCGTTGAAAGGTCTATAGAAGATAAAATTGGCATAACTAGTAAAATAAATCCAGAGATTAAGGGGCGGTTTGATCAAGTAATTTCAGAATATGAGGATATATTCAATGACAAACCAGGTCTCATAGAAAATTTTACATACAGCATCAAGTTGATGGATGACAAACCATACCATAAAAATGTATATCCCATTCCGGATAAATGGAAGGAGGAAGTTAGCATAATGATAAGCGACATGGAAACAGATGGAATAATTAAGAAAATGCCAACTGCTTATTTGAATCCTTTAGCTGTTGTCAAGAAACCTAACGGTAAGCTGAGGATATGTCTAGATGCCAGATCCCTTAACGAAAGAGTTCTTCCTGAACACGATAGACCACCTGTTATTCGTGAGTTGTTACGCCGATTTAGAGGAAAGAGTGTCTTCTCGACAATCGATCTGACTAGTTCATATTATCATGTTGAGCTAGCAGAAGAGTGCAAACAGTACACAGGGTTCTTGTTTGACCATAAAACATATGTATTCAATAGGTTACCTTTTGGTGTGAAAAATAGTGGTCCGGTGATGATCCGAGCACTAGATCAAAATTTGTCAGATGCAGTTAAAGAGCATGTTGTAAGCTATATTGATGACCTGATTATAGCGTCTGAGACAGCGGAAGAACATATCAGACACCTTCAAATGCTTTTTGAAGATCTTAGAAGAACGAACTTCAAGGTGAACTTCAATAAATGTCAATTCTTTCATGAAGAAATTGAATTTCTTGGGCATAGAATCGATGGAGATGGTTATAGGCCCAATCCAAAGAAGATAATGGCAATTTCAGAGTTTCCAACACCACGAAAGATTAAAGAGGTACGGCAGTTTTTAGGCATGTGTCAGTTCTTTTCAACACATTGTCCTGAATATACTGAGACAATGGCACCTCTGCAGGATTTATTAAGGAAGGGAAATCGATGGAAATGGGACGATAGATGCAATCAAGCGTTTTTAGCGGCCAAGAAAATGCTAATCCAAAATGTCAAGCTTGAGTATCCTGATTTTACAAGACGATTTTTTGTAGAGACAGACGCATCCAAAATAGGTATTAGTGGAATCCTATATCAGCTGGATGATGACAAGAAACATAGATATTTAGCTTTCACCAGTCGCAAGCTTAGGAATTGTGAGAAGAATTACTATGCAACTGAGTTAGAGGCATTAGCAGTGGTTCATGCTCTCAAAACGTGGAAGAAGGTGTTGTTTGGACATGACATAACAGTGATCACAGATCATAAAGCTCTCCAATTTATTATGAAGACAGACTTAGCGAGTGACCGCATCACCAGATGGGCTCTGTTCTTACAGCAATTTAACCCAACTGTTGTACATAGACCGGGGAAGTTAAATCTGTTAGCAGATGTGCTGAGCAGAAACCCTTGTGAAGAAGTAATAGTCAACCATATAAATTTGATTCAAGAGGATAGTGGTACTCTAGAAAAGTTGAAGTTGTTATCGCAAACTCAGAAGAGATATGCACCTTTACGAAGAATTTACCGTTTTCTGACACGTAGGATGGATAACACTGATCCAGATTTTCAAAGAACTGAGATAGAGGCTAGAAGACATCATATTATGGGAGGTGTTATATGCCAATATATTGACCAGGATCATACTAGACTTAGAGTAGTGATCCCACCCAAGCTTGTCAAACCAGTTATTTGGATGATACACCGAACTGCAGCTCATGTAGGTGTAGACAAGACTTTGGCTCTCGCTCAAGAAACTTTTGTTTGGAAACAAATGGGACAAACGATTCGCGACGTCATAAAGACCTGTGACAGTTGTCAGCGAAGTAAATACTCATCTAAGTTAATGAAAGAAGTTCCCAGATCAATATTACCCAGCAAGCCAAGAGAACTTTTCGCGACGGACATTTTTGGTCCGATTCCTCGTTCGACGAAAGGCAATCAATTCGTTTTAGTAACAGTCGATGTATTTTCGAAGTACGTATCTCTATGCCCTATACAGAAAGCTACGTCCAAGTACGTAATAAATCGACTTGAGAAAACAGTTATTCCGAGCATGGGGAAACCTGAAGTTTTGTTGAGTGACCATGGATCACAATTTACTAGCATGGAATTTTCTACTGCTATGGAACGTTTAGGAGTCAGGCATGTGTTTAATTCTGTACGGTATCCAGAGGGAAATCCCGCCGAAAGAATTATGCCGGAGATAAGTAAGCTGTGTCGCTTATATGTGTCAAGGCAACACCATAGATGGATGGAAGTGATACCCATCATTAGCCAATGCTTGAATTCCACAGTACATGAAAGCACAGGACAGATTCCGTCCATGCTTCATCATGGATTGAAACCAGATAGACCATGGGATAGAGTCGTGAGGGCACCAGTAGATCCTCAACCCACACAAGAAAGAAGAGTCGAGATGGCAGGAGAGAGGCTCAGAAGACAGGCGGAGAAGAGAGCCAGGAGACAGGCAGGAAGGAGGTTCCACGAGCCATTTCAAGAAAATGATGAGGTGCTGATTAGGAAGCCAGTCACTTCGAACCTACAGCTGAAGATCTACCATAAATTCGCTCCATTGTACGCTGGACCGTTCCGTATTGAACAAACATACCAGAATAATAGCTATAAGATTGTCAGAATGGATACTGATGAAGTTGTAGGAACTTTTAATGCAGCTAGCATCAGGAAATACCATCATGCTGAGTAAAGGAAATTGTAGAGCTATCGTGTACATGTATAATATATTGAATGCCTGAGAGTGTATTTTTTTTTCTCAATCCTGATAAAAAAAAGGAGATGTACGGGAGAGATGTACCCGATACCTATTTTAGGCTATCGGCTACGCCAGCTGACATTAAGCTGTAGTTGAGGTTTTGGAAAGCAAGCTGATATGATAGCGCATCGATCGCGTCAAGAAGAAAGCCAAGATGACGTAGGAGGTCAAGAATCAAGGAGGCATTGAAATCTGTAAGAAGATAGAATTATTAATAAAGATGTGAAACTTTATTGAAATATATATGGGATTATAATAAGTTAAAACAACTTAGAAGAGTATATATGACATGCATTATATGTGGAAATAATTTTATGGAAATAAGTTATTGTATAACAGAACAGCCGAGAGGAGTCGGGTTCGAGACTATCTTCGTGACGTAGGAGCACCGTGGTGGGGAGAATTAGCCACGTGCCGCACGGAGCTCATAAGCTGGGACACAGCGCTTAGCAGTTCAGTTGGGCTCAATGAGGCGAGCAGTACAGAGCAGCTCTATAGCACAGCGAGACGGGCATTGAAGGTCACGCAACACACGTAAACCGTCACGGCAAGTGTAGGCGACATTTCTCGCATCACCGAGCAACAGAGGCCGCGCGGGTCGTTGATACAGGCGACCTAGCCGAGAAGACAATTGTAGATAGCCGGGGTATTTCAAAACCACACTGATCGCATATGAAGACTTTGTTTCAAGCTTCATTTCGACGTTGTTCGAACACAGGCTTTCACAAATAACCTTATAACCATGCTGTTATATAATACATTCAAACGACTTTTTACTATTTCAAGTAAACTGAATGTTTAGCATAGGCTCTGATGAACATTACAGCGTGCATATATAAGAATTTTATCTTATGCCATTTTCATGGATTACAAATTATAGACAGATACAGTGTGTATCGTAATCTTGAACACTATCTAGTAAAATTTTTATTTTACTCAAGTAGAACTTTGCAGTAAGTTGAGAGAGGACTTACAATTCTCAAACTGAACATTTATCGGAACAGTGGCGTATATTAGAAGAAGAGTAGGGGGTCCGCTGTTTCCATGAACTTTTCGAGAAGGAGTTGGACGATATCCGCTATGGGTAATTCGAGGTTCAACATGATCGAGTAAACGTGAATAGAGACAAGATGGCACCACAGAGCGATGGATTCGGTTCCTGACGAGAGGAGTCCAACAGCTGATTCGCTTGGGATATCGAAGGAAATCATCATTTCATGGATGAAATGATATTCACGCCGATCTTACGAGAAATCTTTAGGTAGGGAAAATCGACGATCTTGGAAATTATATTACAACTGATAATGAAAGGTATTGTAAGAGTTCTATCTACCTGATACGATTATTTTCATGAATACTGGGCACACATGTATATTTTTCTAATAGGAGTGATTTGATTATTAAGACATGGTTTGAATTTATATACTTCGAATTTGCTAGAATATGGAGTGACCATATGATATGGCAGGCATCATTATTCGATATTCTCACCGTTGTTTGGCTTTATTAAGAAGATGTTTGGTCTTATAGACATTTTTCCAGCTAGGATATTTTTCATGGATAGTTTTTTTTTTGAGTAGCGAGTATTTCGAACTCGTGATCTGCAATTGATTATCAGAAACTACTTCGTCAGTTCATTGCATACTAGCGAGTGTGTATTATTCATCAGTAGGGATTTTTTTTCATTGGATTGTTTGGAGATATTAAGAAGTTATTCACTTTAGTGAATGAACGTCGCTTTTATATGACAACTAGAAACTTGTTGATTCCTTTCTGGTACATTCACTCATATAGCCTACGAGGTGGGGTCCTTCGTATTTATACGATTGTATGGTGGCTACTCACCTTACCCACCGTTTAGGGAACTATCATCCAAGTCGACGGGGCGAGGTCCTTCGTATTTATACGATTGCACGGTGGTTACACATCTTACTCGCCATTGAGGTACTCATTTTATCATCCGAATGTACACGAGATGTAAGTGAATTAAACAAGGAACTACTAGTCACATATCAGTCGAAATTTTGTTAAATAAAGTAACGATAAATGTCAACAGGATTGCATTTAGTAATTCTAGTTTGCCAATCCAATATTTTGTTGCTATACTCTTTTGAGAGTAATTTCAGATTTAACAGCTATCACAGCTGATGCTTTAATGATTTTTATAATTGTGTTTGATACCTTTGAGAAGGATTTAAAGTAATTTAATCTAGTAAGATTAATCATTAATGGTCATAATTATTTTAAGGCAGATCAGTATTGCAGATTTTGATGTGAGAGATTATAGCACATTGGTGTTTTTCTACGATGTGAATTATGAAACTTGTGAAAGAGAATTTATGTTATTTGAAAGCAAATATTAAATTACTGAAGTAATGTTTTTCCAATTGTTTAAGAAGTTGTCTAGATATGATCAGAGTAATTACAGTCATTGGAGATTATGTGCGTTAATAATTTGAAGCCATTTATATATTTTTGTAGATCATGCAACGTGGTTAAATGAAGTTTGTGATAGGCATTTTGTGGAATTTGCCATTTGATAGTTGCAACGTTGATAATGTATTTTGAAGCGGACATGAGGTCGTCGTACCCAGTCTAGCGTATTTGTTGAAATTCATGCTGTATGTGCTGAATATTTATGGAGTTTTTGTAGCAATTCTTATATTCAAATGTGATATTTGGAATATTGAAGAAATATAATGTCGTTGTGGATAGTTAGATCCAACGTGATGTCGTGGAGACAATAATATTTTTGGCATGATAATTAAATACGAGATATAACTTGGAAGTAATAAAACTGTAAGACAACGTTCTATAAACCTTATTAAACAATTTGTTAGGAAATTAAACAAATAAATGAAGTTGATAATACAAGATTTTCTGAAAATAATAATTAATGAAATAATAATCTGAGATTTAAGCATGTTAACGATCTGACCTAATGAAATGAAAATCAGAATGACTAGATGAAATAATAAACTAAATAACCAGATGATTGAAATTTAAATAAGTTGATAAATTAAATTTTGAAATAAATCGATGAATTAAATAAGTGGATGAATTAAAGATTGAATTGATTAAACTGATTGAAATGAATTATTAGACGATTGTAATGATGATGAATAACTGAATTAGAAGGTGATGATTAATTAAAGAAGCTGATGATTAATGAATTTTTATGAAATTAAATAAATTTAATTGAGAGATAATTCGAAGGAATTGCAACTTGAAATGTGAATTTAAATGAGGTAATGGTGATGAATTAACGATTCTGACAGGAATATTTGGAATTTTGAAGTGAGAATTAATGTAAGAAATATTTAATTTTGATAATAATGATGAGGATGACCAATGAGAATTTGAATTTTCTGTAATGCACAGATAAGAGATTAATGACGATGTAAATAATGTAAATTAATCATTCAATGTTTAGGAACATTTGATTAACATGTTCTACGTTCAAATTATACCATGCAAACCATAATTTATGTGATATTTAATATGAGTGATTATTATATGTGTATGTTTAGACAGCTTAATAACTTAATTAAATCCACATTGATGTTAAATTAAAGAGAATTAGGTCTCAGGCTTCACAAATGTCAGTGACGAAAGACATAGTGATACAGTGATCCTGAGAACCCAAGAGAACTTTATACATTTTTCTTGATAAGTGGATTGAAATAATTTTGCATTAGAAAGGAGATGGTTCGATTTTTGGACAATGACAATTTAACTTTGCATTCGACCATACTCTCATGTAGGAATTATATTTAAAATGTCTGTCTGACTATCAAAGTAAAATAAATTTGTTTTTATCTTAGTTGTGATCTGATGATGGTGTGATGTTCCTTTTTCTTTCCTTGTCTTGAGTAAGGCTTATCCGGAAAGGAAGTGGTTTTGCTAGGAATTCAGTTGATGGCGCCCATTTATATTTGAATTATTTTTATTAACTTAAGCCCGTAACGACCCTAGAGATACTTTGTCTCGTGAAACCCACTGCTTTTTCAAGAACTCAGCTGAATTTCCGACACATTCCTTATTTGACTAGAGGTTCATTTAACTCCGCTCTGTCCTGGAACTCCAGGGATGTGATGTTATAGCAGATGGGTCATCGCATCCCCAGGACGAACGGGCACAGTAGTGATATCGCCTCTTTTGCAGCTTGATCCGCTAACTCATTTCCCGCAATTCCCATGTGGCTTGGAAGCCACAGAAAGGTGATTCGAGTGTCAGCGCGGCACAACCCAGCTAGTAGGTCGTGGATTCGCAGCACTAGGGGGTGTTGCGGGAAACATGTAGCAATTGACTGCAACGAACTCAAAGTGTCGGTACACAAACTCATGAGCAAGACGCGTGTCAGGTGGCCAGTACATAGCAATGATTCCATCTAATTTATCCCATCGTTGATCGGAGGTAGTCGTTAACCCTCCTCATCACCGTAAAACTTCTCTCTGCAGAACAGCTTGAAGCAGGTACGACGAGCAGATTCACAATCACAGTGACTAAGTACAAACTTCACAAATTTAAACGAAGTAATCAACAAAATTTAGACAGAAAGTGATGGAATGGTGGAGCTCTACTGATTTGGGTAAACACGACACAAGCGTAGCACGAAATGTCAAACTTCTGACGCCACGTGCATCACTGCTTTTCGAACTCTGTTGGCGCAAAGCAGGGAACATGCGCAGAGGGTGCTTGAAACGCGAGAGAAGAGTCGTGCTATCTTACCTTGGTCGGTTGGTTCCTCAGTTTAGGGCCTGCGTTAACGCGGTTATGTAGCCCCGTGTACTTTGGGTGTGTGTAGAATCTGTCTGATAACTGGTGTTAATTGTGATGACTGTATGAGTGTGTGTATCTGTTTTTAATTCAAGTAAGGACTGCAGACATTGATATTTTTCAAGTAGTTCCTACTTTTGCCGCCAAACGCCACAGTCAACGACGAACTAGTTCAGAACTTAGTTACCAGATGCCACCGCAGCCGGCTCTTGACGACGAACTAAGAAACCTAAGAACGTTGGTCAAATTTTTAACCTATATATAATTTAGCTTCACACAGGTGTATTTCGTGGAAGGTTCTTTAACATGCCATAAATCTATGAAGGAATGCATACTGAGGGATTTTTAACATTGTTAAAAAAATCCGACGACTTCGGCCGGGTTTGAACCCGCGATCTTGGGGCATTATTTTACCTTGTGTGTTAAAACAAAACAAAAACAACAACAACAAAAAAGGCGCGCGCGCTGTTTCCCGGCAAGAGTAATGATTTTGTGTGTTGTGTCACAGTATCTTACCTCCGTTTTAAACCAGGGCTAACAAATAATAGTTCAAAAATGCACCTTTTCGGATCGTCGTGGTAAGGGGACAAGCTTAAATCGCCTTGACTCGCGACACTGTTGGCGTTTCGGCGGGAAACGGGGAGGGGAAACAGACTGTTTGTTCGGTAGAATAAAGAATTATTATAGTAAGCAAGGCGATTTCCAACGTAGTATTAAAACATTTATAGAATAGTTGCGGGTTATGTTACTTTTATTTTTATAAGGATGATAAGTAAGCATTAACACCAACTATAACCATAAATAAAGAACCAGTACAACAGCTCAGTCGATTTAAATACCTTGGTCAGATCTTCACTGAAGACCTACGATGTGAAGTTGAAATCAGGACCTGTATAGCCATGGCCAAGCAGGCATTCCGTGAAAAGCATTCTCTAATTCGTCAACGCTCGATTTCCCTCAGCCTTAGAAAACAACTGATTAAGACCTAGGCTACATATGGCCAGTTGCAATGTACTGCAGTGAGACCTGGACAGTGAATACAGGTGACATTAAACGAATAGAAGCGTTTGAGATGTGGTGTTGGCGCCGAATTGAAAAGATCAGCTGGGTAGAGAAAATAACCAACATAACGGTGCTGGATCGAATATAGGAAAAACGGCAAATGATCCGCCAGATATATAGAAGGAGATCCATGTGGCTTGGCCACAGGTTACGACATGGTGGCCTCATGATCGACATACTAAAAGGCAAAATACCTGGAAAACGCCCTCGTGGGAGGCCACGGAACACTTTCATGAGATCTTTGCTAGATACGTAGCTCTGGCCTACGAAGTTATGAAGTGGTCAAAAGGACAGCACAAGACCGAACAACGTGGAAAAGACTCATTGTAGGGGCAGACCAGTCGCTTGACTGAGAAACATGATGATGATGATGATGATGAGGATTAGTACTTGTACATCATGGAAGTGTTATATGAACATTTATTGCTAATTGCTATTGTACCGTGTAAATAAATTAGTGTTTACACGATGTAATTCTCCTTCCGTAATGAGAGATATCTGCTGCCGTAAAGTCTATTGTTTCAGCATTTGTAATTGTAGGCTGTATAAACTTTGAAGCTTACCGTATCTAAAATAATTACACAAAGTTATATGCTCTAAGATATTGGTTGATATTTCTGGGTATTTTGCGGTGACAATCCCCTGAAAATACAATTTTCCAGGATATCCAGCCTCCCCCTAAGAAATTGTATATACGCCGCTGACGAGGGACTAGAACATGTGATGGGTGTACATGGCCTTGGGGATAGGAATGGAAATAGGGAAAAGTTCACAAACTTCTGTGCTAGCCATGACCTTGTTATTGGAGGTACTTTGTTTCCTCATAAGAGGTGCCATAAGATCACGTGGGTTTCCCCCGATCATGACACTGAGAACCAATTTGACCACATCGCAGTGAGTAGGAGATTCAGAAGATCACTCACCGATGTTCGGCATACGAGAGGAGCTGATGCTAGCAGTGAACACCACCTTATGCTGGCTGAGTTCAAGATGAAGATCATGGTGCCAAAGAAGAGGTTTGACAAGATGTTCAGTAAAGAACATATAGCCTACTTTCTCCTAAATGTATGAGAATAACCCTTTGTTTTTATCAAAGAGTATAATAGAATCATTTCTAGGTTGAAGACCTTAGCAACTATTTACCTCTACCAAACACCACAACCTCGGGGAAAAAAAAAACAAAAAAAAAACTGCTACCATCATTGAAGAAAGAAAGATAAGAAGTATCTCAAGAATGTTATGGATCTGGAGACATAATCGACTGGACTGGCTGCGTGGCTCAGCGGTAACGTTCTCACTTGCTGGGCCCTAGGTATCCTTGCGCAGTCAGCTGGCATTTGAGGGTGCGCAAAAGCAAGGGAGCCGTGTCAGTAGATTTTCTGGCACGTTAAAGTTTCCCTTCGGGGCAAAATTCCGGCACCCCGGCATCTCTAAAAGCCATAGTAGTTAAAAGGGATGTAAAACCAATAACATTATTATTATTACATAATCGACCGGACGTGGGCAACATCCAACTTTGAGTTGAGGCATGTGTTTACACGTCTGGCTGTGCATGGCTTTCACCACCCTAATTGTATTAACAAATCTTTCCATGACCCTGCAGTGACGTGTGTATACCAACTATGTGGATATTTTCGATTGCTATTTGGCTGCAATAAAAGTATTAATTAATATCCTGAACTAGCACCAACTGCTAGAGTTCAGGTACTATGTGAAATCGTTTTGTTCTTTAGTTCAAATAACATTTTCAAATAACGCACATTAGGCTGTTACAAACCCGATAAAAAGGAAAAATGTATCGTAATATCAACTTGTCATTCTTCAAATTCGATGCGCATTGAATGCCAATGATATGCTAATCAATGGAGTCCCAAGCAGACCAGTCCTGACATCTGGTGGAGAAGTATCGAACAAGATAATCTTAACAGGGCGAGTGCATTCTAGCGGCCATAAGAAGAAACTTTCCATTAAAATCTGTAATTTGACCTGTAGGCCGGCGTGCAGTTCGCAGCCAGTTGGCCATGATAATTCACTTTTTTGCTGCTAGATGTCTTGTGCAAATCCACTGGCGAATTTTGTTTTAATTAAATATATATTTTCCATTGTAATATGCACAATATAACACTTCATTTTAAAACGTCTGAGTAATTACAAAACAATGAATATAAAAAAAAGCAAGCAGAAAAACCCAACTCTGGTAGGATTAGAACTCCGGTCATTCGAGTTGAAAGGCTAACGCTTTATCACGCAGCCAATCAAGTCAACGAAAATTCGCCGATATCAGTTGAATTACATACAACGTCTTAGCAAATAATGATTTACACTAAACGATTTCTTCAGTGGAGTATACCTTTTTCATACAAAGATTATGTTATTCCTATCCGTAAGCTATATTGCATGCAATACTCAAACTAGTGAAATATAAGTCTGGCACAAGATATTAGCTGCAATCTTGTCTTCTAACTGAGACGGCTCAGCTTTTTAAAGTCACTTCTGCACTATAATATTAGCCTACAAGATAAACTTTTAATTTCGAACGAGCCACGCTTTTTAGAATAGTTAAAACGATTCTCGGTTCGATAATCGGAACTGGTGGGTCCCATGATATGGATTATAAAGTTTACACAATTCACATGGTCACCATCCTGAAATGGTACGGCAGATGACCTTGAAGTTTTGTCACAAGACGCATCCTATATGAAGGTATGTTGTTACCAAATTTGGTAGAGATGGGATGATTTGTTTAGTCGTTATTTGATTTTACGTTTTGAACGCTTGAGTGGCTGCCATTCAGTTTTGGTAACGATGGTGGCGATATAAAACATGATACTGAGTTGCCCTTTGCTAGTGCTACCTCTGTATCAAATTTCGTTCAATTTGGTTTCACCGTGTTTGAATTGATAGGGGGGGGGGCAGACATTCAGAGTACACACACACTGACAGACAAACAATTTTTGGCCCTGTGTAGATCTCATGTCTACTTTCATTTTTTGCAAAAATCGAAAGTAGGCTAAAAACAGAGCAAGAGATTTGATGTGTGGAAGTTGAAGGAGGAGAAGGTCAGAGAAGAATTTAAATTGGAGCTAAGAAATCGTTTTCAGGTACTCCAATCTGATACAGCGGAAACTGTTATTGAATCTTCCTGGAGTAATGTAAAGAACATCATCCTTGATACAACTAAAATAGTCTTGGGAAAGAGCAATCCTCTCAAGAAGGATTGGATGTCAGAACAAACTTGGGAGACAATAAGTCATAGGAAAATGATTAAGGAGAGGTTGAATATGTGTAAGACTTGACATCAGAAAGCAAAAGTGCAAGCAGAATACACGGCCGTTGACAAAGAAGTCAAAAAGAGTGTGAAGAGAGATAACAGTAATTGGATCGATGAGATGGCGAAGAAGGCAGAAGATGCTGCATCAAAGGGTGACAGCAAAGAAATGTACCGTATCACAAAAGTGCTGTCCAGGAAGAGTTACCGAAAGAACCGACCCGGACGATATCAAAGTGAGAGGTGTAGAAGCAGGGGAAGCCGCAGTGCTAACTGCTGATAGGGGATCATGGGGGCGACTTGTTTGCAAACCAAGGCTTGCAGACTAGATTGGGTGCTGAAAGGGAAAAAAATATCTCAAATTAAAATGTATAAATGTGTAGAATAGTGGATTTTCTTTAGTAAATCAGCACTTTTACCTAAATTTGTTTCTCAAATTTGCCCTGTGTCCCATATTTTTAACCGTACTGTCCCTTTGTTGGACTGTACGAATAACTAATATTGAGGTACTGCATAGACTGAACAGACAACGAAACTTATTATGCACCTTTAAAAGACGAAAAACTGTATACCTGGGACATATCTTGCGGAACACCAAATATCGACTTCTCAAGTTGATACTGGAAGGAAAGATCGAAGGTCAAAGAGGAAGGGACCGAAGAAGGATTTCCTGGGTGGATAACATAAAACAGTGGACAGGATTACACAGCATCGATAAATAATTCCACATCGCAGTTAATAATAATATCGTATGGTCTCGGGTGCAGATTTGTTATTCGACACCCAGAGGGCAGCTTGCATGTCAAATTTTGTTGTTCCTTGAAGCACTATGAAAGTCAAGGAGGTTAGATATCTAAGCTCCTTACACTATAGCACTTTCTAGTAGAGAAATGAGGAACTTTGTGTTGGCGGAAAATCCCGAGATTAATTTTGCCCATTACGAACACGGCCTACTGAATTCAAATGAGTTCTTTAACATGCCAACAACGTATGACATGCCTATCGTGATTTTTGCCGCCTTTCAAAAATCACTTACCACGGCCAGGAGCGAACTTGTAAGCTTGGGGTTAGTAATCCGACTCGATAACCACTCACCCCCCGTGACGAGCTACATCGTAGTTCATAAGCAAAGATGCATCATGTGGTCGTTAACATCCATTAATGGATAGGCATCCGAAGAAGAAGAAGTCCCTTTGTTACATCTTGGGAGTTCATTCATTCATTCATTCATTTATTTGCAATGGGGGGTGTGTCCCCCGGTGGCAAATTGGATATACATTACAAATAAATAATTATACATAACAATTCAATAACAATTGTACAACAATTAAACTGGAGTATTTACACAAATAGTCAGTCTTTTCTTAAACACACCTATATGTTTGGGAAAAGGCTTTAAGACTGCGGCAGGTAGAGAGTTCCAGTTATCAATGGCACGGTTTACAAAATAATATTTACCATAATTTGTTCGCTGTGGTCGGCCCTTAACTTTGAAAGGGTGATCGCTCCTACCTATGTAAGTAGGCTTTTCCATAAGTTTGCTAAGCTCACCCCATGCTGGTTGATTTGTATACGCGTTGTACATAGCGCAGAGTCTAGATTTCATCCTCCTAGCCTCCAGTGATTTCCACCCAAGTTTCTTTAACATACGGCTCACACTGCTCCTGGGATTAAAGTCACTGAGCACAAATCTAGCGGCCTTTCTTTGTACCATTTCCAACTCATTGATGAGCCCTACTTGATATGGATCCCAAACCGCCAAGGCATATTCCAGAATAGGTCTTACAAGTGACAAATAGCCTAATTCTTTAGCAGAGGTACTACTTCCTTTCAATACCCTCATTACAAAGTGCAGGGATTTGTAAGCTTTTGAAACTACACATCCTACTCCATTTCATATCATTCCTTACGTGAATGCCCAAATATTTGCAAGAATCTTCTTTTACAAGTATTTCCGAGCCAATGTTATATTGAAAATCCTGCCTTTGCACTTTCCCTATTTTTAAGAGACTACATTTTCTTGTGTTTATTTTCATTTTATTTACAATCGCCCACTTATAGACCAGGTTCAGGTCCTCTATGACCATCAGAGGTGCAATCTTAAACTGCTGACGTTTTCATTTCGAGCCCCTAGTCTTATCAGGATGGGCAGCATTGGGGGCTATAGCATTGAAGACCTGTTGATTGGATTGATGGCATGAATTGCTAATCATGGAGTTTGCCCCTGTCCTTGTAAGAAACACTTTGATCTTCCTCTGCCTGTCCGTGTGTTTGTGTTTCCATCCTTCTTTTCCTGTCCATTGATTGTAGTTCTAAAAGGTGCATTCGAAAAGTAACGAGCCGGAGACATAATTACAAAAATCAGTACCTGTATGTTAGAAGTATTGGTCCTGGCTGTTGAGGCACTTGTCCCACTGTGACACGAGGCGGTGAATGGCTGTCTCATAAAATTCTGTGGGCTGCGATGTGAACCAGTTCCTCACGTACAGCTGGACGTCGGCGTCCGAGGTGAATCGTTGGCCGCGCAGAGCCCTTTTCAGGGGACCAAACATGGTGTAATCACAGGAAGAGATGTCTGGACTGTATGGAGGGTGGCCGAGAACCTCCCATTTGAATTTCTGCAGAAGTGCCGCGACTCTGTTGGCCGTATGAGGTCGTGCATTGTCGTGGAGCGACCACGGCGGCAATGGAGTTCACTGTCACTCGGCGGTCCTGGGTAGGCTAATGAGTGCATCAACCAGCTGGACGTTGTCATCGGTAATGCAGGGGGGTGCCCCAGACCGGGCATCATCGGCTAACGACACCCGTCCTTCCCTGAAGCGCTTGTGCCACGCCTTGACCCTTGCAAGGGACATGCAGTGTTCACCGTACACTTGTGACATTCGGCGATGAATGGCCGTTCCCCTTACTCCTTCCGCTGTCAGAAACCGAACAACACCTCTTTGCTCTTTGGTCGACGCCTCCATGTCACTGTTTGCAATGCGACTGGCAGCGTTGGACGATTGATGCATGCTGCTGCTCGCTTTGTATCGTCACGTGACGTGCATGCGTGCCCTCTAGTGACGGGCTGTGACCTTCCACGCTTTGGTCGGAACCACACCTTGTTACACACGCCACAATTAGCCGATGTAGTCACCGGTTTGCGCATTCCAGCCTCCGGCTCGTTACTTTTTGAACGCACCTTATATATAAAAAGGGAAATAAAGATATCACCTCTTCCCTTAGGAAATACTCGCTGCAAGAAATACCAATTGTAGTGATTCTCAGAGATACACACGCAGCCTCTATTGTATGAGCGAGGTTGTTTGCTTTTATTCCTCTGTTCAGGGTAGTTTTTTATCATAGGACAAGCTCACTGTAATTACAAGAATCATTATTGCAGGGCCCATTCACCATCAATGTCAAACGGATTGAAAAGTGCAGTATTCAAGGCAGTGGTGAAGTTGACTTCAATGGTAAGATCAGCAAGAAGAGTCCCAAAGAGTATATCCTCAATGCAAATTGGACATGGCCATATGATGTTGATGAAAAAATGAATGTAAGTATTAACCTGTACCGAGTCATTGAAGGCATAATTCTTCTTCTTCTTCAAGTGCTGTCTCTCAGGACGTTGGCGATCAGTAGCATGGTCTGTTTTTTGTCTGTGCTTCTCGCACAGGGTTTCAGTTAATGTCCATGCTCCGACGCCGTAGAGTAGAATGCTGAAAACGTAACATCTGGGGAGTCGTGTCCGTAGTGCAAATGACGGGTCTCGACTTATTAAAACTTTTCTGACTTTTTGAAAATAAGTTCTAGCTTGTTCAATTCTGCATCGGATCTTTCTACCAATGACCCAGTTATCATTAATGTGGCATCCTAGGTAAATGATGTCACCTTGTCAATCCAGTCATTTCCAACTATGAGACTGTCATGAATGCCATCTTCTTTAATTAATTTAATTCCAAAACTAGTCAACTGTCTCCGTCAATCTTGCCAAGAAAATCAAATGAAATTAAATTTGTGTTTTTTTTTCAAGAGTTTAGTGCTTTTCAGTTGGTCAACACGAATAATAGGTAAATATTATTTGGATCAGGTGTACAATGTACTTTTCTTCTGCAATAAACCAAGGCCTGTATTCGCGGCAGTATTAAAGGTGCCGGGACGTCCTGAAAAGACTGGGCAGCGCTTAGTTTGAATGGCTTATGGCCCACGCATGGCGGGGAATGATCCGCAGTCTTTAATAGTTGTAGATCCACCTCATTCAATAACATACATCTTATCTAGGTTGGCAACACCCCACTTAAATGCATTGCATTGCCTCCGCACAACACATAAATGAACAGGAGGGAGAATGGGAAAAACCAGTGTCGTTGAGATGACAGCCCATTTCAGTCGACCACACCTGGAGTTACAGTGAACACGAAACTGCGCGTAGCTCCAGTAGGAAGATAATCAGATAAGTAGTAGCCTGTAATATTATAGTTTAACCATAGTTTATTTTTTACAACCATATAATCACTCCAAATATACAAACTCCAGATATCTATCACCATTTAGCATTTCACCTAACATCATATATATTCAGTGGCGGCCGGTGGTAAGGAAAGCTGGGTGTTGCACCAAAATTTCTGATGTCGCAATTTTATATGGGAAGTTTATACATGTTACAAAAATGAATTAACGTTAGATAAACTACAGTTCTATAAAAACTGAAATACCATGGGTTTTCCAAAATAACTGTATGTTCGACAAATATACAAATTTTAATGGCTCTTTTGGGCTTCTTCCTATAGGAATTCATAAAAAAAACAGATTTATGTATTTAAGCCCTATGCCCGAGTTCATGGGAAGAATTTTAAACACAGCAGGTTGTCTAAGGTTGGGTCTCAATCTCCGGGATAATAAACATTCTCAACATAAAAACATGGCAACCGAATAGTTTGTACGTTAACGAAGAATGTTATTACTAACAGAGACGGGCAGATATTCTGCATAAGGATAGGATTTTTATCATTTTAAATGATCTTGTCGACTTCATAGTTACCCTGGGGTCTGGCGTTACGTTACGGTGACGGGACAAAATGTACCGAGAATGCACTGAGGTGTGTGACGTCATAATACTGCTTGAGCTTCCTCCTTTCCCCGCGCGCTCCGGTGAGCTTGACGTCATCTAGCCAGCTACCTCCTTTGACCTTGGTTTGCACTTGCTAACGGACTTTGAGTTCACGCAGCATTTGTAGCATTTAAAATGAAGTCTAGTCTTTCAGACTGACTATCAGTCTTTTTTTTTTTTACTATAGCTTGAACCCCATCAGAGGAACCAGCCATGAAGTGCGCTCTGCCATACGTCTGCGCAATTCATTTTTGCGGAGTTTCATTCAATTTCTGCTTCTTTAATTCATCCAGTAAACACGCTGCTAATGTGTGTGCGTCATGTTTAGTTTGCCTCTTACTACGTATCGGTACACAACAGCCATCTGAAATATGTATGAAATATCACTAGTTTCATCTGCTATAATGGCAAAAATTTCCGATTCCTTTAATTGCTTTGATTCTTCTTCTTGGCAAACCTCCAACATAATCTGTAAAAATTAATTTTGAATTGTTTTGGACGTTCCTTTGAAAACAGTTGCCCTTACCAAATTACCTATAACACAGCATCCCACTCAGCGCTAAAATTAATTAGTTCTCTCAAAACACCTGGGTATGTTGATGTTACACTTTCATCATGAACACGCAAGGCCAGTTCGAAAGAGCCACAGAAACGAATAGAGTTTATTACAATATTTAACACATACCTATTGTGCCTCACTTCTTCGTTATATTCAGCAATTTAGCTTCTATAGGCACTGTCCAATTGTGCATCTTCGTTAACAGTTCCAAAAAGTGTCAATTTCAAACAGCTGAAGATTGGTTGGTTGGTTCCTCAGTTTAGGAGCTGCGACAACGCAGTGTGTGTGGAGAAACTGTCTGATAACCGGTGTTAATTGTGATGGCTGTATTAGTGAGTGTTATCTGTTTTAATTCAAGTAAGGACTGCAGACAGTGAATTTCAAGCAGTTCCTACTTTTGCCGCCAAAGGCCACCGTAAACGACTACTAGTTCAGAACTTGGTTACTACACGCCACCGCAGTCGGCTCCTGGCGACGAACGTTGGAACCTAAGAGCGTTGTTCAAATTTTTAACCTATAATTTAGCTTCACACAGGTGTAATAAGTGGAAGGTTCTTTAACATGCCATAAATCTATGACATGGGACCGCCGGATTTACTTCCCCTCCGAAGGAATAAATACTGAGGGATTTTTAATGCTCTTAAAAAATCCGATGACTTCGGCCGGGTTTGAACCCGCGATCTTGGGCATAGAGGCTCAGCATGCTACCAACTACGGCACCGAAGCTGCTCAGCTGAAGATTCATGTTTCTTTATTTTAGGGATTAGTTTCCGTAACTCCTATTTTGGTCCACGCGGATTCTCCACCAACAAACATGGTAAACAGAATAAAGCGTTTTTAATATCGCATTCACATAACCAATTATTATTGCCTTAAACATCTCCTTTAAACGCCCGCGTATACTTATATTTTGGACAATACTTATCCGGTAATGGTGTACCGAGTGTTTTTACTGTAAGTTTATCGTCATCGGGGAGCTGGGAAAACTGTCTGGCTAGTAAATTACTTACTCTATTAATTTTCACTCACACTCCACAGTACAATTAATGTTTCAAACTAAACATTCCGGTAAAATAAAATACTACGGTAACTTTCAAGATACACAGATGATAAATCTGGGTGCGATATCGGAAAGTGGCGCGAAAGGCAAACTAACAAAACACTGAATTTTGCTAGCCAAGAAATTTCGTAGTGAATGCATAGGTCTACTCACACTCAACCAAACAAAAATAATAATAATGCACAGTTATGTATCTGCCTGGAACCAAAATACTCAATCAACTAAATACAGAACTAATCGCAACCCAAATCCCGCAAGAACAAGAGTGGTAAAAGCACACATAAACCCCTACAGTACACCAACAATACGTCGCAAAATAGTTCAGCCACTTATCTACTGTACTTATAGCATGGTGGCGTTCTTATTAGGCTCGCTTCACAGAACAATTGACAAAAATGTTAAATATTATTTATCTAAAAATAATTGGGTGTGAACCAACTAATGTCTCCCTATGAAATTCCGATATTTGTACCGTTGTGGGTGGTGTAGCATTCCCTAGTGGTGTGGAAAAGAAACTACCCTTCAGGGGCAGATGACCTCGTAGTTCCTCCCCTTAAAACAACAATAACTAAATAAATAACTAACTAACTAAACTACCCTTCGCGGGGTAAGAGAAATCGAGGGTGTTGTCATTTCCAAAGAGTGGTGTAGTCTAACGGTGCCATTTGGAAGTGAGTGTTGCCAGGGGGCTGGCAGTTCGTCTGCAACTCCCTACTACCCATGCTGGCCAGCAAGCTATGTACAAGCTTGGCTTCGTCCCTGCGGGCCGTGCTGTCTACTTGGGAGTCGCCACAAGAGAGCTAACACCCTGGAGTTTGATTTGAAGGCGGCAGCTTTTATACGTACAGTGTGAAGCATTAGGATAAATAATATCAAAATATCGATGATTTTAACACATTTTTGAGTGCATTAGATCTATAAAACTAAAACATTAAAGGAAAAGAAACTACTAATTAGGTGTAAAATTATTGGGAGTTGTGCAACGCTGCAACAATGTCACCAGCCGCCACTGTATATACTGCATCTAGCATACACCGACAGTTGCAGTACCAATACTGCAACTAAATAATTGTACATATTGTAAATATTTTCACCTGTATTTTCAAACATAGATTTTATAGCCTAAGTGTAATGGATCTGATGATGATCGCTTGACGATCGAAACTGGTCATCCTAGTGTATTTATTAATCTCATGTAATCTCATGTAATTTATTTCAGGATTAGGGCATAACCCAGCTCTTTTGGCTACATTCGTGTTGACCAACTGAAAAGCACTAAACTCTTGTTTACTAAGGCAACACTGAAAAAATGGCTTCAAACCCCACAATTGTGTTCTTATGTTACTTTAAAAATGCTTCTTTCATAGAAGAAGCACTTCATGAAGCAAAGATTACCCGGTAATTCAGATGGAAAATAACAATAACAGCGAATCTTAATGGCATCTTGTAGAACTTCCTGTTCACTTAACATTTCACAAAAATAAAGAAAACTCTTTACAGGAACATACTTAAAGTTTAATTTACCTGAATCATTTTGCAACAGCCACATACCGTATTCTACTGTGCAAGCAATCTCTTGACTCAGCAGAGAAGTGGGTTTGAACCCCACAATCGTCTGTTCTTGAAATGGTTTTACAAAAGTTTCCCCATTTCCTACTCCAGGCAAATGCAGGGATGGTACCTTCTAATATGCCAAGGCCATTTCGTTCCAATTCCTCATCCAGTTTCATTAATTTCATCTCCCATTAACTCCTCTCACGGGGTGGGTTCTGACAGGGTACAGGCTGTAAATAACATTTGCTACATAGGAATTCATTGCAGCTCATCCTCATCCCAGTAGGATCCACAGGGGGTACACATACATAGACATATTTTAGGGAATAATGTAACCAATATTTTTATGATTTCCCCACGGCAGTCTGATTTTAGCCTATTGATAATACATTTTATATCAATATTTAATTGTGCTGGCAACATGTCCAATTGCTTTGGTCCGTATGCAGTGTTACTATTTTATTAAATTATTATCATTACTTAAGGTAGCGGCTTCGGTGGCATAGTTGGTAGCATGCTGAACTGCTATGCCCAAGATAGCGGATTCAACCCGGCCGACGTCGTCGGATTTTTGCTAGTCTCCATTGTTGAGCTTATCAAACTCCTTTTCATTTCAAAGTGACGAACAGTTCTACCGCTTATGTAAAATTTCTTCGTTTCGATCAGATAAAATCCACGTAAGTTTTTCTTAATCAATAATTGTTCAGTTGGTATTACTGTAACAGGATTTCGATAAGGTTTCGTTCCAAATATCTTTCAAGGACGTACAGAACCATGTTCGTAAATACCACATACTTGTATGGGGTAATTAATAACAATTTATTTTCTTTGTTTTGTTGCATATTAAGTCAATATGATTGCTTTCTCTGGGATAATACAACACAATCATAACTTAAACCTTGACCTGTTTTGTATAGTGGGATCACAAGATGCCTCGTACTTACATAAAGAAACCCCTTCTGCTTACACCACTGAAGAACTTTTTATTCTTGCTGTGCAAAATATTCTCACCAAGAATAAAAACTATAGAGAAACATCAGGAAATAGAAGAGCTCGTTTCCAAAACTCACTAAGTCAAAAAGGATGATTTTTCAGGACAGCCTACTTTGGCAATATTACTTCATTATGAAATATAGAGACATTTTTCAAATTAATATGAAGAACATTGATAACGAACCAGAGCCCTATTTTGAACTTATTAACTTTAAAATGCCAATTTTCCAAAAGTAGACAGACTTAGCAGAGTTTGGAAGACATCACGGCCTGGCGGGAAACAGGAGCTTACTCGTACGCATGCTCATTAGACTTAGCAGAGTTTAGAAGACAGCACGGCCTGACTTAGTACAGTTTTGGAAAAAAATACAATATCCTACGTTACAATTTACGATGACATAGTGAGTTCTGGAATAAAACATTAGTAACATACATAGGTCTACACCTTACGAACAAGATCCAACGGATTTCTCAATTTCGTCCAAAAGTGACTTAGTGAGTTTTGGAAACGAGCTCTCAATTATAATATTCCTTTGGAAGTTTTGCACAGCAGAATTCATGGCAAAACGGATGTTGAAAGAATGTTGTGTGAACTTGTTGATTTTTATAGTATACCATCCCTACATTAAAATATCTGTTCGTAATTACCCCATAGTCTCTGGGGTGATTCGAGTACCTGGGGGTAATTATGAACAGGGAACTTAAGGTATCTAATAAATTTTCCACTGCACCTAAACTAATAGTAATTGAAGCATAGGAGTGATTACAAGGTTTCACAAGTATCACATGCTCTAGAAAGCTGTCAGTAGTTGAAACTAATGAAATTTGTTCATAATTACCCCAACTGACCCTACTTTTCCCATCAATGCTAACATATAACATGAGATACTGGACTCATACCGTACTTCTCATTTCTGTTTCTGCCTACTAATATGTTTGGTTTTGTCCTTACAGACATTCATCACTATATACAAATGGTCACCTCCATCAGGCTGGGCACTGTATCCCTTCACATACAAAACAGTGGACATGTGCAAGCAACTCGATGAGCTGTTTCCCAAAATGTGGAAGTTGTCGGAGGAGGATGGTCTCGGAGAAGCTTGTCCTCTGAAAGCAGTAAGTTCAATACATAATCCTGTGGCTACATGGTTAGCATGCTGTACTTCGGCTAAAGGATCATGGGTTCACCTTTCAGCCAGGCCTTGGCGGATTTTGATCTCCAATGGCTTAGAAACTGGGCGTTAGTAACATCTTCATCATCAATTCATCCTCATCATGACAGTTGGGCTGCATGGCTCAGCGGTAACGTTCTCACCTGCTATGCCCAAGGTTGCAGGCACATTAAAGACCCCCTTTGGGGTAAAATTCCGACACCCATCTCTAAAATCCGTAGTAATTAAAAGTGACGTAATAGTACATTATGCAACGATTCTATAATGGCAATAATTAAGACACGAGTATGTTTATAAAACGAGCGTATGCGAGTGTCTTAATTACCATTATAGGCGAGTTGCATACGACTGTTTATGTTCGACGATAATTATTATAAATATTTTATGTTCGAACAAAAATATTCATAAATATCTGTAGAGATTTCGTCAGTTTAATGTACTGAACAGAGCACATGAGGCGCAGAGAATGCCTTGTATTAGTCCATGGCCTCCTCGATTACACCACTATGACACTGGGCAACGCAGTGAAATTTAAATTAGAAGGCCTTGGAACTTAGCGCAGGTGCGATGCTACCATTATCTAATTGGTCAAACAACTGTTTCTTGAGCTGTGATTGGTGGGAGAAACTGTTTCATAATGAAAAATAGTGTTATAATGACCATCATTATGACACAGTTTTCTGACATATAATAGTCAGGGTCGAACATAAAACCAATTATATTATCATCATGGCATGCTAATCACTCGGAGCTTTCAACTTGAAAGACCTGCATTGAGCCTCCAAGAATAGGACAGTTGCTGTTTTCGACCCTTCACCATTATGAAGTGTCCATTTATCCAATCTTATGACATTTATAAGCCCATAGTTTTATCAACATTAGCATTTCGAGACTTCTGCGTATAGAGCAGCCCATTAATCCTTTATTAGCTATTCTGTCTGTCAGGTAGTCAGCCCGAAGGCTGGTTGGAGCAATTCATTTTTCTTCAGAAACTCATTTTTTTGGTCTAATGACCACACACTGGGCCACTAACAGCCATTTTCCTGCATTAATCTTCCGTCAGTTGCAACACTTATGTTTCACAAAACGGTCACAATGTATCATAATGATACATTCAAACAAGACGTCCAGCTATGGCTTAAGCACCGTCATCTTTTTGTACTGGATATATGGCATATCATGTTTCCTTTCAGGTACCTACAACAAATCGATACTAAGGTACCTGCTATTTTTCAGTTGCGTAATACATATTTCCTTTATCATAACACATTTTGTGAAAAAATGAGTAATGGTGTCGCTTGCAATGTATCAGTCTGATACATAGGTTTCGTAATAGGGTAGTTGAACCCACTACATGCATTTTAATTTCTGTTATTGTTTGTTTTCTTTCTGTAAATTTCAGTGTTACCACTTATTTATTATTTCTTTCTAAAATACAGTTTTCTGTAAACATCATACGATGCAAGTAAAAATAATTACAAGTAATGAAAAAAGGAACTACAAACTAAATCTTCACCTAAAATTAGTTTCTGAACAGCTTCTATATCTCAAGGATCTTCCAGATCATTTGTTTGCTTCTGTGCCATCATATGATAACAGATATAAAATCCACGAGAAAAGAAAGGGATGTATGAATAAATGTTGCGCCGTACGTCGCAACGCATCAATCTGATACATATGCTCTGATCAGCTTGACTGCACGAAGACTGTGAAGTGACTGGCTGGAAATGGAGGGGGAAACAGGAAGGTACTGTTAAGGCCGGCTGCGTCTGTTGCCTAGTACAACAATGACACGAGAAAAACGTGCGGTTGTATCATTCTGCTACATATGCGACCGAAGATTAATGGACTTGGCTCCGAATTATGCAGTGTATTTTTCAATGTTAATGACGGTCCCGGTGATGAATTCAAGTTGGTTTTGGTCAATTCTGAAGTATTTCTACAGTCTCAGGCATTTGTCCAGATGTTTCTGTTATCAGTTTCCTCACAGATTGGGGAGCAAACCAGGATCTAATTACACTTGCAGACATTATTCCACTTGGAGAATATTTATATTATAGATAAAACCACCATAGAACAATCAATATTAAATTCAAGGATGTGAATGACTTGATCTAATGTATTGAACTTCTCAGAATCTGGGAAATGATATAAGATTCTGTTCTTAGTTCTGCCAAGGAAAGTGCTGCTGATAATTGTAGACTGAAATTCAAACAGGCAACATTTTGAAATAACGAATGTTAATGAAATTATGTTCCTAAATAGCATTATGTAGATAAAATAATCTTATATCTCCACTGAAAAGGTACAGGACTAAAACTTAGCAAGCACTCTGGCTGAACAAAAAGCCCTGTGCCCCACCATTTTAACAGCCTTGTCTAACAATTTTGTAACTTTTTTTTTTCTTTCTTTATAACAAGTACCCTCTTGCCACCAGCAATGGTGGCCGAGAGCGCTAACATTCTACCTTTTGCCTCTCTGGAATCGGGAGAGTGTGGGTTCGAATATCATCTCGGTCATCCTGAAAATGGTTTTTGTGGTTTCCCCATTTTCACCACCAGGCAAATGCCAGGATGGTTCCTATCAAAAAGTCCATGGCTGATTTCCTTCCAAATTCCTTTCCCTGACCCAAAGTAACGGTCACCATCCCCAGTTGTATCTGCTGCCAAAGTGTGTTCAGCTCCTAAACACAGTCTTTGCGACGGTAGAGGAATGATCCGTGGGTGAAGCCAAGATGGGAGGGTAAGTGATAAACTCCCACACCCCTCCCTTTTGCCATTTGTCCCTTCCATATCAATCATCATCATCCACCACGCAGCATAGCCGTATGCATGTAATCGCTCACCAATTGCAGTAAGCCTGGTGATCAGAGGTTCGAATTCTGGCACAGATCAGCTATCCTGATTGTGGTTTTTCCCTGGGTTTACTACCACACTCCTTCCTGGCAAATGCTGGGATAGTAGCTTATTTTAACCCTTTCCTTCTCAAAGCGCCCGAATATGAAAGTCACAGCTCCCTGCTCAAGCGCTCGTGTAAGTTCGGGCAATGGAGTAGACATTGGCAGCAAGGACTCCATGGAGCAGGCTACCGAGATGTATATATTAGCATATTTAAATTAAGATTTGGCAATTTTTGTAGTATGAGCCAACGTGACTAATTCCGGGAGAAATAAAAAGATGCTGAAGTGGTTATGAACCAGGGACTTCAGGAAAAAAAAAAACAACGGTAAACAATGTAAATATGTGTTGTAACCTTCCAACTCACCTAAGTTTCTCTTATAATAATAATAATAGTGGTTCGTAGGGGTTAAGCACCTGTGCAATATAACAACAGCAATCCACATTCACACTTTACTGCACTGGTAACCTCTTAAAAAACATACCTTGTCATACTTCATGTGACATCCACATAAGGACCATGTATGTAGTTTGCTGCTTGTCGATGATGGCCGGCTGGCTTGTAGGATATCTCTACTAATATTGGGGCATTCCCAAAGAATCAATTCTCCTTATCGTATATACCTTGTCATACTTCATGTGGCATCCACATATGGACCATGTATGTAGTTTGCTGCTTGTCGATGATGGCCGGCTGGCTTGTAGGATTTCTCTACTAATATTGGAGCATTCCCAAAGAATCAATTCTCCCTATTGTCGCTGTAATTAACTTCTTCACAAATAACACATAGCTTTCCACACATCTTGCTCTGTATTATTATTCCTTTCTTCTAATTTCTTCTGTACTATTACTATTTTCTCCGTTTCTTTACATCCTCGAAACACATCTCTTGATTCATCACCATCGAACTCTCATATATTTTTATTGTCACGGAAAAGATAAAAAAAAACATCTAAGAAAAGAACATAGAAAATAAACTTCATTGGCAAGGCCACCTGCCATGCCTCACAGAGATGCAAACAGCCCTCCCAGCAAGCGCCATTTTCTTACCTAAAAAGAGCTGAGCTTTGTTACCAATATGTTACAACTAACACTAGCAAACAGACTTGAGTCCTGCCTATAAATACATATCTGATAATTTGTAATACATCATGCTTCAATAAAATCTTGTATCCACTTGGATAGTCACAGTGTATAGCTTGTGAAAACTGTGCAAACTTCAAACCAAGGAGCCCAGGTGAGAGATTTACTGCGAGTCATTGCAAGACTGATAGTAATTCACGTGAAAATTTTAATTTAAATGTGTTATATAGTTCTCATATTATGCGCAAGAGTTTATGCATATGTCACAGTACAGTGGAGCGTGGCTAATTCGAACTTCTATAATTCGAAATCTTCTTTAATTTGAATTTTTCTCATGTTCCCTAGCATTTTATATAGAATCAATGCTAAAAGATCGTGGTTAATTCGAATTATATTTTGGATAAACAAGACGGTCCCGAAAAAACTGTTCCAAGTGCAGCCCAAGCGACAAACCACATCACAGAACTTAGGTGTTTTTTAAAAGTAGAAATGACGTAAGTGATTCTTTTTTCCGTTTCTTAAATTTGTTAGATTCTTTTCTGATGGCCGAGAGACTTAATACTTTCTTGAAAAACATTACATTCCTCCAAGACTTATCTAGATGGCTGGATTACTACTGTCATTAAATAGGTGAATAGTACATTATGGTTTTATTTTATCATTTGAAACTTTTGAAGTTATTCACGATACAGTCATTATACAGTACCATTGACTGTTAATCTGATTTGTTGAACGTATATCATTATGTAAACGTTATACAGTGCAATATCTTCTCTACCCTTTTCAAAGAAGTTTCATAATTCGAATTTTCTTACTGGTATCTTGAGGTTCGAATTATCCAAGTTCCACTGTACTTCATATTCTAAAATAATAGGGTGATTTCTGGGGATATAATGCCTGGAAATGCTACAGAAAAGGGTTAAGTCCCAGGAGACCTACCCTATCCCTGACACAACACACTAGTACAGTCACCACAGAAACATTCAACATGCACCCAAGTAAATGGAGCTGATGATCAAATATTTCCCAAGCCCCCTAATATGAATCTATCAGTGAGAAAAGGGCTTAAGGTTGGTGTTCTCTATTTTTCAGGGCAACTACACCGTGAAGGACTGGGTGTTAGCACTCAACCTCCCCACAAAGACTCTTATCTATGGTAACTACATGACCAATTTCAAGTTCCTCAAGGATGATTCCAAGACCATTGGTTGTATGAGCATGTTTGGAGAAGTTGTACCAGCTTAAACAGTGAACAGTAACACTTCTTTCCCTGCAAGGAAATATGCAAATGCTGTTGTAAAAAGAACCTATATATATATAAAATCTATGTTACGGGATAGTTTGTATGTATGTCCCCTATGCGTTAATATACGGTACTATTCATCCGATTGTGATGAAACTTGGGTGAGTTGTTGTGTTTCTAGATACAAATTATTTTATCATCATCATCTTGTACAGTTTCCAGCCCCAGGCTGGGTCTGTTTGGAACATAAGCCTCGCCACTTAGTCCTTTCTTCCCACCACCTCTCCGCTGTCACTCTAGTCCAGTCCTCGCCTCTCTTCTTGACACATTCCTCCACTCCTTTCAGCCATCTATCTCTTGGTCGTTTCTTCTGCATCTGTATCTCATGTATTCTCTTGGGAATCTTCTTCTCTTCCATTCTCTTTAAGTGTCCATACCACCTCAGTCTTGATGTCTCAATTCTACCTTGCAAGGGCTCCTCATTCACTATTTCCCTGACCTTTTCATTCCTCACCCTGTCTCTTCTTGTTACTCCGATCCTACTTCGCAGGAGCTTCATTTCACTTGCCTGTATCCTGCTTATGTCTCTTTTCTTCATTATCCATGTTTCTGATGCATAGGTCAGTATTGGGATATAGTAGCTTCTGTATAACACTTCCTTGCTTTTTTGTGGGACATCTTTATTCCACACTAAGCTCCTAATGCTTCTCAGAAAAGCTTCTGCCTGTCTGCCACGTTCCGTAATCTCTTTGTCATTTCTCCCATTTTCCTCCACTATACTTCCCAAGTACTTGAGACTTTCCACCTTCTTCAGCTGTCCACCTCCAAGTGTTATCCCTCTCATTGGTCTGTCCCTTTTCCTGGTCGTTAACAGGATCTCACATTTACTGATGTTGAACTTCCATCCGTACTCTCCCACTGTTTCTTCCCAAGCCTTCAGTTGCTCCTGAATTTCCTCCTCCTTGTTTCCCCAGACCATGAGATCATCTGCAAACACCATTGCTTTCATCTTATCTTCTCCTATCTTTCCTGCTACCCATGTCATTACCTCGTCCATGACTAGGGCCCGGATTTATATGCACTAAAAACCTGAAAATATGCACGCAAATATGCACTAAAAAGTTAGAATATATGCACGGAAAATAATGAAATATGCACTTAAAACAAGCAATTTTATTCACTTGCCTATTTACAGGTATCATTTGTTGCAGAAAGAAGCATCACAATAGGTAACTAGTAGTTTTTCAATGTTTTCTGGAGACAAACTATGTCTATTGTCCGGCAAAATGAGTTTATAGGCTGAGAATGATCGTTCTACATCAACTGACGTGATTGGACAGTACTTATACACGGGCACCAAAGTTTTGGAGCATTCATCTGGCAAGGATACCCTAGTTCCACTCAAGTATTGACTAATTAACTTAATCTTCTTCAGTTCTGGGTTCGAATTCAACACCTTTTCTAACTTGCATTTAATCTTCTCTCCAATTTCGCCTGGAGCGGAATTCAATGAAGATGCAGCTTTCTCAACGAGATCAAATGATTCATGGAGTGTTGTACCAGAAGATTCTAAGCTCTCAATGGCTTTTGGAAGTTCAGAAAAATGTGCATGAATGAAATTCACATCTTGATAAACAGTAGCGGTTTCACACACAACTTTCGCATCACGGACACACGCAATATGCTCATCTTCAAGTTTTGTAACCACTTCTTTCACTTCATTAAAATTCTCCTGATAAAATGATACTGCAGATAACCATGTCCCCACCTAGTCAGGACAGGTTCAGGTGGCAAATGAACTTCAGGTAGACAATCTTTGTAGAACTGGACACGAGCTGGTGCTTTCAGAAACAGCTTCTTCCCACATCCAATTAAATTGTTAACAGCTGGAAACTGTGTGCGTATTTATTCTGCAATGCGGTGTAATCTGTGCGCTAAACAGGTTACGTGTAGGAGTTTCGGATAAAATACTTGGAGGGCCTTTGCTGCTTTCAACATATACGAAACTGCATCTGTGAGCAGTACAAGCACTTTACAACAATTATCCTCAATTTCAGATGGCCACAATAGTCGCAGAGAATCATTTACAAATCTTGCTATTGTGCTATGGTTGGTTTTCTCTAGTACTTTACAAGCAAGAAGATGCGGCTTACCGGGCTCGTCTGGATGTAATTTACCAACCACGAAATTTGCTATGTAACGGCCACATGAATCCGTTGTCTCATCCACCGATATCCAGACATAGTTCCTTCTGATATCAGAAAGGATCAATTCCAGGGTAGATTCATATAGCGGAGGTAGGTAATTTTTCCTAAGAGTTGATTCATCTAGTGTTTTTTGATTTACACAATATTTCTCAAGAAATGATCGCAGAACTGGATTGTTTAATTTATTCCATGGAATGTTGCTGCATACGAAAGCCCTACAAAGATCATTTGAAAATGTATTAAGAATACCGGACTTAGGCTTTACCTGCATAAGAAGTAGTTGTTGTGGTGTGCTGTTCTTCTCCTCCCTTGCTTTAATATGTGTAGTTGTTTTTGAATGCTGCTCAAGCTGATTTTTTTTTTTCACATTTTACTTCCTTTGAGCAAACTTGACAGTACACGATGACACCATCTGTTGAATAGTCCCTATTACCCGACACCCACTGATTTAGTAAATCTCGTCTCCTGCTCTTTTCCTTAGGCATTTTTAGAAACTAACACTTGAGATGCAGGGCATTAAACTGGAACGTAACTAGTTAACTGAAGATACTTCTGTCCTGACCAATTGCCCAACCCCCTGAGATTATTATCTACTGTGGTAGAGAAAGGAATTCCGGGAAGTCCAGCCAGCCTGCCTACCCATACCTAAGCTATATGTTGCCTTTGTCAGTTGTGAAAGTAAAGTGCCGTTACACAGAGAGTCGAAAACACCAATTAGTGAGGGATGCACATAATATAGGCAACTAGCTAGGGATGCAAAAAACAGATTTATTTTAGTAGTTCTTGTAATTGTCCTTAAATTCAGACATATATACCGGAATATGCTGTTACGTCTAGAATATGCACTAAACCTCAAAATATGTCTAAATGTGCATATGCATATGCGCATATGCATTTTTTAAAAATCCGGGCCCTATCCATGACCACAATAAAGAGAAGGGGTGACAGTGCACTACCCTGTTTCAGGCCACTCATTTGTCTGAACCAGTCTGTTCTTTCCCCTCCAACTTTCATACAACTCACACTTCCACAATACATCGCCTTCACTCTGTCTACAGTCCCTTTTTCCACTCCCATGTTTTATTTATGTAACACAAAAGGTGAGAGACTTAACAGGAACCCTTAAATCGTACAGTAACCCGATTGCACAATCTGTATACTTATCACACCGCAATGCCAGGTGTGAGAATGGCTTGCTGATTTATCGTGAGGTGGCATGAGGAGACTGTCAGCAGCCCTCCGTGTTATCTGGTATCGCTGTCTATTCCAATACAGTTCACGCCATGGTTTTTGGCCGGGGGTTCATTATTATTATCTTGCTTTCTGTCTTTGATTGGCAATGCATGCCGGGTATAGCTAGTATATATTTTATAACTCTCAAAATCATTTATAGTCCCACGACAGTAACTTAAAGATTTGTGATGATGCTTATAATGGACCTTAAAGGCCTACCTTCAAGTATAATATGTTTAATCTAAACTTCTTAAATACTGATTTTATGCAGTCTCCCTGTCTCTACATCGATAAAACACCCCAAATCCGAGGCGATCTGTTCAACTTATTCTATCATTGGCCTACCTGTACAATTCTTACCCTCAACCCTTAGCTTGCTAATCCTGGGTGCAACAATAAAAAACTTCGATGGGGTCTTTTCGATTCATGGAATCTCCTGCCTTTTGCACAAGGCCCTAAGGGAGGCAGAGGGTGTGTAGCCCCACCTTTAAGAGCACACGGCTGGTAAGCTCGCGAGTTGGAGACCCCGAGGGATTCCTATGCTGGGTCTCTTCTCCCTTCTCCCATGTACTTTAGAGCAGACCCTCTCCTCTTTCCTATCTGCCTTTCATGGCTCTGCTGTACTTCTTTCCAAGTGCTTCATTCTTTGAGGATTGAGGGTGTTCCTTTTTCTGTCGTTTATTCCCCTTATTCCTTTCCTTCTTCTGGTCTGTAAGTTAGTTGTGTATTCATTTCATCATTTTCACGTCCGGCTCCGTAGCTAAATGGTTAGCGCGCTAGGCTTTGGCCCGAAGTGTCTCGGGTTCAATTTCCGGCTCAGCCATTAGGGATTTTAATCTCCTGGGGTTAATTCCCTTGGCTCGGGGACTGTGTGTATGTGACATCTTCATCATCACTTCATCCCCATTAAGACGTGCAGGCCGCCAACAGGCGTCAACTAGAAAGACCTGCACTCGGTCTCTCCGGAGGCCACACGAAACAATCATTTTCACGACCACCCAAACCATTAGAGGCCGATAACTTAGATGTTAGGCCCCTTAAAACAACAATCATCGAGTCTCACATTCTGAAGGCTTTCAAAAATGACTCTTAAAAATCTATATTTGGTGTCAACAGATTTATTTTCTGTAGAAAAGGTTTCTTGACTTGTGCCAACCCCCCATTTTCAGGAATTTTACTTCAGTTGCAACACCATGCATTACCAACCTTTGAAGCTTCATATCATCAAGTAATCATGTGACCAAAGCAGCTTCGAAGGGCATAAGCAAAACTTTTAAGTTTTGAAGATTTTAAAGCTTTGAATCAGATGCTTCAAACAGCCCTAATGCATGCCACTGTCTGGAATAGGCCTACATAATTTTCCTTAGGAAATTTTCGTACAAATGACCTAACAACAAAACTGGTGAATCAATACGAACATAAAAGACCAAGGGGAAGCAAGCAAGAATATCACTTGTCCAGAATTTTAGGATGAAACTTCATTAGTGGAGAAGAATCAACGAGTCTCCAGGAAGGATGTCTAGATGCTGGGAAGAGGGGAAGAAGACAACAGCAAGTTGTAGAGGAAGGGGACTGGAGAATTATCACTATGTATGCTATGAGCTTCCCTAGAAACACAAGTCATCATCATCATCATCATCTTCCACAGTTTCCAGCCACTGGCCGGGTTTGTTTAGAACACAAGCCTCTCCAATGTCTTCTGTCTTCCCACCATCTCTCAGCCTCCACCCTTGTCCAGTCTTCTCCTCTCTTCTTCACACTTTCTTCCACCCCCTTCAGCCACCTGTCTCTTGGTCTCTATCCTTCCCACTTCGTCTCGTGTATCCTCCTGGGTATCCTCTTCTCCTCCATTCGTTTTACATGTCCATACCATCCAAGTCTAGATTTCTCTATACCATCCTGTAATGGTTCCTCCTTCATTAATTCTCTTGTCCTCTCATTTCTTATTCTGTCCATCTTTGTAGCTCCAATGCTGCTTCTTAAGAACCTCATCTCACTGGCCTGTATTTTGCTCTTCTCCCTTCCTTTCATAACCCAGGTCTCCGAGGCATACGTCAGGATAGGGACATAGTACGTCCGATATATGATCTTTTTGCTGTTCTGAGGGACATCCTTGCTCTATAACATGCTTCTCACCCTCCTCCGGAATGCTTCTGCCTGTCTCCCCTGCTCATTTATTTCTCTATCGTTTCTTCCATTCTCTTGTATCAGGCTTCCCAGATACTTGAAACTCTCCACTTTCTTCAGCTGTTTCCCACCAATTGTTATTCCCGTTGTGGTTCTTTCCTTCTTCCTTGTTGTGATCACCATCTCACTCTTATTTATGCTAAATTTCATCCCATATCCTTGTATTATTCCTTCCCACACGTCCAACTGTTCCTGTACCTCCTCCTCCTTGTTTCCCCAAATCACCAAATCATCTGCAAACACCATTGCTTTCATCTTTCCTTCCCCAATTACTTGTGCCACTCGGGTCATTATGTCATCCATCACCACAATGAAAAGTAACGGTGACAGTGTACTTCATTGTTTCAGACACAAGTACTGGTTGTTAATTCGGAGACCCCCCTCCGAGTGGGGAAAAGAGAAAGAGGTTGACTATTTTGACGGTAAAACGCTCGTCAAAAGTGGCAAGTTCGTTTGCAAGTGTGAATGGGCACGGATAGGTCAGGGCTAGCACAATAATTGAAGGTACTGTGGTGGAGGCAGAACAGGGTGGCTAATGAATTAAATAAGAGTCCACTGTAGAATGAAGTGCAGAGCTTGCACTGTATCTGATGGACATTGCTCGACATGCAGGCTAAACGTCCAGGTATGGGGACATCCTATTGGTGGCATGGTGTGTGGTATGTGCAAGGGGCATGCTTAACCTTACCAATGATGAAGGTTTGGCATGCCCGTCCCGTACTGGATTATTTCACCCAACCACCTCCACATAGACCATCAATAGGGACCTGAAAATTCAGCATCTATTTTCCTTTAAATTAGCATTTTTTTGTGCCTATTTAGCATCTATTTTTGGAAAATTAGCATCTAATTTTTTCCGGATTTTTACGGACTATGTGACTTTATTGGTGACACTTGAGATACAATTTAATGTTTAAATGAATGCATTGTAAATAACTCTGCGTTGCACTCTTTCAAGTTACACCTTCTGTCTGTAACAACTGTATTGTAGTGCGACAAAACACGCTCACTGTCCTCATTGTTTGTTGGTGTCCACAAAAGATCTAAAGAACTCTTGGCAAAATGTTCATGTTCATATTGAACAGCAGTCAAGGCACGTACTACTTCACACTCCTCATTTTGTTTTAACTGCGATTCAATAATATTCTTGAAAGAATCATAGCCCTTCCTTATTTCATGACATGGAACGTTTGTAAAGCCGGGAAGTTTTTGAATATCGGTTTCTTTGTCATTGTTCAATACCACGTGTCGAGGATAAAATGTCTGTGCTATGGCTTCCAAGTTTTGCTATTGGGATCACTTGCCTTTAGTCTAGCAAGCTTGCTTTTAGCACACTGAGCTACTTTTACAAACAAATCTTTCCTTGTAGCACATTCTAAGGCTGCGAGTTTAGCCAAGGCATTATCTGTCGCTTCAGAATAATGGCCCTGAATTAATGCACCAAAATTGGCATCTAAGTTTTCAAGTTTGGGATAAAGCAAACGTGAGGTTGGATACTGGGACCCCTCAAGCAGAGTGAGAAGTTCAACAAGTTCACCAGCATGCTCTTACACAAAAATTATTTCAGAATAAATCCTATCTACATCTCTATCTGTCAAGCCTCGCAGAAATGTAACACCAATGTTACTAACATCTTTCATGTCAGGTAGCTTAAAAAACTCACATCATCATGAAAATAACTCGCTAAGTAGAAAACAGCTTCAAAACAGCTGTTACATCGAGGAAGTACCGGCGATGGAAAAAGTTTTGCTACCTTTAAGTCCCCAAAAAGGCGGATATGTAAAAAGTTTATATTCCAAACGTAAGCAAAATTAAGAAATTACGCAGGTTTACCGAGGATTACGCGAGTGACTAAAGTGTTAAATATTGTGTGAACAGTGTAGGTAAAATACGTAAGAGAAATACAATACATAACTTGCTAAAAGAGAAGTCATATAACATTTAATATCATGACGGTCAACTGTGCTCCATGCGGCAAAAAGATCAAGAACAATCAGCAGGCTGTAGGATGTGATGGTGAGTGTGGACGCTGGTTTCATGTAACATGCATGAAAATGAGTAAAGACACGTACCAACAATTCCGGAAAGATGATACTTTCAAATGGTCATGCAATCGGGAAGACTGCCTCCCGCAACCTAACCTCAAAGAGGTTATGGCATCTTTCTCCCAGAAACTTGAGGAATCCCTTTCGGCGATGAGAGAAGAAAACCACGAGGTAAGAAAACTAGCAACTTTCTTATCAGAAAAGTATGATGAACTCCACCGGGAAATTGAAACTCTGAAGAAAGAGAGAAAAACCGTCAAGGACGCAGAAATGGCAGCATCTAGAGCTATCAACGAATTGGAGGAACTAAAACAGTACCAGCGCAAGAACAACTTGATAGTGTATGGAATACCCACGGAAAGAGAGGAGGATGTATTTCACAAAATCTCGGACATTGGCAAGACGTTAGGAGTTGAAATCACCAGGGCAAACATAGACGCAGCTCACCGCCTCCCGTCAACAAAGCCTGGGCCACAACCGATAATTGTGAAATTAAATAATAGGTGGAAGAAGGAAGAGATTCTCAGTAGCAGAAGACAAAAGAAGACCCTGAAGACGAGTGAAATTGGTTACAGTGATGGTGGTAATATATATATCAATGAACACCTGACCCCAAGAAATGAAACCATCGCCAAAAAGTGCCGTGAATTGAGACAACAGGGAAAAATCTTTGCAACTTGGGTCAGAGACTGCAAAATATACATTCGGAAAAATCAAAATGGACCCTCAAAGCTTATATCAAGTGCTGAAATACTGGATGAACTCGCCCTCTCAAACTAAAATCAATGTAATGTAACGATTCGATCCCATACTTATTATATTTAAAGGGTTATTCATTTATCATGTTATTATTATTATTAATTAGTACATCCATGAGATGATTTTTATATCAGATAATTGTAAGCGGTTTTTATTATTATAGTCAGAAATATTTTTATTAACAATTATTTGTAAAGAGACGAAGTAAAATATATAATGCAACAAGATTGCCAAATAGGATCAACCCAATGCGTCACAAACTGAACGACGTAGTAATAATTTCACCACGGCAAACTGCGTCACTGTCATGAGTAACCATCACGTGCGCACAATCGAGTTCCTTCTGGAAGGAATAGAAGCTTGATATTTCACTCATGGTGCAACAACACGCCATTTTCTAATGTACGTACGCGTCAAGAATGAAGAGAGAGGGTAGCTTGCTTCTATAGTGGGGGCTGTGACACCACGTGACAAGGAAGTTATTAGTATCTGCACTCGACAAGACATCCATTGATCTACAGCTCTCAATGAAGGGAGGAAGTGGTAACCTTGCTTTCTGGGTCTTAATGAACTGAGCAAACAGTTGGCACAGTACGATGTCTTGCCGAAATCTATATCAATACATAATGGGTTATATCCCTGATCAAGAGTCTTTCTACAGATGGCAACGTATTTAATGAGGATATTTCATAATAATTGAGATATCACATCATTTTTTTAAACATAAGCGACGTAACATCGAGATCATCGATCATTTCTTAAATATGACGAATCTTCGACTGGGTGAGCAAACAATTCAATAAAACTATCGTCTCTATTATAATGTAACTTCAATTAACTTTCAATTCATTTTAAATGTTCAGTTTCTTTTAAATAATTAAACCGCAGTTGGTAAATTAAATTCTTTTTTGTAACTATTAGTATTTTGTTCTTGAGTAAATAAATTCATTCTCTTCAACGTAATGCCTATTTCTTTCATTTTAGTAAATACTATAGGCAAATTAACTACTCCTTATAAATAAATACTGAATGGTTAGTCAACTCAGTTACACTACGGCCCGGGATAATTAGGTCTCACTCTACTGCTGATAGCCGAGGATTAATTAATAAATTTCGATTCACTGTCTTAAATAGGAATCTGGCGCTCAACAACAACTTATTATATTATACTATCGCAGGTAAGGTCACACCACAGTGTATATTATTTATTCTTATTATGTTTGTTAAATAGAACCTTTACAATTGTCATCACCACGTTTAACGACATACTCATTAAAAATGTTACATTTGGCGCCACAAAGTAGGACACGAAAACCATTCGGTATTTAGTCAGAGGAGTGTATAATTTCAGTGCAAATTGTCAGTGCTTTTGGGGGACAGTGAAGTGAAGTGAAATTTTGGAAGGGCAATTGTTATACGGTGTACTTCGAGATGTCGGAGGAGGAACAGAGGCAGTTGAGAAGTAGGAATAACGTCGAGAAAGTTAATTATAAGGAGGTTGATACCGGTAGCGATGTTGAAAGCGTAGAGAATAATACCAAGATGTCGGAGGTAAATCTTGAGAATAATCCTGAGGTTAACCCTGACAAGAATACAGAGGTACATCCTGAGACTAGTGGTAGTCTAGAGAAAGAAAAGTCTATAGAGATTCCTGAAGATCCATTAACTGTGTTTATGAGGGAGATGAGAAGTAATAGTAAGGAGATGAAAGAAGATATTGGTAGGCTAAATCAAAATATGGAAGAGAATAAGAAAGATAATTTAGAAAGTAGGAAGGAATTCAATGATAAATTTGAGAAATTAGATAAAGATATGAATAAAAATATGGAAGAGAATAAGAAAGATAATTTAGAAAGTAGGAAGGAATTCAATGATAAATTTGAGAAATTAGATAAAGATATGAATAAAAATATGGAAGAGAGTAAGAAAGATAATTTGGAAAGTAGGAAGGAATTGAGTAGAGATTTAGGTGAGAAATTAGATAAGAGTAATCAAGAGATGAGAGAGGATATGAGTAAAATAAATCAGAAATTGGAAGAGAATAATGTAAAACTAGATATTGTGGAAACGATGAATAGAGAATTAAGTATGAAGTATGATATGCTACAGGAGAGTATTCAGGGGGTGAAACAGGAAATCAGAGGTGAAATTAAGGAGGAGGTAGAGATGAAGGCTAAAGATATTATTAAGACAGTAGATAAGAAATTAGAAGCAGCAGAAAGTAGGATTCAGGAAAGAATAGTAACTGTGATTGAAGATAAAATAGCAATTCAAGGTGAAAGTTTTAGAAAATTGGTAGAAGCGGAAACTAGGCAGGTGGTAGAGACTTTAGGGGATACTGAAGTAGAATCAGTCAAGACAGCCTGTAAGGAGACTGTAATTGAAAGTAGATTAGAGTCAGAGGAGATAGTAGGAGAAAGCATAGTAGAGTTCGAGGAGATTGTAGGTGAAAGCAGATTAGAGTCAGAGGAGATTTTAGATGAAAGCAGGATAGCTGTAGAAGAAATTATAGGTGATGAACAGCAATTAGCGGATATAATAGGAGAAAACATAGTAGAGTTGGTAGAGATGCTAGACATAGATGAAAGTAGCTTAGGTAAGGAACAGCAATCAGCGGAGATGATAGATGAAAGCAGGACAGCTATAGAATGTAGTGAAAAAGAAAGTAATGTTATAAGAAAAGAGGAAAATGGAATCCTAGAAAGAGATAGAATTGAAGATGAAGATGGTAAGAACGGTGAAATGCCAGAGAAAGTAGTGATGTAAATTTATATTAACGATAGTTACTCTTCCGTATGACTTAAATATGAAGTAATAAAGTTTTATATGATTTAACAGAGGTAGATAAGAAACCTGCTGTGTGTAATTTTAATTCAGTCGTGAAGTTAGGATGGTTAGGGGCGCGTAGTGCCTACGCTTATTGATTTAGATTGACTAAAATCATTTAATTTGGAAGACAGAGATTGTCGTGCTATTGAGCAATTCAGGTAAGTTGAATGTGGGTCCTTAAGCTGCAGGTAAGTTGGAGGAAGTGAGGATTAATTTAAAAAAAAAATAGGTAGGAAGATTATTACATAGGTAAGTAATCGAAAGAAAGTAATAATTATTATGGCAACCATAATTATGAATATAATGGTAATGAAGATTTAATTCAAAAGTGAGTGAAGATAAGATGATACAGTGGTAATAAAACGAATGAGTTGAAGAATTAGGTATTGATTTTTAAAGAAGTTTCAGTTGAGGACAGCGAGGTTATCAGTGGATATATTTTGAGAAATTTATAAGTGGTTTAGAATAGTTAATGGTAATGCGTTGTATGAATTAACCAACATCGGGTTGAAATGAGGAAATAGTAACTAATTAGGACATCTGGTACTTGGTTACAGATATGTGTGTGTGTATGTGTGTATTTTCACGTAAATGGACGTGAGTTTGAAGTAGTAGGCCAACGAAGGTAATGCCGTTGAGCAATGTGGTTTTTAAGTTTTTGGTAAGATGCCAAATGAAGTAGGTTGGAGGAAGTTTTTGGTAAGATGAAGTAGGTCAGCGAGGTATATTCCGTTGAGCAATGAGTTTTTTATGGTGTCTACGGGACAACGTGAAGTTAATGTTGGGAGTTTTTTTTTAAGTATATATGGATGTATGCACACAAGGTAATAAGAGATTACAAAGGTAAGATTGTCCAAGTTTTAGTTACAGTTACGCACGTTTTAAAGATATTACAAGGCTTATTATCGAGCTAAACCACTTTTAGTAAAAAGTTACTGATGAATAATAACGAAATAATGATGAGGTAGATTGTTGTCCTACACAGGTAAAAGTAAAGATAATAATTATAATTAAAAGGTTGACATAATATTTACTAATATTGAAAGGAATTTGTTATAATTCGCTGTTTTGAGGATTTTAAAGATAAATCATTTTTTTTAGTAGACGAGAAATTAAGTTTTATTTATGTCATACGGAGTTAGTGAAGAGAAGTTTATATTTTTGAAGACAAGAGTAAGTTTGTAAGGTAAGTATACCTAAGGGTAATAATGAAGTTTCAATTAAAGGCAGGTGTAATTTACGCATTTAATTTGGTAGAGCAGAGAGTGTCTTAACTGTGTTATAACTCAGGACTTGCTTTATGAAGTGATTTTGGGAGAATATTTGCCAAATAGGAGTGTCGGTGTTATTGACTATCAACTGGAACACTTGTCATTATTTTAGGAAGACAATAGTTAGGAAAGCTAAGTATGATGTTATTATTCCAAGGAATTAGTCGAAGCATGTAAGATTTTTTAAGCTGAAATTTAATGTGTTATTGGTCAGTAAGAGGTGACCTGTAACAGTAAGAAGAAGTGGGATTATACCACGAATAGGGGAGGTTTTTGTATGTGACGTGTGATGTCACGATGAGTTTTGAGAGATTCTGGTATAGCAAGAGTGAGCTATAGTCCAGGCGGTCAGAACAAGTAGGAAGTGGTGTTTGGAGGACACGGTACTTAATTAAGAGTTTTGAGAGAAAACTAAGGGGGGTTTTTAGGCATTCAGCAAAAAGTCAAATCATGAATAGACTAAGTTCAAAGTATAAGAGCATTAATATTTTGTGGAACGAAATATTTATTCCGAGGAGTTTGTCATGTGTTTTTGTGAAATAGTTTAGTGATATACGTAATTCAGGTATTGAGTAGTATTTTGTCCAAGTCTTAATCATTTTGTTATGGTAAGTAAGGAATGACGATACGGTAAAGTAATATCTTGACGCTAAGTTAAATTTTATAAAGTGAACGAGAAGTCAGATTTTATGTTTATTGGTGATTTTGAAAATTCAAGTTATTGTTTTCGAGAAGTAGTGAAGAGGAATTATGGTTTTATGAAAAGTTAAGAAGTCGTGGAGACTTAGGAAGTATTAATTTGAAAGGAGCCGGCCGTGGCCTAAGTAAGAATTAAGCCACGAAGGCAGGTGAGTAGTAACTTGTATATTTATGTGAACTGTTTAATAACTGCTTTAAGGTATTTCGATGTCATTATGTATTTGGGGAAATATTTACATGTATGACATATGCACTGAAATTGGAATTGCCTTAGGTATCTTGCTAAGTTATTTTTTCTTCAATTATTGAAATTTTACTGCATTTGAGTAATCCCTTTATAGAGACGAAAGGGATATTATGTTGATTGTATCACCACATCGCGTGCAGTGATATGCGTGTGCAACGAAGTAATTACTTCGAAGAATGTAAAGTGAAGGGCATTATATGTATATTTTTTTACAGTATATATATATATAAAGAAGAATAAACATTATGAACATTTGGAAGAATAAGATGAATGAAAGTTAAAATATGAATTTTTTGTGAAGAATACATTTATGTATATTTTTTTTACAACATATATAAAGAAGAATGAACATTATGAACATTTGGAAGAATGAGAAATGATAGTACAAATATGTAAAGTGAAAAGAGTATGTTCTTGTATATTTTTGTGTATTGATGAAGAGTATATTGTATGTTGTCTTTTTGGGGGTTATAATATTTAAATTTATAGTTTTTTTTAATGTTGGATGGGGTAAGAGAAATAATGTGAAATGTCATTTAAATTATTTATCTTAGGGGCGATTGTAACGATTCGATCCCATACTTATTATATTTAAAGGGTTATTCATTTATCATGTTATTATTATTATTAATTAGTACATCCATGAGATGATTTTTATATCAGATAATTGTAAGCGGTTTTTATTATTATAGTCAGAAATATTTTTATTAACAATTATTTGTAAAGAGACGAAGTAAAATATATAATGCAACAAGATTGCCAAATAGGATCAACCCAATGCGTCACAAACTGAACGACGTAGTAATAATTTCACCACGGCAAACTGCGTCACTGTCATGAGTAACCATCACGTGCGCACAATCGAGTTCCTTCTGGAAGGAATAGAAGCTTGATATTTCACTCATGGTGCAACAACACGCCATTTTCTAATGTACGTACGCGTCAAGAATGAAGAGAGAGGGTAGCTTGCTTCTATAGTGGGGGCTGTGACACCACGTGACAAGGAAGTTATTAGTATCTGCACTCGACAAGACATCCATTGATCTACAGCTCTCAATGAAGGGAGGAAGTGGTAACCTTGCTTTCTGGGTCTTAATGAACTGAGCAAACAGTTGGCACAGTACGATGTCTTGCCGAAATCTATATCAATACATAATGGGTTATATCCCTGATCAAGAGTCTTTCTACAGATGGCAACGTATTTAATGAGGATATTTCATAATAATTGAGATATCACATCATTTTTTTAAACATAAGCGACGTAACATCGAGATCATCGATCATTTCTTAAATATGACGAATCTTCGACTGGGTGAGCAAACAATTCAATAAAACTATCGTCTCTATTATAATGTAACTTCAATTAACTTTCAATTCATTTTAAATGTTCAGTTTCTTTTAAATAATTAAACCGCAGTTGGTAAATTAAATTCTTTTTTGTAACTATTAGTATTTTGTTCTTGAGTAAATAAATTCATTCTCTTCAACGTAATGCCTATTTCTTTCATTTTAGTAAATACTATAGGCAAATTAACTACTCCTTATAAATAAATACTGAATGGTTAGTCAACTCAGTTACACTACGGCCCGGGATAATTAGGTCTCACTCTACTGCTGATAGCCGAGGATTAATTAATAAATTTCGATTCACTGTCTTAAATAGGAATCTGGCGCTCAACAACAACTTATTATATTATACTATCGCAGGTAAGGTCACACCACAGTGTATATTATTTATTCTTATTATGTTTGTTAAATAGAACCTTTACAATTGTCATCACCACGTTTAACGACATACTCATTAAAAATGTTACAGTAATAGTAAGATATCTACTAAGTATTATCCCATATGGAACTAGAATTACAGAAATTAAATTTTTTAGGTAATGCTAATAATAATACACTAGAATTAACCGAGTGTAACTGTAATACACTTAGCGATTATTATAAGATTAAGGACAGTAAACAGATAATAACCGATACCAGTACACTAAAATGCGTACACATAAATGCACATAGCATAAAAAACAAGTTCGATGATATCCAAATAATGTTAGACAGAATCAAAGGTGTAGATGTCCTAGCAATCTCAGAAAATTGGTTAACAGAACAAACAAAAATGTTTTTCAATATTAAGAAATATGTTGCATATCACATAGTTAGAAAGCAAACTGGCGGGGGAGTATCTTTGTATATTTCAAACAAATGTAGCAGTACCCTTGTAAAGGAAATAAATTCCACCCACAGCATACTGCACATTACTGTGAGAAAAGGCCATCAAGAATACAATATAATCACTGCTTATAACCCTCATAAAAGCAACATTCCACACTTTCTAACTGATCTCGAAGTAATTATTAGTTCTTACTCAATGAATCCTGTTATAATACTAGGTGATATGAATATCGATCTATTAATTGGGGACAGATATACTAGTAGTTATATTAACCTAGTCAAATCATACGGTCTAGTCTTATGTAATACAAAATATCCAACTCGTGTAACACAAACTAGCTCTACTCTAATTGATCATGTATTGGCGAACGACTGTGACAAAATATGTAATGTCTATAATATTGATAATGATTTGAGTGATCACCATTTACTCATCTGTGAAATGAGAAACAAAAAGATAAACAGGAACTCAATATGTGATGATAGGCCAATAGAAAAGGATAAAATAAACTACAAAAAACTTAATAAATATTTAATAACTCAAGAATTTGTATGCAATGAAACTAACATCAATGACTACTACAATAAATTCTGTGATTTTATTAATAAAGGAATAGAAGCCTGTACTATGAAATATACGAATAAGGAGCCAAGTGCCCCACCAATAAAACCCTGGATCACACAAGATCTCTTAGCACTAATACACAGGAAAGATAAGATATATACAAAAACCAAAGTTAAAAATCCATCTGCAGAAATTTTAGAAGAATATAAAATTATTAGCAACCAAGTTACAAAACTTAAGAGAAACCTACAAAGAAACTACTTTGACCAAAAAATTCAAAATGCAAATAATCAGAGGGAAGTGTGGAGTGTTGTTAATGAGATGTTAAATAGACCAAAGAAGGGGAAAAATGAAATTGTCAAACTTATAGTCGACGGCACAAATGTCGAAAAAAAGGAAAATATATGTGATGAAATTAATAAATATTATGTCAATATTGCTAACAGTATATGGGAAAATCAAGGAAACAGTTCTACCTCTGGCATTACAAGCTATAAAAATACTACTAGCACTAAGACAATCTTTATGTTACCTACTGATGCTAATGAAATACATTCAATTATAAACTCCCTAAAACACAAAAACAATATAAGTGAGGACAACACTACTAATGTCATGCTACAATTGTGTCTTGAGGGCTTTACACCATATCTTGTCAAAATAATAAATCTTTCACTGATGACTGGTATATTCCCCGATGCCTGTAAAGTCTCTAGGGTGGTCCCGATCTACAAAAAAGGGGACAAAACCCACCCATCAAATTACAGACCCATTAATATTATATCTGCCATCAGCAAGGTTCTAGAAAGTGTTGTTAAACGAAGACTTATGAATTTCTTCATGAAAAATGATTACTTTGCAAACTGCCAATATGGGTTTATTCCAAATAGAGGAGCTGATAGTGCTATATTTGAAGTAGTAACTGATGTAGAAAAGGCATTAGATGAAAACAAACTAGGAATTGACCTTCAAAAAGCCTTCGATCTGGTTAACCATAAGATTCTCCTTAATAAACTAGAATTTGCAGGCATCAGAGGAGTGGCACATGATTGGTTCAAGAACTACCTCACTAACAGAAAACAATATGTTGCAATCGATAATGTAAAAGGATCTCAAATGAGAATTGACACAGGAGTACCTCAAGGTTCTGTCTTAGGACCAATTCTTTTCTTGGCCTATATTAATGATATAGTATTATTAGAATTGAAAGGCAAGCTTAAACTATTTGCAGATGATATTTTTATACTCTATCTGGGAACATCTGAACAGGAAATTATGCTAAATATTAATTATGATCTCAATAAGCTGGTGGATTGGTTGAGAGCACACAAAATGGTTATCAATATCACTAAAACAAAATATTTGTTCTTCCATAAACCATCATACAAGATTGAGACCACAAACATAGTCAACATAGCCAACAAAGAAATAGAAAGGGTTAAATCGGCAACATACTTAGGTATCACACTAGATAGTACACTAACCTGGGAAAATCATGTAGAAAATGTAAAACATAAAATCAGCCCTTTAATTGGTATTATTTTCAGATTAAGATATAGCTGTCTTACTAGCCAACAGTTGAAAAATATATACTTTGCTCTGATACATTCACATCTAATGTACATGAATTTCATATGGGGATATTGTAAGAAGGAGCTGATAAAAGAACTTGAGATACTCCAGAAACGTGCTATAAAATAGGCTTGCGCATAATAGTTCGCGGCTGGGAGCGATCAGTTTAGTTCGCAGCTCCTTAGCGAACTAGTTCGCTCTTTTAGTTCGTTAGGTCCCATCTCGAATTCCCTGTAAGACAGATCGTTCGCTCGCCGTGCTGCTGACACTGCACGCGCTCTTTGTTTGCTATAGCAGTCTGTCACCACTGATGACTCGTCACCAGTGATTGCTCATTCACATTGCTCTCGTTTCAAGCAATACTGTAGGCTACTGTAACAGTTACTGTGCAGTTTGTGTATTAGATAGCGACATGTTGCGTGTGTAGTAATGTGTTTTACATTTTGATATTCGAAGATAAAAAAAATACAAAAATATGAGTATTGAAACATTAGTGAAATTCCTTATTCCTTCCTTATTTCCTTTTATTCCTTTTAGGAACATAGGGTAGCTACAAACTTCTTCCATCTCACTCTATTGTTGGCCATCCTTTTAATTAGGGACCATGTCTTTCCTTCTGAGAAAACTTCTCTTTCTATTGTTTATAAAGCCAAAAGTCGTCATTTGTTTATCATCAGGGGCGGATCTAGGGGAGGGCGACCGCCCAGGGCCCCGCGGTCCGGGAGGCCCCGCGCCATGGATTGTTTTAAATTTAATTGATTCATTTTTTGTACTTTTCAAACTTTCGAACTAATTTATAATTCATATTATTTTATCAGTGCAGCTATGACCTCCCGTGCCCGTGTAGCAAGTTTAGATTTCAGTGAAATGATAGAAGACTTCAGCCGGGAAAAAAGTCGCAAAGTAATATTTTAATATTTCATAGTTTACATAATCTTCTTCAATGGGACTTAAAGGTTTCTTTCATATTATTAAAAAAATGTACTGTAGTGTATTCAAAATATTGTAACTATTCTTTATTTTCTTCTTCTTCTTTCTTCGATTCGGCCAACTAGGGACCACGTCAGTTCAACTGTCTCTTCTTCCGAGCTTTAACTACCGCCCAGTGTTTCCGCATTCGTCTCCGGTGTTGTTCTTTTCTCTCTTGGGACCACACCTTCCCTGTCTCCATTTGATTTGATTTTTATTATTTCCTATTGTTGTGGGCCCCACCTTATCATACCGCCCAGGGCCCCACAAGGCTTGGATCCGCCACTGTTTATCATTAGTGAAATACCGGTACCGTACCTAAAAGAATAACAGTATGGACGATGTGTTTGTAGAAGCATACACTTATTATTCTCTTTATTTTTTTCTCTCGCGTGGGGCCGATAACCTAGACGTTAGGCCCCTTAAAACAACAATTACCATCATCATTTTTCGCGTGTATCGGCGCGTCACCATCCGATTCCATTTCCTACTTGTCACTAGGTGATGATAAGACGTACCCCCGCCCGCCGGAATTTTCATTTCTTACTTGCTTCGTGATATTCATTATTTGGCTGCTCTGAAACCGTTGGGTACATTATCTTTATGGCATGAATGGGAGGAATAGGGTTTTTTAGTTCAGAGTTTTTGTCCATAGAAGTTCGCTTTTCTTTGTGAAGCATCGTCATAATGTTCATTTCTTAAAAACAGGTAAAAGTAGTTGTATCACCATGTATCGAGAAAAATAAATATCAACTAGTTCATTCAAATGGTAATGTTAATCCAGTTCGCCGATTTTCTAAATAATTGGACATATTTTCAAATAATCCAAAATGACTAAGTTAAATAAAACTGTGGAATTATCCCCACATCTACATCAGTTAAATATCAGTAACTTATATTTATGAACCGCCACTGTATTACATTACAAATATAAGGTAGTTACTACTATTAGCGTGTTAGTTTGCTAAGGAGCTGCGAACTAAACTGATCTCTCCCAGCCGCGAACTATTATGCGCAAGCCTACTAGTAGTGTGTTATACTGTTATTATAATAAACCAACATTGAACAATCGCCACGCCAAAACTTGACAATCTTGCCATTATCAATAGATACACTCAATCAACTGAGCTGACAACAAAACAAAGCGCATGCGATTGTGCAATGAGTGGTGATGTGACGAGCTGACGAGCTACGGCGGACCCGCGCTCTCGCACTCTTACAAGTCGGTCAGCGGGAAAAGAGCGAACGAACTAACAAGCGAGCGATCTGGGAACTAGTTCGGTAGTTCGTCTGAGGGACCCGCTCTTCCGAACTAGTTCGTTCGCGAACTACACAAGACTACTATAAAATCTATCTTTGGATTACCTTGGCTCACACCCTCAAATGAATTGTACTCAGGAACTAAAATTATGCCACTGCAAAAACAAATAGCTATGTCAGCAACAGTATTTGTATACAAATTAGAAAACAAATTGATACATACACACATCCATTTTACCCATGCAAATGACATTCATCACTATGCAACAAGAGGAGTAAATCAAATATTCACCAGCCATTCCCAATCCATTAAATTTGGAACTAAAGGAATTATGTCCTCTATAATAAAAGAATACAACTCGCTACCATTAGGCATAAGGGAAAGTTTATCTATAAAAACATTTAAGAGGAAAACAAAAGACTTCCTATTAAGGAATGAATAGCCAATGTACAATAGCCTTAAGCAATGCAATGTATCATACCGTATTATCTCTGTAAAGTTAGTCACTAGCAATCTAAGTTACTATTAAACTAAACAATAATGTTACAAAAATTATATATATGCCATGCTGTAACTATGTTAATTGATTGTCCCTAACACGAGCTCAGGCTCATTGGGACCTATGTAAATAAATAAATAAATAAATTTTTTGACTTCAGAAAGTGCAAGTAGTTATATTTGCGCTTCCTTGTGTTTAGAAAGGCCGACTTGACCATTGTTACAACCTGATTTAAATCGGACATAGCTGCTGTCCAACAACTACCAACAAGGCCAAGTTTGTGTGCCCAACACTGCACATGGAGCAAATGATCCCCAATGATGATCTTCAGTGTTTCATAACGAGTGATAAGTGGAGCACTTTCACGTCATCATATTGCACACTGTGATCACGCAATGAATCTAACACAGCACGGGAACAGTTTGTAGCATTTCCGGATTCGAGGTATTTCACTCCAGCAGCAAATAATTTCTTCTCAATTGCTGTTGGCACTTGGAACAGTACAACAAAAACACAGCGACCCATTCTGTCTGTGGTTTCATCACATAAAATGTTAATTTTATTCCCGACTAGAGCTTCAGTTGTTGATTTCTTGTGATCAGCTGCAACTTATGAAAATAAAATATTATGAAGTTGGATTACCTTCACAATTTTATAGGTTAAGGTATGTCTTGGAAAGGTTATGGAAGCACTGGCTGTAAGCTTAGCCTCTACAGAAGTTGGTTTGTATAGGTTATATGAGCAGGAGAGTATCAAAATGCAAATGTATTTATTTAAACCGTACTTACCAGGCAAATATTTTTCGCGGAGAGTCCTCGCGTTAGGCAGCTCCCCTTGACTCGAAAATTCAGCAATCCACACTCTTACAGTTTCATTTTCAAGCTTTTGTAAGGGAATATTTGCTTTTGCAAATACTTCAACAGTTCTTTTTGTGAAGTAGTCCTTGTCATGCTTCCGTCGTTTGGTACCTATAGTCTTTCAATAACCGAGGTTTGTTTGGGTTCAGAAACTGTTGCGCAATCTAGTCGCTTAGCAACATGTTTTACCGATGTAATATGTTTCTGAATATTGTCCTCCTTCTCCCACCCAACACGGCAGTTACAATATTTGCAAAATACTGTTGCAGAGTCGGAACAATAAAAGCCATGATTAGCGTACTGCTGTGCTCTTTCATGAGCAGTTACAGCAGTACGTCCCATTTCTAGAAAAAAACTTTGAGCCTTGAAGGTTACAAAAAGAATAAGGAGGTTACTATTCAAGCGGCAAGCCGCAAAATTTTCCGTTTAGCGAAGTCCACGTGTTCGACAAACCACCAGTCGCCAAGATGCGCCAAGTACACAAACGAGTTTCGTTCGGCAGCTGTCTGAATAAGTTATAGATAGTCGAAAGTTCGTATCGATACAGAAATCGATCGTTATATCGACCAATATGCATAGCACACTGCGAGTCCGAGATGAGGTATCGCTAGTGAGCGATTAGGCCACCTACTAAACATTTTCTTTTGTTTGTTTAATAAACAAATTCGCAAATAAATTAGACATGCTTCTCACACTCCTCCGGAATGCTTCTGCGTGTCTCCCCCGCTCATTTATTTCTCTATCGTTTCTTCCATTATCTTGTATCAGGCTTCCCAGATACTTGAAACTCTCTACTTTCTTCAGCTGTTCCCCACCAATTGTTATTCCCGTTATGGTTCTTTCCTTCCTCCTTGTAGTGATCACCATCTCACTCTTATTTATGAAAATTTCATCCCATATCCTTGTATTATTCCTTCCCACACATCCAACTGTTCCTCTACCTCCTTCTCCTTGTTTCCCCAAATCACGTTACACAAAATAAAAGATATCCATCAAAATAAGTTACGCTAGAAAGGGATTAAGCCTTACTCATAGACTTGCGTAGCAAGACACAATCTTAAGATAAGGGAGGCAAATAAAAGATAGGGTATGGCATAGGTCTTACTGGTGAACACACTATACAGTAAACCGAACCAAATACCTACATAAAAAGATACGACGATAGGGGGACAAAGATAACGGGAATGATACACACAATGGACATACTAGAATAGGCAATACGCCCTAGTATTCCATACGATAAGCAAAGACAGAAAGACGTGACCTACCTTGATGGATCTGCTTAATCCGGCATCGTGGAATTACACAAAATAAACTAAATTCACGCACCTACGCGCACCTTTATAATAAACACTAATAAAAAGGGATAAAAAGCAAAAGAAAGCAAAGCATCTCAAAAACGAGAGCGGTAGCACAAAATATAAAGTCCTACATGGGAGATAAAAAACAGAAGACTGCCTGAAGTATAACAAAGGGTTGTCACTGGTGACGGAAAAAGAGAAGATAAAAGGGAAGAGGTGCCACTAATCACGATTCGGCATAGCAAGAAATTACTATAACGAACCTCGATCAGCAATTGTAGAAATGCCCACTGATCTGCCTGGTTACCCTGGCCAGTAATAACCAAGAAGAACAAGTAGTTCCGTGAAGAACTATACAGCCTATTTTCATATATCCTACTTATGTTAATTGCCACTATCAACATACACAATTTCAGTTTGATTGCTGTAATAGATTCGTAGATATTGAGAACCGACTAAATATTTCGGATGGTCGCCATGTTGGATTTTATATATGTAGGTCTTAGAGTTATGTACTGTTACATGCAGATTATTGTGAACGTGTAGTATTCAAACTTCAATCGCATAATTAGGACACAAGAAAAAACAAGGAGATTTTAAAATTTTTCACAGCTGCCATCTTGAGGTTATGGAAACAATTGAAATAAATTAGATGCCAGTGGATTAACATTCGTATAAGGATTTACTGTACCAAGTTTCACTGCACGCGGATGGTTAAATTGCGAGAAACGTCCATGTGAATATTTATAATTCGCGTCACCTCCATGTTGGATTTGTGATCACCAGGTTATTTAAAGTCCTATAGGTGAACTTAAGTTCATAGCCCCTATGAACGTTAAAAAATGCAGTTTGATTGCTAAAATAGATTCGTAGATATTCAGTATCGTCTAAATATTTCGGATGGTCACCATGTTGGATTGTTAAATGTATAGGCCATAGAGTCATGTACCATTAAAGGAAAATTATTGCGTAGGTTCATTATTCAAACTTTCACTTCGATCGCATGACTACATCACAATAAATAAAATCTTAATTTTAAAATTCACACTGCCGCCATCTTGAGGTTATGTAAACAATTGAACTAAATTAGATACCAGTGGATTACAATGTGTATAAATATTTCCTGTGCCAGGTTTCAGTGCGCTTGAAACATTAAATCGCGAGAAAGGTCTATTTAAAATTTTCAAATTCGCTTGACCGCCATGTTCGTTTTGTAGTTAACCGGTTTTTGAAAGTCTTATAGATGGACTTCCAGTAGTGCCCTTTATCTCCGTACAAAATTTCAGGGTTTTACCGCTAATAGTTCCAGAGATATAGAATGCCGGTGAAATATTTCGCACATCCGCCATCTTGTGATTATGTAAACAATTGAACGAAGTTAGATGTCGGTGCATTACAATGTATATAAACATATACTGTACCAAGTTTTATTGCGTTTGGTTGGTTAAATCGCGAGAAACGTCTATTTAAAAGTCGCAAATTCACTTGGCCGCCATGTTGGTTTTGTAGTTACCAGGTTTTCAAAAGTCATATAAGTGAACTTATAGTAGTTCCCTCTATCACCATAGAAAATGTCAGGGTAATATCGGTAATAGTTTCGGAGATATTGAATGCTGGTGAAATATTTCGCACAGCCGCCATGTTGGATTGGTGAGTCGTAAAAAAATTTGAAGGGCACGGTCGAGGTCGCCGGGAATAGTGCTATGAACTTTCCGAGTTTCATTGAAATCGCTCCAGCCGTTTAGATTTTATTAGGGGGACACACACACACGAATCACACACACACACGGACAAAAGGTGATCTCATAAGCCTATTTTTTCAAAATTGAAAATAGGCTAAAAAGAGAACAATTCCGATAATTGACACGCAGAAGGAGAGAGAAAAAAAAAGGGGTGTCTACAGGTGGAAAAAAAGAGCTCAAGCTGCACATTCCTGAAATGCAAAGTCTGTGGATGTGCAGGATAGCAGTCAACAAACAAAAGAATCTTCCTGTTCTGCGCTTCCATCTTTGCATCAAGAGCATGCAACTGCCTCACAAAGAGTTCAGACGTCATCCATGCCTTTTTATTAGATTCGTAACTAGTGGGTAGGGTCTTCACATCCTTGAAGCAACGAGGCTGTTTCGATTTCCCAATGACCAATGGATGAAGCTTTTCAGAGCCATCAGCATTAGCACCTAACATCACAGTAAGGCAAAGTTTACTATGCTTTCCTCCATGGCACTTTTCCCCTTTGAAAGCCAGATTTTTATTTGAAAAAAAAAAAAAAAAAAAAAAAAAAAAAAAAAAAACACGACGTAAGGGAACCGGGATGTGTGATAGGCTCAAAAATGTAAATTTTTATTTTTCAGCTTAAAAATCTCCCATCTTTCTTGAAGAATTTGGTGCATCAATTATTGAGCTGAAGCGATATTTGATGCAATACAATTAGGTTTAAACATAATGTTTTAAGGCTATATTGTAGCTACCTACTAGCCAAACCTTCTTTTTGTGTTTACCGTAAGTCATATGTCTGGAAACTTAATGTACCATTTTCCCATTTTCTCACAAACTATGTGACAAATGTATTTGAAACTTGGTAGTCTCTAAGAAACTATATAGATCTACTAGTGGAAGTAAATGCCGGTCCCTTGGTGTTGGGGTAGCGCGCCTGCCTCTCACCCGGAGGCCCCGGGTTCGATCCCCGGCTCCGTCAGGGATTTTAAAACTGACGTGAGGGTTGGAACGGGGTGCACTCAGCCTCGTGAGGACAATTGAGTAGCTGTCTGACAGCGAGACAGTGCCCCGGTCACGAAAACCAAGATTAACGGCCGAGGGGACCCTACGCGCTGACCACGCGTCACCCCAAAATCTGCAGGCCAATTGGCTGGGCAGCGGTCGCTTGGTAGGCCTAGGCCCTTCAAGGGCTGTAGTGCCACGGGGTTAGTTAGTGGAAGTAAATTTATTCAGGTATCTTGATCAGTTCATGGAGCCCAGTTTGAAAAGCACTGACAATTCTACAGAAAATGTCAGTTTTCAAGAAGGATGTAAAAAAAAAAGAAAAAAGAAACCCAGCTCCTATAAAAGATAGGGCAATACTTTTATTTCAGTAGGTCAAAAATGGTTGAAATATTATGCATGCAAAGTTTGATGGGTCTGGTTTGAGTATTTGCTCAGAAAAAGGGACATGAGTTAAGGGAATTTTTAACAATATATGGTTTTAACATTGTTTTTGTGATGCTCTCTCTGTCAATATAGAAGTATCAAATTCTACCCAAATAATGACGAATTTACTCTGAATACACCAAAAGAACATACAAGGATATTATATCTGCCTCAGTTCAATATCTCCATCTCAAATTTGCCATTAGAGCAGGTAGACCACTTCTCGTACCTGGGCTGTGAGCTGTACCTATGAGCAGGATGTGGATAAGAGAATTGGCGCAGCCCATGCAGCATATGGACGATTAGCGCACCGGGTCTTCATGAATAAAGATCTGTCCATGAGTACAAAGCTTATGGTGTACAAAGCAGTAGTCATTTCTACATTGTTGTATGGTTGTGAAACGTGGACCCTTTACCGACGTGATCTTAGGAAGCTTGAGCGTTTCCACCTACAAAAACTTCGATCAATCCTGAGGATTAAATGGGAAGACCGCATTACCAATATTTAGAGATACGGGAAAATCGCAATTGTGATAAATGCGAATTTTACTTTTTTCTCTTTTTTTCAACTACCTGGTAACTAATATGACTATGTATACCCAAAATTTGCGAAACTGAATGTGCGACAAAGTGCGATAACTAAAGGTTTTTGCGAATTATTCCCATAAATGCAATAAATGCGAAAAGTGCCGAATTTACCAATTAATGTTGAATATTATGTTTTATTACATTTTCGCGCCGCAACTTTGAAATTTGCGAGTTCCCAGCAATGAAAATATCGGCTATATAATCGATATTTACGAGTAATAATAGATTATTCTAGTGAAAACAATCGATTACGGTAAAAATTATTTTGAAAATGGTGGTTATTATTGCCGCATAATATCCACTGTTTATCGCCAGTTAAACGATGATTTTGGAGAAATTATTTCGTAGTTTCAGTTGGTTGTGCTAATAAAAGGAATATTCCAATCGTTTGTGCCGATTCCTTTTAAAAATTAGAGCAATAAGGTTATGCTTATATAGGTTTATATCGCGCCGGCCCTCATTTGTTGTATTTGAAATGAAAATGAAAACTGTCAAGTACGTATCGTGATATGAATAGACAATTTTTGTTAGGCGTTCTCTTTGCTTTGGGAAATGTTGTATAATATGATGAAAGTATTTTCTACCATGTGTGAGTTATAGGTTATGTTACATGTCGTCCGGCGATTTCTCCGTGAATTCGGATACTGTTTTACAGATTGTCAGTCAAGAGTCGCAGTGTGGTCAGGAAATAATGAGGGAGTAAACATACATTTTATTATTTAGTTAATTATCCATTGTGTGATGTTTACACAAAGTTAAGTAAATGTATGATTCACATTATTACTTCCTTTTCAATGAGGGCCATGGATGAGGGGCATTGAATTTCTTTTTGCCGGTGGTTTAATGGTCAAATGGCACTTCTTGAATCCTACCTCATAAGATAAGTTATTAAAAGAAATGAATGGAACTTGGCAAGGAGTTAGTAGGAAAACCACACAAAAGGATTTCATAGCCATCCTCAGAATTTGAACCAATTCATCCATCGAGTCCAGGACAGCCTGGTATTGTCGTCATTCCACCTGCCACACAGTAAACTTCGCGAGACAAGCATTGTTACCTGACCACTGCTCGCTTTATTCTAACAAAAGGCACCTTGGTACCAGTGAACTAATACAACTCTCCGCCGGCCCTCAATATTTGAGTTGCTGCACAACACCTGATATTGTTGATTGCATAATGAGAACATGACCTTTGGATCTTTTGAGCATAGCTTAGGTACCCTCGTCTCACGTCATACAACCAACCGACAGCACTTGAACTCAATCTTGCCAATTAGCCAGGCTGATGCCTTTATTTTCAGAGATCTCACATTTCTGAAAAATGTATGATGTCAAGTTTCTACATTTCTGTAATACTGATATTAGGATTTTAATACTTCTAACACTCCCTTAGTAAAAATAAAAACCACACACACAACAGGAGACTTATATTAAATGCTTATGCTGTTTATGAGAAACGCCCATATTTCCAATCCTGCACATGTTTGAATTAGTTTCCGTGCATATTATTTTGAACCTGTTTATGCTAATTTTTAAATTTCAAAATGCTCCAAAATGCTATTTTTGAAAATGAAAGTGCTACAAAATCAATTTCAAAATGCTATTTTCTCGTATCTTTACCAATATTGCGGTTCTGGAAAAGGCTAAAATCAACAACATAGAATCATCCATAATAGGTCACCAATTTAGATGGATTGGTCATGTCCATCGGATGGATGATGTGAGATTACCTCGTCAAATGCTATATGGTGAGTTATGCTATGGCACCAGACCTCATGGTGGTCCTAAGAGGCGCTACAAGGACCAATTTAAGCAGACCCTGAAATTGACATGTCTTGATTCACAAACCTGGGACATACTGGCTGAAGACCGCTCAACTTGGCGCCGTACCATCTCGGATACTGTAAAGACGTTTGAAAGGGATCGACGCACACATGAAGAGGCCAAGCGTCAAGCTAGGAAACTTCGAGCAGCCCAACCACGTCGTCCTCCAGTAATACTATGTGACTTGTGTGGACGCTTGTTCCATGCCAGGATTGGACTCTTTAGTCACCGTAAACACATTCACAAACTGGACTGAAGGAAGAAGATTTATACTCGGATTCGAGTTAAAGCCGATGATGATCTATTGTAGTTTCCGAGATATGTAACTAAGCATTGCAAGCTACATTTTTCTATCGATTCACACGTCCCGGGTCCCTATGTCCTGAGGTTTGTACTGTTTTTTTTAGCTCCTTCAACCTACCCTCTTGCCAATCACTAACATCATTAACAGCACTGTACTCCCCGCACAGAGTTTTGTAAACCACATTGTAGCGCTTTGTGAATCTGTCGATCCATCCATTTGACGCCAAGAAGTTCTCCTATCGGCCACTTTGCGCATCCATCATCTCTCGTATCGTTTCTGTCGTCCGTGTTTTGTACAGTACACATTGCATTGTCAAGATTTTAATTACTTACTGTTCGTTGGTTTTACCACATCGTTCTTCTGTGTTAGTTGCAGTACTGTACAGTAAGTTGTTTTATGTACATTGTGTGTACTCAACAGTTGTGTGTGTTTTTTCAACATATCAGAAGTGAAACGTAAACATGTTACTCTTTCATCAAATGAAAAATTAGCAGTGCTACAAAGACTGGACATCGGGGAATCACTCCAAACAATGGCCAAGGAACTCAATGTAAGTATTAAGACAAGATTGGAGATGAAATCAGAAAGGCATTGAATAATGTACAGTGACGAAAGATGGTGAATCTCAAAACATTGAAAAAAGCCTAAAGTAGAACTGCTTGACAACGCAATGTGGATGTGGCTCCACCAAGAAAGAAGGAAAGGAACCCCGATATCTTGAGTTCAGATATTGTTTATTTTAAATTAGATCCGTATTTTTCTGTACTTTCTGATAATCCGACCTTTTTGCTTTCCGACTAAACCCTCAGTCCCAAAGGTGACTGATCACAGGGGTTGTACAGTGGTATAAATTGTAAACTGACGTGTCCTTATGAACAGCATATGATTCAATGGATGAATAAAATGAAATGGGAATGAACCATTCAGCTGAAAGGACAATACAAGACTAATATATAGTGTCTTTAATACTTTATATGTAAACTTCTTTTCAATAACTCCCTATACATTATTATCAGAAGAACTAATGTTAAGTATCAAAACAAGTAAATAAACACCTAATGAATAAACAATTTTCATGAGACTCAAGGAAAAGGACATAAAATGATAAACAGAACAAAGGATGTACAGATTCAATAAGTTGCAGACAATACCGTATTTGCTCGCGTATATCGAAAATATGTGTGAACATTTTCGGTGCGAGATATACGCGGGAAATGACCATATTCCCGATAAAACGCAAAATTTGCATTATCGAAACAAGGCAACTGGCATACGGTATTCGCCCTATTCATAGTCCGTGCTGCCAATCTCCGAGGTACTCTCGCGTGCATCATTTTGGTCATCATCCATACTGCTTCATCCTGACTTCCGTCCAATGCATTTGCGATGCACGTCTTCAAGAAGCTCTTCACAACAATGTCCGTCGACACCATTTATTTCTATTAGTTATGGTTATGCGACATTAAAAACCTATGAAAAAGACGTCATACGTAGATAAGGAATTTAGAGCGCAGACGCTTAGCCAAGCTTAGCGATTGATACGATCGATCATCTTCCATATCGATTCCTTGTTACATGCACGAGCGAGCTCGAACTTGCCGACCACGGCCGAAGACTAACGATATACTGCGTGCTATAACACTCACGCCGCATGTTTGCACGTTCTTGCACACGGCCGAGCTCTGATGCGACGCAATGCGTAAAAGACGAAATCATTGAGATTCGAGAAGACTGAACTGTGTTTCTCTGCGATGAAACAGTAGGCCTACTTGCACATACGAGCATGTTGGCGCGAGTGGTATAGCACACATTTTCTTTATCTTCGAAGCCAGAGGACCGGTAGGCCTACTGATGCCTACAAGGCAACTGCCGGACAACAATAAAGGAAACCTCTGCTGCCAAATCGAACGATAACACTGCGTATTGATGACTGTTGTGGCGCGCTAATCTCGCTAAGGTATTGCTTCGGGTAAGTTCCTGGACAATGACGACTGTTGTGGCGCGCTAAATCGAACTTGTTTCTACCTCAAGATTATTACGGTCATTTATATGACGGCATCAGAAATGAATGCGAGATATATGCGAGTACTTTTTTCCCCCCTGAAATTTCAAATAAAAAAACGGGGTGCGAGATATAAGCGAGCAAATACGGTAATTGCAGTGATTTAAAGTTTATAAAGTTCAGATCTATGTCACAGTGCTAAATTGGCGATCAGCCACCGATGAGGAGGGGGGTTTACTGTTACAACTAGAGTAACCCAGCCTATATGAGAATGACCATGTTATCGGCCAACATGATGACGTTGGCGTCTGTGAGTCGCTCCATGGCTGCCGACACTTCGCTCTCGCTGAAGGCTTCTCCGCATTCACTGTTGGCAAACTCCGTGACTCTGGTGAGAGTGAGGGACTGTATTCGAGACTCGCGGAACACTTTCGCCACGCTCGCCTTGTACAACTTGAACCTGCGGACAGATAATGCATCAGGGATGTGTTTATGATAACATCAAACTTCACTCAGAATTTTACAGAAAATTGAGAATTTGTAATCTTCAATCAGTAAAATGCCAATTCTCCAAAATACTGTATGACCTAAAATTTGCTGGTAGAACTACAGTACTACAACTCGCTCCAAATGGTACATTATAGGACCCCCTTTATCTTTCTAAATTTTTAGTTCCGAAATTGAAGGGGGGGGGGGGGTATTATAGATGCGAACTTTGCAAAAATCCATTATTTTGGGAAAGGGAGAGGGTATTATTTTGATGCTACGTAGTACGATATATTTAATAAAATAATTGGAAGTTTACATCTTTAATCAGCCCATTATGGGACTGCCATAACCTCACTTATCCACCACTATTCCTGTCTATCTACCAATAACTTTCACTACTATCCCTTGCTAAGCAAAAATCTTAGTATCAAAGAAATAGAATGGAATGGACATGGAAATGGAAACTTTATGTTTATTTGAACATAGGGAGGGAGAATGTATCAATTAGGGAATGAGTGATGATGCTGAACGATCACATCTCACTAACATTTAATAAACACAACCGAGTACGTATTATTCACATATTTCACATTCATATACCAATAACGTGTCCCACAAACTCCGACGGTTCTTTCAACAAATGAAATGTGTTTAAAATAAAACTAAGCAGACTGTCGCAAACACCTCTTAGAATCGCAATATAAAGAATACTAAACAAAAGAATGCAAGCAAGATATGAAACCATAACTTTCATTGCCAGAACTTTGCGCTTCTACTCTGCCAATAGTATGGCATCATCTATTGGATATCGGGTGAAGCCTGTTGGCTACACAAATCGATATTCGTAAATTTCCAAGAATGTTGTATTTTGACTCTCAATAATTAAGAAGGGGTACTATAATCTATTTCCAAGAAATTAGTATTTTGGCTCTCGAAAATTAAGGGGGGGGGGAGAACTATAGGTGAGGGGGTCCTATAGCCGAGTAAATAGGGTAGTTTCCTCTGAAGTAAAAAGAAAACTGTGGGATGGCAGGTAGAAAATAAGGAATAGAAAAGGCTATTAAGCAGTTCTTTCATCTTTTTGGATGGATTGTAGATTCGTTAGTATGTTGAAACTTTCTCATTTCCCTTGTTTAAAAGCAGCTATCAATAATGCCTTTAACTCTCTCAATTTATAAAACGTGGACGGCTATTTGAGATTTTAGCATATATTTCATCATCATTATCATCATCTTCTGCAGTTTCCAGCCCCTGGCTGGGTCTGCTTGCCTATCCATCGTTTTCTATCGTCCCACCACCTTTCACTCCTCACCTCTTTTCTGCACTCCTTTCTTCACACCCACAATCCACCTATCTCATGGTCTCTCGCCCTCCTGTCCGTACCAACTCATTCTCGACTTCTCTATGATCTCCTGTAAGGGATTCTCTTCCACAATCTCTCTCTCTCTCTCATTTCTTACTCCATCTCTTCTTGTTATTCCTAATCTGATTCTCTCAAATTTCATTTCGCAAGCCTGGATCCTGCTCACCTGTCTCTTCTTCATAACCCACGTTTCTGCTGCGTAGGTGATGATGATGATGATAATTGTTGTTTTAAGGGGCCTAACATCTAGGTTATCGGCCCCTGATGGTTTGGGTGATCGTGAAGATGAAAATGAAAAGCGAACTTAAAACTAAAACTAACTACTAACCTACATACTAGAAGAAGAAATGGAAAACTAAAGGAGAATAAGGCAAATAAAAGGACAGAAGGAAAAGAAATGCCCTCAACCCTCGGAGAAGGCGGATTGAGGGACTTGGAAGGAAGGAGAGCCATGAAAGGCATATAGGAAAGTGAAAGAGGAGAGGGTCCGCCCCAAGGTAAGGGACAAAAGAGGAAAACGGACCCAGCTCAGGAATCCCTCCGGGTCGCCAACACCCGAACTCACCAGCCGTGAGCCCCTGAGGGTGTAGCATTATCTAGGGTGCACCAAAAGTGGTGGGGCTACATACACCCTGCCTCCTTAAGAGCCTAGAGCACAAGGCAGGAGGTAAAAGGAAGAGAAAAAGAAGGCTGACCCCTCGCAGAAGGAGGGTATCAGAAAAGATGAGACAAGGGCCAATTAAGGCGGGAAAGGAAGAGACTCCCTAGGCCTCGGATACCCTAATACCGTCGGGGTCAGAAGAGAACAAGAGTTGACCAAGTGAGGTCGACAGGAAAGAAGACAGAGAGGAGCCCGGCACAGTAAGTGGAAGCAATGCCGGACTCAGCTGGGGCCCCGTGGTCGCCAACCCACGCCCACAAGATGTGAGCCCCTGGGGGGGTGGGGGGGTGGGGGGTGCGTAGGTGAGTATTGGCCTGAAAATCAGTATAGAGAAAAGCAAGACCATGGTGATGACAAGAGGGGAAAGACAAGGAAAGGGCACTTTGAAAATTGGAAGTCAGAGTTTGGAAATTGTGGACACGTTCAAATACCTAGGAAGTGAATTGATGCAAACTGGTAGGTTGGACATGGAGATTGGCAGGAGGGTACAGCAGAGCAATGCATTCTATCCAAGTGTAAGAAAACTTGTTTGGGATAAGGAAGTACCAAGGAAAAGCAAAGAAATAATGTGTAAAGTGTATGTACCCATATTAACTTATGCAGCTGAGACTTGGACCCTGACAAGCAGGCTAGAGAGTAGAATCCAATCCAGTGAAATGAAATTCCTAAGAAGTATGATAGGAAAGACAGAGTGAGGAATGAAGATGTTAGGAAGGAAGTTGGGATGAGAAAACTAAATGAGAGAATTGAGAAGAATAAACTAAGGTGGTTTGGACATGTAAAGAGGATGGAGGAAAATAGAATACCAAGACAGATGCTGGATGCAAAGTGCAAGGGTAAGAGAGCAAGGGGAAGACCTAGAACAAGGTGGATCGATTCAGTGAAGAACAGAGTGAGAAAAAGAAATCTGGACTGGGACAAGATCGTGGAAGAAGAATTGTGACAGGAAAGAGGAAAGTGGAGAAGTGCCATAAATACCCCGACCCAGCAAGAGCTGGATAAGGGGAAATGATGATGAGGTTACTATTGGGACATAAAACGTTCGATACAATACCCGTTTGCTCTTCTGGGGTATGTCCCTGCTCCATACCAGACCTCTCATGCTCTGCAGGAATCCATGGGCTTGCCTTCCTCTCTCACTGATCTCCTCGTCATTTCTACTTGAATACTTGAAACTATCCACCTTCTTTAGAACTTCTATATTTATATCTGTCGTTACTCTTCCCCTATTTCTCGTTGTCACCTTTGTTTCACACTTCTTTGCATTACATTTCAAACCATACGTGTGGGAAGGAAAAATACAAGGATATGGGATGAATTTTAGCATAAATAAGAGTGAGATGGTGATCACAACAAGGAAGAAGGAAAGAACCACAACGGGAATAACAATTGGTGGGGAACAGCTGAAGAAAGAGGAGAGTTTCAAGTATCTGGGAAGCCTGATACAAGAGAATGGAAGAAACGATAGAGAAATAAATAAGCGGGGGAGGCAGGCAGAAGCATTCCGGAGGAGTGTGAGAAGCATGTTATGGAGCAAGGATGTCCCTCAGAACAGCAAAAAGATCATATATCGGGCATACTATGTCCCTATCCTGACGTATGCCTCGGAGACCTGGGTTATGAAAGGAAGGGAGGAGAGCAAAATACAGGCCGGTGAGATGAGGTTCTTGAGAAGCAGTATTGGAGCTACAAAGATGGACAGAATAAGAAATGAGAGGACCAGAGAATTAATGGAGGAACCATTACAGGATGGTATAGAGAAATCTAGACTTAGATGGCATGGACATGTAAAACGAATGGAGGAGAAGAGGATACCCAGGAGGATACACGAAACGAAGTGGGAAGGAAAGAGACCGAGAGACAGGTGGCTGAAGGGGGTGGAAGAAAAAGTGACGAAGAGAGGAGAAGACTGGACAAGGGTGGAGGCTGAGAGATGGTGGGAAGACAGAAGACATTGGAGAGGCTTGTGTTCCAAACAGACCCGGCCAGTGGCTGGAAACTGTGCAAGATGATGATAATGACTGTTTTCATGTCTTAACCCATACATTCAACCTTCCTAGTACCTTGCATGCTACACAATGTCCTCACCTTTCTTCCGAGATGATAGCAGGAGCCGGAGGAGCGGCTGGAGCTGTGGGTTCAGCGCTTGGTGCTTCACTCTGCCCACTAGTGCTGGGGCCTGCAACATCATCCTCCGGCAATTCGTCCTCAGAGTCCCAGTCGTAGGGGTCATAGCCCTCCTCACCTGGCTTGGGGCGTGGCTCTTTGGACTACAAGAAGACAACAAGTTCCACATGTTTCAAGTCAAAATCAAGAATATTAGTAACAAAATCACTAAATCACTCCCACATTGTATTCTGTAGATCTCCATAATATCTTACATTTTCCATCAATTCACTTCCTAAATATTTGAAGTGCTCTACATCTCCAATTTTATCAATCCCTTTTCCTTCTTTCTTCCCTCTTGTCATTACCAATGTCTGACTTTTCTCTACACTGCTATTCATTTCCCATTTTTCAATATTTAGTCTACTTTTCACATTTTTTGGGAAAAAGTAGACTTATGAGATCTATCCGGGAAAATGTGTGTCTGTCCTCACTGTCTGTTTGTGTGTGTGTCCCCCCCTAACAACTCCTAAACGGCTGCAGCAATTGAAACCAAATTTGGTATGAGTAAAGATATTTGAAAATGATGTCAGTGTTACCAATTGCTGAAAAACCGCACTTGTAATTTGAGCTCCATGTAGCATATCTTGGAAGGTATGCATGGGAGCTATTCCAAAATTAGCACAAATATAGACAATAACATTTCAGTTTAATTTTCAGTAAGCCATACATGGCAGTGTTGCCAAAATGATTCTAAGCCTGCTGATAGGTCCATTTTCTAAATGCAAATAACTTCCACACTATCAACTGAATTTCAACCAAATTTCGTATGTACTATGTGTACATAAACAGATATGACTGAGCGTATTCTTAAGAGCCACCAAGGGTGCCAACTGTCAATAAATGTTCTCTCTATTCTGTTATCCAAATACCAATATATCAGAAAGTATGCAAGCCGACAGCTTCAAATTATGCACACGTATAGTACCTGACATTCTAGATTAATTTGGAGTATCTAACATACGTCAGTGTTACCAATATGATTCTTAAATATAAGGTGCATTCAAAAAGTAGCAAGCCGGAGGCATAAATACAGAAACCAGTACCTGTATGTTAGAAGTATTGGCCCTGGCTGTTGAGGCACTTGTCCCACTGTGACACAAGGCAGTGAATGGCTGTCTCATAAAATTCCCTGGGCTGCGATGGGAACCAGTTCCGCACATACAGCTGGAAGTTGGCGTCCGAGGTGAATCGTTGGCCTCACAGAGCCCTTTACAGGGGACCAAACATGGCATAATCACAGGGAAAGAGGTCTGGACTGTATGGAGGGTGGCCGAGAACCTCCCATTTGAATTTCTGCAGGAGTGCCGCGACTGTGTTGGCCGCATGAGGTCGTTCATTGTCGTGGAGCGACCACGGCTGCCATGGCGTTCACTGTCACTCGTCGGTCCTGGGTAATGAGTGCATCAACCAGCTGGACGTTGTCAACGGTTATGCAGGGGGGTGCCCCATACCGGGCATCATTGTCTAACGACACCCGTCCTTGTGCCACGCCTTGACCCTTGCAAGGGACATGCAGTGTTCGCCGTACACTTGTGACATTTGGCGATGAATGTCTGTTCCCCCTACTCCTTCCGCCGTCAGAAACCGAACAACACCTCTTTGCTCTTCGGTTGACGCCTCCATGTCACTGTTTGCAATGCGACTGGCAGCGTTGGACGATTGATGCTCGCTTTGTAGCGTCACGTGACGTGCACACGTGCCCTCTAGCGACGGGCTGTGACCTTCCACGCTCTTGTCGGAACCACACCTCGTTACACACGCCACGATTAGCCGATGTAGTCACCGGTTTGCGCATTCCAGCCTCCGGCTCGTTACTTTTTGAACGTACCTTATAGAGTAATATAACATTGGCTCGGAAATACTTGTAGAAGAAGATTCTTGCAAATATTTGGGCGTTCACGTAAGGAATGATATGAAATGGAGTAGTCATGTAGGATGTGTAGTTTCAAAAGCTTACAAATCCCTGCACTTTGTAATGAGGGTATTAAAAGGAAGTAGTACCTCTGCTAAAGAATTAGGCTATTTGTCACTTGTAAGACCTATTCTGGAATATGCCTCGGCGGTTTGGGATCCATATCAAGTAGGGCTCATCAATGAGTTGGAAATGGTACAAAGAAAGGCCGCTAGATTTGTGCTCAGTGACTTTAATCCCAGGAGCAGTGTGAGCCATATGTTAAAGAAACTTGGGTGGGAATCACTGGAGGCTAGGAGGATGAAGTCTAGACTCTGCGCTATGTACAACACGTATACAAATCAACCAGCATGGGGTGAGCTTAGCAAACGATTGGGAAAGCCCACTTACATGGGTAGGAGCGATCATCCTTTCAAAGTTGAGGGCCGACCACAGCGAACAAATTATGGTAAATATTCTTTTGTAAACCGTGCCATTGATAACTGGAACTCTCTACCTGCCGCAGTCTTAGAGCCTTTTCCCAAACATATAGGTGTGTTTAAGAAAAGACTGACTATTTGTGTAAATACTCCAGTTTAATTGTTGTATAATTGTTATTGAATTGTTATGTATAATTATTTATTTGTAATGTATATACAATTTGCCACCGGGGGACACACCCCCCATTGCAAATAAATGAATGAATGAATGCAACTTCTATAGTATCAATTGGATTTCCAACCAAATTTTGTATGTGCTAAGTGTAGCATAACAGATATGACTCTGCGTATTTTTAAGATCAACCAGGGCTGTCAACTGTTAATAAATGCTGTCTCTATTATTTTACACTAATGTCAATATATCACAAAGTATGCAAGTCAACAGCTCTAAACTTTGCACATGTATAGCACCTGACATTCTAGATTAATTTGGAGTAACTAATATACGTCAGTGCTTCCAAAATGATTCTAAGCCTGCTGATAGGTCCAATTTTAAAAAACCTGTAACTTCTATACTAACAAATGGATTTCATCCAAAATTGGCAAAACAAGAGATCATAATATTTCAGATTATTTCTGACCAACACAAACATGACATTGTTGCCAACATGATTTTAAGCGCGCTGATAGATCCAATGTCTAACTGCGTGTAACGTCCAAGCTATCCATTGGACTTCAACCAAATTTTGTATTCTGTACCTTAAAAGATGGAAATAAGAATATAAATTCAGTCACAGGAGCTGCCAACTATAGTGTTCTATTTGGCTACAGTATACCAGGTATATTTCGATATTACCAATTTAATTTCGTCATTATTCTAGATAGGCCCATATAGATTAATCATTGGCATGCATCTTAATTTTAAGAAAAGTAGGCTCTTTAGTTAGTCACGGAACTTCTTAATTAGGCACAATTCGTGTTGACAGACTGAAAAGCTTTCATTAATAGAATTAGACAACACTGAAAAATGGCTTCTCTCACTTCAATTTTCAAGTGAAGGAAACATTTCTGAACAGACGTCTGTTACATCACAGCAAAACAGAGTATACTGTACTTACCTTTTCTTTACGAGTTTTTTTCTTTCTCTTCTGTCGACCTTCACCTTCGCTGTCGTCCTCGGAAGCTGCGTCGGCGGTGCTGTCACCACGGCGCCGTTTCTTCTTTTCCTTCTCGAGTACCCTCTTGAAGTAGGCGAACTGGACCAACTCTATCGCAGCCTGCGCATCCTCCAGATCGACGGTGCGGGACAGTCGGGCTTTGGCGTGGGCCGTGGACAGTCGAATGAGTGTCTCTAACGTTCGGGCAGTTACGGGTTGGGTCTAAAGGAGAAGGAAAAAATTCATAAGAAATTAAATTATTAATTGTTTAAAAAAGGGTAGTATTAAGTAAGGACAATATGCTGGCAGTGGTGACACCAAACTACATTGCTACCAGACAACCTCATGGTACACTCAGCCTAGGAGTTATTGCTGATATTGGGGGCTGCGACATCGGTCATATACCCTGTGTACTGTATTTGTGTGTAAGGATATCTACCAAAACCAACGAACAGATTTCCCTGACAATTCCCCAATTTTTCCATGATAAATCAGAAAATTCCCTGAGTAACAGTAGGGGCCAATTTTTCTATTTTTTTCCAATTTCCAAATTTTTCATCCAGAAAAACTATTGTATTTGCGAGTGTTGAAAGTAGCTAGTCAATAGTAATGCTCTCAAAAATCATACGGTTACACATTTATATACAAATATCCAGTCTACATATGTAATTTGTGTGCTCTATGTTGCAAGAAATGAGAGCTTACTGATATATTTATTTATGCTGGTTTACAACAGGGTCTTAAATCCCAATAACAGTAAGCCTACAAATTTTTAAACAGTAATTCTAATACCGTATATACTCGAATACCACCCGCACATTTTTAAACAAAATCGGACGTGAAAATTTGGGGTGCGGGTCTTATTTGAGTCATCCTGATTTTAAAGATTTAAATTGCCCACCACGCGCGATATCGGGTGTTACGAGTATCCGCTAGATGGTGCTAGCCTTCTTCCGGCTATCACTTTGTTTTACCGTAAGCAGGCGGCGTCATACTTCCTCGCGCACGTTTTCCGAGTGTAAACATGAGTTGTACGAAGAGTTTGCGGTCGTTTAATGTGAGTGAGAAGCTGAAAGTTGTGAGGGAAGCTGAAGTTATTGGAAATCGTGCCCGGCAGGAAATACAGTGCACTCCCGATAATTCGCGTGTGGATAATTAGTTTTGCGGTTAATTCGCGGGTCTCCATGAGTATTTTTTAAATTGGGAATTCTCACAGCAACTAATCATCACGCTAAGTTAAGCAATCTCTGTCGTTTAAAAGAATTTTGATGCGACGCAATGCGTAAAGACGAAATCATTGAGACTAGGGAAGACTGAACTGCATTTCTCTGCGATGCAACAGTAGGCCTAATTGCGCAATCTTCGAAACTTACGCGCATGTTGCCGCGAGTGGTTTAGCACAGATTTCCTTTGTCTTTGAAGCCCAAACAATACAAGAGGAATGCACTTTCACTCGGAACCTACCCTCCCTTTCCCAACAGCCACGCTCCAAGGTCGCTGATCTGTGAGTTGTGAAGGGTGGATGTGCGGACAGCGTATTGTAAACAGCGATTATTGCGTAATGGCGCAAACGCGCACGACATCGAGAGCGTGTTTGTTCGATGCTCTTCATGCAGTCAACTAGTCGGGAGGAAAGTACCGCTACTCCGCTCGTACAAAAGCAAGCGCTTGCCGACTTTCGTAACGACGATATTTCGAACGGGCAAGTTAGACGTCGATAAAGACTATTATGATTTACTACAGAAAAGCAAAGAAGAAATAGCATGGCATTTGACTGTTGGTGAGGAAAACGGAAATCCAGTAGATTTCGAGTGCGGGAGTGATGCAACGGAAATCCCGAAATTTTCCCACAGTCAAGCTAGTGTCTCTAGTCACACTTATCTTTTATATAGAAAAACGAGATGAATTTTCGTTTTCATATAATATTTTCTTTGGAAATGTGCAATCGAAAAATAGAACAAACGATCTAAGAAACAAAAAGTAATGACGGCTTTTTTTTAATATATTAATGCAGGCATAATCCACATAGGCCTACCAGTAGCCTAGCATGTCGTATAAGACACTACAATCAGGAGTTAAAATTATCATTTCGCGTGTTCAAGCCTATTTCAATATTTTAACCAATAGTTTTGTTTTTCCTAGGCTTAACAAAAATAACTGCGGATAATTCGCGGAAGTTCGTGCATTAATTACCGCGAATTAACGATAGTGCACTGTATGATATTGACGAGTCATGTATTCGTGATTGAGCGGGATGACGTCTATGCTACAACCACTGGATGTCTGCGTGAACCGCCCGTTCAAAGCAGCCTTGAAACAGCTGTATACGGAGCAGATGGCGGCCGATAAGCACACACTGACTCCAACTGGTCGTATTCAGCGCCCGGAAGTTCAGCTGCTATGTTCGTGCATTTTGACGGCATGGAATCGTATCTCGGGAGATCTCATACGGAAGAGCTTCAAGAAATGTAGTATTTCGAATGCTATGGATGTCAGTGATGACGACATTTAGTGGGATGGTGATAAAAGTTCCGAAGTTGGTACTTCTGATGACGATGAATGAAGTGTTTGTGTACTTTTATTTGTATTTTTAATCGTTTGATGTGTGTTATTTTAGGACGACTTCAAAACTGTTGGAAACTATTTTGGATAAATGCTATTCTGTTTATTTAGTTACGATTGTACATAATTTTGAGTATTTTTTTTTTTTTTTAATTTTGTTCTTCAAAATCAGGGTGCGGGTCTTATTCGGGGGCGGGTCGTATTCGAGTAAATACGGTATTTTTCATACCTTAAATCTAATGTTAACATCTAATAATAATAATAATAATGTTATTGGTTTTACGTCCCTTTTAACTACACTAAATAATAATATTATTTATAGTTTAACTCTAATGCTGTTACATATTCTACCTTTTTATTAATTACACTCATGGCAATGGGGTCTTAAATAAATTCACAAACTTTTGGAGCTTTATTGTAACTACCGGTCCTGCAGAGTCTTTAAAGCGGTGAATGTTTATGTGACGTGGTGCATGTTTTTTTATTCCTAAAAGTTGTCCACGTTCTTGAGGATAGAAGTGAACATTGAAATTCAGCAACGATAAAAAATACGAGTTGTCTACCGTAGAATTTACAATTTTGTGCAAGATCTTGGAGTCATTTATTTTCCTACGATCTTCCAAAGCAATAATTTTTAGATTATTCGATAAAATTTTATAATGGGACCATATATGGGTAATTTACGCTCAGTCAGTATGAACATACATCTACAACAATCACTAAAATCAACTTTTCCCCCAACAAAATTTAAATGCTTAATTTCCAATTATTCAAGGTTGGACCTTGTAAAACTAAAATTCCTTAGTGTCATTAAAATACCCTGATAATTCCCTGAGTTTCCTAGGATTTAAAACGTCCCGAGTATTCCTGTTTTCCAGAGTAGTAGACACCCTGAGTGTGTAATTTCTGTGATAACCTGTGTTATTGTGATAGCGGTACTGGTGTTTGCATTTGTAAATTGGGGATAGGATTGGGAAGGAGGTGGCCATAGTCTTAAGTTAGGCACCATCCCAGCATTTGCTAGCAGAGGAAGTGGGGAAACCACGGAAAATACTCCCAGGATGGTCGAGGTGGGAATCAAACCTTCCTCTTCTCAGTTTTGCCTCACGAGTGTATCCCGTTCCAGCACTCACACCAGAATTAAAATTTCTTGGCACAGCCGGGAATCGAACCCAGACTTCAGGGCCAACATCCAAGAATGTTAAAGGCATAACTTGAGAAGATATGGGTTCGATTCCCACCCCAAGCCATCCTAGAAGTGGTTTATCATACTTTCACTCCAAGCTAATACTGTACTAGGATGGTACATAAGGCAGCAGTTGCCCACTATCCAATCCTAGTCTCAATTACAAATGCACACACTATTACAGCCATTACAGTGACACAGGTTATTACCGGGCTAAATGTTGCAAGTCCCTAAAAAACTCAACCACAACGACATAGCAATCAGTCTCTTGGTTGGCTGGCATGACAATGAACTGTTTTCTTGAAGACTATACTCATGTTTATATTCAAAAGATATTTCTCTTTGTTTCATTTAACTGGTCAGGACATTGTGGGCATACGATGTTGGCATCTCAAAGAACCCATTTGAATTGAATAGGCCGCGTTCATAAGGGCAAATTTAATCTCGGGAGTTTCCGCCAACAGAAAGTTCATCATTTTTCTACTAGAAAGCGCTATAGTGTTCTAGGAGCTTAGATACCTAACCTCCTTGTCTTTCATAGTGCTTCAAGGAACAACGAAAATTCGACATGCAAGCTACCCTTTGGGTGTCAAATAACAAAGCTTGCACCCGGCACCTGAGGCCATACGATATTATTATTATTGTGGGCATCAGCCTCATGTGCTTAGCTTGCGTGCATGGATTCTGTCTATTGCCAGTACTAGTGTATACTTTTGTAATTGGGACGAGGATTGGGAGAGATCAGTTTAACTATCTTGGGTGCATTATTTCAAGCAATAACAGGATACAGCATGAGATCAATAACCGAACCCAAAAAGCAACCTAGTTCTACCATCAAGTTCGGAACCTACTCTGGAACGAACAAGTCCCCTTGAGATCAAAACAGACGCTCTTTCAATCATACTTTACCCCCATAATAACATATGGCCTAGAAACCTGCACAACAACCAGACAGACAGCAAACTACAAGCTGCAGAAATGAAGTTTCTACGAACTATGGTCCAAAAAACTAGGAGGGATAGTGTAAGAAATGAAAAAATTAGGGAAGAAGCTGGAGTGTACCCAACTTTGAAAGAAAAAGTGACAAGGGCCCGTTTGAGATGGTTTGGCATGTCAAGCGAATGGACGAGGGAAGGATAGCAAAACCAAGACTACACACAGATGTGGTTGGTAGAAGTCCAGTAGGAAGACCAAGGAAAAGATGGCTAGACCAGGTGAAGGAGGACATAGGAACAAGGGGAGTTAGCTGGGATAGAATCCTGAAAGAAGAATGGTACATGGACAGATGCAAGTGGAGGGCTCGTAAACCACACCCGGGCAACTGGAGTAGAAGACAGATGATGATGATGATGATTGGGAGAGAAACATCTGTGACTGTAAGTTAGTCATCATCCAAGCATTTGTCAGGAATTGAAATCGAAAGTATTTAGGATATCATTTATCTTTCCATTTATCATTTATCTTTTAAAGAAGAACGAGACATAACTGCAAAAATAACAAATTTTACCAGGACAACAGGAATTATCAATCACGCCATAAAGCCATCACTTGTCCAAAGGCATACATGCTTACGTTTGTGTAACACATTAGTCAGACCAACCCTATGCTATGACAGCGAGGCATGGGCAATAAGATTTCCGGACATCTCCAGACTCACAGCACGCGTAATGACATTCATGCGCCGAATAGCAGGCTATACTAAATGGGATCATAAGAGAAATGAGGATGTGCTCAAGGAACTAAAAGTGAAACCAATAACTACATACATTTGTGACTACCAAGAGTAGTGATGTAAAATGTATAGGCATTTATAAGTCGGGGCAAATGTCCAGGATAAATGCCCGGGCAAATGCCCAAAACCCATAAATGCCCAGGCATTTTGGGCATTTACCTCTTTCAAAAACATATTCATAATGCAACACTTATATAAATATTGGTGTAGCCACATATGTATCTACATACAGTAAAACTTCTTTTATACGATTCACACTTATACGTTTTCTACACTTATACGATTTTTTTCTTGGTCCCGGCAAAATCCCTATACTTTCCATGTTAATTTATTTCCGATATACGTTTTACATTTATTCGTTTTTCACGCTTATACGATCATATCTTACGTCCCCGAGAGAAAAATGCGTCGTTTATACGTTTACAACGGTTTCCCTACCTAAAATCTCTAAAAATATTGGAGCCAGAAACTTATGACACGCACTGTACTGTCCCCGTTTACCCGGATAGTAGGCTGTCAGATATCCGCCCCCTCAATCGGATTGCCAACAATCAATCGCACCAGCTCAGCTACATCAATGAAAATGGCACTGACAGATACTACCGAGGTTTGAACACAGAAGTTACCAAGAAAAATTATTGTGGAACACACCAAAATAGACGGGGTTTCATACTTACTTTTACTTACCTCTTATAAATATCTCGGGGATTGGGTTGACAACAGGATCCTTAAAGTATGCTCTCACAATAACCTTCACCATGACATTTAAAAATGAACCAGACCGAAGACGAGAACTTTGAACTGTACAAAAGCTTTATTTTCAAATAAAGAGTATGATTTTCACAACTCAACAAAATAAACGTGGCTATCAGTAGCCTATGTCAATCTGACTACGTCCTCCTAAAGGACTTGCAAAGTTATCAAACAATATGTTAGCTCCCATGAGCTCAAAATAACGTAACATTTTATAACACATTTGGATTGGATGAGGAAGTCAGGGTACGACATATATAGAGCATTTGGTTTCTTTTAATAAACATAACACTATTATTAATAGGCACAAGGCCGGAGTATCGACCTCACCCGCTTGTAACCAGATGTCGAGCCAGCTGGTCTACTCCTCAACCTGGCTCACACCTGTCAAATGGGGCGCACTCGTCTCCCCACACTTGCGTAAGAATTCAGCTCCTTTTAAAGCTTTAAATGTCTACAAGACAACTCATACATATTGACGCAAATCATTCAAATGCTTAACTCACATCCCACTGGATTATTTTAACTATCCTTAAACTTGTTAAGTTATCATCCAAATGTTTAATAAGCATAGTTTAGAGTATCAAACACACTCTTAAATGTTTATAACAAAATCACATAAATTATTTATAACAATTAGAAATTGTTTATAATATTGTCGAAAATAATTACAAAAATTTTTAAACATGCCTTTAACATTACTTTCGTTCCACATTATTGTCAAAGATATTTACATTTATTATTTACAATATCAACATTTAAATTATTTAAATTATTAATTTAAGAAATACATTGAACCACATGTTTTATCCGGTTGGTAAATTCATAATCGTGTTTAATATAATCGACCAATGAAGGTTAGTTATACATGTAAATGTCACAATCTGGTTTAATAAAGGTTGTAATAATTTTAATTATTTGTGACGGTAATCTTCATTCAAAATCTTATCTCAAATTCTTTCAAAACTCTTGTTAATTATAACAGTAAATTCACTTGATTAATTTTCAACGAACTATGACAATACACTCTAGCGGAAAATACTTCGCTTACAAAATAATGCACAAACTGCATTCAAAATAGCCCAAAATTCATCATATATTAATCTATATGGCATTAAAACTTCCACCGAACTTACAAAACTTCCACAAATAATTCTTTATCATTATTAATTACAGTGGGAATCTCCTTCATTTATTTAAGGGCATTATACATCAGCGACTTTCAACATGTCCGCTGCACTATCGATTATACATTCATAGTTCCACTTAAAAATTCTTATATCAATAATTGTTTCAAAACTGTTGTCATTTAAACTTCGTGGATTTCATTCATGAATCGAAATGAAATAAAAATTTGCCAATCACAAACAAATTTAATAGTGAATACGCTTATATACGCCTGTCTGGTCTATCAAAATTTAAGATTAACATCTTCAAAGAATTGTAGTATAAAAATACTATCATCAAACAAAGTGCGACTAACTGCAAAATAGTCGAATAGAATCCAATTAGACTGGGGAATGCAAACATCATTATATAAATCTCTATATGAGAAAAAACCTAACACAAGTTTCACGAATTTAATGCATTCAATAATTCATAATTAATGTTCATCTTTCACAAAATTGCCTGTGATGCAATGGTCGTTCATGACTGACGATAAATGTCTGTGTTGCAATCAATTCAAATAACGACTAGTATTTCCAAGATCGTCGACAACGTACTGGATTTTAACGCTCTAAAATCATTTAAATGTTCTTCCTTCTTGATGATGACAGAAAATTGGTCAAAGTAATTAAACTGGGGTAGAATTACTTTAATAAAGTGACACGCTGTCTGAATTTAAATCTGCCATAATAATCATTAACTTACAGTCAAATCGTGACTACAAAATAAGCAAATTACTGAAAAATCTAAATATCAGTCTCAACTGATTCAAAATCATTTAACTATGCCCATGACATAACAATGTCTTAATAAAACGTTGAAAAAGGCATAACTCATCAAGGTGTACTGAGAATAGGAATCTCAAACAAGAATATCGGGCAAAAATACATGAGGACAAAAATATGGGAAAAATGGTTGCTCAAATATTGCTAAGAAACTCAAATACAATAAACGTTCACGACTACCTTATCTGCCGATTGACGTTCCAGAGGAAAATTCCCCAAAGAAGACTGTTGATGGATCCATTTCACCAAGTTAAAGCTGAGCTCCATCCTCGAAACCAGAAACAGCACCATCGGAGAATCGAACTGCTTCACGAAGACGAACGACATCCTTCCGGCAATAATCTTCTTTGTGAGTCGGGACAACCCTGACCTCTCTTGAAAAATCCCTGAAGTTCCAGTTGAAAATCGCCATGAAGTTTTTGTATAAATTTCCGAAGAAATATTCATATTCAGAAAGTATGAAATCATTTCTATTGCTGTTTGATAGTATTCAGCCTTTAATCACGAAACATGGGTGTAGATGTTTATTCACCACATGTTCGCTTGTGTGGAATAGCAATTAGCGAAGTTCCATGCTGCTATCTTACTCCGTTGAAATATGTCCCAATTGCATTAAGTCCTTTAGCCTTCCATCTGCTCTTCGGTAATAGTATTAGAAGAACAAACTGCCATATTAGACTGCTCCATAATACTGTAGCGTTGTGTCACAAAAGCAATCTGAAGTCTCCCTATTTCACTAGCCCTGTCAGCCGTAGCGTAGAGTCTGGCTATACAAAGTGTTTCTCCTGTGGCGAGAAAATCACTTTTGTCAGTCGTCTAATATTGTCAATAACTTCCAAAATATTTCCTCGAAATTGTTCAGCTTTTCTACAGTCCTTACTGTAGCAATGCACAAGAGAATTAGCTTATTGGCGACCGCTAACTGTTCACAGCTAATCTTGTAGAAGCGTTATAAGTGTCGTTTCAACTTCACCTAGATTTACTTCACAGTAAACCTGCACTGCTTGTATGTTCGACTCTCGTTTAATGCAGTGGCTTCGCCACGCGTTACAAAGACGACTTTTTCACTAATAATCTCACTCGACGTTTCACTGAAATGACTATTTGAGATCTGACGATTGAATATCAGACGATTTATAATCTGAGAGAATGAGGCTCCTCTCTTCTGCGCAAGGCCTTTTATGAACTTCATGAGGGGCGTATCTATCCCTTCCATCGCGTGTTACTGCGTCATCGCTAGAAGTTCCAACTTCGTCAATACATGACGGATTTTCATAATTCAAAAACTGAAAATTAATTTCACCAAAATTCCAGAACAATGCCTCTACTGCAAATGGAATTCCACAATTCTGCATTCCAAAAAGTAATAAAAATACCATAGTTTCAGCAATCTCCGTCTTCCTTCAGACTATCGTTCATTGGTTTGAGCCTCCCCTCCAATAGCATAATTTCTTCCTCAGCAGAATTCCACGTTTCCTGCGACTGCGTCGTACATCTTGGATCCTTCTCGAATAAATGCTGACGTCACTGAGAATCTCAGCTCAAGTAGCCTGCTGGCATAACGTCTGCGTCATCCGTGCTTACGTCATGACTACCCACGTCATAACTATGACAGCCATAACTTTCGCTATAATTTCCAAAATAGCCACCGTGGTCTCTATATAATTCAATTACGGGGGCAGTACGTTTCTCGGAAACCATCCCTCGCGCGGCCCTATGTTGTGGCGAGAGCGACCTTGAAGTTGCGTGTGTTGCGAAATACAACATCACTTGCTGCAGTCATTGTTCTGCCTTGTACGGTGCTTCAGTTGTGGTTAACCTTGATAGCAGTGAACATGGATGAAAGGAAGAGGAAGTGCATTACGATTGCTGTTGTTCACTTCTTAACGGGAGCCATCGCTCGCCGCTCGCCCGCGCCTGTCTCCCGCCAGGCACTTTACCGTAATGCGTAGCTCGCGCGGCCTATAGCCTATACTGTAGTTCACAGCTGGTGCTGAAAATGTTCGCCACTCACTGCTACACATCGCTGGCACCTCTTTATGAAATTGTCATTTACGTTCTGAAGTTCCTCACCACCGATTAACTGTATTTCAACTGTAATATAGTCTTTAAGCTCATTTTCGCGAAAGATTTCCTGTACTTTATGGAGGTATTTACACACGTTCACGTAATGAAAATCGCATTGGAACATCACACTGAGCACTAAAGACGTGAACAATTGAATAAACTGAACCCCACACTGCTAAAGCACACTGCAAAGGAGGGAAACTTGTGGCGCGAAGAAGCGCATTACGGCCAAGTGCTTGACGGGGGACCGCTCGCGCCCGTTTTTATTTAGCGACTTTCATTTACGCGTTTTTCACGCTTATACGTTTTTTTCATTTGGTCCCTTGAAAATCGTAAAAGTGAAGTTTTACTGTATATGTATTCTATATATTTATCCATAAAAACAGGAGTTGAGGCCAAAATAGGCTGCGAAAGTTGTTGTAGGAATTCACTGAAAGTACTTGATTTTGATTCTGAGGCTGAGCTTGTGCTTAGTACTGCAGATTTGTTGAAATCATCCACTTAAATTAGTAAAGGTTCATAAGGGGATTTTCTTTCGAAAAGGTTTTTCAACCACTGTAATTGTACCTAATTGAAGCACTTTTTTTTTAAAGATCCTGAGCGCACTTAAAACACTTCTTTATGTGCTTTTCCATTTTGTTACAATGTGAATGTTAATACAATATTTACAAGATACTCCTTTCCCTTTCAAATTAAAAAAAGTTCCAAATACCGGAAGTCCTTTTTTCCTAAGCATTTTGTAATGATTTAATCTAACACTTAAAAATATAAATAGCCTAAGAAAGAAGTAAGGTTATCTCAGACTCAACCACTCAACAGACAGCTCTACTTCACAACTACCTGGGCTGGGCTGCTGGTGGTAGAATGCCTCGCCAATCTCAAGATCACAACCACTCTACCCCCATTCCAAGATCATAGCACAATGGCTGCACAGGGCCTAGCCCATCCACCCTCCTCCCTAAGCCACTATTCACACCATAATCTAACTCCTACCTAATTTTCCTAAATATAAATGAGTAAACCTGCAGGCCTAACTCAGTAATGTATGCATATACCGTTCTCCGTCAGGAAAGTTTCCTTTATTTATAGATAAATTAGAATTGTTACTCAATAACATGAGCAAAGTAAATTTCGATATAATAATTTGTGGGGATGTAAATGTGGATTTCATAAAATTTGATAGAAATTGTGAATTATTAACACAGTTACTAATTTCCTATGGACTGAAACCTACAGTAAATACCCCAACAAGAATAACAAAATTTAGTAAAACCACTCCTGATCAAATTTTTATAAATACAGATAAATATCACCATTCAATAGAAGTTTATTGTCCGGGTTTTAGTGACCACCATGGACAAATACTGAGTTTTGAAGTATCCGAAACAATCAATAATAATGATAATGGAGTAAAATCAAAGTGCAGGTCATTCACTGAATCAAATGTTACATATTTCAATGACTTATTAAATAAGGAAACATGGTCAGAAATTTATGAACTAGAAAATGTAAATGATAAATTTAATGCATTTAACAGTACCCTAAAACACTATTTTGAAATAGCATTCCCCTTTAAATGAAGAACTGTTCAAAATAACAAAACTAGCAATTGGATAACAACAGGGATTATAAATTCATGTCAAAGAAAGAAATTTCTACACAAATTATATAAACAATACCACACAACACCTGAATTCAATTTATACTACAAAAAATACACTAGCATATTAAATAAGGTAATAAGACTAGCAAAGAAAATCTATAATGATAATTTTATTTCCCAATCATCTAATAAAAACAGGGCTATGTGGTCCGTGATAAAGAAAGAAACTGGAAAATCTGCTAAAATACAAAGGAACATTACACTGACCAGAAATAATAAAGTGATTAATAATCCAGAGGAAATAGCAAACACTTTTAATGACTATTTTCTGGAAATTCCACAAAAATTATTAAAAGAAATCACAGGTAAATACACTAAATTCTAATAATAAAATAAATATATGCAGTGATTATTTATAAATCATGTCACAAGTGAAGAGGTAAGAATAGTAATAAAAGAGCTAAATAATAAATTCTGTGCTGGCATTGATGTCATCCCTGATGCAATTTTAAAGAAATGTGCAGAAAATATAATAAATCCACTAACACACTTAATAAACAGTTCAATTCTCTCAGGAAATTACCCCGATATTTTGAAGTTATCAAAAGTAATTCCAGTGCACAAAAACGGTTCAAAAGATGAATTAGATAACTATTGTCCTATTGCCTTACCAACTGCTATTACAAAAATTGTGGAAAAAATTATGTATAAGAGACTGGTAAGTTTCATAGAAAAAAATAAAATATTATCAAACTCACAACATGGATTCAGAACGGAAAAATCTACACAGACAGCAATTTACGAATGTATTAATAGTATACTGAAATTAATTGACAATAAGGAACATGTAACTGGCCTATTCTTGGATTTATCGAAAGTATTTGATGTTGTTGACCATAAAATCCTCCTTACCAAACTAAATCAATATGGTATTAGAGGTCTAGCTAATAAATGGATCGAGTCTTACTTAACAAGGCGTAAACAAATAGTAAGCTTGAGACACAAGGATGATGGAACCAAATTACTTAATGAAACATTGTCCAATGAGGGAATTATTGAATTTGGAGTACCCCAGGGATCAGTTTTGGGCCCACTACTCTTTCTTCTATATATCAATGATATAACACAGAACGTTCATTCACATAAGGAAATTTTGTTTGCGGACGATACAACACTCGTGATAAAAGGTGAAACTAAACAGTTCATACAGCAGTCTGCTGACTCCGTTACAGGAGAGTTAACCAAATGGTCACAAGATAATCCGCCTCATGATAAACTATAAAAAAAAACATTATGTCTAAATTTCCACACTATACAGAATAGGAATCCTGCGAAACCCAATATAACATTAAATGGTCATCAAATAGAAAATAAATCAGAAACAAAGTTTTTAGGACTATGGATACAACAAGACTTGAAATGGAATAAACATATACAATATCTGAATACTAAACTGAACTCGATGTGCTTTGCGTTACGTATTTTGAAAACCTGCACTAGCATGCACACATTAAGAAATACTTATTTTGCTTATTTCCATTCATACTTAAGATATGGGATCATATTTTGGGGTATGTCGCCAGATGTACTAAGCACGTTTAGTATACAAAAGAGGGCGATTAGAATTATGGCAAATGTAAACTCTCGAGAAACATGTAGACCTCTGTTTAAAGATTTAAACATTCTCCCACTGCCCTGCATATATATCTTTGAAAGTATTATGTTTTTTAAAAAGAATTTAATGAATAAAGATGTTTTTCTTAAAACAAACAATGATGTTCATAGGCATAACACAAGACAAAATAAAAAATAAATAAAAAAACACACACACACACGCACACGTGCACACACACAAGCATATATCAAAAAGGAACTTTTCACATTGGAGTGAAATTATACAATAAACTACCCCAGTATATAAAACTGGCCCCAAAAATAAAAACCTTTGATAGAATGTTGAAAGCTTATCTGCAGTGCCATTGTTTTTACTCAGTAGTTGAATATCTTAGCATATAAAAAAGGAAGCTTGTAGTTTAACGTGACCATTAATCTCGCGATCATAAGCCACGGGACCTCCGTTTTACGTGGAATCCGAACCACGGGACATGGCATTTCACTTCGAAAATCTCACATGCATTGACCGGGAATCGAACCCGGTCCACCTTGGTGAGAGGCATACAGCTTGACCGCTGCGCCACCACGCCCCCTCTTAGCATATAGGAGCGATGAAATCTATAATTATATTTTACTTTTTAAATTTAATTGTAATACCTAGCTGTATGTTGTTGTATTTATAGAATTAAGTTTTCATATTATGATAATAGAGTGAGGTGTAAATAGTTGTGCGATAAGATTGTATCTATTAAGATTTGCTATTATAATAAGTTAAATACAGTAAAACTCTGTTAAGAAGTTTTTGAAGGGACCATTAAAAAAAAACTTCTTAACAGGGAAACATCTTAGAAGGGTAGCGGCCTGAAATGCATGAGAAACGCACACATTTTTGTTGTTTATGAAGGCTCCTACAATATACTGTACATAGTCCTATATAAAAGCCAGAAAAAGAGAAGCCCCAATATTAAAATCTGACTATCACACCAGAGATAAAGAGAAATTAATTGGCATAACCCTCACAATTCACATTAAATGAGGCCACTGTTTGGGATGAGCAGGGCAGTGGTCCATAAACACCACAATCTTCCTGTTTTGGCTCCCCATTTTGGCATCTAGTGCTTGAATGTACTCTTCAAATAGGGAGCTTGTCATCCATGCTGATTTATTGCTTCTGTAAGTACATGGCAAAGTTCTGACGTTTTTGAAACACCGGGGCTTTCTTGATTTTCCTATGATCAGTAGTGGCAGCTTTTCCGTCCCATCCATATTCGCACCAACTAGCACCGTAGCTCGCACTTTACTTGATTTGCCTCCTAGGCAAGATTCTCCCTTCAAAACCAAAGATTTATCCGGAACAACCTGATAAAAAAGTCCGAATTCGTCAACATTAAAAACGTCACAATGTTTGTAATTACTGATTTTTGCCGGCTGCAGTGTTTCCTTCCACGCTTCCGTTTCCTCTGTACTTACACTCGCAGCTTCGCCACTAATAGTCTTGTTAACTATGTCAGCCCGATTTTTAAAGCGATCCAGCCACCCATTCGACCCAGGAAAAGGCACTTGTAATCGACACGCGATTTCTTCGGCTTTCTCCTTCACGATAATCCTGCTCAAAGGAATGTTTAAACATCCCTGCTGTTTAAACCACACGAGCAGAGCTTGTTCTACGTCTGCGTATTTCCCGCTTTTAATCTTGTTGCAGCTTGCCGAAGTATTCCCGGCAGAAGCCAAGATCCTTTCTTTCTTTGCTATGATGCCGTTCAAAGTAGACGGCGGCATTCCGAGCTCCTTTGCAAGAGCAACACGTGAAAGAGTAGACGACTCTACTTTTCTTATAATGTCCACTTTATCTTTAGAAAGTGCTTTTCTTTTGATGCCTTTCATCTGAGATCCACTCATTTTCACAATGATTTGAAAACTTTACTTCACTGACGACGCAATTCTCGTTATCTCAATAATGTTATGCTACGTCTGGCAATGCTTGGCTAACAAGTTAGATCACACAGAACAGCGATAAAAGCCACGAACAATGAATATAGGAGGCCACGAATGTAAGCATGATGCTGTATATTGTAGTCGGTCTTGGGCGGGTGTCGTCATAGCGTGACGTCATTTAGCCTTGAAATGCTCGCCTGGTCAGTGACCCGCGAACACTCGGAACGGCTGTATTCTTTCATTCGGAACACCGGGCCCAGTCAGAGACCCGCGAACACTTGGAACTACTGTATTCTTTCATTCGGAACACCGGATGTATCTTCCGCGGAGATTGGAGAGTTTTGATTCTAAGCCAGTTGCCTCTCAGTGAACTTCTTATACTCAAAGGGAATACAAAATCTGAACTATTTAACCGGGAAAACCTCTTATGCACGAACACTTTATACGGGAAAAATATACATGTATCTTATGGGACGAATCACGGGACCGAGAATATCGGACGTCTTAAGGGGAAAAACGTTTTATGCGGGAACTTCTTAACCGAGTTTTACTGTAGTTATAATAGTAGTAATATATACCTGTTAGTTCTTTTATTTTATAGATGTAAATTCTGACGTGTCCTATATCAAAAATGTATTGAATGCATGTATTTGATCAAATGGAATTAATAAAAATCTATCTATCTATCTATCTATCTATAATACAATGTTTTATTCAAACCAGATATACATAATTCCCATTTAGATGTTATTGACAACACTGACACAGGATAATTAAATTATTATTAGCAATATTCAGGAATTACTAGTTTATCCATGAAATGTACCTTTGATTAATGGTCTTTATTATGTTTTAGATGCTCTAGTAACAATCACAAATAGTAAAAAGTAAAAAAAAAAAGAAGTTTTCTTAAATGCCCAGATTTTGGGCGCTTAAAACTGCTTTGGGCAAATGTCCATTTATAGATGTCATGCCCACTGGGCATTTGCCCGGCCCACATCACTAACCAAGAGTACTGGAAACATCACCTGGAAGATTTCCAAAGGAGATCCTTCGCTACCAGCCACAGGGAAATAGATCGATAGGACGTCTGATGAAGAGATGGGAGGGAAAGTGCAAGACTGTAACGGGACATTTGGCCCAATACTTGGAAGGAAGATGATTATGATGATGAAATCGAAAGGTAGGATTCAAACCCATCTCTTCTCAGTTGTCCTCACGAGGCTGAGTGTACCCTGTTCCAACACACACACCAGGATTGAAATACTCTATAAGTAAGGTGGGAATCAAACCCAGGTTGTCTGGAAGGGGAGCAGTACTACCAAGGCAGAAGTGCAGGACAGAGTCAAGCCAGGTTCAATTAAATGTGAAATACATTTCTCCTCACCCTTGCAACATCCGACTCCACGGTGTCTTGAGAACGAAGCCGCGAGTATTCCTCGGATATAGTTTCAGATGCTTCCTCGGTCAAAAGAGGCTTCATACACTTAGCGATGTGGATGTACTTCCGCATGAACTTTATACTGACGATCTTATCACTGAAACAGATAATAAAATTCGTAAAAAATGCCAACTTGAAGAAAAAATGCAGGTTTTTATTTCCCTTGAAAAAATTCCCATCTGACATTTCTACAGTAAGTGTACAATCTGGCTTTGGTGCCATAGTTGGTAGCACGCTGAGCTTCTATGCCCAAGATCGCAGGTTCAAACCCAGCCGAAGTCGTTGGATTTTTTAAGAGCGTTAAAAATCCCTCAGTACGCCTTCCTTCGGAGGGAAAGTAAAGCTGGAGGGCCCATGTCATAGATTTATGGCATGTAAAAGAACCTTCCACTAACTACAATTGTGTGAAGCTAAATTTGAGGTTACATTTGATTAACGCTCTATAAGCTCCAACGTTCTTCATCAGGTGCTGGTTGCAGTGGCATCTAGTAGCCAAGTTCACAGCTAGGTGTTGCTGATGGTAGCATTTGGCAGCAAAAGTAGGAGCTACTTGAAATTGATCATCAGCAGTCCTCACCTGAATTACAGATAACACACACTAATACAGCTATCACAATTAACACCGGTTATCAGACAGATTCTACACACACCCAAAGTACACGGGGCTACAAGACCGCGTTGTCGCAGCCCCTAAACTGAGGAACCAATCAACCTAGGTGTACAACCAGGTAGTTGTTCCTTCAATCAGAGGCTAAGGACATCTTTGGTCATCCATCTCATGTGAGAAAGTATGGTATTTGATAACCAATGTTATTGTGATGGCTGGTATAATTGTATTTATAATGTCAGGATTGGAGAAACAGCCCTGGGGATTTTAACTAAGGTACTATCCTGGCATTTGCCAGGAGTGGGAACATTGGCACCCCTGGTTTCATTGTCCATGATTTGAGACAACACTGTTACTCTTCCTCCAAAGCAACAATGGCTTACAACGACTTCCAAATTGGCCTGTATGTTCCACTGAAGCCATAAGTTGTCATTATAAAGATTACTGGCTCGGATATCACTGATAATGGCTGCAGAAAGACTATACATACGTTCGTGCCCGGGTGTTTCCATGAAGCAGAGCATCATATTTCTCAAAGACTGGGGTCTTCGTATCATCATCATCTTCAACGTCAGGGTTCTGGGTCGCCAACATGTCTACAGCAGACCCCATCGGCAAAGCTTCACCTTCCTGTTCCCCTGGATTCCTGTGGGACATACATTGTTTGTTTCAGGATGGACTAATAACTATACAGATAGTAATACAACATTTTACTCTACACAGCATTTTACACAATTTTGAGATTTCACTCCAGCTCTCCTCTGGAAGAGTCAGTAGCCGCTGGGAGTGCGAGACCAGCTTGCTGTTGCCAACCCGTGCTCTCCAAACAAATCGTGAAACCTTTCAGTGTAGGTGATAAGTAATTTATTACAGTTAAACCTCGATAGAACAATATTCATGGGACCATGAAAATGCTATTTCCGTATTTACTCGGCTATAAGGTCCCCTCGCTTATAGTACTCCCCCTTGATTTTCGAGAGCCAAAATAAAAAATTCTTGGAAATCGCTTATAGTACCCCCTCCTTAATTATTGAGAGTCAAAACACAACATTCTTGGAAATTGACAAATTCTTTAAAAAAATTATAATTACAACTGAAATTTATTCACTTTTATGACAAAAATATTTCTTCTTCTTACAGTATGTTAGCCTAGTTTGTTATTCGGACGATATTACCGCCATTTTGTGTACCGCGTACGCGATTGGGCAGGATATCGAATTGTGTAGCCAATGGGCTTCACCCGATATCCAATAGAAGATGCCACACTATTGGCCGAGTAGAAGCGCCATCCGCCAATGAAAGTTATGGTTTCATCTTGCCTGCATTCTTCTGTTTAGTCAGTATTATTTATGTTGCGATTCGATTGTGTTTACGACAGTCTTAACTTTATTTTAAACACATTTCATTTGTTGCAATAACCGTCGGCGTTTGTGTGTGTGAAACGTTATGGGTATATGAAAGTGAAATATGTGAATAATACCTGCTCAGTTGTGTTTACAAATGTTAGTGAGAAGTGATCCTGCATTCCCTAATTGATGCATTCTCCCACCCTATGTTCAAATAAAAATAAAGTTTGCATTTCTATGTCTGATACTTTGTCGTCATAACATTTCAGCAGAAGGTACAGAATCAACTTATAAATTAAAGGAAGGTAAAATAAAAATTATGTACACAAGCTTCTTACATTTTTTAAGTATCGGGGATTTGTTGATCATCTGATTACCAATGGTGTCAACTTATGTGTCCGCGACGCGTTGCTGCAGAGAAGAACCGTTAGGCGTACAGTAGAACCCTGTTTTAACGAAGATTTTCGTAAGTCCCAGCCAAATCGCCATAAGCTCAGTGTTATTTAAAACTCCTTCTAACGAACCCCGATATAAGGAAAAGTCCGCTTCTAAGGAATATATTTCACATAAATTACGATCGCGCATCCCGTTGTAACGATTATGTCGGTAAGATACTTTTTTCTAAACTTGTTTTGAATGTAAATTAACTTCTGTTTTGACGTAATCTCAGTCCGAAGTTGACGCGCTAAACGAAATCGCTCCTTTAGCAATGTATAGAACCGTGATAAATTGGCGCGGCCGCTGGAAATCACTGTTACCGGCAAGCAGCAGTCACTATCACGCTAGACGCTGTTGGTTAGTTATGTCCATTGAACTGTAGGTAGTACTGGAATGACGGCTGTATGGGAACGAAGTGCAGTTTACCTTGAGACTAGCTATACAGCCTACAGGCATGACTGACGTAGGGCCTACGCGTAAATGCCGCGAGACTCTGGTAACTTCACAAAATATAAATAGTTAGGCCAAAGGTCTCTTGCAAACTTCACGTGATTAAGGTGAAAGATTAAAAGCAATAAGAAACTGAAAATGTTTATGGATATTCTACAAAATGAAAATGTATTCTAGAAAAAATTACGGAATAAGTAGAAAGTCGTGCCTTCCATGGCTTACGCTGCCTGAACCGTCATTGATAGACCCCAAGTATATGCGTACGAAGTAGAGCTGTTCAAGCTCTACAAAACTGTCCGCGAACGCATATACTTATCTCCAACCGTTAGGGAGTTAGGACAGTTTTAGTCGGGTAATGTCTACAGTGACGTCAGCTGCCTTAACCTATAGCCGCAGCGCTCTTACACCGGCTAGGCACTTCTGTCCCGCTGCTCCAATCGCTGCTTAGGAATCACGCGGACGCGACGGGTGTGGACTGAAGGCTCATTCTCTGTTTTTGTTCCTGTGTTGTTGGAAGTTGTGCTACGAGTTTTTTGTGTCTGTGATAAGAGTTGTACTGCGAGTTACGGTGGACCACATTCATTATGGCTGCAAAACGTAAGAAGCTGACTCTTCAGAAAAAGATAGACATCATCAGGGATGTTGAAAGGGATAGCCAAGTACCTCTGTCTCAGATGGCAAAAAAATATGACTTGGCACCCTCTACGCTGTTTGGCATCATGAAACAGAAGGGAGCTATTCTGACTGCGGAAGTTAAGTGCGGTTCTGGGGCAAAAATACGGAAGAATATTCGTTCTTCGCCGTACGAGGAACTTGAAAACATTTTAATGAAATGGTTCGAGGGAAAAAGGAGTGAGAACGCTCCAATTGACGGGAACATACTTAAACAAAAAGCTCAAGAAATCGCACTTAAGCTGGGTTTGGTCGATTTCCATGCTTCTAATGGCTGGTTTGATCGCTTCAAAAAACGGCACAATCTTTCGTTCCGAAACATGTGCGGCGAGAGTGCGGAAGTTAATGACGATACAGTTGTATACTGGAAAGAGAAAACGTTGCCTCGACTTCTTGAAGGATATGATGCTAAGGATATTTTTAACGCCGATGAAACAGGAGTGTTTTACAACTTGCTCCCGTCCAAAACATACGCTGTTCGCGGAGAAAAATGCCACGGAGGCAAAAAAAAAAAGTAAAGAAGGACTGACTGCGTTGTTATGTGTTAACAGCAACGGGAGTGAAAAATTACCCCCACTAATAATTGGAAAATTTAAGAATCCAAGATGTTTCAAGAACATCCGTACACTCCCTTGTAAATATGATTTTAACAAAAGTGCATGGATGACATCGGGAGATATTTCGAAAATTTTTACAAAGCTTGGATGCCAAGATGGGATCGGCAGGAAGGAAAATAGTGCTGGTGATAGACAGATGTCCAGATCATCCTTCAGATACGTCTTTCCTGCGGAATATGAAAGTGGTTTTCTTTCCTCCTAACTGCACCAGTCACCTGCAGCCTTTGAACCTTGGGATTATTCATTCTGTGAAAGTGAAGTACAGGAAGGCCCTGGTTCAAAGAGCTGTTTCTTTCCTCGAAAGAAATGAGGTAATGAAATTGCATATGTTTGTAGCAGCATGGCAACTAGTCACAACAACCACTATTCAAAACTGCTTTGGCCATGCAGGTTTTGGTGCTATTTCAGAAGTTTTTAATGAAGAAGACGCTACTGATGACATTGGGGAAGATTGGGGGGTTGTATCAAAGGATTCTACTGTCACAACACTTGAAGAATTTGTTACTTGTGATGTTGAAATCCTAACCTCACTACCACAGATGGATGTTGGAGACCTTTGTGATGATGCAAAAAGGCAAAGTACTGAAGAGGAAGACGAAGAAGAAGAAGAGGATCCAGCAGAACCAACTTTTGGGGCAGCAGTGGAAGGACTGGATATTGTCTGCCGGTACTTCTCCTCCTTCAGTGTGGATGAAGAGCTCATCAACACTCTCAACCAAATTGAGAGAAAACTTCTTTCCGTGAGACATCTGGGCAAGAGGAAGCAAACTACTTTACAGGAATACTTCAGAAAGTGAAGGGTAATACCTTATGCTTATTCTCATAGTTCTCATGGTCTGCCTTCACAAATATCCTTAATATATGTTAGGTCTCAGTTCCTTCAAGTTACAATTACAAGTCAGTAATACCTATTTCTCCTTTCCTTGCTGCAGCTTGTGCTCCCAATGGACCACTAAGGAATCCGTTACCTGTGCTGTTTCGTAAATATTTTCTGTTATTCTTGTGTTAATTTGACTCTTTAGTATTTCTTAACAGGTTCATTTATTATTTCTTGACATTACATTAGTTGAAGACATAAATGTACCGGTATCATTATTTCTTGTGAGATATAGCCTATTTTCTTCGAACCCCCTTTTAAGGAAAACCCCCTTCTAAGGAAGAAATATCAAATCCCCCTGAGATTCGTTAAAAAGGGGTTCTACTGTATTTAAAATGATCACAGATTGCAAAAATCACGGAAATTAACTGCGTATGGCCCCAACACAACACTTCTGACTGCAGCTCAAGCTCAACAATGTACAGACGAAAACATTTAAATCTGGTTCAAATATAGGAGCTCTATGACTCCTAGCAGAGCTCGCCCGCTGCTATGCCCTATTCGCTATATGCTTACCGTCAGCACTGTATGTATAATTTTCCCAAAAGAAATACCGTATTTACTCGAATACGACCCGCCCCTGAATAAGACCCGCACCCTGATTTTGAAGAACAAAATTTAAAAAAAAAAAATTTTACTCAAAACTATTTACAATCTTTACTAAATAAACAAAATAGCATTTCTACAAAATAGTTTCCAACAGTTCTGAAGTCGTCCTAAAATAACACACAGAAACAATTAAAAATACAAATAAAAGACACAAACACTTCATTCATCGTCATCCGAAGTACCAACTTCGGAACTTTTTTCACCATCACTTTCCCACAAAATGTCATCACTGCCATCCATAGCATTAGAAATACTACATTTCTTGAAGCTCTTCCGTATGAGATCTCCCGAGATACGATTCCATGCCGTCAAAATCCACGAACAGAGCAGCTGAACTTCCGGGCGCTGAATACGACCAGTTGGGGTCAGTGTGTGCTCATCGGCCGCCATCCACTCCGTATACAGCTGTTTCAAGGCTGCTTTGAACGGTCGGTTCACACAGACATCCAGTGGCTGTAGCATAGACGTCATCCCACCCGGGATGATTGTTAGGTCGGTTTTCCCATCCTTGACGAATTTCTTCACAGCGTCTGTTGTATGGCCGTGGTAACTGTCCAGAACAAGCAAGCTCTTTCGTCGTAACAAAGCACCAGGGCGACGTTGCCAGACACACTTTAACCAGTCTTCCACCAGTGAACTGTCCATCCAACCAGACTCCTGAGTTCTAACGATAACACCAGCGGGTATATTTTTTGGAAGAGTCTTTCGCTTGAGAACAACGTACGGCGGGAGTTTGGTTCCGTCAGCGAGTATACACAACATTACCGTGCACCGTTGTTTCTCATTACCACCTGTTCTGATAGTCACACTTTTAGATCCCTTAACATTCACAGTACTGTCCAGTGGCATTTCAAAGTAGACTGGCGTCTGATCTGCATTACCAATTTGGGAAAGCAAATATGAATTTTCCTTCCGCAACTTAATTATGTGACGCTGAAAGGAAACTAACTTTTCTTCATAGGCACCAGGAAGACGCTGCGAAATTGAGGTACGCCTTCGTAGGCTCAACCCATTTCTTTTATAAAAATTTTGAATCCATCCTCGGCTTGCTTTAAACCCTACCGTAGAAAGTTCCTTCACGATCTGTAATGCCTTTAATTGACACATTTCGGTCGACACCCCCATTTCCCAATTCCCGCCTTTCTGTTACGTATTTATAAAGTTGTTTTTCAATTTCCGGAAACTGTACACTTAGTCCGCGGAAAGCTCTACGAGCACCACTACTTGTTAGCAACACGTTTTTTTTCTTTCTCCAATCGCGAATACATGACTCGTCAATATCATATTTCCTACCGGCGGCACGATTTCCAATAATTTCAGCTTCCCTCACAACTTTCAGCTTCTCACTCACAGTAAACGACCGCAAATGCTTCATAGAACTCATGTTTACACTCGGAAAACGTGCGCGAGACTGTAAGACGCCGCCCGCTTACGGAAAAACAAAGCCGGAAGAAGGTTAGCACCATCTAGCGGATACTCGCAACACCCGATATCGCGTATGGCGTATCTTTAAAATCAGGATGACTCAAATAAGACCCGCACCCCAATTTTTCACGTCCGATTTTGTTTAAAAATGTGCGGGTGGTATTCGAGTATATACGGTATATGTATTGTCCGTTGAGCCATTGCCAATTGCCAGAGTTTTGCCCCGGTGTACCATTGGGCAATATGTTGAGTTATGTCGGAACATTCATCACATTTTGTGTTTAAATATATAATGGCTCAACGGACAATACATATTTTTCTTTTGGGAAAATTATATATTCAATGCCAAGGAAGGTTATAATTGCTTTGGAGTGGAGCTTTGACTCCCGTAGTGCACAGGCTTTGCTCGTGACGTGGGCACACATGTATCAAATAGCAATGGCCTTCCCAGTGTGTACTAGCCAGCATCTTGGTGAGGTGTACTTTTACCAACTGAAGAGCCCAATGGTACACTGGGGTGAAACGCTGGCAATTCATTGAGTTATGCTGGAACCTTCCACCTCATAAGTCCACAGCCGAAAAGACCATGACAAAAAAAGACCACAAGCAATAATGTCCACCAAACCAAAATGTGTGACAAAATGTCCAGGAATATTTAAACCCCGTTCAAAATGTCCTCAAATGTTGATGTTCATTAAGACAGGATTCTTATCTTTTTTAAACTCTTTCTTAACTATTCTTTTTTGAAATGGAATGAAAAATGTCCAGACTGAGCATTTATTTATAGGTTCAATAAGTTAGCAAAGTGAAATGCCGGGAGCGAGCTAGAGGTGGGTACTACCGCCTGGAGTCCACCTGGAGACCGCCTGAAGTCTACCTGGAGACCGCCTGGAGATGCACATGCTGTTGTGTCGGTGAAATGGAAATGGAACAGGCATCCCCTCAGTATGACTTGGGGGAACACAACTCGCACTGCATTCATATTGCCCTCGCGGCCCAAGGTGCACCTCAACTCACGCAATGGCTAACAATGCTTCCTGGGTCTGCACCAACAATTAAGACTGGCGCTGGCTGAGCTGGACCACGCCCAACAACTAGCGAACCACCAAGCCACGTGATGTTTTAAGTCCTGGACTTTAGATGTTTGGCACCATGGACATTTCCCACTTGGAACGTTTGGCACTCTGGACATTTTGACCTTTGGCCGTTTTATACTCTGGGCATTTTGACATGTGGACCAAAAACCAATGGACCAAAAAACCTGGCTATTTAAGACCTGGACCAAAAGGTGTGGACTTCCTTGTACCTGGACATTCTAATCGTGGACATTATGTCTGGTAACCATGCTGGAACATTTACGACATTTTGTGTTTAAGCACAGTATGCAGCGAAGCTTCTGAAAATGCAGCACTGAAGGTCGAGAGGTTTAACAAACAATACGTAACATTATGGTCACATTCTTAGAAGAAAAAATAGTAAGAACCCCGAAAATTAGTTTTCGTTATAACAGCGTGTTGCTAAAATTACTTCATCGGGACCATATAAAATTATCGCTGTACCCGGCTTTATCGTTGTACGGAGATTTGACCATATTTAGATCATTTTAATTTATTAATATTGAAAGTGAAGTAAAACAAAGGAGTGTACTCTCACCATTGCTATTTATACTTGTGATGGACAATATACTCATCATCATCAATTTCAATTTTCCAGCCTTAGCCGGGTCGGAGCAAATATGACACTCCTCCACTTTACTCTGTCTGTCCACCATCCTTCCTCAACCACTGAACTCCACTTTAGGTTTCGTTTTTTCACATTGTCCCTCACCAAATCCACCCAACATACTCTAGGTCTTCCTGGTCTTCTCTTTCGAATCATCCGTCTCTCCATCACTTGTTTCGGTATTCTTTCATTCATCCTTTTCACATGTCCATACCATCTCAATATGTTCTGCTCCAGCTTACCATTCAGCTTCTGTACATTCACTTCATTTCGAATGTCTTCATTTCTCACTCTTTAAAAAGTAAATATCGTATGGCCTCGGGTGCCGGATGCAAGCTTTGTTATTTGACACCCAGAGGGCAGCTTGCGTGTCGAATTTCATGCTCCATGGAGTGCTATGAATGTCAAGGAGGTTTGATATCTAATCTCCTTGACACTATACCGCTTTCTAGTAGAGAAATGAGGAACTTTGTGTTGACGGAAAATCCCGAGATTAATTTTGCCATTATGAACACGGCCTACTGAATTCAAATGGGTTCTTTAACATACCAACATCATATGACATGAGTATCGTGACTTTTGTCGCCTTTCAAAAATCACTTACCATGGCCAGGAGCGAACCTGCAAGCTTGGGGTTGGTAGTCCGACACTATAACCACACACCCACTGTGGCAAGCATTTCTCACTCTGTATCTCTATGATATACTAAAGGCAACAAAGGAAGCTTACACAGGTACAAGAATGAACATAATCCTATTTGCTGATAGCTTGCTACGGTTGGTGAGTGGTTATCGTGTCGGGCTACCAACCACAAGCTTGCAGGTTGCTCCTGGCCATGGCAAGTAATTTTTGAAAGGCGACAAAAATCACTACACGCATGTCATATGTTGTTGGCATGTTAAAGAACCCATTTGAATTCAGTAAACTGTGATCATAATAGCAAAATTAATCTCAGGATTTTCCGCCAATACAAAGAGTTCCTCCATTCTCTACTAGAAATCGCTAGTGTGTCAAGGAGCTTAGATATCTAACCTCCTTCACTTTCATAGCGCTCCAAGGAACAACAAATTGGACATTCAAGCTGCCCTTTGGGCGTCAAATAATAAAGCTTGCACCCGGCACCCAAGGTCATACGATATTATTATTATCATTATTTGATGATGTTCTGATTTGGGTAGAGAATGAGAATGTGGTCCAAGAACAGCTCGATGTACTGAAGGAAAATATTGAGAAGTGTGAAATGAAAAATCAGTGTAGAGAAAAGTCAGACAATGGTAATGACAAGAGGAAAGAGAGGAGGAAAAGGGATTGTTAAAATTAATGGACATGTAGATCTGGAAGTACGAGAGCACTTCAAATATTTAGGAAGTGAATTGATGGAAAAGCAAGGTTGGATATGGAGCTCAACAAGAGAATACTACTGTATGTGGGAGTGTATTCTATCATCAGGTTCAGAGTTTAATTTGGGATGAAGACATATCACTGAAGATGTACAAGACCTATCACTTACCAATAGCGGCTTCGGTGGCGTAGTTGGTAGCATGCTGAACTGCTATGCCCAAAATAGCGGGTTCAAACCCGGCCGAAGTCGTCGGATTTATTTAAGAGCGTTAAAATCCTTCAGTATGCCTTCCTTCGGAGGGGAAGTAAAGCCGGCGGTCCCATGTCATAGATTTATGGCATGTAATAGATCTTTTCACAGACTAAACTTGTGTAAAGCAAAATTGTTAGGTTAAAAAGCAAAGGAAGCTTGTAGTTTAACGTGACCGTTAATCTCGAGATCATGAGCCACGGGACCTCCTTTTTACGTGGAATCCGAACCACAGGACATGGCATTTCACTTCGAAAATCTCACATGCATTGACCGGGAATCGAACCCGGACCGCCTTGGTGAGAGGCATACAGCTAGACAATTGTTAGGTTAGATTTCGTCAGAACACACTATCAAAGTTCCAACGTTCACCACTAGGTATCATTGATATCTGGTGGCGAAAGTTGGAACTACTTGAAATTGAACGGAACTTGTAGCTCACCCTTTAGGGTGTCCGCTGGAAGCAGCTACAGACTCAGGCGAGCCGAACATGTCCTCGGACACTCCCGGCACTAAAAGCCATACGATAAATAAATACATAAATAACTTACCAATAATGACGTATGGAGCAGAAACTTGGCTGATGACAAGGAGAGATGAAAGTAGAATACAGGCAGCCAAAATGAAATTCCTGAGGAGTATGGTACAGAAGACTGGGAGAGAGAGAGAGTGAGGAATGAAGACTTTTGAAAGGAAGTGAATGTACAGAAGATGAATAATAAGCTGGAGCAGAACAGATTGAGATGGTATGGACATGTGGAAAGGATGAATGATGAACGAATGCCGAAATAAGTGATGGAGAGATGGATGACTAGAAAACAAGGACGATGAGTACGGTGGATGCATTTCGTGAAAGACAGTGTGAGAGAACGGAATCTGGAGTGGAGTTCAGTGGTTGAGGAAGGATGGTGGACAGACTTTTTTCGCGATTTAACCATCCAAGCGCAGTGAAACATGGTACACATTGCAATGCACTGACATCTAATTTAGTTCAATTGTTTACATTACCTCAAAATGGCGGCTGTGCACAATTTTAAAATTGAGTTCTCATTTTTTGTGTCCGAATCATGCGATCAAAGTCAACTTTTGAATTATGAACCTAAGCAATAATCGCCTTCCAATAGTACAACTCTATGGTCTACATATATAAAAATCCAACATGGCGACCATCCAAAATATTTAGGCGGTTCTCAAAATCTACTAATCTATGACAGCTATCAAACTGAAATTTTGTATGTATATAAGGCTATTAACGTAAGTTCACCTATGGTACTTTCAATAACCTGGTGAGCACAAATACAACATGGCGGCGACGCGATTTTAAATATTTAAATGGACGTTTCTCGCCATTTAACCATCTGAGCGTAGTGAAACTTGGTACGGTAAATGCTTATACAAATTTTAATCCAATGAGTGATTTATTTCAATTGTTTTTATAACCTCAAGATGGCAGCTGTGTGAAACTTTAAAATCTCGTTTCTTGTGTCCTAATCATTTGATTGAAGTTTGAATAACAAACCTACGCAATACAGTGGAACCTCGTTAGCACGTTTTTCAAGGAACTGAAAAATTTGAATGTCAAAAGCGGGAAAACGTAGGCTACTAATGGAAAATGATAATTAAACCTCATTAATTTGTTTCAGTAAGGGAAACGTAAAAAACGCTTTAATCAGAAGTACTTACTATACCTGTTAAGTCGCAACCCTTGCCTGCTTGTTGGCAAGGAATGTTATCTCAGAGCGGTCGGTCTCACATTCCACTAGGGGTGGACAAAGAATGCTTTCAGGGCTGTCGAAAATGCGATCGCACTAAGCGATGCGCAATGCGGCGCGTGCTACTGTCTTACTTTTAAGAGTCGCCTATACCTGTTAAGTTGCAACCCTCGCCCGCTTGTTGGCAAGGAATGTTATCACAGAGCGGCCGGTCTCACATTCCACTAGGGGTGGACAAAGAATGGTTTCAGGGCTGACGAAAATGCGATCATACTAAGCGATGCGCGGAAAAATGTGCTACGTGATAAATGAGGTACTTTTACATAATTGTAATCAGATAAGAATCGGGACTTGAAAATTATGACGTGATATGCGATAAAACGTACTAATGAGGAATGTGTTAACGAGGTTCTACTGTAGTCTTCATTTAATAGTACATAACTCTATTGCCTACACATATAAAAATCCAACATGGAGACCATCTGAAATATTTACCGTATATACCAGAATGTAAGACGACCCCGAATATAAGACGAGGCCTAGTTATCAATGGCATCTTACAGATTTTTTCAAAAAAATAAAAAAAACTCGCTAACTCATAACTTGCACAATATATGCCCTCAAGGTCGTGCTTTCATTTTTATAACGTCTCGTGTTATCGGAAATCCCTCTGCCCGCTTTTCCAAGACATACTCTAATTTCTTTGTTCAAGAATGAGAGACGTTATTAAATTAAGATACGTTGATCACTCAATTACCGCTCGTAAAACTGACTGGTTGTTCTTTTAAAGATTGTTTTGAAACATATTTCCGTATGCTTTCAAACATATAATTTACCCGCTTAAAATGACATGTAAGCATAAATCCTAACCTCAAAATGTACGTTATTCGTTTATGCATGGTAATTAAACATAACAAACCATATTTTAATCTTCATTAATGCATTGATTTGTTGCAAGTTACAAGATGCCAACACCACATACTACTTTGCAAATAACAAAAAAATTTTTTTTTTTTAATACCCTGAATATAAGACGACCCCAAATTTTTATAACACAAAAAGTGGGAAAAAACCTTGTCTTACATTCGGGTATATACGGTAGATGTTTCTCAATCTATTACAGCAATCAAACTGATATTTTGTATGGTGATAGAGGGAATTAACAGAAGTAGGATATATGAAAATAGGCTGTTTAGTTCTTCACGGAACTACTTGTTACTAAATCAGATCATTTCATATATCTCAAAGAAATTAATACAATGTGTGAGTTTTAAAAAGTAGCAATCAGCACCCTCTAGGGAAGACCGGCATAACTGCTAATTCTTCCTCTAGCAGATATTTTTTTCCACAGACATTATGACTTTCTATTGTCACTGAAAAGGCAGAACCATAGCAACAGACTTGCATACAAGTGATGACTTTATGCACATGTTTTGAGAAATGTGACAGGAAATTCAGTCGAGAATCACAATTATGATGCAATTAATACCCGTTCCCATAATTTTTGCTGCCAAATTTAGAAAACAAATCTTGTGAGTGTGCTTATTAAGAAGAGAGTTTAGTACATTTCTGCTGCATTCCAATGTGGATGCCTTCAGGTTGATTGCAGAGAAAACATGGTGAATTTCCAAAGATCTGTTTGCATTGGTTTTCTTTCTGGGTTATGTATTTTATCACAATGGAAGAAAACATAAAAGCCCAATCGCTACAGTACTTGTCAATATCCACCACAACTTCCAGTTACAAAAATCGTTTTAAAAACTAGATATTTACCTGTATCTGTGCATGCGCACCACATGGTCTGAGATCATTTTATCATGCTCAGTATCCACCGTATCCAACATCACAAACAGCAGGTCGAAACGGGACAGCAATGAGTCCTGCAGACCGATGTTCTCCATGGGTGTCTTGTACTGGTTATACTGCAAAATTCAAGAGAACTTGGTGGTATCCAATGCTACTTGACCAGTCAAAACAAGGTAATTTGTGTTCAGGATAACCTCTTGTGAGATTGCTTTCTCTTTTGGAACAAGCTGCAGTTATGGGCTTGACCACTCCTTCCGGTTTGATGTACATACAAACTGGGCTCGTGAGATTGGAGATGTATACAGGGTGATTCTTGATGTAGTTTACAACTTCAATAATATGTAATTATTTATTGGAACCACTAACAGACTTGGTTTATAAGTCATTATATTGATAAACACTTCAAGTTTTGTCTCACGTAGTTTGTAGTTGCACAGTTGTCCGCCACGCGTGCCACCCATCACTGGTTGGAAATGGCATCTTTCACTAGATGCAAAGAGCGAAGTACGTGTTCTGGTTTGAAGAAACCAAGTCAGCAACGAGTGCACAGCGGAGGTTTCGGACAGAATTGGGCCAAGACCCACCCAGCAGACCAACACTGTACAAATGGCACCAGACATTTATCGAAACTGGTTGTTCTGTGCGACACACGAAGGCTCCAGGCCGTGCACCTGTGACTGGAGATGTGGTGGAAACAGTTAGGGAGAGGTTCGTCCACTGTCCGGAAAAATCAACATGGCGTCTATCACTAGAAACTGGTATCCCTCAGACCACTGTTTGGCAGGTGTTGTGTCGACATTTGGTCATGGAATCATACCGACTGCCCTTGATTCAAGCACTGAGTGAAGCGGATAAACATACCAGACATGAATTCTGTGTGACACGTTGGATCGGATCAGCCATGACAAATCATTCTTGAACAATGAGGTCTTCAGCGATGAATCAACGTTCCACCTTTCTGGCCGAGTCAACATACAGATGTCAGGGAATTCCTTGATCAATGTTTCCCGGGTAAGTGGATAGGTCGTGGTGGACCATTTACCTGGCCGCCATGGTCTCCAGATTACACACCACTGGAGTTCTTTCTGTAGGGTGTACATCCCTCCCCAACCTGCAAATCTTTATGAACTGAGACATCGCATTACAACGGCCATCGCTTCTGTTATCCCGGATATGCTGGTTCATACGTGGAGGGAAATCGACTTCCATTGGGATGTGCCCAGGATGACAAATGGTGCACACATTGAGCCGTAATGGATTTGTAAAAAAAAAAACTTATTTTGCTACGTAATGACATATAAACCAAGTCTGTAGGTGTTTCCAATAAATAATCACACAACATTGAAGTTGTAAACTACATCAAGAATCACCCTGTACTTGTATGCCATCTGTTGGTTGTCAATGCCTACTTTGAGCACACATTCAATACTGGGTATTTTTCTAAGTAGTGGACCATTATCTAGTGTTTTACGGCATTGTGTTAGCTTAAAAAGAAATGGTTACATCAAAGGTACTGTACCTAGTTTTCAAGGAAAACAACATGGTAACTTCCAAGTGTGGTTTGTATTTAGCTATTGCAACTCTCAAGCAGATAAGCAAATATTAAGCAGAAATAGCTATGACAATGATTCAAGCTATGATGACAATGATGATTATGCACTGCAGAATAACATGTGTGAAGTGATTACTGATATTTAAAGATACGAGAAAATAGCATTTTGAAATTGATTTTGTAGCACTTTCATTTTGAAAAATTTTGAAATTTAAAAATTAGCATTTTGTAGCATTTAAAAGTTCGGCACCAGGTACAATAAAACTTTAAGTTAACAGGTTCAAAATAATATGCATGGAAACTAATTCAAACATGTGCAGGATTGGAAATATGGGTGTTTCTGATAAACGGCCTAAGCATTTAATATAATAACTAGTTGAAACCCGTCAAAAATGACGGTCAATAGAAAAATTTACTGAAGAATTTTCTTATGTAGGCCTACTGTATATTCTTTGTACGATTATTTTTTGGCTCTATTGAAACTATAAGGGCGTCAAAAGATTGCACTCTCAACATTGCAAAATACTGCTGGCCATGACTGAAAAATTGATGAGGCAAATTGAGACCTATACGTTCCAGAGTTTTCCCTTGAGCTTCATTGATTGTGACAGAGTATGCCAAATAAATTGGAAAATATTGCCTCTTAAAAAAATGATAGTGTTTTATCGGATGCTGTTAAATCAAGTAGAAGGATTAGACCTCTCTGCCTAATTTTAACTGCACTTATTATTTCCAAATCCAAGCAATATAGTTGCATTTAGGAGCCCTTGGGAAACGTTCAGATTTCTAAGCAGCATAACGGTTCAAGCGTTTGGAATATGTGGAGGCAAGTCATTTAGTTCCAAGGAATTCAAGAACTCTGAGGAGTCTAATAAAACTGGCCGCAAACCGTCACATATAATTTTGGAATATAACGAAGAAATGCGATGATGTGCACCTCCATACATCTTAAAACAATGTGGACCGTATGGGTGTGGCACAGTAACATTGGCACCAAATGAAACGAAGGACAGAGCATTGTACTGCCGATTAGTCTCTCTGAAATTCCTTGAGATATCATCTCCAGTGAAAAATAATTGTTGCAGCATGTCAAATATTTTATATTTAGTCAGATTAATTTTACCATTACAACAGCAAAGGTCAAAGTAACCAAGTGTAGATTTCTCTCAAGAGAAATACAGTGCAGAACAATGTTTACATTTGTTCGTCAAGGACACTACACTGTAACGGTATAGTATCTGGAATTGTATCTGAAATGCCGTATTCATATTGGAGTTTAAAAGTGGCTTCGTATTTTTCTCCGATTTCCCACTTGTTTGCGGCTAATGTTCTGTTTCGTAAAATGGGTTTATTTATAGCAGCATTTCTCCCCAAATTAACGTCATATTAAATAATACTATAGTGGCCTGCATCAACGCAGCAGCCAAATACTAAATAGCAAATAATAACTTACTTCCATTGCCAAAATCAACTGCGTGGTTAGACTCATTGTTATGTACTCTAAAAAAATAATCAATAAACAATAATATTCACTTATACAACTAAGTTCAGAGACTTCCATTCTCAAGTTGGTTGCTGATGAGAATGCGATGAGACTGATCGCCAATAATAAAATTCTTGCAATTTTTGCAATTTGCTTGCAAACGCAACTCAGGATGACGAACTTCATTTTGAAATAAACAGAATGAAACTGCTCTAAATAATCAATTTCCATCACCTGTTGAAGGTACAATACTTTGCATTTCCATGACAGTAAATTATGCAAGGGAGCATAGAATCACTTCGCCACTACTGGAATGAGCATGGACTCACTTCGCCAGCCACCGTAATGGAGGGAGTTTTAGAATTATATGTTCAGTGTTTTTCAAAGATCGTATTAACACAGGGAAGCCCAGTCTTAAGGTTACATTCTGAGCTATCGCCCCAGATTCCAGGTTCGATCCCTGCTCTGCCAAGAAATTTAATTCTGGTCTGAGGGCTGGAACGTGGCGCACTCTTGAGGCAAACCTAAGAAGAGCAAAATTTGATTCCCATCTCAACAATCTTGGATGTGGTTTTCCGTGGTTTCCCACTTCCACTCCAGGCAAATACCGGGATAGTTCCTAACTTAAAGCCTCAGTCGTCAACTCTCCATTCCCCATACTAATTACAAATGCACACATCAATACAGCCATCACATTAACACAGGTTATCAGAGAAAGGTTTACACTCACACACCAAAGTAGACGGCGCTGAGTGACCACGATGTCTGAGTCCATCAAATGAATTATGTTCGACAATTTTCTCTCAAGGCGAAGCGATTGTGCCGATTTTTATTTAATAATTTGAAAGTATCTGGCAACGTAAATCATGGAGAATTCCTTACCTTACGGGAATAATAAACGTAACATATGTTTAGACAATGTAATACCAATTGCAAGATAGAATAATTGGGAAATAAAATTACATGTCTGAGGTGGGAATCAAACTCCTCCGACGATGCATAATCAATTTCGTTGTCCACAATGTTAGCCGCTGAGCCACCCAGACAACGAAATTAGAGTGCAATATTAAGTGACGTAGAGCCTCCGTGGCTTAGGCGGTAGCACGCCGGCCTCTCACCGCTGGGTCCGTGGTTCAAATCCCGGTCACTCCATGTGAGATCTGTGCTGGACAAAACGAAGGCAGACAGGGTTTTCTCCGGGTACTCCGGTTTTCCCTGTCAAAATTTCATTCCAGCAACACTCTCCACTATCATTTCATTTCATCTGTCATTCATTAAATCATTGCCCCAGAGGAGTGCGTCAGGCCTCGGCAGCCGGCACAGTTCATATCCTCGCCGCTAGATGGGGGCTTCATTCATTCCAATCCTGACCCGGTCGGAGACTGGAATCAGGCTGTGGATTTTCATTTTCATTAAGTGACGTAAACAACAAACGCACTCAACTGCCAGTTATAGTTCATCAATATTTCCCTTATTTCATGATTCTATTCCAGTATATATCGGGATACAACATAAGCGATATTTCCCATTTCAATTCTCATAAACAAAGATCACACTACGATACGGTGGATCGTTTATCCGCCATTTCTCTCATGAAGAAACGCCATTGTGGCAACGCGCAATAGCCACATATATTACATTTTTCTTTAAACATATAAAAATATACCGTAACATATATTTTCCTTTTAAAGACACACTGCAAATCTGCATGCCAAGAGCTTTCGTTAGAATGCCATACGAAGCCAATCGGTTAAGTCGTTTTCAAAATCTCGTGAGTACAAAAAATACCTTAGTGTTTTAAATATATATGACAACAGAGAATTCGTTACTTAACGGGAATGATAAATGTGAAATATATTTCTACAATGTAATACCAATCGTAGGAAGGAAGAAAACAAAAAAAAAACATATCCGAGGTGGGAATCGAACCCTCTCGACCATGCAAAGGATGGCAACAGAGAATTCGTTACTTTACGGGAATGAAAAAAGTGAAATATGTCTCTACAATGTAATACCAATCGTAGGAAGGAAGAAAAGGAAAATAAAAAAAACATAACCGAGTTGGGAATCGAACCCTCTCGACCATGCAAAGGATGGCAACAGAGAATTCGTTACTTGACGGGAATGATAAAAGTGAAATATGTTTCTACAATGCAATACCAATCGTAGGAAGGCAGAAAACAAAAATAAAAAAACATATCCGAGGTGGGAATCGAACTCTCTCGATCATGCATAATACGTATTTATAGGCAGTAACCTTATCCCCTTGGCCATCCAGACAACTATGGGACACTTCTGTATTAAGCTATCTAACCAGTATACACACTCAACCTGCAGTTTAAGTCCTTCAATTCGTGGTTTATTTAATATAATTCTAATTCAATGCATATTGTAAAAACATAATTAACATTACTGGAGACCCTTTTTAATTCTCATAAGCAAAGATCTCAGTTAGACGCGACCGGAATCGCCATTTTCCTTGTTGAGAAAGGTCATTGTGCGCATGTGCGGGAGTGTCAAATATTACATATTTCTTTAATCATTTAAAAATATACCGTAACATATATTTTCCTTTTAAAGAAACTCTGCAAATCTGCATGCCAAGAGCTTTCGTTAGAATGCATTACGGAGCCAATCGGTTAAGTCGTTTTCACAATCTCGTGTGTACAAAAAACAGCTTAGTGTTTTAAATATATAGATGACAACAGAGAATTCGTTACTTAACGGGAATGATAAATGTGAAATATATTTCTACAATGTAATACCAATCGTAGGAAGGAAGAAAACAAAAAAAAAAACATATCCGAGGTGGGAATCGAACCCTCTCGACCATGCAAAGGATGGCAACAGAGAATTCGTTACTTTACGGGAATGAAAAAAGTGAAATATGTCTCTACAATGTAATACCAATCGTAGGAAGGAAGAAAAGGAAAATAAAAAAAACATAACCGAGTTGGGAATCGAACCCTCTCGACCATGCAAAGGATGGCAACAGAGAATTCGTTACTTGACGGGAATGATAAAAGTGAAATATGTTTCTACAATGTAATACCAATCGTAGGAAGGAAGAAAAGGAAAATAAAAAAAACATAACCGAGTTGGGAATCGAACCCTCTCGACCATGCAAAGGATGGCAACAGAGAATTCGTTACTTGACGGGAATGATAAAAGTGAAATATGTTTCTACAATGCAATACCAATCGTAGGAAGGCAGAAAACAAAAATAAAAAAACATATCCGAGGTGGGAATCGAACTCTCTCGATCATGCATAATACGTATTTATAGGCAGTAACCTTATCCCCTTGGCCATCCAGACAACTATGGGACACTTCTGTATTAAGCTATCTAACCAGTATACACACTCAACCTGCAGTTTAAGTCCTTCAATTCGTGGTTTATTTAATATAATTCTAATTCAATGCATATTGTAAAAACATAATTAACATTACTGGAGACCCTTTTTAATTCTCATAAGCAAAGATCTCAGTTAGACGCGACCGGAATCGCCATTTTCCTTGTTGAGAAAGGTCATTGTGCGCATGTGCGGGAGTGTCAAATATTACATATTTCTTTAATCATTTAAAAATATACCGTAACATATATTTTCCTTTTAAAGAAACTCTGCAAATCTGCATGCCAAGAGCTTTCGTTAGAATGCATTACGGAGCCAATCGGTTAAGTCGTTTTCACAATCTCGTGTGTACAAAAAACAGCTTAGTGTTTTAAATATATATGACAACAGAGAATTCGTTACTTAACGGGAATGATAAATGTGAAATATATTTCTACAATGTAATACCAATCGTAGGAAGAAAACAAAAAAAAAACATATCCGAGGTGGGAATCGAACCCTCTCGACCATGCAAAGGATGGCAACAGAGAATTCGTTACTTTACGGGAATGAAAAAAGTGAAATATGTCTCTACAATGTAATACCAATCGTAGGAAGGAAGAAAAGGAAAATAAAAAAAACATAACCGAGTTGGGAATCGAACCCTCTCGACCATGCAAAGGATGGCAACAGAGAATTCGTTACTTGACGGGAATGATAAAAGTGAAATATGTTTCTACAATGTAATACCAATCGTAGGAAGGAAGAAAAGGAAAATAAAAAAAACATAACCGAGTTGGGAATCGAACCCTCTCGACCATGCAAAGGATGGCAACAGAGAATTCGTTACTTGACGGGAATGATAAAAGTGAAATATGTTTCTACAATGCAATACCAATCGTAGGAAGGCAGAAAACAAAAATAAAAAAACATATCCGGGGTGGGAATCGAACTCTCTCGATCATGCATAATACGTATTTATAGGCAGTAACCTTATCCCCTTGGCCATCCAGACAACTATGGGACACTTCTGTATTAAGCTATCTAACCAGTATACACACTCAACCTGCAGTTTAAGTCCTTCAATTCGTGGTTTATTTAATATAATTCTAATTCAATGCATATTGTAAAAACATAATTAACATTACTGGAGACCCTTTTTAATTCTCATAAGCAAAGATCTCAGTTAGACGCGACCGGAATCGCCATTTTCCTTGTTGAGAAAGGTCATTGTGCGCATGTGCGGGAGTGTCAAATATTACATATTTCTTTAATCATTTAAAAATATACCGTAACATATATTTTCCTTTTAAAGAAACTCTGCAAATCTGCATGCCAAGAGCTTTCGTTAGAATGCATTACGGAGCCAATCGGTTAAGTCGTTTTCACAATCTCGTGTGTACAAAAAACAGCTTAGTGTTTTAAATATATAGATGACAACAGAGAATTCGTTACTTAACGGGAATGATAAATGTGAAATATATTTCTACAATGTAATACCAATCGTAGGAAGGAAGAAAACAAAAAAAAAACATATCCGAGGTGGGAATCGAACCCTCTCGACCATGCAAAGGATGGCAACAGAGAATTCGTTACTTTACGGGAATGAAAAAAGTGAAATATGTCTCTACAATGTAATACCAATCGTAGGAAGGAAGAAAAGGAAAATAAAAAAAACATAACCGAGTTGGGAATCGAACCCTCTCGACCATGCAAAGGATGGCAACAGAGAATTCGTTACTTGACGGGAATGATAAAAGTGAAATATGTTTCTACAATGTAATACCAATCGTAGGAAGGAAGAAAAGGAAAATAAAAAAAACATAACCGAGTTGGGAATCGAACCCTCTCGACCATGCAAAGGATGGCAACAGAGAATTCGTTACTTGACGGGAATGATAAAAGTGAAATATGTTTCTACAATGCAATACCAATCGTAGGAAGGCAGAAAACAAAAATAAAAAAACATATCCGAGGTGGGAATCGAACTCTCTCGATCATGCATAATACGTATTTATAGGCAGTAACCTTATCCCCTTGGCCATCCAGACAACTATGGGACACTTCTGTATTAAGCTATCTAACCAGTATACACACTCAACCTGCAGTTTAAGTCCTTCAATTCGTGGTTTATTTAATATAATTCTAATTCAATGCATATTGTAAAAACATAATTAACATTACTGGAGACCCTTTTTAATTCTCATAAGCAAAGATCTCAGTTAGACGCGACCGGAATCGCCATTTTCCTTGTTGAGAAAGGTCATTGTGCGCATGTGCGGGAGTGTCAAATATTACATATTTCTTTAATCATTTAAAAATATACCGTAACATATATTTTCCTTTTAAAGAAACTCTGCAAATCTGCATGCCAAGAGCTTTCGTTAGAATGCATTACGGAGCCAATCGGTTAAGTCGTTTTCACAATCTCGTGTGTACAAAAAACAGCTTAGTGTTTTAAATATATATGACAACAGAGAATTCGTTACTTAACGGGAATGATAAATGTGAAATATATTTCTACAATGTAATACCAATCGTAGGAAGAAAACAAAAAAAAAACATATCCGAGGTGGGAATCGAACCCTCTCGACCATGCAAAGGATGGCAACAGAGAATTCGTTACTTTACGGGAATGAAAAAAGTGAAATATGTCTCTACAATGTAATACCAATCGTAGGAAGGAAGAAAAGGAAAATAAAAAAAACATAACCGAGTTGGGAATCGAACCCTCTCGACCATGCAAAGGATGGCAACAGAGAATTCGTTACTTGACGGGAATGATAAAAGTGAAATATGTTTCTACAATGTAATACCAATCGTAGGAAGGAAGAAAAGGAAAATAAAAAAAACATAACCGAGTTGGGAATCGAACCCTCTCGACCATGCAAAGGATGGCAACAGAGAATTCGTTACTTGACGGGAATGATAAAAGTGAAATATGTTTCTACAATGCAATACCAATCGTAGGAAGGCAGAAAACAAAAATAAAAAAACATATCCGGGGTGGGAATCGAACTCTCTCGATCATGCATAATACGTATTTATAGGCAGTAACCTTATCCCCTTGGCCATCCAGACAACTATGGGACACTTCTGTATTAAGCTATCTAACCAGTATACACACTCAACCTGCAGTTTAAGTCCTTCAATTCGTGGTTTATTTAATATAATTCTAATTCAATGCATATTGTAAAAACATAATTAACATTACTGGAGACCCTTTTTAATTCTCATAAGCAAAGATCTCAGTTAGACGCGACCGGAATCGCCATTTTCCTTGTTGAGAAAGGTCATTGTGCGCATGTGCGGGAGTGTCAAATATTACATATTTCTTTAATCATTTAAAAATATACCGTAACATATATTTTCCTTTTAAAGAAACTCTGCAAATCTGCATGCCAAGAGCTTTCGTTAGAATGCATTACGGAGCCAATCGGTTAAGTCGTTTTCACAATCTCGTGTGTACAAAAAACAGCTTAGTGTTTTAAATATATAGATGACAACAGAGAATTCGTTACTTAACGGGAATGATAAATGTGAAATATATTTCTACAATGTAATACCAATCGTAGGAAGGAAGAAAACAAAAAAAAAACATATCCGAGGTGGGAATCGAACCCTCTCGACCATGCAAAGGATGGCAACAGAGAATTCGTTACTTTACGGGAATGAAAAAAGTGAAATATGTCTCTACAATGTAATACCAATCGTAGGAAGGAAGAAAAGGAAAATAAAAAAAACATAACCGAGTTGGGAATCGAACCCTCTCGACCATGCAAAGGATGGCAACAGAGAATTCGTTACTTGACGGGAATGATAAAAGTGAAATATGTTTCTACAATGTAATACCAATCGTAGGAAGGAAGAAAAGGAAAATAAAAAAAACATAACCGAGTTGGGAATCGAACCCTCTCGACCATGCAAAGGATGGCAACAGAGAATTCGTTACTTGACGGGAATGATAAAAGTGAAATATGTTTCTACAATGCAATACCAATCGTAGGAAGGCAGAAAACAAAAATAAAAAAACATATCCGAGGTGGGAATCGAACTCTCTCGATCATGCATAATACGTATTTATAGGCAGTAACCTTATCCCCTTGGCCATCCAGACAACTATGGGACACTTCTGTATTAAGCTATCTAACCAGTATACACACTCAACCTGCAGTTTAAGTCCTTCAATTCGTGGTTTATTTAATATAATTCTAATTCAATGCATATTGTAAAAACATAATTAACATTACTGGAGACCCTTTTTAATTCTCATAAGCAAAGATCTCAGTTAGACGCGACCGGAATCGCCATTTTCCTTGTTGAGAAAGGTCATTGTGCGCATGTGCGGGAGTGTCAAATATTACATATTTCTTTAATCATTTAAAAATATACCGTAACATATATTTTCCTTTTAAAGAAACTCTGCAAATCTGCATGCCAAGAGCTTTCGTTAGAATGCATTACGGAGCCAATCGGTTAAGTCGTTTTCACAATCTCGTGTGTACAAAAAACAGCTTAGTGTTTTAAATATATATGACAACAGAGAATTCGTTACTTAACGGGAATGATAAATGTGAAATATATTTCTACAATGTAATACCAATCGTAGGAAGGAAGAAAACAAAAAAAAAACATATCCGAGGTGGGAATCGAACCCTCTCGACCATGCAAAGGATGGCAACAGAGAATTCGTTACTTTACGGGAATGAAAAAAGTGAAATATGTCTCTACAATGTAATACCAATCGTAGGAAGGAAGAAAAGGAAAATAAAAAAAACATAACCGAGTTGGGAATCGAACCCTCTCGACCATGCAAAGGATGGCAACAGAGAATTCGTTACTTGACGGGAATGATAAAAGTGAAATATGTTTCTACAATGTAATACCAATCGTAGGAAGGAAGAAAAGGAAAATAAAAAAAACATAACCGAGTTGGGAATCGAACCCTCTCGACCATGCAAAGGATGGCAACAGAGAATTCGTTACTTGACGGGAATGATAAAAGTGAAATATGTTTCTACAATGCAATACCAATCGTAGGAAGGCAGAAAACAAAAATAAAAAAACATATCCGGGGTGGGAATCGAACTCTCTCGATCATGCATAATACGTATTTATAGGCAGTAACCTTATCCCCTTGGCCATCCAGACAACTATGGGACACTTCTGTATTAAGCTATCTAACCAGTATACACACTCAACCTGCAGTTTAAGTCCTTCAATTCGTGGTTTATTTAATATAATTCTAATTCAATGCATATTGTAAAAACATAATTAACATTACTGGAGACCCTTTTTAATTCTCATAAGCAAAGATCTCAGTTAGACGCGACCGGAATCGCCATTTTCCTTGTTGAGAAAGGTCATTGTGCGCATGTGCGGGAGTGTCAAATATTACATATTTCTTTAATCATTTAAAAATATACCGTAACATATATTTTCCTTTTAAAGAAACTCTGCAAATCTGCATGCCAAGAGCTTTCGTTAGAATGCATTACGGAGCCAATCGGTTAAGTCGTTTTCACAATCTCGTGTGTACAAAAAACAGCTTAGTGTTTTAAATATATAGATGACAACAGAGAATTCGTTACTTAACGGGAATGATAAATGTGAAATATATTTCTACAATGTAATACCAATCGTAGGAAGGAAGAAAACAAAAAAAAAACATATCCGAGGTGGGAATCGAACCCTCTCGACCATGCAAAGGATGGCAACAGAGAATTCGTTACTTTACGGGAATGAAAAAAGTGAAATATGTCTCTACAATGTAATACCAATCGTAGGAAGGAAGAAAAGGAAAATAAAAAAAACATAACCGAGTTGGGAATCGAACCCTCTCGACCATGCAAAGGATGGCAACAGAGAATTCGTTACTTGACGGGAATGATAAAAGTGAAATATGTTTCTACAATGTAATACCAATCGTAGGAAGGAAGAAAAGGAAAATAAAAAAAACATAACCGAGTTGGGAATCGAACCCTCTCGACCATGCAAAGGATGGCAACAGAGAATTCGTTACTTGACGGGAATGATAAAAGTGAAATATGTTTCTACAATGCAATACCAATCGTAGGAAGGCAGAAAACAAAAATAAAAAAACATATCCGAGGTGGGAATCGAACTCTCTCGATCATGCATAATACGTATTTATAGGCAGTAACCTTATCCCCTTGGCCATCCAGACAACTATGGGACACTTCTGTATTAAGCTATCTAACCAGTATACACACTCAACCTGCAGTTTAAGTCCTTCAATTCGTGGTTTATTTAATATAATTCTAATTCAATGCATATTGTAAAAACATAATTAACATTACTGGAGACCCTTTTTAATTCTCATAAGCAAAGATCTCAGTTAGACGCGACCGGAATCGCCATTTTCCTTGTTGAGAAAGGTCATTGTGCGCATGTGCGGGAGTGTCAAATATTACATATTTCTTTAATCATTTAAAAATATACCGTAACATATATTTTCCTTTTAAAGAAACTCTGCAAATCTGCATGCCAAGAGCTTTCGTTAGAATGCATTACGGAGCCAATCGGTTAAGTCGTTTTCACAATCTCGTGTGTACAAAAAACAGCTTAGTGTTTTAAATATAATAATGGGAATCATACATTTACTTAAATTTAGGTAAATACCATACAATGGATAATTAACTAAATAATAAAATGTTTACTCCCTCATTATTTCCTTTTCAATGAGGGCCATGGATAAGCGGCATTGTTATAAGATAAGTTATAAAAAGAAATGGGAACTTGGCAAGGAGTTAGTAGGAAAATCACACAAGGATTTCATAGACATCCACAGAATTTGAACCAATTCGTCCACAGAGTCCAGGAGAGCCCGGTATTGTCGTCATTCCACCTGCTACACAGTAAACTTCGTAAGACAAGCATTGTTGCCTGACCATAGCTCGCTTTATTCTAACAATTGGCACCTTGGTACCTGTGAACTAATACAACTCTCTGCCGGCCCTCAATATTTGAGTTGCTGCAAAACACCTGATATTGTTGATTGCATAATGAGAACATGACTTTTGGATCTTTTGAGCATAGCTTAGGTACCCTCGTCTCACGTCATACAACCAACCGACAGCACTTGAACTCAATCTTGCCAAATGTATGATGTCAAGTTTCTACATTTCTTTAATACTGATATTAATATTTTAATCCTTTAACACTCCCTTAATAAAAATAAAAACTACACACACAACAGGAGACTTAACACTGCTGCCAATGGAACTTGTATAGATGAATGCTGACAATCCTGTGAACTTTAGTGTGCACCTTTCATATCTACTCCCAAGACTTAAATGATCACATCTTATCAATCTCAAAGGTTTTCTTAAGTTAAACAGAATATGCAAACACGCAATTACTAATATACCTTTTTGAGACTCTTGACTCGACTGACAATCTGTAAAACAGTATCCGAATTCACGGAGAAATCGCCGGACGAAATGTAACATAACCTCTAACTCACACATTGTAGAGAATACTTTCATCATATTATACAACATTCCCCAAAGCAAAGAGAACGCCTAACAAACATTGTTTATTCATATCACGATACGTACTTGACAGTTTTTATTATAATGGTCAAATACAAAAAATGAGGGCCGGCGCGATATAAACCTATATAAGCATAACCTTATTGCTCTAATTTTTAAAAAGAATCGGCACAAACGATTGGAATATTCCTTTTATTAGCACAATCGAATGAAACTATGAAATAATTTCTCCCAAAACATCGTTTTACTGGCGATAAACAGTGGATATTATGCGGCAATAACGCCAGCAATTTTCTAATTGATTTTTTACCGTAATCGATTGTTTTCAAGACAATAATCGATGTTCGTACATATCGATTATTACTAGTAAATATCGATTATTTAGCCGATGTTTTCATTGCTGAGAACTCGCAAATTTCAAAGTTGCGGCGCGAAAATGTAATAAAACATAATATTCAACATTAATTGGTAAATTCGGCACTTTTCGCATTAATGGGAATAATTCGCAAGAACCCTTCGTTATCGCACTTTGTCGCACATTCAGTTTCGCAAATTTTGGGTATACATAGTCATATTAGTTACCAGGTAGTTGATAAAACGAGAAAAAAGAAAAATTCGCATTTATCGCAATTGCGATTTTCCCGTATCTACTGATATTGGTATTCTGTGTTTATCATCTAGACTTACAGGATGGAGCCGCGTCGTGTATCAGTGAACGTCAGGCCTGTGAAGAGCTGCGAAGTAATGAAAGTATTACGATTTTATCCGCAGACAAAGGGAATGCTACGGTTGTATTCGACACCCAAGACGACGTGGATAAAGTTCACAGCCTCTGTAATGGCCAACGCGGGAAGTCAACAACCCACCAAGAGTATTCTGGTAATAGTGGACAATGTATAAAAATTTGTTGGCCAAAGCATTAGATAATGATGTGATAATACAAAGAGTTGACTTTACAAAAGGTCGCTTGACAATTTAGCAAACATGTGGAGGACCAGACAATATTATTGTCACTAAATAAGGAAATCCAGGAAGGCATAAAGGACACGACACCACCACTAACTAATAATAAGATATATTATCAAATAGGTGGCACATAAACATAATATCCAAAGGTGACACATAAACATATGAGAAACACTAGCACAAATATACACAATTGAAGAAACACTCATTAAGAATTAACACACGTTATGTCTTGAGCCTAAAACACACATATTGTCTTGAACGTAGCTGCAGATCAGTACATCATAGAACGGCATGCAATACACGGCGGTTCCAAAGAATGATATAATTTAAATATGCAACACAAGTGGAGTTGCAACAAATAATGAAAAAACAGGTCGCATGGAACGAGAATGTGTCGTCGAACCAGGACTGACTTACAGTGATGCGCCGATACTGTAAGCCCAAAATGAATTGTTAATAAAACAAATTATGTGTGAAGCGCAGGAAGTCAAAGTAGTTGCTGTCATACAAATACCGGGATATGCCAATCGCACGGTATTGTCACAATAGTAAAGCAGTTTAGCCTAGCGTCAACCTCCATTCCAGTGATGTTGCAGGAAGTCAAAGTAGTTGCTATCATACAAATACCGGGATATGCCAATCGCGCGGTATTGTCACAATAGTAAAGCAGTTTAGCCTAGCGTCAACCTCCATTCCAGTGATGTTGCAGGAAGTCAAAGTAGTTGCTATCATACAAATACCGGGATATGCCAATCGCACGGTATTGTCACAATAGTAAAGCAGTTAAGCCTAGCGTCAACCTCCAATAGTGATGATGCCTAGCCTTGTAACATGCTTCCAGACACGATGAATTACTTATCACACGAAGCATCATCATTATTCATACGCGTGAAGACAAATTGTTAGGCAGTAAATGAAGATAGAAGTAAACACGTTAACAAACTATCCGACGCCGCGGATTGAAGAATTCGTCGACATGACGCGTAGCACCATCAAGCATGGTGATGATGAGATCGAAAATCACCGTAATGTCACTGCCCAAACAAATATGAATCATGGGCATAGGACATGATTGCTAAGCACGGTTAATATGAAGATAGCACCAATTATAGAAAAGATTAGCTGGATACTTGTTGATATATCACAACCAGCGTTGAAGCACACCATTGTGTCATGGCTACACACTTAGAGAACAACGAAGAAGAAACACATGATTGGTCGCTACAAGCAGCAAGAAGGCCTCTGATAGGCTGGAAGCAGCCAATCACAGTAGAGAGTTTAAAAACAAGAAAGAGGCCTCTGATAGGCCGAAAGCAGCCAATCACAGTAAAGAGTTCAAACAAGTTAAAGAAGAATCAATGTGGCCAACTTAGAAATACCAAAATACCTTCTAAGCCAAAATATCCTACTGGAAACACGGCAGTGGGAATACTACATGCAATCAAAACAAATAAATCATGACAACTAATCAACAGAAACAAAACTAACTTGACAATGAATAAATACAATGAAGACAAATAATACAGATATGTACAACCACACAGAGTGGAAACAAATGAGGAAACACAAAAACTGGTTTGCCAAGACAGTGGCCGAACCAGCCTCCTATCAGGCCCAGCTTATAAGGTGATCCCGAGGAACCCCATAAGGAAGATGGAACAGACGACGACGCAAGTAACTAAGGAGTCACTGATCACCAATCACCAGAGCCAGCCACATTTGCGATAAGGACAGCGTAAATGAAGAAAAGAAACGAGTTTTGAATACACTCCTAGCTAATAGTTACAGCAAAGGACAGATAAGTAGGGCCATACAGAATGTAGAACAAAGCCGAAGAACTGCTGAAAAGAATGAAGATAAGCCCCGTCATAAAGCCTTTCTGTCGTATGAACAGGGATTGACAGGTTGCTAAGAAAACACAATGTGACAACAGTTATGCATCCAATAAACAAGCCGACCCAAGTAGTGCGCACATCAACCAGGATGCGCAGGAGTTTACAAAGTGCCTTGTTCCTGTGTACAGGTATACATAGGGACACCAAACAGATAAACTACAGATCAGCCTGTACGTTGATAGATCAAGGTCATCGTTAATACAAATAGTGTTCACTACTAGTTTCCTCGTTATCAACACGCTGCCCAGCGAGTGTCATTCAAGGTCACTTTAACATTAATAGTGCTCAATACTCGCAATCTTTGCATCAGTGTGACGGGAAGTTCGGTCTGTTCAAATGTTTGTCTTCTTTTTCTTCATTTCCCGTTTCCAGTTCCTTGCGTCAGGTTGCGAATCAAGGACCTCCAAAGTTGTCTATCCTTCCACCATTCATTTCCTTCTTTCAATACTTCTTTTTCTTTTACTCCTATTTTCTCTATGATTTCCTTCATCGTATCTATCCACCTCTTTCTGGGCCTTCCTCGTGGTCCTCTTCCTGATATTTTCTCCATAAATATTCTTTTTGGTTTTCTATATTCTTCCATTCTCATCACATGTCCGTACTACTTCACCTTACTTGTCTTGCAGTTTTGGGAACCCAGTTCTCTCCCTAATGTCCACATTTCTGATTGTACTGTATTGTAATTTTCGCACAACACGCAAAGTAATCACTTAGCATATAAATGAAGTTTCATATTGCCATGGACTTAAATATGGTTATGCAAGTGTGAAAAACGAATACACATAAAATGTAGCCTATATCTGAAATTAATTAAGATGGAAAGTATAGGGATTTTGCCGGGACCAAGGAAAAATGAGTAAGCATAAAAGTATAAGTATAAAAGACGTTTTACTGTAGATACTGGGGCAGAACACACAGAAAGTGTGGAGTGATACCAGTTGAGGTATGAATTACCAAGCCGAAACTGTTGCTAAAATTCCCGGATATCAAAACAGGTTAATTGAAGAGGCAATGGAGGTCATGAAGCATCCCAATAATTTCAATCACGAAGACGGATTCAGGCTTAGCAACACATGGAAAGTTCTCAGCGTGCGACTGGCTGGGACGCGGACCAATGAGGGAGCAGCGTGAGACGATGCAGATCAAGCAGGCATGTCTGGCTGGCAATAACAGTGAGTGTGAGTACAGACACCAACTCGTACCCATGATTAAGGGTGGTACCAACTGCAATATTTCAAGCAAGAAGGTTGCATGTTTGAAGGATTAGCAGCAATAATACAAGCTGCCCACACTTTCATAGCATGACTAATGGAATGATTTCATTTGGTGTACTTCTTTGAAGCAAGAAGTTGATTGATTACTGGAACTTGTTTTTATAAAGATAGATACGGTAGATTCATGTAAAATGGGTTAGTTAAAAGCAGATGTTCTTGAAGCACATACCTGCCAACTTAACAAAACCAAAAATCAGGAGATTTTGATATGAAAATCAGGAAAATTCAGAAGATTCAGGAGATGCAAATGGAGCATATTAGCTCAATTAATTGGCAAACTATGCCTCAAGATTAATTAAGTAAATTACCAATCCGCATTTATTATCCCATTACTTTCACTTTAACCACGAAAATAATTTTTTATATATTTATTTTAAAATAAATTTTGCTACACTTTACATTTTGTCGATGCTTCTTTGCTCCCACGTGTTTCGAAATATCACTTCTCCCACCAATTGATTCAAAAATATTACATCAACAAACAGTATAAAAGGAGAAAACAAAAGGAAAAAGAAAAAATTGAAAAATTGTATTTTTTGCCCATAGTGAAGAATCAAACACCGAGCAAAAACACTAGAATGTGATGAAAATGTTGCATCAAAGTCAATAAACAATCACTTACAATGGAACAAAAACCATTTACAAATTCAGGTATTCAGTAACATTACCTGCCCACTATAAACACCTCAAAGAATAGTGGAAAATCAGGAGGATTACTTGAGTAATCCTGAGGCGGGAAAAACTATGGAAAATTGGGAGTCTCCCTCCTAAATCGGGAAAGTTGGAGGGATATGGAAGCACGATTAGTTATACGTGGGCTTTGTAAGTAAATTGTAGTGATAGAAGCCATTTTTCAGTGTCGCCTAATTCTAATAACGAAAACTTACAGTAGTTGACAGACAGAAAAGCTTTCTTTATTAGTTTATAAGTCATGTTTTTATGACAAATTAACTGGGATGAAAAAAAAAAAAAAAAAAGTAATAAATTACAAAAACGACAATGCCATGGTATGTTAACGTCCAGAAAGATCTGAAAGAAATGGGGATACGAGCAGAAGATGCACAAGACCGAAATCTTTATAGAGCAGCCATCAAGACGTTTGGGACGTTTGGGACTTTCCGGGACGAAAAACGGACAACTGGTGCGAAATGGACAGAGGAACGTCGTGCTAAACACAGTGAGCTCATGAAGGCAATGTGGATCAAGCAAAAAATGAGCAAATGCCAGAATGTAAAATGAGGCTTATCGTGGTCCCTAGTTGGCCGATTAGCGAAATTGAATGAAATGAAATTACTTTACTAAAAGCAAAAATGTCAAAAAGGAATTCTATTGTTTTTCAATATGATTCAGTTACCACTGGGATTCCTTTAAATAAGAGTTGCAAAAATGCATATCTTAAATTTTGAATGTTTTCATTGGGCAAAAAGTTTCTACTTTTGAGTAGTTTTTAATGGCGGTGTGATTTCTGAGCTTAGTAAGACATCTGTAACTTCAAGTTCTGTTTTTCTGTCCCTATCGCTTCAAATCATCAAGGTTTTATTGTACTGTACTGTAGTTTAAATGAACATTTTGGTTCAAATGAACAAGGTTCTCTGAATAAGGTCCATTAATATTCTTATTTCTTTTTACTTTACATTATCTAATGACAATTTAAAGAGAGTTAGATCCCCCCTCTCCTGGCCTCATCTCTGGACCACCTTTCCTCCAAAAATGAAGATGAAATGATGCCTGTGTGTACAGATACTTACCCTACCATACACAGGGTTCGCTGCAGCCAACACGGAGCACCTAGCATTCAGGTGAGCATGGATGCCAGCTTTAGCTATCGTGACCCTGCCTTGTTCCATCACTTCGTGGATGGCCGTCCTGTCCATGTCGGACATCTTGTCAAACTCGTCGATGCACACAACCCCTCTGTCAGCCAGCACCATGGCACCGGCCTCGAGCCTGTAAGGGAAACAATTACACATCTCAGATTTGAACACTTTCAGGGTGACTGATTTCTCTGTTGTTCTAAGTGGTGGTGAACATCAAGGCCATTTGCCCCTAATGATCTACGCCTTCAAAGCGTAAGAGTTAAAACTGACAAGGGAAGTGTAAGGTAAGACAGGTCGAAACCTACCTTGAAACTTAGTGGACGTAATCGTTGTACAATAAGGGGACAACGTGCGGAAAATCAGCTTCCAGATTGAACTGCAAGGCTCCAAAATTGAACCTGACATCCTGGTACGCTGGCATGACAGCTGCAGGAGCTGCACATCCCTGTGGCATTAGGAGTAGTAGCGAGGCGGGGCGTATATGCTGACTGGAGCGTGCGGCTCCTTCCCTCTGGCCTTGAGTGCTTGGGCGGTCAGGGCTGTCCATTCCAACATGTAAGGTACTCGCTACCTCCCATTGATTTATGAGATTCGCCACATGATTTCGGAGCATGATTATGCTGTCCGCGCATCCACGCACAACTCACAGATCAGCGACCTTGGAGTGTGGCTGTTGGGAAAGGGAGGGTAGGTTCCGAGTGAAAGTACATTCCTCTTGTATTGTTTGGGCTACGAAGATAATAATAATAATATCGTATGGCCTCGGGTGCCTGGCGCAAGCCTTGCTATTTAACACCCAGAGGGTAGCTTGCATGTTGAATTTCGTTGTTCCTTGACTATGAAAGTCAAGGAGGTTAGATGTTAGATATCTAAGCTCCTTGAACACTATAGCACTATCTAGTAGAGAAATGAGGAACTTTGTGTTGGCGGAAACTCACGAGATAAAGGAAGATAAAGGAAATCTGTGCTATACCACTCGCGGCAACATGCTCGTATGTTTCGAAGATTGCGAAAGTAGGCCTACTGTTCCATCGCAGAGAAATGCAGTTCAATCTTCTCGAATCTCAATGATTTCGCCTCTACGCATCGCATCACATCATAATTCTTTTGAACGACGGAGAGATTGCTTTACTTAGCGTGATGACTAGTTGCTGTGAGAATTTCTATTAAAAAAAATACTCTTGGAGACCTGCAAATTAACTGCCAAAAGAGTTATCCGCACACGTATTATCAGGAGTACACTGCAATTTCTAAGAAATGGTGTTCCTCTCCGATCGCCTGACCAAACCTTGCCGGACTTGATGAGGATATCTTAAGGCAGTGTGAAAACACTGACCTTGGACAACTGCTGAACTCTGTGAGGTAATTCGACACGAAATAAACAACAATGGTGAAGATTCACTTCACAAAACGTCATAGAATCTGGTGAAACGAGTCCAGTTGTGTATGGATGCTGGTGAAGGGCACTTCCAACCTTTACTGTGAGGAATCTCCCAACAAATTATTGTAACAGTTTCTTTGGTGACCGAATAATCTCAAAACATTTGTGCCCCCTTGATCACCTTATCTAACCTCACTGGACTTCATCTATTATATGTATACAATCTCCCAATTGTGTTTTAGTTAGTTATTGTTGTTTTAAGGGGCAGAACTACGAGGTCATCTGCCCCTCTTAACACAGATTAAAGAATACAAATTTGGAATTGAATTTAAAATTTTGAGATGGACACCTAAATTTAAAAAGACCAAAAATTAATAAAACAAAAACAAAAAATTAAATAAAAATTATAAAAATAAACAAAAATTACGGAAAAACAAAAAATTATCATTCAAAAACGAACAAGTCGTTGAGTCGATGTTCACTGGAGAATTTAGATTGTTGGCCCTAACCCACTCTCACTTATAAAGTGGATAACGCGATCAGCAGTCACCGCGTATCAGCTAATATAAGTTTGAGTGTCATCTGCAAACCAAGGTTTCTTTGTAAGTCAGCAAGATCCACACACTCGGTGAAAATGTGGGCCACTGTGAAAACGGCTCCACAGGTACAAAGTGGGGGGTCTTCCCTTCTCATTAGGTACGAGTGGGTGAATCCTGTATGACCTATCCTTAGCCTACACAAAATGACGGACTTTCTCCATGACCGGAAAGAGCTCCGCCACAAGCGATTAGTTCCCTTGATCTCTCTCAGTTTACTGGGCACAATTGTGTTTTATCATCTCCCAAAGTTGCACATGTGTATCTGTTCAAATGTTATGACTCATTAAAGTGGTTCAGTTTTATATGGATCACTCTGTAGAATTAAGAGACAATTTCAAGCAAGTACCTACCAAGAATTTTTATACATTCAGTTATTGAAGTGCTATGAGCCTAATTCTATTAAAGAAAGCTTTTCAGTTGGTCAACACAAATAAGTTCAGTTATTTCAACAGGGCGCGGCAGAAACAATGACCCATTTGACACATTTTATTTTCAAGATTAATTGGAGGATTATCCATTTCGCAAGGTCCGTATTGACGTGTACAATGACAATTTAATGGGTTAAGGGGTCTCCGCCCAATCAATACAAGTTTATTATTGGCATCTATTAATTTATTGCCATCAAGTTAAGGACATGTTTCGGGCCTCATGGGCCCTTCTTCAGCCGCAAAATTAATAACATATTCACATCCATCATAATACACAACACACATACACTTTAAGAAAAACATTAAAATAGACAATTAATTATAAAATATTAACTTATCATGCTGCAAAAATTCAAAATAACATTCAAATTAATTCCAAAATACCATCCCCTCCATATATAAAAGTATTAAACAAGCACAGCTAAAAGAGAAAGGTCTGGTCTTGTTGACCTTATTCATATTATGATCTGGTAGGTGTCCTATTCAACAGGTTGTTAAAAGATATTTTTAAAACTGTTTAAAAAATATATACTGGAGGTGATTACACTGCGGCCAGAGGGCTATGCTGGCTCTCCATTGTGTTATGAGTTCTTGTTTAAAGCCGATCTACGTGACCTTGGCCCGGGAAATTGTCTTAAACCAAAATTGAACCTTTGCTATTTTTCATTGTCGGATTGGGTAGAGACTTGACATTTTGAAGAAACCATCATACGGATCTTGCGATGGGGCGAACCAGCCTGAGTTCAAGCCTGCTTCTCAACTATAAAGATATAATAAAGGGTTTAGAAAAACGAATACGTCGGAAAAAAGCTAGGATTAGACCGAAAGATGTAGCAATAACTTACTAAACTCGAACTGAAGGAATTACACTACTGTCAGCTTTCACCTGGAGGCTGTAATGGAACGAAAAAAGGAAACGTTAAAGTCGCCTACATACGTGAAACTATGAAAGGAAGGTTCATTTGCCGGGTTGCTTACCTTTACTGGAAGTTCGAGGTGCACGTTGTTATCCGTCTGACGGCATGTTACCGTGTGAGGCGAGATGGTCCGACCTTGTGCCAGGTCAGGAACTAGGCGGAGGGGAGGGGGAGGGAGGAGATGTGTGTGGGGGTAAAGGATGACTTGATACAGAACGGAGTTTGTTTTGGGTTGAGGCCTAATGGCGGGCTATGTGTGCCGGTAGGGGGGGGGGGGGATGTCTTCAACTTGGGAGAATAGGTAAACAAGGAAGCTGACGAACTAATCTAAGCCTCAACAATAATGTTTGTGTTTTGGCTGCTATTTTTGTTGTGGCAACGGGAAAAATTTTTGAATATTTTCAAAAAGTATGTTACTTTTTGAAAACCCTTTTCTAAACCCTTTATTATATCTTTATAGTTGAGAAGCAGGCTTGAACTCAGGCTGGTTCGCCCCATCGCAAGATCCGTATGATGGTTTCTTCAAAATGTCAAGTCTCTACCCAATCCGACAATGAAAAATAGCAAAGGTTCAATTTTGGTTTAAGACAATTTCCCGGGCCAAGGTCACGTAGATCGGCTATAAACAAGAACTCATAACACAATGGAGAGCCAGCATAGCCCTCTGGCCGCAGTGTAATCACCTCCAGTATATATTTTTTAAACAGTTTTAAAAATATCTTTTAACAACCTGTTGAATAGGACACCTACCAGATCATAATATGAATAAGGTCAACAAGACCAGACCTTTCTCTTTTAGCTGTGCTTGTTTAATACTTTTATATATGGAGGGGATGGTATTTTGGAATTAATTTGAATGTTATTTTGAATTTTTGCAGCATGATAAGTTAATATTTTATAATTAATTGTCTATTTTAATGTTTTTCTTAAAGTGTATGTGTGTTGTGTATTATGATGGATGTGAATATGTTATTAATTTTGCGGCTGAAGAAGGGCCCATGAGGCCCGAAACATGTCCTTAACTTGATGGCAATAAATTAATAGATGCCAATAATAAACTTGTATTGATTGGGCGGAGACCCCTTAACCCATTAAATTGACATTTTATTTTAGCATGAAGAAACACAACTACACATTATTAATGTACAGTGTTCGAAGGAACACTTCTTACAATGGTTGACACGCGTCACTTTTTATAAAATATGTCCTTCAGGTGTCCACCATTGTTCGCGGCGCAAACATCTGCACGAGCACGCAGATTCATCATAATATCCTTGTAAAGGGAGTCTTCTGTTATGGCTTCGATTACAGCGTGAATGTTGTTTTTCAAGTCCTGAATAGTAGCTGACTTGTTAGCATACACCTTGGATTTGAGAAATCCTCACAGAAAGTGATCACAAGCCGATAAACCTGGCGAACGGGCTGGCCAGATCTGAGCCCATCTTGTAATTGTCTTCCAGGATGGAACTTTATCATTTTAGCCGAAGTCACAACGTTGTCGAAATGAACGCTGCATTCTTGTGACACTATCATTATATTTGAAGAACACTTTAATTGATGATGATAATCGTGCGGCCTCCGGAGAGGCCGAGTGCAGGTCTTTCTAGTTGATGCCCGTGGGCGACCTGCGCGTCGTAATTAGGATGAAGTGATGGGCGACCTGCGCGTCGTAATGAGGATGAAGTGATGAAGACGTCACATACACCCAGTCCCCCAGCAACGGGAATTTACCCCAGGAGATTAAAATCCCTGATGGTTCGGCAGGGAATCGAACCTCGGTCACTTCGGGCCAAGGCCTAGCGCGCTAACCATTTAGCCACGGAGCCAGACAACGCTTCAATTACAAATGCACGATGTTCGTGTGACCATCGCTCCATATTGACTGGAACTGCTTTGAACCGCACGACTGACTGGTACGACCAACAACACTCTACGCAGCCGTCTCCAACAATGGCGCGCTATTTGAAATGGGTCATTGTTTCTGCCGCACCCTGTATTACTCTTCAGCATCGAGTCTAATCTGCAATATTTCCAAAGCAAAATGATTGTGATTCTATGCCAACATTAGGATGAGTACTACACATAAGTACAGACTAGCAAATTAGAGGAAAAACTTTAAACAAATGGAATACATCAGGAAATTTACATATTAGGTAATCTGTGACTATTGCAGACATTTCACTTGCGATAATTAAGTTTCATCAATTTGTTTGTCTCCATGAATTCTGTGGTTTATTTGTGAACTAGCAACCCACCCCGGAACAGTTATCTCAGTAATTGAATGGAGAATTTTGGAAGAAATGAAAATGTAAAAACACTTATAGTGGGCGATGTATAGAAGATAGAGATATGCTCTAGTGTTCTACTTTTTTTAGCCTATTTTCAATTTTGAAAAAATAGGCTTATGAGATCACCTTTTGTCCGTGTGTGTGTGCGCGTGTGTGTGTGCTTCGTGTGTGTCCTCCCCCCTAATAAAATCGAAACGGCTGGAGCGATTTCAATGAAACTCGGGAAGTTCATAGCACTATTCCCGGCGACCTCGACCGTGCCCTTCAAATTTTGTTACGTCTCTCCAATCCAACATGGCGGCTGTGCGAAATATTTCACTAGCATTCAATATCTCCGAAACTATTACCGATATCGCCCTGAAATTGTGTACGGTGATAAAGGGCACTACTAGAAGTTCACCTATGAGACTTTCAAAAACCTGGTGACTACAAAACCAACATGGCGGCCAAGCGAAGTTGAGACATTTAAAGAGACTTTTCTCGCGATTTAACTATCTAAATGTAATGAAACTTGGTACAGCAAATGTTTATACACATTGTAATGCACTGGAGTCTAATTTAGTTCAATTGTTTACATAACCTCAAAATGGCGGCTGTGCGAAATATTTCACTGACATTCTATATCTCCGAAACTATTACAGATATCGCCCTGCAATTTTGTACGGTGATAAAGGGTGCTGATACAGGTATACCTATGCATATTTCATAAACCTGTGAAGTACGAAACGAACATGGCGACCAAGCGAATTTAAAATATTTTAATAGACTTTTCTCGTGATTTAACTCTCTGAGCGCAGTGAAATGTGGTACAGTAATTGATTTTGCAGATTGTAATGCACTGCCATCTAATTTAATTCAATTGCTTACATAACCTCAAGATGGCGGCTGTGCGAAATTTTAAAATTAAGTTTTAATTTCTTGTGTCGTAATCATGCGATCGAAGTGAAAGTTTGAATAATGAACCTTGGCAATAATTGTCCTTGAATGGTACATAACTCTATGGCCTATACACATAACACTCCTAAATGGTGAGCTCACGAAATATTTAGACGGTTCTCAATATCTATGAATCTTTTACAGCAACCAAACTGAATTTCTTTATGTTCATAGAGACTATGAACATATGTTCACCTATAGGACTTTGAGGAACCTGGTGAGCACAAATCCAACATGGCGGCGACGCGAAGTATAAATATTTAAATGGACGTTTCTCGCGAATTAACTATCCGAGTGCCGTGAAACGTTGCACGTTAAATGCTTATACAAATGTTGATCCACTGGTATCTAATTTATTTCAATGGTTTGCATTATCACAAGATGGCTGCTGTGCATAATTTTAAAATCTCGTTTTTACTTCTTGTTTTATAGAACTTTGCATGCTGAACAATTCTTACACTCATAGTATAATTATGTTTTTAACGGTTCGCCCAGCGTAAGCTTAAAAAGTGCATGGACGCCAGGTTTTTATTCGACTTTTTCCCTGAAATCGTTAATACTTGGATTCTTCTCTTCTTGTCCTTCAAGTGCCTCGTCCTCCAAGAACATTGGCTATCAGTAGCATGATCTGCTGTTTGTCCATAGCTGTTCTAAACAGTGACACTGTTTTAAGTCCGAACCACTGGCTTACGTTCTTCAGCCAGGATATTCGTCTGCGTCCCGGACACCTAACGCCATCAATCTTTCCTTGGATAATTAATTGCAAGAGGTGGTGTTTGTTGTTGGGCATGAAATGACCAAAGTATTCTAGTTTTCTCCTTTTGATGATACTGAGAATTTCCAAGTCTTAGGGTTCCTTTGATCACAGATAAATAATTTTAGACAGAAACTTTCCTCGAGATATCCTTTACAGAATGGTGAAAACCGCATCAAAATCCATCCAGTGGTTCTCGAGATTACCCGTGACATCCAAGAATTGGAGAATTTCTTTTATAGCAAGTAGATACGGTAAACAGTGAAACCTCGTTAGTGCGTTTTTCAAAAATTTGAACGTCAAAAGCGGGAAAACGTACTAATGGAAAATAATAATTAAACCTCATTAATTTGTAACAGTAAGGAAAATGTAAAAAACGCATTATTCAGAAGTGCCGCGGCGCGTGCGACTGTCTTACTTTTAAGAGTCGCCTCCTCCTGTTAAGTCGCAACCCTCGCCCGCTTGTTGGCAAGGAATGTTATCTCAGAGTGGTCGGTCTCACATTCCACTAGGGGTGGACAAAGAATGCTTTCAGGGCTGAAGAAAATGCGATCGTAACACGCGATGCGCGGTGCGTGCTACTGACTTACTTTTAAGAGTCGCCTATACCTCTTAAGTCGCAACCCTCACCCGCTTGTTGGCAAGGAATGTTATCTCAGAGTGGTCGGTCTCACATTCCACTAGGGGTGGACAAAGAATGCTTTCAGGGCTGACGAAAATGCGATCGTACTACGCGATGCGCGGCGCGTGCTACTGACTTACTTTAAGAGTCGCCTATACCTGTTAAGTTGCAACTTTCGTCCGCTTGTTGGCAAGGAATGTTATCTCAGAGCGGTCGGTCTCACATTCCACTAGGGGTGGACAAAGAATGCTTTCAGGGCTGACGAAAATGCGATCGTAATACGCGATGCGCAGCGCGTGCTACGGTCTTACTTTTAAGAGTCGCCTATACCTCTTAAGTCGCAACCCTCGCCCGCTTGTTGGCAAGGAATGTTATCTCAGAGCGGTCGGTCTCACATTCCACTAGGGGTGGACAAAGAATGGTTTCAAGGCTGACGAAAATGCGATCGTACTACGCGATGCGCTGCACGGCGGGACGAGTGATACTGTCTTACTTTTAAGAGTCGCCTATACCTGTTAAGACCCAACTCTCGCCCGCTTTTTAGCAAGGAATGTTATCTCCGAGTGGTCAGTCTCACATTCCACTAGGGGTGGACAAAGAATGCTTTCAGGGCTGACAAAAATGAGATCGTACTAAGCGATGCGCGGCAAAATTTGCGACGTGATAAATGAGGTAGTTTTACATTATTGTCATCAGATAAGAATCGGAACTTGAAAATTACGACGTGATATGCGATAAAACGTACTAATGAGGAACGTGTTAACGAGGTTCTACTGTATCCCCAAACTTTACTATTGTGTCAGGATTTGTTATCAACAAAGAGTGGTTTATGAATGAAATATAGTATTTGATATTTCTTATTCCTTCTATTCCTCTCATGTACTTGCGAACAGTATGATTCTCTCACAGCTGTATCACACAAGCTAACTTGAGATTGCAGTGATCATAGGAAATTCTTGCCTCCAGGATGTTGTCCCATTGCCACACCCTGTTGTAGTCCTCTATAACAATGCCAGGTCTGATGTGCCAAACAGGCGCGCAGTCGTTCAAATGGGAGGCTATGGAGTATGAACCATATGATCTACATGTTCAGCACTTGGAAGAAGTTTCTGGCAGGCCAACGTTTATTTCCGATTATGTGAAGATTACCATCCAGCAGGCGTCATGCACAACTGGCTAAATCCACAACAGCAGCATCTTGAAACTAGTGCTGCAATGGGGCAGATACCTAGCCCGCAGTGGTGACTATTTGGGAAAATAGTCAAAGGCCTTTAATCCTCAATTGGTCGTGCCACGGTCATTTAGACCGGGCCTATTGCTTATTTCTTCTGTGTGTCCTCTGTTTGGCGCCAAGTCGTTCCACTTCCAAGTACCTTCCCTCTGCCCCTCACCCTACAAGACCACACATCTCCTATCAGTTTCACTCCATGCACTCCATTGTTACAAGCAAAAGCTTCGCCACCCGGTCTAATGTTCCGTGTGCGACTAATTAAGATTTTATAATTTGCATGCAGTTTTGTATTTGTTTGCATCTTTTGACTATTATTTGTGGTAAAATGGATATATTGTCACATAATTGCATATGTAATAGTTTAAAGTTTTAGATGGTAACATTATTTCATTGCATTTTCTATTTAAAACAAAATAAGTGATTTCTTTTACATAAATGTCTGTCATAATTACACTTTATTGTCTCATTTGTTATTATATAGTCAACCATGGCTAAAAAGTAAGATTCAGGAACTCCATCCTGCTTTTAATGATGCCCGGTCGTTTTGACCAAATATGTTTAATTTTTCATGCGACCAAACAAGGGTTAAAGCACCTAGCAATTTGATTTCCCTGTATGTTTATTATTGTGGCAGAAGAGAATGCTGACTGTCACTTTATTTTGACCATCTGCTTGGTTCACTCTGTTGAGGGAAGTACAATAGTCTGTGTCCCTTACCTTCTCTCGCCTGTCTCTTGATCAGTAGTGACGGCTGCAGTGAGACCGACTCCTGAAGACCCTCTCCCAGTGGTGGTGATAGCCCTGGGAGCCGTGTATAACACGTACCGCAACAGCTGAGACTTGGCAACACTGGGGTCACCGATTAGTAAGATGTTAATATCCCTGAAGATAAAGCATAATCTATTAGTGACGATAGTACCGTGACTTGTTAGCAATGGAGTTGCTATCAGCAAGAAGCAAGATATCAATATCGCACAAGATATTAATTGTTACAACAGACAGCACTTGGTGGAATTGCATAATTATACATTAATGGATATACAGTAGTTTGTGCCAAGACTTTCAATACTGGTAATATTTAAAATTTGATTCTGACTGGTTTAACCTTGCAGCATCAGTATGGGAAATGGGTAACTAACATAACAAAGGTAAATTATGATTATTAATTGTATGATATGGTACACACATCATATTACAGCTCAATAACAAAAAAAAAAACAACAAATAGTCTCATAATTTAACTTCTAAATTCCAAATATAGTCCACTGATGAAGGGTTCACCGAGATAAAATCCATTATGTTACCACCATAGGCTCGAGGGCAGTCCTGAATGATGTGCTTCACCGTTTGTCTATCGGCTCCAGAGCCGCACTTGAGGGACGGTAACCTGTTACACTTGAACAAAGAGTCCGCACGAACACCAGAATTGGTCCTGATCCGGTTTAATTTCGACCATATCCGACGAGGAAGATCAAAGCCAAGTACTTTAGATGTGACAGATGGCCAGGTTAAATATGATATGAACACAGTATGGACTAGAGGGATAAATGTGGGGGTGGGCAGGACTCTGAAACAAACTTTGTCCAGTTGTAATCCTTTCTTATTTTTCCAGTCTTGGCTTCATTTTCATTCCCTCCTATATTGTTCACTTCAAGAAAGAAGATCTCATTGAAGAATGTCCCCTTGCTAAGCACTATTTTGAGCGACACGAGACTAATTGCTGCTTGCCCCTTTACGATAAGGAAGTTGAAACAAGCTCGTCAAGGGCTATATTGTATAAATTAAAGAGACACTGATGGGGTTGATGGCATGAGTGCCCACCTGTGTCCTTTATTTATTTTATGTCTTTAGTAGTGGCGAAGTTAGGGGTCACGGCCCTCTCTTACACTTACCCACGCAATATGCTACTGCTACATATGAAACAATTTTTGAAATACAATAAAGACATTACAGGTTTGTTATGATTATCAATAAAGTGTAAATTAATTATGTTAAATATTAATATTAATGAATGTAACATGAATGAAATGAAAATCCACAGCCTGCTTCCAGTCTCCGACCGGGTCAGGAATGGAATGAATGAAGCCCCCATCTAGCGGCAAGGATATGAATTGTGCCGGCTGCCGAGGTCTGACGCACTCCTCTGGGGCAATGATTAAATGAATGACAGATGAAATGAAATGATAGTGGAGAGTGTTGCTGGAATGAAATTTTGACAGGGAAAACCGGAGTATCCGGAGAAAAACCTGTCTGCCTCCGTTTTGTCCAGCACAGATCTCACATGGAGTGACCGGGATTTGAACCACGGACCCAGCGGTGAGAGGCCGGCGTGCTGCCGCCTAAGCCACGGAGGCTTCAATGAATGTAATATGAATAATTATTTTTATTTTTATGGTCAACATTGGACCACTACAATCAATTTATCCAATTTATTTCTTCTATTTTGCCAATCTATACTAATATAATAAAGCTGAAGAGTTTGTGTGTTTGTTTATGCGTTTAAACGTGCTAATCTCTGGAACTACCAGTCGGATTCGAAAAATTCTTTGTATATGATAGCCTGATTCAAGAGGCTATGTAGCATCAGGCTACACCTATCAGGTAACCATAAAGTAGTCTTGCACATAATAGTTCGCGGCTGGGAGCGATCAGTTTAGTTCGCAGCTCCTTAGCGAACTAGTTCGCTCTTTTAGTTCGTTAGTTCCCATCTCGAATTCCCTGTAAGACAGATCGTTCGCTCGCCGTGCTGCTGACACTGCACGCGCTCGTTGTTTGTTATAGGATTCAGTCTGTCACCACTCATTACTCGTCACCAGTGATTGCTCATACACATTGCTCTCGTTTCAAGCAATACTGTAAGCTACTACAGTTACTATGTCGCTGCACGTGCAGTTCGTGTATTAGATATTGCCATGTTGCGTGTGTAGTAATGTGTTTTACATTTTGATATTCGAAGATAAAAAATACAAAAAGTATTGAAACATTCGCGAAATTCCTTATTCCTTCCTTATTTCCCTTTATTCCTTGTAGGAACATAGGGTAGCTACAAACTTCTTCCATCTCACTCTATTGTTGACCATCCTTTTAATTAGGGCCCATGTCTTTCCTTCTGAGAATTTTTTTTTCTATTGTTTCTCAAGCCAAAAGTCGTCATTTGTTTATCATTAGTGAAATACCGGTACGGTACGGTACCTAAAGGAAAAACAGTATGGATGATGTGTTCATAAAAGCATACACTTATTATTCTCTTTATTTTTTTTCTCGCGTGGGGCCGATAACCTAGATGTTAGACCCCTTAAAACAACAATTATTATCATCATTTTTCGCGTATATCGGCGCGTCACCATCCGATTCCATTCTCTACTTGTCACTAGGTGATTATAAGACGTACACCCCCCCGCAATTTTCATTTCATTTCTTACTTGCTTCGTGATATTCATCATTTGGCTGCTCTGAAACCGTTGGTACATTATCTTTATGGCATAAATGGGAGGAATAGGTTTTTTTTTAGTTCAGAGTTTTTGTCCATAGAAGTTCCCCACATCTAAATCAGTTAACTATCAGTAACTTCAATTTAATTTATGGACCGCCACTGTATTCGATTACAAATATAGTAGTGTGTTATACTGTTGTTATTATTATAAACCAACATTGAACATTCCCCGCACCAAAACTTGACAATCTTGCCACTACCAATAGATACACTCAATCAACTGAACTGACTGAACAAAACAAAGCGCATGTGATTGTGCAATGAGTGGTGACGTGACAAGCTGACGAGCTACGGCGGACCCGCGCTCTCGCGCTGTTACAAGTCGGTCAGCGGATAAAGATCGAACGAACTAACAAGCGAGGGATCTGGGAACTAGTTTGGTACTTCGTCTGTGGGACCCACTCTTCCGAACTAGTTCGTTCGCGAAGTACACAAGACTACCATAAAGATTGATTTTTGTTCAGTAAGTCGGAAGAACAAGCGCTCAAGAACGGCTTCAATAATACCGCAGTCTATTGTTGCCATGTAATGCGGGCTGCATCATGTCGCCCCTACCAGTGTTCTGGTGAAGAATGGCGAGCTGCAAATAAATTGCAGTCTCGGGGTGTAATTAGTGCAAAACGATTTATTAGGCCCCTTAAAACAGTTATCATGAAAATAGTATGCCTCTGTATAAGGGCGATGGTGTTGGTGCAGTATACTGAGGTTATCAGCTGCAATAAGCATTGGTGCTTTCAAATTTACTTTCATTTATTCCGATCCTTACCCTTGAGCGCTCCAGTTCTGTAAAACAAATAAATCCACCGGGCGAAGCCGGGCACTACTGCTAGTTGGTTATATAATTGGCTTTATTCAATTTATTCATTGTATTCTTCCAGGTTGGTTTTTCTTTTAAATGTTAAGCGATAGTTTTACTTGAATATTCAAATTTATCAACAATTTTGATCAGTGGCGATTCCTCCATGTAGGACATGAGGATCATCCTAAAGTCAGCTCTCGGCTCCAACTGTTGAAAAAATTTAAATTAATTCTTTTGTAAAATAGTCTTTGGGACTACTTCTCAATAAGTTCTTGTTCGTATGTACAAATCCATTGTTTGCATCGATTTGGGGATGAGGTTATAAAGTTACATGCAGTAGTAGTATTTTCTTAATGGTATGGTGACCAATATTATATTATTGTATTATTTCAGTCCTAAATATTATACAAATAATATTTAACATAACCCCTATTTTAAACCAATTTCCTGCAAAATGCAAAATCTAAAAATTAAATAGAGGCTCCGAATTTCAAAATGCAATTATTCAACATTTTCAATGCTATAAACCCGAACTTAAGTTAGGATAGTTACTCATTTACCATAATGCCAAGATCTGAAATCGGTTAGAATTGAAATTAAATGGCAGTACAAGCTATATACACTGAAACCTCGTTAGTAAGTTTTTCAAGGGACTGAAAAATTTGAACGTCAAAAGCGGGAAAACGTACTAATGGAAAATAATAATTAAACCTCATTAATTTGTATCAGTAAGGGAAATGTAAAAAACGCGTTAATCAGAAGTGCCGTGCTACTGTCTTACTTTTAAGAGTCGCCTATACCTGTTAAGTCGAATAAGAAAGGCAAATGGGGCTTTTGTGCAGCTCTATCCAGTATGGAGAAACCGTAACATATCCAGGAAAAAGTTACCAATCCTATCAGCCACCAACTTCAAGTATTCATCAATCGTTGTCTGCGTCGAATTCTGGGTATACGATGGCCAGATATAATCCCAAACGAAGAGCTGTGGCAAAGGGCTAACCAACAACCTATAGAAGTCCAAATTAAACAGAGGAAATGGGGCTGGATTGGGCATACTCTGCGGAAACAGAATGATGCAGTAAAAAGGAGAGCTCTGGACTGGAATCCTCAAGGGGCTCGGAGACGGGGAAGACCAAGGAACACCTGGAAACGCACCATTGAAGAGGAGGCCAGAAAAGCGGGAAAGACTTGGATGGAAGTGAAGAACTTGGCAACACACAGAGCCCGATGGAAATCATTCTTGGATGCCCTATGCTCCGCACGGAGCGAAAGGAAGTAAGTAAGTATACCTGTTAAGTCGCAACGCTCGCCCGCTTTTTGGCAAAGAATGTTATCTCAGAGCGGTCGGTCTCACATTCCACTAGGGGTGGACAAAGAATGCTTTCAGGGCTGACAAAAATGCGATCGTACTACGCGATGCGCGACGCGTGATACTGTCTTACTTTTAAGAGTCGCCTATACCTGTTAAGTCGCAACCCTCGCCCGCTTGTTGGCAAGGAATGTTATCTCAGTGTGGTCGGTCTCACATTCCACTAGGGGTGGACAAAGAATGCTTTCAGGGCTGACGAAAATGCGATCGTACTAAGCGATGCGCGGCAAAATGTGCGACGTGATAAATGAGGTACTTTTACATTATTGTCATCAGATAAGAATCGGGACTTGAAAATTACGACGCGATATGCGATAAAACGTATTAATGAGGAACGTGTTAACGAGGTTCTACTGTATATATATAATACACTAAGGTGTATGGTCCACAAAACTAAAGCTCCTAAACCAGAGGGAGTTAGAAGGTGTGGTTTGTACCAAAATCTTCCAAAAAGTCTCAATAGTACAGGAAAAATCTTGCATTTCATGAAAAGGCATCGGAAATATATTTGTTTATAAAGTGATTTTAAACAAATAAACAAGACGATAGCCCCTGGCAGAACTGTGTCGCGTCCAGCCCGCATAGCACTAGAGCCGGGCGGGTAGTCTGTACACATGCGGCGCACACAACCAGCAGCAGCGATGAATATTGCTCTCTGATTTCATTAATATCGACAATTTATTTAAAAAGTGCGTTTAAACAAGTAAACATATTTATTCAAGCCAGCATAACAGTAAAGTCAGGCGGGTGGTTAATACACACGAGGGAGATCTCGTACGGGTCCGCTAGTATTTATTAATTTACAACACATCTACAATGTAACAATAATGTAGTAACCAACCTACCCTCGGAGCCGGGTTCCGTTGGGCAGGATCTTCTCCACACCACCCAGCAGCATACAGAGAATAGCTTTCTTGATGAACTCGTGTCCGTGTATCGAGGGAGCCAGAGACTTCCCGAGCAACTCGAATATATCACCGGTGGTCTTGTTCCGCACCAGCTTCTTGCACTTGGCAACGTCCTCTCGGGTGATGTGCAAGGCACTCTCCTTGCTCAGAGTCGAGATGTTGTTAGCAATCAGGATTGTTCTGTAATGGACCACAAAACGATTAATCACTGCCAATTTCAGGAAATATTGGAACAAGTGTAGTCATTTGTTATTTTGTCACTGATGAGTAGGGACCACACATTTATGCACTGAAAACTTAAAAATATGCATGCAATTATGCACTAAAATATAGAACATTTGCATTAAAAAATCGAAAAATATGCACTTAACAATAAGTGCAAACTTATTCACTCATTTTACATTTATCATTCACTGCAGAAAGAAGCATCACAATAGATAATTGCAAGTTTTTCAATGTTTTCAGGAGAAATATTACCTCTATTTTAATAGTTTTCAGTGCATAAATGTCTGGTCCCTAGCCATAAGTTGGACATTGTGGTCATTTAGCCCCATGTACTTGGGTATGTGTAATTTTGTCTGATAACCTATGTTAATGTGATGGCTGTATTAATGAGTGTGTTTGTACTTCAGGTGAGGATTGGGAAGGAGGTGGCCGTGGTTAAGGTAGGAACCATTCCAGCATTTGCCTGGAGTAGAAGTGGGGAAATCACGGACAACAACTTCCAGAATGGCTGAGGTGGGAATCACACCCACCTCTTCTCAGTTTTGCCTCACGAGGCTGAGTGTAGCCCGTTCCAACCCTCAGACCAGAATTATATTTTTTGCCACGGATCTCGGAACTTATGGCAGCTTCCCCATCGTTGCGATCGTGCGCATTATGTTGTGAGGGGATAAGTGATATAACCAAAGTGACCAAAATGCAAGGAGTGGGAGTAGAGTTGGAATCGTCTTGCATGGAAGAGAACAACAAGAAGAATGTTCACAGTCAAACAGAGAAGATCTGCCAGTCGAGGTGAACGAGGACGACAACATTTAGGATAGAGCAAGATGAGTTTGCATCATTAACAGTAGCCTAATTTACAATGAGGATACAGCTTGCCTATTCAAGGATCCAGCCAATACCTGTAAGAACCAAAGCTACTTTCATTAGCAAAGAATAGAACGCTCAGTGGTATGTGCACATAATGAGGACGAACATAGAAAGATCTGCCCAGAAAATATTTTGACCTTAACCTCATAGGAAGAAGACCACGAGGAAGACTGTAAGATCAGACATGGAGGAGAGAGGACACAAATGGGATGATGTCCTGGAACAGAAGATGTATGAAGATAGAAGGAGATGGCGAGCGCTTGTACACCACACCCGGGAAACTGCAGTTGGAGAATGATGATGAGAATGCTCAATTTAGCAATGTGAAACTAAACAAGGCCCTCTTTTCCAGACGAGTGCAACTGTTCATAAGTCTTTGTCAGCAAAGCATGGTTAGCCCAATTCGAAATTATTGATCTTTCCTTTATCTAATAGTCCTATAATCTGGAAGCTCCAATCTATGTCTATGTAAATGAGATAGACTGAGTTTGTTCTTCTGAATGGGTCAGTAACACACGAACTGAGCTCGACTAATTCATGAGATGCACAAGAATAATGGTACCAACTGGACAGAAAAGAATACATATATAAAGGCAAACCTAAAAGTTCCTGTGGTAAAGCTGCCTTGCTTCCCAGGCAGGCAACGGTAATTGCCAACAATCTGAACTCTATCACCAGGTTTACAGAGGTCCACGAGATCATTATCACACACGACATCCACGGAGCGAGGCAGCTGACCTGGAATAGAGAATCACCACCGGTAAGATATGGGCAGGACCCGGGAACCAAATACTTAAACCAATATGCAAGCTTTCACTAACCTGCAGGGGCCTTCTCTGGCATTTCTTGTATCGTTAGCGTCTGGTGATCCTTGTACACCGAGAGTCCAAACTCAGTTTCCAGGTTGTTTCCATCTTCATCCTTAACAGTTCAGAAATGTAAATACAGTATTAAACTGAGTGAACAATAAAAGGGATCTCTGGTATTGTCGTCCAAAGGACTGCTTGTTGTTGCAAATTGGGCGAGTATCCGACACCAGGGGCATATAACACGGGGAGGGCATTGCCCCCCTCAAGTTTTAGGTGCAAGACAAAATGTTGAAGTACCCTTAAAAAAATAAAAGTGTTGTCAGATAATTCGAAACTGTTGTTGTTCCCTATGGCTAGCCCGGATTCCAATCCATCAGCTTTCTTGCGTTCCAATAGAGTTGTGTGAGGTTTCATGAAGTTCTAGCAGTCACATCAAGTTTGTTGCAATGTAGCAGGTGCTCCTTATCCATTTTACTTCCAGGTTCGTGACAAAGTGTGCATTCTTCAGATCTCAGGATGTTGATTCGTTTCAGATGAGCTGCAAGGCAGTCATGGCCAGTGTTAAGTCTGAAGAAGGCTACAGCTTCTCTTCTTGGTGTTAATTTATATTGATCCCATTTAGCATCAATGTCCTTCCATGATTTGGTTTTTGCTGTTTTCTTTGCCATTTCTTCATACCTGTTTTTGATAGTATTTTTCAAGATCCTTTTTGCTGACATAAAATCAGTCTGACTGACAGGTTGTTGTAGTGTGCTACCTTTTTTTTTTTGCTAATCTGTCTGCCTCTTCATTACCTGCTATTCCAACATGAGAAACTATTCTAGGCTATAAATGATTTAATACTAGGTTAGGCAGAAAATCGGAAAAGCCAACTTGCCTTGCTTAGTCGTAATTTGTTTATTCTACCGAACAAGCAGTATGTTCCTCCCCCCGTCTTCCCCCTCTCCTTCGTTCCCCGCGGAGCCGCCAACTTAGCAGAGATGCTATGAGCTTTGTCCCCTTACCACAACAATTCGAAAAGGTGCATTTTGTAACTATTATTTCTGAACGCTGGTTTAAAACTGAGGTAAGTCAGTGTTCGGGTCTTTTGCTACACGTTGACAAAAATATTTTATGTTTTGTATCCATATTCCGATTGTATTTTGTATTTTAATTAGAAATACTGTAATGAATAAAAATCATCTTTGTGTTATTTAAAGTTTTAAAAACTTAAACTAAAATAAACATTCCCTGGTAGGTAATCGTAGTTTATAAACTCGACCCCCCATGTTTGCGAGGAGTTTAACGTCCCTGTCCGCACAAATTTTATTTTAAATAACAATGGTACTTTTCAATTTTGAAGTTGTTAGTGTGGTAAGGCTTTACCTACTTTGAATTATGGAAGTACAGTAGTATAGATCACGATACATTTTACTACAAAATTCCCCTAGACACAAAATAGCAGCAGCATCCAGAATACTTCACACTGTGCAAAGTCGTACAGCTGTTACACCCGTGAATGCATAGTGCAGAGTCTTGGTAGGCGTGGTGTCTGTTCGATCACAGTAGACAACAGTGCGCGCTCATTATGGGAGGGACGTATCTGTTTCCCCATAATGAATTTCCTCACCTTCATCACAAGGCCGCCAAACTTATGGAGTATGTACGGTTCTACCTATGTACCGGTATGTGAAATATTTTTTTATCATTTTAAATGATCTTGTCGACTTCGTCGTTACGCTGGGGTCTAGCGTTACGTTACGGTGACGGGACGAAATGTACCCAGATGCACTGAGGTGTGCGACGTCATAGTACCCCGACAATCTCTACTTCGTTAGTTTAAGACAAAAATCCCTGATTCTTGGATGTCACTGGTAATCTCCAGAACCACGGGATGGATTTTGATGCGGTTTTCACCATTTAAGATTCTGTAGAAAATAATTTATGTATGATCAAAGGAAGCCAAGCAGTAACGATTTCAGTGAAAAAGTCGAAAACAAACTTGGCGTCCGTGCGCTTCTTAAGCTTACGCTGGGCAAACCGTTAAAAATATCAATATACTATGAGCGTAAGAATTGGTCAGCATGAAAAGTTTTACAAAAAAGTCCGGGAGAGCATATCTCTATCTTCAATACATCGCCCACTATAAGTGTTTTTAGACTGGATGGAAGGGGCACATCCCCGCGCGCTCTAGTGAGCGTGCGGCATCCCGTGCGCTTGACCGTGCTTTGCCCTTGGTTTGCACTTGCCGTTCGCGAGTAATATTGTATTGTATTGTTTATTCATCCATTCAATCATATAATGTACATTGTACAATGATATAGGACACGTCAATTCACAAATTATACTAATACTAATTTACAATCACAATAATAATATGGGCCTACACAAGGATAACCTTACATCATTTAGTCCTATGAATACATAAACATAACTATTGATATTCTAAAAACTCTTTAACTGAGTAGAAGCAGTGCTCCAGCAAGAACTCTTTAGTTTTTATTTTGAACTTTATGTAATTTGCTGTACTTTTAATATTATTTGGCAAATGATTATACAGCGTTATAGCTGCATGGAATACACCATTTTTACATAGTGTTGTATTTGCAGCATGTACATGAAGATTGTTCTTTTGCCTGGTCTGGTAGTTATGTATATTTGAATTCATCTCAAAGATATCCTCATTTCCTAAGCTTTGTTTGACAAATAATAGAAGTTCAAAGATGTAAATACATGGCAAAGGTAAAATTTTCAGTTGTTTAAACAGAGGCTTACATGTATGCAATCTAGTAGTCCCTTTCATTGTTCTAATTATTCTTTTCTGGATAATAAAGATTTGGTGAGCAGCAGGTGAATTTCCCCAAAATATGATTCCATATTTCATAAGCGAATAGCAATAAGCAAAATAAGTACTAAGAACAGTTCTCCAGCTAGTCGATTGTCTTAATACTCTTAATGCATAACAACTTGAGCTTAGTTTAGTGGTATGAGAGTTCCATTTTAGGTCATCCTGCAACCAAAGGCCTAAGAATTTAGTAGAAGAGGCGTTACCAATTTTAAGGTCAATTAAGATTATGGAGGGAGAATTAATACTTTTATTCTGAGCTGTGTGAAAGTTAAGAACCACTGTTTTACTAGTGTTGATAAGGAATCCATTATTGTTGAACCATAAGGACAGCTGACCTGTTACTTCCTCTACTGATTTTTGAAGTTCAGTGTCATTTTCACCCCTCATCAAAACACTTGTATCATCTGCGAATAGTACAGTTTTAAATGCAGGTATCTGAGATGGCAAGTCATTTACGTAAAGGAGAAAAAGTAGTGGCCCTAGAACGGACCCCTGCGGAATGCCATACTTCAAAAACATAGGATCTGAGTGGTAATATTTAAATATGTTTGTGGTATTTTCTAAACTTTTTTGTTCGACGATCTGTTGGCGATTATTTAAATATGACTGAAACCACTTACTAGCGATACCCCTGATACCATATTGATGGAGTTTATCAATTAGAATCTGATGATTTATCACATCAAAAGCTTTAGACAGGTCCAAAAACAGGCCACATACTCTCTTCCTTTCATCAAGTGACTCAAAAGCAGGATTTAAAAATTCATAAATTGCGGACATTGTTGATTTTCCTTCTCTAAAGCCATGTTGAGAGTCAGTTAACAATTTATATTTGTTTATGAAGCTAATTAGACGGTTGTACATTATCTTCTCTAAAATTTTTGAAAATATCGACAATAAAGAAATAGGTCTATAATTGGTTACGTTTTCTCTATCTCCCCCTTTAAATAATGGAATTACTTTTGCAATTTTAAAGATATCTGGAAATATTCCTGACATGAGAGATTGGTTACAGAGGTGTGTTAAGGGGGTAATTATATTTTGGATACATTTTTTAATTAGTATATCAGGAATGTTATCAACTCCTGAGCAATGTTTATTCTGTAGGTTCTTTACAATATTGAGGATTTCTGCTTCTGTAACATTTTCAACAAACATTGATTTTCCATTAAATGTTATATTCGCGAGTGTTGATTTTATTGCCTGTATATTGTTTACATTTAGTAGTTTTTCAGCTATGGTAGCAAAATGCTCATTAAAAATTCTTGAGACATTTTGTGGGTCATTGATCTTCTTGGAGTCTTCTGATAACGTTATGTTATTTACTGCCGGTTTTGTTTGCCTGGTTTCATTTTTTATGATATTCCACATAGCCTTAGTTTTATTTTTAGATTCCAGGATATAATTATCATTTGACATTCTCTTTGCTAATTTTATAACTTTGTTAAGTATGGTCTTATAGGTCTTGAAATACATGTTAAATTCATTGGAGGTTTCGTGCGTACTTTGAAAATCGTGGAGGAAACGCTTTCTTTTGCATGAAGTAATTATTCCAAGAGTAAGCCATTGTTTTGATGGAGAAGAAACTTTCAGTCTGATACTCTTCAAAGGAAATGCAATATCAAAATAATACAGGAAAATATTAATGAATTCCTGGAATTGTTTGTTTGTATCTATTGACTTGTACACACCTTCCCAAGTTTCTCCTTTTAACAAGTTGTTGAAATAGTTTATATTGTGTTGACTAAAGCTTCGACATTTATCAAACTGAGCATTGTAAACTGGGTTTGAAATATTTAGAGTTATTATTTGAGCTCGGTGGTCACTGAAACCTGTGTTGATTACTTCGAGAGAGTTGCAGTTCACATTGTCATTAATTATTATCTGGTCAAGTGTGGTTGCGCTAGATTTTGTTATTCTTGTGGGTATTGTTACTGTGTGAATTAGATGATGGGAGCTTAACAAATTTAGCAATTCCCTCCTCTCCATACTTTCCTCTAAAAAGTTAATATTGAAATCTCCACAAAGAACTATTTTTTAATTAAATTTATTTATTTTATTTATTATCACTTCTAGTTTATTCAGAAATAACTTTGCACTATTTCCTGGTGAACGATATATACAGATGAGAATTAAATTTTCTTTAGGGATAGAAATAGCTGTTGCCTCAAAATTTTTATCCATGCATAAGTCATCGGGAATTGGTATAGGCTTAAATTCTATGTTTCCTTTGATATAGATACATACACCTCCATGCTCTGATGTTGATCTACAGTAGTAGCTAGCTAAAGTAAACCCTGGTATGACAGCATGATTGATTTGTTCAGGTTTCATCCAGTGTTCAGACAAGCACAAGATGTGGATATCTTTGAGTGATGTTTGTAGAAGCATATCGATATGAACTAGTTTATTATTAAGTGAATGTACATTTTGGTGAAATATTCTGATTGAGGAACTCTGTGCATTTGTACTGTTGTTAAGCTTGGGGATTATAGTTCTTGCAGGAGCACTTACCTCTGTTCTAAAAAACTCTCGCCACCGAGTGAATTCACTGATTCTACAGTAGTCGGACTTGCAGTATGCGGTAGTGGGATGACTGGTCCGTGGGAGTGGAACTTTTTGTTGATTTCCTCCGCTACTTGTGAACAGATCTGTTGCTTTCCTTTGGTGTTTAAGTGAAGACCATGTCGGGTAAACAGTTCTCTTGGTACATCAATATCAAGAAAGTGAACATGCTGATATAGTCTGGATAGTGCTCTAAGCTTTTTGTTCGTCCTCTTTACCTCCTTGTTGACACACGATTCTTCCATTAGATCATGTCTGTGTGGGATGCCTAAGAGTATAACGTTTGTACCTGAAAGTAGTGGGAGCTTATCTTTGTAGGTTTGTATTGCATCATTCGCTTCGTTTTTCGCTACATCGTTCGTACCCCCCCACAAAACAACATAATCTTCATGAGTAAGGTTTCTGCACATTTCAACACAATTTTCCAGAACATTTTTAACTCTAGCGCCTGGTTTGGTGACGCTACTTACCGCAAAGTCCCTTGATACTTTTAAATTGAGCTCTTCTGAACATCCTTTCCCATGACTGTCACTGAGGAGGAGTACTTTCCTTTTTGAGGTTATGTACGTGGCTAACTTCCGCACTTTTTCCGGCTTACAGTTTGTTGATGCCCTTGTATGTGGTGTTTCTTCTGAGACGGATTCAGTTTCAGCAAGAACATCGTACATATTTTTTGTGGGAACAGCTTGGCTAACTGTTTCCCGCACACGTGGTTTAGGCCTACATTGGCGTCCGCGATTTGCCACCACCACATTCCACGAGTCCGGCGATGACGGGGGATTGTTGCGGTCGTTTACGTTATGTCTGAGTACACTGTTTTCGGCTTTTAATTTAGATAGTTCTTCTTGGGTGTGCTTAAGGTCCCTATTCAAAATGTCGATGATTAACTGTAGAGATTTCACACTCTCACTCGATGCCTTGCCACACAGCGTGCACAGTATATCACTCGTATTTACACCTAAATGTACCTCTGATGGTTTACTATCAATGTCACACATACTAGGTGTCTTCCTACACGATATTTTATCACTGGCGTTAATTACGGAACTGTCCTCGTTTACATTTTCGATATCTTTAAGAGAGCGGTATACTTTGTCTACATACGCGGCAGCCATCTTGTTTCCTTTAACCATGCTGTAAACACTTCGGAATATTTGTCGACCACTCCCCGTTCTGTGAGCTTCTCGGTAGTAGACTCCAATCTTCTCTGAGCAATTTCTAAATTATTGGGAATACTCACAGGTTCACAAATCCAAGGTAATGCCACCGTGTACCGTTCATCAGATGACTGGCTGACATGTTGCCCAAAATGTATCTTTGCTTGCTCTTCCCGTCTACTTTTGGAAGTGGCTTCAATGGGGTCCCGAATACCGATTAAATCCAAGTCCCACGAGTCAGAAATCGTGACTTCACTTTGTTTCATGGATATCACACTCATTAAGAGACTGTCACCCACACCTGGACCCATTTTCTGTCCACTAATTGTCCAACCAAGCTTAGTTTCTATTGCTGTAAGACCATTCTTGAACACGACCAGTCAGCAACTTACCGTATAGGTCATTCCCAATCAAGATATCAAATTCGGATGGTCCTTCATCAGCACAGTCAACCCAAATCTTCTCTCTCTGAAGTTCTCTCAACCAAGGTCCTTTAGGCACTTGAGGAATCACTTCACACATCTGAGGGTGATCCAACACATTGATCTTCTCTTTAAATGAACCACTCACATTGCTGATATCTATTTGGTACACTTTATACTCACGAAATTCCTTGGCACAACCAAATAACATATGACACAATTTTATTTACTTCATCGGATGTAGTCCTAACTTCTCTGCGGTTTTCTTCAGTATATAGGATCTTTGCGACCCAGTGTCGAACATAACCCGTACTTTTATAGTGATTTCTTTAGTTTGGATCACTGCAAAAGCTGTCTGCAACAGGACGTCTCCCGAGCAACTTGACATACCCGATTGTACAGAAGTAGCCTCTTTGTTGGTGGTATCCTTTACGCCCCTGCTCGTTTCTGAACACATAAGAGTAGGATGACCTTTGTGACAGATTAGACACTTCACTGGCACCTTACACAGTTTCGCTAAATGTCCTGTCTTCAGACAGTTAAAGCACGCTTTCTTACCTCTAGCATGCGCTCTCTTGTCATCCAATGACAGAGAGTGTGCTTTAGTACACAACTGGCTATCATGGTACTTCCCACAAAAGATGCAGCGGGAGGATTGATTGGAGAACAGCCCCATGGCCGTCGGTATTTCGTCTTTCCGGCGTTGAAACTTGGGAGACTTATTCTTCTGTCGCTCAATGGAAGAGTCCATAAATCCGCCCCTAGCCAGATTTCGTTGGTCCTCTCCTTCTACCTCACGTTTGAGAAAATCCATGAGGTAATCAAGTTCACACTTCTTTGAATTACCAGGTTTATCAGGATCAGTTGGTCCTTCCTTGCCATAATTGGAACTCCTTTGCCAGGCTACCATCAACTCCTCCGGAAGACTGGACTCCACAATGGGGTACAGAAATGTAGCTGTTTGTTCAGTGGTCGCGCCTTAAGTCTCTATTGCCCGTAAACGTGTGTCTAGTTTATCATACATACGAGACAATTCGACTGCCTGTTTCGTGTTTGCATTGTCAATCATTAGTTTACAAAGCTCACGCACGTACACCTGCTTCAGCAATTTCTCTCTTCCAAACCGTTGTTTGAGAGCTTCAATTACCTTTGCGTAGTTTCCAGCAGCCTGTGGGTAACTACCAACCAAATCCTGAGCTCTTGATCCTACTTCCATTGATTGAACCAAGTAATGGTATTTGTCACTGTCGTGAAGTGAAGTATCTTCGTGAATCTTCGAAAAGGAAGCCCAGAATCCTAGCCACTCCTCGAAGTCCCCATTAAACTTCCGCAGTTCGATTTTGGGTAGTCTGTACCTCCTCGTGTCCTCTCCAGACTAACTCAACGCAGTGCTTGTCCCCGTTACACAGTTTGTTTCGTGAATTTTCAATGCTTTTAACCTCAAAACTGTTGTTTTCCTTTCATACTCATCGATGGTATTTTGTTCTTCATCAAGATTTTCTTCGTCACTATCATCATACAGCGCGTCTAACGCCTTACTATCGAGTTCTTTTTAATTAACTCGATTAATGCACTGATGACTTTTTGATCTCTTTGGGACTTCTCGAACTCTCGTGTGACTTCATTGCACAGCTTTGTTACCGATCGCCGAATCACGGAACGAACTTTCTTTGTCCTTTCAATGTTGACCATTTTCGTATCACGTCGGGGTCACCAGAATTTTGTTATGTGAACTAACTTGGAATAACACTGACTCAGACCAAATACCGTCACTCGCCTACGGCTTTATTTTCTTTACATACATCAATCAACATGTGCCTCAGCAACTGTTGCTATGCACACCATAGCTGTAAAAACCACTGCCCCCTTATCCAACATCTTCCTTACACTTTGCCACCACAGAAGGGCCAACTTGCTGCCTTCTAATGGCCTCTAACTGCCACTTCGAAAGGAGAAACCTCCTTACCGTTTGCTACTACTAAAAATATCACATAACTTTCTACCTAGCTGCCACCATAATGCCTCTTATCTGTCTTCTCAACGGCCTATTTACGCTTGGCTACCACCTTGCTGTAGAATTAGTTTTCTATTATTTGCCAATTAATTGCCACCTTATCCCTTAAAATGTTAACTAGTGTAGGCCAAGATCTCTGTCAGTTACTCACCTTAGTAGGATATACAGCACTCGAAGGGAAAGCATCGAAAGATGTCAAGTCTGTGTAGCGGCGTTCTAATATCTTCTTGGTAGCAGGACAATAGTGTACACTTCGCACTACTTTTGGTCGTACCAGTGAGCCTAGGAGAAGTTAAAACATTACTGTTATATTATTGTTACAAATAACTATTGTAAAATAATCACACATGCAAAAAAATAGAACTCACATTTTGTTACAATACCCTCCACACACACCAAATTTCCTAAATATCTGCTTGTGAGGTTCCGAGGAGTTACGTGCTTATTTCCAAAGCTCCCTTCAAAAGCAACAAAAAACTGGTCTATCTCTTTGCTGTACTGAGGATCAATGCTTCCAACAAATTCCTTGAGAGCTCGCTCGAATGCTAGCTGCTCCTCAAAGGGGTTGTTCAACAAGCTGAAACAAAATTAAAGAGTAAAACGTATTTGTTCAAGTTGATTTATGTAATGTGGCCTTCCTGAGCTGATCCATTGGTGACCTGTGCATCATTATATTTATTTCATGATGAAAACATTGTAAACATCCAATCCCTTGAGCCAAGGGAGTGAATCATATTAAGTTAAAATCACTCAAACCATCTGGGAAAAAATCTGGGGTCTTTTGGACCAAATTCTAGCGAGGTAAACAGTTGGTCTAAGGGCTGGATGTCTGGTCAACAAGCAATGAAGGAAATTGGAGAAAAAATTGAAGTGGCAGTGAAGATTCAAGGAGAAATAATATCAGGAAAGCATGGGTTCGAATCCAGCCTTGGCCGTCCTGAAAACAGTTTTATGAGATTTATCATTTTCAGCCCCCAGGCAAATGCTGGGATGGTTCCTCTCAACAGGTCCATTGCCAACTTACTTCCCAGACCTTTCCTTCATTAGATCCAAGTTAGAGGTCTCCCTGTCGCCATCCCATTGTATCTGCTGACAAAGTGTGTTCAGCTCGAAGACACGGTTTTTGTGGCAGGAGAGGAATGATTAATTGTTCAGAAGAGGTACTTTTCCATTTTCACAACTTTTACAAGGCAGATGATTGGAAATGTACTATTTATGACTCACATATCTTTCTGGGAGTCAGTAGAAGTTCATTTCAATTTGAATTATCACTGCTGCACCGGAAATATTTCTTTTATCACGTGAATAAATAATTTTCCTTCTCGTTCATTTGACGACCACCGCCATGACACAATGACTTCGTACACTACATCATACCCGTTGCCAACATGTCCGATACAAAATACACCACAAGAAACGTGAATGATAAAATAAAAGGCAAAACCATTGGCCTGGATAAAGATTATTGATGCGTGATCACCCTCACTGTGCATGACAAAAACCAGGGGTGTTAATATTAGCTAACGCGGCCCCCCGCAGGGGCGCGCTATCTAACCATTATTGGTCTAAGCGAAAACCATTAGTCTGCCGGATGCGATACAGTACCGAATATGTGGGGTTGGCAATATGGCACATGATGCTTAACATTTCAGAATCACCTGGAATTTTGCCTATATAACTAGTGTTCATATTTGGGATGGCTGGGCGGGTCACAGACAGCGGAGGAGTAAACATCTATTACTACATCTCCAGATACTTTCCCCGACTATTAATTCATGTAATTTGGTAAATTTCAGTACTTTAAGAATTTTGGAGCGAAAAGTAAGTTGCCTCTTCTGAACTCTTACTGAGGAATTATCGCTCACAGAGTCCGTGGGTGAAACCAAGGTTGGAGGGTAAGCAATAAAAATAAAAAAAATAATCATGAACTAGGCCTAGTTTGGTGAATGGTTGCCTCCATGATAATTCTCACCAGTTTCCAGTTTTTATGTAATAGTTACTTCTGTAATATTTGAATTTTGAAACCCTCTTATTTATTCTAAAATCTACAGCACTAGGCTACAATACTCAAAAATATAAGTATTATGCCCGTTGCTCATGGTAAAATTTTTCTTCAAATTTATTGTCCAAAAATTTAATTTTATAAAATTTCTGTTGCTCACGGTCAAATTCTAGTTTTATAAAACCTTTGATAAAACTTTCCATAAAATAGGACATGTTCTATTCTGAAAAATTAATTTTGCGAAACGAACCAATCAGAAGCTGACATGACGATGATGCTGGTGCCACGTGGTGAGAAGATTGTGAAGCTGGCTTGTAAACAAACACTTCGAAAATGGCAGGCTCCGGCTGGACTAAGGAAGCTGTTAGTGTTTTACTGGACAAGTACCAGAAATAGTTTTGTTTGTATGAGGTTAAAACAACCACATACCACAATAGAAATGCAAGAAGGGAGGCAGAAATCTCAATCGCAGAATATGTTTCACAAATTCGACCGAACACAAGCCAGGCTGATGTGAAGGCGAAGATAAACGGGCTTCGAACTCGCTTGCAGTCTCATTTCAGGAAAAAGGCTTGCCTCATGTTAGTGTCCTGTCGAATAATTTTGGAACCAACAAGATCTAGGAGTTTTTTAAAACTGCTTTCCTCCATTCTTAGAAAATTCGTATATGAATTCTGATCTTCTAACCTCAACTCATTTTCGACCAAGGACAGCATTCCTCTACTCTTCTTTTTATCCATTCCTGAGTCCAGCACTTCCTAGCATTTCTTTTCTTCCTTTTTACCACTGTACGACATAAAATTGTAGCTAAAGCAGCAATTTTTGCTTCATTTGTTGGAGCCATACCCTCAAACCAATGTGTGTTGAACAGCTGATTCTTGGTTCAGAAGTTTATCGGTAGATGGCGATCCTGATTCATCCACGGTTTTCATAAAATAATTTTACCGTGAACAACACAGCTTGCTTTCGTCAAATTTTTATAAAATTAGTTGTAAAATATATTTTATGAAACATTTTACCGTGAGCAACGGGCATTAGTAATATTAAATGTAGGACGATGTAGCTATGTAGAGATGAAACGATTAGCTCAGGACAGGGAGACATGGACCGCTGCACCAAATTGGTCAAAACACTGGAGACTCGACAACATTTATAACAACTATCAGTGGGAGTGAAATTTGTCGAGCTTACAATAGGGGGGGCTTCGGGTGGAAAGTTCAGGAACCACTGATCTATAAAAACAAATCTTAACCATCACAGAGGTAGAAGAGGCAGGGCTGATTTTGAAGACTCAATACAGTTAGGCCTCTTGACATGCAAGACAGGTTACAATATGCCAAATACCAACAGCCCATTAAGCAATATAAGTCACATGCACAGACTATTAAGTAATTGATGTTTTAAGGGCTGGGAATGTTTTGGTCATCAGCCGTAGACAGACTAACATAGGCTAAAAATAATAATTCAGTAGGCTACTTTACCTGGTGCATCTCTTCGGATTCTTTCGCCGCAGGTCATTAACATTGACCAACAAGCGCTTCTTTTTGTCAGACACCATATTCTTAACAAGCTTGCTGTACAAACCCTGATCTTCCTACAACACAAGAATGTACATCAATTTTATTATATAAATATCATATAAAGATTAATAGCACTATTCATATTTTAGAAGGTATATATGCAATTAGGCCTCTCAAACAGTCAAATACTGCATCACAATGGAATGTTACAGATCCTTTACCTCATCATCCAAGAAGTCCAAATATTCCCGCTGGTAATCTCTTATTCGCTGGTCTATTTCCGTATCAACCATTTTAAATCTGAAGACTGAAATCCACCCAAAGTATATTTAAAGTTTTATCTGCATAAGTTAGCCACTCTACTACACGCTCTTACTTGACACTTCGCGCGGGAAAAGTTTACTTCCAAACGGTATTGCCAACGCATATCTCCAAAGCACTAAAAGCCCGCCAAAGTTTCTCCGCAGTTTATCGAAAGGTTATAACTGTGATCAATCAAAACATTCAAATTTATTTGTACCTTAAGGTCCAAGCAAAGTCACAATTAAGGTTGAAGTGGCCAAAGGTTACCAGTCTTCCATAAGAATACAAGGATGGAGTGCGAATATGATCAGTTTTGTGATGGTCATGTTGTCAGATCCGTGCACCTTTGAGTCTAGAACTAAACACCAGATAGCGCGAATATCATAAATGCTTACAGGTGGGTATTTTAAACTTCCGATATCTGAATTGAATCGGCGCAGGAAAAATATTCTTATTGGAGGCTCAGGAGATGAACTCGGATAGCCTATATGAAATTGTAGTTTGGTTAAAGATTTTACAACCAGCGTCTTAGCTGAGTGCGATGAGTCACACTGAAAGGCTACTGCAAATCGGAGTTTCGAATCCTGACGCTGATAACAGCCGAACTAGTTGATTTCTCGCCAGGTTTGCCCACACTCCCTCCAGGAAAAATGCTAGGATAGTACCTTATTTCATGCCACGGGGTACCTATCCCAATCGTGGAGCCAAAAATCACAACAGTTAGATCCTACATAACTATTACGGCCATGGCCATCCCTATAACTAAAGCCCTGCGCGAATGCGGATATCCACAGATAAACTCGCGGATATCCGAATTTTTTTTCGCCATGCGTATATAGTTTGCATGGCTGTGCGGATAGCGGATAAACTGCGGATAATGTTTGGAGAAAATTTGCGGATAATTTTTAGAATAAAATCCGAACTTGTTTAACATCATTATTAGGACCCGGATACGCCGACCTCTCACCGCTGGGTCCGTGGTTCAAATCCCGGTCACTCCATGTGAGATTTGTGCTGGACAGTGGAGGCAGACAGGTTTTTCTCCGGGTAATCCGGTTTTCCCGGTCACAAATTTCATTCCAGCAACACTCGCCACTGTCATTTCATTTCATCTGTCATTCATTTAATCATTGCCCCAGGGGAGTGCGACAGGCTTCGCCAGCCGGCACAGTTGATATCCTCGCCGCTAGGTGGGGGCTTCATTCATTTCATTCCCTGACCCGGTCGGTCGACTGGAAGCAGGCTGTGGATTTTCATTAGGACCCGGATGTTTGTGACATACCGATAACATATTTTTCCGTTATGTGTTTTTCATGACAAATGTAAGATAATGATTTAAGCTAATCACATTCAAATTATGTCATTAAGCACAATTAAGACTACGAACAGGAAAGGGTTGCAATTCCGGGTCTATAACATTAAGTTTATCATTTTAAATGATCTTGTCGACTTCGTCGTTACGCTGAGGTCTGGCGTTACGTTACGGTGACGGGACGAAATGTACCGAGAATGCACTGAAGTGTGTGACGTCATAGTACGATGTAGCAGCCGAGTACCAAGAAGGCAGTGCGAGAACAATCAAGTACGCAGTGAAGAAACAAAATAGAATCTTGAAACTCTGTTCTCGCACTGCCTTCTTGGTACTCGGATGCTAGCATTTAAAATGATATTAAGTCCAGTCTTTCAGACTGACTATCAGTCTCTTTTCAACATAGCACTTGACATACAAAGCCTAAGAGAACGACTTTTCCTCAATTGTCTAAATATGTTGCTTTAGTAATTTATGCTTTATCTAATTAAAAAATATTATGGTAATGCCAGTAGATTCGGATAGCAAACGTGGGAATGCGTAGAAATGTCATGCGGATGCGAGGTGAATGCAGATAACAAGTCTTGCGGATGCGGGGCGGATGCAGATATCGTTTTGTTTATCCACGCAGGGCTCACAGGCCTTCGTTTTTTGTTTAACGAAAACTTTTTCTCAACAATTGAGAAATTTCAGGATAACTTTGCATGTTATGACAGATACGGTACAGTACCTCCGTTTGGACGTAAATTACAATCACGAATTTTCGCAATTTCTGACAATTTTTGCGGTATAAGACGATTTGCGTTAAGTTTTGCGAATTTTGTTTATTTAAAATATATTTTACTGTATGTATCATTTGTGCTAAATTGTTTATTTTGCGTAAAATTCATTTGACTTTTTTGTTTAAAGTATGCCTGGTTGCGTGGTGCAGCGGTAATGTTCTTGCCTGCTGTGGCAAAGGTTGCAATATCGAATCCTGGCGCAGTCAGTTGGCATTTGAGGGTGCGTAAATGTGAGGCAGCCGTGTCAGTGATTTATCGGCATGTTAAAGATCCTCTTTGGGGTAAAATTCCGTCACCCAATGTCTCTAAAAGCCTCGGTGCGGTAATAAAAAGGGACGTAAAACCAATAATATATTTATTTTTGTGTATGTTCAACCCTGGCGAAATGTAAATATTGTATACCAGAGAACTTTACTACAATGAGACTCATTATAGTAAAAGTTTTCATTATGATACAGTTTCTCCCACCAATCAGAGCTCAAGAAACAGTTGCGTGACCAATTAGGTAAGGATAGCATCGCACCGGTGCTCACTTCCATGGCCCCCTATATTAAATTTCATTGTGTTGCAAGCAGTGTTGCCAATTTGGTGTTTTTAGCACCAGATCTGGTGTTTCTGAAGTTCGTCTGGTGCCAAAATTGTTCTAATAGCGCCATAGCAAAATACTGGTGTTATTTCAATAAAACCAGTGCCAAATCTGGTGCTTAACGGATTTTTCCATGAAAATGTCTCCTATGACAAATAAGTAAATCCTGGAAGCCAATTAATAGTTTTAATAAAGTTCATCAATTAAGATAGGCAATGTTCAGCCTTACACGTGTCAAGATCAACACTCCAACAGGGGAAGTCCCTGAAATTCTCATTCGGGTGCATAAGTGCTAAGTAAGTGCAACACGCAGGGCTCAGTGCAAGTGCACTTGTGTCAGGGACGATTACTCTTTACTCCATGACTTTTGTGTTTCTTGTTGTTAAGAGCTTTGATACACAAGGCGGCAGTGACAATATTGTAATGGCGGTTACTAGAATATAAAGTTTTCTTATGAGAAGTCTTGAGCGTTTCATTCAATTTGTTTTATTGGTTATACCTACACCGGGTAGGCGTAGGTCCCTAACAAAATATTGGCGACCTTGCCAGGATGGCGTATTAATTCAAACAACTTGAAGATTGTGTTGATTTAAAGACCGCGTGTTCCTGTTCTGTGTTCGTATTGGAAATGGAGAAGTTAATGAAAGCGCGGAAGCCGGTAAGAGCGACTTTTACGAAGACGTACAATGCACTTTTGCAAAACTTAAATCAAGAAATTCAAGACGGCGTGGACGACGACACCTTACAGTCCTTGCTAACCAAATTGGAGAGGTTAGGAACGGAGCTGGCGCCGTTGGACGAGAAAGTTTTAAGTATGTTGCTGGAAAAGGAAGGGGACGAGTATGACCGTGAGTAGGAATATGTAGACAGTTTTCGAGACAGATTGGATGGTGCAAGACAGAAGTATGCTCTACGGTTGCAGGCTAATTCCAATGTATTGGCAGTGGTGTCAGCAATATCGGTCCTATCAGATGGGAATAAAACCAAAAGGCAGTTGAAACTACCTAAAATAGAACTCATGAAATTCGATGGGGAGATTAAAAATTGGTTGGAATTTTGGGGACAATTTCGGCGCATTCATGAGGACTCTGAAATTGAGGACGAAGACAAATTCCAATACTTGATCCAATCCACGAAAGTTGATAGTCGCGCTAGAGAATTAGTTGCCAGTTTCCCCCCTACTGCTGAAAATTACCCTAAAGCAGTGGAATCTCTTCAGGGCAGATTTGGAAGGGAGGATTTATTGACTGAGTTCTATGTAAGGGAACTCATAAGTCTTGTAGTGAAAAATGTTTCTCAAACAAGGAAGAAGACACAACTTGCTAGTCTATATGACAAGTTGGAAGCACAACTGAGAGCTTTGGAGTCTATAGGTGTTACCCGAGATAAGTACGGGTCAATGCTTTTCCCTCTAGTAGAATCCTGCTTGCCTGAGGAAGTGTTACGTGTCTGGATGAGAAGTTCGTCAACGGCTATGAGGGATCAAGTCAATGGACATGCCGACAAATTGACTGCATTACTTGGTTTTCTGAAGGGTGAAGTAGAAAGTGAAGAGAGGATTACATTTGCTCAAGCTGGTTTTGGAGTCTCTAGTGAATCAAGGAGTGCTAAAGTTAAAGAATGGAAATAGAGTAGTTTAGCAACTGCTAGTGTTCTCTTTGCTGGTAAAGGCGAAGGAAACAGTTTAACGTGTGTCTTCTGTAAAAAAAAACACATAACAGTAAGGGGTGTTATCTTGCTCAAGAAATGAACTTAGGGGACAAACGTAAAAGGCTGTCTGAAAACAAAGCTTGTTTTTTGTGTCTGAAGGATGGACATAGGGCTGCAAATTGTATTACGAAACTGAAGTGTCTTGAGTGCAGTAGTAAACATGAAGCTATTATGTGCCCAAAATTAGATGTAAATAGGGGGAATTATAAAGGTGAGGAGAAGCACCAGGAAAGGGGCTCAAAATTGCCTGGTGTCCCAACTACAACCCTTAATACACAAACTAGTGATGTTTCGGAAGTACTGCTGCAAACTCTTGTAGTTAGGTTGGTTCATCAAGGGAGAGAAAAAATTGTACGGGCGTTGTTAGATACAGGCTCGCAGAGATCCTATCTGTTAGAGAAGATTGCTGTGGAAATGGGGTATATTCCATCAAAGACTGAAAAAATAGAACACAGGCTTTTTGGGGGTGCTTCAATCAGTGGCAATGATCATAACCTATATGAGATAGATATAGACGACCTACGTCATTCAATTTCTCGCAAAATAAAGGTGTTGGGACAAAAGGAAATTTGTGGTGTAATCCCTCGGTTAAACCGGGGCCCTTGGATGGATGAGATCAGAGAAAAGAAAATCTGGCTCTCTGATTTTGGCCCAGTGCCATCGGAGATTGGACTACTAATCGGCGCAGACACTGTGGGTAGTTTATTGACTGGGGACACAATCAAGTTGAAGTCTGGATTGGTTGCTGTTAGGACTACATTTGGTTGGACAGTGATGGGTCAGCTTTGGAAGACAACTGAAAACGATAGCACAGTGTCAATGGTGAACTCTCTGTTTGTGAGAACTGCTTCTTTGGGTGAACTGTGGAACCTGGAAACCATTGGAATTGGTGATCCTGCTGAAACACTATCGAAGAAGGAAATTGAAATTGCAACATTGAAACATTTCCAAGAAAATGTTAAGATCAATGAGGAAGGAAGGTATGAAGTCGCACTTCCGTGGAAAGAAGATCAACAGTTATTGTCAGGCAACAAGGAAGTTGCGTTAAAAAGACTGGTTTCTGTAACACACCGTTTGATCAAGGAAGACAAATTTGAGAAGTACCAGCGGGTGCTTCAGGACTGGGAACAGGAAGGGATAATCGAAGAAGTTGGTCAGGAGGGCTCTCAGGATGTTGGGTATTATTTACCACACCGAGGAGTTTTCAAGGAAGGATCGAGTACAGCAGTGAGGCCGGTGTTTGATGCTTCATGTAAATCGAAAGGAGGACTTTCACTCAATGACTGTCTGGAAAAGGGTCCTAATTTGTTGGAAGTAATTCCTTCTATTTTGAACCGGTTCCGTTTAAACAGGATAGGTGTGATCGCAGACATTAAGAAGGCGTTTCTTCAAATTTCAGTCTCTGAGAATGATCGAAACTTTCTGAAATTCCTATGGTGGGAGAACTTCACTGCGGGGACTCTTAAAATATACCGCCACAAACGGGTCGTTTTCGGAGTGAACTGTAGTCCATTTCTACTTGGAGCCGTATTGGACAGTCATCTGAAAAACAGTACATGCTTCACTGAGACAGCAGATAAACTAAGAACCTCACTATATGTAGACAATTGCGTCACTTCCTTGAACACAGAGGAAGAACTCAAACAATTTGTGGATGAGTCTAGGGAGTTACTGTCGCAAGGAAAATTTGACCTCCGAGGGTGGGAGCACACCAGATTGAGTCTGGAGAATGAGGTTCCCGAAGTGACACCCGTTTTGGGTTTGTGGTGGGACCCAGTGGCTGATACTTTGGTTTGTAAAGTAGCAAAATTAAATGAATCTGATGTTCTCACAAGGAGGACAGTTTTGTCGGTAGCTCAAAGTATCTTTGATCCAATTGGATTTACTTGTCCGGTTTCCATTGTGCCAAAGGTTTTGCTTCAGGAAAGTTGGAGAGAGAAAATAAGTTGGGATAGTCCACTGAGTGAAGTCGCCCAAAGCAAATTCAATAAATGGTTACATGAACTGCCCTCAATTGCTGAGATTAAGGTGCCTAGAAGATTTTCTAATTGTGAGGACAGATCCTCTTGGAGTTTGCATGTATTTTGTGATGCTAGTCAAGTGGCTTATGCAGTTGTTATTTTCTTGAGATCATTCAATGGGAAAGAATTTGAAGTGCGACTGGTCGCAGCAAAATCCAGGGTAGCACCACTCAAGAAGGTGACGATACCGAGACTGGAGCTATTAGCTTGCACTATAGGCTCACGTCTTGCCTTTACAGTGAAGGAAAGCTTGAATCTAACGGACGTCCCGGAGTACTACTGGAGTGACTCGTCTTCTGTTTTATGTTGGATACGAAGCGAGGAAGCTTGGGGAGTGTTCGTCACTAACCGTGTGAAAGAAATTAGAACATTAACTAACCCAAAGCGTTGGTTTCATCTACCAGGGACGGACAACCCAGCCGATCTACCTTCGAGAGGTTGCTCTACGTTGCAGCTGATTTCTTCTCGTTGGTCAGAGGGACCCACTTGGTTAAAGTTGGAAGAAAACAGCTGGCCAACGAGCATTGTAAAAGTTAATGAAGAGGAGGTCGATGAAGAAAGAAGAAAAGGCCATGTTACCAATACTATGCTTGTCTCCCAGGAAAAACACTGGTATTTGAGGTATTTTTCCAAGTACTCACGAATCGTTAGAATGGTGGCCTGGATGTTACGGTTCGTCAACAATGCCAGGAAGGACGTAGTGAAAAATGTTGCTTCAGAATTAGATTGTCTCGAAATTTCAATGGCAGAGAAACGACTGCTGAAATTAGTTCAGGAAGAGAAGTTTACCGAAAGGGACAACCAGAAAACAATCTGCTTTTTTAAAGACCAGATGGGTCTCTTCAGGATTAAGACAAAAATTACCAACAGGAAGGATGAATATGATTTCCGTGCACCAGTGTTATTGCCATCAAAGCACCCTTTGACTGAGATGATAATCAGAGATCATCATTTGAAAGCCTGTCATGCTGGTGTTCAGATTTTACTTGCTATACTCAGGGAGCACTACTGGATACCAAAGGGAAGAAGAACCATTCGCAAAGTCATCAGGAAGTGTACCCAGTGCAGAAGATTCGAAATGGAAAAGACAATTCCGGAAACGCCAGCCCTTCCAGAAGATCGTGTGAGAGACGCAGGTGTATTTGAGGTAGTGGGAGTGGACCTTGCTGGACCGCTATACTTAAAATGCAAGAACAAGGCTTGGATTGTGATTTTTACATGTGCCTTAGTGAGAGCGGTCCATTTTGAATTAGTCATGACTTTGTCCACTGCAGGGTTTCTGTTAGCTCTTAGGCGTTTCATAGCCCGACGAGGAAGGCCTCGTGTGATTTATAGTGACAACGGGACAAACTTTGTTGGCACCAACAATTTGTTTGGCTTCATTGACTGGAAAAAATTGTGTGCGGAAGTATCAGTTGATAGAATCAAGTGGAAATTTAGTCCTCATTCAGCCCCTTGGTGGGGTGGATTCTGGGAACGTATTGTGCAAATGGTCAAGAAATTATTAAGGCGTGTTTTAGGCAAAGCTATCTTGACATATGAAGAACTATTGACTGTGATTGCTGATAGTGAATCGGTAATCAACTCGAGGCCCCTTACCTACATTTCAGAAGACTGTGATCAATTGGTACCTCTGACTCCATCAATGTTTCTTCAGGACATTCCCGTGGTTGGCACTCCTGATTTAGACATGCTAGATCAAGTTAATCTCACCAGAAGGTTTCAATATCTTCAACAGCTAAGGGGTGAGCTGAGGAGGAGATTCAGACTGGAGTATCTGGGTAGCCTTCTATGCAGTTCATCGGGCAAGGAGTCTGACCATCAGTGGAAGGTAGGAGATGTAGTCATCATTGGTAGTGATGACAAGAGAAGGATAGACTGGCCCCTAGGAAGAGTGACAGCTACAGTTCCAGGTAAAGACAAAGTGACCCGAGTAGTTAGGGTAAAGACATCCTCAGGAGGACTCCTCCGACCTACGAGACACCTATATCCTTTGGAGGCTGGAGGTGGGAGTGAGGAGGTGCCCTTACTTAGTGGTGCAGTTCCGGAGGCAGTAAGTCTCAGAAGTCGCAACTTCACCAGGAGTGGAAGAAGAGTAAAAACGCCTTCCCATCTCTGTTTATGAACATTGTGTTTGATTTGCATCAAAGGTGGGAGGATGTCACGGACGATTACTCTTTACTCCATGACTTTTGTGTTTCTTGTTGTTAAGAGCTTTGATACACAAGGCGGCAGTGACAATATTGTAATGGCGGTTACTAGAATATAAAGTTTTCTTATGAGAAGTCTTGAGCGTTTCATTCAATTTGTTTTATTGGTTATACCTACACCGGGTAGGCGTAGGTCCCTAACAAAATATGTGCAACATGCAGGGCTCAGTGCAAGTGCACTTGTACAACGAATCGACGTATCATCTATTTTCTTCCCAGCTCCCAGGGGATTTCCCAGTTTCATGCGAAGACAGTTTATGTACGTTCGCTCCCTCACTCTAATGCAGATGTAGGGAGAGTGTTTAGCCAAGTTTAATTGGCGAAAACAAAGCAAAGAACTCGAATGAATGTCCAAAAATTGCATTCCATTCTAAAAACAGAGGGAAAATGCTATCACGACTACGAACATCCGAAGATTATAATAGTGGCCAAAATTGGAAGTATGCAGAGCTACAGCAGTACTACACCTTCCTGCTCTAAAAATGTAATAGCGGTAGCAGGCTCCGAAAGTGAAGAAGACTATTTTTAATGAAAAAACAATGTAAGTAAAAAGCCGTTATATATTTATATTTTTTGGTGTTTTTCTAGTTTTTTGAATCATAGAGTCCAGCTGGTGCTTTTCTGGTGTTTTAAAGCATAGGGTTTAGTTCTTTCCCATTTCAAGATTTGGCAACACTGGTTGCGAGTGTCATAGTGAGGTATTCCAGGAGGCCATGGTCAAATACAAGGCATTCTCTGTGTCCCATGTGCTTTGTTTAGTACATAAAACTGGTGAAATCTCGACAGATATTTATGAATATTTATGTTCGAATATAACATAGTTATAATTATCCTCGAACATAAACAGTCGTATGCAACTCGCCTATAATGGTATTAAGATACTCGTATGGAAATAATAAAACTCGCTATGCTCGTTTTATAAACATACTTGTGTCTTAATTATTGCCATTATAGGCTTGTTGCATAATGTACTATTACGGTACAGCACCAAGCAGTCGCGGTGTTGAAGTTGAGGTAGACTGCAAATGAGTAAAAACCTGAGGGTAATTTAGGGTGTTGTAATTATTTAAGCTATAACTAAATGATCAGCTTAGCTCAGTGTGTAGTGGCTAATGCTGGTATAATGCATTTCTTAGATGCCATTTCAGGGCAAGGGGAGGGGAGTCCAGAATAGACTTCTTGTTGACAAATAGAGTGGTAAAATATATGTATTATGTAATCCGCCCTGATACTGTGACATTATGTTTAATAATATTTTAAACATAGGCTACACGTTTCGATATAACAATGGTATCTTCTTCAGCGTTACTACTAAAATGAAATTGGTATCCATAAAGAATTTGAATTAATTCTATTTACATAAAAATTAAATTTTTTACACTAGAAAAATGTTGTTAATAAAATGCAGTTGCAAATGAAATTCTGGTGAAAAAAAAAACCAACAATGATACATGAAAATTTTGAATTTAGTAGAAGAGTCGTTATTAAACCAAATTAAGGGAGTGTGACTTGGGCAGTTTCCTAAGGTAGATTTTTAAAATTTTCATTTATACATTTCACCAATATTATTCATAAAATCATTTTTAGCCCACTTTTCACATTTTGTAACAAGTAGTTCCGTGAAGAATTCTACAGCCTATTTTCATAAACCATACTTATGTTAATTGGCACTATCAACATACAAAATCTCAGTTTGATTGCTGTAATAGATTCGTAGATATTGAGAACCGACTAAATATTTCGGATGGTCGCCATATTGGACTTTTAAATAATTATGTAGGGCTTAGAGTTACGTACTGTTACATGAAGATTATTGTGTACGTGTAGTATTCCAACTTCAATCACATGATTAGGACACAAGAAGTAAAAACGAGATTTTAAAATTTTGCACAGCTGCCATCTTGTGGTTACGGTTACAATTGAAATAAATTAGATGCCAGTGGATTAACATTTGTACAAGGATTTACTGTACCAAGTTTCACTGCACTCGGATGGTTAAATTGTGAGAAACGTCCATGTGAATATTCATAATTCGCGTCGCCGCCATGTTGGATTTTTGATCACCAGGTTATTGAACGTCCTATAGGTGAACTTATGTTCATAGCTGTAGTCGATTCATAGATGAGAAGCGTCTAAATATTTCGGATGGTCGCCATGTTGGATTGTTATATGTATAGGCCATAGAGTCATGTACCATTAAAGGACAATTATTGCGTAGGTTCCTTATTCAAACTTTCACTTCGATCGCATGGTTACGACACAAGAAATAAAAACTTAATTTAAACATTCGCACAGCCGCCATCTTGAGGTTATGTAAATAATTGAACTAAATTACATACCAGTGCATTACAATGTGTATAAACATTTGCTGTACCAAGTTTCATTGCGTTTGGATCATTATATCGCGAGAAAAGTCTATTTAAAACTTTCAAATTCGCTTGGCCGCCATGTTCGTTTTGTAGTTAACCGGTTTTTGAAAGTCTCATAGATGAACTTCCAGTAGTGCCCTTTATCTCCTTGCAAAATTCTGGGAGATACCTGTAATAGTTTCATAGAAATATTTCGCACAGCCACCATATTGAGGTTATATAAACAATTGAACGAAGTTAGATGTCGGTGCATTACAATGTGTATAAACATATACTGTACCAAGTTTCATTGCGTTTGGTTGGTTAAATCGCGAGAAACGTCTATTTAAAATTCGCAACTTCGCTTGGCCGCCATGTTGGTTTTGTAGTTACCAGGTTTTCAAAGGTCACATAAGTGAACTTCTAGTAGTTCCCTTTATCACCGTACAAAATTCCAGGGTGATATCGCTAATAGTTTCGGAGATATTGAATGCTGGTGAAATATTTCGCTCAGCCGCCATGTTGGATTGATGAGACGTAACAAAATTTGATGGGCACGGTCTGGGTAGTCCGGAATAGTGCTATGAACTCACCGAGTTTCATTGAAATCGCTCAAGCCGTTTAGATTTTATTAGGGGGACACACACACATACCATCACACACACACACACACACTCACACACAGACAGACACACGGACAAAAGTTGATCTCATAAGCCTATTTTTTTTTTCATAAATGAAAATAGGCTAAAAATGAGGAAATGTAGACTTATGAGATTGATCCGGGCAAATGTGTGTCCATCTGTCCTTCTGTCTGCCTGTTAACTCCTAAATGGCTGCAGCTATCAAAACCATATTTGGCAAACACAGAGGTAATGACATACCAAATTAATTCTCAGGAGCCCATATGACAGTGTTGCCAACATGATTCGAAGCCTGCTGTTAAGTAAACATTTAAATGCATGTAACATCTATACTATCAATTGGATTTAAACCAAATTTCGTATGTGCTTTGTGTACCATAACAGATATGAAAATGCGTATTCTTGAGAGCTTGCAGGGCTGCCAAGTGTTATTAAATGATTCGTTATTTTTTTATTCTAATACCAATATATCAGAAAGTAAGCCACGGCTCTAAACTCTGCACACGTATAGTACCTGACATTCTAGATTGATTTGGAGTTGCTGATATACCTTGATACTGCCAACATGATTCTAAGCCTGCTGAAAGGTTCAATTTTGAATGCACGTAACTTCTATAGGCTACTAACAAATCGATTTCAACCAAATTAAGTACCTATGTGCTTTGTGTACCATAACAGATACTACTTAACGTATTCTTAAGAGCCATCAGGGCTGCCAACTGTTAATACAGCATGTGCTCTCTCTAGTTTTTAAAATCCTAATTCTAATATATTAGAAAGTATGTAAGCCAACAGCTCAAAATTTGGCACACGTACAGTACCTGGCATTGATACATGTCAGTGCTGCCAACATGATTCTAAGACTGCTGATAGGTCCAATTTTTAAATACTTGTAACTTCTGTACTAGCAAATGTATTTTATCCAAAATTGAAACAATAATGGATCATAATATTAAGATTAATTCTAAGCAACACTTATATGACACTGTTGCCAACATGATCCTACGCACGCTGATAGATCCAAAGTGACATTTCATTTTTGATATATACAGAGAGTTTGTTTTATATGTGACAAGCTGTACACGGCATGCGTTGCAATGCCAATCAAAGAAAGTGTTGGCATTGTAATTTGGTTTCTTGAAGTGCTTTTGGATACACAATTTTTTCTTCAATTTCCGTTAACTGCCTCAGCTATCGTAAAATGGATTTACTAATTTTGAAACATTTGTGGGAGAGTGCGCAACAACTCACCAAAGTTTCATCGCAATCGGATAAATGGTATATGAACGCAGATGGAACTTTGCTGAAACACTTCACGCATCGTCACACATTTGTTGCATCTACTCGTGCGCTACCTATTGTAAAATGGATTTACTAAGTCGAAAACCTTCCCTGGCGTATTCACAACAAATCATCAAAGTTTCATCGCAATCGGATGAATGGCATATGAAAGCTTACGGGATTTTGTTTAGATGATTCGCGCGCCGTCACTCATTTGTTGAATCAACTCGCGCGCTACCTATTGTACAATAGATTTACTAAGTCAGAAACCTTCCCTGCAGTGTGCACAACAACTCACCCTAGTTTCATCACAATCGGATGAATGGTATATGAACGCAGATGGAACTTTGTTGAAACGGTTTGTGCGCCGTCAGTAGTGGGGTAGTGACAGTTCTAAACTCCCCCACCACTACTCCCAGTGCGAGCCGATAACTCCCGAACCCGTGGTCGGAGATTCACGAATGAGGTGTCATTGGACTCAGGATGACGGGGGCTTTGCTATGGACCACTCGTTATATTTTTGATTTTTTTTTGAAAATTTTTGTTTTCGAAAGTAGGTGATAGTTTGAAAACCAAACATGATAGAACGTTGTGCCATGGCTCAAACGAATGGTCTCTATGACCTTTATTTTCTATAAGAAAACTTTTTATTTTTTATGTTTTTTTGATAACACTCGAATTTTGAAAATCCAATATTTTGGAAACTAGGAAGTTTACAAAAAAGTTTGTTTGACATAAATGAAAGGTCCTTACGCCCTCTACCCGCAAAATAAATTTCAAGTCTCTAAGATAAAAACCTGACTGTAGTGTCAATTGGAGAGAGCTGCTGCATTTAGGAAGTTGTGAGCCCCTGCGACCTTGGAATGGAAGGAGTCATGCTAGGAGGGCGTGCTTGGATTCGTTTTTTCCGTATCGTTGCGCTCTTTACGGGAATGTCGATGTCGAAAAGGTGAAATGCTGGAAACATGTTTTTTTGGGGGCAAAAACGTGATTTTAGACTTTTGTTATATCTCGCGAACCAATCATGCTAGAGGCGTATACGACGGGTCCAAGGACTCGGGGTGACGTCCTCTTTGCTATGGGCCACTCGTTATATTAAAAAAAATGGAAACTCGTTTTTGGGGTAAACACGTGTTTTTTGTGATTTTTGCTGATATCTCACGAACCAATAACGCTAGAGACGTGTACGAGGTGTCCTAGGACTCGGGCTCACGCCCCCTATTAGAAACTATGTTTGACATTTTGACAAAGGGCCTAACGCCATACATGTTGAAAAAAAAATCTTTACCGATACCTGTTTACAATGTTCATGAAGCGCGGTGGTTGAGAGAGACGATACTGCTGGGTGTGTGTTTCAACGAACCTGTCGCTGACCACGGTGGCTGTGCTCAATAGAACAATCGATATTTCGTCGGGTAAGTGTATGACAGAGCGAGGGTGCGTTTTTCCTATATTTTACCCCCCGAAGATGATCTTAAACGTGTAAACGGTGATGAGAACTTGGTTCTATGTTGGTCGAAGCGAGTCGAGAAAACAAACTTGCAGAGGAGCAGGAGGTGAATGTCATTTGAGCTTATTGGAATGCGCTGATCTGACTTGACAACAGGTGCAATGGAAAATGACAAAGACGCAGATGACGCTTGAAGGTGAAATAATCTGACCATCGTGGTGGCAGGGAAGAGCAAAATGCATGCATACACGTGTGAGATGACATGTACGCTAAACCAGTTACATCCTGTTTGCTTCGTACGTGACAAAATGCAAGTTCATGTGAAATTTGATCTGGCACAGGTGTTCACCTGGGACGTTAGCAGTCCACGTGCACGATAACTGTTAACAAGTTACATCCTGTTTTGCTTCGTACGTGACAAAATGTAATTGGACGTGTAATATGATCCAACACACGTGTTCACCTTGGACGTTAGTTGTCCACGTGTCCGATAACAGAATGTTCAAAGCGTGGGAATCGGTGAATCAGTAAAAATATGATGCAACTTGTGGGAATAATGTCATAACCAATAGATAGGCAAGAGCTGCGAACAGCAGTGGTGGGAGGTGAAGGGGGAGAGGGGGAGGGGTAATGTAAGAGAGAACACAGGCGGAAAGAGAAATAAATATGTGGAGCTGAGAACTGTACACACAGAGCTATAGGTGGTGTACAACATGTGTGAATAAATAAATAAATAAATAAAATGTGCATAGGTTCACACAACATGTAATTTATTGATCCAAGAATTAAACATAGAGTTAAATCCTAACCATTTGACATATAGTTTATTTCATTTTTGTTTCAACACTTTTTCCACAAGATAATGCTTAGGAAATGCTGTTTTCTGAAGTTCATGGAGATAAAATCTACCTTTTATGGGTTGATGGTTGAGGTCCTCGAGTAAATAGGTGACTGGACTGTCCAAGTTGACTTGACGAATTTGAAATAGTACAGTCCCCCACTGAGGCGTGTAGCCCTTATTGAAGGCAGACTTAAATTTGCTCACACGAACAAAATCCCCAATTTTCAGTCGGTGACGTTTAGGATCGGCTGTTTTTATGGGGTTAAGCAGTTTATCCAATCGCTGAATATTTTTGGTCACGAGGCGTGGCTTGGTCCCAATCGTTCTATGCTTGGTGTCATTGTAACGTGACACTAGCTCTGGTAACATGTCCAACCAGCGATACGTGCCCTGAGCGGTAAACCCTTTCCACATATGGGTTTTCAATGTTCGGTTGAACCGCTCGACCACGCTGGCTTTGAGATTGCTGTACGTGGTGTAATGGTGAATATACTTAGATTTGAGAAAACTGGAGAAATCCTTGTTGAAAATTTCTTTCCCCTGGTCGGTTTGTAGCAGCTGAGGTTGGCGTTTGGAGTGTTGAATAATATGTTGAAAGGCCTTGGTAACTAGTGGACCAGACTTGCGACTCACTGGTTCAACAAAGGCCATTTTGGAATAGAAATCAATGACGGTCAACATATAGCGTACACCGTCGTTAACGCCAGCATAGGGTATCATTTCAACCAAGTCAGCCTGCCAAAGTTCATCCACACCTCGTTAAATCACCTTGAGCCGGGATAGTGACGCCTAGCTGGGCGATGCAACTCGTGAGCAATACCCATTTTAATGGGCGAGGGCTTAAACAATAATTTTGGCAAACGCTCTATGTGTCAATGGCAACATTACCCATACAGCCCTATCGCATGCGTGGCATCTCTTTGATTGGTTAACCACCCATGCCTGCTGGGAGTTGTTGAACAAAATTATAACTCAAGATTTACCTGTGAATGACGCCAGTGAGATTTCTACAAGCGAAGTGTAAACATCTACATCACGTGATACCATGGAGAAAGGCAATGCTACGGACGAAGCCATTGGCAAGTTCTTTGTGTGAAAAAAGAAACTAGAACGTTTTACCAAAGAGGAACTCTTGGCGCTCCCCAAGTCGTTCATTTAATATGTGGCCGCCAACGCGGTGAAAGAAATCTGGCAACATGTACCAAAATCATGGACAAGACCCTGTGTTGAGTGAATTGAAACCCTGTACGGATTACGATCACCATAAGCAAGTGGCCATGGCAAAAATACCGTCTATGCGTCAGTGCGCGACTTGCCAGGTAGTGAAACTGTTTCACGGTCATAAAAGTCCGTGTAAAGGCTTTGTTGAATCATTCCACGAGTGTCATGGCGAGAAAAAGCAACAACAACAACAAACACAAACATCGTCCACAGAAGAGGAGGAAGACAACAAAAGTTTGGTGCTTTTCAGTCGGTCAACACGAATGTACCCAAATAGAGCTGGGTTAATCTTATGTAATTTATTTCAGGATCAGGGCATAACCCAGCTCAATTTGGATACATTCGTGTTGACCGACTGAAAAGCACCAAACTTTTGTTTATTTAGGCAACACAGAAAAATGATTTCCAACCTCACAAAGAGGAGGAAGACCAAACCTTTTTTACCATCGATGGAAGAGGATATGCCAGACCTGTACTGGCAATGGCGTCATTGACAAAGTGATTCAATACCTACCTTTCGAAATCCATCTTCCAGGTTATCGTTTTTGTGGCCCTGGAACTCGTCTTGAAAAACGTTTGCAGCGTGGTGATGTACCCATTAATCTTTTGGATCAAGCATGCAAAGAACATGACCATTCTTATCGCCATAGTCATCCTGGTTTAAGACATGTGGCCGATAAATTGTTATTGAAAAAAGCTAAACAACGTTTCACATCCTGTGATGCCTCAGTGGTTGAAAGGATGGCAGCCCTGATTGTGATGCGTGCGATGAAAGGAAAGTTGATGATGCATGGACATATACATTGAGGAATGGAGGAGTGAGGAATCGGGATTTGTTTGCATTCTATTTTTCTTTTGTCAATTCACTATGACAATGAAATAAAAACAAAGGTTTACCAGAGCACGACGTGTTTTTATTATTTTTAAAAATCATGATGTTGATGGCTGATTTCTCATTTTCACATTTTACACATTGCCATTTTGCCAATTTGCAATTTACAGTTTGTGAAAACGTTCGTTTTAAGTTTTGCGTTTTTGATGATAAGGATTTTTCCATTTTTGTAGATGACACTTTTTAACCAATGTCCGTTTGAAGTTTTTTCAATTTTCAAATTTCACACATGGCCATTTCCAGTTTTTAAAATAACAGTTTTACGTTTTTTAAATTTTAGTCGATATTGAAACATGGATTTTCCATTTTACTGTTTTCACATTTTTCCATTTAGTGTATGTCGAAAGTTGAGATTTGACAATGATGTTGATGCAAGTGCTTGACCATGGCAATGCTGCAGTGAGTTTATGGGACTGTGGAAACGTCGAGGTCTACGACTACTGCAGGTAAGACTGTTTTTACAAAAATAATGTCTATTGTCTGCCATTTTTCAAAGAAAACAAAACTATTGAAAACAAAATGGGTATATAAGTTAAAATTTCCCCCCTCCCCACCCACCCTACCTCACCGTGTTTGCTCTGGTCATACATACACACCAGCTTTTACTCTACTCATACATTCAAAACTGTCTTTGGGAACAAACACAACCACTTTATTTATTCCCATAAGCACATTCTCGACATGCACACTCATCTCCATTTATAATTTACATTACAAAAAATAATTAAATACTAGTCATTAAAGTTACTAAAATACTATTACTCATCAAATATTTACAAAAAACTACAACTTTGTACAGCTTTAAAAGAATCAAACTATTTACCAGTCAAAATTTTTAAAAAAATAAGGTTGCATAGAACTTTTTTAAAGAGCAAAAGATCCAAGTGGGTTGCCACTATTTTACAAAATCTACTATTTACAATGACAAAAACCAATATTTACAAAATACTAAATCTACATGTTACAAAAAAGCCACGTCCCTAAACGAACAAACAGAAAAATCACAACTCCTCCTCCTTGCGATCATAACCCCAGGGCAGGCTGGTGAGCGGGTCATCAGCCCACACACGTTTGTTATCCATGGAGGCGAGGGTGCGTTTTCTCTGTTCCACAAGATACAAATGATGGTTGCTGGATTGTATCCTGCACTGTGTATGAGACATAGCTTCGCCAGTGTGTAAAACCGCTAAGTAATCGTCTACACGTAGCGATTTTACCACTGCCCTACCTACACCTTTTGCTCTTTTGGCTTCCTTACAGTCTAGTGTGCGATAAGCATACATTTTCGAGGCCAAACCTACGAATTCCGTCATAATGAAATCACCGCATTCATGTTTTAAAACGCCCATTACCTTCTTGTTTTTTGTGGGCAGCTGAAACATGTTGTCAGCGCTATAGCAAGAGGTGTCGAACCAGTCACTATGTTGTCTCATAACGTCATAGGGGTTGCAGTGGCGAATGTGGTATATGAATGAGTCCGTATCCATATACAAAAGAGAGACGTCCTCAAAATGGCGTTTGGCAAACTCATAGTGGAATCGATACATGACCGATTTGGAAAAGTCTAAAATGACTTGGCCCAAGTAAATGGGCTTATCCATGGTCACGCTGGTCTTACTCAATTCAATCGTAGCCAAATCCTCATCAATAATGTTGATCTATTTAAAATTTGGCTTGGCAATGTACCGCCGGGCACCCCACCGCCCCTCCCAGACATTGACCAATTTAATGTCACGGCATTTGCGGACATTCCCCATGGACTTGCCATAAATGCAGTTGTTCATTAATTAAAAAATAATAATTTCAAACTGCTGTGTTGCCATTTGTCGGTGTTCTGTGTTGAGTCGCATGTATGGCTCGAGCCATGCTTTTTGAGCAAAAGAAATACCCCTATGGATTTTCTTTAACACCAAGCCTTGGGCGAGGCATTGCACCAACATTTGGATATGTAGCACATACCGATTTTTGTTGTAAAGTGTGCCCATGAGTTTTTCAATTTTCACTTTACTGTCAGGGGGAACCATTTGCTCAAGGCAGAATGGGAAATCAGCATGTTCATCATACAAGGATGAGGGATATTCAATATCCATTTCTAGCACATATCCACGGTTTGTTTCTTGGCTAGCCTTGATCACATCAAATTCTGACACTTGTTTGTCGTCAGCTAAGCAAACTTTCCATAGGGCAAAGGCTGAGTCATGGCGTAACCATACAAATTATTCACGTCATAGTACATTAAGTACGATTCTGGTTTGTCTGGTGAATAATGAGGCATGTAGACATTGTTTGCTTCGGCATGGCGTTGGTTAAGCGACACAAAGCCGCCACGAATGCCCTTTTCAAAAAAATAGAACCATGTCTACATCAGTGAGTAAATCCAATTCCACTTGAATGTATTTCAAAGCGGCATCGAACGAGAGCCCAGGATTCGTATAATAGTGAGCCGGGTCAAGACCGTAAATGTGTTGACACAACGCACGGAATTTTTCAAACACATCGGTGAGCAGCAATACATCCAGTTTTAGGTAATGCAAAGCATATTCACTTAGCATCTTAATGCCAAACACTCGCCAAACTTGACATGCATGTGCATAGTCTTCATCGGAAACGGTACTGCGTGTTAGTTTCGAGTAAAATTTCTCTTGTGGTGGGAGTTTTCTTTGCTTTAACACGTCCCAGCTGTTGCAGAAATCATACGGGAATATACCTTTCCGAATGCACAAATGAAATTGCTCAGAATCATTAAAATGCATTCTAGTATTTTTTAATTCCTCCTCATTCAAGCCATTCACAAGGCTGTCTAGCGAGGATGCCATAAACTTGAAGGAATCCAAAAATCGAATGCTAAAGTTGCTCAACGTCCATGTCAGGGCTGTAAAACGCTCATGGTTTTGGGGGATAATGGTAAACAAGCCCTTGTTGACTTGACCCAATTCACGAATCAAAAACTGAATGTCATAATTTGCCAGATTGTGGAAAAAGACACTGATGAAACGAGGAGCTGGAAAGTTCAAATTGCATTTACTATGTGCAGCTCCACGAAACTCCCCCGTAAAGTGCGAGTGATCACGAACGGTGTCTTCAGCACTGATCAGTGGCTTTTCACAAATATGGCATGTCGTGGCATGCTCATACCGCTGCTGCTGTTCTGGAGATAGGCTCATGGGTACTGGGTGGTCCAGTAATTCCTGTACATGGTCGGCCAACTTGACAAGTTCATCCAAAAACCATCTGGCACAATCTGGTCCCTCACGGTATTTGTAAACGGATTGTGTGGGGTCATAGGCACACATCACATTAAATCCTATGGCAAAAGGTTCATGTTTTTGAATGTGTGTGGTTGAGCTGATGGTGGGATCTGGTTCACATCCCGCCATGGGTGTGGTGAGTGCTTCGAAATCTGCATATACCACATAGGGAACAGTGCCACGCTTATGAATGTCCTTAAACTTTGACACAGCCTTGTCCCCTTGTGGCAATATCAATCTCACCGCTTCCTGAGAAACACAATCTACCCTATGACGTTCTAAAAGCGTAGGGGTTGTAAAATATTGCAAGCATCGATCACAAATGTGCTTCTTACCATCATGTTTGGACATTTGACTGCTTAGCAATCTACTCAAGCTTTTAATGAGGCAATAGTGATTCACCTCTCCCTCAGACAGATATAAAAGATGAATGTGGTGTCGTTTCGGGTCTTTTGTAGCATAAAGAGGACCCACAATCTCATCACCATAAAGGCCATACACCATGAACGAAAAGTCCTGGTTGTCTTGTTCAAACCTATGAATCTCGGTTAAGTCCATAGGGAACGACGCTCGAGTTAAATTTAAAGTTTGATTCAATTCATCAAACTTGGCCTTGTACTTTGCTGGTCTGTTAACATGACGTTGTGCTGGCTGCAAATATCCAGCCACAGCCCACAGAAAACATTCATCATCGAAATTTTCAATATTCACCACAGCCTTTTTCGAAGCTATTGCTGGCGGTGTTTTAATATAGCTAGACCCAGCATTCAACGGGTTGAATTGACAAATGTTGATTTGTAGATGATGAATTTTGTCTAATGCTAAACCACTGGATCCTTGTTGCAGTTTATCAAATTTTGATAGCAAGGCATTTACCACATGGCTTTGATACCACTCGTTCAGATAATCGGCTTTCAAAAGCTCTTGCATTTTACTGCAAATATAAAATGTCTCTTTATGTTCCACGTCCTTCTTTTTATATATGAAATCGCACACCAGTTCTGTATTCACCTTTAAAGCCGTATGCAACCTTTGCGCTGTACAAATTTCAATTTAAAAAATTTCATAACAAGATTCTAAAAATTCTTTGGGAATCAAACTTTTTCTAATATTGACCACGCGGCCAGAGCACACACGCGATTTGAAACAACTGTTTAGGGGTTCCCAAGTTAAGCTATCGGTAGCAGTGGCAAAATACATTATTTTGAAAGAACACTCTCACCTGAGTTTTCAGCTGTAGACTGTTGAACAATGTTCCCAAACACACACGTTCCTGGTTATCAACAGAGGTCAAGCCTTTTCCAACACTCTAAAAAGAAATAAAATGAACCACCATAGGTATATGAATTCCATATAGTGTATGTATTTCATAAACAAAACAAAATCAAACAGGTTATATATATATAAACAAATCTCACCTTGACGTGTAATGCTTTGCCTTATTCCCGTCTCGTGGGCTAGTATGGTAATGGTTTCCTTTTCTAGCTGTCTGTCTTCCTCTTTCTTTAATCTCTTTCCCACAGGCACACACCAGATAGGCTATACACGTTATCTACAAACACATAAATAAACATTTAATTATAACTTTAACAATCAATAAATAATTGTATGTATTATATAAATCAATAAATATATAAATCAATAAATATATAAATGAATAAATAAATACCTACCCCACAACAAGGTTAAGTATTTTCCATCAACACCGAAACTGTTAAACAAGACCAGGGTTTAACGCAACGCAATGTGTTCAAAGGTAGTCACCTAAGTGAGAGTGGAAATGATAACGACTTGTCTTTATATATGTTAAGTTGCATGTGTAATCATTTTTTTATCACGCTCGAACACACTGTTATCATGCACGTGGACAGCCAACGCCCAAGGTGATCACCTGTGGCAGATCAAATTTCACATGAACTTGCATTTTGTCACGTACGAAGCAAACATGATGTAACTGGTTTAGCGTACATGTCATCTCACACGCGTATGCATGCATTTCGCTCTTCCCTGCCACCACGATGACCAGATTATTTCACTTTCAAGTGTCCTCTGCGTCTTTGTCATTTTCCATTGCACCTGTTGTCAAGTCAGATCAGCGCATTCCAATAAGCTCAAATGGCATTCACCTCCTGCTCCTCTGCAAGTTTGTTTTCTCTACTCGCTTCGACCAACATAGAACCAAGTTCTCATCACCGTTTACACGTTTAAGATCATCTTCGGGGGGTAAAATACGCACCCTCGCTCTGTCATACACCAACCCGTCGAAATATCGATTGTTCTATTGAGCACAGCCACCGTGGTCAGCGACAGGTTCGTTGAAACACACACCCAGCTGTATCGTCTCTCTCAACCACCACGCTTCATGAACATTGTAAACAGGTATCGGTAAAGAATTTTTTTCAACATGTATGGCGTTAGGCCCTTTGTCAAAATGTCAAACATAGTTTCTAATAGGGGGCGTGAGCCCGAGTCCTAGGACACCTCGTACACGTCTCTAGTGTTATTGGTTCGTGAGATATCAGCAAAAATCACAAAAAACACGTGTTTACCCCAAAAACGAGTTTTCAATTTTTTTAAAATATAGCGAGTGGTCCATAGCAAAGAGGACGTCACCCCGAGTCCTTGGACCCGTCGTACACGCCTCTAACATAATTGGTTCGTGAGATATAACAACAAGTCTAAAATCACGTTTTTGCCCCAAAAACCGTGTTTCCAGCATTTTACCTTTTCGACATCGACATTCCTATAAAGAGCGCAACGAGACGGAAAAACGAATCCAAACACGCCCTCCTAGCATGACTCCTTCCATTCCAAGGTCGCAGGGGCTCACAACTTCCTAAATGCAGCAGCTCTCTCCAATTGACACTACAGTCAGGTTTTTATCTTAGAGACTTGAAATTTAATTTGCGGGTAGAGGGCGTAAGGACCTTTCATTTATGTCAAACAAACTGTTTTGTAAACTTCCTAGTTTCCAAAATATTGGATTTTCAAAATCCGAGTTTTATCAAAAAAACATAAAAAATAAAAAGTTTTCTTATAGAAAATAAAGGTCATAAAGACCATTCGTTTGAGCCATGGCACAACGTTCTATCATGTTAGATTTTCAAACTATCACCTACTTTCGAAAACAAACATTTTCAAAAAAAATCAAAAATATAACGAGTGGTCCATAGCAAAGCCCCCGTCATCCCGAGTCCAACGACACCTCATTCGTGAATCTCCGACCACGGGTTCGGGAGTTATAGGCTCGCATTGGGAGTACTGGTGGGGGGTTTTGAACTGTCACTACCCCACTACTTCCGTCACTCATTTGTTGAAGCTACTCGTGCGAAACCCATTATACAATGGACTTAGTAAATTAGAAACGTTGCCTGCAGTGTGCACAACAACTCACCCAAGTTTCGTCGCAATTGGATGAATAGTAGGCCTATATGAACGCATACGGGACTTTGTTGAAGCGATTCGCGTGCCTTCGCTCATTAGTTGAATCTACTCATGCACTACCTACCGTGCAATGGATTTTCTAAGTCAAAAACCTTCCCTGGACTGTACACCACATCTCAGCCAAGTTTCATCGCTATCGGACGAATGGTAGGCCTATATGAACGCGTGCGGTACTTTGTTGAAACGCTTCGCGCGTCGTCGCTCATTTGTTGAATCTACCCGTGCGCTACCTATTGTAAAGTATATTTGTTAAGCCAGAAACCTTCCTTAGAGTGTACTCAATATCTCAGCCAAGTTTCATCGCTATCGGTCGAATGGTATATGAACGCATTCGTGACTTTGTTGACACGCTTCGCGCGTCGTAGCTCATTTGTTGAATGCACACGTGCGATGCCTATTGTAAAGTGGATTTACTCAGCCAGAAACCTTCCCAAAAGTGTACACAACATCTAAACGAAGTTTTATAGCTATCGGACGAATGATATATGAATGCATACGGGACTATCTTGAAACGTTTTGCGTGTCGTCACTCATTTGTTGAATCTACTCGTGCGCTTTCTACTCACCCAAGTTTCATTGCTATCGGACGAATGGTATATGAACACATACGGGACTTTGTTGAAACGGTGTGCGCGTCGTCGCTCATTTGTTGAATCTACTCGTGCGCTACCTATTGTAAAGTGGATATACTAAGCCAGAATCCTTCCTTAGGGTGTACTCAATATCTCACCCAAGTTTCATGGCTATCGGACGAATGGTATATGACCTTATACGGGACTTTGTTGAAACGATGCGCGTGCCGTCACTCGTGTAATCTACTCGTGCGCTGCCTACTGTAAAGTAGATTTACTAAGCCAGACATCCTCTCTGGAGTGTACACAACATCTCACCCTAGTTTCATCGCTATCGGACGATTGGTATATGAACGCATATGTGGCTTTGTTGAAACGCTTAGCGCGTCGTAGATCATTTGTTGAATCTACTATCGCGCTGCCTATTGTAAAGTGGATTTACTAAGCCAGAAACCTTCCCTGAAGTGTACACAACATCTAACCCAAGTTTCATAGCTATCGGACGAATGGTATATGAATGCATTCGGGACTTTCTTGAAACGCTTTGCGTGTCGTCACTCATTAGTTGAAGCTACTCGTGCGCTATCTACTGTGAAATGAATTTACTAAGTTAGAAACCTTCACGTAAGTGTACACAATATCTCACCCAAGTTTCATTGCTATCGTACGAATGGTACATGAACACATACGGGACATTGTTGAAACGCTTCGCGCGTCGACGCTTATTTGTTGCACCTACTCGTGCGCTACCTATTGTAAAGTGGATATACTGAGCCAGAATCCTTCCTTAGAATGTACTCAATATCTCACCCAAGTTTCATCGCTATCGGCCGAATGGTATATGAACGCATACGGGACTTTATTGAAACGCTTCGCGCGTCGTAGCTCATTTGTTGAATCTAATTGTGCGCTGCCTATTGTAAAGTAGATTTGCTAAGCCAGACACCTTTCCTCGAGTGTACACAACATCTCACCCAAGTTTAATCGCAATCGGGCGAATGGTATATGAACGCATACGGGACTTTTTTGAAACGTTTCGCGCGTCGTAGCTCCTTTGTTGAATCTAATCGTGCGCTTCCTATTGCAAAGTAGATTTACTAAGCCAGACACCTTTCCTGGAGTGTACACAACATCTCACCCAAGTTTCATCGCTATCGGACTAATGGTATATGAACGCATACGGGACTTTGTTGAAGCGCATCGCGCGTCGTAGCTCATTTGTTGAATCTAATCGTGCGCTTCCTATTGTAAAGTAGATTTACTAAGCCAGACACCTTTCCTCGAGTGTACACAACATCTCACCCAAGTTTCATAGCTATCGGACGATTGGTATATGAATGCATACGGGACATTGTTGAAACGCGTTGCGTGTTGTCATTTATTTGTTGAATCTTCTTGTGCGCTATCTACTGTGAAATGTATTTACTAAGTTAGAAACCTTCCCTGGAGTGGAGACAACTTCTCACCCAAGTTTCATCGCAATCGGGTGAAAGGTTTACGAACAAATACGGGACTTTGTCGAAATGCTTCGCGCGTCGTCGCTCATTTGTTGAATCTACTCGTGCGCTGCCTATTGTAAAATGGATTTACTAAGCCAGAAACCTTCCTTGGAGAGTAATCAACATCTCACCCAAGTTTCAGCGCAATCGGATGGGTGGTGTATGAACGCATAGGAGACATACACACCCACACACCCACATACATACTATCACGTAACATTGATTTTTATATATATAGACTGGGACCCTCGCTCGCCCGCTCGCCCGCCTTGCGAGACTGTCTCCCTCCAGGCACTTTGCCGTAATGAGCCACTCGCGCGGCTCTGAGTCATTGTCAATTACTTATTGAGTATAGGAATTTGTACTTAAATTTGTACTAGAATGTGATCCTTGGCCAATGTTTTGACGAACTGACTTACGGAGAGCGATTGTCAACTTATTTTCAACAAGATTCTGCCACTGCTCACACTGCCGAAGCATCCATGACAGAATTGCGTCACATTTTCGGTACTAGGATTATAAGTCGGAACGTATGGCCCCCGCGAAGCCCAGACTTATCACCATGTGACTTTTATCTGAGGGGGACGCTTAAAAATAGAGTGTATGCGAGAAACCCTCACACTATAAATGAGCATAAAGGCTATATTACAGCTGAAATACAGTCAGTCGGTGCTAAGGAACTTCAGAAAGTAAATAACAATTTCATAAAGAAGTGGCAGCGATGTGTAGCAGTGAATGGCGAACATTTTCAGCACCATCTGTGAACTAGCAGAACGGCAAAGTGCTTGGCGGGAGACGGGACGCGCAACGCGGGCGAGCGGGCAAGCGAGGGTCCCCGTCGCATATAAAACACTCTGTAGATTTACCTGGTAAGGGTTCATCTGGAAATCAATATCTCAATTCTTCTAATCATCCCTTACAACGTTTGCAGTCCCAATAAGCCTCCAATATAGCCACCTGTTGTGCACGCATAGAATGCATTCTTGCCCGCTTGACCTGGTACAACCCACTCTGCGTAAGGCAACAGCTCGGTGGTGTTGGTTCTACCATGTCCATCTCATCCTGCCAACTTATTCCGTCAGAAACGTGAGCTACAATTTTTTAAAGTTAGAGTCCGATTACTTTACGAGCACCCTGTAGATACAGTAGACTACCTGGTGGCCCTTTTGCGCCGTATACTATTTATCATAATAATAATAATAATAATAATAATAATAATAATAATAATAATAATAATAATAATATACTAATAATAATGAAATGAAAATCCACAGCCTGCTTCCAGTCTCCGACCGGGTCAGGAATGGAATGAATGAAGCCCCCATCTAGCGGCGAGGATATGAACTGTGCCGGCTGCCGAGGCCTGACGCACTCCTCTGGGGCAATGATTAAATGAATGACAGATGAAATGAAATGATAGTGGAGAGTGTTACTGGAATGAAATTTTGACAGGGAAAACCGGAGTACCCGGAGAAAAACCTGTCTGCCTCCATTCTGTCCAGCACAGATCTCACATGGAGTGACCGGGATTAGAACCACGGACCCAGCGGTGAGAGGCCGACGTGCTCCCGCCTAAGCCACGGAGGCTTACTAATAATAATAATAATAAAATAAAAATAATAGTAGTAATAACCCCTGGCACTACAACCCATGAACAACCTAGGTCTACCAATCGACCGTTGCCCAGTCATTTGGCCTGCAGATATTGGGGTGAGGCGTGGTCAGCGCATCGGGTCCCCTCGGCCGTTAATCTTGGTTTTCGTGACCGGGACGCTGCCTCACTGTCAGACAGCCATACAATTGTCCTCACGAGGCGGTGAGTGCAGCCCGTTCCAACTCTCACGTCAGTTTCTACAATCCCTGACGGAGCCGGGATCCGAACGCGGGGGCTCCCGGTGAGAGGCAGGCGCGCTACCCTAACACCACGGGGTCGGCTTTGGCACCGTACTTTCTAATTATAGGTGCTCCGCGTGCGCTAATGGTATATGGAATGTCTAGTTACTGATTTTCACCGGGGTAACTCTGCATGCAGGCAGTTTACGTCAGAAAACGGAGGAATAACAACCGGATGGCTGTTCGCTGCATGTTACTCAGCGCTACCCGTCCCATTGCATAATGAAGCCTCGCTTTCAAGCGCATAGTAGTTTCGTCATTTTATTGCTGGATGGTACACCAGGTGACACAAAAAGTAAAAAGAAAAATATTGGGTGTATGCAAATACGATGCGCGACGATATTTGAGCGTGACAACGTCTTCTCGGACTGATTTCTTTAAACTGTCGCTCATGCAAAATTTCAGCTTCGTATATATTTTAATTATGTATTTTGCAGAACGGAAATATCACAGGCGAAATGAAGAAAAGCCGAGTTGCACCTCTAGGGATACTCCAAACACAACCACTCTTCTCTGAAGTTTTAACTCAACACGACTCGACAGTTTGCTGCTGGCTGTATCTGGGGTAATATGCTCGCCTGCTAGCTAGGCTGTAACTGGGGTGATAGACTCGCCCCTAGCCAGCTCGTTAACTGTCACCTCAGTGTTTGAATGGAGATTGTTGGAAGCAATGAAAACGTAAAATCACTTATCGTGGGCGATGTATTGAAGATAGAGATACGCTCTCCCGGACATTTTTTTTAGAACTTTTCATGCTGAACAATTCTTACACGCATAGTATATAGTGAACCCTTTATCCACAGGCTGTATAAAGGATTCTAATAAATTATTCATCATCTTTTGATACATTTCTACAGACAGCAGATTTGAGAGCCAGACGGTGTTGGGAAATATTGAGAAATCAGTGGCCGAGACAACACAATGATTTAAGCTCCTGTGGTATTTTAGAAAGTAGCATAATATTCATGACACATAGAACGGGTGCAACTTTTAGCGCGGAGACGGCTTGGGTACGCACAATATGGCTTGTTGCTATGAGTGTTGGCGCCAAGAAGAAAATCGAATGCTACGATGTAATTGGTCAATCTTCATGTTAACCACTCCCTGTGGCAGAAATACAAGTAAAAGCGCACAAAGCTGTACAAGAGTCTGAACCAATAATAATATCAAGACGCCCTGTTTAAGCGGCAACTCGGCGTGGTTACGCACCCTGGTAAATTAACGCGGGAGTTATCTACCGATTAATTCCACGATCGATTCGAGCCAGCTACTGCATAATCGTAACCTCCACACTGCTACGAACTCAATGATACCGATCGCATGCTAGTCTGATAATTATTATGGAATATTTTTCCATAAACCCCCTTCCACATCTACCCTAGCCAGTTTCATTTAAAATGATCCAGGAAGCTTCGAGAGATGACTTTTATTTGAGCATTTGAGGACATAAGGTCTTTTATTCAGGTGTCTGAGGACACGAGGCATACTCTGCATAATTTTCATGTATTTGAACATGGAACATTTTCGTCAAGTTAGAAGTGTAACTTCAGTGATTTATTTGTAGTCCCAGTACTACCAGATAGGACCAGTTCATCGAAATAATTCACCAATAGACTGTCAAGGAATTTAGTACTTCATCGGTGAATTTAATAGGAAATATATCGTGTGTGTATCTGACAAACTTTATTTAATTCAGCACGAGATGACATCAAGGAACGAGGCCGGATCTTGGAACCAGCAGGTCATTTGCCAGCAGATGTCGATGACGAGCTAAGCATTTTAAAGGAGTGATGGCTGCAGATGTTTTTCCTGACGCTGTTCTATAGGAATGAGTACAAATGAATTTATTTATTTATTAAATCAGTTATGGTATTATGGGACATATTTTTTGTAGATATTTGTTTGCTTGTTTGGTAATGTAGATTCTTAGTTCTTGTTTACTGACACATTAAGTATGGGACAAGCCGAGCGCTGTGTATTTTGTAAATATTGTGATTTTGTTTGGTTCAACTATACGGGGCGACGCGCAGCTCGTGCTCGCATTCGCTTGCGTAAATCGCGGTCAAGCATTATAATTCGGAAGTATGTCTTATAACAAAAATGGAACTGAGTTAATTTTGAGATTAAAAATAGAATTTGGAGGGTAAAGATTATTTGTTATCAGAATTTAGGACGGATCAGGATTATTTTGATAGTTGCTTTTCCAGCAGATTTGTACGGGATGGCACTTTGCACCCGAGTTTTTGTTGTTGTATTTTGTTTAATGTGTCTATGGACGCAATAGTGGTTGATCTGTTTTGAACCGATCCAGTTGGTACGTTTATGAGTGAATCAGTCCAAGCTTTATGGTGCGTAATGTGATTTTACGATGTGTTCGCGGGGATATATCATTGTGATTATTCTGACTTGCTCCCCATCAGCCCAGTTCATAACCTCGCGAGGCTGAACTCGTGGTTTATATTTGTGTTTTTTTGCCATCCAAGTGGATGAGTGAGATATGTCTGCGTTTCCAGATGGAAATAGCATCTAGCTTGAAGGACTGAGAGAGAGATAGTTGAGGCAGCGATGATTCATACAAGAGGGGTGCGCTCAAATCAGATAACGCGACTTGTCATTAGTAACAGGCCAGGGTCCTGTACTTCAATTTAAGACGTTATTTAAAATTCACAAACTTGATCGGTTATAATGAGTATTTGATTGATTAAATGGGTGTTGTCCATAGTTGTAAGGTAGCTCCCGAAACATCTGTTTGTCTGGCGTTTTATAAAAATGTAAATATAATTTTTCAGCCGTTAGGCTTGTATTTTGTTGCTGTTGCTTCACTTCTTGTGTGTTCATTTTACGCGTTCAATGACCCCGTGTGGCATTAGGGTGCGCGAGGCTGTGTTCCCAATTTGTGATGCGAGCGTTTTGGCCCATTTTTCAGCATGCTCTTTTTATTTTGTGTGCGTTGGCACCGGCTAGAATCTCAGGAAGGTTCTTCATCTTTTTGTATTATTAGATCTTGCATGTGTCAGTAGTAATTATAGTGTGTTAATTAAGGGTGGGTCCCATAGCCGTAGTGTGGTTTAAAAGATGCAACTCCGTGAGCAGCATGACTGTTTCAGTTGTAAACGGACTCGCATCAGTACTCATTTTCTTATTAAAGAGCAGTACACCACGCATTATATAACTTCTTGACCAGAAAAAATGGACTTGCATCCATAAGTTGTGAGGAGCGAGTTCTTACCGCTCAATTTTATGTTATGATTAATCATTTTGTGTGAAGCGAAAATTCGCATTGTTTGTTGTGTGGAGCGAGTCTTACCGCTCAGTAATATATTTATTTCTTAAGGGGGTGAAAGTCAGGGAGGATTTCTTTTTATTTATTATTATGATTATGCACATAATTTTCAGTCATTAAATATCTTTTTATTCTACTTGCTATTCATTTTATTTCTAGTATAGCCTCTGTCATGGACCTATCTATTCATTAGAGCATGTTGTTTTTATGCGAACTTTGCTGTAAAAGGCAGTCAGGACTGAACACGACCCCGTAGATGAATCTTGAGAAAACAATGCTTAATTGAGGGATGCAATAGATACTTTTTATGGTTTGCCCAGCGTAAACTTAAAAAGCGCACGGTTGTCATGTGTTTTTTTTCCGAACTTTTCACTGAAATCGTTACTGCTCGGCTTCCTTTGATCATAAATAAATTATTTTCTACAAAAATCTTCCTCAAGTTATCCTTTACAGAATGGTGAAAACCACATCAAAATCCATCCAGTGGTTCTGGAGATTACCCGTGACATCCAAAAACGACAGTAGCGAATGAGAGATTAAACGATATCATCACCTTTCACTGTAACACTTTTTCACGAACTTCACTGTATTCCAACAATTTATTTTTCGTTGTCACGTCCACAATCGCCGGTTTCGGTGGCGTAGTCGGTAGCATGCTGAGCTTCTAGTCCCAAGATCGCGGGTTCAAATCCGGCCGATGTCGTCGGATTTTTTAAGAGCGTTAAAATCCCTCAGAATGCCTTCCTTGGGGGGGAAGTAAATCCGGCGGTCCCATGACATAGTTTAATGGCATGTTAAAGAACCTTCCACTAATTACACCTGTATGAAGCTAAATTGTATAGGTTAAGAATGTAAACAACGCTCTTAGATTCCTACGTTCGTTGCAAAGAGCCAACTGCGGTGACGTCTGGTAGCTAAGTTATGAACTAGTAGTCGTTGACGGTGGCGGCAAAAGTAGGAACTACTTGAAAATTGATCGTCTGCAGTCCTTACTTGAATTAAAAACAGATACACACACTAATACAGTCATCACTATTAACACTGGTTATCAGACACATTCTACACACACCCAAAGTACACGGGACTACATGACCACGTTGTTGCCGCCCCTAAACTTAAGAACCAACCAACCACGTCAACAATCGCCATAAGAATCCACACCCGTGGCTGGTTCGACGACGGAAGGAGCGTGAGCCGAGCGGGAAAGACGCATGTGCAGAGCACCGTTGAAGTGAGAGGAGCAGCAGAGCGGTGTGCTACTCACGATGACAGACATACGTGCACTGACAACGTGGTCGCCAACGGAAGAGCGTGCTGTTATCCGGTATCAAAGGGCACATGGGACTAGTGTGTCAGTCATCCTTGTACACCTACAGACCGTATGTGGTGAAGCAGTCATTTCTCGACTCAGGCGTGGATCTAAAGTTTGGCTTTGGGGGAGGGGGTCAGAGAATCGAACTTGTTAAGAAAAATGGTATCACTAAAAACGCAATCATTAAATAACCAAACGTACAAAACCAGACCAATGTTTTTGCAAGCTACTGTACATGGATAGAAATTTGATGCGTTTAGCGCACCAAAAATATTCGTAAAAATTGCAACGGCATGTTTTGCGACTTTTACATCGAGCTTCGAGAAAAGTATCAAGGTACTTTACAGTTTCGGCAAGTCGAGTTGGTATCGACAAAGGGAGAAAGTTACAGCTTAAATTGCCAACCAAGCTTGCAGTTTGGACGTCGGCTAAATTTTTGGTGCGAAAAAAAAGCCCCAAATACCTATCCGTGCATTGCTGCATATTCATCGTGACATCACTATAAACATCGATTCGATAATCACAAGGTTTGCTAAACAAAATAGACGAGTTGATTTTGTTATATAAATGATCGTTTTGATATAACAGGTATGAAGTTGTAAATAATTATGTACAGTTGTAACAGAACATAATAATTGCAATAATTATATTTTCAGTATTGATTAAGATGAAAAAAAAAACTGTTTTTCAGTTAAAATTCGTTAAGTTTTATTTGTCTGGTTATTGTGTTTTCGGTTTTCGACTTTGCAAAAACATTTGGTCTCCGTTTGGGGAGGTCATGACACCCGTGAACCCCCCCCCCCCCCCCTTGAATCCGCGCCTGTGTCTCGTCAAATGGTCGGTCGCTGGTGTAGCATGTTCAGTGAAGGACGACAGAGTGTGGATGATGAAGATCAAAGTGAGCGTCCATCCACATCCAGGAATGAGAACAACATTGCTCGAGTACAGGATATGGTGTTAACGGACAGGTGCATAACGGTGGCGTCCACACTGCGTATTGGTTGTGCCCGGGACCATCACATGCTCCATGCTGTGTTGGATTACCGAAACCTGTCCGCAAGATGGCTACCGAGAAACCTGACCCCGGAACACAAAAGTGCAAGAATGGGCATCAGCCTCGATCATTTTAACTGCATGTAACGTCCATGCTATCCATTGGACTTCAACCAAATTTTGTATTCTGTACCTTAAGAGATGGAAATAAGAATATATTCAGTCACCTGGAGTAGGGGAGTAGTAGGAGTTCTGCCTCCCCCACCATCTCTCCCTCTGACGTCACATACTAACCTGCAATACATTCAGGGGCAAAGCAGATATCTCGCCAACCCATGGTCCGATTTTAACAAATGAGGTGTCGTTGGACTCGGGTTGACGACCTCTTTCCAATTGACAACTCATTTCAACCCCTAAATAAAACCTACCCCTACTAGGGGGTGAAATTGTAATTTTTTAGTGAAAGTCTCTTTTCAAATGCGACATGTATAAGGTGCGCTGCTAAAATGAACTTAAACGTTGTTGCTCATATAGCGCATGCGTATTGCTGAATGCCGCTATGGACCAACATTTTTGTTTTTGTTTTGTACGCATGCGCACTTGGGATTTTTGTAAGAGGGCGAGCTCTTTGAAAACAATGATTGATAAGAAGGGGTTTTGGTGGTGAGGAGAGAGCCAGATAGTCGCCTACTTTCCTACGAAGCTTGCCGATATCTCTCGAACGCAAGGTCAGATTTGGACGTGTGACGTGTCAAATCGCTTGTCTGGAAGCCCTATATATGTTATTAATAGGTTAAAGTTTTGAGAATGAGGGAAACAGGCTTTTTGGGGGTAAAACCATGATTTTAAACTTTTCCGATATCTCACGAATGCATGGCCAGATTTGGTCCTATGACATGTCAAATGGCTTGTCTCGAAACCCTCTTTATTTTGGTAATAGGTTAAAGTTTTTGAGAATGAGGGAAACAGAATGTTTTGGGGTAAAACCATGATTTTAAACGTTTTGCTATATCTCGCGAACCAATCATGCTAGAGGCGTGTACGACGGGTCAAAGGACTCGGGGTGGCGTCCTCTTTGCTATGGACCAGTCGTTATATTTTTTTTAAAAAATGTGGAAACTCGATTTTGGGGTAAACACGTGCTTTTGTGATTTTTGCCGATATCTCACGAACCTATAACGCTAGAGACGTGTACGAGGTGTCCTAGGACTCGGGCTAACGCAACCCCCCCCTTTCAAATGTGGTAGATATTTTTTCCAAAACATAAATCACAAAGGGCCTAACGCCATACATGTTGAAGAAAACATTTTTTTTCTTTACCTGTTTATGATGTTTATGAAGCGTGGTGGTTGAGAGAGACGATACTGCTGGGTGTGTGTGTTTCAACGAACCAGTCGCTAACCACAAGGACCATTCTTAATAGAACAATCGCTATTTCGGCGGGTCGGTTTATGACAGAGCGAGGGTTCGTTTTTCTGATCTTTCCTATGGCAGATGGATGGAGGCTAATATTTGAAAATGTGTGAAGCATGCTAAGATTTTTTTTTTTACCCCCGAAGGGGATCTTTAAACATGTAAACGATGATGAGAACTTGGTTCTATGTTGGTCGAAGCGAGTACAGAAAACAAACTTGCCGAAGAGCAGACGAGCAGGAGGCGAATGTCATTTGAGCTTATTGGAATGCGCTGATCTGACTTGACAACAGGTGCAATGGAAAATGACAAAGACGCGGATGACGCTTCAAGGATAGATAATCTGACAATCGTGGAGGCAGGGAAGAGCAAAATGCATGTGAACACTTGTGAAACCACATGAGGGCTAAACAAGTTACATCTTGTTTGCTTCGTACGTGACAAAATGCAAGTTCATGTGAAATTTGACCTGGCACAGGTGTTCACCTTGGGTGTTAGCTGTCCACGTGACCGATAACAGAATGTTCAAAGCGTGGGAAAAATGATTATACATGCAACGTAACATATATAAAGACATGTCGTTATCATTTCCACTCTCACTCAGGGGACTACCTTTGAATATATTGTGTTCGTAAAACCCCTGGTCTTGTTTAACAGTTTTGGTGTCGGTGGAAAATACTTATCCTTGTTGTGAGGTAGGTATATATTTATTCATTTATACATTTATTGATTTATATATATTTACAAGCAATTATTTATTGATTAGTTAATTATTGATTTTTTAATTTATTTGTTTGCAGATAACTGGTATACCTTACATGTCTGAGAGAGAAGAAACCATTGCACTTTTGTACCCTCTAGAAGGAAACAGCAATAAGCCACTGCAAGTGAAGTTGGGATTATATTTTTAAACTAACTTGTGTCATTTTTTGTTTCGTATTTTACTTTATGAAATGCATGTACTAACCTGAATTTAGGTATTTATAACGGTTTATTTTATTTATTTATTTTTAGAAACTTGAAAAGAAAAGCCTTACCGGCGTAGCAATCGCTGACAACCCGAGACGCAGTAAAGTGCAACCATTGTTTCCTGGCAGTGAACTATTTAAAACTCAGGTAAGCCTAACATAAAATGCTATTCCATTTTACCACTACTGAAAACATGTAGACAAAAAATTAATTACCTGTACATGACTAGGACGGTAATTGCTTTCTTGATTAATGACTATGTATTGGCAACCGGTACAAGACCATATTGGTTGTTTACCGGGAAAGTACAAGGCCATATTGGATTTTGTAAAGAACAAAAATTTTAATTTAACTGACAGGACGTTCCCTATAATAATAATAATAATAATAATAATAATAATAATAATAATAATATTAATATCGTATGGCCTCGGTGCCAGGTGCAAGCTTTGTTATTTGACACACAGAGGGTAGCTTGAATGTTGAATTTAGTTGTTCCTTGACTATGAAAGTCAAGGAGGTAAGATGTTAGATATCTAATTTCTTTAAACTCTATAGCGCTTTCTAGTAGAAAAATGAGGAATTTTGTACCCTATGAACTCAACGAATATTCACAGGTTTGAACATGATAATCTGAACAAATTGACATGACATTATTATTTTTTGTTTATGTATTGGTTAAAGGGGAATGTAAGTGACTGCAGCTTTATAAATAGAAAATATGTACATGGGTTACTGTTAGTGCCGACATACAGTTTATTATAATTTTTATGGTGTTTTGATATATTAATTCCAATTAACGTTAAAGTTTTATTTACAAGTATTGATTGATTGATTGAGTGATGGTTATTTTGTTTGCTTTTAGGTGTCGTCATGCGCCATTAACGTAATGAACAGACAGTGAACAAGCATACATTGTGCTTTAAAGTACTCTGTGCAACGTTAATAACTTACAATAAGGAAAAGTTTTACTATAACACATGGCGTTAGTACCAAATACAACAAGTGAGCAAGTTGGTTTGCCACGTGGGTTAGATTTAAAATCAGAACATGACCGTTGGTTAACATTTGAATCCTGGCCTGTAGGCTCTTTGTCGACACATGAACTTGCAAAAGCCGTTTTTTTTACTTGAACCGAGAAGATGTGGTGCGCTGTGTGTTTTGTCGTATTGAACTTTCACACTGGGAAGAAGGGGATGATCCCTTTAGAGACCATTTGCGATGGTCTCCTTGTTGTCCTTACATGCTTGGAAAACAAGTGGGTAACCTACCCGTGTATTCATTTTACCGAACCACAAGGCCATTGGCTACTACTTACGTTGCTGAATCACAAATAACTAATAATAATGATGTATTACCAGCCAACAACGGTAGTGTCGATATATGTGGTCCATATGCCATAGACAGTGTTGAATTGGCGTATGCTTTTGAAAAATTGGGAGTTTGCAAGGCTAAGGCACTAGCACACCCAGAGTACAGCTCTGTTGAAAAACGTTTAGAATCTTATAAAAATGTTTGGCCATTAATATTAAAACACCTTACAAAACAGCTAAGTGAAGCTGGATTTTTTTTATACGGGTGAAGGGGATAAAACAATATTTTTTTATTGTGGATTTGCTTTAAAGGATTGGCAAATGACTGATGACCCTTTTGTGCAACACGCTCGTTGGTTACCAAACTGTAAATACATGGTGTTGCTTAAAGGTCAGGAATTTGTGAACACTATTCGTAAAGAATACGTGATTGCAGCACAAGACATAAAAGTGCCTTTCGAGTTAGAACACGCGGAGCAAATAAATAAGGCTGAAAGAAAAGACTTGTCTTACGAACAGATACAAAAGTGTGACCAACAATTATGTAAAATTTGTTATCAAGATGAACTAGGTGTTGTATTTTTGCCTTGTGGACACATGATAGCATGTGTCAAGTGTACATTAGAACTTAACAATTGTGCTATATGCAGAAAAGTAGTATCTGCTACAGTTAGGGCATTTCTTGCATAACTAGTATAATTTATTCGTCATGCATAGTGCAAAATCCCTAATTGCACAATATTATTAAAGCTGTTTTAGATTATAATAGATATGCTCTTGTTTTGTTTATAGACTACTACAATGAATGTTTTGAATGCTGTGGGACAATCATGTGACTTCAAGACAAAGAAGCTCAGCGAATAGCCAACGCATATTCCATTCCGCATTATCAAGATTCGGAAATTGAAAACAGCATATGGTGATCGTGTACTTTGTGTATGTGAAAACTTTGAGACATTTCTGCCTATACGGTTTAATGATATGTCGGAGAGTGTTTTTGATGAAGTCAATAATGCTGTGCAACCTGTTCACTTAATTTATGAAGGTTTTAAAAACAATCGGTGCACGGTTCGTTTTAATTAAATAAAAGAAAGTGAAATAATAATGGAAAATATAAGTGATGACAACATACTGAAAAAGAAAGAAAATATGTGTATAGAATAGTAATGTTTTAGTGTTTAGTGTTGTCTTCAAAAATATTATGATGAAACCAAAAAAAACTAGAAATGTATATAAAGTTTGTAAATAAATGCAAAATGATGTTACAATGCTGTTTTATTTTATAAAAAAGATAGTATATTTAACATTGCAGAGTATACATGATTATGACAATAAATGCACACTGAATACAAGCTTTTCTCACTTTACAATAGTCTGTTATAATTTTAAACACAAGGCTTGTTGTAGATCATTTTATAGCAATGTCCATTCACTGTTGTTTTCGAAAAGTTGAGTAGTCGCAATGGTTGTATAGGCATAAAAACCTTATTGTTATTACTATTTAGTCACTTTGATCCTCTTGCATATCAAGAGCAGATGACCTAGTTGTTCCACTCTTTAAAACGAAAACAACAACACTACCTCTTGCATAGTTTGTGATGTTGATGGCTCTTGCGACGTGGAAGATGGATTAAAATAACTTTTAGAACAGGGGTTATACGTTGCTCATTAAACAATGCACTATTTTGAGTAGCAATAAGGTTTTCTTGATTTTTTGTCGACGACAACTGTGTTTCACGCAGTACACTACATTGATGATCACTGACACTTAAAACTTCACTATTTTTACTTTTTAGGTCACCACGACAATGTTTGGAACTTTGCTTTGAACAACGCCAAATAACAGTTCCATTTTTATTGGTTCGTTTCACAATATATGAATATCCTTTATAGTATGCGTAAGGCTTACCATACCTAGTCACTGATACTTCCATGTCAACTGTCAAGCATAGACTAAGCTCTAGTAAAGTCAACTTGGTAATAAGAATAATAGTTGAATGTGAGAGCAAATATGGATCCAAAGAGTTCAGGTTAAAGTGGAAGCAAATAAGCAAATATGAGAAACAAGAGTGGGGGTAAAAGTGGTCGCAAAATGGTAGACCCATTACACAATAATTTCAGCATGACGAAGCTCTTGTTCAATTTCTTTGATTTCCCAATCGTGACCGGTATGCCCAGCTTGTTGTAAAGCATGCAATTGTCGAAGCCGTTGAATTAGTTTACTGGGTTTGTTCCAGGATACAAATATAACAAATGGATTTTTAGGTGTAAACAAAGCAATACCATTATCATGATCATTATCATCATCATCATGATCATCATTATCATCATGACCATCATCACTATTACTATATAGTCCTTTTTGATCCTCTTGCAATACCACTTCATTTATAGTCTGAGTTGATTTTGATAGTGTTGAAGGTTTCTTGGACGTTGACAACTGTCTTAACATGACGTTTTGAGGACATGATAAGTCATTTTGAACAAACACTGTACTATCTTTAGCCGCAATACCGTTTTCTTGAACTTGCTTTTTAGCTTCACTTAGCTGTTTTGTAAGGTGTTTTAATATTAATGGCCAAACATTTTTATAAGATTCTAAACGTTTTTCAACAGAGCTGTACTCTGGGTGTGCTAGTGCTTTAGCCTTGCAAACTCCCAATTTTTCAAAAGCATACGCCAATTCAACACTGTCTATGGCATATGGACCACATATATCGACACTACCGTTGTTGGCTGGTAATACATCATTATTATTAGTTATTTGTGATTCAGCAACGTAAGTAGTAGCCAATGGCCTTGTGGTTCGGTAAAATGAATACACGGGTAGGTTACCCACTTGTTTTCCAAGCATGTAAGGACAACAAGGAGACCATCGCAAATGGTCTCTAAAGGGATCATCCCCTTCTTCCCAGTGTGAAAGTTCAATACGACAAAACACACAGCGCACCACATCTTCTCGGTTCAAGTAAAAAAAACCGGCTTTTGCAAGTTCATGTGTCGACAAAAAGCCTACAGGCCAGGATTCAAATGTTAACCAACGGTCATGTTCTGATTTTAAATTTAACCCACGTGGCAAACCAACTTGCTCACTTGTTGTATTTGGTACTAACGCCATGTGTTATAGTAAAACTTTTCCTTATTGTAAGTTATTAACGTTGCACAGAGTACTTTAAAGCACAATGTATGCTTGTTCACAGTCTGTTCATTACGTTAATGGTGCATGACGACACCTAAAAGCAAACAAAATAACCATCACTCAATCAATCAATCAATACTTGTAAATAAAACTTTAACGTTAATTGGCATTAATATATCAAAACACCATAAAAATTATAATAAACTGTATGTCGGCACAAACAGTAACCCATGTACTTATTTTCTTTTTATAAAGCTGCAGTCATTTACATTCCCCTTTAACCAATACATAAACAAAAAATAATAATGTCATGTCAATTTGTTCAAATTATCATGTTCAAACCTGTGAATATTTGTTGAGTTCATAGGGTACAAAGTTCCTCATTTTTCTACTAGAAAGCGCTATAGTGTTTAAAGAAATTAGATATCTAACATCTAACCTCCTTGACTTTCATAGTCAAGGAACAACTAAATTCGACATGCAAGCTACCCTCTGTGTGTCAAATATCAAAGCTTGCACCCGGCACCCGAGGCCATACGATATTAATATTATTATTATTATTATTATTATAGGGAACGACCTGTCAGTTAAATTAAAATTTTTGTTCTTTACAAAATCCAATATGGCCTTGTACTTTCCCGGTAAACAACCAATATGGTCTTGTACCGGTTGCCAATACATAGTCAATAATCAAGAAAGCAATCATCGTCCTAGTCATGTACAGGTAATGATTTTTTTTTTGTCTACGAGTGTTCAGTAGTGGTAAAATGGAAGAGCATTTTATGTTAGGCTTACCTGAGTTTTAAATAGTTCACTGCCTGGAAACAATGGTTGCACTTTACTGCGTCTCGGGTTGTCAGCGATTGCTACGCCGGTAAGGCTTTTCTTTCCAAGTTTCTAAAAATAAATAAAATAAACCGTTATAAATACCTAAATTCAGGTTAGTACATGCATTTCATAAAGTAAAATATGAAACAAAAAATGAAACAAGTTAGTTTAAAAAATAATCCCACCTTCACTTGCAGTGGCTTATTGCTGTTTCCTTCTAGTGGGCTCAAAAGTGCAATGGTTTCGTCTCTCTCATACATGTAAGGTATACCAGTTATCTGCAAACAAATAAATTAAAAAATCAATAATTACCTAATCAATAAATAATTGCTTGTAAATATATATAAATCAATAAATGTATAAATGAATAAATATATACCTACCTCACAACAAGGATAAGTATTTTCCACCAACATAAAAACTGTTAAACAAGACCAGGGGTTTCACGAACGCAATATATTCAAAGGTAATCACCTGAGTGAGAGTGGAAATGATAACGACATGTCTTTATATATGTTACGTTGCATGTACAATCATTTTTCCCACGCTTTGAACATTCTGTTATCGGTCACGTGGACAGCTAACACCCAAGGTGAACACCTGTGCCAGGTCACATTTCACATGAACTTGCATTTTGTCACGTACGAAGCAAACAGGATGTAACTTGTTTACCCCTCATGTGGTTTCACATGAGTTCACATGCATTTTGTCAGATTATTCAACCTTGAAGCGTCATCCGCGTCTTTGTCATATTTCATTGCACCTGTTGTCAAGTCAGATCAGCGCATTCCAATAAGCTTAAATGGCATTCGCCTCCTACTCGTCTGCTCCTCGGCAAGTTTGTTTTCTGTACTCGCTTCGACCAACATAGAACCAAGTTCTCATCATCGTTTACATGTTTAAAGATCCCCTTCGGGGGTAAAAAAAAATCTTAGCATGCTTCACACATTTTCAAATATTAGCCTCCATCCATCTGCCATAGGAAAGATCAGAAAAACGAACCCTCGCTCTGTCATAAACCGACCCGCCGAAATAGCGATTGTTCTATTAAGAATAGTCCTTGTGGTTAGCGACAGGTTCGTTGAAACACACACACCCAGCAGTATCGTCTCTCTCAACCACCACGCTTCATAAACATTATAAACAGGTAAAAAAAAAGTTTTCTTCAACATGTATGGCGTTAGGCCCTTTGTGAATTATGTTTTGGAAAAAATATCTACCACATTTGAAAGGGGGGGGGGGTTGCGTTAGCCCGAGTCCTAGGACACCTCGTACACGTCTCTAGCGTTAATAGTTCGTGAGATATCAGCAAAAATCACAAAAAACACGTGTTTACCCCAAAATCGAGTTTCCAATTTTTAAAAAAAAATATAACGAGTGGTCCATAGCAAAGAGGACGCCACATCGAGTCCTTGGACCCGTCGTACACGCCTCTAGCATGATTGGTTCGCGAGATATAGCAAAAAGTTTAAAATCACGGTTTTACCCCAAAACATTCTGTTTCCCTCATTCTCAAAAACTTTAACCTATTACCAAAATAAAGAGGGTTTCGAGACAAGCCATTTGACACGTCATAGGTCCAAATCCGAACATGCATTCGTGAGATATCGGAAAAGTCTAAAATCATGGTTTTACCCCCAAAAAGCCTGTTTCCCTCATTCTCAAAACTTTAACCTATTAATAACATATATAGGGCTTCGAGACAAGCGATTTGACACATCACACGTCCAAATCCGACCTTGCGTTCGAGAGATATCGGCAAACTTCGTAGGAAAGTAGGCGACTATCTGGCTCTCTCCTCACCACCAAAACCCCTTCTTATCAATAATTTTTTTCAATGAGCTCGCCCTCTTACAAAAATCCCAAGTGCGCATGCGTACAAAACAAAAACAAAAATGTTGGTCCATAGCGGCATCCAGCAAAACGCATGCGCTATATGAGCAACAACGTTTAAGTTCATTTTAGCAGCGCACCTTATACACGTCGCATTTGAAAAGAGACTTTCACTAAAAAATTACAATTTCACCCCCTAGTAGGGGTAGGTTTCATTTAGGGGTTGAAATGAGTGGTCCATTGGAAAGAGGGCGTCAACCCGAGTCCAACGACACCTCATTTGTTAAAATCGGACTATGGGTTGGCGAGGTATCAGCTTTGCCCCTGAATGTATTGCGGGTTGTTATGTGACGTCAGAGGGAGAGGTGGTGGGGAGGCAGAACTCCTACTACTCCCCTACTACCAGGGCTGCCAACTGTAGTTCTCTATTAGGCAACGTTATGCCAGGTATACAGTATATCGAACTAATTGGAAATTTCGATATTACCAACTTAATTTTGCCATTATTCTAGATAGATCCATAATATAGATTAATCATTGACATGATTCTTAAATTTTAAGAAAATTAGGCTCTTTAGTTCGTCACGGAACTTCTTGTTAGGGACTGTATGTAGGCCATAAAGTTATGTACTCTTAAATGACGATTATTGCGTAGGTTCATTATTCAAACTTTCACTTCGATCGCATGATTAATACACAAGAAATAAAAATTTAATTCTAAAATTGCGCACAGCCGCCATCCTGTGGTTATGCGAACAATTGAACTAAATTAGATGCCAGTGCATTACAATGTGTATAAACATTTGCTGTACCAAGGTTCACTGCGTTCGGATGGTTAAAAGTCTATTTAAATGTTTCAACTTCGCTTGGCCGCCATGCTCGCTTTGTAGTTAACAGATATTTGGAAGTCACATAGGTGAACTTTTATAGTGCCCTTTATCACCGTAGCGCGCCTGCCTCTCACCCGGAGGCCCTGGCTCCGTCAGGGATAGAAACTGACGTGAGGGCCGGAACGGGGTGCACTCAGCCTCGTGAGGACAATTGAGTAGCTGTCTGACAGTGAGGCAGCGCCCCGATCACAAAATCCAAGATTAACGGCCGAGGGGACGCGATTCGCTGATTTGGCAAGCCAAATGGCTGGGCTGCGGTCACTTGGTAGGCCTAGGCCCTTCACGGACTGTAGTGCCAAAATACACACATCAAAAAAAGTTTTGCATCACCTCGGTTCCAAGAGTTCCGGAACCGTTAAATACAAAGGGAATAGAGATCAACACAAACAACATTTCAGCTCGTTTTATTGCTCATGAGACCCACACATTGCATGTTGTACCATCATACACAGGCCCGACGAGAGGGGGGGGGTCAGGCAGGGCTGGTGCCCCGGGGCCCGACCCTTCCAGGGGGGCCCGGCATCCTAGGAGGATGTGCAAAGCACTTATTTTTCAGGACGTGAAGATATATTTTCCCTTGCGAATCAAGCCCTTTCGTGATACGCTTCAACGTCTCGGTACTGTTACACATAAAATTAATTGTCCTTCTTTATCTACGACTTAGAAATGACTCCGGTTCCTGACGAAGCCGCGGCAGGAATGCAGGATTTGGCTTCCCGACAGCGGTGTTATTCGTAGTCTTACTCAACAGTTAAAAAAAGGCCTGTTTGTCATTACAGATGCTATTCATTTAGGGGCTTGCAACATTCAACCCGTGTACAGTACTTGGTAGCTAGTAGGTCTAGTATCACTGGCGGACAATGAACCATTGGCGCTCGGTTGGGGATGGTTTGCATCAAATAGTATTGCAGATAAAATTCAGTATTTGCTGACGCGTTAGTTTTACGGTTTGTTTCTGAAGGCCTCCACGTTTTTGAATGAAGTTGACTTTAAAGCAGTAGTTTTCACAATATTAATGAAGCGAACAAAATAGAAAACCAAAAATTGTGCGAATTGTGTAGACTGAAGGGGAGGCTAGTGGTTGTTGTATAATAAGTGAGATCTATTGGCAACATTGTTGTAACTAAAAACTTAGACCCTCTTAAAACCATCAACTGCTGGACGAAAAGCGGGGTATACACTGTGCTGTGCTATGGCCTCTGTTGTTGTTAACTAATCTTCAAGTTTCAGTGGAAATAACGAGAGTTTGCTAACGAAATAGTAGATCGTATATTTACACGTCCATCACGCTACAAGCAAGACCAACTACTACAAGGCACAAACAACACAAGGAATACTAAAATATAAAATCAATGCTGCCAACTTAAATTGTTAACTACCAACTCCAACACTTCCCCTGGTAGTTAACCTCAAACAATGACAATCCTTTAATTCAACAAAAAATACCAAAAAAATTCAGTTCCTGTTATAAACTAAACCAAATTGAGGATCTTTATGAAACTCTGGGTCTTTGGCCCATTCAATGACTTCGTAAACAAGTCTGCAACATTATTGTTACTTGGAACATATTCGAAAATAATGTTCCTCTTACTTACATGGTCCCTACAAAACTGATACTTAATATCAAAGTGCTTTGTCAATTCAGAATCACCACTGTTTCTGGTGAGCTTAATGGCACTTTGATTGTCTCCTCTGATGACAATTGGTTTAGGCAAAACCGATTCCTGACCCAACTCGTTTATTATTTGTCCTAGCCATAATGCCTCCTTAGCAGCATGGAACATAGAATCATACTCTGACTCGGTTGTAGATGTGGCAACCGTGTCACGTTTCTTTGGTAACCTCGTGTTCCAGCTAATTGGTGCATTTGCTAAGATTGCAACATATCCACTCACAGATTTCCTGTCTTTGGCATTAGCAAAATCTGCATCACAATACATTCGGACATGTACATCAGATTTTTCAAAAAACAATTTTACATTACATGTTTTCTTCAAGTACAACATAATGTGCTTTACATCTTGCCAATCTCTCTTTGTAGGCGAACAATTTTTCTTGCTCACTTTACACACTGCAAAAGTTATGTCTGGCCTAGTCGTTGTAGCCAGATATAGTAACATACCTACTGCTTTTCTGTACTCGTATTCATCATGTTTCTCATCACCTGACAATTTTCCGTCATCTCTATTTATTTCTAAAGGAGCTGACCTGCCCTTCCCATCTTCAAGTTTGAATTCTTTCAATACCCTTTTAATGTAGTCAGTTTGATGAACAGACATTACTCCTTCCCTGTACTCCACATTCATAGAAAGAAAGTTGGTCATATTTCCTAACTTCTTAATCTCCAATCTAATGTCCAACTCTTCTTTGAACCATTCAACCCGTTCTCTTTTTCCCCAGCATGCCAAGTCATCAACATAAACACCAATGAACAGATCCTTATCTTTGTTAACAAACACACATGGATCCTTCACCAGAGGTTTCAAACCTAATTCTGACAAATTCATATACAAGGTCGAATGCCATTCCATAGCACTTTGCTTCAGCCCATACAAGCTTTTGAGCAATTTACACACTTTATTTTTATCCACCTCAAAATATTTAGGTTGTTCCATGAAAACTTCCTCATTCAACTCACTGTGCAAATATGCTGTGAGCACATCAATATGTTCCTGAACCCACCCATTAATGACAGTTATGGCCATCATCAGTCGAATCGTTTTTCTTTTAATTACTGGAGCATAAGTTTCATTAAAGTCTACCCCTGGCACTTGGGAAAAACCTTGTGCTACCAATCTCGCCTTAAATCTATTAACAGTGCCATCTGGATTTCTCTTAAGTTTCAAAACCCACTTACAACCCAACACATTTTTACCATAAGGCCTGTCAACCAAAATAAATGTCCCTTTACGTTGGATACTGTCTAATTCGCTTTTCATTGCATCTCTCCATTCATCAGAGAACTCCCCATTCAATGCCTCACTCACACTCAACGGTTCTTCGATATAATCAGCAACATATACCGACAAATTACAGCAAGAACATTCTTTACGCTTCCTTAACCTTTCACTCCTTCTCAAAACGTTCTCATTATTTTCAGCCTCAAACACATTTTTATCATTCTCTTGGACATTGCTTTCAATACAATCTCTGACTCATCACTACAATAATTTCTTATCATAACATCAGTTTGAACATGCTTAATAGTAGGCCTAACCTGTTCTACCATGGGAAATATACTTTCATCAAATTTTACATGATATCCAATCACAAATGATTTAGTCTCAAGATTAAACAATTTATACCCTTTCACATTGTTTTCATAACCTATGAATACACATCTCACTGCTCGGGGCTGAAATTTACCTACTTTCTGAAATAACCAAGCTTTACAACCAAATGCACGTAACCTTGGATATTCTTTTTCAGCACTCTCTCCCTTCCACATTTCATATGGGATCTGATTCCCAATAGCCCTAGATGGACATAGATTCCTAGTAAGGCAAGCAGTGTTGGCTGCTTCAGCCCAAAACGAATCTGACAAACCTGACTGCACTAACAAACACCTTATCTTATCTTCTGCAATCCTATTAAACCTCTCAGCTATACCATTTTGTTCTGGAGTATAAGCTACCGTCTTTCTATGACCTATCCCATTCGCTTTCAAATAGGTCTCGAATTTATTACCACAATATTCGCCACCTCCATCTGTTTGAAAGCATTTAAGTTTCAAGTCATGCATTTTTTCTACTCCAGCTTGATACTCCAAAAACTTTGAGAAAGCCTCACCTTTACTTTTCAAGAATTTAACAACTGTAAATCTGGAATAATCATCCACAAAACTCATCATGTATTTATGACCACCATTTGATTTAACAGGAGATGTTAACAAATCACTATGTACCAATTCCAGTGGTTTACTGCATTGGCGTTCACTCTTCTGCGGGAAACTACATCTAGTCATCTTCCCCAGAACACACACATCACAACTCTTATTCTCACTCTTTAAACCTGACAAATATGGAATTTTCTGCATAGCAGCTTCATGTGGATGCCCTAACCTTACATGCCACAAATCTGAACTCACTGCTCGCAAGGCTACAGCTTCAATTTCATCACTGATCTCATCTTCACTGACATCAGCATTCGATATACAAGCTACACTGTGATTAGGTTCCAACAAATACAACCCATTTGATTCTAGACTTGTAAACACGCACTCATCATTATACATACCTTTAGCACCTTCTTTGTTAAAGTGAACAAATACATCATTCTTGGCTAAGCGCCCAACTGAAATCAAATTGAATGCTAAATCTGGAACGTGCAAAACATTTCTCATCTCAAGCACATTACCACCACACTTATCAGATAATGCAAGTTTGACAATACCTTTTCCACTAACTGGGAGTTGCCCTTGTCCAATCTTAACATTGCCCTTACACTCTGAATAGGAGGAAAACAACTCTCTTTTAGACGTCATATGTTCTGACGCTGCCGAGTCAAGGTACCAAACATCAGAACTGTTCATTGACACCATTGCGAACACACTGATACAGGCTATAGTCTTCCCCGTTTTATTGGAATTTCCATTGTCGTCCCTTTTTCCATTATTTGATTTCATTTTGGTACAATCTGATGCCCAATGACCATACTCGTGACAGTTAAAACATTTAACTTCTGGACAAAACTTGCTAATATGCCCTAACCTCTGACATTTGTAACATTTAACACTATTACTATCACCACTTTTTCCACTCTGCACACTATTCTTCTTACTGTTTTTGTACACTAATTTGTCATTCTTGCCTTTCTTGGAGATGAGTGCACTTGATGCGGAAGTCTCCTGCGCGGCTTCTAACTGGGTCCGGCGTCGCTCCTCGTCTAGAAGTCGTCCTTTAACCTTCCGTGTTGTAAGATCCGGCTCCCTCAGTAGATTTTGGACGAAGGTCTCGTACTCCTCCATCGGTAGCCCGACTAGCAGGAAGTTGGCCATCATCTCGTCGTCGAATATTATGCCACCCCTGGCAATTTCTTTGTTCAATCTCTGGATACTGGCCGCATACTCTTGCATCGACATATTTGGGGTCTTCGAAATATTTGTCATTTCTTTTAAGGACTGAAGTGCATTAAACTTGGTAGAAGAGACGTGAATTTCTTCCAGAATTTCCCAAGCATGCTTCGCTCTAATACAATCTTCCACATCTAACAAGAAATCATCCCCAACGGATTTGTATAATACCGACAAAGCTTTCCTATTTAAGCGTGCCTGATCCACATTCAACTCGTTCTCATCGAAGCCTGGTTCAATCGCCACCCAACAGTTCTTATCGATCATATGCGCCTTCACTCTCAGTTTCCAGGCGAAGTAGTTTCCATTTGCTAGCTTTGGAATGGAAACGAGGTCTTTGTCATCTCCGTCAGCCATCTTGGTACTGTTGCTGTAACGTTCGCCGGTTCAGTCACAAACACTCACAATCTGTTTTTAAAATTCAGATTACATCTCAATCTCAACAATCCGTAATTCACGCTCTGATCTACGTACTTCGCACTGCTCTGGGCTCATAACCTGTTGTTAACTAATCTTCAAGTTTCAGTGGAAATAACGAGAGTTTGCTAACGAAATAGTAGATCGTATATTTACACGTCCATCACGCTACAAGCAAGACCAACTACTACAAGGCACAAACAACACAAGGAATACTAAAATATAAAATCAATGCTGCCAACTTAAATTGTTAACTACCAACTCCAACATCTGTGACATGATAAATCGCATGTCGTATTCTTAGTTGCCGACTGGGAATGCGTTGACAGTCACGACTATTACTGTAATTATTAGTGTTAAGAGTAGGGTAGGTGTCTCTGGACTTGAAATAAGGTACTGCCCCGGCATTGGACTGGAGGGTGTGTGAAAAACCACACTCAGGATAGCCGCTGTCAGCGCCCGGATTCGAACCTCCGATCTGTAGACTTGCTGTAGGCCCCCATCACGGTCATTGGTGAGCTACACCGCGGCGTGTTACTTGAAGATGTGAGAGCTTTTACTTCAATATCGGAGAGTCTTTTTTATAGCCACTAAATGTCAATGGTCACCAAATTTTTACCTCAAAATATCCCAAAAATAATCACCCAAATAGCCTATCCTATAACTCAATAATGTGGACCTAATTTTTGCAAACTTTTCCGGAGGAGAACGGACCCCACTCTGAGCTTGGTGATATTCCATACCCCATGATCCCCGGTGTGTCCACTCCCCCATAATCTTGGCTTAAATCCGCCCATGATGGTCACCAGTCATAGATAGGATGGAGGATGTTTAGGAAAATCTGGCTCTAGTTTTGCTTACTGCAAAGCAATATTAAATTATAAGAAATCCACTGACTGCCAATTACAAAATATAGTTCAAATTCACATTTTCTTCTTTTGTGAAAACAATCACTGATCAGCTGCAATCTATTGATAGCACATAATAACTTGAGTTAAGTATGAGCAGTTCAGTGAGATGAACTTCCTGTTGATTAATTTTTGGGTCTTATGACGTAGGGATAGAATTGAGGAGGAAATGAATGTACGGATTAAAACGACGAATCATGGAAAATAAGCATAGAATCACCGACGGTGGAATTCTAACCCACCTGTTTCCGAGTTCATGGACAACAGCATTTTTCAATGTGAGCATTTTCCCAAAGTTAAATACTGTAAAAGCGATGCAATTACTGGTCCGGTAAATGCAACTTTTTTCAAATTTGTGTGCGACAAACGAGCATAGGCTATTGAGTTTATGAGAATCACAGAAGTTCTAAAATTGTTGATATCAAAGAGGATCTTCAGAACTTTAAATCTGAACATTGTGCATGCTTACGGTGTTTCCTCATCGAGACAAATTTAGATTTGTCAAACGCCAAAACAATATAGTGAATTTAATGAAAATTATTACGGTACCTAGTTTTTGATGGCTTTAATCTGATATTAATTTTTGTTAATTGAAAATAATGCATTAATACGCGCTTGTCAGATAAAATAAACATTGAATTTGCAAATAATTTTGGATGCATTCCTCCACTTGCAATGTTGTAAATTTTACATACCAGCATTAACTTATTATTTTATATTGATAGTAATTCACGCTCTGGATTTAGTGGAATATATCATTGAAATATTATTATTATATATGAATTGCAGCCAATGGTCATTTCAAGTAGTTCCAACTTTGGCTACCAGATGTTACTGTCACTGACACCCAGCGGGGAACGTTGGAACTTGATAGAGCGTTTCTAACCAAATAACCTACAAATTTTGGCTACACACTACCAATTGTAGCGGTAGGTTCTTTTACATGCCATAAATCTATGATATGGTCCCGCCGGGTTTACTTTCCCTCCGAATACAGGCATACTGAAGGATTTTAACGCTCTTAAAAATCCGACGACTTCGGCCGGGTTTACACCCGCGATCTTGGGCATTGCAGTTCAGCATGCTACAATTATTATTATTATTATTATTACTATTGCTTGCTGGCTCTTTATGTTCTTGTAATTGATTTCGTGATGAACATTTAGTGCAAATAAAAAAATGTGCAAAACCACTTTGTGCAAATTTGCGAGGATTTTACAGAATTTGGTTTTAGAGGGGGCCCTGGGAGATTCCAGCCCCAGGGCCCGTCGTCGCTCTCCACGGCCCTGATCATACAGCTAGACTTTCAGCATTTGTGGTCCAGATTGCAGTACACACCACTACCTCAAATACCCAGTAGCACGTCCTCTTGCATTGATGCATGCCTGTATTCGTCGTGGCATACTATCCACAAGTTCATCAAGACACTGTTGGTCCAAATTGTCCCACTCCTCAACGACAATTCGGCGTAAATCTCTCAGAGTGGTTGGTGGGTCAAGACGTCCATAAACAGCCCTTTTCAACATATCCCAGGCATGTTCGATAGGGTTCATGTCTGGCGAACATGCTGGCCACTGTAGTCGAGCGATGTCGTTATCTTGAAGGAACGCATTCACAAGATGTGCACGATGAGGTCGAGAATTGTCGTCCATGAAGACAAATGCCTCTCCAATATTCTGCCGATATGGGTGCACTATGGGTCGGAGGATGTCATTCAGGTATCGTAAAGCCGTTTCGGAGCCTTCCATGACCACCAGTGGCGTACGTCGGCCCCACATAATGCCACCCCAAAACATCAGGGAACCACCACCTTGCTGCACTCGCTGGACAGTGTGTCTAAGACGTTCAGCCTGACCAGGGTGCCTCCAAACACGTCTCCGACGATTGTCTGGTTGAAGGCATATGCGACACTCATCGGTGTAGAGAACGTGATGCCAATTCTGTGGGGTCCATTCAGCATGTTGTTGGGCCCATCTGTACCGCGCTGCATGGTGTCGGGGTTGCAAAGCTGGACCTCGCCATGGACGTCGGGAGTGAAGTTGCGCATCATGCAGCCTATTGCGCACAGTTTGAGTTGAAACACGACGTCCTGTGGCTGAACGAAACGCATTATTCAACATGGTGGCATTGCTGTCAGGGTTCCTCCGAGCGGCAATCCGTAAGTAGCGGTCATCCACTACAGTAGTAGCCCTTGGGCGGCCTGAGCGAGGCCTGTCATCGACAGTTCCTGTATCTCTGTACCTCCTCCATGTCCGAACAACATCGCTTTGGTTCACTCTGAGACGCCTGGAAACTTCCCTTGTTGAGAGTCCTTCTTGACACAAAGTAACAATGCGGACGCGATCGAACTGCGGTATTGACCTTCTAGGCATGGTAGAACTACAGACAACATGAGCAGCGTACCTTCGTCCTGGTGGAATGACTGGAACTGATCGGCTGTCGTACCCCCTCCGTCTAATAGGCCCTGCTCATGCATGGTTGTTTACATCTTTGAGCAGTTTTAGTGACATCTATGAACAGTCAAAGGGACTGTATCTTTGATACAATATACACAGTCAACGTCTATATGCCGGAGATCTGGGAACCGAGGTGATGCAAAACTTTTTTTGATGTGTGTAGTTTCGGAGATATAGAATAGGGGTGAAATATTTCGCACAGCCGCCATATTGAGATTATGTAAACAATTGCCAGTGCATTTCATTGTGTATAAACATTTGCTGTACCAAGTTTCATTGCGTTTGGATGGTTAAATCACGAGAAAAGTCTTTTTTAAATTGTCAAATTAGTTTGGCCGTCATATTCGTTTTGTAGTTAAGATGTTTTCGAAAGTCTCATAGATGAACTTCTAGTAGTGTCCTTTATCAGGTTCAAATTTTCGGGGCGATATCAGTAATAGTTTCGGAGATATATAATGGCGGTGAAATGTTTCGCACAGCCGCCATGTTGGATTGGTAAGACGAAATAAAATTTGAATGGCACGGTACATCGGCAATGGCTGGGGTGTTCAGTAACGAGTATTACACATAACATTTATATCTTTGGACAATCTGATCGTAATGCAGCCGATGCTTGCACATTGTATGCGCAGGAGTTTGCAAATATAGGTGTCTTCTGTACACATTTTTCACCAAACAGAGCTGTAGTTAAGAGCTGATGGATTGTTCAAGGCTCATAACAGCATGTCTGTTACAGTGCTGATGTTGTGCAAATTGTACTGCAGTACTTTGATCGAATCCTTCACACAGTAGGTTACTATAAATTGCACTTAACTGTGAAGATACAATAATAATAATAATAATAATAATAATAATAATAATAATAATAATAATAATAATTATACAAGCACGTGGAGAAGATCAGTGACACGATTCGAAAAAGAAGGATTGTCTTTTATAGCCACGTGACACGAATGAGCCCAGGCAGGATATCAAAACGGATATTGACGTACTTTCAGGATAAGAAAACCGAAGGGGCATGGTTCACGAAAGTTGAGAAAGATCTACGTGAAATGGAAATTTCCCCTAAAGATATTCAGGAGCGTGTTCCACTTCAGGAAAAACTACGTACGCACAAAGGTTTCCAGGAAAAGCCGAAGCTGAAGACAGGGAAGGTGTGGTCCCAAGAGAGGAAAAAACAGCACCGGAGACGAATGCGGGAACACTGGGCGGTAGTTAAAGTTCGGAAGAAGAGATAGTTGAACTAACGTGGTCCCTAGTTGGCCGAATCGAAGAAATAATAATAATAATAATAACAATAAATAATATTTTTTTATTTTTTAGGGGAAGAAATGCATTTACGCACAGAGTGTCGGGCTCCTGCTACTGAGTAGCAGACTACCGACTAAAACTCCCCCTTTACTTCTGAACACTAGCCTGGAACCGTTTAGCACATTACTTCAGGCTAGAGTCATTTTATACTTGCCCGTAGGGCACTCTTCCGTAATGAATTATCTTCAGTGGCGATCCAGATCCGTCTTCTTTGTTCGGAGGATATCTTCAACAAAACTTGCTACAAGTTTCCAATGTTCTTCATTTTGTAGCATTACCGCAACAATATTGTCAGGAGATATCTCTACATCAATTTCATCTTGAAGAGACTGCCTACTTTGGACCCACCGTCCACAAGAGAAGAAGGTGTGATTAGCACTATCTACCTCATTAACACAGTAGATACAATCTGGTGAATCCACTTTCCCCATCTTCTTAAGATAAGAACTGAAGTACCCATGGCCAGTCAAAAACTGAGTGAGATAATAACCAACCTCACCATGTTTCCTCTCTGTCCAAACCTGCACCTGGGGTATCATTCTTCTAGTCCACTGGCTTCGGTGTCCTTGCTCCCATTTGATCTGCCAATTGTGAAAGGTTTGTGCTCTTGCTGTTCGTCTTGCATTTTGTAAACCTACTTCCGATTTCCTCCAGTAAATGTACTTACGTTCTTTCGCTAGAAAAAAAAAAATTGGAATTATCCCAGCAATAACAAGAACTGCTTCTTCAGAGACCGTGCGATAAGCAGATGCCACGCGTAAAGCACCCCGCCTCTGCACTTGTGCTAGTGACTTTCTATAAATTTCCTTATCCAGGGCATCCGCCCATATTTCCGCTCCATACAGCAGAACTGAATGGATGGCTGTCATCAGTAATCTCCTCTTACTAGATTTTGGCCCACCAACATTGGCCATTAGCCGACTGAGAGACGTTACTCCTCTTGCCGCCTTATCCGCAGTCCGTCTAATTTGTTCTCCAAAATTCAATTTATTGTCGATCATGAGGCCCAGATATTTTGCTGCTGGCCGCGTCTCTACTTGTATGTCTCCTACCTGTATTGGGAGTATTGTCTGAATTCTCTTCTTTGTTAGGACTACAATTTCTGTCTTACTAAGTGCTAGAGACAGACCATGTTCCTCCATCCAACTATTGATTGTACGCATTACCATATTGAGTCGCAACTGTGCCTGCTCGACACTTCTTCCTGCTACAAGAGCAGCAACATCATCTGCATAACCTACTAGGATAGTTTCATCAGGGACTTCAGATCTCAGCAAGCTATCATATGTGATATTCCATAGATCTGGTCCTAAAATCGAACCCTGTGCTGCTCCGGCTGAGACCCGTACCCTGCGTTGTCCTTCTGTCGTGTTATAAATCAACGAACGATCTTTCAAGTAGGAATTTATCATCCGTAAGAGATAATTTGGAACATGAAATGTATTCTCCAACGCATTCAGCATGTCACTCCACTTGACAGAGTTGAATGCATTTCTTACGTCAAGAGTAACAAAGAGAACCACACGACGAGAGTGGTGATTGTAATTCTCCGCCCGCTGGACAGCTGCAACAATTTCTTGTATCGCATCCAGGGTCGATCTTCCTGTTCGAAATCCATATTGTCTTGGTGATAAGTCGCCCGCTGCCATGATCGCTTGGCGCAACCTGACCCTCAGAAGCTTCTCAAAGAGCTTCCCTGTTGTATCGGGCATACACAGAGGGCGGTATGATGATGGTAAATCCGGGTCTCCCTTACCCTTATTAATGAGCGCCAGACGACAGACCTTCCAGCAGATGCTGAACACTCCTGCTTTTAGACACTCGTTGAACATTCGTAATATTAATTGTGGATGTAACTCGATTATTAATTTGAGAATCTCATTTGAGATGCCGTCAGGACCAGGGGATTTTTTGCTTCGTAGAGACTGAGTAGCCCTACTCAACTCATCCTCAATAAAAAGAGGAATTTCAACATCTACATCGAAATTCTGCTCAGGGATTGTTGGATGTGTTGGGAAAAGAGTTTGGACAATAATGGCCATACTGTTTGCATCCATGACGCACGGTGTTCTTTGTGACCCAAGCTTCTTTCTGACAATTTTATAACCCAATCCCCATGGATCAGTGTCAATATCCTCACATAGCTTCCTCCAGCTCTCAGCTTTGCTTTGATTTATGGTTTTCCGAAGTAGCTTCTTTGCATCTTGTTCGGCTGATAAGGCATTGGCATCATCCAGATTTCTTGTCCGTTGTGCAGCACGTCGGAGTCTAAGGCAATTCCGCCTCAATTCTGAAATTTCATGTGTCCACCAATATGCAGGGCTCTTCCGATGGTGTGATCTTAAACTTGGCATTGAGGTATCACAAGCCAATGTAAAAAGATTCATAGTTGAGGAAACGAGATTCTCAACATCAGCCTCTCCGTCAGGCTCCATATCCTCAATTAGTTCTACACCACTGGCTAACGCCTCCTTAAATGCATCAAGATGGATCTTATTCAAATTCCATCTCCGTTGTTTCTGAGTAGATAAGTTCTTCGTACTTATATTACTGCACACATCAAAATTAATATACTGATGATCACTACCAGTGTAGTCTTCTATAACCTTCCATTCCTTGATGTGTGGTACTAACGTCTCAGAAGCCATGGAGATATCCGGAATGGTCTCTGTATAACCCGGACGCCGAAAGGTTGACACTGCGCCTATATTTAAGATCAAAAGCCCTGTCCTTGATGCCATTTCCAGAATGAACTTACCTCGGGAATTGGTATGTGGCATACCCCATTCCACTGCCCTGGCATTGAAATCCCCAGCTACAATGATTGCTCCAGTTGTATTAAGAATGGCATCTTCCAGAGAATTGACTTTCTGACGAAATTTTCCCATTGTTTCATTTGGAGTAAGATAGACACTAAAATAGGTGACTCCTCTACTCTTTAACCAAACGAATCCCTTCCCACTCCCATGTTCTTTAATTTGAATTTTTCCAGGGTCTAAGATCCAAATAGCAGAGGTGTCTAATTGATCTCTAAGCCAGAGAGGTGACTTCTTATCTTGGTACTGTTCACTAATTAACTTCAGATCAGCTTGTTTCTCGGCAGCTAGCTGGTACAACAGATGATGGGCTGTTCTACTCCTTTCTATATTAGCTTGTAGAACTCGGATCATTTTCGTTTCAGGTACGTCGCTTTCTCCAGGGCCTCTCGGAACACCTTACATTGGCCCGATCCGGCCACATGACACAAATCCTGCTGCGTAACGCCCCTCTCCTCGCATAAGACACACTTCTTTGGGTTGATGCAATCCTTGGCTTTGTGATCATTCTGTCCACAGTAGAAGCAAGACTTGCTTCTGTCAGGGCCCTCACAAATTTTGGCTATATGACCATAACTAAGGCATCGGTAGCATCGAAGAACTGATATTCTCCGCCTCACTCTACAACTGATCCATCCTACTCGAACCAAGCCTTCCCTTAGAAGATCATTTGCAGATTTTTCTGGCAGAGTTATAACAGCCATTCTCTGTTTCCGACTGTTAGTCTGCGTTACCATAATCCTCAGACCATCCGGGGGTTCTTTAATAATATCCTTAATGGACTCTAAAACTTCATCTTTGGTCGTGAGAGCATCAAGATCTCTAATCTCAATTGTCACCCTCGGCTCAAGACTGCGGACTGTCGCATCTTGTCCTAGGATATTCTTCAATGAGTCGCTAAATGCCGCATTATCTCGATTGCTTTTCCCGAGAGTAACAAGAACTTCACCGGCTCTAGTCTGGGTTATAGACCTAACTTCCGTTCCTGTGTCAATGTATAATAATAATAATCTCCAAGAAAATCATAAAACATGAACGTCAGGGCTCGTAAAGGCATCTTTGAATCAGATCATTATCTTCTCCAAATAAAGACAAAATTCCAACCAAATAGAAGACCAAAATGCCCACCCAAAAATTTCAGACCAGATCCGGATTACCTGAAACTCCACAAGGAAGAAATCATTATGCAAATCAATCAGGAGGAATCAACAGACTGGAGGATACTAACGTGGAGAATTCAGGAAGCCATGAAGCTAAGACAACCACCTCGCTCCAGAAAACACCGCTTGTGGAACACAATTTGCGATCAAGCAGTTCACAATCGTATAATGGCTTGGAAAAAATATCACAGTAGACAAACAAAGGAAAACTGGGAAAATTTTATTGCCACTCAAAAACAGGCCTCAAAAATAATTCGGAAAGAAAAACGAAGGTATGACAACAACAGACTCCACGAAATCCAGCAGGATTTCACCAAAAATAATACTAGAAATGTCTACAAGACATTTAGAGAAAATCTACGGGGATAACAAGCAACCAGTCTGTGCTTCAAGAGTCACGACGGCTCATTGGAAGCTAACTCCAAAAATAATTGCAAACTATTAGCCCAATATTTCAACTCTCTTCTTAACTGTGAACCACCTCTAATAAAACTTAACTTCTCCCCTCCGGTATTCGTACACTTGGACTCGCAAGCCCCCGACATTGAAGAAATTACGGAGATAATACAACTCATAAAAACAAAGCACCAGGGGAAGATGGGATCATTGCTGAACTCTGGAAACTGAATGATCCCACACTGACGCGGAAACTCCATTCCATAATTTCAGATATTTGGACAACGGAGCAATTACCAGATGACTGGAAATGCGCTCTGATTCACCCGTTGCACAAAAAGGGCGACAAGACGGACATCAACAAATATAGAGGAATTTCCCTGCTCCCAGTTGCTTATAAAATCCTTTCCACAGCACTTCTGAACAGGTTAGAACCCCAAATGGATCCACGCATTGCTGACTACCAGGCTGGATTCAGAAAAGGGCGATCGTGTGCTGAACAGATCTGGTGCCTAAAGACGATCTTACTAATGAGGAAATGTAGAAATACCGTGATTGCATTCATCGACTTCAGAAAAGCATACTACTCTGTTGACCGCGACACCCTCTTTAAAATCATGGAAGTATTTGGGATCGATTGTAAGTCACGCAAAATCATAGAACAGACACTTACAGGAACAATATCCAAAGTGAAATTCATGAGCGAAATATCAGAGCCGTTCGAAATCAAGACTGAAGTCCGACAGGGTGATGGACTGTCCCCAATCCTCTTCAATAATGTTCTGGAGAGGATAATTAGGGAATGGGAACCTCTTGTAAAGGGCATTCAAATCGGTATTAAAAAGAGAACCGAATTAACGTCAAATGTCTCGCTTTCGTGGACGATATTGCAATTGCCGAATACAACAGATCGGAAGCGACTTACACAGTGGAAAAGCTCCATGAGATTGCACAAAAGACCGGATTACATATCTCTTACGACAAGACCAAATATATGGAGATAAGGCAAGAAAATAAATCTCCTTTAAACACCAAATACGGTAAAATCGCACAAGTCTGCACCTTTAAATACCTTGGCGAAATTATACAGCCCTCAGGACCTAATCGAATTGCCAATGAAGACAGAATCACTAAGCTCCAGAAGGCCTACAGTCTAACGTGGGCCTATTACAACATTGGGCCGATAACCTAGATGTTAGGCCCCTTAAAACAACAATTATCATCATCATCATCACCTATTACAACAAGAAAAACATTTCGACGAAAGCCACATTACGACATTATAAAAAAGTCATTCTTCCAGAAGCAACATAAGCGGCTCAAACAATAGTAATCGATGGTCATTTCAAGATTAGGGAACTGGAAAAGCAGGAACGAAAAATTCTCCGGAAGATCTACGGAGCAATCAACAGAAACGGCATTTGGATGAAGAGACCTATTAACTGAACTCTTTCAAAAGACCATTACGATAACAGGTGAAATTAGAAAACGCAGAGCCAAATTTTACACTCACATCCACAGGATGGCCACCTCCAGATTGCCAAATAAACTACTTGGTATCATAACACAGAGTAAATGCGGCACAGAATGGCTTAAAGAAGTTGTTAAGGAAATTATTTAATTTTTAAATATTTATAAATAATACATTAATTATTTATCCACTGTGGTCCAACCCGCGGCCCTCGGGCCTGTTCATTTTTGATGGCCCTTGCCCTTCTTACTGCCCTTCACTCTCCGACAGTTATAATCCGTGGCGTGCCTACTTCAATTTTCACTTTCACTCAGTAATGTTACGAAGGAGCCAGGTGGAAAAGGAAAGATCCCGAAAAATACGCCAGTAATCAGAATTGGCTTTCCACGAATACGTACGGCGCGAGAAGCGGCCCCGTCTCCAGGCGACAACTGGTTGACTGCCAGTGATTGGCTGCCGATAAGTTCGCGATCGTTCGTGTGCTGCGGCGGATTTCCCTATAAAAGGGAGCGCAGGACTGTTCGAAGAGGTTGTTTTGGAGGAGAGAGGTTGTTCGAGAGATATAGTACGACGAGAGTTTGTTGTCATCGTTGTTGCGAGAGCGGTACCTAATATGGCGGGACTTAATAAACGGCGTGTTGAAGATGAGAGACGACAATTTCAGTCAAAGTGGCTGGAAAGTTACTTTTTTGTTGAACATAATGGAAAACCACAGTGTGTTATCTGTTCTCAAGTCTTAGGTATTTCGAATGAGTAAACTGCCGGTTTAAAGGCATCCTATGAGGTAGTATGTTTAGAGCTAGCTAAAAGTATAAAGTCTTTTAGGGATGGTGAGCTCATTAAGAGATGTGCTGTAAAAATGGCATCTTCATTTGGAGATAATAGGTTGGCTAAAATTTTTGAAACAGTTTCCTTGTCTCATCAGATAGTTAGTATAAGAATTAATGATATGGCTGGTGAAGTTCCAGGTTCTCTCAAGAGCATTTTGGAAAAATTTGAATTTTACTTTCTAGCTCTAGATGAGAGCACAGCTATAGCTGACATCGGCCAACTCCTTATCTTTGTCAGAAAAATAAACGAAGAATTGGAAATTCATGAAGATCTGTTGGAATTAAGATTATTAGAAACCAACAAGAAAAGGTATTGGCATATTCAACACACTGGATGATGTCGTTTCTAAATATGGAAGTTTTGTGAAGTGATATGGCATTGCAACAGATGGAGCTAAAGCAATGGTTTGTCCTAACATTGGTTTAGTAGGCCTGTGTAAATAAAAAAGGATTGCATGTTTCGTTTTTCCACTGCATTATCCACCTCTGTGGAAAAATTATAAGGCCCAGCGAGACAATGAAAACTGTTGTAAATACTGTTAATTTAATAAGGAGAGGCAATAAAGTCTGTAGACATACAGCATTTATTGCATTCCTGGACAATTTGGAAGCTGAGTATGGTGACATTTCATTGTACTGTGAAGTGCGTTGGCTGAGTGCTGGAAATTGCTTGCAACAGTTTTTTGGGTTGAGGAATGAAATTCTTGCTTTTCTCAAAAATGAAAATATTGGGCATGAGCATCAAGAAAACCAGGAAGGAATCCAGTTTTTAAATAATCTTGCTTTTCTGACAGATTTAACATCCCATCTAAATGCTTTAAACCTGTAACTAAAAGGCATAAAACAAAGGCCTATCTCCCAGCTTTATGGACATATTGAGGGCTTCCGCAAAAAACTTGATGTAATGCAAATTGCATTGATGGCAAATAATATGGCACACTTCCCATCTTGTCAGCAGTTGAAAGAAGAAAAAAGTGACATCAATTTTAGTATGTTTCATGAAATAATGATATATATCAAGAAAGAGTTCCAGAACAGATTCCAGGATTTTGACGCCCTAAAACCAAAACTTGCACTGTTCAACAACCCCATGGATATTGAAGTGAGTGAGGTGCCCTGCGACCTTCAAATGGAAATTTGTGATCTTCCGGCAAACCCATTCTACCAGACTAAAAAGTGTGATGTCCCTGAAAATTTCTGGAAACTGATTTCTAAAGAACTTTTTCCTAAACTGCTTAAATTCTCTCTGAAGTGTTATCACTGTTTGGCAGTACGTATACGTGCGAAAGTGCTTTTTCTGCTCTCAAACAAATTAAATAAAAAACGAGAAATCGAATTGAAAGTGATTCACTGGAATCGAGACTGAGACTTTGCCTTACTGAACTTACATTGGACATTGATACACTTGTATCAGGAAAGCGGTGTCAATCATCACATTGATTTCTCGATCTCGACTGTAAAACGAAGTGGTATATTAAACTAGTAATATTAAACTTCTTTTAATATAAATTTTAATAAATGTTTTTGAGTAAAATACGTAATACGTTTTCTTTCTGGAATGTCTCTGGCCCTCACATTCCTATATTAAAGATTGATTGGCCCTCGGGTAACTAAAGGTTGGACCACCCTGCCCAATGAAAATGTATTGTCTTTTTTTTAAAACTATATAAATACAGAGGTGGCCAAATTATTATGGAAAAAAGCGTAATTCTTTTTGCAAATTAAGATACAATGCATAAAAATGGAAGATTTTATTTGAGTCCGAGTGTCCATTGCAATATATTTTTTGGTTGTATTTAGTCATATATTCGTCAAATCTGCTACAAGGATTGTTTTAAGAACCAACATCGTATGCATTTTCGCATTTAATTTTAAAGCATTTTTTTATCTTATTTTATTTTCTATTAAACAATAGACAGTAAAAGACCAATCTCTAAGGAAGCAAAACGTCTGCTGTCAGACCTTACCCACTCCTAAAATTAAATCTGTCGCCGTATCTTCGTTGCGAGTAGTGCATGGCATACGAATATCTTCAATAGAGGGAATTATTTCACAGCAAATCATCAACTGGAAATCATTAATTTAATTAATCTCCAGTCGCGTTAGTTCAATTAGTGGTCTTATTAGGTTGCCATAAAAACACATTCTCTTCATCAGGCTACAGAATATTTATACATTGTTGAAGATTCTGTGAACCAATCAACAATAAAGAATTTGGTTCTATTCAGCTTTACCATAATAATTTGGCCACCTGTGTAGGTACAGAGAGACTTACAAGTAATCGGTATACAAAATTTCGAAGATCGAACTGAGTGCCAGACGAAAATCGCGAATGTTAAGTTTGAACCAAGATCATTACGACAACCTGGAAAAAAGTGGACGGATGAGAGGAAGAGGGAGCATTCCGCGCGGATGAAGAGATTTTGGGAGGAGCGAGGAGACACGCCTCCAAATGACATCAGGTTACCAAGTTTAATCGCTCTCCTGTAGGGGAATTTTCGCTTAAATAAATAAATAACAAACCCTTAACAGGAAGTGTGTAGTAAAATGACTGCTATTTGTTTCACAACATCTGACATATAGCACGTTATAGTGCTTCGATTCCCGGCTCTTCCAAGATATGTAATTCTGGTCTGAGGGCTGGAACGGGGTACACTTAACCTCGTGAGACAAAACTGAGAAGAGGCGGGTTCGATTCTCACCTCACCTATCCTGGAAATGGTTTTCCGTGGTTTCCCACATCTACTCCATGCAAATGCCGGGATGGTTCCTAACTTAAGGTACTCATTGACACTACTGAAGACATTTCATTACAAGTTATCTTATTTTCTTGAAATTGATATCACTGATTCCAAGAATATAAACTAGTGGATTTTTGCCTAAAAATAAAAATAAAATAAAATTGTGGGGGGGGGGGGTCTTTTTCAAAAATTAATCACAAAAATAACGTGCATTTTTAGGACGCGATACCTTTGCTCTTTTTCAACTTAAATAAATCATTGTTGTCGCAAATTGATCTGCTGTATGTTCAGAATGTTGTATAGCAGAATCGTTTTTGTATCATTGATTGAGTCAAATATACTACCTTTGTGTTACAATTTACGTTATTTTGATTGAAAAAATAAATTAATTGTGGGGGGCGCGACCCCTAATTTCAATTTAACAGCTTCATTCTGCTTTAAAACATAGCTGCATTATTTGTCTATATTTTAGTTTTTAAATGAAACTAATATCTGCATTCTAAGTGGACATTTTAACTGCCCAAGTCAAGACAAAAATTGAAAAAAAAATGAAGTAAGAGAAATCGTAACTTAAAGTTGAGGTACACATTTAGAGTAAAGAGTCTTACTTTTCAACTCCTAACAACTGCATTTTCTTTGGATTTTAGGTCAATCTTCTGCATTCTCCGACCCGTGAGTACCTCCTACATTGTTTTAGTTCTGGAGTAGACTGTTTCAAAGCCAGATTAATGTGTGCTTTATCTGCTGCACCTATGCGTCAAAGTGACAGCTGCTGAAAAGCGTGCAGACCGGTCATTAAAGTGAATATAAATGAGCTAAACAACAATAACACTAGTATATATATATATATTTCTGGAAACTAGAGAGGACATACTATCGAATGAGACAATAACAAAACATCGAAAATTTTCTTGAAAATGACTAATGGAAAATGAATACCTTCAGGCCACGACCGTTTCCTATCCCAATCCTATCTCAATTACAAATGCACACCTTATTACGGACATTTAGTTATTGCTACAACAGGGCAGTGCCCCAATTACAGTAGCAAACAATCGTTTTCACACCTATAGCCTAATACATGAACAATTCATTAAAATACAAAATAAAAACAAGTAGTTCAGTGAAGAACTAAATAGTCTATTTTCATATATCTTTCTTATATTAAGGAGAGAAAGACCTGCCTATCTCGCCCATGTTAAATCTTCAAACTTTTGGTACACTTCACTTAAAATCTGTTTTGGCTAGCCAATTCAAATTTTCAGGGATTACTGTTTGGATCATTATCTCCAATAATAAGAAGGATTATTGACAAAAACGAAATACTTTTGCCAATATGATTTTTTTAAGGTACGATGTTTTAATCCAAAATTATGTCGAAAAATATTTATATTTCATTTTGTATATTATTTGAAGGGATATCCCTTCTTATTACTGTTCATTAGGATGATGTTGATACATTAAAAAAATATGGACCCATCTTTATTAGTTTTCTTACAAATGGTACCAAATTAGTGAAATATGTTAAACTGAGAAAAATGAGGTTGACGTTTTTCATTACATTTTGTTACCTCTGACAATTTCTTAGAACATTCCAGCCCCATAACTTGCATCAATTCGTCCATCACTGGTTATTTTGCTTCTCCTACATCCTTTAACTTTTAAATAAATAAATAAATAAATAAATAAATAAATATATGAACAGATAAATACGCAAACAAATAAATAAATAATAAATAAAAACAATATGAATAAATACATAAATGCGAATTTCAATTTATCTATTTGCAAATAGATGGAATTGTTTCCCTCTTCAAATCAAAGATTCAATTATTAATAATTGGGGCAGATGACATCGCTGTTCCGCCCCTTAAACAATATTTCTTCAATAGGTCAGTGCAAAATCACAGTGATTCTAATATTATGACGATGTGCAGTAACCACTAGTAACATAAACATTGTAACATCATTGTTACCAACACCAAGTCTGCGCTCAACAGAGTAGACAAGAAGTGAGTTCAGAAATCTATCTATAATAGTTCAGAAGTTATACGCACAAACATAAATGTAAAAGTGGGCGTTGTCATTTATGCATAGTCATTTAAATTTTGTAAAAGGACCATTTTTCATGTTTTTCGACTTTTTTTGACAAATTCTTGTTCTCTACATCGTAAATAACTAAAAACGCCCAAAAAATAATTTTTCATTTTTTACGCCACTAGACGGGTCTTTCTTACCTTAATTGCCTCTATCAACATACACATTTTCAGTTTGATTGCTGTCATAGATTAATATATATTGAGAACCAACTAAATATTTCGGATTGTAGCCATGTTGGATTTTAATTTATGTAGGCCATAGAGTTATGTATTATTAGATGATGATTATTGTGTACGTTAATTATTCAAACGATGAATTCGATCGCTTGATTAGAACACAAGAAATGAAAACTTAATTTTAAAATTTTGCACAGCCGCCATCTTGATGTTAAGTGAACAATTGAACTAAATTAGATGTCAGTGCATTGCAATTTGTATAGTCATTTGCTGTACCAAGTTTCGCTGGGTTCAGATGGTTAATTCGCGAGAAAAGTCTATTTAAATGTTTCAAATTCGCTTGGCCGCCATGTTCGTTTCGTAATTAACAAGTTTTTGAAAGTCACATAGGTGAACGTTTAGTAGTGCCATTTATTACCGTACAAGTTTCGGAGATATAAAATGCCGGTGAAATATTTCGCACAGCCGCCATGTTGGATTGATGAGACGTAATAAAATTTGAAGGGCACGGTCTGGGTCGGCTGAAATAGTACTATGACCTTACCGAGTTTCATTGAAATGGCTCCAACAGTTTAGATTTTATTAGGGGGGGATACACACACACAGACACACACACACACACACACGGACAAAAGGTGATTTGTTGAGCCTATTTTTTCATACCTGAAAATAGACTAATAACACCTTAAATTACAAAATTTAAAAAGATAAATATTAAAAAAATAAGAAAATTGTTAACAAGAAATATACCCAAGTTCTAGTAGAAATAACAGTAAATGAAGCATGATTTTGAATATTTGGTTACATAATGTCAAACAAGATTCATATATTTAGGTACTAAATACAATAGCAATGAAAGATGTATGGTTGGCACATCAAAGTACAAGGGGCTACATGTCCACGATGTCACAAAGCCCCTAAAATCGACAACAACAGCAACAAGAATGAGACGCGTGCACAATATTGATTTGCTATACAACAGAGACGTAGGCCAATCATAAAAACATAACATCTTGTGAAAATAAATAGACAGACGTTCAAGATCACAATCTGCTTACTCGTTCATTTTATTGAGTGGTTTTAACTTGTGGCAGTTGCTTATTGTACGCTGGCAAGCTCGATATTACTTGAGTAGATTAGATAGGTCATTGTGAGTGTCTGCGATATTCGATAGATTCGTGTCGTTCTCGTTCGACTGTGACCAGACTCATACGGAATATCAGAAGTGCATAACAAATATATGACGCACTATTATTATTAGGACAGTTTTGATAAATTTTGATTTGGATATCTGTATTTATCTCAATGCAGTGAACAGTTATTGATTCATAAATAAACATTTTAGTGTTTCCTCTAACATGTAAGCAAGCAAATGAATCATGATCATGAGTTGTGGGAAGGATCCAATAACTAGAAGCATCAGCTATGACTCGACGTTAAAACAATCACGACACATCTCTGAGGACCAAAGCAGAAAGTCAAGTAAGGAACCAATATTCATAAGCAAAAACCTGCTTAAACGTTAGCTCAAGAACTCATATCATAATCAATATTCGACGGAACTACTATATAGTTCCCTTATTCAACAGTTTTGTGTACAACTCGGGACGCGTCTTTTGGATAAAACTGGCGGACATGAAGAGTAGCAGTACCAGTTTATCTGATGCGCTGTCTCCCTTACACTCGTTGAGTTTTCTCTTCGGCCTTGTTCCTTGTGACTGGTTTAGTAATGTGGACTCACTTCGAAGATATAAGAACATGTACACCAATGCCATGGCTGCGGTTTTGTGTATTTCCAGTGCAGTTTCATTTTATGCCAAGTTCAAGTATGGCACGTACACGAGTGTTCCATGGCTGAACAATATTCTAGATCACGTGTGTGCCTTGCTTTCAGGAGTAGTCGTGATAATCCTCTTCCTAACAATTCGCCGGACATCAGTCAGAGAAATATTAGAGAGTATCGCAAGTATCGATAGCCATTTGAAACTGAGCTTTGATTACACAATGATTAGAAGATTAATTTTAATACAGATTAGTTTAGCAGTCCCGATCTACTTAGCCAATTCTATCCTTGATGTTATTTCGGTAGACATTGACAAGGACTGGGTATACAGATGCGTTATAATGAGCGTTTATCCTGTGGGCTTTCTTAAGGTGTTGGTTGCAGTGCAGTATGGAAACATTGTCCTTATTATGAAACAAAAGCTTAAATCTCTCAATTTCCACATAGGATATTACTTGAAGCCCATGGAACAGAAAGACAGGCTCCTGACAGTCCAGTATGTTGGTATGACAAAGGGAACTCATAATGGCATGGCACCGCTGACAGAACGCGAGGTGAGATGCTTCCGTGAGCTATATGACGAGATGTGTGACGCTGTGGATTTAATCAACACGTCGTATGGTGTGCAGATTCTGGTCCTGCTGGCCTCCACTTTCCTCAGCCTCACGACCTGTCTGTACATGTCGCTGTCGACAGTGCTGCACGGAGAGATACCGCTGATGCTCGTGGGAGTCATGCTTGTGTGGGCGCTCAAGAACGCCCTGCTTTTAACACTCTTGCCCGCCGCCACTCGCTCGGCGGTTGTTCAAGCCGAGAAGACCAATGTTCTGGTGCAAAAACTACTTCTCCGACAGCCTCGGTCGTCCTCAGTATCCCAGGAGCTTCAGCTGTTCTCACAGCAACTGCTACACCGTCGAGTCAGCTTCTCTGCCTTCGGGTTCTTCACTGTGGACTCATCGTTTCTATTTACAGCTCTTGGGGCAGCCACCACTTATCTCATCATTTATTTACAATTTGATTCAGCAAAATAAAATCTATAACTACTCTTTGCTTGCCACAAATACGACTATAATAAAGAAATACTGGATACGCTGGATTTAACACGTACCGTAGTCGTTTGGTGAAAACCTATAAGGGTGCAGCTTAGCGGGTGGGCTAGTTGTGCTTAATGTGGTGCGTGTTTCGCCATTCAAATAGCCATTTGGTGCAACAGTGGCATTACTCAAATATTTCTGTTTTTTTTATATGTTGCCATAAAGCAGAGTTGAAGGGAGAGATTGATTTTATTTCTACGGCTACACTTAGAGCTTAAGAGCTTCTTTATAGTTCTTGTTTGAGTCTTCAGTCTTTTTGACTTGTTTGATGCAGCCCTCCGTGCCACCCTGTCCTGAATTAATTGTTTCATCTCTACTTAGCTACCGCACCCTACATCCGAGACAATCTTGTTTAACATATTCTAACTCTGGTCTACCTCTACAGTTCGTATCCTCGACCCTTCCTTCAGTAACTAAGTTTGCTATTCCTGGGTGTCTTAGTATGTGTCCAACCAACCTATCTCTTCTCTTCATTAGAAGTCACCAGAATCATCTTTCCTCTCCCACTCGTCTTAATACCTCTTCATTATTTGTAACCCTATCTACCCATCTGATCTTCATCATTGTCCTGTAACACCACATTTAAAATGCTTCAATTCTCCTCTTCTGCTGCTCCAACAGTCCATGTTTCACTTCCATAGAGCGCCACGCTCCAGACAACGGCTTTAAAAAACTATCTTACCTAAATCTATATTCGATGTCAACAGATTCCTCTTCTGTAGAAATGCTTTCCTTGCCTGTGTTCACCTTCTTATTAGCCTATTTTAATTTATGAACAAGTAGTTCCGTGAATTATTAAACAGCCTATTTTCATATATCCTACTTATATTAATTGCCTCTATCAACATACAAATTTTCAGTTTGATTGCTGTAACAGATTCGTAGATATTGAGAACCGTCTAAATATTTTGGAAGTCCACCATGTTGGATTTTTATATATAAGACTTAGAGTTAGTTATTGTTGTTTTAAGGGGCGGAAATACGAGGTCATCTGCCCCTCAGGCCTTTGAGTTATGTACTATTATATGAAGATTATTGTGTAGGACACAAGAAATAAAAACGAGATTTTAAAATTTCGCTCAGCCACCATCTTGTGGTTATGAAAATAATTCAAATGAATTAGATAACACTGGAATAAAATTTATATAAGCATAATATATACCGTACCAAGTATCACTGCGCTCGGATAGTTAAATCGCGAGAAACGTTCATTTGAATATTTAAATTCCGCGTCGCCCCCATGTTGGATTTGTGCTCACCAGGTTATTTAACGTCCCATAGGTGAACTGTTGTTTATAGCCTCTACACATACGACATTGCAGTTTGATTGCTGTCCTAGATTAATAGATATTGAGAATCATCTTAATATTTCAGATGGTCGCCATGTTGGATTTTAATATTGTAAAATTGAAAAATTTCGCACAGCCGCCATCTTGAGGTTATGTAAACAATTGAACTAAATGAGATGTCAGTGCATTACAATGTGTATAAACATTTACTGTACCAAGTTTCACTGCTTTCGGAGGGCTATATCGCGAGAAACGTCCATTTAAATGTTTCAATTTTGCTTGGCCGCCATGTTCGTTTTGTAGCTAACAGGTTCCTGAAAGTCTCATAAGTGAACTTCTGGTTGTGCCCTTTATCACCGCACAAACTTTCAGGGTGATATCAGTAATAGTTTCGGAGATATAGAATACCGAAATCATTTTAGTATTAAGATTTTATTTCTTGTGTCCTAATCATGCGATCGAAGTCAATGTTAGAATAATGAACGTACGCAATACTCCTCATCTAATAGTACATAACTCTAAGGCCTACATATATTAACATGTATTTAGACGGTTCTCGATATCTACGAATCTATTACAGCAATCAAACTGAAATTTTGTATGTTGATAGAGGCATTTAATATAAGTATGATATATGAAAATAGGCTTTATGTTTCACGGAACTGCTTGTTTTATATTATAGAATTAGCAACACTGAAAAATGGTTTTAATACTTCAGTATCCTTCTTTGTTTCCTTAGTCCATGCTGTAGTGGTATTTTTTCTCCAGATTTAACCACATATCTGTTTGGTTATTCTTTTGTCGTTTATTTTGTACATATAATTATTAGACTATTATTCACAGACCAGACTGAAGCACTGCGCACTTGATACATTGGACCAGCCCAGAGAAAGTAACGTTCAGTAGTTCCAAGGTTGTTACTGTCAGACGCCACACATCGTCAATTCATTTGAGGAAATAAAAACTAGTATCAAGGTCCTTTTGGTTCTTAAGAACACTCTTTGGATTGTCCGTACCCTTGAACCGTGAACTGAACTCTTAGGAATCTTTCTTCGGCTAACTAGTTCATGCTGCACGAGGGATGCAGTCAGATGATGTTGTTGTTAATTCATTTGAGGGGTTTGGAACATCTTGGTCATCAACCCCGTGTAGTTGGGTGTGTGTTGATCTTGTCTGATAACCTGTATCTATGTGATGAGTAAGGCCCGGAAGTTCATGCAAAATCATACTTTGGCATATTTATGTATATTTTGGCTCAATGCATCATTTTTTTCTCCTTTGCGAGGTGAGCGACTGAAACATTGCCCAACACCAGTTTACCTAGGTCACACTAGACCGTGCTCTATCTTACAGACAGCAATGTCTGAACACAAAACAGAAGGTCAGTGCTCGCAATGGCATACTCAAGAAGCTGATTGGCAGCACCTGGGGAGCCAGCCCGCACATCCTGAGGACTTCCGGACTTGCACTGTGTGTGTCAGCCGCTGAGTATGCCGCTCCCGTGTGGAACGCTTCAGCACATGCTAAGCAGGTTGATACTGCTGTCAACGACACTGCAAGGATAATCTCGGGATGCCTGAAACCAAAGCCAGTGCACAAACTATACCCTATTGTTGGAATAGCCCCACCCAACATCCGGAGGGCCACTGTTGCGGACGCCGAGAGAACAAAGCAGGAGAATGACCATCGACATCCACTAAGTGGGCACCAGGCAGCAAGGTCTCGCCTCAGATCCCGCAAGAGTATCCTTGCTAGGACTACGCCGCTGGAGAGAACACCACAGACAACTCGTCTCAACAGATGGAGGCGCTCACTGCCCACCGACATGTCACCAAAGGAAGAACTGGCTCCTGGCGCCGACCTACCTTATCCTGTGTGGAGGTCCCTCAACCGCTTAAGAGTGGGTGTCCCTCGATGCAAAACCAACCTGCAAAATTGGGGGATCCTTCCAGCAGACGCGGACACCTCTTGTGAATGTGTAGCTGAACAATACCCAAGCCACCTACTTATCTGCCCCCTTCTGGACAACCCATGCACAGTAGAAGATGTTTTTAGAGGAAGTAACAAAGCCATCGCACCTGCAGTTTTTTTGGAAATGTTGACCGGACACGGAAATGATGAATGAGTGCATATCTCTGCTTGAGAAGGGCGTATATTCTATTTTCCTGTTGTTTTGAAGCGATTTTTGTTACGTCATGTTCTTAAAGTCGTATATTTCGATTCGGACTCCGAGAGTCTATCAAAGAATAATACTGAAATTATTTTAATACCTAGTACGTTTCAATCCCTTTTCAAGTTAATGTGAATTATTTTTATTCAGCATTTACTATGTAAATATTGTACAATTATTTTCATTTAAAAAGAATTCAATGGCTATTAAAATTGTTTATCAGTTACACTTAATAATTAACACAATAAAGTAATTATTGAAGGTCAACACCGCTTGAAGTTCCATAAAATAACATTTCCTACTATTTAGAACTGTTTCTTAGTTGAGATATTAAAAAAAAGTGTAGTTATATGTCCGTCTGTTCATATATCTATGTTATTCAAAATAGAAACGCTAAAGAATACGGAGTGATCGTAATTGCCGTAATTATTTCATATAGTGCATATTTTTAGCCTACTTTCGATTTTTGAAAAAAATGAAATTAGACTTATGAGATCTACACAGGGCCAAAAAATGTGTGTCTGTCTGTATGTGAGTCTGTGAGTGTGTTTACTCTGAATGTCTGTCCCCCCTATCAATTCGAACACGGTGAAACCGAATTGAACGACATTTGGAACAGAGGTAGCACTAGCAAAGGGCACCTCAGTGTCATGTTTTATATCGCCGCCATCGTTACGGAAACGGAATGGCGGACACCTAAATGTTAAAAAGCTTAAATCAAATTACGACCAACCTAATCATTTGATATCTACCGAATTTTGCATTAACATACCCTTTTGTAGGAAGCAGCTTTTGACTGTACTACAAGGTCATCAACCCAATAGTTTGCAGATAGCGGCCTAGTATGTGTGCAAATCGATTTCCCCTATCAATTCAAACACGGCGAAACCGAACTGAACAGAGGTAACAAGCTAATATAACAAACAAACTCCTGGAAAAGGACAAAGAGTTATAACAATACCCATGCATTTAGGAGAAAGTAGGCTGCATGTTCTTTACTGAACATCTTGTTTGAAACGTGGTGCATATTTGACCAATCATTAGTGCATTTTTGCATGCATATTTATTCATTTAATAGTGCATGAACTTCCGGGCCTTGGTGATGACTGTAGTAGTATGAGTAGCTGTATTGGGGACAGGGATGGGGTTGGCGCCCCGGCATTTAGTTGGAGGAAATGTAGAAAAACTCAGAGAAAAACCACTTTCAGGGTGTCACTGTCAGGGTAGGGATTCGAACTTGCGATATACGGACTTGCTGCAGCTGCCCTTGCAGCAGAGGTGTACGATTTAACGAGCTACACCGCGGGTCTAACTGTCAAAGAGCATATTATGGTCGTAAACGAGTTTGCCTGAGGGTACACACAACTAACTTGGAGAAAGGGAATAAAGCCATCACACCACCATTTACCTAACACTGACAATTTAACTACCGGTACTGTATGTTAGGGGCAGATTACCTCGTAGTTCCGCCACTTAAAACAACAATAACTACCGGTCTAAGGAAGGTTTCCCGTCATTGTGTAGTCTGTAGATAGAGACTAATGGCTTCACAACTGTTTGAATTTGCTGCTTCCTCCCCACAGACAAAACTTATTTTACCCCTCCCACAACTCATTTTTATTAAAATAGTCTACTGATAATTTAAATTGTATCCCATTTTCATTTATGAAACAAGTAGTTCCGTGAAGAAATATACAGCCTATTTTCATATATCCTACTTATGTTAATTGCCTCTATCAACATACAAAATGTCAGTAAGATTGCTATAACAGATTCGTAGATATTGAGAACCGTCTAAATATTTCAGATGGTCGCCATGTTGAATTTGCATATATTTAGGTCTTAGAGTTATGTACTAATAAATGAAGATTGTTGTGTAGGTGTAGTATCCAAACTTCAATCTCATGATTACGACATAAGAAATTTAAACGAGATTTTAAAATTTCGTTCAGCTGCCATCTTGTAGTTATGAAAACAATTGAAATAAATTAGATGCCAGTGGATTATAATTTGTATAAGCATTTACCGTACCAAGTTTTACTGCGCATGGAAGGTTGAATCGTGAGAAATGTCCATTTGAATGAAAATCCAAAGCCTGCTTCCAGTCTCCGACCGGGTCAGGAATGGAATGAATGAAGCCCCCATCTAGCGGCGAGGATATGGACTGTGCCGGCTGCCAAGGCCTGACGCACTCCTCTGGGGCAATGATTAAATGAATGACTGATGAAATGAATTGGTAGTGGAGAGTGTTGCTGGAATGAAATTTTGACAGGGAAAACCGGAGTACCCGGAGAAAAACCTGTCTGCCTCCGTTTTGTCCAGCACAGATCTCACATGGAGTGACCGGGATTTGAACCACGGATCCAGCGGTGAGAGGCCGGCCTGCTGCCGCCTAAGCCACGGAGGCTTGTTGGAAATGTCCATTTAAATATTTATATTTCGCCGCCATGTTGGATTTGTGCTCTCCAGGTTATTGAAAGTCCCATAGTTGAACTTATATTCGTAGACTCGACATCGTAATCATGTAGCTCCGTGTACTTGGATCGGTGTGGAATTTCTCTCATAATCTGTGGCACCGTAATGTCTGTACTAGTGTGTGTATTTGTAATTGAAGTTGGAATGGGGTACGAAGTGGCCGCAGCCTTAAGTTTGGAACCATCAGGCATTTGCTTGGAGTGGAAGTGTAAAACCACGGAAAGCCACTTCCGGAATGGCTGAAGTAGGAATCAAACCTGCCTCTTCTCAGGTTTACCTCACGAGGCTGAGTGTACTCTGTTCCAGACCTCATGCCAGAATTAGATTTTTATCGGTAAGGACGGGAATATACGAGGGGTGTGCAAATGAAAAGGAACGAAACGATACTGTGGGTACAATTTATTCGTTATTCAGAAGTAATCACCACAGGTCTGTGCACAGGTGTCCCATTGCTTCACTAGCCGCAGGATTCCCTGTTCCCAGAAGTCTTGTGGTTGTGACATGAGCCAATCCTGTACGGCGTCCTTTAGTTCGTCGTCCGATTGGAAACGTTTCCCTTGAGACGAGCCATTAACAGTGGCGTGTATTGTGCGACGCTCCGTAGCCTACGCAAGTCCATCAAGAACAAACGGCCTGGACTGCTCACGAAAGGAGTGATTCTGCTCCACGATAACGCTCGCCCACACGTCTCTAACGTGACACAAGGTGCATTGGCCACGTTTAAGTGGGAGTAACTTGAGAATCCGCCCTACAACTCGGACTTGTCACCTTGCGACTTCCATCTGTTTGGTCCGTTAAAAAAATATCTCAAGGGAAAACATTTCTAGTCGGACGACGAACTAAAGGACACCGTACAGGATTGGCTCCTGTCACAACCACAAGACTTCTAGGAACAGGGAATTCTGTGGCTAGTGAAGCAATGGGACACCTGTGGTGATTACTTTTGAATAACGAATAAATTGTACCCACAGTATCGTTTCGTTCCTCTTCATTTGCACACCTCTCGTAACTTCAGGTATGAGTTAGGTTATCCGATTGTCTAGTAGTTTCTAGTAATAGGAAATAATTAGTGCACGTTTACCTGAATAGTGTGTACTCCACCACCACATGGAGTAGGAGGCCATGACGCAAACTGCTATGAGCTATGGAGCGTCGACACCTGCTCATGATTAATGGGTGCTTGAACAAGGGATCAATTGCTGGGATATAATAGCGAGCTCTCTTAATAAGGAGAAGAGAAAGTGCACTCAATCACAGCACCTGTCGCTGGTGTGGATCAAGGGTGATTTACCCAGGTCACGTGTCACGTTAGCACCACACTGTGAACCTAATCACTGGCATATTCCCTGAAGCTTCGTGTTCTCTCAGATACTCCACTGCTGTACCCACAGAGACCCAGTACTGCACGGGCGTTATTTAAAAAGACCTGCTCCATGCCTCCCCGGATGACACAGGTCATTATTAAATTAGTAGAATATGATGTCTTTAAGTTTGATCCTGGGAGTTTCAACGCAATATTGGAGGCGTTCTTCTTAGCCACAGTGTGTCCAGTTTGTGGTGCATTGACTAGAAGTCTTGGCTGCCACTCATGATGTCCGGGTTCGATTTCCGGCTCTGTCAAGTAATTTAATTCAGTTCTGAGGGCTTGAACGGGGTAGAACTGAGAAGAAATGGGTTCGATTCTGACACCAGCAAGCCTAGAAGTAGTTATCCGTGATTCCTCACTTCTGCTTACATGTTACTAATATGTTCCAAAAGCAATCAACTAGCCTACTTGGTACGCCAAAGGGACTGTGAAATATTACTACTGGGTATGTCACAGTGACTGAGAACTGACATAAACGCTACTCTATTAGCAACAGAAACATAAGAGCCGTTCCTTGAGAATAATTATAAATCTGGTTAATACTTCTGATGCCAAGTTTAAGATGAATGGTTATATTAAAAAGTTTAGTGAAATTACAAGTCTTTCCTGAAGCAGGTGAATATATTTTAAATGGACTTGTTGTTAAATTTTATTTGTTTTCTTTAGAAATAATTAAAAATATATGTCTATTTTCAAATCTAAATGTGGAAATATTTCTAAGTCGTTCTCATTATTCGATAATGTACTCTCCCACACTTCACTAAGCGTTAAAACATTTATATTTCCTTTTCCTTCAAAGAACTAGACATATTTATGTTCATAATGGAAACAGAGCGTTATTGTTCTGCTTCACAAGAAAGGCGCTAAAGATTGATTACATTAATAACTACAGACCAATCAGTTTAATGGCCAGTCTCTACAAACTTTTCACGAAAATCATGACTAGAAGGATGTCTAAACTACTTGATGAAAACCAGGCAGTGGAACAAGCCGGTTTTAGGACAGGCTTTAGCACAATTGACCACCTGCAAGCAATGAACCAGCTCTTGGAAAAAACGCAGGAATTTAATCTCGAACTATACATTGCATTCGTAGACTATAACAAAGTCTTCGATTCTGTGGAACATAGTTGTGTGCTAGAGGCATTGAGAAGCCAAGGCATACAAAAGAGATATGTCAGACTACTGGAAAAGCTCTACGAAGGCTGCCAAGCGAGGGTAAGAACGAGAGGGAGGGTGCGAACATCAACTTAGAGAGAGGCGTGAAACAAGGCGACCCCCTCTCACCAAAGTTGTTCACATGCCTACTGGAGAACCAATTTAGGAAGTTGGAATGGGACAACAAATACGGCACTGACACACTTACGGTTCGCAGACGATATTGCACTGATAGCAAAATCGGCAACAGACATGGAACAAATGCTAGTGGACCCGGACACTGTCAGTAAAGAAGTAGGTCTATCTATGAATCCTCTAAAAACAAAACTGATGACCAACTCACTGGAAGTACAAATCCTCATCAATGGCAAACCACTAGCGTACACACAGGAATACGTCTATCTTGGACAAAACCTGTCATTTGACTGCTCCCAGGAGAAGGAAATCAAGAGACGAGTTGGACAAGCATGGAAGAAGTTCTGGTCCTTAAAATTTATATTGATGGACAAATCCCAGAAAATAAGTCTAAAGTCAGAAGTGCTAGAAAAGTGTGTAATACCGGTACTGCTATACGGCTGTCAAACCTGGGCTTCAACAGAGAAGCAAAGGCTAACAATCCGGGTATGTCAACGCAAAATGGAACGGAAGATCCTTCAAATTTCCTTGAGGGACAGATTACGAAACGAGGAGATAAGAAGAAGAACTGCCATTAAAGATGCTATGACAACAGCTGACAGGCTAAAATGGAAGTGGGGAGGCCACGTGGCCAGAATGAAAGACGATCGATGGACACACAAGCTAACGGTATGGGACCCCAGGACAGGAAGAAGGAACGTGGGTAGACAGAGGACCAGCTGGGATGACTCAATCGTAAGGAAGACAGGCAAACACTGGACGAGGATAGCAAGGGAGAGACAAGAATGGAGACGTATGGAACTATAAGAAGGGAAGAGAAGGAGAGCGTCAACAACGAAAGATCCTGGTAGACAGCACACCTATGACATGAAAGATACACTTCTGCAACCTGTTACAAGCTAAACAACGCACGTAAAGCGAAGTGAAATGTAGTGTTAGTGAAGTGAACTACTGTGAAGTGTAGCAAGTGGAGTAAAAACTTGTACACAACTCCTTAGGACTTGCTCGCCTAACGAGTTTAAACCAGAGCATGTCCCTGTTCGCAGGAGGCCTTTGCCCTTAAGGGATTATCTAGGCTATATTTATTATCTTAATTAGCTCAGAGCACAAAAGTAAACAAATACTACTTGAAAAAATAAAACGCGCGGGGAGTCAGTTGATTAAAAGAATTCGGTACTTAGTATGAATTCAAGTTGCCTCCGTAGCGGTCAGCGTGGTTAGCTGCCGCCCCGGAGGACCTGGGTTCGATTCCCGGCTCTGTCACGAAATTTGAAAAGTGGTATGAGGACTGGAACGGGGTCTACTCAGCCTCGGGTGGTCCAAATGAGTAGATGTGGTTCGATTCCCACCTCAGCCAACCTCGAAGTGGTTTTCCGTGGTGTCTCACTTCGTCTTCGGGCAAATGCCGGGATGGTGCCTACTGTAAGGCCACGGCCACCTCCTTCCCTCTTCCTTGCCTATCCATCCTGATCTTCCGTTCCCTTCTCTGATGAGGCCCCTGTTCGCTTTGCAGGTGAGGCCGCTTGGGCGAGGTGCTAATCCCATCTCACCAGTTGTATCCACTCCGATTTGATGTTCCCAGCTCTTGGACACTGCCTGAAATATGGCGGTAGGGGTGAGTTCCCTCGCTGAGTCCGTGGGAGCCACCACCCTGGAGGGTAAACTCGATTTAAAAAAACCTTATTATGAATTCAGTTATTCACGGAACTTAAACACATTGATATAGCACATCCAGAGAGGGAATGGTTCCTGCATTGTCTTGGTCACAATAATGGCAGCACTGCGTGGCTGAAAAAAATAATAAAAAATTAATAAAAACAGTCTCGAGCATTTTTAGCAAAACCTCCATCTGCCGATATATCGGCCCCCTGGCACTTAAAGGGTTAAGCAAGTAATTGCCCATCAAGGTGTCTGAAGCTCAGCTGTTACGAGTGGAACGCTCAACAGATAGTCTGGTAATAAACGTGTTATTTATCGCTCTGTAAGAACTTTTAATGATCTCACCTTTCACTGAGGCCACTATAAAACTGGAGACGTGGTTTTCTCAGTTGATGTTGTATCTGATAAGTAAAGAGCCATCTCCTGGATTGCACCTGAACTAAACATTTTGCGTCGAGGATAAATTAATAATAGAAGTACTCGAAATTTTATGTTTTCCAGTCGGTCAAACGATTGTACCCAATTGTAATACGTGTTTCCCTAATCATAAAAAAAGAAATGTACATGAGATTAATAAATACACTTGGATGACCAGTTTCGATCGTCAAGCGATCATCTTCAGATCTTTACACTTAGTCTATTAGATCTATGTCTACAAGTATTGGTTATGATATTTACAATATAGAATATATACAATATAGAACGTATAGAATGCTGGGTTATCTGAAATAACATGAGGATAAGTGCAGAAAAAAGTATATGCCTGTCTTTTACTAACAGCAGAAAAGGGACAATAGTTGATTATAAATTAGGAAACAAAATTATTCCTCGAGTGAAGCCATGCAGCTATCTCGGGATTGTCATAAATAAAAGGTTACTCTGGGGTGAGCACGTTAAGAGCGTTCCTAATAAGGCGCAAATGTCGTTACACTTCGTTATGAGAAACATGAAGGGTAGCAGTATTCAAACCAAAGGATTTGCTTACAAATGTCTTGTGAGACCAATCTTGGAATACGCCACAAGTGTGTGGGAGCCCTACCAATCAACTCTAACGAACAAATTGGAGATGGTGCAAAGGAAAGCTGCAAGATTCGTGCTTGGTAAATTCTCCCAAACTGATAGTGTATCTGACATGTTAAAGTCTTAGGGTTGGGAATCCGTACACAGCAGAAGACATAAAAGAAGACTGCAGGAGATGTACAAAGCATACACATGGGATCCGGCCTGGAATTAGTTGCGAAACAGAATGCATGAGCCAGATTATATGGGTAGGAGAGATCACGAATACAAAATTAGGCCCATCATTCAGAAAACAAACTTAGCTAAGTTTTCTTTTATGAACAGGGATATTCAAACATGGAATGAGTTACCTGAAGGAGTCTTAGAACCTTTTCCTAACAAAAAAGATGGTATATTGGCTTTCACGGCCAGTGAATTAAAACTCAGCAATTATTCTAGGTTTGTGCGGTGTCTTGTGTGGGGTTTCGCCTGGGACACCAAGCTGGCTCATCGGCATGCTCTTGGTGTCCCCGCCCGGACCCCCACTGGAGTAGCGAACTGCGCGCCACGTCCCTTTATATAAGGTGCAACTGCACCTCTTGACTGCGAGAACTGAAAGCCCAAGCAGCCTCAACCTCCCTATGAAGGCTTCCAAAAAGATGGTATATTGGCTTTCACGGCCGGTGAATTAAAACTCAGCAATTCTTCTAGGTTTTTGCCCTGTCTTGTGTGGGGTTTTCCTAACTGTTTAAAACATTTCAAGAAGAAATTAAATGTTGCATTCAGGGAACATAGATACATTATGGAGAGAAATTGAGATAGACAGCATGTAAATATCTTGTTACCAACAGGTTTTGCCTAACTGTAACAGTTCCTATTAATAAATAAAAAAAATATAGCCTACACTTATTTAGTTGCAATAGTGATTAAACTAGCACAACTACACGGTCAACATGTGTGATTTTTGTTTGTTGAGATACTGATCTGTGCAGACAGCTGGAGGTAGCAAGTGGCAGCTGCGCGGAAACGACCACACATCACCCAAACAGATAAGTATCTCAACAAACAAACACATATTTTGACGGTATTAAAGGTGCCGGGACATCCTCATTAGTCCGTTTGCGCTTAAAGAGGGATTTTTAGCTTATGCGTGGAGAGTTTGAATCCAGGTATTTAATAGTTGAAGATTATCATGAATACAGTAACATACACCACATTAGAGAAACTAGACTTGGCAACGTACAGTGATCAAGTTGACTGCTCTCAACAGGACAGCGCAAGACTCAACCACATAAGTAGCCTGCACAATACAATCTGAACTGGCCATTTACAACAACCACATATTCACTCCAAGCAAGCAAATTCCGTAGGTCAATCACCACTTCCAGTTTTTCAACAAAACATCACAGAGACCACAACTAACAAATATTGACGAGTTGCATTATCTCAACTAAGACTGCAACTAAATAAGTGTATACATTGTAAATATTTTCACCCATACTTGCAGACATACATTTTATAGCCTGAGTAATGTATCTGATGACGATCGAAATTGGTCATCCAAGTGCATTTATTAATCTCATGCAATTTTTTTCAGGATTAGGGAGTAGCCCATTACAATTGGGTACAATCGTGTTGACCGACTGAAAAACATTAAATCTCGATTACTAAGGCAACACTTAAATAATAGCTTTCAACACGATAATAATAGAAGTACATAGTCCATTACATTTCTAACATACTGTACTGTATATTAACTTTTAGGAACGTTAAAATCCATCAGTATGCCTTCCTTCGGAGGGGAAGTAAACGCGGCGGGTCCATGTCATAGATGTAAAAGAACCTTCCACTAACTACAATTGTGTGAAGCTTAATTTGTAGGTTAGATTTGATTAACGCTCTATTAAGTTCCAACGTTCGCCGTCAGGTGCCGGTTGCGGCGGCATCTAGTAGCCAAGTTCACAGCTCATATCATTACCAACATAGTCAGCAACGGAATCATCATCATCATCATCCTCACCATTTCGACGAACATATTTATAAAGTATTTTATTCAAATCGAGAAAAAGACTTCTCAGATAATTTGTTATATTTATGAACTTCTAGTGGGACGTGGGTTGTCGACCACGGTACCCCAGCTGAGTCCGGCATTGCATCCACTTACTTGTTCCGGGCTCCTCTCTGTCGTCTTTCCTGTCGACCTATCTTGGTCAACTCTTGTTCTCTTCTAATCACGACGGTATTAGGGTATCCGAGACCTAGGGAGTCTCTTCCTTTCCCGCCTTAATTGGCCCCTCTCTCACCTTTCCTGATCCCACATTCTTCTTGGGATCAACCTTCTTTTTTTTTCATTGTAGTTTCTTTTCTCTTTTAAGATTCCCGCCCTGTTTTTGTGAATTGTGTCTCTAAATTACATTTTGTCAGTATTTTGAATCTCAACTACATTTTGTAAGTATTTTCAATCTAAATTGCATTTTGCAAGTATTTTTGATCTAAAATCCATTTTGTAAGTATTTTCAATCTAAATTGCATTCTGTAAATACATTATTTTGAATCCCGGGCATCCACATATTGGGAGTATTTAGAATCTAAATTACATTTTGTAAGTATTTTCAATTTCAATTGCATTTTGTTGAGTATTTCGAAAGTACATTGCATTTTGTAAGTATTTTGAACCTAAACTACATTTTGTGTGAATTTTTCAATCTTAAATCCTTTTGTGAGTATTTTACTTCTAAATTACCGGTACCTTTTGTATTAAACTCGACATTTTGAGAATCATATCAATCTGAGTCTCATTTTGGTTTTAGTCAAGTTAAATTTTCGTCATGGTTACCATTTCATTGCCATACAATTAGGGGCCGATAACCTAGATGTTAGGCCCCTTAAAACAACAATTATCATCATCATCATAAGGCAGCAGCCCACTTATTCTCGACAGACAGAAGAAGGAAACGAACTCTGTAAAAAAAAACACACTCTGAAAGACTGGACTTTATATAATTTTAAATGCTACACATGCACCAAGCGGTACTATGACGTCACACACCTCAGTGCATTCTCGGTACATTTCGTGACGTTGCCGTAACGTAACGACGAAGTCGACTAAATCATTTAAAATGATAAAAAAGTTCTTGGTCATCAGCATGATCACGGCAATTCACTCTCACCGTGGTCAGTTCCACCTATTGACTTTCTGTCTTTCTATGTCATGTCATCCTCTTATTTATCTTATCGAATTTCTGTCTTCTTAACGCATTGCTAAGGAAATAAACACAACTTATGGGATCAATGTTGCAATTAAATTAAGAGTATTGCTAAATTCGGCGGTCTGGATGATAGCTCGTTTAACCTTTTGTTGCAATAGGAACTTACTCACATTCACAAGATCACTCATTGTAGGTGAATCGCTGAGACATTATTTAGTGGAGAGCTAAATGTGCTTTGACATTAAGAGATAAAAAAGAAGAAAACGTGACAGTCAGTCTGAAAGATTAGTCTTTGTATCATTTTAAATGCTACAAATGCTGAAAAATGCTAGAAAGGCTGGAGGCTTCGCTCGAAACCAAAGACTCTTGACATGTTTGAAAATTATCTGCATAATACTTATCTTGCTTATCTTGTTTCAAATTACTCGCGAACGGCAAGTGCAAACCAAGGGCAAAGCAGGGTCAAGCGCGCGGCATGCCGCACGATCAATAGAGCGCGCGGGGACGTGCCCCTTCCATCCAGTCTAAAACAACTCATAGTGGGCGATGTATTGAAGATAGAGATATGCTCTCGCGGACTTATTTGTAGAACTTTTCATGCTGACCAATTTTTACGCTCATAGAATATTGATATTTTTAACGGTTTGCCCAGCGTAAGCTTAAGAAGCGCACGGACACCAAGTTTGTTTTCGACTTTTTCACTGAAATCGTTACTGCTTGGCTTCCTTTGATCATATATAAATTATTTTCTTCAGAATCTTTCCTCGAGACGTCCTTTACAGAATGGTGAAAACCGCATCAAAATCCATCTAGTGTTTCTCGAGATTACACGTGACATCCATGAATCGGGGATTTTTGTCTTATACTAACGAAGTAGAGATTGTCGGGGAACACATGCACCAAGCGGTACTATGACGTCACACACCTCAGTGCATCTGGGTACATTTCGTCCCGTCACCGTAACGTAGTTAGTTAGTTATTGTTGTTTTAAGGGGCGGAACTACGAGGTCATCTGCCCCTCTTAACACAGATTAAAGAATACAAATTTTGAATTGAATTTAAAATTTTGAGGTGGACATCTAAATTTAAAAAGACCAAAAATTAATAAAACAAATACAAACAATTAAATAAAAAATAAAAATTATAAAAATAAAAAAAATTACGGAAAAAACAAAACATTATCATTCAAAAACGAACAAGTCGTTGAGTCAATGTTCACTGGAAAATTTAGATTGCTGGCCCTAACCCACTCTCACTTATAAAGCGGATAACGCTTATATCGGCTAATATAAGTTTGAGTGTCATCTGCAAACCAAGGTTTCTTCGTAAGTCAGCAAGATCCACACACTGGGTGAAAATGTGGGCCACGGTGAATACGGCTCCACAGGTACAAAGTGGGGGGTCTTCCCTTCTCATTAGGTACGAGTGGGTGGATCTTGTATGACCTATCCTTAGCCTACACAAAATGACGGAATCTCTCCGGGCCCGGAAGGAGCTCCGCCACACGCGAGTTGTTCCCTTGATCGCTCTCAGTTTACTGGGCAGTGGGTCAGCTAGCCACTGACTCTCCCAAAAAGCCAGAACTTGTAGGCGTAACTGAGAGCGAATATCTCTAGCGGGTACCTCCATTGGTCGAGGTGGTAGTGATACCGCCTCTTTTGCAGCTTGATCTGCTAACTCATTTCCCACAATTCCCATGTGGCTTGGAAGCCACAGAAAGGTGATTCGAGTGTCAGCGTGGCACAGCCCGGCTAGTAGGTCTTGGATTCGCTGCACTAGAGGGTGTTGCGGGAAACATGTAGCAATTGACTGCAACGAACTCAAAGAGTCGGTACACACGAGAAAGTGGATTCGTGCATCCTGTAGTGCAAACTGCAGAGCTTCATAGATGGCAACGAGCTCCGCAGTAAATACACTACAGGCCTCAGGCAAAGAGATCTTGGTATTTGCACCATCAATAACGTAAGCACAACCCACCTTCTCGTCCACCTTCGAACCATCCGTGTATAGAATGCCAGCGTCCGGAAATTGGTGAACTATGCTGTGGAACTGCCTCCGGTAAACGGAGGCATCCGTGTTCACCTTAGGACCTCGGTGCAGATCTAACCGAATTTCCGGACGCGGGACTTGCCACGGAGGCACCTCGCTAGATGTCCGGATCATACAGGGACCTACAGCCACTCCTATTTCAGTACACGAGCTATCAAGTCTAATACCAACCGGCCGAGTGGCACGAGGCCGGTTGGCGTAACCCTGGTGGTTTTGGGAACCGAAGAGAGCTTGATAGGTCGGGTGATGCGGCATTTGACGCACATTGGCAGCATATGCTAAAAGCATATGTTGGCGTCTATAATTTAAAGGTGGAACACCCGATTCGGCGAGTAGGCTGGGTATCGGGCTGGTCCGGAAGGCACCGGTAGCCAGCCTAACGCCACTATGGTGGATACTGTCCAGCATTTTCAAGGTTGCCGGCCTTGCTGAACCGTATGCCGCAGAACCATAGTCTAGCCGGGACAGGACGAGGGCTTGGTAGAACCGTAGCAGCACCGCACGGTCAGCCCCCCACGTAGTGCCTCTAAGAAACCTGAGCATGTTCAGTTTCCTGAGACATGTCATTTTCAATTGCCGTATATGGTGCTGCCACGTTAACTTGCTGTCAAAATGGAGCCCCAGGAAGCGATAAGTGTCAACCAACGGCAACGCAGCATCCCTGAGATGTAGTTCAGGGTGTAAATGTAGCCTCCGTAGCCGACAAAAATGGACGACGGAGATTTTCGCTGCTGAAAAACGAAAACCCCGGTCGTGAGCCCACCTGTCGACCCGGTTGATAGCTAGCTGCAATTGCCGTTCCACGACTGCCATACTTCCAGAGCTGTATTGCAGAGCTAAATCGTCTACATACAGCGATGGAACTACCGCGGACCCGGCGGCGGCAACAATGCCATTAATGGCAATCGCGAACAAGGTGACACTCAGCACTGAACCCTGAGGAACTCCATTTTCTTGGGTATAGTATTGCGATAATGTCCTACCGACCCTTACACGGAAGAGTCGGACGGACATGAAATTCGCAATGAAAGTCGGTAAGTTACCACGGAGTCCCCACTTGTGAAGGGTGGAAAGGATCCCGTAGCGCCATGTGGTGTCGTAGGCTTTCTCGAGGTCAAAGAAAACCGTGACTAGGTGCTGCTTTAGGAAAAAAGCCTCCTGTATGGCGCTCTCAAGTCGCACCAGATGGTCAGTGGTGGACCTATGAGAGCGAAATCCACATTGGTACTCAGACAGGAGACCTTTATCCTCCAAGAACCACACCAGTCGACGGTTCACCATCTTTTCGAGCAGCTTACATAGGCCATTTGTCAAACAAATGGGCCTATAGCTGCTTACAAACTTGGGATCCTTTCCAGCCTTAGGAATCGGTATCACGATCCCCTCTCGCCATTGAGATGGAAACTTCCCTTCAATCCATATACGATTAAAGAGGATCAACAGTTGTTTTATACTGGATTCGCACAGATGCTTTAACATTTGATTATGTATGTTATCCGGTCCAGGAGCCGTATCCCTGCACAGTGCAAGCGCACTGCGCAGTTCCCATTCAGAGAATGGTACATTATAGGACTCCGAAGCAGCAGTGGCAAAGGACAAGGGGTGAGTCTCTGCCTCCCGCATCAGAGTCAGAAATGTAGGATCGTAACTCCCGGAGCAGGATACATCGGAGAAGTGCGAGCCAATGCTGTTGGCAATGGCGAGATGGTCCGTGATGATGTCTCCATTGATGGACACTCCGGGTATCGACAGTGATGTCGGGAGTCCGGAGATCCGGCGAAGCTTAGTCCACACTTGAGATGATGGAGTATGCGCCGTCATGGACGACACATACTTTTCCCACGTCGTTTTCTTACTCTCCCGAATCAGATATCGGGCTCTGGCACGCATCCTTCTGAAGGTGATAAGGTTGGCCATGGTGTTTTGCCTCCGATAGCATTTGAAAGCACGTCGACGATCTTTAATGGCTGCTGCAATCTCGGCTGTCCACCAAGGGACAAGCTTCCGGCGTGAGTTACCGGATGAGGAAGGTATTGTTTCCTCAGCAGCAGCCAAAATACCATTCGTTATGTGAATGGTATGATCGTCGACACTCTCAAAGGTATCTTCGGCAAACACCGCACGTGCCGTGAAAGTTGGCCAATCAGCCCGACGGAGAAGCCATCGACTTGGTAACTCGATGGCTCTCTGGTTCGGAAGAGTAACGATAATTGGAAAATGGTCACTATTACAAAGGTCGTCGTGTACACCCCACTGTAGCAGGGGAACCAGCGCACGACTGCACAAGGTAATATCGACACTTGAATAAGTGCCGTGTGCAATAGAGAAGTGCGTAGGTTCCCCTGTGTTCAACAAACACAGGTCCAGCCGCCTGATCAGCCTCTCAAAATCTCTCCCTTTACCGCTAGTGGTAGCGGAGCCCCAGATGGTGTTGTGGGCATTAACATCTCCCAGAAGGAGAAAAGGAGGGGGGAGCTGAGAGACTAGATCCTCCAGCTGTCCGTAATCCGGTTGAGAATCAGGCGGGATGTACACGTTACATACTGTTGCCATTACTGGCAACGAAGTACGAACTGCAACTGCTTCTAGCTGAGTACGCAACGGCACCTCTTCACTAAAGAGACTAGAGTGGACGAGAGTGCAGACGCCACCGGCGGCCACAGCTCCGTCCACCCGGTCCTTAGAGAAGAGTTTGAAGTGTCGCATTGTTGTCTCATGTCCAGGACGAAACCTGGATTCCTGAAGACAGACAATGTTTGCCGTAAACTGAGAAATCAATTGGCGTACTTCAGCGAGATGTCGAAAATAGCTATTACAGTTCCATTGTAATAGTGCCATAGTGTGGACTTAAGTAGAAGATAGTCGTCTACTTATGCTTAACCGTTTGCCAACCATCTCTATCCTTAAGAGTGGGTGATAGGGTAGGAGAGCATTCCTCAATCTCCACATCTCCTTCGGAGGACGAAGAAAACGGAGCGAATGCTCTCTTGGTTGTCGAACGGTTATCGCCGGACTTTCCGGGTCTCGTCCTTGGTGAAGAGCGAGAGCGGTGACGAGGGACCTCCTCCCGGTCCGATGACTGGGAGTCCGTCCCCGGCACGTCCCGACTATTTTTCTTCTTGAACCGGCGTTGACGTCTATTTGGGGAAGTAGTTGGTCCCTTCCCCCCTGAAGTCTCCGTCCTGCCAAACAATGCAGCACTTGCTAGGACTGCTCCTCCGGTGGTCGTGGAAGCAGAATTGCCAGCAGGTATTGGAGCTGCCTTTTCAGCAGGAGGGCAAGAGAGACGGCGATGAACAGTCTCTTTCTTACCCGCCGTTCCTGTTCCCTGTTTTGTTTGGCTGGATATGGGTCCAGCCGTGGCCGGCGAAGACTTCCTCCTCGAACGAGTCGGAGATTGCTTCTTCACTGGCCTTATCGGAGGAGTTGCCTTCTCCGATGGCGCCGGTTTAGTTGGAGGCACCTGCGCCTTTTGTTGGATGCCAGAAGAAGATTCCGTAACCTTCTTCTGGCTAACAGGGGTGATAATAGGGCTATTTGTAGCCCCTTTAACAGTGGTAACTCTTTTAGGACTTGTTTTCGTTGTCAAATTTGCCGCTTGATTACTAGATTCTTTTGATACCTTTTGAGCATATGATACTGAGAAAATAGGAGAGGCCATGGAGCGATATTTTCTGCGTGCTTCAGTGTAGGAGAGCTCGTCTAAGGTCTTTATTTCTTGAATTTTCTTCTCCTCTAGGAAGGCAGGACATTCCTTCCAGCGAGGAGAGTGCTCTCCCTTGCAATTTGGACATGGGGGAGGTGGTGTACATTCCGCTCCCTCATGAGTGGCCTTGCCACAGGAAAGACAGATAGGCTTTCCCGAGCAACGAGATAAGGTATGTCCAAATCGCTGACACTGAAAACACCGCAATGGAGATGGAATATACGGTCGCACATCGAGAGTGTACATTGACACTTTGATCCTCTTGGGCAGGCTATCCGACTCAAACGATAAGATGAACGCCCCGGTGTCAACTAGTACACCATTCATCTTACGTTTGATTCGTCTCACCTCGACAACGCCATGCTTTCCAGTTCTTTCCAGGATACGCTCGTCGGTAGTATTCACCAGGTCCCTATGAAATACTAAACCTTTCTTCAGGTTTAGGGACTGGTGCTTCACTACCTCGACTGGAATACCACCGAAACTTGTCGTCCCAAGAAGACCATCTGTCTGTCTCTTTCCTCGAGTTTTTATCAAGAGTGCGCCGTTTCGCAGCTTTTTTACTGTGTCTACATCGCCCCATTTCCCCTCAATTGCATCATGTAAATCAAAAGGATCAACGTTTGTAAAATTTTGCCCATCGGTCCTTGTTACCATAAGGTACCGAGGGAAAAACGTTGAATCCTTTTCATCAAGCGGCGAAACTAGAGGCATAAACTTCCTCTTCTTAAATTTTAAAGACGGCTTTGTAAGGGAGCCACCCTGTGAAATAATGGACGCTATGTTTGGTCCCACGAGTAGCTAGGGAATTAAAGTCAACCCCGCTTGCCCGGGGTAAGGCTAAGGTTCTTCAGAGGTCGCCAGGTATCTGGAGGTGGGTCGCTTGTGACTACTCACCCAGTAGCCATTCATCACCTCGCCACGACCACTCAGCTTGTGATTAGGGGAGGATTCCACCTCCTGTCACGCACACACACATTTACACCAAAGAAAGAAAAGATGAGACAAGGGCCAACTAAGGCGGGAAAGTGAAAGACTCCCTAGGCCTAGGATACCCTAATACCGTCGGGGTCGGAAAAGAACAAGAGTTGACCAAGAGAGGTCGACAGGAAAGAAGACGGAGAGGAGCCCGGCACAAGTAAGTGGAAGCAATGCCGGACTCAGCTGGGGTCCCGTGGTCGCTAACCCACGTCCCACTAGATGTCAACCATCGCCGTTCAACCAAATGCTATTTTGGTGAGTTATGATGTAGAGTCCTTGTTTACCAGAGTGCCGGTGGACTCAGTCATGTCACTCATCAAGGATTTGTTTCCTGAGGACATTGCCCGATTATTCCACCACTGCATGTGTTCCAGCTATTTCTTGTGGGATGGTAAATATTACGAGCAGACTGATGGTGTGGCCATGGGAAGTCCACTCTCGCCTGTCGTGGCAAATTTTTTCATGGAACATTTTGAGGGGGAGGCTATATCTTCGGCGTCTTTCAAACCTGTGATTTGGTGGAGGTATGTGGATGATACGTTCGTGGTGTGGGAAGAGGGTTCTGAGAAACTGAACCACTTTCTGAACCACCTAAATCAGCGGCATCCTTCAATACACTTCACAATGGAGCTAGAGTCAGGTGGATGCTTACCTTTTTTGGATGTTCTTGTGAGGAGGAAAGCGGATGGCTCCATGGGGCACAGCGTCTACCGTAAGCCAACTCACACTAACCGTTATTTACATGCGGACTCCCACCACCACCCAGCACAAAAACAAGGAATTATAACAACTCTAGCCAAAAGAGCGGAACGTATTTGTGAGGCATCAACTCTTCAGGAAGAGTTACATGCCTTACAAACCATGTTTAAGGGTAATGGCTATAATGAATCCACTATATATAGGTCCCTACATCCCAGAAGGAGGGATAGACAACCTTCTCAGAGCTCCGACGTGAGAGGAACTGCTTACCTCCCTTATATTCACAACACCACTGACCGCGTTGCTAAGATTCTCCGCAAGCACAAGATAAAAACAGTTTTCGGCACTATGACGAAAATTGGTCAACGTTTAGCATTAAACAAAGATAAATTGTACCCAATACTACAACCTGGGGTGTATGAAGTCCCATGTACTTGCGGAAAAGTCTACATTGGACAAACAAAACGGTCCATTGCCACTCGCATCAAAGAGCATCAAAGCACAGTATAGATATCAATACAGTAAGGACACATCAGGCCTTTACCATGTAAATTTTTCGTCATGGTTTTGAATCGGCCGGTTCCGGAAGCACCGCACGCACGCACGCATGGCGGCGACGGTTCACCATGTATCCGCGAGAGAGCAGTCTACCCGTATTCATTGAGTGCGGCCTGTCGATTTTGTCTGAAGAAAACATTGTTTGTAATTGTTAAAATCATAAAATCAACTCAGAAATATAATTTTGCATTTTAACCAATGGCAGAAATGTGGGAAACCAACATCTGTGCGGTAATTTTTTGCGCAGTTCTTGTCACACTGGACATAACAGCATTCCGGTTTCCTCGTGCATTGGAGCGGTAAATACAAATATCACACGTTTCATCGAATAATTCTGGTTTTAATATCCATGAGATGTCAGTCCCTCAAACACCTATCCATTAATTCACAAATTCCTCATTCCTAATCCAGATATAATGACTGGATAAAGGCCTGTAATCAGGAGGATTTACTGGCATACGTGGCAAATCTACACGCCAATATATAGGGTATGTAGCCTTTATTTCTCAATGGAAGTGTTTTAAACCACAAGGAGGGCAGTGCTAGGCTGAGATTAGGTAATAATGCCCAACAAACATTAAATCTCCACCCTAGAGAAGCTATTGTCTCCTTTAAAGTGTCCGTTTTCTAACCCCACTTAGCCTAGGAGGCAAATGGTTTCCTGACTGAAGTTAGTTGATGTGTTTGATTAACTGTAATTTGTTAAGCTGCAGCCCTTTACAGTGAATTAAGTGCTTTAATTACAAGCTACAATGCAAATCAGATTTAACATTTGCTCCCTCACCTATGGGACTTTGTGCTATTCCCGAAGAGTTCTGGAGAAGTTTGGATTGTCGTGTACCCAAAGCTACAATCCCATGAAATGACTTAAGGTACTCCAGTCCCTCAAAATTGTAAATAGTGTTTCTTTCAGAGACAAACTATTGAGGTTAGCAACCCCTCACTACGCTCTGCATGGCATTAAGGCTGTGTGACTTAAAAACCAGGGCTGTTAACCTTGATGTTCCTACCTCATAGACATATCACAATGCCCTTAATTTTATTTAATTCTGTGAGACAACTAAAGGTTTGCCCACCCATGTAAATGATAAGCCCACCCAATTTCTTCTCAAGTGATACCTCCCTCTCATTCCACACACGCCCAAATACACGGGGATATATGACCACGATGTCTCAGCCCTTATAATAAGCAACAACAACTGTATCTTCGATACACACTAATCAAATTCCTGGATACTTCTATACTTTCAGCAACGATCCTAGGGATAATTTTTCTTCACTATGTCACATGCAGAACATGGTGCCACTAAAGCAATACTGTATAGGTCCATGTTATTTGAAAATGAATACCGGTACATAATAATCATACACGAGTGGAGCCTTGCATAAGTGAGGAGATGTAACACCAAACTCTGGGTGTCAACAAGCCTTACACTTATATCACTCGGGAATTGAGAAATTGGGTGGGCTTATTGTGTGATAATCTGTGTTACTGTGGTGGCTGTACTAGTGTGTGTATTTGTAAATAGGGGATAGGATTGGGAAGGAGGTGACTGTGTCCTTAAGTTAACAACCATCCCAGCATTTGCCTTGAGTAGGGAAACCACTTCCAGGATGGCCGAGGTGGGAATCGAACCCTCCTCTTCTCAGTTTTGCCTCACGAGGCTGACTGTAACCCATTCCAGCCCTAAAGCCAGAATCAAAATTTCTTGGCAAAGCCGGGAGTCAAACCCAGACCTACGGGGGTGACAGCCAAGAAAGCTATCTTCTGCACCACGAGGTGGTCTCGCGAAAATGTAATGTCTTGGTCATAAATATAGGCTATATAAATCTACATGAAAATAGCCTACCGCCTATCCAAACATTTTCATAAATTTAAGTTTCATATACCATTTTAAAGCTCAATGGTTTTAAAATTTACAGTTATCTTAAGTCATAGCAACAGATTTCAATGTTTACATTAAGCCACATTGTTCAAACCTGTTCAGGGATGTCGGAAATTCCTCAGATAATGTCAAGCTGCAACTCACATCCTATTCTATTGTTGGGCAAGGACTTGATTCTCATCATTGCAGAAATAATCTGTTTAATACTAGCTGTAAACATGGCCAAGGTTTCATGTGATACAAGCTAAAGGTGTAGAATGTGGTATAAATGTTTATCTCAAGTATCCAGTACCAGTACCTCTATGTCAATGTTACATAGGCATTGTGCTTGCTACACTTGTCATAGTATGTGGTACGGTATAAATTTCAGAGTGTGCATCAATTTTAATTTCTACCGTTTGATTATTCATATTTATGTGGGGCTCAGGAATCGTATGGTTTGTGAAGTGATGCTTAGGAAAAGTTGTCTCCTTTCTTTTTAAGGATCTGTGAAGGACAGAGTGGTGTGTATAATGACATACTAAAATTGTAATGGCTGATGAAGGATGTAATTAATATCCAGAACATGTCCTACTATTTGCACATTATTTATTCATTTAAGGGTTGATTAGGCAGAAAGATTTACAGAAGATTACAATTCAAGAAATATTATACTCATCAGAGTTAATTAGAGATGAATGAAACTGGGCAAGGTACTGGAAAAGTCTGTGACCTATTAAAAGGAAAGGTCCCGGCAGATTTCCCCTATATTGTTCAACCAGCCACATCTGGTTACGACCACTATATTCTTCCTAAAGTAACTCCACAGAGAGAATGAAAAGTGTCAAGAACAAACTTCTGCTTGCAATCGCACATTTTTTCTGCATTACAGTATTACTTACTTGTTTACATGGTTTATGTAGAATCAACTCGTTCAAATATTACAGTGAATTCTTCTAGGTATTATGCCATGTCTGTGCCCCATCATATCCATAGTACCGTACTTAGAAGAATTTGCAGTAATTTATTTTCTGGCCATGAAAGCCTAAACATTCCAACTCAGGCATATTTTTCTGCAAATGTTTGGGTATTCTGATATATTTTCATGGAAACATTTGACTTTTTTTTTTAAGAAACATTATTTTTTCCTGTTTTCAATTTTCAGAGGTGAAGCTCACCAATTTTGTGACTATATCCTGAAGTTGGTTGGCCTAGAAGCCTAGAGTACGGTATATAAAATATGGTAGCGAGTGTTTAATCGTAAAGAGGTTATCTCAATAGTGATTTTTAATGCCCTGGCATTGTCATTGAGGAGCAAATTTAACTTCCTAAATACTGTAACATTTAAGTTGGTCTAACACGAAAGAAATTTAATAATACTATACCTGCAAGGTTTTAGCTACCTACTAAGAAAAGTAATGTGCAATTTTTGAATGGAGCTACCTAGGCAAATCTTTACACCAAAAACCAACATATTGTTTATCGCTACCTTTTAGTAGAGAAACTAGAATTCATGTCAGATAACCTGCAGCTTCTGTGACTGATAACTATAGTTTTGTCTTGTTGTCAACAAATGTGATAGACAGGTCTGAAGCAGTTCATTATTTCAAAAACTGACTCTCTCTATCAGAAATCAAATCAGTGATTTGAGATCATGGCGATATCAGGAATGTTTGTTTATTGCATTACAACAAAGGATTTGGAAGTAATCTCATAAAGCAATAACTTCTAAATCAAAATAACTTACAATTTTATTGTTGGACAGCCAAAGGACTTAACATAATCCTCCATGGTTTTAGACAGGTGCAACGATCCATTTTCTTGGTTATCCCATCCCGTTAGAAAATGGAAGGATTGGGGTTTGAGACCTAAGGATGTTGTACAACATTAACTGCAAATCACATCACCACACTGAAGACCTGGTTTGTGAAATAAGTTGGTTCATGTCCCTTCACCTTCATTTCAAGTTAGCTTCCTTGTTTCTCATCTCAAAATCCTGAGATGGTGGCTTTCCCATAGACCACAGTCACTTCCCCATTCCTTTCTTAGCCTCTTGTACTTTCCATCTACGTTGAGACTGCATGGATGATCCTTTTCTCTAGAATGAAAGGGCTCCATGACACTGTCAATTAGGATGAAAAAGACTTTGGGAGTGAAGTAAGGGGATAAAAGAAATATTCATATCCAAGAAATAAAAATAGCCAAACATATAAGCCCATTGTTTCCACAGCCTCGGGGCCGATAACCTAGATGTTAGGCCCCTTAAAACAACAATTATCATCATCATCATCATCATGTTTCCACAGCTACTGCCATGGTCTAGAAGTAAGCATAGCTGCCTTCTAACTGGTTGGCCCAGTTTTGAATCCTGGTTTTGCCAAGGAGAATTTAAATTTTGGCCTGTAGTCATGTGTACTTGGATGTGTGTATCATTTGTCTCATAAACTGCCTTATTGTGATGGCTGTATTAGTGTGTGCATTTATAATTTTAGGTGAGGGTAGGGAAGGAGACGACTATCGCCTTATGTTAGGGGTAGTTTACCGTCTCGGCATTTACCTGCAGTAGAAGTGGGAAACCAAGGAAAACCACTTACAAGATGGCCGAGATGGGAATCAAAATCACCTCACAAAGCTGAGTGTATCCCGTTCCAGCCCTCAGACCAGAATGCTAGTTGCTACACCATGAGGTGATCTAAGTGAAAAGGGATGGATTCTAATCCACCTCTTGGTCCTAATAGAAGTGACTTTCTATGGTTTCTAATTCCCCTTCCCCCTCCCAGAATGCTCCATGCACCGAACATTCCATCTTCAAATTATTTTGCATGCCCAATTAAATGGAGTAATATAGCTCGGGTGGTGTTGGGGTAGCGCACCTGCCTCGCACCAGGAGACCTCGGGTTCGATTCCAGGCTCCGTCAGGGATTTCAGAAACCGGCGTGAGGGCTGGAACTGGGTGTACACAGCCTCGCAAGGACAATTGAATAGCTGTCTGACAATGAGGCAGCGCCACGCTCATGGAGACCAAGATTAACGGCCGAGGGGACCCAAGGCGCTCACCACGCGTCACCACATAATCTGCAGGCCAAATGGCTGGGTGGCGATCGCATAGTAGGCCTAGGCCCTTCATGGACTGTAGTGCCACGGGGTTTGTTTGTTTGTTTGTTTCGTTTTAATGGTAGTTCGGAGACTACGGTTTCAATAGTCTTCTTAGAATGTACAGTATATGGGTGTTAACTTTAAAAATACCCGCACGAGTCTCTCTGGAGGACTCACACATTATTACTATTACGTAAACATATCTTGCATAAGAATCATGGCCCTACTAATAATATAGTTCATCGTATCTTGGTGAGAAAAATACCTTACCTGTATGTGCATTTGCTCGAAGAACTTTTTCTTTTCTGAATTTTTATTCCATACATATTTTTTTTTTTTTTAATATTAGGCATCCACCTATAAATTTTAACTCAACTAAAATTTGTATTATTTTGTGTTAAGAGGGACAGATGACCTTGCTGTTCCGCCCCTTAAACAACAATAACTATCCATACTATGTGTGATGTTAATGAGCAATTCTGAGAATATTTACAGCGGATCTAGATTGCAGTCATGGATCACCTTGTGGCGTAGTGACTACCATTCTTGGCTGTTGCCCCAGAGGTCTGGGTTTGATTCCCGGCTCTGCCAAGAAATGTAATTCTGGTCTGAGGGCTGCAACAGGGCACACTCAGTCTCGTGAGGCACAACTGAGAAGAGGAGGGTTTGATTCCCACCTCAGCCATCTTGGAAGTGGTCTTCCGAGATTTCCCACTTCTTCTGCAGGCAAATGCTGTGATGGTTCCTAAGTTAAAGCCAATGCCACCTCCTTACCAATCCTCACCGGAATTGCAAATACACATACTCAGACAGGCATCACAATAACACAGGTTATCAATCAAAATTCCACACTCGCCCAAGTACACGGGGCTAAATGACCACGATGCCCAGGCCCCTGAAATGAAACAACAGATTGCAGTCGATGTACAGAAGTTGTCTAACATGGTGGCCAGATTGCTCCTTAGTGCCTCTTGGTCTATTGGAATGGCTGTAACATCCGCCGCATTATACCATAGTCGAACTGTTCCTCTATTGGAGCACGAAGATTGGGATTCTCTGCCGTCACTGTCTCATGAAGCCATAGCCAGGTGGCTATGCTAATACTTGTTGTTTCATGTAGGAGGTTGTACTTCATGGTCGTCAGCCCTGTGTACTTGGGCGTGAGAAGAAACCCATACAACAGGAGCAATCGAGTGTGGCAACGGGTGGGTGAGAGATTTCACAAGCTCTTCATCCAGGAACGCCTCCAACAGCAAGGAAATTGTCATGTTTTGTGGTGGGATCATGTTTGGTCGACGTACGCCTCTAATTCCTATCCACGGTAACATGACCGGTCTGGTATACAGAGACAACATCCTCAAACCTGTCGTTACAGGATTCGCTGCCACAATGGGTGAGGGCTTTACACTAGTGGACGATAATGCCCATCGAGCTAGGGTGGTCATCAGTTCCTTCAGATGCAAGGCATACGGAGAATGGAGTGGCCTGCATATTCTGCGGACATGAACAGTATCGAACATGCATGGGAAAAGGTTAAGAGTGCAGTTTCGCACTGTCCCAATCCTCTAACAAACAAAGAAACATTCAGCAACTGATTGAAGCTGCTTTCCAAGAGTGGGATAATCTGCCCCAAAACCAGGTTGATTCGTTGGTTCTCAGTACGGTATGCCTCTTTGTCGGCAAGCATGCCTTAGGGCTCGTGGTGGCCATACATGGTATTGATATGCCCCAACTAGAAAAAGATTGCCACTTTTGTTAAGCTTTTAGTGTTTGTCTCTTTTGCACAACATATTGTGTGTTGTTTTTCTTTGTATGCCATTACATACTACCTTACCAGGGAATTGTTACTGCTAGACGTGGAGCACGGCTGTTGTGTATACATTACGTCAGCTCGCCTCGCTATGGCTGCCGCGAGCGGTTGCTGGGCAAGAGGGGGAACTCATGCACAGTCGTACAATGAGAACACGCCGCACAGCGCACGACCCAGCACGAATCATGCACACAAATGACATGCGATGAGGTTTCGCTGGCGACAACTGCACGTCTATCGCAGGAGTGTGGCTGGGCGGAGCGCATTAGTTCCGATTTCCGCCACCGGTAACAATTCGCTGGTAGGATAGTACACATAGCAAAACACTAAATCGCAATATGCAAAACCTTTTTTTGAGTACTGTTCAAGTTACAAACACTGCTAGTCCCCATAACACTCTAGGGGCAGATGACCTCGAAGTTCTGCCCCTTAAAACAACAATTACATTACATTCACCACAACACTGATTATCAAATACCATGCACACACAAGTACACGGGTCATAGACCAAAGAGGTCCTAATTGGAACTATAATAATATATACAGTACCGGTATGTCAAAAAATATGGTTATATAAATGACTCCAGATTATAGCTTACCAAGAGGCATACATAGGCCTACTTTGAACCGGCCTTGGTGGCCGAGAGCGCTAATGTGCTACCTCGTGCCTCGCTGGCATCGGGAGAGCGTGAGTTCGAATCCCACCTCTACCGTCCTGAAAATGGTTTTCGTGGTTTCCCATTTTCACTACCAGGCAAATGCCGGGACGGTTCCTTTCAATAAATCAACGGCCAATTTCCCTTCCCTGACCCGTCCTGAAAAGAAAAGTACATGGCCATTGGCTGCATTAATAAAATTATACATACTTTGAAACTTTAGTGTTTAAAATAAGACTGCTGTTACGACTTGAAACTGAATCCCAGCACCCTGCGCAGAGTGTGAACTGATAACACCACGATAGCCCTTTGTTAACTCTTGGGCCTAGTAACTGAAGCTATGGCATGTAGTTAGGTCTCCTAATGACCAGTATTAATTCTGCTATGATGTACATGTCGCTTACAGGTACCAACTGCAAAGACCTGCCCCAGGCCTCTCCAAAAGCAACACAGCATTATGAGCCTAACATTTCTCTCATCCAGGTGTAAAAACCGTCCATCGCATGGAAAACTCTACTACATTATCTCAATTTCTGCAGAATGGGGAGAATAAGGAGTTGACATACCACTGACAAGTAAAAAGTGCGGTGCGGATAGATGGCAACTTATTAGTCGTGACGAGGTTAAAGTTAGGTCTGATTGGTGTTAAGCTATAGTTAGAGCAAGTTTAGGACTGAGCGTTTTACTTGATTGATTGGCGACACCATTGCACATAGTGTTATTTACCAGTTATATTACTTTATTACATTCACTAGCGACAGAAAGCAAAGCAAACTTGTAGCTTCACGTGGCTCTCGTGATCATAAGCCACAGAACCTTTCTTTTTTATATTTGGAATTTGAACCACTGGATGCAACTTTAGAATTCTAACATGCATTAACCAAGAATCAAAACCCAGTCCAAAACTATAATATGACGACTTGAGGATCTCCGAATGGAGATCTGGGTGTGACCTTGGCTTCTAGGATTAAAGAAGCAGGCCTCTGTACGAAGGGTGGTTGGCCGGTTTACTTACTGTAAGCCCTGAGCTTGTATTTCAGCTTTACTTTACTTATTTTTAGGCCATCTGTAGGCTAAACAAAACAATCTACCAGTAAATGTATCGTCTATTTGTTGAATCTGAAAGCTACTTGTTGCTCCTATAATAGCCATACAAAGACGTGGAACTAATAAAGGTAATGAAAAGAGATTCCTTAGCACATAACTTACAGTACCGATATTGAATTCTTCTTGGAACACAAGATAATGAACGGAAGTGTGAGTAGGCTAAGAAATGAGGAGTAAGAAGTAGCCTAGGCATATCATGAAATGTGAAAATAACACTGCATAATAAGACTGTCCCCACCCATCAACATGACATTTTTATTGACTAAATAAATTCCCGGGTATTTACGTTAGGAAGAACATTAAAAATTAACACTTATTTACAGTTACTGTAGAAAACTTGAATTGCATTATCTCAGACTACAAAGGTTTAAGAAACAAAATCCACATTTCCCCCACACTTTTCAATATATTGTGTGTTAATTTAATCATTAAAAACATATCATAACCTTTCATCGTTACGATGCAATCACAATGCGACACCACAGGACTGGAGGAGGAATGTGGTGTTAAACATTAAATTCCACACTTCTTAGAATTAAAACACAGTAGTATTAACACTTTCTATTTTCTTGTTATTTATTTTCTTAAAATATCTGATTATAAAGAGAGCTAGTGTGTTGAAATAGAGTTAAATAAATGACATAAAATATACATTCATCAATCAGCTGTTTATCATGTGTTTGTCCATAAGTGGTGCTACCTAGCGGCTTATAGGTGTATTGGTGCTCCCCCTTATCAATTGTTTTTTTGAAAATCCGTTCTTCCGGTTTTGCCGAAGTGTCCATACTGTATTGGTATCTATACTGTGATCAAAGGAACATCCGTCAAAACCAACCTGACAAATCAGCTATAGCTGAACATGCCCTGTCTTCAGGGCACGATGTATGTTTCAAGGATGCTCATGCGCTTGCCCTTGTTAAGCACAACTGGTCTAGAATTATAAGGGAGGCAGTTGAAATTCGTAAAAATCCCAATAATTTTAACAGAGACACTGGTTATCAGCTAAGTGACACTTGGCTACCAGTTATTAAGGATCTAGGGAGATAGTTCCTCTCAGTCTCTCTGTTCTTCACATATTTAAAATTGTACATTTTCCCTCTAGGGCACAGAGCCTGGATTTGATCTCCTTTGTTCGTCACTGGAGGAGTTTACATCTGTTTTTTCGCCGTTGACTGTATAACGTTAGGTATCGTTCAGCTAGTATTCCCTTTTATCTATGTTTCCTTATATCCATCTAACCCTCCCACCTCCCCCCCCCTCCTCATTTTTCGAGGAGTTTCTATATTTTCACACCGCCCCCTTTACCTTCTTGTTACTTACTACTCTGTCCGCCGTTCCACCATGGTCCATACAGTTATTTCTGGCAGCTGCTCTCTGGTGACGAACAGAGGAATTTATCTATATTTTTTGTAATCTCATTGATATACTTTCTTTGGCCACATTGTTAATTTCCATTGAAAAAGGAGGCAAGGTTTCTCCAAAACGTATGGTTTAAATTAAAAATACACACGGCATTAGCCCAAAAGCATGAATTATTTATATAATATTCCGGGCCGTGAAAGCCTTAATATGCAAATTAGAAACCTCTATGGGGAGGAAGTTGTTCGACAATCATCTAAATTTAGTAAGTTGAGGCGAAGAAGGAGCTCTCTCCTTTCATCGTTGTCCTTCTTTCTTAGATGCAGGGATCATAACATCATTCCCAACTCTGTAAAATTGAAGCAAACTATACACACTCATAAAGCTATGAGAATTTATCAGCGCGCTAGCAAGGCACTCGTTATCGAGAGGATCCAGAACTCTCGTACTGAATTGGACGCAGTTTCCCGTGAGTTATTACACTTACATCTGCTTCTTAGTAGCATTCTCTCAGAGGAATTGTGGCTGTTCTTTGAACGTATCTCCGCTATTCAGGCCGAGAATAATTTTTGTCGGGCTGTAGATAGACAAAGAGCTAAGTTCCTTCGATTGTCCTCGAGACAAACAGCTCCTCGTACGGTTCTTGATACTAGTAAAGTTGTAGTCAATCTTTCTAATACTCCTTTAGATGACTACCAAACAACTTTACTAAGCAGAGGTCTCAACTTTGCTCTCGCACCCTCCAAAATTCCTACAGAGGAGTTGATCACATCCGTTGAGGCTGCCATCTACAATTTACCTCCAGATGAAGCTGAAGAAGTTAGACAAGAAAGTGTGAGGATATTAAGATCCTCTAAAGTACCCGCACCCAATTTAACTCGGGGTGAAAGAAAGGCATTGAAGGAACTATGAAATAATGACACCATTTCTATTCTTCATGCTGACAAGGGAAATGCGACAGTGGTGATGGATACCGTTGAATATAAAAGTAAAATCTCGATTCTGTTATCTGATCCTGTGTACAGACTGTGCACTCGTGATCCAACCACTCGTGTATCCAATGCCACTGCTAAGCTTGTTAAACTGTCATCTATTCCAAAAGAAGAGGGAAGATGTCTTATTCCGAGAGATGCTGTTCCTCCGAGATTGTATGGTCTTCCAAAAATCCATAAGCAAGACGTCCCTCTTCGACCAATTGTTAGCACAATAGGTTCTCCAACTTATGCTCTTGCGCAATATCTCAGCAAGTTGCTTCAGCCGCACTTGGGGCGCACACAGTCCTACATTAGGGATTCAACCCATTTCGTCGAAAAATTGTCAACCATCGCCGTTCAACCAAATGCTATTTTGGTGAGTTTTGATGTAGAGTCCTTGTTTACCAGAGTGCCGGTGGACTCAGTCATGTCACTCATCAAGGATTTGTTTCCTGAGGACATTGCCCGATTATTCCACCACTGCTTGTGTTCCAGCTATTTCTTGTGGGATGGTAAATATTACGAGCAGACTGATGGTGTGGCCATGGGAAGTCCACTCTCGCCTGTCGTGGCAAATTTTTTCATGGAACATTTTGAGGGGGAGGCTATATCTTCGGCGTCTTTCAAACCTGTGATTTGGTGGAGGTATGTGGATGATACGTTCATGGTGTGGGAGGAGGGTTCTGAGAAACTGAACCACTTTCTGAACCACCTAAATCAGCGGCATCCTTCAATACACTTCACAATGGAGCTAGAGTCAGGTGGATGCTTACCTTTTCTGGATGTTCTTGTGAGGAGGAAAGCGGATGGCTCCATGGGGCACAGCGTCTACCGTAAGCCAACTCACACTAACCGTTATTTACATGCGGACTCCCACCACCACCCAGCACAAAAACAAGGAATTATAACAACTCTAGCCAAAAGAGCGGAACGTATTTGTGAGGCATCAACTCTTCAGGAAGAGTTACATGCCTTACATACCATGTTTAAGGGTAATGGCTATAATGAATCCACTATATATAGGTCCCTACATCCCAGAAGGAGGGATAGACAACCTTCTCAGAGCTCCGACGTGAGAGGAACTGCTTACCTCCCTTATATTCACAACACCACTGACCGCGTTGCTAAGATTCTCCGCAAGCACAAGATAAAAACAGTTTTCGGCACTATGACGAAAATTGGTCAACGTTTAGCATTAAACAAAGATAAATTGTACCCAATACTACAACCTGGGGTGTATGAAGTCCCATGTACTTGCGGAAAAGTCTACATTGGACAAACAAAACGGTCCATTGCCACTCGCATCAAAGAGCATCAAAGGAACATCCGTCTAAACCAACCTGACAAATCAGCTGTAGCTGAACATGCCCTGTCTTCAGGGCACGATGTATGTTTCAAGGATGCTCATGCGCTTGCCCTTGTTAAGCACAACTGGTCTAGAATTATAAGGGAGGCAGTTGAAATTCGTAAAAATCCCAATAATTTTAACAGAGACACTGGTTATCAGCTAAGTGACACTTGGCTACCAGTTATTAAGGATCTAGGGAGATAGTTCGTCTCAGTCTCTCTGTTCTTCACATATTTAAAATTGTACATTTTCCCTCTAGGGCTCAGAGCCTGGATTTGATCTCCTTTGTTCGTCACTGGAGGAGTTTCCATCTGTTTTTTCGCCGTTGACTGTATGACGTTAGGTATCGTTCAGCTAGTATTCCCTTTTGTCTATGTTTCCTTATATCCATCTAACCCTCCCCCCCTCCTCATTCTTCGAGGAGTTTCTATATTTTCACACCGCCCCCTTTACCTTCTTGTTACTTACTACTCTGTCCGCCGTTCCACCATGGTCCATACAGTTATTTCTGGCAGCTGCTCTCTGGTGACGAACAGAGGAATTTATCTATATTTTTTGTAATCTCATTGATATACTTTCTTTGGCCACATTGTTTATTTCCATTGAAAAACGAGGCAAGGTTTTTCCGAAACGTATGGTTAAAATTATAAATACACACGGCATTAACCCAAAAGCATGAATTATTTATATAATAATCCGGGCCGTGAAAGCCTTAATATGCAAATTAGAAACCTCTATGGGGAGGAAGTTGTTCGACAATCATCTAAATTTAGTAAGTTGAGGCGAAGAAGGAGCTCTCTCCTTTCATCGTTGTCCTTCTTTCTTAGATGCAGGGATCATAACATCATTCCCAACTGTGTAAAATTGAAGCAAACTATACACACTCAGAAAGCTATGAGAATTTATCAGTGCGCTAACAAGGCACTCGTTATCGAGCCCCCGTGTGGGTGCGGGATAGAATACACCCACGGTATGCCCTGCCTGTCGTAGGAGGCGACTAATAGGGCCGACATGGCCGAATAACTTGCCAGTTTTGATTTGTTCAGACCCCCTGTGGATGGGGAGGGCAGAATTCATCCACGGTATCCCCTGCCTGTCGTAAAAGGCGACTTAGAGGGGGCCTTATAAAGGTCGATTTTGGTTTTCTGGTCCCAGCTCTGGTTTGACCAATAGAAACAAACATGCATGCTGTTAGGGGAAGGGCCACCAGCTTGGCCATCTGGCCAGAAAGCCTAGACGGTATGCCCCATCCCGTCAGGTGGGTGCGCCATGTACCCTACAGTAGTATCCGCCTTACAACGAAGGTCCCTGCATGGCCGAATACTGGAGCTGAATAAATCCTGTGCATGCCGAGGGGGAAGTGCCTGTTCGAGGCACTGGGACCCCGGGCAATATCTGCTATGCCAGGTAGGTATTGCCTTGGCTGGGTGGCGCCCAAAGTGATAGCCCCCGTTCGGAGTGGGCAGTATTCGGGGAGGATTTCGTCCGGGATGCCATCAAAGCGATCACGGACACCTGTACAGGGTGGCACCCTTAAAAAGCCGTCTCTGGAGTGTCGAGCTAATCCCAAGGTGTATACGCCTTGGGATGAAGCCTTTAACCAACGATTTGCGACAGACAGATCACCTCGCTACCTGGTAGCTACCAGGACTGACGGGGATGATTTCAAGCTCGTAAAATCGATCATTTTCGCTGAGGAAATCGAGGGGAAATTTGGTGATCTTAACGGGATTTCCAAGCTCCGGAACGGGCAGCTCTTGCTGCATACCGTTAGCCGGCAGCAAACCGAAGCGTTGCTGGAATGCACGCAATTCGGCGAAATCCCCGTTAAGATCACAAAGCACGAAACGCTGAATGAGGTCCGTGGAGTTATTTTCCATCGTGACCTCATTTTGAATAGCGATGCTGAACTGTTGCGGGATCTGGGGAAGAGAGGCGTCACAAAGATTAGGCGCATCACCCGAAAGATTGGGGAAAGGAGCGTCGATACCGGCGCTTTTATTCTCCATTTTGAAGGTGATGTTGTACCTAAGCAGGTGAAGGTCACATCGTACCACTGCGATGTGCGACCGTACATCCCTCCACCTATGCGCTGCTACCAGTGCCAGAGATTCGGGCATGTTTCCGCCAGGTGTACTGCGAAGGCCGTATGTAGAGAGTGTGGCAAGGGGACACATGAGGGTGACGAGAGGTGTACGCCTCCCCCGATATGTCCCAACTGCCAAGGAAGTCACTCTCCACGGTCAAAACAGTGCCCTGAATTCATTATGGAAGCCAAGATCCAGGAAATCAGGACTCTTGACAGGCTTTCATATCACGACGCTCGCAAGAGGTACCGTGATATGAATGCCCCCGAATTTCGGGTATCGTTTGCAGCTGCAGCGACGCCCTCAATCACCCCTGCCGTTAAAGTTTCCAGTGCAGTACCCTCGATGTCCTCTTTTATTACGAGTTTGAAATCTCCCCTCGCTGTACCAGCGAGCACTGTCAGCCCGAAGGAGGTCCCAAAACCTTCTTCGGCCACGGTTAAGAAGGCGCCGGTTTTAACACCTAAACCGGCGAATTCGGAGAAGAAGTCCTCTTCTTCTCCGAAACGGTCGGCGAACAAGTCTTCCCCAGCTAAAGGGGGAAAGAAGACTTTGCCGACCAGGGCTGGTCCTTCTTCCAGCCCACCTAATACGAAAAATATAGGGGAGAAGAGGGAGACGGTTCGTCGCCGTCTCTCTCGTCCTCCTGCTGACGGGGTGGCTACTGTCTCTGCTGGCCTTTCTGCCCCCACTACCACCAAGGGGGCGAAGCCTGCCGAAGCCAAGCCCGTCCGTATGGAGGAACTCCCCTATAGAAAAGAAAATAGATCGGCGGAGGAGAGGGGAACGGTTCAGCGCCGTTTCTCTTCCTCTCCTAAAGGCAGGGCTGCTCACGTATCTGCTGGCCATCCCGCTCCCACCACTACCAGTGGAGCGGTGCCAGCAGGAGCGACCTTGTTTTATAAGGACCCGGCGTCTGTGGGGAAGGGACCATCTACTTCCCCAAACACACGTCGGCGCCGATCCAAGAAGAAATCTCTTCGGGGCGTGTCGGGGACAGACACCCAGTCTTCGGACCGGGAGGAAGTCCCTCGACACCGCTCTCGCTCTTCCCCAAGAGCGAGACTCGTGAGGTCCGACGACGACCGCGCGCAACCCAAGAGAGCGCCCGCTCCATTTTCTTCGTCTTCGGACGGAGATGTGGAGATTGAGGTGTGCTCTCCTGCCCCATCATCTCCAACTAGAGATGGGGAAGGGTGGCAAACGGTCAAGCATAGGTAGAAGACCAACTTCTACTTAAGTCCACACCATGGCACTATTACAATGGAACTGTAATAGCTATTCTGTTCATCTCGCTGAGTTACGACAATTAATATCTTCGTTTTCGGCAACCATTGTCTGTCTTCAGGAATCCAGGTTTCGTCCTGGACATGAGACAACAATGCGTCACTTCAAACTCTTCTCTAGAGACCGGGTGTACGGAGCTGTGGCCGCTGGTGGCGTCTGCACTCTCGTCCACTCTAGCCTCTTTAGTGAAGAGGTGCCGTTGCGTACTCAGCTAGAGGCAGTTGCAGTTCGTACTTCGTTGCCAGTAATGGCAACAGTATGTAACGTGTACATCCCGCCTGATTCTCAGCCGGATTACGACCAGCTGGTGGATCTAGTCTCTCAGCTCCCCCCTCCTTTTCTCCTTCTGGGAGATGTTAATGCCCACAACACCATCTGGGGCTCCGCTACCACTAGCGGTAAAGGGAGAGATTTTGAGAGGCTGATCAGGCGGCTGGACCTGTGCCTGTTGAACACAGGGGAACCTACGCACTTCTCTATTGCACACGGTACTTATTCAAGTATCGATATTACCCTGTGCAGTCGTGCGCTGGTTCCCCTGCTACAGTGGGGTGTGCACGATGACCTTTGTAATAGTGACCATTTTCCAATTATCGTTACTCTTCCGAACCAGAGAGCCATCGAGTTACCAAGTCGATGGCTTCTCCGTCGGGCTGATTGGCCAACATTCACGGCACGTGCGGTGTTTGCCGAAGATACCTTTGAGAGTGTCGACGATCATACCATTCATATAACGAATGGTATTTTGGCTGCTGCTGAGGAAACAATACCTTCCTCATCCGGCAACTCACGCCGGAAGCTTGTCCCTTGGTGGACAGCCGAGATTGCAGCAGCCATTAAAGATCGTCGACGTGCTTTCAAATGCTATCGGAGGCAAAACACTATGGCCAACCTTATCACCTTCAGAAGGATGCGTGCTAGAGCCCGATATCTGATTCGGGAGAGCAAGAAAACGACCTGGGAAAAGTATGTGTCGTCCATGACGGCGCATACTCCTTCATCTCAAGTGTGGACTAAGCTTCGTCGGATCTCCGGACTCCCGACATCACTGTCGATACCCGGAGTGTCCATCAATGGAGACATAATCACGGACCATCTCGCCATTGCCAACAGCATTGGCTCGCACTTCTCCGATGTATCCTGCTCCGGGAGTTACGATCCTACATTTCTGACTCTGAAGCGGGAGGCAGAGACTCATCCCTTGTCCTTTGCCACTGCTGCTTCGGAGTCCTATAATGTACCATTCTCTGAATGGGAACTGCGCAGTGCGCTTGCACTGTGCAGGGATACGGCTCCTGGACCGGATAACATACATAATCAAATGTTAAAACATCTGTGCGAATCCAGTATTAAAAAACTGTTGATCCTCTTCAATCGTATATGGATTGGAGGGGAGTTTCCATCTCAATGGCGAGAGGGGATCGTGATACCGATTCCTAAGGTTGGAAAGGATCCCAAGTTTGCAAGCTGCTATAGGCCCATTTGTTTGACAAATGGCCTATGCAAGCTGCTCGAAAAGATGGTGAACCGTCGACTGGTGTGGTTCTTGGAGGATAAAGGTCTCCTGTCTGAGTACCAATGTGGATTTCGCTCTCATAGATCCACCACTGACCATCTGGTGCGACTTGAGAGCGCCATACAGGAGGCCTTTTCCCGAAAACAGCACCTAGTCACGGTTTTCTTTGACCTCGAGAAAGCCTACGACACCACATGGCGCTACGGGATCCTTTCCACCCTTCACAAGTGGGGACTCCGTGGTAACGTACCGACTTTCATTGCGAATTTCATGTCCGTCCGACTCTTCCGAGTAAGGGTCGGTAGGACATTATCGCAATACTATACCCAAGAAAATGGAGTTCCTCAGGGTTCAGTGCTGAGTGTCACCTTGTTCGCGATTGCCATTAATGGCATTGTTGCCGCCGCCGGGTCCGCGGTAGTTCCATCGCTGTATGTAGACGATTTAGCTCTGCATTACAGCTCTGGAAGTATGGCAGTCGTGGAACGGCAATTGCAGCTAGCTATCAACCGGGTCGACAGGTGGGCTCACGACCGGGGTTTTCGTTTTTCAGCAGCGAAAACCTCCGTCGTCCATTTTTGTCGGCTACGGAGGCTACATTTACACCCTGAACTACATCTCAGGGATACTGCGTTGCCGGTGGTTGACACTTATCGCTTCCTGGGGCTCCATTTTGACAGCAAGTTAACGTGGCAGCACCATATACGGCAATTGAAAATGACATGTCTCAGGAAACTGAACATGCTCAGGTTTCTTAGTGGCACTACGTGGGGGGCTGACCGTGCGGTGCTGCTACGGTTCTACCAAGCCCTCGTCCTGTCCCGGCTAGACTATGGTTCTGCGGCATACGGTTCAGCAAGGCCGGCAACCTTGAAAATGCTGGACAGTATCCACCATAGTGGCGTTAGGCTGGCTACCGGTGCCTTCCGGACCAGCCCGATACCCAGCCTACTCGCCGAATCGGGTGTTCCACCTTTAAATTATAGACGCCAACATATGCTTTTAGCATATGCTGCCAATGTGCGTCAAATGCCGCAACACCCGACCTATCAAGCTCTCTTCGGTACCCAAAACCACCAGGGGTATGCCAACCGGCCTCGTGCCACTCGGCCGGTTGGTATTAGACTTGATAGCTCGTGTACCGAAATAGGAGTGGCTGTAGGTCCCTGTATGATCCGGACATCTAGCGAGGTGCCTCCGTGGCAAGTCCCGCGTCCGGAAATTCGGTTAGATCTGCACCGAGGTCCTAAGGTGAACACGGATGCCTCCGTTTACCGGAGGCAGTTCCACAGCATAGTTCACCAATTTCCGGACGCTGGCATTCTATACACGGATGGTTCGAAGGTGGACGAGAAGGTGGGTTGTGCTTACGTTATTGATGGTGCAAATACCAAGATCTCTTTGCCTGAGGCCTGTAGTGTGTTTACTGCGGAGCTCGTTGCCATCTATGAAGCTCTGCAGTTTGCACTACAGGATGCTCGAATCCACTTTCTCGTGTGTACCGACTCTTTGAGTTCGTTGCAGTCAATTGCTACATGTTTCCCGCAACACCCCCTAGTGCAGCGAATCCACGACCTACTAGCCGGGCTGTGCCACGCTGACACTCGAATCACCTTTCTGTGGCTTCCAAGCCACATGGGAATTGCGGGAAATGAGTTAGCAGATCAAGCTGCAAAAGAGGCGGTATCACTACCACCTCGACCAATGGAGGTACCCGCTAGAGATATTCGCTCTCAGTTACGCCTACACGTTCTGGCTTTTTGGGAGAGTCAGTGGCTAGCTGACCCACTGCCCAGTAAACTGAGAGCGATCAAGGGAACTACTCGCGTTTGGCGGAGCTCCTTCCGGGCCCGGAGAGAGTCCGTCATTTTGTGTAGGCTAAGGATAGGTCATACAAGATCCACCCACTCGTACCTAATGAGAAGGGAAGACCCCCCACTTTGTACCTGTGGAGCCGTTTTCACCGTGGCCCACATTTTCACCGAGTGTGTGGATCTTGCTGACTTACGAAGAAACCTTGGTTTGCAGACGACACTCAAACTTATATTAGCCGATGACGCGGTGGCTGCTGATCGCGTTATCCGCTTAATAAGTGAGAGTGGGTTAGGGCCAGCAATCTAAATTTTCCAGTGAACTTTGACTCAACGACTTTTTCGTTTTTGAATGATAATGTTTTGTTTTTTTCCGTAATTTTTGTTTATTTTTATAATTTTTTTATTTTTTATTTATTTAATTGTTTGTTTTTGTTTTATTAATTTTTGGTCTTTTTAAATGTAGATGTCCACCTCAAAATTTTAAATTCGATTCAAAATTTGTATTCTTTAATCTGTGTTAAGAGGGGCAGATGACCTCGTAGTTCCGCCCCTTAAAACAACAATAACTAACTAACTAACTAACTAACTCGTTATCGAGAGGATCCAGAACTCTCGTACTGAATTGGACGCAGTTTCCCGTGAGTTATTACACTTACATCTGCTTCTTAGTAGCATTCTCTCAGAGGAATTGTGGCTGTTCTTTGAACGTATCTCCGCTATTCAGGCCGAGAATAATTTTTGTCGGGCTGTAGATAGACAAAGAGCTAAGTTCCTTCGATTGTCCTCGAGACAAACAGCTCCTCGTACGGTTCTTGATACTAGTAAAGTTGTAGTCAATCTTTCTAATACCCCTTTAGATGACTACCAAACAACTTTACTAAGCAGAGGTCTCAACTTTGCTCTCGCACCCTCCAAAATTCCTACAGAGGAGTTGATCACATCCGTTGTGGCTGCCATCTACAATTTACCTCCAGATGAAGCTGAAGAAGTTAGACAAGAAAGTGTGAGGATATTAAGATCCTCTAAAGTACCCGCACCCAATTTAACTCGGGGTGAAAGAAAGGCATTGAAGGAACTAAGAAATAATGACACCATTTCTATTCTTCATGCTGACAAGGGAAATGCGACAGTGGTGATGGATACCGATTCTGTTATCTGATCCTGTGTACAGACTGTGCACTCGTGATCCAACCACTCGTGTATCCAATGCCACTGCTAAGCTTGTTAAACTGTCATCTATTCCAAAAGAAGAGGGAAGATGTCTTATTCCGAGAGATGCTGTTCCTCCGAGATTGTATGGTCTTCCAAAAATCCATAAGCAAGACGTCCCTCTTCGACCAATTGTTAGCACAATAGGTTCTCCAACTTATGCTCTTGCGCAATATCTCAGCAAGTTGCTTCAGCCGCACTTGGGGCGCACACAGTCCTACATTAGGGATTCAACCCATTTCGTCGAAAAATTGTCAACCATCGCCGTTCAACCAAATGCTATTTTGGTGAGTTTTGATGTAGAGTCCTTGTTTACCAGAGTGCCGGTGGACTCAGTCATGTCACTCATCAAGGATTTGTTTCCTGAGGACATTGCCCGATTATTCCACCACTGCTTGTGTTCCAGCTATTTCTTGTGGGATGGTAAATATTACGAGCAGACTGATGGTGTGGCCATGGGAAGTCCACTCTCGCCTGTCGTGGCAAATTTTTTCATGGAACATTTTGAGGGGGAGGCTATATCTTCGGCGTCTTTCAAACCTGTGATTTGGTGGAGGTATGTGGATGATACGTTCGTGGTGTGGGAAGAGGGTTCTGAGAAACTGAACCACTTTCTGAACCACCTAAATCAGCGGCATCCTTCAATACACTTCACAATGGAGCTAGAGTCAGGTGGATGCTTACCTTTTTTGGATGTTCTTGTGAGGAGGAAAGCGGATGGCTCCATGGGGCACAGCGTCTACCGTAAGCCAACTCACACTAACCGTTATTTACATGCGGACTCCCACCACCACCCAGCACAAAAACAAGGAATTATTACAACTCTAGCCAAAAGAGCGGAACGTATTTGTGAGGCATCAACTCTTCAGGAAGAGTTACGTGCCTTACAAACCATGTTTAAGGGTAATGGCTATAATGAATCCACTATATATAGGTCCCTACATCCCAGAAGGAGGGATAGACAACCTTCTCAGAGCTCCGACGTGAGAGGAACTGCTTACCTCCCTTATATTCACAACACCACTGACCGCGTTGCTAAGATTCTCCGCAAGCACAAGATAAAAACAGTTTTCGGCACTATGACGAAAATTGGTCAACGTTTAGCATTAAACAAAGATAAATTGTACCCAATACTACAACCTGGGGTGTATGAAGTCCCATGTACTTGCGGAAAAGTCTACATTGGACAAACAAAACGGTCCATTGCCACTCGCATCAAAGAGCATCAAAGGAACATCCGTCAAAACCAACCTGACAAATCAGCTATAGCTGAACATGCCCTGTCTTCAGGGCACGATGTATGTTTCAAGGATGCTCATGCGCTTGCCCTTGTTAAGCACAACTGGTCTAGAATTATAAGGGAGGCAGTTGAAATTAGTAAAAATCCCAATAATTTTAACAGAGACACTGGTTATCAGCTAAGTGACACTTGGCTACCAGTTATTAAGGATCTAGGGAGATAGTTCCTCTCAGTCTCTCTGTTCTTCACATATTTAAAATTGTACATTTTCCCTCTAGGGCACAGAGCCTGGATTTGATCTCCTTTGTTCGTCACTGGAGGAGTTTCCATCTGTTTATTCGCCGTTGACTGTATGACGTTAGGTATCGTTCAGCTAGTATTCCCTTTTGTCTATGTTTCCTTATATCCATCTAACCCTCCCACCTCCCCCCCCCTCATTCTTCGAGGAGTTTCTATATTTTCACACCGCCCCCTTTACCTTCTTGTTACTTACTACTCTGTCCGCCGTTCCACCATGGTCCATACAGTTATTTCTGGCAGCTGCTCTCTGGTGACGAACAGAGGAATTTATCTATATTTTTTGTAATCTCATTGATATACTTTCTTTGGCCACATTGTTTATTTCCATTGAAAAAGGAGGCAAGGTTTCTCCGAAACGTATGGTTTAAATTAAAAATACACACGGCATTAGCCCAAAAGCATGAATTATTTATATAATAATCCGGGCCGTGAAAGCCTTAATAAGCAAATTAGAAACCTCTATGGGGAGGAAGTTGTTCGACAATCATCTAAATTTAGTAAGTTGAGGCGAAGAAGGAGCTCTCTCCTTTCATCGTTGTCCTTCTTTCTTAGATGCAGGGATCATAACATCATTCCCAACTGTGTAAAATTGAAGCAAACTATACACACTCATAAAGCTATGAGAATTTATCAGCGCGCTAGCAAGGCACTCGTTATCGAGAGGATCCAGAACTCTCGTACTGAATTGGACGCAGTTTCCCGTGAGTTATTACACTTACATCTGCTTCTTAGTAGCATTCTCTCAGAGGAATTGTGGCTGTTCTTTGAACGTATCTCCGCTATTCAGGCCGAGAATAATTTTTGTCGGGCTGTAGATAGACAAAGAGCTAAGTTCCTTCGATTGTCCTCGAGACAAACAGCTCCTCGTACGGTTCTTGATACTAGTAAAGTTGTAGTCAATCTTTCGAATACCCCTTTAGATGACTACCAAACAACTTTACTAAGCAGAGGTCTCAACTTTGCTCTCGCACCCTCCAAAATTCCTACAGAGGAGTTGATCACATCCGTTGAGGCTGCCATCTACAATTTACCTCCAGATGAAGCTGAAGAAGTTAGACAAGAAAGTGTGAGGATATTAAGATCCTCTAAAGTACCCGCACCCAATTTAACTCGGGGTGAAAGAAAGGCATTGAAGGAACTAAGAAATAATGACACCATTTCTATACTTCATGCTGACAAGGGAAATGCGACAGAGGTGATGGATACCGTTGAATATAAAAGTAAAATCTCGATTCTGTTATCTGATCCTGTGTACAGACTGTGCACTCGTGATCCAACCACTCGTGTATCCAATGCCCCTGCTAAGCTTGTTAAACTGTCATCTATTCCAAAAGAAGAGGGAAGATGTCTTATTCCGAGAGATGCTGTTCCTCCGAGATTGTATGGTCTTCCAAAAATCCATAAGCAAGACGTCCCTCTTCGACCAATTGTTAGCACAATAGGTTCTCCAACTTATGCTCTTGCGCAATATCTCAGCAAGTTGCTTCAGCCGCACTTGGGGCGCACACAGTCCTACATTAGGGATTCAACCCATTTCGTCGAAAAGTTGTCAACCATCGCCGTTCAACCAAATGCTATTTTGGTGAGTTTTGATATAGAGCACCTTGTTTACCAGAGTGCCGGTGGACTCAGTCATGTCACTCATCAAGGATTTGTTTCCTGAGGACATTGCCCGATTATTCCACCACTGCTTGTGTTCCAGCTATTTCTTGCGGGATGGTAAATATTACGAGCAGACTGATGGTGTGGCCATGGGAAGTCCACTCTCGCCTGTCGTGGCAAATTTTTTCATGGAACATTTTGAGGGGGAGGCTATATCTTCGGCGTCTTTCAAACCTGTGATTTGGTGGAGGTATGTGGATGATACGTTCGTGGTGTGGGAGGAGGGTTCTGAGAAACTGAACCACTTTCTGAACCACCTAAATCAGCGGCATCCTTCAATACACTTCACAATGGAGCTAGAGTCAGGTGGATGCTTACCTTTTTTGGATGTTCTTGTGAGGAGGAAAGCGGATGGCTCCATGGGGCACAGCGTCTACCGTAAGCCAACTCACACTAACCGTTATTTACATGCGGACTCCCACCACCATCCAGCACAAAAACAAGGAATTATAACAACTCTAGCCAAAAGAGCGGAACGTATTTGTGAGGCATCAACTCTTCAGGAAGAGTTACATGCCTTACAAACCATGTTTAAGGGTAATGGCTGTAATGAATCCACTATATATAGGTCCCTACATCCCAGAAGGAGGGATAGACAACCTTCTCAGAGCTCCGACGTGAGAGGAACTGCTTACCTCACTTATATTCACAACACCACTGACCGCGTTGCTAAGATTCTCCGCAAGCACAAGATAAAAACAGTTTTCGGCACTATGACGAAAATTGGTCAACGTTTAGCATTAAACAAAGATAAATTGTACCCAATACTACAACCTGGGGTGTATGAAGTCCCATGTACTTGCGGAAAAGTCTACATTGGACAAACAAAACGGTCCATTGCCACTCGCATCAAAGAGCATCAAAGGAACATCCGTCTAAACCAACCTGACAAATCAGCTATAGCTGAACATGCCCTGTCTTCAGGGCACGATGTATGTTTCAAGGATGCTCATGCGCTTGCCCTTGTTAAGCACAACTGGTCTAGAATTATAAGGGAGGCAGTTGAAATTCGTAAAAATCCCAATAATTTTAACAGAGACACTGGTTATCAGCTAAGTGACCCTTGGCTACCAGTTATTAAGGATCTAGGGAGATAGTTCCTCTCAGTCTCTCTGTTCTTCACATATTTAAAATTGTACATTTTCCCTCTAGGGCTCAGAGCCTGGATTTGATCTCCTTTGTTCGTCACTGGAGGTGTTTCCATCTGTTTTTTCGCCGTTGACTGTATGACGTTAGGTGTCGTTCAGCTAGTATTCCCTTTTGTCTATGTTTCCTTATATCCATCTAACCCTCCCACCTCCCCCCTTCCTCATTCTTCGAGGAGTTTCTATATTTTCACACCGCCCCCTTTACCTTCTTGTTACTTACTACTCTGTCCGCCGTTCCACCATGGTCCATACAGTTATTTCTGGCAGCTGCTCTCTGGTGACGAACAGAGGAATTTATCTATATTTCTTGTAATCTCATTGATATACTTTCTTTAGCCACATTGTTTATTTCCATTGAAAAAGGAGGCAAGGTTTCTCCGAAACGTATGGTTTAAATTAAAAATACACACGGCATTAGCCCAAAAGCATGAATTATTTATATAATAATCCGGGCCGTGAAAGCCTTAATATGCAAATTAGAAACCTCTATGGGGAGGAAGTTGTTCGGCAATCATCTAAATTTAGTAAGTTGAGGCGAAGAAGGAGCTCTCTCCTTTCATCGTTGTCCTTCTTTCTTAGATGCAGGGATCATAACATCATTCCCAACTGTGTAAAATTGAAGCAAACTATACACACTCATAAAGCTATGAGAATTTATCAGCGCGCTAGCAAGGCACTCGTTATCGAGAGGATCCAGAACTCTCGTACTGAATTGGACGCAGTTTCCCGTGAGTTATTACACTTACATCTGCTTCTTAGTAGCATTCTCTCAGAGGAATTGTGGCTGTTCTTTGAACGTATCTCCGCTATTCAGGCCGAGAATAATTTTTGTCGGGCTGTAGATAGACAAAGAGCTAAGTTCCTTCGATTGTCCTCGAGACAAACAGCTCCTCGTACGGTTCTTGATACTAGTAAAGTTGTAGTCAATCTTTCTAATACTCCTTTAGATGACTACCAAACAACTTTACTAAGCAGAGGTCTCAACTTTGCTCTCGCACCCTCCAAAAGTCCTACAGAGGAGTTCATCACATCCGTTGAGGCTGCCATCTACAATTTACCTCCAGATGAAGCTGAAGAAGTTAGACAAGAAAGTGTGAGGATATTAAGATCCTCTAAAGTACCCGCACCCAATTTAACTCGGGGTGAAAGAAAGGCATTGAAGGAACTATGAAATAATGACACCATTTCTATTCTTCATGCTGACAAGGGAAATGCGACAGTGGTGATGGATACCGTTGAATATAAAAGTAAAATCTCGATTCTGTTATCTGATCCTGTGTACAGACTGTGCACTCGTGATCCAACCACTCGTGTATCCAATGCCACTGCTAAGCTTGTTAAACTGTCATCTATTCCAAAAGAAGAGGGAAGATGTCTTATTCCGAGAGATGCTGTTCCTCCGAGATTGTATGGTCTTCCAAAAATCCATAAGCAAGACGTCCCTCTTCGACCAATTGTTAGCACAATAGGTTCTCCAACTTATGCTCTTGCGCAATATCTCAGCAAGTTGCTTCAGCCGCACTTGGGGCGCACACAGTCCTACATTAGGGATTCAACCCATTTCGTCGAAAAATTGTCATCCATCGCCGTTCAACCAAATGCTATTTTGGTGAGTTTTGATGTAGAGTCCTTGTTTACCAGAGTGCCGGTGGACTCAGTCTTGTCACTCATCAAGGATTTGTTTCCTGAGGACATTGCCCGATTATTCCACCACTGCTTGTGTTCCAGCTATTTCTTGTGGGATGGTAAATATTACGAGCAGACTGATGGTGTGGCCATGGGAAGTCCACTCTCGCCTGTCGTGGCAAATTTTTTCATGGAACATTTTGAGGGGGAGGCTATATCTTCGGCGTCTTTCAAACCTGTGATTTGGTGGAGGTATGTGGATGATACGTTCGTGGTGTGGGAGGAGGGTTCTGAGAAACTGAACCACTTTCTGAACCACCTAAATCAGCGGCATCCTTCAATACACTTCACAATGGAGCTAGAGTCAGGTGGATGCTTACCTTTTTTGGATGTTCTTGTGAGGAGGAAAGCGGATGGCTCCATGGGACACAGCGTCTACCGTAAGCCAACTCACACTAACCGTTATTTACATGCGGACTCCCACCACCACCCAGCACAAAAACAAGGAATTATAACAACTCTAGCCAAAAGAGCGGAACGTATTTGTGAGGCATCAACTCTTCAGCAAGAGTTACATGCCTTGCAAACCATGTTTAAGGGTAATGGCTATAATGAATCCACTATATATAGGTCCCTACATCCCAGAAGGAGGGATAGACAACCTTCTCAGAGCTCCGACGTGAGAGGAACTGCTTACCTCCCTTATATTCACAACACCACTGACCGCGTTGCTAAGATTCTCCGCAAGCACAAGATAAAAACAGGTTTCGGCACTATGACGAAAATTGGTCAACGTTTAGCATTAAACAAAGATAAATTGTCCCCAATACTACAACCTGGGGTGTATGAAGTCCCATGTACTTGCGGAAACCCCCGTGTGGGTGCGGGATAGAATACACCCACGGTATGCCCTGCCTGTCGTAGGAGGCGACTAATAGGGTCGACATGGCCGAATAACTTGCCAGTTTTTGATTTGTTCAGATCCCCTGTGGATGGGGAGGGCAGAATTCATCCACGGTATCCCCTGCCTGTCGTAAAAGGCGACTTAGAGGGGGCCTTATAAAGGTCGATTTTGGTTTTCTGGTCCCAGCTCTGGTTTGACCAATAGAAACAAACATGCATGCTGTTAGGGGAAGGGCCACCAGCTTGGCCATCTGGCCAGAAAGCCTAGACGGTATGCCCCATCCCGTCAGGTGGGTGCGCCATGTACCCTACAGTAGTATCCGCCTTACAACGAAGGTCCCTGCATGGCCGAATACTGGAGCTGAATAAATCCTGTGCATGCCGAGGGGGAAGTGCCTGTTCGAGGCACTGGGACCCCGGGCAATATCTGCTATGCCAGGTAGGTATTGCCTTGGCTGGGTGGCGCCCACAGTGATAGCCCCCGTTCGGAGTGGGCAGTATTCGGGGAGGATTTCGTCCGGGATGCGTAGTAAACGATCACGGACACCTGTACAGGGTGGCACCCTTAAAAAGCCGTCTCTGGAGTGTAGACCGAATCCCAAGGTGTATACGCCTTGGGATGAGGCATTTAATAAGAAGTTCCCTGTTGACAGGTCTCCTCGCTACCTGGTAGCTACCAGGACAGACGGGGGAGATTTTAAACAGGTAAAATCGATCCTATTTTCAGAGGAAATCGAGGGGAAATATCGCGACCTTAACGGGATTTCCAAGCTCCGGAACGGGCAGCTCCTGCTGCATACCGTTGACCGGCAGCAAACCGAAGCGTTGCTGGAATGCACGCATTTCGGCGAAATTCCCGTTAAGGTTGAGAAGCACGATACGCTAAATGAGGTCCGTGGAGTTATATTCCATCGCGACCTCATTTTAAACAGCGACGCGGAATTGATGCGGGATCTGGGGAAGCGAGGCGTCACCAGGATTAGGCGCATCACCCGGAAAATTGGAAATGATAGCGTCGATACTGGCGCTTTCATTCTTCATTTTGAGGGTGATGTAGTGCCTAGGCAGGTGAAGGTCACGTCGTACCATTGCGACGTTAGACCGTACATCCCTCCACCTATGCGCTGCTACAATTGCCAGAAATTCGGTCATGTTTCTGCCAGATGCACTGCCAAGGCGGTGTGTAGAGAGTGTGGCAAGGGGACACATGACGGTGTGGGGTGTACGCCTCCCCCGACGTGTCCTAACTGCCAAGGAAGTCACTCTCCGCGGTCGAAGCAGTGCCCTGAGTTCTGCAAGGAAGCAAAGATCCAAGAAATCAGAACATTGGATCGGCTTTCATATCACGACGCTCGAAAGAGATACCGTGATATGACTGCACCCGAATTTCCGGTATCTTTCGCGGCTAAGGTGACGCCACCTATCACCCCTGCCACTTTCGTTCCCCGTGCTGTACCCTCGACGACGAACTTCTCTGAGATCGTAAAGTCTCCCCTCGCTGTCCAAGCGAGACCTGTCAGCCCGAAGAAGGTTAAACAACCTTCTTCGGCCATTGTGAAAAAGGCGCCGGTTATACCATCTAAACCGGCGCAATCGGAGAAGAAGTCATCTTCCTCTCCGAAACGGTCGGAGAAGAAGTCTTCCCCTGCCAACGAGGCAAAGAAGACTTCTGCGACCGGGGCTGGATCGTCATCCAGCCCATCTGATAAGACAAAGATAGTGGAGAAGAGGGAGACGGTTCGTCGCCGTCTCTCTCGCCCTCCTGCTGACGGGGTGGCTACTGTCTCTGCTGGCCTTTCCGCTCCCACTACCACCAAGGGAGCGAAGCCTGCTGAAGCCAAGCCCGTCCGTATGGAGGAACTCCCCTATAGAAAAGAAAATAGATCGGCGGAGGAGAGGGGAGCGGTTCAGCGCCGTTTCTCTTCCTCTCCTAAAGGCAGGGCTGCTCACGTATCTGCTAGCCATCCCGCTCCCACCACTACCAGTGGAGCGGTGCCAGCAGGAGCGACCTTGTTTTATAAGGACCCGGCGTCTGTGGGGAAGGGACCATCTACTTCCCCAAACACACGTCGGCGCCGATCCAAGAAGAAGTCTCTTCGGGGCGTGTCGGGGACAGACACCCAGTCTTCGGACCGGGAGAAAGTCCCTCGACACCGCTCTCGCTCTTCCCCAAGGGCGAGACCCGTGAGGTCCGACGACGACCGTGCGCAACCCAAGAGAGCGCCCGCTCCATTTTCTTCGTCTTCGGACGGAGATGTGGAGATTGAGGTGTGCTCTCCTGCCCCATCATCTCCAACTAGAGATGGGGAAGGGTGGCAAACGGTCAAGCAAAAGTAGAAGACCCACTTCTACTTAAGTCCACACCATGGCACTATTACAATGGAACTGTAATAGCTATTCTGTTCATCTCGCTGAGTTACGACAATTAACATCTTCGTTTTCGGCAACCATTGTCTGTCTTCAGGAATCCAGGTTTCGTCCTGGGCATGAGACAACAATGCGTCACTTCAAACTCTTCTCTAAAGACCGGATGGACGGAGCTGTGGCCGCTGGTGGCGTCTGCACTCTCGTCCACTCTAGCCTCTTTAGTGAAGAGGTGCCGTTGCGTACTCAGCTAGAGGCAGTTGCAGTTCGTACTTCGTTGCCAGTAATGGCAACAGTATGTAACGTGTACATCCCACCTGATTCTCAGCCGGATTACGACCAGCTGGTGGATCTAGTCTCTCAGCTCCCCCCTCCTTTTCTCCTTCTGGGAGATGTTAATGCCCACAACACCATCTGGGGCTCCGCTACCACTAGCGGTAAAGGGAGAGATTTTGAGAGGCTGATCAGGCGGCTGGACCTGTGTCTGTTGAACACAGGGGAGCCTACGCACTTCTCTATTGCACACGGTACTTATTCAAGTATCGATATTACCCTGTGCAGTCGTGCGCTGGTTCCCCTGCTACAGTGGGGTGTACACGATGACCTTTGTAATAGTGACCATTTTCCAATTATCGTTACTCTTCCGAACCAGAGAGCCATCGAGTTACCAAGTCGATGGCTTCTCCGTCGGGCTGATTGGCCAACTTTCACGGCACGTGCGGTGTTTGCCGAAGATACCTTTGAGAGTGTCGACGATCATACCATTCACATAACGAATGGTATTTTGACTGCTGCTGAGGAAACAATACCTTCCTCATCCGGCAACTCACGCCGGAAGCTTGTCCCTTGGTGGACAGCCGAGATTGCAGCAGCCATTAAAGATCGTCGACGTGCTTTCAAATGCTATCGGAGGCAAAACACTATGGCCAACCTTATCACCTTCAGAAGGATGCGTGCTAGAGCCCGATATCTGATTCGGGAGAGTAAGAAAACGACGTGGGAAAAGTATGTGTCGTCCATGACGGCGCATACTCCTTCATCTCAAGTGTGGACTAAGCTTCGTCGGATCTCCGGACTCCCGACATCACTATCGATACCCGGAGTGTCCATCAATGGGGACATCATCACGGACCATCTCGCCATTGCCAACAGCATTGGCTCGCACTTCTCCGATGTATCCTGCTCCGGGAGTTACGATCCTACATTTCTGACTCTGAAGCGGGAGGCAGAGACTCACCCCTTGTCCTTTGCCACTGCTGCTTCGGAGTCCTATAATGTACCATTCTCTGAATGGGAACTGCGAAGTGCGCTTGCACTGTGCAGGGATACGGCTCCTGGACCGGATAACATACATAATCAAATGTTAAAACATCTGTGCGAATCCAGTATGAAAGAACTGTTGATCCTCTTCAATCGTATATGGATTGAAGGGGAGTTTCCATCTCAATGGCGAGAGGGGATCGTGATACCGATTCCTAAGGCTGGAAAGGATCCCAAGTTTGTAAGCAGCTATAGGCCCATTTGTTTGACAAATGGCCTATGTAAGCTGCTCGAAAAGATGGTGAACCGTCGACTGGTGTGGTTCTTGGAGGATAAAGGTCTCCTGTCTGAGTACCAATGTGGATTTCGCTCTCATAGGTCCACCACTGACCATCTGGTGCGACTTGAGAGCGCCATACAGGAGGCTTTTTTCCGGAAGCAGCACCTAGTCACGGTTTTCTTTGACCTCGAGAAAGCCTACGACACCACATGGCGCTACGGGATCCTTTCCACCCTTCACAAGTGGGGACTCCGTGGTAACTTACCGACTTTCATTGCGAATTTCATGTCCGTCCGACTCTTCCGTGTAAGGGTCGGTAGGACATTATCGCAGTACTATACCCAAGAAAATGGAGTTCCTCAGGGTTCAGTGCTGAGTGTCACCTTGTTCGCGATTGCCATTAATGGCATTGTTGCCGCCGCCGGGTCCGCGGTAGTTCCATCGCTGTATGTAGACGATTTAGCTCTGCATTACAGCTCTGGAAGTATGGCAGTCGTGGAACGGCAATTGCAGCTAGCCATCAACCGGGTCGACAGGTGGGCTCACGACCGGGGTTTTCGTTTTTCAGCAGCGAAAACCTCCGTCGTCCATTTTTGTCGGCTACGGAGGCTACATTTACACCCTGAACTACATCTCAGGGATGCTGCGTTGCCGGTGGTTGACACTTATCGCTTCCTGGGGCTCCATTTTGACAGCAAGTTAACGTGGCAGCACCATATACGGCAATTGAAAATGACATGTCTCAGGAAACTGAACATGCTCAGGTTTCTTAGTGGCACTACGTGGGGGGCTGACCGTGCGGTGCTGCTACGGTTCTACCAAGCCCTCGTCCTGTCCCGGCTAGACTATGGTTCTGCGGCATACGGTTCAGCAAGACCGGCAACCTTGAAAATGCTGGACAGTATCCACCATAGTGGCGTTAGGCTGGCTACCGGTGCCTTCCGGACCAGCCCGATACCCAGCCTACTCGCCGAATCGGGTGTTCCACCTTTAAATTATAGACGCCAACATATGCTGTTAGCATATGCTGCCAATGTGCGTCAAATGCCGCAACACCCGACCTATCAAGCTCTCTTCGGTACCCAAAACCACCAGGGGTACGCCAACCGGCCTCGTGCCACTCGGCCGGTTGGTATTAGACTTGATAGCTCGTGTACCGAAATAGGAGTGGCTGTAGGTCCCTGTATGATCCGGACATCTAGCGAGGTGCCTCCGTGGCAAGTCCCGCGTCCGGAAATTCGGTTAGATCTGCACCGAGGTCCTAAGGTGAACACGGATGCCTCCGTTTACCGGAGGCAGTTCCACAGCATAGTTCACCAATTTCCGGACGCTGGCATTCTATTCACGGATGGTTCGAAGGTGGACGAGAAGGTGGGTTGTGCTTACGTTATTGATGGTGCAAATACCAAGATCTCTTTGCCTGAGGCCTGTAGTGTGTTTACTGCGGAGCTCGTTGCCATCTATGAAGCTCTGCAGTTTGCACTACAGGATGCTCGAATCCACTTTCTCGTGTGTACCGACTCTTTGAGTTCGTTGCAGTCAATTGCTACATGTTTCCCGCAACACCCCCTAGTGCAGCGAATCCACGACCTACTAGCCGGGCTGTGCCACGCTGACACTCGAATCACCTTTCTGTGGCTTCCAAGCCACATGGGAATTGTGGGAAATGAGTTAGCAGATCAAGCTGCAAAAGAGGCGGTATCACTACCACCTCGACCAATGGAGGTACCCGCTAGAGATATTCGCTCTCAGTTACGCCTACAAGTTCTGGCTTTTTGGGAGAGTCAGTGGCTAGCTGACCCACTGCCCAGTAAACTGAGAGCGATCAAGGGAACTACTCGCGTTTGGCGGAGCTCCTTCCGGGCCCGGAGAGAGTCCGTCATTTTGTGTAGGCTAAGGATAGGTCATACAAGATCCACCCACTCGTACCTAATGAGAAGGGAAGACCCCCCACTTTGTACCTGTGGAGCCGTTTTCACCGTGGCCCACATTTTCACCGAGTGTGTGGATCTTGCTGACTTACGAAGAAACCTTGGTTTGCAGACGACACTCAAACTTATATTAGCCGATGACGCGGTGGCTGCTGATCGCGTTATCCGCTTTATAAGTGAGAGTGGGTTAGGGCCAGCAATCTAAATTTTCCAGTGAACTTTGACTCAACGACTTGTTCGTTTTTGAATGATAATGTTTTTGTTTTTTCCGTAATTTTTATTTATGTTTATAATTTTTTTTTTTTTTTTTTTTTTTTTTTTTTATTTATTTAATTGTTTGTTTTTGTTTTGTTAATTTTTGGTCTTTTTAAATTTAGATGTCCACCTCAAAATTTTAAATTCAATTCAAAATTTGTATTCTTTAATCTGTGTTAAGAGGGGCAGATGACCTCGTAGTTCCGCCCCTTAAAACAACAATAACTAACTAACTAACTACTTGCGGAAAAGTCTACATTGGACAAACAAAACGGTCCATTGCCACTCGCATCAAAGAGCATCAAAGGAACATCCGTCTAAACCAACCTGACAAATCAGCTATAGCTGAACATGCCCTGTCTTCAGGGCACGATGTATGTTTCAAGGATGCTCATGCGCTTGCCCTTGTTAAGCACAACTGGTCTAGAATTATAAGGGAGGCAGTTGAAATTCGTAAAAATCCCAATAATTTTAACAGAGACACTGGTTATCAGCTAAGTGACACTTGGCTACCAGTTATTAAGGATCTAGGGAGATAGTTCCTCTCAGTCTCCCTGTTCTTCACATATTTAAAATTGTACATTTTCCCTCTAGGGCTCAGAGCCTGGATTTGATCTCCTTTGTTCGTCACTGGAGGTGTTTCCATCTGTTTTTTCGCCGTTGACTGTATGACGTTAGGTGTCGTTCAGCTAGTATTCCCTTTTGTCTATGTTTCCTTATATCCATCTAACCCTCCCACCTCCCCCCCCTCCTCATTCTTCGAGGAGTTTCTATATTTTCACACCGCCCCCTTTACCTTCTTGTTACTTACTACTCTGTCCGCCGTTGCACCATGGTCCATACAGTTATTTCTGGCAGCTGCTCTCTGGTGACGAACAGAGGAATTTATCTATATTTTTTGTAATCTCATTGATATACTTTCTTTGGCCACATTGTTTATTTCCATTGAAAAAGGAGGCAAGGTTTCTCCGAAACGTATGGTTTAAATTAAAAATACACACGGCATTAGCCCAAAAGCATGAATTATTTATATAATAATCCGGGCCGTGAAAGCCTTAATATGCAGATCTGTTACAATTCTTGATTAATGTTGAAAGATACGAAGATACGAAACCTTCATAGGGAGGTTATGGCTGCTTGAGCTCTTGGTTCTCGCAGAAAAGAGACACATGTGCGCTTCATAAAAAGGGAGGTAGCACGCAGTTTGCTACTCCTGTGGGGGTTCGGGTGGGGACACCAAGAGCCCGCTGATGAGCCAGCTTGGTGTCCTAGGTGAAACCCCACACAAGACACGGCACAAACCCAGAAAAATTGCTGAGCCTACTCTATTGTTTTACACTTTATTTTTTCTACCCAAATGAAGTACATTACACATCAGTTGTTACGTCCTCCTTCTCAACAGAATCTCCTTGTAACTTTATGCACTTTTGCCATCGATGTGTCAGTCTCTCCAGACCTTCCTGAAACCATTCTTTCGGAGTGCTGCGTACCTATGGCTTGACAGCTGTGTCCAGTTCTGCAAAATCCGCAGAACGGCGCCCATGCAATGGAAGCACAGGGACAGTCCACCGCCAAAGAAATGTGAACAGTGCCATGAGTTGGCAAGAGAATGGCGACAGTGTTCTGGGACACAAAGGGCATCATCCTCATTGACTGGCTGGAATTGGGGGCCACGATTAACAGTGCAGCAAATGTGGCATCACTTAAGCGCTTACGTCGTGCCATTCAAACTAAGCGGCCAGGAAAATGGGCTAAAGGTGTGCGTCTGCAACATGACAATGCCCGCCCCCACACTAGCCGAGAGACTATTGCTGCCATTGATCAAATGGGATTCACGGTGCTGGCACAGCCGCCATAGTCACCCGACTTGGCACCAAGTGATTATCACCTGTTCGAGAACATAGCTGGGCACAGCTGTCAAGGAATGGGTACGCAGCAGTCCAGAAGAATGGTTTCAGGAAGGTCTGGACAGACTGACACATCGATGGCAATAGTGCATAAAGTTACAAGGAGATAATAATATCGTATGGCCTCGGATGCCGGGTGCAAGCGTTGTTATTTACGCCCAGAGGGCAGCTTGCATGTCGAATTTTGTCGTTCCTTGGAACGCTCTGAAAGTCAAGGAGGTTAGATATCTAAGCTCCTTGACACTATAGTGCTTTCTAGTAGAGATTGGAGGAACTTTCTTTTTGCTGAAATCCCGAGATTAATATTGCCATTATGAACACGGCCTACTGAATTCAAATGGGTTCTTGAACATGCCAACAACATGAGATGCGTACCGTGATTTCTGTCGGCTTTCAAAAATCGCTTACCATGGCCCGGATCGAACCTGCAAGCTTGGGGTTGGTAGTCCGACACGATAACCACTCACCACCGTGGGAAGTGACATTTTAGATATTTAGTATCTTTAGATATAGTTAAAAAATCAGCCTTTTTATAAAATTTTAGTGAAAGACTTGCAACTTCATTTGTATTAACGACTATTTGCTGAAGAAGGTTACAATGTGCACTGTGCTCAAGAATAATAATTTATTGACATACGGTATTAATTTCCTAATTTATTAAACTTTGTCAAAATGACTCCTGGGCAGACGTGGTCATTTTAATGTCTTTACTATAAGGTGCGTTCTAAAAGTAACGAGCCGGAGGCATAATTACAGAAACCAGTACCTGTATGTTAGAAGTATTGGCCCTGGCTGTTGAGGCACTTGTCCCACTGTGACACGAGGCGGTGAATGGCTGTCTCTTAAAATTCCCTGGGCAGCGATGTGAACCAGTTCCGCACGTACAGCTGGACGTCGACGTCCGAGGTGAATCGTTGGCCCCGCAGAGCCCTTTTCAGGGGACCAAACATGGCGTAATCACAGAGAGAGAGGTCTGGACTGTATGGAGGGTGACCCAGAACCTCCCATTTGAGTTTCTACAGGAGTGCCGCGACTGAGTTGGCCGTATGAGGCCATGCATTGTCGTGGAGCTGAATGACCCCACGGGTGAGATTGTCTTGTCGTTTTGTTTTGATCACTTGGCGAAGGGTGGTCAAGGTTTGCGAGTAACGCTGGGCATTCACTGTTGTCCCGTGCGGCATGAAGTGTATCAGAAGGGGGCCATCTTGGTCAGAGAAGAACGTCAGCATTACCTTTCCTGCACTCGTGTTTATGGCCTTGCCTTTTTTGGGTGGTGGTGACCCTGGATGCTTCCACTGGAGGCTTTGTCGTTTGGATTCTGGTTCGAAGTGATGACACCATGACTCATCTCCAGCCACCACTCGTGCCAGGAACCCATTCCCTTCCCTCGCATAGCGCTGCAGATGACCAAGACAGTGGGCCATTCGACATGCTTCCTGGTGTGGTTAAAGACTGTGGGCCACTCATTGGGCACACACTTTGCGCAAGTGCAGTCGTTCCTTCATGATGGTGTGCACACTTCCGACGCTCAATCTGACCACGGTGGCTATGGCGTTCACTGTCACTCGGCGGTCCTGGATAATGAGTGCATCAACCAGCTGGACGTTGTCATCGGTAATTCAGGGGGGGGGGGGGTGCCCCAGACCGGCCATCATCGGCTAACGACACACATCCTTCCCTAAAGCTCTAGTGCCACGCATTGACCCTTGCAAGGGACATGCAGTGTTCGCCGTACACTTGTGACATTCGGCGATGAATGTCCGTTCCCCCTACTCTTTCACTGTCAGACCCCGAACAACACCTCTTCGCTCTTCGTTTGACGCCTCCATGTCACTGTTTGCAATGCGACTGGCTGCGTTGGACGATTGATGCATGCTGCTGCTCGCTTTGTATCGTCATGTGACGTGCACGCGTGCCCTCTAGTGACGGGCTGTGTCCTTCCACGCTCTGGTCGGAACCACACCTCGTTACACACGCCACGATTAGCTGATGTCGTCACCGGTTTGCGCATTCCTGCCTCCAGCTCGTTACTTTTTGAACGCACCTTATAACATTCTTTTAATACTGTTGTTTATATTCAAAATAGTTATTGATATACATTTAGTTAGATGGCCCTTCAATTTAAAAAAAATCAATTTACTGGCCCAAACCCGAGAAAGGTTGGCTACCTAGACGCTAAAACTGCTGACCACGGCACGAACATTATTATGACATCTTTGGAAGATATTGTTCCCCCTGGGATGTGACTTTCACCACCTTATTATAAAGGTCATTAGAAATAAGACAAGTTTCTTTTACCATTCCCATTTATTGGCCATGTAAATAACGATAGCAACGCTACCTCCCTAAGGATCCTCCCCTAATGATTTATCATGTTTTTCTCTCTTAAGTTACCAGCCCTGGGGCTGGTTTGCAGCAACTCGCCAATCATCTCTATTCTCTGCCAACCTCTTCAATTCGTGATATGATTTTTTGTTCGTGTCTGTCGTTATTTGTGTGATGTTTGCAAGTGGTGGTCTTCCTCTTGTATTTTTCCCTTCTAACATTCCTTCGATGACTCTTGCTAGCAGGCTATTATGTCCGAGAATATGTCCCAACATATTCGCTCTTCTTGTTTTCAGACTCTTCTTAAAGCTTCTACTTTCTCCTGCTCTTCATATGTTGTATCCAACTGATCTTAAGCATTCTTCTCCAGCACCAAGCCTTAAAAGCCATCAACTTCTTCTCTTCTGACTTCCCTATTGTGCAGGTCTCACTACCATACAAAGCCACACTCCACACGTACGTCTTCAACAGTCTTTTCCTTATTTATAGGTCTATACTTCTGGATGGCCGGCCCCGTGGTGTTGGGGTAGCACGCTTGCCTCTCACCCGGAGGCTCCGGGTTCGATCCCCGGGTCCGTCAGGAATTTTAAAACTGACGTGAGGGTTGGAACGGGGTGCACTCAGCCTCGCGAGGACAATTGAGTAGCTGTCTGACAGTGAGATAGCGCCCCGATCACGAATATCAAGATTAACGGTCGAGAGGACCCGACGCGCTGATCACGCGTCACCCCAATATCTGCAGGCCAAATGGCTGGGCAGCGGTCGCTTGGTCGGCCTTAGCTCGTCATGGGCTGTATAGTGCCAGGGGTTGACTTTTTTTTTAATACTTCTGGATGTGAAGAGATTCTTCTTTCTATGAAAGGCGTTCTTTGCCTGAATAATCCTACTCCGAATACTTCGTTTGCTGGTTCCATCATACGTTATCAAGCTTCCCAGATACTTATATTCCTTCACATGTTGTATTCTATCATTCTCGATATAAATTGCTGGTGCTCTTCTATGATCTTCCTATTTCCGACTGCATACGAGTGTTTTTGTTTTATTTTTATTCATCTTCATGTTAAATTCGTTTTTAAGGAAGTTATTTATTACAAAAAGTATCTGTTGAAGATCATCTTTATCTGTTGTTAAAGCAATGTCATCTGTGAATCGGAGCATGTCAATCTTTTCCCCATGTATATTTATTCGAACTTGAATCTCTTCTCATATCCTATTTATGGCGTCTTGGACATACAAATTAAATAAGTAAGAAAATAGAGGTATACTCAGCCTCGGGTGGTCCAAATGAGTAGAGGGGGTTCGATTCCCACCTCAGCCATCCTCGAAGTGGTTTTCCGTGGTTTCCCACGTCGTCTTCGGGTAAATGCCGGGATGGTACTGAGCCAGTATTTAGCTGAATACTTGAACCCTGATACGACAGCGAGACGTATTTTGATATTATTGATTGGCATTAATTTGGCTGCAGGCTGGAGGAGCTATTCACTCATCTTTCACTTAGGAGATAGATAGGTAATCCCGCCAGGCTCTTGATCACGTGGACAGGACATGCTCACTAACTTATTCCTGCAACTGTCTGATGCACATATAAAATGATAATCGACAGGGTTCGATTGTCAACCTCGATACAGGAGAGATGCATCATGGGTAGACTGCCAGCTGGAGCGTCTACGAGCAGTTCTGATATGACACACACTTGAGTTTTGTGACACACGCAGTGAACATGCTATCGCCTTAGTAAGAAAGTTTCGTTAATCACGCAGTCATACGAGTGTACTCTACTCGCGGCGCGGAGCGAACGGGCGGATTGCTACATAGCAATATGCGGTTGTTCGTACTTCTGGCGTGTTTGGCATAACCCAGAGAGTAGATATACGCGAGTGAGCTTAGTTATTGCATGGACTTGTCAGTACAAACTTCACGATGAGGAAATCTACTACATATATGGTTGAAATGCAGGAAAGCATTAGTATTATCAAGAACAATACGACTGGACTTTATTGTGAGAATATAGCTGCTGCGGCAATGTTGGGCTAAGCAGATCGTACAGGAATGTAATGCAGAGGCAGGATTGATCATTTGGAGTGACAACCTTATAAATACTACAATGAAGAAAAAGAAACGATGGGGAGCGTTCGTTCTGATCCAGTGGTTTTGAAGTACCGGAGAATGAAGAAACAACTCCAAATGAACGAAACTACTTTACTGATAACGTCGAGGGAGCCTTGTACAAGTAATATGTAGGAACTCCGTTTCGTAGACAGTGGTTTTCGAGTTAGGAGGAAGTTGGTTCGACGACTTACAGCTCCAGCCATGGACTACTCAGGAATGAGGGTTCAGTTCCTGAAGGGAATGTATATTCCTTTACTTTCTTCAATCTCAACCAGAACATCGTCCAAGGTAGCTGGAAAACTTTTCTTTCTTGTAGACAGTAGATTTTGTCACTTTTAGTTCGATACTTTTCACCAATATTTTATTAAATAGTATGAAATTCATTCGAAGACTAGATTTGGTTCTATTTATCATTTCTGTCGGAGAGTGTAATTTATTGTGTAGTTAACAGTAAACGTAATGCTATTTAGAGCATTACTTGTTGCTTTTTTTTTGAAAATTTTGGAAATAAAACCAAGCATTGAATTTTGTTGGGAAGATATCTGCAGCATAATTAGGACCAAGACGGCGATATCTTTGTATAAGAATAGCAATTAGGAAGAAGATGGCCACACACACGTGCACTTGAATTATTCCAAAAATACTTCAGTGATATTCTTCGTTTGGACTTATGACATTCTAGTAGAAATTCTTTCTTTTAGAAGTGATAGTTCATTTTCATCATTATTTTCCATGAGTATGGAATTATAGAAATCGTCCAGCGAGAACAATTGTGAATTGATTATCAAGGCATTTGTAGCCTACTTTCATATTTCTTTTGATTAGAGATTTTTTCTTTTTAACTGAAACTTTAGTTCGTTCAGTCTTTAGCTTGTGTTATTTTAACTCGTTTTTGGTAGGCTCTTGGCTAGATCATCGTTTGATTTAATGGTTTGCGTGTATATATTGATATGATAATAGACTCCTTTCCATGGTGTAAGTCTCACGTGTTTTCTTCTGAGTAGTTAAGCCATTTTTCGAGTTTGGATAGGCGAAACTGAACCGACTATTTTACTAGTGTCTATCTACGATTTTTATATATAAATTATTATGGAAATAATTATATATATATATATATATATATATATATATTGAACCCTTGCAAAGAAGCATATGAGACTCAGATTCGGGGCGTAACAGGTCATATTCGTAAGTTGCTGTCAGGGCGCTTCATTAACTTGCAGGGTAACATATAACAAAATAACATGCAGGAAAGAGTGAAGCCAGGGTTAAAACAACTGAATTTAATAACAAATCACCATATTTACACATAAACAATTAACAACAAAACTCCCAACTGACTCCCGCTTAATAAAAATGCCAAAAACTTAGGCGATATCTCAGGAGAGATTTATTACCTGGACCAAGTGTCCTTAAATAAAACGATACAAAAATGACCATATAAGTGCGTATGCCGTTCTACATGCACCACGATGTGTACTTTGAATGCCAACATTTACGTTAATCACAATATTCTTATCCATACAAGGTACAACAATCCGTTACACACATGGCGAACTCCCCAATTAATAATGGCTTAAAATTAGCCATCACAATGAACAGGTTTGCTGCATGAAAGCTTACAGGGTTCAGTCGGACAAGTAGGACTGCCTATCAAAATAAGTCACAGGCAAAACGGGCGGTTTGTGGAACTCTGCATGTCTGTCAACCCACGTGTCAATAACCTCGACCTCCCAGAACATGGGGTCGAACCTCGAAGAAATGTGCCCCAAAGCACAATAATACGTGTGTGTCAGAAAAACATATGGACAAGAATCAGCAGTCTCCCAAGAGCACTCTGTCTTTCCATCTAAAATACAACAGCAGCAAAAATATATAAGGGCGGTAGGACAACTACCCCCTCCTCACATAGAATCAACACACACTAGACACATCAACACACACTTAATCACACGTATGGGTTGTGACAGACCCTGAAATAAAAGACACAAATAATATCCACATGCTGGCGCCATCGTTCTATGCCGTGACTAGTCACCTGAAAAGGACTCAAGAAAAATCTATCAAAATTAGAACGAAGGTGTTCTACAATTACTTTTAAGTTGGTGCACTCGGCTACCCTAACATGAATAATAACCTGTTCAGCAAAATGTTTTACCATCAATTCCTCCCATTCCTATTTCAAATATTAACGTTAATAAAGCACCATTTATCGAATGTAACGGGTTCCGCAATTGCAAGGATAAAAATCACGCACGCACGCCGCGTACATTACACATGACTCAAGAAAAAAAATCAAAATATCAACAAACACATTGGCCACGCGCCAACGGACATTTAAACATATAGTGTCGGTACAAGAAAAACAGCTATAAAACAAGAAAGAAAAACATGACTATATACACAGTTCCCCGGCCAAATCTAACTACATAATTGAAATAATCCAATTTTAGTACATCACCGCTTCTGCATGTAGGACTAAGGACATCCTCCTCAACCCATTGCCCTATGGACAATTTAGCACTCCATAGTAGTCGTCTGCGTTGATTTCTTGAAGCTCATCCCAACTTCAAACCACGTGCTGATCATCTTGGTCTCGACTCCTTGGCAGAAAAGTTCAATGTTAAATATTTGCCTATCTATAATCGCTTGCAGGCTACTCAGTTCACCCACAATTGTCCTACTGCGATTAATAGCGAAGACTGGCCCTAATTATATCGCACATACGCACTATAAAAAAAACACACATACAATACACACAATTTATACATAAAATATACATCTCGAGTCCGCGCCACTGGCTCGTTAACAAGTTCAAAATCCTGGTTGCACCAGCAGTCGCTATCTCGTCCGGTATTTCCGTCCCGTCTTGGACTTCGGTTCTGGTAAGCGCTAATTAGGGTGATACGATACTTCCCCCTTAAAGTTGAACTCGTCGTCTTTAAAAGAATGTTACAATTTATCACGCGCTGGCGTGAAATATTTAGATCACACAATTTAGTTGATTTTAGAACAAAATGTATTATAGCTTTTAAAAATTCGATACTGCAAACGCTGCGATTTTAGCTCCCCAGAGCTCAGAAAATGAATTAGCTTCACTGATTTTAGAGCGTAAAAATCACATTTCGAACTGGCGTGGAGTATGCCTCTGAAGGCTCCACAAGAATAGTACTCCGATAAATTCGAGCGTCAAAATCACACTTCAAACTGGCGTGGAGTATGCCTCTGAAGGCTCCACAAGAATAGACTTAGATAAATTCGAGCGTCAAAAATCACACTTCGAACTGGCGTGGACTATGCCTCTGAAGGCTCCACACAATAAGACTTAGATTGGCGTCAGGCCAGACTATTTATGAGAAACTGACAAGGGCGGCGGAGTGGGGCGGAGTCGGATAAAAACTTCCAGAATTTTTGTCTCAGAAAGATGGGGCTAGTGTCATTCTTCTCCAAATAAATCCAACGTCTCAAATTACTCGAGCGGAGATTAATCCGTTCGGCGGTTCCTTAGATACACACTTCCGCGCGCTTTTTACTACTGACGCCGTCCACCTCGTGGTCACAGCTTGGTCTCTTGCGATTGGCTGATTCAATCGTAAGTTCGTTGAGAGGACCTCGTGATTCTTCCTTTATGTCTCCAATTTTGGTACAGTAGTTGCACAATTTGGCCTTGAACTCGACTAATTCTGGCCGTCCCCCAGGAATAGCTACCAACTCAGCTTCTGTTGCAATCATTACGAAATGCTGGCCTCCCTAATATCCAAGTCGACTTCCTTATGTGCTGCCTGGGCCGTAGTAATAATAATAATAAATATGAATACTTATTTATCGAAGATCAATAAGGGTTCAATATATATATATATATATATTGGAATAGTGAACTAAATTAACAGTTCAAACAAGTATAACAGAATTTGTCATAGACTTAAATGACGATAATTTATGGAAGTAGATAATACAATTTATCTAATAAATTGTTGCATCTTGTTTAGTGAAGTTGGGAAAGAGGTACTCTGTGACACTTCTATATTCGTCTACGATAAGGCATGATATTTTCAGAGTAATTACTGAAAGGTGTTAAGTTTAATTACGTTTGGGAAAAATGCTTGACAGCTCTGGAAAGCTGAATTGTTGTATTGCAATTTAATGAATACGAATTTATTGTGTTAATGAAGCGAATATTTGGCATCATTGGATGGTCAACTTTAATATTGTATAATGTACTCGAAGTCTTTTGTGAAGACATTAACGTAGTCATTTCGTTTTGTAAGAGTGAAATTAGCTTTTGAGCTATCACCAATTTGGATAGGAAGTTGTAGTAAACGTGAATTGGAATCACGAATGTTTCTCTTAAATGCCAGTTTTATTCAAGTAACCCTACGTTTTTATTCTTGCCTATTAAGATTTGGCGGATATGAATTGCTTATATCATGACACACATATTTAAGTGACACAGCCACTTCTCGAATAACTTTAATTAATTCATGCAATATAATACATTTGATATTTCAGTGATTTTAGCAAAAATATACTGCATTCATTGAAGCATCTGGATAGTTAATAAACTATTTTCATAACTTGTAACACTATTCGATTATCTTAATTGATTGTTGAATGCAACAAATTAAGAGAATTATAACCTTGAGATATACTTGTAAAATTAAATGGAAATGGGCAGCGATAATAACAAAAACCTAAGTAAGGATATAATCTGTATATAAAATGTAAGATATGTATAAATTTTTAATAAGGGTATAGCATCAGTGCATGATTTAATATTGTGTTTTTCTTGTAATTTGTTCAATGGATGAGATATTTAAACACTGCGATTTAGAGCAGTAAGATGGGGCCTTATTATAGGCGTTTATTGAAACTATTTTCGTCATTTGATCTAAAGAAGCTTTTCTTTATTTTTGTGTCTAGTTGACAGACATACACCATTTGCCATTTAATAAACTGAATTTAATTTTTTTTAAAATCTTTGAACGACTGGTGTTTTCTATTAGAAAAGGGAGTGCGTTAGGAGGACCAGTGGGTGGGTTTTCCTTGAGTTTGCTTAAACTTAACGCCCGAGATACTTTCCTTTTGTTTTAGAGTCTCTTGTTCGAGTTCTTTTAGAGCTTCGTTCCATTGTAATTTATACACCACTGGCATCTTCGTACCGCATTCTTTAATATCGACGTATCCTGATCCCTGGTTGATCCTAGTTGGTAGGTTTTTAGGGGTTATTTCAGCCGGGAACTTCCAGAATCTACGATCCAGCTTTTCCATCGGATTTCAACAGGTAAGACCACGTGGATTTCGGGTACAGTACCTACTGTAAGGCCACGGCCGCCTCCTTCCCTCTTCCTATCCCTTCCATCCCTTCCCATCCCTCATGAGGCCCCTGTTCGCTTTGCAGGTGAGGCCGCCTGGACGAAGTGCTGATCACACCTCCCCAGTTGTATCCATCCCGACCAGATGTTCCAAGCTCCAGGACACTGCCCATAGAGGCGGCAGTGGTGAATTCCCTCGCTGAGTCCGTGGGAACCACCAACCTAGAGGGTAAATTGACTAAATAAAAAAAAAAAGAAAATAGCGAGCATCATTGCCATAATAATAATAATATCGTATGTCCTCGGGTGCCTGGTGCAAGCTTTGTTAATTGACACCCAGAGGGTAGCTTGCATGTCAATTTCGTCGTTCCTATGAACGCTATGAAAGTCAAGGAGGTTAGATACGGTATCTAAACTCCTTGACACTACAGCGCTTTCAAGAGAGAATGGAGGAACTTTAGTTGGCGGAAAATCCCGAGATTAATATTGCCATTGAACACGGCCTACTGAATTCAAATGGGTTCTTTAACATGCCAACAACGTATGACATGAATGTCGTGATTTTTGTCGCCTTCAAAAATCACTTACCATGGTCAGGAGCGAACCTGCAATCTTGGGATTGGTAGTCCGACACTATAACCATTCACCCACCGTGGCAAGCATCATTGCCATACCACTTTTTTAATTTCAAACCCCTTGGAATAAAGTACAGGGATAGGAGGGTGATCTACAATCTATACAGAAACCAGACAGCAGTCATTCGAGTTGAAGGACATGAGATAGAAGCTGGTATTCAAAAAGGTGTAAGGCAAGGCTGCAACTCATCACCCATACTTTTCAATCTTTACATTGAACAAGCAATGAAGGAAATTGGAGAAAAATGTAAAGTGGGAGTGAAGATTCAAGGAGAAATAATTTCAACTCGGAGATTTGCCGATCACATAGTCATCTTGGCCGACACGCCTGAGGATTTGAATGAGTTTTTGAATAGTATGGACTCCGTCTTGAGGAAACAATTCATGATGAAAATTAATAAATGTAAAACAAAAATATTGGAATGCAGCCGAAATAAATCAGAAACCTCTATGGACATCAAATTGGCTAAAGGTAGTAGGAGAATTCTTTTACTTAGGAAGCAGAATAACCAGTGATGGACGAAGCAAAGAGGATATAAAAAGTAGGTTAGCTCAGGCAAGGAAAGCATTTCTACAGAAAAGGAATCTGTTGACATCGAAAATAGATTTAGGTATTAGGAAGTCACTTTTGAAGGCCTTTGCTTGGAGCGTGGCGCTCTATGGAAGTGAAACTTGGACTATTGGTGCAGCAGGAAAGAGGAGAATTGAAGCGTTAGAAATGTGGTGTTACAGGAGAATGATGAAGATCAGATGGGTAGATAGGGTTACAAACGAAGATGTATTGAGGCTAGTGGGAGAGGAGAGATGTTTCTGGCGACTGCTAATGAAGAGAAGAGATAGGTTGGTAGGACACAACTAATCCACCCAGGAATAGCAAGCTTAGTTATGGCAGGAAGGGTTGAAGACAAGAACTGTAGGGTAGACCAAGGTTAGAATATGTTAAACAGATTGCCTCGGAAGTAGTGTGTGGTAGCTATGTAGAGATGAAACGATTAGCTCTGGACAGGGAGGCATGGAGAACTGCATAAAACCAGTGAAAAGACTGACAATTCAAACAACAACAACCCCTTCCTGGTTATTGCCCTTCCATTCACATGTATAAGAACGTCTAAAAGCCTGTTTTGACTAAAGTGGCATGCATAAAACTACCTCGTGTCTTATTCTGGAGCAAAGCCATCCAAACGGTATCCTTCCCATGGTGTCTGGTTTCATAGAAAATTAAGTCAATAACAGCTGAAGTCACGGCCTACTGCGGGAAACACAGAAACCTGAACACAGAATTTCTGTTGCCATGGCAACGTAATATCAAGTGTATCCGAATTCTATGATAGACATTGAAGTATAATTCTCCGGTATTATCGACATCCTGATATAATTTGGGATAAAACGTTGCCAGTCTTAGACACAAGGTATTGATACGAATTCCCTGTAAACTTCATGTCGACATAAATGCTGGAGGAACTGACAGACGGACACGTTACTTAATGTATTGAGATTTATGTCATGAGATACAGAAAGTGCGACTGACACTAGTATAGACTACAATGAATTTAAGAGATACAGAGCATTGTAACAAAAGTTTGGTGCTTTTCAGTCGGTCAACATTTAGCATTTCACCAAACGTCATATAGATCACAACTACCATACACTGACAAGTTGGATTACCAATACTGCAACTAAATAGGTGTACATATTGTAAATAATTTCACCCGTATTTTCAAACATAGATTTTATAGCCTAAGTCTAATGGATCTGATGATGGTCGCTTGACGATCGAAACTGGTCATCCTATTGTTTTTTTTCAGGATTAGGGTATAACCCAACTCGTTTGGGTACATTCGTGTTGGCCGACTGAAAAGCACCAAACCTTTGTTTACTAAGGCAACACTTAAAAATGGCTTCAAACCCAATAATGCATTGTAACAATAAAACGTCTAAAAGGCAATGTCCAACTTTCCAATCCATTCAGGGGCAACCTGTGTCGCAAGTCCTTCAGGTAGGCTCGTCATTTGGATGGTCTGCCGAGCCAACCAATAGTCCTACTCACATTGGAAGGAAGGAGTTACAGCCCATTAAGGAGGATACATTCATACATATCCTGTTCGAATCCTTTTCAGTGTCTTCCATACACTTCGTGATGGTTCAATAAAGGCTAGTTTCTTCACGGGATCTATGAAGTTCTGATATTCCTTCGGCCGAACATCGTTCCACATTTATGACCACATGTTATTAACATTGCTATCTCCCAACTATGGATATTTTGCTGTTAAGATTGTGGATGTTTTGGGTTTAAAACGGCTGATCTTTAACGTAGGTACATTGGAGTACATCGAGCCGGGGAATATTGATTGTCTTTTCATATTCCCTCAGTGGGGGGTCTTACCTGCGCAGATCAGGTGGTGCAATACCAATTGGGGAATGGGGTGCAGAGCAGACGGGTGGTATTGATGTATTCTGTTACTGTCCTCATTGCAGAATTTAGTTAAACATCGATCTGACTATTAGGCCAGAATGGACCACAGTGTTTAGCGGCAGATATTTACATGTCCTAAAGAAGAACATCGTAACCTTATTGCTAGTTTTCACACTGATTCCGCAAGATGATGTTGTGTGACGTCTGTTTTGTTGTGTTGTATCAGAACTTGATGTTCACTCGTTGCTCCAGAGCATTGTGACACGAACTCTCACTTTGGTTGCATTCGACTGCCAGCAGAGGATTTACCCTGACGGCCACATACATTCCCCGTTGGTTGGCGCTACCTGACATGTCTCTGGATAGCCGTAATCTTGTGTTCGCACCTGGCCCATGTTTGGCATTGCACCATTCACGGAACTTTTTATACACTTTATGTACTATTGTACATGTATTTTCGTCCTTAGTAATTACTGTAATGGCTGTAACCTGGTGGCTAAGTCAGGAACTAAGCGTTGTTTGCATCCAGTGCCAGAACAATTTGTATCACTAAGGCGTCCCCTCATCTCATCTCCCCAAAGCTTGCCACGGTGGGTGAGTGGTTATCATGTCGGACTGCCAACCCCCCAAGCTTGCAGGTTCGCTCCTGGCCGTGATAAGTGATTTTTGAAAGGCGACAAAAATCACGATACGCATATCATACGATGTTGGCATGTTATAGAACCCATTTGAAATCAGTAGACTGTGTTCATATTGGCAAAATGAATCTCGGGATTTTCCGCCAACACAAAGTTTCTCATTTCTCCACTAGAAAGCGCTATAGTGACAAGGAGCTTAGATATCTAACCTCCTTGACTTTCCAAGGAAAGATAAAATTTGACATGTAGTTGTCACAGAGTGATTGCAGAGTAGTGGAGCGGCAGAGTAGCAGTAGTTCTCACGCCTCAGTTCTTGCCAGAGTAACGTCGTAACGCGCGCGAGCAGAATTCAGCCTCGCGGAGACATACTAGATGTCAAGTATCAGTAAGATTTAGTAGCGCTATTACAGACCTGCGTGCACTTCCAGCAGTAACCCCCGTGTGGGTGCGGGATAGAATACACCCACGGTATGCCCTGCCTGTCGTAGGAGGCGACTAATAGGGTCGACATGGCCGAATAACTTGCCAGTTTTTGATTTGTTCAGATCCCCTGTGGATGGGGAGGGCAGAATTCATCCACGGTATCCCCTGCCTGTCGTAAAAGGCGACTTAGAGGGGGCCTTATAAAGGTCGATTTTGGTTTTCTGGTCCCAGCTCTGGTTTGACCAATAGAAACAAACATGCATGCTGTTAGGGGAAGGGCCACCAGCTTGGCCATCTGGCCAGAAAGCCTAGACGGTATGCCCCATCCCGTCAGGTGGGTGCGCCATGTACCCTACAGTAGTATCCGCCTTACAACGAAGGTCCCTGCATGGCCGAATACTGGAGCTGAATAAATCCTGTGCATGCCGAGGGGGAAGTGCCTGTTCGAGGCACTGGGACCCCGGGCAATATCTGCTATGCCAGGTAGGTATTGCCTTGGCTGGGTGGCGCCCACAGTGATAGCCCCCGTTCGGAGTGGGCAGTATTCGGGGAGGATTTCGTCCGGGATGCGTAGTAAACGATCACGGACACCTGTACAGGGTGGCACCCTTAAAAAGCCGTCTCTGGAGTGTAGACCGAATCCCAAGGTGTATACGCCTTGGGATGAGGCATTTAATAAGAAGTTCCCTGTTGACAGGTCTCCTCGCTACCTGGTAGCTACCAGGACAGACGGGGGAGATTTTAAACAGGTAAAATCGATCCTATTTTCAGAGGAAATCGAGGGGAAATATCGCGACCTTAACGGGATTTCCAAGCTCCGGAACGGGCAGCTCCTGCTGCATACCGTTGACCGGCAGCAAACCGAAGCGTTGCTGGAATGCACGCATTTCGGCGAAATTCCCGTTAAGGTTGAGAAGCACGATACGCTAAATGAGGTCCGTGGAGTTATATTCCATCGCGACCTCATTTTAAACAGCGACGCGGAATTGATGCGGGATCTGGGGAAGCGAGGCGTCACCAGGATTAGGCGCATCACCCGGAAAATTGGAAATGATAGCGTCGATACTGGCGCTTTCATTCTTCATTTTGAGGGTGATGTAGTGCCTAGGCAGGTGAAGGTCACGTCGTACCATTGCGACGTTAGACCGTACATCCCTCCACCTATGCGCTGCTACAATTGCCAGAAATTCGGTCATGTTTCTGCCAGATGCACTGCCAAGGCGGTGTGTAGAGAGTGTGGCAAGGGGACACATGACGGTGTGGGGTGTACGCCTCCCCCGACGTGTCCTAACTGCCAAGGAAGTCACTCTCCGCGGTCGAAGCAGTGCCCTGAGTTCTGCAAGGAAGCAAAGATCCAAGAAATCAGAACATTGGATCGGCTTTCATATCACGACGCTCGAAAGAGATACCGTGATATGACTGCACCCGAATTTCCGGTATCTTTCGCGGCTAAGGTGACGCCACCTATCACCCCTGCCACTTTCGTTCCCCGTGCTGTACCCTCGACGACGAACTTCTCTGAGATCGTAAAGTCTCCCCTCGCTGTCCAAGCGAGACCTGTCAGCCCGAAGAAGGTTAAACAACCTTCTTCGGCCATTGTGAAAAAGGCGCCGGTTATACCATCTAAACCGGCGCAATCGGAGAAGAAGTCATCTTCCTCTCCGAAACGGTCGGAGAAGAAGTCTTCCCCTGCCAACGAGGCAAAGAAGACTTCTGCGACCGGGGCTGGATCGTCATCCAGCCCATCTGATAAGACAAAGATAGTGGAGAAGAGGGAGACGGTTCGTCGCCGTCTCTCTCGCCCTCCTGCTGACGGGGTGGCTACTGTCTCTGCTGGCCTTTCCGCTCCCACTACCACCAAGGGAGCGAAGCCTGCTGAAGCCAAGCCCGTCCGTATGGAGGAACTCCCCTATAGAAAAGAAAATAGATCGGCGGAGGAGAGGGGAGCGGTTCAGCGCCGTTTCTCTTCCTCTCCTAAAGGCAGGGCTGCTCACGTATCTGCTAGCCATCCCGCTCCCACCACTACCAGTGGAGCGGTGCCAGCAGGAGCGACCTTGTTTTATAAGGACCCGGCGTCTGTGGGGAAGGGACCATCTACTTCCCCAAACACACGTCGGCGCCGATCCAAGAAGAAGTCTCTTCGGGGCGTGTCGGGGACAGACACCCAGTCTTCGGACCGGGAGAAAGTCCCTCGACACCGCTCTCGCTCTTCCCCAAGGGCGAGACCCGTGAGGTCCGACGACGACCGTGCGCAACCCAAGAGAGCGCCCGCTCCATTTTCTTCGTCTTCGGACGGAGATGTGGAGATTGAGGTGTGCTCTCCTGCCCCATCATCTCCAACTAGAGATGGGGAAGGGTGGCAAACGGTCAAGCAAAAGTAGAAGACCCACTTCTACTTAAGTCCACACCATGGCACTATTACAATGGAACTGTAATAGCTATTCTGTTCATCTCGCTGAGTTACGACAATTAACATCTTCGTTTTCGGCAACCATTGTCTGTCTTCAGGAATCCAGGTTTCGTCCTGGGCATGAGACAACAATGCGTCACTTCAAACTCTTCTCTAAAGACCGGATGGACGGAGCTGTGGCCGCTGGTGGCGTCTGCACTCTCGTCCACTCTAGCCTCTTTAGTGAAGAGGTGCCGTTGCGTACTCAGCTAGAGGCAGTTGCAGTTCGTACTTCGTTGCCAGTAATGGCAACAGTATGTAACGTGTACATCCCACCTGATTCTCAGCCGGATTACGACCAGCTGGTGGATCTAGTCTCTCAGCTCCCCCCTCCTTTTCTCCTTCTGGGAGATGTTAATGCCCACAACACCATCTGGGGCTCCGCTACCACTAGCGGTAAAGGGAGAGATTTTGAGAGGCTGATCAGGCGGCTGGACCTGTGTCTGTTGAACACAGGGGAGCCTACGCACTTCTCTATTGCACACGGTACTTATTCAAGTATCGATATTACCCTGTGCAGTCGTGCGCTGGTTCCCCTGCTACAGTGGGGTGTACACGATGACCTTTGTAATAGTGACCATTTTCCAATTATCGTTACTCTTCCGAACCAGAGAGCCATCGAGTTACCAAGTCGATGGCTTCTCCGTCGGGCTGATTGGCCAACTTTCACGGCACGTGCGGTGTTTGCCGAAGATACCTTTGAGAGTGTCGACGATCATACCATTCACATAACGAATGGTATTTTGACTGCTGCTGAGGAAACAATACCTTCCTCATCCGGCAACTCACGCCGGAAGCTTGTCCCTTGGTGGACAGCCGAGATTGCAGCAGCCATTAAAGATCGTCGACGTGCTTTCAAATGCTATCGGAGGCAAAACACTATGGCCAACCTTATCACCTTCAGAAGGATGCGTGCTAGAGCCCGATATCTGATTCGGGAGAGTAAGAAAACGACGTGGGAAAAGTATGTGTCGTCCATGACGGCGCATACTCCTTCATCTCAAGTGTGGACTAAGCTTCGTCGGATCTCCGGACTCCCGACATCACTATCGATACCCGGAGTGTCCATCAATGGGGACATCATCACGGACCATCTCGCCATTGCCAACAGCATTGGCTCGCACTTCTCCGATGTATCCTGCTCCGGGAGTTACGATCCTACATTTCTGACTCTGAAGCGGGAGGCAGAGACTCACCCCTTGTCCTTTGCCACTGCTGCTTCGGAGTCCTATAATGTACCATTCTCTGAATGGGAACTGCGAAGTGCGCTTGCACTGTGCAGGGATACGGCTCCTGGACCGGATAACATACATAATCAAATGTTAAAACATCTGTGCGAATCCAGTATGAAAGAACTGTTGATCCTCTTCAATCGTATATGGATTGAAGGGGAGTTTCCATCTCAATGGCGAGAGGGGATCGTGATACCGATTCCTAAGGCTGGAAAGGATCCCAAGTTTGTAAGCAGCTATAGGCCCATTTGTTTGACAAATGGCCTATGTAAGCTGCTCGAAAAGATGGTGAACCGTCGACTGGTGTGGTTCTTGGAGGATAAAGGTCTCCTGTCTGAGTACCAATGTGGATTTCGCTCTCATAGGTCCACCACTGACCATCTGGTGCGACTTGAGAGCGCCATACAGGAGGCTTTTTTCCGGAAGCAGCACCTAGTCACGGTTTTCTTTGACCTCGAGAAAGCCTACGACACCACATGGCGCTACGGGATCCTTTCCACCCTTCACAAGTGGGGACTCCGTGGTAACTTACCGACTTTCATTGCGAATTTCATGTCCGTCCGACTCTTCCGTGTAAGGGTCGGTAGGACATTATCGCAGTACTATACCCAAGAAAATGGAGTTCCTCAGGGTTCAGTGCTGAGTGTCACCTTGTTCGCGATTGCCATTAATGGCATTGTTGCCGCCGCCGGGTCCGCGGTAGTTCCATCGCTGTATGTAGACGATTTAGCTCTGCATTACAGCTCTGGAAGTATGGCAGTCGTGGAACGGCAATTGCAGCTAGCCATCAACCGGGTCGACAGGTGGGCTCACGACCGGGGTTTTCGTTTTTCAGCAGCGAAAACCTCCGTCGTCCATTTTTGTCGGCTACGGAGGCTACATTTACACCCTGAACTACATCTCAGGGATGCTGCGTTGCCGGTGGTTGACACTTATCGCTTCCTGGGGCTCCATTTTGACAGCAAGTTAACGTGGCAGCACCATATACGGCAATTGAAAATGACATGTCTCAGGAAACTGAACATGCTCAGGTTTCTTAGTGGCACTACGTGGGGGGCTGACCGTGCGGTGCTGCTACGGTTCTACCAAGCCCTCGTCCTGTCCCGGCTAGACTATGGTTCTGCGGCATACGGTTCAGCAAGACCGGCAACCTTGAAAATGCTGGACAGTATCCACCATAGTGGCGTTAGGCTGGCTACCGGTGCCTTCCGGACCAGCCCGATACCCAGCCTACTCGCCGAATCGGGTGTTCCACCTTTAAATTATAGACGCCAACATATGCTGTTAGCATATGCTGCCAATGTGCGTCAAATGCCGCAACACCCGACCTATCAAGCTCTCTTCGGTACCCAAAACCACCAGGGGTACGCCAACCGGCCTCGTGCCACTCGGCCGGTTGGTATTAGACTTGATAGCTCGTGTACCGAAATAGGAGTGGCTGTAGGTCCCTGTATGATCCGGACATCTAGCGAGGTGCCTCCGTGGCAAGTCCCGCGTCCGGAAATTCGGTTAGATCTGCACCGAGGTCCTAAGGTGAACACGGATGCCTCCGTTTACCGGAGGCAGTTCCACAGCATAGTTCACCAATTTCCGGACGCTGGCATTCTATTCACGGATGGTTCGAAGGTGGACGAGAAGGTGGGTTGTGCTTACGTTATTGATGGTGCAAATACCAAGATCTCTTTGCCTGAGGCCTGTAGTGTGTTTACTGCGGAGCTCGTTGCCATCTATGAAGCTCTGCAGTTTGCACTACAGGATGCTCGAATCCACTTTCTCGTGTGTACCGACTCTTTGAGTTCGTTGCAGTCAATTGCTACATGTTTCCCGCAACACCCCCTAGTGCAGCGAATCCACGACCTACTAGCCGGGCTGTGCCACGCTGACACTCGAATCACCTTTCTGTGGCTTCCAAGCCACATGGGAATTGTGGGAAATGAGTTAGCAGATCAAGCTGCAAAAGAGGCGGTATCACTACCACCTCGACCAATGGAGGTACCCGCTAGAGATATTCGCTCTCAGTTACGCCTACAAGTTCTGGCTTTTTGGGAGAGTCAGTGGCTAGCTGACCCACTGCCCAGTAAACTGAGAGCGATCAAGGGAACTACTCGCGTTTGGCGGAGCTCCTTCCGGGCCCGGAGAGAGTCCGTCATTTTGTGTAGGCTAAGGATAGGTCATACAAGATCCACCCACTCGTACCTAATGAGAAGGGAAGACCCCCCACTTTGTACCTGTGGAGCCGTTTTCACCGTGGCCCACATTTTCACCGAGTGTGTGGATCTTGCTGACTTACGAAGAAACCTTGGTTTGCAGACGACACTCAAACTTATATTAGCCGATGACGCGGTGGCTGCTGATCGCGTTATCCGCTTTATAAGTGAGAGTGGGTTAGGGCCAGCAATCTAAATTTTCCAGTGAACTTTGACTCAACGACTTGTTCGTTTTTGAATGATAATGTTTTTGTTTTTTCCGTAATTTTTATTTATGTTTATAATTTTTTTTTTTTTTTTTTTTTTTTTTATTTATTTAATTGTTTGTTTTTGTTTTGTTAATTTTTGGTCTTTTTAAATTTAGATGTCCACCTCAAAATTTTAAATTCAATTCAAAATTTGTATTCTTTAATCTGTGTTAAGAGGGGCAGATGACCTCGTAGTTCCGCCCCTTAAAACAACAATAACTAACTAACTAACTAAACTTCCAGCAGTAACTTCGCATAATTTGTATATAGTGTATATATACTTCGACTGCCAAGGGCTTAATAAATCGGCAGTAGTCCAAGGGAATATCATCTTTTATTCCGGTAGTTCCGGGACTAGTCTATGAAACCTCAAGTTCCCTTATCTAGAAAACCGCTCGGCTAGTAGGGAAAATCGTCGGAGGAGCTGTCAACCTGCCAGAACGTCTCACAGGCCAGGTAGGTCACGACAGACCTAACTTTTGGTGTCAGAAGTGTAGGGTCCAGAGTTCGACGCACTGAACAGAGCAACTACGGAATAAAGAGAGAGATCGCGACATCGCAGAAGATTGTCCGATAAAGACCGCGACAACGCTGAAGATTGTCCGTCCGCGCATCCGCGTAAATCGTACCGAGTGACGCGCAACGCAGAAGAGAGAAGAAGAAGCCTACTAAGCAGAAGGAGCTGTGCAGTAGCGAGCCGTGCCGCCAGCAGAGGGGAGAACCGATAAGCCGAGCCGTGCCGCCAGCAGAGGGGAGAACCGATAAGCCGCAGTATCCAGTTAGCAGAGACAACAAAGAAGAAGAAATAGCCGCCAGGTAAGCTAACCTTATTACAATGGCAAGACAGACAAGTGCAGCTACCGGTGTCCAGGTAGAGGAGAGGTTAGCAGACGCAGATACGGTAAGTACAAGTGGGCCTTTTGTATCAGTAACCGAAGGACATCGCCTGATAGGTCGGGAGTTCGATGGAACACAGCCCGACAGATTACGTGTGTTTGTGGCTAATGTAGACGCTGCTGTTCGCATGATAAAAGATGACGATCAAGAGTTATTTTTTAAGTATATCCTGACCAAAATTACGGGCAAGGCCCGAGATAAGTTGTTAGTCAGAAGAGACATAAATCATTGGGAGGCTGCCAAGCAGGCATTAGGAGAATACTACGGATTTCAGGGCACATTAGACTTATATATTTGCCAGATGTTTCAAACAGCGCAGGATCCGAGGGAAACAGTGGCGACATGGGCGCATAAAGTAGAGACTCTATCAGCTGCGTTCAGGGAAGCAGTCCTCGATGGAGAAAGCTGGGAGGACAGGGAAGCTCAGTTAAGAATCACAAGAAAAATATGCGTAGCTAGCTTCATACAGGGGTTAAGTAACCCACGAATCCAAGCTAGGGTCCAGGGCCACGGGGCCATTACTTTCGAGAAAGCTGTAGCCACTGCAAGGCAAGAAGAGGCGGTAATACTCTCAAGGAAGGCACGAGAAGGGTTGCATACGAAACATTGCTCAGGGGTAAGAGCAGGTAAACCCGATCAGGAAAGGAAGGCACCACCAAGGTGGCATACTAAGCCAACACAAGCAAGTGTTAGGGTGGTCTGTTACAACTGTAACAGGGAAGGCCACATCGCACGGGAGTGCAAGGAGGCACGAACCCGAGGTGCACGCACCGCGTTAGGTAGTACACCCAATGTACAGACAGGGGGCACACCAAGTAAGATCATATGTAGATATTGCAAAAAACCGGGACACATAGAGCGCGATTGCCGAAAGAAGCAGAGAGATAAGGAAGCCGTGGCGCCGGAAGCCGTGCGCATGGTAAGGGGGAAGTCTCACATGGAATCGGACAGGAGTAGAACCTGTTACCGTTGTGGGAAGAAAGGGCACGTACAAAATGACTGCCGACAGACAGCCCGGGTACCACAAGTAGAAGTGGACCGGCGGAAGTGTTATAAATGTGGCCAGCAGGGTCACCTAAAACGAAATTGTCCGGAGGCCAAGAAAGGCCAGGGCCAGAGTAGGCGCACGAGAGGCAAGGCCATGAAAGGCCGACGACAGTGCGATATTTGTGACCGATGGTCACATGAGACCAAGGACTGTTGGTTCAAGAGTGGGAAAGGTACTAAGAGAAATATCACTCAGACAGGGGCGACAAACTGGAACGGGTCCATAACGCAGGGACAGCTATGGAATCCCGTAATTTAAGGAGTCCCAAGGCACGTGACATGGAGGGCACTATATTAATGCATTGTGGGGGGCCTCTGAGGTTTTTAATTGACACTGGCTCCGATGTCAGCCTAGTGAAGAGGCAATCAGTGCCTAAAACAATTACAATCAGTAGAGGCACCACGATCGAATTAACGGGTGTAAGCGAGGGAACGATTTACACCCAAGGGACCGTTCAGTTTGTTATTGGAGGTACTAAACACACAGTGCATGTGGTGGGCAGTGATTTCCAACTAAGCCAGGATGGTATAATAGGGAGAGACATCCTAGCTGACAGCGTGATCGACTACCGGGAGGGTCATGTTACGATCCACGGTAAAAGATACCCGCTGGGAGCGAGGGAGGCGAAGATAATCAGCCTCGAGCCTTGAACCCAGAAGGTAGTAGTTATTGAAGTCGATAAGAATCTACCAGTGGGAATTATTGAGAGGGCCGAGGTGGCACCAGGGGTTTACCTCGCAGAGTGTCTAACTAGGTCAGAGCACAACGAGGCAGTAGTCAGCATGATGAATACTACTGAGGAAGAAGTGACCCTGTACTGCCCCCGAGTGCGAATGCAGGAGGTGGATGACACCTGCCTGGCAGGAGTACGCAAGGTACAGCAAGGCAGTAGGGCAGAAATCGGAGAACGGGCTACTTAGAAGCCCAGATCACGCCGAGTGATAGACTGCTTGCGAGTAGACCATCTCACGCAGGTAGATAAGGAAGGTATATACGCCATCTGTGCGGAATACAATGACATCTTCCACCTTGAGGGAGATAAGCTCACATGCACGGAAGTTATACGTCACGAGATCCCAACGCCCCGGGATCAACCCCCGATTAATGTGCGGCCGTATAGGCTGCCGGAGGCACAAAAGGGAGAAATACAAGCGCAGATAGATAAGATGCTAGGTGATGAAATTATTGTACCTAGTACATCCCCTTGGAATGCACCATTGTTGTTAGTACCGAAGAAAATGGATGCGTCAGGTAAGCAAAAGTGGAGAGTTGTGATTGACTTCCGAAAATTGAACGAAGTAACGATAGGGGTTAGTTATCCCCTCCCACTCATCTCTGAGCTATTAGATGCTCTAGGTAAGGCCAGGTATTTCAGTACACTTGACCTTTGCAGCGGTTATTATCAGGTGTTATTAAAACCTGAAGACAGGCCCAAGACAGCTTTTTCAGCATTAGGGCGCAAGTATGAATTTGCAAAGATGCCCATGGGGTTGAAAGATGCGCCAGCCACATTCACAAGGCTGATGAATACAGTGCTTACCGGATTGACAGGTATTCAGTGTCTGTGCTATCTAGATGATATAATAGTGTATGGTAGCTCAATAGAGGAGCACAATGCTAAGTTAAGAGATGTTTTCCAAAGGCTGAGAGAAAATACGTTGAAGCTCCAGCCAGATAAGTGTGAGTTTCTGAGGACTGAAGTGACATTCTTAGGACATGTAATTACTGAAGGGGGAGTCTTACCAGACTCACGAAAGGTGCAGGCCGTGAAGGATTTTCCGAGGCCTACCACGAGCCGCCAGATTAAACAATTCTGTGGGCTCAGTGGGTATTTTAGGAAATTTATACCCAATTATAGTAAGATCGCGAAGCCACTATATGAATTAGTGAAGAAGGAAGTTCCCTTCGTGTGGGGAGATGCACAGGAACAAGCGTTCGAAACGCTAAAGCAAAAACTCATTGAAGAACCTATTCTGCAGTACCCAGATTTTGAAAAGCCATTCGTTCTTACCACAGATGCTAGCATCGAAGCAGTGGGGGCCGTATTGTCACAAGGGCCCGTGGGTAAAGATCTCCCCGTAGCATACGCAAGCTGGACGCTTAATAAGGCAGAAAGAAATTACAGCGTCACAGAAAAGGAGTTATTAGGCATTGTTTGGGGTGTAAAGTCTTTCAGGCCGTATTTGTTCGGACGGCATTTCACAGTGGTGACAGATCACAAGCCGCTGAAGTGGGTATTCAATGTCCAGGACCCGTCGTCACGCCTGCTAAAGTTCCGATTGAAATTGGCAGAGTATGATTTTGAAATCATTTACAAGCAGGGCAAGCAGAACTGCAATGCTGATGCCCTTAGCAGGAATCCCACTGATACACAGTGTCAAGCGCGAGTGATTAACTCGGCTGGGCACGAGTTACGGCAGGGGGCGGCCGTGGCCACTCATATGGAAACTCGTAGGAGGGTAGCAACAACTTCAAAACCCGAGGACGCTACGGTAGAGGGTATTGAAGCAGACGGTAGTGAGGTCTCCGAGGACGCTAACGCAGAGGAGTCCACGCCCGAAGACAGCTTACCCGAGGTAACCGAGTTGCAGGAGGCTGAGAAATTGGCCATCCAGAAGGAGTGTCATGATTCCTTGGTTGGAGGACACCAGGGAATAGCCCACACGTACGCCAGGGTATGTGAACGATTACAGTGGAAGGGAATGAAAGGTGACATTGAGCGTTATATACGCTCGTGTCCTTCATGCCAAAAGAATAAGGGGACTAGACCAGACGTCAGAGCGCCAGTGGTAATTACGGACACCCCTAGCACGGTCTTTGAGAAGGTATCTCTGGATGTGGTGGGTCCACTTCCGGTGACAGAGCTTGGCAATAAGTATATTTTGACATGCCAGGACCAACTGTCGAAGTACTTGGTAGCTAGTGCCATGCCGAATCAGGAGGCTGAAACAGTGGCACGGACGCTAATTAATAATGTTATAAGCATTTACGGGATACCGGGGCAGATTCTCACTGACCAGGGTAGTAACTTCATGAGCGAAGTTTTCAAGGCACTTTGCAAGAAACTGCGAATTAGGAAAACAAACACAAGTGCTTTCAGACCGCAATCCAACGGTAGCGTAGAGAGATCTCACGAGGTACTAGCAGAGTACCTGAGGCATTATGTTTGCTCAAGTGAACAAAATGACTGGGATAAGTATCTGCCCACAGCGAGCTTTGTATATAATACCACCAAGAGTACTAGCACAGGGTTCACACCCTATGAGCTTATTTTTGGAAAGAAGGCGAATATACCAGGTGTATTGCAAAAGCCACCTGAGGTGGATTATAACGAACATAAGAATGTGGTAGAGGAGCTGACGTCACAGCTCAGGAGGAATCATGAAGCCGCTAGGAGGACGCTAGTTGAGCGTAAAGAACTGGAAAAGGCTAATTACGATAAAAAGCAGAACGAAGTCACATTTCGAATTGGTGACAAGGTACTCTTGCGTAATGATGCATTGCGAAGAGGACGATCTAAAAAGCTGAGTCCGCCATTTGTAGGGCCTTATGAGGTCGTCGACGTTTCAGGGGTAAATTGTACCCTACTGCTTAGTAAGAAAGGCAGAAGAGTCAAGGTGCATAAGGATCGGTTGAAAATGTACTTGTAAAAAGACTCCAACGGGTTTAGAACCCGGCTGGGTGCAGAAGCAGCACAGAACGGATTAAGGGGTAAAGATGTATAACGGTTAGCAGATACAGCGACAGCTAAGGGTAACACAGCTGTAAGAGATTGTGTGCGCATGGAGTCAATGTAGTTTATCAGTAGGCACACAATAATATTTGAACAGCGGACAACTGAGGCGAGCAGCCTAGATAATGCACCGGGTGACAGGAGTTATGTAAGGCGAAATACAGGGATGTCCATAGTGGCCCCGGAGCGGCCATCCTGAGGAAGTTAAACCCCCGTGTGGGTGGCGGGAACCATTGGAACGTTTAGACACGTGATCATTGGTGTTAGAATACCCCCAACAGTGAGCCTGCTGTGTCGTAAGAGGCGACAGAAAAGAGGCGTAGCCTGATGACCTCGATGACCTACTGGTCAGGCAGGCGCGAATCCCGGTGAGTAGCTCTATGTAATCGAGCCATGTGTTGCGAATGGCAACCCAAGAAGGCGAAGGTTTGCCGTTCACAGTAAATGGAAGCCAAGCAATGGCATAAGGGTGAATCAGGGACACCTGTGTTATAGGTACAAATTATTAAGGGACACATACGTGTGTATAGCAAGTAGAGAAGAAGTGCTCTAAGAAGCACATTTTAAGAAAGCGAAAAGTCAGAACCTCAAATTTCGGCCACGACGAAGTTACACACCCCTTCGTCTCAATGGCAACTAGGTCATAGCGACAGCTGCTGGTAGGGTTCTTTAATACCCCGCCAAGCTACGGAAAACAAAATTGGGCCGTATTAGAAATTTTAACAGTCAGACGAACAGAGGTTCGACGGGTGGCACTGAGGTGCTCGTAAGTAAAGGGTTGCACGATGGCGAGCGTGTAGCCTATATGTGACTCGTCACCCCTAGGGTAGTCGCGGATACGCACCCGTTAGGACAGGGGTAGGGAAAACCGGAGTTTAGCTTAGATGAAATGAAACAGAAACCGAGCCATGAAAGGCACATTTTGAGAGCATTCAGTAAAATGCAAACGGCATTAGTGTAGCCATCCCCGAGGTGGGATGTGAAACCGAGTCTCTATCCCCCGTGTGGGTGCGGGTTAGAATACACCCACGGTATGCCCTGCCTGTCGTAGGAGGCGACTAATAGGGCCGACATGGCCGAATAACTTGCCAGTTTTGATTTGTTCAGACCCCCTGTGGATGGGGAGGGCAGAATTCATCCACGGTATCCCCTGCCTGTCGTAAAAGGCGACTTAGAGGGGGCCTTATAAAGGTCAATTTTGGTTTTCTGGTCCCAGCTCTGGTTTGACCAATAGAAATAAACATGCGTGCTGTTAGGGGAAGGGCCACCAGCTTGGCCATCTGGCCAGAAAGCCTAGACGGTATGCCCCATCCCGTCAGGTGGGTGCGCCATGTACCCTACAGTAGTATCCGCCTTACAACGAAGGTCCCTGCATGGCCGAATACTGGAGCTGAATAAATCCTGTGCATGCCGAGGGGGAAGTGCCTGTTTGAGGCACTGGGACCCCGGGCAATATCTGCTATGCCAGGTAGGTATTGCCTTGGCTGGGTGGCGCCCACAGTGATAGCCCCCGTTCGGAGTGGGCAGTATTCGGGGAGGATTTCGTCCGGGATGCCATCAAAGCGATCACGGACACCTGTACAGGGTGGCACCCTTAAAAAGCCGTCTCTTGAGTGTCGAGCTAATCCCAAGGTGTATACGCCTTGGGATGAAGCCTTTAATAGAAGATTCCCCGCTGATAGGTCTCCTCGCTACCTGGTAGCTACGAGGACTGACGGGGGTGATTTTAAACTAGTAAAATCAATAATTTTTTCTGAGGAAATCGAGGGGAAATTTGGGGACCTAAGCGGGATTTCCAAGCTCCGGAACGGTCAGCTGCTGCTGCACACCGTTGATCGGAAGCAAACCGAAGCGTTGCTGGAATGCACGCAATTCGGCGAAATTCCCGTTAAGGTCTCAAAACACGAAACGCTGAATGAGGTCCGAGGAGTTATTTTCCATCGTGACCTCATTTTAAATAGCGATGCGGAATTGTTGCGGGATCTGGGGAAGAGAGGCGTCACCAAGATTAGGCGCATCACCCGAAAGATTGGGGAGAACAGTGTCGATACCGGCGCTTTTATTCTCCATTTTGAGGGTGATGTAGTACCTAAGCAGGTGAAGGTCACATCGTACCACTGCGATGTTCGACCGTACATCCCTCCACCTATGCGCTGCTATCAATGCCAGAGATTCGGGCATGTTTCCGCCAGGTGCACTGCCAAGGCCGTGTGTAGAGAGTGTGGCAAGGGGACACATGAGGGTGAGAGGTGTACGCCTCCCCCGATTTGTCCTAACTGCCAAGGAAGCCACTCTCCACGATCGAAGCAGTGCCCTGAGTTCTGTAAGGAAGCAAAAATTCAAGAAATAAGAACTCTTGATAGGCTTTCATATCACGACGCTCGCAAGAGGTACCGTGATATGAATGCCCCCGAATTTCGGGTATCGTTTGCAGCTGCAACGACGCCCTCATTCACCCCTGCCGCATCTTTACCGAGTGTAGTACCCTCGACGCCCGTATTATCAGCTGTATTAAAATCACCCCTCGCTGTACCAGCGAAAAATGTCAGCCCGAAGGAGGTACAACAACCTTCTTCGGCCCAGCAAAAGAAGGCGCCGGTTATACCATCTAAACCGGCGCAATCGGAGAAGAAGTCCTCTTCTTCTCCGAAACGGTCGGCGAACAAGTCTTCCCCAGCTAAAGGGGGAAAGAAGACTTTGCCGACCGGGGCTGGTCCTTCTTCCAGCCCACCTAATACGAAAAATATAGGGGAGAAGAGGGAGACGGTTCGCCGCCGTCTCTCTCGCCCTCCTGCTGACGGGGTGGCTACTGTCTCTGCTGGCCTTTCCGCTCCCATTACCACCAAGGGAGCGAAGCCTGCTGAAGCCAAGCCCGTACGTATGGAGGAACTCCCCTATAGTAAAGAAAATAGATCGGCGGAGGAGAGGGGAACGGTTCAGCGCCGTTTCTCTTCCTCTCCTAAAGGCAGGGCTGCTCACGTATCTGCTGACCATCCCGCTCCCACCACTACCAGTGGAGCGGTGCCAGCAGGAGCGACCTTGTTTTATAAGGACCCGGCGTCTGTGGGGAAGGGACCATCTACTTCCCCAAACACGCGTCGGCGCCGATCCAAGAAGAAATCTCTTCGGGGCGTGTCGGGGACAGACACCCAGTCTTCCGACCGGGAGAAAGTCCCTCGACACCGCTCTCGCTCTTCCCCAAGAGCGAGACTCGTGAGGTCCGACGACGACCGCGCGCAAACCAAGAGAGCGCCCGCTCCATTTTCTTCGTCTTCGGACGGAGATGTGGAGATTGAGGTGTGCTCTCCTGCCCCATCATCTCCAACTAGAGCTGGGGAAGGGTGGCAAACGGTCAAGCATAAGTAGAAGACCCATTTCTACTTAAGTCCACACCATGGCACTATTACAATGGAACTGTAATAGCTATTCTGTTCATCTCGCTGAGTTACGACAATTAATATCTTCGTTTTTCGGCAACCATTGTCTGTCTTCAGGAATCCAGGTTTCGTCCTGGACATGAGACAACAATGCGTCACTTCAAACTCTTCTCTAAAGACCGGGTGGACGGAGCTGTGGCCGCTGGTGGCGTCTGCACTCTCGTCCACTCTAGCCTCTTTAGTGAAGAGGTGCCGTTGCGTACTCAGCTAGAGGCAGTTGCAGTTCGTACTTCGTTGCCAGTAATGGCAACAGTATGTAACGTGTACTTCCCGCCTGATTCTCAGCCGGATTACGACCAGCTGGTGGATCTAGTCTCTCAGCTCCCCCCTCCTTTTCTCCTTCTGGGAGATGTTAATGCCCACAACACCATCTGGGGCTCCGCTACCACTAGCGGTAAAGGGAGAGATTTTGAGAGGCTGATCAGGCGGCTGGACCTGTGTCTGTTGAACACAGGGGAACCTACGCACTTCTCTATTGCGCACGGTACTTATTCAAGTATCGATATTACCCTGTGCAGTCGTGCGCTGGTTCCCCTGCTACAGTGGGGTGTACACGATGACCTTTGTAATAGTGACCATTTTCCAATTATCGTTACTCTTCCGAACCAGAGAGGCATCGAGTTACCAAGTCGATGGCTTCTCCGTCGGGCTGATTGGCCAACTTTCACGGCACGTGCGGTGTTTGCCGAAGATACCTTTGAGAGTGTCGACGATCATACCATTCACATAACGAATGGTATTTTGACTGCTGCTGAGGAAACAATACCTTCCTCATCCGGCAACTCACGCCGGAAGCTCGTCCCTTGGTGGACAGCCGAGATTGCAGCAGCCATTAAAGATCGTCGACGTGCTTTCAAATGCTATCGGAGGCAAAACACTATGGCCAACCTTATCACCTTCAGAAGGATGCGTGCTAGAGCCCGATATCTGATTCGGGAGAGTAAGAAAACGACGTGGGAAAAGTATGTGTCGTCCATGACGGCGCATACTCCTTCATCTCAAGTGTGGACTAAGCTTCGTCGGATCTCCGGACTCCCGACATCACTATCGATACCCGGAGTGTCCATCAATGGGGACATCATCACGGACCATCTCGCCATTGCCAACAGCATTGGCTCGCACTTCTCCGATGTATCCTGCTCCGGGAGTTACGATCCTACATTTCTGACTCTGAAGCGGGAGGCAGAGACTCACCCCTTGTCCTTTGCCACTGCTGCTTCGGAGTCCTATAATGTACCATTCTCTGAATGGGAACTTCGCAGTGCGCTTGCACTGTGCAGGGATACGGCTCCTGGACCGGATAACATACATAATCAAATGTTAAAACATCTGTGCGAATCCAGTATGAAAGAACTGTTGATCCTCTTCAATCGTATATGGATTGAAGGGGAGTTTCCATCTCAATGGCGAGAGGGGATCGTGATACCGATTCCTAAGGCTGGAAAGGATCCCAAGTTTGTAAGCAGCTATAGGCCCATTTGTTTGACAAATGGCCTATGTAAGCTGCTCGAAAAGATGGTGAACCGTCGACTGGTGTGGTTCTTGGAGGATAAAGGTCTCCTGTCTGAGTACCAATGTGGATTTCGCTCTCATAGGTCCACCACTGACCATCTGGTGCGACTTGAGAGCGCCATACAGGAGGCTTTTTTCCGGAAGCAGCACCTAGTCACGGTTTTCTTTGACCTCGAGAAAGCCTACGACACCACATGGCGCTACGGGATCCTTTCCACCCTTCACAAGTGGGGACTCCGTGGTAACTTACCGACTTTCATTGCGAATTTCATGTCCGTCCGACTCTTCCGTGTAAGGGTCGGTAGGACATTATCGCAGTACTATACCCAAGAAAATGGAGTTCCTCAGGGTTCAGTGCTGAGTGTCACCTTGTTCGCGATTGCCATTAATGGCATTGTTGCCGCCGCCGGGTCCGCGGTAGTTCCATCGCTGTATGTAGACGATTTAGCTCTGCATTACAGCTCTGGAAGTATGGCAGTCGTTGAACGGCAATTGCAGCTAGCCATCAACCGGGTCGACAGGTGGGCTCACGACCGGGGTTTTCGTTTTTCAGCAGCGAAAACCTCCGTCGTCCATTTTTGTCGGCTACGGAGGCTACATTTACACCCTGAACTACATCTCAGGGATGCTGCGTTGCCGGTGGTTGACACTTATCGCTTCCTGGGGCTCCATTTTGACAGCAAGTTAACGTGGCAGCACCATATACGGCAATTGAAAATGACATGTCTCAGGAAACTGAACATGCTCAGGTTTCTTAGTGGCACTACGTGGGGGGCTGACCGTGCGGTGCTGCTACGGTTCTACCAAGCCCTCGTCCTGTCCCGGCTAGACTATGGTTCTGCGGCATACGGTTCAGCAAGGCCGGCAACCTTGAAAATGCTGGACAGTATCCACCATAGTGGCGTTAGACTGGCTACCGGTGCCTTCCGGACCAGCCCGATACCCAGCCTACTCGTCGAATCGGGTGTTCCACCTTTAAATTATAGACGCCAACATATGCTGTTAGCATATGCTGCCAATGTGCGTCAAATGCCGCAACACCCGACCTATCAAGCTCTCTTCGGTACCCAAAACCACCAGGGGTACGCCAACCGGCCTCGTGCCACTCGGCCGGTTGGTATTAGACTTGATAGCTCATGTACCGAAATAGGAGTGGCTGTAGGTCCCTGTATGATCCGGACATCTAGCGAGGTGCCTCCGTGGCAAGTCCCGCGTCCGGAAATTCGGTTAGATCTGCACCGAGGTCCTAAGGTGAACACGGATGCCTCCGTTTACCGGAGGCAGTTCCACAGCATAGTTCACCAATTTCCGGACGCTGGCATTCTATACACGGATGGTTCGAAGGTGGACGAGAAGGTGGGTTGTGCTTACGTTATTGACGGTGCAAATACCAAGATCTCTTTGCCTGAGGCCTGTAGTGTGTTTACTGCGGAGCTCGTTGCCATCTATGAAGCTCTGCAGTTTGCACTACAGGATGCACGAATCCACTTTCTCGTGTGTACCGACTCTTTGAGTTCGTTGCAGTCAATTGCTACATGTTTCCCGCAACACCCCCTAGTGCAGCGAATCCACGACCTACTAGCCGGGCTGTGCCACGCTGACACTCGAATCACCTTTCTGTGGCTTCCAAGCCACATGGGAATTGCGGGAAATGAGTTAGCGGATCAAGCTGCAAAAGAGGCGGTATCACTACCACCTCGACCAATGGAGGTACCCGCTAGAGATATTCGCTCTCAGTTACGCCTACAAGTTCTGGCTTTTTGGGAGAGTCAGTGGCTAGCTGACCCACTGCCCAGTAAACTGAGAGCGATCAAGGGAACTACTCGCGTTTGGCGGAGCTCCTTCCGGGCCCGGAGAGAGTCCGTCATTTTGTGTAGGCTAAGGATAGGTCATACAAGATCCACCCACTCGTACCTAATGAGAAGGGAAGACCCCCCACTTTGTACCTGTGGAGCCGTTTTCACCGTGGCCCACATTTTCACCGAGTGTGTGGATCTTGCTGACTTACGAAGAAACCTTGGTTTGCAGACGACACTCAAACTTATATTAGCCGATGACGCGGTGGCCGCTGATCGCGTTATCCGCTTTATAAGTGAGAGTGGGTTAGGGCCAGCAATCTAAATTTTCCAGTGAACTTTGACTCAACGACTTGTTCGTTTTTGAATGATAATGTATTGTTTTTTCCGTAATTTTTGTTTATGTTTATATTTTTATTTATTTAATTGTTTGTTTTTGTTTTATTAATTTTTGGTCTTTTTAAATTTAGATGTCCACCTCAAAATTTTAAATTCAATTCAAAATTTGTATTCTTTAATCTGTGTTAAGAGGGGCAGATGACCTCGTAGTTCCGCCCCTTAAAACAACAATAACTAACTAACTAACTAACGAGTCTCTATGTAACAGAACTCGAAGTTAAGGGAGCAAGTTTTTGAACTTAGTGTATGACACTGCTGATAGTTTTGTAGCCGCATGCCTAAGCCAGGATGCGAAGCAAAGTCTTTTGAGACTTTAGATGTTGAAGTAGATGACAATTTTGGTGGAAAATCAGTAAAATAGGTAACGAATAACCTGTCTTTACCTTGCAGGTAAGGCAGAAGGCAATGGCACGAATGCTAGAATGGTTCTACACCATGGTGGCGGTGGTAACAGTGACGTCATCACCCCACGGCTTAACCGGAGAAGTACTAGATGTACAAGTGACACCATACGAGAATACACCTGGAGTATACTTTGACAACCAGGGTGAGATACAGTTGTATAATATGGAATGGACATTAGTTACCTATGTGAATTTGAATCAGCTAGGTGATGTATTTTCAAATATCAGGGAGCATATACACTGGACACAATTGGCATGTATATTGTTAGAGCAGAAAACAAATTTGACATGTCAGCATGACGTTAAGATGTTAAGTAATCATTTGCAACGAATTAAGGAATCTAAGGAAACGATAGCCAAAATCACCAGACCAAGTGGGGAGACAGATAATACCAGACCGAAAAGGGGATTGATAAATGCTGTAGGTTCAATAGCCAAAGCGTTATTTGGAACATTAAGTCAGGATGATGCAGATAAGTATGAGTCACAAATAAGTGAGTTAGAAAGAGAGCAACTCTCAATGATTAAGGTCACTAAAGAACAGATGTTAGTGGTTAAGTCCACGTTACAAACAATGAACAGCACCATCTACGATGTAACTGCAAACGAGCAGAGGTTGACTCAGGGTTTAAATGAAATCAGGACATATTTGTCCAATAGTACGCTTCGGATTACAGAAGCATTTGAGCAAGCAGAGTTAGAGATCTCATTAAACAGACATTTAATTGAGATAGAAGGCTTACTTGTACAGCTGTATGAGCAGTACAGTGTGGTACTGTCAGGCATCATGAATGCACAGGTAGGAGTCATCCAGGTACAGATAATATCACCGGATGACATCATAGAAAGTTATAAGAAAGCCCAGGAGGATTTTCCAAAAGGGTTATCCTTGCCATTTGAATTAAGGTCAGCTTACGGTTACCTAGTCTACAAGGTGGCCACAGGGGAAGTGTTTACAAGTGAAAATTATCTTGTGTATGTTATAAGGACACCCCTTACAGACAGAGTGGTTTATAGTGTGTATCATATGATCCCATTCCCCACCTACATGAAGAGTAATCCCCACCATTTTGAGTACATTCAAGAGGCCAAGGACTATATATTGATGGACAAGGAAAAGCAGACATTTGCGCAATTAGATAGGGAACAGGTGAGGCAGTGTAAGGTAGTGTCTGCCACGTGGAGGTTGTGTCATGCTCAGTTCCCTGTTAATATGGTTCACTCGCAAGACAGTTGCGCAGTGAAGATACTCAGTGGAGTTAACCAGGTACCGGAGAATTGTGATAAGAGAGTACTACCAGTACAGCGATTGCTGTGGATACCTATAAGGGAAAACAGGTATATTTATGTGTATCCAGGTGAGACAAGGGTCACCTGCATGTGTAAGGACACTACAAGTGATATGGGATTAACTGGCACATGTATTGTTGTGTTAAGTCCAGGGTGTACGTTGTACAGCCCACATAGTAAGGTACAAGGGGTAGGTAAAATAAACACTACTCGAGGTAAGGAATTAGTGCCAGATTTGATACTTAATTATGACTGCTGCGAGCAGATTGGTAGTGAGATTAAGTTAGAGCAGGTACCGGAGGTTAATAAACTGCCACTGAATAATTTGTTAAATCATGTGAATAATTTGTTAAATCATGTGAATGATTTAAAGTGGGCCACGCACAAAACAGAAGAGGTGGAGGACTTGGTAAGAAAACAAGAAGAAGACATACAAAGTCAGTTGATGTATAAACATTTCAATGTATATAAGTATATTGTGCTAACTATAGCAGGTACAATTGGGATAATTTTATGGTGCTATTGTTGCAATTGTTGTTGTGAATGCCCTAAATTAGGGTTTCCAGCCAAAAAATGGTTTGATGATGCAAGGTCACATTGCCCAAATATTTGCATAAGGCAAACAGTAATTACGAGGGAAGGTAAGGCTAAGACTTCAGATGAGGATATTACGATATTCCAACGTCCCAGGCAACTTCGGGGACGCCCGGAGATGTCTGAGGAAATCCTGGAATTACACTCTAGGCCTGCTGAAGGACGCTTCAGTACGCCTACGAGGGCCATTGTAGATTCAGATATGAGTGCGAGTCAGGTCGCACTACAGCCTTCACCCTCAACGCAAAGTCGCAGATCATTACGACTCGACAGTAACCGAGTGTAATATTGGGACAGAAATGAATGCAAGGAAGATTGCACCCATTTCTTCCCTGGGGAGGGAGGTGTCGTGACTGTGAACCTCCATGATTCAGAACCCAGGACTGCGGTTCGAAGGAACATTATACATAAGGGCAATAGAGTTATTATTATTATTACTAAGTTGGATGTGAGCATTTGTAAGCCAGAGATGTATTTCTGGAGGAAATAAGATTACTGGAGCCAGGATGTGTACCGAGGTCTGTAAATATTGATGGTACAAAAGGACACTTGGTCCGGTACTTTGTATTGTAGAGAGAGTGATTCATAGTCACAAGCCAGGCCGGAAATTGAACCTTGGTTGTCACGTAGACACGAGTACGGACAGGCGCCGCTAGCTCAGGGAGCAGCACTTGCTAGGCACAGGGAGTAGAATGGACCACAGGTCTCAGTGGAAGGGAGAGATGGACTCGAGGTCATCTCTAGTTGGATATAATGGTATCCAAAATGGCGAGCGACAGAGTAGCAGAGTAGTTGTCACAGAGTGATTGCAGAGTAGTGGAGCGGCAGAGTAGCAGTAGTTCTCACGCCTCAGTTCTTGCCAGAGTAACGTCGTAACGCGCGCAAGCAGAATTCAGCCTCGCGGAGACATACTAGATGTCAAGTATCAGTAAGATTTAGTAGCGCTATTACAGATCTGCGTGCACTTCCAGCAGTAACTTCGCATAATTTGTATATAGTGTATATATACTTCGACTGCCAAGGGCTTAATAAATCGGCAGTAGTCCAAGGGAATATCATCTTTTATTCCGGTAGTTCCGGGACTAGTCTATGAAACCTCAAGTTCCCTTATCTAGAAAACCGCTCGGCTAGTAGAGAAAATCGTCGGAGGAGCTGTCAACCTGCCAGAACGTCTCACAGGCCAGGTAGGTCACGACACCTGACATGTCTCTGGATAGCCGTAATCTTGTGCTCGCACCTGGCCCATGTTTGGCATTGCACCATTCACGGAACTTTTTATACACTTTATGTACTATTGTACATGTATTTTCGTCCTTAGTAATTACTGTAATGGCTGTTAGCTGGTGGCTAAGTCAGGAACTAAGCGTTGTTTGCATCCAGTGCCAGAACAATTTGTATCACCAAGGCGTCCCCTCATCTCCCCAAAGCTTGCCACGGTGGGTGAGTGGTTATCATGTCGGACTGCCAACCCCCCAAGCTTGCAGGTTCGCTCCTGGCCGTGATAAGTGATTTTTGAAAGGCGACACAAATCACGATACGCATATCATACGATGTTGGCATGTTATAGAACCCATTTGAATTCAGTAGGCTGTGTTCATATTGGCAAAATTAATCTCGGGATTTTCCGCCAACACAAAGTTTCTCATTTCTCCACTAGAAAGCGCTATAGTGACAAGGAGCTTAGATATCTAACCTCCTTGACTTTCCAAGGAAAGATAAAATTTGACATGCAATTTGCCCTCTGGGCGTCAAATAACAAAGCTTGTTCAAGGCACCCGAGGCCATACGATATTATTATTATTATTATTATTATTATTATTATTATTATTATACCGGGTAAGTTAGCCGTGGTCGTTACGGCATGACTGCTGGCAGTCGCTCACATCCGGGAGGCCAGGAGGTTCGAATCCCGCCGCCGGCAACCTTGACGATTGTCTTCTGTGGTTTCCCATCTTCCTTCCAGGCAAATGCCGGGGTTGGTCCCTAACTATAGGCCACAGCCGCTACCTTCCAACTCCTCGACCTACCATTGCCACTTTCCTCCCCAACGGTACTTGTAGCTCACCCATTGGGTGTCAGTCTCGAGGCAGCTACAAAACTGGCGAGCCTAACATGTCCTTGGAAACTCCCGGCACTAAAAGCCATACGCAAAAAGTAAAATAATAATAATAATAATAAAAAATAATATATAGGCTATATATATATATATTATTATCTCCTCAAACCCCACACATACCTCATGTGTGCAATACAGTAGTGTTGAATAATTTAGGGGCTTTGCTACATGTGTGCTTGGGTGTGTGTGGAATCTGTCTGATAATCTGTATGAATTTGAAATTCGGACTTGGATATGGGTAATACAGAACCGTGGCATTAATGAGGCACCATCCCAACATTCGCTTGGAGTATAAGTGGAAAACCATTACTAGGACGGCTGATGCAGGAATCGAACCCAACTTTTCTCAGTTCTTCCTCAAAAGCTCCTATAACAGAAGTAAGTTTCTTGGAGGAAATTACAGCTAGTCTCTACGCAATGAGATGGATATGAGCAGGAGATCCTTGTGGACTGTCTGGGCTGAATATTGCTCTTGTTAATTTGTTTTAGGCACCTGGGACATCTTGGGCACCAGCTCCGTGTGCTTGAGTGTGTGCAGTACCAAGTACATTGACATCATAGCTACAAGAAGGATAAAAAGAAGGGTTATATATTGGATCCAACCGTGCGTTTTGAAACCCTTGCCGAGCAGCCAGATGAAGTTGGTTGGTTGGTTCCTCAGTTTAGGGGCTGCGACAACGCGGTCATGTAGCCCCGTGTACTTTGGGTGCGTGTAGAATCTGTCAGATAACCGGTGTTAATTGTGATGACTGTATTAGTGTGTGTATCTGTTTTAATTCAAGTAGGGACTGCAGACGATCAATTTTCAAGTAGTTCCTACTTTTGCCGCCAAACACCACCGTCAACGACCAACTAGTTCAGAAATAAGTTACCAGATGCCACCGTAGTCGGCTCCTGACGACGAACGTTGGAATCTAAGATCGTTAGTCAAATGTTTAACCTATATTAATTTAGCTTCACACAGGTGTAATTAGTGGAAGGTTCTTTAACATGCCATAAATCTATGACATGGGACCGCCGGCTTTACTTCCCCTCCGAAGGAAGACATACTGAGGGATTTTTAACGCACTTAAAAATCCGACGACTTCGGCCGGGTTTGAACCCGTTATCTTGGGCATAGAAGCTCAGCAAGCTACCGACTACGCCACCGAAGCCGCAACCAGATGAAGTGAACAATGAAGAAGAAGGACATTTACGAGCCTACAGTCCCTTTCTACAAGGAAAAATACCACCTTCAAGAAATAGAAGTTATTGGTTTATTAGTGGGAGCCTGGGGAACGATCCTTCTCTTTTTGTTGCAACGTGTAGAAAATTTCGTATCTCAAATGCCACCATTAATACCATAGTAGTAACAGCCCTTAAAGGATCCATTCGCTTTTTGAGAAAGCACCTATATTCGTAAATTATGTGTATTTTAAGGCTGAATAGCTATTTTAATTATTTATTTTAGTTGCGATTTGCCCACTCTTCAGGTCTTTTATTCTAAGTTATTTGTGTGATATACATTTCATAGTTCATTTCTCGTATTTTGTTAATCTTCTAATCTTTCTTCTTTGACCTCATTATGATTGTATATTAGCAGCCTTGTAAGTCGAGGAAGCATAAGCAATAAATGAATAACCAGTGTTACTGTGGTGCCTGTAGTAGCGTGTGTAACTGTAATTATTAGGATCGGTGAAGGACCGGGTGCCTCGGGACTTGAAATAGGGTACTAGCTTGGCATTGTCCTGGAGGTAGTGTGGAAAACCCAAGAAAACCCAATTCTGTATAGCCACTGTCAGCGCCGGAATTCGAACCTCTGATCTCTGAACTTGCTGCAGCTTCCTATCATGGCTACGTCGCGTCTCGGGGTCGACTATTTTCTCTCGGAATCGAACTGTAAATATATAATTAGGTATGTGCTGCCAGCCCCGAGCACAGAGAACAGAAAGGGGAAATCCACGAGGAAGAAGCCGAAGGCACTGAACCTGACTCTGCGGTGTATCAGCTGCTGGGAGAAGAGAAACAGTTGCTCGGTAATTGCTGAGAAGCGCGGAACTACGAGAAGAAGTTTCTGAACCAGCACAGTAGTTTGGTGAGCCTCAGCAGCAGCAGAATGACAGAACAATGGCAGCAGTATCATGATCATGGAGTTCTTGAGCACCCACACCAGCATCACCGCCACGAGCACCATCTGCAAGGCGTGCGTCTCGGAATGGAGAACTAACGACAGCGCGAAGTACAGACACGACATGAGACTGAGGAAGGTGCTGGCGAACAGGCACAGGAGCTGGACACCATAAGAACTGTTGATCATGTCCACAATATCACACAGATCATCGTACAGTCCTCGAATCTCCCTCATCGTATTCACCGTCAGATCCTTCCCAATGGTCTGACACGAAACCTTGGTCAGCCAACAACACATCTCTTGAGTACATGTCAAGTATTGACCAATTCGTCTGTTGAGTAGTTTAACTTTCTCCTTAACAATGTGAACTATGCTGATATACTGCATTGTAACTAACACGTTTATAAAGATCATCATATAACCAAGTCCTAGAACTAATCTGTTGCCCCAGGGTTTCTCACTATTCTTCATGAGACAATCGACGAGAGTAACCACAGCCACTAAAGGCAAGATCAGTATCAAGCATATTAAACTGTATCTTCTGATCTTAGCATAAGAATGGCTCAGTATCAACTTGTGATCAGATTCTGAGATTTTCCTCAGTATGTCTCTGACGGCAGCGCGGTGAGTTGTGAGAAACAAGATAAGGATTACATTTCCTGAAAAAATTTCCATCACATGATCCAGTAAATTGTTGAGTACTACAACACTTACATATTGATTGTTAATGCTCTGGGCGTAAGCAGAACAGGAGGATACGAGGCATAATGCCACAGCTATTACAATTGAGTATGTCTGTCTTTTGGTCACGGAGACTGGATGGGGAATCTCGAACCATTCGTAGGAAACCAGTCCAACAATGGAGCACACGTTACGTAGATGTGTCAGGGCAGAATATACGGTGTGATTCTTCATATTCACCCGTCGCGCCTCAATGAAACCAGGATTATGTTTAGAAAACGAAAGTGTATTTAGCCAACACCTGGAATCCAGAAGGCTGCTATCGCCTACAAACTCATCTTGGTTGATTACTTCCAAATTAGAAGGCCATTTCACTAGATGCTGCAGGTTTCGAATCCAGTCCACAGCAGATGTTTTCAATGGATTGATTAGTGATCCAGGATAAGAGCATGCAGACACTGTAAGTTCAAAAAGCCCTCTCGGTAGCACCCTTCAGAATGAAGGTGTGTTTCTTTGCGGCTCTGTAAAAAGATGAGTATTTTATAAAGTGGGCTTCCTTTTGTTATATTTCCCGGTGAAGCTGTCACACAACATGGCACATTAGTTTTATTGTTGTACTTCTGTGGACGTTCTAATAGACAGGGGCAATTGGCTAATGGAAAGGTGAAGAGGGAATGCTCTGAGACTACATTGTCTGGATACATTCCTAAATATAGGGATGGTTTTCAGTCGTTCAACATGCATAATTGAACAGAAGAGAAGGAAAGGAAAGGAAAATAAAAGATAATAATAATAATAATAGATGGCCACACATCAAATCAATCAATTACAGGTGCAAGCATCTAAGGCAGGTCTTCAGATTTCGTTTCAGAAAACGCAGTTTATAACGAACATCAAGTCAGAACCCAGAGAACTTATGGTGCATGGAGGACAAATAACACAGGTAGAGAAATGCAAATACCTGGGTGAATGGATTGAGCCCAACATTCGTGAAAAGGAAGCTTTCGTGGCACGGATTAACAAAATGGAAATGGCTTACCATTTAACCAAAGACATTTACAAAACACGATCAATGTCCTTCAAGGCCAAACTGAGGCACTACGTTACCGTTATTCGCCCGGAGGCGTTATATGCATCAGAATGCCTGGCGATGAATAAGAAAGGCCTGGCAGAACAACTCGAAACCAAGGAGAGGAAGATTCTGAGAAAGATCTTGGGCCCGGTCAAGGAACGAGGAGAGTATAGAAGACGACACAACGATGAACTTTATCTACATGTGGAGAAAATAACGGACACCATTCGCAAAAGAAGACTCTCCTTTTATGGCCATTTAACACGAATGAACTCTGGAAAGTTGTCCAATCGAATCTGTGCCTACTTTGTGGGAAAGAAAACCAAAGGGATCTGGTTTACAGAGGTGGAAAAAGACCTACAAGAACTGGGGATATCACATGAGGACATCTTGGAACGTGACTCTTTGAAGAAGAAACTTGGGGATATACAGAGTTTTCAGCCAAAACCTATATTGAAAACCGGCAAGAAGTGGACCGAAGAACGGAAGGAAGCTCATCGAAGAAGAATGCGCGACTACTGGGCCAATGTGAAAGAAAGTGGGAAAAGGCAGTTGAAATAACGTGGTCCATAGACGACCGAAACGATTATATATATATATTGGCTTTCACGGCCGGTGAATTAAAACTCAGCAATTTTTCTAGGTTTGTGCCGTGTACGTGTGGGGACACCAAGAGCCCACTGATGAGACAGCTTGGTGTCCTAGGCGAAACCCCACACAAGACACGGCACAAACCTAGAAAGATTGCTGAGTTATAATTTTTTTTTTTTTTTTAGTTTTTCGAGGGAAACCGTGGGGAAATCTTCAAAAGACAGATTGCAAGCTTCCGGACCTACAACTGTGCAGGATTCTTACCTACTAAAAACCCACAAACCCTATACTTGGCTTAAGGCCACCCCGGAACTGCCTGTTCAGCCTTACTTCAGGGTGGAGCCACTGTTACGACCAGAGGTCTCAGTCAATTTCATTTAACATGATGATAATGAAATTACTCACCATCATCTTCACTGTCTTCAGCAACCAATCTTCTCGGTTCCTCCTCTTTTTTTGTTTTCAGCAGCTCAGAGATGTAGACTGCAATCTGTGCCCAACTTTCTCTGCTGCTGAGCATTTTATCCACCACATTGTCTGGTGTAATGACTCCAACTTTTGTCTCCAGAAGCCTTCGAAGATTTCTCCACCTCAAGCATGCAAAGAATGTGTGCTGAACATCGTCCCATTGATCATCACAATAACGACACCGTGAACTCGGTGAAATTCCCATTCGATGGAGGTATGCATCATAATAACCATGGCCAGAGAGAAACATGGTAATGTAATAGTTAACCTCACCATGTTCCCTCGACAACCATGGCTTCAGTTGCTTGATGAGCCTAGCGGTCCACCTGCCACGATGTTCACGTTCCCATTCTTCCTGCCATTCCAGAAGAGATCTGTTTCTTTCCTCCATCTTCACGCGTATCTTAGAATGCTCGTCTTTGCGCAAGTATATATGGCGCCTTTCCTTGGCCAGGATGTAAATGGGTATCGCCCCAGCTATTACTAGCACTGCCGGTCCAGACAATAATAATAATAATAATAATAATAATAATAATAATAATAATAATAATAATAATAATAATAATAATCTGCGTCGATCAGTCAAAGTGGCACACTGGCATTCACGGGAGTGTTGTAAACCTTGCCATAGGTATCAAAGGCAATACCCAGGCAATACCTGGCTGAAGGTATAAAAAGCACACAGGAAAGGCAATAATAGTAATTTGCTTTAAGAAATGTCACTGCCTGTGATACGGCAGGTTACCTCTAGAACCACCGCTAGAGGTGACAATACGCAAACCGGTGGCAGTGGGATGACAAGCTGCTGTCCACCCATCAGTAGACCCGAAGAAGCTCCAGCAGCTCAAGACGATATTGGCGGTACACAAAATCTCGAGTCTCGCACCGCACCTGACGGCAGTGCCTTTGTAATAAATACAACCACTCTCGCAGGTAAGCCCAGAAAACGCATGAAATGGGAATCTCATATGAATGAATATATCATGCGGGCATATTATCGAATAACTCGTCTTGAAACAGATATACCGGTAACAAACTACCGCCAAGCACTGCATGCGGCTTTCAAGCAGCAGTATCCTCTGTTTAGCATCACTGAGCAACGAGTCGCGGATCAAAGAAGAGCAATTGTAAAGAATCATTTAGTTCCCGACCCTGTTCTGGATCGAATCAGACAGGAGATATCTCATGAACTATATCCCTCAGCTGCAAGTGGTGAAACTAGCCAAATAAATACTGATAATGAGGTCTCTCTGAATGAATCGACTCACGTAAATGAACCTCATAATGGGGAAACAAGCCATCATTCCAAGATCCAAGACGAATTTAATTCAACTCTGCTTGAATATGCAGGTACTGACCCTACCCAACGTCCTATACTTCCGAGGCAGCAGTCTTCCCGCAAGTTTGCCATGGTGTTGAAAGAACTGAACGAAACCGTACTTCCCAACTATTTAGAAGAGCACCAATCTTTCATGGAGGTTCATACTGCTATCTATTGTGCAGCACTAGCTGCAGTACGAATTAATGGGGGTAGGCCACGCCCTCCAAACCAACAGTCTGCTGCAAGGAAACCCAGTGATCCACCATGGGCAAAACGTTTAAAACAACGCATTGAACAACTACGCCAGAATGTGAACAGACTGCAACAGTATAAGAATGGAGTGAGAAGTAGACGTCTGAACAACCGCATACGAAGGATCATGATGGACTCCTCACTAGAAGAATTTCAGGTCCCCGAAGACGCAGTGATAACAGAAGTACTTGATACTTATAAACAAAAACTTGCAGCCCTCTCTAAGCGTCTTAAGAGATACCAGAACACTACCGAACGGAAGAAACAGAACAATGACTTCAAGAGAAATGAGAGAAAGTTCTATGAAGACCTGAAAAAGACACCTCAAGTTCAGAATGATTCTCCAGAAGGACCCAGTGCGGAGAGTGTTACCGACTACTGGTCATCAATATGGTCTAGGCCGGAAGAACACAACAATGAAGCTCCGTGGTTGAAGGAAATAGAGAATGCTACCAGACGAATAAATCAAATGGCACATACAGACGTTGATGTTGAGGAACTACGCCAGGTCATCAGCTGCCTACAGAATTGGAAAGCACCTGGAATTGACCGGATCCATAATTACTACTATAAAAGGTTCACATGCACCCACCGTTTACTGGCTATTCACATACAATGTTTTCTGGAAAATCCTGCTGCATTTCCAGTTTTCCTAGCCAGAGGGTTAACCTATCTCAAGCCAAAGGACTCTAAAATCACAAATCCATCTAAATATCGCCCCATCACCTGCTTGCCAAACTTTTATAAGATCATTACATCCATTATTGCTAACCGAATTCGTGCGCATTGTGAGGAAAACGCCATTCTCGCAGAGGAGCAAAAGGGTTGCAGAAGGAATTCTCAAGGATGTAAGGAACAGCTCACTATTGATGCCGTGGCATTAGAGCAGGCCTGTCGTAGATCACGAAATCTTTATGCCTGCTTCATTGATTACCAAAAAGCTTTCGATTCCGTGCCTCATACATGGCTTATACAGAGCTTGGAGATTTACAAGGTCAACCCTATTATAGTGAACTTCCTGAAGTGCGCAATGGTTTCATGGAGCACTGCCCTCCAACTTACAGTGGGTGGCACTCGTTTAACATCTTCATTAATACCGATTCGCCGAGGAATTTTCCAAGGAGACTCGCTAAGCCCACTCTGGTTTTGTCTGGCATTGAATCCTCTCTCGCAAATCCTGAACAGTAGCAACTACGGATTTAGTATTAAGGGTAATCATGGTGAAGCGTACAGGATGAACCATCTTCTTTACATGGATGACATTAAACTGTATGCATCAACTAAAGTGCACCTACAATATCTTATCTCTATCACTCAGAGCTTTTCTTCAGATATCCATATGCAGTTTGGTTTTGATAAGTGCAGAACACAGACTGTTATTAGAGGCTCGCACTCTGCACAAGGAATACCTGTTGGAGAGGGACAAAGAAGTATTCAGCCGTTGGAGGAAGGCGCATTGTACAAATATCTTGGGTTCGCCCAGAGTACCCGTCTCAGACACGGTGATATCAAGAAGAACATAACTGAGCAGTATACTTCACGGCTTCGCAGTATTCTCTCTTCAAAACTTAGCGCTAAACATATCATTAAGGCAGTTAACACATTTGCAATGCCCGTAGTTACATACTCCTTTGGTATAATCAGGTGGACTCAAACTGAACTGCACGATCTGCAACGAAAAACATCGGTGCTTTTATCACGCCATCGTATGCACCATCCGAAATCAGCAACAGAGCGCCTGACTCTACCTCGGTCTGAAGGTGGTAGAGGACTGATAGACATCATGAACCTTCATACAAAACAAGTGACAACTCTGCGTGCATTTTTCCACAACAAAGGAGGAACATCCCCTCTCCATCACACTGTATCTTCAGCTGATGATAATTACACACCGCTCCATCTGTCATCTTTAGATCCACCAGTAAAAGAAATGAAAACTACTGAACACAAGATCGGGAATTGGAAACAGAAGGCGCTTCATGGGAAGTTTCCACATGAGTTGGACCAGCCTCACATCGACAAGTTAGCGTCGCACGCATGGCTGACCCACTCGGTCTTCTTTCCGGAAACAGAGGGATTTGTTGTAGCTATCCAAGACCAAGTTGTTGCTACTCGAAGCTATCGGAAATTTATCATAAAAGATCCAGCAACAGAGAGTGAGAAATGTCGCCGCTGTGGCAAATGTAGTGAAACCATTCAACACGTCATATCAGGTTGTTCCCACCTTGCCAACACTGACTACAAACATCGTCACGACCAAGTTGCCAACATTATCCACCAGAAACTGGCATTGAAGTACAAACTTCTTCAAAGCTCCGTCCCCTATTGGAAATACATTCCATCTGCAGTACTCGAAAATGCCACACACAAGCTCTATTGGGACAGAGGAGTTGTGACAGATGTCGCAGTCAGTAACAACCGGCCAGATATCATAGTCATCAATAAAGTACACAAAGAGGCATTACTGGTAGATATCGCATGTCCCAACACTCAAAACATCCAAACAACAGCTGCTACTAAAATATCGAAGTACACAGAGCTGGCAATTGAGGTAAAGCAGATGTGGAAACTTGATTCGGTGACTACCATCCCAATAATTGTATCGTGTACTGGTGTTATACCGAAAACTCTCCATAGTAGTCTATCAATATTGAATCTGCACCCGCAGATATATATTGAACTTCAGAAGGCAGTTCTGTTAAACACATGCCATATTGTTAGGAAGTTCCTTGGTGACAATACACTGGCCGAATACTCAGCAAGGCTTGATGATCCAGATGGGAATTTAGCTCATCCTACAAATGAAGGAGACTCGTGAAGACTGCGGGCACGACCGGGATGTGAAGTCTCTGAACAGTATAATAGAAATTATCTCAGTACAGATGGTTCCTTGCTAAGGCCGAACCAGGCTGTAACAGAAAATTTAGCCGGTATTTGCCGTGATAATGTTGTTAAACAATAAACTATAATAATAATAATAATAATAATAATAATAATAATAATTTATATGGATGACATTAAACTATACAGTATGCATCCTCTGAGAAACACATCGACAATCTAATTGCAATAACTGCTTCATTTTCTTCTGATATTGGAATGTCCTTCGGATTAGTTAAGTGTCGCACTCTCACCATTCGGCGTGGAAAATTAGAGGCCCGAGCATTTCAACTTGATGACGATTGTTTCATAAAGCCTGTGGAAGGTAATATATAATTAGAAATGCGCACAAACCGTGCAATGATTACAGCAAAGATTACATATGAAGTTTAGTTGTCCTTGCTATAAGCAGCGATAGACCTATATCGTTTCTTGCACTTTAGAATGTGGTATTGATCACATTTTTCTGAGCACAGGACACAGACGCAGGTATCGTTCGCGTCGTGGAACGTCTTATTGGAGCATAGCTTGTGGTGGAAGCCATGGACCGCTAGTCTTGTAGTGACATGTTGCATTTCATAGTTCGCTTGCATCCAGGCTTTGTCTTGCATCGCGCAGGTACTATAGAAGTCTGGTCGTATGTCTCTTTTCTTCTATCTTAGATCTTGGAGACGTTTGTTGTAGGCATGACTTGATGGCAGCAGCAGCGTTGATCGCAGATCTTCTATTAGAAACGTCTCCCTGGTGAGTTCAAACACCAGTCTCGATCTCGTACTCTTTGAAAATCCAACAGCCCTCTTGAGGTACCTGACTTTTACTCTTTCAATCTCCTCTAACTGTTAGTATGTGAGTTGTTTCCATACCAGTTCAATTCCATATACAAGGACGGGCAATATCTTCAGTCTAAATAGTTCCATAGCTGCGCTGATTGATAGCAGTCTGATGCTCCTGATTTCGTTCATGGCTCTGACTGCAGCCACCGTCCTTGTTCTGAAGTGGAGTCTAAAGCTCTTCCATGTTGTCTGCATTGTGAAATCGAGATATTTGAAGTAGCTTGAACTTTTGAGGGGTTTCCCGTTGCATTTCACATTTTCTGCCTCGGTGAGCCTGCCCCCTTTCCTAAATACTACCATTTCAGTCTTCTCTTCGTTTATTTTTATATCGTTTCTTTCTGCCCAGTCGCTTAATGTGTCTACTGCTGTCTGTAGAGCTCCTATACCCGTCGTTGCGATGGCCATATCATAGGCATGGATATATGTGTTGGCTCCTATTATTTATTTCGCGTCGTCGTATGTGAGAACATTGAACAATATAGGGCTTAGTGGATCGCCTTGAAGTACGCCATTCCTTTGGGATATCCACTCCGATCTTCCTATTCCGTCGTCTATTTGAAGATAGTTCTTAGCTAATATATTTGATATAGGTACAGTCGTACTTGTTCTGCCTATTAGTTCTTCTAGCTTGTCCATAAGCAACTTTCGGTTGACCAAGTCGAAGGCTTTTGAATAATCGACAAAAACTATGTATAGCTTTCCCCTGGGCTTTTCTAGTGTGTATCTTAATTGGTCTAGTAGGTTTTTTGCCGCTATAGTCGTGGAACGTAACGAGACCTACAAATATCTTGGTCTCCTGCAATCTAATCGAATTGATCATAAAGGTTTTAAAGATAGAACCGTAGCTATCTACAATCAACATCTTAACATGATTTTAAAATCAAAGTTGAATGGAAAGAACATCTTTAAGGCTATTAATACCTTTGCTATTCCTGCTCTGACATACACTTTCGGTATTATCAAATGGACGCCGAATGACTTGTAGAACATCCTAATTAGGACACGTACCATCTTAACAAAAGACAGATGTCTCCACCCTAAGTCAGCTGTTGAGTGATTGACAATCCCGCGTCAAAGAGGTGGACGAGGGCTAACGGACATTATCCAATTGCATGCAAGGTATGTGAGGAACCTTCAGAGATACTTTCTGGGCAGACATGACTCTCCCATACATCAAGCCGCTGTGAAGGCAGATGACAAGTGCACACCGCTGGATCTTCTTCATGTAAGCGATAAACAGTTAGCCACTGATGAGGAATGTTCAGCCATCAAGCTTCAGCAGTGGACGCAGAAAGCTCTGCAAGGTCGTCATCCGTATGATCTCAACCAGAATTACTGAGACTGAAGGATTCATGGTTGCAATCCAGCATCAAGTTGTGGCTACCAAAAACTATCTTAAATATATAGGTAAGGCAAATATTCAGGATGATAAATGCAGAAGATGCCAATTAGAACCGGAAACAATTCAACATATCACAGGAGGCTGCCATCACAATTAACACCGGTTATCAGACAGATTCTACACACATCCGAAGTACACGGGGCTACATGACCGCGTTGTCGCAGCCCCTAAACTGAGGAGCCAACCAACCAGGAGGCTGCCAAGCAATTTCCTGTACTGATTACATGAAAAGGCACAACCAAGTGGCCAAAATAATGCACTTACACCTTGCTAAAAAGCACTTATTATCTGATAATATTTTGCCTTACTATCAGTATGTTCTTGACGCCGTTTTGGAAAATCCTAGTCACAAGTTGTTATGGGACCGATCAGTTATTACTGATAAAACCATACCAGCAAACCGGCCAGATATCGTTCTTGTGGACAAGGTGCAGAAGAGAACCTTCCTAATTGATATTGCAGTGCCCAATTCCCATAATCTGCAACAAACCTGCTGTGATAAGATCACCAAATATCTGCCCTTGGCTGAGGAAATACGGCAAATGTGGAGACTGGAAAGGGTAGTGGTTCTGCCCAAAGTCATTTATTCTACCGGCATCATCCCCAAATCATTGGCTCGCAATTTAGAAATATTGGGAATACATCCTGGTCTACATATCACCATGCAGAAGGCCGTCATCTTGGAGACCTGTTCCATTGTTCGCTCGTTTCTCAATGTGCCACCTTAAGATAATTAGCCATACCGTCTTGCAAACATGCCGACGATATGTTGATATGTCCCACTTATCTCGTGAAATGAATGCAGAAATAATAGTAATAATAATAATAATAGTATTTTTTAAATTTTATATTTATGGCTAACATTGTTTTACCAGAAATATCCTTTACAGAATGGTGAAAACCGCATCAAAATCCATCCAGTGGTTCTCGAGATTACCCGTGACATCCAAGAATCGGGGAATTTTGTCGTATACTAACGAAGTAGAGATTGTCGGGGACCACGTGTACCAAGCAGTACTATGACGTCACACACTGTAACGTTTTTGCTCCACGTTGAGCGCACAAATGTAACGCTTTTACTGGGATGAGGGATGCTAAACCACAATAAGTCCCACGTTTTGCGGGCAAGTGTAACTGTTTCACTAGTGTCCCCACTGTTGGGTGACAAATTAACGTTTATTCTGACTATGCTAAGTTGTATTAATGGGCGCCAAGACCTCAACACTACGTTGAAATCTAAATTTATATTTATAAACACCTAGCTTAGGCAGAACACATTTAAGAATCTTGACACTCGGACCGTGGTATGATTGGATCATTAACCCAACTAACAATTGTATCCGGAGAAGGAATTAGGTCTATATCTAATGCTACCTACTGAAAGCAAGGATTGCACAGTATAAGAAATGAAACAAGATGTTCAGGAAAGAACATATAGCCTACTTTCTCCTAAATGCATGGGTATTGTTATAACTCTTTGTCCTTTTCAAGGAGTATGATTGAATGTTGGTTGTAGTAGCTTGTTGAAATACAACGTGCTATAGGGATATTAAACATGAATATGAGGTGCCCTTTGCTAGTGCTACCTCTGTACCAAATTTCGTTCAATTAGGTTTCGCCGTGTTTGAATTGATAGGGGGAATCGATTTGCACACATACTTGGCCACCATCTGCAAACTATTGGGCTGATGTTCTTGCAGTTTGGTCAGAATATGTTTCCCACATAAAGATATGGTGTTGCAAAATTTGATAGAGACTAGATTATTAGGTTGGTCGTAATTACATTTTAGCTTTTAGCATTTGTGTGGCCACGATTACGTTTCCGTCAAGATGGCGGCGATATAAAACATGACACTGAGGTGCCCTTTGCTAGTGCTACCTCTGTACCAAATTTCGTTCATTCGGTTCCACCGTGTTCGAATTGATAAGGGGAATCGATTTTCACACAAAGATGGCCGCCATCCGAAAAATATTAGGCTAATGGCCTATTAGTTTGGTCAAAGGATGCTCCCTCCATAAAGGTATTGTAACCGTGTGAAAGAGCGTCAGTTGCTGGTTATGGAGATGTTGTTTTTTTGTCGGGGCTATATTTTGAATTTGAAGCGAGCGCCTGACTGAGTTGAGTTTTACTGCCGTTGGTTGCAGGCTGGATGAGATGCGCGGACGACGATGCGCGTATGTATGTTAACACCTGACAGTCTGCAGGGTCGAGCAGGCAGCTGTTATGACAGAGACAGTCGCGTTTGTGCAGTTAATCGGTGCATAAGCGGGCGGCTTAATTAATCTCAAGTTACTAGTACCTGACCTGGAAGCCAAAATTAGCCTACAAACGAGGCATTGTTCAAATGTGCTCAGGATAGTTTTACTAGATGGGACTAGCTTTTGTAAATGCAAGGTTGTGTTGGGTATGTCCCGAGATCACAGCATATTAAGGCATATGGGCTGGAAATAACTCCTTACTTGAGTTATGTCAATATAATACCTCATACCAGGGTAGATTTCTGGCGAGCAATTGACTTGGAATTAAGGCTAAACAGGTGTGTAAGCGTACTGCGATAACGACAGAAGGATTACATCAAGTAACCGGGAACATTACTGTGACTATTCGGAGTATTTCGGGACGTTAAAACACCGGGTGATTGTCGTAAAATCAGTGACAGTATTAGACACGTGCTTTTTCATAGCAGAAGCTATGGTGTTAAGACAATCCGATCAGGACGTCATGGTAGCAATACGCCGGTATGAACTTTTGAAATCTACCATGAATCGAGCCAGTATTATGGTGCGTTAAATATGAATGGGGCGTACGATGGATGCTGACGTCTGGATTCTTGGGACTTGAACCAGTGGAGCCATGAAGTCGAGCCGTACACATTTCCGTGTGCGGAGGATCGCGTGGAATTTTATGCTCAGACTAAGGGCGTTCCGCAGGAACTTGGACCTCCTTCAAGAATATCTGAAATGGACGTGAGCCCCTTATTCTATTCTTAATATCTAGTACCGGTGAATATCAGACCTTAGACTATACCATTCAACCATGTAGGAATCGTTTTACACGCCATAGATCTTTAGTTTCTGCATTATATTGGGACATAAGCATGGATCTTTTTGATGTTGTCCACTCTTCGAATTTTATTGTATTTCTTTTGAGATAGCATATCCACGGTGGGCATATCGTAGAATGAGTATATTTTCGGAAGGCATCCGGCTGTTCTAATTAGACAGGAGTTTCATCCTGATTTTTGTTGTACAGTTCCGTGCATATTTTTATGGCACATTGTTATTTTAGTGATCGTTTTGAGATAGTTTATTGGTAATTTGTTTATTTAAATGTAGTTCTTGATCATTTTGATGCAATTCGTATTGGATGAGTTCTGATTGTCATTTATCGTACAATGATTCGATTTTTCTGGTGGTTAAGGATTTTCTTTAAAATGATAATGCGGAATGATCATATGTGAGAATTTACAAGGGGAATTAAGGAGCCATATTCATAACAATTTAATGGATCTTATGAAAAATAGAACATGGTAATTATCCATGAGAATTTCATATTAATAATAATAATAAGTGAATGAGTTTGGATTATTTAGGTGATGTTTCTTTAAAACAAATATGAGAAATTAACATGAATTAATGCACATTGGATTGATAAAGCAATCGTAACGTAGTTTTGTTATTAGAGCAAGGTGTATCAATTAGGAGGATTTTTGTCATGGTGACAAGCGGATAATTGAACAGGTTAATTAGAGACAGTTACTTATAACATTCATATGATAAATCTGATAGGGTGATGAGTTGAATTGGGAATGCGCGTAGGCATTTGTCCCATTAATAATTATAATAATCCATTAAATACAGTAAATATGACTGGATGGAAATTAATATGTGAAAATAATATGTAAAAGAATTATAGTTGTTGAATATAATGAAATGTTGGAATTTGGAGGATGTTGCTTCATATTACTCAAAAGAAGGGCGTGCCGCTGTTGCTGCCCCACGCCGCTATCTAGATCTTGTCACCAATGGAATTCTAGATTCTACTTTAATTTGCTCTAGCCATAATTACATATTTTCTGGTTGAATTATATAAACCTGCAGATAGATTAAAATGCCTAATAGTTTTGCCATATTGTGATATGAAGGAATAAACCAAATTGATAAAGTGCCTAAAGAAATGGGGCATTTCAAATGCGGCCTCATGTTCCGATGAAAATCTTGAAATAGCTACGAATCATCCATAAGTGTTCGAAATTGGTTGGAATAATAAGGGTGAGTTGCAATTTATATCACTGAATAATTAATCCCATAATTTATTTTATTATCGAGGATAAATCACAGATCCATAATTTATAATTTCTAATATGAATATTCCTTGTGTGGGAATATTGAAATATAAATGGTATTACGTTTCTAATGGGTCCATCTTTGTTCGACTTGGTCTGACTTACATCAAGTTGTATAATTAACAATTCTAGTATGTTTTGGTATTTCTTCTCGTTTCATGGAAGAGAATGTCCCATAGGATTATCCATGATTTTTGGAAATATATAAATGTGTAGAACTTCATAAATAAAATTTTATTCAATTGTGATAGGACGATCAGTGATCTACACAACTTGAATACTGTAGATATCGTTTATAATATAATAGAATACCATGATGGACTATTAATTTCATGGGTATTCTAACACAATGAAATGTTTAAAAAATGACGTTTTCGTTGCATATATTTTTTGGAACGTTATTCTACACCTGCGATTAAATAGTATAGGATCCCAGGGGGAGCGCAGGATGTTATTTTTTCCAGGTGGTGTTTTAGTTTTCTCCCTGAGGATGCCCTTGTAGAGATTAGGATGGTTGAATGGATCAATTAAATTGATACAAATTTTATCTTAACTGATACTGTAGTCATTCATGATTCTTGAAATATGCCTTCTATCCTTGCTGTAGTGTGCATCTGGGGAACAGCAGAGCTTTTCTTTTTCTTTATTTCTACATCTTTGTAGAATGCTCACTGTTAACCCCGAGATGTTTTTGAGTCTTTGTGCTCGACTGTTGTTCGGATGCGCACTTGTGTGGTCGTAGGACGTTCGTCAAACGGTCACAGTATGTTGTTGCTAAATTTGCTAGAGATCGGATGATTAGGCTAATCGTAATTTGATTTAAGCTTTGAACATTTGTGTGGCCGCCATTACGTTTCCGTCAAGATGTCGGCGATATAAAACATGACACTGAGGTGCCCTTTGCTAGTGCTACCTCTGTACCAAATTTCGTTCATTCGGTTCCACCGTGTTCGAATTAATAGGGGGGATCAATTTTGAATTAAAGATGGCCGCCATCCGCAAACTATTAGGCTAATGACCTATTAGATTGGTCAAAGGATGCTCCCTCCATAAAGGTATGTTGTTGCAAAGTTTGGTAGAGATCGGATGGTTATGTTAGTCGTAATTTGATTTAAGCTTTAAACATTTGTGTGGCCACCATTACGTTTCTGTCAATATGACGGCGATATAAATCATGACACTGAGATGCCCTTTGCTAGTGCTATCTCTGTACCAAATTTCGATCCATTCGGTTTCACCGTGTTTGAATTAATAGGGGGAATCGATTTTGACACAAAGATGGCCGTCATCGGCAAACTATTAGGCGAATGACCTATTAGATTGGTCAAAGGATGCTCCCTCCTTAAAGGTATGTTGTTGCAAAATTTGGTAGAGATCGGATGATTAGGGTAATCGTAATTTGATTTAAGCTTTGAACATTCGTGTGGCCGCCATTACGTTTCAGTCAAGATGGCGGCGATATAAAACATGACACTGAGGTGCCCTTTGCTAGTGCTACCTCTGTACCAAATTTCGTTCCATTCGGTTCCACCGTGTTCGAATTAATAGGGGGAATCAATTTTGACATAAATACGGCCGCCATCCGCAAACTCTTAGGCTAATAACCTATTAGATTGGTCCAAGGATGCTCCCTCCATAAAGGTATGTTGTTGCAAAGTTTGGTAGAGATCGGATGGTTATGTTAGTCGTAATTTAACTTAAGCTTTGAACATTTGTGTGGCCGCCATTACGTTTCTGTCAATATGGCGGCGATATAAAACATGACACTGAGATGCCCTTTGCTAGTGCTACCTCTGTACCAAATTTCGTTCCATTCGGTTCCACCGTGTTTGAATTAATAGGGGGAATTGATTTTCACACAAAGATGGCCGCTATCCGCAAACTATTAGGCTAATGACCTATTCATTTGGTCAAAGGATGCGTCCTCTATAAAGGTATGTTGTTGAAAAATTTGGTAGAGATCGGATGATTAGGTTAATCGTAATTTGATTTAAGCTTTGAACATTTGTGTGGCCGCCATTACGTTTCCGTCAAGATGGCGGCGATATAAAACATGACACTGAGGTACCTTTTGTTAGTACTACCTCTGTACCAAATTTCGTTCCATTCGGTTGCACCGTGTTCGAATTAATAGGGGGAATCGATTTTCACACAAAGATGGCCGCCATCCGCAAACTATTAGGCTGATGACCTATTAGTTTGGTCAAAGGATGCTCCCCCCATAAAGGTATGTTGTTGCAAAATTTGGTAGAGATCAGATGATTAGGTTAGTCGTAATTTGATTTAAGCTCTGAACATTTGTGTGGCCGCCATTACGTTTCCGTCAAGATGGCGGCGATATAAAACATGACACTGAGGTGTCCTTTGCTAGTGCTACCTTTGTACCAAATTTTGTTCAATTCCCATTCACCGTGTTCGAATTGATAGGGGGGGGGGGGACAGACATTCAGAGTGCACACACACACACACACACACACACACACACACACACAGACTCACACACACACATACACACACACAGACAGACGCACTTTTTCGCCCTGTGTTGATCTCATAAGTCTACTTTCATTTTTTGCAAAAATCGAAAGTAGGCTAAAAAACAAGTAGTGGCAAATTTTAATAATGTTAATAATAATCAGAAAAGCTACCAGATGAGTGGAAATGTACATTGATCCACCCATTACACAAAAAAGGCGACCGCTCTGACGTAAACAATTACAGGGGCATTTCACTATTACAAGTTACGTACAAGATCCTCTCAGCGTGCCTACTCCAAAGGGCTCGGGACCAGCTGGAACACAAGATTGGCGAGTACCAGGCGGGATTTCGTCCTGGTCGCTCCTGCGCGGAACAAATCTTCAACCTAAAACGTATATTGAAAATCAAAGCCCTCAGGAATACTCCAGTTATATGTACCTTCGTTGACTTCAAGAAGGCATATGACTCCATTGACCGTCAGTCATTGTTCAACATCTTACACGAGCAAGGTTTGGATAGCAAGACCTTGCGATTGATCAAACAGACACTGACAGACACGACATCAAAAGTGAAATTCATGGGGGAAATCTCAGAACCATTTCAGATCAATACAGGTGTTCGCCAAGGTGACGGGTTCTCTCCGCTCCTCTTCAACCTAGTGCTGAACAAAGTTATCAAGGAATGGGAGAAAGAGCTGAGACTTCAAGGTTACTGGAGGCCAGTGCGACTAGGACGACCAAAGGACGAACTGGAGGTTGGATGTCTAGCCTTCGCGGATGATCTGGCTCTACTCTCAGATAACGAAACCACATCAATCAGACAGATAGAAGTACTCCAAGAGTGCGCCGAAAAAGTAGGACTACAGATCTCGTTCCAAAAGACAGAGTATTTCTGTACGAAATTCGACATACAGAATTTAAACACGAAATATGGCAAGATCAATAGAGTCGCCCACTTTAAATACCTAGGTGAAGTGCTTGAACCGACGGGAAAAGAGAAAATCGCGCAGAACACTAGGTTAATGAAAATGAAGAGAGCCTTATACAAGACACAGAGTGTCTACAACAAAAAATGTCTGTCCACATTCACTAAACTTCGTCATTACAACACGGTTATTAAACCTGAGGTACTTTATGCTAGTGAGACATTGACCTTACACACTAAGGGCGACTTGGAAAAAATCCTCTCAGAGGAAAGAAAGATAATAAGGAAAATAATTGGACCAAAGCACACAGATGAAGGATACAGGCTTCACTCCAGAGACACCACAGAGAAATTGTCCAACCTCGCAGCAGACATCAGAAAGAGGCGACTAAAATTTTACGGCCACATCAGCAGACTCCCACAAACCAGACTCACCAACAAAATTCTTAGATACATACAGCGGCTCAAGATTACTACACCCTGGATGATGCAAGTCAAAATTGATCTAGTAAAAGCACAGGTCGACCCAGAAGACGTCATAGACAAAAGCGTATTTAGACACAAAGTATACAAGTGGGAAGTGTTGTCAGATAGAGCTGCACCTACAGCCCAAAGACCAAAGTGGACCGAAGAAAGGAAGAGGGCCTTTAGTGCACGAATGAAAGAGTACTGGAAAGACAGGAAGAACAAAAAGTCATGATTGCTTCGCGTGGTCTAATAGGCCTGTAACGTGTAAAATAATAAATAATAATAATTTAAAATGGAGCATAACGATTTTAATTTTACCACTGGAAAATTACGTGACGTTGGAGACGGATGAATTATTGAATTTGCTATTATTTACAACCTAAGAAGTTACTGAAATTCTGATTCTGAGACCATGAAAAGAGAGATTACGTAGTTCTGCGTCAGTCTCGCTCACCATTGGAAATGGCAGTAGCATTTCCCTCGTACGTGATGAATCAAGAGAGCTTCCATCAACCTCTTGGACGTCGCCATCTTCTTCGTTTCTTGCGGAGATCGGTGTTAAAATGATGAAGTTAAATGCTTGATAGTGGTGGATCCAAAATCCGTTAGCCACCTACGCTGACTCCCTGTTCACAAGAGCTCCGTATTTCTCATGACTAATTTGTCAGTTGAGAGTAGCAGTACTGAAATGTTCGCCATCGAACACGAGTACGAAGTCCATAGACTATGCAAAAATACAATGTTCAAGTTACGGTCCGAACACAACGGAACCTACGAAACGAGCGTCCACCTCGGACAAGTTTTACAATGTTAATGGTCCCCTCTTCCCTGCGCGCGCTCACTATATGCACTCGCCAGCCGTTCCCCTCCAGTGTACCACCTCCCTGTGGCCCGGTCTCCTCTGATTGGCTGTGACCCCACGCGAGACTCCTGTCATTAAGTTCTTTGCATACTGTAAATTTTCCGTTCCACTCCAATTCGCATTTTCTTGAAACTGCCAGTTGTAAATGTTCCTCGGTTGCATCATCGCTTCACGACAAGATTATTCCTGTAGCCGAATTCCCGATGACTCATCTCTCTCTCCATAAGCCCTTAACTGAATAAAATTCGAAAATCTCCGCGATGAAATAATTTACTGTGATAATGTCGATCGGAATACTCCGATTGATAGTGTTTTCTATAAAATCGAAAACCTATATGTATAGTTATAATCTTTAAAGAAAAGAAAAAGCTAAAAAAAAAAGAAAATTAATAATAATAATAATAAGTTAAATGAAAATTATCTTGGCTGAATAAGTTGCCGTGTAAACAAACATTAAATAGCTTCCATCTGACTTATGTCAGTGGCGTAAATACCCTTCGAAAAACAGGTTACATTTCGCCTCGGATCATCAAGTGATTTACCGTGACCACGGTGCTTCATTTGATTATCCCAGACACGTTCATAAAATCCCCATCCAAAATACATATTACACAAATTAAATCACCCTAAATTACATATATATTGAACCCTGAATATTATTATCATGATATTAGTGTTCATATTTTTGCTCAATATGAAATTATATGTTGGAATCATAGTGTAACTTCCTTTCGGGCTATATTTCCCACACACAAATTATTTGAAGGCACTGCGGGAAAATGTATGTTGAAATAAGAGTCTACCTGAGAAAAGCAAGGCGCCTCACATCCGGCCAGAACAATAAAGGAAGGGTCGTAGTGGTATGCAGCCTGAGACATTGAAATAACCTGACCACCGTTAGAACCGAGGTCAAGAACCGACTTGGCGCGACAATCTTATGAATCACCTTAAAATGTTTTTGTGAGCAAGGGAGCAGTTGAAAGAGGCCAGTGAACAATAGAAAAAATACGTTGTCGTCTACACCCACTGGAGCGGAGCCCTGAAATAAAGCGCAAAGTTGTAACTTGAACCCACGAATGAGAGAAGGGGTCGCGGACAATTCCCGCTACTTTGAAAGCACGCTATCGCCTGGATTTTATGGAGGGAACACGATTGTGATTAATCCACCGATCGAAATCAGATCCGCACGCAAGAGGAGTACGGTTCGCACCAAGGCGAGTTCTTTGATGCAAGTTACAAGTCGGTACGACGTCTGCTTTAAATGATAGATATTTTACCTTGTACCACCCCCACTTTCGGGCTGATAAAGTATAAATACGAAGTGAAGAGTTCACTAGACGCTCTATTTTGAAGGCACACTTTGATGGCACAGCTACGCACCTTTGTTCTACGTTATTTGAAAATGTTCCATGTCTACGGACTTAGCGAGTTTTGATGTCAAATACGAGTAAAAACTTAGACTTCGAACTTAATCATGGCTGATAGGAGATGTATTCAAATTCATCTCGTGTTTTGCGTGTGAAGTGCTATTGATATAGCACACTGCTATAAGATTTAGGGCCAGTCGACGATTTTTATTGCCCAATAGAACTCGTAGACGGATATAGCAGTCTACTCGAGCAATTTAAGTAGGAAAAATAGTGTGAGGAGTAATATGGTAATCTGATAAACATTTCATCCAAGCAGCATCAGCGATGGAAGATATGGTGACGACATCTGGAGGAAGGAAGACCATGCTGGAATCAACTACGATGACGACGGTTGCTTGCTAAAAACCATGGAGGGGTAATGACGAGATGCATCAGTCTGGAGGAAGCCATTTAGGATGAGTACAAAATGATCTATTTCATTATGTAGCCTAGCTTTGGTATCGGGAATCCTTGTAATTTTGAGTATTATTTTTGTTGTGTGTTTTGTTGTAACCAGCTACTATTTTAAATGTGGAACTCATCGTGGTTATTTGTTTATTTTATGTAAGATTTGTGCGGGACAGTAGGTTAAATTGTACTCGCGTGTACAGTGTGCGTATTTTTGGCAAATACAACACGCGAATGAACTGAATAGTTGAAACAAATGAAGCTTTGGTTAGCTAATGTAACTATAGCATTGGGGGGAAAATATGAATTTTATTAGTGACGGTTTCGGATTACACAGGCGGAATGTTATGCGATATTGCATATTTTTATAGCAAGAAGCCATATGCTTCTGTGGTAATTATTTTGAATTTTGTGAGCACACTTAATTATTGTGTTGTTGGAACACATTTCTGTGAGGTATTGTCTGCGATCTGATGCATTTTCATGAAGGAGAAATGTTGAACCATGGCGAGGTATTATTGAACGTGCAGGATGTGGCTAGGTCACATACCTGTCGTACTGCGAGTCTTCGATATCAGAGCGCTCAAGGGAGTGGCTACTGATGATTGTTATACAGTCCTAAGTTGCGGGATGCAATTTTGGGGACGGATCTGCGATTGTGTGTTTTTATTTCAGTTGGTGTATGCTGAATTTCTACGGTTCTCAAAAGCTGTGGCTTGAGACATGACTCGCATGGTATTTCGACACATTGGCAGGGCGACTGGAGTCCGTACTACAAGCTCAGATCCCAGATAAAGATAGCTAAGGCAATTAGTGCCATGTTCGATGTGCATATAAGATAACGATCAGTTTTGAAGTCTGTATGATCAGAAACTACTTGGATGATTAAATTTTGGGAGTTCTTCATATCAAAAATTCAGTTCAGGAATTTGTTGATATTTATTTTGTTTTCTTGTTTAGCTACTGTCTCATTAAGTTTGTTGTCATGTTTGAAGCACATTTTGTGTGATATCTGTAATTTTGTTGTATAAGGGAGACAGGCTGCCGATGACCACCACGATATGTGTATATAAGACCTATATTTTAGGCAGTTTGTTTGTGTGTGCGTTTAGCACTTCTATTATACATCACTCGGAAGTATTTTGTATTATAGTTAAGGGTAGCGTAGCTGGTTAATTATTATTTACTTGTTAGCCATTTAGTGTAGAACCCGATATCAAGGTGTGGTGAAAGCGCTCATGGATATGCAACCTGCGACTTCGTTCTATGGAGGCATATCATATGACCAAGCGTACTCGTCCTAGGCTAAGCTTTATCATAAAACGTCGCACGCAAAAACACAAGAATGAGAGAAGTAAGGACTTGGTCCACGTATTTCTTAGTTTGGACAGCATTGGAAGCTGTAATTTTATTCTATGTAACTGTTTGTTTGATTGATTGATTTTATTTCATGGCGATTAAATAAGGGTGTCATTTGGGTTGTTTGGTTGTTATGGTGTCTATTTATCGGTGTATTAAAGTTGTTTATCTGTTAAATTTTGGGTCATCTTTTCTTGGTAGTTATATTCTCCCTATGTTACTTTGTGCCTATAGAAGCAAAAGTACAAATTAACCAACCATGCGACATGGACTGAACACCCCCCGAATATTAGTCTCGTGTACGCTTCTACAAGGGGACAATATATACCCTCATAATTTTCTTCACGCACTTTGCGTTAAAGTCTGTTGTAATATTGGATTGCCCTAGGCAATCAGTTTAATGTTTTTTCATTCCAATAAATGTTCCACGGATATTTTCGCCTCTCAAATATCTCTATGTTAGGAAAGATATACATAAATAATGTGTGAGTACTGTGTATACATGATGTCACTTCACACGCATCAAAGGTGTTCTGATACATATACCACCACAGAACTTCCTGATATCAATGGTTGTCGCTTTCTTCTGGTGTAACTTAATTTCACTGATCACACGAGCACACGATCACACTATTGTGGCTGCGCATCGTGACCATAATACTTAATCTCTCTGTGTACTAGATAAAATTACTATTGACTTCTGAAAAAAAAACCAGTAAGTGCGCATTACATAAAACACCAAATATTTCTGTGCCGTAATTGCCCTGTCTTACTGAGTTCCCGTCGACCATATTCTACTTAATACTAGTTCATCACCCACCATGCCTCACACCTTCATCAGCGCACAACCCAGACCAGTTCTCCACGATCCTGACCTAGTTGCCACCACCCTCAAATAATACCTATGTACTATTTACCTTAAATTCACACATACAGATCTTACATGGCGAGGCCGTAAACAGAAATCACGTGTGCTGTTATGTATGAGTTTCATGAAGGACTGTCTCGCATTCTGGTGGCCCATCTTTTGTCTCGTGGCCGCCTTAAGCAAACATGCCCTGTACAAGTGCTCACCCATCTCTTGGAGACAAATGGGAATTCACCAGCGCTACCAAATTCTGGCATTGGTGTATCGAGACATTTTAGTGCTCAACAGCATCCGACAATACCGTCATATTTCCCTGTACCCTAAAACTCTCAATTACTTATATTCTACCCCCTTTGTGACCTCTGATACGCCTGCCTGGAAGGCCAGATCTCCCACGTACCAAATACCTCCCTTACTCATTTGATAGGCTGGCACGCCAGCTAAACACACCCACTTTAAGACACATATTTTCGTAGACTATGTATATTATACGTCCCGAATAATCTGTTTTCCTTACCATCCTCCAGCACATATGCTGTTTTGCCAATACGTTTGGAAACTATAAATGGGCCCTCGTCGCCTGCTTCCAACCTTCCAAGTGGCTCCCTTAAAGGAACGTCATCACGTTGCTCTATTTATCTATTTCTCAGTGTCTGTAACGATGCCCTGTTGCTACTGTCCACATATGCACATAATAAAATACCGTCCTCTGCTTTGACAACAGGATAATCCCAACATAAATTAGTGTCCCTTGATAGCATATCTGCAAGAATGTTATATTTACCTTTAATATATTTAACTGTGAATTTGTATTCCTGCAGTGCAAGAATCCATCTACTAACTCTGTTAGAACTGAGTTTACAAGTCCTCATATACAGTAATGCATGGTGATCTGTATGGATCTCAAATTTCCCCCCTACTAAATACATTCTAAATTTCCCTAAACTGAAAACAATACCTAAAAGCTCTAATTCAGTAATAGTGTATCTTTTCTCTGCTGCAGTAAGTCCTCGCGAGGCTAAAGATACAATGCACAGATTACCCTCTTCATCTCTCTGACACAATACTCGAGCAATACCTATAAGCGAAGCATCCGTCATAACCACATATTCCTTATATTTCAAAGGATATTTCAGCACTACAGCCTTCTCGAAACCTTCCTTCAGCGCTCTAAAAACCTGATCATGCTTGGGCTCCCATCTCCACCGATTACCACTTTTAAGCAATTCCCTGAATGGTTCTACTAACCCTGAGTATTTAAGAACGAACCTTCTGAAAAAGTTGCAAATTACCAGGTATGTTTTCAACTGTTTAACATTCTGTGGCACCTGTGCATTAAGTATTTTACTAACCCTACTTTCCTCTGGTGTTACACCTCTACTCGACACACTATGACCTAAAAATGTCACTTCTGACTGACAGAATGACGACTTAGACAGTTTCAAAGGAACCCTGCCTGATCTAACTTCTGAAAAACAATATCTATATGACATAGATGCTCCTCAAAACTGCGTGAACTAATTACCATATCATCAATGTAAATGGTTACAAACTCTCCTGTGTCATCACCTAATGCGATGTTTAATGCTTTGATTAAAGCAGCTGAACTACTCTTTAAACCATAAGGTGTTCTACAAAATTGATACAGGTTATATTTATGACTAAAAGCTGTAAATGGTCTATCTTCATACATAAGTGGCACTTGCCAGAAACTGGAACTCAAATCTACACAAGTGAAATACTTCTTACCCTCAAATGTCTGCATCAACTCCTCTATAGACATGGACTTCAGCTGGTCTGAACTGATTCTACTGTTAACTAAACGAGCGTCTAAACAAATACGGACTGTGCCATCTCCCTTCGGCACGGTGATCAAAGAATTAACTTATGGCCTGTTGGAGTGCTCAATAATGCCATCTTCAAGCATCTGGTTAATTTGTGCCTCAACTGCACTCTGATAAGCAAAAGGTACAGGATATCTATGTCCTGTGAATACTGATCTATCAATAACGTTCAACGAATGCGTATAGCAATTGGCCTTACCAATGCGATCCTCAAAAACTCTCCTATTACACAATAACACATCATAGAGCAGAACACACTGTTCTTCCTCTATATTTCCCTGAAATGCAGCATCACGTAACGAGTTCTCTAGACTACCGTTCGTAATCACACTGCCCACAAAACTTGGAGAATCCCGCTCTACGGCTGGCGATATCTCATTCAAAGTACAAATCACACCCACAACACTACTTCTATGAACATTGTCGTTGAACGCTACTTCTACTTCAGAATCATCCCATTTAAATTTCAAACTTCCTACCTCATAACATAAGTTCCCAGACACTCTACTTAGCCAATCTGAACCCAAAATAACACTGAATACTAAATTTTGAATTACAAGAAAATCTGCTTTTCTACATGATTATTAATTTTAATGTCTACTAAAACTTGCTTAGAAATTACTTTAGACCTCTTCCCAACAGCTGTGATAACAAAAGTGCTTTTAATTGGCATCTCCTCAAAATTTATTCCAGTTCCTTTCATTTTATCCTAAAATGCACTACTTATGCAACTCTTCATGCAACCACTATCAATTAAAACATCCGTGTACGCCTCGGACACGTTAAGTTTAACAACGGGGCTCTTACTAGCCACCTCCTGAATAATACCTTCATCATTTAGTTCACGTAATAATTCACTCCTTACATTTAGGTCATAGTGTTCCTGTATAAGTGTATGGACCGGGCACGTTACAGACGGAGATTCTGACCTTACATCGCAGCCTGGTTCGCGTTTAAAGTACTGCTACCGCTTGGTGTAGTAATACTCATTACTGCACTGGTCTGGTTGTTCTGGGCTGTGTTAACGGTATTTCTCTGTTCGTTATTACCATTGGGCTGATCCCTTCCTTGACCCCTGTTCTGGTTATAAAAATAATAATAATAATAATAATAATAATAATAATAATAATAATAATTCTTATTCCTCCCTTGGTTACCCCTGAAATCATTATTTCGGCCTTGATTTCCCCTGAAATGATTATTTCTACCTTGGTACTGCGTACCATAACCATTTCCTCTGTACTGATTTTGCTGGTTGTTATTATGATTTTGGTTCCCCCTATTTTGGATATTGGCTCTTTCGCCACTTTTGCCCTGAACATCCTGATTCCTATTCTCATTAGGCCTATTATTATGGTTCCCCTGGTTCCTAATGAAATTCTCCTCGTAACCAGCTCTTCCCAGAGCATCGAATGTACTTAATAGATTTTCCACTTGCGAAATAGATTTAACATTTTGGATACAGGCAGCTTCTTTGATTCTATATGGAAATGTCTTAGTAATAGCTTGACTACATCACTCTCTTCTCTCAAACCATCCAGATATTTACACGTCAATACCTGTCCTAAAAAGTATTCTGTCATAGTGTAACTTCCTTTCGGGCTATATTTCCCACACACAATTCCCTCACGATGCTGAGACTGAATTACCTCATTCCAAAACTTTTCACAAAACTTGACTTTGAAATCCGAAATGTCCACAAAATTGTCTATATAGACAGCTAACCAGTTCCTCGTCTCCGCTACAAACGCCTGCTCTAAAATCTCAACTACCTGACACCACTCAATACTACCATCTTCCAACCTCTCCATGAATTTGTTTTCTATAGCGATCATAAATTCCATGGGACACCCCTGTCGATTGCTGAATTTCCCTAACTCTATCTCCCTGTGTGTGCTATTCATATAAACTCTCCTACTCTGATTATATTCCTGCCTAATTCTAGCTTTTAACTTCTATTCTAATTCAGCAATTTTTTCCTCAGCTTTTCTCTCAATACTAGTTACAGTCAATCTAATGCTCCCTTCCGATGCTTCAACTTTATCACTTAATTTAGCCTGTTTCTCCTCAATCTTTCTAATACTTTGATTATTCTTATGCTTTAAATCATTCACTTCAGTAATTATTTCTGCATGTACTTTATCAATTCTACCCCCAGCTGTTCTTTAACCTCCTTAGTTGCTACCTGAATTTTATCAATGTCTCCCCCCAATTGCTTTTTGACCTGCTGTGTTTCAAGTTGCACTAGTTCTTTTAAATTTTCAGCCTGTGTATTGATTCTACTTTCCAGCTCCTCCTGTACTTTTCCTAATTTTCTGTCTACATCTGCAATAATCTCTTTAGCTTTATCTTCCATCATCCCTCTGATTTCTCCTCTAATCTGCTCAAATTTCTTATCTAATTTTAGATTGTTCTCTTCAAATTTCTCATTTAATTTATCGCTCGCTTCATTACTGCTCTGTTCCAATTTAGCGTTTAAAGCCTCTGTACTCTCTTTATAATCCCTACTGTTTTGTTCAAGCTTAGTATTATTTTGTTCAAGTTTAACATTTAAAGCGTCTGTACTTATTTTATTTTGTTGCATAAACTGAAGAAGCAAACTCTGTAACCCTGCTTGACTGTTATGATTACCCCCCTCAGTATTGGGATTTACCTCCGACATCCCTGTGCTGCTTTCATTCTCAAGACTAGCCATACTGCTCGTATCTTCACTAACCAACTGGTGACCACTACGCAAGTTCATCTCTTCCTCAACACTACCCATGCTGATACACACCGACAAATAAAAGACCCCCCAAATACAGGCACAGAAATATATACCCTTCTCCTTCCACAAATGTTATTAGGTTTTCGGTCCCACGTTGACGGCGACAAATGTAACGTTTTTGCGCCACGTTGAGCGCACAAATGTAACGCTTTTACTGGGGTGAGTGATGCTAAACCACAACAAGTCCCACGTTTTGCGGGCAAGTGTAACTGTTTCACTAGTGTCCCCACTGTTGGGTGACAAATTAACGTTTATTCTAAGATAAGTTGTATTAATGGGCGCCAAGACCTCAACACTACGTTGAAATCTAAATTTATATTTATAAACACCTTGCTCGGGCAGAACACATTTAAGAATCTTGACACTCAGACCGTGGTATGATTGGATCATTAAAGCAACTAACAATTGTATCCGGAGAAGGAATTAGGTCTATATCTAATGCTAACTAATGAAAGCAAAGATTGCATAGTATAAGAAATGAATTTATTATATATATAAAAAAAAGTAGTGGCAAATTTTAATAATGATAATAATAATTTAAAATGGAGCATAACGATTTTAATTTTGCCACTGGAAAATTACGTGGCGTTGGAGACGGATGAATTACTGAATTTACTATTATTTACAACCTAAGAAGTTACTGAAATTCTGATTCTGAGACCATGAAAAGAGAGATTACGTAGTTCTGCGTCAGTCTCGCTTACCATTGGAAATAGCAGTAGCATTTCCCTCGTACGTGATGAATCAAGAGAGCTTCCATCAGCCTCTTGGACGTCGCCATCTTCTTCGTTTCTTGCGGAGATCGGTGTTAAAATGATGAAGTTAAATGCTTGATAGTGGTGGATCCAAAATACGTTAGCCACCTACGCTGACTCCCTGTTCACAAGAGCTCGCGTATTTCTCATGACTAATTTGTCAGTTGAGAGTAGCAGTACTGAAATGTTCGCCATCGAACACGAGTACGAAGTCCATAGATTGTGCAAAAATACAATGTTCAAGTTACGGTCCGAACACAACGGAACCTACGAAACGAGCGTCCACCTCGGACAAGTTTTACAATGTTAATGGTCCCCTCTTCCCTGCGCGCGCTCACTATATGCACTCGCCGGCCGTTCCCCTCCAGTGTACCACCTCCCAGTGGTCCGGTCTCCTCTGATTGGCTGTGACCCCACGCGAGACTCCTGTCATTAAGTTCTTTGCACACTGTAAATTTTCCGTTCCACTCCAATTCGCCTTTTCCTGAAACTGCCAGTTGTAAATGTTCCTCGGTTGCATCATCGCTTCACGACAAGATTATTCCTGTAGCCGAATTCCCGATGACTCATCTCTCTCTCCATAAGCCCTTAACTGAATAAAATTCGAAAATCTCCGCGATCAAATAATTTACTGTGATAATGTCGATCGGAATAATCCGCTTGATAGTGTTTTATATAAAATCGAAAACCTATCTTTATAGTTATAATCTTTAAAGAAAAAGCTCAAAAATAAAACAACATTAATGATAATAATAATTAAATGAAAATTATCTTGGCTGAATAAGTTGCCGCGTAAACAAACATTAAATAGCTTCCATCTGACTTATGTCAGTGGCGTAAATACCCTTCCAAAAACAGGTTACAACACCTCAGTGCATCTGGGTACATTTCGTCTCGTCATCGTAACGTAACGCCAGACTCCAGCGTAACGACGAAGTCGACAAGATCATTTAAAATGATGACAAATACAGACGTGGCCACGAAGAGACACGTGCACACGTCTCCAGGATGCATCCCACCAACCAGCTTCTCACATACTGGCAAAGAAGGAAGAACAAGCCACCATGGCTGATAGAAGTGGACGAAGATCCGCTGGAGAATACGACATAAAAGATCGAACGTCTCTCAGGAATAAACTAAAGCAAATAATGTTCCAGGACAAACCCCGAAGGAAGAAGACAGATGACTCCTGGACAGAGGAGAGGTAGGAACAACACAGCCAGAGAATGCGTGACTACTACAAACACAATAGTAGAATGTCGTGGTCCTTGGTTGGCCTATACGGAACAAGAAGGGCAAAAAGAAGAAGAACCTCCGAAAATGTATTTATAGCTCGAGTTTACTTGTGATAACGTGCGCCTACGTTGACCACAGCATTTTCCCTACGAGGCTAAACTAATTCTCTCACAGTCCATCTGCCAATCTGGAATATTAGACAGGGCTGTGGACATCAAACACGGGACAAACAGATCATAAAGATACAATGCTGAGTGGGAGAAATATTTTTAATTAATATATTTCGGGGGGGGGGGGAGGGGGGAAGGCAGTATCTACGCTGAAGCATATTACAGTAGTAGCTCTGATATTTGCTAAGACGCCTGATATTACAGATACTTACCCAGCATACCTGTTAAAGGTGTCGGGACATTCTCATTAATCCGTTTGTGCTTAAAGCTTAAAGAGGGCTTTTTTGCTTATGCGTGGAGAGTTTGAAACCAGGTATTTAATAGTTGAAGATTATCATGAATACAGTAACATACACCACATTAGAGAAACTAGACTTGGCAACTTACAGGTACACTTGTACGAGGAACACACAGCACTTAGGAATGTAAGAGGAGGAATGGCCCAATGAGATAAGGGACCCTCACACACAGTGCAATCAGTGACCAATTTAGCTGCTCTCAACAGGACAGCGCAAGACTCAACCAGATAAATAGCCTGTACAATACAATCTGAACTGACCATTTACAACAACCACATATTCACTCCAAACAAGCAAATTCCGGAGGTCAATCACCACTTCCAGTATCTCAACAAAACATCACATAGACCACAACTAACAAATATTGACGAGTTGCATTATCTCAACTAATACTGCAACTAAATAAGTGTATATATCCCCATATCCCTATATATATTATAATTGTGAAAATCTGTGTGTCTGTGAGTGTGTGTGTGTGTTAGTTTGTTACCTCTTGACACTAAAACGGCTGGACGGATTTGGATGAAATTTGAAATGGAGACAGCTTATACCCTGAGATAACATATAGGCTGCCTTTCATCCGGAAATAAACCATTGTTCCCGTCGAACGGGCAACATAACTGAAAAGTCACCAAAAATACTCAGCCGGGACAAAATATCGAAGTTGTCGTATAAAGACCGGACAAAGCTCATTTTACGCCCCTCGATGCGAGAAACAATACTCGGTAGGTCTCTACGGGACACCGAAAACCAATTTTAAGGCCCTAAAACCAACAGTTTCAAAGATATTCGCAGAAAACTATCTTCACTCTGATAAACTGATGAACTAATGGCAAGTCCGTTTCCATGGCAACTGAACCTCAAGGTATTGTGCCCGTTGGACGAGGTTATCTGGTTACCACCAACCGTAACGTGGCCTCCAAGATGACCTCTACCTCGAGACACATTGCCGGAGAGGATCGGAATGCACTTCTTGGGACTAGCCGGCACAAGACTCTGCTTCCCTAAGGATCAGGTTCCCATCACAGTGATTGTCATAGACGCCCAAAGAAAATGCACCCCGAAAAGGTCAAAACTACTAAATAATTAAATCCAGACTTAAGACATACTCATGGTTGGTTTATTTAGAAAGGTCAAACCCCTGTCCTACGGTCGGAGGGTTTGATAAAACGGCTATTCCGTAGCTAAAAAGCAAAGAAGAAAAATAACTACTAAAAATTTACGTAGAGTCCCCTCGACAGGTCCTAAATACAGCAAAACAAAGCAAAACTGGGGAAATGGTACCGCAAGAAAAATCGTTATAAAAAAACCTGATGCTTCTAGGAATAAGGAAATTTATTTGAACTACTCCTGCTTTAATCTGATCGACGGCGTCAGACGTCCGTGATACACAAACTATACAAAAACTAATTATTGTCAGTCATCATCTTACAGTACACTGGTACAATTATATACAAACAACAAAGATGTTTTATATTACAAGAGACAGTAGGGTAATAGTGGGAAACACATCAGTAATAAATAAGATATACACACAAACAATCATCTTATTAATCCTGCCTGCAACAGATGAACAACTGTTTGTTGTCCACCGTCATCTATCAGGGTGTCTAAACTTGGGAATCAAACTGTGCAAGAACAGCATTCCCCTGATCGGGTCACGCCCCACAAGTTCTGAACTTTGGGTTCGTGCGATCTCTGTCAAAGTCTATCAGTGTTAGCTACTAAACGTTCTAGTAAGAACGAACGAAGGCGCGATGCATTGGTCTGCTAGACTACAAGTACAAGATCAAAATTTAACAACGATTAAGGTTTAACTGTATTATTAGCATCGCCGGTTTAGGAAATACTTTGATGATTCATGATTTAGTCCTAAGTTTAATGTCGTAGATTTATGAGTCCATTGATTATTAAGATAGTTGACCAAATGCAAGGCGTCACAAGAGCGTGCTACCAACACCTGGTACACCTCAACCAAGAATACGTGGCTCGCACGTTAACAATAACACAATCGGTCCTCGAAAGAGCATACCTTTTCCTCCTCGGTCCAAACTTGTTCTTTAACATAGATCTGGCCGTCTTTCTCTAATAAACGTGGTAACCAACCCTGCGTGTATTAAAAACACGGCCAATAATCATTCACTTACAAGTGAAAATACATAATATCCTTAAGGGTCCAACTTACCAAATGGTTGCTCAAATTCATTATAAATCATGACAAAACATATTGGGGCTCGCTCACAAATACCTGCGAGTATATTAAAAATTTAGCATTACTTATCAGTACACCTGTACCAGAACAGCTTTACAAAAATCGATACTGAATCAAGGTCAATAGCATGAGCATAAACAAAGCATAGCCCATAAGAACATTCCTAGCAAGGTCTAGAAATAAAGAAAATAAAAATGAAGTCGATAGTCAATTGTCTCACAAGAGAGATCGTAAGTGACCTTGGGCAATGCCATTGGCGTGGACTGGGCAAACACCTGTCATTGTGCTCCCAGCGCTTGGCACTAAGCAGCATAGCGCGTCAGTGAATCTCAAAGAAAATGTCTATCACTGATCTTTCAATACATTAAAGCACAGTAAAAGTAGACTGAGTGTTCTTAGCAATCACTCTAAAGGATTATACACATGTAAAGGAAGTTATTATAACGTTAAAAACGAATCATTTACAAATAGCATGATATGTTTAGCTTCTGAAAACCAAATAGACGTACAGAAATATATTCCTCTCTCTTTGAAAGGCTTTGACATTTTGTAACGCCACTGAAGCTCACAGCGAATGAGTGCTGCGTACAAAAAATGTTTAAATTATAATAAAATACTGGTTCACACCTTAACCTTAGGTTGAACTAATCGAAATGATACGAATCGTGTAACATAAACTTTATGAGTAAGTTCATAACATTACTTGACACATGTACAGCGATGTGAATTATCGGAATTCTAGTGGCGAACTGCTCACTCTTTAAAAATGTACATTACAATAACAACAGGCTGGATCCCTTCCATACCTAAACGATACACTATAAAGTTAAATAAAGACGTCAGTGGCGTACTAAAATAATAGAAATGGGGACTTCAAAAACTTTGACCAAATATCAGCTGGAGCTGAATTAAAAATATGCCCCTGTCACAAATGACTAAATGGATGTTCCGTCATGCGGAATTACCTTCTAAGAACAAATATCGCACCGTGTGGACACACACAATCTGGTGACTAACTCAGTGTCGAGTAACGAAAAGCAAAGAGAAGCATTCAGAAGCGTGAAAAATCACCTTAAGGAGGTGGTCAAAACAATGAAAGAAGCCTACCTTGATGACTGACAAAAGAGTTACGGATGCTACAGACTAATCCACCCATGACCATCCACCGTACAGAAATAGATTAGGAAATCATGACTCACAGCTATTGCAGATAATTTATCCAGCAACGAGGATTGAGGATTTGGCCTTTGATCCAGACAAACCACATATATCTTCTCTGCTCGGCCACAAGCATGGTTATCCTCGGGTGGTCATCCATGGTTTTAGTGTGGCTTAGGTGTTCAGCGTTCCTACCATTCGGATGTTTAAGACATAGCCCTCTTCTTCTTAGATATAGGATTATTATGCCTCAGCACGTGGTGAAATGAAGGCATCTTGTAGAGTCGTTGAAATACGTATAAAAATAGATACAGCTTCAAGCGTGTTGAAATTCACAGATTTTCCACCTTTTCCACCAGCAGACTATATTTAAAAATAATGGCCTTGTCTGCTAAAACACATAAACTGGCTTTGACACTAGACACGTGCCTTTCCACTGACGCTAAACAACTTCACACGCTTTAGATATATCGAAGAATATCAGCTTAATCTTATTTATTTTACAGTCGGCCTTTGCACGGCTCGTAAATATTTCACTGTATCTATTGAATATGACGACCAGATTCTCCACTCGGGGTTTTACTGGTACACAACTTGTATGTCACTGGTCAGCTATTGAAGCACGCTGTAACCATGTTGTCAACACTTCACTGAATAGAAATATAATCAGATCCACAATCTTGGACGAACTTCTCGCGTCACCAGCACACTTCGTGCTATAATTAATACTTTCAGACGTATTCACTTTACACATTTTGAACGTCGATGATACTTTAGACTTGGTCACCTAGGACCTTCACAATTTCACATCCGCTCGCCATGCAAGCGCGGATTCAAGTCATTCCTTCACGGAAGTAGGTGTGCTCAGTTCGATCACTTCCGAGTCATTTAACGTCTAAGTTCATTCCTTCCGCGTACCGGCGGTGTTATACCTTCGGCGTAAACCATAAATAAATATTATTAGCCCATGAAAAATGTGGCTAGTTAAGCTGAATGACTGATTATTTTAAATTCAGGTTGCACATCAAAGAGAACTTCTTTGATCATGTAGGTTAATTTTATACTGCTTCATAATGAAGTCAAAAGAAGATCTAATGTAGTGGCATGCTGCTGTGGGTGCTTTCACAATTCTTGAGCATTATAAATTCCATGGTTCGTGTACAATCTATCACCAGCATGAGCTATTCGGGCTCAGTATGACATCCGATTTTCTATATATATCCCTGTAGGAGGCAATGCCAATCCATTTATTATCATTTTCAAGAGATATATAAACACAAGAACAGGGTAGCGTGCCTGCCTCCCATCCGGAGGCCCCGGGTTCGATTCCCGGCTCCGTCAGAGATTTTAGACACTGGAGGGAGGGCTGCAACGGAGTGCACTCAGCTTCGTGAGGACAATTGAGTAGCTGTCTGATAGAGAGGCAGCGCCCCGGTCACGAAGAACAAGATAAACGGCCGAGCGAACACGATGCACTGAGCACGCGTCACCACAATATCTGCAGGCCAAATGGCTGGGAAGCGGTTGCATGATAGGCATAGGCCCTTCGTGGTCTGTAGTACCAGGGGTAAAAAATTAGGGATAGCGCCTTCTAATACCACTTTTAAATTTTAAACACTGCACTAGTGGCTACTCAATAAAGTTAGCGATATACCTACGTTCAATTTCATAAACACTGGGCTTACAAATCCCGTATAGTTAAGTACAAGCACAGGGACAGTCCACCACCAAAGAAATGTCGAACAGTGCAATCAGTTGGCAAGCGAATGGTGACAGTGTTCTGGGACACAAAGGGCATCATCCTCATTGACTGGCTGGAATTGGGGGCCACGATTAACAGTACAGCATATGTGGCATCACTTAAGCGCTTACGTCGTGCCATTCAAACTAAGCGGCCAGGAAAATGGGCTTAAGGTGTAGTTCTGCAATATGACAATGCCCACCCCCACACTAGCCGAGAGACCACCGCTGCCATTGATCAAATGGGATTCACGGAGCTGCCACAGCCACCATAGTCTCCCGACTTGGCACCAAGTGATTATCACCTGTTCGAGAACATAGCTGGACACAGCTGTCAAGGAATGGGTACGCAGCAGTCCAGAAGAATGGTTTCAGGAAGGTCTGGACAGACTGACTCATCGATGGCAATAGTGCATAAAGTTACAAGGAGATAATAATATCGTATGGCCTCGGGTGCCGGGTGCAAGCTCTGTTATTTGCGCCTAGAGGGCAACTTTCATGTCAAATTTTGTCGTTCCTTGGACCGCTATGAATGTCAAGGAGGTTAAATATCTAAGCTCCTTGACACTTTAGCACTTTCTAGTAGAGATTGGCGGAAAATCCGAGATATTAATTTTGCCATTATGAACATGGCCTACTAAATTCAAATGGTTCTTTAACATGCCAACAACGTATGCCATGCGTGTCGTGATTTTTGTCGCCTTTCAAAAAAAAATCACCTACCACGGCCAGGAGCCTCCAGCTAGCATGAGTCCTCAGGCGTGTACCGTTCACCCACTGAGCAGTTGCATATTTTTGATCTGAGACTAAAAGGTATCAACTCTACAATAATAAGGCACAACTCTATTCTAAAGACTTTAATTGAGCTCTAAATCATGGCTTCACACAAACAAAAACACAATCCCAACAATAATACACACAATGCAAAACTTATTCCTTCAATCCACTACTATTCGCATTTTATCCTCGCAAATCCAAATGATTATTGAATTATTTACCATGAGATTAACATGAAATTCACTCTCATACATACATACATGGCTTATTTGCAAATGTGGACACTGTCCATGCTGGCAAATTAAATAAATACACAAAAAATTCACAACCACAAACATTTTAGAAAATTAGGACTAATTAGAAAATAAGTATTAGTTCCTAAGAGAAGAAACCGGTAATCGTAAAAATAATCATTCTAATAACAGAAATAAACATAAAATACTAAACATTTACACTTTCTTTCATTGCTTCAATTTATGCACCGTTCATCACTGCCTCTTAATCTGGTGCTTTTTCACCAACTCCTTAAATTTACCAACATCAGAAGGCAAAGGGCTGAAAATGCCCCCTGGCAAACTGTTCCATTCTATTTCCCCCCTCCCAATGAACGAATATTTGCCCCAGTTACTTTTCCACTGACTTAATTTCAATTTACAACAATGACTGTATCTGCCCATATATGAACTTTCCTTTCCCAATCTCTCATGAATATCTTCCCATGCAATTTTCCCCTTGTAAGCTAAGAAAATACCCCCTAGTCTTGCTCTTGAACGTCTATCAGCCAGACTTTCCCATCCCAAATCCTGTATCATCCTACTCACACTACTCGTCGATCTGTGGTCCTCCATTACATACCTGGCGGCCTTCCTTTGCACTCCTTCCAATTCCTTTATTAAATACATTTGGTATAGATCCCACACTCCCCCAGCATATTCCAGCAGAGGACGGACTAGGGACATGTATGCCCTTTCCCTAATCTCTCTGCCAGCGCCTTTGAAGACTCGCATAACCATATGTATTGTCAAAAATGACGGTCAATAGAAAAATATTTACTGAAGAATTTTCTTATGTAGGCCTACTGTATATTCTTTGTACGATGATTTTTTGGCTCTATTGAAACTATAAGGGCGTCAAAAGATTGCACTCTCAACATTGCAAAATACTGCTGGCCATGACTGAAAAATTGATGAGGCATATTGAGACCTATACGTTCCAGAGTTTTCCCTTGAGCTTCATTGATTGTGACAGAGTATGCCAAATAAATTGGAAAATATTGCCTCTTAAAACAAAATGATAGTGTTTTATCGGATGCTGTTAAATCAAGTAGAAGGATTAGACCTCTCTGCCTAATTTTAACTGCACTTATTATTTCCAAATCCAAGCAATATGGTTGCATTTAGGAGCCCTTGGGAAACGTTCAGATTTCTAAGCAGCATAACGGTTCAAACGTTTGGAATATGTGGAGGCAAGTCATTTAGTTCCAAGGAATTCAAGAACTCTGAGGAGTCTAATAAAACTGGCCGCAAACCGTCACATATAATTTTGGAATATAACGAAGAAATGCGATGATGTGCACCTCCATACATCTTAAAACAATGTGGACCGTATGGGTGTGGCACAGTAACATTGGCACCAAATGAAACGAAGGACATAGCATTGTACTGCCGATTAGTCTCTCTGAAATTCCTTGAGATATCATCTCCAGTGAAAAATAATTGTTGCAGCATGTCAAATGTTTTATATTTAGTCAGATTAATTTTACATTACAACTGCAAAGGTCAAAGTAACCAAGTGAAGATTTCTCTCAAGAGAAATACAGTGCAGAACAATGTTTAAATTTGTTCGTCAAGGACCCTACACTGTAACGGTATAGTATCTGGAATTGTATCTGAAATGCCGTATTCATATTGGAGTTTAAAAGTGGCTTCGTATTTTTCTCCGATTTCCCACTTGTTTGCGGCTAATGTTCTATTTCGTAAAATGGGTTTATTTATAGCAGCATTTCTCCCCAAATTAACGTCATAGCTTATTAAATAACACTATAGTGGCCTGCATCAACGCAGCTGCCAAATATTAAATAGCAAATAATAACTTACTTCCATTGCCAAAATCAACTGCGTGGTTAGACTCATTGTTATGTACTCTAAAAAAATAATCAATAAACAACAATATTCACTTATACAACTAAGTTCAGAGACTTCCATTCTCAAGTTGGTTGCTGATGAGAATGCGATGAGACTGATCGCCAATAATAAAATCCTTGCAATTTTTGCAATTTGCTTGCAAACGCAACTCAGGATGACGAACTTCATTTTGAAATAAACAGAATGAAACTGCTCTAAATAATCAATTTCCATCACCTGTTGAAGGTACAATACTTTGCATTTCCATGACAGTAAATTATGCAAGGGAGCATAGAATCACTTCGCCACTACTGGAATGAGCATGGACTCACTTCGCCAGCCACCGTAATGGAGGGAGTTTTAGAATTATATGTTCAGTGTTTTTCAAAGATCGTATTAACACAGGGAAGCCCAGTCTTAAGGCTACATTCTGAGCTATCGCCCCAGATTCCAGGTTCGATCCCTGCTCTGCCAATAAATTTAATTCTGGTCTGAGGGCTGGAAAGGGGCGCACTCTTGAGGCAAACCTAAGAAGAGCAAAATTTGATTCCCATCTCAACAACCTTGGATGTGGTTTTCCGTGGTTTCCCACTTCCACTCCAGGCAAATACCGGGATAGTTCCTAACTTAAAGCCTCAGTCGTCAACTCTCCATTCCCCATACTAATTACAAATGCACACATCAATACAGCCATCACATTAACACAGGTTATCAGAGAAAGGTTTACACTCACACACCAAAGTAGACGGGGCTGAGTGACCACGATGTCTGAGTCCATCAAATGAATTATGTTCGACAATTTTCTCTCAAGGCGAAGCGATTGTGCCGATATTTATTTAATAATTTAAAAGTATCTGGGAACGTAAATAATGGAGAATTCCTTACCTTACGGGAATAATAAACGTAGCCTAACATATGTTTAGACAATGTAATACCAATTGCAAGAAAGAATAATTGGGAAATAGAATTACATGTCTGAGGTGGGAATCAAACTCCTTCGACGATGCATAATCAATTTCGTTGTCCACAATGTTAGCCGCTGAGCCACCCAGACAACGAAATTAGAGTGCAATATTAAGAGACGTAAACAACAAACGCACTTAACTGCCAGTTACAGTTCATCAATATTTCCCTTATTTCATGATTCTCAACTCCCTATTCCCCATACTAATTACAAATGCACACATCAATACAGCCATCACATTAACACAGGTTATCAGAGAAAGGTTTACACTCACACATGAAAGTAGACAGGGCTGAGTGACCACGATGTCTGAGTCCATCAAATGAATTATGTTCGACAATTTTCTCTCAAGGCGAAGCGATTGTGCCGATTTTCATTTTCAATTTAAAAGTATCTGGCAACGTAAATCATGGAGAATTTCTTACCTTACGGGAATAATAAACGTAACATATGTTTAGACAATGTAATAGCAAATGCAAGATAGAATAATTGGGAAATAAAATTACATGTCTAAGGTGGGAATCAAACTCCTTCGACGATGCATAATCAATTTCGTTGTCCACAATGTTAGCCGCTGAGCCACCCAGACAACGAAATTAGAGTGCAATATTAAGTGACGTAAACAACAAACGCACTCAACTGCCAGTTACAGTTCATCAATATTTCCCTTATTTCATGATTCTATTCAAGTATATATCGGGATACAACATAAGCGATATTTCCCTTTTCAATTCTCATAAACAAAGATCACACTACGATACGCCATTTCTCTCATGAAGAAACGCAATTGTGGCAACTCGCAATTGCCACATATATTACCTTTTTCTTTAAACATATAAAAATATACCGTAACATATATTTTCCTTTTAAAGACACACTGCAAATCTGCATGCCAAGAGCTTTCGTTAGAATGCCATACGAAGCCAATCGGTTAAGTCGTTTTCAAAATCTCGTGTGTACAAAAAATACCTTAGTGTTTTAAATATATATGGCAACAGAGAATTCTTTACTTTACAGGAATGATAAAAGTGAAATATGTTTCTACACTGTAATACCAATCGTAGGAAGGAAGAAACAAAAAAAAAAACATATCCGAGGTGGGAATCGAACCCTCTCGACCATGCAAAGGATGGCAACAGAGAATTCGTTACTTTACGGGAATGAAAAAGTGAAATATATCTCTACAATGTAATACCAATCGTAGGAAGGAAGAAAATGAAAATTAAAAAAACGTATCCGAGGTGGGAATCGAACCCTCTCGACCATGCAAAGGATGGCAACAGAGAATTCGTTACTTTACGGGAATGATAAAAGTGAAATATGTTTCTACAATGTAATACCAATCGTAGGAAGGAAGAAAACGAAAATAAAATAAAACATAACCGAGGTGGGAATCGAACCCTCTCGATGGGAACAGAGAATTCGTTACTTGACGGGAATGATAAAAGTGAAATATGTTTCTACAATGCAATACCAATCGTAGGAAGGAAGAAAACGAAAATAAAAAACTTATCCGAAGTGGGATCGAACCCTCTCGATCATGCATAATACAAATTTCTGGCCAGTAACCTTATCCCCGTGGCCAACCAGACAACTATGTGACACTGCAGTATTAAGCTATCTAACCAGTATACACACTCAACCTGCACTTTATGTCCTTCAATTCGTGGTTTATTTAATATAATTCTATTTCAATGCATATTGTAAAAACATAACTAACATTATTGGAGACCCTTTTTAATTCTCATAAACAAAGATCTCAGTTAGACGCGACCGGAATCGCCATTTTCCTTGTTGAGAAAAGCCATTGTGCGCATGCGCGGCAAATATTACATATTTCTTTAACCATTTAAAAATATACCGTAACATATATTTTCCTTTTAAAGAAACTCTGCAAATCTGCATGCCAAGAGCTTTCTACAATGCAATACCAATCGTAGGAAGGAAGAAAATGAAAATAAAAAAACATATCCGAGGTGGGAATCGAACCCTCTCGATTATGCATAATACAAATTTCAGGCCAGTAACCTTATCCCCTTGGCCAACCAGACAACTATGTGACACTGCAGTATTAAGCTATATAACCAGTATACACACTCAACCTGCAGTTTATGTCTTTCAATTCGTGGTTTATTTAATATAATTCTATTTCAATGCACATTGTAAAAACATAACTAACATTATTGGAGATCCTTTTTAATTCTCATGAACAAAGATCTCAGTTAGACGCGACCGGAATCGCCATTTTCCTTGTTGAGAAAGGCCATTGTGCGCATGCGCGGGAGTGACAAATATTACATATTTCATTAATCATTTAAAAATATACCGTAACATATATTTTCCTTTTAAAGAAACTCTGCAAATCTGCATGCCAAGAGCTTTCGTTAGAATGTCTTACGAAGCCAATCGGTTAAGTCGTTTTCACAATCTCGTGTGTACAAAAAACAGCTTAGTGTTTTAAATATATAGATAGATAGATACTAAACATTTACACTTTCTTTCATTGCTTCAATTTATGCACCGTTCATCACTGCCTCTTAATCTGGTGCTTTTTCACCAACTCCTTAAATTTACCAACATCAGAAGGCAAAGGGCTGAAAATGCCCCCTGGCAAACTGTTCCATTCTATTTCCCCCCTCCCAATGAACGAATATTTGCCCCAGTTACTTTTCCACTGACTTAATTTCAATTTACAACAATGACTGTATCTGCCCATATATGAACTTTCCTTTCCCAATCTCTCATGAATATCTTCCCATGCAATTTTCCCCTTGTAAGCTAAGAAAATACCCCCTAGTCTTGCTCTTGAACGTCTATCAGCCAGACTTTCCCATCCCAAATCCTGTATCATCCTACTCACACTACTCGTCGATCTGTGGTCCTCCATTACATACCTGGCGGCCTTCCTTTGCACTCCTTCCAATTCCTTTATTAAATACATTTGGTATAGATCCCACACTCCCCCAGCATATTCCAGCAGAGGACGGACTAGGGACATGTATGCCCTTTCCCTAATCTCTCTGCCAGCGCCTTTGAAGACTCGCATAACCATATGTATTGGCTTGTATGCTTTCTTTACTATTTCCCTTATGTGCTTACCCCAGTGAAAATTCCCACCCCCCACAGTTACACCTAAATACCTACATTCGTCCCCGAATACAACTTTATTTTCCCCCACTGAATATTCAAAAACAATATGATTCCTTTTGTTAACAAATCTCACTGCCTGGCATTTCTTTGAATTTATCATCATAACACTTTTATCCGCCCAGCTTTGTATGTCCGTCAAGTCCCTCTGCAATATGCCGCAGTCATCCGGGTGATTTATCCTCCTGTATACTACTATATCATCAGCAAATAATCTTATCTGGGATGATATTTTAACTCCTATGTCGTTTATGTAAATGAGAAATAGTAAAGGACCCAATTTACTCCCCTGAGGTACCACCCTCCCCACCCTAGACTGTTCTGACACTGACCCACCAACCCTTACCCTCTGACTTCTCCAATCCAAAAATGATCTCACCCATTGAACTACTCTCCTGTCCAATCCTTTAGCCTCCATTTTCCTTAACAGAATACCATGATTGACCCTATCAAAAGCCTTTGATAGGTCAACTGCAATGCAGTCAACTTGACCTCTGTTATCCAAGTCCTCACTGATATCCTGCTGAAAGCCTGCTAGCTGTGATTCACACGAAAATCCCTCTCTGAAACCATGCTGTTTATTTCCCAACCACCTACTACTCCCTAAGCATTCCCTTATGTATTTATTCATAATTCCCTCAAAAATTTTGCATATAATACATGTTAGACTGACAGGTCTGTAGCTATCACTATCCCCCCTTCCCCCTCTCCCTTTATATACCGGAACTACCAGAGCCTGTTTCCAGTCCTCAGGCACTACCCCATTATTTAGACAAAAGTCAAACAGAAATCTTAAATAAGGCACAATGTTCCATCCCATAACCTTTAACAATTCCCCATTTATCCCATCTACCCCGGTTGATTTTCTTGACCCTAATCCCCGTATTGCATTATAGATATCCTTATTTACATAACTTAATTTCTTACCCTCCTCAATACCCTGCTCTCCTCCCTGATCCACATTTCCCTCCCCTGTAATTCCTACCACCTTACCATATACCTTATTAAATGCCTCAGCCTTCTCCCCATCTTCCACCAGCAGCGTTCCATCTTCTCCCTCGATATCAGGTATGCGGCCTTGAACCCCTCTTACTTTCCTGAAATAGACATACATATTCCTCCACCGTTCCTTGAAAGTCGTCCCCCCGCCAACTAGCCTACCCATAAAATGTTTCTTTGCTAATATCTTAGCCCTAACCAGTTCCCTCCTCAACCTATTTAATTCTATTCGGTGGCCTATCCCCTTCCTAATCTTATTGCTTTCTAATCTACATTTCTTCTTTAATCTTCTTACCTCCTTATTGTAATAAAGTGGATCAGTAGTCGCCCCTACTTTTTTAAATGGCACATGTAATTTTTCACAATCCAGAATTATTGTTTTCAAACCAGCCCACAGTCTATCTACATATAGTCCCCTGTCTATCCACTGATTGAAATTTTCAGCTAAGTAACTACCAATCTTTTCCTTATTAGCTTTGTAGTACTGTTATACCAATCTTGTCTCCCTCTTGACCTGCCTCTCAATGCTCAACTTTACATCTACTAAAACAGCCTTGTGGTCACACATCCCTTCAATTATCTCTGATTTGACCCAAATATCCTTAGGCATTATCAAAAACACATCCAATAAGCTGTTCCCCCTAGTGCACCCCTCAATAACTTGAACAAAGCCCCCCTCCCATATGATTTTGTTGGCCAGCGATTGGTAATGTTCTTGAGAGTCAGTCCTACCCTCCCAGTCCACTCCTGGCATATTAAAATCACCCCCTACAATTATATTTCTTCCTGCCCTGTCAGCCTCCATAGCATAATTTACTAAAGTTGTTCCTAAATTGGCATCCCTTTCCCTCCTTCCTGTTCTATATACACCCAAAATGTCTACCATAACTTTAAAACCAACCCTAACCCCCAGAATCTCATTTTCCTCATCTGTAAAAACTAGGCGACTCCTAAATATATCCTTAAGTAATATAAAAACCCCACCCCCCGTGCTTCCCCTATCCCTCCTGTATATCCTATAACCCATAGGAAATACCTCTCCTTCCACAACATTATCCACTAGCCATGACTCAACCCCGATTATAACATCTGGATCATATATTTCCACCATGGTTCCAAATGTTATGCCTTTTCTGACTACACTACGACAGTTTACCAGAAGGCATCTCAATCCTCCTTCATATTCTTCACAAAAATGAGATTGCTCACCTCTTACATACCTTAACTGATTTTTTTTTGCAAGCTCTTTACTATTCATTCAAAGAGTTGCCCTAATTTTACAGAGCCCCTTCTATTTAAATGTAGGCCATCCCACCCCAAGTCACAGTCTTGAACCCATACCCCTGAATTTACAAATATCGCCCCCTCTTCTCCACACACCCAGTCAAGTACCCCATTCACTCCATCAATATATCGTGGATCTACATCCCTTCTATGCAGTATGCCGCTTACAATAATGGACGTTTCAGGATATTTCCTCCTACATGACCTGATCAAATTTTTCATGTCATTTCCAATTGTGTCTGGCGTACCACTGCTTCTAACATCGTTTGTGCCTACATGAATGACAATCGATGCTACATTACGTTCTCCGTCCATGGATTCCACTTGCTTTCTGAGCTGCCCCGTACGTATTCCAGGGAAACAAATTACGTCGGCTTTTTCTACTCGAAGCCGTCTGATTATCGAGTCTCCAACAATGATCGATAAAGGTCCCTCTTCTGTTCGCCCGCAATGGTCGTTTGATACAACCGCATCACCAGCTTCATGAACCATCTTCGGCCGCCGTTCATTCATGTTCTCTGCCTGCCGAGTACGTCTGATTACCTGCTCAGTCAGATGGTTAACGCCCCTGTCCGCAGGAACATGAACTACACTCTCCGGCGCTTGTAGCCGTTCACCTATTTTGTTGGACCCTTCCTGAAAGCACCCATCAGATGCTGCCCTCTGCACGACAAGCACTGAACTTAAATTTAAATTTGACGATTCATATTTCGCTATTACTTCACTCATGTATCTATTTTCCTGTTTCACACGCTCTAACTCTGCCACTACATTGTCAAACTCCAATTTGAACAGCCTAAGTACCTCGTCCCGACTTTCGATATCATTATTCAACGCTTTGCACTCACCACACTTAAAAACACCAGGCATGGCTGCCAGGTTCTGAACGTTATTCACTTCGACAACCTTAGCGGACGATCTTGTCGTAATTTGCCCGGTATTCTTCACTCGAAGATCACAGTTCCCGCAAATGACTCCATTCGGGTAGATTTTTTTACACTTCCTGCACAATAAACTATGAATTTTCGACTCACTTTCCGCACATCGCTCCAGCATGAGTTAAGGCGAGAAAAGGCTGAAAAGATATCCTGCAAGGATAACTCAGAAAACACCATCACGCACAATGCCTCATGCAAGTCACGGAACACCGATGCACTGGTAAAATACACACACAACTGTTCTTACAATCTTACGTCACTTATTGTGACCACTTTTATTTCACAATCTAGTTACTTATTATCAACACATTTTACTTTACACTATGCGTACAATTATGTTCTGTATTTCTCTTCCCACCAAAATGCTCTACCATGCATTAACCAATTTATGAGTTGCACATCAAATTTACTTGCAACTCCACTGTTACTTGTATTCAACCCTTTTTGTAGGTCCACTGTATGCCGTAATGAGTTCACTTTCATAATGATTCCGTTACCGCTGTGTCGGGTGGGATTTTATGCTACCCTTGCGTGGGCGTAGCGTGTGACATCTGGTATCCACCTTCGGAAATAGGTGACAATGTCAGTATAAAAATGCAACTTTTAACATCTCATAAGTTTGCCAAATATTAAGTTATCAGCATGATTCTTAATTATCAATGTGTCTCAAACCACACAAATTCATTATACAATACTACAATGATTCTTTTATAACAACAGGGTTTCATAGTTTCTCCACTTTAAACATTATCCTCCAAGTCTGGGTAGAGTATGGTCTCTTCCCCCCCCCCCCTTCCTGGATACAATGGGCTCCGCGCCGGGCTGTAACAAGATGCTCGTTACTTCCCTTCACGTCCCTTTCTTTTCCAAGCATTAGCCCGTGGCTTCAAATACAATAGTGCCGTCTTAGTGACGGAATGCAAGACGGAATATGGAATTGTATAAGCATTTATTCCTATCATTAGGATATTAATAGCTGGCCTCAACAGGTCCATTTATATTTATATGAAGGAAACGAGATTCATTAACCACAAGCCGATTTCGAATAGCCGGCATCCTTTTGTCAAAGAACACGGTCAGGGCAACTTCCTGCCGTCCAAATTCACTCCCAGGAGCTGAATTTATTCACTCAATAGCTAGTTCTCGGTCGATATCAGGTGTCATGCTGAGGTGTCCATGTTATCCTTCCATGCACCACTGGATTCGAACCCGGAACGTTTCATAGCAATACTCAGAGCTAGGGTTTCCTCACTAAATACGCTCGATTGCAATAATATCTCTCTGTATGCCCATGGCTATACGAGATTTCACCCGTCGATTAGACTGCCTGGCTTCCTTGACCATTGTGAGAAGATCCCGTCCTTTAATTAATAAGATAATCTCTACCAATTACTCTTATAAGCTTATTCATCAAGCTGCGATTCAATTCACTATTAAACACTTCCAGTTCCTATCTCCTTGCATATTTCCTTCCATTATCATAATATACTCTGATATTAAATTCCTTTGCTTGGCCCATCACTTGTAATACTACTGCTTGGATACACAGTTATTCAAACATTTTTCCCTGATGTGTACTTATTCTTCTTATTATTATTACTGACATAAATTTCCCCTACTCCGACACAACGTAACTGTATTTAAATAATCAATAACCGAACATCCGTGTTCGTTACGTTAACATTCTATTTAACTCAATTGCCATTTCTACGTTAGTGGTAACGATTTATCCACACAATGATGTACAAAGACATCTCAACTTGACTAAAATCAACACAACATTAATATCTGAAGGTTCTACCTCCCAAATTTGACTCTCATTGGCATATTCTATAATTTTTGGAATTACTCAACATACAGTGGACTACACATTCACTACACAATCATGGTTTTGGGTACTTACATTGGCTAATCCGGCGGCTCCGACCACACATTCTTTCCATTAATGCCCGCCATCATTTGCAAACTAGCAAAGCATTACTACACTTTCCACACACATTTTACATAATTTTCCCATTACAACACACACTGCACTTTGGTTCTTCATGTCGAAGCTATCGCTTCCTTTTCCACAAAAACACATTATATTAATTATTACACTGGTAATTTACACATATTAAAATGACCATCACTAAAAATCACACGATCACTATATACATTTCTTACTGGTTGACCCTTCTTTGCAATATATCAGAAATGCAGGCGTTGAAGATCTTTCCTCCACGAATACCCCCGTATCTCGTTCGAAAGTCTCGATACACTGCAACTGACGATTCCTAGCGGTCCCCAATGTCTATCAATTCCTATCCTTAGATAATTTCCCGATATAGCATAGATATGCTTCCATATCGTCCTGAACATTAATTAAAGTGGTATCCCTGCGAAAATGCATCACCCGTATAACGAAGTTTATACATGCGCAGTTCGACATCCTATTATTATGTCTAACAAATAGCTTATATATTGTGCTCGTCCATTGTACATTGTACTTGTACAACTACCACTTTCAATTGTCCTTCGACTGAACTTACAGTCTTCTTGAATGATCAGCTTATAACAAAGCCTTGGACTGTTCCACGTACATTATTATGATACCACATAATATCTCCTCGTCATGAGGTACGATTGACCTAATATGACATTGCCTTAACTTGTACACCACACTGTACATTTAATGCGTACTCAATATTAATCACCTGTAATGCCGACTATAAAAGTATGGCACGACTGTCCTTATTAATTGTTCTCACTAGTGCGTTACACTTCATGGTTAGTATGTTGATGAACACTCAACATGTTAAAGTGCGCGCCCCTCTCTGGACTCGGGCGACATGCACTCCGCACTAGACTATGGTACAACTGACTTCGACTGCCCGCTCCACTGACCTTATATCTGTTTGGAGCCGAAAAGTAGGTCTAAAATTTCCTTGGAGCTTCATCTCCTCTCTCCGTGCTTCTCTAGTCTTGACATGACGTTTTCCTGGTCCATCTTGCCTTGCTGATTACATATCTGCCTGTGTGCACGAGGATCGATCGGTCAATTAATTAATATTAATTGCCTTTGCCAGCGCGTCCCCAAGCCGCGTCAGTGGTTCTTCCCCCACGACATGGTCATAGTATTGCGCTGGACTCATTCCTCCAGTGTCCTTGCGCGTTACATTAAATCTGCCTCGATTTCGATGTTTGACGGCTTGATAATTAGTCTCCTTGCAATTCATTCACGTAGGTGCAATCCTCATGTCTCTGAGTTACTCCAATCGCGAGTAATCATTAAATTATTCTGGCATATTCCCACCCCTCTGGGATTCCTCTTATGTGTAGGGGATTCACTTGACCAAATATTACTGTCCTCCCTTCACTCAGACAGCGTAAATAGATCCCAGTGACTGGCAAGGCGCCACGAAACCACGCATATTTTCCAGCCTCATTTGCAACCTGTTAAGAGTTCCAACTTTCTGCGCTAAGTCCAGAATTGTATGCACCTTACAGCCCAATACTGCCGTATTCTGCTAATGTTTTCTACATTATGTTAACAGATAATGTCAGAATTTGTTTGTATCCCAACAGTGATTTACTGTGTCCTTTTTCTAGGGTTTTTTATGGCTTAAACTCCCTCAAAGACCTTGGGTTCCTTTCTTGCTGGCATCTCTAGTCTGTTCTCATTTTCCCTGAGATCCAGGTTCGACACCAGTTAGCCTAATACCGTAGGGTTCAGTACCAATATCTCAGCTATTCACAAAGAAAGGAAAAAACCAGTATAAGTTAATGTATGAGCCCCTTAGCACCATTTCCAAAAGTGAAAACAGAATGTTGATATCTTTAACGGTTTAGAAGATATTGGCGAGTAACATCTTAGGTGAATAACCCTGTATATAATTCTTCGACACGTGTGTATGTGACTGAACTGCTCCTAAACGCCTGTGCCGATTTTGATGAAATTTTGTATGAATGTTAGGGTGGGCCCATGTATGATTTAGATTCACAATTTGACCAGATTGGTGGAATTTTAGAATTTTAGAACCACAATTTACACACAAATTTAGAACCACAATATACAGTCATAAACAGGCGTCATGGAAACCGCTAGCTTTAGTGAAACGTGATCCTTTTGGACTGTGTGTCTCTGCACGTAGAGCCACCTGGTCACTACCTGTGCAACTACCGCCATAACATACACTCCGCCCATGGCGGAAAGTTGTGTTTTATACCAAAGGTGGCAGTGATGTCGAATTCTGTTTGTCTCTGCACGTTAGAGCGTTTCAAAGTTCCGTATGCGTTCATATACCATTCATTCGATTGCGATGAAACTTGGGTGAGATGTTGAGTGCACTCCAGGGAAGGTGTTTGGCATGGTAAATCCAATTTACAATAGATAGTGCACGACTTGATTCAACAAATGAGCGACGACGCGCGAAGCATTTCAAAAAGGTCCCGTATGCGTTCAAATACCATTCGTCCGATAGCGATGAAACTTTAGTGAGATTACGTGTACACTCCAGGGAAGGCTTCTGGCTTAGTAAATTCATTTTACTATATGTAGCGCACGAGTAGATTCAACAAATGAGCGACGACTCGCGAAATGTTTCAACAAAATCCCGTATAAGTTTATATACCATTCATCGATTGCGATGAAACTTTGATGAGTTGTTGTGTACACTTACGTGAAGATTTCTAACTTAGTAAATCCATTTCACAGGAGGTTAAGCACGAGTAGATTAAACAAATGAGCGCCGACGCACGAAGCGTTTCAACAAGGTGCCGTATGCGTTCAAATACCATTCGTCCGATAGCGATGAATCTTGAGTGATATGTTGCGTGCACTCCAGGGAAGGCTTCTGGCTTAGTAAATTAATTTTACAATAGGTAGCGCACGACTAGATTCAACAAATGAGTGACGACGCGAAAAGCGTTTCAACAAAATCGCGTATAAGTTTATGTACCATTCATCGATTGAGATTAAACTTTGATGAGTTGTCGTGTACACTTAAGTGAAGGTTTCTAACTTAGTAAATCCATTTCACAGGAGGTTGCGCACGAGTAGATTCAACAAATGAGCGGCGACGACGTGCGAAGCGTTTCAACAAGGTCCCGTATGCGTTCAAATACCATTCGTCCGATAGCGATGAAACTTGGGTGAGATGTTGTGTACCCGCCAGGGGAGGCTTCTGGATTAATAAATCCATTTTGCACTAGGTAGCGCACGAGTAGATTCTACAAATGAGCGACGATGTGCGAACGTTTAAATTAAGTCCCGTATGCGTTCATATACCATTCATCCGATTGCAATGAAACTTGGATGAGATGTTGTGTACACCCTACGGAAGGTTTCTGCCTTAATAAATCCATTTTACCATTGGTAGCGCACGAGTAGATTCAACAAATGTGCGACGACGCGCGAAGCGTTTCAATAAGGTCCCGTATGCGTTCAAATACCATTCGTCCGATTACGATGAAACTTGGGTGAGATGTTGTGTACACCCTACGGAAGGTTTCTGGCCTAATAAATCCATTTTACAATTGGTAGCGCACGAGTTGATTCAACAAATGAGTGACGGCACGCGAATCATTTCAACAAAGTACCATATGCGTCCATATACCATTTATCCGATTGGGATGAAACTTTGGTGAATTGTTGTGTACACTTCAGTAAAGGTTTCTGGCTCAGTAAATTCATTTTACAATAGGTAGCGCACGAGTAGATTCAACAAATGTGCGATGGCGCGCGAATCGTTTCAACATAGTCCTGTATGCGTTCATATACCATTTATCCCATTACGATGAAACTTTGGTGAATTGTTGTGTACACTCCAGGAAAGGTTTCTGGATTAGTAAATCCAGTTTTTAATAAGTAGCGCACGAGTAGATTCAACAAATGTGCCACCGTGCGTGAATCGTTTCCACAATGTCACGTATGCGGTCATATATCATTCATCCGATTGCGATGAAACCTTCGTGGATGATTGAGTACACTCCAGAGAAGGTTTCAGGCTTAGTAAATCTATTTTACAATAGGTAGCGCATGAGTAGATTCAACAAATGAGTGACGGCACGCGAATCGTTAAAAAAAATCCCGTATACGTTCATATGTCATTCATCTGATTCCGATGAAACGTTGGAGAGTTGTTGTGCACGCTCCCACGAATGTTTCTAGATTAGTTAATTCATTTCACGATAGTTTAGAGGCAGTTAACAGAAATTGAAAAAAATATTGTGTATCCAAAAGCACTTCAAGAAACAAAGTTACAACACTTTCTTTGATTGGCAGGACAACGTCTGCCGGGTCAGTTGGTATATATATTTAAATGAATGTTCGTTTGTTCGTCTTTTATGCGTTCATGAACCATTCGTTCGATTGCGATCAAATTTTGGTGAGTTGTTGTAAACACTTCCGGGATGGTCATAGGCATAGTTAATCCATTTCACAATAGATAGCGCGCGAGAAGTTTAAACAAATGCGTAATGGCGATGTGTTCATATACAATTCGTCCGATTGCGATCAAATTTTGGTGAGTTGTTGTGCACTGTCCCGGAAAAGTTATAGGCGTAGTAAATCCAATTTACAATAGATGGCGCGCGAGTATCTTCAACAAAATTGCGTGCGTTTGTTTCAAGAAAGTCCCACATGTGTTCATATACCATTCATACCATTGCGATGAAACTTGGGTGAGAAGTTCTGTACACTTCAGGTAAGGTTTCTGGCTTAGTGAATCCACTTAAGAATAGGTAGCGCACGAGTAGATTCAACAAATGAGCGGCGACGCGCGAAGCTTTTCAACAAAGTCCTGTATGCGTTCACATACCATTCGTCCGATAGCGATGAAACTTGGGCGAGAGGTTGTGTACACTACAGGCAACGTTTCTAGCTTAGTAAATCCAAGTTATAATAGGTAGCGCACGAGTAGATTCAACAAATGAGCGACGACGCACGAAGCGTTTCAACAAAGTCCCATATGCGTTCATATACTATTCGTCTGATGGCGACGAATCTTGGGTGAGATATTGTATACCCTTCAGGTAAGGTTTCTGGCTTAGTGAATCCACTTAAGAATAGGTAGCGCACGAGTAGTTTCAACAAATGAGCGACGACGGGCGAAGCGTTTCAACAAAGTCCCGTATGCGTTCATATACTATTCGTCTGATGGCGACGAAACTTGGGTGAGATATTGTATACACTACAGGGAAGGTTTCTGGCTTAGTAAATCCACTTTACAATAGGTATCGCACATGCAGATTCAACAAATGTGCGACGACGGACGAAGCGTTCCAACAAAGTCCTGTATGCGTTCACATACTATTCGTCCGATAGCGATGAAACTTGGGTGAGAGGTTGTGTACACTACAGGCAAGGTTTATGTCTTAGTAAATCCATGCTATAACAGATAGCGCACGAGTAGGTTCAACAAATGTGCGACGACGCGCGAAGCGTTTCAACAAAGTCCTGTATGCGTTCATATACTATTCGTCAGATAGCGCTGAAACTTGGGTGAGATATTGTGTACACTTCACGGAAGGTTTCTAACTTAGTAAATCCACTTTACAATAGGTATCGCACAAGTACATTAAACAAATGAGTGACGACGCGCAAAGTGTTTCAACATAGTCCCGTATGCGTTTATATACCATGCGTCCGAGAGCGATTAAACTTTGGTGAGATGTTGTCTACACTTCAGGGAAGGTTTCTGGCTTAGTAAATCCACTTTACAATAGATATCGCACAAGTAGATTCAACAAATGAGCGATGGCACGTGAATCGTTTAAACAAAGTCCCGTATGCGATCATATAAGTTACCATTCATCCGATTGCTATGAAACTTTGGTGAATTGTTGTGCACACTCCAGGAAAGGTTTCTGACTTTGTAAATCCTTTTTACAATAGGGAGCGCACGAGTAGATTCAACAAAAGGGCAACGACGCGCAAAGCGTTTCAACAAAATCCCGTATGCGTTCATATACTACTCGTCTGATGGCGACGAAACTTGGGTGAGATATCGTGTACTCTACAGGGAAGGTTTCTGGCTTAGTAAATCCACTTTACAATAGGTATCGCACAAGCAGATTCAACAAATGAGCGACGACGGGCGAAGCGTTCCAACAAAGTCCTGTATGCGTTCACATACTATTCGTCCGATAGCGATGAAACTTGGGAGAGAGGTTGTGTACACTACAGGCGAGGGTTATGGCTTAGTAATTCCATGCTATAATGGGTAGCGTACGAGTAGATTCAACAAATGAGAAACGACGCGCGAAGCGTTTCGACAAAGTCCTGTATGCGTTCATATACTATTCGTCAGATAGTAATGAAACTTGGGTGAGATATTGTGTACATTTCACGGAAGGTTTCTAACTTAGTAAATTCACTTTACAATAGGCATCGGACAAGTAGATTAAACACATGAGCGACGACGCGCAAAGTGTTTCAACATAGTCTCGTATGCGTTCATATACCATTCGTCCGATAGCGATTTAACTTGGGTGATATGTTGTGTACACTTCAGGGAAGGTTTCTGGCTTAGTAAATCCACTTTACAATAGATATCGCACAAGTACATTCAACAAATGAGCGACGGCACGCGAATCGTTTAAACAAAGTCCCGTATGCGTTCATATACCATTCATGCGATTGCAATGAAATTTGGTTAAATGATGTTTCCACTCCCGCGAAGATTTCTGATTCAGAAAATCCATTTTACAATTGGTAGCGCACGAGTAGATTCAATTAATGAGCGACAGCGCGTGAATCGTTTCAACCAAATCCCGTACGCGTTCATATACCATTCATCCGATTGTGATAATCGCTGAGTTGAGTACAATCCTGCGAAGGTGTATTGAACCCTTTAACCTCTGATGGATAAATGATTCGATGTTTTATTTCTTCAATTAATAAATAATTCTACAAGCATCATGAAAATAGCCAGACGGAGATGAGGAAATTTCAAGCATTTGCTGGAGACAATGAGGAAATACCTGCAGCAGTTTGACAAAAGGCTAAATACTTAGGATTGTGAAAAGAAAGACCTAGCAATGATTCAGAAGGACAGGTGGTGGCCACCTCAAAATAGAAGCGACGCGCAGTGAGACACGCTTCTGGTATGTTCATTGTAATATTCGCGCCTAGAAAAAATATGATGCAGTAACGTGAGTGGCTGATGAAAATACTAGACACTCCTACTAGGCCAAGGTCTGATAAAAACCGCCAAGTTACAGAAAATATGGAACCAATGAGAGAAGAATGCTTACCAGCGCGGCAAGTCTAGCTTGGGCACGCGATGACTAGCATTAACGCGGGAGATCGCCTAGACAACATCTCTACGATCGATTCTAGGATTAATGGGCATATTCTTGACCTGCGCTATTTTTCGAGTTCAATGATATTTATTTCATTCCTGTACCACTATTATTTTGAGAAATTTTTATACAATTTCCCCCTCTATCAAGACCTAGGGCCGGTTCATTTATAAGTGGCGTGAAGAGCCAAGACATTGCTATTACTCTTGTACGTCTGAGGACGTAGGGCTATTACTTTTGTACGTCTGAGGACGTAGGGCGTATTACTTTAGTTCGTCTGAGGACGAAAGCACTTATACTTTTGCGTGTCATCAAGGACACAGAAATTATTAATAAATGTGTTAAATTCAGTGTTAGATAGTCATAGTACTATATTTTGTAAGGGCAGTATCATCGATAATTCGCCAACGAACAGTTCCGGGGAAAGTAGTACCTGAAACGGCGAATTTAGTAGTCAGATATCAAGTGTATAATAATTTAACTTTTTGAATCAGCACGAGAGATGATATCGCTTACCATTGGAGAAGCCTGGAACTATCAACACTCCGTCAAGATGGTTGAGATGAGATAAGAAGCATCCAGTTGGGAGATGGCTGCTGATGTTCTTTGACGGGTGACTAGCTGAGGAATTAGTACTGAATAATATTCTTATTATCTGATAGATTAACTTATGGTGTATGGGACATATTTTTGTAAATAATTTGCTTGTGTGATTAACGTAGTATATTTAGTTTTGGTCTGACACACCTTTTGCATGGAAACAGCTCGCATATGTTATTAGTGGAAGGTTCTTGTTTTTGTTTGTTGTTTTAACTAACGTAGCTATGTGGACGACCGTGTTTGCATATGTTACGCAATGCGGTTAAAAACGTCTCTCGGAGATATGTTGTGTTTCAGAAGTAGGACTGAAGTAACATAATTATACAGTAGATTGGAGGGTAATTAATCCTTTTTTTGGTTTATTATTGATCAGATTCAGTGAAATTATTGCCTTTGGAGCAATGTGATTTGTGACGAAGAGCAGTCAGCTCTATCGCAGGTTTTAATTTTTTTTTTTTAATAGTTTGCGAGCACCTATTCAGCCGACCGGTGTGAAAAACGTGATGTCATTCCCAGAAGTGTGTGTGTGTGTGTGTATTTTGTGGTCATTACAAGCGGGAATTTCAGCGTAGACTGATTTCTGTCAGCTTGGTGCCAGGTCCATATTGTAACCTTGCGAGGGCAATTGTGGATATTTTGATTAATGTCTGACCACATGTTGAGGTGGTTGAGATTTGCTGCTGTTGATTCTTTGAGATAACGGCACAGCTGGTCAGTTATTTTTACACACTGGAGTTGGGACAATGACAGGTATTGAGGAAAGGGGGAGATGTTTCACAAGACGGACTGAAGGTTGCTAGCGAGGTCATTAGTGGAGAGTGCTTGTTGCACCGAAATTACTTGAAATACAGAATTAAGAACTGATCAATGATAAAAATTGTTTAAATAAATGGGAGTTGCCTACGAATCACGATAATCTCCGAAGCGTTAGCTTAACATGCAGTTTTGTTCATATAAAGTAATATCAGCTGGTCAGGCTTGTGTTGTTGTTGGTTTAGTCCATGTTTATATTCCATTCAGTGACCCGTGAAGTCACGTGCTATGCTGTATTTCCTTGCTTGTGTATTGAGCAATTGGCCGGTGTTGGCAGCTCATTGTCAAGTGCGTCATCGCGCTAAATGAGGGTCTCGAGAGAGATTCCTGTAAATAGTAGATTTTAGTGTGTGTGTCAGCATTACATTTTTAAGGGTTTTTATTAGTGTCATGTTCCATATCCGTAAACGTTGATTTACGAGATGATTGTTCGTGAGCACCGTGGCTGTGAACCCGTTGTAAACGAACAGTCATCCAAAGTACTCATTCCTCGTAGTTAGTCATTACGCGTACATAAAATCCAAATTGCAAGTTAGTGGAACCAGGATCCACATTTTATAAAGGGGGAGATCCGTCTGACTCCTCAACTTTGATAGATATTCCTGTCATGGAAAAATTCAGGAAGGATTTTATTTTATTATTGTTGTTTATATTATTTTTATGCACTATTAGTCATTAAATCATGTTATTATTTTACATCTTGTCACCTTTCTTTCTTAATTATAGTTTTAATCCTATGACCCTTACCTCAGTAGAGCATGTTGTTTGGCGAACGTAAACATCACACTAGGAACTGAGCGCGACCCTTTGATTAAGATTTCTTACATATAAACACTGCTATTCTGAAGGGTTCATAGGAGATAAACTGGCGCGGCCAAGCGTGGGGCGGTTCACTGTGGTGTAACGGCAAAGATTTTGCACATGTCAATGTAAGCGTAGTTGGGTTTTCAAACTGACGCAACAATGAAGGTGTAATTTTGTTTCTGGTTCGCTGCTGGAACACATTTAAGTGGCGTATTTGAGTAAAACTGACATGCCGCAAGTGCAGGCAGATATGACCGTATTTTAATCACCGGAAAGTGATATTTTATTAAAAGTAATTGAGGCGAAGTGGATACCGCCAAATGTGTGAAATATAAATTAAAATCAGGAGTTTGCAATGTAAAATACGGTTCACGTTTTTGTCTATTGAATTAAAGTAAAAGGTAATATACGTGATACCGGGCGCCCAATGATTAAAGTTAAAACTAGATTTGTTTAGAAAGTCAAACTCATGAAAATGTTAGGAGGCTGGTAGCCTTAAATGACAATTAATACTTTGTTAATTAGTCAGTGTTAATATCAGATCAGGATAACAATTTAATGACTAAATATGTGTTTGGGTTTAAATTATATAGAGTAATATTAAAACCACTCAGAGATGCAATCGACTAGTGGGATTAAATGTAAAAATAAATGAACTGAGTAGGGTAAAGAAATTAAATGTGCATTGGATTGTATGTGTGTGTCAAAGGGCATTGCTTTATGCCATTTCCCTAATGTCTCATATAAAGTGTATAAGATGGCAACGGTTGAACAGATTCAAGAAATCATTGAGAGCGCGGCTAGGAGAACACAGGAATTTTTGGACACTAAATTGGCGAAACAAAGTGAATCATTGAACGCTAAATTATCAGAACAAAGTGAATCATTAAACGCTAAACTATCAGAACAAAGTGAATCATTAAACACTAGTATGTTAGAACAAAGTGAGGCATTGAACGCGAAGTTATCTGAACAAATAAACAACACTATGTTAGAACAAAGTGAGTCTATAAACAAATTGTCTGAACAGAGTGAATCGCTAAAAACTAAACTAGCCGAACAAAGTGAAGCAATAAACAATACTATGTTAGAACAAAGTGAGTCTATAAACAAATTATCTGAACAAAGTGAATCATTGCGGACACAATTAAATAACAGTAGGATTGAACAAAATGAATATCAGGCGGAACAAGCTAGATTACTAAAAAATGAAATCAATGACACTATAAATTCGCAGTTAGAGGCGCAGAATGTTAAAAACACGAACCAATTAGCTTCGTTAACCGCAGAGATGAAAGATCACACTAATCAACAGATGGTATTACTGGACCTAGATGTTAGTAAAAATAATGAAAAACAATTAGATCAGATTAAGAAAATGGAAAGTATTTTTGATCAAAAACTTAGCATTCTGGATGAAACGGTGTTAGCTAAATTAGAGCAAATTGAACTAGCGTGCTCTATGAATACAAGCGAGGTCAAGATAGCTCAGGATAAGTTAGAAGGATGATTTATGGAAATGGAAAAGAGCGGCAAGGTCATTCAACAACAATTATCAGCAGTAGATGAAAATATATCCGGCATAATTAAAGATATGGATCGTCTCGAAATAAAATCAGCGGAGCAATGGAAAAGCCTTGAAGCGGATCAGAATCAATTAAAGAGTACCATCGACGAAAATAGCGCGAGATTGGAAGATAGGCTGAGCCAGATAGAAAGCAATCAGGATGACACTAAAAGCCAGATTGAAGAGAAAGTAAGCACGATTAAGGAGCAAATAAGGAAAGATTGACGAAAAATGAATATCGATTCTAAAGAGGAAAGATCAACCATCCTAAAAACAGTAGGCGAAAATCATACTCGTATTCAAGCATTAGAGCAAGAAATTAAGAGTAAACTTAAAGAGCAAACAGACAGGATCATTAAAGCCGAACTGAGGTCGTTAGAACAATCCTCGATATTTAAAACGGGAACATTGAAAGACAAGCAGGACGACTCAAATAGCCCCGGGGTGGAAAGCACAGCAGGGAGTCAAGCTCAGACAGAGAGCCCATTAACAGCAAACACGGAAGGGTTTCGCAAGAATATTGAAAGGAGTTCCACGCCACAAGACGGTCATCAGCCCACACAACTTTTCCAAGTAATTCGCTCGAACGATTATAAACCGCAGAAATACACGGAGAATTCAGGGGTGACACCTAAAGCTTTTATTAAAGAAATTGAAGATCATTACAATGACACTGGGGTACCTGAAGCACGTAGATTGAGGATGATGGAGAGATTTTTATCTGGAAATGTCCTTACATGGTTTTTAAGCTTCAAATATACATTTGGAACCATGTCGTATTTTAAATTAGCGTTTCTGCGCAAATACTGGTCGCCAGCAATTCAACAGAGTCTAAGGATGGAGCTTTACACTAGAAAATACCAAACCACCCAGCAAACGAAATACTCAGATTTCTTTAACATGCAAATGCTAAAATTTCGCGACCTTGATTACCCTTTAAATGAAGCGGATCTGGTGATGACAATAGCGCGGCAATTACCAGTCAACGTGCAACACGTACTAGTCGCAGCGAACGTTAGTACGGCCATACATGCAGAGCAGATATTACGCCAGATAGAAGAGACTACATCTCATAATCATTATAGAGGAGGAAGACAGCTGGAGTTAGTCAATACGACAGAGGTCATAAAACCTAAACAGGCAAACACTAAAACGCAGGGTACTAATACAAGCACGTCCACACCTAGGCGAAACCAGGAAGAAGGAGAAAACAGACCATACCAGCGTAACGAGAATAACTATAACAATAGGTCATATCAAGGCAACAATAGATATCAACAGAGAGGATATCAGCAATGGCGTGAAAATCGAAGAAATGACAGGCCTTATGGAAGATACGGTGATTACAATGCTAATCAAAGATGGAAAGGAAGGAGAGATCAAAATCAAGGAGAGGCGCGTAATTATCGAAATGACTGGGATGATAGGCACGCTCAATCACAAAATTACCTAGAGGAATTACACGCTAGTCAAGGTGGAGAGCTAGGAAGATGGGAAAAAGCCATTGGGAACATGAAGAATCCAGACACACATACTGAGGAAGCCGGAAGTCTACTGAGACAAGAGGAATATCAAGGTCATGGGCGACAAAAGGATGATGGGAGTCGCACCGGAGCTAAAAAAAATGCTAAATTTGGATAAAGAAGACAGTCTACAAACGCAACAGTCGGAAGTTGAAGATGGATGGATAGTAGCGAACATACAAGAATGGATTGCTTTGCCAGAAGACTGCCTGGAGGAGACGGTGAAACCACGGAACGATGAAATTAGGCAGTTACCCATTATTTACGCGAGGATTGGTGGAATTAATATAAGATGTTTATTGGATACGGGGTCGCAGATCAGTCTGGTATCGGAGGCCTTGGTTCGAGAGTTGGGACGGAGTCAGAATATTCCTGTAATTCCCGTACCACAGCTCAAAGTGAGGGGTGTTATTCCTGAACGCACCGTCACTTGTAAATGTCAGGCATACTTAGAGCTGAACATATTGGAACATACTTTTGGGCAAACATTCATTATCATGGCAAAGTTGAATTTCAATATAATTCTTGGTGCAAATTTTATTTGTGACTATCAAGCAGTGATAGATTTGCACAAGAATACAGTCAGTTTTAGAGAGTACGATCAGCTGAAGAATGCGGGATTGCATATGGATGAAATCACTACCGGAAGAGATGTAAATTCTTGGGCATTGGAAGCAATATCGGAAGAGACGGAAGAGGAGATACGAAAGGCAGAAGATAACATCATAGAAGGAGCTGTTGTGGAACTAGATGAGGAGAGTGAATCCCAGGAGATATGGTCTTTATTAACGGAAGGAGACGACAGTGAGGCACAATTTGAAGAGTTACTACAGGAGCGGCTCAATGACATTCAACTTGGGGGTGAACACAGAAAACAATTGGAAGAGATTTTAAGGAAGCACAAAACAGTATTTGATACAGTACCTGGGAAAATATTAAATTTCAAATATTCAATGCAAGTCGAGGATTGGTCGCCTTTCAAAAGCAGGTTGTACCCAATTCCTGAAAAATATCGTTGTCAAGTCAAGGTCATTATAGATGAGATGTTACAAGCTGGAGTGATAAGGAAGACACCTACACTTTATCTAAATGCGATTTTGGCAGTCACAAAACCAAATGGATCTATTAGACTTTGTTTAGATGCCGGAAATCTTAACACGAGACTCATTTTTCCTGAGTATGACAGAGCGCCTATTATCAGAGACGTACTAAAAGGCTTTAAAAACAAAAGCTTTTATTCATCAGTAGAATTGACGTCCAGTTTCCACCATCTTGAATTGGATGAGAAGTCACAGATTCTAAGTGGCTTCTTATTCGATAACCAAACGTTTTGCTTCGTCCGAATGCCCTTTGGAGTCAAAACAGCGGGCTGTGCTTTAATCCGAGCCCTGGACCGGAATCTAACCGAGGAAGTTAAGGGGATGACGGTACGCTACATTGATGACATTTTGCTGGCATCCGACAACATTGAAACTCACATGGAAAATTTAGATAAAGTATTAGGCAACCTGAATGCATCAAATTTCAAAGTAAACCTGAAGAAATCGCATTTCTTCAAGAGCGAGATCTTATATTTGGGTCACATCATTGACAAGGAGGGGTGAAGCCAAATCCAGCTAAGATCGAAGCGATAAAGAATTTCCCTACACCAACGAGAGTCAAGCACATTCGGGCTTTCTTAGGCGTAACGGGATTCTTTAAGGAAAACTGTCCAGGTTACACGGAGACTGTAGCTCCAATGCAGGAAATGCTAAAGAAGAATAATAAATGGTTATGGAATGCGGAGTGTGAGAAGGCGTTCCAAGCAACAAAACAGCTATTGGAAAACTGCATTAAATTAGGATACCCAGATTTCAAGCACAAATTTATAATCCAAGCGGATGCTTCACTAATTGGTATAGGTGCTATGCTCTACCAAGAAGATCCAGCTAACCTGCAACATAAAACATATTTGGCATTTGTCAGCCGAAAATTGCGTAAGCACGAGCGCAATTATACTGTAACGGAACTAGAGCTGTTGGCCATTCTTCATGCGCTACAACAATGGAAAAGAATAATTTATGGCTACCCCATTGTTGTCAGGACTGATCACAAGGCATTAACATTCTTGTTTAAGACGTCGATGGCAAGCGAACGTGTGACACGTTGGTCTATATATATTCAGCAGTTTAGCATTGAGATTGAACATTGTCCAGGGAGGATGAACGTTATTCCGGATGCACTCAGCAGGAACCCAGAGCCTGATAATGAAGAAACAGCGATGGTACAACACTTGGAGTTAACACCGAAGGACCGGGAATTCTTGGAGGAGTTACGTGAGATACAGCGAGAACAGGAAGCGGAACCATGGATGATGCTATTAATTCAATACTTCAGAAAGCAACTACCTACAGGAACACCTGCATTTCGAGAAGCGAAAGCCAAAGAAGGAAGATATGTTTATGTCAACAATTTGCTGCACAAATGGATAGGTAATGACCACACCAAGTTACGCATATTAGTACCTGCATCATTACAGCGAGGACTGACATGGCATACTCACGAAAGTTACGGACACGTCGGCGTAGACAAGTGCGAAGCGACAATAGGAGAGACATTTACATGGCCCCGTATGAGAACAACTATATGTGACGTCATTACGACTTGTGATCCTTGTCAGAGAACAAAGCCCAATAACTATTTAATGAGGCAGTATCCTAGACCATTGCTACCTCAGAAACCCTGCGAGCTACTGGCCCTAGACTGTTTCGGTCCAATTCCGAAAGGAAGGCGAGGTTGCCGTCACTTGCTAGTGTGCATTGATGTATTTTCTAAGTTTGTCGTATTATGCCCCATTCAGAAAACTACATCGAAACAAGTACTCAGTCGTATTCGAAATAGAGTGATTCCAATCCTTGGAAAACCAGAATTTATATTGTCAGATCATGGCAGTTATTTCACAAGCGCCGAATTCAAGAAAGGTATGGAGGACATGGGTATAAAACACGTTTTAAGCAGTATCCGACATGCCCAAGCTAATCCAAGTGAGAGAGCAATAAAATGTGTAACATCATACTTGAGAATCTTCATTCCAAATGAACATCACAAATGGGTGGATAAAATTAAGGATGTAGAGACATGCATGAATTCTACCAGGCACGAGTCAACAGGGCAGATCCCCATGGTCCTACACAAAAACGAGTATCCGGTGAGAACGTGGAAAAGCATCATTAACTGCCCACAAGATCCCATGATAGCACCTGACCTGCGAATTGAGAGAATGAGAGCCTACATGAGAAAACAAGCAGATCGCAGATTACGGCGAGTGAGAAATAAGAGGTTTCACAGTGATCTTGAAAACAACCAGCTCGTTTTGGTGAAACGACCCGCTACATCGGATCCAGAGAAGAAGATCTTCAGCAAATTCTGCGAAAAGTTCATAGGACCCTATTCTATTGTAAGAAACCTAGGTAATAATGCATACAGAGTGAAAGAGTTAAGCACAGGAACAATGTCGGTTTACAACGCAGCCAACTTAAAAAAGTATCGAAGAAGTGAACCATGAGAGCGCCGAAATAATGATGCAGTTTAAATATATGGACGTCCTAATATCAACCAAGTGAACGGGGAGCAGTTGAGTACGGCACGTGAAGAAGGAAGTGAAATTGGTGTTGACAAACATTAACGAGACGAGCAGAGTGTTGCCTAAGGCACCAGCGCGTCATGCAAGCAGTTGAGAGGGTCATTACAAGCAGGAAATGTAACGAGTAAATGCCATTCAAGACAGGAGCGGCTAGACCAAGTAATAGAAAAGGGGTGATTATGAAATAAAACAAATTGGCCTACGGAGTTTTTTTTAAATTATCGACTTTCTCCGATTTTCGAAATTTTGTGAGTGGAGGAGTTGTGAACCCTTTAACCTCTGATGGATAAATGATTCGATGTTTTATTTCTTCAATTAATAAATAATTCTACAAGCATCATGAAAATAGCCAGACGGAGATGAGGAAATTTCAAGCATTTGCTGGAGACAATGAGGAAATACCTGCAGCAGTTTGACAAAAGGCTAAATACTTAGGATTGTGAAAAGAAAGACCTAGCAATGATTCAGAAGGACAGGTGGTGGCCACCTCAAAATAGAAGCGACGCGCAGTGAGACACGCTTCTGGTATATTCATTGTAATATTCGCGCCTAGAAAAAATATGATGCAGTAACGTGAGTGGCTGATGAAAATACTAGACACTCCTACTAGGCCAAGGTCTGATAAAAACCGCCAAGTTGCAGAAAATATGGAACCAATGAGAGAAGAATGCTTACCAGCGCGGCAAGTCTAGCTTGGGCACGCGATGACTAGCATTAACGCGGGAGATCGCCTAGACAAAATCTCTACGATCGATTCTAGGATTAATGGGCATATTCTTGACCTGCGCTATTTTTCGAGTTCAATGATATTTATTTCATTCCTGTACCACTATTATTTTGAGAAATTTTTATACAATTTCCCCCTCTATCAAGACCTAGGGCCGGTTCATTTATAAGTGGCGTGAAGAGCCAAGACATTGCTATTACTCTTGTACGTCTGAGGACGTAGGGCTATTACTTTTGTACGTCTGAGGACGTAGGGCGTATTACTTTTGTTCGTCTGAGGACGAAAGCACTTATACTTTTGCGTGTCATCAAGGACACAGAAATTATTAATAAATGTGTTAAATTCAGTGTTAGATAGTCATAGTACTATATTTTGTAGGGGCAGTATCATCGATAATTCGCCAACGAACAGTTCCGGGGAAAGTAGTACCTGAAATGGCGAATTTAGTAGTCAGATATCAAGTGTATAATACTTTAACTTTTTGAATCAGCACGAGAGATGACATCGCTTACCATTGAAGAAGCCTGGAACTATCAACACTCCGTCAAGATGGTTGAGATGAGATAAGAAGCATCCAGTTGGGAGATGGCTGCTGATGTTCTTTGACGGGTGACTAGCTGAGGATGAGTACTGAATAATATTCTTATTATCTGATAGATTAACTTATGGTGTATGGGACATATTTTTGTAAATAATTTGCTTGTGTGATTAACGTAGTATATTTAGTTTTGGTCTGACACACCTTTTGCATGGAAACAGCTCGCATATGTTATTAGTGGAAGGTTCTTGTTTTTGTTTGTTGTTTTAACTAACGTAGCTATGTGGACGACCGTGTTTGCATATGTTACGCAATGCGGTTAAAAACGTCTCTCGGAGATATGTTGTGTTTCAGAAGTAGGACTGAAGTAATATAATTATACAGTTGATTGGAGGGTAATTAATCCTTTTTTTGGTTTATTATTGATCAGATTCAGTGAAATTATTGCCTTTGGAGCAATGTGACTTGTGACGAAGAGCAGTCAGCTCTATCGCAGGTTTTAATATATTTTTTTTAATAGTTTGCGAGCACCTATTCAGCCGACCTGTGTGAAAAACGTTATGTCATTCCCAGAAGTGTGTGTGTGTATTTTGTGTTCATTACAAGCGGGAATTTCAGCGTAGACTGATTTCTGTCAGCTTGGTGCCAGGTCCATATTGTAACCTTGCGAGGGCAATTGTGGATATTTTGATTAATGTCTGACCACATGTTGAGGTGGTTGAGATTTGCTGCTGTTGATTCTTTGAGATAACGGCACAGCTGGTCAGTTATTTTTACACACTGGAGTTGGGACAATGACAGGTATTGAGGAAAGGGGGAGATGTTTCACAAGACGGACTGAAGGTTGCTAGCGAGGTCATTAGTGGAGAGTGCTTGTGGCACCGTAATTACTTGAAATACAGAATTAAGAACTGATCAATGATAAAAATTGTTTAAATAAATGGGAGTTGCCTACGAATCACGATAATCTCCGAAGCGTTAGCTTAACATGCAGTTTTGTTCATATAAAGTAATATCAGCTGGTCAGGCTTGTGTTGTTGTTGGTTTAGTCCATGTTTATATTCCATTCAGTGACCCGTGAAGTCACGTGCTATGCTGTATTTCCTTGCTTGTGTATTGAGCAATTGGCCGGTGTTGGCAGCTCATTGTCAAGTGCGTCATCGCGCTAAATGAGGGTCTCGAGAGAGATTCCTGTAAATAGTAGATTTTAGTGTGTGTGTCAGCATTACATTTTTAAGTTTTTTTTATTAGTGTCATGTTCCATATCCGTAAACGTTGATTTACGAGATGATTGTTCGAGAGCACCGTGGCTATGAACCCGTTGTAAACGAACAGTCATCCAAAGTACTCATTCCTCGTAGTTAGTCATTACGCGTACATAAAATCCAAATTGCAAGTTAGTGGAACCAGGATCCACATTTTATAAAGGGGGAGATCCGTCTGACTCCTCAACTTTGATAGATATTCCTGTCATGGAAAAATTCAGGGAGGATTTTATTTTATTATTGTTGTTTATATTATTTTTATGCACTATTAGTCATTAAATCATGTTATTATTTTACATCTTGTCACCTTTCTTTCTTAATTATAATTTTAATCCTATGACCCTTACCTCAGTAGTGCATGTTGTTTGGCGAACGTAAACATCACACTAGGAACTGAGCGCGACCCCTTGATTAAGATATCTTACATATAAACACTGCTATTCTGAAGGGTTCAGTATGAATTACTAAATCCGTTTTTCAATGGGTGGCGCACAAGTAGATTCAACAAATGAGTGACGGCGCGCGAATCGTTTAAACAAAATCCCGTATGCGTTCATATGCCATTTTTCCGATTGCGATAAAACTTTGATGAGTTGTTGAGTACACGCCAGGGAAGGTTTTCGAATTAGTAAATCCATTTTACAATAGGTAGTGTACGAGTATATTCAACAAAGTCACGTATGTGTTCATATTCCATTCATTTCATTGCGATGAAACTTTGTTGAGTTGTTGAGCTCGCTCCCATGAATTTCTTGAGATACTAAATCAATTTTGCAATAGTTTAGAAGTGGTAAACGGAAAAAGAAAAAAATATTGGGAATCCAAAAGCACTTCAACAACTAAAGTTACATCGCCAACTCTTTCTTTGATTGGCATTGCAACGTATGCCGGGTACAGCTAGTCTAGAGTAATTACGAAATTAAGTCGGTAATATCGAAATGTCTAATTAGTTCGAAATATTCCTGGTATAGTGTAGCCTAATAGAGCACTACAGTTGGCAGCCCTGGTGACAGAATATATTCTTAGTTCCATCTCTTAAGGTACAGAATGCAAAATTTGGTTGAAGTCCAATGGACGTTACATGCAGTTAGACATTGGATCTATCAGCACGCGTAAAATAATGTTGGCAACAATGTCATGCGTGTGCTGGTGGAAAATAATCGGAAATATTATGATATCTTGCACTGCCAATTTTGGATGAAATCCATTTGCTAGTATAGAAGTTACATGTATTTTAAAATTGGACCTATCAGCAAGCATTGAATCATGTTAGCAGTACTGACTTATATTAATTACTCCAAATTAATCTAGAGTGTCAAATGCTATACCTGTGCAAAGTATAGAGCTGTTGGCTTGCATATTTTCTGATATATTGATATTAGGGAAAAAAAATATAGACCGGATTTATTAACAGTTGGCAGCCCTGATTGCTCTTAAGAATACTTATAGTCATATCTGTTATGTTACACATAGCACATACGAAATTTGGTTGAAATCCAAATGATAGTATAGAAGTTACATGTATTTAAAAATTGGTCCTATCAGCAGGCTTAGAACCATGTTGGTAGAACTGAAGTATGTAAGTTACTCCAAATTAATCTAAAATGTCAGGTACTATACGTGTGCATAGTTTAAAGCTGTCGGCTTGCATACTGTCAGATATATTGGTATTTGGATGAAGAAAATAGAGGGAGAGCAATTATTAACAGTTGGCAGCCCTGGTGGCTCTTAAGAATATACTCAGTCATATCTGTTTATGTACACATATTACATACAAAATTTGCTTGAAATCCCATTAATAGTGTAAAAGGTATATGCATTAAAAAATTGGACCTATCAGAAGGCTTAAAATTATTTAGGAAACACATATGTGGCCTCCTGGAAATTAAACTGAAATAGTATTATCTACATGTGTGCCAATTTTGGAATAGCTCCCATGAATACCTTCCATGATATCCAACATGGAGCTAAAAATTCTATTGCGTTTCATCAGCAGTTGGTAGCACTGACATCATTTTCAAATATGGGCGTGAGATATTCCTCTATACATCTTTACTCATATTAAATTTGGTTTCGATTACTGCAGCCGTTTAGGAGTTGATACGGGGGGTGGGGGGGTGGCACACAAACACAGCCAGACAGACAGAAGGACAGACGGACAGACAGACAGACAGACAGACAGACAGACGTACAGACAGACAGACAGACTGACAGACAGACAGAAGGACAGATAGACACACATCTCATACGTCTACTTTTTCCTCATTTTTGGAAAATGTTAAAAGTAGGCTAAAAATAAAGTGTGTAACATTACAGTACGCCCCTGGTATTAAGTGTACTTTTAGCCTATTTTCATTTATGAAACAAGTAGTTCCGTGAAGAACTATACAGCCTATTTTCATACAACCTGCTCATGTTAATTGCCTCTATCAACATACAAAATTTCAGTATAATTGCTGTAACAGATTCGTAGATATTGAGAACCGCCTAAATATTTCAGATGGTCGCCGGGTTGGATTTTTATTTTTGTACTATTACATTAAGATTACTGTGTACGTGTGGTATTCAAACTTCAATCGCATGATTAGAACACAAGAAGTAAAAACGAGATTTTAAAATTACGCACAGCACCCATCTTGTGATTATGCAAACAATTGAAATAAATTAGGTGCCAGTGGAACAACATTTGTATAAGCATTTAATGTGCAACGTTTCACGGCACTCGGATAGTTAGTTCGCGAGAAACGTCCATTTAAGTATTTATACTTTGCGTCGCCGCCATGTTGGATTTGTGCTTACCAGGTTAATGAAAGTCCTATAGGTGAACATATGTTCATAGTCTCTATGAACATAAAAAAATTCAGTTTGGTTGCTGTAAAAGATTCATAGATATTGAGAACCGTCTAAATATTTCGGAAGCTCGCCATTTAGGATTGTTATATGTATAGGCCCTATAGTTATGTACCGTTCAAGGACAATTGTTGCCTAGGTTCATTATTCAAACTTTCACTTCGATCGCATGATTACGACACAAGAAATAAAAACTTAATTTTAAAATTTCGCACAGCCGCCATCTTGCGGTTATGTAAACAATTGAATGAAATTAGATGGTAGTGCATTACAATCTGCAAAATCATTTACTGTACCACATTTCACTGCTCTCAGAGAGTTAAATCACGAGAAAAGTATATTAAAATATTTCAAATTCGCTTGGTCGCCATGTTCGTTTTGTACTTTACAGGTTTATGAAATATACATACGTATACCTGTATCAGTACCCTTTATCACCGTACAAAATTGCAGGGTGATATCTGTAATAGTTTCGGAGATATAGAATGTCAGTGAAATATTTCGCACAGCCGCCATTTTGAGGTTATGTAAACAATTTAACTAAATTAGACTCCAGTGCATTACAATGTGTATAAACATTTGCTGTACCAAGTTTCATTACGTTTGGAGAGTTAAATCGCGAGAAAAGTCTATTTAAAATCTCAACTTCGCTTGACCGCCATGTTGGTTTTGTAGTCACCAGGTTTTTGAAAGGCCCATATGTAAACTTCTAGTAGTGCCCTTTATTACCGTACACAATTTCAGGGCGATATCGGTAATAGTTTCGGAAATATTGAATGCTAGTGAAATATTTCTCACAGCCGCCATGTTGGATTGGTGAGACGTAACAAAATTTGAAGGGCACGGTCGAGGTCGCCGGGAATAGTGCTATGAACTTCCCGAGTTTCATTGAAATCGCTCCAGCCGTTTCGATTTTATTAGGGGGGACACACACACACCTCACACACACACACACACACACACACACGCACACGCACCCACACACGGACAAAAGGTGATCTCATAAGCCTATTTTTTCAAAATTTAAAATAGGCTAAAAATAGGCTTATGATATCACCGTTTGTTCGTGTGTCTGTCTGTCTGTCTGTGTGTGCGTGTGTGTGTGTGATGGTGTGTGATGGTGTGCTTCCCCCCTAATAACTTCTAAACAGCGGGGGAGATTTCAATGAAACTCGGTACGTTTATAGCACTATTCCGGGCGACCCCGATCGTGCCCTTCAAATTGTGTTAAGTCTCACCAATCCAACAATGCGGCTGTGCGAAATATTTCACCAGCATACAATATCTCAGAAACTGTTACGGATATCACCCTGGAATATTTTACGGTGATAAAGGGAACTACCTGAAGTTCACCTATGTGACTTTTGAAGACCTGGTAATTACAAAACCAATATGGCGGGCAAGCGAAATTGCGACTTTTAAATAGACGTTTCTCACGATTTAACCAACCAAATGCAATAAAACTTGGTACAGCATATGTTTATACACATTTTAATACACCGACATTTAACTTCGTTCAATTGTTTACATCACCTCAAGATGGCGGCTGTGCGAAATATTTCACCGGCATTCTATATCTCTGAAACTATTAGCGGTATCACGCTGAAATTTTGTACGCAGGTAAAGGGCACTACTGGAAGTTCATCTATAAGACTTTCAAAAACCGGTTAACTACAAAACGAATATGGTGGCCAAGCGAAGTTGAAAATTTTAAATAGATCCTTCTCGCGATTTAATGATCCAAACGCAATGAAACTTGGCATAGCAAATGTTTATACTCATTGTAATGCACTGGTATCTAATTTAGTTCAATTGTTTACATAACGTCAAGATGGCAGCTGTGCGAATTTTAAAATTAAGTTTTTAATTCTTGTGTCGTAATCATGCGATCGAAGTGAAAGTTTGAATAATGAACCTACGCAATAATTTTCCTTTAATGGTGCATGACTCTATGGCCTATACATATAACAATCCAACTTGGCGACCATCCGAAATATTTAGATGGATCTCAATATCTACGAATCTATTACAGCAATCAAACTGAATTTTTTAATGTTCATAGGGGCTATGAATATAAGTTCACTTATACGACTTTCAATAACCTGGTGATCACAAATCCAACATGGCGGCGACGCGATGTATAAATATTCACATGGTCGTTTCTCACAATTTAACCATCCGAGAACAGTGGCACTTGGTACAGTAAATCCTTATACAAATGTTAATCCACAGTTATCTAATTATTTTCAATTGTTTCCATAACCACACGATGGCAGCTGTGAGAAATTTTAAAATCTCGTTTTTAATTCTTGTGTCCTCATCATGCGATTGAAGTTTGAATACTACACGTACACAATAATCTTCATGTAAAAGTACATATCTCTAGGACCTACATATATGCAAATCCATCATGGCGTCCATCCGCAATATTTAGTCGGTTCTCAATATCTACGAATCTATTACAGCAATCTAACTGAAATTTTGTATGTTGATAGAGGCAATTAACATAAGTAGCATATATGAAAATAGGCTGTATAGTTCTTCACGGAACTACTTGTTAACATTGTAGATATTAGTATCTTTAGATATAGTTATAAAAACAGCCTTTCTTTATATAATGTCAGTGTAAGACTTGCAACTTCATTAGTATTAACTACTCTTTGCTGCAGAAGGTCTCAATGTGTAAAGAATAATAATAATTTATTAAACTTTGTTAAAAAGGGTTTTTGGGCAGACATGGTCATTTTCTGGTCTTTACTTATATTCTTATAATACTGTTGTTTATATTCAGAATAGTTATTGATATAAATTTACTTATATTTTAGATTTTAATTCAATTTAAAAAAAAAAATTACTGGCCCAAGCTCAAGATAGGTTGGCTACCTTGATGCTAAAACTACTGACCATGGCACGAAAATTATTATAACGCCTTTGGAAGATATTGTTACCCTGGGGACGTGAATTTCACCACCTTATTTTATTGAGCGTATGGCTTTTAGTTCCGAGAGTGTCCGAGGACATGTTCGGCTGTAGCTGTAGCTGCTTCAATGCGACACCCATGAGGTGAGCTACAAGTTCCATTCAATTTTAAGTAGTACCAACTTTCGCTACAATATGTCACTGACACCTAGAAGTGAACGGTGGAACATTGATAGGGCGTTTCAACGAAATCTAACCCGTAAACTTAGCTTCACACAAGTTTAATTAGTGGAAGGTTCTTTTACATGCCATTATTATTATTATTATTATTATTATTATTATTATTATTATTAGCGTATGGCAAGGAAATTAGATACATAATATATACAATATATACACAATAACAAAAACATTGATTCACTTCAGGCATTAGTGTTATCCGTTATAGCTGAATGTCCAACTTTTGAACCCACTGCAGTGCCTCCGCTGTTGGTGTTAGAAAGTCTTCCAAGCTATCCGGATAAGCCCGTAGTTGACACTCGCTTAAAATGTGGGGAATGGTCTGCCGAGGGGCTCCACAATCACATTCTGGAGATGGTACAAAGTTCCACTTATGGAACCTTCCATGATCTGTCCTGATCCTGTTCAGTCTGGGCCAAGTTGCACGCGGTAGTTGGAATCCGTTAGCAATTTTTTCCCTTCTGAAGATGTTATGTAGGGGCAAGTCAGTGGAGTTATTCCAGCGGCCTTTCCATTCCTCCAAAGCATCGAAGTTGGTGGATGTCTTCAGAGCAGCATCACAAAGAGGTGGGTGTCGTGATTTCAATCTTTGGAGACTAAGAGCTGGTATGTCGCCTAGAACAGGTAGGAGAAGATTCTTGCAGATCTTGTTGTACTCTCGAACAAGAGCACTGGATCTTCGTAAGTCAGGTGGCATTGTACCAGACAACAGTGGGAGCCAGTGGACTGGAGTTGGTCTGATGGTGCCAAATATAAGACGCATGCTGGTATTCAATTGTGAGTCAAGATACTTCGTATACGGGCTAACACTGGAGCACAATAGTCGGCAGTAGAGAAAACCAGTGCAAAGGCTGAAGAGCGCAGGATGTTCGCAGGTATTACTTCCCCTCCGAAGGAAGGTATACTGAAGGATTTTAACACACTTAAGAAATCCAACGACTTCGGCCGAGTTTGAACCCGCGATCATGGGCGTAGGAGCTCAGCCAGCTACCAACTACGCCACCGAAGCCGCTACCACTTTATTATAAAGATCATTAGAAAAAATAAGACAAGTTTTTTTACTATTCCCATTTATTGACCTTGTAAATAAAAATAACGAAAGCAACACTAACTCCCTGAGGATCCTCCCCTAATGATTTCTCATGTTTCTCCTTTCTCTCTCGTATGTTAACAGCTGGTTTGCAGCAACTCGCCAATTTTCTCTATTATCTGCCATCCTCTTCAATTCGTGACATGATTTTGTGTTCGTGCCTGTCATTATATGCAAGTGGTGGTCTTCCTCTCGTGTTTTTCCCTTCTAACATCCCTCCGATGACTCTTGTAAGCAGGCTATTATGTATGAGAATATGTCCCAACTTATTCGATCTTCTTGTTTTCAGACTTTTCATAAAGCTCCTACTTTCTCCTGCTCTTCTGAAAACCTCTCAATTTGTCATATGTTCTATCAGCTGATTTTAAGCATTCTTCTCCAGCACCAAGCTTCAAAAGTCATCAACTTCTTCTCTTCTGACTTCTCTATTGTCCAGGTCTCACTACCATACAAAGCCACCCTCCACACGTTCGTCTTCAACAGTCTTTTCCTTATTTTTATGTCTATACTTCTGGTTGTGAAGAGATTCTTCTTTCTATGAAAGGTGTTCCTTGCCTGAATTATTCTACTTCGAATTTCTCGTTTGCTGGTTCAATCATACGTTATCAAGCTTCCCAGCAGTGGCGACTGCTGGTCTCCGTACCTGGTATACCGCATGTGCACCCTTCCTCTTGACTCACCCCTTGCAACCAATACCAATATGCCCAATAATAATAATAATAATAATAATAATAATAATAATAATAATAATAATAATAATAATAATAATAATAATAATAATAATAATAAGTCAGAATTATTATTATTGTTATTAGAGTTGGAGAAAAACATATCCGTCATTTGTAAGAAAGATTATGTCTATATACCTAAAGAATTTCTGTTTCACTCCTGAACACTTGCCAAATCCCCTCATTCCCCAGTTTATTTTGGTTACATCTTTCAAGCGGCTCTTTTCATCTTCGCACTTCCACCTTCTCTCTCCGCTCCAGACAAATGTCTATTTTTTCTTGGAAATATGACATTGGCCACCTTTATTTGCGTTCGATGAACACCCCGTGGCATAGCCGTGCACGTTAAATCACCCCATGAGGAGCTTCAGCAAGTCCGCATATCGGGTTCGAATCTCGACGCTGATAGAGGCTACCATGCGTGTTTTTTGTCCGAGTTTTCCTACACTATTTCCAGGCAAATGCAGCGATAGTACCTCAGTTCATCATAGAAGCTTATTATACAAGTTCAACGCAAGCCCCTAAAATGAACTATTAACAACAACAATGATGATGATAATTGTGGTTTTAAGGGGCCTAACATCTAGGTTATCGACCCCTATTAACAACAACGTTCTAAACCATTTGCACATCGTTAGACATATCCAAAGATTACTAAAACATTCATAGCCAAGGTATTAATACAATAAAAGTGAGGCACTTCTAAGATTTAAAAAAATGGTCGAAATCAATAAAGTAATTCGAGCGATAACTCGCCTCTATATCTATATTCCAACCGTCTTCTGCCAAAACCAGGAATAATCTATTTGAAGGTAAGTTCCATTCATCTGGATTTCTTCAAGAACACTTGTATGACAGCATCAGTAAAATTACCGTTTGGGTGCTTCCTGAGTGAACAAAGCAGCTGCTTTTCAATTGTCATCATTGATAGGGAAGTACGGTAAGTCTCTCTTGACCCATAGTGGACCTGCAGTGTGACTTCACTCGTTTGAGTGTTGAGAAGGTACGTTGAACAGAGGCTGTAGTAGATGGTATCGTAAGTATTAAACACGCTAAATTGTACAGTTCAGGCATAGCACTAACTAACTGCATTCGGTTCATAATTCTTAGATTTCGGCCACTGATTTCTCGTGAAATTCTTGATCATTAGCCGCATAGAGCGCTATCAGTTCGTTTTCCAGACCTACTTGATCGAAACTTGACCCGTAGTTTTCTAAGAGATTTAAAAACAATTTGTTTGAGAACGAAATGCCAAATTCTCTAAATCCAGGAGGGAAAAGAAGTTAAAACGCTCCATATCACAGAATCTGTCATTTATCGGGCAAATTACATTATCCAGAATTTCACAGAAGAGTCTCCTAAAACCCTCTTCGGGTGATCCATTGCCTTTAATTCTCTTCTGTGCTGGTTCATCGGCTGTGCTAGAACATGTTATTTCCCAGACAATTTGGAAGCCTTCCCTCCTGTCTATGGTCTCAATTATCTTTGAGTGGCAGAAAGCAATATCCATAGCCTTGTTTTGCAGAATGTTAAAAAGAACATAGATGTGGCAGAAAATGAATGAGTATACATTAAGAAGAAAAATTGTATCAATTTTTTTTTCCACAAAATACAAAAATCCTTGAGCCTGTACTATAGCATCGTTTTCCCAGTTTCCACAATTTTCATTGTCCGTTAAGCTTTCGAAAAACATGAGTAGGTTGTCTTTCTGCTCTTGAACTGTGTTAACAAGCCTGGAGTTAAAGTTCCAGCGAGTTGGTGCAGTTCTCGGTAATTTTTTTCTACAAAGTTTCGGAGATATTCAGTTCTGTTGTAAGAATGGGAAAAGAAATTAGACATTCCGGAAAGAGATAAGAAAAATACTCGACTTTTTGTTATTCCCATAGCTGCCTGTTGCAATACTAAGTTTAACACCTGACAGTAGCAATGAACGAACAGAGCTCGTGGAAATGTTTGTTTTACTCTAGCCTGCAGTCCTCCTAAATGACCAGCCATGACACTCGCGCCATCGTACGTCTGTGCTATAAGCTTGTTACCTAATCCGAACTCTTCTAATATTCATGAAACGTGGGCGAACAGAGCCTCAGCCGACCTGTTAGCACTAACGTCCGTGAAGCCAATGAATCGTTCTTGAACTTCTCCAGCGCAGTCAACATAGCGCAAAATTGTGGATAACTGTGATTTATTAATCACATCAGAACATTCATCGACAAGAATTGCTACACATTTTGTTCTGTCAAGTTTCTTCGCAATAGCATCTACCATTACAGCTCTAATGGCTTCTATTAAATCGTTCTGAATGGTAGATGACGTACCTCGAAATATAGTAGAATTAAGTAAATGGTCATGTAGCAAAAGGTCATACGTGCTCAGCAAATCTAAGGTTCCTATGTAGTTACCTCTGTTCAGTGACTGGTCGGACTCATGTCCTCGTAGCGTCTGTTCTTGCTTGCCTAAATGACAAACGACATCTATTAGCCTAGATAAAACCTGCCTATTCTTTTTTACAATTTCATTGTGCTTTGAGACCTCCATTGCTTTCTGAGCATTCAACTGAACATCTATTCGCGAGGTACCGAATTTACACAATGCAAAAGCACACGCGATATGACTCCTCGCTTTTTCATGTTTCTTTAAGCTACTAGTAAGACCAGCAATGTTGTCAAATCCATCTTTTGACCACGCCGCGCCGTTCCTTCACGACTGAAAAGGAGACAAGGCCAGCAGAATAGTTAGTTAAGTTTTTTGCATCCAGTTAACCACTGATGGCGTAATAGTTCGAGGAACAAAAATGTCTAGTATACTCTCGCTTTCGGTCTACACAAGTTGAAATTAAATTTGGAAGCCCAGGAGTGTGCAGACCAATTGACTCAAATGCGTCCTACGGACGGAGCCTTTTGAGATGCGAATTTTATAAGTTACTTGCCGATAGCCGCTCAATTATACCTTCATTTCAGTATTGAAAAAAATTGGTAATTCATCCGTAAACTGTGTTAAAACTCCCATGAAAAGAGCTTTCCCGCCACACCGGCCTTCCTTTCTCCTTAATTTCCACTTTCTGAGGGAATCCAATTAAATTAAATCCCTTGGTTTGCACGTCCTCAATGACGCACCCACAATCCACTTCCGGTGCTTCATTCACACTACACATTTCTATATTAATTCACTGTTGACTAAATCACTTCAAGACTGACTTAAAACATACAACAACACTGTCTCGCAAATAACTGAAGAAGCTGAGCGCTTGAAATGTTCCGCTGGTCAACAACTTCCCCTTGAAACAGCCAATCAGCATTAGGCATAGTTGAACCGCATGGTCCTTGCGCGATACCTCGGGCTGAAATTTGCTGGGCTTATGCTACCCCTCCCTTTCCCCTCGTCCCTATGACGAGCCAGCGAGCGCCACCGGGAGACCCTTGCGGTAACTCAGTACAGTCACTCATAACTAAAACTGTACACCACAAATAAAAATAAGTATCGTACGCTGCTATGACCGCCGACTTTCGTGACAACAATCTGCTGAAAATATATGACAAGAACGATTTTCATGACTGCAACATGTCTAAAAAGTGACAAGAAAATATTTTTACATTTTTAAAATCTCGGGTGGTATACCGCCGGTATATGCGGTGTATGGGAGAATTCGCCACTGCTTCCCAGATACTTATATTTCTTCACATGTTGTATTTTATCATTCTCGATATAAATTGCTGGTGCTCATCTATGATCTTCCTGGTTCCGACTGCATACGAATATTTTTGTTTTATTTTTATTCATCTTCATGTTAAATTCGTTTCTAAGGATGTTATTCATTACATGAAGTATCTGTTGAAGATCATCTTTATCTGTTATTAAAGCAATGTCATATGCGAATCAGAGCATGCCAATATTTTCCCCATGTATATTTATTCCAACTTGAATCTCTTCTCTTATCATATTTATGGTGTCTTGGACATACAAATTAAATAAGTAAGGAGATAGCGAGCATCCTTGTCGTACTACTTTTTCATTTCAACCTCTTCCTGGTTATTGCCAGATCTTATTTTCCCCCCTTTCATTCACATGTATAAGAACGTCTAATAGCCTATTTTGACTAAAGTGGCATGCATAAAACTACCTCGTGTCCTATTCTGGATCAAAGGCATTCAAAACGGTATCCTTCCCATGGTGTCTGGTTTCATAGCAGAGTAAGTAAATAACAGCTGAAGTCACGGCCTACTGCGGGAAACACAGAAACCTGAACACGGAATTTCTGTTGCCATGGTAACGTAATGTCAAGTGTATCCCAATTCTATGACAGACATTGAAGTACCGTATAATTCTCCCGTACTATCGACATCCTGATATATTTGGGAATAAAACGTCGCCAGTCTTGGACACAAGGTATTGATACGTATTCCCTGTAAACTTCATGTCGACATAAATGCTGGAGAAACTGACAGACGGACATGTTACTTTATGTATAGAGATATGACATAAGATACAGAAAGTGCAACTGACACTAGTATAGAATATAGGCTACTGAATTACAGAGATACAGAGCATTGTAACAATAAAACGTCTAAAAGGCAATGCCCAACTTTCCAATCCATCAGTCCTTGAGTTAGGCTCGTTATCTGGATGGTCTGCCGTTCGTACCAATACCCACATTGGATGGAAGGAGTTACGGCCCATTAATGAGGATAAATTCATACATATACTGTCCGAATCCTTTTCAGTGTCTTCCACACACTTCGTGATGGTTCCATAATGGCTAGATTCTTCACGGATCTAACATTGTTCCACATTTATGACCACATGATATTAACATTGCTATCTCCTAACTGTGGATATTTTGCTGTTAAGATTGTGGATGTTTTGGGTTTTAAACGGCTGATCTTTAATGTGGGTACATTGAGGTTCATAGCGAGCCGGGGAATGTTGATTGTCTTTTGATATCCCCTCAGAAGAGGGTCTTACCTGCGCAGATCAGGTGGTGCATTGCCTATTGGGAGATGGGGTGCAGCGCAGAGGGATGGTCTTGATGTATTCTGTTACTGTCCTCATTGCAGAATTTAGTTAAACATCCATCTGACTGAGCAAGAATGGACCTCAGTACTTAGCGGTAGACATATACATGTCCTAAACAAGAACATCGTAACCTTATTGCTAGTTTTCACACTGATTCCGCAAGATGATGTTGTGTGACGTCTGTTTTGTCGTGATGTATCAGAACTTGATGTTCACTCGTTGCTCCTGTGCATTGTGACACAAAGTCTTACTTTGGTTGCATTCGACTGCCAGCAGCGGATTTACCCTGACGGCCACATACATTCCCCGTTGGTTGGCGCTACCTGACATGTCACTGGATAGCCGTAATCTTGTGCGCGCACCTGGTCCATGTTTGGCATTGCGCCATTCACGGAACTTTTTATACACTTTATGTACTATTGTACATGTATTTTCGTCCTTAGTAATTACTGTAATGGCTGTTACCTGGTGGCTAAGTCAGGAACTAAGCGTTGTTTGCATCCGGTGCCAGAACAATTTGTATCACCAAGGCGTCCCCTCATCTCATCTCCCCAAAGCTTGCCACGGTGGGTGAGTGGTTATCATGTCGGACTGCCAACCCCCCAAGCTTGCAGGTTCGCTCCTGGCCGTGATAAGTGATTTTTGAAAGGCGACAAAAATCACGATACGCATGTCATACGATGTTGGCATGTTATAGAACCCATTTGAATTCAGTAGGCTGTGTTCATCATGGCAAAATTAATCTCGGGATTTTCCGCCAACACAAAGTTCCTCATTTCTCTACTAGAAAGCGCTGTAGTGTCAAGGAGCTTAGATATTTAACTTCCTTGACTTTCATAGTGCTTCAAGGAGAGATAAATTTCGACATGCAAGTTGTCCTCTGGGCGCAGATAACAAAGTTTGCTCCTGGCACCCGAGGCCATACGATATTATTATTATTAGTCTATTATTATCTCCTCAAACCCCACACATACCTCATGTGTGCAATACCGTTGTGTTGAATAATTTAGGGGTTTTGCTACACGTGTGCTCGGGTGTGTGTGGAATCTGTCTGATAATCTGTATGAATTTGTAATTCGGACTTGGATATGGCTAATAGACAACCGTGGATTTTATTAGGCACCATCCCAGCATTCGCTTGTAGAATAAGTGGAAAACCATTACTAGGACGGCTGATGCAGGAATCGAACCCACCTCTTCTCAGTTCTGCCCTAAAAGGCTTACTGAACAACGTTTTAGCCCCTATAACAGAAGTAAGTTTCTTGGATGAGCTGGGAATCGAAGCCGCAACGCTGAAATGACAGCTAGTATCTACGCCATGAGATGGATATGAGCAGTAGATCATTGTGGATTGTCTGGGCTGAATATTGAAATTGAAAATCCACAGCCTGCTTCCAGTCGACCGACCGGGCCAGGAATGGATGAATTAGTACAGTACAGCTGGAATGGTTTTGTTCCAAAAACTGTGCTATGGTTGGCTTTTTGTAAATCGTTAGAAAACCACAAAAGAAGCTTAACTCTAAATTTTAGAATAATTTTCACGATCATTTTTTCGAAAAAACAAACAAATATTGAAAAGTGTTTTCCCTGAATGACGTATTTTAAGGAAAAGTTTTTTAAACAAAGAATGTAGAGGACTTTGTCGCCTATAATTCGTCTCATTGAGGTCATGTCATACGTTTTGAAATGCAGAAGCTAGGTGGCGCCAAAGTTTCCAAATAGTGTTTTTTCACTTTTTGTTCTAAAAAAAAAGGTTTTTCACAAAAGAGTGAATCAGAAATTTGTTCATCTCAGCATTTATTTAATCGTTTGTTTCCTCCGACTTACCGTTCCAAAGTTATAGCGCAGCAAATGCAACGCTGCGTAGTCAAGGCTACTATTGTTACTGCGGAGAGAGCGGTGGACATAATGTAGATAGGGACCGGTGTCGGACAGCTGCCTAAGGCTCGGTCAAACAGGACGCGAGCTGTGTTTGTTAATTAACTCAAACAATCATATCTATTTCAATCTCAACGTATCAATCATAACTGTACACATATTAACCTTTGTGCCATCTGAATAGTACAATTTTCACACTTCGGCAGACTATAACTTTGGAACGGTAAGGCGGAGGAAAAAATTGTTTCAATAAATGTTGTAGACAATTTTGAGAGGAACAAATTTCTGACTCGATCTTTTGTGAACAAAACATTTTTTCTTGGACAAAAAGTGAAAAAACACTTCTTTGGAAATTTTGGCACCAACTAGCTTCTGCATTTCAAAACGTATGACATAATCTCAATGAGACGAATTGTAGGTGACAATATCCTCTAAATTTTTTGTTTCAAAAACTTCTCTTTAAAATACGTCGATTCAGAGAAAGACGCTTTTCAATGTTTTTTTGAGTTTTCCGACAAAATGATCGTGCAAATTATTCTAAAATTTAGAGTTAAGCTTTTTTTGTGCTTTTCTAAAGATTTACAAAAAGCCAACCATAGCACAGTTTTTGGAATAAAAGGTTTTTTTTTCTGTGCAGCTGTCCTGTACTAAATGCAGCCCCATTCTAGCGGTGAGGATATGAACTGTGCCAGCTGCCAAATCCTGTCGCAATCCTCTGAGGCAATGATTAAATGAATGACAGATGCAATGACATGATAGGGGAGAGTGTTGCTGGAATGAAATTTTGACAGGGAAAACCGGATTACGCGGAGAAAATCCTATCTGCCTCCGTTTTGTCCATCACAGATCTCACATGGAGTGACCGGGATTTGAACCACGGACCCAGAGGCGAGAGGCCGGCGTGCTGCCGCCTAAGCCACGGAGGCTTCCCTGAGCTGAATATTGCTGTTTTAATTTGGTTTAGGCACCTGGGACATCTTGGGCACCAGCTCCGTTGCTTTGGTGTGTGTTTCAATTTGTCTGATAACCAGTGTTATTGTGGTGTTTATAGTAGCGTGTGTAGCTGTAATTATTAGGATCGGTGAAGGAGCAGGTGCCTCAGGACTTGAAATAGGGTACTAGCCCGGCATTTTCCTGGACATAGTGTGGAAAACCCGTGAAAACCCAATTCTGTATAGCCACTCTCAGTGCCGGGATTCGAACCTCAGATCTCCGGACTTGCTGCAGGTCCGCATCATGGCTACGTCGCGTCGTGGGGTCGACTATTTTCTCTCGGAATCGAACTGTAAGTATATAATTAGGTAGGTGCTGCCAGCCCCGAGCACAGAGAACAGAAAGGGGAAATCCACGAGGAAGAAGCCGAAGGCACTGAACTTGATCCTGCGGTGTATCAGCTGCTGAGAGAAGAGAAACAGTTGCTCGGTAGCTGCTGAGAAGTGCGGAACTACGAGAAGAAGTTTCTGAACCAGCACAGTAGTTTGGTGAGCCTCATCAGCAGCAGAATGGCAGAACAATGGCAGCAGTATCATGATCATGGAGTTCTTTAGCACCCACACCAGCATCACCGCCACGAGCACCATCTGCAAGGCGTGCGTCTCGGAATGGAGAACTAACGACAGCGCGAAGTACAGACACGACATGAGACTGAGGAAGGAGCTGGCGAACAGGCACAAGAGCTGGACACCATAAGAACTGTTGATCATGTCCACAATATCACACAGATCATCGTACAGTCCTCGAATCTCCCTCATCGTATTCACCGTCAGATCCTTCCCAGTGGTCTGACACGAAACCTTGGTCAGCCAACAACACATCTCTTGAGTACATGTCAAGTATTGACCAATTCGTCTGTTGAGTAGTTTAACTTTCTCCTTAACAATGTGAACTATGCTGATATACTGCATTGAAACTAACACGTTTATAAAGATCATCATATAACCAAGTCCTTGTACTAATCTGTTGCCCCAGGGTTTCTCCCTATTTTTCATGAGACAATCCACAATAGTAACCATAGCCACTAAAGGCAAGATCAGAATCAAGTATATTAAACTGTATCTTCTGATCTTAGCGTAAGAATGGCTCATTATCAACTTGCGATCAGAGTCTGAGATTTTCTTCAATATATCCTTGACGGCAGCGCGGTGAATTGTGTGAAACAAGATAAGGATTACAATTCCTGAAAATATTTCCATCACGTAATCCAGTAAATTGTTGAGTGCTACAACACTTACATATTTATTGTTAGTGCTCAGGGCGTAAGCAGAACAGGAGGATACGAGGCATAATGACACGGCTATTACAATTGAGTATGTCTGTCTTTTGGTTAAGCGGCCTGGATGGGGATTCTCAAACCATTCATAGGGAACCAGTCCAGCAACGGAGCACACGTTATGTAGATGTGTCAGGGCAGAATATACGGTGTGATTCTTCATATTCACCCACCGCACCGCAAAGAAACCAGGATGTATGCGTAGAACACGAAAGTGTATTTAGCCAAACACCTGGAATACAAAAGGCAGCTATCGTCCAATCTTAACGACTACAAACTCATCTTGGTTGATTACTTCCAAATTAAAAGGTCATTTCACTAGATGTCGCAGTTTTCAATAGAGTGATTAGTGATCGAGGATAAGAACATGCAGACACTGCAAGTTCAGAAATCCCTCTCGGTAGCACCCTTCAGTATGAAGGTGTATTTATCTGCAGCTCTGTAAAAAAAATGAGTAATTTATAAAGTGGGCTTCCTTTTGTTCTATTTCCTGGTGAAGCCTGTCGCACCACATGGCACATTAATTTTATTATTGTGCTTCTGTGGACATTCTAATCGATAGGGACAATTGGCTAATGGAAAGGTGAGGAGGGAATACTTTGAGACCACTTTATCTACTGTACCCGTTACTATAATAATAATAATAATAATAATAATAATAATAATTTTAATAATAATAATAATAATAATAATAATAATATCATTACTAATAATATCGTTACTATGACGGAGAATGTATAGTCATGTTCCAGCATGTGCTCAGCGAATCAGGGGTGTAACGTTCATTCCCACTGCATGACATATACACTCGGATAATGAGCAAGAGGGTTAGCAAATTCTACACAAATAATCCACAATTTACTAAAACATCAATTTAATTAACTAAAGCACCCTTTCGGAGTATATAAACAATTACAATATCAATCAATTATTTAATTCACTCAATAATCTTTATAATTATTCACTGTCTAGCCTACACAATCGTGCATAAGTCATTAGACTTTATTAAGTCTTTCGTTTATCTTTATGAATCATTCATGATCAGAGCCTATACACTTATACTTTCTGTAATTACATCCCCGTTATTGGGTATTTAAATGCACTTAATTTCTGACGTGTGAATTAAATCTATCACTCCGTCCCTTTATTCAACTCAATGTCTATCAGGCTTCTGACAATTCTTTAAATACATATTCATGTATACAAAACATATAATTAATGTACTAATGCATTCATTAATCAGTGAATGTCGGGGGTGAAATCTCAAATTTCAGCCTTACTTCAATAACAATGCTAGGTTTACATTTATGTCAAACTATGCACCATTTCTCGTGACTTGGTACCCATACTCCCACATAAGTCTTTGGTCATATAATTTCATTACCCGTTCATTCATAAATATAAGGATAGAACCATGATTTGTATATTGCCGTACCTTCAATATTATTTTAATATGCTTAAAATTCACATATTTCTTTAAAATTTTCACAAGAAAGATTAAGCTCGATCTCCATATCTCAGATATATCCTTTTCAAAATCATGACTTGTACTTGTAAATCTTTATTACTAGTCTTTATTACTAGTCTTTATTACTAGTCGAAAAAGATCCCTCGGAATCCCTCGCTCTGTGTATACAAAAGGCTCCATTTATTCACCACTATGATCCAGTGCAGTGAGGAGACCCTCCTTGCCCCACCGGTCTGTCTAGGCGATACTTTACGAGCGACCACTTGTTGTTAATTACCCGGCCTTCTTACTTTCAACTCTGTCTGGGGATCCAAGCATATTTTCCCTACTTATTCCTGCAATTTCATTTGCTAAAACACATTCGATTTTTACTTCACACATATTTTTATATTCTTATGGGTGATTTGTTTGGTGATAATGGTGATTTCTAGTCATTCATCTGATATTGGGGCAATGCCTTTCCCCATTATTTTTATATGCTGCAGTGGTAACAATAAACAAAAATGAAAAGTACGAGCCAGAATCCATGCTGGTCACCTGTTGATGTTTGGTTAATCTAACTGGAGACTAATGCACCTCAGCGTCGAAATCCGACACAACAATAATATCCACTCAGATATAATACATTTCTAGGGCTATGAGCAGGAACATAATAACACAAATATTGCGTCCTCATTAACCATAGTGTCCCCGTTAACCGGCAGTGAATCGGATGACCCGGCGAAAACATCGCAATTCATGCCGATAACACAAGACATATGAGGTGCCTAGAATCAAAACCCGCCAAATCCATTCCTTCACTTTTTCGGCAAAGTGGCAAAAACTGTCACAAACGAACCAATACCCAAAAAGAAATACTTTTTTCACTAAAAAATGAATTAATTATTTTTAAAAACAGTGACGAAGTATGAAGCTGATCCCCGATATAGTTAAACATGTATGTAGAAAAATATAAAGCAATAATTCGGATTTGTCGGGGTTTGTTACTAAGATTTGTATTTGGCAGGTTTTGATACCAAAGAGCCCTAATACATTTGAAGTTGCGAAGAGATTGTAGAAACTGCGTCAGCTTTATTCAGAAATTAATATTTGAATGAAAGTTAACTAAATATAGGTTATAAAATAAAATAAAACGTATAATTTTTGTGTTTTGTTGTTGTTGTTGTTTTAAGGGGCGGTTTTTGTGTTTTATTAGAATAAACAGAAAAAGAATAAAACTCATATTACCCATTCAAGATTTGATTGCCGCTGAGTGTGGCTGTGTCAGCGTTTATGTTTATTGTAGCATCAGCTCTGCGGGGCGAAGCGGAGGACACAGCGATGACAGAGTGCAATCTGCAGATAGGTCACGCTGCATTGCGTCAGATAAGCGTCACAGGAGCTCATGTCACCATGGACAGTTATATGATGATTGCGGGTACTGGAGCTGAGCCATATCCTACACGCGCAACTGTACCTGTCAACGAAGCAAGCTGACATGTGACACAATTACATAAAGAGTAGTTCCCATCTCCACCTCCAGCAATCAATTCCTGAAAGGGTAATAATACTGTACAGTAAATAACCCCTGGCACTACAGCCCGTGAAGGGCCTAATCCCCAGCCATTTGGCCTGCAGATATTGGGGTGCCGCATGACCAGCGCATCGGGTCCCCTCGGCCGTTAATCTTGGTTTTCGTGATCGGGGCGCTGCCTCACTGTCAGTTACTCAATTGTCCTCACTAGGATGAGTGCACCCCATTCCAGCCCTCACGTCAGTTTCCAAAATCCCTGACGGAGACGGGAATCGAACCCGGGGCCTCCGGGTGAGAGGCAGGCACGCTACCCCAACACCACGGGGCCGGCAATACTGTAGCCTACAGTACTGAACAATAATAATAATAAGGAAAAGCGTCAAATTAAATTAATATTCAATTACTATGGTCCAGGCCTTTAGAGACAAAACTATCGTCATTCAACTATTAAATCCCATTCTTTACTGGAAGTTATAGCTACAAAATTTCTGTTTCTACCTCATCCTCAATAGTAGTTTCTCAATCATCATCCTTCTCTTCGTGCTCGCCACGACTTTGCAGATTGCAATAAAACTGTAGCTCTACATTTTCCCTCCATCTTTCTCCAAAATGCTTCGAAAGCAGTCTCGAAACATCTTTCACTTCTTGTGCCTGAAGGACAATTCCTCTGTTTATGGCTTCTGGCTTTACGTGAGTCATATCAAAATCAAGTTTCGTGACACGTTTGTGTTCGCAAATGTCAGTTCTGTGGAAAACATCACCCATACCAAAATGTTATTGTTCTTCTTGTTCTTTGACAAAATTATCCAAAACAAATTATTATCAGATAGTACAACAACATAAACCATTCTAATCACGCCAGGCAGAGGTACATTCTCTGACTAATGCACGTAGGTAAAGAGTACACACTTCGCAAAGCATCATGGAAGGTAAGATGGCGGAAATGGGTGCTCCTATTGGCTGATGTGGATGTGGCGGGTTTTTGTGACCAAAAATGGCGAAACAGTCGTTGGACTTGGCGGATATTGCAACTAAGTCTCAAATTTGACTTCGTTTTACAGTAGGATGTAGCGGGTTTTGTAACAAAATAATAGTTTTAATGAATTCAGCGCAGCAAAAGCTATATGAAACAATGCTTATCTCAATTTTCATAAAATATGGATTTGGCGGGTTTTGATTCTAGGCGCCTGATATACAAGATAAAGAACAAAAATGATTGAGGTCTGGGTTTGAATATAAAAAAATATACCGGTGGATACGAGAACTCAAGTAGTCTCAGGGGTGGTTAACAGGATATAGGTGTAACAGGTTAAATCAACCCACTCCCAAACCTAAATCAAAGCAATAGTACAATAGGAATCAGAAGATAAGCAAAATAATAAGAAAAAATAAGCATCCGTTTATTGGCAACTCATCGACCAACACTTAAAATATAAATCCCTAAAGCCTGTCTTGCCTCAGAGATTCGGTCTAAATTAGGGCTTGATGTGGATCGATGCAAAATAAAAATATTTAAAGTCCAAATAAAAAGAAAATTAAGGTTTAAATGGTCAACGAATCTCCTCGGTCCTATCCTTGGATATAAATAAAATTAGGAGATCCTCGAAGAAAATTAAATAAAATAAAACAGGTTAGATTCGGTCATATTTGACTATGTGATCCATTAAACACCCTGAATGTCCGTCAGGTGGTGTTTCCAGTCTATCACAAACACACTCACTTGAGATTATGATTAAAGAAAAATCTATAAAAAATGTATCTCGACTCGGTGTAAAAGTATAGATCTCCATTCTAACTAGTACAACCAATTAGAAAAGTAATTAACTATATCACCAATTATTAACAGTAATTATTGCCGTAGAAATATTGGTCTAGCTTGACCACTAAATCAAGATTAAATTCACTATTTACAATTATTATACAACTTGTTATCTACATTCTTTCAAATAGAAGAATAAATTTCATTAGTAGAATATCCATGCTTTCCAAATATATCAGACACTCATCTCAGGTCTATGTCTCTAATATTATGATATCCAAATTATTTTGCAAGTTATTTCAGAGTCTCATTACCCTTATTACTCATAATGTTGCAACAAATGTGCATCCCTCATTATCATTTGTACAAAAATCAAATTTTATGTTTTAATAATATGCGACAACTAAGTGATTCTGTTTCTTCCCATTCGATGGTTAGTTTGTAATATAGTCCACGTGATTAAATGCAAAGTGATTAGACTATCATTTATATGCGTATATCAATGCTTAATTTACAATCAATTGCCTATACTTTACGTAGTCATGCCGTTTTGAATGATCTCGCACCAATAATGATTATTATAAGGAATATATATCTTTTTATATTCACCACGTGTTTCATTATTCTACTATCTTTCTTTTTTATTTAACCCCAAGATTAATCATCAAACCATTGTCGAATCGTTCACAGCATATGTGAGTTATCACCTTAAATTATTCTCTTATTTTTTAAAATCTCTTTTCCTTTCTTTTTTAAATAAACACACCAACTTCACAGTTTCAGTGCAGATAAATGTATAATTATTACCCTGTAATCATTATGGCTTCCCTTCGATCACATAATTGGCCTGTATAAATTCTAATATAATGTAGGCCTGACTATAAGCAATGTCAAAATGTAAAAACGTTCAAGCAAAAATAGCAAAACGTGCCTGAAATAATTCAAATTCCCAAAGCAAAGAGTATGGGAGAAGAAAATATGAAAGTATTGAACTGATAATCATACTTAGCAAATCATAATAATATCCGCCAATATCTGAAGTTAAGATCCAAGAATTTAAACCTAAATTTTACTATAGCTCTCAATATCAAATTAGTTACAGGCATCTAGCATATTCCATCGAAAATACAGTCGAATAGACTATCAAGTATTCGACCAAAACTATAGGCTTGCTCCTATGAAGTTCCAACGTCCAAAAATAGCAAAATCCTATCATCCGAATTTGAGATGGATTTATAGAATATCCGAAAAATATTGACTGGATCGTAGAATAAGGCAAAGTGGGTTATGTCCTTCCAACATCCAATAGCCTATCCATGTGAAATATTACATCAGACATCCTTCGTAGACGTAGAATAAATCTGGCTATTAATGATAATAATAATCTTCAATCAATCAAATAATTCACCACTGATTTGCTTAATCCAATACCATCACCATCTTATCTAAATTCAATTCTACTTCCAATTCAATATTAGCTGAATTCCATGATATAGAGTACTACTGAGTAGTTAGACCACTCACTACTGAACCCATGTACCATTGGCTCAAAAGAGGTCGAATCCATGTATATTTGTAAGAAGGAAGGAAAGAAATATACAGTCTTAAATGGGACATAGAAAGATTTCATGCAAGGGATGCTAGCATAACGTTGTGTAAGAAGTTAGACCCAGGTGGCCGAGAAATGAGATCACGCCTGACTCATTAATAAAGAACCAGTCACGAGTATAAATAGACTAAGTGGAAAGTTTCGACTGTATGACAGAGAAGCATGTTTCGGAAATCGCTCTTACGTTGCATTAAAACGGCAACAGCGCAACTGTGCCTGAAGAAGAATAATTAAATTTAACCCATTTGCAAGAATAAAAGTAAGTAAGTAAGTAAATACAGTACTGTGAATCATTTCGGATTAGAGATTTTTGTGTGGAGAAAAAGCTTTTAATAGTTGCCCAGGAGAGAAGTGCAAACGCAGCATACGTCATCGGGGAATTACTGAGACCCGAGGAGTGGGGAATTTGAAAACCAACAGCAACACCCACACAGCTGAAGACTAAAAATTAATTAATATCTCAGAAATGCACGATCGATTTTCATGCGCAGAGAGATCAGTTGACGTTTAGAAGACGAGCTTTCTGGAGATATAATTTTTATAATTGTGCGACAATTATTTCAAAAGTTGGTCACGAAAAGGACTAGGATTTTATCTTTTTTTACTAAAAAGTATAAAAGTCCAGGCCAAGCCAGACCAATCATGCAGTTATTCCGACAGCTCGTGAGGGGGCGTCACGCTGTATCAGTACATGCAGTTTACCAGTACTCCTTGAGGGGAGATGCTACATCACATCGTGCAGGGGACGTGAAGCTACATCACACCGAAGACAGTCTACAAGCTTTCCTTAAGGGGAAACGCTGTATTACCTCGTATAGACAGTATCCGACAGCCAGGGGCGTCGCTATATCGATAACCAACGTGCATCCACAAGGAGTAGCCAAGAAGTATTATTACAGTATCGCCGCGTTGAGAATTAGGAAAATCCTAATTACAGGATTTAGGTCCGACAGTATAAAGTTTACAGTGAAAAGTTCATAAATTACAGTCAAAGCAGGCTGCGAACTTAAAACTCAGGGCGATAGGTCTTAAATTAGACGACCAAAAGTATCATAACGTATTGAAGTAACGTAAGAGCGAGATAAACATTTTATCAACTGTAAAGAACCCGTGTAAGGACGGACAGAACGAGGTTCGCAAGGTATTCCTGAGAGATAGGAATTCGAGAACCGAATAAGCAGAAAGGAGAAGGAAACTCTAGACATTGCTTCAAGAAAGCAGACGAACTATTCAAAAAGCACTAAGTTACGAGGAGTATTAGTGGCTAGAAATCAATAGGTCACCAATAGATTTTCCGGGGGACCGCGGACGGAATAGACTTTCGCTAGACCAACCAATAGGGTCTAAAAGGGAGCCGTTCGAGCCAGAGAAAATAGCAGATCGTCAGGAACGGGATTTGAAGAAGAATTATTCCAGGGAAGAAGTAGGTGGTTCGAGACTTTCACATTCTGACAGGATAGGAAGCCGACATTTACTAAATTTCACCCTTGGAGACGGGAGGTCAAGAAATCACGTGTGAAGGCTTAATAGCAGCCTTAGTGATGAGAATCTGTGAAGTGTAAATATATATAAATTTGTGTTAAACGTAATAATTTCAGTGTTTTTGTCGTGTTTTCTGAGGGAATACACCAGTGTATTTTAAAATGTTATCAGTGTTAAATATATACGAGTTAAGTGTGTGTCAAGATATGTCAGTACATGAAATGAATTTGTACAAAATGGAGTAATTTCAAAATAGTGGGCAAAAATGAAGCATCGCAGGAAAAAAGGACGGTCAGGAAGACCTATAACATGTGAGTAAAGATTTTCATTATGTTTGTGTTGGGAAAGTGTTTGTGTACAATCCACCGGAGTTTGAGATAGAGGGATATTTCTAATTAACAGAATAAGAGCGCGGTCAGAACGAATAAAATTTGAGAAATTATAAATAATTATGTGAAATCCTGTAGAGGAAATGTATGAAATAAATGTCAGTGTATTTGACAAATACTGTAAAAACAAGCGTAATAATAATAATAATAATAAAACTTTCACAGAAATGAGACCCGTGAATACTACAGGGATTTTAAAAAGAAGGTACAAGGATACAAGGCACCTTCACTTTGTTTTCTAAGAAAAGATGGAACTCTAGCAACATCCAACGAGGAAAACTGCGAAATTTTAGCCGGGTATTTTAACGACCTCCTAAATTGTGAAAAGCCATCCAACCCCATCAGAACAAACAAACAAATGAACCACAATTTGCCATCTTCTCCACCAAATCGCGATGAAATCAAACGACACATAAAGATGTTGAGAAATAACAAGGCTCCTGGTGAAGACTCCATGATTGCAGAACTGTGGAAACATGCCCCAGAAGAAGCAATTGACATCCTACACCAAACCATTGTAGATATATGGGAGACAGAACAACTCCCAGAGGACTGGAAGATAGCTTTGATCCATCCTTTACACAAGAAAGGAAATATAAGAGATGTGAACAACTACCGTGGTATTTCTCTTCTGTCAGTAGCTTACAAGATCCTGTCACTTTCCATCCTTGAAAGACTGGAACAGCAAGTTGAACACAAACTCGGAGAATACCAAGGGGGTTTTAGGAAAGGCCGATCGACTGCAGAACAAATCTTTAACCTAAAAACCATAATTAGGTACTATGTGTTGAGAGGTCGAACGTATGTATCGACATTTGTAGACTTTAAGAAAGCGTACGACTGCATCGACCGTGATGTGTTGATTAACATACTTGCAGAAATGGGAGTCGATATGAAACTGCTGGCGATAATAAGGGCAACCCTAATTAATACCACATCCAAAGTCAAATTCCAAGGATGTATCTCTGAACCCTTTGAAATCAAGACAGGTGTTCGACAGGGAGATAGCCTGTTACCTCTGTTGTTCAACTGCGTGCTTGAAAAGGTAATACAGAATTGTCGACAGAAGTTAAAAGAAGGAGGCCTTTACAAACCTTTAAGGATCGGGACGAAGAAAAACGGAGTGGAAATAGATTGCTTAGCATTCGCTGATGATATAGCCCTGATGACAGAAGATTTCGAAAGTGCAACAGAACAGGTCAATATATTGAAGGAAGTAGCAGAACAAACAGGATTACAAATTTCCTTTCAAAAAAAAGAAGTAATGTCGAACATCAAGGATGATACAGCACAACTAAACACCAAATATGGAACGATAAACCGTGTTAATAAATTTAAATATCTTGGGGAATGGATCCAGCAAAATGGCCTTGACAAGGAAGCCATAGAAGCAAGAATCAAGAAAATGGAAGTCGCTTTTCAAACCACCCGCAACATATATAACAAAAAGTGCTTTTCTATGAACACAAAAATTCGTCACTACAACACTGTCATCAAACCAGTACCGCTATATGCATCTGAATGCCTTATCCTATCCGAGAAATGTTTGCTCGCGAAGTTAGAGAGAAAAGAAAGAAAGATCCTACACATCATACTTGGCCCAGACTACAAAAATGGCATCTACATCAGAAAATCCAGGCAAGAAGTTTACTCGAGGATAGAGAAGATCACAGACACAATGCGAAAACGCAGAGTTTGCTTCTACGGTCATATGCGTCGGATGATCGATTCCCGATGGACGAAACGTATCTTCAGTATATTCGACTCAAAACCAAAAACGACAATGCCATGGTATGTTAACGTCCAGAAAGATCTGAAGGAAATGGGGATACGAGCAGAAGATGCACAAGACCGAAATCTTTATAGAGCAGCCATCAAGACGTTTGGGACTTTCCGGGACGAAAAACGGACAACTGGTGCGAAATGGACAGAGGAACGTCGTGCTAAACACAGTGAGCTCATGAAGGCAATGTGGATCAAGAAAAAAATGAGTAAATGCCAGAATGTAAAATGAGGCTTATCGTGGTCCCTAGTTGGCCGATTAGCGAAATTGAATGAATAATACTCATAATGAAAGGTATATAATAAAGATAAATTTGAATTATATGAAAGAAATAGCTTTTGAGCTTTTGTAAGGAATGAAGACATGATATGAATATATGAATAATAATAATAACAAGGTAAAGAAATATAAATAAAGATTAAATTGAATGATATGAAATTAAGAGCGTTTGAGCCTTAATAAAAGTATAAAGACATGGTGTTAATGCATGTTCTTAAAATATAGCGAGTATTGTCAAGGGGAAGGATTAATGTAAAATTTTGAAATATGGATCAATTGTTAATGTGGAATTTATCAGTTCTTTGGAAGACGCTAGGCTTAAAAATAATGTAGAGCGCAATGTAGCGCATTAAAGTAATTGTCACGCTAGGAACGCGTAGAATCGAAATGTACTTGGTAAATGACTTACGAGGGGTAGTTGATTGTGGAAATTGAGCTATTGTTGTAAGTCCTCTAATAGTGACGTAGATCACGAGGCCATGTGTGTTATGTTATTGTAATAGGGAGCAAATGTATGGTATTATGAGCGCAGGTAATGGAGGCCACGGCCGACCCTAGTCGCATTTATATAAGTCCTCTAGTATGGGAATGGTTCCCGAGGCATGTTAATGAGAGTCGAACCCAGACTCGTCAAGTTGTTGAAGCCCCTAAATTATTCGTCGTTGTATTGTGAATTACTCTTACCAATCAATGAGGACCCTTCGTAATTAATCAATGCCAAGGTTACGAAAGTGGTTTATGAACCTAATAATGTTTGTTGAAAGTGTATGAAAAGAAACGCTAGGTCTCTCCAGAGAACTGAAGAAAGAAAGAAAGATCTGTTTTAAAAGCATTGAATAGAGCTGCCACGCTTGCTCGGCAAGAGGGTCCCCTCTTAGTCATAAATCTCGCCCAAGTGATTACGGTCTACCCTTGTTATTGTAAGCGCCCTAGGTCGGGAAAAAGACCGTCTGAGAGAAGTAAATATACACCGTGAATGTTTTAAAAGTTGTAAATGACCCGGGATTTGAACCGAGGTCCTTGTAGATGAAAGTACCGCTTGCCTGTTCAGATCGTTAGCTTTCTTATGTGATAATGGTCTTATAAGACAAATAAATAAAATAAAAATCCCTAGTGTAATGTTGAATGGATGTAGGATGCCATGAGTTTAATGAAGATAACTAGATTCTGGGAGTAATCATAGTTTTTGACTTTGTCAAGTAATCTTTTATAACTCTGGAGTACACAAGTATTTTCCCGATCACAGTAGTGAATGTGTAAAACTTGAGAGAGATGGTTATGTTGAGAATATTGTGGAATGCCCAAACATTTAAGTAGAGAAGTAATATGTATTTTAAATATGATTATATATTTGTTTGATGAAAAGAAACTCATAAAATAGTTAAAGAGGTGTGTAAAAGAAGGACACCGTCAATATTGAATAGTATCGAGCCATTATAGCTCGTGATTATATTGGACTTTAAGATAGATACATTATGGAAGTGAAAATAATTTTGAGTTGTTGGTTTGAATACAACCATTATTTTAATAGTTTGTTTTGATATATTCCTTGTTCACTTTGGACAAGTAGAAGGAGTGGTCAATAGTTTAATTATTTTATTTGTTTGTAGCGCCATAAAATTTGGTTAATTAAATGTGTTAAAATAGGAGTAGAATTTGTTTTTTTTATTTTGAAAGTGTATCCTCTATTTAATCCAAAATGTGTAAGTCACAGAGTGGGAGAACATACCAAAACCCCGAAAATCCCGATTTGAGCTTTGCTGGCATACTGTGATTTGCATATTTCTTGCTAAAAAGGGCACAGGGGAGGGGGGGCATAGAAGTACTGTGCTTGGATTAATAATTAGAGGGACACTGAAGACGGTCATTTCATGTAAAAGTAAAATATGATAGGAATAGCTACAACATATAATGTTAACTGACCGCATGCGTCCCTAGAAACTCACACCGAGCAGCCCTGAATTAAACAACCTCCCCAGCAATCATATCTTTTTGGCGCCCAGTACGCAGGGATGAGTTTTACTAGGGAAAACCCGAGTTTTCTCGAAAAATTCAAAATTTTCATTTTTTTGGAAAAAAAAAGGTTTTTCGAAATGTTGAATTTTAAATACTTCCATAAAGTTTATGAGATTCAATAAAGATATCAAAAGGGTACGTTGTAGTAAAAACCCGTACCAAAGTAAAAATTTTGAAATTGGGACACAATGATTCGGATTACCGTCTCTCAAGCATGTTCTAGCGATGTGGCATGAGTAGCCTACTATATTCTTATATTGGAATAAGATGGTGACGATGATGGAGTTAAAGGAGTGTTTGGATGAGCATTTCCTGAAGAATAGGGAGGAGATGATAAAAATAAGTAAAGAAAGTAATAAAGTTTCGGAAGCCAATAATGAGGTTTTGAAGGCGGAAAGTAGGGAACAATTGGAGGCTATAAATGAGAATTTAAAAGCTCTTAAAACTGACAGTGTTAAGATAGAAAAAACATTGGGCCTCCAAATGGATGAAAATAAAAGGGAGTTTGAAGACGTAAATCACAATTTAGGATCTCTTAAAACTAACAGTGATAACATGGGAATTAAATTAGAATCTATCCAGGCCGAGTGTAAAAACATGAACAGTGAACTGAAGGCTGAGATAGAAGGCAAATTGAATAGTATGAAAACAGAGAATTCAGATCATTTTTTAGCACAATCCAGGGTTTTGGAGGATTATTATTATTAGCGTATGGCATAAGTAACATATATACAATTAAATATGATACAATAACAAGAAACAATTTCAAATAGAAATGTCCAGTCCTTCGATCCACTTTAGTGCTGCCTCTGATGGGATCAAGAAATCAGCCCAGCAACCCGAGTAGGCTCTCAGCTTGCAGCTGCCGACGATATGAGTGATGGTTTGCCGTGGAGCACCACAGTCGCATTCTGGTGACGTTAAACAGTTCCACTTGTAGAGTGAGTCCCTGCATCTTCCATGGCCTGTCCGAACTCTGTTAAGAGTGGCCCACTGCCTGCGTGGTAGATGGAATCCACTAGCAATTTGCGCACCAGAAAAGATGTTGCGTAGGGACAAGTCTGTGGAAGTTTCCCAACGGTCTTTCCAAACTTTCACAGCGTCGAAGTTGTTGTGAGCCATGTCGGTAGCATCACGCAAAGGTGGATGGCGTGACTTCAATCTTTGAAGATTGAGTGCAGGGATGTCTTCTTGTATGGGTAGTTCAGGATTTCTGCAGTTTTTTTGGTACTCTCTTAATAGGGCATTCGATCTGCGCAGATCAGGTGGAATTATTCCCGTGAGCAGCGGGAGCCAATGGATTGGCGTGGATCTGATTGTGCTCGAAATTAGGCGCATGCTGTTGTTTAGCTGCGTGTCAACATATCGGGTATACGGGCTATTTAACCATACTGGAGAGCAGTACTCTGCACTGGAGTAAACCAGACCAAGGGCAGAATGTCGTAGAGTGCTTGCAGTAGATCCCCAAGTGGTCCCACACAGTTTCTGAAGAATGTTGTTCCGAGTTTTCAGTTTCTTTGATAAGTTCAATAGATGTTGCTTGAATGATAAAGTGCGATCTAAGGTTATACCAAGATATTTAGGAAACCAGTTATGACGAAGAACTCGGTTACAGATGCTTATGTTCAATTTGCTGTTAGCCAGTCGGTTATTTAAGTGGAAGCATGACACTTCTGTTTTACTTGCTCTAGGACTGAGTCTCCATTTCTTGAAATAGACCTCTAGAGTGGACAGGTCCCTTGTGGGGATTTCCTCAGTTTTCTTGAGATCTTGGTGCTGTGTGGCTAGTGCAAGATCATCAGCATAACAGAATTTCCTGCAATTTGTCTCAGGAAGATCAGAGATGTATAGATTGAACAGTAGAGGGGACAGAACTGATCCTTGGGGTAAACCATTCTTGAGTTTTCTCTCTGTGCTCTTACTGTTGCCTGAGTACACCTGGAATCTCCTGTCACTTAGCATGTTGTTGATAACCTGAACGATGGTTCTGCAGGGTATGACTTTGAGGAGCTTGTAGATCATACCTTCTCTCCAGACAGTATCGAAGGCAGCAGTGAGGTCTATAAACGCAGCAGATGTTTTAAGCTTCTTTTGGAATCCTACCTCAATATATGATGTGAGTGATAGTACTTGATCACAACAGCTGCGACTTGGTCTAAAACCTGCCTGATCTGCAGGAATGTGTGCCAAGATTGTGGAGTTAATTCTGTTAAAGATAAGCCTCTCAAACAATTTGTAGCAGCAGCTAAGAAGAGCTATCGGTCTATAACTTTGGAGGATAAATTAGGAGTAATGGAAGGGAAACTTGAAAATAAATTACATTCATTTGAGGAGAAGATGATAGCTGATAATTCTTTGAAAAGTCAAGCCGTGAACACCAAATTAGATGTCATGGAGACTAAAATACAAAGTAATATAAATGAGAAATTAAAAGAGACAATGGATAACAAATTTCAAGGTTTTGACACTGAGTTTGGGAATAAGTTAACTGAGTTAAAAGAGGAAAATAAAGGATTTCATTCAGGATTGCAAGTCCAAATACATACCTTGAAGGACAGTATGGTAGATTCCCAAACTAAATGTCAAGAAAATTTTAAAAATTTAGAAACTAAATTAATTAATATGGAAAAAAGGGGTGATGATTGTGAAAAGAAACTTGTAACCCAGATCCAAGGTGTGCAGGCAAAGTTAGAAGCTCAAATAGAATCTAACAAGAGTATTTGTGAAAGTTCCCGGGGTGAGATAAAAGAAAAGGGAAAAGTCGATGGAGTTCAGGCCGAAGTAATTGAGATGAAAAATCAAAATCAGAAGGATATGGAGAGCATGAAAAAGCAATTTGAGCAGTTTACCGGGCAGGTAGATGATAACTGGAGGACGTACGAAGCGGAAATAAATAAAAAATTAAGTACATACGAAGAGCATCTCCAGGGAGAAAGGAAGCAACGAGATGAAGAAAATAAGGAAAATACCCATAAGATAGAGGAGATAAGTAAGGGTATTAATGAGGTTCAGGGCACCATAGGAACATTAAAGGTTCACGTAGGAAAAAACAATACTGAAGTAAATCAGGTCCAAGACCACTTGAGGAGATTGTATAAGAGTCAAGGGAAAACTGAGGAAAAGCTTGAAGGAATTAAGGGAGAGATGGAGAAAAAGATAAAAGAGATACGAGAAGACCTCGATACCATAGGTGACGTTAAGCCAGAAATTATAACAGAACAGGTCATGGTCATCAAGAAAGAGGTAGAAGAACACTTAAATGAAATCAGGGACAGCTTCAGGGACGAGAAAATCCAACTCAAACGAGAACTGGAAACCTGCAAGAAAAATCAGGAAAGAATTCAAAATGAATTAGGATCCCGGTTGGAGAGGACTGAACACAAGAACAGTCAAATGGAAATTCAACTCATGGCTAATGAAGAAAGTGCCCGAAGAGAAAGGAAGTTAGAATTTGAGAGTCAGGATGAGTTTCCAAAGACAGGATGGGTAGATCCCCGTGAACAAGGCACAGATCAAGAGAGGGACTTAGGAGGGGAGAGCCCTTATAAGAACCCAGGATACCCAATGGCGATGTCAACCCCGTACATGAATCAGGCAAATGGCCAGATAATAAATATCATCAAGTCGAATGAGGACAGACCGGTGAAGTTTACGGGTATTAATATGTTAATAATATGTCTATTACACCTAAATACTGGTTAAAGGAAGTCGCAGAGTACTTGAACGAAATGAAGGTTCCTCAGGATCGGAGACTGAGAGCAATTGAGAAGCTGTTGGCAGGTGATTGTCTCACCTGGTTCAGAAGCTTTAGGTACACCTTTGATACGATGGAAGGCTTTAGAGAAGCGTTTCTGAAACGATATTGGGCAGCAGACGTCCAAGAGAATTTGAGGCTAGATCTGTACTCTAGGAAGTACAGCACAAATGCACCAACTAAGTACTCAGAATTTTTCACCGCTCAGCTGTGTAAATTCCGGGAACTTGACATTGCTCCAGCTGAGAACGACCTGTGTGCCGCCATTGCAAGACACCTTCCATATGAGATCCAGAGGCTGTTAATCTCATCTAAAGCCAGAAGTGCTGTGGAAGTGGAGAGCGTAATCCGTCAATTAGATATGACGACGCTGTGGAAGTGGAGAGCGTATTACGTCAATTAGATATGACGACGTCACATCCAAGACAGACTGAACAGGTACATATGGCCAGCAGTCAAGAAAATAATAAAATAAGAAAATAAGAAAATAAAATAAGAAAATAAAGAGAAACCACCGACCAGAAATCAGTCCACTAGTACTGATACTCAGGGACTTGGTCGAGAGTATGGACATCAAGAGCCTAGGGGAATACAGCCATATTACATGGGAGGATATCGAGGAAGAAATCCTAGGAATACGGGTTATAGGCAACAAGAGAGCCGACCCTATAACAATAACCATCAGAGGCAAGATAACCGAAAGAGATGGGAGAATTATCCCAGAAGGAACGTAAGGCCAGAGGATAGGGATGATGAATATCGGGCCGAAATAGAAGAGAGATATCAGGAAAGTCTTCGTTATATGAACGAACGACCAGACGAACCTGAAAGGCAAAAAGTCCGTTGGAGTGAGGCAATCAAGAACCGAAAATCACCTGACCGACTAGACGGAGCTCAAAGCTTGGAGCTACAGGCTCACTTGAAGAATGAGGGGAAAGGAAGCCCTCAGGATAAAAAAAAACTTCAAATTTAAATCATCAAAAGTGGAAACATACCAGGAGCTGGGAGGAGGTAGAAATTGTGAATTGGATAGTAAGACCAGATGAGCTAATTAACGAGGATGTGGAAGGAATCCCACCTATTAGAAGAGAACTACCTATCATTATGCTAAGGATAGAAGGATTACTGGTCAGGGCATTAATCGATACTGGATCAACTATAAGTTTAATTACGCAAACCCTTCTAAATGAATTGGAAACAAGAGGCCGCGTATTGAAAATTCCCACATCAAGTGTGAAGATTAAGGGAATTATTCCTGAAAAATTTTTAACATGTAAATTTCAGGTATACATTGATATAATCATGGGTAACGCTGAAATTTCGCAATGCTTTTTGCTGGTAAATCAATTACCGTATAATGTCATATTAGGTATTGATTTTATCCGTGAGAACAAGGTCATCATAGACCTAGCGCAAAACTGCATTAGGATTCAAAGAGAGGATGTGGATGAACAAAATATAAATTTACAGGAACAGGATATGCAAATAGAAGAACAGGTATGGCATGTGGAAGAAGTAACGGAAGAAGGTTGTAAGGACATAGAAAGGATATTTGAAGTCCAAAATATAGAACTTGAGGATAGTTCGGAAACTGAGTTCGAAACCAACCTGTCCGGAAAAATAGAGGAAGCTAAAGTGAACCTCGAAAACAAGGAACGATTAAAGGAATTGCTAGTAAATTTTAGGGACGTATTTGATTCCAAGCCAGGGAAGATTGAAAATTTTAAGTACGCGTTCCAAGTCAACGATTGGGCACCGTTCAGACAAAAACCATACCCGGTTGCGGAAAAACATTACCCACAAACGAAGAAAACACTGCAGGAGATGATGAATGCAGGTGTGATAGAAAAGATGGCGACACCATATGTTAGTCCATTAGTAATTGTGAGTAAACCGGATGGCTCAGTAAGGGAGTGTTTAGATGCCAGGAATTTAAATGCAAAAATCATACCAGAAAATGATTCGGCACCACCCATAAAAGAAATACTGAGGAAATTCAAAGGCAAGAAGATTTTCACAAATATTGACATGACTTCTTCGTATCATCATCTCGAACTGGAAGAGAAAACCAGTCGTTTAACTGGATTTCAGTTCGACCAACAAACATACTGCTTCAGGAGATGTCCGTTTGGATTGAAGACTGCGGGATCTGCCTTAATAAGAGCGCTTGATCGGAACCTGTCAGAGGAAGTGAAAGATTGCACTATTCGTTATGTGGATGACATTTTGCTTACCTCAGAAAACATTGAGGAACATTTGGAAAAGTTAAAGAAATTATTGGAAGATTTAAGAAAGGCTAACTTTAAGATAAATTTGAAGAAATCAAATTTTTGTCAGTGACAAGTAACATTTTTGGGGCATGTAATTGATAAGGATGGTGTTAAACCAAATCCATGCAAATTAGAATCGATAAGAGATTTTCCAAGGCCTTTAAAGGTGAAAAACGTTCGCCAGTTTTTGGGATTGATTGGATTTTTCTCAGGACATTGTCCATCATACACCAAAACTGTTGCACCACTACAGGACCTTCTGAAGAAGGGGGGCAAGTGGAAATGGACGGAGGAGACAGAAAAAGCATTTATAGAGGCCAAGGAAATGCTTTTAAACTATGTGAAGCTAGGATATCCTGATTTTAATCAGAGATTTATTATCCAAACAGATTGGAATAGGTGCAATGCTATATCAGGAAAACCCGGATAACCCTGATAAGAAAAAATATCTAGCTTTCACAAGTCGGAGACTGAAACCACACGAGAAAAATTATACAATCAGCGAAATCGAGCTGTTAGCGATATTGCACGCGTTGCAATACTGGCGAAAGATAGTATATGGGTTTCAAGTCACATTAAGGACGGATCATAAAGCCTTAACCTTTTTGATGAAGACTGACTTATCCAGTCAAAGGTTGATGCGTTGGGCTTTATAAATTCAACAATTTGACGTAAATATAGAATACTGCCCAGGAAAAGAAAATGTAGTTCCAGACTATTTAAGTAGACAGCCAGAGTCCACAGAAGAGGAAGTAATGGCTATTGATTTGGAGGACAGGGATCAGCGTACTCTGAACGAGTTAAGAAGCATTGGTCAACGACAACGTGAGGATCCATGGATGAACATGCTCATATCGTTCCTTGAAGGAAGTTTGATAAGGGGAACACCGGCATACGCGGAAGCTAATAAGATAGCTCAAGATTACACATTTTATAATGGATTGTTATATAAGTTTGTGGACTCTGACCATACACGATTAAGGATTGTTGTACCTGCAATTTTGCAGAGGAAAATAGTATGGTTAGCCCATAGATCGTTCGGACATATGGGAGTCGACAAAACAGTCTCGATGCTGAAAGAAGCATTTGTATGGCCGAGACTGAGAGAAACTGTAAGGGATACGCTAAAGACATGTGATTTATGTCAAAGGATTAAACCAAATGCATTTTTGATGAGACAAAAGCCTATACCATTGCTACCCGAGAGGCCAGGTCAAACCATTTCTATTGACAATTTCGGACCTTTGCCAAAGGCCAGGCGAGGAAATCGACACATAATGGTGGCTATGGATGTCTTCACTAAAATGGTTGTCCTTGCTCCCATACAGAAGACTAGTACCAAACAGGTGTTAAAACGACTCAAAGAAAAAGTGATACCGATTCTGGGAAACCCCGAGAATTTGTTGTCGGATCACGGTAGTTGTTTCACCAGCGTAGAGTTTAGACAGGAATTAGAAAGACTCGGAATACGTCAAATTTTGTCAAGTATTCGCCATCCTGAGGCAAATCCTGTGGAAAGAGTGATGAGGGAGAAGGCCAAGTATTGTAGAATATACTGTGCCGAAGAAAATTGGAAATGGATAGATATCCTGGATATTATCGAATTTTGTATAAACAATACAATCCATGAATCTACGGGAGAGATACCAATAACGTTACATCGGAATGAGCAACCAGAGAGACCTTGGAGTCTGGTAATTCCTAGGCCAGCAGACGCTCAGCCTGGAAGGGATGTACGTATTAGAAGAGCCTTTGAGCATCTAAAAGCTCAAGCCGATAGGAGGCAAAGAAGAAATAGGCACAAGAGGTATCATCGGCCACTATTAGCAGGGGAAATGGTGTTAGTAAAAAGACCAGCCATTTCGGGTCCAGGGAACAGCGTGTACAAAAAGTTCCAGAAAATGTACCACGGACCGTATCAAATAATAAGAGATTTGAGAAATAATGCCTATAGAATTCGGCATTGTGAAACGAATCACGAAGTGACCATGAACTCAGCAAATTTAAAAGTGTATTACCCTCCCGAAGACTTCGATGAAGCAAATGAACAAGCCCTGGTAATGGAACAATTTAGAGATAACGAATCCACTTTTGATAGAGAAGAGAGTAAGGTAGAAAAAGAAAACAGAGCTCAACCATTCGAGTGCGAATGCGAATTGGAGATACTGTATTGGGAAATAAGAGAAATAATTGATTTGGTTGAAGAAGAGAATTTCAATTTAAGAAAAGAGAATGATGAAATAAAGAAACGGGTAGGGATAGACCAAACCCGTGATGAAGAATTATGTTCTGGAAACTTGTAGTCCAGATAAATAAGAAAGGAAGAAAGGGTAGGGACAGAACGTACCCAACCTACAATATTACCGGATATGACTTAAAAGGTGGAAAAACCCAAATTATCGTGGGATTTTAAAGGATTAAAGATCAGAAGGTACGGATAAACGTTATGATGGCTTCGACAATTAAAAGAAAAAGAAGATTTTTTTATATAGAATAATTGAAATAAATTTCCTCAAAATTTTTCGAAAATTTATTTACCTAAGGAGGGGAGAGATGAACCCATGTACCATAGGCTCAAAAGAGGTCGAATCCATGTATATTTGTAAGAAGGAAGGAAAGAAATATACAGTCTTAAATGGGACATAGAAAGATTTCATGCAAGGGATGCTAGCATAACATTGTGTAAGAAGTTAGACCCAGGTGGCCGAGAAATGAGATCCCGCCTGACTCATTAATAAAGAACCAGTCACGAGTATAGATAGACTAAGTGGAAAGTTTCGACTGTATGACAGAGAAGCACGTTTCGGAAATCGCTCTTACGTTGCAATAAAACGGCAACAGCGCAACTGTGCCTGAAGAAGAATAATTAAATTTAACCCATTTGCAAGAATAAAAGTAAGTAAGTAAATACAGTACTGTGAATCATTTCGGATTAGAGATTTCTGTGTGGAGAAAAAGCTTTTAATAGTTGCCCAGGAGAGAAGTGCAAACGCAGCATACGTCATCGGGGAATTACTGAGACCCGAGGAGTGGGGAATTTAAAAATCAACAGCAACACCCACACAGCTGAAGACTAAAAATTAATTAATATCTCAGAAATGCACGATCGATTTTCATGCGCAGAGAGATCAGTTGACGTTTAGAAGACGAGCTTTCTGGAGATATAATTTTTATAATTGTGCGACAATTATTTCAAAAGTTGGTCACGAAAAGGACTAGGATTTTATCTTTTTTTGACTAAAAAGTATAAAAGTCCAGGCCAAGCCAGACCAATCTTGCAGTTATTCCGACAGCTCGTGAGGGGGCGTCACGCTGTATCAGTACATGCAGTTTACCAGTACTCCTTGAGGGGAGATGCTACATCACATCGTGCAGGGGACGTGAAGCTACATCACACCGAAGACAGTCTACAAGCTTTCCTTAAGGGGAAACGCTGTATTACCTCGTATAGACAGTATCCGACAGCCAGGGGCGTCGCTATATCGATAACCAACGTGCATCCACAAGGAGTAGCCAAGAAGTATTATTACAGTATCGCCGCGTTGAGAATTAGGAAAATCCTAATTACAGGATTTAGGTCCGACAGTATAAAGTTTACAGTGAAAAGTTCATAAATTACAGTCAAAGCAGGCTGCGAACTTAAAACTCAGGGCGATAGGTCTTAAATTAGACGACCAAAAGTATCATAACGTATTGAAGTAACGTAAGAGCGAGATAAACATTTTATCAACTGTAAAGAACCCGTGTAAGGACGGACAGAACGAGGTTCGCAAGGTATTCCTGAGAGATAGGAATTCGAGAACCGAATAAGCAGAAAGGAGAAGGAAACTCTAGACATTGCTTCAAGAAAGCAGACGAACTATTCAAAAAGCACTAAGTTACGAGGAGTATTAGTGGCTAGAAATCAATAGGTCACCAATGGATTTTCTGGGGGACCGCGGACGGAATAGACTTTCGCTAGACCAACCAATAGGGTCTAAAAGGGAGCCGTTCGAGCCAGAGAAAATAGCAGATCGTCAGGAACGGGATTTGAAGAAGAATTAATCCAGGGAAGAAGTAGGTGGTTCGAGACTTTCACATTCTGACAGGATAGGAAGCCGACATTTACTAAATTTCACCCTTGGAGACGGGAGGTCAAGAAATCACGTGTGAAGGCTTAATAGCAGCCTTAGTGATGAGAATCTGTGAGGTGTAAATATATATAAATTTGTGTTAAAAGTAATAATTTCAGTGTTTTTGTCGTGTATTCTGAGGGAATACACCAGTGTATTTTAAAATGTTATCAGTGTTAAATATATACGAGTTAAGTGTGTGTCAAGATATGTCAGTACATGAAATGAATTTGTACAAAATGGAGTAATTTCAAAATAGTGGGCAAAAATGAAGCATCGCAGGAAAAAAGGACGGTCAGGAAGACCTATAACATGTGAGTAAAGATTTTCATTATGTTTGTGTTGGGAAAGTGTTTGTGTACAATCCACCGGAGTTTGAGATAGACGGATATTTCTAATTAACAGAATAAGAGCGCGGTCTGAACGAATAAAATTTGAGAAATTATAAATAATTATGTGAAATCCTGTAGAGGAAATGTATGAAATAAATGTCAGTGTATTTGACAAATACTGTAAAAGCAAGCGTAATAATAATAATAATACTCATAATGAAAGGTATATAAATAAAGATAAATTTGAATTATATGAAAGAAATAGCTTTTGAGCTTTTGTAAGGAATGAAGACATGATATGAATATATGAATAATAATAATAACAAGGTAAAGAAATATAAATAAAGATTACATTGAATGATATGAAATTAAGAGCGTTTGAGCCTTAATAAAAGTATAAAGACATGGTGTTAATGCATGTTCTTAAAATATAGCGAGTATTGTCAAGGGGAAGGATTAATGTAAAATTTTGAAATATGGATCAATTGTTAATGTGGAATTTATCAGTTCTTTGGAAGACGCTAGGCTTAAAAATAATGTAGAGCGCAATGTAGCGCATTAAAGTAATTGTCACGCTAGGAACGCGTAGAATCGAAATGTACTTGGTAAATGACTTACGAGGGGTAGTTGATTGTGGAAATTGAGCTATTGTTGTAAGTCCTCTAATAGTGACGTAGATCACGAGGCCATGTGTGTTATGTTATTGTAATAGGGAGCAAATGTATGGTATTATGAGCGCAGGTAATGGAGGCCACGGCCGACCCTAGTCGCATTTATATAAGTCCTCAAGTATGGGAATGGTTCCCGAGGCATGTTAATGAGAGTCGAACCCAGACTCGTCAAGTTGTTGAAGCCCCTAAATTATTCGTCGTTGTATTGTGAATTACTCTTACCAATCAATGAGGACCCTTCGTAATTAATCAATGCCAAGGTTACGAAAGTGGTTTATGAACCTAATAATGTTTGTTGAAAGTGTATGAAAAGAAACGCTAGGTCTCTCCAGAGAACTGAAGAAAGAAAGAAAGATCTGTTTTAAAAGCATTGAATAGAGCTGCCACGCTTGCTCGGCAAGAGGGTCCCCTCTTAGTCATAAATCTCGCCCAAGTGATTACGGTCTACCCTTGTTATTGTAAGCGCCCTAGGTCGGGAAAAAGACCGTCTGAGAGAAGTAAATATACACCGTGAATGTTTTAAAAGTTGTAAATGACCCGGGATTTGAACCGAGGTCCTTGTAGATGAAAGTACCGCTTGCCTATTCAGATCGTTAGCTTTCTTATGTGATAATGGTCTTATAAGACAAATAAATAAAATAAAAATCCCTAGTGTAATGTTGAATGGATGTAGGATGCCATGAGTTTAATGAAGATAACTAGATTCTGGGAGTAATCATAGTTTTTGACTTTGTCAAGTAATCTTTTATAACTCTGGAGTACACAAGTATTTTCCCGATCACAGTAGTGAATGTGTAAAACTTGAGAGAGATGGTTATGTTGAGAATATTGTGGAATGCCCAAACATTTAAGTAGAGAAGTAATATGTATTTTAAATATGATTATATATTTGTTTGATGAAAGGAAACTCATAAAATAGTTAAGGAGGTGTGTAAAAGAAGGACACCGTCAATATTGAATAGTATCGAGCCATTATAGCTCGTGATTATATTGGACTTTAAGATAGATACATTATGGAAGTGAAAATAATTTTGAGTTGTTGGTTTGAATGCAACCATTATTTTAATAGTTTGTTTTGATATATTCCTTGTTCACTTTGGACAAGTAGAAGGAGTGGTCAATAGTTTAATTATTTTATTTGTTTGTAGCGCCATAAAATTTGGTTAATTAAATGTGTTAAAATAGGAGTAGAATTTGTTTTTTTTTATTTTGAAAGTGTATCCTCTATTTAATCCAAAATGTGTACGTCACAGAGTGGGAGAACATACCAAAACGCCGAAAATCCCGTATTGAGCTTTGCTGGCATACTGTGATTTGCATATTTCTTGCTAAAAAGGGCACACTACTAAATGAAGAAATATTCTGGCTCACCAACTCGAAGAAATAAGAAAGGATGTTACAATGTTTGCAGGCCTACGTTCCTGGTGTGAAGAATTTCCAGATCCAGTGAAGAAATCCTCATCTTCATCCAGTACCATCTGCCCCTAAATCCGAAGCTTCAGGAATCCATCTTCTTCCGTCTTCTTCCAAAATTCTTGCAGGAACCGAACCAGGGATCTTCCAGTCCCACGGTGGCTATCTCCATCTCCCTTGAAGTAATCATGTTGTTGTCATGGCTTCATTCTGACGTGGCTATCACTCCATCTCGATCTCCTATGTATCGGCTCAGTGCTCCATATTTTCTGTAAATATTCCCATTTGCAAATTTCTCACAGACATTCCAATAGCACAAGTTGAAAAATGCCCTAATTCCATTCTGGAAATTTCAAGTCCTTGCGCCAAGCACACTTCATATTGGAACACGACTCTTTCTATCCCCTAGTCTTCACAGCTGTATATTGGCAGTCAGTTGAAAGCAATCACAGCTATCCATAAAATTCGTTTGCATCCTCAAGTCACACAATGCATTAGCGGGTCGTCCTACGATGGGAAGTGCTCGAGTGTTCCCGAACGTTCGTTCATACAAGATGCCGTAATGTAGCCCGCTTGTAAAGTTAATTATTTCGTTTTTGAAGCCAAAAGCATTTTCATAATTATGCACCAAAAACTCGGCCGTCAAATAATTCGATTGCGCACGGTAATTTCGGCGATATGTGATTATAGGGTCTTTCATAGACTCTATTACAATCCACACCCGATATACTGTGATATAGCACTCACGGTTCTCCGCAAACACGACCGGATATAAAGTCACTCACGTACATCACGACGTAGTACTGTATCGTACGCGCACCACAAGCATCTGTCTGCCTTTCCTCGAGTGACCAGTTGCCCGATGCAAGAGCTCAGCACGTGGTCAGAGACAGCGCTCTCTGCCGGGGATAGAATTCAGATACGCCTGACGTCACTCAACCTGGTGGCCGCGCTCCCAGCGATGACGTACAGCGCTGGCGGAGTTGCCAAACCGCGCTTTTATTGGGGGACTATTTTGGGCACAATACATACAATAATTACGAGACTGCTACGTGAAGCTGAGATTTACCCCATAGGCTTCCAACGCGTCATCATCTCTTTGAGCGTCTTACTTAAGCGCTACCGTCGAACCAATGATCCACCGCTTCCCTGTGTCCCCTTGAGAAGCGTACACGATACTAATTTCGGGGGTGTACTGTGCCCAATGGTACACGGCTGACTAGCATCGAACCGGGGTCTTTATCACAAGGAAGACCAGGCCCATGATTCTGCGAAGAATCGAACCATTGATCTCTGAGGGGGAACAGCCACAGGGAACCCGAGGAACAATGAGTTATAACTGTATATATTTATAACAGCATGATTTCACGGCCAGAACGGGAATATTATAGCATTAAAGGTGGATTATTGCAGAAAATACAAGCCTATGTACGTTTAAGATGCTAAGAGCTCAAGAAATCGGGCCAACTTGACAGTTGACAAATCGTGGTTAGCAAGGGGGCGTTACTAGGTGACGCCAAGGAACTATTTTTCGTCGGCACTGGGGGAGCAACCAAAGATTAATGGCTTTGAGAACCACAGTCTTACAAGGCAGAGAAGCGGAGTGGGGGTGGTCACCCACAGAAATTAATTAATTACGGCCAAATGGAGCAATGAATTGAGATGAAACTTACATCCAGATGCATGTATTCTAGGAAATATAATTTAGGAGTGTCCACACGCCTAAATTAAAGCCGGCATCTATAAAGGAGCTTATGCACAGACCTAATCCACGGCAGAGTCAGGATTTGTAATGTAGCAGTAGGGGAAGAACCGGAGTAGCATCATGACGCCATGGAAGAGAGCAATTAATTATAATTAATTGGCCGAAGCAATTGCCTGCATGCGAGTGAATTTGGAACCTCCATGAATAGACGAATAAGGATCACACTTCACTTTGTCTAAAAACGTATTATTTTAAGAAGAGAGTCGCTCCTGGAAATCCAGTGAACTACTTTTCATCAGGAAGCTTTATATGGGGGAAGCTGAAGCAGAGAGTCAGTTCTTCTTGACTCAACTCGTGGGGTGAGACGCTGTCAGATCACGCAAGAAAGTGCGCGGAATTTATAGAGTATTAGCACTGAAGTGTATTAGCAGTGAACAATGAAAGGTGCACCATGCAGCTTAATAACAGTAATTCTGCATCATATAATAATTAGTCTACAGCAGACGTATAAGCAACAGTATACGCGAGTATAGAATCAGTACAGCGTAGAGATATTTTAGGATGATGTTTACAGACGATGAACATAACCACAGGAAGGGTTATCATGGGTAAAATAACACATACTATTGTAATGAACACTACAGATACGGGAACCTGGAAGACATCACAAGTAGTTGTGATCTAGGATTGAACAACTTTGCAGAAGAGGAGACATAAACTGTAGGTGACGGGAGACGAACACACACACGCAAGATAGACTTTCAAGGAGACCAGCGGTGGTCAGGATTTAGCTGCATCGCATCTCTGAGGTCAGGCGATAGTGGGAATCCGATCAAGGATCCGTGTGTGAGAATTGTGTATAACGTTATATTACAGTGATCTTGAAAAGTGTTTATGTTTATATGGTAAAAGAATGTGTATTGTGTTAAAGTGAAAAGGCCAGTAGTGAAAAAGATAATTACCATGTGTAAAGTCTATGCAATGTGTCGTGTGAAAAATATCATGATGGCTTAAAACAAGCATTATGGCAGGCGAATGGCTGGCATGCTGGACTAATCCAGCTAGAATGAAAGTGAGTACAAATTTAATATGTTGATATGATTTAATACCTCACCATACAACGAATAATTCCCTCAACGATTAAGAATTAACAGTCATTTGTGTACGAGATAACATCCCTCGTTTTTTGGTAAAAATATGGCTTTGAGGATGACACGCTTACGACCATTTAGGCGTAAGACATTGCTGAAAGTAACGGTAACGTTAAATATTAATAATAATCTGGGGTCGGTAACAATAATAAATATATAAATCGGCATGTCAGGCCTATAATACGTGCAAAGTGTGTCATATCTAGCGTAAGAATACTGTGTTATTGTGAAAAGTAAGAAAGAAATATAAATATCGAGATAAAGAGAGCTTTTCAGTGTCATTGAAATGTTAAATAAATGTTTTATTATGGTATATTCTACAGGGTTGTATTTGAGAGCCATTAAGATAGTCAATGTATGCCAGGAAATTTATACTTGTTTTGGAGCTACGTAGAACTTTGGCTTATGAATAAATGTATAGAGGACGTGAGTGCTTTAGGAATTGAGTCATCTGTAAGAAATATTTTTGGGCCGCGATCAGCGAGCATGTAAAGTAGAATCAAGAGATTTACGTCAATAAGTTGCGGGGATCATCCAAAAATAGTTCGCGCGTTGTCGAATCTAGTAGGCTAAATCTTCGAAGCTACGATATAGTATTGCCTTAGAGCATACATGTGTATTCGCAACAGAGTAGGGACAGAGTCTGTCTGTATCCACTGTTAGCAGAGTCTTCGCTACCAGGGATAACTGCTAGACACCCTAGGTAGAGCAATATATTAATTGATCTGCCCTTAGAAGTAAGACAAATGTTTCTTCGTGTAGGAAACGTTGATTTCCTCTTGTTATAGGCATGCCCGTCCAGTGAGATAACAGTGAAACTCAACTGAGCCGCGCGCAAAGCCACTGATTACGACCACAGAACGGCGAAGCTATTTCGTGATCCATCCCTTGCCTTGAATAGTAATTAGGAGCCGAGATGAGCCCATTAAATACTCTAAATGTAGGTATTAAATAATTAGATTGACTCAATTCGTAATGACAGGATCCATTCAGGATACCTCTAGCACAGCTGCACCATTGAGTGAACACATGACCGTGCGGGAAGTCAGGCGGGGTAGCAGGTATAATCCACTAACCCGGCAACCATCTTGCATAGGACGGCCCGTGACTAATCCATTGTTCGCACGAAAGGAAGTCAATAGACCAGATCCTTTTCTTTTCAGATTGTAGTGGGACACTGAAGAATCTCGATATTTCGAAAAGTAATTAAGATGTGCTTGATATGATAGTATCAATTGAATTAGATGCACTGTTTCCATACATATGCAATGTTGGAATGAAGTAATCGGATAACATGTGGCCCAGTTATTCTCTGAGGAGAAACTAACTGCACCAAGTAAATAGAAGCATTTTTGTAAATAGTATTTACCCAGTTCACACTAATTTATTCATACGGGTAGCGGGATTTGAATGATATGACACGTTTGTAACGGTAATGTTTTGACCAGACCCAGAAAATCGTTGTATGGTGAAGCTATAAAATATCTATAACTATGTGTATTTTGGATGGGAAAGAGTACCACTTCAGCGTTTGAAACTTATGGGAAAAGAATACGATTTGCGCGGAAAGACAACACTTATTAAACAAGGCATAAGCTAATGAATCAATGTTATTTAAAGTAAATGTTCCATGTAAAACAGATAAATGTTTAATAATTGAGGATTTAATGTCATTTAAATATAATTTGTGTTTGTTGTGTAGTGATATTCAAATTTGTGTTAAATGATGCCACGTGAAGAACAATATGGACACTCGCAAATGTCAAAGAGTATCAACAATAGGATGTTTAGGATAGACATGAGTGCGGTGGAGCACCAATCTTGAGGAGAAGAGACTCACAGATATTTTTGATTTTTGTTGTGGGAAATAAGTGTAAAATATTTTTTTGTGTTTTATGTTTTGTTTTGCCATGAATTACTACCATTAAATGTTATACTTAGTAATATGTTGTTTCTTTCAAGTACAGTAGTCACCTGACAGAATCAAATCCTGAATATGTGCTCGTATAGTGGGTTGAACGCCCCATGCCTCCAAAGACCGTGAGTTAGCTGGGATACGAACACGTTCCATATGATGACGAATGGGTACTGTACAGTTCATCGTCATGAGGTTGGATAATTTGTACTTTGCTTCCATAATTTCAAGGTGATATAAGGAGAATATAACTAACAAAAAAGATGACTCAACTTCTAACAAAACAAATATTTTAATATCCCGATGAAAATGACACAACACTGACACAAATATCCCAAATTAAACCCATATTAAACATCACAAAAATCAAATAATCAAATATTTAATTACACTGAATCAAAATTACAGCTGCAAATGATGTCACAATAGAACAAATTCATGAACCTCGTCCTTACTCCTCTTATTGTTGCGTGTTTGCGTGTGACGGTTTTCTGGCAAGACTAAGACTGGAATGAGTATATTTTGTCACGAGATATTGTTTTATCCTTCTGTTAGGGGTGGGATAAACAGAGTAGTGTAGATGTATTAATTTAAGGGATGTTTCCGAAAAAGGGTAGTTTACCGAGATTGGGGGAGACTACCAGTGTAGTGTGTTGGTGTGAGTACGTGATCTATTGGGGGCGTCCCTACAGGATGCGTTTACCTGCTAGGGGATGAATGTCTAAGAGTGGGCTATTAACCTAGCCTGCCAATTAAGTAGAGCGAGCGTTTCAGCGAGCTACGTGCAGAGTCGATACTTTGGCACGGTGCCGTCTGTATGCTTGCTAGAGTACAATAGAATTCCTGATGGCGCAGTTCCTGGCCTCCACGGTCAGGGGAAATTAGGACTAAGGTCAGGTCGGGCGTAAGGATGTAAAACAGGGTGTAATGAGTAATAAATGTGTGTGGTTTACTGACCAAGTATTTATTGGCCAGAAGCTGTGATGTACTGTCCCTTTTAGGTGCTGGACAGATATAAAGTAAAGTACAAGATGTAAAATACAAAAGTGTTCAGGGTAGGTGTTACAATGATAAGGAATCTGAGCACACGGCTAGTTCTCACCTGGTGAAGAGCTGGAACGGACCTCGGAGGAGCAGGGCCGCTGGCCACGAACAGATAATGGGGCTCTTCTGGGTCTGGTTTTAAGACCTTCCCCCACTGCTCGGTCAGCGTTTCCTCACCGTCGTTGCTCCAGTTAGTGTGTTTATGTGTGTATTATGTAAGCGTGGCTGTCAGCAGTATTGCTGGACCTGCTTGTGTTGAAAAAGTATGTGAGACTTATGGCATGCCTATGAGGGTGGGTTTGATGAAAAGATGAAGGGGTGGGTCTTAGGGGTACTGCTCCTGGGCTGTACAAGACCTCCTCGGCCTTTGTTCGCGGCCTCGCGAACGGGAAATAGAGTAGGCGTGTCGATGTAGTGATTCTTCTTCTTCTTCTTCTTTTCTTCTTCTTCTTCTTCTTCTTCTTGTCCCTCTTCTTCTTCTTCTTCTTCTTCGGTGTCGTGTGGATGTGTAGATGTCGTGTTGTCCTCCTGGTGATGTGAGTTTAGCGTGTGCTCAGAGAGGGTGGGTTTTGGGTGTTGTACATATACATAGTGAATTTTGATTAACATTATTGTCTTGATGTTGATGCTGTTAGTAAGAAAACAAAGAGAAAAATACATAGGTATGTGCATATTGGTGCCATGCAGGCAGGGAAAAAACCATGGTTGGACGGGTGGTTGTGTCGTCCGCCACTGTGTGGGAAAAAAATTGCTCCCTGCATGTACCTCGTGTCTATAAATATAGGCAAGGTATTGCATAAAAGGTGGAAGAAAAATAGAAAAACAGGTTCCCCAGGGTATAAGTTAAAGGGATATATTAAAATGATTTATTGTTGTTGGGATGAAACGGGACACCTTCACATTTGTAACGTTGGTAGAAAGAAAGGAAAGAAAAACAGTATATTTCATGTTAAATGGTGTGCCATGAAAGTATGTATACACTTGTGGGTTGGTATTGCGTATATGGCTTGAATTTACAATTTACAATGTTTGTACAGTTATCTTATAATATAAAATACTAATCTATATACTTATTACTATTCCTTCTCGCTCATGAGCCTGGTACCTTATCTCGCTCACTTTCACCTGGCCGTTCTCTTACCTCGCCTCGTACGTACCTTCTCCATCCATTCCTGGCCATTTTCTATTCGGCGCTTTGCTGTGATTTAGTGGCTGTGCCGCTAATTCCTAGTTATCGTGAAATTTCTCCCGTGGGTGAGAAATTTGCACCTTGGAGGCGAGGGAGAGCGCTTACAAACTTTGCGCTGGCCCTGGCCACCGTAGGTCGCTCCTTATTTAAGCGTTTTCTAATTTTGTTTGCGCCAGTATCGTTCAGTGTCCCACGAACACTTCGCGTTACTGATGCGTCGCCATCACCTTATCGGCGCGACTGAAATTGCTGAAAAATATATATGTTTGTGTGACATTTAATTTATGTGTTGATTTGTTTCCTTTTTTGTGTTTTGGTGAATTATATACAAGGGGTGTGCACGCATATATGTCTTCTTTTCTCTGTAAAGTAAATACATTAGTGCACTTTCATGTGATATTGTGCCGCCGATGTCGCCTTCTTGTTAAACTGGAAGAAATATGTAGTGGATTATCGTGATCACATATCAATTACCAAAATACCCTTCATGTCTGCTATGTTGCATGTACATTTCTGTATAGCGCCGACTAAATTTAACTTATTCTATGCCGGCTAACCCTTAGTTTATCTTACTCTACAATTTGTGCTGATGTGTAGTTGTCCATCTTCCCAGTGTATCTCAGAATATAAGTGTGTGTGTTGGTGACGCCACCTTTACCTTAGCATGATCATTCTTGTGCTTTTCTTCTGCGGTTGACTGTATCGCTGGAGCTCTTGCTGAAATACAATACATGATTAATAACAATGCCCTTGGCCAAATATTACCAATACGCGCCTATGTCGCGCAGCGCTGTTTTAAGGGTCGGCTTGGATTGTGCCACCGCCCTTGGGACCTCTTCGGACGTCTCGTGTGTTACGGCGGATGGTCAGGTTCGGTTGCTGTACCGTTCATTGTTGGCAGGTCATCGGACTTACCCTATACGGTGCCGAACGCCCTGTGTCGCGTTCGCATATCAGTTTCAATTAACCCTATACGGTGTCGGTCTTACCCTATACGGTGCCGAACGCCCTGCATTGCGTTCGCATAGTACCATCAATTAAATCTATATGGTGTTGGTCTTACCCTATATGGTGCCGAACCGCCCTGTCGATAAGTAAAAGTGCTTAACCTAGATTATATTAATTAATGCTATAAAAATGTTTGTATATACATGCCGAAATAGTCCTTAACCTAATGCCGAAATATGTTGTAGCTACTGTTTTACAATAGTGCTTGTTAAATTTGCTTAAATCTAAGTTGCCTTTCAAATGCAACTGCCTTACATACTAGAATTTTGATCGGCGCGATCGCCTGAGGTATGTCGCCACCCTCAGGGCACCACACGTTCATATTTTGGTAGCACCGGTTGCCTCCAAAACTGCCAGGTTAAAAACCCTTTTGCATTCCCCGCCCTTAATGCTAATTGTCGACTTCCCCCCTTAATAACTAATATAGGCCTGTGTGTCTGCGTTGCTAGGGAGCAAACGCTTCGCGCGGATATCCTTTCCATTGGTCTTATACCTGCTTATATTGGCATTATTCGCCATTTTATATTTATTAATCGGTGGCCCAGGCCGCTGTGAGGTGCCCGCCGCATTCCTCATTTATATCTCTGGCAGCTCGCTGCGTTACCATTTAAACTCTGGAGACCCGCTGTCATCCATTTATGTGGGCACGGGTCCGAATGACCGCATTCATTCCATACGCATTATTTATCATTCATTGGTTATTATATATCATTTGTTAAATCATCTTCACCTCACTGCCCGGAATGAGGACTTGACGTGCCTAGGGTTGGTCCCGTTGAATCCTGAGGCACTGCTTCACTTCACACGATTGGAAGACTCGTTCCCCGCCTTAGGAACGCTACTTATATAACAAACTAACTAAAAGTCTAGTCCAAGTTGGTCGTCTCTAGGTTCGTCTCCTGAGTCTAATACTGAGCTGGCTAATTCTCCTACTAGATGTCACGAGTCTCCCCTGCAGGTCTGGCTTTGATGACCGCAGTGCATAATGGGTTTAAGTTTCTTCGTCCCAGGGATAGGCTAAGTACTCCCAGGTTTCCGAAGTTTGCCCGCACTGAGTCATCGGCGCTTCGACCTTACGTCCATCTGTCATTAAACTGGGTCAGGATCCGTTGCCGTCTTGCCCCGTCTCTGCCCCTCTGTGGAGCTTCTGCTCCCCATCCGTTTACCTTCTCGTCACCATCTAGTGTGATTTCAGATTCCTTTTAAAATAAGTATGATACTGTGTAATTATGTAATTATGTAAAATTCCCAGTGTTCTGGGGTTGTAGAATCTTCGAAATGCAGTGACTACTTTAAGCCTGTCATTGCCGTATCGGATTTCCAGAGCTGATGCCTTGGTACTTTTCTGGAGGTATTAGTAGGTTTTATATGGCGTTTGGTCCCTTGTTATTAGGATCCGGGAGTGTTATTTGCTGAGTGGGGTTAAAGCGTGGTGGGAGAGGGTTGTGCATCGTTGAACTCCATGTTTATGGTGGTCGGGAGCCGAAGATGCTGTTAGGAGGTATTTACTGTGAGTGGATGGGGTGGGTTTTTCCCAGGTGTGCAAAAATTTGAAAATATCATGCGGGTGTGATAGTAATACAACCCCTGGTGTGTGGGTGGGGTATCCCATGCAGTGAGATGGATATGAGGCGTATGTGCTCTCATTTGAGGATAAGGCGTGTGCTAGGATACAATAAGTTTATGTCCCTTGCATGCGGGATTATTTAATAAAATATTTGTTAGTATCAGTACGGCCTCATCTCTCTATATAGAGATGAGCATCGCCACTTAATATTTTTTTCCGAATCAACTCTAATACTCAGGTGTAGGCGTTCGGGTCCAAGGTGTAGCAAACCTTAATTTGTGAGAAGCATGAAGTCTATCAACCCCGATGTATACTTTGCAATGTAGTGTAGGTGTTCTTATGTATCTGTATGTCTGTGCTGGATAGTGTTGTAGGTGATGGGGTGTGTAGGAGGAAGGGTATGGGGATGGTAGCCCGTAGCTTGTACCATGGCCATCCTGATGGCATTATCCACCTCTACTCCTATTGTAGTGTGTCATCCTCTCTTGGTCGTTACGTGTTTTCTACCCGCTCTTTGGGATTTACGCTCGCTGAGTTGAGATGCCATATAGCACCTGGTGTCTCCTAAAATACTAGTCTGTGGGGTGCCCGTAGGTCTGTGATACCTACGTCGTGTAAAACTGTTTGTGTCTGTGGGCACCGCCCTCTGGCTGCCCTTATGATGTTCAAGTGTGGTGACGCTGTGTCGTTCACGGCCTAATCTGGTCCCCTGTTCATAATGTGGGAGGGGGTAGCATGTGGCTGCGAATATAAATCGGCGTAGCATAATTGCCTGTAATGGATTGTAGAGCAAGAAAAAAACAATAACTATGAAAATAAATTATTAAGGGGGGGGGGGGTTGTTCCTCCATGGAATCTGTCTGTATCCGCCCCTAATTAGTTTGTATGTTCGCGAGTAATTGCCTGTCTGCCCCTAAGTGCTGGGCGCGTGTGGTGTTATCGGAGAGGGCTTATCTCGTATCGCGTGGCTACTTGTCACGCGCCGTGTACTGTGTGTTATGACCTTTGTATACATGTTCCTAGTGCTGTTAGTGATAGACGTAAAATAGTCTGTCTTCCCAGATCAATCTTGTCTGCAATATTTGTGTAATATATAATGCGGGGCCTAATGTAATGCCGCTCTCACTTCCTGTATCAACATCCGTGTTGTCACTGTATACCTTTACTGTTATTGTTTTCATGTTGGTGTCATCATGTCTGTATGTCATTGTCACGTTCATCTGCTACAAGAATTTCTTCCGTCAACAGTGTGTGGCAACACACTGGAATTCGCTTATTTGCAGCGCAGTGTTTTTGTATATTTGTTTAGTGTCCTTGTGTACGGAAAGTCTTCAATGATATGCAGGAAGGCTAACAAAACGTGCCTTCTGCCACTGTCCGTGTGTCGACATGTGTTTGCAATCTAGAAAGGCCAATGTGTTAACTTGTCATTTTTTTCGCTCTCAAGCTTGTTTGGGAATTTGTTTCCGTGATTCCTTCCCCTTTGTGTCTTGCTCTATTATTTTATATCCGGGGTAATCTACATTGCCATGATTTTTGGCCGTAGGGATGTGGTGTTCCATACTTTGTTAGAGCGATTGTCTGTGCTCGTGGCGCCTCCCGTATTCAGATTTCGGGCGCTATGGTCCAAAAGCGTATTTTGTGGTCTCCGTAGAGGCCTGGAGTTCACGGTACGTCCCCTATTGGTAGTCCCGGGGTCGCTAATGCCCTACGTAGGTTAGTATAGCGAATACCTTAGAACCGGCCTACGCCCCTGTATGTATGAGCCATGTATGTCGCCTGTGTGAATTTTGGTTAACCCTGGTCTTAATTTGTGGGCGTAGTGTGGTTTTGAATCCCTAGTGAATGATACTCTGTCGATTGTAATACTGTGATGTCTGTGAGTGACTTCAGCCGACGCGTGTGTCACGTATTCGCGCTGAGCACGCAAAGTGTTGGGTTACGTCATGTGATAACAGCGCTGCCGGGACCGTATTTCCTGTCCGGCAGTTAACATTTGAAGTGTACAGTATTTACGTTGCGACCTTGTCACAAATGGTGTGAGTGTTTCTGAAATATATTTTCTACGAGGCCCTACGTTTCCTCATAATGACCGTGACTTATCTTTTGGCCCTACTATCGCGATGATTCTATCTCTGTCAGTGTCTCTGCCTGTGTAAATTATGTGTTTGTACATGTATTCCCTGTATGTAAAAGAACCTTCCTGTGTTCATGCTTGTGTGGCTCAATCGTTTCTGTGCTTGTGTGTCCTGGCCCTTAGTTACCATGTCACGCCCTTGAGGCTGACTTTAGGCAGTAAGCTATGGCTGTATACTCCCGTGTCGGTGTATCTACCTTGTAAAAGAACCTTCCCGTGATTATGTCTGTGCTGTGAGTGGCATTAGTGCAATTCGAATGCCATCCCTAGTGTATATTTATGATGTGTACACAATGATAATATGCCAGTCATATACATATAATATAAACCTTCTTATACATGCATTAATTCTTAGCTATAACTCTATGGGGCACAGTGTCTATATGGGATCCTATGGCTTTTCTATGGGATTGTGTATTCATGCTGTCTGTGCAATGCCGTCCGTGGGATTGTCTGTCCCCGTGTCCATATTCCTGGTTTAATTTTAATTTTAATGTGCCTTAGTTCTGGCCAGTTTTTGTCTAGTTGGGAGTGGATTTTCCCCTGTGAAATGTGTTTATCCTCGCCCGAGCGCTGATGCCCGACGGGGTGAATACCTTCGCCCTGTCACGAGGGTATAGGCCTCGGCTTCCCATTGAGGTGCTTCTTTACTATTTTTCAGGGGCGTTTTAAGTAAAGTAAGCCTAAGCCTTCGTTCACCGTAGTGCCTGTTAATAGGCGTAGGTGTGTTGGCGCCTGAAGAGCTGCGTTGGCTCCGCGCTACCCTATCAGTGTCTGTTGGCGTGTATGCCCTCCTGTCTGCCTGGCCTCGTGGGGTGGGCGGTAAAACGTCCCTTATGCCCCGTGTACTTTGTTTTGGAGGCAGGATAGTGCGTGCAGGCGTGTGTGTTGCACCCTGGTGAATTGTAAGCAATCCCCCTGTATTTCCTTGTCTCGGGGGTGCACATGTTCGTGTCCGCCTCCATTCTGGCGAAATCGCCCTTTTAATTGGCGGTAGGGTTCGTGTAATTGTCTGTGAGCGCTCTTGCATTGTATTGGAGGGTTGTCTGGCCTTTTCTGGGCTATGGCCACGGCAGACTCCTTCCTTCGCGTCTGTCTATGAGTGTAGGTCTGTATGGGATTATCGTGCTGTGGCACGTTCTCTACGTCCTCAGCCCATGATATAGTTTCCTCCAGGTTCCTCTCTGTGTTATCGTGTATGCTTGAGAGCCCTGGCGTCAACTCCGTCTCGTTCATTTGTTCTAAGGGGGCTGGCGTAGGTTTCGCCCCTCGGTCTGGAAAAATTGCCTCCCGGACCGGAGCTGAGGGACGTGTGTCTATGTGAGTTTGGCCCTGTAGTGTATTGGAGGCTAGCCTGACCGATTTCTGGCCTATGGCCACGGCAGACTCCTTCCCTTGAGTGGCGGTACGTGTCGAGAGGGACATCTTCGCGAATTGCTGAGTTAGCGTATCTACGCCTATGTCCTCTCTTGGCTTCGTTGGTGGCCCTGCCATGAACTCAAAGATGGCCTTGTTGGCCTGGAAATCCCGATATTCGGCCCAAATTTGAGCATACTGCCTATTGAGGCATATGGCCTGTTCGGCAACTTTGGTACCGCTAGTTCCTATTTGTTTATGTTCTTTGTTCAGTGCCTCGTATTGTTGGAGCATGACCTCGTGTCGGCAGTGTAGTTTCCAGTGTGCTTTGTTGAGTTGTGCACGGAGGGTGGGGATTTTTGCCCTAGTCTTTCAATTCTTGGCGCTGCGGCGTGGCTGGACAAGTGCCCTTATAATTCTCATATACTGAGCGTGCAGGAGCTGCTGATACCTCCTGAGGTAGTCCTGCCTTGTCTCAAAGACCTTATGCCAGGCAATTAAATCCTGGTGTTTCCCAATGTTCCTCAGCACAGCTAAACGGTATAGGGGGCCATCCTGAACTACGTGTGTGTATTAAAAGAAATGTGTGTGGCTTCTAATGTATTAAATCTGCTGATTCTTCCCAGGGGGGTGGGTGGGTTGGCTAAAATTTCCCTTGTGTTCCTAAAGAGGAGGGGAAAATAATGCTTTCGCTCAGAGAAAAAAAAATCAAATTTCGCTTGGCTGCTTTGAGTATGGATCGCTCTACCACGAGGGCTCGTTGTTTGAGTCCCTTACCCTTATTTTGCGTGGTACCCGGCGCCTCGACCAATATGTTTTATACCTCTGTTAGGGGTGGGATAAACAGAGTTGTGTAGATGTATTAATTTAAGGGATGTTTCCGAAAAAGGGTAGTTTCCCGAGATTGGGGGAGACTACCAGTGTAGTGTGTTGGTGTGAGTACGTGATCTATTGGGGGCGTCCCTACAGGATGCGTTTACCTGCTAGGGGATGAATGTCTAAGAGTGGGCTATTAACCTAGCCTGCCAATTAAGTAGAGCGAGCGTTTCAGCGAGCTACGTGCAGAGTCGATACTTTGGCACGGTGCCGTCTGTCTGCTTGCTAGAGTACAATAGAATTCCTGACGGCGCAGTTCCTGGCCTCCACGGTCAGGGGAAATTAGGACTAAGGTCAGGTTGGGCGTAAGGATGTAAAACAGGGTGTAATGAGTAATAAATGTGTGTGGTTTACTGACCAAGTATTTATTGGCCAGTAGCTGTGATGTACTGTCCCTTTTAGGTGCTGGACAGATATAAAGTAAAGTACAAGATGTAAAATACAAAAGTGTTCAGGGTAGGTGTTACAATGATAAGGAATCTGAGCACACGGCTAGTTCTCACCTGGTGAAGAGCTGGAACGGACCTCGGAGGAGCAGGGCCGCTGGCCACTAACAGATAATGGGGCTCTTCTGGGTCTGGCTTTTAAGGCCTTCCCCCACTGCTCGGTCAGCGTTTCCTCGCCGTCGTTGCTCCAGTTAGTGTGTTTATGTGTGTATTATGTAAGCGTGGCTGTCAGCAGTATTGCTGGGCCTGCTTGTGTTGAAGAAGTATGTGAGGCTTATGGCATGCCTATGAGGGTGGTTTTGATGAAAAGATGAAGGGGTGGGTCTTAGGGGTACTGCCCCTGGACTGTACAATATGCTTAATTAGAACCAGGTCGCAGGACGCATATCCATGAACGTTTTCACCATGCCTTGGCATCGGGATCCGCACTTAATGGCTAACACAAAATGAAATGACAATCGACCACACTACCCTTTACTATAATAGAACACATTACATCCGCGCGAAGTGTTACATCAGTGCCAAATGCACACAAAATCAAGCTGCCTAAAAATTAGGTCTTACAGACACAAGGTGAATATGCAATCATGGTCATCAGTAACTAACACTGCGGTAAACCGGTAGTTTCCCGAACACAACAAGGTTACAGAGGCGCATCAACAAAATATGCGATAAATATTTACAATAATTATGAGACAGTAGCGAACCTGAAAACATAACACAAATCAGCATAATCATGAACTGCATTTCTGGTATGAAGAACTTCCACACAAAATTTAATCAACTAATTCGCTTCCAATTATACAGACCTTAATTGAACGTTATCTCACGAGCACGCACTTCGCCCCTAATGGCCTCTCTGTCCTTATCTGAGGTCTGAGCTTCGCAGTATGGCATCTCCAGCTCTCGTCATTTGTGTCAATACCAGGCAGGTCTCAATTGTCTCTCAGCCCCAAGCTAGAGATCCTTAGAAACTCATCCATCACACTCTAAAATAAAACACATATCAACTCGTAGAATCGTCCCCAGAAACTGCACCATGCAATTGGGGACCTGTAGAATACTTAACAGTGACATCATCTTTATGAGCCCTGTCTTTGACGCCTTGCAGCTGACAGGTAACTGACCTCGGTCAAAACCCCGCGCAGAATAATAATACTAATTGACGCATTCCTTGGTACAACACTCACCTCCATCAAATTGCTCCAGATCACAGATAAACCTCATAAATAGTGCTCCAACGCACAACAATTTACTACGTGCTCAATTACAAAAATGATTTACCACAGAAGCCGAATGCTTCCTCCTAAGAAAATATGCAATAACCCATAAAATTACAGCCTGTGTAATCCGAAGTTTCTCAAACAACAATTCATATTTCCCCCCCAACACTATAATTACGTTAACTAACCAAAGCTTCACTTATCATCAGCGATACAGTCAGCTCATATGCTGTATCTGTCATAACCTCATAACACACACTCTGTACACGCGAGTACAATTTAATCTACTGTCCCGCACAAATCTTACATAAAAATACAAAAGAATAACCACGATGCTTTTCACAAATTAAAATAGTGGTCAGTCACAAGAAAAAAAATAAACACACAAAGGAAAACACAAAAACTACAAATCTACAAATATACACAAGACTTTCCGATAACCAAAACTAGGCTACATAATGAAATAAATCATTCTGTACTCATTCTTTCAGCCTCATCCATAGTTGACGTTTCTGGGCATGACCCCAGACATATGCGATTAGCACCCAGTCATCATTCCCGTGGTCGTTTCCAGTAGTACCATTCTTCCTTTAGCTGCTGATACTACGGTCTCCATTGTCACCTAGCTGCTTCAAGTAGAATGTCAGCTTGCTTTAAAATAGTATCCCACACAATATCCCTATTAGATTGCTCGAGTGGATTGCTATATCCATCCACAAGTCCTGACAGCAATATTGATTCGTAGACTGTCCTATAGCAATGTGCTATCTAAAACATTTCACACGCAAAACACATTAATTGATACACTTGAGATGCGATAGAATTCATCTCCCAAGAGCAATGATTTTATCAAAGTATAAGTTCCTGTCTTTTACTGGCTCGAAACTTGCTAAGTCCACTGACTTGCATAATAACGGACGTGGTAACTTCCTCAAAAAATAGTAACGTAGAGCGAGCGTAGTCAGCCTTCAAAGTATGTCAAAGAATGAAATAATAATGTTCTCGAGTGAATACTCCACTCAGTATTTATACATTTCAGTCCCAAAAGTGGGGGGGTGGGACCGAATAAAATATCTAAATTATTTAACCAGTAGTCCTACAGACAAACAACTCATATCAGGGACCTTGTCTTGATGTGAATCGAACATCTATGGCATGCGTGGTTCATTTTGATCGTACAATTAATCGTAATCAATTTTCCTCCTTAATTTCTTCCGACGGCGTGCCTTCGAAATAGCGCGAAAGGTCCCACGTCCTCTTTTCTCATTGGTTGGGTGCTATTTCCAAACTCGCGGTATATCTCGGACTCCACCCACATAGGCGTTGACGAACAGTAGTTTCCCTTTCAAATTTTCTCTGCTTCTCCGTCTTTTCTCTTGTCTCACAAAGAACAGACGCTTAGTGGTGACTCACTTGTCCTTCGCGCCAAGCTCGGTTCTTGAACTCCAGATAAAGGGTTGGGTCTCTTTCTTCAGTCCTGGCTGCATTCCAATCTCAACCCTCCCCATTGTTCGCACAGGATGTCAAGCACCCCTTTCCTTGCCACAGGTAGCTTCTAAATTTCAACATACTGGCAAGCCTCCTTCAAATGTCATCTTTTGTCCCCACACAGAACAGAAAATATGAAACATTAATATATGACAATTATATTAAGGGTTCACCTGATACTCATACCAAGATTTGACATACACCTATCTGTCAAACAAATCCCGATAACTATTCCATTAAACTAATTTATATCTTGATTTTACATTTATCATTAGCCTTATTATGGCATCAATTATCATTACTTGGAGACCAGAATATCTCTTATAATTGCGTTTCGGAATGATTATCCCTTCCAGGATGATCATATCTACTCCGTCCGTCGTTATATTTCCTACTTTTCATTTCTGTGGTCCTCATCGCTCTTTATATATTGATTAATATCGTTAACCCCCATTTAGTTTAATAACAATAAGACATTTCAACGTTTCAGTGTACGGACCCATTGTGGTCAATTTAACATTTTAACAATTTCTTTATAAACTTTCAATCTTATATTTTTCTTAATCTTTCCTGAGTTATTCTTCATTCATATATATACTGATGTTATTCTTTATTTATTCCAGTTAACTTTGTTCATGACTTTACCATTAAATTATCATTTGGTTCCCTTTCAATTTATCTTTCAACATTATTATAACTTAACACGGGCTTCACTTTTAATGGATGTCCTATTTATCATTTCTAGACTGTTTTAACCGGTCAATTCTAATTTCAACAATACATTTTACATGGTACATCTCAAACACTATGGTGCATAGTATGACATTTATAATAAGGTCAACACTCACCGTATTTGTCAGGTGGTTCCTTCATAATATTATTGCGTTTCACCCACCGTACATTTTCTTAAAATAACATCTCGCCACTGCAAGTTAATACACTTTCACACGGAAATTTACCCTTAATATACATTTTACAACACACGAAATTTTTAAATATAGAAAAACACTGTTAAATTCCACTTTCACTGTGGATACAAAAATACATAATTTAACACTTTCACACGTTATTCACAATTCTTGTTACTTGGTGTAACATCCCTACGATCACATCTCTGACTTGGCTGGTGAGGTAATATCCCCTGCGTCCCTGGCGATTCCTATGCTCTATCTTCTATGATTGTCTATCAATGTTTTGTGTTCCTCTTTATTACGCACGGAGCTGAATTTTCATTATGTTGAAGTAAGTTCGTGTTTGGGCTACCGTCGTTTTCACTGATTATCTCGCATTTATCGTGAGTTCCTCTATGCATAAATGTTTTCTCCAGGCCTTATGAACAAGGACCCTAAACTCCTATCATGTTTTCCCAACACTTTCGTTAGTCTTTATCTAGGCCTTATAAACAAGGACCGTAAACTCCTATCGTGTTTCTAACACTTTCGTTAATATTCACTGTAGTTTGTACTTCTTCTACGCTTGTTTTTGAACCTAAGACCTTCTACACTTGAAGTATAAATATCTGAATTCGAAGTTTAAACTCTGGACTGTTCCAAATAACGTTGTGTAATATTTCGAGTTTGACTATTGTTTATAATGCAGCGTGGAGCATTATCAAGAATCCTAATGTCCTAACTTCGATTCGGTGTCATGTCCCTCCGGACTCAATGATTACTTTCTCGTATCGCGACTTAGGTTGTTCAGAATAACTTTATCAATGTAGCGTGACGTGACCTCACTCAGGTCATGTAGATGACTGTTATAACGTACCTCCTCTGAGGTGTTCGAGATGACTGTCTTTAACGAAACGTGGTTTCTTCACTAGAGCCCCAAGATGACTTCGAACCAACGTGGCTCTGACTAAGAGCGCACCAGATGACTGTAATAACGTACTGCAGCGTGACGTGACCTCCCTCAGGTCATTTAGATGACTGTAATAACGTGCCCCTCAAGGCGTACAAGATGACTGTAATAACTTGCCTCCTCAAGGCGTACTAGATGACTGTCTTTAACGTAACGTGGCTTCTTCACTAGAGCCCCAAGATGACTTAGAATCAACGTGGCTCTGACTCAGAGCGCACCAGATGACTGTAGTAACGTACTGCAGCGTGACCTCCGTCAGGTCATTTAGATGACTCTAATCACGTACTGCGCCCGAATCTCGCATAACCACCACCTATATCCGCTGAGATGGAAAAGGATTGTAAGGATGTCGATACCCAGCCAGATAAACCAACACTACCCTACTAGGTGAATGACTAAGAAACCCTCGACGCATACCGGTCATGCAATAACGCTACTAATTAGGTACACATTTACTAGAAATAAAATATCCATAACAAGATGGTAGGACGAGAATCTCGGATCTCGAGCGCGAACGGTGAAGTTGAGACTAAGTGAGTTCTAGCAACTAACTGGCAGTATTATCGCACGTCGATTGCGAAACGAAAAGATGATCAGTTTCTATAAAAATGAGCAGGCAAACAAAAATAGTGCCTGAAATTTATTAACTAAAAATTTACAAAATTAAATCTTCCTGACACCAATAAAAATAAATTCAGATTGCAAATAAAATATTTCACACGATAGATAGTCCTTCTATCTGTTCAATATACTTTCATCAAAGTTTGAATTACACAAATGTAATTATTTGAAAATTAATTAAATGTTTGCGCTTTCTAGTCACCTTGTGACTCGATCACTTTAAGCAGTCTGATCGTAATCAGCTGTTCATGAAATAAAATGTAATTAACAATACACTGGCCTACATTATACACTTATTTACTTACAAACGTGAACGCAATATAAATAAAATTATTATATTATTTATAATGGTTAAATATTAACATAAGTTGCAATTACCATGTCCAGCACGGTATTTAAAAACTTATATACAAGATCTTTCGCGATCTGATAATCTCATTTCGGTTCTGTTTCTTTAAATAGTTCTTAGAACATTTGTTCACAAAACAATGTAATTTTAGGTATACTCTGGTTACTTGTCACAATAAATAAAGCTCTGGTATCGAACAGTTAAGTTAAATACAGCTCTTAAATGTCGTATCAGTGAATAAAATACAATAGATTTAAAGAACGATGCGGAACTACTCAATAACTCTTAATATACTTCGTGGATATCGTAATAACACTTTCTGACATGAACAACATAAATATCAACCCTATTGTCAGTTACTTTTCAAACATAATGTTTCAATTCTTGCTCCAAATGGCAATACATTTCCTTCCTCTCGTAATACGGTGAACAACTTCTTATAATAGCGTCAGCTACGCTCCAAACTTGACATACTCCTTTCCTTTCCTTCTAACAACAATATCAATAATAATGCACGGTATTCCTCCAATAAAAAACCCATCTTGCTACAAACGTGTAGAAGAATCAGTGACTCTACTAGGTAAACACACACCTGTGAAATACTGTTCATAGTGCACTCCTATCCAACTCTTTTCTAAATTAATTATCCTCGTGCTCTTTCAATAACAATTACATATTTGTTCACTTCAGTTCACCTTGTACAATATTCCTCTTAACTTCAAATAACGCATTTAGTTAACAAACTTTCACAACACACTATTTTTCCACGTTACAATAAAATATAAACATTAATAAACCGTAGTTCACTCGTCTTTACTTTTAATAACAATAATACATATCCTCCCGTTTCTGATGTACATTTAATGAATTAATTATTCATATTTAAACTTGTTTCATATCATACAAGACCTCAGGTAGATCTACAAATCTCCTGGTCTGTGGTTTCGTTATAGGAATACTTCAATAAAATTGCTGATAATTATAGGCATCATTTGACCTCTATTGTCAACAATATGATCCTATTTCATAGTTTAAATCCGTTATAACAATTGTCAATGACTATATCAATGTCATATTACAGTAACATTCCGCAATTGGAATTGTTCTACTCCAATAATGTTATCTATAAATGTTTCATTTATGTTCTGACACATTAAAATGTTGTGAACAGTGTTTCAGCATTCTACAATAATGCTTTCTCTTAATAATAATGCAATCTAGCCATATAGATGCATTCTGTCGCTTGTTACGCATTTTTAACGATCGAAGCATTCTCTTCATAAAACAGTTTCGTTCAAAAGTGAGCATATTAAAACGTTTCCTTTAAAAATATAAAACGGAATAACTTAAGTCAAATACAAATGAAATTACGTCTAAAACGACACACGTTGACGTATAATAAAATTTACAGTGAAATCTCTAAAATTGACAACATAAAAGCATGGGTTATGAATAAGAAAATCTACTTATGAATTGGTCACTCCTGAAATACTATCAAATACTACAACAAACTACTAAGATCTTGGAACATTCAATTCTCCTCTGAGGTATTCAAGATGACTGACTTTGACTTGGCTCCGCTGTCCTTTTATCTAGATTGGACCGAAATGTAGTCCTTCAATCGATTCAGGAACCCAACTTTTTAATTCCTGCTATAAATTTCCTGTAAAAAATATCGGTGTTTAGCTAATATTCTAAATGTCCATGATATCATATGCGGATTTGAATTCCTTCGTTCAGTTAATTTGTATTAATTAATTACGTTTTTATCCCTACCGCGGGGCCTCACTTGTCACTACTTTTTCTCCGCATGTAAATGCGCTTAAGTCCTATGCCATAATGCTCTGTCGGCAGTCCTTATTTATTTAAATATTACAGTGTTTTAATATTATTAAAAATCGCGTGTTATTTTAGATTCCCTCTTCTGTTTATGTATTTTCATTTCAATTGATAATTTAGAAGTTAATCGCGATGTTTCACATTCTTCCCATCCGCCTACACAGATTTTCAAGCTGACTTGCAATAATTGAGTTTTTTCCCCTCGGGGTCATAATCATAAACAGAGAAAGAGTTCCCTCGTTATTCCGACACTAACGCGCTCATAAACACTTCAAATCTTGCTGGCTCGCGCGCATGACATCAAGCGGTTAATGGTCTACAAATGCTCATTTACCTTTCGTATTAATGAGTTTTAGCTCGGTCTATGTCTGTAACTTGATGCTAATGGTATTTATTACTCCTAGTTATTTTTAGCCTACTTTTCACATTTTGCAAAAATGAGGAAAAATTAGACTTATGAGATCGATCCGGGAAATGTGTGTCTGTCTGTCTGTCCTTCTGTCTGTCTGTCCTTCTGTCTGGCTGGCTGTGTGTGTGTTCCCCCCTATCAACTCCTAAACGGCTGCAGCAATCGAAACCAAATTTAAGGTAGGTAGCTTGTAGTTTAACGTGACCGTTAATCTAGAGATCATGAGCCACGGGACTTCCCTTTTTTACGTGGAATCCGAACCACAGGACATGGCATTTCACTTCGAAAATCTCACATGAATTGACCGGGAATCGAACCCGGACCGCCTTGGTGAGAGGCATGCAGCTAGACCGCTGAGCCACTACGCCCCTGAAACCAAATTTAGTATGCGTAAATATGTATACTGGAATATCTCAAGATCATATTTGAAAATGATGTCAATGCTACCAACTGCTGAAAAACGCACTGGAATTTCGAGCTCCATGTTGGATATCTTGGAAGGTATGCATGGGAGCTATTCCCAAATTGGTACACATGTAGATAATACTATTTCAGTTTAATTTCCACGAGGACATACATGACAGTGTTGCCAAAATAATTTTAAGACTTCTGATAAGTCCAATTTTTAAATGCATGTAACTTCGACACTAACAATTGTATTTCAACCAAATTTTGTATATAATATGTGTACATAAACAAACAAGACTCAGCGTATCCTTAAGAGCCATCAGCGCTGCCAACTGTTGATAATTGCTCTCTCTCTCTCTCTTTTTTAAAATCCTAATGCCAATATATCAGAAAGTATGCAAGCCGACAGCTTTAAACTATGCACACGTATAGTACCTGACATTTTAGATTAATTTGGAGTAAATTATATACGTCAGTTCTACCAACATGATTCTAAGCCTGCTGATAGGACCAATTTTTAAATACATGTAACTTCTATACTATCAGTTGGATTTCATCCAAATTTCGTATGTACTATGTGTAACATAACAGATATGACTATAAGTATTCTTAAGAGCAATCAGGGCTGCCAACTGTTAATAAATGATGTCTATATTTTTTACCCTAATATTCTAGATAGGTTCATATACTGTAGATTAAGCATTGGCATGAATCTTAATTTTAAGAAAAGTGGGCTCCTTGGTTCGTCACGGAACTTCTTGTTAAATTAAACACCTACGTTTCCCCCAACGCTTTGCTTCAGAACAAAATTCGCTGAATCTTCTCTTCATTCCTATAAGATTTCAATATATTTTTCCCAGTGATCGCGTATTCGAACCTTGTGCAGATCTCTGATTCCTAAATATAAGGGTGTTTTCAGTCGTTCAACGTGCATAATTGAAATGAAAATAAATGAAAAGAAAAGAAGGGAAAAGAAAAGTTAATAATAATAATAATAATTATTATTATTATTATTATTACTATAATAATAATAATAATGATTATTATTTATTCGTTACGGCCAACTATGGACCACGTTTGACATCTTTTACATTATTTTTTGTCATCACTCTCTGGCAATATCTCTTCATCCCCTCTCCCACTTCTTTGTTCTGTTCCCCCGTGTAAGATCTTCCTTTCCTCACTGACAACCCCCTGTCTCCAGGAAACCTGTAAACTCCTTAACCGGCCGTCTAAATCGCTCTCTGGCCATTCTGTCTTCTTCGTTCACCCCCATCCGATCCACGTCCAATCGCACTTCCCGAAACCATTTCGGCTCCGTCTTCCTCTTCCTGAAGAATCAAAAATCCTCTTCGTCAATCTGGCATTGTTCATCCTCATCAAGTGTCCATAAAACGGTATTCTCCTTTTTCTCATTAGGGCTACGACTCTTTCTGTCTTCAGATATTGTGCCTGTTTAGACCGAAGTCCAACGACCACCATACGCATGTCACCGAAAATCAGTTAGCACGAGACTCAAAAACATCTCAGGGCGCCAAACTGGGAGAAAGGAAAAACACAAATCTAGATCTAACTTTATTCACTGATTTCCGGTTCGATGCAACAAGGATAAGAAGGGAGAAATGAAAATATCACAATTTCCAAAAATCTCATTTTATTAAATTTACATTTTAAGTGAGAAATGCAAAAAATGCACTACAAAATGGAAAATAAATTTTCCACTCAAAAAACAACACAATAGAAATATCAACACTGGAATAGACTCGTTATATGGATTGATAGAGAAACAAGTAGTTCCGTGAAGAACTCTACAGCCCATTTTCATATATCCAACTAATGTTAATTGCCCCTATCAACATACTAAATTTCAGTTTGATTGCTGTAATAGATTCGTAGATATTGAGAACCGTCTAAATATTTCGGGTGGTCGCCATGTTGGACATTTATATATGTAGGGCTTAGAGTTATGTACTTTTACATGAAGATTATTGTGTACGTGTAGTATTCAAACTTCAATCGCATGATTAGGACACAAGAAGTAAAAACGAGATTTTAAAATTTCGCACAAATGCTTCTTGTGGTTATGGAAACAATTGAAGAACAATAGATGCCAGTGGATTAACATTTGTATAAGGATTTACTGTACCAAGTGCCACTGCACACGGATGGTTAAATTGCGAGAAACGACCATGAGAATATTTATACTTCGCGTCGCCGCCATGTTGGAATGGTGATCACCAGGTTATTGAATGTCCTATAGGTGAACTTATGTACATAGCCCCTATGAAGATTTAAAAGTATTGGAGTAGCGGGGGTTCTATTACACCCTAGAACATACATGCCCTTACTACTAAGCCTCAGCCATGTAATATTTGTCAATATCTCGTGAACCCATGGTTGTACTTTAACAAATGATGTGTCGTTGGACTCGGATCGACGGGGGCTTTGCTATGGACCACTCGTTATATATTTGATTTTTTTTTGAAAATTTTTGTTTTCGAAAGTAAGTGATAGTTTGAAAACCAAACATGGTAGAACGTTGTGCCATGGTTCAATCAAAAGGTCTCTATGTCCTTTATTTTCTGCAATAAAACTTTTTAATTTTTCATGTTTTTTTGAGAACACTCGAATTTTGAAAATCCTATATTTTGTAAACTAGGAATTCAACAAAAAAATTGTTTGACATAAATAAAAGGTCCCTATGCTCTCTACCTCCAAAATAAATTTCAAGTCTCTAGGATAAAAACCTGACAGTAGTGTGGTAAGGGGAAAGCTGTCTCACTTAGCAAGTTGTGAGCCCCTGCGATCTTGGAATGGAAGGAGTCATGCTAGGAGGACGTGCTTGGATTCGTTTTTTCGTCTCGTTGCGCTCTTTACGGGAATGTAGGTGTCGAAAAGGTGAAATGCTGGAAACATGTTTTTTTGGGGCAAAACCGTGATTTTAGACTTTTTGTTATATCACGCGAATCGATCATGCTAGAGGCGTGTACGAGGGGTCCTAGGACTCGCAGTGACGCCGTCTTTGCTATGGACCACTCGTTATAATTTAAAAAAATGGAAACTCGATTTTGGGGTAAACACGTGTTTTTAGTGATTTTTGCCGATATCTCACGAACCAATAAGCTTAGAGACGTGTACGAGGTGTCATTTTTTCGTCGAGTTTCCCTCTGGCCGAGGATGTTTATGTTGAGCAGGAATGAAAAACCATGTTGTGGTAAAACTGCGATTTTAGACTTTTTGATCTATCTCGCAAACCCATAACGCTAGAGACGTGTACGAGGTGTCCTAGGACTTGGGCTAACGCCCCCTTTCGAATGTGGTAGATATGTTTTCCAAAAAATAATTCACAAAGGGCCTAACGACACGTTTGTTGAAAAAATAAATAATTTTTCTTTACCTGTTTATAATGTTCATGAAGCGTGGTTGTTGAGAGAGACGATACGGCTGGGTGTGTGTGCGCGTGTTTCAACGAACCTGTCGCTAACCACAATGACCATGATTAATCGAACAATCGCTATTTCGTCGGGTCGGTTTATGACAGATCGAGGGTTCGTTTTTGTGATATTTAACCCCCGAAGAGAGCCTTTAACGTGTAAACAGTAATGAGAACTTGGTTCTATGTTGGTTCAAGCGAGTAGAGAGGGGGACTGGTGTATTCTTGGAATACACGGTACGAGAGAATATAAAGTTTAATGCTTTTGCATGTTCATTCCTTCCTCTTTATCAAACACCAACAGTGATCTTCTATTTTCTCTTTGATGGTCATGTCTCTTATGTCTTTGTGAGTCTGTTCTAGATATATATCTTCCATGACCCACCTAGCGTCATCTAGCAGCGAATCTCAGAAGCTCCTCAATTCTTCCTGGTGCAAGAGGACTTCCTTATCCATCTGGCCACCAGTTCTCGTTGCCATCGCCAGCTATTATCTCCGAGATCAAGAGAACTTCGTCTACTTTTTCACCCACCAGGCTGTGCTAGTATCGCCTGCTATCAACTCTTTGAAGACCATTTCCTCAAGAGAATTTAAGCTTACAATATTGGTCATGCTTATATGTATTCCTTTTGTCTCCTACCCCCACTCGTTTCCCTTCCTTGGACCCTCCGCGCTTCGCTGAGTGGGTCTCACTTGTAAGTCGCCAGTTGACTCGGTCAGTCAAGGCTCAACTAGAGCCAGTCTCCTCAAACCAAGAGGCACTCTCTACATTCTACGCCATGATGGCACATTAAGTATTCGTCAAAGGGAACTTCACCTTCGAGATGCAACCAAGATAAGTACAGACTTAAGGTTTTAACCTCATCTTCATCAGTTTTATTATCTACATGCTTTTATTGATCATTTTATAGACAGCGTGAGATTACTTATTTGGGGCGGTAAATCATTCTTCGCGGGATTTGCCATGTTGGGCTTTTGTCTGTCTAAGCCAACCTTAATAGAAAGTAGCTTTTGTTAAGCTATTTAAATGGGAGAGCTTCTCACATCGTGGGATATTATCTAATACCCGCTGTCCATAAAATATTAAGCTCGTTCCACCGCTGGATTAACTTTGGCCCCATTCTTCTATTACGATTTTTCTGGAACCTTCCAGATTCTGTACTCTATCTACAAGTCTTGCCGTCATGTATTTTTCACTTACTTGTGAGAATACTATTTAAAATGAGGAATCTTCCTTATGAATTACTGCAATAGCTAAATTTTCTTCCACCGTTGGAATGTTCTATGGCGCATTTAATTGTAATTCACAACTTTCTCAAGCAATAGACTCTCGCCTACCTAGTGCAACCAGTTATTTTTCATCATTGCAATAACTTTCTTTCCCATAAACTTTCGTGTTACTACAGTGCACTTTTCATCCATTCAACAAACTATAGTGAGAACTAGTGCTTGTTCAACATTTCTACCGCGTCGCGATCGTCCGATTACCATAAATAAGGCCATGAACATTGATCCTAAATCTCAATTGATCTTTCCTAAACCTTCTACTAACAAACCATATTAATAAAATTGTAACTCTAGATCATTTTCAATGAGGTGTCACTCTAAAGACGTGCCCTCCCACCTTTGATTATATCACATTAATTAATTTCTGAATAACCACGTGTTTCATACACGGTTCAAGCTTACATTGTTTTTCCCTTATAATCAGGGAATACAATTCTTTCAACTCAGGAGTGAGTTATCTCTAGGTTTCACGAAAGGGAAACTTGCCCCATTTGTCTCGTGATTCCTAATTAAACATAGGAAGTCTAGAACCTTCCTTTTGACTTTCTCTTAAGGTTTCACAGTAAGTGACCTGCCCTCTTTTGTATAATTGTTATAAAAGTAATTCTGCACAAATTTAAGAAGTTATAGGAACTTCTATCTTATTCTTCATGTTTTTCTTATTGTTATTTTCGAAGTGGTTACTTTCTCTAGAATGTTTTCTCAGAAATGTCTTATAGTACACACCTTGTACTCTATTTATTGTTAAACTTTAATCACCTTAATTGTCTTTAAATTTTGAATTTTTTTCTTCGCTATTTTAAATCCTTGCTAGGATTTTATAAAGGTTTGAAACCTAATAAATTGTCAATCGCCTGGAGCAAACTTTAAATGTTAGGAGGTCTGCGACCCCAAATTGTTACTAAAAATTGAAACTATATACTTGTCAAATTTATTAGACTTTTTTTCATTGTTAAATAAATTCAAACTTTCCTTTTCGACTCATCATTTCTCTAATACAACTGTTAGGCAAGATCCTGTCTTCCTTGGCTCTTCCTACTCAATGCCATTAAATCTATTGATAGGGCTTTCACCACTCGTTGCATTTGAGCAAGAACTCTTAGTGGTAATCTCTTTAAAGTTTCTCTTAGCTTTAATAGCTAATTCTAACTGGCCAGTAAGGCAAGTAAAGCTCGCTACGCCAGCTACCTGCTTGTGGAGATCCTCTCCGAAAACGTATGGTTGGTTTTCCAAAAAATAAGTGTTTCTCTTTGTCTAAACTTTTAGCCGGCTCCTTGCTGAGTAAAATCTTAGCCATTTCCAAATGCAACTATTGGTTCACTTACCAAAATTACTCCCCAAGGTATATTTTTTTTATCACAATCCTTCTTGGAAGCTCTTGGTCACGTTTTAGAAACTCCACAACTTTGAAAACTGGAAATATCAAAATCGATGCAAATTATTGGCATTCTTCGAATTACTTGGTTAAAAAAGAATTCCTTTGAACAGATCTACAATAAGTCTGTTATTATCTGTCTTGCCAGACCATCACCCTTCCCCATAGTACGCATATGCATGCTTGAGAGGGAATACTCTAAAGCCATTCTCTTGCAAACCGCCCAAGTCCTAGCTGCGGTTCCCGTTAGCTTCGACCAGGTCCTTACCCATTTTAGGTATCAGAGAGCGGATTTGCGGTGGCAACCGCCCTTGAGTGTATTTAAGGTTAAATTTACAACTTTTGTGGGACTCTCTTCCTATTTTTCTATCCTTTTTCTCCAGTCCGAAACCCACCTCCTTTTCTTTATCATCTTTCCGTGGTGGTTAGGTTATTCCTCAGCCAATAATCTACCCAAAATTTGGTACCAGAAACCCGGGACAGTCCATTTGTCATTTTTTCTGTTTAAAAGGTTATTTGACAATACCTTGCAAATTATTAATACCTGCTTTGAATCTTTCAGCTATAACAACATCATGCAAAGCCTGTGAAGGGGAGAGTGGCCGCTCCTGTCTCCTTTGGTGTGTCCCTTTCTTTCAACTTATTCGCTGCTGCCAGCTTGACAGCATTTCCAAGGTTCCACAGTTTCGTGAGTTACATTTTAATCTATTTTCCTTGACATGGCTCCTACTGAAAAGGATAAGGATGAAAAAGTTACTTCTAAACGAGCATCCTATAAAGGGCAAATTACCCGATTCAGAAAGTACACAAAAGAGTTAGATCCCTCCGAAGCTCAATTAGACTGGTTGAATCATCGTGTAAGGGATTTTGAACGTTCGTATGAAAATTATTGCAATATCCAAACTGAAATAGAAACTTGTATGCTCAATCAAGCCGAAGATCGAGTCGAAGTAGAAAACCAATATTACGAAGGCATAGATTCTGCTTTCAAAATAATACGCCAACTCGAAGAGGAGCAGAAAAAGGACGCTTCTGTTCTTGGTTCTCTTCACGAACCACAAACTTCTTTCCGTGATGGTACTTACAAGCCCAAACCAATTTTACCTAAAATTGATTTACCCCATTTCTCTGGAGATGAATCTACTTGGGATTCTTTCTATGAATTATTTTGCTCCCTTGTTCATGACAATGAAGACATTCAAGTCATTTACAAGTTTCATTACTTGAGATCTATCCTCCGAGGTCAAGCTCTGCAGTTAGTTGAAGCACTCCCTTTAAGCGCCGAAAATTACCCCATTGCCTTTAACTTATTAAAAGAAAGATACGGCAATTTACGGTTACGTATCCAACGCCATATGAAGGCTCTATTCAACCTACCTGCGTCACAGCACAATGACGTCACTAGTTTGCGTACTCTAGTTGACACTACACAACTTCACGTTAAGGCTCTGTCCCAATTAGATCAACCTACTGAACACTGGGATACTTTCCTAATACATTTAGTGGTTTCTAAAGTTGATGCTGCTACCCTCAAAGCTTGGGAAATTGAACTTTCTAAAGAAGACGACTACTCTTACGAGCATTTAGTCACTTTCATAAATGCCAGATGCCAGCTCTTAACCGCTTTAGCTAATCAAAGTGAACCCTCATCACCTAGTTCTAAATTTGAATTAATGTCTATCAAACCTAAAAGCGAACGCTTAGCGTCTAATACCCAAAAACCCGGGTCCAGCTCATCTAAATTTAAATCAAACACTACTGGTTACCCAACTAGGTCTAGTGAACGTCGTTTTGCTAGCTCTATGGTTTTAAACACTCAAAGCGAACCCCGCAAGAGTTTAAACGAACCTTTAAAGTGCATACTTTGTAAAGATCCCCATACCATATACCTCTGTAAATCCTTTAAAGAAATGTCAGTCAACGACAGAAGAAAATTAGTTGCTCAAAACAAACATCGCTTCAACTGCCTAGCGCCCACGCATTCTGCTTCTAATTGCAAGTCCACAAGACTTTGCTACCATTGTGAAAAGGCTCATCACACTTTGCTACATCGTCATGATCAGGCAAGGTCATCGACAGCATCTACTTCTCCGAAAAATGATAGTGCTAACAATTCCAATGCTTCATCGTATATTCAAAATGCCAAGTCCATTCGTAGTGCCCAAGTATTGTTGTCTACTGTCCAAATCGAAATTCAGGATAACTTTGGCAACTGGGTCCGTGCACGCGATCTTCTTGATTCAGCGGCAACTCATGATTTTGTGTCTAATTCCTTGATTAGAAAACTAGGCCTACCTGTAAACCCCACTTCTATTAACGTGTCGGGCATCAACAGCTCAAAATCGCAAGCTTTACAATTCTCAAAGCTAACCATAAGAGACATTTGTCACAGAAACAACCTTCTTAAATTGAATTGTCTAATTCTCAATAGCATTGGAGAAGACACTCCAAGTCACTCTGTGGATATTTTAGGTTTAAACATTTCCTCGCATTTAAGGCTAGCCGATCCTTTGTTCAACATACAAAACCCCATTGACATAGTCTTTAGTGCCAATGTTTTCTGGAATTGCCTTCGTAAACAGGTTCGCAAGTTATCCTCAAACGTGGTCGCCAGAGACACTAATTTTGGATGGATCGTCACAGGTCAACTTCCCCATTATTCTCCCCAACCCGCATCGCAATGATACTTCTCCAATACTGATCTGGAACAGTTTTGGAGGCTCGAAAGCGTTGATCCTCCTAACGTAACCTCTTCAGAAAATGAATTCTGTGAGCAACTTTTTTTGAACACCACCACTCGTTCTTCTGATGGCCGGTTCGTTGTTCAAATGCCAAGATTACATAATCCTCCCAAACTTATTAACTCTCAGCCCAAAGCTCGAAAAGCTCTCTTTGCTATCGAGAGCAAATTCAAGAAAGAACCTCTCGTTAAACAGCAGTACACTGATTTCATGGATGAGTATGAAAGCTTAGATCATATGGAGGTTGTCAACAAATCTGAAGATGAATTGCATCCCCCAATTGAAACAGTTTATTTAAATCATCATCCCGTGTGGAAAAACCCTCTTGTAAAGGATAAAATCCGAGTTGTTTTCAATGGTTCATCACCCGACGTTAATGGCAACAGCCTTAACGACACCCTTTATTCTGGTCCTGCTATTCGATCAGATCTATCTGCTATACTCTTGAACTTTCTATTATTTCCCATAGCTGTCATAGCTGATATAAAACAGATGTACCGCCAAGTTTTAATTCAACCGGAGCAACGAGATCTCCAAAGAATCTTGTGGCGTGATGAAATCAGTAAGCCCATTAAGGTATTTCGCTTCAAACGGTTACTTATGGCTTAAAACCCTCTGCTTTCCTTGCTATCCGATCCCTACACTTGCTAGCCTCTCAAGATGGTCATTTATTTAACTCCATAGCTTCTGGAGCATTAACTACGTCATTCTATGTTGACGATTATTTGCAGTCCTTCCCCACTTTGGAGGAAGCTTCCTTTGTGTCTTTAGAACTTCAGGCATTGCTAAGGAATGGAGGTTTCCCTCTTCATAAGTGGAATTCCAACTCCCCTGAGTTTCTCGCCCAGTTTCCCATCGAAGACGTAGATCCTTCTTCTGTCGACATTTGTGGAAACTCCGAATGCATAAAAACTCTAGGAGTTCATTGGTGCACTAGCACTGACACTCTCATCTATAAAGTTTCGCTCGCAGAAGAGCTTCCTAACACAAAAAGACAAATTCTTTCTGAAATTGCAAAATTTTTTGATCCGCTTCAATTCCTTGCCCCAGTTATCGTTATAGCCAAACTCTTCATGCAAGAGCTGTGGTCGCTCAAATGTGAATGGGATGACACTGTTCCTCTTTCTTTTCTTAATCGTTGGCTCTCGTTTCGCAGCAATTTGCTGGATCTTTCCCTTATTGAAATTCCCAGGAATTTAATTAGCTCTCATTCTAATGCATCCTTTTTCCTTCATGTGTTCGCGGACAGTTCCGAAAAAGCTTACGGTTGCTGCGCATATGTGATTTATCGTGGTTCATTAAATGGATCTTCAGTTTCCAACCTTGTTTGTGCCAAATCGAAGGTAGCTCCTCTTAAAACTATCACTTTGCCGAGGCTTGAATTGTGTGTTGCACTCATGGCCGCAGAACTTGTTAAGAAATTACGATAAGTTTTAAAAGTCAAATTCTCGCAAATCTATCTCTGGAGCGATTCCATGATCACCCTTTCTTGGATCGCCAAGAACCCCTCTCACTGGCAAACTTTTGTTGCAAACAGGGCTTCCAAAATTCAAACTCTCTCTTCGGGATGTCAATGGAGGCATGTGCCCAGCGCTGACAACCCAGCCGATATTATCTCTCGTGGATGTTTACCCTCTCAATTGGCAGCTTCCCAGTTGTACTGGCATGGGCCCTCGTGGTTAATCAAAGACTCTTCTTTATGGCCTTCTAAACCTCCAGCTACAAACTCCAACTTGCCTGACGCTAAAGTAACTCTTATCTATTGCTTCGTGTCTTGTTTCCAACGCTTCTCATCCCTTGTTGTCCCGCTATTCTTCTTTTCATAAATTAATATGAATTGTCGCCTATCTCCATAGATGGAAATATCTTGTGGTTGACCAACCTCTTCTCCCTAAACCACACCTTACCAATCTTGAATTGAATCTCGCTACCATTAAGGTTTTACAACTGACACAGCAAGAAGCCTTTTCTTCTGAATTGTCTTTACTTTCTTCTAAAAGGGATCTTCCCAAATCCAGTCGTCTACGTGCTTTAGCCCCGTTCCTTGATGACCCTGGGTTACTCAGGGTAGGTGGAAGGCTCTCGCAATCTTTGCTCTCTGAGGACAAAAAGCATCCCGTTATTTTGCCTTCCAAACATCACGTAACTTCCTTAATTATACGTGACTTTGATTATCGCAATCTGCATGTTGGTACACGCACTCTGCTTTGCCTCTTAAGGGAAAAGTACTGGATTATAAATGGAATTCACGAAGTTTCCTCCGTAATTCACAAGTGCATTCCTTGCTTCAAAGCAAAACCTAAGATCAATACTCAACTAATGAGCGATCTGCCTTCCTTTCGCTCTTCTCCTATACGCCCATTTGCTTTAACTGGTGTGGACTATATGGGTCCGTTCGAATATCAACGAAATTCCCCTGAAGCTAAACGCAAATTGTTTGGTAAGCTCCATGTTTCTCACTTTGTTTGCATGGTTACTGGCGCAATCCACTTGGAACTAGTAACGAATGCTTCCACTTCTTACTTTTTATCAGCTGTCTCTCGCTTCACTGCTAGGCGTGGTGTTCCTTCAGAGATGTTCTCTGATAACGCTTCCACTTTTCAGGGCGCAGCTTCCCTGTGGAAGAAAGCTCTCACTTCCTCTCCTGCCATGGAACAAATTTCTAATTTTTCCTACTCAAAGGGTTTTAAATGGCGCTTTATACCTCCCTACGCTCCTCATCACGGTGGTAGGTGGGAATCTTGCGTAAAACTCACTAAACGTCATTTAAGAAAAGTCTTAGGTAATAGAATTCTGACTTATGAAGAATTCAATTCACTGTCCGTTCTGATTGAAGGTGTTGTTAATTATCGCCCTTTAACTCCTCTTTCCAATGACCCCGATGACTTGCTTCCACTCACACCTGGTCACTTCCTTATCGGCACTTCTCTTTCTGCCCCTCCTCCTCTTCCCAATTCTTACAGGGATTCTAATTTATCTATTGTTTGGCGTAAACTTGAAGCCCTCCGCAATTCCTTTTGGAAGAGGTGGAACTTGGAATATTTAACTTCCTTGCAACGGAGACAGAAGTGGTTTCTTTCCAGTCCCGACATTAAAGTGGGGAACTTGGTCTTGGTTAGGGATGTTCCTCCCCCCCCCCCTGGTCGGATTTCGGGTAGAGTGACCGAGTGTTATCCTGGAAGAGATGGGAGAGTCAGGGTGGTCAGAGTCTTGACCACTAATGGTCCGATCACAAGACCACTGTCTTTGATCGCTCCATTACCTTTAAATGTTTAACTGCTTATTTGTTCTCTGTTGGTGTTTGCTCCTCCCAGTACGGTGTATTCTTGGAAAACACGGTACGAGAGAATATAAAGTTTAATGCTTTTGCATGTTCATTCCTTCCTCTTTATCAAACACCAACAGTGATCGTCTATTTTCTCTTTGATGGTCATGTCTCTTATGTCTGTGTGAGTCTGTTCTAGATATATATCTTCCATGACCCACCTAGCGTCATCTAGCAGCGAATCTCAGAAGCTCCTCAATTCTTCCTGGTGCAAGAGGACTTCCTTATCCATCTGGCCACCAGTTCTCGTTGCCATCGCCAGCTATTATCTCCGAGATCAAGAGAACTTCGTCTACTTTTTCACCCACCAGGCTGTGCTAGTATCGCCTGCTATCAACTCTTTGAAGACCATTTCCTCAAGAGAATTTAAGCTTACAATATTGGTCATGCTTATATGTATTCCTTTTGTCTCCTACCCCCACTCGTTTCCCTTCCTTGGACCCTCCGCGCTTCGCTGAGTGGGTCTCACTTGTAAGTCGGCAGTTGACTCGGTCAGTCAAGGCTCAACTAGAGCCAGTCTCCTCAAACCAAGAGGCACTCTCTACATTCTACGCCATGTTGGCACATTAAGTATTCGTCAAAGGGAACTTCACCTTCGACATGCAACCAAGATAAGTACAGACTTAAGGTTTTAACCTCATCTTCATCAGTTTTATTATCTACATGCTTTTATTGATCATTTTATAGACAGCGTGAGATTACTTATTTGGGGCGGTAATCATTCTTCGCGGGATTTGCCATGTTGGGCTTTTGTCTGTCTAAGCCAACCTTAATAGAAAGTAGCTTTTCTTAAGCGATTTAAATGAGAGAGCTTCTCACATCGTGGGATATTATCTAATACCCGCTGTCCATAAAATATTAAGCTCGTTCCGCCGCTGGATTAACTTTGGCCCCATTCTTCTATTAGGATTGTTCTGGAACCTTCCAGATTCTGTACTCTATCTACAAGTCTTGCCGTCATGTATTTTTCACTTACTTGTGAGAATACTACTTAAAATGAAGAATCTTCCTTATAAATTACTGCAATAGCTAAATTTTCTTCCACCGTTGGAATGTTCTATGGCGCATTTAATTGTAATTCACAACTTTCTCAAGCAATAGACTCTCGCCTACCTAGTGCAACCAGTTATTTTTCATCATTGCAATAACTTTCTTTCCCATAAACTTTCGTGTTACTACAGTGAACTTTTCATCCATTCAACAAACTATAGTGAGAACTAGTGCTTGTTCAACATTTCTACCGCGTCGCGATCGTCCGATTACCATAAATAAGGCCATGAACATTGATCCTAAATCTCAATTGATCTTTCCTAAACCTTCTACTAACAAACCATATTAATAAAATTGTAACTCTAGATCATTTTCAATGAGGTGTCACTCTAAAGACGTGCCCTCCCACCTTTGATTATATCTCATTAATTAATTTCTGAATAACCACGTGTTTCATACACGGTTCAAGCTTACATTGTTTTTCCCTTATAATCAGGGAATACAATTCATTCAACTCAGGAGTGAGTTATCTCTAGGTTTCACGAAAGGGAAACTTGCCCCATTTGTCTCGTGATTCCTAATTAAACATAGGAAGACTAGAACCTTCCTTTTGACTTTCTCTTCAGGTTTCACAGTAAGTGACCTGCCCTCTTTTGTATAATTGTTATAAAAGTAATTCTGCACAAATTTAAGAAGTTATAGGAACTTCTATCTTATTCTTCATGTTTTTCTTATTGTTATTTTCGAAGTGGTTACTTTCTCTAGAATGTTTTCTCAGAAATGTCTTATAGTACACGCCTTGTACTCTATTTATTGTTAAACTTTAATCACCTTAATTGTCTTTAAATTTTGAATTTTTTTCTTCGCTATTTTAAATCCTTGCTAGGATTTTATAAAGTTTTGAAACCTAATAAATTGTCAATCGCCTGGAGCAAACTTTAAATGTTAGGAGGTCTGCGACCCCAAATTGTTACTAAAAATTGAAACTATATACTTGTCAAATTTATTAGACTTTTTTTCATTGTTAAATAAATTCAAACTTTCCTTTTCGACTCATCATTTCTCTAATACAACTGTTAGGCAAGATCCTGTCTTCCTTGGCTCTTCCTACTCAATGCCATTAAATCTATTGATAGGGCTTTCACCACTCGTTGCATTTGAGCAAGAACTCTTAGTGGTAATCTCTTTAAAGTTTCTCTTAGCTTTAATAGCTAATTCTAACTGGCCAGTAAGGCAAGTAAAGCTCGCTACGCCAGCTACCTGCTTGCGGAGATCCTCTCCGAAAACTTATGGTTGGTTTTCCAAAAAATAAGTGTTTCTCTTTGTCTAAACTTTTAGCCGGCTCCTTGCTGAGTAAAAGCTTAGCCATTTCCAAATGCAACTATTGGTTCACTTACCAAAATTACTCCCCAAGGTATAATTTTTTTTATCACAATCCTTCTTGGAAGCACTTGGTCGCTTTTTAGAAACTCCACAACTTTGAAAACTGGAAATATCAAAATCGATGCAAATTATTGGCATTCTTCGAATTACTTGGTTAAAAAAGAATTCCTTTGAACAGATCTACAATAAGTCTGTTATTATCTGTCTTGCCAGACCATCACCCTTCCCAAAGTACGCATATGCATGCTTGAGAGGGAATACTCTAAAGCCATTCTCTTGCAAACCGCCCAAGTCCTAGCTGCGGTTCCCGTTAGCTTCGACCAGGTCCTTACCCATTTTAGGTATCAGAGAGCGGATTTGCGGTGGCAACCGCCCTTGAGTGTATTTAAGGTTAAATTTACAACTTTTGTGGGACTCTCCTCCTATTTTTCTATCCTTTTTCTCCAGTCCGAAACCCACCTCCTTTTCTTTATCATCTTCCCTTGGTGGTTAGGTTATTCCTCAGCCAATAATTTACCCAGGGACAGACTAGCAGGAGGTGAATGCCATTTGAGCTTATTGGAATGCGCTGATCTGACTTGACAACAGGTGCAATGGAAAATGACAAAGACGCTTGAAGGTGAAATAATCTGACCATCGTGTTGGCAGGGAAGAGCGAAATGCATGTGAACACGTGTGAAACCACATGTACGCTAAACAAGTGACATCCTGTCTTGCTTCGTACGTGACAAAATGCAAGTTCAGGTGAAATTTGACCTGCCACAGGTGTTCACCTGGGACGTTAGCTGTCCACGTGACCATAAACAGGATGTACAAAGCGTGGGATATAGAATGATTAGACATGCAACGTAACATATATAAAGACATGTCGTTATCATTTCCACTCTCACTTTTGAACACATTGCGTTGCATGAAACCCCTGGTCTTGTTTAACAGTTTTGGTGTTGGTGTAAAATACTTAACCTTGTTGTGGGGTAGGTATTTATTTATATATTTATTCATTTATACATTTATTTATTTATTTATATATATTTACAAGCAATTATTTATTGATTAGGTAATTCATGATTTTATTTATTTATTTGTTTGCATTTAACCGGTATACCTTACATGTCTGAGAAAAAAGAAACCATTGCACTTTTGAGCCCAATAGAAGGAAACAGCAACAAGCAACTGCAAGTGAAGGTGAGATTTTTTTAAAACTAACTTGTTTCATTTTTTGTTTCATATTTTATTTTATGAAATGCTTGTATTAACCTATATTTAGGTATTTATAGCGTTTTATTTTATTTATTTTTAGAAACTTGGAAAGAAAAGCCTTACCGCTGTAGCAGTTGCTGAAAACCCGAGACGCAGTAGAGTGAAACCATTGTTTCCAGGCAGTGAACTATTGAAAACTCAGGTAAGCCTAAGTTAAAATGCTATTGCATTTTACCTCTACTGGAAAGAACTCTAAAAAATCATTACCTGTACATGACTGGGACAATGATTGCTTTCTTGATTAATGGCTTTGTTGTTGTTGACTGGGAAAAATACAAGTCCGTGTTGGATTTTCTAAAAACAAAACTTTAAATTTAATTTATGGGTGGTTCCCTATGGACTCAACGAATATCCACAGGTTTGAACATGATAATATGAACAAAATGACATGACATTCATTTTTTGTTTATATATTGGTTAAAGGGGGGGTGTAAATGACTGTAGCTTTATAAAAAGAAAATAAGTACATGGGTTACTGTTAGTGCCAACATACAGTTTATTTTTAATGGTGTTTTGATATATTATTGCCAATTAACGTTAACTTTTTATTTACAATTATTGATTGATTGATTGTTTGATTGAGTGATGGGTTATTTTGTTTGCTTTTTGGTGTCGTCATGTGCCATTAACGTAATGAACAGACAGTGAACAAGCATGCATTATGCTTGAAGGTACTCTGTGCTCTTGTGCAACGTTAATAACTTACAATAAGAAAAAGTTTTATTATAACACATGGCGTTAGTACCAAATTCAACAAATGAGCAAGTTGGTTTACCACGTGGGTTAAATTTAAAATCAGAACATAATTGTTGGTTAACATTTGAATTCTGGCCTGTAGGCTTTTTGTCAACACATAAACTTGCAAAAGCCGTTTTTTTACTTGAACTGAGAACAAAAAACTGTTTCCTTTAAATACATTAATGGATATGTTGTTGGCTTTCTCAAATTGTTGTTGTTGTTTTCTGCCAACAGGTGCTTACTGCGTATGACAAGGCTGTACACTAGTGGGTTAGACAGCCTTTCTTGCTAAGGGTCTCCTATATACCCTAAACATGGCTATACATGTTAGTTCTGGACATTTAGTGGTTAATTGTATATTGAGTTCAAATAGAGAACTTATACAAGCACGTCTTGCATGTGGTTAAACTTCACAAGTTTCACATGCAACATGCAAAGTATGTTTCCGCTAGCTAGCGATAAATATGTGCACTACCTGTACTAACTAGCACGCTACCAAGCGGAGGATATGAACACTTACTAGTAATATCCAAAGTGAGCTGAGGTTAGGTTATTTAAAGTTAGGTTAGCCGTCAAAATAAGTTACCAAAATAAGCCATAAAAAATAATTGTTTTTTTTAACCCGCTGAGGTCTTGGGTTCCAACTCGACTATGCTCAGAATTTAATTAACATCTGAGAGTTGAAAGGTTAGGTTAGGTTAGGTTAGGTGAAATTAGGTTAGGTTAGGTGAAGTTAGGTTAGGTTAGGTGAAGTTAGGTTAGTGAGCTGAGGTTAAGTCTTTAAATATTCCCTCACTTTCAACTACTTTCCAACACCAAGAAAAAAATCCACTAAATACATTGACACAAATAACTTGTCAAATAAGCCAATACAAAAGCCAATACTAAAGCCAACAGAAAAAGCCAACACAAAAAGCCAACACAAAAACCAACACAATAAGCCAACACAAAAGCTAACACAAAAAAGCCAACACGGAAAACCAACACGGAAAGCCAACACGGAAAGCCAACACAATAAACCAACACGAAAAGCCAACACGAAAAGCCAACACGAAAAGCCAACACGAAAAGCCAACACGAAAAGCCAACACAAAAAGCCAACACGGAAAGCCAACACGGAAAGCCAACACGGAAAGCCAACACAAAAAGCCAACACAAAAAGCCAACACGAAATGCCAATACAATAAGCTAACACAAAAAGCCAACACAAAAAGCCAACACGAAAAGCCAACACGAAAAGCCAACATGGAAAGCCAACACGGAAAGCCAACACGGAAAGCCAACACGAAATGCCAACACGAAATGCCAACACGAAATGCCAACACAAAAAGCCAACACATAAGCCAATATATAAGCTTATGGTAGGTCGCTCCATCAGCAAAACAGTTGTAACTTTTGTAGTGTGAACATAGTACTGACAGGTCAGTTACTACTATGGAACTTATTACAACCAACAAAGGTAGGCAACGTGCACTCTATCAAGGCTACTCTTATAACTATAATCGCAAGAATGTGAATGGAATAGTATTCTGGCGATGCTCAAAAGGGAGGTCAACAAAATGTCAAGGCAATCTGAAAAGTAAAAATGGAAAGGTTTTAAGTGTGAGTGTTCATCAATGTAGTGCTCTAAACGAACCACGGTTGCTGTTTACAAACAATTTTCAAAATGCTATAAAACAAGTTCAAGAAAACGTTATTGCGGCTAAAGATAATGCAGGGTTTGTTCAAAAGGACTTATCATGTCCTCAAAAAGTCATGTTAAGACAGTTGTCAACGTACAAGAAACCTTCAACACTATCAAAGTCGACACAGACTATAAATAAAGTGTCATTGCAAGAGGATCAAGAATGACTATATAGTAATAGTAATGATGGGCATAATGGTCATGATAATAATGATCATGATAATGATAATGATGATAATGATAATGGTAATGCTTTGTTTACACCTAAAATTCATTTGTTAAATTTGTATACTGGAACAAACCCAGTAAGCTAATTCAACGGCTTCGACACTTGCATGCTTTACAACACGCTGGGCATACCGGTCACGATTGGGAAATCAAAGAAATTGAACAAGAGCTTCGACGTGCTGAAATTATTGTGTAATGGGTCTACCACCTTGCAACCACTTTTACCCCCACTCTTGGTTCTTATATTTGCTTATTTGCTTCCACTTTTACCTGAACTCTTTGGATCCATAATCGCTCCCACATTAAACTATTATTCTTATTACCAATTTGACTTTACTAGAGCTTAGTCTATGCTTGACAGTTGACATGGAAGTATCAGTGACTAGGTATGGTAAGCCTTACACATACTATAAAAGATATTCATATATTGTGAAACGAACCAATAAAAATGGTACTGTTATTTGGCGTTGTTCAAAGCAACGTTCCAAACATTGTCGTGGTGACCAAAAAAGTAAAAATAGTGAGATTTTAAGTGTCAGTGATCATCAATGTAGTGTACTGCATGAAACACAGTTGCCGTCGCAAAAAAATCAAGAAAACCTTATTGCTACTCAAAATAGTGCATTGTTTAATGAGCAACGTTTAACCCCTGTTCTAAAAGTTATGTTTAATCCATCTTCCACGTCGCAAGAGCCATCAACACCCCAAACTATGCAAGAGGTAGTGTTGTTGTTGTCGTCTTAAATAGTGGAACAACTAGGTCATCTGCTCTTGATATGCAAGAGGATCAAAATGACTAAATAGTAATAACAATAAGGTTTTTATGCCTATACAACCATTGGGGCTTCCCCAGTTTTCGAAAACAACAGTGAATGGACATTGCTATAAAATGATCTACAACAAGCCTTGTATTTAAAATTATAACAGACTATTGTAAAGAGAGAAAGGCTTGTATTCAGTGTGCATTTATTGTCATAATCATGAATACTCTGCAATGTTAAATATACTAACTTTGTATAAAATAAAACTGCATTGTAACATCATTTTGCATTTATTTACAAACTTTATATACATTTATTGTTTTTTTTGGTTTCATCATAATATTTTTAAAGACAACTCTAAACACTAAAACATTACTATTCTATACACATATTTTCTTTCTTTTTCAGTCCATTGTCATTACTTATATTTTCCATTATTATTTCCCATTTGTTTTTTTAATATAATTTAATTTAAGGTAAAGATGGCGGCTGAGTAAGAGTGGCGTGTTGTTCAGCTCCCGAACTTTGTGTATTATTTTGTGTACTAATCTGAATATTTTGCAACTACAGCAAAGAAAAGTCTTCCTTTTAATTACTTTGACAAACTGAGTGTGCGTTGCTTAATCAGTGTACCATCGTTTATCCGTGTAATCGTTGTTTACTGAAGTGAGCTGTGTCACCAAGAAACATGCCGACCTGCGCCTTCTGTGACAAGGAGCTGGGGAAGAAGAAGGTTCAGTGTGTAGCGTGTGAAAAGTGGAACCATACGAAATGCATGGAAGAAAGAAATGGCGAGTGTTGTGTGAAAGCTGCGCCGAGTTATTCATTGGAGAATATCGTAAAACTCCTATTAGAAATGCAGGAAGAAATCAGGGAGATGAAGCAACAACAACAATCTCGGGAGCAGGACCTCACAAAATCTCTGAACTTTTGCCATGAGGGAGTAGATGAAAATGCGAAGAGTATCAAACAGCACGATACTCATCTGAAGGAAATCTCGCAGCAGGTTCTATCCCTACAACAAGAGAACACTGATCTCAGGGCCCGTGTGAAGACATTGGAGACTCGCCTCTCGGATGGAGAGCAGTATTCACGCCGTAACACTGTGGAGATATTTGGGGTCCCTGAAACTAAAAATGAAGACGTGCTCGAGACCGTTAAAGCCGTTGGCATGGCAATGGACATGAACATTGACAATCTGATGGTGGACGCATGTCATCGCTTGCCTAAGCGACCAGATCAGCCTCATGGTGGAATCATCGTGAAATTTGTCCGGCGGTTCGACAAGGAAGACTTCATGTTTCGAAGGCGTGTGAAGCGTAACCTGTCCACCAAGCACATGGGGCTTTCTGGAGACAACATAATCTATATAAATGAAAGTCTGTCACCTGAGAAGAAGAAACTGCTGGCTCTATCGCGGAACTTCAAGGGGGAACACGGCTACACGTTCTTATGGGTACGTAACGGTGTGATAAAACTCAGGAAGAGTGAGGGGTCAAATATTTATATCATAAATGACAGTAATGATCTCAGGAAGCTATCATAATTCGTGACAACCCGTAAGGTCTCATTTGACTTACCTTGTATGGTCTATAGTGATTGTACACTGAGAGTACTGGAGGGTCACTGTCAGATTATTTCTGGACAGTTTCTTGATCCTTTCTCTTCCCTTGCCCCATTGTTTCGCCTAACGGAAATCCCTACTAATGGCCTAGCCTCACTGCAGGTGCCTCTCTTCTCATTTAAGTAAAATGTCTTCTTCTTATAAATCGCTAAATTTATATTATCAAAATTGTAGGGGTTTGAGAACTATAACTACTCAGTTTTATACAAATATGACCAGCGAGAGCTACGGTATAGTGGTTTTAACAGAATCTTGGCTTATTTCGTCAATCTATTCGTCTGAACTCTTTGATGAGAGGTATGCTGTATTTAGAAATGATCGTGACGAAAATATAACCGGCAAGAGGCTAGGAGGGGGTGTAGTCCTCGCTGTCCATAACAAGTATAAAGCTGTGGAGATTGACCTGGGTCTGGAAACGGAAGTCCTTTGTGTGAAACTCTTCATAGACAACTATTTTACCATAGTTATCTGTTCTGTTTACTTTCCGCCGGAGTCGAAGGCAGAGAAATACGAGGAATTTTACACAAGTATAGAATCGAACTCACTCATAAGCAACAATCCTGTTCTTATTTTGGGAGACTTTAACATTCCAGAAATAACCCCAACATTTGATTTAAAAACAGGATCTCGGCTTTCTACCTCCTTAAATAATTTTATAAATATGATGAACTTGAAAAGTTTTAATAATATCGTGAATGTAAATAATAGAACACTTGATCTAGTACTGTCCACCATCTCCTCTATTGCTGTCAATAGAGAGGAACAACCCCTTGTACCGGAAGACAATAATCATCCCCCCTTAAATATTAATGTACGATATTGGCAGAGAGAAGTTAGACACAATATTCACCAAACTCATACATACAATTTTAAACAGGCTAATTTCGAACAACTTTATACAAAATTACAAGAAGTGGATTGGAGTGTTCTCTCGCAATTTTCCCATGTAGACGAGGCGGTAGATAATTTTTATTCCCGTTTCTATCAGGCTCTGGATTCTAGTGTACCTGTAAGCACTAGTAAGAGGACCAAACTGTATCCATGCTGGTTTAATTTTGATATAATAAAAAACATCCGAAGAAAATCTTACCATCGAAAGAAAATGCGTAGGGAACAGGCCAACAAGGACTTTCATTGCGAAAAGTTTAAAGAGCTCAGGAAAATTCTAAAACGTGATATTCAATCCGCCTACCGGCAATACGTACGTAATGTCGAAAATGCAATCGGAGAGGACACGAATCGCCTCTGGGCATTTATTCGACACAAGAAACGATCCCCGGCAATACCCGTAATGAAAATTAATGGGGAAATATTAGAAAATGATAAGCAGATAGTCAACGGTTTTGCTGATTATTTCTCGTCAGTTTATTCCAAGGAATGCGCCAAGTATGACAATTTAGGTGCAAGTGACCAGGACATACACCCATTGCTTGATGTACTGGATTCTAAACAGATTAGTATTTCTGATGTTAAGAATGCGATACTAAAAATAAATCAAAAGAAAGCCGCTGGCCCAGACCTAATTCCTCCATACATAATCAAAGGCTGTGCAGCAGGGACCCGGAACAGAACTGAAATGCGTTACGTAACGCTGAGTTCCACGTTACGTTACGTATGCCATACCGCGGCCCCGAGCTGGCTTGCGGTATCGTTCCGGAACTGTAACTTGGAACTCAGTACGAGCATGTGGAACGTTACAGCGCTGGAACGGTACAGTCGGAACTCGACTCCCAACTGTACCGAGCATCAAGGTACGTGTTAGCGGAACGTTACGTATGGAACGGTACATGACTGGAACGATTCCTCAGCGTTACCAGTTGGAAAGTTACTCTGCGTACCGTTCTTGGTTATCGAAATAGAGTAACGTTTCCACCAGTACCCGGTTACACTGTGTACCGTTCCAGGTTATACCAACCAGCCACCCGGTATCTATGCGTAACGTTCCAGGTTCTCATGTTCCAACGGAAAGTGGAACGGTACAGAGCCTGTAACAGTACAGCAGCATTTCCCAAAATGTATGTAGGCCTACAGACTATTACAGGACTGTTACCGGAACTACTGTCCATTAGCTATTAAAACCATTATGGCTATTACACCGAATTATTACGTAGACTATTACGGCTATTACACAGTCTATTTAGTTACCACGGCAATTGTAACACTGCGTTTATTACACTGTTACGCTGGTTGTTACAAACTGTCACATAATAGCCTAATTACACAACAACTATATCAATTACATACCTGTTATCTAATCTAGGGGCATTTCTTTCATGATATCGAAATACTCTATCTAGCCTAAGGAAATTTTTCAGTATCTACTGTCCTACCTAGAACCCTGATGAAAAGATCCTTTTTTCTGCGTCAACTACTATCCCAGTTTGAACGATGCCATATGCAATTCCAGGCAAATTATTTATTCAAACATAGGATAATTACTTCTTGAAATATCAATAAAAATAAAAATAAAAATACTGATTTCAGTCTGAGTGCGTGCTGCATCAGACAGGGCAAGGCACCTTGCTCGTTTCGATCGCGGTCATACTGTAGCCTACGTTAGAAATATGTTTCCTGAAAACAATACGATGGATCCCATTGATTCGAAATATTTATTGTTGCTCCATATAGAGGTTTGGAACATAGGTTATTGTTCATCGGTCCATGTAGTTGAGGTTTTTATGGAATTTGTCTGATAGGTCTAAACTTTGTAATTGTGATGTCTGTAGTAACGTGTGTATTGAGGTGTTTGAAGCCATATTTTCAGTGTTGCCTTAGTAAACAAGAGTTTAGTGCTTTTCAGTTGTCCTTTGTGACCAATAATAGTATTTCTTTTCTAAATTAAACCTCCCGTTCTTGCTTCGTGTTGACCGACTGAAAAGCACTAAACTCTTGTAACGTGTGTATTTGTAATGATGGCATGGCTTGGGAAGGAGTAGGCCGTGGCCTTGACTTAGGAACTATCCACGCATTTTCCTGGAGTAGAAGTGGGAAACCACGGAAAACCAATCTAAGATGGCTTAGATGGGAATCCAACTCACCTTCTCGCAGTGTTGCCATATAAGGCAGAGTGTAACCTACACAGCAAACCTTTGCTCCTTTGTGACCAATAATAGTATTTCTTTTCTAAATTAAACCTCCCGTTCTTGCTTTTCGTTTACTTGTTAGCCTATTTTCATTTAGTAGTGATAGAAGCCATTTTTCAGTGATGCTTAATTCAAATAATGAAGGCTATTCAGTCGTGTTGACCGACTGAAAAGCTTCCTTTATTATTTACATTTATAAAAGATAGACCTATGACATCACATATAGTCCGTGTGTGTGTACGTATGTGTGTGTTTGCATGTGTCCGTCGCCTCGCTCCCCTCCCTAATAAAATCTAAACTGCTGGAGCGAATTCAACGAAACTCGGTAAGGTCATAGTACTATTTTGTCCAACTCTGACTGTGCTCTTCAAATTTTATTACATCTCACCAATCCAACATGGCAACTGTGCGAAATATTTCACCGGCATTCCATATCTCCGAAACTATTACAGATACCATCCTGACGTTTTGTATGAAGGAAAAAAGCACTAATAGAAGTGTAACGATGGGACTCTCAAAAACCTCTTTACAAAACGAACATGGCTATACCATACCAAATCATTTTAATATACAGTAATCAATATTTTATTAACACAACTCAACATCGCATCCAAAGACATTCCAAAGACACTACACTCAAAGATAACAAAATCAAAACTATGTAAATCAAAACACTGTCTATTTTCTAAATCAAAACACTGTCTATTTTCTACAGGAAATAGATTGCTCGAAAGAGCTTTAGTTCACTTTCTCCACATTCTCCCACCTTGCAAAAGGTAGTTTTACGACACACACTCATAAACTGAAGTAAACATTCTAAAATTATAGTTGAACATTGAGCTCAGGAATGTGAACCACTATAAGTCTAGTTTCTTGAGATGCCTAACAGTTCTACCACAACGAGTCTTGAATTCACTCTCCTTTTCAGTTCCTGAGTTACTGCAGGGAATATCTTCATTAAGGACCGGCTCACTTAGTCGTTGTCGTGAAGTGTTGATAGAATCACGTTTGTTAAGACAGTTTATCTCTAACGAATAAAGTCGCTGTACTGGACGAAGTAGAATGCCAGTTGCTGTCTTAATTTTAACCAGACGAGTCACATTGTCTCTTCCTGGTAACAGCTCCACCACTCTCCCTAAGGGCCAGTTGATACGTTTCTTGTTGTCGCTCTCCACCAGTACTATGTCTCCTACTTGTATGGATCCCTGTTGCTTTTTGCTCCGTGATCGGAGAAATCTCAGGTATTCTTTTTTGAAGCGATTTCTCAGGCTCTCCCGAACAGCTTGTAGATAACGCCATCTGTCGTTTAAACTGCTGGTTTGAATTTGGTCTAAGTCGGTTACATCATTACCCTCTAGGCTCTGTAGGAACATGGAGGGTCTGAGTGGCTTGAGTTCATCTTCTTCAGAAAGATAAGTCAAAGGTCGATTGTTCATCAGGTTCTCACAATCGCACAGAAGAGTACACATTTCCTCATAATTTAGGCAAGCTTTACCCAAATTACGGCGAAGCAAATCCTTTAGAATCTTAATCAACCTTTCCCAGAATCCTCCCCACCAGGCTGCAGTGGGAGGGTTCAGCTTCCATTTAATCTTCAGAAGGCTGCACGTCCTCTCTGTTTCAGTCCAATCCAATTGCTCCATGGTTCTGCGAAGTCCGGTGAAATTCGTCCCATTGTCCGAATACATGGTATTCACTCTTCCTCTTCTTGCCGCAAATCGGCGTAGTGCTTGGATATACGCTACTGTACTTAGTGAAGTGATCAATTCCAGATGTACAGCCCGATAAACTGCACAAGTGAATATCACAATCCATCCCTTTACTCCTCCTCGTAGAAACACAGGGCCGGCCAAGTCTGTGCCCATGATCTGGAAAACGCTCGATGCCTTGATTCGATCCTGTGGCAACGGAGGAAAAGGTACCTCAAAACCCTTAGCAGAGTTACGACGACAGATCACGCATTTCCGAACAACTGCTGCCACCGTCCTTCTTCCTCTAATTATCCAAACCCTTTGGCGCAACAAAACAAGCAGTGTGTGCGTCCCAGCATGGTTATGGAATCGATGAAATTGTTCAATCATTCTTTCAACCATCACATGTTTTGATGGAAGTACAACTGGATAGGTATACTCAGGAGTGTCGTCAGAATCAACGACTCTTGACTTCATGTGTAGAATTCCTTCATCGTCTGTGAACACCTCCAGATTCTTCAATTGTTCTTTTCTCTCTTCTTCATAAAGCGTTTCCTTCTGGATAAGGAAGTACAGTTTCTTCTCTGCATTGAGAAACTCTTCGCTATCAATTTCCGTTGATACGTGGTCTCTACGATTCCTTTGTTTCAATCTCAAAATCCAAGCAATGGTCCTAACGATTTTGATGTATCCAGAGAATCGTGAACTTCATTGCAGTAAAATAGTTTCCACAACAGTGTTCTTAGCAGCTACAACTGTTTTCCTCCTTTCCCTGTTGACTTCTTCCAACAATGGTTCGGGACGATTAAATACGCATTCTTCTTCTTTACATTTAAGCCAAGACGGACCCTCCCACCATCTGGATCTCCAAAGTTGTGTTGGTGAACACCCTCTAGACAGGAGATCTGCTGGATTGAGGCTGCCCGGTATGTGTCTCCATGAACTAGCCTTACTGTACTCATGAATTTCCTTTACCCGATTCTCTACGAACACCGACCAAAGCCCTTTATTAGCAATCCAAGCCAAGACTACTGTTGAATATGACCAAAACACTGTGTGTATGTCATTCCGGTGTAGGCATCGAAGGCTCAACCGAGACATTCTAACTCCAAGGAGCGCTCCCATCAGTTCAAGGCGGGGTAGTGTCAGTTCTTTGAGAGGCGCCACTCTAGATTTAGCCATCAGAAGACTCAGTTTGATCTTACCTTCTTCTTCCGTTCTCAGAAATATGCAAAACCAAACGCTCTTTTGCTAGCGTCCACAAATACATGCAAAGTGCTGTTGTCATTCAGGAAAATCCTTCTAGGTATCCGACAGTCATGTAGGTATTGCAACTGCTGAGTCCATCGACAGAATTCCTCACAAATATCTCCTGGTGAAACCTCATCCCATCCTATACTTTTCTGCCATGTCTTCTGCAGAATGAGCTTGGGAATCAGAGTTACTGGGGCTGAAAATCCAATCGGATCAAATATTTTTTGCACGCTGGATAGTACCACTCTTCGGGTTACTAAACCGGTAGTCGGGCTGAAGTTACATCCAAGTTCATCTACGTCGCAATACCAACGAAGTCCTAGGACATTCTCAGTTTTACCAACACCACAATCAAAGGAATTCACCCATCCCCTCAAATTGAAACCTGCGGATAACATCAATTCTTGTGCCTTTAAAATAAAGGGTCCAATTTCTTCCTTTGAAGCGACTCCAGTAAGACAGTTGTCCACATAAAATGCAGGTTTCATTTTTGTAGCTACTTCCTTCAAATGAGTTGGGGGCTCTTCCAGAAGGTTGTTCAGTACAGAAACCAATAGGAAGGGACTGGAACAAACACCAAAAACCACCCGGCAATGTCGAAAAGTGGTAATCTTATCATTATCCCACCAGAGAAAACGGAGCATATCCCTGTCTTCAGGATCAATTATAATCTGCAGGAATGCCTTCTCTATATCAGCTATTAGACCTATAGGATAGGTTCGAAAATTGGTCAGCACTGATGGAACAAGGTCGATGAGGTTGGGTCCGGGCTCGAGGCAATCATTCAAGGAATGACCATTTCTGTCTTTGTTGGAAGCATCGAACACCGGCCTTATCTTTGTAGTGCCACCATATTTCAGCACAGCTCTATGAGGCAAATAATGTGTAGGTCCATCCAAAACCTCGTTTTCAACACCTTCGATAATCCCTTTGTTTACCCATTCCTGTAACACCTCATCACAATCCTGAAATTTCTGCATCACTCGTAACTTTCTTGAAGTGTTCAATAATCGTTTCTGAGAAATTTCACGATTCGTTTCCAGAGAAGTACAACCATCAATCCAGGGTAGTTTGACAATGTAGCGCCCAGATTCCTCTTCTCTCTTCACAGTCCTATCGAAGAACATCTGAACTTCTTGTTCCCTTTCTTCCTTTTTTATCGGTTCGCCAGGATCTTTTATACCCAAAGTCTCAATTTCCCACAAATCCGCCACTCTTGTTGATTGAGTTAAAGTAAGTAGAGTGTAAGACGAGGCAGTAGTTGAAGTGATCTCAGAAGAGCCTTAAGTGTCCACCCTAAACAAGTTCTCACAGCTACTAGACTCTTGTTTACATGTAGAAAGTCTGGCGTGATTATCTGAGCCCACACGTCAGCTCCTAACAATACCTGAATGTCAGTACTGTTGCCACCATTATCTTGGCCAACATCACTAAGTTCAACTCCCTTGTCCCTCAGTAAATTAAACAAGTCAGCATCAACTAGGGGAGCACCTCCACAGATACAATCAGAGCCTAACACTGCAACCTCACGTCTGTTTTCCTCGTTCATACCCAGCAAAGTTATTTGCTAGGACTCGAAACAAACAGGTGCTGTTTTCCTACCTCCAAATAATTCTTGACTTAGTGTTACCTTTCCAGTTTGTTCCAACTCTAATTTCTTAGCACAAGACTTCTTTATGTAGCTTCTCTGCGATCCACTCTGTCACACAGAACTCTTACTCTGTGCGTGGATCCACCAACAACTACTCTAGGAACTAAAGTCTGCAGATAGGTCACATGCCCTTACTACCTGCCATCATGCTAACTGTTTTTGGAACCGAATTACCTTTTGGTTCATCTGAGTCTGTTTTCGCACACATCAAAGCGTAATGTTTCCCCTTGCAAAATGGGCACTTCACAAACATCTTACTGACATGTCCCGGTCGTAGACACCTAAAACAAGCTCCCTTTTTCTTTAACGTTACTTGGCGTTCTTCTTGAGAATAATCAATAGCTACAGCACAGTCTTGAGAAAGATGTGAGGTTCTGCCACAGAATATACAAGCCGTATCTTTGTTATTTCTGTTTCCCGTACTAACTGAAACATCCTCTATTGAAATTAAAGAAGCCGCTGAAGGTATGTCCCTATTCTTAGTCTTGGTCCTATCATCTTGCTTAACTCGATCCGTCCTCTCGTTTACTTCAAAAGAACTATGTCTTAGCTTAAGCCGTTCTTCACCTTCTACCTCAGTCTTTAAGAAGGCTAACAATTCACTCAAGCAACAGTCAGGTTCCTTGGTAGACGTTTCTTTTGATACACGATACCTGTCCCAAGTTCTAAACATAACCTGTGGCAAGGCACTCTCTACTAGTGGAAATAACATTGCAGCATATTTCTCCTCTGTTACGCCCAAGGAATCAAGTGCTCTCAACTGTCCCTCCAGACTGTCATACAGTTGGGCTATGAATCTTAAACTATCCTTCTTTAACACCAAGGATAAAAGTTCTCTAACATAGTACTCAATGAGCAACTCAGCCTTCCCATACCTAGACTTCAACAATTCTATAGCCTTTTTGTAGTTTTCCTTTGAAGGAGGAAAGTTTTCTACCAACTACTGAGCACACGAACCAGGTTCCATTCACTGAATCAAATAAACAAATTTATCTTCATCTTTAAGCCTGCTATCTTCATGTATTTTAGTAAATTGCGCCCAAAACCCAATCCAGCACTTCACGTTTCCGTCAATTTTTTTCAGTTCTAGTTTTGGTAGTCTTAGTAGTCTCTGATTAGAAGTACGTGAACAGTTACTCATTTTAGCTTCAGAAACGGCTTGATCTCCAACTTGTAAGGCCTGCACCTTTTCCCTAACCTTAAAATATTTCAAGTCGTACTGACTGCAATTGTTGATCTCTGTTTCAAGCACGATGTCTTCAAGGTCTTCCTTTAGCAGCAGCTCATTGTAAACTTCATCATCCAGACGTTTTAACTTCTCGTAGCGTTCCACAAGTGAAGCATATCTGCTACGAATCTCCACGTGGTCACCATCAGCAAGCGCCAACAGTTCTTCAAGCTTGTTTACCTCACGTGTAAATACGCCGCGTAATACTCGACGTTCGGTCATCGTTGTTCTGTTTTATTTGATGTTGAGATTGCCAGTAGTCCTGTCACGGTCGCCAGTTATATGCCATACCAAATCATTTTAATATACAGTAATCAATATTTTATTAACACAACTCAACATCGCATCCAAAGACATTCCAAAGACACTACACTCAAATATAACAAAATCAAAACTATGTAAATCAAAACACTGCCTATTTTCTAAATCAAAACACTGTCTATTTTCTACAGGAAGTAGATTGCTCGAAAGAGCTTTAGTTCACTTTCTCCACAATGGCGGCCAAGCGAAGTTGTTGTATTTAAATAGCCTTTTCTCGCATTTAAACCAACCGAGCGCCGTCACACATGGTACAGCAAATGGTATACACCTTGTAATGCACTGACATCCTATTCAGCTCAATTGTTTACATAACGTCAAGGTGGCGGCTGTGCGAAATTTTAAAATTGAGGTTTAATTTCTTGTGTCCTAATCATGCGATCGAAACCAACGTTTGAACAATGAACCTACGCAATAATCATCTAATAGTACATAGCTCTATGGCCTACAAAGTATATAAAAATCCAATATGGTGGCCATCGGAAATATTTAGACAATTCTCAATGTCAACTAATCTGTGACAGCAATCAAACTTAATTGTTTTTTTTACCACGAAATGGCGCCAGCGTCAAATTTTAAAATCTCGCTTTTAGCCTATTTCTATTTATGAAAAAATAGGCTTATGGGATCACCTTTCATCCGTGTGTGTACGTCCGTGTGTGTGCCCCCCCCCCCCGCACTAATAAAATATAAGTGGCTGGATAGATTTCAATTAAATTCGGTAAGGTCATAGTACTATTCTGGCCGACCCCAACCGTGCCCTACAAATTTTATTACGTTTCAAAAATCCAACATGGCGGCTGTGCGAAATATTTCACTGGCATTCTATATCTCCGAATCTCAGAAGACTTCTGTTACTTAGGAAGCAAAATAACCAGTAATGGACGGAGGAAAGAGGATATAAAAAGTAGGTTGGATCAGGCAAGAAAAGCGTTTCTACAGAAAAGAAATCTGTTGGCATCGAGCGTGGGCTCTATGGAAGTGAAAATTGGACTATTGGTGCAGCAGAAAAGACGAGATTTGAAGCGTTTGAAATGTGGTGTTACAGGAGAATGATGAAGATCAGATAGGTCGATAGGGTTACAAACGAAGAGGTATTAAGACGAATGGGAGAGGAGAGATGTTTCTGGCGACTGCTAATGAAGAGAAGAGATAGGTTGGTAGGACACTTACTGAGACACCCAGGAAGAGCAAACTTAGTTATGGAAGGAAGGGTCGAGGACAAGAACTGTAGGGGTAGACCGAGATTAGAATATGTTAGTTTGCCTAGAATGTAGGGTGTGGTAGCTATGTAGAGATGAAACGCCTAGCTCAGGACAGGGAGGCATGGAGAGCGGGATAAAACCAGTCAAAAGACTGAAGACTCAAACAACAACATCAGCCGATATGAATGAATTGATAAATATCAAAGACACAAGATAAATGTATAGCGTAACATTAAAAAGTCCCTTTGTATTAAACCTTATATGGTGCACAATAATGAAGGATGGAAAATTGAACGCCTAAATCAACATACCGTAACATGATGTATGAAAATGTGGTAAAATAATCATTTGCAACAAATTTCAATCACATATTAAAAATCTAAAAATGCCTGATTTTCCTACAGACCATTGCCAGTGGAAGAACGTTGCTAGTATTAAGGGACTTTTTTCAAGAAACATTGTGTGTCTGTGTGTGTATATGTGTGCTCCCCCCTTTCAATTGAAACACGAAATTTTGTCCAGAGGTAGCACTAGAAAAGGGCACCTCAGTGTCATGTTTATTTTGCCGCCATCTTTACCAAATCTCAATTTTGGCTACTCAATTTGTCAAAACTTAACATTAATAAACGACTAAACTAATCATCAGGGACCCGGAACAGAACTGAAATGCGTTACGTACCGCTGTGTATGCCATACCGCGGCCCCGAGCTGGCTTGCGGTATCGTTCCGTAACTGTAACTTGGAACTCGGTACGAGCAAGTGGAACGTTACAGCCCTGGAACGGTACAGTCGGAACTCGACTCCCAACTGTACCGAACATCAAGTTACGTGTTAGCGGAACGTTACGTATGGAACGGTACAGTCGGAACTCGCCTCCTAACTGTACCGAGCATCAAGGTACGTGTTAGCGGAATTTTAGCTCCTTTGTGACCAATAATAGTATTTCTCTTCTAAATTAAACCTCCCGTTCTTGCTTTTCGTTTACTTGTTAGCCTATTTTCATTTAGTAGTGATAGAAGCCATTTTTCAGTGATGCTTAATTCTGATAATGAAGGCTATTCAGTCGTGTTGACCGACTGAAAAGCTTCCTTTATTATTTACATTTATAAAAGATAGACCTATGACATCACATATAGTCCGTGTGTGTGTACGTATGTGTGTGTTTGCATGTGTCCATCGCCTCGCTCCCCTCCCTAATAAAATCTAAACTGCTGGAGCGATTTCAACGAAACTCGGTATGGTCATAGTACTATTTTGTCCAACTCCGACTGTGCTCTTCAAATTTTATTACATCTCACCAATCCAACATGGCAACTGTGCGAAATATTTCACCGGCATTCCATATCTCCGAAACTATTACAGATATCATCCTGACGTTTTGTTTGAAGGAAAAAAGCACTAATAGAAGTGTAACGATGGGACTCTCAAAAATCTCTTTACAAAACGAACATGGCGGCAAAGCGAAGTTTTTGTATTTAAATAGACTTTTCTCGCATTTAAAAATCCGAGCGCCGTCACACATGGTACAGCAAATGGTATACACCTTGTAATGCACTGACATCCTATTCAGCTCAATTGTTTACATAACTTCAAGATGGCGGCTGTGCGAAATTTTAAAATTAAGGTTTAATTTTTTGTGTCCTAATCATGCGATCGAAACCAACGTTTGAACAATGCACCTACGCAATAATCATCATCTAATAGTACATAGCTCTATGGCCTACAATGCATATAAAAATCCAATATGGTGACCTTCTGAAATATTTAGACGATTCTCAATGTCAACTAATCTGTGACAGCAATCAAACTTAATTGTTTTTTTTTTAACCACGAAATGGCGCCAGTGTCAATTTTAAAATCTCGTTTTTAGCCTATTTCTATTTATGAAAAAATAGGCTTATGAGATCACCTTTTGTCCGTGTGTGTCGGTGTGTTTGCCCCCAACTCCCACTAATAAAATCTAAGTGGCTGGATAGATTTCAATTAAATTCGGTAAGGTCATAATACTATTCTGGCCAACCCCGACCGTGCCCTACAAATTTTATTACTTTTCAACAATCCAACGTGGCGGCTGTGCGAAATATTTCACTGGCATTCTATATGTCCGAATCTCAGAAGACTTCTGTTAAGTTACTTAGGAAGCAAAATAACCAGTGATGGTTGGAGGAAAGAGGATATAAAAAGTAGGTTGGCTCAGGCAAGGAAAGCATTTCTACAGAAAAGGAATCAGTTGACATCGTGTGTGGCACTCTATGGAAGTGAAAATTGGACTATTGGTGCAGCAGAAAAGAGGAGCTTTGAAGCGTTAGAAATGTGGTGTTACAGGGGAATGATGAAGATCAGATGGGAAGAGAGGGTTACAAACGAAGAGGTATTAAGACGAGTGGGAGAGGAGAGATGTTTCTGGCGACTGCTAATGAAGCGAAGAGATAAGTTGGTAGGACACATACTAAGACACCCAGGAATAGCAAACTTAGTTATGGAAGGAAGGGTCGAGGACAAGAACTGTAAGGATAGACCGAGATTAGAATATGTTAAACAGTTTGCCTCGAATGTAGGGTGTGGTAGCTATGTTGAGATGAAACGCTTAGCTCAGGACAGAGTGGCATGGAAAGCTGCATCAAACCAGTCAAAAGACTGAAGACTCAAACAACATCAGCCGATATGAATGAATTGATAAATATCAAAGACACAAGATAAATGTATAGCGTAACACTAAAAAGTTCCTTGGTATTAAACCATATATGGTGCACCATAAAGATGGATGGAAAATTGAACGCCTAAATCAACATACCGTCACATGATGTATGAAAATATGATAAAATAATCATTTGCAACAAATTTCAAACACATATTAAGACTCTAACAAGAAGTACCGTGACGAACTAAAGAGCCTACCTTCCCTAAAATTAAGATTCATGCCAATGATTAATCTACAGTATATGAACCTATCTAGAATAATGACGAAATTAAGTTGGTAATATCGAAATGTCTAATTAGTTCGAAATATACCTGGTATAATGTAGCCTAATAGAGCACTACAGTTGGCAGCCCTGGCGACTTAATATATACGACTTAGTTCCATCTCTTAAAGTACAGAATACACAATTTGGTAGAAGTCCAATTAATTTTACATGCAGTTATACTCTGGATTTATCAGCACTCGTAAAAGCATGTTTGGCAAGAATGCCATGCGTGTGCTGGTCAGAAATGATCTGAAATATTATGATATCTTGTTGTGCCAATTTTGAATGAAATCCATTTGTTAGTATAGAAGTTACATGTTTTCTTAAATTGGACCTATCTGTAGGCATAGAATCATGTTGGCAGCACTTACTTACATTGATTACTCCAAATTTATCTAGAATGCCAGGTGCTATACGTGTGGAAAGTATGGAGCTGTTGGCTTGCATATTTTCTGATATATTGATCTTGGGGAAAAAATATAGACAGCATTTATTAACAGTTGGCAGCCCTGATCGCTCTTAAGAATGAGCATAGTCATATCTGTTAAGGTACACATAGCACATACGAAATTTGGTTGAAATCCAACTGATGGTATAGGAGTTACTTGTATTTAAAAATTGGTGCTATCAGCAGGCTTAGAATCATGTTGGTAGAACTGACTATATATGTTACTCCAAATTAATCTAAAATGTAAGGTACTATACGTGTTCATAGTTTAAAACTGTCGGCTTGCATACTTTCTGATATACAGGTATTTGGATAAAAAATAGAGAGAGAATTATTAACAGTTGGCAGCCCTGTTGGTTCTTATGAATACGCTCAGTAATATATGTTTATGTCCACATATTACATACAACATTTGGTTGAAATCCAATTGATAGTGCAGAAGTTATATGCATTTAAAAACTTCACTTATCAGAAAGCTTAAAATTATTTTGGCAACACTGTCATGTATGGCCTCATAGACATTAAACAGAAATATCATTATCTACATGTGTGCCGATTTTGGAATAGCTCCCAAGCATACCTTTCAAGATATCCAACATGGAGCTCAAATTTCTAGTGCGTTTTTTCAGCAGTTGGTAGCAGTGACATTATTTGCAAATATGGGCTTGAGATATTCCGGTATACATCTTTACTCATAATAAAAATTGTTTTCGATTGCTGCAGCCGTTTATGAGTTGATAGGGGGGAGGGGGGAGGACACACACAGCCAGCCAGACAGACAGATAGACAGATAGACAGACACACAGACACACACACATTTTCCCGGATCGATCTCAAAAGTCTACTTTTTCCTCATTTTTGCAAAATGTGAAAAGTAGACTAATAATTCCAGATTTTCGCACAGATCACTGCCAGTGGAAGAACGTGGCTAGTATTAAGGGACTTTTTTCAAGAAACATTGTGTGTCTGTGTGTGTATATGTCTGCTCCCCTCTATCAATTGAAACACGAAATTTTGTACAGAGGTAGCACTATAAAAGGGCACCTCTGTGTTATGTTTGTTTTGCAACCATCTTTACCAAATCTCAATTGTGGCTACTCAATTGGTCAAAACTTAACATTAATAAACGACTAAACTAATCATCAGGGACCCGGAACAGAACGAAAATGCGTTACGTACCGCTGTGTATCACGTTACATAACGTATGCCATAACGCGGCCACAAGCTGGCTTGCGGTATCGTTCCGTAACTGTAACTTGGAACTCGGTACGAGCAAGTGGAAAGATTCAGCCCTGGAACGGTACAGTCGGAACTAGACTCCCAATTGTACCGAGCGTCAAGGTACGTGTTAGCGGAACGTTACGTATGGAACGGTACAGTCGGAACTCGCCTCCTAACTGTACCGAGCATCAAGGTACGTGTTAGCGGAACTTTAGCTCCTTAGTGACCAATAATATTATTTCTTTTCTAACTTAAACCTCCCGTTATTGCTTTTCGTTTACTTGTTGGCCTATTTTCATTTAGTATTGATAGAAGCCATTTTTCAGTGATGCTTAATTCTAATAATGAAAGCTATTCAGTGGTGTTGACCGACTGAAAAGCTTCCTTTATTATTTACATTTATGAAAGATAGGCCTATGACATCACATAGAGTCCGTGTGTGTGTTGGCATGTGACCGTCGCCTCGCTCCCCTCCGTAATAAAATCTAAGCTGCTGGAGCGATTTCAACGAAACTCGGTAAGGTCATAGTACTATTTTGTCCATACCGGACTGTGCTCTTCAAATTTTATTACATCTCACCAAACCAACTTGGCAATTGCGCGAAATATTTCACCGGCATTCCAAATCTCCGAAACTATTACAGATATCACCCTGACGTTTTGTATGGTGGAAAAAAACACTAATATAATTGTAACTAAGGGACTCTCAAAACCCTCTTTACAAAACGAACATGGCGGCCAAGCGAAGTTGTTGTATTTAAATAGACTTTTCTCGCATTTAAACCAACCGAGCGCCGTCACAAATGGTACAGCAAATGGTATACACCTTGTAATACACTGACATCCTATTCAGCTCAATTGTTTACATAACTTCAAGATGTCGGCTGTGCGGAATTTTAAAATTAAGGTTTAATTTCTTGTGTCCTAATCATGCGATCGAAACCAACGTTTGAACAATGAACCTACTCAATTATCATCATCCAATAGTGCATAGCTCTATGGCCTACCATGTATATAAAAATCCAATATTGTGACCATCCGAAATATTTAGACAATTCTCAATGTCAACTAATCTGTGACAGCAATCAAACTTAATTGTTTTCTTAACCACGAGATGGAGCTTGTGTCAAATTTTAAAATCTCGTATTTAGCCTATTTCTATTTATGAAAAAAATAGGCTTATGAGATCACCTTTTGTCCGTGTGTGTCCGTGTGTGTGCCCCCACGCCCCACTAATAAAATCTAAGTGGCTGGATGGATTTCAATTAAATTCGGTAAGGTCATAGTACTATTCAGGCCGACCCCGACCGTGCCCTACAAATTTTATTACGTTCTAATAATCCAACATGGCGGTTGTGCGATATATTTCACTGGCATTCTATATCTCCGAATCTCAGAAGACTTCTGTTACTTAGGAAGCAAAATAACAAGTGATTGATGGAGGAAAGAGGATATAAGAATTATGTTGGCTCAGGCAAGGAAGGCATTTCTACAGAAAAGGAATCTGTTGACATGGAGCGTGGCACTCTATGGAAGTGAAAATTGGACTATTGATGCAGCAGAAAAGAGGAGATTTGAAGCGTTTGAAATGTGGTGTTACAGGAGAATGATGAAGATCAGATGGGAAGAGAGGGTTACAAACGAAGAGCTATTAAGGCGAGTGGGAGAGGAGAGGTGTTTCTGGCGACTGCTAATGAAGAGAAGAGATAGGTTGGTAGGACACATACTAGGACACCCAGGAATAGCAAACTTAGTTATGGAAGGAAGGTCGAGGACAAGAACTGTAGGGGTAGACCGAGATTAGAATATGTTAAACAGTTTGCCTCGAATGTGGGGTGTGGTAGCTGTGTGGAGATGAAACGCTTAGCTCAGAACAGGGAGGCATGGAGAGCGGGATAAAACCAGTCAAAAGACTGAAGACTCAAACAACAACATCAGCCGATATGAATGAATTGATAAATATCAAAGACACAAGATAAATGTATAGCGTAACACTAAAAAGTCCCTTGGTATTAAACCTTACATGGTGCACCATAAAGAAGGATGGAAAATTGAACGCCTAAATCAACATACCGCAACATGGTGTATGAAAATATGATAAAATAATCATCTGCAACAAATTTCAAACACATATTAAAACCCTAACAAGAAGTTCCGTGACGAACTAAAGAGCCTACTTTTCCTAAAATTAAGTTTCATACCAATGATTAAACTAGTGTATATGAACCTATCTAGAATAATGACGAAATTAAGTTGTTAATATCGAAATGTCTAATTAGTTCGAAATATACCTGGTATAATGTAGTCTAATAGAGCAGTACTGTTGGCAGCCCTGGCGACTTAATATATACATCTTCCTTCCATCTCTTAAGTACAGAATACACAATTTGGTTGAATTCCAATGAACTTTACATGCAGTTAGACTCTGGATTTATCAGCACGCGCAAAAGCATGTTTGGCAACAATGTCATGCGTGTGCTGGTCAGAAATGATCTGAAATATTATGATATCTTGTTATGCCAATTATGGATGAGATCCATTTTTAGTATACAAGTTACATGTTTTTTTAAAATTGAACCTATCTGCAGGCATAGAATCATGTTGGTAGCACTGTCTTATATTGATTACTCCAAATTTATCTAGAATGCCAGGTGCTTTATGTGTGCAAATTATGGAGCTGTTGGCTTGCATATTTTCTGATTTATTGATATTAGGGGGAAAATATATAGACAGCATTTTTTAACAGTTGGCAGCCCTGATTCCTCTTAAGAATAAGCATAGTCATATCTGTTATGGTACACATAGCACATGCGAAATTTGGTTGAAATCCAACTGATAGTATAGGAGTTACATGTATTTAAAATTTGGTGCTATCAGCAGGCTTAGAATCATGTTGGTAGAACTGACTATATAAGTTACTCCAAATTAATCTAAAATTTAAGGTACTAAACGTGTGCATAGTTTAAAGCTGTCGGCTTGCATACTTTCTGATATTTTGGTATTTGGATAAAAAATAGAGAGAGAAATTATTAACAGTTGGCAGCCATGGTGGTTCTTAAGAATACACTCAGCCATATATGTTTATGTCCAAATATTACATACAAAATTTGGTTGAAATCCAATTGATGGTGCAGAAGTTATATGCATTTAAAAACTTGACCTATCAGAAAGCTTAAAATTATTTTGGCAACATTGTCACGCATGGCCTCCTGGAAATTAAACAGAAATAGCATTATCTACTTGTGTGCCAATTTCGGAATAGCTCCCATGCATACCTTGCAAGATATCCAACATGGAGCTCAAATTTCTAATGCGTTTTTTCAGCAGTTGGTAGCACTGACATCATTTTCAAATATGGGCTTGAGATAATCCGGTATTCATCTTTACTCATACTAAAAAATGGTTTCGATTGCTGAAGCCGTTTATGAGTTGATAGGGGGGGAGACACACACAGAGCCAGCCAGACAGACAGACAGGTAGCCAGACAGAAACACATTTTCCCGGATCGATCTCATGTCTACTTTTTCCTCATTTTTGCAAAATGTCAAAAGTAGACTAAAAATGCCAGATTTTCTTACAGATCACTGCCAGTAGAAGAACGTGGCTAGTATTAAGGGACTTTTTTTCAAGAAACATTGTGTATCTATGTGTGTATATGTCGGCTCCCCCCTATCAATTGAAACACGAAATTTTGTACAGAAGTAGCACTAGAAAAGGGCACCTCAGTGTAATGTTTTTTTTGCCGCCATCTTTACCAAATCTCAATTGTAGCTACTCAATTGGACAAAACTTAAAATTAATAAACGACTAAACTAATCATCAGGGACACGGAACAGAACTGAAATGCGTTACGTACCGCTTGTGTTCCACGTTACGTAACGTACGCCATACCGCGGCCCCGAGCTGGCTTGCGGTATCGTTCCGGAACTGTAACTTGGAACTCAGAACGAGCGTGTGGAACGTTACAGCCCTGGAACATTACAGTCGGAACTCGCCTCCTAACTGTACCGAGCATCAAGGTACGTGTTAGCGGAATTTGAGCTCCTTTGTGACCAATAATAGTATTTCTTTTCTAAATTAAACCTCCCGTTCCTGCTTTTCGTTTACTTGTTAGCCTATTGTCATTTAGTAGTGATAGAAGCCATTTTTCAGTGATGCTTAATTCTAATAATGAAAGCTATTCAGTCGTGTTGACCGACTGGAAAGCGTCCTTTATTATTTACATTTATGAAAGATAGGCCTATGACATCACATATAGTCCGTGTGTGTGTTCGTATGTGTGTGTTTGCATGTGACCGTCGCCTCGCTCCTCCCCCTAATAAAATCTAAACTGCTGGTGCGATTTCAACGAAACTCGGTAAGGTCATAGTACTATTTTTTCCAACCCCGACTGTGCTCTTCAAATTTTATTACATCTCACCAATCCAACTTGGCAATTGCGCAAAATATTTCACCGGCATTCCAAATCTCCGAAACTATTACAGATATCACCCTGACGTTTTGTTTGGTGAAAAAAAAAAGCACTAATAGAAGTGTAACGATGGGACTCTCAAAAACCTCTTTACAAAACGAACATGGCGGTCAAGCGAAGTTGTTGTATTTAAATAGAATTTTCTCGAAATTATAAAACCATCCGAGTGCCGTCACACATGGTACATCAAATGGTATGCACCTTGTAATGCACTGACATCCTATTCAGCTCAATTGTTTACATAACTTCAAGATGGCGGCTGTGCGAAATTTTAAAATTAAGGTTTAATTTCTTGTGTCCTAATCATGCGATCGAAACCAACGTTTGAACAATGAACCTACGCAATTATCATCATCTAATAGTACATAGCTCTATGGCCTACAAAGTATATAAAAATCCAATATGGTGACCATCCGAAATATTTAGACGATTCTCAATGTCAACTAATCTGTGACAGCAATCAAACTTAATTGTTTTTTTAACCACGAGATGGCGCCAGTGTCAAATTTTAAAATCTCGCTTTTAGCCTATTTCTATTTATGAAAAAATAGGCTTATGGTTCACCTTTTGTCCGTGTGTGTGCGTCCGTGTGTGAGCCCCCACGCCCCACTAATAAAATCTAAGTGGCTGGATAGATTTCAATTAAATTCGGTAAGGTCATAGTACTATTCTGGCCGACCCCGACCGTGCCCTTCAAATTTTATTACGTTTCAACAATCCAACGTGGCGGCTGTGCGAAATATTTCACTGTCATTCTATATCTCCGAATCTATTACTCATATCTACCTGAAATTTTGTACGGTGATAAAAGGCACTAATACAAAATCGTTCAAGGGACTTTCAGAAACCTGTTAACTACAAAACGAACATGGCGACCATGCGAATTTGAAACATTTAAATAGACTTTTCTGGCGGGTTAAAAATCCGAACACAGTGAAACTTGGTACAGCAATTCTTTATACACTTTGCAATGCACTGACATATATTTTTGTCAAATTGTTTACATAACCTCAAGATGGCAGCTGTGCAAATTTTTAAAATTAAGTTTTAACTTTTTGTGTCGCAATCATGCGATCGAAATCAACGTTTGAATAATGAACCTACGCAATAATAGTCATCTAATAGTACATAACTCTATGGCCTACATATGTTACAATCCAACATGGCGAGCATCCAAAATATTTAGACGGATCACAAAATCTGATAATCTGACAGCAGTCAAACTGACATTTTGTGAGTTGATAGAGGCTAAACATACTGTAAGTTCACCTATGGAACTTTCATAACCTGGTGATCACAAATCCAACCTGCCGGCGACGCGAAATGCGAATATTGAAAAGGATGAGCACAGTGAAACTTGGTATGGTATATGCTTATACAAATTTTAATCCACTGGCATCTAATTTATTTCAATTTTTTTTTTCAGAACCAGAAGATGGAGGCTGTGCAAAATTTTAAAATCTCGTTTTTACCATTTCTTGTGTCATAATCATGCAATTGAAGTTTGAATAATACTCTTACACAATAATCTTCATGTAATAGTACATAACTCTAAGGCCTACATATATAACTATCCAACATGTCGACTATCCGATATATTTAGACGGTTCTCAATATCTACGAATCTATTACAGCAATCAAACTGAATTTTGTATGTTGATAGAGGCAATTAACATAAGCAGGATAAATGAAACTGGGCTACACATTTCTTCACGGAAATACTTGTTATTTCTTGTGTCCTAATTATGCGATTGAAGTTTGAATAATATATTTACGCAATAATCTTCATGTTCTTATATTATATTTTTTAAGCGTATGGCTTTTAGTGCCGGGAGTGTCCGAGTACATGTTCGGCTCGCTCAAGTTTTCATCTACTTCTATGCGGACACCCATGGGGTGAGCTACAAGTACCGTCCCGTGTGGTGGTTGTCTGGCGAGGAAAGTGTGAATGTAAGGATGAGGAATTGGAAGGTAGAGGCTGTGGCCTATAGTTGGGGACTAACCCCGCCATTTGCCTGGAAGGAAGATAGGAAACTACAGAAAACCATCTTCAAGGTTGCCGGTGGAGGGTTTCGAGCCTCCTCGCCTACAGGATGTGAGCGACTGCCTGCAGTCACGACATAACGAGCACGGCTAACTCAACCGGTATCTTCAGGTAATAGTAGTCTACAAAACTCTATGGCCTACATACCGAACGGTCCACTGGCCCCTTGCGATCCAGTTTTATGCATTCTGTCACATGTACTACAATTCTGAAAGACATAGGTCACTCTCCCTAAACCGGGGTAATATAACGAGATGTGTGTTTACGGGCTGGAAGACAGCAGGAATCGTGAGCGCCACTATTAATTCAGTATGGGTACCTCGAATGAACCCGTTAAACAAGCCGAGATACGCAGAACACACACTTGAAAACAAGAGGTGCACGCACACACCAAGAGCGGGAGGTGCGCGCTGCAGGTCAAATGTCGCAGTAGCTCACATGGCAAGCGCGCGATTGGAGTTGCCTGGCAAGTGGCAAGGTTATATACTTAATCGTTTTCACAAACTGATTAGTTGTTTTGTTTCGTTATCTTTTACCCTCCTGGGTTGGCTTTTCCCACGGACTAAGCGAAGGACGGTGTCCTGCAACTTGAGGCTCTGAATCAGGGGATACAACTGGGGAGTGTGACTAGCAATTCGCCCAGGCGGCCTCACCTGCGAAATGAACAGGGGCCTGATGAGGGGATGGGAAGAGAGAGAGGGATAGGCAAGGAAGAGGGAAGGAGGCGGTCGTGGCCTTTGGTTAGGTACTGTACCTTTCCAGCATTTGTCCGAAGACGAAGTGGGAAACCACGGAAAACCACTCGAAGATGGCTGAGGTGGGAATCGAACCCACTCTACTCTTCTCCCCGAGGCTGATTAGACCCCGTTTCAGCCCTCATACCACTTGTCAAATTTCTTGTTAGAGCCGGGTATCGAACCTCAGACCTACGGGGTGGCATTTATGCACGCTGACCACTACACCACGGAGGCGACACGATTTGTTTATTTGGCTCTGTAAAAGACCATGTCACTGCGGAGGCCCGGGTTCAAATCTCGGCTCTGCCACGAAATTTTGTTCCTGGTCTGAGGATTGAAACGGGGTTCACCCAACCTCGTGGGGCACACAGACTTAGTAGAGGCAGGTTCGCTTCCTGCCTCAGCCATCCTAGAAGTGGTTTTCCGTGGTTTCCCACGTCTCCTCCAGGCGATTGCTGGGATGGTTCCTTTCGACAGGACCACGGCATCTTTCTTCCCACTCCCTTCGCTGCCCTTTCCTTCATTAGACCCAAGTTCGTGGTCACTTAGGCGATTGGCTTGTCACCATCCCCAGTTGTATCTGCTGTCAAGGTGTGTTCAGCTCCGAGGCACTGTCCTGGAACTCGACGGTAGAGGACTGATCCCTCGCAAAGTCCGAGGGTAAAGCCGAGCTTGGAGGGTAAGCGATCAAATAAAAAGAAAAAGAAAAGAAGACCGTGTGTATCGTTGCATAAGCTAAGGTGCTGGATTGGACAAGGATGAGGAGGTGATTGTCTCTGGCTAGGGCACAGGCAACCAGTTAGCTACGTCGTACATGTTCCAAGCTTCGTAGACCACAGTTAGGGCAAAGTGTGCCCCATTGGAACGAAAACAACATGCGATGGCAAGTCAGTATGTAGCTGCGCGAACTCGCTCCTTCGACGCAATTCACAACACGAAGCGTATTCACTGCCTAGAGATGTATTCCAGCGAAGAGCATATGAATATGTTCAGGCGCGGATCTAGAGTTTGGCTTTGGGGGGGGTCAGAGAATCGAAATAGTTAAGCAAAATGGTATCACTAAAAACGCAATCACAAAATAACCAAACGTACAAAACCTGACCAATTTTTTGCAAGCTACATGGATAGAAATTTGATGCGTTTAGCGCACCTAAAATATTCGTACAAATTGCAACGGCGTGTTTTGCGACTTTTACATCGAGCTTCGAGAAAAATACCAAAGTACCTTGCAGTTTCGGCAAGTCGGGTTGGTACCGACAAAGGGAGAAAGTCACAGCTTAAATTGCCAACCAAGCTTGCAGTTTGGACTTCGGAAATTTTTTTTGGTGCGAAAAAAGCCCCAAATTCCTATTCGTGCATTGCTGCACATTCATCGTGACATCACTATAAACATCGATTCAGTAATCACAAGGTTTTCTTAACAAAATAGACGAGTTGATTTTGTTATATAAATACTCGTTTTTATATAACAGGTATGAAGTAGTAAATAAGTACAGTTGTAACAGAACATAATAATTGCAATAAAGAAATTTTCAGTATTGAATAAAATGAAAAAAAAAACCTGTTTTTCAGTTAAAATTCGTTAAGTTTCATTTGTCTGGTTATTGTGTTTTGGTTTTTTGAGTTTGTAAAAAATTTGTTCTCCGTTTGGGGGGAGGGTGGGTAGATTATAGGCTAGGGAATAACCCACCCACCAAGGGAAGATGATTAAGAGAAGGAAGTAGATTTGGGATTGGAAAAGAAGGATAGAAGAATAGGAGGAGAGTCCCACAAAAGTTATTAATTTGACTTTTAATCCATTTAGAAGCGGTTGCCACCGCAAATATGTGCTCGGATACCTAAAGTGGGTACGAGCTTGGTCGAAGCTGACGGGAACCGCAGCTGAGACTTGGGCAGTTTGCCAGAGAGAGGCTTTAGTGTGTTTCCTTCCAAGCTCGAATAAAAGTACTATAGGGAAGGGTGATGGTCTGGCCAGACAGATAGTAAAAGCTTTATTGTATGTGAACGAGGGCATAAACCTAGGAAGAGCTAGGAAAGCCAGGATCCTGCCTAACTGTATTATCAAAGAAATGATGAATCCAAAAACAAATATTTAATTTATTTAACAGTTCAGGATTAATTAATCTTTTTAACAAATAAATATTTTTTAATCTTGTTAGCAATTTGAGGTCGCAGACCTCCGACAACATTAAACGGTTGCTCCAGGCAATTGACAATTTACAAGGTTTCAAACCTTACATGTTTCTAAAATTATTATAAGATTTAAACAAATGAGCAATAAAATAATTAAAGCTTGAACGTGAATTGAAGTACAAAAAGTGCACCTTAAGAAATTCTGGAGAGAATGTTCTAGAGAAAGTGACAACTTTGAAAATAACAATAATAACAACGTGAAAAATAAAAAAGAAGTTCCTACAACTTCTTATATTTATACAGAATTAATATATGAGAATTATACAAAAAGGGCAGGTCACTTACGGTGAAACCTGGAGAAAGTGAAAAGGAAGTTTCTAGACTTCCTATGTTTAACTAGGAATCACGAGAAAAATGGGGCAGTTTCCATTTCGTGAAACCTGAACATGACTCGCTCAAGAGTTTAGAGAATTGTTTTCCCTGATTTTGAAGGGAGGAACAATTTAAGTTTGAAACGTGTGTTAGACACGTATCACAAAGATTATACAGAGATACTTAATGATAAACCAACAAAAATGGAAGGGCACTTCTTGGAATGACACCTTATTGGAATAGACCTAGATTAAAAGTTTATTGCAGATTGTTAGTTAGAGGTTTAGGAAAGAGAAATGGGAGTTGAGGAAAATGTTCATGGCCTTATTTGAATATAAGCGGACGATCGCGACGCGGTAGAAAAGTTGAGCAAACACTGGTTTTCACTATAGTTCATTGACACATATGAAATGTTCACTGTGGAGACACAAAGTTTGTGGAAAAGAAAGTTATTGCAATTCTAGGAAGAACTGATTGCACTATATAGGTGAGAGTCTATTTCTTGAAACAGTTGTGATTTACAATTAAATGCGCCATAGAATGTTCCAGCGGTGGACGAAAATTCACTATTGTAGTAATTTAGTTTTAAACAGAATTCTCCCAAGTACGTGAGAAATACATGACGGCAGGACTCGTAGATTGAGTACCGAATCTGGAAAGTTCCAGAACAATCCCAGTAGTAAAATGGGGCTAATGTAAATCCAGCGGAGGAACTTGCTTTGTAAATTACAGACAGTGGGTATTAGATAATATCCCACGTAGTGAGAAGATTTCTCATTTGGCAAGCATAAGAAATGCTGCTTTCACTAAGATTAGCTTGATTAAACAAAAGCTCAACATGGAAAATCCCGCGGAGGATGATTTTGCCCCAAAATAAGTAATTTCACACTGTCTATAAAAGATAGTTAAAAGCATGTGGTGGGTAAAATCATGAAGATGAAGTTAAAACTTGAAGCAGGTACTTATCTTTGTTGCATGGCGAAGGTGAAGTTCCTCACTGATGCTTAAAGTTCCAACATGGCGTGGAATTTAAAAAATGCCTCGTTAGGTCAGGAGGCTGGCTCTGGTTGAGCCTTAACTGATTACTACGACTGCCGACTAAGAAGTGAGAGCAGCTCAACGAAGCACGGAAGGTCCTAGGAAGGGGAAAGAGTGGGGGTAGGAAACAAAAGGTATACATATCAGCATAACCAACTTGGCAAAAAATAATTTTCTTCTTGATGGATGGTCTTCTAAGAGTTGATAGTAGGCGATATTAGCGCAGCATGGTGAGTGAAACAGTAGACGTAGTCCTCTTGCTCAAGGAGAAAATAGCTGACGATGGTAACGAGATCTGGTAGCCAAATGGATAAGTAAGTCCTCTTGCACGATGAGGAATTGAGTAGCTTCAGAGGTTTGCTACTAGATGACGCTAGGTGGATCACAGAAGTTATATATCTGAAACATACTTATGAAGACATAAGAGATATACCCAACAAGGAGAAAACAGATGATCACTGTTGGTGTTTGGCAAAGAGGAAGGAAGAAATGAACATGCAAGGAGCAATAGACATTATATCTCTCGTACCGTGTATTCAAAGAATACACCATACTGGGGAGACAAACACCAACAGAGAGCAAATAAGCAGTTACACATTTATTGGAAGCGGAGCGATCAAAGACAGTGGTCTTGTGATCGGTCCATTTGTAGTCAAGATTCTGGCCACCCTGACTCTCCCATCTCTTCCAGGGTAACATTTGGTCACCCTACCAGAAATCCATACTAGGGGGGGGTGAAATATCCCTAACCAAGACCAAGTCCCCTACTTTAATGTCGGGACTGGAAAGAAACCACTTCTGCCTCCGTTGCAAGGAAGTTAAATATTCCAAGTTCCACCTTTTCCAAAAAGAATTACGGAGGGCTTCAAGTTTCCGCCAAGCGATAGGTAGATTAGAATCCCTGTAAGAATTAGGAAGAGGAGGAGGGGCAGAAAGAGAAGTGCCGATAAGGAAGTGACCAGGGGTGAGTGGAAGTAGGTCATCAGGGTCATTGGAAAGTGGAGTTAAAGGGCGAGAGTTAACAACACCTTCAATCAGAACAGACAGAGAATTGAATTCTTCGTAAGTCAGAATTCGATTACCTAAGACTTTTCTCAAATGACGTTTAGTGAGCTTTACGCAAGATTCCCACCTACCACCATGATGCGGAGCGTAAGGAGGTATAAAGCGCCATTTGAAACCTTTTGAATAAGAAAAATTAGAGATTTGTTCCATGGCAGGAGAGGAAGTAAGAGCTTTCTTCCACAGGGAAGCTGCGCCCTGAAAGGTGGAAGCGTTATCAGAGAACATCTCAGCAGGAACACCACGCCTAGCGGTGAAACGAGAGACAGCTGATAAAAAATAAGAAGTAGAAGCATTCGTTACTAGTTCCAAGTGGATTGCGCCGGTAACCATGCAAACAAAGAGAGAAACATAAAGCTTACCAAACAATTTGCGTTTAGCTTCAGGAGAGTTTCGTTGATATTGAAACGGACCCATATAGTCCACGCCAGTTAAAGCAAATGGGCGTATAGGAGAAGAACGAAAAGAGGGCAGATCGCTCATTAATTGAGTGTTGATTTTAGGTTTCGCTTTGAAACAAGGAATGCACTTATGAATTACAGAAGAAACTTCATGAATTCCATTTATAATCCAGTACTTTTCTCTTAAGAGGCAGAGCAGAGTACGTGTACCAACATGAAGATTACGGTAATGAAAGTCACGTATAATTAAAGAAGTAACGTGATGTTTGGACGGCAAAATAACGGGATGCTTTTTGTCCTCAGAGAGTAAAGATTGCGAGAGCCTTCCACCTACCCTGAGTAACCCATAGTCATCAAGGAACGGGGCTAAAGCACAAAGACGACTGGATTTGGGAAGATCTTTTTTAGAAGAAAGCAAAGACAACTCAGAAGAAAAGGCTTCTTGCTGTGTCAGTTGTAAAATCTTAATGGTAGCGAGATTCAATTCATGATTGGTAAGGTGTGGTTTAGGGAGAAGAGGTTGGTCAACCACAAGATATTTCCATCTAAGGAGATAGGCAACAATCCGTAGTAATTTATGGAAGGAAGAATAGCGTGACAACAAAGGATGAGATGCGTTGGAAACAAGACACGAAGCAATGGGTAGAGGTACTTTAGCGTCAGGCAAGTCGGAGTTTGTAGCTGGGGGTTTAGAAGGCCATGAGGAAGATTCGTCGATTAGCCACGAGGGCCCATGCCAGTACAATTGGGAAGCTGCCAATTGAGAGGGTAAACAACCACGAGAGATGATATCAGCTGGATTATCCGCACTGGGAACATGCCTCCATTGACATCCAGAAGAAAGAGTTTGAATTTTGGAAACCCTGTTTGCGACAAAAGTTTGCCAATGAGAGGGGTTTTTGGCGATCCAAGAAAGGGCGATCATAGAATCGCTCCAGAGATAGATTTGCGAAAATTCGACCTTTAATACTTCCCGTAATTTCTTGACAAGTTCTGCAGCCATTAGTGCAGCGCACAGTTCGAGCCTAGGTAAAGTGATAGTTTTAAGAGGAGCGACCTTCGATTTGGCACAAACAAGGTTAGAAACTGGAGATCCATAGAGTGAATCGTGATAAACTAAATATGCACACCAACCATAAGCTTTTTCGGAACTGTCCGCGAACACATGAAGGAAAAAAGATGCATTAGAATGAGAGCTGATTAAATTCCTGGGAATTTCAATGAGGGAAAGATCCAGCAAATTGCTGCGAAACGAGAGCCAACGAATAAGAAAAGAAAGAGGGACAGCGTCATCCCATTCACATTTAAGTGACCACAGCTCTTGCATGAAGAGTTTGGCTATGACAATAACTGGGGCAAGAAATTGAAGCGGATCAAAATTTTTTGCAATTTCAGAGAGGATTTGTCTTTTTGTATTAGGAAGCTCTTCTGCGAGCGTAACTTTATAGATAAGAGTGTCAGTGCTAGTGCACCAATGAACTCCTAAAGTTTTTATAGATTCGGAGTTTCCACAAATTTCGACAGAAGAGGGATCTACGTCTTCGATGGGAAATTGGGCGAGAAACTCAGGGGAGTTGGAGTTCCACTTATGAAGTGGGAAACCTCCATTCCTTAGTAATGCTTGAAGTTCTAAAGACACAAAAGAAGCTTCTTCCAAAGTAGAGAAGGACTGCAAGTAATCGTCAACATAGAATGACGTAGTTAGTGCTTCAGAGGCTTTGGGGTTAAATAAATGACCATCTTGTAAGGCAAGCAAGTGTAGGGATCGTATAGCAAGGAAAGCAGAGGGTTTTAAGCCATAGGTAACCGTTTTCAAGCGAAATACCTTAATGGGCTTATTGATTTCATCACGCCACAAGATTCTTTGAAGATCTCGTTGTTCTGGTTGAATTAACACTTGACGGTACATCTGTTTTATATCGGCTATGACAGCTATGGGAAATAATCGAAAGTTTAAAAGTATAGCAGATAAATCTGATTGAATAGCAGGACCAGAATAAAGAGTGTCATTAAGGCTGTTGCCGTTAACGTCGGGTGATGAACCATTGAAAACAACTCGGATTTTATCTTTTACAAAAGGGTTTTTCCACACAGGATGATGATTTAAATAAACCGTTTCGATTGGGGGGTGCAATTCATCATCGGATTTGTTAACAACCTCCATATGATCTAAGCTTTCATACTCATCCATAAACTCAGTGTACTGCTTTTTGAAGAGGGGTTCCTTTTTGAATTTGCTCTCGATAGCAAAGAGAGCTTTTCGAGCTTTAGGCTGAGAGTTAATAAGTTTGGGGGGATTGTGTAATCTTGGCATTTGAACAACGAACCGGCCATCAGAAGAACGAGTGGTCGTGTTCAAAAAAAGTTGCTCACAGAATTCATTTTCTGAAGAAGTTACATTAGGAGAATCAACATTTTCAAGCCTCCAAAACTGTTCCAGATCAGTATTGGAGAAGTAACATTGCGATGCAGGTTGGGGTGAATAATGGGGAAGTTGCCCTGTGACAATCCATCCAAAATTAGTGTCTCAAGCGACCACGTTTGAGGATAGCTTGCGAACCTGTTTCCGAAGGCAGTTCCAAAAGACATTGGCACTAAAGAGTATGTCAATGGGATTTTGTGTGTTAAACGAAGGATCGGCTAACCTTAAATGCGAGGGAATGTTTAACCCCGAAATATCAACCGAGTGACTAGGAGTGTCTTCTCCAATGCTATTGAGAATTAGACAATTAAGTTTAAGAAAGTTGTTTCTATGACAAGTATCTCTTATGGTTAGTTTTGAGAATTGTAAAGCTTGCGATTTTGAGCTGTTGATGCCTGACACATTGATAGCAGTAGGCGATGACGAAAGACCTAGTTTTTTAATCAACGATTGCGAAACAAAGTTGTGCGTTGAAGCGGAATCGAGAAGACCACGGGTTTTGAACCAATTTCCAAATCTATCTTGGATTTCAAATTGTACAGTGGTCAACAGGGTTTGCGCACTGTGAAAAGTGTCGGCGTTGGAAATGCAGGAAGAAGCATTAGTTTGTTCGGAGCGGCTCTGCAAGGAGCTTAAAGAGGCAGGTGCTGATGACCTCGATTTATCGTGAACGTGCAATAAAGAATGATGCGGTTTTTTGCAATGAAAACAGAGATTTGATGACGTACAGTTCGAAGAAGAATGCTTAGGTGACAAGCAATTGAAACAATGTTTGCTATTCAAGACAAACTTTCTTCGATCTTCGACAGACAATTCTTTAAAGGATTTGCACAAATGCAATGTGTGAAGCTTTTTACAGAGCGTGCATTTTAACGATTTGTTAAGCGGCCTGATATCTTCTCTTGAATGATTGAAAGAAGAACGGGTTTGTTTGTTTTCGACAAATGGGGGCTGATGTCCCTTTGAAGAAGCAAGTTTTTTTTCAAAAATTTGACACTGAGGATTCGTTTCGACTTTTTCGCACTGAAATGCGAGTGCTGTAAGGAATTGACATCGACTGTTGAGAAACGAGATAAGGTGTTCGAAGGAAAATTCTTCCTTGCGAGCGAGTTCGATCTCCCAGGCCTTCAGTGTCAAAAAATCGAATCTTGATGTAGCTAGGTGAATAAGTATGGTGTCCCATGTTTGGACAGGCTGTTTTAGCTGGTATAACGCTCTGACATTTAACTGCATAGAATCTAAGAGGTCTCTTAAAGATGTGACGTCATTAGGTTTTACGGCAGGTAAGTTGAAGAGACAGCGGATGTGTCGAGCGACACCCAAACGTAAATTGCCATATCTCTCTTTAAGGAGATTAAAGGCGATGTGGTAGTTGTCTGCGCTTAAAGGCAGTGACTCCACCAAGGTCAAGGCCTCAGATTCCAAAGACGTACGGAGGAAATAAAATTTATGTATGTCTGGGATCTCGATATTTTCATGAATTAGGGAGCAGTAAAGTTCGTAAAAAGAATACCATTCACCTTCCTTGCCTGAGAAGTGCGGTAGGCTTATCTTGGGAAGTAACGGTTTCGGTTTGTTCTCGTGAACTGAAGTGGGTGCTAACTGGGCCGGATTGATGACCCTAGTGTCCGGTTCTGAGATATTGCGGATCAGTTGGTGGGCCTTTGCAATTCCTTCAAAGTACAAGGGTTCGACCTCGTCCCGATCCGATTGCAGGTCTGGACAAGCGGATTCAATCTCGGTTTGAATTTGGTCATAATAATCATAAGACCGTTCGTACAACTTAAGACGATGTGTTAAGATATCTAAATCACACTCGGCGGGATCTAATTTGTTGATAAAATTTCGGAATCTAGTGAGTTGCCCTTTATAGGAAGAACGTCTAGCAATGAGAGTTTCATCTTTTTCAGCAGGAGCCATGACAAAAAGAATAAATTGAAATACAACTCACGAAACTGTAGAACCTTGGAGATGCTGTCAAGTTTGCAGCAGAGAATGGGTCGAAAGAACAGGACACACCAAAGGAGACAGGAGCGGCCTCCTTCCCGTTCACAGGCTTTGCACGAAGTAGGTATAGCTGAAAAATCCAAAGCAGATGTTAATACTTTGCCAAGTATTGTCAAATGACACTTGACAAACAATGGACATAAAAAATGGACTCTCCCGGGTTTCGGCACCAATTTTTGGGTAGATTATAGGCTAGGGAATAACCCACCCACCAAGGGAAGATGATTAAGAGAAGGAAGTAGATTTGGGATTGGAAAAGAAGGATAGAAGAATAGGAGGAGAGTCCCACAAAAGTTATTAATTTGACTTTTAATCCATTTAGAAGCGGTTGCCACCGCAAATATGTGCTCGGATACCTAAAGTGGGTACGAGCTTGGTCGAAGCTGACGGGAACCGCAGCTGAGACTTGGGCAGTTTGCCAGAGAGAGGCTTTAGTGTGTTTCCTTCCAAGCTCGAATAAAAGTACTATAGGGAAGGGTGATGGTCTGGCCAGACAGATAGTAAAAGCTTTATTGTATGTGAACGAGGGCATAAACCTAGGAAGAGCTAGGAAAGCCAGGATCCTGCCTAACTGTATTATCAAAGAAATGATGAATCCAAAAACAAATATTTAATTTATTTAACAGTTCAGGATTAATTAATCTTTTTAACAAATAAATATTTTTTAATCTTGTTAGCAATTTGAGGTCGCAGACCTCCGACAACATTAAACGGTTGCTCCAGGCAATTGACAATTTACAAGGTTTCAAACCTTACATGTTTCTAAAATTATTATAAGATTTAAACAAATGAGCAATAAAATAATTAAAGCTTGAACGTGAATTGAAGTACAAAAAGTGCACCTTAAGAAATTCTGGAGAGAATGTTCTAGAGAAAGTGACAACTTTGAAAATAACAATAATAACAACGTGAAAAATAAAATAGAAGTTCCTACAACTTCTTATATTTATACAGAATTAATATATGAGAATTATACAAAAAGGGCAGGTCACTTACGGTGAAACCTGGAGAAAGTGAAAAGGAAGTTTCTAGACTTCCTATGTTTAATTAGGAATCACGAGAAAAATGGGGCAGTTTCCATTTCGTGAAACCTGAACATGACTCGCTCAAGAGTTTAGAGAATTGTTTTCCCTGATTTTGAAGGGAGGAACAATTTAAGTTTGAAACGTGTGTTAGACACGTATCACAAAGATTATACAGAGATACTTAATGATAAACCAACAAAAATGGAAGGGCACTTCTTGGAATGACACCTTATTGGAATAGACCTAGATTAAAAGTTTATTGCAGATTGTTAGTTAGAGGTTTAGGAAAGAGAAATGGGAGTTGAGGAAAATGTTCATGGCCTTATTTGAATATAAGCGGACGATCGCGACGCGGTAGAAAAGTTGAGCAAGCACTGGTTTTCACTATAGTTCATTGACACATATAAAATGTTCACTGTGGAGACACAAAGTTTGTGGAAAAGAAAGTTATTGCAATTCTAGGAAGAACTGATTGCACTATATAGGTGAGAGTCTATTTCTTGAAACAGTTGTGATTTACAATTAAATGCGCCATAGAATGTTCCAGCGGTGGACGAAAATTCACTATTGTAGTAATTTAGTTTTAAACAGAATTCTCCCAAGTACGTGAGAAATACATGACGGCAGGACTCGTAGATTGAGTACCGAATCTGGAAAGTTCCAGAACAATCCCAGTAGTAAAATGGGGCTAATGTAAATCCAGCGGAGGAACTTGCTTTGTAAATTACAGACAGTGGGTATTAGATAATATCCCACGTAGTGAGAAGATTTCTCATTTGGCAAGCATAAGAAATGCTGCTTTCACTAAGATTAGCTTGATTAAACAAAAGCTCAACATGGAAAATCCCGCGGAGGATGATTTTGCCCCAAAATAAGTAATTTCACACTGCCTATAAAAGATAGTTAAAAGCATGTGGTGGGTAAAATCATGAAGATGAAGTTAAAACTTGAAGCAGGTACTTATCTTTGTTGCATGGCGAAGGTGAAGTTCCTCACTGATGCTTAAAGTTCCAACATGGCGTGGAATTTAAAAAATGCCTCGTTAGGTCAGGAGGCTGGCTCTGGTTGAGCCTTAACTGATTACTACGACTGCCGACTAAGAAGTGAGAGCAGCTCAACGAAGCACGGAAGGTCCTAGGAAGGGGAAAGAGTGGGGGTAGGAAACAAAAGGTATACATATCAGCATAACCAACTTGGCAAAAAATAATTTTCTTCTTGATGGATGGTCTTCTAAGAGTTGATAGTAGGCGATATTAGCGCAGCATGGTGAGTGAAACAGTAGACGTAGTCCTCTTGCTCAAGGAGAAAATAGCTGACGATGGTAACGAGATCTGGTAGCCAAATGGATAAGTAAGTCCTCTTGCACGATGAGGAATTGAGTAGCTTCAGAGGTTTGCTACTAGATGACGCTAGGTGGATCACAGAAGTTATATATCTGAAACATACTTATGAAGACATAAGAGATATACCCAACAAGGAGAAAACAGATGATCACTGTTGGTGTTTGGCAAAGAGGAAGGAAGAAATGAACATGCAAGGAGCAATAGACATTATATCTCTCGTACCGTGTATTCAAAGAATACACCAGAGGGGTCATGACCCCCGTGACTCCCCCCCCCCCCCCCCTTTGAATCCGCGCCTGAATATGTTATATTAATGGAGGAGCTCGACAGAATGCATACCAGGCGCATCGCCTGTACCAAGAACTCTATCCGGTTAGACAACGACCGACAGGCATGGTATTTCGGAGTGTGGAAAGACGCCTGGGAGATACTGGATCCCTGGGAAAAACACGGCCTGTTTGAGATCATCGCGTGACGTCTGCTCACAATGAAGAGGTTGTGTTTGACGCTATCCGGCGTCACCCTCATACTACCACATGGGCCATTGCACTGGAGACGAACATCAGCCGAGTGTCTGTTATGCGGATAATGCACACCCACTGGTCTCACCCGTACCATCTGCACTTACACCTGGAGATACATGGTCATGATTTCGAAGCACGGATGGCGTTCTGTGGAAACTGATCCGGCTTTTCTAGCGACCATCTTATTTACGGACGAAGCACGATTCCACAACAATGGAACCGTTTATCGTCATAATATGCATTACTGGAGTGTGGGTAATCCCCATTGGGTGCGACAGACATCCTTTTAGGTACACCCCCGTGTGGGTTGCGGGTTAGAATACACACACGGTATGCTCTGCTTGTCGTAGGAGGACACTAATAGGGCCGACAAGACAGACTGACATGACTGACTTTGATTTTGAAGACTCCCTGTTAATGGGAAGAGAAAATACATCTACGGTATCCCCTGCCTGTAAAAGGTCTTTTCCGACTTCCGGTCCCATTTTTGGTTTGACCCTTAGAAATAAACGTCATGCTGCCTGCGGAAGGGCCACCAACTTGGCCATCTGGCCAGAAAGCCTGGACGGTATTCCCCATCCCGTCAGGTGGGTGCGCCATGTACCCTTGCAGTGGTATCCGCCTCACAACGGAAGTCCCTGCACGGCCGAATAATTTCGCCAAACATATCACTGTGCATGCCGAGGGAGAAGTGCCTTTTCAAGGCACTGGGACCCCGGGCAATACCTGCTATGCCAGGTAGGTATTGCCTTGGCTGGGTGGCGCCCACAGTGATGACCCTCATTCGGAGTAGGTTGTATTCGGGGAGGGTGATTTCGGGATGACGCGAAAGCGGCCCAATAAATCATCAGAGGGTGTCCCCCTTAAATAGCCGTCTCTTGAGTGTCAGATCAGGGATAAAACGTTCAATGCACGTTTCCCTGTTGACAAGTCACATCGCTACCTGGTAGCTATCAGGACAGACGGGGATTATTTCAAAGTGGTGAAATCAATGATCTTTTCCGAGGAATTCGAGGGGAAATTTGGAGATCTAAACGGGATTTCCAAGCGCCGGAACGGACAGCTCCTACTGCATACAATTAGCCGACAGCAAACCGAAACGTTGCTGGAATGCACGCATTTCAGCGAAATTCCCGTTAAGGTCTCAAAACACGAAACGCTGAATGAGGTCCGTGGAGTTATTTTCCATCGTAAATTCATTTTGAATAGCGATGCGGAATTGTTGCGGAATCTGGGGAAGATAGGCGTCACCAAGATTGGGCGCATCACCCGAAAGATTGGAGAGAACAGCGTCGATACCGGCGCTTTTATTCTCCATTTTGAGGGTGATGTTTTACCTAAGCAGATGTAGGTCACATCGAACCACTGCGATGTTCGACCGTACATCCCTCCACCTATGTGATGTTATCAATGCCAGAAATTCGGGCATGTTTCTGCCAGGTGCACTGCCAAGGCCGTGTGTAGAGAGTGTGACAAGGGGACACATGAGGGTGAGAGGTGTACGCCTCCCCCGATTTGTCCTATACCAGACCCAAAACAACTGTGAACATGGGCTCGCCCATTAGCGTGCTTCCAGCGGAGCGCTGTTGCCACAGTGAGACTGGCACAGATGACACAGCTCTACGCTCGCAGTATACACACGACCTTCCCCCAGAACACAAGGCGCTCCGAATGCAAGCGCATGTACGAGCTGGGAGACCTGATTCTACGAATATCATCCTCACAACGGATTGCACACAATGTGATATGAGGCAGACATAAGATGCCACACAAACGTTATTCGTGAAAGTGACCACCAGCGACCAGCATTCTTGGCTGTCGCACAGGAGGTTCAGGTTCGATTGCCGGCTCTGCCAAGCTATTTAATTTTAGTCTGAGGGCTAGAACAGGGTTCGCTCAATCTCGTGAGGCAAAGCTGGGAAGATGTAGGTAAAATTCCTACCTCAGTCATCCTGAAAGTGGTTTATCATTTATACACCGGGCAAATGCCGGGATGGTTCCTAACTTAAGGACACGGCCGCCTCCTTCCCAATCCGCACCAGAATAATAATAATACACACACTCTAATACAGACACCACAGTAACCCAGATTTTCAGACAAGTACACGGGGCTAAAGTACCAATATGTCCAAGCCCCTCAAATGAAACAACAATTACAACGTTATTATATCACATGACGTAATCTACACCCCAAGCCATTCTGAGTAACATTGCTTGGTAGCCCTTTATAAGGTAATAGAAACAGAGAATACAATTTTTGGGATCAGTTTTTGTTTATTGGAGACCACCTTGTGGTGTACTGGCTAGCACATTGCTGTCCATTCTTGGCTGTCACCGCGGAGTCCCGGGTACGATTCCCAACAAATGTAATTCTGGTCTGAGGGCTGGAACACGGTACACTCAGCCTCGTGATGCAAACCTAGGAATATGTGGGTTGGATTCCTACCTTAGCCATCCTGGAAGTGGTTCATCTATGGATTCGCACTTCTACTCCAGGCAAATGCCGGGATGGTACCTAACGTAAGGCCACGGCCGCTTCCTACGCAAATCCTTCCTCAATTACAAATATACACACTAGTAGAGACATCACAGTGTCACAGGTTATCAGATAAATTCCACACACACCCAAATACACGGGGCTGCATGACCACGATGTCACAAAGCCCCTACAACAATAATAATCAACAACAACAACAACAACTCTTGCTGTCACCCATGATGTCCAGATTCGATTCACGGCTCAATCAAGACATTTAGTTCTGGTCTTAGGGTTAGAACCGGGTACTCTATGCCTCGTGAGGTAAGACTGTGAAGAGGTGAGTTTTATTCGACTCAATTTTAAAAAAGAAAACATATTTGCCGACAACACAACAACACAGGTCCCCCCGCCGGTACTGCCACCTTGAAGAAGGCAATTTGTCATTGCCGGGTGTTTTGGGGGCTTGCGAGCTGAAATGATCTGCAGAGCTATGCCAGCGGGAGCTTAAGCTCCTGGTAGGGTCACCCAAGCTGGACAGGTCTAAAGTGATGAGCCAGACTAAGAGCGGTACCCTGGTCCTCCAGGTTGGGGGTTGGGCGTGGGGCTAACAACCCCACACTGTAAAACCTCAAAAGTTACGAAACTCTCAACGAAGCCTCGGAATTTGGACGGAATTAACGATGATGAACCTGGAAAATGTTTAAGGACAAGGAAAAAGGATATGACTTTGACAATGGCAACATGGAACGTACGAACAATGTTGCAGATAGGAAAAATGGCAGAAGTAGCTGAGGAAGTTTTGAAGTATGGAATGGATATAGTAGATATACAGGAAGTGAGATGGAGGGGAAACGGTAGGATAGACAAGAAGGACTATACAATGTTATATAGTGGTCCTGAAGTAAGAACTGGTCAGTGTGGAACAGGCTTTATCATTAGTTCAAAGATAAAAAGAAGTCTTCTTGGATTTGTGCCGCTAGGAGATAGAATATGTAAAATGAGACTAAAGGGACGATTCAGGAATCTGACACTTATATCAGCGTATGCACCTACGGAAGACGATAGTGAAGAGAAGAAAAATGCATTCTATGACCAGTTGGAAAAGGAATGTAGTATGATACCAAAATATGATGTGATAATACTTCTTGGGGACTTCAATGCCAAAATAGGTAGAGAGGACTTCTTGCAGTATGTAGCAGGGAAACATTCTTTACATACTAATACTAGTGAAAATGGGAAGCTTCTATGCCAATTTGCAGAAAGTAATAGAATGGTAATCAAAAGTACTTGTTTTAAACATAAGGACATACACAAAGGAACCTGGGAAATGTCAGGCACCGGAGTGGTAAACCAAATTGACCATGTCTTGATTTCAAGAAGACATGCATCTTCAATGATTGACGTCAGATCTGCAAGGGGCCCCAACTGTGATTCGGATCATTTTTTGGTGAAAGCTCTGTTTAGAGAACGAATTGCGAATGTAGAATGTGACAGAGGAATTACGAGGATACAGTGGGACGTGGAAAAGTTTCAGCAAACACAAATTGTTAAGCAATATGAGGGCACACTGAACAAGAAGTTGGAAGAGAGACTAAAGAATATGAATGAGGATGACACTGTCGAGAGGAGATGGACTGGAATAAAGAAAGCATTGGAAGAGACTGTGAAGGAAACTATTGGGGAGAAGAAGAGGAGCAGGAATGAAGAATGGTTTGATGATGAATGTAGGAAATATATAGAGCAGAAGAATGCAGACAGATTGACTATGATTCAAAGAGAGACAAGATGGAATTGTGAAAGATATAAAGAAAGTAGAAGAACAGCAAATAGAGTTCTGAAAAGGAAGAAGAGAATGTATCTAAGAAGACAAATGGAAAGAATTGAAGAATTGAACAGCCAGAATGAAAGTAAGAAATTGTACCAAGCAACGAAACGAATGACAAAGGAATTTCAACCACGGGAGAACTCGTGTAAGGATAAAGATGGAAAAGTGATTGGAGAGGAAGTGAAAGTTCTTGAAAGATGGGCGGAGCACTTTAAAGATACGTTAAATATAGAACGTAAGGACGAGATGAATGAGAGACAGGTCTACATGAATGTAGAGCCACAGGTCACTAAACCATCCATAGATGAAGTTATGGAGGCAGTGAAGCGTCAACGAAATGGAAGAGCACCAGGAGAGGATCAGATCGTAGCGGAGGTAATAAAGAATGGAGGACAAGGGATACTTAGGAACCTACATGAACTGATTGGGGAGATATGGGAAAGAGAGATAATGCCTCAGGATTGGAAGGTTGGCCTTATCTGCCCCACCTTCAAGAAAGGTGATAAGTTACAATGTGGAAATTATAGAGGGATAACATTACTAAGTGGTGTATATAAGATATTCTCAAGTATATTGCAAAGGAGACTGAGCGACTACGCTGAAGAATTACTGGATGAGAACCAGTGTGGATTCCGGCCAGGAAGGGGAACTACTGACCAAATATTTGTTATGAGACAATCTATGGAGAAATGCTATGAATATGGTGTTGATCTGCATTTGCTATTCATTGATTTCCAACAGGCATTTGATAGCATTGATAGAACGAAGATGTTGGACGCCCTAGAAGCATGTGGAGTGCCAAAGAAGTTGATCAGTCTAGTAGCAATGACAATGGAAGGATCGCAGGCCAAGGTTTATGTAGGAGGCAAAACTAGCAGGAATTTTGAGGTGAATACCGGAGTGAGGCAAGGAGATTCATTGTCTGCAGTGTTATTCAACTTGACACTGAATGAAGTTATGAAAGAACTGGGATTGGGAGGGACGATAATAAACAAGTCAAAGCAAGCGTATGCATATGCGGATGACATTGTGTTAATGGCACGGAACTGGGAATCTCTTAAAGAAATGTTCAAGATTCTGGAGGAGAAGAGTGGAAAGATGGGAATGAGAATTAATGAAAGGAAAACGAAATATATGAAAATGTCAGAGGGAAAAGATAGAAGAGAAAGAGAAAATGTAGAAATTGGTCAGTATAAGTTTGAGAATGTAAAATGCTTCAGTTACCTTGGTACTAAACTAAATTGTGAGAATTCAGTATCCGAGGAGATTCATAAATGGATCATGAATGGAAACAGGGCTTACTATGCTAACACTAAGCTCTTAAAATCAAAACTGTTAAGTAGGAACTTGAAAGTTAAACTCTACAAGACCCTTATTAGACCAGTGGTGACCTATGGATCTGAGAAGTGGACAATGTCAACAAATGATGAGAATGATCTCAAAATTTTTGAAAGGAAAGTTTCAAGAAGGATATATGGCCCGGTAAAGGAGGATGAAGGGTGGCGAATCAGAACAAACAAAGAAATTGAAGAGATAATCAAAGGTGAAGATATTGTGAAATTTATTAAGTCCCGACGTCTGGATTGGCTTGGTCATGTAGAGAGGATGAATGAAGAAAGAACACCAAGGAAGATATTACATGGAACTATGGAAGGGAAGAGGAGACGTGGACGACCGCGCAAAAGATGGCTACAAGACTTAGGAGAAGACCTGAGAACTATGAGGGTTGGAAGATGGTGGGAGAAAACTCATAGAAGGGACGAATGGCGAGGAATCGTGAGAGAGGCCAAAGCCTACCCCAGGCTGTAGCGCCGAGGAAGAAGAAAGAAGAAGAAGAAGAAGAGAACAACACAGGTTATCAGATATTGTGTTTTCACGTACTTCTCTATTCGAAAGATTCTTTAAAAGGCCGTATACCCTGAAAAATATTGTTCTTGCCTCGCTGTTCGACTGCCACTCGGCTTGCTACGGAACATTGTTATGAGTTCAAAACTTCAGCTCACAGCACTAACTTCTATAAGCTCCACTACTGAATTGATACAGCCATGCTGTCACTATTAGTTATCTTCCCCAGCGAAACTAAATATTTCAACACCTAACCATTCTTCGCTCTAATTATCCCTTCAGTTCAAGAGCAGATGATATCTCCCGAACGGCTGGTCGTATCGTCATGGGGTTTGCATAGTCAGCTTCAGAATGTTTAGCTCTGTAACATAGGTTCATCTAAATAATTGGATAATTAATGATTTTCGTGCGCGGAGAGAATAGGGATTTCGTACGGCACAGCGAGCCCAGATTGCGTAGTTAACTAGGCAACGCCGCGCTATGCAATTGGCTGGCGCGGGTGAGCGCGTGAATCTGGCTCCTCCCTCATGTTCACAGTTATTTTGGGCCTGGTATAACTGCCAAGGAAGCACTCTCCACGATCGAAGCAGTGCCCTGAGTTCTGTAAAGAAGCCACAATCCAAGAAATCAGAACATTGCATCGGCTTTCATATCACCATGCTCGCAAGAGGTACCGTGATATTAATGCCCCCGAATTTTGGGTGACGTTTGTGGCCACAGCGACGCCCTCATTCACCCCTGCTGTCACAGTTCCCAGTGTAGTACCCTCGACTTCCGGTAGTTCAACAGATTTGAAATCACCCCTCGCTGTACCAGCGAAAATTGTCTGCCCGAAGGAGGTCCCACAACCTTCTTCGGGCAAGGAAAAGAAGGCGACAGTTATATCATCTAAACCGGCGAAATCGGAGAAGTCCTCTTCTTCTTCTTCGAACCGGTCGGCTAACATGTCTTCCTCAGTTAACAGGGGAAAGAAGAGTTTGCCGACCAGGGCTGGTCCTTCTTCCAGTCCACCCGATATGACAAAAGTAGTAGTGGAGATGAGAGAGAAGGTTCGTCGCCATCTCTCTCGCCCTCCTCCTGACGGAGTGGCTACTGTCTCTGCTGGCCTTCCCTCTCCCACGACCATCAAGGGAGGGAAGCCGGCTGAAGCCAAACTCGTCCGTATGGAGGAACTCCCCTACAAATAGGAAAATACATCAGCGGAGGAGAGAGGAACGGTTCAGCGCCGTTTCTCTTCCTCTCCTAGAGACAGGGCTGCTCAGGTATCTGCTGGCCATTCCCCTCCCACCACCACCAGTGGAGCGGTGTCAGCAGGAGCGGTCATGTTTTGTAAGGAACTGGCGTCTGTGGGGAAGCGACCATCTACTTCCCCAAATAGACGTCAGCGCCGATCAAGAAAGAAATATCTTCGGGACATGTCGGGGACAGACACCCAGTCTTCGGACCGGGAGAAAGTCCCTCGACACCGCTTTCGTTCTTCCCCAAGAGCGAGACTCGTGAAGTCCGACGAGGACCGCGCGCCATCCAGGGGACTGCCCGCTCCATTTTCTTCGTCTTCGGACCGAGATGTGGAGATTGAGGTGCGCTCTCCTGCCCCATCATATCCAACTAGAGATGAGGAATGGTGGCATACGGTCAAGCGTAAGTAGAAGACCCACTTCTACTTACAAGGGAACTGTAATAGCTATTCTGGTCATCTCAATGAGTTACGTCAATTAATATCTTCGTTTTCGGCAACCATTGTCTGTATTCAGGAATCCAGGTTTCGTCCTGGACGTGAGACAATAATGCGTTACTTCAACCTCTTCTCTGAAGACCCGGTGGATGGAGCTGTGGCCGTCGGTGGCGTCTGCATTCTCGTCCACTCTAGCCTCTTTAGTGAAGAGGTGCCGTTGCGTACTCAGCTAGAGGCAGTTGCAGTTCGTACTTCGTCGCCAGTAATGGCAACAGTATGTAACGTGTACATTCCACCTGATTCTCAACTGGATTGAAACCAGCTGGTGGATCTAGTCTCTCAGCTCCCCCCCCCCCTCCTTTTCTCCTTCTGGGATATGTTAATGCCCACAACACCATCTAGGGCTCCGCTACCACTAGTGATGGAGGGAGAGTTTTTGAGAGACTGATCAGGTGGCTGGAGCTGTATTTGTTAAACACAGGGGAACCTGCGCACTTCTCTATTGCACACGGCACTTATTCAAATGTCGATATCACCTTGTGCTGTCGTGCGCTGGTTCCCCTGCTACAGTGGGGTGTACATGACGACCTTTGTATTAGTGACCATTTCCCGATTATCGTTACTCTTCCGAACCAGAGGGCCATCGAATTACCAAGTCGATGGCTTCTCCGTCGGGCTGATTGGACAACTTTCACAGCACGTGCTGATTTTGCCGAAGATACCTTTGAGAGTGTCTATGATCATACCATTCACATAACGCATGGTATTTCGGCTGCTGCTGAGGAAACAATACCTTCCTCATCCGGCAACTCCCACCGAAAACTTGCCCCTTGGTGGACAGACGAGATTGCAGCAGCCTTTAAAGATCATCGACGTGCTTTCAAATGCTATCGGAGGCAAAACCCTATGGCCAACCTTATCACCTTCAAAAGGATGCGTGCTAGAGCCCGATATCTGATTCGGGAGACTAATAAAACGACGTGGGAAAAGTATGTGTTGTTTATGACGACACATACTCCTTCATCTCAAGTGTGGACTAAGCTTCGTCGGATCTCCGGACTCCCGATATCATTGATGGCACACGGAGTCTCCATCATCGGAGACATCATCACGGACCAACTCGCCATTGTCAACCGTATTGGATCGCACTTCAATGATGTATCCTGTTCTGGGAGTTACGATCCTACGTTTCTGACTCTGAAGCGGGTGGCGGAGGCTCACCCCTTGTCCTCTGCCACTGCTGCTTTGGAGTCCTACAATGTACCATTCTCTGAAAGGGAACTGCGCAGTGCGCTTTCACTGTGTAGGGATACGTCTCCCGGACCGGATAGCATGCAGAATCAAATGTTAAAACATCTGTGCGAATCCAGTATAAAGCAATTGTTGGTCCTCTTCAATCGTATATGGATTGATGGGCAGTTTCCAACTCAATGGCGAGAGTGGATCATGACACCGGTTCCCAAGGCTGGAAAGGATCCCAAACTTGTCAGCAGCTACAGGCCTCTCAAATGCCCTATGTAAGCTGCGAGAGAAGATGGTGAACCATCGACTGGTGTGGTTCCTGGAAGAGAGAGGCTTACTGTCAGGGTACCAGTCTAGATTTCGCTCCCATATGTCCACCACCGTCTATCTGGTGCGACTTGTGAGCGCCATACAGGAGGCATTTCTCCGAATTACCTACGACACCATATGGCGCTACGAGATCCTTTCCACCCTTCATGAGTGGGGACTCCGTGGTAATCTACCGACTTTCATTACGAATTTCATGTAGTCCGACTCTTCCGTGTAAGGGTCGGTAGAACATATCGCAATATTATACCCAAGAAAACGAAGTTCCTCAGGGTTCTGTTCTGTCACCTTGTTCGAGGTTGTTATATCTTTTGGCCAAAGATGCTACATTAAGATTGTTATTTTTTTTCTCTATTATCTTTTTTCCACTGTTGTAAAATTAACTGTCATGGCATCCAGAAGTGTCAATAAATGGTTGTTTTGAATTGATATATTTTCTTTAAATATAAAAGAAGAAAGAATCTGCGATACGCCGGTGAGCGTAAAAGTAAAATAAGTGGCGACCAGTGATAGGATAAATATATCAATATATTTTAATTATGGAGACAACCCAACGTGAACTGGATTAAGTGATAAAGCTAAGTAAGGTAACACGGGCGGCGTTTTCGAGGCAGTTGAATAACCTCAAAGGTGAAATTGATGACGTCCAGATGACAGCTCATGAAAAGCGAAGGAAAGTTCAGGTTTCCCTTTCTTTACTTCGGAAGAAAAATGATGAGCTCCTGCAGCTGGATGGTAAGGTCGTAAGTCTAAAACTTGACGTCGGCCAAGAGGACTTGGACGACGAATGTAGACTTGCCGATGACTATCAACGTCAATTTCTTGATATAGAAGTATATTCTACCTTCAGGAGGCATCGCTCAAGACAACAGTGATTGTAGCAGTGTAGATCTTGTGAGTAAGAGAAAATTCAAACTACCTAAATTAGAACTAAGGAAATTCTATGGCGATGTAAAACAGTGGATACAGTTCAGGGGCCAGTTTGAAAAGATAGACAAGGATCCGGATATTGCACCGGAAGATAAGTTTCAATACTTAATGCAAGCTACAGTTAAAGGGTCTCGTGCTCGAGAAATTACTGAAAGTTTTCCACCTATTGGGGAAAATTATACGAAGTCAGTAGAATGTTTAAAGAGCAGGTTCGGTAGAGATGATCTGTTGGTTGAAGTTTACGTAAGAGAGTTGTTATCTTTAGTTCTTAAGAAATCTTCCACTCCCGGTGATGGCAATTCAATGTGTAGTCTTTATGACAACTTGGAATCGCACATACGGTCACTTGAAACCTTAGGTGTTACAACAGATAAGTGTGCATCTATGTTGTATACTTTAGTAGAGTCATGTTTGCCTGAGGAGTTTCTTAGGGCCTGGCAAAGAAGTTCCAATTTTGCACACACACGTGATTCGAAAGATAGGTTAGACAATCTCATGCTATTCATGAAAAGGGAAGTGGAAGCCGAGGAACGGATCAGCTTAGCAATTTCCGGTTTTGGAATCAAAGATAATAACAGGAGTAGAGACCAACCCAAATTGTCAGAGCACATTGCTACTGCAGCTGACTTGTTAAACACTAACCCAGTTGAGGAGAGGAGAGGGTACTGTATTTTTTGTGGAGGTCAATATGATGCCCTTAATTGCTTTAAAGCACACTAATTAGGTCTATCTGAGAAACAGAAGGTCCTAAAGGACAAGGGTGGGTGTTTTAAGTGCTTTAAGAAGGGACACTGTGTCAATAAATGTAAAGCCGTAGTACGGTGTATTATTTTTAGTAAGAGCCACCAAGTTCTGATGTGCCCTGATTTACCTCAGAATAAACAAAATATATCCCATAATAATGTCGAACACAGGCAATCCGGGGGGAAGAATGAACAAAAGACAAATTCGCTGAGTAATATTTCTAAATATCCTAAAGTTATTTTGCAAACTTTGGTTATAAAGATGAAAGGTATTGGCTCTTCCTTCTCTGTTAGAGCCTTAATTGACTCAGGACCCCAAAGATCCTATGTTAAGAAAGACATTGTTAAAAGATTAGGTTACACTCCAGTCAGAACTGAAACAATTAAACATGACCTTTTTGGGGGAGTGAAAACGAGTGTTAATGAACATTCATGTTACAAAGTAGAAATTGAAAGCCTGGATGGAAAATATCAATGTAATTTTGAAGTATTGGATCAGGTTTTAATATGTAATGGCATCCATTCGGTCAAGAAAGGACCTTGGTTGAATGAACTTGAGGAAGGGAATATCAGCCTAACAGATATTGGGGATGAGTCTTGGCCTGTGGACTTGCTGATTGGAGCGGATGTAGCGGACAAACTTCAGACAGGAAATATTAAAGTTCTATCTTCTGGTTTGGTTGCTGTGGAAACAAATTTAGGCTGGACTTTGATGGGGAAAGTTCCACAACAATCTTCTGTTAACTTGGCAGAAGAAGTTACAGCTCTGTTTGTTAATGAGATCAACGATCGCTGGAGCCTAGATACCATTGGAATCTCAGACTCAGCTGTTAAAATGTCCAAAAATGAAAGACAGCTTCAAATTAGAGATGATTTTCAAAGAGGTATTACTGTAAATGATGAGAGACGTTACGAAGTTTCATTGCTATGGAAAGAAGATAGCTTGGCTCTTCTTAGTAACAGGGAGCTAGCGCTCAAATGGTTAGAATCTACCACTAGAAAGCTTCAGTCTCAAAATCTTCTCATTTCATACGATGCAGTTCTAGCTGAGTGGGAAGAACTGGGAATTATTGAAGAAGTACCAGTCAAAGAAGTAGGGAATTATGGACACTACCTACCACATCGAACTGTTATTAAGGAGAATAGCACCACCAGAGTTCGTCCTGTATTTGACGTGTCAGCAAGAGGTAGAAATGCTCCTTCTCTCAATCATTGTTTAGAGTGTGGACCCAATCTGATTGAACTGATTCCTACCCTGTTACTAAAATTTCGGGAAGGGAGATTTGGGGTGAGAGCTGATGTAGAAATGGCTTTTCTACAAATAAGTGTTCGTCAAGAAGACAGAGATTTTCTTAGGTTCTTCTGGTGTGATCCAAATGACTGGAAGAATATAAAGATATTTCGGCATCGGAGGGTGGTATTTGGATTAAAATGTAGCACTTTCCTTTTAGGAGCAGTTCTTGATTACCATTTGGACAAGGCAATGGAAGGTTGTCAATATAGTAAAGGACAGATATCAAGACTTAAACAGAGCCTTTATGTGGACAATGTTGTAACCAGTGTTGATACTGAATCAGAACTGAAAGAATTCATTAATGAAACACGTGATATAATGCAGGAAGGAAAAGTTCGACCTCAGAGGTTGGCAGGCCAACAATGATGCTTTCATTCTTGTAGGACGGACAGCGGTGCTAGGTTTACGATGGGATTTGGAATCTGACAATTTATTGTTAAACTTGGAATGGTTACAGAACCATGAATTGGGAGTGATCACGAAAAGATCCATTCTGTCAGTTGCACAAAATATATTTGATCCGATTGGCATGGTTAGTCCAGTACTTCTAGTTCCTAAATTGTTATTACAAAATATATGGCTAAGTGGTATATCTTGAGATGAAGAGGTTACTACTGATATTAAGGACCAATTTGTAACCTGGTATTTAAGCCTTTTTCTCCTGAAAGAGATGAGAATTCCACGCTGGTTTCATTATTCCAAGAACCACAAGGATGTCAGTCTACATATTTTGTGTGATGCTAGTGCACAGGCCTACGCTGCAGTAGTCTTCATACGACTACAAATTGACGGTGAGAGTAAGGTACACCTTCTTGCAGCCAGAGCAAGAGTAGCCCCATTAAACACAGTCATCATTCCCCGACTGGAACTAATTGCTGCAACAGTGGGACCTAGATTAGATAATTCAGTGCTAGAAGGACTAAACTACCAAGATGTCAAGTTGAATTTTTAGACTGATTCGACAACGGTTTTAGCATGGATTCTATAGGAAGAAACATGGACTGTGTTTGTCAACAACCGTGTTAAAGAAATCCATCGATTGACTTTACCAGAAATGTGGAGATATGTTCCTGGCCATTTGAATCCTGCAGATCTTCCTTCAAGAGTTGTCTGGCAGAAAAATTGTTAGCACTTCAATGGTGGGAGGGGCCAGAGTTTTTACGAAAGGACCGGCCAGAGTGGCCTGGTGAATTTCCACCAGCAGAGGCAGAGCTGATTTTGCAAGAAAAGAGAAAATCAACTCAAATAATGAGTTACTTTGTAGATACTTCATGTAGCACCCCAAAACATGTAAATAATGATCAGTGCAGGTACCACGATTGGTATTACTTATATTTTTCAAGCTATGGAAAAATAATTCGGTTGGTTGCTTGGATAAAGAGGTTTATCCAAAATACGCGAAGAGCAAACCTTACAAGAGCTCGTGGAGAATTATCATGTGAGGAGATAATGTCAGCAGAAAAAATAGTCGCAAGATTGGTACAGGAAGAGCCTTTCTCTTCAAAAAATGACAAAAGTCTCATTAGCCTGAATGTGTTTAGGGATGAGAAGGGATGTCAAGAGTAACCACTAAAAGTGGTAGAGCTGTAAATACACCAAAGAGATTAGATTTATGATTACTGTATTTTGAGGTAATTATAGTTATTTATGTATGGTTGAGTTGTTCTTCCACCAACTCAAGGTTGGAGTATGTCATATCTTTTGGCCAAAGACGCTACATTAAGATTGTCATTTTTTTCTTTATTATCTTTTTTCCACTGTTGTAAAATTAACTGTCATGGCATCCAGAAGTGTCAATGGTTGTTTTGAATTGATATATTTTCCTTAAATATAAAAGAAGAAAGAATCTGCGATACGCCGATGAGCGTAAAAGTAAAAGAGGTTGCCATAAACGGCATTGTTACCGCCACCGGGCCCACGATAGTTCCATCGCTGTATGTAGCCGATTTAGCTCTGCTTTACAGCTCTGGAAGTATGTCAATCGTGGAACGGCAATTGCAGATAGCTATTAACCGGGTCGACAGGTGGGCTCACGACCGGTTTTCATCAGCGAAATCCTCCGTCGTCCATTTTTGTCCCCTCCGAAGGCTACACTTACACCCTGAACTACATCTCAGGTATGCTGCGTTGCCGTTGGTTGACGCTTATCGCTTCTTGGGGCTCCATTTTGACAGCAAATTAACGTGGCAGCCCCATATACGACAACTAAGAACGACGTGTCTCAGGAAACTGAACATGCTCAAGTTTCTTAGTAGCACTACGTGGGTGGCTGACGGAGCGGTGCTGCTACGGTTCTACCAAGCCCTCGTCGTGTCCCGGCTAGACTATGGTTCTGCGGCTTACGGTTCAGAAAGACCGGCAACCTTGAAAATGCTGGACAGTATCCACCATAGTGGCGTTAGGCTGGCTACTGGTGCCTTCCGGACCAGACCGATACCCAGCCAACTCGTCGAATCGGGTGTTCCACCTCTAAATTATCGACGCCATCTTATGCTTTTGGCATATACTACTAATGTGCGTCAGTACCCAATACGACCAGAGGTACGCCAGCCAGCCTCGAACCACTCGGCCTGTTGGTATTAGACTCGATAGCTCGTGTACTGAAATAGGAGTGGCTGTGGGCCCTAGCCTACTATTCACATTTTGCAAAAATGAGGAAAAAGTAGACTTATGAGATCGATCCGGGAAAATGTGTGTCTGTCTGTCTGTCTGTCTGTCTGGCTGTGTTTGTGTCCCCCCCTATCAACTCCTAAACGGCTGCAGCAATCAAAACCAAATTTAGTATGAGTAAAGATGTGCACCGGAATATCTCACGTCCATATTTGAAAATGATGTCAGTGCTACCAACTGCTGAAAAACGCACTAGAAATTTGAGCTCCATGTTGGATATCTTGCAAGGTATGCATGGGAGCTATTCCAAAATTGGCACACATGTAGATAATACTATTTCAGTTTAATATCCAGGAGGCCATACATGACAATGTTGCCAACATAATTTTAAGCCTTCTGATAGGTCCAATGTTTAAATGCATATAACTTCTACACTATCAATGGGATTTCAACCACATTTTGTATGTAAAATGTGTACGTAAACAGATATGACTGAGCGTATTCTTAAGAGCCGCCAAGGCTGCCAACTGTTAATAATTGCTCTCTCTCTATTTTTTTAAATCCAAATACCAATATATCAGAAAGTATACAAGCCGACAGCTTTAAACTATGCACACGTATATTCTGACATTTTAGATTAATTTGGAGTAACTTATATACATCAGTTCTACCAATATGATTATAAGCCTGCTGATAGTACCAATTTTTGAATACATGTAACTTCTATACTATCAGTTGGATTTCAACCAAATTTCGTATGTGCTATGTGTAACATAACAGATATGACTATAAGTATTGTTAAGAGCAATCAGGGCTGCCAACTGTTAATAAATGCTGTCTATATTTTTTTACCCTAATATCAATATATCAGAAAGTATGCAAGCCAACAGCTCTATACTTTGCACACGTATATCACCTGACTTTCTAGATTAATTTGGAGTAATTAATATAAGTCAGTGCTGCCAACATGATTCTATGTCTGCTGATAGGTCCAATTTTAAAATACATGTAACTTCTATACTAACAAATGGATTTCATCCAAAATTGGCACAACAAGATATCATAAAATTTCAGATTATTTCTGACCAGCACACGCATGGTATTGTTGGCAACATACTTTTACGCTGCTGATAGATCCAGTGTCTAACTGCATGTAACGTCCATTGGACTTCAACCAAATGTTGTATTCTGTACCTTAAGAGATGGAAATAAGAATATATTCAGTCACCAGGGCTGCCATCTGCAGTGCGTTATTAGGCTACATTACACCAGGTATGTTATGAACTTATTAGATATTTCGATATTACAAACTTAATTTCGTCATTATTCTAGATAGGTTCATATACTGTAGAATAATCATTGGCATAAAAAGTAGGCTGTATAGTTCTTCACGGAACTTCTTGTCTTACTTACGAAACCACCCAACCATCTTCTTCTTTCCTGGCGTTTATCCCAGTACGGAGTCCGTTGCTCTACCACTCAACCATCAGAATATAATAAATAGGGGCCGGATTTTGGTGGTTTTTAAAATTGTCATTTTAGGTTTTCAAAAACATAAAATTGTTCTTTTTAGTTTTTTATTAGGTAGAATGGGTTTTTACAATAGGTGCTTATGTTTAAAGGGTAGCGAAAGTTGACATATATTACATAAGGCTTAAAATTAATACCTCATTGTTAGTAGACAATCTGATTGCAACGAGAGAGTAAATATTTAACATAATAATGCGTAATCAAATTATCACCGATAACTTTACACTTTTAGGGATTGCAATAAAGCCAAGGATGTCAGAGATGATTTTCACACTCTATCTCGTTCAAATAATGTTGATTCTTTACTATATTGGATTCTTGGGAATAATAAGAGATTTATTCGCTCTTTCCTCTCGGTAAATAACCAAACAATAATATATAAGCTGGAAAGTGCTGAAAATATTTCATTTTTCCATTAGGTAGGATTGCTTTCAATCAACTGGAGCTAGGAATAAACACTATCTTCACATTTAATTTCAAGGATTATGGACAAAATTACTACAATATACTACAATAAATGGTACAAAACTGCAATTAGTTATTTTTAGGTAATCGCGTATTATTTAGTTTATTAGGTAGTACGGAATTTCAGTGTGATTCGTAAAAGTATTTAGAAGTATGGGAAAAATAGATAAGAACCTAAGAATCAGGTTCCTAATAATAGGCTAACTGCGCCCCGATAGTATAAGGTAGTTTCTCTGTTGCTGGATAGCGAATTTTTGTACAAACTCAATTGTCTAGAATAATGAAAAATATAATAATAATAGTATAATAATAATAATCATTATTGACTAATAATTATGAAAATAATAACATAACTGTCTAATGATGATAAAAATAATAATAACAATAGTCTAATAATAAGTATTTTGCTGTCCTCTTGGAGTGACGATGTGGGTAGTCATAATATAGCCTTATTCTGAAAGCAGAGACATGAAATGATTGTCAATGATATGTAAGCCAACCAAAATTTGATTAAACTAGAGAATCGTCTGTACTCCCCTCTCCAACTCCAGGCAGCTTGAAATGTATAATTTTTATATGTGGTCTCAAACCTCATGTCTCGGTGATAATCAACGTTGAAGTACAAACAAACACTACGGTGTTCCCGCAACTTAGATCTACTTAGTTATATACGGAAAATGTGCCACGGAACCGCTTGATAGAACTGTGCTTTGCCCATTGCCTTACCTCACAAATCGTGTACGGTATCCCAAAGAAATTTTGATCAACCGATCACAACGAGGGGACGGAGTCGCGCAGCTTCTTTTGGGGTACAGGATCTCTACATTAGCTGAAACAGAAGGCTGGCGTGCTGTGAGGTGAGCGGGAAAATGGGATTGAGTGAGTAAATGCATGCACGTCGTCCCAATAAAAATAACAGCTACATCGCACGCCTTCTGCTTGACCTTGAGACGTCATAATGCAGCCTTGTAACAATACAATCCCGTTAAATTTGTAACGTTCCGTTCCGTCTGTTTGTTCCGTTATTATAAGTAGAATGTTCCGAACTGTAACGTATCGGATATTCCTCTGTTTATTTCGGTACGGGACAACGTAACGTTCCACCCGTCTCCAATACGCTGTACCGGTACAGGCTCGGCTAACATTCCACTGTTCCAGATACCAGGTACGGTTTCAGAATCAGTTCCGTTCCAGGACGGTAACGTTACGCTTGGAACAGACAGCGGTAACGTTACAACTTGGAAATAACCTTGGAGATAACGGAATTTCTCCGTTCCACATAGACAAGAATTCCGTTCCGCGTTACGTTCTGTTCCGGGTCCCTGCTGTGCAGAGGTGCTGGCCTATCCTTTAAATATAATATTTAATATAGCCATTCAAACTGGTACTTTTCCCAGTCGTTGGAAAATTACCAGGGTAAGTCCCATACATAAGTCTGGACATAAGTCTGATTTTGATAATTACAGACCCGTGGCAATACTATCAGCCATTGCAAAGCTCTTTGAACAATTGTTATATCAGCATATATTTCAGCACGTACAGTACATTATAAGTGACTTTCAACATGGGTTCATGCCTAAAAGATCAACAGTAACTAATCTAATGGAGTTTACTCACAAAGTATCAGCAGCAATGGACAAAGGAAGTCAAGTTGATGTAATTTATACAGATTATGCGAAGGCATTCGATAAGGTAGATCATGATATCCTCTTAAATAAGTTAGCATATTATGGCTTCTCCTACAATTTGCTGAAGTTGTTCACCTCATATCTCAGTGAACGAAAACAGTTTGTTGCTTGCAATGGATGTGAATCCTATTCATACTATGCCCGATCAGGCGTCCCACAAGGTTCAAACCTAGGCCCTCTATTATTCTTACTGCTTATCAATGATCTTACAAGGTGTATTAAATATTCGAACGTTTTGTTATTCGCGGACGATGTCAAGATTTTTACAAATATTCAGACAGAGCAGGACTGTCAATTACTACAAGAAGATCTCAATAATGTGGCATCCTGGAGTAAATTAAATCGCTTGAACCTTAACATAAAGAAATGCTCAGTTATGAAGTTTACTAGAAACAAATTCCAGGTGATGTTTCGGTACCGGATATTGGATGCGTATCTCACTATTAACAATTCTATCAAAGACCAAGGAGTCCATTTTGATTCAAAGCTAACATTTTCATTGTACACTCATGAAATGGTAGCTAGTGCTTATAAAATGCTAGGCTTTATAAGAAGAAATTCTAAAGATTTCGTCAACCCAAAAAGTATAAAATTATTGTTCAATTATTTTGTTAGAAGCAGATTAGAATATGCATCCAGCATCTGGAATCCCTGGTACTTGAACCACATTAGTGAAATTGAAATGGTTCAGAATAAATTCCTAAGATATCTGCAGTATAAAATTACGGGTATTTATCCGAAATATAATAGCTATGGAAATCTTCTAAGTTACCTGAATTATACATCTCTGGCTAACAGACGAAAAATTGCAATTCTTGTTTTTGTCTTCAAAGTATTCAATAACCTTTTGAATAGTCCGTATTTAATATCACAGTTTAATTTACGTGTCCCACCTCCATCAACTCGACCTAAGTTTATTACATTTTACTGCCCAAGAACTAGAACTGAACAGCATAAACATTCCCCAATAATAAGTGCTATTCAATTATACAATGAATATTCAATAGCAAAGAACCTCGACGTATTCAGTTACACATATAGTTCCTTTGTTTCTGCCTGCTGTGCGATCACATGAACTCGTACATTCCACCTACCAATTACCTGCACAGTATTATTATATTTTCGTATTTAGTTGTAGAATTAATTTGCATTACAATCTCAGCATTATGTCTGTCATTTATATTATAATTTGATAGAATTGTGTAACCAAATGTACATGTGTTTCTTTTTATTAGGCATATGCCTGTTAGAAGCACAATAAATCCAAATAAATAAATAAATAAATAAATAAAACCTTCATAAATTAAGTTTACAGGTTGCACAGCATTATTGAATTAATCAAACTCTCCGACATATCATTAAACCGTATAGGCAGAAATATCTCAAAGTTTTCACATACACAAAGTACACGATCACCATATGCTGTTTTCAATTTCTGAATCTTGATAATGCGGAATGGAATATGCGTTGGCAATTCGCTGAGCTTCTTTATCTCTAAGCCACATGATTGTCCCACAGCATTCAAAAAATTCATTGTAGTAGTCTATAAACAAAACAAAAGCATATCTATTACACTCTAAAACAGCTTTAATAATATTGTGCAATTAGGGATTTTGCACTATGCATGGCGAATAAATTATACTAGTTATGCAAGAAATGCCCTAACTGTAGCAGATACTACTTTACTGCATGTAGCACAAGTGTTAAGTTCTAATGCACACTTGACACATGCTATCATGTGTCCACAAGGCAAAAATACAACACCTAGTTCATCTTGATAACAAATTTTACATAATTGTTGGTCACACTTTTGTATCTGTTCGTAACACAAGTCTTTTCTTTCAGCCTTATGTATTTGCTCCGTGTCTTCTAACTCTAAAGGCACTTTTATGTCTTGTGCTGCAATCACGTTTTCTTTACGAATAGTGTTCACAAACTCCTGACCTTTAAGCAACACCATGTATTTACAGTTTGGTAACCAACGAGCGTGTTCCACAAAAGGGTCATCAGTCATTTGCCAATCCTTTAAAGCAAATCCACAATAAAAACATATTGTTTTATCCCCTTCACCAGTATAAAAAAAATCCAGCTTCATTTAGCTGTTTGGTAAGGTGTTTTAATATTAATGACCAAACATTTTTATAAGATTCTAAACGTTTTTCAACAGAGCTGTACTCTGGGTGTGCTAGTGCTTTAGTCTTGCAAACTCCCAATTTTTCAAAAGCACACGCCAATTCAACACTGTCTATGGCATATGGACCACATATATCGACACTACCGTTGTTGGCTGGTAATACATCATTATTATTAGTTTTCAGCAACGTAAGTAGTAGCCAATGGCCTTGTGGTTCGGTAAAATGAACACACGGGTAGGTTATCCACTTGTTTTCCAAGCATGTAAGGACAACAAGGAGACCATCGCAAATGGTCTCTAAAGGGATCATCCCCTTCTTCCCAGTGTGAAAGTTCAATACGACAAAACACACAGTGCACCACATCTTCTCGGTTCAAGTAAAACAAAACCCGCTTTTGCAAGTTTATGTGTTGACAAAAAGCCTACAGGCCAGGATTCAAATGTTAAACAACAATCATGCTCTGATTTTAAATTTAACCCACGTGGTAAACCAACTTGCTCACTTGTTGTATTTGGTACTGCCACCATGTGTTATAATAAAACTTTTTCTTATTGTAAGTTATTAACGTTGCACAAGAGCACAGGGTACTTTCAAGCATAATGCTTGCTCGTTCACTGTCTGTTCATTACGTTAATGGCACATGACGACATCTAAAAGCAAACAAAATAACCCATCACTCACTCACTCACTCAATCAATCAATCAATCAATCAATCAATCAATCAATACTTGTAAATAAAACGTTAACGTTAATTGGCATTAATATATCAAAACACCATTAAAAATAAACTGTATGTTGGCACTAACAGTAACCCATGTACTTATTTTCTTTTTATAAAGCTACAGTCATTTACACCCCCCCCCCCCCCTTTAACCAATATATAAACAAAAATGAATGTCATGTCATTTTGTTCACATTATCATGTTCAAACCTGTGGATATTCGTTGAGTCCATAGGGAACCACCCATAAATTAAATTTAAATTTTTGTTTTTAGAAAATCCAACATGGCCTTGTACTTTTCCCAGTCAACAACAACATAGCCATTAATCAAGAGAGCAATCATTGTCCCAGTCATGTACAGGTAATGATTTTTTAGAGTTCCTTTCAGTAGAGGTAAAATGCAATAGCATTTTAACTTAGGCTTACCTGAGTTTTCAATAGTTCAATGCTTGGAAACAATGGTTTCACTCTACTGCGTCTCGGGTTTTCAGCAACTGCTACAGCGGTAAGGCTTTTCTTTCCAAGTTTCTAAAAATAAATAAAATAAAACGCTATAAATACCTGAATTTAGATTAATACATGCATTTCATGAAATAAAATATGAAACAAAAAAATGAAACAAGATAGTTTAAAAAAAATGTCACCTTCACTGGCAGTGGCTTGTTGCTGTTTATTTCTAGTGGGCTCAAAAGTGCAATGGCATCTTCTCTCTCAGACATATAAGGTATACCCGTTAAATGCAAACAAATAAATAAATAAATAAATAAAATCATTAATTACCTAATCAATAAATTATTGCTTGTAAATATATATAAATAAATAAATAAATGTATAAATGAATAAATATATAAATAAATACCTACCCCACAACAAGGTTATGTATTTTACAACAACACCAAAACTGTTAAACAAGACCAGGGGTTTCATGCAACGCAATGTGTTCAAAGGTAGTCACCTAAGTGAGAGTGGAAATGATAACGACATGTCTTTATATATGTTACGTTGCATGTCTAATCATTATTTTTCCCACGCTTTGAACATCCTGTTATCGGTCACGTGGACAGCTAACGTCCCAGGTGAACACCTGTGCCAGATCATATTTCACCTGAACTTGCATTTTGTCACGTACGAAGCAAGACAGGATGTCACTTGTTTAGCGTACATGTGGTTTCACACGTGTTCACATGCATTTCCCTCTTCCCTGCCACCACGATGGTCAGATTATTTCACCTTCAAACGTGTATCCTAGTGTATTTATTAATCTTATGTAATTTATTTCAGGATCAGGGCATAACCCAGCTCTATTTGGGTACATTCGTGTTGACCGACTGAAAAGCACCAAACTTTTGTTATTAAACAAGTAGTTCCGTGAAGAACTATACAGCCTATTTTCATATATCCTACTCATGTTAATTGCCTCTATCAACATACAATATTTCTGTGTGATTGTTGTGATAGATTCGTAGATATTGAGAACAGTCTAAATATTTCAGATGGTCGCCAGGTTGGATTTTTATTTATGTACTATTACATGAAGATCACTGTGTACGTGTGGTATTCAGACTTCAATCGCATGATTAGTACACAAGAAGTAAAACGAGATTTTAAAATTTCGCACAGATGCCATCTTGTGGTTATGAAAACAATTGAAATAAATTAGATGCCAGTGGATTAACATTTGTATAAGCATTTAACGTGCAAAATTTCACTGCACTCAGTTGGTAAAATCACGAGAAACGTCCATTTAAATATTTATACTTCGCGTCACCACCATGTTGGATTTGTGCTCACCAGGTTACTGAAAGTCATATAGGCGAACTTATGTTCATAGTCTATATGAATATAAAAAATTTAGTTTGATTGCTGTAAAAGATTCGTAGATATTGAGAACCGTCAAAATATTTCGGATGCTCGCCATTTTGGATTGTTTTAAGTATAGGCCATAGAGTTATGTACCATTAAAGGAAAATTATTGCATAGCTCATTTTTAAAACTTTCACTTCGATCGCAAGATTACGACACAAGAAATAAAATCTTAATTTTAAAATTTTGAACAGCCACCATATTGAGGTTATGTAAACATTTCAACTAAATCAGATGCCAGTGCATTACAATATGAATAATCATTTACCGTATTACATTTCACTGCTCTCAGACGGTTAAATCACGAGAAAAGTCTATTAAAGTATTTCAAGTTCGCTTGGCCGCCATGTTAGTTTCGTACTTTACAGGTTTTTGAAAGTTACATAGGTAAACTTATAGCAGTCCCCTTTATCACCGTACAAAATTCCAGGGTCATATCTTAAATAGTTTCGGAGATATTGAATGCCAGTGAAATATTTCGCACAGCCGCCATTTTGAGGTTATGTAAACAATTGAACTAAATTAGACCCCAGTGTATTACAGTGAGTATAAACATTTGCTGTTCCATATGTCATTACGTTTGGATGGTTAAATCGCGAGAAAAGTTTATTTAAAAGTCTCAACTTCGCTTGGCCGCCATGTTGGTTTTGTAGTTACCAGGTTTTTGAAAGTCTCATATGTGAACTTCTAGTAGTTTCCTTTATCACCGTCCTTAATTTCAGTGTGATATCGGAAATAGTTTCGGAGATACTGAATGCTGGTGAAATATTTCGCACAGCCGCCATGTTGGATTGGTGAGACACAATAAAATTTGAAGGGCACGGTCGGGGTCGGCCAGAATGGTGCTATGACCTTACCGAGTTTCATTGGCATCGCTCTAGCCGTTTAGAATTTATTAGACACACACACACACACACACACACACGCACACACACACGGACAAAAGGTGATCTCATAAGCCCATTTTTTTCAAAATTGAAAATAGGCTAAAAATTCAGTTCGATTGTTATATGTACAGGCTTTAGAGTCATGTACCTTTAAAGGAAAATTATTGCGTAGGTTCATTATTCAAACTTTCAGTTCGATCCCATGATTACGACACAAGAAACAAAAACTTAATTCAAAAATTTGCACAGCCGCCATCTTGAGGTTGTGTAAATAATTGAACTTAATTACATACCAGTGCATTACAATGTATATAAACATTTGCTGTAACAAGTTTCATTGCGTTTGGATCATTAAATCCGAGAAAAGTCTATTTAAAACTTTCAACTTCGCTTGGCCGCCATGTTCGTTTTGTAGTTAACCGGTTTTTGAAAGTCTCATAGATGAACTTCCAGTAGTCTCCTTTATCTCCGTTCAAAATTTCAGGGTGATACCGGTAATAATTTTAGAGATATAGAATGCCGGTGAAATAAATCGCACAGCCGCCATATTGAGGTTATGTAAAAAAATGAACAAAGTTAGATGTCGGTGCATCACAATGTGTATAAACATACACTGTACCAAGTTTCATTGCGTTTGGTAGGTTAACTCGCGAGAAACGTCCATTTAAAAGTCGCAAATTCGCTTGGCCGCCATGTTGGTTTTGTAGCTACCAGGTTTTCAAAGGTCACATAAGTGAACTTCTAGTAGTTCCTTCTGTCACCATACAAAATTCCAGGGTGATATCGGTAATAGTTTCGGAGATATTGAATGCTGGTGAAATATTTCGCATAGCCGCCATGTTGATTTGGTGAGACGTAACAAAATTTGAAGGGCACGGTCGGGGTTGCTCGGAATAGTGCTATGAACTTACCGAGTTTCATTGAAATCGCTCCAGTCGTTTAGACTTTATTAGGACACACACACACACACCTCACACACACACACACGCACACACACACACGCACACACACACACGGACAAAATGTGATCTCATAAGCCAATTTTTTTCAAAATTGAAAATAGGCTAAAAATACTAGTCCAATTGGCATCGACACTATTTATTTACATGTCAGGCTGCTCTGGTAAATTCAATTATCCATCCTGATGGCTGTGTTTTAATATTTACCATATTCAATAACTTTTCACTATCCAAGGAAATATGGAATCACTGTCACAATTTTATTCCAAAGATGTCTATGGGTTGAATTCATTGACAACATAAATATTTGACAAACATGAGTTCAAATATTATTGTTTTTTCGATCTGATCCTTAGGTAAGGATTTCAAAAATCTGACTTGACACGTGAATTTGACTGAAATTATTTGTGATGATCGTGGATAATAATAATTGTGGGTTCCCTTCTACAGTTTATTTATTCATAATTATTTGCCTAAACATATTTTTATTGTAAGCTGTCCAACCATACATGTGGCTGAGGCAACACATTATAACATATTTATTCATATTAACTCAGTTCACAACTGAATGACTAAATTCACACTTATTTTCCACATTTTTTTAAAAAAATATCAAGCCATATGCCTGTTCCATCAATAAGCTTCACTGCTCCTCCAATAAATCGTATCAATTCGATCATCACATGAGTGTACATGTTAATCTTGTCTACCCCTGTTCAAAGATCGCCATCTAATGACTCTACCATAATACGACTCATTTACACAAACTCAAGACAACCCTACGTTATACAGGCTTCTTTGGATATTTCGATTGCCTTCCGTGTCGTAAAGACACTTATTTATCTCACGCAAGTACCAAAATGTTTGACATTATCCATTTATAAATAATATTTCCGTTAGATATGAGTGTGCATTAAACCATTGAAAACTGGATAATAAAGCGCAAAAATGAACTAAGCTGTTCCACATTCCTATAACTCAATATTCAAAATTGTTACAAAACATAACCATTTTTATTCAGAAAAATATTATTATTATTATTATTATTATTATTATTCAGAAAAATTTAATTTATTATTATTATTATTATTCAGAAAAATATGATTCTTCTTTAGAAACAATATTTTATGATTATTATTATGATTCCAAAACTGGAAATATGGACTAAAATCACTTGAAATATCCAAGCTCGAAATCTTTGGACGAAAAATAACATCCGTTTCCCAAAAATAAATAAGTTAACTTCGATGATCCTACGGCTGATGACCGCGATGACAATCACAAAAAAAAACTCTAACCAACGAGTCGTGACATTGTCCGTAGACTTATAATAGAAGAACTAGTGTTCGGAACACTCCAAAAATATGCTGGTTTGCAAAATAGTTATGTTGATATTTCTCTCCAAATGAAAATTTCCAAATACCAAAGACTACGAAAGTAAAATATTAGCTTACATTGCTGATGTTCTTGCAGTGAAGGACCTCGTGGTCGGTTCCATTCATGGTTCCATGTCCTAGGATTACTCCATTTGCTCGTCCAGTCGAACGCGTACTTCAAGTCTCGTATCGACTTCCATGACTACCCGCAATCCGTTTAACTGCACATAATCGAAAGTTCTAATGCTGGCTTGAAACGAACTCGATCCATACTGTTCATTTGTAGCATCCTTATATCTTGTGCTATTTGAAAAGTCGGGGTTCGACCCGCTTGCTCCATAACTTTCAGCTAGTCGTAATTCTGATGCAGCTTTGACTAATACTGGTATGGTACTCTTACTGTCTTTTACAATGGTTCAAAAGCAGTTCCTATTGTAAGCTAGTCCTAACGGGTGAGATTATGCATCTCCCAGAACGCGCTATACACGGCTGGTCCCACCGTCGGCTAATTTCTGTGGTCGGGTAATATGAATTGTCCTAGCACACATTCGTAAAATACAGATGGGCCCCTCTATTCTCCTATCGGGTGAGATAATTCATCTCCCAGAACGCGCTATGCACGGCTGGTCCCTACGTCAGCTAATTATTTGACCAAGTAAGACTGGTATCCGAAGTAGAAAGTATCTAAGTCGTAGCTGATCATTGAACTACCAAGACAAAGCTCGGCACTGACTGTTTGGAAACCCAAAGTTCGAATGCTAAGTTCTATTTTATAGACAAAGTCTATTTATCATATGTCCATTTGAAAAACATTGCAAGTATCAACTGGCAACTAACAGCCAAATAACTTCTTAAAGTTCACACATTTTCGAAGACTAACACTCACAGGGCTTTGAAAAATAATAACTTCTACTCAGCGTGTAGAATACTATCACAGTGGCTTGAAGAAATGATCATACCGCGGTCCGGCGATATCGACTGACTAGCACGCATTGTGTGTCAACGAAGAATGAGCTAACGACTAGCACGCATTGTGCTTCCCGATGAATAAGGTAACGACTAGCACGCACTGTGCTTCCCGGCGAATAAGGTACTGTACTCGAAATTATATGAGTCCATGTGAAAGGAACCGACCGAGATTCGAACGGAGAGACAGAGAAAAATATGTGTATAAAGTAAATCGTGATCTGAGTTATTTTTACGCACAGGAAGGTTGGTAATGTGCAAGGAAGTGTTTAACGAAATTTTAGCCTGAAGAAATACCTTTATTTGGAAGCGAAATGAGAATTTTGTATTCTGCATTGTTTTAGCCAAGAGAAAATGATTGGAAATGTAGCCAGGAATATGCTCAGTTTCACGGAGTTACTATAGCGAAACCTGTTTTTGTCAGCGGGGCGACGTGACAAGGAGACTTGAAGGTAAGGCACGCGCCAGAGAATCGAAGAGGGGAGATAGCACACGACACTACAGCGATCCACGAGGAACAATAGATTTGATAACAATGAAGTAACTAATCAAATTAATGGGAAATTATAAGAGGCTACATGAAAAAATCCACAGCCTGCTGCCAGTCTCCGACCGGGTCAGGAATAGAATGAATGAAGCCCCCATCTAGAGGCGAGGATATGAACTGTGCCGGCTGCCGAGGCCTGACGCACTCCTATAAGAGGCTACATAATTATTATAATTATATTTTAACATTATAACAGACTGGAGTATATTAAAATACAAGCAAGAGAAAGAAATTTAATTGGCAAACCAGAACGTGAATTAGATTACTACAATAGAAGATATGAGTGAATAAGTGAGTTAATGAACGAGTGTGCGGCTAGCGCGGTCAATTTGAGAGGGAAGGAGAACTTAGGAGGATAGCAGCGCAGGAGGAACAGGATTCTTATTCTACAAGTTTTCAGAAGAAGCAAGACGTATTGGGAAGTCGCTCCTCAGAATAGTATACAATTGCAACCAACAGAAGAATGAAATTACAACGGGAGGAGATACCTCGTTAGCAGTAAATTACCAGAGATTTCGTGAAAGAATATTGGAAATATAAAAGAAGATTAATATTAATTTATAAGAACTACAGGCAGAATATTAAAACGTCGAATTTGAGAAAGTATACTTGAAAATATACTCTACAAGAAATCACTGTCATAAAAGTGAAACTTCAGAAACATATTACGAGAACGCAGCGAAAGTATTATACCGACATTACAGTATTTAAAAATCTACAAGAACATTTACAAAATGTGTTCAAACTTAAGTCGGAGGGGAGAAACTACAGTCAACTATTTTTGTGAACGGAGAATGATGTTCTAACTTCACTATGGAGGGAGGTTAAGCTACACTAACTGAGCGAAGTCCAGCGATGATCAAAACTACGCAACTATGGAACTTCACTGCATAACAAACAGCAGTAAGCTTGGAGGCCAAAACAAGCTATTACATAGACGAGATATTTTAATATTTATATGGAATTCACATCGTAAGCATATCACTACCTACAATTACCATCAGGAACTTCCAGAGAGGGGCCGATTGAAGAAAAGCTATAAAAGAAGCGAAAGCAGTATCTAGATCGTAGGTCATGAAGCAAGAAGATGGAGCCGTGCGTGCAGTTCATTGACATGCAGCCCGGGAGAGTGCTATGTGTCATCCCAGCTGTAAACCAGTCAAGGACGGACGGCAGGTCACACCTGCGAGGCAAGAAGCAGACGCTCCAGGAATGCAGACACACGCATCCAGGAATGTCGGCGTGCTCCCAAAGCACGTGACCGGATTCCACAGCTGTAATTGGCCACAGATTCTGTATGAATCGTTCCAGACCTAAGGTAGACCAGTGACCTTTATCAACTATGTAGCTAAGATTTGTTTATGTGTTATTCCAGTGTTTGACCAACATCTGTCTATTTTATTCATAATTAATGTTATTGTAGTTGCTGTAAAATTCTTCGAAATTTAACTGTAATTTTCTTTGAGTCAACGAATTTCGTTTGTGTTGAATTTTTTTTATTTCGAAGTTTATCGTTAGTATTTTCATATTAACTATTTTTCAATCGTGTTAACTAGTCTTTTGAATTTTTTATCTATCTAGTTTACTTCGGAGAGTGAATTAATTTCGGTAGTGTGTTGGAAAAAGAGATACTTTGTCATGAAAGTATTTTGAGAAACAGGATGGATATCGTTATACGAAGTATAATAATTTCGTTAGATGAGCGAAACATGTGTAAGCAGAAAACGTTAACTATTGTCAGGGGTGTTCGACAATTGCGTTTGAGACACTCAAGTATAGACAAATAGAATATTGTAAAACCCAGAATTTTATCATTATAATGCACAGATTTGTAAATCTGAAGGCATATGAAAGAAAACATTATATAAAGAGAAATAATGTTATTTTAAAGGATTATAACAAATAATTTAACACTGATAGAAAATGTAAACAGAGAATGCGTGTATTGAAGCATAATTTTTGAAATGAAGGAGAGGTGTGATGTTATAGATCAACCTATTGTTATAAAGAAGTCTTGAAAGACTAAAGTAAATATATTTTATATAGGATATGATTATGAACGTGAGGTGAAGTATTATTTTTATTAAATAGCGAACACGAGCAGACTTAATTCAGAAAGAAACTACGATTGTGTAACAGAGTTGAATGTTAAAAGTATTATGAAGAAGTATAACATATTTGTGTGAGAAAGAATATAAAGCAGCACTAAGAAAGTAACGATTTGTTGAACGAACAAGTAAAGAATAGCACGATGTTGTATAATCGACAGAATTAATGTACGTGGAGGAGTTGCTTCTTGAAGTTATTACAGTAGAAATAATCAGTAGGGTTACTGAACCTCTTACATTGTTGAGTGTATTTGAGATGGTGTAGAATTTTTGTGAAAGTGCTAAAAACGTACTGTATGCGAAGGTTTGTTGTTTAAAGAAGTGTAATGGAAAAGTTATTCACAGAGTGTGTGAAGGTAAACCGTAATTACAGCGAAGAAATAATGGAAGTACAGTACGTCAGCGAAGTATATTGAAGTTTTGAATTTATATAAGAAGGAGGTGTGAATAGTGAGGATTAATGCAACGCACCTAGACATATTTGTGTATTGTAGTCTGAGAGTCTTGCATCGTAGTTCAAAAATTATCGTAGTATTATTAAACCGAAAGTGTAAATTTGAATAGTGCTGAACTTAATCGTTTGATATATATATTCACATGTAACTATATAATTTCATAGACATGAAAGAGAACTATTGTGTGAACTAAAGATAAATGGTGTTAATTGGACTTTAAGTAATTAAAGCAGAATGAGTAGAAAAATCGTGCAGGTCGCGATTATTTAAATATCAGATATTTGTGTAAATAATAATAATAATAATTTAATAATTATAACTATTAATAATACTTAGATTTGAAACGACATTGCGAATGATAATACCGATGTATTATGTAGGGAAGATTTTTGTGTTAAAATAATTTGAATTTGAAGTGGATTTATTTGGGAGAAAAATACACGGTGTTCAGAAAGTGTATTTTACATGTTACAATCTTTCAAGTAACTATTGTTCATGGATATTACGATTATTTGGTGTAGGAAGACTTAGTGAAGTCGGATTTATGTCCAGCAGGGACAAATTTTGAGTTTTGTGTGTGATTTTTGAAGGCAAACTTTTTTATTTTCATATGAGTAGGTGTATTGTAGTGTGTAGTGTAGTGTATTGTCACAGCCTAATAAATTTGCAGGCACTTTTTAGTTTGCTTGCTCAAGTTTTTATAAGATATGCTCTTTATTCGATGCTTAATTGCGATATGATGATAATACTAGTTAGATGCAGGCAGTTTTTCGAACTATCTATACCTTATCACCCCCGAGAGCTGAGTTGCTCGATTTGCTTTGTTTCTTTTTAGACTGTTGTGCGTGCAACTAGTTAGTAGTATTGTTAGATATGTGTTATGTGAATCAAGGGTTCCCTAGTTATCAGTCCAGTGGGGAATTGTTGATTTCTTAGCCGGGTATTGACATCCCTACGATCCTTTTCCATCTGTGCGGATTCTGGACGCTAACTTCGAGGAATTCTGGCACAGTACTCTCAACATGGCCCAGCGCTCGTTTATACCTGTCCAGGGTTCCGGAAGCTTCCATGTGGCCGGCGCGTCATAGCACTTGGAGATGAGCTTGCATCCGTGCTACGTCACAGTGTAGAACATCCAGAATATTCTAATGTTAATATCTCGGCATTCAGTGAACCGATTTTCTTCCGAGATGATTCAAACTCTTCCAAATTCCAGCGCCGAAATAAGTATTACCTGAGGTGTCTCCAAAACATAAGAATTGATAATATCGAAGATTCGTCGTTACTCACCGCGCGCGCCACATGCCTTCAGTAGGTGCTTCCATTCCTTTACGAACAAAATTTGCAAATCAACAAAAATGTTCCTTAGACCAAAATATCACCTGTTATAGTTCGTTGTTAGGTTTGAGTCTCTTCTCTCCATACTTGATATTTGGGCCTAGGATTTTTCGGAGCATTTTTCTTTCCCTCTTTCCGATGTCTATTTTATATTCTATGACCAACATTGGACCACTACAATCAATATAGCCTTAGCCAATTTAGTTGTTCTATTTTGCCAATAGGTTTTCATCCTATCAGATGTTAACTTCTTGTCTGCAGAAGAGAACACCCTCCTTGAGCTCTTTTATTAAGTTTGGTGGCAGTCTGATTTGTGAGTTTTGAAACATTTTGATTCTGTTAGTTTTGTTCTCCAGGTCGTTGAGTGTTATTTGGAGCTCCTTGGTATCATCCTTAATTTCTGTGATCCATTTAATCCCGGTATTGCTATTTCTACTAATTCTAGTTTCCGGTTTTCGAAGATGTCCAAAAAATGAGATCCGTTGTAACATGTGGTTACAGTGGTCAATTGTCACTGTTCAATCTCTTAGATTATAGTTTAAGGTTATAGCATGGCTACCTTTTTAGTGATAGATCATTGCAAGGAGTAATGAGCCTTGAGCCATGGTATTCCTTGTAATGATCTAGTAGTGAGGTGGGAGGGGGCCATGAACCATTGAGTGACACATGTGTACTTTTATTTCTATTTTGATGCTGTTTTGTTTTATATATCTTTGATTATTTTTTATTCCACGCTGTAAAATTATTTGTTAGAGTATCTGTTTAGAAAATCTATGGAGATTGTAGGAAGCCATGCTGGAAGATTGCTTATAAATTATGTGTTAGAGATGTAATTATTGGGTGTGAAATAAATAATATGTTATGTTTTAAAGAGGTAAGAGATTGATTATAAGAAGAGAAGTGTTTAGCAAATGTGTCCCTTATGGTGATAATTGCCACTACCTCCTATCTAAGATACATATTACACCGTTTCTTTCACTCAATACTAGTTCAATTTCCTTATAGGCTATATTATTTGATGTTATTCTCCAATGACCATTAACTTGATATTGCTTATTTACGCATGTCCTAATTATTCTTCGTACTGTTTTAAGAATCTACTGTATTTCAGCTGTATTAGTAGTTTTGAAAATAGTTTCACTAGCATAAGTTACCTCGGACTGTGTAACTGTTTTATAATGTCTTAACTTTTGTTGTAAGTATATTTGGTTATATAATTGGCTTTATTCAATTTATTTATTCTATTCTGCCAGGTTGGTTTTTATTTTAGATTATAGGTGATAATTTCACACAATTATTTAAATTAATCAACAATTTTGATTTCATGTTCATCAATATTAATTATATTTTCGAGTGGTGGATCAGTCAACATGATTTCAGTTTTTCCAAAAGAAATTCTAAGGCCAATCTCTTGTGCAATATTTTGCAAAGATCGGATTTGATGCTCCGTTTCCTTAATAATAATAATAATTACACCAAAATGAACCACTATCGGACAGTCATCCGCCCTGAAGCATTATATGCTTCTGAATGCCTCATATTAAACAGCAAAGGACTCACGAATAAACTTCAATTTCAAGAGAGTAAGATAACGAGGAAGATACTGGGGCCATTCAAGGAAGGGAGTGAATAAAAAAGACGGACAAACCAGGTGCTCTATAGTTACTCTAAAAAATACAGACGTGGCCAGGAAGAGACGTCTAGCGTTTTATGGACACGTCTCCAGGATGCATCCCACCAACCAGCTTCTCGGAAGTTAATTGGATAGGTTAAGAATGTAAACAACGCTCTTAGGTTTCTACGTTCGTTGCCAAGAGCCGACTGCGGTGGCGTCTAGTAGCTAAGTTCTGAACTTGGCCTAGTAGTCGTTGACAGTGGCGCTTATCGGCAAAAGTAGGAACTATTTGAAAAATTCTAAGTTGCAGTCTGTACGTAAATTAAAAAACCGATAACACACACTAATACAGTCATCACAATTAACACCGGTTATCAGACAGATTCTACACACACCCAAAGTACACGGGGCTACATGACCGCGTTGTCGCAGCCCCTAAACTTAAGAACCAACCAACATACTGGCAAGGAAGGAAGACCAAGTCACCATTGCTGATAGAAGTGGACAAAGATCCTCTGGAGAATACGACATAAGAGATCGAACGTCTCTCAGGAATAAACTAAAGCAAATAATGTTCCAGGACAAACCCCGAAGGAAGAAGACAGATGGTCCCTGGACGAAGGAGAGGAAGCAACAACACAGCCAGAGAATGCGTGACTACTCCAAACACAATAGTTGAATGTCGTGGTCCTTAAGGAGGAGAAGAAGAAGAAGAAGAAGAAGAAGAAGTAGCAGAAGAAGAAGAACCTCCAAAAATGTATTTATAGCTCGAGTTTACTTGTGATAACGTACGCCTACGTTGTCCACAGCATTTTCCTCACTAGGCTAAACTAATTTTCTCCCAGTCCATCTGCCAATCTGGAATATTAGGCAGGGCTGTGAACATCAAACACGGGACAAACAGATCATAAAGATACAATGCTGAGTGGGAGAACTATTTTTAATTACTATATTTCGGAAGGGGGGGGGGGGCTCTTCGCTAATGCATATTACAGTAGTAGCTGCAAATTCGCAAACTTGTGACAGTGGGCCGGCCGCTCTGATATTTGCTAAGACGCCTGATGTTTAAGCTATTTACCCTGCTAGGAGGGATGCCTATGTCACAGGGGTATTCTACATCAGAGAGTACCCACCAGGACGCGCTGCATCACCTCGTACATTCTGTGGTCAGGGCAGGTATAGTGAGATAGAAAAGACACGTTCACGAAGACAGAGCTTGTCGTTGGGGCGGAAGTACTTATGAGAACTCATATTATGGACAGAAAGTACGGGCAACCATGTTTTAGTTTTGAACTTTTTTCATTGGATAATTTATTCTATTTTATAGCATAATATTTTTATTAACATTATTTTATTATAATGTGACATGAAAATGACCATGTTAGCCCTGTTCCTTGTTGTTGTTGTTGTTGTTTGAGTCTTCAGTCTTTTGACTGGTTTGATGCAGCTCGCCATGCCTCCCTGTCCTGAGTTAATCGTTTCATCTCAACACAGCTACCACACCCTACGTCCGAGGCAATCTGCTTAACATATTCTAACCTTGGTCTACCCCTACAGTTCTTGTCCTTGACCCTTCCTTCCATAACTAAGCATGCTATTCCTGGGTGTCTTAGTATGTGTCCTACCAACCTATCTCTTCTCTTCATTAGCAGTCGCCAGAAACATCTCTCCTCTCCCACTAGTCTTAATACCTCTTCGTTTGTAACCCTATCTACCCATCTGATCTTCATCATTCTCCTGTAACACCACATTTCAAACGCTTCAGTTCTTCTCTTTTCTGCTGCACCTATAGTCCAAGTTTCACTTCCATAGAGTGCGACGCTCCACACAAAGGCTTTCAACACATAAATCTATATTCGATGTCAACATATTTCTTTTTTGTAGAAATACTTTCCTTGCCTGAGCTAACCTACTTTTTATATCCTCTTTGCTTCGTCCATCACCCCCATTTCACCGCAAGGGCTCGTGAAGTGGTGTCAGCAATTCGAAGCTGGACGCACGGATATCACGGACGAATATCGCGAGGCCAGGCCCGCAACGTCCACCCTACATTCCCGACTTAGTGCCATGTGACTTTCATCTGTTCGGTAAGCTCAAAATGGAGCTCGGTGGTCGACGTTTCCGGACCGATGAGGAGGTAAAGACCGCTGTCTCCGTGTGGTTGCGGAATTCTGGAGGAACTTTCTATGCATCCGGCATCGACAAGTTGGTTGTGCGTTCGCAGAAATGTTTGGAGTCTCTTGGAAACTATGTGGAAAAGTGACGTTACATTGTATGTCGTTGAAGGCGTGTTGCTGTTGTATAGGTGGTGTAATAAATGGCCATAACTGGGAAGTGCAACTTATCTTTTGATCTTCACTCGTATAACCCACACATTTTGCTACACACCACCATATTGCACTGGTAGTTTTTTGCATGCCATAAATCTATAACATTGGCCCAGCCGGCTTTACTTCCCCTCCAAAGGAAGGCATACTGAAGGATTTTAACATTCCTAAAATATTTGATGACTTCGGCCGGGTTTGAACCCACCATCTTCAGTATGCTACCGACTACGTCACCGAAGCCATTTTATTAATTAATTTATATTAATTTAATTATTATTGACTTAGGTGAAAGCCTCCGTGGCTTAGGCAGAAACACACCGGCCTCTCACCGCTGGGTCCTTGGTTCAATTTCCGGTCACTCCATGTAGGATCTGTGCTGGACCAAAAGGAGGCAGACAGGTTTTTCTCTGGGTACTCCAATTTTCCCTGTCACAATTTCATTCCAGCAACACTCTCCACTATCATTTTATTTCATCTGTCATTCATTTAATCATTGCCTCAGGGGCGTGCGACAGGCTTCGGCAGCCGGCACAGTTCATATCCTCGCCGCTAGATGGGGGCTTCATCCATTCCATTCCTGACCCGGTCGGTCGACTGGAAGCAGGCAGTGGATTTTCATTTTCATTATTGACTAAGGTGTACAGTAATACATTTATTAAACACCAATTGGTATTCAGTGAGATTGTTTTTGTAGACCATTCGCTCTTCCAACTTTGGTTCAAATGAAACCAATTCACGAACCGTATGCCTTTAGTGGAAAAAGTCGGTGTTGATGCGGTAAAGATCTTCTCTCATTGGTGCTAGCTTCATCCTTGGATGTCATTATTGTTATAATATGAGCATTTCTTACTTCCCCCAGGGCTCACGACTAGTGGGACGTTGGTTTGCGACCATGGGACTCCAACTGAGTCCGGCATTACTTCCACTTACTTGTGCCGGGCCCCTCTCTGTCATGTTTCCTGTCGACCTCCCTTGGTCATCTCTTGTTCTTTTATGACCCCGACGGTATTAGGGTATCCGAGGCCTAGGGAGTCTTTTATTTTCCCACCTTAATTGGCCCTTGTCTCATCTTTCCTGATCCCTCATTCTTCGAGGGATGAGACCTCTTCTGCTCTCTTCATGATATCCCATGATCAAGGCCCTTAATGAAGCAGGGTGTCTGTATCCCCACCCTCAATAGTGCTACACCCTCTAGAGCACACGGCTGTTGAGTTCGGGAGTTGGCGACCCCGGGGGATTCCTGAGATGGGTCCGGTTTCCCCCCACCCTTTTTCCATTGCTTCTGGGGCGGGCCCTCTCCTCTTTGTCGTCCCTATCTGCCTTTCATGGTTCTGCTTCCTTCCATTCCCTCAATCCTCATTCTCCGAGGGTTGAGGGCATTTCTTTTCTTCCTGTCCTTTATTTGCCTTATCCTTTATTTGTTTACCATTTCTTCTTCTTGTATGTAAGCCTGTAGTTAGTATTAGTTATAGTTTTCATTACCTTCCGATCTTTCACTATCACCCACATTATGGGGTCAGATAACCTATACTCAGTCCAAGCAATCTCCGAAGTGCCAGTGTGAGTCTGCGCACAAGGGTGACTCGGCTGACTGGTCCAATGAGGTGCGATAACACAGAATGATTAGCGCAGGAGGGTGGCGCGACCTTGGTTTCAACCAACTCTCGCAATGGCTGGACTGCCAAGCTCCGCCCATCGCATTCTATATTTACCTCCTCGGTATGACGTCCTGCGCAAACCTACTTCACAGATTCCGTGGATGAGGTACAGATGTTAGGCCCCTTAACACAACAATTATCATCATATATTTCTTATGCCCGTTGCTCACGGTAAAATATCTCTTAAAGTTTATTTTACAACTAATTTTATAAAAATTTGACGAAAACAAGCTGTGTTGCTCACGGTAAAATTATTTTATAAAATCCGTGGATGAATCAGGATCGCCATCTACCGATAAACTTCTGAACCAAGAATCAGCTGTTCAACACACATTGGTTTGAGAGTATGGCTCCAACAAACAAAGCAAAAATTGCAAAAACAATGCTGCTTTAGCTACAATTATATGTCGTACAGTGGTAAAAAGGAAGAAAAGAAATGCTAGGAAGTCCTGGACTCGGGAATGGATAAAAAGAAGAGAAGAGTAGAGGAATGCTGTCCTTGGTCGAAAATGAGTAGAGGTTAGAAAATCAGAATTCATATAGGAATTTTCTAACAATAAGAATGGAGGAAAGCAGTTTTAAAAAACTCCTAGATATTGTTGATCCCAAAATTATTCGACAGGACACTAACATGAGGCAAGCCTTTTTCCTGAAATGAGACTGCAAGCGAGTTCGAAGCCCGTTTATCTTCGCCTTCACATCAGCCTGGCTTGTGTTCGGTCGAATTTGTGAAACATATTCGGCGATTGAGATTTCTGCCTCCCTTCTTCCATTTCTATTGTGGTATATGAGCCTTTTAACCTCATAGAAAGACGTATATTTCTGGTACTCGTCCAGTAAAAGACTAACAGCTTCCTTAGTCCATCCGGAGCCTGCCATTTTCGAAGTGTTTGTTTACAAGCGAGCTTCACAATCTTCTCACCACGTGGCGCCAGCATCATCGTCATGTCAGCTTCCCTGATTGGTTCATTTCGCAAAATTAATTTTACGGAATAGAACATGACCTATTTTATGGAAAGTTTTATCAAAGGTTTTATAAAACTTGAATTTGACCATGAGGAACAGGAATATTATAAAATTAAATTATTGTACAATAAATTTGAAGGAAAATTTTACCATGAGCAACGGGCATTACTCTGTTTTTCTCTGATGTAGCCTACTTAAAAATCCTCTTCAATGTTTTTGATCAATAAACCATCAATTTAATAGATGGTATATTGGCGTTTACGGCCAGTGAATTAAAACTCAGCAATTTCTCTCTATTTGTGCCGTGTCTTGTGTGGAGTTTCGCCTAGGACACCAAGCTGGCTCATCAGAGAGCACAAACCTAGAAAATATGCTGAGTTTTAATTCACCGGCCGTGCAAGCCAATATACCATCTTTTTGGAAGCCTTCATAGGGAGGTTATCGCTGCTTGAGCTTTTAGTTCTCGCAGTAAAGAGGCGCAGGTGTGCAAAAGGTGAGGTAGTGCGCAGTTCGCTACTCCTGTGGGGGTCCAAGCGGGGACACCAAGAGCCCGCTGATGAGCCAGCTTGGTGTCCTAGGTGAAACCCTCACACAAGACACGGCACAAACCTAAAAAAATTGCTGAGTTTCATCAATTTAATATTTTTTCATTATTATTATTACTATTCTTATTCTCGTTGAACAGCTGATATTGTAACTTTCAGTCGGTCTTGGCCAGGTCCATCCTGCTCTACCAAGAAATTTAATTCTGGCCTGAGGGCTGGATCGGGCTGCACTAACAAGGGAACGGATTGCGGTGTAAAATTCTAATCTGGTTGAAATTTAGTACACAATATTCCTACATAGGTGTACAATGACGTAGTGAAAACCGCACGGGCCACTTTCAATATTGAACGCCGAAAACCTGTCGAGCGATGGCATGAGTGAGGAGGTGGGAAGAGGTAAAGCTGACCTTGAATCCTAGCAGCACGCGATGGATCGCGACCACCAGGCAGCGACCTGCCGTGCTGCGTTACATTCCCCACCTTCACCTTCCCCTGATCCCAACACCCCCTTATCAGTTTGGTAGGGCTATGCAAATCAAAAGTGACGTTTCGGACGAACAGGTCTAAATCGTTCCGTCATCACGTGTGGCACTTTCTTATTTTCGTCTGTTTTAAATTTTACTGGTCCAGCCAACAATTAATGTTAAGAACTTTACTTTACAGTCAGAATATTCACAAATGTGAGAAAGTGACAACCACGATGTTCAATTGGAGCACCTTCCAAATTTTAATCCTTGGAATGTGGTGGTTTGTCTACAAAGCTGCTTTGTGAAAGTGATAGCTTTGAAAGCTGGTGGTCGCGAGCCATCGCGCGCTGCTAGGATTCAAGGTCAGCTTTACCTCTTCCCACCTCCTCACTCATACCGTCGCCCGGCAAGTTTTCAGCGTTCAATATTGAAAGTGGCCCGTGTGGTTTTCACTACGTCATTGTACAACTTTGTAGGAATGTTGTGTTCTAAATTTCAACCAGTTTTGAATTTTACACCGCAATCCGTTCCCTTGTAAGTCTCGTGAGGCAAAACTAAGAGGAGGTGGGTTCGATTCCCACCTCACCCGTCCTTGAAATAGTGTTCCGTCATTTCATACTTCTTCTTCTTCTTCTTCTTCTTCTTCTTCTTCTTCTTCTTCTTCTCCTCCTCCTCCTTCTTCTTCTTCTGCTTCTCCTCCACCTTCTTCTTCTGCTTCTTGTGGCACCACAGCCCGGTGTGAGCTTTGGCCTCCCCAACCACAGATTTCCATCGATCTCGATCTTGGACAGCTGTTCTCTAGGGTCGTACGTTCTTTGCTTGCAAGTCCACCTCCACTTCATCTTTCCATCGATTCCTTGGTCTATCAGGGCGTCTCGTCGCGTCGTCTTCTTTCCATTGAGGCTTTATATTTGAGTCGTCCCGTTACAAAACTCGTTTAATGCACTTGTGAATAAGAATCATTTTCATGAGAAACGTTTCTCTGGACTTTGCCTCACGTATATTTTGTGTTTGTTGTTTTCTACTTTTTTCTTTTTGCTTTGTGTTTTTGGATTTTGGTTTTATGTTTGCTTTGTGCTTTTGCTTTTGAATTTTACTTTTTGCTTTGTGTTTCTAGTTTTTTTTTGTTTTCTGCTTTTGCTTTTGTTTTTGAATTTTGCCTTTTGCTTCGTGTTTTTTGATTTTGGTTTCATGTTTGTTTCCTGGAAAATCAAAATAAAAGAAAACAAAATAAATTAAAACAAAATAAACAAAACAAAATGAAACAAAATTAAACAAAAACAAATAAAACAATATAAAGTAAAATAAAATAAGCTAATTAAATAATAGTACATTATGCAAAGAGCCTATAGTGGCAATAATTAATTACCATTATAGGCGATACTTATTATAACTATTTTATGTTCGAACATAAATATTCATAAATATCTGTCGAGATTTTGCCAGTTTTATGTACTGAACAGAGGGCATGAGACGCAGAGAATGCCTTGTATTTGACCATGGCCTCCTCGATTACCCTACTATGACACAAGGCCAGGCATTGAAATTTTAAATTAGAAGGCCGTGGAACTCAGCGCATCTAATTATCTAATTGGTCAAACAACTGTTTCTTGAGCTCTGATTGGTGGGAGAAACTGTTTCATAATGAAAAATAGTGTTATAATGAGCCTCATTAAAGTACAGTTTTCTGACATATAATGGTCAGGGTCGAACATAATAGTACATTATGCAACGAGCCTATAATGGCTATAATTAAGCCACGAGTATCTTTATAAAACGAGCGTATGAGAGTTTTATAATTTCCATACGAGTGTCTTAATTACCATTATAGGCGAGTTGCATACGACTGTTTATGTTCGACGATAATTATAACTTGATTATATGTTTTAACATAAATATTCATAAATATCTGTGGGATTCAGTTAATTCAGTTAGAGAACAGGGCGCGCTGGCTTTGCTGACTGAACAGAGCGCATGCGTGGTCAAGGCACTCCGGAAGCAGAGACCATTCACTTTGCTTGACAACACAGAAATATGTTGGATTTTGAGCGCATGCGCGAAGGTATCCTCATCTAATTGGCCACACGACTGTTTCTTGAGTTCTGATTGTTGGGAGAAACTGTTTCATAATGAAAAATAGTGTTATAATGAGCCTCATTATGATACAGTTTTCCGATGCATTATGTTTACATTTCGACATCGTCGAACATAAATAATTATATGACATGATCCTTATTCACAAGTGGATTAAACGAGTTTTGCAACTGGCCGACTCTTATAATCTTTGGTGTTCTTTTGTCTTCCATCCTTTCAATGTGACCCAGCCATCGTAGTCTTTGTGATTTTATATATCGAACAATGTCTTCGCTTTTGAGGATTTCATCTATTTCCCTATTAGTTCGTATCCTCCATTCTCCCCTATCCAATACAGCACCATAAATTCTCCGTATTATTTTCCTCTCAAACACCCTAAGTTTATTGCAATCCTGAACCGACACATTCCATGTTTCTGAGCCATAAGTTAACACTGGTCTGATCTAGGTCTTGTAAATTTTGAGTTTTGTTTTATGAGACAACAATTGCGACTTAATGAGTTTCAGATTGGCAAAATAGGCTCTGTTTCCATTAATAATCCTCCTATGTATTATTTAAAATGACACGCATAGGGGAAATTTCACAAATCTGCTCCAAGCAAATGTATGATGATTCCTAATTTAAGGCCACGCCCGTCTCCTTCCCCAATCCTAACCTGAATTACAGATACATACACTATTGTGTTTGAGTCTTCAGTCTTTTGACTGGTTTGATGCAGCTCTCGATGCCTCCCTGTCCTGAGCTAATCGTTTCATCTCTACATAGCTATCACACCCTACATCCGAGGCAATCTGTTTAACATACTCTAACCTTGGTCTACCCCTACAGTTCTTGTCTTCGACCCTTCCTTCCATAACTAAGCTTGCTATTCCTGGGTGTCTTAGTATGTATCCTACCAACCTATCTTTTCTCTTCATTAGCAGTCGCCAGAAACATCTCTCCTCTCCCACTCGTCTTAATACCTCTTCGTTTGTAACCCTATCTACCCATCAGATCTTCATCATTCTCCTGTAACACTACATTTCAAACGCTTCAATTCTCCTCTTTTCTGATAAACCAATAGTCCGAGTTTCACTTCCATAGAGCGCCATGCTCCAGACTAAGGTTTTCAAAAATGTCTTCCTAATACCTAAATCTATATTCGATGTCAACAGTTTCCTTTTCTGTAGAAATGCTTTCCTTGCCTGAGCCAACCTACTTTTTATATCCTCTTTGCTTCGGCCATCACTGGTTATTTTTCTTCCTAAGTAACAGAAGTCTCCTACTTCCTTCAGATTTTCACCTGCCAAGTTGATGTCCATGGAGGATTCTGATTTATTGCGGCTGCATTCCAATATTTTTGTTTTACATTTATTAATTTTCATCATGAATTCTTTCCGTAAGACGGAGTCCATACCATTCAAAAACTCATTCAAATCCTCAGGCGTGTCGGCCAAGATGACGATGTCATCAGCAAATTTCATAGTTGAAATTATTTCTCCTTGAATCTTCACTCCCACTTTAAATTTCTCTCTAATTTCCTTCATTGCTTGTTCAATGTAAAGATTGAAAAGTATGGGTGATAATTTGCAGCCTTGCCTCACACCTTTCTGAATACCAGCTTCTCTCTCATGTCCATCAGCTCGAATGACTGCTGTCTGGTTTCTGTATAGATTGTAGGTCACCCTCCTATCCCTGTACTTTATTCCAATCATTTTCAGACACTTAAATAAATCAGGTTAAAAGACATACCCAAGTAACCGGGGCTAAATGGCAACGATCTCCAAGCCCGTCGAATAAAGGAACAATAACATCCTGTGAGCTGAACGCGCTCTCACATGCCGGACATTATAACAGTAACCGCCCCATTGGAGACGACAAAGTGCACCTTGAACGCCAGAGAACGGAACTGAGTTCAACCTTGACAACGCCCTGTGAGCTTCATAGTCTCAGCTGGTCACTTCCTCCAGCCATAACACCGACAATTACTCTGGTGTAGATTACTGCCTTCAGGTGCAGAGTAGATCTGTTCACCGGCTCTTTCTAAATATGAAAATAGACACAGAAAGAGCATGCAAGGTTAAATTCACTTTTAATGAATCAATTTTAAGGTGTTTATGTTGAAGGTCAAACTACTTTCACAGCCAATGTCAAAATGGTGGCGTAGTTGGTAGCATGCTGTGCCCAAGGCCGCGGGTTCAAACCCGGCCGAAGTCGTCGGATTTTTAAGAGCGTTAAAACCCTTCAGTATGCCTTCTTTTGGAGGGGAAGTAAAGCCGACGGTCCCATGTCATAGATTTATGGCATGTAAATGATCCTTCCACTAACTAAACTTGTGTGAAGCTAAATTTCTAGGTTAGATTTCGTTGAAACGCTCTATCATAGTTCCAACGTTCACCACTAGGTGTCAGTGACATCTGGTAGTGAAAGTTGGAACTACTTGAATTTGACCGGAACTTGTAGCTGATCCCATGGGTGTCCGCTTAAAGCAGCTACAGCCTCTGGCGAGTCGAACATGTCCTCCGACACTCCCGGCACTAAACGCCATACAATAAATAAATAAATACATAAATAAATAATAAATAAATTGTTTAAAATGTCTATAACGTAGTGGCTAGCATTCGTGGCTGTCACCGCGGTGGTCCGGGTTCGATTCCCGGCTCTGACAAAAAATGTAACTCTGGTCTGAGGGCTGGAACGGGGTACATTCAGCCTCGTGGGGTACAACTGAGAAGAGACGGGTTCAATTCCTACTTCAGAGATCCACGAAGTGGTTTTCTGTGGTTTCCTACTTTTACTTCAGGCAAATGCCGAGATGGTACCAATCTTAAGGTCACGCCCGCTTCCTACTATACTCTGTATTGCCAATAATGAACGCTGACGTCTGTCAAAGCTAGCACGTGGGGAAAAGCTGCGTTGCCACTAAGACAGGTCATGACTCACAACATTCCAAGAGGCTTGCAGGAAGACACACATACTGGGGAAGTTAGCCCCCCTGCCTGGCGGTCTAATCACAGTGACGAGTCAAGGTACAGTAGAACACTGCTTCAAAACATGTGCTCACTGCTGTGTCTGCATACATTGCAACACTGCTCGCTCTTGACATGGAGACCGTTACCCCTGTCGTCTCCACTCCTCACCTCACCATTCAAGCGGATGACAGCCGTCACCGTTCACCTTTCGTAAATCAGAGTATAGTAGGCCTACATACATCAGGCTAGGCCTCAGATTTCATGTTTTTTTATGTAAATACACATTTTAAGTATTTTTTTCTATAAATCCATAAATTCCTGCTTTTCACTTATTAACACATAAAAAGACATAATATTTACATTTTTAAAAATCAATAGGTATGCTAGATCTTTCAATGCATTGCATTTTTGTTCTGTGTTACTTCAACGGGGAAGAACCTGTGAGCTATTTAATCTTCATGCAGAGCGTATGTCAGCTTGCAACTGTGTTATTCTTAAATTGTCGCCCCGTGCCACACACTGTGGAAGCCGGGGATTTCCTTATCCATAGCTATATTTCACCACGTGCTAGACCTCCCCCTCCCCCTGCTACCTGGAACCAGTGTCACTCACATGTAGTTCATTTCTGGAACTGTGAAATTTAAGGCAGTTCTACGATGCCTAAAGTAAAGACAACTACAAGTTATCGTCTGTTGCAGAATTTAAAGATAATTTTACTTCTGCTGGGGGCGTTCTGTTCTGTCAACCACGTGGGAAAACAATCAAGGCTGAACAGCGATCTCAAGTTACTCACCACCTCAAGGGCAAGAAACATATTGCCGCAGTTTCGCGCCTTCAGAATAAGGGTTTTGCGATAATCGTCGGTCATTTGTAATGGACAACCTGAATATGTATCTCGTTGTGTATTGTAATGCTTCAGCATTCAGTGAGACATAGCATAAATTGCATTCGTGAGTACTGCATATTGTTTATATTCACATTAATAAACTAAATTATAATATTTTTACTTTTGTCATATGTTTCAGGTATTTTTAATACATAAGAAGTAAATATTATCCCGATTTTTAGCACCTAAAATCCAAGCCCTATAAACATCACAGTGGCACTGGTTATCAGACAAATTCTACGCACGCCCAAGTACACGGGATTACATGATACGATGTCGCAAGGCCCCTAAATGCATCATCAACAGCAGTGATGCCAAATCTTGAAATGGGAAAGAACTAAACCCTATGCTTTAAAACACCAGAAAAGCAGCAGCTGGACTCTATGATCCAAAACACTAGAAAAACACCAAAAATTATAAATATATAAACGGCTTTTAACTTACATTTCTTTCATTAAAAAGCGTATTCTTCACTTGTGGAGCCTGCTACCGCTATTACATCTTTAGAGCAGGAAGGTGTAGTACTGCTGTAGCTCTGCATACATCCAATTTTGGCCACTATTATATCCTTCGGAAGTTGGTAGTCGTGATAGCATTTTCCCTCTGTTTTTAGTTCAAATCGCACACACAGAATGGAATACAAATTTTGAACTTTCATTCGATTTCTTTGCTTTTCTTTCACCAATTAAACTTGGCAAAACACTCTCCCTACATCTGCATTAGAGTGAGGGAGCGAATGTACATAAACTGCCTTCGCATGAAACTGGGAAATCCCCTGGGAGCTGGGAAGAAAATAGATGATAGGTCGATTATTTGTACAAGTGCACTTGCACTGAGCCCTACATGTTGCACTTATGCACGCGAATGAGAATTTCAGGGACTTCCCATGTTGGAGTGTTGATCTTGACACGTGTAAGGCTGAACATTGCCTATCTTAATTGATTAACTTTATTAAAACTATTACATGGCTTCTAGGATTTACTTATTTGTCATAGGAGACATTTTCATTGAAAAATCTGTTCAACACCAGATTTGGCACTGGTTTTATTGAAATAACACCAGTATTTTGCTATGGCGCTATTAGAATTTTTCTGGCACCAGACGAACTTCAGAAACACCAGATCTGGTGCTAAAAACACCAAATTGGCAACACTGATCAACAGCAACAACAATTAGGGGGAGCTGACCTTGTGTAGAAAGATTTTAGTTCCTGGTCCGTGCGGTCATATGTGTTGTAGGCAGAGACTGCCCAACCTTGGCTGGGCAAAAGGATGTCCGGTCCGGCCCAGGGCGTGTCTCACTGAGTTCCTTGTCCTCTAGGATCCGGCGTGGAGCCTGATGACCTTGTGCACTCACCAGGTTTCCTTCACCAAATCTGTGACCGTTTCCGGTCGAGCAATCACGAGAAGTAAATGGCTAACCCCCCATGGCGTAGCCATGCGCATTAGACATTTGAAAGTCAGGATTTTAGAGTGCTATTTTGGCAGATGACCTCGCTGTTTTGACATTAAAAGAACAATAACAATCATCATTATCATTGGATTGCAGTCCTAAGACTGGTCAGTTGCCATAAAAATATGTCCAGATCGTCCTGTCATTTGCCACTTCCTTCATTGAATTATAATTCTGTGCTTGGGTGTCGTTTAGAATTTGTGTAAGGAAGATATTTCTAGGTCTTCCTCGTGGATATTTCCCCTCAATGAACCCTTCTGCTACAGTTCTCATTAAATTGGAGTGGCGCATTCTGTGACCCCACCATGCGAGACGACGTTTACGGATTGTGCGTAAGATTGATCTCCGTTGGTTCACGGTGTCGAGAACCCTTGTGTTCGATATCCTGTCTCTCCACGTCACATGTATCATCTTACGATAGCACCACATCTCAAAGGCGTCAAGACGGTTCTTTTCATTTTTATTTAGTGTCCACGTTTCACAGGCATACAACGCAACTGTCCATACAAAAGCATGTAGCATTCTCATTCGGAGGGAAAGCTTAAGCCGACTGGTACACAGTAATCTCCTCTTCTGCATAAAAGCTAGTTTTGCCTGAGCAATGCGGCATTTAACTTCAGTGGTGCACCTTCCGCCCTCGGTAATCTTTTGACCTAGGTAAGTGAAGGATTTGACTTGTTGTATGTCCGAGTTATAATAGAGTACAAAAAATGAACAACAATAGACTTACAAAGAAGATTTTTGATGTTTTAAACAGCTCAAGCAGGGAAACTAATTGGTATCATGAAATAGAGGAAGACTTAAGGCAGGTAGGGATCGACAGGCAAATGATTGGAGACAGAGCAGAATTCAGAAACAAGATTAAGAATACAACATTTAAAGTAAATGAAAAGATGAAGACATGAACATTGTGGACAGAACAACGGAAACAGAAGCATAGTCAAAAGAGGAATAGATTTTGGGAAGAGAAGAGGGAGAAGGGAGGGAAGTGAAAATTGTATAATCAAGAGATATTTAAGTTCAATCACTGTCCATAAGGGCAAACATGATATAATAATAATAATCATAATGATAATAATAATAATAATAATAATAATAATAATATATATTTTTTTAGTCGTTTACCCTCCAGGTTGGTGGAACCCACGGACTCAGCGAGGGAACTCACCACTACCGCCTCTACGGGCAGTGTCCTAGAGCGGGGAACATCGAATCGGAAGGGATACAACTGGTGAGGTGGGATTGGCACCTCGCCCAGGCGGCCTCACCAGCAAAGCGAGCAGGGGCCTCTTGAGGGAAGGTAAGGTATGGTGAGGATGGATAGACGAGGAAGAGGGAAGGAGGCGGCCGTGTCCTTGAAGAAGGTACCATCCCGGCATTTGCCCGAAAACGAAGTGGGAAACCACGGAAAACCACTTCGAGGATGGCTGAGGGGGAATTGAACCCACTCTACTCATTTGGGCCACCCGAGGCTGAGTAGACCCCGTTCCAGTCCTCGTACCACTTTTCAAATTTCGTGGCAGAGCCGGGAATCGAACCCAGTACCTCCGGGGCGGCAGCTAACCATGCTGACCACTGCGCTACGGAGGCAACAATAATAATAATAATAATAATAATATAATATATATATTTTTTTTAGTTTTTCGAGGGAAAACGTGGGGTAATCTTCAAAAGACAGATTGCAAGCTTCCGGACTCACAACTGTGCAGGATTCTTACCTACTAAAAACCCACAAACCCTATACTTGGCTTAAGGCCACCCCGGCACAACCTGTTCAGCCGTACTTCAGGGTGGAGCCACTGTTACGACCAGAGGTCTCAGTCAATTTCATTTAACGTGATGATAATTAAATTACTCATCATCATCTTCTCTGTCTTCAGCAACCAATATTCTCGGTTCCTCCTCTTTTGTTTTGTTTTCAGCAGCTCCGAGATGTAAACAGCAATCTGTGCCCAACTTTCTCTGCTGCTGAGCATTTTATCCACCACATTGGCTGGTGTAATGACTCCAACTTTTGTCTCCAGAAGCTTTCGAAGATTTCTCCACCTCAAGCATGCAAAGAACGTGTGCTGAACGTCATCTCATTGATCATCACAATAACGGCACCGTGAACTTGGCGAAATTCCCATTCGATGGAGGTATGCTTCATTATAACCATAATAATAATAATAATAATAATAATAATAATAATAATAATAATAATAATAATAATAATAATAATAAGAGAGTACTATTCTGCAAACAATTTACGTTTTCAGACACATAATTAAAACATTCTAATACGATTGTGAGCTTATTCACATGCCCACAATGATACCAATAGATTAATCTCCTTCACAGCCATCTTTGCGTTCGGGCTTGGGGGGAGGATATTCCAGGGTAGTTTGGTTGGTTCCCCAGTTTAGGGGCTGCGACAACGCGGTCATGTAGCCCCGTGTACTTTGGGTGTGTGTAGAAACTGTCTGATAACCGGTGTTAATTGTGATGACTGTATTAGCGTGTGTTATCTGTAATTCAGGTAAGGACTGCAGACGATCAATTTCAAGTAGTTCCTACTTTTGCTACCAAATGCTTTCATCAACGACACCGTGCTGTGGACTTGGCTACTAGATGCCACCGCAACCAGCACCCGGTGAAGAATGCTGGAACGTAGAGCGTTAATAAAATCTAACCTACACATTTTATCTTCGCACAGTTGTAGTTAGTGGAAGGTTCTCTTACATGCCATAAATCTATGACATGGGCCCGCCAGCTTTACTCCTCCTCCGAAGGAAGGCATGCTGAGAGATTTTTAAAAGTCTTAAAACAATCCGGCGATTTCGGCCGGATTTGAACCCGCAATCTTTGGCACAGAAGCTCAGCATTCTTCCAACCACGCCACCGAAGCCGCCTTTGTAGACTTAGAAAAGGCTTTTGATAACGTTGCTTGGAGTAAGTTGTTTGACATATTGATAAGGATTGGAATAATGTAGGCCTGCAGGCATAGGAGGGTGATCTACAGGGTCTTTGCTATAAAATAAGAACGGCAAGCGGCAGTTTTGTTATTCGCTGCTAAGGCGGCCTTGGCCGAGCTTGTGGCGCGCCATGGCCCCCTGCTGTACTATTGAAAGCGCGCGCATGGTAGCCTACATACGAGGGCAGGTTTTTTTGGTGGTTTTTTTTTCAAGTTCCGATGGACTGTATAAAAATAACAGATTGACATGCCAAACTGATTTTACTACTAAATATTTGCTTGTTTTATACTTATGTCTCAACATAATCGCCAAAACGATTGAAACTATTGTCGTATCGTTACACCAGCTTTCCAGTGCCCTCGGCAAAATATTCTGCCGCCACTGAGGTGGGTACATTTGGACAGTCTCCTGAAGTGTTTCCTTTTTGACGAGGCGTTGCCGCCCATCCATACCTTCGATTCTAAAAAATGGGGAAATCATTCACGACCACATTGCACCAACGTTACGATAGACTTTTAAATGAATACAAGTGTAAACTTTTGGACTATCTACCGTTTAGTCCAAACCAGCACTGAATTATTTTCACCTTTTTCGAGAATCGAAGGTATGGTTGGGTGGCAACGCCTCGTCAAAAAGGAAACACTTCAGGAGACTGTCCAAATGTACCCACCTCAGTGGCGGCAGAATATTTTGCCGAGGGCACTGGAAAGCTGGTGTAACGATACGACAATAGTTTCAATCGTTTTGGCGATTATGCTGAGACATAAGTATAAAACAAGCAAACATTTACTAGTAAAATCAGTTTGGTATGTCAATCTGTTATTTTTATACATCGGAATTTGAAAAAAACAGCCCTCATATAAATGTACTATGCGCGCGCTTTCAATAGAACAGCAGGGGGCCATGGCGCGCCACAAGCTCGGCCAAGGCCACCGTAGCAGCGAATAACAAAACTGCCGCTTGCCGTTCTTACTTTATATGAAAGACTCGGTATAATCTGTACAAACACCAGATGGCAGTTATTAGAGCGGAAGGACATCATGGGAGAGAAGCAGGTATTGAGAAATGTGTAGGGCAAGGCTGCAACTTATCACCCATACTTTTCAATCTTTACATTGAACAAGCAATGAATTGAATTAGAGAAAATTTTATAGTAAGAGTAAGAATTTAAGGAGAATAATTTCAAACCAGGCCGAAGAGCGATAAACATCCCTCAGTATGCCTTCCTTCGGAGGGGAAGTAAAGCCGGCGGTCCCAGTCATAGATTTATGGCATGTTAAAGAACCTTCCAATAATTACACCTGTGTGAAACTAAATTGTATAGGTTAAACATTTGACAAACGCTCTTAGGTTCCGACTTTCGTGGCGTCTAGTAGCCAAGTTCTGAACTAGTTGGTCGTTGACGGTGGGGTTTGGCGGCAAAAGTAGGAACTACTTGAATTTAAAACAGATAACACACACTAATACAGCCATCACAATTAACACCGGTTATCAGACAGATTCTACACACACCCAAGTAAACGGGGCTACATGACCGAGTTGTCGCAGCCCCTGAACTAAGGAACAAACCAACCAACCAATTTCAACTCTGAGATTTGCTGATGTCATCGTCATCTTAGTCTTTTCACCAGATGATTTGAATGAGTTCTTAAATGGTATGGACTCCGTCTTGAGGAAAGAATTCATGATGAAAATCATAATAAAGAAAGCTTTTCAGTCGGTCAACAGAAATTCTGCCCAGTTACATTTGGCGGGAAACAAGTATTTACATAACCTACAAACTAACACACTCTTTATTCACAAATACCCACTTAATTGGATGACATGTTTCAAACGTCACGCGATTAACTAGAGTCCTCCAGTTGCAAAAATCGTTTAATCCACTTGTAAATAAGGGTCATGCCGTAAAATTATTAATTGATTTTTTATTTTACTTTATTTTATTTTGTTTCGTTTAATTTAATTTTGTTTTTATAAAATGTTGTTTAACTTTATTTCGTTTTAAATTGTTTTGTTTATTTTTTGTTTTCTTTTTTGTTTTGTTTTTATTTTTTTTCGTTTATATTGTTTTATATTATTTTATTTTGATTTTGTTTTGTTTATTTTTTAATTTGTTTTATTTTGATTTTGTTTTGTTTATTTTGTTTTATTTTGCTTTGTTCTGTTATGATTTTCCAGGAAATTAAACACAAATCCAAAAACAAAAAACATGAAGCAAAAAGCAAAATTCAAACACAAAAGCAAAAGAAAAAAAAAGAAAAAAACAAAGCAAAAAGCAAAATTCAAAAACAGTGAATGCAGAAAACAAACACAAAAACAAAACAAAAAAGACGAAGCAAACAGCAAAATTCAAAAACAAAAGCAAAAGCAGAAATCAAACACAAAACCAAAAAAGAAAAGCAATAAGTAAATTCAAAAGAAAAGCACAAAGCAAACACAAAAGTAATAACACAAAGCGAAAAGTAGAAAACAAGAAACACAAAAGATACGCGAGGCAAAGTCCAGAGAAACGTTTCTCATGAAAATGATTCTTATTCACAAGTGGATTAACGTGTTTTGTAACTGGACGACTCTTAGGATGTTTATGAATCACTTATTAAACACAAATAAATATCTATATATATAAAAATGAATCCCTGTTCGTTAGTCTCGCTAAAACATGAGAACGGCTGGACCAATTTGGCTAATTTTGGTCTTGAATTATTTGTGGAAGTCCAGAGAAGGTTTAAAAGGTGAATAAATATGAAAGTTGTAGCGCACGAGTCGATTCAACAAATGAGTGACGGCACGCGAATCGCTTAAACAAAGTCCCGTATGCGTTCATATGCCATTCATCCGATTGCTATGAAACTTTGGTTGTATCGTTGTGCACACTCCAGGAAAGGTTTCTGACTTCGGAAATCCTTTTTACAATAGGTAGCGCACGAGTAGATTCAACAAATGAGTAACGGCGCGCGTATCGTTTAAAAAAAATGCCATATGCGATTGCAATGAAATTTGGAGAAATGCTGTTTCCACTACCTCAAAGATTTCTGATTTAGTAAATCCATTTTACAATTGGTAGCACACGAGTATATTCTTTTAAAGAGTGACAGCACAGGAATCGTTTCAACCAAATCCCGTATGCGTTCATATACCATTCATTTCATTGCGTTGAAACTTTGGTGAGCTGCTGAGCACGCTCCCATGATTTTTTTGAGACATTAAATCAATTTTACAATAGTTTAGAGGTGGGTAACGGAAAAAGAAAAAAATATTGGGAATCCAAAAGCACGTCTACAAACAAAGTTACAACGCCAGCTGTACCCGATTTGGCTAATTTTGGTCTTGAATTATTTGTGGAAGTCCAGAGAAGGTTTAAAAGGTGAATAAATATGAAAGTTGTTAACTATCTTTCAGAATATTTTTATCTAGATTGATAAATCTTAAGTTTTGTCACAAATTAAATTTCTGAACGCTAATATTTGACATTTGACAATCAACGATATGTAGATTGATAAATCTTAAGTTTCGTCAAAAATTAAATTTCTGAACGCAACCATAATATTTGACATTTGACAATCAACTAGAACTTTCTTTACTTCAGTGATCTTTTGTGATAGTGACACTTTACTGCTAAGTGCGCGAGAACTTTTCTCACTTAGATCGTCGCAGTCAATCAAATGTGCGAAGAGCTACCTCACGTGCTAACCGCACTGATGACCAGAGAGAGGCAGATCAAGAAAATAGTCGTATTGCTACGTCAGAATTGCGTTCTTTAGTGAGTGACAATGAAGATAGTAGATAGTCTTAGAATGCAACGAGTTCGTGCACATCAAACACAACAACAGCGAGCACGACATAATGAAATTGAGCGATTCCGCAGACGCAGTGCTCCTGTGATTCTGGAACGAGCTGAATTCCACTATGATCCGGCAATAGATTATTGTGCCGACAAATCGGTAACAATTCGGGAAATGACAATAATTTGTAAACATTTTAAGGCGTTAAAATACAGTGGTGAATCTACTGGATTATGTTGTGCTGGAGGCAAAGTAAAATTGCCACAATTGGTCCCACCACCAGATCCTTTACTCTCTGTAGTTTCTGGGATTGGAAATGATTCCAAGCACTTCTTGGCCAACATTCAGAAATATAACAGCTGTTTCCAGATGACATCGTTTGGCGCTACACATAATATACAGGACAATTTCATGCCCACTTTCAAGGTATTATACCATAATATTTTTTTATAATATTCAAGTTTGTATTAAAATATATATCGGAAATAATTATTGGACAAATCTTTAGAAATTACAAATTCAAGGACAAATTTATCACTTACTGGGGGCCCTGTTACCACTACCAGATGCAGATCATCAATTTTTACAAATTTATTTTATGGGCAATTCAGATAAGCGTTGTGCTCACAATCCAACAGTGAAGAGAACCATTGTCCAAGAATTACAAATGTTTCTTCATCAGAACAACAATTTAGTAAGCATGTTCAAAATAGCATTGGATCGGATGCCATATGACAGCCATAATATTGTCATTCGAGCTGACAAAACACCTGCCGGTGAACACACAAGGAGGTTTAATTCACCTACCTTTGACGAAGTGGTTGTTGTCATTGTGGGAGAAAATTTGCAATCTAGAGATATTGTGCTTCATCGTCAGAATAATGATTTAAAACGTGTATCTGAAACACACAGGACTTATGATGCGTTACAATATCCTTTGATCTTCTGGCAGGGGGAAGATGGATACCATTTTAATATCAAAATGGTAAATCAAGTAACAGGTAAGAGGCAGTACGAAGTCAGCCGGATCAGCTAGTATACCATATTTATATTACATAAGTTTGTAAAAACTATCACTACAATGATGAAAATCAATAAATGTAAAATAAAAATAATGGATTGCTGTAGAAAGAAATCAATCAAATTGGGTGGTGAAAACCTAAAGGAAGTTGGAGACTTCTGCTACTTAGTAAGCAAAATAGGCTAACCAGTGATGGACGAAGCTAAGAGGACATAAAAAGTAGTTTGGCTCAGAGAAGGAAAGCATTACTACAATACACTTTTCACTTCGAAAATCTCACATGCATTCACCGGAATCAAACCTTGGTGAGAAGCAAACAGCTTGACCGTTGTGCCACCGCAGCCCCTTGCTTATTCATTTCAGTGATTGGATTCATCTTGGTTATCAGCCTCGTGTGTTTGGGTTTGTGAGCTTGTAACTACATAGGTTGGTTTTTTAGTTTTGGCACCTTAGTTATAAGTGGATTAATAACTAACTTAGATGGTTCCAAGTTTCACAGGCCCTCGATGTAGTCCCCACCGTTGAGTACAACGTGTTCCCAGCGATGCGAAAGTCGTTGGATCCCGTTGGCATTGCCCAATCTATTGATGGTACGAAGAGAGCACTCGGCAGCCTGCTCCCCGCGCATTGTCATCTTCATCTTCGGGATGAGATCATAGTCGCAGGGATTGATGTCGGGAGAATATGGGGATGATAGAGGACCTCCCAGCTCCAGCGATCCAGCAATGCCGACACAACGCCTGCTGTGTGTGCCCTAGCATTGTCATGCAGAACGATGGGCGGTGTAACCATATGGTGGCACCGTTTCCTTCTCAGAGCTCCTCGGAGATGGTCTTGCAGAAACGAACAATAGTACGCCGCATTAACGGTTTGCCCTCGGGGAACAGTATGGCAGCGCTTCCGTACCATTGAAGACGTTAAGAAGGCTGCCGAGCGCTCTCTTCGTACCATCACTAGATTGGGCAGTGCTAACGGGATCCAACGCCTTCCGCATCGCTGGGAACACGTTGTACGCAACGGTGGGGACTACATCGAGGGCCTGTGAAACTTGGAACCATCTAAGTGAGTTATTAATCCAGTTATAACTAAGGTGCCAAAACTAAAAACCAACCCATGTATAATCACTAGTCACTAATGGATCTTGGCATTTTGTTGGTTGGTTCCTCGGTTTAGGGGCTGCGAAAACGCGGTCATGTAGCCCTGTTTACTTTGGGTGTGTTTGAAATCTATCTGATAATCGGTATTAATTTTGATGGCTGTATTATCGTGTGTTATCTATTTTCAATTCAAGTAAGGACTGCAGATATTCAATATTCAAGTAGTTCCTTCTTTTGCTACCAAACGCCACCGTCAACGACATATAGTTCTGGAATCGGTTACTAGATGCCACCTCAGTCGGCTCCTGGCGACGAATGTTGGAACCTAAGAGCATTAGTCCAATCTAACCTATAATTTAGCATCATACAAGTGTAATTAGTGGAAGGTTCTTTTACATGCCATAAATCTATGACATGGGACCACCAGCTTTACTCCCCCTCCGAAGGAAGGCATACTGAGGGTCTTGGCATTTGCCTGGATGGATTGTGGAAATACCACACTCTGGATGGCTACCACCACTCTCCGGACTTGCTGTTTCTCCCCATCCCCGATAGAGTGCGTGCACATCCAGCAGCTGCTATTATAGCCTATTCAAAGGACAGATGTAACATTGCGATCCATTTATTGCCTCATTTTTTGCATGTTCACACTTGAAATTAGCAGTCCATGACTCATTGGTGTTCGTGTCGGAGAAGTCAATTACTTACCTTGTTCACACCAACACGCGAGTCTTTCTTGAAGGCATGATTTGGCGCTGATCTTGAACCAATTACCTCATGACCTCAGCTCGTTTACCTGACCGACATAATGGCCAGGGTGACTGATTGTTATTATTGGGGGAGTGGTCGGTTTAAATCCCGAACTGGGCCATCATGTTGCCAAAGATAACAATATGCTACGTATTGTATAGCCTAATGTCTTTGAAAATCACAATTTCAATTCTATCTTCTGATTTAATTGAGCAATACGATTTATTGCTAATTTGTAGCTCTTCGGTCGATCAACACGATTGTGCCCAATGAATTGGCAGTGTAAAAGATAATAATAATATCGTATGGGCTTGGGTGCCGGGTGCAAGCTTTGTTATTTGCACCCAGAGGGCAGCTTGCAAGTCAAATTTTTGTTGTTCCTTGAAGCACTATGAAAGTCAAGGAGGTTAGATATCTAAGCTCCTTGACACTATAGCGCTTTCTAGTAGAGAAATGAGGAACTTTGTGTTGACAGAAAATCGAGAGATTAATTTTTGCCATTATGAACACGGTCTACTGAATTCAAATGGGTTCTTTAACATGCCAACATCGTATGACATGCGTGTCGTATTTTTGCCACATTAAAAAAAACACTTACCATGGCCAGGAGCGAACCTGCAAGCTTGGGTTTAGTAGACCGACACGTTAACCACTCACCCACCGTGACAAGCTTCTGTACAAGATATAAATATGTAACGACACTCCTGAAAGAAAAAAAACAACACACATGTATTAATTAGATTATCACAAATAATGGGGCAGTGTAATTTTTTCCAGGAGTGTCGTTACATCTTTATATCTTGTATCCCGCCCATTCATTGGGCACATTGGTGTTGACCGACTGAAGAGTTATACATTAACAATTTTCTACAGGCTAAAGTATGTCTTTAAATCTATACTATACGATTTATGCCTCTTAGTTCATATAGGTGACTAGCAGAAGTACCCATTCTTCGAACGGTCTTCGGTATTAATAACCCGACGTAATCAATTGAGCTACTGTTGCAATGGTTAGGGGCTTGGAACCTGTTTGTCGACAAAGATAAATGATTAGTTGAAACATGCTCTGAAACTAATTTACCTAACGTGTACTTCCTGACGTGAAAATATAATTGAAAACCTCGTAGACGAAACGCAATTATACACGTCACATAAAAACTGACCCTCACTGTTGTGTCAAGTCCGCATCCAGAGGAAGACCCCTTTAATAAATTATAAAGGCTTGTGGTGCATGAAAATTCCGGTTTTTAAGCCTCCAATCGCCCAAATTCCTAAAAGCGAGAAAATAAAATAAAAATAAATTACTTCAATCCAGGAATTTTTGAAAATAATGTTGCTGTTAGAAGATATAATAGACCTTCTGTACGACATATCGCACGTTTAAGGCTTGTGAAAAAATCTAGGGTACCCCTTGACCCCCTTAAGCGCATTGATGAATTTTACAGTTTTTGTTGGTTCCGTGATAACCTTATAGCCATTTGCAAACTTTCACAGAAATTTAATAAATGGTGTGGCATTACTTCTTGCAGAAATAGATGGAAAGTCGGATGTAACTTTTCGAGACACTGTTGTCATGGATACTGGCTTGCATTCATACATTAGTTTATTAAATGAAATTAGTTTTCTGGGAATATCTCGGAAACTCTTGGTTTTAGAGCCTTAAAATGTAGTTTTCGGGGACCCTTTACGGCTGTTTAAGGGCCGCGAGTTTTTTTACTGACACCAAGGGGCTGAAAATAAGCTTTGTCTCGTCGTTGTAGGCCGTAGTATAATAACAATAATTATAATAATATAACAATATAGGGATAGGGATATAATAGACCTTCCGTACCACACCAGCACGTGTAAATCGCGTGAAAAAAATCTAGAGTACCCCTTGACCCCCTCAAGCGCATTATATATGTATTGATGAATTTTACAGCTTAATTTGGTTCCGTTATAACCTTATAGCCGTTTGCAAACTATCTGAGTAACGTAATAAGTGACTGCGGTTGCGTCTAGTAGCTAAGTTCTGAACTTGGCCTAGTAGTCGTTGACGGTGGCGCTTAGCGGCAAAAGTAGGAACTATTTGAAAAATTCTAAGTTGCAGTACTTAATTTAAAAAACAGATAACACACACTAATACAGTCATCACAATTAACACCGGTTATCAGACAGATTCTACACACACCCAAAGTACACGGGGCTATATGACCGCGTTAACGCAGCCCCTAAACTTAAGAACCAACCAACCAACCAACGTAATAAATGGAATTGTATTGCGTCTTACAGCAATAGATGGACCTGTGAGTTTTTCTGTTGCCATGGTTACCGACTTACTTTCCTTCATTATTGTATTAAATGAAATTGATTTTCTGGGAATATCTCAAAAACTGTTGGTTTTAGGGCCTTAAAATGTGGTTTTCGGGGCGAGTTTTGCTTCTCACATTGAGGGGCTGAAAATGAGCTTTGTCTCGCCCTTCTACGCCTATTTCAGCAAGTATTTTAAGGCGGTAGGCCCCCTATTATGAGAGGTACAGGGAAGAGTTACATCAATGATTAGTGTCGTGCCTCTGAAGGATATCTGTACCAAATTTTACGTTGATCCACCCAGCCGTTCTCGAGTTATAAGGGAACAACCACTTTGTCCACAGACAGACAAACAGACAGACATACAGACAAACAATTATTTTTGCGCGCATCCGTTATAAAACAGTCTGAAACGCGTAAATAACGCAAATTTCCGCAGAAATTCAGAAAAAACAGACAAACTTTCATTCTTATATATAGAGAGATGAATAGTGTACAGCCCCCGGGGGGGGGGGGGGGCAGTACCCCTGAAAGCCACCCCCCATCTTTCACTAAAACCACCCTAACTGGCAACATCATAAGACCAGAACATTACCTTTACACAGCAAGAGGCGGCCACCCAGCTTGGGAGGTTAGCCAACTACTTGCGACACATACATAAACATCTACACAACAACTAACTGGGGCAGCTACGTCGACGGAATGCTGACCACGCAGCGCCGAGAACTATAAGAATGGAGTCCTTTTCGGAGCCATTATCTGTTATACAGTGTGCGTCATCGAAGGCCCTAGCCGACGTCTGCTCCAGCTGCATCATCAGGTGAGACTCAGCAAAGTGCTCAGAATCCTTTATTTTGTGAACACCCACTCATAATCTTGTACACTCTACTTGTATAATTGCCTACATTCCCCCAAGAGGGACTTACAAATTCACACTCACTGACCAATAAACACATGGTCAGTAAATTACACTTGTATTGTTAATTACACTCCTCTTTACATCCTCATACCCTTCCTGACTCTCGTCACGATTGACCGTGACCATAGTAGCCAGTAATTGCTTGGTCAGACTCCATTGTGCTTCCCGCACGCGACTCGACTACATAACGTCGTGCCGCTGACATCAGCACTCCTATTGTATTACCCACACCGTCCAGCTGGCAGGCCGGTATCGTAGCCTGCATTTAGAGGTCCGTCCCCTAATCAACACTTGCATCTTTGCAGGAACACCCCCTAGCGTTTAAACACTAAACAACACACTACACTGGTAAGCTCTCCCAGCTACGGGAAGCTACTCTCTCCTAGGAACTACCTTCCAAATTATCACAGTGACACAAGTGTTTTATCCCAAACCACCCCCCCCCCCAACTAAGGGATCTAAAACAATAGAGACCGTCAAAATTCTTGAATGAAGGGGGTTAAAATTCTTCCTTAATAGGAGTAAAATTTCTTGAGTGAATTTGAAAAAATCTTGGGTGAAACTGAATTATTTTACACTTATTTATTATGTTATTATGTCAGTAATGATTAGTTATTGAGAGTTGTACGCAGACAACAGTTCTATCTTGCCAAAATTGTTTCAGCTTTTTTCCCAAACTTAGCCTGCGGACCGCGTTAGCCATATATACGCCCCTGGTTTTAGTCACGCACAGTGGGGTAGTCGTGGTGTATTTTGTATCCCACATGTTGGCAATTAGTGACGTCAATGTGTACTAACGCTTAGAGACAACCCAGCGGGGATAACGAAGTGACCCGAATGCTCACGAATATAACCGATCAGCCAACCATAATACAGACCAAGAGGGGCATGTTCTTTGGGCAGCCATTTTTCTTTCGTTTATCGAAGGGCTATTTGTTCTGTGAATAATCGCTTGATTTGCTGTTCTGTGCGTTAATTCTTAGAGTCTCAGGCACTCACTGGACAACTGAAATAAACTAAAGTCCAGTCGCTGAGACTCCTGCAGGGTGTCCATCCCCTTATCTCCACTAATATCTTCCCTGGCCCTTTCTCAACAGCTTATGCATTGCTTGGAAATTCCGTTTCTTGTACCCGAGTTTCTAGTTTCTAGAAAAAATATTTTTCTTTTACAGTAAAAGACAGAATATGTAATCTTATATGTATATAAAAAGGAATGTCTGTGTGTTCGTCTTTTATGCGTTCATAAAACATTCATCCGATTGCGATAAAATTTTGGTGAGTTGTTGTAAACACTTCCGGGATGATCATAGGCATAGTTAATCCATTTCACAATAGATAGCGCGAGTAGTTTAAACAAATGCGTAATGGCGATGCGTTCATATACAATTCGTCCGATTGCGATCAAATTTTGGTGAGTTGTTGTGCACAGTCCCGGAAAAGTAATAGGCGTAGTAAATCCAATTCACAATAGATGGCGCGCGAGTAGATTCAACAAAATGGCGTGCGTTTGTTTCAAGAAAGTCCCACATGTGTTCATATACCCTTCATCCCATTACGTTGAAACTTGGGTGAGAGGTTGTGTACACTTCAGGCACGGTTTCTGGCTTAGTAAATCCATGTTATAATAGGTAGCGCACGAGTAGATTCAACAAATGAGCGACGACGCGCGAAGCGTTTCAACAAAGTCCCGTATGCGTTCATATACCATTCGTCTGATAGCGACGAAACTTGGGTGAGATGTTGTGTACACTACAGGGAAGGTTTCTGGCTTAGTAAATCCACTTAACAATAGGTATCGCACAAGGAGATACAACAAATGAGCGATGACGGGCGAAGAGTTTCAACAAAGACCAGTATGCGTTCACTTACCATTCGTCTGATAGCGATGAAACTTGGGTGAGAGGTTGTGTACACTACAGGCAAGGTTTCTGACTTAGTAAATCCATGTTATAATAGGTAGCGCAGGAGTAGATTCAACAAATGAGCGATGACGCGCGAATTGTTTCAACAAAGTCCCGTATGCGTTCATATACCATTTGTCCGATAGGGATGAAACCTGGGTGAGATATTGTGTACACTTCAGGGAAGATTTATAGCTTAGTAAATCCATGTTACAATATGTAGCGCACGAATGAATTCAACAAATGAGCGACGACTCGCGAAGTTTTTCGGCAAAGACCCGTATGCGTTCATATACAATCGTCCGATAGAGATGAAACTTTGGTGATTTGTTGTGTACACTCCAGGGAAGGTTTCTGATTTAGTAAATCTATTTTACAATTGGTAGCAAACGGGTAGATTTAACTAATAAGCGAGAGCACGTGAATCGTTTCAATAAAGTCCCGTATGCGATCATATACCATTCATCCGAGTGTGATAAAACTTTGGAGAGCTGAGTACTGTCCTGCGAAGGTTCATGAATTAGTAAGTCTGTTTTTCAATGGGTGGCGCACAAGAAGATTCAACAAATGAGTGACGGCGCGAATCGTTTAAACAAAATCCCGTATGCGTTCATATGCCATTCATCCGATTGCGATGAAACTTTGATGAGTTGTTGTGTACACGCCAGGAAAGGTTTTCGAGTTAGTAAATACATTTTAAAATAGGTAGCGTACGAGTATATTCAACAAATGGGTGACGGCACTCTAATCGTTTCAGCAGTCCCGTATGCGTTCATATACCATTCATTTCATTGCGATGTAACTTTCGTGAGTTGTTGATCACGCTCGCGTGAATGTTTCTGAGATAGTAAATTATTTTTTATAATAGTTTAGAGGTGGTTAACGGAAAAAGAAGAAAATATTGGGAATCCAAAAGCACTGCAACTAACAAAGTCAAAACCCCAACACTTTCTTTGATTGGCATTGCAATGCATGCCGGGTACAACTAGTTTTAAATAAATCAAGTAAAGTTATGTTTAAAAATGTAATTTTGAAAAAATATGTAAAATAAAAACACAGAATATTAATTTTAAAGTAAAAATATCTAAAAGAAATGTCATTATTACCGTGTCAAATATGTAAAATATGTAACAATAAAATGTAATTAGATGATAGCTAAGGTTCTAATTCATGGACATTTACCATTTTTAGTTATGCATAAGTAAAGGGAAAGAGTGTGTATTTATATAAAAATCCTAGCCCTAATGATCGCTATAGGTTGTGAAGTTTCGGGTACGTTCGGTTTGCCCCGCTGGTCTGGTCTGTCTCGGTGCGTGTCAAAAGAGTGTGAAGGGTGATGGATGATCGGTTGCGGTCGTGAGTATTCGGGTCGCTTCGTTAGCCCCGCTGGGCTGTCTCTAAGCGCTAGTCAATGTGTGCGCCTCGTTGTGTGTGCTTTGGCAGCAGTTTAACATACTGTTACGTGCCACCCCTTGTGGCCCTTACGTTAACTGGATTACGGTGGGTAGAAGCACAAAACAATGGTCCTTTTAAAGAAATAGTAATTTTATTGCAGGTCTTAGCAAGTTACAGTACACCGCACAATAAACAGATACAAGCAATTAGTATCTCGCTCTAGTTCCTCTCTGACTGGGAACACTTCCCTTTCACTCTCTCGAGCAGCTGTCCGTTCACTAATTAGGCTGACCTGTGTCTAGCCAGTCTGTCACTCACCGAAATACCTGTACACTCCCTTGAGTAAACAAACTACCGTTAGGCTACATACGACACTGCTACACACTGCTTCGTTGTCCGCTGGCTAGGGAACAGCCCACGGCGTTTCGCAATTCACCACAATAACTCTGTCACACTAGGTAAGTACACACTCCTCAAACCTCAGTCCCTCCGTATGATTCACACTGCCTCGCTGTCTGGAGAATCAGCCTCACTTGGGTTACGCAAGTCACGTCACCACACTACTGTCGCTCAGGTAAAAACACGCACTAGCTCAAAAACACTGTCCCTCCCTGGCTGATGAGGCCGCTTATATAGCAGGCTGGTGACTCAATGAATGCTTCTAGAATCGTCCAGGATTCACGGCTTCTCGAGATTTCCATCACTAGCTGGGTCACGAATATTCTTGACCATCCCTTTGTCCTCGCAGCCCGTTGCTTAAGGCGCAGGTAACACACTGAGGCAGAGCATATCCCGGGGCAGCTGTGACTCACGCGGCGAGGCGACGAAACAAACTCACAGCCGTAACAATACTAAATACGCTGTCACACATGGCTGCCTTTGTTAAATGAGCAATAAATAAAAGCACATATTTACGTAATTTAGCACAATCCGGTGCAGTCGGCGCAGAAATGACCAAGGGTTAGTAATTACAATTTATTGATAATGCCCCCCTCCCCCCATAAGATGAAATAATAAGGTATGAAAATCACATACAGTAGGCGCTCGCTAATCGGACGTTCAAAAGTCCGACATTTCTAGTAATCTTACGTTTTGATCGCTTTTCGTGTGGGAATGGCCAGCTCTATAGTCGGACGGTTTTGACGCGTGACCGCTCGGTAATAATAATAATAATAATAATAATAATAATAAAATAATAATAATAATAATAATGATAATAATAATAATGAAAAATGAAAATCCACAGCCTGCTTCCAGTCTCCGACCGGGTCAGGAATGGAATGAATGAAGCCCCTATCTAGCGGCGAGGATATGAACTGTGCTGGCTGCCGAGGCCTGACGCACTCCTCTGGGGCAAAGATTAAATGAATGACAGATGAAATGAAATGATAGTGGAGAGTGTTGCTGGAATGAAATTTTGACAGGGAAAACCGGAGTACCCAGAGAAAAACCTGTCTGCCTCCATTTTGTCCAGCACAGATCTCACAAGGAGTGACCGGGATTTGAACCACGGACCCAGCGGTGAGAGGCCGGCGTGCTGCCGCCTAAGCCACGGAGGCTTGCGATAATAATAATAATAATAATAATAATAATAATAATAATAATAATAATATCATGTGGCTTCGGGTGCTGGGTGCAAGCTTTGTTAATTGACACACAGAGAGCAGCTTGCGTGTCGAGTTTAATGCTCCTTGGAGCGCTATGAATGTCAAGGAGGTTAGATAGCCCATCTAAGCTCCTTGACACTATAGCGCTTTCTAGTAGAGAAATGAGGAACTTTGTGTTGGCGGAAAATCCCGAAATTAATTTTGCCATTATGAACACGGCCTACTGAATTCAAAGTGGTTCTTTAACATGCCAACAACGTATGACATGCGTATCGTGATTTTTGTCGCCTTTCAAAAATCACTTGCCATGGCCAGGAGCGAACCTGCAAGCTTGGGGTTGGTAGTCCGACACTATAACCACACACCCACCGTGGCAAGCGACCGCTCGGTAATCGGACAAAAGCAAGTTCATTACACTCCTGTTGCTTGGCGACACTATAGATAGGTTATTATTAGGCAGTGTCAGTCTTAGCGAAACGTAGCATCATAACCTTAACGCGTTTGTACTTAACTGTTAAGTGATTGTAAGTGATACAGTTTAGTTCAGTGTATTTAGTGTTAACGGGAGTTTACGTAAATAAAAGTAATATACTGTACAGTTAAAGTAGATTAAAGACTCATTCGAGGTGTTACCGAAGACAACTGTAAAAACTGAAGATGCCCTCTCTGTCATCGAAACCTGTATCAAATGCATAGAAGAAAACTCCTCAGCAAACAGCACTTTAACTGCATTACGAAAGTTGAAGAGTAATGTACTTGTAAAATTGCATACAAGGAAAAAACAATCTACAATAGATAAGTTCTTTCATTTACAGTAAAATTAAAACATGTGAGAACAGTACATACAAATAATACAAGCAGTATTATTATTTTACTTAGTTTTAAAAGTATAGTTTTTCAATAAATGCACCCTACTTTACATTAAACTGTGTGTTTTTAAATGCTAGACTCTGATATTTTGGATTACTTCCAATATTCGGACACTTCCAGTAATCGGACAACTTAATGGTCTAAGACATGTCCGATTAGAGAGCGCCTCCTGTATTATTGAAAGGAAAGCGGAAAAGAAAAGAGTGATGCGTCATTCAGTTTGAAATACATTTTGTTCAGCAGCCGTATCACGTAGCCATGCAGAGGACCTTGGTTGTCTGCGTGTATTGTGTGTGTACTATGTGAAAGGAGCAGCGCAAGGTCGCCCCACTCCAAGTCACTTTCTCACACATTCCAGTGGCCCACCTCGTCCCACACTGCTTGTTATTCTCACTCAACAATTCCGTCAATCATCTTATAAAGTGGACACGTGTCCAGATTCCCTGCAATCTACTTCCTGCTGCTCCCAGCAGAGTGTGTATTGTAAAGCAAGTAAAGTACAGGGAAATACATTTTTAAAGATATAATTAGAATTCAAGTTGTTAGTCACGGGTATGAAACCAGAAGTTATTACAGAGAATCACTCTAATTTATATCAACCTAAGTTAAGTATAGCTAAACGTAACTTTCTGTATTTCTCACCAAAATTATATAACTTTCCCCCAATTAAATTAAAAGAATTTAAAGGAGATCATGCAAACTTGAAGACGCACATAAAACATTTTCTCAGAGAAAACAAAATTAAAATTGAATATATATTAGGTCGGACTAGGAAAAGTTCTGAAGGCAGAAAAGTTTAAAATACCTCGGTGAATGGATAGAGCCTAACCTATCAGAGAAGGAAGCCTTCATGTCATGCATTAATGAAATGGAAATGGCATACAACCTGGCTAAATACATGTACAATAAGAGATCGATATCCTTAAACGCCAAAATTAGACATTACTGCACTGTTATTCAACCAGAGGCTCTGTATGCGGCAGAGACTCTAACAATGAACAAGAAAGGTCTAATGCAAAAACAAGAGGCTAAAGAAAGGAAGATTTTGAGGAAAATCCTGGGTCCCATCAAAGAAAACAGCGAGTACAGAAGGCGTCACAACCACGAATTGTACAAGCACGTGGAGAAGATCAGTGACACGATTCGAGAAAGAAGGATTGCTTTTTATAGCCACGTGACACGAATGAGCCCAGGCAGGATATCAAAACGGATATTGACGTACTTTCAAGATAAGAAAACCAATGGGGCATGGTTTACGGAAGTTGAGAAAAATTTACGTGAAATGGAAATTTCCCCTAAAGATATCCAGGAGCGTGATCCACTTCAGGAAAAACTACGTACGCACAAAGGTTTCCAGGAAAAGCCGAAGCTGAAGACTGGGAAGGCGTGGTCCCAAGAGAGAAAAGAACAACACCGGAGACGAATGCGGGAACACTGGGCAGTAGTTAGAGCTCGGAAGAAGAGACAGTTGAACTGACGTGGTCCCTAGTTGGCCGAATCGAAGAAAGAAGAATAAGAATAAGTTGAGCCTACAAGTTAATACAAACACAAATTCAATTTTCCTTCTTATTCATTTTTTTAGTGTGTATATCATTTACATAGAACGTGTTATTCGGCTAAGCCTTTATACAATTTTTATAAATAGTAATCAATGATATGCAAGCCACACACAAGGTTGCACCTTTTAGTGGCATATGTGATATCTCTTTCTGCTTTATGTGAATTTGATATCCTATTTTGACCTGTCTTTATCATATTGTAACAATATAATTTAATGTAAATATACAGGTTAAAAAATGAGTAGGAAGTGTAAGGAAATTCATAAAATGAGTACAGTTTTCCTGAATTTTGTAAAATGTGTACATTTGTAACGATTTAATAAATAATAATAATAATAACAAAAGCCGGGCAATTGAAAGTAAATCTGAATGTTACCCCGACCTACGGTACTTGAGTTACGGTTGTCGCTTAACAGTACCTCTCTAGTATTACTTTGAGATAATATTTACTATTGCTAAGTCATTAGGTCTCGTAGGTTCGTTAATGTTGTTGATTCTTTAGGGGTTTTGCGACATCGTGGTCATGTAGCCCTGTGTAGAATTTGTCTGATAATCTGTTCCTACCCAAATCCTACTTTGATTACAAGTACACACACAGACATCACAGTGACACAGGTTATCAAACAATTTGTACACACACTACATGATCACGATGTCACAAAACCCCTACGAAAACCAACAACAAAAAGAAAAAACAACAACGGAATTACTTCCAGCTTATGTATGTGATATCATGAAAGCACCCAGCTCTCTCTTTGGTTTAAATGCTGAGCGATGTAGAGAGTCTTGTCGCTGCACTAATCTCTATTTGCATATGAAAATATGGGGGCTGATGATCAGGATGTCCCAAGCCCCTAAATTGAATTAGCAGAGCATATGAAAATAGAAATACCTCAGAAACTTACAGAGATTGATGTTGTTAATTATTTTAAGCTACTTGGGTCATCTTGGTAATCATCCCCGTGTAGTTGGGTGTGTGTTCAGCTTGTCTGATTAGGCAGGGGCGGATCTAGGGCAGGGCGAAAAGTGCGATCGCCCAGGGCCCCGCGGTCCTGGGGGCCCCGCGCCATGAATGCTTTTAAATTTAATTAATTAATTAATTAATTAATTAATTATACTTTTTAAACTTTTCGAACTAATTTACAATTCTGTTTTTTTTTCAGTGCAGCTATGACCTCACGTGACCGTTTAGCAAGTTTAGATTTCAGTGAAATAATAGAAGACTTTAGCCGAAAAAAATGGCTAAGTAATATTTCAATATTTCATAGTTTACATAATCTTCTTCACGGGGACTTAAAGGTTTCTTTCATATTGTTAAACAAGTAGTTCCGTGAAGAACTATACAGCCTATTTTCATATATCCTACTTATGTTAACTGCCACAATCAACATACAAAATTTCAGTTTAATTGCTGTAACAGATTCGTAGATATTGAGAACCGTCTAAATATTTCAGATGGTCGCCAGGTTGGATTTTTATTTTTGTACTATTACATTAAGATTATTGTGTACGTGTGGTATTCAAACTTCAATCGCATGATTAGACAACAAGAAGTAAAAACGAGATTTTAAAATTACGCACAGCAGCCATCTTGTGAAAATGCAAACCATTGAAATAAATTAGATGCCAGTGGATCAACATTTGTATAAGCATTTAACGTGCAACGTTTCACGGCACTCGGATAGTTAATTCGCGAGAAACGTCCATTTAAATATTTATACTTCGCGTCGCCGCCATGTTGGATTTGTGCTCACCAGGTTCCTGAAAGTCCTATAGGTGAACATATGTTCATAGTCTCTATGAACATAAAAAAATTCAGTTTGGTTGCTGTAAAAGATTCATAGATATTGAGAACCGTCTAAATATTTCGGGAGCTCACCATTTAGGAGTGTTATGTGTATAGGACATAGAGTTATGTACCATTCAAGGACAATTATTGCCTAGGTTCATTATTCAAACTTTCACTTCGATCGCATGATTACGACACAAGAAATTAAATCTTAATTTTAAAATTTCGCACAGCCGCCATTTTGAGGTTATGTAAGCAATTGAATTAAATTAGATGGCAGTGCATTACAATCTGCAAAATCAATTACTGTACCACATTTCACTGCGCTCAGAGAGTTAAATGACGAGAAAAGTCTATTAAAATATTTTAAATTCGCTTGGTCGCCATGTTCGTTTCGTACTTTACAGGTTTATGAAATATACATACGTATACCTGTATCAGTACCCTTATCACCGTACAAAATTGCAGGGTGATATCTGTAATAGTTTCGGAGATATAGAATGTCAGTGAAATATTTCGCACAGCCGCCATTTTGAGGTTATGTAAACAATTGAACTAAATTAGACTCCAGTGCATTACAATGTGTATAAACATTTGCTGTACCAAGTTTCATTACATTTAGATAGTTAAATCGCGAGAAAAGTCTATTTAAATATCTCAACTTCGCTTGGCCGCCATGTTGGTGTTGTAGTCACCAGGTTTTTGAAAGTCTCATAGGTGAACTTCAAGTAGTGCCCTTTATCACCGTACACAATTTCAGGGCGATATCGGTAATAGTTTCGGAGATATTGAATGCTAGTGAAATATTTCGCACAGCCGCCATGTTGGATTGGAGAGACGTAACAAAATTTGAAGGGCACGGTCGAGGTCGCCGGGAATAGTGCTATGAACTTCCCGAGTTTCATTGAAATCGCTCCAGCCGTTTCGATTTTATTAGGGGGGGACACACACACGAATCACACACACACGCACACACACACACACACACACACACACACACACGCACACACACACGGACAAAAGGTGATCTCATAAGCCTATTTTTTCAAAATTGAAAATAGGCTAAAAATATACTGTAGTGTATTCGAAATATTGTAACTAGTGTATTCTTTATTTTATTATTATTACAAAACTATTTTCCATTTGATTTGATATTTTTAGCCTATTTTCAATTTTGAAAAAAAAAAAAAATAGGCTTATGAGATGACCTTTTGTCCGTGTGTGTGCGTGTGTGTGTGTGTGTGTGCGTGTGTGATTCGTGTGTGTGTCCCCCCCTAATAAAATCTAAACGGCAGGAGCGATTTCAATGAAACTCGGAAAGTTCATAGCACTGTTCCCGGCGACCTCGACCGTGCCCTTCAAATTTTGTTACGACTCACCAATCCAACATGGCGGCTGTGCGAAATATTTCACCAGCATTCAATATCTCCGAAACTATTACCGATATTATCCTGACATTTTCTATGGTGATAGAGGGAACTACTATAAGTTCACTTATGTGACTTTTGAAAAGCTGGTAACTACAAAATCAACATGGAGGCCAAGCGAATTTGCGACTTTTAAATAGACGTTTCTCGTGATTTGACCAAGCAAACGCAATGAAACTTGGTACAGTATATGTTTATATACATTGTAATGCACCGACATCTAACTTCGTTCAATTGTTTACATAATCACAAGATGGCGGATGTGCGAAACATTTCACCGGCATTCTATATCTCTGAAACTATTAGCGGTAAAACCCTGAAATTCTGTACGGAGATAAAGGGCACTACTGGAAGTCCATCTATAAGACTTTCAAAAACCGGTTAACTACAAAACGAACATGGCGGCCAAGCGAATTTGAAAATTTTAAATAGACCTTTCTCGCGATTTAATGTTCCAAGCGCACTGAAACCTGGTACAGGAAATATTTATACACATTGTAATCCGCTGGTATCTAATTTAGTTCAATTGTTTACATAACCTCAAGATGGCGGCAGTGCGAATTTTAAAATTAAGTTTTTATTTCTTTTGATGTAGTCATGCGATCGAAGTGAAAGTTTGAATAATGAACCTACGCAATAATTTTCCTTTAATGGTACATGACTCTATGGCCTATACATTTAACAATCCAACATGGCGACCATCCGAAATATTTAGACGATACTGAATATCTACGAATCTATTTTAGCAATCAAACTGCATTTTTAATGTTCACAGGGGCTATGAACTTAAGTTCACCTATAGGACTTTAAATAACCTGGTGATCACAAATCCAACATGGCGGTGACGCGTATTATAAATATTCACATGGACGTTTCTCGCAATTTAACCATCCGAGTGCAGTGAAACTTGGTACAGTAAATCCTTATACGAATGTTAATCCACTGGCATCTAATTTATTTCAATTGTTTCCATAACCTCAAGATGGCAGCTGTGGAAAATTTTAAAATCTCCTTGTTTTTTCTTGTGTCCTAATTAAGCGATTGAAGTTTGAATACTACACGTTCACAATAATCTGCATGTAACAGTACATAACTCAAGGACCTACATATATAAAATCCATCATGGCGACCATCCGAAATATTTAGTCGGTTCTTAATATCTACGAATCTATTACAGCAATCAAACAGAAATTGTGTATGTTGATAGTGGCAATTAACATAAGTAGGATACATGAAAATAGGCTGTATAGTTCTTCACGGAACTTCTTGTTTTATTTCCTATTGTTGTGGGCCCCACCTTATAATACACCCAGGGCCCCGCCACTGATGATTACCTATATTTATGTGATGATCAAGCCCCGTATTCTTAGGTTCTGAGCTATTTTAATCCCAGCTCTTACTCTCCAAATTTCAGTTTATTTTAATGTTTTAAGAAGTACACGGGGCTACATGACCGCGTTGTCGCAGCCCCTAAACTAAGGAACCAACCACCATCCTTTTAGAGTTAATGAACGATTGGCTCACCAACCTCCGTTATGCTACGCCCATATTGTTTAATCTACTGTACTCTAAACGTTTCCTTGGCATGCAAGACTTCTAGATACGTTTGTTAAGTGAAATGAATGACCTCAACCGGTTGGCTTGAGACCGCTAGTTATGAGAGCTAATAATAACCTAGTCTCGCTCTGACGCAACAATCGGTCTCGTTAGGGATACAGGAGCCCCAACACCTGCGCTCTGCTAATTGTTACAGCTAACGAGGCCCGAAGTCACGACCTGTACAAGAGCTCTCCATTGTCCAAGTGAGCATTGTTTGGTGCATTTGGTAATTAATGTTCAATGTTTTTCACCTAGGGGCAGATGACCTCATAGTTCCGCCCCTTAAAACAACAATAACTAACTAACTAACTAATGTTTTCCACTCTTTCAAACGTAAAGGACACACTAAACGTTTGTTACGAGGTGCCGGCATAATGACACGCGATAGACTGATGGTTGTTAGTTATTAGGTTCGTAATTGGAAAGCTTGCTGATAATTGTTGTTTTAAGGGGACTAACATCTATTTTATTTTTTATTTTTTTAGCGTATGGCTCAACTGGCAACTAACAGCCAAATAACTCCTTAAAGTTCACACATTTTCGAAGACTAACACTCACAGGGCTTTGAAAAATAATAACTTCTACTCAGCGTGTAGAATACTATCACAGTGGCTTGAAGAAATGATCATACCGCGGTCCGGCGATATCGACTGACTAGCACGCATTGTGTGTCAACGAAGAATGAGCTAACGACTAGCACGCATTGTGCTTCCCGATGAATAAGGTAACGACTAGCACGCACTGTGCTTCCCGGCGAATAAGGTACTGTACTCGAAATTATATGAGTCCATGTGAAAGGAACCGACCGAGATTCGAACGGAGAGACAGAGAAAAATATGTGTATAAAGTAAATCGTGATCTGAGTTATTTTTACGCACAGGAAGGTTGGTAATGTGCAAGGAAGTGTTTAACGAAATTTTAGCCTGAAGAAATACCTTTATTTGGAAGCGAAATGAGAATTTTGTATTCTGCATTGTTTTAGCCAAGAGAAAATGATTGGAAATGTAGCCAGGAATATGCTCAGTTTCACGGAGTTACTATAGCGAAACCTGTTTTTGTCAGCGGGGCGACGTGACAAGGAGACTTGAAGGTAAGGCACGCGCCAGAGAATCGAAGAGGGGAGATAGCACACGACACTACAGCGATCCACGAGGAACAATAGATTTGATAACAATGAAGTAACTAATCAAATTAATGGGAAATTATAAGAGGCTACATGAAAAAATCCACAGCCTGCTGCCAGTCTCCGACCGGGTCAGGAATAGAATGAATGAAGCCCCCATCTAGAGGCGAGGATATGAACTGTGCCGGCTGCCGAGGCCTGACGCACTCCTATAAGAGGCTACATAATTATTATAATTATATTTTAACATTATAACAGACTGGAGTATATTAAAATACAAGCAAGAGAAAGAAATTTAATTGGCAAACCAGAACGTGAATTAGATTACTACAATAGAAGATATGAGTGAATAAGTGAGTTAATGAACGAGTGTGCGGCTAGCGCGGTCAATTTGAGAGGGAAGGAGAACTTAGGAGGATAGCAGCGCAGGAGGAACAGGATTCTTATTCTACAAGTTTTCAGAAGAAGCAAGACGTATTGGGAAGTCGCTCCTCAGAATAGTATACAATTGCAACCAACAGAAGAATGAAATTACAACGGGAGGAGATACCTCGTTAGCAGTAAATTACCAGAGATTTCGTGAAAGAATATTGGAAATATAAAAGAAGATTCATATTAATTTATAAGAACTACAGGCAGAATATTAAAACGTCGAATTTGAGAAAGTATACTTGAAAATATACTCTACAAGAAATCACTGTCATAAAAGTGAAACTTCAGAAACATATTACGAGAACGCAGCGAAAGTATTATACCGACATTACAGTATTTAAAAATCTACAAGAACATTTACAAAATGTGTTCAAACTTAAGTCGGAGGGGAGAAACTACAGTCAACTATTTTTGTGAACGGAGAATGATGTTCTAACTTCACTATGGAGGGAGGTTAAGCTACACTAACTGAGCGAAGTCCAGCGATGATCAAAACTACGCAACTATGGAACTTCACTGCATAACAAACAGCAGTAAGCTTGGAGGCCAAAACAAGCTATTACATAGACGAGATATTTTAATATTTATATGGAATTCACATCGTAAGCATATCACTACCTACAATTACCATCAGGAACTTCCAGAGAGGGGCCGATTGAAGAAAAGCTATAAAAGAAGCGAAAGCAGTATCTAGATCGTAGGTCATGAAGCAAGAAGATGGAGCCGTGCGTGCAGTTCATTGACATGCAGCCCGGGAGAGTGCTATGTGTCATCCCAGCTGTAAACCAGTCAAGGACGGACGGCAGGTCACACCTGCGAGGCAAGAAGCAGACGCTCCAGGAATGCAGACACACGCATCCAGGAATGTCGGCGTGCTCCCAAAGCACGTGACCGGATTCCACAGCTGTAATTGGCCACAGATTCTGTATGAATCGTTCCAGACCTAAGGTAGACCAGTGACCTTTATCAACTATGTAGCTAATATTTGTTTATGTGTTATTCCAGTGTTTGACCAACATCTGTCTATTTTATTCATAATTAATGTTATTGTAGTTGCTGTAAAATTCTTCGAAATTTAACTGTAATTTTCTTTGAGTCAACGAATTTCGTTTGTGTTGAATTTTTTTTATTTCGAAGTTTATCGTTAGTATTTTCATATTAACTATTTTTCAATCGTGTTAACTAGTCTTTTGAATTTTTTATCTATCTAGTTTACTTCGGAGAGTGAATTAATTTCGGTAGTGTGTTGGAAAAAGAGATACTTTGTCATGAAAGTATTTTGAGAAACAGGATGGATATCGTTATACGAAGTATAATAATTTCGTTAGATGAGCGAAACATGTGTAAGCAGAAAACGTTAACTATTGTCAGGGGTGTTCGACAATTGCGTTTGAGACACTCAAGTATAGACAAATAGAATATTGTAAAACCCAGAATTTTATCATTATAATGCACAGATTTGTAAATCTGAAGGCATATGAAAGAAAACATTATATAAAGAGAAATAATGTTATTTTAAAGGATTATAACAAATAATTTAACACTGATAGAAAATGTAAACAGAGAATGCGTGTATTGAAGCATAATTTTTGAAATGAAGGAGAGGTGTGATGTTATAGATCAACCTATTGTTATAAAGAAGTCTTGAAAGACTAAAGTAAATATATTTTATATAGGATATGATTATGAACGTGAGGTGAAGTATTATTTTTATTAAATAGCGAACACGAGCAGACTTAATTCAGAAAGAAACTACGATTGTGTAACAGAGTTGAATGTTAAAAGTATTATGAAGAAGTATAACATATTTGTGTGAGAAAGAATATAAAGCAGCACTAAGAAAGTAACGATTTGTTGAACGAACAAGTAAAGAATAGCACGATGTTGTATAATCGACAGAATTAATGTACGTGGAGGAGTTGCTTCTTGAAGTTATTACAGTAGAAATAATCATGATGATGATGATAATTGTCGTTTTAAGGGGCCTAACATCTAGGTTATCGGCCCCTCTAGAAATAATCAGTAGGGTTACTGAACCTCTTACATTGTTGAGTGTATTTGAGATGGTGTAGAATTTTTGTGAAAGTGCTAAAAACGTACTGTATGCGAAGGTTTGTTGTTTAAAGAAGTGTAATGGAAAAGTTATTCACAGAGTGTGTGAAGGTAAACCGTAATTACAGCGAAGAAATAATGGAAGTACAGTACGTCAGCGAAGTATATTGAAGTTTTGAATTTATATAAGAAGGAGGTGTGAATAGTGAGGATTAATGCAACGCACCTAGACATATTTGTTTATTGTAGTCTGAGAGTCTTGCATCGTAGTTCAAAAATTATCGTAGTATTATTAAACCGAAAGTGTAAATTTGAATAGTGCTGAACTTAATCGTTTGATATATATATTCACATGTAACTATATAATTTCATAGACATGAAAGAGAACTATTGTGTGAACTAAAGATAAATGGTGTTAATTGGACTTTAAGTAATTAAAGCAGAATGAGTAGAAAAATCGTGCAGGTCGCGATTATTTAAATATCAGATATTTGTGTAAATAATAATAATAATAATTTAATAATTATAACTATTAATAATACTTAGATTTGAAACGACATTGCGAATGATAATACCGATGTATTATGTAGGGAAGATTTTTGTGTTAAAATAATTTGAATTTGAAGTGGATTTATTTGGGAGAAAAATACACGGTGTTCAGAAAGTGTATTTTACATGTTACAATCTTTCAAGTAACTATTGTTCATGGATATTACGATTATTTGGTGTAGGAAGACTTAGTGAAGTCGGATTTATGTCCAGCAGGGACAAATTTTGAGTTTTGTGTGTGATTTTTGAAGGCAAACTTTTTTATTTTCATATGAGTAGGTGTATTGTAGTGTGTAGTGTAGTGTATTGTCACAGCCTAATAAATTTGCAGGCACTTTTTAGTTTGCTTGCTCAAGTTTTTATAAGATATGCTCTTTATTCGATGCTTAATTGCGATATGATGATAATACTAGTTAGATGCAGGCAGTTTTTCGAACTATCTATACCTTATCACCCCCGAGAGCTGAGTTGCTCGATTTGCTTTGTTTCTTTTTAGACTGTTGTGCGTGCAACTAGTTAGTAGTATTGTTAGATATGTGTTATGTGAATCAAGGGTTCCCTAGTTATCAGTCCAGTGGGGAATTGTTGATTTCTTAGCCGGGTATTGACATCCCTACGATCCTTTTCCATCTGTGCGGATTCTGGACGCTAACTTCGAGGAATTCTGGCACAGTACTCTCAACATGGCCCAGCGCTCGTTTATACCTGTCCAGGGTTCCGGAAGCTTCCATGTGGCCGGCGCGTCATAGCACTTGGAGATGAGCTTGCATCCGTGCTACGTCACAGTGTAGAACATCCAGAATATTCTAATGTTAATATCTCGGCATTCAGTGAACCGATTTTCTTCCGAGATGATTCAAACTCTTCCAAATTCCAGCGCCGAAATAAGTATTACCTGAGGTGTCTCCAAAACATAAGAATTGATAATATCGAAGATTCGTCGTTACTCACCGCGCGCGCCACATGCCTTCAGTAGGTGCTTCCATTCCTTTACGAACAAAATTTGCAAATCAACAAAAATGTTCCTTAGACCAAAATATCACCTGTTATAGTTCGTTGTTAGGTTTGAGTCTCTTCTCTCCATACTTGATATTTGGGCCTAGGATTTTTCGGAGCATTTTTCTTTCCCTCTTTCCGATGTCTATTTTATATTCTATGACCAACATTGGACCACTACAATCAATATAGCCTTAGCCAATTTAGTTGTTCTATTTTGCCAATAGGTTTTCATCCTATCAGATGTTAACTTCTTGTCTGCAGAAGAGAACACCCTCCTTGAGCTCTTTTATTAAGTTTGGTGGCAGTCTGATTTGTGAGTTTTGAAATATTTTGATTCTGTTAGTTTTGTTCTCCAGGTCGTTGAGTGTTATTTGGAGCTCCTTGGTATCATCCTTAATTTCTGTGATCCATTTAATCCCGGTATTGCTATTTCTACTAATTCTAGTTTCCGGTTTTCGAAGATGTCCAAAAAATGAGATCCGTTGTAACATGTGGTTACAGTGGTCAATTGTCACTGTTCAATCTCTTAGATTATAGTTTAAGGTTATAGCATGGCTACCTTTTTAGTGATAGATCATTGCAAGGAGTAATGAGCCTTGAGCCATGGTATTCCTTGTAATGATCTAGTAGTGAGGTGGGAGGGGGCCATGAACCATTGAGTGACACATGTGTACTTTTATTTCTATTTTGATGCTGTTTTGTTTTATATATCTTTGATTATTTTTTATTCCACGCTGTAAAATTATTTGTTAGAGTATCTGTTTAGAAAATCTATGGAGATTGTAGGAAGCCATGCTGGAAGATTGCTTATAAATTATGTGTTAGAGATGTAATTATTGGGTGTGAAATAAATAATATGTTATGTTTTAAAGAGGTAAGAGATTGATTATAAGAAGAGAAGTGTTTAGCAAATGTGTCCCTTATGGTGATAATTGCCACTACCTCCTATCTAAGATACATATTACACCGTTTCTTTCACTCAATACTAGTTCAATTTCCTTATAGGCTATATTATTTGATGTTATTCTCCAATGACCATTAACTTGATATTGCTTATTTACGCATGTCCTAATTATTCTTCGTACTGTTTTAAGAATCTACTGTATTTCAGCTGTATTAGTAGTTTTGAAAATAGTTTCACTAGCATAAGTTACCTCGGACTGTGTAACTGTTTTATAATGTCTTAACTTTTGTTGTAAGTATATTTGGTTATATAATTGGCTTTATTCAATTTATTTATTCTATTCTGCCAGGTTGGTTTTTATTTTAGATTATAGGTGATAATTTCACACAATTATTTAAATTAATCAACAATTTTGATTTCATGTTCATCAATATTAATTATATTTTCGAGTGGTGGATCAGTCAACATGATTTCAGTTTTTCCAAAAGAAATTCTAAGGCCAATCTCTTGTGCAATATTTTGCAAAGATCGGATTTGATGCTCCGTTTCCTTAATAATAATAATAATTACACCAAAATGAACCACTATCGAACAGTCATCCGCCCTGAAGCATTATATGCTTCTGAATGCCTCATATTAAACAGCAAAGGACTCACGAATAAACTTCAATTTCAAGAGAGTAAGATAACGAGGAAGATACTGGGGCCATTCAAGGAAGGGAGTGAGTAAAAAAGACGGACAAACCAGGTGCTCTATAGTTACTCTAAAAAATACAGACGTGGCCAGGAAGAGACGTCTAGCGTTTTATGGACACGTCTCCAGGATGCATCCCACCAACCAGCTTCTCGGAAGTTAATTGGATAGGTTAAGAATGTAAACAACGCTCTTAGGTTTCTACGTTCGTTGCCAAGAGCCGACTGCGGTGGCGTCTAGTAGCTAAGTTCTGAACTTGGCCTAGTAGTCGTTGACAGTGGCGCTTATCGGCAAAAGTAGGAACTATTTGAAAAATTCTAAGTTGCAGTCTGTACGTAAATTAAAAAACCGATAACACACACTAATACAGTCATCACAATTAACACCGGTTATCAGACAGATTCTACACACACCCAAAGTACACGGGGCTACATGACCGCGTTGTCGCAGCCCCTAAACTTAAGAACCAACCAACATACTGGCAAGGAAGGAAGACCAAGTCACCATTGCTGATAGAAGTGGACAAAGATCCTCTGGAGAATACGACATAAGAGATCGAACGTCTCTCAGGAATAAACTAAAGCAAATAATGTTCCAGGACAAACCCCGAAGGAAGAAGACAGATGGTCCCTGGACGAAGGAGAGGAAGCAACAACACAGCCAGAGAATGCGTGACTACTCCAAACACAATAGTTGAATGTCGTGGTCCTTAAGGAGGAGAAGAAGAAGAAGAAGAAGAAGAAGAAGTAGCAGAAGAAGAAGAACCTCCAAAAATGTATTTATAGCTCGAGTTTACTTGTGATAACGTACGCCTACGTTGTCCACAGCATTTTCCTCACTAGGCTAAACTAATTTTCTCCCAGTCCATCTGCCAATCTGGAATATTAGGCAGGGCTGTGAACATCAAACACGGGACAAACAGATCATAAAGATACAATGCTGAGTGGGAGAACTATTTTTAATTACTATATTTCGGAAGGGGGGGGGGGGCTCTTCGCTAATGCATATTACAGTAGTAGCTGCAAATTCGCAAACTTGTGACAGTGGGCCGGCCGCTCTGATATTTGCTAAGACGCCTGATGTTTAAGCTATTTACCCTGCTAGGAGGGATGCCTATGTCACAGGGGTATTCTACATCAGAGAGTACCCACCAGGACGCGCTGCATCACCTCGTACATTCTGTGGTCAGGGCAGGTATAGTGAGATAGAAAAGACACGTTCACGAAGACAGAGCTTGTCGTTGGGGCGGAAGTACTTATGAGAACTCATATTATGGACAGAAAGTACGGGCAACCATGTTTTAGTTTTGAACTTTTTTCATTGGATAATTTATTCTATTTTATAGCATAATATTTTTATTAACATTATTTTATTATAATGTGACATGAAAATGACCATGTTAGCCCTGTTCCTTGTTGTTGTTGTTGTTGTTTGAGTCTTCAGTCTTTTGACTGGTTTGATGCAGCTCGCCATGCCTCCCTGTCCTGAGTTAATCGTTTCATCTCAACACAGCTACCACACCCTACGTCCGAGGCAATCTGCTTAACATATTCTAACCTTGGTCTACCCCTACAGTTCTTGTCCTTGACCCTTCCTTCCATAACTAAGCATGCTATTCCTGGGTGTCTTAGTATGTGTCCTACCAACCTATCTCTTCTCTTCATTAGCAGTCGCCAGAAACATCTCTCCTCTCCCACTAGTCTTAATACCTCTTCGTTTGTAACCCTATCTACCCATCTGATCTTCATCATTCTCCTGTAACACCACATTTCAAACGCTTCAGTTCTTCTCTTTTCTGCTGCACCTATAGTCCAAGTTTCACTTCCATAGAGTGCGACGCTCCACACAAAGGCTTTCAACACATAAATCTATATTCGATGTCAACATATTTCTTTTTTGTAGAAATACTTTCCTTGCCTGAGCTAACCTACTTTTTATATCCTCTTTGCTTCGTCCATCACCCCCATTTCACCGCAAGGGCTCGTGAAGTGGTGTCAGCAATTCGAAGCTGGACGCACGGATATCACGGACGAATATCGCGAGGCCAGGCCCGCAACGTCCACCCTACATTCCCGACTTAGTGCCATGTGACTTTCATCTGTTCGGTAAGCTCAAAATGGAGCTCGGTGGTCGACGTTTCCGGACCGATGAGGAGGTAAAGACCGCTGTCTCCGTGTGGTTGCGGAATTCTGGAGGAACTTTCTATGCATCCGGCATCGACAAGTTGGTTGTGCGTTCGCAGAAATGTTTGGAGTCTCTTGGAAACTATGTGGAAAAGTGACGTTACATTGTATGTCGTTGAAGGCGTGTTGCTGTTGTATAGGTGGTGTAATAAATGGCCATAACTGGGAAGTGCAACTTATCTTTTGATCTTCACTCGTATAACCCACACATTTTGCTACACACCACCATATTGCACTGGTAGTTTTTTGCATGCCATAAATCTATAACATTGGCCCAGCCGGCTTTACTTCCCCTCCAAAGGAAGGCATACTGAAGGATTTTAACATTCCTAAAATATTTGATGACTTCGGCCGGGTTTGAACCCACCATCTTCAGTATGCTACCGACTACGTCACCGAAGCCATTTTATTAATTAATTTATATTAATTTAATTATTATTGACTTAGGTGAAAGCCTCCGTGGCTTAGGCAGAAACACACCGGCCTCTCACCGCTGGGTCCTTGGTTCAATTTCCGGTCACTCCATGTAGGATCTGTGCTGGACCAAAAGGAGGCAGACAGGTTTTTCTCTGGGTACTCCAATTTTCCCTGTCACAATTTCATTCCAGCAACACTCTCCACTATCATTTTATTTCATCTGTCATTCATTTAATCATTGCCTCAGGGGCGTGCGACAGGCTTCGGCAGCCGGCACAGTTCATATCCTCGCCGCTAGATGGGGGCTTCATCCATTCCATTCCTGACCCGGTCGGTCGACTGGAAGCAGGCAGTGGATTTTCATTTTCATTATTGACTAAGGTGTACAGTAATACATTTATTAAACACCAATTGGTATTCAGTGAGATTGTTTTTGTAGACCATTCGCTCTTCCAACTTTGGTTCAAATGAAACCAATTCACGAACCGTATGCCTTTAGTGGAAAAAGTCGGTGTTGATGCGGTAAAGATCTTCTCTCATTGGTGCTAGCTTCATCCTTGGATGTCATTATTGTTATAATATGAGCATTTCTTACTTCCCCCAGGGCTCACGACTAGTGGGACGTTGGTTTGCGACCATGGGACTCCAACTGAGTCCGGCATTACTTCCACTTACTTGTGCCGGGCCCCTCTCTGTCATGTTTCCTGTCGACCTCCCTTGGTCATCTCTTGTTCTTTTATGACCCCGACGGTATTAGGGTATCCGAGGCCTAGGGAGTCTTTTATTTTCCCACCTTAATTGGCCCTTGTCTCATCTTTCCTGATCCCTCATTCTTCGAGGGATGAGACCTCTTCTGCTCTCTTCATGATATCCCATGATCAAGGCCCTTAATGAAGCAGGGTGTCTGTATCCCCACCCTCAATAGTGCTACACCCTCTAGAGCACACGGCTGTTGAGTTCGGGAGTTGGCGACCCCGGGGGATTCCTGAGATGGGTCCGGTTTCCCCCCACCCTTTTTCCATTGCTTCTGGGGCGGGCCCTCTCCTCTTTGTCGTCCCTATCTGCCTTTCATGGTTCTGCTTCCTTCCATTCCCTCAATCCTCATTCTCCGAGGGTTGAGGGCATTTCTTTTCTTCCTGTCCTTTATTTGCCTTATCCTTTATTTGTTTACCATTTCTTCTTCTTGTATGTAAGCCTGTAGTTAGTATTAGTTATAGTTTTCATTACCTTCCGATCTTTCACTATCACCCACATTATGGGGTCAGATAACCTATACTCAGTCCAAGCAATCTCCGAAGTGCCAGTGTGAGTCTGCGCACAAGGGTGACTCGGCTGACTGGTCCAATGAGGTGCGATAACACAGAATGATTAGCGCAGGAGGGTGGCGCGACCTTGGTTTCAACCAACTCTCGCAATGGCTGGACTGCCAAGCTCCGCCCATCGCATTCTATATTTACCTCCTCGGTATGACGTCCTGCGCAAACCTACTTCACAGATTCCGTGGATGAGGTACAGATGTTAGGCCCCTTAACACAACAATTATCATCATATATTTCTTATGCCCGTTGCTCACGGTAAAATATCTCTTAAAGTTTATTTTACAACTAATTTTATAAAAATTTGACGAAAACAAGCTGTGTTGCTCACGGTAAAATTATTTTATAAAATCCGTGGATGAATCAGGATCGCCATCTACCGATAAACTTCTGAACCAAGAATCAGCTGTTCAACACACATTGGTTTGAGAGTATGGCTCCAACAAACAAAGCAAAAATTGCAAAAACAATGCTGCTTTAGCTACAATTATATGTCGTACAGTGGTAAAAAGGAAGAAAAGAAATGCTAGGAAGTCCTGGACTCGGGAATGGATAAAAAGAAGAGAAGAGTAGAGGAATGCTGTCCTTGGTCGAAAATGAGTAGAGGTTAGAAAATCAGAATTCATATAGGAATTTTCTAACAATAAGAATGGAGGAAAGCAGTTTTAAAAAACTCCTAGATATTGTTGATCCCAAAATTATTCGACAGGACACTAACATGAGGCAAGCCTTTTTCCTGAAATGAGACTGCAAGCGAGTTCGAAGCCCGTTTATCTTCGCCTTCACATCAGCCTGGCTTGTGTTCGGTCGAATTTGTGAAACATATTCGGCGATTGAGATTTCTGCCTCCCTTCTTCCATTTCTATTGTGGTATATGAGCCTTTTAACCTCATAGAAAGACGTATATTTCTGGTACTCGTCCAGTAAAAGACTAACAGCTTCCTTAGTCCATCCGGAGCCTGCCATTTTCGAAGTGTTTGTTTACAAGCGAGCTTCACAATCTTCTCACCACGTGGCGCCAGCATCATCGTCATGTCAGCTTCCCTGATTGGTTCATTTCGCAAAATTAATTTTACGGAATAGAACATGACCTATTTTATGGAAAGTTTTATCAAAGGTTTTATAAAACTTGAATTTGACCATGAGGAACAGGAATATTATAAAATTAAATTATTGTACAATAAATTTGAAGGAAAATTTTACCATGAGCAACGGGCATTACTCTGTTTTTCTCTGATGTAGCCTACTTAAAAATCCTCTTCAATGTTTTTGATCAATAAACCATCAATTTAATAGATGGTATATTGGCGTTTACGGCCAGTGAATTAAAACTCAGCAATTTCTCTCTATTTGTGCCGTGTCTTGTGTGGAGTTTCGCCTAGGACACCAAGCTGGCTCATCAGAGAGCACAAACCTAGAAAATATGCTGAGTTTTAATTCACCGGCCGTGCAAGCCAATATACCATCTTTTTGGAAGCCTTCATAGGGAGGTTATCGCTGCTTGAGCTTTTAGTTCTCGCAGTAAAGAGGCGCAGGTGTGCTTCATAAAAGGTGAGGTAGTGCGCAGTTCGCTACTCCTGTGGGGGTCCAAGCGGGGACACCAAGAGCCCGCTGATGAGCCAGCTTGGTGTCCTAGGTGAAACCCTCACACAAGACACGGCACAAACCTAAAAAAATTGCTGAGTTTCATCAATTTAATATTTTTTCATTATTATTATTACTATTCTTATTCTCGTTGAACAGCTGATATTGTAACTTTCAGTCGGTCTTGGCCAGGTCCATCCTGCTCTACCAAGAAATTTAATTCTGGCCTGAGGGCTGGATCGGGCTGCACTAACAAGGGAACGGATTGCGGTGTAAAATTCTAATCTGGTTGAAATTTAGTACACAATATTCCTACATAGGTGTACAATGACGTAGTGAAAACCGCACGGGCCACTTTCAATATTGAACGCCGAAAACCTGTCGAGCGATGGCATGAGTGAGGAGGTGGGAAGAGGTAAAGCTGACCTTGAATCCTAGCAGCACGCGATGGATCGCGACCACCAGGCAGCGACCTGCCGTGCTGCGTTACATTCCCCACCTTCACCTTCCCCTGATCCCAACACCCCCTTATCAGTTTGGTAGGGCTATGCAAATCAAAAGTGACGTTTCGGACGAACAGGTCTAAATCGTTCCGTCATCACGTGTGGCACTTTCTTTTTTTCGTCTGTTTTAAATTTTACTGGTCCAGCCAACAATTAATGTTAAGAACTTTACTTTACAGTCAGAATATTCACAAATGTGAGAAAGTGACAACCACGATGTTCAATTGGAGCACCTTCCAAATTTTAATCCTTGGAATGTGGTGGTTTGTCTACAAAGCTGCTTTGTGAAAGTGATAGCTTTGAAAGCTGGTGGTCGCGAGCCATCGCGCGCTGCTAGGATTCAAGGTCAGCTTTACCTCTTCCCACCTCCTCACTCATACCGTCGCCCGGCAAGTTTTCAGCGTTCAATATTGAAAGTGGCCCGTGTGGTTTTCACTACGTCATTGTACAACTTTGTAGGAATGTTGTGTTCTAAATTTCAACCAGTTTTGAATTTTACACCGCAATCCGTTCCCTTGTAAGTCTCGTGAGGCAAAACTAAGAGGAGGTGGGTTCGATTCCCACCTCACCCGTCCTTGAAATAGTGTTCCGTCATTTCATACTTCTTCTTCTTCTTCTTCTTCTTCTTCTCCTCCTCCTTCTTCTTCTTCTGCTTCTCCTCCACCTTCTTCTTCTGCTTCTTGTGGCACCACAGCCCGGTGTGAGCTTTGGCCTCCCCAACCACAGATTTCCATCGATCTCGATCTTGGACAGCTGTTCTCTAGGGTCGTACGTTCTTTGCTTGCAAGTCCACCTCCACTTCATCTTTCCATCGATTCCTTGGTCTATCAGGGCGTCTCGTCGCGTCGTCTTCTTTCCATTGAGGCTTTATATTTGAGTCGTCCCGTTACAAAACTCGTTTAATGCACTTGTGAATAAGAATCATTTTCATGAGAAACGTTTCTCTGGACTTTGCCTCACGTATATTTTGTGTTTGTTGTTTTCTACTTTTTTCTTTTTGCTTTGTGTTTTTGGATTTTGGTTTTATGTTTGCTTTGTGCTTTTGCTTTTGAATTTTACTTTTTGCTTTGTGTTTCTAGTTTTTTTTTGTTTTCTGCTTTTGCTTTTGTTTTTGAATTTTGCCTTTTGCTTCGTGTTTTTTGATTTTGGTTTCATGTTTGTTTCCTGGAAAATCAAAATAAAAGAAAACAAAATAAATTAAAACAAAATAAACAAAACAAAATGAAACAAAATTAAACAAAAACAAATAAAACAATATAAAGTAAAATAAAATAAGCTAATTAAATAATAGTACATTATGCAAAGAGCCTATAGTGGCAATAATTAATTACCATTATAGGCGATACTTATTATAACTATTTTATGTTCGAACATAAATATTCATAAATATCTGTCGAGATTTTGCCAGTTTTATGTACTGAACAGAGGGCATGAGACGCAGAGAATGCCTTGTATTTGACCATGGCCTCCTCGATTACCCTACTATGACACAAGGCCAGGCATTGAAATTTTAAATTAGAAGGCCGTGGAACTCAGCGCATCTAATTATCTAATTGGTCAAACAACTGTTTCTTGAGCTCTGATTGGTGGGAGAAACTGTTTCATAATGAAAAATAGTGTTATAATGAGCCTCATTAAAGTACAGTTTTCTGACATATAATGGTCAGGGTCGAACATAATAGTACATTATGCAACGAGCCTATAATGGCTATAATTAAGCCACGAGTATCTTTATAAAACGAGCGTATGAGAGTTTTATAATTTCCATACGAGTGTCTTAATTACCATTATAGGCGAGTTGCATACGACTGTTTATGTTCGACGATAATTATAACTTGATTATATGTTTTAACATAAATATTCATAAATATCTGTGGGATTCAGTTAATTCAGTTAGAGAACAGGGCGCGCTGGCTTTGCTGACTGAACAGAGCGCATGCGTGGTCAAGGCACTCCGGAAGCAGAGACCATTCACTTTGCTTGACAACACAGAAATATGTTGGATTTTGAGCGCATGCGCGAAGGTATCCTCATCTAATTGGCCACACGACTGTTTCTTGAGTTCTGATTGTTGGGAGAAACTGTTTCATAATGAAAAATAGTGTTATAATGAGCCTCATTATGATACAGTTTTCCGATGCATTATGTTTACATTTCGACATCGTCGAACATAAATAATTATATGACATGATCCTTATTCACAAGTGGATTAAACGAGTTTTGCAACTGGCCGACTCTTATAATCTTTGGTGTTCTTTTGTCTTCCATCCTTTCAATGTGACCCAGCCATCGTAGTCTTTGTGATTTTATATATCGAACAATGTCTTCGCTTTTGAGGATTTCATCTATTTCCCTATTAGTTCGTATCCTCCATTCTCCCCTATCCAATACAGCACCATAAATTCTCCGTATTATTTTCCTCTCAAACACCCTAAGTTTATTGCAATCCTGAACCGACACATTCCATGTTTCTGAGCCATAAGTTAACACTGGTCTGATCTAGGTCTTGTAAATTTTGAGTTTTGTTTTATGAGACAACAATTGCGACTTAATGAGTTTCAGATTGGCAAAATAGGCTCTGTTTCCATTAATAATCCTCCTATGTATTATTTAAAATGACACGCATAGGGGAAATTTCACAAATCTGCTCCAAGCAAATGTATGATGATTCCTAATTTAAGGCCACGCCCGTCTCCTTCCCCAATCCTAACCTGAATTACAGATACATACACTATTGTGTTTGAGTCTTCAGTCTTTTGACTGGTTTGATGCAGCTCTCGATGCCTCCCTGTCCTGAGCTAATCGTTTCATCTCTACATAGCTATCACACCCTACATCCGAGGCAATCTGTTTAACATACTCTAACCTTGGTCTACCCCTACAGTTCTTGTCTTCGACCCTTCCTTCCATAACTAAGCTTGCTATTCCTGGGTGTCTTAGTATGTATCCTACCAACCTATCTTTTCTCTTCATTAGCAGTCGCCAGAAACATCTCTCCTCTCCCACTCGTCTTAATACCTCTTCGTTTGTAACCCTATCTACCCATCAGATCTTCATCATTCTCCTGTAACACTACATTTCAAACGCTTCAATTCTCCTCTTTTCTGATAAACCAATAGTCCGAGTTTCACTTCCATAGAGCGCCATGCTCCAGACTAAGGTTTTCAAAAATGTCTTCCTAATACCTAAATCTATATTCGATGTCAACAGTTTCCTTTTCTGTAGAAATGCTTTCCTTGCCTGAGCCAACCTACTTTTTATATCCTCTTTGCTTCGGCCATCACTGGTTATTTTTCTTCCTAAGTAACAGAAGTCTCCTACTTCCTTCAGATTTTCACCTGCCAAGTTGATGTCCATGGAGGATTCTGATTTATTGCGGCTGCATTCCAATATTTTTGTTTTACATTTATTAATTTTCATCATGAATTCTTTCCGTAAGACGGAGTCCATACCATTCAAAAACTCATTCAAATCCTCAGGCGTGTCGGCCAAGATGACGATGTCATCAGCAAATTTCATAGTTGAAATTATTTCTCCTTGAATCTTCACTCCCACTTTAAATTTCTCTCTAATTTCCTTCATTGCTTGTTCAATGTAAAGATTGAAAAGTATGGGTGATAATTTGCAGCCTTGCCTCACACCTTTCTGAATACCAGCTTCTCTCTCATGTCCATCAGCTCGAATGACTGCTGTCTGGTTTCTGTATAGATTGTAGATCACCCTCCTATCCCTATACTTTATTCCAATCATTTTCAGACACTTAAATAAATCAGGTTAAAAGACATACCCAAGTAACCGGGGCTAAATGGCAACGATCTCCAAGCCCGTCGAATAAAGGAACAATAACATCCTGTGAGCTGAACGCGCTCTCACATGCCGGACATTATAACAGTAACCGCCCCATTGGAGACGACAAAGTGCACCTTGAACGCCAGAGAACGGAACTGAGTTCAACCTTGACAACGCCCTGTGAGCTTCATAGTCTCAGCTGGTCACTTCCTCCAGCCATAACACCGACAATTACTCTGGTGTAGATTACTGCCTTCAGGTGCAGAGTAGATCTGTTCACCGGCTCTTTCTAAATATGAAAATAGACACAGAAAGAGCATGCAAGGTTAAATTCACTTTTAATGAATCAATTTTAAGGTGTTTATGTTGAAGGTCAAACTACTTTCACAGCCAATGTCAAAATGGTGGCGTAGTTGGTAGCATGCTGTGCCCAAGGCCGCGGGTTCAAACCCGGCCGAAGTCGTCGGATTTTTAAGAGCGTTAAAACCCTTCAGTATGCCTTCTTTTGGAGGGGAAGTAAAGCCGACGGTCCCATGTCATAGATTTATGGCATGTAAATGATCCTTCCACTAACTAAACTTGTGTGAAGCTAAATTTCTAGGTTAGATTTCGTTGAAACGCTCTATCATAGTTCCAACGTTCACCACTAGGTGTCAGTGACATCTGGTAGTGAAAGTTGGAACTACTTGAATTTGACCGGAACTTGTAGCTGATCCCATGGGTGTCCGCTTAAAGCAGCTACAGCCTCTGGCGAGTCGAACATGTCCTCCGACACTCCCGGCACTAAACGCCATACAATAAATAAATAAATAAATAAATAAATAAATAATAAATAAATTGTTTAAAATGTCTATAACGTAGTGGCTAGCATTCGTGGCTGTCACCGCGGTGGTCCGGGTTCGATTCCCGGCTCTGACAAAAAATGTAACTCTGGTCTGAGGGCTGGAACGGGGTACATTCAGCCTCGTGGGGTACAACTGAGAAGAGACGGGTTCAATTCCTACTTCAGAGATCCACGAAGTGGTTTTCTGTGGTTTCCTACTTTTACTTCAGGCAAATGCCGAGATGGTACCAATCTTAAGGTCACGCCCGCTTCCTACTATACTCTGTATTGCCAATAATGAACGCTGACGTCTGTCAAAGCTAGCACGTGGGGAAAAGCTGCGTTGCCACTAAGACAGGTCATGACTCACAACATTCCAAGAGGCTTGCAGGAAGACACACATACTGGGGAAGTTAGCCCCTCTGCCTGGCGGTCTAATCACAGTGACGAGTCAAGGTACAGTAGAACACTGCTTCAAAACATGTGCTCACTGCTGTGTCTGCATACATTGCAACACTGCTCGCTCTTGACATGGAGACCGTTACCCCTCTCGTCTCCACTCCTCACCTCACCATTCAAGCGGATGACAGCCGTCACCGTTCACCTTTCGTAAATCAGAGTATAGTAGGCCTACATACATCAGGCTAGGCCTCAGATTTCATGTTTTTTTATGTAAATACACATTTTAAGTATTTTTTTCTATAAATCCATAAATTCCTGCTTTTCACTTATTAACACATAAAAAGACATAATATTTACATTTTTAAAAATCAATAGGTATGCTAGATCTTTCAATGCATTGCATTTTTGTTCTGTGTTACTTCAACGGGGAAGAACCTGTGAGCTATTTAATCTTCATGCAGAGCGTATGTCAGCTTGCAACTGTGTTATTCTTAAATTGTCGCCCCGTGCCACACACTGTGGAAGCCGGGGATTTCCTTATCCATAGCTATATTTCACCACGTGCTAGACCTCCCCCTCCCCCTGCTACCTGGAACCAGTGTCACTCACATGTAGTTCATTTCTGGAACTGTGAAATTTAAGGCAGTTCTACGATGCCTAAAGTAAAGACAACTACAAGTTATCGTCTGTTGCAGAATTTAAAGATAATTTTACTTCTGCTGGGGGCGTTCTGTTCTGTCAACCACGTGGGAAAACAATCAAGGCTGAACAGCGATCTCAAGTTACTCACCACCTCAAGGGCAAGAAACATATTGCCGCAGTTTCGCGCCTTCAGAATAAGGGTTTTGCGATAATCGTCGGTCATTTGTAATGGACAACCTGAATATGTATCTCGTTGTGTATTGTAATGCTTCAGCATTCAGTGAGACATAGCATAAATTGCATTCGTGAGTACTGCATATTGTTTATATTCACATTAATAAACTAAATTATAATATTTTTACTTTTGTCATATGTTTCAGGTATTTTTAATACATAAGAAGTAAATATTATCCCGATTTTTAGCACCTAAAATCCAAGCCCTATAAACATCACAGTGGCACTGGTTATCAGACAAATTCTACGCACGCCCAAGTACACGGGATTACATGATACGATGTCGCAAGGCCCCTAAATGCATCATCAACAGCAGTGATGCCAAATCTTGAAATGGGAAAGAACTAAACCCTATGCTTTAAAACACCAGAAAAGCAGCAGCTGGACTCTATGATCCAAAACACTAGAAAAACACCAAAAATTATAAATATATAAACGGCTTTTAACTTACATTTCTTTCATTAAAAAGCGTATTCTTCACTTGTGGAGCCTGCTACCGCTATTACATCTTTAGAGCAGGAAGGTGTAGTACTGCTGTAGCTCTGCATACATCCAATTTTGGCCACTATTATATCCTTTGGAAGTTGGTAGTCGTGATAGCATTTTCCCTCTGTTTTTAGTTCAAATCGCACACACAGAATGGAATACAAATTTTGAACTTTCATTCGATTTCTTTGCTTTTCTTTCACCAATTAAACTTGGCAAAACACTCTCCCTACGTCTGCATTAGAGTGAGGGAGCGAATGTACATAAACTGCCTTCGTATGAAACTGGGAAATCCCCTGGGAGCTGGGAAGAAAATAGATGATAGGTCGATTATTTGTACAAATGCACTTGCACTGAGCCCTGCATGTTGCACTTATGCACGCGAATGAGAATTTCAGGGACTTCCCATGTTGGAGTGTTGATCTCGACACGTGTAAGGCTGAACATTGCCTATCTTAATTGATTAACTTTATTAATACTATTACATGGCTTACAGGATTTACTTATTTGTCATAGGAGACAATTTCATTGAAAAATCTGTTAAACACCAGATTTGGCACTGGTTTTATTGAAATAACACCAGTATTTTGCTATGGCGCTATTATAATTTTCCTGGCACCAGTCGAACTTCAGAAACACCAGATCTGGTGCTAAAAACACCAAATTGGCAACACTGATCTACAGCAACAACAATTAGGGGGAGCTGTCCTTGTGTAGAAAGATTTTAGTTCCTGGTCCGTGCGGTCATATGTGTTGTAGGCAGAGACTGCCCAACCTTGGCTGGGCAAAAGGATGTCCGGTCCGGCCCAGGGCGTGTCTCACTGAGTTCCTTGTCCTCTAGGATCCGGCGTGGAGCCTGATGACCTTGTGCACTCACCAGGTTTCCTTCACCAAATCTGTGACCGTTTCCGGTCGAGCAATCACGAGAAGTAAATGGCTAAACCCCCATGGCGTAGCCGTGCGCATTAGACATTTGAAAGTCAGGATTTTAGAGTGCTATTTTGGCAGATGACCTCGCTGTTTCGACATTAAAACAACAAAAACAATCATCATCATGATTTGCAGTCCTGAGACTGGTCAGTTGCCATAAAAATATATCCAGATCGTCCTGTCATTTGCCGCTTCGTTTAGAATGTGTTTAAGGAAAATATTTCTAGGTCTTCCTCGTGGATTTTTTCACCTCAATGAACCCTTCTGCCACAATTCTCATTAAATTGGAGTGTCGCATTGTGTCACCCCACCATGCGAGAAGACGTTTACGGATTGTGCGTAGGATTGATCTCCGTTGGTTCACGGTGTCGAGAACCCTGGTGTTCGATATCCTGTCTCTCCACGTCACATGTATCATCTTACGATAGCACCACGTCTCAAAGGCGTCAAGACAGTTCTTTTCATTTTTATTTAGTGTCCACGTTTCACAGGCATACAACGCAACTGTCCATACAAAAGCATGTAGCATTCTCATTCGGAAGGAAAGCTTAAGCCGACGGGTACACAGTAATCTCCTCTTCTGCATAAAAGCTAGTTTTGCCTGAGCAATGCGGCATTTAACTTCAGTGGTGCACCTTCCGCCCTCGGTAATCTTTTGACCTAGGTAAGTGAAGGATTTGACATGTTGTATGTCCGAGTTATAATAGAGTACAAAAAATGAACAACAACAGACTTACAAAGAAGATTTTTGATGTAGTAAACAGCTCAAGCAGGAAAACTAATTGGTTTCATGAAATAGAGTAAGACTTAAGGCAGGTGGGGATCGACAGGCAAATGATTGGAGACAGAGGAGAATTAAGAAACAAAATTAAGAATACAGAATTTAAAGCAAATGAAAAATGAAGACGTGAACTTTGTGGACAGAACAACGGAAACAGGAACACAGTCAAAAGGTGAAGAGATTTCGGAAAGAGAAGAGGAAGAAGGGAGAGAAGTGAAAATTGTGTCAACATGAGATATTTAAGTTCAAACACTGTCCATAAGGGCAAAAATATAATAATAATAATAATACTACGTTGTCGTAGCAGGGGGAGAGGTGATACTCCCACGTGTCACGTCCCAGGTGGCGGATAGGGGGGGTCCTCACTGGCTTGCCAGCGGACTTGAGGGAAATAAAATACCTCTCGTGGACCAAACACTCTGCAAACAGCTGCAGAACATCGAGTGGCACCTCTCGATCTCAACAATCGAGTAGCAACCATGTGATCATTTCGTGTGATCACCCCAACCTATCACTTTCAATTTGTGAACCTGGCATGATGGATCGTATTGGATCACAGCAACTACCCCAGGCCTCGGACTTATACAGTTCGGGTTCTCCCGATCATCGTTCTGGGGGATCGGGAGCATCATGTTGAGAAGAGTCGGAGCTTCTCAAAATCTCTTCGCCCGAAGAAAAAATAACTTCATCGGAACAGTCAATGTGAACACTTTGCTCAAAACTGGGAAACTTAAACAGTAAATTGAGACCTTGAATAAATTTGATATTCAAATTGCAGCCATTCAGGAAACACGTTTCCTAGACGAAAACCATTTTGATTCAGAAAACTTTAGGATATATAAGGGGAAACCAGCCATAAAAATTGGAGATAATTTATCACAATTTGGAACAGCGTTTTTTGTAAGAAAAACAATAGCCAGTTCAGTACTCAATTTTACTTCTCCCTCCGAAAGGATCTCAGTTCTCTCAATAAAATTAAGCAACAAGGCATCCACATTGATTAATGCCCACGCTCCCATAAACAATGTCAATAAGAAAACCCCTCAGAAAGTAGAAGACTTTTGGGAACTCCTTGAGGAAACCATCAGCAAAATTCCTAAACATCATGTGAAAATTTTACTCGGTGACTTTTAACGCACAGGTTGGTAGAGAAAAGAAGTATAGATCCATAGTTGGTCATCATCCAGCACATTGGAGAACAAATCAGAATGGTGAGCATCTGATCAATTGCTGTAAATCCTTTAATTTGAGGCTCATGCCTACAAATTTCACCAGGTCTCCACACAAGAAGAAAACATGGAAATCACCAAATCCAGCACTAGGAGAATTCCAAATTGATCATGTAGCAGTGTCCAAACAGAACATATGTGAAATCCTAAATGTTAGAGTGCGCAGGGGAGTGATTGACTCTGATCACTACTTAAGCCAAATCAAAGTGAAATTCCAGCCTAATAGATCCAAACCAAAAACTAAGAAATTACAAAGAAGGGATCCGGAGCACCTCATGCAGAACGCCAAAGAATTTCTTCAGGCCATAAACGAGCAAAATCCCAAAGACTGGAGGGACTTAGGAAACTCAATTCTGACATCAGCACAGAAGTTAAGGCAGCCTCCAAGGAAAAGGAAACACAGATGGTGGAACACAACCTGTGATAAAGCAATTGAAGACAGAATTAAAGCCTGGAATAAATGGAACGGACATCAGACAACTGAACGATGGGAATTATTCCTTAAGATCCAGAAATCAACAGCTAAGGTCATCCGCAGGGAAAAGCGGACATACGACAGGAATAAACTCAAGAGATTGAACAGGATTTCCTAAAAAACAACACCTGAAATTTCTATAAGACCTTCCGTGAGAGTCTGTCTAGTTATCAACCACCTAGCATATGTTTCAGTAGACCAAATGGCTCACTAGAAACAAACACCAAGGAAAACTGCAAGATCTTAGCAGATTACTTCCAAGACCTACTCAATTGTGATCCACCGAAAGAAAAAATGCACTTTGAAAAGCCTGCACCGAATCCAGATTCACATCCACCGACAATGGAAGAAACAGCAGAAATTATTCAATCTCTTAAAAACAACAAAGCACCAGGAGCGGACGGTATTACCGCTGAAATGTTGAAACTCGGAGGGGAAGAGGTCACCAGAAGAATCTACGCAATTTTAAAAGCAATTTGGGAAACAGATGTGATTCCACAGGACTGGAAGTGCGCGTTAATACTTCCATTGCACAAGAGAGGTAACAAAACTGATCCAAACAACTATAGAGGTTTATCCCTATGATCTTTGGCCTATAAAATCCTATCTAAAGCTCTTATGAACAGACTAGAGGAACAAACAGACCATTTGATTGGTGAATATCAAGCGGGTTTTAGGAAAGGGCGTTCATGTGCTGAACAGATATGGAATCTGAAGATGATTTTGAAGATCCGCAGATCCAACCCCACAATTGTCACCTTTGTGGACCTAAAGAAAGCATATGATTCTGTGGGCAGGCAGACCCTGTTTGAGACGCTAGAAGAACTTCAAGTGGACAGGAAGACCAGAGAACTGATTCGTCAGACTCTCACCAATACAACATCGAAGGTGAAGTTTCTTGGGGAAATCTCTGACTCTTTTGAAGTACGAACACGTGTTAGCCAAGGAGACGGACTTTCAACCCTTCTATTTAACCTGGTTCTAGATAAAGTCATCAGAGAGTGGGAAAAGAACATCAAAGGCGTTAGCATAGGAACTGCTGGAAACAAAATCAATGTGAAATGCTTGGCTTTCGCAGATGACCTAGCGATTATCACTAGGAACAAAGAAGAAACTAAGCATGCTATTGAGACATTATACAGAATAGCATCACAAGCAGGCCTTCAAATATCATTTGAAAAAACCAAGTACATGCAGAATTTTCAGCAAAAGAACAAGAAAGAAAAAATAGAAACAGCGTATGGAGCAATATCACAAGTAGAATTTCTTAAATACCTTGGAGAAATAATTCTTCCTCTGGGATTGGACTGTTTGGCTAACACAGAAAGAGCCTCAAAACTTCATAGAGCATTCAGACTAACATGGGATCACTATAATAAAAGAGTAATGTCACATAATGCAAAACTGTAACACTACAAAACAGTTGTACTACCGGAAGCTATATATGCTTCAGAAACCATAGCTTTAGGAGGTCATTCTAAAATTGCAAATATAGAAAAGCAAGAACGTAAAATTCTTAGAAAAATATTCGGCCCCACACAAGAAAACGGAATTTGGATTAAAAGAAGAAATTCAGATCTATACCGTCACACAGATAGTTTCAGCAACACTGCACGAAGAAGACGTTTAACTTTTTATGGACACCTCTTCAGGATGGACGATTATAGACTTACAAAAAGGTTATTCAATGTAATAAATTCTCAGAAGTCAAGCATAGCCTGGCTGGATGAATCAAGAGAGGACCTGCAAGAGTTGAGCATCGGAGAAAATATTCTGAGAAACCGCAAAGTCTTCAGGACCGCAGTAACAAAGCACAAGTTTAGGGCGAAAACTAGTGGCAGGACTGGAACCAAGTGGACAGAAGAACGGAAGAAGCAGCACAGTGACTTCATGAAGAAATTTTGGGAAGATAGGAAGGTGAATATCATCAAGCCGAAAAACAAGTTCAAGCGCGCTCTAAAAATGGGCAAAACGCAAAAAGAAAGAAGAAGGAAAATAATAAAAAGAGAGTACTATTCTGCACACAAATTTTGTTTTTCAGACACATAATTAAAACATTCTAATTCGATTGTGAGCTTATTTACATGAGCACAATGATACCAAGAGATTAATCTCCTTCATAGCCATCTTTGCGTTCGGGCTTGGGGGGATATTCCGGGGTAGTTTGGTTGGTTTCCTCAGGGCGGTCATTTAGCCCCCTGTACTTTGGGTGTGTGTAGAATCTGTCTGATAACCTGTGTTAATTGTGATGGCTGTATTAGAGTGTGTTATCTGTAATTCAGGTAAGGACTGCAGTAGTTCCTACTTTTGCTACCAAATGCTACCTTCAACGACACCTTGCTGTGATATTGGCTACTAGATGCCACCGCAACCAGCACCTGGCGAAGAATGTTGGAACGTAGAGCGTTAATAAAATCTAACCTACAAATTTTAGCTTCGCACAGTTGTAGTTAGTAGAAAGTTCTCTTACATGCCATAAATCTATGACATGAGCCCGCCAGTTTTACTTCCTCTCCGAAGGAAGGCATGCTAAGGGATTTTTAAAAGTCTTAAAAAAATCCAGCGATTTCGGCCGGGTTTGAACCCGCAATCTTGGGCACAGAAGCTCAGCATTCTACCAACCACGCCACAGAAGCCGCCTTTGTAGACTTAGAAAAGGCTTTTGATAACTGCTTGGAGTAAGTTGTTTGACATATTGATAAGGATTGGAATAATGTAGGCCTGCAGGCATAGGAGGGTGATCTACAGGGTCTTTGCTATAAAATAAGAACTGCAAGCGGCAGTTTTGTTATTCGCTGTTACGGTGGTCTTGGCCGAGCTTGTGGCGCGCCATGGCCCCCTTCTGTACTATTGAAAGCGCGCGCATGGTAGCCTACATACGAGGGCAGGTTTTTTGGTGTTTTTTTTTCAAGTTCCGATGGACTGTATAAAAATAACAGATTGACATACCAAACTGATTTTACTACTAAATGTTTGCTTGTTTTATACTTATGTCTCAACATAATCGCCAAAACGATTGAAACTTTTGTCGTATCGTTACACCAGCTTTCCAATGCCCTCACCAAAATATTCTGCCGCCACTTAGGTGGGTACATCTGGACAGTCTCCTGAAGTGTTTCCTTTTTGACGAGGCGTTGCCGCCCAACCATACCTTCAATTCTAAAAAAGGGGGAAATCATTCACGACCACACTGCACCAACGTTACGATAGAATTTTAAATGAATACAAGTGTGAACTTTTGGACCATGTGCCGTTTAGTCCAAACCAGCACTGAATTATTTTCACCTTTTTCGAGAATCGAAGGTATGGTTGGGTGGCAACGTCTCGTCAAAAAGGAAACACATCAGGAGACTGTCTAGACGTACCCACCTCAGTGGCGGCAGAATATTTTGCCGAGGCCATTGGAAAGCTGGTGTAACGATACAACAAATGTTTCAATCGTTTTGGCGATTATGTTGAGACATAAGTATAAAACAAGCAAACATTTACTAGTAAAATCAGTTTGGTATGTCAATCTGTTATTTTTATACATCGGAACTTGAAAAAAAACCCAGCCCTCATATAAATGTACTATGCGCGTGCTTTCAATAGTACAGCAGGGAGCCATGGCGCGCCACAAGCTCGGCCATGGCCGCCGCAGCAGCAAATAACAAAACTGCCGCTCGCCGTTCTTACTTTATATGAAAGACCCTGTATAATCTGTACAAACACCAGATGGCAGTTATTAGAGCGGAAGGACATCATGGGAGAGAAGCTGGTATTGATAAAGGTGTAAGGCAAGGCTGCAACTTATCACCCATACTTTTCAATCTTTACATTGAACAAGCAATGAATTGAATTAGAGAAAATTTTAAAGTAAGAGTAAGAATTCAAGGAGAATAATTTCAAACCAGGCCGAAGAGCGATAAACATCCCTCAGTATGCCTTCCTTCGGAGGGGAAGTAAAGCCGGCGGTCCCAGTCAGAGATTTATGGCATGTTAAAGAACTTTCCAATAATTACACCTGTGTGAAACTAAATTGTATAGGTTAAACATTTGACAAACGCTCTTAGGTTCCGACGTTCGTGGCGTCTAGTAGCCAAGTTCTGAACTAGTTGGTCATTGACGGTGGGGTTTGGCGGCAAAAGTAGGAACTACTTGAATTTAAAACAGATAACACACACTAATACAGCCATCACAATTAACACCGGTTATCAGACAGATTCTACACACACCCAAGTAAACGGGGCTACATGACCGAGTTGTCGCAGCCCCTAAACTAAGGAACAAACCAACTCTGAGATTTGCTGATGTCATCGTCATCTTAGTCATTTCACCAGATGATTTGAATGAGTTCTTAAATGGTATGGACTCCGTCTTGAGGAAACAATTCATGATGAAAATCATAATAAAGAAAGCTTTTCAGTCGGTCAACATAAATTGTGCCCAGTTACATTAGGCGGGAAACAAGTATTTACAAACTAACACACTCTTTATTCACAAATACCCACTTAATTGGATGACATGTTTCGAACGTCACGCGCTCATCCTCAGATCCTGTTCTTTTAGGATTAACTAGAGTCCTCCAGTTGCAAAAATCGTTTAATCCACTTGTAAATAAGGGTCATGCCGTAAAATTATTTAATTATTTTTAATTTAATTTTACTTTATTTTATTTTGTTTCGTTTAATTTAATTTTGTTTTTATAAAATGTTGTTTAACTTTATTTCGTTTTATTTTGTTTTAAATTGTTTTGTTTATTTTTTAAATTTGTTTTATTTTGATTTTGTTTTGTTTATTTTGTTTTATTTTGCTTTGTTCTGTTATGATTTTCCAGGAAATTAAACACAAATCCAAAAACAAAAAACACGAAGCAAAAAGCAAAATTCAAACACAAAAGCAAAAGAAAAAAACAAAAAACAAAGCAAAAAGCAAAATTCAAAAACAGTGAATGCAGAAAACAAACACGAAAACAAAACAAAAAAGACGAAGCAAAAAGCAAAATTCAAAAACAAAAGCAAAAGCAGAAATCAAACACAAAACCAAGAAAGAAAAGCAAAAAGTAAATTCAAGAGAAAAGCACAAAGCAAACACAAAAGCAAAAACACAAAGCGAAAAGTAGAAAACAGCAAACACAAAAGATACGTGAGGTAAAGTCCAGAGAAACGTTTCTCATGAAAATGATTCTTATTCACAAGTGGATTAACGTGTTTTGTAACTTGACGTCTCATATGATGTTTATGAATCACAATTAAACACAAATAAATATCTTCTCTATATATATAAAAATGAAAGTTTGTCTGATTTTTCTGCATTTCTACGGAAATTTGACTTATTTGCCCGTTTCAGACTGTTTTATGACGGATGCACGCAAAAATATATTTTTGTCTGTTTGTTTGTCTGTGGACAATTTATTGTGTCCTTATAACTCGAGAACGGCTGGGTGGATTAACGTAAAATTTGATACAGATATCCATCAGAGGCACGACACTAATTATCGATGTAACTCTTCCCTGTACCTCTCATAACAGGAGGCCTACCCCCTTAAAATACATGCTGAAATAAGCGTGAGACAAAGCTCATTTTCAGCCCATCAATGTGAGAAACGAAACTCGGGGGCCCTAAAAGGACCCCGAAAACCACATTTTAAGGCCCTAAAACCAACAATTTTTGAGATATTCCCAAAAAACTAATTTCACTTAATAAATTAATGAAGGAATGCATGCCGGTAACAATGGCAACAGAATCTCAGAGGTCCAACTATTTCTGTAAGACGCAATGCAATTCCATTTATTACATTACTGTGAAGGTTTGCAAATGGCAATAAGGTTATAACGGATCCAAATTAAGCTGAAATATTCATCAATACATATAATGCGCTTAAGGGGTCAAGGGGTAATCTAGAATTTTTTAACGCGATTTACACGTGCGGGTATGGTCCGGAAAGTCTATTATATCCCTATCCCTATATTGTTATATTATTATTATTATTCTTTTAATTATTATCATTATTATGGCGTACAACGAAGAGACAAAGCTCATTTTCAAACCCTTGGTGTCAGAAACAAAACTCGGGGCCCCTCAAGAGCCGTAAAGGGTCCCCGAAAACTATATTTTAAGGCTCTAAACCCAACAGTTTCTTAGATATTCCCAGAAAACTTATTTCAGTTAATAAACTAAAGAAGGAATGCAAGCCACTAACCATGACAACAGTATCTCAAGAGGTGGCATCCAACTTTCCATCTATTTCTGGAATAAGTAATGCCACTCCATTTAATACATTTCTGTGGAAGGTTGCAAATGGCTATAAGGTTATCACGGAACCAACAAAAACTGTAAAATTCATCAATGCGCTTAAGGGGTTCAAGGAGTACCCTAGATTTTTTTCACACGACTTACACGTGCGATATGTCGTACAGAAGGTCTATTATATCTCCAAACAGCAACATTATTTTCAAAAATTCCTGATGTGAAATAGTAGACTGTTTTTTGCTGATTTTAGGAATTTGGGCCATTGGAGGCTAAAAAAAACTGAATTTTCATGCACCACAAGCCTTTATAATTCATAAAAGGGGTCTTCCTGTAGTTGGGCACTTGACACAACGATTAGGGTCAGTTCGTGTGTGACGTGTATTGTGATTCGTCTACGAGGTTTTCAATTTTATTTTCACGCCAGGAAGAACACGTTAGGTAAATTTAGTTTGAGAGCACATTTTAACTAATAATTTTTCTTTGCCAACAAACAGGTTCCAAGCCCCTAAACATTGCAACAGTAGCTCAATTGATAACATCTGGTTATTAATACCGAAGACCGTTCGAAGAATGGGTACTTCTGCTAGTCTATATATATAAAAATGAATCTCTGTTCGTTAGTCTCGCTAAAACTCGAGAACGGCTGGACCGATTTGGCTAATTTTGGTCTTGAATTATTTGTGGAAGTCCAGAGAAGGTTTAAAAGGTGAATAAATATGAAAGTTGTAGCGCACGAGTAGATTCAACAAATGAGTGACGGCACGCGAATCGCTTAAACAAAGTCCCGTATGCGTTCATATATCATTCATCCGATTGCTATGAAACTTTGGTTGTATTGTTGTGCACATTCCAGGAAAGGTTTCTGGCTTAGTAAATCCTTTTTACAATAGGTAGCGCACGAGTAGATTCAACAAATGAGTAACGGCGCGCGTATCGTTTTAAAAAAAATGCCATATGCGATTGCAATGAAATTTGGAGAAATGCTGTTTCCACTACCGCAAAGATTTCTGATTTAGTAAATCCATTTTACAATTGGTAGCGCACGAGTATATTCTTTTAAAGAGTGACAGCACAGGAATCGTCTCAACCAAATCCCGTATGCGTTCATATACCATTCATTTCATTGCGTTGAAACTTTGGTGAGCAGTTGAGCACGCTCCCATGATTTTTTTGAGATATTAAATCAATTTTACAATAGTTTAGAGGTGGGTAACGGAAAAAGAAAAAAATATTGGGAATCCAAAAGCACGTCTACAAACAAAGTTACAACGCCAGCTGTACCCGATTTGGCTAATTTTGGTCTTGAATTATTTGTGGAAGTCCAGAGAAGGTTTAAAAGGTGAATAAATATGAAAGTTGTTAACTATCTTTCAGAATATTTTTATCTAGATTGATAAATCTTAAGTTTTGTCACAAATTAAATTTCTGAACGCAACCATATTTGACATTTGACAATCAATTAGAACTTTCTTTACTTCAGTGATCCTTTGTGATAGTGCCATTTCAAGTTATGTCCTCTTTTTTGTTGTTGATCTTTTGTGATAGTGACACTTTACTGCTAAGTGCGCGAGAACTTTTCTCACTTAGATCGTCGCAGTCAATCAAATGTGCGAAGAGCTACCTCACGTGCTAACCGCACTGATGACCAGAGAGAGGCAGATCAAGAAAATAGTCGTATTGCTATGTCAGAATTGCGTTTTTTAGTGAGTGACAATGAAGTAGATAGTCTTAGAATGCAACGAGTTCGTGCACATCAAACACAACAACAGCGAGCACGACATAATGAAATTGAGCGATACCGCAGACGCAGTGCTCCTGTGATTCTGGAACGAGCAGAATTCCACTATGATCCGGCAATAGATTATTGTGCCGACAAATCGGTATCAATTCGGGAAATGACAATAATTTGTAAATATTTTAAGGCGTTAAAATACAGTGGTGAATCTACTGGATTATGTTGTGCTGGAGGCAAAGTAAAATTGCCACAATTGGTCCCACCACCAGATCCTTTACTCTCTGTAGTTTCTGGGATTGGAAATGATTCCAAGCACTTCTTGGCCAACATTCAGAAATATAACAGCTGTTTCCAGATGACATCGTTTGGCGCTACACATAATATACAGGACAATTTCATGCCCACTTTCAAGGTATTATACCATAATATTTTTTTATAATATTCAAGTTTGTATTAAAATATATATCGGAAATAATTATTGGACAAATCTTTAGAAATTACAAATTCAAGGACAAATTTATCACTTACTGGGGGCCCTGTTACCACTACCAGATGCAGATCATCAATTTTTACAAATTTATTTTATGGGCAATTCAGATAAGCGTTGTGCTCACAATCCAACAGTGAAGAGAACCATTGTCCAAGAATTACAAATGTTTCTTCATCAGAACAACAATTTAGTAAGCATGTTCAAAATAGCATTGGATCGGATGCCATATGACAGCCATAATATTGTCATTCGAGCTGACAAAACACCTGCCGGTGAACACACAAGGAGGTTTAATTCACCTACCTTTGACGAAGTGGTTGTTGTCATTGTGGGAGAAAATTTGCAATCTAGAGATATTGTGCTTCATCGTCAGAATAATGATTTAAAACGTGTATCTGAAACACACAGGACTTATGATGCGTTACAATATCCTTTGATCTTCTGGCAGGGGGAAGATGGATACCATTTTAATATCAAAATGGTAAATCAAGTAACAGGTAAGAGGCAGTACGAAGTCAGCCTGATCAGCTAGTATACCATATTTATATTACATAAGTTTGTAAAAACTATCACTACAATGATGAAAATCAATAAATGTAAAATAAAAATAATGGATTGCTGTAGAAAGAAATCAATCAAATTGGGTGGTGAAAACCTAAAGGAAGTTGGAGACTTCTGCTACTTAGTAAGCAAAATAGGCTAAGCAGTGATGGACGAAGCTAAGAGGACATAAAAAGTAGTTTGGCTCAGAGAAGGAAAGCATTACTACAATACACTTTTCACTTCGAAAATCTCACATGCATTCACCGGAATCAAACCTTGGTGAGAAGCAAACAGCTTGACCGTTGTGCCACCGCAGCCCCTTGCTTATTCATTTCAGTGATTGGATTCATCTTGGTTATCAGCCTCGTGTGTTTGGGTTTGTGAGCTTGTAACTACATAGGTTGGTTTTTTAGTTTTGGCACCTTAGTTATAAGTGGATTAATAACTAACTTAGATGGTTCCAAGTTTCACAGGCCCTCGATGTAGTCCCCACCGTTGAGTACAACGTGTTCCCAGCGATGCGGAAGTCGTTGGATCCCGTTGGCATTGCCCAATCTATTGATGGTACGAAGAGAGCACTCGGCAGCCTGCTCCCCGCGCATTGTCATCTTCATCTTCGGGATGAGATCATAGTCGCAGGGATTGATGTCGGGAGAATATGGGGATGATAGAGGACCTCCCAGCTCCAGCGATCCAGCAATGCCGACACAACGCCTGCTGTGTGTGCCCTAGCATTGTCATGCAGAACGATGGGCGGTGTAACCATATGGTGGCACCGTTTCCTTCTCAGAGCTCCTCGGAGATGGTCTTGCAGAAACGAACAATAGTACGCCGCATTAACGGTTTGCCCTCGGGGAACAGTATGGCAGCGCTTCCGTACCATTGAAGACGTTAAGAAGGCTGCCGAGCGCTCTCTTCGTACCATCACTAGATTGGGCAGTGCTAACGGGATCCAACGCCTTCCGCATCGCTGGGAACACGTTGTACGCAACGGTGGGGACTACATCGAGGGCCTGTGAAACTTGGAACCATCTAAGTGAGTTATTAATCCAGTTATAACTAAGGTGCCAAAACTAAAAACCAACCCATGTATAATCACTAGTCACTAATGGATCTTGGCATTTTGTTGGTTGGTTCCTCGGTTTAGGGGCTGCGAAAACGCGGTCATGTAGCCCTGTTTACTTTGGGTGTGTTTGAAATCTATCTGATAATCGGTATTAATTTTGATGGCTGTATTATCGTGTGTTATCTATTTTCAATTCAAGTAAGGACTGCAGATATTCAATATTCAAGTAGTTCCTTCTTTTGCTACCAAACGCCACCGTCAACGACATATAGTTCTGGAATCGGTTACTAGATGCCACCTCAGTCGGCTCCTGGCGACGAATGTTGGAACCTAAGAGCATTAGTCCAATCTAACCTATAATTTAGCATCATACAAGTGTAATTAGTGGAAGGTTCTTTTACATGCCATAAATCTATGACATGGGACCACCAGCTTTACTCCCCCTCCGAAGGAAGGCATACTGAGGGTCTTGGCATTTGCCTGGATGGATTGTGGAAATACCACACTCTGGATGGCTACCACCACTCTCCGGACTTGCTGTTTCTCCCCATCCCCGATAGAGTGCGTGCACATCCAGCAGCTGCTATTATAGCCTATTCAAAGGACAGATGTAACATTGCGATCCATTTATTGCCTCATTTTTTGCATGTTCACACTTGAAATTAGCAGTCCATGACTCATTGGTGTTCGTGTCGGAGAAGTCAATTACTTACCTTGTTCACACCAACACGCGAGTCTTTCTTGAAGGCATGATTTGGCGCTGATCTTGAACCAATTACCTCATGACCTCAGCTCGTTTACCTGACCGACATAATGGCCAGGGTGACTGATTGTTATTATTGGGGGAGTGGTCGGTTTAAATCCCGAACTGGGCCATCATGTTGCCAAAGATAACAATATGCTACGTATTGTATAGCCTAATGTCTTTGAAAATCACAATTTCAATTCTATCTTCTGATTTAATTGAGCAATACGATTTATTGCTAATTTGTAGCTCTTCGGTCGATCAACACGATTGTGCCCAATGAATTGGCAGTGTAAAAGATAATAATAATATCGTATGGGCTTGGGTGCCGGGTGCAAGCTTTGTTATTTGCACCCAGAGGGCAGCTTGCAAGTCAAATTTTTGTTGTTCCTTGAAGCACTATGAAAGTCAAGGAGGTTAGATATCTAAGCTCCTTGACACTATAGCGCTTTCTAGTAGAGAAATGAGGAACTTTGTGTTGACAGAAAATCGAGAGATTAATTTTTGCCATTATGAACACGGTCTACTGAATTCAAATGGGTTCTTTAACATGCCAACATCGTATGACATGCGTGTCGTATTTTTGCCACATTAAAAAAAAAAACACTTACCATGGCCAGGAGCGAACCTGCAAGCTTGGGTTTAGTAGACCGACACGTTAACCACTCACCCACCGTGACAAGCTTCTGTACAAGATATAAATATGTAACGACACTCCTGAAAGAAAAAAAACAACACACATGTATTAATTAGATTATCACAAATAATGGGGCAGTGTAATTTTTTCCAGGAGTGTCGTTACATCTTTATATCTTGTATCCCGCCCATTCATTGGGCACATTGGTGTTGACCGACTGAAGAGTTATACATTAACAATTTTCTACAGGCTAAAGTATGTCTTTAAATCTATACTATACGATTTATGCCTCTTAGTTCATATAGGTGACTAGCAGAAGTACCCATTCTTCGAACGGTCTTCGGTATTAATAACCCGACGTAATCAATTGAGCTACTGTTGCAATGGTTAGGGGCTTGGAACCTGTTTGTCGACAAAGATAAATGATTAGTTGAAACATGCTCTGAAACTAATTTACCTAACGTGTACTTCCTGACGTGAAAATATAATTGAAAACCTCGTAGACGAAACGCAATTATACACGTCACATAAAAACTGACCCTCACTGTTGTGTCAAGTCCGCATCCAGAGGAAGACCCCTTTAATAAATTATAAAGGCTTGTGGTGCATGAAAATTCCGGTTTTTAAGCCTCCAATCGCCCAAATTCCTAAAAGCGAGAAAATAAAATAAAAATAAATTACTTCAATCCAGGAATTTTTGAAAATAATGTTGCTGTTAGAAGATATAATAGACCTTCTGTACGACATATCGCACGTTTAAGGCTTGTGAAAAAATCTAGGGTACCCCTTGACCCCCTTAAGCGCATTGATGAATTTTACAGTTTTTGTTGGTTCCGTGATAACCTTATAGCCATTTGCAAACTTTCACAGAAATTTAATAAATGGTGTGGCATTACTTCTTGCAGAAATAGATGGAAAGTCGGATGTAACTTTTCGAGACACTGTTGTCATGGATACTGGCTTGCATTCATACATTAGTTTATTAAATGAAATTAGTTTTCTGGGAATATCTCGGAAACTCTTGGTTTTAGAGCCTTAAAATGTAGTTTTCGGGGACCCTTTACGGCTGTTTAAGGGCCGCGAGTTTTTTTACTGACACCAAGGGGCTGAAAATAAGCTTTGTCTCGTCGTTGTAGGCCGTAGTATAATAACAATAATTATAATAATATAACAATATAGGGATAGGGATATAATAGACCTTCCGTACCACACCAGCACGTGTAAATCGCGTGAAAAAAATCTAGAGTACCCCTTGACCCCCTCAAGCGCATTATATATGTATTGATGAATTTTACAGCTTAATTTGGTTCCGTTATAACCTTATAGCCGTTTGCAAACTATCTGAGTAACGTAATAAGTGACTGCGGTTGCGTCTAGTAGCTAAGTTCTGAACTTGGCCTAGTAGTCGTTGACGGTGGCGCTTAGCGGCAAAAGTAGGAACTATTTGAAAAATTCTAAGTTGCAGTACTTAATTTAAAAAACAGATAACACACACTAATACAGTCATCACAATTAACACCGGTTATCAGACAGATTCTACACACACCCAAAGTACACGGGGCTATATGACCGCGTTAACGCAGCCCCTAAACTTAAGAACCAACCAACCAACGTAATAAATGGAATTGTATTGCGTCTTACAGCAATAGATGGACCTGTGAGTTTTTCTGTTGCCATGGTTACCGACTTACTTTCCTTCATTATTGTATTAAATGAAATTGATTTTCTGGGAATATCTCAAAAACTGTTGGTTTTAGGGCCTTAAAATGTGGTTTTCGGGGCGAGTTTTGCTTCTCACATTGAGGGGCTGAAAATGAGCTTTGTCTCGCCCTTCTACGCCTATTTCAGCAAGTATTTTAAGGCGGTAGGCCCCCTATTATGAGAGGTACAGGGAAGAGTTACATCAATGATTAGTGTCGTGCCTCTGAAGGATATCTGTACCAAATTTTACGTTGATCCACCCAGCCGTTCTCGAGTTATAAGGGAACAACCACTTTGTCCACAGACAGACAAACAGACAGACATACAGACAAACAATTATTTTTGCGCGCATCCGTTATAAAACAGTCTGAAACGCGTAAATAACGCAAATTTCCGCAGAAATTCAGAAAAAACAGACAAACTTTCATTCTTATATATAGAGAGATGAATAGTGTACAGCCCCCGGGGGGGGGGGGGGCAGTACCCCTGAAAGCCACCCCCCATCTTTCACTAAAACCACCCTAACTGGCAACATCATAAGACCAGAACATTACCTTTACACAGCAAGAGGCGGCCACCCAGCTTGGGAGGTTAGCCAACTACTTGCGACACATACATAAACATCTACACAACAACTAACTGGGGCAGCTACGTCGACGGAATGCTGACCACGCAGCGCCGAGAACTATAAGAATGGAGTCCTTTTCGGAGCCATTATCTGTTATACAGTGTGCGTCATCGAAGGCCCTAGCCGACGTCTGCTCCAGCTGCATCATCAGGTGAGACTCAGCAAAGTGCTCAGAATCCTTTATTTTGTGAACACCCACTCATAATCTTGTACACTCTACTTGTATAATTGCCTACATTCCCCCAAGAGGGACTTATAAATTCACACTCACTGACCAATAAACACATGGTCAGTAAATTACACTTGTATTGTTAATTACACTCCTCTTTACATCCTCATACCCTTCCTGACTCTCGTCACGATTGACCGTGACCATAGTAGCCAGTAATTGCTTGGTCAGACTCCATTGTGCTTCCCGCACGCGACTCGACTACATAACGTCGTGCCGCTGACATCAGCACTCCTATTGTATTACCCACACCGTCCAGCTGGCAGGCCGGTATCGTAGCCTGCATTTAGAGGTCCGTCCCCTAATCAACACTTGCATCTTTGCAGGAACACCCCCTAGCGTTTAAACACTAAACAACACACTACACTGGTAAGCTCTCCCAGCTACGGGAAGCTACTCTCTCCTAGGAACTACCTTCCAAATTATCACAGTGACACAAGTGTTTTATCCCAAACCACCCCCCCCCCCCAACTAAGGGATCTAAAACAATAGAGACCGTCAAAATTCTTGAATGAAGGGGGTTAAAATTCTTCCTTAATAGGAGTAAAATTTCTTGAGTGAATTTGAAAAAATCTTGGGTGAAACTGAATTATTTTACACTTATTTATTATGTTATTATGTCAGTAATGATTAGTTATTGAGAGTTGTACGCAGACAACAGTTCTATCTTGCCAAAATTGTTTCAGCTTTTTTTCCCAAACTTAGCCTGCGGACCGCGTTAGCCATATATACGCCCCTGGTTTTAGTCACGCACAGTGGGGTAGTCGTGGTGTATTTTGTATCCCACATGTTGGCAATTAGTGACGTCAATGTGTACTAACGCTTAGAGACAACCCAGCGGGGATAACGAAGTGACCCGAATGCTCACGAATATAACCGATCAGCCAACCATAATACAGACCAAGAGGGGCATGTTCTTTGGGCAGCCATTTTTCTTTCGTTTATCGAAGGGCTATTTGTTCTGTGAATAATCGCTTGATTTGCTGTTCTGTGCGTTAATTCTTAGAGTCTCAGGCACTCACTGGACAACTGAAATAAACTAAAGTCCAGTCGCTGAGACTCCTGCAGGGTGTCCATCCCCTTATCTCCACTAATATCTTCCCTGGCCCTTTCTCAACAGCTTATGCATTGCTTGGAAATTCCGTTTCTTGTACCCGAGTTTCTAGTTTCTAGAAAAAATATTTTTCTTTTACAGTAAAAGACAGAATATGTAATCTTATATGTATATAAAAAGGAATGTCTGTGTGTTCGTCTTTTATGCGTTCATAAAACATTCATCCGATGCGATAAAATTTTGGTGAGTTGTTGTAAACACTTCCGGGATGATCATAGGCATAGTTAATCCATTTCACAATAGATAGCGCGAGTAGTTTAAACAAATGCGTAATGGCGATGCGTTCATATACAATTCGTCCGATTGCGATCAAATTTTGGTGAGTTGTTGTGCACAGTCCCGGAAAAGTAATAGGCGTAGTAAATCCAATTCACAATAGATGGCGCGCGAGTAGATTCAACAAAATGGCGTGCGTTTGTTTCAAGAAAGTCCCACATGTGTTCATATACCCTTCATCCCATTACGTTGAAACTTGGGTGAGAGGTTGTGTACACTTCAGGCACGGTTTCTGGCTTAGTAAATCCATGTTATAATAGGTAGCGCACGAGTAGATTCAACAAATGAGCGACGACGCGCGAAGCGTTTCAACAAAGTCCCGTATGCGTTCATATACCATTCGTCTGATAGCGACGAAACTTGGGTGAGATGTTGTGTACACTACAGGGAAGGTTTCTGGCTTAGTAAATCCACTTAACAATAGGTATCGCACAAGGAGATACAACAAATGAGCGATGACGGGCGAAGAGTTTCAACAAAGACCAGTATGCGTTCACTTACCATTCGTCTGATAGCGATGAAACTTGGGTGAGAGGTTGTGTACACTACAGGCAAGGTTTCTGACTTAGTAAATCCATGTTATAATAGGTAGCGCAGGAGTAGATTCAACAAATGAGCGATGACGCGCGAATTGTTTCAACAAAGTCCCGTATGCGTTCATATACCATTTGTCCGATAGGGATGAAACCTGGGTGAGATATTGTGTACACTTCAGGGAAGATTTATAGCTTAGTAAATCCATGTTACAATATGTAGCGCACGAATGAATTCAACAAATGAGCGACGACTCGCGAAGTTTTTCGGCAAAGACCCGTATGCGTTCATATACAATCGTCCGATAGAGATGAAACTTTGGTGATTTGTTGTGTACACTCCAGGGAAGGTTTCTGATTTAGTAAATCTATTTTACAATTGGTAGCAAACGGGTAGATTTAACTAATAAGCGAGAGCACGTGAATCGTTTCAATAAAGTCCCGTATGCGATCATATACCATTCATCCGAGTGTGATAAAACTTTGGAGAGCTGAGTACTGTCCTGCGAAGGTTCATGAATTAGTAAGTCTGTTTTTCAATGGGTGGCGCACAAGAAGATTCAACAAATGAGTGACGGCGCGAATCGTTTAAACAAAATCCCGTATGCGTTCATATGCCATTCATCCGATTGCGATGAAACTTTGATGAGTTGTTGTGTACACGCCAGGAAAGGTTTTCGAGTTAGTAAATACATTTTAAAATAGGTAGCGTACGAGTATATTCAACAAATGGGTGACGGCACTCTAATCGTTTCAGCAGTCCCGTATGCGTTCATATACCATTCATTTCATTGCGATGTAACTTTCGTGAGTTGTTGATCACGCTCGCGTGAATGTTTCTGAGATAGTAAATTATTTTTTATAATAGTTTAGAGGTGGTTAACGGAAAAAGAAGAAAATATTGGGAATCCAAAAGCACTGCAACTAACAAAGTCAAAACCCCAACACTTTCTTTGATTGGCATTGCAATGCATGCCGGGTACAACTAGTTTTAAATAAATCAAGTAAAGTTATGTTTAAAAATGTAATTTTGAAAAAATATGTAAAATAAAAACACAGAATATTAATTTTAAAGTAAAAATATCTAAAAGAAATGTCATTATTACCGTGTCAAATATGTAAAATATGTAACAATAAAATGTAATTAGATGATAGCTAAGGTTCTAATTCATGGACATTTACCATTTTTAGTTATGCATAAGTAAAGGGAAAGAGTGTGTATTTATATAAAAATCCTAGCCCTAATGATCGCTATAGGTTGTGAAGTTTCGGGTACGTTCGGTTTGCCCCGCTGGTCTGGTCTGTCTCGGTGCGTGTCAAAAGAGTGTGAAGGGTGATGGATGATCGGTTGCGGTCGTGAGTATTCGGGTCGCTTCGTTAGCCCCGCTGGGCTGTCTCTAAGCGCTAGTCAATGTGTGCGCCTCGTTGTGTGTGCTTTGGCAGCAGTTTAACATACTGTTACGTGCCACCCCTTGTGGCCCTTACGTTAACTGGATTACGGTGGGTAGAAGCACAAAACAATGGTCCTTTTAAAGAAATAGTAATTTTATTGCAGGTCTTACTAAGTTACAGTACACCGCACAATAAACAGATACAAGCAATTAGTATCTCGCTCTAGTTCCTCTCTGACTGGGAACACTTCCCTTTCACTCTCTCGAGCAGCTGTCCGTTCACTAATTAGGCTGACCTGTGTCTAGCCAGTCTGTCACTCACCGAAATACCTGTACACTCCCTTGAGTAAACAAACTACCGTTAGGCTACATACGACACTGCTACACACTGCTTCGTTGTCCGCTGGCTAGGGAACAGCCCACGGCGTTTCGCAATTCACCACAATAACTCTGTCACACTAGGTAAGTACACACTCCTCAAACCTCAGTCCCTCCGTATGATTCACACTGCCTCGCTGTCTGGAGAATCAGCCTCACTTGGGTTACGCAAGTCACGTCACCACACTACTGTCGCTCAGGTAAAAACACGCACTAGCTCAAAAACACTGTCCCTCCCTGGCTGATGAGGCCGCTTATATAGCAGGCTGGTGACTCAATGAATGCTTCTAGAATCGTCCAGGATTCACGGCTTCTCGAGATTTCCATCACTAGCTGGGTCACGAATATTCTTGACCATCCCTTTTCCTCGCAGCCCGTTGCTTAAGGCGCAGGTAACACACTGAGGCAGAGCATATCCCGGGGCAGCTGTGACTCACGCGGCGAGGCGACGAAACAAACTCACAGCCGTAACAATACTAAATACGCTGTCACACATGGCTGCCTTTGTTAAATGAGCAATAAATAAAAGCACATATTTACGTAATTTAGCACAATCCGGTGCAGTCGGCGCAGAAATGACCAAGGGTTAGTAATTACAATTTATTGATAATGCCCCCCTCCCCCCATAAGATGAAATAATAAGGTATGAAAATCACATACAGTAGGCGCTCGCTAATCGGACGTTCAAAAGTCCGACATTTCTAGTAATCTTACGTTTTGATCGCTTTTCGTGTGGGAATGGCCAGCTCTATAGTCGGACGGTTTTGACGCGTGACCGCTCGGTAATAATAATAATAATAATAATAATAATAATAATAATAATAAAATAATAATAATAATAATAATGATAATAATAATAATGAAAAATGAAAATCCACAGCCTGCTTCCAGTCTCCGACCGGGTCAGGAATGGAATGAATGAAGCCCCTATCTAGCGGCGAGGATATGAACTGTGCTGGCTGCCGAGGCCTGACGCACTCCTCTGGGGCAATGATTAAATGAATGACAGATGAAATGAAATGATAGTGGAGAGTGTTGCTGGAATGAAATTTTGACAGGGAAAACCGGAGTACCCAGAGAAAAACCTGTCTGCCTCCATTTTGTCCAGCACAGATCTCACAAGGAGTGACCGGGATTTGAACCACGGACCCAGCGGTGAGAGGCCGGCGTGCTGCCGCCTAAGCCACGGAGGCTTGCGATAATAATAATAATAATAATAATAATAATAATAATAATAATATCATGTGGCTTCGGGTGCTGGGTGCAAGCTTTGTTAATTGACACACAGAGAGCAGCTTGCGTGTCGAGTTTAATGCTCCTTGGAGCGCTATGAATGTCAAGGAGGTTAGATAGCCCATCTAAGCTCCTTGACACTATAGCGCTTTCTAGTAGAGAAATGAGGAACTTTGTGTTGGCGGAAAATCCCGAAATTAATTTTGCCATTATGAACACGGCCTACTGAATTCAAAGTGGTTCTTTAACATGCCAACAACGTATGACATGCGTATCGTGATTTTTGTCGCCTTTCAAAAATCACTTGCCATGGCCAGGAGCGAACCTGCAAGCTTGGGGTTGGTAGTCCGACACTATAACCACACACCCACCGTGGCAAGCGACCGCTCGGTAATCGGACAAAAGCAAGTTCATTACACTCCTGTTGCTTGGCGACACTATAGATAGGTTATTATTAGGCAGTGTCAGTCTTAGCGAAACGTAGCATCATAACCTTAACGCGTTTGTACTTAACTGTTAAGTGATTGTAAGTGATACAGTTTAGTTCAGTGTATTTAGTGTTAACGGGAGTTTACGTAAATAAAAGTAATATACTGTACAGTTAAAGTAGATTAAAGACTCATTCGAGGTGTTACCGAAGACAACTGTAAAAACTGAAGATGCCCTCTCTGTCATCGAAACCTGTATCAAATGCATAGAAGAAAACTCCTCAGCAAACAGCACTTTAACTGCATTACGAAAGTTGAAGAGTAATGTACTTGTAAAATTGCATACAAGGAAAAAACAATCTACAATAGATAAGTTCTTTCATTTACAGTAAAATTAAAACATGTGAGAACAGTACATACAAATAATACAAGCAGTATTATTATTTTACTTAGTTTTAAAAGTATAGTTTTTCAATAAATGCACCCTACTTTACATTAAACTGTGTGTTTTTAAATGCTAGACTCTGATATTTTGGATTACTTCCAATATTCGGACACTTCCAGTAATCGGACAACTTAATGGTCTAAGACATGTCCGATTAGAGAGCGCCTCCTGTATTATTGAAAGGAAAGCGGAAAAGAAAAGAGTGATGCGTCATTCAGTTTGAAATACATTTTGTTCAGCAGCCGTATCACGTAGCCATGCAGAGGACCTTGGTTGTCTGCGTGTATTGTGTGTGTACTATGTGAAAGGAGCAGCGCAAGGTCGCCCCACTCCAAGTCACTTTCTCACACATTCCAGTGGCCCACCTCGTCCCACACTGCTTGTTATTCTCACTCAACAATTCCGTCAATCATCTTATAAAGTGGACACGTGTCCAGATTCCCTGCAATCTACTTCCTGCTGCTCCCAGCAGAGTGTGTATTGTAAAGCAAGTAAAGTACAGGGAAATACATTTTTAAAGATATAATTAGAATTCAAGTTGTTAGTCACGGGTATGAAACCAGAAGTTATTACAGAGAATCACTCTAATTTATATCAACCTAAGTTAAGTATAGCTAAACGTAACTTTCTGTATTTCTCACCAAAATTATATAACTTTCCCCCAATTAAATTAAAAGAATTTAAAGGAGATCATGCAAACTTGAAGACGCACATAAAACATTTTCTCAGAGAAAACAAAATTAAAATTGAATATATATTAGGTCGGACTAGGAAAAGTTCTGAAGGCAGAAAAGTTTAAAATACCTCGGTGAATGGATAGAGCCTAACCTATCAGAGAAGGAAGCCTTCATGTCATGCATTAATGAAATGGAAATGGCATACAACCTGGCTAAATACATGTACAATAAGAGATCGATATCCTTAAACGCCAAAATTAGACATTACTGCACTGTTATTCGACCAGAGGCTCTGTATGCGGCAGAGACTCTAACAATGAACAAGAAAGGTCTAATGCAAAAACAAGAGGCTAAAGAAAGGAAGATTTTGAGGAAAATCCTGGATCCCATCAAAGAAAACAGCGAGTACAGAAGGCGTCACAACCACGAATTGTACAAGCACGTGGAGAAGATCAGTGACACGATTCGAGAAAGAAGGATTGCTTTTTATAGCCACGTGACACGAATGAGCCCAGGCAGGATATCAAAACGGATATTGACGTACTTTCAAGATAAGAAAACCAATGGGGCATGGTTTACGGAAGTTGAGAAAGATTTACGAGAAATGGAAATTTCCCCTAAAGATATCCAGGAGCGTGATCCACTTCAGGAAAAACTACGTACGCACAAAGGTTTCCAGGAAAAGCCGAAGCTGAAGACTGGGAAGGCGTGGTCCCAAGAGAGAAAAGAACAACACCGGAGACGAATGCGGGAACACTGGGCAGTAGTTAGAGCTCGGAAGAAGAGACAGTTGAACTGACGTGGTCCCTAGTTGGCCGAATCGAAGAAAGAAGAATAAGAATAAGTTGAGCCTACAAGTTAATACAAACACAAATTCAATTTTCCTTCTTATTCATTTTTTTAGTGTGTATATCATTTACATAGAACGTGTTATTCGGCTAAGCCTTTATACAATTTTTATAAATAGTAATCAATGATATGCAAGCCACACACAAGGTTGCACCTTTTAGTGGCATATGTGATATCTCTTTCTGCTTTATGTGAATTTGATATCCTATTTTGACCTGTCTTTATCATATTGTAACAATATAATTTAATGTAAATATACAGGTTAAAAAATGAGTAGGAAGTGTAAGGAAATTCATAAAATGAGTACAGTTTTCCTGAATTTTGTAAAATGTGTACATTTGTAACGATTTAATAAATAATAATAATAATAACAAAAGCCGGGCAATTGAAAGTAAATCTGAATGTTACCCCGACCTACGGTACTTGAGTTACGGTTGTCGCTTAACAGTACCTCTCTAGTATTACTTTGAGATAATATTTACTATTGCTAAGTCATTAGGTCTCGTAGGTTCGTTAATGTTGTTGATTCTTTAGGGGTTTTGCGACATCGTGGTCATGTAGCCCTGTGTAGAATTTGTCTGATAATCTGTTCCTACCCAAATCCTACTTTGATTACAAGTACACACACAGACATCACAGTGACACAGGTTATCAAACAATTTGTACACACACTACATGATCACGATGTCACAAAACCCCTACGAAAACCAACAACAAAAAGAAAAAACAACAACGGAATTACTTCCAGCTTATGTATGTGATATCATGAAAGCACCCAGCTCTCTCTTTGGTTTAAATGCTGAGCGATGTAGAGAGTCTTGTCGCTGCACTAATCTCTATTTGCATATGAAAATATGGGGGCTGATGATCAGGATGTCCCAAGCCCCTAAATTGAATTAGCAGAGCATATGAAAATAGAAATACCTCAGAAACTTACAGAGATTGATGTTGTTAATTATTTTAAGCTACTTGGGTCATCTTGGTAATCATCCCCGTGTAGTTGGGTGTGTGTTCAGCTTGTCTGATTAGGCAGGGGCGGATCTAGGGCAGGGCGAAAAGTGCGATCGCCCAGGGCCCCGCGGTCCTGGGGGCCCCGCGCCATGAATGCTTTTAAATTTAATTAATTAATTAATTAATTATACTTTTTAAACTTTTCGAACTAATTTACAATTCTGTTTTTTTTTCAGTGCAGCTATGACCTCACGTGACCGTTTAGCAAGTTTAGATTTCAGTGAAATAATAGAAGACTTTAGCCGAAAAAAATGGCTAAGTAATATTTTAATATTTCATAGTTTACATAATCTTCTTCACGGGGACTTAAAGGTTTCTTTCATATTGTTAAACAAGTAGTTCCGTGAAGAACTATACAGCCTATTTTCATATATCCTACTTATGTTAACTGCCACAATCAACATACAAAATTTCAGTTTAATTGCTGTAACAGATTCGTAGATATTGAGAACCGTCTAAATATTTCAGATGGTCGCCAGGTTGGATTTTTATTTTTGTACTATTACATTAAGATTATTGTGTACGTGTGGTATTCAAACTTCAATCGCATGATTAGACAACAAGAAGTAAAAACGAGATTTTAAAATTACGCACAGCAGCCATCTTGTGAAAATGCAAACCATTGAAATAAATTAGATGCCAGTGGATCAACATTTGTATAAGCATTTAACGTGCAACGTTTCACGGCACTCGGATAGTTAATTCGCGAGAAACGTCCATTTAAATATTTATACTTCGCGTCGCCGCCATGTTGGATTTGTGCTCACCAGGTTCCTGAAAGTCCTATAGGTGAACATATGTTCATAGTCTCTATGAACATAAAAAAATTCAGTTTGGTTGCTGTAAAAGATTCATAGATATTGAGAACCGTCTAAATATTTCGGGAGCTCACCATTTAGGAGTGTTATGTGTATAGGCCATAGAGTTATGTACCATTCAAGGACAATTATTGCCTAGGTTCATTATTCAAACTTTCACTTCGATCGCATGATTACGACACAAGAAATTAAATCTTAATTTTAAAATTTCGCACAGCCGCCATTTTGAGGTTATGTAAGCAATTGAATTAAATTAGATGGCAGTGCATTACAATCTGCAAAATCAATTACTGTACCACATTTCACTGCGCTCAGAGAGTTAAATGACGAGAAAAGTCTATTAAAATATTTTAAATTCGCTTGGTCGCCATGTTCGTTTCGTACTTTACAGGTTTATGAAATATACATACGTATACCTGTATCAGTACCCTTATCACCGTACAAAATTGCAGGGTGATATCTGTAATAGTTTCGGAGATATAGAATGTCAGTGAAATATTTCGCACAGCCGCCATTTTGAGGTTATGTAAACAATTGAACTAAATTAGACTCCAGTGCATTACAATGTGTATAAACATTTGCTGTACCAAGTTTCATTACATTTAGATAGTTAAATCGCGAGAAAAGTCTATTTAAATATCTCAACTTCGCTTGGCCGCCATGTTGGTGTTGTAGTCACCAGGTTTTTGAAAGTCTCATAGGTGAACTTCAAGTAGTGCCCTTTATCACCGTACACAATTTCAGGGCGATATCGGTAATAGTTTCGGAGATATTGAATGCTAGTGAAATATTTCGCACAGCCGCCATGTTGGATTGGAGAGACGTAACAAAATTTGAAGGGCACGGTCGAGGTCGCCGGGAATAGTGCTATGAACTTCCCGAGTTTCATTGAAATCGCTCCAGCCGTTTCGATTTTATTAGGGGGGGACACACACACGAATCACACACACACGCACACACACACACACACACACACGCACACGCACACACACACGGACAAAAGGTGATCTCATAAGCCTATTTTTTCAAAATTGAAAATAGGCTAAAAATATACTGTAGTGTATTCGAAATATTGTAACTAGTGTATTCTTTATTTTATTATTATTACAAAACTATTTTCCATTTGATTTGATATTTTTAGCCTATTTTCAATTTTGAAAAAAAAAATAGGCTTATGAGATGACCTTTTGTCCGTGTGTGTGCGTGTGTGTGTGTGTGTGTGTGCGTGTGTGATTCGTGTGTGTGTCCCCCCCTAATAAAATCTAAACGGCAGGAGCGATTTCAATGAAACTCGGAAAGTTCATAGCACTATTCCCGGCGACCTCGACCGTGCCCTTCAAATTTTGTTACGACTCACCAATCCAACATGGCGGCTGTGCGAAATATTTCACCAGCATTCAATATCTCCGAAACTATTACCGATATTATCCTGACATTTTCTATGGTGATAGAGGGAACTACTATAAGTTCACTTATGTGACTTTTGAAAACCTGGTAACTACAAAATCAACATGGAGGCCAAGCGAATTTGCGACTTTTAAATAGACGTTTCTCGTGATTTGACCAAGCAAACGCAATGAAACTTGGTACAGTATATGTTTATATACATTGTAATGCACCGACATCTAACTTCGTTCAATTGTTTACATAATCACAAGATGGCGGATGTGCGAAACATTTCACCGGCATTCTATATCTCTGAAACTATTAGCGGTAAAACCCTGAAATTCTGTACGGAGATAAAGGGCACTACTGGAAGTCCATCTATAAGACTTTCAAAAACCGGTTAACTACAAAACGAACATGGCGGCCAAGCGAATTTGAAAATTTTAAATAGACCTTTCTCGCGATTTAATGTTCCAAGCGCACTGAAACCTGGTACAGGAAATATTTATACACATTGTAATCCACTGGTATCTAATTTAGTTCAATTGTTTACATAACCTCAAGATGGCGGCAGTGCGAATTTTAAAATTAAGTTTTTATTTCTTTTGATGTAGTCATGCGATCGAAGTGAAAGTTTGAATAATGAACCTACGCAATAATTTTCCTTTAATGGTACATGACTCTATGGCCTATACATTTAACAATCCAACATGGCGACCATCCGAAATATTTAGACGATACTGAATATCTACGAATCTATTTTAGCAATCAAACTGCATTTTTAATGTTCACAGGGGCTATGAACTTAAGTTCACCTATAGGACTTTAAATAACCTGGTGATCACAAATCCAACATGGCGGTGACGCGAATTATAAATATTCACATGGACGTTTCTCGCAATTTAACCATCCGAGTGCAGTGAAACTTGGTACAGTAAATCCTTATACGAATGTTAATCCACTGGCATCTAATTTATTTCAATTGTTTCCATAACCTCAAGATGGCAGCTGTGGAAAATTTTAAAATCTCCTTGTTTTTTCTTGTGTCCTAATTAAGCGATTGAAGTTTGAATACTACACGTTCACAATAATCTGCATGTAACAGTACATAACTCAAGGACCTACATATATAAAATCCATCATGGCGACCATCCGAAATATTTAGTCGGTTCTTAATATCTACGAATCTATTACAGCAATCAAACAGAAATTGTGTATGTTGATAGTGGCAATTAACATAAGTAGGATACATGAAAATAGGCTGTATAGTTCTTCACGGAACTTCTTGTTTTATTTCCTATTGTTGTGGGCCCCACCTTATAATACACCCAGGGCCCCGCCACTGATGATTACCTATATTTATGTGATGATCAAGCCCCGTATTCTTAGGTTCTGAGCTATTTTAATCCCAGCTCTTACTCTCCAAATTTCAGTTTATTTTAATGTTTTAAGAAGTACACGGGGCTACATGACCGCGTTGTCGCAGCCCCTAAACTAAGGAACCAACCACCATCCTTTTAGAGTTAATGAACGATTGGCTCACCAACCTCCGTTATGCTACGCCCATATTGTTTAATCTACTGTACTCTAAACGTTTCCTTGGCATGCAAGACTTCTAGATACGTTTGTTAAGTGAAATGAATGACCTCAACCGGTTGGCTTGAGACCGCTAGTTATGAGAGCTAATAATAACCTAGTCTCGCTCTGACGCAACAATCGGTCTCGTTAGGGATACAGGAGCCCCAACACCTGCGCTCTGCTAATTGTTACAGCTAACGAGGCCCGAAGTCACGACCTGTACAAGAGCTCTCCATTGTCCAAGTGAGCATTGTTTGGTGCATTTGGTAATTAATGTTCAATGTTTTTCACCTAGGGGCAGATGACCTCATAGTTCCGCCCCTTAAAACAACAATAACTAACTAACTAACTAATGTTTTCCACTCTTTCAAACGTAAAGGACACACTAAACGTTTGTTACGAGGTGCCGGCATAATGACACGCGATAGACTGATGGTTGTTAGTTATTAGGTTCGTAATTGGAAAGCTTGCTGATAATTGTTGTTTTAAGGGGACTAACATCTATTTTATTTTTTATTTTTTTAGCGTATGGCTTTTAGAGCCGGGAGTGTCCGAGGACTTGTTCGGCTCGCCAGTTTTTGTAGCTGCTTCGAGGTGGACACCCAAAGGGAGAGCTACAGGTACAGTCGGGTGTGGAGTGTTGTCTGGGTAGGAAAATCTGAATGTAAGGACAAGGCGTTGGAAGGTAGCGGCTGTGGCCTATATTTAGGGACCAACCCCGGCATTTGCCTGGAAGGAAGATGGGAAACCATAGAAAACCATCCTCAAGGTTGCCGGCGGGGGGATTCGAACCTCCTCGCCTCCCGGATGTGAGCAACTGCCAGCAGTCATGCCGTAACGACCACGGCTAACTCACTCGGTATCATCTAGGTTATCAGCCCCTAATGGTTAGGGTGATGGTGAAAGATGAGTTGAGAATGAACACTATAACTAATACTAACTACAGACTTACATACTTGAAGAAGAAATGGTAAACAAATAAAGGATAAGGCAAATAAAGGACAGGAAGAAAAGAAAGGCCCTCAACCCTCGAAGAATGACTGAGGGACTTTAAAGGAAGAAGAGCCTTGAAAGTCACATAGGAAAGGGAAAGAGGACGTCAGAGGAAGAAGGAGGCAAAACGGACCCAGCTTCGAAATCCCTTGAGGTTGCCAACTCCCAAACTCACCAGCCGTGGGCCCTTCAGGATGTAGCACTATCCAGGGTGCACCATAAGTGGTGGGGCTACATACACCCTGCCTCCTTGAGGGCCTTGTGGAGAAGGCAGGAGATAACATGAAAAGAAAAAGAAGGCTGACCCCTCGAAGAACAAGGGTATCAGGAAAGATGAGACAAGGGCCAATTAAGGCGGGAAAGGAAGAGACTCCCTAGGCCTCGGATACCCTAATACCGTCGGGGTCGGAAGAGAACAAGAGTTGACCAAGAGAGGTTGAGAGGAAAGAAGATGGAGAGGAGCCCAGCACAAGTAAGTGGAAGCAAAGCCGGACTCAGCTGGGGTCCCGTGGTCGCCAACCCACGTCCCACTAGATGTGAGCCCCTGGGGGAATTCCAAAGTGAGCAAATCTATGAAATGCAAACCTTCAGAAATCGCGTTTTTATATCTTCGTATAATTAAATTAAGATATGATTATGAATATAAGTTCATTCATTACTTTTATGCTCATCCTGACAATGTGTTTTAAAAATCTCCTACCATTGGAAATCGTTGTAATCATCACCTGTAAGTTGGAGTTAGGACGTTTTGGCAATACTTTATATTGACACGCTTTGAGTGACATTTATGAACATTTAAATGGTTTGAACACAACAAGTTAGCCATGGCCTTGATTTATCACGTGATGTCCAGAGAGCTATCGGATTGGTCAATATGGATATAAGACACATTGGAAATAACACACGTTGGAGTTACGTCACTTTGCAAATACACTTAGTATTCAGATATCTGGTAATATGGTTTATAAGACGTATTGCGCTTTAAAACCTTTGCTATACGGTACATTTAGAGAACCTATAAACTTCCTTATGAAAGAAAAAAACTGAAAAACCGTCAATTTTGGAGTTACAACACTTTCGAAATAATCTCTTCAATTACTGTGGCAGCAAATTAATGGTCACGATATAAGATAAATACCTTCACATTTTAATACGTTATTTCAAGATATAATGTTCATACAAATCTAATTAGGCTACTAATAAAAAGATGGTATATTGGCTTTCACGGCCAGTGAATTAAAGCTCAGCAATTTTTCTAGGTCTGTGCCGTGTCTTGTGTGGGGTTTCACCTAGGACCCAAGCTGGCTCATCAGCGGGCCCTTGATGTCCCCACCCGGACCCCCACAGGAGTAGCCTTCATAAGGAGGTTATGGTTGCTTGACCTTTTTGTTCTCGCAGTAAGGAGGCGCACGTGCGCTTCATAAAAAGGGAGGTGGCGCGCAGTTCGCTACTCCTGTGGGGGTCCGGGCGGGGACATCAAGGGCCCGCTGATGAGCCAGCTTGGTGTCCTAGGCGAAACCCCACACAAGACACGGCACACACCTAGAAAAAATGCTGTTTTCTAATCATACTAATATATAAAAATGAGATGGTGTTTGTCTGTCTGTCTGTTGTCTGTCTGTTACTCAATCACGCCAGAACCACAGGTCCGATTGAAATGAAATTTAGCATGGATGTAGCTGATTTACCAGGTTTACACAAAGGCTACTTTTGATTTCGATATTTTGTACTATTTAAAAATGGCGACCATTTTAGTGACGTCACTACACCCTCCGGTTTCAAAATTTCATATTTCCATTTCAAATAAAATGAGAACACTAAGAAATAGCAAACTTTTGATGCCACATACGAGCTTAAAAATTTAATTTCCTATCCGAAAGGTCCTTATCACTTTTCGTGTGTCTCCAACGGTTAGCGAGTAAAACGTATAAAACACGGTCAACGCCGAGCGGTGCAGTATATCTCTATGTATATATGAAAACGAAAGTTTGTCTGTTTCTTCTGAATTTCTACGGAAATTTGAGTTATTTACGCGTTTCAGACTGTTTTATGATGGATGCGCTCGAAAATATTTTTTGTCTGTCTGTTTGTTTGTTTGTTTGTTTGTTTGTCTGTGGACAACTTTGTTCCCTTATAACTCGAGAACGGCTGGGTGGATCAACGTAAAATTTGGTACATATATCCATCAGAGGCACGATACTAATCATTGATGTAACTCTTCTTTTTACCTCTCATAAAAGGGGGCCCACCCCTTAAAATACATGCTGAAATAGGCGTAGAATGACGAGATAGAGCTCATTTTCTGCCCCTCAAAGTGAGAGACAAAACTCGGGGGCCCTAAAGGGTCCCCGAAAACCACATTTTAAGGACCTAAAACCAACCGGGTTTGAGATAATCCCAGAAAACTAATTTCATTTAATAAACTAATGAAAGAATGCAGGGCGGTAACCATGGCAACAGAATCTCAGAGGTCCATCTTTTGCTGTAAGACGCAATGCAATTCCATTAATTACATTAGTGTGAAAGTTTGCAAATGGCTAGAAGGTTATCACGGAACCAACTTAGACTGTATAATTCGTCAATGCAATTAAGGGATCAAGGGGGTAACCTAGAATTTTTCACACAATTTTCACGAGCGGCATATAGTACAGAAGGTCTATTATATCTCCAAACGGCAACATTATTTTCAAAAATTCCTGAAATGAATCAGCATTTTTTGCGGCTTTTAGGAATTTGGGCCATTTGAGGCTAAAGAACCTGAATTTTCATGCACCACAAGCCTTTATAATTTATGAAAGGGGTTTTCCTGTGTATGGGGACCTAACACAACGTAGAGGGTCAGTTTTGATGTGACGTGTATTGCGTTTCGTCTACAAGGCTTTCAATTCTATTTCACGTCAGGAAGTACAGGTTAGGTGAATTTAGTTTGAGAGCACATTCTAACTAATCTTTTTTTTTTTTTTTTCGTCGACATACGGGTTTATCGTAAGGATGATTTTGTTTGATACTGTGTGGTAGATATACCCAGATTTGGATATCTGGGTGATATGTTGTAGACAATATAATAAATTATCTGTCTGTCTTTTTGTGTATCTTTATGTACGCCTATAACTCGTGTTCGGATGCTTGGTGCATCATAAAATTAGGTATAGTATCCATGAGAGTCAATACACCAATCATTTATAAAATTCTTCAGCGTACTTTTCATACAGTAGAAGGGTGGATATAGGGAAAAACTCAAAATACATGCTAAAGTAGGCGAAATATAAAAATTATCCTAGAAGGACGACCAAAGCATATGTTGCGCCTCTCAATGTGAGACACAAAATTCGGGAGTCTGTAAAGGGTCTCCGAGATCCACATTTTAAGGCCCTTAAATTAACAGTGTGTGTGATATTCCCAGAAAACTAACTTCGTTCTGATAAACTTATGAAGGAATTACAAACCGCTAACCATTGCAACAGTAGCTCAATTGATAATGTCTGGTGTGAACACAAAACACCGTTCGAAGAACGGGTACTTCTGCTAGTACTAATATTTACTTCGAGGTCGGTAGTTGCTGGTAGCCATTTTGATCATAGTAGAAAAGCAACTTCATGGAATACAAAATGAGTTTCATATTGGAGTTCCATGTAGCCAGAAACCCACTCAATTGATGCAGGGCGGTCTGGGCCCAAAAGCGGCCTCAAATGAGAAATAAAAATTAATATACGTACTCACGCCATAGTGCGGCCATGGTTCGAAAGGGATGACAGACTTGCTCAAGTGATATGGGTGGCATTCTGGTTCCTTGTAGTACAGGTTCTGGATGGAGCTTAAATACCTTCTCAGTGGGAGGCACACCGCCTTTACAAGTCAATATTAATATTCTAAAAAGACCCCTACAGTGAGTAATACAAAAACTTATCGATATTACGTATTTTCACTTTAAATGACATTAAAATGACCACGATATCCTGGTTCCTTATTGACGATTGCATTAATGCAACAAATGACGAGGTAAAACTCGGAGATAACGACATCAAAAAAGTTAATACCTTTAAATACCTAGGGATGACACTCCAGACCACATGCAACTCATTCAGGGTCCATATACAAGAAAGAGCTGCTGCCGCCATCAGAGGAATGTTTGAAATCAAAAACATCACCAAACTCTCTCTACAAACAGCCATTGTGCTATTTCATGCCAAATTATCTCCAGTTATAACATACGGCATTGAACTAATATGGGAAAGACTAACCCTAACGGGCCTTACCAACCTTGAGAAAATCCAATCGAGATATTTGAAGAGAGCACTTGGAGTAGCGAGAACGACCAAGTCCAGACTGGTATATGAACTGGCAAGGGAACCGTTCTACATCGAGGACCTGAAACTCAAGCTGCTCCTACCTCACACCTAGCAAGTATCTCAATTAATAGAGCTAAGGAAACAAAAAACAAAAGAAATACCCGAAGACTTTTACGCTACAGACGCCATGATTGACAGGAGATGGGCAAAAGCGAACCAAGAACTGCGATCGGTGCTAACCAGACTTTCAGTGCACGGCTATCACCACAAGATATGTCGAAATGACAAATTTCATGAACCAAACATTGCATGTGTATGCGTACTATGCAACGAACATTGTGAAAAATACCACCTAACTAAATGTCGTAAGAGGACAAAGTCAATCATTGACTATAGCAAAGAATAGAGCTAAATATATCAAACATTGTACATAGGATATAAGTCTTTATGTATGCACATTTGTGCGCATTGTATGTAATAAATTAATGCAATGCAAGAAAAACTAAACGCATTAATTACAAATACAAATATTCACATGGGCCTAATGCTCGAACCATGTAACCCTCGCAAAGAAACAAAAAAAAAATCGAAACGAAACTCAAACACATCGAAAGTATGGAAAAACAACATAACTCCAGAATCTCAAATTGACATGACCAGTTTCTAACCTCAAATGTCAAACCGCAACCAAAACAACTTAGCCTTCAAATCACCACTGATCACCATACCAGGGTAGTGTGTGTCAAATAATAGCTATTGTTACGAGAGCGGGGTTGCTTCATTCCCTCTCGCGTGACTCACAGCCGCCTGAGGCTACCTCTGGTCTCTGTCGGCCGGCTACTTGCGCAGCGAGAACAAAGGCATGGTCTGGAATGTTCCCGGCTTACCTGGTGATGGAACTCTCGGGAGGAGCCGTGAACTCTCCTACTCTGGAAACATCCATTGAATCACCACCCTCCCTATATAAAGCGACCTGGCCAGCGAGGGAGGACTGTGTTTTGAGCGAGTGTGTATACCAGTGCGACAGAGATTATTGTAGTGAAGTGCTGTGTGGATTACGAAGCGCAGTGGACTGTTTTCCTAGCCTGTGGACGGCGAGACAGTGTACATACAGAACAAGTGAGTGTGGCTTGTTTACATGAGGAAGAGTGCAGTTATTTCTAACCAGGAACGGGTCTACCTAATTATTGAGGTATTAACTGCGCGAGCAAGTGAAAAGGAGGTGAGTGAACTCCATAAGGGAGGAACCTGACTGAGACTGCCCATTGGTTTCCAAGTGTTTATGGTGTACTGTAAGTTGCTAGACCTGCAATAAAACTTATTTCTTTAAAGGGCCAATTGTGTTGTGCTTTCTACCTACTGTGATCCAATTTACGAACGTGCTACTGGTGTCAGAAGCCAGATTACGAACCCAAGCACAACACTTGAAGGTCCTGGTTTCAAAACCCGTGCAGGTCATTTTACCACAGTTCACTAATTCTTCTGTGAGTGCATGCCCATTACTAGAGAAACAACTAAAATGGAAGCGCAATTATAAGCACTGCTTAAGTGGCAAGGACACCAAGAATGAGGATGGCCAGAAGAAGTTAGCAGAGGACCTGAAGAAATTGGAACAGGGTCTGCATCAGGAAGTCCACACCGTCTGCCAGGGCCTACGTGAGGAAGTCACAGCAGTAGAAAAGAAGTTCGACGCCTTACAGGAGGAAGTTGCCGAGCTGCGCCAACGCCCGCTGACGGGGGTGGAAGAGAATTTCAACGCTTTACAAAAGGAAATTGCTGAGCTGAGCCAACGCCCACCAACGGGGATGGAAGCGAGATTCAACGCTCTACAAGAGGAAGTTGCCGAGCTGCACCGACGCCCGCCCACAGGTACACCGGGAATATCAGGAACGGGACATGGCAGAGTGACGCTCCCAACCATCGACGGAAATGTCCCGTGGAGTACCTATTTACGTCAGTTCGAGGCGGCCTGTTCCATAAACAACTGGAACAACACAGAAAAGGCTACAGCTCTCATTTTGCACGGAGAGGGGACGCCCTTAACGTCCTTCAGGCCATCCCGACTGGATCCCAGGACTACGCTTCACTAATCGCCCATATGGAGTCCCGATATGGAGATAGCCATCTTCAGCAGGCCTACCAGATGCAGCTCCGGACCCGGGAACAAAAGAACGCGGAAACATTGCAGGAGTTTGAGACGAACATCGCACGCCTCGTATGGCTCTCATATCCAACAGCGCCGGCCGACTTTCTGGAACAGATTGCGACACAGACCTTCATTGACGGACTACGGGACTCGGATACTCAACTGGAACTGTGACTTGCGCGCAATAAGACAGTTGCAGATGCGCTGAGCCACGCACTTGGGTTCGAGACGGCAAAGCAGGTATCTAGAATGCACGAGTGGGTGCGTCAAGTGGACGCCGACGAGACCAAGCCCCTGGCCGATTAACTGATGGAGGCACTAGGCCGGCTCTTCAATAGTCACAGTACCACCAACAACGACGTAGCTGAAGGACATTCGGATAGGTGGCCCGGAAGAGGACTACCGACCTGCTGGACCTGTCGCAAGAGAGGCCACCGGAGCAAGAACTGCGGTGATCGCCGCCGCCAAGGGTTTCCGTCGGGAAAGTCAGTCATAGGGAAACCGCGCGTTCCAGGAAAACGAGTATCAGCCAGCCTTGGGGGGTGGAAAAGGGATGCTGCACCCTTTTAGGGATTTCGAAAAGATGTAAGGTTTCGGACACAAGGATTGAATCTTAGGTGAAGGAAGAGACCAAAGATTAGAATTTGCCTTTGCGTTTATTAAAGTTTTTAAACAGCATATAAAGTTACTTCTAATAAATATAGTTTAAGAATTAACAAGAAGAATAATAAAAATGCAAATTTGCAAGTTTCTCCAGGAAACGAAAAGGTTAACAAAATTCCCTTATGAGGGATAAAAAATTTATATTGTTCATAAAAAGAGAGACATAAATAAAAATACCTAAACGAGGAACTCTTAATGATTAACCATGATGAATATGATACCACCTTTCAATGCGTGAAAATACATAACCCTTTCTTTAGGCCAGCAAACCCTTGGCTGGAAACAGTTGGTTGGTCCGCAAGGGGCAGATGCTATGAAGTAGCAGTTCTATTTGCCCGCACAGGGCTGATGATCGTGGTTAATGCGCCACACACTCCAGAGGCACTGGTTCAGAGCCAAGGTTTTGGCGATGTTCAGTCGTGATGCCGAGAGTTGACCAGCAGTGAGATGTTTCTTGGTATTAACATCTCCGCTGGTTCGAGAAGTTGTCTTTTCATTAGGCAGACTTTGAACTGAGTACAGCGTTTGTAGAAAATGCCCAGCCGCCAGCTGGAGCAAAGGTTGGCCTGGAGCCTAACTCCGTGTTGACGTGAAGCAGGGCCCCTGGCAAGGCCGTGACACCAGACGGTAATGACCCCCGGCAAGCTTGTAGCAGCAAGTGACTGAAGATGGAGAGTCGACCCATAGGCCGATAGACCTAAGGTTATATAGTAGTAGTGACGTCAGCGCGCCGAACCTTCCAGAATGAAGGAGGGGCGAAAAAGCAGCCAATCAAAGCACAGCCCCATGCACATTGCGAGCGTTGCCGCTGGGGTGAGCACAGTACCTCATGAGAAAGTGTGACGGATGGTGCGTCTAGAAAGACACTTCAGAAAAAAGTTGAGTTGACATGAATAATACAGAAAAACAATTAAACTGAAACACCAATAAAATAAATAAATCAGAACACCGCGTTCAGACTACAATTAACGAAAATAAAAATAATGGGGCAGAAAAATTGAACGTGTGTTTCAAACCGTAAGGGAAACATAGCCTACAAAAAACATTCGCAAAAGCGAACATGCTGGGAGGGGCGAGAAAAAATTGCAGTAAGAAAGCGCAGAAGTTAGGCCTCGCGTGGCAAAGGAGCAATCATAGTGATTGGCCTGAGAAAATGACCAGCAGAAGTCTGCAGTTTTACCACGCGAACCCCACCATCTCTGCCAGGAAAACACTCAACAATCCTACCCAAATTCCAGACAAGAGGGGGACTAGGGTCTTTCAAAAGGACCAAGTCCCCTACCTGAAGGTTAGAGCAGGAAACACGTCATTTACCACGCTGCTGAAGCAAACCGAGATATTCCAACCTCCAGCGGCGCCAAAAAATATAGCTCAAACTTTCAATTTTGCGCCAAGGAATGGCTAAAGAAGATTCAGAATTAGAATATAACAGGGGGGGGGGGGGGAGAGGCAGTCAACGGACCACCGATAAGAAAATGGCCTGGCGTTAATGGCAGAAGATCTGAAGGATCATTAGATAAGGGTGATAAAGGACGGGAATTAATTATGCCCTCAATAAAAATGATTAAGGAATTAAATTCTTCATGAGAAAGGGGGTGTGGCCACAAACAGGTCTAAGGTGCTTCTTGGTGAGTTTCACACAAGACTCCCACCGCCCACCTTGATGAGGTGCATAAGGGGGGGATGAAGTGCCACTTGAAATTTCTCTGGTGAGCATAATCAGTAATCCTTTCCAGCGCTGAATTGTGAGTAAGAGCTCTCTTAATTTGTTCAGAAGCTCCGATAAAATTTGTAGCATTATCTGAGAATACTTCTGAAGGAAGACCTCGGCGAGCAGAAAATCTGGCAAAAGCTGCCAAAAAGTAAGCAGTAGAGGCGTTGGTAACTAATTCTAAGTGAACTGCTCCGGTGACCATACATACAAACAGCGAAATATAGAGCTTTCCAGAAATACATTTTTTGGCCTCAGGAGAATTTCTTCTGTAAACAAAAGGCCCGGAATAATCCACCCCCGTAAAGGTAAAGGGTCTAGCAGGCGCAGATCTAAATTTGGGAAGATCACCCATGAGCTGAGCGGTAATTTTTGGGTTGGATTTAAAACATGGAATGCACTTCCGGATAACAGAGGTAACTTCATGCACTCCGTTTATGGGCCAATACTTTTCACGAATAACAGAAAGTTATGCACGAGATCCAGCATGAAGATGCTGGTAATGATACTGACGAATGATTAGGGAAGTGACATGATGCTTTGAGGGAAGAATAATTGGATGTTTTTTATCCTCAGAATGATCAGCCAAAGATAAACGTCCTCCTACTCTTAGTAAATCATCAGTATCCAAAAAAGGGGCGAGTGAGGAAAGCCTACTCGATTTCTTAAGGGATTGACCTTGGGACAACACCTGGCATTCTTCAGAGAATATTTCTTGTTGAGTAAGCCATAAGATTTTTGTAGTGGCTAAACCTAATTCATAAAGGGTTAAATATGCTTAGGAAAGGGGGGTTGTTCTACCACAAAATATTTCCATCGAAGGAGATAAGCCATAACCCTCACCAATTTATGGAAGGAGGAATATCGCTGCAAGAGAAGGGGAGAGTCGGAAACGAGAAGAGAAGATCCAGTAATCTTACCAGCATCCGGCAAGTCTGATAACTCCGGAAGAGGGAAATTTGGCCAAGCGGAAGGTTCTTGCAGAAGCCAACGGGGACCGTGCCAGTATAATGTCAGGTTAGCCAACAGAAGAGGGGAACATCCCCGAGAAATGACATCTGCAGGGTTTTCCTTGCCAGATACATGATGCCATTGTTCAAGGTTAGACAATTGTTGAATTTTGGACACTCTATTAGCTACAAACACCTGCCAGTGCGAGGGAGGTTTGGCAATCCATGCCAACGTGATGGCTGAGTCACTCCAAAAGTAAGTTTTAATAAATCGGATTTTTAAAGATTGACGGATTTTGACCGATAATTCAACCGCCAAAGGAGCAGCACAAAGTTCCAGTCGTGGCAAGGATAAAGATTTAAGAGGGACCACCTTTGACTTAGCGCAAATTAAATTCGAAAAGAAATATGATTGGACAAGATTACGGCACACAATATACGCACAACATCCATAAGCTTTCAATGAGCTATCGGCAAAGATATGAAGTTCATATCCTCCACAGGAGGGAAAGGGAATAATCACTCGCGGGATAATAATATTAGAAAGATCTTCCAAACTACTTCTATAAGAAATCCAATTTTTTTGCAACTTTGAAGGAACTGGTTCATCCCAACCAGTTTTCAAGGACCAAAGGTCTTGCATGAAAAGCTTTGCCGTGACGATGATTGGCGCCAAAAATTGGAGAGGATCAAATATCTTTGCAATCTCAGACAAAATTTGCCGCTTAGTTTGAGGTTGGATGTCACTGAGATTAATTTTGAAAAAGAAAAAATCCCTTTGAGGACTCCAATAGATGCCTAGAGTTTTGATAGAATTACTTTCCTGAAGAAGTTCTACTGAGTCATTATAGACTGAAGTTAAAGGAAATTTAGAAAGGAATTCTTCCGAATTAGAGTTCCACTTGCACAAGGAAAATCCGCCTCCCAAAAGCAAAGCAGTCAAATCTTTAGAGACTTGTAGTGCTTCAGATATAGACTCAAATGAATGAAGGAAATCGTCAACGTAAAATGATGATTTTAACACTTCAGAAGCCTTAGGAGAATACAACGGGCCATCCTGTTCAGCAAGCAATTTCAACGTACGTATGGCTAAAAAAGCAGAAGGCTTTAGTCCATATGTTAGTGTTTTTAGTCGAAAAATCTTGACAGGTTTAGTAGGCTCGTCGCGCCAAAGAATTCTCTGAAGGTCGCGCTGTTGTTGATCGACCAAAATCTGTCTATACATCTGTTTGATATCGGATATCACTGCGATAGGAAACAAGCGAAAATTCATCAAAACAGAAGAAATATCAGATTGAATTGGAGGGCCTGATAATAATGTGTCATTCAGAGAAGTTCCATTGGCATCCAATGCAGAGCCATTAAAGACCACTCTTATGTTTTCCTTTAAAATTTCATTCTTCCAAACAGGATGATGATTGAGGTAAATGACTTCAGATGGGGTAAAAGAAGCATCATCTTTCTTGGTAACAACCTCCATGTGATCGAGTGCCTCATATTCCTCCATAAATGTGGAATATTGAGTTTTAACAACAGGGTCACGTTTAAATTTGCTTTCCACAGCATAGAGTGCTCTAAGAGCCCTAGGATGTGTTTCAAATAAAAGAGTTGGATTATCCACACGGGGCATTGTTACGACAAATCTACCCTCTGAATTGCGTTTGGTTGTTTCGCGAAACAGTTTTTCACACATTTCATTTTCAACTGAGAAAGGTGAAACTGAATCTATAGTTTCGATTTTCCAAAATCTTTCTAAGATGTAATCGAGACTTGCATTGACAAAATGACATTGTGAGAAATTTTGAAATGACTTACGAGGGACCTGACCCGTTACTAACCAACCTAGCTTGGATTGATGAACAAACACTCCTGGTGATATTTTGACCTTAGAGCTAAGGAGACATTGCCAAAATACTTGGGCACTGAGAAGTATGTCTACTGGAGCGCTCGTATTAAATGTTGGATCTGCCAGCTGAATGTTATGAGGAAATTGCCAATTTCTAATTTCAAAAAAATTACTAGGGGTATTACTGCCAATAGTATCAATGGCAAGACAATTCAACTGAAATGTTGTGTTATAATTAACAGCATCTTTGATGTGAACACGAACAAAATGCAAAGATTTAACATTGCTATTGTTAATACCGGTAACCTGAATTAATGTAGGTTGCTTGGGGAGATCAAGTTTCTTAATGAGACGCTCACTTATGAAGTCATGGGTGGCGGCATTATCCAATAAGGCACGTGCTTCAAGCCATCTACCAGAGGAATCTTGAACTTTTAATAACACGGTTGATAGTAGCACCTGGGAACTACGAATAGAGCTAGAGCTCTGAGTATAAGATTGCGCATTGGCTCCTGGGGATGTATCCTTAGAACGTCCAGGGGAAGGAGCCTGACGTGGCTTTTCAAACCTATGAAGCAAGGTGTGATGTTGAGCCTTGCAATGGGAACAAGTGTTTTTAGATAAGCAATCAGGCACCATATGCCTAGCTGACAGGCAGTTGTAGCAATATCTTTTTGAGCTATTAATTTGCGTCTTTCGTCGGTAGAAAGGGCTTTAAAGGCAACGCAGGAATATAACCTGCGAGGCGCTTTACAGAGAATACAATCTGTTGAATTATGTTGAACAGTAAAGACAGCAGATTTGTTTATTTTGGTACCGACTGGCTTGACAACATTAGATTTGTTATCTGCACTTCCTGACATATGACAGGCTACGGCTGACAAAACCTGACATCTATTATTTATAAACATAAGCAATGAATCATAGGTATATGAAGTGTCATTTGTTAGTTCCCTCTCCCATGCCTTTATGGTTGATGAATCAAATTTAGAAGTAACCAAGTGAACTAAGAATAGATCCCAATGCTCGACCGGTTGATTCAACCGTGCCAATGCTCTGACGTGTAGTTGGACCGTGTCACTTAAGGCTCGCAGTGTTGACAATTTGTCAGCTCGCAAGGCGGGCAGGTTAAATAAGGCTTGAATATGCCTTTGTAGACATAATTTTTCGTTGCCATAACGGCCTTTAAGAAGCTCTATAGCAATGTTATAGTTTTCTCCTGTTAAGGGGAGTTCTCTTATAAGTTGAAGGGGTGGTCCCTGCAAAGTGGATTTTAAGTAATGAAATTTCTGAATTTCTGGAAGTGTGGCATTATCATGTACTAATGAACTGAACAATTCAAAGAATGATTGCCACATCTCTTCCTTTCCTGAAAAAAAAAATGCGGAATTTCAATTTTAGGTAGCAATGGTTTGACACCATTCCCATGGTCGCTAATTCTTCCTTGAGTTTCCTCTACCTTCAACGCCAGGGTCAAAGTTCTAACTAATGCCACAGCCTGAGAGTGTGTATCAAAGTAATTACTCTCTACTTCTTCCCTATCTGATTGATGTTCTGGACTTTTGATTTCAATTTCAAGTTGCACGAGATCATATTTCTCGTACGCCTGTTCAAAAGCTTTTAAACGCTGAGATATAATATCAAGGTTTTGTTCCTCTTTCGGTAGTGTAGCTGAATATTTTTGAAAACGGGTGAGTTGACCTTTGTAGGCCGCCCGAGAGTTTAACAGTTTATCATCTATTATTACTGGCATGGCTGGAAAGTTGGAATAACTCACTTACCAAAGCTGCTTGCGGCACCAGACAGACCTGCTTTCCGGAAAGAAACCAGTTGTGTAATATGCTGGGATTGTTTCCGCTTTCCCGCAGATCTCCTGCGCTAGCCACGATATACTGAAATATATAAGACAAATATTAGATTGCACAAGTTTTTTTTACAATAGAATTTGTGGTCTCAGAATGAAGGTTCTGGGTTCGATCCTGGGTTGAGGTACCATGGAAAAGGGATGCTGCACCCGTTTAGGGATTTCGCAAAGATGTAAGGTTTCGGACACAAGGATTGAATCTTAGGTGAAGGAAGAGACCAAAGATTAGAATTTGCCTTTGCGTTTATTAAAGTTTTTAAACAGCATATAAAGTTACTTCTAATAAATATAGTTTAAGAATTAACAAGAAGAAGAATAAAAATGCAAATTTGCAAGTTTCTCCAGGAAAAGAAAAAGGTTAACAAAATTCCCTTATGAGGGATTAAAAATTTATATTGTTCATAAAAAGAGAGACATAAATAAAAATACCTAAACGAGGAACTCTTAATGATTAACCATGATGAATATGATACCACCTTTCAATGAGGTGAAAATACATAACCCTTTCTTTAGGCCAGCAAACCCTTGGCTGGAAACAGTTGGTTGGTCCGCAGGGGGCTGATGCTTTGAAGTAGCAGTTCTATTTGCCCGCACAGGGCTGATGATCGTGGTTAATACGCCCACACTCCAGAGGCGCTGGTTCAGAGCCAAGGTTTTGGCGATGTTCAGTCGTGATGACGAGAGTTGACCAGCAGTGAGATGTTTCTTGGTATTAACATCTCCGCTGGTTCGAGAAGTTGTCTTTTCATTAGGCAGACTTTGAACTGAGTACAGCGTTTGTAGAAAATGCCCAGCCGCCAGCTGGAGCAAAGGTTGGCCTGGAGCCTAACTCCGTGTTGACGTGAAGCAGGGCCCCTGGCAAGGCCGTGACACCAGAGGGTAATGACCCCCGGCAAGCTTGTAGCAGCAAGTGACTGAAGATGGAGAGTCGACCCATAGACCGATAGACCTAAGGTTATATAGTAGTAGTGACGTCAGCGCGCCGAACCTTCCAGAATGAAGGAGGGGTGAAAAAGCAGCCAATCAAAGCACAGCCCCATGCACATTGCGAGCGTTGCCGCTGGGGTGAGCACAGTACCTCATGAGAAAGTGTGACGGATGGTGCGTCTAGAAAGACACTTCAGAAAAAGGTGAGTTGACATGAATAATACAGAAAAACAATTAAACTGAAACACCAATAAAATAAATAAATCAGAACACCGCGTTCAGACTGCAATTAACGAAAATAAAAATAATGGGGCAGAAAAATTCAACGTGTGTTTCAAACCGTAAGGGAAACATAGCCTACAAAAAAACATTCGCAAAAGCGAACAGGGGGAAAAGGTTGTCTTGTGACAGTCGTCAAGCCCCGGCAGTCCAAGTTCGTGTGATGAAGTTACGGAGGGAAAATAGCAGCCTGATGGTCGACGGAGTCGTCAACGGAGTGAGCTGGCCCATGCTGATCGACATGGGAGCAATGAGGAGCATCGTCAATCCCACCGTGATCCTGAAGTGGAGAGTTCAACCCACACAAAGGAACCTCCAACTAATAACCGCGACTGGAGAGACTGCACCGGTACATGGAGTTCATCATTAGTCGACGGGCGGTGAAGCATCCAGTGCTCGTGGCTGATGTATCAAACGAAGTGATCATCGGACTGGACTTCTTGGACCAGATCAACATAATCTTGGACCTGAGTACTAACACTCTCCACTACGGAGGTGAAGAACTTGCTTTGCAACCAGCACTTGAGGCCATCACCGCACGACGAGTAAGGCTGAGAAAGGACGTCATCGTTCCCGCCAGGACGGAGGTCAGCGCTGCCATAATTGTCGACGGAACTGCTGGAGTGGCGACTGTCATCGAGCCAAAATATGAGGCCATCCAGACAAAAGGATTGCTAATTGCCAAGACCCTCATCAACATGACGTCTTGGCCGTACGTCCGCCTGTCCAACCTGAACGACTACGACATTACGGTTCACCGGGTCACCAACCTAGGAGTCTGCGAGCCCGTTACCTGGATTGCCCGCATCACAGACATGACGGACGCACACCTGCAGACGGCAACCGAAGAAGACGCGCCCTGCCAGAAGAACTACAGAAGCTGTACCAAGGATCCCAGGACCATCTAGACGAGGAACAATCATGCCATCTTCGGGACCTGCTACGCGAATTCCAGGATGTCTTCTCCGTGGGGAGCAAAGACTTCGGCAGGACAAGCTTGGTCCAGCACAGAATCGACGTTGGGGACAGCGCACCGATTAGGGCCCCATTCCGACGTGTCCCGCTCGCCAAGCAAGCCGAAGTCGACCGGATTGTAGAAGAGATGAAGCAGCAGGTTGTGATCGAGCCATCACATAATCCTTGGAGTTCTCCGGTCGTGCTAGTGAAGAAGAAGGATGGCTCCACCAGGTTCTGCGTGGACTACAGGCGGGTGAATGACGTCATGAAGAAGGACAGCTACCCTCTACCCCAGATCGACGACACCCTGGACATTATATCAGGGTCAAGATGGTTCTCCACCTTGGATTTGAAGAGTGGCTACTGACAGGTGGATGTCAACCGTAAGGACCGCGAGAAAACGGCGTTCTCTGTGGGCAGCGGGCTCTGGCATTTCACCGTCATGCCATTCGGTTTGTGCAACGTCCCTGCGACTTTCGAAAGGCTAATGGAGTCCATCCTGAGGGGACTACACTGGAAGACTTGCCTGGTCTACCTAGACGACGTCATCGTTCTGGGGAGAAGCTTCGAGGAGCACTACAGCAACCTGAAGGAGATCTTGATGAAGCTACGGGCCACCCAGCTTAAGTTGGGCCCCAAGAAGTGTCAGCTCATCCAGAAGCAGGTCCAGTACCTTGGGCATATCGTCTCCGAGGAAGGGGTGCGCGCCGACCCAGAGAAGACCGCAGCTGTGAGGGAGTGGCCATTTCCAAAGGACAAGTCCCAACTACGAAGCTTCCTGGGACTCTGCACATATTACCGTCGCTTCGTGAGAGGATTTGCCGCCATCGCCAAACCACTGCATCGACTGACCGAGAAGAACCAGCTCTTCAATTGGACAGCAGAATGCCATAGTGCCTTCGAACAACTCAAGCAGGCTCTGTGCACCGCACCTATTCTGGCCTACCCCACACCTGGAACAAGGTTCGTCGTCGATACCGATGCCAGCGACTTTGGTATAGGGGAGTCCTGTCGCAAGTAGTGGACGCGAGGAGAGAGTGGTGGCATATTTCAGCAAGGCCTTGTCAAAGCAAGAGAGGAACTACTGCGTCACCAGGAAGGAACTGTCCGCCATCGTGAAGACCATTGAACACTTCCACAAGTACCTGTTCGGGCAAGAATTTCTCATCAGGACCGACCATGCATCCCTGCGGTGGCTCCTGAACTTCAAGCAGCCCGAGGGTCAACTCGCGCGGTGGTTAGAGAGGCTTCAACAGTACAACTTTGAGATCCAGCACAAGAAAGGCCAACTGCATTCTAACGCCGACGCCCTGCCACGAAGACCATGCCCCGAAGACTGCACCTTCTGTGCCAGGAGGGAGGAGGACACCGGGATACAGTGCCGAAGGACTACCGTGGAACTTCAAGGGAGCTGGAGCCGCGAATCTTTCACGCTGGCACAAGCGGAAGATGATCACCTGGGACTGATAGCCGAATGGAAGAGGGCCTGTGTTCCCTGACCCGGGTGGAACATTTTGAGCGACTGCAGTCCAAAGTTCAAGTCCTACTGGGCGAAATGGGACTCGCTGATTGTCAGGGATGGCCTCATCTGCCGTACCTGGGAGAGCACCGACGGGAAGGCATCTCGGGAACAAGTCGTCTTTCCATAGGAAGAACTGAAGGAAGTCCTGAAGGAAGTCCATGGAGGATCATCTGGTGGACACGTAGGGATAAAGAAGACCCTAGAGAAGCTGACAGAGCGGTTCTACTGGATCGGATGCCGAGCAGACGTGGAGAACCACTGCGCGAGGTGCCGCGATTTCGCAGCCAGCAAGGGCCCAGGACGAAGACGACGGGGCCCTCTGAAGACCTACAACGTGGGCGGCCCCGCGGAGAGATGTTGCTGGGCCATTCCCGTTGAGCGAGGCAGGGAACCGTTACATATTGGTCTTCAGCGACTACTTCACCAAATGGCCAGAGTCTTATGCACTTCCTAACCAGGAAGCCGCGACGATCGCAGAGACACTGGTGAAGGAATTCGTCAGCTGGTTCGGAGTACCCTTGGAGCTGCACTCCGACCAAGGGAGAAACTTCGAGTCGCAGGTGTTCCAGAACCTATGCCAGCTGCTGGGAATCCGGAAGACAAGGACGACGCCGCTACACCCCCAGTCCGACGGAATGGTAGAGCGATTCAATCGCACCATCGAGAACCATCTCCGGATAGTTGTCAGCGAGCACCAGGCGGATTGGGACAGACACCTTCCACTATTTTTCCTGGCCTACCGCGCCGCCGTGCATGAAGCTACCTGGTGCACACCAGCCGGGGCCATGTTTGGGAGGGATCTCCGTCTACCTGTCGACCTTGCCTTCGGCCGACCTGGGGACGATCCGGTCCCGGTAAGCCAGTATTGTCAAGAACTGGTCGACCGACTGGAAGTCGTGCACGCGTTCGCAAGGAGGAGACTGAGGATCGAGACCGCCCGAATGAAGACCTGATACGACCACTAGACGGATGCCGGCGGATTCCACGAGGACGACCTGGTCTGGCTCTTCCACCCATTACGGAGGAAAGGCTTGTCACCCAAACTGCAGAAGTCCTGGGAGGGCCCGTACCGAGTCGTGAAACGGATCAACGATATCGTATACAGGATCCAGCGGAGCCCGAGGGCGAAGATGAAGATCGTGCATCGAGATCGCCTGGCAGCGTACGGAGGGACACAGACGGAACAATGACTGATCGGGACGATCAGCCTTTTTTAGGAAGGGGGTGGTGTTACGAGAGCGGGGTTGCTTCATTCCCTCTCGCGTGACTCACAGCCGCCTGAGGCTACCTCTGGTCTCTGTCGGCCGGCTACTTGCGCAGCGAGAACAAATACATGGTCTGGAATGTTCCCGGCCTATCTGGTGATGGAACTCTCGGGAGAAGCCGTGAACTCTCCTACTCTGGAAACATCCATTGAATCACCACCCTCCCTATATAAAGCGATCTGGCCAGCGAGGGAGGACTGTGTTTTGAGCGAGTGTGTATACCAGTGCGACAGAGATTATTGTAGTGAAGTGCTGTGTGGATTACGAAACGCAGTGGACTGTTTCCCTAGCCTGTGGACGGCGAGACAGAGTACTTTCAGAACAAGTGAGTGTGGCTTGTTTACATGAGGAAGAGTGCCGTTACTTCTAGCCAGGAACGGGTCCACCTAATTATTGAGAGATCAACTGTGCGAGCAAGTGAAAAGGAGGTGAGTGAACTCCATAAGGGAGGAACCTGACTGAGACTGCCCATTGGTTTCCTAGTGTTTATGGTGTACTGTAACTTGCTAGACCTACAATAAAACTTATTTCTTTAAATTTGCCAATTTTGTTGTGCTTTCTACCTACTGTGATCCAATTTACGAAGTGCTACTAGGGCTAACACGTAACAATATTACAGGGGTCAGAGTACTCAACATGGCTATTCCCCCAAATTCGAAGATCACGGACACTTTGTCCTCCCTGAAATATAACCAAATGCAGACGTCTGTCGTAGACACATTTTCATCACCCAAGAGGGCGTTTTCTTTCCTTCTCGGCGGTATATATAAGCACAAGGGCCACGCCCTCTCATACCAAATAGTAGGCAACCACACCCTTTTCGTTGAAAAACACATATTTCACACAAACTCACACAACATCGCCTACGAAAGACAGAATCTACTATCCCAGCAGAATATAACCTCAAATAAGCTACTTGAGCCAAATCAGGCCCATCTGTGATTTTATTAGCAGATTATTCGAAGTTCTACACACAATTCTTAGTGTTTCTGATAGCTACTAGCCTTAAGAGACTTTTTCATGTTTTTTTTTGAAATCTAACATACGATAAACGTGGTGTATATAATTTCAAAGAATGTTAATTGTAGATTAATATACTGTATTGATATTTTCCGCATAAGGTGCATTTCTGTATCTCTTTTCATTTTCATATGGGCCTTATTTGGAACAAGTAGTGGGTGTTATTTGGAACGGTTGTTCCTAATAAGGCCCGTTATTCGCATTTAAAATATTGTATTGTTGCTGAAATATGTTCCAGGGTTCTATTTATCAACCCATGTTTCCAATACTGCTTGCCTTCATGTTAAATCCAGGACAATGTTCATATTCCCCCCCTTCTAGTTGTTGTTTGAGTCTTCAGTCTTTTGACTGGTTTGATGCAGCCCTCCATGCTTCCCTGTCCTGAGCTAATCGTTTCATCTCTACATAGCTACCACACCCTACATCCGAGGCAATCCTTTTAACATATTCTAACCTTGGTCTACCCCTACAGTTCTTGTGCTGACCCTTCCTTCCATGACTAAGCTTGCTATTGCTGGGTGTCTTAGTATATGTCCTACTAACCTATCACTTCTCTTCATTAGCAGTCGCCAGAAACATCTCTCCTCTCCCACTCGTCTTAATACCTCTTCCTTTGCTACTCTATCTACCCAACTGATCTTCATCATTCTCCTGCAACAACACATTTCAAATGCTTCTATTTTCCTCTTTTATGATGCGCTAACAGTCCAAGTTTCACTTCCATGGAGTGCCACGATCCAGACTAAGGCTTTTAAAAATGACTTTCTAATGCCTAAATTTATATTTGATATTTCAGTGGAAATATTATGTGTCCTGAGCCAAGCTACTTTTAATATCCTCTTTGGTCCTTCAATCACTGGTTGTTTTTCTTCCTGAGTAGCAGACGTCTCCTACTTCCTTTACATTTTCACCTGCCAATTTGATGTCAATAGGGGTTTCTGATTTCCTTCGGCTGCATTTTATTATTTATGTTTGAAATTTATCGATTTTCATCATGAATTCTTTCCTCAAGTCGGAGTTCATACCATTAAAATACGCATTCAAGTCCTCTAGCGTGTCTGTTAAATAACAATGTCATCAGGAAACCTCTGAGTAGAAATTATTTCTCCTTGAATCTATACTTCTACTTAAAAAAATTCTCTAATTTCTTATATTGCTTCTCCATTCTAAAGATTGAAAAGTATGGGTTGTAATTTGCAGCCTTGCCTACACCTTTCAGAATATCAGCTTCACTCTCATGTACCTCGGCTCGAATAACTGCCATCTGATATCTGTATGGATTGTAAATCAATCTTCTATGCCTGTATTTTATTCCAATCCTTTTCAAAATGTCAAACAACTTACTCCAATCAAAGTTATCAAAATCCCTTTTATTCTTCCTACGGTATTTCTAACTTCCATTTGAATGAGTACTCATGAATTCGATTCACAACTACCGCTAACACAAGCGTGCATGTCTGAGGCAGAACTCCAACCAGCACAGACATATCGCACCGTTCCATAACCTCACTCTCTGATCAAATGTTCAGTTGGTATGAGTGACTAACATATCGCAAGTTTCTGTGCTCCGTGTTTATAAGTAATATAGTCTAGTAAAGTTCACTGCTCGGGACAAGGATATGTTCACACTGAATCGGGGAGTAATAAAGGTCATTTGGATGTATAAATCTTCATACAATATCAACGGACTGGCAGTATCTAGGGCATTTTTAAGCGTGTGGAGCATAACCTACAAAAGCGACTATCAACTTTTCGTTTGATCGCCTGTGCTACCACCCTGCGAAACAATAATCTGTGACTCAAGTGCACCCCGACAGTCAACTGTTTCTGCCAACCACTCCCAAACAAATTTCCGACTCGAGCGCTATACTACATCCTTGTCCGCATCGGCGCTAGTGAACTCTTGCACAAACATTAAACTGTGAATTGCCGAGGTACCTTCGAGCATACATCCTATTGTATGCTCGAAGCGAGTTACTTACTGCCAAAGAGTTAGTAAAGAAACTTTCACATCTAAAGCAGTGCCGTTACAATACTCGTAGCATTATTAGGAGCCAGTGCAATAATGGGTGCGTGTTTTGAGTGCAACAATGTGGTGTTCAGACAAGACATCAATGCAAAATCAATGTGCTATATGTAAGAGAATAATAATAATAATAATAATAATAATAATAATAAATAGCCTTACAAATCCCATAAGGGCTATGGTCACCTGCTTTGCAGGGAATTGCTCAGTGTTAACTCATCAGGTGAGCAAGTCCTGAGGAGCATTCGGGGTTATTCTTTCTGATTGGGCCTTCTATATAGATGTGCAGCTGATTAAAGATTAAGTAAATTATATTACGCTGGCATAATATTCGCTACAACAATCTTCATTTCTGAGTCTGGCGATATCAAGGCCTCAAGTATCCATTAGTATTACGGAAATCATAATAGCCATCAACTATATCTGGGAGCTTCCCATTGCCACTAAGCACAAAGCTTACCCTGTCTAAGCACTTGAACAATGACAGAAACTGCCAAGTCTTCACTCTTCAGTAAAATCTACGTATATTGAACCGTTTCAAATAGAAGGTCTTTTTAAAATGCAAAAAGTCCTCTCGGCACGCCGGAAGGCGGAGGTAGATTTCACCGGACAAACTTGGGGATAGGCGAAAATAAGCAGAATATGCAGGTTTTCGTAGAAGGATCAGACTTCATTTATTGCGAGAAGGTATTTTATAATTGGAGCTTAATTAACTTTGTTTTTCGTCATTTTATGCTTATTTTAAACATTTTATTGTCTTATGGGAACGGTAACCTTCTTGTCATTTGGGGTCCATTTTTATACTTGTGGTCACACTGTCCTTATGCAAGGTTTCGACACTGATGTGTAACTTATGTAACGGTCAGTTACTTCTTCACGCAAAATTATATCTCCCGCAGAGATTTTGGTTGGTTCCTCAGTTTAGGGGCTGCGACAACGCGGTCATGTAACCCCGTGTACTTAGGGATGGCTGTATTAGTCTGTAATTCAGGTAAGGACTGCAGACGGTCAATTTCAAGCAGTAGTTCCTAATGTTCCTACCAGGTACTACCGTCAACGACACCTACCTGTGAACTTAGCTACTAGATGCCACCGCAACCAGCAACTCGCAACGAACGTTGGAACTTCCCCTCCAAAGGAAAGCATACTGAGGGATTCTTAGCGCTCTTAGAAAATCCGACGACTTCGGCCGGCTTTGAACTCGCGACCTTGGGCATAGACATTCAGCATGCTTGCTACCAGTTACATCACCGATGCCGCTTCACACTTAGTCAGATGGAATTCTGAATCTGATCTCGTGCAAGTGCGTTATCTTGGCAACGTCTGATGGCTCATCCCTCATCAATTTAGTAGTGTTGCCATGGCAACCACTGATAGCTCTTGGCATTTTCTTATAATTCCGAAATCATTTTTCTCATCCCTTGGCATAATGGTGGGTCATATCAAAAATTCCTTCAGACAAAATTTTAGGTAATTATTAGGGGAATATTGTCCATTTTGTGCGGTTTTGATATTGTGCCTATTAAGAGAGATATGATTGTTTCCCGAAAACCCACTTTTTCCCACCCCTTTGGTCAATGGTTGGTGCTATAAAAAAACTCTTCAAACATAAATTTTTGGGCTTTATCCTACACATAGTATGAACGCTGAACGGATTCGATATTTCACATATTAAGAGAGTTATAGCAATATTTCACTTTTTCGAGAAAAAAAGCCCCCCATTTTCACCCCCTTCGACCGATTTAGCCCAGTAACGAACTCGACCGAGATTTTATAGGTATACATATTCGCTAAAAAATTCAAAGTGATTGGTGCAAAATTACGGCAGTTATCGTGTCCACAAGAAACTGATATGCATATATATATACACACATGTACATACATAAATTATAGATAAACTTTTGAACTGACAGTGGTTTTGGGGTCTGGGGGATGTGAAACGCTAAGATATGTCGAAATTTTCCGGAAGTCGAAACATGGTACCCATTGCAATAGTTAGTTTTCTAATGAAATCTACCTCTGGTTGGTTCCTCAGTTTAGGGGCTGCGACAACGCGGTCATCTAACCCCGTGTACTTTGGGTGAGTGTAGCATCTGTCTGATAAACTTTGTGAATTGTAATGGCTGTAGTAGTCTTAATTCAGGTAAGGACTGCAGACGGTCAATTTCAAGCAGTAGTTCCTAATGTTGCTACCAGGTACTACCGTCAACGACACCTAGCTGTGAACTTGGCTACTAGATGCCACCCCAACCAGCAACTCGCAACGGACGTTGGAACTTCCCCTCCAAAGGAAAGCATACTGAGGAATTTTAGCTCTCTTAGAAAATCCGACGACTTCGGCCGGCTTTGAAACCGCGACCTTGGGCATAAACATTCTGCATGCTACCAGTTACGTCACCGAAGCCGCTTCCCACTTAGTCAGATGGAAATACTAAATCTGATCTCGTGCAAGTGCGTTGTCATGGCAACGTCTGATGGCTCATCCCTCATCAATTTAGTAGTGTTGCCATGGCAACCTCTGATAGCTCTTGGCATTTTCTTATAATTCCGAAATCATTTTTCTCATCCCTTGGCATAATGGTGGGTCATATCAAAAATTCTTTCAGACAAAAGTTTTAGGTAATTATTAGGGGAATATTGTCCATTTCGTACGGTTTTGATATTGTGCCTATTAAGAGAGATATGATTAATGTTTCCCGAAAAACCCACTTTTTCCCACCCCTTTGGTCAATGGTTGATGATATAAAAAAAACTCTTCAAACATAAATTGTTGGGCTTTATCCGACACATAGTATGAACGTTGAACGGATTCGATATTTCACATATTAAGAGAGTTATAGCAATATTTCACTTTTTCGAGAAAAAAAAAAGCCCCCCATTTTCACCCCCTTCTACCGATTTAGCCCAGTAACGAACTCAACCGAGATTTTATAAGTATACATATTCGCTAAAAAATTCAAAGTGATTGGTGCAAAATTACGGCAGTTATCGTGTCCACAAGAAACTGATATATATATATACATATACATACATAAATTATGTATACACTTTTGAACTGACGGTGGTTTTGGTGTCTGGGGGATGTGAAACGCGAAGATATGTCGAAATTTTCCGGAAGTCGAAACATGGTACCCATTGCAATGTTTAGCTTTCTAATGAAATCTACCTCTGGTTGGTTCCTCAGTTTAGGGGCTGCGACAACGCGGTCATCTAACCCCGTGTACTTTGGGTGAGTGTAGAATCTGTCTGATAAACTGTGTGAATTGTAATGGCTGTATTAGTCTGTAATTCAGGTAAGGACTGCTGACAGTCAATTTCAAGCAGTAGTTCCTAATGTTGCTAACAGGTACTATGTCAAAGACACCTAGCTGTGAACTTGGCTACTAGATGCCACCCCAACCAGCAACTCGTAACGAACGTTGGAACTTCCGCTCCAAAGGAAAGCATACTGAGGGATTTTAGCGCTCTTAGAAAATCCAACGACTTCGGCCGGCTTTGAAACCGCGACCTTAGGCATAGACATTCTGCATGCTACCAGTTACGTCACCGAAGCCGCTTCCCACTTAGTCAGATGTCAAAGTCAACCCCTGGCACCATCCAGCCCATGACGGGCTAAGACCAACCAAGCGACCGCTGCCCAGCCATTTGGCCTGCATATATTGGGGTGACGCGTGATCAGCGCGTCGGGTCCCCTCGGCCGTTAATCTTGGTATTCGTGATCGGGGTGCTGTCTCACTGTCAGACAGCTACTCAATTGTCCTCACGAGGCTGAGTGCACCCCGTTCCAACCATCACGTCAGTTTTAAAATCCCTGACGGAGCCGAGGATCGAACCCGGGGCCTCTGGGTGAGAGGCAGGCGCGCTACCCCAACACCATGGGGCCGGCTTAGTCAGATGGAAATACTGAATCTGATCTCGTGCAAGTGCGTTGTCATGGCAACGGCTCATCCCTCATCAATTTAAAAGCGTTGTTATGGTAACCTCTGATGGTACTTGGCATTTTTTTAAATTCCGAAATCATTTTTCTCATCCCTTGGCGTAATGGTGGGTCATATCGAAAATTCTTTCAGACAAAAGTTTTAGGTAATTATTAGGGGAATATTTTCCATTTTGTACGGTTTTGATATTGTGCCTATTAAGAGAGATATGATTAATGTTTCCCGAAAAACCCACTTTTTTCCACCCCTTTGGTCAATGGTTGGTGCTATCAAAAAACTTATTTGACATAAATTTTTGGCACTTATCCGACACATATTATGAACTTTGAATGGATTCTATATTTCACGTATTAAGAGAGTTACAGCAAAATTTCTCTTTTCCGAAAAAAGCCCCCTATTTTCACCCCCTTCGACTGATTTTGTCCATTAACGAACTCGACCGAGATTTTATAGGGATACATGTTATGTAAACAATTCAAAGTGATTGGTGCAAAATTACGGCAGTTATCGTGTCCACAAGAAACTGATATATATATATATATATATATATATATATATATATATATATACCGGGTGATTCACCTAAAACTTGCACTGTAAATATTTCTGAAATGGAAGGTGATATTGATATGCGGTTTTAACCTAATGAAATTGTAACCAAGGGCTCGTATTTGTAGCTGATACACTGATTTTTATAATTTTTAGAAAGTGGTTTTATTTACAACAATTACAATTTTTAAATGGAACGATACTCATTGACATTAAAAAAATAAAAGTAGAACACATTAGAATTCCAATGGTGTCTTTTGCACGATTCTAGTGCAAGTAGTTTACGAGATATTGTTATTTGTACACAATGGGACAATGCCTAGGACAAACTAAAGAAAAACAAATGTGAATGAAGTAATTCTGTGGTTTCTGACAAGTACAGTGTACCCTCAAAGCTTGTGTTCAAAATGACGACCACCAGCCTCAATACAAGCTTCCAGTCTGCTATGTAAAGATTGCTGGACACGTTCTAGCATTTCAGAGGAAATTTCAGCGCAGGCAGCAGTAATACGCCGTTTCATATCATCTGGTGTAGTTAGTATGTCCTTGTAGACAGTGTATTTTAGCTTCCCCCACAGAAAAAAAAAGTCTAAAGGAGTCAAATCTGGTGAACGGGCCGGCCAAAGTACAGGTCCCCTTCGTCCAATCCAACGATTTGGAAACAATCCGTGAAGATAATCTGTAGTAATTCGTGCACTATGGGCCAGACAGCCATCATGTTGATACCACAGGTTCCTCCTAGTCTGAAGCGGAACGTCTTCTAACATCTGTGGAAGATGGTCTGTTAGGAGGTTGAGGTACTTGCACGAATTCAGTGTTCCTTCTACGAAAAAGGGACCTATGATGTGATGGTTCACTATTCCACACCAGACGTTTACACTCCATGGACGCTGTCGTTCCACTTGACGCAGCCAACGGGGATTTTCAACAGACCAATAGTGCATGTTTCTAAGATTGACTTGGCCATGATTAGAAAATGTTGCTTCATCAGTAAACAAGATACATGACGAATCTGGAGTATCACGTCTTAATGCCCATGTACAAAAGTTAACACGATTCTCAAAATCATTACCATGCAGCACTTGATGGAGAGAGATGTGATACGGATGGAACTTATGACGATGGAGAATGCGTAGTACACTTGCCTGACTCATGCCGCTTCCATGTGCAATTGCACGGGAACTAATTTATGGATCTACTGCAACAGCAGCCAGAACCTTAATTTCTCCCTCTTCTCCAGTCACTTGTTAGTCTCTGTTACGTTTTCTAGGTGTTATACTCCCACTTTCACGTAATTGATTGAAAAGGTTCACAAATAATTGCCGAGATGGTTGACGTCTAATGGGATATGTTTCCGCGTACACGGTACAAGAACGAACGGCATTCTTCCTACATTCGCCATAAACCATGAGCATGTCGGCTTTTTCCGCAATGGTAAATCTCATCCTGCAAGCACGTCCTACTACTTGAAGTATCACACAATAACTGACTGGAAAGTCGCAGTGCACTCAGTGTACACAAACCACAACCTCAACAAACATAACAACATCGTAACCTCGCCACTAAGCACTTGGTTGTTAGTGCGTACAATTTTCGAATAACAATCAATATCTCGTAAACTACTTGCACTAGAATCGTGCACAAAACACCATTGGTATTCTAATTTGTTCTACTTTTATTTTTTTAATGTCAATGGGTATTGTTCCATTTAAAAAAATGTAATTGTTGTAAATAAAACCACTTTCTAAAAATTATAAATATCAGTGTATCAGCTACAAATACGAGCCCTTGGTTACAATTTCATTAGGTTAAAACCGCATATCAATATCACCTTCCATTTCAGAAATATTTACAGTGCAAGTTTTAGGTGAATCACCCTGTATATAGATAGATAGATAGATAGATACATATATACATAAATTATATATAAACTTTTGAACTGACGGTGGTTTTGGGGTCTGGGGGATGTGAAACGCGAAGATATGTCGAAATTTTCCGGAAGTCGAAACATGGGACCCATTGCAATAGTTAGCTTTCTAATGAAATCTACCTAATACAAAACCTTACCGGTGGAGTTTTAACATCTAGTTTGGATGCAGATACCTATACACGTTCTTTAACATCCCACAAATTATTCACTATGTTGTGCACATGTGGTCCCGGAACGAATTAACAAGTGTTTCGCAAGATAGTCGAACCTTTTTAATTCCTTGTAACAGGTGATGCAGTAAGGTTATTTATTCCCTAGTGAACACGATGATGTTTCCTCAAATTAGAGCGCGAGCTGAATCGCTTTGGGCGCAACAAACAGACAATGCGGTCTCTTCCCTGAGTGAACGACAAAATGTTCCATTAGCTCTGACTTATCACATGTGCTACAAGTGTATTACTTCACTCCAATATGAACAACAGTGTGCTTCTTGAGGTCACCGCTCTGTGAGAAGCCTTTATTGCACACCAGAGATATGTACCGTTTGCTGCATGTCCACTGAACGGTGTCTTTCTAGTTGATGCATTGTTTTATTGGTCACTGCATGCGAGTCTCCCTAGGTCTTTCCACTCCTGCCTCATCTTCGCTGTTCTTGTCCATTGTTTTCCTCCCCATTTTACGAACCAGTCTGCCCATCTGATTCTTTGTCTCCCAACGTTTCGTCTTCCTGTTCTTGGGTCCCACATCGTCATTTTGTACGTCCATCGGTTAGGATCTAATCTCGCTACATGTCCACCCCATCTCCATTTGAGCTGGTCTGCTGATGTCATAGCGTCTTTCATGCCGGTTCTCCTTCTTAAATCTTCGTTCCGTATTCTATCTCTTAATGAGACATGGAGTATCTTCCTTTCCATTTTCCGTTGACATCTCTGGATCATTTGTCTTTGTTTCGATGTTAATGCCCAAGTTTGGCAACCATATAGTAACACCGGTAACACGCATTTTTCCAGAACTTCAGCCTTTAAAGTGAGTTTTTGGGTCTTGTCAGCCAGTATAAACTTTAGGGACCAAAAGCTCTTCCATGCTTGTCCTATTCTTCGTTTGACCTCTTTCTCTGAACGACTTGAAAATGACATGTTCTGACCGAGATATTCATATTCTTCAACATATTCCAGTGTTTCTCCGTTCACATTAATTGGGGCTTCTAACGCATTGGTCATCAGCTTCGTTTTCTTAGGTTTCATTGTAAGGCCCACTTTACTTGTTTTGTCTAATTCTTTTATCATTTGTTCCAGCTCTTTCGCTGATTCAGCCACCAAAACAATGTCGTCTGCGAACCGTAAATGGGTTAGTCTTGTCCCATCGATTCTGATGGCATATTTTTCTTCCCAGTCTACTTTTCTAAACTGATTTTCCAGCAAACATGTGAATAATTTTGGTGAGAGGGGGTCACCCTGTTTTACTCCCCTTTCTATCATGATGTTACATCCTTCTCTTTCTGTCTTTATTCTGGCTTGGTTACCGTCATAGAGTTTGCCTAGGAGTCTAACGAATTTGTTTGGGATGCCTTGTTTTTCCAGTGCTTCTAAGACGCTTTCCCGTTCTACGGAGTCAAATGCTTTGTTGTAATCCACAAATGCTATATACACCTCTAGATTAAATTCCTGAACTTTCTCCATGAGTTGATTTATTGTTTGCAAAGTGGTCTGATGTACTGAAACTATTTCTGAATCCTGCTTGCTCTATCGGTTGCTGTTCGTCCAGTGCCGTTGTCATTCTATTGGTTAGGATCTTCATAAATAGCTTGTAGAGGTTTGCAATTAGGTTGATCGGTCTGTAGTTGTTTATGTCGTCCTTGGCTCCCTTTTTGTGTACAAGTATGATAATGCTTTGTTTCCACTGCATTGGTATGTCTTCTGATGTGAGTATGGTATTAAATAATGTTGTGATGACTGGGATTAGGTCTTCTTCACCCCATTTTAGAAATTCATTGTAAATTCCATCTTCACCTGGGCATTTTTCGGTTTTCGTTTGTCGAATGGTTGCTCTTACTTCACTGGGTAGTATTGGAGGTGTTTCTTACTCTAGGTTTTCTTCTGATGTATTCTGGTCCTGATGCAAGTTGGATCTTTGAGAGTTACTTGAGTATAGTGTTCTATTGAACTCTGTCGCTTGCGTCATTATCTCTTCTCTTGAGGCTTGCCTTTTTTCGTTGTTATTGTGTAAATTTAAAAGAAGGTGATCTCAAGTCCATATTTCTACGCACAAACAATGGAAATATAATAAGTGACCCAAAGAGAAGCTTAGCCTATACGAAGGGGGAAGGAATCAATTAGCCCTACCTAACAACGAGGAAGTTTTTAACTTACTAATTTAAGCAAAGAAATCTCTGAGTTAAAGGAATTATGTAAACAAAGGGAAAGTGATTTGGGGATTTCGTTAGATCTGGTGCACGACAAATTGGACGAAAATAAGAAAACCCTGCGGAAACAAGCAGAAACTATTAAAGATTGCAGGCAAGCAATTGAAGAGATGCATCAGGAGAACCTACAGTAAATTCAAAGAAAGAAAACTTGGAGCTGAAATCAAGACTTACCGATTCTGAGCAATACTCAAGGATCAATATGATAGAAATACATGGTATACTATCAACGCCTGCAGAGGACACAAGCAGGTTGGTTCGAGAAGTCACGCGGACACTCCACGTGGAACTGAAAGAGGATCATTGACGCTTTCCACAGACTTCACCCTCGTAACAATTCCCAGATTGCATCTACAATCGTGAAATTTACAAGAAGCAACTTCAAGGAAGAAATCTTCAGACAACAAAGAATTAAAAGTAATGTGAGTAATCTTGGATACACCTACAACAACCCGGTGTATATAAATGAAAGCGAAAAAAACTTCTAGCGAAGGCAAGGGAAGCAAAGCGAGTGAACGATCTAAAACCCTTATTGAGCCCGGTAAGTCTTGATTTCAGTTCCAAGTTTACTTTCTTTGAATTCACTGTAGGTTCTCCTGATTCATCTCTTCAATTGCTTGCCGCCGGGGAACCACCAAACCGTAGATGGCAATCCAGACAACCCCATTCTTCGAACCCACAACCTGAGAGGATCGGATGCACTTCTTTAGGGCTAGCGCCGGCACGAGAATCCGGTATCCTAGGGATCGGGTCATTACACGGAGGAGAAATGTCATAGACGCCCAAAGAAGTACACCGCAAACACACAAAGCTAAATAACAAATCCAGGCTTATGTCAAATTCGTGAAAACATTTATTTTCTATCATCAAACCCCTATCCTACTTTGGAGGGTTTGAAATAGGCCAGACCGCAAATCTAATAAACCAACATAATCAATGAATAATATGCCCTAACTGAAAGTAAGTTAACCCTCACGAAAGTCCTTCTAATACAGGGTAAATAATCAACAACAACAACTCTTGGAATGTGGCACGTAATGGATCCCTACGCAACTACAAACAGGACTAAAAGTGAATTTACATTTAACATAAGAGCAACGCAAGGCCTAAGTCATGATGGTACCACTTCCGTCTTTACAGTTACATTTACTCATCTAGGTAATTCCTGACATTAACAATAATTACGGCGAGAAGCGTCCGTAAGCAAGAATTAAACGAAAAAGCTATGACAACAACCATGTCTAATCATAAAAACAAATTATCAGATCCAACGTCTAAATAAAACAATTTATAGGAACACACAGGGATAACACACATAAATAATTATAGTCACTACAATTTCATTGTTATTAACAAAAACCCTTCTTACACAAATTGAGGAGCTGTTTGCTTTCAATTGTCATCTACAGCATGTAATTATGTTGGTGAAAGCGAAGTCAAACCTACGTCTGATATTACTTCGAATCACGTGGTCCACCAGTTACGAACTCATTGGTCTCCCATAATTCTCGACGGTCCAATATATGTCAGCTTAATATAAAGTCATTTCTCTGTAGAAATGCGGCGATCCATGTGTCAGCCAGCATGTAAAAATATGGGTACAAGTTTAGATGAACATTACGTTATTTATCAATCATTTTATAAAAGTCGTTTTAGAATAATTAGATTCATGATTTACTTCTGGTTTAAATCGTCGGTTTAAATTCCTAATAAGGTTTTATGTTGGTTCTGACCTGACTAAAATGACACTGGTTAAACACGAAGGCTGTACGTCCTCTCAGAAATCCTTACACAATGCATGACTCTAATAGTCACTATAACCTCATGAGCTAATAATCGGCTCAAATACAAAAACACAACATATGCGTCACTACACAGCTCTCAAACTTTCATCAGTACAGTCGGCAACAAAGGCTCAATTCTGTCTGACATAATAATGGGTTGAGGAATTCCATTCACCTCTCAACCGTGCAACAATAGGCACAACAAATACACAAATGGCTAATTTATACAGTGTCAGCTTGGTCAACAGTACAAAAGAAATAGGATAAACCTTTAATCATGTCTGTGGAATCATGAATATGCAATAAGCAGTCGCTCGCAAATGGCGATCTCAATTCTGTGACGTCACGTCGCTTGTAAACAAAACTGTAATACATCACCTGTTATCCAAATAAATACAGCATTCCTCCCATAGTTCAATGACATTCCACTAGAATATGACGTCAGACAACGTCAAACGAATTAATCTATAGTCAGTCTCACAGAGAGAATTATGGGTAATTCCCAAACTGGTTATACTCGTCGACCTTGACGAATGTCACCACAAACATCGCTCGTAATTTACAAATACTGCGTGTAGAAGGAGCTTGCAAGTTAGCAAGACAATGAAATATCAAATACACAGGGTTTCCACATACTCAAATCCCATAATATGGCCCTTGTATCACTAATAATGATCATACAATTATACTGCTGTGTTCCTACACGTATTTCGTAGATTACGAAAATATAAATTGTATAAAATATCAAACAGGGGTGCAGCGCAGTAAATACCACCCTCTCTGACTGCTTTGGTTCGAAGATATGTCACTCACATACTATTTACACATCTCTCATAAGATAACGGTGTTTGTCCTACTCGGCACAAAATAAATCAAACATGTGACAGCAATAATAGTCTTAACTTAATCCATTCATAAGGGCGGTAGCGAAACTTCCAAACTACCAAATGATACGCCCATAAAGTGTGGTATAACAAAAATTAATCACAAAAACAGGGTGTCCCCTAAGTAAAACTATGATGTCAGTCATCCTACAAAATACAGCTTTTGCTCGCAAAACTGTAACTCTTGGAGCTCGGTCATATTAGTAGGTTCATGTTGAAGCATTTCTTATACATAATCGAAGGTGCACCTGGCGTTACACTTCGCCAATAAGGTGTCTAACTCTTTGTTGACCATTCTCTAACAAACTGAAATAAAATATGGTATATTGGCTTTCACGGCCGGTGCATTAAAACTCAGCAATTCTTCTAGGTTTGTGCCGTGTCTTGTGTGGGGTTTCATCTAGGACACCAAGCTGGCTCATCGGCGGGCTCTTAGAGTCCCCGCCCGGACCCCCACAGGTGTAACGAAATGCGCGCTACTCCCTTTATATAGAGTGCAACTGCACCACTTTACTGCGAGATCTAAAAGCTCAAGCAGTCTCCACCTCCCTATGAAGGCTTCCAAAACGATGGTATATTGGCTCTATCGGCCGGTGAATTAAAATTCAGCAAAATCTTCTAGGTTTGTGCCGTGTCTTGTGTGGGGTTTCGCCTAGGACACCAAGCTAGCTCATCGGCGGGCTCTTGGTGTCCCCGCTTGGACCCCCACAGGAGTAAGGAACTGCGTGCTACCTCCCTTTATATAAAGTGCAACTGCACCACTTCACTGCGAGAACTAAAAGCTCAAGCAGTCTCAACTTCCCTATGCGGGCTTCTAAAAAGATGGTATATTGGCTTTCTCGGCCGGTGAATTAAAACTCAGCAATTCTTCTAGGTTTGTGCCGTTTCTTGTGTGGAGTTTCGCCTAGGACAGCAAGCTGGCTCATCGGTGGGCTCTTGGTGTCCCCGCCCGGACTCCCACAGGAGTAACGAACTGCGTGCAACCTCCCTTTATATAGATTGCAACTGCACCACTTTACTGCGAGAACTAAAAGCTCAAGCAGACTCAACCTCCCTATGAAGGCTTCCAGAAAGTAAAGTGGTGCAGTTGCACTCTATATAAAGGGAGGTAGCGCGCAGTTCGTTACTCCTGTGCAGGTCCGGGAGGGGACACCAAGAGCCCGCCGATGAGCCAGCTTGGTGTCCTAGGCGAAACCCCACATAAGACACGGCACAAACCTAGAAGAATTGCTGATTTTTAAACTGAAATAAGATTGATTAGTACAACGGAATTTACAAATAGCTACCTATCATGGTTGTCATCGGTGTACGGTTTTCTACATAACTTAATCCATTGCGAACAAGGACCTTTACAGAAATGACATTACAGGAACTCACTGTGAATACCGTCGTATCATCTCATTTTCCATATTACATGAGGGGTATTTCGACTCCTCTTGGTAGGAGGGAATATTAAACATCCAGGGCATCAGGTCCTGGCCGGGGGTGAAGCTGATTCCTGCCCGTGGTGCCCCTGCTAAGGTAGTTGGAATTATATTTCCATTACCGAACTGAACGTCAGCAATCCAGAAGCAAATCAAAGAATGGTGAAAATTAATATAAACCGGCCCTTTTCAGCGCCAAAACTGACAATCATCTCTGTCAATATTGAAGGTCTTTCATCCACCAAGGAAGAGTTATTAAGCCAGATATGCCATGATCAGAAATGTGATTTACTATGTATTCAGGAAACCCACCGAGACTTGACTCTCCACCGTCCAAAAATCAAGGGTATGAGCCTAATAGTTGAACATCCTCATCGACATTATGGCAGCATTATCTTTGCCAAACCTAATATTCAGATCGTCTCCACAGGAATTTCCATTGTAGATGACACCGAAATTCTTACAGTAGAGCTTAGCAACTGTTCTGTAACATCAGTTTATAAGCCCCCAGGTACTGTATTTAAATTTGTAGAACCCAGCAACTTCCAGCATCAATCTGTGAAGTTTGTTGTTGGTGATTTCAACAGCCGTAACACAATATGGGGTTACTCAACTACCGATGAAAGTGGTGAGGCCGTGGCTGAATGGGCAGACTCATATGATCTCAACTTATTGCATGATAACAAACTTCCAGCATCTTTCAACAGTGCAAGATGGAGGCGTGGATATAATCCCGATATGATATTTGTGAGTGAAAACATATCTCATTTATCAATAAAATCAGTGGGTCAAGCTATTCCTCACACGCAACACCGGCCTATTATATGCCAGATTTATGCTGCCATTCGACCACAGTCAGTTCCTTTCCGACGTAGATACAATTTTAAGAAGGCTGATTGGGAGAAATTTACCATTTCTCTAGATGAGAATATTCTAAATATTGAGCCAGTTCCTGAATTATATGACGACTTTGTAAATATCGTGAAGTATTGTTCCCGTGTTTCAATTCCCCGAGGCTGCAGAGCACAATATATAAAAGGTCTGACTTCGGAAACTGAGGAACTTTTGAAAAACTATCTTGACCTCTTTGATAATGACCCATTTGGTAACGATACCCTTCAAGCTGGGGAAGATCTTTTAACAGCGATTTCCAAGAACAGGAACGATGCATGGTGCCAATTGATGGAGGAGACGGATCTAAGTAAGAGTAGTCAGAAAGCCTGGAGACTCCTTAAGTACCTGAGTTGTGATCCAACAACAAAAGAGGGACACAAAAATATAACAGCTAATCAGATTGCTCGTCAGCTCGTGGAAAATGGTAAATCTGACCATCCATTACGCAGGTCAGATCATAAAATTGCTCGGTCAGAAGAACTCGAGACTAGTCAACTTATGCAACCTTTTTGCATGGCAGAACTGACGGCAGCCATTGATAGTTGTAAGATCGGCAAGGCAGCAGGAGTAGATGATATCAGATTAGAGCAGATCAAACACTTTGGGGAACGAGCAAGAGAATGGGTCCTAGCTTTCTTCAACAACTGTTTGAAATCCTGCAATTTCCCAAAAACCTGGAGGAAATCACGAGTCATACCGATTCTGAAACCTGGTAAAATGTCAACTGAACCTCAAAACTACAGGCCAATATCCTTGTTGTGTCACCTGCTTAAAATCTTTGAACGAATGTTACTGAACCGCCTAGTTCATGTCGTAGAGCCTGCTCTCATACAACAACAAGCAGGCTTCAGACCAGGGAAAAGTTGTACATCCCAGATCCTTAACCTCACTCAATTCATTGAGGATGGCTTTGAAACACGGAATATCACGGGAGTAGCTTTTATCGATTTGACCGCTGCCTATGACACTGTCAATCATCGTGCTTTGTTACAGAAGATTTATGGAATCACGAAGGATTACAGTTTCACAAAACTTATTGAAAGTTTCCTTCAAAACAGGAGATTTTATGTGGAATTCCAAGGACAGCGCAGTCGATGGAGACGTCAAAGAAATGGCTTACCTCAAGGTAGTGTTCTATCACCAATGTTGTTTAACGTCTACACTAACGACCAACCACTTCCAAGGAACACTAGAAGTTTTCTTTATGCCGACGATCTAGAAATCCTTCGAAGATGTTGAAGCTCATTTAACACAAGCATTGACTGAGTTGGATGTCTATTACTATGATAATCAACTTCGTCCAAATCCATCAAAAACTCAGTTGTGTGCATTTCATCTGAAGCACAAGCAGGCTCGTCGTGAACTTAACGTCTCTTGGCAAGGAACACGCTTAGTTAACACTCCTCATCCAAAATATCTGGGAGTTACCCTCGATCGTACTCTGACCTACAAACAGCATTGCCGGAATACCAGACTAAAGGTGGAAGCTAGGAATAACATCCTACGTAAGATCACTGGTAGCACCTGGGGCTCTCAACCATCAACCTTGAGAACGACAGCTCTTGCAACATGTTACAGTGTTGCAGAATATGCATGTCCAGTGTGGTACAAATCCACCCATGCAAATAATGTTAACAAGGCGCTTAATGAAACATGTAGGCTTATTACAGGTTGTTTGAAGCCTACACCTCTTGCAAAACTTTACCAGCTTGCAGGGATAGCACCACCGGATATACGTCGTGAGGTAGCAGCCAATGAAGAGAGAGCTAAACAGGTTAATCAGTTTTCCCATCCGTTGTACGGTTATGTACCAGCCACCCGTAGGTTGAAGTCCAGGAGAAGTTTCCTCAACACCACTGCAGTCTTGCTAACTACACCAGCTACAGCTAGAAAACAATTGTGGACTTCTCGGCTTGGGAATAACTCTCTATGGGATCACCCTTCGGAAAGCCTCCCACCTGGACATGATCAGAAATGGATCGTGTGGAGGGCACTTAATCGTCTCCGTTCTGCTGTTGGAAGATCTAAGGATAACTTGCAGAAATGGCACTTCCCCGTCGACTCCACCAACTGCGACTGCGGTATGCCCCATACCATGGAGCATCTACTGAATTGTCCGCTGTGCCCTGCCACTTGTACAGCAGAAGATCTTTTACTAGCAACTTCCAATGCTATACAGGTTGCACATTTTTGGTTGACCGTGGTTTGAAAAGACATTGTGTGTTGTATGGTTTACTTCTCTTTTTTTTTTTTTTTTGTTAATATGTATGTAATTTTAGTGTAATCCAGTATTTTGTTTGCTTCTGACACGAATAAATAAATAAAGGTCCTGGCCTTTCCTCCTCTTCTTATGGTATTGCATGGTTCCAAGTGGTTTCAAATGGTCAGCCATCACTGTCGGTTCCTCGTACTGCTCGTTTGTCATCATGGGTAGAATTCCTTCCTCGGCATCTCCTCCATCATAAGGGTTTATGCCATTACGTGCATCTCGTGTACAGGGTAGAAGTTGGCGTACACGTGGTTAACGTTAGGATGCATGTTATACGGTGAAAAATATAGCGTGGCACAGATTTTACAGTTATCACAGTTATTATCAAATACAACACTGCTTCTAATGGTGCAGAATAAATCAAAATGGTCCAAATCACTTCTGCCACAGGCTTTAATTAGATACACGTACGGCATCTTTGCACACTGATTCTAGTACTGTTTCAAAGCACAATCACATGAATATCGTCATAATCATCGGGTAAAAAAATCCCGCACAAACTGTTGAAAGAAATATTATTTACAAAGGCGACTCTTGCGCTAGTACAATGCTATAATAAACACACTTGTATGATTGCCACGTCCTCGTGGTCTGATGTGATACTTAGCAGTGTGGTGCCGTAGGTTATCACCCACGTGCTTGACAATGAAAATTCGCAGAATAATAATTTCAACAAACTGCGACGTGAATTATGTAGCACTTGCCTTACACGGCGTATTTGCAGTAATACTTGCACTTAATGTTCGTAGCACAGGATCGATGGCCTAAGATAATACTCTTAGCACTGGTAATTTGCTTTTAGCACAAAACTTGGTCTTCGTCTCAACAGACGGACATGTAAATTCGTCCAACCTACGTGGACTCTAAAAACGGTGTGTCTTCCTCGCGGAACTAGGTACATCCTTCCAAGGAAGTTCTGAAGTCGTGCAGCGACTAAATAACTCTTCTCGCATATCTGCGATGAATATACCTTACCGAAATGATTGAAAATCATAATTAAGGTCACAGGAATGTGCTAAATGAAGCAGAATTACTTGTAATAAATTCCTGGGATGTATAGAATGAAGATAAAGGTCAACATTTATCCAGGAATAATTTCAACGTAGCTCTCCAGAGTCAAAAGAATGCTCGAAGCTTAGACATGCTTCTGGGTGCGTTCTATATGTGATACTTGTTCAATTCGTGGACAATGTCTTGAAACAAAATATCGCCAGCATGAGCCCACACGGGCTCATTATGGACAAAGAATGGCTGAATACTCATGAGCAAACACGACCATTCTCAGGTAATCTCCATCAACACTGAAGAGGACCTTGACAAACTTTAGCCTGAACATTGACGATGACTCATAAGAAAAAAGAAACCATGAAAGAATGCGAGAGGACTACGGACCAAATCCAATACTTAACTTTAAAATACACTGCCAAATAATTATGATATTATTTGTCTTTCAGAAACATGGTTTCTTGAGAGTGTAAGCAGTTCTGAGCTCTTTGATAACAGATATATTGAGTATAGGAAAGACCGAGATTTTTCTTTAAGTTCCAAGAAAGAAGGGGGCTGAATTTTAATAAGTTTAAAAAGTTCTACACTCGAAGAGAATGCCAATGTTAGAATCAGATACCGAATCATTATGGATTAAAGTTTCATTCAACAAGAGGGAATGTTATGTGTTCCATACTTTCCACCGAATTCCAATATTGATGCATACAAATCATTTTATGAGAAAATAAAATAAAATATGCAGTTATTTAAAGATTCCGATATTTTTATCATTGGTGACTTTAATTTACTGGAAGTAACTGATAAATCTTACAGACAAAACCAAAGAGTTACAGAATTGTTTGCATCTGCTGAATGCCAGGCTGTTTAATGACATTAGGAATGTTAATGGGAGAACTCTTGATCGAATAATTAGTACCATTGACCAGTTGCATATCCAGGAAGAAACAAACCCCTTAGGCCGATTAGATGGAAACCATCCAGCATTGCAAATTATATACAAACAGGGGAAAATAACCAGATTATATGAAAGTTCAATCTATGAATATAACTTCCACAGGGCAGCCTTCTTAAAATTGTATGAATTGGTGAAAAAATGCAATTGGGATAACATGAATAATTGTAGAAATGTAATCGAAGCTGTTGATATCTTATATGATAAAATATACTCTATAATTGACCAGTGCGTTCCAAAAACTGAACATTACAAGCGCACATATCCTGTTTGGTTCACGCAGTCTATAATATCAATTTTAAGGCTAAAGGAAAAATATAGAGAAAAGAAAAAGTTATCCGAACATTACTTGAATCATTACATCCAACTTAGATCTAAAACTAAATTAGACATCAAAAGAGCTTATGATGAATATGTAGCTCTTGCTGAGTGGAACATGGAAAAATATAGCAATGGATTCTGGAACTTTATAAAAAACGAAAGGAACGTAAAGGATCAGGATTGACGATTGAATATGAAGGTAAAGAATATTGTAAATCACTGGGAATTGCCAATTCTTTCGCTGACTATTTCTTATCAGTATATTCGCAAACCATTCCCAACTGAAACATGAAAACAAACAGCAATAACGTAGAGCAACATTATTTTCAAAATTATTTGGTTATATCTGAAGTCGCCGAGGATATGGTTGAATTCACCATTAAGAAACTAAAACCAAAAAAGTCAGCGGGGCCTGATGGGTTACCGACATAACTCTTTAAATAATATAAGGAATATATTACTAAACCATGAACCGTTTTTCTTTTCCACCTGTAGTCTTCTCTTTTTCTCTTTTCTTCGGCGTGTCAATTATCGGAATTGTTCTCTTTTCTTCTGGGTTATTACTGGCCAGGGTAACCGAGTAGATCAGTGGACATTTCTATAATTGCTGATTAAGGTTCGTTATAGTGATTTCTTACTATGCCGAATCGTGATCAGTGACACCTCTTTCCCTTTTATCTTCTTTTCCGTCACCTGTAACAACCGTTTGTTACCCTCTCGAGCAGTCTTCTGTTTTTTCTATCCTGGTAGGACCTTTTTGTTTTGTGCTCTCGTATTCGAGATGCCTGTCTTTATTTCGGCTTTCTCCCCTTTTCTTAGTTATTTACATAAAGGTGCGCGTAGAGACGTGTGTTTAGTTTATTTTTGTTCTATCTCGTGATATCGGATAAGCTGAATCCATCAAGGTGAGTCACGGCTTAATATTCCTTGTGTTGTTGTTGTTGTTGTTTGAGTCTTCAGTCTTTTGACTGGTTTGATGCAGCTCTCCATGCCTCCCTGTCCTGAGCTAATCGTTTCATCTCTACATAGCTCCGACACCCTACATCCGAGGCAATCTGTTTAACATATTCTAACCTTGGTCTACCCCTACAGTTTTTGTCCTCAACCCTTCCTTCCATAACTAAGCTTGCTATTCCTGGGTGTCTTAGTATGTGTCCTACCAACCTATCTCTTCTCTTCATTAACAGTCGCCAGAAACATCTCTCCTCTCCCACTCGTCTTAATACCTCTTTGTTTGTAACCCTATCTACCCATCTGATCTTCATCATTCTCCTGTAACACCACATTTCAAATGCTTCAATTCTCCTCTTTTCTGCTGCACCAATAGTCCAAGTTTCACTTCCATAGAGCGCCACGCTCCAGACAAAGGCTTTCAAAAATGACTTGTGTGTGAGTGTGGATATGTGGCTTGTGTATGGAATACTAGGGCATTTAGCCTTTTCTATTATGTCCATTGTATGCCTGTATCGTTACATTATCGTTTGTCTCTTTACGTCGTTCCTTTATGTTGGTTATGGTTCGGTTTACTGGATGGTACGTACATCACAGTAAGACCAGCACCTTACCTTTTATCTTTATCGGTCTACCTTAGCTTAGGATTGTGTTTTCATACGCGAGTACATGAGATTAACTTACCTTTTTACGGAACTTATCTTGATGGATATCTTTGTAATGTGTAACGTTAACTTTCCTTTATATATTTCATTTCGGTTTCTTGCGCCTCATTTTTATGCTTGTTTTGTTCACGTCATGTCTACGCGTACTTTTATTTATTCTCCGACCTTTCTTAGATTCCCTCACCTCTTGCTTTCTCCGGGGCTATCCGAGTTGCCGATCCCTCTTTGACGGCAGACTCACGTTTCCTGACTTCTTGTCTAGCCCTTATAATCTGTCTCCCTTCACAATGTAATTTTACTCATTACGAGTATATCTTCCCATTTACGTTTCCCTCCCCTACCTTTACTGCATATTCCCACATAACCTTAATGTTACGGTTCCTCGTTCGGTTTAGTTATCTCTTGTGTTATGTTAGACGAGCATATTACCTTTCCTTAACATGTACACGCTTCCTCGTCATTTCTCAAGACCATTTGCTTTGAGAATACATGCATTATCGTTCCTCAGTTTAAGTGTGGCGTTTGCGTACCCTATTTACTATTTGATTAGATCTTTATTTCTTAAGCAATTAGCCTAAGCTAAGCTAGGCCCATGATTTTTATGATCAGCGCATTCGAATAGAACTTGCATTCACATCGCAGTGAATGTACGTTCAATCCACCGCCTCTGACACCTTCTTTTCTTTAGTCCGGTTTCCTGGGCCCAGCGCCAGGCTAATAAGAACACACACTTTCCACTGCGGCAACATCTGCGAAAGGCCAGACGGCTCAACCACTGACTATAATATACAATCTCATACTGAAGCCCAGCACATTTCCAGATAAAAGGAAACATACAAAAGTAACACCAAGTCTAAAATCCGGAAACTCGGTTCAGATTAAGAATTACAGACCTGTAGCTCTATCGTCATCTCTGGCTAAGATATTTGAAAGTATTTTGTATAGTCATATTTTTCAGCATGTTAGAGTAATTATTTCCCCAAATCAGCATGGATTTATGCCTAACAGGTCGAGTGTGACTGGCCTTATTAATTTTACGCAATTTGTATCCACGGAGCTAGATCACAAAAGACAAGTAGATGCAATATATACCGATTTTTAACAGGCATTTGACAAAGTGGATCATGATGTACTCATCACTAAGCTATCAACGTATAATTCTTCTTTACCACTGTTTCGTCTGCTGATTTGGATCATGATGTACTCATCATTAAGCTATCAACGTATAATTCTTCTTTACCACTGTTTCGTCTGCTGATTTCATACCTGAAGAACAGAACACAAGCTGTGAAATATAAAACGCAACTATACAAAACATTTCCCACCAACTCAGAGGTTCCTCAGGGATCTAACTTAGGAACATTACTGTTCTTATTATTTCTAAACGACATCTCTGATAAAGTTCAACACTCAGAAATTTTATTATTCGCAGCCTATATAAAATTATATAAATCAATACGTGACCCTTCCGATTGTATCGTTACTCCCTTTGCGTAATATAGAACCCGACCACTCGACCAGAGCCTGCCTGAAGAACAAAAGAGCTCTTTAAAAGTTAGAGATAATGAACATTTCTTTATCAAACCAAAATAGCGTACCACTAATTTGGTAAACGCACATTAACATTTTGAGTGCCAGAATACAATAAACGTATTGTGTATGGGAGAGCCCTAACTGCCATTATTATGAATCGGTCATTAATTCACAAAGAAAAACGGTAAATGTTGAGCGGTTAAGGGAAACTCCCCACAGGCAGCAATAAATTATTCACAGGTAATTATCCTTTCAATATTAACATTCATCCGCGTATAGACGCTCAGCAACACAAATGTATTAGTTGGATGCAAGGTGTTCAAGTATTTCAAAAGGACACTTTCCAAACACAATACGTTGACAATGTTGTTGAATCTCTCAAGTGCTGAAATTTCGCTTAAACCACTATATATTTTGTGTATGCTCTTTGGATTAGCACCAATTCCTTGGAATAGTGTTATGAATGGCCGATGGATACAGTGGCGTTATGTGTTCTCTGTTATTGCGCTGGTGATCGTCTTGGCGTCGTATTCCACATTCATGTTTCTCAGGACAACGGATTATTCAGTAGACAGCTCTATTGTGCAGAATGATTTGTTAGAACTGAGCCTGATAACATTTGCTGCCAGTTCCTCAGTGATTGTGTTCAGCACAAGAAGGAGGAACGCTATCAGAAAGATACTCGACTCTATTTCCCACGCTGACAAGTTCCTGGTAACCTCATCCTCTCAGACGAGGAGGATGTGGCAATGTGCGAGTAAGATAACAGTCTGTTACACGATATTGACAGCACTCTCTGTTCTGGACTGGTACGCGTGGGTTCAAGGCTCGAACGGTCTCAGGACCACTTTGTCAATAGTGACAATATTTCCGATGAGTTTCTTAAACCTCGCGGTGTATCTTCAGTTCAATGAATTGGTAGTAGCATTGAAGCAGAGGTTCTCGCTGTTAAATGGCGTCATGGAGACATGCTGCAGAACTGAGAGCACATTTCAGGAGAATGATGCTCGCAATTGTTGTATGAAACATCAACGCAACGTTGGCCGAGCAAAACAAGTGATAAGGCTGTTCGCTGAAAGCATATCAAATGTTGAATTTATGTCACATCGTTGTGAAATTCCTCAAAATTGCTGGAATGAACCTTCCTTTCAAGTTGTGAACAAAAATGTCGTCTATCAACTCCGTATAATACAAGCAGAACTGATTGATATAGGAAACCATATGAACACAACATTTGGCTCGCAGATGTTGGTAGAAATCGCAGCCTCATTCGTCAGCGTTGTCACTTGTTTATATATAGCTCTGTCCATGATAGGAGGCACAGAAGAGCCAAGCGGAGCGTTTACGCTTCTGATTGTTATAAGCCTGAGTGGCAGAACTTTGTATCAACTAATGTTGCTCTTTCTGATCACCAGTTGCTGTGAGAGCGCCACCAGTGAGGCGACGCGCACAGCTCAGCTAGTCAACAAGTTACTCATGGTTCAAACACCAGAGCGCGACGCTATCGAGGAACTCAAGATATTTTCACTCCAGTTGGTGCACTCCAAATTGAAATTCACAGCGGGTGGCTTCTTCGATATAAATTTGAGCTCGTTTTCCACTCTTATTGGAACACTGGTGACTTACCTCACAATACTCTTGCAGTTCAATCCTTCGCCTTTCACCCGTGGCTTAGGGTCCCAAGATTAATGGTCCAAGCGCCATCTTCTTTTACCTAATGGCCTTTGAGCAATAAGATATTTTCGTTGCGTTTTAGGATCATCTGATAGAACACATATTGTTTCGTCTCTGTACCAAATTTCTTGAAAATTATTAAAAATTAAAATCCAGTAGTTTCCGTGTTTGTGCAAAGCGACAAGATGTAGGCAAAAATACCACAGGAACAACAAGTTGAATCCCGTCAAAACTTGACAGCCAATGGGAAAATATAATTATTGAATAATTCTTTGTACGATTATTTTTGGCACGATTGCAACTTTAAGGGCGTCGAAAGATTCCACTCACGACATAACAACATAGGCTACTGCTAACCATGTCTGAAAACATGATGAGGTAAGTTGAGACCTATACGTTCCAGAGTTTCCCATTGAACTTTATTGATTGTGATAAAGTATGCCAAACGAATTGGAAACTGGTGCCTCTTAAAGGAAAATGAAGGTGTTTTGTCGAAAGATTAGACCTCTCTGCCTAATTTTAACTGCACTTATTATTTACAAATTCAAGCAATTCCACACAAGTTTCTCACTGGTTCCATATGAGCCGTTGGGAAACGTTCAGATTTCTAAATCACTTAATTCAGTATTTAATCTGTTAACGCTGGTATACACTGTATTTTGGGACTACTGGGTATAAGTTGAAAGACATTAAAATTATTCACACTACAGTGTTCATTTTCGGTTTAAGAATGCAACATTTCGAGAAATTTATTATATCCTTCGCTGGAGTGAATGTTTCGCCGCTGTTCGCGGTCACGATATAATCATGCGTTGAAAGTCTGGCTGGTAATTCAATAACATTTGATTCATCACCATCCACAGTCGCCGTTAACTTGTATTGAAAAATCAGAAAATTCCATTTCGTCTGGGTTTGATCACGTGTTTTTATATAAGTGGTGTATTTTGGAGAAGGTCCGGAGGGAAGAGTATTTGATACAATTGAGGAGCCCGCCGCAAGAAACAGACAGCTCCAAAGTATAATATTGTTCAGGAGACACAAAAAACTGACTGAAGTAACCGTATGTCGCAAAAGTAAGGGTTATATACGTACACTTGCTAGGAGCAATAATAGCATTCAATATAAGTGGAAAAGATGTGGGTTGTGTTACTGGACTCCTCTCAGTTAATTCACACAACCGCTGGAGGTGTTTTACTTCATGCCTCAGGGGAGAATGCCATGACCAGTACTATTTACCTGAGTTATCACTGCAATTATGTTATTTTATGTTCAACGATGTGTATATACAGGCTGTAAAAAAAGTCGTGCACCAAACTTAAACTCCGCATGGGGTTGGGGGCAGGGAGTAATTTGAGATAGGGAACCCATGTCCGGATCGCAACCGTAACGCCCCTATGAGCGATTTTAATAATGAGTACATTTGGCGACGTCACGTGCTACCCACGGCAGAGGACCGATTATCGCTCACAAGTCTACCTATCTTAAGTCTCACTTCGTGGCTCAATGTTAAAGCGCTTGACCCTCAGGCGCAGGAGACTACACGCTGGATTCGATTCTTTTTTCCAACTTCATTTTTTTTCCTCCGAGTAATTTGATGATGGATCAACTCAATTACCGTAGCATGTTGTTTTCAGGTAGATTTTTCAAGAACGTTTTAAGAATCTTAATTAAATGTTTACGCTTATACAGCAATTAAGACAAAAACAAAGAGATCATTTGTGTCCAAACAAAATTCTACCGCGAAGAAATAAATCGGCAACGAACAGAACCAATTTGTTTTTCTTTTAAAACGCAAAACTGCGGCGTATAATTTAGCTCCTTTTAAAACGAAATTAGAAACAATAAGGATCTAATGTAGCCCAATGTAGTAATTAATTGATGCAAATCCAAACGACTCGAAGAAAAAAAATCAGCATTGTTGGAAGGGGGATTCTTGCACCTTGTCACTGAGCCACGAGGTTGGCCTATAGCTAGATTGACTTGTGAGCGGCAATCGGTCCTCTGCCGTGGGTAGCACGCGATGTTGCCAAATGTACTCATAATTAAAATCGCTCATAGGGGCGTAACGGTTGAGTTCCGCACATGGGTTCCCTATCTCAAATTACTCCCTGCCCCCCCCCCCCCCGCTTGCGGGATTTAAGTTTGGTGCAGGACTTTTTTTTACAGCCTGTATAAATATTATGTCAGACAACTGTATCATAATGGGGGTCATTAAAGTACTACTTTTCATTATACACACTTTTTCCAACCAATAAGAGCTCAATATTTTCATTCATTGACCAATTAGGTAAGGATAGCATCAGACATGCAGTCGAAATCCGATATGTCGGACTTGAATTCCTTGATTTGAAAGTTGGGAATGTAGCCTATATGCTCTTGCAAAATATTGTTTAAAATATTTACTCCATGTTGCAAGAATTAGTTTGATTTGCAGATCTGACTTGATTAGCTTCTGAGCTTTACCCGTCGCGACTTCGCCCGCGAAAATTGTAGTTGTAAAGAGTACATTTAGCAACGTCTCAATCATGAATGCTATGTTTGATTTATCGTTTAATTTTGAATAATAATGATAATAATTTGGTAAAGACCGTAAACAATCAGACAATATAGCACAACAATGGCACATAAATATCAAAATCACCCCAACGTCAAATCGCATCGCATGTATAAAATTCGACTCAAAATCACAACACGGTTTCCGACTACAAATGTAAATAGGAAATAAGTGAGATACAGTTTATTAAACACACTGAATAAACACAAAATTAATTTACCTAAATTCCTATGAAAAAAGTACACATCATAAAATTACACAAGTAAAAAAAACTCTACGCCCACATTTCCTCCCTTTCACCTCATAATATACACCACATCGAAAAACCCTTAGACACGTGTCTGTTTACTTTTTAAAATCATTAGTTAATATGCCGAGTGTCACATCCCCAAATGAAACCACTCGTGAGATATAATTATTCAATGAAATGCAGGTTTAACCCCGTTAACACCCCTTTAGAACCTGAATATCCAAAAATCCTTGCTTAGTAGATGTTTTCGACATACAACAAACATATCCCCAAAATTTCATGTTTCTAACTTTAATAGTTTTGGTTGGTCGATGAGAGTGAATATCCAAAAATCTTTCCTTAGTGGACGTTTTTCCCCCAGAATTTCACCCCTCCACATGGCCACGTTAAATTGGATTTACGAAAAAAGGTCGAAGACCTATTTACTTATTTTTAGGCTGTTATTTTCCTCTGAGTTTCAAACTACTCGCCTATGTCGTTTAAGAGATACACGCACCGTTAGGAATCCTTCAACCCCCACTTTTCATCCCTTTCACCTCATAATATGCACCACATCGAAAAATCATTAGACACGTGTCTGCTTATTTTAAATGATTAGATTGTACGCCAAGTATCACATCCCCAAATGAAACCACTCGTGAGATATTGTTATTCAATGAAATACACGTTTACCCCCTTAAAACCTCTTTATAACCTGAATACCCAAAAATCTTTCCTTAGTGGACGTTTTCGACATACAACAAACATATCCCCAAAATGTCATGTTTGTAACTTAAATAATTTTGGCAGGGCGATGATGAGCGTGTGAGTCAGTCAGGACATTTTCTTTCTTTTTTTCTCTCAGAATTTCACCCCTCCCCGTTAACCCCTTAATTGGATTTTTGAAAAAAAAAAACTGTCGAACACATATTTACTTACTTTTAAGCTGTTTTTCTCCCTGAGTTTATTGAGTGAGTGAGTCAATCAGTTAGGACACTTTCTTTCCTGTTTTCTGTCCCCCAGAATTTCACCCCTCCTCATGGGTCCCTTAAATTGGATTTATGAAAAAAAAAACCGGTTGAACACCTATTTACTTATTTTTAAAGCTTATTTTTACCCGCTGAATTTCAAACTTCTCGCCTATATCTTTTGAGAGATACATGCTCCGTTAAGAATCCTTCAACCCCCAATTTTCACCCCTTTCACCTCATAATATACACCTCATCGGAAAACCCTTAGACACATGTCTGCTTATTTTTAATGATAAGTTTATATGCTGAGTATCACATCCCCAAATGAAACAACTCGTGAGATATTGTTATTAAATGAAATTCAGGTTTAACCCCCTTAACACCCCTTTGGAACATGAATATCCAAAAATCCATCCTTAGTTGACGTTTTCGACATACAACGAACATATCCCCAAAATTTCATGTTTCTAACTGCAATAGGTTTGGCTGGGAGATGATGAGTGAATATCCAAAAATTCTTCCTTAGTGGACGTTTCTCCCCCAGAATTTCATCCCTCCCCATGGGCCCCTTAAATTGGATTTATAAAAAAACGGTCGAACCCCTATTTACTTATTTTTCAAGCTGATTTTTCCCCCTCGAGTTTCATACTTTTTGCCTTTGTCTTTTAAGAGATACTTGCTCCGTTAGGATTCCTTCAACCCCCAATTTTCACCCCTTTCACCTCATAATATACACCACAGCGAAAAACCCTCAGACACGTGTATTCTTATTAGCCTATTTTCATTTATTAAATATAGGCTTATGAGATTACCTTTTGTCTGTGTGTCTGTGTGTGCGTATGTGTTTGATTCGTGTGTGTGTCCCACCTAATAAAATCTAAACGGCTAGAGCGATTTCATTGAAACTCGGTAAGTTCACATCACTATTCCGGATGACCCCTGCCGTGCCCTTCAAATTTTGTTACGTCCCAACAATCCAACATGGCGGCTGTGCGAAATATTTCACCAAAATTCAATATCTCCGAAACTGTTACCGACATCACTCCGGAATTTTGTACGGTGATAAAGGGAACTACTAGAAGTTCACCTGTGTGACTTTTGAACCTGGTAACTACAAAACCAACATGGTGGCCAAGCGAATTTGCTACTTTTAAATAGACGTTTCTCGCGATTTAACCAACCAAACGCAATGAAACGTGGTACAGTATATGTTTATACACATTGTAATGCACCGACATCTAACTTCTTTCAATTGTTTACATAACCTCAAGATGACGGCTGTGCGAAATATTTCACCAGCATTCTATATCTCTGAAACTATTACCGGTATCACCCTGAAATTTTGTGCGGAGAAAAGGACACTACTGGAAGTTCATCTATGAGACTTTTAAAACCCGGCTAACTACAAAACGAACATGGCAGCCAAGCGAAGTTGAAAGTTTTAGACTTTTCTCGCGATTTAATGATCCAAACGCAAAGAAATTGGAGCAGTAAATGTTTATACACATTGTGATGCACTGGTATCTAATTTAGTTCAATAATTTACATAACCTCAAAATGGTGGCTGTGCGAATTTTAAAATTAAGTTTTTATTTCTTGTATCGTAATCATGTGATGAACGAAGTGAAAGTTTGAATAAAGAGCACTCACTCACTCACTCCGTTGGCTTTTCTGGGACGTGACGATCCCATGCCGCTCTCACTATCTGCCTCCATTTCCTCCTATCCAGCGCAGTATTCTCCCATACAGTAATACCCATTTGTCTGCAGTCAGAGGTCACCTCATCTTGCCATCTACTCCTAGGTCTTCCAGGAGGTCTCGAGCCTTCGATCTTCTTCTCATACAGCTGGCGAACTATTCTGGCAGCGTCCATTCTGATAACATGCCCTGCCCATTGCAGCCGTTTCGCTTTCATGACGTCCACTACTCTGGGTTGATTAGCCAACTTGTACAGCTCATGATTTGATCTGAGAACCCATCTTTGTGTTTCCTGGTCAAAGATGGGGCCGAAAATGTTTCTATATATCTTGTTTTCGAAGACTGTAAGTTGGCGTTCCTCCCTTTTGGTCACACTCCATGTTTCGGCTCCGTATAGCAGTACCGGCGTGATGATCGTGTTGTATAGTTTTAGTTTTGTTTTCCTGGTCAAAAGTTTGGAGGAAAGTAATTTATGCAGGGAAAAGTAAACTTTGTTTGCATTCCGTAATCTAATTTGGTGTTCAACTTGTCTTCTATTGCAGTCATTTATATTTACCCCAAGGTATTTGAAGTTTGGCGTGTTCTTAAAGGTAAAATTGCCTATATGAAGGTTGTTGCGTTGGTCTGTAGTCATGTTTTCTCTCTGTATGATCATGTATTATGTCTTCTCTTCATTAATCTTTAGACCTATTTTTGCAGCAGTTTCATTTAATTTCCTGAATAAAGCTTCAATTTCTCCTCCATTATTTCCTATTAATACAATGTCATCTGCATATGCCAGGATGTTGTGTTTGTTATCTGCTAGGTCTCCAGTTGCAGCGTCTTTGGTTTCCCGAATTACTTTTTCCAGAACGATGTTGAAGAGAAGTGGGGAGAGCGCATCACCTTGTTTTAGTCCTGTTCTGTTTTCAAAACCGTCTGATACGGATCCACAGTGTGTCACTTTGCTCACTGTCTCCTCCATACACATTTTGACCAGGCTGATACGTTTCTGTGGGATTCCGTATTCTGCCATAATTTCCCACACCGTTTCTCTGTGGACTGAGTCATAGGCCTTTTGGAAGTCAATAAATAGGTAATGGACGTTTTTGTTATATTCCCAAACTTTTTCATTGATTGTCTTAATACAAAATATATTGTCTGTTGTTGATCTGTTTTTACGGAAACCATTCTGATAGTCTCCTATTATATCTTCGGTGTATAGAATTAGACGTTGTAATATTATGTGCGACAGTAATTTGTAAGCTGTGACAAGTAGGGATATTCCTCTGTAATTTCCGCAGTTATGTTTATCTCCTTTCTTATGTATTGGAACAATAATTGCTTCCTTCCATTCATCCGGTATTTGTTCCTCGCGCCATATTTTCAGGATAAGTTTATGCAGTTTTTCATGAAGCTTCTCACCCCCATATTTCAGCAATTCAACTGGTATACCGTCAGATCCAGCAGCTTTGTGGTTTTTCAGTTTCTTCAGACTGCTGGTTACCTCTTCATATGAAGGATCATTTATGAAAGGTTCTACCATTGAAAGAGTGGTTCTCTCCAATTTGTTGTCTGGTTCAGGGCAGTTCAGTAAGTGGTTAAAGTACTCTTTCCAAGCCTGTAATATGTGGGTTGTTCCTGCAATGATGTTACCATTGTTGTCGTGGAGAACTGCTGATCGCGGTTGGTAACCTTTCTTAATGTTATTCACCGTCCCATATACTTTATGGATGTTGTTCTCCTTCTGGTCATTCTCAATACTCTCTAACATATGTTTAAGGTAAAGCTTCTTTTCTTTTCGTAAGGTTATGCTTGTTTCTCTTCGTGTTTACCTGTAGTGCTGTTCCAATTCTTCATTTCTCCTGTCCTGTAACCATGCTTTCCTTGCTGAGATGCTAGCTGCTACTGCTGTTTTGCATGTACCATTAAACCAATTCTTCTTTCGTTCCACTTTTGGTAATGCGTTTTTAGCTGATTCTTGAATCACCTTCTTGATATCCTTCCACAATCTATTAATATCTGTAGTTCCACTTTCATCCACTTCTTCTCCTACTTCATCAAGTACGCCAAACCTGTTGCTCACTTCCACTTGGTACTGACAAGTTTGAGGAGTTTCCTTTAATGCTTGTAGATCATATTGTATTGCACGCCCTTGTTGTTTGTGGTGAGTTTTCAGTTTCACCTCCATGGATGCAACCAGCAAGTTGTGGTCAGAGCCTATGTCAGCTCCCCGGTAAGCACGAATATCAGTGATGGCGCTTCTGTGTCGATTTGAAATTAGTATATGGTCAATTTGGTTTGCCGTCTTTCCATCTGCTGAATACCATGTTTCCTTATGTATATCCTTGTGTGGGAACGTCGTACTCCTGACATTCATGCTTTCTGATTCTGCAAATGAGATCATTCTAAGCCCATTTTCAGAGGTTTCCTCATGAAGGCTTTCATTACCTATCGTCGGTTGTAGGTGCTTTTCTTTTCCTACCTTGGCATTAAAGTCTCCTAGTACTATCTTGATGTCATGTTGTAGTAGGCCTTCATACACCCTCTCCAGCTGTTCATAAAAGCTGTCTTTCACCACATCTTCTTTATCATTTGTAGGTGCATGCACATTGATAATGGATATATTAAACCATCGGCCTTTCACTCGTATGTAGCACATTCTTTCATTGATTGCCTCAAACCGGATTACTGTTTCAACACATTCCTTTGATATCAGGAATGATGTTCCAAATTCATGCTTTCCGGATTGAGTTCCACTGTTAAACATAGTGTACTCTCCGAAGTTCTGTATGTCTTCCCCTGGAAATCTTGTTTCTTGAATAGCAGCAAATTGTATTTTATACTTCTCGAGCTCGTCTTTCAATCTTTGAATGTGTCCAGGCTTATATAAGCTCCGTGCATTCCATGTACCAATTCGTAAGTACTCATTTCCTTTGCCATGTCTTCGTAGGGTATCCATTCTTAAATCGTTCCGAGGCTTAAGTGAGAGATTCGTAACAATTCTCTTTTTACATGAGAGGGTTGTTAACCCTAAGTACAACCCCCAACCTGGAGGACCAGGGACTTTTCTGTTAGGATTACCATACCTTAGTCAAGACCAACTATAATCCTCAGACCTTAATGTAGAAAAAACATGGCGGCGATGGTTGCCCTACCAATAGCTAAGATCATGTCATCGGGGTTGTCACAGTTCGTGTAAATTTTTACTTTTACTCACCTAAGAGCATAAAAGATATCACAAGACGAGACTAGGTTCCGAAGATATATGCATCAATAATTTACACTTACCTGAATTAATTTATCTATATAGTGCTGGCCTCGAATTATAGGTTTCTTCGTCTTCACCCAAGGGGCAGCTACAATAGTCTCACTGTTTCTGTGGTTGAATAAGAACTTTTTGGCGAGTTATCACGATTTGTATATAAGTTCAGTAATTATAGATTAATATTATTAGCATAAAATCAAACAGATTCTGAAGTAGGTGAGAAGAAAGTACCCGGTTACTGAAGTGCTGTCCCAGCACATGCAGAGTATTTGTGTACACAATCGGAATGAGAATAGTAGCCTGAAATAATCGAACCAACGCTATAGAGATACAAATTCAATTAAGACATCTCGTGGAATTGTCTAAAATCTCGGGTAAAACATCACACCGAATTAGTTGATTGAAATATGCAAAGAAGTCGTCGTGTGGATATCTGAACATAATTATGGAGATTACCACACACAAAGGACGCGATATGTTACCATCTAACCTATTAAACTTTCGCTGTTACCGTTTGGAATAGTTGTACGCTGGAAATAGTTGATTTAGTAAAGTAATGTAGGTAGGAAAGCACCATCTCCCTCTTACGGAATTATCGCGGCACACCATCTCGCAAATTGGCAAGTTACTCACAACACTTTATTACACACATCATAATAAAAGTAACTTGCAAGCTGTAAGAATCACAAAAGTATGAATAATGACGGAACACAATGAGTTCACTGTTTAGCACAGGGAAAACATCTTCCTTAACCAAGAAAACAGAAGTTCACTGTATTATTTGGCGTGTATACAAGGCAGTGTAGAACATCTGCTAGACTGGTAAGGATTTACGGAGGCACATGAAGCTGAGCGTTCAAGATAACGTCAACAGTTTAGTCTTACCGTAGATGCTCTTTGCGTTTTCCCTTTACGTACTTAAGTTCGACACTACCGGTACTGAAGTGTACTAAGCTATTATTATATTGTCACTAACTAGCAAATCATTGCGGTGTATATTCTTGAGACACTTCTATTGGGTACTTCAACATCTGCAATAAATGACACAATGCCATCGGTCAACTGAACAATCATCACACAATCGAACTAGTCCATAATAAGCGTATTATCACGTCATATTTATACACGATTTCAGTACATTAACGCGAACTGGACTTTACAGACATACTGAAGTCACTACAAATTACAGATGAGCAATAGTTTATCCCAACTTTCATCAAACGAAGCTAATCAAAGCTAATATTGTATCCCAGCAACGAATGTAAACAAACAAAATCTCGGGCTTCCGCATACGCCATTTTTACACTTTCGATACCTGCATTAAGGTCTGAGTAGTGTAGTTGGTCTTGCCTTAGTCAAGCAGGCCATATTCAAACGTGGATTGCAATCTGGTTAGATCTATCACCATATAAAAGCGTACGGGTATATTTCGTTATTCATTACAGTCGTTATATAGGCGGCTTTGGGATTTCCAAGACATGCCCCCGTTGAAGCAAGGAACTACAAAAATATCCAATCAAGGCTATATAAACAACATGGCAGCTATCTAGGATAACGAAACACAGTTCAAAAATTGATGATTCATTCCAACAAGAAAGTTCCCATCCAGAAGACAATATGCACTCGCACTGGGAAATCCTTACTAATTAATGAATTCACCTCATGATCCCTAAAAAAGAGCATAAATACCACTATAAAAACAGATATGATGCACCACATCGCAATCTAGGTCTAATCATGGCCACCTAACAATAATGAATTATGAACCCACGCAATAATTTTCCTTTAATGGTACATGACTCTATGGCCTATACATATAACAATCCAACTTGGCGACCATCCGAAATCATTAGACGGTGCTCAATATCTACGAATCTATTACAGCAATCAAACTGATTTTTTATGTTCATAGGGGCTATGAACATACGTTCACCCATAGGACTTTCAATATTCTGGTGATCACAAATCCAACATGGCGGCGACGCGAAGTATAAATATTCACATGGACGTTTCTCGCAATTGAACCATCCGAGTTCAGTGAAACTTGGTACAGTAAATCCTTATACAAATATTAATCCACTGGCATTTAATTTATTTCAATTGTTTCCAAAATCACAAGATGGCAGCTGTGCGAAATTTTAAAATCTCGTTTTTACTTCTTGTGTCCTAATCATGTGATTGAAGTTTGAATACTACACGTACACAATAATCTTCATCTAAATAACTCTAAGACCTACATAATTATATAAATATCCAACATGGCGACCATCCGAAATATTTAGTCGGTTCTCAATATCCACGAATCTATTACAGCAATCAAACTGAAATTTTGTAGGTTGATAGTGGCAATTAACATAAGTAGGATATATGAAAATTGGCTTCAGTTCTTCACGGAACTACTTGTTTTTAATGATGAGTTTATATGCCGAGTATCACATCCCCCAATAAAACCAATCGGGAGATATTGTTATTCAATGAAATGCAGGTCTATCCCCTTAACACCCCTTTAGAACCTGAATATCCAAAAATCCTTCCATAGTGGGTGTTTTGACTTACAACGAACATATCCCCAAAATGTCATGTTTCTAACTTTAATAGCTTTGGCTGGGCGATGATGAGTCAGTGAGTGAGTGAGTGAGTGAGTCAGTCAGGACACTGTGTTTTATATAATAGCTACAACTGGCCATAAGAACCGTCGTTTATATTTTTGGAATAAGGAAGAAATGCGATGATGTGCAATTCCAGGAAATGTAAAACAATATGGAACGTAGGGGCAGATGACCTCGTAGTTCCGCCCCTTAAAACAACAATAATTAACTAACTAATATGGACCGTAATAATGTGACACAGTAAAATTGCCAACAAAGGAAACGATGGATATTTAGCATTGTTGTGCTGCCGAATATTCTCTCTGAAATTCCTTGAGATATTTTTCAAGTGAAAAATTGTTTTAGCCTGTTTCAAGCCAGCAGATCAATTTTACCATTACAATAGCCAATGTAATCAAGCGCAGATTTTTCGCAAGAGAAATACAATGCAAAACAATGCTTACAATCGTTCGTCAAGTACTGTACGGTACAATATCTGGAATTGTTTCTGAAATAGCATATTTATATTGGATTTTAAAAGTGGCTACGTATTATCTCCGATTCGTCACTTTTAACGTTTATTTGTAATTTACATAGTAGTCGGGATATCATGTTTATTTTTATGTCATTTTATATGTTGTGTAGTTAAACTATTTACACGTGCATAATATTCATACGAGATCGCAAACACATATTACAATATCAAAGAATACACTAACCTTTACAAATAATGAGATTCACTGCGAAACTAGTAGGAAAGCCTATCTCTGAATACTTGTATAATTTTAAACTTTAAAAGTAAACCAAGTGATTAGAATCTGACGGTCAAATCACGTAATCATAAAGTTTCCCCTTTATCAATGAATAATATTAATACATGTAATCTTTCACGTATGTAAGTGTGTTATTAAAACCTCAGAACTCGGGACTTCCTTTCTGCTCGTGGGAGCGCCATTCAACGCCCAAGGCTACGCCGCGAGGTCTAACGGATATCTCTGGATATTATGTACTGAAATGAAACATGATAAATAAGGCTAACACTATTGTGCATGTCTGAGGCAGGACTCGAACCAGCAGCAGACACATCGCACCGTTCCATTACATCACTCTCTGATCAAGAGCTCAACTCGCTTAGCCCTCGTTACACTCCTTGCGTATCCTAACCCAACCACTCGACCTGAGCCTATCTAATGAATAAAAGAGCTGTTAAAACATTTTTGTTATTAAAATGTCTTTATTATACCACATAGCGTGCCAAAAATTTGTGATCACACAATGACATTTTGAGTGACAGAAAACAATAAACGTATTGTGTCTGGAATAGCCCCTACTCTCATCATATTCTTAATAGGTCTTTTATTCACAAAGATAAACAGTTGATGTAGAGCGGTTAAAGTAAACTCCCCGAAGACTGCGATAAATTATTCACAGGTAATTATCCTTTAAGTGCTAATATTCATCCACGTACAGACATTCAACAACACAAATTCTTTAGTTGGATTCAAGCTGTTCAATTATTTCGCGAGGGCACTTGCATACCTTAGGACATTAACAATGTTGCTGAATCCCTCAAGTGTTGAAACTTCACTTAAACCACTATATATTTTGTGTATGATCTTTGGATTAGCACCAATTCCTTGGAATAGTGTTATTAATTACCGACGAGTACAGTGGCGATATGTGTTCTCTGTTATTGTGCTGGTGATCGTCTTGGCGTCATATTCCACATTCATGTTTTACAGAACAATGGATTATTCAATAGACAGCTCCATTGTGCAGAATGATTTATTAGAACTGAGCGTGATAACATTTGCTGCCATTTCGTCTGTGCTTGTGTTCAGCACGAGAAGGAGGAACGATGTTAGAAAGATAGTCCACTCGATTTCCCACGCCGACAAGTTCCTGGTAACCTCATCCTCTCAGACGAGGACGAAGCGGCAATGTGCTAGTAAGATAGTAGTGTGTTACACGATATTGACAGCACTCTGTGTTCTGGACTGGTGTGCGTGGGTTCAAGGCCCGTTTGCCCTCAGGACCACTCTGCCAGTAGTGGCAATATTTCCGATGTTTTTCGTAAACCTCGCGGTGTATCTTCAGTTCCATGAATTGGTAGTAACATTGAAGCAGAGGTTCACATTGTTAAATGGAGTCATGGAAATATGCTGTGGGACTGAATGCACATTTTGGGAGAATGATGATCGCAATTGCTGCATGAAACATCAACGCAACGTTGCCCGAGCAAAAAGCGTGATACAACTGTTTGCTGAAAGCATATCAAATGTCACATTTTTGTCCCATCGTTGTGGAAAATTTCAAAGTTGCTGGAATGAACCTTCCATTCACGCCGTGAACAAAAAAGTCGTGTATAAGCTCCGTATAATACAATCAGAACTGATTCATATTGGAGATTTTATGAACGAAACATTTGGCTCACGGATGTTAGTAGAAATCGCAGCCTCATTAGTCAGCGTTGTAATTTGTCTCTACGTAGCTCTGTCCGTGAAAGGAAACACACCACAGCTATACGGAACCTATGGGCTTGTGATTACTATATTATGCATGGGTGCCAATACATTGTATCAACTAGTGCTGCTCTTTCTGACCACCAGTTGCTGTGAGAGCGCCACCAGTGAGGCGACGCGAACAGCGCAGCTAGTTAACAAGTTACTCTTGGTTGAAACACCAGAGCACGATGCTATCGAAGAACTCAAGTTATTTTCACTCCAGTTGGTGCACTCCAAACTGAAATTTACAGCGTGTGGCTTCTTTGATATAAATTTGAGCTTGTTTTTCACTATTATTGGCACACTGGTGACTTACCTCACAATACTCTTGCAGGTCAATCCTTCTCCTTTCACGCGTGGTTTATGGTCCCAAGATTAATGGACCATGCACCATCTTCTTTTACCTAATGGCCTCCGTGCATTACGAAAATTTATTTGCATTATAGGTTCAACTGATATAACACATATTATTTCGTCTCTGTATCAACTTTCCTGAAAATTATTAACAATTAAAATCCAGTAGTTTCCGCGTTTGTGCCAAGAGACAAGATATAGGCAAAAATACAACAAAAACAACTAGTTGAATCCCGACAAAACATGACGGTCAATGCTAAAATATTTACTGAATAATTCTTTAGAAATGGTATATTGGCTTTCACGGCCGGTGAATTAAAACTCAGCAATTCTGCTAGGTTTGTGCCGTGTCTTGTGTGGGGTTTCGCCTAGGACACCAAGCTAGGCTCATCGGCGGGCTCTTGGTGTCCCCGCCCGGACCCCCACAGGAGTGACGAACTGCGCGCCACCTCCCTTTATAGAAGGTGCAACTGCACCACTTGACTACGAGAACTAAAAGCTCAAGCAGCCTTAACCTCCCTATGAAGGCTTCCAAAAAGATGGTATATTGGCTTTCACGGCCGGTGAATTAAAACTCAGCAATTCTTCTAGGTTTGTGCCGTGTCTTGTGTGGGGTTTCGCCTAGGACACCAAGCTAGGCTCATCGGCGGGCTCTTGGTGTCCCCGCCCGGACCCCCACAGGAGTGACGAACTGCGCGCCACCTCCCTTTATATAAGGTGCAACTGCACCACTTGACTACGAGAACTAAAAGCTCAAGCAGCCTTAACCTCCCTATGAAGGCTTCCAAAAAGATGGTATATTGGCTTTCACGGCCGGTGAATTAAAACTCAGCAATTCTTCTAGGTTTGTGCTCTCAAAGAAACCTAGAAGAATTGCTGAGTTTTAATTCACCGGCCGTGAAAGCCAATATACCATCTTTTTGGAAGCCTTCATAGGGAGGTTAAGGCTGCTTGAGCTTTTAGTTCTCGTAGTCAAGTGGTGCAGTTGCACCTTATATAAAGGGAGGTGGCGCGCAGTTCGTCACTCCTGTGGGGGTCCGGGCGGGGACACCAAGAGCCCGCCGATGAGCCTAGCTTGGTGTTCTAGGCGAAACCCCACACAAGACACGGCACAAACCTAGAAGAATTGCTGAGTTTTAATTCACCGGCCGTGAAAGCCAATATACCATCTTTTTGGAAGCCTTCATAGGGAGGTTAAGGCTGCTTGTGCTTTTAGTTCTCGTAGTCAAGTGGTGCAGTTGCACCTTATATAAAGGGAGGTGGCGCGCAGTTCGTCACTCCTGTGGGGGTCCGGGCGGGGACACCAAGAGCCCGCCGATGAGCCTAGCTTGGTGTCCTAGGCGAAACCCCACACAAGACACGGCACAAACCTAGAAGAATTGCTGAGTTTTAATTCTTTAGAAAGTTTAGACGATTAACTTTTGGCACTATTGCAACTTTAAGGGCGTCGAAAGATCGCACTCTCGACATTGCAACATACTGCTGGCCATGACTGAAAACATGATGAGACAAATTGAGACCTATACGTTCCAGAGTTTCCCGTTGAGATTTAATGTTTGTGATAAAGTATGTCTAACGAATTGGAAACTGGCGCCTCTTAAAGGAAAATGAAAGTGTTTTTTCGGATGGTGATACATCATGTGGAAGGATTAGACCTCTCTGCCTAATGTTAGCTCCACTTGTTATTTCCAACTTCAGGCAATTTCGATAGATGTTTCTCACAATTAATCTGGTTCCATATGAGTCGTTGGGAAACATTCTGATTTCGAAATCACTTAATTCTGTAGGAAACTAAAGTAGCTAGCTTTCATCTTCAGTATTTATTATGTTAAAGCTGGTATATATTTTGGAACTACTGGGTATAAGTTGAAATACATTAAAATTAAAATTATTCACATTACAGTGTTCATTATCGGTTTAAGAATGCAAATTTCCGAGAAATGTATTATATCCTTCACTGAAGTGAATGTTTCACCGTTATCCTCAGTCACGATATAATCATGCGTTGAAAGTCTGGCTGGTAATTCAATAACATTTGATTCCTCACCATCCACAGTCGCCGTTAACTAGTAGCAAAAAATCAGAAAATTCCATTTCATCTGGTTTTGAATAGGTGTTTTTATGTAAGTGGAGTATTTTGGAGAAGGCCCGGAGGGAAGAGTATTTGATACAATTGAGGAGCCCGCCGCAAGAAACAGACAGCTCCAAGATATAAAATTGTTAAGGAGACACAAAATACTGAATAAAGTAACTATATGTCGATAAAGTAAGGGTACACTAGCTAGGAGCAATAATAGCAAACTTATTGAAGTGGAAAAGATGTGGGTTGTGTTACTGGACTCCTCTCAGTTTATTCACACAACCGCTGGAGCTGTTTCGCTTCATGCCTCAGTAAACTATGTTTACTACGGAGAGAGCAATAACCAGCACCATTTACCTGAGTTATCACTGCAACATATTTCATTTTATGTTCAACGATGTCGATATGCAAATATTATGTTAGAAAACTGTATCATAATGGGGGTCATGAAAGTACTACTTTTCATTATACACAGCTTTTCCAACCACACAGAGCTCAATAATTTCATTCATAGACCAATTAGGTAAGGATAGCTTCTGATAAGCACCCAAAATCCAACATGTCGGACATGAATTACAAGATTTGAAAGTTGAGAATGTAGCCTATGTGCTCTTGCAAAATATTGTTTAAAATATAAAGTGTGCCTTTCCAGTAGCAAGAATTTGCTTGATTTGCAGACCTGACTTGATTAGCTTCTGAGAAGTATATCATATACAACTGGCCATAAGAACCGTCGTTTATATGTTTGTAATAAGGAAGAAATGCGATGTTGTGCAATTCCAGGGAATGTAAAAGAATATGGAACGTATTAATGTGACACAGTAACATTGCCACCAAATGAAACGAGGGAGATATAGCATTGTCGTGCTGCCGAATATTCTCTCTGAAATTCCTTGAGATATAATCTCAAGTGAAAAATTGTTTTAGCTTGTTTCAAGCCGGCATATTAATTTTACCACCGGGTGAGTTAGCCGTGGTGGTTACGGCATGACTGCTGGCAGTCGCTCACATCCGGGAGGCGAGGAGGTTCGAATCCCCCCGCCGGCAACCTTGAAGATGGTCTTCTGTGGTTTCCCATCTTCCTTCCAGGAAAATGCCGGGGTTGGTCCCTAACTGTAGGCCACAGCCGCTACCTTCCAACTCCTCGTCCTTACACTCCAACTTCCCTCCTTCCCTCCCCACTGGTACTTGTAGCTCACCCATTGGGTGTCCGTCTCGAAGCAGCTACAAAAACTGGCGAGCCGAACATGTCCTCGGACACTCCCGGCACTAAAAGCCATACGCAAAAATAATAACAAGAAGTTCCGTGAAGAACTATACAGCCTACTTTTCATGCCAATGATTATTCTACAGAATATGAACCTATCTGGAATAATGACGAAATTAAGTTGCTAATATCGAAATTTCCAATTAGTTCGAAATACTGTATACCTGGCATAATGTATCCTAATAGAGCACTACAGTTGGCAGCCCTGATGACTGAATATATTCTTAGTTCCATCTCTTAAGGTACAAAATACAAAATTTGGTTGAAGTCCAATGAATATCATGGACGTTACATGCAGTTAAACATTGGATCTAACAGCGCGCGTAAAATCATGTTGGCAACAATGTCATGCATGTATTGGTCAGAAATAATCTGAAATAATATGATCAATTGTTGTGCCAATTTTGAATGAAATCTATTAGTTAGTATAGAAGTTACATGCATTTTAAAATTGGACCTATCAGCAGGCTTAGAATCATGTTGGCAGCACTGACGTATATTAGTTACTCCAAATTCGTCTAGAATGCCAGGTACTATACGTGTGCAAAGTTTAGAGCTATTGGCTTGCATACTTTCTGATATATTGATATTAGGGTAACAAAAATAGGGACAGCACATATTAACAGTTGGCTGCCCTGGTTGCTCCTTAGAATACGCATAGTCATATCTGTTATGGTACACATAGCACATACGAAATTTGGATGAAATCCAAATGATAGTATGGAAGTTACATGTATTTAAAGTTTACCTGTCAGCAGGCTTAGAATCATTTTGGTAGCAGTGACGTTTATAAATTACTCCAAATTAATATTGAATGTCAGGTACTATACGTGTGCATAGTTTAAAGCTGTCGGCTTGCATACTTTGTGATATATTGGTATTTGGATAAAATAAATTAGGAGCATTTATTAACAGTTGGCAGCCCTGTAAGGTCTTAAGAATACGCTCAGTCATATCTGGTTATGTACACATACAACATACGAAATTTGGTTGAATTCGAATTGATAGTGTAGAAGTTATATGCATTTAAAAATTGGACCTATCAGGAGGCTTATAATCATTTTGGCAACACTGCCATGTTTGGCCTCCTGGAAATTAAACTGAAATATTATCATCTGTACGTGTGCCAATTTTGAAATAGCTCCCATTCATACTTTCCAAGATATCCAACATGGAGCTCAAATTTCAATTGCGATTTTGTAGCAGTTGGTAGCACTGACATTATTTTCAAATATGGCCGTGAGATATTCAGGTATAGATCTTTACGCCTACCAAATTTTGTTTCGATTGCTGCAGCCGTTTAGGAGTTGATAGGGGGGGGGGGGGACACACACACAGCCAGACAGACAGACAGAAGGACAGACAGACAGACAGACAGACAGACAGACAGACACACATTTGCCCGATCTCATAAGTCTACTTTTTCCTCATTTTTGCAAAATGTGAAAAGTAGGCTAAAAATCAATTTTACCATTACAATAGCCCAAGCAATCAAGCGTAGATTTCTCGCAAGAGAAATACAATCCAGACAATGATTACAATCGTTCGTCAATGACCCTACACTGTACGGTACACTATCTGGAATTGTTTCCGAAATAGCATATTAATATTGGATTTTAAATGTGGCTACGTATTATCTGCGATTTGTCACTTTTTTGCAGTTATTTGTAATTGACATAGTAGTTTTCGTCGAACGGGTTTATTTATAGTAGCATTTCTCCCCAAATTAATGTCGTATTCGATAACACTATAGTGTCGTGCATCAACGGAGAAGCTAAATATTAAATGGCAAATAGACTTAATACTTCCATTGCCAAGATCATCAGCGTGGTTCGACTCATCGTTATGTAACAAAATTCACTTACACAATGAAGTTAAACATGACCAATGTATTCACCGTCCAGAGACGGTTGCTGAGGAGAATGCGTAGAGACTGATCGCCAATAATAATATCCGTATAATCCCTGACAGCAACAATTCTTGCAATAGTTAGTAACCTGGCTCACGATAACGTTCTTAATTTTGATATAAACAATACGAAACTGCTCTAAATAAGCGATTTCCATCACCTGTTATAGGTACAATCCTTTGGGTTTCCACGACAGCAAATTATGCAGGGCAGAGTAGAATCACTTCGCCAACTACTGGAATGAGCATAAGTAGATATAATAGGCCGAAGCTGGCGCAGGGGCTAATGTGCAAGATGGCCGCCGCGCGTAACTCTCTTATGTTATTTTTATGGGAGGGAGAGTCATAGCTGGCGCAGTGTCAAATGTGCAAGATGGCCGCCACGCCCTGAGACCGTGGATGACGTCACAGAGAGACGTTGACAGTGTTACGTTGCTAACTGGAATATTTATTATTATTATTATTATTATTATTATTATTATTATTATTATTATTATTATTATTTTCATTATTATTAGGTAATTATTGATTGATTATGTACAATCAAGACCAGCCTTATATTGTCCCCCTCGTGGTGTAGCGGCTAGCATTCTTGGCTGTTATTGCAGAGACCCGAGTTCGATTCCTGGCACTGCCAAGAAAATTAATTTTAGGTTTCAGAACTGGAACGGGGTACACTCAGCCTTGTCAGACAAAACTGACAGGCGCTGGGTTTGATTCCTAACTCAGCCATTTTGGAAGTGTTTTTTTATGGTTTCACACTTTACTCCAGGCAAATGCTGAGATATATCTTAACTGAAGGCCTTGACTGCCTCCTTCCCAGGCCTTATCTGAATTACAAATACACACACTAATACAACCATCACAATAACACAGGTTATCAGACAACTTTTACGTACACCCCAAGTTCACAGGGCTACATGACGACGATGTCACTAACCCCCATCAAATGAAACAACAACAACTACTTGTCCACCTTGAGGTGTAGTGGTTAGCATTCTTGGCTGTCACCGTTTAGGCCTCGATTTCCTTCCTGGCTCTGCTAAGAAATTTAATTTCTGGTTTGAGGGCTGGAATGGGGGTACACTCAGCCTTGTGAGGCAAAAGTGTGAAAAAGCGGGTTTGATTCCTACCTTAACCATTCTGGAAGTGTTTCTTTTTTTTTGTGTGTGATTTCCCACTTTTGCTCTAGGAAAATGCTGTGATTGTTCTTAACTTAAGGCCACGGCCACCTCCTTTCCAATCCTCACCTGAATTATAAATACACACTAATACAGCCATTACAACAGCGCAGGTTAGCAGACAATATTCAGCACTTACCAAAGTACACGGGGCTAAATGACCATGATGTCCAAGTCTCTCAAATGAAACAAAAGAAAAACAAACAGCTTCCTACCCAAATCCTTCCTCGTTTAAAAGTACTCACACACAAACATCACAGTGACACAGGTTGTCAGGCAACTTGTACACACATCTAAGTACACAGGGGCGATGATAATACTGTAAACTATAACATAAGAGCACCAACAACAATAAGGTTGAGAATTCTAAGGGATACCTGAGCTGTTTTATTTTCGTAGACTTTGAAATGTATACTTTAAATCAGGTAATTTCAATGCATTGCATACGCATTTTTGAATAGTTCAAGAGTGTACAATCAATAATAAAAAGATTTACAGTTTTTCTGACTGTTTTCAGAAACTTAGTAACACAGTAGCCTGCAGGTAAGACTCATACAAATAAAGCCTATCTACCACTGCTTTCAAAACTATTATTAAGACTATTGAATAAACATTTGAAATAATTTTAGTGTGTTGCAAAACATTTCTACTGTATTAAGTCTCAAAACGTATAAAGTAAATATTAGAAAACTATCATCAATTCTAATAATTTACGCACCTCTTTAAACATAGTATAGTGTGTTCAGTAACCATACAATATTTGAGGTTGACAGTAGGGTTATAATCCTACCACTGCATTCAGTAGGTGTCCATTAAATATAATGAGGCTGGAGACATCGTACCAGACCATAACATTGCTTTTATTGCTTGACAGAGTAATGACCATTGGCATGTGTAGCTATACCATCAGAATCAATTACTCTTTTATCATCACGAGTACACAAATAAAAGATGCTAGTACGTTCTCTCTATATATGGAACCAAGAGAAGAGATAGGTTGGTAGGACACATAGTAAGACATCTAGGAATAGCAAGCTTAGTTATGGAAGGAAGGGTCGAGGACAAGAACTGAAGGGGCAGACCAAGGTTAGAATATGTTAAACAGATTGCCTTGAATGTATGTTGTGGTAGCTATGTAGAGATGAAACTATTAGCTCAGGACAGTGAGGCCAAGTGCACACACTCTTACAACCATCACAATAGCACAGGTTATTAAGGTGTTTTAGCATATTCTAACAGAACACAAGAGATAGGTTGGTAGAACACATACTAAGACACCCATGAATATCAAGCTTAGTTATGGAAGGAAGTGTTGAGCACAAGAACTGTAGGGGTTGACCAAGGTTAGAATATGTTAAACTGATTGCATCGGATGTAGGTGTGGTAGCTATGTAGAGGTGAAACGATTAGCTCAGGACAGGGGAGGCTTGGAGGCTACATTAGACCAGTCAAAGACTGCATTGGTATTACTTACCTGTACAGATTTTCTGTTATGTGTCGATCTCTCTTGGTCAACTCTTGTTCTTTTTAACCTGATGGTATTAGGGTATCTGAGGCCTAGGATATCAACTCTATGACAGCATTTTAGCCTTTTAACCCAATATAATATAACGGTAGATGTTAGTTAACCAGCACTGGCAACATGCACACCCAAATATACAGGGCAAATAGCTAAGTACTATACACACAACTGATGCACACTATACTATACTGGGCTAATGACTGAGATGATTTTTCAAAACCACAACACACATACATGCAATAACGCGTGATTGATGATTGAATTTTGTTACAAGTTCAAAGAATTCACTTGCGAGCGAACACTGTATGAGTTGAAAGGAGACTGCTCTTTCTAGCGTGCTGTGAGAGCTACAGTAGAAAGATGCAAGTTCGCAGATATTTGATAGCCTACACTACATTGTGTGTTATCACTGAGGCAGAAGGCTTGGTTCTTGGCTGCTGGAGGTACTTTTATATGCATTTTGATGTCAGAATTCAACCTTGGTTGTCTTAAAAAATTGTTTTTGTGGTTTCCCACTTCTGCTCCAGGCAAAGGTCAGAATGGTTCCTAAATTAAGGCCATGGCCGCCTCCTTCCCAATCCTTACCTGAATAACTAATGCATACACTCTTACAGACACCACAATAACACAGATTATCGCATACATTTTACATACACCCAAGTAAAAGGGTATAAAAGACCACGATGTCTAAGCCCTTCAAACAACAACAGCAACAACAACGTAAAATAAGACCGTAGGAGATAGACTTTCAGAAGAGTAAACCTTGTTCTGTAGTGGCTAGCATTCTTGGTTGTCACCGTGGAGGCCTGAATTTTGATTTTCGGCTTTGCCAAGGAATTTAATTCTGGTCTGAGAGCTGGAACGGGGTACACTCAGCTTCGTGAGGCAAAACTGAGAAGAAGTGGGTTTGATTCCTACCTCAGACATCCTGGAAGGGGTTTTCCATGGTTTTCCGCTTGTACTTCAGGTGAATACAGGGATGAATCCTAATTTAAGTGTACACCTGCATCCTTCCCAGTACGCATTTAATTACAAATACACACACTACTGCAGTTATCACAATAACACAAATCCTATACACCACGATGTCTAAACCCCTCAAATGAAATGCATATGTACTTCGAATTGGCAGGTGAAAACCTAAAGGAAGTAGGATACTTTTTTCTAGCTAGGAAACAAAATAACTAGTGATGGACGAAGCAAAGAGGATAGATTATGAATTGCAGCCAATGGCCATAGCTGGGCATTTTGGATTCAACAACCTAGGGCTCCCAACAAGTTCAATTTCAAGTAGGTGCAACTATGGTTACCAAATGTCACTAACTCTTAGTGGCCAAAGTTGGAACTTGATAGAGCGTTCCGACAAAAATATAACTTACAAATTTTGCTACACCCTACCGATTGCAGTGGTAGGTTCTTTTACGTGGAAACAAATGTATGACATGAAGCCACCGGCCTGACTTTTCCTCTGAAGGAAGGCGTACTGAAGGATTTAACGCTCTTAAAAATCCGACGACTTGACTGGGTTTGAACCTGCGATCTTGTGCATAGCAGTTCAGCATGCTACTGACTAAGCCACTGAAGCTGAAGAGGATATGAAACGTAGATTGGTTCAGGCAAGGAAAGCATTTCTACAGAAAAGAAATCTGTTGACATTCAATATAGATTTAGGAATTAGGAAATCAGTATTTAAAGCCTTTGTCTGGAGTGTGGCTCTCTATGGAAGTGAAACTTAAACTATTGTTGTAGCAGAAAAGAGGAGAATAGGAGCATTTGAAATGTGGTGTTACAGGGGAAGTGATGAACATCGGATAGATAGAGTAACAAGTGAAGAGGTATTAAGCAGAGTGGGAGAGGAGAGATGTTTCTGGCGACTGCTAATGAAGAGAAGGGATAGATAGCTTGGTAGGACACATACTAAGACACCCAGGATTAGCAAGCTTAGTTATGAAATAAAGGGTTAAAGACAAGAACTGTAGGGGTAGACCACGGTAAGAATATTTTAAACAGATTGCCTTGAATGTACTGTAGGTTGTGTAGCTATGTAGATATAGAACTATTAGCTCAGGACAGAGATAGATAAACAATTGTTTTAAACCAGACAAAAAAAGAGAAAAAATAAGAACACAACAAAAATTGCAAACTCAGTAAAAATACATCATTAGTTTACCTTTTATTATCTCCAACAGTCACTCACTGGTCAAATCGCTTGGAATATCACTCTTCCACATAGTCCTTGCAATTTAGCAAAAAAAATATAATTAATTTATCAAAATCCTCGTAAAACGTATACAATTTACAACTCGCACACTCAAGCACACGGGGCTGATGACCGAAAATGCGATAAAAATACACTCTGGTTAATAATATTGTAATGTTCGCTAGCAACTAGCTCCACTGACCAGCCAGACTGAGAGAGCTGTGTCAGTTGAAATGTTACGCGGTATGATGAGGCCACACACTGCTCTTGTAGGAGCCAACTGCATTATGCAAATATTTCAATTACTTTGAATGTAATAACTTATTCATTTTCTTGTCGTTTGCTGTATTGTTGCAAAAAGTCTGGTTTTGACTTCCAACTGTGAGGACTAAAACAGAGCACTGTAAGAAATAGGGAGCATGATGGCGTAGTGGTTAAGCAGTTTTACTTTTACTGTGATGACCAGGGTTCGATCCCCGACTCTGCTAAGAAATGTAATTCTGGCATGAGGACTGAAACAAGATACATTTAGTTTAAAGGCAAAACCGGGAAGATGTTGATTTGATCCTTACCACCACCATTTCAAAAGAGGTATTGTATAATTTCTACTTTTTACGCCAAGACAATGCTGGGATGGTATCTAACTTAAGACAATATTTGTTTTCTTTTTACATTTTTGCCTAGATTTATTTATTTTTTTATCCAAACTTAAGATAGCCCCACAGGCGTTTACTAGAAAGACCTGCACGCAGCCTCTTAGGAGGTTACATGACAACACTTTTTGTTTTGTTTTTGCTGTAAGGAAGAGCATTCAGTCATAGAAACCATACACCATATTACATACTAGCAATCCGCCTCAGCGTTTGTCTGGGAACAGTTATTTTAGTAATTGAATGGTGATTGTTGGAAGAAATGAAAATGTAAAATCGCTTAACTTATAGTGGGCGATGTATAAAAGATAGAGATATGCTCTAGCGGACTTTTATTGTAGAACTTTTCATGCTGAACAATTCTTACACTTATAGTGTGTATATATTTTTAACTGTTTGCTCAGCGTAAGCTTAAAAAGCTAACGGACGCCAGGCTTTTTGACTTTTTTTACTGAAATCTTTACTGCTTGGCTTTCTTTGATGACAAATAAATAATTTTCAACAGAAACCTTGCTTGAGATATCCTTTCCAGAATGGTGAAAACCTAATCAAAATCCATTCAGTGGTTCTCCAGATTACTTGTAGCATTCAAGAATCGGGGGACTTTGTTTTATACTAAGTAGAGATTACACCCCAAACCCGGTTGACAACCACCTTACAGTGGTGCACTAAACATGATGATGTAACACACTTAAGTACATGAGGGTAATAGCTATGATATCTAAATATCATGACGGTTATAACGACTTTGATATTGCAAAACCCTATAATATGATTTATACACACTCAAATACACGGGGCTAATAATTGAGATGTCTCTAAACCTTGACACAATAGTTTAACATGAAGCTATTGGGCCTCATGTTATATATTTATGACATGTAAAAGAACCTACCACTACAATTGGTAGTGTGTAATCAAATTCGTCAGTTATATTTGATTGGTTACAAATACTTTTTGCCATTGATACTTTCGTATTAACTGTGAAACATAAACTAATTTTTAGTAAAGTTAACACGGTGAAAATGAAAATCCACAGCCTGCTTCCAGTCTCCGACCGGGTCAGGAATGGAATGAATGAAGCCCCCATCTAGCGGCGAGGATATGGACTGTGCCGGCTGCCGAGGCCTGACGCACTCCTCTGGGGCAATGATTAAATGAATGACAGATGAAATCAAATGATAGTGGAGAGTGTTGCTGGAATGAAATTTTGACAGGGAAAACCGGAGTACCCGGAGAAAAACCTGTCTGCCTCCGTTTTGTCCAGCACAGATCTCACATGGAGTGACCGGGATTTGAACCATGGACCCAGCGGTGAGAGGCCGGCGTGCTGCCGCCTAAGCCACGGAGGCTTCAGTAAAGTTAACACGGTAATAAGAATAATAGTTTAAAGTGGAATGAAATATGGGAGAAAAAAAAAAAAGAATCAAACCCAAGTGGTATACAGCCTTTTCTTTCTATAAAATGCTCTGTTTTAGCTGTTACAGCTGGTAATCCAGTTAAGAACTCAAGTGCAGCAACCTATCAACGTTTGCAACGTGTTGATGTACCTATAAATCTTTTGGATCATGTTTGCAAAGAACAAGACATTTCTTATTACCATAGTGAACCTTAATTAAGGCGTGTTGCTAATAAAGTATTAATTTAAGAGCTAAACAACGTTTGACAGCCTGTGATGCGTTGGTAGGGAAATGTTGGCTTCTCTGATTTTGATTAGTGGTATAAAAGGAAAGTTAATGAAGAATATACATGGACATTTTAAAAAAAGATACACATAAAATATTTTTATTACCGGTAATTACATTTTTACATTAGGTACACACACAGAATACAGCTTTTTTTGTTTATGATTGTTTATTATAGTTTTTAAACATATCACTTGACGTTGACCCATTACACAATAATACCAGCATTACGAAGTTCATTTTCTATATTTAATAGCTCTTTCTCATAACCAACATGACCAACCTGTTTACAGGCATGCAAGAGCTGTAGACGTTCGACTAATATATTAGGATCGTTCCATTTGCTATTTTTTATGAATGGTTTCAGAATCTCGGGAAGCAGTTCATCATTATCACCATCATTATGATTATCATCCTCATTATTATAATCATTTTCATAATGATGATCATTATCATCGTTATCATTACCATGATAATTTCCACCTGTGTCCACAGTCTGTTCAATGGTTTGAGTTGCCTTTGATAGTGTTGAAAGCTTCTTTTTAGATGTGCTAGAATGCTTTAACATTGTTATGTTATTATTACCACTATTACCTTTCCCCACTAACTTTTTGATGGGGTATATTGTCTCTGATAGGGTTGAGGGCTTTTGAGATGTGGGTGCATGTCTGAACATGGGTTTCACAGGAGGTGTTAAAGGTTTCTCATTAAACAACTCGCTAACAGCATGAGGGCGTTGTAGTGTATTAAACTTGAGGTTAATATTATCTTGAGCAGCACTATCTTTCTCTTGGACTTGGTTTCTTGCTTTGGTTTGGGTTTTCCTAACATTTAGACTAGCGTGATTATTAAGTTTACATTCATGATTGTTTGAAGAAAGTACGTCCAATTCTTTTGTTTTAAGCATTCCTCGACACTGTTTCGATCGTTGCTTTGAACAGCGCCAAATAACAGTTCCATTTTTATTGCTTCGTTTCACAATATATGAATATCCTTTATAGTATGCATAAGGCTTACCATACCTAGTCACTGATACTTCCATATCAACTGTCAAGCACAAACTAATCTCTAGTAAAGACAACTTGGTAATAACAACAATAGTTTAATGTGGGAGCATATATACATGCAAAAAGTGGGAGCAAAGGTGGGGGGTAAAAAGTGGGAGCAAAAGTGGTAGCAAATGTAGGAGAAAAAAATAACTGTGAGCAAAAAGTGGGAGCAAATATGGGATCAAATGTGGGAGCAAAGCAAATATAAAAAGTGGGAGCAAATATGCTAACAAATATGTCAACAAATATACCAGCAAAAGTAAATACACAAGTCAAGATAGATTAAAGTGCAAAGAAAATATGGAAGCAAATATGAGAGCAAAAATGGTGTTTTTCTAAAACAACTAGACATAACAAACTTAGTCATAAGCTAACCTAACCAAACCTAACCTCACCTAACCTAACCTCACCTCACCTAACTTCACCTAACCTAACCTAACCTAACTTCACCTAACCTAACTTGACTGAACTTTACCTAACCTAACCCATCATAACTTCACCTAACCTAACTTTACCTAATCTAACTTCACCTAACCTAATTTTCAACTCTCAGATCAAAATTAAATTCTAGGCATAGTTGAGTTGGAACCCAAGACTTCAGGGATAACACACAAGTATACTAGCCACTACACCGCAAAATGGGCCAATTATCATGCAACACAACATAAAGTAAAAGTTTGCTGTAGTGTAACTCATTGGCTGTCAACCATAGTTTGGGAAATTCAAACCCAAGACCTCAGGACTTTTGTTTTGAACATTATCAGAAATATTATTCCATTTACATTTTGCTGCTGCTTATAGTTATAAGAGTTGGCATTAATATGGGAAGCAAAAAAAAGTGGGAGCAAATGTGGGAGCCAATATGGGAGCAAATATGGGAGCCAATATGGGGGCAAAAGTGGGAGCAAATATGGGAGCAAATGTGGGAGCCAATATGGGAGCAAATGTGTGAGCTAATCATCTCACCTCGGATATCGCCAGTGAGTACTCATATCCACCGCTAGGTAGCGGAAACATACTTTGTGTGTTGTATGTAACTATCTTACAAAGTTTGACTGCATGCAAAACGTCCTTGTATAAGCTGTGCATATAATTTTCATATACAATTAAGACTAAGTGTTCAGAACTAACATGTATAGCCTTGTCTAGGGTATATAGAGGATCCTTAGCATGAAAGATTGACTAACCCAGGAGTGTAAAGCCTTGCCATATGCAGTAAGCATCTGTTGGCAGAAATGGTTCCTAATAATAACGGACTTAATGAATATGAAACGTGTTTTGAGTGTCGTCTTAAATCCTATTTTATACGTTGTGATACGTGTAAGGATTTAAGACGACACACAAAAGACAAGACCCAAAAGACGTTTGTGTCGTCTTAAATCCTTACACGTATCACATCGTATAAAATAGGATTTAAGACGACACTCAAAACACGTTTCATATTCATTAAGTCCGTTATTATTAGGAACCATTTCTGCCAACAGATGCTTACTGCATATGGCAAGGCTTTACACTCCTGGGTTAGTCAATCGTTCATGCTAAGGATCCTCTATATACCCTAGACAAGGCTATACATGTTAGTTCTGAACACTTAGTCTTAATTGTATATGAAAATTATATGCACAGCTTATACAAGGACGTTTTGCATGCAGTCAAACTTTGTAAGATAGTTACATACAACACACAAAGTATGTTTCCGCTACCTAGCGGTGGATATGAGTACTCACTGGCGATATCCGAGGTGAGATGATTAGCTCACACATTTGCTCCCATATTGGCTCCCACATTTGCTCCCATATTTGCTCCCACTTTTGCCCCCATATTGGCTCCCATATTTGCTCCCATATTGGCTCCCACATTTGCTCCCACTTTTTTTTGCTTCCCATATTAATGCCAACTCTTATAACTATAAGCAGCAGCAAAATGTAAATGGAATAGTATTTCTGATAATGTTCAAAACAAAAGTCCTGAGGTCTTGGGTTTGAATTTCCCAAACTATGGTTGACAGCCAATGAGTTACACTACAGCAAACTTTTACTTTATGTTGTGTTGCATGATAATTGGCCCATTTTGCGGTGTAGTGGCTAGTATACTTGTGTGTTATCCCTGAAGTCTTGGGTTCCAACTCAACTATGCCTAGAATTTAATTTTGATCTGAGAGTTGAAAATTAGGTTAGGTGAAGTTAGATTAGGTAAAGTTAGGTTAGGTGAAGTTATGATGGGTTAGGTTAGGTAAAGTTCAGTCAAGTTAGGTTAGGTGAAGTTAGGTTAGGTTAGGTTAGGTGAAGTTAGGTGAGGTGAGGTTAGGTTAGGTGAGGTTAGGTTTGGTTAGGTTAGCTTATGACTAAGTTTGTTATGTCTAGTTGTTTTAGAAAAACACCATTTTTGCTCTCATATTTGCTTCCATATTTTCTTTGCACTTTAATCTATCTTGACTTGTGTATTTACTTTTGCTGGTATATTTGTTGACATATTTGTTAGCATATTTGCTCCCACTTTTTATATTTGCTTTGCTCCCACATTTGATCCCATATTTGCTCCCACTTTTTGCTCACAGTTATTTTTTTCTCCTACATTTGCTACCACTTTTGCTCCCACTTTTTACCCCCCACCTTTGCTCCCACTTTTTGCATGTATATATGCTCCCACATTAAACTATTGTTGTTATTACCAAGTTGTCTTTACTAGAGATTAGTTTGTGCTTGACAGTTGATATGGAAGTATCAGTGACTAGGTATGGTAAGCCTTATGCATACTATAAAGGATATTCATATATTGTGAAACGAAGCAATAAAAATGGAACTGTTATTTGGCGCTGTTCAAAGCAACGATCGAAACAGTGTCGAGGAATGCTTAAAACAAAAGAATTGGACGTACTTTCTTCAAACAATCATGAATGTAAACTTAATAATCACGCTAGTCTAAATGTTAGGAAAACCCAAACCAAAGCAAGAAACCAAGTCCAAGAGAAAGATAGTGCTGCTCAAGATAATATTAACCTCAAGTTTAATACACTACAACGCCCTCATGCTGTTAGCGAGTTGTTTAATGAGAAACCTTTAACACCTCCTGTGAAACCCATGTTCAGACATGCACCCACATCTCAAAAGCCCTCAACCCTATCAGAGACAATATACCCCATCAAAAAGTTAGTGGGGAAAGGTAATAGTGGTAATAATAACATAACAATGTTAAAGCATTCTAGCACATCTAAAAAGAAGCTTTCAACACTATCAAAGGCAACTCAAACCATTGAACAGACTGTGGACACAGGTGGAAATTATCATGGTAATGATAACGATGATAATGATCATCATTATGAAAATGATTATAATAATGAGGATGATAATCATAATGATGGTGATAATGATGAACTGCTTCCCGAGATTCTGAAACCATTCATAAAAAATAGCAAATGGAACGATCCTAATATATTAGTCGAACGTCTACAGCTCTTGCATGCCTGTAAACAGGTTGGTCATGTTGGTTATGAGAAAGAGCTATTAAATATAGAAAATGAACTTCGTAATGCTGGTATTATTGTGTAATGGGTCAACGTCAAGTGATATGTTTAAAAACTATAATAAACAATCATAAACAAAAAAAGCTGTATTCTGTGTGTGTACCTAATGTAAAAATGTAATTACCGGTAATAAAAATATTTTATGTGTATCTTTTTTTAAAATGTCCATGTATATTCTTCATTAACTTTCCTTTTATACCACTAATCAAAATCAGAGAAGCCAACATTTCCCTACCAACGCATCACAGGCTGTCAAACGTTGTTTAGCTCTTAAATTAATACTTTATTAGCAACACGCCTTAATTAAGGTTCACTATGGTAATAAGAAATGTCTTGTTCTTTGCAAACATGATCCAAAAGATTTATAGGTACATCAACACGTTGCAAACGTTGATAGGTTGCTGCACTTGAGTTCTTAACTGGATTACCAGCTGTAACAGCTAAAACAGAGCATTTTATAGAAAGAAAAGGCTGTATACCACTTGGGTTTGATTCTTTTTTTTTTTTCTCCCATATTTCATTCCACTTTAAACTATTATTCTTATTACCGTGTTAACTTTACTGAAGCCTCCGTGGCTTAGGCGGCAGCACGCCGGCCTCTCACCGCTGGGTCCATGGTTCAAATCCCGGTCACTCCATGTGAGATCTGTGCTGGACAAAACGGAGGCAGACAGGTTTTTCTCCGGGTACTCCGGTTTTCCCTGTCAAAATTTCATTCCAGCAACACTCTCCACTATCATTTGATTTCATCTGTCATTCATTTAATCATTGCCCCAGAGGAGTGCGTCAGGCCTCGGCAGCCGGCACAGTCCATATCCTCGCCGCTAGATGGGGGCTTCATTCATTCCATTCCTGACCCGGTCGGAGACTGGAAGCAGGCTGTGGATTTTCATTTTCACCGTGTTAACTTTACTAAAAATTAGTTTATGTTTCACAGTTAATACGAAAGTATCAATGGCAAAAAGTATTTGTAACCAATCAAATATAACTGACGAATTTGATTACACACTACCAATTGTAGTGGTAGGTTCTTTTACATGTCATAAATATATAACATGAGGCCCAATAGCTTCATGTTAAACTATTGTGTCAAGGTTTAGAGACATCTCAATTATTAGCCCCGTGTATTTGAGTGTGTATAAATCATATTATAGGGTTTTGCAATATCAAAGTCGTTATAACCGTCATGATATTTAGATATCATAGCTATTACCCTCATGTACTTAAGTGTGTTACATCATCATGTTTAGTGCACCACTGTAAGGTGGTTGTCAACCGGGTTTGGGGTGTAATCTCTACTTAGTATAAAACAAAGTCCCCCGATTCTTGAATGCTACAAGTAATCTGGAGAACCACTGAATGGATTTTGATTAGGTTTTCACCATTCTGGAAAGGATATCTCAAGCAAGGTTTCTGTTGAAAATTATTTATTTGTCATCAAAGAAAGCCAAGCAGTAAAGATTTCAGTAAAAAAAGTCAAAAAGCCTGGCGTCCGTTAGCTTTTTAAGCTTACGCTGAGCAAACAGTTAAAAATATATACACACTATAAGTGTAAGAATTGTTCAGCATGAAAAGTTCTACAATAAAAGTCCGCTAGAGCATATCTCTATCTTTTATACATCGCCCACTATAAGTTAAGCGATTTTACATTTTCATTTCTTCCAACAATCACCATTCAATTACTAAAATAACTGTTCCCAGACAAACGCTGAGGCGGATTGCTAGTATGTAATATGGTGTATGGTTTCTATGACTGAATGCTCTTCCTTACAGCAAAAACAAAACAAAAAGTGTTGTCATGTAACCTCCTAAGAGGCTGCGTGCAGGTCTTTCTAGTAAACGCCTGTGGGGCTATCTTAAGTTTGGATAAAAAAATAAATAAATCTAGGCAAAAATGTAAAAAGAAAACAAATATTGTCTTAAGTTAGATACCATCCCAGCATTGTCTTGGCGTAAAAAGTAGAAATTATACAATACCTCTTTTGAAATGGTGGTGGTAAGGATCAAATCAACATCTTCCCGGTTTTGCCTTTAAACTAAATGTATCTTGTTTCAGTCCTCATGCCAGAATTACATTTCTTAGCAGAGTCGGGGATCGAACCCTGGTCATCACAGTAAAAGTAAAACTGCTTAACCACTACGCCATCATGCTCCCTATTTCTTACAGTGCTCTGTTTTAGTCCTCACAGTTGGAAGTCAAAACCAGACTTTTTGCAACAATACAGCAAACGACAAGAAAATGAATAAGTTATTACATTCAAAGTAATTGAAATATTTGCATAATGCAGTTGGCTCCTACAAGAGCAGTGTGTGCCTCATCATACCGCGTAACATTTCAACTGACACAGCTCTCTCAGTCTGGCTGGTCAGTGGAGCTAGTTGCTAGCGAACATTACAATATTATTAACCAGAGTGTATTTTTATCGCATTTTCGGTCATCAGCCCCGTGTGCTTGAGTGTGCGAGTTGTAAATTGTATACGTTTTACGAGGATTTTGATAAATTAATTATATTTTTTTTGCTAAATTGCAAGGACTATGTGGAAGAGTGATATTCCAAGCGATTTGACCAGTGAGTGACTGTTGGAGATAATAAAAGGTAAACTAATGATGTATTTTTACTGAGTTTGCAATTTTTGTTGTGTTCTTATTTTTTCTCTTTTTTTGTCTGGTTTAAAACAATTGTTTATCTATCTCTGTCCTGAGCTAATAGTTCTATATCTACATAGCTACCACAACCTACAGTACATTCAAGGCAATCTGTTTAAAATATTCTTACCGTGGTCTACCCCTACAGTTCTTGTCTTTAACCCTTTATTTCATAACTAAGCTTGCTAATCCTGGGTGTCTTAGTATGTGTCCTACCAAGCTATCTATCCCTTCTCTTCATTAGCAGTCGCCAGAAACATCTCTCCTCTCCCACTCTGCTTAATACCTCTTCACTTGTTACTCTATCTATCCGATGTTCATCACTTCCCCTGTAACACCACATTTCAAATGCTCCTATTCTCCTCTTTTCTGCTACAACAATAGTTTAAGTTTCACTTCCATAGAGAGCCACACTCCAGACAAAGGCTTTAAATACTGATTTCCTAATTCCTAAATCTATATTGAATGTCAACAGATTTCTTTTCTGTAGAAATGCTTTCCTTGCCTGAACCAATCTACGTTTCATATCCTCTTCAGCTTCAGTGGCTTAGTCAGTAGCATGCTGAACTGCTATGCACAAGATCGCAGGTTCAAACCCAGTCAAGTCGTCGGATTTTTAAGAGCGTTAAATCCTTCAGTACGCCTTCCTTCAGAGGAAAAGTCAGGCCGGTGGCTTCATGTCATACATTTGTTTCCACGTAAAAGAACCTACCACTGCAATCGGTAGGGTGTAGCAAAATTTGTAAGTTATATTTTTGTCGGAACGCTCTATCAAGTTCCAACTTTGGCCACTAAGAGTTAGTGACATTTGGTAACCATAGTTGCACCTACTTGAAATTGAACTTGTTGGGAGCCCTAGGTTGTTGAATCCAAAATGCCCAGCTATGGCCATTGGCTGCAATTCATAATCTATCCTCTTTGCTTCGTCCATCACTAGTTATTTTGTTTCCTAGCTAGAAAAAAGTATCCTACTTCCTTTAGGTTTTCACCTGCCAATTCGAAGTACATATGCATTTCATTTGAGGGGTTTAGACATCGTGGTGTATAGGATTTGTGTTATTGTGATAACTGCAGTAGTGTGTGTATTTGTAATTAAATGCGTACTGGGAAGGATGCAGGTGTACACTTAAATTAGGATTCATCCCTGTATTCACCTGAAGTACAAGCGGAAAACCATGGAAAACCCCTTCCAGGATGTCTGAGGTAGGAATCAAACCCACTTCTTCTCAGTTTTGCCTCACGAAGCTGAGTGTACCCCGTTCCAGCTCTCAGACCAGAATTAAATTCCTTGGCAAAGCCGAAAATCAAAATTCAGGCCTCCACGGTGACAACCAAGAATGCTAGCCACTACAGAACAAGGTTTACTCTTCTGAAAGTCTATCTCCTACGGTCTTATTTTACGTTGTTGTTGCTGTTGTTGTTTGAAGGGCTTAGACATCGTGGTCTTTTATACCCTTTTACTTGGGTGTATGTAAAATGTATGCGATAATCTGTGTTATTGTGGTGTCTGTAAGAGTGTATGCATTAGTTATTCAGGTAAGGATTGGGAAGGAGGCGGCCATGGCCTTAATTTAGGAACCATTCTGACCTTTGCCTGGAGCAGAAGTGGGAAACCACAAAAACAATTTTTTAAGACAACCAAGGTTGAATTCTGACATCAAAATGCATATAAAAGTACCTCCAGCAGCCAAGAACCAAGCCTTCTGCCTCAGTGATAACACACAATGTAGTGTAGGCTATCAAATATCTGCGAACTTGCATCTTTCTACTGTAGCTCTCACAGCACGCTAGAAAGAGCAGTCTCCTTTCAACTCATACAGTGTTCGCTCGCAAGTGAATTCTTTGAACTTGTAACAAAATTCAATCATCAATCACGCGTTATTGCATGTATGTGTGTTGTGGTTTTGAAAAATCATCTCAGTCATTAGCCCAGTATAGTATAGTGTGCATCAGTTGTGTGTATAGTACTTAGCTATTTGCCCTGTATATTTGGGTGTGCATGTTGCCAGTGCTGGTTAACTAACATCTACCGTTATATTATATTGGGTTAAAAGGCTAAAATGCTGTCATAGAGTTGATATCCTAGGCCTCAGATACCCTAATACCATCAGGTTAAAAAGAACAAGAGTTGACCAAGAGAGATCGACACATAACAGAAAATCTGTACAGGTAAGTAATACCAATGCAGTCTTTGACTGGTCTAATGTAGCCTCCAAGCCTCCCCTGTCCTGAGCTAATCGTTTCACCTCTACATAGCTACCACACCTACATCCGATGCAATCAGTTTAACATATTCTAACCTTGGTCAACCCCTACAGTTCTTGTGCTCAACACTTCCTTCCATAACTAAGCTTGATATTCATGGGTGTCTTAGTATGTGTTCTACCAACCTATCTCTTGTGTTCTGTTAGAATATGCTAAAACACCTTAATAACCTGTGCTATTGTGATGGTTGTAAGAGTGTGTGCACTTGGCCTCACTGTCCTGAGCTAATAGTTTCATCTCTACATAGCTACCACAACATACATTCAAGGCAATCTGTTTAACATATTCTAACCTTGGTCTGCCCCTTCAGTTCTTGTCCTCGACCCTTCCTTCCATAACTAAGCTTGCTATTCCTAGATGTCTTACTATGTGTCCTACCAACCTATCTCTTCTCTTGGTTCCATATATAGAGAGAACGTACTAGCATCTTTTATTTGTGTACTCGTGATGATAAAAGAGTAATTGATTCTGATGGTATAGCTACACATGCCAATGGTCATTACTCTGTCAAGCAATAAAAGCAATGTTATGGTCTGGTACGATGTCTCCAGCCTCATTATATTTAATGGACACCTACTGAATGCAGTGGTAGGATTATAACCCTACTGTCAACCTCAAATATTGTATGGTTACTGAACACACTATACTATGTTTAAAGAGGTGCGTAAATTATTAGAATTGATGATAGTTTTCTAATATTTACTTTATACGTTTTGAGACTTAATACAGTAGAAATGTTTTGCAACACACTAAAATTATTTCAAATGTTTATTCAATAGTCTTAATAATAGTTTTGAAAGCAGTGGTAGATAGGCTTTATTTGTATGAGTCTTACCTGCAGGCTACTGTGTTACTAAGTTTCTGAAAACAGTCAGAAAAACTGTAAATCTTTTTATTATTGATTGTACACTCTTGAACTATTCAAAAATGCGTATGCAATGCATTGAAATTACCTGATTTAAAGTATACATTTCAAAGTCTACGAAAATAAAACAGCTCAGGTATCCCTTAGAATTCTCAACCTTATTGTTGTTGGTGCTCTTATGTTATAGTTTACAGTATTATCATCGCCCCTGTGTACTTAGATGTGTGTACAAGTTGCCTGACAACCTGTGTCACTGTGATGTTTGTGTGTGAGTACTTTTAAACGAGGAAGGATTTGGGTAGGAAGCTGTTTGTTTTTCTTTTGTTTCATTTGAGAGACTTGGACATCATGGTCATTTAGCCCCGTGTACTTTGGTAAGTGCTGAATATTGTCTGCTAACCTGCGCTGTTGTAATGGCTGTATTAGTGTGTATTTATAATTCAGGTGAGGATTGGAAAGGAGGTGGCCGTGGCCTTAAGTTAAGAACAATCACAGCATTTTCCTAGAGCAAAAGTGGGAAATCACACACAAAAAAAAAGAAACACTTCCAGAATGGTTAAGGTAGGAATCAAACCCGCTTTTTCACACTTTTGCCTCACAAGGCTGAGTGTACCCCCATTCCAGCCCTCAAACCAGAAATTAAATTTCTTAGCAGAGCCAGGAAGGAAATCGAGGCCTAAACGGTGACAGCCAAGAATGCTAACCACTACACCTCAAGGTGGACAAGTAGTTGTTGTTGTTTCATTTGATGGGGGTTAGTGACATCGTCGTCATGTAGCCCTGTGAACTTGGGGTGTACGTAAAAGTTGTCTGATAACCTGTGTTATTGTGATGGTTGTATTAGTGTGTGTATTTGTAATTCAGATAAGGCCTGGGAAGGAGGCAGTCAAGGCCTTCAGTTAAGATATATCTCAGCATTTGCCTGGAGTAAAGTGTGAAACCATAAAAAAAACACTTCCAAAATGGCTGAGTTAGGAATCAAACCCAGCGCCTGTCAGTTTTGTCTGACAAGGCTGAGTGTACCCCGTTCCAGTTCTGAAACCTAAAATTAATTTTCTTGGCAGTGCCAGGAATCGAACTCGGGTCTCTGCAATAACAGCCAAGAATGCTAGCCGCTACACCACGAGGGGGACAATATAAGGCTGGTCTTGATTGTACATAATCAATCAATAATTACCTAATAATAATGAAAATAATAATAATAATAATAATAATAATAATAATAATAATAATAATAATAATAAATATTCCAGTTAGCAACGTAACACTGTCAACGTCTCTCTGTGACGTCATCCACGGTCTCAGGGCGTGGCGGCCATCTTGCACATTTGACACTGCGCCAGCTATGACTCTCCCTCCCATAAAAATAACATAAGAGAGTTACGCGCGGCGGCCATCTTGCACATTAGCCCCTGCGCCAGCTTCGGCCTATTATATCTACTAGCATAGACTCACTTCGCCAGCCACCGTAATGGAGGCAGTTATAGAATTACAGTATATGTCCCGTGCATGTCAAAAATCGTATTGACACAGGGAAGCCCACTCTTAAGGCTACATTCTTGGCTATGGTCCCGGAGATCCGGGTTCGATTCCCTGTTCCGCCAATAAATTTAATTCTGGCCTGAGGGATGCAACGGGGCGCACTCAGCTTCGAGAGGTAAACCTGAGGGGAAGCCGGATAGATTCCAATCTCAACCATCTTGGATGTGTTTTTCCGTGGTTTTCCCTTTCCATCCAGGCAAATACCGGGATAGTTCCTAACTTAAGACCTCGGCCGTCTCCTTGCCAATCGCCCCCTTAATTACAAATGCACACATGGTTACAGTCATCACAATAACACAGGTTATTTGAGAAAATGTTACACACACACCAAAGTACACGGTGATGAATGACCACGATGTCCAAAACTATCAAATGAATTATGCTCGCCCATTATCTCTCATGGCGAAAGCGATTGTGCGAACGCGTGAGTGCTTGGAATACTAAATTTTTCTTTAATAATTCAAAGTAAATCCCGAAGAATTAGTTACTTCATGGGAATGAAAAATGTAAAATATGTTTTGACAATGGTATACCAATAGCACGAGGGAAGAATAAGGATATAAAAACATATCCGAGGTGGGATTTGAACTCCTTCGACGATGCATAATACAATTCAAAGTCTGCCAAATTTCCGTCGGAGTCACCCAGACAATAGAAGGAGAGCGCAAAGTTAGGTAAACAACATACACACTCAACTGCCAGTTTACGTTCTTCAATATTTCCCTTCTTTTATGATTCTCTTCCAGAATATATCATGGAAAGATCATAAACAATATCGATCCCCTCCCCCCTCCTTTTTTTAAAATTCTCATGAACAATTAAGACGTGGTGGATCTTCTATCCGCGATGTGTCTCGCGGAGGAAAATCATTGTGCGCACGTGAAGAACCAGTCATATTTCATTTTTCTTGATTAAGTTGAAAATATACCGTAACATATATTTTTCTCTTAAAGACACTCTGCAAATCTACAGGCCAAGAGCATTTGTGGAGAAAGTGAACTAAAGGTCTTTCGAGCAATCTACTTCCTGTAGAAAATAGACAGTGTTTTGATTTACATAGTTTTGGTTTCGTTAGCTTTGAGAGTAGTGTCTTTGGAATGTCTTTGGATGCGATGTTGAGCTGTGTTAATAAAATATTGATTACTGTATATTAAAATGATTTGGTATGGTATATAACTGGCGACCGTGACAGGATTACTGGCAATCTCAACATCAAATAAAACAGAACAACGATGACCGAACGTCGAGTATTACGCGGCGTATTTACACGTGAGGTAAATAAGCTTGAGGAACTGTTGGCGCTTGCTGATGGTGACCACGTGGAGATTCGTAGCAGATATGCTTCACTTGTGGAACGCTATTGAAGTTAAAACGTCTGGATGATCAAGTATACAATGAGCTGCTGCAAAAGGAAGACCTTGAAGACATCGTGCTTGAAACAGAGATCAACAATTGCAGTGAGTACGACTTGAAATATTTTAAGGTTAGGGAAAAAGTGCAGGCCTTACAAGTTGGAGATCAAGCCATTTCTGAAGCTAATACGAGTAACTGTTCACGTACTTCTAATCAGAGACTACTAAGACTACCAAAACTAGAACTGAAAAAAATTTGATGGAAACTTGAAGTGCTGGATTGGGTTTTGGGCGCAATTTACTAAAGTAGTGTGTTTTGGACAGTTCTATATCCTCCACCTCCACATTCCTCCACACAAGATGGCGGCGGTGCGATATCTCTCGAACCCATGGTTGGATTTAAAAAAATGAGGTGTTGTTGAACTCGGGCTAACGCCCTCTTTCCAATGGGCAACATATTTCCACCCCAAAAATAAAACCTACCCTACTAGGGGTGACAATTGTAATTTTTTAGAGAATCTCTCTTTCCAATTGCAACATGTGAGAGTTTGAATGCCGATATAGATTTAAACGTTGTTCCACATAAAGTGCATGTGTTCGGTGGAAAGCCACTATGAATTAACATGCTTGTTTTCCGTTTTTTACACACATGTCCACTCATAGCTTTTGTAAGAGGGCGGGCTTTTTAAAGATGGTGGCTGTAATGTAACCTAATCTAACGCAACCCACGAGGGGTGATCAAAACGTTTTCCAAGTGGTGCTTGTCGATCGGCAAACTGATAATCAAAGAGGGGCATGTTAGGCCTTGAGGTGAGAGCCCCTGTTATTGTTGATGAGCCCCTGTGGTCGGACCCCTGTTGATGGGTTATTGTTGACAGGTCATTGTTGACGGGTCATTGTTGACAGGTCATTGTTGACAGGTCCTTGTGGACAAGTCCTTGTGGACGAGTCCTTGTTGACAGGTTATTGATGACAGGTCCTTGTGGACGAGTCCTTCTGGACGAGTCCTTGTGGGCAGGTCCTTGTGGACGAGTCCTTGTGGATGAGCCCCTTTGGACTGGTCCCTACGGACTAGCCCATGAATTTATTTAAATTATGTCAAAGGGCCTAACTACATTTACGTGTAAAGCAATGTGTTGAATTGACGTTGTTCACTAATCCCCCACTACTATAATGGGATAACGATATGAAAGGAAAGTGACGAAATACATGTGAACACGTGTGAGATGACCTTATTACCGTCCTCCTTGTGAAACAAGTCACATCCTGTTTTGGTTCGTGTAAGTGTAAAACTTAATAGATAGAGGACATGTCATGGGGTAAGTGCAAAACTTGTAGGATGGATGTGTTCTAGTGCTAGGGTTAATGAACACACACCTTAGTACACAGGGCACATGTAATTTGTGAACAGGCCAAGAGACCTAACTTGGTGGATGGATGTATCATTTGTTGTTGAAAGAGAATAATGCTCATTCTTAAGATGTTAAAACTAAGGAAATGGTACATGCCGTAAGACGTCTTATTATTTCCTGTGTCATATTACAGACATGGCAGAGAGCGCACAGATCTGTTGCTATAACTAACTCTGCAGAAATTTGAAACTGCAAGTGTTCATTAAGACAATGGGTGATGATCATGCAAAGTTAGCAGTTATTGGATATTACACAGGTGTTCCTTCCGGTGTCATGTTGCTGACATGGCAGAGAGCGCACACTGCTGTTGCTATGACTGACGCTGCAGTAATTTGAAACCCCAGGTTTTCATTAAGACAATGGGTGATGATCATGCAAAGTTAGCAGTCATTGGATACCACACAGGTGTTCCTAGTGTACTTGGGACTCTCAGCTGTATTGGGAAAGGAATTGCAATGATCTGCAAAAAACTGCTGACACGAGCGATGAGAGTTTATATAAGAGAGGTATCATATATTACCATACTGTCAGTCTTTATTACTCGCTTAGAGTGAACAGTGCTCTATTACTGCTCAAGAGTTGTAAAAAAGCCTTTTTGGTAGAAAATCATTAAATTATTTTGCAAGGTAAGTACTTATTATTAATGGATTGTAGTCTTTTTATTACTAATTAATGTTCAAGTTATTGATTGGAATGTATTTATTGATTGATTGATTTGTTTACAGATAATTGGGTACCTGTAGGTAACCAGATTCTTAAAATCTGTTCACTCAGTGGCAGCAGTTGATAAATTATAAAAAGGTAAGTGCCCCTCTAATAACTTTTAAACAGTTAGAGTGATATTTTCCAATGTTCACCACTACATGTCAGTGAAAATGGTATATTTGGCAGTCAAAAGTTGGAACTACTTGAGCATGGTGTGTAAAGCTAATTTTGTAGGTTAGATTTTGATTACCGCTCTATTAAGTCTGAATGTTCATTGCTAGGTGTCAGTGACACAGGGAATATTTAAAGACTTAACTTCAGTTCACCTAACATAACCTAACTTAACCTTGTCACGTGACATGTTTTACAAGTTTAGACTCGCTTTATGATTGACTATGACGTCACACTTAGCTCACTTAACTGGTGGCTGCTGGTTTCTATTACGTGACATGTTTTACAAGTTTAGACTTGTTTTAAGACTGGCTATGACGTCACACTTAGCTCACTTAACTGGCGATCTCAGGTTTCTATCACGTAACATGTTTTACAAGTTTAGACTTGCTTTATGACAGACTATGGCGTCACACGTAGCTCACTTAACTGGCGACCGCTGGTTTCTACCACTCTATCAAGTTCCAAAGTTCACCACTAGGTGTCAGAGACAGTGGTATATAGTAACCCCCAGTTAGAACTGCATGAAGTTAGACTTGCTAGGAGTTCACAGATTGATTTAAATACCCTGCTATAACCATTGACTGGAATATAATTAAACTATTTATATTGTACTTAGTTTTATCTTTTATTAACATTGATGATTTCTTTCTTTTATAGATGATGATGATGATAGCAAACACTCGTCTCGAGTAGGTTGGCCTTCCAATACTGAATGACTCTTCATCGATGAGTCCGGAGGTGACTAAAAAGCCCAATGCGGGAGAGACACAGTTTCCCGCAGTGATGACAGGTAGTATCAGGGTCAGGTGAGACATCCGCATTCATTCCCTGTCTTCTAATGAACACTCTGTTCTTTCTGCGTTGCCTCCGATCTTCTATCATACGTCGGCGGTTTTCTTCAAAAAGTATCGCACCACGATGAACAATTGATCTCCAGGATGAGCGATCAAGAGCTAAGGTCTCCCAGTTGTTGATATTAATATGGCACATTTGCATATTAGCCTTTAGTACGTCTTTGAATCGCTTCCTCGGACCTCCCACACAGCGCTTGCCCTCAGTTAGTTCAGAGCAAAACACTTGCTTGGGAATGCGATTATTGGGCATGCGGATTACGTGTCCTGTCCATCGCAGCTGACGTTTTAAAAGCATGGCTTCAACACTGGTAGTCTGTGCTTCTTCGAGAATGCTGGTGTTTGTGCGTTTGTCTTGCCATGTGACACGAAGAATTCTCCTCAAACAACGCTGGTGATATTGCTCCAGCTTTTTAAAATGACGTCTGTAGCATGTCCAGGATTCAGATCCGTAAAGTAAGGTGGGAACTACAACCGAGTTGTACACAAGGATCTTCGTTGCAGCATTGATATCATGGTTGTCAAAAACTCTAGACCTCAATCTTGCAAAGGATGCCCCAGCACGGTTAATCCTGTGTTGGATTTCGGAATCTATATTTGCACTTGATGACAGGGTGCTGCCAAGATAAGAAAAGGCGTTAACTTCTTGAAGCTTCGCTCCGTCGATGGTGACATTGATGTTTCTTTGTCCTTGTCCAGGGGCTGGTTGGTAGAGGACTTGGGTTTTACTGGTGTTAAGTTTCAGCCCAATCTTTTTGTAGGCTGAAGAAAAAGCATTCAGGATTTTCCTAAGTTCGTCCTCTGATTGAGCTACTACTGCATTATCATCAGCGTACTGTAACTCAACCAATGCAGCAGGAGATGTTCGAGTCCTTGCCTTTAGACGGCTCAAATTAAAGATCTTCCCATCCATCCTGTAAGTTATCTGTATGCCTGTAGGAAGATCATCTTTGACTAACTGCATGACAGTGGCAACGTACAGAGAAAACAATGTAGGGGCAATCACACAGCCTTGTTTAACGCCGGTATTAATATGAAATGGTTCTCCAATCGAGTCGTTACCAATGACATTTGCCTTCATATCATTGTGGAGTAGTCTTAAGATGGTAATAAATTTCAGTGGAAAACCATACAATGATAAAATCTTCCACAAGGCTTCACGGTTTACCGAGTCAAATGCCTTACTGAGGTCTATAAAGGCAATATAAAGAGGTCTATTTTGCTCTCTACATTTCTCCTGAAGCTGACGAACAGTGAATATCATATCTGCAGTTCCTCTAGAAGGCCTGAAACCACATTGGCTCTCTGGGAGTATTTTCTCCACCAGGGATAGAATACGATTCGCCAAAATACGAGCAATAAGCTTTCCAAGGCATGATAACAAAGATATACCACGATAGTTGTTGCAGTCTGCACGATCACCTTTCTTAAATATGGGAACTATCAGACTATCTCTGAAATCAGCAGGCATTTTTTCAGTTCTCCAAATTTTAATGATAAGATCATGTATGTGGCTTATGAGTTCCTCACCTCCTTCTTTGAGAGCTTCCGCTGGTATTCCATCACATCCAGTAGCTTTGTGTCGCTTTGCTTGATTAATAGCACACTGAACCTCATCTAGTGTTGGCAGGGTACCGAGTTCTTCTTTGATGGGTGCTTGTTCTAATATATCATACACCTGCTCATCAATAACTGAGTCCTGGTTCAAGAGGTCTTCAAAATGCTCCTTCCACCTATTCATGATGGAGTATTGATCTTTTAGAAGTGTACTTTTGTCACTGGACCAAAGTGGATTTCTACCAAACGTGGAGGGGCCATAAATCGCTTTTGTGGCTTGGAAGAACTGTCGCGAATCTTTGTCTGCTAGATATTGCAGCTCTTTAGCTTTGGATGTCCACCATGCATTTTTGAGAGCACGAGTTCCTCTTTGGACATTTGCCTTCGCAAGACAAAATGCTTCTTTCTTAGTACGGGAGTTCATATCTTTTCTCCAAGTTTGCAAGGCTTTTCTCTTTTCTGAGATTAATGCTTCTATTTCTTCATCATTTTCATCAAACCAGTCTTGATGTTTCCTGGTCTTATATCCCAGCGTTTCCTTGCAAGCATTCTGAATAGCGGTCTTCAGACTCTCCCAGTGCAGTGTTACATCTGGATGGTATTCCTGTGGCAGTGTCTGGCTAAGCAACTCTTTATATTGGGAGATATGCTCTGACTTACCAAACTTCTCGGTATCAAAAACATGCCTACAGCTCTTCTGTTGCTTCCTCCTCTGTGTGGACAATGGTATACGCATAACTGATCTGATAAGCCGGTGATCTGTCCAACAGTCATCGGCTCCTGTCATTGCTTTGGTGATAAGAACATCTCGTAAATCTTTCTTGCGTACAATCACATAGTCAATAAGATGCCAGTGCTTCGATCTAGGGTGCTGCCATGATGTTTTAAAGCGATTCTTTTGGCGAAAGATAGTATTGGTGATTACCAATTCATGTTCAGTGCATTTGGAGAGCAGTCTGACACCATTGGAGTTTTCGCTACCAACTCCCTCCTTACCAATGACACCATTCCAAACATTGTAGTCCCTGCCCACTCTAGCGTTAAAATCTCCGAGTAAGATGATCCTATCTTCACGGTTGATGTTTGATAGGACGGTATCCAGATCTGAATAGAACCTTTCCTTAATGTCATCATCAGCATCTAGTGTGGGGGCGTATGCGCTGATCACCGTGGCATGCTGGTTGTTATATAACCGAAGTCTTAGTGTCATGAGGCGTTCATTATACCCAGTTGGAAGCTCTGACAGATCCTTGAGAAGCTTGCTCTTAATGGCAAAGCCAACTCCATGTATTCTGTGTTCGTCCTCACGTTTACCCTTCCAAAAGAAGCTGTACCCTGCACCTTGCTCATTCAACTGACCTTCCTCAGCAAGACGGGTCTCCTGAAGTGCTGCTATGTCAATGTCATATCTCCGTAGCTCTCTACCCACAATAGCTGTTCTCCTTTCAGGTCTCTCATTTGCGGGGTCATCAGTGAGTGTTCTTACATTCCAGGTTGCAAAATAAAATTTGTTACTTATACATTTTCGACCGCATGGAGGTGACACCTTTGGACGCGGCTATCCAATCGGTAGTATAAGTGGCTGACTATGTTTAGGGCACCTTTTCTAGCCCCTTCCCCATGTGGGGTGAGCAGAGTGGACCCTAAATAGGACTGCTCAGTCGTAGTTGCAGCGGCCGAATTGCTCTACAGCCACAACCCTAAGCAAGACGACCGATCACACATCTACCGCCTACGTGCCAAGTTATCACTAGAGGCTCCCAGACATCACAATCCTGCCCCCGTCGCAACTTCTTGATCGCCGCAGGACTTTGAAGAAAGTCAATGTTGTTGGAAGACTGCTGTGCGTGAAATCTTTTTACGTGAGAATGTTGCTGCACATCAACAAACGCACATTACTTGATGACTTAGGAAAGATGTTCAATGGCAAGCAAATGCAAGACGATTGAATAAATCCTAGTCACTGCAGCCTTCATCCGCCATTCCAGCCAAGGAGGGACTCATTGCCCTTATGCCTGGTCCGCCGTTGAGGACTTTCTATGCCGTTGACCACAGGTGGTTCATCCGCCTTTAGGGAAAGTTTCCTGTCCCAAGGGCAAGAGAGTGCCCTAACCACTACCAGCTCATTCGCCTCCCTGGGGAGCCGGTGGCATGGTAGTGGGGGACTCCTTATCCCGGGAGTCACTCGGTCGTCAGAGCCTCGTTAGTCTAAAGCAGGGTGCACCACGTGCAGGTGAGGTTGACATTTGAGTAGAAAGCCTACCCCTTACACCCCTTTTATAGATAACTTGGAAAGTAATCATCATGTTCAAGTGTGGTGGCTGTAAGAAAGAGTTCTCAAGACCTGACAACCTTCAACGTCATGCAAGTACAAAACATAATCAGAAAATGTTTGTATGCAGTCATTGCGCTACAACATTTAACAGACAGGATAGTCTTACACGACATGTAAATTTAAAACATGCCAGTACTGCACCATTTTCGTGTTCAGTTTGTGAACTTGGTTTTTCTGCTGTAAAGCGATATCAATCTCACATGGTTGAAGTACATGGGGAACAACAGGAATTAAAAACTGTAAAACCATCAACTAGCACGGAACCTTTAAATGAATGTGATGCTCAAAAGCGTAAACGTTCTCAAGATTGTGAAAATAGTTGTGCAACAAAAAGAAAGAAAAGGAAGCTTGTAGTTTAACGTGACCGTTAATCGCGAGATCATGAGCCACGGGACCTCCTTTTTACGTGGAATCCGAACCACAGGACATGGCATTTCACTTCGAAAATCTCACATGCATTGGCCGGGAATCGAACCCGGACCGCCTTGGTGAGAGGCAAGAAGAATGGTGAACCTTCAATAACACATTGTGATGTATGTAATATTGATATACCTTCTTCAATCATTCTTGGACATTTACGCAGTATTCAACATAAAAATAACACTTGCCATGAAAGAAATTCTGGAAATATTCAACAAATTGGTAGTGCATTTAAAAGTCGAATTGCTAGTTATAGACTTTATAGTAAAGAAAAAACTCAAAGTATTGAATCATTTTTAAAAAATGTTCAACCTACTGTGTTTGGCTTGGTAGGTAATGTTTTATTAGATCATAAACAATTAAAATGAATTTTGAACTTTTTGGACTCTATGTAAAAACTGGGAGCGAAGGTGAAATTACGGATATCAAATCCTTTAATACAAAAACATAATTGTTAGCGAATCAACTAATATTAGTGATATATACCAAAATATTTCAAGTGCTATCATTGTGAAGAGTGAAGAGTTCCAGGAAAGAGAGTCAGGCTGGGCGTTGGTTGAAGTACTTTATTTAGAAACCAACCTGAATAAATACAATCCCCTTCGAGCATCATCATATATTGATTTGCCAGGATGGATTAAACGGAAGAAAGCTGTTGTGAACGTTTTGAATAATGATGACGCATGTTTTGCGTGGGCTGTAACTTCAGCTCTCCATCCAGCAGTGGAGAATATGGATAGATCATCATCCTATTCTCACTATTCCTCAGTGTTAGATTAAAAAAAAAATAGAATTTCGTATGGCGATAAAAGACATTCAACGTTTTGAAGAGTTGAACAAAGTAAGTATTAATGTTTATGGAATTGAAAATAAGAGTATAGTTGGTCCTCTATATTATACTCAGGAAAAAAAGGATGCTCATGTAAATTTACTGTACATAACCGAAAATGAAAATGCTCACTATTGCTGGATAAAACATTTAAGTAGACTTGTTGGTAGTCAGATAACAAAACGCGATGGTAAAAGTGGTTGTGTGATGGCTGTTTGCTATATTTCAGAAAAGAGGACCAACTAACTCAACACCAAAAATGGGGATGTAATCATGTGTGTACGGTATTACCGACTCCTAAAAATAACATTCTAAAATTCAAGGATTATGAGAAACAGCTTCGAGTACCATTCGTTATATATGCTGACTTCGAGGCTTTGCTAAAACCATTTAATACATGTTCATCGAATCCAGCCCAACCTTTCACTAACACAACTCACATTCATGAAACTTTTAGCTTTGCATATTATATTAAATGTAGTTATGATGACTCTTTAAATAAGTTTGAGCTCTATAGAGGACCTGATGCACCTAAAGTTTTTATGGAAAGACTTGAAAAAGATGCCATCCGTATATCCTCTATTTTAAATACGATCATTCCAATGGAGCTACTAACTTCATCAGAGCAAATGAATTTTGAAACTGAAACTAATTGTCTTATATGTGGTGAATGTTTATCTAGACAGGGTTCGCGATCATGATCATTTAACAGGAAAATATCGTGGTGCTGCTCACCAAGAATGTAATTTAAATTATAGAGTAAGTAAATTCATTCCGGTCATTCTACACAACGGTAGCAAATACGATAACCACTTTGTCGTTAAAGAATTTGGAGCTTTAGATGTGAAAATTGATGTGATTGCAAATAATAAGGAACAATACATATCGTTCACAAAATACATCAAAACTAGCAATAAAAAACCATTAAACTGCGATTTTTAGATTCATTCCGCTTTATGCCGAGTAGTCTTGATAAGCTGGCTAGTAATTTAAAATCAGATCAGTTTCATGAAATTCAACGTGTCTTTCCTAAAGAAGATGATTTTAATTTGATTCGTCAAAAGGATATATTCCCTTATGAATATATTAACTGTGTGGAACGTCTTGAGGAGTGTTCTTTACCGTCGAAAGATGCATTTTACAGTTCCTTAAACACAAGTCATATCAGTGATCAGGAATATTTACATGCACAACGTGTATGGACACAGTTCCACATTCAAACTTTAGGAGAATTTTCAGACATATATTTGAAAACAGATGTGTTATTATTAGCAGATGTTTTTGAAAATTTTCGGAATGTTTGTATGAAAACTTATGACCTTGATCCTTGTCAGTATTTCACTGCTCCTGGGTTAAGTTTCAGTTCAATGTTGAAAAAAAAAAACGAAAGTAAATTTAGAATTAATGACTGATATAGACATGATCAATTTTATAAAATCATCAATTCGAGGTGGATTAAGCCAATGTAGTGGACGGTACTCTAAAGCGAATAATAAATACATGCCTAGCTACAACCCTTGTGAAGAGTCAAAGTATATTGTCTACCTCAATGCAAATAACCAATATGGTTGGGCTATGAGTCAATATCTACCACTGAAAGATTTTCGCTGGCTGACACAACCTGAAATTGATGTCTTACATGTTGACACTCTTAATGATAACGATGATAAAGGATATATTTTAGAGGTAAATCTTGAGTACCCTAAAGAGTTACATGATGATCATAATGATTTACCATTTTGTCCTGAGAATATGAAATCTCCATACAACACATCACGAACAAAAATGTTAATTGCTTATGTAAATGATAAATCTAAATATGTTATGCATTATCAAAACTTGAAACAGTGTCTACAGCATGGATTGAAATTAACTAAAATTCATCGCGTATTGCAATTTCATCAGTCAGCATGGCTCAAACCGTATATTGATCTAAACAATAATTTAAGAACACTATCAACAAATGCTTTTGAAAAAGATTTTTATAAACTCATGAATAATAGTGTTTTTGGAAAGACTATGGAGAATGTTGATAAACGAGTTGATGTAAAGCTAATAACAAAGTGGGAGAATGATGGTAAAAGGTATAGTGCGAGCAACTTAATAAGCAAGCCTAACTTTCATAGCTGTTCAATTATTCATGAGGATTTAGTTGTAATACAAATGAATCGTCTTAAAGTAACTTACAACAAACCCATATATGTGGGTTACACCATTCTGGAATTATCAAAAACACTTATTTATGAATTTCACTATGATTATGTAAAGAAAAACTATCTTGATAATGCTAAATTACTCTACACAGACACAGATTCTTTTATTTATGAGTTTAAAACTGATGATTTTTATGAGGATATCAAAACTGAGCTAAATAGGTTTGATACAAGGATAATATTTACCATCTACCTCTAGTAAACAAAAAGGTTCTTGGGAAATTTAAGGATGAATGTGCTGGTGTTATTAAGGACACCTTTGTAGGCACAAAATCTAAATCATACAGCTATATGGCAATTGATGATGTAGTAGTAAAAAAATTAAAAGGAGTGAAAAAGAATGTTGTTAGTAAAGAGTTAGATATAAGTGATTATAAAATCTGTATAGTTAGTAACCCACCTGTATTATATAAGAAAATGTGTGTATTTAGAAGTAAAAATCATCAGCTACATACCAATTTGTTGAACAAAGTTGCTTTAAGCAATGAAGACAACAAACGATTCATTATACCCAACACATTTGATACTCTTGCTTGGGGAAACAGTCGCATTGACGACTATTACTTTACTTAAGTCTAATGATCACTATATTGTAATATTTGTAGTTTGTTTTATATTGTAATATTTTTTGTAAAAACTGTTAGTAGAATGTATAATGTTAGGCTACAGTAGTTTAGTAAAAATAAGATAAGTAATACATTTTAGTGTAAAATGTTTGCTTTTGTATATTACGAAAAAGATTTTTAAAAATTTACAGAATGTGTGAACTAAACAAGGGGGGTGTAAAAAAATGTAAAGTGGAAATTGTAAATATCCATGTGTGAAAAAGTGAAATGGCTATCACCATTTTAAAATTAAAAGACATTGTGATCTGGTAAACCTTGTTTTTTATTTCACAACAACAAAAATGTACAGAATGTGTAAACTAAACAAGGGAATGTAAAAAATGAAAAGTGGAAATTGTAAATATTCATGTGTGAAAAAATGAAAGTGAAGAAATGGCTATCTCAATTTTTAGAATTAAAAGATATAGTGATCTGGTGAACCTTATTTTTTATTTCACAACAAAAAATGTACAGAATGTGTGAACTAAACAAGGGGAATGTAAAAAAGGGAAAGTGGAAAATGTAAATATTCATGTAAGAAAAAATGAAAATGAAGAAATGGCTATCACCATTTTTAAAAATTAAAAGACTTTGTGATCTTGTAAACCTTGTTTTTATTTCACAACAAATAGAGCTTTACAAAAATAGAATACAAGGAAATACCAATTCCTCAATCCTTTTCAATGTTCATGTCCACTCATCATTAACTTTCCTTATATAGCACTAATCACAATGCGGACTGCCAACCTCTCTCCCACTGAGACATCACAGGATGTCAAACGTTGTTTAGCTTTTCAACGATACTTTATCCACTACACGTCTTAATGCAGGATGACTGTGGTGATAAGAAAGGTGCATGCTCGATCCAAAGGATTAATAGGTATATCACTACGCTGCAAAAGGTTCCAGGACCACACAAATAATAACCAGGTAGGGAGATTTCGAAAGTCAAGTATTGAATTACTTTGTTAATGACGCCATTGCCAGTACAGGTCTGGCATATCCTTTTCCATAGGTGGAGAAAAGGTTTGATCTTCCTCTTCCTCCTCTGTAGACGATGTTTGTTGTTGCTGCTTTTTTCTCCATTACACCCGTGGAATGAAGAAACAAAGTCTTTACATGGACTTTTATGACCGTGATACAGTTTGACCAGTTGACAAGTAGCACACTGCCGCATGGAGGGTATTTTTGCCATAGCCACTTCCTTATGGTGATCATAATCCGTACATGGTTGCAATTCACTTAACACAGGGTCTTGCGTCCATGATTTTGGTACATGTTGCCAGATTTCTTTCACTGCATTTGCTGCGACGTAATAAATGAATGATTTTGGAAGAGCCAATAATTCTTCTTTGGTAAAACTGTCTAGTTTCCTTTTGCACACGAAGAACTTTCCAATCGCTTTATCGGTAGCATCCCCTTTCTCCATGGTATCACGTTGATGTTTACACGCCGCTTGTAGAAATCTCACTGGTGTCCTTCACAGGTAAACCTTTAGTTTTAATTTTATTTAACAACTCCCAGCAGGCATTGGTGGATAGCCAATGAAACAATTGCCACACCTGTGCCAAGGCTTTATGGTTAATATTGTCACAAGGGCAGCGGTCCATAAGTGTTTGCAGCGAGGGACAACCCATGTCCATTAAATCGATACATTGACTGAAAGACGCTAAAAATGGTTGTAGCCATTGACGTTTTTCACTACCTTTCACAAATACTACATGTGCAGAAGACAAGTGGGCTTTCATGACCATGTCCAGGTGCTTATATGAAATGGTTCCTTGCTTCCAGTCTAGTTGCATATGAGTTTCAATCCACTGAGTTTGTTTACGGTCTTTATCACACAACAAATCAAACGCATAAGGTGGTTTAAACACCAAATGGGTAGCTTGTGATATCCAAAAAGTGGAACAACCGATAATGGCCACTTCTTTAAATATAAATTTGTTATCTCCAATTTTAAACCCTTGACAGTCGACAATCAGTGTACGCAACATGATCACTCTTGTCTGGATCAAGTCCAACTGACCACAGACTGACAATTGTTCAGTAAAGTGTACCCATGTCATTTACTTACATATCATTCTAGTAAAAGAAAATAAAAACATAGAGTAGTAGTAGGATATATAGGCCGAAGCTGGCACAGGGGCTAATGGGCAAGATGGCCGCCGCGCGCACTCAGCCCCATGTTATTCTTATGGAGGGGTCAGTCAGAGCTGGCACAGGGGCTAATGGGCAACATGGCCGCCACGCCCTGAGACCGTGCATGACGTCACAGAGAGAGGTCGGCCATGTAGTTGCTAAATGGAATATTTATTATTATTATTATTATATTATTATTAGGTAATTACTGATTGATTGTATACAATCAAGACAAGCCTTATATTGTCCACTTCTTGGTGTAGTGGCAAGCATTCTTGGCAGTCATTCCTGAGGTTCCAATCCCGGCTCTGCCAAGAAATTTAATTTCTGGTCTCAGGAGTGGAACGGGGTACACTCAGCCTTGTGAGGCAAAACTGACAGGAGCTGGCTTTTGATTCATACCTCAACCATTCTGCCTAACCCAACTTCACCTAACCTAACCTAACCTAACTTCAAAGTCAGAGCAAATATGAGAGCACACATAATAAACTAAGTTATAACCTAACCTAACCTAACCTAACCTAACCTAACTTCACCTAACCTAACCTAACATAACCAAACTTTAAAGTGAGAGCAAAAATGTAAGAGCAAATAAGAAAGCACAAATAATAAACTTAGTTATAACCTAACCTAACCTAACCTAACATAACCAAACTTCAAAGTGAGAGCAAAAATGTAAGAGCAAATGTGAGAGCACAAATAATAAACTTAGTTATAACCTAACCTAACCTAACCCACAGAAACCTCATTTAAAGATTTTAGATTTTATATTTTAACATTTTAGATTTTTAATTTTTTCCATTTTACATTTTTAGATTTTACATTTTACATTTTTGATTTTTTGTATTTTAAATGTTAGTTTTTTTTAGATTTTACATTTTAAATTCAAGAATTTTTGATTTAGATTTTACTTTTTACATTTTCCGAAAAGAGTAAACTACAAGGTCACATACCTAACCTCACCAAACCTAACTTAAGCTAATTCAAAGGCTAATGCACATACACAAAGTATATAAGGGTACAAGCAACTATCCTTATGCTAGTTTTATAGGTTACTGTACAATATGATAACTACCCCCAACCGTTTTTTTTTCATTTTGTTGTTTACACATATGACAATTTTCCAATTTCCCATTTTCAGTTATTTTAATGTTGGTTTTAAGTTTTTCAATTTCATAACATGGAAACATGGATTTTGCATTATGTTGTTTACACATTTATCAATTTCGCAATTTCCCATTTACAGTTCTTAAAATGTCAGTTTAAAGTTTTTCAATTTCATGATATAGAAACATGGATTTTCCAATTTGTTGTTTACACATTTGTCAATTTACCAAATTCCCATTTACAGTTTTTAAAATTTCAGTTTAATGTTTTTTTTTATTTTGTCAATATGGAAACATGGATTTCCAATTTGTGTTTTACATGTTCATTTTGCATTAGGAGCGGAGAGAGGTGGGTAGTAATTAAAAATGTACAAGCAGTTTCCATACGGTACAATATTCTTTTATTTTAAATACATGTACACTATTTACACATAATACATTTTATATATATTCCTTTTTGTTATAAATTGTACACTTGTTTTTATTTTGTTTTCTATTTTATTTATTTTTGATTATGAATGCCATTTTTTATTTTGGTTTTTTATTTTTGTAGTGCTATTGTTTTATTTCCTAAATTGTTTTGTTTTATGTATTTGCTAGTTGCAGGCAGAAGATTTTGATATTCATAACTTAACTCTTTAAGCATAGTCAATGATTGAGTAATGACCATAGGCATGTGTACCTATACCATCAGCATCAATCACTCTTTTATCATCACCAGGACACAAAGCAATTTTGTTTAGTCTTATAGATGATATGTCATGTTGTTTAGAAGCGATAATGTTCATTGTTATTCTTTTTACATTGTTGTTCATGACACAATCCTTATAATCTTGAAAGCTTATACAATTTTTGACAACACCTTTGCTAATACCTTTAATTTTTTTGATTTCTTTACCATTTATGTCTAAAGCGTACATTTTAGCTCTAAGTCCAACAAATGCTTTTATAATTTGTCCACAAGCCTCGTCTTTAAATTTCCCCAACGTTTTCTTATTTGATGTAGAGTAACATATGTGATTAGTAGGATAATCTGATGTGTCCAGGTGTTCTAGGAAATCCAACTTGTCTTGATATACATTTGGGGTGTTAACCAAATAAATGAATGAGTCGGTATCCATATACATGAGTTTAAGATTGTTCATTCCATAATAGGGTAGCAGGACATCATAGTGGTGGGAATACATTAGAGTTTTTGAAATATCCAGTATACACATTCCAATATATATAGGCTTATTGAATACAATGTTACGTTTAGCCATGTGGAAAGCAGCTAGGTTGGGACCATAAATTGTTCTGTCGATGAATGTTGGTTTAGCTATTAGCTTTTCTGCCTTTTTGCTGTCAGTCACAAGACGTATGTCTATTCTTTTACGGATATTTTCCATTGTTTTCCCAAAAATGGCATTGTTGAATAATTTATACAGATTTTTCTCAAAATCATTTCTGGCTTGTTTTCGAAGGTTGTTATTAAAATCAACGTATGGCTTTAACCAAGGTCTTTGTTTAAACTTTAACACACGATGAATTTTTATCAATTTTATTCCATGATCTAAAGCCTGTTTTAATGCCATGTAGTGAACAACATATCGCCTTCGATTTCCAAGATGAGGAATTAGTTTTTTCAGAGACGAATCCTTAGGTTGTGTACACTCTGGTAGGAAAGGTAAATCGTTGTGTAGATCATGAAGGTCAGATGGGTAATCAACATCAACGTCTAGAATGTATCCCACAGGATCGTCGTTCTTTAGTTTTTCTAGATCAACAGTATCTGGAGAAACCCACTGAAATCCACCATAAGGAAGGGAGTGGCACATAGCCCACCCGTATTGGTTGTTGGCATCATCATAGGTAATAAACTGCGATGGTTTCTCAGAATCATAGGTTTCCATGTATTTATTGTTAGCTTCAGCATACCGATGAGACACCTGGCAGATGCCTCCACGTATTCCAGACTCGATTAAAAGAATCTGATCGTAATCCTGTAGCAATTCCAGTTCAATGCCTGTGTAAAGGAGCATTGCCTCGAAACTTAAACCAGGCGAAGTAAAGAAGTGTGCAGCATCCACTCGGTGTGTTTCTAGTGTTTTGTTTCTAAACGTTTCAAAGCTGTCTGCAAGAAGGAGTACATCTGATGTTAGGTAGAGGTCACTATATTCCCCTAGAGTTTTAATGTTGAACTGTTTCCAGACATTTTTGGCATGTTCATAGTCTTCTTGACTAACATCTTCTTGACTTAATTTGTTAAAGAATGCCTCTTTTGGAGGTAAACACGTTTCACTTAACTTTTCCCATGAGTCAATGTAGTCATAACAAAATACCCCTTTACGAGTCATGAGCATTGCATTTTCTTTTCCAAAGTACTTGTCTGTTTCAGGGTATGATGTTAAGTTGGAAACTAAGTTTTCCAAACTACTCGGCATTAACCGAAACGTGTCCACAAATCTAAGCTTAACATTTCCTACATATTTGGTGAAGGAAATGTATTTTTCCTTGGAGTTAGCGATAACATCCACTCTCTCAGTAGTACATCCTAATTGCTTTACAATGAAATTTGCGTCGTAGCCACTCATATTATGTAGAAATACAGGAACGGGGTTACGTGTTTTACACCTCAAATTACAGTTATTGTGAGCACTTCCACGGTATTCCCCTGTAATATGGCAATGGTCTCGAACTTTCCAATCCTCTTTGGTATACGGTTTTTGACACAAATAACAGGTTTCAGAACATTGGAACTCTGCTTCTTGATCCTCAGTTAAAGCCTTTGGAACATTTAAGCTGTAAAGGCGATCAATTTCATTAGCTATTGAAATCAAACAGACCATAAACTTTTCTGCAGCGTCAGGTCCACGATAAATAAGAGGTTGGCTTGGAAGGTTTGTCTTTATGTGTTCCACAGCAGGTGAGGGTTTAACGTATATACCAAAGCTCATAGGAACATGACTCTGGTATGGCACTGTATAACTTGCTTCAGGATTGGGTAGACATGTTTGATAGGGTAACAGTATACTTTCAAAATCAGCATAGATAACGTAAGGTATTCTCAGCATTTTTTCCACGTTTAAAAATTTGACAATGGGGTTTTTAATAGGCATTTCAACCCTAGCAATGTCATGCTGGACGCACAAAGCTCTATGTTCTTTCAATTTTTCTATTCCTTGTTGACCATATCGATTATCGAAGTGAGTAAAACACCGTTTACACGTATATATCTTATGTCCATGGTGAGTAATCTGATGTCCTACTAGTTTATCAAAATCTTTGATAAAGACGTAGTGGTTCTGGCCGGATGATGAACTTAGCAGAAGGAGGTCACGATGGTCTTGCATCTCTTGATCCACAACCTTTAGAGGGAACAGTTTATTGTTTTGTTCCAATCCAAATACATTAATGGATATATCGTTGGCTTTTTCAAATTTGGGAATGTCAACTAGCGATGTAGGAAACGATATTACAGAAAAATCATACTTGTTGTCCAGGTCCTTGTATTTACTAATGCGATGAGCATTCTTTTTAACCAGTTTTGCTAAAATGGCATACATAAAACACTTTTCATCATTCAAATTTTCAGGATTAATGCAGGCTTTTCTTGCTTGTATAGCTGCTGGTAATGGAATATATGTGCTTCCACGCAAGGGATTGTACTTATTTATTTTCAATCGTACTCCTTCCACTGCTAACAAAGCCCAATTACTGCCTTTTAGCTCAGATTCTTCCATTTCCGTAGTTAACTTTGTAAATTGTGTTTCCAAGAAACTACTTAAGTCCGTTTCCAAAAATAGGGCCTGATTTCGTGTTTAAATGCACGATCTGTAATTTCATTGGTAGATGTATGAATGAATCTACATTCAGCCACAAGATTAACTTTTATCGACTTGTGCATTGCTAGTTCTTTCTGCATAGCTTGTATTATTTGCTGTTTGGACTCTTTAAGGTATGAATTTAAATCCTTGCACGTATCGCAACGAATGAAATAGGATTTAAGTCGACCTTCAAAAGATGTCTCATATTCAATAAGTCCATTTTTGTCAGGGACCAATGACAGTAGGTAATGTTTTGTAGGCTCTGCCTTTTGTCTTTTAGCTGCCGACACAACATTACAACATTCTTCATGACGACGTCCATTGTAGGCATTGTTGAATGTACTACCACAGGTCTTGCACTCATGAAATTCACCACACGATACTTCATGTCGCTTCCTATGATAGTCTCGAAGAAAAGTCTTTCCACACTCTTTACACATATAGCTAGGAATGGCTTCTTCCATTATGAATGTTGATTTCTGCAAACAGCTGCTTACTGCGTATCACAGGGCTAGAGGTTGGTCAGTGAGACGGTCTTTCACGATGTGAACACCGTGAGAGGTAGTAGTCAACTAGTGATATTCTTGTGAAGGGTCCACTAATATACCCCTAGTCTAGACCAACAGCTCTTTACAGCGTATGACAAGGCTGTATACTGGACAGTGAGACGGTCTTTCACGATGTGAACACTGTAACAAGTAGTAGTCAACTGATTATATACTTGCTAAGGGTTCTCTAATATACAATAGTCAAGACCAACAGCTACTTACTGAGTAGTACAAGGCTGTACAATAGTTGTTTTGACAGTCTTTCACGATGTGGTCACTGTGGATGGTAGTAGTCAACTGATGATATTCTTGATAAGGGTCCTCTAATGTACCCCTGGTTAAGGGTAACAGCTGTTCACTGCTTATGACAAGGCTAAAGACTGGTTGCTTCAACGGTCTTTCACAATGTAAACACTGTGACAGGTAGTAGTCAACTGAAAATATTCTTATGGCCTACTCAAGGTTATCAGGTACTTACTGCATATCAAAAGGCTGTACACTCATGTGTGTTAGGCACTCTTTCTTGCTAAGGACCCCAATATTCCCTACACAAGGCTATACATGTTAGTTCTAAACACTTAGTGGTTAATTGTATATTCAATTTTTGTACAAAGCATATACGAGCACGTTTTTATGAGGTAAAACTTTACCAAATAGTCAAATGCGACACGCAAAGTATGTTGCCGCTATCTAGCAGTGACTATGAGAACTACTTGACCGACCAGCATGCTACCTAGCGCTCTATTTCAATACTCGCTCACTGAACGAACAGCATGCTATCTAGCGGTCGATATCAATACTCACTCAATTACCAGCCTGCTACCTATCGGTCAATATAACAACTCACTCAACTACCAGCATGCTACATGGCTTTTTTGGTCAGTTTTTTTGTTGGCTTTTTTTTTGGTCAGTTTCTGTTGGCTTATGTTGGCTTTTATTGGCTTTTGTTGGCTTTTGTTGGCTTTTTGTTGGCTTTTGTTGGCTTTTGTATTAGCTCTTTTATATTTGCTCTTGCTTGTGGGGGCTTATTTGGTCTTGGAAAGTATGTCAGTCCTTTTTTTATGGCTGTAAAATGCTTACAGCCATGTTTGTAAGCAGCAACAACAACAACAACAACAACACAAAATTCCAAAAAAAAATCGAATGTACTCTAAGTTTTATCAATGACTCTCAACTCTTACACTTACCTCTATCCCATGCCTAGTCAAAAATAGTGTATTTTTCAAATTTTTCAAAAAATATTTGGAAAGTAGGCTATATCATTAAACTAAAAATCCTGAAAAGACATATGTTAACTCCAACACCTACCTCTATACCATTCTTAGTCCAAAAATAGTGTATTTTTCAAATTTTCCAAAAACATATTTCCAAAAAGGGTTATATTTCCGAAATTAAAAAGTTAACAAAAATGCTTGTTTGACATAAATGAATGGCCTTTGCCTCCTCTACCACTGTACCAAGTCCCAGGTCTCCAGGACAAAAAAAATTAAAATTTTTAAAAAGGGTTTTATTTCCAAAATTAGGAATTTTACAAACACATTTGTCTGACGTAAATCAATGGCCTTTACCCCCTCTACCCCCCACACTAAGTCACATGTCTCTAGGACAACAAAAATAAAATTTTGAAAATGGGCTTATATTTCCAAAATTAGGAATTTTACAAAAACGTTTGTCTGACGTAAATCAGTGGTCATTACCCCCTCTATCCCCATACCAAGTCTCAGGTCTCTAGGTCAACAAAAATAAAATTTTGAAAAATGGGCTATATTTCCAAAATTAGGAATTCTACAAAAAAGTTTGTCTAACGTAAATCAATTGTCTTTACCCCCTCTATTCCCATACCAAGTCTCAGGTCTCTAGGTCAACAAAAATAAAATTTTGAAAAAATGGTCACTATTTTGGAAACTAGGAATTCTACGAAAAAGTTTGTTTAACATAAATGAAAGGTCTCTACCCCCTCTACCTGTAAACCAAGTCCCAGGTCTGTAGAACAAAAATGAAAAACGTTCAACTGGGAAAGTAGGCGATTTTTCATAAAACTAAACATTCTAAAAAGTGTTCTATGGGCTTAAAAGAATGGCCTCAATGTCTTTTATTTTTTATAATAAAACTTTTTTATTTTTTACATTTTTTTGAAAAAAGTTCAATTTTGAAATTTTTATATTTTGGAAACTAAAGAGTTAACAAAAAATTTTGTTTGACATAAATGACTGGCCCTGACCCCATCTACCTCCAAAATAAATTTCAAGTCGCTAGGACAAAAAATAACAGTAGTGGAGTAGTGGTGCTTCTGGCCCCGCCCCGAAATGTGACGTCAGAGAGAGAGGTGGTGGGTTTACAGGTAGAGGGGGTAGAGACCTTTCATTTATGTTAAACAAACTTTTTCGTAGAATTCCTAGTTTCCAAAATAGTGACCATTTTTTCAAAATTTTATTTTTGTTGACCTAGAGACCTGAGACTTGGTATGGGAATAGAGGGGGTAAAGACAATTGATTTACGTTAGACAAACTTTTTTGTAGAATTCCTAATTTTGGAAATATAGCCCATTTTTCAAAATTTTATTTTTGTTGACCTAGAGACCTGAGACTTGGTATGGGGATAGAGGGGGTAATGACCACTGATTTACGTCAGACAAACGTTTTTGTAAAATTCCTAATTTTGGAAATATAAGCCCATTTTCAAAATTTTATTTTTGTTGTCCTAGAGACATGTGACTTAGTGTGGGGGGTAGAGGGGGTAAAGGCCATTGATTTACGTCAGACAAATGTGTTTGTAAAATTCCTAATTTTGGAAATAAAACCCTTTTTAAAAATTTTAATTTTTTTTGTCCTGGAGACCTGAGACTTGGTACAGTGGTAGAGGAGGCAAAGGCCATTCATTTATGTCAAACAAGCATTTTTGTTAACTTTTTAATTTCGGAAATATAACCCTTTTTGGAAATATGTTTTTGGAAAATTTGAAAAATACACTATTTTTGGACTAAGAATGGTATAGAGGTAGGTGTTGGAGTTAACATATGTCTTTTCAGGATTTTTAGTTTAATGATATAGCCTACTTTCCAAATATTTTTTGAAAAATTTGAAAAATACACTATTTTTGACTAGGCATGGGATAGAGGTAAGTGTAAGAGTTGAGAGTCATTGATAAAACTTAGAGTACTTTCGATTTTTTTTGGAATTTTGTGTTGTTGTTGTTGTTGTTGTTGCTGCTTACAAACATGGCTGTAAGCATTTTACAGCCATAAAAAAAGGACTGACATACTTTCCAAGACCAAATAAGCCCCCACAAGCAAGAGCAAATATAAAAGAGCTAATACAAAAGCCAACAAAAGCCAACAAAAAGCCAACAAAAGCCAACAAAAGCCAATAAAAGCCAACATAAGCCAACAGAAACTGACCAAAAAAAAAGCCAACAAAAAAACTGACCAAGAAAGCCATGTAGCATGCTGGTAGTTGAGTGAGTTGTTATATTGACCGATAGGTAGCAGGCTGGTAATTGAGTGAGTATTGATATCGACCGCTAGATAGCATGCTGTTCGTTCAGTGAGCGAGTATTGAAATAGAGCGCTAGGTAGCATGCTGGTCGGTCAAGTAGTTCTCATAGTCACTGCTAGATAGCGGCAACATACTTTGCGTGTCGCATTTGACTATTTGGTAAAGTTTTACCTCATAAAAACGTGCTCGTATATGCTTTGTACAAAAATTGAATATACAATTAACCACTAAGTGTTTAGAACTAACATGTATAGCCTTGTGTAGGGAATATTGGGGTCCTTAGCAAGAAAGAGTGCCTAACACACATGAGTGTACAGCCTTTTGATATGCAGTAAGTACCTGATAACCTTGAGTAGGCCATAAGAATATTTTCAGTTGACTACTACCTGTCACAGTGTTTACATTGTGAAAGACCGTTGAAGCAACCAGTCTTTAGCCTTGTCATAAGCAGTGAACAGCTGTTACCCTTAACCAGGGGTACATTAGAGTACCCTTATCAAGAATATCATCAGTTGACTACTACCATCCACAGTGACCACATCGTGAAAGACTGTCAAAACAACTATTGTACAGCCTTGTACTACTCAGTAAGTAGCTGTTGGTCTTGACTATTGTATATTAGAGAACCCTTAGCAAGTATATAATCAGTTGACTACTACTTGTTACAGTGTTCACATCGTGAAAGACCGTCTCACTGTCCAGTATACAGCCTTGTCATACGCTGTAAAGAGCTGTTGGTCTAGACTAGGGGTATATTAGTGGACCCTTCACAAGAATATCACTAGTTGACTACTACCTCTCACGGTGTTCACATCGTGAAAGACCGTCTCACTGACCAACCTCTAGCCCTGTGATACGCAGTAAGCAGCTGTTTGCAGAAATCAACATTCATAATGGAAGAAGCCATTCCTAGCTATATGTGTAAAGAGTGTGGAAAGACTTTTCTTCGAGACTATCATAGGAAGCGACATGAAGTATCGTGTGGTGAATTTCATGAGTGCAAGACCTGTGGTAGTACATTCAACAATGCCTACAATGGACGTCGTCATGAAGAATGTTGTAATGTTGTGTCGGCAGCTAAAAGACAAAGGGCAGAGCCTACAAAACATTACCTACTGTCATTGGTCCCTGACAAAAATGGACTTATTGAATATGAGACATCTTTTGAAGGTCGACTTAAATCCTATTTCATTCGTTGCGATACGTGCAAGGATTTAAATTCATACCTTAAAGAGTCCAAACAGCAAATAATACAAGCTATGCAGAAAGAACTAGCAATGCACAAGTCGATAAAAGTTAATCTTGTGGCTGAATGTAGATTCATTCATACATCTACCAATGAAATTACAGATCGTGCATTTAAACACGAAATCAGGCCCTATTTTTGGAAACGGACTTAAGTAGTTTCTTGGAAACACAATTTACAAAGTTAACTACGGAAATGGAAGAATCTGAGCTAAAAGGCAGTAATTGGGCTTTGTTAGCAGTGGAAGGAGTACGATTGAAAATAAATAAGTACAATCCCTTGCGTGGAAGCACATATATTCCATTACCAGCAGCTATACAAGCAAGAAAAGCCTGCATTAATCCTGAAAATTTGAATGATGAAAAGTGTTTTATGTATGCCATTTTAGCAAAACTGGTTAAAAAGAATGCTCATCGCATTAGTAAATACAAGGACCTGGACAACAAGTATGATTTTTCTGTAATATCGTTTCCTACATCGCTAGTTGACATTCCCAAATTTGAAAAAGCCAACGATATATCCATTAATGTATTTGGATTGGAACAAAACAATAAACTGTTCCCTCTAAAGGTTGTGGATCAAGAGATGCAAGACCATCGTGACCTCCTTCTGCTAAGTTCATCATCCGGCCAGAACCACTACGTCTTTATCAAAGATTTTGATAAACTAGTAGGACATCAGATTACTCACCATGGACATAAGATATATACGTGTAAACGGTGTTTTACTCACTTCGATAATCGATATGGTCAACAAGGAATAGAAAAATTGAAAGAACATAGAGCTTTGTGCGTCCAGCATGACATTGCTAGGGTTGAAATGCCTATTAAAAACCCCATTGTCAAATTTTTAAACGTGGAAAAAATGCTGAGAATACCTTACGTTATCTATGCTGATTTTGAAAGTATACTGTTACCCTATCAAACATGTCTACCCAATCCTGAAGCAAGTTATACAGTGCCATACCAGAGTCATGTTCCTATGAGCTTTGGTATATACGTTAAACCCTCACCTGCTGTGGAACACATAAAGACAAACCTTCCAAGCCAACCTCTTATTTATCGTGGACCTGACGCTGCAGAAAAGTTTATGGTCTGTTTGATTTCAATAGCTAATGAAATTGATCGCCTTTACAGCTTAAATGTTCCAAAGGCTTTAACTGAGGATCAAAAAGCAGAGTTCCAATGTTCTGAAACCTGTTATTTGTGTCAAAAACCGTATACCAAAGAGGATTGGAAAGTTCGAGACCATTGCCATATTACAGGGGAATACCGTGAAAGTGCTCACAATAACTGTAATTTGAGGTGTAAAACACGTAACCCCGTTCCTGTATTTCTACATAATATGAGTGGCTACGACGCAAATTTCATTGTAAAGCAATTAGGATGTACTACTGAGAGAGTGGATGTTATCGCTAACTCCAAGGAAAAATACATTTCCTTCACCAAATATGTAGGAAATGTTAAGCTTAGATTTGTGGACACGTTTCGGTTAATGCCGAGTAGTTTGGAAAACTTAGTTTCCAACTTAACATCATACCCTGAAACAGACAAGTACTTTGGAAAAGAAAATGCAATGCTCATGACTCGTAAAGGGGTATTTTGTTATGACTACATTGACTCATGGGAAAAGTTAAGTGAAACGTGTTTACCTCCAAAAGAGGCATTCTTTAACAAATTAAGTCAAGAAGATGTTAGTCAAGAAGACTATGAACATGCCAAAAATGTCTGGAAACAGTTCAACATTAAAACTCTAGGGGAATATAGTGACCTCTACCTAACATCAGATGTACTCCTTCTTGCAGACAGCTTTGAAACGTTTAGAAACAAAACACTAGAAACACACCGAGTGGATGCTGCACACTTCTTTACTTCGCCTGGTTTAAGTTTCGAGGCAATGCTCCTTTACACAGGCATTGAACTGGAATTGCTACAGGATTACGATCAGATTCTTTTAATCGAGTCTGGAATACGTGGAGGCATCTGCCAGGTGTCTCATCGGTATGCTGAAGCTAACAATAAATACATGGAAACCTATGATTCTGAGAAACCATCGCAGTTTATTACCTATGATGATGCCAACAACCAATACGGGTGGGCTATGTGCCACTCCCTTCCTTATGGTGGACTTCAGTGGGTTTCTCCAGATACTGTTGATCTAGAAAAACTAAAGAACGACGATCCTGTGGGATACATTCTAGACGTTGATGTTGATTACCCATCTGACCTTCATGATCTACACAACGATTTACCTTTCCTACCAGAGTGTACACAACCTAAGGATTCGTCTCTGAAAAAACTAATTCCTCATCTTGGAAATCGAAGGCGATATGTTGTTCACTACATGGCATTAAAACAGGCTTTAGATCATGGAATAAAATTGATAAAAATTCATCGTGTGTTAAAGTTTAAACAAAGACCTTGGTTAAAGGCATACGTTGATTTTAATAACAACCTTCGAAAACAAGCCAGAAATGATTTTGAGAAAAATCTGTACAAATTATTCAACAATGCCATTTTTGGGAAAACAATGGAAAATATCCGTAAAAGAATAGACATACGTCTTGTGACTGACAGCAAAAAGGCAGAAAAGCTAATAGCTAAACCAACATTCATCGACAGAACAATTTATGGTCCCAACCTAGCTGCTTTCCACATGGCTAAACGTAACATTGTATTCAATAAGCCTATATATATTGGAATGTGTATACTGGATATTTCAAAAACTCTAATGTATTCCCACCACTATGATGTCCTGCTACCCTATTATGGAATGAACAATCTTAAACTCATGTATATGGATACCGACTCGTTCATTTATTTGGTTAACACCCCAAATGTATATCAAGACAAGTTGGATTTCCTAGAACACCTGGACACATCAGATTATCCTACTAATCACATATGTTACTCTACATCAAATAAGAAAACGTTGGGGAAATTTAAAGACGAGGCTTGTGGACAAATTATAAAAGCATTTGTTGGACTTAGAGCTAAAATGTACGCTTTAGACATAAATGGTAAAGAAATCAAAAAAATTAAAGGTATTAGCAAAGGTGTTGTCAAAAATTGTATAAGCTTTCAAGATTATAAGGATTGTGTCATGAACAACAATGTAAAAAGAATACCAATGAACATTATCGCTTCTGAACAACATGACACATCATCTATAAGACTAAACAAAATTGCTTTGTGTCCTGGTGATGATAAAAGAGTGATTGATGCTGATGGTATAGGTACACATGCCTATGGTCATTACTCAATCATTGACTATGCTTAAAGAGTTAAGTTATGAATATCAAAATCTTCTGCCTGCAACTAGCAAATACATAAAACAAAACAATTTAGGAAATAAAACAATAGCACTACAAAAATAAAAAACCAAAATAAAAAATGGCATTCATAATCAAAAATAAATAAAATAGAAAACAAAATAAAAACAAGTGTACAATTTATAACAAAAAGGAATATATATAAAATGTATTATGTGTAAATAGTGTACATGTATTTAAAATAAAAGAATATTGTACCGTATGGAAACTGCTTGTACATTTTTAATTACTACCCACCTCTCTCCGCTCCTAATGCAAAATGAACATGTAAAACACAAATTGGAAATCCATGTTTCCATATTGACAAAATAAAAAAAAACATTAAACTGAAATTTTAAAAACTGTAAATGGGAATTTGGTAAATTGACAAATGTGTAAACAACAAATTGGAAAATCCATGTTTCTATATCATGAAATTGAAAAACTTTAAACTGACATTTTAAGAACTGTAAATGGGAAATTGCGAAATTGGTAAATGTGTAAACAACATAATGCAAAATCCATGTTTCCATGTTATGAAATTGAAAAACTTAAAACCAACATTAAAATAACTGAAAATGGGAAATTGGAAAATTGTCATATGTGTAAACAACAAAATGAAAAAAAAAACGGTTGGGGGTAGTTATCATATTGTACAGTAACCTATAAAACTAGCATAAGGATAGTTGCTTGTACCCTTATATACTTTGTGTATGTGCATTAGCCTTTGAATTAGCTTAAGTTAGGTTTGGTGAGGTTAGGTATGTGACCTTGTAGTTTACTCTTTTCGGAAAATGTAAAAAGTAAAATCTAAATCAAAAATTCTTGAATTTAAAATGTAAAATCTAAAAAAAACTAACATTTAAAATACAAAAAATCAAAAATGTAAAATGTAAAATCTAAAAATGTAAAATGGAAAAAATTAAAAATCTAAAATGTTAAAATATAAAATCTAAAATCTTTAAATGAGGTTTCTGTGGGTTAGGTTAGGTTAGGTTATAACTAAGTTTATTATTTGTGCTCTCACATTTGCTCTTACATTTTTGCTCTCACTTTGAAGTTTGGTTATGTTAGGTTAGGTTAGGTTAGGTTATAACTAAGTTTATTATTTGTGCTTTCTTATTTGCTCTTACATTTTTGCTCTCACTTTAAAGTTTGGTTATGTTAGGTTAGGTTAGGTGAAGTTAGGTTAGGTTAGGTTAGGTTAGGTTAGGTTATAACTTAGTTTATTATGTGTGCTCTCATATTTGCTCTGACTTTGAAGTTAGGTTAGGTTAGGTTAGGTGAAGTTGGGTTAGGCAGAATGGTTGAGGTATGAATCAAAAGCCAGCTCCTGTCAGTTTTGCCTCACAAGGCTGAGTGTACCCCGTTCCACTCCTGAGACCAGAAATTAAATTTCTTGGCAGAGCCGGGATTGGAACCTCAGGAATGACTGCCAAGAATGCTTGCCACTACACCAAGAAGTGGACAATATAAGGCTTGTCTTGATTGTATACAATCAATCAGTAATTACCTAATAATAATATAATAATAATAATAATAAATATTCCATTTAGCAACTACATGGCCGACCTCTCTCTGTGACGTCATGCACGGTCTCAGGGCGTGGCGGCCATGTTGCCCATTAGCCCCTGTGCCAGCTCTGACTGACCCCTCCATAAGAATAACATGGGGCTGAGTGCGCGCGGCGGCCATCTTGCCCATTAGCCCCTGTGCCAGCTTCGGCCTATATATCCTACTAGTAGTCACTATAGAGGTTAGGATATGACAGGGGGGGGGGCATAAGAAATTATAATATAACAACAACAACCAATTTTAATTACATTATTTTATTAGCATAACAAGTTTTACATTCTTTTTTCATTCTAGGATAGAGGCGGTACCATCTCATACAACAAAAAAGTCTTTTGTGTTTATAGTGTCCATAACACCGATGATATTCTAATGTCTCTAAACTGGACTTTTTTGACTGCGAGCTGCTCACTGAAGCACTGTTGACACCATAAAGTCCACACGTATCATAACTTTTTTCATCACTTAGAGGCACGAGTGAGGGGTAACTTGAATGACAGGGTATATTACCCACCTCCATTCTGCACAGGTAGGGGCAGGCAGGTGACCAGCGCTGATGTTCCTGCATGGGTTCATCGCTCTCTTGCCATTGGTCTAAGATGATGGGGCAAAACACACATTTCACTTCATCTCTTGTTTTTAAATAGTAGAATCCAGCAGCTGCTAAGGCTTGAGGGTTTATAAAAGGCACCGGCCACGTCGCAAAGGTCTTGAAACGTTGTTCCTCAGATTTTAAATTCATGGATGTAACTTCTCTTGAGGCTTGAAAGCAAGGCATGACTGAGCGGTTTGATGTGTGTTGACCTGCTATTTATACACTTGTCACTTGGTTGGACAGTGGATAATAGTTGACTTGTTTGTGATGAATAATCAAACAGTAGGCCGTGGTATTGGCTGGAACATTGTCATGCGTTTCAAAATCTAGTCGAATGTCAATATTGGAAGGTTTGACAGACTCTTCCAAGTAGGAACAGTCAAAGACAATCAGTGGCGCCCTTGTCTTAAAAGCTTGGGGTGACAACATTGGACAATTCTCTTTTTGATAATACGACCATCTAAATTTAGAAAACAAGTCGTATAGGGGGCCAAACTTATTTTTTGAAAAATCTAAATCCAACCCTTCATAGGGAAACACAGCACCGTTGAGGAAAAGACGTGCACTTCTCAATTGCAGGTGATCAATTTGCGTGACATCTTTGGTTTGTTGATACTTGCGATTCGTTTGAAAACCCACAATCATGTAGAGAGGTCTCTCTGTATAGCGAGCTGTTTTTAAAGATCAACTGTGTGTGTTGGTGGTTGGCAATAGCGGGTACTCATGGAGTGCCCAGCTTCTAAATTCCATGGGTAGAGGTATATCTCTCTTTACCATTTTGAGTATGTCCAGTTTTTTGCTATCGTTATGGGTCACATGAGGCACTTTCCATAGCAAGCGTTGAAGTTGAATTTTTGAATCAATGGGGGCATTGTCGGCTCCCTTGAGTGCATTATTATCACTCCTGTCTCTCACCAGATAAAGCACTTGCCTTGCGTTGACCACAATGCGCTGGTGATCTTCAGCAAAGCCTGAAATCAGTTTAAGAGGTAAATATCCAGTAAAGGTGCCATCGGTGTGTACCATCCAGTCATTGGTCGAGTCAGGGCACCAACCCGCCATGCAAAGTGTTTTAGCTTCTTCCTCACTATAAGAGGGATATAGTTTCATGACACTGGAAATACCCACATTTCGAGTGCTATCCACCATGATATCGTTAATGACATAACGTACTTCAGAAAACAGGAAGGCGAAAGCATGGTTGGCTAACTTGGATGTAGTGGGTGTGGAGCCATCGGCTTTGATGAGCCGACCTTCAATCTGAATAACACTTTCCTGCGGTAGAGTGTAAATATCTTGGTTGTTGATAACAAATTAAATTTCATCATTGTTATTAAGTCCAGGTGTTTGAGCTTGATAAGAATGGAGATCAATTCTTACCACTCCTGGTTGTTCCTCGATGTGGTTCGCTACCTCTAGGATAGAATTCATCGCGGGGGTTGACGTGGTAACCCAAATGCTGTAAAATCTGCTTGTTCTGTGATGTTAACGTGTATTCTCGTGGTAAACAACTAACACCATTCCTAGACGGTGCTGTTGCTTTATATACAAACTTCATAGTGGTTTTAGCACCAACTTGTAAGTCACTGGTGTGGTAGAATCTAGATCAATGAGTTGTTGATCTCTATTGATCAGTCTTAATGTTATATTACTAATACCATCGAGAGCCACAGAATGAAAAAGCACCACTGGCGGGTTTTCACGAATAATATAGCCATTGGGCGATGTCACAATAAAGTCATAAAGCGAATACGATGGTTCTTGATTGGTGTACACTTGACTAATAATATTACACGTCACCGACACGTGATGGTCCTCAATGAATTTCACTTCATGGTCTGATTCATGTTTTTTGTTGGGCTCCAACACACGTGGTTTAAATCCTAGTAATGGGCCAATGGAATCGGGGTGAGTTTTAAAGTCAATTTTGAATGTAGAAAAAATACTGCAGCGATGAGTGTTGGTATTTCCTACAAGTTCAAACTTACGCGTTCCATCGAAAAATTACTTTAAACCATATTCATTGATCAACACCACATAAATGTGCTCATAAATGTCATCTATCGTGTATCCACCTGAGTTCAGAGTGAGCACAGAATCATCATAGTAAAACGTGTTGTTCACATTTTCACGTATGTTGTATATTCTATTGTACGTTTCAAGTGAAACAAGTCCTAAACCATAGGGCTTTTCACTCAATTCAATAGGTGGGTAAAAGTCTAGGCTCACTTCAGGTCCACGTCCATGCAGTGTAAACGTCTTACTTTCCACCGACATACTGTTGACGTTTTTGCTTACGTTGCGTCTTATGTAAAAAAAATTAAACACAAACGTCCACACTGTTGGCTGTTAAACGTTTGCTCACGTTTCACATTATAATATATCTTGATCCTGTTTCCAAAATAGGCCACTAGTTCCATGGGCGGGGGCAAATTCCCAAAACTGTCAAAGTACCATACAGTGAATCCCTCTTTGACATAAGCTACATAATGTGTTCCAGGTCCTCGGTGATCGTTCAAATTGACAACAGCACATTCATGTTTCCAGGGTTGTGAGGGTAATTGGTTTCGCATAAACACACCTCGAAAATGAGAAAGCTTCAGTTGTTTAGCATAGCTTTCCACTTGCTGATGCGTCAGGGCATGTCTTGCTATGGCTGAGGTTAAAGATGTTTTTATTTTATTTCGAAAAGGTGAAATTCCAAATCCTTGTTGATAAAAGGCTGGCTTCAAATTGGCATTTCTAGCCCCCATAGCAATGGCATCCAATGTTTCATTGTGTCGCTGACTTTCTTTGAGTTGTTGCTTGCCCTGTTGCGCGGCTTTAATAGTTTTTGCCACTGCACTGGCGCCGCCTAAAAGTGAACCTAGAGCAGCCAGACCAGCGAATAATGCAGGTAAAAATCCCGCTCGTTTAGGGACGGGGATCACTCGCCCTTGTTTTGAACCCTGTCGCTGACGTTTTGGAATAACATGTCTCTGTGCTGCTCGAAGAGCTTTCCTTATGGTCAACACATTTTTTTATTTTTTTATTTCGCAAGGGCTTGTCCACGAATGTGTTAAGCCCAGGCTTTGCCAAGGACAGGGTCATATTTTTAGTCTTTCTCACCACATATCTTTGTTTCACCATGATGATGATGACCAACAACCTTTCAGAAGAAAGTTTAAGTCACAACTAACGTCAGATTGTTATTTCATGGCTGTATATTCCAATTCTATATAAAGTGGGAAATCGTTTATGGTCTTTCCAGCTTGCTTTTCATTCCATGTCAACATGAGATGAAAGGATAATTCGTCTCCTGCATTGACCATTTCATGGTTATGGACCAACATCCTATGACCATTTATCTCTATTTGTAAATGGTTCTCATCAGGTATGGCATATTTGATGTGAATGGTTCCATCATAGTGTAGTCGATAGTGGCTTAAACCCGAAGCAAGCACATAGGTCAAGTGCTGGTCATGAACTAGCGGTATATGGCTTCTCTCATTCACAGGTTTTACATTTGTCAGATGCACTAAAATACAGATGGGATAAATTTATGAAGACTTTTCATTTCATAGGTCACGTATCGCTTGGTACAGACATCATCATCTTCTTGTGGGTCTTCCACGTGAATAATGCGGTGATGATTAGCGCTATAGCCATTTACCGTAAGCTGAGGCACTGTATCATAAAACTCATACACCTTGTTATCCACATACTTTTTTGTAGTAACGTCTGTAGACACTTGAGAATGTTTTACATGAGTTAACCGCTTTCCGTTAAAGTCATAATCCCCTTGTTTTGTGCGTGGCACTACTGACCTATCCACATAGTGTTTATTAGCAGGATCTGTTTCTTGTTTAGGATCATGTATGGGAACAGACCTAGCTTTGACCATCAACGCACGTCCAAAGACATCCATCGTCAACCTGTAGTACGAGTCTACTGTTTCTATGACAAGGCTCAGTGCGATGTATATAGACAGCCTGCTAGCCTCTCTAAGCCTTAGTTGAAATGAAGCTAATTAAGCAGCAAGAGTCATTCCCAGTGAGGGACATGGTTTCCCATCTCTGCCCCACATCACGTTAACAACGGCATGGTTCACTGTTTCCATCTTCCATTCGCTGCATCATTGTGGGACCTTCCGGCTGTGGAAAGACCAATCTTTTGCTGACACTTATTACAGCGCCCAATGGTCTGTGTTTTCAAAATATTTATATTTTCGCAAAATCTCTCTACCAACCCCTCTACGTGTTTCTAGATCAAGTCATGTCTGGATTACAAAATAAGAATATGGGGTATTTTACATTTTTCACGCAAGAAAATGTTATTTCACAGGATGAGGTAAAGCCTGATTCACTCATGATTTTCGATGATGTATCCACTGAACGACAAGGCAACATTCAAAGCTATTTCAGCATGGGTCGACACAAACATATCGATTGCTTCTATCTTGGACAAACGTATTCTAAAATGTCCAAACAGTTGATTCGTGACAATGCCAATGTCATTGTTTTATTTCGCCAGGACGAGAGGAACAGTCGTCACATTTATAATGAACATGTGAATCCGGATATGACCTTTCAAATGTTTACAGAATTGTGTGGCGAGTGCTGGAACACACAACGTCATGCCTGTTTAGTGATTGACAAACAAAGTGAACTCAACCAAGGGCGGTATCGCTTAGGGTTTGATCATTTTATTGCTATTTTGGTACTGTATCATTCCCTCTCAAGTCATTTGTCACGACATCATGGCGTTAGCAGAGAGTCAATTGAAAAAGCATATTATTAGAGCAAAAAATACTATTCGCCAAAAGTTTCGTCAATTGAAACGATCACGTGTGGATCATGCTTTGTTTATTCAACAACATTTAGCCCCTCCGCTAAAAGCTATGTTGAAACCCTCTTTCAAGCCATCTGAAACGCTACCCTTCGTTTCACAAGCCACTCAAACGCACCACGAGGACCCTGAGGAAGAGGAAGAGGAACAGGAAGATTTAACTAGTGTTAGCGAAGATGAGGATAATGAGGAACAAGTGTTTACGCCTCAAAAAAAGGCATCACCCCTTGCAGAGTTTTTAAGAAAAAAGAAATCCCTGGCCATAGTCGAAACACCTTGCCCTTCCAGATCGTCTCCATTTTCACAACTCTTGGCCACCCCTCAACATAAAGCTCAACTGAAAAACATTTTAATAAAATATTATGGATCAACACTGGAAACCTATTTCACCAATCTATTTATTGGAAACACAGATGCCACATACGGCGTTCGCTATGAGGATGATAGTTTTAAAATTGGGGATTCATCGGTTAAATTTAGTCGTACTAAAGCTGTCATTAAAAAGATCAACTATAAATTAACACCAGGACTGTTTAAGCTACTATTCTCTCGGACTCCCTCATCCCATGATTATACGCCAGAGGACCTTGATAAATATAAATCCATTTTATTGGACACCCATGCTCACAAAAGACAGTATGATCCCACTCAACAAGTGAATGCCAATATATCTCAAAAATATAAAACCATCATTGCAAAAATGTTCCCCACTAGTCAAAGTAGTCGTCGTAAAGTGTCCGCTTCAGGGGTGACATTTAAACCATTAAAACCCCTTGTGGATGTTACCTACTGGCACAATCCAAATAAACTCGTCCAGCGACTAGAGCTGTTGCATGCTTCACGTCAAGCCGGCCATACTGGTCACGATTGGGAAATTCAAGAAATTGAGGAAGAACTTCGAAATGCCAAAATTATTGTTTAAGCCCTCACCCATTAAAATGGGTATTGCTCACGTGTTGCATCGTCCAGCTAGACGTCACTATCAGCGACTCAAGGTGATTTCACAGGGTGTGGATGAACTTTGGCAAGCAGACTTGGTTGAAATGATTCCCTATGCTAGCGTTAACGATGGTGTACGCTCTATGTTGACGGTCATTGATGTTTATTCCAAAATGGCGTTTGTTGAACCTGTGCGTCGCAAGTCTGGTCCACTAGTTACCAAGGCCTTTCAACATATTATTCAACACTCCAAACGTCAACCTCAGCTGCTACAAACTGATCAGGGGAAAGAATTTTTCAACAAGGATTTCTCCAGTTTTCTCAAATCTAAGGATATTCACCATTACACCACGTACAGCAATCTCAAAGTCAGCGTGGTCGAGCGGTTCAACCGAACATTGAAAACCTATATGTGGAAAGCGTTTACCGCTCAGGGCACTTATCGCTGGTTGGACTTGTTACCTGAGCTAGTGTCACGTTACAATGACACCAAACACAGAAAAATTGGGACCAAGCCGCGCCTCGTGACCAAAAATATTCAGCGATTGAATAAACTGTTTAACCCCATAAAAACAGCAGACCCTAAACGTCATCGCCTTAACATTGGGGACCATGTTCGTGTGAGCAAATTCAAGTCCGTCTTTGACAAGGGCTACACACCAAATTGGGGGACTGAACTATTTCGAATTCGTCAAGTCAACCTGAACAGTCCAGTCACCTATTTACTCGAGGACCTCAACCATCAACCCATAAAAGGCAGGTTTTATCTTCAAGAACTCCAAAAGACAGCGTTTCCTAAACATTACCTTGTGGAAAATGTGTTGAAACAAAAAGGAAATAAACTATATGTTAAATGGTTGGGATTTAGCTCAGCCTTTAATTCTTGGATTAATAAATTACATGTTGTGTGAACCTGTGTGCTTTGTATTTATTTATTCACTCATGTTGTACTTAACCTCCAGTCCTATGTACAGTCCTCAGCTCTACATGTATTATGAGCAATACATATTTATTTCTCTCTTCACCTGTGTTGTCTCTTACACCAACTCTCCCCCTCTCCTCCCCTTCACCTCCCACCACTGTCAAAACAGGTTGTGACTTGTTAGCTCGTATCGTGCACGTGTACAGGTGAACACCTGTGTGTTAGATCATATTACACTTGAACTCGCATTTTCTCACGTATGAACCAAAACAGGATGTGACTTGTTTTACAAGGAGGACGGTAATAAGGTCATCTCACACGTGTTCACATGTATTTCGTCACTTTCCTTTCATATCGTTATCCCATTATAGTAGTGGGGGATTAGTGAACAACGTCAATTCAACACATTGCTTTACACGTAAATGTAGTTAGGCCCTTTGACATAATTTAAATAAATTCATGGGCTAGTCCGTAGGGACCAGTCCAAAGGGGCTCATCCACAAGGACTCGTCCACAAGGACCTGCCCACAAGGACTCGTCCACAAGGACCTGCCCACAAGGACTCGTCCACAAGGACCTGTCATCAATAACCTGTCAACAAGGACTCATCCACAAGGACTCGTCCACAAGGACTTGTCCACAAGGACCTGTCAACAAGGACTCGTCCACAAGGACTTGTCCACAAGGACCTGTCAACAATGACCCGTCAACAATGAGCTGTCAACAATAACCCATCAACAGGGGCCCGACCACAGGGGCTCATCAACAATAACAGGGGTTCTCACCTCAAGGCTTAATATGCCCCTCTTTGTTTATCAGTTTGCCGATCGACAAGCACCACTTGGAAAACGTTTTGATCACCCCTCGTGGGTTGGGTTAGGTTAGGTTTCACTACAGCCACCATCTTTAAAAGGCCCGCCCTCTTACAAAAGCTATGAGTGGACATGTGTGTAAAAAACGGAAAACAAGCATGTTAATTCATAGTGGCTTTCCACCGAACACATGCACTTTATGTGGAACAACGTTTAAATCTATATCGGCATTCAAACTCTCACATGTTGCAATTGGAAAGAGAGATTCTCTAAAAAATTACAATTGTCACCCCTAGTAGGGTAGGTTTTATTTTTGGGGTGGAAATATGTTGTCCATTGGAAAGGGGGTGTTAGCCCTAGTTCAACAACACCTCATTTTTTAAAATCCAACCATGGGTTCGAGAGATATCGCACCACCGCCATCTTGTGTGGAGGAATGTGGAGGTGGAGGATATAGAACTGTCCAAAACACACTACTTACTAAAATACATGAAGATAGCAGCCTTAAAGATGAAGACAAATTTGTTTATTTGATTCAGTGTATGGAACCTGGTTCGTGTGCTCAGAAGTTGGTAGAAAACTTTCCTCCTTCAAAGGAAAACTACGAAAAGGCTATAGAATTGTTGAAGTCTAGGTATGGGAAGGATGAGTTACTCATTGAGTACTATGTTAGGGAACTTTTATCCTTGGTGTTAAAGAAGGATAGTTTAAGATCCATGGCCCAACTGTATGACAGTCTGGAGGGACAGTTGAGAGCACTTGATTCCTTGGGAGTAACAAAGAAGAAATACGCTGCAATGTTATTTCCACTAGAAGAGAGTGCCTTGCCAGAGGTTATGTTTAGAACTTGGGACAGGTATCGTGTATCAAAAGAAACGTCTACCAAGGAACCTGACTGTTGCTTGCGTGAATTGTTAGCCTTCTTAAGACTGAGGTGGAAGGTGAAGAACGGCTTAAGCTAAGACATAGTTCTTTTGAAGTTAACGAGAGAACGGATCGAGTTAAGCAAGACGATAGGACCAAGACTAAGAATAGGGACGTACCTTCAGCGGCTTCTTTAATTTCAATAGAGGATGTTTCAGTTAGTACGGGAAACAGAAATAACAAAGATACGGCTTGTATATTCTGTGGCAGAACCTCACATCTTTCTCAAGACTGTGCTGTAGCTATTGATTATTCTCAAGAAGAACACCAAGTAACGTTAAAGAAAAAGGGAGCTTGTTTTAGGTGTCTACGACCGGGCCATGTCAGTGTTAAGTGTAAGATGTTTGTGAAGTGCCCATTTTGCAAGGGGAAACATTACGCTTTGTTGTGTGCGAAAACAGCCTCAGATGAACCAAAAGGTAATTCGGTTCCAAAAACTGTTAGCATGATGGCAGGTAGTAATAAAGGACATGTGACCTATCTGCAGACTTTAGTTGCTAGAGTAGGTGTTGGTGGATCCACGCACAGAGTAAGAGTTCTGTATGATAGTGGATCGCAGAGAAGCTACATAAAGAAGTCTTGTGCTAAGAAATTAGAGTTGGAACAAACTGGAAAGGTAACACTAAGTCAAGGATTATTTGGAGGTAGGAAAACAGCACCTGTTTGTTTCGAGTCCTATCAAATAACTTTACTGGGTATGAACGAGGAAAACAGATGTGAGGTTGCAGTGTTAGGCTCTGATAGTATCTATGGAGGTGCTCCCCTTATTGATGCTGACTTGTTTAATTTACTGAGGGACAAGGGAGTTGAACTTAGTGATGTTGGCCAAGATAATGGTGGAAACAGTACTGACATACAGGTGTTGTTAGGAGCTGACGTGTGGGCTCAGATAATCACGCCAGACTTTCTACATGTAAACAAGAGTCTAGTAGCTGTGAGAACTTGTTTAGGGTGGACACTTATGGGCTCTTCTGAGATCACCTCAACTACTGCTTCGTCTTACACTCTACTTAATTTAACTCAATCAAAAAGAGTGGCGGATTTGTGGGAAATTGAGACTTTGGGTATTAAATATCCTGGCGAACAGATAAAAAAGGAAGAAAGGGAACAACAAGTTCAGATGTTCTTCGATAGGACTGTGAAGAGAGAAGAGGAATCTGGGCGCTACATTGTCAAACTACCCTGGATTGATGGTTGTACTTCTCTGGAAACGAATCGTGAAATTTCTCAGAAACGATTATTGAACACTTCAAAAAAGTTACGAGGGATGCAGAAATTTCAGAATTATGATGTGTTACAGGAATGGGTAAACAAAGGGATTATCGAAGGTCTTGAAAACGAGGTTTTGGATGGACCTACACATTATTTGCCTCATAGAGCTGTGCTGAAAGATGGTGGCACTACAAAGATAAGGCCGGTGTTCGATGCGTCCAACAAAGACAGAAATGGTCATTCCTTGAATGGTTGCCTCGAGCCCGGACCCAACCTCATCGACCTTGTTCCATCAGTGCTGACCAATTTTCGAACCTATTCTATAGGTCTAATAGCTGATATAGAGAAGGCATTCCTGCAGATTATAATTGATCCTGAAGACAAGGATATGCTCCGTTTTCTCTGGTGGGATAATGATTAGATTACCACTTTTCGACATTGTCGGGTGGTTTTTGGTGTTTGTTCCAGTCCCTTCCTATTGGTTTCTGTACTGAACACCCTTCTGGAAGAGCCCCCAACTCATTTGAAGGAAGTAGCTACAAAAATGTAACCTGCATTTTATGTGGACAACTGTCTTACTGGAGTCGCTTCAAAGGAAGAAATTGGACCCTTTATTTTAAAGGCACAAGAATTGATGTTATCCGCAGGTTTCAATTTGAGGGGATAGGTGAATTCCTTTGATTGTGGTGTTGGTAAAACTGAGAATGTCTTAGGACTTCGTTGGTACTGTGACGTAGATGAACTTGGATGTAACTTCATCCCGACTACAGGTTTAGTAACCCGAAGAGTGGTGCTATCCAGCGTGCAAAAAATATTTGATCCGATTGGATTTTCGGCCCCAGTAACTCTGATTCCCAAGCTCATTCTGCCGAAGACATGGCAGAAAAGTATAGGATGGGATGAGGTTTTACCAGGAGACATTTGTGAGGAATTCTGTCGATGGACTCAGCAGTTGCAATACCTACATGACTGTCGGATACCTAGAAGGATTGTCCTGAATGACAACAGCACTTTGCATGTATTTGTGGACGCTAGCAAAAGAGCGTTTGGTTGTTGCATATTTCTGAGAACGGAAGAAGGTAAGATCAAACTGAGTCTTCTGATGGCTAAATCTAGAGTGGCGCCTCTCAAAGAACTGACACTACCCCGCCTTGAACTGATGGGAGCGCTCCTTGGAGTTACAATGTCTCAGTTGAGCCTTCGATGCCTACACCGGAATGAAATACACACAGTGTTTTGGTTCGATTCAACAGTAGTCTTGGCTTGGATTACTAATAAAGGGCTTTGGTCGGTGTTCGTAGAGAATCGGGTAAAGGAAATTCATGAGTACAGTAAGGCTAGTTCATGGAGACACATACCGGGCAGCCTCAATCCAGCAGATCTCCTGTCTAGAGGGTGTTCACCAACACAACTTTGGAGATCCAGATGGTGGGAGGGTCCGTCTTGGCTTAAATGTAAAGAAGAAGAATGGGTATTTAATCGTCCTGAACCATTGTTGGAAGAAATCAACAGGGAAAGGAGGAAAACAGTTGTAGCTGCTAAGAACACAGTTGTGGAAACGATTTTACTGCAATTAAGTTCACGATTCTCTGGATACATCAAAATCGTTAGGACCATTGCTTGGATTTTGAGATTGAAACAAAGGAATCGTAGAGACCACGTATCTCCGAAAATTGATAGCGAAGAGTTTCTCAATGCTGACAAGAAACTGTACTTCCTTATCCAAAATGAAACGCTTTATGAAGAAGAGAGAAAAGAACAATTGAAGAATCTGGAGGTGTTCACAGACGATGAAGGAATTCTACGCATGTAGTCAAGAATCGTTTACTCTGATGACACTCCTGAGTATACCTATCCAGTTGTACTTCCATCAAAACATGTGATGGTTGAAAGAATGATTGAACAATTTCATCGATTCCATAAACATGCTGGGACGCACACACTGCTTGTTTTGTTGCGCCAAAGGGTTTGGATAATTAGAGGAAGAAGGACGGTGGCAGCAGTTGTTCGGAAATGCGTGATCTGTCGTCGTAACTCTGCTAAGGGTTTTGAGGTACCTTTTCCTCCGTTGCCACAGGATCGAATCAAGGCATGAGTGTTTTCCAGATCACGGGCACAGACTTGGCCGGCCCTGTGTTTCTACGAGAAGGGGAAAAGGGATGGATTGTGATATTCACTTGTGCAGTTTATCGGGCTGTACATCTGGAATTGATCACTTCACTTATTACGGTAGCATATATCCAAGCACTACGCCGATTTGTGGCAAGAAGAGGAAGAGTGAATACCATGTATTCGGACAATGGGACGAATTTCACCGGACTTCGCAGAACCATGGAGCAATTGGATTGGACTGAAATAGAGAGGACGTGCAGCCTTCTGAAGATTAAATGGAAGCTGAACCCTCCCACTGCAGCCTGGTGGGGAGGATTCTGGGAATGGTTGATTGAGATTCAAATGGATTTGCTTCGCCGTAATTTGGGTAAAGCTTGCCTAAATTATGAGGAAATGTGTACTCTTCAGTGCGATTGTGAGGACCTGATGAGCAACCGACCTTTGACTTATCTTTCTGAAGAAGATGAACTCAAGCCACTCAGACCCTCCATGTTCCTACAGAGCCTAGAGGGTAATGATGTAACCGACTTAGACCAAATTCAAACCAGCAGTTTAAATGACAGATGGCGTTATCTACAAGCTGTTCGGGAGAGCCTGAGAAATCGCTTCAAAAAAGAATATCTGGGATTTCTCCGATCACGGAGCAAAAAGCAACAGGGATCCATACAAGTAGGAGACATAGTACTGGTGGAGAGCGACAACAAGAAACGGATCAACTGGCCTTTAGGAAGAGCGGTGGAGCTGTTACCTGGAAGAGACAGTGTGACTCGTCTGGTTAAAATTAAGACAGCAACTGGCATTCTACTTCGTCCAGTACAGCGACTTTATTCGTTAGAGATAAACTGTCTTAACAAAGGTGATTCTATCAACACTTCACAACACCGACTAAGTGAGCCGGTCCTTAATGAAGATATTCCCTGCAGTAACTCAGGAACTGAAAATGAGAGTGAATTCAAGACTCGTTGTGGTAGAACTGTTAGGCAACTCAAGAAACTAGACTTATAGTGGTTCACATTCCTGAGCTCAATGTTCAACTATAATTTTGGAATGTTTACTTCAGTTTATGAGTGTGTGTTGCAAAACTACATTTTGCTAGGTGGGAGAATGTGGAGAAAGTGAACTAAAGCTCTTTCGAGCAATCTACTTCCTGTAGAAAATAGACAGTGTTTTGATTTACATAGTTTTGGTTTTGTTAGCTTTGAGAGTAGTGTCTTTGGAATGTCTTTGGATGCGATGTTGAGCTGTGTTAATAAAATATTGATTACTGTATATTAAAATGATTTGGTATGGTATAGCATTCGTCAGAGTGCTTTGCTAAGTCAATCGGTTCAGCTGTTCTCTCAATCTCGCGGTAACAAAAATCACATGTGAATAATTTATCGCTGCTGTGGAGAGTTACCCTTAACCGCTCTACGTTTTCTGCTCTTCTTCGGGAATTAAACACCTATTCAGATTATGACGAATACGTTTATTTTATTCATTCTCTAGAATAAGGTGCTTCCATGAGGTGTAAAATATTTACCCATCTTTGCTTTTATTTTGCAATTGATTTTTATGAAATAGGGATGATAATTTAGAATAGCCGATAAAAGCCAAATGCATCATAAAAAAATATATTTTTTATCTAAGCAAAACGTACAAGAATTGTTCACATTTCAAAGAAAAATCCCACACATAATATCGTTGTAGAACTATCGAATATTTTCTGAAATCTATGCTAGCCGAGTTTGATTTCCGGTCCGGCTATTCGGATATTAATCTCCAATTGTTAATTTCCCTGGTTTCAGGACTGGATGTCTGTGACGTCTTCATCATATCGTCATCACGACGCGGTCAACTCGAAAGACCTGCAGCAGGTCTTTCCGGAGGCCATAGTTGAATCAATCCGACTGCAAAAATCATCTCTAGATGGCTCGTATTAAATAGTCTAGGTATAGAGAACATAATTCGTAAAAAAAATCGAATGTCCTAATTGTGGCCTTTTTGACTTCAAGTTGACTCCTTTGTGGTTGCTACTGCACGACGGTGGAACAATCATCCACGTTCGGTCAGAGGCACAACCAGTGTACAGGTTGTTCAGAATTCCTATTACACACCTCTAATAACACTTGTGATCAGGACCCAGCTGGTATAGATCGCGATACCTTGCACTGCAATATTTTATTATATGTTGTGTATAATAAAATTTATATAACCACTAGCAGAAGTACCCGCTCTTCGAACGGTCTTCGGTATCACTAACCAGACGTTATCAATTGAGATACTGATCCAATAGTAAGGGGCTTGTCATTCCTTCATAAGTTTATCAGAACGAAGTTATTTTTCTGGGTATATCGCAGACGCTGTTAATTTAAGGGCCATACAATGTGGTTTTCGGAGACCCTTTATAGACTCCCAAGTTTTGTGTCACACACTGAGAAGCGCAACATATGCTTTGGTGGTCCTTCTAGGATAATTGTTATTTTTTGCCTATTTTAGCATGTATTTTTAAAAGTTGTTCCTTATACCCACCCTTCTTTGAGAAGTACGTTGAAGAGTTTTCTAAATGATTGGTGTATTGACTCATGGTTACAATACCTAATTTTACGATGCTCCAAGCACACGAACATGAGTTATAGGCGTACATAAACATACAGATATATCAACCACACAGTATCAAACAAAATCATCTTTACGATGAACCCGTTTGTTGGCAAAAATATGATTAGTTCAAACGTGCTCTCAAACTAAATGCACCTATCTTGTACTTCCTGACGTGGAAATAATATTGAAAACCTTGTAGACGAAACGCAATAGATGTCAAATTAAAATTGACCCTCACCGTTGTGGAAAGTCCCCATCCCCAGGAAGACCCCTTTAATAAATTATAAAAGCTTGTGGTGCATGCAAATTCGGGAATTTTAGCCTCCAATGGCCCAAATTCCCAAAAGCTGCAAAGAACACTCCTCCAATCCAGGAATTTTTGAAAATAACGTTGCTGTTTGGAGATATAATAGACCTTCTGTACAACATATCGCATATCGCACGTGTAAGTCACCTGTAAAAATTCTAGGGTACCCCTTGACCCCCATAATCGCGTTGTTGGATTTTACAGTATATGTTTGATTCCACGATAACCTTATAGCCATTTGCAAACTTTCACCGAAATTTAATAAATTGAGTGGCAATGCTTCTTACAGAAATAGATGGAAAGTTGGATGTCACCTCTTGTGACACTGTTGTCATGGTTACCGGCTTGCATTACTTCATTAGTTTCTTCTTGTTCTTTTTCTTTCGGATGGGCCAGGTAAGGACCACGACGTTCAACTTTTCAGTTTATCGAGGGACTTGATGTTTGCTCAATATTCGCGCATTCTCTGGCTATGTTTCTCCTTCCTCTCTTTTGTCCAGCCATGGTTACCGGCTTGCATTCTTCCAATAGCTTAATAAATGAAATTAGTTTTCTGGGTATATCTCAAAAACTGTTGGTTTTAGGACCTTAAAATGTGGGGCCCGTATGGCTCCCGAGTTTTGTTTCTCACATTGAGACGCTGAAAATGAGCTTTGTCTCGTCTTTCAACGCCCATTTCAGGATGCATTTTTAAGGGGGTAGGCCCTCTTTTATGAGAGGTATGGAGAAGAGTTACATCAATGATTACTTTCGAGCGTCTGATGGACATCTGTACCAAATTTTACGTTGATCCACTCAGCCGTTCTCGAGTGATGCGCGTGCAAAGTTGTACACAGACTGACAAACAAACAAAGAGACAGACAAAAATTTTGTTTTTGCGCGCAACCGTCATAAACCAGTCTGAAACGCATTTATAACTCAAAATTCCGTGGAAATTAAAAAAAAAACCAGACAAACTTTCATCTATAACTATATATCTATATAAGAATGAAAGTTTGTATGTTTTTTCTGAATTTCTACGAAAATGTGCGTTATTTATGCGTTTCAGACTGTTTTATGACGGATGCGCGCGAAAATATTTTTTTGTCTGTCTGTCTGTATGTCTGTCTGTTTGTCTGTCTGTCTGTCTGTGGACAAAGTTGTTCCCTTATAACTCGAGAACGGCTGGGTGGATCAACGTAAAATTTGGTACAGATATCCTTCAGAGGCACAAGACTAATCATTGATGTAACTCTTCTCTGTACCTCTCATAAAAGGGGGCCTACCCCCTTAAAATACTTGCTGAAATAGGCGTAGAAGGGCGAGTCAAAGCTCATTTTCAGCCCCTCAATGTGAGAAACGAAACTCGGGGGCCCCAAAGGGACCCCGAAAACCACATTTTAAGGCCCTAAAACCAACAGTTTTTGAGATATTTCCAGAAAACTAATTTCATTTAATACAATAACGAAAGAATGCAAGCCGGTTACCATGGCAACGGAATCTCACAGGTCCATCTATTGCTGTAAGACGCAATACAATTCCTTTTATTACATTACTGAGATAGATTGTAAACGGTTATAAGGTTATAACGGAACCAAATTAAGCTGCAAAATTCATCAATGTCATATAATGCACTTAAGGGGGTGAAGGGGTACTCTAGATTTTTTTCACGCGATTTACACGTGCGGGTGTGGTACGGAAGGTCTATTATATCCCTATCCCTATATTATTATTATTATTATTATTATTATTATTATTATTAATATACTACGGCCTACAACGACGAGACAAAGCTTATTTTCAGCCCCTTGGTGTCAGAAACAAAACTCGGTGCCCCTAAATAGCCGTAAAGGTTCCCGAAAACTACATTTTAAGGCTCTAAAACCAACAGTTTCTGAGATATTCCCAGAAAAGTAATTTTATTTAATAACGTAATGAAGGAATGCAAGCCAGTAACCATGACAACAGTATCACATAAGGTGACATCCAACTTTCCATCTATTTCTGCAAGAAGTAAAGCCACTTCCTTATTAAATTTCTGTGAATGTTTGCAAATGCCTATAAGGTTATTACGGAATCAACTAAAACTGTAACATTCATCAATGCGCTTAAGGGGATCAAGGGGTACCCTAGAATTTTTTCACACGACTCAAATGTGGGTTATGTTGTACAGAAGGTCTATTATATCTCCAAACAGCATCATTATTTTCAAAAATTTCTGAAGTGAAATAGTTTTTTTTTTTTGCTTACAGGAATTTGGGCCATTGGAGGCTAAAAAACCTGAATTTTCATGCACCACAAGCCTTTATAATTTATTAAAGGGGTCTTCCTCTGGATGGGGACTTGACACAACAGTGAAGGTCAGTTTTATTTGACGTGTGTTGCGTTTCGTTTACGAGGTTATCATTTTTATTTTCACGTCAGGAAGTACACGTTAGGTAAATTTAGTTTCAGAGCATATTTTAACTAATCATTTTTCTTTGTCGACAAACAGATCCCAAGTCTCTAACCATTGCAACAGTAGCTCAATTGATTACGTCTGGTTATTAATACCGAAGACCGTTCGAAGAATGGATACTTCTGCTAGTGTAATATATATATATATATATATATATAGACAAGGCAATATATATTGTACTTTAATAACGTAATGGTTTCGGTCACATTGCGAGTTTCTTCAGCTGGTACATGATGATGATGATGATGATTATTATTATTATTGTTGTTTTAAGAGGCCTAACATCTAGGTTATCGGCCCCTAATGGTTTGGGTAATCGTGAAGATGATAATCAAATGTAAACTATAACTAAAAACTATCTATTAATTTATATACTAGAAGCAGAAATGAAAAAAAAGAGAATAAGGGAAATAAAGGACAGGAGGAAAAGAAACGCCCTCAACCCTCGAAGACTGCGGATTGAGGGACTTGAAAGGAAGGAGAGCCATGAAAGGCAAATAGGAAAGTGAAAGAGGAGAGGCCCGCCCCAGAGGTAATGGAAAAACGGGGGAAACCGGACACAGCTCAGGAATCCCTCGGGGTCGCCAACTCCCGAACCTACCAGCCGTGAGCCCCTGAGGGTGTAGCAATATCCAGAGTGCGCCAGAAGAGGTGGGGCTACATACACCCAGCCTCCTTGAGGGCCTTGAGCAGAAGGCAGGAGATAACATGAAAAGAAAAAGAAGGCTGACCCCTCGCAGAAGGAGGGTATCAGAAAAGATGAGACAAGGGCCAATTAAGGCGGGAAAGGAAGAGACTAGATACCCTAATACTGTCGGGGTCGGAAGAGAACAAGAGTTGACCAAGTGAGGTCGACAGGAAAGAAGACGGAGAGGAGCCCGGCACAAGTAAGTGGAAGCAATGCCGGACTCGGGTGGGGCCCCGTGGTCACCAAACCACGTCCCACTAGATGTGAACCCCTGCGGGCGGTATATGATGAGTAGTACTATATCTCAAGTTCACATAGTAACATTTTCCAAAAGAAAAAAAAACACCAGATCTTTTACAATATTTAATTTTTAAATTAAGTATAAAAAAGTCTTGGATAACAGCGTAGAAATGAGGAAAGTGTATGTGAAAATGTGTTTCAACAAACATAATTTTTGAAAACATGCTCTGATATGGCAAATTTATATTAAGTATATGTTCTTGCGCCGGCCCCATGGTGTTGGGGTAGAGCGCCAGCCTCTCACCCGGAAGCCCCGTGTTCGATTCCCGAATCCGTCGGGGATTTTAGAAACTGACGTGAGGGCTGGAACGGGCTGCACTCACCCTCGTGAGGACAATTGAGTAGCTGCCTGCCAGTGAGGCAGCACCCTGATCACGAAACCTAAGATTAATGGCCGAGGGGACCCGATACGCTGATCACGCGTCACCCCAATATCTGCAGGCCAAATGGCTGGCCAGAGAACGTTTGGAAGGCCTAGGCCCTTCACGGGCTGTAGAGTCAGGGGTTATGTTTTTATTGTTATTTTATAGGTTCTAGCACCTTTTCACGTCCTTTTCATGCTGGGGACGGTCACAATGTTACGATATTAAAGTACAATATGTATTGACTGATGGTTATATACATTTTATTATAATTACATCGTCAATATGGAATCGGGGTATCATGTTTATTTTTATCTCATATGTTGTGTAGTTAAACTATGGACACGTGCATAATATTCATACGTAGATCGCAAACATATATTACAATATCAAAGAATACACTAACCTTTACAAATAAGGAGATCCACTGCGAAAATAGAAGGAAAGCCTATCTCTGTAAACTTGTATAATTTTAAACTTCAAACCGAGTGATCAGAATCTGATGATGACCGCGTGACGGTCGAATCACGTAATCATGACGTTTCCCCTTCATCAGTGAATAATATTGATACATATATTTTTTCAAGTATGTACGTGTGTTATATATACAGTAGTTACCCAGCCTAATCTAAATGCGCAAAAGCGTATTGCCCGATTGAAAATTATACATTGATAACTTGAAATAAGGAAAACCGGGAAAAACTACGCTAGGATAGTCGCTGTCTGCAATGGAATTAAAACCTCAGAACTCAGGACTTCCTTTCCGCTCGTGGAAGCGCCATTCAACGTCCACGCCTACGCCACGAGATCTAACGGATGTCTCTGGATGTTATGTACTGAAATGAAACAAGAGTTGTGCTTGATCCTAAACTGGCGGGACCTTCGTTACTCTCTTTGCGTAAACTAACCGGACCACTCGACCAAAGCCTGCCTGAATAATAAAAGAGCAGTTAAAACGTTAGAGATAATGAAAATTTCTTTGTTATAACACATAATTCTGTGACCACACATTGACAATTTGAGTGCCTGAATACAATAAACGTATTGTGTCTAGGATGGCTCCAATTATCATCATATTCTTAATAGGTCTTTAATTCACAAATAAAAACAGTAAACGTAGAGCGGTTATGGGAAAGTCTTCAAAGGCTGCGATTAATTATTTACAGGTAATTATCCTTTCAATATTAAAATTCATCCAGGTATCGACAGTCAACTACACAAATGCTTTAGTTGGATACAAGATGATCAAGTATTTCACAAGAGTACTTTCAAACCATAAGACATTAACAATGTTGCTGAATTCCTCAAGTGTTCAAACTTCACTTAAGCCACTATATATCTTGTGTATGCTCTTCGGATTAGCACCAATTCCTTGGAATAGGGCTACGAATGACCGACGGGTACAGTGGCATTATGTGTCTTCTGTTATTGTGCTGGTGATCATCTTGGCGTCTTATTTCACATTCATGTTGCTGAGGGCATCGGATTATTCAATAGACAGCTCTATCGTGCAGAATGATTTATTAGCACTGAGCCTGATAACATTTGCTGCTATTTCGTCTGTTGTTGTGTTTAGCACGAGAAGGAGGAACGCCGTCACAAAGATACTCCAGTCTATTTCCCACGTCGACAAGTTCCTAGTAACCTCATCCTCTCAGATAAGGACGATGCAGCAATGTGCGAGTAAGATAATAGTGTGTTACACGATATTTACAGCACTCTGTGTTCTGGACTGGTACACGTGGGGTCGAGGCTCGTTAGATCTCAAGACCACTCTGTCAGTTGTGACAATGTTTCCAATGTTTTTCGTAAACCTCGCGGTGTACCTTCAGTTCCATGAATTGGTAGTAGTATTGAAGCAGAGGTTCACGCTGTTAAATGGAGTTATGGAGACATGCTGCGGGACTGAATGCACATTTCAGGAGAATAATGTTCGCAACTGTTGCACTAATTATCAACGCAACGTTAACCGAGCAAACAGAGTGATACAACTGTTCGCTGAAAGCATATCAAATGTTGATTTTACGTCGCATTGTTGTGGAAAACGACAACATTCCTGGAATGAACCTACCTTTCAAGTTGTGAACAAAAATGTCGTATATAAACTGCGTATAATACAATCAGAACTGACTGATATTGGAGTCCTTATGAACGAAACATTTGGTTCAAGGATGTTGGTAGAAATTGCAGTCTCATTTGTCAGCATCATTGCGTGTTTCTATGTCGCTCTGTCCATAATAGGAGGCGCACAACATCCAAACGCAACCTACGGGTGTCTGATTTATATTATAAGCATGGGAGCCGATACATTGTATCACCTAGTGTTGCTCCTTCTGATTACCAGTTGCTGTGAGAGCGCCACCAGTGAGACGACGCGCACAGCGCAGCTAGTCAACAAGTTACTCATAGTTCCGACACCAGAGCGCGACGCTATCGAGGAACTCAAGATATTTTCACTCCAGTTGGTGCACTCCAAATTGAAATTCACAGCGTGTGGCTTCTTTGATATAAATTTGACCCTGTTTTTCATTATTATTGGCACACTTGTGACTTACCTCACAATACTCTTGCAGTTCAATCCTTCTCCTTTCACCCATGGCTTATGGTCCCAAAAGTAATTTTTCAAGCGCCATATTTTTTTTAAATGTAAGAGCCTTTGTGCATTACGAAATCGTCTTTGCGTTGGAGGTTCATCTGATAGACAATATATTGTTTCGTCTCTGTACCAATGTTTTTTGGAAATGATGGAAAATAATATATCCTGTAGTTTTCTTGTTTATGCAATGTGACAAGACATAGGAAAAATTATAAACGTATCCACGTTATGGGCAGGTTCCACTGAGGAACATCGAAACATGGATATAATTAGAATCTAGATGATGGATACCTGTTAGCTTTGAAGGTTGTATTACAGGCGATCACGTGTTTACACCACACGCAATTTGCATGAGTATAGGTCCGTAACCAGTTTCTTTATAACGTTGTTGACACACAAAGTTAGCTATTTTTACCTTGAAGTTGCTGGGACAAGTACAAATCCAGAACAAGAATGGAACAGCTGGGGCTCGATACGGAGTAAAAGATGAAGATGGGAGAAGTATCATCAAATGATTAAGATGTCGGCTGAACACGGCGTTTATGCATGTAATATTTCTTGTCGCCGAGTCCCACGGCGTAGCTGTGTTCGTTAGACCGTGCATCATGATCGCGCGGGCATCTTCAGCAAGTCCGGAGATCGTAGGTTCAGATTTCGGCGCAGACAGTGGTGATCCTGAGTTAGATATTTCTGAGATATTTCCACACTTCTTCCAGGAAAATGCCGGGATAGTACCTTATTTTAAGTTCCAGTGCACCAAACCATCCCTGACCCCAGTGCTTAATTTCTAAAATGTTAGTTGCCGGAACGTTTACCTACACATTTTCCCCTCATGTTTTGAAACTTATACAATGAGAAATATTGTTAAAAAAATACATCTTCTATTAAGGTGGCAGGGGATCCACGTAATGCACATATGGTACCCCACCTTTCATGCACAATCTATAAAAGAAACCTTCCTCCTGAAACCAGTAAGATGTGTTGGATCTTCCATCCGCCATGTGTCTCATGGTGGATAGCCTTCACTGTACACTTGCGCAAGAGCAAGACGTATTACATTTTTAGGTTGAAAATATACCGTAACATATATTTTTCTTTTAATGACACTCTGCAAATCTACTGGCCAAGAGCTTTCGTCAGAGTGCTTTACAAAATCAATCGGGTCAGCCGTTCTCTCAATCTTGCGGTAACAAAAATCACATGTGAATAATTTATAGCTGCTGTTGATAGCTACCCTTAACGCTCTACGTTCTATGTTTTTCTTTGTGAATTAAAGATCTTTTAAGAATATGATGAAAGTTACGGGGGCTATCCCAGACACAATATTTTTCTTTTATTCATTCTCTGGAATAAAGTTTCTGCTTTCATGGGGTGTTGCTTTTATTTTACAATTCATTTTTATAAAATTGGGATGATAATTTTGAATAGATGATACAAACCAAATGCATCATTAAAAATGTATTTTCAAACTAAGCAAAACGTACAAGAATATGGTTTACATTTCAAATATAAATCCCACACATAATATCGTTAGAGATTTATTGAATATTTTCTGAAAAGTATGCTAGCCGGGTTTGATTCCCGGTGAAGCCATTCAGATATTAATATCCAATTGGTAATTTCCGTGGCTTCAAGACTGGATATCTGTGACGTCATCATCGTATATTCCTTCGTCATCAGGACGCGGTCAACTCGAAAGATCTGCAGCAGGACTCTCTGGTGGCCAAAAATCATCTCTTGTCAGCTCGTATCAAATGGTCTAGGTGTACAGAACATATTCCGTAAAACATTTCGAATCTTCTTTTGGCTTCTAGGTGACTCCATTGTGGTTGCTACTGCACGACGGTGGAACAATCATCCACGCTGTCAGAGTCATAACCAGTGTACAGGTTGTCCAGAATTCCTATTATTCACCTCAAACACTTGTAAACAGGACATAGCTGGTAAATATTCGGGAGTAGTATAGATCGCGATACCTTGCACTGCAAAATGTTATTATATGTTGTGTAGTTTAACTGACAACACTAGATGAAGTTCAGTGTGCTGTCAATCAAGCAAAGCGGCACAAAGCCGCAGGTTGTGAAGGTATACCAGCAGAAGCTATCAAAGAAGGAGTTGAGGAACTCATAAGCCAAATACATGATTTTATTATAAAAATTTGGAGAACTGAAAAATACCTGCTGATCTCAGAGTTAGTCCAATAGTTCCCGTATTTAAGAAAGGTGATCGGACAGACTGCAACAACTATCGTGGCATATAATTACTATCATGCCTAGGAAAGCTTATTGCTCGTATTTTGGCTAATCACATTCTATCATTGGTGGAGAAAATACTTCCAGAGAGCCAATGTGGTTTCAGGTCTTATGGTGGAACCACAGATATGATATTCACAGCTCGTCAGCTTAAAGAGGAATGTAGAGAACAAAATAAACCTCTTTATAATGCCTTTATCGACCTCACTAAGGAATTTGACTCCGTAAACCGTGAATATTTATGGAAGACTAGCAGAAGTACCCGCTCTTCGAACGGTCTTCGGTATTAATAACCAGACGTTATCAATTGAGCTACTGTTGCAATGGTTAGGGGCTTGTTATTCATTCATATGTTTATCAGAGCGAAGTTAGTATTCTGGGAATATCACACAAACTGTTAATTTAAGGACCTTAAAATGTGGTTTTCGGAGACTCATTATAGACTCCCGAATTTTGTGTCGCACATTGAGAAGCGCAACATATGCTTTGGTCGTCCTTCCAGGATAATTTTTATATTTGGCCTATTATAGCATGTATTTTGAAAAGTTTCTTCCTATACCAATCCTTCAATGAGAAGTACGGTGAAGAGTTTTATAAATAATTGGTGTATTGACTCTCATGGATACCTAATTTTACGATGCTCCAAATATTCGAACACGAGTTATAGGCGTACATAAAGATACACAGAAAGGCCGAAAATCCCTAAATATGCCTTTCTTTGGAGGGGAAGTAAAGCCGACGGTCCCATGTCATAGATTTATGGCATGTAATATAACCTTCCACTAACTATAATTGTGTGAAGCTAAATTTGTAGGTTAGATTTGATTAACGCTCTATTAGTTCCAAAGTTTGCCAGATGCGGTGGCATCTAGTAGCCAAGTCTCAGCTAGGTGTCGTTGACGGTAACATTTGGTAGCAAAAGTAGGAACTACTGGAAATTGATCGTCTGCAGTCCTTACCTGAAATACAGATAACACACACTAATACAGCCGTCACAATTAACACCGGTTAGCAGACAGATTCTACACACACGAGGCTACGTGAACGCGTTGTTGCAGCTTCTAAACTGAGGAACCAACCAACCAACCTACAACATATTACCCAGAAGTCCGAATATGGATATGTCAACCACACGGTTTCAAACAAAATCATCCTTACGATGAACCCGTTTGTCGAAAAAAAAAGTTAGAATGTGCTCACTCTAAATTCACCTAACGTGTACTTCCTGACGTGAAAATAAAATTGAAAACCTCGTAGACGAAACGCAATACACCTCACATAAAGACTGACCCTCACCGCCGTGTAAAGTTCCCATCCACAGGAAGACACCTTTAACAAATTATAAAGGCTTGTGGTGCATGGATATTCAGGTTTCTAGCCACCAATGGCCCAAATTCCTAATAGCCGCAAAAAATACTATTTCAACTGAGTATTATTTGAAAATAATGTTGCTGTTTGGAGAAATAATTCTGTACGACATATCACACGTGTAAATCACGTGAAAAAATTCTAGGGTACCCCATGACCTCCATATGCGCATTGATGAATTTGACAGTCTAAGTTGGTTCCGTGATAACCTTATAGTCATTTGCAAACTTTCACAGAAATGTAATAAGTGGAGTGGCATTGATTTTTACAGAAATACATGGAACGTTGGATGTCTTCTCTTGAGAACCTGTTGTCATGGTTGCCGGCTTGCATTCCTTCATTAGTTTATTAAATTAAATTAGTTTTCTGGGAATATCTCAGAAACTGTTGGTTTTAGAGCCTTAAAATATAGTTTTCGGGAACCCTCGAGTTTTGTTTCTGCCACCGAGGGGCTAATAATGAGCTTTGTCTCGTCATTGTATGCCAAAATATAATAATAATAATAATAATAATAATAATGATAATAATATAATAAATACAATATAGGGATAGGGATATGAAAGACCTTCCGTACCACACCCGCACGTGAAAATCGCGTGACAAAATTCTAGTGTACCCCTTGACCCCCTTAAGCTCATTATACGTATTGATGAATTTTACAGCTTAATTTGGTTCTGTGATAAACTTATAGCCGTTTGCAAACTTCACAGTAATGTAATAAATTGAATTGCATTGCGTCTTACAGAAATAGATGGTCTTCTGAGATTGTGTTGCCATGGTTACCAGATTGCATTCTTTCATTAGATTATTAAATGAAATTAGTTTTCTGGGAATATCTCAAAAACTGTTGGTTTTAGGGCTTTAAAATGTGGTTTTCGGAGACCCTCCAGGGCCCCCGAGTTTTGTTTCTCACATCGAGGGGTTGAAAATAAGCTTTGTCTCGTCCTTTTACGCCTATTTCATCATGAATTTTAAGGGGGTAGGCCCCCTTTTTTGAGAGGTACGGAGATGAGTTACATCAATGATTAGTGTGGTGCTTCTGATGGATATCTGTATCAAATTTTACGTTGATCCACCCAGCCGTTCTCAAGTTATAAGGACTCGAAGTTGTCCACAGACAAACAGACAAACAGACAGACAGACAGACAACAATTTTATTTTTGCGCGCATCCGTCATAAAACAGTCTGAAACGCGCAAATAACGCAAATTTCCGTGGAAATTCAGAAAAAACAGACAAACTTTCATTTTTAGCCTATTTTCAATTTTGAAAAAATAGGCTTATGAGATCACCTTTTGTCCGTGTGTGTGTGCGTGTGTGTGTGTGTGATTCGTGTGTGCCCCCCCCCCTAATAAAATCTAAACGGCAGGAGCGATTTCAATGAAACTCGGAAAGTTCATAGCACTATTCTGGGCGACCTCGACCGTGCTCTTCAAATTTTGTTACGACTCACCAATCCAACATGGCGGCTGTGCGAAATATTTCACCAGCATTCAATATCTCCGAAACTATTACGGATATTACCCTGAAATTTTCTATGGTGATAGAGGGAACTACTATAAGTTCACTTATGTGACTTATGAAAACCTGGTAACTACAAAACCAACATGGCGGCCAAGCGAATTTGCGACTTTTAAATAGACGTTTCTCGCGATTTGACCAACCAAACGCAATGAAACTTGGTACAGTATATGTTTATATACATTGTAATGCACCGACATCTAACTTCGTTCAATTGTTTACATAATCACAAGATGGCGGATGTGCGAAATATTTCACTGGCATTCTATATCTCTGAAACTATTAGCAGTATCTCCCTAAAATTTTGTACGGAGATAAAGGGCACTACTGGAAGTCCATCTATAAGACTTTCAAAAACCGGTTAACTACAAAACGAATATGGTGGCTAAGCGAATTTGAAAATTTTAAATAGACCTTTCTCGCGATTTAATGTTCTAAGCGCACTGAAACCTGGTACAGGAAATATTTATACACATTGTAATCCACTGGTATCTAATTTAGTTCAATTGTTTACATAACCTCAAGATGGCGGCAGTGCGAATTTTAAAATTAAGTTTTTATTTCTTGTGATGTAGTCATGCGATCGAAGTGAAAGTTTGAATAATGAACCTACGCAATAATTTTCCTTTAATGGTACATGACCCTATGGCCTATACATTTAACAATCCAACATGGCGACCATCCGAAATATTTAGACGATACTGAATATCTATGAATCTATTTTAGCAATCAAACTGCATTTTTTAATGTTCATAGGGGCTATGAACTTAAGTTCACCTATAGGACTTTAAATAACCTGGTGATCACAAATCCCACATGGCGGCGACGCGAATTATAAATATTCACATGGACGTTTCTCGCAATTTAACCATCCGCGTGCTTCGAAACTTGGTACAGTAAATCCTTATACGAATGTTAATCCACTGGTATCTAATTTATTTCAATTGTTTCCATAACCTCAAGATGGCAGCTGTGAAAATTTTTAAAATCTCCTTGTTACTTCTTGTGTCCTAATTATGCGATTGAAGTTTGAATACTACACGTTCACAATAATCTGCATGTAACAGAACATAACTCTAGGACCTACATATATAAAATCCAACATGGCGACCATCCGAAATATTTAGTCGGTTCTCAATATCTACGAATCTATTACAGCAATCAAACTGAAATTGTGTATGTTGATAGTGGCAATTAACATAAGTAGGATATATGAAAATAGGCTGTATAGTTCTTCACGGAACTACTTGTTATATATAGAGAGATTTTAGCACTGTATGGTTTTCCACCAAAATTTATTACCATCTTACGACTGCTCTTCACTGATATGACGGCAAATGACATTGGTAAAGACTCTGTTGGAGAGCCATTCCAATCAATACTGGCGTTAAACAAGGCTGTGGGATTGCCTCTACATTGTTTCTCTGTACGTTGCCACTGTCATGCAGCTAGTCAAAGACTATCTTCCTTCAGGTATACAAATAACTTACAGAATGGATGGAAAGCTTTTTAATTTGTGCCGTCTAAAGGCAAGGACTCGAACATCTTCTGCTGCATTGGTTGAGTTACAGTACGTTGATGATAATGCAGTAGTAGCTCAATCAGAGGAACTACTCATGAACATCCTGAGTGCTTTCTCTTCGGCATACAGAAGATTGGTCTCAAAGTTAACACCAGTAAAACCCGGGTCTTCCACCAACCAGCCCCTGGACAAGGACAAGAAAACATCAATGTCACATCGATGGAGTGAGGCTTCAAGGAGTTAACACCTTCTCTTATCTTGGCAGCACCCTGTCATATAATGCTAATATGAATTCTGAAATTCAACACAGGATTAAAGTGCTGGGGATTCGTTTGCAAGACAAAGGTCTAGGGTTTTTGACAGCCATGACGTCAATGCTGCAACGAAGATTCCTGTGAAAAACTCTGTTGTAGTTCCCACCTTACGTTACGGATCTCAATCTTGGACACACTATAGACGACACCTCAAACAGCTGGAATAATATCATCAGCGATGGTTAAGGAGAATTCTCCATGTGACATGGCAAAACAGACCTACAAACACCAGCATTCTTGAAGAAGCACATACTATAAAACGTCAGCTGAGATAGACAGGACACGTAATCCGCATGCCCAATAATCGCATTCCCAAAGTGGTATTTTGCTCTGAATTAACAGAGGGGAAGGGATTCAAACACGTACTAAAAGCTAATATGCAAATGTGCCACATTGATATTAATAACTGGGAGGCCTTAGCTCTCGATCGCTCTTCCTGGAGATCTCTTGTTCATCATGGAGCAATATATTTTGAAGGAAACCACCGACGAACCGTAAAAGATAAAAGGCAGCGCGGGAAAGACTTAGAGCACATTATAAGAAATGAAAGGAACGTGGAGCCATCCGTCATCACTGCGGCAAATTGTGTGCCTCTCGTATTGGTCTGTATAGTCACCTCCGAAATCACAGATGAAGAGACATTCCGGATTGGAAGGCCAACCCACACGATATTAGTGTTTGCTCTGATGATGATGATCTTGACCGACCCGGATTGAACAGGCATCTTGGTTCCTGAGGCTATTGTTTGGCATGTTTTTAGAATCTTCGAATATTTTGAGGCGGCAGTGATTTGATGAGAGACCGGTAAGGTCAAACAGTCTTGGATAGAAGCACCGCAAAGTTGCAGCACACAGGTAATGAGCACGGCCTCTGAGATCAGTCAGAGTGTATGATTTTGGCTTTGATATGGCATTGGTCAAATAATTACCGACTGCATTTGCATAAAAGAAGGTATTGGCAATGCTGAACCAGTACGGGCATATTGGCTTAGAAGGCTATGCATTAACAGTTAAATCCTATCAAGTTCTAGCGACTTAAAAAAATCTTTCGGCCTTATCGACGATACGGTTAGTAACTTAGTGTTCACGTTACAATGATGGGAATGCCTTTTTAATGCAAAAATGGATTCCTTTGTTGTTGTTGTTGTTTCAATATAAGCCCCTTGAACTTGGGTGTGTCTAGTTTATTATCTAGGCTTACAGGATAGATCCGCGCCGAATATCGGTGATTGTTTCCCGACGTTTCGGCTGTCATTGCAGCAGCATTAATCATGGGTAGGTACGAGTTGGTTTCCGTACTCAAAGTAACGATTATTGCCAGCCAGACGTGCCTGCTTGCTCTGCATTGACGTCACGCTGCTCCCTGATTGGTTCACGCCCCTGCCAGTCGCGCGCTAGGAGAACTTTTCAAGTGTTGCTAAGTCTGAAACCATCTTCTCTATTGAAATTATTGGGATGCTTCACAACCGCTTTTGCCTCTCTAATTAACCTGTTTTGATACCCAGAGTGTGTGTTGAACTTGTCTGATAACCTGTGTTACTTTGTTGACAGGAACTTGATATGAGTGAACGACTGTGCCTGATAAGGATAGTCTAACGGTTAATTACCCATAACCCTAAGTAACATTCAGTGTGCATACCATAATTGTATTATATGTTATGTAGTTTAACTATTCACATGCGCATAATATGCACGCGTAGATCGCAAACGCACAATACAATATATAGAATAGACTAACTCTTACAATAAACGAGATTCTCCGCGAATCACAAATACTAATATTAATTAGACAAGCTATAGCAAAACATATTCGTCAATATTTGTATAATTTTAAACTTTAACCCTGGTTAACCCTGGTGATGACCACAGGACGGACAAAACGCGTAATCCCAATATCCCCCTTTATCAGTGAATAATACGTGTAATTGCTTCTGGAAAGTGTGTTATTTATATACTTACCCCATCTAATTGGGCAAAGTTGTGTTGACGGACTGAAAAGGATAAATTGGTAACTTGAAATAAGGTAACTTACTATTCCGGCATTTTCCTCGAGCGAATGTGATAAAACCCGGGAACGAACTACACTAAGATAGTCGCAGTAAGAATCGGAATTCGTACCTCAAATCTCGGGGCTTCCTCTCCGCTCGGGGGACTGCCATTTACGCCCAGGGCTACGCCGCCGGGTGTAACAAATGACTTTGGATGTCTCATATTGAAATAAAGCATGATGCATTCAATTCAGAACTAAGGCTGACACTAGTGTGCATGTCTGAGGCAAGATTCAAACCATCATCAGACACACCGCACCGCCCCATTACCTCACTCTCTGATCAAGAGCTGCGCATTATCCGAAACTGGCAAGGCCCTCATTACACTCTTAGCGTAAATTAACACGACCACTCAACCAGAGCCTGCCTCAAGAATAAAAGAGCTGTTAAAACGTTAGAGATAATGAATATTTCTTTATTATAGCACATATTTCTGTGAGTACACATGGACAATTTTAGTGCCTGACTACAATAAACGTATTGTGTCTGGGATAGCCCCAACTATCATAATGTTCTTAATAGGTCTTTTATTCACAAAGAAAATAAGTTAATATTTAACTTAGAACAGTTAAGGGAAACTCTCCATAGGCAGCGATAAATTATTCACAGGTAATTATCCCGTTCAATATTAATGATCATCGATGAATAGAAGGTCAAAAAGACAAATGCTTTAGTTGGATGCAAGCTGTCGAAGTATTACACAGCGGAACTTTCCAAACACAAGACATTAACAATGTTGCCGAATCCCTCAAGTAATGAAACTTCACTTAAACCACTATTCATTTTGTTTGTGCTCTTTGGATTAGCACCACTTCCTTGGAATAGTGCTATGAAAGACCGACGGATACAGTGGCGTTATGTGTTCTCTGTTATTGTACTAGTGATCGTGTTGGCGTCGTACTCCACATTCATGTTGCTGAGGACAACGGATTATTCAATAGGCAGCTCTATTGTGCGGAACAGTTTATTAGAACTGAGCCTGATAACATTTGCTGCCAGTTCCTCAGTGATTGTGTTCAGCACGAAAAGGAGGAACGCTGTCAGAAAGATAGTCCACTCTATTTCCCACACGGACAAGTTCCTGGTAACCTCATCCTCTCAGATAAGAACGATGCGGCAATGTGCGACTAAGATAATAGTATATATCACGATACTGACAGCAGTCTGTATTCTGGACTGGTACTCGTGGAGTCGAGGCTCGTTAGCTCTCAGAACAACTTTGTCAATAGTGACAACATTTCCGATGCATTTCTTAAACCTCGCAGTGTATCTTCAGTTCCATGAATTGGTAGAAGCATTGAAGCAGAGGTTCACGCTGTTAAATGGTGTCATGGAGACATGCTGCGAGACTGAATGCACATATCAGGAGAGCGATGTTCGCAATTGTTGCACTACATATCAACGCAACGTTGCCCGAGCAAAACGAGTGATACAGCTGTTCGCTGAAAGCATATATGTTGAATTTATATCGCATCGTTGTGGAATTCTTCAAAATTGCTGGAATGAACCTTCCTTTCAAGCAGTGAACAAAAATATCGTGCATAAACTCCGTATAATACAAGCAGAACTGATCGATATTGGAGACCATATTCACGAAACTTTTGGCTCACGGATGTTGGTAGAAATTGCAGCCTCATTCGTCAGCATCATTGCGTGTCTCTACGTAGCTCTGTCCTTGATAGGAGGCGCACAGCATCCAAACGGAACCTATGTGCGTCTGATTTCTATATTATGCGTGGGTGCCAATACATTGTATCACCTAGTGTTGCTCTTCTGATCACCAGTAGCTGCGAGAGTGCCACCAGTGAGGCGACGCGCACAGCGCAGCTAGTCAACAAGTTAATCATGGTTCAAACATCAGAACGCGACGCTATCGAGGAACTGAAAATATTTTCACTCCAGTTGGTGCACTCCAAATTGAAATTCACAGCGTGTGGCTTCTTTGATATAAATTTGAGCTTGTTTTTCTCTATTATCGGAACACTGGTGACTTACCTCACAATACTCCTGCAGTTCAATCCATCACCTTTCACCTGCGGCTTATGGTCTCAAGTTTAACGGTCACTTGAAGCGTCATCTTTTTTGTTTACTTAAGGACGTTTAGGAATTACGAAATCTTCTTTGCGTTTCAGGTTCTTTTGATAGCAAATTCCTCTGAGATTCTTCGAATGGTGGATATGCAATTATGATGTAGCAGGGGTCTCCAAGCATTTAGCCTATGGGCCACACTAACTTCTCCACCAAGTCCCAAGGGCCAAAGCCTAGCTAGCTCATCATACCAGCGTACTGTGCATTTCTAACCATAGTTTTGATTAGGCGCAATGTTTCGTTTCGGGACTGGCCGTCGAGTGAGATAGCCTATCTATGGCACAGTGCCCGGATGAGGATTGCAATGTAGCGATATTTTAAGTCATCGTTGCTCGAATTGTATAAATCTTGCACTTGCCCGGTTTGATCAGTTGCATAAATGTGCTGACGTACTTACTTTTCTGTGTGAAAACGATCCAAATAACTGGTGAGCATTTGAATTGGCTGCTGATAATTTCCACAGTAAACTTGTTCTACAACTGCAATCATTCATAGTCAGTGGAACGCTGCAACTTCATACAATAATCTTACTAGTCTAATAGTAAAAATAATGAATAATTTAACTGTGTGAATTAGTTCCCACGTATGTATTTAACATATGTTAAGATTTTAGGATAAAACTCATGTCAATAATTACATTAAGGATGTTCAATTTCATTATGTATGTCAGTTATTATAGTGTGTTTCTTAATTAGTCGTTAAATAAAACATCTAATTATAACTAGTATGTTTTTTTTAAATTCATTTAATATAGTTACAACCCGTGTTTCACCTACAGGTATATCACGGGATAGTTACAGTTTTAAATGCAATATTAACATGAATAATATTGTTGAAGTGAGTGTATTTTTTTTATAAATTCTGTTATTTTGACAGTATTCCAGCGGTGTTCCATAATGGTATGCAGTGGTAATTATCGTAGTACAGTTGGTCGTTCTCCCGAGTACGTGGTGCAGATTTGTATGATTTACTTACATGGTAAATTTTTTCAATGTAGCCTAACCAACATAAGCTTTGGCGGGACGGTTACCGGGTATGTCTGGCTGGCTACCGAGAGCCGGATTTGTGGTGCCCACGGGCCGTAGTTTGGAGAGCCCTGATCTAGATGATGAATACCTGTTACCGTTGAAGGTTATATTACAGGTGAGCACTGGTTACAACACTCCTAATTTGCATGAGGATAGGTCTGTAAACCAGATTCTTTATAACGTTTTTGACACACTATGTACTTATCTCTTTATTGAAGTTTTGGGGACAAGTACACATCGAGAACTAGAAAGGAACAGCTAGGGCACGATACTCTATGATGGACGATGATGGCAAAGTTTGAAATGTCAAATGAATAACAAATCAATTAACCTGGCGTTGGCGTGTATATTACTTCTTATACCGTAGTCTGTTGCCGGGACGTCAAATAGGGCAACAATGTGGTGAATTTTATAGAATCCGAAACTTTCTCATTACTACTGTAGGCCAGGAAATTCACCTGCCACAGGTTAGACAAAGGTCCATATATGCTTGCAACCAGTTTTAAGGTGAGACAGAATCCACAGAATTGACTGCCCGAGGGTGCATCATCCTCAATAACATGACTTCCTAATCATTCCTATATGCATGCATTGCCTCATCTAATCGTTATGAATGTGGACTTACTTTTTTTAGTAGCACGATTAATGGGGATCCTTCGAGAAACATGTGTTCGTTTAGATTCTGGGGATTATCTTTCTTGGGTTGATATATTTTACTTGACTCTTTAATATCAAGGACTCTGCCCTTTGTTTCGTGGCGTAAACCCCGTAAGAATGTTTCTGTGTTGGTTGTGGTTCATATTGCACCCATCTGAAGAATTAATACACGGTCGTACTTCGCCTAGCTCAATCGAATCGGGGGTAGTACATCCATTCCCACGATATGACATATATTTGGGATCATAGGTAACAGGTCAACACTCCAAAAATAAAAATAAAAATCTCACATAAAAACATACGGTATTTAATTGTAACTAAATGGTGTTACAAACATTGTCATACAAATCAAATAAATGACACAAAATCAATAAAAATCCACTCTACATCATTACTTATTCCATAAACCAGGATTATTCACTAATACAATATTTGATCACTGTTATTTCGGTTCCACCGGACCTATAACATTCTAATTTCATTTCCATATGACTTCCTCACCTATGCTCATGTCATGAGTTCTAATGATTACAATAATAAGCATTATTAATCTACATTGCAAATGATTAATCTTTCATTAATTAGTCTCGGGTTCTTTAACTTGTGTAACCACATTTATCTTTAAAATTTACAATAATAATTGTTGCAACTTTGGTTTACACCTCCTTCTCTCCTTCACAGTCCATATGCTATGATTTTTTATTTTGGGCTGTCGCGCTACCTTTCAATCTTCAAATTAATTATTGAATCAAGTGAGTGAGTCCCCCGACTCTTTTACACTAGTATTATAAGAAAAACCTTTGTTTTCAATGGTCCCACATGGGAATTTATCATTTCCTTTAGGATAACCTACTCCTAATTACCGGTAACGGTATCTGAAACGATAACTTTAGCAAGGTACACTTCTAATGACATGGCTACGAGCATTGAACCTCCGCGCCTTCGATTATAAGATGTATACACATTCTTTCACTCCTATGTTTACAACTACCATATGGCCAGCTCTAGCCCTTTAGGCTGGCGAACTCCCCCTCAGTAAGTCAAGTCTTCCACAAAATGTATGACCTCTGTCACGTCATGCTGGGATATACCTCTTAAGAACTAGGCAGGCTGAGTTTCTCACACCACATCCCTCCAATACGAAAAGCATTAACTGTTAAAAACCAACGGTACGTTATTTCGGCTACCTATCGGCCGACATTCAGATCATACAGGATAATGTAATTAATCCATGAGTATCCACGTTGCCCGGTCTGAAGGACGATCATTATTTTATTTAGGGTTTACTCCATTTATCACGCTGCCCACGGCTAGCTGAAATCAATTCCTAGGGCTCAACCCATTTTCGGAAGATTCAAAGATACATTTGGAGCGAGAATTAACTATTTACACGTGCACACTATTCATATGTAGATCGCAAACACATAATACATCACAGGATGGACTAAGCCTTACAAAATACGAGATTCACTGCGAATCACAAATACTAACACTAATTAGGCAAGCTATAACAAAAAATATTTCTGAATACTTGTATAATTTTAAACTGTAACTCTAGTGATCAGAATCTGATAATGGCCACGTGACGGTCGAAACGCGTAGTACTAATGTCCCCCCTTTATCAGTGAATAATATTAATACACGCAATGTTTTCTGGAAAGTGTGTTATATAATATTATGTAGTTACCCCATCTAATCTGATTGGGCAAAATCATGTTGATGGACTTAAAATTATAAATTTATGACTAGAAATATGATATTATCCCAGCATTTGCCTTGAGCGAATGTGATAAAACCAGGCAAAGAAGTACCGAAGGATAGTCATTGTTACACAGGAATTCGAACCTCAGTTCCCTGGACTTCCTTTGCGCTCTCGAGATCGCCATTCATCGTGCATGACTATGCCGGCGTGTGTAACATAATTATGCCTTCGGATGTCATATATTGATTTGAAACATGATATATTTGATTCATAACTAAGGCTAACAAAGAGTGCATGTCTGAGGCTGAACTGGAACCAGCAGCAGACATATCGCACCGTTTCATAACCTCACTTTCTGATCCTGATCCTCAAGTGGCTTAGCTCTCGTTACACTCCTTGTGTAGCCTAACCCAACCACTCGACCTGGGTGTGCCTAATGAATAAAAGAGCTGTTAAAACGTTATTGATAATGAAATGAAATTATCGTGTTGCCTCCAGAGAGGCCGAGTGCTGGTCTTCCTAGTTGACGCCCGTGGAAGACCTTCGCGTCTCAATGAGGATGAAGTGATGATAAAGACGGCATTGATAATGAAAATTACTTTATTATACCACATCATTATATTCTTAATATTTAGTTTATTCACAAAGATAAATAGTTGACAGAGCGGTTATGGGAACCTCCCCAAAGACGTCAATAAATTATTCACAGGTAATTTTCCTTTAAGTGCTAATATTCATCCACGTATAGACAGTCAACAATACAAATGCTTTAGTTGGATGCAAGCTGTCAAGTACTTCGTGAGGGCACTTGCAAAGCACACGCCATTAAAAATGTTGCTGAATACCACAAGTGTTGAAACTTCACTTAAACCATTATATATTTTGTGTATGATCTTTGGATTAGCACCACTACCTTGGAATAGTGTTACGAATGACCGACGGGTACAGTGGCGTTATGTGTTCTCTGTTATTGCGCTGGTGATCGTCTTGGCGTCGTATTTCACATTCATGTTTCTCAGGACAACGGATTATTCAATAGACAGCTCTAATGTGCTGAATGATTTATTAGGAATGAGCGTGATAACATTAGCTGCCAGTTCCTCTGTGATTGAGTTCAGCACGAGAAGGAGGAACGCTGTCAGAAAGATAGTCCAATCTATTTCCCACGCTGACAAATTCCTGGTAACCTCATCCTCTCAGACGAGGACGATGCGGCAATGTGCGAGTAAGATATTAGTGTGTTACACGATATTGACAGCACTCTGTGTTCTGGGCTGGTGTTCGTGGGTTCAAGGCCCGTTCGCTCTCAGGACCTCTGTGCCAGTAGTGACAGTATATCCGATGCTCTTCATAAACCTCGCGGTGTATCTTCAGTTCCATGAATTGGTAGTAGCTTTGAAGCAGAGGTTCACGCTGTTAAATGGTGTCATGGAGAAATGCTGCGGAACTGAATGCACATTTCTGGAGAATAATGTTCGCAATTGCAGCATGAAACATCAGCGCAACATTGCACGAGCAAAAAGCGTGATACAACTGTTCGCTGAAAGCATATCAAATGTTGAATTTATGTCGCATAGTTGTGGGAAATTTCAAAATTGCTGGAATGAATCTTCCTTTCATGTTGTGAACAAAGAAGTCGTGTCTAAACTCCGTATAATACAATCAGAACTGATTGAGATTGGGGACGTTCTGAACGAAACATTTGGCTCACGGATGTTAGTAGAAATCGCAGCCTCATTCGTTAGCGTCATAACTTGTCTGTACGTAGTTCTGTCCATGATAGGAAGCTCACAACATCTAAACGGAACCTATGGGCTTCTGATTTCTATATTATGCATGGGTGCCACTACAATGTATCAACTCGTGTTGCTCCTTCTGATCACCAGTTGCTGTGAGAGCGCCACCAGTGAGACGACGCGCACAACGCAGCTAGTCAACAAGTTACTCATGGTTCAAACACCAGAGCGCGACGCTATCGAGGAACTCAAGATATTTTCACTCCAGTTGGTGCATTCCAAACTGAAATTAACAGCGTGTGGCTTCTTTGATATAAATTTGAGCTTATTTTCCACTATTATCGGAACACTGGTGACTTACCTCACAATACTCTTGCAGGTCAATCCTTCTCCTTTCACCCATGGCGTATGGTCCCAAGATTGACGGTCATTTGAAGTGTCATCTACTGTATTTTTAGTTAAGGACGTTTGTGCATTACGAAACCTTCTGCGCGTTTCAGGTTCTTTTGATAGCAAATATCTCTGAGACACTGCGAATCGTGGATATGCAATGATGATCTAGCAGGGGTCTCGAAACATTTTAGCCTACGGGCCACACTGTCTCTTCAACCAAGTATCAAGCGCCAAAGGCTAGCTATCTCATCATACCAATATTCTGTAGGTTTTATTATAGCTAGGTATATGGATTGCAGCCAATGGCCATAGCAGCGTATTTCAATGGAACGCCCGTGAGCTCCCATGAAGTTCAAATTCAAGTAGTTCTAACTTCGGCTACCAGATACCACTGTCACTGACACCTAGTTGGGAGTGTTGGAACTAGGTAGAACGTTCGTAACCATAGTTTTGAATTCACGCAAAGTTTCGTTTCGGAACTGGCCTTCGAGTGACGTAGCCCTTCTTTGGCGCAGTGCACGGGAGTGTTTTTTTTTAATACTGTATATTTAAATTGATCATTGCTGAATTGTAAAGATTTTCACTCACACAGTTTGATCAGTTGCATAAATGTGCTCTCGGCACTACTTACATTTCTGTGTGAACAAGATCTAAATAACAGGTGAGTATTTGAAGTGGCTGCTGATAATTTGCATAATAAACTTGTTCCACAAGGGCAATCAATTTTCAGTGGAAAGTTACAGTTGCTTAAATCTCATTAATCTTACCAGACAAATAATAATAATAATAATAATAATAATATAATGAATAATTTATATGTGTGATTTAGGGCCTACCTATGTATTTCACATATGATAAGATTTTAGGATAAATCTCATATCATCCATTAGAGTTAAAATGTTCAGTTGCATTATGTATGCCAGTTATTATACTGAGTTTCTTAATTGGTCGTTAAATACAACATCTGATTATAATTTGTATGATTTACTTACATATATACGGAAGATACAAGATATACCGAAATACGTTTGATAGACCGACGTCCACCAGGTGACTCATACGGTGGAAGTATGGGCGGTCCTAATCCCCTGCGCTTGTGTGTGTGGTCTGCGGGTGTATGAGAGGGTCCCAGCCGCATTTTCAGTTTGCTAAAGCTATAGGAGTCTGAAACTTGTCGATGCAATGATAAGTCCACGCTAATCGCATGTAGACACCCCCAGACCAAAAACACATCCATGGTAGCTTTTATCGTGGAGCGTGGTGTTGGCTTCTTACCACGGCGGACCGGGTTCGATTACCGGTTACTGCATGTTCTGTGGTTCTGATTCCACGTACAAAGGAGGTCCAGTGGCTCATGATCGCGAGATTAACAAACACGTCATACTACATACTGTCTTTAACTTTTGTCGTCATACGAGATTAAAGGGTGAAGTCATGATATTCGGAAGAGATAGAAAGACAGAGGAGAATACTGAGTTTGATGTAGAACCACTCAAAGTCGTCGACAGTATCAATTACCTAGGCAGTGAAATATCTGGTGATGGCAGGATAACCTATGAAATTAATAAGACACTGCAGAAAGAAGGAAGTTTTATCAAACAATAAAACATTTGGATTTGAACGAGCAAGTTCCAGAAAATTCAAATGTTTTTATGTATAAGACCTATTACCCATCCATTGTCACGTATGGAGCAGCAATTAGGACGTTGACGGGAACGGACTGGAGCACATTGCAAGCAGGTGTGATGAAGTTCCTCAGAGCAGTGAAAGGGAAAACAAGATTAGATAGAGTAAGAAATGTTGAAATTAAAAACAGGAAATTATGAGAGAGAGATTGCGATGGTATGGACATAAGAGGGTAAAGTTTGAAAAAAACAAATGGAAGAGCTAAAGGTTGAGGGGAAAAGACCTCAATGCGACCAAGAATGCGGTAGACCTCAGGAGCGAGAGTGTGTATACAGAGAAGAGGAGCTAACTGGCGTCATGTGGAGGAAGAAAAGTGGTGGGAAGACAGAATTAATTAGAGAGGAGTCGTTAACACCCAGACCCAGCAATAGCAGGAACGGTATTTGGATATGATGCTGATGATGATGACGAGATTAAAGTAATGAGAGTAGCTAATGATACGCTTTTGTTTCGCTTTGTAATTATGTAAGCCTTCACTTTAATTACCTTTTTCGTGTGACGGACTCGAAGAATAGAATAGCCATGACTACCGCTAACTTCTAATAGAAGACGGCACGGCAAGAAGGAGAAGACGAAGAAGAAGAAGAAGAAGAAGAAGAAGTAGAAGAAGAATAAGAATACCTGAATACATGTTGGCATATGATTAACCTAGCATGTTTAAAATATATTTCCAAAGATGACATTCGAACAAAGAGCAATTGATTGCTATTTTTTTCTCAAAAGTTATAAAATGGATAAGCCCTTCATCCACCAAGCTCTTGAATTATATACTAGGGCGTTTTCTCCGCCTGTCTCTGGTCAAAGAAGACGTTGAATACATTGTTGATGGTATATTTAACAGTCAAACCTTTGCTTTAGGAAACCATGTTATCAGTAGCATTAATCTACACTGACCTAGATTTGACAGGCGATTTGTTTGCTGAGGCCACTGTTTGGCATGCTTTTAGAATCTTCGAGTGTTTGTAGACAGCACTGGCATGATCAATGAGACGAGAGAAGCACTGCTACGTTGCAGCATACAGATAGTAAGCACGGCCCTTGAGACCAGTCCAAGTGCTCGATATTGGCTTTGTAATGGCATTGCTGAAAGAATTACCTATCATATTTCTATAAAGGAAGGCATTGACAAAGCTGATCCAATACGGGCATCTTTGTTTAGAAAGCCATGGATTAACAGTTACATCCTAATAAGTGAGTCGCCTAGATGCAAAAGTGTCCATGTCCTCCATAACTGGTTTTGAGAAAAAGTGGAAAATGTGTTTTTACTGGGTAGATTGGTATAAGCCTACACTGTTTGTCATATAAATAAGTATGAATTAGTACAAATCTGCTTAAGCTATTGACAAAAAACCAGGAACGCAATGCTTGCAAGATATAAGCAAAATAAAAATGGACATGGACACTTTTGCATCTCATTTTGCCGATGGACACTTTTGCATGCAACTGTAATGGACATGGACAGTTTTGAAACAGACTAGAGACTATGTGAAGAGAAGACATGTGATGATCATAAATCTAAATTTTTGTATTCAATTTTTAATTTATGGAATGAACATAAATCTAAATTTGTGCATTTTTAAAAAAACTTACATGGTGTAATATCTGACAATCTGCCACGCACTTAGTACATCATACCTGGAACAATGTCTTGATCCTCTTCTGCTAGCCTAATAAGTTCATGTACTATAACAGAGAGTTAATCTCCCTCCAGGACTCACCATAGTGTTTCTCGAGGAGATTTGAAACATTTTCCAGTTATTTTTCATTAATGGTCACGGGAGAGTTTGTTAAGCAGCCCGGGTTTACCTGTTTATAGTGAATTCCCCGTTTACATACACCCATTGGTTCATTGATGTCAGACCTATAAGCTCCCCTTGGACGTGAATTACATTGTGTGAATTACGGATGATGATGATGATGACTCTTTTTAGACACGTGCATAATATTCATACGTAGATCGCTAATACATAATACAATATCAAAGAATACACTAACCTTTACAAATAATGAGATCCACTGCGAAACTAGTATGATAACATATCTCCGACTACTTGTATAATTTTAAAACTTTAAACCTAGTGATCAGAATCTGATGATGGCCGCGTGACGGTTGAATCACGTAATCATGAAGTTTCCCCTTTAACAGTGAATAATATTGACAGTCCACGCATAATTATTTCACGTATGTAAGTGTGTTATATAGTATATCGTTACCCAGCCTACTCGAAATGGGCTGGGGCATGTAGACCGACTGAAATGTGTACATTGATAACTTGAAATAAGGTACTATTCCAGCATTTGCCTAGAAAAAATGTGGTAAAAAACGAAAAAAAAACTACACGAGAGTAGTTGCTGTCAGTAACGGAATTAAAACCTTAGAACTCGGGACTTCCTTTCCGCTCGTGGGAGCGCCATTCAACGCCAACAGCTACGCCGCGAGGTCTAACGGAGGCTCTGGATGTTATGTACTGAAATGATACATGATAAATAAGTATTCATGAATTCGATTCAGAACGAAGGTTAACAGAAATGTGCATGTCTGAGGCAGGACTCGAACCAGCAGCAGACACATCGCACCGTTCCATTACTTCACTCTCTGATCGAGAGTTGTGCTTGATCCTAAACTGGCTTAGCCCTCGTTACACTCCTTGCGTATCCTAACTCAACCACTCGACCTGAGCCTATCTAATTAGTAAAAGAGCTGTTAAAACGTTTTTGATAATGAAAATGTCTTTATTATACCACATAGCGTGCCACTAATTTGTGATCACGCAATGATATTTTGAATGACAGAAAACAATAAACGTATTGTGTCTGGAGTAACCCCAACTGTCATCATATTCCCAATAGGTCTCTTATTCACAAAGATAAACAGTTGACGTACAGCGGTTTTTAAACTCCCCAAAGACTGAGATAAATTATTCACATGTAGTTATCCTATTAGTGCTAATATTCATTAAGGTATAGCCAGTCGACAACACATATGCTTTAGTTGGATGCATGCTGTTCAAGTATTTCGCGAGGGTACTTTCAAACCATTAGACATTAACAATGTTGCTGAATTCATCAAGTATTCAAACTTCACTTAAACCACTATATATTTTGTGTATGCTCTTTGGATTAGCACCAATTCCATGGAATAGTGCTACGAATGACGGAAGGGTACAGTGGCGTTATGTGTTCTCTGTTATTGTGCTGTTGATCCTCTTGGCGTCGTGTTCCACATTCATATTGCTAAGGACATTGGATTATTCAATAGACAGCTCTATTTTGCCGAATGATTTATTAGAAGTGATCCTGATAACATTTGCTGCCATTTCGTCTGTGGTTGTGTTCAGCACGAGAAGGAGGAACGCCGTCACAAAGATACTCCAGTCAATTTCCCATGTCGACAAGTTCCTAGTAACCTCATCCTCTCAGATAGGGACGATGCAACAATGTGCGAGTAAGATAATAGTCTGTTACACGGTATTGACAGCACTCTGTGTTCTGGACTGGTACTCGTGGGGTGGAAGCTCGTTAGTTCTCAAGACCACTCTGTTAGTAGTGACAATGTTTCCGATGTTTTTCGTAAACCTCGCGGTGTATCTTCAGTTTCATGAATTGGTAGTAGCATTGAAGCAGAGGTTCACACTGTTAAATGGAATTATAGAGACATGCTGCGGTACTGAGTGCATATTTCAGGAGAATGATGTTTGCAATTGTTGCACTAAACATCATCTCAACGTTGCCCGAGCAAAAGGAGTGATACAACTGTTCGCTGAGAGCATATCAATTGTTGAATTTACGTCGCATCGTTGTAGAAATCTTCAACATTGCTGGAATGAACCTACCTTTCAAGTTGTGAAAAAAAGTGTCGTATATAAACTGCGTATAATACAATCAGAACTGACTGAGATTGGAGAACTAATGAACAAAACATTTGGTTCAAGGATGTTGGTGGAAATTACAGCCTCATTTTTCAGCATCATTGCGTGTCTCTATGTAGTTCTGTCCATAATAGGAGGCGCACAACATCCAAACGGAACATATGGGCGTCTGATTGATATTATAAGCATGGGTGCCAATACATTATATCACCTAGTGTTGCTCTTACTGATCACCAGTAGCTGTGAGAGCGCCACCAGTGAGGCGACGCTCACAGCGCGGCTAGTCAACAAGTTACTCATGGTTCAGACACCAGAGTGTGACACTATCGAAGAACTCAAGATATTTTCACTCCAGTTGGTGCACTCCAAACTGAAATTCACAGCGGGTGGCTTTTTTGATATAAATTTGAGCTTGTTTTTCTCTATTATCGGTACACTGGTGACTTACCTCACAATACTCCTGCAGGTCAATCCTTCTTCTTTAACCCGTGGCTAATGGACCCAAGATTAATGGTCCAATCGCCATATTCTTTCACCTAATGAACCTAAAATGCAAAGAAAATTTCTTAATGCACAAAAGGCCCTCGGATAGAACACATATTTTTGTCACTGTGCCATATTTCCTGAAAATTATGAATAATGAATATCCAGTAGTTTTCGTGTTTGTGCAAAGTGACATGATATAGGCAAAATACAACAAGTACAACTATTTGAAACCCTTCGAAACACGACGGTCAATGGGAAAATATTTATTGAATAATTCTTTGTACGATTTTTATGGCACTATTGCAACTTTGAGGAAGTCGAAAGATCGCACTCTCGACATTACAACATACTGCTGGCCATGGCTGAAAGCATGAGGTAAATAGAGACCTATACGTTCCAGAGTTACCCGTCGAGCCTTATTGATTGTGATGAAGTAGGCTTATGCCTAACGAATTGGAAACTGGTGCCTGTTAAGGAAAATGAAAGTGTTTTGTCGCATGGTGTTTAGTCAAGTCGAAGGATTAGACCTCTCTACTTAATATTAACTGCACATATTATTTACAAATTCAAGCAATTTCCATACATGTTTCGCACAGTTAATCTGGTTCCTTATGAGCCGTTGGGAATCGTTCAGATTTCTAAATCACGTAATTTCAATGAGTTCATGAATTCTGTAGGAAACTAATGTAGCTAGCTTTCATCTTCAGTTTTTAATCTGTTAACACTGGTGCATGTATTGGAACTACTGGGTATATGTTGAATGACCTTAAAATTATTCACATTACAGTGTTCATTTTTGGTTTAAGAATGCAAACTTTCGAGAAATTTATTCATATATCCTTCGCTGAACTGAATGTTTTGCCGTTATTCTTAGTCACGATATCATTATTCGTTGAAAGTCTGGTTGGTAATCCAATAACATATGATTCCTCACCATCCCCAGTCATCGTTAACTTCTGGAAAAAGATCATTAAATTCCATTTCATCTGGTTTTGATCACGTGTTTTTATGTAAGTGGTGTATTTTGGTGATTGTCCAGAGGGAAGAGTATTTGATACAATGATAGAGCCGGCGCAAGAAACAGACAGCTCCAAAATATAAAATTGTTCAGGAGACACAAAAAACTGAATAAAGTAACTACACACATCAAAAAAAGTTTTGCATCACCTCGGTTCCCAGATCTCCGGCATATAGACGTTGACTGTGTATATTGTATCCAAGATACAGTCCCTTTGACTGTTCATAGATGTCACTAAAACTGCTCAAAGATGTAAACAACCATGCATGAGCAGGGCCTATTAGACGGAGGGGGTACGACAGCCGATCAGTTCCAGTCATTCCACCAGGACGAAGGTACGCTGCTCATGTTGTCTGTAGTTCTACCATGCCTAGAAGGTCAATATCGCAGTTCGATCGCGTCCGCATTGTTACTTTGTGTCAAGAAGGGCTCTCAACAAGGGAAGTTTCCAGGCGTCTCAGAGTGAACCAAAGCGATGTTGTTCGGACATGGAGGAGGTACAGAGATACAGGAACTGTCGATGACAGGCCTCGCTCAGGCCGCCCAAGGGCTACTACTGTAGTGGATGACCGCTACTTACGGATTGCCGCTCGGAGGAACCCTGACAGCAATGCCACCATGTTGAATAATGCGTTTCGTTCAGCCACAGGACGTCGTGTTTCAACTGAAACTGTGCGCAATAGGCTGCATGATGCGCAACTTCACTCCCGACGTCCATGGCGAGGTCCAGCTTTGCAACCCCGACACCATGCAGCGCGGTACAGATGGGCCCAACAACATGCTGAATGGACCCCACGGAATTGGCATCACGTTCTCTTCACCGACGAGTGTCGCATATGCCTTCAACCAGACAATCGTCGGAGACGTGTTTGGAGGCACCCTGGTCAGGCTGAACGTCTTAGACACACTGTCCAGCGAGTGCAGCAAGGTGGTGGTTCCCTGATGTTTTGGGGTGGCATTATGTGGGGCCGACGTACGCCACTGGTGGTCATGGAAGGCTCCGAAACGGCTTTACGATACCTGAATGACATCCTCCGACCCATAGTGCAACCATATCGGCAGAATATTGGAGAGGCATTTGTCTTCATGGACGACAATTCTCGACCTCATCGTGCACATCTTGTGAATGCGTTCCTTCAAGATAACGACATCGCTCGACTACAGTGGCCAGCATGTTCGCCAGACATGAACCCTATAGAACATGCCTGGGATATGTTGAAAAGGGCTGTTTATGGACGTCTTGACCCACCAACCACTCTGAGAGATTTACGCCGAATTGTCGTTGAGGAGTGGGACAATTTGGACCAACAGTGTCTTGATGAACTTGTGGATAGTATGCCACGACGAATACAGGCATGCATCAATGCAAGAGGACGTGCTACTGGGTATTAGAGGTAGTGGTGTGTACTGCAATCTGGACCACAAATGCTGAAAGTCTAGCTGTATGATGGTACAACATGCAATGTGTGGGTCTCATGAGCAATAAAACGAGCTGAAATGTTGTTTGTGTTGATCTCTATTCCCTTTGTATTTAAAGGTTCCGGAACTCTTGGAACCGAGGTGATGCAAAACTTTTTTTGATGTGTGTATATGTCGATAAAATAAGGGTTGTATAAGTACACTAGAAGCAATAGTAACACAATTGAGGTGGAAATGATGTGGGTTGTGTTACTGGGCTCATCTCAGTTTATTCACACAACTGCTGGAGCTCTCTTGCTTCGTGCCTCGGTAAACTATGTTTACTACGGAGAATGCAATAACCAACACTATTTACCTGAGTCATCACTGTACCATACTTTATAATAGTGCCCACTTATCATTACAATGCACTAAGATTTATATACACCAAGGAAATGAGGTTCACAACACTAATATTATATTAAGTAGATACTTGTCACAATTCATATGCAGGCTAGTTATTTTCTATAATATAAATAAAAATCTTCTCTGATATAATATTTTCCAATCAATTAGGTTGACAATTCAAACGACGTACTAACTGGTTGGCACCTGATAGAAAATTCACAATCCATATTTTCTGATGAAAATTAAGGTTTATTCGTTTCAGGCATTGAGTTAAATATTTGTTGATATTTGGCACTTGATTTTCTAAATTATTTAATTTTCAACATTTTTGAATTCTCTAATATAAAGCCCAATGTTTTATTTACACTTACTATATCAAAATTTCTTATTTCCTAACTGTATTTAAGAAAAGTAATGTGAAGCCCAATATTCTATTTTATTTATTTACAATTAATATTACATTGTAAGGATAACCATTTTTAATAGTTTATTTCATTCTTTTAATTACAATTACAATTTATCTGATAAACATTTTTCATATCAAACAAACATTAGACTTAAGAACATCTCTAGTATTTTATTTTTTTCTTAATTGATTTTATTCTCAATCCTCAATATTCGGTCGAAACATGTACAATATATAATTATATATTTGTGTAAGTATTGATTGGCGTATTATTTAAACTTTGAATTCATTCTTCAGCACCAACATCATCACCGGATGCATCATCACTCTTTGTTGAAACTATCTCATTCTAGAACCACAAACAGTCAGGTGGAACATACTTCGAAGCTATGTCTTTAACATGATGGGCCTCGTTTGTATTGACTTTTAAGACACTGCGATGTAGAAGACTTGATGCGTCTGGTAAGGAAAGAGTAGCTCCTGTTTCTTTTTTCTTTTTAATTTATTAACCAAAGCACAAACTACAGCTATGCTAGCCCTTCACGCTTGTACTTATAACAACCAAATATAAATTTAAGATAAAATTAAGTAATCACCAAACAAAACAAGTCCAGATCAAGAGCCGGTAGAATGTCCTTCCTCGTAGCCGTGTCATCAATGGCCAAGATGACAGATTTAAATACAGCTTAAGGGGATACGGAATGGGAAAATTTTCAAAAATTTGTGATTTTTATTTTTTATTTATTTATTAATATTTAATATGTCCTCTTTAAAATGCTGTATGAATTAAGATGATATTATAACTACAAGTGTGTTTTTTAATTGTTTAGATCATGATGTACACTTGATTTCTGCTGGATGTAAGCATGGCCAGCACTTAAGGTATCTTCTCTGGAAAAATTTTCAAATATACCGCCTTTAGGGAATAAGTTTGTACTTTGGCCACCTCTGTAGTGTGCATGTAGTGCATTTTGAGATTCATTTGTTTCTTACTTTGTTTATAGTCTGGATGGTTTCCATGTAAACAGTGCATCTAGCCTTGTATGATTATCAGTGATTAGTCTGTGGTATTGTATTTACGAATCCCTCTAAAATACCTAGGCATACTGGTAAAGTATTCAAGAGACGTACTAATTGGCAGAATAAACGTACAATTAATTTGAGCTTGTTAGAAGATACACTATCTCCATCAACAATACCTCCACATGTTCCTGTAACAAATAACCTCAACATAGGCCTAAAATCAGCACCTGTACAAAATATTATTTGCTAGCCTGAAAGTGCCTCACAGAAGAAACTCTGTGGTGAGGAGGAAAATATGAAGACCTATCAAAAGGGAATGAGAGTTGTGAAATTGTAGATATGTGTATATTATCAGAAGTGATTCAAAATAGTACAATTTGTAAAAAGTGTGCTAAAGGGGGCGTGTCTCTGAGGGTGAATACACATGTTGGTCTAGCAGCAGAGTTTGAATTAGTTTGTAAATATTGTGCACACAGTGTGAAGTTCTCCAATTCTTCATCAGTTCCTGTAAGTACCAAAGCAAAAGACACTGCATTGTATAGTGTAAATATTAGGTTAGTGTATGGCCTCCGTGCAGTTGGGTGTCGAACAGCTGATGCTATGTTGCGTATTGACTTACAAAGACTAAGAGCTGCTGAAAATGCTATTAAAATACTAGCTCAGAAGGCCAGAAAGGAACAGAGAGGATCCGAGAAGAGATTACAAGAGAAATTTGAAGAAGATCCAGAGAGTCAAAGCTACAGGCCTGGCATGCATTAGGGTTAAAACTTTGAAGCCTGTTTCCCGTAAATCTATTTTTTTCTTCCTTAAGGAACATTTTTTCAGCCAATTTTGAATGTAGAAACTTCAAATTTGCATCACTTCTTTTATACATACCTATTACAACTACTGAAACAACAGTTTTTAATTTGCATGTTTTTTATATTTTTGGGGGTCCAAAATATTTCTTAAAAATACCATAAAAACATGTTCCATAAAAAATGTTTTCTCCTTAAGTCATCATCATCATCTTGAGCAGTTTCCAACCGCTGGTCGGGTCTGCTTGGAACATAAGCCTCTCCATCGTTTCCTGTCCATCCACCATCTCTCGTCCTTTACTGTGTCCCAGCACACTCCTCTTTCCTCCACACTCTTCTTAACTCCTTTTGTCCATCTGTCCCTTGGTCTTCCCCTTGGCCTCCTTCCCGTCATTTCCATTCCAAACATCTTCTTCGGTATCCTCTCCTCTTGCATCCTCCTCAAATGTCCATACCATTGTAGCCTAGATCGCTCTATTCTATTTTGCAATGGTTCCTCTCTTACCATCTCCCTGACTCTCTCATTCCTTACTCTGTCCATTCTTGTCACTCCTACCCTACTCCTCTGGAACTTCATCTCCACTGCTCGTATTTTATTCTTGTCCCTTTCCTTCATCACCCATGTTTCTGAACCATATGTCAAAATTGGCACAAAGTAGGTCTTGTAGATGATTCCTTTACTTTTTTGTGGTACATCTTTATTCCATATCATCCCCCTAACACTCTTGAAAAATCCATCTGCGCACCTTCCCCTCTCATTTATTTCCATCCTATTGCCTCCCTTTTCTTCAATTATGCTTCCCAAGTACTTGAAGCATTCTACTTTCTGCAACTGCTGTCCTCCAAGTGTTATGCCCATATCCAGTCTGTTCTTCTTCCTCGTTGTGATGACCACTTCACTCTTTTGTGCTGAGAACTTCATCCCATATGATAACACTACCTTCTCCCACTCATCTAATTGCTCTTGTACTTCTTGCTCATCCTCTCCCCATACCAGAAGGTCATCAGCAAACAACATTGCCTTCATTTTCCTTTCCCCAATGCTATTTACCACTTTTCGTATGATTTCATCCATCACCACTATAAATAACAGGGGTGAGAGGGCACTTCCCTGTTTCAGACCACTCTCCAGTTGAAACCATTCCGTTCTCTCTCTTCCCACCTTTACACAGCTTTTGCTTCCCTCGTACATTGCTTTCACTCTTGCCTGTCTCCTTGTTCACTGCTTTTGCTCTCATTGCTTCCCATACCTTGTTTCTATTAATACTATCATATGCTTTCTCAATATCCAAGAAGGTCATCACCAGATCTTTCCCATATTCATAATGGTGTTCTTGTAGCTGTCTTACTGCAAATATGAGGTCAACTGTTGATCTTCCTGGCCTGAATCCATACTGTTCTTCCCTCAGCCCATCTTCAACTTCTGTCCGAATTCTTCTCTCCAGTACCTTCTCAAATATTTTGGCGCAGTGGCACATGAGTGTAATTCCCCTGTAGTTCTTGCATTCCTTCCTACTTCCCTTTTTAAATATGGGTATTATTATCCCTCTTTTCCAGTCCTCTGGTATTTTCTTCTCCCTCCATATCACTTTCATTACTCGAAAGAGCCACTGGGTTCCTATCACCCCTGCTGCTCTCACCATCTCCACACTCACTTCGTCTATTCCCGGTGCCTTTCCCCCTTTCATCTTCCTTAATGCTTCCTCCACTTCTTTCCATGTCAATTCCTTCTCTGAAATGTCTTGGTCACTGTCTGTTTCTTCCTCCACAATGTCCACTACGCTGGTTTTAGTTGGATTTAGGAGTTCCTTGAAGTATTCTCTCCAGATAACCTTTACTTCTTCCATATTTTCGACCTCCTTTCCATTCCTGTCCACCATTCTGACATTTTCCCCTGTATCTCTTCTCCTTGCCTTTATCATTCCATACAACACTTTCTTACTGCCATCACAGTCCTCCTCCATCATTTCTGTCCATTTCTCCAGCCATTTCTTTTTCTCTTCCTTCACTACTTCTCCTGCTTCTTTCTTCCGCTCTTGGTATTCTTCTCTTGTTCTGTCTGTCCTCTGTTGGAACCATTTCCTGAATGCTTCATTTTTCTTTTTCACTGCTTCCTTAGTTCTGGGGTTCCACCATGGTGTTTCCTTCCACCTTCTCCTTAAGTATGTACTCATAAAAATTTTGCTTGTTTCAGTAGAAATCAAACACACCCAGCCTTAATCTGTAAAAATTTCAAGTGTCTAAGTTCAGTGGTGTCAGAGAAAATGTTCCTTATATACAGCGCATTTTATTATGGTAAGCATAGGGCATTCCGTATCCCCTACTTCTCCTTCGCCTGCTTCAGGAACGTCCTCTTGTTTGTAGATATGTCCAACTCGCTTTTACTTGTAATGCTATTATACAGGGATGATATGCGGTTTTGGAAGGATCTTTGGATTATGGAATGTTTAGTGTGTGGAATGTGCTGAATATATTTGAGCCTGATAAAACGGGAAGGGGCTCTTAGTTTGAAAAGTGACAGCAGGTGGTCCGAACGGTAATGGCCATTTAAAATAAAATGTAGGAAGGACAGGTCAGTTACCTGTCTTGTCGTGTTGAGGAGAGGGATGTTTATGGCTGAAAGTACCTGCTGAGTGGTGAAGTGTCTAAACCTTGGCATTCTGTTCCTTACAATGGCAGCAAAGAAGGATTGAATTCTGTTTAATTTAGCTAAGTTTGACGGGCAAAAAGTTGTCCAAATGGGAGAGCGGTAGTTTGCAATGGGCTGGTTTATCGAGAGGTAATAGAGGCGACGAGCTGTGGGATTTGATATTTCTGAGAAGCTTTCTACAAAACAAAGAAATCTCTTATCATGGTACTCGCATTGACACTGCACGACAGTCCATTGCTGTTGTATTCAACGTATCTATATTTTGACTCCGTCAACGTTGAACCTTCAAGAGTACTGACCTTTGGTTGGAATAAGGTTTTAAAATGAGTTGAGTAGTCCAAAAACATTGTTCGCGTTGCATCATGAACAATTAGCTTGCGACTCGGATTCTGTACCAGGGCACGATAATCTTGTGGTAGATACTGTACAGTATATTGTATTGCCCTCGGGGGTGTATCTCGAGTGAGGGCGGTATTTGGTGTAAGGGGTAGTGGATTGGGCGTGCGTGTAATTTGTTCTAAGAGTGTGACGTATGTGCGGTGAGTTGAAGGTTAGCTTGTGGCCTTGCTTCAGTGCGTAAGTATCGGATTGCTGATCTAGCGTCTGCGGGCTGTCGAGCCGGCTGGCAGGCAGGCAGCGCGTGGTGTAGAGGAACTGGCGGCTTGGAAAGGCCTGGAGTCAGGAGATCGAATGGGACGTTTTTTTAAACAAGAGAGCAATCTAGGGGGTATGAGTGTTTTATTCCACAAATGTAATGAATGCCGGACATTAGAAGGTCTCTAGTGACTCGAAATGTGAGAGTGACGTGAAATGTAATGCAAGGCGATAACAGAGTAATTAGGTACGGAATTGGAAGGAAAGTCTAAAGGATTAACCTTGAGAGCAACACTCACATAGTTTGTAGATTTGCAGCGATGACATCGGACAGCGGTTCCATAGGCGAGAGATCCCCTCCTCCTGCTGGTGGGATTATTTATAGTGATTCTCGTAGTGTTGCAATTTGAGTCAGCATGTGTAAGTGTTTATGTGCTCTAGTTAACGTAGGTGCCTGGCTGTTTGTTTTATGTCGTAATGCTGCTTCATGTACGAGGTAGATCGCTGGTCTAGTGTGATTTTTGCTGCTGCTTTGTCTTATGGGGCTGTGGGGTGAAAAGGGGGATAATTATGCCCCACGGGGGCTCGGGGCGTAACAATATTCTCTCTTGCCGAGTGGCCGACCATTGAACTTTAGCCGCTGTAAGAACCAGACTACTCCAGGAGCTGTCTGGGCTCATGCGCCGGGAGAAACAGTAAAACAACCCCGGCAGCTCCTTTTAAACTCCTACTACGCACTAAATAAGTGGAGCAGTATAGTTCTTGCACCAACAGATACAGATTTATTTTCTATGATAGCTTACAGCAAATAAACGAAATTGACCAAGAAGTGCGCCAGACTCTTCAATTATGATGAAAATGATGATAATTTTTGTTTTACGGGGTTATCGGCCCCTAATGGTTTAGATGATCGTAAAAATGTGAATGAAATGGAACTATACTTAAAACTAACTGCATACTTACAAACTAGAAGAGTAAATGGAAAACGAAAATAAGAAAAAGGGAAACAAAAGACTGGAGGAAAGGAAATGCCTTCAACCCTTGAAGAATGAGAATTAAGGGATTTGGAAGAAAGGAGAGCCAGGAAAGGCCGATAGGAAAGATAAGAGGAGAGGGACCGCCCCAAATGCAATGGAAGAAGGCGAAAAACCGGACCCAGCTCAGGAAATCCTCGGGATCACCAACTCCCGAACTCACCAGAAATGAGCCCTTGAGGCTTTAGCGCAATCCAGGGTGCACCATAAGTGGTGGGGCTACACACACCCTGCCTCCTTGATGGCCTTGAGCAGAAGGCAGGAGATATCATGAAAAGAAAAACAAGGCTGACCCCTCGAAGAGAGAGGGTATCAGTAAAGACGAGACAAGGGACAATTAAGGTGGGAAAGTGAGAGACTCCCTAGGCCTCGGATACCCTTATACCGTCGGGGTCGGAAAATAACAAGAGTTGACCCAGGGAGATCGAGAGGAAAGTCAATTGTGAATAACTGGTTGGTGAGAAGCGTGCGGCACAACAGGAAATTCCTACTGTACCTGAAGTCTCCTCCAAGAACAATGACTTCCCCACAAAAAAGAATAATGTCTTTACGTCTAATATCTTTTAGAAGTCGATTCACACACATTAATAAAAGCATCACTTCCATCAACTTCGTCGTACTCCGAAGTATTCACCCTTGAAGAAGTCAATGTGGCTATAAAATACATCAAACGTGGGAAAGCCCCCGGATTTGATGGCATTCATCCTGAGTTTCTGTTAAATCTGGGCCAAAATGCTCAAAAATGGCTTGCTCGATTTTTCAGTGAAATTCTAAACACAGGGATCCTCCCAAATCAGTTCATGAAAACTAAAATTATAGCTGTTTTGAAACCTGGTAAGCCAAAAGACGCTCCCCAAAGCTACAGGCCTATAGCATTGCTGAGCTGTTGCTACAAACTTCTTGAAAGACTGATTTATAACAGGATCAGTCCGACTATCTTAGAACACATTCCTGTGGAACAGACTGGCTTTAAACCCAATCGCAGTTGTTGTGATCAAGTCCTTGCTCTTACATCGCATATCGAGTCTGGTTTTCAACTCCAGCTGAAAACTTCTGTTGTGTTTCTCGATCTGTCTGCTGCTTATGATACAATATTGAGAGAGGGGTTACTCTATAAACTGTCTCGAGTAATACCTTGCAAAACTTCCATGCAACTTATTGGTAATATGCTCAGTAACAGACTTTTCCAAGTCATTCTAGGAAAAAGAATGAGCAAACAAAGAAAGCTGAACAACGGGCTCCCACAAGGTTCAGTGCTGGCTCCCCTTCTCTTAAATCTGTATCTCTCTGATCTACCAGATACTCAGTCCAGAAAGTTTTGTTATGCTGATGATATAGCTTTGGCTATAAGGCGCAAGGACATCAGTGTCATGGAGAATGTGCTCAATTATGACGTTGCTAGGCTTGAAAGTTATTTTCACAAATGGAGGCTCCAACCAAGTGCAACAAAAACTGAAGTATCGTGTTTCCACTTAAACAACAGAATGGCTGATATTGCAGTTCATGTATCGCTTCAAGGTTCTGTGCTGAGAAATAATAAACACCTTAAATATTAAGGTGTCACTCTGGATCGCACATTATCTTTTAAAGAAACATCTTGAAAATACAGCCGCCAAAATTAGAAGCCGGAATAATATCCTCCAGAAGCTTTGTGGAACTACTTGGGGAGTTTCTGCTACAACTCTGAGGTGTTCTGCAATTAGGTCTTGTCTTGTCCGCTGCTGATTATTGTGCTCCACTTTGGCTGAACAGCCCCCATGTAAAGATAATTTATACCCAACTCAATAACACCATGAGACTGATCAGTGGCCTTATTAGATCTACGCCCACTTATTGGCTTCCTGTCCTCAGCAACACCATGTCTCCAGATCTACGCAGGAAATTTGCCCTGATCCGAGAGTATAAGAAAATGATGATTAATCCAGCTCTTCCTATTCACTGTGACATCCTTGATCTGAACAGAAACCAACTGAAATCTAGACATCCACCCATCAAATATGCTAGGGATCTCACAGGCAACAATTTTAAGCCGAATATCCAATGGAGAAATGAATGGAGCACCAACATCAACCTTGAAGCTTGGAGTGATTTAATTGGAGATAGCGCTGCACCCGGTTTTGACCTGCCAAGAGGAACGTGGACTGCCCTCAATAGGATCCGGACTAACCATGGGGTCTGTGCTGAATCACTCTTCAAATGGGGTAAAATTCCTTCTCCCCAATGTGACTGCGGTGCTCCTTCACAGTCAGTTCACCACATTGTTCACGAATGACATAGAAGAGCATATCAGGGTAATCGGTCTGACTTCCTGTTGGCAAAACCTACAGCATTGCAATGGATACAGATTTTAGATTTAAAGATATAAGCCTGCCTTGTCATGTGTCCCTGTAAATATGTATACATCAATGTTTATGTGTGTATATATTTATCTTGCTTGCTTGTTGTCTGTGTGTCATACTATATATAAATTATAATGAATGGATATTTGCTGCAGCTTCATCCCACATTATGAGCCATACTAATCGAATCTCTTATGGAGTGGAGACATAACATTGACAACAAAGTTCCGTGTAGTAAGGGCTATGTTCTTTCCAGTTGTGATGTACGGATGTGAGACCTGGACCATAAGAAAAGCTGAACGCCGTAGAATAGATTCCTTCGAATTATGGTGTTGAAGAAAAGTTCTTAGATGTCCATGGACTGAGAAGAGAACAAATAAGTCAGTTTTACAGCAAATTAAACCAGGGTGTTCTTTGGAGGGCTTAATCCTGAAACAAAAACTGTGCTACTTTGGACACGTCATGAGAAGACATAATCATTAGAGAAGACCTTAATGCTGGGGAAGATAGAAGGCACAAGGGGAACAGGGAGGCAAAGAATGAGATGGATGGATAGATGGCATTACAGAAGCACTAAATTCCAGCTCGGAAAATTTTCGGGAGGCAGTGCAGGACAGAAGAAATTGGCGTAGTTTAGTACATGTAGTCACGGAGAGTCGGAATCGATTAAACAGATAAAAGAGAGAGGACAATCGAATATCGTCAACTGGATTGCAATAAAAAAAAATCAAGACATTGAACTCGCATTTAAATTAAAAGGTATTTTGAATGAATGTAGGTGTTATGCTCTTGCAAAATATTGTTTAAAATATGAAGTGCGCCCTTCGTGTTGCAAGAATTTGCTTGATTTGCAGATCTGACTTGATTAGATTCCGAGAAGTCTAATAAATACAAGTGGCCATAAGAACCGTCGTTTATACCTATTTTGGAATAAGGAAGAAATGCGATGATGTGTAATTTCAGAAAATGTAAAACAATATGGACCGTATTAATATGGCACAGTAACATTGGCACCAAAGGAAACGAGGGATATAGCATTGTTTTGCTGCTGAATATTCTCTCTGAAATTCCTTGAGATATCATCTCAAGTGAAAAAATATTTTAGCCTGTTTCAAGCCGGCAGATCAATTTTAGCATTACACTAGCCAAAGTTACCAAGCGTAGATTTCTCGCAAGAGAAATACAATGCTGATCAATGATTACAATCGTTCGTCAAGGACCCTGCACTATACGGTACAATAACTGGAATTGTTTCTGAAATAGCATATTTATATTGGATTTTAAAAGTGGCTTCGTATTATCTCCGATTTGTCACTTTTTAGCGTTTATTTGTAGTTAACATAGTAGTTTTCGTCGAACGGGTTTATTTATAGTAGCATTTCTCCCCAAATTAAAATCTTATTCGATAACACTATAGTGTCCTGCATCAACGGAGCCGCTAAATATAATAAATGGCAAATAATACTTCCATTGTTAGACTCATTGTTATGTACTGTAAACAAATAATCATTAAACAATTGACTTATACAATAATAATAATAATAGTAGTAATATCGTATTGCCTCGGGTGTCGGGTGCTTCACTTAACTTCAATTAATTCCTGTCGCTCCTTCCGGAGCATAGGGCCTTTGCGAAATTTCTCCACGCAGTGCGGTTCCTGGCCATTCTCTTCACTTGACTCCAGTTCTTGTCCACCTCTGCAATTTCATTTTCTATCGTCCTCTTCCAGGTCTTCTTAGGTCGACCTCGCTTCCTGGCGCCTTGAGGATTCCAGTCTAGCGCTGCCCTCTCAACAGCTCCGTCCGGCTTCCTTAGTGTGTGACCAATCCAGCTCCATTTCCTCTCCTTGATCTGGATGCTAATCGGTTGTTGATTGGTGATGGTCCAAATATCTTAATTTGAGATTATGTCCGGCCACCTCACATTCATGATGCGACGCAGACATCTGTTAATGAACACCTGTAGCTGGTTGTTGATCGGTTTTGTGACTCTCCATGTTTCACAGCCGTAGAGATGAATCGACTTTACGTTGCTGTTGAAAAGGCGGAGCTTGGTCTTCCTGGAAATATTTCTATTCCTACAGATGTGGTAGAGCTTGACAAACGCACCATTTGCCTTCCTGATACGGCTTCGAACATCTTCCTCTGCTCCCCCCATCATTTGTGACTATACTTCCAAGGTAGAGGAAGGAGTCAACTCGCTCAATTTCCATTCCGTTGACTGTCAAGCTAGTCGCGACGTCAGAATTTATCCTCATCTCTTTGGTCTTGTTGGTGTTGATCATCAGTCCTGCACGTTCTGCTTCTCTCTGCAACCTCCCCAGCTTATCCTCTATGTCTCGGTACCGTTGTGCCATAAGACAAATGTCGTCTGTGAAATCCAGATCTTCAAGACTGTCATTTATACCCCATTGAATACCCCTCTTCCAACCTCCCATTACCTTCTTCATCACACTATCCAGGACCAACAGGAACAGAGTAGGGGAAAGGACACACCCCTGTCTCACTCCGGAACTGACATTTATCTTTTCTGTTAATTTGCCTTCGTGAAGAACCTGGCACTCATACCCTTCGTACATCTCTTCCATGATTCTGATGATCTTTGTTGGAATTTTATATTCCTCGAGGGTCTTCCACATGATTCTTTGATTTACGGAGTCGAAAGCTTTCTCGAAGTCAACAAATGTGAGATAAAGGGTATTCCGCCACTCCACACCCTGCTCCAGGATGATTCGGAGGGTGTTGATAAGATCCAAACAGCTACGATGTTGTGGAAATCCAGCCTGTTCCTCCCGAAGCCTATTTTCTACGCAGTCTTTTATACGATTCAGGATGACTCTGGCCAGCACTTTTCATGGAATGGACAGAAAGGTGATACCCTTATAGTTGTTACAGTTTGTGGTGTCCCCTTTCTTCGGCAACTTGACTATCAACCCCTTCTTCCAGTCAGTTGGTATTTTCTCCTCCTTCCAGATCTTCTCCAACAGCGGGTGCAGTAGGTTGATCGTAATATCCAGGTCTGCTTTTAGTACTTCCGCTGGGATATTATCCAGACCATGTGCCTTCCCGAACTTCATCTGCTTCAACGCTGTCCGTATTTCTTCCCGAGTTGGGGAGTCAAGACTGATGCCTGGGTCACTTTCTGCTTCCTATTCATCTTCTCCTCGCTGCTTACTTTCTGGTCCTCTATCTCCATTAAAAACCTCCGCAAAATGTTCTCCCCATCTACTCAGCTGCTGTTCACATGTCGTAAGGATCTCGCCCGTCTTGCTCTTCACAGGCCTAGTTTTATTAAAACCTTTCTTCGAAAGCATCTTTGTGATGTCATAGAGCTCCTTAACGTCCCCCTTTCTTGTCGCTTCTTCTGCTTTTCCATTTCATTATCATTTTCGCTATCACCCAGATCATTAGGGGCCGATAACCTCGATGTTAGGCCCCTTAAAACAACAATTATCATCATCATCATCATCTTCTGCTTTCTCCGCCTGCTCATCAATCCACCTCCTATGATCCTTCCGCACACTCCTCTTTACCTCCCTGTTTGCTGTTGAATACTTTGCTTGTGTGTGAGCCTTCTGCTGCCTAGTCTTGCAGGCGTTGAGCTTGGCTTTAATCACCTTCCTATAATTTATCTTTTCCCAGGTCTGATCGGATACCCATTCTTTCCGCAGGTAGTTCTTGTACCCGAGCTGCTTCTCACTGGTTTCCACGAAGATATTCTTTACCTTGCTCCCCACAGTTTCCACATCCTTGTCTGTCTCGGAGTCCAAGACCTGGAATTTATTTCTGAGCTCCAGTTTAAATTGGTCCAATTTCTGCTGGTTCTTTAGCTTGCCCACATCAAACTTGTTGAGCCGAGTGTTAAACTTTCGGCGGATTGCCACGATCTTCATTCGGAAGTTGGCAACCACAAGATAATGGTCACTACCAACGTCCGCTCCTCTCTTGTTCCTAACATCTTCCAAGCTTCTTCTGAACCTCCTGCTCACCGCGATGTGAACAATTTTATTTTCTGTGAGACACCCAGGTGACCTTGTGGCACCGCCTATGAGGAAACACCGTGCCACCCATCACCAAATCCTGACTGGCGCAATACTCCGTAAATTTCTCCCCATTGTCATTCATCTCACCAAGGCCATGTTTACCCATGATCTGCTCCAACCATTCATTGTTTGGGCGCACCTTCGCGTTGAAGTCCCCCATAACAATGAGAATGTCCTTCTTACTTGTTTGTCTTGTGACATCTCGCAGCATTTGGTAGAATTCTTCCCTATTCTCTGGCTCCGATTGTTCTGTAGGCGCATAGCATTGGATGATGGTCACATTCCTGAGCTTTGTCTCGAACCTAGCAATCATGAGCCTACTAGAAATTGGCTTCCATTCCATAAGGCTTCTATTTGAATTTCTGTTGAGCAGCAACCCCACTCCATCCTTGTGTTCTTCATCATCGCCCCCAGAATAAAGAAATGTAATTCCATCTGTTGTCTGTATTTCACCGAATCCTGGCCACCTCACCTCACTCAATCCTAGGATATCCAGCCCATAGTTCTTCATTTCCCGTGTCACTTGATTCAGTCTGGTTTTCTCCATCAAGGACCTCACTTTCCAGAAACCGATTTTCGTAGTCCTCTTCATGCTAAAAGTCGTCATCAGGTTATCCGTCCGGTTTTGCAATTTCGCTTCAGTTCCCGTAATCAGTTTATTTAAGATGAACGAGTGATTAACCCACTACCTCCGAATGCCTTGGAGAGGCTGCCACCTTAAGTCTGAGGCACCAGGCTGATTTTCTGTCAGGGTTTCTTCCCTTAGCCTTTGAAGAACCAACACCCCGTTAGCCGTAATTTCTTCACGGTTCCTATAGAGCCTTCACAGCTACCGTAGCGGTCTTGAGGCACACCAAGTCCCCACTGTACTTCACCCCTACAGGCAATCCCCTACTTCATTACGTTGCCCATCTCCCACGACAAGGACGAGGGGTTGGATTTGTGGGAGACCAGGTGCCGGGTGCAAGTTTTGTTAATTGACGCCCAGGGGCAACTTGTATGTCGAATTTTATCGCTCCTTGAAGCGGTATGAAAGTCAAGGAGGTTCGATATCAAAGCTCCTTGACACTATAGCGCTTTCTAGTAGAGAAATGAGGAACTTTGTGCTGGCGGAAAATCCCGAGATTAATTTTGCCATTATGATACACAGCCTACTGAATTCAAATGGGTTCTTTAGCATGCCAACATTGTATGAAATGCGTATAGTGATTTTTGTCGCCTTTCAAAAATCATTTACTACGGCCAGGAGCGAACCTGCAAGATTGGGGGGTTGGCAGTCCGACACGATAACCACTCACCCCCATGGCAAGCACATAAACAATTAAGTTCAGGATGACCAGTGTATTCACCGTCCAGAGATGGTTGCTGAGGAGAATGCGTAGAGATTGATCGCCAATAATAAAATCCTTATAATGCCTGCCAGCAACAATTCTTGCAATAGTTTGTAAACGCAGCTCACGATGAAGTTCTTCATTTTGATATAAACAGTACGAAACTGCTCTAAATAAGCAATTTCCATCACCTGTTATAGGTACAATCCTTTGGGTTTCCACGACAGCAAATTATGCTGGACAGTATAGAATCACTTCGCCAACTACTGGAATGAGCATAGACTCACTTCGCCAGCCACTGTAATGGAAGCAGTTATAGAATTAATGTATACCGTATGTCCGGTGCATGTCAAAAATCGTATTGACACAGGGAAGCCCATTGTTAAGGCTACATTCTTGGCTATGGTCCCGGAGATCCGAGTTAGATTCCCTGCTCTGCCAATAAATTTAATTCTGGCCTGAGGGATGCAACGGGGCGCACTCCGCCTCGAGAGGTAAAAGAGAGGGGGGATCGATTCCAACCTCAACCATCTTGGATGTGGTTTTCCGTGGTTTCCCACTTAAATCCAGGCAAATACCGGGATGGTTCCTAACTTAAGACCTCGGCCGTCTCATAGTCAATCGCCACCTTAATTCCAAATACACACACATGAATACAGTCATCACAATAACACAGGTTATCTGAGAAAATGTTACACACACACCAAAGTACACGGTGATGAGTGACCATGATGTCCAGGACTATCAAATGAATTATGCTCGCCAATTATCTCTCATGGCGAATGCGATTGTGCGCACGCGTGAGTGCTTGGAATACTATATTTTTCTTTAATAATTCAAAGTAAATCGCGAAGAATTCGTACTTCATGGGAATTATGAAAGTAAAATATGTTTTGACAATGGAATACCAATAGCACGAGGGAAGAATACGGATATAAAAAACATACCCGAGGTGGGATTTGAACTCCTTCGACGATGCATAATATCATTCAAAGTCTGCCAAATAACCGTCCGAGCCACCCAGACATTAGAAAGAGAACGCAAAATTAACTTAGCTAAACAACATACACTACCAACTACCAGTTTAAGTTCTTCAATATTTCCCTTCTTTTAAGATTGTCTTCAAGAATATATCGTGGAAAGATCATAAACAATATACATCCCCTCCACCCCCTTTCTTTTTTTAAAATTGTCATAAACAAGTAAGACGTGATGGATCTTATATCCGCCATGTGTCTCTTGGAGGAAAGCCATTGTGCGCATGCGCAAGAGCCAGACATATTACATTTTTCTTTATTAAGTTGAAAATATACCGTAACATTTATCTTTCTCTTAAAGACACTCTGCAAATCTACAGGCCAAGAGCTTTCGTCAGAGTGCTTTGCTGAGCCGTTCTCTCAAAATTGCAAGAAAAAAAAACCTGAGAATAATTTATCGCTACTGTGGAGAGTTACCCGTAAACACTCTACGTTCTCTGTATTTCTTTGTGAATTAAACACATATTAAGAATATGATGAAAGTTGGGGCTACCCCAGACACAATACGTTTATTTTATTAATTCTCTCGAATAAATGTTTCTGCTCTCATGAGGTGTGAAATATTTACCCATTTTTGCTTTTATTTTGCAATGAATGTTTATAAAATTGGGATGATAATTTTGAATAACCGATAAAAACTAAATGCATCATAAAGACATCTCTTTTCAAACTAAGCAAAGCGTACAAGAATCGTTCACATTTCAAAGAAAAATCCCACACATACTATCGTTGCTGAACTATTGTATTTTTTCTGTATGCTAGCCGGGTTTGATTCCCGGTTTAGCTATTCGGATATTAATCTCCAATTGGTAATTACCCTTGTTTCAGAACTGGATGTCTGTGACGTCTTCGTCATATATTTCATCGTCACCACAGCGCGGTCAACTCCAAAGACCTGCAGCCGGTCTTTCCGGAGGCCATAGTTGAATCAATCCGGCTGCAAAAATCATGTCTCGTCAGCTCGTATTAAATAGAGAACATATTCCGTAGAAAATATCGTATCTTCTCATTGTAGCCTTTTTGACTTCTAGGTGACTTCTTTGTGGTTGCTACTGCATGACGGTGGAACACTCATCCACGCTCGCTCAGAGCCACAACCAGTATATAGGTTGTCCAGAATTCCTATTACACACCTCTAATAACACTTGTAAACAGGACTCAGCTGGTAACTTTTCGGGAATAGTATATCGCGATACCTTGCACTGCAACATTGTATTATATGTTGTGTATAATAAAATTTATATAACCATAAGTCAATACAATATATTGTGACCTACCTCAACGTAATTTAGGACATGAGAAGGTGCAAGAACATAATTATTATACTTAATATGCATTTGCTATTTCCACTTATATAGTCTCACATCCACATCTCTTCTATTCCACGCTGTACTTATCAAGATTTATATTTTTCATCTTTTTTTTACTGAACACATTTTGTGACAGATCTGATTTTATTTAAATTTTTAATTTGAATGTGTGAGTTTTGGACGAATAATATTTTTAGAATTTTTGATATCATCCCCTGTTATGGCAAATTTATATTAAGTATATGTTCTTGCACCATTTCATGTCCTAAATTACGCTGATGATGGTCACAATGCTACTGAAACTGGTACGATATTAAAGGATAATTAATATGTATTGACTTATGGTTATATAAGTTTTATTATAATTACATCGTCAAAAAGGACTCGGGATATCATGTTTATTTTATGTCATTTTATATGTTGTGTAGTTAAACTATTTACACGTGCATAATATTCATACGTAGATCGCAAACACATAAGTTATTGAAATATCAAAGAATACACTAACCTTTACAAATAACCAGATTCACTGCGAAACTAGTAGGAAAGCCTATCTCTGTATACATGTATAATTTTAAACTTTAAACTTAGTGATCAGAATCTGATGATGACCGCGTGACGGTCAAATCACGTAATCATGACGTTTCCCCTTTATCAGTGAAAAATATTGATACATATTTTTTTTTTCAAGTATGTACGTGTGTTATATATAGTTACCCAGCCTAATCTAAATGCGCAAAAGCGTATTGCCCGACTGAAAATTATACATTGATAACTTGAAATAAGGAAACCCGGGAAAAACTACTCTAGGATAGTCGCTGTCTGCAATGGAATTAAAACCTCAGAACTCAGGACTTCCTTTCCGCTCGTGGGAGCGCCATTCAACGCCCACGGCTACGCCACGAGATCTAACGGATGTCTCTGGATGTTATGTACTGAAATGAAACATGATAAGTATTCATGAATTCGATTCAGAACGAAGGCTAACACTAATGTGCATGTCTGAGGCAGGCCTCGAACCAGCAGCAGCAGACACATCGCACCGTTCCATTGCCTCACTCTCTGATCAAGTGTTGTGCTTGATCCTAAACTGGCGGGACCTTCGTCACTCTCTTTGCGTAAACTAACCGGACCACTCGACCAAAGCCTGCCTGAATAATAAAAGAGCTGTTAAAACGTTAGAGATAATGAAAATTTCTTTGTTATAGCCTGAATACAATGAACGTATTGTGTCTGGAATGACCCCAATCATCATCATATTCTTAATAGGTCTTTAATTCACAAATAAAAACAGTAAACGTAGAGCGGTTAAGGGAAATTCTTCAAAGGCTGCGATAAATTAGTTACAGGTAATTATCATTTCAATATTAAAATTCATCCACGTATAGACCGTCAACAACACAAATGCTTTTGTTGGATACAAGATGATCAAGTATTTCACAAGAGTACTTTCAAACCATACGACATTAACATTGTTGCTGAATTCCTCAAGTGTTCAAACTTCACTTAAGCCTCTATATATCTTGTGTATGCTCTTCGGATTAGCACAAATTCCTTGGAATAGTGCTACGAATGACCGACGGGTACAGTGGCGTTATGTGTCCTCTGTTATTGTGTTGGTGATCATATTGGTGTCTTATTTCACATTCATGTTGCTGAGGGCATCGGCTTAATCAATAGACAGCTCTATCGTGCAGAATGATTTATTAGCACTGAGCCTGATAACATTTGCTGCCATTTCGTCTGTTGTTGTGTTCAGCACGAGAAGGAGGAACGCCGTCACAAAGATACTCCAGTCTATTTCCCACGTCGACAAGTTTCTATAGAGCGTCTCAACCTTAAAAGGACAGTATGGAATTAAATGTAGTAGTTGCCTCTCACTCGCACTCCTATGTCCTGCAATTAGCTTCGTCCTCTTCCACCCCGGCGATGTTGCCATTTCCCAATAATTGAAAGTGACAAATCTAAGAAACTGTTTGCGTGGTCTTATAGAGAATTTTCCGCTCTTTATGATGATGTATAAATAAAAGCCATAAATAATTAATACATGGCCCAATTTTCACAATTACGATATTTTAGCGCAAATCTATATTTTTGCAGATATAAAACTTATCACGCCATAGATGATGAACTAATGATCGCAACAGATCAAGAATTTATTTTTAGATTGCCTGATGTTGGTAGAAGATACTCTATTTCTCAGGGCAGTAATTATTTTCATAGTAAGAGAGTTATGATTTTTTTCTTAAATGTTACTTGAAAAATCTGAGATGGTATCACAGAAAAGTCACGTAGCGACACACTTTTTTGCTATTGACTTTACGTTGGTGACTAAGCGAGAAGAAATGTTCATTAATATGTGAAAACGTTTTTAAAACAAACCAGAGCTCGATATCAGATAGCATTCATAAGTTATCGCACTTATTCCTCCCGGCCACCGCTGACGCAGCGTAAGTTTGTTTACTCAGGCCAGTATCTCCCCGACTGATGGTGTGATGGTGCGAAGTTAAACTGTGAAATGAAGTGGTCCTTGAGTTCTTTATAAATTCTCCACCTCGTTGCGTACCGTAGTTGCTAGCATTCCTGGCTGTCACCGTGCTGTCACCGTGGAGGCCCAGGTTTGAATCCCGGCTCCGCCAAGAAATTTAATTCTGGTCTGAGGGCTGGAACGGGGTGTACTCAACTTCACGAGACAAAACTGGGAAGAGGCGGGTTCGATTCCTACCTCAGCCATCCTCTAAGTGGCTTCCGTGGTTTGCATGTTCTCATCCCGGGAATAACATATTATAATATTATCATATTCATGAATGATTGAAAAATATAAATTGTTATAATGTGTGCATTAAACTCGCGCTCTGAGGTTCGGCGTATCATATCTAAATATTGTAGCGTTGTTCGCTGCAAGGTATGAGCTACAGTTATATACAGCAAACAAATATTTTGGAAATTTCCCGAGTTTTGCGCAAAAGCACGCCTGTATACGAGTTATATTACATCATGTGCCCGCCCTTGCAGAACTTTGTATATGCAGTAGATCTGGCATCAGCGCGCCCCATTTAATGCGTACTGTCTTTTAAGGTAGAGACGCACTATAGTAACCTCATCCTCTCAGATAAGGACGATGCAACAATGTGCGAGTACGATAATAGTGTGTTACACGGTACTGACAGCACTTTGTGTTCTGGACTGGTACACGTGGGGTCGAGGCTCGTTAGATCTCAAGACCACTCTGTCAGTTGTGACAATGTTTCCGATGTTTTTCGTAAACCTCAGTTCCATGAATTGGTAGTAGTATTGAAGCAGAGGTTCACGCTGTTAAATGGAGTTATGGAGACATGCTGCGGGATTGAATGCACATTTCAGGAGAATAATCTTCGCAATTGTTGCACTAATTATCAACGCAACGTTGCCCGAGCAACAAGAGTGATACAACTGTTCGCTGAAAGCATATCAAATGTTGATTTTACGTCGCATTGTTGTGGAAGACGACAACATTCCTGGAATGAACCTTCCTTTCAAGTTGTGAACAAAAATGTCGTATATAAACTGCGAAAAATACAATCAGAACTGACTGATATTGGAGTCCTTATGAACGAAACATTTGGTTCAAGGATGTTGGTAGAAATTGCAGCCTCATTTGTCAGCATCATTGCGTGTTTCTATGTAGCTCTGTCCATGATAGGAGGCGCACAACATCCAAACGCAACCTACGGGTGTCTGATTTATATTATAAGCATGGGTGCCGATACATTGTATCACCTAATGATGCTTCTTCTGATCACCAGTTGCTGTGAGAGCGCCACCAGTGAGGCGACGCGCACAGCGCAGCTAGTCAACAAGTTACTCATGGTTCAGACACCAGAGCGCGACGCTATCGAGGAACTCAAGATATTTTCACCCCAGTTGGTGCACTCCCAACTGAAATTCACATCGTGTGGCTTCTTTGATATAAATTTGACCTTGTTAGCCTACTTTCGATTTTTGCAAAAAATGAAAGTAGACTTATGAGATCACTACAGGGCGAAAAAAAGTGTGTCTCTCTGTGTGTGTGTATGTGTGTGAGTCTGTGTGTGTGTGTGTGTGTGTGAGTGTGTGGACTCTGAATGTCTGTCCCCCCCTATCAATACGAACACGGTGAGCGCAAATTGAACGAAATTTGGTACAAAGGTAGCACTAGCAAAGGACACCTCAGTGTCATGTTTTATATCGCCGCCATCTTGACGGAAACGTAATGGCGGCCACACAAATGTTCAAAGCTTAAATCAAATTATGACTAACCTAATCATCCGATCTCTACCAAATTTTGCAACAACATACCTTTATGGGGGGAGCATCCTTTGACCAAACTAATGGGTCATCAGCCTAATAGTTTGCGGATGGCGGCCATCTTTGTGTGAAAATCGATTGCCCCTATTAATTCGAACACGGTGAAACCGAATGGAACGAAATTTGGTACAGAGGTAGTACTAGCAAAGGGCACCCCATTGTCATGTTTTATATCGCCACCATCTTGACGGAAACGTAATGGCGGCCACACAAATGTTCAAAGCTTAAATCAAATTACGACTAACCTAATCATCCGATCTCTACCAAATTTCGCAACAACATACCTTTATGAAGGGAGCATCCTTTGACCAAACTAATAGGTCATTAGCCTAATATTTTGCGGATGGCGGCCATCTTTGTGTGAAAATCGATTCCCCCTATTAATTCGAACACGGTGAAACCGAATGGAACGAAATTTTTGGTACAGAGGTAGCACTAGAAAAGGCCACCTCAGTGTCATGTTTTATATCACCGCCATCTTGATGGAAACGTAATCGCGGCCACCCAAATGTTAAAGGCTAAAATGTAATTACGACCAACCTAATAATTTAATCTCTACCAAATTTTGCAACAACAAATCTTTATGTGGGAAGCATATTCTGACCAAACTGCTAAATCATCAGCCCAATAGTTTGCAGATGGTGGCCAAGTATGTGTGCAAATTGATTCCCCCTATCAATTCATATACGGTGAAACCGAATTGAACGAAATTTGGTACAGAGGTAGCACTAGCAAAAGGCACCTCAGTGTCATGTTTTATATCGCCGCCATCTTGACGGAAACGGAATGACGGCCACCCAAATGTTAAAAGCTTAAATCAAATTTCGACCATCCCAATAATTTGATCTCTATCGGATTTTGCAACAACATGCCTTTTTGTGGAAAGCATCTTATGACTGACTACAAGGTCATCAGCCCAATAGTTTGCAAATAGCGGCCATGTATGTGTGCAAATCCATTCCCCAGATCAATTCAAATACGGTGAAACCGAATTGAATGAATTTTTTTTACAGAGGTAGCACTAGCAAAGGGCACCTTATATTCATGTTTAATATCCCTATAGCACGTTGTATTTCAACAAGCTACTACAACCAACATTCAATTATACTCCTTGAAAAGGACAAAGAGTTATAACAATACCCATGCATTTAGGAGAAAGTAGGCTATATGGTCTTTACTGAACATCTTGTTTTTCATTATTATTGGCACACTTGTGACTTACCTCACAATACACTTGCAGGTGAATCCTTCTCCTTTCACCCATGGCTTATGGTCCCAAAAGGAATGTTTCAAGCGCCATATTTTTTAAAAATGTAAGAGCCTTTGTACATTACGAAATCGTCTTTGCATTGGAGGTTCATCTGATAGACAATATATTGTTTCGTCTCTTTACCAATGTTTTTTTGAAAATTATGGAAAATAATATATCATGTAGTTTCCGTGTTGATGTAATGTGACAAGATATAGGAAAATTTATAAATGTATCCACGTTATGGGCAAGTTCCGCTGAGGAACATCGAAACATGGATATGTAAAAGGAAGTAAGCTTGTAGTTTAACGTGACCGTTAATCTCGAGATCATGAGCCACGGGACCTCCTTTTTACGTGGAATCCGAACCACAGGACATGGCAGTTCACTTCGAAAATCTCACATGCAATGACCGGGAAACATGGATATGTAATTAGAATCTAGATGATGGATACCTGTTAACCTTGAAGGTTGTATTACAGGCGATCACGTGTTTACACCACACGCAATTTGCATGAGTATAGGTCCGTAAACCAGTTTATAACGTTGTTGACACACAAAGTTAGATATTTTTACCTTGTAGTTGCTGGGATAAGTACAAACCCAGAACAAGAATGGTACAGCTAGGGCTCGATACTGAGTAAAAGATGAAGATGGGAGAAGTATCATCAAATGATTAAGATGTCGACTGAAAACGGCGTAGATGCTTGTACTATTTCTTGTCACCGAGTCCCAAGGCGTAGCTGTGCTCGTTAGACTGTGCATTATGATCGAGCGAGCATTTTCAGCAAGTCGGAGATCGAAGGTTCAGATTTCGGTGCAGACAGTGGTGATCCTGAGTTAGATATTTTCTCAGATTTTTCCACACGTCTTTCAGGCTAATGCCGGGACAGTACCTTATTTTAAGTTCCAGTGCACCAGACCATCCCTGACCCCAGTGCTTAGTTTCTAAAATGTTACGTGCTGGAACGTTTACCTACACTTTGCCCCACAAGTTTTAAAACTTATATAATGAGAAATACTGTTTAAAAATACATCTTCTATTAAGGTGGCAGTGGATCCATGTAATGCTCATATGGTACCCAATCTTTCATGCAACATCTTTAAAATATAACCTTCCACCTGAAACCAGTAAAACGTGATGGATCTTCTATCCGCCATGTGTCTCGTGGAGGAAAGACTTCATTGTGCACATGCGCAAGAGCCAGACATATTACATTTTTCTTTATCAAGTTGAAAATATACCCTAACATATATGTTTCTTTTAAAGACACTCTGCAAATCTACAGGCCAAGAGCTTTCGTTAGAGTGCTTACAAAATCAATCGGTTCAGTCATTATCTCAATCTCGCGGTAACAAAAATCATCCGTGGATAATTTATAGCTGCTGTGGATACCTACCCTTAACCGCTCTACGTTTTACGTTTTTCTTTGTCAATTAAACACCTTTTAAGAATATGATGAAAGCTGCGGGGGGCTATCCCAGACACAATACGTTTATTTTATTAATTCTCTGGAATAAAGTTTCTGCTTGCATGGGGTGTTGCTTTTATTTTGCAATTCATTTTTATAAAATTGGGATGATAATTTTGAATATACGATACAAACCAAATACATTATTAAAAAAATCTCTTTTCAAACTAAGCGATACGTACAAGAATATTGTTTACATTTCAAAATAAATCCCACACATAATATCGTTACAGATTTATTGAATTTTTTCTGAAAAGTATGGTAGCCGGGTTTGATTCCCGGTCAAGGCATTCAGATATTAATATCCAATTGGCAATTTCCCTGGCTTCAGGACTGGTTATCTGTGACGTCATCATCGTATATTCCATCGACATGAGGACGCGGTCAACTCGAAAGATCTGCAGCAGGTCTTTCTGGAGGCCAAAAATCATCTCTTGTCAGCTGGTATCAAATGGTCCAGGTATAGAGAACATATTCCGTAAAACATTTCAAATTTTCTCATGGTAGCCTTCTTTGCCTTCTATGTGAATCCATTGTGGTTGCTTCTGCACGACGGTGGAACAATCATCCACGCTGTCAGAGTCACAACCAGTGTACTGGTTGTCCAGAATTCCTATTAATCACCTCTAACACTTGTAAACAGTACCTAGCTGGTAAACATTCGGGAGTAGTATAGATCGCGATACCTTGCACTGCAATATCTTATTATATGTTGTGTAGTTTAACTGACAACACTAGATGAAGTTCAGTGTGCTCTCAATCAAGCAAAGCCGCACTAAGCCGCAGGTTGTGATGGTATACCAGCAGAAGCCATCAAAGAAGGCGTTGAGGAACTCATTAGCCACATACATGATTTTATTATTAACATTTGGAGAACTGAAAAATACCTGCTGATCTCAGAGATAGTGCAATGGATCCCATATTTAAGAAAGGTGATCGGATAGACTGCAAAAATTATCGTGGCATATCATTACTATCATGGCTAGGAAAGCTTATTGCTCGTATCTTGGCTAATCACATTCCATCTTTGGTAGAGAAAATACTTCCAGAGAGCCAATGTGGTTTCAGGTCTTCTAGAGGAACCACAGATATGATATTCACTGCTCGTCTGCTTCAAGAGGAATGTAGAGAACAAAATAAACCTCTTTATATTGCCTTCATCGACCTCACTAAGGCATTTGACTCTGTAAACCGTGAATCGTTATGGAAGATTTTAGCACTGTATGGTTTTCCACCAAAATTTATTACCGTCTTAAGACTGCTCTACACTGATATGACGGCAAATGGCATTGGTAACGACTCTGTTGGAGAGCCATTCCAATCAATACTGGCGTTAAACAAGGCTGTGGGATTGCCCCTACATTGTTTCTCTGTACGTTGCCACTGCCATGCAGCTAGTCAAAGACGATCTTCCTTCAGGTATACAAATAACTAACAGGATGGATGGAAAGCTTTTTAATTTGTGCCGTCTAAAGGCAAGGACTCGAACATCTTCTGCTGCATTGGTTGAGTTACAGTACGCTGATGATAATGCAGTAGTAGCTCAATCAGAGGAACTACTCATGAAGATCCTGAGTGCTTTCTCTTCGGCATACAGAAGATTGGTCTCAAAGTTAACACCAGTAAAACCCGGGTCTTCCACCAACCAGCCCCTGGACAAGGGCAAGGACAAGAAAACATCAATGTCACCATCGATGGAGTGAGGCTTCAAGGAGTTAACACTTTCTCTTATCTTGGCAGCACTCTGTCATAAAGTGCTAATATAGATTCTGAAATTCAACACAGGATTAAAGTGCTGGGGATTCGTTTGCAAGACAAAGGTCTAGAGTTTTTGACAGCCATGACGTCAATGCTGCAACGAAGATTCCTGTGAAAAGCTCAGTTGTTGTTCCCACCTTACTTTACGGATCTGAATCTTGGACACACTATAGACGACACCTCAAACAGCTGGAATAATATCATCAGCGATGGTTAAGGAGAATTCTCCATGTGACAAGGCAAAACAGACCTACAAACACCAGCATTCTTGAAGAAGCACATACTATAAAACTTCAGCTGAGATAGACAAGACACGTAATCCGCATGGCCAATAATCGCATTCCCAAAGTGGTATTTTGCTCTGAATTAACAGAGGGGAAGGGATTCAAACACGTACTAAAAGCTAATATGCAAATGTGCCATGTTGATATTAATAACTGGGAGACCTTAGCCCTCGATCGCTCTTCCTGGAGATCTCTTGTTCATCATGGTGCAATATATTTTGAAGGAAACCACCGACGAACCGTAGTAGATAAAAGGCAGCGGGGGAAGGACTGAGAGCACATTATAAGAAATGAAAGGAACGTGGATACCCACCTGGAGCCATCCGTCATCACTGCGGCAAATTGTGTGCCTCTCGTATTGGTCTGTATAGTCACCTCCGAAATCACAGATGAAGAGACATTCCGGATTGGAAGGACAACCCACACGATACTAGTGTTTGCTCTGATGATGATGATCTTGACCGACCTGGATTGAACAGGCTTCTTGGTTCCAGAGGCCATTGTTTGGCATGTTTTAAGAATCTTCGAATGTTTTGAGGCGGCACTGGTTTGATGAGAGACCGGTAACGTTAAACAGTCTTGGATAGAAGCACTGCAAATTTGCAGCACAGAGGTAATGGGAACGGCCTTTGAGATCAGTCAGGGTGTATGATTTTGGCTTTGATATGGCATTGGTCAAATAATTACCGACTGAATTTGTATAAAAGAAGATATTGGAAAGGCTGAACCAGTACGGGCATATTGGCATAGAAAGCTATGCATTAACAGTTAAATCCTATCAAGTTCTATCGACTTAAAAAAATCTGTCGGCCTTATCGACGATACGGTTAGTAACTTAGTGTTCACGTTACAATGATGGGAATGCCTTCTTAATGCAAAAATGGATTCCGTTGTTGTTGTTGTTTCAATATAGGGACTTGTGACATATTCGTCATAAGCCCCTTGAACTTGGGTGTGTCTAGTTTATCATCTAGGCTTACAGGATGGAGCCGCGCCGTGTATCGGTGATTATTTCCCGACGTTTCGGCTGTCATTGCAGCAGTCTTAATCATGGATAGGTACGAGTTGGTATCCGTACTCGAACTAACGATTATTGCCAGCCAGACGTGCCTGCTTGCCCTGCATTGACGTCGCGCTGCTCCCTGATTGGTTCACGCCCTGGCCAGTCACGCGCTAGGAGAACATTCCAAGTGTTGCTAAGTCTGAAACCATCTTCGCTATTGAAATTATTGGGATGCTTCACTACCTCTTTTGCCTCTCTAATTAACCTGTTTTGATACCCAGAGTGTGTGTTGAACTTGTCTGATAACCTGTGTTACTTTGTTGACACGAACTTGATATGAGTGAACGACTGTGCCTGATAAGGATAGTCTAACGGTTAATTACCCATAACCTTAAGTAACATTCAGTGTGAATACCATAATTTTATTATATGTTGTGTAGTTTAACGATTCACATGTGCATAATATGCTCACGTAGATCGCAAACACACAATACAATATATAGAATAGACTAACTCTTAAAATAAACGAGGTTCACGGCGAATCACAAATACTAATATTAATTAGACAAGCTATAGCAAAACATATTCGTCAATATTTGTATAATTTTAAAATTTAACCCTCGTTAACCCTGATGATGACCACAGGACGGACAAAACGCGTAATCCCAATATCCCCCTTTATCAGTGAATAATACTAATACGTGTAATTGTTTCGGGAAAGTGTGTTATAGGGTTGTTTTTTTAGTTTTGGCACCTTAGTTATAACTGGATTAATAACTCACTTAGATGGTTCCAAGTTTCACAGGCCCTCGATGTAGTCCCTACCGTTTTGCACAACGTGTTCCCAGCGATGCGCAAGTCGTTGGATCCCGTTGGCACTGCCCAATCTATTGATGGTACGAAGAGAGCGCTCGGCAGCCTGCTTAACGTCTTCAATGGTACGGAAGCGCTCCCCGCGCATTGACATCTTCATCTTCGGGTTGAGATCATAGTCGCAGGGACTGATGTCGGGAGAATATGGGGTGTGATAGAGGACCTCCCAGTCCCAGCGATCCAACAATGCCGACACAACCCCTACTGTGTGTGCGCTAGCATTGTCATGCAGAACGATGGGCGGTGTAACCATGTGGTGGCGCCGTTTCCTTCTCAGAGCTCCTCGGAGATGGTCTTGCAGAAACGAACAATAGTACGCCGCATTAACGGTTTGCCCTCGGGGAACAGTATGGTGAATGATCACACCATCCCAATCCTAGGCAAGTATCAATGAAAATGTATTTATTAAAGCACATAATTCTGTCAGCACACATGGACACTTTAAGTGCCTGAATACAATAAACGTATTGTGTCTGGGATAGTCCCAACTATCATCATTTTCTTAATAGGTCTTTTATTCACAAAGAAAATAAGTTAACAGTTAACTTAGAGCAGTTAAGGGAAACTCTCCATAGGCAGCGATAAATTATTCACAGGTAATTATCCCATTCAATGTTAATAATCATCGATGAATAGACGGTTAAAAAGACAAGTGCTTTAGTTGGATGCAAGCTGTCGAAGTATATCACAGCGGAACTTTCCAAACACAAGACATTAACAATGTTGCCGAAACACTCCAATGTTGAAACTTCACTTAAACCACAATATATTTTGTGTATGATCTTTGGATTAGCACCCCTTCCTTGGAATAGTGCTATGGATGACCGACGGATACAGTGGCGTTATGTGTTCTCTGTTATTGTACTAGTGATCGTGTTGGCGTCGTATTCCACATTCATGTTGCTGAGGACAACGGATTATTCAATAGGCAGCTCTATTGTGCAGAATAGTTTATTAGAACTCAGCCTGATAACATTTGCTGCCTGTTCCTCAGTGATTGTGTTCAGCACGAAAAGGAGGAACGCTGTCAGAAATATAGTCCACTCTATTTCCCACACCGACAAGCTCCTGGTAAACTCATCCTCCCAGATAAGGACGATGCGGCAATGTGCGAGAAAGATAATCGTCTGTTACACGATATTGACAGCCCTCTGTGTTCTGGACTGGTACGCATGGAGTCGAGGCTCTTTAGCTCTCAGGACAACTTTGTCAATAGTGACAACATTTCCGATGCATTTCGCAAACCTCGCAGTTTATCTTCAGTTCCATGAATTGGTAGTAGCATTGAAGCAGAGGTACTGTACCCTTTTGAACATAGGAACTTCAGGACAGGATTCATTCCTCGGGGGCGGAGCGTTCCTACTTGAAGCTAACAACTGTCCTGGCATACACCATTTGGAAGATCGATAGGGCTGATCAATGAATCATCACACACAGAATTCAAATAAAAGGAAAGCAACTTTATTAACACTAAAGAAACAAATACAAACAAAAAAAAGAGTAAAACAAAATATCCAAATAAGAAAATCAAAATCTTAACGAGAAATGAATTAAGGCGAAAGTAAACTAATAAATCATGAAATTCTGAAGCAAATCCAAAATAAGTTTAAAACTCCAAAATAATCTACTCAAAATCACAAATTATCAAAATCAATCCAAACGGATTCCAAAAATAACAAAATTGAATAAAAAGAATGATCAAAATCAAAATTTAAATTAATTAGATATCAGTTAAATTAATTACACAATCAATTTGATTAATTAAGTGGATCAAAGCGATCAATCAAATCATTCAATCCCGATTGGGAAATATCAATCCAATTAAAGACCATTAATAACTTATTCAAATTAATAATTACATAAATTAATTAATCCATCTTTGATCAAACACGTAAGCAAAATTATGATCTGATCTCACTACAATCAGTACTGTACTCATTGAAAATTCCACACTGTGAGCTCATTACATCAAGTATCATGTCAACTCACCATAACGTAATGCACCATGTAAATTAACATTACTTTAATTAAATCATTCGTGCATCACACTATTAAGCAAGGGCTTTTCCAAACATGATCCAACATCTTAATATAATCTGGCAATATCGCCTGTATGATCCCTTGTATGGATTAAAAATACTCTCATAAAGATACACTTCTTATGCATCCAAATTCTTAACACAAACCTTGCTCCTTTTTTTCTATGGATATAAAATTGGTACATTTATTTATGAGCTCTCGTGTATGCAAGAGATGTAGACCACAATATGACTTGAGATATGCTATACTGGCACATTATAATAAACACCAATGCATGAGAACACGATTATCCAAGGATCGAACTCAAGACTCGATACCTCATTTCGGGTCTCGAACTCGATACTGTCTGTCAGAGTTTATGGGTGTATGTCAACTATACTAATATACAATAACTGAGATGCTTGCAATATCCCCTCACATATCCTCTTATATAAGACAAAAAAAACCAAAGGCTAAACAAAATGAACGCTAGACTATATGCAAATTTGCACCAATGCAATAATAAGAATATTCTATGCTCACACTTCGTACGGTGATCAATAACATTTGAAAACAACGATGAGTGTAGGTGACAACGATGTTTCCCCGACACTGTAAATAAAGGCATGGCACAACTGTATCTACAAAATATATTCACAAAATATGTACACAAATAGGTCTCGAAGTAAGGACCTCGACTTACCTGTTTCGGGCATGACATATCTGCAACCGTCGCTAGTATTAGAGAGAGAATACACTTCTACCTCAAATGGTTAATGAATGCCTGCACCCTTCTGTAGAACACCACTATCAAATTAATTACTTAACTATCATTATTATTATTATCATTATTATTATCATTAGTATTATCCAATATTATTCCCACAGTGATGTTAGTTTGCAATGACGCTAGGACGCGAAAGGTCAATGGATATTCGTACCCTTTTACAGAATCTATTGATTATATAATAATTATTATTATTATTATTATCATTGTTATTATTATTATCATTGTTATTATTCGTCACTGCGAGGACGCTAGGTCATGATAGGTCACTGTGTATCTGCACCCTATTACAAGATACCATTATTTAATAAGTTATTATTACCAGTTCAAAAATGTGCTCAACAAACACAGACTTAAACTCGGTACAGGAAACCTATGATTTACTAAAAGCTCGGCTCTCTACACGGCCAAGAGGGGAGTGACGTAAGTACCGTTAGCCAAAATGAGAGGGAAAACGTCAAATGACCTTGGCCTAGGACAAACATGTGTTGAGCCAACACACCCAGTGGTAACCAAAAGCATCCTATTAATCTCGCACCAAATAAGCGAAATGAAATATACGAGCAGCTAGTCTCGTAAGCCTAGTGGTCTCCTGTTCGAAGCTGAGCGTGGTATAAACTTTGGAACATACCCAATCGTGGTTCATCATTTCACTCAAATAATTAAAGCGCCGTTCGGCTTTACCTCTTATCTTATGGCATGCCTCAATACACACTTCTTACCTTTTTGTTTTCAGTTGGCGACATCATGGGACACATGGCGATGTCCGCTACAGCCTAACTGCACATATTTCATAATCCTTACCATTTTCTTTTTCTTTCATTCGTCGTAGCTTACCTGGAATCACATGAGACCATCCCAATACCATATTTTGCATGCCTTTATCATAACATTTCTGCATATCACCACGACCCAATGCTCATACATGTTCCAAAACACTCAGACAGTTGTTCAGTGCACTCTCTCACAAATCGTATCTTACCTGATTAGAGCAAATATATTGGAGACGCAAAGGTAACGTTCCTAGCTTACTCCCAGGGCGTAACTTAGCTAAATAAATATCTCACCAGGTGTGAAATCAAACTACCAGCATTACGGAAATAAAAATCCCCCTCCATTACTCGTGTTATTATTATTATTAATATTATTATTATTATTAATAACTTGTGTTATTATTGGGTCCGTAAAAAAAAGAATGTTAGAATCTCTCTCTCTTTCTTACCCAAAACCACATGCCTCACTCTGGGCTTCTTCCGTCTTTTCCTGGGCTGAAATACACATACTTTAGCAAATAAATAAACATACATTCCTACCAGTGTATCCAACATGTACGACTTGTGAGCGTTATTTCTGCCAAGCATCTCAAAATAAATCAACAGCGTCGCGTCATCACGTGCGCACATATCAAAGCAAAATAAATCTAACTTCAAAAATTAATCACTAACATATTATTTACACAACTATGGTAATCCTAAGAATACACCCATAAACAATGACTTAATATAATCAAAGATTAATACTCATCGTGATCTCCTGTCAGCTGCCATCATTCCTTTCAGCAGGGATCTTTCACAGCTCCTCTCCAGGGCTCTACATGATATCACAATTACACATCATCACTGAATACATTATTACACTGATTAATTCTTCATCATAATTTCGCTGCGTTTCACTCGATTTTCTTCACAAACTATTATTGACACTTTCATAAGGTTATCACATACTAGTACCCTAATAAACACGTAATTTATTATTTTAGACACTTTATACACTTTGCAGGGATTGCGCAATATAACCACACGTATTTCTATCTCACTAGCTCTTTCTTCACGATGCCGTGGGTTGACCGATTCTACGCGTATTTCCCTTCGAATGGTGAGCTCGCAGATGACGTGCCGGTTCAACTGGACTCCGGTTCGGACCTCGATTGTCCTTCTACGTCTTCCTCACTCCTGCGTCTGCTAACACCGTCTCTGCACTTGGCGTGGAAAGTCTACTATATAAATTTGAGCGAATATATTGCTTTCCCGCATATGAATACTTTTTTTTACACAATTTATGTCCCTTTAAATATCGTCCCCTTGTATTTTACCAATTGTGGTGCAATATTATTTTAGCTTGGCGTGCTCCCACTGCTAACTGCTCGTAGTTATGCGACGATCTTTCTCGCCCGCCGTTTGCCACCAACCAACTAGCAAACTGGACTCTGACTCCCTACGCAGAACTGCTCACGCGAAACTACTCCAGACTACTGCCAACTAACTCCTGCGACCACGAGAGTGCGGGGGTATATCTTTCACATGGCGGCGGTCAACACTAATCTTTCTACGCTGTCGGGAGCTCTTCTTTCAGACCGTACACCATATTCACAATATATGCAAATTAATATTGATAATAAGGCCGTATTATTATCATATTGTCACCTACATTCGATCGTGGCTTCCACAAATATCCATCTTGCGTCCCCTGGCACTATTTCTGACGACATGGACGCTATCCCTACCAGCGCAACCAAACTCTCCACCCCAGACTGTTGGCGTAAGAAACTAATTTCCTTGATCATCGATTTAATGATATCATGATGATCTATTCAGTTTGATGACTGGCAAAAAATCTTAGGAATATTCCAGGTTTAATGACGTTAAGGGTTCGATCCTGGGTGTTATCGTATTGTCACAATTTATTTATTTAGTGATTTAGGGGCGGGGCTTTGCTAACTTGCGGCGTAGCGTAGAACATACGAGAACAAATTATTGAGGTCAGCTTCCCAAGAAGTCCTTGGAATGTTGCACCTGCTCTGGCCGATGCGTAGCATAGAAATATGTTCTAGACTTCGCTGTATTGGCAAACTTGAGGCAATACGTCGCTGGTACTGTCTGCGACGTACATGAGCTCGACTTCCAACCCAGATCGGGCGCTTGCCATGATTAAATAATATGCAATCCGGTTTCCATCTCCTCTGTAATTTGAAGCTCATTTAAACGATATACACTCTGCATGACGAAGAACCATGCGAACTTAGCCTGGGGCCTATAGGATAAGGGCGCATCTTCCCCCTCCTTGGGTTTCGAAAAACTATCTACAGGATGTGATGGTTTTTCGAGATTTATTAACTTCATCTCCCTTCTTAATAGTCTCTCTGTCATGCATCGTTTAAATGTTGAGTACGCTGACCTTCCGATCATTCCTTCTCTTCCTCAATAACATTGACTTGTTGGCCCGTATCTTCTTCTTCCATCGGGTAATAAACCTTTAGATTCTGAGCGTTGTAGATTGCTTCCACTCCTGTTTCCAGATGTTTGACCTTGTACGCATTGTTCCCAATCACCTTGGTAATCTTGTACGGTCCATGGAACAACTCACAAAATTTAGCATATACTCGTGCCTGAGGATGAGATGTCGCCGGCTTCTTCACGAGCACCAGTTCTTCCAATTCAAGTGGTCGATGAAACCTCCTATTCCTTACCCTTCTTAAACGGCGCTCAGCCTGTTTCTTCAAATATGACGCTGTGTCTCTGATCACTAACTCATGGCTCAGTCTGGCGTCTACCGGACACGGTACAACATTATTCCATGGTCGATCAGGGTGTCGGTAGAAATGCACAACCGCGGGAATCCGACCCGTGCTTTCGTGTATGGTATTATTGATACACGACTCAATTATCGGCAATACATCCACCCATTTCCAGTGTTGTTGTGGACAGTATATTCGACAGAACTTGGCAATTTCTCTCATAATTCGTTCCGACGGATTTCCCTTCGGGTGACGAACAGAGCTTAGGACGTGTCGAATATTCAACCTTGCCATTTCCCGTCTAAATTCGGCGCTGGTGAAATAGCTTCCGTGGTCCGTGAGGCAAAATTCTATCTCTCCAAACGTGGGAATTACTTTAGCTTTGATTCGGTTCAAAACCTGACGGGTATTCACCTTCTGAAGAGGGCATAAGACCACGTATTTCGAAAATACGTCTATGCTGACCAAGATGTATTTACATCCCCTTCTGCCTTTGGGCAATGGACCGTATCCATCCATGGCGATGAGCTCACACGGCTTTTGAGACAATAATGGTTTCGGATACTGTTTCATCAAAAACGAGTTGGGCTTCACTCTTTGACATTGGTCACACGTCTTCAGTGCTCTTTGGGTGGTCTCACGTAACTTTGGCCACACAAATATCTCCTGAATTAAAGCGCTAGTTTTGTCAATTCCACCATGACCTGAAATACGATGTGCGTGCCACACCAACCCTTTCTGCAATGAGGGCGGCACCATAATCCTCAATTTGGTACGATCTGCGTCTACGAACTTGTGTAACAATTCGTTATACCACATATAATTATCAGAAATTTTCTCTGCCTCGATGAATGCGGGAGTTCCAGGTTGTAACTTTTTCTTGAAGTAATTTATGATCATGTTCATCCAAGGATCCTTCTCTTGTTCAATTTTGATACCCCTTAATTTTTCCAAAAATTCTTGATCTGGCCGGGTGAGTTCAATTTGGTTCACAGACTCAATCTGATCCTCTTGATCTGGATTTCGGCTTAAAATATCCGGTATTAGGTTGAGTCTTCCCGGATAGTGCTCAATGGTGATGCCAAACTGCTGGACGTACAGCGACCACCTGTTGACCCTTTCTCCTGCCATTGGCGTTTTCAATAGAAAAACCAGGCTTCTATGGTCTGTTCTGATGAGAATTTTGAATCCATACACAATCTTTCTCCACTGTTGTAGAGCGAATATTATAGACAACAACTCTCGCTCTGTGATAGTATAATTCATCTCATGTGTCCTCAATTTGTGACTTGCGAAAGCTAGATAAGTTTTAGTCTGAGGATTTTCCGGGTCTTCCTGGTATAACATCGCATCGACTCCAATTTGTGATGCGTCAGTTTGTATGATTTATTTAATCGTATGGTGATACAATACAGAATACAAATAAGACAAAATTAAACTTTAAAGTCCTTCCTTTTCAACCATTCGGTTAGACTAGGTGTGAGATCAAACAAGTCGTCAGGAATTCCAGGGTATGAATGAAGAGGACAGCGTAGGACCAGGTGTTCAATCGTCTGTTCTTCTAAGTTACATTCACACATTGGTGAACTGATCCAGCCCCACTTGTACCTGAAATAATTACAACACCCATGTCCAGTCCTCAACCTGTTGATACGGCACCAGAGGTTCCTTGGTAGGTCAAAACCATTTGGCTTCTTTGTGGGATCAAGATGGTGGACACTTGTTCCCAATGTTTTTGTTGACCACTCATGCTTCCAGCTTTCCTTTATGTCAAATCCATCCGCGATGAGTTGCCTTGCAGTGACACTTGCCGGTCTTCTGGATTGCAATCGTTGTTGTGACGGATGGCAGAATTCCTGATGCAGTGGCAAAGAGGGTGATGCAAAGATTTTCTTAGCCTCCCTCAGTAGAGCTTGCTTCCGCCTTAAGTGAGGTGGAGGGATGTGGCTCAGCACGGGTAACCAGCGACATGGAGTTGATTTGATGGTACCAGTAATGCAACGCATTGTATCGTTCAGTTTCGTGTCTATCTTCTTCACATGTACGCTTTCCAACCAGACAGGCGCACAGTACTCAGCAGCTGAGTAAACAAGACTGATGCCAGTTAAACGTAGACAGTCAGCAGAGGCTCCCCAGGAGGTACCACTGAGCTTATGCAGTATGTTGTTTCTTGCGGCGACTTTGTGAGAGAGCTTGGTGATGTGCTCTTTGTAGCTCAGGGTTCTATCTAAAGTGACTCCGAGATATTTTGGGAAAGGATTGTACCTCAGCTCTTGTCCATTGAACAGGACTCTAGGTTTGTAGTTTGCGACACGATTCGCTAGATGGAAACAAGAGACTTCAGTTTTTGTTGTGCTTGGGATCAATCTCCAGGTTTTAAAGAAAGTTGACATCTTCTCCAGGTCCTCCGTAATGATTTGTTCGCCATCTTCAAAGTTATTGCTCTGAGCTACCAGCGCGATATCATCAGCATAGATGAACTTACTTGATGTTGTAGTTGGTAAATCATGGATGTACAAATTGAATAGCAGTGGGGCTAAAACAGATCCCTGTGGTAGGCCGTTATTTAGTTTTCGTTTGCGGCTTTTAGTGTTTCCTAGGAACACTTCAAATTGCCTTTCACTAAGCATGCTAGATATTAGATCCACAATTTCTCGGCTTGGTACAACTTGCAATAGTTTGTAGATCAGTCCTTGTCGCCAAACAGTATCATACGCAGCTGTCAAGTCGATGAAAACAGCTGTTGATTTCCGTTTACCTTGAAAACCTGCTTCAATGTGTGTAGTTAGGGCAAGAACTTGATCAGTGCAGCTGCGTCCGTGTCTGAAGCCAGCTTGTTCAGGAGGGATAACAGCCTCAATGAGCGGTGCTATTCTGGTTAGAAGGATTCGTTCAAAAAGTTTTAATATGCAACTGAGCAGTGCTATTGGACGATAGCTTTCGGGGCTGTCTTCAGGTTTGCCAGGTTTGAGAATGGCTATAACATTTGACAGTTTGAATTGTCTGGGCAGTCTGTTCTCTTTGGGAATGTAAGTGAAGAGAGAAGTGAGCCAGCATATACAATACGGACCCATGTTCTTAATGAACTCATTATAGATGTTGTCGGGACCAGCAGCCTTGCCGATTTTCAGTTGTTTGATTGCACTTTCTACTTCCGCTGTGGAGAAGGGATTGGAAAGCGGTTCGTTTCTTGGGGCACTGTGCTTGAGGTTAGAGAGGTTACATTTTACCACTCTGGTATGATTCTTGTCTCTCTTTGCCCTTCAGAGGTCAACGATCCTGTTGGCAATAATGTCAGGACTCAGTTTAGTATGCGGCTTTTTGGGGTGTTGCTTGCCAGTTAGCCCATTCAAGACTCGCCAGGCTTTCCTACTTGACTTTGCGAAGTTCATTTCTTCGAGTGTTGCTTCCCATTTCTCTCGTCTATTCTTGTTTAAAGAGTGGAGTAGCTGTGAACCCACTGTTTGATTTCCAGAACTTTGGTATTCTTGGTATAAAGCCTCACTTTCTTCATTCCAGCCAGGCACATATTGCTTTCTGTAACCCCTAGGAATGTTTGACTTAGCAGCTTTGAAAACTAGTTTCACAAATTCATCGTAGTTGTTTGCTGTCGGCTGTAGATTCTCCGCAACTAAGCTGGAGTCAAGGTCTTTTGAGAATCCATCCCAATTAGCTCGTCGAAAGTTCCATCTGGGTAAGGGCATTGAGTTTACAAGGGGAATTTTCAAACCAATTTCCACCATAACAGGTCGATGTTTGTATGATGAACTGACGTGTAAAATCAGGGTAACCCAACTTAATGCTTCCGGTTAATAATTCCTTGGCCTTCCTAAAAGCGCTATCGCATTCATCATTCCATGCCCATCGGTTGTTCTTGTGCAGCATATTTTGGAGTGGAGCCCTTATCTCTGTATACCCCGGACAATGATCAGCGAAGAAGTTACATATGCCTAAAAATTGGCGAACATGCTTCACTCTCGTAGGCTTCGGGAAGTTCCGAATTGCTTCCAATTTGGCTGGATTCGGGCTGATACCTTCACCATCAATAACATGACCCAAATATAAGACTTCTCTTTGGCAAAAATGAGACTTCTCAATGTTGATTTTGAAATTTGCCTGTTCGAGGTTAGCTAATAACTTCTCCAAGTTTGATAAGTGTTCATCCAAATCTTCAGAAGCCAATAAGATGTCGTCCACGTATCGGGTGGTTATGCTCTTGACTTCTGGCGTCAGATTACGCTCGAGAGCCCTGATTAACGCCGACCCGGCCGTCTTAATGCCAAATGGTAACCTCTGAAATACATAGGTCTGCCGATCAAACAGAAACCCTGTGAGCAGTTGTGATCTTTCATCCAACTCCAGGTGATGATAACTACTCGTTAAGTCAATTGAACTGAAATAGACCTTGTTCCTGAACTTTCGGATTATCTCATTGATTGGTGGAGCCTGATCATATTCTGGGATCAATCTCTCGTTTATTTCTCGTGCGTCCAAACAGACTCGCACTGTCCCGTTGGGTTTCAAAACTACCACCAAGGGGTTCACAAAAGGAGTAGCCATCTTGGCGATCACACCTCCTTCTTCCATCCTCTTCAGAGTCACGGCAACTTCTTTGACGTATTTCTCAGCAACAGGGTATGCCTTTTTCTTGAAAGGTGACCAGTCATTAATTTGCATCGCATATTTAAACCCTTTGATCCTCCCGGGCTTAGAATCAAAAACTTGTCGATGCCGTTTCAATATCTCCCCCAGCTTTATCCGATCGTCATCATTAATTTTTGCCTCGTGCATTTTCTCTGCAAATTTCGCCTCAGGTCCTTCGACCTCATCCTCTGTGGTCGTGTTCCATATCTCGGGTCTTATTAATTCGTCGTCAATGTCATTGAGCCGTTGATTCAACCTGCTGCAACTCTGCACCATCCATATCTCTTCCGAATTTCTGGGAACGTCCGGATTCAACGGGATCTTCATGGCACGGTCCTCGTCCACAATTTTAAATTGGATGATTCTATTGGCCAAATCAATGACGGCACCATATTCCCGAATAAAGTCTGCCCCTAAGATGACATTATAACTTACTTTGCTCATTATGAGGAATGGGTGTGGCATGCTGTACCCTTGCACGTCAATATCTAGAAAAGTTTGAAATTTGCATGTGGTGGATTTGTCTGGAATGATACCTTTAATTTTGACATTGGACAGGGGCAAGATTGGGATCTTAAAATGTTTTCCCAACTCATTCACCAATGCTTGTGAGACTATGCTAATGCTAGCTCCTGTATCCACCATGCATTTGACAGTTAAGCCTCCTACTCGGGCATGTATGACCAGTAATTCTCTAATAACTTTGATTTCTGGCCCCTTTAGATCCTCGGTCAATTCCTCTTCTTTCACCACCCAGTCACTTATCTGAGCGACAACCATGTATCTATACGACCCATTTAAATTGTCTGCATCGTCCTGATGGCCTAAAATTGACGGTTTTTTTTCTTGGGACGCTTCCCTAGTGTTTTGTCCTCTAGACCTCTGGCTAGCCTGAAATTCTAGACTTTCGGCCCCAGTTTCCACTACGTCCGGATTCTGCCTCACTTCCATACCTCTCGTCCACTTATCCTCTTCTTCTTCCTTCCGTAAATCTTGGGCTTGGAGCTCATCCAGGTATCTTTGTGTTCCTCGATGCCATCGTTCCATCTCTTCTTGATGCGATGGATGCGGCCTCCGATTTTGCCATGGTCTTCCTCCTCGAGTCCATGAGGATCTGCCTCTCCAGAAACCTCTTCCTCTCCAAGGGTTGGGCCTAGATGTTCCTCTATCCGCTCTCCATGTTCCGCTGTATCTCCATTCGCGTCTTGTCGGGGCGTGGTGGCTCAGCGGTCTAGCTGTATGCCTCTCACCAAGGCGGTCCGGGTTCGATTCCCGGTCAATGCATGTGAGATTTTCAAAGTGAAATGCCATGCCCTGTGGTTCGGATTCCACGTAAAAAGGAGGTCCCGTGGCTCATGATCTCAAGATTAACGGTCACGTTAAACTACAAGCTTCCTTCCTTCCATTCGCGTCTCCATCCAGCATTCTGAGGCATCTCAGGCTGTTGGGTTCCATATCCAGGATTCTGGCGTCCTTGTTGTTCCCATCTCGTTTGTTTTTCCATGGCGTCAGCATTCATTCCTTTTCGTCGTTTACAAAGTGGCTCCGAGCTTTCAGCCGAATTGACGTTTTCTACTGTCCGATGTGTGCGTTGCGGACTGTGCACCGTGGTTTCATCCAAATGGCGACGTATTTCCTCTGCACGCACCGCGGTTTTTACATCTGCCGTCGCCATGATCTGTTGTACCGCAAGTGGTAGCTGTTTTTCAATTGCTGTTACCATTTCCTCCTCCGACGGTGGCATGCCAAGTTCCTTCATCCTGTGCAATTGGGTTATGAAATACTCAGAGTATTTCGTTGGGGATGTCGTACTGTATCGACGAGCGTATAACTCAGTCCGCAAATTCTGTTGAGCTGATAAGCTCCAGTATTTCTTTAAAAATACCTCCCGGAATTCCTCCATGGTGTTGAACGTGTAACGGAAACTCCTGAACCACTGTAGAGCGTTACCAGTCAGAAGCTTTTCCACTGTTCTTAGCTGACGGTCTTCAGGAACCTTGGTCTCCTTTATATACTCCATCACCTCCCTGAGAAAACCCTTTGGCGTGACGTTTGTTGTGCCAGAAAATTTATTTGGCCGATCGTCATTCATCCGGATGACTTGCACCACTTGAGTAGTCATGTTTTGCTCCACTGGCGTTGACGTCTGTCCTCTTATGTCTCGAAATTAAGGACTATAAGGCCTCCCATCATCTCCGAGGTTGAGCTGTTCCTGGAATCCTATTTTATCCGCTCTATGGGTCTCTGTTGCTGGTCTGACCGTCCCCATCTGTAGGTCAGTTATGGCTCTCTCTTGTATCGAAATCTTTACTTCATTTTTGGCCTGCTTGTTCTCCTGTTTCTCGAGTCGAGATAACCGATCCATTTCCACTCTGTGACGTCTCTTTTTATCCCCCAAATTCTCGCAACATGTTCTTATTTTCTTCCTTAATTTCCTTACGAAGGTCCTCGTATGCCATCTCCCTGTCTCTCCTGAGATCTTCTCTATCCTGAATCCATGCCTCACCTTTTCCTTCCTGACATTCCTTTAATTCCTCTCTTATCACTCGCCAGGTTTCTTTGACTTCTTCTTTGAACTTGGAAACGTCAATCTCAACTGATTCGATTCTAGTTGATGTTTCCATGTGGCCGTCTTGTAACTCATCAATGTCTGCTCGTGCAGCAACGAGCCCCTTCTCAACTGTGGATATCTGTGCCTGTGTACCGATTTCCAAAGCTGTTATTCTCTGGGTAAGACTATCGACCTGACTCTCAATTGCAGCCCTGTGTTCTCGCATTTGCACATTGTTTTGTTCGCAGGTGCGACTTATTCGACTCATTTCCGACCTAATGTCATCGAATTGTGTCTCATTGTCAACCCTCAACTGACCTAATTGTTGTGTCAAGTAAGCCCCCTGTTGTGTTATCTGTTCTTGAATGTCATTTCTTAATTGCGCTCCCTGTTGTGTTAACTGTTCTTGATTTTCAACCTTCAACTGCGCTATCTGTTCTGTTAATTGCGCTCCCTGTTGGGCTAACTGTTCTTGGTTGTCAACCTTCAACTGCGCTATCTGTTCTGTTAATTGCGCTCCCTGTTGTGCTAACTGTGCTAATTGTTCTCCACTCATCTGCTCCATCAGAGCCTTAATGTCTTCTAAAGACGCCATTACAATCAATGTAAATAAACGGAGCTGCACCAACCCATGCTGAACAACGACTACAACTACACAAATGCATAGCACATCTCAATCCTTTATGTGAATCCTTCAATGAGTATCTGTTTCAACCAAACAATATCCTCCTCTCTGGAATTTAAGTAATTAATCGCGCAGTGTTAATAAAGTAAAAAAAAAAATCTAATCCCCGTATACAACAACAAAATTTCGTGGACTCTTGAAAAACATCAATTTTACAAAGAAATTAATGCCTTCCGTAAACCTCACCAAATAAGGCTCTATGAGTCCCTCATGGAAACTCAATATCGAAACTTTAAAGGGGTTTATTCAGCTTACTGTGTGATTAAAATATTAAAATAGCAATAATTCTGAAACACAGTAACCGTTAATTGATTGAGTTCCACGAATGCTTCAAGCATCTGCCCCTATCACGTTGGGCGCCACGGTTCGGCCACTCCACCACGGATGGCCGGGTTTCGCGGGATTATCCCTAGATTGGGATTCCCGCCGGGGCAGCTAATGCCGTCGGGGATACTTCGGGATATCGACCCCATACGGATGCATGAAGATCAAACGCATCTACCATGCCGCACGAATAGGCATCACACAATAAATCATAGTATGCAGGTCACCCGAATGCGTCTGTGTGTGTTAACGACTATGATCTTCCATAAATAAAAGAAAGTCGACGAAAGGATAGATAACAATCTACCCATGCCCTATGTACCCTTTTGAACATAGGACCTTCAGGACAGGATTCATTCCTCGGGGGCGGAGCGTTCCTACTTGAAGCTAACAACTGTCCTGGCATACAACATTTGGAAGATCGATAGGGCTGATCAATGAATCATCACACACAGAATTCAAATAAAAGGAAAGCAACTTTATTAACACTAAAGAAACAAATACAAACAAAAAAAGAGTAAAACAAAATATCCAAATAAGAAAATCAAAATCTTAACGAGAAATGAATTAAGGCGAAAGTAAACTAATAAATCATGAAATTCTGAAGCAAATCCAAAATAAGTTTAAAACTCCAAAGTAATCTACTCAAAATCACAAATTATCAAAATCAATCCAAACGGATTCCAAAAATAACAAAATTGAATAAAAAGAATGATCAAAATCAAAATTTAAATTAATTGGATATCAATTAAATTAATTACACAATCAATTTGATTAATTAAGTGGATCAAAGCGATCAATCAAATCATTCAATCCCGATTGGGAAATATCAATCCAATTAAAGACCATTAATAACTTATTCAAATTAATAATTACATAAATTAATTAATCCATCTTTGATCAAACACGTAAGCAAAATTATGATCTGATCTCACTACAATCAGTACTGTACTCATTGAAAATTCCACACTGTGAGCTCATTACATCAAGTATCATGTCAACTCACCATAACGTAATGTACCATGTAAATTAACATTACTTTAATTAAATCATTCGTGCATCACACTATTAAGCAAGGGCTTTTCCAAACATGATCCAACATCTTAATATAATCTGGCAATATCGCCTGTATGATCCCTTGTATGGATTAAAAATACTCTCATAAAGATACACTTCTTATGCATCCAAATTCTTAACACAAACCTTGCCCCTTTTTTTCTATGGATATAAAATTGGTACATTTATTTATGAGCTCTCGTGTATGCAACAGATGTACACCACAATAGGACTTGAGATATGCTATACTGGCAAATTATAATAAACACCAATGCATGAGAACACGATTATCCAAGGATCGAACTCAAGACTCGATACCTCATTTCGGGTCTCGAACTCGATACTGTCTGTCAGAGTTTATGGGTGTATGTCAACTATACTAATATACAATAACTGAGATGCTTGCAATATCCCCTCACATATCCTCTTATATAAGACAAAAAAACCAAAGGCTAAAAAAATGAACGCTAGACTATATGCAAATTTGCACCAATGCAATAATAAGAATATTCTATGCTCACACTTCGTACGGTGATCAATAACATTTGAAAACAACGATGAGTGTAGGTGACAACGATGTTTCCCCGCCACTGTAAATAAAGGCATAGCACAACTGTATCTACAAAATATATTCACAAAATATGTACACAAATAGGTCTCGAAGTAAGGACCTCGACTTACCTGTTTCGGGCATGATATATCTGCAACCGTCGCTAGTATTAGAGAGAGAATACACTTCTACCTCAAATGGTTAATGAATGCCTGCACCCTTCTGTAGAACACCATTATCAAATTAATTACTTAACTATCATTATTATTATTATCATTATTATTATCATTAGTATTATCCAATATTATTCCCACAGAGATGTTACTTTGCAATGACGCTAGGACGCGAAAGGTCAATGGATATTCGTACCCTTTTACAGAATCTATTGATTATATAATTATTATTATTATTATTATCATTGTTATTATTATTATCATGTTATTATTCGTCACTGCGAGGACGCTAGGTCATGATAGGTCACTGTGTATCTGCACCCTATTACAAGATACCATTATTTAATAAGTTATTATTACCAGTTCAAAAATGTGCTCAACAAACACAGACTTAAACTCGGTGCAGGAAACCTATGATTTACTAAAAGCTCGGCTCTCTACACGGCCAAGAGGGGAGTGACGTAAGTACCGTTAGCCAAAATGAGAGGGAAAACGTCAAATGACCTTGGCCTAGGACAAACATGTGTTGAGCCAACACACCCAGTGGTAACCAAAAGCATCCTATTAATCTCGCACCAAATAAGCGAAATGAAATATACGAGCAGCTAGTCTCGTAAGCCTAGTGGTCTCCTGTTCGAAGCTGAGCGTGGTATAAACTTTGGAACATACCCAATCGTGGTTCATCATTTCACTCAAATAATTAAAGCGCCGTTCGGCTTTACCTCTTATCTTATGGCATGCCTCAATACACACTTCTTACCTTTTTGTTTTCAGTTGGCGACATCATGGGACACATGGCGATGTCCGCTACAGCCTAACTGCACATATTTCATAATCCTTACCATTTTCTTTTTCTTTCATTCGTCGTAGCTTACCTGGAATCACATGAGACCATCCCAATACCATATTTTGCATGCCTTTATCATAAAATTTCTGCATATCACCACGACCCAATGCTCATACATGTTCCAAAACACTCAGACAGTTGTTCAGTGCACTCTCTCACAAATCGTATCTTACCTGATTAGAGCAAATATATTGGAGACGCAAAGGTAACGTTCCTAGCTTACTCCCAGGGCGTAACTTAGCTAAATAAATATCTCACCAGGTGTGAAATCAAACTACCAGCATTACGGAAATAAAAATTCCCCTCCATTACTCGTGTTATTATTATTATTAATATTATTATTATTATTAATAACTTGTGTTATTATTGGGTCCGTAAAAAAAAAGAATGTTAGAATCTCTCTCTCTTTCTTACCCAAAACCACATGCCTCACTCTGGGCTTCTTCCGTCTTTTCCTGGGCTGAAATACACATACTTTAGCAAATAAATAAACATACATTCCTACCAGTGTATCCAACATGTACGACTTGTGAGCGTTATTTCTGCCAAGCATCTCAAAATAAATCAACAGCGTCGCGTCATCACGTGCGCACATATCTAAGCTAAATAAATCTAACTTCAAAAATTAATCACTAACATATTATTTACACAACTATGGTAATCCTAAGAATACACCCATAAACAATGACTTAATATAATCAAAGATTAATACTCATCGTGGTCTCCTGTCAGCTGCCATCATTCCTTTCAGCAGGGATCTTTCACAGCTCCTCTCCAGGGCTCTACATGATATCACAATTACACATCATCACTGAATACATTATTACACTGATTAATTCTTCATCATAATTTCGCTGCGTTTCACTCGATTTTCTTCACAAACTATTATTGACACTTTCATAAGGTTATCACATACTAGTACCCTAATAAACACGTAATTTATTATTTTAGACACTTTATACACTTTGCAGGGATTGCGCAATATAACCACACGTATTTCTATCTCACTAGCTCTTTCTTCACGATGCCGTGGGTTGACCGATTCTACGCGTATTTCCCTTCGAATGGTGAGCTCGCAGATGACGTGCCGGTTCAACTGGACTCCGGTTCGGACCTCGATTGTCCTTCTACGTCTTCCTCACTCCTGCGTCTGCTAACACCGTCTCTGCACTTGGCGTGGAAAGTCTTCTATATAAATTTGAGCGAATATATTGCTTTCCCGCATATGAATACTTTATTTTACACAATTTATGTCCCTTTAAATATCGTCCCCTTGTATTTTACCAATTGTGGTGCAATATTATTTTAGCTTGGCGTGCTCCCACTGCTAACTGCTCGTAGTTATGCGACGATCTTTCTCGCCCGCCGTTTGCCACCAACCAACTAGCAAACTGGACTCTGACTCCCTACGCAGAACTGCTCACGCGAAACTACTCCAGACTACTGCCAACTAACTCCTGCGACCACGAGAGTGCGGGGGTATATCTTTCACATGGCGGCGGTCAACACTAATCTTTCTACGCTGTCGGGAGCTCTTCTTTCAGACCGTACACCATATTCACAATATATGCAAATTAATATTGATAATAAGGCCGTATTATAATCATATTGTCACCGACATTCGATCGTGGCTTCCACAAATATCCATCTTGCGTCCCCTGGCACTATTTCTGACGACATGGACGCTATCCCTACCAGCGCAACCAAACTCTCCACCCCAGACTGTTGGCGTAAGAAACTAATTTCCTTGATCATCGATTTAATGATATCATGATGATCTATTCAGTTTGATGACTGACAAAAAATCTTAGGAATATTCCAGGTTTAATGACGTTAAGGGTTCGATCCTGGGTGTTATCGTATTGTCACAATTTATTTATTTAGTGATTTAGGGGCGGGGCTTTGCTAACTTGCGGCGTAGCGTAGAACATACGAGAACAAATTATTGAGGTCAGCTTCCCAAGAAGTCCTTGGAATGTTGCACCTGCTCTGGCAGATGCGTAGCATAGAAATATGTTCTAGACTTCACTGTATCGGCAAACTTTAGGCAATACGTCGCTGGTACTGTCTGCGACGTACATGAGCTCGACTTCCAACCCAGATCGGGCGCTTGCCATGATTAAATAATATGCAATCCGGTTTCCATCTCCTCTGTAATTTGAAGCTCATTTAAACGATATACACTCTGCATGACGAAGAACCATGCGAACTTAGCCTGGGGCCTATAGGATAAGGGCGCAGTACACACTGTTAAATGGTGTTATGGAGTCATGCTGCGAGACTGAATGCACATATCAGGAGAGCGATGTTCGCAATTGTTGCACTAAACATCAACGCAACGTTGCCCGAACACAGCGAGTGATACAACTGTTCGCTGAAAGCATATCAAATGTTGAATTTATATCGCATCGTTGTGGAATTCTTAAAAATTGCTGGAATGAACCTTCGTTTCAAGTAGTGAACAAAAATATCGTGCATAAACTCCGTATAATACAAGCAGAACTGATTGATATTGGAGACCTTATTAACGAAACATTTGGCTCACGGATGTTGGTAGAAATTGCAGCCTCATTTGTCAGCATCATTCCGTGTCTCTACGTAGCTCTGTCCTTGATAGGAGGCGCACAACATCCAAACGGAACCTATGTGCGTCTGATTTCTATATTATGCGTGGGTGCCAATACATTGTATCACCTAGTATTGCTCTTTCTGATCACCAGTTGCTGTGAGAGGGCCACCAGTGAGGCGACGCGCACAGCGCAGCTAGTCAACAAGTTGATCATGGTTCAAACATCAGAGCGCGACGCTATCGAGGAACTGAAGATATTTTCACTCCAGTTGGTGCACTCCAAATTGAAATTCACGCGTGTGGCTTCTTTGATATAAATTTGAGTTTTTTTTTCACTATTATTGGAACACTGGTGACTTACCTCACAATACTCTTGCAGTTAAATCCATCACCTTTCACCCGTGGCTTATGGCCCCATGATTAACGGTCACTTGAAGCGTCATCATTTTTGTTTATTGAAGGACGTTTGGGCATTACGAAATCTTCTTTGCGTTTCAGGTTCTTTTGATAGAAAATTCCTCTGAGGTTCTTCGAATCGTGGATGTGTAATTATGATCTAGCAGGGGTCCCGAAACATTTTAGCCTACGGGCCACACTGACTCTTCAACCAAGTACCAAGAGCCAAAGCCTAGCTAGCCCATCATACCAACATGCTGTAGTTTTTATTATATCTAGGTAAATGAATTGCAGCCAATGGCCATAGCAGGGTATTTTAATGGAACGCCTGTGGACTCCCAGCAAATTCAATTTCAAGGAGTTCCAACTTTGGCTACCAGATATCACTGTCACTGACATCTAGTGGTGAACGTTGGAACTTAGTAGAGCGTTTCTAACCATAGTTTTGATTACGCGCAATGTTTCGCTTTGGGACTGGCCGTCGAGTGAGATAGCCTATTTATGGCACAGTGCGCGTAGGAGGATTGCAATGTAGCGATATTTTAAAGGAAATATATTTTAAGCCATCGTTGCTCGAATTGTATAAGTCTTGCACTCACACAGTTTGAGCAGTTGCATAAATGTGCTGTCTGCACTACTTACTTTCTGTGTGAAAAATATCCAAATAACTGGTGAGCATTTGAAGTGGCTGCTGATAATTTACGCAGTAAACTTTGTTCTACAACTGCAATCAATTATTGTCAGTGGAAAACTACAGCTGCAAAAAATAATCTTACTAGTCTAATAACAATAATAGTAATATTAATCATACTAATATATAAAAATGAGATGGTGTGTGTCTGTCTTTCTATCTGTCTGTATGTCTGTCTGTGTGTTACTCAATAACGCAAGAACCACTGGTCCGATTTAAGTGAAATTTTGCATGGATGTAGCTGATTTACCATGTTTACATATAGGATACTTTTAATTTCGATATTTTTCACTATTAAAATATGGCGACCATTTTAGTGACGTCACTACACCCTTTTGTTTCAAAATTTCATATTTCCATATCAAATAAAAAGAGAACGCTAAGAAATACCAAACTTTTGATGGCACATGTGATCTTCAGAATTTAATTTCCTATCCGAAAGGCCCTTATCACTTTTCGTGTATCTCCAACGGTTAGCGAGTAAAACCCACATATGTGACGTCACTACTCCCTTTGGTTTCAAAATTTCATATTTCCATTTCAAATAAAAAAGAACGCTAATAAATATCAAACTTTTGATGCATACAAAAGATTTACCATTTAATTTGCTATCCAGAAGGTCCTTATCACTTTTCGTGTATCTCCAACGGTTAGCGAGTAAAACCTAAATGTGTGCAATAAAACACGGTCAACACCGAGCGGTGCAGTATATCTCTACATACATAAAAATTAATGTTTGTATGTTTTTATCGCAATTTCTACGGAAATTTGAGTTATTTAAGCGTTTCAGGCTGTTTTATTATGTATGCGCGCGAAAATAATTTTTTGGTATGTCTGTTTGTTTGTTTGTTTGTCTGTGGACAACTTTGTTCCCTTATAACTCGAGAACGGCTGGGTGTATCAACGTAAAATTTGGTACAGATATCCATCAGAGGCACGACACTTATCATTGATGTAACCCTTCTCCGTACCTCTCATAAAAGAGGGCCTAACCCCTTAAAATATATGCTGCAATAGGAGTAGAAGGACGAGACAAAGATCATTTTCAGCCCCTCGATGTGAGAGACAAAGGGGTCCCCGAAATCCACATTTTAAGGCCCTAAAACCAACCGTTTTTGAGATATTCCCAGAAAACTAATTTTATTTAAGAAACTAATGAACGAATTCAAACCGGTAACCATGGCAACAGGTTCTCAGAGGTCCATCTATTGCTGTAAGACGCAATGAAATTCCATTAATTACATTGGTGTGAAAGTTTGCAAACAGCTAGAAGGTTACCACGGAAAGAAATTAAGCTGTAAAATTAAGGGGGTCAAGGGGTACACTAGAATTTTTTCACGCGATTTACACCTGCGGGTGTGGTACGGCAGGTCTATTATATTCCTATCCCTATATTATATTATTATTATTAGTATTATATTTTGGCGTACAACGAGGAGACAAAGACCCTCGGTGCCAGAAACAAAACTTGGGGGCCTCGAAAACTACATTATAAGGCTCTAAAACCAACAGTATCTGAAATATTCCCGGAAAACTAATTTAATTTAATTTAACAAACTAATGAAGGAATGGAAATCGGTAACCATGATAACATTATCTCAAGGGGTGGCATCCACCTTTCCATCTATTTCTGTAAGAAGCAATGTCACTCCATTTATACCTTGCCACGGTGGGTGAGTGGATAGCGTGTAGGTCTACTAACCCCAAGATTGCAGGTTCACTCCTGGCCGTGGTAAGTGATTTTTGAAAGGCGGCAAAAATACGACTCGCATGTCACACGATGTTGGCATGTTAAAGAACCCATTTGAATTCAGTAGGCCGTGTTCATAATGGCAAAATTAATCTCAGCAGTTTCCGCCAACACAAAGTTCCTCATTTCTCTACTAGAAAGTGCTATAGTGTTCAAGGAGCTTAGATATCTACCCTCCTTGACTTTCATAGTGATTCAAGGAACAACGAAATTTCGACATGCAAGCTACCCTCTGGGTGTCAAATTACGAAGCTTGCACCCGGCACCGAGGCCATACGATATTATTATTAGGCTACTCCATTTATTACATTTCTGTGAAAGTTTGCAAATGGCTATAAGGTTATCACGGAACCAACGTAGACTGTATAATTCGTCAATGCAATTAAGGGGGTCAAGGGGTAACCTAGAATTTTTTCATACAATTTCACGTGCGACATATAGTACAGAAAGTCTATTATATCTCCTAACAGCAACATTATTTTCAAAAATTCCTGAATTGAATCAGCATTTTTTGCGGCTTTTAAGAATTTGGGCCATTTGAGGCTAAAGAACCTGAATTTGCATGCACCACAAGCCTTTATAATTTATGAAAGAGGTCTTCCTGTGTATGGGGTCCTAACACAACGTAGAGGGTCATTTTTTATGTGAGGTGTATTGCGTTTCGTCTACAAGGCTTTCAAATCTATTTCACGTCAGGAAGTAGTACACGTTAGGTGAATTTAGTTTGAGAGCACATTTTAACAAATCTTTTTTTTTTTTGTCGACATACGGGTTCATCGTAAGGATGATTTTGTTTGATACTGTATGGTAGATATACCCACATTTGGATATCTGGGTGATATGTTGTAGACAATAGAATTGTCTGTCTGTCTTTCTGTGTATCTTTATGTACGCCTATAAATTGTGTTCGGATGCTTGGTGCATCGTAAAATTAGGTATGGTAAACATTAGTCAATACACCAATCATTTATAAAACTCCTCACCGTACTTTTCATACAGTAGAAGGGTGGATATAGGGAAAAACTTCTCAAAATACATGCTAAAATAGGCGAAATATAAAAATTATCCTAGAAGGACGATCAAAGCATATGTTGCGCTTCTCATTGTGAGACACAAAATTCGCGAGTCTATAAGGGGTCTCCGAAAATCACATTTTAAGGCCCTTAAATTAACAGTGTGTGTGATATTCCCAGAGAACTAACTTCGTTCTGATAAACTTATGAAGGAATGACAAACCGCTAACCATTGCAACAGTAGCTCAATTGATAATGTCTGGTGTTAATATATAACACCGTTCGAAGAACGGGTACTTCTGCTAGTAATGAATAATTTAACTATGGAAATTAGAGCCCACCTATGTATTTCACGTATGTTAAGATTTTAGGATAAAACTCATGTCAATAATTACAGTAAAAGTGTTCAATTTTATTATGTATGCCAGTTATTATATTGTGTTCCTTAATTGGTTGTTAAATAAAAACATCTGATTATAATTTATATGATTTACTTACATTGTAATTTTACAATTAGTCAAATCAAAATAAGCTATGGCAGGTCGGATACCGGGTATGTCGGCCGACTACCGCGAGCTGGATTTGTGGTGCTCGCAGGCCATAGTTTGGAGAGCCCTGATCTAGATTATGAATACCTCATAACCAAGAAGGTTATACGTATTACAGGCGAGCACGTGTTTACAACACTCCTAATTTGCATGAGGATTGGTCTGTAAAACAGATTCTTCATAACTTCTTTGTTCGAGGATGTCGAAATGTAAATATTATATGTCAGAAAACTGTATCATAATGAGGGTCATTATAACACTATTTTTCATTATGAATCAGATTATCCCACCAATCAGAGCTCAATAAACAGTTGTGTGACCAATTATATGTGGATAGCATCGCATCTGCGCTGACTTCCACGGCCACCTATTTTAAATTTCACTGCGTGGCTCGTGTCATAGTGGGGTAATCGAGGAGGCCGTTGCCAAATACAAGGCACTCTCTCCGTCTCATGCGCTCTGTTCAGTTCATAAAACTGGCGAAATCTCGACAGATATTAATGAATATTTATGTTTGAACATAAAATAGTTATAACTAGCAACCCGACCTGGCTTAGCCCGGGAGAATGCATTACGTGATAAGCGCTTTTTATTTCTCCAGTGTCAATGAACAACGACCAATATCTGTTTTACGTCTCGGCATGATGGGTTAAAATCACTGACTGGGCTAATAGTTATATTATCATGGAGATGCATGTGCAACAAATTCTTGTCAGACGTAATTTAAGAATGGCGACGTGCATGAAACACAAATCCCCCTTCCGTCCAATCTTAACTTGACTGTGAATTTTTCGGAACGAAAGGTTCACAGGCGAAATGAAGAAAACCCGAGTTGCACTTCCAGGAAAACTCCAAACACAACCACTCTTTTCAGAAGTCTTAACTCAACACGACTCAACAGTTTTCTGCTGGCTGTATCTGGAACAATGGGTTCGCCCGCTAGCTAGGCTGTAACAGGGATGATAGATTCACCCTTAGATAGCTCGTAAACTGTTGCCTCGGTATTTGAATGGACGTGGTTGGAAGAAATTAAAACGTAAAACGTAAAACTCTCGCGGACTTTTTTTGGTAGAACTTTTCATGCTGAACAATTCTTACACTCATAGTATTTAGATATTTTTAACAGTTTGCCCAGCGTAAGCTTACAAAGCGCTCGGACGCCAGGTTATTTTTATTTTCCCACCGAAATCGTTACTGCTCGGCTTCCTTTGATCATAAATAAATTATTTTCTACAGAAATTATCCTCGAGATATCCTTTACAGAATGGTGAAAACCGCATGAAAATCCATCTAGTGGTTCTCGAGTTTACCCGTGACATCCAAGAATCGGGGACTTTGTTTTATACTAAGTAGAGATTATACGCCAATCAGTATAATTTAATATAATATAATCCTCCTTCCGTCCAATCTAAATTGACTGTGAATTTTGCGGAACGAAAAGTTCGCATGCGAAATGAGAGTTGCACTTCCAGGGAATGGCGAGGTGAATGAAACTCAAACCCCCCTTCCGTCCAATCTTAACTTGACTGTGTTTCACAGGCGAAATGAAGAAAACCCGAGTTACACTTCCAGGGAAACTCCAAATAAATCCACCCTTCTCAGGAGGATTAACTAAACACGACTGGACGGTTTGCTGCTGGCTTCTATCTGGGGCAATAGGTTCGCCCGCTAGCTAGGCTGTAACAGAGATGACAGACTCGCCCTTAGCTAGCTTGTTCTCTGTCGCCTCAGTAGTTGAATGGACATGTTTGGAAGAAAATAAAACGTAAAATCACTTATAGTGGGCGATGTATTGAAGATAGACATATGCTCTCGCGGACTTTTTGTAGAACGTTTCATGATGAACAATTCTTACACTCATAGTATTGAGATATTTTTATCGGTTTGCCCAGCGTAAGCATACAAAGCGCTCGGACGCCAGTTTTTTTTCGACTTTTCCACTGAAATCGTTACTTCGGCTTCCCTTGATCGTAAATAAATTATTTTCAACAGAAATAATCCTCGAGATATCCTTTACAGAGTGGTGGAAACCGCATCAAAATCCATCCAGTGGTTCTCGAGTTTACCCGTAACCAACACAAATCGGGGACTTAGTTTTATACTAAGTAGAGATTATCGTCGAACTTAAACAGTCGTATGCAACTGGCCTATAATGGTAATTAAGACACTCGTATGGAAATTATAAAACCAGCTTCGCCCGTTTCATAAACATACTCGTGTCTTAATTATTGCCATCATAGGCTCGTTGCATAATGTACCATTTTGACACACTAAATTACACTAAATTACCTATTTTCCTTTTAAAGTTTTGGGGACAAGTACAAATCGAGTATTAGAAACGAACGGCTAGGGCACAGTAATCTGTGATGGACGACGATGGGAAAAGTTTGAAATGTAATCTCGAGCCGTCAAATGTTTAAGAAATCAGCTAAACATGGCGTTGACTTATGTATTATTTCTTTTGGTCGATTTCCGTGACTTCCAATCGTGCATCACGACTGTGAGCGCAAAAATTTGGTGAAAGTTATAGTTTTTGAAACTTTCTCATTACTACTGTAGGCCATTTAATTCACCCGCCAGAGCTTAGACAAAGGTCCATATATGCTTGCAACCGGTGTTAAGGTGAGATAGAATCCACAGAATCGCCTGCCCGAGGGTCCATCATCCTCAATAACATGATTTCCTAATCATTCCTACATGCATGCATTCCCTCATCTAATCGTTATGAATGTGGACTCACTTTATTTAGTAGGGATCGGAAGAGAACAAGAGTTGACCAAGGCAAGTTGATAGGAAAGGTAAAAGATAAGAGCCGGGCACAAGTGAGTGGAAGCAATGCGGACTCAGCTGGAATCCCGTGGTTGCCAATCCAGTCGTGAGCTCCTGGGACACGTACTAGTTTTATATACGGTAATCACTGTATGAGCAGCCATCCCAGGGTGCATTTACTAATCATCCCATATGCATGCATTGCTTCATCTAATCGTTATGATTGTAGACTTACTTTATTTAGTAGCACGAATATTGGGATCCTTCGAGAAACACGTGTTCGTTTAGATTCTCAAGATTTCTCTTTCATGGGTAGATACATTTTTATGGTCTCTCTATTATCAAGATCTCTGCCCTTTGTTTCGTGGTGTAAACTCCTTGAGTCTGTTTCTGTGTTGGTTGTTGTCGTTCATATGTCCACAAATGACTGAGTGTTTGTTGTGTTTTATTGCAATTTTATCCTATTTTCATTTATGAGAAAATAGGCTTATGAGATCACCTTTTTTTGTGCGCGTGTCTGTCGGTGTGTGTGTGTGCGTATGTGTGTGATTGGTGTGCGTGTGTGTCCCCCACCCCTAATAAAATATAAACGGCTGGAGCGAATTCAATGAAACTCGGTAAGTTCATAGCACTATTCCGGACGACCCCGACCTTGCCCTTCATATTTTGTTTCGGGTCACCAATCCAACATGGCGGCTGTGCGAATTATTTCCCCAGCATTCAATATCACCCAACTATTACCGATAACATCCTGGATTTTGTACGGTGATAAAGAAAACTACTAGAAGTTCACCTATGTAACTTTTGAAAGCCTGGTAACTACAAAACGATCATGGTGGCCAAGCGAAGTTGAAAGTTTTCAATAGACTTTTCTCGCGATTTAATGATCCAATTGCAATGAAACTTGGTACAGCAAATGTTTATACACATTGTAATGTTCTGGGATCTAATTTAGTTCAATTGTTTACATAACCTCAAGATGGCGGCTGTGCGAATTTTAAAATTAAGTTTTTATTTCTTGTGTCGTAATCAGGCGATCGAAGTGAAAGTTTGAACGATGAACCTACGCAATAATTTTCCTTTAATGGTACATGACTATGGCCTATACATATAACAATCCATAATGGCGACCATCCGATATATTTAGACGGTTCTCAATATCTACAAATCTATTACAGCAATCAAACTGTATATCTTAATGTTCTTAGGGGCTATGAAAATAAGTTCACCTATAGGACATTCAATAACCTGGTGATCACAAATCCAACATGGCGGCGACGCGAAGTATAAATATTCACATGGACGTTTAACGCAATGTAACCATCCGAGTGCAGTGAAATTTGCTACAGTAAATACTTATACAAATGTTAATCCACTGGCATCTAATTTATATCAACTGTTTCCATAACCACAAGATGGCAGCTGTGCGAAATTTTTAAATCTCGGTTTTACTTCTTGTGTCCCAATCATGCGATTGAAGTTTGATTACTACACGTGCACAATAATCTTCATGTAACAGAGTAGGTAATATAAGCCGAAGCTGGCGCAGGGGCTAATGGGCAAGATGGCCGCCGCACGCAACCAGCCCTATGTTATTCTTATGGAGGGGTCAGTCAGAGCTGGCGCAGTGGCTAATGGGCAAGATGGCCGACACGCCCTGAGACCGTGCATGACGTCACAGAGAGAGGTCCGCCGTGTAATTGCTAAATGGAATATTTATTATTATTATTATTATTATTATTATTATTATTATTATTATTATTATTATTAGGTAATTATTGATTGATCGTGTACAATCAAGGCCAGCCTTATATTGTCCACTTCGTAGTGTAGTGGCAAGCATTCTTGGCGGTCATTCCTGAGGTTCGAATCCCGGCTCTGCCAAGAAATTTAATTTCTGGTCTCAGCAGTGGAACGGGGTACACTCAGCCTTGTGAGGCAAAACTGACAGGAGCTGGCTTTTGATTCATACCTCAACGATTCTGCCTAACCCAACTTCACCTAACCTAACCTAACCTAACTTCAAAGTCAGAGAAATATGAGAGCAAATGTGAGAGCACACATAAAAAACAAAGTTATAACCTAACCTAACCTAACCTAACTTAACCTAACCTAACCTAACCTAACTTCAAAATCAGAGCAAATAAGAGAGCAAATGTGAGAGCACACATAATAAACTATGTTATAACCAAATCTAACCTAACCTAACTTAACCTAACCTAACCTAACTTAAAAGTGCGAGCAAAAAAAAAGTGAGACCAAAATGTGTGAGCAAAAAAGTGAGAGCAAATGTGAGAGCACAAATAATAAACTTAGTTATAACCTAACCACACCTAACCTAACCTAACTTCACCTAACCTAACCTAACATAACCTAACTTCAAAGTGAGAGCAAATATGGGAGCAGAAAGTAAGAGCAAAAAGTGTGAGCAAAAAGTGGGAGCAAAAAAGTGGGAGCAAAAAGTGAGAGCAAAAAAGTGGGAGCAAAAAGTGGGAGCAAAAAAGTGGGAGCGGGAGCATAAAAGTGGGAGCAAATACGTGGGAGCAAAAAGGCGGGAGCCAAAAAGTGGGAGCAAAAAGTGGGAGCAAAAAGTGGGGGCAGAAAAGTGAGAGCAAAAAGTGGGAGCAAAAAAGTGAGAGCAAAAAGTGGGAGCAAAAAGTGGGAGCAAAAAGTGGGAGCAAAAAAGTGAGAGCAAAAAGTGAGAGCAAAAAGGTGGGGAGAAAAATAGTGGAGAGCAAAAAAGTAAGAGCAAATGGGAGAGCACAAATAATAAACTTAGTTATAACCTAACCTAATCCACAGAAACCTCATTTAAATAAATTAGATTTTACATTTTAACATTTTATATTTTAACATTTTAGATTTTTGATTTTTTCATTTTACATTTTTTAGATTTTACATTTTACATTTTTGATTTTTCTGTATTTTAAATTTTAGTTTTTTTAGATTTTACATTTTAAATTCAAGATTTTTTGTTTTTAGATTTTACATTTTACATTTTCCGAAAAGAGTAAACAACAAGGTCACATACCTAACCTCACCAAACCTAACTTTACCAAACCTAACTTAAGCTAATCCAAAGGCTAATGCACATACACAAAGTATATAAGGGCACATGCAACTATCCTTATGCTAGTCTTATAGGCTACTGTACAACATGATCACTACCCCCAACCGGTTTTTTTTTCATTTTGTTGTTTACACATTTGTCAATTATCCAAATTCCCATTTTCAGTTTTTTTTAATGTCAGTTTTAAGTTTTTCAATTTCATAACATGGAAACATGGATTTTGCATTTTGTTGTTTACACATTTACCAATTCACAATTTCCCATTTACAGTTTTTAAAATGTCAGTTTAAAGTTTTTCAATTTCATTCATGACATAGAAACATGGATTTCCCAATTTGTTGTTTACACATTTGTCAATTTACCAAATTCCCATTTACAGTTTTTAAAATATCAGTTTAATGTTTTTTCTATTTTGTCAATATGGAAACATGGATTTTCCAATTTGTGTTTTACATGTTCATTTTGCATTAGGAGTGGAGAGAGGTGGGTAGTAATTAAAAAATGTACAAGCAGTGTCCATACAATATTTTATATTTTAAATACATGTACACTATTTACACATAATACATTTTATATATATATTCTTTTTTGTTATAAATTGTACAGTTGTTTTTATTTGATTTTCTATTTTATTTATTTTTTGATTATGAATACCAGTTTTTTTAATTTTTGTAGTGCTATTGTTTTATTTCCTAATTTTTTTTGTTTTATGTATTTGCTAGTTGCAGGCAGAAGATTTTGATATTCATAACTTAACTCTTTAAGCATAGTCAATGATTGAGTAATGACCATAGGCATGTGTACCTATACCATCAGCATCAATCACTCTTTTATCATCACCAGGACACAAAGCAATTTTGTTTAGTCTTATAGATGATATGTCATGTTGTTTAGAAGCGATAATGTTCATTGGTATTCTTTTTACATTGTTGTTCATGACACAATCCTTATAATCTTGAAAGCTTATACAATTTTTGACAACACCTCTGTTAATAACTTTAATCTATTTGATTTCTTTACCATTTATGTCTAAAGCGTACATTTTAGCTCTAAGTCCAACAAATGCTTTTATAATTTGTCCACAAGACTCGTCTTTAAATTTCCCCAACGTTTTCTTGTTTGATGTAGAGTAACATATGTGATTAGTAGGATAATCTGATGTGTCCAGGTGTTCTAGGAAATCCAACTTGTCTTGATATACATCTTGGGTGTTAACCAAATAAATGAACGAGTCGGTGTCCATATACATGCGTTTAAGATTGTTCATTCCATAATAGGGTAGCAGGACATCATAGTGGTGGGAATACATGAGAGTTTTTGAAATATCCAGTATACACATTCCAATATATATAGGCTTATTGAATACAATGTTACGTTTAGCCATGTGGAAAGCAGCTAGGTTAGGACCATAAATTGTTCTGTCAATAAATGTCGGCTTTGCTATTAGCTTTTCTGCCTTTTTGCTGTCAGTCACAAGACGTATGTCTATTCTTTTACGGATATTAACCATTGTTTTTCCAAAAATGGCATTGTTGAATAATTTGTACAGATTTTTCTCAAAATCATTTTTGGCTTGTTTTCGAAGGTTGTTATTAAAATCAACGTAGGCCTTTAACCAAGGTCATTGCTTAAACTTTAACACACGATGAATTTTTATCAATTTTATTCCATGATCTAAAGCCTGTTTTAATGCCATGTAGTGAACAACATATCGCCTTCGATTTCCAAGATGAGGAATTAGTTTTTTCAGAGACGAATCCTTAGGTTGTGTACACTCTGGTAGGAAAGGTAAATCGTTGTGTAGATCATGAAGGTCAGATGGGTAATCAACATCAACGTCTAGAATGTATCCCACAGGATCGTCTTTCTTCAGTTTTTCTAGATCAACGGTATCTGGAGAAACCCACTGAAATCCGCCATAAGGAAGAGAGTGACACACAGCCCACCCGTATTGGTTGTTGGCATCATCATAGGTAATAAACTGCGATGGTTTCTCAGAATCATAGGTTTCCATGTATTTATTGTTAGCTTCAGCATACCGATGAGACACCTGGCATATGCCTCCACGTATTCCAGACTCGATTAAAAGAATCTGATCGTAATCCTGTAGCAATTCCAGTTCAATGCCTGTGTAAATGAGCATTGCCTCGAAACTTAAACCAGGCGAAGTGAAAAAGTGTGCAGCATCCACTCGGTGTGTTTCTAGTGTTTTGTTTCTAAACGTTTCAAAGCTGTCTGCAAGAAGGAGTACATCTGAAGTTAGGTAGAGGTCACTATATTCCCCTAGAGTTTTAATGTTGAACTGATTCCACACATTTTTGGCATGTTCATAGTCTTCTTGACTAACATCTTCTTGACTTAATTTGTTACAGAATACCTCTTTTGGAGGTAAACACGTTTCACTTAACTTTTCCCATGAGTCAATGTAGTCATAACAAAATACCCCTTTACGAGTCATGAGCATTGCATTTTCTTTTCCAAAGTACTTATCTGTTTCAGGGTATAATGTTAAGTTGGAAACTATGTTTTACAAACTACTTGGCATTAACCGAAACGTGTCCACAAATCGAAGCTTAACATTTCCAACATATTTGGTGAAAGAGATGTACTTTTCTTTGGAGTTAAGGATAACGTCCACTCTTTCAGTAGTACACCCCAATTGCTTTACAATGAAATTTGCGTCGTATCCACTCATATTATGTAGAAATACAGGAACGGGGTTACGTGTTTTACACCTCAAATTATAGTTATTGTGAGCACTTCCACGGTATTCCCCTGTAATATGACAATGGTCTCGTACTTTCCAGTCCTCTTTGGTAAATGGTTTATGACACAAATAACAGGTTTCAGAAGATTGGAACTCTGCTTCTTGATGCTCAGTTAAAGCTTTTGGAACATTTAAGCTGTAAAGACGATCAATTTCATTAGCTATTGAGATCAAACTGTCCATAAACTTTTCTGCAGCGTCAGGTCCACGATAAATAATAGGTTGGCTCGGAAGGTTTGTCTTTATGTGTTCCACAGCTGGTGAGGGTTTAACATATATACCAAAGCTCATAGGAACATGACTCTGGTATGGCACTGTATAACTTGCCTCAGGATTAGGTAGACATGTTTGATAGGGTAACAGTATACTTTCAAAATCTGCATAGATAACGTAAGGTATTCTAAGCATTTTTTCCACATTTACGAATTTCACAATTGGGTTTTTAATAGGCATTTCAACCCTAGCAATGTCATGCTGGACACACAAAGCTCTATGTTCTTTTAATTTTTCCATTCCTTGCTGCCCATATTGATTATCGAAGTGAGTAAAACACCGTTTACACGTATATATCTTATGTCCATGGCGGGTAATCTGATGTCCTACTAGTTTATCAAAATCTTTGATAAAGACGTAGTGGTTCTGGCCGGATGAAGAACTTAGCAGGAGGAGGTCACGATGGTCTTGTAACTCTTGATCCACAACCTTTAGAGGAAACAGTTTGTTGTCTTCTTCCAGTCCAAATACATTGATGGATATGTCGTTGGCTTTCTCGAATTTGGGAATGTCAGCTAGTAATGTAGGAAATGATATTGTTGAAAAATCATACTTGTTTTCCAGATCCTTGTATTTACTAATGCGTTGAGCATCCTTTTTATCCAGTTTTGCTAAAATGGCATACATAAAACACTTTTCATCTTTCACATTTTCAGGATTAATGCAGGCTTTTATTGCTTGTATAGCTGCTGGTAATGGAATATATGTGCTACCACGCAAGGGATTGTACTTATTTATTTTCAATCGCACTCCTTCCACTGCTAACAAAGCCCAATTACTGCCTTTTAGCTCAGATTCTTCCATTTCCGTAGTTAACTTTGTAAATTGTGTTTCCAAGAAACTACTTAAGTCTGTTTCCAAAAATAGGGCCTGATTTCGTGTTTTAAAAGCACGATCTGTAATTTCATTCGTACACGTATGAATGAATCTACATTCAGCCACTAGATTAACTTTGATCGACTTGTGCATTGCTAGTTCTTTCTCCATAGCTTGTATTATTTGCTGTTTGGACTCTTTAAGGAATGAATTTAAATCCTTGCACGTATCGCAACGAATGAAATAGGATTTAAGTCGACCTTGAAAAGACGTTTCATATTCAGTAAGTCCATTTTTGTCAGGAACCATTGAAAGCAGGAAATGTTTTGTAGGCTCAGTTTTTTGTCTTTTAGCTGCCGACACAACATTACAACATTCTTCATGCCGACGTCCGTTGTACACATTGTTGAATGTACTACCACAGGTCTTGCACTCATGGAATTCACCACACGATACTTCATGTCGCTTCCTATGATAGTCTCGAAGAAAAGTTTTTCCACACTCTTTACACATATAGCTAGGAATGGGTTCTTCCATTATGAATGTTGATTTCTGCAAACAGCTGCTTACTGCGTATCACAGGGCTAGAGGTTGGTCAGTGAGACGGTCTTTCACGATGTGAACACCGTGAGAGGTAGTAGTCAACTGGTGATATTCTTGTTAAGCGTACTCTAATATACCCCTAGTCTAGACCAACAGCTCTTTACAGTGTATGACAAGGCTGTAGACTGGACAGTGAGACGGTTTTTCACGATGTGAACACTGTAACAAGTAGTAGTCAACTGATTATATACTTGCTAAGGGTTCTCTAATATATTATAGTCAAGACCAACAGCTACTTACTGTGTAGTACAAGGCTGTACAATAGTTGTTTTGACAGTCTTTCACGATGTGGTCACTGTGAGTGGTAGTAGTCAACTGGTGATACTCTTGTTAAGGGTCCTCTAATATACCCCTAGTTAAGGGTAACAGCTGCTCACTGCATACGACAAGACTAAAGACTGGTTGTTTCAACGGTCTTTCACAATGTAAACACTGTGACAGGTAGTAGTCAACTGAAAATATTCTTATAGCCTACTCAAGGTTATCAGGTACTTAATGCATATCAAAAGGCTGTACACTCATGTGTTAGACAGTCTTTTTTTGATTTGAAGCATGATATATTTGATTCAGAACTAAGGCTAACAAAAGCGTGCATGTCTGAGGCTGGATTCGAACCAGCAGCAGACACATCGCACCGTTCCATAACCTAACTTTCTGATCCTGATCCTCAACTGGTTTAGCCCTCGTTACATTCGTTGCGTAACTCCCAACCACTCGACCTGAGCCTATGTTGTTTGAGTCTTCAGTCTTTTGACTGGTTTGATGCAGCGCTCCCTCCATGCCTCCCTGTCCTGAGCTAATCGTTTCATCTCTACATAGCTACCACACCCTACATCCGAGTTAACCTGTTTAATATATTCTAACCTTGGTCTACCCCTACAGTTCTTGTCCTCGACCCGTCCTTCCATAACTAAGCATGCTATTCCTGGGTGTCTTAGTTGTGTCCTACGAAACTACCTCTTCTCCTCATTAGCAGTCGCCAGAAACATCGCTCCTCTCCCACTCGTCTTAATACCTCCTCGTTTGTAACCCTACCATCTTTCTTTTTAGACTAGCGCTACCATCCGCTTCGCCCAAAACTTCCATCTGCTCAGTGACTTTGCCCACTATCACTTTCCCGACATCGAAATAGCACTTTACTCTAGACTGCCAGCGGCCGATGACCGCCCGGTACTGCCGAAAAGCGATTCTCATTATTTTCTTACACTTCACTACAAGCCTGTTTACCTTGCTTGCTTAGTTGAAAAGTTATCTACCGATCTGAGCCTATCTAATGATTAAAGGAGCTGTTAAGACGTTATTGATAATGGAAATTTCTTGATTATACCACATAGCATGCCACTAATTTGAGATCACACATTTACATTTTGAGTGTCAGAATATAATAAACGTATTGTGTCTGGAATAGCCCCACCTGTCATCATATTCTTAATAGGTCTTTTATTCACAAAGATAAACAGTTGACAGAGCGGTTAAGGAAAACTCTCCAAAGACAGCAATAAATTATTCACAGGTAATTATCCTTTTAGTGCTAATATTCATCCACGTATAGACAGTCAACAAAACAAATTCTTTTTAGCCTGTTTCAAGCCGGCATATCAATTTTACCATTACAATAGCCAAAGCAATCAAGCGTAGATTTCTTGAAAGAGAAATACAATGCAGACAATGATTACAATCGTTCGTCAAGGACCCTACACTGCAAGAGTTTGTAAATGGAGCTCACGATGACGTTCTTAATTTTTATATAAACAGTACGAAACTGCTCTAAATAAGCAATTTCCATCCCCTGTTATAGGTACAATCCTTTGGGTTTCCATGACAGCAAATTATGCAGGGCAGAATAGAATCATTTCGCCAACTACTGGAAAGAGCAAAGACTCACTTCGCCAGCCACCGTAATGGAGGCAGTTATAGAATTACTGTATTTGTCCCGTGCATGTCAATAATCGTATTGACACAGGGAAGCCCACTCTTAAGGCTACATTCTTGGCTATGGTCCTGGAGATCCGGGTTCGATTCCCTGCTCTGCCAATAAATTTATTTCTGGCCTGAGGGATGCAACGGGGCGCACTCAGCCTCGAGAGGATAAATTGAGGGGAAGTGGGATCGATTCCAATCTCAACCATCATGGATGTGGTTTTCCGTGGTTTTCCCTTTCCATCCAGGCAAATACCGGGATAGTTCCTAACTTAAGACTTCGGCCGTCTCCTTGCCAATCGCCACCTTAATTACAAATGCACACATGAATACAGTCATCACAATAACACAGGTTGTCTGAGAAAATATTACACACACACACCAAAGTACACGGTGATGAGTGACCACGATGGCCAAGACTATCAAAGGAATTAAGCTCTCCAATTATCTCTCATGGAGAAAGTGATTGTGCGCACGCGTGAGTGATTGGAATACTAAATTTTTCTTTAATAATTTAAAGTAAATTGCGGAGAATTCGTTACTTTTTGGGAAGGATAAAAGTAAAATATGTTTTGACAATGGAATACCAATAGCACGAGGGAAGAATACGGATATAAAAAACATAACCAAGGTGGGATTTGAACTCCTTCGACGATGCATAGTATAATTCAAAGTCTGCCAAATTACAGTCCGAGCCACCCAGACAATAGAAAGAGTACGCAATATTAAGTTAGGTAAACAACATACACACTCAACTGCCAGTTTAAGTTCTTCAATATTTCCCTTCTGTTATGATTCTCTTCCAGAATATATCGTGGAAACATCATAAACAATATACATCCCCTCCCCCCTCCTCTTTTAAAATTCTCATAAACAATTAAGACGTGGTGGATCTTGTATCCGCCATGTGTCTCGTGGAGGAAAGCCATTGTGCGCACGCGCAAGAGCCAGACATATTACATTTTTCTTTATTATGTTGAAAATATACCGTAACATATATTTTCCTCTTAAAGATACTCTGCAAATCTAGAGGCCAAGAGCAGAGACCCGTAACTTAACGAAATGAACGTTATTAACGCTGAGTTTAACGTTACGTTACACGTTACGTAACGTGGAACTGATGTGGCTTGGTAACGTTACTATTGCCTGTACCGCAACTAACGTTATATTCAAGTGTAACGTTACAGCAGTAACGTAACAGTTGTACCGTAGGCATTGATCGGTACAGTAGAGACGGTACAGACTGTAACGTTACATTTCATATAACGTCAGTTCTGGAACAGGCATTAGTAACGTTACAGCTATTCCGCATGTGTTGTACCGCGAGCATTGGACGACAGAGTAGATATGGTACAAGCTGTAACGTTACGTTTGGATCTCGTAGCAGTTTCGGTACGGCCATGTGTAACGTTAATCCAAGCTGTACCGTATGTTTCAATCGGTACAGCACGCGGCCCGGGTGCAAGGAATCAAATATGGCGGGGCAGAGTTATGAAGTAAAGTGTGCTATTTTACGATTTGATTAATCATAAAGATTTAAGAAATAAAATTTCACTAAGCCGCCGTCCGTCAACAGAGTGTGTAATCAGACTTCTGTTTTAATGGTCCTGGGTTCGATTCCCATCTCTTCCAGGAATTACATTTAGCCTGAGTGAGGATAATTGAGAAGAGGTAGGTTAGATTCCCACCTTAGCTATCCTGTAGATGGTATGGCGTGGTTTCCTACTTCTACGCCAGGCAAATGCCCGGATTGTTCCCAACTGAAGGTGACGGTCATTTCCTTCCAAATCCTAGCTTCAATTACAAATACACACATTACCACAGGCAACACAATGGCATGGGTTACCAGAGATATTCCTCACACACATATAAGATAAGAATGCTAAAAATAATAAATATTTTTAATAATATAAATACGAATGTCGCCTCCGTAGCGTAGTGGTCAGCATGGTCGGCTGCCCCCGGAGGTCCTGGGTTCGATTCCTGGGTCTGCCACGAAATTTGAAAAGTGGTATGAGGACTAGAACGGGGTTTACTCAGCCTCGGGTGGTCCAAATGAGTAGAGGGGGTTCGATTCCAACCTCAGCCATCCTCGACGTGGTTTTCCGGGGTTTCCCACTTCGTCTTCGGGCAAATGCCGGGATGGTACCTACTGTCAGGCCACGGCCGCCTTCTTCCCTCTTCCTAGCCTATCCATCCCAATCTTACATCCCTTCCCATCCCTCATGAGGCCCCTGTTCGCTTTGCAGGTGAGGCCGCCTGGGCGAAGTGCTGATCACACCTCCCCAGTTGTATCCCTCCCGAACAGATGTTCCAAATTCCAGGACACTGCACATAGGGCGGTAGTGGTGAGTTCCCTCACTGAGTCCGTGGGAACCACCAACCTAGAGGGTAAATTGATTAAATAAAAAAAATAAAAATAAAATAAAAAATAATAATAATAATTATTATTATTATAATGATAATGTTGTCTGTACAAATAACAACGAAAAGAGCGTAATCAATGCTGGGTTTTACGTAATGCTACAAGAGATGGTAGAGGTTGTAACAATGTACCGCCAGCATCGACCGTCAGAGAAGAAACGGTACAGGCTGTAACGTTAAGGTTGGATGTAGCCGCAGTTTCGGTACAGGGCTTGGTAACGTTACTGACATGTATACCGCCTGTTTGATTGGCTCAGCAGAGCGAGCTCTAAGGCATCAAAGATGGTGGAAGGTTGTCAATTGAGGGTAATATCCGCTGCTGATGGGCATTATTAATGCAAATCTGTCATTAAGATGCGTAACTGTAAGTTGAAAACATGCCAGGCACTGATGAATGCATTCCTGCCGGTCTTAATGATTGAACTGAAATCATTTGACCTTCAGCAATTGGGATTAAGTTACGTAGGCTACCTGTGAGTTTAGCGATATACTGGAAAAGTGTACGAGGGGTAAGGCTGTAGCTTCGTAACGGATGGATCCCGTGTTCAAGACGCCCTAGTGACCAAAATTTTATTTCTTTTTAAATGATTTTATTGTATCCATCCTACTTTGTGCTGTCTAATCTCTAAGTCGAAAACCATTAATATTCATCCTATTCGTGTAAAATATTAAAATTTGATAGCACAATGATATTCTCACTCCACAATAAATAATATTATAATTCTATTTTGGGTCGTTTCCGTTGTGTAGTGGGCAGCGTGCTTAGCTGCCAACCCGGAGGCCTGAAGTCCGATTCCTGGGTCTGCCTCGAAATTTTAAAAGCAGCATGATAGGAACGGGGTCTACTCAGACTCGGGTGGTCCGAATGAGTAGATAGTATTTGATTCCCACCTCAGCAATCCTCGAAGAGGTTTTCCGTGGTTTCCCACTTCGTCTTCGAACTAATGCCGGGATGGTATCTACCGTCAGGCCACGGGCGCCTCCTTCCCTCTTCCATATATATCCGTGCCATTCTTCACATCCCGTCCCGACCCTCATGAGACCCTCTATTCGCTTTGTAGGTGAGGCCGCCAGGGCGAGGCGCTAGTCCAGATTCTCCCCCAGTTGTATCTCCCAACTGGATATCAAGGTCCAGGACACTGCCCGTAGAGGCGATAAGGTTGTATCCCCCATGAGTCCGTGGGAGAAGCTTAACAGGAGGGTAATCTGACTAAGAAAAAGAAGAGATAAAACGAGACAAATAATTTTTTACCACTCTTATTGTAATTCATCACTCAAGTGTGTCAGATTTTTATTTCGATACAATCTGTTTGCAGACTGTTACGTAACACAAAATGTCCACAATAGTTGAAAGAAAGAAAATTATGCACAACAAGAATTCAATAGAGTTGTGTAAGCTCAGTTTGGAAGTGGACGTGTGTCTTTTACGATTTGTGAAAACCGGAAATATTTCAGGAATAAAATTACACAAAGTCACCTTGGGTGAACTGAGTGTGCAATGTTACTCCTCTATGAAAGGACCTGGGTTTGATCCCTATTTCTTCCAACAAAGATTTTCTAGCCTCAGTGCTAGAAAGTGTACACTAAGTTTAGTCAGTTAGTTAGATAGTTAGTTAGTTCTTTATTGAGGTTCAAAGAGGAGAAACTACGAGGTCATCGGCCCCAAGCACTACACTAAGCCTCGTGAGGATATTTTAGAAGAGATAGGTTAGATTCCTATCTAGCTATCCTGGAGGTCGAATGGCGTGGTTTCCTGCTTCAAAGCCAGGCAAATGCCCGGATGGTAGCTAAGTGAAGGCCACGGTCATTTCCTTCCCAAACCTAGACAAAATTACAAATACGCACATTACCACAGCCAACACAATGTCACTGGTTAACACACTGATTCCACACACACCTAAGACAATAATAATAATAATAAAAAATAATAATAATAATAATAATAATAAAAATAATAATAATAATATTAATAATGATAATGTTGTCGGTACGAATAACAACGAAATGAGCGTTATCAATGCTGGATTTTGCGTAACGCTACAAGAGATGGTAGAGGTTGTAACTTTGTACCGCCAGCATTGACTCTCAGAGAAGATACGGTACAGGCTGTAACGTTAAGGTTGGATGTAGCCGCAGTTTCGGTACAGGCTTGAGGAACGTTTCTCGCATGTGTACCGCCTGTTTGATTGGCTCAGCAGGGCGAGCTCCAAGCAATCTAAGATGGTGGACGGTTGACAATTGAGGGTGGTATCTGCTGTAGATGGGCATTATTAGAATACAAATCAGTCATTAGATACGTCACTGTAAGTTGAAAACATGCCAGGCACTGATGAATGCATTCCTGCCGGTCTTGAAGATTGAACTGAAATCATTCGACCTTCAGCCATTGCATTCGGATTCAGTTACGTACGCTACCTGTGAGTTGGTAGGTATACTAGAAAAGTGTAGGAGGGGTAAGACCGTAGCTTCGTAATGGATAGGTCCTGGGTTCAAGACACCTTAGTTACCAAAATTTTATTTCTTTTAAAATTATTTTATTGTATCCATCCGACTTTGTGCTGTCTATTCTCTGAGTCGGAAACCATTAATATTCATCCTATTCGTGTAAAATAATACAATTTGATAGCACTATGATATTTTCTTTCCACAATAAATAATTCTCCTTTACTTCCTTTCTTAGTCGTTTACCCTCCAGGTTGGTGGAACCAACGGACTCAGCGAGGGAACTCACACTACCGCCTCTACGGGCAGTGTCCTAGAGCTGTAAACATCAAATCGGAGTGGATACAACTGGCGAGGTGTGATTGGCACCTCGCCCAGGCGGCTGCATCTGCAAAGCGAACAGGGGCCTCATGAGGGAAGGTAAGGGATGGTCAGGATGGATAGGCAAGGAAGAGGGAAGGAGGCGGCCGTGGCCTTGAAGAAGGTACCATTTAGGCATTTGACCGAAGACGAAGTGGGAAACCACGGAAAACCACTTCGAGAATGGGTGAGCTGGGAATCAAACCCCTCTACTCATTTGGGCCACCCGAGGCTGAGTAGACCCCGTTCCAGTCCTCGAACCACTTTTGAAATTTCGTGGCAGAGCCGGTTATCGAACCCAGGACCTCCGGGGCGATAGCTAACCATGCTGACCGCAACGCTCAGTGTAAGCTCAGTTCGGAAGTGGACGTGTGTCTTTCATGATTTGTGGAATTCGGAAATATTTCAGAAATAAAATTACCCAAAGCCACCATCTATTAGATGAGTATGCAATGTGACTCCTCTTTTAAAGGACCGGGGTTCGATCCCCATCTCTTCCTGCAAAGATATTTCTAGCCACAGCGCTAGAAACTGTACAGCAAGCCTAGTCAGTTAGTTAATTAGTTAGTAGGTTATTGGGATTGAAAGGGGAGGAACTACGAGGTCAACGGCGCTAAACAGTACACTAAGCCACGTGAGGATAGTTTGGAAGAGATAGGCTAGATTCCTACCTAGCTATGCTGGAGGTGGAATGGCGTGGTTGCTACTTCAAAGCCAGGCAAATGCCCGGATGGTACCTAAGTGAAGGCCTCGATCATTTCCTTCCCAAACCTAGCCACAATTACAAATACGCACATTACCACAGCCAACACAATGCCACTGGTTAACACACTGATTCCACACACACCTAAGATAATAATAACATTATTAATAATAATAATAATAATAATAATAATAATAATGTTGTCGGTACGAATAACAAAGAAATGAGCGTTATCAATTATGGATTTTGCGTAACGCTACAAGAGTTGGTAGAGGTTGTAACTGTGTACCGCCAGCATTGACCCTCAGAGAAGAAACGGTACAGGCTGTAACGTTAAGGTTGGATGTAGCCGCAGTTTCGGTACAGGGCTTGGTAACGTTACTGACATGTATAACGGCTCTTTCGATTGGCTCAGCAAGGCTAGGTGCAAGGAATCAAACATGGTGGACGGTTGTCAATTGAGGGTGGTATCTGCTGTTGATGGGCATTATTAGAATACAAATCAGTCATTAAGATACGTAACTGTAAGTTGAAAACATGACAGGCACTGATGAATGCATTCCTGGCGGTCTTGAAGATTGAACTGAATATATTCGACCCTCAACCATTGCATTCGGATCAGTTACGTAAGCTACCTGAGAGCTAGTCGATATACTGGAAAAGTGTCGGAGTGGTAAGGCTGTAGCTTCGTAACGGATAGGTCCTGGGTTCGAGACACCCTAGTGACCAAGAATTTATTTCTTTTAAAATTATTTTATTGTATCCATCCGACTATGTGCTGTCTATTCTCTGAGTCGGAAACCATTAATATATATCCTATTCGTGTAAAATAATACAATTTGATAGCACTATTATATTTTCACTCCACAATAAATAATTCTCCTTTACTTCTTTTCTTTTCTTAGTCGTTTAACCTCCAGGTTGGTGGAACCAACGGACTCAGCGAGGGAACTCACACTACCGCCTCTACGGGCAGTGTCCTAGAGCTGGGAACATCTAATCGGGGTGGATACAACTGGTGAGGTGTGACTGGCCCCTCGCCCAGGCGGCCGCACCTGCAAAGCGAACAGGGGCCTCATGAGGGAAGGTAAGGGATGGTCAGGATGGATAGGCAAGGAAGAGGGAAGGAGGCGGCCGTGGCCTTGAAGAAGGTACCATCCCGGCATTTGACCGAAGACGAAGTGGGAAACCACGGAAAACCACTACGAGAATGGGTGAGGTGGGAATCGAACCTCTCTACTCATTTGGGCCACCCGAGGCTGAGTAGACCCCGTTCCAGTCCTCGGACCACTTTTCAAATTTCGTGGCAGAGCCGGTTATCGGACCCAGGACCTCCGGGGCGATAGCTAACCATGCTGACCGCTACGCTCAGTGTAAGCTCAGTTCGGAAGTGGACGTGTGTCTTTCACGATTTGTGGAATTCGGAAATATTTCAGAAATAAAATTACCCAAAGCCACCATCTATTAGATGAGTATGCAATGTGACTCCTCTTTTAAAGGACCGGGGTTCGATCCCCATCTCTTCCTGCAAAGATATTTCTAGCCTCAGCGCTAGAAACTGTACAACAAGCCTAGTCAGTTAGTTAATTAGTTAGTTAGTAGGTTATTGGGGTTGAAAGGGGACGAACTACGAGGTCATCGGCGCTAAACACAACACTAAGCCACGTGAGGAGAGTTTGGAAGAGATAGGTTAGATTCCTACCTAGCTATGCTGGAGGTGGAATGGCGTGGTTGCTACTTCAAAGCCAGGCAAATGCCCGGATGGTACCTAAGTGAAGGCCACGATCATTTCCTTCCCAAACCTAGTCACAATTACAAATACGCACATTACCACAGCCAACACAATGCCACTGGTTAACACACTGATTCCACACACACCTAAGATAATAATAACATTAATAATAACAATAATAATAATAATAATAATGTTGTCGGTACGTATAACAACGAAATGAGCGTTATCAATTATGGATTTTGCGTAACGCTACAAGAGTTGGTAGAGGTTGTAACTTTGTACCGCCAGCATTGACCCTCAGAGAAGAAACGGTACAGGCTGTAACGTTAAGGTTGGATGTAGCCGCAGTTTCGGTACAGGGCTTGGTAACGTTACTGACATGTATACCGGCTCTTTCGATTGGCTCAGCAGGGCTAGGTGCAAGGAATCAAACATGGTGGACTGTTGTCAATTGAGGGTGGTATCTGCTGTTGATGGGCATTATGAGAATGCAAATCAGTCATTAAGATACGTAACTGTAAGTTGAAAACATGCCAGGCACTGATGAATGCATTCCTGGCGGTCTTGAAGATTGAACTGAAATCATTCGACCTTCAAACATTGCATTCGGAATCAGTTACGTAAGCTACCTGTGATCTAGACGATATACTGGAAAAGTGTCTGAGGGGTAAGGCTGTAGCTTCGTAACGGATAGGTCCTGGGTTCGAGACACCCTATTGACCAAGATTTTATTTCTTTTAAAATTATTTTATTGTATCCATCCGACTTTGTGCTGTCTATTCCCTGGGTCGGAAACCATTAATATTTATCCTATTCGTGTAAAATAATACAATTTGATAGCACTATGATATTTTCACTCCACAATAAATAATTCTCCTTTACTTCTTTTATTTTCTTAGTCGTTTACCCTCCAGGTTGGTGGAACCAACGGACTCAGCGAGGGAACTCACCACTACCGCCTCTACGGGCAGTGTCCTAGAGCTGGGAACATCTAATCGGAGTGGATACAACTGGTGAGATGTGATTGGCACCTCGCCCAGGCGGCCGCACCTGCAAAGCGAACAGGGGCCTCATGAGGGAAGGTAAGGGATGGTCAGGATGGATAGGCAAGAAAGAGGGAAGGAGGCGGCCGTGGCCTTGAAGAAGGTACCATTTAGGCATTTGCCCGAAACGAAGTGGTAAACAACGGAAAACCACTTCAAGGATGGCTGAGGTGGGAATCGAACCCCCTCTACTCACTTGGAACACCCGAGGCTGAGTAGACCCCGTTCCAGTCCTCATACCACAATTCATATTTCGTGGCAGAGCCGAGAATCGAACCCAGGACCTCCAGGGCGGCAGCTAACCATGCTGACCGCTACGCGATGGAGGCGACTTCACAATAAATAATAATAATTATAATTTTATGTTGGGTCATCTCCGTTGTGTAGTGGGCAGCATGCTTAGCTGCCACCCCAGAGGCCCAAGGTCCGATTCCTGGGTCTGCTACGTAATTTGAAAAGCGGTATGAGTGGAACGGGGTCTACTCAGCCTCGGGTGGTCCAAATGATTCGAGGTTGTTTGATTCCCACCTCAGCCATCCCCGAAGTGGTTTTCCGCAGTTTCCCACTTCGTCTTCGGGCTAATGTCGGGATGGTATCTAACGTCAGGCCACGGCCGCCTCCTTCTCCGTTCCATGTTTAACCCTCCCATTCTTCCCATACTGTCCCGTCCCTCATGTGGCCCACTATTCGCTTTGCAGGTGAGGCCACCTGGGCGAGGCGCTAGTCCAGCCTCCCTCCCCAGTTGTATCCCATAATTGCATGTCAAGATCCAGGACAATGCCCGTAGAGGCAGTAAAGGCGGGATCATTCACTGAGTCCGTGGGAAAAGCCTACCTGGAGGATAGAAAAAGAAAAGGAATAAACGAAACAAATAATTTTATATTACACCTATAGTAATTCATCACTCAAGTGTGTCAGATTTTTAATACGATACAATTTGGATATTATATTAAAGACTGTTACGTAACTCAAAATGTCCAAGATAGTTGAGAGAAAGAAAATAATGCACAACAAGGAATCAAAGCACTTGTGTAAGCTCAGTTTGGAAGTGGACGCGTGTCTTTCACGATTTTTGGAATTCGGAAATATTTCAGAAATAAAATTACACAAATCCACCTTCCATAAGATGAGTGTACAATGTGACTCCTCTTTTAAAGGATCGGGGTTCCATCCCCATCTCTTCCTGCAAAGATAATTCTAGCCTCAGCGCTAGAAACTGTACACTAATCCTAGTTAGTTAGTTAATTAGTTAGTTAGTTATTGGGGTTGAAAGGGGAGGAACTACGAGGTCATCGGCGCTAACCACTAGACTAATCCACGTGAGGATAGTTTGGAAGAGATAGTTTAGATTCCTACCTAGCTATGCTGGAGGTGGAATGGCGTGATTCCCTACTTCAAAGCCAGGCAAATGCCCGAATGGTACCTAAGTGAAGGCCACGATCATTTCCTTCCCAAACCTAGCCACAATTACAAATACGCAAATTACCACAGCCAACACAATGCCACTGGTTAACACACTGATTCCACACACACCTAAGATAATAATAACATTAATAATAATAATAATAATAATAATAATAATAATAATAATGTCGGTACGAATAACAACGAAATGAGCGTTATCAATTATGGATTTTGCGTAACGCTACAAGAGTTGGTAGAGGTTGTAACTTTGTACCGCCAGCATTGACCCTCAGCGAAGAAACGGTACAGGCTGTAACGTTAAGGTTGGATGTAGCCGCAGTTTCCGTACAGGGCTTGGTAACGTTACTGACATGTATACCGGCTCTTTCGATTGGCTTAGCAAGGCTAGGTGCAAGGAATCACACATGGTGGACGGTTGTCAATTGAGGGTGGTATCTGCTGTTGATGGGCATTATTAGAATACAAATCAGTCATTAAGATACGTAACTGTAAGTTGAAAACATGACAGGCACTGATGAATGCATTCCTGGCGGTCTTGAAGATTGAACTGAAATCATTCGACCCTCAACCATTGCATTCGGATTCAGTTACGTAAGCTACCTGAGAGCTAGTCGATATACTGGAAAAGTGTCGGAGGGGTAAGGCTGTAGCTTCGTAACGGGTAGGTCCTGGGTTCGAGACACCCTAGTGACCAAGAATTTATTTCTTTTAAAATTATTTTATTGTATCCATCCGACTATGTGCTGTCTATTCTCTGAGTCGGAAAACATTAATATTCATCCTATTCGTGTAAAAATAATACAACTCGATAGCACAATGATATTTTCACTCCACAATAAATAATTCTTCTTTTCTTCTTTTCTTTTCTTAGTTGTTTATCCTCCAGGTTGGTGGAACCAACGGACTCAGCAAGGGAACTCACCACTACCGCCTCTACGGGCAGTGTCCTAGAGCTGGGAACATCTAATCGGAGTGGATACAACTGGTGAGATGTGATTGGCACCTCGTCCAGGCGGCCACACCTGCAAAGCGAACAGGGGCCTCATGAGGGCAGGTAAGGGATGGTCAGGATGGATAGGCAAGGAAGGGGGAAGGAGGCGGCCGTGGCCTTGAAGAAGGTACCATTTAGGCATTTGCCCGGAGACGAAGTGGGAAACCACGGAAAACAACATCGACGGTGGAGGTTGGAATCGAACCCCCTCTAGTCATTTGGAATACCCGAGACTGAATAGACCCAGTTCGAGTCCTCATACCACTTTTCATATTTCGAGGCAGAGCCGGGAATCGAACCCAGGACCTCCAGGGCGGCAGCAAACCATGATGACCGCTACGCGATGGAGGCGACTTCACAATAACTAATATTAATTATAATTTTATATTGGGTCATCTCCGTTGTGTAGTGGGCAGCATGCTTAGCTGCCACCCTAGAGGCCCAAGGTCCGATTCCTGGGTCTGCTACGTATTTTGAAAAGCGGTATGTTTGGAACGTGGTCTACTCAGCCTCGGGTGGTCCAAATGAGTCGAGGTGGTTTGATTCCCACCTCAGCCATCCCCGAAGTGGTTTTCCGCGGTTTCACACATCGTTTCCGGGCTAATGTCGGGATGGTATCTAACGTCAGGCCACAGCTGCCTCCTTCCCCGTTCCATGTCCATCCCCCCCCCCCCCCCCCATTCTTCCCATCCCGTCCCGTCCCTCATGTGGCCCACTATTCGCTTTGCAGGTGAAACCACATGGGCGAGGCGCTAGTCCTGCCTCCCTCCCCAGTTGTATCCCAAAACTGGATGTCAAGATCCAGGACACTGCCCGTAGAGGCGGTAAAGGCAGGATCATTCGCTGAGTCCGTGGGAAAAGCCTACCTGGAGGGTAGAAAAAGAAAAGGAATAAACGAAACAATTAATTTTATATTACACCTATTGTAATTCATCACTCAAGTGTGTCAGATTTTTAGTACGATACAATTTGGATATTATATTGAAGACTGTTACGTAACTCAAAATGTCCAAGATAGTTGAGAGAAAGGAAATAATGCACAACAAGGAATCAAAACAGTTGTGTAAACTCAGTTTGGAAGTGGACGTGTGTCTTTCACAACTTGTGTAATCCGGAAATAATTCAGAAATAAAATTACACAAAGCCACCTTCCTTGAGATGAGTGTGCAATGTGACTCCTCTTTTAAAGGACATGGGTTCGATCCCCATCTCTTCCTGCAAAGATATTTCTTGCCTCAGCGCTAGAAACTCTACACTAAGCCTAGTCAGTTAGTTAATTAGTTAGTTAGTTATTGGGGTTGAAAGAGGAGGAACTACGAGGTCGTCGGCGCTAAACACTAGACTAAGCCACGTGAGGCAAATGCATGGATGGTACCTAAGTGAAGGCCACGATCATTTCCTTCCCAAACCTAGCCACAATTACAAATACGCACATTACCACAGCCAACACAATGTCACTGGTTAACACACTGATTCCACACACACCTAAGATAATAATAATAATAATAATAATAATAATAATAATAGTCTAATAATATTGATATTGTTGTTGGTACGAATAAGAACGAAATGAGCGTTATCAATGCTGGATTTTACGTAACGCTACAAGAGATGGTAGAGGTTGTAACTTTGTACCGCCAGCATTGACCCTCAGAGAAGAAACGGTACAGGCTGTAACGTTAAGGTTGGATGTAGCCGCAGTTTCGGTACAGGGCTTGGTAACGTTACTGACATGTATACCGGCTCCTTCGATTGGCTTAGCAAGGCTAGGTGCAAGGAATCACACATGGTGGACGGTTGTCAATTGAGGGTGGTATCTGCTGTTGATGGGCATTATTAGAATACAAATCAGTCATTAAGATACGTAACTGTAAGTTGAAAACATGACAGGCACTGATGAATGCATTCCTGGCGGTCTTGAAGATTGAACTGAAATCATTCGACCCTCAACCATTGCATTCGGATTCAGTTACGTAAGCTACCTGAGAGCTAGTCGATATACTGGCAAAGTGTAGGAGGGGTAAGGCTGTTGCTTCGTAACGGATGGGTCCTGGGTTCAAGACACCCTAGGGACAAAAACTTTATTCCTTTTTAAATTATTTTATTGTATCCGTCCGACTTTGTGCTGTCCATTTTCTGAGTCGGAAACCATTAATATTCATCCTATTCGTGTAAAAATAATTCAACTTGATAGCACAATGATATTTTCACTCCACAATAAATAATTCTTCTTTTCTTCTTTTCTTTTCTTAGTCGTTTACCCTCCAGGTTGGTGGAACCAACGGACTCAGCAAGGGAACTCACCACTATCGCCTCTACGGGCAGTGTCCTAGAGCTGGGAACATCTAATCGGAGTGGATACAACTGGTGAGGTGTGATTGGCACCTCGCCCAGGCGGCTACACCTGCAAAGCGAATAGGGGCCTCATGAGGGAAGGTAAGGGATGGTCAGGATGGATAGGCAAGGAAGAGAGAAGGAGGCGGCCGTGGCCTTGAAGAAGGCACCATCCCGGAATTTGACCGAAGACGAAGTGGAAAACCACGGAAAACCACTTCGAGGGCGGCTGAGATGGGAATCGAACCCCCTCTACTCATTTGGAACACCCGAGGCTGAGTAGACCCCGTTCCAGTCTTCGTACCACTTTTCGAATTTCGTGGCAGAGCCGGGAATCGAACCCAGCAGCTAACCATGCTGACCGCTACGCTAAGGAAGCGACTAATAATAATAATAATTATTATAATTTTATATTTTCGCCACCGTAGTGTAGCAGTCAGCATGGTTAGCTGCCGCCCCGGAGGTCCTGGGTTCGATTCTCGGCTCCGTCAGGGATTTTAGACATTGACGTGAGGGCTGCAAAGGAGTGCACTCAGCTTCGTGAGGACAATTGAGTAGTTGTCTGATTGAGTGATAGCGCCCAGGTCACGAAGAACAAGATTAACGGCCGAGGGGACACGATTCACTGTCCACGCGTCACCACAATATCTGCAGGCCAAATGGCTGGGAAGCGGTCGCATGATAGGCCTAGGCTCTTCATGGTGTGTAGTGCCAGAGGTAAAAAATTAGGGATAGCGCCTTCTAATATCACTTTTAATTTTTAAACACTACAGTAGCGGCTACTAAAGAAAGGTAGCGATATAGCTACGTTCAATTTCACAAACACTGGGCCTACAAATCCCGTATAGTTAAGTACAAATATCAGTCTGGTCGTTATTTCAGTAGCAACGAAGCTATTGCCGTTTCGGTAACATTTAAGGCATCCCGCCGTCACATACCTCAATGTGCACTTAGAAAATTGTGGACCGGTCTATTTTACTGAAAAGAATTTCTACGAGCGAATATCCACTCCGGCAAAAACTACACTCACCACCTTTTCCAAAATTTACACAAGACATGATTTTTAAAGCACTCTTCTGTAAGTTGAGGTACAGAGATATACCACATGGAAAGGCACAATAAAATGTTGGAAAATCTGGTTTCAAGGAACTGCTGTCCAGAATAGGCTTTCGGTACAGGTTATGCGGCCCATGTTCGTAACATGGAATGTTTTCCTTTGACAATGCATCTACACCATGTGCGAGGGCAACGCATTTCAAAGATCTCTAAGAACACAATAATCAGAAAATTGGAGGAACATTTAAAGTGGGAGCGGAGAGTCAAGAAGAAATAATGTCATCTTTGAGATATGCTGATGACATCGTCATCTTGGCCGATACGCCAGAGGATTTGAACGAGTTTGTGAATGGTATGGACTCCGTCTTGAGGAATGAATTCATGATGAAAATCAATAAATGAAAAACAAAATTATTGGAATGCAGCCGAAATAAATTAGAAACCTCTATGGACCTCAAATTGGCAGGAGTAACGCTACGGGAAGTAGGAGACTTCTGTTACTTAGGAAGCAAAATAACCAGTGATGGACGAAGCAAAGAGGATATAAAAGCAGGTTAGCTCAGGCAAGGAAAGATTTTCTAAAGAAAAGGAGTCTGTTGACATCGAATATACATTTAGGTATTAGGAAGTCATTTTTGAAAGGTTTGGTCTGGAGCATGACACTATAAGGAAGTGAAACTTGGACTAATGGTGCAGCAGAAAAAGGACAATTGAAGCGTGTGAAATGTGGTGTTACAGGAGAATGATGAAGATCAGATGGGTAGATAGGGTAACAAATGAAGGGCTATTAAGACGAGTGGGAGAGGAGAAATGATTCTGGCGACTGCTAATGAAGTGAAGAGATAGGTTGTTACGACACTTATTAAGACACTCAGGAATAGCAACCTTAGTTATAGATGGGAGGGTTGAGTACAAGAAAAGTAGGGGAAGACCAGGGTTAAACAAATTGCTTCGGATGTAGGGTGTGGTAGCTATGTGGAGATGAAACGTTTAGCTCAGGAGAGGGAAGCATGGAGGGCTGCATCAAACCAGTCAAAAAACTGAAAACTCAAACGACTACAATGGGGAATTTTAATTAATTAGAGAGGCATGTGAGGTATAAGGGTTGTTGGAGACTTTCAATTCCTGGGATGTAACACTGGAAGAGACTGCATAATGTACATCAGCGGCCAAGGTGAGAGGTATTTTACTATAGGTCTATTAATAGCGACATGTTGACGTTCAAATCATCAATAAGTGTGGCAAAATTACACCCGGAATAACTTAAGGAAAATACTTTTAATTCCCCATATTCCGATAGATTTGCCATTCCAAGGTGCAAGAGTGCAGTTCCCTCTTCAAACAATATTCACAATTTCTATTAACAAAGCGCAATGACACACACTTAACAGCAGCAGGTGTACATTTAGACAAAACCATTTTATCCCATGGGCAACTGTATGTGGCGTGTTCGCTAGTATCTGGACAGCAGAATAGTTATGTCTCAGCAGAAGATGGCAAAACCAAAAACGTAATTCTAAAATGTGTTCACATTATGTAACATGGTACCCTGCAGACTTTCTCAACTCTATAAAATTCCCAATTTGCTGCTCATATCAATATACTCTATGTATCAGAATTTTCAGATTTGGAATGGACCCACCTGTAGCCGCGATTGCTGTAATATAATAGACCAATTATCAGCAATAATGCTTCGTCCTCATTGTCTTGATCGCGAGCGAAGCCGCGGGTAAATGCTAGTTTTTAAATACATATAACTTCTACAGTATCAATTGGATTTCAACCAAATTTCGTATGTACTATGTGTACATAAACAGATATAACTGAGCGTATTATTAAGAGCCACGAGGGCTGCCAACTGTTAGAAAATGCTCTCTCTATGTTTTTTTTATCCAAATACCAATATATCAGAAAGTATGCAAGCCGACATATTTTAATTATGCACACGTAGCCTATATTACCTAACATTCTAGATTAATTTGGTGAAGCTAATATACGTCAGTGCTACCAACATGATTCTAAGCCTGCTCATAAGACCAATTTTTAAATACCTGTAACTTCTATACTATCAATTGGATTTCAACAAAATTTCGTATGCTCTATGTGTACCATAAGTGATATGACTATGCGTATTCTTAAGAGCAACCAGGGCTGTCAACTGTTAATAAATGCTGTCTCTATTCCTTTACCCTAATATAATATATCAAGGTATGCAAGCCAACAGCTCCAAACTTTGCACACGTATATTACCTGACATTCTAGATTAATTAGGAGTAACTAATGTACGTCAGTGCTGCCAACATGATTCTAAGCCTGCTAATTTTAAAATAAATGTCACTTCAATAATAATAAATGGATTTCTTCCAAAATTGGGACAACAACAGATCATGATTTTTTAGATTATTACTGACCAACACATGCATGACATTGTTGCCAACATCATTTTACGCGCGCTGATCGATCCAATGTCTAACTGCATATAACGTCCATGCTATCCATTATACTTCAACCAATATGTTTATTCTGTACCTTATGAGATGGAACTAGGAATATATTCAGTCACCAGGGCTGCCAACTGTAGTTATCTATTAGTCTACATAATGCCAGGTATATTTCAAAATTAGAAATTTCGATATTAGCAACTTAATTTCGTCTATATTCTAGACAGGTCCATATACATTAATCATTGGCATGTTTCTAAAATGTTAAGAAAAGTAGGCTCTTTTGTCCCGCACGGAACTTTTTGTTATTAATAATTTTATAATAGTTCCTACTGAAAATCCACAGCCTGCTCCCAGTTGACCAACCGGGTCAGGGATGGAATGAATGAAGCCCCCATCTAGCGGTGAGGATATGAACTGTGCCGGCTGCCGAAGCCAGTCACACTCCTTTGAGGCAATAATTAAATGAATGACAGAAGAAATGAAATGGTAGTGGAGAGTGTTGCTGGAATTAAATGTTGACAGGGAAAACCGGAGTACCCGGAGAAAAACCTGGCTGCTTCCGTTTTGTCCAGCACAGATCTCACATGGTGTGACCGGGATTTGAACCATGGACCCAGCGGTGAGAGGCCCGCGTGCTGCACCCTAAACCACGGAGGCTCCTATTGTTCTTACTATTTGCTCAATTTACTAACAGTGACACACTTTTAAGATAAAGCCAATATTTAGAACGCCGTAACGTATAAGTTAAAACTTCGTTTTGTCCAATGTCTAATAACTTCAAATAGTTTTCTAAATTCGTTTGGCGAAAGTAATATTCTTGTAAAACTCGGTTAAACTCGGTACAGTACTTAATTTCCTATTTGTTATTGAACTTCTAATCCAGGCAAATGCCGGGATGGTTCCTAACTTAAAACCACGGCCGCTTCCTTCCAATCCTCATCTGAATTACAAAGGCGCACACTAAGAGAGCCATCACAATAACACAGGTTATCAGACAAATAACACACACACAAATACACGGGGTTACATTACCATGATATCAAAACCCCTAAATCAATCATCAACAACTATCGATGTATTTCAGATACAGATTAGCCAGTTTGGACTATACCATTACCTTAGTGACACTAGTATTGCTAAAATTCTGAATAGAAGTGTAAAGCGAGCATTTGCTGTGCACGCGTGGTGAGGTTTAGTCTGCCTGCTCGGCCCAGCCCGTCCAGTGCAGTGGGCCCGGCGTTCGACCTTGCAACGCTGCACTTCTCTGACCTGGGATGGCCATAGCAGCCGGCCAGCTCTTGGTGCGTGTGCTTCGCAACGAAAACAAATTGAAATAACGAAATAATGTATTTGTTCTTTTCAACATTAAAGTAAAAGGATTGTCAAGAGTGAGTTGGGCTTACTTGGCGTAACAAAACCAATTTGCTTTCAATGTTTATATGACATTTACAAAATATACAACAGGTTGGCCTCTAACAATGGATGGCAAGTTTTCTGTGATTACTATATCATTATGTGGGAAGCATATTCTGACCAAACTGCAAGATCATCAGCCCAATAGTTTGCAGATGGTGGCCAAGTACACACATCAAAAAAAGTTTTGCTTCACCTCGGTTCCCAGATCTCCGGCATATAGACGTTGACTGTGTATATTGTATCCAAGATACAGTCCCTTTGACTGTTCATAGATGTCACTAAAACTGCTCAAAGATGTAAACAACCATGCATGAGCAGGGCCTATTAGACGGAGGGGGTACGACAGCCGATCAGTTCCAGTCATTCCACCAGGACGAAGGTACGCTGCTCATGTTGTCTGTAGTTCTACCATGCCTAGAAGGTCAATACCGCAGTTCGATCGCGTCCGCATTGTTACTTTGTGTCAAGAAGGGCTCTCAACAAGGGAAGTTTCCAGGCGTCTCAGAGTGAACCAAAGCGATGTTGTTCGGACATGGAGGAGGTACAGAGATACAGGAACTGTCGATGACAGGCCTCGCTCAGGCCGCCCAAGGGCTACTACTGTAGTGGATGACCGCTACTTACGGATTGCCGCTCGGAGGAACCCTGACAGCAATGCCACCATGTTGAATAATGCGTTTCGTTCAGCCACAGGACGTCGTGTTTCAACTCAAACTGTGCGCAATAGGCTGCATGATGCGCAACTTCACTCCCGACGTCCATGGCGAGGTCCAGCTTTGCAACCCCGACACCATGCAGCGCGGTACAGATGGGCCCAACAACATGCTGAATGGACCCCACGGAATTGGCATCACGTTCTCTTCACCGATGAGTGTCGCATATGCCTTCAACCAGACAATCGTCGGAGACGTGTTTGGAGGCACCCTGGTCAGGCTGAACGTCTTAGACACACTGTCCAGCGAGTGCAGCAAGGTGGTGGTTCCCTGATGTTTTGGGGTGGCATTATGTGGGGCCGACGTACGCCACTGGTGGTCATGGAAGGCACCGAAACGGCTTTACGATACCTGAATGACATCCTCCGACCCATAGTGCAACCATATCGGCAGAATATTGGAGAGGCATTTGTCTTCATGGACGACAATTCTCGACCTCATCGTGCACATCTTGTGAATGCGTTCCTTCAAGATAACGACATCGCTCGACTACAGTGGCCAGCATGTTCGCCAGACATGAACCCTATCGAACATGCCTGGGATATGTTGAAAAGGGCTGTTTATGGACGTCTTGACCCACCAACCACTCTGAGAGATTTACGCCGAATTGTCGTTGAGGAGTGGGACAATTTGGACCAACAGTGTCTTGATGAACTTGTGGATAGTATGCCACGGCGAATACAGGCATGCATCAATGCAAGAGGACGTGCTACTGGGTATTAGAGGTAGTGGTGTGTACTGCAATCTGGACCACAAATGCTGAAAGTCTAGCTGTATGATGGTACAACATGCAATGTGTGGGTCTCATGAGCAATAAAACGAGCTGAAATGTTGTTTGTGTTGATCTCTATTCCCTTTGTATTTAACGGTTCCGGAACTCTTGGAACCGAGGTGATGCAAAATTTTTTTTGATGTGTGTATGTGTGCAAATCGATTCCCCCTATCAATTCAAACACGGTGAAACCGAATTGAACGAAATTTGGTACAGAGGTAGCACTAGCAAAGGGCACATCAGTGCCATGTTTTATATCGCCGCCATCTTGACGGAAACGGAATGACGGCCATCGAAATGTTAACAGCTTAAATCAAATTACGACCATCCTAATAAATTGATCTCTACCAGATTTTGCAACAACATGCCTTTTAGTAGAAAGCATCTTATGACTGACTACAAGGTCATCAAACAATAGTTTGCAAATAGTGGCCATGTATGTGTGCAAATCCATTCCCCATATCAATTCAAACACGGTGAAACCGAATTGAATGAAATTTTTTACAGAGGTAGCACTAGCAAAGGGCACCTCATATTCATGTTTAATATCCATATAGCACGTTGTATTTCAACAAGCTACTACAACCAACATTCAATTATACTCCTTGAAAAGGACAAAGAGTTATAACAATACCCATGCATTTAGGAGAAAGTAGGCTATATGTTCTTCACTGAACATCTTGTTTAAATCTACAGTTTGTTTGACATGTATTTCATCAATCTGTAAATTTACAGCCCTTTCTAAATTTGATAAATCTTTCACAATGTGACTTAGAAAGTTACTGTCCTCTTCATCTGCTTTCGGAGATATGGCGAAGGAAGTTGTTAATTTTTGTAAAACTCGGGGATGAGGTAGGGATAAAATATAGTTAAATCTAATTGCGTTATAACACTTTGTAGACTGCATATAAATGAATGCATTTAGAGTTGTAGTAACGATAGTCTATATCTAGGTTTCTTTAAAAAGTATGTGTTAACCGATCTTGCAGAAACATTAACATTTTTAACAGAATCTCTGAAGTTTCGTCTACCTGGTTTTCAAGGTCAGTTTTTAGGTTATCTATTAAACTATTGATCTGGACGACTAGTGAACTTACAGAACTTACAGGTAAGAAAAAGTCGTGGCAAAATTCTATTGCTTGGAACAACTGCCACTGCTTACTTAAAACAATGAATTTCGAAATATTTCTGAGCCAGAATGAAGAGCATCAGTGTTAGGAATTACGCCTCCATTGGTATGAATTTTGACCGTAAAATAATTGTTTACCCTTATACTCGACCTTATTTTAGGTATGCTTGTCACATCTAATTTATTCAAAATACAATAGTTTTCAAGAGTACTTATAGACCAGTCTGTTTTATGCTCCACCAATTATTTTGTATATCACAAACAAAGGACTCGAAAGTCGTAATTTTGTTGGCTCCCTCAACAAGGGTCTTCTCACATTCCTCTTCAGACATTTTCCGTTGTTTTTCTTCTTCTCTGCTTTCATTTGGAGATTTCCTTATCTTGGAGGAGCACTTACTGAAATACGATTGTAAGTTTGGGAATACCTTTGGAACCGCACGAGGTAACAATACAGGCTTCTTCCGTGTGAATTCCTTATTATTCCCATCACCATTCTTGTATTTTTCAACATAACTTACGTCTTCAGGATGAAAGTTTTTAATACATACATACATATGTACGATGGAATATGTCGTAGGTACACAATAGGCTCGACGAATAACACGTTCCCATATGGCTTTCAATTGTGGATTTTTAGGAAACCCAAACACTGTCACAAATCCTTCAGTTTGTATCGATGAACGATAATTACACTTACAATTCGGCACAACACAATGTCTTGGGCATTGTAGCTAGCCACTATACAGTATTCATCAATGGTATCATTTCATTTACATAGAGTATTTTGAAGGAAACATGAGCGCGTGACACATTTTGCATGCAACTCAATGGGCTAGGCAGAGCAGACTGGCCATTCACGGCGAGGTTGCCAATTTTCGCTCGCCGCGGCCTTCCCTATAGCCAGCCATGGCTACGGTGGGCTTTTTGAGCCCAGTGCTATGGGCCAGAACGCGGCCGCATTAGATGAGAACGGCGCTGAACGGGCTGGGCTTCTAAAGTCCATGGGCTCTGAGTGCGGTGCGGTGGACCACGCAGCAGTACTCTTCCTACCAACATAACAAATATAGCCTATTTGTTTATGCTGTCGCAAAGATCTCTACTAGAACGAGAAGAGCAATCCGATTGGTTGTACTCAAACTTCCATGCAAACTGCCTGGAAAATAGCACCTGTTCAATTTCGTGAGTTGTATGGAAGCTATTATGGAAGGCAGAACCTAGCAGGGAAGGTAACAAGTAGTTCTGTGGCGAACTAAAGAAACTTTTTTTTGTATTTAGTCAATTTACCCTCTAGGTTGGTGGTTCCCACGGACTCAGCGAGGGAACTCACCACTACCGCCTCTATGGGCAGTGTCCTGGAGCTTGGAACATCTGGTCGGGAGGGATACAACTGGGGAAGTGTGATCAGCACTTCGCCCAGGCGGCTTCACCTGCAAAGCGAACAGGGGCCTCATGAGGGATTGGAAGGGATGGAAGATTGGGATGGATAGGCTAGGAAGAGGGAAGGAGGCGGCCGTGGCCTTACAGTAGGTACCATCCCGGCATTTGCCCGAAGACGAAGTAGGAAACCAAGGAAAACCACTTCGAGGTTGGCTGAGGTGGGAATCGAACTCCCTCTACTCATTTGGGCCACCCGAGGCTGAGTAGACCCCGTTCCAGTCCTCATACCACTTTTCAAATTTCGTGGCAGAGCCGGGAATCTAACCCAGGACCTCCGGGGCGGCAGCTAACCATGCTGACCGCTATACTACGGAGGCGACACTAAAGAGACTACTTTTCTTAAAATTGAACATTCATGGCAATCAATATAGACCTAACTAGAATATTGACGAAATCACGTTGATAATACTAACATTTCTAAGTACTGCAGTTTGAAATATAGGCTACCAGAAATAGTTTAACCTAATAGAGTAACTTACTACAGTTGGCAGCCCTGGTGGCTCTGAATATATTCATAGTTCCATCTCTTAAGGTACAGATTGCACATACAAAATTTGGTTGAAGTCTAGTGGATAGTATGGACTTTACATGCTGTCTGATATTGGATTTATGAGTGCGCGTAAAATCAAAACTAGCAGGTACCCGCGGCTACGCTCGCGATCAAGACAATGAGGACGATGCATTATTGCTGATAATTGGTATATTATATTACAGCAATCGCGGCTACAGGAGGGTCCATTCGAATTCTGAAAATTCTGATACATACAGTATATTGATATGAGTAGCAAAGTGGGAATTTTATAGAGTTGTGAAAGCCTGCAGGGTACGATGTTACATTATGTGAACACATTTTAGAATTACGTTTTAGGTTTTGCCATCTTCTGCTGAGACATAACTATTTTGCTGTCCAGATACTAGCGAGCACGCCACATACAGTTGCCCATGGAAAAAAAATGGTTTTGTCTAAATGTAAACCTGCTGCTGTTAAGTGTGTCATTGCGCTTTGTTAATAGAAATTGTGAATATTGTTTGAAGAGGGAACTGCACTCTTGCACACTGGAATGGCAAATCTATCGGAATATGTGGAATTAAAAGTATATTCCTTAAGTTATTCTGGGTGTAATTTTGCCACACTTATTGATGATTTGAACGTCAACATGTCGCTATTAATAGACCAATAGTAAAATATCTCTCACCTTGGCCGCTGATGTACATTATGCAGTCTCTTCCAGTGTTACATCCCAGGGATTGAAATTCTCCAACAACCCCTTTACCTCACATGCCTCTCTAATTAATTAAAATTCCCCATTGTTGTCGTTTGAGTCTTCAGTTTTTTGACTGGTTTGATGCAGCCCTCCATGCCTCCCTCTCCTGAGCTAAACGTTTCATCTCTACATAGTGTTTTAGATCCCTTAGTTGGGGGTAGTTAGATCTAAAACGTATGTGTTAATGTACCAATTTATAAGGTGATGCCTAGGAGGGGGTAGCTTCCCGTAGCTGGGTGAGCTGACCAGTGTAGAGTGTTGTTTAGTGTTAGGATGCTAGGGGGTGCTCTTATAAAGACGTAAGTGTATTTCAGGGGATGAACCTCTGTATACAGGTTAATGTACTAGCCTCTCAGCTGGTTGGAGAGAGTTATATAACCGACGTGCGTGCGTCAGCTATGATGGCGGCTCGCTGCTTAGGCAGTCGGGCCGCTGCGGGAAGTACAATGAAGCTTGAGCTAGCAACTATTTGGCTACTATTGTCACGGTCAATCGTGACGGGAATCAGGAAGGGCGTTAGGACGTGAGTAGGCGTGTAATTAGTATGACAAGTGTAGTGTACTGACCAAGTATTTATTGGTCAGTGAATATGAAATTGTGAGTCCCTTTTAGGGGAATGTAATAAATGTTATAAGTTTAAGTGTACAAGTTTGTGGGGTAGGTTACAAAATATAGGATCTCTGAACACTTCACTGATGCTCACCTGGTGATAGCAGCTAGCAGCAGAGCCTTCGGCGACACACGGTATGACAGATAATGGAGAGAGACTGTCCTCCTTAAGGTCTTCCTTTTTATAGGTTTTGCTGTTGTACTGTCAGCATTCCATTGGCATAGCTGCCCCAGTTAGTTATAGTGTAGGTGTTTATGAGTGTGATGCAAGTGTTTGGCAAGCCTTCCAAGCTGGTCGGTCGCCCTTGCTGTGTAAAAGATACTGTTCTGGACTTATGAGATTTGCCAGTTAGGGGTGGTTTTAATAGATGATGGAGGGTGGCTTCCAGGGGGTGCAGCCCCCTGGGGGCCTGTACAATAGCTACCACACCCTACATCCGAAGCAATTTGTTTAACCCTGGTCTTCCCCTACATTTCTTGTACTCAACCCTCCCATCTATAACTAAGGTTGCTATTCCTGAGTGTCTTCATTAGTGTCGTACCAACCTATCTCTTCTCTTCATTAGCAGTCGCCAGAATCATTTCTCCTCTCCCACTCGTCTTAATAGCCCTTCATTTGTTACCCTATCTACCCATCTGATCTTCATCATTCTCCTGTAACACCACATTTCATACGCTTCAATTTTCCTTTTTCTGCTGCACCATTAGTCCAAGTTCTATTCCTTATAGTGTCATACTCCAGACAAAACCTTTCAAAAATGACTTCCTAATACCTAAATGTATATTCGATGTCAACAGACTTCTTTTCTTTAGAAAATCTTTCCTTGCCTGAGCTAACCTGCTTTTTATATCCTATTTGCTTCGTCCATCACTGGTTATTTTGCTTCCTAAGAAACAGAAGTCTCCTACTTCCCGTAGCGTTTCACCTGCCAATTTGAGGTCCATTGAGGTTTCTAATTTATTTCGGCTGCATTCCAATAATTTTGTTTTTCATTTATTGATTTTCATCATGAATTCATTCCTCAAGACGGAGTCCATACCATTCACATACTCGTTCAAATCCTCTGGCGTATCGGCCAAGATGACGATGTCATCAGCATATCTCAAAGATGAAATTATTTCTTCTTGAATCTCCGCTCCCACTTTAAATGTTTCTCCAATTTCCTGATTATTGTGTTTTTAGAGATCTTTGAAATGCGTTGCCCTCGCACATGGTGTAGATGCATTGTCAAAGGAAAACATTCCATGTTACGAACATGGGCCGCATAACCTGTACAGAAAGCCTATTCTGGACAGCAGTTCCTTGAAACCAGATTTGCCAACATTTTATTGTGCCTTTCCGTGTGGTATATCTCTGTACCTCAACTTACAGAAGAGTGCTTTAAAAATCATGTCTTGTGTAAATTTTGGGAAAGGCGGTGAGTGTGGTTTTTGCCGGAGTGGATATTCGCTCGTAGAAATTCTTTTCAGTAAAATAGACTGGTCTACAATTTTGTAAGTGCACATTGAGGTATGTGACGGCGGGATGCCTTAAGTGTGTCCGAAACGGCAATAGCCGCCACAGAGCTTCGTTGCTACTGAAATAACGACCAGACTGATATTTGTACTGTAGGCCCAGTGTTTGTGAAATTGAACGTAGCTATATCGCTAGCTTTCTTTAGTAGCCGCTACTGTAGTGTTTAAATATTAAAAGTGATATTAGAAGGCGCTATCCCTAATTTTTTACCCCTGGCACTACACACCATGAAGAGCCTAGGCCTATTATGCGACCGCTTCCCAGCCATTTGGCCTGCAGATATTGTGGTGACGCGTGGTCAGTGAATCGTGTCCCCTCGGCCGTTAATCTTGTTCTTCGTGACCTGGGCGCTGTCACTCTATCAGACAGCTACTCAATTGTCCTCACGAAGCTGAGTGCACTCCTTTGCAGCCCTCACGTCAATGTCTAAAATCTCTGACGGAGCCGGGAATCGAACCCAGAGCCTCCGGATGGGAGGCAGGCGCGCGACTCTGTTCTAATTGTGCTTATATATATATATATATATATATATATATATATATATATATATATTATCTTGAAAAAGATAATAAATGGATTGGCATTGCCTCCTACAGGGATATATAGAAAATCGGATGTCATACCTTGAGGTTCAGTTGCCATGGAAACGGACTTGCCATTAGTTCATCAGTTTATCAGAGTGAAGATAGTTTTCTGCGAATATCTTTGAAACTGTTGGTTTTAGGGCCTTAAAATGTGGTTTTCAGTGTCCGTAGGGACATACCCAATACTGTTTCTCGCATCGAGGGGCGTAAAACGAGCTTTGTCCGGTCTTTATGCGACAACTTCGATATTCTGTCCCGGTTGAGTTTGTTGGTGACTTTTAAGGTACGTTGCCCGTTCCACGCTAACAATGATTATTTCCGGATGAAAGGCAGCCTGTATGTTATCCCAGGGATAAGCTGCTTCCATTTCAAATTTCATCCAAATCCGTCCAGCCGTTTTAGTGTCAAGAGGTAACAAACTAACACACAAACACACACACACAGACACACACACAGATTTTCACAATTATAATTATGATAGGGATTGGACCTATCAGCAGGTTTTGAATCATTTTGTCAACACTCTCATGTATGGCCTCCTGAAAATTAAACTGAAATAATATTATCTATTTGTGTGCCAATTTTGGAAATTCAATTGCAGTTTGTTCATCAGTTGGTAGCACTGACATCATTATCAAATATGGCCTTGAGGTATTCAGGAATAGAACTTTACTCATACCAAATTCAGTTTCGATAGCTGCTGCCGTTTAGGAGTTGATAGGGGAGGACACACAAAGAAAGACAGACAGATAGACAGAAGTTAGTTAGTTAGTTAGTTAGTTATTGTTGTTTTAAAGGGCGGAACTACGAGGTCATCTGCCCCTGATAGATAGGACAGACAGACAGACACACATTTTCCCGGATCGATCACATAAGTCTAACTTTCCTCATCTTTGAAAAATGTGGAAAGTAGGCTAACAATGTATTGATGAATTATAGCCACATTTGTCATATAAAGCAAGAACTCGGTGTTTAACGTGTTAAGTTAATACTTGGGTGTAGGGGGGTTTTGCTGTTTTTAGCCTCTCTCTATGTTTCTATCCAAATACCGATAGCCTCTATCAGAAAGTATGCAAGCCGACAGCTTTAAACTACGGACACGTATACTACCTGACATTCTACCTTAGTTTGTAGTCACTTACTTTAATGTATACATCAGTGTTGCCTACACGATTCTAAGCCTGCTGACAGGTCCAGTTTTTAAATGCATATAACTTCTATATTAACAAAATATGGATTTCAACCGATTTTCGCATGTGCTTTGTGTAACATAACAGTTATGACTATGCTTATTCGTAAGAACAAGCAGGGCTGCCAACTCTTAATAAATGCTCTCTCTATTTGTTTAATCCTAATATCAATATATCAGAAAGTATGCAAGTCATCATCTCTAAACTTTGCACACGTAAGGTACCTGACATTCTAGATTAATTCCGAGTAACTAATATACTTCAGTGCTGCCAACATGATTCTATGCTTTCTGATAGTTTCAATTTTTAATTACATGTAACTTCTATACCAACAAATGGATTAATTTGGAGTAACTAATATACCACGGTGAGGCCAACATGATTCTAAGCTTTCTGATAGTTTCAATTTTTAAATACATGTAACTTCTATACTAACAAATGGATTTTATCCTAAACTGGCACTATAATAGATCGTAATATTTCAGATTAATTCAGAGCATCACATACATAACATTGTTCCCAACATGATTTTACGCGCACTGATAGACTAAATCCAATATCAAACAACATGTAACGTCCATACTATCCATTAGACTGCAGCCAAATTTTGTGTGAGCATTCTATACCTGAAGGGATGGAACTAAGAATATATTCATAGTCACCAGTGCTGCCTACTGTAGTGTACCCGTTCGTCCTGGGGATGCGATGACCCATCTGCTATTACATCGCATTCCTGGATTTCCAGGACAGAGCGGAGTTAAATGAACATGAAGTCAAGTGAGGAATGTGTCGGAAATTCAGTTGAAATATCACAAAAGCAGAGGGTAACACGAGATAAAATATCTCCAGGGTCGTTACGGGCTTAAATTTAATTTAAAAAATGCAAATATAAATGGGCGCCATCAACTGAATCCCTAGCAAACCACATCCTTCCTGGTTAAGCCTTAATTAAGACAAGGAAAGAAATAGGAAAATCACATCATCATCAGATCACAACTAAGATAAAAACAAATTTATTCCACTTTGATAGTCAGACAGACATATTAAACACTCATCCTACCTGAGAGCATGGTCGAATGCCAACGTTAAATTGTCATTGTCCAGAAAATCGAACCATCTCTATTCTACTCAAAGTGTATTTAATCCACATCAAATATGAAAAATTTCTAAAGTTCACTTGGGTTCTCAGGATCACCGTAGCACTATGTCATTGCGTCACTGACATTCGTGATACCTGAGACCTAACTTCTCTTTAAATTAACATCATGAATGTGGATGTAAAAAATATAATTAATCTGTCTAAACACATATATTCTAATCACATATTTAAATATCACATAATTTATGGCTTGCATGGCATTATTCAAATGCTGAATATGTTAGTAAAATGCTCCTAAACATCGAATAATTAATTTACACTATTTACACTGTCATTAATAATTGCTTGTTTGTGAATCACAGAAAATCCACTACTCATTGGTTATAATCATCATCATCATCATCATCAAAATTAAATATTTCTCACATTAGTTCCCATCTCAAAATTCAATACATTCATGTCAGAATAATTAATTCATTATCATCAAATCATTTAAATGAATATTATAATCATCAATTCTTTATGCTCTCAAATTATTCACACACTCTCATTTCATCATCTCCTTCAGATTAAATCATCTTAAATCATCAATATAAATTGTTTAATTCATCAACTCAAGTTGCAATTCTTCAAATCATTCAAATCATGTCTCTCAATTAAATTTATTTAAATCCATTTAAATTTATTAATCATCAGCTTCTTTAATTAATTATCACCTTCTAATTCAGTTATTCATCATCTATTTAATCATATATTAATTTATTTAAATCAGCTTATTTATTCACTCTTTAATTCATCCATTTATTTAATTCATTGATTTATTCCAAAATTTAATTTATCAATTTATTTCAATTTTATTCATCTGGTTATTTAGATTTTCATTATTTCATCTAGTCATTCTGATTTTTACTTCATTAGGTCAGATCATTAATATGCTTAAACTTCAGATTATTATTTCATTAATTATTATTATCTGAAAATCTTGTATTATCAACATTATTTATTTGTTTAATTTCCTAACAAATTGTTTAATATGGGTTATAGAACGTTGTCTTACAGTTTTATCACTTCCAAGTTATATCTCGTATTTAATTATCATGCCAAAAAATATTATTGCCTTCACAAAATCACGTTGGATCTCACTATCCAAAACTTCATCATCTACTTTCACTTTATCAAATACCATATTTGAATACCACAATTATTCCACAAAACTCCTTAAATATTCAGCGCACAGCATGAATCTCAAAATTATGCTAGACTGGGTTCGACAACCTCATGTCTGCCTCAAAATACATTAGCAATATTGCAACTTCCACTTGGCAACTTCCACAAAATGCCTATCACAAACTTCACTTAATCACGTTGCATGATCTACAAAAATATATAACTGGCTTCAAATTATCAACGCACACAATCTCCAATAACTGTAATTAATCTGATCACATCTAGACAACTTCTTAAACAATTAGGAAAAATATTACCTCAGTAATCGAAATCAAATTCAAGATCTGCTTTCAAATAGCATAAATTCTCTTAAAATTCTCATAATTCACTTCACAGAAAAACACCAATGTGCTATAATATCTCACATCAAAATATGCAATACTGATCTGCCTCAAAATTAATCTGACCATTAATGATTCATCTTACAAGATTCAATTACTTTAAGTCCTTCTCAAAGGTATCAAACTCAACCATAAAAATTATCAAAAGCATCAGCTGTATCAGCTGTTAAATGAAAGTACTCTCAAAAGAGTATAGCCACAAAATATTGGATTGGCAAACAAGAATTACAAAATGTAACCCTGCTGACATTTATTTTTAATTTATTTAACAAAATTCGACTGATATGTGACTAGTAGTTTCTTGTTTGATCCTCTTACAATCTCAAGTACACTCGGATGATAAAAATGAGTTCCTCAATGGCAAGTAAAGATGTGTACCACCACGCAATCGTATAAATACGAAAGGCCTTGCCTCGCAGACTATCATGATAATGCCCTGAACGATGGGTAAAGATGTGTACCACCACGCAATCGCCTAAAGCGAAAGGCCCCATCTCGTCGTCTAATGAGTGAATGTACCAGATTGGAATCAACAAGTCTCTAGTTGTCACATAAAAGCGATATTCATTCACTTGAGTGAATAACATCTTAATATCTCCAAACAATCCAACGGAAAAAATCCCTACTGATGAATAATACACACTCGCTAGTATGCAATGAACTGACGAAGTAATTTAAATAATCCAATAGCAGATCACGAGTTCGAAATACTCGCCACAAAAAATAACTATCCAAGAAAACTATCCTTACTGGAAAAGTGTCTAAAAGACCAAACATCTGCTTAATAAAGCCAACCAATGGTGAGAATTTCGTATAATGGTGCCTGCCATATCATATGGTAACGCCATATTCTAGCAAAATTTGGAGCAAATAATGTCTAAGCCATGTCTAAATAATCGTAGAACTCCTACTAGAAATATATACAAGTATGCCCAGTGTTCATGAAAAATCATATCAGAAAGTCATAACTCTTACAGTACCTTCTCATATCAGCTGTTAATATATTTCAAAGATCGTCGATTATCCTCGTGTGTAATAAATTTCTCGAAAGATCGACGGGAATCTCGTATCACCCACGCAATAACGATCGCCTTCATATCCCAAGTGAATCAGCTGTTGGACCTCCTCTTCTTCAGGAACCGAATCCATCGCTCTGTGGTGCCATCGCGTCTCTGTCTTCGCTTACTCCGACATGATGAACTGCATGTTATCCATAGCGGATACTGTCCAAATTCTTACGTAACAGTTCATGAACGCAGCGTACCCCATATTCTTCTTTTATGTTACGCCACTGTCCCATACAATGTTCGGTTTGCTTGTTAAAAGTTCAATCTCCACAGCGGCTAAGTTTCACTTGCAGAAAATAAATTTTATTTATGAAAGTGTATACGTTTCCGAAACACCCTGTAGCTGTGTTCGTACTCGATATTTTATAATAATTCATGAAAAAGGAATTGTATTAATGCACGTGCCAATGTTCATAAGTGCATATACTTGTAACCGTTCGTTTGCCTAAAAGCGTTAATGTTGGTTTGACCCCATGGTCGCTTCCAATATTCCGTTATGAAATGCATAGTTTGATAAGTCGTAATGTCATTGGAATATCTAAGTTCATTTGAAGTTCACAATTGCAGTATATGATAACTATCTGCCTGCACAATTCGATTACAGAATACAAGTCCCACTTCATAAAGTTGTAACTGAAAGTCGAAATGAAGTTCAGCTTCTTTAATGTTGCCTGCGTATAAAAGTCAGAACTAGCACGCTCTGCTCTACTGCACTGTTCCAGAATGATCTACGCTTAAAGCCAGCCTCGCCATACCGCTTCGCTGTGCTGTTCTGCGTTACAAAATGCAGCTCGAAATAAAGTTCTCAAACTGGTTATTATAATGCTGTTCTAACCCCGGCTCTTCTCTTGCTTACACGGCCCGTACAGCTTGCCTCGTAACCGGTCCTCGTACCGCCTACCGTGCGTTGCTCGCCTTGACTCACTGACCTACTTTCCGCTCTCCGCTTGGTGAAGTAATACTGTCGCTTTCACTCCACGTAACAAGTGCTGTGCACCGCTCAACTTTGCCGTTCTCTCTGCGCATGTGTTCTACTCAGCCTCGCTGGCTGAACTCGACTGCTGTCTCTGGACTGCGTTGAGGAGCTCCTACCCCGTGCTGTCACGTGATGCTCCCCCACCTTCTGCGGTCAAGCGTCACAAGTATAATCTCGACCACCATCATCTCGGCTATTAAGTTATACAATAACTTAAGGGATTATCTGTCTTTCTTCAAGTTATCACCATATATATTTTGATTGTTATTTCTTCTCTTCTGAGATGATATAATACTATGTTCCACAAAGATCTTAATAAAACTTCATATTTCCTCCCATAATTCCATCTACTTGACTGGCAGTGCCATCTTTATCCTTGGCCTTCTACGTCATTTCCTAACATTCCTCTCGACTCGATTTGAGCGCTATCTTTACAACTTTTCCCATAAATCTCAACTACGGCTCAATGTCAGCTGGCGTAGCCGATAGCCTCAACTAGGTATCGGGTACAGTAGTAAGTTACTCTATTACTCTATTACTTGATTTCGTCATTATTCGAGATAGGTCTATATAGATTGACATCAATCTGAAAATTTAAGAAAAGTAGGCTCTTTAGTTCGTCACGGAACTACTTGTATTTTATTAAGATCAGAAAAGGAGATGGCAAATCATAGCACATGCTCTTTCTCTTCATTTATGAACCCCAGCAGTTCGTACAGAAGGCCATTTCAAGCCTAATAATGGAACATTGCACAGTTTATTTTTCACGGTGTGATAACGTCGTCCACAAAAATAGAATAACACTCATGTTTCTGCCATGGCCTCCTCATGCTATGACGTAGCTGTCCCCTCTACATAAAAAAAGTCCTCTCGGCACGCCGGAAGGCGGAGGTAGATTTCACCGGACAAACTTGGGGATAAGCGAAAATAGGCAGAATATGCAGGTTTTCGTAGAATGATCAGACCTCATTTATTGCGAGAAGATATTTTATAATTGGAGCTTAATTAACTTCGTCTTTCGTCATTTTATGCTTATTTTAAACATTTTATTGTCTTATGGGAACGGTAACCTTCTTGTAATTTGGGGTCCATTTTTATACTTGTGGTCACACTGTCCTTATGCAAGGTTTCGACACTGATGTGTGACCATGTAACGGTCTGTTACTTCTTCACGCAAAATTATATCTCCCGCAGAGATTTTGGTTGGTTGCTCAGTTTAGGGGCTGCGACAACGCGGTCATGTAACCCCGTGTACTTAGGGATGGCTGTATTAGTCTGTAATTCAGGTAAGGACTGCAGACGGTCAATTTCAAGCAGTAGTTCCTAATGTTGGTACCAGGTACTACCGTCAACGACACCTAGATGTGAACTTGGCTAATAGATGCCACCCCAACCAGCAACTCGCAACGAACGTTGGAACTTCCACTCCAAAGGAAAGGATACTGAGGGATTTTTAGCACTCTTAGAAAATCCGACGACTTCGGCCGGCTTTGAACTCGCGACCTTGGGCATAGACATTCAGCATGCTACCAGTTACGTCACCGAAGCCGCTTCACACTTAGATGAAAATCTGAATCTAATCTCGTGCAAGTGCGTTATCTTGGCAACGTCTGATGGCTCATCCCTCATCAATTTAGCAGTGTTGCCATGGCAACCTCTGATAGCTCTTGGCATTTTCTTATAATTCCGAAATCATTTTTCTCATCCTTTGGCGTAATGGTGGGTCATATCAAAAATTCTTTCAGACAAAAGTTTTAGGTAATTATTAGGGGAATATTGTCCATTTTGTACGGTTTTGATATTGTGCCTATTAAGAGAGATATGATTAATGTTTCCCGAAAAACCCACTTTTTCCCACCCCTTTGGTCAATGGTTGGTGCTATAAAAAAACTCTTCAAACATAAATTTTTGGGCTTTATCCGACACATAGTATGAACGTTGAACGGATTCGATATGTCACATATTAAGAGAGTTATAGCAATATTTTACTTTTTCGAAAAAAGCCCCCCATTTTCACCCCCCCCCCTCGACCGATTTAGCCCAGTAACGAACTCGACCGAAATTTTATAGGTATACATATTTGGTAAAAAATTCAAAGTGATTGGTGCAAAATTACGGCAGTTATCGTGTCCACAAGAAACTGATATATATATATAAACTTTTGAATTGACGGTGGTTTTGGGGTCTGGGGGATGTGAAACGCGAAGATATGTCGAAATTTTCCGGAAGTCGAAACATGGTACCCATTGCAATAGTTAGCTTTCTAATGAAATCTACCTCTGGTTGGTTCCTCAGTTTAGGGGCTGCGACAACGCGGTCATCTAACCCCTTGTACTTTGGGTGAGTGTAGAATCTGTCTGATAAACGGTGTGAATTGTAATGGCTGTATTTGTCTTAATTCAGGTAAGGACTGCAGACGGTCAATTTCAAGCAGTAGTTCCTAATGTTGGTACCAGGTACTACCGTCAACGACACATAGCTGTGAACTTGGCTACTAGATGCCACCCCAACCAGCAACTCGCAACGAACGTTGGAACTTCCCATCCAAAGGAAAGCATACTGAGGGATTTTAGCGCTCTTAGAAAATCCGACGACTTCGGCCGGCTTTGAAACCGCGACCTTGGGCATAGACATTCAGCATGCTACCAGTTACGTCACCGAAGCCACTTCCCAATTAGTCAGATGGAAATACTGAATCTGATCTCGTGCAAGTGCGTTGTCATGGCAACAATGATGGCTCATCCCTCATCAATTTAGTAGTGTTGCCATGGCAACCTCTGATAGCTCTTGGCATTTTCTTATAATTCCGAAATCATTATCCTCATCCCTTGGCGTAATGGTGGGTCAAATCAAAAATTCTTTCAGACAAAAGTTTTAGGCAATTATTAGGCAAATATTGTCCATTTTGTACGGTTTTGATATTGTGCCTATTAAGATAGATATGATTAATGTTTCCCGAAAAACCCACTTTTTCCACCCCTTTGCTCAATGGTTGGTGCTATCAAAAACCTTATTTGACATAAATGTTGGCACTTATCCGACACATATTATGAACTTTGAATGGATTCGATATTTCACGTATTAAGAGAGTTATAGCGAAATTTCACTTTTTCGAAAAAAGCCCCCCATTTTCACCCCCTTCGACCGATTTTGCCCATTAACGAACTCGACCGAGATTTTATAGGGATACATATTATGTAAAAAAATCAAAGTGATTGGTGCAAAATTACGGCAGTTATCGTGTCCACGAGAAACTGATATACATATATATACAGGGTGTATTTGATATGATGGAAGTCCGTTACACTGGTGATAGAAGAGACAATTCTAAGCTTCCTAGGTAAAAAATTTGTCACCTATCTTGAAATTGATAATTAATAATTAAAAAGTCAATGTTTATAGTTATTTCAGAAACTAATCAGGCAGAAAGTGGTGCGGCAGGCTGGGGAAAACGAGGCGGAGCCAGGAGAGACGACGCGCGAAGGGGAAGTTGTTACGTAATCGGAGCATTGACCTTACCGGTTGACTTGAGGGGTGGTAGGCTATCAGCTGTTATGAGGATGAGCTCTACCGTCTCGTAAGAAAATGTGCATTGCCGTTGTTCTTGTTGTTGTTGTTGTTGTTGACAACGCACGCAATGACTTGGGACGTTAGGACCGGTAGTATTTTGAAGCCTACTTTGTAAGTGTGGAAATCATTGATTGATGTTCATGTATAAAATAATTTCGATACTCAGTCCTGATGTATCATTGGCGTCCGTGTCGGACCTTCTGTTGACTAGTTTCTGAAAATACTAAAAACATTCACTTAATGAAATGCAGTGTGACAAAATTCCGACATCCCGTAGTCTGTTCAGAACTAGGCATTTAGGACGGAAGTAAAATACTTGATGTTTTGTTTGAGAGGCTTGGCGATGTTGGTCATTTAGCCCCATGTAGCTGGGTGTGGGTAGAATTTGTGTGATAACCTGTGTTTTGTGGTTTCTGTAGTAATGTGGGTATTTGTAATTCAGGTGAGGATTCGGAAGAATGCGCCGGCCCTGTGGTGTTGGGGCAGTGCAACTGCCTCTCACCTGGAGGCCCTGGGTTCGATTCCAAGCTCCATCAGGGATATTAGAAACTGACGTGAGGGCTGGAACGCAGTGCACTAAGCCTCGTGAGGGCAATTGAGTAGCTGTCTGACAGTGAGGCAGTGCCCGAGTCAGGAAAATCAAGATTAATGGCCGAGGGGACCCGATGCACTGACCACGCGTCACCATAATATCTGCAGGCCAAATGGCTGGACAGCAGTCGCTTGGTAGACCCAGGCCCATCATGGGCTGCACTGCTAGCGGTTAAGATTATTGAGAAGAAGGCGGCCGTGGCCTTAAGTTAGGCACAATCGCGTCATTTGCCTGGGGTAGAAGTGGGAACCCATGGAAAACTACTTCCAAGATTTAATAGACTACTAGTACGGTACCACATGTTCATATTGTGAATTGTCCCATCCCATCTCCAGCCCTCGGGTGGCCATTAACTGGAGAGGGGGAGGGTTGATTTATTGGTCCATCAACAATGTAAATACATATGAAAATGAAAATAAAATACAAATACATTGTTATAATACAGTTTTATAATAATAATAATAATAATAATAATAATAATAATAATAATAATAATAATAATAATAATAATAATAGTCTAATAATAATAATAATAATAGTCTAATAATAATAATAATAAGAGTCAGCATGTGTAGTTCTGGTGGTAGAGTGTTAACCTTCCCGAGGATGCGATCTACGTTCAGTCATGTAGTAAAGAATGGGATCTAATACGATCATCTCCATGGATTTCATGGCACATACAAGAAATCCTACGTACATTAAAGTCTGGCAACTCGACATACCAAAAATAACATAAAAGAAGTTAGTGTGTCTAAAAGCCTATTATTACTATTATTAGTATACATTACTATTATTATACATTGAAATATGTGAAGTGCCACGCGCGAAAGACGAATGCCTGGATGAAATCGTCCACAAAATTGCTGAGACTCTAGAAGTAGATCTAAACATGTTTGATGTAGAGGAAGTTTACAGGCCCCCACTGCAAAGAAAGAACAAAATCCCCCCAATAGTGGTAAAATTTAACTCCATATCCAAAAAGAATGAATTTTTACAGAAAAGAAAAGGACAAAATTTCCTCACTCATGGGAACACTAAATCTAGGTTTTTCATTAACGAAAGTCTAACGTCATTTTACAGGGAGCTACTATGGAAAACTAAAAATCAGGCCAGAGAAAATAACTGGAAATTCATTTGGGTTAAAAACGGCAAAATACTTGCGCGAAAAAACGACGAAACTGGTATATTGAGAATCTCCCGTGAGGAAGACATTAACAAAATTAGGTACCCCCCCCCCCCGCCAAAAAGAAAGAATTATTATTGAATTATTATATTAATTGATATTATGAACAGTTGGGATAGCAATATAAATGTTTCTGGAATACAAAATGAACTCACATTTCTCAATATACCCGATTTCGTCGAAAATGGTAATAAGACTAGAAATAATGCTGAAATCAATATCCTCTCTCTAAATATTCAATCTATATCAAAAAACTGGGATTATTTAACCATAACCTTAGGCAAGAAAATTAATGATCTGGATATTATTTGCTTAACAGAAATTAACATACTTGAATCTAATAATTACCTATTTACTTTGGATAATTTTAATGTTGTATTTTGTAATAGAACAAATCGTAAAGGAGGAGGCATAGCCATATATGTAAAGAACAACATGGCTATTAGAACACACAATTCATACATTTCCAATACTCATGAATCAATGGTAATAGAAATACTTCACATGAACAAAAAGATTGGATTAACATGCATTTACAGACCACCTAGCACTAACATAAATGACTTTCTTGATGAACTGGAGACACATATAACACAACACACTAGTAAGTACAGCGAATACGCCATTTTAGGAGATATCAACATTGATACTTTATCTAATGACATCAGTCTATCAGCTATCAAATATACAAATATTATGGCAACTCATGGTTTCCTACCACTTATCACTCAATGTACTCGTTATGATCCAAATTTAGACTCGAGAACATGTATTGATCACATAAACTATCGTAGCAGACTAGATCAATATACTTCTGCAGTCATACAATCAGATATCTCTGACCACTACATAACATATGCAGGTATTTGGCCAAAAAATGATAAGACACAATTACAAGATAATGAATCGTACATTACGCTAATGAACGATACTATAATACACACAAGCCTTAACAACACAGACTGGACAGATTGCCTTGAATTAAAAAATCCTAATGATATATATAACAATATAACAACCAAATTTAAGGAAATCTACCAAAATGCATCTTACATAACAACTCGTAAACACAGGAAAAGCAAACAATGGTTCACTTATGACCTAAAAATACAATGTAAGGAAAGAGACAGACTTTACAAAACAATGCTCAGAAACAAGGATAATATTACAATAAACAAGTAGTTCCGTGAAGAACTATACAGCCTATTTTCATATATCCTACTTATGTTAATTGCCTCTATCAACATACACAATTTCAGTTTGATTGCTATAATAGATTCGTAGATATTGAGAACCGACTAAATATTTCGGATGGTCGCCATGTTGGATTTTATATATGTAGGTCCTAGAGTTATGTACTGTTACATGCAGATTATTGTGTACGTGTAGCATTCAGACTTCAATCGCATAATTAGGACACAAGAAAAAACAAGGAGATTTAAAAATTTTCACAGCTGCCATCTTGAGGTTATGGAAACAATTGAAATAAATTAGATGCCAGTGAATTAACATTCGGATAAAGATTTACTGTACCAAGTTTCACTGGGCGCGGATGGTTAGATTGCGAGAAACGTCCATGTGAATATTTATAATTCGCGTCACCGCCATGTTGGATTTGTGATCACCAGGTTATTTAAAGTCCTATAGGTGAACTTAAGTTCATAGCCCCTATGAACATTAAAAAATGCAGTTTGATTGTTAAATAGATTCGTAGATATTCAGTATCGTCCAAATATTTCGGATGGTCGCCATGTTGGATTGTTAAATGCATAGGCCATAGAGTCATGTACCATTAAAGGAAAATTATTGCGTAGGTTAATTATTCAAACTTTCACTTCGATCGCATGACTACATCACAAGAAATAAAAACTTAATTTTAAAATTCGCACTGCCGCCATCTTGAGGTTATGTAAACAATTGAACTTAATTAGATACCAGTGGATTACAATGTGTATAAATATTTCCTGTACCAGGTTTCAGTGCGCTTGGAACATTAAATCGCGAGAAAGGTCTATTTAAAATGTTCAAATTCGCTTAGCCGCCATGTTCGTTTTGTAGTTAACCGGTTTTTGAAAATCTTATAGATGGAATTCCAGTAGTGCCCTTTATCTTCGTACAAAATTTTAGGGAGATACCGCTAATAGTTTCAGAGATATAGAATGCCGGTGAAATATTTCGCACATCCGCCATCTTGTGATTATGTAAACAATTGAACGAAGTTAGATGTTGGTGCATTACAATGTATATAAACACATACTGTACCAAGTTTCATTGCGTTTGGTTGGTCAAATCGCGAGAAACGTCTATTTAAAAGTTGCAAATTCGCTTGGCCGCCATGTTGGTTTTGTAGTTACCATGTTTTCAAAAGTCACATAAGTGAACTTATAGTAGTCCCCTCTATCACCATAGAAAATGTCAGGGTAATATCGGTAATAGTTTCGGAGATATTGAATGCTGGTGAAATATTTCGCACAGCCGCCATGTTGGATTGGTGAGTCGTAACAAAATTTGAAGGGCACGGTCGAGGTCGCTGGGAATAGTGCTATGAACTTTCCGAGTTTCATTGAAATCGCTCCTGCCGTTTAGATTTTATTAGGGGGGGACACACACACGAATCACACACACACACACACACACACACACACACACACGCACACACACACGGACAAAAGGTGATCTCATAAGCCTATTTTTTCAAAATTGAAAATAGGCTAAAAATGAATACAAAGCTTTCAGAAACAAATTAAATAAGCTAATAAACAAAACAAAACATCAATATTTTAAAAATAAGATAAATAGTTCCAAAAACGATAATAAAGGAATGTGGAAAGTCATTAATGATATAACAGGTCGGAAAACACAAACTGTCAATGAAGTCATAAACAAACATTTAATATTGCATTATACTAACGAAGTGATAGTCAATAAATTCATCAATACCTTTAGTGAAAAAATAAACAGCCTAGCTCATTACTGTAGTATCAACATATGGCAATCAAATAGAAACACATTAATGAATTCCTTTACATTACTTGAAACTGATGAATATGAAATAGAAAACATAATTAAGGAATTAAAAACAGACAAATCGCCTGGGGTAGACAATATACGCTTGAAAGAGATAAAGGCAACATCCAAAAAAACTATACCAATCATAACACATCTCATAAACAAGATATTCGAATCAGGCATAATACCAAAATATCTGAAATACACAATTATTAAACCAATATATAAGAATGGCGATCACTTAGACTTTGGCAACTACAGACCAATATGCATTTTATCAATCCTCCACAAAATAATGGAAAAATGCTTGGATAAGAGAATGAAGAATTTCCTAAATAAATATGATATTTTAAAGGGACACCTATACGGTTTTAGGAAGGGGAAAAGTAATGAACTACTCCTGGCTGAATTTGCCAATGTAATAAATAATGCCTTAAATAAGAACAATCACATAATGGTACTTTTTCTTGACTTTTCTAAAGCATTTGACACAATAAATCACAATAAACTACTTGCTAAATTACACGATATTGGAATAAGAGGCACGACTTATAAACTATTTGAAAGCTATCTGAAAAACAGGGAAATGGCAGTTATGGTCAATAACACTATCAGTGACGCAGTAGAAGGAACACAAGGTATCCCTCAAGGCAGCATTATTTCACCTACACTATATAACCTGTTCGTAAACGACATGAATGAAGCCATTAAACACAGTAAAATATTTATTTATGCTGATGACACCACTATATATACCATACATAAAGACTCTAAAACAGCTTTTGAGAGACTTCAAGAAGACTTCAATAACATTACAAGATGGTGTCATGACAATAATTTGTATATAAATACAACCAAATCCAAAATAATGCACATCAGAGTTGATCACTTCACACAAGAAAAATACAAACTAACGCACCACAGCTTATCATGCATACACCAAAACATCCTGGCAGGTTGCAAATGTAACACCTTCATAAATAGTACTTCGACACAAAAATACCTAGGAATTACCCTTGATGAACATTTTAAAATGAACACACACACAGTAAACATAATAAAAAACCTAAGAGCAAATCTCTACATCTTCTACAATCTCCGATTTTATGTAGATAGGAAAACTTACAAAACAATTTACAGTGCTCTGATTGAAAGCAAATTAAGATATGCTATAGCAGCTTGGGGAAATCAAAACACAACTTTAATTAATAATCTTCAAGATAGCCAAAACAGGTTCTTTAAATATTTCACTGATATCCCTTATTTTAATATTAAAGAGTTGTTTCAAATTACTGTACTGAATCTCTACTACAATGATCCAAGATTCAGGCATAAGGTCTCTCACAACATACAAACAAGAGCCATAACAAGTACTAAACATGTTAAACCTTTATGTATAAATAGCTATGGTTTCAAGAGACTAAATTATATTATACCATCACTACTTAATGAACTACCACCTGGACTGACAAACATTAACAGCAAACAACTAGCTATAAGTCGCATTAAAAAATATTACTTAACCAAACATTAACTCATAACATAAATGCATTAATATAACTACCATAGTGTAATTTTTTGTATCTTTAATTATTTACATTAATATTTTATCATTAACATTACAAAAAAAAAATGCATGCACTCTTGTACTGAAATATAATCTATATATATGTTGTAAATAATAATTAATATGTCTCACAGATAATCTGTACTGTCATCAGATTCGTGAGACATATCACAATAATGTAACATAAATAGTATTTAATAAATAAATTAAATTAAATTAAATTAAATTAAAATTAAATTATTAATATGTTTATTAGAGTTGTTGCACTATCTTCACACAAAGATAGACCAACAGTTCCTTAAATTAATTTACCAAATCTTTAGGATTTCTATTTTCTATGCATAGTCCATGAAGCTGGCAAAATCCTAGACAGATCCACCATCACTACTGTAGTCATGTAGCCACTCCCCATGAAGGTGTGAATCAGCTGTTCATAGGCTCGGTTTGTGTATTTCAATGTCATTGGCAGACAAGGCGAGGAGGTCACTCAACTGCAGACTCTGGTCAACAATCTCAGCGTAGGAGGGGAGGGTGACGGGGAGAAGTCAGCTCTGCTGCTGAGGGGAACGAAGTGAAAGCCCGTTTCCAAGACATTGACCGACTATTTTTGTGATTTAATTCCACCTACACTAATTAAGATCCGACTTAATTTCATGAAGATATTTGCTTAGAATACCATCTTCTATCACCAGTGTCAAGGACTTCCATCATATCAAATACACCCTGTATATACACATATATATACATACATAAATTATATATAAACTTTTGAACTGACGGTGGTTTTAGGGTCTGGGGGATGTGAAACGCGAAGATATGTCGAAATTTTCCGGAAGTCGAAACATGGAGCCCATTGCAATAGTTAGCTTTCTAATGAAATCTACCTAATAATAGTTGAGAGGGAAATAATAACTTGCATTCGACCACGGGCACCCTGAATACCCCACTATGACACTAGTCACGCATATACATTTATAATAGGAGGCCATTTAAGTTGGTAGCAGTCACTCTAGCATTGGCGTCGCACGTAAGTCACTCTGTCTTCATGTAGTACGTATTGAAGCTGCCAACCCATGGACTAGCAAAGCGATCTCATTCGTCCGCGCGCATTAAAAGCGACATAATATGGTCCGACCCAACCACGTGCGGCGACGTCACTGGTAGCTAGGCTCGAGACTTGTGAATCCCAGTGTGGTCGTGTGAAAGCAGCACATAGGATCGGGCCGCTGTTCAGGTCCCTGTGCAGGCCCTCGAATAATACCTCAGAACGAAACTATATTTTCAATAAACGGCGTCCGTGCGAAAAGTGCTTGCTATACACAGAAAATAAAGAACGCCTAATTTATTTATTTTTAATTTTTTTTTCGTAGTCAGTTTATCCTCCAGTTGGGCTTTTCTCACGGACTCAACGAGGGATACCACATATACCGCCTCTATGGGCAGTGTCCAGGAGCTCGATATCCAATGGGGGATACAACTGGGGAGGTGGGACTAACGCGTCGCCTGGGCGGCCTCAAATGCAAAACAAACTGTGGGCCTCATGAGGGACGGGACAGGATGGGAAGTATGGGAGAGAAGGAGGCGGCCGTGTCCTGACGGTAGCTACCATCCCGGCATTAGCCCGAAGACGAAGTGGGAAACCACGGAAAACCACTTCGAATATGGCTGAGGTGGGAATCAAACACCCTCTACACGTTTGGACCACCCGAGGCTGAGTAGACCCCATTCCAAACATACCGCTTTTCAAATTTCTTAGCAGACCCAGGAATCGGACCTTGGGCCTCTGGGGTGGCAGTTAAGCATGCTGCCCACTACACAACGGAGACGACCCAATATAAAATTATATTTATTATTATTATTATTTATTGTGGAGTGAAAATATCATTGTGCTATCAAATTGTATTATTTTACACGAATGGGATGAATCTTAATGGTTTCCGACTCAGCATTGATAAGGCTTATTTCGTTGTTATTCGTACCAACTACATTATCATTATAATTATTAGACTATTATTATTATTATTAATATTATTATTATTAGTCGCCTACGTAGCGTAGCGGTCGGCATCGTTAGCTGCCGCCCTGGAGGTCCTGGGTTCGATTCCCGGCTCTGGCACGAAATTTGAAAAGTGGTATGAGGACTGGAATGACTAAGAAGAAAAAAAGAAAGGAAATGATTATTATTATTATTATTTTCTTTTCTTTCTTAGTCGTTTACCCTCCAGGTTGGTGGAACCCACGGACTCAGCGAGGGAACTCACCACTACCGCCTCTACGGGCAGTGTCCTAGAGCTGGGAACATCTAATCGGAGTGGATACAACTGGTGAGGTGAGATTGGCACCTCGCCCAGGCAGCCTCACCTGCATAGCGAAAAGGGTCCTCGTGACGGAGGGTAATGGATGGCCAGGATGGATAGGCAAGGAAGAGGGAAGGAGGCAGCCGTGGACTTTAAGAAGGTACCATCCTGGCATTTGCCCGAAGACGAAGTGGGAAAACACGGAAAACCACTTCGAAGATGGCTGAGGTGGGAATTGAACCCCCTATACTCATTTGGAACACCCGAGGCTGAGTAGACCCCATTCCACTCCTCATGCGACTTTTCAAATTTCGTGGTAGAGCCGGGAATCGAACCCAGGACTTCCGGGGCGGCAGCTAACCATGCTGACCGCTGCACTACGGTGGCGACAATATAAATTATAATTATTATCATTAGTCGCCCCCTTAGCGTAGCGGTCAGCATGGTTAGCTGCCACCCTGGAAATCCTGGGGTCGATTCCCGTCTCTGCCACGAAAATTTTAAATCTGGTATGTGGACTGGAACGGGGTCCACTGAACCTTGGGTGTTCCAAATGCGTAGAGGGGGTTCGATTCCCTCCTCAGCCAACCTTGAAGTGGTTTTCCGTGGTTTTCCACTTCGCCTTCGGTCAAATTCCTGGATGGTACCTTTTTCAAGGCCACGGCTGCCTCCTTCCCTCTTCCTTGCCTATCCATCCTGACCATCCCTTACCTTCCCTCATGAGGCCCCTGTTCGCTTTTCACGTGCGGCGGTCTGGGCGAGGTGCCAATCACACCTCACCAGTTGTATTCACTCCGATTATATGTTCCCAGCTCTAGGACACTGCCCGTAGAGGCGGTAGTGCTGAGTTCCCTCGCTGAGTCCGTTGGTTCCACCAACCTGGAGGGTAAACGGCTAAGAAAAGAAAAGCAGAAAAGAAGAATTATTTATTGTGGAGTGAAAATATCATTGTGCTATCAAATTGTATTATTTTACACGAATAGGATAAATATTAATGGTTTCCGACTCAGAGAATAGACAGCAGAATGTCGGATGAATTCAATAAAATAATTTAAAAAGAAATAAAATTTTGGACATTACGGTGTCTTGAACCCAGGACCTATCCGTTACGAAGCTATGGCCTTAACCCTCCTACACTTTTCTAGTACACTGACCAGCTCACAGGTAGCTTACGTAACTGAATCCGAATGCAATGTTTGAAGGTCGAATGATTTCAGTTCAATCTACAAGACCGGCAGGAATGCATTCATCAGTGCCTGGCATGTTTTCAACTTACAGTGACGTATTTTAATGACTGATTTGTATTCTAATAATGCCCATCAACAGCAGATACCACCCTCAATTGACAACCGTCCACCATCTTTGATTGCTTGGAGCTCGCCCTGCTGAGCCAATCAAACAGGCGGTATACATGCGAGAAACGTTCCTCAAGCCTGTACCAAAACTGCGGCTACATCCAACCTTTACGTTACAGCCTGTACCGTTTCTTCTCTGAGGGTCAATGCTGGCGGTACAAAGTTACAACCTCTACACTCTCTTGTAGCGTTACCCAAAATCCAGCATTGATAAGGCTCATTTCGTTGTTTTTCGTACCGACAACATTATCATCATTATTATTATTATTATTATTATTATTATTATTATTATTATTATTATTATTATTATTATTGTCTTAGGTGTGTGTGGAATCAGTGTGTTAACCAGTGACATTGTGTTGGCTGTGGTAATTTGCGTATTTGTAATTGTGGCTAGGTTTGGGAAGGAAATGATCGTGGCCTTCACTTAGGTACCATCCGGGCATTTGCCTGGCTTTGAAGTAGGGAATCACGCCATTCCACCTCCAGAATAGCTAGGTAGGAATCTAAACTATCTCTTCCAAACTATCCTCACGTGGCTTAGTCTATTGGTTAGCGCCGATGACCTCGTAGTTCCTCCCCTTTCAACCCAATAACTAAATAACTAACTAATTAACTAACTAACTAGGCTTAGTGTACAGTTTCTAGCGCTGAGGCTAGAAATATCTTTGCAGGAAGAGATTTGGATCGAACCCCGATCCTTTAAAGGAGGAGTCACATTGTACACTCATCTTATGGAAGGTGGATTTGTGTAATTTTATTTCTGAAATATTTCCGGATTCCAAAAATCGTGAAAGACACGCGTCCACTTCCAAACTGAGCTTACACAAGTGCTTTGATTCCTTGTTGTGCATTATTTTCTTTCTCTCAACTATCTTGGACATTTTGAGTTACGTAACAGTCTTCAATATAATATCCAAATTGTATCGTATTAAAAATCTGACACACTTGAGTGATGAATTACAATAGGTGTAATATAAAATTATTTGTTTCGTTTATTCCTTTTCTTTTTCTACCCTCCAGGTAGGCTTTTCCCACGGACTCAGTGAATGATCCCGCCTTTACTGCCTCTACGGGCATTGTCCTGGATCTTGACATGCAATAATGGGATACAACTGGGGAGGGAGGCTGGACTAGCGCCTCGCCCAGGTGGCCTCACCTGCAAAGCGAATAGTGGGCCACATGAGGGACGGGACAGGATGGGAAGAATGGGAGGGTTAAACATGGAACGGAGAAGGAGGCGGCCGTGGCCTGACGTTAGATACCTTGCCGACATTAGCCCGAAGACGAAGTGGGAAACCGCGGAAAACCACTTCGGGGATGGCTGAGGTGGGAATCAAACAACCTCGAATCATTTGGACCACCCGAGGCTGAGTAGACCCCGTTCCAATCATACCGCTTTTCAAATTACGTAGCAGACCCAGGAATCGGACCTTGGGCCTCTGGGGTGGCAGCTAAGCATGCTGCCCACTACACAACGGAGATGACCCAACATAAAATTATAATTATTATTATTTATTGTGAAGTCGCCTCCATCGCGTAGCGGTCAGCATGGTTAGCTGCCGCCCTGGAGGTCCTGGGTTCGATTCTCGGCTCTGCCACGAAATATGAATTGTGGTATGAGGACTGGAATGGGGTCTACTCAGCCTCGGGTGTTCCAAATGAGTAGAGGGGGTTTGATTCTCACCTCAGCCATCCTTGAAGTGGTTTTCCGTTGTTTACCACTTCGTCTTCGGGCAAATGCCTAAATGGTACCTTCTTCAAGGCCACGGCCGCCTCTTTCCCTCTTCCTTGCCTATCCATCCTGACCATCCTTACCTTCCCTCATGAGGCCCCTGTTCGCTTTGCAGGTGCGGCCGCCTGGGCGAGGTGCCAATCACATCTCACCAGTTGTATCCATTCCGATTAGATGTTCCCAGCTCTAGGACACTGCCCGTAGAGGCGGTAGTGGTGAGTTCCCTCGCTGAGTCCGTTGGTTCCACCAACCTGGAGGGTAAACGACTAAGAAAAGAAAAGAAGTAAAGGAGAATGATTAATTGTGGAGTGAAAATATCATAGTGCTATCAAATTGTATTATTTTACACGAATAGGATAAATATTAATGGTTTCCGACCCAGAGAATAGACAGCACAAAGTCGGATGGACACAATAAAATAATTTTAAAAGAAATAAAATATTGGTCACTAGGGTGTCTCGAACCCAGGACCTATCCGTTACGAAGCTACAGCCTTACCCCTCAGACACTTTTCCAGTATATCGTCTAGATCACAGGTAGCTTACGTAACTGAATCCGAATGCAATGTTTGAAGGTCGAATGATTTCAGTTCAATCTTCAAGACCGCCAGGAATGCATTCATCAGTGCCTGGCATGTTTTCAACTTACAGTTACGTATCTTAATGACTGATTTGCATTCTAATAATGCTCATCAACAGCAGATACCACCCTCAATTGACAACCGTCCACCATGTTTGATTCCTTGCACCTAGCCCTGCTGAGCCAATCGAAAGAGCCGGTATACATGTCAGTAACGTTACCAAGCCCTGTACCGAAACTGCGGCTACATCCAACCTGAACGTTACAGCCTGTACCGTTTCTTCTCTGAGGGTCAATGCTGGCGGTATAAAGCTACAACCTCTACCATATCTTGTAGCGTTACGCAAAATCCATAATTGATAACGCTCATTTCGTTGTTATACGTACCGACAACATTATTATTATTATTATTATTATTATTATTATTATTATTGTTATTATTAATGTTATTATTATCTTAGGTGTGTGTGGAATCAGTGTGTTAACCAGTGGCATTGTGTTGGCTGTGGTAATGTGCGTATTTGTAATTGTGACTAGGTTTGGGAAGGAAATGATCGTGGCCTTCACTTAGGTACCATCCGGGCATTTGCCTGGCTTTGAAGTAGCAACCACGCCATTCCACCTCCAGCATAGCTAGGTAGGAATCTAACCTATCTCTTCCAAACTCTCCTCACGTGGCTTAGTGTTGTGTTTAGCGCCGATGACCTCGTAGTTCCACCCCTTTCAACCCCAATAACCTACTAACTAACTAATTAACTAACTGACTAGGCTTGTTGTACAGTTTCTAGCGCTGAGGCTAGAAATATCTTTGCAGGAAGAGATGGGGATCGAACCCCGGTCCTTTAAAAGAGGAGTCACATTGTATACTCATCTAATAGATGGTGGCTTTGGGTAATTTTATTTCTGAAATATTTCCGAATTCCACAATTCGTGAAAGACACACGTCCACTTCCGAACTGAGCTTACACTGAGCGTAGCGGTCAGCATGGTTAGCTATCGCCCCGGAGGTCCTGGGTTCGATAACCGGCTCTGCCACGAAATTTGAAAAGTGGTTCGAGGACTGGAACGGGGTCTACTCAGCCTCGGGTGGCCCAAATGAGTAGAGAGGTTCGATTCCCACCTCACCCATTCTCGTAGTGGTTTTCCGTGGTTTACCACTTCGTCTTCGGTCAAATGCCGGGATGGTACTGCCCCCGTAATTGAATTATATAGAGACCACGGTGGCTATTTTGGAAATTATAGCGAAAGTTATGGCTGTCATAGTTATGACGTGGGTAGTCATGACGTAAGCACGGATGACGCAGACGTTATGCCAGCAGGCTACTTGAGCTGAGATTCTCAGTGACGTCAGCATTTATTCGAGAAGGATCCGAGATGTACGACGCAGTCGCAGGAAACGTGGAATTCTGCCGAGGAAGAAATTATGCTATTGGAGGGGAGGCTCAAACCAATGAACGATAGTCTGAAGGAAGACGGAGATTGCTGAAACTATGGTATTTTTATTACTTTTTGGAATGCAGAATTGTGGAAATCCATTTGCAGTAGAGGCATTGTTCTGGAATTTTGGTGAAATTTATTTTCAGTTTTTGAATTATGAAAATCCGTTATGTATTGACGAAGTTGGAACTTCTAGCGATGACGCAGTAACACGCGATGGAAGGGATAGATACGCCCCTCATGAAGTTCATAAAAGGCCTTGCGCAGAAGAGAGGAGCCTCATTCTCTCAGATTATAAATCAATCGTCAGATTTCAAATAGTCATTTCAGTGAAACGTCGAGTGAGTTTAGTAGTGAAAAAGTCGTCTTTGTAACACGTGGCGAAGCCACTGCATTAAACGAGAGTTGAACATACAAGCAGTGCAGGTTTACTGTGAAGTAAATCTAGGTGAAGTTGAAACGACACTTATAACGCTTCTACAAGATTAGCTGTGAACAGTTAGCGGTCGCCTATAAGCTAATTCTCTTGTGCATTGCTACAGTAAGGACTGTAGAAAAGTTGAACAATTTCGAGGAAGTATTTTGGAAGTTATTGACAATATTAGACGACTGACAAAAGTGATTTTCTCGCCACAGGAGAAACACTTTGTATAGCCAGACTCTACGCTACGGCTGACAGGGCTAGTGGAATAGAAAGACTTCAGATTGCTTTTGTTACACAACACTACAGTATAATGGAGCAATTTAATACGGCAGTTTGTTCTTCTAATTCTACAACCGAAGAGCAAATGGAAGGCTAAAGGACTTAATGCAATTGGGACATATTTCAACGGAGTAAGATAGCAGCATGGAACTTCGCTAATTGCTATTCCATACAAGCGAACATGTGGTAAATAACCATCTACACCCATGTTTCGTGATTAAAGGCTGAATACTATCAAACAGCAATGGAAATGATTTCATACTTTCTGAATATGAATATTTCTTCGGAAATTTATACAAAAACTTCATGGCGATTTTCAACTGGAACTTCAGGGATTTTTCAAGAGAGGTCAGGGTTGTCCCGACTCACAAAGAAGATTATTGCCGGAAGGATGTCGTTCGTCTTCGTGAAGCAGTTCGATTCTCCGATGGTGCTGTTTCTGGTTTCGAGGATGGAGCTCAGCTTTAACTTGGTGAAATGGATCCATCAACAGTCTTCTTTGGGGAATTTTCCTCTGGAACGTCAATCGGCAGATAAGGTAGTCGTGAACGTTTATTGTATTTGAGTTTCTTAGCAATATTTGAGCAACCATTTTTCCCATATTTTTGTCCTCATGTATTTTTGCCCGATATTCTTGTTTGAGATTCCTATTCTCAGTACACCTTGATGAGTTATACCTTTTTCGACGTTTTATTAAGACATTGTTATGTCATGGGCATAGTTAAATGATTTTGAATCAGTTGAGACTGATATTTAGATTTTTCAGTAATTTGCTTATTTTTGTAGTCACGATTTGACTGTAAGTTAATGATTTTTATGGCAGATTTAAATTCAGACAGCGTGTCACTTTATTAAAGTAATTCTACCCCAGTTTAATTACTTTGGCCAATTTTCTGTCATCATCAAGAAGGAAGAACATTTAAATGATTTTAGAGCGTTAAAATCCAGTACGTTGTCGACGATCTTGGAAATACTAGTCGTTATTTGAATTGATTGCAACACAGACATTTATCGTCAGTCATGAACGACCATTGCATCTTATGCAATTTTGTGAAAGATGAACATTAATTATGAATTATTGAATGCATTAAATTCGTGAAACTTGTGTTAGGTTTTTTCTCATATAGAGATTTATATAATGATGTTTGCATTCCCCAGTCTAATTGGATTCTATTCGACTATTTTGCAGTTAGTCGCACTTTGTTTGATGATAGTATTTTTATACTACAATTCTTTGAAGATGTTAATCTTAAAGTTTGATAGACCAGACAGGCGTATATAAGCGTATTCACTATTAAATTTGTTTGTGATTGGCAAGTTTTTATTTCATTTCGATTCATGAATGAAATCCACGAAGTTTAAATGACAACAGTTTTGAAACAATTATTGATATAAGAATTTTTAAGTGGAACTATGAATGTAGGCTATAATCGATAGTGCAGCGGACATGTTGAAAGTCGCTGATGTATAATGCCCTTAAATAAATGAAGGAGATTCCCACAGTAATTAATAATGATAAAGATTGTATTAGGGGAGTTTTTTGTAAATGCTGTGGAAGATTTTGATGCCGTATATTTTAATATATGATGAATTTTGGGCTATTTTGAATGCAGTTTGGGCATTATTTTGTAAGCGAAGTATTTTCCGCTAGAGTGTATGGTCATAGTTCGTTGAAAATTAATCAAGTGAATTTAATGTTATAATTAACAAGAGTTGTGAAAGAATTTGAGATAAGATTTTGAATGAAGATTACCGTCACAAATAATTAAAATTATTACAACCTTTATTAAACCAGATTGTGACATTTACATGTATAACTAACCTTCATTGGTCGATTATATTAAACACGATTATGAATTTACCAACCGGATAAAACATGTGGTTCAATGTATTTCTTAAATTAATAATTTAAATAATTTAAATGTTGATATTGTAAATAATAAATGTAAATATCTTTGACAATAATGTGGAACGAAAGTAATGTTAAAGGCGTGTTTAAAAATTTAGTAATTATCTTCGACAATATTATAAACAATTTCTAATTGTTATAAATAATTTATGTGATTTTGTTATAAACATTTAAGAGTGTGTTTTATACTCTAAACTATGCTGATTCAACATTTGGATGATAACTTAACAAGTTTAAGGATAGTTAAAATAATCCAGTGGGATGTGAGTTAAGCATTTGAAAGATTTGCGTCAATATGTATGAGTTGTCTTGTAGACATTTAAAGCTTTAAAAGGAGCTGTATTCTTACGCAAGTGTGGGGAGACGAGTGAGCCCCATTTGACAGGTATGCGCCAGGTTGAGGAGTAGACCAGCTGGCTCGACATCTGGTTACAAGCAGGCGAGGTCGATACTCCGGCCTTGTGCCTATTAATACTAGTGCAATGTTTATTAAAAGAAACCAAATGCTCTATATATGTCGTACCCTGACTTCCTCATCCAATCCAAATGTGTTTTAAAATGTTACGTTATTTTTAGCTCATGGGAGCTAACATATTGTTTGATAATTTGCAAGTCCTTTAGGAGGACGTAGTCAGATTGACATAGGCTACTGATAGCCACGTTTATTTTGTTGAGTTGTGAAAATCATACTCTTTATTTGAAAATAAAGCTCTTGTACAGTTCAAAGTTCTCGTCTTCGGTCTGGTTCATTTTTAAATGTCATGGTGAAGGTTATTGTGAGAGCATACTTTAAGGATCCTGTTGTCAACCCAATCCCCGAGATATTTATAAGAGGTAAGTAAAAGTAAGTATGAAACCCCGTCTATTTTGGTGTGTTCCACAATAATTTTTCTTGGTTACTTCTGTGTTCAAACCTCGGTAGTATCTGTCAGTGCCATTTTCATTGATGTAGCTGAGCTGGTGCGATTGATTGTTGGCAATCCGATTGAGGGGGCGGATATCTGACAGCCTACTATCCGGGTAAACGGGGACAGAAGGATTGGCGCACCTAAAACGTTGGGGCTCGATTCAACATAACTGGATCACCAGGTTGAACGCCAGTAGGATTGGCAAACCTAAAACGTGTGGTTCGATTAGACTCAAATAAAGAGGTTGATTCTTTGTTAGACGTCTTAGCCAATTGTAGAAGTTAAGAGTGTGATTATATAGGAATTAAATGTTGCATTGTATTAGGAAAATTACACTCAGAAAAGATCAGATCTTATACAACTTGAGAAAGGTTAAATGGGCTGGAAACTTAGAAAAATCGCTTATGATCTGGAATGTTATTTTATTTGACCGGCTTATGACATTTTAGTCATATTAAAAATTAAATTAAATTATTTGGATTGTAAATGTAAAATTATTTGTGATAGGATATTTTAAAATGGGCCAGGGAAGTTTGAACATGTGCTTGAGTTTGTTTCAACATGAAGTGTCTTCGAAAGTTAATTATAAGGTAGTTATAAGTTAGATTTAAGACAGAAAATTGATCAAATTTATATATGGTGAAAAGTGTTGCTCAAATGTTGTTATTTTGCTCTTTTGATGTATGTCCCTACAGCAGTCTAATTTTTGAATAATATTGTAATGGCAGATGCAAGTTTGAAGATGATGTTAGCGGAGATGTCTGCTAACATGAATAGTAATATAAAGCAGATGATGGAGGAGAATGCTAGTAATTTGTCTGCTAATTTGAATGCAAGAATGGAGGAGAATGCTAGTAATTTGAAAGCTAGCATGGATGAAAGTTTGAAAGCTATTCAGACTAGTTCTGCTAACTTAGAGGATAATATGTCGCGTTTACAGATTAATACCCAAGGAATTGAGAATACTGTAACTGACATCCGCTCAGACGTGTCCAATGTTAAAATAGATGTTGCTAATGTGCATAAAGATCTTACAATGTTGAATTTAGATGTTGCTAATGTCCGTAGTGATATTTCTTGTGCTAGGGCTGAGGTAGTTGTTGTCAAAAATGATGTTGCGACTGTCCAAGACAAGGTTGAGGAAGTCCAAAGAGGAATCCAAAATGTTAGAACTGATGTGTCCAATGTTCAGGTTGATATTAATAACATTCATTCGGATGTAAACGAGATGCAAAGTGACATAAATAAAATTCAAGTAGAGGTAAACACAGTTTTCGTAGATGTCGCTAAAGTCCAAACTGATGTAAATAAAGTCAGGGAAGAGATAGAAAATTCGAAAACTCTTTGTACACGTAATATAAGTGCATTAACGACTAGGCTAGTTGATGAGTCAGTTAGAACGACAGCGTCTTTAGAAGGTTTAAAGTTTGATGTAGAGGTCATGAGAACCCAAGTATTAGACCATAATAAAGTATTGAAAGAGGATATTGAATTAGACATAGCAGAAATGTTAACGGAAAATGTAGCAATATGGAAAGAAGAGTGGAATAGGTCAAGTGGGGAACATGTAACCCAAATTCAGGATCGTATTGAAAGGAAACTTGCCAGTACTCAAATTGATATTAACAATGAAGTAGTACAGATTAGGAAAGATTTAAGCGTCAGGATGGATTCGCTATCCGAAAGACAAGTTGAAGATAGGACAAAATTAGATCAGGATGTGCAAACATTAAAATCTGCATTAGAGGAACAGATTCATAAAGTTGTCTCTGATGTGAATGAAACGACGAGTAAACTGCAGAATTTGAAGTTAGGAGAGGCTAATTTAATGGAGACCTACAAAGAAGAGTTAATCAAGAAAGTCTTAACGGAAATCACTGACAAGGATACAGTAGGCTTGGCTTGCGAAACCAGTAGGAATTATGCCAGAAGATATAACCTAGATCCAGAAGAGAGAGACGTGACTCCTAAAGAACGTATATCCAGATTCAGGGAGGAAGATGACGAGAGGAATATGGAACCTGAGTGGAACTATAGAGATAGTGGGAAAAACTACCCGGATTCATATCCGAGGAACGTAACGGTCATCAGGAATTTTGAAGATAAACCGCAAAAATTCAGTAACACGGATAGTTTGACAGCTATCGAATATGTAAGGAACCTCAAAGATTATTTCATCGAAGCTCACATTCCCAGAGAGAGAGAGATGAAGATAGTGGAGAGATATTTGATTGGAGGACCCCTCGAATGGTTTCGCGCATTTAGATACACATTCAGTAACTTTGACGAGTTTGCAGAGGCATTAATCAAACGATTTTGGTCCATAGAAGCGCAGAATTCGTTAAGAGCGGAGGTGTATTCAAGAAAATACTCCGGTACTCTTCCAACGCGGTACGCTGATTTCTTTACGAGTCAATTATCCCGCTTGAGATTCTTACAACCCCCATTGTCCACGGAGCAACTTATTGATGCGATTTCTCGTATGCTGCCAGTTGAGGTGAGAAGACTAATAATTTCGTCCAACATCAGGGATTTAACCAGCATGGATGAATTACTGAGGAGGTTAGACTACACAAGTCCAATGCCTAACGTGGTACAGAAAGGTCAAAGGCATGACTTTAAAGAAATAAATACTGTATATATGGACCAAGTCCAACAAACTGACAAGCCAGATGAGGAGAAAACTGACAATGTAGGTCCTCACAGGAATAATCAGTTTCGAAATAACAGATCGCAAGGTTACCGACCGTATCAACAGAGAAGAGGCTGGAACTATAACCGAGGAAATTACAATGGAAGAGGCAGATATTACAACAATAATGGTTATAACAGGAATTATAATAGGAATAACCAGAGCCAAAACAGAAATCAGAATCCTCAAGGTCAGGTTATGACACCCGATCAGTATCAGGAAAGAGAGAAGGAAAGCCAGCAATACCTAAAAGAATTACGGGAAAAAGAAGCAGACAACCAAAAGAAAAGGCAGGATGTTGTAATCGATCCTGGGCCTTCTACGAGCCAACAGAATTTTGAGGTCGGTAACACAAAAAAAACGCCGATTTCTCAACGTCAGTGAGAACCTGTAAATACATTGCCACACCACACCTGATTACGATTAATGAGATATATGAAGTGACTGATGAAGATTTGCTAGAAGAGAGGGGTATCGTCAAAGAGGAAAGACCATGTGCCTTACCCATTATTTCTGTACGGATAGATGGCCAACAGTATAAAGCCCTGATGGATACTGGTGCAATTATCTCCATCATTTCAGAGGAATGTTATCAAAGTCTGCTAAGAGGAGAGAACATGACAGTTCTATCTGTTTCTACCGTCAAAGTGAGAGGGATATTCCAAGATAAGGCAGTGAAGTGCAAGATTCAAGTGTTATTGAACTTTGAGATCAATGGAAGGAATTATGAACAGATCTTCATTGTAGTGAGCAAGATCAATTTTGATATGGTGCTTGGAATCGATTTTATATCGAAGGTCGGAGCTATTATTGACATGAAGAACAGAAGTATTAGCTTTAATGATGGGTACATAATCACAGAAGAGATAGAAAAATAGGACGTGAAAAACAGTCTGGAAATAGACCTTAGGGAAGAAATTTTGAATACCATAGTTAATGAAGTGGAAAATTTAGCAGAAATACCCAGTAGAAAAACTGAAGGATTTGAAGAAATTCAGGGGGAATTTGAGGATCTGATAAAGGAATTCCAAGATATTTTCGATGAAAAGCCTGGATTGATTAAGGATTATAAATACAAGATAAGGCTGACAGATGAAACCCCTTACCAGAAGAGAATATACCCCATTCCTGAGAAATACTATCAAGAAGTACGAGGGTTAATCAGAAAAATGGAGGTAGACGGGATTATTAAAAAACAGGCGTCGTCTTATATAAACCCCATCACAGTAGTGAAGAAAAGTAATGGTCAGATACGTCTTTGTCTCGATGCCAGAACCATCAACTTGAAGATTCTTCCAGAAAATGACCGACCACCCAAGATTAGAGATCTGCTTCGAAAATTCAAAGGGAGAGCATGTTTCAGCGTTCTTGACTTGACGTCTTCATTTTATCAAGTTCAGCTAGAAGAAGATAGTATGCAGTACACTGGATTCCTATTTGACCAGACGTCATGGGTCTTTGTCCGAATGCCTTTTGGTATGGTTAACAGTGGACCAGCACTTATTCGAGCACTTGATAGTAAGCTCACTGACGAAGTGAAAGAAAATGTAATCTGCTACATCGACGATTTAATCGTATCTTCACCCAGCGCCGCAGAACATTTAGTGCACTTGAGAAAGTTGTTCGAGAATTTACGGGAGGCCAATATCAAGGTGAATTTTGGAAAATGTCAATTCTTGAAGCAAGAAATAAATTACTTGGGGCATACTATTGATAAAGATGGATATCATCCAAACATGAAAAAAGTAGATGCGATCACGAGATTTCCAAAGCCAACTAAGGTGAAACAAGTCAGAGAATTTGTAGGAGCATGCCAATTTATTAGCAGCCACTGTCCAAGATACTCGGAAATTATGGCTCCTCTGTATGACTTACTCAAGAAGAATAACAGATGGAAATGGAGTACCGCTGCAGACGAGGCTTTTGAGAAAGCAAAAGAGATGCTCAGAAATAATGTGAAACTGGAGTACCCAGACTTTGAGAAGGTGTTTTATATTGAGTCTGATGCATCAAGAGTAGGCATTAGTGCAGTCTTATACCAGAAAGACGAGGCAGGCAACAAGCACTACATTGCGTTCACTAGTCGGAAGTTGAAGAAACACGAGGAAAATTACTTCACGACGGAGCTTGAAGCGTTAGCTTTTGTAACAGCATTGCAAGCCTGGAAGAAAATACTGCTGGGACATAAGGTCATCATTATTACTGACCATAAAGCACTACAGTTTATGCTGAAAACTGACATGTCGAGTGATAGATTGACACGTTGGGCTTTGTTCACCCAACAGTTTAACGCCACTATCGTCCACCTGCCTGGGAAACATAACTTACTGGCTGATGCTCTATCACGTAACCCTATTAAAAATGTGCAGATACACCATGTACAATTGGAGCAAGAAGATCAAGAAACCGTTAGGAGATTAGCCCGAATCGGTGTGTCACAGAAGAGACACGCTCCAATAAGGAAAATGTACAGGTTCCTCAAGGGTTACATGGACAATACTGATGTTGACTATGCAGTTACACGGAGAAATTCACGACACTTTGTCTTGAGTGGAGACATCGTATGCAAGTATGCTGACTCTGCGCATACAAAACTCCGAATAGTCGTGCCACCTAAACTTGTTGTCAATTTAGTGTGGGTAGCTCATCACGCAACTGGACATGCCGGTTTAGATAAGACTCTTAATACTCTTAAAGAGAGATTTATCTGGACTAACATGCGTTCCAGCATTGCCAAGGTCATTAGATCATGTGACAAATGTCAAAGAGCAAAGTATGCTTCTGCTTTATTAAAAGGAAAACCGAAGGCTATGATTCCTTCTAAGCCAAACGAACTTATGGCGACGGACATATTTGGCCCCTGTCCGAAGGGATATCAGGGTAACCAGTACCTGTTGGTTACCGTGGATGTTTTCTCAAAATTTGTTACAATGAGTCCCATGCAGAAAGCTAACACAAGGAACGTAGTAAGCAGACTGGAAAATGCTGTATTTCCTAAAGCTGGTATACCAGAATATCTACTGTCAGATCATGGAACGCAGTTTACATCCGTGGAATTTGCAGCGGATATGGAAAGGCTTGGCATTAAGCACTTATTTTCAAGCGTGCGTTACCCAGAATCGAATTCCTCAGAAAGATATATGGCTGAATTTTCGAAATTCTGTCGAATTTTCTGTCCAAATGATCATTCTGGTTGGGTGAGATTTGTACCCCTTATAGAGGAATGTCTGAACTCTACAGTGCAGGAGAGTACAGGAGAAGTGCCAATGCGACTTCATCTTGGAAGAAACCCAGAAAGGCCGTGGGATAATCTTTTCAACCACATTCCTAGAGATCCCGACCTAGGAAGGCAGCAGAGAATTGACAAGGCGAAGGAACAACTCCAGAAAGCAGCAGAGAAACGATTAAAAAGAGTAGCTGGAAAACGCTTTGGTGCACCCTTACAAGTTGGAAATCTTGTATTACTACGCAGACCTGTCAAGGCTGATATGAGCAAGAAAATATACCCCAAATTTGGAAATGTATTCATGGGGCCGTTTAGGATTACGAACGCCTATGGAAACAACTGCTATGAACTCTACGATGATGAGAATAATGTCATTTACGGCAAGTTCAATGCTGGAAATTAAAAAGATACTATCCTAGAGTAAGCCAGTAATAATTCAATTTCGTGTTCAAGAGAGTTGAGGTACTTGCAACACTGAGTTTAAAAACAATTTGCAACTGTTTTTAAAACGTGGTGAGAGGAGAATGCCCCCGTAATTGAATTATATAGAGACCACGGTGGCTATTTTGGAAATTATAGCGAAAGTTATGGCTGTCATAGTTATGACGTGGGTAGTCATGACGTAAGCACGGATGACGCAGACGTTATGCCGGCAGGCTACTTGAGCTGAGATTCTCAGTGACGTCAGCATTTATTCGAGAAGGATCCGAGATGTACGACGCAGTCGCAGGAAACGTGGAATTCTGCCGAGGAAGAAATTATGCTATTGGAGGGGAGGCTCAAACCAATGAACGATAGTCTGAAGGAAGACGGAGATTGCTGAAACTATGGTATTTTTATTACTTTTTGGAATGCAGAATTGTGGAAATCCATTTGCAGTAGAGGCATTGTTCTGGAATTTTGGTGAAATTTATTTTCAGTTTTTGAATTATGAAAATCCGTTATGTATTGACGAAGTTGGAACTTCTAGCGATGACGCAGTAACACGCGATGGAAGGGATAGATACGCCCCTCATGAAGTTCATAAAAGGCCTTGCGCAGAAGAGAGGAGCCTCATTCTCTCAGATTATAAATCAATCGTCAGATTTCAAATAGTCATTTCAGTGAAACGTCGAGTGAGTTTAGTAGTGAAAAAGTCGTCTTTGTAACACGTGGCGAAGCCACTGCATTAAACGAGAGTTGAACATACAAGCAGTGCAGGTTTACTGTGAAGTAAATCTAGGTGAAGTTGAAACGACACTTATAACGCTTCTACAAGATTAGCTGTGAACAGTTAGCGGTCGCCTATAAGCTAATTCTCTTGTGCATTGCTACAGTAAGGACTGTAGAAAAGTTGAACAATTTCGAGGAAGTATTTTGGAAGTTATTGACAATATTAGACGACTGACAAAAGTGATTTTCTCGCCACAGGAGAAACACTTTGTATAGCCAGACTCTACGCTACGGCTGACAGGGCTAGTGGAATAGAAAGACTTCAGATTGCTTTTGTTACACAACACTACAGTATAATGGAGCAATTTAATACGGCAGTTTGTTCTTCTAATTCTACAACCGAAGAGCAAATGGAAGGCTAAAGGACTTAATGCAATTGGGACATATTTCAACGGAGTAAGATAGCAGCATGGAACTTTGCTAATTGCTATTCCATACAAGCGAACATGTGGTAAATAACCATCTACACCCATGTTTCGTGATTAAAGGCTGAATACTATCAAACAGCAATGGAAATGATTTCATACTTTCTGAATATGAATATTTCTTCGGAAATTTATACAAAAACTTCATGGCGATTTTCAACTGGAACTTCAGGGATTTTTCAAGAGAGGTCAGGGTTGTCCCGACTCACAAAGAAGATTATTGCCGGAAGGATGTCGTTCGTCTTCGTGAAGCAGTTCGATTCTCCGATGGTGCTGTTTCTGGTTTCGAGGATGGAGCTCAGCTTTAACTTGGTGAAATGGATCCATCAACAGTCTTCTTTGGGGAATTTTCCTCTGGAACGTCAATCGGCAGATAAGGTAGTCGTGAACGTTTATTGTATTTGAGTTTCTTAGCAATATTTGAGCAACCATTTTTCCCATATTTTTGTCCTCATGTATTTTTGCCCGATATTCTTGTTTGAGATTCCTATTCTCAGTACACCTTGATGAGTTATACCTTTTTCGACGTTTTATTAAGACATTGTTATGTCATGGGCATAGTTAAATGATTTTGAATCAGTTGAGACTGATATTTAGATTTTTCAGTAATTTGCTTATTTTTGTAGTCACGATTTGACTGTAAGTTAATGATTTTTATGGCAGATTTAAATTCAGACAGCGTGTCACTTTATTAAAGTAATTCTACCCCAGTTTAATTACTTTGGCCAATTTTCTGTCATCATCAAGAAGGAAGAACATTTAAATGATTTTAGAGCGTTAAAATCCAGTACGTTGTCGACGATCTTGGAAATACTAGTCGTTATTTGAATTGATTGCAACACAGACATTTATCGTCAGTCATGAACGACCATTGCATCTTATGCAATTTTGTGAAAGATGAACATTAATTATGAATTATTGAATGCATTAAATTCGTGAAACTTGTGTTAGGTTTTTTCTCATATAGAGATTTATATAATGATGTTTGCATTCCCCAGTCTAATTGGATTCTATTCGACTATTTTGCAGTTAGTCGCACTTTGTTTGATGATAGTATTTTTATACTACAATTCTTTGAAGATGTTAATCTTAAAGTTTGATAGACCAGACAGGCGTATATAAGCGTATTCACTATTAAATTTGTTTGTGATTGGCAAGTTTTTATTTCATTTCGATTCATGAATGAAATCCACGAAGTTTAAATGACAACAGTTTTGAAACAATTATTGATATAAGAATTTTTAAGTGGAACTATGAATGTAGGCTATAATCGATAGTGCAGCGAACATGTTGAAAGTCGCTGATGTATAATGCCCTTAAATAAATGAAGGAGATTCCCACAGTAATTAATAATGATAAAGATTGTATTAGGGGAGTTTTTTGTAAATGCTGTGGAAGATTTTGATGCCGTATATTTTAATATATGATGAATTTTGGGCTATTTTGAATGCAGTTTGGGCATTATTTTGTAAGCGAAGTATTTTCCGCTAGAGTGTATGGTCATAGTTCGTTGAAAATTAATCAAGTGAATTTACTGTTATAATTAACAAGAGTTGTGAAAGAATTTGAGATAAGATTTTGAATGAAGATTACCGTCACAAATAATTAAAATTATTACAACCTTTATTAAACCAGATTGTGACATTTACGTGTATAACTAACCTTCATTGGTCGATTATATTAAACACGATTATGAATTTACCAACCGGATAAAACATGTGGTTCAATGTATTTCTTAAATTAATAATTTAAATAATTTAAATGTTGATATTGTAAATAATAAATGTAAATATCTTTGACAATAATGTGGAACGAAAGTAATGTTAAAGGCGTGTTTAAAAATTTAGTAATTATCTTCGACAATATTATAAACAATTTCTAATTGTTATAAATAATTTATGTGATTTTGTTATAAACATTTAAGAGTGTGTTTTATACTCTAAACTATGCTGATTCAACATTTGGATGATAACTTAACAAGTTTAAGGATAGTTAAAATAATCCAGTGGGATGTGAGTTAAGCATTTGAAAGATTTGCGTCAATATGTATGAGTTGTCTTGTAGACATTTAAAGCTTTAAAAGGAGCTGTATTCTTACGCAAGTGTGGGGAGACGAGTGAGCCCCATTTGACTGGTATGCGCCAGGTTGAGGAGTAGACCAGCTGGCTCGACATCTGGTTACAAGCAGGCGAGGTCGATACTCCGGCCTTGTGCCTATTAATACTAGTGCAATGTTTATTAAAAGAAACCAAATGCTCTATATATGTCGTACCCTGACTTCCTCATCCAATCCAAATGTGTTTTAAAATGTTACGTTATTTTTAGCTCATGGGAGCTAACATATTGTTTGATAATTTGCAAGTCCTTTAGGAGGACGTAGTCAGATTGACATAGGCTACTGATAGCCACGTTTATTTTGTTGAGTTGTGAAAATCATACTCTTTATTTGAAAATAAAGCTCTTGTACAGTTCAAAGTTCTCGTCTTCGGTCTGGTTCATTTTTAAATGTCATGGTGAAGGTTATTGTGAGAGCATACTTTAAGGATCCTGTTGTCAACCCAATCCCCGAGATATTTATAAGAGGTAAGTAAAAGTAAGTATGAAACCCCGTCTATTTTGGTGTGTTCCACAATAATTTTTCTTGGTTACTTCTGTGTTCAAACCTCGGTAGTATCTGTCAGTGCCATTTTCATTGATGTAGCTGAGCTGGTGCGATTGATTGTTGGCAATCCGATTGAGGGGGCGGATATCTGACAGCCTACTATCCGGGTAAACGGGGACAGTACCTTCTTCAAGGCCACGGCCGTCTCCTTCCCTCTTCCTTGCCTATCCATCCTGACCATCCCTTACCTTCCCTCATGAGGCCCCTATTAGCTTTGCAGGTGCGGCCGCCTGGGCGAGGTGCCAGTCACACCTCACCAGTTGTATCCACTCCGATTAGATGTTCCCAGCTCTAGGACACTGCCCGTAGAGGCGGTAGTGGTGAGTTCCCTCGCTGAGTCCGTTGGTTCCACCAACCTGGAGGGTAAACGACTAAGAAAAGAAAAGAAGTAAAGGAGAATTATTTATTGTGGTGTGAAAATATCATAGTGCTATCAAATTGTATTATTTTACACGAATAAGATACATATTAATGGTTTCCGACTCAGAGAATAGAAAGCACAAAGTCGGATGGATACAATAAAATAATTTTAAAAGAAATAAAATTTTGGTCACCAGGGTGTCGCGAACCCAGGACCTATCCGTTACGAAGCTACAGCCTTACCCCTCCGACACTTTTCCAGTATATCGACTAGCTCTCAGGTAGCTTACGTAACTGAATCCGAATGCAATGTTTGAGGGTCGAATGATTTCAGTTCAATCTTCAAGACCGCCAGGAATGCATTCATCAGTGCCTGGCATGTTTTCAACTTACAGTTACGTATCTTAATGACTGATTTGCATTCTAATAATGTCCATCAACAGCAGATACCACCCTCAATTGACAACAGTCCACCATGTTTGATTCCTTGCACCTAGCCCTGCTGAGCCAATCGAAAGAGCCGGTATACATGTCAGTAACGTTACCAAGCCCTGTACCGAAACTGCGGCTACATCCAACCTTAACGTTACAGCCTGTACCGTTTCTTCTCTGATGGTCAATGCTGGCGGTACAAAGTTACAACCTCTACCAACTCTTGTAGCGTTACGCAAAATCCATAATTGATAACGCTCATTTCGTTGTTATTCGTACCGACAACATTATTATTATTATTATTATTATTATTATTATTATTATTATTAATGTTATTATTATCTTAGGTGTGTGTGGAATCAGTGTGTTAACCAGTGGCATTGTGTTCGCTGTGGTAATGTGCGTATTTGTAATTGTGGCTAGGTTTGGGAAGGAAATGATCATGGCCTTCACTTAGGTACCATCCGGGCATTTGCCTGGCTTTGAAGTAGCAACCACGCCATTCCACCTCCAGCATAGCTAGGTAGGAATCTAACCTATCTCTTCCAAACTCTCGTCACGTGGCTTAGTGTTGTGTTTAGCGCCGATGACCTCGTAGTTCCTCCCCCTTTCAACCCCAATAACCTACTAACTAACTAATTAACTAACTGACTAGGCTTGTTGTACAGTTTCTAGCGCTGAGGCTAGAAATATCTTTGCAGGAAGAGATGGGGATCGAACCCCGGTCCTTTAAAAGAGGAGTCACATTGTATACTCATCTAATAGATGGTGGCTTTGGGTAATTTTATTTCTGAAATATTTCCGAATTCCACAAATCGTGAAAGACACACGTCCACTTCCGAACTGAGCTTACACTGAGCGTAGCGGTCAGCATGGTTAGCTATCGACACGGAGGTCCTGGGTTCGATAACCGGCTCTGCCACGAAATTTGAAAAGTGGTTCGAGGACTGGAACGGGGTCTACTCAGCCTCGGGTGGCCCAAATGATTGGAGACGTTCGATTCCCACTTCACCCATTCTCGTAGTGGTTTTCCGTGGTTTCCCACTTCGTCTTCGGTCAAATGCCGGGATGGTACCTTCTTCAAGGCCACGGCCGCCTCCTTCCCTTTTCCTTGCCTATCCATCCTCACCATCCCTTACCTTCCCTCATGAGGCCCCTGTTCGCTTTGCAGGTGCGGCCGCCTGGGCGAGGTGCCAGTCACACCTCACCAGTTGTATCCACTCCGATTAGATGTTCCCAGCTCTAGGACACTGCCCGTAGAGGCGGTAGTGGTGAGTTCCCTCGCTGAGTCCGTTGGTTCCACCAACCTGGAGGGTAAACGACTAAGAAAAGAAAAGAAGTAAAGGAGAATTATTTATTGTGGAGTGAAAATATTATAGTGCTATCAAATTGTATTATTTTACACGAATAGGATAAATATTAATGGTTTCCGACTCAGAGAATAGACAGCACATATTCGGATGGATACAATAAAATAATTTTAAAAGAAATAAATTCTTGGTCACTAGAGTGTCTCGAACCCAGGACCTATCCGTTACGAAGCTACAGCCTTACCTCTCCGACACTTTTCCAGTATATCGACTAGCTCTCAGGTAGCTTACATAACTGATCCGAATGCAATGGTTGAGGGTCGAATGATTTCAGTTCAATCTTCAAGACCGCCAGGATTGCATTCATCAGTGCCTGTCATGTTTTCAACTTACAGTTACGTATCTTAATGACTGATTTGTATTCTAATAATGCCCATCAACAGCAGATACCACCCTCAATTGACAACCGTCCACCATGTTTGATTCCTTGCACCTAGCCTTGCTGAGCCAATCGAAAGAGCCGGTATACATGTCAGTAACGTTACCAAGCCCTGTACCGAAACTGCGGCTACATCCAACCTTAACGTTACAGTCTGTACCGTTTCTTCTCTGAGGGTCAATGCTGGCGGTACGAAGTTACAACCTCTACCTACTCTTGTAGCGTTAGGCAAAATCCATAATTGATAACGCTCATTTCGTTGTTATTCGTACCGACAACATTATTATTTTTATTATTATTATTATTATTATTATTATTATTATTATTAATGTTATTATTATCTTAGGTGTGTGTGGAATCAGTGTGTTAACCAGTGGCATTGTGTTGGCTGTGGTAATTTGCGTATTTGTAATTGTGGCTAGGTTTGGGAAGGAAATGATCGTGGCCTTCACTTAGGTACCATTCGGGCATTTGCCTGGCTTTGAAGTAGGGAATCACGCCATTCCACCTCCAGCATAGCTAGGTAGGAATCTAAACTATCTCTTCCAAACTATCCTCACGTGGCTTAGTCTAATTGTTAGCGCCGATGACCTCGTAGTTCCTCCCCTTTCAACCCCAATAACTAACTAACTAATTAACTAACTAACTAGGATTAGTGTACAGTTTCTAGCGCTGAGGCTAGAATTATCTTTGCAGGAAGAGATGGGAATGGAACCCCGATCCCTTAAAAGAGGAGTCACATTGTACACTCATCTTATGGAAGGTGGATTTGTGTAATTTTATTTCTGAAATATTTCCGGATTCCAAAAATCGTCAAAGACACGCGTCCACTTCCAAACTGAGCTTACACAAGTGCTTTGATTCCTTGTTGTGCATTATTTTCTTTCTCTCAACTATCTTGGACATTTTGAGTTACGTAACAGTCTTCAATATAATATCCAAATTGTATCGTATTAAAAATCTGACACACTTGAGTGATGAATTACAATAGGTGTAATACAAAATTATTTGTTTCGTTTATTCCTTTTCTTTTTCTACCCTCCAGGTAGGCTTTTCCCACGGACTCAGTGAATGATCCCGCCTTTACTGCCTCTACGGGCATTGTCCTGGATCTTGACATGCAATAATGGGATACAACTGGGGAGGGAGGCTGGACTAGCGCCTCGCACAGGTGGCCTCACCTGCAAAGCGAATAGTGGGCCACATGAGGGACGGGACTGGATGGGAAGAATGGGAGGGTTAAACATGGAACGGAGAAGGAGGCGGCCGTGGCCTGACGTTAGATACCATCCCGACATTAGCCCGAAGACGAAGTGGGAAACCGCAGAAAACCACTTCGGGGATGGCTGAGGTGGGAATCAAACAACCTCGAATCATTTGGACCACCCGAGGCTGAGTAGACCCCGTTCCAATCATACCGCTTTTCAAATTACGTAGCAGACCCAGGAATCGGACCTTGGGCCTCTGGGGTGGCAGCTAAGCATGCTGCCCACTACACAACGGAGATGACCCAACATAAAATTATAATTATTATTATTTATTGTGAAGTCGCCTCCATCGCGTAGTGGTCAGCATGGTTAGCTGCCGCCCTGGAGGTCCTGGGTTCGATTCTCGGCTCTGCCACTAAATATGAATTGTGGTATGAGGACTGGAACGGGGTCTACTCAGCCTCGGGTGTTCCAAATGAGTAGAGGGGGTTCGATTCCCACCTCAGCCATCCTTGAAGTGGTTTTCCGTTGTTTACCACTTCGTCTTCGGGCAAATGCCTAAATGGTACCTTCTTCAAGGCCACGGCCGCCTTCTTCCCTCTTCCTTGCCTATCCATCCTGACCATCCCTTACCTTCTCTCATGAGGCCCCTGTTCGCTTTGCAGGTGCGGCCGCCTGGGCGAGGTGCCAATCACATCTCACCAGTTGTATCCACTCCGATTAGATGTTCCCAGCTCTAGGACACTGCCCGTAGAGGCGGTAGTGGTGAGTTCCCTCGCTGAGTCCGTTGGTTCCACCAACCTGGAGGGTAAACGACTAAGAAAAGAAAAGAAGTAAAGGAGAATTATTTATTGTGGAGTGAAAATATAATAGTGCTATCAAATTGTATTATTTTACACGAAAAGGATAAATATTAATGGTTTCCGACCCAGAGAATAGACAGCACAAAGTCGGATAGATACAATAAAATAATTTTAAAAGAAATAAAATCTTGGTCACTAGGGTGTCTCGAACCCAGGACCTATCCGTTACGAAGCTACAGCCTTACCCCTCAGACACTTTTCCATTATATCGTCTAGCTTACAGGTAGCTTACGTAACTGAATCCGAATGCAATGGTTGAAGGTCGAATGATTTCAATTCAATCTTCAAGACCACCAGGAATGCATTCATCAGTGCCTGGCATGTTTTCAACTTAAAGTTACGTATCTTAATGACTGACTTGCATTCTAATAATGCCCATCAACAGCAGATACCACCCTCAATTGACTACAGTCCACCAAGTTTGATTCCTTGCACCTAGCCCTGCTGAGCCAATCGAAAGAGCCGGTATACATGTCAGTAACGTTACCAAGCCCTGTACCGAAACTGCGGCTACATCCAACCTTAACGTTACAGCCTGTACCGTTTCTTCTCTGAGGGTCAATGCTGGCGGTACAAAGTTACAACCTCTACCAACTCTTGTAGCGTTACGCAAAATCCATAATTGATAACGCTCATTTCGTTGTTATACGTACCGACAACATTATTATTATTATTATTGTTATTATTAATGTTGTTATTATTATCTTAGGTGTGTGTGGAATCAGTGTGTTAACCAGTGGCATTGTGTTGGCTGTGGTAATTTGCGTATTTGTAATTGTGGCTAGGTTTGGGAAGGAAATGATCGAGGCCTTCACTTAGGTACCATCCGGGCATTTGCCAGGCTTTGAAGTAGCAACCACGCCATTCCACCTCCAGCATAGCTAGGTAGGAATCTAGCCTATCTCTTCCAAACTATCCTCACGTGGCTTAGTGTAGTGTTTAGCGCCGTTGACCTCGTAGTTCCTCCCCTTTCAATCCCAATAGCCTACTAACTAACTAATTAACTAACTGACTAGGCTTGTTGTACAGTTTCTAGCGCTGTGGCTAGAAATATCTTTGCAGGAAGAGATGGGATCGAACCCCGGTCCTTTAAAAGAGGAGTCACATTGCTTACTCATCTAATAGATGGTGGCTTTGGGTAACTTTATTTCTGAAATATTTCCGAATTCCACAAATCATGAAAGACACACGTCCACTTCCGAACTTAGCTTACACTGAGCGTAGCGGTCAGCATGGTTAGCTATCGCCCCGGAGGTCCTGGGTTCGATAACCGGCTCTGCCACGAAATTTGAAAAGTGGTATGGGGACTGGAACGGGGTCTACTCATCCTCGGGTGGCCCAAATGAGTAGAGGGGGTTCGATTCCCACCTCAGCCATCCTCGAAGTGGTTTTCCGTGGTTTCCCACTTCATCTTTGGGCAAATGCCGGGATGGTACCTACTGTAAGGCCACGGCCGCCTCCTTCCCTATTCCTAGCCTATCCATCCCAATCTTCCATCCCTTCCCATCCCTCATGAGGCCCCTGTTCGCTTTGCAGGTGAGGCCGCCTGGGCGAAGTGCTGATCACACTTCCCCTTTTGTATCCATTCCGACCAGACGTTCCAAGCTCCAGGACACTACCCATAGAAGCGGTAGTGGTGAGTTCCCTCGCTGAGTCCGTGGGAACCACCAAGCTAGAGGGGTAAATTGATTAAATGAAAAAATAAAAAATAAAGAAAATGAATATCAATTGCACTACGTGATTATTTGGAATCTGAAATGTGCATTTTTCAATCCAAATTGCATTGTTTATTTTCAATTTCAATTACATTTTGTTAGTATTTTGAACTTCAATTGCATTTTGTACGTATTTTCAATCTCATTTTCATTTTCTAAGTATTTTGAATTTCACTTGCATTTTGTAGTTATTTCGACTGTACATTGCATTTTGTGCGTATTTTGAACTTAACCTGCATTTTGTGTGTATTTTTCAATCTATTCCTTTTGTGAGTATTTTCGTTCTAAATTCCCTTTTGTAAGTGTTATCGCTCTCCATTTTGTGACTGGTTTCAATCTGAGTTCCTTTTTGTACGTCTTTTCCTTCTCTCTTAATTTTCGTTCTGATTTCCACTTCATTGACATTTTCGCTATCACCCAGATCATTAGAGGCCGATAACCTAGATGTTAGGCCCCTTAAAACAACAATCATCATCATCATCATTTACATCCCCTCCGAAGGAAGGCATACTGAAGGATTTTTAACGCTCTTAAAATTCCGACGACTTCGGCTGGGTTTGAACCCGCTATCTTGGGCACAGCAGTTCAGCATGCAACCAACTACGCCACCCAAGCCGCTAACGTTATTGCGATAGTATATGATAAATACGGTAATCTTGTCGAAACGAAGTGTTTCGTTCTGTAACACATTTACCTAAATGCAATTATGGAGTTTTCCGGTACATTCCCTAATTACGTTACGGTTACGGTTAAGTTATCTAGCCCTGGTTGTAACGTTCCCATCAATTTGCCTACACAAGGCTTCCATCCAAACTTCAATAATATCTCGAAATAACAACAGCGTTCATGTACGTACACTTGCTTGTAACAGAAAGGATCGTTACTCCGGTACAAAACTAGAGTTCCATTCAGTAACGAATCGATGCAAGGCAGAGGTCGTAATGTTACAAGTGTACCGAATGGTGCGCGGAACGAAATGAGTAACGTTACTCCGCCGTATACCGCATGGCAGTAGGGTTCCAATCTGTACCGTGCCCATGTACCGAAGAGGCAGTAACGTTATAACTGTACCGAATGGTGCATGGAACGAAATGAGTAACGTTACTCCACCGTGTACCGTATGGGAATAGAGTTCCAATTTGTACCGTGCTCATGTAACGAACAGTCTATAACGTTACTGCAGTACCGAACGAAATCATGTAACCGAATGATACTGTTACACCTCGAGTTTCGATACGTTACCCGTTACGTTAAGTTGCGGGTCCCTGGCCAAGAGTGCTTTGCTAAGTCAATCGCTTCAGCCGTTCTCTCAATCTCGCGGTAACAAAAATCGCCTGTGAATAATTCATCGCTGCTGTGGAGAGTTACCCTTAACCGCTCTACGTTTTCTGCTTTTCTTAGGGAATTAAACACCTTTTAAGATTATGATGAATATGTTTATTTTACTCATTCTCTGGAATAAGGTGCTTTCATAAGGAGTAAAATATTTACCCATCTTTGCTTCAATTTTGCAATTGATTTTTATAAAATAGGGATGACAATTTTTAATAGTCAATAAAAACCAAATGCATCATAAAAATATCACTTTTTAAACTAAGCAAAACGTATAAGAATTGTTCACATTTCAAAGACAAGTAGTTCCGTGAAGAACTGTACTGCCTATTTTCATGTATCCTACTCATGTTAATTGATTCTATCAACATTAAAAATTTCAGTTTGAAGGTTGTGATATATTCGTAGATATTGAGAACCGTCTAAATATTTCAGATGGTCGCCAGGTTGGATTTTTATATATGTACTATTACATGAAGATTATTGTGTAAGTGTGGTATTCAAACTTCAATCGCATGATTAGAACACAAGAAGTAAAAACGAGATTTTAAAATTTTACACAGCTGCCATCATGTGGTTATGAAAACAATTGAAATAAATTAGATGCCAGTGGATTAACATTTGTACAAGCATTTAGCGTGCAAAGTTTCACTGCACTCGGATGGTAAAATCGCGAGAAACCTCCATTTAAATATTTATAATTCGCGTCGCCGCCATGCTGGATTTGTGCTCAACAGGTTACTGAAAGTCCTATATGTGAACGTATGTTCATAGCCTCTATGAGCATAAAAAATTCAGTTTGATTGCTGTAAAAGATTCGTAGTTATTGAGAACCGTCTAAATATTTCGGATGCTCGCCAGTTTGGATTGTTATATGTATAGGCCATAGAGTTATGTACCATTAAAGGAAACTTATTGCGTAGGTTCATTATTCAAACATTCACTTCGATCGCATGATTACGACACAAGAAATAAAAACTTAATTTTTAAATTTTGCACAGCCGCCATCTTGACGTTAAGTAAACAATTGAACTAAATTAGATTCCAGCGCATTACAATATGTATAATCATTTACTGTACCACATTTCACTGCGCTTAGAGAGTTAAATCACGAGAAAGGTCTATTAAAATGTTTCAAATTCGCCTGGCCGCCATGTTTGTTTTGTACTTTACAGGTTTATGAAAATTACATTGATAAACATGTACCCGTGCCCTTTATCACCGTACAAAATTTCAAGGTGATGTCTGTAATAGTTTCGGAGATATAGACTGCCAGTGAAATATTTCGCACAGCCGCCATTTTGAGGTTATGTAAACAATTGAACGAAATTAGATGCCAGTGAATTACAATGTGTATAAACACTTGCTGTACCAAGTTTCATTACGCTTGGATGGTTAAATCGCGAGAAAAGTGTATTTAAAGTCTCAACATCTCTTGGCCGCCATGTTGGTTTTGTAGTTACCAGGTTTTTAAAAGTCTCATAGATGACCTTATAGTAGTACCCTTTATCACCGTGCACAATTTCAGGATGACATCGGTAATAGTTTCGGAGATACTGAATGCAGGTTAAATATTTCGCACAGCCGCCATGTTGGATTGGTGAGACACAATAAAATTTGAAGGGCACGGTCGGGGTCGGCCAGAATGGTGCTATGATCTTACCGAGTTTCATTGTAATCGCTCCGGCCGTTTAGAAGGTATTAGGGGGACACACACACACCATCACACACACACACGCACACACAGACACACGGACAATGGGTGATCTCATAAGCCTATTTTTTTTTTCATTAAATGAAAATAGGCTAAAAAATCCCACACATAATATCGTTGTAGAACTATTGAATATTTTCTGAAAACTATGCCAGCCGAGTTTGAATCTCTGGTCCGGATATTCGGATATTAAACTTCAATTGTTAATTTCCCTGGTTTCAGGACTGGATGTCTGTGACGTCTTCATCATATATTTCATCGTCGATCGTCATCACGAGGCGGTCAACTCTAAAGACCTGCAGCAAGTCTTTCTGGAGGCCATAGTTGAATCAATCCGACTGCAAAAATCATCTCTCGTCAGCTCGTATGAAATAGTCTAGGGAGGGAGGACATATTTCTTTAAAAAAAAATCGAATGTTCTCATTGTGGCCTTTTTGACTTCTCGGTGACTCCTTTGTGGTTGCTACTGCACGACGGTGGAACAATCATCCACGCTCGGTTAGAGGCACCACCAATATACAGGCTGTCCAGAATTCCTATTACACACCTCTAATAACACTCAGGAGTAGAATAGATCGCGTACCTTGAACTGCAAACTTTTATTATATGTTGTGTATAATAACAAGAAGTTCCGTGACGAACTAAAGAGCCTACTTTTCTTAATATTTAAGATTCATACCGATGATTAATCTTTATGGACCTATCTAGAATAATGACGAAATAATTTGGTAATATCGTCATTTCTAATTAGTTCGAAATATACCTGGCATGATGTAGCCTGATAGAGCACTACAGTTGGCAGCTCTGGTGACTGAATATATTCTTTGTTCCATCTCTTAAGCAAGGTACAGAATACAAAATTTGGTTGAAGTCCAATGGATAGCATGGACGTTACATGCAGTTAGACATTGGACCTATCAGCGCATGCAGGGGCCGATAACCTGGATGTTAGGCCCCTTAAAACAACAATTATCATCATATCAGCGCATGTAAAATCATGTTGGCAACAATGTCATTCATGTGTTGGTCAGAAATACTTTGAAATATTATGATGTATTGTTGTGGCAATTGTGGATGAAATCCATTTGTTAGTATAGAAGTTACTGGAATTTTAAAATTGGACTTATCAGCAGGCTTAGAATCATGTTGGTAGCACTTACATACTCCAAAGTAATCTAGAATGTCAGGAACTATACGTGCGCGAAGTTTAGACCTCTTGGCTTGCATACTTTCTGATCTATTGATGTTAGGGTAAAATATATAAACACCATTTATTAACAGTTGGCATCCCTGATTGCTCTAAAGAATATGCACAGTCCTATCTGTTATGGTACACATAGCACATACGAAATTTGGTTGAAATCCAATTGATAGTATAGAAGACACATGTAATTAAAAATTGGTCCTTTCAGGAGGCTTAGAATCATGTTGGTAGCACTGACATACATTAGTTGCTCCAAATTAATCTAGAATGTCGGGGAATATACGCGTGCAAAGTTTAAAGCTGTGGGCTCGCATACTTTCTGATATATTGGTATTTGGATAAAAAAAAAATAGAGAGAGCATTTATTGACAGTTGGCAGCCCTGGTGGCTCTTTAGAATACGCTCAGTCATATCTGTTTATGTAGACATAGTACCTACGAAATTTGGTTGAAATCCAATTGATAGTGTAGGAGTTATATGCATTTAAAATTTGGACTTATCAGTAGGCTTAGAATCATTTTGGCAACACTGTCATGTATGGCCTCCTGAAAATTAAACTGAAGTAATATTATCTATATGTGTACCAATTTTGGAATAGTTCCCATGTATACATTCCAAGATATCCTACATGGAGCTCAAATTTCAATTGCGATTTTTTAGCAGTTGGTAGCACTGACATCATTTTCAAGTACGACATTGAGTTGTCCCGGTATAGATCTTTACTCATACCAAATTTGATTTCGATAGCTGCAGCCGTTTAGGGGTTCATAGGGGGGGGGGGACACACACACAGACAGACAGACAGAAGGACAGACAGACAGACATTTTCCCGGATCGATCTCATAAGTCTACTTTTTCCTCATTTTTGCAAAATGTGAAAAGTAGGCTAAAAATAAGGGTTGGTTTTTTAGTTTTGGCACCTTAGTTATAACTGGATTAATAACTCACTTAGATGGTTCCAAGTTTCACAGGCCCTCGATGTAGTCCCCACCGTTGCGTACAACGTGTTCCCAGCGATGCGGAAGCCGTTGGATCCCGTTGGCATTGCCCAATCTATTGATGGTACGAAGATAGCGCTCGGCAGCCTGCTTAACGTCTTCAATGGTACGGAAGCGCTCCCCGCTCATTGTCATCTTCATCTTCGGGATTAGATCATAGTCGCAGGGACTGATGTCGGGAGAATTTGGGGGGTGATAGAGGACCTCCCAGCCTCAGTGATCCAACAATGCCGACACAACGCCTGCTGTGTGTGCCCTAGCATTGTCATGCAGAACGATGGGCGGTGTAACCATGTGGTGGCGCCGTTTCCTTCTCAGAGCTCCTCGGAGATGGTCTTGCAGAAACGAACAATACTACGCCGCATTAACGGTTTGCCCTCGGGGAACAATATGGTGAATGATCACACCATCCCAATCATAGGCAAGAATCAACATTACCTTCACATTGGTGGGGGTTGGTCGAACTGTTAGTTTCCGTGGTGATCCGTGGTGCCGCCACTCGTTCGATTGGCGTTTTAACAGTGGCTCATAAGATCTGGCTTACGCCTCGTCAATGGTTATGATACGCCGTAAGAAGGCCTCTCCTTCGTGCTCATAACGCTGCAAGTGCATACGACAAGCGTCATATCGCAGCCATTTGTGCATGTCGGTTAAGTCATGGGGAACCCATTTGGATGCAATCTTCCTCATTTTTAGTAAGTCCTTCATGATGTGGAGGACAGTTGAATGCGCCAGTCCGGTATCTTGCTCTAATTGACGAATCGTTACGTTCCGATCCATCTCTACTAACGCGGACACCATCTGTACATAGTCATCACTTACTGGTGGGTGACCAGATCGAGGCATGTGCTCCACACGTTCGCCCCCATCTCGAAAGGCTGCAACCCATCTTGCTACCGTTCTGAACGGTAACGCAGCTGCACCGCACGCTTCCTGCAATCCTCGGTGACACTGTTTAGCACTGCGACCCCTAGCACACTGAATTTTTATCCACGTTCTCTGCTCCTGCTTGGAAAACCTTGCGTTGTCTTTCGCGAGCGCTGGTCTCACACTACTCATCTAACAGGCGCGACTGCGCACGAGCGGTGGTGAGGATGGGCGAGGTCATGTGCTCAGAGGGAGAGGATGCAGGGCAGCAACCATCGGTAAAAGTGGCAGCGCCCAACATTGCTGCAACTTGGCACTGAAGAATTGGTGCCAAAACTAAAGAACCAACCCATGTATATAACCTCTAGCAGAAGTACCCGTTCTTCGTACGGTGTTCAGAGTTAACAGACATTATCAATTGAGCTACTGTCGCAATGGTTAGCGGTTTGTCATAACTTCATAAGTTTATCAGAACAAAGTTAGTTTTCTGGGAATATCACACACACTGCTAATTTAAGGGCCTTAAAATGTGGTTCATCATCATTTATTGCATTAAACAGGCCATTGAGGCCTACAGCAGAATAACAAAAGGAAAATATAAATACTACAAATATTACAAAAACAAAAAAAAATATATTACAAAGGGAAAATTATTACAAAACACAAAAAGGATCCAATAAAAGGAAAGTCAGTAAATCATGAGAGGAGGTATTTGCACTCCATCTTTTCCTGTCTCTAGCATCATCCTCCACAGCTGTTGGTTCCACTTCTTGAAGGATCGTCGTCACTCGATCCTTCCGTCGTGTTTTTGGGCGTCCTCTCAGGCGTTTTCCCGTGGGTTTAGATTGGAGCACTCTCTTAGGAAGGGATCCGTCCGCTCGTAAGTTGTGTCCAAACCATTGTAGTCGCCCATTATCCGTCCAATGTGTGGCTTTCCAAACCTCTGGTACAGGTCTCCTTTCTTCCTTCTCTCCCATTTACCTTCCATGTTATTATAGACGGGCCCATATATCTTTCGAAGTACCTTTCTTTCAAAAGCACATATTGAATCTTCTGTCGTTGCTGATGTCGCCCAAGTTTCACAACCGTATAAAAGTGCTGGTCTCACCAGCGTCGTGTACAGATGGACTTTGTTCTTCTGAGATATCAGATGAGATTTGAAGATATTGTTCAGACTATAGAACACGCGATTAGCACTTGTTATGCGTTGATGTACTTTCGTCACTTCACTTTTGTTGGTTAATATTGAGCCCAGGTACTTGAACTCTTCACCTCGTTCGAAGGTATGTCCGTCTACAACAATGTAAGGAGGGAGAACGCGACGACGTGATACTTCAAGATATTTAGTCTCGCCCACGTTCACCTCCAGCCCAATTTTCTCTGCATTTTGGAGGAATCGGGAAGTATCAGCGCACATTTGCTCTAGAGTGTCACCAAGGATCACAACATCGTCAGCAAATGCTAGAATTGTATCTGCTTCCACCATCTCCATTTCTCTGGTTCTGCAAGTGTCACGGCTTACTTTTTCCAAGGCCAAGTTGAATAATATTGGCGCCAATGGATCTCCTTCTCTCAATCCATTTTGGATAGTGAAAGGTGGTGATAGTTGATTGCCAAACCGTACTTTAGAAGTTGACTGAGAGTATGGGGCTGCGATTAGACGGATGTATTACGATGGGATGCCAAGTTCCTCTAACGTTTCCCATAGTGCGACGCGGTCAATGCTGTCATAAGCTTGCCGAAAATCGATGAAGATGAGGTGTAGTTCCCGATCAAACTCATAGAATTTTTCTATCAGCTGCCTTAAAGTAAATATGTGGTCGATGGTAGACCGTCCAGGGACGAACCCACATTGATATGTGCCTACAATTCCTTCGGCCAGTGGTTTCATTCGGTTTAACAGCAGAGTTGTAAAGACTTGGTATCCAATTTCAAGAAGTGAAATTCCTCGGTAGTTTGATACTTTGGTAGCATCACCCTTCTTGAAGATTGGACATACAATTGCTCCCTTCCATTCATCAGGAATTACTTCTGCTGCCCAGATGGTGGATATCAATCGTTTCAATGCATCCATCAGTGCTTGTCCTCCCAGGCGAAGCATCTCAGCTGTGATACCACTACCTCCTGGGGCCTTGTTGTTCTTGAGTAATTTTAGGGCAACACTGATTTCTTCCTTTGATGGTTCAGGGACTTCTACTCTATCAAAAAAGGCTCCTGCCTGAGATGTCACCGTCAGTGGAAAGTCCCGATTCAATAGGTTCTCAAAATGATCTTTAAATAGGTTTGCCTGCTCTTCTGGCGTGTTAATAATGGCAAAATTAATCTCGGGAGTTTCCGCCAACAAAAAGTTCCTCATTTCTCTACTAGAAAGCGAAATAGTGTTCAAGGAGCTTAGGTATCCAACCTCCTTGACTTTCATACTGATTCAAGGAACAACGAAATTCGACATGCAAGCTACCCTCTAGGTGTCAAATTACAAAGCTTGCACCTGGCACCCGAGGCCATACGATATTGTTATTATTATTGCCTCACTCTCTGATGAAGAGCTACGCTTGATCCTAAACTGGCAGGACTCTCGTTAGACTCTTTGCGTAATCTAACCGGACCACTCGACCAAAGCCTGCCTGAATAATAAAAGAGCAGTTAAAACGTTAGAGATAATGAAAATTTCTTTGTTATAGCACATAATTCTGTGAGCACACATTGACAGTTTGAGTGCCTGAATACAATAAATGTATTGTGTCTGGTATAGCCCCAATTATCATAATATTCTTAATAGGTCTTTAATTCACAAATAAAAACAGTAAACGTAGAGCGGTTTAGGGACCGTCTTCAAAGGTTGTGATAAATTATTTACAGGTAATTATCCTTTCAATATTAAAATTCATCCACGTATAGACCGTCAACAACACAAATGCTTTAGTTGGATACAAGATGATCCAGTATTTCACAAGAGTACTTTCAATCCATAAGACATTAACAATGTTGCTGAATTCCTCAAGTGTTCAAACTTCACTTAAGCCACTATATATCTTGTGTATGCTCTTTGGATTAGCACCACTTCCTTGGAATAGTGCTACGAATGACCGACGGGTACAGTGGCGTTATGTGTTTTCTGTTATTGTGCTGGTGATCATCTTGGCGTCTTATTTCACATTCATGTTGCTGAGGGCATCGGATTATTCAATAGACAGCTCTATCGTGCAGAATGATTTATTAGCACTGAGCCTGATAACATTTGCTGCCAGTTCGTCTGTTGTTGTGTTCAGCACAAGAAGGAGGAACGCCGTCACAAAGATACTCCAGTCTATTTCCCACGTCGACAAGTTCCTAGTAACCTCATCCTCTCAGATAAGGACGATGCAGCAATGTGCGAGAAAGATAATAGTGTGTTACACGATATTGACAGCACTCTGTGTTCTGGACTGGTACACGTGGGGTCGAGCCTCGTTAGAACTCAAGACCACTCTGTCAGTTGTGACAATGTTTCCGATGTTTTTCGTAAACCTCGCGGTGTACCTTCAGTTCCATGAATTGGTAGTAGTATTGAAGCAGAGGTTCACGCTGTTAAATGGAGTTATAGAGACATGCTGCGGGACTGAATGCACATTTCAGGAGAATAATGTTCGCAATTGTTGCACTAATTATCAACGCAACGTTAACCGAGCAAAACGAGTGATACAACTGTTCGCCGAAAGCATATTAAATGTTGAATTTACGTCGCATTGTTGTGGAAAACGACAACATTGCTGGAATGAACCTTCTTTTCAAGTTGTGAACAGAAATGTCGTATTTAAACTGCGTATAATACAAGCAGAACTGACTGATATTGGAGTCCTTATGAACGAAACATTTGGTTCGAGGATGTTGGTAGAAATTGCGGCCTCATTTGTGAGCATCATTGCGTGTCTCTACGTAGGACTGTCCATGATAGGAGGCGCACATCATCCAAACGGAACCTACGGGCGTCTGATTTATATTATAAGCATGGGTGCCGATACATTGTATCACCTAATGTTGCTCCTTCTTATTACCAGTTGCTGTGAGAGCGCCACCAGTGAGGCGACGTGCACAGCGCTGCTAGTCAACAAGTTACTCATGGTTCCGACACCAGAGCGCGACGCTATCGAGGAACTCAATATATTTTCACTTCAGTTGGTGCACTCCAAACTGAAATTCACAGCGTGTGGCTTCTTGGATATAAATTTGAGCTTGTTTTTCATTATCATTGGCACACTGGTGACTTACCTCACAATACTCTTGCAGGTCAATCCTTCTCCTTTCACCCATGGCTTATGGTCCCAAAATTAATTGTCCAATCGCCATCTATTTTTAATCTCAGCGTCTTTGTGCTTTACGAAATCGTCTTTGCGTTTGAGGTTGATCTGATAGACAATATATTGTTTCGTCTCTGTACCAATGTTTTTTGAAAATTACGGAAAATAAAAAACCCTGTAGTTCCCGTGTTTGTGCAATGTGACTAGATATAGGATAAATCATAAACGTATCCACGTTAAGAGAAAGTTCCACTGAGGAACACTGAATCATTAATATGAAATTAGGATCTAAATGATGCATACCTGTTAACCTTGAAGGCTGTATTACAGGCGAGCACGTGTGTACACCACACGAAATTTTCACGAGGGTAGGTCTGTAAACCAGTTTCTTTTTAACGTTGTTGACACACAAAGTTAGCTATTTTTACCTTGAAATTGCTAGGACAAGTAAAAACCCAGAACAAGAATGGAGCAGCTAGGGCTCGATACTGAGTAAAAGATGAAGATGGGAGAAGTATCATCAAATGATTAAGATATCGGCCGAACAAGGCGTCGATTCATGTACTATTTCTTGTCGTCGAGTCCCACGGTGTAGCTGTGTTCGTTAGATTGTGCATCATGATCGCGTGGGCATCTTCAGCAAGTCCGGAGATCGTAGGTTCAGATTTCGGCGCAGACAGTGGTGATCCTGAGTTAGATATTTTCTCAGAAATTTCCGCACTTCTTCCAGGCAAATGCCGGGATAGTACCTTATTTTAAGTTCTAGTGCACCAGACCATACCTGACCCCGGTGCTTAGTTTCTAAAATGTTAGGTGACGGAACGTTTACCTACACATTTGCCCCCCAAATTTTGAAACTTATACAATGAGAAATATTGTGTAAAAATGCATCTTATATTAAGGTGGCAGTGGATCTACGTAATGCACATATGATACCCAACCTTTCATGCAACATCTATAAAAAATAACCTTCCACCTGAAACGATCCAGGTTATATTAACGTGGTGAGGTAAAGTGCTGAATTACCATCCCCCCTAAGCAAATTCTTCAATTCTGAAATTGTTTTGGAGTTCAAAATAATGAAAAAACTGATTCGATTAACTCAATACTCTTGCTGGTGTGACTCCACTAAATTAATATTTCCCAACCAAAAATAATAAGTTAATTAATGAAACGAAAGCAATTTTGCAAATAAGGTATCCTAATTCCGTCCCTCCTATCCAATTAATATCTAACAGCTTCAATAATACCTAAGAATTTGTTGCCTGGCAATGTGGGCTGCATCACGTCGCCCCTACCAGTGCTCTGGTGCAGAATTGCGAGTTGCTTATAAATTGCATTCACGGCGAGTAATTAGTGCAAAAAGATTTCTTAGTCCCCTTAAAACAGTTAACATCATGGCAATAGTATGCCTCTGTATAAGGGCGATGGTTTTGGTGCAGTATACTGAGGTTATCACCTGCAATAAACTAAGCGTTGGTGCTTTCCGACCGTTATCTTTAGCGCCCCAGTTCTGTAGTAGTATTCATTATCTTCCATAAAACAAGTAAATTCACCGAGCGAAGCCGGGCACTACTGCTAGTCTCCCAATATAGAGAACTGCTTAGCCAGACACTGCCGACAGAATATCATCCAGATGACACACAACGCTGGGAGAGTCTGAAGGCCACTATTCCGAATGCTTGTAAGGAAACTAGACCAGGAAACACCAGGACTGGTTTGATGGACATGACGAAGAAATTGAAGCATTGATCTCTGAATAGAGAAAAGCCTTTCTAGCTTGGAGAAAATATATTAATTCCCGTGCTAAGAAAGAAGCCTTTTGCCTTACCAAAGCAAATATCCAAAGAAGAACCCGTGCACTTAAAAACGCATGGCGGACATCCAATGCTAAAGAGCTGCAATATTTAGCAGACAAAGATTCGCGACAATTCTTCCAAGCAACAAAAGCAGTTTATGGTCCCACCACATTCGATAGAAATCCACTTTGTCCAGTGACAAAAGTACACTTCCAAAAGATTAATATTCCATCACGAATAGGTGGAAGGAACATGTTGAGGCCTCTTGAATCAGGATTCAATTATTGATGAGCGGGTGTGTGGCATATTAGAGCAAGCACCCATGGGGGAAGACCTTGGCTCCCTGCCAACACTAGATGCAGTTCAGTGTGCTGTTAATCAAGCAAAGTGACACAAAGCCACAGGTTGAGATGGTATACCAGCGGAAGCTCTCAAATAAGTAGCCAAGGAACTCATAAGCCACATTCATGATTTATTATTAAAATTTGGAGAACTGAAAAATGCCTGCTGATCTCAGAGGTAGTGTAATAGTTCCCGTATTTAAGAAAGATGATTGGACAGACTGCAACAACTATCGTGACATATAAATACTATCATGCCTAGGAAAGCTCGTTGCTCGTATTTTGGCTAATCGCATTCTATCTTTGTTGGAGAAAATACTTCCAGAGATCCAATGTGGTTTCAGGTCTTCTGGTGGAACCACAGATATGATATTCACAGCTTGTCAGATTCAAGACAAGTGTAGAGAACAAAATAGACCTCTTTATATTGCCTTTATCGACCTCACTAAGGCATTTGACTCTGTAAACCCTGAATCCTTATGGAAGATTTAGGCACTGTATGGTTTTCCAACAAAATGTATTACAATCTTAAGACTGCTCTACACTGATATGACGCCAACTCTCATTGTTATCGACACTGTTGGAGAGCCATTGCATATCAATACTGGCGTTAAACAAGGCTGTGTGATTGCTCCTACATTATTTTCTCAATACGTTGTCGCTGTCATGCAGCTAGTCAAAGACAATCTTCCTTCAGGTATACAAATAACTTACAGAATGGATGGAAAGCTCTTTAATTTCAGCCGTCTAAAGGAGAGGACTCGAACATCTTCTGCTGCATTGGTTAAGTTACAGTACGCTGATAATAATGCAGTAGTAGCTCAATCAGAGGATCTAGTCATGAAGATCCTGAGTGCTTTCTCTTCGGCGTACAAAATATTGGTCTCAAAGTTAACACCAGTAAAACCCAGGTCCTCTACAAACCTGCCCCTGGACAAGGACAAGGAAACATCAATGTCACCATCGATGGAGTGAGGCTTGAATGAGTTAACACCTTCCCCTATATTGGCGGCACCCTGTCATCAAGTGCTAATATAGATTCTGAAATTCAACATAGGATTAACCATGCTGAGACATCCTTTGCAAGTCTAAGGTCTAGAGTTTTGACTACCATGACGTCAATGCCGCAACGAAGAACCTTGTGTACAACTCAGTTGTAGATCGCACCTTACTTTACTGATCTGAATCTTGGACATGCTATAGACGACACCTCAGACAACTGGAGCAATATCACCAACGATCCTTGAGGAGAATTCTTCATAAGACATGGCACAACAGACGTACAAACACCAGCATTCTTGAAAAATCGCAGGCAACTAGTATTGAAGCCATGATTTTAAAAAGTCAGTTGACATGGACAGCACACGTAATCCGCATACCCAATAATGGCATTCCCAAAGTGGTGTTTTGCTCTGAATTAACACAGGGGAAACGCTGTGTGGGTCAGCGGAAACATTTCAAAGATGTACCGTACTGAAGACTAATATGCAAATGGGTCACATTGATATTAATAACTGGGAGAACTTAGCCCTTGATCACTCTTCCTGGAGATCTCTTGTTCATCATGGTGCAATATATTTTTTAAGGAAACCGCCGATGAACGGTAGAAGATAAGAGGCAGCACAGAAAGGTCAGAAAGCTCATTAGAAGAAATGGAAGGAACGTGGATGCTCCACCTGGAATCACCGTCATCACTGCGGCAAATTGTGTCCCTCCCGCATTGGGCTTGACCGACCTGGATTGAACAGGCGTCTTGGTTGCTGAGGCCATTGTTTGGCATGTTTTTAGAATCTTGGAAAGTTTTGAGGCGGCACTGGTTTGATCAATGAGACTGGTAAGGTCAAACAGTCTTGGATAGAAGCTCTGCAAAGTTGCAGCACACAGGTAATGAGCACGGCCTCTGAGATCAGTCAGAGTGTATGATTTTGGCATTGACATGGCATTGGTCAAATAATTATTGACTGTATTTCTATAAAAGAAGGTATTGGCAAAGCTGAACCAGTACGGGCATATTGGTTTAGAAGGCTATGCATTAACAGTTACATCCTATCCAGTTCTATTTACTTTAGAAAAATCTTTAGGCCTTATCGACGATACGGTTAGTAACTTAGTGTTCACGTAGCAATGATGGAAATGCATTTATACTGCAAAAATGGATTTAGTTGTTGTTTCAATATAGGGACTTGTGAAATATTGGTCATAAGCCCCTTAAACTTGGGTGTGTTTAGTCTATCATCTAGTCTTACAGGATGAAGCCGCATCCTGTAACGGTGATTGTTTCCCGACGTTTTGGCTCTCAATGCAGCAACCTTAGTCGTTGGTAGGTACGAGTTGGTGTCCGTAATCAAACTATAGAGCGGACCAAAGCATTGCAAGCCTGAAGGTCAACCGGCCCTCCGCACCGCTCACCTTCCTGCGCCCGGCTGTGTTGCCATGCTATTGCACCGTACCTTCAGTCACGTCCTGGATGCGAGAACGTAAAGGACAACACCACACCGACTACGCTTGACCTTGAGGCTTGCAATGCTTTGTCCCACACTATAACGATTATTGCCAGCCAGACGTGCCTGCTTGCCATGCATTGACATCACGCTGCTCCCTGATTGGTCCGCGCTCTAGGAGAACTTTACAGGTGTTGCTAAGTCTGAAACCATCTTCGCTATTGAAATTATTGGGATGCTTCACAACCTCTATTGTCTCTCTAATTAACCTGTTTTGATCCCCAAGGAGTGTGTTGAACTTGTCTGATAACCTGTGTTACTTTGTTTACAGGAATGGGGTAGGTGCCCCGGGACTTGATATGAGTGAACGACTGTGCCTGATAAGGATAGTCTAACGGTTAATTACCCATAACCCTAAGTAACATTCAGTGTGCATACCTCAATTTTATTATATGTTGTGTAGTTTAATTATTCACATGTGCATAATATGCACGCGTAGATCGCAAACACACAAGACAATATATAGAATAGACTAATCCTTACATTAAACGAGATTCACCGCGAATCACAAATACTAACATTAATTAGGCAAGCTATAGCATAACATATTCCTCTGTATTTGGATAATTTTAAACTTTAACCCTCGTGATCTAGATCTGATGATGACCACATGACGGACAAAACGCGTAATCCCAATATCCCATGTATCAGTGAATAATACTAATACGTGTAATTGTTTCGGGAAAGTGTGTTATATTTATACTTACCCCATCTAATTGGGCAAAATAGTGTTGATGGACTGAAAATGATAAATTGGTGACTTGAAATAAGGTAACTTACTGTTCCGGCATTTTCCTCGAGCGAATGTGAAAAAACCCGGGAACGAACTACACTATATAGTCGCTGTAAGAATCGTAATTTGTACCTCAAATCTCTGGACTTCCTCTCAGCTCGGGGGAGTGCCATTTACGCACACTGCTACGCCGCTGGGTGTAACAAATGACTTTGGATGTCTCATATTGAAATGAAGCATGATGTATTTGATTCAGTACTAAGGCTAACACAAATGTGCATGTCTGAGGCAGGATTCAAACCATCAGCAGACACGCCGCATCGCTCCATTACCTCACTCTCTGATCAAGAGCTGCGCATGATCCGAAACTGGCAGGGTCCTCGTTATTACACTCTTTGCGTAAATTAACCTGACCACTGAACCAGAGCCTGCCTCAAGAATAAAAGAGCTATTAAAACGTTAGAGATAATGAAAATTTATTTATTATAGCACATAATTCTGTGAGCACACATGGACAATTTAAGTGCCTGAATACAATTAACGTATTGTGTCTGGGATAGCCCCAACAATCATCATATTCTTAATAGGCCTTTTATTCACAAAGAAAATAAGTTAATATTTAACATAGAGCAGTTAAGGGAAACTCTCCATAGGCAGCGATAAATTATTCACAGGTAATTATCCCATTCAATGTTAATAATCATGGATGAATAGACGGTTAAAAAGACAAGTGCTTTAGTTGGATGCAAGCTGTTGAAGTATTTCACAGCGGAACTTTCCAAACACAAGACATTAACAATGTTGCCGAATCCCTCCAATGTTGAAACTTCACTTAAACCACTATATATTTTGTGTATGATCTTTGGATTAGCACCACTTCCTTGGAATAGTGCTATGAATGACCGACGATACAGTGGCGTTATGTGTTCTCTGTTATTGTTCTAGTGATCGTGTTGGCATCGTATTTCACATTCATGTTGCTGAGGACATCGGATTATTCAATAGGCAGCTCTATTGTGCAGAATAGTTTATTAGAACTCAGCCTGATAACATTTGCTGCCTGTTCCTCAGTGTTTGTGTTCAGCACGAAAAGGAGGAACGCTGTCAGAAATATAGTCCACTCTACTTCCCACACCGAGAAGTTCCTGGTAACCTCATCCTCCCAGATAAGGACGATGCGGCAATGTGCGAGTGAGATAATAGTCTGTTACACGATATTGACAGCACTCTGTGTTCTGGACTGGTACGCGTGGAGTCAAAGCTCGTTAGCTCTCAGGACTACTTTGTCAATAGTGACAACATTTCCGATGCATTTCGTAAACCTCGCAGTGTATCTTCAGTTCCATGATTTGGTAGTAGCATTGAAGCAGAGGTACACACTGTTAAATGGTGTCATGGAGACATGCTGCGAGACTGAATGCACATATCAGGAGAGCGATGTTCGCAATTGTTGCACTAAACATCAACGCAACGTTGCCCGAGCAAAACGAGTGATACAACTGTTCGCTGAGAGCATATCAAATGTTCAATTTATATCGCATCGTTGTGGAATTCTTAAAAATTGCTGGAATGAACCTTCCTTTCAAGTAGTGAACAAACATATCCTGCATAAACTCCGTATAATACAAGCAGAACTGATCGATATTGGAGACCTTATTCACGAAACATTTGTCTCACGGATGTTGGTAGAAATTGCAGCCTCATTTGTCAGCATCATTGCGTGTCTCTACGTAGCTCTGTCCTTGATAGGAGGCGCACAACATCCTGATGGAACCTTTATGCCTCTGATTTGTATATTATGCGTGGTTGCCAATACATTGTATCACCTAGTGTTGCTCTTTCTGATCACCAGTTGCTGTGAGAGCGCTACCAGTGAGGTGACGCGCACAGCGCAGCTAGTCAACAAGTTACTCATGGTTCAAGCATCAGAGCGTGACGCTATCGAAGAACTGAAAATATTTTCACTCCAGTTGGTGCACTCCAAACTGAAATTCACAGCGTGTGGCTTCTTTGATATAAATTTGAGCTTGTTTTTCACTATTATCGGAACACTGGTGACTTACCTTACAATACTCCTGCAGTTCAATCCATCATCTTTCACCCGCGGCTTATGGCCCCAAGATTAACGGTCTCTTGAAGCGTCATCATTTTTGTTTACTTAAGGACGTGTGTGCATTACGAAATCTTCTTTGCGTTTCAGGTTCTTTTGATAGCAAATTCATCTGAGTTTCTTCGGATTGTGGTTATCCAATTATGTTCTAGCAGGGGTCCCGAAACATTTTAGCCTACGGTCCACACTGACTCTTCAACCAAGTACCAAGAGCCAAAGCCTAGCTAGACCATCATACCAACATTCTGTAATTAGTATTATAGCTAGGTAAATGAATTGCAGCCAATGGCCATAGCAGGGTATTTTCATGGAACGCCCGGGTGCTCCCAGCAAGTTCAATTTCAAGGAGTTCCATTTTTGGCTACCAGATACCACTGTCACTGACACCTAGCAGCGAACGTTGGAACTAGATAGAGCGTTTCTAACCATAGTTTTGATTACGCGCAATGTTTCGCTTTGGGACTTGCCGTCGAGTGAGATAGCCTATCTATGGCACAGTGCACGGAGGGGGATTGCAATTTAGCGATATTTTAAAAGAAATATAATTTTAAGTCATCGTTGCTCGAATTATATAAATCTTGCACTCACACAGTTTGAGCAGTTGCATAAATGTGCCCTACTTACTTTCCTGTGTGAACAAGATCCAAATAACAGATGAGCATTTGAAGTGGGTGCTGATAATTTCCACAGTAAACTTGTTCCACAACTGCAATCAATTATAGTCAGTGGAAAGCCACAGCTGCATTAAATAATCTTACTAGTCGAATAACAATAATAGTAATAAATAGTAATAATAATAATAATGAATAATTTATTTGTGTGAATTAGGGCCTACCTATATGTTTAACACAAGTTAAGATTTTAGGATAAAACTCATGTCAATAATTACGGTAAGAATTTTCAATTTCATTATGTATGCCATTTATGGTATTGTGTCTCTTAATTGGTTGTTTAATAAAACATCTGAACATTATATCTATGATTTACTTACATGGTAAATTTTACAATGTGGCCTAAGGAAAATAGGCTATGGCAGGTCAGACACCGGGTATGTCCGGCTGGCTTCCACGGGCCGGATTTGTGTTGCTCACGGGCCGTAGTTTGGAGACCCCTGATCTAGTTGATGAATACCTGTTAACCTTGAAGTTTATATTACAGTGGAACACGGGTTACAACACTCCTAATTTGCATGAGGATAGGTCTGTAAACCAGATTCTTTATAACGTTTTTGACACACAATGTTACTTATTTTTTATTGAAATTTTGGGGACAAGTACAAATCTAGAACTAGAAAGGAACAGCTAGGGCACGATACTCATTGATGGACGATGATGGGCAAAGTTTGAAATGAACTCTCAAGCCGTCAAATGAATAAGAAATCAGTTAACCGGGCGTTGGCGTGTGTATTACGTCTTATACCGTAGTCTTTTCCGGGACGTCAAATAGGGCATCACGACTGTGAGGGCAACAATGTGGTGAATTTTATAGAATCCGAAACTTTCTCATTGCTACTGCAGGCCAGTTAATTCACCCGCCACAGGTTAGACAGAGGTCCATATATGCTTGCAACCAGTTTTAAGGTGAGATAGAATCCACAGAATTGACTGCCCGAGGGTGCATCATCCTCAAATAACATGACTTCCTAATCATTCCCATATGCATGCATTGCTTCATCTAATCGTTATGATTGTAGACTTACTTTTTTAGTAGCACGATTTATGGGGATCCTTCGAGAAACATGTGTTCGTTTAGATTCTGGAGATTATCTTTCTTGGGTTGATATATTTCAATTGACTCTTTAATATCAAGGACTCTGGCCTTAGTTTCGTGGCGTAAACCCCGTAAGTCTGTTTCTGTGTTGGGTTTTGTTTTTATTGCTCCCATCTGAAGAATTAATACACGGTCGTACTTCGCCTAGCTCAATCGAATCGGGGGTAGTACATCCATTCCCACGATATGACACATATATTAGGGATTATAAGTAACAGGTCAACACTCCAAATATAAAATCAAAATTCTCACTTAAAACATATTTAATTGCAAATAAATGGCGCTACTAACAATTTAATAAAAATCAAATAAATGACAAAAAAACAATAAAAATCTACACTACATCATTACTTATTCCAAAAACCAGGAATCTTCACTAATACAACATCTGATCATTGTTCCATCGAACATATAACATTCTAATTTCACTTCCACATGGCTTCCTCACCTATGCTCATGTCATGAGTACTAATGATTACAATAATAAGCATTCTTAATCTTCATTGCAAATGATTAATCTTTCTTTAATTAGCTTTGGATTCTTTAACTTGTGTAACCACATTTTTCTTAAAAATTAACAATAATAATTGTTACAACTTTGGTTTACACCTCCTTCTGTCCTTCACAGTCCCTATGCTCAGTACTTTTGTCTTGGGCGGTCGCGCTACCTTTCAATCTTCAAATTAATTTTTGGATCAATTGAGTGAGTCACCCCGACTCTTTTACACTAGCATTATTAAGAAAAACCTTTGTTTTCAATGGTCACAAATGGGAATTTATCATTATTTTCTTTAGGATAACCTACCCTTAATTAACAGTATCTGAAACGATAACTTTTGCAAGGTACACTTCTAATGACATGGCTACGGGCATTGAACCTCCGCGCCTTCGATTATAAGATTTATACAATTTCTTTCAGTCCTATGAAAAGCACTAAACTCTTGTTTATAACTACCATATGGCCAGCTAAAGCCATTTAGGCTGGCGAACCCCCCCCCCCCCCCTCAGTAGGTCAAGTCCTCCACTAAATGCATGACCTCTGTCACGTCAGGCTGGGATATATTTCTTAAGAACTTGGCTGGCTGAGTTTCTCACACCACATCTCTCCAATACGAAAAGCTTTAATTGTTAAAACCCCGGTACGTTATTTCGGCTACCTATCGGCCGACATTCAGATCATACAGGATAATGTAATTGATCCATGAGTATCCACGTTGCCCGGTCTGAAGGACGATCATTATTTTATTTATGGGTTACTCCATTTATCACGCTGCCCACGGCTAGCGTGAAATCAATTCCTAGGGCTCAACCCATTTTCGGAAGATTCAAAATACATTTGGAGCGAGAATCAACTATTTACACGTGCATACTATTCATATGTAGATCGCAAACACATAATACATCACAGGATGGACTAACCCTTACAAAATACGAGATTCACTGAGAATCACAAATACTAACATTAATTAGACAAGCTATAACAAAAACTATTTCTCAATGCTTGTATAATTGTAAACTGTAACCCTAGTGATCAGAATCTGATAATGGCCACGTGACGGTCGAAACGCTTAGTACTAATGTCCCACCATTATCAGTGAATCATATTAATACGCGCAATGTTTTCTGGAAAGTGTGTTATATAATATTACGATTGGGCAAAAGCGTGTTGATGGACTTAAAATTATAAATTTATGACTAGAAATATGATATTATCCCAGAATTTGCCTTGAGCGAGTGTGATAAAACCAGGCAAAGAGGTACTGAAGGTTAGTCATTGTTACCACAGGAATTCGAACCTCAGTTCTCTGGACTTCTTTGCGCTCTTGAGATCGCCATTCATCCTGCATGGCTATGCCGGCGAGTGTAACATAATTATGCCTTCGGATGTCATATATTGATCTGAAACCTGATACAATTGATTCAGAACTAAGGCTAACAAAAGAGTTCATGTCTGAGGCTGAACTCGAACCAGCAGCAGACATATCGCACCGTTCCATAACCTCACTTTCTGATCCGGATCCTCAAGTGGCTTAGCTCTCGTTACACTCCATGCGTAGCCTAACCCAACCACTCGACCTGGGCGTGCCTAATGAATAAAAGAGCTGATAAAACGTTATTGATAATGAAATGAAATTATCGTGTTGCCTCCAGAGAGGCCGAGTGCTGGTCTTCCTAGTTGACGCCCGTGGAAGTCCTGCGCGTCGTAATGAGGATGAAGTGATGATGAAGACGGCATTGATAATGAAAATTACTTTATTATACCACATAGCGTGCCTCTAATTTGTGATCACATATTGACATTTTGACTGAAGAAATACAATAAACGTATTGTGTCTGGAATAGCCCCAACTATCATTGTATTCTTAATGGGTCTTTTATTCACAAAGATAAACAGTTGACAGAGTGGTTAAGGGAACCTCCCCAAAGACTTCAATAAATTATTCAAAGGTAATTATCCTTTAAGTGCTAATATTCATCCACGTGTAGACAGTCAACAATACAAATGCTTTAGTTGGATGCAAGCTGTTCAAGTATTTCGTGAGGGCACTTGCAAACCACAAGACATTAACAATGTTGCTGAATACCTCAAGTGTTGAAACTTAACTTAAACCACTATATATTTTGGGTATGATCTTTGGATTAGCACCACTTCCTTGGAATAGTGTTATTAATGACCGACGGGTACAGTGGCGTTATGTGTTCTCAGCTATTGCGCTGGTGATCGTCTTGGCGTCATATTTCACATTCATGTTTCTCAGGACAACGGATTATTCAATATATAGCTCTATTGTGGTCAATGATTTATTAGGAATGAGCGTGATAACATTTGCTGCCAGTTCCTCTGTGATTGTGTTCAGGACACGAAGAGGGGGGAACGATGTCAGAATGATAGTGCACTCTATTTCCCACGTCGACAAGTTCCTGGTAACCTCATCCTCTCAGACGAGGACGATGCGGCAATGTGCGAGTAAGATATTAGTGTGTTACACGATATTGACAGCACTCTGTGTTCTGGGCTGGTGTTCGTGGGTTCAAGGCCCGTTCCCCTCAGGGCCTCTGTGCCAGTAGTGACAGTATATCCGATGCTCTTCATAAACCTCGCGGTGTATCTTCAGTTCCATGAATTGGTATTTGCATTGAAGCAGATGTTCACGCTTTTAAATGGTGTCATGGAGAAATGCTGCGGAACTGAATGCACATTTCTGGAGAATAATGTTCGCAATTGCAGCATGAAACATCAGCGCAACATTGCCCCAGCAAAAAGCGTGATGCAACTGTTCGCTGAAAGAATATCAAATGTTGAATTTACCGTAGATCACATCGTTGTGGGAAATTTCAAAATTGCTGGAATGAATCTTCCTTTCATGTTATGAACAAGGAAGTGGTGTCTAAACTCCGTATAATACAATCAGAACTGATTGAGATTGGGGACGTTCTGAACGAAACATTTGGCTCACGGATGTTAGTAGAAATCGCAGCCTCATTCGTTAGCGACATAACTTGTCTCTACGTAGTTCTGTCCATGATAGGAAGCACACAACATCTAAACGGAACCTATGGGCTTCTGATTTCTATATTATGCATGGGTGCCACTACATTGTATCAACTCGTGTTGCTCCTACTGATCACCAGTTGCTGTGAGAGCGCCACCAGTGAGGCGACGCGCAACGCGCAGCTAATCAACAAGTTACTCATGGTTCAAACACCAGAGCGCGACACTATCGAGAAACTCAAGTTTTTTCACTCCAGTTGGTGCATTCCAAACTGAAATTCACAGCGTGTGGCTTCTTTGATATAAATTTGAGCTTATTTTCCACTATTATCGGAACACTGGTGACTTACCTCACAATACTCTTTCAGGTCAATCCTTCTCCTTTCACCCATGGCGTATGGTCCCAAGATTAACGGTCACTTGAAGCGTCATCTACTGTATTTTTAGTTAAGGACGTTTGTGCATTACGAAAACTTATTTGCGTTTCAGGTTCTTTTGATAGCAAATAATATCTCTGAGACATTGCGAATCGTGGATATGCAATTATGATCTAGCAGGGGTCTCGAAACCTTTTAGTCTACGGGCCACACTGACTCCTCCACCAAGTACCAAGAGCCAAAACCTATCCAGCACATCATACCAACATGCTGTAGGTTTTATTATAGCTAGGTATATGGATTTCAGCCAATAGCCATAGCAGGGTATTTTAATGGAACGCCCGTGTGCCCCCATCCAGTTCAAATAGATCCAACTTCGTCTACCAGATACCAATGTCACTGATACCTAGTTGGGAACGTTGGAACTATGTAGAGCGTTCCTAGCCATAGTTTTGAATTCACGCAAAGTTTCGTTTCGGGACTGGCCTTCGAGTGAAGTTGCCTCTCTATGGCGCAGTGCACGGGGGTGGTTTAAAAAAAATCTGTATATTTAAATTGATCATTGCTGAATTGTAAAGATTTCCACTCACACAGTTTGATCAGTTGCATAAATGTGCTCTCGGCACTACTTACTTTTCTGTGTGAACAAGATCCAAATAACAGGTGAGTATTTGAAGTGACTGCTGATAATTTGCCTAGTAAACTTATTCCACAAGGGCAATCAATATTCAGTGGAAAGTTACAGTTGCTTAAATCTCATTAATCTTACTAGTCTAATAACAATAATAATAATAATAATAATATAATGAATAATTTAAGTGTGTGATTTAGGGCCTACCAATGTATTTCACATATGTTAAGATTTTAGGGTAAATCTTATATCAATAATTACACTTAATATGTTCAATTTCATTATGTATGCCACTTATTATACAGTGTTTCTTAATTGGTCGTTATATAAAACATCTGATTATAATTTGTATGATTTACTTACATATATACGGAAAAAACAAGATATTCGGAAAACTTTTGGTAGACATCCATGCTAACTGTTATCGTGGGGCGTGGTGTTGGCCTCTTACCTCGGCGGACCGGGTTCGATTACCGGTTACTGCATGTCCTGGGGCTCGGATTCCACGTGCAAAGGAGGTCCTGTGGCTAATGATCGCGAGATTAACAAATACTTTCTTTAACTTTTGTCGTCATACGAGATTAAAGAGTGAAGTCATGATATTCGGAAGAGATAGAAAGACAGAGGAGAATTCTGAGTTTGATGGAGAACCACTCAAAGTCGCAGCCAGTATCAATTACCTAGGCAGTGAAATATCTAGTGGTGGCAGGATAACCTATGCAATTAATAAGACACTGCAAAAAGAAGGAAATTGTTATCAAACAATAAAACATTTGTTTTTGAACAAGCAATTTCCAGAAGATTCAAATCTTCTTATGTATAAGATCTATTGTCACATATGGAGCAGTAACGTGGACGTTGACGGATACGGACTGGAGCAGATTGCAAGCAGGGGTGACGAAGTTCCTGAGAGCAGTGAAAGGGAAAACTAGATTAGATAGAGTAAGAAATGTTGAAATTAAAACAGGAAAGTATAAGGTGCGTTCAAAACGTAACGAGCCGGAGGCATAATTACAGAAACCAGTACCTGTATGTTAGAAGTATTGGCCCTGGCTGTTGAGGCACTTGTCCCACTGTGACACGAGGCGGTGAATGGCTGTCTCATAAAATTCCCTGGGCTGCGATGTGAACCAGTACCGCACGTACAGCTGGACGTCGACGTCCGAGGTGAATCGTTGGCCCCGCAGAGCCAAACATGCTTCCTGGTGTGGTTGAAATATGTGGGTCACCCATTTGGCACACACTTTGCGCAAGTGGAGTCGTTCCTTCATGACGGTGTGCACACTTCCGACGCTCAATCCGACCACGGCGGCTATGGCGTTCACTGTCACTCGGCGGTCCTGGGTAATGGGTGCATCAATCAGGTGGACGTTGTCATCGGTAATGCAGGGGGGTGCCCCAGACCGTGCATCATCGGCTAACGACTCCCGTCCTTCCCTGAAGCACTTGTGCCACGCCTTGACACTTGCAAGGGACATGCAGTGTTCGCCGTACACTTGCGACATTCGGCGATGAATGTCCGTTCCCTCTACTCCTTCCGCTCTCAGAAACCAAACAACACCTCTTTGCTCTTCGTTTGACGCCTCCATGTCACTGTTTGCAATGCGACTGGCAGCGTTGGACGATTGATGCATGCTGATGCTCGCTTTGTATAGTCACATGACGTGCACGCGTGCCCTCTAGCGACGGGCTGTGACCTTCCACGCTCTGCTCGGAACCACACCTTGTTACACACGCCACGATTAGCCGATGTAGTCACCAGTTTGCGCATTCCAGCTTCCGGCTCGTTACTTTTTGAACGCACCGTTTATGAGAAAGAGATTGAGCTGCTATGGACATAAGTGGGCAAAGTTTGCCAAAAACAAATGGAAGAGCTAATGGTTGGAGGAAAAAGACCTCAATGCGACCAAGAATGCGGTAGACCACAGGAGTGAGAGTGTGTATACAGAAAAGAGGAGCTAACTGGCAGCAAGTGGAGGAAGAAAAGTGGTGGGAAGACAGAATTAGATAGAGAGGAGTCGTTAACACCTAGACCCGGCAATAACAGGAACGGGATTTGAATATGATTATGATGATGACGAGATTAAAGTTAATAGAGTAGCTAATGATACGCTTTTGTTTTGCTTTGAGATTATGTAAGCCTTCACTTTAATTACCTTTTTCGTGTGACGGACTCGAAGAATAGAATAGCCTTGATGACCGTTAAATTTCAATAGAAGACGGCACGGCAAGAAGAAGAAGAATATCTGAATATTTGAGGGCATATTGAGCCCGTCAGAGGAGCTGCCAGGATAGCCAACAACCGCAATGACTTCCCTAACATCTCATCCGTCGGACCTAACTGCCGAGAGGATCAGGTGAACTTCCTAATAGGCCAAAGCGGCACGAGAAACTGTAGTCCACGAGTATCGTAGTACATGGTGACGAAGGTCATAGACTGCCTAAGGAAAGGTTCACCTTAAAAGCCAGACTGAGAAAAGAAACATCCAGACTTATGTAAAACAACGTGAAAATTTATTGTAAACTTTACAAACCCCTAGCCTAGTTCGGAGGGTTTCTATCGGCTAATCCGCAAGCTAATAAATAATCAAAAATAAAGAGCAGGTCCCTACCTGAGAAGTTACAGTAAACCCTCGCGAAAGATCTGTCTCACAATAATAAAGCAACAACAGCAACACTAGGAAAATGGTACGACGCAAATCCCTAGGTCAAGTTACAAGATCAAGCTAATATCGGAATTTACATTTAACAGGGAAGCAAGACAAATCTAAGTTAGGATGATACCATCTCCACATTTACATTTAACGTTAATTCATCTAGCTAAGTCCTATCAATTAATAACAAAATTTACGGCGAAGACGTCCGTAATATCAAACAATTACATTCAAAGCTAAGTGACCAGCCATATAAAAAAAAAAACTCTAAGACATTCTTATAAGTAGGTGCTAGCAGCACACAAAAGGGTAACATAGAAGATTCACACACTTTTACATGATTATAATAAGAGACCACAGTTTTATTCAAATGCCTGCCTACACCTTGGTTTACTCTTTGTAAGCCATAGTCATCTAATGTGTGTAATTACGGTGACGACTGCGTAGTAAAGACTACGTCTAACATCGTATGGCCTGCGCTCCACCAGCTACGAACTCAAGGTTCGAGCGAGCTCCAGTCACAACAAAAAGTGTCAGCTGGTCTAAAGTCATTTCCTCCAGGAAATACCTTCATTAGCACGGCTATGTCAGCCGGTTCCAAATGCAAATGAACAAGGTTAAGCAGAAAGGATTCGTTAGTTAGCTTTTGTTTATCAAAATTATGCGTTTTATTATTAAGATGTCGGTTTAGGTTATCGTTGGTTTATGGCGAATAATACTGACAAGCCTGGGCACGGAGCGTCTCCCCTGAGATCATCTCGGCCAAAAAGCCTCGACTCAAAAGTCGGAATACAATCAACGAGCAATAACAACTCGGACACACAATAACACAAGTTACCAGCGGCGCACAGCTCACGTTCAATAACTCTGGGACGGGCCTGGACACAATCAGTTACCCTCCCTAAATATCTGGTCCACGGGAACATCCCGGACATGGTACACAAAAATACCTTCATACATGAAAAACCTCCCTAGCGGGGCTAGCCTACAACGTACTATAGAAACCTGACATAACTGTACTCATCAAAACAACGGTACACGCAACAGCGTTTAACTAACAAATGACAATCTACATAACATATGATCAGATACAAGAATGGACACTGGGTTCCATAAGCTATAATTGCAATGAAAGGGAAAGTAAATGCTAAAAGCTTTCTGTCCTATGTTAATATCAGTCCGTCTCACTTAGAAGCATGCGCTCTCACACAGGCGCTGAGTCACAAACCTGTTCGTGTCGCCGCAGGCTACAAGATTCCTGCGCTGAATGACACAACACACACTAACTAGGCCGGCAATTTAAGCAAGATAATAACTGTAAAACTGGCCTCATCATAATACCTTTACCATAGGTTATAAACCTCAAAGAATATGTGCATAAAAAGCACGCTATAAATCTGAATACAATCATGTAACTCTGTCTTTCACAACAAAGACGTTTAAAAGGTAGCAATGTCACTCATTGCTGGAGCTCTCTGCTCTAAAAGATAAAATACATTCAGTAGTTGCTTGTATCAAACATCAAATAAACACGTGTCATCACACATGACACTAACAAAATAATAATTGTGGGGCAAATACCACTCTCTGCTGGATCTGCTTAATGATACGTTGGGAACTGAGTTCGATGCTAGGCAACGAAGCATCCCTATTACTTATAAGGTCTACACTTGACCTGGATGGCTTCTGAGCTCATCTCAAATGAAATATAATGCAGTTACAAAACTGGTAATTACAGTCGATTACCCAAATGATACGACTACTCTAACGAAGTCAGGGGTATAACATAGACTGGCTACAAAACGTGCAGTTAAAGAAATATATCTATGGCATCAGATTGCCATAACTAGAGTCTGCAAAGACTTGAAAATTCACTCCAGATAGGGTTAAACAAAGTAGCCTCAAAATGACTACAGTCACGTTTAGCAATAGATAGAAATAGGCGTCCTACAACGTCCATCAAGCTGCACCAGGGTTGACCAAAACATCAGACCGAAGGGTGACTCACAATCACTGCAAATAAATGACATCTAATTAGACTAATTACATTCCCTACCTCTGAAATGGCTGTCACTAAGTTCGGTTGGTTCACAAACTACACTAATCTAACTATACCACCAGAAACTAGAACAAGGAAGGGTGTACAAGACTCACGATATGAAGGAGCCCACACTTAACTCTCTGTCCAACAACAAGGGTTGAACAAAAGCACCTCTGGCTTTCAGGATTGGCATCGTCCTCATCATAACTTCCATCTGGGCTCTCCCAAAGACCAGGGTTCGGTCTCTCCCTGTAGTTGACCTCGTGAATGGACTGGGCATGCCTAGGAAAGGCATCCTCGGTTCCTTCCTACTCGTTCGATGTTCTAGAAGTTCCACAATCAAGCTCGTCCCATCCGAGACATCTCCCTCATACCATAATGGTATTAGCCCATGGTCTCGGCCTCGAACATGGTGTTGAAAAAGTTGACCACGTGGGCGGTAGAATAAGACATGTAGTAGTTCATTATTTTAACTTGAAAATCACAGTATTCGTCGTACATATCACAGGCTTTAAATATAACTGGGAACACAGCCTCTACACTTTGCAGATGTAAATAACCAGTGGCCATGCATTGTTCTGCGGTTCCACACGTGTACAGACGCTACCTTTTCTATCACGTGGCATCCGTGAAATGGGCGTCGTTTTATTATAGATAAATTCACTGTAGCAATTTCTATATAATGTACTTGTATTATCACACTTGTTCAAAGTAATAATTTCACATTTACCTGTATATTTTCGCACCAGGCTCTCGGCCCTCCACAAACACGTGGGTGTAAAAATGTGGTGCTACAGTAATGTCGTAAGTTTCACAATGCTTGCCAAATAATCCACTTTACTGTACGTGTTGATCACTGCACATCAACAACAGTGGTTCTTAGTATATTTGTGTTCGATGGCACTTGATAATGATTTCCACGCTAAACAGCGGATATTTGCCACGTCTAACACGACGGATATAATTACACGCCTACACGGGGCGGATCCTCCAGACGTAGTGCAAGGAACTGCGTTCCTCGTGGAAGCAAGTCGTCAAACTAAGTCGTTGAGCGACTACTTACATTCCTATTTGCGTATCTGCAATGATATTACCTTACCTTAAAGTGAAAAAACATTCTCCAAAATGTTTCAATAATACTGAATGACCAAATGGAATATTCTGAGTCTCGTAGAAAGATAAAATTGATTAATAAGACCTCAGATAAATAATTAGCAGACTTCACCAAAGTCAAAAGTGCGATTCTCCGCTACTTCAAAGAGAATCGTATAAGCTCTCAGCTTCTCGTAGCTTTCTGGGTGTGTTCAAAGGTACTACATCCCATCATAAATGTGCTGTCATGAAGAATATCACATGAACCTTAGCTCAGCGGGTTCAATATGACCTAACCTAATATGTTTAAAATATATTTCCAAAGATGACATTCTAACAAAGGGTAATTGATTGCTTTTTTTTCTCAAAAGTTATAAAATGGATATACCCTTCATCCACCAAGCCCTTCAATTATATACTAGGGCGTTTTCTCGGCCTGTCTCTGGTGAAAGAAGTCCTTGAATATATTGTTGATGGTATGTTTAACAGTCAGGCCTTTGCTTTAGGAAACCATGTTATCAGTAGCATTAATCTACACTGACCTAGATTTGACAGGCGACATGTTTGCTGAGGCCATTGTTTGGCATGTTTTTAGAATCTTCGAATGGTAGTAGGCGGCACTGGCTTGATCAATGAGACGAGAGAAGCACTGCTAAGTTGCAGCATACAGATAGTAAGCACGGCCCCTGAGACCAGACAAATTGCACGATATTGGCTTTGTAATGACATTGCTGAAAGAATTACCTATCATATTTCTATAAAGGAAGGCATTGACAAAGCTGATCAAATACGGGCATCTTGGTTTAGAAGGCCATGCATTAACAGTCACATCCTACTAAGTTTTATTGTTTGAAATTATCCTTCGGCAATATCAGCCACACAGTTAGTCACTTAGGCTAGTATTCACGTTGCGTTGAACGGAGTGGATTTTTACTGTAGTGATGGATTTCGTTGTAGTAGATGATTCGGTATAGGGACTTGTGACAAAATGGTCATTTATTTATTTATTTATATATTTAGCGTATGGCATACAAATAAACAACAATTATCAACTAAACTACAAACAAACTTCTAGACCTTGTATGTACTCAATCCATTTTGGGGTTGCCAGCAAGAAGTCGTCAAATCGCCGTCCGTAAGCTCTGATGCCGCAGACCTCCCTGATGTGCTCAACAGCCTGTTGCGGCGCAGCACAGTCGCATACTGGTGAGGACAACATTCGCCATTAAAACGTGAATCCCCGCATCTTCTATGTCCCGTCCTAAGGCGGTTCAGCATTGACCATACCTTGCGACGTCGATCAAACCCAGGAACTGTCTCAGTCATGCATGGCATTGCCTGGCATGTATCTGGAGCATTTTGGGTCCATTCTCTCCTTCAGGAATCGGTGGTGTTTATTCCAATGAGGTTGCTATATTGGTCATGAGCCCCTTGAACTTGGGTTTGTGTTGAACTTGTGTGATAACCTGTGTTACTTTGTTGACTGTAGTTGTGTGTGTAGCTGTATTGGGGTCAGGGATGGGGTAGGTGCCCCAAGAGTTGATATAAGTGAACGACTGTGCCTGATAAGTAGAAAATTAGCGTGCATGCTCTAAGTTCAGTATATGTTTGTGTAGTGTAACTATTGACACGTTTATACTTATCATATGTAGATCACAAACACATAACACAACATATGGAATAGACTAACCTTTACAAATGACGATATTCACTGCGAATCACAAATAGTCTATTAACATTAATTAGACAAGCTTAAGCAAACGATATTCCTGAATATTTGTATAATTTTAATCATTAACCCTGATGACCACAGGACGGTCAAAACGCGTATTCCCAATATCCCTCCTTCATCAGTGAATAATATTAATACGTGCAAGAGTTTAGTGCTTTTCAGTCGGTCAACACGAATGTACCCAAAAGAGATGGGTTATGCCCTAATCCTGAAATAAATTACATGAGATTAATAAAACACTAGGATGACCAGTTTCGATCGTCAAGCGATCATCATCAGATCCAATACACTTAGGCTATAAAATCTATGTTTGAAATACAGGTGAAAATATTTACAATATGTACAATTATTTAGTTGCAGTATTGGTACTGCAACTGTCAGTGTATGCTAAATGCAGTATATATGTTAGGTGAAATGCTAAATGGTGATGGCTATCCGGAGATTGTACTTTAGAGAGATTATATGGTTGTAAACTATGGTTAAACTATAAAATTTTAGGCTAACTACTTATCTGATTGTCTTCCGTACTACAGCTATTCGCAGTTTCCGTGCTCACTTGAACTCGCTGTGTGGTCGACTGCGGTGGTTATCTTAACGACTGGTTTTTCCCTGCCTTCCCCCCCTGTCCCTACGTGCTGTGGGGAGTGATCGCGATGTGTTTATGTGAGGTGTTGCCAACCTAGATAAGATGTATGTTATTGAATGAGGTGGATCTACAACTATTAAAGACCGTGGATTAGTCCTCGCCACGCGTGGAGCATAACCCATTCGAACTAAGCGTTGACGGTCTTATGAGGACGTCCCGGCACCTTTAATACTGCCTCTAATATGGGCCTTGGTTTATTGCAGAGGAAAAGTACATCGTACACCTGATCCAGATAACATTTACCTATTAAAAAAACCTAATTTCCCCCCTTTTTTGTTATCTAGCTTGGCTGTGTCGCTAAATTGTGTTTTGTTTCCGACAGGGTGTGTTTTTTAGTAGCGTGAAGAGGGGTGAGCTCTCCATGAACGTGTGTTCATTTAGATTGTTGGGATTGTTTCGTTTGGCTAGGTGTATCTCGATTGCTTCCTTTATGTCAAGAGCTCTGCCTTTCGATTCGTGATGGATTATTTTAAGGTCCGACTCTATGTTGGTAAAGCTATGCCCTGCGTCACACATATGTTCGCACTCGGCTGAATGTGTTCCGTATCTTATCGCATTTCTATGTTCATTATAACGTGTGTCTACTCGCCTTCCACTCTGCCCGATGTAATTAGCTTGACAATCGGTGTCTTGGCACGTTATAGAATATACCCCTGACCTTGAATACGGGTCACGTTTATTTAGATTACTATTTAGGAGGTGCCTAGCGGTTGTGTTTTTCGTCGTGAAAGCTATCTTTATGCCTTGCTTTTTGAATAGGTTAGTGATTTTATATGTATTCGCATTCACATAGTTGAAACGCGCAAATTTTTTCTCATTACTGTCCGGTTTGGGAATCGTTTTATCTTTATTTTTATGTTTGGCTATAATTTGATTTATTTTGCTTGGCGAGAAGTTGTTTTCCTTTGCTATTTGCATAATAGTTCTTATTTCCTTATTATAGTTGTCTTTTGACATGGGTATGTTTAAAGCCCTGTGCACCATTGAATTGAAACCCGCTAGTTTGTGCGTACTGGGGTGATTAGACTGATTGTCGATTCCATGCGAGGTTTGTGTTGCTTTCCGGAATATGGAATATGAAAGGTCGTTGTCTTTACGTTCAATAGTTATATCGAGATAATTTATTTTCCGGTCTATTTCGGATTCCTTAGTGAATTTGATAGAATGGTGAAGGCTATTAATGGATTGGAGAATTGTTTCTTCGCTTGTTAGTTCAGTATCGTAGATGCAAATTACATCATCTACGTATCTTTTCCATATTACTATTCCCTTTGTTGAAGTCTTTTCTAAGAACGCATTTTCTAGTGCATTGATGAAGATGTCAGCGATTAACCCACTTAGTGGCGATCCCATTGCTAGGCCTTCTCTCTGTGTGTATATTTTATTGTCGAATTGAAACACGTTTTGGGTGAGAACGACCCTCAGTAATCTCACAATCTCTTCAATTTCTTTTACCGAATTGTTGGATTTTAAGTTGTTTTCGATAGTGTTGATTGCTTCAATAATCGGAATATTGGTGTACATGTTAGTTACGTCGAAGGATACTAGCCTGAAGCTAGGTTTCATTTGTAGGGTGTTCAATGCTGTTACTAGTTCTGTTGTGTTCTTTACAGAGTTGTTTTTGTCGTTGGAAAGACGGCATTTTAAGATTTTTAGTAACTCTTTGCTGATTTTGTAATTAGGGGCATTCCTACAATTGACTATTGGTCTCATTGGGCATTCCTTTTTGTGTATTTTTGGTTGTCCCCTCAATGACGGTATTTTCGGGTTCATGTTTATTAGTTTTGATTTTTCGGCTTTGGTCAGTATGTATTCTGTTTCTTTTAGCGCACTTTTTATTTGTTTTTGGAATTTGTTGGTCGGATCTTTTGTTAATTCCTTGATTTCGTTGTTGTTTAGGAATTCGACTGTTTTTTCAATGTATTCTGTTTTGTTCAAAATTACTGTAGTGTTTCCCTTATCTGCTTTTGTGATGATTAAGTAATGTTCTTTTATTTTTTGTTTCAACGACTTTATTTCTTTGATTTGTTTGTTGTTTTGAATGTTATTGCTATCGCCCTCTCGTTTGAGGATTTTTTTTTGGCTTCGTTGGTGGCGAGATTTTTGGTTAATTCCCTGTCTTCTGCTGGGAGCTTGTGACTGGCTATCTCAATATCTGTGATTAACTGTTTTATATTGTGGTTCGTGTGTGCGTCTGTGCAGTTGTATTTCAAACCTTTGTCTAACATATTCATTTCACCTTGAGAAAAGGTTACGTTCGTTCTGTTGTTTACTCTGCTGTGGAAATTGAATTCATTGTTATTCGTGTGTTGTTCGTTAGATTGATGGTTCTGTGTTTCTCCTAGTTTTCTTAATTTATTTTCTAGCGTTTCATGCTTCCTCGTTGCTCTGATTTTGATGGTGTCATGTAGGTGTTCGGTGAAGCTGTCCCATTGGGCTGCGTGCCAGAAATTACTTAGTTGCAATTGAATGTCGTATAATTGTTGGTTAATTTTTTGCTTTCTTATGTATGCAAATCTTAATTCGTTTTTTATCCAAAGCGCTTTGGCTTGTTTAGTTGAAATGATCGAGGCTGGTGTGTTCGGTACGGTTTTAATTGGTACGTATTTAGGGGTGAGGTTTAGTTCTATACATTTTTTGTTGAACCAAATTGATTTGTCTAAATTCATGAGTTTAAGCCTGAGTGATTTGAATTTCTTGGCTTCACGATTTGCCTGACTAGCCGTGAACATTGTGGTGTTTGAAGCCATATTTTCAGTGTTGCCTTAGTAAACAAGAGTTTAGTGCTTTTCAGTCGGTCAACACGAATGTACACAAAAGAGATGGGTTATGCCCTAATCCTGAAATAAATTACATGAGATTAATAAAACACTAGGATGACCAGTTTCGATCGTCAAGCGATCATCATCAGATCCAATACACTTAGGCTATAAAATCTATGTTTGAAATACAGGTGAAAATATTTACAATATGTACAATTATTTAGTTGCAGTATTGGTACTGCAACTGTCAGTGTATGCTAAATGCAGTATATATGTTAGGTGAAATGCTAAATGGTGATGGCTATCCGGAGATTGTACTTTAGAGAGATTATATGGTTGTAAACTATGGTTAAACTATAAAATTTTAGGCTAACTACTTATCTGATTGTCTTCCGTACTACAGCTATTCGCAGTTTCCGTGCTCACTTGAACTCGCTGTGTGGTCGACTGCGGTGGTTATCTTAACGACTGGTTTTTCCCTGCCTTCCCCCCCTGTCCCTACGTGCTGTGGGGAGTGATCGCGATGTGTTTATGTGAGGTGTTGCCAACCTAGATAAGATGTATGTTATTGAATGAGGTGGATCTACAACTATTAAAGACCGTGGATTAGTCCTCGCCACGCGTGGAGCATAACCCATTCGAACTAAGCGTTGACGGTCTTATGAGGACGTCCCGGCACCTTTAATACTGCCTCTAATATGGGCCTTGGTTTATTGCAGAGGAAAAGTACATCGTACACCTGATCCAGATAACATTTACCTATTAAAAAAAACCTAATTTCCCCCCTTTCTTTGTTATCTAGCTTGGCTGTGTCGCTAAATTGTGTTTTGTTTCCGACAGGGTGTGTTTTTTAGTAGCGTGAAGAGGGGTGAGCTCTCCATGAACGTGTGTTCATTTAGATTGTTGGGATTGTTTCGTTTGGCTAGGTGTATCTCGATTGCTTCCTTTATGTCAAGAGCTCTGCCTTTCGATTCGTGATGGATTATTTTAAGGTCCGACTCTATGTTGGTAAAGCTATGCCCTGCGTCACACATATGTTCGCACTCGGCTGAATGTGTTCCGTATCTTATCGCATTTCTATGTTCATTATAACGTGTGTCTACTCGCCTTCCACTCTGCCCGATGTAATTAGCTTGACAATCGGTGTCTTGGCACGTTATAGAATATACCCCTGACCTTGAATACGGGTCACGTTTATTTAGATTACTATTTAGGAGGTGCCTAGCGGTTGTGTTTTTCGTCGTGAAAGCTATCTTTATGCCTTGCTTTTTGAATAGGTTAGTGATTTTATATGTATTCGCATTCACATAGTTGAAACGCGCAAATTTTTTCTCATTACTGTCCGGTTTGGGAATCGTTTTATCTTTATTTTTATGTTTGGCTATAATTTGATTTATTTTGCTTGGCGAGAAGTTGTTTTCCTTTGCTATTTGCATAATAGTTCTTATTTCCTTATTATAGTTGTCTTTTGACATGGGTATGTTTAAAGCCCTGTGCACCATTGAATTGAAACCCGCTAGTTTGTGCGTACTGGGGTGATTAGACTGATTGTCGATTCCATGCGAGGTTTGTGTTGCTTTCCGGAATATGGAATATGAAAGGTCGTTGTCTTTACGTTCAATAGTTATATCGAGATAATTTATTTTCAGGTCTATTTCGGATTCCTTAGTGAATTTGATAGAATGGTGAAGGCTATTAATGGATTGGAGAATTGTTTCTTCGCTTGTTAGTTCAGTATCGTAGATGCAAATTACATCATCTACGTATCTTTTCCATATTACTATTCCCTTTGTTGAAGTCTTTTCTAAGAACGCATTTTCTAGTGCATTGATGAAGATGTCAGCGATTAACCCACTTAGTGGCGATCCCATTGCAATTGTTTCAGGAAAGTGTGCTATATACAGTGTGGTCCGCCAGCCCCTTATTTTTTTTGGAGGAAGGCAACCCAACTAACGCGTATATCACAGTCATCCTAAAAACATTAGTACCTGTTCCGTTACGCGTCCATTGTACAACTTTACTGTTGAGTACACCCTCGCGAATATAGTAGAAATTAATAGTGGCAGTTTTCTTTCAATGACCTCAAATATAATGCATGATTGAAACGATTAGAGCTCCGAATAACACATGCTTACGTTTTGACAGGAAGTGTCTACGAATAGATTCAATGCGTGCCAGCAATATACCATGGTTATCGGTAGCTATGGTGGCTAAATCAAGAGTAGCGTCAACGAAGTCGTAGGGGAGTGAGGCGGTTTCTAACTCCCCCCACCACTACTCCCAATGCGAGCCGATAATTCCCGAACCCGTTGTCGGAGATTCACGAATAAAGTGTCGTTGGACTCGGGATGACGGGGGCTTTGCTATGGACCACTCGTTATATTTTTGATTTTTTTTTTTTTTCGTTTTCGAAAATAGGCTATAGCTTGAAAACCAAACAGGATAGAACGTTGTGCCATGGCTCAAACGAATGGTCTTTATGACCTTTATTTTTTGTAATAAAACTTTTTTATTTTTTATATTTTTTTGAAAACACTCGAATTTTGAAAATCCTATATTTTGAAAACTAGGAACTCTACAAAAAAAATTGTTTAACGTAAATCAATGGTCCCTACCCCCTCTACCCCCAAAATAAATTTCAAGTCTCTAGAATGAAAACCTGCAGTAGTGGGGTAGTGAGAGAGCTGGACCACTTAGCAAGTGGTGAGCCCCTGCGACCTTGGAATGGAAGGAGTCATGCTAGGAGGGCGTGCTTGGATTCGTTTTTTTCGTCTCGTCGTGCTCTTTACGGGAATGTTGGTGTCGAAAATGTGAAAATCTGGAAACACAGTCTTTTTGGGGTAAAAACGTGATTTTAGACTTTTTGCTATATCTCACGAACCAATAACGCTAGAGGCGTGTTCGACAGGTCCAAGGACTCGGGGTAACGTCCTCTCTGCTATGGACTACTCGTTATAATTTTTAATAAAATTGGAAACTCGGTTTTGGGGTAAACACGTGTTTTTTGTGATTTTGTTGATATCTCACGAAGCAATAACGCTAGAGGCATGTACGATGGGTCCAAGGACTCGGAGTGACGTCCTCTTTGCTATGAACTACTCGTTGTAATTTTAAAAAATTTTGGAAACGCGATTTTGGGGTAAACACGTGTTTTTTGTGATTTTTGCCGATATCTCACGAACCAATAACGCTAGAGACGTGTACGAGGTGTCCTAGGACTCGGGCTAACGCCCCCTTTCAAATGTGGTAGATATTTTTTTTCCAAAAAGATAATTCACAAAGGGCCTAACGCCATACATGTTGAAAAAACGTTTTCTTTTTCTTTACCTGTTTATAATGTTTATGAAGCGTGGTGGTTGAGAGAGACGATACGGCTGGATGTGTGTGTTTCAACGAACTTGTCGCTGACCAAGGTGGCTGTGTTCAATAGATCAATTGATATTTCGACGAGTCGGTGTATGACAGAGCGAGGGTGCGTTTTCTGATATTTTACCTTTAACGTGTAAACGGTGATGAGAACTAGGTTCTATGTTGGTCGAAGCGAGTAGAGAAAATAAACTTGCCGACGAGCAGGAGGTGAATGTCATTTGAGATTATTGGAAGGCGTTGATCTGATTTGACAACAGGTGCAATGGAAAAATGATCATCGTGGTGGCAGGGAAGTGCGAAAGGCGTGCACACATGTGTGAAACCACAGGCATGCTAAACCAGTGACATCCTGTCTTGCTTCGTACGTGACAAAATGCAAGTTGACGTGAAATTTGATCTACCGCAGGTGTTCGCTTGGGACGTTATCTGTCCACGTGCATGATAACTGTTAACAAGTCACATCCTGTTTTGCTTCGTACGTGACAAAATGCAAGTTGACGTGAAATTTGATCCGGCACAGGTGTTCGCTTGGGTGTTATCTGTCCACGTGCCTGATAAGAGAATGTTCAAAGCGTGGGAATCGCTGAATCAGTAAAAAGTATGATGCAACTTGTCGGAATGATGTCACAACCAATAGAGAGGCAAGAGCTGCAAACAGCAGTGGTGGGAGGTGAAGGGAGGGAGAGGGGAGGGGGTGATGTATGAGAGAACACAGGAGGAAAGGGAAAGACAAACATGTATGAACATGCATGAAGCGCGGAGCGCTGTATATATAGAGCTATAGGTGGTGTACAACATGTGTGAATAAATAAAAATGTACACAGGTTCACACAACATGTAATTTATTGATCCATGAATTAAACGTAGAGTTAAACCCTAACCATTTGACATAGAGTTTATTTCCTTTTTGTTTCAACACTTTTTCCACAAGATAGTGCTGAGGAAATGCTGTTTTCTGAAGTTCATGGAGATAAAATCTACCTTTTATGGGTTGATGGTTGAGGTCCTCGAGTAAATAGGTGACTGGAGTGTCCAAGTAGACTCGACGAATTCGAAATAGTTCAGTCCCCCACTGAGGCGTGTAGCCCTTATTGAAGGCAGACTTAAATTTGCTCACACGAACAAAATCCCCAATGTTCAGTCGGTGACGTTTAGGATCAGCTGTTTTTATGGGGTTAAACAGTTTATCCAATCGCTGAATATTTTTAGTCACGAGGCGTGGCTTGGTCCCAATCGTTCTATGTTTGGTGTCATTGTAACGTGATACTAGCTCTGGTAACATGTCCAACCAGCGATACGTGCCCTGAGCGGTAAACGCTTTCCACATATGGGTTTTCAATGTTCGGTTGAACCGCTCGACCACACTGGCTTTCAGATTGCTGTACGTGGTGTAATGGTGAATATCCTTAGATTTGAGAAAACTGGAGAAATCCTTGTTGAAAAATTCTTTCCCCTGGTCGGTTTGTAGCAGCTGAGGTTGACGTTTGGAGTGTTGAATAATATGTTGAAAGGCCTTGGTAACTAGTGGGCCAGACTTGCGACGCACAGGTTCAACAAAGGCCATTTTGGAATAGACATCAATAACGGTCAACATATAGCGTACACCGTCGTTAACGCCAGCATAGGGTATCATTTCAACCAAGTCAGCCTGCCAAAGTTCATCCACACCTCGTGAAATCACCTTGAGTCGCGGATAGTGACGCCTAGCTGGGCGATGCAACTCGTGAGCAATACCCATTTTAATGGGTGAGGGCTTAAACAATAATTTTGGCATTTCGAAGTTCTTGTTCAATTTCTTGAATTTCCCAATCGTGACCGGTATGGCCAGCTTGACGTGAGGCATGCAACAACTGTAGCCGCTGGACGAGCTTATTGGGATTGTGCCAGTAGGTAACATCCACAAGGGGTTTTAATGGTTTAAATGTCACTCCCGAAGCGGACGCTTTACGACGAGTACTTTGACTAGTGGGAAACATTTTTGCAATGATGGTTTTATATTTTTGAGATATATTGGCATTCACTTGTTGCGTGGGATCATACTGTCTTTTGTGAGCATGGGTATCCAATAAAATGGATTTATATTTGTCAAGATCCTCTGACGTATAATCATGGGAAGAGGGGGTCCGAGAAAAGAGCAGCTTTAACAGTCCTGGCGTTAATTTATAGTTGATGTTTTTAATGACAGCTTTAGTACGAGCAAATTTAATGGATGAATCGCCAATTTTAAAACTATCATCCTCATAGCGAACACCATACGTGGTATCTGTGTTTCCAATAAATAGATCGGTGAAATAGGGTTCCAATGTTGATCCATAATATTTTATTAAAATGGTTTTCAGTTGAGCTTTATGTTGAGGGGTGGCCAAGAGTTGTGAAAACGGAGACGCCCTGGAAGGGCAAGGTGTTTCGACCATGGCCAAGGATTTCTTTTTTCTCAAAAACTCTGCAAGGGGTGCGGCCTTTTTTTGAGGCGTAAACACGTGTTCCTCCTCATCCTCAACTTCACTAACACTAGTCAAATCTTCCACTTCCTCTTCCTCAGGGTCCTCGTGCAGCGTCTGCGTGGCTTGTGAAATGGTGGGTAGCGTTTCAGATGGCTTGAAAGAGGGTTTCAACATGGCTTTTAGTGGAGGTGCTAAATGTTGCTGAATAAACAAAGCATGATTGGCACGTGATTGTTTCAATTGACGAAACTTTTGGCGAATAGTATTTTTTGCTCTAATAATATGCTTTTTCAATTGACTCTCTGCTAACGCCATGGTGTCTTGGCAAATGACTTGCCGGGGAATGAGACAAGGCCTTAAATAGCAATAAAATGATCAAACCCTAAGCGATACCGTCCTTGGTTGAGTTCACTTTGTTTGTCAATCACTAAACAGGCATGACGTTGAGTGTTCCAGCACTTGGCACACAATTCTGTAAACATTTGAAAGGTCATATCCGGATTCACATGTTCATTATAAATGTGACGACTGTTCCTCTCGTCCTGACGAAATAAAACAATGACATTGGCATTGTCACGAATCAACTGTTTGGACATTTTTGAATACGTTTGTCCAAGATAGAAGCAATCGATATGTTTGTGACGACCCATGCTGAAATAGCTTTGAATGATGCCTTGACGTTCAGTGGATACATCATCGAAAATCATGAGTGAATCAGGCTTTACCTCATCCGGTGAAATCACATTTTCTTGCATGGAAAATGTAAAATAACCCATATTCTCTTTTTGTAATCCAGACATGACTTGATCCAGAAACACGTAGAGGGGTTGGTAGAGAGATTTTGCAAAAATATAAATATTTTGAAAACGCAGACCATTGGGCGCTGTGATGAGCGTTAGCAAAAGATTTGTCTTTCCACAGCCGGAAGGCCCCACAATGATGCAGCGAATGGAAGATGGAAACAGTGAACCATGGCGTTGTTCACGTGATGTGGGACAGAGATGGGAAACCATGTCCCCCACGGGGAATGACTCTTGCTGCTTAATAATCTTCATTTCAACTAAGGCTTAGACAGGCTAGCAGGCTGTCTATATACAGGACACTGAACCTTGTCATAAAAACAGTAGACTGCTACTACAGGTTGACGATGGATGTCTTTGGACGTGCGTTGATGGCCAAAGATAGGCCTGTCCTCATACATGATCCTAAACAGGAAACAGATCCTGCTAATAAACACTATGTGGATAGGTCAGTAGTGCCACGCACAAAACAGGGAGATTATGACTTTAAGGGAAAGCGGTTAACCCATGTAAAACATCCTCAAGTGTCTACAGACGTTACTACGAAAAAGTATGTGGATAACAAAGTGTATGAGTTTTATGACAAAGTGCCACAGCTTATGGTGAATGGCTATAGCGCTAATCACCATCGGATTATTCACGTGGAAGACCCACAAGATGAAGACGATGTCTGTACCAAGCGTTACATGACCTATGAAATGAAAAGGCTTTATAAATTTATCCCATCTGTGTTTTTAGTGTATCTGACAAATGATAAACCTGTGAATGACAGAAACCATTTACCGCTAGTCCATGATCAGCACTTGACCTATGTGCTTGCTTCGGGTTTAAGCCACTATCGATTACACTATGATGGAACCATTCACATCAAATATGCCATACCTGATGAGAACCATTTACAAATAAAGATAAATGGTCATAGGATGTTGATCCATAACCATGAAATGGTCAATGCAGGGGACGAATTATCCTTTCACCTTATGTTGACATGGGATGAAAAGCAAGCGGGAAAAACCATAAACGACTTCCCACTTTATGTGGAATTGGAATATACAGCCATGAAATAACCATTTGACGTTAGTTGTGATTTAAACTTTCTTGTGAAAGGTTGTTGGTCATTATCATCATGGTGAAACAAAGGTATGCAGTGAGAAAGACTAAAAAAAGGACATTGTCCTTGGCAAAGCCTGGGTTTTCAACATTCGAGGACAAGCCCTTGCGAAAGAAAAAAAGAAAAAATAATGTATTGACCATAAGGAAAGCCCTTCGAGCAGCACAGAGACAGGTTATTCCAAAACGTCGGCGACAGGTTTCAAACCAAGGGCGAGTGATTCCCGTCCCCAAACGAGCGGGATTTTTACCTGCATTATTTGCTGGTTTGGCTGCTCTGGGCTCACTTTTGGGCGGTGCCAGTGCAGTGGCGAAAACCATTAAAGCCGCGCAGCAGGGCAAGCAACAACTCAAAGAAAGTCAGCGACACAATGAAACGATGGAAGCGATTGCCATGGGGGCTAGAAATGCCAATTTAAAGCCAGCCTTTTATCAACAAGGATTTGGGATTTCACCATTTCGAAATATTAAAAAAAAAAAAAAAATTAACCTCGGCCATAGCGAGACATGCCCTGACGCATGAACAAGTGGAAAGCTATGCTAAACAACTAAAGCTCTCTCATTTTCGAGGTGTGTTTATGCGAAACCAATTACCCCCACGACCCTGGAAACAGGAATGTGCTGTTGTCAATTTGGATGATCACCGAGGGCCAGGAACGCATTATGTAGCTTATGTCAAAGAGGGATCCACGGTATGGTACTTTGACAGTTTTGGGAATTTGCCCCCGCCCATGGAACTAGTGACCTATTTTGGAAACAGGATCAAGATATATTATAATGTGAAACGAGAGCAAACGTTTAACAGCCAACAGTGTGGACGTTTGTGTTTAATTTTTTTATATAAGACGCAGCATAAGCAAAAACGCCACCAGTATGTCGGCAGAAAGTAAAACGTTTACAGTGCATGGACGTGGACCTGAAGTCAGCCTAGACTTTTACCCGCCTATCGAATTGAGTGAAAAACCCTATGGTTTAGGACTTGTTTCTCTTGAAACGTACAATCGAATATACAACATACGTGAAAATGTGAACAACAAGTTTTACTATGATGATTCTGTGCTCACCCTGAACTCTGGTGGATACACGATCGATGATATTTATGAACACATTTATGTGGTGTTGATCAATCAATATGGTTTAAAGTCATTTCTCGACGGAACGCACAAGTTTGAACTTGTAGGCAATACCAACACTCATCGCTGCAGTATTTTCTCCTCATTCAACATTGACTTTAAAACACACCCCGATTCCATTGGCCCATTACTAGGATTTAAACCACGTGTGTTGGAGCCCAACAAAAAACATGAATCAGACCATGAAGTGAAATTCATTGAGGACCATCATGTGTCGGTGACGTGTAATATTATTAGCCAAGTGTACACCAATCAGGAACCATCGCATTCACTTTATGACTTTATTGTGACATCGCCCAATGGCTATATTATTCGTGAAAACCCTCCAGTGGTGCTTTTTCATTCTGTGGCTGTTGATAGTATTAGTAATATAACATTAAGACTGATCAATAGAGATCAACAACTCATTGATCTAGATTCTACCACACCAGTGACTTACAAGTTGGTGCTAAAGCCACTATGAAGTTTGTGTATAAAGCAACAACACCGTCTAGGAATGGTGTTAGTTGTTTGCCACGTGAATACACGTTAACATCTCAGAACAAGCAGATTTTACAGCATTTGGGTTACCACGTCAACCCTCATGATGAATTCTATCCTAGAGATAGCGAACCGCATCGAGGAGCAACCAGGAGTGGTAAGAATTGATCTCCATTCCTATCAAGCTCAAACACCTGGACTCAATAACAATGACGAGATTCAATTCATCATTAACAACCAAGATATTTACACTCTACCGCATGAAAGTGTCATTCAGATTGAAGGTCGGCTCACCAAAGCCGATGGCTCTACACCCACCACATCCAAGTTGGCCAACCATGGTTTTGCCTTTCTGTTTTCTGAAGTACGTTATGTCATTAACGATATCGTGGTGGATAGCACTCGAAATGTGGGCATTTCCAGTGTCATGAAACTATACCCCTCTTATAGTGAGGAAGAAGGTAAAACACTTTGCATGGCAGGTTGGTGTCCTGACTCGACCAATGACTGGATGGTACACACCGATGGAACCTTTACTGGATATTTACCTCTTAAACTGATTCTAGGCTTTGCTGAAGATCACCAACGCATTGTGGTCAACGCAAGGCAAGTGCTTTATCTGGTGAGAGACAGGAGTGATAATAATGCACTCAAGGGAGCCGACAATGCCCCCATCGATTCAAAAGCTCAACTACAACGCTTGCTATGGAAAGTGCCTCATGTGACCCTTAACGATAGCAAAAAACTAGACATACTCAAAATGGTAAAGAGAGATATGCCGCTACCCATGGAATTTAGAAGCTGGGCACTCCATGAGTATCCGCTATTGCCCACCACCAACACACACAGTTGGTCTGTAAAAACAGCTCGCTATACAGAGAGACCTCTCTACCTGATCGTGGGTTTTCAAACGAATCGCAAGTATCAACAAACCAAAGATGCCTCGCAATTTGATCACCTGCAATTGAGAAATGCACGTCTTTTTCTCAACGGAGCTGTGTTTCCCTATGAAGGACTGGATTTGGATTTTTCAAAAAATAAATTTGGCCCCCTGTACGACTTGTTTTCTAAATTTCGATGGTCGTATTATCAAAAAGAGAACGGCCCCATGCTACTACCCCAAGCGTTTAAGGCAAGAGCGCCACTGATTGTCTTTGACTGTTCTTACCTGGAAGAGTCTGTCAAGCCATCCAATATCGACATTCGACTAGATTTTGAAACGCATGACAATGTACCAGCCAATACGACGGCCTACTGTCTGATTATTCATCACAAACAAGTCAACTATTATCCACTATCCAACCAAGTGACGAGTGTATAAATAACAGGTCATCCCACGTCAAGCCGCTCAGTCATGTCTTGCTTTAAAGCCTCAAGAGACGTTACATCCATGAATTTAAACTCTGAGGAACAACGTTTCAAGACGTTTGCCACATGGCCAGTGCCTTTCATAAACCCTCAAGCCTTGGCGGCTGCTGGATTCTACTATTTAAAAACAAGAGATGAAGTGAAATGTGCCTTTTGTCCCATCATTATAGACCAATGGCAGGAGGGCGATGAACCCATGCAGGAACATCAGCGCTGGTCACCCACCTGCCCCTACCTGTGTAGAATGAAAGTGGGAAATATACCCTGTCATTCAAGCTATCCCTCACTTGTGTCTCTGGGTGATGAAAAAAATACAAGTTACGATACATGTGGACCGTATGGTATCCATGATGCTTCAGTGAGCAGCTCACCATCAAAAACACCTAGTTTAGAGACATTGGGACATCATCGGTGTTATGGACGTTACAAACACAAGAGACTATATTGTTGTATCAGTTGCTATCGTCCTTATCCCAAAATGACAAAGGCCTGTAAGACGTGTTATGATAATAAAATGATGTAATTCTTAAATTCTTATTTTTTTGCTTTTGCCTCTGTCCTACCCTAACCTTCTTTTTTGGAACTAGCATGGCAGGTAAGTCGTCAGTTGAACTTGGTCAAGACAAGCGTCAACATGTTGCGCACACTCATTGTGGATTGCCAAGGGTTTAAAATTGGTGACAACAAATTTATATTTAAACAAGTGGCCGTGATCGATTGTACCACGTTTTGGATATCACAAGCTACGCATTTGCTATTTAAACCACCCCATGCTTTTGATTTGTTGTGTGAAAAAGACCGTAAACAAACCCAGTGGATTGAAAATCATAGGCAACTAGACTGGAATCAGGGAACCATTTCCTATAAATATTTGGATGTGGTTATGAAAGCACACTTGTCCTCGGCCAATGTGGTATTTGTGAAAGGTAATGAAAAACGTCAATGGTTGCAACCATTTTTGGCGTCTTACTGCCAATGTATCGACCTCATGGAGTTGGGCTGCCCCTCCCTGCAAACGCTCATGAATACTTGTTCCTGTGGCAACATTACCCATACAGCCCTATCGCATGCGTGGCATCTCTTTCATTGGTTAACCACTCATGCCTGCTGGGAGTTGTTGAACAAAATTATAACTCAAGATTTACCTGTGAATGACGTCAGTGAGATTTCTACAAGCGACGTGTAAACATCTACAGCACGTGATACCATGGAGAAAGGCAATGCTACGGACAAAGCCATCGGCAAGTTCTTTGTGTGCAAAAAGAAACTAGACAGTTTTACCAAAGAGGAACTCTTGGCACTGCCCAAGTCGTTCATTTATTATGTGGCCGCCAACGCAGTGAAAGAAATCTGGCAACATGTACCAAAATCATGGACTCAAGACCCTGTGTTGAGTGAATTGCAACCCTGTACGGATTACGATCACCATAAGCAAGTGGCCATGGCAAAAATACCGTCTATGCGTCAGTGTGCGACTTGCCAGCTAGTGAAACTGTATCACGGTCATAAGAGTCCATGTAAAGACTTTGTTGAATCATTCCACGAGTGTCATGGCGAGAAAAAGCAACAACAACAACAAACACAAACATCGTCCACAGAGGAGGAGGAAGACCAAACCTTTTTACCATCAATGGAAAAGGATATGCCAGACCTGTACTGGCAATGGCGTCATTGACAAAGTGATTCAATACTTACCTTTCGAAATCCATCTTCCAGGTTATCGTTTTTGTGGCCTTGGAACTCGTCTCGAAAAACGTTTACAACGTGGTGATGTACCCATTAATCTTTTGGATCAAGCATGCAAGGAACATGACCTTTCTTATCGCCATAGTCATCCTGGTTTAAGACATGTGTCAGATAAATTGTTATTGAAGAAAGCTAAACAACGTTTCACATCCAGTGATGCCTCAGTGGGTGAAAGAATGGCAGCCCTGATTGTCATGAGTGCCATGAAAGGAAAGTTGATGATGCATGGACATAAACATTGAGGAGTGAGGAATTGGGATTTGTTTGTATTCTATTTTTCTTTTGTCAATTCACTATGACTATGAAATAAAAACAAAGGTTTGACAGAGCACGATGTTTTGTGTTTTTATTATTTATAAAAAACCATGATGTTGATGACTGATTTCTCATTTTCACATTTCACACATTGCCATTTTGCTAATTTACAATTTACAGTTTTTGAAAACGTTCGTTTTGATGATATGGATTTTTCCATTTTGCTGATGACACATTTTAAACAATGACCGTTTGAAGTTTTTGAATTTTCAAATTTCACACATGGCCATTTCCAGTTTTTAAAAATGTCCGTTTTAAGTTTTGCTGTTTTGGTGATATGGAAACATGGATTTTCCATTTTGCTGTTTTCACATTTTTTCCATTTGGTGTATGTCGAAAGTTGAGATTTGACAATGATGTTGATGCGAGTGCTTGACCTTGATAATACTGCAATGTGCTGATGCGTGTTTGGAGAAACGTCGAGGTCTACGACTACTGCAGGTAAGACTGTTTTTACAAAAATAATGTCTATTGACTGCCACATTTCAGTGAAAAAACGAAACTATTTAAAACAAAATGAGTATATAAGTGACCATTTACCCCCTCCCCACCCACCCACCCACCCTACCTCACCGTGTTTGCTCTGGTCAATCATACACACCAGTTTTCTCTCTCCAGTCATACATTCACACCTGTCTTTGGGAACAAACACAACCACTTTATTTATTCCCAAAAGCACATTCTTGACATGTACACTCATCCCAAAAGAACTTTTTTTAGTTTACCATTTTACTATTTCAAAAAATAATTAAATACTAGTTATTAAAGTTACTAAAAATCTTACTTATTTCATATTTACAAAAAAAAATCAATTTTGTACAGCGTTAAAAGAATCACACTATTTACCAATCAAAAAATTTTTAAAAAATAAGGTTGCACACAACTTTTTTAAAGAGCAAAAGGCCCAAGTGAATTGTCACTATTTACAAAATCTACTATTTACAATGACAGAAACCAATATTTACAAAATTCTAAATCTACAAGTTACAAAAAGCCATGTCCCATAAACGATTAAACAGTGAAATCACACCTCCTCCTCGTTGCGATCATAACCCCAGGACAGGCTAGTGAGCAGGTCATCAGCCCACACACGCTTGTTATCCATGGAGGCGAGGGTGCGTTTTCTCTGTTCCACAAGATACAAATGATGGTTGCTGGATTGTATCCTGCACTGTGTATGAGACATAGCTTTGCCAGTGCGTAAAACCGCTAAGTAATCGTCTACACGTAGCGATTTTACCACTGCCCTACCTACACCTTTTGCTCTCTTGGCTTCCTTACAGTCGAGTGTGCGGTAAGCATACATTTTTGAAGCCAAACCTACGAATTCCGTCATAATGGAATCACCGCATTCATCTTTTAAAACGCCCATTTCCTTCTTGTTCTTTATGGGCAGCTGAAACACGTTGTCAGCACTATAGCAAGAGGTGTCGAACCAGTCACTATGTTGCCTCATGACGTCATAGGGGTTGCAGTGGCGAATGTGGTAAATGAATGAGTCCGTGTCCATATACAAAAGAGAGACGTCCTCAAAATGACGTTTCGCAAACTCATAGTGGAATCGATACATGACCGATTTAGAAAAGTCTAAAATGACTTGACCCAAGTAAATGGGCTTATCCATGGTCACGCTGGTCTTACTCATTTCAATAGTAGCCAAATCCTCATCGATAATTTTGATCGATTTGAAATTTGGCTTGGCAATGTACCGCCGGGCACCCCACTGCCCCTCCCAGACATTCACCAATTTAATGTCACGGTATTTGCGGACATTCTCCATAGACTTGCCATAGATGCAGTTGTTCATTAATTTAAAAAAATTAATTTCAAACTGCTGTGTTGCCATTTGTCGGTGATCTGTGTTGAGTCGCATGTATGGCTCAAGCCATGCTTTTTGAGCAAAAGAAATACCCCTGTGGACTTTCTTCAACACCAAGCCTTGGGCGAGGCATTGCACCAACATTTGGATATGTAGCACATACCGATTTTTGTTGTAAAGTGTGCCCATGAGTTTTTCAGTTTTCACTTTACTGTCAGGGGGAACCATTTGCTCAAGACAGAATGGGAAATCGGCATGTTCATCATACAAGGATGAGGGATATTCAATATCCACTTCTAGCACATATCCACGGCCTGTTTCTTGGCTAGCCATGTTCACATCAAATTCTGACACTTGTTTCTCTGTCAGCCAAGCAAACTTCCCATAGGGCAAAGGCTGACTCATGGCGTAACCGTACAAATTATTCACGTCATAGTACATTAAGTACGATTCTGGTTTGTCTGGTGAATAATCAGGCATGTAGACATTGTTCGCTTCAGCATGGCGTTGGTTAAGTGACACAAAGCCGCCACGAATGCCCTTTTCAAAAAATAGAACCATGTCTACATCAGTGAGTAAATCCAATTCCACTTGAGTGTATTTCAAAGCGGCATCAAACGAGAGCCCAGGACTCGTATAATAGTGAGCCGGGTCAAGACCGTAAATGTGTTGACACAAGTTACGGAATTTTTCAAACACATCAGTGAGCAGCAATACATCCAGTTTTAGGTAATGCAAAGCATATTCACTTAGCGTGTTCATGCCAAACACTCGCCAAACTTGACATGCATGTGCATAGTCTTCATCGGAAACGGTACTGCGTGTTAGTTTCGAGTAAAATTTCTCTTGTGGTGGGAGTTTTCTTTGCTTTAACACGTCCCAGCTATTGCAGAAATCATACGGGAATATACCTTTCCGAATGCACAATTGAAATTGCTCAGGATCATTAAAATGCATTCTAGTATTTTTTAATTCCTCCTCATTCAAGCCATTCACAAGGCTGTCTAGCGAGGATGCCATAAACTTAAAGGAATCCAAAAATCGAATGCTAAAGTCGCCCAACCTCCATGTCAGGGCTGTAAAACGCTCATGGTTTTGGGGGATAATGGTAAACGAGCCCTTGTTGACATGTCCCAATTCACGAATCAAAAATTGAATGTCATAATTCGCCAGATTGTGGAAAAAGACACTGATGAAGCGAGGAGCTGGAAAGTTCAAGTTGCATTTACTATGCGCAGCTCCACGAAACTGCCCCGTAAAGTGTGAGTGATCACGAACGGTGTCTTCAGCACTGATCAGTGGCTTTTCGCAAATATGGCATGTCATGGCATGCTCATACTGCTGCTGTTGTTCTGGAGATAGGCTCATGGGTACTGGGTGGTCCAGTAATTCCTGTACATGGTCGGCCAACTTGACAAGTTCATCCAAGAACCATTTGGCACAATCTGGCCCCTCACGGTATTTGTAAACGGATTGTGTGGGGTCATGGGCACACACCACATTAAATCCTATGGCAAAGGGTTCATGTTTTTGAATGGCTGTGGTTGAGCTCATGGAGGGATCTGGTTCACATCCCGCCATGGGTGTGGTGAGAGCTTCGAAATCTGCATATACCACATAGGGGACAGTGTCACGCTTATGAATGTCCTTATACTTTAACACAGCCTTGTCCCCTTGTGGCAATATCAGTCTCACCGCTTCCTGAGTAACACAATCTACCCTATGACGTTCCAAAAGCGTATGGGTTTTAAAATATTGCAAGCAACGGTCACAAATATGTTTTGGACGCTTGTCCTTTGACATTTGACTGCTTAGCAATCTACTCAGGCTTTTAATGAGGCAATAGTGATTCACTTTTCCTACAGATAAATATAAAAGATGAATGTGGTGTCGTTTCGGTTCTTTTGTGGCATAAAGAGGACCCACAATCTCATCACCGTCAAGGCCATACACCATGAACGAAAAGTCCTGGTTATCTTGTTCAAACCTATGGATCTCGGTTAAGTCCATAGGGAACGACACTCGAGTTAAATTTAACGTTTGTTTCAATTCATCAAACTTGGTCTTGTACATTCCTGGTCGACAACCATTATGTTGTGCTGGCTGCAAGTACGCAGCCACAGCCCACAGAAAACATTCATCATCAAAATTTTCAATATTCACCACAGCCTTTTTCGAAGCTATGGCTGGTGGTGTTTTAATATAGCTAGACCCAGCATTCAACGGGTTGAAATGACAAATGTTGATTTGTAGATGATGAATTTTGTCTAAGGCTAGACCACTCGGTCCTTGTTGCAGTTTATCAAATTTTGACAGCAAGGCATTCACCACGTGGGTTTCATACCACTGTTCCAAATTATGGGCTATGAATAGCTCTTGCATTTTACTGCAAATATAAAATGTCTCTTTATGCTCTACGTTCTTCTTTTTATATATGAAATCGCACACCAGTTCTGTATTCACCTTTAAAGCCTTATGCAACCTTTGCGCTGTACAAATTTCAATTTTAAAAATTTCAAAACAAGATTCTAAAAATTCTTTGGGAATCAAACTTTTTCTAACATTCACTATGCGGCCAGAGCACACACGCGATTTAAAACAACTATTTAGGGGTTCCCAAATTAACGTATCGGTAGCAGTGGCAAAAGACATTATTTTGAAAGAACACTCTCACCTGAGTTTTCAGATGTAGACTGCTTGACAATGGTTCCACTCTAAAGCCACTTGGTTTTCAACTGTATTTGCTGTAGCAGTGAACCCTTTTTTTTTCCAAATATCTAAAAATAAATAAAATAAACCACCATAAGTATAACCATTCCATATAGTTTATGCTTTTCATAAACAAAACAAAATCAAACAGGTTATATTATATAATAAAACAAATCTCACCTTGACGTGTAATGCTTTGCTATATTCTCGACTCGTGGGCTAGTGTGGAAATGGTTTTCTTTTCTAGCTGTCTGTCTTTCTCTTTCTTTAATATATTTCCCACAGACACACGACAGGTAGGCTATACACGTTATCTGCAAACAAATAAATAAATAAAATCATTAATTATCTAATCAATAAATAATTGCATGTATTTATATAAAATCAATAAATATATAAATGAATAAATATATACCTACCCCACAACAAGGTTAAGTATTTTCCACCAACACCAAAACTGATAAACAAGACCAAGGGTTTCATGCAACGCAGTGTGTTCAAAGGTAGTCACTTAAGTGAGCGTGGAAATGATAACGACATGTCTTTATATATGCTACGTTGCATGTATAATCTTTTTTTCCCATGCTTTGACCATTCTCTTATCGTGCACGTGGACAGATAACACCCAAGCGAACACCTGTGCCGGATCAAATTTCACGTCAACTTGCATTTTGTCACGTACGAAGCAAAACAGGATGTGACTTGTTAACAGTTATCATGCACGTGGACAGATAACGTCCCAAGCGAACACCTGCGGTAGATCAAATTTCACGTCAACTTGCATTTTGTCACGTACGAAGCAAGACAGGATGTCACTGGTTTAGCATGCCTGTGGTTTCACACATGTGTGCACGCCTTTCGCACTTCCCTGCCACCACGATGATCATTTTTCCATTGCACCTGTTGTCAAATCAGATCAACGCCTTCCAATAATCTCAAATGACATTCACCTCCTGCTCGTCGGCAAGTTTATTTTCTCTACTCGCTTCGACCAACATAGAACCTAGTTCTCATCACCGTTTACACGTTAAAGGTAAAATATCAGAAAACGCACCCTCGCTCTGTCATACACCGACTCGTCGAAATATCAATTGATCTATTGAACACAGCCACCTTGGTCAGCGACAAGTTCGTTGAAACACACACATCCAGCCGTATCGTCTCTCTCAACCACCACGCTTCATAAACATTATAAACAGGTAAAGAAAAAGAAAACGTTTTTTCAACATGTATGGCGTTAGGCCCTTTGTGAATTATCTTTTTGGAAAAAAAATATCTACCACATTTGAAAGGGGGCGTTATCCCGAGTCCTAGGACACCTCGTACACGTCTCTAGCGTTATTGGTTCGTGAGATATCGGCAAAAATCACAAAAAACACGTGTTTACCCCAAAATCGCGTTTCCAAAATTTTTTAAAATTACAACGAGTAGTTCATAGCAAAGAGGACGTCACTCCGAGTCCTTGGACCCATCGTACATGCCTCTAGCGTTATTGCTTCGTGAGATATCAACAAAATCACAAAAATCACGTGTTTACCCCAAAACCGAGTTTCCAATTTTATTAAAAATTATAACGAGTAGTCCATAGCAGAGAGGACGTTACCCCGAGTCCTTGGACCTGTCGAACACGCCTCTAGCGTTATTGGTTCGTGAGATATAGCAAAAAGTCTAAAATCACGTTTTTACCCCAAAAAGACTGTGTTTCCAGATTTTCACATTTTCGACACCGACATTCCCGTAAAGAGCACGACGAGACGAAAAGAACGAATCCAAGCACGCCCTCCTAGCATGACTCCTTCCATTCCAAGGTCGCAGGGGCTCACCACTTGCTAAGTGGTCCAGCTCTCTCACTACCCCACTACTGCAGGTTTTCATTCTAGAGACTTGAAATTTATTTTGGGGGTAGAGGGGGTAGGGACCATTGATTTACGTTAAACAATTGTTTTTGTAGAGTTCCTAGTTTTCAAAATATAGGATTTTCAAAATTCGAGTGTTTTCAAAAAAATATAAAAAATAAAAAAGTTTTATTACAAAAAATAAAGGTCATAAAGACCATTCGTTTGAGCCATGGCACAACGTTCTATCCTGTTTGGTTTTCAAGCTATAGCCTATTTTCGAAAACGAAAAAAACAAAAAAAAAATTCAAAAATATAACGAGTGGTCCATAGCAAAGCCCCCGTCATCCCGAGTCCAACGACACTTTATTCGTGAATCTCCGACAACGGGTTCGGGAATTATCGGCTCGCATTGGGAGTAGTGGTGGGGGGAGTTAGAAACCGCCTCACTCCCCTACTTAGTAGGTTCCAATCTTGAACTAGTAATTTTTTTTTGCTTAATGTCGTTTATTGTGGATGTATTATGGACGCATATCTATCTGTTCCAACGAGTGATTTTTTATTTGGTACTCAAAAGGACCGTACTTATCCGATGGTACGCAGCCAAATTGGACGACGACATAATGATCTGTAGAACGAAAGCAAGGTATCCTGTATATTCAAGGTAGCAAGGGTTCGAAATTTTGACCATCTTTGTTTAAAGGAAAACTCCGACTCACTCAGACGACCCACATAACAAATAAATAAATACATCAGACCGAAACTATAATTTCTTTCAACGGCATCTGTGCGAAAAGCGCTTGCTATACACTTACAGTAATAGTTAGTTAGTTAGTTATTGAGGTTTTAAGGGGCGGAACTACGAGGTCATCTGCCCCAAACCTACAGTAAATACAGATAATTATGACATTATTGGTTTTACGTCCCTTTTAACTGCTCTGGCTTTTAGATACGCCGGGGTGCTGGAATTTTGCTCGGAAGGGGATCTTCAACGTGCCAGTAAATCTACTGACACGGCTCCCTCGCATTTGCGCACCCTCAAATGCCAGCTGACTGCGCCAGGAAACGAACCTGCAACCTTAGGCACAGCAAGCGAGAACGTTACCGCTGAGCCTCGCAGCAAGCCAGTAATTACAGAACGTGTCATATTATTATAAATATTGAACTATTAAAATTCTAACTATCACGAATAGAGTCGCCTCCGTTGCGTAGTAGTCAGCGTGATTAGCTGGCACCCCGGACGTCCTGGGTTCAATTCCCGGCTTTGCCATGAAATTTGAAAAGTGGTATGAGGACTGGGACGGGGTCTACTCAGTCTGGGGTGGTCCAAATAAATAGAGGGGGTTCGATTCCCACCTCAGCCATCCTCAAAGTGGGTTTCCGTGGTTTCCCACTTCGCCTTCGGGCAAATGCCGGGATGTTACCTACCGTACGGCCACGGCCGCCTCATTGCCTCTTCCTTGCCTATCCCTCCCTATCCTCCCCACCTTTCCCATCCCTCAAGATGTTCCTGTTCGCTTTGCAGGTGAGGCCACCTGGGCGAGGTGCTGATCGCATCTCCCCAGTTGTATCCCAAGACGAGATGTTTCAAGCACCAGGTCACTGCCCGTAGAGGCGATAATGATGGGATCCCTCGCTGAGTCCGTGGGAAAACCTAACCTGGAGGGTAAAATCGACTAAAAATATATTAATTATAACGAATAGTATCCATCCATGGTTTAGAACAGTTTTTTTTTTAATTTTACTTAGTCAATTTACCCTCTAGGTTGGTGGCTCCCACGGACTCAGCGAGGGAACTCACCACTACCGCCTCGATGGGCAGTGTCCTGGAGCTTGGAACATCTGGTCAAGAGGGATACAACTGGGGAGGCGTGATCAGCACTTCGCCCAGGCGGCCTCACCTGCAAAGCGAACAGGGGCCTCATGAGGGAAGGGAAGGGATGGAAGATTGGGATGGATAGGCTAGGAAGAGGGAAGGAGGTGGCCGAGGCCTTAAAGGAGGTACTGCCCCCGGAAATTGAATTATATTGAGACCACGATGGCTGTATTGGCAAAAGTGAGTAAAGTTATGAATGTCATAGTTGTGACGTGGATATTCATGACGTAGGCACGGATGACGCAGATTTCATGCAAGTAGGCTGACTGAGCTGAGATTCTTGGTGACGTCATGATTTTGTTCGAGAAAGATCTTAGATTTACGACGCAGTCGCAGGAAACAAGGTATTGTGCTAAGGAAGAAGCTACGCTATTGGAGGAGAGACTCGAACCAATGAACGATAGTTTGGAAGGAAGACGGAGATTGCTGAAACTACGATTTTTGATTACTTTTGGCATGCAGATTTGTGGAAATCTATTTTCAGTTATGGCATTGATTTGGAATTTTGAAGAAATTAATTTTGAGTTTTTGAAATTTGAAAATCCGTCAAGTATAGCCAAAGTTAAAACTTCTAGCAATGACGCAGCAACAGGCTATGGAAGGGATGGATACGCCCCTTAAGAAGTTGATAAAAGGTCGTGCACAGGATAGAGGAGCTCTCATATCTCTCATACCGCTGATACCGTATGTATATTTCTGGTGATATATAGTTATTTTCAAGTGATTCAGTGAAGTAAGTTGTCTTTAGCGTGTGGTTAAAGCCCGGCGCATCGAACGAACACGGAGCAGTTCCATTTTACGCTGCTCGAAACTAGGTGAAGTTGAAACGCTCACATTAACGTTTCCACCAGTTAAGATATCAAGCGCTAACTTCAGCCTGTATTATAATTCTATTGGGCAGTATAACATTGAGGTGTGTAGAAGATTTGAACGATTTCATAGTTATACTTCGAAAGATATTGGAACTTTAAGGCTGCCAACAAAAGTGATTTTCTCGCCACATGAGAAACACTTTTAAAATTCCACATTATACACTACGGCTGACACGTGGAGTGCAACAGTGATATTGGAGAATACGTTTGGTATTACAACGATACAGTCTACTATGGAATATTACAGTATAATCTTGCAGTGCTTTCAATGATTATAACAGTAGTTGAGATGGAAGGCTAAGGCTTTAATGCAATTGGGACATATATTGATTGGAGTGAAATAACAGCATGGAACTTCGTTAATCGTCTTTCTACAAAAGCGAGCATGTAGTGAACATCCAACTACACTCATGCATCGTGAATCCATCGCTGAATTATACCAGATAACAGTGGAAATATTTTCATACTCCACAACTATGAATATTTCTGCGGAAATAACTACAATAAACTTCATGGCGAATTCCTGCAAGAACTTCAGGGAACTTTCAAGAGAGGCCAGGGTTGTCCCGGCGCACAAAGAAGAGTTTTGCCAGAAGGATGTTTTTCGTATCCACGGAGCAGTGCAATTTCGGAGGAGGAAGCAGTTCGATTCTCCGAGGACGCTGATTCCAGGTTCGAGGACGGAGCACATCTTCACGCTGGTGAAATGGAACCAACAGCAGTTTTCTTTGAAACCTTTCCTCTAGAACTTCAATCAACAGATAAGGTAGTCGTGAACGTTTCTTGTATTATTTGAGTCTTGTAGCGATATCTGAGCAACCATTCTTCCCATATTTTCTGTCCTTTCTTTTGCCCCATTTTCTTGTTTGATATTTCTGTACTCAGTACACTTCGATGATTTATGCCTTTTTCTTCGATTTGTTGAGACATTGTTATGTCATTGGCATACTTAATAATTTTGGATCAGTTGAGACTGATAATTTAGATTCGTTCAGTAATTTGCATATTTTTGTAGTCACGATTTGACGGTAAAGTTAACGATTTGCTATGGCAGATTTGAATTCAGACAGCGTGTCATTTTATTAAAGTAATTTTATTCAGTAAATTACTTTGACCAATTTTCTGTCATCCTCAAGAAAGAAGAATAATTAAATGATTTTAGAGCGTTAAAATCTATTACGATATCGACGATCTTTGAAATACTAGTCGTCTTATGAACATGATTGCAACATAGACATTTACCATTGCATTATAGACAATTTTCTGAAATATGAACTTTAATTACAATTTATTGAATACACTATAGTAATGAACATTTGATAGGAGTTTTTCTCAATTATAGATTGGAACAATAATGTTTGCATTCCACAATCTAATTGTATTCTATTCGACTATTCTTGCAGTTTAGTTGATCTTTGAGTGAAGATAGTATTTTTATACTGCGTTACTTTGAAGATATTAATCTCAATTTTGATAGACCAGGGAGGAGTGTCTAACCGTATTTGCTATTAAATTTATTTGTGATTGGCAAATTTTTACTTCATATCGATTCATGAATGAAACCCACGAAGGTTAAATAATAACAGTCATTTTTACAATTGATGAATATAAGAATTTTTAAAGAGGAGCAATGGATGTATAATCGTTAGTTCAGTGGACGTGTAAAAGTCGCTGTTGAATAATGCCCTTGAATAATGAAGGAGGTTCCCACAATAATTAATGAAGTTGATGAATTTATAAGTGGAGGATTTTTGTGTGTAGTTTGGAAGATTTTTATGCCATATATATGAAGATATATGATGAATTTTGGGCCAATTGTTGTGTAATTTTGTGCGTTATGAGCGAAGTATTTTCCCGCTGAATGTATTGTTCTTGTTCTTTGAAGATTATTCATATGAAAATACTGTTAAAATTAACAAGAGTGTTAAATAATTTGAGATAAAGATTTTGAATGGAGGTTACCGTCACAAATATTAATAATTATTATTAAACCTTATTAAACCTGAATTTGACAGTTAAATATAACTAACCTTCATTGGTCGATTATATCAACACGATTTGAGCAATTATCAACCGGATAAACGTGTGGTTTAATGTATTTCTTGTATAAATAATATAAACAATTAATATTGTAAAATAATTTTGTAAATATCTTTGTTAAATAATTTGAAATGATAGTGATTAATAGAGGCGCGTATAAAATTTTCAATTGTCATTTGACATTGTTATAAACAATTTATTATTGTTATAAATAATTAATGAACTTTTGTTATTAACATTTAGAGTTTTTTTAATACTCTAAACAACGCTAATTAAGCAAGTGGTTTGAACAATTAATCATGATTTGGGATAGTTGGAGTAATCCACTGGTGTTTGAATGAAGCATGTAAGACATTTGCGTGATAATATTTCAGTTGAGATGTGAACATTTACGTGTTTGAAAAGGAAAGCCAAGCTCTGAGGTAACACGCTTATGCTACGGTTGAACGAACGGGAGTCCGCTTTGACGATACAGGTGCATTGCAGCTGGCCCGGACAACTGTTTTACAGAGGCCAAGGACGTTCCATAATAGCCTTGTGGCTATAAATAAAATGTGAAGTATATAAACACGCAAAACAATTGATATATGTGTCTCATCCCAAATCCCGTTTCCATTCCATGTGCATTATTATTTTTACGTTGCTATGAGCTTGAGAAAGCTGAAACATTATATGTAGAGAATACAGGTCCTACTGGAGGACATGGTTATGTGGTCGATGGCTTCTGATTGCCACGTTGATTTTGTTGTTTTTTGTTAATATCATTCTTTATGTGAAATAAATTATTGTGCAGTTTAAAGTTTCTCGTCTTCGTTCTGGTTCATTTTAAATATCATGGTGGAGGTTATTGTGTGGGCATACTTTAAGTGATCCAGTTGACAACTCAGTCCCCGAGATAAATTTAAGAGGTAAGTAAAGGTTAGTATGAACCCCCGTATATTTTGGTGTGTTCCACAATAATTTCTTGTTAACTATTGTGCTCTAATCTCGATAGTATCTGTCAGTGCCATTTTCATTGATGTAGCTGTGCCGGTGCGTTTGATTATTGGCAATCCGATTGAGGGGGCGGATATCTGACAGCCTACTATCCGGATATCGGGTACAGTAGGATTGGCGACCCTAAAACGTGGGGATTGTTCTACAAAACTGGATTACCAAGTAGGATTGGCAATCAACGTGTGGGGCTCGATTGTCTCGATTGGCACGTTCGACTGAATAACATTGGATTACCAAGTCATTGCAGTAGAATTGACACCGCAATTTTTGTGGAGTGTTCGAATAACATTGGATTACCAAGTTATCGATGTCAGAGGGATTGTGAAGACTCAAATAAAGAGGTTGATTCTTTGTTAGATGTCTTAGCCAATTGTAGAATTTGAGAGTGTGATTATATAGGAATTAAATTTTGTGTTGTATTAGGAAAATTACACTCAGAAAAGATCAGATCTTATACAACTTGAGAGAGGTTAAATAGGCTGGAAACTTAGAAAAATCGCCTATGATCTGGAATCTTATTTTATTTGACCGGCTTATGACATGTATAGTCATATTAAAGATAAAATTAAACTATTTGGATTATAAATGTAAATTATTTGTGTTAGGATATTTTAAAATGAACCAAAGAAACTTGAACATGTGCTTGAGTTTATTTCAACATGAAGTGTCTGCGAAGGTTAATTATAAGGTAATTATAAGTTAGATTTAAGACAGAAAATTGCTCAAATTTATATATGGTGAAAAATGTTGCTCAGATGTTGTTATTTTGCTCTGTTTGATGTATGTCCCTAAAGCAGTTTATTATTGAAATATTATTGAAATGGCAGATGAGAGTCTGAGAATTATGTTGGAGGAGATGTCTGCTAATTTGTCTATAAGAATGCAGGAGATGATGAAAGAGAATGCTAGTAATTTGTCTACTAGGATGGATGAAATTTGAAAGTTATTCAGACCAGTTCTGCAAACTTAGAAAATGATATGTCGCGTTTACAGATCAGTACCCAGGGAATCGAGAATGCGGTAACTGACATGCGCACAGACGTGTCCAATGTCCATAAAGATTTATCCAATGTGCATAAAGATGTGTCTGATGTTAAAAATGATGTTTCTAAGGTACAGAAAGATCTTACCATGTTGAATCTTGATGTTGCTAATGTCCGGGGTGATATTTCATGTGCTAGAGCTGAAGTAATTGTTGTAAGGATTGATGTTGCTACTGTACAAGACAAGGTAGAAGAAGTTCAAAGAGAGGTTAGTAATGTTCGAACTGATGTGTCAAATGTTCAAGTTGACATCAATAATATTCATTCAGATGTTAACGATATGCAAAGCGATATCAATAAAATACAAGTAGAAGTCAATACTGTTTTTATAGACATTGCTAAAGTTCAGACTGATGTTAACAAAGTTAGGGAGGAAATTGAAACTTCAAAAATGCTTTGTACTCGTAACATTAGTGCATTAACAACTCGGTTAGTTGACGAGTCTGTTAGGACAACGGCTTCTTTAGCTGGTTTAAAATACGATGTAGAGGTCATGAGAACCCAAGGATTAGATCACAATCGTTTACTTAAGGAGGACATCGAAGTAGATATTGCAGAAATGTTAACTGCAAATGTAACAGTGTGGAAAGATGAATGGAACAGGTCAAGTGGGGAACATGTAGATCAGATTCAGGAACGAATTGAAAGAAAACTTGCCAGTACACAAGTAGACATTAATAACGAAGTAGTTCAGATTAGGAAAGACTTGAATGTAAGGATGGATTCGCTATCCGAAAAGCAGGTAGAGGATAGAACTCAAATAGGTCAGGACGTGCAAGCATTAAAAACTGCGTTAGAGGAACAGATTCATAAGGTTGTCTCTGATGTTAATGAAACTACGAGCAAGCTGCAGAATTTGAAACTTGGAGAAGCTAGCATGATGGAAACCTATAAGGAAGAGTTGATTAGGAAAGTCATCACGGAAATCATAGACAAGGATACCGAAGGATTGACTGGTGAAGAGGAGAGAAATTACGTGAAAAGAGGTAACCTTACTACAGAAGAGAGAGATATTAATCCGGAGGAACGTATATCCAGATTCAGGGAAGAAGAAGAGGATCGGAATATTGAACCCGAATGGAAGTATCGCGATAGTGGGAGGAATTATATGGATTCATATCCGAGAAATGTGACAGTCATCCGGAATTTTGAAGACAAACCTCAAAAATTTAGCAACACTGATAGTCTCACACCGATCGAATATATCAGGAATCTTAAAGACTATTTCATAGAAGCCCACATTCCTAGAGAGAGAGAGATGAGAATCGTAGAAAGATTTCTAGCTGGAGGACCCCTCGAATGGTTTAGAGCATTTCGATACACTTTCAGCAATTTTGAAGAATTTGCAGAAGCACTGATAAAACGATTCTGGTCAATAGAAGCTCAGAATTCACTAAGAGCCGAGGTATACTCGAGGAAGTATTCAGGTACTCTTCCAACACGGTACGCTGATTTCTTCACGAGCCAACTATCACGCTTGAGATTTTTGCAACCCCCATTGTCAACAGAGCAGTTGATAGATGCGATTTCACGTATGCTGCCTGTGGAGGTAAGAAGACTGATCATATCGTCAAACATTAGAGATTTGACAAGTATGGACGAATTGTTGAGAAGGCTTGACTACACGAGTCCAATGCCAAATTTGGTACAAAAAGGTCAGAGGCACGAATTCAAAGACGTTAATACGGTCTACATGGATCAAGTGCAGCAAACTGATAAGCCTGAGGAAGGAAAAACTGAAAATGTAGGTCCTCACAGGAATAATTATTTCCGCAACCACAGATCCCAAGGTTACCGTCCATATCAGCAAAGACGAGGCTGGAATAATAATAGCGGGAATTACAACAACGGAAGAGGTAGATACTACAACAATGGTTATAATAGAAATTATAACAGAAATAACCAGTACCAGAACCAAAATCAGAATTCTCAAGGTCAGGTTATGACACCCGACAAGTATCAAGAAAGAGAGAAAGAAAGTCAGCAGTATCTGAAGGAATTACGAGAAAAGGAAGCTGAAAATCAAAAGATAAAACAGGATGTAGTGATCGATCCTGGTCCTTCTACAAGTCAGCAGAATTCGGAAAACAGAAATTCAGGACAGAAGAGACAGTAGAGAGGAGAGAATGCATTAGCCACACACAAACCAGAGAAGAAGAGATTAATGATTAAGGAACATAAAAGAAATATCATATAAGAGTAAGCCAATAATAATTCAATTTCCTGTTCAAGTGAATTGAGATATTTATAACACAGAGTTTAAAAACAATTTGCAACTGTTTTTAAAACGTGGTGAAGGGAGAATGCCCCCGGAAATTGAATTATATTGAGACCACGATGGCTGTATTGGCAAAAGTGAGTAAAGTTATGAATGTCATAGTTGTGACGTGGATATTCATGACGTAGGCACGGATGACGCAGATTTCATGCAAGTAGGCTGACTGAGCTGAGATTCTTGGTGACGTCATGATTTTGTTCGAGAAAGATCTTAGATTTACGACGCAGTCGCAGGAAACAAGGTATTGTGCTAAGGAAGAAGCTACGCTATTGGAGGAGAGACTCGAACCAATGAACGATAGTTTGGAAGGAAGACAAAGATTGCTGAAACTACGATTTTTGATTACTTTTGGCATGCAGATTTGTGGAAATCTATTTTCAGTTATGGCATTGATTTGGAATTTTGAAGAAATTAATTTTGAGTTTTTGAAATTTGAAAATCCGTCAAGTATAGCCAAAGTTAAAACTTCTAGCAATGACGCAGCAACAGGCTATGGAAGGGATGGATACGCCCCTTAAGAAGTTGATAAAAGGTCGTGCACAGGATAGAGGAGCTCCCATATCTCTCATACCGCTGATACCGTATATATATTTCTGGTGATATATAGTTATTTTCAAGTGATTCAGTGAAGTAAGTTGTCTTTAGCGTGTGGTTAAAGCCCGGCGCATCGAACGAACACGGAGCAGTTCCATTTTACGCTGCTCGAAACTAGGTGAATTTGAAACGCTCACATTAACGTTTCCACCAGTTAAGATATCAAGCGCTAACTTCAGCCTGTATTATAATTCTATTGGGCAGTATAACATTGAGGTGTGTAGAAGATTTGAACGATTTCATAGTTATACTTCGAAAGATATTGGAACTTTAAGGCTGCCAACAAAAGTGATTTTCTCGCCACATGAGAAACACTTTTAAAATTCCACATTATACACTACGGCTGACACGTGGAGTGCAACAGTGATATTGGAGAATACGTTTGGTATTACAACGATACAGTCTACTATGGAATATTACAGTATAATCTTGCAGTGCTTTCAATGATTATAACAGTAGTTGAGATGGAAGGCTAAGGCTTTAATGCAATTGGGACATATATTGATTGGAGTGAAATAACAGCATGGAACTTCGTTAATCGTCTTTCTACAAAAGCGAGCATGTAGTGAACATCCAACTACACTCATGCATCGTGAATCCATCGCTGAATTATACCAGATAACAGTGGAAATATTTTCATACTCCACAACTATGAATATTTCTGCGGAAATAACTACAATAAACGTCATAGCGAATTCCTGCAAGAACTTCAGGGAACTTTCAAGAGAGGCCAGGGTTGTCCCGGCGCACAAAGAAGAGTTTTGCCAGAAGGATGTTTTTCGTATCCACGGAGCAGTGCAATTTCGGAGGAGGAAGCAGTTCGATTCTCCGAGGACGCTGATTCCAGGTTCGAGGACGGAACACATCTTCACGCTGGTGAAATGGAACCAACAGCAGTTTTCTTTGAAAACTTTCCTCTAGAACTTCAATCAACAGATAAGGTAGTCGTGAACGTTTCTTGTATTATTTGAGTCTTGTAGCGATATCTGAGCAACCATTCTTCCCATATTTTCTGTCCTTTCTTTTGCCCCATTTTCTTGTTTGATATTTCTGTACTCAGTACACTTCGATGATTTATGCCTTTTTCTTCGATTTGTTGAGACATTGTTATGTCATTGGCATACTTAATAATTTTGGATCAGTTGAGACTGATAATTTAGATTCGTTCAGTAATTTGCATATTTTTGTAGTCACGATTTGACGGTAAAGTTAACGATTTGCTATGGCAGATTTGAATTCAGACAGCGTGTCATTTTATTAAAGTAATTTTATTCAGTAAATTACTTTGACCAATTTTCTGTCATCCTCAAGAAAGAAGAATAATTAAATGATTTTAGAGCGTTAAAATCTATTACGATATCGACGATCTTTGAAATACTAGTCGTCTTATGAACATGATTGCAACATAGACATTTACCATTGCATTATAGACAATTTTCTGAAATATGAACTTTAATTACAATTTATTGAATACACTATAGTAATGAACATTTGATAGGAGTTTTTCTCAATTATAGATTGGAACAATAATGTTTGCATTCCACAATCTAATTGTATTCTATTCGACTATTCTTGCAGTTTAGTTGATCTTTGAGTGAAGATAGTATTTTTATACTGCGTTACTTTGAAGATATTAATCTCAATTTTGATAGACCAGGGAGGAGTGTCTAACCGTATTTGCTATTAAATTTATTTGTGATTGGCAAAGTTTTACTTCATATCGATTCATGAATGAAACCCACGAAGGTTAAATAATAACAGTCATTATTACAATTGATGAATATAAGAAATTTTAAAGAGGAACAATGGATGTATAATCGTTAGTTCAGTGGACGTGTAAAAGTCGCTGTTGAATAATGCCCTTGAATAATGAAGGAGGTTCCCACAATAATTAATGAAGTTGATGAATTTATAAGTGGAGGATTTTTGTGTGTAGTTTGGAAGATTTTTATGCCATATATATGAAGATATATGATGAATTTTGGGCCAATTGTTGTGTAATTTTGTGCGTTATGAGCGAAGTATTTTCCCGCTGAATGTATTGTTCTTGTTCTTTGAAGATTATTCATATGAAAATACTGTTAAAATTAACAAGAGTGTTAAATAATTTGAGATAAAGATTTTGAATGGAGGTTACCGTCACAAATATTAATAATTATTATTAAACCTTATTAAACCTGAATTTGACAGTTAAATATAACTAACCTTCATTGGTCGATTATATCAACACGATTTGAGCAATTATCAACCGGATAAACGTGTGGTTTAATGTATTTCTTGTATAAATAATATAAACAATTAATATTGTAAAATAATTTTGTAAATATCTTTGTTAAATAATTTGAAATGATAGTGATTAATAGAGGCGTGTATAAAATTTTCAATTGTCATTTGACATTGTTATAAACAATTTATTATTGTTATAAATAATTAATGAACTTTTGTTATTAACATTTAGAGTTTTTTATACTCTAAACAACGCTAATTAAGCAAGTGGTTTGAACAATTAATCATGATTTGGGATAGTTGGAGTAATCCACTGGTGTTTGAATGAAGCATGTAAGACATTTGCGTGATAATATTTCAGTTGAGATGTGAACATTTACGTGTTTGAAAAGGAGAGCCAAGCTCTGAGGTAACACGCTTATGCTACGGTTGAACGAACGGGAGTCCGCTTTGACGATACAGGTGCATTGCAGCTGGCCCGGACAACTGTGTTACAGAGGCCAAGGACGTTCCATAATAGCCTTGTGGCTATAAATAAAATGTGAAGTATATAAACACGCAAAACAATTGATATATGTGTCTCATCCCAAATCCCGTTTCCATTCCATGTGCATTATTATTTTTACGTTGCTATGAGCTTGAGAAAGCTGAAACATTATATGTAGAGAATACAGGTCCTACAGGAGGACATGGTTATGTGGTCGATGGCTTCTGATTGCCACGTTGATTTTGTTGTTTTTTGTTAATATCATCTTTATGTGAAATAAATTATTGTGCAGTTTAAAGTTTCTCGTCTTCGTTCTGGTTCATTTTAAATATCATGGTGGAGGTTATTGTGTGGGCATACTTTAAGTGATCCAGTTGACAACTCAGTCCCCGAGATAAATTTAAGAGGTAAGTAAAGGTAAGTATGAACCCCCGTATATTTTGGTGTGTTCCACAATAATTTCTTGTTAACTATTGTGCTCTAATCTCGATAGTATCTGTCAGTGCCATTTTCATTGATGTAGCTGTGCCGGTGCGTTTGATTATTGGCAATCCGATTGAGGGGGCGGATATCTGACAGCCTACTATCCGGATATCGGGTACAGTACCATCCCGGCAATTGCCTGAAGACGAAGTGGGAAACTACGGAAAACCACTTCGAGGATGGCTGAGGTGTGAATCAAACACCCTCTACTCATTTGGGCCACCCGAGTCTGAGTAGACCCCGTTCCAGTCCTCATACCACTTTTCAAATTTCGTGGCAGAGCCGGGAATCGAACCCAGGACCTCCGGGGCGGCAGCTAACCATGCTGACCACTACGCTACGGAGGCGACATGGTTTAGAACAGTATTTAGGGAAAATAACCATTTAAATGAGACAAGAAAATATCTTTCCCTATCGTCTTCGTAGATAATGTGAACAAAACCAAGTTGAAATCTTGCTGTACGAGGTAGGGAGGGTATAATAAAATAGTTAAAAAGAATTTAAAAAATCTGCCGTTGGATGGTCTTGAACCCGGGATCCTCGAAAGAGCGAGCGGGCGCAATAACACTTCCACACATGTCCAACACACTCTGGAGGTTTTGGATGCGCTTCTTATTAACGCGTATGGTAAAATATTCAATTATTACAGTTAGATCTTAAATATTGATTGGAATGCATTCGTTCAGTACCTGGCAGGTTTTCTAATTTACTTAAAGCAATTTTCGCGACCGCTTTGCGTTAATAAGGCGAAAGAACAGCAACTAATGCCCTCAAACGACAGCCCTTCGGTTTTACTTCATACAACATAGCGTCCAAAATGCTAGCGTGTGATACACTTCGGTCATACAAGCAGGTGTACTGACGAAAAGAACAGAATTATACAGGATTTTGTACCAGCGATCACACCAGCTTCCTTGCCAGCGAGTGTCGTGTGATACGGGCCTAAAGATATGCTAAGACTTTTTGTTAAAATTTAATAACAAAACAAGATGTTCGGTAAAGAACGTATAGCCTACTTTCTCCTAAATACAAGGGTATGGTTATAACCCTTTGTCCTTTTCAAGGAGTATAATTGAATGTTGGTTGTAGTAGCTTCTTGAAATACAACGTGCTTTACGGATATTACACATGAATATGATGTGCCCTTTGCTAGTGCTACCTCTGTGAAAAAAATCATTCAATTCGGTTTCACCGTGTTTGAATTGATAGGGGGAATCGATTTGCACACAAACATGGCCGCTATCTGCACATTATTGGTCTGATGACCTTGTAGTGTGGTCAACAGATTCTCTATACATAAAGGTATGTCGTTGCAAAATTTGATAGGGATCAGATTATTAGGTTGGTCATAATTTGATTCAAGCTCTTAACATTAAGATGGCCGCCATTACGTTTTCGTCAATATGGCGGCGATATAAAACATGCCACTGGAGTGCCCTTTGCTAGTGCAACCTCTGTACCAAATTTCGTTCAATTCGGTCACACCGTGTTTAACTGATAGGGGGAATCAATTTGCACACATACATGACCGCCATCTGCAAACTAATGGGCTGATGACCTTGTAGTTAAGTCAAACGATGCTCGCCATACAAGTATACGTTGTTGCAAAATTTGGTAGAGATAGGATGATTAAGTTAGTCGTAATTTGATTTAAGCTTTGAACATTTGGGTGGCCACCATTAGGTTTCCGTCAAGATGGTGGCGATATAAAACATGACACTGAGGTGTTCTGCGCTAGTGCTACCTCTGTACCAAATTTCGTTCAATTCGGTTTCACCGTGTTTGAATTGATAGGGGGAATCGATTTGCATACATACTTGGGCGCCATATGCAAACTGTTGGGCTGATGATCTTGTAGTTTGGTCCAATATGCTTGCCACATAAAGGTATGTTGTTGCAAGATTTGGTAGAGATCAGATTATTAGGTTGGTCGTAATTTGATTCAAGCTCTTAACAATAGGATGGCCGCCATTACGTTTTCGTCAAGATGGCGGCGATATAAAACATTACACTGAGGTGTCCTTTACCAGTGCTACCTCTGTACCAAATATCGTTCAATTCGGTATCACCGTGTTTGAATTGATAGGGGGAATCGATTTGCACACATACATGGCCGCCATCTGCAAACTATTGGTCTGATTACCTTGTAGTGTAGTCAAAAGACGCTCGCCATAAAAATATATGTTGTTGCAAAATTTGGTAGAGATCGGATGATTAGGTTATTCGTAATTTGATTTAAGCTTTGAACATTTGGGTGGCCGCCATTACGTTTCCGTCAAGATGGCTGCGATATAAAACATGACACTGAGGTGCCCTTAGCTAGTTCTACCTCTGTACCAAATTTCGTTCAATTCGGGTTCACCGTGTTCGAATTGATAGGGGGGGGGAGGGAGGGGCAGACATTCAGAGTACACACACTCACACAGACACACAGACAGACACACGATTTTTTGCTAATAATACAATGGGAATTTCTACGGAATACGTACACTTCGATGCAAGCACTGGCGATCAGAATATCCTTCGATATGTTGTTGTTTTGTTTCATTTGAGGGCCTAGAACATTTAGCCATGTTTACTTGGGTGTGTGTGTGTGTAGAATTTGTCTGATAACCTGAGTTATTGTGGGCTTGTAATGATGTGTGTATTTGCAATTAAGGATTGGGAAGGAGGCGGCCGTGGCCTTAAGATAGAATCCGTCCCGAAATTTGGAAACCACGGAAAACCATTTCCAGGGTGGCTGAGATGGGAATCGAACACACGTCTTCTCATATTTGCTCCTTGAGGCTATGTGTACCCAATTTCAGCCCTCAGACAAGTATTACATTTCTTGGCAGAGCTGGGAATCGAACCCGGACTTCCGGAGCAAAACTTCGAGATGTTATGTTAATATTCATGCCAGTTTTTAAATTTTCTGCCATAACAGGTCACGTGGCATAACGTACCAATTCGATCGTGTTCGCTTTATAAATCATCAAAATTCAATGAACTCTTCACAAAAAATTCGTCGTAAGGCAATAAATGTGGCAATGTAGTTACATCCCGACTAAATGGAATGTGGGCTTTCGTTCAAAAAAAGTATGCCTATTACTGGATTCGAAGCAACATTCTACCCGCTCGCGCCCACCAAGTACGGTCAGGCATTAAACCTCGCAGCCACCAAGACATGATACATACCTTACGCTAAACGTGCTTTAGTTACTGTAGCCGTCCCACCTCAAACGTTTAAGTCCATCTGAAAGTCTTCAATCACGGTTTGTGGTGTTGATTTAACTTTCTACTATTACAGATCACGTGGCGTAAGCTATTAATTCGATTGTATTACGTGTATGTGTGTTATTTCAAGGAGCAGAAAGTCACACGTTAGTAGAATGGGCCGTAGTATTTGGCGGGGAAAAGTTTAAGGCCGGTTTTTCTTTGCTAGACCCATGACCCAATTACATTGCTGTCACACAGTCAGAGCGCAGAGCAATATCGACCATCGGGAGAAATGCTATGTTAGTTGGGTTTCATAAAACTAAATAATAAGGGGCGGGTGGACCACACTGTATATATATAGTTACCACGTCTAATCTAATTGGGCAAAAGCGTGTTGATGGACTTAAAAGGATAAATTAGTGTCTTGAAATAAGGTACTATCTCGGCATTTTCCTAGAGCGAATGTGATAAAACCCGGGAAAGAACTATACTAGGATAGTCGCTGTAAGCACCAGAATTCGAACCTCAGATCTCTGGACTTCCTTTCTGCTCGTGGAGGTGCAATTTTATGCGCATGGCTACGCCACTGTGTAATACATGACTTTGGATGTCTTATATTGAAATGAAGCATGATGAATTCGGTTCAGAACTAAGACTAACACAAGTGTGCATGTCTGAGACTGGATTTGAACCAGCAGCAGACACACCGCACCGTTCCATTGCCTCACGCTCTGATCAAGAGTTGCGCATGATCCAAATCTGGCAGGGCCCTCGTTACACTCTTTGCGTAAACTAACGCGATCACTCAACCAGAGCTTGCCTGAAGAATAAAAGAGTTGTTGTACTGTTAGAGATAATGAGAATTTCATTTATATAGCACATAGCTTTGCCGGAATACAAAGCGTATTGTGTATGGAATAACCACAACTGTCATCATATTCTTAATAGGTCTTAAATCCACAATGAAAAAAGGTTAACAATTAATTTAGAGTGGTTAATGGGAACTCTCCACAGGCAGCGATAAATTATTCACAATTCCTTTCAATGTTAATAATCATCCATGAATACATGGTCAAAAAGTCAAATGCGTTAGTTGGATGCAAGCTGTTAAAGTATTTCACAAGGGCACTTTCAAACCTTAGGACATTAGAAATGTTGCTAAATCCCTCAAGTGTTCAACCTTCACTTAAACCGCTATATATTTTGTGTATGCTCTTTGGATTAGCACCACTTCCTTGGAATAGCAGTAGTGGAGTGATGCCGATTCCAAGCCACTCTAAAACCCTCCTTGCCCCACTACTAAGCCTCAGTCATGTTAAATATTTCTCGAACGCGTGGTCCGATTTTGACAAATGAGGTATTGTTGGACTCGGGCTGACGTCCTCTTTGCTATGGACCACTCGTTATATTTTTCAAATTTTTTTTGAAAATTTTTGTTTTCGAAACTAGGTGATAGTTTGAAAACTAAACATGATAGAACGTTGTGCCATGGCTCAAACGAACAGTCTTTATGACCTTTATTTTCTATAATGAAACTTTTTTATTTTTTATATTTTTTTGAAAACACTCGAATTTTGAAAATCCTATATTTTGGAAACTAGGAACTCTACAAAAAAAATTGTTTAACGTAAATCAATGGTCCCTACCCCCTCTACCCCCAAAATAAATTTCAAGTCTCTAGGATGAAAACCTGCAGTAGTGTGGTAGTGACAGAGCTGCTTCCAAAAGCAAGTGGTGAGCCCCTGCGACCTTGGAATGGAAGGAGCCATGCTAGGAGGGCGTGCTTGGATTCGTTTTTTTCGTCTCGTCGTGCTCTTTACGGGAATGTCGGTGTCGAAAATGTGAAAATCTGGAAACACAGTCTTTTTGGGGTAAAAACGTGATTTTAGACTTTTTGCTATATCTCACGAACCAATAACGCTAGAGGCGTGTTCGACAGGTCCAAGGACTCGGGGTAACGTCCTCTCTCCTTTGGACTACTCGTTATAATTTTTAATAAAATTGGAAACTCGGTTTTGGGGTAAACACGTGTTTTTTGTGATTTTGTTGATATCTCACGAAGCAATAACGCTAGAGGCATGTACGATGGGTCCAAGGATTTGGGCAGACGTCCTCTTTGCTATGGACTACTCATTGTAATTTTAAAAAAATTTGGGAAACGCGATTTTGGGGTAAACACGTGTTTTTTGTGATTTTGCCGATATTTCACGAAGCAATAACGCTAGAGGCATGTACGATGGGTCCAAGGATTCGGGAAGACGTCCTCTTTGCTATGGACCACTCGTTGTAATTTTAAAAAAATTTGGAAACGCGATTTTGGGGGTAAACACGTGTTTTTTGTGATTTTTGCCGATATCTCACGAACCAATAACGCTAGAGACATGTACGAGGTGTCCTAGGACTCGGGCTAACACTCCCTTTCAAATGTGGGAGATATTTTTTTTCAAAAAATAATTCACATGGGTCTAACGCCATACATGTTGAAAAAACGTTTTCTTTTTCTTTACCTGTTTATAATGTTCATGAAGCGTGGTGGTTGAGAGAGACGATACGGCTGGGTGTGTGTGTTTCAACGAACCTGTCGCTGACCATGGTGGCTGTGTTCAATAGATTAATCGCTATTTCGGCGGGTCGGTGTATGAAAGAGCGAGCGTGCGTTTTTCTGATATTTTACCTTTAACGTGTAAACGGTGATGAGAACTTGGTTCTATGTTGGTCGAAGCGAGTACCGAAAACAAACGAGCAGGAGGTGAATGCCATTTGAGCTTATTGGATGGCGTTGATCTGACTTGACAACAGGTGACGCTTGAAGGTGAAATAATCTGACCATTGTGCTGGCAGGGAAGTGCGAAAGGCGTGCACACATGTGTGAAACCACAGGCACGCTAAACCAGTGACATCCTGTCTTGCTTCGTACGTGACAAAATGCAAGTCCATGTGAAATTTGATCTACCGCAGGTGTTCACTTTGGACGTTATCTGTCCACGTGCATGATAACTGTTAACAAGTCACATCCTGTTTTGCTTCGTACGTGACAAAATGCATGTTCAGGTGAAATTTGATTCGGCACAGGTGTTCGCCTGGGACGTTAGCTGCCCACGTGCACGATAAGAGATTGTTCAAAGCGTGGGAAAAAAAAGATTATACATGCAATGTGATATATAAAGACACGTCGCTGACATTTCCACTCGCACTTATGTGACTACTTTTGAACACGCTACAGCGTTGTGTGAAACACTTGGCCTTGTTTAACAGTTTTGGTGTTGGTGGAAAATACTTATTCTTGTTGTGAGGTAGGTATATATTTATTCATTTATACATTTATTGATTTATATATAAATACATGCAATTATTTATTGATTAGGTAATTAATGATTTTATTTATTTATTTGTTTTCAGATAACCGGCATACCTTACATGTCTGAGGGAGAAGAAACCATTGCATTTTTGAGCCCACTAGAAGGGAAAAGCAACAAGTCACTGCAAGTAAAGGTGAGATGATTTTTTTAAACTAACTTGTTTCATTTTTTTTCTTTTATGTTTTATTTTATGAAATGTATGTATTAACCTGAATTTAGGTATTTATAGCGGTTTATTTTATTTATTTTTAGAAACTTGGAAAGAATAGCCTTACCGCCGTAGCAGTCGCTGAAAAAAACCAGAAACGCACTAAAGCGAAACCACTGCCAAAGAGTGAACTGTTTAAAACTCAGGTAAGTCCAACTTAAAAATGCTATTCCATTTTACCACTACTGAAAACTCGTAGACAAAAAAAAATCATTACTTGTACATGACTGGGACAATGATTGCTTTCTTGATTAATGGCTATGTTGTTGTTGTTGACTGGGAAAAGTACAAGGCCATGTTGGATTTTCTAAAAATAAAAATAATAAATTTAATTTATGGGTGGTTCCCTATGGACTCAACGAATATCCACAGGTTTGAACATGATAATGTGAACAAAAATGATATGACATTCATTTTTGTTTATATATTGGTTAAAGGGAGGGTGGGGGAATGTAAATGACTGTAGCTTTATAAAAAAGAAAATAAGTACATGGGTTACTGTTAGTGCCAACATACAGTTTATTTTTAATGGTGTTTTGATATATTAATGCCAATTAACGTTAACGTTTTATTTACAAGTATTGATTGATTGATTGATTGATTGAGTGATGGGTTATTTTGTTTGCTTTTAGGTGTCGTCATGTGCCATTAACGTAATGAACAGACAGTGAACAAGCATGCATTATGCTTTAAAGTACTCTGTGCAATGTTAATAACTTACAATAAGAAAAAGTTTTATTATAACACATGGCGTTAGTACCAAATACAACAAGTGAGCAAGTTGGTTTACCACGTGGGTTAAATTTAAAATCAGAACATGATCGATGGTTAACATTTGAATCCTGGCCTGTAGGCTTTTTATCGACGCATGAACTTGCAAAAGCCGGTTTTTTTTACTTGAACCTAGAAGATGTGGTGCGCTGTGTGTTTTGTCGTATTGAACTTTCACACTGGGAAGAAGGGGATGATCCCTTTAGAGACCATTTGCGATGGTCTCCTCACTGTCCTTACATGCTTGGAAAGCAAGTGGGTAACCTACCCGTGCATTCATTTTACCGAACCACAAGGCCTTTGGCCGCTACTTACGTTGCTGAATCACAAATAAATAATAATAATGATGTATTATCAGCCAACGGTAGTGTCGATATATGTGGTCCATATGCCATAGACAGTGTTGAATTGGCGTGTGCTTTTGAAAAATTGGGAGTTTGCAAGACTAAAGCACTAGCACACTCAGAGTACAGCTCTGTTGAAGAACGTTTCGAATCTTATAAAAATGTTTGGCCATTAATATTAAAACACCTTACCAAACAGCTAAGTGAAGCTGGATTTTTTTATACTGGTGAAGGGGATAAAACAATATGTTTTTATTGTGGATTTGCTTTAAAGGATTGGCAAATGACTGATGACCCTTTTGTGCAATACGCTCGTTGGTTACCAAACTGTAAATACATGGTGTTGCTTAAAGGTCAGGAATTTGTGAACACTAATCGTAAAGAAAAAGTGATTGCAGCACAAGACATAACAGTGCCTTTAGAGTTAGAGCACGCGGAGCAAATACATAAGGCTGAAAGAAAAGACTTGTGTTACGAACAGATACAAAAGTGTGACCAACAATTATGTAAAATTTGTTATCAAGATGAACTAGGTGTTGTATTTTTACCCTGTGGACACATGATAGCCTGTGTCAAGTGGGCATTAGAACTTAACACTTGTGCTATATGCAGAAAAGTAGTATCTGCTACAGTTAGGGCATTTCTTGCATAACTAGTATAATTTATTCGCCATGCATAGTGCAAAATCCCTAATTGCACAATATTATTAAAGCTGTTTTAGAGTGTAATAGATATGCTTTTGTTTTGTTTATAGACTACTACAATGAATGTTTTGAATGCTGTGGGACAATCATGTGGCTTAGAGACAAAGAAGCTCAGCGAATTGCCAACGCATATTCCATTCCGCATTATCAAGATTCGGAAATTGAAAACAGCATATGGTGATCGTGTACTTTGTGTATGTGAAAACTTTGAGACATTTCTGCCTATACGGTTTAATGATATGTCGGAGAGTGTTTTTGATGAAGTCAATAATGCTGTGCAACCTGTACACTTAATTTATGAAGGTTTTAAAAACAATAGGTGCATGATTCGTTTTAATTAAATAAAAAAAAAGTCAAATAATAATGGAAGATATAAGTCATGACAATGGACTGAAAGAAAAAATATGTGTATAGAATAATAATGTCTTAGTGTTTAGTATTGTCTTAAAAATATTATCATGAAACCAAAAAAAAATGTACATAAAGTTTGTAAATAAATGAAAATAATGGTACAATGTTGTTTTATTTTCTATAGAAGTCAGAATATTTAACATTGCAGAGTATACATGATTATGACAATAAAAAGCATACTTAATACAAGTCTTTGCCTTTACGATAGTGTGTTATAGTTTTAAAAACAAAGCTTGTTGTAGATCTTTTTTCTTTCACGGTAAACAATAGGCATGAAAACGTTATTGTCCTGTTTTGGATCATTATCACTATCATAATCATAAGCTGCATGATCTATATCATTATTATTATAATCACGATAATTATCCTCAACATTATCCTCAACATTACTAAAACCAGTTAAATATTCCTGGTCCTCTTCCTGTTCCTCTTCCTCTTCCTCTACAGTGTCCTCAAGTAGAGTCTGCGTGGCTTTTGATAATGTTAAGGGTTTTTTGAACATTGAATTATTTTCAATAGTAGTATTGTTTTGTAGCACTTGCTTTTTAACATTTTCATGATTTTCTGTTGACAGAAACAGTGTTTCATGCAGTACACTACATTGATGATCACTGACACTTAAAACAACACTATTTTTGCTTTTTAGCTCACTGCGACATTGTTTTGAACGTTGTTTTGTACAACGCCAAATAACAGTTCCATTTTTATTGGTTCGTTTCACAATATATGAATATCCTTTATAGAATGCATGAGGCTTACCATACCTAGTCACAGATACTTCCATATCAACTGTCAAGCTTAGACTAAGCTCTAGTAAAGACAACTTGGTAATAAGAACAATAGATTAATGTGCGAGCATATATGGGTGCAAATGTGGGAGCAAAAAAAAGTGGGAGCAAAAAGTGGGAGCAAGAATTGGGAGCAAAAAAGTGGGAGAAAAATTGGGAGCAAAAAGTGGGAGCAAAAATTGAGAGCAAAAAGTGGGAGCAAAAGTGGGAGCAAAAGTGAGTGTAAAAGTGAGTGCAAACGTGGGTTCAAAAGTGAGTGCAAAAGTGAATGTAAAAGTGGGTGCAAAAGTGGGTGCAAGAGTGGGTGCAAAAGTGGGTGCAAAAGTGGGTGCAAAAGTGGGTGCAAGAGTGGGTGAAAAAGTGGGTGCAAAAGTGGGTGCAAGAGTGGGTGCAAAAGTGGGTGAAAAAGTGGGTGCAAAAGTGGGGCAAAAGTGAGTGCACAAGTGGGCGCAAAAGTATATGCAAAAGTGGGTGCAAAAGTGGGAGCAAAAAGTGGGAGCAAAAAGTGGGAGCAAAAAGTGGGATCTGAAGAAAGTAGGAGCAATTATGAGAGTAAATGTGAAAGGAAAAGTGGGAGCAAGTATGGGAGCAAATGTGAAAGCAAAAGTGGGAGCAAAAAGTGAGAAAAAAAAGTGAGAGCAAAAAGTGGGAGCAAATATGAGAGCAAAAAAAAGTAGGAGCAAGTATGGGAGCAAATGTGAAAGCAAAAGGGGGAGAAAAAAGTGAGAGAAAAAAGTGGGACCAAAAAGTGTAAGCAAAAGTGGGAGCAAATATGAGAGCAAAAAAATGTGGGAGCAAAAAGTGGGAGCAAAACGTGTAAACAGAAGTGGGAGCAAACAAGTGTGAGCAAATATGGGAGCAGAAAGTGGGAGCAAATGTGAAAGCAAAAGTGGGAGCAAAAAGAGCGAGCAAAAGTGAGTGCACAAAGGGGGAGCAAAATGTATGAGTAAAAAGTGGGGTCAAATGTGGTGTTTTACTAAAACAATCCCCCCTAACCTAACCTAACCTAACTTTACTCAACCTAATTTCACCTAACCTAACTTCACCTAACCTAACCTTCCAACTCTCAGATCAAAAATTAAATTCTGGCCATAGTCGCGTTGGAATCCAAAACCTCTGGGATAACACCCAAGTATACTAGCCACTACACCGCGAAATGGGCAAATTATCATGCAACACAACACAAAAATAAAAAGTTTTCTGTAGTGTAACTCATTGGCTGACAATCATAGTTGAGAATTCAAACCCAAGACCTCAGGACTTTAGTTTTGAACATTATCAGAAATATTATTCCATTTACATTTTGCTGTTGCTTATAGTTATAAGAGTTGGCATTAATATGGGAGCAAAAGTGAAAGCAAAAAGTGGGTGCAAGCATGGCTGGTTGTAGAGACTTTCATATCAACTAATACACATAAATTAAATTTTAGTAAAGTGACTTGGCTAATAATAATAATAATATTAACAGTTTTAAAAAAATTCAAGGGGATTGATATTTTTCAGGGTGTAATTTCCAAAGTACTGTCAAGAATAATAATTACATGAACAGATTCCAAGAACTCTAGAGTGCTTTTAAGGTTAATGATTGGCTAGGAGTGAGATAGAGCTAGCTAACCTAAGTTAACCTCAGCTCAGTAAACCTAACCTTGTCACATGGCATGTTCTACAAGTATAGACTTGCTTTGAGACTGGCTATGACGTCACAGATGAATGGCGGTGGGAGGCTGGCAAAAAGGACAATGTTTTTGGGTAATAAAAAGTCGTGTCCAGCCTCCCACCGCCATTCATCTGTGACGTCATAGCCAGTCTCAAAGCAAGTCTATACTTGTAGAACATGCCATGTGACAAGGTTAGGTTTACTGAGCTGAGGTTAACTTAGGTTAGCTAGCTCTATCTCACTCCTAGCCAATCATTAACCTTAAAAGCACTCTAGAGTTCTTGGAATCTGTTCATGTAATTATTACTCTTGACAGTACTTTGGAAATTACACCCTGAAAAATATCAATCCCCTTGAATTTTTTTAAAACTGTTAATATTATTATTATTATTAGCCAAGTCACTTTACTAAAATTTAATTTATGTGTATTAGTTGATATGAAAGTCTCTACAACCAGCCATGCTTGCACCCACTTTTTGCTTTCACTTTTGCTCCCATATTAATGCCAACTCTTATAACTATAAGCAACAGCAAAATGTAAATGGAATAATATTTCTGATAATGTTCAAAACTAAAGTCCTGAGGTCTTGGGTTTGAATTCTCAACTATGATTGTCAGCCAATGAGTTACACTACAGAAAACTTTTTATTTTTGTGTTGTGTTGCATGATAATTTGCCCATTTCGCGGTGTAGTGGCTAGTATACTTGGGTGTTATCCCAGAGGTTTTGGATTCCAACGCGACTATGGCCAGAATTTAATTTTTGATCTGAGAGTTGGAAGGTTAGGTTAGGTGAAGTTAGGTTAGGTGAAATTAGGTTGAGTAAAGTTAGGTTAGGTTAGGTTAGGGGGGATTGTTTTAGTAAAACACCACATTTGACCCCACTTTTTACTCATACATTTTGCTCCCCCTTTGTGCACTCACTTTTGCTCGCTCTTTTTGCTCCCACTTTTGCTTTCACATTTGCTCCCACTTTCTGCTCCCATATTTGCTCACACTTGTTTGCTCCCACTTCTGTTTACACGTTTTGCTCCCACTTTTTGCTCCCACATTTTTTTGCTCTCATATTTGCTCCCACTTTTGCTTACACTTTTTGGTCCCACTTTTTTCTCTCACTTTTTTCTCCCCCTTTTGCTTTCACATTTGCTCCCATACTTGCTCCTACTTTTTTTTGCTCTCATATTTGCTCCCACTTTTTGCTCTCACTTTTTTTTCTCACTTTTTGCTCCCACTTTTGCTTTCACATTTGCTCCCATACTTGCTCCCACTTTTCCTTTCACATTTACTCTCATAATTGCTCCTACTTTCTTCAGATCCCACTTTTTGCTCCCACTTTTTGCTCCCACTTTTTGCTCCCACTTTTGCACCCACTTTTGCATATACTTTTGCGCCCACTTGTGCACTCACTTTTGCCCCACTTTTGCACCCACTTTTTCACCCACTTTTGCACCCACTCTTGCACCCACTTTTGCACCCACTTTTTCACCCACTCTTGCACCCACTTTTGCACCCACTTTTGCACCCACTTTTGCACCCACTCTTGCACCCACTTTTGCACCCACTTTTACATTCACTTTTGCACTCACTTTTGAACCCACGTTTGCACTCACTTTTACACTCACTTTTGCTCCCACTTTTGCTCCCACTTTTTGCTCTCAATTTTTGCTCCCACTTTTTGCTCCCAATTTTTCTCCCACTTTTTTGCTCCCACTTTTTTGCTCCCAATTCTTGCTCCCACTTTTTGCTCCCACTTTTTTTTTGCTCCCACATTTGCACCCATATATGCTCGCACATTAATCTATTGTTCTTATTACCAAGTTGTCTTTACTAGAGCTTAGTCTAAGCTTGACAGTTGATATGGAAGTATCTGTGACTAGGTATGGTAAGCCTAATGCATTCTATAAAGGATATTCATATATTGTGAAACGAACCAATAAAAATGGAACTGTTATTTGGCGTTGTACAAAACAACGTTCAAAACAATGTCGCAGTGAGCTAAAAAGCAAAAATAGTGTTGTTTTAAGTGTCAGTGATCATCAATGTAGTGTACTGCATGAAACACTGTTTCTGTCAACAGAAAATCATGAAAATGTTAAAAAGCAAGTGCTACAAAACAATACTACTATTGAAAATAATTCAATGTTCAAAAAACCCTTAACATTATCAAAAGCCACGCAGACTCTACATGAGGACACTGTAGAGGAAGAGGAAGAGGAACAGGAAGAGGACCAGGAATATTTAACTGGTTTTAGTAATGTTGAGGATAATGTTGAGGATAATTATCGTGATTATAATAATAATGATATAGATCATGCAGCTTATGATTATGATAGTGATAATGATCCAAAACAGGACAATAACGTTTTCATGCCTATTGTTTACCGTGAAAGAAAAAAGATCTACAACAAGCTTTGTTTTTAAAACTATAACACACTATCGTAAAGGCAAAGACTTGTATTAAGTATGCTTTTTATTGTCATAATCATGTATACTCTGCAATGTTAAATATACTGACTTCTATAGAAAATAAAACAACATTGTACCATTATTTTCATTTATTTACAAACTTTATGTACATTTTTTTTTTGGTTTCATGATAATATTTTTAAGACAATACTAAACACTAAGACATTATTATTCTATACACATATTTTTTCTTTCAGTCCATTGTCATGACTTATATCTTCCATTATTATTTGACTTTTTTTTTATTTAATTAAAACGAATCATGCACCTATTGTTTTTAAAACCTTCATAAATTAAGTGTACAGGTTGCACAGCATTATTGACTTCATCAAAAACACTCTCCGACATATCATTAAACCGTATAGGCAGAAATGTCTCAAAGTTTTCACATACACAAAGTACACGATCACCATATGCTGTTTTCAATTTCCGAATCTTGATAATGCGGAATGGAATATGCGTTGGCAATTCGCTGAGCTTCTTTGTCTCTAAGCCACATGATTGTCCCACAGCATTCAAAACATTCATTGTAGTAGTCTATAAACAAAACAAAAGCATATCTATTACACTCTAAAACAGCTTTAATAATATTGTGCAATTAGGGATTTTGCACTATGCATGGCGAATAAATTATACTAGTTATGCAAGAAATGCCCTAACTGTAGCAGATACTACTTTTCTGCATATAGCACAAGTGTTAAGTTCTAATGCCCACTTGACACAGGCTATCATGTGTCCACAGGGTAAAAATACAACACCTAGTTCATCTTGATAACAAATTTTACATAATTGTTGGTCACACTTTTGTATCTGTTCGTAACACAAGTCTTTTCTTTCAGCCTTATGTATTTGCTCCGCGTGCTCTAACTCTAAAGGCACTGTTATGTCTTGTGCTGCAATCACTTTTTCTTTACGAATAGTGTTCACAAATTCCTGACCTTTAAGCAACACCATGTATTTACAGTTTGGTAACCAACGAGCGTATTGCACAAAAGGGTCATCAGTCATTTGCCAATCCTTTAAAGCAAATCCACAATAAAAACATATTGTTTTATCCCCTTCACCAGTATAAAAAATCCAGCTTCACTTAGCTGTTTGGTAAGGTGTTTTAATATTAATGGCCAAACGTTTTTATAAGATTCGAAACGTTCTTCAACAGAGCTGTACTCTGAGTGTGCTAGTGCTTTAGTCTTGCAAACTCCCAATTTTTCAAAAGCACACGCCAATTCAACACTGTCTATGGCATATGGACCACATATATCGACACTACCGTTGGCTGATAATACATCATTATTATTATTTATTTGTGATTCAGCAACGTAAGTAGCGGCCAAAGGCCTTGTGGTTCGGTAAAATGAATGCACGGGTAGGTTACCCACTTGCTTTCCAAGCATGTAAGGACAGTGAGGAGACCATCGCAAATGGTCTCTAAAGGGATCATCCCCTTCTTCCCAGTGTGAAAGTTCAATACGACAAAACACACAGCGCACCACATCTTCTAGGTTCAAGTAAAAAAAACCGGCTTTTGCAAGTTCATGCGTCGATAAAAAGCCTACAGGCCAGGATTCAAATGTTAACCATCGATCATGTTCTGATTTTAAATTTAACCCACGTGGTAAACCAACTTGCTCACTTGTTGTATTTGGTACTAACGCCATGTGTTATAATAAAACTTTTTCTTATTGTAAGTTATTAACATTGCACAGAGTACTTTAAAGCATAATGCATGCTTGTTCACTGTCTGTTCATTACGTTAATGGCACATGACGACACCTAAAAGCAAACAAAATAACCCATCACTCAATCAATCAATCAATCAATCAATACTTGTAAATAAAACGTTAACGTTAATTGGCATTAATATATCAAAACACCATTAAAAATAAACTGTATGTTGGCACTAACAGTAACCCATGTACTTATTTTCTTTTTTATAAAGCTACAGTCATTTACATTCCCCCACCCTCCCTTTAACCAATATATAAACAAAAATGAATGTCATATCATTTTTGTTCACATTATCATGTTCAAACCTGTGGATATTCGTTGAGTCCATAGGGAACCACCCATAAATTAAATTTATTATTTTTATTTTTAGAAAATCCAACATGGCCTTGTACTTTTCCCAGTCAACAACAACAACATAGCCATTAATCAAGAAAGCAATCATTGTCCCAGTCATGTACAAGTAATGATTTTTTTTTTTGTCTACGAGTTTTCAGTAGTGGTAAAATGGAATAGCATTTTTAAGTTGGACTTACCTGAGTTTTAAACAGTTCACTCTTTGGCAGTGGTTTCACTTTAGTGCGTTTCTGGTTTTTTTCAGCGACTGCTACGGCGGTAAGGCTATTCTTTCCAAGTTTCTAAAAATAAATAAAATAAACCGCTATAAATACCTAAATTCAGGTTAATACATACATTTCATAAAATAAAACATAAAAGAAAAAAAATGAAACAAGTTAGTTTAAAAAAATCATCTCACCTTTACTTGCAGTGACTTGTTGCTTTTCCCTTCTAGTGGGCTCAAAAATGCAATGGTTTCTTCTCCCTCAGACATGTAAGGTATGCCGGTTATCTGCAAACAAATAAATAAATAAAATCATTAATTACCTAATCAATAAATAATTGCATGTATTTATATATAAATCAATAAATGTATAAATGAATAAATATATACCTACCTCACAACAAGAATAAGTATTTTCCACCAACACCAAAACTGTTAAACAAGGCCAAGTGTTTCACACAACGCTGTAGCGTGTTCAAAAGTAGTCACATAAGTGCGAGTGGAAATGTCAGCGACGTGTCTTTATATATCACATTGCATGTATAATCTTTTTTTTCCCACGCTTTGAACAATCTCTTATCGTGCACGTGGGCAGCTAACGTCCCAGGCGAACACCTGTGCCGAATCAAATTTCACCTGAACATGCATTTTGTCACGTACGAAGCAAAACAGGATGTGACTTGTTAACAGTTATCATGCACGTGGACAGATAACGTCCAAAGTGAACACCTGCGGTAGATCAAATTTCACATGGACTTGCATTTTGTCACGTACGAAGCAAGACAGGATGTCACTGGTTTAGCGTGCCTGTGGTTTCACACATGTGTGCACGCCTTTCGCACTTCCCTGCCAGCACAATGGTCAGATTATTTCACCTTCAAGCGTCACCTGTTGTCAAGTCAGATCAACGCCATCCAATAAGCTCAAATGGCATTCACCTCCTGCTCGTTTGTTTTCGGTACTCGCTTCGACCAACATAGAACCAAGTTCTCATCACCGTTTACACGTTAAAGGTAAAATATCAGAAAAACGCACGCTCGCTCTTTCATACACCGACCCGCCGAAATAGCGATTAATCTATTGAACACAGCCACCATGGTCAGCGACAGGTTCGTTGAAACACACACACCCAGCCGTATCGTCTCTCTCAACCACCACGCTTCATGAACATTATAAACAGGTAAAGAAAAAGAAAACGTTTTTTCAACATGTATGGCGTTAGACCCATGTGAATTATTTTTTGAAAAAAAATATCTACCACATTTGAAAGGGAGTGTTAGCCCGAGTCCTAGGACACCTCGTACATGTCTCTAGCGTTATTGGTTCGTGAGATATCGGCAAAAATCACAAAAAACACGTGTTTACCCCCAAAATCGCGTTTCCAAATTTTTTTAAAATTACAACGAGTGGTCCATAGCAAAGAGGACGTCTTCCCGAATCCTTGGACCCATCGTACATGCCTCTAGCGTTATTGCTTCGTGAAATATCGGCAAAATCACAAAAAACACGTGTTTACCCCAAAATCGCGTTTCCCAAATTTTTTTAAAATTACAATGAGTAGTCCATAGCAAAGAGGACGTCTGCCCGAATCCTTGGACCCATCGTACATGCCTCTAGCGTTATTGCTTCGTGAGATATCAACAAAATCACAAAAAACACGTGTTTACCCCAAAACCGAGTTTCCAATTTTATTAAAAATTATAACGAGTAGTCCAAAGGAGAGAGGACGTTACCCCGAGTCCTTGGACCTGTCGAACACGCCTCTAGCGTTATTGGTTCGTGAGATATAGCAAAAAGTCTAAAATCACGTTTTTACCCCAAAAAGACTGTGTTTCCAGATTTTCACATTTTCGACACCGACATTCCCGTAAAGAGCACGACGAGACGAAAAAAAACGAATCCAAGCACGCCCTCCTAGCATGGCTCCTTCCATTCCAAGGTCGCAGGGGCTCACCACTTGCTTTTGGAAGCAGCTCTGTCACTACCACACTACTGCAGGTTTTCATCCTAGAGACTTGAAATTTATTTTGGGGGTAGAGGGGGTAGGGACCATTGATTTACGTTAAACAATTTTTTTTGTAGAGTTCCTAGTTTCCAAAATATAGGATTTTCAAAATTCGAGTGTTTTCAAAAAAATATAAAAAATAAAAAAGTTTCATTATAGAAAATAAAGGTCATAAAGACTGTTCGTTTGAGCCATGGCACAACGTTCTATCATGTTTAGTTTTCAAACTATCACCTAGTTTCGAAAACAAAAATTTTCAAAAAAAAATTGAAAAATATAACGAGTGGTCCATAGCAAAGAGGACGTCAGCCCGAGTCCAACAATACCTCATTTGTCAAAATCGGACCACGCGTTCGAGAAATATTTAACATGACTGAGGCTTAGTAGTGGGGCAAGGAGGGTTTTAGAGTGGCTTGGAATCGGCATCACTCCACTACTAATAGCGCTACGAATGGCCGACGGGTACAGTGGCGTTATGTTTTCTCTGTTATTGTGCTGACGATCATCTTGGCGTCGTATTCCACATTCATATTGCTCAGGACAACAGATTATTCAGTAGACAACTCTATTGTGCAGAATAATTTATTAGCATTGAGCCTAACAACATTTGCTTCCAGTTCCTCAGTGATTGTGTTCAGCACCAGAAGAAGGAGGAACGCTGTCAGAGAGATAGTCCACTCTATTTCCCACACCGACAAGTTCCTAGTAACCTCATCCTCTAAGATAAGGACGATGCGGCAATGTGCGAGTAAGATAATAGTCTGTTACACGATATTGACAGCACTCTGTGTTCTGGACTGGTACGCGTGGAGTCAAAGCTCGTTAGCTCTCAGGACTACTTTTTCAATAGTGACAATGTTTCCGATGCATTTCCTAAACCTCGCGGTGTATCTTCAGTTTCATGAATTGGTAGTAACATTGAAGCAGAGGTACACACTGTTAAATGGTGTCATGGAGTCATGATGCGGGATTGAATGCACATTTTAGGAGAATAATGTTTGCAATTGTTGCACGAAGCATCAAAGTAACGTTGCCCGAGCAAAACGAGTGATACAGCTGTTCTCTGAAAGCATATCAAATGTTGAATTTATATCGCATCGTTGTGGAATTCTTCAAATTTGCTGGAATGGACCTTTCATTCAAGTAGTGAACAAAGATGTCGTGTATAAACTCCGTATAATACAAGCAGAACTTATTGATATTGGAGACCTTATGAACGAAACATTTGGCTCACGGATGTTGGTAGAAATTGCAGCCTCATTTGTCAGCATCATTGCGTGTCTCTACGTAGCACTGTCCATGATAGGAGGCGCACAACATCCAAACGAAACCTATGGGCGTCTGATTTATATTATAAGCATGGGTGCCAGTACATTGTATGAACTCGTGTTGCTCTTTCTGATCACTAGTGTCTGTGAGAGAGCCACCAGTGAGGCGACGCGCACAACGCAGCTAGTCAACAAGTTACTCATGGTTCAGACACCAGAGCGCGACGCTATCGAGGAACTCAAGATATTTTCACAGCAGTTGGTGCACTCCAAACTGAAATTCACAGCGTGGGGCTTCTTTGATATAAATTTGAGCTTGTTTTCCACTATTATAGGAACACTGGTGACTTACCTCACAATACTCTTGCAGGTCAATCCTTCTCCTTTCACCCTTGGCTTATTGTCCCAAGATTAACGTCACTTGAAGCGTCACCTATTTTTACTTAAGAAAGTTTGTGCATTACGAAATCTTCTTTGCGTTTCAGGTTGATATGATAGCAAATTCCTCTGAGGTACTTCGAATCATTTGATATGCAATTATAATCTAGTAAGGGTCTCCAAACATTTTAGTCTACGAGCCACACTGGCTCTTCCACCAAGTACCAAGGGCCCATACCTAGCTAGCTCATCATAGATAGACAGATTTATTTTTTCTGGCAAGATTAGGGCTATTGGGCTCTTCTATCTAATCAGGTTATACAATATTGATACATAATAACAAAAATACAAATACTAGTTAAATCTAACAATAATACAATGTTGATACAATATAAAATACATATAAAAACAGATTAGCGTGGTATAGGCAGTAAATTGTTGTATTGCTAGGATGAATAAGGAAGATACTTACCAGGGAAGTACCCCAGCTCGAACGGCGAAAACCTACTGAAAGTGGGTTTAAAGTATACAGTTGTACCTATGTCAATAGCTACCAATGCCATTCATGTGTAAAAGAACATGTTCGGTCGCCAGCGCCATCTGAGTATGTGATAATGTGATCACCGTGGCATTTGAATTTGGACTATTGCAATGCGGGAACATTGTAGATAAAAGTGTATGTCTACATGTTGCCCGAGTATGTCTATATGTTGCCCTTGTTAAGTGTGCGTACTGTTCCATTCCGCTGTGTTTTAATCACTTTATTGAAACTCCACATTTACACTTCGACGTCGAATGAAGGACAACACAGTATCTTCTATTGTGGGAAAGATGACTATGTCAACACGGTTCTGCATGTGTTAAGGTTTCTTGTTGCAATCAAGTGTTCAACCTTTTGGCAGATGATACTGCACCACATCTGTTTCTTGTCCGAATTGCCTGTTGCACGGTAGTTTCTGCTAGAAATTATGTTTCTGCAATCTTTTTGTAATGTTACCACATATATATGCTAAAGGTCGAACCAATTGCTAGGAATGGATTTTCCCTAATATAATGAACCAAATCGCCTGTTGCACGGTAGCTTCTGCTGCGAATTGTGTTTCTGCTATCTTTGGACGCCGTAACTTCCAAACATTGATTGCACACTAATGCGGGATTTTACAGATAAATGGGTAGTAGAACACACATATCTTCGTATGTTAAGCACACTGCCAGTCGGTTTTAGCCGTTCGAGCTGGGGTACTTCCCTCGTTGGACGTAAGTTTAAAATTAGAGTAAGGTAAGGAAATACTGATTAAATGTAGACTGATGATGATGATGATGATGATAAAGATGTTGATGAATAGTTATTACTGAAGAAGGTTATTTAAATGTCTAAATAGAGAGTAAATAAGATAGTGAGAAGTGGAAAGTTTGAATATATGTAATACGACATTAGAATATAAGCATAAGGGTTGAGTTCAACTTTCATTTACTTAGCGATTATGTACTGCTGGCAACGCTGCTTGCAGCTGGACGGGGTTGCTCCTCTGACAGAGCGAGGCAGATTGCTCCACAGTCGTGCAGTAGCAACAACGAAGGAGTTGGTATAGCGTACTGTGCGGTGTATGGGTATCAATCAGCATGAGAGTATCGTTTTTTGACCGTGTTCTAAGTCTATGCTCGTATGAGAGGTGGTAAAATAATGATAATATGAAATTATGAGAGGCGGTGAAACTGTACTACTGCTCGAGTCTAAGCTGCGTGAACCTGAGAGGAATGTACATCGCGGACTATGAGAAATGGTGTTGACGAGTGATGAGGTTTCTCGGTCCGTGCATAGTACCGTACCAATTACATTGGTCGGTGACTCACTGACTTATTCGTAACACCACACTGGTTTCAGAAAAGACCCTATGTTAGCAGTATTGGAATAGACGTGCATGTCAGGTAACATAGCGGGCTGTCGACCGGCTTCTCAATTCTCGCCTGCTACTACTTTGCCTCTCCCCTTCATCCCGCAAGTTCACAGAGCTTGGAATCGAGCAGTACAACTTACTGTAGTTTTATTATACCTAGGTATATGAATTGCACCCAATAGCCATAACTGGGTATTGTAATTGAACGCCAGTGGGCTCCCAGAAAGTTCAATTTAAAGTAGTTACAACTTCGGCTACCAGATACCACTGTTGCTGACACCCAGTGATAGAGCGTTTCTAACCATAGTTTTGAATACGCGCTATTTTTCGTATAGGGACTGGCCGGCGAGTGAGATAGCTTATCTATGGCACAGTGTGTGGAGATGGTTTGCAATGTAGCGATATTTAAACTCATCATTGCTGGAATTGTATAAGTCCTCCACTCACACAGTTTGATCAGTAACATAATTGTCCTTTTGGCACTACTTACTTATCTGTGTGAAAACGATCCAAATAACAGGTGAGCATTTGAAGTCGCTGCTGTTGATTTCCACTGTAAACTTATTCCACAACTGCAAAGAATAAGTTACAGCTGCATAAATCTCACTAATCTTACTAGTCTAATAACAATAATAATATAATGAATAATTTAAGTGTGTAAATTAGGGCCATCCTGTGTATTTCAAATATGTTAAGATTTTAGTATAAATCTCACGCCAATAATTACAGTTAAAATGTTCAATTTCATTATGTATGCCAGATATTGCATTGTGTTTCTTAATTGGTAGTTAAATAAAAACATCTGATTATAATTTGTATGATTTACTTACATTGTAGATACCGGGTATGTCCGGCCGGCTACCGTGGGCCGTGGTTTGGAGACCCCTGATCTAGATGATGAATACCTGTTAACCTTGAAGGTTATATTACGGGCAAGCGCGTGTTTACAACACTCCTAATTTGCATGAGGGTAGGTCTGTAAACCAGATTCTTTATAACGTTTTTGACACACAATATTACCTATATTTGCATTGAAGTTGTGGGAACAAGTACAAATCCAGATCAAGGAAGGAACAGCTATGGCACGATAATCTGTGAAAGACGATGATGGGACAAGTTTGAAATGTACTCTCGGGCCATCAAACGATTAATAAATCAGCTAAACACGGCGTTGACGTATGTATTACTTCTTATGGTCGATTACCGCGACGTTAAATCACCGTGAGGGGAACAATGTGGTGAATTTTAGAGATTCTGAAACTTTCTCATTAATACTGTTGGCCATTTAATTCACCCGCCACAGCTTAGACAAATGCCCATATATGCTTGCAACCAGTTTTAAAGTGAGATAGGATCCACAGAATTGCCTTTCTTAGGGTGAATCAACCTCAATAACATGATTCCCATATGGATGCAATGCCTCATATAATCGTTATGATTGTGGACTTATTTTTTTTTAGTACGGGACGGAAGAGAACAAGAGTTGACCAAGGCAAGTTGATAGGAAATGTAAAAGAGAGGTGCTGAGCACAAGTAAGTGGAAGCAATGCCGGACTCAGCTGGAATCCCGTGGTAGCCAGTACACTTCCCAGTAGTCGTGAGACCCTGGGGGGCATTTTAGTTTCATATACGGTAATCATCGTATGAGCTGCCATCCCACGGTGCTTTTATCATGGCAACAGCAATGCTGAATCATGGATATGTTCTTATTTGGTGATCGCACACGCTTCCACGAGTAGGAACTAAGTGCGTTTGCACTTGTTTCTATGATAACTTCAGTTCTAGCAAATTAGGAATGCGTCTGGGGGCCAGGAATAAGTTGCACTCACACAGACAAGGGCAGGGGATTAGGACCGCCCGTATTTCCACGCCGTGACCCACCTCTTGTACTGGGCCAATCAAATCCTAATTTAACAAGGAATGTAATTTGATCACACTGTGATTGATATATTGCAAATATATACATCGTTACTTGAAACATGATAGGAAGCAAGTTACTGTATAATTTAGATTAATTTCTGAATTTAATACCAGGATAAAAGAAACACAGAAATCATGCACTGTATTTATTTTTGTGGTCCATTGAGTAATGTGAACGTTGTTTGGTATCATTGTTCTTGTTATTATCTGTGGAATCAAACATTCTAAGATAAAATGAGAAAACGTTTGATAGACCGACGTGCACTAGGTGACTCATGTTGTGGAAGAATGGGCGGTCCTAATCCTCTGCGCTTGTGTGTGTGGTCTGCGGGTGTATGAGTGAGTCCGAACCGTATACTCAGTTTGCTAAAACTACAGGAGTCTGAAATTTGTCGATGCAATGAACTATTCACGCTAATACCATATCCAGACCAAAAACACATCCATGTTAACTTTTCTCGTCATACGATATTAAGGAGTGAAGTCATGATATTCAAAAGAAAGAATGATAGAGGATAATATTATTGAGTTGGAAGGAGAACCACTCGAAGTGTTAAGACAGTTGGGCAGTGAAATATCTAGTGACGGTAGGATAACAAATGAAATTAAGAGGCTCCAGAAACAAGGACATTTTAAAAAACAATAAAACATCTGGTTTGGAACAAGGGAGTACCAGAAATATCAAAACGTCTTATGTGTATAAGACCTATTATTATTTATTATTATTATTGTTTATTATTAAGCTATATATTATAGTGCCGGGAGTGTCCGAGGACATATTCGGCTCGTCAGAGCTTGTAGCTGCTCCTATGCGGACACCAATGGGGTGAGCTACAAGTTGAATGATTAAGTTCAATTTCAAATAGTTCCAAATTTGGCTACCAATGCCACTGACACCTAGCGATCAACGTTGGAAATTGATAGAGCGTTTCTAACGTAATATAACGTAGGCCTACAACTTGCCATTGGCGTATATTTTTAACAACTTTATAATACTATTATATGGAATGGAAGGGTGACTCTAACCCAGACCCTGTGCAAGAAGCTTCAAGTCATCGGCGGATGTTACGTATCTCGTGAACCGAAAGAATGAGGAACACTGAGGTAGAGCCCTGAGCGGATAAACAAAACGTTATCCACATCCGCCCCTCATCCGCACGACTGTTATCCGTATCCACGACGCATCCGCACAACTGTTATCCTCATCCACTCCGCATCCGCACGACTGTTATCCTCATCCACCACGCATCCACACGACTGTTATCCTCATCCACCACGCATCCACACGACTGTTATCCTCATCCACCACGCATCCACACGACTGTTATCCTCATCTACCACGCATCCACACGACTGTTATCCTCATCCACCACGCATCCACACGACTGTTATCCTCATCCACCACGCATCCGCACAACTGTTATCCTCATCCACCACGCATCCACACGACTGTTATCCTCATCCACCACGCATCCGCACAACTGTTATCCTCATCCACCACGCATCCACACGACTGTTATCCTCATCCACCACGCATCCACACGACTGTTATCCTCATCCACCACGCATCCACACGACTGTTATCCTCATCCACTCCGCATCCGCACGACTGTTATCCTCATCCACCACGCATCCACACGACTGTTATCCTCATCCACCACGCATCCACACGACTGTTATCCTCATCCACCACGCATCCGCACAACTGTTATCCTCATCCACCACGCATCCACACGACTGTTATCCTCATCCACCACGCATCCGCACAACTGTTATCCTCATCCACCACGCATCCGCACTTTTGTTATCCGAATCTACTGGCATTACTACTGAATTATATTTTTAATTAGATAAAGCATAACGCATTAAAGCAACACATTTACACATTTGACAAAGTCGTATGTCATGTGCTATGTTTAAAATGAATGTTATACAGCCAGATTTGCAACCCTCTTCAGTTCGGAGTGTTAATTATGCTTAATGACGCAATTTGAATGAGATTAGTTTAAATAATAATCGTACATTTGTCATGAAAAAAAACCCACAATGGATAAAGTATGATGTCATCTCATAAATATCCGGGTCCTAGTAATGAAATTCAACAAGGTTGGATTGTATTCTAAAAACTATCCGCAAATTTACTCAAACATTATCCGCAATTTATCCGCTATCCGCAGAGCCATACAAACTATATCCGCATGGCGAAAAATTTTGCGGATATCCGTGGATAAACCCGCGGATTAAAGTAGACGGAAGTACTCCTTTCCATTAAGAAGCGGAAACTCGAATATTTTGGACACGTGATGCGGAATAAAAAAGACAAGATCCTACAGTTGGTGATTCAGGGAGGACCTCAAGACAGCGGAGAGCCGTCCGAAGGAAAACCTCATGGCTGACGAACCTCTGGGACTGGAATGACAAGAATACGATCCTTTTTCGTGTGACGGACTCGAAGAATAGAATAGCCTTGTTGACCGCCAACTTTCGATAGAAGACGGCACGGCAAGTAGAGTAAGAGGAAGAAGAGGAAGTAGAAGAAGACGAGTACCGGTACGTGAATATTTGTTTGCATATGACTTAATATGTTTAAAATATATTTCCAAAACTGACATTCCAACAAAGAACAATTGATTGCTTTTTTCTCAAAAGTATTAAATGTCCGATAAGCTCTTCATCCACCAAGCCCTTCAATTATTTACTAGGGCCCTTTGTTGGCTTGTCTCTGGTTAAGGACGACCTGTACTAGGCTACATTCTTGTAGCTATGTTGAATAGTCTGGCCGTTGCTTTAGGAAACCATGTTATCAGTAGCATTGATCTTGACTGACCAGGTTTGGACAGGTGTCTTGTGTGCTGAGGCCATTGTTGGCATGTTTTCAGAATCTTCGAACGTTTGGAGGGTGCAATGGTTTGATCAATGTGGCCACAGACCGGTAAGGCCACACAGTCTCGCTAAGTTGCAGCCTACAGATAACAAACACGGACCCTGAGACCAGACAAAGTGCACGATATTGCCTTTGTAATGACAATGCTCAAAGAATTACCTACTGTAGTCCTATAAATGAAGGCATTGACAAAGCTGAACCAATACGTGCAATTTGGTTTAGAAGGTTATGCATTAACAGTCACATCCTACTAAGTTCTATTGTTTAGAAAATATCCTTAGTCACTTAGTATTCACGTTGCGTAGAAGGAAGTGCATTTTTACTGTAGTGTTGGATTTCAGTGTTGTTGATGTTTAAATAGAGGGAATTGTGACATATTGGTGATCAGCCACTTGAACTTAAGTGTGTTGAACTTATCTGATAACCTGTGTTACTTTCTTGACTGTAGTTGTGTGTGTAGCTGCATTAGGGACAAGGATGGGGTAGGTGCCTCCGGAATTGATATAAGTGAACGAATGTGCCTGATACTTAGAAATTAGTGTGCATGCTCTAATTTCAGCATATGTTGTGTAGTTTAACTATTTACACGTGTATACTACTCATATGTAGATCGCATACTCATAATACATCACAGAATAGACTAACCCTTACAAAATACGAGATTCACTGCGAATCACAAATACTAACACTAATTAGACAAGATATAGCAAAAAACGTATTTCTGAATACTTGTATAATTTTAAACTGTAACTCTAGTGCTCAGAATCTGATAATGGCCTCGTGGCGGTCGAAACGCGTGGAACAAATATCCCCCTATTATCAGTGAGTAATATTAATACGGTACGTGTAATATTTTCAAGAAAGTGTGTTACATAATATTATGTAGTTACCCCACCTAATCTAATTGGGCAAATGCGTGATGATGGACTGAAAATTATAAATTTATGACTAGAAGTATATTACTATCCCAGCATTTGCCTAGAGTGAATGTGATAAAACCAGGGGAAAACTACCGAACGATATTCATGTTACCACAGAAATCGCACCTCAGATCTCTGGACTTCCTTTGCGCTTTTGAGATCGTCGGCGGGTGTAAAATATGCCTTCGGATGTCATATATTGATTTGAAGCATTACACATTTGATTCAGAACAAAGGCTATCAAAAGCGTGCATGTCTGAGACTGGACTCCAACCAGCAACAGACACATCGCACCGTTCCATAACCTCACTTTCAGATCCTGCTCCTCAGCTGGCTTAGCCCTCGTTACACTCCTCGCGTAAACTAACCCAACCACTCGACCAGAGCCTGACTAATTAATAAAAGGTATGTTAAAACGTTATTGATAATGAAAATTTCTTTATTATACCACATAGCAATTTGTGATCACACATTGACATTTTGAATGACAAAATGCAATAAACGTATTGTGTCTGGAATAGCCCCAACTGTCATCATATTCTTAATAGGTATTTTATTTACAAAGATAAACAGTTGACGTAGTGCGGTTAAGGGAAACACCCCAAAGTCTGCAATAAATTATTCAAAGGTAATTATCCTTTAAGTGCTAATATTCATCCGCGTACAGACAGACAACAACACAAATGCTTTAGTTGGATGCAAGCTGTTCAATTACTTCGCAAGGGCACTTTCAAACCACAAGACATTAACAATGTTGCTGAAACCCTCAAATATTGAAACTTCACTTAAACCACTATATATTTTGTGTATGATCTTTGGATTAGCACCACTTCCTTGGAATAGTGTTACGAATTACCGACGGGTACAATGGCGTTATGGGTTCTCTGTTATTGCACTGGTGATCCTCTTGGCGTCGTATTCCACATTCATGTTTCTCAGGACAACGGATTATTCAATAGACAACTCTATTGTGCAGAATGATTTATTAGGACTGAGTGTGATAGCATTTGCTGCCAGTTCCTCAGTGATTGTGTTCAGCACGAGAAGGAGGAACGATGTCAGAAAGATAGTCCAATCTATTTCCCACGTCGACAAGTTCCTGGTAACCTCATCCTCTCAGATAAGGACGATGCGGCAATGTGCGAGTAAGATAATAGTGTGTTACACGATATTGACAGCGCTCTGTTTTCTGGACTGGTGTGCGTGGGCTCAAGGCCCATTCGCTCTCAGGACCACTCTGCCAGTAGTGGCAATATTTCCGATGCTTTTCGTAAACCTCGCGGTGTATCTTCAGTTCCATGAATTGGTTGTAGCATTGAAGCAAAGGTTCGCGCTGTTAAATGGTGTCATGGAGAAATGCTGCGGAACTGAATGCACATTTGTGGAGAATTATGTTCGCAATTGCTGCACGAAACATCAACGCAACGTTGCCCGAGCTAAAAGAGTGATACAACTGTTCGTTGAAAGCATATCAAATGTTGAATTTATGTCGCATCGTTGTGGAAAATTTGAAAGTTTCTGGAATGAACCTTCCTTTCACGCTGTGAACAAAGAAGTCGTGTATAAGCTCCGAATAATACAATCAGAACTGATTGATATTGGAGACCTTATGAACGAAACATTTGGTTCACGGATGTTGGTAGAAATCGCAACCTCATTTGTCAGCGTTATAACTTGTCTCTACGTAGCTCTCTCCATGATAGGAAGCACACAACATCTACATGGAACCTATCAGCTTTTGATTACTATATTATGCATGGGTGCCACAACATTGTATCACCTAGTGTTGCTCTTTCTGATCACCAGTGTCTGTGAGAGCGCCACCAATGAGGCAACGCGCACAGCGCAGCTCGTCAGCAAGTTACTCATGATTCAAACACCCGAGCGCAACGCTATCGAGGAACTCAAGATATTTTCACTGCAGTTGGTGCACTACAAATTGAAATTCACAGGGCGTGGCTTCTTTGAAATAAATTTGAGCCTATTTTTTACTATTATCGGAACACTGGTGACTTACCTCACAATACTCTTGCAGGTCAATCCTGCTCCTACCACCAGTGGCTTATGGTCCCAAGATTAATGGTCCAAGTGCCATCTTCTTTTACCAAAGGGCCTATGTGTATTACGAAATCTTCTTTGCGTTTTGGGGTTGTCCTTGAAGGTTTTATTACAGGCGAGCACGTGTTTACAACACTCCCAATTTGAATGAGGATAGGTCTGTAAACCAGTTTCTTTTTAACGTTGTTGACACACAAAGTTAGCTATTTTTCCTTGAAGTTGCGGGGAAAAGTACAAATCTAGAACAAGAATAGAACAGGTAGGGCATGATACTGAGTAAAGGACGACGATGAGAGGATACTGAATAAAGGACGAATATGGGAGAAGTATCCAATGTACTTTCGAGTCATCAAATGATTAAGATATCGGCTAGACACGGCGTCGATGCATATATTTTTTTTTCGAGTCCCACGGCCATCTGCAGCAAGTCCAGATATCGTAGGTTTGAATGCACCCTGAGTATGTTTTCCTCGTTTCTTGCCCTTTACCTCCAGTTAAATGCCGGTGTTGTACATTATTTCATGTCCCTGGGCACCTACCCAATCCTTGTCCTCTGTGCTTAATTTCTGAACTATTAGGTGCTAGGATGTATACCTAAACAAATTCACCATCCCCCCACCCCTCCCACATCTTGTTATTTTTGAATACTTGTGGGAAAACTTACATTGAGAAAGAAATTTCTGAAATTCTGGTTGTTAAACCGTAATTTATTATAATGTAATCACGATATAATATAACCAACAGGTGGTATGTAATAGAATTCAGTCAGATTGTGTCGTATATTTCATAACAGTGATACAAAAAGTAGTCACAAGTGTACTGGCAATAAATAAATGTACTTCTAAATGTTACCAATGGAATAAAACAAATATTTATGACAGTTAAAACTCAGTAATATTTCTAGTCTTATGCCATGTCTTGTGTAGGGTTTCGCCTAGGATCACCAAGCTGGTACAGTAGCGGGTTTTGTTGACCCCGCCTGAACCCCTACTGGAGCAGCGAACTGCGCGCTACCTTCCTCTTTATGAAGCGCACCTGCTCCACTTTACTGCGAGATCTAAAAGCTCAAGCAGCCTTATCCTCCTTATGAAGGCTTGGTATATTGGCTTTCACAGCCAGTTAATTAAAACTCAGCAATCTAGATTTATACTGTGTCTTGTGTGAGTTTGCTGAGTGAAGGCAGATAGGAAAGGTAAAGAGGAGAGGGACCGCCCCAAAGGCAATGGAAGAGGAGAAAAACCGGACCCAGCTCAGGAAGCCCTCGGGGTCGCAAAATCCCGAACTCACCAGACGTGAGCCCTTCAGGGTGAAGCACAATCCAGGGTGCACCATAAGTGATGGGGCTACATACACTCTGCCTCCTTGAGGACCTTGAGCAGAAGGCAGGAAATATAATGAAAGAAAACAAGAGGGCTGAACCCTCGACGAATGAGGGATCAGGAAAGACGAGACAAGGACCAATTAAGGCGGGAAAGTGAAAGACTCTCTAGGTCGTGGATACCCTAATACCTTCGGGGTCGGAAAAGAACAAGAGTTGACCCAAGAGAGGTCGAGAGGAAAGATAACAGAGAGGAGCCCGCCACAAGTAAGAGGAAGCAATGCCGGACTCAGCTGGGGACCCGTGGTCGCCAACCCACGTCCCACAAGTTGTGAGCCCCTGTGGGGAAATATTATTGAGCTGTAATTTGAGCAAAGTATGCACGTCCAATGATTTATTACTTTTTCAAGATGGAACAATCAATGTCTCTGGTGTTTCTCAATATTGAAATACTGTTTGGTGCGTTATAGGGTCAAGGATTAGGATAGGTGCTCCGTGAATAGAAATAGGGTTGTTGTTGTTGTTGTTGTTGTTTGAGTCTTCAGTCTTTTGACTGGTTTGATGCAGATCTCCATGTCTCCCTGTCCTGAGCTAATCGTTTCATCTCTACATAGCTACCACACCCTACGTCCGGGGCAATCTCTTTAACATATTCTAACCTTGGTGTACCCCTACAGTTCTTGTCCTAGACCCTTCCTTCCATAACTAAGCTTGTAATTCCTGGGTGTCTTAGTATGTGTCCTACCAACCTATCTCTTCTCTTTAGCAGTCCCCAGAAACATCTCTCCTCTCTCACTAGTCTTAATACCTCTCCGTTTGTAACCTTATCTACCCATCTGATCTTCATCATTCTTTAGTAACACCACATTTCAAACGCTCCAATTCACCTCTTTTCTGCTGCACCAATAGTCCAAGTTTCACTTCCATATAGTGCCACGCTCCAGACAAAGGCCTTCAAAAATGACTTCCTAACACCTAAATCTATATTCGATGTCAACATATTCAACATATTCCTTTTCTGTAGAAATGCTTTCCTTGCCTGAGCTAACCTACTTTTTATATCCTCTTTGCTTCGTCCATCACTGGTTATTTTGCTTCCTACGTATCAGAAGTCTCCTACTTCCTTTAGTTTTTCACCTGCCAATTTGATGTCCTAATGAAATAGGATACCATCCCGATATTTGCTAGGCATGTCGCAATAATCTACACTATGGTTGGCTGCTGTCATCAGCGCTGCTGGGAGATGGTGAATACTGTATGATACACTGCACCGTTTGCACTGCTATGTGGGTGATGGAACAGCAATCCTGAAAGACCAGGGAGAGCCGGCCAGACCCGTGCGGTGTGGTGTGGCTGAGGGCGCGTCAGACCATGCTATTGGCAACTCCAGCTATCTGATATGACATCTAGCGGTAAAAATGAGAAACTTACGAAGTAGGGTACATTTGTCACGTGGTGACTGTTTGTATATGGATTCTTGTATTGGTAAGCAGATCGTGGTAAATTCTTCGTGATTATACATAAGTAATAAGTTTTACTCGTTGATAAGAGTGCAAAATGAGTAAAAGCAAAGTATATTGCTCAATTTACGGCTGTAAGTCAATGTATAAGAGGGCTGCGCATATACGTTTTCATCACTTTCCAAAAGATGCAAATAGCAATAGCCGACAGGTGACGATACCAAATAAATACGGGCAACAAGAGCGGGTTGGACCACTCACCACTACAGTTACTGACGACAGGACGGGTTGTTCACTTACGCCGTGTCAAGCCGCACCTAGACAGCCAAGCACAGTCTCGCCGAGCCAAGCCGTACCGAGACAGCCAAGCCTAGGCCTACACCAGCCGAGGACAGCCAAGCTTCATCAGTCAGGTATCCTTTCCCGCTCCCTAGTTCATTTCCAATAACCCTACCAACCGTCATCACCTCGCTCTGCGATATCCGAGCCATTCCACTACGAGTCATATAGGCCTAATTTGACTTCGCAGGGTAAATACTTACCATCCAAATCAAGCAATTCCTGTCTACCCCGAGTTTTAATACAAGTTAAACTCATCCCTTCGCCCTACCAAGCAGCAAATAATTTCTAGAGTCACAGGGAGCAAACTCAAATATAACTTTTAAACGTAACAGCGCCATGACTCGAACTGCACAAAAACAAATAAGTTGTCAGCAGACAACCGATGCTTGATAATATGCAATTGACACATAAAATCCAGTGGAACACACAAATTAGATCACGTGTATCGCACAGTTATACATATATACAATTGAAAATAACACGGTCATTATTTTAGGGACCACATTTACTGATTATAACCGATAAATAAAAAGTGTTCCATATCAAACACGTGTTATTGAGTATTTTTACCCTACTTATCCAGACGACCGCAGCGCCCCAAGTGTTAGTTTGAGTTGCCAATGCCCCTCGCACGAGAAACTATCTGGTGCAAGATGGGGGGAACTCCATTTACCACTTTACCATTTTGTTTTAAGAAGAGACATAAGACTTATTAACATATTTCACATAAAACTCAGCAATATTTCTAGGTATATGCCGTATCTGTTGTGGGGTTTCGCCCAGGAACACCAAACTGGCTCATCAGCGGGCTCTTGGTGTCCCCGCCCAGACCCCCACAGGAGTAGCGAACTGTGCACTACCTCCCTTCTTTAGGAGCGCCTGTGCGCCTCTAACTGTGAGAGCTTAAAGTTCAAACAACCTTTCATCTCCCTATAAAGACTTCCAAAAAGTTCAGAGTGAACCATATTGACATACAGTATCTACATACAGTAATACGTTTTGATTAGTTGCTCCTTAAATAGAGTTACTTATATCTCACGCCATTAGTAGACTCTCGGCTGTCCGGCCTAATATGGCGGAAGGTCAAGCCTGATTACAAAAAGCCGGATATGCCAGAGTTCTATATTCTCTCTTCCGATCCAAGCCGTATCATTATGCTTACCTTTCAACATCGTTTTTCCTACTTTCATTCCACTTCCAGTACTTTGGGCTGCACATTACCTTTCAATTTCTGCTCGATTTTTCTTAAGTGTCCAACTGTACTTTTTCCTACCGCTGACTCCAAAGCAATAGTTTTGGCCGTTACTCCAGAATCTAGTCGCTTTAGGTATAGCATGTAGTTTCTCATCTGTAGTCACTGCAACTTTTTTTTTCCGTTTATCACTCATTCCGCAATCTTTTATTAAAATAGCGTACTGTACAGCGGAGCGCACAAAACAACCATTTACGAACTTATGCACTTTGTTTGGTTGGTTCTTAAGTTTAGGGGCTGCGACAACGTGGTCATGTAGCCCCGTGTACTTTGGGTGTGTGTAGAATCTGTCTGATAACCGGTGTTAACTGTGATGACTGTATTAGTGTGTGTTATCTGTTTTAATTCAAGTAAGGACTGCAAACGATCAATTTTCAAGTAGTTCCTACTTTTGCTGCCAAACGCCACCGTCAACGATTACTAGTTCCGAACTTAGCTACCAGACGTCACCGCAGTCGGCTCTTGGCAACAAAAGTAGGAACCTAAGAGCGTTGTTTACATTCTTAACCTATACAATTTAGCTTCACACAGGTGTAATTAGTGGAAGGTTCTTTAACATACCATAAATCTATGACATGGGATCGCCGGCTTTACTTCCCCTCCGAAGGAAGGCATACTGAGGGATTTTTAACGCTCTTAAAAATCCGACGACTTCGGCCGGATTTGAACCCGCGATGTTGGGCATAGAAGCTCAGCATGCTACCGACTACGTCACCGAAGCCGCCTGTACGCACTTTGAACTTCCGATAAACAAGTGACGGAACAAAGAACACAGAGTAGCCAACAGAACTGCTCTCTACGTGTGTTCGTTGTTGTTTGTGAGCGCTGAAATAGGGCTTCTGTGTCCCGTTTGTTAAAGTGTTTTCTCCGATAACGTATTCAATACATACGTGTTAACAATACTGTACTGTACCTTATAATTGTGACTGCACATGTGCCAGAAGTACAAGATATGCATACAATATCTTGAAATACCACATAGGGTTCTAGCAGGAGCCCACTTGTTAAAGCTTTGGAAAAGTATTGGTACAGTATTAAGTTGGCTGGATAGTCACGAGTCGGATAGCCGAGAGTCTACAGTTGGTTGGTTCCTCAGTTTAGGGGCTGCGACAACGCGGTCGTGTAGCCCCGTGTACTTTGGGTGTGTGTAGAATCTGTCTGATAACCGGTGTTAATTGTGATGACTGTTTTAGTGTGTGCATCTGTTTTAATTCAAGTAAGGACAACAACTTTGAATTTTTCAAGTAGTTCCTACTTTTGCCGCCAAACACCACCGTCAACGACTACTAGGGCTAGTTCAAAACTTAGCTACTAGACGCCACCACAGTCCGCTCTTGGCAGCGAACGTAGCAACCTAAGAGCGTTGTTTACATTCTTAACCTATACAATTTAGTTTCACACAGGTGCAATTAGTGGAAGGTTCTTTAACATGCCATAAATCTATGACATGGGACCGCCGGCTTTACTTCCCCTCCGAAGGAAGGCATACTGAGGGATTTTTAACGCTCTTTAAAAATTCGACAGCTTCGGCCGGATTTGAACCCGCGATTTTGGGCATAGAAGCTCAGCATGTTACCGACTACGCCACCGAAGCCACCTAGCCGAGGGTCTACTGTATTAAAAATTAAGTTTCAATATCTGAGAATGTCTCCTCGTTTAAGACAGTAGGCTAGGCCTATGTAAAATCATAACGTGAATGTTTAATAAAGACTCAAAATACAACTAAAGTGATAGAAACCATTTTTCAGTGTTGCCTAATTCTATAATGAAGGCTCTCCAGTCGCTCGACACAAATTGTGCACAATTACATTGGTGAGAAAACAGGTATGACCTGAAAGAAATAAGATATTATTAAAGAATAAAACGCTTTTATGTGCAAAAATGGGGTACTTAATTTGTGATGGACAGCCTGAAGATGTATCTCGTTGTGTATTGTAATGCTTCAGCAGTCAGAGAGACATAGAATAAATTGCATTAGTGAGTACTGCATATTAATAAACTAAATGATAATTAAATATTTTTACTTTTTTGTCACATATTTCAGGTATTTTTAATACATAGAAAAAAATATTTTCCCGAGTTTTGGCACCTAAAAATCCGAGTCCTAGTGATTATGTTAGTAACTTGACGCTTATGAACCTTATGTTAATGAATAGTCCAGACTAGTGAGTAGGCTCCAAGTCGGGGTGAGATTTTCAGCATTTTTAAATCAGAAATTTAGCGTCTTGGTTTGAACAATTAGCATTTTGTTGCTTTTATACATTTGAAATTTAGCATTTTGTAGCATTTTGAAGAGGAAAAAGCCCCCAAATTTTGGTTTAATCTAACAAATGAGTAATTTTGAAATGACATTATTGTGAAATTAAGATCACACTTGTAAAAGGTTGATAGTGAGATAAAATGCATGTAATACATTATATATTTATTTTTAATTAATTAGGTTGAAGTAACACAGAATAAAATTGTTAGAAGTTAAAGTATTACACAGAAAGAAATTTATGAAATGAAAATCCACAGCCTGCTTCCAGTCTCCGACCGGGTCAGGAATGGAATGAATGAAGCCCCCATCTAGCGGCGAGGATATGGACTGTGCCGGCTGCCGAAGCCTGACGCACTCCTCTGGGGCAATGATTAAACGAATGACAGATGAAATGAAATGATAGTGGAGAGTGTTGCTGGAATGAAATTTTTGACAGGGAAAACCGGAGTACCCGGAGAAAAACCTGTCTGCCTCCGTTTTGTCCAGCACAGATCTCACATGGAGTGACCGGGATTTGAACCACGGACCCAGCGGTGAGAGGCCGGCGTGCTGCCGCCTAAGCCACGGAGGCTTCACGGAAAGAAATTTATACTGATGCAAAATCAGAATAATACAGAGAAATTACACAAAATAAACTCATGTCTTGCTTCAAAATTCACCACAGTGGGTAAGTGCATGTAAGTTCATGAATCGTTAACATCGTTGAATTAAATCTTAGAGCTGTTTTATAGACATTTTCGGTCTCAACCTCATAGCACTTGTTGACTTGACCTACGCGAAGGAAATTTAAAGCGACGGGCGGGCGGGCAAAAAGTGCAGGAGGGATAACTTTCTGCATTACAGACCGGGCATCAAGCCGTCATAAACATTTGAAGAGTGTAGAAACTCCTCATTTGAAGTTTCCATACGAAAACAAAGAATAAAATACGCTATGTTTAAAAAATCGTGGATTTCACATTTATGTAGCATTTTGATATCATTTTCGCATTTTGAGTGAATTTTGTCGCTTTCTCAAAACACATTAAAAAGTGAAAATGCAAGAGTGCAAGCAATTATGAGTATTTCGCGCTTTATCACATTTGCGAAAAAGCACCACCCTTAAGTGTAACATTAAACTCGTCGTGGTTCCCACATGAATTCAAATTCCCAGTATTTGTCTGCAGTGGGTGTTGACCAAACCAATAAAAGTCTCTCTCATTGTAACAACCGGACTGTTCCGTAGTCAGAGATCGAAACATTCAACTTTGCCTTATTTATCCACTCATGCTCGTGTTCTTGAATCATGAAGAGAAAGGAGTCAGACAGTTGGAGAGGACTAACCTGGAATGTATTGGTATGCGTGGCTTGTTCCAGTCGGTAATCATCCAGTCCATCATGAATTATGTATCTATAAGCAGACACCCAGACTCAATAGACAGTCATACATCAATGTCGTTTGGAAGATACAGTACTGCGTATGTTATGTGCAAAGCCCGGATAATTATGTGATTAACTTTTCAGAAGTATGTATTTATTTATGTGCTTGAAAGTGAAAAATATGTGATTAAGTTTCCAAAATATGTATCATATGTAACATATTTATGTCCCCCAATTACTCGAAATATAGTTGAAACGTCCAGCTGTTTGAATAATCCATAGTCCTGTCTACTTACTGCAGATGCGCTATATGGTTGCCTCACTTTCCTGGTTAACGTGCGGCTCGCCTTTGAAATCCAGCTGGGCGGATATGTTTACATTCCATGGCACCTGGGGTCAAGGCTTTTCCAGCGTGACGCACAGCGTTGTCATATTTCCACCGTAGCCACTGAGGGCAAGCAGCGAGACTGGATAGAACTATGTGCAGATGTGCAACATTGGACACTTATACCTATCGGAGACACAAGCTTGCTGCCAGGGCGGGACTTAAGAGTCCACGTGGAGTGATAGAGGAAGATAAGGAACCTGAGCACACGGCTAGATCTCACCTGGTGAAGAGCTGGAACGGACCTCGTTGGGGCAGAGCCGCTGGCCAAGAACAGATAATGGGGCTCCTCCGGGCCTAGCCTTTAAGGCCTCCCTCCACTGCCTGGTCAGCGCTTCCTCATTGCTGTTGTTCCAGTTACCGTGTTTGCGTTAGTATTACGTAAGCGTGGCCGTCAGCAGTATGCCGGGCCTGCTTGTGTTTGAAGAAGTGCATGAGGCTTATGGTATGCCTATGAGGGTGGTTTTGATGAAAGATGGAGGGGTGGGTCTTAGGGGGTACTGCCCCCGGGCTGTACATTATTGAGACTGTTGACTCCAGCCCCCCCCCCCCTTACAGTTCTTAATGACCGGGGAATGCCTGTCTTGAAATACTACTGCAATACAGAGACAAGGGTGCATTCACGAAATAGTGAAGCAAATTCCTGGAATTGCCAAGGGTCGAAAATGTGGGCAGCAGTCATCCAAGAAGTACAACATACCCTCAAATATAGGAAATACAGAGAGTTTATTTTGTATCTGACGGAGACCCTCGCTTGCCCTCTCACCCGCGCCGCGAGCCTGTCTCCCGCCACGCACTTTCCCGTTATGCGGCGCCCTCCCGGCACTGAGTCATTGAGTATAGGAATTTGTTCACATCTGGTGCTGAAAATGTTCGCCATTCACTGCTACACATCGCTGGCACCTTTTTTTTTTAATGAAACTGGCATTTACTTTCTGAAGACCATCTTCAAGGTTGCCAGCGGGGGGATTCGAACCTCCTCGCCTCCCAGATGTGAGCGACTGCCAGCAGCCATGCCGTAACGACCACGCTAACTCACCCACCGCTACACTAGACCAACACATTTCTGAGAAACCAATGTACGATAAGATTATTGGTGTTGTATCATTTATGGCGCTTGAGCATCATGGACATTTAGCCCCGTGCACATAGGGGTGTTGGTATATAATTTGTCTGATGAAAAATGAAAATCCACAGCCTGCTTCCAGTCTACTGACCGGGTCAGGGAATGGAATGAATGAAGCCCCCATCTAGCGGCGAGGATAGGAACTGTGTCGGCTGCCGAAGCCTGTCGCACTCCCCTGGGGCAATGATTAAATGAATGACAGATGAAATGAAATGATAGTGGAGAGTGCTGCTGGAATGAAATTGTGACAGGGAAATTCGGAGTACCCGGAGAAAAACCTGTCTGCCTCCGCTTTGTCCAGCACAGACCTCACATGGAGTGACCGGGATTTGAACCACGGACCCAGCGGTGAGAGGCCGGCGTGCTGCCGCCTAAGCCACGGAGGCTCAATTTGTCTGATAACCTGTGTTATTATAACGTCGGTAGAAGTGTGTATTTGTAATTCAGGTGAGCATTGGGAAGGAGGCAGCCATGGCCTTACGTTAGAAACCATCCTGGTATTTACCTGGCCGTCTGGGCCGGAAAGGTTGTTGTTGATGATGATGATGATGATGATGATAATTGTTGTTTTAAGGGGCCTAACATCTAGGTTATCGGCCCCTAATGGTTTGGGTGATCGTTAGGATGATAATGAAATGTAAACTATAACTAAAACTAACTATTAACTTATATACTAGAAGAAGAAATGGAAAACAAAAGGAGAATAAGGCAAATAAAGGTCAGGAGGAAAAGAAATGCCCTCAACCCTCGAAGAATGCGGATTGAGGGACTCGGAAGGAAGGAGAGCCATGAAAGGCAGATAGGAAAGTGAAAGAGGAGAGGGTCCGCCCCAGAGCCAATGGAGAAAAGGGGGAAATCCGGACCTAGCTCAGGAATCCCTCGGGGTCGCCAACTCCCGAACTCACCAGCCGTGAGCCCTTGAGGGTGTAGCAATATCTAGGCTGCACCAGAAGTGGTGGGGCTATATACACCCTACCTCCTTAAGGGCCTTGAGCAGAAGGCAGGAGATAACATGAAAAGAAAAAGAAGGCTGACTGACCCCTCGCAGAGGGAGGGTATCAGAAAAGGTGAGACAACGGCCAATTAAGGCGGGAAAGGAAGAGACTCCTTAGGCCTCTGATACCCGATTACCGTCGGGGTCGGAAGAGATCAAGAGTTGACCAAGTGAGGTCGACAGGAAAGAGGACGTAGACGAGCCTGGCACAAGTAAGTGGAAGCAATGCCGGACTCAGCTGGGGCCCCGTGGTCGGCAACCGATCTCCCCCTAGATAAGAGCCCCTGGGTGAGGGGAGGAACGAGACTTCACCAAGAGAGGTCGTCAGAAAGAGGAGCTTTGTGTATTGGTGGCAATGCTAGACCTAGTGAAGTCCCATGGATGCCAAAGCACGTTCCATCACCTATGAGCCCCTATAGAGCATCCAGCGTTTAGAAAAGACTGTGGAGCCTTATGGCGACAGTGTTGCTAACTCTAGGCAGAGGTAGCGCTGACGTCATACGTAATGTTCACCCACTTCGAGTACTGCGCTATCATAAGTTAGCGAGACAACACAACCCCAGCTGCTACCTGAAATAGAACACGCCCAGGAAGGAGCAGTTTTGCAGGTGTTAACGGATTGGATCAGTATTAAGGATGCTGTACGCGAAGAGAACCAATAACGACATTCATTTCGTTGTGATATGACGCAATATTGATTGACAGATGTCGTGTGCACAACCCTTCCTTCTCGGATGTACTGTATGCTGACGATGTTAACAATTTTTACGTCAACAATACTATTGATCTTCACCTCTTTAGTTAATAGTTAGGCTGTAATTTAGTTTCTTTCAATTTTATTCTTATTGTTTTGTTTAGATTAATATTTGTAATATTGTAGTGAGTTAGCCGTGCGGTTAGGGGCACGCAGCTGTGAGCTTGCATTCGGGAGATAGTGGGTTCGAGCCCAATTGTCGGCAGCCTTGATTCGATCGAACAGAAAATAAAACAGATACACAACAATAACACCAATGACGGATAGTGCTTCAGAACTTATGTTGTCGGCGGAACTGAGCACGTGCTCCACTCCGGGCGAGCATGCAGCACAGGACGAGGCTCTTCTTTCCAGCGTGCTAACCCCGATTTTTTAAATTACTAAGACTTAATATAAACGATACTTGAAATCAATAACAAACGGCGATCAATTGTCAGATAATTGTAGGAAGCAATTATGAAGAAAAATATATATAATATGATGCGAGTTCCTTCATGATAAAAGGCGGGGTAACAAAACCAGTGTAGGCAAGGGGGGGTCCGATAAAAGTAAAAGCCCATAAGACCCACAGTCTTTTCTAAAAGCTGGATGCTCTATAGAAGTTGTTACGTCATTCTTGTCTTGTAAGACGTGCCTGAAGGAAGCTGGAAACCAGGGTGAGTCCCCGCGTGTTTCGCTCCAACATGTTAATTAAATCTATAATTGTACATCTAGAACGTCATAATTTGCACATGAAATTCTCGTTACCAAGCTAAATACATAAGACATTACCTATTCAGTAATTTTGTCATTAATATTTGGCAAATGTAAATACTACCACACGCAATGTGAATGTTACATCCGGTGGTCCCCAGGTCTAGCTGGGTTTTTTTATCAGGCCTCCCATCTCCAAGCCGGCCATTGGTCAGCAGGTTCTGACAAACCAGTGCCTTCAAGCAACAATTACAATAATTGTTTGATAACTGTCATTATTGTACCTATAAAGAATGAAACGTAATAGAGTTGTATAACGATAATTACAGTACAATAAATTAGTAACAGTGTACAATAAATTCTCTCAATTAAGCCTTTATTGTAGCGGCTTCGATGGAGTAGTTGGTATCTTGCTGTGCTTCTATGCACAAGGTCGCGGGTTCAAACAGAGCCGAAGTCGTCGGATTTTTAAGATCGTTAACAATCCCTCAGTATGCCTTCCTTCAGAGGGGAACTAAATCCGGTGGTCCCATGTCATAGATTTATGGTATGTAAAAGAACCTTCCACTAATTACACCTGTGTGAACCTAAATTATAGATTAGATTTGACTAACGCTCTTAGGTTCCAACGTTCTTCGCCAGGATCCGACTGCGGTGGCATCTAGTAACCAAGTTCAGAACTATTTGTCGTTGACGGTGGCGTTTTGGTAGCAAAGGTAGGAACTGGGCTACTTGAAAATTGAATGTCTTCAGTCCTTACTTGAATTAAAAACCGATAACACACACTAATACAGTCATCACAATTAATACCGGTTGTCAGATTCAACACACACCCAAAGTACACGGGACTACATGACCACGTTGCCGCATCCCCCAAATTGAGGAGCCAACCAAGTGCATGGGGATGCATAAAGACGATGTGCCAATCAACAACAAAATCAATATTCTGTAGTGGTTGTCTGTTGACTGGTAAGTTAGGTGCTAGGGCGTAGGATCCAGTAGCTCGCTGGTGTAATATTTTGGTATTCTGGAAGTTAAGCTTCACTTCTAATTTTATCATTTTAAATGATCTTGTCGACTTCGTCGTTACGCTGGGGTCTGGCGTTACGTTACGGTGACGGGACGAAATGTACCCAGATGCACTGAGGTGTGTGACGTCATAGTACTGCTTGGTGCATGTGTTCCCCGACAATCTCTACTTCGTTAGTATAAGACAAAAATCCCCGATTCTTGGATGTCACGGGTAATCTCGAGAACCACTGGATGGATTTTGATGCGGTTTTCACCATTCTGTAAAGGATAACTCGAGGAAAGATTCTGTAGAAAATAATTTATGTATGATGAAAGGAAGCCAAGCAGTAACGGTTTCAGTGAAAAAAGTCGAAAACAAACTTGGCGTTCGTGCGCTTCTTAAGCTTACGCTGGGCAAACCGTTAAACATATCAATATACTATGAGCGTAAGAATTGGTCAGCATGAAAAGTTCTACAAAAAAAAGTCCGCGAGAGCGTATCTCTATCTTCAATACATCGCCCACTATAAGTGTTTTTAGACTGGATGGAAGGGGCACGTCCACTCTCGGTCTGGTGAGCGTGACGGCTTCCCGAGTGCTTGACCTTGCTTTGCCCTTGGTTTGCACTTGCCGTTCGCGAGTAATTTGAAACAAGGTAAAGTATTATAAAGCAAGATAAGTATTATGGAGATAATTTTCTAACATGTCAAGAGTCTTTGGCTTCGAGCGAAGCGAGAAGCCTCCAGCCTTTCTAGCTTTTTTTCAGCATTTGTAGCATTTAAAGTGATACAAGTCTAGTCTTTCAGACTGTCACTTTTTGATATGGCTCAGTGGAAGAATTAAGGATGCCTTTGGGTTCTTCCTCTCAATTGACTGTCTCTAGGATCTGATTAGGTAACACTTTAATGTGTGGCTCAAAAGCTTTATAACTTCTGTCTTCATCTTCTCTGGAAGATGTTCTTCTTCATTTAATTGAGCTTCCTAAATAGCTTTTTGTGTTCAGACACTTGTTACAGATAATAATAATGCAATTTCATGTGACCTGTAGTTTCACCATCACCATCCAAAGTGCCCATTTACGAGCGAACCACTCCAGGGCACTTAGAGGGAAATGAAGAATTGAACTCTACCGTCTGTCATATATTAAAGCTACCGTGGTAGGCCAGGAGCGATATGGCCACAATGACATGACTATCCTTTCATAATGCCACACACAGCGAGGTTTCGACATAGATCACAACTTTCACCGGCGCAGTTCGGTCAAGATATCCACACTTCTTACGGGACTATAATTAAAATAAGTACGGAGCAAGCTGCTACATCTTATTGACTGCAATAGACTCGTTACATCTTTCATCACCCTGTCCGCCGGGACCAGAACGTGAAGTGGGTCTAACGTTCAAGGTCCTCCATTACCGCGAGCTTCTCTGTACATACAGTTCTATTGGCAACTCAAACTAACACTTGGGGCGCTGCGGTCGGTCTGGATAAGTAGGGTTTAAAATACTCAATAACACGCGTTTGATATGGAACACTTTTTATTTTTCGGTTATAATCAGTAAATGTGGTCTCTAAAGTAATGACAGTGTTATTTTTAATTGTATATACACACATCAAAAAAAGTTTTGCATCACCTCGGTTCCAAGAGTTCCGGAACCGTTAAATACAAAGGGAATAGAGATCAACACAAACAACATTTCAGCTCGTTTTATTGCTCATGAGACCCACACATTGCATGTTGTACCATCATTCAGCTAGACTTTCAGCATTTGTGGTCCAGATTGCAGTACACACCACTACCTCTAATACCCAGTAGCACGTCCTCTTGCATTGATGCATGCCTGTATTCGCCGTGGCATACTATCCACAAGTTCATCAAGACACTGTTGGTCCAAATTGTCCCACTCCTCAACGACAATTCGGCGTAAATCTCTCAGAGTGGTTGGTGGGTCAAGACGTCCATCAACAGCCCTTTTCAACATATCCCAGGCATGTTCGATAGGGTTCATGTCTGGCGAACATGCTGGCCACTGTAGTCGAGCGATGTCGTTATCTTGAAGGAACGCATTCACAAGATGTGCACGATGAGGTCGAGAATTGTCGTCCATGAAGACAAATGCCTCTCCAATATTCTGCCGATATGGTTGCACTATGGGTCGGAGGATGTCATTCAGGTATCGTAAAGCCGTTTCGGAGCCTTCCATGACCACCAGTGGCGTACGTCGGCCCCACATAATGCCACCCCAAAACATCAGGGAACCACCACCTTGCTGCACTCGCTGGACAGTGTGTCTAAGACGTTCAGCCTGACCAGGGTGCCTCCAAACACGTCTCCGACGATTGTCTGGTTGAAGGCATATGCGACACTCATCGGTGAAGAGAACGTGATGCCAATTCCGTGGGGTCCATTCAGCATGTTGTTGGGCCCATCTGTACCGCGCTGCATGGTGTCGGGGTTGCAAAGCTGGACCTCGCCATGGACGTCGGGAGTGAAGTTGCGCATCATGCAGCCTATTGCGCACAGTTTGAGTTGAAACACGACGTCCTGTGGCTGAACGAAACGCATTATTCAACATGGTGGCATTGCTGTCAGGGTTCCTCCGAGCGGCAATCCGTAAGTAGCGGTCATCCACTACAGTAGTAGCCCTTGGGCGGCCTGAGCGAGGCCTGTCATCGACAGTTCCTGTATCTCTGTACCTCCTCCATGTCCGAACAACATCGCTTTCGTTCACTCTGAGACGCCTGGAAACTTCCCTTGTTGAGAGCCCTTCTTGACACAAAGTAACAATGCGGACGCGATCGAACTGCGGTATTGACCTTCTAGGCATGGTAGAACTACAGACAACATGAGCAGCGTACCTTCGTCCTGGTGGAATGACTGGAACTGATCGGCTGTCGTACCCCCTCCGTCTAATAGGCCCTGCTCATGCATGGTTGTTTACATCTTTGAGCAGTTTTAGTGACATCTATGAACAGTCAAAGGGACTGTATCTTGGATACAATATACACAGTCAACGTCTATATGCCGGAGATCTGGGAACCGAGGTGATGCAAAACTTTTTTTGATGTGTGTATGTATAACTGTGCGATACACGTGATCTAATTTGTGTGTTCCACTGGATTTTTTGGTGTCAGTTGCGTATTATCAAGCATCAGATTTTATGGTTGATGTAGACCAGCTGATTCAAATATACAAAGGGGTACACTCCGGAGATTATTTCGGTACTATTATGCGCAATATAATTTAAATATCGATCCTGAGTCAACGCCGAGGACATTCAAATGGAGAAATACGGTACATAAACAAATAAATAACACACCGAAGCTATGCTACTTTTATCATTCCGAGACTAGCATCCACGCAAACCAGACGCCACTGCTCCAAGCCCCGACTTATATCGTGAATTGATGTCAAACTGATGATCCGCCAAGCCTACACCTCGTAATCGCCAAGTTCATGGATATTCGAGCTATTCCACTACGAGTCATATATGCCTAATGCGGCTATTTAATTAATTATTCAAGTAACTTCAATCTTACTAGCGCGCCCATCGTAACAGCTGTTTTTAAACTGGATAATCTTCGCTGGCTTTACGTCGCAGGTCTTCTGTCTGTCTACCTCGACAAGTGTTAGATCCTTCCCGGGGTGAAAAGGTATTATTATTAGGTATTAGAGGTAATATCACATTTCGGCTATTGCTATTTGCATCTTTTGGAAAGTGATGAAAACGTATATCCGCAGCCCTCTTATACATCGACTTACAGCCGTAAACTGAGCAATACACTTTGCTTTTACTCATTTTCACTCTATCAACGAGTAAAACTTATTACTTATTTATAAAGACACGAACAATTTACCACGATCTGTTTACCAATACAAGAAACCATATACAAACAGTCACCACGTGACAAATGTACCCTACTTGGTAAGTTTCTCATTTTTACCGCTAGATGTCATATCAGATAGCTGGAGTTGCCAATTGCATGTGGAGGTTACTTCATGACCCCGTTGGTCCAAAGAAGTTTATATTGTCCTAGTAAACATAATATTGTTCTATCACATGTGGAGGTTACTTCATAGCCCTGTGGAGCCAAAGAAGCTTATATTGCCCTAGCAAACATACTCTTCTATTTCATATATAGTACACCAAAATCCTATAACTCCAGAGACATTTATTCTACCCAGTTAAACGGTTCTATTTGGTGTTCTTTTGCATTATAACTCTTGGTCCAAAGAAGTCACTGTCAAACTGTCTTATTACATAGAACGAGGATGAATTTACCCCGTTCCAACCCTCAAACCAGAATTAAATTTCGTCCTTTGGATCTACAGTTCAATACATACCCCGAAACCACGCAAGACAGCCTTAGAACATTGAACACACTTTCTGCGGGAGACTCACTGGTACATTTAGTACTGTAAATACAGCATTAGCTTCCTTACGGTTCTACTTTTCTTTCTCCTTTACGTAGAATGATAATATTGTGTATCCAAAATAAAACAAATTACAACACCAATACTTTCTTTGATTGGCATTGCAACGCATGCCGGGTACAGCTTGTAATTATATAAAGTAAGTTCCAACTCGAGTGATCACGATATGATGACAGCTTGATGGTGAAAATGCGTAATCCTAAATTCCCCCTTTATGAGTGAATAATATTCATACACGTAATTTCTTTCTGGTAGAGTGTTTTATTTATATAGTGACAACCACCTAATATAATTGAGCAAAAATGTGTTCAGCGACTGAAAACAGTAAAAAATTACTTCAAAACTTCACATATGCAATATGATTCCCAAATAGGTTTCATGAGCTTCCATTGATAAATGGTTGAGCTATCAATCTACCGTGTATGCATCATAGGGGATCACGTGACTACCTTCTTATTATTAGACAGAACACGCCGTTATCAATGAAGCGTAACAGGTGTCTTTGCATATTCATGATTCTTATCGACTGTGAATATATAAAGTGCGGTTGGACACCTGGGACTCAATGAGCAGCAACATATCCTCAGTCCTGTCCTGTCCCCCTCAGTCTATGAGTGGGCGATGCTTCATCAAAGTTCGACTGATAAACATTAAGAGAGAGAGAGAGAGAGAACACCTTGTGGTGGAGCGGCTAGCATTCTGGCTATCGCCCCGGAGGTCCGGGTTCGATTCCCGGTCCTAGCAAGAAATTTAATTCTGGTCTGAGAGCTGGAACGGGGTACACTGAGCCTCGTGAGTTTTATTCTCACGTCAGCCATCCTGGAAGTGGTTAATCGTTGTTTCCCACTTCTACTCCAGGAAGGTTCTGGGTTGGTTCGTAACTTGAGACCACGGCCGCCTCCCTTCCAATACTCACCTGGATTGTAAATACACTCGCTAATTCGCTAATGCATCCAACACAATAACACAGATTATCAGACAAAAATTCATAAACACCCAAGTACACGGGCTAAATGACCACGATGTCAAAACCCCTCAAATGAAACACCAACAAAGAAGAGACCTTATGGTGTTTGAAGCCATTTTCAGTGTTGCCTTAGTAAACGAAAGTTAGATGCTTTTCAGTATGTCAACACGATGATATTAGTACATTATGCAACGAGCCTATAATGGCAATAACTAAGACACGAGTATGTTTATAAAACGAGCGTATGCGAGTGTCTTAATTACCATTATAGGCGAGTTGCATACGACTGTTTATGTTCGACGATAATTATAACTTTATTATATGTTTTATCATAAATATTCATAAATAACTGTGGGATTCAGTTAGTGAACAGGGCGCGCTGTCTTAGCTGACTGAACAGAGCGCATGCGTGGGTCAAGGCACTCCAAAAGCAGAGACCATTCACTTTGCTTGCCAACACAGAAATATGTTGGATTTTGAGTGCATGCGCGAAGTTTGTTGTTGTTGTTGTTGTTTGAGTCTTCAGTCTTTTGACTGGTTTGATGCAGTTCTCCATGCCTCCCTGTCCTGAGCTAATCGTTTCATCTCTACATAGCTACCACACCCTACATCCGATATCCTTACCTAATTGGTCACACAGCTGTTTCTTGAGCTCTGATTGGTGGGAGAAACTGTTCCATAATGAAAAATAGTGTTATAATGAGCCTCATTATGATACAGTTTTCTGACATATAATGTTTACATTTCGACATCGTCGAACATAAATATATATACAGTACTATGAGTGTAAGAATTGTTCAGCATGAAAAGTTCTACAAAGAATTCCACGACAGCATCGCCCACTCTAAGTGTTTTTACGTTTTCATTTCTTCCAACGATCTCCATTCAGTGGGAATTTAAATTACTAGCTTCGGAGCGAGTTTACGAGCTAGCTTCGGCCAGCATCAAACTTTCATGTCGTGTCGAGTGAAGACTTCAGAGAAGAGTATAAGTGTTACGAGTTTCGCTGTTCACCTCGACTTTTCTGAATTGCGTCTAGGACCTGTAGTCCGTGCGCCTTTTAAGCTTACGCTAGGTAAATCGTTAAAGATACCGGTTGAAGCTACTATTTCTATAATCCAGGATTTTCCATAGTCCGGATTACATCTGTTCCCGTTTAGTCTGGAGAATTGAAGTTCTATTCCGATGGTGACTCGCCAGATTAGGTTTATTGTGTGCCTCTTCCTCATTGTTGTGTTGTATGGCCTATGAGTAATTTTAACACACCAGCATAATCGATCACGTTAATTAATGATCTACGTGGCTGGAATGGGGAGTTGCCCTTTTGGAGATACAAAATTTGAATACCTGGCGCTGTCAGTGGCCATCCTGAGGGTTTATCCACACTCAATCCAGGAAAATACAGAGATGAAGGTGTGGCTCAAGACAAGACAACCTCAACCCAGCCCCTTCCGTAAGTCACAAAGTAAAGTCCAGTTGAAGTAAACATGGCAGTAATTTTCTGAGCTGCACCTAGGTTGGTTGGTTGGTTCTTAAGTTTAGGGGCTGCGACAACGCGGTCATGTAGCTCCGTGTACTTAGGGTGTGTGTAGAATCTGTCTGATAACCGGTGTTAATTGTGATGACTCTATTAGTGTGTGTTATCTGTTTTTTAGGTAGATTTCATTAGAAAGCTAACTATTGCAATGGGTACCATGTTTCGACTTCCGGAAAATTTCGACATATCTTCACGTTTCACATCCCCACACGATAACTACCGCAATTTTGCACCAATCAATTTGATTTTTTTACATAATATGTGTCCCTATAAAATCTCGGTCGAGTTCGTTAATGGGCACAATCGGTCGACGGGTGTGAAAATGGGCGTCTTTTTTCGAAAAAGTGAAATATTGCTATAACTCTCTTAATATTTGAAATATCGAATCCATTCAAAGTTCATACTATGTGTCGAATAAGGCCCAAAAATTCATGTTTGAAGAGTTTTTTGAAAGCACCAACCATTGACCAAAGGGGTGGGAAAAAGTGGGTTTTTCGGGAAACATTAATCATATCTCTCTTAATAGGCACAATATCAAAACCGTACAAAATGGACAGTATTCCCCTAATAATTACCTAAAACTTTCGTCTGAAATAATTTTTGATATTACCCACCATTATGCCAAGGGATGAGAAAAATAATTTCGGAATTATAAGAAAATGCCAAGAGCTATCAGAGGTTGCCATGACAACACTACTAAATTGATGAGGGATGTGCCATCAGCCGTTGCCATGACAACGCACTTACACGCGATCACATTTAGTTTTCCATCTGACAAAGTGAGAAGCGGCCTCGGTGACGTAACTGGTAGTATGCTGAACTTCTATGACAAAGTTCGCGGGTTCTAAAGCCGGCCGAAGTCGTCGGATGTTCTAAGAGCGCTAACAATCCCTCAGTTGTTGTTGTTTGAGTCTTCAGTCTTTTGACTGGTTTGATGCAGCTCTCCATGCCTCCCTGTCCTGAGCTAATCGTTTCATCTCTACATAGCTACCACACCCTACATCCGAGGCAATCTGTTTAACATATTCTAAACTTGGTCTACCCCTACAGGTCTTGTCCTCGACCCTTCCTTCCATAACTACAGTAAGCTTGCTATTCCTGGGTGTCTTAATATGTGTCCTACCAACCTATCTCTTCTCTTCATTAGCAGTCGCCAGAAACATCTCTCCTCTCCCACTCGCCTTAATACCTCTTCGTTTGTAACCCTATCTACCCATCTGATCTTCATCATTCTCCTGTAACACCACATTTCAAATGCCTCAATTCTCCTCTTTTCTGCTGCACCAATAGTCCAAGTTTCACTTCCATAGAGCGCCACGCTCCAGACAAAGGCTTTCAAAAATGACTTCCTAATACCTAAATCTATATTCGATGTCAACAGATTCCTTTTTTGTAGAAAGGCTTTCCTTGCCTGAGCCAACCTACTTTGTATATCCTCTTTGCTTCGTCCATCACTGGTTATTCTGCTTCCTAAGTAACAGAAGTCTCCTACTTCCTTCAGCTTTTCACCTGCCAATTTGATCTCCATAGAGGTTTCTGAATTATTTCGGCTGCATTCCAGTATTTTTGTTTTACATTTATTAATTTTCATCATGAAGTCCTTCCGTAAGACGGAATCCATACCATTCAAAAACTCATTCAAATCCTCAGGCTTGTCGGCCAAGATGACGATGTCATCAGCAAATCTCAGAGTTGAAATTATTTCTCCTTGAATCTTCACTCCCACTTTAAATTTTTCTCCAATTTCCTTCATTGCTTGTTCAATGTAAAGATTGAAAAGTATGGGTGATAAGTTGCAGCCTTGCCTTACACCTTTCATAATACCAGCTACTCTCTCATATCCTTCAGCTCGAATGACTGCTGTCTGGTTTCTGTATAGATTGTATATCACCCTCCTATCCCTGTACTTTATTCCAATAGATTTCAAAATATCAAACAATTTAGTCCAATCAACGTTATCAAAAGCCTTTTCTAAGTCTACAAATGCCAAGAACGTTCTCTTATCTTTCCTTATTCTACCTTCCAAAATCAGCCTAAGACTTAGTACAGCTTCCCTTGTTCCTACATTTCTCCTGAAACCAAACTGGTCTTCACCCAACTCCGTTTCTATCTGGCTTTCAATCCTCTTGTAAATTATTCTAGACAGGATCTTTGAAGCATGAGTAATCAAGCTGATTGTACGGTAATCTTCACATCTGTCAGCTCCCACTTTCTTTGGTATAGGGATGATAACATTCTTCTTGAAATCAGGGGGTACCTCACCTGTCTCATAAATCCTACACACCAAGTGAAATAACCTGATCAGAACTTCATCTCCTATGCAGCGTAGCAACTCAATCGGTATATCATCTATGCCTGGTGCTTTGTTCCTGCCTAAGTCCTCTAATGCTCTGTCAAATTCTGATCTCAATATTAAATCTCCTTTTGCATCCTCATCAATTTCCTCCTCCCTTTCCATTACATGATTCTCAATCTCCTTTCCCCTATACAAGCACTCTATGTAAGCTTTCCATCTCTCAACCTTTTTTTCCCTATCTGTTAGAGGCTTTCCATTTGTGTCCCTAATATTACAGCACTTAGTCTTCTTTTCCCCAAAAGTATTCTTAATCCTTCGATAAGCTGTGTCTACTTTTCCTAATTTCAGACACTTTTCTATACCTGTACATTTCTCTTTCAACCATTCTTCTTTCGCTTCCTTGCACTTCTTGTTAACCTCATTTCTCAGACGTCTGTATTCTGCTTTCCCCTCTTAATCTCTTAGATTCTTGTGTCTCCGCCTTTCATCCATCAATTCTAGTATATCCTGAGTGATCCACGGTTTTCTACCTATTCTTTCTTTCCTACCAATGTTTTCTTCTGCCGATTTTGTTATTTCATTCTTCAAAAGTGCCCATTCGTCTGCAATTGAAGTTTGTTTAGGGGTTTTGATTAGTCCTTCCTGTATACTCTTCTTGAATCTTTCGTTCACATCCTTTACTTTCAGTCTGTCTATTGCCCACCTTTTTGGCTTTTGACTTTTCTTCAGTTTCTTCAATTTTAATCTGCATTTCATTACAACCAGATTGTGGTCAGAGTTTATGTCAGCACCAGGATATGTTTTACAATCCAAAATCTGGTTTCGAAACCTCTGCTTGACCATAATGAAGTCGATTTGGTAACGCCCTGTATCTCCTGGTCTCATCCATGTGTATATTCTTCTATTGTGGTTATTGAATAAGGTGTTAGCAATGACCAACTCATGTTCGGTGCAGAATTCCATCAGCCTGCTTCCTCGATCATTCCTTTCACCTAATCCGAAATCTCCTACTATCTTCCCTTCCCTCCCTTTTCCTACCACAGCATTCCAATCTCCCATTACTATAACATTTTCATCACCTTTGATATACCTCAGAATGTCATCTATTTCTTCGTAGACCTTTTCAACATCCTCATCATCAGCTTGACTGGTAGGCATATAGACATGTACCACTGTGGTGCAAGTAGGTTTAGTATTGATTTTTGCTACAATAATCCGTTCACTGTATTGCTCATAATATTCCACCCGCTGTCCAAGTTTCCTACTCTATATGAGACCAACTCCTGCTTGGCCATTGTTTGATTCAGTGCTAATGACCCTATAGTCTCCTGACCAAAAGTCCTGTTCTTCCTGCCAGCGCATTTCACTAATCCCAACCAAATCCAACCTCAACCTATCCATTTCCCTTTCTAAGTTTTCTAACTTTCCACTTCCTATCAGACTTCGAACATTCCACGCTCCGATCCGTAGAATGTCAGATTTCCTCTTTGTCACTTCTGTGATGTTAACCCCCTCTCGAGTAGTCCCCACCCGGAGATCCGAACGGGGGACTAGTTTACCTCCGGATTGAAATTTTACAAGGAAGGAGGCCATCATCACATGTAATTATGCATAGAGAGGTGCATATCCTCGGGAATAGCATTACGGCTGTAGTTTCCCGTTGCTTTCAGCCGTACAGCAGAACGCAGTGTAGCCATTAGTTGGCTTATATTATCAATATCTTAACCGTCTATTAGACTAGTAAAGAATTGATTTATTCTGAAAGGCTGCTACTCCCTCAGTATGCTTTCCTTTGGAGGGGAAGTTCCAACGTTCGTTGCGAGTTGCTGGTTGCGGTGGCATCTCGTAGCCAAGTTCAGAGCTAGGTGTCGTTGACGGTAGTATCTGGTAGCAACATTAGGAACTACTGCGTGAAATTGACCGTCTGCAGTCCTTACCTGAATTACAGACTAATACAGCCATCACAATTCACACTGTTTATCAGACAGATTCTACACTCACCCATAGTACACGGGGTTACATGACCACGTTGTCGCAGCCCCTAAACTGAGGAACCATCCAAAATCTCTGCGGGAGATATAATTTTGCGTGAAAAAGTAACAGACCGTTAGATAGTTACACATCAGTGTCGAAACCTTGCATAAGGACAGTGTGACCACAAGTACAACAAGATGTTCAGTAAAGAACATATAGCCTACTTTCTCCTAAATGTATGAGTATAGTTATAACTCGTTATTATCAAAGAGTATAATAGAACTATTCTTTGTTGAAGACCTTAGAAACGATTTACCTCTACCAAACGCCACAACCTAGATAAAAACTGCTACCATCATTGAAGAAAGAAAGATAAGAGGTATATCAAGAATGTTATGGATCTGGAGACATAATCGACCGGACTGGCTGCGTGGCTCAGCGGTAACGTTCTCGCTTGCTGGGCCCTAGGTTGCAGGTTCGTATCCTGGCGCAGTCAGCTGGCATTTGAGGGTGCACAAATGCAAGGGAGCCGTGTCAGTACATTTACTGGCACGTTAAAGATCCCCTTCGGGCCAAAATTCCGGCACCCCGGTGTCTCTAAAAGCAGCAGTAGTTAAAAGGGATGCAAAACCAATAACATTATTATTATTATTATTATTATTACATATACGACCTGCCGTGGGCAACATCCAACTTTGAGTTGAGGCATGTCTTTACACGTCTGGTTGTGCATGGCTTTCACAACCCTAATTGAATTAACAAATCTTTCCATGACCCTACAGAGACGTGTGTATACAAACTATGTGGATATTTTCGATTGCTATTTGCCTGAAATAAAAGTAGTAATTAATAACCTGAACTAACACCTACTATGTGAAATCGTTTTGTTCTTTACTTCAAATAACATTTTCAAGTAACGCAAAATAGGCTGTTACAAACCCTTTAAAATAAAAAGTAAAAATGTATCGTAGTATCATCTTGTCATTCTTCAAATTCGATGCGCATAGAATGCCAATGGTGTAGTAATCAATGGAGCCCCTCGTAGACTAGTCGTACCATCTAGTGGTGAAATATCGAACAATATAATCCTAACCACGGCCGACTGAATGCGCAGCTCGTATTCAGTCGGCCATGTCCTAACAGAGCGAGTGCATTCTAGCGGCCAGAAGAAGAAACTTTTCAATAAAATCTGGAAGTTAATCTAGTTACCTTTTTGGCAGCTAGATGTCTCGAGTAAATCTGCTGGCGAATTATGTTTTAATTAAATATATATTTTACACCATAATATGCACAATATAACGCTTAATTTTAAAACATCTGAGTCATTACAAAACAATAAACATATAACATTTCAAGCAAAAAACCTAGCTCTGATCGGGTTTGAACCATAGGCATTTGAGCGATAGGCTGACGCTCTACCACTGAGCTAATTCTGTCAACGAATATCGTTCTATATAAAATGACTTACATAGAACTTGTTAGCAAATAAATGATTTGTGCTAAACGATTTCATCACTGGAGTATATTATTTATATATAAAGCATTTCATACAAAGTTTATTTATTTTGTACAGTACGCTATATTGCATGCAATACTCAAATTAGTGAAATATAAGTCAGGCACAAGATATCCGCTGCCATCTTGTCTTATTAGTGAATCAGCTCAGCTTTTTAAAATCACGTCTGCACTATAGTATTACAAAATAAACTTTTAATTTCGAACGTGCCTCTTCCTTTAGAACAGTTAAAACGATTCTCGGCTCGATAATCGGAACTGGTGGGTCCCATGATATGGATTATAAAGTTTGCATAATTCGCACGGCCGCCATCCTGAAATGGTATGGCGGACGACCTTGTAGTTTGGTCACAAGACGCATCCTATACGAAGGTATGTTGTTACCAAATTTGGTAGAGATCGGATGATTTGGTTAGTCGTTATTTGATTTTACGTTTTGAACGTTTGAGTGGCCGCCATTCAGGTTTAGTAAAGATGGCGGCGATATAAAACATGACACTGAGGTGTCCTTTGCTAGTGCTACCTTTGTACCAAATTTCGTTCAATTCGCATTCACCGTGTTCGAATTGATAGGGGGGGACAGACATTCAGAGTACACACACTCACACACACACAGACACACACACACACACACACACACACACACACACACACACAGACTCACACACACACATACACACACACACACACACAGACTCACACACACACATACACACACACAGACAGACACACTTTTTTCGCCCTGTGTTGATCTCATAAGTCTACTTTCATTTTTTGCAAAAATCGAAAGTAGGCTAAAAATGTACCCCAAATGACAAGAAGGTTACCGTCCCCATAAGACGATAAAATGTTTAAAATATGCATAAAATGACGAAAAACAAAGTTAATTAAGCTCCAATTATAAAATACTTTCTCGCAATAAATGAGGTCTGATCCTTCTACGAAAACGTGCATATTCTGCCTATTTTCGCCTATCCCCAAGTTTGCCCGATGAAATCTACCTCCGCCTTCCGGCGTGCCGAGAGGACTTTTTTTTTTTTAAATTTAAGTACAGACTGAAACTTACAATTAGAATATTTCAAATAGTTCCTTCTTTTGCCGCCAAGCGCCACCGTCAACGACTACTAGGCCAAATTCAGAACTTAGCTACTAGACGCCACCTCAGTCGGCTCCTGGCAACGAACGTAGAAACCTAAGAGGATTGTTTACATTCTTAACCTATCCAATTTAGCTTCATACAGGTATAATTAGTGGACGGTTCTTTAACATGCCATAAATCTATGACATGGGACCGCCGGCTTTACTTCCCCTCCGAAGGAAGGCATACTGAGGGATTTTAACGCTCTTAAAAAATCCGACGGCTTCAGCCGGGTTTGAACCCGCTATCTTGGGCATAGAAACTCAGAATGCTACCAACTACGCCTCCGTCGCTATGTAACTGCCGAGAGGAACTACAAACTTTTGAATGGGAGAAACTTGTTGAGTAAAATAATAAAAGCAGTCTCAGTACATTTCTACCCCACCAGCGACTTCAGTGGCGTAATTGGTAGCACACTGAACTGCTGTGCCCAAGATCGCGGGTTCAAACCCGGCCGAAGTCGTCAGAATTTTTAAGAGTGTTAAAATCCTTCAGTATGCCTTCCTTCGGAGGGGAAGTAAAGCCAGCAGTCCGATGTCATAGAGTTATGGCATGTAAATGATCCTTCGACTAACTAACCTTGTGTGAAGCTAAATTTCTAGGTTAGATTTCGTTGAAGCGCTCTATCATAGTTCCAACGTTCACCACTAGGTGTTAGTGACATCTGGCAGTGGAAGTTGGAACTACTTGAAATCGAACGGAACTTATAGCTCACCCCATGGGTGTCCGCTTGAAGCAGCTACAGCCTCTGGCGAGCCGAACATGTCCTCGGACACTCCCGGCACTAAAAGCCATACGCTAAATAAATAACCTAACCCACCTAATGAATCAAATCTAGGCCAAACATGTACAGTTGCACACACTCCTACAGTCACTGCAATAACACAGATTATCACGAGTAATGTGACGAGTGCTACAACGAGGGATAATTTCATCAATTAACTGAAATATAAGTTATATTTAGCGTAATCCTTTAAATTATTACCGCGTTCATAACGTATTCAGAAACGTACGATCTAGCTACTGTTCATTGTCAACAAAAGAACGACGAAATTCTTAGCCCAAAGAATTTAAACAAAAGAACGACGAAATGCTTAGCACAAAAAGTGTAAACAAAGATCCACAAAATGTTTAGACCAATGAATGTAAACAAAGATCGACGAAACGCTTAGCCCAAAGAATGTAAACAAATGAAAGTTGAAATGCATAGCCCTGAGAGAATGTAATCAAAGAACGATGAATTTCTTAGCCCAAAGAATGTAAACAAAACAAAGATAAAATTCTTAGCCCACGGAATGTAAAAGAAAAGAGCGACAGTAACTGTTGTGGTCAAGAAAAGAAAGGAAGGGGTGATAAGAGTTGAGCGATTACAGACATAGCGCTTTGTTACCGAAATAGAGCGCAATAATTGGATGATTTCAAAAATATGTTATTTGACCAAATTGTAAGATTGCCGTATGAGTGGAACAGTCAATCGGATTTTCTCCATACAAGTACCCGAGGCTGAAGACCAAACACTCCCCATTTACTTTTAAGTGATATGAAGATGATGATGATGGTAAGTGTTGTTTTAAGGTGCCTAACATTTAGGTTATCGGCCCCTAATGGTTTGGGTGATAGTGAAAGATGAGATGAGAATGAAAACTATAACTAATACTAACTACAGACTTACATACTAGAAGAAGAAATGGTAAACAAATAAAGGATAAGGCAAATAAAGGACAGGAAGAAAATAAATCCCTCAACCCTCGAAGAATGAGGATTGAGGGACTTAGATGGAAGGAGAGCCAGAAGAGGTGGGGCTACACACACCCTAGAAATAACATGGAAAGGAAAAGAAGACTGACCCCTCGCAGAAGGAGGGTATCAGAAAAGATGAGACAAGGGCCAATTAAGGCAGGAAGGAAGAGACTCCCTAGGCCTCGGATACCCTAATACCTTCGGGGTCAGAACAAAACAAGAGTTGACGAAGAAAGGTCGACAGGAAAGAAGATGGAGAGGAGCCCGGCACAAGTAAGTGGAAGCATGCCGGACTCAGCTGAGCTTCCGTGGTCGCCAACCCACGTCCCACAAGTTGTGAACCCATGGGAAGACGTTTAAGTGAGGTTATAGTACTAAATAAACGTATTCACAAAACTTAAAATGATATCGCAGGGATATCCGATTTACTGACATTTTCAGGGAAATGCTCCCTAATCTCAACGCCAGCTGAATGCAGAGTCCTGGAAGTGCTAGCTGCAGTTATGAGCCATGTAACATTCGCTGCAGTTATAATGTTGATGCAGTGCAATAACTCGCCCCGGGGAACAGGCAGTGGGCGCGATCTGGTGCGTGCGTGAGTTGCTTCACCCAGTCACGTGACGTGCGATACAGGTGTGCCCGGCCGGTATTTAGAGCACATTCTTGTAGCGTGAATACTGGCAGCTATCGAGTGATAGCTTCATTATCAGAGTCACATATGGTGTAGGGAAGAGGTGATCACTGCTCTTCCTTCAGTCACTGTTTCATGTGACCACAACCAGCTATTGAGTGATAGCTTACAGGATCACATGTGGTGTAGGGAAGAGGCGATCACTGATGTTCCTTCAGCCAGTGTTACATGTGAACACAACCAGCTATCGAGTGACAGCTTCATTATCCGAGTCACATTTGGTGTAAGGGAAATGGTGATCACTGCTCTTCCTTCAGCCACTGTTACATGTGAATACTGGCAGCTATCGAGTGATAGCTTCATTATCAGAGTCACATGTGATGTAGGGAAGAGGCGATCACTGCTCTTCCTTGAATCACTGTTAATGTGAACACAACCAGCTATGGAGTGATAGCTTACAGGGTCACATATGGTGTAGCGACGTGGCGATCACTGCTCTTCCTTCAGCCACTGTTAATGTGAGCACAACCAGCTGTCGAGTGATAGCTTCATTATCAGAGTCGCATATTGTGTAGGGTAGTGATGATCACTGCTCTTTTTTAGTCACTGTTACATGTGAACACAACCAGCTATCGAGTGATAGCTTACAGGGTCACATATGGTGTAAGGGAAGTGGCGATCACTGCTCTTCCATCAGCCACTGTTACATGTGAATACTACCAGCTATCGAGTGATAGCTTACAGGGTCACATATGGTGTAGGGAAGAGGCGATCACTGCTCTTCCTTCAGCCTCTGTTACATGTGAACACAACCAGCTATCGAGTGATAGCTTACAGAGTCGCAATGGTGTAGGGAAGAGGCGATCACTGCTCTTCCATCAGCCACTGTTACATGTGAACACTACCAGCTATCGAGTGATAGCGTACAGGGTCACATATGGTGTAGGGAAGAGGCGATCACTGCCCTTCCTTCAGCCACTGCTAAATGTGAATACTACCAGCTATCGAGTGATAGCTCACAGAGTCACATATGATGTAGGGAAGTGGCGATCAATGCTCTTCCATCAGCCACTGTTACATGTGAACACTACCAGCTAACGAGTGGTAGCTTACAGGGTCACATATGGTGTAGAGAAGGGGCGATCACTGCTCTTCCATCAGCCACTGTTACATGTGAACACTACCAGCTATCGAGTGATAGCTCACAGAGTCACATATGGTGTAGGGAAGTGGCGATCACTGCTCTTCCATCAGCCACTGTTTCATGTGAACACTACCAGCTATCGAGTGATAGCTTACAGGGTCACATATGGTGTAAGGAAGTGGCGATCACTGCTCTTCCATCAGCCACTGTTACATGTGAACACTACCAGCTATCGAGTGATAGCTTACAGGGTCACATATGGTGTAAGGAAGTGGCGATCAATGCCCTTCCTTCAGCCACTGCTAAATGTGAATACTACCAGCTAACGAGTGATAGCTTACAGGGTCACATATGGTGTAGGGAAGAGGCGATCACTGTTCCTCCCTCAGTCATTGTTACATGTGAACACAACCAGCTATCGAGTGATAGCTTACAGGGTCACATATGGTGTAGAGAAGTGTCGATCACTGCTGTTCCCTCAGTCATTGTTACATGTGAACACAACCAGCTATCGAGTGATAGCTTACAGGGTCACATATGGTGTAGAGAAGTGTCGATCACTGCTGTTCCCTCAGTCATTGTTACATGTGAACACAACCAGCTATCGAGTGATAGCTTACAGGGTCACATATGGTGTAGAGAAGTGTCGATCACTGCTGTTCCCTCAGTCATTGTTACATGTGAACACAACCAGCTATCGAGTGATAGCTTACAGGGTCACATATGGTGTAGAGAAGTGTCGATCACTGCTGTTCCCTCAGTCATTGTTACATGTGAACACAACCAGCTATCGAGTGATAGCTTACAGGGTCACATATGGTGTAGAGAAGTGTCGATCACTGTTCCTCCCTCAGTCACTGTTACATGTGAACACAACCAGCTATCGAGTGATAGCTTACAGGGTCACATATGGTGTAGTGTAGTGGCGATCACTGCTGTTCCTTTTTTTGACTTTTAGTTTATCTGTTGTTTCTTCATTGAAGTGCTTGATCATCTTGGTCAGCCAGCTCGGCTTTTTCCGGGAGTCAAGTGGGAAAGCCTGAAAAGACACGTCTTAGATGGATGAGGAGGGAATTGTACCCACCCCTAATTTTAGAAGGCTGAGTGCAACACTATAGGGTTGGCTTGTAATTATTTAGTTGTTACAAACTGGTATTGTTCCCACCTGCTGTGTCCAAGGTTGCAGGATCGAGGACTGGCACAGCCAGTTGGCATTTGAGGGTGCGCAAATGCAAGGGACCCGTGTTAGTAGATTTACTGGCACGTTGAAGACCCCCTTCGGGGCAAAATTATGGCACCACGGCGTCTCTAAAAGCCGCAGTTGTTAAAAGGGACGTAAAATCAATTATTAACAATTGGTCTCCAAACAAGTATGCATAAATATTACGGACTGCTTTTAACTTAATGCCGTCAAAAGAATGTCGTATGTTGTCGTATTATATAGAATATTGGTTTCATATTGCTGGTGGTAAAAACGGAGCTTTCCTTAATTTCCTGTCTGGTATACACCCCCATGGCATTAAGAGGAGATACTCTCCTATCTAACTGCATATTTCAATGTCCTCTGCCCTTAGTAATGGCCAAGGTTTTAGGATCGAATCCTTGAGCAGTCAGTTGGTATTTGAGGGTAAGCAAATGAGAGGGAACCGTGACAGTAGATTTACTGGCACGTTAAAGATCCTCTTCGGGGAATATAATGGGCATCTTGTGGTCCCTAAAAGCCACAGAAGTCAAAAGGGACGCATAACCAATAACATTATTATTATTATTATTATTATTTTATTGTTCATACTCTCTGCATGCTCCACCACATGCTGCACTACTGTACATGCACTTACATTACATTTTTTATAAATGAACAAAATAAATTACATTATAATAATTCAATTTCTAGATGACTTAATCTTAACAATATCAAACAATATTATTCATCGTTTTTCCTTAGAGCTTGAAAATCCAGAGCATTAACAAATTTAGAAAATTCCTTCAAATACTTTTTTTAATAGCACAGATTTCTGAATCGGCCAGTTATCGTCTCTATTAACACTATTGTTCAAGAATTGCCTAATATTTTTCACTTCACTGCACATGAAAATTATATGATCTATAGTCTGAGGGCTGCTTTTACAGGAACACTCGGGATTACGTATAATTTTAAGTCTGTGTCCAGTCCAGTCAGTATTCTAGTCATATTAGGTGTTAAGGTGATTTTGGATTTTAATCTACCTGCAACTGTTGGAAAGAATTCTTTTGTAAGTGTGCCTTTCGAAGTTTGTTCCCATTTTTGCTGCCATTCATGAATTGATTCTTCTTTGAGATATTTTTTTAAAAGTTGAGATGGGTATTCTATCGAAACAAACCTCATTTAATTTTGTAGCCTCCTTTGCAATTTTATCAGCCAGTTCATTGCCTGCAACACCTGTATGTGCCTTAACCCATTCAAATTTCACTATCCATTTTTTTCTTTTTAGAATAGCTGTAGTCCTTCTTATATTCTCAATTAGTTCATTAACATTATTATTATTATTATTATTATTATTATTATTATTAAAACTCAATAAATTTTCTAGGTTTTTGCCGTGCCTTGTGTGGCATAAACTTAGAAAAAATGCTGAGTTTTAATTCACGGACCGTGAAAGCCAATATACCATATTTTTGGAAGCCTTTATAGAGAGATGAAAGGCTACTTGAGCTTTTAGCTCTCACAATAAAGAGGCGCACGTGCGCTTCATAAGAAGGGAGGTAGTGCACAGTTCGCTATTCCTGTAAATGCCTGGGCGGGGACACCAAGAGCCCGCTGATGAACCAGCTTGGTGTTCCTAGGTGAAACCTGAGGTTTAATTCACGGATTGTGAACGCCAATACAGTATACAGTACCATTATTATTATTATACGTATATTTCGGCCGTGGAAAATTCGACTCTAAATACGATGTTTGGCGGGATTATATACCCATGCTCTTTTAGGCGTCGGCAACCTGCTACAAGGAAGAGAAAGGAAACGAATATCGTGTTGGCAAACGAAGTCATGCAAGCTCACCGTCGATATGTACGAGTAGTAAAGATTTTACTTTTATAAAATCCTCTCTCAACTTTATATCTGGCACTTCCTGGGGGGATAATTGTGAAGGTGTCCTAATAATAAGACTGCCAATGGAGCGATATACAGGCCTCTTACGAAACTGAAAATCAGCTAATATTTTATTGTATGTAGAGGCAGAGGTAGAACTGAAAATTTATCTGTCCTCTACAAACCGAATCTAACTATTGCTAAGAATAATTTTCTCTACCGGTACTTGATTTCTAAATTTTACAAAACCTTACTACAAACAAAAATGAGCAGTTACATAATTATCTCGAAAGATTTTATACCTAACGCAAATATTATTGTTGGAGTGAGCAAAACGCAATTAAGTTACTTAAAGTACCGGTGACATATTGCTTGGTTAAGTGTAACACAGGCCCGTGAACCCTAATATCGCCACTAATAAATAAATAAATAAATAAATAAATAAATATACCACGGTTGTCAAGCCAGAGGGACTCTATAGCTCAGAATGCTTGATATTGAATAAGAAAGGGGAAATCAAGGATTTAGAGAAGAAGGGAAGGAAAATCTTGAGAAAGATCCTAGGACCTGAAAAACAAAAAGATGGTACATGGAGGAAGAGGAGAAATGAAGATCTCTACAGACAGGCAGAGAAAATCACAGACACCATCCGTAAGAGGAGATTGAAGTTTTATGGACACCTCATGAGAATGAGCGAGAGTCGACTAACGAAGAGAATCTTTAACTACATCACCAAGATCAAGGCAACGAGAAAACGAGTAAAGACATGGAGGAAGTGGGGATAAATCCAGAAGATATTTGGAATAGAGATGTGTTTCGAGCTAAGATTGATAAATTCAAGGGGTTCCAGAAAAAGCAATGTAAAAGGGCCAAAAACACCTGGTCAGATGAGAGGAGGAGGAACCACAGCGAAAGGATGAAGAAATTTTGGGAGAAGAAAAAAAGACTAACCAACAAATCAGTTGTTTTCCGTGGTCCACAGTAGGCCAAAATCGAAGGAAGAAGAAGAAGAAATAAATAAATAAATAATAAAAATAATAATAATTATTATTTTTAGTCGTTTACCCTCCAGGTTGGTGGAATCCACGGACCCAGCGAGGGAACTCACCACTACCGCCTCTACGGGCAGTGTCCTAGAGCTGGGAACATCGAATCGGAAGGATACAACTGGTGAGGTGGGATTGGCACCTCGCCCAGGCGGCCTCACCTGCAAAGCCAACAGGGGCCTCATGAGGGAAGGTAAGGGATGGTGAGGATGGATAGGCAAGGAAGAGGGAAGGAGGCGGCCGTGGCCTTGAAGAAGGTACCATTCCGGCATTTGCCCGAAGACGAAGTGGGAAACCACGGAAAACCACTTCGAGGATGGCTGAGAGGGAATCGAACCCCCTCTACTCATTTGGGCCACCCGAGGCTGAGTAGACCCCGCTCCAGTCCTCGTACCACTTTTCAAATTTCGTGGCAGAGCCGGGAATCGAACCCAGGACCTCCGGGGCGGCAAATAAATAAGTAAGTAAATAAATAAATAAATAAATAAATAAATAAATAAATAAATAAATAAATGAGGGACTGTCCATGTTAATTATCAACTTCTTATTTACCTTTGCCTCCAAAATTATTTTGGAGTTAATTCGGTTTCATTCAGGGATGTTCCTTGAAGCTCTCTTAAAGAGCATTAATTTCGAGATTCCTCTCTAATAGACAATAAAAAGAACAGGAATGCAAAACTGGTGTTGAGGTCTTGGAGTGTGCCCCGCCCTAAAATATAAGCTGTCGTGGTTTCTTCAACTAGTGGAAGAAACTCCAGTTTCTTGCTAAAATCTATCTCTTAATACAAATATTTCTTTCATTCCCAACTATTTCAACATACAAAGCTGAATTTTTTGAAGTAATTTCTTGTTATGTGTATATATTTTAAGACATCAGTTCTTCTAAATATACGTAAGTTTATTACTGGCAGATGAAACTGTTCAAGAAAATGTTATTATAATGCGCCATTTTAAAAATATTATTGAAAAATCAAAATTACACATCTAGGTTATCGGCCCCCAGAGACTTGATCACTTCTTTAACTCAGTTGGATAGGGGTATACATTATTTAAGAGAAACTAGGGCAAGTAGTTCTGTATTGGGGACATGTCGCGAGATGAATTACTGCTATTGCTGGTCCTTGAAGGTGACACAGGTGCCCCCTAGCCCTTAGAGTGAAAGTTATCACATTCGTCGGTAATCAAACTCAGGACTGCACACTATGGCGCTGTACTGACCTTGCTCCTTTGATCTCCGTGTTGCGATAAGTGAGAGCCAAGCTGACCATAAAACGAGCCTCTTAGGAAACACGGCTTGATGCGTACTACTTCTATAAGCGTGAAGAATTAAAAACTACGGCATGATTCAGCGAGCTTGTTAAATATAGAAATACTTTCTCACATGACCCTGGTTGACGCCATACACTTTGTGAGAGTTAAGAGTGGTGCCTTCGGTGGCTTAGTTGGTAGCCTGCTGAGCTTCTATGCCCAAGGCCGTAGGTTCAAACCCAGCCGAAGTCGTCGTATTTTTAAGAGCGTTAAAAATCCCTCAGTATGCCTTCCTTTGGAGGGGAAGTAAAGCCGGCGGTCCCATGTCATAGATTTATGGCAAAAAAAGAACCTTCCACTAACTACACTTGTGTGAAGCCAAAATTTGTAGGTTAGAATTGATAACGCTCTATTAGTTCCAACGTTCGCCACCAGGATGCCATCTAGTAGCCAAGTCCACAAGCTAGGTCTCGTGGACGGTAGCATTTGGTAGCAAAAATAGGAAATACTTAAAATTATTGTCTGTAGTCTTTACTTGAATTAAAACAGATAACAGACACAAATACAGCCATCACTATTAACATCGGTTATCAGACAGATTCTACACACACCCCAAGTACACGGGGCTACATGACCGCGTTGTCGCAGCCCCTGAACTAGGGAACCAACCAACCAACCAACCAGAGTTAAGAGTGCAACCAACCTCCACGGCCATGCGCGTGTTGTATGCGTATCAACAGTAGACTGTAATGAATTGAGGCTGGTGTTGGAAAATAAGCTCTTGGATTTCACGTAACATTACAAGTACTTGCCTGCAGTAAGAGTATCTGCATCAGTGGCGAATTATGATCCCAAATACTAGGGAGGCCAGTATTCCCAACATAGGTCAGAATTCATCTCCTAAGCCGTGCAAACATTAATTACTAAATTCTACAATTACCTCACTCTGTATGCTGGGGCTGTCATCACGGTTCCCATGACAACCGACGCCTGGCAGGCAGGTGGCCCTGCACCAACCTGGCCTCAAAATAGAATTTTCTGACCGGCAAAGAGAAACAATTCAAACAAATCGCGAATCACGGAATATGTATAGGCTAATGATCGCACTAGCGTTTGTTGTCGTGCAGAGAGAATGGAATACCACTATAATTATAATAATAATAATAATAATAATAATAATAATAATAATAATAATAATAATAATAATAATACAAATAATAGACAAATAATAACAATAATAATAATAACAACAATAATGTATATCTACCCCTTTTTTTCCTTAGGGGAAGATGACCTCGAAGTTCCGCCCCTTAAAACAACAATAACTAACTAACTAACTACCCCTTTTCCAACGGGGTCGGGGGTGAGATGCGATAGAAGTCTTTGTGGCGGATGGTTTTTACGCCCGCATGCCCTTCCTGACGCCAACCTCATGAGAGGAGTTAATGAGAGATGAAATGATTGATTGTGAATGAATCTGGGCAAGGATGTGGAAGGAAGCGGCCGAGGCCTGTCACAAGTTACCGTCCCAGCATTTGCCTGGAGTTGAAAATGGTGTAAACCACGGAAAACCATTTCAAGGACGGCCGACGATGCATTACACATACAAAACACCTAGAAATAACGTAGTTAGTTATGAAAGGAAAGGTCAAGGACAAGAACTGTAGGGGTAGACCAAAGTTAGAATATGTTACCGTAACGTCGGGTATCCCTCAGGGCAGCGTAATCGGAACTTTGTTGTTTTTGGCGATTATAAATGACTTACCAAATGGAATTCGCAGTGACTGTCGATTGTTTGCGGATGATTGTGTAATATATCGAAAGATACACGACTCACAAGACAATGCAGTGCTGCAAGAGGACCTGAACCTGGTCTATAAGTGGGCGATTGTAAATAAAATGAAAATAAACACAAGAAAATGTAGTCTCTTAAAAATAGGGAAAGTGCGAAGGCAGGATTTTCAATATAACATTGGCTCGGAAATACTTGTAGAAGAAGATTCTTGCAAATATTTGGGCGTTCACGTAAGGAATGATATGAAATGGAGTAGTCATGTAGGATGTGTAGTTTCAAAAGCTTACAAATCCCTGCACTTTGTAATGAGGGTATTAAAAGGAAGTAGTACCTCTGCTAAAGAATTAGGCTATTTGTCACTTGTAAGACCTATTCTGGAATATGCCTCGGCGGTTTGGGATCCATATCAAGTAGGGCTCATCAATGAGTTGGAAATGGTACAAAGAAAGGCCGCTAGATTTGTGCTCAGTGACTTTAATCCCAGGAGCAGTGTGAGCCGTATGTTAAAGAAACTTGGGTGGGAATCACTGGAGGCTAGGAGGATGAAATCTAGACTCTACGCTATGTACAACACGTATACAAATCAACCAGCATGGGGTGAGCTTAGCAAACGATTGGGAAAGCCCACTTACATGGGTAGGAGCGATCATCCTTTCAAAGTTAAGGGCCGTCCACAGCGAACAAATTATGGTAAATATTCTTTTGTAAACCGTGCCATTGATAACTGGAACTCTCTACCTGCCGCAGTCTTAGAGCCTTTTCCCAAACATATAGGTGTGTTTAAGAAAAGACTGACTATTTGTGTAAATACTCCAGTTTAATTGGTGTATAATTGTTATTGAATTGTTATGTATAATTATGTATTGTTATGTAAAATTATGTATTTGTTATGTATATCCAATTTGCCACCGGGGGACACACCCCCCCATTGCAAATAAATGAATGAATGAAAAAAAAAGATTGCCTTGGATATAGAGATGAAACGATCAGCTCAGGAGAGGGAGACGTGGAGTGCTGCAACAAACCAGTCAAAAGACTGAACTCACACAACACAATTTAGTATTCCTAGATTTTCATTCAATTAAAAAGAACCTTTGAGTTTTAATTGGGAGGTAAAAGGACATAACGTATAACCGTTGTAGGTGATATCATCGTGGTGGCGATACTGATACACCCGGACCAGTGGCAGTGGAGGCGATGGAGAAGGTGAGGGACTGGTAGACGGGTCAACGTACCATGAGACATAGAACAAACTCCAACAAAAGGTCTGTGAACGATACTAGGTGTAGTCATTGACAGGAGAAAAGTCGACCAAATTTTCTAGATGGCTGCCGCTAATCTTCAAAATCAGCAAAACACCTGTAATCTTGCTATTTCTTTTTAGTGTAGACCTAGATCACTGATTTTTTGCCTTTTGTATTTTATTTAAAAAATAGGCTTATAATAATAATATAATAATAATAATAATAATAATAATATCGTATGGCCTCGGGTGCCTGGTGCAAGCTTTGTTAATTGACACCCAGAGGGTAGCTTGCATGTCGAATTTCGTCGTTCCTTTGAACGCTGTGAAAGTCAAGGAGGTTAGATATCTAAGCTCCTTGACAGTACAGCGCTTTCTAGTAGAGAATGGAGGAACTTTGTGTTGGCGGAAAATCCCGAGATTAATTTTGCCATTGAACACGGCCTACTGAATTCAAATGGGTTCTTTAACATGCCAACAACGCATGACATCCATGTCGTGATTTTTGTCGCCTCTCAAACATCACTTTCCATGGCCAAGGGCGAACCTGCAAGCTTGGGGTTGGTAATCAGACACGTTAACCTCTCACCCACCGTGGCAAGCTAATAGGCTTATGAGATCACTTTTTGTCCGTGTATGTGTGTGGGTGTGGGTGTGTGTGTGCGCGCGTATGTGTGTGTCCACCCCCCCACCCCTCCTCATAATAAAATCTAAACGGCTGGTGCGATTTCAATGAAACTCGGTAAGGTCATAGTAATATTTTGTCCAACCCCGACCGTCTCTCAAATCCAACATGGCAGCTGTGCGAAATATTTCACAGGCATTATATATCTCCGAAACTATTACTGATAACACCCTGAAATTTTGTACGGTATTAAAGGGCACTACTAGACGTTTACCTATGTGACTTTTAGAAACCTGTAAAGTGCAAAAGAAACATGGCGGCCACGCGAAGTTGGAACATTTAAATAGACTTTTCTCGCGATTTAACTATTCGAGTGCAATGAAACATGGTACAGCAAATTTGTATACACATTGTAACGCACTGACATCTAATTTAGTTCAATTATTTACAAGGCCTCAAGATCATCCTCCGTGTCTTAGGCTGCAGCACGCCAGCCTCTCACCGCTGGGTCCGTGGTTCAAATCCCGGTCACTCCATGTGAGATCTGTGCTGGACAAAACGGAGGCAGACAGTTTTTTCTCCGGGTACTCCGGTTTTCCCTGACAACATTTAATTCCAGCAACACTCTCCACTATCATTTCATTTCATCTGTCATTCATATAAGCATTGCCCCAGAGGAGTGTGTCAGGCCTCAGCAGCCGGCACAGTTCATATCCTCGCCGCTAGATAGGGGCACCATTCAATCCATTCCTGACCCGGTCGGAGACTGGAAGCAGGCTGTGGATTTACAAGGCCACAAGATGACGGCTGTGCGAAATTTTAAAATTAAGTATTTATTTATTTTGTTCTAATCATTCAATCGAAGTCAACGTTTGAATAATAAACCTACGCAATAGTTGTCTCCTGATAGTACATAACTCTATGGACTACTTAATATAAACATTCAACATGGTGAACATCCGAAATATTTAGACGGTTCTAAATATCTACTAATCTATGATAGCAATCAAACTGATTTTTTGTATGTTGATAGAGGCTATGAACTTAAGGTCACCTATAAGGCTTTCAATAACCTGGTGAGAACAAATCCAACATGGCGGCGACACGAAATTTAAATATTTAAATGGACGTTTCTCGCGATTTAACCATCCGAGCGCAGTGAAACTTGGTACGGTAAATGCTTATACAAATTTGAATCCACTGATATCTAATTTATTTCAATTGTTTTCATAACCACAAAATGGCGGCTGTACGAAATTTTAAAATTCTCGTTTTTATTTCTTGTGTCTTAATCATGCGATTGGAGTTTGAATATTACACCTACGCATATGGTACCCGTAGTACCATATGTACTGCATACATTAAGTATTTATCAAATCAATGAATTATAGGAGGCATGTCATTGATTCATTGATTTGATAAATACTTAATGTATGCAGTACATATGGTACTACGGGAGAATTTTCAATTTTCAACACGACGGTTGCATTAAATCAGCATATACATAACCTAACACTGTTTGGCAAAATTTAAAGTGGAACTTCTGATACCGCAATTCCATCTCAAGAATCCCGGTTTCTCTTCTAAACGTTTTGGACATTTATTTGAATTTCCACACATCCATATTGGGCATTTCAACTCAAATTCTTGTACGAATTTCCCTATTTCTACATCCCATACAACGAGGTTATTTCATGTCATCATAATACTGGTTGGCACCTTTTAAAAAATCGTTAATAGTCTCCGTATTGAAGAGGATTCAAGTTATTTAACTCAAGGGCCGAGCTGAATTACTTTATTGATTTTCTAAATTATTTTGTGTATATTTTGATAAAAAATTTAAAGCTTAACATTCTTACACTCACCGTCTAATAGTTCTTATTTCTAACTACTTTTTTAAAATTATTGTTAAAAAGACCAATCTTATATTCATTTAATTAATACTACTTTGTAAGGATATCCATTTTTATTACTATATTTTATTTATTACAATTATTATCTTTAATTTTCATTTTAATTTAGATTTAAGGCGCATATGCCATTTTAGTTTTCCAATTCTTAATTGATTTTCTTTCTAGGCTGAGGATGACCCCACTGTGGGTCGAAACATGTACTAATATATAAAATATATATTTGTTTATGTATTGATTTGGCGTATAATTTAAACGTTTAATTCTAACATCAATACGGATATTTAAAAACATTTGTTTCCAATGGCAAATGTATTTGCATTGTATGTCAGTTTGGCAATAAAGGGTTCCTGGGAAGGAAAATGACGAAACTCATTTTCTGAACTTCCCTCGTAGCTACGACATGGAGTGTCCAACAAAGCGCAGCTCTGTGCTGGCGGAATTCCATCTGCCCATCACCAATATATAACGTACGTATAAATACGATGCACCACGTTACATTCCAACAGTGAAGAACATTATGGAACGCTATAAAGCAATTTGTTACACAGCATTTATTAATTGGTATAACAGAATTGTCAAGGCACATGGAATGTTAACAAGATTGTGCCTGGCAAGTGGATCAGCTTTATATGTCTAATGTAATAAGAGGAATATACAGGAATAACATATAAAAACATTCACGATAGAAGCCTGAGCAATGTTGCAATTTGTCACAATAAAATGTTCAGTAAAAGTACATTACAAGGTAACTTTCCAAAGATTAAACCCGTACTAGTTAGTCTAATCAGCGGACTCTAGGTGAACACTACTTGAAACCCTCTGGGATATTTAAACTTGCTGGAGATTTGATGGAATTTTAATTACTTGGTGATAAAAATTAATACAACACCCCACAACAGACCCAGAAAAAAAACCTAGAATAATTATTGTTAAATTTTATTTATCACTTTACGAAGAAAAAATGAGAAATGCAAAAAAATAAAAAAATAAAAAAGTAACTAACAAAATGAAAAGTAAAAATTAAAACTTAAACTAGCCTAATTAAAAAAAAGATCAAATTAAATAAAAATAAAGAAATGAAAAATAAAAGAATAAAAATAACAATAACAAAATAAAAACAAGAAGTTCCGTAAAGAACTAAAGAGCCTACTTTTCTTAAAATTTAAGATTCATGCCGATGATTAATCTATAGGGATCTATCTAGAATAATGACGAAATTAAGTTGCTAATATCGAAATTTCTAATTAGTTCGAAATACTGTATACCTGGCACTACAGTTGGCAGCCCTGGTGACTGAATATATTCTTAGTTCCATCTCTTAAGGTACAGAATACAAAATTTGGTTGAAATCCAATGAATAGCATGGATCTATCAGCGCGCGTAAAATCATGTTGGCAACAATGTCATGCATGTATTGGTCAGAAATAATCTGAAATTATATGATCTATTGTTGTGTCAATTTTGAATGAAATCCATTAGTTAGTATAGAAGTTACATGCATTTTAAAATTGGACCTATCAGCAGGCTTAGAATCATATTGGCAGCACTGACGTATATTAGTTACTCCAAATTCATCTAGAATACCAGGTACTATATATGTGCAAAGTTTAGAGCTATTGGCTTACATAATTTCTGATATATTGCTATTAGGGTAACAAAAATAGAGACAGCACATATTAACAGTTGGCAGCCCTGGTTGCTCTTAAGAATACGCAAAGCCATATCTGTCATGGTACACATAGCACATACGAAATTTGGTTGAAATCCAAATGATAGTATGGAAGTTACACGTATTTAAATTTGGACCTCTCAGCAGGCTTAGGATCATGTTGGTAGCACTGACGTACATAAGTTACTCCAAATTAATATAGAATGTCAGGTACTATACGTGTGCATAGTTTAAAACTGTCGGCTTGCATACTTTCTGATATATTGGTATTTGGATAAAAGAAATTAAGAGCATTTATTAACAGTTGGCAGCCCTGGTGGGTCTTAAGAATACGCTCAGTCATATCTGGTTATGTACACATAGCACATACGAAATTTGGTTGAATTCCAATTGATAGTGTAGAAGTTATATGCATTTAAAAATTGGACCAATCAGCAGGCTTATAATCATTTTGGCAACACTGCTATGTATGGCCTCCTGGAAATTAAACTGCAATATTATTATCTATACGTGTGCCAATTTTGAAATAGCTCCCGTTCATACCTTCCAAGATATCCAACATGGAGCTCAAATTTCAATTGCGATTTTTTAGCAGTTGGTAGCACTGATATCATTTTCACATATGGCCGTGAGATAATCAGATATTGTTCTTTACTCCTACTAAATTGTGTTTCGATTGCTGCAGCCGTTTAGGAATTGATAGGGGGACACACACACAGCCAGACAGACAGACAGACAGAAGGACAGACAGACAGACAGACAGACACACATTTTCCCGATCTCATAAGTCTACTTTTTCCTCATTTTTGCAAAATGTGAAAAGTAGGCCAATAACAAATAGAAAATAAATATAATAAATATAAAAAATAGCAACAATAATTATGAAAAATATAATTTAAAAAATATAAAATCATAAGATAAAAAGTTATAAAATGGAAATTAAAAATTAAAAATTAAAACTAAATAATTAAAAGAAAAAGAATTATTTTTATTTGCTTAGAATGAGGAAGTTAAATCATGTTATATCACCCCGCGGATTAAATACGGAGACATGTGGTTCAAATCCCGTCGCGGACAACTAGTTGAACATTATTGTTAGATCATTTACAGTCGGTCAACACGAGTTTATCCCCCATTTTACTAGGGGGAATTATGAGATTCCAACTGAAAAATCTACACGTGTTTAATGATTATTTGCACAGATTACATGAATAACATGTTTCGTTCTTGATGTAAACATCATCAGTTCAACGACAACAAAATTGCCCTACTAAACACTATTATAACCCACAATGCTAATCACAAACAGTCGTGGCGCCCCAATACAAATTCGTGAAGCGGTAAAATCACACTTTGGATAGCCGAACCTGCTATCTACGGACTTTCTGAAGCTGCCCTCGTGGTCGTGGTGCACGATTTATCGAACACGCAATAACAATACGCGTGCGGACACTCCGCATTTTAATTTGCTGTTAAAAATAAGTTTGTAGAAATTTTACAAACCTGTTTTCAGCGTTGCCTTTTTAATCTAATAAAACAATTGTTATCCTGGTATTTGCCTAGAGGGAGTGAGGAAAAACCAGGGAAACCAGACTCAGGAAAGCCGAACCTGTGATCTCCGCTGTCACCGAGGAGGCATGTGTTCGATTGACGGTTCTTCCACGAAATTTAATTCTGGTTTGAGCGCTGGAGTGCTCAGTGACATGAAGGAAACCTGAAAAGAGATGGGTTCGATATCCACCTCAGCCATTTCACAAGTGTTTTCCGTGGTTTCCCACTTTTAATACAGGCAAATGCCGAGATGGTACCTGAAATGCCAACTCCTTTCTGAAATGTAGCCCCAATTACGAGTACATACATTAGTTCAGCCATCAGAATAACACATGTTATCCAACAAATTCTACGAGGATATATAACCATCATGTCACATGGCCCCTAAATGAATCTACAAACAACGAATTATTTTTTAGTTGGTCAACACGTTACATTACTCAATTAATTTGGGTGGGGATTAATGCTTACCTACTTACATCTACAAACCTAGGATAAAATACGTGGATTAAATATACACTAAAAAGATGGTACCTTGGTATATTGGCTTTCACGGCCAGTGAATTAAAACTCAGCATGTTTTCCAGTTTATGCCGTGTCTTTTGTGGGGGTTTCGCCTAGGAACCCCAAGCTGGCTCATCAGCGGGGTATTCGTGTCCATGCCCGGACCCCCACAGGAGTAGCAAACAGTGCGCTATCTCCCTTTTTATGAAGCGTACCCGCGCTTCTTTACTACGAGAACAGCAGCTCAAGCAGCCATAACCTCCCTATGAAAGCTTCCAAAAAGATGGTATATTGGCTTTCACGGCCAGTGAATTAAAACTCAGCAATTTTTCTAAGTTTATGACGTGCCTTGTGTGGGGTTTCACCTAGAAACACCAAGCTGGCTCATCAGCGAGCTCTTGGTGTCTATGTCCGGACAAGGCACGGTATAAATCTAAAATAATTTCTGAGTTTTAAGTATACACTTGTTATACACTTCTAGAAAAGGTGAGGTTAATTGATTTGATCGAATTATTTTACAACCTAGTCTGTTGTATATCGTATTTATTTAGACAGAGAATCCAGATTTTAATACCCCCTCAACCCATCTCTCTCACGCATGTTCCAAATAGGAGAAATTATTTCTAAACACAGTATCACATTTCTCCAAAGATGGAAAGCAGCATGTTTGTAAAGACAGAAGATTTATGGAAGAATTGGATAATAAAGGTTTATTGCAGCCAAGTGGCTATAATGGACAGTTATAAGGTGTGCTTACAAATAATTATTACAGGTAGATTAATCTTTACTGTAATCAACTATGCTATTTCTATGAAGGGGTCTTTTAGTGCTTCTTCTGCTTCCATTAAGGCTTGTTTTTCTATGTATTGAGCCTTTTTCTTTTTCAGGAGAGTTTTATATTCCTTTCTTTGTACTGCATATTCTTCTAGAAGACCTTTTGTGTTATGGAGTTTGGCCATGTGTAGTTTTAGTAGGACTTCGTTTCTAAGTGTGTATCATTCCGTATCAAACCATGGTTTAGCTCTTCTTTGGTTGATTGGGATTGTTGATGCTCGTATTGCCTCCTGAATTGTTGTCAGGGCTTGGTTCAGATTGTTTTCGTTAAGGCATTGTTTTGTTGCCTCCATTGCTTGTGCGTTGTTGCTTAGGGCATTTGCGTCAATCTTCCTGGAGCTTTTGTGGGTTAGGAGGTTCGGTATTTCCTCTTCAGTATTTCCGAGTATAATATTGGTCCTGATAGGTATATGTTTTGACAGCAGGGTGAAGGATGACTTCTAGAGTTCCTGTTGGTTTTTGATGGAGATGTTGCTTCCTCTGTAAAAAACTAGGTCGATGGTACTTGTGCCATTGTGGGCTATGTACGTTATTTCATTTGCTTTGTTTGTAAGAGAGTAGCCTTCTTCTTGTAACATATCCAACATAGCTCTTGTTTCGTTGTTAGGCTTGTCTATTCTGCAGTTAAAATCTCCTGCCAGGATGACGTTTTTGTCTGTATGGAAGAATTGAAGCATACTTGTATGTACTGTCTAAGGTAATCTGAATAACATTGCTCTGCTTGTCCCTGTTAGCCACGGCTATGGTTATGTTTCTTTCTCACTGAACAGGCAGCTATCAGACACTCGCTAGACCAGTTGCAGTGAGAATAAGTATTATCACATTATTACATTGCGAGAGCAAGCAGGAGCAATTCACAAATGTCAGCGCCCAGAGAACTTCACACTCCTTCTGAAGCAGGCGTAGTAAATCTCAAGCGATGTACAACATTCCTCAAACAGGAATGTAAACGATCACGGAGACCTAATTTCGTCATATCTAAGCTGCTCACAAAACGAGCGTTTGTCTCTACTGGATGCCTGGTTTACCCATTGTGAACTGGAATTCCCTCCATTATACGCTGCAGCTGGTTTACCCATGGTGCACTGGAGTTCCCTCCATTATACTCTGCACCTGGTTTACCCATGGTGCACTGGAGTTCCCTCCATCATTCTCTGTAACTAGATTACCCATGATGCACTGGAGTTCCATCCTTTATACCCTGCAGCTGGTATTGATTCCATTAAAAGTGAAACTGTTCTCACACCCAGAGTAACACGTATTCCCTCTGACACATGCATTCCTTTCAAATGTATACGTAGGCAGTTTCCAATACGGTTAGCTTTCGCAATTGTGATCTATAAGTCTCAGGAACAAACTTTTGATTTATTTTTTGAAATTTGCCAAAAGCAGTATTTTGTGCATGGGCAACTTAATGTAGGTCTTTCACGAAAACTTGTTAAGTGGTTCAAATCTTTAAAGGAAATTATCATACTAATATATAAAAATGAGATGGTGTGTGTCTGTCTGTCTGTCTGTCTGCCTGTTACTCAATAACTCAAGAACCACTGGTCCGATTTAAATGAAATTTTGCATGGATGTAGCTGATTTACCAGGTTTACATATAGGATACTTTTGATTTCGAAATTTTGCACTGTTAAAAAATGGCGACCATTTTAGTGACGTCATTAGACCCTTTGGTTTCAAAATTTCATACTTCCATATCAAATAAAAAGAGAACGGTAGGAAATGGCAAACTTTTCATGGAACATATGAGCTTTGAAATTTAATTTCCTATCCGAAAGGTCCTTATCACTTTTCGTGTATCTCCAACAGTTAGCGAGTAAAACCGACATTTGTGACGTCACTACACCCTTTGGTTTCAAAATTACATATTTCCTTTTCAAATAAAAAGAGAACGCTAAGAAATAGCGAACTTTTGATGGTATGCATGAGCTTTAACATTTGATTTTCTATCCGAAAGGTCCTTATCACTTTTCGTATATCTCCAACGGTTAGCGAGTTAAACCAGAATCTGTGCAATAAAACACGGTCAACACCGAGCGGTGCAGTATATATCTCTATATATAAAAATGAAAATTTGTGTGTTTTTCTCTGAATTTCTGCGGAAATTTGAGTTTTTTACACGTTTCAGACTATTTTATTATGGATGCGCGCGAAAATAATTTTTTGTCTGTCTGTTTGTTTGTTTGTTTGTCTGGGGACAAATTTGTTCCCTTATAACTCGAGAACGGCTGGGTGTATCAACGTAAAATTTGGTACAGATATCCATCAGAGGCACGACACTAATCATTGATGTAACTCTTCTCCGTACCTCTCATAAAAGGGGGCCTACCCCCTAAAAATATATGCTGAAATAAGCGTAGAAGGACGAGACAAAACTCATTTTCAGCCCACTCAATGTGAGAGACATAACCCGGGTCCCCGAAAACCTCATTTTAAGGACCGAAGACCAACCGTTTCTGAGATATTCCCAGAAAACTAATTTAATTTAATAAACTACTGAACTTCGCTAAAAATAACACCAGAGACTTTTACAAAACATTCAAGCAGTCACTCGGAAAATACACTCCACCAAGTCTCCACTTCAAAGACTCACAGGGCAAACTGGCTTTTAACGACAAGGACAACTGTCGCCTCTTAGCTCAGTACTTTAAGAACTTGCTCAACTGTGATCCACCCAGCGAAGACTTTGACTACATACAAACAACACCAAACCCGGACTCGCTGCCTCCTTCACTGGAAGAAGTTCGTGAAATCATTCAACTTCTTAAGAACAACAAGGCAGCTGGAGAGGACTCCATTGTTGGTGAACTCTGGAAATGTGCTGGAAGCAATGCTGTGTGCAAACTCACCGAGATCATACAGAACATCTGGGAAACAGAGAAATTACCACCTGACTGGACCTCAGCTCTGATCCATCCCCTCCACAAGAAAGGAGATTTTACTGACCTAAACAACTACCGTGGGATTTCTCTCGTCCCGGTAACATACAAGATTTTCTCCAAGGCATTACTAACACGGGCAGAAAGTCAACTGGACAGTCAACTCGGAGAATATCAGGGAGGCTTCAGGAAGGGCCGATCCTGTGCTGAACAGATCCTCAACCTGAAAACTGTACTTGCATACTCCAAATTGAGAAACCGCAAGGTGGTTGTCACCTTTGTTGATTTTAGGAAGGCCTACGACTCTGTTGATAGGGAAACACTTAATAGAATTCTCCAAGAACTAGGGTTAGACAACAAAACCCGCAAACTCATTCTAGAAACCTTGACCAATACCCATTCCAAGGTTAAATTTAGAGGCGAGGTCTCAGCAAGCTTCGAGATAAAAACAGGGGTGAGACAAGGGGATGGACTTTCTCCACTTCTTTTCAACTGTGTCCTTGAAAAGGTTGTGAGAGAATGGCGCAAGGAACTGACCAATATGGGTGTCCAGAGTGGGATATACCTGGGGCGTAGGAAGGAAGGACTGGTTGTAGATTGCCTGGCCTTTGCTGACGACATGGCACTTATTGCCGATTCTCTGGATACAGCAACAATGCAGGTCAATTGCCTCAGAAGACAGGCAGCCAAAGTGGGTCTTCAAGTGTCGCTGGAAAAAACAGAATTCTTCACCAACATCAAAGAAGCTAACAGAGAGATGCTACTAGAACAGGGAAAAATCAAGAGGATTGAGAAATTTAAGTATCTCGGCGAATGGATTGAACCCAACTTATCAGAAAGAGCATCATTATCCATGAGAGTCAACAAGCTGGAACTGGCTTATCGACTGACAAAGAACATCTACAACAAGAAATGCCTGTCACGCAACCTGAAACTGAAGCACTACACCTCAGTCATACGACCAGAAGCCCTGTATGCCATGGAGTGTCTCTCATTGAACCGAAGTGGTCTGATGGAGAAAATGGAAGTCAGAGAGAGGAGAATTCTCAGGAAGATCCTAGGTCCGGTAAAGGAAGATGAGGAATACCGTAGGCGGCACAATTCCGAGCTCTACGAACATATAGAAAGGCTCTCTGACTGTGCTAGGAAAAGGAGAGTAGCATTCTATGGTCATGTGGCAAGATTGCCTCCCAAAAGACTGACCAATAGGCTGTTCACTTTCTGGCAGAACAAGAAGGTTCGTACCACTTGGCTGACAGAAACTGAGAAAGACATTAATGAACTGGGAATATCAGATCTTCAAGACGGCAATCTGTGAGACATGCCCTGAAGGAAGTCCATGGATTTCAGGAAAAACCCCGGAAGAAAGGTACCCCTTGGACAGATGAAAGGAAGGAGTTACACCGGCAGAAAATGCGACAACACTGGGCAAAGATCAAAGCTCAACAGTTGAACAAGCGTGGTCCAAAGTAGGCCCATTCGAAACAAGAAGAAGAAACTACTGAACGAATGCAAGCCAGTAACCATGCCAACGGATTCTCAAAGGTCCATCTATTGCTGTAAGACGCAATGCAATTCCATTAATTACATTAGTGTGAAAGTTTGCAAACGGCTAGAAGGTTATCACGGAACCAAATTAAGCCGTAAAATTCATCAATACGTATAATGGGCTTAAGGGGATCAAGGAGTACTCTAGAATATTTTCACGCGATTTACACCTGCGGGTGTGGTACGACTAGTCTATTACACACATCAAAAAAAGTTTTGCATCACCTCGGTTCCAAGAGTTCCGGAACCTTTAAATACAAAGGGAATAGAGATCAACACAAACAACATTTCAGCTCGTTTTATTGCTCATGAGACCCACACATTGCATGTTGTACCATCATACAGCTAGACTTTCAGCATTTGTGGTCCAGATTGCAGTACACACCACTACCTCTAATACCCAGTAGCACGTCCTCTTGCATTGATGCATGCCTGTATTCGTCGTGGCATACTATCCACAAGTTCATCAAGACACTGTTGGTCCAAATTGTCCCACTCCTCAACGACAATTCGGCGTAAATCTCTCAGAGTGGTTGGTGGGTCAAGACGTCCATAAACAGCCCTTTTCAACATATCCCAGGCATGTTCGATAGGGTTCATGTCTGGCGAACATGCTGGCCACTGTAGTCGAGCGATGTCGTTATCTTGAAGGAACGCATTCACAAGATGTGCACGATGAGGTCGAGAATTGTCGTCCATGAAGACAAATGCCTCTCCAATATTCTGCCGATATGGTTGCACTATGGGTCGGAGGATGTCATTCAGGTATCGTAAAGCCGTTTCGGAGCCTTCCATGACCACCAGTGGCGTACGTCGGCCCCACATAATGCCACCCCAAAACATCAGGGAACCACCACCTTGCTGCACTCGCTGGACAGTGTGTCTAAGACGTTCAGCCTGACCAGGGTGCCTCCAAACACGTCTCCGACGATTGTCTGGTTGAAGGCATATGCGACACTCATCGGTGAAGAGAACGTGATGCCAATTCCGTGGGGTCCATTCAGCATGTTGTTGGGCCCATCTGTACCGCGCTGCATGGTGTCGGGGTTGCAAAGCTGGACCTCGCCATGGACGTCGGGAGTGAAGTTGCGCATCATGCAGCCTATTGCGCACAGTTTGAGTTGAAACACGACGTCCTGTGGCTGAACGAAACGCATTATTCAACATGGTGGCATTGCTGTCAGGGTTCCTCCGAGCGGCAATCCGTAAGTAGCGGTCATCCACTACAGTAGTAGCCCTTGGGCGGCCTGAGCGAGGCCTGTCATCGACAGTTCCTGTATCTCTGTACCTCCTCCATGTCCGAACAACATCGCTTTGGTTCACTCTGAGACGCCTGGAAACTTCCCTTGTTGAGAGCCCTTCTTGACACAAAGTAACAATGCGGACGCGATCGAACTGCGGTATTGACCTTCTAGGCATGGTAGAACTACAGACAACATGAGCAGCGTACCTTTGTCCTGGTGGAATGACTGGAACTGATCGGCTGTCGTACCCCCTCCGTCTAATAGGCCCTGCTCATGCATGGTTGTTTACATCTTTGAGCAGTTTTAGTGACATCTATGAACAGTCAAAGGGACTGTATCTTGGATACAATATACACAGTCAACGTCTATATGCCGGAGATCTGGGAACCGAGGTGATGCAAAACTTTTTTTGATGTGTGTATATTCCTATACCCATATTATTCATTCATTCATTCATTTCGTATAGGCCATCTATGGACCGCGTCATTCCAACCGTCTCCTACTGGCTTTGATGTTTGCCCTGTACGCCCGCATTCGTTCTCGGTGGACTTCCTTCCGTTCCTGGGTCCAAATCTTTCCCGTTTTCAGCTTCGGTTTTTCTTGGAAACCTTTACAAGCTTCAAGTTTCCCTTTGAGTGAGGCGCGCTCCTGAATATCTGTTGTTGTAATCCCCACTTCTTTCAGATCTTTATCCAGTTCAATGCACCAGGCCCATTTTGTTTTCCTCTCCTGAAAGGAAGTTATGTTGCGGTTGGTCAGTCTCGCTGGGCTCATTCGTTTCACATGCCCAAAAAATGGTGATCTTCTCTTCCGGATGACGTTGCTTATCTTCTCCACATGAGTATATAGGTCATGGTTATGCCGTCTTCTGTATTCCCCATTGTCTTTGATGGAACCCAATATCTTTCTCAAAATTTTCCTTTCTTTGGCCTCCAGTTTCTCGACCAAGCCTTTTTTGTTCATCGCGAGGCATTCAGAAGCATGCAAGACCTCCGGACGGATGACACTGCAGCAATGTTTTAGTTTTGCGTTGAAGGATATTGACCTTTTCTTATAGATGGCCTTAGTTAAATGGTAGGCCATTTCCATTTTGCTCATGCGTGATGTGAATGATTCTTTCTCTGATAATATTCCTTCCCTGACCCGTCCTGAAAAGAAAAGTACATGGCCATTGGCTGAATTAAAAATAAAATAAAAATAGGTGTTATAATTTCTCCCTATATTATATCATTATTAGTATTATATTATGGCGTACAACGACGAGACAAATCCCCTCGGTGCCAGCAACAAAACTCGGGGGCCCTAAAGGATCCTCGAAAACTACATTATAAGGCTCTAAATCCAACAGTTTCTGAAATATTCCCAGAAAACTAATTTAATTTAATTTAACAAACTAATGAAGGAATGCAAATCGGTAACCATGAGAACATTATCTCAAGGGGTGGCATACAACTTTCCATCTATTTCTGTTAGAAGCAATGTCACTCCATTTATTACATTTCTGTGAAAGTTTGCAAATGGCTATAAGGTTATCACGGAACTAACGTAGACCGTATAATTCATCAATGCAATTAAGGGGGTGAAGGGGTACCCTAGAATTTTTTCATGCAATTTTCACGTTCGACATATAGTACAGAAGGTCTATTATATCTCCAAACAGAAACATTATTTTCAAACATTCCTGAATTGAACCAGCATTTTTGCGGCTTTTAGGAATTTGGGCAATTTGAGGCTAAAGAACCTGAATTTTCATGCACCACAAGCCTTTATAATTTATGAAAGGGGTCTTCCTGAGTATGGGCACCTAGCACAACGTAGAGGGTCAGTTTTTATGTAACGTGTATTGCGGTTCGTCTACAAGGCTTTCAATTGTATTTCACGTCAGGAAGTACACGTTAGGTGAATTTAGTCTGAGAGCACATTTTAACTTTTTTTTTGTCGACATACGGGTTCATCGTAAGGATGATTTTATTTGATACTGTGTGGTAGATATACCCTTATTTGGATATCTGGGTAATATGTTGTAGACAATAGAATTGTCTGTCTGTCTTTCTGTGTATCTTTATGTACGCCTATACCTCGTGTTCGGATGCTTGGTGCATCGTAAAATTAGGTATGGTAACCATGAGAGTCAATATACCAATCATTTATAAAACTCTTTACCGTACTTTTCATACAGTAGAAGGGTGGATATAGAGAAAAACTTCTCAATATATGCTAAAATAGGCGAAATATAAAAATTATCCTAGAAGGACGACTAAAGCATAGGCTATGTTGCGCTTCTCAATGTGAGACACAAAATTCGAGAATCTATAAAGGGTCTCCGAAAACTACATTTTAAGGGCCTTAAATTAACAGTGTGTATGATATTCCCAGTAAACTAACTTCGTTCTGATAAACTTGAAGGGTTGACAAACCACTAACCATTGCAACAGTAGCTCAATTGATAATGTCTGGTGTTAACAACGAACACCGTTCGAAGAACGGGTACTTCTGCTAGTAATTTATAAAACAAACTACCACGTAGATATTCTACGTGGGATATGCTAGTTCACATAATTAATTTACTCTTTATTATTAACATCCATCAAGACGAACGGCTATTTATTGTATTTCATGAAATTGCTTCATGTGTACCATGTTGCTTGGCTAAGTGTAAGAGAGTGTCACGATCCTTAATGTTGCGAGTAACAAAGACATTAATTAAATTAATAAATACGTAAATAATTAAATACATAAATAAATAAATAAAAATAAACGAATAAATAATTAAATAAATAAACAAATAGACCTAAATAAATAAATGATTAAATCTATGAATAAATAAATAAATAAATGAATGAATGAATGATTAGGTGAATAAATACGTAGATAAACAAGTTAAATAAAATTAACAGTGAATTCTACTTTAACACTGTCTCTGGCTAGAAGTATGGACGATAGATTCCTCTCAGATCTATTTGATGTTTATCGCTGTTTCTCGTATACTCCTCTGTTTGTTCTCGGCAAAGGTAGATTCCAATGTCAGTAAGTATTTAATTCTTCAAGGATCATCGAATTAATGTCCACATTTTTAGCCTACTTTCGATTTTTGCAAAAAATGAAAGTAGACTTATGAGATCTACACAGGGCCAAAAAGTGTGTGTCTGTCTGTGTGTGTGAGTGCGTGAGTGTGTGTACTCTGAATGTCTGTCCCCCCTATCAATTCGAACACGGTGAAACCGAATTGATTGAAATTTGGTTCAGGGGTAGAACTATCAAAGGGCACCTCATTGTCATGTTTTATATCGTCGCCATCTTGACGGAAACGTAATGGCGGCCACTCAAATGTTCAAAGCTTAAATCAAATTACGACCAACCTAATCATTTGATCTCTACCAACGTTTCCGACATTATACCTTTAAGTATGAACAATCTTTTGACCAAACTAAAAGTTCATCAGCCCAATACTTTGCGGAATGCGACCTTGTATGTGTGCAAATCGATTCCCCCTATCAATTCAAACACGGTGAAACCGAATTGAACGAAATTTGGTACAGAGTTAGCGCTAGCAAAGGGCACCTCAGTGTCATGTTCTATATCGCCGCCATCTTGATGGAAATGTAATGATGGCCACCCGAATATAAAAAGCTTAAATCCATTAACGTCCAAACTAATCATCTGATCTCTACCAAATTTTGCAGCAACATAGGCTACCTTCTTGTGGGGAGCATCTTTTGACTGAACTAGAAGGTCATCAGCCCAATAGTTTGCAGATAGCAGCCATGCATGTGTGCAAATCGATTCCCCATATCAATTCAAACACGGTGAATCCGAACTGGATGTTGTTTTTACAGAGGTAGCACTAGCGAATAGCACGTTGTATTTCAACAAGATACTACAACCAACATTCAATTATACTCCTTGAAAAGGACAAAGAGTTATTAAAATACCCATGCATTTAGGAGAAAGTAGGCTATATGTTCTTTACTGAACGTCTTGTTTTGACGTAGGACTTCCCTTTCTTTCATTCAGTGACGGCGTTATATGACCTAAAAGATGTCCTCATAATCTAGTCTAGTTCTCCGATAAAGAAATCAGTCCAACACTGCGTTAATTACAGAGCAATGTTCGGTGTTGATAATTATTGCTGTTAGAATTATCTCAGCTGATCACATTTTCTAATTAGAAAGTAATTTACCGTTATCAGAACACCTTATCGATACACGACTTTAATCTTAATCGTGAAGGCGGGTGACTTAACTACACCTTGCTGGAACTGTTGAACTTGAGATGGCTCTGATTGCAGGTAACGCGTACTGCACCAGGTGCATTCTGTGTCATCCTCGTGGCGCAGTGGCTGTTAGCCCTGAGGTCCAGGTTCGATTACAGAATTAATTTTTATCTGAGGCCGAAACGGAGTGCACTCAGCCACATAAGTGCGTTCGATTCCTGGAAGTGTTTTTCCGTGGTTTTCCATATATACTCCAAGAAAATGCCACGGTCGTCTCCTTCTCAAATCCTTACCTTAATTACAAACACACACACTACTACAGATATTGGAAATTGGAGAAACATTTAAAATGGGAGTGAAGTTTCAAGGAGAAATTATTTCATCTCTGAGATTTGCTGATGACATCGTCATCTTGGCCGACACTCCTGAGGATTTGACTGAGTCTTTGAATGGTATGGAGTCCGTCTTGAGGAAAGAATTCATGATGAAAATTAATAAATGTAAAACAAAAATATTGGAATGCAGCCGAAATAAATCAGAAACCTCTATGGACATCAAATTGGCAGGTGTAAAGCTAAAGGAAGTAGGAGACTTCTGTTACTTAGAAAGCAAAATAACCAGTGATGGATGAAGCAAAGAGGATATAAAACTTAAAAAGTTGGTTGGCTCAGGCAAGGAAAGGATTTCTACAAAAAAAAGAATCTGTTGACATCGAATATAGATTTAGGTATTAGGAAGTCAATTTTGAAAGCGATTGTCTGGAGCGTCGCGCTCTATGGAAGTGAAACATGGACTATTGGTGCAGCAGAAAAGAAGAGAATTGAAGCGTTTGAAATGTGGTGTTACAGGAGAATGATGAAGATCTAATGGGTAGATAGGTTTAAAAACGAAGAGGTTTTAAGACGAGTGGGAGGGGAGAGATGTTTCTAGTGACTGCTAATGAAGAGAAGAAATAGGTTGGTAGGACACATACTAAGACACCCATGGATAGCATGGAAGGAAGGGTCGAGGGCAAGAACTGTAGTGGTAGACCAAGATTAGAATATGTTAAACAGATTGCCTCGGTGTAGGGTGTGGTAGCTATGTAGAGATGAAACGATTAGCTCATGCCAGGGAGGCATGGAGGACTGTAGCAAACCAGTCAAAAGACTGAAGACTCAAACAACAACAACAACAACAACAACAAAAACAACAACAACAACAACAACACTACAGATACCACAATAACACAGGTTATCAGACAAATTCTACAACACCCATGTACTGTATATACGGTGAATGGCGACGATGTCCAAGCCTCTTCAGGGCCTCTAATGAAACCACAACTCGGAATTCTGTGACTCTCGAATCAGCAAGTGGAAAAGGGATATCTGAGATACACGACAAACAAGTAGGCTACTGTATTAACATAGCTGGGATTTTTTCAGACATAGATTTAATTTTTTCTTATCATCTGCATCAAACTGGTGTGCCAAGGCTTTTTCCACATTTCTTGTAGAAGCTGACCGGAAGGTGATTTGACCGTGTTATTGAGTGCACAGTTCTGAATCAGATCGGTGTGCTTATAACCAGTATTCCATAACATTTACCTTATTTATTCATATAATTTATTTAAATTACATTTGTTAATATTATTCATTGATAAATACGGGGAATTTAGAATTCCGCGTTTCAACCGTCACGCGGTCATCATCAGATCTCGATTAGAATTAGAATTACACAAATATTTAAAATACTGTATTGTTTTTTATATTGTTTTAGGCCTGTTTGGCATCTCTTGACGAATGCAGTATATTAGCATTTCTCTGTTGGCACAGGCTAGAGTAAAACGTGGCTTTTCACCTATGTCTCAGTCTCACTCATGGCTGTGATTATATGGAAGCTACTGAGGTATGGGTGGTGTTTAGTAATGACATTCAGGGCGCAGTCAGTGCCTGTGTATGCTGTGAAAGGTTCTACTCATAGGGTTGGTTCTGCTGTTCGGACTCAGTGAGTAAAGCAATGTTAAACTACCTCACTCCTCATCTTGCCTAGTACGCCTTAATATAGCACTGCCTTGAGGTTTTGTTAGTATCTACCCACATAACCTAAAACGTCCGTGCTTTTTGAGGATCCAACCAACCTTCGGGCTGACTACCTAACAGACAGCTACACTTTGTATTGCTTGCCTACAGTAGTTAATGTTAGTATTTACAATTTACAGTGAATCTCGTTATTTCAGAAAGGTTATTCTATTATATGATGTATTATAGATTTGCGATTTACGTATGGTCGTATGAATAATATTCATACATATAAATTTTGTCAGGACTCGTGTTATTTATACATGCTGTACGTCTTCAAAGAATGCCAAGTACGCGGCACCCGTGAGATTTCGTGGAAGAAGGTAGAGGATACAACCTGTAGAGGATATAGGGCATCAGGTGATCGTTCAATGACGTATATACTCTAGTCTGTGGCGCCGAAAATGCGGGAGATTTGAACGTGTGCTGTAGTGTTTTTTCTTGTGGGTAGCGGGAAGACGGTAGGCCTTCGTCTCTGGACACAAGTTCCTATGCTAAACTTAACCGTCTTGGTCCCACTACAAGCCCTCAAAGTAGTGATGGGACTTTAGAGACACCCTGTATATTGTGTACTCCCGCCCAAACATATTGAGAAACAAGTAGTTCCGTGAAGAACTATACAGCCTATTTTCATATAACCTAATTATGATAATTGCCACTATCAACACACAAATTGTCAGTTTGATTGCTGTAATAGATTCGTTGATATTGAGAACCGACTAAATATTGCGTATGGGTGCCATGGTGGATTTTTATATATTTAGGTCTTAAGAGTTATGTATTGTTATATGAAGATTATTGAGTACGTGCAGTATTCAAACTTCAATCTCATGATATGGACACAAGAAGTTAAAACGAGATTTTAACATTTCGCGCAGCTGCCATCTTGTGGTTATGGAAACAATTGAAATAAATTAGATGCTAGTGGATTAAAATTTCTATAAGGATTTACTGTACCAAGTGTCTCTGCACTCGGAGATTTTAAAATTTCGCACAGCTGACATCTTGTGGTTATGGAAACAATTAATATAAATTAGATGCCAGTGGATTAACATTCATATAAGGATTTACTGTACCAGGTTTCACTGCACTCGGATGGTTACATTGCAAGAAACGTCCATGTGAATATTTATACTTCGCGTCGCCGCCATGTTGGATTCGTTATCACCAGGTTATTGAAAGTCCTATAGGTGAACGTATGTCGTTAGCTCCTATGAACATAAAAAATTCAGGTTAATTGCTGTAATAAATATTTTGCACAGCCGCTATCTTGAGGTTATGTAAACAATTGAACGAAGTTTGATGTCGTGCATTACAATATGTATAAACAGACCCTGTAACCAGTTTCATTGCGTTTGGTTGGATAAATCGCGAGAAACATATATTTAAAAGTCGCAACTTCGCTTGGCCGCCATGTTGGTTATGTAGTTACCACATTTTCAAAAGTCACATAGGTGACCTTCTAGAAGTTCCGTTTATCACCGTAGAAAATTCCAGGGTGATATCGGTAATAGTTTCGGAGATTTTGAATGCAGATGAAATATTTCGCACAGCCGCCATGTTGGATTGGTGAGACGTAACAAAATTTGAAGGGCACGATAGGGGTCGTCCAAAATAGTGCTATGAACGTACCCAGTTTCATTGAAATCGCTCCAGTAGTTTAGACGTTATTAGGGACACATATCCATTCATATTCATAATGGTAATGGATGAAATTGTAAAGGAAACAAAGGAAGCATATGGACATAAAGAAATGAAGTTACTATTATTTGCAGACGATATTGTGGTCTGGGGAAGGAACACCGAAGAAGTGCAAAAATAACTAGATGCACTGAACGAAAATATTCAGAAGTATGGCCTGAAAATCAGTATAGAGAAAAGCAAGACCATGGTGATGACAAGAGGGGAAAGACAAGGAAAGGGCACTGTGAAAATTGGAAGTCAGAGTTTGGAAATTGTGGACACGTTCAAATACCTAGGAAGTGAATTGATGCAAACTGGTAGGTTGGACATGGAGATTGGCAGGAGGGTACAGCAGAGCAATGCATTCTATCAAAGTGTAAGAAAACTTGTTTGGGATAAGGAAGTACCAAGGAAAAGCAAGGAGGTAATGTATACAATGTACTATGTACCCATATTAATTTATTCAGCTGAGACTTGGACCCTGACGAGCAGGCAAGAGAGTAAAATCCAAGCCAGTGAAATGAAATTCCTAAGAAGTATGATAGGTAAGACAAGGAAAGACAGAGTGAGGAATGAAGATGTTAGGAAGGAAGTTAGGATGGGAAAACTAAATGAGAGAATTGAGAAGAATAAACTAAGGTGGTTTGGACATGTAAAGAGGATGGAGGAAAATAGAATACCAAGACAGATGCTGGAGGCCAAGTGCAAGGGTAAGAGAGCAAGAGGAAGACCTTGAACAAGGTGGATTGATTCAGTGAAGAACAGCGTGAGAAAAAGGAATCTGGACTGGGACAAGATCGTGGAAGAAGAATTGTGGAAGGAAAGAGGAAAGTGGAGAAGTGCCATAAATACCCCAACCCGGCAGGAGCTGGATAAGGGGAAATGATGATGATGATGATGTAGGGACACACACAGATAGACACACGGACAAAAGGTGATCTCATAAGCCTATTTTTTCATAAATGAAAATAGGCTAAGAAGGAGCGAGCCTTACAGTAGTCGCATATGATGTGTAACATCTGACATGTTATCCTACTATGAAATTGAGGTGAGTGGATAACGAACAGCACTAAAGAAAATACAGCAATAGAAACTAGAGAGCACACATTGTAAAGGATGTCTCATATGACAAGAACTATTTATAACAAATATAACTTGTTCTAGAACACGAAATTATGACCCTACCAAACAGTGGTCAGACCCGAAACTCTGTAAGTGTCAGAAACATTTAAAATAATAAATCATAATTGTTTTCAGCAAATATGATATCATGAATATTTTCACACCCAAGAACGACAACTTGAAGGTGATTTATTGTAGGAATAACTTAAATGGGGCCTCCAAAACTTGAAGTAAACCGTATACGATATACATTCCACATAGCCACATTGCCGACAGTACGTCGTGGTACCAATCTCCGGCACCGCATGCGCTCATTGTTCCCGTCCCATTTCCGTCCCTATTCCAAAATCACTCCCTCAAAAAATATCCAGCAACCGAGTGGAAAGATGTTAAACATCAAAAAGCGTTTTGACCGACTGAAATGTAGTCTATACATTAACAGTTTGTACCGGAAACACTGAAAGAAATGTCATCAAGGTTGCACATATTCATTCTCTTTTCAAACTAGAATAAAAAGTACAGTGGAAAACCATTTGCTTCGAAAGAGATCAGAATTGTAGCGTTTTAGAGACATTATTGATGTGTGACATCTTTCCATTCGGTTGCTGGATATTTTTTGTGGGAGTGATTTTGAAAAATGGGTCGGAAGTGGATCGGACGGAAGTGTGTTAGACCCACTGCCAGCTGGATCGTATCCCTCCTGGACATTCATCAACACACAAAGATCTGTTTTATTTACACACTTATTATTTATTTATTTATTTATTTATTATTTATCGTATGGCTTTTAGTGCCGGGAGTGTCCGAGGACATGTTCGGCTCGCCTGAGTCTGTAGCTGCTTCCAGCGGATACCCTAAAGGGTGAGCTACAAGTTCCGTTCAATTTCAAGTAGTTCCAACTTTCGCCACCAGATATCAATGATACCTAGTGGTGAACGTTGGAACTTTGATAGAGCGTTCAGACGAAATCTAACCTAACAAATTTTGCTTTACACAAGTTTAGTCTGTGAAAGGATCTTTTACATGCCATAAATCTATGACATGGGACCGCCGGCTTTACTTCCCCTCCGAAGGAAGGCATACTGAAGGATTTTTAACGCTCTTAAAAAATCCGACGACTTTGGCCAGGTTTGAACCCGCTATCTTGGGCATAGCAGTTCAGCATGCTACCGACTACGCCACCGAAGCCGCTATTTACACACTAATAATACATAACAATTCCAAGACTCTCTTTTTTTTCTTCACTGCCTACTTGATATTTCTACTCTCGCACGGCCTTCTTGATACTCTGCTGCTAATCATATCAATATGACTAATTTTAAAAGAATCCATATGAAATTACGTGTTGGTCTGTGAATCAAGAGGTCCGGGAACTGGGCAAGCCATTCATGATCTACTGCTGTGCACACTGCATTTACTCGCAAGTTGGCCTATTTAAGTTTTTTTTTTTAGCGTATGGCTTTTAGTGCCGGGAGTGTCCGAGGACATGTTCGGCTCGCCAGTTTTGTAGCTGCTTCGAGACGGACACCCAATGGGTGAGCTACAAGTACCGTTGAGGAGGAAAGTTGGAAGGGAGGGTCGAGGAGTTGGAAGGTAGCGGCTGTGGCCTATAGTTAGGGACCAACCCCGGCATTTGCCTGGAAGGAAGATGGGAAACCACAGAAGACCATCTTCAAGGTTGCCGGCGGGGGGATTCGAACCTCCTCGCCTCCCGGATGTGAGCGACTGCCAACAGTCATGCCGCAACGACCTCGGCTAACTCACCCGGTATTTAAGGTTATGAGCGGTGTCGCGTCTATTAATTTAGTTGATCCATATCGTATTCTCTATTTAGGTTAGTGCTGGTGGAAGCTACAAATCATCTAATAAAATGAGTTCCGTATTAGCCTATAAACTACAATATCTGTAAAACACTCCCTTTTACAATAGATTAATATTTGTGCCAATAATATTATAAAATACCGGTGTATCAACAATTTCACGTGACGTTTCTTCTATGTCAGATGTTACACATCATATGCGACTACTGTAAGGCTCGTAAAGTTTTTTTCTTTTTCTTTGAACTATCAAATCTTTGCGCCGTGGTGATCTGACTCTGGGGATTTGTTGTAAAGCCTGCGTCATCATTTAGGGATGGCTGCTATTTATATGTATTTGAGTAGCACCGAGACCGCACGAACAAGTGTGACCCAGTAAAGGCTACGCAGAGCAATGAATGATATCGCAGAGATCACTCAACAACCGGTTTCATTTCGTCATGTGGCTGTTTTCAATCGCAATTCATGTAAGTTAACCCGGAGTGGTTACTGGAGCATGGTGAACCTTTGTCCAAGCGAGGCGCGGAGAAAAGATTGATGATTAATGTTAATTTCATTCTGGAGATCGCGTAATGGATAGTAATACTATCTGACAGGCTATCAACAATAACACAACACAGTCTAGAACCCTGGACGGGATCACTTCCCAGGGCGTTATACACTAGATTAGATATTATGATCCCTTTCCAAAATCACTCCAGTTATTCAAGAGCAGAGTAGACAAAACCAGGGAAAAGAAAGAAGTGGTATAATTTAGTGCTGTATTCCTAGAAACATTACACGTGCTATGTAATTCCTACAGCAGTTGTGAGAGGGGAGTTCAATCAATGTGTGAATAGTACATTAAGTTACTGTATTCTTTTAATATTGTGTGTGTGTTAGGTAGTCAGCCCGAAGGCTGGTTGGATCCTCAAACAGTACCGCCGTTAGGTTATGTGAGTAGATACCCACAAAAAACCCAAGGCAGCGCTATATTGAGGCATACTAGGCAAAAAGAGGAGTGAGGTAGTGAGGTAGTTTGCCATTGCTTTGTGTTTGTAAATTATGTACCTCATTTGCCACCGAGGTTGACACCTCATTGCAAATAAAGTGATTTTGATTTGATTTGACGTCATTTGCTTACATGGCACGGAGATAATGAATGAGAAAACACTTCTCCAAACAATGAACTCGCACCAATCCATCAAATTCATGATGGAACCAGAACATAACCGGCGCATACATTTCTTATACATAATAATCTATCGAACAGACCAAAATCTAACATATCTCAATTACGTCCTATCTAGAGAAAACATTTTTCCTGGAGGACTTAAGGATTGAGCTACAACTACCATCTACAGACGCACACAATACAGTGATAGCCAGACGAAAAGGAAAGCAAAAAGAAATCATTGAAGAATATTTTGGAACCGATGTTATGATAAACAGAAATTGGACAAAAACAAACCAAACGCAGAGGCATGCCATTATTAGGCTTGACATACATGGTTTTCACCGTAAGTTATGTACAACTAAAATATTCCACCACGCAAATGATCAATGTATATGTGTATTGTGTGACCCAAAATGTGAAAATTAGGGGAAGTCCGTGTAATTTGGACCACTTAACTTTAAACGTCAATAACTTCTCTGACCGTAATTAAACTTTCTCAAATTTTATGGACGATAATTAGTACAGTGTATCGAATGATTTGGTGAAAATAAATGATCATATTATCTCAGTGTAAAACTTAAAATTTATGTTTGTATCAAAATGTAATATCGTGTAATTCGGACCGATGGCGTTTAACTTGGATCAGGGCGATGTGTAATTTGGACTGGTAAATATAAACACTTGCAAGTTATTTAAGCTATTTATTAGGCATTACTGAACAATAAAATACAATTCTGCGAATTCTAATTGTTACTTTTGGCATGTAGCCCCGGAGGTCCGGGTTCGATTCCCGACTCTGCCAAGAAATGTTATTTCTGATCTGCGCGCAGGAGCGGGGTACACTCAGCCTTGTGTGGCAATACTGGGAAGAGGAGGGTTCGATTCCCACTTCAACCATCATGGAGGTGGTTTTCCGTGGTTTACCCACTTCTACTCCAGGAAAATGCTGGAATGGATCCTAATGGCCTTGGCCGCCTCCTTACCAATCCTATCCCTAGTTTACATATGCCCACACAATTGTACAGCCATCACAATAACACAGGTTGTCACTCACATTCCACACACACACCCAAATACACGGGGCTATATGACCACGATGTCGCAGCCTCTAAAATAAGCAACAATAACAACAAATAATCCCTTTCAGATTATAAAGAAACTTCTTTCAAAATCAGAAATAAAACTATGAAGAAAGTTGTTGATGCTGATTTCAGGGGCTTTGCGATATCGTGGTCATGTAGTCCCGTGTACTTGTGTGAGTGTGGAGTCTGTGTGATGCCTGTACTAGTATATGTATTTGTAAATTGGGGATAGGATTGGGAAGGAGGCGGCCGTGGCTCATAAGTTAGGACCCATCCTGGCCTTTACCTTGTATAAAACTGGGAAACCACGGAAAACCACGTTCAGTATAGCTAAAGTGGGAATCGAACCCCATTTCAGCTCTCCCACCAGAATTAAAATTTCTTGGTAGAGCCAGGAATCGAACCCGGACCTCCGGGGTGACAGCCAAGAATACTAGCCGCTACACCACGAGATGGTCACTATGAAGAAACGTAATGGTTACATTTGTTTCAACGGACCAAATTACACACTCTCGGGCAGTCCAAATTACACGGCATGCATATATTTAATCAAAATTCAAATAATATGAAAATTATTTAACATTTGGTGAAAGAAGGTATGTTAGAACTTACTACGATGTTTCAGCACTACTTGTAAAAGCGACACACACTCTTCGATGAAATAATAACTTCACAGCACCCTTCCACTTGGTCGTATAATCTTACAAGGAATGTGGGGACAAACTTATTTTCCTCATTACCCTTCAACCTTGAGTCCAAGAATAGAAGAACTTGCAGGGCGAAAGGGACACTCAACTGTCTTGCTGACCTTTCCTGAGACAAGGGGTTGCCAAACTTGCAAATACCAAAAGTAATATCAGTCCAAATTACACGCCGGTCCAAATTTCACGGACTTCCCCCTATCACTTTTTTTGTTTTTTTTTTGTTTGTTTCCGACTTTGGCCAACTGTGGACCACATGGAATCTAAGGCTTTCTGGTCATTTTTCTTCTTTTCTTCCATGGACCTCTTCATTCTTTCACTTCTTATCTTTCTCTGCTCCTCTGTTAATACCAAATTTGGCCTGTGTTGTGGTGGTTTTTCTTTGAACGTCTTGATATTGTCAACTCGGCTTCGAAACGTTTTCCTGTCATGAATGACAAGTTCAGTTAGTCCAACTTCAATGACGTCCTTTTGACCTCTTCAACCCTGTGATGTATTTAAACATTCTCTTTGCCAGCCGGTTCCCGTCCATTCTCATCAATTGCCCGTAAAACTTTAGCCTTCTGTACGCACTGTGACCACAATAGTTTCGGTCTGCAAATACAGATCTACATTTTTCCTTTTTTCCATGTTCCGTCATCATCTTTCCGTGGTCCGAGAATTTTCTTCAGGATTCTCCTTTCCTTTAACTCAAGTTCATTCAGCTCCCCTTTTTTTTGTTCAGGGTTAGCCACTTGGAGGCATACAGACCCTCTGGCTTTACCACAGTACTGTAATGTCTGAGTTTTGCTTTGTATGATATCGCTCGTTTGTTATACCTGTTCTGAGTTAATCTATTGGCCAGGTCCAATTTTCTTGCTCTTATCACTTCATGTGGTGAAAAAAGAAAAGATCAAACACACTCAGTGACTATTGCAAAGACAATAGTGGAGAAACATCATGTCATGTTTTGGTATGTAGCATTATGTTTATTTTACAATATTGTGTAACTAATGGCTTTTCAGCTGCAATAAAATGTATAATTATCGCAAGGCAACAAAAACTTCCCACACTATTGACAGTCGCGTCAACCAGTCAAATTGACACAAATTCATCATCATCATCGACTTTAACTCGAATCCGAGTATAACTCTTCTTCCTTCAGTCCAGTTTGTGGATGTGTTTACGGTGACTAAAGAGTCCAATCCTGGCATGGAACAAGCGACCACACAAGTCACATAGTATTGCTGGAGGAGGACGTGGTTGGGCTGCTGGAAGTTTCCTAGCTTGACGCTTGGCCTCTTCATGTGAGCGTCGATCCATTTCAAATGTTTTTAGAGTATCCGAGATGGTACGGCGCCAAGTTGAGCGGTCTTCAGCCAGCATGTCCCAGGTTTGTGAATCAAGACCTGTCAAGTCCAGGGTCTGCTTAAATTGGTCCTTGTAGCGCCTCTTAGGACCACCATGAGGTCTGGTGCCATAGCATAGCTCACCATATAGCATTTGACGAGGTAATCTCACATCATCCATCCGATGGACATGACCAATCCATCTAAATTGGTGACCTATTATGGATGATTCTATGCTGTCGATTTGAGCCTTTTCAAGAACAGCAATGTTGGTAATGCGGTCTTCCCATTTAATCGTCAGGATTGATCGAAGTTTTTGTAGGTGGAAGCACTTAAGCTCACAGAAATGGTACTGCCCAGGTACGAGAAGATCCTCCCAGAGTCACACAAATTAGCAGGCACAATTCAATGGTAAATAGGGCTATCACTACACCGATGTCTATCTAGAACTTCAATAAAGAAACTGAAACGATAAAACAAGTGGGCATAGTGAACAAATTCACTCCCAACACAGTGAACCGACCAACGAAAGAAAATAGCGGATAATTCACCAACCCTTAAAGAAAGTAACGATGTGAGGTTCAACTTCATAAATGAAAACGTGTACAAAATAACGAATATATTCAAGAAACAAGGACTCAATATAGCACTCTATAACAGCAACCTAACAAAGAAAAAAACACATTCGTTCACATGTTCACATGCCAAGAAGAAGCATGTAAGGTCAACTAACGATGTAGGGCAAACTGGAAGATAGTTCGAAACACTATATAAGGAACAAAAAATGCAATCAAACACAACACTCAGCTATTTGTGATCACATGTCAGACAACAACCATCGTATCACCAGCATACAAACTGACCTAAAGGTTTTACACCACGAAACAAAAGGGCAGAGCTCTTGACATTAAATAGTTCACAGAAATATAACTAGTCAAGAAAGATAATCACTCGAATCTAAACGAACACATGTTTATAGAAGGATCTCCACTATTCGTGCTGCTAAATAAAGTGAGTCCACAATTATAATGATTAGTTGAAGATATGAATATACTGTACATTGGAAGGAATTTACAGAAACATGTTATTAGAGGAGGGTGCACCCTCTGCTTATTCTTAACAAATCAAGGTCTCAAGTAGGCAGTTCTGTAGAGTCCTCTCTAACCCTTAAGACCGGTTGCAAGCATGCATGGACCTTTGTTTAAGCTGTGGCTGGTGAATTAAATGGCCTACAATGGTAATGAAAAAGTTCCAGAATAGATAACTTACACCAATTTGTCAAGTAATTCCAGCCTCAGATATTTTCCACATTCTAAGTTGAATTAGAGGTATTTACAACTTTCGCCAATTGGTAGAGTGGAAGGAGGCTTGACACATGTTACGACGAACACAGATATGCAATAAAACTCGGCAGACACACAGTGGTTTGCAAACACAGGTACAAAAATCATAAATTTACCAACTTAGGGAAATATATAGCCTAAGAATTTTATACGAGAGTTGTGGTAATAGACCCATTTTCGTCACATGTGACAACTCTTCAAATAAACCTATCATCCATGGGTTTACCGATAAGATATCCTTTCTACGTTGAGGTTGTTTAGGGGTCAATTAATGGGGTACAGATCTACAGCATCTGTTTGATTTTCCTCAAAATCTTCCTTCCCTTGGTTTCCAAATTCTCCGTCATCGCGTTCTTGTTTATGGCGAGACATTCCGCTGCATATAAAGCTTCTGACCGAATGGCAGTGCAGTAATGTTTGATTTTTGCATTCAAGGATACAGATCTTTTGTTATACTGTAGACATGTTTTTGTTAGATGTTAGGCCATTTCAATTTTATTCATACTTGACGTAAATGATTCCTTTTTGGACATGTTTGGTTCTATCCATTGACCAAGATACTTAATTTTCTCAACCTGATTGATTATTCCATGATTATTATTATCTGATTGATTATACCATGATTATTATTATCTTTATTTCCTCGCGGATATGGTAAATCTCTACATACAGTACAAGATACGGACATTAAAATCAAGTGCCTTACTGGGATAAAAAATAATCAGGCTATGTGACTTGCATCGAGCAACACTGCCTTCTGCATACTGGCGATCAGATGTCTCACTCCTCCAGACCCGTTACCAGAGCCTTTGGAAATATACCCGTTGCTGACATCACCAGTGGTAACATTTTCACAGAGCACACTCGCCACATCTTCCTGATTTCTTCTGCCAACGGTGCATACTTGTTGATTTTTTGTGCCTGAGTGGTCTTGAGGTCTTGGTTTAATGATACCGTGATGTTATAAGATAGGTCTAAAGCTTTTGATGTGTTTGTGGTGTTTGAAGCCATATTTTCAGTGTTGCCTTAGTAAACAAGAGTTTAGTGCTTTTCAGTCGGTCAACACGAATGTACCCAAAAGAGATGGGTTATGCCCTAATCCTGAAATAAATTACATGAGATTAATAAAACACTAGGATGACCAGTTTCGATCGTCAAGCGATCATCATCAGATCCATTACACTTAGGCTACAAAATCTATGTTTGAAATACAGGTGAAAATATTTACAATATGTACAATTATTTAGTTGCAGTATTGGTACTGCAACTGTCAGTGTATGCTAAATGCAGTATATATGTTAGGTGAAATGCTAAATGGTGATAGCTATCCGGAGATTGTACTTTAGAGAGATTATATGGTTGTAAACTATGGTTAAACTATAAAATTTTAGGCTAACTACTTATCTGATTGTTTCCGTACTACAGCTACTCGCAGTTTTCGTGCTCACTGGAACTCACTGTGCGGTCGACTGCGGTGGTTATCTTAACGACTGGTTTTTTCCTGCCTTCTCCCGCCTGTCCCTACGTGCTGTGGGGAGTGATAGCGATGTGTTTATGAGAGGTGTTGCCAACCTAGATAAGATGTATGTTATTGAATGAGGTGGGTCTACAACTATTAAACACCGTGGATTAGCCCTCGCCACGCGTGGAGCATAACCCATTCGAACTAAGCGTTGACGGTCTTATGAGGACGTCCCGGCACCTTTAATACTGCCGCGAATATGGGCCTTGGTTTATTGCAGAAGAAAAGTACATCGTACACCTGATCCAGATAACATTTACCTATTAAAAACCCCCTAATTTCCCCCCTTTTTATCTAGCTTGGCTGTGTCGCTAAATTGTGTTTTGTTTCCGACAGGGTGTGTTTTTTAGTAGCGTGAAGAGGGGTGAGCTCTCCATGAACGAGTGTTCATTTAGATTGTTGGGATTGTTTCGTTCGGCTAGGTGTATCTCGATTGCTTCCTTTATGTCAAGAGCTCTGCCTTTCGATTCGTGATGGATTATTTTAAGGTCCGACTCTATGTTGGTAAAGCTGTGCCCTGCTTCACACATATGTTCGCACACGGCTGAATGTGTTCCGTATCTTATCGCATTCCTATGTTCATTATAACGTGTGTCTACTCGCCTTCCACTCTGCCCGATGTAATTAGCTTGACAATCGGTGTCTTGGCACGTTATAGAATATACCCCTGACCTTGAATACGGGTCACGTTTATTTAGATTACTATTTAGGAGGTGCCTAGCGGTTGTGTTTTTCGTCGTGAAAGCTATCTTTATGCCTTGTTTTTTGAATAGGTTAGTGATTTTATATGTATTCACATTTACATAGTTGAAACGCGCAAATTTTTTCTCATTACTGTCCGGTTTGGGAATCGTTTTATCTTTATTTTTATGTTTGGCTATAATTTGATTTATTTTGCTTGGCGAGAAGTTGTTTTCCTTTGCTATTTGCATAATAGTTCTTATTTCCTTATTATAGTTGTCTTTTGACATGGGTATGTTTAAAGCCCTGTGCACCATTGAATTGAAACCCGCTAGTTTGTGCGTACTGGGGTGATTAGACTGATTGTCGATTGCATGCGAGGTTTGTGTTGCTTTCCGGAATATGGAATATGAAAGGTCGTTGTCTTTACGTTCAATAGTTATATCGAGATAATTTATTTTCCGGTCTATTTCGGATTCCTTAGTGAATTTGATAGAGTGGTGAAGGCTATTAATGGATTGGAGAATTGTTTCTTCGCTTGTTAGTTCAGTATCGTACATGCAAATTACATCATCTACGTATCTTTTCCATATTACTCTTCCCTTTGTTGAAGTCTTATCTAAGAACGCATTTTCTAGTGCATTGATGAGGATATCAGCGATTAACCCACTTAGTGGCGATCCCATTGCTAGGCCTTCTCTCTGTGTGTATATTTTATTGTCGAATTGAAACACGTTTTGGGTGAGAACGACCCTCAGTAATCTCACAATCTCTTCAATTTCTTTTACCGAATTGTTGGATTTTAAGTTGTTTTCGATAGTGTTGATTGCTTCAATAATCGGAATATTGGTGTACATGTTAGTTACGTCGAAGGATACTAGCCTGAAGCTAGGTTTCATTTGTAGGGTGTTCAATGCTGTTACTAGTTCTGTTGTGTTCTTTACAGAGTTGTTCTTGTCGTTGGAAAGACGGCATTTTAAGATTTTTAGTAACTGTTTGCTGATTTTGTAATTAGGGACATTCCTACAATTGACTATTGGTCTCATTGGGCATTCCTTTTTGTGTATTTTTGGTTGTCCCCTCAATGACGGTATTTTCGGGTTCATGTTTATTAGTTTTGATTTTTCGGCTTTGGTCAGTATGTATTCTGTTTCTTTTAGCGCACTTTTTATTTGTTTTTGGAATTTGTTGGTGGGGTCTTTTGTTAATTCCTTGATTTCGTTGTTGTTTAGAAATTCGACTGTTTTTTCAATGTATTCTGTTTTGTTCAAAATTACTGTAGTGTTTCCCTTATCTGCTTTTGTGATGATTAAGTCATGTTCTTTTATTTTTATTTCAACGACTTTATTTCTTTGAGTTGTTTGTTGTTTTGAATGTTATTGCTATCGCCCTCTCGTTTGATGATTTTTTTGGCTTCGTTGGTGGCGAGGTTTTTGGTTAATTCCCTGTCTTCTGCTGGGAGCTTGTGACTGGCTATCTCAATATCTGTGATTAACTGTTGTATATTGAGGTTCGTGTGTGCGTCTGTGCTCTTGTATTTCAAACCTTTGTCTAACACATTCATTTCACCTTGAGAAAAGGTTACGTTCGTTCTGTTGTTTACTCTGCTGTGGAAATTGAATTCATTGTTATTCGTGTGTTGTTCGTTAGATTGATGGTTCTGCGTTTCTCCTAGTTTTCTTAATTTATTTTCTAGCGTTTCATGCTTCCTCGTTGCTCTGATTTTGATGGTGTCATGTAGGTGCTCGGTGAAGCTGTCCCATTGGGCTGCGTGCCAGAAATTACTTAGTTGCAATTGAATGTCGTATAATTGTTGGTTAATTTTTTGCTTTCTTATGTATGCAAATCTTAATTCGTTTTTTATCCAAAGCGCTTTGGCTTGTTTGGTTGAAATGATCGAGGCTGGTGTGTTCGGTACGGTTTTAATTGGTACGTATTTAGGGGTGAGGTTTAGTTCTATACATTTTTTGTTGAACCAAATTGACTTGTCTAAATTCATGAGTTTAAGCCTGAGTGATTTGAATTTCTTGGCTTCACGATTTGCCTGACTAGCCGTGAATATTGTGGTGTTTGAAGCCATATTTTCAGTGTTGCCTTAGTAAACATGAGTTTTGTGCTTTTCAGTCGGTCAACACGAATGTACCCAAAAGAGATGGGTTATGCCCTAATCCTGAAATAAATTACATGAGATTAATAAAACACTAGGATGACCAGTTTCGATCGTCAAGCGATCATCATCAGATCCATTACACTTAGGCTACAAAATCTATGTTTGAAATACAGGTGAAAATATTTACAATATGTACAATTATTTAGTTGCAGTATTGGTACTGCAACTGTCAGTGTATGCTAAATGCAGTATATATGTTAGGTGAAATGCTAAATGGTGATAGCTATCCGGAGATTGTACTTTAGAGAGATTATATGGTTGTAAACTATGGTTAAACTATAAAATTTTAGGCTAACTACTTATCTGATTGTCTTCCGTACTACAGCTACTCGCAGTTTTCGTGCTCACTGGAACTCACTGTGCGGTCGACTGCGGTGGTTATCTTAACGACTGGTTTTTCCCTGCCTTCTCCCGCCTGTCCCTACGTGCTGTGGGGAGTGATAGCGATGTGTTTATGTGAGGTGTTGCCAACCTAGATAAGATGTATTTTATTGAATGAGGTGGGTCTACAACTATTAAACACCGTGGATTAGCCCTCGCCAAGCGTGGAGCATAACCCATTCGAACTAAGCGTTGACGGTCTTATGAGGACGTCCCGGCACCTTTAATACTGCCGCAAATATGGGCCTTGGTTTATTGCAGAAGAAAAGTACATCGTACACCTGATCCAGATAACATTTACCTATAAAAAACCTAATTTCCCCTCTTTTGTTATCTAGCTTGGCTGTGTCGCTAAATTGTGTTTTGTTTCCGACAGGGTGTGTTTTTTAGTAGCGTGAAGAGGGGTGAGCTCTCCATGAACGAGTGTTCATTTAGATTGTTGGGATTGTTTCGTTCGGCTAGGTGTATCTCGATTGCTTCCTTTATGTCAAGAGCTGAAGCCTCCATGGCTTAGGCGGCAGCACGCCGGCCTCTCACCGCTGGGTCCGTGCTTCAAATCCCGGTCACTCCATGTGAGATCTGTGCTGGACAAAACGGAGGCAGACAGGTTTTTCTCCGGGTACTCCGGTTTTCCCTGTCTAAATTTCCTTCCAGCAACACTCTCCACTATCATTTCATTTCACCTGTCATTCATTTAATCATTGCCCCAGAGGAGTGCGTCAGGCCTCGGCAGCCGGCACAGTTCATGTCCTCGCCGCTAGATCGGGGCTTCATTCATTCCATTCCTGACCCGGTCAGAGACTGGAAGCAGGCTGTGGATTTTCATTTTCATGTCAAGAGCTCTGCCTTTCGATTCGTGATGGATTATTTTAAGGTCCGACTCGTTGGTAAAGCTGTGCCCTGCTTCACACATATGTTCGCACACGGCTGAATGTGTTCCGTATCTTATCGCATTCCTATGTTCATTATAACATGTGTCTACTCGCCTTCCACTCTGCCCGATGTAATTAGCTTGACAATCGGTGTCTTGGCACGCTATAGAATATACCCCTGACCTTGAATACGGGTCACGTTTATTTAGATTACTATTTAGGAGGTGCCTAGCGGTTGTGTTTTTCGTCGTGAAAGCTATCTTTATGCCTTGTTTTTTGAATAGGTTAGTGATTTTATATGTATTCGCATTCACATAGTTGAAACGCGCAATTTTTTTCTCATTACTGTCCGGTTTGGGAATCGTTTTATCTTTATTTTTATGTTTGGCTATAATTTGATTTATTTTGCTTGGCGAGAAGCTGTTTTCATTTGCTATTTGCATAATAGTTCTTATTTCCTTATTATAGTTGTCTTTTGACATGGGTATGTTTAAAGCCCTGTGCACCATTGAATTGAAACCCGCTAGTTTGTGCGTACTGGGGTGATTAGACTGACTGTCGATTGCATGCGAGGTTTGTGTTGCTTTCCGGAATATGGAATATGAAAGGTCGTTGTCTTTACGTTCAATAGTTATATCGAGATAATTTATTTTCCGGTCTATTTCAGATTCCTTAGTGAATTTGATAGAGTGGTGAAGGCTATTAATGGATTGGAGAATTGTTTCTTCGCTTGTTAGTTCAGTATCGTACATGCAAATTACATGATCTACGTATCTTTTCCATATTACTATTCCCTTTGTTGAAGTCTTTTCTAAGAACGCATTTTCTAGTGCATTGATGAAGATGTCAGCGATTAACCCACTTAGTGGCGATCCCATTGCTAGGCCTTCTCTCTGTGTGTATATTTTATTGTCGAATTGAAACACGTTTTGGGTGAGAACGACCCTCAGTAATCTCACAATCTCTTCAATTTCTTTTACCGAATTGTTGGATTTTAAGTTGTTTTCGATAGTGTTGATTGCTTCAATACTCGGAATATTGGTGTACATGTTAGTTACGTCGAAGGATACTAGCCTGAAGCTAGGTTTCATTTGTAGGGTGTTCAATGCTGTTACTAGTTCTGTTGTGTTCTTTACAGAGTTGTTCTTGTCGTTGGAAAGACGGCATTTTAAGATTTTTAGTAACTGTTTGCTGATTTTGTAATTAGGGGCATTCCTACAATTGACTATTGGTCTCATTGGGCATTCCTTTTTGTGTATTTTTGGTTGTCCCCTCAATGACGGTATTTTCGGGTTCATGTTTATTAGTTTTGATTTTTCGGCTTTGGTCAGTATGTATTCTGTTTCTTTTAGCGCACTTTTTATTTGTTTTTGGAATTTGTTGGTGGGGTCTTTTGTTAATTCCTTGATTTCGTTGTTGTTTAGGAATTCGACTGTTTTTCAATGTATTCTGTAGCCTAAGTGTAATGGATCTGATGATGATCGCTTGACGATCGAAACTGGTCATCCTAGTGTTTTATTAATCTCATGTAATTTATTTCAGGATTAGGGCATAACCCATCTCTTTTGGGTACATTCGTGTTGACCGACGGAAAAGCACTAAACTCTCTTTTGATGTGATTTGTTAAGGTACACTATATCTGGTCGATTTGCCAAGATTTTATGGTCCGTTAGGATAGGTCTGTCCCAGTACAATTTGTACACCTCGTTCTTAAGTACTTTGGACAGCTGATGGGTGTAACACTCCGTGACCATTTCCAGAAGTCTTCCTGTTGTAGCAAGTTCTTGATGTAAGATCTAATTATTATTATTATGATTACTCGAAATTTGATGTTTTTCAGCCCGTCCACACAATTGTTCTCAGATGTGATGGGTTATTCCCTAATCCTAAAAGAAATGCATGTGATTGGTGTACAAAACCCATCTCAAGAACACGACAGCTAAAATCAAAACCCGGAACAACATACTTCAGAAGTTAACTGGGACCACCTGGGGTGCTAATGCAATAGTATTCAGATCCACAGCTCTGGCTCTCTCGTACTCGGCTGAGGAATACTATTGTTCTACCGGCCTTAACAGTGCTCACACACAGCTCAATCAAACAATGCGCCTCATCACAGGATGCATTCGTTCTGCTAATACTCAATGGTCACCGGTTCTAAGTAACATTCCCCCACCAAATTTAAGAAGATATCAATCGTTTCTGAACACCTACAAATGAATCAACACGGATCTACTATTACCAATACACGCAGAACTTCCAGTTATATCAGCTCATCAATTAAAGTCCAGTCACCCGTCGTGACGAACAGCAGATAGCTTGTTGACCAACAACGTTTATATCAAAGTTGCCTGGATTAATTAATGGGGGTAACAAACGTCCCTGGCACACCATGGATTAATTATGAAACCCTGGGAAAGACCTACAGGGATTCACTTATCTAGGCGTCACTGGTGCTCGTTGAACCGGATTTAAACTGGCCAGGGCAGGAGTGGAGGTATACTATATCAATGGGGTTGGAAGTCCTCTCCAAGTTGCGACTGTGGAGAAATCACATAACGCTCAGAGCCTTCAGTGGTACACTGGAAGATCTACACAGACTGTCTCAAGAGGCTGTTGACTGGCTTCTACATTTGGATCTGCAGCTGTAAATTAATTATTTCAGAACACGAACTTGAGATTATGTGTTAATGTATATATTCTCACAAACCTGCCTGGAAAACATCTTAAGAACTAACAAACAGCAATTTCAAAGCCAATAATGGCTGACAGACTGAGTGGACAAGAGCTCCTCCTCGAGGCATCGTACAAGTTGTAAAGCCACTTGCCGAGACTTACCTGGAGTATACTGAATCGTATTGGATGTGGTGTGGGAAGAAGTGCTTAGTACTACAAACTTGGGGTTAGAGAGATTCGCCATACCGTGACTGTGATGTCATTCCGCAGACATTGGAACACATAGTGTATGGTTGTCCCTGCCGAGCGTCAGGAGAATTTAAATTGTGCTACTCCAGAAGCAGTGAATTGGTTAAATAGTCTGGATGTTGATTTATGATATTTTCAACTTTAATAGTTATATGTCTTGTTGTCATATTGTTTGAATGTTTGTGACACTGTATTCATGTCTTTGGTGTCTTTATTGCGTAAGCATCATACGATAAATAAATAAATAAATAAATAAATAAATAAATAAATAAAAAGTAGTTCCGTGAAGAACTAAATAGCCTATTTTCATATATCCTATTTATGTTAATTGCCACTATCAACATACAACATTTCAGTATGATTGCTGTAATAGATTCGTAGATATTGAGAACCGACTAAATATTTCGGATGGTCGCCATGTTGGATTTTATATGTAGGTCCTAGAGTTATGTAATGTTACATGAAGATTATTGTGTACGTGTAGCATTCAAACTTCAATCGCATGATTAGGACACAAGAAGTAAAAACGAGATTTTAACACTTCGCACAGCTGCCATCTTTTGGTTATGGAAACAATTGAAATAAATTAGATGCCAGAGGATTAACCTTGGTATAAGGATTTCCTGTACCAAGTTTCACTGCACTCGGATGGTTAAATTGAGAGAAACGTCCATGTGAATAATTATACTTCGCGTCGCCACCATGTTGGATTTGTGATCACCAGGTTTTTGAAAGTTCTATAGGTGAACTTAAGTTCATAGCCCCTATGAACATTAAAAAATTCAGTTTGATTGCTATAATAGATTCGTAGATATTCAGAGCCGTCTAAATATTTCGGATGGTCGCCATGTTGGATTGTTAAATGTATAGGTCATAGAGTCATATACCATTAAAGGAAAATTATTACCTAGGTTCATTATTCAATCTTTCACTTCGATCGCATGATTACGACACAAGAAATAAAAACTTAATTTTAAAATTCGCACAGCCGCCATCTTGAGGTTATGTAAACAATTGAACTAAATTAGATATCAGTGCATTACAATGTGTTTAAAGATTTCCTGTACCAGATTTCATTGCGTTTGGAACATTAAATCGCGAGAAAGGTCTATTTAAAATTTTCTAATTCGCTTGGCCGCCATGTTCGTTTTGAGTTAACCGGTTACTGAAAGTCTTATAGATGAACTTCCAGTAGTGCCGTTTATCTCCATACAAAATTTCAGGGTGATACCGCTAATAGTTTGAGAGATATAGAATGCCGGTGAAATATTTCGCACATGCGCCATCTTGTGGTTATGTAAACAATTCCACGAAATTAGAAGTCGGTGCATTACAATGTGTATAAACATATACTGTACCAAGTTTTATTGCGTTTGGTTGGTTAAACCGCGAGAAACGTCTATTTAAAAGTAGCAAATTCGCGTGGCCGCCATGTTGGTTTTGTAGTTACCAGTTTTCCAAAAGTTACATAGTTGAACTTCTAGTTGTTCACTTTATCACCGAAAAAATTCCAGGGTGATATCGGGAATAATTTCGGAGATATAGAATGACAGCCGCCATGTTGGATTGGTGAGACGTAACAAAATTTGAAGGGCACGGTCGGGGCCGTCCGGAATAGTGCCATGAACTTACTGAGTTTCATTGAAATCGCTCCAGCCGTTTAGAGTTATTAGGGGGACACACACACCTCACACACACACACACACACACACACGCACACACACACGGACAAAAGGTGATCTCATAAGCCTTTTTTTTTTTCAAAATTGTAAATAGGCTAATAAATAAATGAATAAATACACTTGGATACTCGTTTAATTTTTTTCAGGATTAGGAAATAACCCATCACTATTTGGTAGAGTCGTGTTGACCGATTGAAAAACACCAAATTTTGATTGCTAAGGCAACACTGAAAATGGCTTCAAACACCATAAATATGATTACTATTATTAGGAACTAGCTGAAGTACCCATGCTTCGCTACGCGTCATAAATAAATTAAAATGTGAAAGTGACAGTAAAAACAGGGGATAGGCGAGGTGCTGCACAGAGGGAGATTAAGGATGGAACATTTTGTCCAACTACACCGCTCGGCGTTGACCGTGTTTTATAGCACAAATTTAGGTTTTACTCGCTAACCGTTGGAGATACCTTTCGGATAGGAAATGTAATTTTAAACCACGCATATGCCATCAAAAGTTTGGTATTTCTTAGCGTTCACTTTTTATTTGAAATGGAAATATGAAAAATTGAAACCAAAGGGTATAGTGACGTCACTAAAATGGTCGCCATCTTAAAATAGTGCAAAGTATTGAAATCAAAAGTAGTCTATATGTTAACCAGGTAAATCAACTACTTCCATGTAAAATTCATGTAAGTCGGACCAGTGGTTCTTGCGGGATTGAGTAATACACAGTCACACACCATCTCATTTTTAGCCTCGCTTCGCTCGCGTCATAGTCGTGTCATATTGTTATTCAAAGGCATGCAGGTTTAACCCCCTTAACACACCTTTAGAACCAGAATATCCAAAAATCCCTCCTTAGTAGACTTTTTCGACACACAACAAACATATCCCCTTCTTCTAACTTTAATAGTTTTGATTGGTCGAAGAGAGTGAACATCCAAAAATCCTTCCTTAGTGGACGTTCTCCTTCCAGAATTTCACCCCTCCCCATTGGATTTATGAAAAAAAAAAACGGTCGAACACCTACTTATTTTAATTATTTATTCATTTATTTATTTATTTATTTTTAAGCTGATTGAAACTCGGAGAAAATCAAACTCCTCGCCTATGTCGTTTAAGAGATACACGCTCCGTTAGGACTCTTTCAACCCCCACTTTTCATCCCTTTCACCTCATAATATACACCACATCGAAAAACCATTAGACATATGTCAGTTTATTTTTAATGATTAGTATATATGCCAAGTATCACATCCCCAAATGAAACCACTCATGAGATATTGTTATTCAATGAAATGCACGTTTACCCCCTTAACACCTCTTTAGAACCTGAATATCCAAAACTCTTTCCTTAGTGGACGTTTTCCTCATACAAAGAACTTATCCCCAAAATTTCATGTTTCTAACTTCAATAATTTTGGCTGGGCGATGATGAGTGAGTGAGTCAGTCAGGATATTTTCTTTCATTTATTTTTGAGAATTTCACCCCTCACCATGAACCCCTTAAATTGGATTTATGAAAAAAAAAACGGTCGAACACCTATTTACTTATTTAAAGTTGTTTCCCCCCTGAGTTTGATGAGTGAGTAAGTGATTCAATCAGTTAGGACACTTTCTTTCCTGCTTTTCCCCCCGAATTTCACTCCTCCCCATGGGCCCCTTAAATTGGATTTATGAAGAAATGGTCGAACACCTATTTACTTATTTTTAAGCTGCGTTTTCCGCTGAATTTCAAACTTATCGCCTATGTTGAATAAGAGATACAGTACACGCTCCGTTAAGAATCCTTCAACCCCCAATTTTCTCCCCTTTCACCTCATAATATACACCATATCGATAAACCCTTTGACATATGTCTGCTTATTTTGAATACTTAGTTTATATGCCGAATATCACATCCCCAAATGAAACAACTCGTGAGATATTGTTATTCAATGAAATGCAAGTTTAACCCCCTTAACACCCCTTCAGAACATGAATATCCAAAAATCCATCCTTAGAGGACTTTTTCGACATACAACGAACATATCCCCAAAATTTCAAGTTTCTAACTGCAATAGGTTTGCTGGGGGATGATGAGTGAATATCCAAAAATCCTTCCTTAGTGGACTTCTTTCCCCAGAATTTCATCTCTCCCCATGAAGCCCTTAAATTGGATTTATGAAGAAACGATCGAACACCTATTTACTACTTTTTCAATCTGATTTTTCTCCCTGAGATTCTTACTTTTTGCCTCTGTCTTTTAAGAGATACTTGCTCCGTTAAGAATCCTTCAACACTCACTTTCCACACATACACCTCATAATATACACCACACCGAAAAACCCTCAGACATGTGTGTTCTTATTCTTAATGATGAGTTTATATGCCTTGTATCCCATCCCAAACGAAACCAATCGGTAGATATTGTTATTCAATTAAATGCAAGTCTACCCCCTTAACACCCCTTTAGAACCTGAATATCCAAAATTCCTTCCTTAGTGGACGTTTTCGACATACAACGAACATAGCCCCTTAATGTCATATTTCTAACTTCAATAATTTTGGCTGGGGGATGATGAGTGAGTGAGTAAGTCAGGACATTTTCTTTCAATTATTTTTCAGAATTTCACCCCTCTCATGAACACCTTAAATTGGATTTATGAAAAAAAAACGGTCGAACACCTATTTACTTATTTTTGAGCTGTTCTTCCCCCCTGAGTTTGATGAGTGAGTTAGGACACTTTCTTTCCTGTTTATTCCCCCAGAATTTCACCCCTCTCCAAGGGCCCCTTAAATTGGATTTATGAAAAAACGGTCGAACACCTATTTACTTATATTCTAAGCTGTCTTTTCCCGACGAATTTCAAACTTCTCGCCTATGTCGTTTAAGAGATACACGCTCTGTTAAGAATCCCTCAACCTCCAATTTTCACCCCTTTCACCTCATAATATACACCACATCGATAAACCTTTAGACATTTGTCTGATCATTTTAATGATTAGTTATATACCGAATATCACATCCCCAAAGAAACAACTCATGAGATATCGTTATTCAATGAAATGCACGTTTACCCCCTTAACACCTCTTTAAAACCCGAATAACAAAAATCATTCATTAGTTGACGTTTTCGACATACAGCGAACATATTCCCAAAATTTCATGTTTCTAACTTTAATAGTTTTCGCTGGGCGTGATGAGTGAGTGAGTCAGACAGGACATTTTCTTTCAATTATTTTTACCAGAATCTCACCCATCCCCATGGGCCCCTTAAATTGGATTGATGAAAAAACGCTTGAACACCTATTAACTTATTTTTAAGCTGTCTTTTTCCCCTGAGTTTGATGAGTGAGTGAGATAGTCAGTCAGTTAGGACACTTTCTCTCCTTTCCCTCCCCCCAGAATTTCACCCCGCCCCATTGGCTCCTTAAATTAATTTATGAAAAAACGGTGGAACACCGATTTACTTATTTTTTAAGCTGATTTTTTTTCGCTGAGTTTCAAATTTCTCGCCTATGTCGTTTAAGAGATAGGCCTACACGCTTCGTTAGGAATCCTTCAACCCCCAATTTTCACCCCTTTCACCTCATAGTAATACACAACATCGGAAAACCCTTAGACACATGTCTGCTTATTAGCCTATTTTCAATTTTGAAAAAATAGGCTTATGAGATCACCTTTTGTCCGTGTGTGTGTGCGTGTGTGTGTGTGTGTGCGATTCGTGTGTGTGTCCCCCCCTAATAAAATCTAAACGGCTGGAGCGATTTTAATGTAACTCGGTAAGTTCATAGCACTATATCCGGCGACCCCGACCGTGCCCTTCAAATTTTGTTACAACTCACCAATCCAACATGGCGGCTGTACGAAATATTTCACCAGCATTCAATAGCTCCGAAACCATTACCGATATTACCCTGACATTTTCTGTGGTGATAAAGGGAACTACTATAAGTACACTTATGTGACCTTTGAGAACCTGGTAACTACAAAACCAACATGGCGGCCAAGCGAATTTGCGAATTTAAATAGACGTTTCTCGTAATTTAACCAACCAAACGTAATGAAACTTGCTACAGTATATGTTTATATACATTGTAATGCACCGACATCTAACTTCGTTCAATTGTTTACATAACCACGAGATGGCGGATGTGCGAAATATTTCACTGACATTCTATATCTCTGTAACTATTAGCGGTATCTCCCTGAAATTTTGTACGGATATAAAGGGCACTACTGGAAGTCCATCTATAAGACTTTCAAAAACCGGTTAACTACAAAACGAACATGGCGGCCAAGCGAATTTGAAAATTTTAAGTAGACCATTCTCACGATTTAATGTTCCAAAAGCACTGAAATCTGGTACAGGAAATATTTATACACATTATAATACACTGGTATCTAATTTAGTTCAATTGTTTACATAACCTCAAGATGGCGGCTGTGCGAATTTTAAAATTAAGTTTTTATTTCTTGTGATGTAGTCATGCGATCGAAGTGAAAGTTTGAATAATGAACCTACGCCATAATTTTCCTTTAATGTTACATGCCTCTATGGCCAATACATTTAACAATCCAACATGGCGACCATCCGATATATTTAGTCGGCTCTGAATATCTACGAATCTATTATAGCAATCAAACTGAAATTTTTAATGTTCATAGGGGCTATGAACTTAAGTTCACCTATAGTAATTTAAATAACAAGGTGATCACAAATCCAACATGGCGGCGACGCGAATTATAAATATTCACATGGACGTTTCTCGCAATTTAACCATCCGAGTGCAGTGAAACATGGTACAGTAAATCCTTATACGAATGGTAATCAACTGGTATCTAATTTATTTCAATTGTTTCCATAACCTCAAGATGGCAGCTGTGCGAAATTTTAAAATCTCCTTGTTACTTCTTGCGTCCTAATTATGCGATTAAAGTTTGAATACTACACGTACACAATAATCTGCATGTAACAGTACATAACTCGAGGACCTAGATGTATAAAATCCAACATGGCGACCATCCGAAATATTTAGTCGGTTCTCAATATCTACGAATTTATTACAGCAATCAAACAGAAATTGTGTATGTTGATAGTGGCAATTAACATAAGTAGGATATATGAAAATAGGCTGTATAGTTCTTCACGGAACTACTTGTTTTTAATGATTAGTTTATATGCCGAGTATCACATCCACACATGAAACCACTCGTGAGATATTGTTATTCAATGAAATGATGCTTCTGGAATGCTGACGTTCAGTTCAGTAACGGAAATTCAGATTCCGACTACCTATGCAGGGGCACCACGAGCAGGAATCAGCTTCATCGGTAAGTTCTCCATTGCAACTCCTGCCCTCTCATTTGCACTATGCAGGATGTAGTTCAGGCCACACCAAATGGACGAGATCTTGCCAAATTTTGGTGCGATGTAATTTAATTGTTATTTTGAAAGTACCTTTAGTGTGTTTTTTAGCCTATTTTCAATTTTGAAAAAATAGGCTTATGAGATCACCTTTTGTCCGTGTGTGCGTGTGTGTGTGTGTGTGTGTGTGTGTGTGTGTGTGTGCGTGTGTGTGATTCGTGTGTGTGTCCCCCCCTAATAAAATCGAAACGGCTGGAGCGATTTCAATGAAACTCGGGAAGTTCATAGCACTATTCCCGGCGACCTCGACCGTGCCCTTCAAATTTTGTTACGTCTCTCCAATCCAACATGGCGGCTGTGCGAAATATTTCACTAGCATTCAATATCTCCGAAACTATTACCGATATCGCCCTGAAATTGTGTACGGTGATAAAGGGCACTACTAGAAGTTCACCTATGAGACTTTCAACAACCTGGTGACTACAAAACCAACATGGCGGCCAAGCGAAGTTGAGATATTTAAATAGACTTTTCTCGCGATTTAACTATCTAAATGTAATGAAACTTGGTACAGCAAATGTTTATACACATTGTAATGCACTGGAGTCTAATTTAGTTCAATTGTTTACATAACCTCAAAATGGCGGCTGTGCGAAATATTTCACAGACATTCTATATCTCCGAAACTATTACAGACATCACCCTGCAATTTTGTACGGTGATAAAGGGTACTGATACTGGTATACCTATGTATATTTCATGCACATTGTGCGCACTTATCCTTAATAATAAACCTGTAAAGTACGAAACGAACATGGCGACCAAGCGAATTTAAAATATTTTAATAGACTTTTCTCGTGATTTAACTCTCTGAGCGCAGTGAAATGTGGTACAGTAATTGATTTTGCAGATTGTAATGCACTGCCATCTAATATAATTCAATTGCTTACATAACCTCAATATGGCGGCTGTGCGAAATTTTAAAATTAAGTTTTAATTTCTTGTGTCGTAATCATGCGATCGAAGTGAAAGTTTGAATAATGAACCTAGGCAATAATTGTCCTTGAATGGTACATAACTCTATGGCCTATACACATAACACTCCTAAATGGTGAGCTCCCGAAATATTTAGACGGTTCTCAATATCTATGAATCTTTTACAGCAACCAAACTGAATTTTTTAATGTTCATAGATACTATGAACATATGTTCACCTATAGGACTTTCAGGAACCTGGTGAGCACAAATCCAACATGGCGGCGACGCGAAGTATAAATATTTAAATGGACGTTTCTTGCGAATTAACTATCCGAGTGCCGTGAAACGTTGCACGTTAAATGCTTATACAAATGTTGATCCACTGGCATCTAATTTATTTCAATGGTTTGCATTATCACAAGATGGCTGCTGTGCGTAATTTTAAAATCTCGTTTTTACTTCTTGCTGTCTAATCATGCGATTGAAGTTTGAATACCACACGTACACAATAATCTTAATGTAATAGTACAAAAATAAAAATCCAACCTGGCGACCATCTGAAATATTTAGACGGTTCTCAATATCTACGAATCTGTTACAGCAATTAAACTGAAATTTTGAATGTTGATTGTGGCAGTTAACATAAGTAGGATATATGAAAATAGGCTGTATAGTTCTTCACGGAACTACTTGTTATTTTACATGATGTATTGCTTCTGATACGAATAAATAAATAAATTCAATGAAATGCAGGTTTAACCCCCTTAAGACCCCTTTAGAACCTGAATATTCAAAAATCCTCCCTTAGTGTATAGTTTTGACATACAACGAACATATCCCGAAAATGGCATGTTTCCAACTTCAATATTTTTAGCCTATTTTCAATTTTGAAAAAAATAGGCTTATGAGATCACCTTTTGTCCGTGTGTGTGTGCGTGTGTGTGTGATTCGTGTGTGTGTCCCCCCCTAATAAAATCTAAACGGCTGGAGCGATTTCAATGAAAATCGGTAAGTTCATAGCACTATTCCCTGCGACCCCGACCGTGCCCTTCAAATTTTGTTACGACTCACCAATCCAACATGGCAGCTGTGCGACATATTTCACCAGCATTCAATATCTCCGAAACTATTACCGATATTACTCTGACATTTTGTATGGTGATAAAGGGAACAACTATAAGTTCACTTATGTGACCTTTGAAAATCTGGTAACTACAGAACGAACATGGCGGCCAAGCGAAGTTGCGACTTTTAAATAGACGTTTCTCGCGATTTAACCGACCAAACGCAATGAAACTTGGTACAGTATATGTTTATATACATTGTAATGCACCGACATCTAACTTCGTTCAATAGTTTACATAACCACAAGATGGCGGATGTGCGAAATATTTCACCGGCATTCCATATCTGTGAAACTATTAGCGGTATCTCCCTGAAATCTTTTACGGAGATAAAGGGCACTACGGAAGTCCATCTATAAGACTTTCAGAAACCGGTTAACTACAAAACGAACATGGCAGCCAAGCGAATTTGAAAATTTTAAATAGAACTTTCTCGCGATTTAATGTTCCAAACGCACTGAAATCTGGTACAGGAAATATTTATACACATTGTAATGCACTGGTATCTAATTTAGTTCAATTATTTACATAACCTCAAGATGGCGGATGTGCGAATTTTAAAATTAAATTTTTATTTCTTGTGATGTAGTCATGCGATCGAATTGAAAGTTTGAATATTGAACCTACGCAATAATTTTCCTTTAATGGTACATGACTCTATGGCCTATACATTTAACAATTCAACATGGCGACCATCCAAAATATTTAGTCGGCTCTGAATATCTACGAATCTATTATAGCAATCAAACTGAATTTCTTAATGTTCATAGGGGCTATGAACTTAAGTTCACCTATAGGACTTTAAATAACTTGGTGTTCACAAATCTAACATGGAGGCGACGCGAAATATAAAAATTCACATGGACGTTTCTCGCAATTTAACCATCCGAGTGTAGTGAAACTTGGAACAGTAAATCCTTATACGAATGGTGATCCACTGGTATCTAATTTATTTCAATTGTTTCCATAACCTCAAGATGGCAGCTGTGCGAAATTTTAAAATCTCCTTGTTACTTCTTGTGTCCTAATTATGCGATTGAAGTTTGAATACTACACGTACACAATAATCTGCATGTAACAGTACATAACTCTAGGACCTACATATATGAAATCCAACATGGCGACCATCCGAAATTTTTAGTCCGTTCTCAATATCTACGAATCTATTACAGCAATCAAACTGAAATTGTGTATGTTGCTAGAGGCAATTAACATAAGTAGGATATATGAAAATAGGCTGTATAGTTCTTCACGGAACTACTTGTTGGCTGGGCGATGATGGGTGAGTGAGTCAGGACATTTTCTTTCATTTTTTCCTTCAGAATTTCACCCCTCCCGATGAACCCCTTAAATTTGATTTATCAAAAAACTGTCGAACTCACAGTTTTTCCCCCTGAGTTTGAAGAGCGAGTGCGTCAATCGGTTAGGACACTTTCTTTCATGTTTTTTTTACCCAGAATTTCACCCCTCCCCATGGGCCCCTTAATTGGATTTATGAAAAAAACGGTCAAACACCTATTTACTTATTTTTTGCTGATTTTTTTCCGCTGAGTTTCAAACTCCTCGCCTATGTCGTTTAAGAGATACAGGTTCCGTTAAGAATCTTTCAACCCCCACTTTTCTCCCCTTACACCTCATAATATACACCACATCGAAAAACACTCAGACCCGTGTCTTCTTATTTTTAATGATGAGTTTATATGCCGAGTATCACATCCCCCAATGAAACCAATCGGGAGATATTGCTATTCAATGAAATGCAGGTCTACCCCCTTAACACCCCTTTAGAACCTGAATACCCAAAAATCCTTTCATAGTGGGCGTTTGCGGTCCTTGAGGAAGCTGCATACCAAATTGCATTCCAATCCGTTGGGTTGTTACTGAGATTTCGTGATGAATGTGTGAGTGAGTGTGTGAGTGGTATTTGACAAATATCTAGTAGATAGTGTCAAGTCTTTGTTATGCTATACTCGTTTGACAGTGCTTTGTGAGCAGTTGAGTAACTAACAGGATTTCAAGTAAAGATCCTCATTTTCTATACCGGTAGTGCAGAGCGCAAATGGCATCCAGTCGGCCGTGTCTCGACTTGAGCTATGTTGCCATGGAAACTATCTGCCTTGCCATTCCTTCATGAGTATATTTTATGATTTGATTAGCCTGTGCTTGAGTGCAAAAGGGCCGAAATCAGAAGAATGAGAAAGACTATCGAAAATCGGCCGTGTCTCGACTTGAGCTATGTTGCCATGGAAATTATCTGCCTTGCCATTCCTTCATGAGTATATTTTATGATTTGATTAGCCTGTGCTTGAGTGCAAAAGGGCCGAAATCAGAAGAATGAGAAAGACTATCGAAAATTCATGTAGCCAGCGGATCCTTCTGGGTTCTAAACTATGTTGTTGTTGTTTGAGTCTTCAGTCTTTTGACTGGTTTGATGCAGCTCTCCATTCCTCCCTGTCCTGAGCTAATCGTTTCATCTCTACATAGCTACCACACCCTACATCCGAGGCAATCTGTTTAACATATTCTAACCTTGGTCTACCCCTACAGTTCTTGTCCTCGACCCTTCTTCCATAACTAAGCTTGCTATTCCTGGGTTTCTTAGTATGTGTCCTACCAACCTATCTCTTCTCTTCATTAGCAGTCGCCAGAAACATCTCTCCTCTCCCACTCGCCTTAATACCTCTTCGTTTGTAACTCTATCTACCCATCTGATCTTCATCATTCTCCTGTAACACCACATTTCAAATGCCTCAATTCTCATCTTTTCTGCTGCACCAATAGTCCAAGTTTCACTTCCATAGAGCGCCACGCTCCAGACAAAGGCTTTCAAAAATGACTTCCTAATACCTAAATCTATATTCGATTTGAACAGATTCCTTTTTTGTAGAAAGGCTTTCCTTGCCTGAGCCAACCTACTTTTTATATCCTCTTTGCTTCGTCCATCACTGGTTATTCTGCTTCCTAAGTAACAGAAGTCTCCTACTTCATTCAGCTTTTCACCTGCCAATTTGATCTCCATAGAGGTTTCTGATTTATTTCGGTTGCATTCCAGTATTTTTGTTTTACATTTATTAATTTTCATCATGAAGTCCTTCCGTAAGACGGAATCCATACCATTCAAAAACTCATTCAAATCCTCAGGCTTGTCAGCCAAGATGACGATGTCATCAGCAAATCTCAGAGTTGAAATTATTTCTCCTTGAATCTTCACTCCCACTTTACCGACAGTAGTAGCTACGCGGGCTAAAGCGCTGCGTTAGGTCAAGGGGCCAAGCTCTCTGCTGACTCGGTAGATGCGTGGGTTCGAGCCCCACCGTCGGCTGTACTTGAAATGGTTTTCCGTGGTTTCCCATTTTCAACACCAGGCAAATGCTGGGACAGTACCTTCTGACAGGCCACGGCCGCTTCCTTCCACATCCTTGCCCAGTTTCATTCATCTTCATCCATTCCATCTCTCATCCCGACGCGCAGGTCGCCCACGGGCGTCGACTAGAAAGACCTGCACTCGGCCTCTCAGGAGGCTACACGACAAAAAAAAAAAAAAACTCCCACTTTAAATTTTTCTCCAATTTCCTTCATTGCTTGTTCAATGTAAAGATTGAAAAGTATGGGTGATAAGTTGCAGCCTTGCCTTACACCTTTCATAATACCAGCTTCTCTCTCATATCCTCCTAAACTATGTGTATGCAAAATTTGGTTGAGATTGGTGGAACGGTGTAGATTTGTATACGGAACCAACCCACCCACCCACCCACATACATACATACATACAGACTTTGACTTTTATATATAAGATGGTATAACTGCTAATGATAGTATGCAATCCCGAGTTAACTTGTTTGCTGACAGACAAGCTGTAGGTTGCGATGTCTGGCAAGGAGAACGTCACCTGATTTCTTACCGAACTGCTCTCCAAGAATGAGGTTTCATTCATGACGCAGGTCCACTGTCTCCTCGTCACATGTAATGATCCGTGAAGTATTTGGCAGTGCTATCTCACAACCTAGTGAAAGGGCACGTCACCTACGGGGTGTGAACCTACACCCCCAATCCACAATGCCGACATAGACCCAGTTGATCTGAGCTGAAGATAAGCGCTGTGTAAACACGAGTGTACTCAACAGGTTTACATAACCTGCTCAGCAATTGCAAAACGCAGTGAAAGTGCTTCCCATATAAACTACCAAAGAATGGAGTTTTAAAAGCCCAGTAATTGTAGCGTAAGGAGCGGCCAAGTTGAAGGCTGCCGGAATGTTATATAAAGCTTGACAAATAGTCGGCGAGAAATTATTGTGAATCAGGGAAATGTTTGACACACTTGGTGTGGGATTGTGACCGCACCTTAACAGTGTGTAAAAAAGGGACCAGGTGTACGTTGAAAGTACTTCATGTAAGCTATCTGAGTTTGGCACGATATCACCTCGTGGTGTAGTGACTAGCATTCTTGGCTGTCACTCTTGACTTCCGGGTTCGATTCCGACAAGAACTTTTTTTCTTGTCTGAAGGTTGGAACTTGAGGCAAACCTAAGGAAAAGTAGTTATTAATTCAATTAGGAGCTTTGCGACATCGTGGTAATTTAGCCCCGTGTGCTTGGGTGTATATATTCCGTGAAGAACTATACAGCCTACTTTTCATGCCAATGATTATTCTACAGTATATATATACGAGGGCGGATCGAGAAGTCTTTGCCCCTATCTTTTAAGCCAAAAAATACATACTGGTAAATTACAAACATAATAATAATGTTATTGGTTTTACGTCCCTTTTAACTACACTGGCTTTTAGAGACGCCGGGGTGCCGGAATTTTGCCCCGAAGGGGATCTTTAACGTGCCAGTAAATGTACTGACACGGCTCCCTCACATTTGCGCACCCTCAAATGCCAGCTGACTGCGCCAGGTTTCAAACCTGCAACCTTGGGCTCAGCAAGCGAGAACGTTACCCCTGAGCCACGCAGCCAGACAAAATTACAAACACACGCGATGTTCTACGAACCTTACACTATCTTTCCACATATTCTCTACATTTGTTCAGATGTTTGTCCCATCGCAGCTCTACATTTGAGATGCCCCTGTGGTAGAATTCACGCAGTTGACTGTGGAACCATCGTAGGACTGCTCTCTTGGTGTTATCGTATGGAATGTGGTTATAAAGTTGAGACATTACTTTGCTTGTATTGTATTACTGCACATGATATTACTACTTCTCCAAAGAATAAGTTAAAGATGAATAAAAGTGGAAACCAGATCTTATAATTAGGAAATCATATTTCATTACTACAGCATTACTGGTATTACTGCGGTGGCGTCTAGTAGTCTAGTTCTGAACGAGGCCTAGTAGTCGTTGACGGTGGTGTTTGGCGGCAAAAGAAGGAACTATTTGAAAAATTCAAAGTTGCAGTTCTTACTTGAATTAAACAAGAAGTTCCGTGAAGAACTATACAGCCTACTTTTCATGCCAATGATTATTCTACAGTATATGAACATATCTAGAATAATGACGAAATTATGTTGGTAATATCGAAATATCTAATTAGTTCAAAATATACCTGGTATAATGTAGCCTAATAGAGCACTACAGTTGGCAACCCTGGTGACAATATATTCTTAGTTCCATCTCTTAAGGTACAGAATACAAAATTTGGTTGAAGTCCAATGGACGTTACATGCAGTTAGACACTGGATCTATCAGCATGCGTAAAAGCATGTTGCCAACAATACCATGCGTGTGCTGGTCAGAAATAATCTGAATTATTATGATATCTTGTTGTGCCAATTTTGGATGAAATCCATTTGTTAGTATAGAAGTTGCATGTATTTTAAAATTGGACATATCAGCAGGCATAGAATCATGTTGGCAGCACTGCCTTGTATTAATTACTCCAAATTAATGTAGAACGTCAGGTGCTATACGTGTGCAAAGTATAGAGCTGTTGGCTTGCATACTTTCTGATATATTGATATTAGGGTAAAAAAAATAGAGAGAGCAATTATTAACAGTTGGCAGCCCTGGTGGCTCTTAAGAATACGCTCAGTCATATCTGTTTATGTACAGATATTACATACAAAATTTGGTTGAATTCCAATTGATAGTGTAGAAGTTATATGCATTTAAACATTGGACTTATCAGATGGCTTAAAATTATTTTGGCAACACTGTCATGGTTGGCCTCCTGGAAATTAAACTGAAATAGTATTATCTACATGTGTGCCAATTTTGGAATAGCTCCCATGCATACCTTGCAAGATATCCAACATGGAGCTCAAATTTCTAGTGCGTTTTTTTAGCAGTTGGTAGCACTGACATCATTTTCAAATATGGACGTGAGCTATTCCGGTGCACATCTTTACTCATACTAAATTTGGTTTTGATTTCTGCAGCCGTTTAGGAGTTGATAGGGGGGGGGGGCACACACACAGCCAGACAGAGAGACAGAAGGACAGACAGACCGAAGGACAGACAGACAGACAGACACACATTTTCCCGGATCGATCTCATAAGTCTACTTTTTCCTCATTTTTGCAAAATGTGAAAAGTAGGCTAAAAACCGATACACACACTAATACAGTCATCACAATTAACACCGGTTATCAGACAGATTCTACACACACCGAAAGTACACGGGGCTACATGACCGCGTTGTCGCAGTCCCTAAACTAAGGAACCAATCAACCAACCTCTCAAATAGTAAGTAATATTCCAATGGATTATTATTGTATTACAGTATAATTGAATTTACCTTCTTCACTGTGGTGTCCTGGTTGGTGTTATAAAACGCACCATCCCCTGAGATGGTAGAGTACTTGTGTTCTTTCTTGAGACAATATTTATTCATTTGTTCATAGATTTCTTATATGAACTGGCGCCCTCCCGCAATATATTTCTTATTTCTATAATAATTACATTGATATACTCAAATGTGTAGATTGTAGTTGTTTAACTATTAGGCTACCTAATGAAACATAAAAACATTTCAATCGTTGCACGTGAATCGCTGTTCAGCCAGGAACTTCTGACAATGCGAGACCACATGTGGCAACCAGAACCGCCAACAAGCTCCGGTCATTTCACTGGGAGAGTCTGGACCACCCACCATTACAGTCTGGGTCTCGCTCCTAGTGATTTTCACATTTTTGGTCCGCTGAAGAAGTTCCTGGCAGGACATGGATTCACGTGCAACGATGACGCCAAGACAGCAGTCCAACGATCGTTCCACAGTCAGCCTGCTGAATTCTACCACAGGGGTATCTCAAATGCAGTGCTGCGATGGGACAAATGTCTCAACAATCGTGGAGACTACAGGGTCTTTCATATAAAATAAGAGCGTCAAGCGGCGGCTTTGTTTACCGCAGCTGCGGTCACCTTGGCCGAGCTTGTGGCTCGTCACGGCCCCCTGCTGTAGTATTGAAAGCGCGCGCATATTACATACGAGGGCTGTTTTTTACTTTTAAGTTCCGATGGACTGTATAAAATAACAGATTGACATTACCAAACTTGACCTTGCAATAAGCGTGCAGGTGCTCAGTCGCCAGTCTAAACCTCAAGTGCTAACATGGTGAGACAGTTATCATTGCAACATCGTATTTTTTATGTAAAACTTATTTTAAGTACCAGTCGGCTCGGTGGCTATGTGATGCATTTTTTCAGCAATTTCCTGATGACGTGCCACCTTCACTAGCACAGATTCACGTAATTGCAAATAAGTTTGACACTACTGGCTCGGTGCTCAATAAAAAACATGCCCGCACACGAACAGTTTTAACAGAGGATGAGCTAGATGATATTGGCGAGAATCTTGAACGGTCTCCGAATAAATCACTCACAAAATTAGCTCAAGTAGGGGTTTCGGTTTCATCAACCATAACTAACTAACTAACTAACTAAAGTAAGATTTCCGCATTGTACACACGCTAGCAAGGCCGCTGCATCATATAGGATTGTACACACGCTTAAAGCAGGGGGCCTTGGCGCGCCACAAGCTCGGCCAAGGTGACCGCAACTGCGGTTAACAAAGCCGCCGCTTGGCGCTCTTATTTTATATGAAAGACCCTGTATGTGGAAACATAGCGTAAGGTACGTACATATGTTTGTAATTACCTGTATGCATTTTCTTGAGCTTAAAGACTAGGGACAAAGACTTTGCAATCCGCCCTTGTAATAGATAGATTGATAGATAGATAAATAGAGGATTTGTCTGATAACCTGTGTTACTATGGAGTCGGTAATAGTGTGTGTATTTGTTCTGAGTCAAGGATTGGAGTGGAGACGACCGTGGTCTTGAATTAGGAACAATCCCAGTGTTTGTCTTGAGTAGAAATGAGATACCATGGAAAACCACTTCTTGGACCTAGCAGGAGTGAGGGAGGAGGGGGTTAGAACCCGTCTCTTCGTCTCTTCTCAGTTATGCCTCACGAGTCCGCGTGTACCCCGTTCTAGCCCTCAAACCAGAATTACATTTCTTGGTAGAGACAATCGAACTCGGGCCACCACGTAACAAGGCGGACCATGTACGGTAACTAAGGGAGTGTGGTGGCCCAGTGGTCAAGCTGTTTGCCTCTCACGAAGGCAGACTGGGTTCGATTCCCGGTCAATGCATGTGAGATTTTCGCAGTGAAATGCCATGTCCTGTGGTTGGTATTTCACGTAAAAAGTAGGACCCGTGGCACATGATCACGAGATTAATGGCCACGTAAATCTGCAAGCTTACTTCATTTAACTTAACGGTTATTGGTGATTTCTAGGTAACGGATTTTTAGGTTTTTAAAATTGTCATTTAGGGTTTTCAAAAGCATAAAATGTTTTCTTTAGGTTTTTAAAGTTATCATTTTGAGTTTTCAAAAACATTATTTTTTGGAGGTTTTTAATAAGTAGAATATGTGTTTAAATAGTTTCTTTGTTTAAAGTGTAGCAAAAGTTGACATAAGCTGCGCAAAGCGAACAGGGGCCACATGAGGGATGGGAAGGGAGGGAAAGATTGGGAGGGATAGGCAAGGAAGAGGGGAGGAGGCGGCCGTGGCCTTGCGGTAGGTACCGTCCCGGCATTTGCTCGGAGACGAAGTGGGAAGCCATGGAAAACCACGAGGATGGCTGAGGTGGGAATCGAGCCCCCTCTACTCATTTGGGCCAACCGAGGCTGAGTAGACCCAGTTCCAGTTCTCATACCACTTTTCAAATTTCGTGGCAGAGCCAGGAATTGAACCTCGGATCTCCGAGCAGGCAGCTAAGCACACTGACCATTACACCACGGAGGCGACGTATTTAGAAGTAAGGAAAGAAATAGGTAAAAACCTAAGAATTCCGTCACTAGTGTTAACAGACAAATCAGTTTGGCGCAGCATAAAACGGCCATAAGTATCCGAACTGATCGCTGAGATGACAGACAGCACACGATCACTGCTCCACTTAGCACTGCGGCTTGCTCCATTCTATTAACGCGCTCATTAATGTCTTCATTATCCACACAATCCTATTATTCACTTAATGGGGTATGAATGAGCGATGTAGGGCAGGGGCGGCCCCACCCACTCAGCTTTCTCTGTGAGGCAACAGTCCCGCCTTCCGAGCTGCCTTTCCCGGTCAATGCATGTGAGATTTTCGAAGTGAAATGGCATGTCCTGTGGTTCGGATTCCACGTAAAAAGGAGGTCCCGTGGATCATAATCACAAGATTCACGGTCACGTAAAACTACAATCTTCCTTCCTTTTTTTTCAAGCTGCCACGCCGAGCATAATAATAACAATAGTAACAATAATAATAATAATACGAATAACTGGGAGAGATCATCATCAAAAATGGACTTGACAAAGAAGCACTTTGTCTGTCACAGACAAAATGCACAATAATGCATGGCTCATAGAAATTACAGTACCAAACTCCAGTGTGTAGACATTTTCTTCATCATCAAACAAACGTGGGGTTCTGATAATCAAGCAATCTTTCCTCGTCTACCTTGTGGTGTAGCGGATGGCACTCCTGGCCGTCATCCCGGAGGTCAAGTTCGATTCCCGGCTCTGCCAAGAAATTTAATTCTTGTCTGAGGACTGGGGGAGCCTCCGTGGCTCAGGCGGCAGCACGCCGGCCTCTCACCGCTGAGTCCGTGGTTCAAATCCCGGTCACTCCATGTGAGATCTGTGCTGGACAGAACGGAGGCAGACAGGTTTTTCTCCGGGTACTCCAGTTTTCCCTGTCAAAATTTCATTCCAGCAACACTCTCCACTATCATTTCATTTCATCTGTCATTCATTTAATCATTGCCCCAGAGGAGTGCGTCAGGCCTCGGCAGCCGGCACAGTTCATATCCTCGCCGCTAGATATGGGCTTCATTCATTCCATTCCTGACCCTGTCGGAGACTGGAAGCAGGCTGTGGATTTTCTTTTTCTGAGGACTGGAATGGGGTAAACTTAGCCTCGTGAGGCAAAACTAAAAAGAGGTGGGTACGATTCATTCCTCAGCTATCCTGGAAGTTTCTTTTTTCCTGGTTTCCCCACCCCCTTTTCTGCTCCATGCAAATGCTTGGATGGTTCCTTACTTAACTCCACGGCCGCCACCTTCCCAATCCTCACCTGAATTACACACACTAATACAGCCATCACAATAACATAGGTTGTTTGCTTACCTCTGATTATTCCCGTTTTCCAACGGGGTCAGGGATGAGATGCGATGAAATGCTATGTGGCGGTTGGTTTTTACGGCCGGATGCCCTTCCTGACACCAACCTCAAGAGAGGAGTTAATGTGAAATGAAATGAATGAAGATGAATGGAGCTGGGCAAGGATGTGGAAGGAAGCGGGTGAGGCCTGCCAGAAGGTACCGTCCCAGCATTTGTCTGGAGTTGAAATGGGAAACCACAGAAAACCATTTCAAGGACGGCCGACGATGGGGCTCGACGCACGTCTACCGAGTCTGTAGGTAGCTTGGCCTCATGGCTAGCGCTGCGTTTTAGCGAGCGTAGCTACCACAGTCGATCACAATAACACAGGTTATCAGACAAAAATCCTTCTCACACACACCAAAGTACACAGGGATAAATGGCCACGATGTCCAAGCACCTCAAACGAAACAAGAATAAGTCCCGCAGCCGGAGTTCAAACATCCACATATCGTCATGATTTGTGCAGTTAGATTTGGTTGGTTGGTTCCTCAGTTTAGGGGCTGCGACAACGCGGTCATGTAGCCCCGTGTACTTTGGGTGAGTGTAGAATCTGTCTGATAACCGGTGTTAATTGTGATGGTTGTATTAGTGTGTGTTATCTGTTTTTAATTCAGTAAGGACTGAAGACGATAATTTCAGGTAGTTCCTACTTTCGCTACCAAATGCTACTGTCCACGACACCTAGCTGTGAACTTCGCTACTACTAGATGCCATCGCAACCAGCGTCCGGTGACGAAAATTGGAACTTAAGTGCATTCATTAAACCTAACTTACAAATTTTGGGTTCACACAAGTATAGTTAGTGCAAGATTCTTTTCCATGCCATCAATCTATGACATGGGAGCTCTGGCTTTACTTCCCCTCCGAAGGGAGGCATACTGAGGGATACGACTCCGGCCGGGTTTGAACCGCGACATTGGGCATAGAAGCTCAGCATGCTGCCAAGCAGTTAGTTTGTCCGGCCCTTCCCAGGCCGTGTATGTGGCCTTTCCCCTGAACCAGACTCTCCCGCGTGCCCTCAGGGAGCCCACAGGGAGTTATTTGACTTAAGTATACCTCTACATTATTCTGATAGAAAGCAATGAAATGTACACATACACAGCCTGCTACTGAGAGGTGAAAGGTTACACAATCATTGGGGTCATCAGCACACTCACAAGGCTGAGTGTGCCCCGTTCCTGCCCTTAGATCAGTATACTATTTATTGGCAGAAGTAGGAATCAGTCGGGGACCTCAGGGAAGACAGTCATTGCATCATAAGGGGGTTAGCACAAACTCCCCAAAACAAGGCCCGTATTTATGTCTGCAAACGGCCCTGGGTAAATAAATAAATTAATTAATTAATAAATAAATTAATTAATAAATGCATACACAAATAAAGAAAGAAAGAAAGAAAGAAAGAAAGAAATTAGGAAATAAATATACTGTATAAATAAATAAATAAATCACTAAATAAATAATTAAACACATAAATAAAGAAATTAAGAAATAAATATATAAATAAATAAATAAACAAGTAAATAAATAAATAAATAAATTGATAAATAAATAAATAAATTAATCAATAATAAATAAGCTATCTATGGACTTGGTAGACGCGGGTTTGAATCTCATCGTTGGCCCTTCTTGAAATGTTTTTCCATGGTTCTCCATTTTCACCTTGAAGAAAATGCTGGGATGGTACTTTCTAATAGGCCTTGGACGGTTCCTTCCATCTCCTTGCCCAGTTTCATTAATTTCATACGTCTCGGAGGTTTGGGATCCATATCAAGTAGGGCTCATCAATGAGTTGTAAATGGTTCAAAGTGAGTTTAATCCCAGGAGCAGTGTGAGCCGTATGTTAAAGAAACTTGGGTGGGAATCACTTGAGGCTAGGAGGATGAAATCTAGACTCTGCGCTATGTACAACACGTATACAAATCAACCAGCATGGGGTGAGCTTAGCAAACGTATGGGAAAGCCCACTTACATGAGCAGGAGTGATCATCCTTTCAAAGTTAAGGGCCAACCGGAGCGTACTAATTATGGTAAATGTTCTTTCGTAAATCGTGCCATTGATAACTGGAACTCTCTACCTGCCGCAGTCTGTCAGCCTATTCCCAAACATATAGGCTAGGTGTGTTTAAGAAAAGACTGACGCTTTGTGAGAATACTCGAGTTTAATTGTTATTGAATTGTATGTATAATTATTTATTTGTTATGTGTACCCAGTTTGTCACCAAATGAATAAATGAATGAATGAATGATAATAATAATAATTAATGTTATTTGTTTTACGTCCCTTTTAACTACTGTGGCTTTTAGAGATGCCGGGGTATCGGAATTTTGCCCTGAAGGGGATCTTTAATGTGCCAGTAAATCTGCTGACACGGCTCCCTCACATTTGCGCACCCTCAAATACCAGCTGACCGTGCCAAGATTCGAACCTGCAACCTTGAGCCCAGCAGGCGAGAACGTTACCGCTGGGTCACGCAGCCACCAAATGAATGAATGAATGAATTTCTCATTAACTTCTCTCATGAGGTTGGCATGACGAAGGGCATCCGGTCATAAAAGCACCCGGCATATACAGTAGAATTTTATCGCATCTCATCCTTGACTCCGTTGAAATACGAGGCCTGTTTATAATGTAAGGGCTGTTTTTTTTTAAATTAACCGAACATTTTATTTTGAAGCCACATTTATTTCTAGGTTTTACATACCTCCTCTATTTTTTACATAGTTGCCTTGTTTATTTAGTCACTTGTCATACCATACAACTAAGTTCTGAAATCTCTATGCATAAAAGTTTGCCACCTGCTCCGACAACCAAGAATTCACGGCTGTTTTCACTTCTTCTTCACTTCTTGATAGAGTGGTTATCGTGAATTTTCGTGTCAATTGCAGTCACCAAGTCATCTGTGATCACAGATGGTCGACCTGAGCGTTCATCTTCATGAACATTTTCACGGCCACTTTTGAACTCGCGTACCCATTTTCGCACTTTACCTTCCGTCATTGCATTATCACCATACATCTCACAAAGCTGACGATGAATGTCTGCAGCCGACATGTTTCTTGCACTCAAAAGAACGTATCACAGATCGTACCTCACACGCGGCGGGCGAATCAATAATCTTGAACATTGTAAAGATGCACAGTTCAGCGTACAGGTTAGCTACACAGCTGCAAAGGACGCCTGCTTGTTCGCAAAGGATGCCGGGAGGTAGCGCACGCTTGTTGCGGCGTGCGCACCAACTATGGGCTTAAAAAATCGGCCCTTACGTAAAAAACAGCCTTCGTAGGTAATAATAAGTGTTAGACAGACATACATACAGTACTATTTTCTCTTTGGCCCGCCTCGTTGCGTAGTGGCTAGCATTCTTGGGGGTTCGGGTTTGATGCCAGCTTCTGCCAAGAAATTCTGGTCTAGGGGCTGGAACGGGGTGCACTCAGCCTCGTGAGGCAAAGCTGAGAAGAGTAGGGTTCTATTCCGATCTCGGCCATCCTGGAAGTGTTTTTTCGTGGTTTCCCCACTTCTATGCCAGGCAAATGCTAGGATGGTTCGTAACTTAAGGCCACGGCCGCCTCCTTCACAATTCTCACCCGAGTTATACACCACTACAGACACCATAATAACACAGGTTATCATACCAATTCTATACACACCAAAGTACAGAGGGCGAAATGACCACGATGTCCAAACCCTCAAATGAAACAAGATGATGATGATGATGATAATTGTTGTTTTAAGGGGCCTAACATCTAGGTTATCGGCCCCTGATGGTTTGGGTGATCGTGAAGATGAAAATATAATATAAACTATAACTAAAACTATCTACTAACTTATATACTAGAAGAACAAATGGAAAACAAAAGGAGAATAAGGCAAATAAAGGACAGGAGGAAAAGAAATGCCCTCAACCGTCGAAGAATGCGGATTGAGGGACTTGGAAGGAAGGAGAGCCATGAAAGGCAGATAGGAAATTGAAGGAGGAGAGGGTCCACCCCACAGGTAATGGACAAAAGGGGTAAACCGGACCCAGCTCAGGAATCCCTCGGGATTGCCAACTTCCAAAATCACCAGCCGTGAGCCCCTGAGGGTGTAGCATTATCCAGGGTGCACCAGAAGTGGTGGGGCTACGTACACCCTGCCTGTTTGAGGGCCTTGAGCAGAAGGCAGGAGAGAACATGGAAAGAAAGAGAAGGCTGACCCCTCGCAGAAGGAGGGTATCAGAAAAGACGAGGCAAGGGCCAATTAAGGCGGGAAAGGAAGAGACTCCCTAGGCCTCGGATACCCTAATACCGTCGGGGTCGGAAGAGAACAAGAGTTGACCAAGTGAGGTCGACAGGAAAGAAGACGGAGTGGAGCCCGGCACAAGTAAGTGGAAGCAATGCCGGACTCACCTGGTCGCTAACCCACGTCCCACAAGATGTGAGCCCCTGGGGGGAAATGAAACAAGAACTACAACAACAAACTTAATTTGGCAACGCTGATAATAGCACAAATACCGAGTGGGTGGGTCTGCTCATTAACATAGTAATAGCTTGGACTGGCCTACTTTTTGGAAGAGTAATTAGCAAGGACCAAATTAATTTGGAACATTACAATATCAACCGCGAGATCGCAATTTATTGGATGTCTAACCCGCTGTGTCTTGTAACTGGCGAGAAATTATGACGCACATATATTAAAATATTTAATTTGCCTCGCTCTTATCCCTGAAGTTTGTTACAAACATAAATCTGCCTCGATTTGAGCCATTCTATCAGTGCCATTTATCCTTACTGATTGTATCTGTACTGATCGGGAGTAGCACAGAGAGTAGTTCTCAAAGATGATGCGTGAGAATCTCTTTACTAACAGCTGTTGGAGACTTAGATTACAGCAAACCCTGTTAATATATATATTTATGTTCGACCATGCCGAAATATAAATATTATATGCCAGAAAATTGCATCTTAATGAGGCTCATTATAGTTCAAGTTTCATTAAGATAGAGGTTCTCCACCAATCAGAGCTCAAGATTTTCATTACGATACAGCTGTTTGACCAATTAGGTAAGGATAGCATCGCACCTGTGATCTACGCACTTGTTTGAAATATCAAACATGTCGGGCACAAGTGACATCGGATCAACCATTGTAGTTACAATCACAAACACAAAGACAAAATCAGCACAAATCTTTACGGTAACAAGAAAATACTATGAAATATGAAAGAAATTTATGAATCTACGTCTAGAAGTTTGCAATACTCCATCCTTCTTTATAAATTACCGGCATGGGAAGTGCACCGTCCAAAATGTTGCCATAAATAAACGAGGGAGTATGGGGGGGGGGGGGGGGGGGAATATCACTGTACCTTAATCTCCCCAATTTCAATTTGTACGCAGGGCATTGCTTTCATAGGAGTTCGGTGACAATTTTATTGAATGCTGGTGGTGATATAACGACATGGAGTTGGAGACATGTTTGTGGCATTGTCATGGTCTTTCATCCACGGAAAATCAATAACACATCGCATAACCCACAACTGGGAACCCAGTACATGCAACTGGCGGAATCTCGACAGATATTTATGAATATTTATGTTCGAACATAAAATGAAGTTATAATATTATCATCGAACATAAACAGTCGTATACAACTCGCCTATAATGGTAATTAATACACTCGTATGGAAATTCACTCGTTTTATAAACATAATCGTGTCTTAATTATTACCATTATAAGCTCGTTGCATAATTTACTACACACATCAAAAAAAGTTTTGCATCACCTCGGTTCCAAGAGTTCCGGAACCTTTAAATACAAAGGGAATAGAGATCAACACAAACAACATTTCAGCTCGTTTTATTGCTCATGAGACCCACACATTGCATGTTGTACCATCATACAGCTAGACTTTCAGCATTTGTGGTCCAGATTGCAGTACACACCACTACCTCTAATACCCAGTAGCACGTCCTCTTGCATTGATGCATGCCTGTATTCGTCGTGGCATACTATCCACAAGTTCATCAAGACACTGTTGGTCCAAATTGTCCCACTCCTCAACGACAATTCGGCGTAAATCTCTCAGAGTGGTTGGTGGGTCAAGACGTCCATAAACAGCCCTTTTCAACATATCCCAGGCATGTTCGATAGGGTTCATGTCTGGCGAACATGCTGGCCACTGTAGTCGAGCGATGTCGTTATCTTGAAGGAACGCATTCACAAGATGTGCACGATGAGGTCGAGAATTGTCGTCCATGAAGACAAATGCCTCTCCAATATTCTGCCGATATGGTTGCACTATGGGTCGGAGGATGTCATTCAGGTATCGTAAAGCCGTTTCGGAGCCTTCCATGACCACCAGTGGCGTACGTCGGCCCCACATAATGCCACCCCAAAACATCAGGGAACCACCACCTTGCTGCACTCGCTGGACAGTGTGTCTAAGACGTTCAGCCTGACCAGGGTGCCTCCAAACACGTCTCCGACGATTGTCTGGTTGAAGGCATATGCGACACTCATCGGTGAAGAGAACGTGATGCCAATTCCGTGGGGTCCATTCAGCATGTTGTTGGGCCCATCTGTACCGCGCTGCATGGTGTCGGGGTTGCAAAGCTGGACCTCGCCATGGACGTCGGGAGTGAAGTTGCGCATCATGCAGCCTATTGCGCACAGTTTGAGTTGAAACACGACGTCCTGTGGCTGAACGAAACGCATTATTCAACATGGTGGCATTGCTGTCAGGGTTCCTCCGAGCGGCAATCCGTAAGTAGCGGTCATCCACTACAGTAGTAGCCCTTGGGCGGCCTGAGCGAGGCCTGTCATCGACAGTTCCTGTATCTCTGTACCTCCTCCATGTCCGAACAACATCGCTTTGGTTCACTCTGAGACGCCTGGAAACTTCCCTTGTTGAGAGCCCTTCTTGACACAAAGTAACAATGCGGACGCGATCGAACTGCGGTATTGACCTTCTAGGCATGGTAGAACTACAGACAACATGAGCAGCGTACCTTCGTCCTGGTGGAATGACTGGAACTGATCGGCTGTCGTACGCCCTCCGTCTAATAGGCCCTGCTCATGCATGGTTGTTTACATCTTTGAGCAGTTTTAGTGACATCTATGAACAGTCAAAGGGACTGTATCTTGGATACAATATACACAGTCAACGTCTATATGCCGGAGATCTGGGAACCGAGGTGATGCAAAACTTTTTTTGATGTGTGTATTATTGAATCTGTTTATTTTATGATTGGGATAATTATTGACAAGGGTACGATGATCGAAGACCATAAATGTCATTTAAAATACGCTTCTTATTATTATCGATAAATGCTGTAAAACAAACGGTTATATTCAGACAGGAACGCACTAAAGATAAATGGCACGGAAACCAAAGTGATGGAATATAGAAGAGGAGGGAGAACAGCCAAAACAGACCAGTTCATCTACCGGAACAGTCCAAATACCTGGGAATAGTACTACTGACCACTGGAGAAACTTTCACTATTCATATTAAAAAAGACCAGTCACCGCAACAAAAGAAGGTACCAAAACCCTACCAATTATCAATCAACACTGCAGTGGCCTTTTTCAAACTAAAAGTTGCCGCAGTAGCAAAATACGGCATCCAACTATTAAGGAAAAAACTTAGCATTCCCAAGAAATGTATTTCTCATCTGAGGGCTGGAACCAGATACACTCAGCCTCATGAGAAAAACAAGAGAAGGGGTGCGTTTGATTCTCACCTCAACCATCTTGGAAGTGGTTTTCCGTGATTTCCCACTTCTACTCCTGGAAAATGCCAGTAGGCCTATGGATACTAACTGAAGGCCACGGTCACCTCCTTGCCAATCCTCACTTGAATTACAAATACACACATTAATACAGCCATCACAATAACATAGGTTGTTCCACACACACACCCAAGTACATGAGGCTGAATGACCACGATGTCCAAGCTCCACAACTCTAACAACGACAGTATGACTGTTGAATATCATGTACGAGGCCTGTTTTTATTCAAGTCCCGATGGACTGTATAAAAATAACAGATTGACATACCAAACTGATTTTACTACTAAATGCTTGCTTGATTTATCCTTAAGTCTCAACATAATCGCCAAAACGATTGAAACTTTTCGCGTTTCGTTACACCAGCTTTCCAATGCCCTCGGCAAAACATTTTGCCGCCACTGAGGTGGGTACGTCTAGACAGTCTCCTTATAAGTGTTTCCTTTTTGGCGAGACGTTGCCGCCCAACCATACCTTCAATTCTCGAAAAAGGTGAAAATCATTCAGTGCTGGTTTGGACTAAACGGCAGATGGTCCAAAATTCCATACTTGAATTCTTTGAAAATGTCTATCGTAACGTTAGCACAGTGCGGGCGTGAATGATTTTCACCATTTTCGAGAATGAAGGTATGGTTGGGCGGCAACGCCTCGCCAAAATGAAAAATCTTCAGGAGACTCTCCAGACGTGCCTACCTCAGTGGTGGCAGAATTTTTTTTGCCTAGGGCATTGGAAATCTGGTGTAACGATACGACAAATGTTTCAATCGTTTTGGCGATTATGTTGAGACATAAGAATAAAACAAGCACACATTTAGTAGTAAATTCAGTTCGGTATGTCAATCTGTTATTTTTAAACAGTCCATCGGAACTCGAAAAAGAAAACCAATCCTCGCATTATTTCAACCCATTGTGTAATATTCCTCCAGCAATCTGTTCCTGATCCTAACGAAGCGGTTAACAGTCATCGTGTGTTTCAACTGGTCGATATTGCACTTCTCAAGACAACAAACCAGTCCAATAACAGTTTAAGTGTAAGTAAACGTGTAATTGCTATCAATGCCTTGAAGTACAAACATGTGTGGTCGCGTAACTCTACTTGTGTGAGTTTACATTACTGGGTGTATACGTAATCATCGACAATAAAACACTCTATTATCCGAGAATACTAAGGACTGTTTTCACCACCCCTTTACTAACGATTAGTTAGTTAATTGCTATTTAACTTAAATATGAGAGTTTATGCGGGATTATCGTTGATGCATTTCACGAGACCATTCGGGTTCCTGATTGGTTGGTTGCTCAGTTTAGGGGCTGCGACAACGCGGTCATGTAGCCCCGTGTACTTTGGGTGTGTGTAGAATCTGTCTGATAACCGGTGTTAATTGTGATGGCTGTTATTTATTTTATTTATTTATTTATATATTTATCGTATGGCTTTTAGTGCCGGGAGAGTCCGAGGACATGTTCGGCTCGCCTGATCTGTAGCTGCTTCCAGCGGACACCCTTAGGGTGAGCTATAAGTTCCGTTCAATTTCAAGTAGTTCCAACTTAAGCCACCAGATATCAATCATACTTAGTGGTGAACGTTGGAACTTTGATAGAGCGTTCCGACGAAATCTAACCTAACAATTTAGCTTCACACAAGTTTAGTCTGTGGAAGGATCTTTTACATGCAATAAATTTATGACATGGGACCACCGGCTTTACTTCCCCTCCGAAGGAAGGCATACTGAGGGACTTTAAACGCTCTTAACAAATCCCGACGACTTCGGTCGGGTTTGAACCCGTGACGTTGGGCATAGAAGTTCAGCATGCTGCCAGCGACGCCACCGAAGCCGCCAAAATTCGGGTTCCTAATTACTTAAACACGCTTTACGGCTCTCGCGCATGCGTAGACTCGGTTTCACCCTGGAGAAACATGGCGGACAGATCAAGAAGCGTCTAGCACTGATCGTTGTTTGCGATGCTTCGTTTAGATTTTCTGGAACATTATTATAAAGGAAGGGAAATACAGCAGAACTTATTCATGGCAGGAGCTTAAAATGATGTGAAGAAAGTATTTAGGAGAACTGGCAGTTGTGTTTAATTGGCTAAATATGACACGCTCTCCATGGTGTCCTCGTAGCGTAAGCGGTTGCGTTGTACACTCGGAGTTATGTAGAGCTGAAAGGCGTTCGAATACCACTTCGGATATGCTTTTTTAAAATTTCCGTATTCTTCTTTCTTGGTGTTAAACATATAGATCTTTTATAATTTAGTTATTTCTTATTTTAATTTCTTCTTCTTCTTAGTCGTATACCCTCCAGGTTGGTGGAACCCACGGACTCAGCGAGGGAACTCACCACTACCGCCTCTACGGGCAGTGTCCTAGAGCTGGGAACATCGAATCGGAAGGGATACAACTGGTGAGGCGTGATTGGCACCTCGCCCAGGCGGCCTCACCTGCAAAGCGAACAGGGGCCTCTTGAGGGAAGGTAATGGAGGGTCAGGATGGATAGGCAAGGAAGAGGGAAGGAGGCGGCCGTGGCCTTGAAGAAGGTACTGTCCCCGTAAACCCGGATAGTAGGTTGTCAGATATCCGCCCCCTCAATCGGATTGCCAATAATCAAACGCACAGGCTCAGCTACACCAATGAAAATGGCACTGACAGATACTACCGAGGTTTGAGCACAGAAGTTACCAAGAAATTATTGTGGAACACACCAAAATAGACGGGGGTTCATACTTACCTTTACTTACCTCTTAAAAATTATCTCGGGGATTGGGTTGACAACAGGATCTCTAAAGTATGCTCCCACAATAACCTCCACCATGACATTTAAAAATGAACCAGAACGAAGACGAGAACTTTGAACTGTACAAAAGCTTTTATTTCAAATAAAGGGTATGATTTTTAACATCTCAACAAAATAAATGTGGCTATCAGTAGCCCATGTCAATCTGACTATGTCCACCTGAAGGACTTGCAAAGTTATCAAACAATATGTTAGCTCCCACGAGCTCAAAATAACGTAATATTCAAAACACATTTGGACTGGAAAAGGAAGTCAAGACGAGACACATATACAGAGCATTTGGTTTCTTTTAATAAACATGACACTTGTATTTATAGGCACAAGGCCAGAATGTAGACGACCTCGCCCGCTGATAACCAGTTGTCTGGCCAGCTGCGATCTACCCTTCAACCTGACGCACACCTGTCAAATGGGGCTCACTTGTCATGCCACACTGCGTAAGAATCCAGCTCTCTCTCAAAAGCTTTAAATGTCCGCAAGACAACTCATATATTGTGCCCTTGTATATAACAGCGTCGTATATACGAGAATCAAACTTCGGGGGGCGTTCAGTCCGGGTATGCTTTCACTAGAGCTCAAATACCAGACGGCTGCTTACAAATACAAGGACCATATGCAAAACTACAAACAAGAAAATGAGTGAAAAACAAATAAAATTACCACCATTTAATAACTGAATAAAAACAACAAAACATAAAAAATATAACATAAACAAAGTCCACCCTGAACTTTATTCCCACTGTACAAGAATTTACACAGATCTGAGTGGCCTAGAAAGGTCCACTCCAAAGAATTAAAATTGTGGATCAAAATTCCACTTGTCTGATTAATATGTATGCACGCGTATAACTACGCTAGAGAAGAAATAAGTACTTTTGATGGAGATTTGCTCACAGATGGAACAGCCAATATGCTTGCAAACCCCCATACTGCAAACCATTATTATGGCTTTATGGGACACACTCGTAGAATAACATACCAACAATTAAAATTTTACTGACACACGCAACCATTTAAAATTTATAAACTAATTGATCTCCATCGAGATCGCAGTGAGTCAGGAAACTCCCAGCAAAACAGAAGCTTGCCCAATGGCTCATATTGCTCAACACATACATGAGAACAACGTGACCGAACATCGAGACCACCCGAGGTCAATGAACATGACAATAATTAAACAAGAAATAAGATGCATAAAACCCGATGATATTTACATGAAATAAAATCATGGATAAGCTAACACGCTGGGACTCGATCAATCAAAACGCGAACAGCACCCATTTACCGATTACAATTCTTTTATCATTAAACAGGCTTTATTTTAATATAAGATAAACAATTACGAAGAACGGAGACCTGGTCCGTGAATACTAATGAGCACAGCTTGCTCCTTATCTGATGGAGTGCGCCGGGTAGAAATACCTTCACTTACCACTCATTAACGTCTGTGTTCAAAACCAGCCCTCCTTGTCGAAGCTTTGAGTCATGCTATTTATAACAAGAGACTAGACATTCCCGTTACGCCACCTGTTAATCGCGACACAAAATTGCACACACTTCTGCCACTTCCAAAGAATTGCAAGAACATCGTAAAAGGGGATACCAACATTTTCCTCGCAAGGATTAAATGCCTAACCTGGACAAAGCTTCAGACAGAACCAGGGTTCCCGAAAACTCCTATCCCATAAAACACATATTTGCAGACTCAACAAAGCATTTAGGGCAGAACACAACACAAATCTACCACGGGCCGACACTCCAATCAAATATCATAGATTTTGTGTACCAAGACACTAAAAGGGAAACTTCATCAACAAATAAAGTCATTGGGCATATGACCCCTCACTTAACAAAAATGCAACAAACGGCAATTAACACACAAGCCTGTGTAACAATAAAAATCTATACAATAAAAAGATTTCCCTCCAATTCTATTATCTACTCTAGTTAATTCAGTTTCGCTTCTGTTATGATATCGGTTCCCAATTTGCGTCGCTTAGCCGCGCATTTTACGGTAGCGACACGCACTCGAGTACGCTTGCCCCGTGTACTTGACATCAACAAAAAAAATCTTCAAACAGATAGAATACATGCCACGTTGCTCATGAACTAAACTAAAGTGTGTCAATACCACCAACCAACTACAATAAAACACGAAGACAAAAATAAAATAAAATATTTACACAAAATAATATGTTCCCACAAAACCATAACCAGTTTGTCAAATAATAAATTATTTCAGTACTCATTCCTCTTTCTGCGTCGTCTCATCGAACATCGCCTGACATTCTCTCTCCAAAGTGTTTAGCTCATCTCAGACCACATGGAGCCGTAGAAACGTTGGTTCGATGTCTTTCTCTGGGTCTGGAGTTCCATCTTGACGTTGAATAAAAATAAAATGTTATTTATAGTCACACGTAATTTTCTATCTAAATTTTGCCAATAGTTACTTTATTCACCATTTGTCTAGTGCAAAATTAAACGTAGACTTTCCCTAATAGTTGTAGTCGTGGGAGACTACTAAAACCTTACAGATACACAAATTTCACACTCAGCTGTGCGCACACAACTTTATTATAATGTTTTCAATAATGACCCTATCTCTGATAAATTTAACACAGTATATCTTCACGGTATGGAAAAGAATAAGTGATCACCTCACGGTGTCACCAAGAATCATCCTCGTCGTCACTCAGACGACAGTATTTATGTGAATTTAGCAAAAGGACGGAGGGAGAGGGAAATCTATCACTAACTTCTATAATAATGCGACTATTGGCATGCAACAGGTATCAAACAGTTTGAAAAATTATACAGGTCACAATGGGGCTATCGTGCTCTGGAATCGATCATAGATTTCGTTAATCCAATCTTTCCCGCTTTCAACTTCAAGCCGGCGTCAGACGCTCCCTTGGCGCTAAAATTGGTGACCCTCTCTGATTGGTAGTTCATGACGTCAATATCGCAGTTTAGAACAGAAGCCTCTGTCCTATGATTGGTTGAAAGTTCCTCTTATCTCTCTCATCCAGCAACTATCTTACTCGTAACGCTAGGGTGACAAAGAAATTACGGTCTGAAATGAGTCAGGACCCCAACACACCTTTGTCTGATAAAGTGTCTGTCAAACATTCCGATCTCGTCACTCCTTTGTTTCAGGACTGGGCACGTTCAAACGTACTGTCTCCAAATAAGCTTGACATTTCGCAATCCAGTCTGGCCTTCCTGTATGATTCTGGCAGTAAAATCAGAATATAATGAAATGAATAATTAGAATCATTAATATGCGTAGCTTATTAAGGGTTCACAACTCCCTTAGTTGGAAAAAATCGAACTTAGAGATAAAGTCGATTTTTTTCCCTAAGTCACATGGTGCAGATACTGGGTTAGCCTCCCTTCAAAGTGCTCAGTCAGTCCGCCTCTGCTAGTTGACAAGTGTTTTCCTCGTTCCAATGTTTACATTCTCGCCCATTCATTAGGACAGTACCAGTCTGCTGCTCACTTGCCCAGCGCTTCGCCTGGGGCTATTTGTTGCTTAAAGACTATTCCCCTCTCTGTTGCTCGTCTGTCGACATACCTGTCAACTCTGCTTGCTTCAAGATGTAAACAGGCCAGACGCTAATCACTTCCTCGATGTCGTGCTGGCTTCTGCTTGCCCCCCGTTCACTTGCATGATGTTGGACGATCACGTATTTAATTCGCTGCGTTATTTCTGACTTCCCAAGGCTCTCTGGTGTGATAAATTTTTAGATTTGCACTATTATATACAGACATGGTTCCTGTGCTTAATTCTTTGACTCGATATGCATTATTTCCAAGATTCCTCACTATGCTGAACGGCCCAACATACTTGGCACAGAACTTGTTGAATATCTTCTTTGCTGGATCAGATACAGCGGGTCGGCGTACGAGGACAAGCTCGTCTAATTCTAGCTCACGATGGAATCTCTTGTTTCTCACGCGGCGCAGCCTCCTGTCTGCCTGGTTCCTCATATGCACTCTGGTGCGCTCAATTCTTAAATCATGAGCTATATTGTGATCTTGTGGGCAATTAATGATGGTACTCCATGATCTCTCTGGATGCTGGTTCATGTGTAATACCATAGGAATCTGTCCTGTCGATTCGTGCTTCGTAGAATTCATGCACGTCTCTATATCCTTGATCTTGTCCACCCACTTGTGATGGTCGTTAGGAATGAAGATTCTCAGGTACTTAGTGACGCATTTAATTGCCCTTTCCGAGGGATTAGCCTGGGCGTGGCGTATGCTAGATAAAATGTGCTTTACGTCCATATCCTCCATTCCTTTTTTAAATTCGGCGCTCGTGAAGTAGCTGCCATGATCAGATAATATGAATTCTGGTTTTCCAAGGATGGGAATAACTCTATTTCGTATGCGGCTAAGTACTTGTTTAGAGGTAGTTTTCTGGATTGGACAAAGTACAACAAATTTGGAAAACACATCCAGACAAACTAATAGGTGTCGGCATCCTCGCCTTCCCTTAGGAATTGGACCGAAACAATCTAGTGCCACCATTTCACAAGGTCTCTGAGGAAGCAGTGGTTTGGGGTACTGTTTCATCAGATAATTGTTTGGCTTTGTCCTCTGACACGGGTCACATGTTTTAATAACCTCACAAATAGTCGTCCTCATGCGTGGCCAAGTAAACGTCTCCCCAATGGTCGATTCAGACTTGTCGATTCCAATATGGCCGAGACTTTCGTGGACATGCCATGTCAATCCTCGCTGTAATGACGCTGGTACCAAGATGCGATATTTAGAGTGCTCTGCATCCACAAATTTATGGAGTAAATTGTTAAAATAGTGAAACTTTCCTTCTTTAGCTCTGGCTTCACGAAATGCGGGTGTTCCTGGCGGCAATTCCCTTCTAAAATATTGGATCATTAGATACATCCATGGCTCCGCTTCCTGTTCTCTCTGGATTTCTCGTAGCTCCTCCAAAAATTCATGATCCTTGGGTGTTAATTCAATATGTTGAACACTCGCTGCTTCAACATTGTCAGGCTCAGGGTTCCTGCTAAGAGCATCCGGAATTACATTCATTTTTCCTGGGCAGTGCTCAATCTCGATATTAAATTGTTGTAAGTAAATAGACCAGCGTGTGACACGTTCACTAGCCATAGACGTTTTGAACAGAAACGTCAGTGCCTTATGGTCCGTCCTAACAACAATGGGGTACCCATAGATGATTTTTTCCATTGTTGGAAAGCATGGAGAATAGCTAGTAGCTCCAGTTCTGTTACAGTGTAGTTGCGCTCGTGTTTCCTTAATCTGCGGCTGACAAATGCCAAATATGAGCGTTTGTGAAGGTTGGCCGGATCCTCTTGGTACAGCATAGCTCCCACTCCAATTAATGAGGCATCCGCCTGGATTATAAACTTGCGGCCAAAATCCGGATAACCGAGCTTGATACAATTTTCCAGCAAAAGTTTGGTCGCTTGGAATGACTTTTCGCAAACAGCATTCCAAAGCCATTTATTACTTTTTTAACATTTCTTGCATGGGTGCTACTGTTTCTGTATAGCCAGGGCAGTTCTCCTTAAAGAATCCCGTTACGCCTAGGAAAGCACGGATGTGTTTTACTCTCGTAGGAGTCGGGAAATTCTTTATAGCCTCGAGCTTGGCAGGGTTTGGTCTGACTCCCTCCTGGTCTATTATGTGGCCTAAATATAGAATCTCGCTTTTGAAGAAGTGCGATTTCTTTAAGTTGATTTTAAAATTTGTTGTCCTCATATTTTCCAACAATTTATCCAAATTTCTCATGTGTGTGTCAACGTTGTCCGATGCCAGCAGGATATCATCAATGTAGCGAACGGTCATCTATTTCACCTCCTCCGTAAGATTTCGATCTAAAGCTCGTATCAACGCACACCCAGCAGTTCTCACACCGAAAGGCATACGGACAAAATAATACGTTTGGTTATCAAACAAGAAGCCCGTAAGTAGTTGTGACTTCTCATCTAATTCAATATGGTGGAAGGAATTTGTCAGGTCCACTGAACTGTAAATACTTTTATTTTTAAAACCTTTTAGGACATCTCTGATAATCGGCGCCGTGTCGTATTCCGGAAATATAAGTCGCTGGTTCAAATTTCTGGCATCCAGACATAATCTGATGGAACCATTTGGCTTGGAAACTGCCAAAATTGTATTTAAGTAAGGTGTAGGTGCCTTCTTAATAACCCCTGCCTGCAACATGCCATCTATTATTTGTTTCACCTGGCTGCGATGTTTTTCAGGAATAGGATACAGTCTACTCCTGAAAGGTGACCAATCCTGAACTTGCATCGAATATTGAAAATTTAGTATCTTCCCTGGAATCGTATCAAAAACTGCCTTGTGTTTCCTTAAAATTCCTTCTGTTTCTTATGCTCACTCCCAAGTTGAACATCTCTGAGCCGCTCCTGTAATATCTCTTCAAAATAAGCCTCGTTATCATCTCCTTCCGTCAGTAGGGACCATAGTTCCTGGGACTCGCCCTCTTCAAGTTCTACAACAGCTGTGCCAATGACGTCACCCTCGGCCTCCTGTACCTCTTCGTTCGTCTCTTCCTGGATCGCTTCTAGTGTCCATGAACTCACATCCCTTCCTGTGGTGATCTCATCCATATGCAAACCCACGTTATTTAAATTTACAAACTCTCTGAAACTGACTGTATTCTTGTGCAGATCTATCACGGCTTGATAGTCGCAAATGAAGTTGGCTCCAAGAATAATATTAAAGCTCATCTTTGCCATTACGATGAAGGTCTGCCCAAATGTGTGCTCCAAAATATCAAGTTCAAGGTAGGCTTGATTTTTGCAAGTGACAGAGCGTTCAGGAATTACGCCTCTCACTTTGAGTTGTGGCACGGGAATCATAGCAATCTTTTGACTCCGTCCCAACTCTCGAATTAGGGCCTCAGATACCAGACTAATCTGCGACCCCGTATCTAATAAGCACCTGACCTTTAATCCACCAATCCTGGCGTATATAACCGGCAATTGTTTAATAATGTCGTTCCGCGGTTTCACCGTCTCCTCCAGGCAATCCTCCGGTAAAGCGATCCATTCCTCTATGTGTGCGACGATCCAATCTCCTCTTCCCACATGCTGTTGCAATCCCAGGCTGTCTCCAATCTCACTTATCAAACTTTTTTTTTTACAGCCTCGACCTCTATTATCCTGAGGTCGAGTACTCTCCTGATGATCCTGCTGTCGCTGTAGACTTTCAGCCCCCTCGGTCTGAATGTCGGGATTTACTCTGTTGTCAATAGCATTTTCCCAGCGTCCTTGCTCATTCCCCTCATTAGCATGAATTTCCTCTAAGTATTTCTGCGATTGAGCATGCCTATCATTCCAGTCGTCTCGGTAGCTTCTAGAGTCCTCACGATTCTGAAATCTGCGGTCTTGCCATCTCTGATTTTCATTCCGATCTCCCCATCTCCTGTATGGTACATCTTGTCTCCGATTGTCCCTCCATTGTTGAAATCCTCGTTGTTGGAATCTATTCTGTCCTTGGAACTGTCTGTTGTTATTACGGTTGTTATCGTAATGTTGGCGCTGTCTTTTCTCGACATCATCCTGACCTGTCACGGGTGTTGAAATGTTTGTATTTGTATTGGTAGCCTGGGATCTTATCTGGCTCGGCTTAATCACCTCGGTTGTATTTACCATTTCGACCTGTCTTCCAACTCTATTGTGTAAGTGGGACGTGGTTTCATCTATCTGGCGCAGGATCTGTTCAGCGTGTACCGCGTCTGAAACGTTAGCTGCGACCAATACCTGCTGAACGTTAACGGGAAGCTGGCGTCCGATAGTCATGACTAGCTCGGCCTCACTTAAAGGATTATCCAGATCTTTAAATTTAAGGAGCTGTGATGAAAAAAAATCTGAATACTTAGTTTGCTGAGTAGATTGGTACTTTCTGGAGTACAATTCCATTCTTAACCCCTGTTGATATGAAGACGACCAATATTTTCGAAGGAAAGCATGCTTGAATGCATCTACGCTTTCAAACGTGTATTTGAAGCTCAAGTACCACGTTAAAACATTTCCAGTTAAAAAATTTTCCATCATGCGCAGTTGCCGGGCGGGAGCTATATCATTATCATTATAATAATGTTCGACTTCCCGCAAGAATGCCTTGGGTGTGACTCCAGAATTTTCCATAAACTTAGCCGGTTTGAATTCATTAGCACGGATGATTTGTACAAGTTGAGGGTGCTGATTACCGTCATGTGGTGTAGAACTTCTCCCTATGTGATTACGAAATTCTTCCGTGTTCCGAGCAAGTGGACTTTCCGTGTCAACCTGACTACCAGTTGAATGAGTCGCCCCCGGGCTATCTCTGTCTCCATCTCTTGCCTTCCCGCCTAATGACCCTGCATTATGTTCCATAGAAAATAATTCTGCTTTTATCAGCCTGTCACCTTGTTCTTTAAATTTTGCTTTTATCTCATCTTCTAACGTCTGTATCCGTGTGTGGTTCTCCCCCAGCTTCTTAATTACCGCTAACCTTTCTTCCTTGGAGTCCTTACATAATTTTTGCCAATCCTTTCTAACGTTTTCTATCTTCAGATTATTAGTGTCCTGGCTCACTTCGATCCGTTCCAAGCGATCCTCCATGCGTACATTGTTTTCTTCAATAGTGGCTTTTAATCCCTCCCGGTCTACTTCTGCATTTTTCCAGCGATCTGTTGATTGGTTTTCGAGACGGTCTATGTCTTTTATAAGGCCGGTCACGTTTTCATCTACCGCCTTTATCTGTTCCTGTATAACTACGGTTATTTTCTCCACTTTATTAAATCTGTTTTGTAACCTGTCCTGTGCAGTTATAATTTCGCTATTTTTAGTTGTGCATGCCAATTCAATCTGTGCCAATTTTGCCAGAACTGTATCGTCTAAGTTATTAAGTTTAGCGTTAAACTGATCCTCAAGTTGTTTTATCTGTTTAACCTGCTTCTCATTGTTCTTACTTACATCTAAGACGAGTAGTATAAGCTGTTTCCTTGTATGTTCTTTCATTTCAACCACTACATTATCGAGTTGCTCAGTGTTACGACTGTTTTGCGCGTCTAGTTGAGAGTTTATTGATTCACTTTGTTGTGTCAATTGAGAACTAATATTATCATTCTGTAGAGCTAATTGTGTATTAATACTATCATTTTGAAGCGCTAATTGTGTGCCAATAGATTCATTAATTTGGGCTTTGATCACCGCTGACTGTTCAACCCTACTACTGTCTATTTGTGCCTTAAATGTTTCACTCTGTGCTATTAATTCCGCTGATTGTTCAGCCCTGCTACTGTCTATTTGTGCCTTAAATGTTTCACTCTGTGCTATTAATTCCGCTGATTGTTCAGCCCTGCTACTGTCTATTTGTGCCTTAAATGTTTCACTCTGTGCTATTAATTCCGCTGATTGTTCAGCCCTGCTACTGTCTATTTGTGCCTTAAATGTTTCACTCTGTGCTATTAATTCCGCTGATTGTTCAGCCCTGCTACTGTCCATTTGTGCCTTAAATTCAGCCGTCATCTCCTGCCGTAACAACACCATTTGCTGCTGAGTGCGTGCCGCAGCGCTCTCTACAACCTGTCTTATTTCGTCTAAAGAAGCCATCACCACAATACACTTGAGAAAATAGAGAAAATGCCAATTGGCGATGTTCTCCGATACGTGCATACATATTAACACACATTTATATCAATTTACACATACTCAGTTCGTTTAAATTTATAAACACAATCCCATTAATTCAATAGCATCCCTGAGTATCCTTCATTTTACATAATTTAAAACTTAACCCACACATTCAGTTATTAAATGCTAGCCTTACAAAACGCTACAAGAACAGACTAATCACTCAAGTATTAATTGCCTTGGAAAAGCTACACGCCATCCTATTACATACATGGAGTTGTCTTTCTATGCAAAGCTAATTTTTATCAATAATATGGGCGCCCAGTCTCACGATATTATCTTTACAATTAATGCAAGAAACAAAAACGTGTACTGTATTTTATATTGCAACTCCTGATTTTACTGTATAAATTCATTCACTTGGCGGTAATACCATCGCCATAACTACGTTACTTAAAATTATCACATTCGGTGATTCAAATACTGTCACATTCTGCCTTCACTTGTGGCGTGTCAGTTTATCAAAAATGCGCTAGAAAAGCCTAAAACAGTGAAATGCCCCACGTAGGGTAATGCCAGCGTTGCCTATGTGCCCTTGTATATAACAGCGTCGTATATACGAGAATCAAACTTCGGGGGGCGTTCAGTCCGGGTATGCTTTCACTAGAGCTCAAATACCAGACGGCTGCTTACAAATACAAGGACCATATGCAAAACTACAAACAAGAAAATGAGTGAAAAACAAATAAAATTACCACCATTTAATAACTGAATAAAAACAACAAAACATAAAAAATATAACATAAACAAAGTCCACCCTGAACTTTATTCCCACTGTACAAGAATTTACACAGATCTGAGTGGCCTAGAAAGGTCCACTCCAAAGAATTAAAATTGTGGATCAAAATTCCACTTGTCTGATTAATATGTATGCACGCGTATAACTACGCTAGAGAAGAAATAAGTACTTTTGATGGAGATTTGCTCACAGATGGAACAGCCAATATGCTTGCAAACCCCCATACTGCAAACCATTATTATGGCTTTATGGGACACACTCGTAGAATAACATACCAACAATTAAAATTTTACTGACACACGCAACCATTTAAAATTTATAAACTAATTGATCTCCATCGAGATCGCAGTGAGTCAGGAAACTCCCAGCAAAACAGAAGCTTGCCCAATGGCTCATATTGCTCAACACATATATGAGAACAACGTGACCGAACATCGAGACCACCCGAGGTCAATGAACATGACAATAATTAAACAAGAAATAAGATGCCTAAAACCCGATGATATGTACATGAAATAAAAGCATGGATAAGCTAACACGCTGGGACTCGATCAATCAAAACGCGAACAGCACCCATTTACCGATTACAATTCTTTTATCATTAAACAGGCTTTATTTTAATATAAGATAAACAATTACGAAGAACGGAGACCTGGTCCGTGAATACTAATGAGCACAGCTTGCTCCTTATCTGATGGAGTGCGCCGGGTAGAAATACCTTCACTTACCACTCATTAACGTCTGTGTTCAAAACCAGCCCTCCTTGTCGAAGCTTTGAGTCATGCTATTTATAACAAGAGACTAGACATTCCCGTTACGCCACCTGTTAATCGCGACACAAAATTGCACACACTTCTGCCACTTCCAAAGAATTGCAAGAACATCGTAAAAGGGGATACCAACATTTTCCTCGCAAGGATTAAATGCCTAACCTGGACAAAGCTTCAGACAGAACCAGGGTTCCCGAAAACTCCTATCCCATAAAACACATATTTGCAGACTCAACAAAGCATTTAGGGCAGAACACAACACAAATCTACCACGGGCCGACACTCCAATCAAATATCATAGATTTTGTGTACCAAGACACTAAAAGGGAAACTTCATCAACAAATAAAGTCATTGGGCATATGACCCCTCACTTAACAAAAATGCAACAAACGGCAATTAACACACAAGCCTGTGTAACAATAAAAATCTATACAATAAAAAGATTTCCCTCCAATTCTATTATCTACTCTAGTTAATTCAGTTTCGCTTCTGTTATGATATCGGTTCCCAATTTGCGTCGCTTAGCCGCGCATTTTACGGTAGCGACACGCACTCGAGTACGCTTGCCCCGTGTACTTGACATCAACAAAAAAAATCTTCAAACAGATAGAATACATGCCACGTTGCTCATGAACTAAACTAAAGTGTGTCAATACCACCAACCAACTACAATAAAACACGAAGACAAAAATAAAATAAAATATTTACACAAAATAATATGTTCCCACAAAACCATAACCAGTTTGTCAAATAATAAATTATTTCAGTACTCATTCCTCTTTCTGCGTCGTCTCATCGAACATCGCCTGACATTCTCTCTCCAAAGTGTTTAGCTCATCTCAGACCACATGGAGCCGTAGAAACGTTGGTTCGATGTCTTTCTCTGGGTCTGGAGTTCCATCTTGACGTTGAATAAAAATAAAATGTTATTTATAGTCACACGTAATTTTCTATCTAAATTTTGCCAATAGTTACTTTATTCACCATTTGTCTAGTGCAAAATTAAACGTAGACTTTCCCTAATAGTTGTAGTCGTGGGAGACTACTAAAATCTTACAGATACACAAATTTCACACTCAGCTGTGCGCACACAACTTTATTATAATGTTTTCAATAATGACCCTATCTCTGATAAATTTAACACAGTATATCTTCACGGTATGGAAAAGAATAAGTGATCACCTCACGGTGTCACCAAGAATCATCCTCGTCGTCACTCAGACGACAGTATTTATGTGAATTTAGCAAAAGGACGGAGGGAGAGGGAAATCTATCACTAACTTCTATAATAATGCGACTATTGGCATTCAACAGGTATCAAACAGTTTGAAAAATTATACAGGTCACAATGGGGCTATCGTGCTCTGGAATCGATCATAGATTTCGTTAATCCAATCTTTCCCGCTTTCAACTTCAAGCCGGCGTCAGACGCTCCCTTGGCGCTAAAATTGGTGACCCTCTCTGATTGGTAGTTCATGACGTCAATATCGCAGTTTAGAACAGAAGCCTCTGTCCTATATGAAAATCCACAGCCTGCTTCCAGTCTCCGACTGGGTCAGGAATGGAATGAATGAAGCCCCCATCTAGCGGCGAGGATATGAACTGTGCCGGCTGCCGAGGCCTGACGCACTCCTCTGGGGCAATGATTAGATGAATGACAGATGAAATGAAATGATAGTGGAGAGTGTTGCTGGAATGAAATGTTGACAGGGAAAACCGGAGTACCCGGAGAAAAACCTGTCTGCCTCCGTTTTGTCCAGCACAGATCTCACATGGAGTGACCGGGATTTGAACCACGGATCCAGCGGTGAGAGGCCGGCGTGCTGCCGCCTAAGCCACGGAGGCTTCCTCTGTCCTATGATTGGTTGAAAGTTCCTCTCATCTCTCTCATCCAGCAACTATCTTACTCGTAACGCTAGGGTGACAAAGAAATTACGGTCTGAAATGAGTCAGGACCCCAACACACCTTTGTCTGATAAAGTGTCTGTCAAACATTCCGATCTCGTCACTCCTTTGTTTCAGGACTGGGCACGTTCAAACGTACTGTCTCCAAATAAGATGACATTTCGCAATCCAGTCTGGCCTTCCTGTATGATTCTGGCAGTAAAATCAGAATATAATGAAATGAATAATTAGAATCATTAATATGCGTAGCTTATTAAGGGTTCAATATATTGACGCAAATCTTTCAAATGCTTTACTCACATACCACTGGATTATTCTGACAATCCCTAAACTTGTTAAGTTATCATCCAAATGTTTAATAAGCATAGTTTAGAGTATAAAACACACTCTTAAATGTTTATAACAAAATCACATAAATTATTTATAACAATTAGAAATTGTTTATAATATTGTCGAAGATAATTACAAAAATTTTAAACACGCCTCTAACATTACTTTCGTTCCACATTATTGTCAAAGATATTTACATCATTATTTACAATATTAACATTTAAATTATTCAAATTATTAATTTAAGAAATACATTTAACCACATGTTCATCCGGTTGGTAATTTCATAATCGTGTCAATATAATCGACCAATGAAGGTTATTTATACATTTAATGTCACAATCTGGTTTAATAAAGGTTGTAATAATTATTATAATTATTTGTGACGGTAATCTTCATTCAAAATCTTATCTCAAATTCTTTCAATACTCTTGTTAATTATAACAGTAAATTCACTTGATTAATTTTCAAAGGATTATGACAATACACTCCATCGGAAAATAATTCGCTTACAAAATAATGCACAAACTGCATTAAAAATAGGCCCAAAATTCATCATATATTAATATATATGGCATCAAAATCTTCCACAGAACTTACAAAAACCTCCACTAACAAATTCTTTAACATCATTAATTACTGTGGGAACCTCCTTCATTTATTCAAGGGCATTATACATCAGCGACTTTCAACACGTCCGCTGCACTAGCGATTATACATTCATAGTTCCACTTCAAAAATTCTTATAATCATTAATTGTTTCAAAACTGTTGTCATTTAACCTTCGTGGATTTCATTCATGAATCGAAATGAAGTAAAAATTTGCCAATCACAAACAAATTTAATAGTGAATACGCTTATATACGCCTGTCTGGTCTATCAAAATTTAAGATTAACATCTTCAAAGAATTGTAGTATAAAAATACTATCATCAAACAAAGTGCGACTAAACTGCAAAATAGTCGAATAGAATCCAATTAGACTGGGGAATGCAAACATCATTATATAAATCTCTAATTGAGAAAAAACTCCTAACAAAAGTTCACGACTTTAATGCATTCAATAATTCATAATTAAAGTTCATCTTTCACAAAATGGTCTATGATGCAATGGTCGTTCATAACTGACGATAAATGTCTGTGTTGCAATCAATTCAAATAACGACTAGTATTTCCAAGATCGTCGACAACGTAATGGATTTTAACGCTCTAAAATCATTTAAATGTTCTTCCTTCTTGATGATGACAGAAAATTGGTCAAAGTAATTAAACTGGGGTAGAATTACTTTAATAAAGTGACACGCTGTCTGAATTTAAATCTGCCATAAAAATCATTAACTTACAGTCAAATCGAGACTACAAAAATAAGCAAATTACTGAAAAATCTAAATATCAGTCTCAACTGATCCAAAATCATTTAACTATGCCCATGACATAACAATGTCTTAATAAATCGTCGAAAAAGGCATAACACATCAAGGTGTACTGAGAATAGGAATCTCAAACAAGAATATAGGGCAAAATACATGAGGACAAAAAATATGGGAAAATGGTTGCTCAAATATCGTTAAAGAAACTCAAATACAATAAACGTTCACGACTACCTTATCTGCTGGTTGAAGTTCCAGAGGAAAATTCCCCAAAGAAGACTGCTGATGGATCCATTTCACCAACTTGAAGATGAGCTCCATCCTCCAAACAAGAAACCGCACCCTCGGAGAATCGAACTGCTTCCTCCTCCGGAAATTGCACTGCTCCGTGTAGACAACAGACATCCTTCCGGCAAAATTCTTCTTTGTGAGTCGGGACAACCCTGACCTCTCTTGAAAAATCCCTGAAGTTCCAGTAGAAAATCGCCATGAAGTCTTTGTAGTAATTTCCGAAGAAATATTCATATTCAGTGAGTATGAAATCGTTTCCATTGCTGTTTGATAGTATTCAGCGTTGAACCACGAAACATGGGTGTAGATGGTTGTTCACCACATGTTCGCTTGTGTGGAATGGCAATTAGCGAAGTTCCATGCTGCTATCTTACTCCGTTGAAATATGTCCCAATTGCATTAAAGTCCTTTAGCCTTCCATCTTCTCTTCGGTTATGGTAATAGAAGAACAAACTGCCATATTAAACTGCTCCATAATACTGTAGCGTTGTGTCACAAAAGCAATCTGAAGTCTCCCTATTTCACTAGCCGTGTCAGCCGTGGCGTAGAATCTGGCGATACAAAGTGCTTCTCAGGTGGCGAGAAAATCACTTTTGTCAGTCGTCTAAAATTGCCAATATCTTCCAAAATAACTCTTCGAAATTGTTCAACTTTTCTACACTCCTTAATGTAGCACTGCACAATAGAATTAGCTTATAGGCGACCGCTAACTGTTCATAGCTAATCTTGTAGATGCGTTATAATGTGCGTTTTAACTTCACCTACTAATCTCACTCGACGTCTCACCGAAATGACTATATAAGAACTGAGGCAGAAGATCTGACGATTTGACGATTAGACTTCGATGATCTGAGAATGATCTGAGAATGACGATTGAGACTCCTCTCTTCTGCGCAAGGCCTTTTATAAACTTCATAAGGGGCGTATCCATCCCTTCCATAGCGTGTTACTGCGTCATCGCTAGAAGTTCCAACTTCGTCAATACATGACGGATTTTCAAAATTCAAAAACTGAAAATAAATTTCACCAAAATTCCAGATCAATGCCTCTACTGCAAATGGATTTCCACAAATCTGCATTCCAAAAGTAATAAAAAATACCATAGTTTCAGCAATCTCCGTCTTCCTTCAAACTATCGTTCATTGGTTCGAGCCTCCCCTCCAATAGCATAATTTCTTCCTCAGCAGAATTCCACGTTTCCTGCGACTGCGTCGTAGATCTCGGATCTTTCTCGAATAAATGCTGACGTCACTGAGAATCTCAGCTCAAGTAGCCTGCTGGCATAACGTCTGCGTCATCCGTGCTTACGTCATGACTACCCACGTCATAACTATGACAGCCATAACTTTCTTTATAATTTTCCAAAATAGCCACCGTGGTCTCTATATAATTCAATTTACGGGGGCATTCTCCCCTCACCACGTTTTAAAAACAGTTGCAAATTGTTTTTAAACTCAGTGTTACAAGTACCTCAACTCTCTTGAACACGAAATTGAATTATTACTGGCTTACTCTAGGATAGTATCTTTTCAAATTTCCAGCATTGAACTTGCCGTAAATGACATTATTCTCATTAATTGTAATCAGGTGTGGTGTGGCAATGTATTTACAAGTTCTCACTGTCTTTGAGAAATCCGCGTTTTTCTTTTTGTGTTACCGACCTCAAAATTCTGCTGGCTCGTAGAAGGCCCAGGATCGATTACAACATCCTGCCTTTTCTTTTGGTTGTCGGCTTCTTTTTCCCGTAATTCTTTTAGGTATTGCTGGCTTTCCCTCTCTCTTTCCTGATACTGATCGGGTGTCATAACCTGACCTTGAGGATTCTGATTTCTGTTTTGGTTCTGGTTATTTCTATTATAATTTCTGTTATAACCATTATTGTTGTAGTATCTGCCTCTTCCATTGTTGTAATTTCCTCGATTATAGTTCCAGCCTCTTCTCTGTTGATACGGTCGGTAACCTTGCGATCTGTTATTTCGAAACTGATTATTCCTGTGAGGACCTACATTGTCAGTTTTCTCTTCATCTGGCTTGTCAGTTTGTTGGACTTGGTCCATATATACAGTATTTATTTCTTTGAAGTCATGCCTTTGACCTTTCTGTACCACGTTAGGCATTGGACTTGTGTAGTCTAACCTCCTCAGTAATTCATCCATGCTGGTCAAATCCCTGATGTTTGACGAAATAATTAGTCTCCTCACCTCCACAGGCAGCATACGAGAAATCGCATCAATAAGTTGCTCCGTTGACAATGGGGGTTGCAAAAATCTCAAGCGGGATAATTGACTCGTAAAGAAATCAGCGTACCGTGTTGGAAGAGTACCTGAGTATTTTCTTGAATACACCTCCGCTCTTAACGAATTCTGCGCTTCTATGGACCAAAATCGTTTGATTAATGCCTCTGCAAACTCGTCAAAGTTACTGAATGTGTATCTAAATGCGCGAAACCATTCGAGGGGTCCTCCAATCAAAAATATCTCCACTATCTTCATCTTCTCTCTCTCTGGGAATGTGAGCTTCGATGAAATAATCTTTGAGGTTCCTTACATATTCTATAGGTGTCAAACTATCAGTGTTGCTGATTTTTTGCGGTTTGTCTTCAAAATTCCTGATGACCATTACGTTCCTCGGATATGAATCCGGGTAGTTTTCCCCACTATCTCGATAGTTCCACTCAGGTTCCATATTCCTCTCGTCATCTTCCTCCCTGAATCTGGATATACGTTCTTCAGGAGTCACGTCTCTCTCTTCTGGATCTAGGTTATATCTTCTGGCATAATTCCTATTGGTTTCGCAAGCCAAGCCTTCTGTATCCTTGTCAGTGATTTCCGTTAAGACTTTCTTGATTAACTCTTCTTTGTAGGTCTCCATCAAACTAGCCTCTCCTAACTTCAAATTCTGCAGTTTGCTCGTCGTTTCATTCACATCAGAGACAACTTTATGAATCTGTTCCTCTAATGCAGATTTTAATGTTGCACATCCTGACCTAGTTGTGTTCTATCTTCAACTTGTCTTTCGGATAGCGAATCCATCCTGACGCTTAAATCTTTCCTAATCTGTACTACTTCATTGTTAATATCTATTTGAGTACTGGCAAGTTTTCTTTCAATACGTTCCTGAATTTGGGTTACATGTTCCCCACTTGACCTATTCCACTCGTCTTTCCATACTGCTACATTTGCCGTTAACATTTCTGCTATGTCTACTTCGATATCTTCTTTCAATAATTTATTATGGTCTAATACCTGGGTTCTCATGACCTCTACATCATACTTTAAACCTGCTAAAGACGCTGTCGTTCTAACTGACTCATCAACTAATCTAGTCGTTAATGCACTTATATTACGCGTACAAAGGGTTTTCGAATTTTCTATTTCTTCCCTGACTTTATTTACATCGGTTTGGACTTTAGCAATATCTACGAAAACTGTGTTGACATCTACTTGCATCTTATTTATGTCACTTTGTATCTCATTTACATCCGAATGAATGTTATTAATATCAACCTGAACATTGGACACATCAGTTCTAACATTTTGGACTTCTCTTTGGACTTCCTCAACCTTGTCTTGGACAGTCGCAACATCATTTTTAACAACAACTACTTCAGCCCTAGCACAAGAAATATCACCTCGGACATTAGCCACATCTAGATTCAACATTGTATGATCTTTCTGTACCTTAGAAACATCAATTTTAACATCAGAAACGTCCTTATGCATATTAGACAAATCTTTATGGACATTGGACACGTCTGTGCGCATGTCAGTTACAGTATTCTCAATTCCTTGGGTATTAATCTGTAAACGCGACATATTATCCTCTAAGTTAGCAGAACTGGTCTGAAGAACCTTCAAATTCTCCTCCATTCGACTAGTATTCTCCTTCATACTTTCTTTCAAATTAGCAGACATCTCCTCTAACATCATCCTCAAACTTTCCTCTGCCATTACAATATTATTCAAAAAGTAGACTGCTGTAGGGACATACATCAATAGAGCAAAATAACAACATCTGAGCAACACTTTTTCACCATATATAAATTTGATCAATTTTCTGTCTTAAATCTAACTTATAACTACCTTATAATTAACTTTCGAAAACACTTCATGTTGAAACAAACTCAAGCACATGTTCAAATTTCCCTGGCCCATTTTAAAATATCCTAACACAAATAATTTACATTTACAATCCAAATAATTTAATTTTATCTTAAATATGACTAAAATGTCATAAGCCGGTCAAATAAAATAAGATTCCAGATCATAGGCGATTTTTCTAAGTTTCCAGCCTATTTAACCTTTCTCAAGTTGTATAAGATCTGATCTTTTCTGAGTGTAATTTTCCTAATACAATACAACATTTAATTCCTATATAATCACACTCTTAAATACTACAATTGGCCAAGACATCTAACAAAGAATCAACCTCTTTATTTGAGTCTAATCGAGCCACACGTTTTAGGTTTGCCAATCCTACTGGCGTTCAACCTGGTGATCCACTTATGTTGAACCAGCCCCACGTTTTAGGTGTGCCAATCCTTCTGTCCCCGTAAACCCGGATAGTAGGCTGTCAGATATACGCCCCCTCAATCGGATTGCCAATAATCAAACGCACCGGCTCAGCTACACCAATGAAAATGGCACTGACAGATACTACCGAGGTTTGAGCACAGAAGTTACCAAGAAATTATTGTGGAACACACCAAAATAGACGGGGGTTCATACTTACCTTTACTTACCTCTTAAAAATTATCTCGGGGATTGGGTTGACAACAGGATCTCTAAAGTATGCTCCCACAATAACCTCCACCATGACATTTAAAAATGAACCAGAACGAAGACGAGAACTTTGAACTGTACAAAAGCTTTTATTTCAAATAAAGGGTATGATTTTTAACATCTCAACAAAATAAATGTGGCTATCGGTAGCCCATGTCAATCTGACTATGTCCACCTGAAGGACTTGCAAAGTTATCAAACAATATGTTAGCTCCCACGAGCTCAAAATAACGTAATATTCAAAACACATTTGGACTGGAAAAGGAAGTCAGGACGAGACACATATACAGAGCATTTGGTTTCTTTTAATAAACATGACACTTGTATTTATAGGCACAAGGCCAGAATGTAGACGACCTCGCCCGCTGATAACCAGTTGTCTGGCCAGCTGCGATCTACCCTTCAACCTGACGCACCCCTGTCAAATGGGGCTCACTTGTCATGCCACACTGCGTAAGAATCCAGCTCTCTCTCAAAAGCTTTAAATGTCCGCAAGACAACTCATATATATTGACGCAAATCTTTCAAATGCTTTACTCACATACCACTGGATTATTCTGACAATCCCTAAACTTGTTAAGTTATCATCCAAATGTTTAATAAGCATAGTTTAGAGTATAAAACACACTCTTAAATGTTTATAACAAAATCACATAAATTATTTATAACAATTAGAAATTGTTTATAATATTGTCGAAGATAATTACAAAAATTTTAAACACGCCTCTAACATTACTTTCGTTCCACATTATTGTCAAAGATATTTACATCATTATTTACAATATTAACATTTAAATTATTCAAATTATTAATTTAAGAAATACATTTAACCACATGTTCATCCGGTTGGTAATTTCATAATCGTGTCAATATAATCGACCAATGAAGGTTATTTATACATTTAATGTCACAATCTGGTTTAATAAAGGTTGTAATAATTATTATAATTATTTGTGACGGTAATCTTCATTCAAAATCTTATCTCAAATTCTTTCAATACTCTTGTTAATTATAACAGTAAATTCACTTGATTAATTTTCAAAGGATTATGACAATACACTCCATCGGAAAATAATTCGCTTACAAAATAATGCACAAACTGCATTAAAAATAGGCCCAAAATTCATCATATATTAATATATATGGCATCAAGATCTTCCACAGAACTTACAAAAACCTCCACTAACAAATTCTTTAACATCATTAATTACTGTGGGAACCTCCTTCATTTATTCAAGGGCATTATACATCAGCGACTTTCAACACGTCCGCTGCACTAGCGATTATACATTCATAGTTCCACTTCAAAAATTCTTATAATCATTAATTGTTTCAAAACTGTTGTCATTTAACCTTCGTGGATTTCATTCATGAATCGAAAAGAAGTAAAAATTTGCCAATCACAAACAAATTTAATAGTGAATACGCTTATATACGCCTGTCTGGTCTATCAAAATTTAAGATTAACATCTTCAAAGAATTGTAGTATAAAAATACTATCATCAAACAAAGTGCGACTAAACTGCAAAATAGTCGAATAGAATCCAATTAGACTGGGGAATGCAAACATCATTATATAAATCTCTAATTGAGAAAAAACTCCTAACAAAAGTTCACGACTTTAATGCATTCAATAATTCATAATTAAAGTTCATCTTTCACAAAATGGTCTATGATGCAATGGTCGTTCATAACTGACGATAAATGTCTGTGTTGCAATCAATTCAAATAACGACTAGTATTTCCAAGATCGTCGACAACGTAATGGATTTTAACGCTCTAAAATCATTTAAATGTTCTTCCTTCTTGATGATGACAGAAAATTGGTCAAAGTAATTAAACTGGGGTAGAATTACTTTAATAAAGTGACACGCTGTCTGAATTTAAATCTGCCATAAAAATCATTAACTTACAGTCAAATCGAGACTACAAAAATAAGCAAATTACTGAAAAATCTAAATATCAGTCTCAACTGATCCAAAATCATTTAACTATGCCCATGACATAACAATGTCTTAATAAATCGTCGAAAAAGGCATAACACATCAAGGTGTACTGAGAATAGGAATCTCAAACAAGAATATAGGGCAAAATACATGAGGACAAAAAATATGGGAAAATGGTTGCTCAAATATCGTTAAAGAAACTCAAATACAATAAACGTTCACGACTACCTTATCTGCTGGTTGAAGTTCCAGAGGAAAATTCCCCAAAGAAGACTGCTGATGGATCCATTTCACCAACTTGAAGATGAGCTCCATCCTCCAAACAAGAAACAGCACCCTCGGAGAATCGAACTGCTTCCTCCTCCGGAAATTGCACTGCTCCGTGTAGACAACAGACATCCTTCCGGCAAAATTCTTCTTTGTGAGTCGGGACAACCCTGACCTCTCTTGAAAAATCCCTGAAGTTCCAGTAGAAAATCGCCATGAAGTCTTTGTAGTAATTTCCGAAGAAATATTCATATTCAGTGAGTATGAAATCGTTTCCATTGCTGTTTGATAGTATTCAGCGTTGAACCACGAAACATGGGTGTAGATGGTTGTTCACCACATGTTCGCTTGTGTGGAATGGCAATTAGCGAAGTTCCATGCTGCTATCTTACTCCGTTGAAATATGTCCCAATTGCATTAAAGTCCTTTAGCCTTCCATCTTCTCTTCGGTTATGGTAATAGAAGAACAAACTGCCATATTAAACTGCTCCATAATACTGTAGCGTTGTGTCACAAAAGCAATCTGAAGTCTCCCTATTTCACTAGCCGTGTCAGCCGTGGCGTAGAATCTGGCGATACAAAGTGCTTCTCAGGTGGCGAGAAAATCACTTTTGTCAGTCGTCTAAAATTGCCAATATCTTCCAAAATAACTCTTCGAAATTGTTCAACTTTTCTACACTCCTTAATGTAGCACTGCACAATAGAATTAGCTTATAGGCGACCGCTAACTGTTCATAGCTAATCTTGTAGATGCGTTATAATGTGCGTTTTAACTTCACCTAGATTTACTCACAGTCAACTTGCACTGCTTGTATGCTCGAATCTCGTTCACTGCAGTGGCTTCACCACGCGTTATAAAGACGACTCTTTCTACTAATCTCACTCGACGTCTCACCGAAATGACTATATAAGAACTGAGGCTGAAGATCTGACGATTTGACGATTAGACTTCGATGATCTGAGAATGATCTGAGAATGACGATTGAGACTCCTCTCTTCTGCGCAAGGCCTTTTATAAACTTCATAAGGGGCGTATCCATCCCTTCCATAGCGTGTTACTGCGTCATCGCTAGAAGTTCCAACTTCGTCAATACATGACGGATTTTCAAAATTCAAAAACTGAAAATAAATTTCACCAAAATTCCAGATCAATGCCTCTACTGCAAATGGATTTCCACAATTCTGCATTCCAAAAGTAATAAAAATACCATAGTTTCAGCAATCTCCGTCTTCCTTCAAACTATCGTTCATTGGTTCGAGCCTCCCCTCCAATAGCATAATTTCTTCCTCAGCAGAATTCCACGTTTCCTGCGACTGCGTCGTAGATCTCGGATCTTTCTCGAATAAATGCTGACGTCACTGAGAATCTCAGCACAAGTAGCCTGCTGGCATAACGTCTGCGTCATCCGTGCTTACGTCATGACTACCCACGTCATAACTATGACAGCCATAACTTTCTTTATAATTTTCCAAAATAGCCACCGTGGCCTCTATATAATTCAATTTACGGGGGCAGTACCATCCCGGCATTTGCCCGAAGACGAAGTGGGAAACCACGGAAAACCACTTCGAGGATGGCTGAGGTGGGAATCGAACCCCCTCTACTCATTTGGAACACCCGAGGCTGAGTAGACCCTGTTCCAGTCCTCATACCACTTTTCAAATTTCGTGGCAGAGCCGGGAATCGAACCCAGGACCTCCGGGGTGGCAGCTAACCATGCTGACCGCTACGCTACGGAGGCGACTGTTTTAATTTCTATCTTCTTTTTTTTAATAAAGCGGGACAAACCATTGTAAGCCTGAAGGTCTCGCGTAGTCAGTGCGGTGTTGTCCTGTACGTTCTCGCATCCATCACGCGACTGAAGGTACGGTGCAATAGCATGGCAACACCGCCAGGCGCGGGAACGAGTGCGGAGCGGAGGGCCGGTTGACCTTCAGGCTTGCAATGCTTTGTCTCGCACTATAGTCGGCTTACCCTCCAGGATTGGCTTTTCCCTCGGACTCAGTGAGGAATACCATCATTACCGCCTCCAAGGCAGTATCCTGGAGCTTGAAACATCCTAATGGGGGATGCAACTGGGGAGGTGGGACGAGCACCTCGCCCAGGTGGCCTCCCCTGCAAAGCAAACAGGGGCCTAATGAGGGATGGGAAGATTGGGAGGGATAGGCAAGGAGGAGAGATGAGGCGGTCGTGGCCTTAGGTTAGGTATCGGGCATTTGCCCGGAGACGAAGTGGAAAACCACGGAAACCACTTCGAGGATAGCTCAGGCGTAAATTGAACTCCCTCTACTCATTTGGACCACCCGAGACTGAGTAGATCCCGTTCCAGTCTTCATACCACTCGTTCAAATTTCGTGGCAGAGCAGGAATCGAATCGAACCTCGGACCTTTCGGGTGGCAGCTAAGTCGCTGACCACTACACCACGGAGGCGAATTTCATTGTCATAAACATATTTGATATTCATTTGAATTAAAGTTCGTGTGAAACACGGAAACAAACCGCCAAACACGCGAGGTAGAATTCCGCTGTTTCCGTCTACTTTAACGAAGCTTTAGAGAATTGAGTGGTCAGATTTGGCCATTTAACGTAATTCCTTGCTAGTGGTAAGTTAACGAGTGTTTCTGTTTGATGAAATGCTCTTGCAAAGTAAAATTACCTTTAATGAAAATTAAGAGATAATAATTGGCGATGGAGAAAACGGCCCTTAGGGGCCATCTTGTATCCATGCTATAGTAACTAATACTAACTGGCATGTCTCACGTAATTAATGTTCTTTCGATTTTTTTAGCGTATCGCTTTTAGTGCCGGGAGTGTCCGAGGACATGTTCGGCTCGCCAGTTTTGTAGCTGCTTCGAGACGGACACCCAATGGGTTAGCTACAAGTACCGTTGGGGAGGAAAGTTGGAAGGGAAGGGCGAGGAGTTGGAAGGTAGCGGCTGTGGCCTATAGTTAGGGACCAACCCCGGCATTTGCCTGGAAGGAAGATGGGAAACCACAGAAGACCATCTTCAAGGTTGGCGGCGAGGGGATTCGAACCTCCTCGCCTCCCGGATGTGAGCGACTGCCAGCAGTCATGCCGTAACGACCACGGCTAACTCACCCGTTCCTTCGATGAAATGTAAGAACTAATGTTTATTTATTTGTTGTTGTCGATTATTTAAGGAGCTTTGCGACATCGTGGTCATGTAGCCCCGTATACTTGGGTGTGTGAGTGTGGAATTTATCTGATAACCTGTGTTACTGTTATTCTGTAATAGTGTCTGTGTTTGTAATTGAAGTATAATTTCGGAAGGAAGTGACAGTGGCCTTGAGCTAGCAACCATCCTGGCATTTGCCAGGGGTAGAAGTGGGAAACCACGGAAGACCACTTCCGGGATGGCTGAGGTAGGAATCAAACCCGCCTCTTCTCAGTTGTGCCTCATGAGGCTGAGGGTACCCCGTTCCAATCCTCAAACCAGAATTAAATTTCTTGGCATATCTAGGAATCTAGCTTGAACCTCGGCAGATACAGCCAAGAGTGCTAGTCACTACGCGAAAAGGTTTTGTGACTTCCAAGTGATGTTGTTGTTGTTTGAGTCTTCAGACTTTTGACTGGTTTGATGCAGCCCTCCATGCCTCCCCGTCCTGAGCTATTCGTTTCAACTCTACATAGCCCTCACACCCTATATCCGAATTAATCTGTTTAATATTGGTTTACCCTTACAGTTCTTATCCTCGACCCTTCCTTCCAAAATTAAGTTTACTATTCCTGGGTGTCTTAGTACGTGTCCTACCAATCTATCTCTTCTCTTCATTAGCAGTCACCACAAACATCTTTCCTCTTTCAGTCATCTTAATACGTCTTCATTTGTAACACTATCTACCCATCTCATCTTCATAATTCTCCTGCAACACCACATTTCAAACGCTTCAATTTCCTTCTTTTCTGCTGCTCCAACAGTCCAAGTTTCACTTCCATAGAGCGCCACGCTCCAGATAAAGGCTTTTAAAAGTGACTTCCTAATACCTAAATCTATATTCGATGTCAACAGATTCCTTTTATGAAGAAATGCTTTCCTTGCCTGAGACAACCTACTTTTTAAATCCTCTTTGCTTCGTCCATGACTGGTTATTTTGCTTCCTAAGTAACAGAAGTCTCCTACTTCCTTCAGCTTTTCACCTGTCAATTCGACGTCCATATGGCTTTGTGATTCCTTTCGACTGCATTCCAATATCTTTGTTTTACATTTATTAATTTGCATCATGAATTCTTTCCAAATCAGGTATCGCACAAAGGGACACGGAGGCCCCGTTCCATATCCTTTTGGATGTTATCTGGAATCCTTTTCTCAGTAATAAAATTGGCGCCATCGAACATGTACAAAAGAGTTTTTTTAAATGGCTCTGTTACAGGGGTGGACGATCGTACCTTAGAGCTGTGTATGAGAGTTATTGCAACGTATACGTTCTACCACCACTGAGCAGTCGGCGCACTCTGGGTGATATGAGATTCCTTTGGAAGCTGGTAAATGGCGGAATTGACTCTAATCAGTTGCTAGCTGACTTGGGGTTTCACGTCTCTCAGAGAACCCCCCAGACGGAAGCACACGTTCAATAGGGTCAGATCGAGAATTAATGTGCACAAAACCGGGTGAGTTAGCCGAGGTCGTTGCGGCATGACTGTTGGCAGTCGCTCACATCCGGGAGGCGAGGAGGTTCGAATCCCCCCGCCGGCAACCTTGAAGATGGTCTTCTGTGGTTTCCCATCTTCCTTCCAGGCAAATGCCGGGGTTGGTCCCTAACTATAGGCCACAGCCGCTACCTTCCAACTCCTCGACCCTCCCTTCCAACTTTCCTCCCCAACGGTACTTGTAGCTCACCCATCGGGTGTCCGTCTCGAAGCAGCTACAAAACTGGCGAGCCGAACATGTCCTCGGACACTCCCGGCACTAAAAGCCATACGCTTAAAAACAAAGAAAATGTGCACAAAAATGCATGTCTGATCCGGTTGCAGTCAAGATACAGCTTGATGGAGAGTGATATTCACTTCGACTTTCTGTCAACTGTTATGAGCAACATCTCAAGTAGGCTGTAAAATATTGTAATGTATATTGTGTTCATTTCAAATTGTGTTTGATTGAATATGTGGTTGAATGAAAGGTTGATTGATTATTTGATTGAATGTACGAGCGATTGAAGTAATGTATTTTTGTTTGCTGTTTTCTATATCCTCGAATGCCACTCTTGTATTACTTTTTGCCCAGTTTCTGAACTTTGACTTCTTTTCTTTTCATTTATGTTTTTGCCTTTTTCCGTTTACTGTAAATAGTTTTGATTTTTCTGTAATCATTATTTTAATGTTTCTTGTACAAAGGGATTGTATGAATGAATGCTAGAGATAGGATGTTTGAGTGGGTGTCTGTATGGTTGTGGTTGTATAATAGTGTATTTCTATTTATGTTCGTGTTTATTGTTCTTGTTTTGTTTATAGAGGGTCATTATCTATGTGCGCCCCGATAAACACGGCAAGCTAAGCCGGCTTTGACTGGCGCAGATCGCAGGTGCGCGTATCCGGTTCAGGCGGTGGTAGGCATGCAGTTTAATGTTGTGTACTTACAGTGCTCATAGGCGATGCTGTAAATGTCCTCCCTCTCTTGTAACACACACCTGACATCTTCTGAGGAAACAATGTCTGTCAACTCTTTTATTATTTACGGAGCCTGTTTCCTTGAATCGTTTAGTGAGCCTCCTAATTGTACTGCCATTAGGCACAGGTCTTCCTGGAAACTTGATTCGAAATTTAAATCTTGTTTCAGAACAAGACTTTCTGCTTTTCATGTACGAATTATGGATATACACACGTTCGCGCAATGTGAATTGGTGTCTAGGCAAGACCAACAATCACAGTAATCACAATACTCACTAAACGTGCAACACTAACGTCTAAGATTTGCAGATACACGTCCATATGAATGAAAAAACTAACGATATGAGTCAGCAGAGCGCGCCAACCACCAGATGAACCGTGTACGCGTGCCCGCGATCTGCGCCAGTCTAAGCTGGCTTAGCTTGCTGTGTTTATCGGGGCGCACATACTGTAGATAATGACCCTGCCCTTGTAAATTGTAATGTTAGTTACCATATTGTCAGCAGTGGAGCCTATCTGTCTGACAATAAGGAATACATACCAACAATCCACTGTTGTAATTACATGCAGTCACCGCAATAATGCAAGTTATTAGACAGATAGAAATATCCCTGGAGCTGATAACTACAATGTCTCAAGGCTCTACTTGCTCCAGGACCCGCCTGAGTACAAGAGAAGGAGGGAGGAGAACTAATCGAGAAGTCAATTAATGTTTCATTTTGCTGATAGACGATAATTTATCAGCAATAATCGGGTGTAGCCTGCTGCGCACATTAATCTTCCCATGATTAGGAAAGCCCAGAAATATGAATGAGCGTTACACACCTCGTCCATTAAAACAAAACAGAAAAAAAAGTAGTTTGTCACAAATAACTGATTTCAACATATTTATTGTAGACTTCATAAATCACCACGATTTCATAAGCCGTCACCTTGATAGCCATGCGCGGAATGGTGGGATCAGGGAGCCTATATCGAATAGTTTTCCCAGAGTTTAAAGAAATATATTACTGGTAAATGTTGGCATGGTGTAGGTGTGATAATGTTAACCCTTTACTGCCCAAATTATATGGAATGATGGAAAAAATATCTTTTAATGAAAATTAACTAAAATCTGCATTCAAAACATGAAACCACCGTGAAAATAGTTATTTATTACGTAAATATATTTTAGAATTTAACAGGTTCATTCTGGTTCCGTATTGATAAACTAATTAGTATAAACAGGTTAAAGGTTCCGCCTGATCAATACTTTTATTAATTATGGTCACCGTGTGGGCATTAGTGGGACATGTTTCGAGGCCTAATTAATATTTTTGGCCCCTTCATCAGCCGATATCACAGAGAACGATACAAGATTATTCCTCACGTAGCACTCAAAATTCAATCTTTTATGGTGCACCATAAAGCGAGATTGAAACATCTCACGCCCAACATGAGTCATGTCAAAAGTCTTAACGAGGCGTCTATTGAAACTGTTTATGGGCCTAGTTCATTAAGACTTTTGACATGGCTCATGTTGGGCCATTCCTACATCTTTTATCATCATTCTATCTCATTTTTCAGCCACAATTATTACAAATTTCTTCAAAATGTTACAAAATTCAGGAGACTATAAGAGCAGGATATATGCATAAATATTTGGCGATGTTCACTTGTTAACTTTTCTAATACTACCAACAAACTCGACATCCACAAAAAATTCAATGCACACAAAAAAGGAGAATAAAAAGCATGATGCCATAATGTCATCACTGGGCTGGAAAGGGTTAATGGTTTTACGTCCCTTTTAACTATGCTGGTTTTTGGAGATACCGGGGTACTGAAAGTTTGCCCCGAAGGGGATCCTTACCGTGCCAATAAATCTACTGATACGGTTCCCTCGCATTTGCGCACCCTCAAATGCCAGGATTTGATCCTGCACCCTTGGTAACAGCAGGCGAGACCTTTACCGCTGAGCCACGCAGCCAGTCGGTATGGAGTAAGGCCGGTACATTTAATAGATTAATTTTAGTTATCGAATAATCGTTTCTTCAAACCATAACAATCGATTACTAGCTATAAATGATGATTAATCGATTGGGCGTATATCGATTAATTGGATGGACGAATAATTGATGAATTGTTTTGTCGATTAATTAATGTACTGAACCCTTTATCCTCTGATGGATAAATGATTCGATGTTTTATTTCTACAATTAATTAATATTTCCACCAGCGTCATGAAATAGCCAGACGAAGATGAGGAAACTTCAAGCATTTGTTGGAGACAGTGGGGACATACCTGCAGCAGTTTGACAATAGGCTAAATACTTTAGCTTGGTGAAAAGAAAGAGCCTAGCAATGTTTCAGAAGGACAGGTGGTGGCTGCCTCAAAATAGAAGGGACGCGTGGTGAGACACGCTTATGGTATGTTCATTGTACTATTCGCGCCTAAAAAAAATATAATGCAGTAACGTGAGTGGCTGATGGTACTTCTGGACACTCCTACGAGGCCGAGGTCTGATAAAAACCGCGGAGTTATTGAAAATGTGGAGCCAATGAGAGATGAATGCTTACGAACGCGCCAAGTCTAGCTTGGGCACGCGATAACTAGCATTAACGCGGGAGATCGGCTAGACAACATCTCTACGATCGATTCTAGGATTAATGGGCATATTCTTGACCTGCGCAATTTTACGAGTTCAGTGATATTTGTTTCATTCCTGTACCACTATTATTTGGAGAAATTTTTATATAATTCCCCCCCCCCCCCCTTGATACCTAGGGCCAGTTCATTTATAAGTGGCGTGAAGAGCCAAGAAATATCATTACATTTGGTGTGTCGAGGACACAGGTTTATTACATTTTGTGTGTCGGTGGACACAGGTTGTTATTGCATTTTGGGTGTCGGAAGACACAGGTTATTACTGTACTTTGCGTGTCATGAGGACACAGCTTTTTATTAATATAAATGTGTTAAATTCAGTGATGGATAGTCACAGTACTAATTTTGTAGGGACAGTATCATCGACAATTCGCCAACAGACTGTCCTGGGGAAATAAGTACCTGAAACGGCGAATTTAGTAGTCAGATATCGAGTGTGTAATAATCTATAACTTTTTGAATCAGCACGAGAGATGGCAGCGTCGATCATGGAAGCTGTGTGGAATCATCATCACTTCGTTGAAATGTTTGCCATGAGATAAAAGCATTCAAGTTGGGAGATGGCTGCTGATGTCCTTTGACGGGTGACTGGCCGAGGATGAGTACTGAATAATATTCTTATTATCTGACAAGTTAACTTATGGTATATGGGACATAATTTTTTGTAAATATCTTGCTTATGTTGATTAACGTAGTATTTAGTTTTGGTCTGACACACCTTTTGCATGGAAACAGCTCGCACAAGTGTTCTTAGTTGCAAGTTCTTGTTTGTTTGTTTTAACTAACGTAGCTATGTGGACAACCGTGTTTGCATATGTTACGCAATGCGGTTAAAAACGTCTCTCGGAGATATGTTGTGTTTCAGAAGTAGGACTGAATTAATATAATCATACAGTAGATTGGAGGGTAAATTAATCTTTGTAATGTTTATTATTGATCAGATTCAGTGAGTTTATTGCCTTTGGAGCAATGTGAGTTGTGGCGAAGGGCAGTCAGCTCTCTCGTAGGTTTTAATATTTTCTTAAATAGTTTGTGAGCATCTAATTCAACCGACCTTTGTGAAAAATGTTATGTCATTCCCAGCAGTGTGTGTGTGTGTGTGTGTGTGTGTGTGTGTATTTTATTGGTCATTACAAGCGGGAATTTCAGCGTAGACTGATTTCTGTCAGCTTGGTGCCAAGTCCATATTGTTACCTTGCGAGGACATATGTGGCTATTTCGATTAATGTCTTACCATATGTTTATGTGGTTAAGATTTGTTGCTGTTGATTCTACGAGATAACGGCACAGCTGGTCAAGTTATTTTTACACACTCAAGCTGGACGATGACGAGAATTGAGGAAGGGGGGAGCTGTTTCACAAGGCGGGCTGAAAAGGGTTGCATCGAGGTCATTAGTGGAGCGGTTTGGCTCCGTAAAATTATTTGAAATACAGAATAAGAACTGGTCAATGATAAAAATTGTTTAAATGACTGGGAGTTGCCTACGAATCCGAATCGTTAGCTTAACGTGCATTTTTGTTCATATAAGGTAATCTCAGCCGGTGAGGCTTTTTGTTGTTGTTGGTTTCATTCCATGTTTATATTCCGTATTAGTGACCCGTGCAGTCACGTGCGATGCTGTCTTTTCCTTGTTTGTGTATTGAGCAATTGGCCATGTGGGCAGCTCATTTGTCAGATGCGTCATCGCTCTGAAGGAGGGTCTCGAGGGAGATTCCTGTAAATAGTAGATTTTAGATTGTGTGTCAGCATTAAGTTTTAAGGGTTTTTATTAGTGTCATGTCCCATATCCGTAAACGTTGATTTACGAGATGATTGTTTGTAAGCATCGTGGCTGTTAACCCGCTGTAAACGAACAGTCATCCAAGTACTCATTTCTCGTAGTTAGTCATTACGCGTACATAAAATCCAAATGCAAGTTAGTGGAATTAGGATCCTCATTTTTATAAGGGGGAGATCCGTCTGACTCCTCAGCATTGATAGATATTCCTGTCATGGGAAAATTCAGGGAGGATTTTTATTGATGTTTATATTCATTTTATGCACTAATAGTCATTAAATTATGTTATTATTTTACGTCTTGTCACTTTCCTTCTTAATTATAGTTTTAATCCTATGACCCTTCCCTCAGTAGAGCATGTTGTTTGGCGAACGTAAACATCACACTATGAACTGAGCGCGACCCCTTGATCAAGATTCTTGCATATAAACACTGCAATACTAAAGGGTTCAGTACTTTGCTGCTTACGCTACGCTCTCACAGAAACAAAGTAGACATTTAACTAAACTAAAATATATTGTATTATTATTATTAAATAATGAACCTTATTTGTGAAAAATAGGCTAAATCAAAGTGAAACAAAAATGGCCGTGTCCTAAATTGTAAACATTGAACTAGAATCAAAAATCTTTGCTGAAAACTCTTCGTGTTCTTTTTTTCGAAACCCTTCCGAATTTGATTGACGTCTGTCATTTCACTGTCACGGGCTCTTATTTGGTTATTGTTAACATGAACAAGGAAGAACACTGTGTATATTTAGGCAAAAAGTAACTTTTATATTAGTATATTATGCAACGAGCCTATAATGGCAATAATTAGGACACGAGTATGGCGATGCTATTCTTACCTAATCGGTTACACAACTGTTTCCTGAGCTCTTATTCGTGGGAGAAACTGTATCATAATGAAAACTTGTACTATAATGAGTTTTATGTTCGACCCTGACTATTATATATCTGAAAACTGTATCATAATGATGGTCATTATAACACTATTTTTCATTATGGAACAGTTTCTCCCACCAATCACAGCTCAAGAAACAGTTGTTTGACCAATTAGATAAGGATACCTTCGCGCATGCGCTCAAAATCCAACATGTCTGTATAAATTACCGAAAGTGCACCGTCCATATGTTCGCGTAAATAAACAGGTGAATATGAGACAAGAAATAGCAATGTACCTTAATATCTCCAAATCCAATTTCTACACAGCGCGTTGTTTCAAACGCATTCGGTGACATTTTTACTGAATACTGGTGTTCAATCTGCACATGTGGCATTGAAGCACACAGAGCGCATGCGTCGGTCGGTCAAAGAGCTTGGAAATCAGAGATATGCTATACTCAGCGCAGCACCCGATCACAAAATTCTAGTGACAATCTCAACAGATATTTATGAATATTTATGTTAAAACATACAATGAAGTTATAATTATCGTCGAACATAAACAGTCGTATGCAACTCGCCTATGATGGTAATTAAGACACTCGCATGGAAATTATAAAACTCGCATACGCTCGTTTTATAAAAATACTCGTGTCTTAATTATAGCCATTATAGGCTCGTTGCATAATGTACTATTGTTCAACGAACAGAATCTAAGGTACAATCCTTTTCCGAAAAATCTTGGAGTCACTGTAGATAGATCCCTGAGCTACAAAGAACAAATCACTAAGCTTTCCCACAAAGTCGCCGCAAGAAACAACATATTGCATAAGCTCAGTGGTACATCCTGGGGAGCCTCTGCTGACTGTTGCATATCTGCCACCAGTCTTGTCTACTCGGCTGCTGAGTACTGTGCACCTGTCTGGTTGGAAAGCGTACATGTGAAGGAGGTAGACACAAAATTGAATGATTCAATGCGTTGCATTACTGGTTCCATCAAATCAATTCCATGTCACTGGTTACCCATGCCGAGTCACATCCCTCCACCTCACTTGAGGAGGAAGCAAGCTCTACTAAGGGAAGCTAAGAAAATCTTTGCATCACCCTCTTTGCCATTGCACCAAGAATTCTGCCATCCTTCACAGAAATGACTGCAATCTAGAAGGCCAGTAAGTGTCACTGCGGGGCAACTCATTGCTGCTGGATTTGACCTAAATGAAAAATGGAAACATGAGTGGTCAACTAAAACATTGGGAACAAGTGCCCACCATCTTGATCCCACGAAGAAACCAAACGGCTTTGAATTACCGAGGAACTTCTGGTGCCGTATCAACTGGCTGAGGACTGGACATGGTTGCAGTAATTATTTCAGGTACAAGTGGGGCTGGATCAGCTCACCAATGTGTGAGTGTAACCTGGAAGAACAGACGATCGAACATCTGGTCCAACGCTGTCCTCTTTATTCGTACCCTGGCATTCCTGACGATTTGTTCGCCTCTCACACCCGGTTTAACCGAATGGTTGAAGAGGATGACTTTAAAGTTTGAATACCACCTTGTTATGTATAATTGTTTATCGTATAAATTACCATACGATTAAATAAATAGTACAGTTTTCTGACATATAATATTTACATTTCGCTAGGGTCGAACATAAATTAATAATATATCATTCCGAAAATAAGCGATGACCTCTCATTGATACTTCTTTTCTTATTTCGTGTCTACTATAAATTAATCGATTCTTCGGTTAGCCGTTAATCTATTAATCAAGTGGCTACGATGGCGTAGTCGGTAGCATGCCGAGCTTCTATGCCCAAGGTCGTAGGTTCAAACCCGTCCGAAGTCGTCGAATTTTTTAAGATTGTTAAAAATCCCTCAGTATGCCTTCCTTCAGAGGGGAAGTAAAGCCGGCGGTCCCATGTCATAGATTTATGGTATGTAAAAGAATCTTCCACTAATTACACTTGTGTGAAGCTAAATTATAGGTTAGATTTGACTAGCGCTCTTGGGTTCCAGGAGCCGTCTGCGGTGGCATCTAGTACCCAAGTTTTGAACTAGTTTTCGTTGACGGTGGCGTTTCGTAGCAAAAGTAGGAACTACAATACTTGAAAATTGAATGTCTGCAGTCCGTACTTGAATTAAAGACAGATAACACAAACTAATGCAGTCATCACAATTAATACCGGTTATCAGACAGATTCTACACACACCCAAAGTACACGGGGCCACATGACCGCGTTGTCGCAGCCCCTAAACTAAGGAACCAACCAACCTATTATTCGGGTAGTCAATTAATCTCTTAATTGTATTCGATTTTTTTTCTATTAATCATCAACACATCGTATAAAGTATAGATCCCTCCTGCGGCGCTCACAAGCGATCCATCGTGAAACATGAGCATTCAAATGAAAGAGAATATACATTACCAATGACGCATTGCACTCTAATTTCATAAATATCTGTAATTTCTTAAAAAAAAATGACTTTTGAAAAGTGTTCGAAGTGAGCGATTTGCAGATACTGTTGCTGTAGGTAAATACGCTCCATAATTGCTGTCCACTTCACATTTTGGCCACTGTGACGTCTGTTTCATGTCATTTAAACATTCTGAGGCATTTCCGTTATCATTTTGCATGGATTTCAGAAACAGTAATTTAAAGCAATGAGTACTCAAATCGTATAATTTCATAAATATTGAATAACCGGTGAGTGTTACGGCTAAGCTGTCAATCTATGGACTCAGCACACAAATGACATTAGCAGTGATGAATTGCATTCTAATTTCACAAATAAAATTTTTTGTAAGAAGTGTGCGATTTGCAAATACTGTTGCTGTAGGAAAATAAGCGACATCATTGCTGTACAGTTCGCATTTTGGTCGTAGGGACGCCTGAAATGTAAATAGTGTTCTATAATCATTTGGTTCAAATAGAAACATAATATCCTTTCTCCTCAAGTCGCTTATTATAGGCAAAACCTATTGGCGTAAGTGTGGCTTATGAACATGCGATATTTCTCGCACGGGTTCGCTAGTCGATTATTAATTTATTAACCGAACATCGATATTACCAACTCTAGTGTTGAGTTCTTATTTACGTGATGTCAAAATGTGTCAAAATATTCTGAGATTTAGAGTTCTATGGGGAAAAGTGTAATCAAACCCGCAAGGGTCAGGCCAGCCACCCTGTCGCGTGGGCCCTAACAGGGTGTAACAGCTAATTGGGCTGTATGCAGCACAGTAACGAGAGTTTCGGAAAACCAGATAATAAGTCTAAACCCCTAATGTATCGGCAACTTCTCTGCTTTAGATGCACAGCGGGACGATTGGGTCTTAAGGTGAAATCTGCAAGTGACAGAATCTGCAGGTCGTCCCGCTGTACATCTAAAGCAGAGAAGTTGCCAACTCATCGGGTGTTTAGACTTCATATCTGCTTTTTCGTACTTCCTAACACTGTAGGCACGGGGCTCATGCGGCGCTGTATAAGAAGCGCCGCCGGAGTTCGAAATGTATTCTGTCTAATTACATATGGAATGGTAGGGAGCTTCCGCTGCCAACGATAGACGCTGTCATAGCGGCGAGGTTCGAAATCATACCTCTATTGTCATCAGCAAGTCTTAGCTCTGGTCAGTCAGACAGGGACTGTGGTAGGTCTAGGATCTTGGTTAATTTCTTTCTCTTGTTATTTTATTCATGGGTTTGCAACATCATGATCATTAACCCTGTGTAATTTGCTTTTATGTGGAATCTATACTGGGTTGCCCCTAATAATATTGTTTTATGCAGCCCAACTAACGCGAGTTGTCAGGAAGGTCGATATTTCCCTGCTTCCCTCATCAATTTGTCATTTTCTTATAATTCCTAAATAATTTTGCCCATCCCTTGGCGTAATGGTGGGACATATCAAATATTCTTTCAGACAAAAGTTTTAGGTAATTGTTAGAGCAGTATTGACCATTTTAAACGGTTTTGATAATGTGCCTAATAACAGAGATATGATTTTTGTTTCTCTAAAAACCCACTTTTTCCCACCCCTTTGGTCAATGATCGCTGCTATCAAAAACTTTACTTATGCACTGCAGGGATATCCCGCAAAGGATACTGAACAGTACTATGTTTTCCTCGTAGTAGTCTATATATGGTCCAATATACGAGGGCAGATCAAAATATAAGTTGCACTTCCCAGTTATGGCCATTTATTACACCACCTATTCAACAGCAACACGCCTATAACGACATACAATGTAACGTCACTTTTCCACATAGTTTCCAAGAGACTCCAAACATTTCTGCGAACGCAAAACCAACTTGTCGATGCCGGATGCATAGAAAGTTACTCAAGCGTTCTGCAACCACACGGAGACAGCTGCCTTCACCTCCTCATCGGTCTGGAAACGTCGACCACCGTTCTGTCTAATGATCGCATTCACACTGTTGACATTTGCACGGGTCCTGGACGTTGCGGGCCTGCCCTCGCGATATTCGTCCGTGATATCCGTGCGTCCGGCTTCGAATTGCTGACACCACTTTACGATCCTTGCCGGGAATTGGCCCGCTCCCCATACACAGCACTAATTTCACGATGAATGTCCGTGCAATTCTAGCTTTTGGCCCATAGGAATCGGATTGTCGCACGCACCTCATATTTGGAGTGAACGTTCAGTCGACACGCCATTGCTTTTGGCCGCTATTCAAACCATACAAGACGAGACACAGCGACCTGCCTAACAGATGTGTAAGCAGTGTCTGTCCCTTTCTCTCTGTGCCCACGTTTGCGATACACAGCGCGCTGCTGCAGCGCGTTAGTGCAACTAACTTTTTGATCCACCTTCGTATAATGCAGAAACAGAATGGTGGGGAGGAAGATCTCACAATGACCTTTATCAACGCTTTGGCAAGACGAGCATCAGCCGGATTCAGGAGAGGAGGAGGTTGCAATGGTGGGGACATGTCATTCGAGCTGAGGATTCCGTATCCAATCGTGTTTTCTGCTCGATATCAACTGGGAGACGCCCGACAGGTCGCCCAAAAACAAGATGGAAGAATCGAGCGATAATGTCACTGTTAAAGGTGGCACCAACAGCAACTGAGGAGGATGCAAGGGACAGAGAAAGGTGGAAGATCATCTGCGATCGATACTTGTGAAGAGTGTCAGTCCCTCCTGTTGTAATGCCTGGGTTGTTTTGTACAATATGAGGTTTTGTTTAATGCTCTTATTGTCTGTACTGGGTCTTAATGGACTGTTAATACAATAAATGATGATGGTGATGATGATTAGTCTGTAGTCACATCGAGGGGAAAATAATAGTGCTCAGTATCGTTTGTGCGATATCCTTGCAGTGCATTAGTAACATACGAGATGCAAGCAGAGAAATATCGACCTTCCTGATAACAACGCTAGTTGGGCTGCATAAAACAATGTTCGTAGGGGTAGTTGATTCACCTGGTAAGATGAACCATTTTGGTGCGGTAAACCTGGGAGAACCATTTTGAGAATGTCTGCGGGAAAATTCGAAGCCAGTTGACTTCTCTAGAATGAGTGAACCCCTTTTCAAGCTCTTTCAATGTCAAGACCAGAGCCAGGAATGGAAACTCGGACCTCACGCTAACCACTACCCTACACGGTACCTGAACCTCCTGGTATGATCTGTTTATCCAGTACAAGTGGAATGTTTAGTTTCACTGACCTCCATCACCCTACTGGAAATGTCACCCAGATAATGTCAATCACAGACTGGTTGTTCTCTGCAAGTCATGATCCATTGTGTGCGGCAGTGTAAACAGAATTGAATGTCACTCAGATAACCGTGAGGTTGGCAGGTGTCACGTGACCTTGCAATGTGAAGGCTTGCATATCAATAGTAGCCTAATCAGAATTTGAGGGGCGTGGTTTGCCAACCATGGGACCTCCATTTACTAATGTAGATCTCATCTTCGTTCCTGTAAACCCTCTTGGTAAACTCTTGTCTTCTTCTGAACTTTCTCACCAAGGTGGACCGGGTTTGATTCCCGGTCAATTCATGTGAGATTTTCGAAGTGAAATGCTATATCCTGTGGTTCGGATTCCACGTAAAGAAGGAATTCCCGTGGCGTATGATCCCATGATTAATGGTCACGTAAAATTAAAAGCTTCCTTCCTTTCGATATTCCGAACCTGACAATATTATAGTATCCGAGGCCTAGGGTATGTTTCTTTTATCGCCATTGTCTTTGTTTTCCCGATATCATAAGTTTTCTAGAGCTCGGAACTCTTTTATTAGGGGTTTTCGGTAGATTATTAGCGGCTTCGGTGGCGTATTTGGTAGCATGCTGAACTGCTGTGCCCAAGATAGCGGGTTCAAATCTGGCCGAAGTCGTCGGATTTTTAAGAGCGTTAAGATCCTTCAGTATGTCTTCCTTCGGAGGGGACGTAAAAGCCGGTGGTCCCATGTCATAGACTCATGGCACGTAAAAGATCCTTCCAAAAACTAAACTGGTGTGAAGCTCAATTTATAGGTTAGATTTCGTTGAAACGCTCTATCAAAGTTCCAACGTTCACCACTAGGTGTCAATGGTATCTGGTAGCGAAAGTTGGAACTACTTGAAATTAAACGGAACTTGTTGCTCACCCTATGGCTGTCCGCTTGAAACAGCTACAGGCTCTGGCGAGCCGAACATGTCCTCGGACACTTCCGGCACTAATAGCCATACGCTAAGTAAATAAATAAATAAATAAATAAATAATAAGTAGATTATTGGTCTTTTTCAAAATATGTTTCTAGTATTTATACAATATACTTTATAGCTTAGCATTTAATATAGTTGCAATTTTAATTTATAAAAGATTTTTTTCAATTGATCGTAGACCTACTCTGGTGTGTTACAAACCATATTAGCGTGCTTATGTGCCTTTGTTTTAAACTTATGTTCATTATGATATTTGTTAAGCTTTGCTTTAGCAGCCCTGTAAATCGAAGAAGTCTACAAAATAAATGTCCTTCTGAACCATAATAGTAGTCGAACGACGCTGATGACTTTTCGTTTTTTCCCCTTAAAACGCTGATCTTCACCATCATCTTTATCAATAGTATGATGAGGGCTAGAAAGTAATGCCATAGGGATGTAAACACATATAAACTATAATTATACTGATTCAAAAATCCCTGGATAATTTTATTATGAATAAAACAAAATAGTAAAAGTTTGAGAATTTTCACGTACAAATTCCCTTGTATTTTGAATAGAATTGTGCTTAGGGTTATCTGCACTTGCAGCTTTTCAATGGATGATATCTCTTTCCGATCAAAGACCAGTGTGCATCATTCCTGACCCGGGAAACTGGAATTAGGCTAGTGCGATTTCTAGTAAATGGTAAAATTGTGTCCTTGAGTGTGCGTACATTTCCTAGTGAGGCTAGACTGAGAAGAGCAGGGTTTGATTCCCACTTCAGCCATCCTGGAAGCTTTTTTTACATGCTTTCTCTCACTTCTACTCCCGGCAAACTTTGGGATGGTTCCTAACTGAAGGCCACGCCACCTCCTTCCCAACCATATCCTTAATTTACAAATACAGACATTAGTACAATGAACATGTGCGGGGCAGTTTCAAAGTAGCGCCTATAACAGATAAACTTTTAGAAACCAGGCTAAGGTGGTTTGGACATGTTATGCGAAGACTGGAGAATCATGTAGTGAAGAAGTGCCTTTCCATGGCTACACAAAAGAGAGGGAGCGGCAGACCTCAAACAACATGGATCACGAATTTCCAGAGGGACATGAGGGTATTGGGCCTATGTGCTGATGATGCTTTACAACGAAATGACTGGCGCCTCAGGATTAAGAAAGCCGACCCCCGCGTAACGGGAAAAGGCAAGAAGGAAGAAGAAGTCACTAGTACACTTACTGTAGAGGGCCAAGGTCCTTCAAGGGCGGCAGTCATTGATGACTGTGGAGGCTTTAAACTGTTAAGTAGTTATTGTTGTGCACTTGAGCACAAGTCATTGCATTTTGTCTCCGTGCATGCTCCTTGACATTTTTACGTTCTACATCTCGTCTGTTCGTCTTGCACTTGGTACAGAACATAACCTAATCGCTGAAAGCCACTTTAGTAATCAATATAAGTTATTTTTAGCCCATTTTTCACATTTTGCAAATATGAGGAAAAAGTAGACTTATGAGATCGATCCGGGCAAATGTGTGTCTGTCTGGCTGTGTGTGTGTGTCGTCCCCCCCATATATACTCCTAAACGGCTGCAGCAATCGATACAAAATTTTGAAGGACCTGAGAATCTCAATACCGTATTTGGAAATGATGTCAGTGCTACCAATTGCTGAAAAATCGCAATTGAAATCTGAGCTCCATGTTGGATATCTTGGAAAGTATAAATGGGAGCTAATTCAAAATTGGCACACGTATAGATAATAATATTTCAGTTTAATTTCCATACATAACAGTGTTGCCAAAATAATTTTAAACCTTCTGATAGGTCCAATTTTTAAGTGCATATAACTTCTACACTCTCAATTGGATTTCAACCAAATTTTGTATGCGATATGTTTACATAAACACGTGTGACTCGGTGTATTCTTAAGAGCCACCAGGGCTGTCAACTGTTAATAAATGCTGTCTATATTCTTTACCCTAATATCAATAAATCAGAAAGTATGCAAGCCAACAGCTCTATACTTTGCACACGTATAGCACTTGACATTCAAGATTAATTTGGAGTAATTAATATAGGCTAAGTTAGTGCTGCCAACATGATTCTATGCCTGCTGATATGTCCAATTTTAAAATACATGTAACTTCTATACTAACAAATGGATTTTATCCAAAATTGGCACAACAAGATATCATAATATTTCAGATTATTTCTGACCAGCAGACGCATGACATTGTTGCCAACATGCTTTTACGCGTGCTGATAGATGCCATGTCTAACTGCATGTAGCGTCCATTGGACTTCAACCAAATTCTGTATTCTGAACCTTAAGAGATGGAACTAAGAATATATTCAGTCACCAGGTCTGCCAACTGTAGTGCTCTATTAGGCTACATTATAACAGGTATATTTCTAACTAATTAAACATTTCGATATTACCAACTTAATTTCGTCATTATTCTAGATAGTTTAATATACTGTAGATTAATCATTGGCATGAATCTTAATTTTAAGAAAAGTAGACTCTTTAGTTCGTTACGGAACTTCTTGTTTATTATTTCACATACACAGTGTACAAATATTCATCACAACCAGTGACAGAGTGAAAATTGTGCATCATTCAATAAGAATTCACACTAGTTTCTCTTAGTCAATACCACTTTTCTTCTCACTCGTCTTCGAGCCAGCGAACTTGTTTGATTAGGAAATCTTGTGGCAGGAGCAGAATACTTCACTGTAGCACACCCACGCCCGATGGCCAGAGGCTAGTTCAGGCGAGTTGATGTAATGGGAAATAGTGCATTGGCTAGGGGGCCTGTGCGCACTAGGAACCGGTTAATAATATGTATGTGTTGTACGTGCTAAAGCATCCCTTGCTGCGTTGCCACACTGATCTAACCAAGCTGCAAGTGTAACAAATCATTCCAGAACCCACGCCTTCCCGCTAGATGATACGACTGTGCAAACCGGATTGTTTCTGTTCGAGCTATCATATGGCGCAAACAGGTTTCAAAATTAAACTATTCAAAATCAATCACAAATTAAAGTAAAATGAATTGATAAAAATATTAAAACCAGCAAAACGGACCAGATATCGTTCTTGTGGACAAGGTGCAGAAGAGAACCTTTCTCATTGATATTGCCGTGCCAAATTCCCATAATCTGCAAGAAACCTGCTGTGATAAGATCACCAAATATCTGCCCTTGTTATGTTATGGTGTTTGAAGTCATTTTCAGGGTTGCCTTAGTAAACGAAAGTTTGATGCCTTTCAGTCGATCAACACGGTTGTACCCAACTGAGATGGGTTATTCCCTAAACCTGAAAAAAAATCTTGTGATTAATAAATACACAATCTATACAGAATACAGACAGCAGTCATTCGAGCTGAAGGACGTGAGAGAGAAGCTGGTATTCTGAAAGGTGTGAGGCAGGGCAACTTATCACCCATACTTTTCTATCCTTACATTGAACAAGCAATGGAGGAAATTGTAGAAAATGGGAGTAAAGATTCAAGCAGAAATAATTTCAACTCTGAGATTTGCCGATGACATCGTCATCTTGGCCGACACACCTGAGGATTTGAGTGAGTTTTTGAATGGAATGGACTCCGTCTTGAGGAAAGAATGCATGGTGAAAATTAATAAATGTAAAACAAAAATACTGGAATGCAGTCGAAATAAATCAGAAACTTCTATGGACATCAAATTGGCAGGTGAAAAAACAAAGGAAGTAGCAGAATTCTGTTACTTAGGAAGCAAAATAACCAGTGATGGACGAAGCAAAGAGGATATAAAAAGTAGGTTACCTCAGGGAAGGAAAGCAAGATGTTATTTTTTGATGAATATCTTATGTAAGATTTCTATCGTGTTAGGGCATATAAATACTTGATTTCACGTCTAAATGTAACTGGGCAAAATTTGTGTTGACCGACTGAAAAGCTTTCTTTAATAGAACTAGGGAACACTTAAAAATGGCTTCTAACACTTCAATTTGAGAAAGGAATAGAATTCAATCTTCATAGTCTCGTGTCACGTGTCTGAGCGTACTCTGTTCGAACTCTCAGACCAGAAGGACATTTTTTTCCAGAGTGGGAAATAGAACCCAGGCCCATTGGGACTGCAGTACCGCGAGACCACAGAAGTTGTTTTTAGCAGGAGAAGATTGGTAGCCATGACATGTTTTGTTCTGTAAGTAGGCTACGCCATAAGCGAAAGCGGGCTCGTGCGATGATTGTATCCCTGCCGACTAATTCTTATAGTTAACATTCACTTCACAAAAGTGTTTGGCTTGAGGCCATCGCAAAGAAATTACACGCAAAGGGAGAGTGACTGGCAACAATAAGCGTTTCGGGTAGCTTTCATTCAATATGGTATATTGGCTTTCACGGCCACTGAATTAAAACTCAGCAATATTCTAGGTTTATGCCGTGTCTTGTGTGGAGTTCACCTAGGACACCAAGCTGGCTCATTACAAGACACGGCTTAAACCTAGAAAAATTGCTGAGTTTTAATTCACTGGCCGTGAAAGCCAATATACCATATTTTTGGAAGCCTTCATAGGGTGTTTAAGGCTGCTTGAGCTTTTAGCTCTCACAGTAAAGAGGCGCAGATGCGCTTCATAAAAAGGGAGGTAGCACCCACTTTGCTACTCCTGTGGCGGTCCGGGCGGGGACACCAAGAGCCCGCTGATGAACCAGCTTGGTGTTCCTAGGCCAAACCGCACACTAGAAACGGCATAAACCTAGAAGAATTGCTGAGTTTATATTTCATTACATTTGAGCTCTTCAAACAAACCATTGAATGGCCTAGTCAGTAATGATATTGGGACAAAGGTTACGGTATTGAATCCCTACATAGTAGGTTAGCATTAGAAGGCTTTTTAATGCATGTCAACTATGTGAGTAAATTTATTCATGAAAAAAATCCAGCACCCTTGTTTCTTTTAAACACTACCAGTTAAAAAGGGCATTAGTCCCGTAATATTCTTAATATTTGATGTAGACGTTTGTGCCTATTACAAGGAGCATTAAGTTCTATTCTTTCCTAGAGACTGGGAAATACATGGGCATTATGAAGATGGTGCTGACTTGCTCCACTTTTGATGCACTATTTTGTGATGTTACTTAATTGAATTTCTCAACTTATAATATCATTACGGTTGGATTATCAATTTTAGTTTTAGGAATGTCCATGCTGGTTCCGTGTTGATGAACTAATTAGTAATAGTAACAGTTGTGGCAAAAGTTCCGCCTAATCAATACCTTTATTTTGATAAATGATCACTTGGTGGTCATTGGTACATGTTTCGAGACCTAATTGGTTTGGCCCCTTCATCATCCGATGTAGATTTAAATATCTAGGAAAATATGTGGTTGGAAAGCTTAACACTAAAAACATTCCCATCAATAACCCTACTATAGTGCACATAATGGAAAGGTGGAAGATGCTTACCCCAAAGATACATTAAAAATAAGTGACTGAATATAAGAAAGAAGGAAAGAAAGAAAGAAAGAAAGAAAGAAAGAAAGAAAGAGTTGAAATTAGAAAACCAAAACACAATATGAACAAACTCTAAAGCCAATATACCATTTTTTGGAAGCCTTCAGTTCTCGCATTGAAGAGGCGCAGGTGCGCTTCATAAAAAGGGAGGTAACGGACACCAAGAGCCCGCTGATGAGCCAGCTTGGTGTCCTAGGTGAAATCCCACACAAGACACAGCACAAACCTAGAAAAATTGCTGAGTTTTGACCATCAAGTTAATAAATTTAACGTCTTATTCTTTTATACCCCCTCAACCGGGTGAGTTAGCCGTAGTCGTTGCGGCATGACTGCTGGCAGTCCCTCACATACGGAAGGCGAGAAGGTTCGAATACCCCCCACCGGCAACCTTGAAGATGATCTTCTGTGGTTTCCCATCTTCCTGCCAGGCAAATGCCGGGGTTGGTCCCTAACTATAGGCCACAGCCGCTACCTTCCAACTCTTCGTCCTTACATTCCGAATTTCCTCCCCAACGGTACTTGTAGCTCACCCACTGGGTGTCCGTTTCGAAGCAGCTACAAAACTGGCGATCCGAACATGTCCTCGGACACTCCCGGCACTAACAGCCATACGCTAAAATAAAAATACCCCCTTAGTTCGCGCTGCGGCGGAACCTGAACTGCGATAGTAATGGGTTAACAGTGTACTATGGTAAAATAGATGACTCCTTCTGCGACAGAAAGTCAAATTGAGTTGACTGGGACATCGACTCCCATAGCATTAGTTTGACGAGGTACTGCGGCACAAAGCTCACTTTAATTAACCGGGACTTCAATTCTGTCCCCAGCCTCAGAAAACAAAGCAAAATATACGCGCCAGATTTACAGGTTATGGTAATAAGTTGTGTACAACCACTGGGTAGGCTATTACATGCTAGGAATAAGAACAGATTCATTATTTCAGTACCCAACTCCCGGACGTTATTAGAAAACAATAACTCAATGGAAGAAAATTCAATTAAGAGCTGAAACTATTCCAGAAGCACAGTACATTTCTAGTATCATCAGTTGAGTTACACCGAGTGTTTAAACAAATGGCACCGTCTTTTTACGGCGTACTCAGAAGGGAAATTTATGTCGAAATCCGAAATAGTATAGTTGGTGGCAGCATTATTGTGGAGATGATTGCTGGGTCTGGTGCACTAGACTGGGTCCTCGGGACAAAATACAAATGAACTAAAATAGAGGTAGGAACTTATTTCTTTGAGGTTATGGTATGTAAATACTTGCTTTCCCTGGTAATGCAATTGAGCACAAATTATGTGGACGGATTGGAAAGCTTTCTTTAATATTTTTTGAAACCACAAGCCATGTTATGAAGTATAATCTATACTAATATAATAAAGCGGAAGAGTTTGTTTGTGTGTTTAAACGCGCTAATCTCTGGAACTACCAGTCGGATTCGAAAAATTATTTGTGTACATGATAGCCTGATTCAAGAGAAATAGTTTAGGCTATGTAGCATTTGCTACACCTCTCAGGTAACCGTTAAGATTTTTTCAGTAAGTCGGAAGAACAAGCGCTCACGAACAGCTGGCATTGCCTGGCAATGCGGGCTGCATCACATCGCCCCTACCAGTGTTCCGGTGCAGCATTGCGATCTGATTATAAATTGCAATCACGGGGAGTAATTGGTGCAAAAAGATTTCTTAGGCCCCTTAAAACGGTTATCATCATGACAATAGTATGCCTCTGTATAAGGGCGATGGTGTTGGTGCAGTGTACTGAGGTTATCAGCTGCAATAAGCGTTGGTGCTTTCCGATCCTTATCCTTGACCGCTCCAGTTCTGTAGTAGTATTCATTATCCTCCGTAAAACAAATAAAACCGCCGGGCGAAGTCGGGCACTACTGCTAGTACAAAATATTTTGAATGTTATATCTGCACGAAGTATTTCTTTTTTTAAATCTTCGTTAATGAAAGTTTTGATTACAACAGTACTGACCTGATTAGTGTTGTTCATTTGTACCTGCGGTATCGTTTCACTGAGGAATGTGTGTAACTTTACCGGCCTACTTTCATGTTGGAAATCAGCCAAGACATTCAAATCCACAAGATATTCCAATTAATTCTATATTAATAGTGTTTGTAATTGAGATTCGAGATATAACATTTAACTATCAGCCGTATGTTTTGAAGCCGCTATTCTTTACCAGCATTCTTGCAGATTAATAATTATTGCGATTTCATGGGCCAGCGGCTTTTTGTGTTTATTTACTCTGGAGCAACTGCATGTGTAGCTTCCAGAGATTTACTGTTGTTGTTCTAAGTAAATTCCTCGTTGCACAGCGGCTAGTATTCTTGGCTGTCACCGCGGAAGCCCGGGTTTGATTCCCAGTTCTGCCAAGAAATGTAATTCTAGTCTGAGGGTTGGAACGGGGTGCACTCACCCTCGTGTGGCAAAACTGAGATCAGGTGGGTTCGATTGCACCCTCACCCATCCTGGAAGTGGTTTTTCGTGGTTTCCCCACTTCTACTGCAAGCAAATGCCGGTATGGTTTCTAACTAAAGTCCACGGCCGCATCCTTCTTAATCCTCACTTGAATTACCAATACACACACTAATACAGCCATCAGAATAACACAGGTTATCAGGCAAAATCTCAACTCACACCCATTTACATGGGGCTAAATGAGCATGATGTAGCAAAGCTCCTAAGGGCCGTTTACATCGACATGAATTATCTCTAAATTCATCATTAAAGGTTATTTAACTTTTCACGATCATTTCATCCAAAAAGATGGTACATTGGCTTTCACGGCCAGTGAAGTGAAAATCAGCTATTTTTCTAGGTTTATGCCATGTCTTGTGTGGAGTTTAGCCAAGGACACCAAGCTGGCTCATCAGCAGGCTCTTGGTGTCCGCGCCCGAACCCCCACAGGAGTAGCGAACTGCGCGCTACCTCCCTTTGTGTGAAGCCTTCATAGGGAGGTTAAAGCTGCTTGAGCCTTTAGCTCTCGCAGTTAAAAGGCACAGGTGCGGTTCATAAAAAGGTTGGTAGCGCGCCGTTCGCTACTCCTGTGGGGGTCCGGGCGCGGGCTCCTAGAGCCTGTTGATGAGACAGCTCGGTGTCCTAGGTGAAACCCCACACAAGACACGGCCTAAACTTAGAAAAATAGCTGTGTTTTGATTCACTGGCCGTGAAAGCCAATATAGTTGGTGAATTCATCAACAACAATGACAAGCTTGCTGAAGGAATGTAAGACGTCCAGTTCTTGGAATATGTCTTTCTCCCGAAGCATGTGTACACGCCTTTGTCTATATTTGGTGTTGTTTAGAAACGATCCAGGTCAGGCGAGAACCAAGGCCCTCATTTCACAAGCGGGCGGGTAAACTGGAAGAGTTTCGTCACGCAGCGCAGCGCCGCACGCTTTACGGCGACCTTGGCCTCGGAGGGTGCAGAGGGCCATGGTGACAAGTCCTCCCTGTATTGACACTGTGCAGCGCCCTGAATTCCACGGTAGCCGATGTGAATTCACTTTCTAATGTTGTCTGATCGCCCGTGACCTTGAGCGGGGCTGGGCTACTCTCGCAATCCCAGAGAGTAATTTGTGGCAGCAGAATTGCATTCTCAAGTAGCACGGTCTTTACAATAACTAGCGACCTTCCACTTTTGCGACCTGAACTCGAATTCTACATTCAGCTGCACGATAGACCAACTTCTGAAGGATATGCCCTTGAGTGTTTACTTATTAAAGTTAATATCGGCACAGTTATTAACCTTGAATTTACTCCAATCGTGCAAGATATAGTCCTGGGTATGTATTTCAGTCTTAATGTGAAATATTCATATCGTATGCAAATTACGTCACTCTATTCAAACTCCTAGTCAGGAAATATCAATTGGAGCTGTCTGTTTAAGTTGAGAAGCACCAGCCGAGAATATTTTGCTCAACAGTTCTTTAATGTTGTTGTTAGAACAGAATTACATTTCATGGAAGTGTTGGGTATCGAACGCTGGACTGTTGGGACTGAAGTCTCAATATGTACTCCGAAACCACAGAAGGCAGCCCAAGAATAATTTACAGGGTGGGGGGAGAATGACAAGCGGGGAACATACAATTCCCTAATCAGGAAGCGCCGAAAGATATAATAATAATAATAATAATAATAATAATAATAATAATAATAATAATAATAATAATAATAATAATAATACAACAGGAAATAAAAATTCTCAGAAAGATTTACGGGGCAGTTTATAATAGCGGTATTTGGATGAAAAGACCTCAAACCGAACTCTACCAAAAGATCACACGATAACGGACGTAATCATAAAACAGGATGGAAAACTACAGAATGGCGAAGAAATTGCTCAATGTTATAACTCAGAGTAAGTGTGGCACGGAGTGGCTGACAGAGGTCCAGAGGGACTTACAACAGGTCAACGTACAAAATCTCGATGACCGCACTGAGTGCCGGAATAAAATAAAAAGTGTTAAGTTTGAGCATGGACCTTCACGACAGCCTGGAAGAAAATGGACAGCTGAGTGGAAGAAGGAGCATTCTGAGAGGATGAAGAGATTTTGGGAAGAGAAGCGGGAAAACGCTAGAAGATGAAATCATGTATTCAAGTTCAATCGCTCTCCTACAGGGGAACAATCGATTAAATAATAATAATAATAATAATAATATCGTATGGCCTGGGATGCCAGGTGCAAGCTACGTTATTTGACGTCCAGAGGACAGCTTGCATGTAAAATTTTGTTGTTCCTTGGAGCGCTATGAAAGTCAAGGAGGTTAGATATCTAAGCTCTTTGACACTATAACGCTTTCTAGTAGAGAAAGGAGGAACTTTGTGTTGGTGGAAAATCCCGAGATTAATTCTGCCATCAGCAACATGGCCTACTGAATTCAAATGGGTTCTTTAACATGCCAACAACGTATGACATGCGTGCCGAGATTTTTGTCACCTTTTAAAAATCACTTACCCCGGCCAGGAGCGTACATGCAAGCGAAAGGATGAGGACGTTTTGGGAAGGTAAGAAGAACAAGAAGACCAATGATAAATAATGGTTCTACATGCTCCTTAAAGGGCCAAACGCATTATATAATAATAATAATAATAATAATAATAATAATAAAGATCAGCAAATACAGCGAGTTGTAGGCCTCCGTGGCTTAGGCGGCAGCACGCCGGCCTCTCACCGCTGGGTCCGTGGTTCAAATCCCGGGCACTCCATGTGAGATCTGTGCTGGACAAAACGGAGGCAGACAGGTTTTTCTCCGGGTACTCCGGTTTTCCCTGTCAAAATTTCATTCCAGCAACACTCTCCACTATCATTTCATTTCATCTGTCATTCATTTAATCATTGCCCCAGAGGAGTGCGTCAGGCCTCGGCAGCCGGCACAGTTCATATCCTCGCCGCTAGTTGGGGGCTTCATTCATTCCATTCCTGACCCGGTCGGAGACTGGAAGCAGGCTGTGGATTTTCATTTTCAAATACAGCGAGTTGGTCGACCCTATCAAACGACAATGGCATGTAGAGCGAGTTAAGACCATACCTATCATTAAATTGTCTCGAGTACGGACGTGGTCCTAAGTACCTTGCTCCAAGGCCTTAAAGAACTGGATTTGGATACTCGGCTGTACAAACTAATGCAGAAGGCAGTAGTTCTATCAACAACCGGAATTGTTCGGAAGTTCATGGGTAGCGAAATTCCAGCTTAGAAGTTGCTGTTTCTGTAACTGTACTTTGGTTCACTGAAGCCCGTATAGTTATGTTGTAATGTACCAGAAATGTGTTATATGTACTGCATCAACCAAAAATAATAATAATCAGGGACCTGTGCCTCTTTGCCAGGAATACCTCTCGATGAGTTATTGCCTCGAAAAGCTAGAAGTCCTGGAAAGGAGAATTCTAAGAAAAATCATGGGTGCAGTTCGAACTGAAGACGAATGGAATCTGCGAAGCAACAAAGAAGTCTACCAGACCATGGAAAGAATCTCAGAGACTATGTGGAAGAGGAGGCTGACATTCCTCGGACATTTATACAGACTGCGCAAACATAGATTAACAAAGCAAATATTCGACTATCCCTGGAAGAAGAAGACCACTCCAACGTGGACTAAGGGAGTTAGGAAAGGTTTAGAAAAGTTGTACATAACAGAGTCTCATATACAGGAAAGAAGTGAATTTAAGAGTAAAATGAAGGGTTTCAAGATGAAGGAAGACCTAAAAAAAAGTGGGCGAACTTGGACAGAAGATCAAAGGAAACATGGCAGTGAACGCTTGAAGGAATATTGGAGACAGAGATAATGGTGATGATGATAATTGTTGTTTTAAGGGGCCTAACATCTAGGTTATCGGCCCCTAATGGTTTGGGTGATCGTGAAGATGAAAATAAAATGCAAACTATAACTAAAATCTAACTAACTAGAATAAGGAATGGAAAACAAAACGAGCATGAGGCAAATAAAGGACAGGAGGAAAAGAAATGTCCTCAACCCTTGAAGAATGCGGATCGAGGGACTTGGAAGGAAGGAGAGCCATGAAAGGCAGATAGGAAAGTGAAAGAGGAGAGGGTCCACCCCACAGGTAAGGGACAAAAGGGGGAAACCGGACACAGCTCAGGAATCCCTCGGGGTCGCCAACTCCCGAACTCACCAGCCGTGAGCCCCTGACGGTGTAGCAATATCCAGGGTGCACCAGAAGTGATGGGGCTACACTCACCCATCCTCGTGGAGGGCCTTGCGCAGAAGGCAGGAGATTACAGGAAAAGAAAATGAAGGCTGACCCCTCGCAGAAGGAGGGTATCAGAAAAGATGAGACAAGGGCCAATTAAGGCGGGCAAGGAAGAGACTCCCTAGGCCTCGGATACCGTAATACCGTCGGGGTCGGAAGAGAACAAGAGTTGACCAAGTGAGGTCGACATGAAAGAAGACGGAGAGGTGCCCGGCACAAGTAAGTGGAAGCAATGCCGGACTCAGCTGGGGCCCCGTGGTCGCCAACCCACGTCCCACTAGATGTGAGCCCCTGGGGGGGAGACGGAGATAACTCCAGGCAAAGGCAAAGAAAGAGAAATAAATTTGTTGCGTGATCCTAAGTGGTCAATTCGCATGAAAAAAAAAGGACCTCTGCGATATATCTTACATGTGCATAAACCGATCCTCTCTTGACGAACAAAACATGTCGCCCGTTTAAATCCCACTCTTCTTGTAATCTGTGCAAATAACTTTTAATCATAAGTTTTTTTTCAGATTATCTTAAATTTCCCAATAATTGGGCATGTACTTTTGTCGACCGACTGAAAATTGACAATAACAAAGCACAAGCTTCTCCACGACCTTCGGCATTTGTTCCTAGCTACGTGATTGGCTACTACACCACCTACCGTGTGTATTTCACAAAATAATATCAGCTCAGAATATGAGTGACTACAAGGATCCAGAATTCTTGAGCACTCATAACTGCCAAACATTCATTTCAGTTTGATTGCTGTAATTGTTTCGTAGATATTGAGAACTGTCTAAATATTTCGGGTGGTCGCTATGTTGGATTTTTATATATTTAAGCTATAGACTTATGTACTATTAGAAGAGTATTATTGCGTAGGTTCATTATTCGAACGATCGCTCGATTAGGACACAAGAAATAAAAACTAAAATTTTAAATTTCGTACAGCCGCAATCTTAAGGTTATGTAAACATTTGAATTAAATTAGATGTCAGTGCATTGCAATGTGTATAAACATTTTCTGTATCGTGTTTCACTCCACTCGGATGATTAAATCGCAAGAAATGTCTATTTAAATGGTTCAACTTTGCTTGGCCGCCATGTTCGTTTTGTACTTAACTGGTTTCTGAAAGTCACATAGGTAAAGGGGACACACACGGACAAAAGGTGATCTCATAAGCTTATTTTTCCATAAATGAAAATAAGCTAAAATTGGATCTGAAATGTGTGAAAGTCTTTCGCTTCATTCACTGGCATTAGTTCCAGTGTAATGCATGTGTATTCCTTATTCTTTTGAGTATAATAATAATAATAATAATAATAATAATAATAATAATAATAATAATAATAAATAATATCATCCAGCCTCGGGTGCAGGGTGCATGCTTTGTTTTTTAATGCCCACAGAGGGCATGTAGAATTTTTGTTGTTCCTTTTAGCGCTAGGAAATTATCAATTAATATGATAAAATTGGTTCGGTCAACTCAAACATGAAAGTCAAGGAGGTTAGATATCTAAGCTCCTTGACACTATAGCGCTTTCTAGTGGAGAAATGAAGAACTTTGTGCTGTCGGAAAATCCCGAGATTAATTTTGCCATTATGAACACGGCCTACTGAATTCAAATGGGTTGTTTGACATGCCAACATCGTATGAGATGCGTGTCGTAATACACACATCAAAACAAGTTTTGCATCACCTCGGTTCCAAGAGTTCCGGAACCTTTAAATACAAAGGGAATAGAGATCAACACAAACAACATTTCAGCTCGTTTTATTGCTCATGAGACCCACACATTGCATGTTGTACCATCATACAGCTAGACTTTCAGCATTTGTGGTCCAGATTGCAGTACACACCACTACCTCTAATACCCAGTAGCACGTCCTCTTGCATTGATGCATGCCTGTATTCGTCGTGGCATACTATCCACAAGTTCATCAAGACACTGTTGGTCCAAATTGTCCCACTCCTCAACGACAATTCGGCGTAAATCTCTCAGAGTGGTTGGTGGGTCAAGACGTCCATAAACAGCCCTTTTCAACATATCCCAGGCATGTTCGATAGGGTTCATGTCTGGCGAACATGCTGGCCACTGTAGTCGAGCGATGTCGTTATCTTGAAGGAACGCATTCACAAGATGTGCACGATGAGGTCGAGAATTGTCGTCCATGAAGACAAATGCCTCTCCAATATTCTGCCGATATGGTTGCACTATGGGTCGGAGGATGTCATTCAGGTATCGTAAAGCCGTTTTGGAGCCTTCCATGACCACCAGTGGCGTACGTCGGCCCCACATAATGCCACCCCAAAACATCAGGGAACCACCACCTTGCTGCACTCGCTGGACAGTGTGTCTAAGACGTTCAGCCTGACCAGGGTGCCTCCAAACACGTCTCCGACGATTGTCTGGTTGAAGGCATATGCGACACTCATCGGTGAAGAGAACGTGATGCCAATTCTGTGGGGTCCATTCAGCATGTTGTTGGGCCCATCTGTACCGCGCTGCATGGTGTCGGGGTTGCAAAGCTGGACCTCGCCATGGACGTCGGGAGTGAAGTTGCGCATCATGCAGCCTATTGCGCACAGTTTGAGTTGAAACACGACGTCCTGTGGCTGAACGAAACGCATTATTCAACATGGTGGCATTGCTGTCAGGGTTCCTCCGAGCGGCAATCCGTAAGTAGCGGTCATCCACTACAGTAGTAGCCCTTGGGCGGCCTGAGCGAGGCCTGTCATCGACAGTTCCTGTATCTCTGTACCTCCTCCATGTCCGAACAACATCGCTTTGGTTCACTCTGAGACGCCTGGAAACTTCCCTTGTTGAGAGCCCTTCTTGACACAAAGTAACAATGCGGACGCGATCGAACTGCGGTATTGACCTTCTAGGCATGGTAGAACTACAGACAACATGAGCAGCGTACCTTCGTCCTGGTGGAATGACTGGAACAGATCGGCTGTCGTACCCCCTTCGTCTAATAGGCCCTGCTCATGCATGGTTGTTTACATCTTTGAGCAGTTTTAGTGACATCTATGAACAGTCAAAGGGACTGTATCTTTGATACAATATACACAGTCAACGTCTATATGCCGGAGATCTGGGAACCGAGGTGATGCAAAACTTTTTTTGATGTGTGTATTTGACGCCTATCTGCTTCGACCTCACATGATTGTTTAGTGTCTCTCTCGAAACAAACGAACTCGCGGCGTAGCCGAGCGCGCCAAACCACCCACCACGACCGCGTTGGGAAGCTGCAGCAAGTCCAGAGATCGGAGGTTCTTGAAATTATTCATCTGAGGACCATGAAGCTTGGGCTTCCGACGGCTACCATATGAAGGTTTCTTTCTTTCTAATAGTTAGTTCAAATCCTAAAGTTAGACGTTAATTGATTTAAGCATTGAATACTCCGGTGGTGGATGCCATTTTGTTTTATTTAAGATGGTGGGAACATTAAGGTGTACTTTACTAGTGCTACCTGTGTACCACCAGGACAGGACAGGACTGAGAGGAATGGGGTTGACACACACACATATGGGCATTTGGCCAACGTAGGTCTCATAACTCTACTTCCATTTTATTACAAAAGTCTCAAAGTAGGCTAAAACATTAGATATTCCTGAAGGTATCTTCAAGCTGAAACAAGTTTGGAGGGTGTAATCTTTTCTCGTTCTTTTTAAGGGGACGGTAGGAACATAAATACTCTATACTTTGGATAATTTGGCGATAAAGTCGCTGGCTATTAGAAACTTCTATTCAAAGCACCAGCTGCCAACTTGAGTCCTCAGAATTTACTCTATAAAACCTGTTTTAGCTGGAGGAGGCCCTGACGAATTTGACATTTGATTTCCGACTTCAAACCGTTTCCTCCTGAGAAAGAACGAAGTAGAATTTCTTAAAAGGGGCAGGCAGTTTGCAGTTTATAAAGTTGCGTTTTCCAAGAAATTTTATCTATCATTGGTAACTGTTGTTAACAACAGAACTGAGGCGTCTGATAAAAAAGAAAAGGAAACAACTACTGCAAAGAATTAAAATGTCAATATCTTATCCTGCATTTGCAACATGTGTGTATTGAAAGAAGTAGAAGTTTGTCAGACAAGGTATATTTAGAGATGTTAAAGGAATCAGCCGGCAGCGCGCCGCCCTCTCACCGCTGGGTCCGTGGTTCAAATCCCGGTCACTCCTTGTGAGATTTGTGCTGGACAAAGCGGAGGCAGACAGGTTTTTCTCCGGGTACTCTGGTTTTCCCTGTCACAATTTCATTCCAGCAACACTCTCGACTTTCATTTCATTTCATCTGTCATTCATTTTAATCATTGCCCCACGGAAGTGCGACAGGCTTGGCAGTCGGCACAGTTCATATTCTCGCCACTAGATGGGGGCTTCATTCATTCCATTCCCTGACCCGGTCGGAAACTGGAAGTAGGCTGTGGATTTTCAAAGGAATTTATAATTCATTCCAAATGCTGAGAAACAGGCTTTTAAAACAATTACTACACGTCGTGAAGATTTCTGGATGAATGAATTTGACCAAATTAAGAATTCCTTTATAAATTACGTGCTGGTATTAAACGTATAGAGTCTACAAGCGAAAGGTCTGGAACTTCAAAATCCTGCATTTTAACGAAGATAACGATATTTGTCGCAGATATTTCACCACTGTGGTGGAAGTTCATGAGGATGCTGCTCGTGGAAGATCCAGTCATATGTTTGAATTTGGTTAGCTGTGTCTGAACATGTTGCTCTGTCGCTTCCCCACTCACAACATCGAGTATCTTCTCTGAACATTACTGCTTGTCTAATGTGCATAGATTGAAAAGTTATCACTAGCTAGTTATTGTGTTACTCAAGGAATGCGCCAAGGTGCGGGCAGTTTTAGGAAATGAGTTAAGTAACGCCGTGGGCAGCGGCTTATGTAATGTGCTCCATTTCTCGAGCTCTCGGAGCAAGTTTTCCGAAACGAATCCAGGTTACACAGTCTCGTCCAGCTGCTGGGTGGGTGGATATGAGTGACGTCATCACTATGACGTGTATCACTCTCACCTACATTGTGTGGTGTTATAGATAAACAGAAGCTACAGCACGGAGCAAGGTTCTTCAACTGTTCGTATCGAATGGCCCCCATACACGTTTTCGAAAATATTTCTCATACGTTCAAGGGCATTGATATATACCTACATTAATAAATGGATTTAATGTAATGATGCATTTGATAATTTACTTTAGTAATTAATAAACAAGTGATGATTTTGTGCTGCATATCGGGTTATTGGTTGTAACTAAGGTTATAGCCGAGATATTTGAATGTTGATACCTGCTGAAGGGTTGTATTTTCTATTGCGATGTTTGTTCTCTCATGGTATTTCCCGATGAAGGCCAAAACTTTAGGTTTGGTAAGGAAATCTCCATGTTGTAATTTCTTGCTGTAGTGTGAAGATTATATACTGCTCTCTGTGAATCATCTTCAGATTCTGCAAAAAGTACCAAGTCATCTGCAAACATATATCAGGTTGTATATCTATCTTAATGTGACCATAGGTTTTGTGTTTCCATTCGCTGATGATTTTATTTTTATGTATGTTGAACAGAAGTGTTGAGAGACAACAGCCTTGTCTAACTCCCTGATCAATGGGTTTCCATTCCGTCTGCTGTTGTCCAATTCTGACAGCAATCACATTTTGACTGTAGATATTTAGAATTGCTTTTTTTATTTTCTGCTAAAATGTTCCAAATTTTCCTTCTGTCCATTTAATCGAAAGCCTTCACAAAACTGATCCCTCTGTAATTATTGCAGTCTTTGACATCACCTTCTCTTATGGATGGGTGTTTCTTGATTAAAGTCCTTCCTTTTCTCATCGAGTATCTTCAGTGTGAAATATCCAACGGCGCACGATCTGCCTTTCCGGAATCCATTCTGTTCTCCTCCCAGGAGTGGTTCATAGGAGGTTTGTAGTCTTAGTCTTATAATGCTGGAATAGATTTTATAACCAGTGTTGAGTAAACTGATTCCTCTGTAATTATTACAGTCATTGAAATCACCTTTCTTTATGGATGGGTATGACAATTACTGCTGGGAAGTGGAAGGTTAGAAAACTTAGGAAGAGAAATGGATAGGTTGAGGTTGGATTTGGTTGGGATTAGTGAAATGCGCTGGCAGGAATTTGGTCAGGACACTATAGGGTCATTAGCACTAAATCAAACAATGGCCAAGCAGGGGTTGGTCTCATATTGAGTAGGAAACTTGGACAGCGGGTGGAATATTATGAGCAATATAGTGAACGGATTTTTGTAGCAAAAATCAATACAAAACCTACGTGCACCACAGTGGTACAAGTCTGTATGCCTACCAGTCAAGCTGATGATGAAGATGTTGAAAAGGTCTACGAAGAAATAGATGAAATTCTGAGGTATATTAAGGGTGATGAAAATGTTATAGTAATGAGAGATTGGAATGCTGTGGTAGGAAAAGGCAGAGAAGGGAAGATTGTAGGAGATTTCGGATTAGGTGAAAGGAATGATCGAGGAAGCAGGCTTGTAGCGTTATTTAGTGCCCCATGTTGGTAGCGACAATTGTAGCAGTTTGGCAGCCCCAAACTGTTGGGTGATAAATGTAACTGTTTACCTTTGCCTTTGCCTAAGAATCTATTCACTCAGATCGTGGTATGATTTGATCATTAACCCAACAAACAATTGTATCAGGAGAAGGAATTGGTCTATATCTAATGCTACCTACTGAAAGCAAAGATTGCATTGTAAAAGAATTGAATTTATTATATAAAACAAGTATAGCAAAATTAATAATAATTATAAGTTTAAAATTTAAATTGGAGCGTTGCGATTTTAATATTACCGATAGAAAATTACGTGAAAAAGGAGTCTGATAAATTATTGATTTTACTCTTATTCCCAAGCTATGAAGTTACTGAAATATGAAATATAAAACAAAGAGAAACGAGAGATTGCGTACTTCTGTGTCATTTGCGCTTACCACTGGAAATTGCCAAAGCATTTCCCTCGTACTGGATGATGCTGTGTGCTTCCCACAGTCTCCTGGACGTCGTCATCTCCGTCGATATATGATGATATACTTGTAGATTTGGTGACTTTATGGTCCTAACATCGGAGCCATACCCTCGTATAACCACACTGGTTAAGTTTTAAACAGCTAGTTCTCCACTCCACGGAACATCGGAGCGACACACACTTGCAACCGAACTAGCCAAGTCTTTCACAGAATGTCCTCGTTCCACGGCGCGCCGAACGATATATCCACACGTCGGCTCCCCACCTCGGTACCGACTTCCAGCTTACGTGGTCTCCACTGATTGGCTGCTCCCCTGTGCTACTTCCCCTTCTCTGGCTCATTACACACGGCGCGCGGATGATGAAGTCGATTTCCGTTCCAACTATCCGCCTTTTCTTGACGCTGCGACCCAAGCTTGCGTAATACTTCTTGACAAGAATCAGCCTGTACCTGAATTTCCAGTGAGTCATGTCTCTCATAATATCCTAACTGACGAAACTCCGTAAAATTCCGTAATCACATAATTTTCTATGATATTGTCGTTTGTAATAATTTGCTTGATAGCGTTTTCTAAGACATAGAAAACCTATCTGTATGCTTATAATTTAAAAAAATGCTCCGAAAATACCTTAATAATAATTATAATAAATTAATAATAATAATAAATTAACATGAAAAATTCTCTTGGCTGAACAATTTGCCGCGTAAATAAATATAGAATGGCTTCCTACTGACTTATGCCAGTGGCATAAAAACCCCTCGAAAAACACGTTACATATTCGCCTCGGATCATCGGATGATTTACCGTGACGACGGTCCATTATCCGATTATCCCAGACACGTTTATAAACCCCATCCAAAATACATATTACATAAATGAAATCACCCTAAATTACAGATATATACACTCGTAATTTTTCTTCACGCACTTTGCGTGAAAGTTTGTTGTCACTATGGATTGCACTTTGCAACCAGTCCAATGTTTTACATATAGAATAGTGTTCCACGGATATTTCCGCCTCTCAAATTTCTCTACGTTGGAAAATCGACATAATTAATGTGTGAGCACTGTGTATTTATGATGTCATATCACACGCATTGAAGGTGTTCTGATATATTTATATCACCATAGAACTTCCTAATTTCACTGGAGGTCCCTTCCTTATGGTGAAATTTAATCTCACTTATCACTGAGCACACGATCACACTATTGTGGCAGCGCCTCGTGACCATAATACTTAATCTCTCTTTAAAGTAGATTAAATTAATATTGACTTCTGAAAAAAAAAACCAGTAGGTGCGCATTATATATAACACCAAATATTTCTGTGCCGTAATCGCCCTGTTTTGTTAAGTTCCCGTAGACCATATTCTACTTAATACTAGTTCTCAACACATACCAGTTCTCCTCACACAAATAATACCATTGTACAAATTACCTTAAATTACACACTTACAAATCTTACATGGCGAGGCCATAAACAGAAATCACGTGTGCTGTTATGTATGAGTTTCATGAAGGACTGTCTCGCATTCTGATGGCCCATCTTTTGTCCCGTGGACGCCTTAAGCAAAAATACCCTGTACAAGCGCTCACCCTTTTCTTGGGGACAAATGGGAATTCACCAGCGCTACCAAATTCTGGCCTTGGTGTATCGAGACATTTTAGTGCTCAAGAGCATCCGACAATCCCGTCATATTTCCCTGTACCTTAAAAACTCTCATTTACTTACATACTACCCCCCTGTGTGACTTCTGATACGCCTGCCTGGAAGACCATCTACTCCCACGCACCAAATACCACACTTACTCATTTGATAGGCTGGCTCGCCAGCTAAACATCCTCACTTTATGACACATACTTTCGGAGACTATGTATATTATACGTCCCGTATAATCTGTTTCCCTCACTATTCTCCAGCACATATGCTGTTTTCCCAATACGTTTGGAAACTATAAATGGACCCTCGTAGAGATAAAAGAACTTGGACATGACTTTCTCTAGCTTATTTGACTGTTTCGGCACTCTAGGTAAGACTCTGTCTCCCGGCTCGAATAGGTCAAATTTAGTTTCTTTTTGTTGGCGAATTCTCTTTTGTGCTGACTTAGATAAATTCTGTTTCGCCAACTGGACAATGTAATCCATCCCCGGTTGCTTACCCTCATTTAATCCCAACTCCCTCGCTAGTTCATTTTGTGGTCTTTTTCTGAAGTGAACTCCGTATGGCGTCAATTTCGTGCTCTCATGCTGGACAGAATTCAGCCAAGTCTCGACCTTGGGAAGATGTTCAACCCAGGCCGCATGCTTGTCATGCACTAGAGTTCGAAAAAGACGAGCCACTTCCCTTAATGGACGCTCTGCAGAATTACCTTGAGGGTACCTTACAGAGGAATGAACGTGTGTTATACCAGCTTCCTGCATACTGGTTCTCCATTTCTTTTCAGTAAACTGTGGTCCACTGTCAGATAGTATCCTGAGAGGAATGCCAAACTCAGGTACATACTTATTAATGATCAGACGGCTACACGCTAGTCCCGTGGCTTTCCTTAGCGGATATAGCTTGACATACTTACTAAAAGCGTCAATAACTATAAAAATGTACTCGTAGCCGTACTGTCCTTTAACGATCGGGCCAAATAAATCCACACACAGTAGTTCGCCGGGACTACTGGTGAGAACTGCAGATCTCTCCCCCACTAAATATTTAACTGGATATTTACTCCTTTGAAAGGTGTCACACTTAGCTAAAATTCTCCTAACATCCCTTCCCATTTTACTCCAAATGAAGTCACGACCAATTTCATAGAAGACCTTGGCAGCACCAAAGTGTCCTAATTCCCTATGAATGAACCAAATTAGCTCCTCCCGCAAAGTGGCAGGAACACATATTGCCCACCGATTATTCCTACATTTCCTTGCAAGAAGCCCATCCTGCATCTTGTACGTGAACCGTCCTACTTTCACATACTCTTCTTCACCTATTTCCAACCTAGCCAGTGGCTCCCTTAACTTAACGTCCTCACGTTGCTCCACTAGCATATTTCTCAGTGTCTGTAACGATGCCCTGTTGCTACTGTCCACACATGCACATATTAAAATACCGTCCTCTGCTTTAACCACAGGATAATCCCTACATAAATTAGTGTCCCTTGATAGCATGTCTGCAAGAATGTTATCTTTACCTTTAATATATTTTACTGTGAATTCGTATTCCTGCAGAGCAAGAATCCACCCACTAACTCTGTTAGAACTCAGTTTACAAGTCCTCATATACAGTAATGCATGGTGATCTGTATGGATCTCAAATTCCCCCCCTACTAAATACATTCTAAATTTCCCTAAACTGAAAACAATACCTAAAAGCTCTAACTCAGTAATCGTGTATCTTTTCTCTGCTGCTGTCAGTCCTCGCGAGGCTAAAGATACAATGCACAGATTACCCTCATCATCGTTCTGACATAATACTCCAGCAATGCCTATATGTGAAGCATCTGTCATAACCACATATTCCTTATCTTTTAACGGATATTTCAGCACTACAGCTTTCTCAAAACCTTCCTTCAGCGCTCTAAAAGCCTGATCATGCTTGGACTCCCATCTCCACCGAGTCCCACTTTTAAGCAATTCCCTGAATGGTTCTACCAACCCTGAGTATTTAAGAACGAACCTCCTGAAAAAGTTGCAAATTCCCAGGTAAGTTTTTAACTGTTTAACATTCTGTGGCACCTCTGCGTTAAGTATCTTATTAACCCTACTTTCTTCTGGTGTCACACCTCTACTCGACACTCTATGACCTAAAAATGTCACTTCTGACTGACAGAATGACGACTTAGACAGCTTCAAAGTGAACCCTGCCTGATCTAACTTCTGAAAAACTATATCTAAATGACGTAGAAGCTCCTCAAAACTGCGTGAACTAATTACCATATTATCAATGTAAATGGTTACAAACTCTCCTGTGTCATCCCCTAATGCAATGTTTAAAGCCCTAATTAAAGCTGCTGAACTACTCTTTAACCCATAAGGTGTTCTACAAAATTGATAAAGGTTATATTTATGACTAAAAGCTGTAAATGGTCTATCTTCGTACATAAGTGGCACTTTCCAAAAACTGGAACTCAAATCTACACAAGTGAAATACTTCTTCCCCTCAAATGTTTGCATTAATTCCTCTATTGACATAGATTTCAGCTGATCTGAACTAATTCTACTGTTAACCAAACGAGCGTCTAAACAAATACGAACCGTGCCGTCGGTCTTGGGTACCGTGATCAAAGAATTAACATATGGACTGTTAGAGTGCTCAATAATCCCATCTTCAAGCATCTGATTAATTTGTGCCTCAACTGCACTCTGATAAGCGAAAGGTACAGGATATCTATGTCCTGTGAATACTGACCTATCAATAACGTTCAATGAATGTGTATAGCAATTGGCCATACCAATGCGATCCTCAAAAACTCTCCTATTACACCATAACACATCATAGAGCCGAACACATTGTTCCACCTCTATATGTCCCTGAAATGCAGCATCACGTAACGAGTCCTCTAGACATCCGTTCGTAATCACACTGCCCACAAAACATGGAGAACCCCGCTCTACGGCTGGCGATATCTCATTTAAAGTACAAATCACACCTACAATACTACTCCTCTGAATATGGTCATTGAACGCTACTTCTACTTCAGAATCTCCCTATTTAAATTTCAAACTCCCTACATCATAACATAAGTTACCAGACACTCTACTTAGCCACTCTGAACCCAAGATAACACAGAATACTAAATTTGGAATTACAAGACAAATCTGCTTCTCTACATGATTATTAATTTTAATGTCTACTAAAACTTGCTTAGAAATTACTTTAGACCTCTTCCCAACAGCTGGGATAACAAAAGTGCTTTTAATTGGCATCTCCTCAAAATTTACTCCAGTTCCTTTCATTTTATCATAAAATGCACTACTTATGCAACTCTTCATACAACCACTATCAATTAAAACATCTGTGTACGCCTCGGACACGTTAAATTTAACTATGGGGCTCTTACTAACCACTTCCTGAATAATACCTTCATCATTTAGTTCATGTAATAATTCATTTCTTACATTTAGGTCATAGGGTTCCTGTATAATTGTATGGACAGGGCATGCTACAGACTGAGATTCTGATCTTACTTCGCAGCCTGGTTCGCGTTTAAAGAACCGCTACAGCTGGCCGTAGTACTACTAACTACTGAACTGGTCTGGTTGTTCTGGGCTGTGTTGTCATTGTTTGGCTGTATATTACTACCACTAGGCTGTCCTCTTCCTTGACCCCTATTCTGGTTGTAATTATTGTCATTATAATTTCTCCCTTGATTTCCCCTGAAATCATAGTTTCTCCCTTGATTTCCCCTGTAATCATTGTTTATCCCTTGATTTCCCCTGAAATCATTGTTCCTCCCTTGATACTGATTACCATAGCCATTTCCTCTGTTCTGATTTAGCTGATTATTATTATTTCTATTTTGAGGGTTGGCCCCTTCGCCACCGTTCCCTTGAACTTCCTGATGCCTGGCTTCATTAGTTCTATTATTATTATTACCCTGGTTCCTATTGAAATTGTCCTCATAACCCCCTCTCCCTAGTGCATCAAATGTGCTTAACAAATTTTCTACCTGTGATATAGTCTTTACATTCTGGATACAAGCAGCCTCCTTGATCCTATAGGGAAAGTGCCTAAGTAGCAACCTTACCACATCACTTTCCTCCTTCAAGCCATCCAGATATTTACACACTAATACCTGCCCTAAAAAGTATTCGGTCATGGTGGAGCTTCCTTTCGGGTTATATTTACCACACACTACTCCCTCACGATGCTGCGACTAAATAACCTCATTCCAGAACTTTTCACAGAATTTCATTTTAAAATCATTAATATCAGTAAACTTGTCTCTGTAGACAGCAAACCAATTCCTCGTTTCCCCCACAAACACTTGTTCTAAAATTTTAACTACCTGGCCCCACTCAATACTACCATTTTCCAACCTTTCCCCGAATTTATTTTCTATAGTGTTCATGAACTCCATTGGGCACCCCTGTCGATTGCTGAACATACCCAGTTCTACCTCCCTGTGTGTGCTATTCACAAAAACTGGCCTATTCTGACTATTTTCTTGCCTGATCCTAGCTTTTAATTTTAATTCTAATTCTGCGATTTTCTCCTCAGCCTTCCTCTCAATACTGTTTACTGTTAATTTAATGTTTCCTTCTGATTCTTCTACTTTATCATATAGCTTTGCTTGTTTCTCCTCAATCTTGCTAATGCTCTCTCTATTACTCTCCCTTAAATCATTTACTTCTGCAACTATTTGCGAGTGGACTTTCTCAATTCTACCCCCCAGCTGTTCCTTAACCTCTTTAGTTGATATTTGAATCTTGTCAATTTCTCCCCCCAATTTCTTTTTAACCTGCAGTGTTTCTAATTTAACTAATTCCTTTAAATTTTCAGCCTGTGTGCTGATTCTACTTTCCAACTCCTCCTGTACTTTTCCTAATTTCTTGTCTACATCTGCAATGATCTCTTTAACCTTCTCTTCCATTACTCCTCTGATTTCTCCTCTAATCTGCTCCATTTTCACACTAATTTCCTTATTGTTTTGTTCTAATTTAGCATTTAAAGTTTCAGTACTCTCTCTATTTTCCCTACTGTTTTGATCTAATTTGGCGTTTAAACTATCGCTCAATTCCCTATTACTCTCTTTATTTTCCCTACTATTTTGTTCTAATTTAGCGTTGTTTTGTTCCAGTTTAGCATTTAAAGCGTCTGTACTTTCTTTATTTTCCCTACTGTTTTGTTCTAATTTTGCATTTAAGGCATCACTACTAACTTTGTTCTGATACATGAACTCGAGAAGTAAAGTTTTAATTCTGGTTGGCCGCATACACTCCCTGTTTCAGTATCGGGATTTACCTCCGCTACCCCGGTACTACCATCACTCGACATACTGCTCGTATCATCACTCTCCAGTTGATGACCACTACGTAACCTCATCTGTCTTTCTTTCTCATCCCCCATAATGATATACACTGATACAGACAAATAACCCCCAAAATACCGGCACAGAAATATATACCCTTCTCCTTCCACAAATGTTATTAGGTTTTCAGCCCCAAGTTGTCGGCGACAAGTGTAACAGTAATTAATGCCCCACGTTGGGCGCCAAGTGTAGCGTTATTTAGTGCCCCATGTTGGTAGCGACAATTGTAGCAGTTTGGCTGCCCCTAACTGTTGGGTGATAAATGTAACTGTTTACCTTTGCCTAAGCTATGTTGTTTTAATGGGCGCCAAGACCTCAACGCAATGCTGAAATCTAAATTTGTATTTAATAACGTCTAGCTCTGGTAGAACACCTTCAAGAATCTATTCACTCAGATCGTGGTATGATTTGATCATTAACCCAACAAACAATTGTATCAGGAGAAGGAATTGGTCTATATCTAATGCTACCTACTGAAAGCAAGGATTGCATTGTAAAAGAATTGAATTTATTATATAAAACAAGTATAGCAAAATTAATAATAATTATAAGTTTAAAATTTAAATTGGAGCGTTGCGATTTTAATATTACCGATAGAAAATTACGTGAAAAAGGAGTCTGATAAATTATTGGTTTTACTCTTATTCCCAAGCTATGAAGTTACTGAAATATGAAATATAAAACAAAGAGAAACGAGAGATTGCGTACTTCTGTGTCATTTGCGCTTACCACTGGAAATTGCCAAAGCATTTCCCTCGTACTGGATGATGCTGTGTGCTTCCCACAGTCTCCTGGACGTCGTCATCTCCGTCGATATATGATGATATACTTGTAGATTTGGTGACTTTATGGTCCTAACATCGGAGCCATACCCTCGTATAACCACACTGGTTAAGTTTTAAACAGCTAGTTCTCCACTCCACGGAACATCGGAGCGACACACACTTGCAACCGAACTAGCCAAGTCTTTCACAGAATGTCCTCGTTCCACGGCGCGCCGGACGATATATCCACACGTCGGCTCCCCACCTCGGTACCGACTTCCAGCTTACGTGGTCTCCACTGATTGGCTGCTCCCCACGTGCTATTTCCCCTTCTCTGGCTCATTACACACGGCGCGTGGATGATGAAGTCGATTTCCGTTCCAACTATCCGCCTTTTCTTGACGCTGCGACCCAAGCTTGCGTAATACTTCTTGACAAGAATCAGCCTGTACCTGAATTTCCAGTGAGTCATGTCTCTCATAATATCCTAACTGACGAAACTCCGTAAAATTCCGTAATCACATAATTTTCTATGATATTGTCGTTCGTAATAATTTGCTTGATAGCGTTTTCTAATCATAGAAAACCTATCTGTATGCTTATAATTTTTATAAAATGCTCCGAAAATACCTTAATAATAATTATAATAAATTAATAATAATAATAAATTAACATGAAAAATTCTCTTGGCTGAACAATTTGCCGCGTAAATAAATATAGAATGGCTTCCTACTGACTTATGCCAGTGGCATAAAAACCCCTCGAAAAACACGTTACAGGCTGATGGAATTCTGCATCGAGCATGAGTTGGTCATAGCTAACACCTTATTCAATAACCACAATAGAAGAATATACATATGGATGAGACCAGGGGATACAGGGCGTTACCAAATAGAATTCATTATGGTCAAGCAGAGGTTTCGAAACCAGATTTTGGATTGTAAAACATATCCCGGTGCTGACATAAACTCTGACCACAATCTGGTTGTAATGAAATGCAGATTAAAGTTGAAGAAACTGAAGAAAAGTCAAAAGCCAAAAAGGTGGGCAATAGACAGACTGAAAGAGAAGGATGTAAACGAAAGATTCAAGAAAAGTATGATGGAAGGACTAATGAAAAACCCTAAACAAACTTCAATTGCAGATGAATGGGCATTTTTGAAGAATGAAATAACAAAATCCGCAGAAGAAAACATTGGTAGGAAAGAAAGAATAGGTAGAAAACCGTGGATCACTCAGGGTATACTAGAATTGATGGACGAAAGGCGGAAACACAAGAATGTAAGAGATGAAAAGGGGAAAGCAGAATACAGACGTCTGAGAAATGAGGTTAACAAGAAGTGCAAGGAAGCGAAAGAAGAATGGTTGAAAGAGAAATGTGCAGGCATAGAAAATTGTCTGAAATTAGGAAAAGTAGACACAGCTTATCGAAGGATTAAGAATACTTTTGGGGAAAAGAAGACTAAATGCTGTAATATTAAGGACACAAATGGAAAGCCTCTAACAGATAGGGAAGAGAAGGTCGAGAGATGGAAAGCTTACATAGAATGTTTGTATAAGGGAAAGGAGACTGAGAATCATGTAACGGAAAGGGAGGAGAAAATTGATGAGGATGCAAAAGGGGATTTAATATTCAGATCAGAATTTGACAGAGCATTGGAAGACTTAAGGAGGAACAAAGCACCAGGCATAGATGATATACCGATTGAGTTGCTACGCTGCATAGGAGATGAAGGTCTGATCAGGTTATTTCACTTGGTGTGTAGGATTTATGAGACAGGTGAGGTACCCCTTGATTTCAAGAAGAATGTTATCCTCCCTATACCAAAGAAAGTGGGAGCTGACAGATGTGAAGATCACCGTACAATCAGCTTAATTACTCATGCTTCAAAGATCCTGTCTAGAATAATTTACAAGAGGATGGAAAGCCAGATAGAAACGGAGTTGGGTGAAGACCAGTTTGATTTTAGGAGAAATGTAGGATCAAGGGAAGCTGTACTAAGTCTCAGGCTGATTTTGGAAGGTAGAATAAGGAAAGATAAGAGAACGTTCATGGCATTTGTAGACTTAGGAAAGGCTTTTGATAACGTTGATTGGACTAAATTCTTTGGCATTTTGAAAACGATTTGAATAAAGTACAGCGATAGGAGGGTGATATACAATCTACACAGAAACCAGACAGCAGTCATTCGAGCTGAAGGACATGTGAGAGAAGCTGGTATTCAGAAAGGTGTAAGGCAAGGCTGCAACTTATCACCCATACTTTTCAATCTTTACATTGAGCAAGCAATGAAGGAAATTGGTGACAAGTTTAATGTGGGGTTGAAGATTCAAGGAGAAATAATTTCAACTCTGAGATTTGCCGATGGCATGGTCATCTTGGCCGACACGCCTGAGGATTTGAATGAGTTTTTGAATGGTATGGACTCCGTCTTGAGGAATGAATTCATGATGAAAATTAATAAATGTAAAACAGAAATATTGGAATGCAGCCGAAATAAATCAGAAACCTCTATGGACATCAAATTGGCAGGTGAAGAACTAAAGGAAGTAGGAGACTTCTGTAACTTAGGAAGCAAAATAACCAGTGATGGACGAAGCAAAGAGGATATAAAAGTACGTTAGCTTTGGGAAGGAAAGCATTTCTACAGAAAAGGAATCTGTTGACATCGAATATAGATTTTGGTATAAGGAAGCCATTTTTGAAGGCCTTTGTCTGGAGCGTGGCACTCTATGGAAGTGAAACTTGGACTATTGGTGCAGCAGAAAAGAGGAGAATTGAAGCATTTGAAATGTGGTGTTACAGAAGAATGATGAAGATCAGATGGGTAGATAGGGTTACAAACGAAGATGTATTAAGACTAGTGGGAGAGGAGAGATGTTTCTGGCGACTGCTAATGAAGAGAATAGATAGGTTGGTAGGACACATACGAAGACACCCAGGAATATCAAGCTTAGTTATGGAAGGAAGGGTCGAGGGCAAGAACTGTAGGGGTAGACCAAGGTTAGAATACGTTAAACAGATCGCCTCAGATGTAGGGTGTTGTAGCTATGTAGAGATGAAACGATTAGCTCAGGACAGGGAGGCATGGAGTTCTGCATTAAACCAGTCAAAATGCTGATGACTCAAACAACATGACAATTGCTCTCTGCCATCGATGGGTTGGGGTTTCTCCCTTCCAAATTCTGTTCAAAGAGTTTAGAAGTCTTTCGTTGATTTTTTAGCCTACTTTTCACATTTTGCAAACATGAGGAAAAAGCAGACTGATGAGATCGGGCAAATGTGTGTCTGTCTTTCTGTCCTTCTGTCTGTCTGTCTGCCTGGCTGTGTGTGTGTGTGTCCCCTATCAACTCCTAAACGGCTGCAGCAATCGAAACAAAATTTGGTAGGAGTAAAGATCTATACCTGAATATCTCACGGCCATATTTGAAAATGATGTCAGTGCTACCAACTGCTGAAAAAATGCAATTGAAATTTGAGCTCCATGTTGGATATCTTGGAAAGTATGAATGGGACCTATTTCAAAATTGGCACACGTATAGATAATAATATTGCAGTTTAATTTCCAGGAGGCCATGCATGGCAGTCCTGCCAAAATGATTATAAGCCTGCTGATAAGTCCAAATTTTAAATGCATATAACTTCTACACTATCAATTGGATTTCAACCAAATTTCGTATGTGCTATGTGGACATAAACAGATATGACTGAGTGTATTCTTAAGAGCCACCAGGGCTGCCAACTGTTAATAAATGCTCTCAATTTATTTTATCCAAACACCAATATATCAGAAAGTATGCAAGCCGACAGCGTTAGACTATGCACACATATAGTACCTGACATTCTATATTAATTTGGAGAATCGTATATACGTCAGTGCTACCAACATGATTCTAAGCCTGCTGAGAGGTCCAAATTAAAATACATGTAACTTCTATACTATCATTTGGATTTCAACCAAATTTCGTGTGTGCTATGTGTACCATAACAGATATGACTATGCTGATTCTTAAGTGTAACCAGGGCTGCCAAATGGTTATAAATAGTGTCTCTATTTTTGTTACCCTAATATCAATATATCAGAAAGTATCCAAGCCAATAGCTCTAAACTTTTCACACGTATATTACCTGGTATTCTAGATTAATTTGGTGTAACTAATATAGGCCTACGTCAGTGCTGCCAACATGATTCTAAGCCTGCTGATATGTCCAGTTTTATAATACTTGTTACTTCTATACTAACAAATGTATTTCATCCAAAATTGGCACAACACGAGATCATAATATTTCATATTATTTCTGACCAACACATGCATGACATTGTTGCCAACGTTATTTTACGCGCGCCGATAAATCCAAGGTCTAACTGCATGTAACGTGCATGCTATCCATTGGACTTCAACCAAATTTTGTATTCTGTACCTTAAGAGATGCAACTAACAATAGCCTATATTCAGTCACCAGGGCTGCCAACTATACTGCTCTATTAGGCTACATTATACCAGGTATATTCCGAACTAATTAGAAATTTCGATATTACCAACTTAATTTCATCATTATTCTAGATAGGTCTATATAGATTGGCAAGAATCTTAAATTTCAAGAATAGTAGGCTCTTTAGTGCGTCACGGAACTTCTTGTTGTCACTGAATTTGAACAGTTTCTTATTAATGTCGTCCTCTCCCAGGAATCTGTTACTTTTACTGGTCTTCAGTACTGATTCTAACTCGTTAAATCAGATGTCATCTGGTCTGTCAGTGTCTAGGGGGTGTATCTCCTCTGATGGATGGTCACTTTGTTTCTGGGTCCACAGCTCTTGAAAATAAGTTAGCCAAGTTTCCTTGTTTATCACTGGAATATCCTAGTCACATCGTACTTCTCTGTTTAATTTCTAATAATTTTGAATGAGGAGGGTGTTGTTCTTTTTACATCTCTTTCCAGGTTGTGCATGAATCGATCTTATTATTCTCTGTGTATTTTCCTAGTTTATTTTTTTATATTGCTATTTTCCTTTTATAGTCAGTGAAGTCTTCTGCTTTCTTTGTTGTTAAATGTCGCTTATAAGAATTTCTCTTGTCTTGAATAACCTCCTTGATATCTTCATCCCAGGTTCTCAGTCCTAGTTTCCTAATCCAACGTTTTTTCGTTTCTATGCTTTTATTTTCTGCTTTTTTAGATTATTCCTTCACGGTAGCCTAAATATCCTATCCTTGCGTGTTCATCCATGCTGTCGCGAAGTATTCTATCTCTTCGTTTAATGTGAATATTCGGTCTCTTAGGTGCTCTTACAAGCGAGGAAACAAGTGAAAGTCGCTTGGAGTGAGGTCCAGACTGTAGGGAGGATGGGCTATGATGACCTAGTCATACCGCTTCTACAGCTTGGTGGTCTTTTGGGCTGTATGGGGTCGTGCATTATCATGAAGGAAGATGACACCCTCAGTGAGAAGTACATGTTTCGCCCACAGAAATCAAATAACTGATTGGATCTCTTCGCGAGACCATTTTTCCAAACGAGTCGCCATTAGTTGTTTACCTACAACTAGCGCTGTAGGTGGCGGGTGGCTTAAACTCTGCACAGTTATCACTAGAGCCCTGCGCGGATAAACAAAACGTTACCCGCATCTGCCCCGCATCCACACGACTGTTATCCGCATCCGCCCCGCATCCACACGCTTGTTGTCCGCATCCGCCCCGCATCCACACGACTGTCATCCGCATCCGCCCCGCATGCGCCCCGCATCCGCCCCGCATCCCCCCCACATCGGCCCCGCATCCGCCCCACATCCACACGACTGTTATCCGCATCCGCCCCACATCCACACGACTGTCATTCGCATCCGCCCTGAATCCGCCTCGCATCCGCCCCGCATCCACACGACTGTCATCCGCATCCGCCCCGCATCCACCCCACATCGGCCCCGCATCCGCCCCACATCCACACGACTGTTATCCGAATCCGCCCCACATCCACACGACTGTCATTCGCATCCGCCCCGAATCCGCCTCGCATCCGCCCCGCATCCACACGCTTGTTATCCGAATCTACTGACATTACAATAATAACTACATCGTCTTAACAGATCGAGGAGCTCAGTGTCGCAACATTGGTCACCCAAGGAAAAACTAGTTCCTGGCAGCGAACTTCTCTTAATCGTATAAAAGTGGGCGTCCCCCGATTTAAGACTAACTTGAAGAAATGGGGCATTCCTCCGGCTGGCGCGGACACTTCTTGTTAATGTGGAACCGAACAAGATCCAAGACACCTGCTCATCTGCCCTCTTCTAGACAATCCCTGAACTATGGAAGATGTTTATAGAGGAAGTGACAAGGACATTGCGGCAGCAAAACTTTGGGATTGTTAACCGGACTCGGAAACGAACGAACGAACGAACGATAATAACTTATTCTTATTAGGTAAAGCATAGGCTAAAGTATTAAAGCAACATATTTAGAAAATTGAGGAGAAAGTCGTTCTTCTAGACTACGTGTGTCATGCGGTATATTTAAATAGTACATTATGCAACGAGCCTATAGTGGCAATAATTAAGACACGAGTATGTTTATAAAACGAGCGTACGCGAGTTTCATAATTTCCATACGAGTGTCTTAATTACCATTATAGGCGAGTTGCATACGACTGTTTATGTTCGACGATAATTATTATAACCAGTTTATGTACGAAGATAAATATTCATAAATATCTGTCGAGATTTCGCCAGTTTTATGTACTGAACAGAGCGCATGAGTCGCAGAGATTGCCTTGTATTTGACCATGACCTCCTCGATTACCCTACTATGACACTAGGCCAGGCAGAGAAATTTAAATTAGAAGACCGTGGAACTCAGCGCATCTAATTATCTAATCGGTCAAACAACTGTTTTTTGAGCTCTGTTTGGTGAGAGAAACTGTTTTATAATGAAAAATAGTGTTATAATGAGCCTCATTGTAGTACAGTTTTCTGACATATAATAGTCAGGGTCAAATATAAATGAATATTATACAACCATTTTCTGTTCGGAGTGTTAATTGCGATTGATGGCATAATTTGAATGAGATTAGCCTCAATCATCTTACAATTCTCATGGAAAACACATAACGGAAAATTATGATACGTCATAATCATCCGGGTCCTAGTAATGATATTGAACAACTTCGGATTGAATTCTAAAAAGTATCCGCAAATTTACTCCAAACATTATCCGCTGCTTATCCGCTATCCGCACAGCCATGCAAACTATATCCGCATGGCGAAACATGTTGCTTTGTAACCTTAGTTTATGATCACCCCTCGTGTAATTTGGTGCACCTATCTGGACGGTCAATAGACGATCGAGGATATAAGTGGCTGTGCAGAATTATTTCCTGGTAGTGGCCGCTCCTTAAGAGGCAGAGAATGTGCAGGTGAGGCGACGCATAAATTATGTTCACCTCTCTAGAGAACCAATGCGATGGAGAAAACCCGTCTCCTTAATTCACAATAACTATTGGATCCAAGTATAGGTTCTACTAATTAGCACGTAGGAGTGACATTCCAGTCGTGAGCTATGGTTACTTTATTCTCTGAAGCCATTCACTTTGCTGCAGGCTCTCATTGATTCTTCGCTCTGATATATGAGCTGCAGGTGTGGTCAGCCCGATATACACTAACTAGAACACGTGCAGCATATTGTCAACAAAACAGTCACCCTATAGATTTAGGTATTAGGAAGTCATTTTTGAAAGCCTTTGTCTGGAGCATGACGCTCTATGGAAGTGAAACTTGGACTATTGGTGCAGCAGGAAAGAGGAGAATTCTAGCGTTTGATTATTATTATTAGCGTATGGCAAGGAAATTATATACATAATATATACAATATATACACAATAACAAAACAAATTGATTAACTTCAGGCATTAGTGTTATCCGTTATAGCTGAATGTCAACTTTTGAACCCACTGCAGTGCCTCCGCTGTTGGTGATAGAAAGTTTTCCAATCTACCTGGATGAGCCCGTAGTTGACACTCGCTTAAAATGTGGGGAATGGTCTGGCGAGGGGCTCCACAATCACATTCTGGAGATGGTACAAAGTTCCACTTATAGAGGGAATCCCTGCACCTTCCATGACCTGTCCTGATCCTGTTCAGTGTGGACCAAGTTGCACGCGGTAGATGGAATCCGTTAGCAATTTTTTCCCCTCTGATGATGTTATGTTGGGGCAAGTCAGTGGAGTTATTCCAGCGGCCTTTCCATTCCTCCAAAGCATCGAAGTTGGTGGATGTCTTCAGAGCAGCATCACAAAGAGGTGGATGTCGTGATTTCAATCTTTGGAGACTAAGAGCTGGTATGTCGCCTAGAACAGGTAGAAGAGGATTCTTGCAGATCTTGTTGTACTCTCGAACAAGAGCACGGGATATTCGTAAGTCAGGTAGCATTATACCAGACAACAGTGGGAGCCAGTGGACTGGAGTTGGTCTGATGGTTCTAGCGTTTGAAATGTGGTGTTACAGGAGAATTATGAAGATCAGATGGGTAGATAGGATTACAGACGAAGTGGTATTAAGACGAGTGGGAGAGGAGAGAAGTTTCTGGTGACTGCTAATGAAGAGAAAATATAGGTTGGTAGGACACATACTAAGACACCCAGGAATAGCAAGCTTAGTTATGGAAGGGAGGGTCGAGGACAAGAACTGTAGGGGTAGACCAATGTTAGAATATGTTAAACAGATTGCCTCGGATGTAGGGTGCGGTAGCTATGTAGAGATGAAACAATTAGCTTAGGACAGGGAGGCATCGAGAGCTGCATCAAACCAGTTAAAAGACTGAAGACTCAAACAACAACACAACACATTGATTTACTCCACAATTCTTTCTTTGTATAATTGTTAGATTTCAGCATGCAGTGTTTTGCATGGCTGTAAGAGAGACTAATGTTTTATTCGTCTAGAAAAGGATTCCAGAGGGCAGAGCTCTGCCGTGGGGAACATTACATTACACAGATGAAAATGAAAATCCACAGCCTGCTTCCAGTCTCCGACCGGGTCAGGAATTGAAATGAATGAAGCCCCCATCTAGCGGCGAGGATATGAACTGTGCCGGCTGCCGAGGCCTGACGCACTCCTCTGGGGCAATGATTAAATGAATGACAGATGAAATGAAATGATAGTGGAGAGTGTTGCTGGAATGAAATTTTGACAGGGAAAACCGGAGTACCCGGAGAAAAACCTGTCTGCCTCCGTTTTGTCCAGCACAGATCTCACATGGAGTGACCGGGATTTGAACCACGGACCGAGTGGTGAGAGGCCGGCGTGCTGCCGCCTAAGCCACGGAGGCTTCTACATTACACAGATGACGAACTAAATTATAATACATATAAAGCATAGGCCTACATAGGCTACAGCTATGCAATTGAAGTGTATTTTAATAAGAATATAGCAGGCCTGTCCAGCCATGCCATTGGTGGCTGTGACGTCACGGCTTGCCACAAGACTCGCTCCGTGGCAGACTAATCGAGATATCATGGGACGGTGCTCTACGAGAGAAGCTATTTCCTGAGAAGATGACAGGATAGGAAATAATGGGTACCTTCTGATCACTCTGCTGTTGTTTTCAGTCGTCTTGATACCTTCAGAGAGAACTGTAAATTTAGGGAATTAACGTCAGCACCTGTTTCCACCAACTCTCACTACCTTCTCTTGCTTGAGAGGAGAAGACGGACTCCCCCCCTCCACCACCACACTCCTGTCGTAAATACGCTGCAGGGGGTGTCAACCAGATAGGGATTATTTGGTACCATCGGTGTAGTTGCGCGGCCAGCCATATGGAGCGCTATATATCGTCTTGCCAACATATGCATGATACACGTTGTAATTAAATTGCAAATATATCCCCATATTTAGTCAATAAATATACACATAATTCCTAATTGACATTTCCTTGCAATTATCTTGCTCACAGACGATAATTACGGCACTTATCATTAAATAAACATTATTTTTGTCGGTTGGCGGCATTGCCTTCCTGCCATGCTTCCTGCGAACTACTTCTGTTCTAACATGGCGGTGTATTTATATTTTCTGTACATTACAGCAATATTTCTTCCCTAGAGTTTTCGATTGATTTCGCCTTAAATAGGGGACGATAACCTAGATGTTAGGCCCCTTACAGCAACAATTATCAATATCAATCGCCTTAAATACATGTGTTTCTTGGTGTTCTGTGAAAAAGAAGTGCCGTAATCTTGGCGTTTTCAATTGGATGTAACATGTAAAGCAGTACCGGTATTTCCATTTCTGAGGTAAGAACCGATAATGCATTATGTATTATTGATTTCTTAAGAGAGTGCTGATATTATCGATAGGATTCTTATGAGAGCCATGCATTATTATTTGTGGACTTCCGTAGTCGTAGGTAATTCTGCACGCCGTGAGAATTTGCCTTTTCGTAACTTTACGAACTTTTACGAGGTATATTATTGAAAATATAGGTTTTATGACTTACATACCTTTTACGGAGTTCTTGGGAGTCGTTTCACAATCTCAACTACAAGTGCCGCACCTCAATAATAATTATTTCACGAAAATAAAGAATTCTTATCGTGTTCGTTTCACTACGGACGCCATCTTGGACACGTCATGTGACACCATGTGTGATACCATGTGACTACGTTACCAACATGTCGCACACAAAATTCACTATTTCACACGTAAAGTTAGAAATTGTTTTTGACACACATATTATTGAGACGTAAATAATGACTCAGACGTAAAGTTTGAAATTGAAATTGTTGGAAATTTAAAGTTTGAAAATGAAAATGTTCCGACACACATAGTTTTAGTAACTTTCACACGTAAAGTTAGAAATTGTTTCTTGAGTTAGAAATTGTTAGAAATTGGTTTTGTATGTAAAACATTAATAAGATACAATTTATGTCCGCTACTAGGTTAGGTACTGCCTGGCCGAAAATTACTGCTAGTACCACAAGCAAGGGGGTCTGGGGCCTAAGCCCCAGGTTAGGTTTGGTTTTGTATGTAAAACATTAATAAGATACAATTTATGTCCGCTACTAGGTTAGGTACTGCCTGGCCGAAAATTACTGCTAATACCACAAGCAAGGGGGTCTGGGGCCTAAGCCCCAGGTTAGGTTTGGTTTTGTATGTAAAACATTAATAAGATACAATTTATGTCCGCTACTAGGTTAGGTACTGCCTGGCCGAAAATTACTGCTAGTACCACAAGCAAGGGGGTCTGGGGCCTAAGCCCCAGGTTAGGTTTGGTTTTGTATGTAAAACATTAATAAGATACAATTTATGTCCGCTACTAGGTTAGGTACTGCCTGGCCGAAAATTACTGCTAGTACCACAAGCAAGGGGGTCTGGGGCCTAAGCCCCAGGTTAGGTTTGGTTTTGTATGTAAAACATTAATAAGATACAATTTATGAAGTAATTTCACATGCCACACAATCCATGGTTAAAGTACGACTGACGATTTGGATTTGGCGCAATTATAAATTACATTATCGACGCTCTTTTGTTTCTTTCTATACACGGTGCGAGATAGTACCAAACGCGCGGGGTTGGCATTCCTGACATAGTGACAAGATGTCTACCAGATACTTCATTTTCAACTATATAAGTAGTGTCGCTATTTGGGATGGCTGGGTGGGTCTATGACAGCGGACGAGTCAACATCTATTAATTTATCATCTCCAGATACCATTACTACAAGTACTTTGGCTAATTTCATTACTAATTTTTTTTAAACACAAATTCTCGCGGTGTGCAGCGCTACCGTCGTAGAAAGCTAGATTTAATGACTTTAATTTATTTTTTGTTGTTAGATTTTGTATTTCATGTTTTCTGTACCTCATTCTGTATATTTTGTATGTAGGTTATGGAAAAACATCACTCAGAATCTTGTGTTCTTGGCTGCAAAAGTAGAGGTTGGAGATACGCTCCTTTCATCGCTTCTCAGTTGATGACTCAAGGTATGTATCAATAATTAGGCTATTCTGTAATTATTTAGTCAGGTTCCTTTGATGGCACTATTTAAATTAAATTTAAAGTGATGATCCTCACGTCCTACATGGAGTAATCGCCACCGGGAGGGAGTATGCAAAAACAACGCTCAGGACAGCTTCTGTCAGTGCGGGGAATCAAATCTCAAATCTCCAACCTCCAGAGTTGCTGCAGCCCCCCATTGGGGGCGCTATGCTCCCAGTTTATATCTTGGTTTAGAGTTCCCACATTTCTATACTCACGGCAGTGTCCACATGAAAACTCCACAAACAATTCGATCTTGAAAAGGAAGCGTGGTAAAGCTTGATCAAGTGACGTATCTTGTTCTGCCCCTCGCTCTGAGTGCTATACCGCTATTGAGTGTTCAGAAACAGTCAGCAATGCTGTGATCATCCTACAGTCAGCTCTCAGCTGTAACTGTTTAAAAGAAAATTAATTGTTTTGTAAAATAGTCTTTGGGACTACCTTGCGCGCCCTGTCGATAACCTCTGTCTCGCTGTCACTGGCAGTACTGTAGTTCTACATCTCAGCCCTAGATGGGTGAAGTGTGACCTTCACCGCCCGGAGTAGAATGCACTGTTTTATTAATTCATTCATTAATTTTGTACACTTGAATTAATCGTACAGCATGTGGGCTGTAACATGTAGACCTACAATGACCGCGATGCGACTAACATAACCTAATCAATTTGTAAGCGACTTGAAGTGTTCTAAACTTGTAATTACTGTCTAATTAGGCCTACTTACTCGGCCAATCTGACACCTGCCATGTTTTAAGCATTCTTTTAGTAAGATCTCTTGATCCAAAACCTTGACTTAATGAAACTAGGCCTAGTTATTTTTATTGTATGATGTGTGTAGGCCTAATATGTGGTTCAATTTTCTTTTTTGTGTGGGGTGAGGTATACCTCCCATCTACACCCACTCCCCAAATATCAAGCTGGAGGAATTTTGGATATTAGTGACCCATGTGGACTCACATGTGGATTAGTTACATTAATCACAGGATTAAAATTTTAGTTATTTATTAAAAGGTGAGCCTCCGTGGCTTAGGCAGCAGCATGCCGGCCTCTCACCGCTGGGTCCGTGGTTCAAATCCCGGTCACTCCATGTGAGATCTGTGCTGGACAAAACGGAGGCAGACAGGTTTTTTTCCGGGTACTCTGGTTTTCCCTGTCAAAATTTCATTCCAGCAACACTCTCAACTATCATTTCATTTCATCTGTCATTCATTTAATCATTGCCCCAGGGGAGTGCGTCAGGCCTCGGCAGCCGGCACAGTTCATATCCTCGCCGCTAGATGGGGGCTTCATTCATTCCATTCCTGACCCGGTTGGAGACTGGAAGCAGGCTGTGGATTTTTCATTAAAAGGTGAGGGAGGCAGTCCTATGGGATGGATCAATCATAGATGTCCATTACATTAATAAATAGCTTCTGTGTTTTACTAAAATAAAGGTAGCGCTAAATGAACATAGAACGAGCGATAACATTCTCTATAATAGATGAATTAGCCAAAATACCTTATGAAACGATGAGAAATAAATCGGGGAGCGATGTTTTAATAGATGTTTCCTCCTCCGCCGTATGTGACCCACCCAGCCATCCCAAATAGGATCAGAGCATATAGGCTATAGGCTAGCGAAAATTACAGCTGTGGGTGCCATTGTTCAAATCAATCATCTTCAAAACAATACCATAACAGTACTGCCAAACAAAGAAGTGGCCAGTTTAGTCTCTAGTGTGCAGCACTCAGTTCACTGCTCTTAATTAGGCTAGTGTGTGCAATATTTTCACTTCTCTGCAATGATTTTTTTCCCACGGCTGAAATGAGTTATTTTTGTTATATGCTCTGTGATTATTATGCAGTATATCGCTCCGCTGTAATAAATATGTATAATTTTTTCGTACAACTTGGTTGATAATGGTTACAGCTTAACGTATCCCGATGAACTTCTTTTTTTGATCAACAGTGATTTTCTATCCCAGTTCTTTTTATCAACAGTGATTTTGTATCTCACATGTTGGCAGCAATGTGTGCACCTCGGTGCGTGCCGCTAGAGTGAGCCTTGATGACAGTTGAACGAGATGCAAGCGGTGTCGAAACATGGCAGCCGTTTTTAAAATATCAATAAATAGAAAAACATATTTACGTACTTTAGCACATAATGAGGTTCGGTAGTGACCAGGGTTCCTAATTTCAATATGTAATATCGCCCAGAAGATGAAACAAGGACACAAGGTATGTAAATTTACATTCATGTCTGCTGCAAGTGTATAATCCGCATTCCACTTACATTCAGAATTAAGGTAGCACTGAATGAAAGTAGAACGAGCGATAACATTCTCTATAAGGGGCCGATTATGTTCTTGGTAATTAGTGTCGATGATTTTCTGTAACAGCGAGATAGATACAAGACAAATATAATTGGTTTATTGTATGCCAATGTAATGGTTGATATAGGCTAGCTAGTATATTTATTCCCACATGTTACTTTACCTAGGTATTAATTCTGAATGAAAGTAGAACGCAGCTTATACACTTGCATCAGACATGAATGTGACTTTTACATACTGTCTCCTTGTTTCATCTTCTGGGCGATATTACGTAGGCCTATTGAAATTAGGAACCCTGGTCACTACTGCACATCATACACACATCAAAAAAAGTTTTGCATCACCTCGGTTCCAAGAGTTCCGGAACCTTTAAATACAAAGGGAATAGAGATCAACACAAACAACATTTCAGCTCGTTTTATTGCTCATGAGACCCACACATTGCATGTTGTACCATCATACAGCTAGACTTTCAGCATTTGTGGTCCAGATTGCAGTACACACCACTACCTCTAATACCCAGTAGCACGTCCTCTTGCATTGATGCATGCCTGTATTCGTCGTGGCATACTATCCACAAGTTCATCAAGACACTGTTGGTCCAAATTGTCCCACTCCTCAACGACAATTCGGCGTAAATCTCTCAGAGTGGTTGGTGGGTCAAGACGTCCATAAACAGCCCTTTTCAACATATCCCAGGCATGTTCGATAGGGTTCATGTCTGGCGAACATGCTGGCCACTGTAGTCGAGCGATGTCGTTATCTTGAAGGAACGCATTCACAAGATGTGCACGATGAGGTCGAGAATTGTCGTCCATGAAGACAAATGCCTCTCCAATATTCTGCCGATATGGTTGCACTATGGGTCGGAGGATGTCATTCAGGTATCGTAAAGCCGTTTCGGAGCCTTCCATGACCACCAGTGGCGTACGTCGGCCCCACATAATGCCACCCCAAAACATCAGGGAACCACCACCTTGCTGCACTCGCTGGACAGTGTGTCTAAGACGTTCAGCCTGACCAGGGTGCCTCCAAACACGTCTCCGACGATTGTCTGGTTGAAGGCATATGCGACACTCATCGGTGAAGAGAACGTGATGCCAATTCCGTGGGGTCCATTCAGCATGTTGTTGGGCCCATCTGTACCGCGCTGCATGGTGTCGGGGTTGCAAAGCTGGACCTCGCCATGGACGTCGGGAGTGAAGTTGCGCATCATGCAGCCTATTGCGCACAGTTTGAGTTGAAACACGACGTCCTGTGGCTGAACGAAACGCATTATTCAACATGGTGGCATTGCTGTCAGGGTTCCTCCGAGCGGCAATCCGTAAGTAGCGGTCATCCACTACAGTAGTAGCCCTTGGGCGGCCTGAGCGAGGCCTGTCATCGACAGTTCCTGTATCTCTGTACCTCCTCCATGTCCGAACAACATCGCTTTGGTTCACTCTGAGACGCCTGGAAACTTCCCTTGTTGAGAGCCCTTCTTGACACAAAGTAACAATGCGGACGCGATCGAACTGCGGTATTGACCTTCTAGGCATGGTAGAACTACAGACAACATGAGCAGCGTACCTTCGTCCTGGTGGAATGACTGGAACTGATCGGCTGTCGTACGCCCTCCGTCTAATAGGCCCTGCTCATGCATGGTTGTTTACATCTTTGAGCAGTTTTAGTGACATCTATGAACAGTCAAAGGGACTGTATCTTGGATACAATATACACAGTCAACGTCTATATGCCGGAGATCTGGGAACCGAGGTGATGCAAAACTTTTTTTGATGTGTGTATATATGTGCTAAAGTACAGGGTGCCAGGAAAAGTACTCCGCAGTGGCTATGTGCAGAAGCGAGAGGTTGCGTCAACAGTTTAGTTCGCTGCACGGTGTCCCTGATATGGCGAAGGCCACATACGTGGTCTGTGGGCTGTCGAAATCGTCAGTGCGTATAGTTAGATTATTGGAAGATTGCAACAGTATGTTATGAATGGCTGGGTGAGTATAAAGTGTACTGTTTGTTATGATACAAGCGACAGCCGTGCTGCCAACGTAACTGGTGACGTAATCTCTCGCAGCAGCTTGTAGGCACTGCGGACAACATTCCCTGGCGCCCAGTATGTAAATATGCGTTTCTATATTTTGCTCTTTTAAAAACGGCTGCCATGTTCCGACAGCGCTTGCATCTCATTCAACTGTCAACAAGGTCCACTCTAGCGGCACACACTGAGGCGCACAAATTGTTGCCAACATCATCATCATCATCTTGTACAGTTTCCAGCCCCAGGCTGGGTCTGTTTGGAACATAAGCCTCGCCACTTAGTTCTTTCTTCCCACCACCTCTCCGCTGTCACTCTGGTCCAGTCCTTGCCTCTCTTCTTAACACATTCCTCCACTCCTTTCAGCCATCTATCTCTTGGTCTTCCCCTTGGTCGTTTCTTCTGTATCTGCATCTCATGTATCCTCTTGGGAATCTTCTTCTCATCCATTCTCTTTAAGTGTCCATACCACCTCAGTCTTGATGTCTCAATCCTACCTTGCAAGGGCTCCTCTTTCACCAACCAACCAAGGGAAATGGTTGCCAACATGTGGGATACAAAATCACTGTTGATAAAAAAAAGTGGCATACAAAATCACTGTTGATAAAATAATCATTGATCTGGACGCGTTAGGCTGTAAACATTGTCAAAAACCATTGGATTGGATGAAACGAAGGTTAGAATGGTCAGGTGTTGGTGAGGTTGATAGTACTGTTTTGATGATAGTTGATGTGAACAATGGCAGCCACAGCTGTAATTTTGCCTATATAAGTTGTGATTCTTTTTGGGATGGCTGGATGGGTCACAGGGAGCGGTGCTGGCCAGCACGTGCGTACTACCATCCTCCCACTCTTTTCCTCATGCTCATAATATCATTAGCACCGTTATTACATTTATTGCATTCTTACTCAGATGGTTTTCAAAAATCTTAAACAAACCAATGCTTAAATCTGTTCGGTGCAAACTGTAAAATAAAATATTAGCCCGTCAAATTGAGGAGAGGCCTAAATTATGGTAATGAATAGCAATAACAATATTACGAATACTATCATAAAGCAAAAATGATCAAAGCGAAACGACAACACGTGATTGTTTCCGTGATATTTAGTTATTTTTATTTCCTGTAGAATAAGTTTCAAGTCACAAGTAACACACAATTGTATTACAAAATATAGGCTCATTGTGTAGACTATTAAGTCACCCTTTAGAAGACAGAAGCTAATCACAGTAGTCTTACTAATTACAAGAGCAGAGGCGGTAGCCTATGTTCCTGCGCGCGACTGAATGGAATTAATGGTTCGCCTGATGCTCGGAACTGACACTAACACTGCTACATACATAAATAACGGTCTCTAATGAATTATAAGTATAAGTATAAAGTATAAATAAGTATAAATCCTACACGAAAAAGTAATTAACGAATTAAATCAAACAATTATAACTCATAAGAACAACAGATTATGAATCGCAGCAAGGTGAGTGTGCACTGGAGGCAACCGAACAAGCGACTGATCGGCAACAAGCAAGTGGTGAAATAGCATCATTGAAATTGGCAGCGCTGTATAGTTTCCATGGCAACAAGCCATGCGAGCGATCTAGTCGTCAGCTGTTTTTGCCCAGTGGCGCTGAACTTTCAGATTCCAACTCTGGAAAATACACCTATAGGTAAAGAGTTATTGTTCTTTCAAGGGGTGGAACTACGAGGTCATCTGCCCCTTATGGAGAATGTTATCACTCGTTCTACTTTCATTCAGTGCTACCATAATACCACCTTGTGGTGTGGTAGCTGCCACTCCTGAGGTCCTGGGCTAGTTTCCAAGTAATTTAATTCTAGTCTGAGGGTTGGAACGACTCACAATCAGCTTCGTGAGCCAGAACTGAGAAGAGGTAGGTTCAATTCTCACCTCGGCCATCCAAGAAGTGGTTTTCCGTGGTTTCTCCACTTCCACTCCAGGCTAACGCTGGGATTGATCCTAACTTAAGGCAATGGCTGCCTCCTTTCCACTCGTCATCTGAATTACAAAAAGTAGGCTATACTGCTCGGGTCCATGTTCCATGTTCTATGAACTTGCGGGGTGAGGAGAAAGAGCAGAGGAGGGTCAGGCGAGAAGAGAAGGATCTGTCAACAGCCCGCCGTGATATCTGGTATTCCTTTCTATTCCAATAATGCTAACTAGGGCTGTTGCTCAAACCAGTGTGGTGTTAGGAATGAGTGAGTCACCGACCAATGTATTTGGTTCTGTACTATGCACGGACCAAGGAACCTCATCACTCGTCAACACCACTGCGATGCACATTTCTCTCAGGTTCACGCAGCTTAGACCCGAGCAGTACACACTACTACAGATACTACAATAACACAGATTATCATACAAATCCTACATACTTCCAAATACATGGGGCTAAATGAATTAATATCAACAACACAATGATTCTACAATAAGAGATTCTTTTAAAATGTAGTTAAAGTAGGTGCAACCATACACATATCAGCAAATTCAAGTTCTCCGTTTGAAGCATTACATATTTCATTAAGTTTACTGTTTCAACATACAAACTTGCATGTGTTGTAGGAATTTGCTGTTCGTCAGTGTTAGCCTTGGCATAAAGGAGGGAAGAGGTTTATTATCCTGTGCTATAGCCTACTGTTATGCCTTGGCAAGAAAGAAGAAAGGAACATGCCTCAACATGTACTTTAAGGAGGACCAGATTTGATTTCTGTATTTTTGCTAAGTGTGATCTTGGCTCTCGCTGTTATTTTTCTTCGTTGGCAACTTTTTAAATAAAACATGATGATTTCTAGCAGTATTGAGTGTTTTTCTTGTTTTTCAATGCAAGTCCTATTTCTTCTTTCCCCTTCACAGGATGTCATTGAATTTACTGTATTAGTGTGCGATGATTTCTTTGATGTACTAACTGTATTTCACCCTGTAAAAGTTGGTGAACTGGATATATTTTAAAGGGAATATGAAATGAACTACTGTATAGAGATTTTGTATTATCCAATTATTTTTCTGAAATTTCAGTCTCCCAATGAATTTGTCACTAAGTGCACTAACAATTTTAGTGTGATCTGGTTACACCACTTTTCCTTTGCAGTTTATTCCAATAACTAATTGGTTATAGGCCTAATTAGGCCTAATGTGGTTAATTGGAAGGGACCTTTTTTTAAGGTGAGTAATAATATGCTGCAGGCCTTTCAGTAGCCTAATTCTTGTCACCAATGCAATATGCTCCAATTGCAACTGAAAGAAATGTAAACATGTAAATTATTGATGAGGTCATGTCCTAAAATAGGGGCAGATGACCTCGTAGTTCCGCCCCTTAAAACAACAATAACTAACTAACATGTCCTAAATCCTGTGATTGTTCATTTCAGAGTTCTGGAATTCACAATTTCCCACTTAGGTATTATTTAAAAGAAAAACTGTTATTGGTATTTTGAATGTGATTTATTTATTGTAGATCATATGATTATCTCCACACTTAAAAACGTGCTATAAGTATTGAGAAGATTATGATTTTCGGAACATTGAAGTGGCAGAGCATTTAGGACGAGAATATTTAGCGGAACGAGGGGAAGGGCTGGGGTAGGCTACCCGCACGGCCGTGCTACACGTCAACTAGTACAGCGGTCAAACACCAGACAGCGCTGAAGTCTTAGGTGCCAAATATTAGCATGGCTGTCGGCTATCTGTAGTAGTAGGTAATCTGTGTACGCTGCACTGTAGTGGAATGCGTCATAAGCCAAGCCAGGGGGATGACAGTTCATAGGGAGCGCGTCGGTTGCGGTAAAGCTCTGCTCTGGATGTTCTGCCAACCAATGAAGAATTAATTTTAGCACTAAGGTTCCGTAGTTGGCACTCATGAACACTGACATCAAACCGACTGGCGGAAGCGGTAATAGTCTGTTTTGATTGATTTTCCTCGTGGTGTTGTTGGTTGTATTGATTTGTACGGTATTTTGATTATTTATTTGAATTGAATTGAGAGTCAATCATGCCACTGCAAGGGAGGAAAAATTGCCAAGCACCGGAATGTAAGAATTATAATGATAGTAAGAACAATACGGCAATTTTCATCTTCCTGGTGTTGACCATGTGTAAAACTAGTGGGCAATATCGACTAGGCCTACTCTCGAATAAAAAAATATAGAGAATAAATGTGTGCATTTCATCTCTTGTTTGTTTTCTTACCCATTCTCCTTTGCATTGCAATACAATTTGTGGTTTTTAGGGAACTATAGGGCTACGGGGAGGGGTGGGTGGCAGCCGGCATGCTAGGCAAAAAGTGAGGTTATGGCAATATAGTGTGCATTTGGACAGTTTTCTTTATATTCATCGAATATCCCAACAATTCTGTAGAGTAGGAAAGCAATGGCATAACTGTGTCCTTCGTGACAAATATATTGACAACATTGATATATAGCAAAATGTATTATTTTCCTACCTGGACGTATATTTCAGCGCCTAGCGAAAAACGCAGTTATGTTTGTGTTATTTTCATGAATAATCAATAACTCATCGCAGAACATAATGTTCAATTACGTGTAATGAAGGCTACTTTCATATGCCTTTTTACTTTTTATGTTGCCAGACTTGTCGGAGCAGTATATAGCCTCAGGCGTTGCTCTCTCTCGGAAGTGACGAATCTCGTATAGTTTACATGATCCTTGTGCCAAGTGTCAAGCAAGGCAAGAAGGAGATTCTGATTTCCTCTTCTCAAATAGAAGGGTGCAACAGTTGTAGAAAAGTTGCGAATGCCAAAAAGACGTCCAACACCAGAGGTGGGTGGCGGAAGTAGCCCTTCGTGGGAATTTAATTATTTAATGGTACCAGCCCCAGCGTCAGCGGACGGCAAGTGGATGTGTTTGATATATCACACCTTTTTTTTTAAGAATAAACGATAAAACGCAGTCAGTATGATTCAAAAGGTTTGTTATAGCTACTGATTATTGGTTACTAATGTCCCATTCAACGCCACGCACAACGTTGCCAGCTCGCTACCTCCACTACCGCAACATCTTCCTTGTTTGCAGCCATGCCTCGACTCCCACCTTCCCCACACAACCCCCGATTTACTAAGGAAAGACCGTGGCGTGGCACTAGCGTGGTAGACGACTTCCACTGTGGCATTTTTCCTGGACAGGCCTGCCATATAGTGAGTTACAACTATGGTATGCATAATAATAATATTGTATTGCCTCAGGTGCCAGGTGCAAGCTTTGTTATTTGACACCCAAAGGGTAGCTTGCTTGTCGAATTTCGTTGTTCCTTGAAGCACTATGAAAGTCAAGGAGATTAGATATCTAAGCTCCTTGATCACTAGAGCACTTTCTAGTAGAGAAATGTGGAACTTTGGGTTGGCAGAAACTCCCGAGATTAATTTTGCCATTGTGAACACGGCCTACTGAATTCAAATGGGTTCTTTGACATGCCAAAAACGTATGACATGGTGTCGTTATTCTTTGACGCCTTTCAAAAAATCACTTAGCACGGCCAGGAGCGAACCTGCAAGCTAGGCGTTAGTAGACCGACTCGTTGACCATGCACCCACCGTGGCAAGCAAGGTATGAATAATAGAATAAGTGTGAAAATGATCACACTATCACTACGATCTACGCATGAAACAGCTTAGATTAGTCTTTGCTATATTCCACTATTCTCTATGTTAAATGGTATTTGTCGCTTGTCTTCTCGTGTCTTGGTGATGATGATGATGATGAAATTTGTTGTTTAAAGGGGCCTAACATCTAGGTTATCGGCCCCTAATGGTTTGGGTGGTAGTGAAAATGAAAAATGATAAAATGAGACCTAAAACTAAAACTAGCTACTCACTTAAAAACTAGAAGAGTAAATGGTAAACAAAAAGCAGAGGAATGTGAATAAAAGACAGGAAGAAGGGAAAAGTCCTCAACCCTCGAATAATGAGAATTGAGGGAATTGGAAGGAAGGAGAGCCAAGAAAGGCAGAGGGGAAAGGGAAAGAGGAGAAGGTCCGCCCCAAAGGCAATGGAAAAATGGGGAAACTTGACTCAGCTCAGGAATCCCTCGGGGTCGCCAACTCTCGAACTCACCAGCCGTGAGCCCTTGGGGGAGTAACACTATTCAAGGTGCACCAGATGAGGTGGGGCTACACCCACCCTGCCTCCTTTAGGGCCTTGAGCAGAAGGCAGGAGATAACATGAAAAAAAGAAGACTGATTCCTCGATGAATGAGGGTATCAGGAAAGATGGACAAGGGCCAATTAAGACGGGAAAGTGAAAGACTCCCTAGGCCTCGGATACCCTAATACCGTCAGGGTCGGAAAATAACAAGAGTTGACCAAGGGAGGTCATAGGAAAGATGACAGAGAGGAGCCCGGCAAAAGTAAGTGGAAGTAATCCCAAACTCAGCTGGGGTCCCGTGGTCGCCAACCCACGTCTCATTAGTCGTGAGGCCCTGGGAGAGGCGAGTTTTGTTACGACATGTACTTGTAGAAGAGGATTCTTGCAAATATTTGGGCGTTCACGTAAGGAATGATATGAAATGGAGTAGTCATGTAGGATGTGTAGTTTCTAAAGCTTACAAACCCCTGCACTTTGTAATGAGGGTATTAAAAGGAAGTAGTACCTATGCTAAGGAATTAGGATACTTGTCATTTGTGAAACCTATTCCTGAATACGCCTCGGTGGTTTGGGATCCATATCGAGTAGGGCTCATCAATGAGTTGGAAATGGTGCAAACAAAAGCCTCTAGATTTGTGCTCAGTGACTTTAATCCCAGGAGCAGTGTGAGTCGTATGTTAAAGAAACTTGGGTGGGAATCACTTAGGGCTAAGAAGATGAAATCTAGGCTCTGTGCTATGCAAAACACGTATACAAATCCACCAGCATGGTGTGAGCTTAGAAAACGTATGGGAAAACTCACTTGAGTAGGGTGATCAGTCGTTCAAAGTTAAGGGCCGACCACAGCGACAATGGTAAATATTCGTTCGCAAACCGTGCCATTGATGACTGGAACTCTCTACCTGCCGCAGTCTTAGAGCCTTTCCCCAAACATATAGGCTAGGTGTGTTTAAGAAGAGACTGACGATTTGTGTAAATACTCCAGTTTAATTGTTATTGAATTGTTTATTTTTTATACATTCCCAATTTGTATTACTGTTATTATTATTATTATTTATCAGTGATTTACAAGTACATATTGCATCCCGCCCAATCTTAATGGGCAAACTTATGTTGACCGACTGAAGACTTGAAGCTGATAGTTTTTGTTATCTTGTTGGAAGCCATTTTTAGCCTATTTTCATTTAAGTATGAAATGAAAAAAAAAATAGGCTTATGAGATCACCCTTTGTCCGCGTGTGTGTGTGTGTGTGTGTGTGTCCCTAATAAAAACTAAACGGCTGGAGCGATTTCAATGAAACTCGGTGAGGTCATAGCACCATTTTGGCTGACCCCGACCGCGCCCTTCAAATTTTATTATATCTCTCCGTCTCACCAATCCAACATGGCGGCTGTGCGAAATATTTTACCAGCATTCTATACCTCCGAAACTATTACTGATATCACTTTGAATTTTTTTACGGGGATAGAGGACACTAGATACTAGAAGTTCATCTATGAGACATTCAAAAACCTGTTAACCACGAAATGAACATGGCAGCCAAGCGAAGTTGAAAAAGTTAAGTTAAATAGACCTTTCTCGCGATTTAAGCATCCAAACGCAAAGAAACGTGATGTTTATACACATTGCAATGCCCTGGCATCTAGTTTAGTTCAATTGTTTACATAACCTCAACATGGCGGCTGTGCGAAATTTTAAAATTAAGTTTTTATTTCTTGTGTATTAATCATGCAATCGAAGTGAACGTTTGAATAATGAACCTACGCAATAATCGTCATCTGATAGTACATAAATCTATTGCATACATATAAAACAATCCAACATGGTGACCATCCGAAATATTTAGATGATTCTCAATATCTACGAATCTATTACAGCAATCAAACTGAAATTTTGTATGTTGATAGGGGCAATTAACGTAAGTGGGATATATGAATATAGGCTGTATAGTTCTTCACAGAACTACTTGTTCAGTGTTGTCTTAGTAATCTAAATGTAATGCTTTTCAGTCGGTCAACAAGATTGCACCCAATTGTAAAAAGTGTTTCCCTAATTCTGAAAAATGAATTATTTTTGCATGAGATTAATAAATTCACTTGGATGACCAATTTCCATTATTACTCTCATGTAATTTTATTCAGGATCAGGGAAACACCTATTTCAATTGGGTATAATCGTGTTGACCGATTGAAAAGTAAATTAACGTAAATTTAAATTAATTTAAAAACGTTTTAAACTTACTGTAGTTCTTTATTTCCATTTGTTTTATGTGGCTGAAAAAAACTGTGTTATTGTTTGAGTCTTCACTCTTTTGACTGGTTTGATGGAGCTCTCTATTCCTCCCTGACCTGAGGTAATTGTTTCATCTCTACGTAGCTAACACATCCTACATCCGAGGAAATCTGCTTAATATATTCTAACCTTGGTCTAACTCTACAGGATTTGTCTCGACTATTCCATTCATTACTAACTTTGCAATTCCTGGGTGTCTTAGTGTTTGTCCTACCAAACTATCTCTTCTCTTCATTAGCAGTCACCAGAAACATCTCCCCTCTCCCACTCGTCTTAATACTTCTTCATTTGTTACTCTATCTACCCATCTGATCTTCATCATTCTCAATCGCTTGTATTTTCCTCTTTTCTTCTGCGCCAATAGCCCAATTTTCACTTCCATAGAGCGCCATGCTCCAGCGCCAGGCATTCAAAAATGACTTTCTTCTTCTTCTTCTTCTGCTTTTACGGCTTCATTGGACCACTTCAGTCAATCATTTCTTGGTCCTCTTCTTCAGTAAATTTTCATTCCGAGTTGCCCAGTAGCTTTTCATTCGCTCTGTTTTTCTCAGGCGTTCCTCATCTGTAAATACCCTTTTGGTTTTCTATCTGTCAGGGGTATTTTTGGATACTAAGACTCATCTAGGGTAGGCTATCTTTCAGGTGACTGCTCAGCGTATCCGAATGCATTCTGCCTTGGCAATTGCAAGGCAGTGGAATATTCCTTAAAAGATATCCTTCCATATTTGACTTTCGAAGGTTGTCAACCTTGTATGAGGGGCAGATGACAACTGCGGTTGTTACCCGTAGAGGTTGTTGTGTGTTTGGTCCGCGAGAGGTATTTTATTTTGGTCAAGTCCGCCGGCAAGTCAGTGAGAACCCCCCTATTCGCCACCTGGGACGCACCACGTCGGAGTATCACCTCTCCGCCTGCTACGACACCTAAATCTTTATTTCATGTCAACAGATTCCTCGCTGTGAGAACTGTGAGAGGCATTAAGTTATCATTATCATCATCATCATCATCATCATAATGTGGGTGAGTATCCACCTGTCCCATCGGAAGGGCCCACCGCTCCACCAAAGAGCACCCCAGCTCAATCAGTGAAGTGTGCTCTGGTATGAGAAAGTGTGACGACGCTGTGAGGATCCATCTGATAACACGCGAACCAGATTTCTAGCGATAGAGAGTAGCGGACCATCTACTATTGTGTCAAACTGCAGAGTCACCTCCCGCAATTTCTACCCCCAGGCTCCATTGTTCTGTCAGCTAAATGAAGCGGAGTATGTGAAAGTGTCGTTTTGTTCGATAAGTACATAAAAATACAGTGTGTTCCAAGAAGACGTTCACAGAGGGTATTCCACGTCAAAAACAACCTGAAAATATATGTTTCACTTTCATTACAGACTGTTATGCGTTCCTGCTTTTAGCCTATTTTCGTTTATGAAAAAAATTGGCTTATGAGATCACCTTTGTCCGTGTGTGTGCACCACGCGGATGTGTGTTTCTCCCTAATAAAATCTAAACAGCTGGAGCTGTTTCAATGAAACTCGGTAAGAACATTGCACTATTTTGTCCGACCTCGACTGTGCCTTCAATCTTTATTACGTCTCACCAAACCAACATGGCAGCTGAGCGAGATATTTCACCGGCATCCTATATCTCCGAAACCATTACTTATATGAAAATGAAAATCCACAGCCTGCTTCCAGTCTCCGACCGGGTCAGGAATGGAATGAATGAAGCCCCCATCTAGCGGCGAAGATATGGACTGTGCCGGCTGCCGAGGCCTGACGCACTCCTCTGGGGCAATGATTAAATGAATGACAGATGAAATGAAATGATAGTGGAGAGTGTTGCTGGAATGAAATTTTGACAGGGAAAACCGGAGTACCCGGAGAAAAACCTGTCTGCCTCCGTTTTGTCCAGCACAGATCTCACATGGAGTGACCGGGATTTGAACCACGGACCCAGCGGTGAGAGGCCGGCGTGCTGCCGCCTGAGCCACGGAGGCTACCATTACTTATATCACCCTGCAATTTTTTACGGTGATAAAGGGCACATAAGTGACTTACGAAAGCCTGTTATGTACAAAACGAACATGGTGGCCAAGCAAAGTTACTACATTCAAATGGACGTTTCTCGCGATCTAATCATTCCAACGCAGTGAAACTTGCTACGGTAAATGTTTATACAAATTCTAATCCGAAGGACTTTTATTCAAATGTTTTCATAACCTCGAGATGGCAACTGTGCGAAATTTTAAAATTAAGTTTCTATTTCTTGTGTCCTAATCATGCGATCGAGTCAACGTTTGAATAATTTACTTATTTATCGTATGGCTTTTAGTGCCGGGAGTGTCCGAGGACATGTTCGGCTTGCCGGAGTCTGCTTCCAGCGGATACCCTTAGGGTGAGCTACAAGTTCCGTTCAATTACAAGTAGTTCCAACTTTCACTACCAGATATCAATGATACCTAGTGGTGAACGTTGGAACTTTGATAGAGCGTTCCGACGAAATCTAACCTAACAATTTAGCTTCACACAAGTTTAGTCTCTGGAAGGATTATTACATGCCATAAATCTATGACATGGGACCGCCGGCTTTACTTCCCCTCCGAAGGAAGGCATACTGAAGGATTTTTAACTCTTTTAAAAAATCAGACGACTTCGGCCGGGTTTGAACCCGCGATCTAGGACACAGCAGTTCAGCATGCTACCAACTACGCCACCGAAGCAATAATCATCATTTAATAGTGCATAATTCTATGGGATACAAGTATAAAAATCCAACGTGGCGACCAGCCGAAATATTTAGACGGTTCTCAATATCTACGAATCTATTACAGCAATGAAACTGAAATTTTGAATGTTGATGTAGGCTATTAACATAAATAGCTTAATATGAAAATAGGCTGCTTTGTTCTTCAGGGAACTACTTGTTTTTGTTTCATTTGAGTGGCGTGGACTTAGCTCCGTGTGTATGATGACTTGTGTTATTGTGATGGCTGTATTAGTGTATGTATTTGTAATTTAGGTGAGGATTAGGAAGGAGGCAGCCCTGGCCTTACGTTGAGAACCAACCCAACATTTGCTGGGAGTAGAAGTGGATAACCATGGAAAAACACTGCCAGGTTGGCTAAGGTGAGGATCAAACCCTCCTCTTCTCAGTTTTGCCTCACAGTGAACCCCGTTCTAGTCCACTAACCTGACTGACATCGGAAAAGCGTGGATTCGAATTCTACCTCGACAATTTTCACCCTTATGCAAATGCTGGGACCGTTCCTTTCAACATGTCCATGGCCGACGTCCATCCAAAATCTCTTTCTCGACCCTTCGTTAATTAAAAGCAACTTAGCGGTCGTCTGGGCCATTGGCCTGTCACCGATCCCTCGAAGAATCCGTGGATAATGCCAAGCTGAGAGAATAGACGAATAAACAAGATGTTCAGTAAAGAACACATAGCCTAATTTCTCATAAAGGCATGGACATTGTTTTAACTCTTTGACTTTTTCAATGAGTATAATTGAATGTTGGTTGTAGTAGCTTGTTGAAATACAATATACGGATATTATACGTTGATTGATTGACTCCTTACCTGAATTATATATACACACACACACACACACACACACTTATACAGCCAACACAATAACACAGGTTATCAAAAATATTCAACACTCACCCAAGTACACGGGGCTAAATGACCATGATGTCCATGCATCTGAAATAAATTAACAGCAGCTTCCTACCCATATCCTTCCTCGTACAAAAGTACACACACTAGTGAGCCTATAGACATCACAGTGACACAGGTTATCAGACAACTTCTACACACACACACACCCAAGTACAAGGGGCTATCAGAACATGACGGCGCAAAGTCCTTAAAGAATTAACAACAAAAACAACAACAAAAATAGACTCTACCGCGGATCAAGGACAATGAATCTTATTCGCTGTTTCGAGTGTTGAAACAAGTGGTGTTATAAGTATATAATATTTTCTATTACAAATACACACTATATATGCTTAACATTATAACGTGTGAGTAGTTACAATTCAAACAAGATGTTCAGGAAAGAACATGTAGCCTACTTTCTCCTAAATGTACTGGTATAGTTATAACTCTCTGTCCTTATCACCTCCTAATCTCTTCCTATTCGAAGTGCAAATTGGCACACATTATTTGAGCAGTGGCGTTCAAACCATAGTTTATAATTTACCCCAGCATTTTGCAATTTCATCAGCAAACACTCCAAACAACGTAGGTATTCATTTTATTAACACCGACTACTTACAATAATTGAAACTCATTTGCTCTAATAGGGCCCATCCACAATGCGCAGTCGGCAGTCCGTTGTTTGTTAGTTCTCACTCGGCAGGCGCGGTCGTCCCCGTGTATACTATAGGCACCATACACAACATGCAGTTGCAGTTGGTAGCTGGTAGCTGGCAGTCGGTAGACGGTAGTCGGCAGTCAAAAATGTTATCCTCGACTGCCAAATACCCGACTGCAGCAATGCAATAGCCAATCAGAGCAGATCAGAAACTGACGTCACGTTGTTGTTCTGTGTCGTGTACAAAGAGGATATGGGCCTATGTGAAGTAACTTCGCAACTCGTAAATTTATTATCGTAAATACACGGTATAACAAAATAATCCATCTCCAAATCATCCATACTGCAAGTTTTGAGGTTATCAAGAACGGCTCGATGCACAAGGAATAAACGAATGCCATTGTATTATTACTCCTTGCAGTCGTTAAGACTGGGTTCACTAACTGGCCGGTATAGGGCGTACCTCGCATCTAGAGGGCTGTGGCTAGCTCCAAGGCTCCTGCAAAGTACAACTGAAAGCTGGTAGATTTCACTCCGGTGGAGAATGTTGTTTTAATTAAATATATATTTTCCATTGCAAAAAAAACCATATAATGCTTTATTTTATAACGATAGTCGCCTCCGTAGCGTAGCGGTCAGCATGGTTAGCTGCCGCCCCGGAGGTCCTGGGTTCGATTCCCGGCTCTGCCACGAAATTTGAAAAGTGGTATGAGGACTGGAACGGGGTCTACTCAGCCTCGGGTGGTCCAAATGAGTAGAGGGGGTTCGATTCCCACCTCAGCCATCCTCGAAGTGGTTTTCCGTGGTTTCCCACTTCGTCTTCGGGCAAATGCCGGGATGGTACTGACCCCGTAAATTGAATTATATTGAGACCACGATGGCTGTATTGGCAAATATGAATAAAGTTATGGATGTCATAGTTGTGACGTGGATATTCATGACGTAGGCACGGATGACGTAGAATTCATGCAAGTAGGCTGGTTGAGCTGAGATTCTTGGTGACGTCATGATTTTGTTCGAGAAAGATCTGAGATTTACGACGCAGTCGCAGGAAACAAGGAATTGTGCTAAGGAAGAAGTTACGCTATTGGAGGAAAGGCTCGAACCAATGAACGATAGTTTGGAAGGAAGACGGAGATTGCTGAAACTACGATATTTAATTACTTTTGGCATGCAGAATTGTGGAAAACTATTTTTAGTAATGGCATTGATTTGGAATTTTGAAGAAATTAATTTTGAGTTTTTGAAATTTGAAAATCCGTCAAGTATAGCCAAAGTTAAAACTTCTAGCAATGACGGAGCAACAGGCTATGTAAGGGATGGATACGCCCCTTAAGAAGTTGATAAAAGGTCGTGCACAGGAGAGAGGAGCTCTCATACCGCTCATACCTCATATCGTCATATCTGATATTCTGATTCCGCATATATATTTCAGAGGTCATATAGTCATTTTCGAGTGAATAAGTGAAGCAAGTCGTCTTTAGCGTGTGGTTAAAGCCCGGCGCATCGAACGAACACGGAGCAGTTCCATTTTACGCTGTTTGAAACTAGGCGAAGTTGAAACGCTCACATTAACGTTTCCACCAGAGAATATATCGAGAGTTGGCTTCTGCCTTTGTTATAAATCTATTGGGCAGTACAACATTGAGGTGTGTAGAAGATTTGAACAATTTCACAGTTATAATTCGAAAGATATTGGCATTTTAAGGCTGCAGACAAAAGTGATTATCTCGCCTCATGAGAAGCACTTTTAAAATTACCACATTATACACTACGGCTGGCACGTGTATTGCAACCGTGATATTGGAGAATACGTTTGGTAATACAACGATACATTCTACTATGGAACATTATGATCTGGCAGTGCTTTCAATGATTATAACAGAAGTTGAGATGGAAGGCTAAGGCTTTAATGCAATTGGGACATATATCGATGGAGTGAAGTAACAGCATGGAACTTCGTTAATCGTCTTTCTACAAAAGCGAGCATGTAGTGAACATCCAACTACACTCATGCATCGTGAATCCATCGCTGAATTATATCAGATGACAGTGGAAATATTTTCATACTCCACGATTATGAATATTTCTGCGGAAATAACTGCAATAAACTTCATGGCGAATTGCGACCAGAACTTCAGGGAACTTTCAAGAGAGGCCAGGGTTGACCCGGCTCACAAAGAAGAGTTTTGCCAGAAGGATGTCTTTCGTATACATGGATCAGTGCAATTTCCGGAGGAGGAAGCAGTTCGATTCTCCGAGGGCGCTGATTCCAGGTTCGAGGTCGGAGCACATCTTTACGCTGGTTGAATGGAACCAACAGCAGTTTTCTTTGAAAACTTTCCTCTAGAACTTCAATCAACAGATAAGGTAGTCGTGAACGTTTCTTGTATTATTTGAGTCTTGTAGCGATATCTGAGCAACCATTTTTCCCATATTTTCTGTCCTATATTTTGCCCCATTTTCTTGCTTGATATTTCTGTACTCAGTACACTTCGATGATTTATGCCTTTTTCTACGTTTTGTTGAGACATTGTTATGTCATCGGCATACTTAAATAATTTTGGATCAGTTGAGACTGATAATTTAGATTCTTTCAGTAATTTGCATATTTTTGTAGTCACGATTTGACTGTAAAGTTAACGATTTGCTATGGCAGATTTGAATTCAGACAGCGTGTCATTTTATTAAAGTAATTATATTCAGTAAATTACTTTGACCAATTTTCTGTCATCCTCAAGAAAGAAGAATAATTAAATGATTTTAGAGCGTTAAAATCTATTACGTTATCGACGATCTTTGAAATACTAGTCGTCTCATGAACATGATTGCAACATAGACATTTATCATTGCATTATAGACAATTTTATGAAATATGAACTTTGATTACTGATACGTGCAAGGGCACGTCCCTACGCTTTCAAACATGTATATACCCTTGTATCGTAACATCTCGACATTTGAAACGACCGCCTGGTGACTTGCTTCTCATTTTGAACACGAGATGGTAGCGCCAGTCGGACCTTGTAAAGTCTGCACGTGGTTCCTGTTTCTCTCCAATAGGTGGTGTGGGCTGCGCCTTATAATACTCCTTATACGCATGACATAATTGTAAGACAATTACATTCTTCGTCATCAAACAAATGCTAGTGTATTCATGATACCGCCAAATTATGTACTTATTTATGACATTGTTGTTTTGAGGTGTCACTCCGTGATTGGACAATATTATTTACATGTATACAGTTCGGAGTTGACACGCAAAAAATTCTCCGCCATTTTGTGGAGTCCGTTAGCTGTCGTGAAAAAAACAAGCCGGCTGCTGGTCCAAGAGTATCTATCCGTTGCGCTAGGGGCCTAGCCCCTAGCTTTTTCAAAATGTGAATACTTATTCAAGAAAAAGGGAACGCCTGTGCTACATAAGGTTTATTTCATCGTTCCCCCGTGAAGAGGAAATATTCAAATTAAATCGCAACTGGATGCGAACGAGTGCTGTCATCTACACGAGGCATGGCCGTGTTAGCCATTTTCAAGGCAAATTACTACCGCATTTTTTTATTTATTTAAAATGTGTTAGTTTTTTTTTGTTTTCATTTGTGTCTCCGCTGTGAAGTTTTAAGGTACGTTTTTTTTTTAAATTTAATTTATCTAATTATTTTATTTTGGGAGCTCCAATTTTGGCCGTGTATGAATGTTGATCTTCTGTTGTGTTTTGGCTTGTAGGCCTAAAATTTCTTTTACGTTTTAATAACGTTTCCTTGTATATATTAAGTTTGTTATTGTTTTGTACCTTCTGGAGACACATTTATTAGTTTGTTTTACGTTTAAATTATTATTTATTTTCATTTGGCAAGCTTGGGATTGTCATTTTTTTTAAACTATGTAAGATCCGTCGAGTTTTAAAATGACTTGCATTAATAGTTTTTAGATGCAATTGTTTTCCGCCGTTCATTTCCGTCTGCTAATGTTTAAATTTAATTTAATTAATTGTTTGCCGTAGTTTCGATCTGGCATGTTTTGTGTGTGGCCATGTCTGTTGTTTTGCCGTGATGCATTATGGTCTCGTTGTCAGTCCATTGGCGCCGGCCTCAAAAAGCAAACGTGTTGTGTGTTAGCTTAATTTTTTTTTAAATGTAATCTTGTTGATGTTAATTTTGTGATTTTTGGTAAATGTCCTTGTGTTTTCCGCCGTCGTGCATATCATTTATTTATTTTCTTTCCCACTTAATTTTTTTAAAATTTAATTTAATTTCAATCCTTTTTTTTTTGGCGTGGCCTGAACATCTGCATGTCGGATCGATATTGTATTGGCGTGTAAATTACCAAGCCCGTTATCATTTAAATTATGCCTATATATATATAAGTTAATTTTTTTTTAGCCTTGGGCTTTTTAACTAATTAAATTTCATTTAATTCTTGCCTTTTTGTTTGCAAGCATGCATGTTCTCTTTTCTGGTGGAAGTTTTAACAATTAAACTTTTATTTTATTCCTTTTACTATTGTTGTGGCATTATTTCACCGGCAGCAGTTCTGTCGGTTAGTGGGGGGTGTCTGTTGAATAGCCTGTGCGTTGTCCCCTTCTCCATTGTCCTTCCACTCCTTTTGAGCTCTGCTGTTGGGACATGTCTTCTGGAGGCACTTTGGCTGCGGAAGTGACCCGGACCCCTGAATACAGGTAAGTTGGCCCATCCACGCTCGCCGTACACGTCCCATTCTGGTAAGCAGAGCGTTGGTTATCGAGTTACCGACGTGCTGCTGGCCAGTGCCGTTCATGTGGGGTATCAATTACGATTTATTGAATACACTATAGTAATGAACATTGATAGGAATTTTTCCCAATTATAGATTGGAACAATAATGTTTGCATTACACAGTCTAATTGTATTCTATTCGACTATTTATGCAGTTTAGATGAACTTTGATTGAAGATAGTATTTTTATACTGCGTTACTTTGAAGATATTAATCTCAATTTTGATAGACCAGGGAGGAGTGTCTAATCGTATTTGCTATTAAATTTATTTGTGATTGGCAAATTTTTACTTCATATCGATTCATGAATGGAACCCACGAAGGTTAAATAATAACAGTCCTTAATACAATTGATGAATATAAGAATTTTTAAAGAGGAACAATGGATGTATAATCGTTAGTTCAGTGGACGTGTAAAAGTCGCTGATGAATAATGCCCTTGAATAGTGAAGGAGGTTCCCACAGTAAGATGGATGATGTTGTTGAATTTATAAGTGGAGGTTTTTTTGTATGTAGTGTGGAAGATTTTGATGCCATATATATGAAGGTATATGATGAATTCTGGGCCAATTGTTGTGCAATTTTGTGCGTTTTGAGCGAAGTATTTTTCCGCTGAATGTATTGTTCTGGTTCTTTGAAAGTTATTCATGTGAAGATACTGTTAAAATTAACAAGAGTGTTAATTAATTTGAGATGAAAATTTTGAATGGAGGTTACCGTCACAAATATTGTAATAATTATTAAACCTTATTAAACCTGAATTTGACATTTAAATATAACTAACCTTCATTGGTCGATTATATCGCCATGATTTGAGTAATTATCAACCGGATAAACGTGTGGTTTAATGTATTTCTTGTATAAATATTATAAACAATATTAATATTGTAAATAATTTTGTAAATATCTTTGATAATAATTTGAAATGAAAGGGATTAGTAGAGGCGTGTATAAAAAAATTCAATTGTCGTTTGACATTGTTATAAACAATTTATTATTGTTATAAATAATTAATGAACTTTTGTTATTAACATGAAGAGTTTTGTTATTATACTCTAAACAACGCTAATTAAGCAAGTGGTTTGAACAATTAAACATGATTTGGGAGTATTGGAGTAATCCATTGGTGTTTGAATGGAGCATTTAAAACATTTGCGTGATAATATTTCAGTTGAGAAGTGGACATTTAACGTGTTTTGAAAGGGAGCTAGGCTCTGATGTAACTCGCATATGCTGGGATTGAATGGACGGGTGAGTCCACTTTGACGATGCAGGTGTATCGCAGCTGACCCGGACAACTGTATGATAGAGGCCAAGGACGTCTCCATAATAGCCTTGTGGCTATAAATAAAATGTGAAGTGTATAAACACGCAAATCAATTGCTATATGTGTCTCGTCCCAAATCCCATTTCCATTCCAAGTGCATTATTATTTTACGCTATTTTGAGCTTGAGAAAGCTGAAACATTGTATGTAGAGTATACAAGTCCTACAGGAGGACATGGTTAAGATGACGATGGCTTCTGATTGCCACGTGGATTTTGTTGTTTATTTTTGTTAAAATCATTCTTTATGTGAAATAAATTATTGTGCAGTTTAAAGTTTCTCGTCTTCGTTATGGTTCATTTTAAATATCATGGTGGAGGTTATTGTGAGGGCATACTTTTAAGTGATCCAGTTGACAACCCAGTCCCCGAGATAAATTTGAAAAGTAAGTAAAGGTAAGTATGAACCCCCGTATATTTTGGTGTGTTCCACAATACTTTCTTGTTAACTACTGTGTTCTAATCTCGATAGTATCTGTCAGTGCCATCTTCATTGATGTAGCTGTGCCGGTGCGTTTGATTATTGGCAATCCGATTGAGGGGGCGGATATCTGACAGCCTACTATCCGGATATCGGGGACAGTAGGATTGGCGCAATCAACGTGTGGGGCACGATTGGCACGATTGACACGATTGGCTCGATTGGCACGTTCGACTGAATAACATTGGATTACCAAGTTATTGCAGTAGAATTGGCACCGCAATTTTTGTGGAGTGTTCGAATAACATTGGATTACCAAGTTATCGATGTCAAAGGGATTGTGAAGACTCAAATAAAGAGGTTGATTCTTTGTTAGATGTCTTGGCCAATTGTAGAATTTGAGAGTGTGATTATATAGGGATAAAATGTTGTATTGTATTAGGAAAATTACACTCAGAAAAGATCAGATCTTATACAACTTGAGAGAGGTTAAATAGGCTGGAAACTTAGAAAAATCGCCTATGATCTAGAATCTTATTTTATTTGACCGGCTTATGACATGTTTAGTCATATTAAAGATAAAATTAAACTATTTGGATTGTAAATGTAAATTATTTGTGTTAGGATATTTTAAAATGAACCAAAGAAACTTGAACATGTGCTTGAGTTTATTTCAACATGAAGTGTCTACGAAGGTTAATTATAAGGTAATTATAAGTTAGATTTAAGACAGAAAATTGCTCAAAACATATATATGGTAAGAGATGTTGCTCAGATGTTGTTATTTTGCTCTGTTTGATGTATGTCCCTAAAGCAGTTTATTATTGAAATATTATTGAAATGGCAGATGAGAGTCTGAGGAAGATGTTGGAGGAGATGTCCAACAGTTTGTCTGCTAACTTGAAAGCTAGCATGGATGAAAGCATGAGGGAGATGGAAGCTAGAAATACTAGTCGAATGCAGGAGATGATGAAGGAGAATGCTAGTAATTTGTCTACTAGGATGGATGAAAATTTGAAAGTTATTCAGACCAGTTCTGCAAACTTAGAAAATGATATGTCGCGTTTACAGATCAGTACCCAGGGAATCGAGAATGCTGTAACTGACATGCGCACAGACGTGTCCAATGTGCATAAAGATGTGTCTGTTGTTAAAATTGATGTTTCTAAGGTACAGAAAGATCTTACTATGTTGAATCTTGATGTTGCTAATGTCCGGGGTGATATTTCATGTGCTAGAGCTGAAGTAATTGTTGTTAGGAATGATGTTGCTACTGTACAAGACAAAGTAGAGGAAGTTCAAAAAGAGGTTAGAAATGCTCGAACTGATGTGTCAAATGTTCAAGTAGACATCAATAATATTCATTCAGATGTTAATGATATGCAAAGCTATATCAATAAGATACAAGTAGAAGTCAATACTGTTTTTGTAGACATTGCTAAAGTTCAAACTGATGTTAACAAAGTTAGAGAGGAAATTGAAACTTCAAAAATGCTTTGTACTCGTAACATTAGTGCATTAACAACTCGATTAGTTGACGAGTCTGTTAGGACAACAGCTTCTTTAGCTGGCTTAAAATACGATGTAGAGGTCATGAGAACCCAAGTATTAGATCATAATCGTTTACTTAAAGAGGACATTGAAGTAGATATTGCGGAGATGTTAACTGCAAATGTAACGGTTTGGAAAGATAAATGGAACAGGTCAAGTGGGGAACATGTCGATCAGATTCAGGAGCGAATTGAAAGAAAACTTGCCAGTACACAGGTAGACATTAATAATGAAGTAGTTCAGATTAGGAAAGACTTGAATGTAAGGATGGATTCGCTATCCGAAAAGCAGGTAGAGGATAGAACTCAAATAGGTCAGGACGTGCAAGCATTAAAAACTGCGTTAGAGGAACAGATTCATAAGGTTGTCTCTGATGTTAATGAAACTACGAGCAAACTTCAGAATTTGAAACTAGGAGAAGCTAGCATGATGGAAACCTATAAGGAAGAGTTGATTAGGAAAGTCATCACGGAAATCACACACAAGGATACTTAAGGATTGACTGGTGAAGAGGATAGAAATTACGTGAGAAGATGTAACCTCGCTACAGAAGAGAGAGATATTAGTCCTGAGGAACGTATATCCAGATTCCGGGAAGAAGAAGAGGATAGGAATATTGAACCCGAATGGAAATATCGTGATAGTGGGAAACATTATATGGATTCATATCCGAGAAATGTGACAGTCATCCGTAACTTTGAAGACAAACCTCAAAAATTTAGCAACACTGATAGTCTCACACCGATCGAATATATCAGGATCTTAAAGACTATTTCATTGAAGCCCACATTCCTAGAGAGAGAGAGAGATGAGAATCGTAGAAGGATTTCTAGCTGGAGGACCCCTTGAATGGTTTAGAGCATGTCGGTACACTTTCAGCAATTTTGACGAATTTGCAGAGGCACTGATAAAACGATTCTGGTCAATAGAAGCTCAGAATTCATTAAGAGCTGAGGTATACTCGAGGAAGTATTCAGGTACTCTTCCAACACGGTACGCTGATTTCTTCACGAGCCAGTTATCACGCTTGCGATTTTTGCAACCCCCATTGTCAACAGAGCAGTTGATAGATGCGATTTCACGTATGCTGCCTGTGGAGGTAAGAAGACTGATCATATCGTCAAATATCAGAGATTTGACCAGTATGGACGAATTATTGAGAAGGCTTGACTACACGAGTCCAATGCCAAATTTGGTACAAAAAGGTCAGAGGCACGAATTCAAAGACGTTAATACAGTCTACATGGATCAAGTGCAGCAAACTGATAAGCCTGATGAAGAAAAAACTGAAAATGTAGGTCCTCACAGGAATAATTATTTCCGCAACAACAGATCCCAAGGTTACCGTCCATATCAGCAAAGACGAGGCTGGAATAATAATAGAGGGAATTATAACAACGGAAGAGGTAGATACTATAACAATGGTTATAATAGAAACTACAATAGAAATAACCAGTACCGAATCAGAATCAGAATTCTCAAGGTCAGGTTATGACACCCGACAAGTATCAAGAAAGAGAGAAAGAAAGTCAGCAGTATCTGAAGGAATTACGAGAGAAGGAAGCTGAAAACCAAAAGAAAAGACAGGATGTAGTGATCGCTCCTGGTCCTTCTACAAGTCAGCAGAACTTAGAAAACAGGAATACAGGACAGAAGAGAAAGTAGAGAGGAGAGAATGCATTAGCCACACACAAACCAGAGAAGAAGAGACTTATGATTAAGGAACATTGAAGAAATATCATATAAGAGTAAAATATAATTCAATTTCGTGTTCAAGTGAATTGAGATATTTATAACACAGAGTTTAAAAACAATTTGCAACTGTTTTTAAAACGTGGTGAAGGGAGAATGCCCCCGTAAATTGAATTATATTGAGACCACGATGGCTGTATTGGCAAATATGAATAAAGTTATGGATGTCATAGTTGTGACGTGGATATTCATGACGTAGGCACGGATGACGTAGAATTCATGCAAGTAGGCTGGTTGAGCTGAGATTCTTGGTGACGTCATGATTTTGTTCGAGAAAGATCTGAGATTTACGACGCAGTCGCAGGAAACAAGGAATTGTGCTAAGGAAGAAGTTACGCTATTGGAGGAAAGGCTCGAACCAATGAACGATAGTTTGGAAGGAAGACGGAGATTGCTGAAACTACGATATTTAATTACTTTTGGCATGCAGAATTGTGGAAAACTATTTTTAGTTATGGCATTGATTTGGAATTTTGAAGAAATTAATTTTGAGTTTTTGAAATTTGAAAATCCGTCAAGTATAGCCAAAGTTAAAACTTCTAGCAATGACGGAGCAACAGGCTATGGAAGGGATGGATACGCCCCTTAAGAAGTTGATAAAAGGTCGTGCACAGGAGAGAGGAGCTCTCATTCCGCTCATACCTCATATCGTCATATCTGATATTCTGATTCCGCATATATATTTCAGAGGTCATATAGTCATTTTCGAGTGAATAAGTGAAGCAAGTCGACTTTAGCGTGTGGTTAAAGCCCGGCGCATCGAACGAACACGGAGCAGTTCCATTTTACGCTGTTTGAAACTAGGCGAAGTTGAAACGCTCACATTAACGTTTCCACCAGAGAATATATCGAGAGTTGGCTTCTGCCTTTATTATAAATCTATTGGGCAGTACAACATTGAGGTGTGTAGAAGATTTGAACAATTTCACAGTTATAATTCGAAAGATATTGGCATTTTAAGGCTGCAGACAAAAGTGATTATCTCGCCTCATGAGAAGCACTTTTAAAATTACCACATTATACACTACGGCTGGCACGTGTATTGCAACCGTGATATTGGAGAATACGTTTGGTAATACAACGATACATTCTACTATGGAACATTATAATCTGGCAGTGCTTTCAATGATTATAACAGAAGTTGAGATGGAAGGCTAAGGCTTTCATGCAATTGGGACATACATCGATGGGGTGAAGTAACAGCATGGAACTTCGTTAATCGTCTTTCTACAAAAGCGAGCATGTAGTGAACATCCAACTACACTCATGCATCGTGAATCCATCGCTGAATTATATCAGATGACAGTGGAAATATTTTCATACTCCACGATTATGAATAATTCTGCGGAAATAACTGCAATAAACTTCATGGCGAATTGCGACCAGAACTTCAGGGAACTTTCAAGAGAGGCCAGGGTTGACCCGGCTCACAAAGAAGAGTTTTGCCAGAAGGATGTCTTTCGTATACATGGAGCAGTGCAATTTCCGGAGGAGGAAGCAGTTCGATTCTCCGAGGGCGCTGATTCCAGGTTCGAGGTCGGAGCACATCTTTACGCTGGTGAAATGGAACCAACAGCAGTTTTCTTTGAAAACTTTCCTCTAGAACTTCAATCAACAGATAAGGTAGTCGTGAACGTTTCTTGTATTATTTGAGTCTTGTAGCGATATCTGAGCAACCATTTTTCCCATATTTTCTGTCCTATATTTTGCCCCATTTTCTTGCTTGATATTTCTGTACTCAGTACACTTCGATGATTTATGCCTTTTTCTACGTTTTGTTGAGACATTGTTATGTCATCGGCATACTTAAATAATTTTGGATCAGTTGAGACTGATAATTTAGATTCTTTCAGTAATTTGCATATTTTTGTAGTCACGATTTGACTGTAAAGTTAACGATTTGCTATGGCAGATTTGAATTCAGACAGCGTGTCATTTTATTAAAGTAATTATATTCAGTAAATTACTTTGACCAATTTTCTGTCATCCTCAAGAAAGAAGAATAATTAAATGATTTTAGAGCGTTAAAATCTATTACGTTATCGACGATCTTTGAAATACTAGTCGTCTCATGAACATGATTGCAACATAGACATTTATCATTGCATTATAGACAATTTTATGAAATATGAACTTTGATTACGATTTATTGAATACACTATAGTAATGAACATTTGATAGGAATTTTTCCCAATTATAGATTGGAACAATAATGTTTGCATTCCACAGTCTAATTGTATTCTATTCGACTATTTATGCAGTTTAGATGAACTTTGATTGAAGATAGTATTTTTATACTGCGTTACTTTGAAGATATTAATCTCAATTTTGATAGACCAGGGAGGAGTGTCTAATCGTATTTGCTATTAAATTTATTTGTGATTGGCAAATTTTTACTTCGTATCGATTCATGAATGGAACCCACGAAGGTTAAATAATAACAGTCATTAATACAATTGATGAATATAAGAATATTTAAAGAGGAACAATGGATGTATAATCGTTAGTTCAGTGGACGTGTAAAAGTCGCTGATGAATAATGCCCTTGAATAGTGAAGGAGGTTCCCACAGTAAGATGGATGATGTTGTTGAATTTATAAGTGGAGGTTTTTTTGTATGTAGTGTGGAAGATTTTGATGCCATATATATGAAGGTATATGATGAATTCTGGGCCAATTGTTGTGCAATTTTGTGCGTTTTGAGCGAAGTATTTTTCCGCTGAATGTATTGTTCTGGTTCTTTGAAAGTTATTCATATGAAGATACTGTTAAAATTAACAAGAGTGTTAATTAATTTGAGATGAAAATTTTGAATGGAGGTTACCGTCACAAATATTGTAATAATTATTAAACCTTATTAAACCTGAATTTGACATTTAAATATAACTAACCTTCATTGGTCGATTATATCACCATGATTTGAGTAATTATCAACCGGATAAACGTGTGGTTTAATGTATTTCTTGTATAAATATTATAAACAATATTAATATTGTAAATAATTTTGTAAATATCTTTGATAATAATTTGAAATGAAAGGGATTAGTAGAGGCGTGTATAAAAATTTTCAATTGTCGTTTGACATTGTTATAAACAATTTATTATTGTTATAAATAATTAATGAACTTTTGTTATTAACATGAAGAGTTTTGTTATTATACTCTAAACAACGCTAATTAAGCAAGTGGTTTGAACAATTAAACATGATTTGGGAGTATTGGAGTAATCCATTGGTGTTTGAATGGAGCATTTAAAACATTTGCGTGATAATATTTCAGTTGAGAAGTGGACATTTAACGTGTTTTGAAAGGGAGCTAGGCTCTGATGTAACTCGCATATGCTGGGGTTGAATGGACGGGTGAGTCCACTTTGACGATGCAGGTGTATCGCAGCTGGCCCGGACAACTGTATGATAGAGGCCAAGGACGTCTCCATAATAGCCTTGTGGCTATAAATAAAATGTGAAGTGTATAAACACGCAAATCAATTGCTATATGTGTCTCGTCCCAAATCCCGTTTCCATTCCAAGTGCAATATTATTTTACGCTATTTTGAGCTTGAGAAAGCTGAAACATTTTATGTAGAGTATACAAGTCCTACAGGAGGACATGGTTAAGATGACGATGGCTTCTGATTGCCACGTGGATTTTGTTGTTTATTTTTGTTAAAATCATTCTTTATGTGAAATAAATTATTGTGCAGTTTAAAGTTTCTCGTCTTCGTTATGGTTCATTTTAAATATCATGGTGGAGGTTATTGTGAGGGCATACTTTTAAGTGATCCAGTTGACAACCCAGTCCCCGAGATAAATTTAAAAAGTAAGTAAAGGTAAGTATGAACCCCCGTATATTTTGGTGTGTTCCACAATAATTTCTTGTTAACTACTGTGTTCTAATCTCGATAGTATCTGTCAGTGCCATCTTCATTGATGTAGCTGTGCCGGTGCGTTTGATTATTGGCAATCCGATTGAGGGGGCGGATATCTGACAGCCTACTATCCGGATATCGGGGACAGTACCTACTGTAAGGCCACGGCCGCATCCTTCCCTCTTCCTCGCCTATCCATCCCAATCTTCCATCCCTTCCCATCCCTCATGTAGCCCCTGTTCGCTTTGCAGGTGAGGCTGCCTGGGCGAAGTGCTGATCACAGCTCCCCAGTTGTATCCATCCCGACCAGATTGTCCAGGCTCCAGGACACTGCCCATAGAGGCGGTAGTGGTGAGTTCCCTCGCTGAGTCCGTGGGAACCACCAACCTAGAAGGTAAATTGACTAAATAAAAAAAAATTATAACGTCTCAGTACTCAAAAAGCAATAAATATAAAAATATTCAAGAAAAAATACACTCTGATAGGATTTGAACCCCGGCCAGCCAGGTGAAAGACGAAATCTCTAACCACTCGGCCAATCGTACACTCACATTATAGACGTTATCAATCAAATACATACATCGTATTAGCAAATAATCACTTGGACTGAATGATTTTTTCACTGGAGTATATTTCAAACAGTGTTCATTTCATATTAAGTTCATATAATTCTTATCAGTACCTAGGTTTATTTGCCTGCAACCTACTGAAACTAGTAAAATATAGGTCAGAACGAGAGATCAGCTGCCATCTTGTCAAATAACCGAGACGACTCAGATTTTTAAAGTCACTTCTAGACTATAATATTACAATATAAACTTTTAATTTCGAACGAACCACGTCGTTCAGAACAGATTAAACGATTCTTGGTTTGATAATCGGAACTGGTGGGTCCCATGTTATTGATTATAAAGTTTGCATAATTCACACGGCCGCCATCCTGAAATGGTACATTTCATGGCCTTGTAGTTTGGGCACAAGCCGCGTCCCCTATGAAGGTATGTTTGTACCGAATTTGGTAAAGATCCGATAATTATTTTGGTCGTAATGCATTATTAAGTTTTGACCATTTGAGTGGCCGCCATTACGTTTTGGTAAAGATGGAGGCAATATAAAACATGACACTGAGGTGCCCTTTGCCAGTGCTACCTCTGTACCAAATTTCGTTCAATTCGGTTTCACCGTGTTCGAATTGATAGGGGGGGGGCAGACATTCAGAGTACACACACTCACACACACACACACACAGACTCACACACACACACACACACACACACATACACACACACACACAGACAGACACACAATTTTTGGCCCTGTGTTGATCTCATAAGTCTACTTTCATTTTTTGCAAAAATCGAAAGTAGGCTAAAAATACAAAATATCAAGTAAAAGAATTTGAATCTGCTTGGAATTGATCCACGAACCTCTAGACTACGAGTCCAGGACGCTACCACTACGCTACACATGCCCAGTACTAACAGTAGATTGACAACTTGTTTAGTATAACTGCATAACATATTTTTTCTTGGATGAACGTTTTCATTAGCGTTTTCTGCCGTTTTTATAAACCATTATATACTAAATATGTATTTTGTTTGTTCATTACATTCCTAAAAGGATATAAACTTTCGAAATTTCGGAAATATGGACTAGCCAGCAAATAATAGCCTCCATTTTGACCCAACGGGACGGCACAGCTCAGCACGATAGTGCATGGTCAGCCTGAACTATTAGTCACTGCTACGGTTACATATTCTATTAAGAAATGCTAATATCCTACAGGTCACCTCCTTGAGGACAGTTTGAACCTCCCTATGTACGGTGAACGGATTTGGTGAGGCCAGGCCTTGTTGAATCACACGTTGCGGTTGGGCTATACTACTTGCATGATTCATACATCCACCATCTTGAAACTATGAAGTTGATGACCTTGTATATGGGCAAAGAAGGCTTCCTACATTAAGGTATATTGTTGCAAAATATGGTAGAGATCGGTTTATTAGGTTAGTCGTAATTTGATTGAGGCTCAGAACATTTGGGTGGGCGCCATTTCTTTTTTGTTATGATGGCGGTGATATAAAACATGACACTGAGTTGTCCATTGCTTGTGCTACTTCTGTACCAATGTTGGTTCGATTTGATTTCGTCGTGTTTGAATTGATACGGGGGATCGATTTGCACACATACACGGCCGCCATCGTCAAACTATTTGGCTGATGACCTTGTAGTTTGGTCAAAGGACGCTTCCCACATGAACATATCTTGTTACAAAATTTGGTAGAGATCAGATGATTAGGTTAGTCGAAATTTGATTGAAGTTTTAACATTTGGGTGGCCGCCATTTCGTTCCAAATTTCGTTCAATTCAGTATCGTCGTGTTTGAATTCATAGGAGGAGACAGATATACAGTACACGCTCTCTCTCTCAAACACACACACACACACACACACACACACTGACACACAGACAGACAACGTTTGGACCGTGTAGATCTCATAATTCTACTTTCATTTTTTGCAAAGATCGAAGGTAGGCTAAAAATCCCTCTCGACATAGGCTAATGAAAGGCGGAATGAGATATTTATTTATTATTTATTAATAGGTACTGTTACAGTTAGGCAAAACCTGGTGGTAACAAGATATTTACATGTTGCTTGTAACTCAATTTCTCTCCATAATGTCTCTGGGTTCCCTGAATGCAACATTTAATTTCTTCTTGAAAGCTTTTAAACTGTTAGGAAAAGGTTCTAAGACTTCTTCAGGTAATTCATTCCATGTTTGAATACCCCTGTTTATAAAATAATACTTAGCTAAGTTTGTTTTTTGAATGATGGGCCTAATTTTGTATTCGTGATCTCTCCTACCCATATAACCTGGATCATGCATTCGGTTTCGCAACTCATTCCAGGCCGGCTCCCCTGTGTATGCTTTGTACATCTCCTGGAGTCTTCTTTTATGTCTTCTGCTGTGTAGGGATTCCCAACCCAATGACTTTAACATGTCAGAGACACTATCAGTTTGGGAGAATTTGCCAAGTACGAATCTTGCAGCTTTCCTTTGCACCATCTCCAATTTGTTCGTTAGAGTTGATTGGTAGGGCTCCCACACACTCGTGGTGTATTCCAAAATTGGTCTCACTAGACATTTGTAAGCCAATTCTTTGGCCTGAATACTGCTACCCTTCATGTTTCTCATAACAAAGTATAATGACTTTTGTGCCTTATTAGCAACGCTCTCAACGTGCTGACTCCAGTGTAACCTTTTATTTATGGCAATCCCGAGATAGCTGCATGACTCCACTCGAGGAATAATTTTGTTTCCTAATTTATAATCAGCTATTGTCCCTTTTCTGCTGTTAGTAAAAGACAGGCATTTACTTTTTTCTGCACTTATCCTCATGTTATTTCGGATAACCGAGCATTCTATACGTCCCAAGTCTTGTTGGAGGAGCACGGTGGCAACTTGATTTTTGATTTTTCTATATATTACACAGTCGTCAGCGAATAGTCTGACGTCCGATTTAACCTATTCTGCCAGGTCGTTTATATATAGAAGAAACAACAATGGTCCAACTACACTTCCTTGTGGAATTCCAGAGGTGACTTTTGTCTCTTTCGAAAATACTCCCCCAACTTTGACTGTTTGGGTTCTGTTTTGGAGAAAGTCCCGGATCCAGAATACCACTCTTTCATCAAGACCCAAATTTGCAAGCTTATGTAACAGGAGGTCATGTGGAACCATGTCAAAAGCCTTAGCTAAGTAAATTATTACACTGTCCACCTGGCCTCCTGTGTCCATGACTTCTGCTATATCTTGACAAAAACCCACCACCTGTGATTCACATGAATATCCTTTCCTGAATCCGTGTTGTGTATCATACAACCAGTTATTTTTCTCCCTAAATTCCCTTATATAATCTGCAATTATTTATTCTATTTGTTTACAAACTGCTGCTGTCAGACTCACTGGTCTATAGTTACCCGGCATGGTTCTGTCCCCTCCTTTATAAATTGGAACTACAATAGCTTTCTTCCAGTCGGACGGGACAGACCTAATGTTCAGAGAGACTGTGAACAATACCCTAAGGAAGGGAATTATTTGTTCTCCGCCTAACTTGTGAATGTCGCCAGACACCTCATCGAGTCCTACTGACTTGAATTTTTTGATTTTCTTAAGTTTTTTTCTAACCTCCATGTTATGAATAGTGAATGGTTTAAATATATTTTCCTTTAATTTTGAAGGAACGGACATGCTAGCTTTCGCAGTAAAAACGCTACAATACCACTCATTAAGCATTTCAGCTTTTTGTGGGTTTCCTGTGACAAGATTTCCTTCCGAGTCCCTCAGAGACTTAATGCCATCTCTGTTCTTTTTCCATCTCCTAAGATAATTATAGAAAGTATTTGTATTTCCCGGTTTTAGAATAGTCTTCATATAAGAATCGTGCGCTTTACGTTTTTCTGTGTTCAATTCCTTGATAATTAGTTGGTATTGTCTGTAATAGTTCCTATTTGATTTTAGTCTGTTGTGTATTTTTCTAGCTTTTCTCTTAAGAATTCTAACACGAGAATTGTAGTATTCTGGATCCTGGTTTCCCTTCCCTCTATATTTTGGAACGTATAGCGATTGGCCCGTATGAATAATATTTTTGAAATTTAACCACACATCTTCAACGCTAGCGCCAGTCAATGCCCATCGAGGAAAATTTACTTTTAAGTAATTTTGAAAACCTAAAGGGTCCGCCTTATTGAATTTCCAAACAAACATTTCTTTAATATCTTGGCTGCGTTCCAGTTCCCAATGGAATAACATTTCGACAGACTGGTGGTCACTAATTCTCGGAATATTTTCAACACTGATCAGATTGTCCACAGGCTTAATGAGGAAAACATCTAGTATATTTCTACCCCTGGTGGGTCTTTCCACTACTTGTGAAAGTCCGCACTCCTGTATGAATGAGTTCGCTATTTGTTGTTCCCTCCCCCCTAGCATTTTATCACCTGACCAATCGACACTTGGGAGATTTAAATCCCCTGCTTAGATAAGATCTTTGTCTGGCCCAAGCTCTGAACAAATGCTAATTATCTTGCAAAGGATGTCGGTGATTTCGTTTGGTGCTCTGTAGACACCAATTATTCTTAGTATCTTACCGTCAGTGGGTCTAAGAAGTTTTATGCCGAGCGCTTCGTATTCCTCATCTATCCAATCTAATTGTGATATCAAGTCATTTTTAACGCAAATAAAAATACCTCCCCCTCTCCTTAATCTATTTCTCCTGTACACAGTGAAGCCAGCCGGGAAGAATTCATTATTTCCTAGTTCATCTGATAGCCAAGATTCCGTTCCGATGACTACATCGGGCTTGTGTAATTCAATCAAAGTCGAAAAATTTATACTTTTGTTCACAATACTTTGACAATTGACCTGAAGAAATCTTAGAACCTTACCTGTCTGAGAATGTCCTTGGAGATCTGCTGCCGCCTCCAGGCTGCGGTGTTGGGGAGCTTCGCCACTCGCCCGTCCCGTTAGTTGGGGTAGATGACCTCTCCCCGTACACCCTTCGAAAGCTGCAGTAACCCCTGTGGCGTGCTGTTGAGTTTGTTCACCTCTAATCTGCCCCGTTAGTTTTCCTGTTGCCCGAAATGGCGCACCACATTACACAGGAGAGTTCCCATCTTCCGTGAACCACGTCTATTCAAATAGACACCATCACGTCCCAAATCATTCCAATCTATCCAGCAACCCCTTTGGTAAATGGTTGGTGCTATCAAAAACTTTAACCGAGATAAGTTTTTGGCATTTCTCCGAAGAATAGTATGTACTTTGAATGGATACGATTTTTAGTCAACTTTTCTAATTTTGCAAAAATGAGGAAAAAGTAGACTTATGAGATCGATCCGGGAAAATGTGTGTGTCTGTCTGTCCGTCTGCCTGTCTGTCTGGCTGTGTGTGTGTGTGTCCCTATCAACTCCTAAACGGCTGCAGCTATCGAAACCAAGTTTGGTAAGAGTAAAGATCTACACCTGAATATCTCACGGCAATATTTTAAATTGACGTCAATGCTACAAACTAATGAAAAATCGGCATTGTAATTTGAGCTCTATGTTGGATATTTCAGAAGTTATGCATGCGAACTATTCCAAAATTGGCACACATATAGTCAATAGCATTCCAGATTAATTTTCAGAAGACCATACATGTCAGTATTGCCAACATGATTCTAAGCCTGACGATAAGTCCAATTTCTAAATGCATGTAACTTCTATACTGTCGATTGGATTTCAACCAGATTTCGTATGTACTATGTGTACTACAGCAGATATGACTGTGCGTATTCTAATGAGCCAACTGTTAATGAATGCTCCCGCTATCTTTCAACCCCAATATCAATATATCAGAAAGTATGCAAGCAATCAGCTCTAAACTTTGCACACGAGTAGTACCTGACATTATACCTTAGTTTGGTCTAACTTATATACATCAGTGCTGCCAACACGATTCTAAGCCTTCGGATAGGTCCAGTTTTTAAATGCATATAACTTCTATAATATCAAATTGATTTCAACTAAATTTGTTATGTGCTTTGTGTACCATAACAGTTATGACTATGCGTATTCGTATGAACCAGCAGGGCTGCCAACTCTTGATAAATGCTCTCTCTATTTGTTTAATCTTAATATCAATATATCAGAAAGTATGCAAGCCATCAGCTCTAAACTTTGCACACGTATAGTACCTGACATTCTAGATTAATTTGGAGTAACTAATATACCAGTGCTGCTAACATGATTCTAAGCTGTATGATAGTTTCAACTTTTAATTACACGTAACTTCGGTACTAACAAATGGATTTTATCCAAAATTGGCACTATAATAGATCGTAATATTTCAGATTAATTCTGAGTATCACATACATGTCATTGTTCCCAACATGATTTTACGCGCACTCATAAATCCAATATCAAACAGTATGTAACGTAGATACTATCCATTAGACTTCAACCAAATTTTGTATGTTCAGAGTCACCAGGGCTGCCAACTGTAGTAAGTTACTCTATTAGGCTACACTATTTCAGTTGTATTTCAAACTGCAGTACTTAGAAATGTTAGTATTATCTACTTGATTTCGTCATTATTTAAGATAGGTATACAGTAGATTGGCATTAATCTTAAATTATAAGAAAAGTAGGATCTTTAGTTCGTCACTGAACTACTTGTTTTATATTAAGAAAGTTATAGGGATATTTCACGTTTTCGAAGAGGGCCCCCGTTTCCGCCCCTTGACCGAGATTTTGATTGGTTATGTTTTATGTATAAATTTGAAAGTTATTGGTATAATTTGACGGTAGTTATCGTGTCGACAAGCGGTGGTTTTAGCGACTAGGGGATGTGAAACGCGAACATATGTCAACATTTCCCGGAAGACATGACATGGTACCCATTGCAATAGTTAGCTTTCTAATGAAATCTACCTAAAATATAAATATTTTATGTGTATCTTATTCTATGGTATCGTCTATTAATTCGTGTGAGTTTATATTGAGTCATTTTGCTACCGTTGTTTGAAGACAGTGACACCTCCAGAGGCTGTCTTATGTCACCGCTTCACAATTACTTCGGTCAGTGACTTGGTACTGGTTTCAATAGATTCTGTTGTGTACCTGCGGTGACATGGATTTCTTCACGTTGTTTGTACATAGAGCGAGTATTTAAAGTAATGTACAATTATTGCAGTTAACAGATTGAGAGTATTTACGAAACTAAATATGTAATGACTCCAATTCATTTTAGGGGCTTGGGACATCTTGGTCGTAAGGCCCATGTACATGGATGTGTATTGAAATTGCCTGATAACCTGTGTTTTTATGGTGATTAGGAAGCTGTGTATCTATATCAGAGTCTGGAATGTAGTAGCAGGGCTAGATAACTTAACCGTAACCATAACGTAACGTAATTAGGGAATGTACCGGAAAACTCCATGAGTGCATTTAGGTAAATGCGTTACAGAACGAATTACTTCGTTTCGACAAGAATACCGTATTTATCATATACTATCACAATAACGTTAAATTCAGTAACCGAATTGAAGAACGCTACTATTCCGGTCCCTACCAATAACGTTATTGGGAGGGTGGCTCACATAGTGAATAACTGAATAACGTTATTGGCATCATTTCGTTATTAGTTCAACCTGATGTCGAAGAACGAAATTGAACGAACTGCTGACAATAACGTTATTCGAAAGGCGGGTAAAGGAAGTTCCTCATAAAAACGTTATTCGCCGGCTTTCGTTATTTGTCTTACCCAATCTTTAAGGAACAAAATTGTGAGTGCTACCGTCGATAACGTTGTTAAAAAGACGGCTAAAATTGAGTTCTACAAATTAATGTTATTCCCATTTCTTGTTTATTATTAATCAAATCCAATCTTTATGACAAGAAATTGTGTATATTCCGTCAAGAACGTTATTAAGGAAACAGCTCGAACAGAGGGCCATAAAGTTATTGTTACTAAATGTGATGTAGAAAGAGCGACGTTGTGTGGGATTAGTCACATTATACAAAGAAGGGTTATATGAAATATTTTAGCACATTGCAATAATAAAGTAGGTGCCTTTTCCCATTACGAAATTTAGTAGCGGTCTAGCTGTATGCCTCTCACCAAGGCGGTCCGGGTTCGATTCCCGGTCAATGCATGTGAGATTTTGGAAGTGAAATGCCATGTCCTGTGGCCTACTAACATTTCTAATTAGATTGGAATATACCTGAAATATTCTAATACAGCACTACAGTTGCTAGCCTAGGAGACTCTGAATATATCCTTAGTTCCATCTCTTAAGGTACATAATGCACATATAACATTCCGTTGAAGTCCAATGGGGGCGCGTGGTGGCTCAGCGGCTCAGCGGTCTAGCTGTATGCCTCTCACCAAGGCGGTCCGGGTTCGATTCCCGGTCAATGCATGTGAGATTTTGGAAGTGAAATGCCATGTCCTGTGGTTCGGATTCCACGTAAAAAGGAGGTCCCGTGGCTCATGATCTACAGATTAACGGTCACGTTAAACTACAAGCTTCCTTCCTGGAAGTCCAATGGATAGTACGGACGTTGCATGTTGTGAAATATTCGATCTATCAGTGTATGTAGAATCATATTGGCAACAAGGTCATGCACGTATGCTCAGAATTAATCTGAAATAATACTATATTTTAAAGTACCAATTTAGGATAACATCCATTTGTTGGTATAGAAGTTACATGCATTTTCAGCAGGCTTAGAATTATGTTGGCAGCACTGACGCACATTAGTTACTCGAAATTAATCTGAAATTTTAGGTACCATACGTGTGTAACATTCAGAGATATTGGCTAGCATACATTCTGATATATTGCTATTAGGATAAAGAAAGAGAATGACCATTCATTAGCAGTTGGCGGCCCTGCTGGCTCTCATGTATAAGCATACTCATATCTGTTATAATACACAAAAGCACATACGAAATTTGGTTAAAATCCAATTGATAGTATAGAAGTTAGATACACTTAAACATTGGACTTATCCGCAGGCTTAAAATCATGTTGGCAACACTGTCATACATGCGCTTCTTAAAATATATATATATGGAATGTTATTATCTCTATGTGTACTAATTTTGGAAGAGTTCGCATGCATAACGTCTGAAAAATCCAACATAGATCTCAAAAGTGAATTGTGAATTTTCAGCAGTTACTAGCACTGAAATAATTTTCAATAATGCCCGTGAGATATTCAAATACAGGTCTTTACTTATACCAAATTTGGTTTCAATAACTGCAGCCGTCTAGGAGGTACAGACAGACATTTGACTGGATCGATGTCATACGTCTATTTTTTCCACATTTTTACAAAATGTGAAAAGTAGGCTAAAGTAGTACGTTGAATATACGATAGCTACTCTAAAACATCCAACCTTAGGTGCTTCGATACTGTGCTGATCAGTACCCTCTGCTTATGGACATATCACATGTGTTGTACCGCAATCATTGGCCATCAGAGTACAAATGGTACAGATCGTAACGTTAAAGCTTGTATACAAGCACAATTCCGGTATAGGCTTGAATAACGTTATTCGCAGCAGCATTCCGTGTCCCGATTGGCTGAGCTGCAAGAAATTAAACATGGAGGAAAGTTGTGGATTGAGAGTAATATTTGCAGTTTATTGGCAATATTAATCCAAATCAGTCATTGAGATGCGTTGCGTTGAATACATAAAGAGGCACTGATTGATTGAACGCATTCCTGTCAGTATTTACGATTTAACTGAAATAATTCGACATTTAGCTACACGCATGAAGTTACGTAACTATGAGCTAGGCTAGTAAGTGAAAAGTGTACGAGTGTTATAGCTGTAACTTAGTGTCCAATGGATCTCGGGTTCGAGACGCTGTGGGGCCAAATTTTTTATTATTTTGAATTATTTTGTTGCATTAACTCTACTTTTCTTGTGAGTTTCCAACTACGATTTATTCGCATGATCTACGGAGATGATGTTATTAATGGATATTGGTAGGGAAAATTAATCTATTCTATCATTCAAATTTGTACTTCCCCATACAAAACCATGAATATTTGTACTATTCATGAAAGTATAATAATATTTTCATACCACAATAATAGTCTATGTTTACTCCACAATAAATAATAATATTAACAATAAGGAGAAATAGTTTCGTGACGAACTAAAGAGCATACTTTTTTTTATATTTAAGATTCATGCCTATGATTAAACTATATAGACCTATCTAGAATAATGACGAAATTTATTTGTTAATACTAGCATTTCTAATTATATTGGAATATACCTGAAGTATTCTAATACAGCACTTCAGTTGGCAGCCTATGTGACTGTGAATATATCCTTAGTTCCATCTCCTAAGGTACAGAATGGACATACAACATTTGGTTGAAATCCAATGGATAGGATGGACGTTGCATGTTGTGAAATATTGGATCTATCAGTGCGTATAAAATCATATTGGCAACAAAGTCATGCACGTGTGATCAGAAATAATCTGAAATAATCTCTTCTCTTCTCTTCCCTTCTCTTATTCGATTACCCTCCAGGTTGGTGGAACCCACGGACTCAGCGAGGGAACTCACCACTACCGCCTCTACGGGCAATTTCCTAGAGCTGGGAACATCGAATCGGAAGGGATACAACTGGTGAGGTGGGATTGGCACCTCGCCCAGGCGGCCTCACCTGCAAAGCGAACAGGGGCCTCATGAGGGAAGGTAAGGGTTGGTTAGGATGGATAGGCAAGGAAGAAGGAAGGAGGCGGCCGTGGCCTTGAAGAAGGTACCATCCCGGTATTTTCCCGAAGACGAAGTGGGAAATCACGAAAAACCACTTCGAGGATGGCTGAGGGGGAATCGAACCCCCTCTACTTATTTGGGCCACCCGAGGCTGAGTAGACCCCGTTCCAGTCCTCGTACCACAAATTTCGCGGCAGAGCCGGGAATCGAACCCAGGACCTCCGGGGCGGCAGCTAACCATGCTGACCACTACGCTAAAATAATATTAATAATAATAATATTTTCTCTTTTTCTTTTTCTTAGTCGGTTATCCTCCTGGTTGGTGGAACCCACGGACTCAGCGAGGGAACTCACAACTACCGCCTCTACGGGCAGTGTCCTAGAGCTGGGAACATCGAATCGGAAGGGATACAACTGGTGAGGTGGGATTGGCACCTCGCCCAGGTGGCCTCACCTGCAAAGCGAACAGGGGCCTCATGAGGGAAGGTAAGGGATGGTTAGGATGGATAGGCAAGGAAGAGAGAAGGAGGCGGCCGTGGCCTTGAAGAAGGTACTGCCCCCGTAATTGAATTATGTAGAGACCACGGTGGCTATATTTGAAATTATGATTAGAGTTATGGCTGTCATAGTTATGACGTGGGTAGTCATGACGTAAGCACGGATGACGTAAATGTTATGCCAGCAAGCTACTTGAGCTGAGATTCTCAGTGACGTCAGCATTTTTGTCCAGAATGTTCCAAGATGTACGACGCAGTCGCAGGAAACGAGGAATTCTGCTGAGGAAGAAACTATGCTATTGGAGGAGAGGCATGAACCAATGAACGATAGTTTAAAGGAAGACGGAGATTGCTGAAACTATGGTATTTTTATGACTTTTTGAATGCAGAATTGTGGAAATACATTTGCAGTAAAAGCATTGATTTGGAATTTTGATGAAATTTATTTTCAGTTTTTGAATTTTGAAAATCCGTCATGTATTAACGAAGTTGGAAGTTCTAGCGATGACGTAGTATCACGCTTTGGAAGGGATGGTAACGCCCCTCGAGAAGGTAATAAAAGGGCTTGCGCAGAAGAGAGGAGTCTCTTCTCTTCTCTTTCGTTCGCTGATCATTCTGAGATCTAATGCTCAGATCATCGAAGTATTTGTGAAAGTCATTTTCTTATATATTCAATATAGTGAGACATCAAAGTGAACAGCAAGTGAAAGGAATCGTTTTTATAACGCGTGGCGAGGCCACTATAGTAACGAGATACAGGTCAAACTAGGTGAAGTTGAAACGGACCTTAGAAAGCTTCTATAAGTTTAACTTCAAACAGTTAGTGGTCTACGATAACATAATTGTATTGTGCAGTTCTACATGCAATTATAGAGAAAAGCTGAACAATTTCGACCGAGTACTTCAAAAGATATTAGCTGTTTTGTACGACTGGCAAAAGTGATTATCTCGCCACTAGAGAAACACTTTTGTATAAGCCAGAATTAACGCAAGGCTAACGCTGCGAGTGGAGTAGAAAGACTTCAGATTGCTTGCTTACAGAACGATACAGTATAATGGAGCATTTGAATACGGCAGTTTGTTCTTCTGACACTACAACTGAAGAGCAGATGGAAGGCTAAGAAGGCTTATTGCAATTGGGACATACTTCAATGGAGTAAGATAGCGACATGGAACTTCGCTAATTGCTATTCCACACAAGCGAACATGCGGTGAATACCATCTACACCCATGTTTCGTAAGTAAAGGTTGAATACCATCGAACAGCCATAGAAACAATTTCATACTCTGAATATGAATAATTTCTTCGGAAATTTCTACAAAACGTCATGATGATTGTCTACTGGAACTTCAGGGAATTTTTCAAGAGAGGTCAGGGTAGTCCCGACTCACAATGAAGATTATTGCCGGAAGGATGTCTATTCGTATCCGAGGAGCAGAGCGATTCACGGAGAAGGAAGCAGTTCGATTCTCCGAGGGTGCTATTTCCTATTTCGAGGATGGAGCTCAGCTTTAACGTGGTGAAATGGATCCATCAGCAGTCTTCTTTGGGGAATTTTCCTCTGGAACGTCAATCGGCAGATAAGGTAGTCGTGAATGTTTATTGTATTTGAGTAACCTAGTAATGTTTGAGCAACCATTTTTCCCATATTTTTATCCTCATGTATTTTGCCTTATTTTCTTGTTGAGATTCTTATTCTCAGTACACCTTGATGAGTTTTGCATTTTTCGACGATTTATTAAGACATTGTTATGTCATGGGCATAGTTAACGATTTTGAATCAGTTGAGACTGATATTTAGATTTTTCAGTAATTAATATTTTTGTAGTCACGATTTGACTGTAAGTTAATGATTTTTATGGCAGATTTAAATTCAGACAGCGTGTCACTTTATTAAAGTAATTCTACCCCAGTTTAATTACTTTGAACAATTTTCTGTCATCATCAAGAAGGAAGAACATTTAAATGATTTTAGAGCGTTAAAATCTCTTACGTTATCGACGATCTTGGAAATACTAGTCGTTATTTGTATTGATTGCAACACAGACATTTATCGTCAGTTATGAATGAACATTGCATCATAGACAATTTTGTGAAAGAGTAATGTTAATAATGAATTATTGAATGCATTAAAGTCAAGTACTTTTGTTAGGAGTTTTTCTCAATTAGAGAATTATATAACGATGTTTGCATTCCCCAGTCTAATTGGATTCTATTCGACTACTTTGCAGTTTAGTCGCACTTTATTTGAAGATAGTATTTTCATACTACAATTTCTTTTAAGATGTTAGTCTTAAATTTTGATAGACCAGATAGGCGTATATAAGCGTATACACTATTAAATTTGTTTGTGATTGGCAAGTTTTGACTTCATTTCAGTTCATGAATGAAATCTACGAAGGTTAAATAGAAAAACAGTTTTGAAACAATTTATGATTATAAAATTTTTAAATGGATCTATGAATGTATAATCGCTAGTGCAGCGCGTGTTGAAAGTCGCTGAAATATAATGCCCTTGAATATGAAGGAAGTTCCCACAGGAAGTAATGTTAAAGAATTATTTGTGGAAGTTTTGTAAGTGATGTGAAAGTTGTAAATGCCATATAGATTAATATATGATGATTTTGGGCATATTTTTAATGCAGATTGTGCATTAACTTGTTAGCGAAGGATTTTCCGCTGGAGTAAGATTGTTATAGTTCGTTGAAAATTAATCAAGTGATTTACTGTTATAATTAACACGAGTTTTGAAAGAATTTGAGACAAGATGTTGAATGAAGGTTGCCGTCACAAATCATTATTAAAAACTTTATTAAACCTGATTGTGACATTAACATGTATAACTAACCTTCATTGGTCGATTATATTAAACAGGATTATAAAATTACCAACCGAATGAACATGTGGCTAATGTATTTATTAAATTAATAATTTAAACAATTTAAATGTTAATATTGTAAATAATTGTTGTAAATATTTTTGAAAATAATATGAAACGAGAGTGATGTTAAAGGCGTGCTTATAATATTTTTATTGTCTTTGACAAATATTATAAACAATTTCTAATTGTTATAAATAATTTTTGTGATTTTGTTATAAACATTTAAGAGCTATTTAAACATTAGGATTGAAGTTAACAAGTTTAAGAAAGTTATGTAATGATCCATTAGGATGTGATCAAAGTACTTGAAAGATTTGCGTAAATATAATGTGAGTTGTCTTGTAAGACATTTAAAAGCTTGAGAGTGCAGGCTGGATTCTTACGTAACATAGCGTGTGAGAAGGGTGCGCATTTGACCGGTATGCAGCAGGCTGGAAGGTAGCCCGCAGCTGTGTCAACATATGGTTTTCAGAGAGTGAGGTCGTACACTCTGGCCTTGCGACTATAAATACCATTCTCTTGTTTATTAAAAGGAAACAAATGATATATATGTCACACCCTGACGTCCTTTTCCAATCCAATAGTGTTATGAATATTACCGTATTTGGAGCTCTTGGGAGCTAAAATGTTTTATATCATGTTGTATAATAATTTTGCAAGTCCTACTGGAGGACGTAGTCAGATTGACTTGGGCTACTGATAGCCACGTATATTTTGTTGTGTTAGGAAAATCAGACCCTTTATTAGAAATAAAGCTTTTGTACAGTTCAAAGTTCTCGTCTTCGTTTCTGGTTCATTTTTAAATGTCATGGCGGAGATTATTGTGTGAACAGACTTTTAGTGATCCTGTTGTCAACTCAAACCCCGAGATAATTAGGAGGTAAGCAACGGTAAGTATGCACCCCCGTCTATTTTGGTGTGTTCCACAATGATTTCCTGTGAATTTCTGTGCTCTTATCTCGATAGTATCTGTCAGTGCCATTTTCATTGATGTAACTGTGCCGGTGCGATTGATAATTGGCAATCCGATTGAGGGGGCGGATATCTGACAGCCTACTATCCAGGTAAACGGGGACAGAAAGATTGGCGACCCAAGAGCGTGGGGCTGAGTCAACAGTAAGATTGACCCTAATATGTGGGACGAATTCAACAAAACTGGATCACCAGGTTGAACACCAGAAAGATTGACAAACCTAAAACGTGAGGTTCGATTAGACTCAAATAAAGAGGTTGATTCTTTGTTAGATGTCTAGGCCAATTGTAGTATTTAAGAGTGTAATTATATAGGAATTAAATGTTGTATTGTATTAGGAAAATTACACTCAGAAAAGATCAGATCTTATACAACTTGAGAAAGGTTAAATGGGCAGGAAACTTAGAAAAATCGCCTATAATCTGGAATCTTATTTTATTTGACCGGCTTATGACACTTTAGTCATATTAAAGATAAAATTAATTATTTGAATTGTAAATGTAAATTATTTGTGTTAGGATATTTTAAAATGAGCCAGAGAAATTTGAACATGTGCTTGAGTTGTTTCAACATGAAGTATCTTCGAATATTAATTATAAGGTAGTTATAAGTTAGATTTAAGACAGAAAATTGATCAAAAATTATATATGGTGAAAAGTGTTGCTCAAATGTTGTTATTTTGCTCTTTTGATGTATGTCCCTACAGCAATCCATTTTGAATAATAATATTGTAATGGCAGATGAAAGTTTGAAGAAAATGTTAGAGGAGATGTCTGCTAACTTGAAAGCTAGCATGAATAGTAGCATGAAGCAGATGATGGAGGAAAATGCTAGTAATTTGAATAGTAGTATGAAGGAGATGGAAGCTAGGAATACTAGTCGAATGGAGGAGAATGCTAGTAATTTGAATGCAAGAATGGAGGAGAATATGAAGGTTCTTCATACTAGTGCTGCTAATTTGGAGGATAATATGTCGCGTTTACAGGTTAATACCCTAGGAATTGAAAATACTGTAACTGACATCCGCACAGATGTATCTAATGTCCATAAAAATGTGTCTGATGTTAAAAATGATGTGTCTAAGGTACAGAGAGACCTTACAATGTTAAATCTAGATGTAGCTAATGTCCGAGGGGATATTTCTTGTGCTAGAGCCGAAGTAGTTGTTGTCAAAAACGATGTAGCGACTGTCCAAGACAAGGTCGAGGAAGTCCAGAAAGAAATTCAAAAAGCTAGAACAGATGTATCTAATGTTCAGGTAGACATTAACAACATTCATGCGGATATAACTGAGGTGCAAAGTGATGTAACTAAGATTCAGGTAGAGGTCAACACAGTTTTCGTAGATATCACTAAAGTCCAAACTGATGTCAATAAAGTCAGGGAAGAAATCGAAAACTCAAAAACTCTTTGTACGCGTAATATAACTGCATTAACGACTAGGTTAGTCGATGAATCGGTTAGAACAACAACGTCTTTAGCAGAGTTGAAGTATGACGTAGAGGTTATGAGAACACAGGTATTAGACCACAATAGAGTATTAAAAGAGGATATCGAAGTAGACATAGCCGAGATGTTAACAGCAAACGTAGCGGTATGGAAAGACGAGTGGAATAAGTCAAGTGGGGAACATGTAACCCAAATTCAGGAAAGGATTGAAAGAAAACTTGCCAGTACGCAGATAGAAATTAACAATGAGGTAGTACAGATTAGAAAAGATTTAAGCGTCAGGATAAATTCGCTATCCGAAAAACAAGTTGACGATAGAACACAACTAGATCAGGATATGCAAACTTTAAAATCTACATTAGAGGATCAAATTCATAAAGTTGTCTCTGACGTAAATGAAACGACGAGTAAACTGAAAAATTTGAAGTTAGGAGAGGCTAGTTTAATGGAAAACTACAACGAAGAGATAGTCAAGAAAGTCTTAACAGAAATCACCGATAAGGATACAGAAGGCTTAGCTTGCGAATTGAACAGGAAGCATACCAGAAGATGTCACCTAGATCTAGAAGAAAGAGACGTGACTCCTGAAGAACGTGTATCCAGATTCAGAGAGGAGGATGACGAGAGGAATATGGAATCTGAGTGGAATTATCGAGATAGTGGGAAAAACTATCCGGATTCATATCCAAGGAACGTGACGGTCATTAGGAATTTCGAGGACAAACCACAAAAATTCAGTAACACTGATAGTTTGACACCTATAGAGTATGTAAGGAATCTCAAAGATTATTTCATCGAAGCTCACATTCCCAGAGAGAGAGAGATGAAGATTGTAGAGAGATATCTGATTGGAGGACCCCTTGAATGGTTTAGAGCTTTTAGATATACATTCAGTAACTTTGACGAGTTTGCAGAGGCATTAATCAAACGATTTTGGTCCATAGAAGCGCAGAATTCGTTAAGAGCGGAGGTATATTCAAGAAAATACTCAGGTACTCTTCCAACGAGGTACGCTGATTTCTTTACGAGTCAGTTGTCCCGCTTGAGATTTTTGCAACCCCCATTGTCCACGGAGCAACTAATAGATGCGATTTCTCGTATGCTGCCAGTTGAGGAGAGGAGACTTATAATTTCGTCCAACATCAGGGATTTATCCAGCATGGATGAATTACTAAGAAGGTTAGACTACACAAGTCCAATGCCTAACGTAGTTCAGAAAAGTCAAAGGCAAGAGTATAAGGAAATCAATACGGTATACATGGACCAAGTCCAACAAACTGACAAGCCAGAGGAGGAGAAAACTGACAATGTAGGTCCTCACAGGAATAATCAGTTTAGAAATTACAGATCACAAGGTTACCGACCATATCAACAGAGGAGAGGTTGGAACTACAACCGAGGAAACTATAATGGAAGAGGCAGATATTATAACAATAATGGGTATAATCGTAACTATAATAGGAATAACCAAAACCAAAATAGAAACCAGAATACTCAAAGTCAGGTTATGACACCTGAGCAATATCAGCAAAGAGAAAAGGAAAGCCAGCAATACTTAAAAGAATTAAGGGATAAAGAAGCTGACAATCAAAGGAAAAGGCAGGATGTTGTAATCGATCCTGGGCCTTCTACGAGCCAGCAGAACTTAGAGAATAGAAACACTGGTCAGAAGAGGAATTAGAGAGGAAAGAATACATTAACCACATACAACCCAGAGTAGAAGAAAATTATATGATTAAGGAACATAGATGAAATATCATACTAGAGTAAGCCAGTAATAATTCAATTTCGTGTTCAAGAGAGTTGAGATACTTGTAACATTGAGTTTAAAAACAATTTGCAACTGTTTTTAAAACGTGGTGGGAGGAGAATGCCCCCGTAATTGAATTATGTAGAGACCACGGTGGCTATATTTGAAATTATGATTAGAGTTATGGCTGTCATAGTTATGACGTGGGTAGTCATAACGTAAGCACGGATGACGTAAATGTTATGCCAGCAAGCTACTTGAGCTGAGATTCTCAGTGACGTCAGCATTTTTGTCCAGAATGTTCCAAGATGTACGACGCAGTCGCAGGAAACGAGGAATTCTGCTGAGGAAGAAACTATGCTATTGGAGGAGAGGCATGAACCAATGAACGATAGTTTAAAGGAAGACGGAGATTGCTGAAACTATGGTATTTTTATGACTTTTTGAATGCAGAATTGTGGAAATACATCTGCAGTAAAAGCATTGATTTGGAATTTTGATGAAATTTATTTTCAGTTTTTGAATTTTGAAAATCCGTCATGTATTAACGAAGTTGGAAGTTCTAGCGATGACGTAGTATCACGCTTTGGAAGGGATGGTAACGCCCCTCGAGAAGGTAATAAAAGGGCTTGCGCAGAAGAGAGGAGTCTCTTCTCTTCTCTTCTCTTTCGTTCGCTGATCATTCTGAGATCTAATGCTCAGATCATCGAAGTATTTGTGAAAGTCATTTTCTTATATATTCAATATAGTGAGACATCAAAGTGAACAGCAAGTGAAAGGAATCGTTTTTATAACGCGTGGCGAGGCCACTATAGTAACGAGATACAGGTCAAACTAGGTGAAGTTGAAACGGACCTTAGAAAGCTTCTATAAGTTTAACTTCAAACAGTTAGTGGTCTACGATAACATAATTGTATTGTGCAGTTCTACATGCAATTATAGAGAAAAGCTGAACAATTTCGACCGAGTACTTCAAAAGATATTAGCTGTTTTGTACGACTGGCAAAAGTGATTATCTCGCCACTAGAGAAACACTTTTGTATAAGCCAGAATTAACGCAAGGCTAACGCTGCGAGTGGAGTAGAAAGACTTCAGATTGCTTGCTTACAGAACGATACAGTATAATGGAGCATTTGAATACGGCAGTTTGTTCTTCTGACACTACAACTGAAGAGCAGATGGAAGGCTAAGAAGGCTTATTGCAATTGGGACATACTTCAATGGAGTAAGATAGCGACATGGAACTTCGCTAATTGCTATTCCACACAAGCGAACATGCGGTGAATACCATCTACACCCATGTTTCGTAAGTAAAGGTTGAATACCATCGAACAGCCATAGAAACAATTTCATACTCTGAATATGAATAATTTCTTCGGAAATTTCTACAAAACGTCATGATGATTGTCTACTGGAACTTCAGGGAATTTTTCAAGAGAGGTCAGGGTAGTCCCGACTCACAATGAAGATTATTGCCGGAAGGATGTCTATTCGTATCCGAGGAGCAGAGCGATTCACGGAGAAGGAAGCAGTTCGATTCTCCGAGGGTGCTATTTCCTATTTCGAGGATGGAGCTCAGCTTTAACGTGGTGAAATGGATCCATCAGCAGTCTTCTTTGGGGAATTTTCCTCTGGAACGTCAATCGGCAGATAAGGTAGTCGTGAATGTTTATTGTATTTGAGTAACCTAGTAATGTTTGAGCAACCATTTTTCCCATATTTTTATCCTCAGGTATTTTGCCTTATTTTCTTGTTGAGATTCTTATTCTCAGTACACCTTGATGAGTTTTGCATTTTTCGACGATTTATTAAGACATTGTTATGTCATGGGCATAGTTAACGATTTTGAATCAGTTGAGACTGATATTTAGATTTTTCAGTAATTAATATTTTTGTAGTCACGATTTGACTGTAAGTTAATGATTTTTATGGCAGATTTAAATTCAGACAGCGTGTCACTTGATTAAAGTAATTCTACCCCAGTTTAATTACTTTGAACAATTTTCTGTCATCATCAAGAAGGAAGAACATTTAAATGATTTTAGAGCGTTAAAATCTCTTACGTTATCGACGATCTTGGAAATACTAGTCGTTATTTGTATTGATTGCAACACAGACATTTATCGTCAGTTATGAATGAACATTGCATCATAGACAATTTTGTGAAAGAGTAATGTTAATAATGAATTATTGAATGCATTAAAGTCAAGTACTTTTGTTAGGAGTTTTTCTCAATTAGAGAATTATATAACGATGTTTGCATTCCCCAGTCTAATTGGATTCTATTCGACTACTTTGCAGTTTAGTCGCACTTTATTTGAAGATAGTATTTTCATACTACAATTTCTTTTAAGATGTTAGTCTTAAATTTTGATAGACCAGATAGGCGTATATAAGCGTATACACTATTAAATTTGTTTGTGATTGGCAAGTTTTGACTTCATTTCAGTTCATGAATGAAATCTACGAAGGTTAAATAGAAAAACAGTTTTGAAACAATTTATGATTATAAAATTTTTAAATGGAACTATGAATGTATAATCGCTAGTGCAGCGCGTGTTGAAAGTCGCTGAAATATAATGCCCTTGAATATGAAGGAAGTTCCCACAGGAAGTAATGTTAAAGAATTATTTGTGGAAGTTTTGTAAGTGATGTGAAAGTTGTAAATGCCATATAGATTAATATATGATGATTTTGGGCATATTTTTAATGCAGATTGTGCATTAACTTGTTAGCGAAGGATTTTCCGCTGGAGTAAGATTGTTATAGTTCGTTGAAAATTAATCAAGTGATTTACTGTTATAATTAACACGAGTTTTGAAAGAATTTGAGACAAGATGTTGAATGAAGGTTGCCGTCACAAATCATTATTAAAAACTTTATTAAACCTGATTGTGACATTAACATGTATAACTAACCTTCATTGGTCGATTATATTAAACAGGATTATAAAATTACCAACCGAATGAACATGTGGCTAATGTATTTATTAAATTAATAATTTAAACAATTTAAATGTTAATATTGTAAATAATTGTTGTAAATATTTTTGAAAATAATATGAAACGAGAGTGATGTTAAAGGCGTGCTTATAATATTTTTATTGTCTTTGACAAATATTATAAACAATTTCTAATTGTTATAAATAATTTTTGTGATTTTGTTATAAACATTTAAGAGCTATTTAAACATTAGGATTGAAGTTAACAAGTTTAAGAAAGTTATGTAATGATCCATTAGGATGTGATCAAAGTACTTGAAAGATTTGCGTAAATATAATGTGAGTTGTCTAGTAAGACATTTAAAAGCTTGAGAGTGCAGGCTGGATTCTTACGTAACATAGCGTGTGAGAAGGGTGCGCATTTGACCGGTATGCAGCAGGCTGGAAGGTAGCCCGCAGCTGTGTCAACATATGGTTTTCAGAGAGTGAGGTCGTACACTCTGGCCTTGCGACTATAAATACCATTCTCTTGTTTATTAAAAGGAAACAAATGATATATATGTCACACCCTGACGTCCTTTTCCAATCCAATAGTGTTATGAATATTACCGTATTTGGAGCTCTTGGGAGCTAAAATGTTTTATATCATGTTGTATAATAATTTTGCAAGTCCTACTGGAGGACGTAGTCAGATTGACTTGGGCTACTGATAGCCACGTATATTTTGTTGTGTTAGGAAAATCAGACCCTTTATTAGAAATAAAGCTTTTGTACAGTTCAAAGTTCTCGTCTTCGTTTCTGGTTCATTTTTAAATGTCATGGCGGAGATTATTGTGTGAACAGACTTTTAGTGATCCTGTTGTCAACTCAAACCCCGAGATAATTAGGAGGTAAGCAACGGTAAGTATGCACCCCCGTCTATTTTGGTGTGTTCCACAATGATTTCCTGTGAATTTCTGTGCTCTTATCTCGATAGTATCTGTCAGTGCCATTTTCATTGATGAAACTGTGCCGGTGCGATTGATAATTGGCAATCCGATTGAGGGGGCGGATATCTGACAGCCTACTATCCAGGTAAACGGGGACAGTACCATCCCGGCATTTGCCCGAAGACGAGGTGGGAAACCACGGAAAACCACCTTTAGGATGGCTGAGGTGGGAATCGAACCCCTTCTACTCATTTGAAACACCCGAGGCTGAGTAGACCCCGTTCCAGTCCTCACACCACTTGTCAAATATCGTGGCAGAGCCGGGGATCGAACCCAGGACCTCCGCGGCGGCAGCTAACCATGCTGTCCGCTACGCTACGGAGGCGACATCAGGAACTATACGTGCGCAAAATTTAGAACTGTTGGCTTGCATGCTTTCTGATATATTGGAATTAGGATAAAGAGAGTGAGCATTTATTAACAGTTGGCAGCCCTAATGGCTCTCAAGTATAAGCATAGTCATATCTGTTATAGTACACAAAGCACGTACGAAATTTGGTTAAAATCCAATTGATAGTATAGATGTTAGATGTACTTAAACATTGGGCTTATCAGCAAGTTTAGAATCATCTTGGCAACACTGTCATATATGGGCTTCTTAAAATGTATCTGGAATGTTATTATCCCTGTGTGTGCTTATTTTGGAAAAGTTCGAATGCATAACGTCTGAGATATCCAACGTAGAGCTTAAAAGTGAATTGTGATTTTTAGCGGTTGGTACCTCAGAAATCATTTTCAATTATGTCCTTGAGATATTCAGATTTAGATATTTCCTTATACCAAACTTGGTTTCGATAACTGCAGCCTTTTAGAAGTTGATAGGGGGAGACTCTCAAAGAGGGACAGACAGACAGACATTTGCCTGGATCGATGCCATCTATCTCATCCTCATTTTTTTAAAGTGAAAAGTAAGCTAAAAATAGCACGTCGAATATACGATAGCTACTGTATAACATCCAATCTTAGGTGCTTCTATACTGTGCTGATCAGTACCCGCTGCTTATGGACATATCACAAGTGTTGTACCGCAATCATTGGCCATCAGCGTACAAATGGTACAGATCGTAACGTTAAAGCTTGTATACAAGCCCAATTCCGGTATAGGCTTGAATAACGTTATTCGTGCCCGCATTAGTTGTTCCGATTGGCTCTGCTGCAAGAAATCAAAGATGGAGGACACTTGTGGATTGAGAGTAATATTTGCAGTTCATTGGCATTATTAATGGAAATCAGTAATTTAGTTCCGTTACCTTGAATACAGGAAAAGGCACTGACTGATTAAACGCATTTCTGTCAGTATTTAAGATTTAACTGAAATCATTCGACATTTTGCCATATCGATGAAGCTGTGAACCAGCGGAGTAAGTGAGAAGTGTACGAGTGCTAGAGTGCTAACTTGGTATCTAATGGCTCCTGGGTTCGAGACGGTCTCAGGTCGGCATTTTTATTCTCTTTGAATTATTTTGTTGTGTCAACACTACTGTGTGATGCAACTTTTCAACTTCGATTTACTCGCATGATCTAGGGGGGCTATGTTAATAATGGATATTGGTAGGGAAAAATCATTCTATTTTATCATTCGAATTTGCATTTTCCCAATCAAAACCATGAATATTTGTACTATTCGTGAAAATAATATAATTTTCACAACACTGTTTACTCCACATTTTTTTTTTTTAGTCGTTTACCCTCCAGGTTGGTGGACCCCACGGACTCAGCGAGGGAACTCACCACTACCGCCTCTACGGGCAGTGTCCTAGAGCTGGGAACATCGAATCGGAAGGGATACAACTGGTGAGATGGGATTGGCACCTCGCCCAGCTGTCCTCACCTGCAAAGCAAACAGGGACCTCATGAGGGAAGGAAAGGGATGGTTAGGATGGATAGGCAAGGAAGAGGGAAGGAGGCGGCCGTGGCCTTGAAGAAGGCACCATCCCGGCATTTGCTCGAAGACGAAGTGGGAAACCACGGAAAACCACTTCGAGGATGGCTGAGGAGGAATCGAACCCACTCTACTCATTTGGGCCACCCGAGGCTGAGTAGACCCCGTTCCAGTCCTCGTACCACTGTTCAAATTTCGTGGCAGAGCCGGGAATCGAACCCAGGACCTCCGGGGCGGCAGCTAACCAAGCTGACCCCTACGCTAAAATAATATTAATAATATTTTTCTGTTTTTCTTTTTCTTAGTCGTTTATCCTCCTGGTTGGTGGAACCCACGGACTCAGCGAGGGAACTCACCACTACCGTCTCTACGGGCAGTGTCCCAGAGCTGGGAACATCTAATCGGAGTGCACACAACTGGTGAGGTGGGATTGGCACCTCGCCCAGGCGGCCTCACCTGCAAAGCGAACAGGGGCCTCACGAGGGAAGGTAAGGGATGGGTAGGATGGAGAGGCAAGGGAGAGGGAAGGAGGCGGCCGTGGCCTTGTAGAATGTACCATCCCGGCATTTGCCCGAAGACGAAGTGGGAAACCACGGAAAACCACTTCGAGGATGGCTGAGGGGGAATCGAACCCCCTCTACTCATTTGGGTCACCCGAGGCTGAGTAGACCCCGTTCCAGTCCTCGTACCACTGTTCAAATTTCGTGGCAGAGCCGGGAATCGAACCGAGGACCTCCGGGGCGGCAGCGAACTATGCTGACCGCTACGCTACGGAGGCAACTACTCCACAATAAATAATAATATTAACAATAAGGAGAAATAGTTTCGTGACGATCTAAAGCATACTTTTCTTTATATTTAAGATTCATGCCAATTTTTATTTTATTATTAGTCTTTTACGCTCCAGGTTGGTGGAACCCACGGACTCAGCGAGGGAACTCACCACTACCGCCTCTACGGTCCTTGAGCTGGGAACATCGAATCGGAAGGGATACAACTGGTGAGGTGGGATTGGCACCTCGCCCAGGCGGCCTCACCTGCAAAGCGAACAGGGGCCTCATGAGGGAAGATAAGGGATGGTGAGGATGGATAGGCAAGGAAGAGGGACGGAGGCGCCCGTGGCCCTGAAGAAGGTACCATCCCGGCATTTTCCCGAAGACGAAGTGGGAAACCACGAAAAACCACTTCGAGGATGGCAGAGGGGTAATCGAACCCCCTCTACTCATTTGGGCCACCCGAGGCTGAGTAGACCCCGTTCCAGTCCTCGTACCACTTTTCAAATTTCGTGGCAGAGCCGGGAAATGAACCCAGGACCTCCGGGGCTGCAGCTAACCATGCTGACCGCTACGCTACGGAGGCGACTCCATGCTAATGATTAAACTATATAGACCTATCTAGATTAATGACGACATTTAGTTGGTAATACTAACATTTCTAATTATATTGGAATATACCTGAAGTATTCCAATACAGCACTACATTTGGCAGCCTAGGTGACTGTGAATATATCCTCAGTTCCATCTCCTAAGGTACAGAATGCACCTACAACATTTGGTTGAAATCCAAGGGATAGTATGGACGTTGCATGTTGTGAAATATTGGATCTATCAGTGCGTATAAAATCATATTGGCAACAAGGTCATGCACGTGTGATCAGAATTAATCTGAAATAATACTATATTTTAAAGTACCAATTTAGGATAACATCCATTTGTTGGTAGAGACTTTACATGCTTTTTCAGCAGGCTTAGAATTATTTTGGCAGACCTGACGTATATTAGTTACTCGAAGTTAATCTGAAATTTTAGGTACCATACGTGTGCAACATTCAGAGCTGTTGACTAGCATACTTTCTGATATATTGGTATTAGGATAAATAAAGAGAATGAGCATTCGTTAGCAGTTGGCAGCCCTGCTGGCTCTGAAGTATAAACATAGTCGTATCTGATATAGTACCCCAAAACTCATACAAATTTTGGTTAAAATCCAATTTATAGTATAGAAGTTATCTACACTTAAACAATGGACTTATCCGCAGACTTAAAATCATGTTGGCAACACCGTCATACATGCGCTTCTTAAAATATATATTTGGATTGTTATTATCTCAATGTTCACTAATTTTGGAAGAGTTCCCATGCATAACGTCTGATAAATCCAACATAGAGCTCAAAAGTGAATTGTGATTTTTCTGCGCAATTACTAGCCCTGAAGTAATTTTCAAATATACCCATGAGATATTCAGATATAGATCTTCACTTATACCAAATTTGGTTTCAATAACTGCAGCCGTCTAGGAGGGACAGGCAGACATTTGACTGGATCGATGTCATAATTCTACTTTTTCCTTTTTTTCATTTTTACAAAATGTGAAAAGCAGGCTAAAATAGTACGTAGAATATACGATGGCTACTGTATAACATCCTACCTTAGGTGCTTCGATACTGTGCTCATCAGTACCCTCTGCTCATGGACATATCACATGTGTTGTACCGCAATCATTGGCCATCAGAGTACAAATGGTACAGATTGTAACGTTAAAGCTTGTATACAAGCACAATTCCGGTATAGACTTGAATAACGTTATTCGCAGCAGCTTTCCGTGTTCCGATTGGCTGAGCTGCAAGAAATCAAACATGGAGGAAACTTGTGGATTGAGAGTAATATTTGCAGTTTATTATCATTATTAATCCAAATCAGTCATTAAGAAGCGTTACGTTGAATAAATGAAGAGGCACTGACTGATTGAACGCATTCCTGTCAGTATTTACGATTTAACTGAAATAATTCGATATTGAGCTATACGCTTGAAGTGACGTAACTATGAGCTAGGCTACAAAGTGAAAAGTGTACGAGTGCTATAGCTGCAACTTAGTGTCCAATGGATCTCGGGTTCGAGACGCCCTAGGGCCAATTTTTTTTATTCTTTTTGAATTATTATGTTGCATTCACACTACTTTCCTTGTGAGTTTCCAACTACGATTTATTCGCATGATCTACGGAGATTATGTTAATAATGGATATTGGTAGGGAAAATTATTCTATTCTATCATTCAAACTTGTACTTCCCCATTCAAAACCATGAATATTTGTACTATTCGTGAAAGTATAATAATATATTCATACCACAATAATAGTCTATGTTTACTCCACAACATAAACAAATAGGCTACATTTGTTATGTCGGTAGGCTGGGTACTGCTGCGTGACCCCCCCCCCCGCACTGCACTCCGAGCCCATGGACTTTAGAAGCTCAGCCCGTTCAGTGCCGTTCTCATCTAATGCGGCCGCGTTCTGGCCCATAGCACTGGACTCACAAAGCACTGGATGGGGTGGGCCGATCAGGCAGACTAACCTTCACCACGCGTGCACAACCAAATGCTATCTTTACACTTCTATTCAGAATTTTTAGCAATAATGGTGTCACTGAGTTAATGGTATAGTTCAAACTGGCTAATCTCTATCTGAAATACATCGATAGTTGTTGTTGATTGGTTTAGGGGCTTTGCGACATCATTGTCATGTAGCCCCGTGTATTTGTGTGTGTGTGCGTGTGTTTAATTTGTCTGATAACCTGTGTTATCGTGATGGCTCTATTAGGGTGCGCTTTGTACTTCAGATGAGGATTGGAAGGAAGCGGCCATGGCCTTATGTTAGGTACCATCCCGGCATTTGCCTGGAGTAGAAGTTAAATAACAAATCGGAAATTAAGTACTGTATCGAGTTTAACGGAGTGTTTACAAATATTACTGTCGTCAAACGAATTTAGATAACTATTTGAAGTTATTAGACATTGCAAAAAACGAAGTTTTAACTTATACATTACGTCGTTCTAAATACTGGTTTTATCTTAAAGGTGTGTCACTATTAGTAAATTGTGCCAATGGTAAGAACAATAATACTACTATTAATAACAAGTAGTTCCGTGACGAACTAAAGAGCCTACTTTTCTTTAAATTTAAGATTCATGCCAATCTATAGAGACCTATCTAAAATAATGACGACATCAAGTTTGTAATACCGTACTAACATTTCTAAGTATTGCATTTTGAAATACAGCTGAAACAGTGTATCCTAATAAAGTAACTTACTACAGTTCGCAGCCCTAGTGACTCTGAAAATATTCATAGTTCCATCTCTTAAGGTATAGAATGCACATACAAAATTTGGTTGAAGTCTAATGGATAATAGAAGTTACATGCTGTTAGATATTGGTTGATTAACGGCCACGTAAAACTAAAAGCTTAACTAAACACGTTAAACACCGAGTCCTTGCATTATATGAGAAATGTGGCTAAAATTCGTCAATACATTTTTAGCCTACTTTTCACATTTTGCTAATGAGGAAAAAGTAGACTTATGAGATAGATCCGGGCAAATGTGTGTCTGTCTGTCCTTCTGTCTGTCCGTCTGAGTGTCCTTCTATCTGTCTGTGTGTGTGTCTCCCCCCCCCCCCCCCCCCCCCCTATCAAGTCGTAAAAGTCTGCAGCAATCGAAAGGAAATTTCATAGGAGAAAAGATCTGTAATTGAGTAACTCAGTGCCGTATTAGAAAATGATGTCAGTGCTACCAACTGCTGGAAAATCGCAATTGAAATTTGACCTCCATGTTGGATATCTTGGAAGGTATGAATAGTAGCTATTTAAAAATTGGCACACGTGTAGATAATACTATTTTAGTTTTATTTCCAGGAGGTCATACATGGCAGTGTTGCCAAAATGATTATAAGCCTGCCGTTATATCCAAATTTTTAATGCATATAACTTCCACACTGTCAATTGGAATTCAACCAAATTTAGTAGGTGCTATGTGTACATAAACAGATATGACTGAGCGTATTCTTAAGAGGGCTGTTTTTATCATTTCAAATGATCTTGTCGTTATGCTTAGGTCTAACGTTATGCGTTACGGTTACGGCGTGTATGACGTCATCATGTTGTTCAGTGCATATGCACCGAGTCTGAGTTTACTCCTGGGAGACGGCGAGTACGTGACGTCAGACAGGAAAACTGGGTGACTCCTAAAGAGGTGTGCAAGATGTCAGACAGGAATACAGGGTGACTCCTAAAGAGATGTACACGATATCGTATAAGAATCCAGAGTGACTCCTAAAGAGGTGTACACGGTGTCAGACAAGAATACAGGGTGACTCCTAAAGAGGTGTACAAGATGCCAGATAAGAATAGAGGGTGACTCCTAAAGAGATATACAAGACGTCATATAAGAATAGAGGGTGACTCCTAAAGAGGTGTACACGATGCCAGATAAGAATACAGGGTGACTCCTAAAGAAGGAGTAAAAGATGCCAGATAAGAATAGAGGGTGACTCCTAAAGAGATATACAAGACGTCAGATAAGAATACAGGGTGACTCCTAAAGAGATATACAAGACGTCATATAAGAATACAGGGTGACTCCTAAAGAGGTGTACAAGATGCCAGATAAGAATAGAGGGTGACTCCTAAAGAGGTGTACACGATGCAGATAAGAATACAGGGTGACTCCTAAAGAAGGTGTACAAGATGCCAGATAAGAATAGAGGGTGACTCCTAAAGAGATATACAAGACGTCAGATAAGAATACAGGCTGACTCCTAAAGAAGTGCACATGGTGTCAGACAGGAATACAGGGTGACTCCTAAAGAGGTGTACAATATGTCACACAAGAATACAGGGTGACACCTAAAGAGATATACAAGACGTCATATAAGAATACAGGGCGACTCGTAAAGAGGTGTACAATATGCCAGATAAGAATACAGGGTGATTCCTAAAGAGATATACAAGATGCCAGATAAGAATACAGGGTGACTCATAAAGAGGTGTACAAGATGGCAGGGAAGCATACAGGGTGACTCCTAAAGAAGTGCACAAGATGTCAGACAAGAATACAGGGTGACTCCTAAAGAGGTGTACAAAATGTCAGACAAGAATACAGGGTGACTCCTAAAGAGGAGTACAAGATGTCACACAAGAATACAGGGTGACTTCTAAATAGATATACAAGATGCCAGATAAGAATACAGGGTGTCTCATAAAGAGGTGTGCAGGATGTCAGAGCAAAATACAGCGTGACACTTAACGAGGTGTACAGTACGTTAGATTCAATTCAAATACAGGGTGACCCTTAAAGAGGTGCCCGCGCGGGAAGCCTAAGTTAATGGGTAGTGGAGACTGTTGAGAGAGTCCTTTCTAACATGTGTAGCATTTGTAGCATGCGTCTTTTGAAATTATATAAAGTCTAGTCTTTCAGCCTGACTGTATTTTCTTTAAGTAAGGGCCGTTTCTTTAGTAAAATTAACCGAACATTTTATTTTGAAACGAGATTTACTTTTAGCCTTCTTTCCATTTTTGCAAAAAATGAAAGTAGAATTCACAGGGCCAAAAATTATATGTCTGTGTGTGTGTGTGTACTCTGAATGTCTGTCACCACCACCCACCCCCTAACAATTCGAAAACGGTGAAACCGATTTCAACGAAATATGATACAGAGGTAGAACTAGCAAAGGGCACCTCAGTGTCATGTTTTATATCGCCGCCATCTTGACGGATACATAATAGCGACCACCCAAATTTACAAAGCTTAAATCAAATTACGACTAACCTAATCATCCGATCTCTACCAAATTTTGCAACAACATACCTTTATGTAGGACGCATATTTTGACCAAACTACATGCTCATTAACCCAATATTTTACGGATGGCAGCCATGTATGTGTGCAAATCGATTCCCCCTATCAATTCAAATACGGTGAAACCGAATTGAACAAAATTTGGTACAGAGGTAGCACTAGTAAAGGACATCTCAGTGTCATGTTTTATATCGCCGCAATCTTGACGAAAACGTAATGGCGGCCACCCAAATGTCAAAAGCTTAAATAATTACGCCCAACCTAATCATCCGATCCCTACGGAACTTTTCAACATTATATCTTTATGTATGAAGAACCTTTTGAGCAAACTACATGGCCATCAGCCCAATAATTTGCGGATGGCGGCCATGTATGTGTGCAATTATATTCCCCCTAAATTTTCAAACACGGTGAAACCAAATTAAACGAAATTTGGTACAGAGGTAGCACAAGCAAAGAGCACCTCAGTATCATATTTTAAATCGCCGCCATCTTGACGGAAACGTAATGGTGGCCACCCAAAAGTAAAAACTTAAATCAAATTACGACCAACCTAATCATTGGATCTCTACCAAATTTTGCAACAATATACCTTTATGTGAGAAGCGTTCTTTGACCAAGCTACAAGGTCATCAGTCCAATAGTTGGCATATGGCGGCCATGTATGTGGGCAAATCGATTCCCCCTATCAATTCAAACACGGTAAAACCGAATTGAACGAAATTTGGTACAGAGGTAGCATTAGCAAAGGGCACCTCACTGTCATGTGCTATATCGCCGCCATATTGACGGAAACGGAATGGCAGCGAGCCAAATGTTAAAAGCTTAAATCAAATTACGACCAACCTAATCATTTGATCTCTACCAAATTTTGCAACAACATACCTTTTTGTGGGAAGCATCTTTTGACTGAACTATAAGGTTATCAGCCTTATAGTTTGCAGATAGTGGCCATGTAAGTGAGCAAATCGATTCCCCATATCAATTCAAACACGGTGAAACTGAATTGAATGTTTTTTTTTACAGAGTTAGCACTAGCGAAGGGCACCTCATATTCATGTTTAGTATCCGTATTGTACGTTGTATTTCAACAAGCTCCTACAACCAACATTCAATTATACTCCTTGAAAAGGACAAAGAGTTATAATAATACGCATGCATTTAGGAGAAAGTAGGCTATATGTTTTTTACTGAACATCTTGTTAGGTTTTACATACCTTCCTCTATTTTCCTACATAGTTGCCTTTTTATTTAGGCACTTGTCATACCTTAAAACTAAGTTTTCAAATCCCTCTGCATAAAAGTTTGCCGCCTGTTCTGACAACCACGAATTCACACTTAAGGAAAATCCATTGATAGAGGGGTTATCATGAATATTTGGTCCTCGTGAAGTTTCGTGACAATTGCAATCTCCATGTCATCTATGATCACACACCTGAGCGTCCATCGTCATAGACATTTTCACGGCCACTTTTGAACTCGCGCACCCATTTTCGCACTTTACCATCCGTCTATGCATTATCACCATTCACCTCACAAAACTGACGATGAATGTCTGCACCCGACATGTTTCTTGAACTCAAAAGACGTATCTCAGATCGTACCTCACACGCGGTGGGCGAATCAATAATCTTGAACATTGTAAAGATCAGTACAGTTCAGCGTACAGATTAGCTACACAGCAGCAACTGACGCCTGCTTGTTCGCAAAGGATGCCAGTTCTTGCGGCGTGCGCAATAACTACGGCTTAAAAAAACTGCCCTTACTTAAAAAACAGTCCACGTAAATGCTCTCAATTTATTTTATTCAAATACCAATATACCAGGAAGTATGCAAGCCGACAGCTTTAAACTATGCACATGTGTAGTACCTGACATTCTATATGTATTTGCAGTGCTACCAACATTACTCTAAGCCTGCTGAGAGGTCCAAATTTAAATACATGTAACTTCTATACTATCATTTGGATTTCAACCAAATTTCGTATGTGCTATGTGTACCATAATAGATATGACTATGCGTATTCTTAAGACCAACCAGGGCTGGCAACAGTTAAAAAATGCTGTCTCTATTTTTGTTACCCTAATAACAATATATCGGAAAGTATGCAAGCCAATAGCTCTAAGCATTGCACACGTATAGTACCTGGCATTCTAGATTAATTTGGAGTAACTAATTTACGTCAGTGCTGCCAACATGATTCTAAGCCTGCCGATAGGTATAATTTTAAAATGCATGTAACTTATATACTAACTAATGGTTTTCATTCAAACTTGGCAGAACAATAGATCGTATGATTTCAGATTATTTCTGACCAATACATGCATGACATTGTTGCCAACATGATTTTACACGCGCTGTTAGATCCAATATTTAACTGCATGTATGTCTGTGCTATCCATTGGACTTCAACCAAATTTTATACTCTGTACCTTAAGAGATGGAACTAAGAATATATTCAGTCACCAGGGCTGCTAACTGTAGTGCTCTATTATGCCAGGAATAAAGTATTTCTAATTAATTTCAAATGTCTATATTACCAACTTAATTTCGTCATTATTCTAGATAGATCCATATAGATTAATCATTGGCATGAATTTTAAGTTTTAAGAAAAAGTTCGTCTCGGAACTAGCTTGACACGGTGGGTGAGTGGATAGCGTGTCGGTCTACTAAACCCAAGATTGCAGGTTCGCTCCTGGCCGTGGTAAGTGATTTTTGAAAGGTGGCAAAAATACGACACGCATGTCATACGATGTTGGCATGTCAAAGAACCCATTTGAATTCAGTAGGCCGTGTTCATAATGGCAAAATTAATCTCGGGAGTTTCCGCCAACACAAAGTTCCTCATTTCTCTACTAGAAAGCGCTATAGTGTTCAAGGAGCTTAGATGTCTAACCTTCTTGACATTCATAGTGATTCAAGGAACAACGAAATTCGACATGCAAGCTACCCTCTGGGTGTCAAATTACAAAGCTTGCACCCGGCATCCGAGGCCATACGATATTATTATTATAGTCACGGAACTTCTTGTTAACCTACTTTTCACGTTTTGCAAAAATGAGCTAAAAGTAGACTTATGAGATCGATCCGGGCAAATGTCTGTCGGTCTGTCTGTCCATCTGCCTGTCTGTCTGTCTGTCTGTCTGTCTGTCTATACGTGTCTCCTAAACGGCTGCAGCAATCGAATCCCAATTTGGTATGAGTAACGATCTATACCTGAATATATCAAGCCCATATTTGAAAATCATGTCAGTACTACCATCTGCTGAAAAGCAGCAATTGAATTTGAGCTCAAATGTTTGGAAGGTATGCATGGGAGCTATTCCAAAATTGGCACACATACAGATAGTGATATTTGAGTTTAATTTCCAGGAGGCCATGCATGGCAGTGTTGCCAAAATGAATCTACGCTGGCTAATAGGTCCAATTTTTAAATGCATATAACTTCTACACTATCAATTGGAATTCAACCCAAATTTCAATTCCGATTTTTAAGCAGCTGGTAGCACTGACATCATTTTCAAATACAGCACTCAGTTATTCAGGTATATATCTTTGCTCCTACCAAAATTTGTTTCGATTGCTGCAGCCGTTTATGAGTTGATAGGGGAGGACACACACACAGCCAGGCAGACAGACAGATGGACAGACAGACCGACAGACAGAAGGACAGACAGACACACATTTGCCCGGATCTATCTCATAAGTCTACTTTTTCCTCATTATTGCAAAATGTGAAAAGTAGGCTAAAAATGTATGGACGAATTTTAGCCACATTTCTCATATAAAGCAAGGACTCGGTTTTTAACGTGTTTAGTTAAGCTTTTAGTTTTACGTGGCCGTTAATCAACCAATATCAAACAGCATGTAACTTCCATTATCCATTAGACTTCAACCAAATTTTGTATGTGCATTCTATACCTTAAGAGAAGGAACTATGCATATTTTCAGAGTCACCAGGGCTGCGAACTGTAGTAAGTTACTTTATTGGGATACACTGTTTCTGCCGTATTTCAAAATGCAATACTTAGAAATGTTAGTACGGTATTACAAACTTGATGTCGTCATTATTTTAGATAGGTCTCTATAGATTGGCATGAATCTTCAATTTAAAGAAAATTAGGCTCTTTAGTTCGTCACGGAACTACTTGTTATTAATAGTAGTATTATTGTTCTTACCATTGGCACAATGGAACTATGAATATTTTCAGAGTCACCAGGGCTGCGAACTGTAGTAAGTTACTTTATTAGGATACACTGTTTCAGCCGTATTTCAAAATGCAATACTTAGAAATGTTAGTACGGTATTACAAACTTGATGTCGTCATTATTTTAGATAGGTCTCTATAGATTGGCATGAATCTTAAATTTAAAGAAAATTAGGCTCTTTAGTTCATTCATTCATTCATTCATTCATTTATTTGCAATGGGGGAGTGTCCCCCGGTGGCAAATTGGATATACATAACAATTCAATAACAATTATACAACAATTAAACTGGAGTATTTACACAAATAGTCAGTCTTTTCTTAAACATACCTATATGTTTGGGAAAAGGCTCTAAGACTGCGGCAGGTAGTGAGTTCCAGTTATCAATGGCACGGTTTACAAAAGAATATTTACCATAATTTGTTCGCTGTGGTCGGCCCTTAACTTTGAAAGGATGATCGCTCCTACCCATGTAAGTGGGCTTTCCCAATCGTTTGCTAAGCTCACCCCATGCTGGTTGATTTGTATACGTGTTGTACATAGCGCAGAGTCTAGATTTCATCCTCCTAGCCTCCAGTGATTCCCACCCAAGTTTCTTTAACATACGGCTCACACTGCTTCTAGGATTAAAGTCAATGAGGACAAATCTAGCGGCCTTTCTTTGTACCATTTCCAACTCATTGATGAGCCCTACTTGATATGGATCCCAAACCGCCGAGGCATATTCCAGAATAGGTCTTACAAGTGAGAAATATCCTAATTCCTTAGCAGAGGTACTACTTCCTTTTAATACCCTCATTACAAAGTGCAGGGATTTGTAAGCTTTTGAAACTACACATCCTACATGACTACTCCATTTCATATCATTCCTTACGTGAACGCCCAAATATTTGCCAGAATCTTCTTCTACAAGTATTTCCGAGCCAATGTTATATTGAAAATCCTGCTTTCGCACTTTCCCTATTTTTAAGAGACTACATTTTCTTGTGTTTATATTCATTTTATTTACAATCGCCCACTTATAGACCAGGTTCAGGTCCTCTTGAAGCACTGCATTGTCTTGTGAGTCATGTATCTTTCGATATATTACACAATCATCCGCAAACAATCGACAGTCACTGCGAATTCCATTTGGTAAGTCATTTATAAACGCCAAAAATAACAAAGTTCCGATTACGCTGCCCTGAGGGATACCCGACGTTACGGTAATTTCATCCGAGAATGTGCCTTCGACTTTCACTTTCTGGGAACGACCCGTCAAAAATTCTTGGATCCATAAAATTACTTTTCTATCAATCATCGTCGAAGCTAATTTATGGAGTAGCATGTCATGCGGCACGACATCAAATGCCTTCGCAAAATCTATAACCACGGCGTCGACTGAAACTCCATGGTCTAACGATTCGCTAATGTCTTGAAAAAGTGATAGCATCTGACTGTCGCATGAGTAACCTTTCCGAAATCCATGTTGCCTATCATTAAACCATGATAATGTTTCCCACTGTTCCCTCAAGTGGTCGCAAAAGAGATGCTCCATCTGCTTACAAACGATGGACGTAAGGCTAACCGACCTGTAGTTGCCCAATTCAAGTCTGCTCCCTCCCTTAAATATTGGGACTACCGTAGCTCTTTTCCAGTCATCTGGTATTTGCGCATTGTTCGTCACGGAACTACTTGTTATTAATAGTAGTATTATTGTTCTTACCATTGGCACAATTTACTAATAGCGACACACCTTTAAGATAAAACCAGTATTTAGAACGACGTAATGTATAAGTTAAAACTTCGTTTTGTGCAATGTCTAATAACTTCAAATAGTTATCTAAAGAAGAGAAGTCAAAGGAAGAGATAATGAAGAATATTGGTTTATTCATAGATTGATAAAGAATAAGATCAGGCAAGCCAAGGAAGTTTGGATGTCAGATAGGTGCAAAGAAATTGAAGAACTTAATAGTAAATATGATACTTTCCAGGTCCATAAGAAAATCAAAGAAGTTTCAGGTAGACACAGGAAAAGAAACACAGTCAACTTAGTTGATAGTCAAGGTAACACGGTATTTGAAGTTGAAGAAAAATTACAGGTTTGGGAAAAATATATACAAGAGCTTTTTAATGATGATCATCGTCCTTCCCGACCCGAAATTCCTTCAGTTGTTGGACCCATGATCACCATGGATGAAGTGAAATATGCGATTAGGATAGCGAAAAATGGTAAGGCTCCTGGTCAAGATGACATTCCAGTGGAATTATTGAAGATCTTGGATGATGATAGCATTGTGACGCTCACTAATTTATGTAACAAGATATACGACACGGGCATATTACCAGAAGACTGGCTCTTGTCTACATTTATTGCTCTTCCGAAGAAACCGATGGCTAAGTCATGTAGTGACTTCAGGACAATCAGTCTTATGAGTCATGTGCTCAAGATATTTCTCAAAGTTATCCATAATCGCATATACAGGAAATGCGAGATGAATATCAGTGACACGCAGTTTGGGTTCCGCAACGGTCTAGGAACTCGTGAGGCATTATTTGCGCTTCAAGTTCTTTTCCAGAGATGCCGTGAGGTGAATCAGGATGTATATGCATGTTTTCTGGACTATGCAAAAGCCTTTGACCGTTGTCAGCATGATAAGTTGTATAATGCACTCAAGAACTCAGGAATAGATGAGAAAGACATTCGGATCATCATTAATTTATACTGGGGTCAAAAGGCTAGTATCAGAATTGATGGACATATATCGAGATCAGTGGAAATAATGCGTGGTGTGAGACAAGGATGCATTCTTTCACCACTTCTTTATAATATCTATGCAGAACAGATTTTCTCCGAGGCACTTGATGGCATTCAACAAGGTATTAAGGTCAATGGTAATTATATTAATAATATACGGTACGCAGATGATACTGTATTGATTGCAAATAGTTTCGAAGGACTTAAAGAGATTGTTACTATGGTATATCAAAAGAGTAAACAATATGGCCTTGACCTCAACATTAAGAAAACAAAATATATGATAATATCGCGAAAACCAGCATTGTCACAAATCCTTTTAGTCGATGGACATCAGATTGAGCGAGTCAAGAGTTTGGTTTATTTTGGACAGAATATTAATGAGAATTGGGATCCTTCGGTTGAAATAAGATGCCGTATAGAGAAGGCTAGATCCATCTTTATGACAATGAAACAACTACTATGCTGTCGAGATCTCAGTATGACGCTTAAGAAAAGAATTGTGAAGTGTTATGTTGTCTCCACCCTTCTTTATGGTGTTGAAGCTTGGACCTTGTCCGTAGCTACAGAAAAGAAGATTCGAGCTTTTGAAATGTGGATATACCGGCGGATTCTTAAAATTTCGTGGACAGAACATGTGAGTAATGCCGAGGTTCTTCAGCGTGTGAGCAGCCAACCTGAGCTGTTAAACACAATTAAGAAGAGGAAATTGGAATACTTGGGACACATGATGAGGAATCCAAAATACCGTCTGCTCCAAGTTATACTTCAGGGTAAAATTGAAGGACGGCGTGGACCAGGAAGGAGACGAATAACTTGGATGGATAATTTAAAAACGTGGTTTGGGCTGTCTTCCACGGAACTCTTCAGGATTGCACAGGATAAGAAGGTGTTAGCCATGGTGGTAGCCAACGTCCGTATCGGATAAGGTAGAAGAAGAAGAAGAAGTTATCTAAATTCGTTTGACGACAGTAATATTTGTAAAAACTCGGTTAAACTCGATACAGTACTTAATTTCCGATTTGTTATTTAACTTCTACTCCAGGCAAATGCCAGGATGGTACCTAACATAAGGCCACGGCCGCTTCCTTCCAATCCTCATCTGAATTACAAAGCGCACACTAATAGAGCCATCACGATAACACAGGTTATCAGACAAATTACACACACGCACACACACACAAATACACGGGGCTACATGACCATGATGTCGCAAAGCCCCTGAACCAATCAACAACAACTATCGATATATTTCAGATAGAGATTAAACAGTTTGAACTATACCATTAACTCAGTGACACCATTATTGCTAAAAATTCTGAAGAGAAGTGTAAAGATAGCATTTGGTTGTGCACGCGTGGTGAAGGTTAGTCTGCCTGATCGGCCCACCCCGTCCAGTGCTTTGTGAGTCCAGTGCTATGGGCCAGAACGCGGCCGCATTAGATGAGAACGGCACTGAACGGGCTGAGCTTCTAAAGTCCATGGGCTCGGAGTGCAGTGCGGGGGGGGGGGGGGGGGGGGGGGGGGGGGTCACGCAGCAGTACCCGGCCTACCGACATAACAAATGTAGCCTATTTGTTTATGTTGTGGAGTAAACATAGACTATTATTGTGGTATGAATATATTATTATACTTTCACGAATAGTACAAATATTCATGGTTTTGAATGGGGAAGTACAAGTTGGAATGATAGAATAGAATAATTATCCCTACCAATATCCATTATTAACATAATCTCCGTAGATCATGCGAATAAATCGTAGTTGGAAACTCACAAGGAAAGTAGTGTGAATGCAACATAATAATTCAAAAAGAATAAAAAAATTAGCCCTAGGGCGTCTCGAACCCGAGATCCATTGGACACTAAGTTACAGCTATAGCACTCGTACACTTTTCACTCACTAGCATAGCTCATAGTTACGTAACTTCATGCGTATAGCTAAATGTCGAATTATTTCACTTAAATCGTAAATACTGACAGGAATGCGTTCAATCAGTCAGTGCCTCTTTAGGTATTCAACGTAACGCATCTTAATGACTGATTTGGATTAATAATGCCAATAAACTGCAAATATTACTCTCAATCCACAAGTTTCCTCCATGTTTGATATCTTGCAGCTCAGCCAATCGGAATAACGTTATTCAAGCCTATACCGGAATTGTGCCTATATACAAGCTTTAACGTTACAATCTGTACCATTTGTACTCTGATGGCCAATGATTGCGGTACAACACATGTGATATGTCCATGAGCAGAGGGTACTGATCAGCACAGTATCGAAGCACCTAAGGTTGGATGTTATACAGTAGCTATCGTATATTCTACGTACTATTTTATCCTACTTTTCACATTTTGTAAAAATGAGGAGAAAGTAGAATTATGACATCGATCCAGTCAAATGTCTGTCTGTCCCTCCTAGACGGCTGCAGTTATTGAAACCAAATTTGGTATAAGTAAAGATATATCTGAATATCTCACGGGCATATTTGAAAATTACTTCAGGGCTAGTAATTGCGCAGAAAAATCACAATTCACTTTTGAGCTCTATGTTGGATTTATCAGACGTTATGCATGCGAACTCTTCCAAAATTAGTGAACATAGAGATAATAACATTCCAAATATATATTTTAAGAAGCGCATATATGACGGTGTTGCCAACATGAATTTATGTCTGCGGATAAGTCCATTGTTTAAGTGTTGCTAACTTCTATACTATAAATTGGATTTTAACCAAATTTTGTATCTGTTTTGGGGTACTATAACAGATACGACTATGCTTATACTTCAGAGCCAGCAGGGCTGCCAACTGCTAACGAATGCTCATTCTCTTTATTTATCCTAATACCAATATATCAGAAAGTATGCTAGTCAACAGCTCTGAATGTTGCACACGTATGGTACCTAAAATTTCAGATTAACTTCGAGTAACTAATATACGTCAGTGCTGCCAAAATAATTCTAAGCCTGCTGAAAATGCATGTAAAGTCTCTACCAACAAATGGATGTTATCCTAAATTGGTACTTTAAAATATAGTATTATTTCAGATTAATTCTGATCACACGTGCATGACCTTGTTGCCAATATGATTTTATACGCACTGATAGATCCAATATTTCACAACATGCAACGACCATACTATCCATTGGATTTCAACCAAATGTTGTAGGTGCATTCTGTACCTTAGGAGATGGAACTAAGGATATATTCACCGTCACCTAGGCTGCCAACTGTAGTGCTGTATTGGAATACTTCAGGTAAATTCCAATATAATTAGAAATGTTAGTATTACCAACTAAATTTCGTCATTCTTCTAGATAGGTCTATATAGTTTAATCATTAGCATGGAGTCGCCTCCCTAGCGTAGCGGTCAGCATGGTTAGCTGCAGCCCCGGAGGTCCTGGGTTCATTTCCCGGCTCTGCCACGAAATTTGAAAAGTGGTACGAGGACTGGAACGGGGTCTACTCAGCCTCGGGTGGCCCAAATGAGTAGAGGGGGTTCGATTACCCCTCTGCCATCCTCGAAGTGGTTTTTCGTGGTTTCCCACTTCGTCTTCGGGAAAATGCCGGGATGGTACCTTCTTCAGGGATACGGGCGCCTCCGTCCCTCTTCCTTGCCTATCCATCCTCACCATCCCTTATCTTCCCTCAAGAGGCCCCTGTTCGCTTTGCAGGTGAGGCCGCCTGGGCGAGGTGCCAATCCCACCTCACCAGTTGTATCCCTTCCGATTCGATGTGCCCAGCTCAAGGACCGTAGAGGCGGTAGTGGTGAGTTCCCTCGCTGAGTCCGTGGGTTCCACCAACCTGGAGCGTAAAATACTAAAAATAAAATAAAAATTGGCATGAATCTCAAATATAAAGAAAAGTATGCTCTTTAGATCGTCACGAAACTATTTCTCCTTATTGTTAATATTATTATTTATTGTGGAGTAGTCGCCTCCGTAGCGTAGTTGTCAGCATAGTTAGCTATCGCCCCGGAGGTCCTGGGTTCGATTCCCGGCTTTGCCACGAAATTTGAAGAGTGGTACGTGGACTGGAACGGGGTCTACTCAGCCTCGGGTGGCCCAAATGAGTATAGGGGGTTCGATTCCCCCTCAGCCATCCTCGAAGTGGTTTTCCGTGTTTTCCCACTTCGTCTTCGGGCAAATGCCGGGATGGTACATTCTACAAGGTCACGGTCGCCTCCTTCCCTCTTCCTTGCCCCTCCATCCTACCCATCCCTTACCTTCCCTCATGAGGCCCCTGTTCGCTTTGCAGGTGAGGCCGCCTGGGCGAGGTGCCAATCCCACCTCACCAGTTGTATGCTCTCCGATCAGATGTTCCCAGCTCTGGGACACTGCCCGTAGAGACGGTAGTGGTGAGTTCCCTCGCTGAGTCCGTGGGTTCCACCAACCAGGAGGATAAACGACTAAGAAAAAGGAAAACAGAAAAATATTATTAATATTATTTTAGCGTAGGGGTCAGCATGGTTAGTTGCCGCCCCGGAGGTCCTGGGTTCGATTCCCGGCTCTGCCAAGAAATTTGAAAAGTGGTACGAGGACTGGAATGGGGTCTACTAAGCCTCGGGTGGCCCAAATGAGTAGAGGGGGTTCGATTCCCCCTCAGCCATCCTCGAAGTGGTTTTCGGTGGTTTCCCACTTCGTCTTCGGGCAAATGCCTGGATGGCACCTTCTTCAAGGCCACGGCCGCCTCCTTCCCTCTTTTTCGCATATCCATCCTAACCATCCCTTACCTCCCTCATAAAGCCCCTGTTTGCTTTGCAGGTGAGGCCACCTGGACGAGGTGCCAATCCCACCTCACCAGTTGTATCCCTTCCGATTCGATGTTGGTAGCTCTAGGACACTTCCCGTAGAGGCGGTAGTTGTGAGTTCCCTCGCTGAGTCCGTGGGTTCCACCAACCTGGAGGGTAAACGACTAAAAAAAGAGTGTGGAGTAAACAGTGCTGTGAAAATTATATTAGTTTCACGAATAGTACAAATATTCATGGGTTTGATTGGGAAAGTGCAAATTCGAATGAAAAAATAGAATGATTTTTCCCTACCAATATCCATTATTAACATGTGGCCCCCCTAGATCATGCGAGTAAATCGAAGTTGAAAAGTTGCATCACACAGTAGTGTTGACACAACAAAATAATTCAAAAAGAATAAAAAATCCGACCATAGACCGTCTCGAACCCAGGAGCCATTGGATATCAAGTTAGCGCTCTAGCACTCGTACACTTCTCACGTACTCTGCGGTTTCACAGCTTCATCCAGAAGGCTAAATGTCGAATGATTTCAGTCAAATCTTAAATACTGACAGAAATGCGTTTAATCAGTCAGTGCCTTTTCCTGTATTCAACGTGACGCAACTAAATGACTGATTTGCATTAATAATGCCAATGAACTGCTAATATTACTCTCAATCCACAAGTTTCCTCCATCTTTGATTTCCTGCAGCAGAGCCAATCGGAACAAGTAATGCGGGCACGAATAACGTTATTCAAGCCTATACCGGAATTGTGCTTGTATACAAGCTTTAACGTTACGATCTGTACCATTTGTACGCTGATGGCCAATGATTGCGGTACAACACATGTGATATGTCCATAAGCAGCGGGTACTGATCTGCACAGTATAGAAGCACTTAAGGTTGGATGCTATACAGTAGTTATCGTATATCCTACGTGCTATTTTTAGCTTACATATCACTTTAAAAAATGAGGATGAGATAGACTTATGGCTTCGATCCAGGCAAATGTCTGTCTGTCTGTCTCTCCTTGTGTGTCTCCCCCTATCAACTCCTAAAAGGATGCAGTTATCGAAACCAAGTTTGGTATAAGGAAATATCTAAATCTGAATATCTCAAGGACATAATGATTTCTGAGCTACCGACCGCTAAAAATCACAATTCACTTTTAAGTTCTACGTTGGATATCTCAGACGTTATGCATGCGAACTTTTCCAAAATAAGCACACACAGGGATAATAACATTCCAGATACATTTTAAGAAGCCCATATATGATAGTGTTGCCAAGATGATTCTAAGCCTGCTGATAAGTCCAATGATTAAGTACATCTAACATCTATACTATCAATTGGATTTTAACCAAATTTCGTACGTGCTTTGTGTAGCATAACATATATGACTATGCTTATACTTGAAAGCCATTAGGGCTGCCAACTGTTAATAAATGCTCACTCTCTTTATCCTAATACCAATATATCAGAAAGTATGCAAGCCAACAGTTCTAAATTTTGCGCACGTATAGTTCCTGAAGTCGCCTCCGTAGCGTAGCGGACAGCATGGTTAGCTGCCGCCCCGGAGGTCCTGGGTTCGATTCCCGGCTCTGCCACGATATTTGAAAAGTGGTGTGAGGACTGGAACGGGGTCTACTCAGCCTCGGGTGTTACAAATGAGTGGAGGGGGTTCGATTCCCACCTCAGCCATCCTCAAAGTGGTTTCCCACTTCGTCTTCGGGCAAATGCCGGGATGGTACCTTCTCCAAGGCCACGGCCGCCTCCTTCCCTCTCCCTTGCCTATCCATGCTAACCATCCATTACCTTCCCTCATGAGGCCCCCTGTTCGCTTTACAGGTGAGGCCGCCTGGGCGAGGTGCCAATCCCACCTCACCAGTTGTATGCACTCCGATTAGATGTTCCCAGCTCTGGGACACTGCCCGTAGAGACGGTAGTGGTGAGTTCCCTCGCTGAGTCCGTGGGTTCCACCAACCAGGAGGAAAAACGACTAAGAAAAAGAAAAAAAAAGAAAAATATTATTATTATTAATATTATTTTAGCGTAGTGGTCAGCATGGTTAGCTGCTGCCCCGGAGGTCCTGGGTTCGATTCCCGGCTCTGCCGCGAAATTTGTGGTACGACGACTGGAACGGGGTCTAATCAGCCTCGGGTGGCCCAAATAAGTAGAGGGGGTTCGATTCCCCCTCAGCCATCCTCGAAGTGGTTTTTCGTGGTTTCCCACTTCGTCTTCGGGCAAATACTGGGATGGTACCTTCTTCAAGGCCACGGCCGCCTCCTTCCTTCTTCCTTGCCTATCCATCCTAACCATCCCTTACTTTCCCTCATGAGGCCCCTGTTCGCTTTGCAGGTGAGGCCGCCTGGGCGAGGTGCCAATCGCACCTCACCAGTTGTATCCCTTCCGATTCGATGTTCCCAGCTCTAGGACACTGCCCGTAGAGGCGGTAGTGGTGAGTTCCCTCGCTGAGTCCGTGGGTTCCACCAACCTGGAGGGTAAACGACTCAAAAAAAATGTGGAGTAAACAGTGCTGTGAAAATTATATTAGTTTCACGAATAGTACAAATATTCATGGTTTTGATTGGGAACGTGCAAATTCGAATGAAAAAATAGAATGATTTTTCCCTACCAATATCCATTATTAACATGGCCCCCCTAGATCATGCGAGTAAATCGAAGTTGAAAAGTTGCATCACACTGTAGTGTTGACACAACAAAATAATTCAAAAAGAATAAAAAATCCGACCATAGACCGTCTCGAACCCAGGAGCCATTGGATACCAAGTTAGCGCTCTAGCACTCGTACACTTCTCACGTACTCTGTTGTTTCACAGCTTCATCCAGAAGGCTAAATGTCGAATGATTTCAGTTAAATCTTAAATACTGACAGAAATGTGTTTAATCAGTCAGTGCCTTTTCCTGTATTCAACGTAATGCAACTAAATGACTGATTTGAATTAATAATGCCAATGAACTGCTAATATTACTCTCAATCCACAAGTTTCCTCCATCTTTGATTTCCTGCAGCAGAGCCAATCGGAACAGGTAATGCGGGCACGAATAACGTTATTCAAGCCTATACCGGAATTGTGCTTGTATACAAGCTTTAACGTTACGATTTGTACCATTTGTACGCTGATGGCCAATGATTGCGGTACAACACATGTGATATGTCCATAAGCAGCGGGTACTGATCAGCACAGTATAGAAGCACCTAAGGTTGGATGCTATACAGTAGTTATCGTATATCCTACGTGCTATTTTTAGCTTACATTTCACTTTAAAAAATGAGGATGAGATAGACTTATGGCTTCGATCCAGGCAAATGTCTGTCTGTCTGTCTCTCTTTGTGTGTCTCCCCCTATCAACTCCTAAAAGGCTGCAGTTATCGAAACCAATTTGGTGTAAGGAAATATCTAAATCTGAATATCTCAAGGACAAAATTGAAAATGATTTCTGAGCTACCAACCGCTAAAAATCACAATTCACTTTTATAGCTCTACGTTGGATATCTCAGACGTTATGCATGCGAACTTTTCCAAAATAAGCACACACAGGGATAATAACATTCCAGATACATTTTAAGAAGCCCATATATGACAGTGTTACCGGGTGAGTTAGCCGTGGTGGTTACGGCATGACTGATGGCAGTCGCTCACATCCGGGAGGCGAGGAGGTTCGAATCCCCCCGCCGGCAACCTTGAAGATGGTCTTCTGTGGTTTCCCATCTTCCTTCCAGGCAAATGCCGGGGTTGGTCCCTAACTATAGGCCACAGCCGCTACCTTCCAACTCCTCGTCCTTACAATCCAACTTCCCTCCTTCCCTCCCCAACGGTACTTGTAGCTCACCCATTGGGTGTCCGTCTCGAAGCAGCTACAAAACTTGCGAGCCGAACATGTCCTCGGACACTCCCGGCACTAAAAGCCATACGCTAAAAAAAATGACAGTGTTGCCAAGATGATTCTAAGCCTGCTGATAAGTCAAATGATTAAGTACATCTAACATCTATACTATCAATTGGATTTTAACAGAATTTCGTACGTGCTTTGTGTAGCATAACATATATGACTATGCTTATACTTGAAAGCCATTAGGGCTGCCAACTGTTAATAAATGCTCACTCTCTTTATCCTAATACCAATATATCAGAAAGTATGCAAGCCAACAGTTCTAAATTTTGCGCACGTATAGTTCCTGAAGTCGCCTCCGTAGCGTAGCGGACAGCATGGTTAGCTGCCGCCCCGGAGGTCCTGGGTTCGATTCCCGGCTCTGCCACGATATTTGAAAAGTGGTGTGAGGACTGGAACGGGGTCTACTCAGCCTCGGGTGTTACAAATGAGTGGAGGGGGTTCGATTCCCACCTCAGCCATCCTCAAAGTGGTTTCCCACTTCGTCTTCGGGCAAATGCCGGGATGGTACCTTCTCCAAGGCCACGGCCGCCTCCTTCCCTCTCCCTTGCCTATCCATGCTAACCATCCATTACCTTCCCTCATGAGGCCCCCTGTTCGCTTTACAGGTGAGGCCGCCTGGGCGAGGTGCCAATCCCACCTCACCAGTTGTATGCACTCCGATTAGATGTTCCCAGCTCTGGGACACTGCCCGTAGAGACGGTAGTGGTGAGTTCCCTCGCTGAGTCCGTGGGTTCCACCAACCAGGAGGAAAAACGACTAAGAAAAAGAAAAAAAAAGAAAAATATTATTATTATTAATATTATTTTAGCGTAGTGGTCAGCATGGTTAGCTGCTGCCCCGGAGGTCCTGGGTTCGATTCCCGGCTCTGCCGCGAAATTTGTGGTACGACGACTGGAACGGGGTCTAATCAGCCTCGGGTGGCCCAAATAAGTAGAGGGGGTTCGATTCCCCCTCAGCCATCCTCGAAGTGGTTTTTCGTGGTTTCCCACTTCGTCTTCGGGCAAATACTGGGATGGTACCTTCTTCAAGGCCACGGCCGCCTCCTTCCTTCTTCCTTGCCTATCCATCCTAACCATCCCTTACTTTCCCTCATGAGGCCCCTGTTCGCTTTGCAGGTGAGGCCGCCTGGGCGAGGTGCCAATCGCACCTCACCAGTTGTATCCCTTCCGATTCGATGTTCCCAGCTCTAGGACACTGCCCGTAGAGGCGGTAGTGGTGAGTTCCCTCGCTGAGTCCGTGGGTTCCACCAACCTGGAGGGTAAACGACTCAAAAAAAATGTGGAGTAAACAGTGCTGTGAAAATTATATTAGTTTCACGAATAGTACAAATATTCATGGTTTTGATTGGGAACGTGCAAATTCGAATGAAAAAATAGAATGATTTTTCCCTACCAATATCCATTATTAACATGGCCCCCCTAGATCATGCGAGTAAATCGAAGTTGAAAAGTTGCATCACACTGTAGTGTTGACACAACAAAATAATTCAAAAAGAATAAAAAATCCGACCATAGACCGTCTCGAACCCAGGAGCCATTGGATACCAAGTTAGCGCTCTAGCACTCGTACACTTCTCACGTACTCTGTTGTTTCACAGCTTCATCCAGAAGGCTAAATGTCGAATGATTTCAGTTAAATCTTAAATACTGACAGAAATGTGTTTAATCAGTCAGTGCCTTTTCCTGTATTCAACGTAATGCAACTAAATGACTGATTTGAATTAATAATGCCAATGAACTGCTAATATTACTCTCAATCCACAAGTTTCCTCCATCTTTGATTTCCTGCAGCAGAGCCAATCGGAACAGGTAATGCGGGCACGAATAACGTTATTCAAGCCTATACCGGAATTGTGCTTGTATACAAGCTTTAACGTTACGATCTGTACCATTTGTACGCTGATGGCCAATGATTGCGGTACAACACATGTGATATGTCCATAAGCAGCGGGTACTGATCAGCACAGTATAGAAGCACCTAAGGTTGGATGCTATACAGTAGTTATCGTATATCCTACGTGCTATTTTTAGCTTACATTTCACTTTAAAAAATGAGGATGAGATAGACTTATGGCTTCGATCCAGGCAAATGTCTGTCTGTCTGTCTCTCTTTGTGTGTCTCCCCCTATCAACTCCTAAAAGGCTGCAGTTATCGAAACCAATTTGGTGTAAGGAAATATCTAAATCTGAATATCTCAAGGACAAAATTGAAAATGATTTCTGAGCTACCAACCGCTAAAAATCACAATTCACTTTTATAGCTCTACGTTGGATATCTCAGACGTTATGCATGCGAACTTTTCCAAAATAAGCACACACAGGGATAATAACATTCCAGATACATTTTAAGAAGCCCATATATGACAGTGTTACCGGGTGAGTTAGCCGTGGTGGTTACGGCATGACTGATGGCAGTCGCTCACATCCGGGAGGCGAGGAGGTTCGAATCCCCCCGCCGGCAACCTTGAAGATGGTCTTCTGTGGTTTCCCATCTTCCTTCCAGGCAAATGCCGGGGTTGGTCCCTAACTATAGGCCACAGCCGCTACCTTCCAACTCCTCGTCCTTACAATCCAACTTCCCTCCTTCCCTCCCCAACGGTACTTGTAGCTCACCCATTGGGTGTCCGTCTCGAAGCAGCTACAAAACTTGCGAGCCGAACATGTCCTCGGACACTCCCGGCACTAAAAGCCATACGCTAAAAAAAATGACAGTGTTGCCAAGATGATTCTAAGCCTGCTGATAAGTCAAATGATTAAGTACATCTAACATCTATACTATCAATTGGATTTTAACAGAATTTCGTACGTGCTTTGTGTACCATAACATATATGACTATGCTTATACTTGAAAGCCATTAGGGCTGCCAACTGTTAATAAATGCTCACTCTCTTTATCCTAATACCAATATATCAGAAAGTATGCAAGCCAACAGTTCTAAATTTTGCGCACGTATAGTTCCTGAAGTCGCCTCCGTAGCGTAGCGGACAGCATGGTTAGCTGCCGCCCCGGAGGTCCTGGGTTCGATTCCCGGCTCTGCCACGATATTTGAAAAGTGGTGTGAGGACTGGAACGGGGTCTACTCAGCCTCGGGTGTTACAAATGAGTGGAGGGGGTTCGATTCCCACCTCAGCCATCCTCAAAGTGGTTTCCCACTTCGTCTTCGGGCAAATGCCGGGATGGTACCTTCTTCAAGGCCACGGCCGCCTCCTTCCCTCTTCCTTGCCTATCCATGCTAACCATCCATTGCCTTCCCTCATGAGGCCCCCTGTTCGCTTTACAGGTGAGGCCGCCTGGGCGAGGTGCCAATCACACCTCACCAGTTGTATGCACTCCGATTAGATGTTCCCAGCTCTGGGACACTGCCCGTAGAGACGGTAGTGGTGAGTTCCCTCGCTGAGTCCGTGGGTTCCACCAACCAGGAGGAAAAACGACTAAGAAAAAGAAAAAAAAGAAAAATATTATTATTATTAATATTATTTTAGCGTAGTGGTCAGCATGGTTAGCTGCTGCCCCGGAGGTCCTGGGTTCGATTCCCGGCTCTGCCGAGAAATTTGTGGTACGAGGACTGGAACGGGGTCTAATCAGCCTCGGGTGGCCCAAAGAAGTAGAGGGGGTTCGATTCCCCCTCAGCCATCCCCGAAGTGGTTTTTCGTGGTTTCCCACTTCGTCTTCGGGCAAATACTGGGATGGTACCTTCTTCAAGGCCACGGCCGCCTCCTTCCTTCTTCCTTGCCTATCCATCCTAACCATCCCTTACTTTCCCTCATGAGGCCCCTGTTCGCTTTGCAGGTGAGGCCGCCTGGGCGAGGTGCCAATCCCACCTCACCAGTTGTATCCCTTCCGATTCGATGTTCCCAGCTCTAGGACACTGCCCGTAGAGGTGGTAGTGGTGAGTTCCCTCGCTGAGTCCGTGGGTTCCACCAACCTGGAGGGTAAACGACTAAAAAAAAATGTGGAGTGAACAGTGCTGTGAAAATTATATTAGTTTCACGAATAGTACAAATATTCATGGTTTTGATTGGGAAAGTGCAAATTCGAATGAAAAAATAGAATGATTTTTCCCTACCAATATCCATTATTAACATCGCCCCCCTAGGTCATGCGAGTAAATCGAAGTTGAAAAGTTGCACCACACAGTAGTGTTGACACAACAAAATAATTCAAAAAGAATAAAAAATCCGACCTAAGACCGTCTCGAACCCAGGAGCCATTGGATACCAAGTTAGCGCTCTAGCACTCGTACACTTCTCACGTGCTCTGCGGTTTCACAGCTTCATCCAGAAGGCTAAATGTCGAATGATTTCAGTTAAATCTTAAATACTGACAGAAATGCGTTTAATAAGTCAGTGCCTTTTCCTGTATTCAACGTAACGCAACTAAATGACTGATTTGCATTAATAATGCCAATGAACTGCTAATATTACTCTCAATCCACAAGTTTCCTCCATCTTTGATTTCCTGCAGCAGAGCCAATCGGAACAAGTAATGCGGGCACGAATAACGTTATTCAAGCCTATACCGGAATTGTGCTTGTATACAAGCTTTAACGTTATGATCTGTACCATTTGTACGCTGATGGCCAATGATTGCGGTACAACACATGTGATATGTCCATAAGCAGCGGGTACTGATCTGCACAGTATAGAAGCACCTAAGGTTGGATGTTATACAGTAGCTATCGTATATTCTACATGCTATTTTTGCTTACTTTTCACTTTAAAAAATGAGGATGAGATAGACTTATGGCATCGATCCGGGCAAATGTATGTCTGTCTGTCTCTCTTTGTGAGTCTCCCCCTATCAACTCCTAAAAGGCTGCAGTTATCGAAACCAAGTTTGGTATAAGGAAATATCTACTGTCGGGGAAATAAGTATAGATACTCGAGTTTAGAGGTCAATAAAACCTTTACCCTTAGTCTTACATAAGAACAACCTACACCAAAATTTTCCTTGTTTTATTTGTCGTTTAACGATATAGAGTAAATATTTGCATTGTATCTCGTTAAAATTTTATAGCAGATTGAACAAAAAAAGTACCGGTTTTTCTTGCCAAGTTTACGGAGCGCTCACTTAGAAAAATCATTACGTTAAAAGTATTGATCTGATCGTAACGAAACTTTAATACGTCTTAAAGGAACTTATTGTTAACGCGTATATGAAGTTTTAATCTGATCAGACGTTTCTTAAAATAGTTGTTGTGAATTTTGTAAAACAACTTTTTCTCGGGCCTGGGTGGTCGTAGCAGTATGAAATATGGCTTGTTATGAGGCTCATAGCAATGCAAGGCTTAACGTAAAACTACATTTTATCTACTTTTGATTATCGATTTTATATGGATTGATATTTAATCCGACCATTGTGGGCTGCGATAGTACCGTAGCAGCCTGGCAATGTTGCCAGTTGACTGCCGTATTTCGAACTCGCTCCGCGCTCGTTCCTACGCACACCAAACTCTGACCTTTGTTCTACGTTGAGTCATTAGCAACAAGCAGCAACTATCACTGTCTGTATTACCTCTACATCGATCAAAATGCCAGCTAAACCGCAGTTAACGGAGGGAAAATTTGCCCTGATTATAAATGCAATATATTTTTTTTAGAAGCGAGAGAGAAAGTAATAATGTAATGTAGGTAAAATTAGCAGAGGATATTAGCGCTGTACGTAAGGGACGCATATTTCAGGATATAAAGAAGAATTAAATAGTTAAGTTAAATAGACGTGAATGATAGTGTATTTTATTTTCTATTTCTTTTTTTCTTAGTCGTATTACCCTCCAGGGTTGGCTATTCCCTCGGACTCAGCGATGGATCCCACATTTACCGCCTCCATTTTGAAACTTCGGGATCGGAGATACAACTGGGATTTGTGACCAGCACCTCGCCCAGGCGCCCTCAACTGCGAAGCGAACAGGAACCTTATGAGGGATGGGAAGATTGGGAGGGATAGGCGAGGGAGAGGGAATGAGACGGCCGTGGCCTTACGTTAGGTATCATCCCGGCATTTGCCTGGAGACGAAGTGGGAAACCACGAAAACCACTTCGAGGATGGCTGAGGTGGGAATCGAACCCCCCTCTACTCATTTGGACCACCAGAGGCTGCGTAGACCCAGTTCCAATCCTCATACCACTTTTCAAATTTCGTGGCAGAGCCGGGAATTGAACCACGGACCTCCGGGGTGGCAGCTAAGCACGCTGACCACTACACCACGGAGGCGAATATATATTATATTATTTATATTATAATTCGTCAATTTCACTTATGGTTTTTAATTTATTTTAATTAATGCCATTTTTCAAGTCCTCGTACTGCAGCTCCTTCACCAAGATTTTACTCGTATAAAATAATATATTTCTTGTCACGTGAGCGACCCATGGTTTAACCCATAGACATTCACTTTATCTTTCCGTTTCTTTTACATACCGGCATTGCCACCACATAATTTCAGCTACCATAATATAGTTTCTGTAAGTGAACAAGGAACTGTCCTTCATTCATTTTGCTGAACTATGATAACATATTTGATGTAGTGTAATGGTGTGATCACTGCTTCGTATAACTGTGATAAAAGTTCAGTTTTATAAAATATTTGATAACATTTATTTGACAAATTTATTTGGTAGTGTAATACCGGCCTAACACAAATTACAAAACAACAACAGAAATTCACAGACTTGACGGCTTGGAACGCGCGCGTATTATGTTTCACAGGGCAACGTCGCGCGAGTTTCCTCGACCGAGCGCATTGTTCCCGTCGCTTGCTATGATACATTCTTCTCACATAACCATCTGATTAAATATCAATCGATATATAAGCAATTATCAAAAGTAGATAAAATGTAGTTTTTCGTTTAGCCTTGCATTGCTATGAGCCTCATAGCAAGCCATATTTCATACTGCTATGACCACCCAGGCCCGAGAAAAAGTTGTTTTACAAAATCCACAACAACTATTTAAAGAAACGTCAGATCAGATTAAAACTTCATATACGCGTTAACAATAAATTCCTTTAAGATGTATTAGAGTTTCGTTACGATCCGATCAATACTTTTAACGTAATGACCCTTCTAAGTGAGAGCTCCGTGAACTTGGTAAGAAAAACCGGTACATTTTTTGTTCAATCTGCTATAAAATTTTAACGAGATATAATGCAAATATTTACTCTACATCGTTAAACAACAAATTAAACAAGGACAATTTTGGTGTAGGTTGTTCTTATGTAAGACTAAGGGTAAAGGTTTTATTGACCTCTAAACTCGAGTATCTATACTTATTTCCCTGACAGTAAATCTGAATATCTCAAGGACATAATTGAAAATGATTTCAGAGCTACCAACCTCTAAAAATCCTAATTGACTTTTAAGCTCTACGTTGGATATCTCAGACGTTATGCATGCGAACTTTTCCAAAATAAGCACACACAGGGATAATAACATTCCAGATACATTTTAAGAAGCCCATATATGACAGTGTTGCCAAGATGATTCTAAGCCTGCTGATAAATCCAATGTTTGAGTACATCTAACATCTATACTATCAATTGGATTTTAACCAAATTTCGTACGTGCTTTGTGTACTATAACAGATATGACTATGCTTATACTTGAGAGCCATTAGGGCTGCCAACTGTTAATAAATGCTCACTCTCTTTATCCTAATACCAATATATCAGAAAGTATTCAAGCCAACAGCTCTAAATTTTGCGCACGTATAGTTGCTGAAATTTTAGATTATTTTGGAGTAACTAATGCACATCAGTTCTGCCAACATAAATCTAAGCCTGTTGATAGGGCCAATTTTTAAATGCATATTACTTCTATAATAATAAATGGATTTTTTCCAAAATTGGCGCTATAAAATATAGGAATAATTCAGATTAATTCTGAGCACGCATTCTTGACGTTGTTACCGATATGATTTTACTCGCACTGATACATGCAATATTTCACAGCAAGCAACGTCCATACTATCCATTGGACTTCAACCAAATTGTGTATGTGCATTCTGTACCTTAAGATATTGAACTAAGATAATATTCAGAGTCACCAAGGCTGCCAACTGTACAGCTGTATTGGAATACATTACTTCAGATATATTCCAATCTAAAAAGAAAAGTTTGTATTACCAACTTAATCTCGTCATTATTCTAGATAGGTCTATGTAGATTAATCATTGGTATGAATCTTAAATATAAAGAAATTAGGCTCTTTAGATCGTCACGGAACTACTTGATTTTATTGTTAATATTATTATTATTATTTTACTGTGGAACAAACAGTGCTGTGAAAATTATATTAGTTTCACGAATAGTACAAATATTCATGGTTTTGATTGGGAAAGTACAAATACGAATGATAAAATAGAATGATTTTTCCCTATCAATATCCATTATTAACATCACCCCCCTAGATCATGCGAGTAAATCGAAGTTGAAAAGTTACATCACACAGTAGTGTTGACACAACAAAATAATTCAAAAAGAATAAAAATTCTGGGCATACAGCGCCTCGAACCCAGGACCCATTAGATACCAAGTTGATGCTCTAGCACTCGTACACTTTTCACGTACAATGAGGGTTCACAGCTTCATCTATATGGCTAAATATCGAATGATTTCAGTTAAACCTTAAATACGGACAGAAATACGTTTAATAAGTCAGTGCCTTTTCCTGTATTCAACGTAACGCAACTAAATGACTGATTTGCATTAATAATGCCAATGAACTGCTAATATTACCCTCCATCCACAAGTTTCCTCCATCTTTGATTTCTTGCAGCTGAGCCAATAAGAACTCGTAATGCAGGTACGAATAACGTTATTCAAGCCTATACCGGAATTGTGCTTGTATACATGCTTTAACGTTACGATCTGTAACATCTGTACGCTGATGGCCAATGATTGCGGTACAACACATGTGATATGTCCATAAGCAGCGGGTACTGATCAGCACAGTATAGAAGCACCTAAGGTTGGATGTTATACATTAGCTATCGTATATTCTCGTGCTATTTTTAGCTTACTTTTCACTTTTTTTAAAAATGAGGATGAGATATGAAATCGATCCAGGAAAATGTCTGTCTGTCTTTCTTTGTGTGTCCCCCCCTATCAACTCCTAAAAGGCTGCAGTTATCGAAACCAAATTTGGTATAAGGAAATATCTATATCTGAATATCTCACGGCCATAATTGAAAATGATTTCAGAGCTACCAACTGCTAAAAATCACAATTGACTTTTAAGCTCTACGTTGGATATCTCAGAAGTTATGCATGCGAACTTTTCCAAAATAAGCACACACAGGGTTAATAACATTCCAGATACATTTTAAGAAGCCCATATATGACAGTGTTGCCAAGATGATTCTGAGCCTGCTGATAAGTCCAATGTTTAAGTACATCTAACATCTATACTATCAATTGGATTTTAACCAAATTTCGTACGTGCTTTGTGTACAATAACAGATATGACTATGCTTATACTTGAGAGCCATTAGGGCTGCCAACTGTTAATAAATGCTCACTCTCTTTATCCTAATACCAATATATCAGAAAGTATTCAAGCCAACAGCTCTAAATTTTGCGCACGTATAGTTGCTGAAATTTTAGATTATTTTGGTGTAACTAATGCACATTAGTTCTGCCAACATAAATCTAAGCCTGTTGATAGGGCCAATTTTTGAATGCATATTACTTCTATAATAATAAATGGATTTTATCCAAAATTGGCGCTATAAAATATAGGAATAATTCAGATTAATTCTGAGCACGCATTCTTGACGTTGTTACCAATATGATTTTACTCGCACTGATACATCCAATATTTCACAGCAAGCAACGTCCATACTATTCATTGGACTTCAACCAAATTGTGTATGTGCATTCTGTACCTTAAGATATTGAACTAAGATAATATTCAGAGTCACCAAGGCTGCCAACTGTACAGCTGTATTAGAATACATTACTTCAGATATATTCCAATCTAAATAGAAAAGTTTGTATTACCAACTTAATCTCGTCATTATTCTAGATAGGTCTATGTAGATTAATCATTGGTATGAATCTTAAATATAAAGAAATTAGGCTCTTTAGATCGTCACGGAACTACTTGATTTTATTGTTAATATTATTATTATTATTTTACTGTGGAACAAACAGTGCTGTGAAAATTATATTAGTTTCACGAATAGTACAAATATTCATGGTTTTGATTGGGAAAGTACAAATACGAATGATAAAATAGAATGATTTTTCCCTACCAATATCCATTATTAACATCGCCCCCCTAGATCATGCGAGTAAATCGAAGTTGAAAAGTTACATCACACAGTAGTGTTGACACAACAAAATAATTCAAAAAGAATAAAAATTCTGGCCATACAGCGCCTCGAACCCAGGACCCATTAGATACCAAGTTAATGCTTTAGCACTCGTACACTTTTCACGTACTATGAAGGTTCACAGCTTCATCCATATGGCTAAATATCGAATGATTTCAGTTAAACCTTAAATACGGACAGAAATACGTTTAATAAGTCAGTGCCTTTTCCTGTATTCAACGTAACGCAACTGAATGACTGATTTGCATTAATAATGCCAATGAACTGCTAATATTACCCTCCATCCACAAGTTTCCTCCATCTTTGATTTCTTGCAGCAGAGCCAATCGGAACAAGTAATGCGGGCACGAATAACGTTATTCAAGCCTATACCGGAATTGGGCTTGTATACAAGCTTTAACGTTACGATCTGTAACATCTGTACGCTGATGGCCAATGATTGCGGTACAACACATGTGATATGTCCATAAGCAGCGGGTACTGATCTGCACAGTATAGAAGCACCTAAGGTTGGATGTTATACAGTAGCTATCGTATATTCTCGTGCTATTTTTAGCTTATTTTTCACTTTTTTTAATGAGGATGAGATAGACTTATGAAATCGATCCAGGCAAATGTCTGTCTGTCTGTCTTTCTTTGTGTGTCTCCCCCTATCATTTCCTAAAAGGCTGCAGTTATCGAAACCAAATTTGGTATAAGGAAATATCTATATCTGAATATCTCACGGCCATAATTGAAAATGATTTCAGAGCTACCAACTGCTAAAAATCACAATTGACTTTTAAGCTCTACGTTGGATATCTCAGACGTTATGCATGCGAACTTTTCCAAAATTAGCACACACAGAGATAATAACATTCCAGATACATTTTAAGAAGCCCATATATGACAGTGTTGCCAAGATGATTCTAAGCCTGCTGATAAGTCCAATGTTTAAGTACATCTAACATCTATGCTATCAATTGGATTTTAACCAAATTTCGTACGTGCTATGTGTATTATATCAGATATGACTATGGTTATACTTCAGAGCCATTAGGGCTGCCAACTCTTAATAAATGCACATTCTCTTTATCCTAATACCAATATATCAGAAAGTATGCAAGCCAACATCTCTAAATTTTGCGCATGTATATTTGCTGAAATTTTAGATCAATTTGGAGTAACTAATGTACGCCAGTGCTGCCAAATTAATTCTAAGCCTATGATAGGGCCAATTTTTCAATGCCTGTAGCTTCTATACTAATACATGGATTCTATCCAAAATTGGCACTATAAAATATAGTAATAATTCAGATTAATTCTGAGCACGCATTCTTGACGTTGTTGCCAATATGATTTTACTCGCACTGATACATCCAATATTTCACAGCATGCAACGTCCTACTATCCATTGGACTTAACCAAATTTTGTATGTGCGTTCTGTATCTTATGATATGGAACTAAGAATATATTCAGAGTCACCAAGGCTGCCAACTGTAGATCTGTATTGGAATACATTACTTCAGACATATTTCAATCGAAATAGAAATGTTTATATTTACCAACCTAAGTTCGTCATTATTCTCGATAGGCCCATCGTATATAGATTAACTTAATCTTTGGCTTGAATCTTAAATTTTATGGAAAAGTAGGCTTTTTAGTCGGTCACGGAGCTACTTGCTTGTCACCTGGCAGCACTACGAATCCGAATTCATTTATAGTTAACTTTCTATTCGTACACTAGAAGGAGAATACCGTTATTGAAATTTGGATCCTAGTACGAGGCTAATAACGTTATTCAACCCGGGACCCGTACAACAGAACACGAAGTTAATAACGTTATTCGACCTGCGAAGCATGCAGCATAACACAATGCTATCCGGTCTTGTGAATAACGTTATTTGATGTTCGGATTGAGTGGTAGTTATTCGCGACGTGTTACAGACCGAATAACGTTATTCGACCTGCGAGGCATGCAGCATAACACAATGCTATCCGGTCTTGTTAATAACGTTATTTAAAACATCTGAGTGAATGGGGTACATTTGATTGTGTTACAACGCCAATAACGTTATTCGACTTGTGTCTCCTGCGATAACTAAAATGCTATCCGGTATGATAATAAAATATTTAAAATAACGGTATATATACAGTATCCGTTTATTCGTTCTTCGTATGAATAACGTTACAACAAACTTTCTGTTATACGTTACGCGATGTATACCGTAACGCCAAACAATTCGTTATTCAAGGCCATTATGTTAAGTTATCCAGCCCTGTGTAGTAGGTACCCCACGACTTGAAATAAGGTACTATCCCGGCACTTCCCTGTAATGAGTGTGGGAAAAGATTAAGTTGCCTATCTGAGGTTTCATAACCAGGGTATGCTAAGAACTTCGGAAATTCAGGTCGTTCATAAAATTAGGGAAATAAGAGAAAACACCATCTATTCTCGAAGAATGAGATTGAGGGACTTGTGAGTTAGTAGAGTCATGAAAGGCAGTTAGGAAAGGGAAAGAGGAGAGTCGGCTCAAATGTCACTGGAAACAGGAGAGAAACCGGACCCAGCTCAGGAATCATTCGGTGTCGCGAACTCATCAGCATGGAGCGCTTGGGGGGCGTAGCACTATTCAGGGTGGGGCTACACAATCACTGCCTCCTTTAGGAGCTTTTACATAAAGCACATGATACTGGAAAAAGAGAAGAAGGGATCCGACCTCACGAAAAATGAGAGTATCAAGTAAGAGACCACAAATCGGGAAAATGAAAGACACCCTAGTTCTCATATACTTTAATACCGTTGGAGTCGGAAGAGAACAAGAGTTGACCAAGAAAGGTTGACAGGTAAGATGGACGGGAGGAGCTCGGTACAAGTAAGTGGGAGGAACGCTGGGCTCAGCTGAGGTCCCGTGATCGCCAGTTTTACCAGTTGTTAAAATACTTGCTAGGTTTGAAACAGAAGCAAGGGCTCATTAGCCTCAGTCGCATTTCCTTGGCTGATAAATGCAACTCTTCAATTCAATTGCTGTTCACGGTATTAGACTTTAGGAGCAGATGACCTCGTAGTTCCTCCCCTTAAAACAACAATAAATAACTATACCAGACCCAAAACAACTGTGAACATGAGCTCACCCAGTAGCGCACGTCCAGCTGAGCACTGTTGCCACAGTGAGACTGGCGGGAGATGACACAGGTCTACACTCGCAGTATACACACGACCCTCTTTTCCCTTCCAGTTCAAGGACAGATGTTATCTCCCATACGGCTTGTCGTAGCTCCACAGGGTTTGGACAGTCAGCTTCAAAATTTTTAGCTCTGTAACATAGGGTCATCAAAATAATTGAAGAATTAATTATTTTCGTGCGTGGAGAGGAATTACGATTTCGTACGACACAGTGAGCCTAGAGAGTTGAGTTAACTAGGCAACGCCGCATTATGCTATTGGCTGGTGGGGGTGAGCGAGTGAATCTGTCTCCTCCCTCATGTTCACAGTTGTTTTGGGTCAGGTATAACTGTATTAGACCGTTGGTTTGTATTTTTGAACTATAAAGTGAGTTATGATTTGCCTGCACAATAGAACGAGTACTCTTCACCGCACGCTTCGTGGTGCAATGTTTAGCATTGCTGGCATTCCCAATGAATTTCATTCTGATTTGAGTTTCTGGAACTGCATCGTTTACATGCAAGTCACTTAAGTGTTGCCAGTTTCCAAGACTTGCTCCAGGCTAGTGTGCTACACGAGTACAGCACAGCATTTGCCAGCACAGGCAGAACAGAGAAGGCATTTTAGTAGTACATTTGACTGTTGTTGTTTGAGTCTTCAGTCTTTCGACTGGTTTGATGCAGCCCTCCATGCTTCCCTGTCCTGAGATAATCGTTTCATCTCTACAGAGCTACCACATCCTAATCTGTTTAACCTATTCTAACCTTGGTCTATACCTACTGTTCTCATCCTCGACCATTCCTTCTATAACTAAGCTTGCTATTCCTGGGTGTCTTAGTACGTGTCCTATCAACCTATCTCTTCTCTTCAATAGCAGAAGCCCGAAACATATCTCCTCTCCCACTCTTCTTAATACCTCTTCATTCGTAACCCTATCTACCCATCTGATCTTCATCATTCTCCTTTAACACCACATTTTAAACGCTTCAATTCTCTTCATTTCTGCTGCACCAATAGTCCAAGTTTTACATCCAAAGAGCGCCACGCCCCAGACAAAGGCTTTCAAAAATGACTTCCTAATATCTAAATCTATATTCGATGACAACAGATTCCTTTTCTGTAGAAATGCTTTCCTTGCCTGTGCTAACCTACTTTTTATATCCTCTTTGCTTCGTCCATCACTGGTAATTTGCTTCCCAAGTAACAGAAGTCACCTACTTCCTAATCAATTTATTGTAGCATGCATATTATAAATGGAAATAGATGTCGTAAGAGGGAGGTAATGCAATCTAAATGTTAATGGGATTTAACCACACATTATACCACATTCCTGTAGGTCTGTATGCATTGGCCATAAGTGCGAGGAGTCTCGTTTTACCCAACTCTAGATTAACATTCCATTCATAATAGCTAGAGACATTTCGGAGAGAGGGATATGGTACAGATCGTCTTGTGTAGTGTAACGGATCTTACGTCCGCTATAAAGACTCATCATAATCACGGCAATTTGTTCATTTTCAATTACTAATGTTACCATTATTCTCAGATCAGTCTGGTGAAACACTAAGCAAGTATGCAGATTACATTGAATCAAAGCAGAATCATCCATCACCTTAATTTAGATCACTGCCAATGAATTTCCGTCCTTTAGAACAGTTTATACCATTCTTGGTTCGATAATCGGTACTGGTGGTTACCAAGTCATGGATTATAAAGCATTCATAATTCACACGGCCTCCATTCTGAAATGGTATGACTGATGACCTTGTAGCTTGGACGCAAGACGCGTCCCATACGAAGGGATGGTTTTACCAAATTGCGGCAATATAAAACATGACACTGAGGTGCTGTTTGCTAGTGCTACCTCTGTACCAAATTTCTTTCATTCGGTTTCGTCGTGCTTGAGTTGATAGGAGGGAGGGAGGGGGGGGGGGGGGGGAGGAAGAGACAGAATACACCACTCATACACACACACACACACACAGAGAGACTGGTCTGACAACTTCTGGCCCGTATAGATCTCATAAGTCTACTTTCTTTCTTTTTGCAAAATATAGAAAGTAGACTAAAAATCCCTCTCGGCACACAGGAAAGAGGCAAATTGCGTATGTGGTCAGGAGAACTCCTAAACATACGCAGTTCTCCTGGTAAGCACGCAATTTGCCTAACAGTGGTGGCCAAACGGCAGGATATCTTACAGGGGAGTCTTCACTCTCGATTACGGTCGGCGGCAAACTTCTATGAAGAAGGTATCCAAAAACTTGTGTCACGCTATGACAAATGCCTGAAAAAGTTCGGCAATTATGTGGAAAAGTAGTTTAAGAGGTGTAGAATGTTGTGCAATAAATACATTTTCTGTATCTGTACTCAATTTAATTTTATTACCAAACGGAACTTACTTTCTGGACGTGCCACGTATATTCCAAACTTTTGTTGAGCCGTTTATATAAATTATATATAAACTTTTGAATTGATGGTGATTTTGGGGTTTGGGGGTTTGGGGCCTAGGGGATGTGAACACGAAGATATGTTGAAATCTAGGTTACCTAACAGGTGTTCCGCGACCTCTCAGTGATGACTGATGTATCTGGAATAATGGTTGCATACATAATTTTCTTACCTAGATCAACCCTAACTGCTTGTTTCCATCCTCATGGTCGGGTTGGTAAGACGTTATCTTGAATATCCATTGTTAAGATACCGACATCAGCTCAAGGTGAATGTCACAAATATTGATATGATTATTGTGACATTTTAACATGTTAGACCATATTTTGGTACATCAATAAATGCAAAACAAAAATACTGGAATGCAGCCGAAATAAATCAGAAACCTCTATGTACATCAAACTGGCAGGTGAAAAGCTAAAGGAAGTAGGAGACTTCTGTTACTTAGGAAGCAAAATAACCAGTGATGGACGAAGCAAATTGAATATAAAAAGTAGGTTGGCGCAGGCAAGGAAAGCATTTCTACAGAAAAGGAATCTGTTGACATCGAATATAGATTTAGGTATTAGGAAATCATTTTTTAAAGCCTTTGCCTGCAGCATGGCGCTTATGGAAGTGAAACTTGGACTATTGGTGCAGCAAAAAAGAGGAGAATTGAAGCGTTTGATTTTATTTATTTATTTATTTATTTATTTATTTATTTATTTATTTATCGTATGGCTTTTAGTGCCGGGAGTGTCCGAGGACATGTTCGGCTCGCCTGAGTCTGTAGCTGCTTCCAGCGGACACCCTAAAGGGTGAGCTACCAGTTCCGTTCAATTTCAAGTAGTTCCAACTTTCGCCACCAGACAGCAATGATACCTAGGGGCGAACGTTGGAACTTTGATAGAGCGTTCTGACGAAATCTAACCTAACAAATTTTGCTTTACACAAGTTTAGTCTGTGAAAGGATCTTTTACATGCCATAAATCTATGACATGGGACCGCCGGGTTTACTTCCCCTCCGAAGGAAGGCATACTGAAGGATTTTAACACTCTTAAAAATCCGACGACTTCGGCCGGGTTTGAACCCGCTATCTTGGGCACAGCAGTACAGCATGCTACCGACTACGCCACTGAAGCGTTTGAAATGTGGTGTTACAGGAGAATGATGAATATCAGATGGGTAGATAGGGTAACAAATGAAGAGGTATTAAGACGAGTGGGAGAGGAGAGATGTTTCTGGTGACTGCTAATGAAGAGAAGAGATAGGTTGGTAGGACACTTATTAAGACACCCAGGAATAGCAAGCTTATTTATTGAAGGAAGGGTCGAGGACAAGAACTGTGGGGGTAGACCAAGGTTAGAATATGTTAAACAGATTGCCTCGGATAAAGGGTGTGGTAGCTATGTAGAGGTGAAACGATTAGCTCAGGACAGGGAGGGATGGACAGCTGCATCATACCAGTCAAAGGACTGAAGGCTCAAACAACAGAAACATGAACCATCAGGAAATCCTTTCACAATGCCCACATTTCATTCATTTTGGGTGGTTGCATGTTTTCTCTTTTGCCCTAATCAAAGCCCCCTCCCATGTGTGTCACAATATGCGGCCTGTATATTTACATAATTTATCCAGGCATTTGTCATAAATATGACGTCAACAATAAGACCCCAGGGTATGCGCACCACACCAAAGAGAGTTCCTAGTATCCACATAATGATACCAACATAATCCACTCTCAGAGAAGTGAGCGGGAAGACCCGGAACTATCGGAGGTAGAATTAAGTCAGACATATTGTTTCCCTAGAAGAGTTGGTTACTTCAAAATTAATTGCAATTTTCAATCATAAATATTCAGTAATATGATTAAGTTGATTTTACGTCTCTTTTAATTAGGGCGGCTTCGGTGGCGTGGTCGGTAGCATGCTGAGCTTCTATGCCCTAGATCGCGGGTTCAAACCCGACCGAAATCTTCGGATTGTTTCAGAGTGTGAAAAATCCCTCAGTATGCCTTCCTTCGGAGAGGAAGTAAAGCCGGCGGTCCCATGTATTAGATATATGGCATGTAAAAGAACCTTCCACTAACTAAACTTGTGTAAGGCAAAATTTGTAGGTTAGGGTTGATTAATGCTCTTAGGTCCCAACGTTCCTCACTGGGCGTTGATTATGATGACATCTAGTAATAGCCAAGTTCACAGCTAGGTGTCGTGGACGGTAGCATTTGGTAGCGGAAATAGGAACTACTTGAAATTATTGTCTGCAGTCCTTACTTGAATTAAAAACAGATAACACACTCTAATACAGACATCACAATTAACACCGGTTATCAGACAGATTCTACACACATCCAAAGTCCACGGGGCTACATGACCGCGTTGTCGCAGCCCCTAAACTGAGGAACCAACCAACTCTTTTAACTACTGTGTCTTTTAGAGATACCGGGTTCTGGAATTTTGCCCCGAAGGGGATCTTTATTATTATTATTATTATTATTATTATTATTATTATTATTATTATTATTATTTTAACCAAATATACTTGTTAATTGTCACTTTAACTCAGAGAGTCATATCACGACGTACAGAATAATGGGAAATACAATAAATACATTGAATACATAAATTTACAATATGGCGTTATATAAATAAACCAAATGTTCATACGGCATTTAATAGCTTCCTAATTTTTTTCAAAAATTTAATAATGCTTTTGCAGTAGTTGTCTTCATTCAAAAAATCACTGGGCAACTTTTCTGATGGAGATTGCACAAGGTTCTTTCTTGATCATACAGAGTATAATGTGGGCAACAGTGTTCTTCATTTATGACAGTTGTCCATGGGAGACATCTTGGAGCTACATGAATATGGCATGTTCCTTATGTACAATACAGAAAAAAAACTTTTTATTTTCCTATCGAGCCCTTACTGTCTGTAAGAGACTGATAAGTTTTTTAGTAAGTTAAAAAAACCAAGAACATGAAACTCACAGCATGGATTCAGAACGGAAAAATCTACAGACGGCAATATATGGATGTACTGTAGTAGTAGTATACCTAGTTAATACCCACAGGCTCTCCTAGGCTTAAACAAGATTTATAGCTTAGGAAGCCATCTCCTGTACTTGTATGCTTAAATCACAGGCACTTCTGTTCTGAATCTCATCCGACGCTTTCCTATTCCACATTGCTCTGATGATATTAAAAATATTTTGCTAATTGACCTGCGTTCCCCCATTCCCTTATTAGTAATTTTATTAAAGTGTGATACTCATTTACATTTTCTATTCTGTTTAGATCTGATTTGCCTACAAACTTTGCTCTTATCGTTTTAATCTCTTTGCATTCCCTGATCAGATGTGCTGCACCCATAACCTTCCCACAAAACCGGCAAAGGTCCTCTTTTCCTACTTCCCTCAACGCTTTGTTCTTATACACCCCCATTAACCACCAAATTATCCCTCTCATTTCTCTTTTCATTAGATATTGAGGCTTCATGCTCATAAAGTTCCTAATTTCGCAGAATTCTGTTAAGGTTCTCCTGTTGGTGCACTCTTCTCTTAGCACCTGCAACTCTACGTCATTAACCCTTCTGCACACATTTTTACACACCCTACCTTCCTCTCCTCGTAAGTCCCTATGTCATAGATAACCCATTCCTAATCTTTCCAGTACACTTCTTACCCCGTCCACCCAGTAGCCCTCTTGCTGATGCATTTCCCCCCCCCCCCTCCACCTACTTTCAAACGAATCCAGGACTTTATGACCCTTTTTATGATATGTTGTCGAATGCTTACATCCTCACACAACATTCTCGCTCCACAATTCACCGTGCAACTAGGTAGACCCATAATTATCTTGGCAAACCTACTTACAATACTGTCCAGGGTTGCCGTTTCTTCCTCTAAACCCCATACTTCCACTCCATAAAGTGCTCTTGAAATGATGAGTGCGTTAAACACATTCTTATACACTTTGTAGTCAAGATTCGGTAACTTACGTTCTAACACTTTAACACTCGCCAATGCCGCTAGCCTTTTCGATTTTGCCCTTTTAATTTGTTCGGTCCATTTTCCATTACTCGCCATTATCGTCCCTAGATACTCAAGTTTTTTTCACTGTCTCTAACTTTGACCCATACATGACCCACTTTTCATTCTTAGCCAGTTTAACTCCCTTTTTGCACACCATGACTTTGGTCTTACGTGGGTTAATTTTTAAGTTCCAGTCCTCTCAGTATTTTACAATCTCGTCAATACTATGTTGCATATTATGGAGTGTTAGAGCGAGCAGAAGGATATCATCAGCAAAAGCTAGGCCCGGGATATCATAATTGTCCAAGCAAGGGTTGGACCGTTGCTCAAAGCCCTTTGAATCGAAAATATCATTGATAAATAGCAACAAAAAAAAAAAAACAACAAAAAAAAAACCACCGGGGATAATTTTCATCCCTGTTTTAATCCTATATTAGACTTTATCTCTCCTACAATTACATCCTCTTTAGTTTTAATTGCACATTTCACTTCGGAATACAAATTCTCAATTGCTCTTATCATTTTATGTGACACCCCGATTTTTCCCAGTTTAGCCATGACAGCTCCCCTGCTCACTGAATCAAACGCCTTCTCCAAATCAATAGCTGTGATATACAGCTTACCTCTTTTCCTTCTCATGTACTTGTCCATCACCGTTTTCACCACCATTATATTGTCACTGGTCCTCATCCCTTTTCTGAACCCTGTCTGTAGCCTCGAGAACACTGAACAATCTTCTTCCCACGCTATTAAACGCTTGGATATGACCCCGGTGTACATTTTGCTCAAATTGTCAAGCAAAGTTATGCCTCTATAGTTGCTTGGGTCTAGCTTGTCACCACGCTTCTTATATATTGGACAAATTATCCCCTCCTGCCACGCCCTCGGAAATCTACCTCCTACAAAAATCGTGTTAAAGATTTTTACCAAGCTTTCCATCATGAACCCATTCTTACTCAACTCTTGCCAAAATTCCTTTGTTATCCCCAAAATAGCACCCGACTTTCCTTCTTTACTTTTTGCCATTACTTCCTTAACTTCATCTATTAATATGACTTGGTCCAGCAAAGGCAGAACGACCTCCAGCCCCCTCGGGACGCCAAACCCATCTCTCTTTCTCCAATTATCTTCAGCATTCAACAGATTTTCATAATATGTAATCCATACTTCATCACTAATAGAGTTCCCACCATCACTTCTGCGCCCCCTACAGTAAGAATTTATCCTGCTCCACACTTTCCTACAGTCGTTAGCTTTAGAATCCTTGTTAAGTGCTGTTGCTTCCTTACCCTGCCACTCAATTTTCGTTTTGTTGAGCAGTTCCCTATATTCTTTCCTTAGTAGGCAAAATTCTACTCTCATCGTATCATCCCCTCCTCTCTTGTATAATTTCAGTGCCCTCATAACTTCGGTTTTCTTCCTTCTACAAGATTCATCGTACCATACTTTAATTCTCCCTACCTTTCTCCTAGCCTTCACGCATATTTTCCGCCCGGCCATCATAATTGCATTCTCAATGAGACGTATTACCCCTTCAATTTGATCATTACTGATCATTAAACTTATCCCTACCTTTATCAGCTCAAAATTTTCTCCCTGGAAGTAGTTCTGGAACTCTCTGCAGTTTTCCTTCCTCCATCTGAATCTATTTACCTTCCTCTCTTTAGCTTTAATTTGTGGATTCCCTTTTGATTTTATCACCGCTTCCTGCATGTTGACGACAATTGGTAGGTGGTGTGATTCCCCCCATTCTTCAACAGTGAACCTCTTAATTAGGGCTAGTGCTCCTCTGGAACATATTGCTAAGTCTATTACACTACCTCCATTCTCTGTTATATATGTTAAGTTACCTCCTTCATCCCCCACACAGACACCATTTAGTATATATAACTCTTCTGCACCACATAGTTCCAATATCTTTTCTCCGTTCTTGTTGCACTCCCTGTCTTTGCTGTGTCTATCCCCACATAAGGCCTCGGCAACCCCCTTGCTGTAAAGATGCTTTCTGTCTGCAATCCTCGCATTGAAGTCCCCTAAAAGCACAATCTCTGTCTCTTCATATATATTTTGAATTCTGTTTATTTCAATTGCTAATTCATCGAAGAAGCTTTCTCTTGCATACGGGGAATTCTCGGGGGGCTTGTAGACAAAACCAAAACATACCATTCCCTTCCCCTGCCCCCTAATATCTGTTTTCACCCACACTACTTCTTCCAGTTCTGAACTAATAAATTCTGATAATTCGCTCACCTGTTCTTTAATAAAAACAACAATCCCCCCCCCCCGGTAACCTACCGGTCCTAGCTTTCCTAATCTTAGGTTTTGTATATATATTGAAGCCATCTATTTTAACCTCGCAACCTGCAGGGAGCCAACTTTCAACATATCCTACAATCTGCATCTCTTCTATTAGGGTCAAAACTACATCGTTCCCTCTCTTATTTAAAAAACCCTCTATATTTACGCTTGCAATATTCCAGTTTAGTTATTTTTTACCCCTACCCTCTTCGCTGGCGGTGGCTTTGCTTCTAGTAACTCTAGCTTTCTCTACCTCAAGTATACTACCAGCTGGAGAAGAAATTACCTCATTCTCCACATGGGACTGCTCTACCAAAGTTATCTTGCCCCAAAGTTCCTTTAAACTAGTAACTCGTTGTTTGACAGTCTCACCTTTCTGCAAACCACGCACTTCTCCGGTGCTCTTGGAGCTGACGTTATTTGTTCCCGCTCGCGCCACTTCCGTATTGGACTTTGAGGTCGATGCTCTCTGTTGAGTCACCATCGCACTTCCCTCTGAACCAACAGCTGCTTCCACCTGAATGCTAGGTCTAATTGTCTCCTGTTGCTGTTGCTTCTCCATATCCTGGAGTTGTGCCACGGTCCAAACCCGCTCCTAGTTGTTGCTGCTAACCGCCAGTCTATTGCCTTTTACATAAGCCTTAAGACCCGAGTTCCTTGCCTTCCTTAAATGAAACTGCAAGGTCTGCTGCTCGATTACCTCTTCTTTGCTCATTTCTCTTCTTACCCATATCCTCTTCCCTTTCAGGTTCCTTGTGTTCGCCAGAATTCTGTGAGCCATGAGTGAAGAAACTAACGACACTTTTACGGGCCTCGTGCCCTTTCCCTGCCCTATCCTGGTCACATTGTCAATCTCTGAAACCCCGATGTTTATCCGCATGCCTTCACAAATCACACGGAGCACCTTGGATGTCAGATCCTCGGTGCTTTCATTGGCATCTTCCTTTATTCCGTAAATGAAGACGTTTCTCTTTCTCTCATCCAGCTTGGTCTTCCTTAATTCTTTTACCTCCACTTCTAATATCTTCACTTTTTCTCTTAGGTCTTTTACCTCTCTACTATTCTCGGCCAGCCTTCCTGTCACTATTCGAATCTCTTCTCTTATACATGTCTTCATCTCCCTGAATTCCTTACATTGTTCTCGAAGAATGTCCCGGATCTGGTCATTTTGTGACACTTGAAGGGGATCTTTAATGTTCCAGTAAATCTACTGACACGGCTCCCTCACATTTAAGCACCCTCAAATGACAACTGACAGCGCTAGGATTCAATCCTGCAACCTTGGTATCAGCAGGTGAGAACGTTATCGCTGCACCACGCAGCTAGTCATTTAAATATTCTCAAAGTGTATGTTTATAATTTTTCTGGAGTGATTCCCCTTTGTCCTGTCTTCTCAGCACTGCTAATTTTCCATTTATTTAAAGAGTAATGTGTTGACGTTTCACTCCTGATATGTCAAAAACACACAATGTAAAGTAAACAAATTATTGTACAGTACTGTAGCGAACACAGAACAACAATGTGGTAAAACCAACGAACAGTAAGCACTAAAAACTTCACAGTGCAGTATGTGTTGTACAAAACTCGGACGACAGAAACGATACGAGAGATGACGGAGCACTAAGACGGACAAGCGATAACAACGTACCTGCAAACAACAATGGCGTGACGGGTAGTGAGTCACCGTCACGAGTCGGAGCAAGTTCGGCTCAAGCACAGTCGGATCAACCGGAGCTACGGACTAGCCGAGGGCGGACGAGAGGGGTTCTACTCTATATATATACAGGGTGATTCTTATTAACGTTTTAAACTCTCTGTAGCGACGTAGAGGGCATTGAGACGAGTAATTTGATATAGGACACTTAGGGTCGCAAGTGTCCAGAAATACAGTACCTTAAAAATGAACCACAACTGTTAAACTTATGACGTCATCAGGTGACGGGTCAACTCGTGCGGTCAGGCCTGTGCACTCAAACGCACACCAAAGCATCCAAAGCAAACGTTGAATGTCATATCACTCTGGCTCCGTGTCAGCGTGTGCGACTCTGGCGCGTGGGGTTCGATGTTCAATTCCGTGCCCTATCCATCATCGTATTTTTAGCCTATTTTCAATTTTGAAAAAATAGGCTTATGAGATCACCTTTTGTCCGTGTGTGTGTGCGTGTGTGTGTGATTCGTGTGTGTGCCCCCCCCCCCTAATAAAATCTAAACGGCTGGAGCGACTTCAATGAAACTCGGAAAGTTCATAGCACTATTCCCGGCGACCTCGACCGTGCCCTTCAAATTTTGTTACGACTCACCAATCCAACATGGCGGCTGTGCGAAATATTTCACCAGCATTCAATATCTCCGAAACTATTACCGATATTACCCTGAAATTTTCTATGGTGATAGAGGGAACTACTATAAGTTTACTTATGTGACTTTTGAAAAACTGGTAACTACAAAACCAACATGGCGGTCAAGCGAATTTGCGACTTTTAAATAGACGTTTCTCGCGATTTGAACAACCAAACGCAATGAAACTTGGTACAGTATATGTTTATATACATTGTAATGCACCGACATCTAACTTCGTTCAATTGTTTACATAATCACAAGATGGCGGATGTGCGAAATATTTCACCGGCATTCTATATCTCTGAAACTATTAGCGGTAAAACCCTGTAATTTTGTACGGAGATAAAGGGCACTACTGAAAGTCCATCTATAAGACTTTCAAAAACCGGTTAACTACAAAACGAACATGGCGGCCAAGCGAATTTGAAAATTTTAAATAGACCTTTCTCGCGATTTAATGTTCCAAGCGCCCTAAAACCTGGCACAGGAAATATTTATACACATTGTAATCCACTGGTATCTAATTTAGTTCAATTGTTTACATAACCTCAAGATGGCGGCAGTGCGAATTTTAAAATTAAGATTTTATTTATTGTGATGTAGTCATGCGATCGAAGTGAAAGTTTGAATAATGAACCTACGCAATAATTTTCCTTTAATGGTACATGACTCTATGGCCTATACATTTAACAATCCAACATGGCGACCATCCGAAATATTTAGACGATACTGAATATCTACGAATCTATTTTAGCAATCAAACTGCATTTTTTAATGTTCATAGGGGCTATGAACTTAAGTTCACCTATAGGACTTTAAATAACCTGGTGATCACAAATCCAACATGGCGGTGACGCGAATTATAAATATTCACATGGACGTTTCTCGAAATGTAACCATCCGCGTGCAGTGAAACTTGGTACAGTAAATCCTTATACGAATGTTAATCCACTGGCATCTAATTTATTTCAATTGTTTCCATAACCTCAAGATGGCAGCTGTGAAATTTTTAAAATCTCCTTGTTTTTTTCTTGTGTCCTAATTATGCGATTGAAGTTTGAATACTACACGTTCACAATAATCTCCATGTAACAGTACATAACTCTAGGACCTACATATATAAAATCCGACATGGCGACCATCCGAAATATTTAGTCGGTTCTCAATATCTACGAATCTATTACAGCAATCTAACTGAAATTGTGTATGTTGATAGTGGCAATTAACATAAGTAGGATATATGAAAATAGGCTGTATAGTTCTTCACGGAACTACTTGTTCTCTCTCTCTTCTCCATTCAAGTGGAAGCAACGCTTTTATTTTTGCGCATGTATCACCGAACTTTCTTGCTGTTAGACATTACAACCCACAAACGGATGAGGGTCACGTGAGAATGCAGAACGCGTTGGGGAAATCGTTGTTGGTACAGCCGCCTTGCAGCAAGTGCGTTCGAATTTGCAGCACCAAAACAAAGGTGCATGTCTGCAAGCTCATGGAATGTAAAGCGGTTCATTTGACGTACTGTATTGAACTGTGTGGTTGAGAACTCTCAAACCGTTGTTATCTAGTACAGCAGTTCTTGTCGAATGACTAATTTTTCCCCATCCTATGGAATCCAGTGTAAAATTCCCGAATGCTTCCGATCACATTTGTAATACAAAGCGTTCTTAATGTCAACTAACAATCTGCTTCCACCTGAAAGAAGAAGAGAGAGAGAACAAAAAACGATGATGGATAGGCCCCGGATTCGAACCTCGAACCCCACGCGCCCAAGTCGCACACGCAGACACGGAGCCAGAGTGATATGATATTCAACGTTTGCTTTGGATGGTTTAGTGTGCGTAAGAGTGCACGGACGTGACCGCTCGAGCAGAGCCGTCACCTGATGACGTCATATGTTTAACAGTTCTGATCCACTTGTAAGGTATTTCCGGACACTTGCGACCCTAAGTGTCCTTTATCAAATTACTCGTCTCAATGCTATCTACGTCGCTATAGAGAGTTTTAAACGTTAATAAGAATCACCCTGTATATATTTGATGATCCGAACAGATACGATCCCAAATTAATTCATAGAACCAGTATATTTTATAAGTTTGCCAACGGTTACGGCTCAAATACACCCGCTCCCCTCTCACACCGTAATGGTGCATGCCCATAGCACTAATTCAGCATTATTATACTGTATGTCTACCGCTTATTATCCCTGTTTCGACGTGGTCGGGGATAATATGCAATGCATTTCTATGAGACAGATTGTTGTTACTGCCGGATGACAGTCCTTACGTGAACCTCATGAGAAGGATTAATGAAAGAAGAATGTACCGATTTTGTAAATCAGTACATATACATCTTTATCTTCGAGACGCAGTAAGAACTCCCGGTGTGACCGGACTGACTATCATGGGAGCGTAAACCAAGCCTCTTCTGGGAATTCCTTTTGCCCTTGTTCCCGCACCTGACTATGTTCTGTTGGTGAAGTGGGTTCGCCAAGCCCTTTCCTGCCAGGAATTCTACCCTTTGTGTGTCCTGCCACTTAAAGTATTATCACTAATGGAAACTTGGCGAGGGAGATATATCAAGCTTTGTATCTGTGAACATTGGAGATGTGAACACTCCCTGTCAGCTACATTTGGCCAAACCCTTGTTCTAAGAAAATATGTCGCAAGAACCTTGTGAAACATCTCAACTCCTGGGAAGATTCTACGCACTAACTGTGTGGGGTGATATTCGAGGTACCAATTGTAAACCTTGGACTCTGGCTTTGTTTTGGCACGTTTGCACCACTAGTCACGTTGGTATGACTGGAGTAGTGTGGTGGGGGTGCATTGGGCTCGAGGGTTGCGGCCTGTGACTGGAGAGACAGTGTGTGAAGGACCTTGTTGACAACTAGGCTCACAAGCAATTGCCTCCGGGGAAACTCATAGTGCAGTTTCCTCAGAGGGCTGGAAGACACCAGGTGGTACAATCTTAACTTAATACAAGGGGCAACTGAAAGAAACTTTTCTTTAATGAATACAAACTTTGACTGCAAAATATTTTGGTAATGTGATTTTAAGGCCATGTGTCGGTGGACCATAATTTGACCTAGATACAGACTGACATTTTTATTTTAGTATATTAGTATGTAATATTTTGGAAGGGCTTGTATAATTTGGTCATACTGTTATATGTAGTTTACTGCAGGGTGGGTTGTTCATTGTCCTATTTCCTCTTAGCTGGGTGGGAACCTCGTGTATTTAACTTTGGTCAGATAGGCTCCAAAGGACAGTCAGTGCTGGACTCTGAAGCTTGTCGGAAGTTTTCGTTCGCTAAGGAACGCGTCTGTTGCTTTATGCAATTTGTTTGTGAAATGGCACCGGGCCTGAATTTCATGTTGTTATATTTCCTTCATCCTTGCGGATAATACTACTCTTCTTCTTCTTCTTCTTCTTAGCGTTATCCCGTAGGAACGGGGTCCGCTTTTCGGATCAATGCACGCCATTTCTTGCGATCTAATGCTTCGCGTGATTTCAAGTTTCTTGATCGTAAATCGGCGTTAATGGTGTCGAGCCACCGCAATTTCGGTCTCCCACGCTGTCTCTGGCCGTCGACCGTTAGATGGTAGGCCGAGCCGATGACTGAACTTTGTGGTGCACGGACAACGTGCCCATACCAACGGAGTCTCCATTCCTGCATTTTCTCATTGATTGGAGCCACGCCAGCTGTATGTCGAATCGTTGTGTTGGGGATATGGTCTAGCAGAGATATGTCTAATGATCTTCGCAGCATCCGCATTTCCATGACATGAAGTGAGTGCTCAGCACTTCTAGGTGCTGGCCAACACTCTGTACCATATAATGCAACTGGTCTCACCATTGTGCGGTATATCTTTGATTTTAAGCGGATAGGCATCTTCTTATCACAAAGAACACCGGTGACATCTCTGAATCGCATCCAAGTCGCATTGATTCGTGCTCGCACATCTTCATTCACAGAGCTGTCGCCATTCAATCGTGAGCCTAGGTATCGGAATGTATTTACCTTGGTAAGAGGAGCTCCATTAATACCTATAGTTCCAGGGGATGGAATCGTTTCGAGGTATTCAGTCTTGTGGATGTTCAAACGAAGACCAAATCCTTGCAGACGATCATGCCATGTCTGCACTTGGGTTTCAAGATCCATCCTGGAGTCTGCCGCAATCATCACATCATCAGCGTATAGCAATGTCCATGGGACACACTTCTGCAGGTCTCGCGTTATGGAATTCATGACGATAACAAAGAGCAGGGGAGACAGAGCTGAGCCTTGATGAACCCCAACTGTCACAGGGAAGCTGTCAGTCAGTCCTGCAGGGCATCGCACGTGGCTTTTGGTGTTGTTGTACAGCATTTTTATCCAGTTTATATACATTTCTGGAACTTGATGATCTCGGAGAGCGTACCAAATCATCTGGTGTGGTACTCGATCAAATGCCTTCTCGAGGTCAAGGAAAGCAAGATGTAGTGGCCTCCTTTTCTCTCGGAATTTCTCCATCAGCTGGCGCACAGCAAAGATTGCGTCTATCGTGCCACATCCCTTGACAAACCCACATTGATTTGCTGAGAGCTGTACGATGTTCCTCAGCCTATTGTCTAGGATACGTTCGAATATTTTCATAGTGTGGGAGAGAAGTCTAATTGGACGGTAATTGGTACATTCAGCTGGGTCACCCTTACCCTTAAAGATAGGTACTGTGATACTAGTTGACCAATCTGTAGGTATTTGACCACAGAGAATAATTGAATTGAAGAACTCTGTCAGCCAGGTGGTCGCGTTGTCACTAAGTTCCTCAATTTTCCAGATGTCTGCAGGAAGGTCATCTAGCCCTGGGGCCTTTCCATTTTTCATGCTACGAATGGCAACTTTGACTTCATCTTCAGTGATACAAGGTACTGGTCCAGCTGTAACATTGTTGTCTGGTATTTGTGGGTGAGGGAATTCAGTGTTGAATACTTCACTAAAATACTCTCGCCAACGGTGCAGAATCATCTTGCTATCGTGAAGTCGTCGACCATTCTTATCCTTCACACACATATAGTGTTCTATATCCTGACCTGCTCTACACCGTGCTCGGGCTAGTCGGTAGATAATTTTGTCTCCGTCTTTAGTTGTCAGTTGATCATATAAATGTTTGTAGTGATCTACTTTAGCCTCAGAAACTGCTATTTTTGCCTCCTTCTTGGTAGCTTTGTATTTCAGAAGATTCTCCTCAGTCGGTGATGTTCGCAACTGTTTAAAAGCTGCTTTTTTTTCATGCACCATTTCCTGTACCTTGTCTGTCCACAACCACGTCTGTTTGTCAATTCTACGTGTGCCGGGCTGTGTTACACCAAGCTCAGATTGAGCTATACTAGTTACGCAGTTGTTGAATGATGCCCAAGTATAATCCGTATTTACAGAATCAACTGGAGGGAACACAATCTTCTCACTGAATGCCACTTTATGGTCTTGTAGCTTCCACCATTTGATTTTGGCATGACCTTTCACATAGGGTTTTCTTATGTAACCTTTCATTCTAAGATCGGTAACTAGCAGTTTATGTTGAGGGGCTAAACATTCAGATGGTATGACCTTAGTGTCTATGACAATTGGGAAATCTCTCCTACGAAGTAGTACATAGTCAATCTGAGTATTGTGCCCTCCGCTAGTGTAGGTGATCAAGTGTGATTTGCGTTTCTTAAAGAAGGTGTTAGTGATAATTAGATCATTTGCTTCGGCAAATTCAAGGATCCTGTTCCCGTCTTCATTTCTGAGATCATAGCCAAAATTTCCATGGCATTCATACCCCTCGCTGGTACTGCCAACATGTCCATTAAGATCTCCACAAAGTAGAAATAGGTCTTCTTCATTGCACGTTGTAACGGCATCTTGAAGTTCGTTCCAGAATGTGTCTTTAGCTGTCTCATCACAGCCTGTCTGTGGGGCATACGCTGAAAATATATGTATACGGCGAGTTGGGGTGTCGATAACTGCTGACATGAGACGATCGGAGTAGCGATGTACAGCTGATACTTGGTTGCGAAGTTTTTCATTCACTACAATAGCGACTCCCTGGCTATTAGTCGTACCATGATAGATCAACTTATACCCTTCTCCAATATCTCTAGATTTCTGCCCTTTCCACCGTGTCTCTTGTAGACACGCCAGATCTACGCAACGAGATTTTAGGATTGCTGCCAATTCGCGACTGCGACCTGTCAATGTCCCAATGTTCCAGGAAGCAATACGCAATGGTTTATTTTGGACTCGCTTCTTTAACCAATTTCGTCCTTGAATTGGTAGCCCTTGCTCTCTTCTCACGTTGGCCGGGCGAGACCATCGCGCGTCGCTTTCGGGGGACGCCCTAGCATTTTCCGATAATTCAACTTGTGCCATTGATCCATGAGTTGCGACGGTGATAAACCGACCGGCCTGTCGCCCGGGCCTGTCATCGGGCATTTTAACGCTACTGCCAGCATATAATTCGGCCGCCCCTAACATGGGGTACAGACGCCGTTTGTAGCCGCCCGCTCCGGATCAGACGCTACAGCTGATATCTGCCCTCAAGTGAGGACGATACCTTGTACTCAATCCCGAGCACTGGGCTGCCCCTTCCGCCATCTACACTGTACCAGAGAATATCCCCTCCACTGTAGCTGCCGTTGAGGTCTTCACCGTAACCCTGGCAAGGGACCCTTACATGGTACTACCAGCCGGGTCAGCTGGCCCAAGGTTTTTTCTAAGAGGTATTACTCCTCTATCACTCCCCCTTTGTCCTGACTTGTGACAGGCAGAGCCTGGCTGCCCAAAATAATGGGTCCAGGTTGGTGGGGTTGCGGATAATACTACTCACTGTTCAGTAATTCAATTAATCGTATGATGGGGAAATGAAATTTTGCCAACTGGGCAATGACTGATTTTATTTTATTTACAGTATTGTCTGAAACTTGATTCTGTATTACCTTTTAAATATTAGGTTAAGCGGTTAAGGGTTTTAATTGTAATTTAATTGTATCATTTCTAGATTTTTATTATACTTTGATATTTGGATGTTGTTTTTATTTAATGCTGGCAGTCAGTAGAAGGATTATTCCGGTTTCCTTCACCTTGTGTGGCAAGATTATAATTGTCGGGCTTTCTGTGTACGTCCAGCTTTCCATTCAACAAGCTGGTCTTGAATTAGCTTCGCCCCGCCTGATCTCTTATTCTACATTAAATCAGGATGCTCTTGAATATCACGAAAATAGGAACATTCACTCCTAGGTTTTTTGCTGTGAACTCAGCTGGCCTACCGAGTCACTTAAATTACGGCAGTTTCTGTGTGTTCTAAATTCTATTTTTGATATGCTAATTTTCATTATTATTATTATTATTATTATTACCTTGATCTATTTAAAGGGTAAGGGGGAGATAGATCTGGTACAAAGAAGATGATGATAATGATGACAATTGTTGTTTTAAGGGGCCTAAAATCTAGGTTATCGACCCCTAATGGTTTGGGTGATAGTGAAAGATGAGATGAGAATGTAAACTATAACTAATACTAACTACAGACTTACATACTAGAAGAAGAAATGTTAAACAAATAAAGGATAAGGCAAATAAAGGACAGGAAGAAAAGAAATGCCCTCAACCCTCGAAGAATGAGGATTGAGGGACTTGGAAGGAAGGAGAACCAGGAAAGGCAGATAGGAAAGGGAAAGTGGAGAGGGCCCACCCCAAGGTCAGTGGAAAAAGGAATAAAAAACGGACCTATCTCAGGAATCCATCGGGATCGCCAATTCCCGAACTCACCAGCCGTGAGACCTTGAGGCTGTAGCACTATCCAGGGTGCACCATAAGTGGTGGGGCTACACACACCCTTCCTCCTTGAGGACCTTGAGCAGAAGGCAGGAGACAACACGAAAAGAAAAAGAAGGCTGACCCCGCGCAGAAGGAGGGTATCAGGCAAGATGAGACAAGGGCCAATTAAGCTGGGAAAGGAAGACCCCCTAGGCTTTGGATACCCTAATACGGTCGGGGTCGGAAGAGAACAAGATTTGATCAAGAGAGGTCGACAGGAAAGAAGACGGAGAGGAGCCCGGCTTAAGTAAGTGGAAGCAATGCCGGACTCAGCTGGGGTCCCATAGTCGCCAACCCAAGGACGCTGGGCAAGGAGTGGAGGGATGCTGCTGCGGCGTATTTTCTGGTACCATCCCCGCATTCGCTTGGAACTAAAAATAAGAAACCGCGGAAAATCATTTAAAAACGGTCGGATATGGGGTTCCAACCAATCGCAAACCGACTGTAGAGATAGCTTAGCCCCTTCACCTTTTGCTACGTTGTTTATAAGGACTGTAATTCTTCTTCTTCTTCTGCTTATTATTATTAATATTCAAATGCTAATAAAGTGTGCAGATTTCCTTTTGTTGCGGCTCACACGTGAGGAAGGTGGAGTTATGTCAGAGCCACAATGAGGTTTGAACTATGACATCAGAACTTGTATCACATATTTGCAAGATATTTGCATTGAAGTAACATAAAATGCCTTCTATATGTAAATAAGCCTCGGAGTGGGAAAGGAACAGGCATGAAATTGTCGTGCAACATCTCTTCCTCATGTGACTCTCGTGGAATTGAAGACAGACTGAGATGGAGTTCTCCAGTCACCTTTGAATGCTACCAATTGTTATTGTTTGAGTCTTCAGTCTTTTAACTGGTTTGATGCAGCTCTCCATGCCTCCCTGTCTTGAGCTAATCATTTCATCTCTACATAGCTTCCACACCCTATATCCGAGGCAATGTGTTTAACATATTCTAACCTTGGTCTACCCCTACAGTTCTTGTCCTCGACCCTTCCTCCCATAACTAAGCTTGTTATTCCTGGGTGTCTTAGTATGTGTCCTACCAACCTATCTCTTTTCTTCATTAGCAGTCGCCAAAGCATCTCTCATCTCCCACTCGTCTTAATACCTCTTCATTTGTAACCCTATTTACCCATCTGTTCTTCATCATACTCCTGTAACATCACATTTCAAACGATTCAATTCTCCTCTTTTCTGCTGCACCAATAGTCCAACATTCACTTCCATAGAGCGCCACGCTCGAGACAAAGGCTTTCAAAAACTACTTCCTAATACCTAAATCTATATTCGATGTCAACAGATTCCTTTTCTGCAGAAATGCTTCCAATTAGTAGAGCAATATTCGGATAGCTGAACGTGGCCTAATTAAATAAACTGCCTGGGGTGTCTCTTGAGATCCCTTCATACGAAATGGACCTATAGTACCTACATCTTCAAAAGCCTTCCTCGTGGTGTAGTGACTAGCATTCTCATTTTATCATTAACAGTTTAATTTTCTAAAGCAATTAAAGCTGCACACTAGTTGCGGATAAATCCACTACAGGCGCAATAGTAAACATCCGAGTTGCGCAGACACGGTTACAAAGTACAATATTTGTAGCTGGGATTTTCTTTCTACTGCCTTTCAAATTAAATATAATAATATAACGTGTTATGCCCTTAGGCAGGTCTTAACATAGCAGCTAGCCATCCATTCCTATCTTTGGCCGTTCTCTTTATTTGGTGATAATTTCCTGCTCTCTTGACACTGTCCACCAGCTGGTACCTTCTCCGTCCTCATCCCCTCTTTCCGTTTACTGATCATTCGAGAGCATCCCTCAGCAAACACTCTCTTCGCAGCGAGCAGGGGGATGACAGATCATAGGGAGCGCGTGGGTTTCGATAAAGCTCCGCTATAGATGTTCTGCCAACCAATGAAGAATTAATTTCAGTACTATGTTTCCGTAGTTGGCACTCACCTAACGCTCACATCAAACAGGCTGGCGGAAGCGGGAATAGTCTGTTTTGATTGATTTTCCTCGTGGTGGTGTTGATTGTTTTGATTTGTTCGGTATTTTTATTATTTATTTGAATTGAATTGAGAGTCAATCATGCCACTCCAAGGGAGGAAAAATTGCCAAGCACCGGGATGTAAGAATTATAATGATAGTAAGAACAATACGGCAATTTTCATCTTCCTGGTGTTGACCATGTGTAAAACTAGTGGACAATATGGACTACTCTCGAATACAAATATATAGAGAATAAATGTGTGCATTTCATCTCTTGTTTGTTTTCTTACCCATTCTCCTTTGCATTGCAATAAAATTTGTGGTTAGGGCTACGGGGAGGGGTTGGTGGCAGCCGGCATGCTAGGCAAAAAGTGAGGTTATGGCAATATAGTGTGCATTTGGACAGTTTTCTTTATATTCATCGAATATCCCAACAATTCTGTAGAGTAGGAGAGCAATGTTTAATTAGCCTAAAGGTGAATTAAGCTCTAGATCGGCATAATTCTGTCCTTCGTGACAAATCTATTGCCAACATTGATATATATCAAAGAGTACTATTTTCCTATCTGGTCGTACATTTCTACGCCTAGCGAAAGGCGCAGTTATGTTTGTGTTATTTTCATCAATAATCAATAACTCATCGCAGAACATACTGTTCAATTACGTGTAATAAAGGCTACATTCATATGGCTTTTTTACTTTTTATGTTGCCAGACTTGGTATAGCGGTACATCTCGGAAATTCTATAACCAAAAGTGACGAATCTCTTATTGTTACATGATCCTTGGCAGCCAGTGCCCAAGCCAGTTCCTCTTCCTTGTATGGATGGTATGTAACAGCCTCCAAGTCGCTCCAATACCTCCTCATTCCGAACTATTTCCACCCAGTAAATCCTTTCCATCATCTTCCATAACCACATTTCAAACGCTTCTAGTCTTTTTTCATCATCCTTCCTTAGCGTCCAGGTCTCGGCTCCGTATAGCGCCACACTCCAAACAAAGCATTTTGCCAGCCTCTTCTTTAACCTCAAGTCCAAGCGTCCACACAATAGTCTTTCCGTTCTGTTGAAGGCTTCTTTAGTAACGGCAATGCGAGTTCTTTCTTACCTCTTGACTGTTTATTATATCATCCGTTAGTATGCTTCCTAGATATTTAAAAACTGACACTAGTTTAATATCTTCCTGGCGTATAATTGCACAAATAATATATACAGTAGAGTCTCGCCTAATGTAGATCGAAGGGTGGCCGAGTTCACGAAAATGCCGGGTTATCGGGAAATATGTTAAAAAGACGAAATAAGCTGTTTGTTTTGGTGTAAAAGTAATGCAATGCAGTACATTTATTTGTTTTTAACAGAAACACAAGTTTTAAAATGCTTAAGCCACTACAATTACAGTGCTTGAATAAGTACAAAACAATTCCCATAGGCAAATAGTTTTTTCACGTAATGAAAATTACCATTTACTTTTTCGCAAAAAAGTAAGTAATGTTCTTTTGCTTTTCGCTTTGAAACCTGTTTCTTGAAGCCTCGACACGAAGACGGCGAAAAAACAGAATTGCGGAGAATGCGCAATCAAATAAATGCAACGCTCTGCGTGACAACCGGTTGTTTACTTCTTACTGCCAACAAATTGTGCATTTACAGTGCTGTACAGTACCTGTATTTATCAGGTCGTCGTTACTTTTCTTATTATGTACTGGAGGTCAACTTGTTTCGCGTCGTATTTAACTGTCGATAATTCATTTGATGGAGAAGACGAAAGAAAACATAATAACGCTCTGTGCAGCAACTCAAAAACAAACTAAAATCATGATTTTTAGCCTATTTTCAATTTTGAAAAAAAAAAAAAAAATAGGCTTATGAGATCACCTTTTGTCCGTGTGTGTGTGCGTGTGTGTGAGTGTGTGTGTGTGAGGTGTGTGTGTGTGTGTGTCCTAATAAATTCTAAACGGCTGGAGCGATTTCAATGAAACTTGGTAAGATCATAGCACCATTCTGGCCGACCCCGACCGTGCCCTTCAAATGTTATTGTGTCGCACCAATCCAACATGGCGGCTGTGCGAAATATTTCACCAGCATTCATCATCTCCGAAACTATTACCGATATCACACTGAAATTTTGTACGGTGATAAAGGGAACTACTGGAAGTTCACATATGAGACTTTCAAAAACCTGGTAACTACAAAACCAACATGGCGGCCAAGCGAAGTTGAGACATTTAAATAGACTTTTCTCGCGATTTAACCATCCAAACGTAATGCCACATGGTACAGCAAATGTTTATACACATTGTAATACACTGGGGTCTAATTTAGTTCAATTGTTTAGATAACCTCAAAATGGCGGCTGTGCGAAATATTTCACTGGCATTCAATATCTCAGAAACTATTTATGATATAACCCTGAAATTTTGTACGGTGATAAAAGGGACTGCTATAAGTTTATCTATGTACTTTTCAAAAACCTGTAAAGTACAAAACGAACATGGCGGCCAAGCGAACTTGAAATACTTTAATATACTTTTCTCGTGATTTAACCGTCTGAGAGCAGTGAAATGTGGTACGGTAAATGATTATTCATATTGTAATGCACTGGCATCTAATTTAGTTCAATTGTTTACATAACCACAAGAAGGCAGCTCTCCGAAATTTTAAAATCTCGTTTTTACTTCTTGTCTCCTTATCAGGCGATTGAAGTCTGAATACCACACGTACACAATAATCTTCATGTAATAGTACATAAATAAAAATCCAACCTGGCGACCATCTGAAATATTTAGACGTTCTCAATATCTACGAATCTATCACAACAATCAAACAGAAATTTTGTATATTGCTAGAGGCAATTAACATGAGTAGGATATATGAAAATAGGCTGTATAGTTCTTCACGGAACTACTTGTTTTTCTCCTGTTAGGGTGGCCGAGAAATCCGGAGTGCCGAGTTTGCGAGACTCTACTGTATTCGAAAACAAAAGGAACACTGTTAATGGAATAAAATATTAAAATTGAAAATATGAAAATCCACAGCCTGCTTCCAGTCTCCGACCGGGTCAGGAATGGAATGAATGAAGCCCCCCATCTAGCGGCGAGGATATGAACTGTGCCGGCTGCCGAGGCCTGACGCACTCCTCTGGGGCAATGATTAAATGAATGACAGATGAAATGAAATGATAGTGGAGAGTGTTGCTGGAATGACATTCTGACAGGGAAAACTGGAGTAACCGGAGAAAAACCTGCCTGTCTCCGTTTTGTCCAGCACAGATCTCACATGGAGTGGCCGGGATTTGAACCACGGACCCAGCGGTGAGAGGCTGGCGTGCTGCCGCCTAAGCCACGGAGGCTCATAAAAGTCACAATTACAAATTGCGGTAAAACCCAAGTGTATAGGTCCAGCTTATCTCCTGACTGGGAAGACGAGTGGGTTCGAATTTCATATTCGGATCTCCTGGAAATGGTTTTCCATGGTTTATTTCTTTCAACTCCAGGCAAAACCGGAACTGTACTTTCTATAATTGGTTACTGCTGTCCCCTTCCAACTTCTAGTCCAGTTTCATTCATCACTATTCTCCGCACCTCTAATGAGCTAGGCATCAGGAAGGGCATCTGACCGTCAAACCCATTTACGACATAAAACTTACGTCTCATCCCCGAGCCCGTAGAAATGGGAATATTTAAGGGGTAGAAATAGTGGTGAAAATTCACATAATACCAACTGCTGCTAATAAAAAATATTACAAAGTGAACCCAGGTCGTGCTCTAGACTCAAGTAGGTGTTATCTAGAGAGTTTACCTGGAAATTTCGGTTCTATTTTGTCACCCCTTTGAATCTCATAACAGAAACATTATCGTGATTATTTCAGATTTGAATATTCCGAGATACGGACAGGTGAGCATGTTCTTTCTCAAATATAAATTGCGCACTTAATTTTGTTGTCTTGTTGTGTTTCAGATATGAGCGACGCGCAAGGAATGCTGCAGAAAGAAAACAACGCCCGATATGATCGTATGACACACCTCAGTGTGGGATAGCAAGTGGTTGAGCTGAGGGACTTCCGCTGGGCCACACCCTACCTTGAACTTCAACCCCGGCTCTCAGCCTCCTCGCCGTGAAAGTTTTACAATGCCTAGTCGACTTTACGCAAGTCTGCGTGTCCTCGTTTCATTTGGGGCCCTTTCATCACTGTCCAAGCCCAAGGCCACAACGTTACCGCCATAAAGGAAAAAGCCGAGGGAGGGATTACAAGACCGATGACCTAGTAGATTAGTCCTTGCTGAACACACAGGTACATTTTCAGGTCAATTTATTAAACCTTGAGAACTGGCGTGAAAAATATAACACGAGGGCTGGAACTGGGTAATAATAATAATAATAATAATAATAATAATCCGCCTCGAGGAGGACGTAGAGCTGACTTCGGCCGGACGGGTCCACAGGTGGCGGATAGTGGATCGCCCTCTAGTTATGGAGGGTAGCTGCGACATAAGCAGGGCAACCTGACGAATACGCAGTCCCGGACCAACAGCAGCATTGCTAACAGGATGTGGTGGGTCTGTGGATGGCACCATAGTCTCTATAAAATGCCACATATATCCAAAGACAGCAATGTGACAAGGCGAATCAGTGCCGCCATAAGCACTAGCCAACAGCGTCTGTACTCCATGTTAGGGGCGGCTGTGAAAGGCGTCTGTACCCCATGTTAGGGGCGGCCTAAATGAAATCCTGACAGTAGGTATAAAACGCAACCCATTGATAATGGAGAAAATGTCAAAGAATAATGAGCCTCGGAAAAGGACGCTACCCGAGGTGCGTCGGGGCACGTCTGGAGCTGGTGCTGAACGTGACAGCAGGCGAACCCCCAGTGACATGATGCTGAACAGGCAGGCACATGTCGGGTCATCCGAACATTCTACAGCCGACAACGCAGATAGGAGAACCCAACAGCCGTCATCTCCCCCTGTCGAAAGTGTTTCAAACATTCAACTGACCATTAAGGCAGGCAAACTGAGGCAGCGCTTAAAATGGACTGATGAGATGAACAAATTCATAATGCGCTCCTACTTTATTGTTACAAACTTAGAGAGAGACCTCACAACATATAGGAAAGATTTGCACAAGTTGTTTGTGGAGAATTTTCCTGACTACTCTTTCATTACAGAACAAAGAATTGCAGACCAAATACGTGTAATAGTGAGGAACAATAGACTTCCTGCAATAATGATTCAAAGTCTTAAAGAGGAAGCAGCAAAAATTCTAGCTTCAGAATCCAACAATGAAAGCAGACCCACATTATTGATTCAAGCTGTTCAGGAAGTAACCTGAAATGACACAGGGGAAGAGGGAATTATTGAACCAACTATCCCTACTAATATCTCGAGTTCTGATGAAACAAGTTCTATTGAACATGTTTTTAAAGAGGCAATGACAGAATTTATGGGCCTTAAAGTAGACTATCGACCAAAGCTGCCCAAACTCCTAGAAACAGCAAAGAGTAAATCTCTTGTCAGTATGACAAATAACATCCTAAAACGGTGTGTGGAAACATCCGATAATCTAGAAGAAACAGACTCTCTTGTATATTGCGCAGCAGTAACTGTGATAAGGCTGAACAACCAGAAACTAATACCTTTGTCTGGAAGCTCTCGTGGAAAAGGTGCAGATGCAGAATACATTCCACCCTGGCAGCGTCGATTAGAAAATGACATCAAGGAACTGAGGAAAGCCATAGGCCAACTAACAGCATATTTAAACAATAAAACTACCCAAAGCCAATCGAAAGCTGAGAAATATATTCAGAAAAATCAACAGCCATATAAAGGAATATGATCACACAGAAAAGATCAAGGAATACATTGACAACAAAAAGCTAAAAATGTGCGCAAAAGCAGCGAGACTCAGGAGGTACAAGGAATCACGAGCAAGGAAAACACAAAACAAACTTTTCTCCAACAATGAAGGTCAGTTCTACACAATGATCAAACGAAGCAAACAATCCATGACAAAAGCAGAACCTCCTAGCACGCAAGAAACGGAAGATTTTTGGAGAAGTGTATGGGCTGCGAAGTCACCGCACAATGAAAATGCAAATTGGATCAACGAAGAACGAAACAGCAATAATGTATATGAAGAAATTGATTTTGATACCATTGAAGAACGGCATGTGTATGATGCTATAAGGAGAACTCATAATTGGAAAGCGCCGGGCACAGATAAAATTCACAATTATTGTTACAAACATTTCACGTGCGTGCACCAGAAGATAGCCCGGCAATTTACTTACCTCATCCATCATCCTGAGGAATGTCCTGATTTCCTTACTGCTGGAATTACATATCTAATCTCAAAAGAAAGTGGAAATTCTAAAGACCCATCAAACTACAGACCTATCACCTGTCTCCAAACACTTTACAAACTATTTACGTCCATAATTGCGGACGAACTATACAAGTTTCTCGACAAACATAACATTTTGGCTGAGGAACAGAAAGGATGCAAGAAGCTGTCGCAAGGATGCAAAGAACAGATAGTTATTGATTCAGTGATAACACAACAGGCAATACATAATCAAAGGAATCTATATACGGCATACATAGATTACCAGAAAGCATTTGATTCAGTCCCGCATTCATGGCTGAAAGAAAACCTCCATGTGTATAAGATTAACCCTGCTGTAATTCACTTCCTGGAGGTCACGATGGATAATTGGAAAACAGTACTGTATACTAAGACAGACAATGAATGTGTCACATCTGACACAATAAAAATTGAGCGTGGTATCTATCAAGGAGACTCGCTAAGCCCATTATGGTTTTGCTTAGCCATCAATCCTCTCTCTAAAATTCTAAAATCCACCGGTTTAGGATTTGACATCAAATACTACAACGGGAAATACAGAATATCCCATCTCCTTTATATGGATGACCTCAAAGTATATGCACACAGTGAGACTCAAATGAGTGCCATGCTAAATATAATAGATTCATATTCATCCGATGTCCGAATGACGTTGGGAGTGAAGAAATACAAGCGCCTGACAATTGAAAGAGGTAAATATGCAACTTCTGAACCACATGAGCTACGCAAAGGATCTCTAATTGAAGGAATGACTGAAATAGAAACCTACAAATATCTGGGATTTGCTCAAAATACAACTTTGGATCATAAAAGTATCAAAGATGAACTCATTGGAAAATATACCACAAGACTACATCAAGTGCTGCAAACCAATCTATGTGCAAAGAACAAAATTAAAGCTATCAACACATACGCTATACCAACCCTAGTATATTCATTTGGGATTCTGAAATGGCCAGCAACAGAAATGGAAAGCCTGCAGAGAAAAACAAGGACCCTTCTCACTACTTACCGTTTACATCATCCAAACGCCTGTAAAGAAAGGGTCACTCTTCCACGAGAGATGGGGGTTCGAGGAGTACTGGACTTACAAATTTTGCTCCAGAACCAAATTAAAACCCTTAGAAGATATTTCTATCAAAGAAAGGAAAACAGCATTCTCCATAAAGCCATTGTACTTGCTTATAAACACACTGTATTGAACCTTCGTACATCCTCTGATGATCATATAAGCCAGCCACTACACTTACATGAAAAAGAAAAGGCATGGGGAGAAAAGACTCTCCATGGAAAATACTACAGCAACCTATCCCAACAGAGTATTGATAAAAACGCATCGTGTATGTGGTTACAAAGTGGTCGACTGTTTGGAGAAACAGAGGGATTCGCAATTGCCATCCAAGATCAAGTCATTGTTACAAAAAATTACAAGAAATACATCATCAAAGGTACCAGTGTAATTTCAGACAAATGCAGGCGATGCGCCATTCATCTCGAGACCATTGACCATGTCACTGCAGGTTGCCCAATACTAGCATCAGTTGAATATACAAAGCGGCACAATCAGGTTGCAGGCATCATTCATCAAGCACTCGCACAGAAATATAAATTAACTGCGGAGTATATCCCTTACTACAAGTATCATCCACCATCCCTCCTCGAAAATGAATTGTATAAAATATACTGGGACACTGGTATTGTGACAGATAAAACAATAGATCACAATCGACCAGACATCATAGTACTGTAGTAAATAAGGTTGATGGCACTACATTTATAATAGACATAGCAGTCCCCAACGACACCAACATCGAACATAAACACAATGAAAAAATCACCAAGTATAGACAGCTTGCAGAGGAAATCAAGAGGATATGGAAGATGAACTGCGTCCGGATAGTGCCTGTAATCTTGTCAGTCAACGGCCTCATACCTCACACACTCCACAAGAGTCTGAAGGAATTGGATCTTCCGCCGACCATCTACAGGAGTATGCAGCATTCGGTCTTATTGTCCACATGCAATATTGTGCGATCCTTCCTTGCTAGTGAATGAGTGATAATTAACTCTTATATTTTGTATATACATGATATGTATGTATTATAGTTTGTATTATAGTTTTTATGTATTGTTGTAAAGCTCTTGGTTTAACCCGTGCTTTAGAGTAACCCATGTTTGTAATGGTGAATTGAATAAATAATAATAATAATAATAATAATAATAATAATAATAATAATAATATTTTGACTGATCAATTGGTATCACACAACAGGCCCGATCTGGTGGTTGTAAACGAGAAAATCAAGCAAACTACATTGATTGATGTTGCGATTCCTAACAACAAGAATCTCCAGTCAAAACACATTGAAAAGATCAGCAAATACAGCGAGTTGGTCGACCCTATCAAAAGACAATGGCATGTAGAGCGAGTGAAGACCATACCTATCATTGTCTCGAGTACGGGCGTGCTCCCAAGTACCTTGCTCCAAGGCCTTAAAGAACTGGATCTGGATACTCGGCTGTACAAACTAATGCAGAAGGCAGTAGTTCTATCGACAACCAGAATCGTTCGGAAGTTCATGGGTAGCGAAATTCTAGCTTAGAAGTTGCTGTTTCCGTAACTATACTTTTGTTCACTGAAGCCCGTATAGTTACGTTGTAATATACCAGAAATGTGTTATATGTACTGTATAAACCGAAAATAATAACAATAATAATAATAATAATAATAATAATAATAATAACGCATCGTGTATGTGGTTACAAAGTGGTCGACTGTTTGGAGAAACCACTGATCTCTATACATGGATGGCTGGTAGCTAAGGCAGCAGTAAGCCGAATAGACGATGACAGGTATAGCAAGATGGCAGCGAGCGCATGGTGCAATATCGCGAATCCGGCTCTGTGATTGGTTACTGGTAGTTTGATGTTATACATGAATTTATACTGGCAGTAAATATTTTGTGTTTCTTGTAGTTGTACAATGGGCTGAATTTGGTTAATTAACGCGTAAAATCTTAGGTTTAAGTACCGGTTTGATGACCCATCATCCCAGGCAAGCCGGTAATACCTTTACTTCTCAGGCAGATAGGTCATTGTGAAGTCAAGTATACATATGTGGAGGTGCTGAAGCAGTCGTGATCGGGCTAGTCTATTGCGTTTTTAAATTTGATCCCATTTCAGGGTTTTTCGGTTCTGGGTGCGAATAGTTCGCTTAATAGTTGTAAAACGGTGGGGAGAATATATTTTGAGTAGGTTTTTAGTTGTGTTAAGTTTTATGTGGAGCTGAGGAGTGAAATTGGTTTGGCTTAAAGTGCATTTTTGGCTTTGATCTACTTCCCGTTATTAAGTTTATTGTGCTGCTAGCGTGATTAAAATCTGTAGTATTTGATGTACAGTGCTGAGATTACTTGGGGGAAGTGTTGGTGAGAAGGAGAGAAGTGAGGGGATGGGTTTATGGAGTTGTTGCTGTTGTTGCCAAGCATTACCAAGCACCGATTACGATATGTCGAATCTAGGCCTGTATAGTAAGCTACGTTTATAGGTACATCATTTTAAGAATGCATAATTTCGTGGCATAGTCTATATATACAATTGTATACACAATTTACAAGAATGTTTCCAGAAATTGTTTTTCACTCGTTACTCTGTTACTGATCGCTAATTGCGTGTACTCAGCACCTAAGTTGATATTTGTCAGCCGTTATTAAACATTCATTTTTATTGCTATTCCGGAGATTTACTGACCCCGATTGACGTGTCAGTGATTCCAATGCCCTTATGCTATGAGTGAACATACCTCTATATTTTTATTTGTTCCAAAGCACCATTAATTACGATTTAAAATTGACTAGATTATCATTGCTTCCCCATAAGGAGGGCTCGTGAATGGGTAGGCCAACATGGCGGACAGCGCGCTCAACCTGGCGTACTTTCTCGTGCAGCGGAGAGCTGCCATCAGCGATCCATGTATAGAGAGAGATCAGTGGGAGAAACAGAGGGATTCGCAAGTGCCATCCAAGATCAAGTCATTGCTACAAAAAATTATAAGAAATACATCATCAAAGATACCAGTGTAATTTCAGACAAATTCAGGCGATGCGCCATTCATCTCGAGACCATTGACCATGTCACTGCAGGTTGCCCAATACCAGCATCTGTTGAATATACAAAACGGCACAATCAGGTTGCAGGCATCATTCATCAAGCACTCGCACAGAATTATAAATTAACTGAGGAGTATATCCCTTACTTCAAATATAATCCAGCATCCCTCCTCGAAAATGAATTGTGTAAAATATATTGGGACACTGGTATTGTGACAGACAAAACAATAGATCACAATCAACCAGACATCATAGTAGTAAATAAGGTTGATGGCACTACATTTATAATAGACATAGCAGTCCCCAACGACACCAACATCGAACGGAAACACAATGAAAAAATCTCCAAGTATAGACAGCTTGCAGAGGAAATCAAGAGGATATGGAAGATGAACTGCGTCCGGATAGTGCCTGAAATCTTGTCAGTCAACGGCATCATACCTCACACACTCCACAAGAGTCTGAAGGAATTGGGTATTCCGCCGACCATCTACAAGAGTATGCAGCATTCGGTCCTATTGTCCACATGCAATATTGTGCGATCCTTCCTTGCTAGTGAATGAGTGATAATTAACTCTTATATTTTGTATATACATGATATGTATGTATTATAGTTTGTATTATAGTTTTTATGTATTGTTGTAAAGCTCTTGGTTTAACCCGTGCTTTAGAGTAACCCATGTTTGTAATGGTATTATTTATCGTATGGCTTTTAGTGCCGGGAGTGACCGAGGACATGTTTGGCTCTGTAGCTGCTTCCAGCGGACACCCTAAAGGGAGAGCTACAAGTTCCGTTCAATTTCAAGTAGTTCCAACTTTCGCCACCAGATATCAATGATACCTAGTAGTGAACGTTGGAACTTTGATAGAGCGTTCTGACGCAATCTAACCTAACAATTTTTAGCCTACTTTTCACATTTTGCAAAAATGAGGAAAAAGTAGACTTATGAGATCGAGCAAATGTGTGTCTGTCTGTCTGTCTGTCTGTCTGTCCTTCTGTCTGTCTGTCTGGCTGTGTGTGTGTCCCCCCCTATCAACTCCTAAACGGTTGCAGCAATCGAAACAAAATTTGGTAGGAGTAAAGATCTATACCTGAATATCTCACGGCCATATTTGAAAATGATGTCAGTGCTACCAACTGCTAAAAAATCGCAATTGAAATTTGAGCTCCATGTTGGATATCCTGGAAAGTATGAATGGGAGCTATTTCAAAATTGGCACACGTACAGATCATAATCTTTCAGTTTATTTTCCAGGTGGCTAAACATGGCAGTGTTGCCAAAATGATTATAAGCCTCCTGATAGGTCCAATTTTAAAATGCATATAACTTCTATACTATCAATTGGAATTCAACCAAATTTCGTATGTTGTATGTGTACATAACCAGATATGACTGAGCGTATTCTTCAGACCTACCAGGGCTGCCAACTGTTAATAAATGCTCCTAATTTATTTCATCCAAATACCAATATATCAGAAAGTATGCAAGCCGACAGCTTTAAACTATGCACACGTATAGTCCCTGACATTCTATATTAATTTGGAGTAACTTATATACGTCAGTGCTACCAACATGATTCTAAGCCTGCTGACAGGTCCAACTTTAAATACATGTAACTTCCATACTATCATTTGGATTTCAACCAAATTTCGTATGTGCTATGTGTACCATAACAGATATGACTATGCGTATTCTAAGGAGCAACCAGTGCTGCCAACTGTTAATATGTGCTGTCCCTATTTTTGTTACCCTAATATCAATATATCAGAAAGTATGCAAGCCAATAGCTCTAACCTTTGCACACGTATAGTACCTGGCATTCTAGACGAATTTGGAGTAACTAATATACGTCAGTGCTGCCAACATGATTCTAAGCCTGCTGATAGGTCCAATTTTAAAATGCATGTAACTTCTATACTAACTAATGGATTTCATTCAAAATTGGCACAACAATAGATCATATTATTTCAGATTATTTCTGACCAATACATGCATGACATTGTTGCCAACATGATTTTATGCGCGCTGTTAGATCCAATGTTTAACTGCATGTAACGTTCATGCTATTCATTGGACTTCAACCAAATTTTGTATTTTGTACCTTAAGAGACGGAACTAAGAATATATTCAATCATCAGGGCTGCCAACTGTAGTGCTCTATTAGGATACATTATGCCAGGTATACAGTATTTCGAACTAATTGGAAATTTCGATATTAGCAACTTAATTTCGTCATTATTCTAGATAGGTTCATATTCTGTAGAATAATCATTGGCATGAAAAGTAGGCTGTATAGTTCTTCACGGAACTTCTTGTTGCTTTTCACAAGTTTAGTCTGTGAAAGGATCTTTTACAAGCCATAAATCTATGACATGGGACCGCCGGCTTTACTTCCCCTCCGAAGGAAGGCATACTGAAGGATTTTAACGCTCTTAAAAATCCGACGATTTCGGCCGGGTTTGAACCCGCTATCTTGGGCACAGCAGTTCAGCATGCTACCGACTACGCCACCGAAGCCGCTTTTGTAATGGTCAATTGAATAAATAATAATAATAATAATAATAATAATAATAATAATAATAATAATAATACTAATATCGTATGGCCTCGGGTACCGGGTGTAAGCTTTGTCAATTGACGCCCAGAGGGCAGCTTGCATTTCGAATTTTATCGCTCCTGAAGTGGTATGAAAGTCAAGGAGGTTAGATATCTAAGCTCCTTGACACTACAGCGCTTTCTAGTAGAGAATGGAGGAACTTTGTGATGGCGGAAAATCCCGAGATTAATTTTGCTATTATGAACACGGCCTACTGAATTCAAATGGGCTCTTTAACATGCCAACATCGTATAACATGCGTATCGTGATTTTTGTCGCATTTCAAAAATTACTTTCCACCTGCATGCTTGGGGGGTTGGCAGTCCGACACGATAACCACTCACCCACCGTGGCAGGCGGCGGCGGTTCAGTTTGACCCATAGTGTGTCACTCCCTTTTTGTAGTAGTTGTACGGATGTTAATGAAGTAATTTTACACCTGGGGTCTTCCTATGAAATATTCCCAATATAAAATGAAGTTTATTTATATTTTTTAGCCTACTTTTCGCATTTTGCAAAAATGAGGAAAAAGTAGTCTTATGAGATCGGGCAAATGTGTGTCTGTCTGTCTGTCTGTCTGTCCTTCTGTCTGTCTGGCTGTGTGTGTGTGTCCCCCCCCCCCTATCAACTCCTAAACGGCTGGAGCAATCAAAACAAAATTTGGTAGGAGTAAAGGTCTATAACCGAATATCTCACGGCCATATTTGAAAATGATGTCAGTGCTACCAACTGCTAAAAAATCGCAATTGAAATTTGAGCTCCATGTTGGATATCTTGGAAGGTATGAATGGGAGCTATTTCAAAATTGGCATACGTATAGATAATAATATTGCAGTTTAATTTCCAGGAGGCCATACATCGCTGTGTTGCCAAAATGATTATAAGAGTGCTGATTGGTCCAATATTTAAATGCACATAACTTCTACACTATCAATTGGAATTCAACCAAATTTCGTATGTTGTATGCATACATAATCAGATATGACTGAGCGTATTCTTAAGACCCACCAGGGCTGCCAACTGTTAATAAATGCTCCTAATTTATTTTATCCAAATACCAATATATCAGAAAGTATGCAAGCCAATAGCTCTAAACTTTGCACACGTATAGTACCTGGCATTCTAGATGCATTTGGACTAACTAATATACGTCAGTGCTGCCAACATGATTCTAAGCCTGCTGATAGGTCCAATTTTAAAATGCATGTATCTTCTATACTAACTAATGGATTTCATTCAAAATTGGCACAACAATAGATCATATTATTTCAGATTATTTCTGACCAATACATGCATGACATTGTTGCCAACATGATTTTACGCACGCTGTTAGATCCAATGTTTAACTGCATGTAACGTCCATGCTGTTCATTGGACTTCAACCAAATTTTGTATTCTGTACCTTAAGAGATGGAACTAAGAATATATTCAGTCATCAAGGCTGCCAACTGTAGTGCTCTATTAGGCTACATTATACCAGGTATATTTTGAACTAATTAGATATTTCGATATTTCCAACTTAATTTCGTCATTATTCTAGATAGGTTCATATACTGTAGAATAATCATTGGCATGAAAAGTAGGCTCTTTAGTTCGTCACGGAACTTCTTGTTAAATTTAACATGCAGAGAAATGACAATTCTCGTTACAGTATAATATTGGCCTTGATAATGGCAGTAAAGCAGTCATTTCGATTTTTTTTGAAGAAAGGAGCTGATGACCAAGGTGTCCCTAGAACCTAAACATGGATCAACAAGAACGTGAGCTATGTGATTATGCTGCACCAAAATAGTTGGATTTTCTCCCTTATTTCTTTTACAGATTATCCCGACTAACGTAAGCCAAAAATTATCAAGCGAGGACCTGGCACCATTGGTAAATCTGACCCGACCGTAAATAAATAATATGGAAACTAGGGCGCCCGTACTGCTCCGCCGCATTCTTTTCAGTATTGGAATTAAAAAATTACGACATTATGTAATAGTTTATAATCTTTATTTCACAATACTTGCTTCCAGACAATGTTCGCTGTGCGTCGACCCTTAGTTTTAATTTCTACTTCCACATCTTTAAATGATTTTCCTCGGGATGAGGTAACATAGTAGATTCCATGGCCTAAAACAGGATCAGGCAAGTAGATTCCAACTGCGCTTTGTTGATTGTAATACAAAGCGCTAGTGTAATAGGAAATTTCCGTCATTAGAACCAAAGTTATGATTGCTACAAAGAGAAAATATGTTGACAAAATGAGATGTAATATCGAATATTCACTCATAACTTTCCTCAGAACCATCCGATGTGAATGGTTAAGAGCTCTAATGACAGCGCTTGATTCACTGAGTGTTCTTAGATAAAAACGACCTTCGTACCTCAATTAGAACCAGAGATATGAATGCTTCAAAGTTGGAAAAAGTTGGAAAACGTTGAAAAAATCAAATAATTTGAGGAAGGCGTAATTTAAGTGATTTGTAATATTTGATGACAAATCTGAGCATGAATACCTTTCATTAAAAAAAAAGGATGAAGAAAATCGGCCGGATAGTATGGCCGGACGGACTCGGATAAGATTCCATCAATATTTTTAGCCTATTTTCAATTTTGAAAAAATAGGCTTATGAGATCACCTTTTGCCCGTGTGTGTGTGTGTGTGTGTGTGTGTGTGTGTGTGTGTGTGTGTGTGTGTGTGTGTGTGTGTGAGGTGTGTGTGTGTTCCCCCCTAATAAAATCTAAACAGCTGGAGCGATTTCAGTGAAACTCGGTAAGTTCATAGCACTATTCCCGGCGACCTCGACCGTGCCCTTCAAATTTTGTTACATCTCACCAATCCAACATGGCGGCTGTGTGAAATATTTCACTATCATTCAATATCTCCGAAACTATTACCGATATCGCCCTGAAATTTGTACGGTGATAAAGGGCACAGCTAGAAGTTCACCTATGAGACTTTCAAAAATCTGGTGACTACAAAACCAACATGGCGGCCAAGCAAAGTTGAGACTTTTAAATAGACTTTTCTCGCGATTTAACTATCCAAACGTAATGAAACTTGGTACAGCAAATGTTTATACACATTGTAATGCACTGGAGTCTAATTTAGTTCAATTGTTTACATAACCTCAAAATGGCGGCTGTGCGAAATATTTCTCTGACATTCTATACCTCCGAAATTATTACAGATATCACCCTGCAATTGTGTACGGTGATAAAGGGTACTGATACAAGTTTACCTATGTATAATTCATAAACCTGTAAAGTACAAAACGAACATGGCGACCAAGCGAATTTGAAATATTTTAATAGACTTTTCTCGTGAGTTAACTCTCTGAGCGCAGTGAAATGTGGTACAGTAAATGATTTTGCAGATTGTAATGTACTGCCATCTAATTTAATTCAATTGTTTACATAACCTCAAGATGGCGGCTGTGCGAAATTTTTAAATTAAGTTTTTATTTCTTGTGTCGTAATCATGCGATCGAAGTGAAAGTTTGAATAATGAACCTAGGCAATAATTGTCCTTGAATGGTACATAACTCTATGGCCTATACATATAACACTCCTAAATGGCGAGCTTCCGAAATATTTAGACGGTTCTCAATATCTATGAATATTTTACAGCAACCAAACTGAAATTTGTATGTTCATAGAGACTATGAACATATGTTCACCTATAGGACTTTCAGTAACCTGGTGAGCAGCAATCCAACATGGCGGCGACGCGAAGTATAAATATTTAAATGGACGTTTCTCGCGAATTAACTATCCGAGTGCCGTGAAACGTTGCACGTTAAATGCTTACACAAATGTTGATCCACTGGCATCTAATTTATTTCAATTGTTTGCATAATCACAAGATGGCTGCTGTGCGTAATTTTAAAATCTCGTTTTTAGCCTACTTTCGATTTTTGCAAAAAATGAAAGTAGACTTATGAGATCAACACAGGGCGAAAAAAGTGTGTCTGTCTGTGTGTGTGTGTGTATGTGTGTGTGTGAGTATATGTGTGTGTGTGTGTGTGTGTGTGTGTCTGTGTGTGTGTGAGTGTGTGTACTCTGAATGTCTGTCCCCCCCTATCAATTCGAACACGGTGAATGCAAATTGAACGAAATTTGGTACAAAGGTAGCACTAGCAAAGGACACCTCAGTGTCATGTTTTATATCGCCGCCATCTTGACGGAAACGTAATGGCGGCCACACAAATGTTCAAAGCTTAAATCAAATTACGACTAACCTAATCATCCGATCTCTACCAAATTTTGCAACAACATACCTTTATGGGGGGAGCATCCTTTGACCAAACCAATAGGTCATCAGCGTAATAGTTTGCGGATGGTGGCCATCTTTGTGTGAAAATCGGTTCCCCCTATTAATTCGAACACGGTGCAACCGAATGGAACGAAATTTGGTACAGAGGTAGTACTAACAAAAGGCACCTCAGTGTCATGTTTTATATCGCCGTCATCTTGACGGAAACGTAATGGCGGCCACACAAATGTTCAAAGCTTAAATCAAATTACGATTAACCTAATCATCCGATTTCTACCAAATTTTGCAACAACATACCTTAATGGAGGGAGCATCCTTTGACCAATCAAGTAGGTCATTAGCCTAATAGTTTGCGGATGGCGGTCATCTTTGTGTGAAAATCAATTCCCCCTATTAATTCAAACACGGTGAAACCGAATGGAACGAAATTTGGTACAGAGGTAGCACTAACAAAGGATATCTCAGTGTCATGTTTTATTTCGCCGCCATATTGACAGAAACGTAATGGCGGCCACACAAATGTTCAAAGCTTAAGTTAAATTACGACTAACATAACCATCCGATCTCTACCAAACTTTGCAACAACATACCTTTATGGAGGGAGCATCCTTTGACCAATCAAATAGGTTATTAGCCTAATAGTTTGTGGATGGCGGCCATCTTTATGTCAAAATTGATTCCCCCTATTATTCCGAACACGGTGGAACCGAATGGAACGAAATTTGGTACAGAGGTAGCACTAGCAAAGGGCACTTCAGTGTCATGTTTTATATCGCCGCCATCTTGACTGAAACGTAATGGCGGCCACACGAATGTTCAAAGCTTAAATCAAATTACGATTAACCTAATCATCCGATCTTTACCAAATTTTGCAACTACATACCTTTATGGAGGTAGCATCCTTTGACCAATCTAATAGGTCATTAGCCTAATAGTTTGCGGATGGCGGCCATCTTTGTGTCAGAATCGATTCCCCCTATTAATTCAAACACGGTGAAACCGAATGGAACGAAATTTGGTACAGAGATAGCACTAGCAAAGGGCATCTCAGTGTCATGATTAATATCGCCGCCATCTTGACGGAAACGTAATGGCGGCCACACAAATGTTCAAAGCTTAAATCAAATTACGACTAACATAACCATCCGATTTCTAGCAAACTTTGCAACAACATACCTTTATGGAGGGAGCATCCTTTGACCAATCTAATAGGTCATTAGGCTAATTGTTTGCGGATGGCGGCCATCTTTATGTCTAAATTGATTCCCCCTATTAATTCGAACACGGCGGAACCGAATGAACGAAATTTGGTACAGAGGTAGCACTAGCAAAGGGCACCTCAGTGTCATGTTTTTATATCACCGCTATCTTGACGGAAACGTAATCGCGGCCACCCAAATGTTAAAAGCTAAAATGTAATTACGACCAACCTAAGAATCTAGTCTCTACCAAATTTTGCAACACCATATCTTTATGTGGGAAACATATTCTGACCAAACTGCAAGAACATCAGCCCAATAGTTTGCAGATGGTGGCCAAGTATGTGTGCAAATCGATTCCCCCTATCAATTCAAACACAGTGAAACCGAATTGAACGAAATTTGGTACAGATGTAGCACTAGCAAAGGGCACCTCATATTCATGTTTAATATCCCTATAACACGTTGTATTTCAACAAGCTACTACAACCAACATTCAATCATACTCCTTGAAAAGGACAAAGAGTTATAACAATACCCATGGATTTAGGAGAAAGTAGGCTATATGTTCTTTACTGAACATCTTGTTACTTCTTGTGTTCTAATCATGCGATTGGAGTTTGAATACCACACGTACACAATAATCTTAATATAATAGTACAAAAATAAAAATCCAACCTGGCGACCATCTGAAATATTTAGACGGTTCCCAATATCTACGAATCTCTTTCAGCAATTAAACTGAAATTTTGTATGTTGATAGAGGCAATTAACGTGAGCAGGATATATGAAAATAGGCTGTATAGTTCTTCACGGAACTACTTGTTAATAATATAGATAGCTTCAATGTGAAAAAAGTTGGAAAAAGTTCAAGAAATCAAATAATTTGAGGAAGGCGGAAGTTAAGTGATTTGAAATACTTGATAACAAATCTGTGTATGAATACCTTTCATTTAAAAAAGGAATGAAGGAAATCGACCGGATAGTATGGCCGGACGGACTCGGATAAGTTTTCATCAATATATTTAATAATATGGAAATAACTTGAGTGTTCCAAAAGCTATGGACATGTTTCTTTTGCAGGGTGAAGTTCAAGGCTAGGAAGGAAGGTAAAGTAAGCGACAGGAAATGAGGGCTGACCAAAACGAAAATGTAGAGCTTTATTTAAGACTCGGGTCAGAAATACCCATGCGCCAGTCCTCACGGGTTAAAAGGTGGCTACTAGGACTTGGAAATTGGAGAGAAATTTAAAGTGGGAGTGAAGATTCAAGGAGAAATAATTTCAGCACTGAGTTTCGCTGATGACATAGTCATCTTGGCCGACACGCCTGAGGATTTGAATGAGTTTTCGAATGGTATGGACTCCGTCTTACGGAAGGAATTCATGATGAAAATTAATAAATGTAAAACAAAAATATTGGAATGCAGCCGGAATAAATCAGAAACCTCTATGGAGATCAAATTGGCAGGTGAAAAGCTCAAGGAAGTAGGAAACTTCTCTTACTTAGGAAGCAAAATAACCAGTGATGGATGAAGCATAGAGGATATAAAAAGTAGGTTGGTTCAGGCAAGGAAAGCATTTCTACAAAAAAGGAATCTGTTAACATCGAATATAGATTTAGGTTTTAGGAAGTCATTTTGGAAAGCCTTTGCCTGGAGCGAGGCGCTCTATGGAAGTGAAACTTTGACTGTTCGTGCAGCAGATAAGAGGAGAATTGAAGCGCTTGAAATGTGATGTTACAGGAGAATGACGAAGATAAGATGGGTAGATAGGGTAAAAATGAAGAGGTATTCAGACGAGTGGGAGAGGAGAGATGATCCTGGCGGTTGCTAATGAAACGAAGAGATAGGTTGGTAGGACACATACTAAGAGACCCAGGAATAGCAAGCTTAGTTATGGAAGGAAGGGTCGAGGACAAGAACTGGAGGGGTAGACCAAGGGTAGAATATGTTTAACAGATTGCTTCGGATGTAGGGTGTGGTAGCTATGTAGAGGTGAAACGATTAGCTCAGGACAGGTAGGCATGGAGAGCTGCATCAAACCAGTCAAAAGACTGAAGACTCAAACGGCAATAGACACATTGTTTTAATTGGTTGTAATTATGGTCAAAGACCTTTGCATTGATAGTGCCCGAGAGCTTGCTGTAGTGACTTGGGACACCAGCTTTATTGTATTCATATTACAACTTTTCAGTCGGTCAACGAAATATAGTACCAATTACTGGAAAATGCGAAAAACAACCCGAAAAAGAATTACATGTGTTTAACCCTTATAGTGCCAGGGGCCCGATATATCGACCGGTGGAGGGAGCTATGAGCTAATCTATCGGCCACACAGTGCTGTCAGTATTGTGATCAATACACTGCAGGAATATATCAATGTGTTTAAGGGGGAACATACAGTTAATTAGTTATTGTTGTTTTAAGGGGCGGAACTACGAGGTCAACTACTCCTAAGGGGGGGGGGGGGTCAGCTTAAGGAGACAAAACAATAACGGTTTTATTATTATAACCGTGCCTGTCGTAGATCTTGTACAACAATATTATTCACATTTCCAAGGAAACAAAGTTAAAATTGTTCCAAATTCAAATAGTAACTAATTTTACCCATTTTAGCCTATTTTCATTTAAGAAAAAAATCGGCTTATGAACGATTTCAATGAAACTCGCTACGTTCATAGCACTATTCCGGACGACCCCAATAATTCTTAAATGTGACGCATGCTTGAAACACTCTTAAAAACGGGCACTTTTTGTGTTCCAACTGCGATAAAAAATATTAAAATATAAATTAAAAATTCCAAACCTACATGAACTAACGTAAAATAGAACGACGAAAATGATGATGTTATTGGATTGTATGAAGGTCTATTGGTTACTTCACAAACAACCTTCAAACTCGAGTACACATAATACTTTGGTCGACAGTAGTAGACACAATTTGTTGAACGCAATGTCTGATTCAGAAAATACTGTATATCAATGACTGTAGGAAATGTATTGTGTTAGGTTATTATATTCATGAACGTTGAATTCTAAGTGATGTGAAATAAATGGACGTGAAATAATTTATAATTTCGAGATCTAACGTTTGGAACGTGAAAAGAGAGAACATTCATTAGTTCTATGGAATCAAATTAACCTGTTCATATTTTGCTATGTTTGCAGTGAGATATGCAGCATTCTACTCTCCAGTGATCTTACACTGGACCGACATGGAAACAGGCTACTATGAAACATGAACGAGTATGTCTCTTAGGCTGGGCCCATGCATCAATCACCTGCAAGTGGTCTGATTACATTCTTCAGTGGGGCACTGGAATCTCACTGCTGTGCCCAGTGGGAGACTTCAATGCACCGTGCTCTGAATAAACAAGGTAGACCGTAAGTTAGGAAGTTGTCAGACACTGGCTCGTTATGTAACGTCACAACGATCGAGACTACGGCTACTGGCGGGCTACTGATGTCTGTCTGTCGAACTATAGACAGACGAGCTAAGAGCTTTGGCCACACATATATTTTTACAACCACACGGTGTGACTTTCTCCTTCCAGTGAATACTACAGCACAATATACACACTTTGCAGACGTATTAGTCTGTAGTCACTTCAAGGTAAAAATAATAGTGTTCAGTATTCTTTGCAGTGCATTAGTACCATACGGGAAATGTCGACCTCCCTGATAACAACGCTGGCTGGGCTGCATAAAACAATATTATTCGGGGCAGCTGACTCACCTGGTATTTCTTAATCACATCGCACCCCCGGTGCAAGACTGCCACAAGTCAAAGAGAACACTTTTTCAGGAGAAGCATTTACAGAATTTTAGCTAATATGAAAAATTATTATCTAAATATAATTCGCTAAGGTGTTGTTGTTTGAGTCTCCAGTATTTTGACTGGTTTGATGCAACTCTCCATACCTCCCTGTCGTGACCTAATCGTTGCATCTGTACATAGCTATCACACCCTACATCTGAGGCAATCTGTTTAACATATCCTAACCTTGGTCTACCACTACAGTTCTTGTCCTCGACCCTTCCTTCCATAACTAAGCTTGCTATTCCTGGGTGTCTTAGTATGTGTCCTACCAACCTATCTCTTCCCTTCATTAGCAGCTGCCAGATACATCTCTCCTCTCCCACTTGTCTTAATACCTCTTCGTTTGTACCCTATCTACACATCTGATCTACATCATTCTCCTGTAACAACACATTTCAAACGCTTGAATACTCCTCTTTTCTGCTGCACCAATAGTCCAAGTTTCACTTCCATACAGTGCCACGCTCCTGATAAAGGCCTTCAAAAATGACTTCCTAATACCTAAATCTATATTCGATGTCGACAGATTCCTTTTCTGAAGAAATGCTTCCCTTGCCTGAGCTAACCTACTTTTTATATCCTCCTTGCTTCGTCCATCACTGGTTATTTTGCTTCCTAAGTAACAGGAGTCTCCTACTTCCTTCAGCTTTTCACTTGCCAATTTGATATCCATACCTCCCTGTCGTGACCTAATCGTTTCATCTGTACATAGCTACCACACCCTACATCTGAGACAATCAGTTTAACATATCCTAACCTTGGTCTACCATTACAGTTCTTGTCCTCGACCCTTCCTTCCATAACTAAGCTTGCTATTCCTGAGTGTCTTAGTATGTGTCCTACCAACCTATCTCTTCCCTTCATTAGCAGCTGCCAGAAACATCTCTCCTCTCCCACTAGTCTTAATACCTCTTCGTTTGTAACCCTATCTGCCCATCTGATCTACATAATTCTCCTGTAACAACACATTTCAAACGCTTCAATTCTCCTCTTTCCTGCTGCACCAATAGTCCAAGTTTCACTTCCATAGAGCGCCACGCTCCAGATTAAGGCCTTCAAAAATGACTTCCTAATACCTAAATCTATATTCGATGTCAACAGTCCCCTTTTCTGTAGAAATGCTTTCCTTGCCTGAGCTAACCTACTTTTTATATCCTCCTTGCTTCGTCCATCACTGGTTATTTTGCTTCCTAAGTAACAGAAGTCTCCTACTTCCTTTAGTATTCACCTGCCAATTTGATGTCCATAGAGGTTTCTGATTTATTTCGCCTGCATTCCAATATTTTTATTTTACATTTATTAATTTTCATCATGAATCCTTTCCTGAAGACCGAGTCCATACCATTCAAAAACTCATTCAAATCCTCAGACGTGTTGGCCAAGATGACTATGACATCGGCAAATCTCAGAGTTGAAATTATTTCTCCTTGAATCTTCACACCCACTAAAAATTTTCTCCAATTTCCTTCATTGCTTGTTCAATGTAAAGATTGAAAAGTATGGGTGATAAGTTGCAGCCTTGCCTTACACCTTTCAGAATACCAGCTTCTCTTTCATGTCTTCAGATCGAATGACTACTGTCTTGTTTCTGTATAGATTGTAGATTACCCTCCTATCCCTACACTTTATTCCAATCGTTTTCAATTTGTCAAACAATTTTGTCCAATCAACATTATCCAAAGCCTTTTCTAAATCTACAAATGCCATGAACGTTCTTTTATCTTTCCTTATTCTACCTTCCAAAATCAGCCTAAGTCTTAGTACTTCTTCCCTTGTTCCTACATTTCTCCTGAAATCAAACTGGTCTTCACCCAACTCCACTTCTATCTGGCTTTCCATCCTCTTCTAAATTATTCTACTCAGGATCTTTGAAGCATGAGTAATCAAGCTGATTGTACGGTAAACTTCACATATGTTAGCTCCCACTTTCTTCGGTATTGGGATGATAACATTCTTCTTGAAATCAGAGAGTACCTCACCTGTCTCATAAATCCTACACACCAAGTGAAATAACCTGATCAGACCTTCATCTCCTATGCAGCGTAGCAACTCAATCGGTATATCATCTATGCCTGGTGCTTTGTTCCAGCTTAAGTCTTGCTCTGCCGAATTCTAATCTCAATATTAAATCTCCTTTTGCATCCTCAACAATTTCCCCCTCTCTTTCCATTACATGATTCTCAATCTCCTTCTCTTATACAAACTCTCTATGTAAGCTTTCCATCTCTCAACCTTTTCTTCCCTATCTGTTAGAGGCTTTCCATTTGTGTCCTTAATATTACATCACTTAGTCTTATATTCCCCAAAAGTATTCTTAATCCTTCGATAATCTGTGTCTACTTTTCCTAATTACAGACTATTTTCTACACCTGCACATTTCTCTTTCAACCATTCTTCTTTCGCTTCCTTGCACTTCTTGTTAACCACATTTCTCAGACGTCTGTATTCTGCTTTCCCCCGTTCATCTCTTACATTCTTGTGTTTCCGCCTTTTATCCATCAATTATAGTATATCCTGAGTGATCCTAGGTTTTCTACCTATTCTTTCTTTCCTACCAATGTTTTCTTCTGTGGATTTAGTTATTTCATTCTTCAAAAGTGCCCATTTGTCTGCAATCGAAGTTTGTTTAGGGGTTTTAATTAGTCCTTCCTTTATACTCTTCTTGAATCTTTCGTTTACATCCTTCTCTTTCAGTCCGTCTATTGCCCACCTTTTTGGCTTTTGACATTTCATCAGTTTCTTCAACTTTAATCGGCATTTCATAACAACCAGATTGTGGTCAGAGTTTATGTCAGCACAGGAATATGTTTTACAATACAAAATCTGGTTTCGAAACCTCTGCTTGACCATAATGAAGTAGATTTAGTAACGCCCTGTATCTCCTGGTCTCATCCATGTGTATAATATTCAATTGTGGTTATTGAATGAGGTATTAGCTATGACCAACTCATGCTCGGTACAGAATTCCATCAACCTGCTTCCTCGATCATTCCTTTCACCTAATCCGAAATCTCTTACTATCTTCCCTTCTTTTCCTTTTCCTACCACAGCATTCCAATTTCCCATTACTATAACATTTTCATCACCCTTGATATACCTCAGGATGTCATCTATACGGTATCTTCGTAGACCTATTCAACATTTTCATCATCAGCTTGACTCGTAGGCATATAGACTTGTACCACTGTGGTGCTCGTAGGTTTTGTATTGAATTTTGCTACAATAATCCTTTCCCTATATTGCTCATAATATTCCACCCACTCGCTGTCCAAGTTTCCTACACAAAATGAGACCAACCCCTGCTTGGCCATTGTTTGATTTAGTGCTAATGACCCTATAGTCTCCTGACCAAAAGTCCTGTTCTTCCTGCCAGCGCATTTCTCTAATCCCAACCAAATCGAACCTCAACCTATCCATTTCCCTTTCTAAGTTTATGTATGTTTCACAAAACTCAAGCTCCTAAACCAGAAGGAAGTTAGAAGGTGTGGTTTGTACCAACATCTTCCAAATCGTCTCAATAGTACAGGAAAAAATAATCATGCATTTCTTGAAAAGTCAACGGAAATATATTTATTTGTTTATAAAGTGCTTTTAAACAAATAATCATATTAATAGAAGCCCACATAACAGTAAAGCCAGGCGGGTGGTTTATACACATGCGAGAGATCTCGCACTGGTCCGCTAGTTTTTGAATATTTACATAATTAAAGTGAAAGTACCGTATTTCTAAATTCTGACAATGTCTAATACTATAGAATAACATACAAAGTTCTTACATGGATTATAATTATGTGTTTAATCAAAAATAATAATAATTTTGAGTTATAGCAGTGTTCTATTCAGTGCTGGCCTGTTTGCCATCTCTTGATGAATGCAGTACATTTGCATTTTTCTGTTGGCACAGGCTAGAGTAAAATGTGGCTTTGCACCGAGGTCTCAGTCTCACTCATGGCTGTGATTATATGGAAGCTACTGAGGTATGGGTGGTGCTTAGTAATGACATCCAGGCCACAGTCAGTGCCTGTGGATGTTGTGAAAGGTTCTACTCATAGGGTTAGTACTGCTGTTCTGACTCAGTGAGGAAAGCAATGGCAAACTACCTCACTCCTCATCTTGCCTAGTACGCCTCAATATAGTGCTGCCTTGGGTTTTTGTGGGTATATACCCACATAATCTAACGGCGGTGCTTTTTGAGGATCCAACCAACCTTCGGGCTGACTACCTAACAGAACAGAACTATTCAGTGCCGTAGAATTGCTATTTATAGGATCTGAGTTGTGGCAGTTTTATAGGATACGGACTTGGTCATAGGCATTTGTAAGTACCACATACTTCAAAATTCATCTTGTTTGACTTGTGGCAGTCTTGCACCGGGGGTGCGACATGTATTTTTTTCAGGTTATTTTCCACATATTCCAGTAATTGGAGTTATTTTGTGTTGACCGACTGAAAGTTACAATATTAATTTTACTAATAGTTGTTGGATTATTCAGCAATCATATTTTCTATTTTCCCACGAGTTTGAATTTCGCGACTTACTTGGTTTCAAAAATGATACTGCTCTACTTAGTATAAAACAAGTCCCCGATTCTTGGATGTCACGGGTAATCTCTAGAACCACTGAATGGATTTTGATGCGGTTTTCACCATTCTTTAAAGGATATCTCGAGGTAGGGTTTTGTAGAAATTAATTAATTAATGATTAAAGGAAGCCAAGGAGTAACGATTTCAGTGAAAAAGTCGAAAAAAAACAACATGGCGCCCGTGTGCTATTTGAGCTAACGCTGCGCAAACCGTAAAAATATCTAAATACTATGACTGTAAGAATTATTCAGCATGAAACGTTCTACACAAGAGTCCGCGACAGCATATCCCTATCTTCAATACTTCGCCCACTGTAAGTGATTTTATGTTTTCATTTCTTCTAACAATCTCCATTCAATTACTGAGGCGACAGTTTACGAGCTAGCTAGGGGCGAGCGTATCACCGCGGTTACAGCCTAGCTAGCAGGCGAACATATTACCCTAGATACAGCCAGTAGCAAACTGCCGAGTCATGTTGAGTTAAGAGAAGAGTGGTTGTGTATAGAGTTTCCCTGGAAATGCAACTCGGCCTTTTTTTTTTCATTTTGCCTGTGAACATTTCGTTCCGCAAAATACACAATCAAGTTAAGATTGGATGGAAGGGAGATTTGTGCTTTATTCACCTCGCCGTTCTTAAATTAAGTCTGACAAGAAATTCGTTGCACATGCATCTCCATGTTAATATAGGCTAATAGTCCAGTCAGTCATTTTAACGCATCATGCCGAGACGTAAAACGGATATAGTTGGTAGTTCATTGGCATCGAAAGAAAAAGCGGTTATCACGTAGTCGTAATGCATTCATAATTGTTCCCGGGCGGAGCCTCGCAGGTTGCTAGTTTCTAGATACATTCTGGAGCTATTATATTATTAGAGATTCGCTGGAGTTTGCACAGAACCTCCCATTATTGGAGTGTCTGTAGACATTGGGCAACACTGTGGAGCTCATGATGAGATAAGCCCCACGAGAAACTGCGCTAGGGAATAGAATGTAATCATAGGTCACTTCCGCGTACAGCGAGTATTGATAGAGCCAAGCCCAACATCCACACCCAAACAGCCTTACATTGGTTTCCTTATATAATCCCACATTGTTGTGCAATGCTCGCACAAATCAGTGTCGCATGTGAACAGGTGATCTGGGGCACACATCTACCTGCCCTAGGGAATACTCCGCTTGGTTACATCATCTGCACGCTGTTGAAACACAGTGTGGTCATTGGACAACGGCTCAGGAAACATCTCTCGGCTGGGCTATTAATCATCATGCGCTCATATATTGGACTGATTTACAAAGAAGATTGAAGGAGAAGTAATTTCAAATCTGAGATTTGCTTATGTCTCGGGCTCGGTTGTTTAGGATTTTTTTTCTATTTTTTTTCTATTCCTCTATATTCCGATGTGTCTTTGCCTACCAAAATTAGAATGCTTAAGGCACTAGTCTTTCCCATAGCTACATATGGTTGCGAAAGCTGGACCATAAGGAAACGAGATAGGAAGTATATTGTTGCTTTTGAACTCTGGTGTTGGAGAAGGATACTGCGTATTCCTTGGACAGCCAAGAAGACGAATGTATGGGTGATTCAAAAAATCAAACCAGATGTGCCTCTTGAAGCATTAATAACACGATTACAGCTGTCATATTTTGGACACATTATGAAGCGTTCTGATTCGTTGGAAAAGACAATTATGCTTGGAAAGGTGGAAGGGTCTCGGAGACGAGGACGGCCAGCATTGAGATGGATCGACTCCATCAAATCCAACATGAATATGTCAGTAAAGGATCTGAAGTATATGGCTGAAGACCTAATCATATGGAGACAGTCCATCCCTGCAGTCGCTAGGAGTCGACGCCGACTTGATGGCACTTGATCACCATCATCATATTCATGTCCGATTGGTATCTGATGCAAATCAAGTGATTATCGTCACAATATAGTGGTTTTTATTTGTCATATAAATGCATATTTCGAACATTTGTTACCATTAGGTCATATTTTGAGCATTATTTTTATAAGATCGTCATATGTCGGTAGTTTGACGCTAGCTGTAGGGGTGCAATCATCCTCAACTTACTGAACGGGAACTAGTGTTTACAGACATAGACTGTAAATAACCACTCAAACATGAATATTCAGAAAGTTAATATGAAAATGTTGTTGTTGTTGTTGTTTGTGTATTCAGTCTTTCGACTGGTTTGATGCAGCCCTCCATGCTTTCCTGTCCTGAGCTAATCGTTTCATCTCTACATAACTACCACACCCTACGTCGCAGGCAATCTGTTTAACATATTCTAACCTTGGTCTACCCCTACAGTTCTCATCCTCGATCCTTCCTTCTAAAACTAAGCTTGCTATTCCTGGGTGTCTTAGTATGTGACCTACCAACCTATCTCTTCTCATCTTTATCAGTTGCCAGAAACATCTCTCCTCTCCCACTCGTCTTAATACCTCTTCAATCATAACCCGATCTACCCATTTGATCTTCATCATTCTCATGTAACACCACATTTCAAACTCTTCAATTCTCTTATTTTCTGCTGTACCATAGTCCAAGTTTCACTTCCATAGAGCGCCACGCTCCAGACAATGGCTTTCAAAAATGACTTCCCAATACCTAAATCTATATTTGATGTCAACAAATTCCTTTTCTGTAGAAATGCTTTCCTTGCCTGTGCTAACCTACTTTTTATAACCTCTTTGCTTCGTCCATATCCGGTTATTTTGCTTCCCAAGTAACAGAGATCACCTATTCCCTTAACTTTTCACCTCTCAATTCAACATCCATAGGGGTTTCTGATTTATTCTCGAAGGGATTGTCACTTGAATTTATCAATCAAAAACGGCTATATTTAAATTAGTCATTTTGAGATCATATTTCGTCATTTTTGAGTCATATGTGCTTGCATATTCGAGCTATTTTTAACCTACTTTTCACATTTTGCAAAAATGAGGAAAAAGTAGACTTATGAGATCGATCCGGGAAAATGTCTGTCTGTCTGTCTATCTGTCCTTCTGTCTGTCTGTGTGTGTGTGTGTGTGTGTCCCCCTATCAACTCCTAAACGGCTGCAGCTATCGAAACCAAATTTGGTATGAGTAAAGATCTATACCGGGACATCTCAATGTCATGCATGAAAATGATTTCAGTGCTACCATCTGCTAATAAATCGCAATTGAAATTTGAGCTCCATGTTGGATTTTTTGGAATGTATACATGAGAACTATTCCAAAATTGGTACACATAATAGATAATAATACTTCAGTTTAATTTTCAGAGGGCCATAAATGACAATGTTGCCAAAATGATTCTAAGCCCACTGATATGTCCAAATTTTAAATGCATATAACTCCTACACTATCTATTGGAATTCAACTAAATTTCGTATGTGCTATGTGTACCATAACAGATATGACTGTGCATATTCTTTAGAGCAATCAGGGCTGCCAACTGTTAATAAATGGTGTTTATATATTTTACCCTAATACCAATATATCAGAAAGTATGCAAGCCAACAGCTCTAAACTATGCGCACGCATAGTTCCTGACATTCTAGATTAATTTGGAGCAAATAATGTATTTCAGTGCTACCAACATGATTCTAAGCCTGCTGATAGGTCCAATTTTAAAATTCCAGTAACTTCTATACTAACAAATGGATTTCATCCAAAATTGGCACAATGAAAATGAAAATCCACAGCCTGTTTCCAGTCTCCGACCGGGTCAGGAATGGAATGAATGAAGCCCCCATCTAGCGGCGAGGATATGAACTGTGCCGTCTGCCGAGGCCTGACGCACTCCTCTGGGGCAATGATTAAATGAATGACAGATGAAATGAAATGATAGTGGAGAGTGTTGCTGGAATGAAATTTTGACAGGGAAAACCGGAGTACCCGGAGAAAAACCTGTCTGCCTCCGTTTTGTCCAGCACAGACCTCACATGGAGTGACCGGGATTTGAACCACGGACCCAGCGGTGAGAGGCCGGCGTGCTGCCACCTAAGCCACGGAGGCTTCCAAAATTGGCACAATAATACATCATAATATTTCAAATTATTTCTGACCAACACATGCATGACATTGTTGCCAACATGATTTTACATGCGCTGATAGGTCCAATGTCCAACTGCATGTAACGTCCATGCTATCCATTGGACTTCAACCAAATGTTGTATTCTGTACCTTAAGAGATGGAACTAAGAATATATTCAGTCACCAGGGCTGCCAACTGTAGTGCTCTATCAGGCTACATCATGCCAGGTATATTTCGAAGTAATTAGAAATTTCGATATTACCAAATTCATTTCGTCATTATTCTAGATAGGTCCATAAAGATTAATCATTGGCATGAATCTTAAATTTTAAGAAAATTAGGTTCTTTAGTTCGTCACGAAACTTCTTGTTAGGTCTTAAACATCGAAGCCCTAGTTATGACATCGTCATCTTAGTCGATTCACCAGAGGATTTGAATGCGTTTTATAATTTCAAACGATCTTGTTGACTTCATCGTTATGCTTAGGTCTACCGTTATGCGTCACGGTTACGGCGTGTATGACGTCATCATGATGTTCAGTGCATATGAACCGAGTCTGAGTTTACTCCTGGGGTCTGGCGTTATGCGTACGGAGACGGCGAGTGCGTGACGTCATGCAGCCCCCACGCGGGAAGCCTAAATTAAAGGGTAATGGAGTCTGTTGAGTCTGAGTTTACTCCTGGGGTCTGGCGTTATGCGTACGGAGACGGCGAGTGCGTGACGTCATGCAGCCCCCGGGTGGGAAGCCGGAGTTAAAGGGTAATGGATTCTGTTGAGTCTGAGTTTAATCCTGGGGTCTGGCGTTATGCGAACGGAGACGGTGAGTGCGTGACGTCATGCAGTCCCCACGCGGGAAGCCTAAATTAAAGGGTAATGGAGTCTGTTGAGTCTGAGTTTACTCCTGGGGTCTGGCGTTATGCGATACGGAGACGGCGAGAGCGTGACGTCATGCAGGAGAGTTGAAAGATTCCTGGGGCTTCGAGCGCATTTGTAAGCATGCGTCATTTGAAATGATATAAAGTCTAGTCTCTCAGACTGGCTGTATCTTTTAAATGGTATGGACTCCGTCTTGAAGAATTTATGATGAAAATCAACAAAAAGTAATGGAATACAGCCAAAATAAATCAAACTGGCAGGTAGAAAGATAACTTAAGTAGGAGACTTCTGTTACTTAGGAAGCAAAATAACCAGCAACGGTCAGAGCAAAGAGGAAAGAAAGCATTTCTACAGGAAATCAATTTGTTGACATGAAATTTAGGAATTAGGTTGTCATTTTTGAAAGTCATTATCTGGAGCGTGGCGCTCTATGGAAGTGAAACGTGGTCTGTTGGCGCAGCAGAAAAGATAATAGAATCATTGGAAATGTGGTGTTACAGGAGAATTATGACGGTCAGGTGGGTAGATAGGGGTACAAACGAAGAGGTATTACGACACGTGGGAGAGGAGCGATGTTTCTGATGACTGGTAATGCAGAGAAGAGATAGATTGGTGAGACACGACCTAAGACATCCTGGAATATCAAACTTAGTTATGGAAGGGATGATCGAGGACATGACCATTTTATTTCTTTAAATTTTAAGACATCTATGGAATTCAACTCCTGCCTAAATACTAAAATACTAAAACAATAAAGAAATGTAAAGCTGCATGCCGAAATTACCTGTTGAACACTGCTGACTGACCCATGCAAATGGTGATGGATGGAAGGACGTATAACTGAGCTAAGGTTATATTTAGTAAATTATAGAATGGTTGTTACATTGTGATTATTATTAATATTGTTATTAGTCTATTAATATTCATATGTCTCATTCATTAATATTAGCATTTAACATAATTAGTTCATTCTTAATTTTATGTTCGACCCTCACTATTATGTGTCAGATAACTGTATCATAATGATGGTCATTATAACACTGTTTTCCATTATGATACAGTTTCTCCAGCCAATCAGAGCTCGTTCATTGACCAATTATGTAACGATAACTTCGCGCATGCGCTCAAAATCCAACATGTCGGGCATAAACACAACATCGAACTATAATAAATTACCGACATGGAATACCCACCGTCCATATGTTCGCGTAAATAAACTGGCGAATATGAGACAAGAAATAGCACTGTACCTTAAAATCACCAACACTAATTTCTACACAGCGCATTGTCTTCAAATGACTGCGGTGACAATATTACTGAGGGACGGCTGATGTAAACATATGGCTGCATATGGCATTGCAAGCCCACAGAGCGCATGCGTCGGTCGTTCAAAGCTCTTGAAAGACAAAGATATAACATCCAACGCTCGCTTTGCGATCACAAAATTCCAGTAGCTGACTCTCAACAGATATTTATGAATATTTATGTTAAAACATATAATAAAGTTATAATTATCGTCGAACATAAACAGTCGTATGCAACTCGCCTATAATGGTAATTAAGACACTCGTATGGAAATTATAAAACTCGCATACGCTCGTTTTATAAAAAATACTCGTGTCTTAATTATAGCCATTATAGGCTCGTTGCATAATGTACTATATTATAAGGTATTTGTTACATTGCGTGGCTGAGAGCAAGAGAGGTCCATGAGCCCTAATAAACAACACCTCACTACTGTGGAGTTGTCCGCCTCAATGCGATTTAATTGATATGAAAAGATTGAAAATTAATCATCACAACATCAATAGGATAATAAACTGAATCTGTCTCTACTTCTCCATTATCTCGAGCTCAATGTTTACTTGCAGTGATTGAGGAGTCCTCAATTAACCGTTCTGTTCAGCGGCATCAAATAGCAGTCATGGAGGTCTGATTTAAAGTGAATAGGTAGTTTCTGATTGGCTGCAGACGTAGTTCTTACCTTAAGAAAAGCACAAACAACTCCGTACAGACCGTGAAGGCCAATGGAACCGTAGAAGGTAGAGGCTACCCTTCGTGATATCGCCAGAAGAAGGGATGGGAATACAGACTCATATCTCATTCTAGACAAAATTTCCCTTGACTATCGATCAGCTCAGAAGGGCCGCGGGGTGACACTGTACGCCCCACTACCTATAGAGTATCCAGCGTTTAGAAAAGACTGTGGGTCTTATGGGCTTTTACTTTTAATGAACACCCCCCCTACACTGGTTTTGTTACCTCACCTTTTATCATGAAGGAACTCTGAACACATATATTTTTCATCATAATACCTTCCTACAATAATCTGCCAATTGATTACATTTGTTATTGTATACAAGTATCGTTTATATTACGTCTTAGTGATTTAAACATTTTCGAGGTTAGCACGCCGGAAAGAAGAGCCTCGTCCAGAGCTGCATGCTCGCCCGGAGTGGAGCACGTGCTCAGTTCCGCCGGCAACATAAGTTCTGAAGCACTATCCGTCATTGGTGTTATTGTTGTGTGCCTGTTTTATTTTCTGTTCGATCGAATCAGGGCTGCCGACAGTTGGGTTCGAACCCACTATCTCCCGAATGCAAGCTCACAGCTGCGCGCCCCTAACCGCATGGCTAACTCACTACAATATTACAAATATTAATCTAAACAAAACATCCAGAATAAAATTGAAAGAAACTAAATTATAGCCTAACTAATAACCAAAAAAAAGTGTTGATCAACAGTATTGTTGACGTAAAAGTTGTTAACATCGTCTGCATACATCCAAGAAGGAAGGAAGGGTTGTGCTCTCGACATCTGACAATCATTATTGCGTCATATCACAACGAAATGAATGTCGTTATTGGTTCTCTTCGCGTACGGTATCCTTAATACTGGTCCAAATCGTTAACACCTGCAAAACTGCTCCTTCCTGTGCGTGTTCTACTTCAGGTAGCTGCTGGGGTTGAGTTGTCTCGCTAACTTATGAAAGGACAGTACTCAAAGCGGGTGAACATAACGTATGACGTCAGCGCTACCTCTGCCTAGAGTTAGCAACACTGTTGCCATAAGGCTCCACAGTATTTTCTAAACGCTGGATGCTCTATAGGACTTTGTCGTATAAGCTGGGGTAAGCGACTTCAAGTACATGTATTATTGAAAGTATAACGCTTACTGCATTGGCACATATACCAATACATCGAGTTGCGTCTGAAGTTTACTGTGGAAAGGCTTAGTGTACTGGTCGGCCGCTAGGAGGTGTTATCTGCCCGGCGGCAGGCAAGGAGCGTGTTTATTGTATTCTCGAATTTCACTCAACTAAGTCTGTAAGCACTGTTCAAAGATATTTCCACACACAATTTCACAAAGAACCACCAAATATAAACACTATACGTGCATGGTATTTGAAATTTGTAACCACAGGATATCTGTGTAAGGAACAATCCACCAGCCATCCGTCTGCCTCCGACGAAACTGTTGAGCTCTCACATATTTCCACCTTACACCTCTATCTTAATGTACAAATCCTTGAATGCCGGATTGGATGGGCCGCGATCACAGATCAGTGTCTTATGTGCTGGCCTCCCCGGTCACCTGATCTGACCCCGTGTGATTTATTGTTATGGGGTTTATCATAGATGAATTTTTTGTACCACCCATGCCAGTTAATCTTGTTGAACTGCGGAATAGGCTCGATGCGACTGTAGCTAAAATTGATCAGGGTATGCTTCAACGTGTGAGGTCGGAGGTTGACTACTGTATCGATCTTTGCCGTGTGACGCGAGGAGAACGCATCGAGCATTTTTAGCAAGAAGACTCAAAAACATTGATGAGTTTCTCTTTAAATTGGTATAAGTGTCAATGCTGTAAGCTGTATACTTTCAATAATATATGTAGGCTACATGAAATCGCTTAAATACCAGTTCTTAAGCGTGTTTCAACCGTGCGTCATATTTAAGAATTATCATCTCAACAACCCGTCATCAGATCGAATCCAAATTTTAACACAATATACATTGGAATGTTATGTTGTATAACTATTGTATTAATATCAAAAATTTTTGTGTCCAAGAAACAAAGTTGTTATCATTTATGTAAGGTAACTTTTTCTCGGCTGCGGGTGGTAGGAAAATGTAGTTCTTGGTCGCGTTGTAATCCGTACAAATACAAACCGATATAACATAAGTTAATTAATATACGTATTTCACAGTCATACAGCATAACTTTTTGATGTATAAGGATTAAAACGCGACCAAGAACTACATTTTCCAACCACCCCGAGTGATGAAAAAATTACCTTACAAAAATGAGAACAACTTTGTTTCTTGGAAACGCAAAATGTAGAAATTAATAAACCAGTTTTACAACATTCCAATGTATATTGTGTTAATATTCGGATTCGATCTGATGACGCGTTTTTGATATAATAATTCTTAAATTTGGGCTAACCCTGTAAATAGATCTATTTGTGCTTGGAACAACCTACTGTGTTACCTGAAGGACGTACAGTTCAAGAGGAAGCTGCGGCATAATTTGTTCAACAAGTAGGTTGTTTGTTCACAAAATTTGCCCCTATTCTTTGTTGTGTTCGTGTTGTTTCCCCGTGAGTCTCTAATTCCAATTTCCATTTCTTAATCCTCTCCTCTCTTCTCTTAGTGTTTCTCCCTTATCCTAGGCTATATAAGTGTACATTTATCATTCCCCAAATCTATACTGTAAATAATGTTTTCATTGCTCGATTCCCACTAATTGCCATCTTGTGTAAATATAAGCCAGCATATACAGAGTGAACCTAATATGTGTGAAAGCTCCGGTGATTCAATAGAGGATCTGGCAACAAGGAAGGAAGATTGTAGTTTCACGTGACCGTCAATCTCTGGATCATGAGTCACGGGACTTCCTTTTTACGTGGAATCTGAACCACAGGACATGGCAATTCACTTCGGAAATCTCACTTGCATTGACCGGGAATCGAACCCGGTTCTCCTTAGTGAGAGGCAGACAGCTTGACCACTGAGCCACCACGCCCCCCCCCCTGGAACATAGAGCGTTAATCGCATCTAACCTACAAATTTAGCTTCATACAATTGTAATTATTGGAAGGTTCTTTTACATGCTATGACATGGGCCCACCGGCTTTACTTCCCCTCCGAAGGAAGGCATTCTGAGGGATTTTAACGCTCTTAAAATTCCGACGACTTCGGCCGGGTTTGAACCCGCGACCTTGAGCATAGAAGCTCATCATGCTACCAACCACGCCACCGAAGGCACCTTCCCTAGTTCTAGTACATTACCTATGGAACAGAGAAGTAAACATTATTTACATCCGGACTGAGTTATTGAATTAATGGTGACCATTTGAAGTTATATCCGCTATGTGGTCACACATGTCAAGCCAGGGCAGGGCAGGTCCCACACCCCAATATGCGAGGCCAAGCAGGTCACTATCCTTCTCTGTACACTCCCACGCCTCCAAACATTGCGAGACGCACGAGTTTTGTCCCTGTTTGAGTAGAGCTCGCCGAATACAATTCATTCAGCAAAGGTGTGGCACAGTAATCTCCTCAAGAAAACTCTAAAATTGAGTGCCTCTGCTCAACGATCTACTGCTAGCTGCAATCGACTTGAAATGTGGCAAAATAAATATTGTGCTGGTTGTTTGAGTCTTCAGTCTTTTGACTGGATTGATGCAGCACTCTATCCCCCTGTCCTGAGCTAATCGATTCATCTCTACATAGCTACCACACCCTACGTCCGAGGCAATCTGTTTTACATATTCTAACCTTGGTCTACCCCTACAGTTCTTGTCCTCGACCCTTCCTTCCATAACTAAGCTAGCTATTCCTGGGTGTCTTACTAAGTGTCCTACAACCTATCTCTTCTCTTCATTAGCAGTCGCCAGAAACATCTATCCTCTCACACTCGTCTTAATACCTCTTCGTTTGAAACCCTATCTACCCTTCTGATCTTCATCATTCTCCTGTATCACCACACTTCAAACGCTTCAATTCTCCTCTTTTCTGCTGCACCAATAGTCTAAGTTTCACTGCCATAGAGCACCACGCTCCAGACAAATGCTTTCAAAAATGACTTCCTAATACCTAAATCTATATTCGATGTCAACATACATTTTCGGTAGAAATGTTTTCCATGCCTGAGTCAACCTACTTTTTATATCCTTTTTGCTTCGTCCATCACTGGTTATTTTGCTTCCTAAGTAACAGAAGTCACCTTCTTCCTTTAGCTTTTCACCTGCCAATTTGGTGTCCATAGAGGTTTCTGATTTATTTCGGCTGCATTCCAATATTTTTGTCTTACATTTGTTGATTTTCATCATGAATTCTTTCCTCAAGCCGGAGTTTATTTATCAGTTACTAGCAACCCGGCCCAGCTTCACCCGGGAACAGTTGTGAATGCATTACGTGATCAGCGCTCCTTTTCGATGTCAATGAACTACGATCTATATCCGTTTTACGTCTCGGCATGATGTGTTAAAATCACTGACTGCACTCTTAACTATATTATCACGGAGATTCATGTGCAATAAATTCTTTTCAGAAGTAATTTAAGAATGGCGAGGTGCATGAAACACGAAACCCTCTTCCGTCCAATCTAAAAACACTTATAGTGGACGATATATTGAATATACAGATGTGCTCCCGCGAACGTTTTTGTACAACTTTTCATGCTGAACAATTCTTACACTCATTGTATACTGATATTTTCAACGGTTTGCCCAGCGTAAGCTTAAAAAGCGCACGGACGCCAGGATTTATTTTCGACATTTTCTCTGAAATCGTTACTGCTTGTTTTCCTTTGATCATAAATAATTTTCTACAGAGACCTTCCTCGAGGTATCCGTTACAGAATGGTGAAATCCGCATCAAAATCCATGCAGTGGTTCTCGAGATTACCCGTGACTTCTAAGAATCAGGGACTTTCTTTTATACTAAGTAGAGATTATTCGCCAATCAGTAAAATTTAATAGACTATAATATAATCCCCCTTACGTCCAATCTTAAATTGACTGTGAATTTTGCGGAACGAAAAGTTCACAGGTGAAATGAGAGTTGCACTTCCAGGGAATGGCGAGGTGAATAAAACTCAAATCCCCCTTCCGTCCAATCTTAACTTGACTGTGTTTCACTGGCGAAATGAAGAAACACCGAGTTGCACTTCCAGGGAAACTCCAAACACAACCACCCTTCTCAGAAGTCTTAATTCATCACGACTCGACGGTTTGCTGCTAGCTGTATCTGGGGCAATATGATCGCCCGCTAGCTAGACTGTAACAGGGATGATAGACTCGCCCTTAGCTAGCTCGTAAACTGTCGCCTCAGTAGTTGAATGGACATGGTTGGAAGAAATTAAAACGTAAAAACACTTATAGTGTGCGATGTATTGAAGATAGACGTATGCTGTCGCGGATTTTCTTGTAGAACTTTTCATGCTGAACAATTCTTACACCCTTAGTATTTAGATATTTTGAACGGTTTGTCCAGCGTAAGCCTACAAAGCGCTCGGACGCCAGGTTTTATTTCGACTTTGCCACTGAAATCGTTACTGCTCGGTTTCCTTTGATCATAAATAAATTGTTTTCTACAGAAATCATCTTCGAGATATCCTTTACAGAATGGTGAAAACCGCATCAAAATCCATCCAGTGGTTCTCGAGTTTACCCGTAACATCCAAGAATCGGGGACTTTGTTTTATACTAAGTAGAGACAAGGGCTTGTGATCGTTGTCTTGGTTGCAAGAATGTCACATTCGTAGCAGAAGGCTCTGACTTTCACCAAGGACGCTGTACGAGTATTACAGAGCGACACACAGTATTTGCGATACCCCGCGGAGACAGCATCAACAACCACTCTAGCGGATAGAACTGTCAACTAACACACAGTTCACTGTTGTATTTCTTCTACAGGTACCGTACCTGAGCTAATCTTAAAATCTGATTGCATTGACACTAACAAGCACAGAAGAATAATTATGTGCTCTCTTGAGATACCTTCCACTAACTAAAGTACACTATTGTGTCAAGCCAAATTTGTAGGTTAGATTTGATTGAAACTCTATTAAGTTCCAACGTTCGCCGTCAGGTGCTGGCTGTGGTCATGTAGCCCCGTGTACTTTGAGTGTGTGTAGAATCTGTCTGATAACCGGTGTTAATTGTGATGTCTGTAGTAGTGTATGTTATCTGTAATTCAGGTAAGGACTGCAGACGATCAATTTCAAGTAGTTACTACTTTTGCTACCAAATGCTACCGTCAACGACACCTACCTGTTAACTTGGCTACCAGATGCTACAGCAACCTGGCGGTGAACGTTGGAACTTAATTGAGCGTTAATTAAATCTAACCTACAAATTTAGCTTCTTTTACAAGTCATAAATCTATGACATGGGTCCGCCAGCTTTACTTCCCCTCCGAAGGAAGGCATACTGAGGGATTTTTAACGCTCTTAAAAATCCGATGACTTCGGCCAGGTTTGAACCCTGGATCTTGGGCATAGAAGCTCAGCATGCTACCAACTACCCCACCGAAGCCGCAGAATATCAGCATGTGGATACCGACCACGGACGAGGGACGTGGAGGACAAGAGAGTATGGGTAGGGGAGCCGTGGACAAGTTTTTATGCACATAAAACACAAACCAACCTGGTCTCAAATTGAATTGAGCTATTAGCTTGTCGGAGGTTATGAGTTTAAAGACATGTTATGAAGAAGAAGGAACTTGTTTGTTAAGTTGAACACCAAAACACAGATCCTGCACCTGTTCGCTCACTAGACTCGCCAGGGCAATAACAGCTGTCGGCTTCCGCTTTCGGAGTTCAGACTAGTAAACGTGTCTATGTGATCCCCAGGCAACTTCAGTGGCGTAGTGCGTAGCATGCTGAGCTTCTATGCCCAAGGTCGCGGGTTCAAACCCGGCCGAGGTTGTCAGATTTTTAGGAGCGTTAAAAATCCCTCAGTATGCCTTCCTTCGAAGGTGAAGTGAAGCTGGTGGGGCCATGTCATAGGTTAATGGCATATAAAAGAACCTTCCACTAACTAAACTTGTGTGAAACAAAATTTGTCGGTTAGGTTTGATTAATGCTCTTAAGTTCCAACATTCGTCACCAGGTGCTGGTTGCGATGGTATCTAGTAGTAGCCAAGTTCACAGCCAGGTGTCGTGGACGGTAGCATTTGGTAGCGAAAGTAGGAACTAGAAATTATCGTCTGCAGTCCTTAGTTGAATTAAAATCAGATAACATTCACTACTACAGCCATCACAATAATTAACACCGGTTATCAGACAGATTCTACACACACCCAAAGTAGCCTACACGGGGCTACATGGCCGCGTTATCGCATCCCCTATGTGGAGTTAGAATTGGAACTTCAATCGATTCGACACTTCTTACTGCCTGTACAGTTTGAATTTTATTCTCAAGTGTCTTCTTCATGTCGACAACTTCCTGGTGTAGTGGTTAGCCTTCTTGGCTGTCGTTTTGGTTCGGTTTCGATTTCCGGTTCTGACAAGAAATTTCAATTCTGGTCTGAGGGCTGGAATGAGTTATACTGAGAAGAGACGAGTTTGCTATTAGCCATCTTGGAAGTGATTTTCAACTTCTATTCCAGGCAAATGCCGCGATGGTTCATAACTTGAAGCCACGGCCGCCTGCTTCCCAATCCTCATCTGAATTGCAAATACACTTATATAACCACACAAATTACACACACCCCCAAATACACGGGGCTAAACGATGTCGCAAAGCTCCAAAATCAATCAACAACAAAAATTAAATTCTTCATTTCAGACTACGTGAGTAATGTGTAATCGTAGAGCACATCATGGAGTAGTGGCTAGCAATCTTTTCTGCCACCCTTAAGGTCCGGGTTCGTTCGCTGACTCTACCAACGATTTTAGTTTGTGAGGAAAAACTGAGAAGAAGAGGGTTCGATTCCCACCTCAAACGGCTTCGGTGGCGTAGTTGGTAGCACGCTGAACTGCTATGCCACTGCCATCGTAAGGCTCCTACTGTGACGTCATGCCTAGGGTCGTTATAGTCACACGCAATCACTTCAAACCGAATATATAAGGTGCGTTCAAAAATTAACGAGCCGGAGGCATAATTACAGAAACCAGTACCTGTATGTTAGAAGAATTGGCCCTGGCTGTTGAGGCACTTGTCCCACTGTGACACGAGGCGGTGAATGGCTGTCCCATAAAATTCCCTGGGCTGCGATGTGAACCAGTTCCGAGGTGAATCGTTGGCCCCGCAGAGCCCTTTTCAGGGGACCAAACATGGCGTAATCACAGGGAGAGAGGTCTGGACTGTATGGAGGGTGGCAGAAAACCTCCCATTTGAATTTCTGCAGGAGTGCCGCGACTGTGTTGGCCGTATGAGGTCGTGCATTGTCGTGGAGCGACCACGGCGGCTATGGCGTTCACTGTCACTCGGCGGTCCTGGGTAGTGAGTGCATCAACCAGCTGGACGTTGTCATCGGTAATGCAGGGGGTGCCCCAGACCGGGCATCATCGGCTAACGACACCCGTACTTCCCTGAAGCGCTTGTGCCACGCCATCGGGACATGCAGTGTTCGCCGTACACTTGTGACATTCAGAGATGAATGTCCATTGCCCCTACTCCTTCCGCTCTCAGGAACCGAACAACACCTCTTTGTTCTTCGGGTGACGCCTCCATGTCACTGTTTGCAATGCGACTGGCAGCGTTGGACGATTGATGCATGCTGCTGCTCGCTTTTTATCGTCACGTGAACTGCACGCGTGCCCTCTAGCGACGGGCTGTGACCTTCCACGCTCTGGTCGAAACCACTCCTCGTTACACACGCCACGATTAGCCGATGTAGTCACCGGTTTGCGCATTCCAGCCTCCGGCTCGTTACTTTTTGAACGCACCTTATAAATTACGCTCCCGCTTCAAGACGTAGAAAATACTGTAGGAATACTATTTATGGCTGATTGGCACTTCCATCCGTTACCACTACATACGCCTCTTGTTCGAATCCGGCCGATGTAGATGGCATTTAGCGAGTGAACAAAATGGTACATTGCCTGTACGTTGAATAGGACGTTGAACCACACAAACATAGCTAAATTGCAGTATTTTGACGTCGAGAATAATATCTATTCTTGGCCATTTTCTCTTTGTTCGCCGCTTTGAAAAGGTTTATGGTAGATGCCTGAGAAACCCCCACGTCACTCTTGGCTATTCAACACATCACATTTTAAACCGCTCGTGGTCGCTGCATGATGGCCTGTACCCCTGTACATTACGATGGCAGTGGCTATGCCCAAGATAGTGGGTTCAAACTCTGGTATCGGATCTTTAAGAGCGTTAAAATCCTTCGCAGGGGAAGTAAAGTCGTCGGGCCCAGTTCATAGATTGATGGCGCGTAAAAGAACCTACCACTGTAATTGGTAGTACGTAACAAAATTTGTAGGTTGGTTGGTTCCTCAGTTTAGGGGCTGTGACAACGCGGTCATGTAGCCCCGTGTACTTTGGGTGTTAATCGTGATGACTGTATTAGTGTGTGTATCTGTTTTAATTCAAGTAAGGACTGCACATTTAATTTTTCAAATAGTTCCTAATATTGCCGCCAAGCGCCACCGTTAACGACCAACTAGTTCAGAACTTAGTTACCAGATGCCACTGCAGTCGACTCTTGATGACGAACGTAAGAACCTAAGAACGTTAGTCAAATGTTTAACCTATATATAATTTAGCTTCACACAGGTGTAATTAGTGGAAGGTTCTTTAACATGCCATACATCTATGACATGGGACCGCCGGCTTTACTTCCACTCCGAAGGAAGGCATACTGAGGGATTTTTAACGTTCTTAAAAAATCCGATGATTTCGGCCAGGTTTGAACCTGCGATCTTGGGCATAGAAGCTCAGCATGCTACCAACTACGCCACCGAAGCCGCTAATTTGTAGGTTATATTTGGCAAGTTAGAAACGCTCTATCAAGTTCCAACGTTCGCCGTTAGGTGTTAGTGACAGTAGGATCTGGTAGCCCTTGGGCGTTCAATCAAAAATACCCAGCTATGGCCATTGGCTGAAATTTATAATAATAACTAGAATTACCCGTCGCGGCTTTGCCCGCGAATACTCTAGTTGTAAAGAGTACACTTAGCAAAATCTCAATCATGAATGCTATGACTGATTTATCCTTGATATGAATAATCAGACATTATCAATTCAGCTACTGGTGCAGTGGTTAGGGGTTTGTCATTCCTTCATAGGTATAACAGAGCGAAGTTAGTTTTCTGGGAATATCACAGACACTGTTAATTTAAGGGCCTTTAAATGTGGTTTTCGGAGACCCTTTATTTATAGTCGGGTGAAAAAGACCTTTCGTACCACACTCACACGTGAAATATGCGTGAAAAAATTCTAGAGTGCCCCTTGACCCCCTTAAGCGCATTATACTGTATGTATTGATGAATTTTACAGCTTAATTTGGTTCATTGATAACCTTATAACCGTCTGGAAACTTTCACAGTAATGTAATAATTGGATTTGCATTGCGTCTTACAGAAATAGATGGACCTGTGAGATTCTGTTCCCATGGTTACCGTGTCGCATTCTTTCATTATTTCATTGTAAATAGACATGTTTTAAGGGATTTATTTAATTGTGAGGCATTTAAAGAGTAAGTGAGTGCGTTTCGCTTAAGCATTGGGTTATGCTGAACCTGTAGGTACCCATATGTGTAGGTTGGTGTTAATGGGACCTTATTTTCAGTACAAAACTGGAATGGGACCTTAGCAGAATAATATAGGGAGGGATTCCAACCTCAGATTTCTTAGAAATGGTTTTACGTAGTTTTCAACTTTAGACAAGGCAAATGCCGTGGTTAAGGGACTTTGTTATGGGACCATTCACGGCATAAATGTGAAAAATATGACATTCTCTGGAAAGTAGCTCAGTCTATTATCATTGTTAATTAAGCAACACTGCAAATGGTGTCAACAATTTCTATAAGGATTTATCAAAATGTTCAGTCTGGGTTGAAGGGCCCCGGGCTCGATTCTCCGTTTAAGAATTATACGTGAGATCATTTCAGTGTGGGAATATATTTCTGAATTACTCCAGAGCTTGAAATTTCCATCTTTGAACTTAGGACCAAGAATTTTCCTGATGCTCTTTCTTTCCTTAACTTCAAGTCTCTCGATCGGACCTACTGCGCTGTTGGTAAGGCATTCCGCTGTATATTATTATTAGATTACTATCTTTAATGAAGAGTATGAGACGGTGACTTTCGACTGGCAATTGTTTGCAGTTGTGGAACAAATTTAGTGTGGAAATTATCAGCAGCGACTTCAAATGCTCACCAGTTATTTGGATCTTTTCCACACAGAATAGTAAGTAGTGCCGAGAGCACATTTATGCACCTGATCAAACTGTGTGAGTGGAAGACTCTTATACAATTCCAGAAATGATGGTTTTAAATATATTAATCTTTTAAAATATCGCTTCACTGCAAATCAACCCCACGCACTGTGCCATAGATAGGCTATCTCACTCAACGGCCAGTCTCGAAACGAAACTTTGCACGTGATTCAAAACTACAGTATGTTGGTATTGATATAATTCCCTCTGTTCCAAATCTCGGATAACCAGAGATTGGGACGAGAGTATTATTTATTACAACCATCACCTATACATGTAATTATTACAGTGGTTACAGCGATTCCCCAATAACCTAACACAAAAATCCTTCTCCGTAAGATTAATAAATCGCTACATAAATTTAAACATAAGTCAAAATCCTACAAATAATTTACATTGCGTTAAATGTTATAAACAATTGTGAAGACACTAATAATGGCTATTAATAATGTACTAACTTAATCTTATCCAATAGATACAGAGAAGCTATTCTAGACTTTCACTAAGTTTTATAGTTTAGGATACCATCTTCTGTACCCGTTTATGGTATGTTAAAGAACGTTCCACTAATTACACCTGTGTGAAACTAAATTGTATTGGTTAAGAATGTAAACAACGCTCTTAGGTTGCTACGTTAGTTGCAAAGAGCCGACTGCGGCGGCGTCTAGTAGCTAAGTTCTGAACTTGGCCTAGTAGTCGTTGATGGTGGCGTTTGGCGGCAAAGGTAGGAACTATTTGAAAATTTCAAAGTTGCAGTCCTTACTTGAATTAATAAAGCAGATATACACACTAATACAGCAACCACAATTAACACCGGTTATCAGACAGATTCTACACACACCCAAAGTACACGGGGCTACATGACCGCGTTGTCGTAGCCCCTAAACTAAGGAACCAACCAACTTCTCATCTGTCGCTTTCCTATCCCACATTCCCCTCATAATATTACAAATAATTCGCTAATTTACCTGACTCCCTCCATTCCATTTTTAGTAATTTGATTAAAGTGTGATATTCATTATCACTTTATATTCTGTTGGTATGATGAGCTAGCTAGGCCTTGTTCCTTGGGACTTGGTGGAAGAGTCAGTGTGGCCCGTAGGCTAAAGCGTTTGGAGACCCCAGGCTTAGACGAAGTGACGTAGCTGACTTGAAAATAGTTAATGATATCACCCGATGAACTAACAAGCTTATTGACAGCAATATGACTCGTACGTAAGTGAGAGCTGATGAATGTAACGGGATTGTATTTTGACACTAATTCCTTAAATTAAATTAGTTTTCTGTGAATATCTCAGAATCAGGCAAGAGACTAGAATTTAAGCCAGTGAAATTAAATTCCTAACAAGTGAGATAGGAAATACAAGGAAAGACAGAGAGAGAAATGAAGATGTTAGGAAGGAACCTGGGATGGGAAAACTAAATGAGAGAATTGAGAAGAATTAACTAAGGTGGTTTGGACATGTCAAGAGGATGGAGGAAAATAGAATACCAAGACAGATGCTGGAGGCAAAGTGCAAGGGTAAGAGAGCAAGAGGAAGACCTAGAACAAGGTGGATTGATTCAGTGAAGAACAGCATAAGAAAACGAAATCTGGACTGGGACAAGATCGTGGAAGAGGAATGGTGGAAAGAAAGAGGAAGGTGGAGAAGTGCCATAAATACCCCGACCCGGCAGGAGCTGGATAAGGGGAAATGATAATGATGATCTCAGAAACTGTTCATTTTAGGTCCATAAAAAGCCCGAGATTTGTTTCTCACATCGAGGGGTTGTAAATTAGCTTTGTCTCATCCTCTGACGCCTATTTCAGCATGTATTAAAAAAAACAAGTAACGTGAGAGACTTCTCTCAGTTGACTAGAAAATGCGTGTGTGTTTGTCTTCAATTCCAGCATAAATTGAACTTTTGTGGAAGAAGTGTCATGCTCTAGTTTGCCATTAATAACTCAATCTTGTTAAGGCGTAAAACCAATAATTAACCTGTGAATTAGTTTAAGTTCTAGAACGTTAATATTATATTCTATTTTTTTTTTTACAAAGATAAATACCGAGTGAATCGAGCCCCCGCGGCTTAGGCGACAGCACACCGGCCTCTCACCACTGGGCCCGTGGATCAAATCCCGGTCACTGCATGTGAGATTTGTGCTGGACAAAGCGGGGGCAGACAGGTTTCTTTCCGGGTACTCCAGTTTTCCCTGTCACAAATTTCATTCTAGCAACACTCTCCACTGTCATTTCATTTTATCTGTCATTCATTTAATCATTGCCCCAGAGGAGTGCGACAGGCCTCGGCAGCCGGCACAGTTCATTTCCTTGCCGCTAAATGGGGGCTTCATTCCATTCCTGACCCGGTTAGTCGACTGGAAGCAGACTGTGTTTTTTATTAGTCTGTAGTCACATCGAGGGAGAATGAATAGGGTTCAGTATCGTTTGCAGGATGCGCTTGCAGTGTATTAGTACCATACGGCCGGCTGTCCCAACCGAGCAGCTCGCCTTGCATGAGTAAACCTGCAACATGTAATACAGCTCTGCGCGGTGAATACATCAAGACTGGCTGGAAGGGCATGGACTTGTGTTATGACCTTCGCCCAGTGACGTATTGGGTATCACCCCCAGTCCCTCTCCAACCGTGCTCCGAGCATCACTGCTGAGTACTCGCGTGTATGCATACTCAAACTCGGGAATTTCGAACAGCATGCCATACGGAGTGCAAGCAGAGAAATATCGACCTTCCTGATAACAACGCTAGTTGGGCTGCATAAATCAATATTATTAGGGGCAACTGATTCACCAGGTATTCAGTGAAATTATTTCAGTTACTTTTATTAGCAATATCATAAACCCCCGTAAGACTGTGTCGTGGCACACCACTGCTGTAGAGGTTGGTTGATGTGTATCATTATGAATGGATCACTCTGACCTGTCACTGCCCATAGGAGGCGTGTCCAAATGATATTACATAAGAGCAGATCAACACGGGCTCGTTACGTCACTCATGTTCTACTGGTCAGTACAGTATTTTAGCCGCGCCTTGGCTTCACATACCGCACGCGTTCTGCTCTGTTTGTCTCAAACCTTCCTGAACTGATATATCTGCTAATTGTTCATTTATCTATTGCAATCATCTTAAAGAATTGTTCAATCACAATTGTTTTGCCAAATTTCCCCTTTGCCTACAAATGTTTGACTTTCACTACAGTCTACAGTTATTCTAACATATTGTGTTAAAATTCTTAGCTTCATCGCAAGTGGCTGAGTGATTGTATTTAATGCAAGCCGTGATTGACTGATTTCAGTTTTCCAGAATAATATGTTAATTAATATCTCCAATTTGTAATCTCTACAACGTAATTCAAAGCTTGTTCAGTACTGCGTAGCATAACTCAACATTTCTGATTTCACGCCTATTCATTTGTCAGTTCTGACACTGAAGTGTTTGGTCCAAAGTATTCAACACCCACCAGTACAAAGATTGTATTTATGTATTTATTTATTTTTAAGTATTAATTTTTTATTTTTATTTTTATTTTAATTTTTATATTAATTTTTAATTTAATTTTATTAATTTTAATCTTTGTATTTTGTATTTTTATTTTTATTTTATTTTTTACTTATATTTTATTTTTTATTTTTATTTTTTATTTTATTTTTTAATTTTTAATTTTTTATTTTTTATTTTTTATTTTTATTTTTTATTTTTTATTTTTTATTTTTTATTTTTTATTTTTTATTTTTTATTTTTTATTTTTTATTTAATTTTTTATTTTTGTTTTTTATTTTTATTTTTAATTTTAATTTTTAATTTTTAATTTTTAATTTTTAATTTTTAATTTTTTATTTCTTATTTTTTGTTTTTTATTTTGATTTATTATTTTTTAATTTTAATTTTTTATCTTTATTTTTTACTCTTAAATTTTGTTTTTATTTCTTATTTTTTGTTTATTTCTTTATCTATGTATTTAGTTATCTATTTATTAATTAATAGGTGCTGTTGCAGTTAGGTACAACCTGGTGGTAACAATATATTTACAGGTATCCCTGTGTTCTTCTTGAAAACATTTAAACTGTTAGGGAAAGGTTCTAAGACTTCTTTAGGCAACTCATTTCATGTTTGAATACCCTTGTTTATAGAAGAATACTTAGCTATCTTTTAGCCTACTTTTCACATTTTGCAAAAATGAGGAAAAAGTAGACTTATGAGATCAATCCGGGAAAATGTGTGTCTGTCTGTCCTTCTGTCTGTCTGGCTGTGTGTGTGTGTGTCCCCTATCAACTCCTAAACGCCTGCAGCTACCGAAACCAAATTTAGTATGAGTAACGATGTATACCGGAATATCTCAAGCCCATATGTGAAAATGATGTCGGTGCTACCAACTGCTGAAAAAACGCACTAGAAATTTGACCTCCATGTTGTATATCTTGGAAGGTATGAATGGGAGCTATTCCAAAATTGGATTGGGAGAGCTGAGCTGTTTCTGGCGACAACTAATGAAGATAAGAGGTAGGTTAGTAGGACACATACTAAGACACCCAGGAATAGCAAGCTTAGTTATGGAAGGAAAAATCGAGGGTAGAAACTGAAGGGGCAGACCAAGGTTAGAATATGTTAAACAGATTGCCTCGGATGTAGGGTGTGGTAGCTATGTAGAGATGAAACGATTAGCTCAGGACAGGGAAGAATGAAGGACTGCATCAAACCAGTCAAAAGACTCAAGACTCAAGCAACAATAAGTCAAAACAAATCAAACCATCAGACCGTTTTATCAGTAAGGTAAACACAACATATTACAAGTGGCATCACCTTGATGTCTCAAAACCACAATAGATATTCAAACACTGGACCCTTATCAAAAGATTTAAAATAAATCAATTTACATCAGAATATTGTTATGTCTCAGGAGCCTCCGTGGCTTAGGCGGCAGCATGCCGGCCTCTCACCGCTGGGTCCGTGGTTCAAATCCCGGTCACTCCATGTGAGATGTGTGCTGGACAAAACGGAGGCAGACAGGTTTTTCTCCGGGTACTCCGGTTTTCCCTGTCAAAATTTCATTCCAGCAACACTCTCCACTATCATTTCATTTCATCTGTCATTCATTTAATCGTTGCCCCAGAGGAATGCATCAGGCCTCGGCAGCCGGCACAGTTCATATCCTCGCCGCTAGATGGGGGCTTCATTCATTCCATTCCTGACCCGGTCGGAGACTGGAAGCAGGCTGTGGATTTTCATTCATGTTGTTATGTCTCTAAGATATTCACAGTACTATTTTGAATATATTTTATATTACTGAATCAAGTACGAGAGATGATCCACCCCAAGAGCTCGTTGTTTCAAATCCCCCTCGTTGTGTAGTGGTTATCACCGCGGAGGCCCGGGCTTGTTTCCCGGATCTACCAAGAAATGTAACTCTGGTCTGAGGGCTGGAACGGGGTACACTCAGCCTCGCGAAACTAAAACTGAGAAGAGGCCCGGGTTCGATTCCTACCTCAGTCATCCTGAAGGTGGTTTTCCGTGGCTTCCCACCTCTACTCCAGGCAAACGCCAGGATGGTATCTAACCCAAATTCTACCTCGATTACAAATACACACACTAGTACAGACATCACAGTGACACCGGTTATCAGAAAAATTAATGCACAACTAAGTACACGGATTGTCGGTCAACACAATTGTGCCCAATGAATTGGGCGGGATATAAGTTATAAATATGTAAACACACTCCTGGAAAAAAATGTATGTATTAGTTAATTATCACACTTAAATGGGCAATTTAACCAATTTAAGTGTGATAATGAACTAATACGAGAGCCTCCGTGGCTTAGGCGACAGCACGCCGGCCTCTCACGCCAGGTCCGTGGTTCAAATCCCGGTCACTCCATTTATGATCTGTGCTGGACAAAACGGAGGCAGACAGGTTTTTCTCCGTGTACTCCAGTTTCCCCTGTCAAACTTTCATGCCAGCAACACTCTCCTCTATCATTTTATTTCTTCTGTAATTCATTTAATCATTGCCTCAGAGGAGTGCGACAGGCTTCAGCAGCCGACACAGTTCATATCCTCGCCGCTAGATGGGGGCTTCATTCATTCCATTCCCTGACCTGGTCGGTCGACTGGAAACAGGCTGTGGATTTTCATTCAACTAACGAATACATGTAATTTTTTCCAAGAGTGTGTTTGGATATTTATAACTTGTAACCTGCCCAATTCATTGGGTACAATCGTGTTGACCGACTAAAAAGCAGCAAAAGAAAATTTGTATATGCAGCACTAAAAAGGAATGGCTTCAAATTTCCACTTAAGGACACGGAGCTGCATGACCCGATTTCACAAAGCCCGTAAATAAATTCCTATTTGTATAACAATCGATATGATGTCTCAATGTTGCCATAACTAGTGGAGTTGTACGAGCGAATAGAGAGTTGATGGCTGCCCATAGCACAGCATTGCCTAATGATGAAAAGCAGGGATATTGTGTGTTACACATTCTGTGTGGCTATGACGCAAGTCACCGACTGCTCTTGGGCACAATATTGGCTAATTGGCTTAGCCTATTCACCTCGTGTTAACGAGATTAATGACATCACATGCCAAGCTAACAACTCACTTGTAGCACCACCTACATCCTTGTGCTTCCATATCGGCACCATTCTCCTCGAAAAGTGATACTTCATGCTGTCGTGAAGTCAATTATCATAATCACAATCACTTTCTGAGAATACTTTCTGCGGCTTATCCCAACTAATTGGGTCGCCGGAGTCAACCAGGCTCATTTTTGGTTTTGGCCGGGGATTTTAGGCCGGATGTCCTTCCTGACGCCACGTGATTCTTCAGGTGAAAATTCCACTCCGCTGTCACCGGGATTTGAACTCCGGTCGCCCGGGTGAAAGACGAGCAGATAAGCCACTGCGCCATCACGCTCCCCTATCACTTTCTGAGAATGTTAAGATGATATTCAGTTTAAAACATACACGAATACACGATACTCTGTGACTGTACTTGGAGAAACTCAACTCCCCTCGCCACCCCCTCCCCTCCCTGACCACCACGTGGTGTAGTGGATAGTGTTGTTGTTGGCTGTCACCCCGAAGCTCCAGGTTTGATTCCGGGCTCTGCCCACTGGAGCGGGTGCAGTCAACTTAGTGAGGTAGAACTCGGAAGAGGTCGGTTCGATTCCCAACTCAGCCAACCTGGAAGTGATTTTCCGTGGTTTCTACCTCTTCTTTTTCTTTTATCGAGTTTACCCTCCAGGGTGGTGGCTCCCACGGACTCAGCGAAGGAACTCACCCCTACCGCCATTTTTCAGGCAGTATCCTAGAGCTGGAAACATCTAATCAGAGTGGATACAACTGGTGAGGTGGGATTAGCACCTCGCCCAGGCGGCCTCACCTGCAAAGCGAACAGGGGCCTAATTAGGGAAGGTAATGGATGGTCAGGATGGATAGGCAAGGAAGAGGGAAGGAGGCGGCCGTGGCCTGACAGTAGGCACCATCCCGGCATTTGCCCGAAGACGAAGTGGGAAACCACGGAGAACAACTTCGAGGATGGCTAAGGTGGGAATCGAAACCCCTCTACTCATTTGGACCACCCGAGGCTGAGTAGACCCCATTCCAGTCCTCATACCACTTTCCAAATTTCGTGGCAGAGCCGGGAATCGAACCCAGGACCTCCGGGGTGGCAGCTAACAACGCTGACCGCTACGCTACGGAGGCGACTTCTACCTCTTCTGCGCCAGGAAAAAGCTGGAATTTTTTCTACCCTCAATCCACGACCGCCTCCTTCCTAATCCTGACCTGAATTACAAATGCGCACACTAATGTACCTTTCATAATAAAACAGATTATCAGACATAATTCCACACACACCCAGGTACATGGGGCTAAATGATCACGATGTCCAAGCCCCTGAAATGAAACAACTCAAAACTCTGCGGCTTTTCAAAAACCCACTGAACTTTCATTGTGACTAAAGCCAGAAATACAACGAAAACCTGTGAATATATTATTGTATTTGAATTGCAGCCAATGGCCAAAGCTGGGTATGTTTGATTGAACAAGTTTAATTTCGAGTAGTTCTAACTTAGGCTACCAGATGCTACTGACACCAATGCCTAGCGGCGAACGTTGGAACTTGATCAAGTGTTTCTAAATAACCAAATATAACCTAAAAATTTTGCTGCACACTACCAATTGCAGTGTTATGGGACCACCGGCTTTGCTTCCCCTCCAAGGTTACGCATACTGAAGGATTTTAACGCTCTTAAAAATACGACTACGTTTTGACAGGTTTGAACCGCTATCTTGGGCACAGCAGTTCAGCATGCTACCGACTACGCCACCGAAGCCGCTCAACCTATGAATATAAATACAGTATATGATTAAGCCTTCGAAATGTTAAAAAAAGTTACAGTCAGTCTGAGAGACTACACTTTATATAATTTCAAATGACGCATGCTACAAATGCTACACATGTTAGAAAGGCTCAGGACTTTTTGCACTCTGCTGCATGACGTCACGCACTCGCCGTCTCCGTATCGCATAACGCCAGACCCCAGGAGTAAACTCAGACTCAACAGACTCCATTACCCTTTAACTTAGACTTCCCGCGCGGGGCTGCATGACGTCACGCACTCGCCGTCTCCGTTCGCATAACGCCAGACCCCAGGAGTAAACTCAGACTCGGAGCATATGCACTGAACAACATGATGACGTCATACACGCCGTAACCGTGACACATAACGGTAGACCTAAGCATAACGATGAAGTCGACAAGATCATCTGAAAGAGGCATTTACATAACAGAGCTTACTATCGCATCTTATTAAGCCTAATAGCGGCTTCGGTGGCCTAGTTGGTAGCATGCTGAGCTACTATGCCCAAGATCGCGGGTTCAAACCCAGTTGAAGTCATCGGTTTCTTTTAAGAGCATTAAAATCCCTCGGTATGCTTTCCTTCGGAGGGGAAGTAAAGCCGGCGGTCCCATGTCATAGATTTATGGCATGCAAAAGAACCTTCCACTAATTAAACTTGCGTGAAGCTAAATTTGCAGGTTAGATTTCGTTAAAACGCTCTGTCCAAGTTACAACGTTCACTGCTAAATGTTAGTGATATCTGGTAGCGCAAGTTGGAACTACTTGAAATTGAACGGAACTTGTAGCTCACCCCATGGGTGTCCGCATTTGAGCAGCTACAGTCTCTGGCATGTCCAATATGTCCTCGGACACTCCCGGCACTAAATGCTATACGCTAAATAAATAAACTGAGTATAATGCTCTCGAGCCAGTGTCATCTGTTTGGGAATGTTGAAAGTGTGTCCCAGATGAGAGTGCTCTCGCCTTCGATGGTAGGCAACCAACCGAGCAGTATAATAAGCAGCTTCCTGCCTGACGAGAGATACACACTGCAATGATACCACGTTATTGACGTGTTCATTGAGTGTATGAGCTACTACACCCACTCAGCCCTGTTGTATTCTGCGATGCTTATCGCCATTTAAACAGCGCCTGTTGGGGCATGCGCAGTGTACATCATGCGCAACAGATACAGGCTGATTCTGCAGCCCCTTTCAATATCATTTGCTGCAACCCAATTAACGTGTGTTGACAGGAAGGTCGATTGATATTATCTGCTTGCATCTCGTATGTTACTAATGCACTGCAAGCATATCCTGAAACCGATACTGAACACGTTTATTTTCCCCTCGTATTAGTCTGAACTCACATCGACAGAAACATATTCGCGTTCAGTATCGTTTGCGGGATTTGCTTGCAGTGCATTAGTACCATACGGGATGCAAACAGAGAAATATCGACCTTCCTGACAACACGCGTTAGTTTGGTTGCAGCAAACGATATTGGAAGGGGATGCTGAATAACTTAGTTTATTGGTAGATGAGTACGACTAGGATGTTATGTAATATCAACATGCAATATATGTAACTAGCGGTCCCATGCGAGACCTCGCGCATAATGGGGGTTGAGTGCGACCCATGTGTACAGACTACCCGCGTGGCCCTAGTGCTATGCGGGCTGTAGGCGACAGAGTTCTCGCAGGGGCTATCGTCTTGTTTATTTGTTTAAAAGCACTTCATAAATAAAATACATATATTTCCGTTGACTTATCAAGAAACAGGGGCAGATGACCTCGTAGTTCCACCCCTTAAAACAACAATAACTAACTAACTAACTAACTTATCAAGAAATGCAAGATTTTTCCTGTACTATTGAGACGATTTGGTAGATTTTGGTACAAACCACACCTTCTAACTCCCTCTGGTTTAGGAGCTTGAGTTTTGTGAAACATACACCTTAGCGTATTTTATAATAAGATATTACATTAAAAATAAAAATATATAATATTAAGTTAATTTAATTTTTATATAAATAATATACTAGACCCTACACATGATATTAATTGCAGATTCCTCATTTTCTTCAGTATATTTTTGCAAAATAAAGTTTGGTACCGTACAATAATTAATTAATTAATTATGTCGATATATTTTTTCATTTATTTCACACCCACATTGGAGAACTATAATCAATCTATATACAGTCAAGTCTTAGGAATATTAGTTACAAATTTTGCTTCTTCCTACTCCCAGAACTGTTTCATCCTGTATTAACTGGCGGCCCGTTCCTCATCCGTTATGGTGTATTGTTTGCGTGTAGAAGTTTTCAGATTATGCCTCACATCTTTGTTTCTCAGGATCCTCTTCACTTCCCGGTGTTCAATTTGTTACATTGTCAAGCCTAATTCATCTAGATCATCTAGGACTTCTTTGAACCAATGATTTTTGGTTTTACTTTTCCAAAAGTATTGGAATTGCTGATTGAGTATCCTGGTCTCTGGTAATCGTGATATGTGACAGATAAAAGTCACTCTCCTTTTCCTCATTGTATATATTATTGACTCAGTTTCCTGGTATACAATCTCATTAGTTAGTAATCGCCATTGACCACTACTTGGTGTCTTTTGTTTAAAATTGTTCTGAGGATTCGTCTGTGATTTATCTGTCGTTGATTTCGTATTCAGATTCAAATTTTTGTTCCGTTTGAGGCGACAATTTGACCTACATACTTTGCGCTTCTTCATTCTTCTGACAGCGACATCTTCTGTCACTACAGTTTTCGATCAAAATTATTGGAGTATTGACGTACCGGTTGGCAGTTTATAAGGTAGATCTCTTATTTTAATAGCATTATTTTACTATCATGTCTTAATACATGGCATTTAATTATTTGCAAGCTTTTCCATTTTTGATTTAAAACCAATTTTTGTAAGGATATCCATTTGTTTTTGGCTTTGTTAACTAGTTTTTTTAAGATTTAATATCAATCACGCTGAGGAAGGTATCAATGAAATACCGAAACATGTACGATTAATAATGTAATTAAACGGTTCTTTAGTGTTTGACTAGGCGGTGTTAATAAGATAATAGGGTTTCACTGACATAGGTTGTTTCAGGTATAATAACGGAGTTGTAGAGTTCAAATTTTGCATTTATAGCAAATTGAAATAAATACCATTATTTTTTATGAGCAAATACGAACGAACTCAAGACTGAACATTGTGAGGGTCACTTTTTTTTGCGGGGTGGAAGGAAATATAGTAGCCTTTCTGAACAAGAGTAGACTGAAAAGTAGAGTCTCAGGTTATCACTGGACAACTACCGGGTGAGTTAGCCGTGGTGGTTACGGCATGACTGATGGTAGTCGCTCACATCCGGGAGGCGAGGAGGTTAGAATCCCCCCGCCGGCAACCTTGAAGATGGTCTTCTGTGGTTTCCCATCTTCCTTCCAGGCAAATGCCGGGGTTGGTCCCTAACTATAGGCCACAGCCGCTACCTTCCAACTCCTCGTCCTTACATTCCAACTTCCCTCCTTCCCTCCCCAACGGTACTTGTAGCTCACCCATTGGGTGTCCGTCTCGAAGCAGCTACAAAACTGGCGAGCCGAACATGTCCTCGGACACTCCCGGCACTAAAAGCCATACAAAAAAAAAAAAAAAAAAAAACTGGACAACTAAAATTAACCAAAGTCCAGCCGCTGACTCTCCGGCAGGGTGTGACGTGAATGAATTCCCATCCCCTTATCTCCACTAATATCTTTCTTGGAATTCTTCCCTGGTTCTTTCTCAACTTATTAAATGCTTGGAAAATCCGTTTCTTGTACCCGAGTTTCTAGTGAACAAATATAGTCATACAGTCTGTTTTTAATTACCGTTTATTTTACTTGCGAAAAAAAATATGTTTAGCCTACTGTTCTCGTTTTGCAAAAATGAGGAAAAATCTGAAATCGATCGTGTGAGTGTCTGTCTGACCTTCTGTCTATCCTTCAGTCTGTCTGCACCCCCCCCCCCCCCCATCAACTCCTAAATAGCTGCAGCTATCAAATTCAAATTTGGTAAGAGTAAAGAATATCTCACGGCCATATTTGAAATTGACGTCAGTGCTACCAACTGCTGAAAAATCGCAATTGAAATTTCAGCTTTATGTTGGACATCTCAGAAGTTATGCATGCGAACTATTCCAAAATTGTCACCTTCAAGATTAATTTTCAGAATTCCATGCCAGTGTTGCCAACATGATTCTAAGCCTGCCGATAGGTCCAATTTCTAAATGCATGTAACTTCTATACTATCGATTGGATTTCAACCAAATTCCGTATGTACTATGTGTAACTACAACAGATACAGTAAATATAATGTGACTGCGAAATTGTGATAGAAGAAATTGAGTTATCCAATGTATATTTACGGCAAGTCTTGCTTCTTTTCGTATTTTATAATATAACGCTGAAGAAGGTACCGGTACAGTGATTAAAGTTCAACTATTTATTGACTTAAAGTTTCAACTTAATGAATATTTAAATGTAGCCTACAATATATTGGTGAATTAGTAAGCAAATAAAGAAATTAAATCTTAATAGGTAATTAAGTCATTTATCATTTGAGACTGTTTTGTCTTTCAGCACCCAGTCTAGTCTGTAAGCCTCTGTTTGCGGACAAGTTGCCTCCATGATCCCCTATTAGCAGTTTGCACTGGAGCATCCTCTGCTTCTACAGGCCTCTGAAGTGAATGAAATATTATAAATTCATTTATTTTAGTCTTGGCCTTCTTTGGACCACACTTGACTGTCTTTACATTATGTTTTGCATTGACTCTCTGCCAGTATCTTCTCATCCTTTCTTCTTCTTCATTCTTCTGTTCTTCTGTGTAGGTTCTTTTCTTTGTCACTGTCTCCTGGAATACTCTGAGCTCCTTAATTAGTCGTCTAAATTGTTCCCTCTCAGCTATGTCATCTTTTTGTACCCCTATCTCGGCTAGGTCCGTTCTCACTTCTCGAAACCATTTGAGCTCTGTATTTCTTTTCTGAAAAATTCAAAAATTCATTTTGTCAGTCTGTTGCCATCCATTCTCAAGAGGTGTCCATATAACTGTAATCTCTTCTTCATCATATTAAATAATTTTATTTATTTATTCATTTATTTATTTATTTATTTATTTATTTATCGTATGGCTTTTAGTGCCGGGAGTGTCCGAGGACATGGTCGGCTCGCCAGAGTCTGTAGCTGCTTCCAGCGGACGCTCTACAAGTTCCGTTCAATTTCAAGTAGTTACAACTTTCGCCACCAGATATCAATGATACATAGTGGTGAACGTTGGAACTTGGATAGCTCGTTCTGACGAAATCTAATCTAACAATTTAGCTTCACACAAGTTTAGTCTGTGAAAGGATCTATTCATGCCATAAATCTATGATAAGGGACCGCCGGCTTTGCTTCACCTCCAAAGGAAGGCATACTGAAGGATTTTTAACGCTCTTAAAATATCCGACGACTTCGGCCGGGTTTGAACCCGCTATCTTGGGCACAGCAGTTCAGCATGCTACCGACTACGCCACCGAAGCCGCTATATTAAATAATTAAATAAATAAACCTATAAATACATAAATGAACAAATAAAAATAAACTGTATATTAAGAAATAAGTAAACTAATCAATATATTAATTAATAAATAAAATTAACGCGAATGAACTCCGGAAGATTGTCTAATCGAATCTGTGCCTACTTTGTGGGAAAGAAAACCAAAGGAATCTGGTTTACAGAGGTGGAAAAATACCTACAAGAACTCGGGATATCACATGAGGACATCATGGAACGTGACTCTTTGAAGAAGGAACTTGGGGAAATAAAGAGTTTTCATCCAAAACCCATATTGAAAACCGGCAAGAAGTGGACAGAAGAACGAAAGGAAGCTCACCGAAGAAGAATGCGCGAACACTGGGCCAATGTGAAAGAACGAGGGAGAAGGCAGTTGAAATAACGTGGTCCATAGACGACCGAAACGATTATAAACAAGTAGTTCCGTGAAGAACTATACAGCCTATTTTCATATATCCTACTAATGTTATTGGCCTCTATCAACATTCTAAATTTCAGTTTGATTGCTGTAATAGATTCCTAGATATTGAGAACCGTCTAAATATTTCTGATGGTCGCCATGTTGGACTATTATATAGGTAAGACTTAGAGTTTTGTACTGTTACGTGAAGATTATTGTGTAGGTGTAGTACTCAAACTTCAATCACATGATTAGGGCACAATAAGTAAAAAACAGATTTTAAAATTTCGCACAGCTGCCATCTTGTGGTTATAGAATCAATTGAAACAAATTAGATGCCAGTGGATTAACATTTGTATAAGGATTTACTGTACCAAGTTTCACTGCACACGGATGGTTAAATTGCGAGAAACGTCCATGAGAATATTTATATTTCGCGCCGCCGCCATGTTGGATTTGTGATCACCAAATTTTTTCATAAATGAAAATAGGTTAAAAATAAAAACAAATTACTACACTATCGTATAGTTATCCAACCTGAGGTGCTGTACGCAGCAGAATGCCTGGCAATGAATAGGAAGGTTCTGGTTGAGAAATTGGAAGCCAAGGAAAGGAAGATCCTGAGGAAGATCTTAGGGCCGTTGAAAGAGATTGGTGAATACAGGAGACGTCATAACAATGAGCTGAACCATCATGTAGAAGGGATATCTCAAGTAATTTGGAAGGGAAGAATATCTTTCTATGGCCACTTAACTCGAATGAAACCCGAGAGAATCGCCAATCGAATACTTACCTATTTTCTTAACAAGAAAACCAAGGGCCCCCGGTTTTTTGAGGTAGACAAGGATTTGCAAGAGGTAGGGATCACCCACGCAGACGTTACGGAACGTGATCTTTTGAAGGGAAAGCTTAGAGTACACCACCAATTCCAAGAAAAAGCGAAATTAAAAACTGGCAAGAAGTGATCTGATGAAAGAAAGGAGTTTCACAGGCAGCGAATGCGTGAACACTGGGCTAACATCAAGGCCCAAAGACGGAAGCAGTTGAAATGACGTGGTCCATAGCTGGCCTAAACGAAGAAAGAAGAAACTACTACAGTAGCCTATAAAATGAAAATCCACAGCCTGCTTCCAGTCTCCGACCGGGTCAGGAATGGAATGAATGGAGCCCCCATCTAGCGGCGAGGATATGAACTGTTCCGGCTGCCGAGGCCTGACGCACTCCTCTAGGGCAATGATTAAATGAATGACAGATGAAATGAAATGATAGTGGAGAGTGTTGCTGGAATGAAATGTTGACAGGGAAAACCGGAGTACCCGGAGAAAAACCTGTCTGCCTCCGTTTTGTCCAGCACAGATCTCACATGGAGTGACCGGGATTTGAACCACAGACCCAGCGGTGAGAGGCCGGCGTGCTGCCGCCTAAGCCACGGAGGCTTCACAGTAGCCTATATTAATAAATAAATGAATTAATCAAAACTTAAAGAGTATAGGGGCGAAGTTCCGACTCTATACCACAGTTAAAAAAGCCTGAAGGATTATATGCGTCTGAAACTTTGACCATGAATAGTAAAGATCAATCTGACCAACTGGAAGAAAGATAGCGCAGGTTGTTAAGAAAAATCCTAGGTAATAGATGTTTTTTTTGTCATGTGGCCTCCTGAGAGGCCGAGTGCAGGTCTTTCTAGTCGACGCCCATGGGCGACCTGCGCGTCGGGATGAGAGATGGAATGAATGAAGATGAATGAAACTGGGCTAGGATGTGGAAGGAAGCGGCCGTGGCCTGTCAGAAGGTACCGTCCGAGCTTTAGCCTGGTGTTGAAAATGGGAAACCACGGAAAACCATTTCAAGGACAGCCGACGGTGGGGCTCGAACTCACGCGTCTACCGAGTCAGCAGAGAGCTTGGCTCCATGACCTAACGCTGCGCTTTAGCCAGCGTAGCCACTGCTGTCGGTGATGGGTTGACGGGCAGTGGCGAATGAGAGCAAATGAGGACTTGTACAACAAAATAGACCCTATCACAGCATCAATTAAGAAGAGACGGCTACTATTTTAAGGTCACCTTTTGAGGATGACTGGTGATCTGGGCCCGGATAATTATGTGCTTAACTTTTCAGAAATATGTATTTATTTATGTGCTTGAAAGTGGAAAATACGTGATTTAGTTCCCCAAATATATTTTTAAACTTGTATTATATTCATGTCCCCCAGTTACTCGAAATATAGTTGAAACGTCTACAGTAGCTGCTTGAATAATCCATAATCGTGACTACAGTACACAATGTTCCCGCTTAATAGGCTGAGCCTGCCTCAGTTTCCGAATCCTACAATACTTAGTGCAGATGCGCGATACGAAATGTCCTGTTTTCGAATTTCATTCTAAAGAGCAGAAGAAACGGTCACTTCAAAAACTTTCTTAGCACTCAGTCAATACTCACAAGTTTCGCAGATCACTGGTATTCCAAGTATAATTTCCTGTCAAGGTAAGGACTATCGGAGGCTTTAATCAGACTGTAGACTCGAGCCCTCTGCTATACTTAATGACCGGAAAATTCCTATCTTGAAATACTACTATATTATACAGAGACAAGGGTGCATTCACGAAATAGAGAAGCAAATTACTGGAATTTCCAAGGGTCGAAAATGTGGGCAGCAGTCATCCAAGGAGTACAAGATACCCCCAAATATAGGAAATATGTTCTTATGAATATGTATTTATTTAGCGTATGGCAATAACAAAACTGAATTACAATATAATTAATATACAGAATTAATTTAACTAAGTCATTAAATTTATAATTTAATATCTAAATTCTCTATCCATTGAAGGGCTGCCTCTGTCACTTCATAGAAATCGTTGAGATTTCCAGGGTACGCTCGACGGCTGCAACTTGATATAATGTGTTGGATGGTCTGATGTTTACTGCCACAATCACATTGGGGAGATGGGACCTTTCCCCAGAGGTGAAGACTCTCTGCGCAGATGAATAAATAAGCCAGTAAATGTTTTTATATATAAAAATGGCAAACATATGTAAATAAATAGAAAATATGTAGTTAAATAAAAAATATTTAAACACATAACTATCCGTGCCTAACTGATGATCGATTAACGAAAAGAATATGGCGTTCCATTAAGTCCAAGGCAACAAGGCCGAGATGGTTCGAGGAATGCGAAAAAGATCTCTAATATCTCGCGAACCAACAATGCTGGGGACTTGTATGATGTGTCCTAGGACTATAGACCGAGAAATGCCTCACCGGAACACATTTAGAAGAGTGGTGAACAACTACCAAGGTTTTAGAATATTATCAACTTCCGGAAGACGGAGAGGACCTTTGTCTGAAGAACATAAACAGGCACTCGTCGCTGGGGTCATAAGATACTAGCAGGAAGTCGACGACGGAACAAGGACAAGACCTAGACACTAAACTGAATTTGGTTGTTACAACGCAGTGTCCTATCAGAAGAACTTAAAAATTAAGAGCTTTTGCTGAAGTTTTTTAAAGTCTATAAATCCCGTTAATGGTCCACTGTCAAGGGGAGAGGTTATGTAAGCTGTTAGTTGGGGGTTAAGTAACACCCTACCGGTATCCGGGTTGTTACGTGTGGCGCGCCCAGGCCCGACTAAATCTAGGTCAATAACTCGTCCGCATAATTATCACAAGTAAATTAAAACAAAGAAACAAGATTTAATTTAGTGCTGCCTTCCTCTTTGGGATATTAAGGAGTCCGAGCACGGCCACGAGACTCACTTAATTGTGTATCTGGCTTTTCCACTTGGCACCTTTCCTCTAATCTCTTTGATTGCCCAACTAATTGATGTCCATGCATATAAAGTGAATGTTGACTGGGAACTCGTATAGTGACCGCCAACATCAAAATCCGGAAAAGTTTCTATAGGAATAGCTAATGTGAGAGTTGGTTGGTTCCTCAGTTTAGGGGCTGAGACAACGCGGTCATGTACCCCGTGTACTTTTGATGTGTGTAGAATCTGTCTGATAACCGGTGGCTGTATTAGTGTGTGTATTTGTTTCAATTCAAGTAAGGACTGCAGACATTGCATTTTTTTCAAGTAGTTCCTACTTTTCCCGCCAAACGCCACTGTCAACGACCATCTAGTTCAGAACTTAGTTATTAGATGCCACCGCAGTCGGCTCTTGACGAACGTAGGAATCTAAGAACGTTAGTCACATGTTCAACCTATATATAATTTAGCTTCACACAGGTGTAATTAGTGGAAGGTTCTTTAACATGCCATAAATCTGTGACATGGGACCACAGGCTTTACTTCCCCTCCTTAAAATATCCGACGACTTCGTCCGGGTTTGAACCCTCGATCTTCGGCATAGAAGCTCAGCATGCTACCGATTACGCCACCGAAGCCGCTTAAAATGTGAGAGTGGTATTGCTATTTTTCGGTAGTGCCAACATTATTGTTTGGCGCTGGTTTTGCAGCTTAGTTCGAAACAAGGAATTGCTAAGATCAGTCGTGCCTAGCAGTGGTGAACGTGGAATACATACAAAAACAAACTTAACATGGGGCTTACGCCCAGACACCCTTGCTTGTACTGCAATCGGAAATTTTCATCCAGACAGTCATCTAACCTCGCTACAGGGAAGTGCGGTAAAGTGAAATGGGCAGCATTGCCTGATACAAGCCTTAGTCTACATCAGGGATCTCCAAACTTTCCAGCCTTAGGGCCATACTGATTACTCCAGTAAGTTCCGAGGGCCAAAACCATATTATCATTGTTGCCGGTGGTAAAAAGTGAAATAGTCCACTGATGAAAAAAAAGTCCGAAAAAGTACGCAACGTTGAAAAAAGGCTGCAAATCGGACTAAAGTCCGCAAAACGGCAACACTGCATATTATTAATTTTCCTGTCATTATCTGTAATTTCTAGATTAGTCGTAGAGTACGAGCCATGAGGAGTAACGTGACACGACATCTGGTGGACACAAGCGGAAATAGGTAGTACCTTCTATCGCTAACAGATGGCGCTAATAGCACGTACAGAGTAATCTCGTTGGTTCGAGAGAGTTCTGGTGTCTTCCACTCACTTCTAGATGGCAGTAATTGGAATATATAAGAAGGCTAGTTGCGCAACCACAAGTCAGTTCCTATGACACTGTTGTGAAATACAATAGTGCGTACCTCCTTAAAACGTGTTTGTGCGTGTTTAAGTTTAAGACATCTTTGTAACAGTATTTGATTTGAATTGTTGCTTTTGTGTGTGATTTAGTAGTATGGAAAAGAAGCGAAAAATTGATAGTGAATGCAGAAAATTCAAAGATGAGTGGAACATTCAGTATTTCGTAATTGAGTCCAATAACAAGGCGCTATGTTTGATTTGCAATGAAAGCATAGCCGTTCTCAAGGAATATAACATTAAACGTCATTATGAAACAAAACATTTTCAAAATTACTCAAAATATACAGGAAGTTTGCGGACAGAAAAATTCGAAGCTATGAAGCGCGGATTGAAATCGCAGCAATCTTCATTTACAAAACTCAAAACCGAACAAGAGGCTGCAACTCGTGCCAGCTTTCGTGTGGCTCTTGAAATTGCAATACGTGGAAAACCATTCACCGATAGAGAAATGATCAAAGAATGCATAATTGCAGCAGCCGAAGAAATGTGCCCTGAAAAGGTAAATTTATTAAAAACTGTCAGTACGTCAGCAAACACTGTGGCTCGAAGGGTAGAAAACATCGCTGAAAATATATTCTCTCAACTGTTCGACAAAAATGGAGATGTTGAGTGGTTTTCTTTGGCCTTGGATGAGTCAACGGATGTGTCAGATACTGCTCAGGTGTTGATTTATATTCGAGGAGTAGATAAAAGCTATGAAGTGCATGAAGAACTTCTTGATATGTATAGTATCCATGGCACAACTACTGGTACAGATATTTTTAAAGGAGTTGAAATGGCCATTAATCAAAAGAACCTTCAATGGAAAAACTTGAAATGTATTACAACTGATGGAGGCAAAAACATGAGTGGGAAAGATAAAGGAGTGGTCGCTCTTGTGTCAAAGGCTGTAGAAAATGACGGTGGTTCAAAACCATTAGTCTTACATTGTATCATTCATCAACAGTCTTTGTGCGGAAAGTGTTTGGATATGTCTGACGTTCTGAAACCAGTCATATCAACTGTTAATTTTATGAGATCTTTTGGGCTGAATCACCGACAATTCCGACAATTTATTGAAGAGATTGGAGAAAATGACTTACCTTATCATACTGCCGTACGTTGGCTTAGTTGTGGGAAAGTCCTTCAGCGCTTTTTTGAACTTCGAGCAGTGATCGAAATTTTTTTGAATGAAAAGCATCGCCCTCTTACTGAATTACAAAACAACGCATGGCTGTGGAAGTTAGCATTCTATGTTGATTTGACAAAACATGTGAACGAACTGAATTTGAGATTGCAAGGAGAAAACCAGCATCTTCCTGATTTATACACTAATATCAAATCATTCCGGAAGAAATTGATACTGTTTCAATCACAACCACGAAGTAAATGTTTTTCACATTTTAAAACATGTGAAATATTCAGCCACACCACTGAGACTGAGTTTCCTATCGATTTTGCAATCGAAACTTTGAGTGCTTTGAAAATAAATTTTGATACTCGTTTCTCAGACTTCGATGCCTTTGCGAATCAAATTAAGATTTTTCAGGATCCTTTTGATACTGACATTGAAACCCTAGCCCCGAAACTTCAAATGAAAATGATTGAACTACAGTGCAGTGATATAATTAAGAACAAATATCAAAACTCATCCTTGTTGGAATTTTATAAGAGTCTTCCACTGACACAATTTGATAATTTGCATAAATTTGCTCGTGGGCTGTTTTCTGATTTTGGTACTACTTATTTGTGTGAGAAGACCTTCTCCAAAATGAAGTACACAAAAAATGTTTACAGATCTAAATTAACTGATGAGCATCTTAAATCTCTTTTAATAATTGGTACAAGTAAAATTAGTCCACAACTACAAACTATTGTCAGTGGAAAATCTCAATTGCATAAATCTCATTAGTATTTCATATGTCTGCATGTTATACATGTCTTTACTCATTACAATTCTGTGTTTCTTTATCCAACTTATCACAAAAACAATAACAATAAGCCTACAACAATGTTATGAGTAGTTAGCCCATGACCATATCAATGTAGATGTCATATTAATAATTATTCAACATAAAATTAGAATACTTCAGTAAACTAAATTTAATTTGCTATAAAAAAATATGTTCTCTAAAAGGAGTTTTCAAGTATGCTAGCTCTCCGCGGGCCGGACAAAATCTGTCCGCGGGCCGGATGTGGCCCTCGAGCCGTAGTTTGGAGACCCCTGGTCTACATGATGATATATTGGCTTTCATGGGAAGTGAATTAAAACTCAGCAATTCTTCTAGGTTTTTGCCGTGTCTAGTGTGGGTTTTTACCTAGGACACCAAGCTGGCTCACAAAAGACACGGCTCAAACCTAGAAGAATTGCTGAGTTTTAATTCACTGGCCGTGAAAGCCAATATTCCATCATTTTTGAAGCCTGCACAGTGAGTTTATGGCTGCTTGGGCTTTTGGTTCTCGCAGTAAAGAGACTCAGGTGCGCTTCGTTAAAAGGGAGGTAGCGCTCAGTTCGCTACTCCTGTGGGGGTCTGGGTGCGGACATCAAGGGCCCGCTGATGAGCCAGCGTGGTGTCCTAGGGGAAACCCCACACAAGACACGGCACAAACCTAGAAGAATTGCAGAGTTGTTATACAACATTTCGTTTTTTTTTTTTTTCAATTTATTACTTGTAAGTGAATATTGATAATTTCACCGGGTGAGTTAGCCGTGGTCGTTACGTCGTGGCTGCAGGCAGTCGCTCACATCCGGGAGGCGAGGAAGTTCGAATCCCTCTGCCGGCAACTTTGAAGATGGTCTTCTGTGGTTTCCCATCTTCCTTTCAGGCAAATGCCGGTGTTGGTCCCTAACCATAGGCCACAGCCGCTACCTTCCAACTCCTCGTCCTTTCATTCAAACTTTCCTCCCCAAACAACACTCCACACGCGACTGTACTTGTAGCTCACCCCATGGATGTCCTCATAGAATCAGGTACAAATGCAGGCGAGCCGACCATGTCGTCGGACACTCCCAGCACTAAAAGCCACACGCTAAGAAAAAAATATGCGAGCCTTATAGTAGTCGCATATGATGTGTACTATGAAATTGAGATGAAATGTATGTGAAGTGATCTGACATGTTATCCTACTCGTATAGGCCTACTGCACAGCTTGGACATTCTTAAAATGTTAATTTACGCTCCGTTTTCATACTGGTACTATGATGAATGTATAGATTGAATTGGAGATATGCTACTGACACACTTGTCTGAACAAACATCACATATTATATTGTAAATTAAGAGGAGGAATGAAACCATGGTCTCTAGCCTATCTATAGACTACTAGAATTGATGTTCGATAGAATCAAATTTCCCAACTCCTGCTTGGTGCAAACTATTGTAATTAAAATTAGATAAAACTTAATTAGATGTAGATTCTGTTAAAATGACGCATAATGTTATAATAGATATTGTTTAAATCTATAATACGGTAGCAAAAATAATTGCCGGGACTGGGGTTCGAACCTGAGACCTCATGAATCGGAGACCAAGATGCGATCCACACAGCCATTACAACCACATAAATTTTGAGTACAAGACAGTTATTCATTTTCACGTGCCGGTAATAATATCGAAGTATTTTTTTAATGCTCCATTAATATTTTGCTTTTTTCGATAATGTTCCTGCGTGGAATTGAGTTTTAAATTAGTTATGAATACGCTTACTTCAGAGTAAAGGAAATTCCTATAGTGGTCTAAGAAAGGCTAGCCCAGTTACCGTATAAAAACATTGATCACTGCATTACCGCAATGAATAGCCATTGTGCAGAAACATAATAAATACCGACTTTGCCGATCAGTTGCAATGTTTCAAATTAAAGCATATCATCATATAAATACTGATACGAAGACTTTTAACATGTGGTTTGTGTTTGTGTTTCAATCAGTTGACACCAGAGTTCGCATGAGCGTTTACCGTTCAGTATGAAAGAGTTGAGCAAAGTTACTCGGCGAGTGGATGCCCATCACTTTTATCCAGAGGTTGAAAAACAGTCTCTTAATAAATCATAATTGTTTTCAGCAAATATGATATAATGAATATTTTTACACCAAAAAACGACAACTTGAAGATGATTTATTGCAGAAATATCTGTAATGGCACCTCCAAAGCTTGAAGTAATCCGTATGTTATATACATTCCACATGGCACTACTGCCAGCTGGATCGCATCCCTCTTGGCTGCTAAAGCAGCCGGGAGGGATGCTATCCAGCTTGCAGTGCGCCTTACGCACTTCCGTCCGCTCCACTTCCGTCCCAGTTTTCAAAATCACTCCCTCAAAAATATCCAGCAACCGAGTGGAAAGATGTTACACATGAAAAATAAAGGAAAATGATAATTTCCTTATTTTAAAGTGTAACGTGATGCTTGTTAAAAGCAGTTAGCTTCAATAACATGGCTCAATAAGTACAAACAATTTGCAGGGCGCTACTAACAATTATAACGCAAAAATAACAAAATTGAACTAGGTCACGGTTCACTATACAAGAGCCGATCACTGGAACGTATAATGAAGGTCCCTTGTTTGTACGGAGTTAGAAATGTACTAAATCATTCGAACCTAAATCTTCTGCTGTCCAGACAGTTCCGGAATGATTTGGAAACCCTCCTGGATACATACAGGGCCACCTGTGAGACAACATTTGAACATGATTTAGGTTTTCTAAACATAGAAAAGGCTTTAGGACATACTCTCCATCAGCGATCATATCTGCTGAGTAAGATTTGAAAATGTGCCTGCAGTCGGGATTCTAACCCGAGTCTTCTGCTATCCGGGCATTTTCGCGGCTCTGTAAAGAAACGTAATTCTATTCCGAGGGCTGGAACGGGCTACATTCAGTTTCACATCTACTCCAGGCCAATGCCTGGATGGTTCCTAACTTAAGGGCACGGTCGCCTATTTCCAAACCCAAGCCTCAGTTACAATCACACAGGTTAACAGAGAAATTTTATTATGGTGTTTGAAGCCATTTTCATTTGTACAGGTGGGTGGTCAAGATGTTGGCCTCTCACCAAGGTGGACCGGGTTCGATTCCCGGTCAATGCATGTGGGATTTTCGAAGTGAAATGCTATGTCCTTTGGTTTGGATTCCACGTAAAAAGGAGGTCCCGTGTCTCATGATCCGGAGATTAACGGTCACGTAAAACTACAAGCTAGCTTTTTCATTTGTACGAGGAACACATGGCACTTAGGAATGCGAGAGATAAGGGACCCTCACACACAGGAATTTCCCTTCAGTCGAGTGCAGACAGTGACCAAGTTAACTGCTCTTAACAGGACCACGCAAGACTCAACCAGTTAAGTAGCCTGTACAATACAATCTGAATTGACCATTTACAACAACCACATATTCACTCCAAACAAGAAAATCCCGGATGTCAATCACCACTTCCAGTAAAGTTAGTTATAGTTGTTTTAAGGGGCGGAACTACGAACACTTCCAGTATCTTAACATCACACAGACTACAACTAACAATTCTCAACTAATACTGCAACTAAATAAGTGTATACAGGGTGTCTTTTATGTACCTTTGGAGAATGTTAGGTCCTGTAGGGGACGGGTACAGAAGTAATTCGAGATAGGGAACTTGGGGTCGGAGCAGCCTCCTTAACCCCTAAAATAAGGGTTGATTCAGGACCTCCACCCTGTAAGTTAGGCAACCGACCCAAAACTCTATTACCTTTTTCAATCCTTTAACTCTTGGCAAGATTCATTTCACCATGTGGCGATGGCGTAATGGATAGCGTTGCGGTGCGAATAGATGATAGTCCCGGGTTCGATTCCGGGCTTGGGCAAAACATTTTTTTAAATGTTATTTGTCGTATTGTAGTCACATGATACAGTCTGGTGCTACGTCGGAGAAGAGAGTGCAAATACGACAAATAACATAAAAAAAAAAGATTTTGCCCAAGCCCGGAATCGAACCCGGGACTACCAGCCTTTCGCACCGCAACGCTATCCATAACGCCAGCGCCACATGGTGAAATGAATCTTGCCAAGAGTTAAAGGATTGAGAAATGTATTAGAGGCTTGGGTCGGTTGCCCAACTGACAGGGTGGAGGGCCTGAATCAACCCTTATTTTAGGGGTTAAGGAGGCCGCTCCGATCCCAAGTTCCCTATCTCAAATTACTTCTGTACCCGTCCCCTACACGACCTATCATTCTCCAAGGTACATAAAAGACACCCTGTATATTGTAAATAGTTCCACCCATACTCTCAGACATAGATTTTAAGTGTAATGGATCTGATGATGATCGCTTGACGATCGAAACTGGTCATCCAAGTGTATTTATTAATCTCATGTAATTTTTTGCTTGATTAGGGAATGACCCATCTCATTTGGGTACAATCGTGTTGACCGACCGAAAAGCATCAAACTTTTGTTTAGAGAAATTTTACACACACACCCAAGTACACGAAGATACATGGCCAAGATATCCCTAAATCTCTAAACGAATCAACAACACCTCGCGAATTGCCATTAGAGAGTTGAGAGTCCTGGAACACATTCACTAACCTGTGCGAATGTTTCCTGGAAGTGACAAATATTCGCACAGTCACTCGCGGCGAGCAGAACAGGTGGCCATTGCTCGAGGCGTGCTGACAGCTGTAACAAGGAACTAAGACAAAAGCGAAACGCCGCGCGTCGCCTCAGGGGCGGCTATATTACCTAACTGCCCAAATGTTAGGAAATGTCGGCCTTTCTTATTAATGTTCGTAATCAGGGCCATGAAGTCTGACCAATAGAATATGGAAATCCATGAACGATAACGTAATATTATTATAAGAGCGTTAAAAATCCCTCAGTATGCCTTCCTTCGGAGGGGAAGTAAAGCCGGCGGTCCTATGTCATAGATTTATGGCATGTTAAAGAACCTTCCACTAATTGCACCTGTGTGAAGCTAAATTGGATAGGTTAAGAATGTAAACAACGCTCTTAGGTTTCTACGTTCGTTGCCAAGAGCCGACTGCGGTGGCGTCTAGTAGCTAAGTTCTGAACTTGGCCTACAGTAGTAGTCGTTGACGGTGGTGCTTGGCGGCAAAAGTAGGAACTATTTGAAAAATTCTAAGTTGCAGTACTTAAATTTAAAAAAAAACAGATAACACACACTAAAACAGTCATCACAATTAACACCGTTATCAGACAGATTCTACACACACCCAAAGTACACGGGGCTACATGACCGCATTGTCGCAGCCCCTAAACTTAAGAACCAACCAACCGCAATATTCTTGTTGCCAGCCCGAGTCTGAAAAATATGCTGCACATTTAGTTACACTCATTTATAGAGACCCAGAGTTTTGGTTTAACGATATCTACACAAAATATTTCAGCAAACATATAAATGATATCACAACGATATATTTACCCCAAATATGCCATTTGTTTTCAATATTGAAGCCGCAAAATATCGCGAAATAAGTTATTTTGCGAAATGTGTTATTTTCACACTAAAATGCTAATGTGAGCTCTGGCACTCGCCTCTGAAGTTAAGAGTTTAAATCTAAGGTGAAATATTTTTATATTTATTTTTATTCTAACACTGACGTATATGGCGAGTCAGGTAACTTCGTTTATTTGGTCTTGTTATTATTGACAATGAGCGAGCTTATGTGTGACCCTGAAAAGTGCCTATATGTAGTCCTCTCTTGTACACGATCTCAACCAGGCGTGTTGCCCTAGGATCGATTAGGGCAGAAGCATATTATGTAATATAGCTACCTGCCAGCTCGTCCCTCTCAGAGAACATCGTTTGTATTTGGCGTGTGGTCGGGTCAGGTCTCCACAATCTATCTTGGCCCATACATTTTTGGTGCGATTCATGTCTTCCCCACAAGGAGGTCATTCGATAGGTTCAACCTGACCTTGCCTTGTGAGCCATTCCTGAACTATTCGAGATGTGTGGATCGGAGACAAGTCATGTTGGAATTGTACAACACCAGTGGGATGAAGCACCCGCTTAGAAGGGACCATAATATTCTCTAGATTGTGCACATTATTCTTGACGGAAAGAGCGTGTAGATATGGATGTTGCTTAATGCTGTGCAGCATTCCTATCCCATGAGAGCGACTCCTTCTCCAGCTGAGATCAGCATTGCTTCCACTTATTTGTGTCGGTCTACTCTTTTCCAGCTTTCCTGTCAGCCTCCCTTGGCCAACTCTTGTTATCTTTCGATACCGATGGTATTAGGGTATCAAAGGTTGTACTAACTGAGCATTATACAAATATCTGGAACTCCATATATACCAATTCAGAAGACTCCTTACATACAAAATTATTCCTTCATAATATACCACACAGACTTTCCTCATCTCTCTGGCCCAACTTCATAAAATAAACCAATTTGCAGCTGCCAGGAAAAATCTCAACAGACGGCTCGTCACCAGTTGACTGAATGCACCACCTAGCCTACTCGAGAGAACGACCAACTGTACTACTGCGTACTATTATGAAACACTACTGGAATACTGTAGAAATAACAGAATTTAATAAAAAATCTTCCACTCACTTTAATACCGTAATTCAATGTTAATTTTGCTTTTAAAACTGTAATTATCCAGTGATATACCTGTAGGTGAAACACGGGTTGTAACTATATTAAATAAATTTTTAAAAAGGCTATCTTTTACCTTTTCGACTTAATTAGCCTTTGTCAATTTTTCCTGATACCCTTGTTTTTGAGGGCTTACATGTCTTCTTTAATTTTATGGTATCTTCATCCTTCTGTAAAATACCCTAAAGGCTGGCTGCCTGGTAGAGCAGTGACGTTCTCGTCTTCTATGCCAACGGTTGCAGTATCAAATTCTGGCGCAGTCAGTTGGCATTTAGGATTAATAAACGCGAGGGAGCCGTGTCGTTGGATTTGCTGGCAAGTTAAGGATCCCCTTCGGGGAAAAATTCCGGCATCATAACTTAAACCCAAATATCATGAATGAATAACGTAAATTAATATTTTGTAATATCAACACATGATATACTGTAAGTGACTACGAGGTTCCCAATTTTTTAGCAACTGCGTAACACTTGAAAGTTTTAGAAAATTTGGCGCACCAGCAGTCCTATATTTCTATGATTTTATATGATTAGTACAAACTAGGCAAAATACATCAACATGATCCAAAATCTACTTTTAGTGCGAAACTTGTTGTTGTTGTTTGCCTGTGATTAAAATATCAATATCAGGAGTAATTGAACTTAACTTCCCTCTTAATTACTCTTCAACATTTATTCTGTTTCTCTGTTTAGTTTTGATGTACAAAGGTTCAGAAAATTCACTCTCACACAAGTAACTTGAAACAAATGGCATCAAAAATAACAGAGCTAACCAGAAGATCATTGGGTACGTGGTTTTACATCCGATCCAGAAGTTAATTAAAGATTAAAGTCACTAGTGGTAAGCTGACATTGACAGTCAGTAGAGCAAATGCTGCTTTTCATTTGTAGTTTGTAAGTTATGTCATAACCGTCTTCGCTGTCTGTTCCTCAGTATGCCATTTGCGTGGAATCAATCGCAAGTCTTCTTCCCGGGGTGTGATATGATCAACCATCCAAAAGGAACACTTTAGAAGTGTTAACCAGCTAATTTGTTATGAGCTTACGTGATCTAACAAGGTGTTATAATTATATTAAGTTGCTCTATTAGGAATACTGTTGCTCTTCGGTCAAACGGGATGATTATAAACACATTAACATTAATTTGCCTTGTAAGTCCAACAAGATGATTGGCCTACAGAAGGAACAGAGATATTGAGGCCCGATAACCCACTGCTGAATTTTCATGAAGCCCTGCATTATTACAAACAAATGATGTTACAAAATGTACTACAATACTTTATTGTCCGTCAAATCAATACTTCAAAATAATTGTAACTTATTGGTACATGTTTTGAATTCTATTACAATCCTTCATCAGCTAAAATATACTAAGAAATTGGATAACATCATTCACACAATAACATAAATAACATAAATGTTTATATTAAGGCTTTCACAGCCCGGATTATATAAATAATTCAATTTTTTTGGGCTAATGCCGTGTGTATTTAGATTAGAACCATACGTTTCGGAGAAACCTTGCCTCCTTTTTCAAAGGAAATGTTCTACCATGGTCCATACAGTAATTTCTGGCAGCTGCTCTCTGGTGACGAACTATATCTATATTGGACGAATGTATCTATATTTTTTGTAATTTTTGTAATCGCATTGATATACTTTCTTTGGCCACATTGTTTGATTTCCATTGAAAAAGGAGGCAAGGTTTCTCCGAAACGTATGGTTCTAATCTAAATACACACGGCATTAGCCAAAAAAAAAAAAGAATTATTTAACATAAATGTTAATGCACGAACATTAAATGAGATATTTATACTGTGTCTTTAACAAGTTCTTAACATTGTTTTTAAATAATGAATATGAGCTGCATGCAACCGTGCATTTTGAGACAGAAAGGGCTAATTTTCGTTGTTCTTGTTCGCCCTATTGCATGATACCTGAGATCTTATATTCAATGTTATTGTGTGAATGATGTTATCCAATTTCTTAGTATATCTTGGCTGATGAAGGATTGTAATAGAATTCAAAACATGTACCAATAAGTTACACTTATTTTGAAGTATTGATTTGACGGACAATAAAGTATTTTAATACATAGGCTATTTTAATTTGCAATGTCAATACGGACCAAAATAGAAGCAAATATTCCCGAGAACAAATGATATGCCTACCACTTCTGTCAACTTTTTCACTCAATGTTCATTTCTATCAGCAAATCAACAAGGAAGTATCATGCAAGAATCTCGTGGTTGCTCCCTGAATATCGTGATCAAAGTGGACAGATATCCTATTGGAAAACACAAAAGCTACTTTTCTTTAACTTTTTACAAGTGCTCCGTGTGAGCCCCTGATTGATTCTGAAGATATGAAGACTATAATAAAGTTCTTCCTGCACCCGACGCATCATGTTACGAGGTATGGTTGTTTTTTTCAAATTCCGATGGACTACATATCAATAACAGATTGACATACAAAACTGATTTCACTACTAAATGATTGCTTGTTTTATTCTTATGTCGCAACATAATCGCCGAAACGATTGAAACATTTGTCGTATCGTTACACCAGGTTTCCAATGCCCTCGGCAAAATATTCTGCCGCCACTGAAGTGGGTACGTCTGGAGAGTCTCCGGACGTTTTTCCTTTTTGGCGAGACGTTGCCGCCCAACCACACCTTTATTCTCGAAAAAGGTGAAAATCATTCACGACCGCACTGTGCCAACGTTACGATATCCTTTTTCAAAAAATTCAAGTGTGAAGTTTTGAACCATCTGCCATTTTCCAAACCAGCACTGAATGATATTTACAACATATTTACAAATTAATAATCCTGTAAAAAAAAAGACACATGAGTACTTCTAGGATTTTCATCTAAGTCGTATCTTTCTTCTGGTACGCTTCTGTTACTTAGGAAGGTAAATAAGCAGTAATGGACGAAGCAAAAATTGATATATAGAAAGTAGGTTGGCAGAGGCAATGAAAGTATTTCTACAGAAAAGAGATAATGTTGACATGTAAAATATAGATTTAGTTATTGAAAAGTCATTTCTAAAAGCCTTTATCCGGAGCACGGTGCTCTATGAAGTGAAACTTGGGCTGTTATGGCCGAAGAAAAGAGGAGAATAGAAGCATTTGAAATGTGGTGTTACAGGAGAATGATGAAGATCAGATGTGAGAGTAACAAATGATTAGGTATTACGACAAGTGGAAGAGAAGAGATTTGTCTTGCGACTGCTAATGAAGAGAAGAGATAGGTTCGTAGGACACATACTAAGACACCTAAGAATAACATAGTTATGGAAGGGAGGGTAACGGACAAGAACTGTAGGGGGAGACCACGTGTAGAATATATTAAAGAAATTGCCTCGAATGTAGGGTGTAGTGGCTATGTAAATATGAAATGATTAGCTCAGGACAGGGGGACATAGAGAACTGCATCAAACCAGTCAAAGGACTGAAGACTCAAACAACAACAGATAAGAATAAAATAAGAACTACTAACTAATAATACACTTACATTCTAGAAGAAGAAATGGGATAAAAAGAATACGGGAGATGAAAGGTAGGGGGAAAAGAAATGCATTTTACGCTAGAAGAATGAGAATTAAAGGACATCAAAGTCGAGCCATGAAAGGAAAAGTGGAAACACTGGACCCAGCTTAAGGGTTCCTCACAACTGAATCACCAGTTGTGAGCCCCTGAGGGTGTAGTACTTTCCAGGGTGCACCATGTGTGGTAGATCACCCTGCCTTCTTTAGGGCCTTGAGCAGAAGGCAGCAGGAAAACAAGTAGTTTCGTGACGAACTAAAGAGCCTACTTTTCTTAAAATATAAGATTCATGCCAATTTATATAGACCTATCTAGAATAATGACGAAATCAAGTTGGTAATACTAACATTTCTAAGTACTGTACTGCAGTTTGAAACACACCTGAAATAGTGTAGCCTAATAGAGTAACTTACTACAGTTGGCAGCCCTGGTGGCTCATTAGAATACGCGCAGTCATATCGGTTGTAGTACACATAGCACATACGAAATTTGGGTTGAAATCCAATCGAGAGAATAGAAGTTAGATGCATTTAGAATTTGGACCTATCGGCAGGCTTAGAATCATATAGGCAACACTGGCATGTATGGATTTCTGAAAATTAATCTGAAATGTTATTGTCTATATGTGTGCCAATTTTGGAACAGTTCGCATGCATAACTTCTGAGATATCCAACATAGAGCTCAAATTTTAATTGCAATTTTTCAGCAGTTGGTAGCAATGACGTCAATTTCAAACATGCCCTTGAAATATGCATCTATAGATCTTTACTCTTACTAAATTTGGCTTTGATAGCTGCAGCCGATAGGAGTTAATAGGGGGGGGGGGGGGGCACACGCACACAGATAGACAGACAGACACACACACATTTTCCCGGATAGATCTCATAAGTCTACTTTTTCCTCATTTTTGCAAAATGAGAAAAGTAGGCTAACAGGAGGTCTGACCCTCGGAGAATGAGAGTATCAGGAAAGGTGAGACAAGGGGCAATTAAGTCGGGAAATTAAAACAAGTAGTTCCGTGAAGAACTATACAGCCTATTTTCATATATCATACTCATGTTAATTGAATCTATCAACATACAAAATTTCAGTTTGATTGTTGTGATAGATTCGTAGATATTGAGAACCGTCTAAATATTTCAGATGGTCGCCAGGTTGGATTTTTATTTATGTACTATTACATGAAGATTATTGTGTACATGTGGTATTCAAACTTCAATCGCATGATTATAACTCAAGAAGTAATAAAAAACGAGATTTTAAAATTTCGCACAGCTGCCGTCTTGTGGTTATGAATACAATTGAAATAAATTACATGGCAGTGGATTAACATTTGTATAAGCATTTAGCGTGCAAAGTTTCACTGCACTCGGATGGTTGAATCACGAGAAAGTCCATTTAAATATTTATACTTCGCGTCGCCGCCATGTTGAATTTGTGATCACCAGGTTACTGAAAGACTTATAGGTGAACTTATGTTCATAGCATCTATGAACATAAAAAATCAGTTTGATTGCTGTAAAAGATTCGTAGATATTGAGAACCGTCAACATATTTCGGATGCTCGCCATTTTGGATTGTTATATGTAGGGGCCATAGAGTTATGTACCATTAAAGGAAAATTATTGCGTAGCTTCATTATTCAAACTTTCACTTCGATCGCTTGATTACGACGCAAGAAATAAAAACTTAATTTTAAAATGTCGCACAGCCGCCATCTTGAGGTTGTGTAAGCAATTGATCTAAATTATATGCCATTGAGTTACAATATGTATAATCATTTACTGTACCGCATTTCACTGCGCTCAGATGGTTAAATCAGGGGAAAAGTCTATTAAAATATTTCAACTTCGCTTGGCCGCCATGTTTTTGAAAACTACATAGATAAACTTGTAGCAGTGTCCTTTATCACCATACAACATTTCAGGGTGATATCTGTAATGGTTTCGGAGATATAGAATGCCAGTGAAATATTTCGCTCAGCCGCCATTTTGTGGTTATGTAAACAATTGAACTAAATTAGACGCCAGTGCATTGCAATGTATATACATATTTGCTGTACCAAGTTTCATTGCGTTTGGATGGTTAAATCGGGAGAAAAGTCTATTTAAAAGTCTCAACTTCGCTTGGCCGCCATGTTGGTTTTGTATTTACCAGGTTTGTGAACGTGTCATAGGTAAACTTCTAGTAGTGTCCTTTATCATCGCACAAAATTTCAGGGGGATATCGGTAATAGTTTCGGAGATACTGAATGCTGGTGAAATATTTCGCACAGCCACCATTTTGGCTTGTGCGACAGAATACAATTTGAAGGGCACGGTCTTGGTCGGCCAGAATGGTGCTATGATCTTACCGAGTTTCATTGAAATCGCTCCAGCCGTTTAGATTTTATTAGGGGGGGGGGGGGGTGGGGCACACACACGAATCACACATACACGCACACACAGACACATGGACAAAAGGTGATCTCATAAGCCTATTTTTTTCATAAAATGAAAATAGGCTAAAAACACCCTAAGCCACTGATACCCTGATAGCGTAGGGGTCGGTACAGAACAATAGTTGACCAAGGGAGGTCGATACGAAAGATTACAGAGAGAAGCCTGGCACAAGTAAGTGGAAGAAATGCCGAACTCAGCTGGGGTCCCACTAGTTATGAGCCATGGTATTAACACTACCCTCCATGCCCTGCCCATTCATTCATTTAGCATTTGTTCCTGAGGTCTCCAGGGCCTCAACTCAGTCCCACTGAACGGAAACAGGCTGTGGTGGGAGACACTCGACGGACATGTGGGAGTCAACTAACAATGGTCTTGTCTGGGACATGTGAACACCGTTAAGAACGGGACTGTTACCACGTCCTTGTCAGTTATTCACTCATGATCCTAAGTAGCGGCAATACTCGTAGTAGACTAGATCTCACACAAGGACAGCAGCACATATATGGTTACCGGTTGAGTGTGCTTCGTCTAATATTTCCCCGTCATTGAAACACTGATAGATAACACCAACGGCTACCCTCATGTACACAGATAGAGGTATACATTCATGGCTGTTAATTCTCCATACTTAATGCGGCAGACAACGAGACAATAATGAATCTGCTCAGGAAATTCAAACCGCTACGTCAGGATACACTATTCTAGCTCCAAGTTGCTACCTTGTAAGGTGCTTACATGTAAATTTAGCCTATAGGCTTACGAGATTCCCTTTTATCCGTCTATGTGTTTTTGTGTGTGTGTGCCCCCCCAGACCTCCCTCCCACCCCCTCTAAGGTCGTAGTACTGTTATTACGTTTCACCAATCCAACACGGAGGCTGTGCGAAATACTTCACTGGCATTGTATATCTCCGAAACTATTACCGATATCACCCTGAAATTTTGCACGGTAATAATGGGCACTGCTAGAAGTTTACCTATGTGACTTTCAAAAGACCTGTTAAGTAACTTACAAAACGAACATGGCGGCCAAGCGAAGTTGAAACATTTAAATAGGCTTTTCTCGCGATGTATCCATCCAAGCGCAGTGAAACATCGAACATGAAATATTTATACACATCGTTATGCACTGCCATATAATTTAGTTCAATTGTCCACATAACCTCATGATGGCGGCGGTGGGAAATTTTAAAATTAAGTTTTCATTTATTGTGTCGTAATCATTCGATCGATGTCAACGTTTGAATAATGAACCTACGCAATAATCGTCATCTAATATAACATAACTCTACGGCCTACATAGATAAAAATCCAACATGGTGACTATCTGAAATATTTAGATGGTTCTCAATATCTACTAATCAAACTGAAATGTTGTATGTTGATAGAGGCAATTAACATAAGTAGGATATATGAAAATTGGCTATTTAGTTCGTCACAGAACTACTTGTTTACTATTGCATTTTATCTCATGTTATAAGCCGGCCTCGAGGTGTTTGGGTAGCGCGCCTGCCCCTACTTGCCAGGAGGCCCCGGGTTCAATTCCCGGCTCCGTCAGGGATTTTAGAAACTGACGTGAGGGCTGGAACGGGGTGCACTCAGCCTCGTGCGGACAATTGAGTAGCTGTCTGACAGTGAGGCAGCGCCCCGATCACGAAAACCAAGATTAACGGCCGAGGGGACCCGATGCGCTGATCACGTGTCACCCCAATATCTGCAGGCCAAATGGCTGGGTAGCGGTCGCTTGGTAGGCCTAGGCCCTTAATGGGCTGTAGTGCCAAGGGTTATTATTATAATGTCATTACTCATCAGCGCCAGTGACAGTTATACTGAGGAAAAATTACAAGAAAATGAGCAAGAAATGATGGTAGCAACAGTTGATGGGAAAGTGAAATTATAATGTATCATTATGATTCATATTGTTCTGTAACATAATTGTGTAATGTGTTGTTCAAATACAGACAACTTGCCTGGCCGAGCGGTCTGTGAGTCACTGTGGGTCGGGAAAGGACAGAACTACCTGTTACAGTATTTCAACGTGATATATTTTACGCTAAAAGTGTCCACCGCAGCTCTCTCCCTCCTTCATCCTGTGGTACACATGGACGCCAACTGCAATTACTCATTTTTATTACAGCACAGTAAAGTCAAATTAGTCAAAAAGTGACATTTTCAAATTACCATCTCCTTGTAGAGAGCCTCCGTGGCTTAGGCGGCAGCACGCCGGCCTCTCACCGCTGGGTCCATGGTTCAAATCCCAGTCACCCCATGTAAGGTCTGTGCTGGACATAAACGGAGGCAGACAGGTTTTCTCCGGGTGCTCCGGTTTTCCCTGTCAATCTTTCGTTCCAGCAACACTCTCCATTTCATCTGTCATTCATTTAATCATTGCCCCAGGGGAGAGCGACAGGCTTCGGCAGCCGGCACAGTTCATATCCTTGCCGCTAGATGGGGGCGTCATTCATTCCATCCCTATCCTGGTCGGTAGACTGGAAGCAGGCTCTGGATTATCTTTTTCATCTCTTTTTAATATATGAACTCTCCTGAAAAAAATTATGTATTATTAGTACAATATTTCCAATTGGAAGTGTATTTTTAAAAATCGTTTTCAAGTTATTAATAAAAAGTAAACGCATTTAATTGTTATGCAGTATCTTACTTAAATATATGTGTCTCTGTAATTATTCAATCTAGAAGACTATTCCAAGAAAATTTATATAATGCTGTATGTGAATCCAGTGCTGATCCCGAAACTAACATAAAAAAGTGCAGATGTTTCACTTTACAGATAGACCAGGTCTGCCCAACCTACGTTCCACGAGACTACTGTAGACCAAAATATTATGTGCACTCGAGTTTGAAGGTTGTTTGTGAAGTAACCAATATACCTACATAAAATCCAATAACATCATCATTTTTAGCCTATTTTCAATTTTGAAAAAAATAGGCTTATGAGATCACCTTTTGTCCGTGTGTGTGTCCCCCCCTAATGAATTCTAAACGGCTGGAGCGATTTCAATGAAACTCGGTAAGTTCTTAGCACTATTCCGTGCCCTTCAAATTTTGTTACGTCTCACCAATCCAACATGGCGGCTGTGCAAAATATTTCACCAGTTTTCAATATCTCCGAAACTATTCCCGATATCTCCCTGGAATTTATTACGGTGATAAAGGGAACTACTAGAAGTTCACCTATGTGACCTTTGGAAAACTGGTAACTACAAAACCAACATGGCGGCCACGCAAATTTGCGACTTTTAAATAGACGTTTCTCACGATTTAACCAATCAAACGCAATCAAACTTGGTACAGTATATGTTTATACACATTGTAATGCACAGACATCTAACTTCGTTCAATTGTTTACATAACCATAAGATGGCGGATGTGCGAAATATTTCCCCTGCATTCTATATATCTGAAACTATTAGCGATATCACCCTGAAATTTTGTACGAAGATAAAGGGCACTATTGGAAGTTCATCTATAAGACATTCAAAATCCGCTTAACTACAAAACGAACATGGCGGCCAAGCGAATTTGAAAATTTTAAATAGACCTTTCTCGCGATTTAATGTTCCAAACGCAATGGAACCTGGTACAGGAAATACACATTGTAATGCACTGGTGTCTAATTTAGTTCAATTGTTAACATAACCTCAAGATGGCGGCTGTGCGAATATTAAAATTAAGTTTTTATATCTTGTGTCGTAATCATGCGATCGAAGAGAAAATTTGAATAATGAACCTACGCAATAATTTTCCTTTAATGGTACATGACTCTATGGCCTATACATTTAACAATTCAACATGGCGACCATCAGAAATATTTAGACGGCTCTGAATATCTACGAATCTATTATAGCAATCAAACTGATTTTTTTATGTTCATAGGGGCTATGAACTTAAGTTCACCTATAGGACTTTAAATAACCTTGTGAACACAAATCCAACATGGCGGCGACGAGAATTATAAATAATCACATGGACGTTTCTCGCAATTTAACCATCCGCGTGCAGTGAAACTTGGTACAGTAAATCCGTTTACGATTGTTAATCCAATGGCATCTAATTTACTTCAATTGTTTCTATAACCACAAGATGGCAGCTGTGCGAAATTTTAAAATTACATTGTTACTTCTTGTGCCCTAATCATGCGACTGAAGTTTGAATGCTACACGTACACAATAATCTTCATGTAACAGTACATAACTCTGGGACCTACATATATAAAATCCAACTTGGCGACCATCCGACATATTTAGTCGGTTCTCAATATCTAGGAATCTATTACAGCAATCAAACTGAAATTTTGTATGTTGATAGTGGCAATTAACATAAGTTGGATACATGAAAATAGGCTGTATAGTTCTTCACGGAACTACTTGTTGTCGTTCTATTTTAAGTTATTCATGTAGGTTTGGAATTTTTAATTTATACTTTAATATTTGTTATCGCCGTTGAAACACAAAAAGTGCCCGTTTTTAAGCGTGTTTCAACCATGCGTCACATTTAAGAATTATTATCTCAAAAACCCGTCATCAGATCGAATCCAAATTTTAACACAATATACATTGGAATGTTGTATAACTGGTTTATTAATTTCAAAATTTAGTGTGTTCAAGATCGAAAGTTGTTATCATTTTTGGAAGGTAACTTTTTCTCGGCTCTGGGAAGTTGGAAAATGTAGTTCTTGGTTGCGTTGCAATCCTTATACATCAAAACGTTATGCTGTATGACTGTGAAATACGTAAATTAATTCACTTATAGTATATCGGTTTGTATTTGTACGGGGAATTAAGACATGGTTCACCAGCTAGCCGCTCCGGGAAACGATGTACAGCGTAGCTGATATGGAGTCCAACACTTCCGAGCGTGGCGCGCCATGACGCGTAATGGAGCCCATCTTGGCAACGCTGTACAGCTTTCACCGGAGCAGCTAACTGTTGAACCATGTCTTAATTCCCCGTACAAATACAAACCAATATAAAATAAGTAAATTAATTTACGTATTTCACAATCATACAACATTCCTTTTTGATGTTTATGGATTACAACGCGAGCAAGAACTTCATTTTCAAACCACCCCGAGCCGAGAAAAAGTTACCGTACAAAAATGATAACAACTTTGTTTCTAGGACACACAAAATTTTAAAATTAATAAACCAGTCATACAAATTCCAATGTATATTGTGTTAGAATTTGGATTCGATCTGATGACGGGTTTGTGAGGTAATAATTCTTAAATGTGACGCATGGTTGAAACACGCTTAAATACGGGCACTTTTTGTGTTCCAACTGCGATAACAAATATTAAAATATAAATAAAAAATTCCAATCCTACACGAACTAACGTAAAATAGAACGACAAAAATGATGATGTGATTGGATTTTTTGTAGGTCTATTGGTTACTTCACAAACAACCTTCAAACTCGAGTACACATAATACGTTGTAACCACTAAAGCCAACTGGACAAAGTAGTGCGCGCACACCTACCCAAGGCCATTGACTCACTGATGAACTCTTAAAATAATTATAAATGATTGGTACAACTAAGTTCGATCCTAAGTGGAGAGACATTTTAAGTATCGGTAAAAAGCTTTCCCAGTCGTCGCACCACACTAAATTATCCTGAACTTTATTTCAAAATTTGATTAAAAATGTGACAGTCAGTCTGAAAGACTAGACTTTGTATCATTTTAAATGCTACAAATGCTGAAAAATGCTAGAAAGCCTGGAGGCTTATCTTGCTTATCTTGTTTCAATTACTCGCGAACGGCAAGTGCAAACCAAGGGCAAAGCAAGGTCAAGCGCGCGGGAAGCCGTCACGCTCACCAGAGCGCGCGGGGACGTGCCCCTTCCATTCAGTCTAAAAACACTTATAGTGGGCGATGTATTGATGATAGAGATATGCTATCCCGGACTTTTTTGTAGAACTTTTCACGCTGACCAATTCTTACGCTCATAGTATTGTGCCCTTTTAGCAAGAAATATGCAAATCACAGTATGCCAGCATTGCTCAATTCGGGATTTTTCGGGGCTGCGGTAAGTTCTCCCACTCTGTGACTTACATATTTTGGATTAAATAGAGGATACACTTGCAAAAATAACAACAAAATCAACTCCTATTTTAACACATTTAATTAATCAAAATTATGGCGCTACAAACAATAAAACAAATAAACTACTGACCAATATCATTCTACTTGTCCAAAGTGAACAAGGAATAGCATAAAAATAAAACAAATATTCTCTTTAAACACATGGTTTTCTTTAAAACCAACAATTCACGATTATTTTCACTTCCATAAAGTACTTATCTTAAAGTTCCATATAACTACGAGCTCCTTTGGCTCGATACTTTCCCATAATAATGGTGTTATACTTTTATACACCTCAGGAACTATTTTTATCTTTTCTTATCATCAAAACAAATATATAATTACATTTAAAATTACATGTTAATTATTCACTTCCATATTTGGGCATATCACATGTTCTCCGTATTTACTATCCCTCTCAAATTTTCAAATTCACTACGGTGATCGGGAAACTACTTGTGTACTCCAGAGTCATAAAGATTACTTGACAAAGTCAAAAACTATGATCACTCCCGAAACCTAGTTATCTTCACAAAACTCGTGGATTCCTTATTTTCCATACAATATTACAATAGGGATTTTTATTTAATTCATTTGTCTTATAAGACCATTATCACATAAGAAAACTACGATCTGAACTGGCAAGCGATAATATCAAATCTACAAGGACCTCGGATCAACGCCCGGGTCATTAACAACTTTAAACACTCACGGTGTATTTAACATTTTTTACAAGACGGATTTTCCCCACCCTCGCTCTATGAGGGTCAGGCCATTATACTCGAGCGTGATTTATGACAAGGAAAGCGGCTCTCTGCCTAACCTACGGTGGCAGCTCTCTTCAATGCTTTAAAACAAACCTTCATATTATTCTCAGTTCTGTGGAGAGACCTGGCTTTTACTTCACTTATTTTCATTCAACAATATTCTTTGGCTCATAAACCACTTTCGTAACCTTGGCATTTATTAATTATGAGAGGGTCCTCATTGATTGGGAAGAATAATACACATTCTACGACGAATAATTTGGGGCTTTAACAACAAGAGGATTCTATATTCGAATCTCTTAACATGCCTCGGGAACCATTTCCACATTTGGAGGACTTATACAAGACGCGATTTAAAGTCGGCCGTGGCCTACATGACATACGCTCAATAATACCATACATTAGCTCCCTTTTAAATAATACACACATGGCCTCGTGATCCACGTCACAATTTAGAGGACTTACAACATATCTCAATTCACTGCAATCAACTACCCTCCATAAGTAACTTACCAAGTACTTTAACTTTTACGCGTTCCTAGCGTGACATTTTATTTAATTGCGTTCCATTACGCTACACATTACTTTACGGCCGAATGTCTTCCAAAGAACTGATAAATTTCATAGTAACAATTGATACATATCTCAATTCTTATATTAATCTTTTCCGTTGACAACAAATCGCTCCATTTTTAAGAACATGCATTCACATCATGTCTTATACATTTGTTAAGGCTTCAACGCTCTATATTTTTATATCATTCAATTTAATCTTTATTTAGATTTCTTTACTCTGTTATTATTATGATTACTCACATCAAGTCTTCATTCCTTACAAAAGCTCAAAAGCTATTTCTTTCATTTAATTCAAATTTACATTTATGTAAATATCTTTGTTATAATTATTATTATTACGCTTGCTTTTATAACATTCATTAAATACACTGACATTTTATTCCATGCATTTCCTCTACAGGATTTATTATTTCACATAATTATTTATTATTTCTTAAAACTTTATTTTTGTTCAGATCGCGTTCTTATTTATTTGTTATTCATTTAAAAACATCCCTTTTACTCAAAACTCCGGTGGAATTGTACACAAAATTTTTCCCCGACACCCAAAACATAATGAAAATCTTTACTCACATGTCTAAAGTCGTTTTCTGACCTTTATTCTCGTTTGATGTGACATTTCGGCCCACCTTCTTGACCTACTCCATATTGTACAAACTCATCTCATGTACAGAAATTTCTTGACACATATTCACTACATTTAACACTGACAACATTTTTAATACACTGGTGTATCCGTTTAGAACACACATTAAAACACTAAAAAATATTACTTTTAACACACACTCTTGATATATTTACACTTCACAACTTTTGATCACTAGGCCGTCTTTTTCTAGCCTATCACACGTAACCTCTTAATCTCCCGTCTCCAAGGGTGAAATTTATTCAATGTCGGCTTCCTATCCTGCAGAATACGAAAGTCTCGAATCATCTACGGCTTCCCTGGAATAACAATTCTTCGAATCCTGTTCCTGATGATCGGCTATTTCTTTAGCTTGAACGGCTCCCCTTTTAGATCTGATTTATCGATCCTAGCGAAAGTCTGTTCTGATCGAGGTCCCCTCGATAACCTATCGGTGACCTATGGATTTTTTTAGCCACTAATACTTCTCGAGTCTTAGTGCTTTAAAATAGTTCGTCTGCTTTCTTGAAAACAATGTCTATAGTTTCCGTTCTTCTTTGTTTATTTGGTTCTTGCACTCCTAATTTTCTGGAATACGTTGCGAACCTTTCTCTGTTTTTTCCTGTTCGGGTTCTTTAAAATTTATAAACTGTTTATCTCGCTGTTCCGGTACTTCCGTATGTTATGATACTTTTGGTCGTTTACTGAAAGACCTATCGCCTGAATCCTCAGTTCGCAGCCTGCTTTGACTGTATTTTTGGAATTTTTACGGTAAACTTTGCCCTGTCGGACCTAAATCCTGTAACTAGGATTTTCCTAATTTTTCAACACTTCGATACTTTAATACTTCTTCTTTGCAACTCCTTCCGGAGGCACGCAAGTTACTGATACTTCGACGCCCGTGGCTATCGGATATTAATTCTGCGGTGTAATACAGCGTTTCTCCCCTCAAGGAGTACTAGTAAACTGCCTTCGATGTCTGATACAGCGTAACGTCCCCCTCACGGGCTCTTGAATACTGCATGTACGATGCGATGCAGCACTTCCGCTCACGGAATGCTTGTAGACTGCATGATTGGCTTGGTGAGGCCAGGAGTTTTATACCTTTCAGTCATAAAAAGATAAAATCCTAGTCCTTTTCGTGACCAACTTTTGAACTAATTGTCGCACAATTATAAAAATCATATCTCCAGAAAGCTCGTCTTCCAAACGTAAAATAATCTTCCTGTGCATGGAAATCGATCGTGCATTTCCGAGATATTAATTAATTCTTCGTCCTCAACTGTGTGGGTGGTGCTGTTCATTTTTAATTCTCCCACTCCTTGGGTCCCAGTGAATCCCCAATGACGTATACTTGCGTTTGCAGTTTTCTCCTGGACTATTATTAAAAGCCTTTTCTTTACACAAAAATCTCTAATCCGAAATGATTCACCGTACTGTATCTGTTTACTTATTTTTATACTCGTAAACGGGTTAAATTTAATTATTCCTGTTCTGACTCAGCAGCGAGGTTGCCATTTTCCTGCAACGTAAGAGCAATTTCCGAGTCGAGCTTCTTCGTCTTACAGTCCAAACTTTCCACTCGTTCTAATAATATCCATGACTGGCTCCTTATAAATGTCAAGAGGCATGAGCTCATCTTATGAACACCTGGCCCTAGCGTTTGCACAATGTTAGGCTAGAATCCTGGCTTGAAATCTTTCTCCGTTCCCTTAGAAACTGTATGATTCTTTCATTCCTTTCTCAAAATACATGGATTCGACTCCCTTTGAGGCCATGGTACATGGGTTCATCTCTCCCCTCCTTAGGTAAATAAATTTTCGAAAAATTTTGAGGAAATTTATTTTAATTATCAAAAAAAAATCTTATTTTTCCTTTTTAAATGTCGAAGCCATCATAACGTTATTCGTACTGCCCCCGTAATTGAATTATATAGAGACCACGGTGGCTATTTTGGAAATTATAGCGAAAGTTATGGCTGTCATAGTTATGACGTGGGTAGTCATGACGTAAGCACGGATGACGCAGACGTTATGCCAGCAGGCTACTTGAGCTGAGATTCTCAGTGACGTCAGCATTTATTCGAGAAGGATCCAAGATGTACGACGCAGTCGCAGGAAACGTGGAATTCTGCTGAGGAAGAAATTATGCTATTGGAGGGGAGGCTCAAACCAATGAACGATAGTCTAAAGGAAGACGGAGATTGCTGAAACTATGGTATTTTTATTACTTTTTGGAATGCAGAATTGTGGAAATCCATTTGCAGTAGAGGCATTGATCTGGAATTTTGATGAAATTTATTTTCAGTTTTTGAATTTTGAAAATCCGTCATGTATTGACGAAGTTGGAACTTCTAGCGATGACGCAGTAACACGCGATGGAAGGGATAGATACGCCCCTCGTGAAGTTCATAAAAGGCCTTGCGCAGAAGAGAGGATTCTCATTTCTCTTTCTCAGATTATAAATCAATCGTCAGATCTCAAATACTCATTTCAGTGAAACGTCGAGTGAGTTTAGTAGTGAAAAAGTCGTCTTTGTAACGCGTGGCGAAGCCACTGCATTAAACGAGAGTCGAACTTACAAGCAGTGCAGGTTTACTGTGAAGTAAATCTAGGTGAAGTTGAAACGACACTTATAACGCATCTACAAGATTAGCTGTGAACAGTTAGCGGTCGCCTATAAGCTAATTCTCTTGTGCATTGCTACAGTAAGGACTGTAGAAAAGCTGAACAATTTCGAGGAAGTATTTTGGAAGTTATTGACAATTTTAGACGACTGACAAAAGTGATTTTCTCGCCACTGGAAAAACACTTTGTATAGCCAGACTCAACGCTACGGCTGACACGGCTAGTGAAATAGGGAGACTTCAGATTGCTTTTGTGACACAACGCTACAGTATTATGGAGCAGTCTAATATGGCAGTTTGTTCTTCTAATACTATTACCGAAGGGAAGATGGAAGGCTAAAGGACTTAATGCAATTGGGACATATTTCAACGGAGTAAGATAGCAGCATGGAACTTCGCTAATTGCTATTCCATACAAGCGAACATGTGGTAAATAACCATCTACACCCATGTTTCGTGATTAAAGGCTGAATACTATCAAACAGCAATAGAAATGATTTCATACTTTCTGAATATGAATATTTCTTCGGAAATTTATACAAAAACTTCATGGCGATTTTCAACTGGAACTTCAGGGATTTTTCAAGAGAGGTCAGGGTTGTCCCGACTCACAAAGAAGATTATTGCCGGAAGGATGTCGTTCGTCTTCGTGAAGCAGTTCGATTCTCCGATGGTGCTGTTTCTGGTTTCGAGGATGGAGCTCAGCTTTAACTTGGTGAAATGGATCCATCAACAGTCTTCGTTGTGGAATTTTCCTCTGGAACGTCAATCGGCAGATAAGGTAGTCGTGAACGTTTATTGTATTTGAGTTTCTTAGCAATATTTGAGCAACCATTTTTCCCATATTTTTGTCTTCATGTATTTTTGCCCGATATTCTTGTTTGTAATTCCTATTCTCCGTACACCTTGATGAGTTATGCCTTTTTCGACGTTTTATTAAGACATTGTTATGTCATGGGCATAGTTAAATGATTTTGAATCAGTTGAGACTGATATTTAGATTTTTCAGTAATTTGCTTATTTTTGTAGTCACGATTTGACTGTAAGTTAATGATTTTTATGACAGATTTAAATTCAGACAGCGTGTCACTTTATTAAAGTAATTCTACCCCAGTTTAATTACTTTGACCAATTTTCTGTCATCATCAAGAAGGAAGAACATTTAAATGATTTTAGAGCGTTAAAATCCAGTACGTTGTCGACGATCTTGGAAATACTAGTCGTTATTTGAATTGATTGCAACACAGACATTTATCGTCAGTCATGAACGACCATTGCATCTTAGGCAATTTTGTGAAAGATGAACATTAATTATGAATTATTGAATGCATTAAATTCGTGAAACTTGTGTTAGGTTTTTTCTCATATAGAGATTTATATAATGATGTTTGCATTCCCCAGTCTAATTGGATTCTATTCGACTATTTTGCAGTTAGTCGCACTTTGTTTGATGATAGTATTTTTATACTACAATTCTTTGAAGATGTTAATCTTAAATTTTGATAGACCAGACAGGCGTATATAAGCGTATTCACTATTAAATTTGTTTGTGATTGGCAAATTTTTATTTCATTTCGATTCATGAATGAAATCCACGAAGTTTAAATGACAACAGTTTTGAAACAATTATTGATATAAGAATTTTTAAGTGGAACTATGAATGTATAATCGATAGTGCAGCGGATATGTTGAAAGTCGCTGATGTATAATGCCCTTAAATAAATGAAGGAGATTCCCACAGTAATTAATAATGATAAAGATTGTGTTAGGGGAGGTTTTTGTAAATGCTGTGGAAGATTTTGATGCCGTATATTTTAATATATGATGAATTTTGGGCTATTTTGAATGCAGTTTGTGCATTATTTTGTAAGCGAAGTATTTTCCGCTAGAGTGTATTGTCATAGTTCGTTGAAAATTAATCAAGTGAATTTACTGTTATAATTAACAAGAGTTTTGAAAGAATTTGAGATAAGATTTTGAATGAAGATTACCGTCACAAATAATTAAAATTATTACAACCTTTATTAAACCAGATTGTGACATTTACATGTATAACTAACCTTCATTGGTCGATTATATTAAACACGATTATGAATTTACCAACCGGATAAAACATGTGGTTCAATGTATTTCTTAAATTAATAATTTAAATAATTTAAATGTTGATATTGTAAATAATAAATGTAAATATCTTTGACAATAATGTGGAACGAAAGCAATGTTAAAGGCGTGTTTAAAAATTTGGTAATTATCTTCGACAATATTATAAACAATTTCTAATTGTTATAAATAATTTATGTGATTTTGTTATAAACATTTAAGAGTGTGTTTGATACTCTAAACTATGCTTTTTAAACATTTGGATGATAACTTAACAAGTTTAAGGATAGTTAAAATAATCCAGTGGGATGTGAGTTAAGCATTTGAAAGATTTGCGTCAATATGTATGAGTTGTCTTGTAGATATTTAAAGCTTTAAAAGGAGCTGAATTCTTACACAGTGTGGTGTGAGTAGGGAGCCCCATTTGACAGGTGTGAGCCAGGTTAAAGAGTAGACCAGCTGGCCAGACATCTGGTTATAAGCGGGTGAGGTCGATACTCCGGCCTTGTGCCTATTAATACTAGTGTTATGTTTATTAAAAGAAACCAAATGCTCTATATATGTCGTACCCTGACTTCCTCATCCAATCCAAATGTGTTATAAAATGTTACGTTATTTTGAGCTCATGGGAGCTAACATTTTGTTTGATAATTTGCAAGTCCTTTAGGTGGACGTAGTCAGATTGACATAGGCTACTGATAGCCACGTTTATTTTGTTGAGTTGTTAAAATCATACTCTTTATTTGATAATAAAGCTTTTGTACAGTTCAAAGTTCTCGTCTTCGGTCTGGTTCATTTTTAAATGTCATGGTGAAGGTTATTGTGAGAGCATACTTTAAGGATCCTGTTGTCAACCCAATCCCCGAGATATTTATAAGAGGTAAGTAAAAGTAAGTATGAAACCCCGTCTATTTTGGTGTGTTCCACAATAATTTTTCTTGGTAACTTCTGTGTTCAAACCTCGGTAGTATCTGTCAGTGCCATTTTCATTGATGTAGCTGAGCTGGTGCGATTGATTGTTGGCAATCCGATTGAGGGGGCGGATATCTGACAGCCTACTATCCGGGTAAACGGGGACAGTACCTTCTGATTTTTCTTCCTTAAAAATCCCACGATAATTTGATTTCTTTCATCTTTTAAAGTCATATCCGGTAATTGTGTCGGTTGGATACGCTCTGTCCCTACCCTTTCTTTCCCCTTTTTATTTATCTGGATTTCAGGTTTCCAGAACCTCATTCTTCTTTACGGGTGTGGTCTATCCCTACCCGTTCCTTTATTTCATCATTCTCCTTCCTTAAATTGAAATTTTCTTCTTCAATAAAATCAATTATTTCTTTTATTTCCCTATATAATTTCTCCAATTCGCATTCGCACTCGAATGTTTGAGCTCTGTTTCCTTTTTCTATCTCATTCTTGTTTCTATCAAAAGTGGATACTTCATCTCTAAATGTTTCCGTAACCAGGGCTTGTTCATTGGCTTCATCGACGTCTTCGCGAGGGTAATACACTTTTAAATTTGCTGAATTCATGGTCACTTCATGATTCGTTTCACAGTGCCGAATTCTATAGGCATTATTTCTCAAATCCCTTATTATTTGATACGGTCCGTGGTACATTTTCTGGAACTTTTTGTACACGCGGTTCCCTGGATCCGAAATGGCGGGTCTTTTTAATAACACCATTTCCCCTGCTACTAGTGGCCGATGATACCTCTTGTGCCTATTTCTTCTTTGTCTCCTGTCGGCTTGAGCTTTTAGATGCTCAAAGGCACTTCTTATACGTACATCTCTTCCAGGCTGAGCGTCTGATGGCCTAGGAATTACCAGACTCCAAGGTCTCTTTGGTTGCTCATTCCGATGTAACGTTATTGGTATCTCTCCCGTAGATTCATGGATTGTGTTGTTTATACAAAATTCGATAATATCCAAGATATCTATCCACTTCCAATTTTCTTCGGCACAGTATATTCTACAATACTTGGCCGTCTCCCTCATCACTCTTTCTACAGGATTTGCCTCAGGATGGCGAATACTTGACAAAATCTGACGTATTCCAAGTCTTTCTAATTCTTGTCTGAACTCTACACTGGTGAAACAACTACCGTGATCCGACAACAAATTCTCAGGTTTTCCCAGAATCGGTATCACTTTTTCTTTGAGTCGTTTTAACACCTGTTTGGTACTAGTCTTCTGTATGGGAGCAAGGACAACCATTTTAGTGAAGACATCTATAGCCACCATTATGTGTCGGTTTCCTCTTCTTGCCTTTGGCAAAGGTCCGAAGTTATCAATAGATGTGATTTGACCTGGCCTTTCGGGCAACAATGGTATAGGCTTTTGTCTCATCAGAAATGCATTTGGTTTGATCCTTTGACATAGATCACATGTCTTTAGCGTGTCCCTTACATTTTCTCTCAGTCTCGGCCATACAAATGCTTCTTTCAGCATCGAGACTGTTTTGTCGACTCCCATATGTCCGAACGATCTATGGGCTAACCATACTATTTTCCTCTGCAAAATTGCAGGTACAACAATCCTTAATCGTGTATGGTCAGAGTCCACAAACTTATATAATAATCCATTATAAAATGTGTAATCTTGAGCTATCTTATTAGCTTCCGTGTACGCTGGTGTTCCTCTAATCAAACTTCCCTCAAGGAAGGATATGAGCATGTTCATCCATGGATCCTCACGTTGCCGTTGACTAATGCTCCTTAACTCATTTATAGTACGCTGATCCCTGTCTTCCAAATCAATAGCCATTACTTCCTCTTCTATGGACTCTGGCTGTCTACTTAAATAGTCTGGAACTATATTTTCTTTTCCTGGGCAGTATTCTATCTTTACATCAAACTGTTGAATATATAAAGCCCAACGCATCAACCTTTGACTGGATAGATCAGTCTTCATCAAAAAGGTTAAGGCTTTATGATCCGTTCTTAAAATGACCTGAAACCCATATACGATCTTTCGCCGATATTGCAGCGCGTGCAAGATCGCTAACAGCTCGATTTCGCTGATCGTATAATTTTTCTCGTGTGGTTTCAGTCTCCGACTTGTGAAAGCTAGATAATTTCTCTTATCAGGGTTATCCGGGTTTTCCTGATATAGCATTGCCCCTATTCCAATCTGGGATGCATCTGTTTGAATTATAAATTTCTGATTAAAATCAGGATATCCTAGCTTCACATAGTTTAAGAGCATTTCCTTGGCCTCCACGAATGCTTTTTCTGTTTCCTCCGTCCATTTCCACTTGGCCCCCTTCTTCAGAAGGTCCTGTAGTGGTGCAACAGTTTTTGTGTATGATGGACAATGTCCTGAGAAGAAACCAATCAATCCCAAAAACTGGCGAACGTTCTTCACCTTCAAAGGCCTTGGAAAATCCCTTATCGATTCCAATTTGCATGGATTTGGTTTAACACCATCCTTATCAATCACATGCCCTAAAAATGTTACTTGTCTTTGACAAAAATTTGATTTCTTTAAATTGATTTTAAAATTTGCCCTTCTTAAGTCTTCCAATAATTTCTTCAATTTTTCTAAATGTTCCTCAATGTTCTCCGAGGTAAGCAAAATATCATCCACATAACGGACAGTGCAATCTTTCACTTCCTCTGACAGGTTTCGATCAAGCGCTCTTATTAAGGCAGATCCCGCGGTCTTCAATCCAAATGGACATCTCCTAAAACAATAGGTTTGTTGGTCGAACTGAAATCCAGTCAACAAGCTGGTTTTCTCTTCCAGTTCGAGATGATGATACGAAGAAGTCATGTCAATATTTGTGAAAATCTTCTTGCCTTTGAACTTCCTCAGTATTTCTTTTATGGGTGGTGCCGAATCATTTTCTGGTATGATTTTTGCATTTAAATTTCTGGCATCTAGACACACCCTCACTGAGCCATCCTGTTTACTCACAATCACTAATGGACTAACATATGGTGTCGCCATCTTTTCTATAACACCTGCATTCATCATCTCCTGCAGTGTTTTCTTAGTTTGTGGGTAATGTTTTTCCGCAACCGGGTATGGTGTTTGTCTGAACGGTGCCCAATCATTTACTTGGAACGCGTATTTAAAATTTTCAATCTTCCCTGGCTTGGAATCAAATACGTCCCTAAAATTCAATAATAATTTCTTTAACTGTTCCTTATTTTCGAGGTTCACTTTAGCCTCCTCTACTTTTCCTGACAGGTTGGTCTCGAACTCAGTTTCCAAATTATCTTCGAGTTCTATGTTGAGGACTTCAAATATCCTTTCTATGTCCTTGCAACCTTCTTCAGTTACTTCTTCCACATGCCATACCTGTTCTCCTATTTTCACATCCTGTTCCTGTAGGTTAATATTTTGCTCATCCACATCCTCTCTTTGAATTCTAATGCAATTTTGCGCTAGGTCTATGATGACCTTGTTCTCACGGATAAAATCAATACCTAATATGACATTATACGGTAATTGATTTACCAGCAAAAAGCATTGCGAAATTTCAGTGTTACCCATGATCAGATCAATGTATACCTGAAATTTGCATGTTAAAGATTTTTCCGGGATAATTCCCTTAATCTTTACACTTGATGTGGGGATTTTTAATACGCGGCCTCTTGTTTCCAATTCATTCAGAAGGGTTTGCGTAATTAAACTTATTGTTGATCCGGTATCAATCAATGCCCTGACCAGTAATCCTTCTATCCTTAGCATAATTATGGGTAATTCTCTTTTGATAGGTGGGATTCCTTCCACATCCTCATTAATTAGCTCATCTGGCCTTGCTATCCAATTCACAATTTCTACCTCCTCCCAGCTCCTGGTATGTTTCCACTTTTGACGATTTAAATTTGGAGTTTTTTTTTATCCTGAGGGCTTCCTTTCCCCTCATTCTTTAACTGAGCTTGTAGTTCCAAGCTTTGAGCTCCATCTAGTCGGTCGGGTGATTTCCGGTTCTTGATTGCCTCACCCCAACGGACTTTTTGCATTTCAGGTTCGTCTGTTCGTTCGTTCATATAACGAAGACTTTCCTGATATCTTTCCTCTATTTCGGCCCGATATTCATCATCCCTATCCTCTGGCCTTACGTTCTTTCTGGGATAATTCTCCCATTTCTTTCTGTTTTCTTGCCTCTGATGGTTATTGTTATAGGGTCGGCTCTCTTGTTGCCTATAACCCGTATTCCTAGGATTTCTTCCTCGATATCCTCCTCTGTAGTGTGGCTGTATTCCTCTAGGCTCTTGGTGCCCATACTCTCGACCTAGTCCTTGAGTATCAGTGCTGGTGGACTGATTCCTGGTCGATGGTTTTTCTCTGGTTTCCTGACTGCTGGCCATGTGTACCTGTTCAGTCTGTCTTTGGTGCCTACGAGTTACGTGTGACGTCGTCATGTCTAATTGACGTAATACACTCTCCACTTCCACAGCACTTCTGGCTTTGGATGAGATTAACAGCCTCTGAATCTCATATGGAAGTTGTCTTGCAATGGCGGCACGCAGGTCGTTCTCAGCTGGAGCAATGTCAAGTTCGCGGAATTTACACAGCTGAGCGGTAAAAAATTCCGAGTACTTAGTTGGTGCATTTGTGCTGTACTTCCTAGAGTACAGATCTAGCCTCAAATTCTCCTGGACGTCTGCTGCCCAATATCGTTTTAAAAAGGCTTCTCTAAAGCCTTCCACCGTATCAAAAGTGTACCTAAAGCTTCTGAACCAGGTGAGACAATCACCTGCCAACAGCTTCTCAATAGCTCTCAGTCTCCGATCCTGAGGAACCTTCATTTCGTTTAAGTACTCTGCGACTTCCTTTAGCCAGTATTTTGGAGTAATTGACATGTTATTACCCGTAAACTTTACCGGTCTGTCCTCATTCGATTTGATAATGTTTATTATCTGACCATTTGTCTGGTTCATGTATGGGGTTGACATCGCCATCGGATACCCTGGGTTCTTATAAGGGCTCTCCCCTCCTAAGTCCCTATCTGTATCTGTGCCTTGTTCACGGGAATCTACCCATCCTGTTTTTGGAAACTCCTCCTGATTCTCAAATTCTAACTTCCTTTCCCTTCGGGCACTTTCTTCATTAGCCATGAGTTGGATTTCCATTTGACTGTTCTTATGTTCAGTCCTCTCCAACCGTGATCCTAATTCATTTTGAATTCTTTCCTGATTTTTCTTAATGGTTTCCAGTTCTCGTTTGAGTTGATTTTTATCGTTCCTGAAGCTATCCCTGATTTCATTTAAATGTTCTTCTACCTCTTTCTTGATGACCATGACCTGTTCTGTTATAATTTCTGGTTTAACGTCACCTCTGGTATCTAGGTCTTCTCGTATTTCCTTTATCTTTTTCTCCATCTCCTTTTGTCCTTTGTAGACTTTGTCCTGAATCTTGTTCATATCCTCTCGAGTCTTTCCTTGTTCCTCGAATATAATTGTTATGTCGGTCATAACCTTATCTATATCTCCCTTTGTGTCTTCCATTTTTTTTGTTATTCCACTTACTGTTTCCTGAATTCCCGTAACCCCTTTATCTATCTTCTCTATTTTTACGAGTTGTTCCTCACAATCCATTCTCCGTTGCGTGCTTTCATCTTTAAGCTTCCCTTCGTATTTACTTAAATTTTTATTTATTTTCGCTTCGTACGTCCTCCAGTTATCATCTACCTGCCTGGTAAAAAGATCAATTTGCCCTCTCATATCCTGTACATCTTTTTGATTTTGGTTTTTCATCTCAGTTACTTCGGTCTGAACTACACCGATTTTATTCTCGAGGGTCCCTACTTTCTCCTCAACTTTTCCAAATCGGGTTCCTAGCTCATTCACACTTAGTTTTATTTCATCCCGGGATGTTTTACAGATATCGCTGTTAGATTTTATCTGAGCTTCTAATTTTTTCTGCACACCTTGGATCTGGGTTACAAGTTTCTTTTCACATTCCCCTACATTTTCTTTACATGCTTTTTCCATGCTATTTAATTTAGTTTCTATAGTACCAAAATTATCCTCTAAAATTTTAAAATTTTCTCGGCATTCATTTTGTGATTCTCCCATATTTTTGTTCATAGTATTTATTTGGGCTTGCAATCCTGAATGAAATCCTTTATTTTCCTCTTTTAACTCAGTTAACTTACTCTCAAACTTAGTGTCAAAATCTTGAAATTTATTATTCATTGTTTCTTCTATTTCAGCCTTCAGTACTCCATTGTTTTCTTTACTGTCGGCTTTCATAGACTCTAACGTCTCATTTTTTATCACTTCCAACTGTTCTTTAATGGTTTTCCCATTTTCTGTTTTCATCTTTTCTATCTCGGCCTTCAGTTCCTTATTCATATTTATACAGTCGGCTTCGATAGCTTCTAATTTAGTTCCCATGTTATCACTTTTAGCTTCGATATCTACTAATTTAGCTCCCATGTTATCACTATTAGTTTAGATAGCTACTAGTTTAGTCCCCATATTAGCACTATCAGTTTTTAGTGTCTCTAGACTTTGATTTATGGATCCTAAATCCCTTTTATTTTCACTCTGTTGGCTATCCAACTTACTGTTTATGGCCTCCAAGAGCCGTTGCATCTCCTCACTTAATGCCATCTTATTAGAATATAGTGGGCTACCCATGCCACATCGCTAATACATGCTTGAGAGATAGTAATCTGAACCATTGTGTCCCAATTTCTTCAAAAATTTACTTTGGTACGGGTTTTTACTACACCGTACCCTTTTGATATCATTATACAAACTCAAAAACCTTTATGGAAGTATTTAAAATTCAAAATTTCAAAAAACCTCTTTTTTTTTCAAAAATTGAAAATTTTGATTTTTCGAGAAAACTCGGGTTTTCCCTAGGAAAACTCAGACCTGCGTACTGGGCGCCATTTTATGTCTGGTAGGGGGTTGTTTAAATCCAGGGCTGCTCGGTGTGAGTTTCCAGGGACCCTTACGGTCAGTTAACATTATACGTTGTAGCTACTCCTATCATTACTTTACTTTTACATGAATTGACCGGCTTTAGTGTTCCTCTAATCATTAATCCAAGCACAGTACTTCTACCCACCCCCCTGTGCCCTTTTAGCAAGAAATATGCAAATCACAGTATGCCAGCATTGCTCAATTCGGGATTTTTCGGGGCTGCGGTAAGTTCTCCCACTCTGTGACTTACATATTTTGGATTAAATAGAGGATACACTTGCAAAAATAACAACAAAATCAACTCCTATTTTAAAACATTTAATTAACCAAAATTATGGCGCTACAAACAATAAAACAAATAAACTACTGACCAATATCATTCTACTTGTCCAAAGTGAACAAGGAATAGCATAAAAATAAAACAAATATTCTCTTTAAACACATGGTTTTCTTTAAAACCAACAATTCACGATTATTTTCACTTCCATAAAGTACTTATCTTAAAGTTCCATATAACTACGAGCTCCTTTGGCTCGATACTTTCCCATAATAATGGTGTTATACTTTTATACACCTCAAGAACTATTTTTATCTTATCTTATCATCAAAACAAATATATAATTACATTTAAAATTACATGTTAATTATTCACTTCCATATTTGGGCATATCACATGTTCTCCGAATTTACTATCTCTCTCAAATTTTCAAATTCACTACGGTGATCGGGAAACTACTTGTGTACTCCAGAGTCATAAAGATTACTTGACAAAGTCAAAAACTATGATCACTCCCGAAACCTAGTTATCTTCACAAAACTCGTGGATTCCTTATTTTCCATACAATATTACAATAGGGATTTTTATTTAATTCATTTGTCTTATAAGACCATTATCACATAAGAAAACTACGATCTGAACTGGCAAGCGATAATATCAAATCTACAAGGATCTCGGTTCAACGCCCGGGTCATTAACAACTTTAAACACTCACGGTGTATTTAACATTTCTTACAAGACGGATTTTCCCCACCCTCGCTCTATGAGGGTCAGGCCATTATACTCGAGCGTGATTTATGACAAGGAAAGCGGCTCTCTGCCTAACCTACGGTGGCAGCTCTCTTCAATGCTTTAAAACAAACCTTCATATTATTCTCAGTTCTGTGGAGAGACCTGGCTTTTACTTCACTTATTTTCATTCAACAATATTCTTTGGCTCATAAACCACTTTCGTAACCTTGGCATTTATTAATTATGAGAGGGTCCTCATTGATTGGGAAGAATAATACACATTCTACGACGAATAATTTGGGGCTTTAACAACAAGAGGATTCTATATTCGAATCTCTTAACATGCCTCGGGAACCATTTCCACATTTGGAGGACTTATACAAGACGCGATTTAAAGTCGGCCGTGGCCTACATGACATACGCTCAATAATACCATACATTAGCTCCCTTTTAAATAATACACACATGGCCTCGTGATCCACGTCACAATTTAGAGGACTTACAACATATCTCAATTCACTGCAATCAACTACCCTCCATAAGTAACTTACCAAGTACTTTAACTTTTACGCGTTCCTAGCGTGACATTTTATTTAATTGCGTTCCATTACGCTACACATTACTTTACGGCCGAATGTCTTCCAAAGAACTGATAAATTTCATAGTAACAATTGATACATATCTCAATTCTTATATTAATCTTTTCCGTTGACAACAAATCGCTCCATTTTTAAGAACATGCATTCACATCATGTCTTATACATTTGTTAAGGCTTCAACGCTCTATATTTTTATATCATTCAATTTAATCTTTATTTAGATTTCTTTACTCTGTTATTATTATGATTACTCACATCAAGTCTTCATTCCTTACAAAAGCTCAAAAGCTATTTCTTTCATATAATTCAAATTTACCTTTATGTAAATATCTTTGTTATAATTATTATTATTACGCTTGCTTTTATAACATTCATTAAATACACTGACATTTTATTCCATGCATTTCCTCTACAGGATTTATTATTTCACATAATTATTTAATATTTCTTAAAACTTTATTTTTGTTCAGATCGCGTTCTTATTTATTTGTTATTCATTTAAAAACATCCCTTTTACTCAAAACTCCGGTGGAATTGTACACAAAATTTTTCCCCGACACCCAAAACATAATGAAAATCTTTACTCACATGTCTAAAGTCGTTTTCTGACCTTTATTCTCGTTTGATGTGACATTTCGGCCCACCTTCTTGACCTACTCCATATTGTACAAACTCATCTCATGTACAGAAATTTCTTGACACATATTCACTACATTTAACACTGACAACATTTTTAATACACTGGTGTATCCGTTTAGAACACACATTAAAACACTAAAAAATATTACTTTTAACACACTCTTGATATATTTACACTTCACAACTTTTGATCACTAGGCCGTCTTTTTCTAGCCTATCACACGTGACCTCTTAATCTCCCGTCTCCAAGGGTGAAATTTATTCAATGTCGGCTTCCTATCCTGCAGAATACGAAAGTCTCGAATCATCTACGGCTTCCCTGGAATAACAATTCTTCGAATCCTGTTCCTGATGATCGGCTATTTCTCTATCTTGAACGGCTCCCCTTTTAGATCTGATTTATCGATCCTAGCGAAAGTCTGTTCTGATCAAGGTCCCCTCGATAACCTATCGGTGACCTATGGATTTTTGTAGCCACTAATACTTCTCGAGTCTTAGTGCTTTAAAATAGTTCGTCTGCTTTCTTGAAAACAATGTCTATAGTTTCCGTTCTTCTTTGTTTATTTGGTTCTCGCACTCCTAATTTTCTGGAATACGTTGCGAACCTTACTCTGTTTTTCCCTGTTCGGGTTCTTTAAAATTTATAAACTGTTTATCTCGCTGTTCCGGTACTTCCGTACGTTATGATACTTTTGGTCGTTTACTGAAAGACCTATCGCCTGAATCCTCAGTTCGCAGCCTGCTTTGACTGTATTTTTGGAACTTTTGCGGTAAACTTTGCACTGTCGGACCTAAATCCTGTAACTAGGATTTTCCTAATTTTTCAACACGTCGATACTTTAATACTTCTTCTTTGCAACTCCTTCCGGAGGCACGCAAGTTACTGATACTTCGACGCCCGTGGCTATCGGATATTAATTCTGCGGTGTAATACAGCGTTTCTCCCCTCAAGGAGTACTAGTAAACTGCCTTCGATGTCTGATACAGCGTAACGTCCCCCTCACGGGCTCTTGAATACTGCATGTACGATGCGATGCAGCACTTCCGCTCACGGAATGCTTGTAGACTGCATGATTGGCTTGGTGAGGCCAGGAGTTTTATACCTTTCAGTCATAAAAAGATAAAATCCTAGTCCTTTTCGTGACCAACTTTTGAACTAATTGTCGCACAATTATAAAAATCATATCTCCAGAAAGCTCGTCTTCCAAACGTAAAATAATCTTCCTGTGCATGGAAATCTATCGTGCATTTCCGAGATATTAATTAATTCTTCGTCCTCAACTGTGTGGGTGGTGCTGTTCATTTTTAATTCTCCCACTCCTTGGGTCCCAGTGAATCCCCAATGACGTATACTTGCGTTTGCAGTTTTCTCCTGGACTATTATTAAAAGCCTTTTCTTTACACAAAAATCTCTAATCCGAAATGATTCACCGTACTGTATCTGTTTACTTATTTTTATACTCGTAAACGGGTTAAATTTAATTATTCCTGTTCTGACTCAGCAGCGAGGTTGCCATTTTCCTGCAACGTAAGAGCAATTTCCGAGTCGAGCTTCTTCGTCTTACAGTCCAAACTTTCCACTCGTTCTAATAATATCCATGACTGGCTCCTTATAAATGTCAAGAGGCATGAGCTCATCTTATGAACACCTGGCCCTAGCGTTTGCACAATGTTAGGCTAGAATCCTGGCTTGAAATCTTTCTCCGTTCCCTTAGAAACTGTATGATTCTTTCATTCCTTTCTCAAAATACATGGATTCGACTCCCTTTGAGGCCATGGTACATGGGTTCAGTATATTGATATTTTAACGGTTTTCTCAGCGTAAGCTTAAGAAGCGCACGGACGCCAAGTTTGTTTTCGACCTTTTCACCGAAATCGTTACTGCTTGGCTTCCTTTGATCATACATAAATTATTTTCTACAGAATCTTTCCTCGAGATATTCTTTACAGAATGGTGAAAATCGCATCAATATCCATCCAGTGGTTCTCGAGATTACCCGTGACATCCAAGAATCAGGGATTTTGTCTTATACTAACGAAGTAGAGATTGTCGGGGAACACATTCACCAAGCGGTACTATGACGTCACACACCTCAATGCATATGAGTACATTTCGTCCCGTCACCGTAACGTAACGCCAGACCCCAGCGTAACGACGAAGTCGACAAGATCATTTAAAATAAGAAACCTGTGTCTTCTTTTCTTCAGCGTTTGTCCCGCCTGGCGGCAGGGTCCGCTACATGGATTCGATGTCTCCATTTAGTTCTGTCCTGGGGGCAACCTGTAACCTCTAGAGGGCGCGTCCCCAAGTGGCGGATAGGGGGACCACAGTAATGTGGTCAGGTTCAGACACCCCGGAAAAAAACCCGCGGACCAACAGGTAGCCTAATTCCTGGGTGCTTCACAATGCTGGAACACCCTCTCTCCAGGGGTCATAAAAATGGAGGGCCCAGCTCTGGGTTAAGAGTGAAGACCACAACGGCACCTGGAGTGGAGTAGGAGTCCTTCGGTACAGTGTGGTTGGCGGAGGAGGCAACCCATTGCTCGGGTTGTATGAGTAAAAGGTATCTGTCCTCTGGATGGGGACATAGCGTCTGTACCTCAGAGAGGGGGCTACAAACATCGTCTGTTTCCTATGTTAAGGGCGGCTCATAAATAGCCATAATTGGCATTCATGCTGGCAGCAGCTTTAAAATGCTTGGTGATAGACTCTGTGACAAGCCGGCCATAAAAACCCTCAGTCACTATCTCATGATTAATAACATTACTGTGTCAAATGAACATAAATACTCATTCTTTATCATTCATGTCGCCTTTGTATCGTAGCGGTCAGCATGGTTAGCTGCTGCCCCGGAGGTCCTGGGTTCGATTCCCGGCTCTGCCACGAAATTTGAAAAGTGGTATGATGACTGGAACGGGGTCTCCTCAGCCTCGGGTAAACCAAATGAGTAGAGGGGGTTCGAATCCCACCTCAGCCTTCCTCGAAGTGGTTTTCCGTGGTTTCCCAATTCGTCTTCGGGTAAATGCCGGGATGGTACCGCCTGTAAGGCCACGGCCGCCTCCTTCCCTCTTCCTTGCCTCTCCATCCCAATCTTCCCCTCCCTTCTCATCCCACATGAGGCCCCTGTTCGCTTTGCAGGTGAGGCCGCCTGGGCGAGGTGCTGATCACACCTCCCCAGTTGTATCCACCCCAGCCAATGTTCCAAGCTCCAGGACACTGCCCATAGAGGCGGTAGTGGTGAGTTCCCTCGCTGAGTCCGTGGGAAACACCAACCTAGAGGGTAAATCGAATAAATAAAAATAAAAATTATCATTCATTCTGTATGTGTATTGAAGATCATCGAACTTCTATTTTAACAGTATTTATAAAAACTATTTAATTTTCTTTTGTGTTTTATTTTTTTATCCACTGCAAAGAAATATAGAAAACGGCAACAATGCTAAGAAAACTAAGGTCAGATTACTACAAAACTCACCATATTGCACCTATATTTTTGAGAAAAATCCATACCTCCAAACTCCCCGGAGTGTTATTAGCCCGCAAGGTCCCCCAACTATGTACAATGTGGCCCTTAGTTAAAAAAGGTTGGGCATCCCTGATGGTAGACGATACGGACACGCCCACTAGTGCTTTGAAAAGTAAACACGAAGACTTATTTATTCATAAAGAACAGCTTGTAAATAGCTTAGGCTATGTTTTATTGATGTGTAACAGCTTTCCGCTCGATGGCTGGATAGTTTTGTGGGAGTGAATTTGAAAATTGGGGACGGAAGTGGATCGGAACGATCGAGCTGGAAGTATGCACTGCCCCCTCGATCGATCGAACGGAAGTGTACTAGCTGGCAATGGTGAAAAACGGAAGTATGCACTGCCCGCTCGATCGATCGAACGGAAGTGTACTAGCTGGCAATGGTGGAAAACGGAAGTATGCACTGCCCGCTCGATCGATCGAACGGAAGTGTACTAGCTGGCAATGGTGGAAAACGGAAGTATGCACTGCCCGCTCGATCGATCGAACGGAAGTGTACTAGCTGGCAGTGGTGGAACGAACGGAACTATAAGATGCACTGCCAACTCGATCGATCGACCAGCGGGCAGGGGAAGACCCAGCTGGCGGTGGTACGAGAAATAATGAGCGCGCGGTGTCGGAAATTGATACCCTGACGTACTCTCGGCCATGTGGAATGTATATGACATACTGAACGGAAAACGCTCATGCGAACTCTGGTGTAAAGTGATTGAAACAAATGACATGGTAACTTACATGTTCGAAGTCTTCGTATCAGTGTTTAAATGGTAAAATGCCTTAATATCAAACATTGTAAGTAGTCGGCATTGCCGGTATTATGTTTCTGCACAATGGCTATTCAAATATTAACCCACATAACGGTAATTCAGTCATCAATATAATATAATCGTTGTGGTTATACGAGAATTGACCAAGCCTTCATGAACTATTGCTGAATACATTCTCTTTACTCACAAGAGGGCCTATTCATAAGGCATTTTAAACTCAATTTCACGCAGGAACATTATCGAAACAAGCAAAATATAAATGAAACTTAATTCCGTAATGCAGTATTATTGGAACGTGGAAATAAGTCACCATCTTGTGCACAATATTTGTGTAGTCGAAATAGCCGTGAGGTTAGTGCTTATGACTGTGAATCTAGAGTTTTTGGGTTTCAATCCCGGGCGGGGTAGATATTTTTGCTACCAGATTATCATTTTAAACGATATTTATCATATAAATATGACTCATTTTAACAGACTCCATATGAAATTACGTGTTGGTCTGTTAATGAAGAGGTCCTGTTTATAAGGAATGTAAGGTTATGAGCGGTGTCGCGTCTATTAATCTAGTTGATCCATATGAATGAATGAAAATCCACAGCCTGATTCCAGTCTCCGAGCGGGTCAGGAATGGAATGAATGAAGCCCCCATCTAGCGGCGAGGATATGAAGTGTGCCGGCTGCCGAAGCCTGTCGCACTCCTCTGGGGCAATGATTAAATGAATGACAGATGAAATCCATATCGTATTCTTTATTTAGGCTAGTGCTGGAGGAAGCTACAAATCATCTAATAAAATGAGTTCCGTATTATAAACTACAATTTCTGTAAAACACTCCCTTTTACAATAGATTAGTATTTGTGTCAATAATAGTATAAAATACCGGTGTATCAACAATTTCACGTGAGGTTTCTTCTATGTCAGATGTTACACATCATATGCGACTACTGTAAGGCTCGTCTTTTTAGCCTATTTTCAATTTTGAAAAAATAGGCTTATGAGATCACCTTTTGTCCGTGTGTGTGTGTGTGTGTGTGTGTGTGTGTGTGTGTGTGTGTGATTCGTGTGTGTGTCCCCCCCTAATAAAATCTAAACGGCTGGAGCGATTTCAATGAAACTCGGTATGTTCATAGCACTATTCCCGGCGACCTCGACCGTGCCCTTCAAATTTTGTTACATCTCACCAATGCAAAATGGCGGCTGTGCGAAATATTTCACTAGCATTCAATATCTCCGAAACTATTACCGATATCGCCCTGAAATTGTGTACGGTGATAAAGGGTACTACTAGAAGTTCACCTATGAGACTTTCAAAAACCTGGTGACTACAAAACCAACATGGCGGTCAAGCGAATTTGAGACTTTTAAATAGACTTTTCTCGCGATTTAACTATCCACACGTAATGAAACTTGGTACAGCAAATGTTTATACACATTGTAATGCACTGGAGTCTAATTTAGTTCAATTGTTTACATAACTTCAAAATGGCGGCTGTGCGAAATATTTCACTGACATTCTATATCTCCGAAACTATTACAGATATCACCCTACAATTTAGTACGGTGATAAAGGGTACTGATACAAGTTTACCTATGTATATTTCATAAACTTGTAAAGTAGAGAACGAACATGGCGACCAAGCGAAGTTGAGACGTTTAAATAGTCTTTTCTCACGATTTAACCATCCAAACGTAATGAAACGAGGTACAGCAAGTGTTTATACTCATAGTAATGCACTGGAGTCTAATTTAGTTCAATTTTTTACATAACCTCAAAATGGCGGCTGTGCGAAATATTTCACTGACATTCTATATCTCCGAAACTATTACAGATATTACCCTGCAATTTTGTACCGTGATAAAGGGTACTGGTACGAGTTTATCTATGTATATTTCATAAACTCGTAAAGTAAAAAACGAACATGGCGACCAAGCGAATTTGAAATATTTTAATAGACTTTTTTCGTGATTTAACTCTCTGAGCGCAGTGAAATGTGGTACAGTAAATGATTTTGCAGATTGTAATGCACTGCCATCTAATTTAAATCAATTGTTTACATAACCTCAATATGGCGGCTGTGCGAAATTTTAAAATTAAGTTTTTATTTCTTGTGTCGTAATCATGCGATCGAAGTGAAAGTTTGAATAATGAACCTAGGCAATAATTGTCATTGAATGGTACATAATTCTATGGCCTATACATATAACAATCCTAAATGGCGAGCTTCCGAAATATTTAGACGGTCCTCAATATCTATGAATCTTTTACAGCAACCAAACTGAATTTTTTTTATGTTCATAGAGACTATGAACATATGTTCACCTATAGGACTTTCATTAACCTGGTGAGCACAAATCCAACATGGCGGCGACGCGAAGTATAAATATTTAAATGGACGATTCTCGCGAATTAACTATCCGAGTGCTGTGAAACGTTGCACGTTAAATGCTTATACAAATGTTGATCCACTGGCATCTAATTTATTTCAATTGTTTGCATAATCACAAGATGGCTGCTGTGCGTAATTTTAAAATCTCGTTTTTACTTCTTGTGTTCTAATCATGCGATTGAAGTTTGAATACCACACGTACACAATAATCTTAATGTGATAGTACAAAAATAAAAATCCAACCTGGCGACAATCTGAAATATTTAGACGGTTCTCAATATCTACGAATCTGTTACAGCAATTAAACTGAAATTTTGTATGTTGTTAGAAGAAATTAACATGAGCAGGATATATGAAAATAGGCTGTATAGTTCTTTACGGAACTACTTGTTTATATTTGAGTCACGTGACGTAGCCGTGCTCGTTAAATCGTACACCCCGACCGCGCAAGCACCTGAAGCATGTCCGGAGATCACAGGTTTGAATCATGGTGCTGACAGAGATTATCTTCAGTAACGCGTTTCCTCGGATTTTTCCACACTCGCTCCAGGCAAATGCCGGGATAGTATCTTATTTCAAGTCCCAGGGCGCCCTGTCTCTAATACAGCTACACACATAACTCGTCATCCCATAAATACACGTTAACAGATAAATTCAACACACACCCAACTACACGGGGCTGATGACCAATATGTCCCATTAGACTTGAGTGTCTTAGGATAAGATTTACAAATTGTTGTGCCAAGTAATGTTTGTGGTGGGCAAATTAGCATCACTGAAGACATACTTGCAAGGAGTGATACAGTGGAGATTGGTTGGTTCCTTAGTTTAGGGGCTGCGACAACGCGGTCATGTAGCCCCGAGTACTTTGGGTGTGTGTAGAATCTGTCTGAAAACCAGTGTTAATTGTGATGGCTGTATTAGTGTGTGTTATCTATATATTTAAAACACTAAGCTGTTTTTTGTACACACGAGATTGTGAAAACGACTTAACCGATTGGCTCCGTAATGCATTCTAACGAAAGCTCTTGGCATGCAGATTTGCAGAGTTTCTTTAAAAGGAAAATATATGTTACGGTATATTTTTAAATGATTAAAGAAATATGTAATATTTGACACTCCCGCACATGCGCACAATGACCTTTCTCAACAAGGAAAATGGCGATTCCGGTCGCGTCTAACTGAGATCTTTGCTTATGAGAATTAAAAAGGGTCTCCAGTAATGTTAATTATGTTTTTACAATATGCATTGAATTAGAATTATATTAAATAAACCACGAATTGAAGGACTTAAACTGCAGGTTGAGTGTGTATACTGGTTAGATAGCTTAATACAGAAGTGTCCCATAGTTGTCTGGATGGCCAAGGGGATAAGGTTACTGCCTATAAATACGTATTATGCATGATCGAGAGAGTTCGATTCCCACCTCGGATATGTTTTTTTATTTTTGTTTTCTGCCTTCCTACGATTGGTATTGCATTGTAGAAACATATTTCACTTTTATCATTCCCGTCAAGTAACGAATTCTCTGTTGCCATCCTTTGCATGGTCGAGAGGGTTCGATTCCCAACTCGGTTATGTTTTTTTTATTTTCCTTTTCTTCCTTCCTACGATTGGTATTACATTGTAGAAACATATTTCACTTTTATCATTCCCGTAAAGTAACGAATTCTCTGTTGCCATCCTTTGCATGGTCGAGAGGGTTCGATTCCCACCTCGGATACGTTCTTTTATTTTCATTTTCTTCCTTCCTACGATTGGTATTACATTGTAGAGACATATTTCACTTTTTTCATTCCCGTAAAGTAACGAATTCTCTGTTGCCATCCTTTGCATGGTCGAGAGGGTTCGATTCCCACCTCGGATATGTTTTTTTTGTTTTCTTCCTTCCTACGATTGGTATTACATTGTAGAAATATATTTCACATTTATCATTCCCGTTAAGTAACGAATTCTCTGTTGTCATCTATATATTTAAAACACTAAGCTGTTTTTTGTACACACGAGATTGTGAAAACGACTTAACCGATTGGCTCCGTAATGCATTCTAACGAAAGCTCTTGGCATGCAGATTTGCAGAGTTTCTTTAAAAGGAAAATATATGTTACGGTATATTTTTAAATGATTAAAGAAATATGTAATATTTGACACTCCCGCACATGCGCACAATGACCTTTCTCAACAAGGAAAATGGCGATTCCGGTCGCGTCTAACTGAGATCTTTGCTTATGAGAATTAAAAAGGGTCTCCAGTAATGTTAATTATGTTTTTACAATATGCATTGAATTAGAATTATATTAAATAAACCACGAATTGAAGGACTTAAACTGCAGGTTGAGTGTGTATACTGGTTAGATAGCTTAATACAGAAGTGTCCCATAGTTGTCTGGATGGCCAAGGGGATAAGGTTACTGCCTATAAATACGTATTATGCATGATCGAGAGAGTTCGATTCCCACCTCGGATATGTTTTTTTATTTTTGTTTTCTGCCTTCCTACGATTGGTATTGCATTGTAGAAACATATTTCACTTTTATCATTCCCGTCAAGTAACGAATTCTCTGTTGCCATCCTTTGCATGGTCGAGAGGGTTCGATTCCCAACTCGGTTATGTTTTTTTTATTTTCATTTTCTTCCTTCCTACGATTGGTATTACATTGTAGAAACATATTTCACTTTTATCATTCCCGTCAAGTAACGAATTCTCTGTTGCCATCCTTTGCATGGTCGAGAGGGTTCGATTCCCACCTCGGATACGTTCTTTTATTTTCATTTTCTTCCTTCCTACGATTGGTATTACATTGTAGAGACATATTTCACTTTTTTCATTCCCGTAAAGTAACGAATTCTCTGTTGCCATCCTTTGCATGGTCGAGAGGGTTCGATTCCCACCTCGGATATGTTTTTTTTTTGTTTTCTTCCTTCCTACGATTGGTATTACATTGTAGAAATATATTTCACATTTATCATTCCCGTTAAGTAACGAATTCTCTGTTGTCATATATATTTAAAACACTAAGGTATTTTTTGTACTCACGAGATTTTGAAAACGACTTAACCGATTGGCTTCGTATGGCATTCTAACGAAAGCTCTTGGCATGCAGATTTGCAGTGTGTCTTTAAAAGGAAAATATATGTTACGGTATATTTTTATATGTTTAAAGAAAAATGTAATATATGTGGCTATTGCGCGTTGCCACAATGGCGTTTCTTCATGAGAGAAATGGCGGATAAACGATCCACCGTATCGTAGTGTGATCTTTGTTTATGAGAATTGAAATGGGAAATATCGCTTATGTTGTATCCCGATATATACTGGAATAGAATCATGAAATAAGGGAAATATTGATGAACTATAACTGGCAGTTGAGTGCGTTTGTTGTTTACGTCACTTAATGAAAATGAAAATCCACAGCCTGATTCCAGTCTCCGACCGGGTCAGGAATGGAATGAATGAAGCCCCCATCTAGCGGCGAGGATATGAACTGTGCCGGCTGCCGAGGCCTGACGCACTCCTCTGGGGCAATGATTTAATGAATGACAGATGAAATGAAATGATAGTGGAGAGTGTTGCTGGAATGAAATTTTGACAGGGAAAACCGGAGTACCCGGAGAAAACCCTGTCTGCCTTCGTTTTGTCCAGCACAGATCTCACATGGAGTGACCGGGATTTGAACCACGGACCCAGCGGTGAGAGGCCGGCGTGCTACCGCCTAAGCCACGGAGGCTCTACGTCACTTAATATTGCACTCTAATTTCGTTGTCTGGGTGGCTCAGCGGCTAACATTGTGGACAACGAAATTGATTATGCATCGTCGGAGGAGTTTGATTCCCACCTCAGACATGTAATTTTATTTCCCAATTATTCTATCTTGCAATTGGTATTACATTGTCTAAACATATGTTACGTTTATTATTCCCGTAAGGTAAGGAATTCTCCATGATTTACGTTGCCAGATACTTTCAAATTATTAAATAAAAATCGGCACAATCGCTTCGCCTTGAGAGAAAATTGTCGAACATAATTCATTTGATGGACTCAGACATCGTGGTCACTCAGCGCCGTCTACTTTGGTGTGTGAGTGTAAACCTTTCTCTGATAACCTGTGTTAATGTGATGGCTGTATTGATGTGTGCATTTGTAATTAGTATGGGGAATGGAGAGTTGACGACTGAGGCTTTAAGTTAGGAACTATCCCGGTATTTGCCTGGAGTGGAAGTGGGAAACCACGGAAAACCACATCCAAGATTGTTGAGATGGGAATCAAATTTTGCTCTTCTTAGGTTTGCCTCAAGAGTGCGCCACGTTCCAGCCCTCAGACCAGAATTAAATTTCTTGGCAGAGCAGGGATCGAACCTGGAATCTGGGGCGATAGCTCAGAATGTAACCTTAAGACTGGGCTTCCCTGTGTTAATACGATCTTTGAAAAACACTGAACATATAATTCTAAAACTCCCTCCATTACGGTGGCTGGCGAAGTGAGTCCATGCTCATTCCAGTAGTGGCGAAGTGATTCTATGCTCCCTTGCATAATTTACTGTCATGGAAATGCAAAGTATTGTACCTTCAACAGGTGATGGAAATTGATTATTTAGAGCAGTTTCATTCTGTTTATTTCAAAATGAAGTTCGTCATCCTGAGTTGCGTTTGCAAGCAAATTGCAAAAATTGCAAGAATTTTATTATTGGCGATCAGTCTCATCGCATTCTCATCAGCAACCAACTTGAGAATGGAAGTCTCTGAACTTAGTTGTATAAGTGAATATTATTGTTTATTGATTATTTTTTTAGAGTACATAACAATGAGTCTAACCACGCAGTTGATTTTGGCAATGGAAGTAAGTTATTATTTGCTATTTAGTATTTGGCTGCTGCGTTGATGCAGGCCACTATAGTATTATTTAATATGACGTTAATTTGGGGAGAAATGCTGCTATAAATAAACCCATTTTACGAAACAGAACATTAGCCGCAAACAAGTGGGAAATCGGAGAAAAATACGAAGCCACTTTTAAACTCCAATATGAATACGGCATTTCAGATACAATTCCAGATACTATACCGTTACAGTGTAGTGTCCTTGACGAACAAATGTAAACATTGTTCTGCACTGTATTTCTCTTGAGAGAAATCTACACTTGGTTACTTTGACCTTTGCTGTTGTAATGGTAAAATTAATCTGACTAAATATAAAATATTTGACATGCTGCAACAATTATTTTTCACTGGAGATGATATCTCAAGGAATTTCAGAGAGACTAATCGGCAGTACAATGCTCTGTCCTTCGTTTCATTTGGTGCCAATGTTACTGTGCCACACCCATACGGTCCACATTGTTTTAAGATGTATGGAGGTGCACATCATCGCATTTCTTCGTTATATTCCAAAATTATATGTGACGGTTTGCGGCCAGTTTTATTAGACTCCTCAGAGTTCTTGAATTCCTTGGAACTAAATGACTTGCCTCCACATATTCCAAACGCTTGAACCGTTATGCTGCTTAGAAATCTGAACGTTTCCCAAGGGCTCCTAAATGCAACTATATTGCTTGGATTTGGAAATAATAAGTGCAGTTAAAATTAGGCAGAGAGGTCTAATCCTTCTACTTGATTTAACAGCATCCGATAAAACACTATCATTTTTTTAAGAGGCAATATTTTCCAATTTATTTGGCATACTCTGTCACAATCAATGAAGCTCAAGGGAAAACTCTGGAACGTATAGGTCTCAATTTGCCTCATCAATTTTTCAGTCATGGCCAGCAGTATTTTGCAATGTTGAGAGTGCAATCTTTTGACGCCCTTATAGTTTCAATAGAGCCAAAAAATAATCGTACAAAGAATATACAGTAGGCCTACATAAGAAAATTCTTCAGTAAATTTTTCTATTGACCGTCATTTTTGACGGGTTTCAACTAGTATATATTTAAAACACTAAGGTATTTTTTGTACTCACGAGATTTTGAAAACGACTTAACCGATTGGCTTCGTATGGCATTCTAACGAAAGCTCTTGGCATGCAGATTTGCAGTGTGTCTTTAAAAGGAAAATATATGTTACGGTATATTTTTATATGTTTAAAGAAAAATGTAATATATGTGGCTATTGCGCGTTGCCACAATGGCGTTTCTTCATGAGAGAAATGGCGGATAAACGATCCACCGTATCGTAGTGTGATCTTTGTTTATGAGAATTGAAATGGGAAATATCGCTTATGTTGTATCCCGATATATACTGGAATAGAATCATGAAATAAGGGAAATATTGATGAACTATAACTGGCAGTTGAGTGCGTTTGTTGTTTACGTCACTTAATGAAAATGAAAATCCACAGCCTGATTCCAGTCTCCGACCGGGTCAGGAATGGAATGAATGAAGCCCCCATCTAGCGGCGAGGATATGAACTGTGCCGGCTGCCGAGGCCTGACGCACTCCTCTGGGGCAATGATTTAATGAATGACAGATGAAATGAAATGATAGTGGAGAGTGTTGCTGGAATGAAATTTTGACAGGGAAAACCGGAGTACCCGGAGAAAACCCTGTCTGCCTTCGTTTTGTCCAGCACAGATCTCACATGGAGTGACCGGGATTTGAACCACGGACCCAGCGGTGAGAGGCCGGCGTGCTACCGCCTAAGCCACGGAGGCTCTACGTCACTTGATATTGCACTCTAATTTCGTTGTCTGGGTGGCTCAGCGGCTAACATTGTGGACAACGAAATTGATTATGCATCGTCGGAGGAGTTTGATTCCCACCTCAGACATGTAATTTTATTTCCCAATTATTCTATCTTGCAATTGGTATTACATTGTCTAAACATATGTTACGTTTATTATTCCCGTAAGGTAAGGAATTCTCCATGATTTACGTTGCCAGATACTTTCAAATTATTAAATAAAAATCGGCACAATCGCTTCGCCTTGAGAGAAAATTGTCGAACATAATTCATTTGATGGACTCAGACATCGTGGTCACTCAGCGCCGTCTACTTTGGTGTGTGAGTGTAAACCTTTCTCTGATAACCTGTGTTAATGTGATGGCTGTATTGATGTGTGCATTTGTAATTAGTATGGGGAATGGAGAGTTGACGACTGAGGCTTTAAGTTAGGAACTATCCCGGTATTTGCCTGGAGTGGAAGTGGGAAACCACGGAAAACCACATCCAAGATTGTTGAGATGGGAATCAAATTTTGCTCTTCTTAGGTTTGCCTCAAGAGTGCGCCACGTTCCAGCCCTCAGACCAGAATTAAATTTCTTGGCAGAGCAGGGATCGAACCTGGAATCTGGGGCGATAGCTCAGAATGTAACCTTAAGACTGGGCTTCCCTGTGTTAATACGATCTTTGAAAAACACTGAACATATAATTCTAAAACTCCCTCCATTACGGTGGCTGGCGAAGTGAGTCCATGCTCATTCCAGTAGTGGCGAAGTGATTCTATGCTCCCTTGCATAATTTACTGTCATGGAAATGCAAAGTATTGTACCTTCAACAGGTGATGGAAATTGATTATTTAGAGCAGTTTCATTCTGTTTATTTCAAAATGAAGTTCGTCATCCTGAGTTGCGTTTGCAAGCAAATTGCAAAAATTGCAAGAATTTTATTATTGGCGATCAGTCTCATCGCATTCTCATCAGCAACCAACTTGAGAATGGAAGTCTCTGAACTTAGTTGTATAAGTGAATATTATTGTTTATTGATTATTTTTTTAGAGTACATAACAATGAGTCTAACCACGCAGTTGATTTTGGCAATGGAAGTAAGTTATTATTTGCTATTTAGTATTTGGCTGCTGCGTTGATGCAGGCCACTATAGTATTATTTAATATGACGTTAATTTGGGGAGAAATGCTGCTATAAATAAACCCATTTTACGAAACAGAACATTAGCCGCAAACAAGTGGGAAATCGGAGAAAAATACGAAGCCACTTTTAAACTCCAATATGAATACGGCATTTCAGATACAATTCCAGATACTATACCGTTACAGTGTAGTGTCCTTGACGAACAAATGTAAACATTGTTCTGCACTGTATTTCTCTTGAGAGAAATCTACACTTGGTTACTTTGACCTTTGCTGTTGTAATGGTAAAATTAATCTGACTAAATATAAAATATTTGACATGCTGCAACAATTATTTTTCACTGGAGATGATATCTCAAGGAATTTCAGAGAGACTAATCGGCAGTACAATGCTCTGTCCTTCGTTTCATTTGGTGCCAATGTTACTGTGCCACACCCATACGGTCCACATTGTTTTAAGATGTATGGAGGTGCACATCATCGCATTTCTTCGTTATATTCCAAAATTATATGTGACGGTTTGCGGCCAGTTTTATTAGACTCCTCAGAGTTCTTGAATTCCTTGGAACTAAATGACTTGCCTCCACATATTCCAAACGCTTGAACCGTTATGCTGCTTAGAAATCTGAACGTTTCCCAAGGGCTCCTAAATGCAACTATATTGCTTGGATTTGGAAATAATAAGTGCAGTTAAAATTAGGCAGAGAGGTCTAATCCTTCTACTTGATTTAACAGCATCCGATAAAACACTATCATTTTTTTAAGAGGCAATATTTTCCAATTTATTTGGCATACTCTGTCACAATCAATGAAGCTCAAGGGAAAACTCTGGAACGTATAGGTCTCAATTTGCCTCATCAATTTTTCAGTCATGGCCAGCAGTATTTTGCAATGTTGAGAGTGCAATCTTTTGACGCCCTTATAGTTTCAATAGAGCCAAAAAATAATCGTACAAAGAATATACAGTAGGCCTACATAAGAAAATCCTTCAGTAAATTTTTCTATTGACCGTCATTTTTGACGGGTTTCAACTAGTCTGTTTTAATTCAAGTAAGGAATGCAGACAATAATTTCAAGTAGTTCCTACTTTTGCTACCAAATGCTACCGTCCACGACACCTAGCTTGCGGACTTGGCTACTAGATGGCATCGCAGTCAGCACCTGGCGGCGAACGTTGGAACTAATAGAGCGTTATCAATTATAACCTACAAATTTTGGATTCAAACAAGTGTAGTCAGTGGAAGGTTTCTTTTCATGCCATAAATCTATGACATGGGACCGCCGGCTTTACTTCCCCTCCGAAGGAAGGCATACTGAGGGCATTTTAACGCTCTTAAAAGTCCGAAGACTTCGGATGGGTTTGAATCCATGACCTTGGGCATGGAAGCTCAGCATGCTACCGACTACGCCACCGAAGCCACCTACAGTGGAGATTGTAAGTCATAATGGACTTTTCGAAAAATGCAAGAATGATTTGTTTGACAGTAATATTAAATTATTTTACGGAATGATGTGCATAAAGAAAGGATTAACTGCTTCTTGGAGCTGGCATGCCTCCATGTGTGAGGTGACACCAACCCAAAAATGACCTTTTTTAACATTGACCCATTATCTCCATAACTATTTATATATACTATATTTTGCACAGTGTTACCTCTTAGTATACTGCAGCTACTGAACCAAGGAAACGTGTACATCACTAATGGTTTCTTGCTCACAAAAAAAAGGGATTTTTTAGAGAAAAAAATAACATCATTAACAAGAAGTTCCGTGAAGAACTATACAGCCTACTTTTCATGCCAATGATTATTCTACAGTATATGAACCTATCTTGAATAATGACGAAATTAAGTTGGTAATATCGAAATAGGCTATCTAATTAGTTCAAAATATACCTGGTATAATGTAGCCTAATAGAGCACTACAGTTGGCAGCCCTGATTGCTCTTAACAATACTTATAGTCATATCTGTTATGGTACACATAGCACATACGAAATTTGGTTGAAATCCAACTGATAGTATAGAAGGTACAAGTATTTAAAAATTGGTACTATCAGCAGGCTTATAATCATGTTGGTATAACTGACGTGTATAAGTTACTCCAAATTAATCTAAAATGTCAGAATATACGTGTGCATAGTTTAAAGCTGTTGGCTTGCATACTTTCTGATATATTGGTATTTGGATTAAAAAAATAGAGAGAGCAATTATTAACAGTTCAGCCCTGGTGGCTCTTAAGAATACGCTCAGTCATATCTGTTTATGTACAGATATTACATACAAAATTTGGTTGAAATCCAATTGATAGTGTAGAAGTTATATGCATTTAAACATTGGACGTATCAGAAGGCTTAACATTATTTTGGCAACACTGTCATGGATGGCCTCATGGAAATTAAACTGAAATAGTATTATCTACATGTGTGCCAATTTTGGAATAGCTCCCATGCATACCTTGCAAGATATCCAACATTGAGCTCAAATTCCTAGTGCGTTTTTTCAGCAGTTGGTAGCACTGAAATCATTTTCAAATATGGACGTGAGATATTCCGGTGAACATCTTTACTCATACTAAATTTGGTTTTGATTGCTGCAGCCGTTTAGGAGTTGATAGGGACACACACACACACACAGCCAGACAGACAGACAGACACACATTTTCCCGGATCGATCTCATAAGTCTACTTTTTCCTCATTTTTGCAAAATGTGAAAAGTAGGCTAAAAATTCATATTACAGCATCAATTAAGAAGAGACGGCTACTATTTTACGGTCACCTCTTGAGGATGACTGACGATCGATTAACGAAAGGAATATGGAGTTTATTAAGTCTAAGGCAACAAGGCTGAGATGGTTCGAGGAATGCGAAAATGCGAAAATTCCTGACAGGAACACATTTAGAAGATTGGTGAACAACTATCAAGGTTTTAAGATGGTATCAACTTCCGGAAAACGGAGAGGACCTTTGTCCGAAGAACATAAACAGGCACTCGTCTCTGAGGTCAGAAGATACCCGCAGGAAGTCAAAGCCGGAACAAGAACAAGACCTAGACACTAAAGTGAAGTTGGTTGTTACCACGCAGTCCATGAGCGCTCAACTCGATGTATATATAACTAAATAATTATTTGTCTGTATTTTCTCGTTGTTGTTCAGTGATCAGATACGAAATAAGACAATGTTTTGTAAAAGTTTCAAAGTCAAGGTTTCTGAGATAATGGGCCATTAATATTGCAAGTTTAACATTGTTGGTATAGGACGCACATACCCCCTTAAAGGAGGGAATTTATCACACGGGATCGTAAAATATTCTCGTTGGGGGCAAGTTTCAGTTTAGTAAAGGGTCAGCAGGTTTCACTGTAGAAAAACGGTATATTTGATTTTTTAATTCGGTAAAATATCGAAAACTATCGGCACCTAGAAAAAACATATGTCATAAACGTGTTTAGCACGTTGGTTAGTTGGTTCCTCAGTTTAGGGACTGCGGCAACGCGGTCATGTAGCCCCGCGTACTTTGGGTGTGTGTAGAATCTGTCTGATAACCGGTGTTAATTATGGTTGGCTGTATTAGTGTGTGTTATCTGTTTCTAATTCAAGTTAGGACTGCAGACATTCAATTTTCAAGTAGTTCCTACTTTTGCTACCAAACGCCACCGTCAACTACAACTAGTTCTGAACTTAGTTACTAGATGCCTCTGCAGTCGGCTCCTGGCGACGAACGTTGGAACCTAAGAGAGTTAGTCAAATCTAACCTATAATTTAGCTTCACATAAGTGTAATTAGTGGAAGGTTCTTCTACATGCCATAAATCTATGACATGAGACCGCCGCCTTTACATCCCCTCCGAAGGAAGGCATACTGAGGGAATTTTAACGCTCTTAAAAAATCCGACGATGTTGACCGGGTTTGAACCTTGGGCATAGAAGCTCAGCATGCTACCTACTTCGCCACCGACGTCGCTGTTCGGCACGTTGAGTTTATAGAATACAAGGAATAAACATGAACATTTTTTGTTAAGTAGTGTCTTGATTGGTCATTCCCTTCCCGCTTGCCTTTACTTGACACCTTGGCCGTCAAATCCAATATATTTGTGATGTCATTAGTAGGGCTAAGATATTTAGGTGCTAAAAGTCGGGAAAATATTTATTTTTATATATTTAAAATACCTGAAATATGTGACAAAAAAGTAAAAATATTTAATTATAATTTAGTTTATTAATGTGAATATAAACAATATGCAGTATTCACGAAGGCAATTTATGCTATGTCTCACTGACTGCTGAAGCTTTACAATACACAACGAGATACATTTTCAGGTTTTCCATCACAAATGACCGACGATTATCGCAAAACACTTATTCTGAAGGCGCGAAACTGCGGCAATATGTTTCTTGCTGTTGAGGTATTGTGTAACTTGAGATCTCTGTTTAGCCTAGATTGCTTTCCCACATGGTTGGCAGAACAGAACGCCCCCCCCCCCCCCGTCCCCCTCAGAAGTAAAATTATCCTTAAATTCTGCAACATATTACTGCAGACGATAACTTGTAGCTGTTTTTACTTTAGGCATCGTAGAACTGCCTTACACTTCACAGTGCCAGAAATGAACTGCATGTGAGTGACACTGGTGCCAGGTACCTGGGGTGGGGGTGAGAGTGGAAGGTCTAGCACGTGGTGCAATGTGGCTATGAACATGGAAATTCCCGACTTCCACAGTGAGTGGCACGGGGCGACAAGTTAAGAATAACACAGTTGCAAGCTGACGTACGCTCTGCATGAAGATTAGATAGCTTACAGGTTCTTCCCCGTTGAAGTAACACAGAACAAAAATACAATACACTGAAAAATCTAGCATACTGATTTTTAAAAAATGTAAACATTATGTCTTTTTATGTGCTAATAAGTGAAAAGCAGGAATTTATGTGTTTATAGAAAAAAATGCTTAAAATATGTATTTACATAAAAAAATATTTATTTACCTAAAAATCCGAGCCCTAGTCATTAGTCTTTAATGTAATTTATATCCAACAAATTGGTTCAAGCCGGCCCCGTGGTGTTGGGGTAGCGCGCCTGCCTCTCACCCGGAGGCCCCGGGTTCGATCCCCGGCTCCGTCAGGGATTTTAAAACTGACGTGAGGGTTGGAACGGGGTGCACTCAGCCTCGTGAGGACAATTGAGTAGCTGTCTGACAGTGAGACAGCGCCCCGATCACGAATACCAAGATTAACGGCCGAGGGGACCCGACGCGCTGATCACGCGTCACCCCAATATCTGCAGGCCAAATGGCTGGGCAGCGGTCGCTTGGTCGGCCTTAGCCCGTCATGGGCTGGATAGTGCCAGGGGTTGACTTTTGAAATTGGTTCAAATAAACTTTTAGGTTCAAATTGAGCTATAGATAAAACTGGTCGGTCGCGAATCGATTGAATGATGTTGAGATCGTGACTAGAATGCTCTACCACCAATTCACACCGTGGACACGGAACAATTTTACGCTACACTCTTAAGGGGAATGGCCGATTTGTGGGTGTTAAATTAACTTTGAATGTCCGTGGTAATGAATGAATGGAATGAATCGATCTCGCATGTCTGTGCTTGGCACACGGTGGACATCCGTAACAGTTCACCAGTATCACTATTCTCCTTCAAATTAGTATCGGTTCGACTCTTCGAGCGGGGTGTCTGTCGGAGGTTGGCAGCACTTTTTGTACACAGTAAGAACTTTCTAGCTCGCGACGGAAAGTCCTGCACATCGCAGAAACCAGAGCTGTGTGCCCCAATGTACGCATAGAATTGAGTGTCACAAGAACTTTCTCGAACCGACTCCGATAACTCCATCCAACAATACGCGCAGTCAGCCTTTAAGCACTTACAATACACAACTTTAAATAGTTAAAATTGTGGGATTTTGGATTTAAAATTCGAAAATTTAGCATTTTGAATTCCGAATTGATCGTTTTGTAGCAAATTTGATATAAGTAGTGATTTTATTAACATACTTGTTATCATTATAAATGATCTTGTCGACTTCGTCGTTACGCTGGGGTCATAGTACCGCTTGGTGCATGTGTTCCCCGACAATCTCTACTTCGTTAGTATAAGACAAAATCCCCGATTCTTGGATGTCACGGGTAATCTCGAGAACCACTGGGTGGATTTTGATGCGGTTTTCACCATTCTGTAAATGATAACTCGAGGAAAGATTCTGTAGAAAATAATTTATGTATGATCAAAGGAAGCCAAGCAGTAACGATTTCAGTGAAAAAGTCGAAAACAAACTTGGCGTCCATGCGCTTTTTAAGCTTACGCTGGGAAAACCGTTAAAAATATCAATATACTATGAGGGTAAGAATTAGTCAGCATGGAAAGTTCTACAAAAAAGTCCACGAGAGCATAACTCTATCTTCAATACATCGCCCACTATAAGTGTTTTTAGACTGGATGGAAGGGGCACGTCCTCGCGCGCTCTGGTGAGCGTGACGGAATCCCGCGCGCTTGACATTGCTTTGCCCTTGGTATGCACTTGCCGTATTTAGAATTTTTTAACAGTTTGGCCATCGTAAGCTTACAAAGCGTTCGGACGCCAGTTTTTTTTTTTTACTTTTTCACTGAAATCGTTACTGCTCGGCTTCCTTTGATCATAAATAAAGTATTTTATACACAAATCATCCTCGAGATATCCTTTGAAGAATGGTGAAAACCGCATCAAAATCCATCTAGTGGTTCTCGAGTTTACCCGTAACATCCAAGAATCGGGGACTTTGTTTTATACTAAGTAGAGATATTGTCCTATAAATTTGGATCTGATGATGCTTGGTTGGCGAGAGAAAGTTGTCATCCAATTTTAATCCCCCCCAATTTGTAAGAGAAGTGTAATAAATTATAAATAATTGATGTATCGTTTCTTTCAGGTAGTTATTATTTCCTAAGCAATCTAATTTGGCACATTGGTGTTGACCGACTGAAAAGTAATTCTGTTAATAGATTACAGGCAACATGGAAAAACCACTTCTAACATTTCGACAATTACGATTTTGTTCAATATTACATGTTGTAATAATAGGCTGAAGTTCAATAATAATCTCGTCGTATTATTAGAAAAATCGTCAAGATTGGTACGACTGAAGAACCCAGCATACAACTATTACACCGTAATCGTAGATACAAACATCTACTTTAGTAAAGAAAATTGTATTCTTGTTGTTGACCTTGAATCAAATCCCTTACCGTGAAAAATTCCAAACTCAATCCACCCGAAACAAATGGTACGGATACCTAATTTTATTTAACGAAATATTCAACATTTTTTGCTGCTCTTGTGAAGGTATACATGAATTTCATTCAACTTTTTTTTAAACCTATAATATCAAATTTATCTTTCAGGAAACGAATAATTTCTCATTTTTGCCAGTTTTTCATTTAAAATCAATTTCGCTTTTTGTGCCCAATTTTCATTTCGTGCCAGGTTTGTGCCGTTTGTAGAAAATTTGCTGAGTTTTGATTCACTGCCCGTGAAAGCCAATATACCATATATTTTGGAAGCTTGAGCCTTTAGCTCTCGCAGTAAAGAGGCGCAGGTCTACTTCACAAAACGGGAGGTAGCGCGCAGTTTGGTACTCATCTAGGGGTCCGGGCACGGACACCAAGAGCCCACTGATGAGCCAGCTTGGTGTTCTAGGCGAAACCCCACGCAAGACACGGCATAAACCCTGAAAAATATCTGTGGTGTCATTATATAATTATTCACTACTATAATATTTATCTACTAGTATATAATTCTATGGCCTACAAATAAAATAATCCTACATGGCGGCCACGCGAATTTCAAATTTCTTAAGTGATTTTTCTGGTCATGTAACCATCCAAGCGCAGTGACATACAGTTTAGCAAAACTTTTGCATTTTGAGCGTCGACCTCGAAATCCCTTCCGTTGAAAAAGTTTGAAACACAGTCCACACCAAGGAAAGTTAATTTTAATTAAACGGATAAATTGTCTATTTCAGGAATTATTACTGATGAAGTATTAGAATCCATTTTTCAGTGTTGCCTAGAATGCATAGAATGCTTTTCAGTCAGTCAACATGATTGTGCCAGTTATATCAGGGTGGGGGGGGCGCGCAAAAATAAAAATTGCTTCTGAACAAAATGAAGTAAAAATAATAAAATTTAATTGCGTGAAAACAAAATGTAGAATATGAAGGGTGGGTGGAGAAGAAGAGTTGACATACGGAATTGAAGGCTCTTGTGCAGGTGGTAAGAAGAGGGGATGAAAGGTGAACAGAATGTTCAAATGGAGTTTTTCTAAAGGAGTAGGGGGATGCAAAATTGACAGAAAATGTTGTTTGAAATAGGTAATAAAATTGTTTTTATATTTTCTTTCTTTCTTTCTCTCCTTTTCTTTCTTCACTTTCTTTTCTTTCTTTATTTCTTTCTTCTATTCTTTCTTCCTGATCTTTCTTCTCTTTCTTTTCTTTCTTTCTTTCTTTCTTTCTTTCTTTCTTTCTTTCTTTCTTTATTTCTTCTATTCTTTCTTCTTGATCTTTCTTCTCTTTCTTTTCTTTCTTTTTTCTTTCTTTTCTTTGTTTCTTTCTCTCTCTTTCTTTTATTTCTTTCTTTCTTTCTTTCTTTCTTTCTTTCTTTCTTTCTTTATTTTGATACCTTCCTTTCTTTTCTTTCCTTTCTTTCTATCTTTATTACTTTCTTCTCTTTCTTTCCTTCCTTTCTTTCTTTTCTTTCTTTCTTTCTTTCTTTCTTTCTTTCTTTCTTTCTTTCTTTCTTTCTTTCTTTCTTTCTTTATTTTGTTACCTTCCTCTCTTTTATTTCTTTCTTCCTTTCTTTCTTTCTTTCTTTCTTTCTTTCTTTCTTTCTTTCTTTCTTTCTTTATTTTGTTTCCTTCCTTTCTTTCTTCCTCTCTTTCCTTTCTTTGTTTCTTTCCTTTATTTCTTACTTTCTTACTTCTCTTTCTTTTCTTTCTTTTCTTTCCTTCTTTCTTTCTTTCTTTTCTTTCTTTCTTTTTACTTTTTACTTCTCTTTCTTTCGTTTCTTTCTTTTCTTTCTTTCTTTCTTTCTTTATTTCTTTATTTTGTTTCCTTCCTTTTTCTTTTTTTCTTTCTTCCTTTCTTTCTTCCTCTATTTCCTTTCTTTCTTTCTTCCTTTCTTTCTTGCTTTCTTTCTTTCTTTCTTTCTTTTCTTTCTTTTCTTTCTTTCTTACTTTCTTTTTTCTCTTTCTTTCTTTCTTTCTTTCTTTCTTTTCTTTCTTCCTTTCCTTGTTCCTCTCTTTCCTTTCTTTCTTACTTTCTTTCTTCTCTTTCTTTTCTTTCTTTCTTTCTTTCTTTCTTTCATTATTTTCTTTCTATCATTCTTTCTTTCTTTCTTTCTTTATTTATTCCAGCCACCAGCCGAGTCCTCTAACGCGCCATATCGTGCCTCACTGGTATAAGAAGAGCATGAGGTTTCCGAATTTTGATCATCCGAATATTCACCACTTCTCTACCAAGCTTCGGCCAAAGTCCCAGGTTCAAGAACATACACTGAAGAAAATGGAAATTGCAACACCCAGAAGGAGTGGTGCTACATTGCTGCAATTGAACATGAAGGACGAGTGTTCGGTTGTGAATCGATGATTACACTTTCAGGTCCCTCTGACCGCAAGTTTGGACAACAATCAATACAGTATGTGCCCACCACGAGCTGCAATACATTGATGAATTCGGCGAGGCATGGAGTCAATAAGGCCCTGGATCGCTTCCTGAGGATTTGTGGCCCATGCCTGCTGCACTGCTTGGGTCAGTTGTTCCAGAGTTGTGGGTGGCTGAGGACTGTTGGCCAGTTGTCGACCCATCATGTCCCGCACATGCTCAATATGACTGAGGTCCGGGGATCTGGCGGGCCATTCTAAGGGTGTGATGTCGTGGAGAGCTTCTCTGGAGATGCGTGCAGTGTGAACCCGGGCATTGTCCTGCTGAAACATCCCATTAGCAATGTTCGCCGTCATAGGGACAACCCCTGGATTGAGTACCCTATCAACGTACTGTCGAGCAGTCATAGTGCCCTCAACAAGCACTAATTGTGATTTCACATTAAAGCCAAGAGCTCCCCAGACCATAATGCTTGGTGTTGGCCCTGTGTGCCTCTCGACAATAAGGCCTGGGCGGCTCCTCTCCCCGATACGTCGGCGCACACGATTCCGGCGATCACTGCGGGCAAGACAGAAGCGCGATTCGTCACTAAAGACGACCTTATGCCATTCGTCGACCCACGTCGATCGTTCTCGAAACCAGGTCAGACTTACACGTCGCTGTTGTGGGGTCAATGGAACACCTTCTGCAGGGACACGGGATCGTAAGCCAGCTGCACGCAGGCGATTATCAACTGTTTGTTGTGTAACGTGGAGTGCCACAGCTGCTCGAAATGCGCTGCTGTTGTATGGGGTTCCATCCGGGCCATCCGAATGATGCGGCGATCCTCTCTCACAGTTATCTGTCGCGCTGGGCCTGTGCCAGGTCTACGAGTGTGGGTACCTTCATTTGACCACTGCTGCCATACACGTTGTTCCGCATATGCCTGTCGGCCAACACGTGCAGCGACAGTCCTTAGCGATAATCCAGCCTCACACAGCCCAATTATCCGAGCCCTCTCAAACAGCGACAGTTGTTGATAGCGTGCTCTTCTCTGGCGTCGAGGCATGTTTGACGGGGAACACTTCACTGCACAGACAAAGTCAACTACGCTACATCAGAGTCCGTATACTGGAGTTGATTCCTCCGTGACCAATCACGTGGGGAGACCTGTAGCAACAATCCAATGGGTCTGAAACTTGGATCGTTTACATACCTACATAGCATCGTTCCATATCTTGAAAATCAACACAAACGACCAATGCCTTCATGGTATTGCAATTTCCATTTTCTGCAGTGTATTATTTGAAAACACCTGTTACTTAAGTCCAATGAAGATCAATAGAGCCTACTGATGAATACAGGAAATATTAATTACAAAATAAATATGAGACTCCCATTTCTCGGTTTGGCCCAAAGACAGCAAACCCAATTCTGCTGCACGCTGTAGGCTATAACGAGTACTGAAAGTAGACAAAGGCTACGGAGGGTTAGATGGGACCTTGTTCATATATTGTGCCATGTGTTGCTCTGTTATCCCCATATTCCCCCCAGGGGCTCACATCTAGTACATATTACTGTACATACTCCCGAGATTAGTATGTCGTTCAATTGAAACCGTGGGAAGTACTCGCAAAGGCCTGGGGACACGTATAATGTGCTTGGAAGCTTGCCGAATATTTAGCTTTTTAGGTCACTTTTTTATTGAAGAGACAGTCAAAGAGATTCCCACATTTCTCCTCTGCAACCTAAATATTATTTTATAACCGTTCAATATTTATGATTATACCGATGAAGTAATTAACTCGATGTGTACAAGGATTAATGGATTAGTTGAACGTAAATCACTTTGCTGTGAGATCTCTATAATTACGGCCAATAAACACTAATTTCACGGCCTGTTATGAGCTTGGTTACCGTTCTATCGGGTAGGAGATAGAATCAGTACGAAGAATTACCGACTATTTCATCAGACTTCAGTACCAGATAACTTGCAAAGTAGCGTGGAGGATAGCTGCAATTGAAGCGGTCCTGCGGTGTAGCCGTGCTCGTTAAGTCGTGCACCATGGCATCTAGAGTAGATGCAGCAAATCCGGAGATTAGAGGTTCGAATCATGGCGCTGACAGTGGTTTTCCCTCGGGTTTTCCCACACTCACTCCAGGCAAATGCCGAGATCATGTCCTACTTCAAGTCTCGGGCACCCTGTCCCTAAAACAGTTAGACTACACACACCACTACTGTACAGGCATCACATAAATACAGGCGTAGCTGGTAGCATGCTGAAATGCAGTTCCTCAAGATTACGGTTTCAAACCCGGCCGAAGTCGTCAGATTTTTTAAGAGCGTTAAAATCATTCAGTATGCCTTCCTTCGGAGGGTAAGTAAAGCTGGCGGTCCCATGTCATTGATTTATGACATGCAAATGGTCCTTCCACTAACAAAAACTTGTGAGAACCTACATTTCTAGGTTAGATTTCGTTGTGAAGCTCTATCAAAGTTCCAACGTTCACCACTAGGTGTCAGTGACATCTGGTAGTGAAATTTGGAACTACTTGAAATTGGCGGAACTAGTAGTTCACCCCATGGGTGTCAGCTTGAAGCAGTTACAGCCTCAGGCGAGCCGAACATGTCCTCGGACCCTCCCGGCACTAAAAGCCATACGCTAACTTAATGATACAAGTTCATCACACATCCAACTACACGCGTGGCGCAGCAGTATTCTAATGGTCTCGCTTGTTGTGCCCAAGGATGCAGGTTCGAATCCTGGCGCAGTCAGTTGGCATTTGCGGGTGCGCAAATACGAGGGAGCCGTGTCAGTAGATTTACTGCCACGTTAAAGATCCCCTTCAGGGCTAAATTCCGGCACGCCAGCATCTTTAAAAGCCTCAGTAGTTATAAGGGGCGTGAAACCAATCAAATATTCATTGTCCAACTACACGGGGCTAATGTCCAAGATTCACAAGCCCATAAATGAAATAACAACAACACTAAAGCGGTTATGACGTGAGATGAGAAAAGGGAACAACTCTGTTTACCCAAGGACCAAACTAGATGATAGGCCCCTTAAAACAAGAATTATCATCATCATACTGTATCTGTACTACGTGGTTTATTGTGAACACCATGTCTAATGTATATTAGCCTACTTTCGATTTTTGCAAAAAATGAAAGTAGACTTATGAGATCACTACAGGGCCAAAAATTGTGTGTCTGTCTGTGTGCGTGTATGTGTGTGTGTGTGTGTGAGCGTGTGTACTCTGAATGTCTGCCCCCCCCCCCCTATCAATTCGAAAACGGTGAAACCGAATTGAACAAAAATTGGTACAGAGGTAGAACAAGCAAAGGGCACCTCAGTGTCACGTTTTATATCGCCGCCATCTTTACCAAAACTGAATGGCGGCCACTCAAACGTTCAAAACGTAAAATCAAATAGCGACTAATCAAATTATCCGATCTCTACCAAATTTGGTAACAACATACCGTCATGTAGGACGCGTCTTGTGACCAAACTACAAGGTCATCCGCCGTACCATTTCAGGATGGCGGCCGTGCGAATTATGCAAACTTTATAATCCATGTCATGGGACCCACCAGTTCCGATTATCGAGCCGAGAATCGATTTAACTGTTCTAAAGGAAGGGGCACGTTCGAAATTAAAAGTTTATTTTGTAATACTATAGTGTAGAAGTGATTTTAAAAAGCTGAGCCGTCTCGGTAAGAAGACAAGATGGCAGCGGATATCTTGTGCCTGACTTATATTTCACTAATTTGAGTATTGCATGCAATATAGCGTACTGATACAAAATAAATAAACTTTGTATGAAATGCTTTATAAATAAATAATATACTCCACTGATGAAATCGTTTAGTCTAAATCATTATTTGCTAACAAGTTATATGTAAGTCATATTATATAGAACGCTATTCGATGGCACAAATGGCTCCGTGGTAAAGCGTTGGCCTATCACTCATATGCCTATGGTTCAAACCCCATCGGAGTTGTTTGTTTTTTTGCTTGAAATTTTATATATTTATTGTTTTGTAATGATTGAGACGTTTTAAAATTAAGCGTTATATTGTGGATATTACGGTGGAAAAAAATAATTAAAACATAATTCACCATCAGATTTGTTCGAGACTTCTAGCAGCCAAAAAGGTAACTGCACGCCGGCCTACTTATTAACTTCAAGATTTTATTGAAAAGTTTCTTCTTATGGCCACTAGAATGCACTCGCCCTGTTAGGGTTATATTGTTCGATACATTTCCACTAGATGTCACGACTGGTCTACGTGGGACTCCATTGGTTAGTACCGTATACCATTGGCATTCTATGCGCATCGAACTTGAAGAATGGCAAGATGATACTACGATAAATTTTTACTTTTTATTTTAAAGGGTTTGTAACAGCCTATTGTGCGTTATTTGAAAATGTTATTTGAAGTACAGAACAAATCGATTTCACATAGTAACAGAATTCTAGCCGTTGGTGCTAGTTCAGGTTATTAATTAATACTTTAATTTCAGGCAAATAGCAATCGAAAATATCCACATAGTTTGTATACACACGTCTCTGTAGGGTCATGGAAAGATTTGTTAATTCAATTAGGGTTGTGAAAGCCATGCACAACCAGACGTGTAAAGACATGCCTCAACTCAAAGTTGGATGTTGCCCACGGCAGGTCGATTATGTAATAATAACAATAATAATAATGTTATTTGTTTTACGTCCCTTTTAACTACTGCTGCTTTTAGATACGCCGGGGTGCTGGAATTTTGGCCCGAAGGGGATCTTTAACGTGCCAGTAAATCTACTGACACGGCTCCCTCGCATTTGTGCACCCTCAAATGCCAGCTGACTGCGCCAGGATACGAACCTGCAACCTAGGGCCCAGCAAGCGAGAACGTTACCGCTGAGCCACGCAGCCAGTCCGGTCGATTATGTCTCCAGATCCATAACATTCTTGAGATACTTCTTATCTATCTTTCTTCAATGATGGTAGTAGTTTTTTTCTAGGTTGTGGCGTTTGGTAGAGGTAAATAGTTTCTAAGGTCTTCAACCAAGAAATGATCCTATTATACTCTTTGATAATAACAACGAGTTATAACTATACTCATACATTTAGGAGAAAGTAGGCTATATGTTCTTTACTGAACATCTTGTTTTTAGCTATTGGCTTAACGACAATGAGTTTACTGATAATGCAAGTTATTAAATGCTTCATTTGTTTATTGTGCGGTACACTTTGCCCTACCACTTTGTGACCTAGTGGCTACCGTTATTGGCTGTCACTACTGGCGTCTTGGTTCGCTTCCCAGCACAGCCACACTTTACTATCGTAAATAATAATAATAAGAATTTATTGTAGCCAGATGACCATAAAGTAAGTTACAACTATGATTACAAAGTAATAGAATAAGCATCACACAATCACTACGATCTACATATGAAAGAGATTACATTAGTCTTTGCTATATTCCACTATGCTGTTACCACATAATGTTATATGGCATTTATCGCATGTCTTCTCTCATAAAGTACACACGCGGTCATTGTTCGGTTCATGATACTTTATGTTATTACAAACTTTGTTATTGATGCCGTGTACGGAGAGTTTTGTTACCACATGCCTTAGCTGTAGATTTCTATTGTGACACCCTGTGATGTGTTATTGTGTGCATCTCTGCCCACACAACTCACAGACGCAGTCATCATTCGGGGTATGAAACAACTTATTGTTGCATATCTTATAATGGAAGCCGTGTATGGCTAATCTTGTAATTGTATGTCTCTGCTCCTGATTCTCTGTGTTCCAATTGCGGTCAATCATTGCAGATGTCTCGTAGAAGCCGATGTCTATCTCCGCTCTCTTCAACCGTCTTCGTTCTAGTAGTTTATTGCTGGCTCCAGTATTTGGAAAACTGAGTCGTAGATCTTCTAAATACTGAAAAAAGGTTTCTTTGGACAGCTCATATACTAGTCTTGATGGCGCGTATTTCCCCACCCTAAGTGTATGTATGCTTTAGGAACCGTGCCTTCACTTTCTCAATCCGTCCCATGTCACTGACCGACAGCTTTTCCCATATTAACTACAGTCCATATGTGACTTTTGGGAATATTGTCGCGTCGAAGAGTCTGGTGGCTGTCTTGAGTGATAATGACGCAATGTTCTTTATTCTATAAAGCGATTTCGTTGCCTCTGCTGTCCTCTCCTGTATGTGGCATTGGAACGAGGTCTCTGTCATTTGCAAGGTCATTCCTAAATATCTGAATCTATTGACTGTTGTTAGCGGCACATTGTGAAGTGCCATTACATATTTCCTTGACGCTCTCCCTCCCTTTCTGAATGTCATTAAATAGGTATTTTGCATAGTGATGACCAGTTGATTTTTCGTTATCCAACGTTCAGAAGTAGTAGTTATTCTTGTAATTCTTCTCGGTTAGGGGATCCTAAAGCCATATCGTCAGCAAACATGATACACACAGCGTGTTCCGATTCAACACGGAAATGTAAAATGGTTGCCTACCCACCCTCAATCGGCTTGAAATCTGCTCGCAGCGCGCCAGTGACGGGGGGGAGTTTGATTTCACTGATTGCCGCCTTCTTATGCAGCTTTGCAAAGTATTTTGATCTTTCAAGATATATTTACACAGGCTTCACAATAAGTTTGAACGATTTCTGTTTCAGTCATCGATGCGACTAAAAAAGTTAATTTATCACAGACGTTACATCTATTACAAATGGACATTTACATAAGGTGTTCGAAGTGACATTCATCATTTTCCAAGCAGAGGGCCACTCGTCGCATGAAGTTTGCTCTTGCGTAATTTCCACAAATGCTTCGGTAATGACGAGCTCCATTTCCTCGGATGTTTGTGGGGATCTTAAAAATACTCTCGATCTGACATAGCCCCAAATGAAGAAATCCAGGACGGTCAGATCAGGTGAACGTGGTGGGAATTCTATAAATCCACCATTCCAATCCACCGGACAGGAAACAAACAGTTTAAAACTTCTCTCGCCAGTCTGGTGTGCGCTAGATGGCCATCCTGTTGAAAAAGCATGTTGTTCAACTCCGCCAATGTAAATTCATCCAAGATGTCCTGGAGTATGAAGTAAGACTAAACTGCCTGTTTTGTCGTTCTATCATGTTACATTGTTGCAGGTAAATATATAGTTCTGAAATAGAAATCGTCGAAACATATTCCTAAACTCAATTTTGTAACAAATCATTTCGAAATTGTATCTCATTTTGTGGTATTGGGTTAAAGAGCAATAAATTGTGCTGTAAATAAAATACAACATAAAAATACATTGTGTTGTAATAAACTATGTTGTAAAATAAAAATTTATTTCATCGAAGTGCTCTGCAAAATCCATTAACAGAAGCGTAAAATAACAAGTTCTGAAACAGAAATCGTTCAAACTTATTGTGAAGCCTGTGTAAATATATTTTGAAAGAGTAAAATACTTTGCAATGCTGCATACGAAGGCGGCAATCAGTGAAATCGAACTCCGCCTCCTCGCTAGCGCGCTGCGACCAGATTTCAAACCGATTGAGGGTGGGTAGGCAACCATTTTACAGTTCTGTGTTGAATCGGAACACGCTGTTCATACATACATTATTCTTTGCTATATTATTTAATAATAAAATTATTAAATAATATAGCAAAGAATAAATACCTATTCGGGTGATCCATCTATTGTATGTTTGTTAGGAACTACAATAAATGATTTTATTATTATTAGCTCTAGATTTGCCTCTGTCTATCGTCTGTCGGTCATTGCTTCAGTAACGTAAACATCTAATGATATGTGCTGCAGCTTCAGGCGTCTCTGTTCAAGCACTTTCTCCATTTGTGGGGTGGATGGCAGATGGATTAGGAATAGAAGATAATCAATATAGAAGGGCTCCACTGATTGTTCATAGACTAACCTGGATGGGTGCGGAAATCCATATAAGAGTTCGTTTACTATCGTGAAGTAATCGCCAAAACACGGCTGGTAATATTGGGGAAAATAGCAAAGCATAGTTTCAAATCAGGCATTTTTATATCATTGTTCGTCTTTTAGAGCTGCCATGGCTGTTCTAGAAATACTTACCAAGGTGGGAATGCATCTCATTCGATGGAACGTGTGGCCTTGCCTTCTCTCAGAGGCGTTAACGGTTGGGAGGTGGAATCAATGATGATGATATGATAGTTTGTCTGAAATGTTTCTTAGAAAGCCCCGGCTCTGCGGTTGCGACTCTCTTTATGTTATCAAGGTTAATAGAATGTTGGGATCAGCTCGTGTTAAATGAATGAAAGAGCAGTCACGACTTCGCTTCATAACGTGTTACATAAGTCATATTGGAGCCTGCTGCTTTGTGACCGCCCGCACATAAGACACAACTCGGGGGTTCGGAAACTAAAACAGGCGCGCCCATAAACTAGCCGAGTGCTTTACGTAAGTCAAACTCCACGTTGATGGCTTGGTAAGCGGGGATTTAGGGTAGAGTTCGTTCACTTTAAATTGTCACTTTCATTAACAGTTCCCTTGGGGAAGTATCCTCATTGAACATACATGCTCCACTACCACGTGTATTGCAACCCTGCCCCCCCCCCCCCCCTGGGGCTCACATTTAGTGGGACGTGGATTGGTGACCACGGGACCCCAGCTGAGTCCGGCATTGCTTACACTTACTTGTGCCGGAGTAACTTAGTGGTTTTTGGCGGTTCTAATGCCTCCTACGGCTTTCCTCCTACAAGATGGCGGCCGCGTGAGTCCAACCACTTACATGGCGCGCTCTTTCGAACCCATGGTTGGATTTTGACAAATGAGGTGTCGTAGAACTCGGAGTGACGCCCCCTTTTCAATGGACAACTTATTTCCACCCTCAAAATAAAACCTACCCCTACTAGGGGGTGAAATAGTAATATTTTAGCAAACGTTGCTTTACATGTATAACATGCATGCGACTCGATACCAGTATGAATTAAACGTTGCTCTACATGAAAGACGTGTTTACGGTTGGATGCCAATATGAATTATCATTTTTTTTTTTTTTGTAAAAGGGCGGACTTTTAAAATAATGGTTTATGGATGAGTTATTTAAAAAAATAACCAAAAGATCCAAAACTAATAGGCCATGCGCTTTTTAATATCTTGTGAACCAGTAAAGCTAGGGACATGTATGAGGGGTCGTAGGACATGGAGTGACGCTCCGTTTTTGAATGTATTATTCATTTTTGTCAAAAGGGCCTAAGTACACTTTTGCTAATATATCGTGAACCAATAAGGCTAGGGACTTGTATGAGGGGTCGTAGCACTTGGGATGACACCCCCTTTTTGAATGTATCTTTTGAAATTTTGACAAAGGGCCTAACTACACTTTGGTTGATATTTCTGAACCCATGATGGGGTTTTAACCAGCGAGGCATCGTTGGACTCGGTCAGATGCCCCCTTTTTGAATATATTTTTGAAATTTAGACAAAGGGCTTAACTACACCTTTGTTAATATTTCGCGAACCAATAAGGCTAGGGACTTGTATGAAGTATCGTAGGACTTGGGATAACACCCCCTTTTTGAATGTATTATTGAAATTTTGAAAAAGGGCCTAACTACACTTATATCGATAATGGTTTTTAAATCCATGATGGGGTAACTATTTTACCTGGTAGCCGTTAGCCAGCGGCAGACCTGGTCTGTGTATCATAGATGGATGTGAGGGGGGGGGGGGGGGGGGGAGGCTGGCAAAAATGGAAAAATGTTTTGGTTTAATGAAAAGGATGATGTCGCCGATCACGGTGGCCATGTCCAATGGATGAATCGATATTTTGCGAAGCATTGATCGGAGAGGGTCATGCGACATGTTTTAAGGACATTCATTTTTTCTGATATTTCCTATGGTGGACTCATTGATTGAAATAATCCAAAACTGTTAGGGCATGGACCTGAGTTTTTTAAAAGCTGATAAAGGGATTTGGACACACAAGGTCCCCCAGAACTTGACATGACGCCCTCTTTTTTTTATGGCTCATGAATTTCCTGAAAAGACTCGAAACAACAAGATCATGGACATAAGTTTTTCATGATATATTGCAAACCCATAATGTTAGATGTTTACTGCGAGTGATGAAACATAGCTAGGTAGGGAACGAATTATTTTAGGCTATATAAATGGTGACTGACACGTGTTTGACCATTGGAACTTGTTTTCAGACCTGACTGTAGTACATAGGGAGTATAGGTTGTAGGCATGACATAACAAGCGGGGTACACAAATTCCAATTTATCGATTCAAGAATTAAGGGTAGACTATCTTTAATTGATTGGTTAAAGAGGGTACCTAAAAAAACAAAATGGTGACTACATCGAACTAAACTGAACCAAGTCGAATCAAACCCAACTGAACCAAACCAAATTCAAACCAAACCAAACTTAATCAAGAACAAGCCAAGGGCCTCAGTGTAAAACTTGTGGGAGGATGCTGTCATTGACGATGTCCAAAGGAAAGGAATAACGCTCTACCTATAGAGGGTAAGGTAAAGCTAGTGCATGGTGATAATGCATAACTCAAGTACATGGGGCACACACACACACAACTATCCTATGCTGCTTTATGGGTTGACCGTTAAAACTTGCTCAGTGGTTACTGGGCAAGATGGTCGCTACCCACAACAAGCTTTAAGTATTCAAGGCTAATAATCTATACACGCACTCGCAACAAACTAAACTACACTGTTTTGCTGGCAGTTCTCAGTAGGCAGATGACATAAATGATTGGCTAACAGAAATACAATCATTTCCGGTCGTCTAATGTTACCAGCTAACCATTTTGTGCTGCAGTGTTGAGCACATGCGCCTCTTGCACTGGAGATCTTAACTCGATTTCCAGCTTTGAGGCATAGAACGAATCAAACTAAGAAAAAAGGGCATGGTGGTGCAGTGGTTAAACTGTAAACCTTTTAACTAAGGTACACCAGGGATTGATTTCTGGTTAATAGGCATGTCATAAACATTTAAAAAAGCAGGGATAATGTTTAAAACCTATTACACTTATGTTGTTGTTTGAGTCTTCAGTCTTTTGACTGGTTTGATGCAGCCCTCCATGTCTCCCTGTCCTGAGCTAAACGTTTCATCTCTACATAGCTACCACACCCTACATCCAAGGCAATCTGTTTAACATATTCTAACCTTGGTCTACCCCTACAGTTCTTGTCCTCGACCCTTCCTTCCATAACTAAGCTTGCTATTCCTGGGTGTCTTAGTATGTGTCCTACTAACCTATCTCTTCTCTTCATTATCAGTCGCCAGAAACATCTCTCCTCTCCCACTCGTCTTAATACCTCTTCGTTTGTAACCCTATCTACCCATCTGATCTTCATCATTCTCCTGTAACAACACATTTCAAATGCTTCAATTCTCCTCTTTTCTGCTGCACCAATAGTCCAAGTTTCATTTCCATAGAGCGCCACGCTCCAGACAAAGGCTTTCAAAAATGACTTCCTGATACCTAAATCTATATTCGATGTCAACAGATTCCTTTTTTGTAGAAATGCTTTCTTTGCCTGAGCCAACCTACTTTTTATATCCTCTTTGCTTCGTCCATCACTGGTTATTCTGCTTCCTAAGTAACAGAAGTCTCCTACTTCCTTCAGCTTTTCACCTGCCAATTTGATCTCCATAGAGGTTTCTGATTTATTTCGGCTGCATTCCAGTATTTTTGTTTTACATTTATTAATTTTCATCATGAATTCTTTCCGTAAGACGGAATCCATACCATACAAAAACTCATTCAAACCTCAGGCTTGTCGGCCAAGATGACGATGTCATCAGCAAATCTCAGAGTTGAAATTATTTCTCCTTGAATCTTCACTCCCACTTAAAATTTTCTCTAATTTCCTTCATTGCTTGTTCAATGTAAAGATTGAAAAGTATAGGTGATAAGTTGCAGCCTTGCCTAACACCTTTCTGAATATCAGCTTCTCTCTCATGTCCTTTAGCTCGAATGACTGCTGTTTGGTTTCTGTATAGATTGTAGATTACCCTCCTATCCCTGTACTTTATTCCAATAGATTTCAAAATGTCAAACAATTTAGTCCAATCAACGTAATCAAAAGCCTTTTCTAAGTCTACAAATGCCATGAACGTTCTCTTATCTTTCCTTATTCTACCTTCCAAAATCAGTCTAAACTTAGTACAGCTTCCCTTGTTCCTACATTTCTCCTGAAACCAAACTGATCTTCACCCAACTCCGTTTCTATCTGGCTTTCAATCCTCTTGTAAATTATTCTAGACAGGATCTTTGAAGCATGAGTAATCAGGCTGATTGGACGGTAATCTTCACATCTGTCAGCTCCCACTTTCTTTGGTATAGGGATGATTACATTCTTCTTGAAATCAGGGGGTACCTCACCTGTCTCATAAATCCTACACACCAAGTGAAATAACCTGATCAGACCTTCATCTCCTATGGAGCGTAGCAACTCAATCGGTATATCATCTATGCCTGGTGCTTTGTTCCTGCTTAAGTCATCCCAAGCTCTATCAAATTCTGATCTCAATATTAAATCTCCTTTCGCATCCTCATCAATTCGCTCCTCTCTTTCCATTACATGATTCTCAATCTCCTTTCCCTTACACAAACTCTCTATGTAAGCTTTCCATCTATCAACCTTTTCTTCTCTATCTGTTAGAGGCTTTCCATTTGTGTCCTTAATATTACAGCACTTAGTCTTCTTTTCCCCAAAAGTATTCTTAAGCCTTCGATAAGCTGTGTCTACTTTTCCTAATTTCAGACAATTTTCTATACCTGCACATTTCTCTTTCAACCATTCTTCTTTCGCTTCCTTGCACTTCTTGTTAACCTCATTTCTCAGACGTCTGTATTATGCTCTCCCCTTTTCATCTCTTACATTCTTGTGTTTCCGCCTTCTCTTTTTCAAATTATTACTTGGATTACAAATACATGGGTGGAATGGGTTTGATATACAGTTAATGCAAGTAAGATTTTTTATTTTTTTATTTTAGAATTTAGATTTTAGTATTTACATTTTAGATTTTAGATTTTGCAAAAAGAGAAAACCATAATATTATGACTTTACATTTTCGGTAACTAATTATTAAAGAATGACATATAAGGATTGTATTACTTGGAATTATGTTTTCTATACTATAATTTTTTTAGATTTTAGATTTTAGAATTTAGATATTGGATTTTAGATGTTAGGTAAATACCAAACTAATATTGACTATTTATTAGATACTGGTATGTAGATAGAAATATGAGTAGACTTTATGTTAAGATAAATTTTTAGGTGTTGACTGGCCTTGCAATAAGAATTGACTAACCAGACATGAGTTAGCTACCAGGGAGACTATGCATGTCATTGACCAGTGAGTAGGGTTTTAGAAAAACTGTTTGCTATTTTGGGTGATATACAACAGATGCTTAGACCTACTGAGCGACTATGTTTATACCTGGTACGATTAGGATACTTATGTAGCTCAGGCAAGGTTAGAATATATTAAACAGATAGCCTTGGATGTAGATATGAAACGATTAGCTCAGGAGAGGGAGGCAGGGTAAAATGCATTAAACCAGTCAAAAGACTGAAGACTCTAACAACAACATGTAGAACTTACCAAAATAATGTTCAGTAACGGTAAATGCCAGTCAACGAACAGTAATGGATTTCTAAAAACCAAGACACGATACCTGAGAGCTTTTATAAAATTATTTTAATATGTCTTTAACCCTATATTACACACCCAGTTCTCAAGACTCATAACTGCAATGTTATGGAATAACAAAAAAATCTACATTTAAAAACGAGCAAGTGGGTGAGTCAATGTATACTGGAAAATTTTGTAAACACTCAAGTGCACAGAACAAATTACATTAGTTACTGTCAGGTTGGCTGAGTGGTTAAGGCGTTTGACTTGAGTTCAAATTTCCAGTACAAGGAAGCAAGGGTTCGAACCCCTTACCTGACATAACTATTGCCTGAACATGGCTTGGCGACACTCCATTATTATGATACTCGACACACAAACCATAGATAGAGTGTATTGTTTAAGACCACTCTCTTTCTAAACATAGCTAGAAACTGTTGCTCGTTAACAATTGCGTTAATAGAAGGACGTGGGGATAGCAATTAAGAAATAAACAGACAATACCCATACAATATTTTTTATTTATTTAATGTAAGTACTTGTACAATAGTTACATACAAAATACATGTCTCTCTTCTCTATTATTATATAGTCCTTTTTGATCCTCTTGCAATACTACCTCTTGCATATCAATAGCAGATGACCCCTTAAAAAAAACACATTTTGCATAGTCTGTGATGTTGATGACTCTTGAGACGAGGAAGATGGATTAAACATAGCTTTTACAAAGTGGGTTAAACATTGCTCAATAAACACTGCACTATTTTGAGTAGCAACTTTTTTTCTTATACTAGCATTTTAGCATTGTCATGATTTTTGGTTGACACTAACAGTGTTTTAATTGGATCACTACATTGATGATCACTCACACTTAAAACCTCACTATTTCTACTTTTACGATTGCCTCGACATTTTTTTGATCCCTGTTTTAAGCATTGCCAGAATATTATTCGTTTTACATTTTGTCGTTTATAGTTATAAGAGTAGCCTTTATAGAGTACACGTTGTTTACCTCGGTTAGTTGTAGTAAGTTCCATAGTAGTTACTGATCTGTCAGTATGATGTGCACACTACAAAGGTTACAACTGTTCTGTTGATGGAGTGATTTACCATAAGCTTATATATTGGCTTATATGTTGGCTTTTGTGTATGCTTGTGTATTTGGTTTATATGTTGGCTTATGTATTGGCTTTTGTGTTGGATTTTGTGTTGGCTTTTATGTTGGCTTGTGTGTTGGCTTTTGTGTTGTCTTTTATATATTGGCTTTTGTGTTGGTTTATATATTGGCTTTTGTGTTGGCTTTTGAGTTGGCTTATATAGTGGCTTTTGTGTTGGCTTTTATGTTGGTATTTATTGGCTTTTGTGTTGGTTTATATTATATTGGCTTTTGTGTTTGGTTTTTTGTTGGCTCTTATGTATTTGCTTTTGTATTGGCTTTTGTGTTGGTTTATATATTGGCTTTTGTGTTGGCTTATATACTGGATTTTGTTTTGGCTTATATACTGGATTTTGTTTTGGCTTATTTGACACGTTATTTTTTGTCGATGTATTTAATGGATTTTTCTCTTGGCCTTGGAAAATATCTCTGCCCTTTTTTCAAGGCCACTCTCCCAAACATTGCCGGAGACTGCCGATAAACACCTGTTTCCACACTCGCACACACCTACGACGCGCGCGCGTTTTCTACCTAGCTAGGTTTCATCACTCACAGTAAACATCTAACATTATGGGTTTGAATATATTAAGAAAAACAAAAGTCCATGATCTTGTTGTTTTGATTTTTTTTTTAGGAAATTCATGAGCCATAAAAAAAGAGGGCGTCATGACAAGTTCTGGGGGACCTTGTGTGTCCAAATCCCATTATCGGTTTATAACATCTCAAGTCCATGCCCTAGCAGTTTTGGATTATTTCAATAAATGAGTCCACCACAGGAAAGATCAGAAGAAATGATTACCCTTAAACCGAGTCGCATGACCCTCTCCGATCAATGCTTCGCCAAATATCGATTCTTCCATTGGACATGGCCACCGTGGTCGGCGACATCATCCTTTTCATTAAACCAAAGCATTTTCCATTTTTGCCAGCCTCCCACCCCCCATCCATCTATGACAAACAGACCAGGTCTGCCTCTGGCTATCAGCTACCAGCTAAAATAGTTACCCCATCAAGGATTTAAAGAAAATTATCGATGAAAGTGCAGTTAGGCCCTTTGTCAAAATTTCAAAAATACATTCAAAACAAGATGTTCAGTAAAGAACATATAGCCTACTTTCTCCTAAATGCATAGGTATTGTTATAACTCTTTGTCCTTTTCAAGGAGTATAATTGAATGTTGGTTGTAGTAGCTTGTTGAAATACAACGTGCTATTGGGATATTAAACATGAATATGAGGTGCCCTTCGCTAGTGCTACCTCTGTAAAAAAATTCATTCAATTCGGTTTCACCGTGTTTGAAATGATCTGGGGAATGGATTTGCACACATATATGGCCGCTATTTGCAAACTATTGGGCTGATGACCTTGTAGTCAGTCATAAGATGCTTTCCACAAAAAGGCATGTTGTTGCAAAATCCGGTAGAGATCAAATTATTAGGATGGTCGAAATTTGATTTAAGCTTTTAACATTTGGGTGGCCGTCATTCCGTTTCCGTCAAGATGGCGGCGATATAAAACATGACACTGAGGTGCCTTTTGCTAGTGCTACCTCTGTACCAAATTTCGTTCAATTCGGTTTCACCGTGTTTGAATTGATAGGGGGAATCGATTTGCACACATACTTGGCCACCATCTACAAACTATTGGGCTGATGATCTAGCAGTTTGGTCAGAATATGCTTCCCACATAAAGATTTGTTGTTGCAAAATTTGGTAGAGATTAGATTATTAGGTTGGTCGTAATTACATTTTAGCCTTTAACATTTGGGTGGCCGCGATTACGTTTCCGTCAAGATGGTGGTGATATAAAACATGACACTGAGGTGGCCTTTTCTAGTGCTACCTCTGTACCAAATTTCGTTCCATTCGGTTTCACCGTGTTCGAATTAATAGGGGTAATCGATTTTGACACAAAGATGGCCGCCATCCGCAAAATATTAGGCTAATGACCTATTAGTTTGGTCAAAGGATGCTCCCTCCATAATGGTATGTTGATGCAAAATTTGGTAGAGATCGGATGATTAGGTTAATCGTAATTTGATTCAAGCTTTGAATATTTGTGTGGCCGCCATTACGTTTCCGTCAAGATGGCGGCGATATAAATCATGAAACTGAGGTGCCCTTTGCTAGTGCTACCTCTGTACCAAATTTCATTCCATTCGGTTTCACCGTGTTCGAATTAATAGGGGTAATCGATTTTGACACAAAGATGGCCGCCATCCGCAAACTATAAGGCTAATGACCTATTATATTTGTCAAAGGATGCTTCCTCCATAAAGGTATGTTGTTGCAAAATTTGGTAGAGATCGGATGATTAGGTTAGTCGTAATTTGATTTAAGCTTTGAACATTTGTGTGGCCGCCATTACGTTTCCGTCAAGATGACGGCGATATAAAACATGACACTGGGGTGCCCTTTGCTAGTACTACCTCAGTACCAAATTTCGTTCCATTCGATTTCACCGTGTTCGAATTAATAGGGGCAATCGATTTTCACACAAAGATGGCCGCCATCCGCAAACTATTAGGCTGATGACCTATTTGTTTGGTCAAAGGATGCTCCCCCCATAAAGGTATGTTGTTGCAAAATTTGGTAGAGATCGAATGATTAGGTTAGTCGTAATTTGATTTAAGCTTTGACAATTTGTGTGGCCGCCATTACGTTTCCGTCAAGATGGCGGCGATATAAACATGACACTGGGGTGCCCTTTGCTAGTACTACCTCAGTACCAAATTTCGTTCCATTCGATTTCACCGTGTTCGAATTAATAGGGGCAATCGATTTTCAAACAAAGATGGCCGCCATCCGCAAACTATTAGGCTGATGACCTATTTGTTTGGTCAAAGGATGCTCCCCCCATAAAGGTATGTTGTTGCAAAATTTGGTAGAGATCGAATGATTAGGTTAGTCGTAATTTGATTTAAGCTTTGAACATTTGTGTGGCCGCCATTACGTTTCCGTCAAGATGGCGGCGATATAAACATGACACTGAGGTGTCCTTTGCTAATGCTACCTTTGTACCAAATTTCGTTCAATTTGCGCTCACCGTGTTCGAATTGATAGGGGGGGACAGACATTCAGAGTCCACACACTCACTCTCTCACACACACACACACACACTCAGACTCACACACATACACACACACAGACAGACACACTTTTTTTCGCCCTGTAGTGATCTCATAAGCCTACTTTCATTTTTTGCAAAAATCGAAAGTAGGCTAATAAGGGTGTTATCCCAAGTCCTACAATACCTCATACAAGTCTGTAGCCTTATTGGTCCGCGAGATATTAACAAAAGTGTAGTTAAGCCCTTTGTAAAAAATTCAAAAATACATTCAAAAAGGGGGTGTCATCCCAAGTCCTACGACCCCTCATACAAGTCCCTAGCCTCATTAGTTCACAAGATATTCGTGACCTATTGATTTTTGGATTTATTGGTTAAATAGAAAAAACTCATTATAAATCAATATTTTAAAAGCCCTCCCTCTTACAAAATCCCCAAGTGCCCATGCGTAAAAACAATAAAACAAAAAAATATTAATTCATATTGGCATCCAACCGTACACATGTTTCTCATGTAGAACAACGTTTAATTCATACTAGTATCGAGTCGCATGCATGTTATATATGTTAAGCAACGTTTACTAAAATATTACTATTCCATCCCCTAGTAGGGGTAGGTTTTATTTTGGGGGTAAAAATAATTTGTCCATAGGAGAGAGGGCGTCACCCCGAGTCCTACGACACCTCATTTGTCAGAATCCAACCATGGGTTCGAAAAAGCGCGCCATGTAAGTGGTTGGACTCACGCGACCACCATCTTGTAAGAGGAAAGCCGAAGGAGGCAATAGACCTGGTCAAAAACCACTACTTGCCGGGCTCCTCTCAGTCTTCTTTCCTCTCGACTTGTCTTGGTCAACTCTTGTTCTCTTCCGACCCCGATGGTGTTAGGGTATCCGAGGCCTTTTCCTTTTCCGCCATAATTGGCCCTTGCCTCATCTTTTCTGACACCCTCCTTCTGTGAGGGTCAGCCTTATTAGCCTATTTTCAATTTTGAAGAAATAGGCTTCTGAGGGCACCTTTTGTCCGCGTGTGTGTGTGCGTGTATGTGTGTGTGTGAGGTGTGTGTGTGTCCCCCCTAATAAATTCTAAACTGCTGGAGCGATTTCAATGAAACTCGGTAAGTTCATAGCACTATTCCGGGCGACCTCGACCGTGCCCTTCAAATTTTGTTACGCCTCACCAATCCAACATGCCGGCTGTGCGAAATATTTCACCAGCATTCAATATCTCCGAAACTATTCCCGATATCACCCTGGAATTTATTACGATCATATAGGGAACTACTAGATGTTCACCTATGTGACTTTTGAAAAACTGGTAACTACAAAACCAACATGGCGGCCACGCGAATTTGCGACTTTTAAATAGAGGTTTCTCGCGATTTAATCAACCAATCGCAATGGAACTTGGTACAGTATATGTTTATACACATTATAATACACCGACATCTAACTTCGTTCAATTGTTTACATAACCACAAGATGGCGGATGTGCGAAATATTTCACCGGCATTCTATATCTCTGAAACTATTAGCGGTATCACCCTGAAATTTTGTACGGAGATAAAGGCACTACTGGAAGTTCATCTATAAGACTTTAAAAAACCGGTTAACAAAAAACAAACATGGCGGCCAAGCGAATATGAAAATTTTAAATAGCCCTTTCTCGCGATTTTATGTTCCAAACGCAATGAAATCTGGTACAGGAAATGTTTATACACATTGTAATGCACTGGTATCTAATTTAGGTCAGTTGTTTACATAACCTCAAGACGGCGGCTGTGCGAATTTTAAAATTAAGTTTTATTTCTTGTGTCGTAATCATGCGATCGAAGTGAAAGTTTGAATAATGAACCTACGCAATATTTTTCCTTTAATAGTACATGACTCTATGGCCTATACATTTAACAATCCAACATGGCGACCATCTGAAATATTTAGACGGCTCTGAATATCTACGAATCTATTATAGCAATCAAACTGATTTTTAATGTTCATTGGGGCATTGAACTTAAGTTCACCTATAGGACTTTAAATAACTTGGTGATCACAAATCCAACATGGCGGCGACGCGAAGTATAAATATTCACATGGCCGTTTCTCGCAATTTAACCATCCGAGTGCAGTGAAACTTGGTACAGTAAATCCTTATACGAATGTTAATCCACTAGCATCTAATTTATTTCAATTGTTTCCATAACCACAAGATGGCAGCAGAGCGAAATTTTAAAATCTCCTTGTTACTTCTTGTGTCTTAATCATGCGATTGAAGTTTGAATGCTACACGTACACAATAATCTGCATGTAACAGTACATAACTATAGGACCTACATATATAAAATCCAACATGGCGACCATCCGAAATATTTAGTCGGTTCTCGATATCTACGAATCTATTACAGCAATCAAACTGAATTTTGTATGTTGATAGTGGCAATTAACATAAGTAGGATATATGAAAATAGGCTGTATAATTCCTCACGGAACTACTTGTTTTTCTTTTCATGTTATCTCCTGCCTTCTGCTCAAGACCCTCAAGGAGGCAGGGTGTATGTATCCCCACCAGTTCTGGACTAAAGAAGTATTACGTTAAGTTATTATTTTAGCGATATTGGGGAGTGGTGAATCGGGTAGATTCTTCGACGTACCAGCACATACCATATATGAATGCATACAAATCCTCTGGTGAATCGGCTGAGATCACGATGTCATTAGTAAATCTCAGAGTTGAAATTATTTATCTTTGAATCTTTACTCCTACTTTAAATTCTTCTCTAATTTTCATGTTGTTGTTGTTTGAGTCTTCAAACTTTTGACCGGTTTGATGCAGTTCTCCATGTCTCCCTGTCCTGAGCTAATATTTTCATCTCTACATAGCTACTACAGCCTACATCCAAGGCAATCTCTTTAACATATTCTAACCTAGGTCTACCCCTACAGTTCTTGTCCTCGAACCTTCCTTCCATAACTAAGCTTGCTATTCCTGGGTGTCTTAGTATGTGTCCTACCAACCCATCTCTTCTCTTCATTAGCAGTCACCAGAATCATCTCTCCTCTCCCAGTCGTCTTAATACCTCTTCGTTTGTAACCCCATCTACCCATCAGATCTTCATCATTCTCCTGTAACACCACATTTCAAACGCTTCAATTCTCCTCTTTTCTGCTACACCAATAGCCCAAGTTTCACTTCCAAAGAGCGCCACGCTCCAGACAAAGGCTTTCAAAAATGACTTCCTAATACATAAATCTATATTCGATGTTAACAGATTCCTTTGTTTGTAGAAATGCTTTCCTTGCCAGAACCAACCTACTTTTTATATCCTCTTTGCTTCGTCCATCACTGGTTTATTTTGCTTCCTAAGTAACAGAAGTCTCCCACTTCCTTCAGCTTTTCACCTGCCAATTTGATGTCCTTAGAGGTTAATTCTCCTCTCTGAGCCATATTGGCCAATTATTGCAAATAACGTAGATGGAATTTATAAAGTATATCGTAATGTCTGTGACATTGAGTCAATAATGAACCTGACAGAGTAATTGACATATTATTATTTCCTTTAAGGAAATGTCAAAGCTGATGTTGACCGCACCATATATAGCGAGTCTTAATATGGGCTGAACCACTCAACGTCAAGAGTGTGTCTGAATGTCGTTTGATATCCTGTGTTATTTTAATATTAAGAGATGGGATAGGTTAAGATTCCATAAGGTTGGAAACACTCTCCCAGCAAACCCCGGGGAGAAATCACAATATTAAGAAGACCACCGTCAGGGCCGATATTCCAACTTTGAATATCCGCAAGAACATATGTCCATAAGTGATGCTCCTATTGGCTGAGGAAGATAGCTTGTTATTCAGGAGCACTCAAACAAAACGGAAACGCTTTTGAGAACCATCTCCAAACATAATTTTTCGTGTTGGAAGCCATTTCTTAGTGTTGCCTTAGTAATCGAAATTAATGCTCCACAGTCGGTTGGCACGATTGCACCCAAGTGTGGTTGGTATTTCCCTAAAATCCACATGATTTCTTTAGCCTATATTCCTTTATGAGAAAATAGGCTTAAATATGAGCTCACCTTTTGTCCGTGTGTGTGTGTCCCTAATAAAATCTAAACGGCTGGAGCGATTTCAATGAAACTCGGTTAAGACATAGAACTATTTTGGCCGACCCTGACCGTGCCTTTCAACTTTTATTACATCTCACCATTCCAACATGGCGGCATATTTCAACAGCATTCTATATCTCTAATACTATTACTGATATCGCCCCGAAATTATGTACGGTGATTATGTGGACTACTACTGTCGACCAAAATATTATGTGCACTCGAGTTTGAAGGTTGTTTGTGAAGTAACCAATAGACCTGCATAAAATCCAATAACATCATCATTTTTGCCGTTCTATTTTACGTTAGTTCGTGTAGGTTTGGAATTTTCAATTTATAGTTTATTATTTTTTATCGCAGACGAGACACAAAAAGTGCCCGTTTTTAAGCGTGTTTCAACCATGCGGCAGATTTAAGAATTATTATCTCACAAACCCGTCATCAGATCGAATCCAAATTTTAACACAATATACATTGGAATGTTGTATAACTGGTTTATTAATTTTAAAATGTTCTGTGTTCAAGAACGAAAGTTGTTATCATTTTTGTAAAGTAACTTTTTCTCGGCTCGCGGTCGTTGGAAAATGTATTTCTTGGTTGCGTTGTAATCCTTATACATCAAAACGTTATGCTGTATGACTGTGAATTACGTAATTTAATTCACTTATTTTATATCAGTTTGTATTTGAACGGGGAATTAAGACATGGTTCACCAGCTAGCCGCTCCGGGAAATGCTGTACAGCGTTGCTGATATGGAGCCCATCACTTCTGAGCGAGGCGCGCCATAACGCGTGATGGAGCCCATCTTGGCAACGCTGTACAGCTTTCACCGAAGCGGCTAACTGGTGAACCATGTCTTAATTCCCCGTACAAATAAAAACCGATATAAAATAAGTGAATTAATTTACGTATTTCACAATCATACCTTCTTGATGTATAAGGATTACAACGCGACCAAGAACTACATTTTCAAACCACCCCGAGCCGAGAAAAAGTTACCTTACAAAAATGATAACAATTTTGTTTCTTGGACACACAAAATTTTAAAATTAATAAACCAGCTATACAACATTCCAATGTATATTGTGTTAAAATTTGGATTCGATCTCATGACGAGTTTGTGAGATAATAATTCTTAAATGAGACGCATGGTTGATACACGCTTAAAAACGGGGACTTTTTGTGTTCCAACTGCGGTAAAAAATATTAAGATATAAATTAAAAATCCAAACCTACAGGAACTTACGTAAAATAGAACGACAAAAATGATGATGTTATTGGATTTTATGTAGGTCTATTGGTTACTTCACAAACAACCTTCAAACTCGAGTACACATAATACGTATGTTGGTCGACAGTAGTAGTTCACCTGTGAGACTTTCAAAACCTGTTAAATACAAAACGAACATGGCGGCCAATAAATAGACCTTTCTCGTGATTTAACCATCCGAGTACAGTGAAATATGGCACAGAAAATGCTTATATACATTGTACGGCACTGACATCTAATTTAGTTCAATTATATAACCTCAAGATGATGGCTGTGCGAAATTTTAAAATTAAGTTATATTTCTTGTGTCCTAATTGTGCGATCAAAGTGAACGTTTGAATAATGAACCTACGCAATAATGGTCATCTAATAGTACATAACTCAATGGGTTACATAAAAATCCAACATGGCGACCATCCGAAATATTTAGACGGTTCTCAATATCTCTTTATCTATTTTCCTTTTGCATTTGATTCAATTTGTAAATAAACTTCTCAAATTTACGTTATTGTATTTTATAGTTACATGTTAAATGCCACTCATAATGTTTGTAATCAGCGAAGTGACGAGGAGTCACTGTTGTGTGTTGGATGTTTTCTGCATAAGACTATTCTTCTGTCGGCAAGCTTAACCCTTTGGTCCTATCAATTCAGACTTCATCTTTACGAGAACAAATGTTGCAACGACACTCTGCTGTAATATTAAGAGATTACCTCTCTCTCGCTCTTCGTGGCCATTAATGTTACGAAATAAGGAACTTTCGGTGCTGCCTGGCATTTCAAGATGCTCATATCGAAGGCAAGTGTGATCATTACGACGTAGTCCAATCGTGTTTAGACTTCGAACATGATGCAATTATTGTAAATTAGCGATATACTGTATCATCCATAAATTTGCGGTTTTGCCGAGAGCGAATAGCTTCTCCCTTGAATTGTACCAACTGCTGGTCCCTCCTTGCACAAGAGATCCCTGCCTACAATTATCTCGGCATGACCTTGCAGACAACATGTGAGGCGTCTGGTATCAAAACAAGACACACCACTTCAACAAAAATTTTCAGGAGACACAAAAAACTGAATAAGTCATTTGTTTACTGACAAATCAATAGGCCTCCTTTGTGAAAGTTGTAAGTGATACAGACAAATATTTCCCAAAAGCTTCATAACTAATGCTGTTTTACTTTCCTTATTCATCACTAGGGCCCGGATGTTGATGACATATCATCTTTTTACTGAGCTATCTGAAACAATGCTGAAGTACATAGAAACTCCATACGGGCCACCCCGTCTTCAAATATGTCATTATTATTTTGCATCTTTTTGCATTTGTTGCTGTTTTAGGTAGATTTCATTAGAAAGCTAACTATTGCAATGGGTACCATGTTTCGACTTCCGGAAAATTTCGACATATCTTCGCGTTTCACATCCCCCAGACCCCAAAACCACCGTCAGTTCAAAAGTTTATATATAATTTATGTATATATGTATATATATATATATATATATATATATATATATATCAGTTTCTTGTGGACACGATAACTGCCGTAATTTTTCACCAATCACTTTGAATTTTTTACATAACATGTATCCCTAAAAAATCTCGGTCGAGTTCGTTAATGGGCAAAATCGGTCGAAGGGGGTGAAAATGGGGGGCTTTTTTTCGAAAAAGTGAAATTTCGCTATAACTCTCTTAATACGTGAAATATCGAATCCATTCAAAGTTCATAATATGTGTCGGATAAGTGCCAACAATTTATGTCAAATAAGTTTTTTGATAGCACCAATCATTGACCAAAGGGGTGGAAAAAAGTGGGTTTTTCGGGAAACATTAATCATATCTCTCTTAATAGGCACAATATCAAAACAGTACAAAATGGACAATATTCCTCCAATAATTACCTAAAACTTTTGTCTGAAAGAATTTTCGATATGACCCACCATTACGCCACGGAGTGAGCAAAATGATTTAAATTATAAGAAAATTCCAAGTGCCAAGAGTGGTTGCCATGACAACTTTACTTTTAATTGATACGGGTTGAGCCATCAGCAGTTGCTATGACAACGCCACTGCACGAGATCACATTCTGTTTTCATATGTCTGTGGGAAGCGACTTCGGTATCGGAACTGGTAGCATGCTGAACTTCTATGCCCAAGGTCGCGGGTTCAAACCCGGCTGAAGTCGTCGGATTTACTAAGAGCGCCAAAAAACCCTGAGTATGCTTTCCTTCGGAGGGGAAGTTCCAACGTTCGTTGCGAGTTGATGGTTCCGGTGGCATCTAGTGGCCAAGTTCACAGCTAGGTGTCGTTGATGGTAGTATTTTAAATTATGTAGCCTATTTTAGGTAGATTTCATCAGAAAGCTAACTATTGCAATGTGTGCCATGTTTCGACTTCCGGAAAATTTCGACATATCTTCGCGTCTCACATCCCCCAGACCCCATACCACCGTCAGATCAAAAGTTTATATATATGTGTGTGTATATATATGCATATATATCAGTTTCTTGTGGACACGATAACTGCCGTAATTTTGCACCAATCACTTTAATGTTTTACATAATATGTAACCCCTTAAAAAATCGGTCGAGTTCGTTAATGGGCAAAATCGGTTAAAGGGGGGGGGGGGGGGGGAAATGGGGGGGGGCTTTTTTTTTCGAAAAAGTGAAATGTCGCTATAACTCTCTTAATACGTGAAATATCGAATCAATTCAAAGTTCATAATATTTGTCGGATAAGTGCCAAAAATTTATGTCAAATAGGTTTTTTGATAGCACCAACCATTGACCAAAGGGGTGGAAAAAAGTGTTTTTTTTTCGGGAAACATTAATCATATCTCTCTTAATAGGCACAATATCAAACCCGTACATAATGGAAAATATTCCCCTAATAATTACCTAAAACTTTGTCTGAAAGAATTTTTGATCTGACCTACCATTACGCCAAGGGATGAGAAAAATGATTTCGGAATTAAAGAACATGCCAAGTGCCATCAGAGGTTACCGTGACAACGCTTCTAAATTGATGAGGGATGAGCTATCAGAGGTTGCCAAGACAACGCCATTGCACGAGATCACATTCATTTTTCCATCTGACTGTGGGAAGCGGCTAACTGGTAGCATGCTGAACTTATATGCCCAAGGTCGCTGGTTCAAAGCCGGCCAAAGTCGTCGGATTTTCTAAGAGCGCTAAAAAACCATCAGCCTGCTTTCCTTTGGAGGAGAAGTTCCAACGTTCGTTGCAAGTTGCTGGTTGCGGTGGCATCTAGTAGCCAAGTTCACAGCTAGGTGTCGTTCACGTTAGGATATGGTACAAAATTAGGAGCTACTACTTAAAATTGACCCTCTGCAGACCTTACTTGAATTACAGACTAAAACAGTCATCACAATTAACACCGTTTATCAGATTCTACACACCCGGGGTTACATGACCACGTTGTCGTAGTCCCTAAACTGAGGAACCAACAAAAATCTCTGCGGGAGATAAAATTTTGCGAGAAGAAGTAACAGACTGTCTGATAGTTACACATCAGTTCCAAACCTTGCATAAGGACAGTGTGATCAGAAGTATAAAAATGAACCCCGAATGACAAGAAGGTTACCATCCCCATAAGACAATAAAATGATAAAAATATGCATACAAAAACGAAAAAAAGTTGATTTTTAACCTCCAAATGTAAAATACGTTCTTGCAATCAATGAGGTCTGATCCTCCTACGAAAACCTGCATATTTTGCCTATTATAGCCAATCCCCTAGTTTGCCCGGTGAAATCTACCTCCGCCTTCCGGCGTGCCGAGAGGATTTTTTTCATTTTAAGAGCATTTTAGTTAGGTAGTATTTTTGTCTTATTTTAGAGAAATCGGCCTTTTGAGGTCATTTTTTCCCAATTTAGTCATGTCACAGTTTTATATGAGGGAGTTACGTCTCTCAGAGTTATGATGGAGCTAGTAGCTGATACAATATAATTAAAATATTGAAATATTGATTCCATTTCCTTAATGAACCAGTTGGAAACTAGTCTTAGCAACAATCGTGGTGAAATTGCTGTGGGTATTGCATCAAAACTGAAAAAAGTGCTGGATTAAAACACCGGGTATAAAACATTCTGCAAAATGTCAGTCATTCTTTCTGGTGAAAACTACTGCATGGATGGGATTGAGGAGGATTTAGCAGCAAACGACCTTCCTCACTTCAAGTACGCTCCGATCACATCAGTTGATGTTGAACGCTGCTTTTCGAGATATAAAACCTTGTTGGCTGATAACCTCAGATCGTTTACATTTGACAACATCAGAACGACGTTCGTAGTGCAGTGCAACTCAGACTAAAGTGAACATAAACCTTTTGTTTAGTGCTAGAAATCTGTTTTGATTGACTTTTCAGTTTGAGATTAAGATTTCATTTTTGAAATATTGGCGAGTTTATTATTATAAGATCATTTTCTCCATTTTATAGTGCAGTTTTCAAATTTTTGAAATATTGGTGAGTTTATTATTATGAGATAATTTTCTCCATTTTAACGTGCTTTTTTCGAATTTTTAGGTCATTTATTACAGTCATTTTTAAGTGCATTTTTGGCCTATTATCAATTTTGAAAAAAAAAATAGGCTTATGAGATCACCTTTTGTCCGTGTGTGTGTGCGTGTGTGTGTGATTCGTGTGTGTGTCCCCCCTAATAAAATCTAAACGGGTGGAGCGATTTCAATGAAGCTCTGTAAGTTCATAGCACTATTCCGGGCGACCCCGACCGTGCCCTTCAAATTTTGTTACGAATCACCAATCCAACATGGCGGCTGAGCGAAATATTTCACCATCATTCAATATCTCGGAAACTATTACCGATATTACCCTGACATTTTGTATGACGATAAAGAGAACTACTATAAGTTCACCTATGTGACCTTTGGAAACCTGGTAACTACAAATCCAACATGGCGGCCAAGCGAATTTGCGACTTTTAAATAGACGTTTCTCGCGATTTAACCAACCAAACGCAATAAAACTTGGTACAGTATATGTTTATATACATTGTAATGCACCAACACCTAGGCCTAACTTCGTTCAATTGTTTACATAACCACAAGATGGCGGATTTGCGAAATATTTCACCGGCATTCTATATCTCTGAAACTATTAGCGGTATCACCCTGAAATTTTGTACGAAGATAAAGAGCGCTACTGGAAATCCATTTATAAGACTTCCAAAAACAGGTTAACTACAAACCGAATATGGCGGCCAAGCGAATTTGAAAATTTTAAATAGACCTTTCTTGCGATTTAATGTTCCAAACACACTGAAATCTGGTACAGGAAATATTTATACACATTGTAATGCACTGGTATCTAATTTAGTTCAATTGTTTACATAACCTCAAGATGGCGGCTGTGCGTAATTTAAAATTAAGTTTTTATTTCTTGTGATGTAGTCATGCGATCGAAGTGAAAGTTTGAATAATGAACCTATGCAATAATTTTCCTTTAATGGTACATGACTCTATGGCCTATACATTTAACAATCCAACATGGCGACCATCCAAAATATTTAGACAGCTCTGAATATCTACGAATCTATTATAGCAACCAAACTGAATTTTTTAATGTTCATAGGGGCTATAAACTTAAGTTCACCTATAGGACTTTAAATAACCTGGTGATCACAAATACAACATGGCGGCGACGCGAAGTATAAATATTCACATGATCATTTCTCGCAATTTAACCATCCGTGTGCAGTGAAACATGGTACAGTATATCCTTATACGAATGTTAAACCACTGGCATCTAATTTATTTCAATTGTTTCCATAACCACAAGATGGCAGCTGTGCGAAATTTTAAAATCTCCTTGTTACTTCTTGTGTCCTAATTATGCGATTGAAGTTTGAATGCTACACGTACACAATAATCTGCATGTAACAGTACATAACTCTAGGACCTACATATAAAATCCAACATGGCGACCATCCGAGATATTTAGTCGGTTTTCAATATCTACGAATCTATTACGGGAATCAAACTGTAATTGAGTATGTTGATAGTGGCAATTAACATGAGTAGGATATATGAAAATAAGCTGTATAATTCTTCACGGAACTACTTGTTTAAACTCTTTTACGTCATCAACATCCGAGCCCTATCCTCACTGCTGAGCGTCGTGACCTCGTTTCTTCACTTCATTAGTAACTACATAGCCGGCCCCGTGGTGTTGGGGTAGCGTGCCTTCCTCTCACCCGAAGGCCCCGTGTTTGATTCCGGGCTCAGTCTGGGATTTTAGAAACTGACGTGAGGGCTGGAACGGGGAGCATTCAGCCTCGTGAGGACAATTGAGGCGCCCCAATCACGAAAACCAAGATAAACGGCCGAGGGGACCCGACGCGCTGATCACGCGTCACCCCAATATATGCAGGCCGAATGGCTGGACAACGTTCGCTAGGCAGGCCTAATCCCTTCACGGGCTGTAGTGCCAGGGGTAAAAAAAAAACAAATGGTAACTACATCCTAGAGCGTAGCGGTCAGCATGGATAGCTGCCGCCACGGAGGTCCTGGGTTCGATTCCCGGCTCTGCCACGAAATGTGAATAGTGGTATGAGGACTGGAACGGGGTCTACTCAGCCTCGGGTGGTCCAAATGAGTAGAGGGGGTTCGATTCCCACCTCAGCCATCCTCGAAGTGGTTTTCCGTGGTTTCCCACTTCGTCTTCGGGCAAATGCCAGGATGGTACTGTACCCGATAACCCGGATAGTAGGCTGTCAGATATCCGCCCCCCTCAATCGGATTGCCAATAATCAAACGCGCCGGCATAGCTACATCAATGAAAATGGCACTGACAGATACTATCGAGATTAGAGCACAATAGTTAACAAGAAATTATTGTGGAACACACCAAAATATACGGGGGTTCATACTTACCTTTACTTACCTCTTAAATTTATCTCGGGGACTGGGTTGTCAACTGGATCACTTAAAGTATGCCCTCACAATAACCTCCACCATGATATTTAAAATGAACCAGAACGAAGACGAGAAACTTTAAACTGCACAATAATTTATTTCACATAAAGAATGATTTAACAAAAAAAATAAAAAATCAACGTGGCAATCAGAAGCCATCGACCACATAACCATGTCCTCCTGTAGGACCTGTATTCTCTACATATAATGTTTCAGCTTTCTCAAGCTCATAGCAACGTAAAATAATAATGCACATGGAATGGAAACGGGATTTGGGATGAGACACATATATCAATTGTTTTGCGTGTTTATATACTTCACATTTTATTTATAGCCACAAGGCTATTATGGAACGTCCTTGGCCTCTGTAACACAGTTGTCCGGGCCAGCTGCAATGCACCTGCATGGTCAAAGTGGACTCCCGTTCGTTCGACCCTAGCATAAGCGTGTTACCTCAGAGCTTGGTTCGCCTTTTCAAATACGTAAATGTTCACATCTCAACTGAAATATTATCACGCAAATGTTTTCAATGCTTCATTCAAACACCAGTGGATTACTCCAACAATCCCAAATCATGATTAATTGTTCAAACCACTTGCTTAATTAGCGTTGTTTAGAGTATAAAAACAAAACTCTAAATGTTAATAACAAAAGTTCATTAATTATTTATAACAATAATAAATTGTTTATAACAATGTCAAATGACAATTGAAAAGTTTATACACGCCTCTATTCATCACTTTCATTTCAAATTATTTAACAAAGATATTTACAAAATTATTTTACAATATTATATTGTTTATATTATTTATACAAGGAATACATTAAACCACACGTTTATCCGGTTGATAATTACTCAAATCGTGTTGATATAATCGACCAATGAAGGTTAGTTATATTTAACTGTCAAATTCAGGTTTAATAAGGTTTAATAATAATTATTAATATTTGTGACAGTAACCTCCATTCAAAATCTTTATCTCAAATTATTTAACACTCTTGTTAATTTTAACAGTATCTTCATATGAATAATCTTTCAAAGAACAAGAACAAGAACATTCAGCGGGAAAATACTTCGCTCATAACGCACAAAAATGGCACAACAATTGGCCCAAAATTCATCATATATCTTCATATATATGGCATAAAAATCTTCCAAACTACACATAAAAACCTCCACTTATTAATTCATCAACTTCATTAATTATTGTGGGAACCTCCTTCATTATTCAAGGGCATTATTCAACAGCGACTTTTACACGTCCACTGAACTAACGAGTATACATCCATTGTTCCTTTTTAAAAATTCTTATATTCATCAATTGTATTAATGACTGTTATCATTTAACCTTCGTGGGTTTCATTCATGAATCGATATGAAGTAAAAATTTGCCAATCACAAATAAATTTAATAGCGAATACGATTAGACACTCCTGCCTGGTCTATCAAAATTGAGATTAACATCTTCAAAGTAACGCAGTATAAAAATACTATCTTCAAACAAAGTTCATCTAAACTGCAAAAAAGTCGAATAGAATACAATTAGATTGTGGAATGCAAACATTATTGTTCCAATCTAGAATTGAGAAAAACTCCTATCAAATGTTCATTACTATAGTGTATTCAATAAATTGTAATTAACGTTCATATTTCATAAAATTGTCTATAATGCAATGATAAATGTCTATGTTGCAATCATGTTCATAAGACGACTTGTATTTCAAAGATCGTCGATATCGTAATAGATTTTAACGCTCTAAAATCATTTAATTATTCTTCTTTCTTGAGGATGACAGAAAATTGGTCAAAGTAATTAACTGAATAGAATTACTTTAATAAAATGACACGCTGTCTGAATTCAAATCTGCCATAGCAAATCGTTAACTTTACAGTCAAATCGTGACTACACAAAAATATGCAAATTACTGAAAGAATCTAATATCAGTCTCAACTGATCCAAAATTATTAAGTATGCCAATGACATAGCAATGTCTCAAAAATCGAAGAAAAAGGCATAAATCATCGAAGTGTACTGAGTACAGAAATATCAATCAAGAAAATGGGGCAAAAGATAGGACAGAAAATATGGGAAGAATGGTTGCTCAGATATCGCTACAAGACTCAAATAATACAAGAAACGTTCACGACTACCTTATCTGTTGATTGAAGATCCAGAGGAAAGTTTTCAAAGAAAACTGCTGTTGGTTCCATTTCACCAGCGTAAAGATGAGCTCCGTCCTCGAATTTGGAATCAGCGTCCTCGGAGAATCGAACTGCTTCCTCCTCCGAAATTGCACTGCTCCGTGGATACGAAAAACATCCTTCTGGCAAAACTCTTCTTTGTGCGCCGGGACAACCCTGGCCTCTCTTGAAAGTTCTCTGAAGTTCTTGCAGGAATTCGCCATGAAGTTTATTGTAGTTATTTCCGCAGAAATATTCATAGTTGTGGAGTATGAAAATATTTCCACTGTTATCTGGTATAATTCAGCGATGGATTCACGATGCATGAGTGTAGTTGGATGTTCACTACATGCTCGCTTTTGTAGAAAGACGATTAACGAAGTTCCATGCTGTTACTTTACTCCAACGATATATGTCCCAATTGCATTAAAGCCTTAGCCTTCCATCTCAACTACTGTTATAATCATTGAAAGCACTGCAAGATTATAATGTTCCATAGTCGAATGTATCGTTGTAATACCAAACGTATTCTCCAATATCACTGTTGCACTCCACGTGTCAGCCGTAGTGTATAATGTGGAATTTTATAAGTGTTTCTCCTGTGGCGAGAAAATCACTTTTGTTGGCAGCCTTAAAGTTTCAATATCTTTCGAAGTATAACTGTGAAATTGTTCAAATCTTCTACACACCTCAATGTTGTACTGCCCAATAGAATTATAATAAAGGCTGAAGTTAGCGCTTGATATCTTGACTGGTGGAAACGTTAATGTGAGCGTTTCAACTTCACCTAGTTTCGAGCAGCGTAAAATGGAACTGCTCCGAGTTCGTTCGATGCGCCGGGCTTTAACCACGCTAAAGACAACTTACTTCACTGAATCACTTGAAAATAACTATATATCACCAGAAATATATATGCGATCTGACATATGAGATCTGAGTTCTGCGTTCTGAGATCTGATATTATGAGTTCTGAGAGCTCCTCTATCCTCTGCACGACCTTTTATCAACTTCTTAAGGGGCGTATCCATCCCTTCCATAGCCTGTTGCTGCGTCATTGCTAGAAGTTTTAACTTTGGCTATACTTGACGGATTTTCAAATTTCAAAAACTCAAAATTAATTTCTTCAAAATTCCAAATCAATGCCATAACTGAAAATAGATTTCCACAAATCTGCATGCCAAAAGTAATCAAATATCGTAGTTTCAGCAATCTCCGTCTTCCTTCCAAACTATCGTTCATTGGTTCGAGTCTCTCCTCCAATAGCGTAGCTTCTTCCTTAGCACAATACCTTGTTTCCTGCGACTGCGTCGTAAATCCAAGATCTTTCTCGAACAAAATCATGACGTCACCAAGAATCTCAGCTCAATCAGCCTACTTGTATGAATCCTGCGTCATCCGTGCCTACGTCATGAATATCCACGTCATAACTATGACATCCATAACTTTACTCATATTTGCCAATACAGCCATCGTGGTCTCAATATAATTCAAATTACGGGGGCAGTACCTACTGTAAGGCCACGGCCGTCTCCTTCCCCCTTCCTAGCCTATCCATCCCTATCTTCCATACCTTCCCCTCCTTCATGAGGCCCCTGTTCGCTTTGCAGGTGAGGCCGCCTGGGCGAAGTGCTGATCACACCTCCCCAGTTGTATCCATCCCGACCAGATGTTCCAAGCTCCAGGACACTGCCCATTGAGGCGGTAGTGGTGAGTTCCCTCGCTGAGTCCGTGGGAACCACCAACCTAGAGGGTAAATTGACTAAATAAAAAAAAACTACATCCTTGACGAGACGTTTCCATCCTAAGCGATCTTCAGCCCTTCGTAAGATATCCGGAAGAGGTAGGCCGGTGATCTTCTTTGCTTGGTCTGGTGCCTTCAATTTTGTCTTGTAGAATGGTCTTTTCTAATTGTCCCCTTCTCTCCTCAAAGTGTGTCCCAGTAATTGGAGGTAACTTTCACTAACATGGGAAGATAAACGTTTTGTGATGCTCAGTTCTTCTATAATGGAGGCAGGGCCGTGGTGGCGCAGCGGTCAAGCTGTATGCCTCTCGCCAAGGCGGACCGGGCTCGATTCCCGGTCAATGCATGTGAGATTTTCGAAGTGAAATGCCATGTTCTTTGGTTCGGATTCCACGTAAAAAGGAGGCCCCGTGGCTCATGATCGCGAGATTAACTGTCACGTTAAAACCATAAGCTTCTTCTTATAATGGAGGCATTAGTTCTTCATTCTGTCCATGGTATACGTTGCATCCTCCGCCAACACCACATCTCATTTTCCTTTTCCTAAGCGTTTTAATATTTGATGTGTCCTATTTTGTTTTAAAACTTGCTGATGTATCTTGTTTTGCAACTCGGTAATCGGATGTATCTTGTTTCGAAAATAAAATAACCACTCTTCACAATTATAAAGTCGATTTAACACACCCATACAAGTGTAAACACACCGGCACTAACAGAACACGAAAGAATTGCATAATCAGCACACAGAGAGCTCCCATTCGGCTGATGCTCTAATAATAATATCGTATTGCCTCAGGTGCCGAGTGCAAGCTTTGTTATTTGACGCCCAGAGGGCAGCTTGCATGCCGAATTTCGTTGTTCCTTGGAGCCCTATGAAAGTCATGTAAGTTAGGTATCTAAGCTCCTTGACACTATAGCGCTTTCTAGTAGAGAAAGGAGGAACTTTGTATCATACCCTCGGGTACAAATTAAATCATTATTTGCTAACACGTTCTATCTAACTCATTTGATATTGGACTATGTTTGATGGCACGTTTGGCTCCGTGGCAAAGCGTTAGCCTATCACTATTAGGGCAATGGTTCAAACCCCATCAGAGGTTTTTTTTGCTGGAAATGTTTTATATTTATTGTTTTGTAATGACTCAGACGTTTTAAAATAAAACTCTATATTGTGCATATTACGATGGAAAATATATATTTAATTAAAACAAAATTCGCCATTAGATTTTCACGAGACACCTAGCAGCAAAAAAATGAATTACCATGGCCAACTGACGGAGAACTGCACGCCGGCCTACAGGTTAACTTACAGATTTTATTGAAAAGTTTATTTTTATGGGCGCTAGAATGCACTCGCCCTGTTAGGATTATCTTGTTCGTTACTTCTCCACTAGATGTCACGACTGGTTTACGTGGGACTCCATTGATTAGTATACCATTAGCATTCTATGCGCATCGAATTTGAAGAATAACAAGATGATACTACGATACATTTTTACTTTTTATTTTAAAGGGTTTGTAAGAGCCTATTGTGCGTTATTTGAAAATGTTATTTGAACTGAAGAACAAAACTATTTCACATAGTACCTGAACTCTAGCCGTTGGTGCTAGTTCAGGATATTAATTAATACTTTTAATGCAGCCAAATAGCAATCGAAAATATCCACATAGTTGGTATACACACGTCTCTGTAGGGTCATGGAAAGATTTGTTAATTCAATTAGGGTTGTGAAAGCCATGCCCAGCCAGACGTGTAAAGACATGCCTCAACTTAAAGTTGGATGTTGCCCACGTCAGGCCGATTATATAATAATAATAATAATAATAATAATAATAATAATAATAATAATAATAATAATAATAATAATAATAATAATAATAATGTTATTGGTTTTACGTCCCTTTTAACTACTGTTGCTTTTAGAGACGCCGGGGTGCCGGAATTTTGCCCCGAAGGGGATCTTTAACGTGCCAGTAAATCTACTGATACGGCTCCCTCACATTTGTGCACCCTCAAATGGCAGCTGACTGCGCCAGGATACGAACCTGCAACCTAGGGCCCAGCAAGCGTGAACGTTACCGCTGAGCCACGCAGCCAGTCCGGTCGATTATGTCTCCAGATCCATAACATTCTTGAGATACTTCTTATCTTTCTTTCTTCAATGATAGTAGCAATTTTTTTTTGAGGTTGTGGTGTTTGGTAGAGGTAAATAGTTTCTAAGGTCTTCAACCAAGAAATGATCCTATTATACTCTTTGATAAAAACAACTCATACATTTAGGAGAAAGTAGGTTATAAGTTCTTTACTGAACATCTTGTTAGATTTTCAATTTTAGATTTTACAATTTAGATTTTAGGTTTTTGATTTTCCATGATCTGAATAATATAACAAAACTCTCTTTAAAAACTACCATGACTCTCTTCCACACCAAAAATAACTCCCCCTACCACATACCGCTTATAGTTAATATAGGAAAAGTTATCCACACAAGATCTCGATAGAAGAAGTGAAATCAAGATTCCACAAAAAAGCACTAGGCATGGCTAGAACGTCCCAGTCCAGGTTAGTCTATGAACTATTAAAGGAGCCCTTCTAATATTAAAGATCACCAATTCCAAATTGGCCTGCCACGTGGTTATCGTGTCGAACTACCAACCCCAAGCTAGCAGTTTCGCTCCTGGCCATGGTAAGTGATTTTTGAAAGGCGACAAAATAACACGGTACGCATGTCATAAGTTGTTGGCATGTTAAATAACCCATTTGAATTCAGTAGGCCGTGTTCATAATGCCAAAATTAATCTCGAGATTTTCCGACAACACAAAAAGTTCCTCTTTCTCTACTAGAATGCGCTATAGTGTCAAGGAGCTTAGATATCTAACCTCCTTGACTTTCATAGAGCTCCAAGGAGCGATAAAATTCGACATGCTAGCTGCCTTCTGGTCGTCAATTAACAAAGCTTGCACCCGGCACCACAGATAATACGATATTACTATTATTTTTCAAAATTCATCTACCATCTACCCCACGAATGGAGAAGGAGCTTTAACTGAGATGCCTGAAGCGGCAAAACATGTCATTAGATTTTACGTTACTGAATCAATGACCGCTAAGACATGTGGTAACAAGAGTCACCATACACATCTTCAATCACAAAATTTGTAATAACATAAAATAAAATATCATGAACTGAACAATGACTCCGCGTGTACTTTATATGAGAAAACAAGCGACAAATACCATAATTATAATGTTGTAACAGGGAGAAGAGCATTGTGGAATATAGCAAAGACTAATCAAAGCTGTTTCATAATATGTAGTTCGTAGTGATAGTGTGATAATAATAATAATAATAATACTTACTTACTTACTTTCCGTGTCCGAGAAACACACTAAATTCTTCCTTTCCAGAACTCGGCGACTCTTATCCCTCGGTCAGTGGCCAACATAAGGTCTTCCTGGCTGCAGGTGTCATTAAGATCTTTGCACGTGAGCAGGTGTTGTGGAGTCTGGATTTCTCCACAGGCACATCGTGGATTTTCTTCATAACCCCACTTCACAAGGTTGCTACGACACTTACTGTCGACCAAAATATTATGTGCACTCGAGTTTGAAGGTTGTTTGTGAAGTAACCAATAGACCTACATAAAATCCAATAACATCATCATTTTCGTCGTTCTATTTTACGTTAGATCGTGTCGGTTTGGAATTTTTAATTTATATTTTAATATTTTTATCGCAGTTGAAACACAAAAAGTGCCCGTTTTTAAGCGTATTTCGACCATGCGTCACATTTAAGAATTATTATCTCACAAACCCGTCATCAGATCGAATCCAAATTTTAACACAATATACATTGGAATGTTGTATAACTGGTTTATTAATTTTAAAATGTTCTGTGTTCAAGAACGAAAGTTGTTATCATTTTTGTAAGGTAACTTTTTCTCGGCTCGGGGTCGTTGGAAAATGTGTTTCTTGGTTGCGTTGTAATCCTTATACATCAAAAAGTTATGCTGTATGACTGTGAATTACGTAAAGTAATTCACTTATTTTATATCGGTTTGTATTTGAACGGGGAATTAAGACATGGTTCACCAGCTAGCCGCTCCGGAAAATGCTGTACAGCGTTGCTGATATGGAGCCCATCACTTCTGAGCGAGGCGCGCCATAACGCGTGATGGAGCCCATCTTGGCAACGTTGTACAGCTCTCACCGGAGCGGCTGGCTGGTGAACCATGTCTTAATTCCCCGTACAAATAAAAACTGATATAAAATAAGTGAATTAATTTACGTATTTCACAATCATACCTTCTTGATGTATAAGGATTACAACGCGACCAAGAACTACATTTTCAAACAACTTTGTTTCTTGGACACACAAAATTTTGAAATTAATAAACCAGTTATACAACATTCCAATGTATGTTGTGTTAAAATTTGGATTCGATCTGATGTCGGGTTTGTGAGATAATAATTCTTAAATGTGACGCATGGTTGAAACACGCTTAAAAACGTGCACTTTTTGTGTTCCAACTGCGATAAAAAATATTAAAATATAAATTAAAAACTCCACCCTACATGAACTAACGTAAAATAGAACGACGAAAATGATGATGTTATTGGATTTTATGTAGGTCTACTGGTTACTTCACAAACAACCGTCAAACTCAAGTACACATAATATTTTGGTCGACAGTAGGCACTCCTGTTCACATCCGGTTTAAGGACCTCCAGGTGGTATAAGGCAAATGACTACCACTGCTCAGTTATTCTTTGGGGGTGAACCCCTCTGGTACTATTTGTTTCCAGAGTGACACACGCCGAACGTCTGGTTTGGTATGGAGGGGTACTGTTCTCTTAATAAAACTCTTCCTGGATCTTAGGCGAGGAGTGGTCACCTTGTGGTTGAACATAGAATGTCAGGGATCTGTCTCAAGCTTTTGCCTCTCTTTCTTTGCTGCCACCCTGCGTCGAATAACTGGAGGTGCAATGCCAGCGAGAGGGTAGATCTTCTGCACTGGAGTAGGTCTCAGACATCCAGTGACAATACGTGTGGACTCGTTATGTATAATAATAATAATAATAATAATAATAATAATAATAATAATAATATCGTATGGCCTCAGGTGCCGGGGGCAAGCTTTCTCATTTGATGCCTAAAGGGCAGCTTGCAAGTCGAATTTGTTGATCCATGGAGCGCTATGAAAGTCAAGGAGGTTAGATATCTAAGCTCCTTGGCACTATAGCGCTTTCTAGGAGAAAAAGGAGGAACTTTTGTGGTGCCGGAAAAACCCGAGATTAATTTTGCCATTATGACTACGTCCTACGGAAATCAAATGGTTTCTTTAACATGCCAACAGCGTAAGACATGCGTGCCGTGATTTTTTCGCCTTTCAAAAATCATTTTTATTCTTATTCTATTATTCTTATCATAGTTGTAACTCACTATATGACCACCTGGCTACAATAAATTCTTATATAGAAGGCTACATATATAAAAATCAGTTGTTTAGTTAGTTAGTTAATTAGTTATTATTATCTTAAGGGGAGGAACAGTGAGGTCATTTCCCCTCCAGTCAATGGCAAAGTAATGACAGACATGAAGAAAAGTACACCGTGCAATAATTACACAAGGCTCTGGAACAAGCCAAATCCTATGATGTGAACTTTTATTAATGTCTGGTTTTCTTGTACGATTTTATCCTGTTTAGATCCAAGAAAAAATTTGTAGCTGAGATTTTCTGGTTCTATCATTCTTATTAAATCACAGCACAAAAAAGCTCAAATTTGAAGACAAAGAACATACATTTTGAATGAAATATTAAAATGACACATCACAATTGCCGACCAGCGTAGTTACGAGCGCCAAATCGTGGTCATGGGGCGTGACTATCTCCGGACTGGCAAAACAAATGGGTTCGAATCCCTTAGTCGGACATTCTTGAAATGGTTTTCCGGGCTTTCTCGTTTTCAAATCCAAGCGAGGCTGGGACGGTACCGTCTAGCAGTCTTGCCCAGTTTAATTCACCTCCACTCATTTTCATCTCTCAATTACACCCCTGACGAGCTAGGTGTCCGGAAGGGCACCCAGTCGTAAAAACCATCCACAAGCATAAGACTCATCTCTCTTCGCCCACCAGCCCCAAATAAATGGGAATATTGAAAATGAAAATCCACAGCCTGCTTCCGGTCGACGGACCGGGTCAGGGAATGGAATGAATGTAGCCCCTATCTAGCGGCGAGGATATGAACTGTGCCGGCTGCCGAATCCTGTCGCACTGCCCTAGGGAAATGACTGAATGAATGACAGACGAAATGAAATGAAAGTGGAGAGTGTTGCTGGAATGAAATTTGTGACAGGGAAAACTGGTAGTCCAGTAAATAGAGCAAAAAATGGGGGGTTACCTTACAAATGGTCCGGTAGTTCTAAATTTTTTATATGTTCTCTAGGATGGTTAGTAGGTGTTTAAAATGGAAAATGCACGATTTCCCCCCCCCCCTCCGCGCCCGCCACCATATTGGAAAAATCGCCAATAATCGGCCTTTTCTTGAGATTCTCGTCTCTATCTCCGTTTCGGTGCGTTTTAGCGAAAAAAGAGTTCTCGTTAATGTTGTAGACAATTAAATTTCCTATAATTTACGTTTGATATTTTGTTTCTAGGACTTTTGGTTACGGAAATATTTAATTTGTTAAACAATAAAAAATCACATTTTTCGGATATTTTGTCAAAATTCTAACTTTGGAACGCTGAAATTCAGTTATGGCCTGGAGAGTGTGGTAAAACCAGGTACTTGGGATGATTTAGGGTATGTCAGTTTTAACCCGGTAAGTGGTGGTACCTAGCGTCCAACGCCAGAACATTCGGAGAGGCGTCTTTTAAGAAAAAAGACAAAGTGATCACACTGATGTTCGATAAAAACTCAATGAAGGTGGGAGACAAGAAGTTATCTGTTGACCCACTCACACTGTTTAACCGCATGTTTATAGCGAAACAATCAGAAGAAGATCTGCATAACTACCTATCGTATGAACTGGCACCATTCCCTATGTCTTTGTTTAATGAGGACGGTATGCGTAAAGGGACAAAATCATTATTATACACAGCTTTCTCGCCACTTCCACAAGACTTCCAACTACCTCAACGTTCCATGGTCGTTATTGATGGAGGGTACCTTCTGCACAAAGTTGTATGGAACAGCGGCTTGACCTTTGGAGGAATTTGCCAGGGTTACGTCAAGTACGTTCTACGTCATTATGACACCGATGTAATGGTGATTTTTGATGGCTACATTACAGATCCTTCTCATCAAGGGACCAAGACTGCAGAACGAGCAAGAAGGTACAAGGCAAACTCATCACCAGACGTGGTGTTTAACAAAGCAACTGTTAACACCACACCTCAGGATAAGTTCCTGGCCAATGAGGGGAACAAGGACCGATTTGTGAAACTGCTCTCCAGTGAATTGCATGCGTCAAACATATATACTGCTCGAGTCCAAGCTCTGTGAACTTGCGGGGTGAGGGGAAAGAGCAGGAAAGGGTCAGGCGAGAAGAGAAGGATCTGTCAACAGCCCACCGTGATGTATGGTATTCCTTTCTATTCCAATACTGCTAACATTCGGCCGTGCTCAAACCACTGTGGTGATAGTAATGACTGAGTGAGTCACCGACCAATGTATTTGGTTCTGTACTATGCACGGACCGAGAACCTCATCACTCGTCAACACCACCACTATTAGTCCGCGATGCAAATTCCTGTCAGGTTCACGCAGCTTAGACTCGAGCAGTACATACCAAGCTTCCGAAGATGCTGACAGGTTGATAGTTGCCACAGCTAAACACTTCTCCTCCACGTAAGACGCCGTTATCATTGTCGGGGAAGACATTGACCTACTTGTATTGCTAACTGGCACAACCCCTGCGGTAAATAATGTTTACCTCAAAAAACCAGCGAGGGGAAAACATCCAGAAGCAATCTACTCCGCCTCCTCCTACAAGTACAACTCAAAAGGCTGTATCTTGCTCCTGCACGCTATATCGGGCTGTGACACCACTTCAAACATTTTTGGGTTTAGAAAGAATAAATTCTGCCAACTTTTACGAAAGACCCATCATTGTTGGAGCAGGCTAAGAGGTTTGAGGACCCTGCTGCCAGTCCCCAAGAAATTTCAGCAGCAGGGGAGAAAATCTTGATATCCCTGTATGGTGGCAGTGGAGAACAGTCGTTGAACTCCCTTCGCTATAGCAAATTGAAGACTAGTGCAATTAAACTCAACCTGGCTAAACTACCTCCAACTACTGACGCAGCACATTTCCACTTCCTGAGAACATATCACCAGGTCATGCAGTGGATGGGGATTGAAAAGGACCGTATCGATTTGGGCTGGTGTAGAAAAGCTGGAAGACTGAAGCCCATCAGGATGAGTAGAGACGCTGCTCCCCCAAACCTGTTTAACACCATCTCATGCAGATGCATAACTGGCTGTATGGGGGCGTGTGGCTGTAGAAAGGCGGGCCTAATTTGTTCCGCCCTTTGCAAAGTATGTAGTAAAGATGCATGTCATAACAGGGAGGAAGTCACCATCGACGACGAAGACGACGCCGATCTACTAACTTCACTATTTGAGGAGGACAATGAAGACTCCGACTTCATTCACTCACCCCCTACAAAACGAGCGAAGCTCCAGTAAATCAGTTTTCTTTTATGTTCTTAGTTTATTCACTACTGATTTTTGTAAGATTATTGCTGTATTTTGATCTTATTTTGTTTAAATAAATGAATCTTTAAAAATGTACTTGCTGTGTTGGTGGATTGTTTGGAATTGAACATCTCTCACCAGTGGATATTGAAGTGAAATATAGTACCTGCCTCATTATAATTGCGCTGTAAGAAGCTCAAGTACGGTTGGTATTAACTAAAAATTCAAGCCTTGGCTGGAAAATAGTTTGCGCATTTTCTTTAGATTAAATGTGGAGTCACAAAAGCGAAAAAAGCAATATACCCATTGTTTAAATTTTTATACTTACCCCCACTTCATATGGTTGGCTAAAGAATTACATGCAATTTGTAGGTAATTAAATTCTCTACAAATTATATTGTGATACTTGTTTCTTTAGAATAGGCCATAACTGAATTACAGCGTTCTAAAGTTAGAATTTTGGCAAAATATCCGAACAATGTGATTTTGTATTGTTTAAAAAGTAAATATTTCCGTAACCATAAGTCCTAGAAACAAAATATTGAACGTAAATTGTAGGAAATTTAATTGTCTACAACATTGACTAGAACTCTATTTTCACTAAAATGCATCGGAACGGAGATATAGGCGAAAATATCAAAAAAGTGCCAATTTTTTGCGTTTTTTCCAAAATGGTGGCGGGCGCGGAGGGGGAAAAATTGTGCATTTTACATTTTAAACACCTACTAGCCGTCCTAGACAACATATACAAAATTAGAACTACCGGACCGTTTGTAAGGTAACAGACCTCTAGATTATGGAGTACACGGAGAAAAGCTTGTCGGCCTCCGCTTTGTCCAGCACAAATCTCACATGGAGAGGCCAGGATTTGAACCACGGACCCAATGGTGAGAGGCTGGCATGGTGCCGCCTAAGCCACGGAGGTTCAAATGGGAATTTTAAGGGGTAGAATTAGTTCAGAATTCACATAATACCAATTGCTGCTGGGTCTGAAGAGGTTATAGGAAGTTCGTTATTGTTGTTTTTGTTCCATTTGAGAGGCTTGGACATCGTGGTGATTTAGTCCCGTGTACTAGGGTGTGTGTAGAATTTGTCTGATAATCTGTGTTACTGTAGTGTCTGTATTAGTGTGTGTATTTGTATTTCAGGTGAGGATTGAGAAGGAGGTGGCCGTGGCCTTCAGTTAGGAACCAACCCACCATTTGACTGAAGGAGAAGAGGGAAACCACGGAAAACCTCTTACAAAGTGGCTGAGGTGGGAATTCAAACCACCTCTTCTCAGTTTTGCCTCACGAGGCTGAGTGTACCCCGTTTTAGCCCTCAGACCAGTTGGTAGAGTCTCTAATCAAACCTGGTCCTCAGGGATGACAGCCAAGAATGATGGCCACTGCGCTACCAGGCGGAATTTGGTTGGTTGGTTGCTCAGTTTAGGGGCTGCGACAACGTAGCCGCGTGTACTTTGGGTGTGTGTAGAATCTGTCTGATAACCGGTGTTAATTGTGATGGCTGTGTTAGTGTGTGTTATCTGTTTTATTCAAGTAAGGACTACAGACATTCAATTTTCAAGTAGTTCCTACTTTTGTTAACAAACGCCACCATCAATGACTACTAATTCTGAACTTGGTTACTAGATGCCACCGCAGTCGGCTCCTGGCGACGAACGTTGTAACCTAAGAGCGTTAGTCAAATCCAACCTATAATTTAGCTTCACGCAAGTGTAATTAGTGGAAGGTTCTTTTACATCTTTGACATTGAGATCGCCGGATTTACTTCCCCTCCAAAGGAAGGAATACTGAGAGCTTTTTAAGGCTCTTAAAAATCCGACGACTTCGGCTGGGTTTGAGAGGCGGAATTTAATTAATTTTATCATCAAGATGTTATTTGTAATCCAACTGATAACGACGGGGACACGCATCAGCTCTGCTCACTCCAGCGTCACCATACAATCTGAAGAGAGGATGTGCTATGGTTCAATACTCTGAGAAATTTATTTTTAAATTTAAAGTTCCGAAACTGTTCGAGTGGGAAAGTTGGTACAGTCACACTTCATAAACATTAGCACTGCAGTAATTAAAAAGTGTCGTGAAGCATGGATGAATGGCTCGTTCATCGGATTACCAACGTGCCATCCTCTCCGCCTCACTCGCTCATGTCACTGAACCGTACAGCGTGAGACATCCCTAGCCTCAATTAGAACCTGGAGCTGAATGTTCTGTTTCGGTCTCAAACATTGTCATCATCATCATCTTGCACAGTTTCCAGCCACTGGCCGGGTCTGTTTGGAACACAAGCCTCTCCAACGTCTTCTGTCTTCCCACCATCTCTCAGCCTCCACCCTTTTCCAGTCCTCTCCTCTCTTCTTCACGCTTTCTTCCTCCCCCTTCAGCCACCTGTCTCTCGGTCTCCCTCTTGGTCTCTTTCCTTCCCACTTCGTCTCGTGTATCCTCCTGGGTATCCTCTTCACCTCCATTCGTTTTACATGTCCATACCATCTAAGTCTAGATTTCTCTATACCATCCTGTAATGGTTCCTCCTTCATTAATTCTCTGGTCCTCTCATTTCTCATTCTGTCCCTCATTGTAGCTCCGATACTGCTTCTCAAGAACCTCATCTCACTGGCCTGTATTTTGCTCTTCTCCCTTCCTTTCATAACCCAGGTCTCCGAGGCATACGTCAGGATAGGGACATAGTATGTCCGATATATGATCTTTTTGCTGTTCTGAGGGACATCCTTGCTCCATAACATGCTTCTCACACTCCTCCGGAATGCTTCTGCCTGCCTCCCCCGCTCATGTATTTCTCTATCGTTTCTTCCATTATCTTGTATCAGGCTTCCCAGATACTTGAAACTCTCCACTTTCTTCAGCTGTTCCCCATCAATTGTTATTCCTGTTGTGGTTCTTTCCTTCTTCCTTGTTGTGATCACCATCTCACTCTTATTTATGCTAAATTTCATCCCATATCCTTGTATTATTCCTTCTCAAACATTGTAGAGAGCTCTATTCTCAAATTGCTGCAGGTTGATACATTTTTTTTAATACGAGGGATTGTGGAAAATCTTACATTAGACGCTTGAAGAGGGTCCGTACTTTTAAAGTGTGTGGGATTCCTACCCACTAAAAGCACACACCCTTCTCCCACGACGTGTGTCTCCGCTACGGAACCGCTCTCGCATTATTTCAGGGTGGTGTTGCATTTGAACCCACAGCGTTAAAACGTGCGCCACGGCCGTGATGACAGAAACAGCAAGTCCAGAGTAGGTTCGAATCCCGGCACTTACGCCTATCCTGAGTGAGGTTTTTACCCAGGTTTCTCAACACTCACTCCATCAAATGCCGGGGTAATACTTAACTTCAAGTCCCGGGGTACCTACCTCATTCCTGTCCTTGGTACAGTTACACATCACAGCTATTCAGGTTATCAGACAAGTTTTACATACACGGGGCTGATGACCAAGATGTTCTAAGCCTATCAAATGAATTAACAACAGCAACAACCTTTTATGGTTCTTCTTCGTTCACTAACGCTCGTAAGCATCTAATACTCTCTTTTGACGCTAAATATAGCCTACACATACACACTGCTACCTCATCCCAGGACTCTTGGTTGCAGCATTACGAGCACGATGCTATCTGGAGTCAGTTCTACCTGCTCAACTTCGCAACATCCTCTTTGTGGCAGCCAATGGCTACATTCAAAGAAAATGTGGAGTACATCATCGATGTGAAATGAAAATCCACAGCCTGCTTCCAGTCTCCGACCGGGTCAGAAATGGAATGAATGAAGCCCCCATCTAGCGGCGAGGATTTGAACTGTGCCAGCTGCCGAGGCCTAACGCACTCCTCTGGAGCAATGATTAAATGAATGACAGATGAAATGAAATGATAGTGGAGAGTGTTGCTGGAATGAAATTTTGACAGGGAAAACCGGAGTATCCGGAGAAAATCCTGTCTGCCTCCGTTATGTCCAGCACAGTTCTCACATGGAGTGACCGTGATTTGAACCACGGACCCAGTGGTGAGAGGCCGGCGTGCTGCTGCCTAAGCCACGGAGGATTACATCATCGATGTAATTGAAGTAAATGCACGCCGGATTATTCGCTTGCTGTATTTTGTGGAGGAATTTTCGGAAGCATCCATGAACACTGTCAAGACTTGTGTGAGGTAATAGTTCACTTCACAATGATTCCGTCCGGCCCAGTTAGCCAGGGATGGTATCAGCTTCTTTGTCAGTTTCCCTCAAGAATCATCTTCCCATCTCAGTTGCCGTCGCTCCATTCTGTGGCTGACAGCTAGCTCCTTTGCCCGTTTCCTTCCCAGATCTCTTTGGGCAGGCCTGATTCCCTTTCTCTCTAATGCTAGTAACTCAAAGGAGCTTATGACCTCGTAGTTATTCCCCTTAAAACCTCAATAACTAACCAATTAGTAAGTCAATAGGAGCTAAAGCTGCTACTATGAGAATCCCACGTTCGGACACCGTACGATATGCACATGCGATTCGCAGAGCTCTCCGCTGTACTGTCGCTATCCTTCTCCGATACATTTCAAACTTCAAAGACTCAGCCAAGATTTGAGGGTAAAACTTGACGAGGAAATTCTTCAAGTACTGAAATTAACCAAAATGCCTGAATTAATAGTCGGGAAAATATCAGTAGATGATGTAGTAATAGATGTTTATTCCTCCGCTCCTTGTGACCCACCCAGCCATCCCAAATATGAACACGTCTTATTATATAAGAAATGCCAACTGACTCAAGCCATTTTTATCATCATGCACTGTATTGCCAACTCCTCGCATTCGGTACTATAACGCATCCGGCAGACCAATGGTTTTCGCCTAGACCAATAATTGTTAGGTAGCGTGGCCCTGCGGGCCAATATAAACACCCCTGGCTTTTGTCACGCACAGTGGGGAAGTCACGTTTCAATAATCTTTATCCCGGCCAATGTTTTTGCGTAGACCAATATTTTCATCCAGACCCATGGTTTTCGCCTAGACCAATAATTGTTAGGTAGCGCGGCCCTGCGGGCATTTGTCACGTACGGTGGGGTAGTCACGGATCAATAATCTTTATCCAGGCCAATGGTTTTGCCCATTATTTCTTTTTTCACATAATTAAGAAGTTACGTGTGTCATGTGGTGTTTTTTTTATCGCATATGTTGGCAACGGGTGTGACGTCGTGTAGGGCGTCAAAGTGTCATGGCGGTTGTCGTCGAATGAGCAAGAAGTAAAATAATTTATTTGCGTAATAAAACAAATATTTCCGGTTTAGCAGTGACAATTCAATCTGTAATCAACTTCTAATGACTCCCAGAAAGGTTTGTAAATCATAAATTTTCAATACTCTGCCTTGTAACAGTTAGTAGCTATTAATTATCAAGTATTAATGATGACGATGATGATGATGATAATTGTTGTTTTAAGGGGCCTAACATCGAGGTTATCGGCCCCTAAGGTATTAATGATTTCAGAACCATATCGAAGTATCGATAATCGACATGAGAAGCCGCCGTTTACTGGCTTTCAGGCCATTCATTTTATCCATCAGTCTACTCAACGCGGTCATGGATTCGCCGCCTTATCTGTGATCCGATGAATTTGATCCCGGAATGTGGGCTTAGTATAAGCGTCATTTGTTTACTATTTTTATATCATATACATTTGGGCAAATTTCTGTTGCTAATCAATGGCTCCGAAACTTTCTATATTGTTGATGGTATTATAGTTTTGAGTGAAAAGATAAATAATTATCCTTGTACTTCGGGTCCGCCTAGTCAATACTTTTATTAAAATGTAATCAATGATCACATATATTCTAAATTACAAGGACATGTTTCGAGATCCTACATAAAATGATCTCTTCATCAGCTTACAAAGTGACGGGCCCAACATTCATAAAATTGCTCCATTGCACGAAAACATGTTAAATTGGGGAAGATGGCATGAAATGACAATGAAATGAATGAAGCGCGAAAACATAGGGGCTTGATATAAAAACACCATTTATATCATTACACTCAATAGTTTTAACAACAAATTGTATATCCGCCTTAGTCAATACATAAACGATAATAAATTATAATTACACTTGCTCCTGGTACATGTTTCAGGGATTAATAGCTTTTATCCCCTTCATCAGCCAAGACAAATATCCGAAGAAAGATATAAAATATCGTAGCACGCAAAAATAAATGGCTATTTGACTTAATATGGTGCACCATATAAGTAGGTCACAGAAAAATGTTGAGCAAAACTAAAAAAATATATGAAACTGCGATGATATTCAGCCATCAAAACACAGAGAATCAGTAGATAGTTCATTCGTGAATCCGCTCCAAAATACTGGTCGAAGCTTGAATTGGCAAAAATCACAATACTTCACCATATGAACACAACCAATGAAGAAGCCTTATGCTTAACAGGTCCATAAGTCAAATCAAATGCCTGCATACAAACTAGACGAGCGTGGAAGGAACAACTTCATATAGCAAATAATAGAATCATTACACTCAAAACAGAATTAAACACGTATGTGTTGTTTTGGCCATTTGGATTGACAGAAGGAAACAAAAATACAGCCAGTATGCCTTCCTTCGGAGGGGAAGTAAAGCCGGCGGGCCCATACCATATAATAGATTTATGGCATGTTAAAGAACCTTCCACCAATTACACCTGTGTGAAGAAAAATTATAGGTTATCTTTGACTAACGCTCTTGGTTCCAACGTTCGTCGCCAGGAGCCGACAGCGGTGGCATCTAGTGACAAAGTGCAGAACTAGTCGGTCATTGACGGTGGAGTTTGGTGGCAAAAGTTGGAACTACTTGAAAATCAAATATATGCAGTCCTTACTTGAATTAAAAACAGATAACACACACTAATACAGCCATCAAAATTAACACCGGTTATCAGATAGATTCTACCCAAGCCCAAAGTACACGGGGCTACATGACCGCGTTGTCGCAGCCCCTAAACTGAGGAACCATCCAACTAAAAAATACAGCCTCTCCTAAGTAATGATAATGAACACCAAAGTAAAATTCAACGCTCAATAAAAGAACCGGGCTTTAGACAAACCGGTAAGAACATGTGCTACATAAACCCAGGGACTCTATTTGGTAAGAAGCCTTCCTGAGTTACCAATAGAATTCTCCACTCTAACTCACACATCGTGTAAGCAAAACAAGGTCGACCACACCAGACAGCCTTCAAGTACCTGATTCATAACAGCGCTCTCGAAGATCGCAAGATAAACCAAGAAAGGAAAACTAATCCACCTACATTCATACGATGCAGCGGTCAGAGAACTGAGTCTTACCATTTATCATTCGAGAAGTGTGTTTGTAATGTGTTTTATAATAACTTTGTGTGAATCACTGTCAGCGGTTGCAATTAGCAGCCTAATTTAGCTTCCTACAAATTGCTTTGCATCATGATCACTTTCGTCACTTGCTGAAAGACTTGTGACGTACACAAGAGTTGATTGATGTTTGAATTGTAGAGGTATCTAGGCCATCAGCCCCAAGAGAGGGAGAAAGAAAGAGCAATGGGTCTCCGGTGAATAAGGAAGTTAAGAGCACATGAAGATATGCCTTGGACAACACCCTAATCCTCGCAATATCAGTAGCATCAGGGGATTTTTGTTCCATTCTCAACACTACAAGAAGATTGTACCCTAGGCATATTGGTTTCCACGGTCAGTGAATTAAAACTCAGCAATTTTTCTAGGTTTGTGCCGTCCGTCCTTCGGAGGGGAAGTAAAGCCGGTGGTCCCATGCCATAGATTTATGGCATGTTAAAGAACCTTCCACTAATTGCACCTGTGTGAAGCTAAATTGGTTAGGTTAAGAATGTAAACAACGCTCTTAGGTTTCAACGTTCGTTGCCAAGAGCCGACTGTGGTGGCGTCTAGTAGCTACGTTCTCAACTAGGCCTAGTAGTCGTTGACGGTGGCGCTTGGCGGCAAAAGTAGGATCTATTTGAAACATCCTAAGTTGCAGTCTGTAATTAAATTAAAAAACAGATAACACACACTAATACAGCCATCACAATTAACACCGGTTATCAGACAGATTCTACACACACCCAAAGTACACCGCGTTGTCGCAGCCCCTAAACTGAGGAACCAACCAACATGTCTATTGTGGGGTTTCGCCTAGGACACCAAGCTGGCTCATCAGCGGGCTCTTGGTGTCCCCGCCCGGACCCCCACAGGAGTAGCGAACTGCGCACTACCACCCATTTTATGATGTGCACCTGCGCCTCTTTACTGCGAGAACCAAAAGGACACGGCACAAACCTAGGAAAATTGCTGAGTTTTACTACAAGCAGAATTTTAATTCTCGCATGGGGTTTGGAACATGATGATCTCAGCCTCATGAGGACATCTGAAAAGTGAGGTGGGCATGAATTCCACTCTCAGGCATCTTAGAAGTAATTTATCACTTACGTTCCAGAAGCATGCGCGATGGCATATATCTCGAAGCCACGGTCATCCCCTTCCTGATTGTAATCCCAATCACAAATTCCAACACAAGGGTAGACACCACAATGAAACAAGTTTTCATGAGATTTCTTACACACCCAAGGACATGATGCTGTTTAGGATGCTGATAACAATTTGTACTTTATCATTTTAAATGATCTTGTCTACTTCGTCGTTACGCTGGGGTCTGGCGTTACGTTACGGTGACGGGACGAAATGTACCCAGATGCACTGAGGTGTGTGACGTCATGGTACTGCTTGGTGCATGTGTTCCCCGACAATCTCTACTTCGTTAGTATAAGACAAAAATCCTCGATTCTTGGATGTCACGGGTAATCTCGAGAACCACTGGATGGATTTTGATGCGGTTTTCACCATTCTGTAAAGGATATCTCGAGGAAAGATTCTGTAGAAAATAATTTATGTATGATCAAAGGAAGCCAAGCAGTGATGATTTCAGTGAAAAAGTCGAAAACAAACTTGGCGTCCGTGCGCTTCTTAAGCTTACGCTGGGCAAACCGTTAAAAATATCAATATACTATGAGCGTAAGAATTGGTCAGCATGAAAAGTTCTACAAAAAAGTCCGCGAGAGCATATATCTATCTTCAATACATCGCCCACTATAAGTGTTTTTAGACTGGATGGAAGAGGCACGTCCCCACGCGCTCTGGTGAGCGTGACGGCATCCCGCGCGCTTGACCTTGCTTTGCCCTTGGTTTGCACTTGCCGTTCGCGAGTAATTTGAAACAAGATAAGCAAGATAAGTAGTGTGCAGATAATTTTCGAACATGTTAAGAGTCTCGCGAGCCTTTCTAGCATTTTTCAGCATTTGTAGCATTTAAAATGATACAAAGTCTAGTCTTTCAGACTGACTGTCACTTTTTAAACAACAGCTAAGAACGACGGAGTTGAAATAAAACAACTATTGATAGGAATATGAGCAGGTGGTCTCAAATTTGACCCCCATGAAACAACGATAACCACTATTATGGTATTTGAAGCCATTTTTAGCCTATTTTCACTTATAAAAAAAAAAACGTTTATGAGATCACCTTTTGTCCGCGCGTGTGTGTGTGTGTGTGTGTGTGTCCTCGTAATAAAATCTAAACTGCCGAAGCGATTTCAATGAAACTCGGAAAGTACTGTTAAGATAGCCAGATGATACGTTAATATGCTACACTTTTATTCAAACCCGAACTGACAATCTCTGCTGAAGCCCCTCTCAACACTAGTCACCACAGAAAATCAATATCACTAACCGTGTTACCAACTCACTTATAATATATATTCTCCGAGAAATTACTAACAGTACATACTACTACCTCGTCCAACCTCGATCGTGCCTTTCAAATTTTAATACGTTTCACCAATCCAACATGGCGTCTGTGCGAAATATTTCATTGGCATTTTATATCTCCGCAACTGACGAAGATATCACCGTGAATTCTTTTGCGATGATAAAGGGTACTACTAGAAGCTCATCGATGTAACTTTCAAAAACTTGTTAGGTACAAAACGAAAATGGTGGCCAAGCGAAGATGAAACATTTAAATTGACGTTCGTTGCGTTTTAACCATCAGAATGTAGTGAAACATGATACAGCAAATGTTCATATACATTGCAATCCACTGACACATAATTTAGTTCATTTGTTTACATAACCTCAAGATGGTGGCTGTGCAAATTTTTAAAATTATTATTATTTCCTGTGTCCCAAGCCTCCATGGCTTAGGTGGCAGCACGCCAGCCTCTCACCGCTGGGTCCGTGGTTCAAATCCCGGTCACTCCATGTGAGATCTGTGCTCGACAAAACGGAGGCAGACAGGTTTTTCTCCGGGTACTCCGGTTTTCCCTGTCAAAATTTCATTCCAGCAACACTCTCCATTAACATTTCATTTCATCTGTCACTCATATAATCATTGCCCCAGAGGAGTGCGTCAGGCCTCGGCAGCCGGCACAATTCAAATCCTCGCCGCTAGATGGGGGCTTCATTCATTCCATTCCTGACCCGGTCGGAGACTGGAAGCAGGCTGTGGATTTTCATTTTCATTTCCTGTGTCCCAATCAGGCGATCGACGTGGAAGTTTAAATAATGAACCTAAGCAATAATCTTCATCTAATGGTAAACTCTATGGCCAACATATATACAACAATCCAACATGGCGACCATCTGAAATATTTAGACGGCTCTCTATATCTACCAATCAATTACAGGAATCAAATTGAAATTTTGTATATTGATAGAGGCTATCAACATTCAATCATTCAATGACATAGTGACCACAAACCCATCATGGCGGCGACGCAAAATTTAAATATTTAAATGGATTATTCTTGTGATTTTTTCATCCGAGTGCTGTGAAACTTCGCACAGTATATCTCTACACAAGCCTTAATATGCTGACGTGAAATTTAATGGAATTTTACGAAAACTTAGAATGGTGGCTGTGAATTTTTTTTAAATCTCATTTTCATTCCTCGTTTCCTAAGTAAGACCAGTTGGATATATGAAAATAGGCTACATAGTTCTTCATTGTACTACTTGTAACTACTTGTTCAGTGTTGCCTTAGTAATCAAAATGTACTGTTTTTCAGTTCGACAATATGTTTGTATCCAATTTTATTGGGTGTTTTCCAAATACTCTACATTCTAATATTTTCAAAAGTTTAGTGCTTTTCAGTCGGTCAACACGAATGTACCCAAAAGAGCTGGGTTGTGCCCTAATCCTGAAATGAATTACATGAGATTATTGTGAGATTTGAAGCCATTTTTCAGTGTTGCCTAAGTAAACAAAAGTCTGGTGCTTTTCAGTCGGTCAACACGAATGTACCCAAAACGAGCCGGGTTGTGCCCTAATCCTGAAATAAATTACATAAGATTAATAAATACACTAGGATGACCAGTTTCGATCGTCAAGTTATCATCATCAGATCCATTAGACTTAGGCTATAACATCTATGTTTGAGAATACAGGTGAAAAATATTTACAATATGTACAATTATTTAGTTGCAGTATTGGTAATGCAACTGTCAGTGTATGCTAAATGTAGTATAAATCTAAAAATCCTGAGTTTGTCTGTTTGGGGTGATAATATGGTTATACAAAATCAACTATGGTTATACTGTAATAATACAGGCTGATACTTATCCCGTTAGTCTTCCTTACTGGAACTTCGAGCCGTTTCGTGTTTACTGTGGCACCAGTATTGGTCGACTAACCCGGGTGTTAACTGGACGAAACTGGGGTTTCCCTTTTCCTCCCCTTTGTTCCTATGTGCTTTTCTGAGGCATACTTTTCTGAGGTCAGTGGAATGTTTATTTGTGTGACGTTGCCAAGTCTAGATAAGAATGTATATTATTGAATACAGGAAGATCTACAACTACTAAAGACCGTGGAACTGTCTTCTCCACGCGTGGACTAAAAATTCATTCAAATCAAGCGGTACACGGTCTATTGAAGACGTCCCTGCACCTTTAGTACTGCCGCGCATACCGGCCTACGTTTATTGCAGAAAAAAGTACATAGTACACCTGATCCAGATAACATTTACCTATAACCATCGCTATTTTCCCTCCTGGTCATCTTAGTGAATTTATTAATCTCATGTAATTTATTTCAGGATTAGGGCACAACCCAGCTCTTTTGGGTACATTCGTGTTGACCGACTGAAAAGCACCAAACTTTTACTTAGACAACACTGAAAAAAGGCTTCAAATATCACAATGTCCTAATATTTTAAAGCTTATACTGTATTTATATTTAGACTGCGGTATATTCATTTTAATTTTAATCAATTTTATTATACTTTTATTTCAATGTTATTTCTATTTTATTTAATTTTATGTTATATTTATTATTATTAATTCATAATTAATTAATTAATTAATTATTTATTTACTCTTATTTTTGTTTTTAATTTTATTTCTTATTTTATCGATAGTTTGATGCTTTTCAAACCGTCAACACTATTGTACCTAAATGTGTATTTATTAATCTCATGTAATCTTTTTCAGGATTATGCAATAACACATCTCATTGGGATACAATCGTGTTGACCGACTGAAAAGCATCAAACTTTCGTTTACTAAGGCAACACTGACAAAATGGCTTCAAACACCATAATTGTTATTTTGTTGTTATTTATTTTTATTTTTATTTAGTTATCATCTCTTTTTATTTTTTTATTTTTATTTTTATTTTAATTTTTTAATTTTTTTATTTTTTATTTTTATTTTTATTTTTATTTTTATTTTTATTTTTATTTTTATTTTTATTTTTATTTTTATTTTTATTTTTATTTTTATTTTTAATTTTTAATTTTTTATTTTTATTTTTACTTCTTTTTGTTCATGTTTATGTTTTTGTTTTTATATTTATTTATATATTTTATTTTATTTATATTTATATTTTTATCCTTTTAAAATGTTATTTACCGGGTTCAAATTCGGCCGAAGTCGTTGGATTTTTAAGGGCGTTGAAAATTCCTCAGTATGCCTTTCTTCGGAGGGGAAGTAAAGCCGGCGGTCCTATGTCATAGATTTATGGCATGTTAAAGAACCTTTCACTAATTACACCTGTGTGGAGCTAAATTAGGTTAAAAACGTAAAAAACGCTCAGGTTCCTACGTTCGTCGCCAGGAGCCGATTGCGGTGGCGTCTAGTAGCCAAGTTCTGAACTAGTAGTCGTTGACGGTGGCGTTTGGCGGCAAAAGTAGGAACTACTTGAAAAATTCAAAGTCTGCAGTCCTTACATGAATTAAGAAACAGATAACACACACTAATACAGTAAGCACAATTAACACCGGTTATCAGACATATTGAGCCTCCGTGGCTTAGGCGGCAGCACGTCGACCTCTCACTACTGGGTGCGTGGTTCAAATCCCGGTCACTCCATGTGAGATTTGTACTGGACACAGCGGAGGCAGACAGGGTTTTCTCCGGGTACTCCGGTTTTCCCTGACTCTAATTTCAATCCAGCAACACTCTCCATTCTCATTTCATTTCATCTGTCATTCATTTAATCATTGCCCCCATGGGAGTGCGACAGGCTTCGGCAGCCGGCACAGTACATATCCTCACCACTAGATGGGGGCTTCATCATTCCATTCCTGACCCGGTCGGTCGACTGGAAGCAGGCTGTGGATTTTCATTTTCATCAGACAGATTCTACACACACCCAAAGTACACGGGGCCACATGACCGCGTTGTCGCAGCCCCCAAACTGAGATACCAACCAACCAACCAACCAAAATTTTATTTTCAATATTATTTTTATATTTTAATAGAAAAATTATGGCATCGGTCCGACTGCAATTTACCTTTTAACTGTTAAAAGGCAAAACTGGAAAATGGCTTCGAATCTTTCCATAGGAATCTAGTGAATTTTGACAATTACCTTGCGCTTTTCAGTAAATATTTGGCAACACTGGTTAGAATACAACCCTCTTTGTCCTGCCCTCTCGCCGAGCCTGCACAGTGGCGGAATTTGAACCTCGGGCGGCGGATGTGGTAGCCTACACTCTTTCCGTCCAGAGCGATTCCAGTGAATAACTTATCATGATTCGTGATAAATGACGAGGTCGTGTTAACACCTTTTACATTCCATCACTCAAGGTCACCCTCCAACAACAGCTCAGGTGTGTTGAAATGGAACTCGCTACAGTGGCAGACATTTGGCAATACTCAATATTCAATTATCAGGGAGGGAAGTAGAGGTAGCGCACAGAGAAAGTCAATGTGGAAATCGCAATTTGCAACGCTCAAGATAGTTACGACGTGACGTGCCGTACGATCTGACAATTCATGCTCCAGCGTTATTACAGCCTTCACTGAGTCACTGCGCACTGGTCTGAGCTCACCAGGTTACGTGCACAGTATCATGTTCGGCAATGGAGACTAAACTAACTAAAACCTCAACTAATTAACACTTAGAGCGTGGGCGCCGTAATATTACTTTAAAAACTGCAGCGAACGTAATATTACGTTGATCGATTTCTCGCGCTTTGTGTTGGAGACGAACCTAATATTACAGCTCTAGCACTCGCGTGTGGGTGCCAGTAAGCATGACGTTGCACATACTATCGCTAGATAGCACCACGTCACTGTTCAGCGGAAGAATATCGATCTGTTCGAAGGCAAGCGATGCATGTTCAGGTAGGTCAAATCTGTTTTCCTTTCCTTTGTTTTTATTCTTTCTGGACAGATTTTTCTCTCGCAAAAACGTCGAGTTTATTCTATGACTAGTATATTTGGGCTTATAATTCGCATTGCAGATTCTGACGCAACCGAAGAGACAGTTCTCCCTTCTACTTCTCACGGCGCGCCCGCTCGTTCCAGGAAGGGAGCGCGCGCAAACAGCTGTTTACGGCATTATTATTATTATATTTTTACAATATAGTTTTTTTCAATCGTGTCGGATTTTAATTAAATTTGTAGTGTAAGGATTCGGAAATCGAACGGACTCTTCAATTTATTTGCAACTCAAACCACATTCAGTTTGTGCCATTCTGAACATAGCCTTAAATTCTGGAAATCAGCCAGCGCACGGGAGAGGAACAACATTTAAGGCATCAGCAAGGTAAGTGTTAAACAGTATTAAATCCAAACCAACATGGTTCATTATATTTGAAAAAGATACGAGAAACGCGGGAATTAAACCGGATACAATAGAGAACAGAACACTTTTTAAAGAATTTACTTGAGAGAGAGGATTTCAAGTGAGAAAGAAACTATAAACTAATGGAAAATGGACTCAAGAAGAAAAGGAAAGCGAGTCTTGGTGAATGAAGGACATTTGTAAAATAAGAAAACCAAATACACTGCAATTAAAAGTAGCCTATGTTGATTTACTGTATCCTTCATAAGGGTCATTCGAAGGAAGAAGAAAAGATTAATAAGTAAATAAATAAGACACTACAATGCAGTAGTCAGACCCTCAGTCCTGTAGGCAGCAGAGTGCCTATATCTAACTAAGAAGACCTCATTAACAGCCATTGCTTGAGGTGCAAGAAGGAAAGTTCCTGAGAAGGACAGCAGGACCAAGGATTTTACCAGACGGAGGACGATGGTGTAAACCAAATCGTGAGCTCTACCAGCATCAAGATAACCTCATATATGCTATCAGAAGAAGGCGACTGACTTTCTACGGACACCTGTGCAGAATGGACTCTAACAGGCTATCCCATAGGATCTTCAGGTTGCTAACAAGGGCAAAGCCACTGGATTCTTGTGGATGAAGCAAGTGGAGAAGGATCTCGTGGTACTTCATATTAATCAATATGACATAGATGACCGGAGTAACTATCATATAACTGTCAGAACTACACCCTACGTAACGTCCCTCACAGAACCTACCCACAGACCAAAGGACGAGACCAAGAAATGGTATGAGGAGCGCAAGATTGAATTTAGCAGGGAAATGAAGGACTACTGAGCCATCAGAAAAGCTCAAGGCACCACTCACCACTCAGAACATCAATCGTGGCAAACAACGACGATGACAGCGAGAAACATACAGCTAATGCACACGCATCGTGGTCCATAGAAGGCCCTAACGAACTGAAGTATATATTTAGGTTTTCGAGGGAAACCGTGGGGAAATCTTCAAAAGACAGATTGCAAGCTTCCGGACTTACAACTGTGCAGGATTCTTACCTACTAAATACCCACAAACCCTATACTTGGCTTAAGGCCTCCCCGGAACTGCCTGTTCAGCCTTACTTCAGGGTGGAGCAACTGTTACGACCAGAGGTCTCAGTCAATTTCATTTAACGTGCTGATAATGAAATTACTCATCATCATCTTCACTGTCTTCAGCAACCAATATTCTCGGTTCCTCCAATTCTTTGTTTTGTTTACAGCAGCTCAGAGATATAGACAGCAATCTGTGCCCAACTTTCTCTGCTGCCGAGCATTTTATCCACCACATTGTCTGGTGTAATGGCTCCAACTTTTGTCTCCAGAAGCCTTCAAAGATTTCTCCACATCAAGCATGCAAAGAACGTGTGCTGAACGTCATCCCATTGATCATCACAATAACGGCACCGTGAACTTGGCGAAATTCCCATTCGATAGAGGTATGCATCATGATAACCATGGCCAGAGAGAAACATGGTAATGTAATGAACTGAAAATAATAATAATAATAATAATAATAATAATAAGTTTAAATACCTCGGTGAATGAATAGAGCCTAACCTGTCAGAGAAAGAAGCCTTCGTGTCACGCATTAATAAAATGGAAATGGCATACAACCTGACTAAAGACATCAACAATAAGAGATCGATATCCTTAAACGCCAAAATTAGACATTACTGCACTGTTATTCGACCAGAGGCTCTGTATGCGGCAGAGACTCTAACAATGAACAAGAAAGATCTAATGGAAAAACTAGAGGCGAAAGAAAGGAAGATTTTGAGGAAAATCCTGGGTCCTATCAAAGAAAACAGCGAGTACAGAAGGCGTCACAACCACGAATTATACAAGCACGTGGAGAAGATCAGTGACACGATTCGAAAAAGAAGGATTGTCTTTTATAGCCACGTGACACGAATGAGCCCAGGCAGGATATCAAAACGGATATTGACGTACTTTCAAGATAAGAAAACCAAAGGGGCATGTTTCATGGAAGCTGAGAAAGATCTACGTGAAATGGAAATTTCCCCTAAAGTTATTCAGGAGCGTGTTCCACTTCAGGAAAAACTACGTACGCACAAAGGTTTCCAGGAAAAGCCGAAGCTGAAGACAGGGAAGGTGTGGTCCCAAGAGAGAAAAGAACAACACCGGAGACGAATGCGGGAACACTGGGCGGTAGTTAAAGCTCGGAAAAAGAGATAGTTGAACTGACGTGGTCCCTAGTTGGCCGAATCGAAGAAAGAAGAAGAAAGAATAATAATAATTTTAAAAATAGAGAATATAAATGTAAATAGGTAAATAAGTAAATAAATAAAATATAAATAGGAAATAAATAGAAGAAATGAATGAATGAATTGATTGGTTAATTAATAGGTTAAATAAGTAAACAAAAATATAAATAAGTAACTAAGTTGTTATTGTTTCATTTGTAGGACTTGGGCATCATGGTCATTCAGCCCCGTGTACTTGAGTGTGTGTAGGATCTGTCTGATAACCGGTGTTAATTGTGATGACTGTATTACTGTGTGTTATCTGTTTTTTAATTCAAGTTAGGACTCCAGACTTTTGAATTTTTCAAATAGTTCCTACTTTTGCTGCCAAACGCCACCGTCAACGACTACTAGTTCAGAACTTAGCTACCAGACGCCACCACAGTCGGCTCTTGGCAACGAACGTAGGAACTTAAGAGCGTTGTTTACATTATTAACATATACAATTTAGCTACACACAGGTGTAATTAGTGGAAGGTTCTTTAACATGCCATAAATCTATGACATGGGACCGCCGGCTTTACTTCCCCTCCGATGGAAGGATTCTGAGGGATTTTAACGCTCTTTAAAAATCCGACTCCTTCGTCCGGATTTGAACCCGCGATATTGGGTATAGAAGCTCAGCATGCTACCAACAACGCTACCGAAGCCGCCTGTAATATTGTGGTCTCCATAGTTGTGTACGTATTTGTAACTCAGTTAAGGAATGCCAAGGATGCTGCCGTGACGTAAGTTAGGAACCATCTCCACATTTGTCAGGAGGAGAAGCGAGAAACCACGGATAACCACTTCCAAGAATTGCTGAGGTGGAAATCGAAACAACTTGTACTCAGTAATGACTCATGAGACTACTACTGTATCCCTCAAATCAGAATTAAATTTCTTTGCAGAGTCAAAGGTCAAACCCGGACATCAGAGGCGACTGCCAAGAATGCCAGCCCTTAACACTAATAAGAGATGAACGATATGTTTTGGGGATGTGGGTCTATCTGGATTTAGCGTGGACAAATTTCCTACACGTAGTTACCATAGCAACAAGTGCAAGCGCATTTAGGCTTTCACTTGTTGATGCGTGAGCCATAATTATAATACGAGTTAGTAATACAATTGTTATTTTAAGTATGGAACATGATGATGATGATGATAATTGTTGTTTTAAGGGACTAACATCTAGGTTATCGGCCCCCGATGGCTTGGGTGATCGTGAAGATGAAAACGAAATGCAAACTTAATACTAAAACTAACTACTAACCTACATACTAGAAGAAGAAATGGAAAACTAAAGGAGAATAAGGCAAATAAACGACAGGAGTAAAAGAAATGCCCTCAACCCTCGAAGAATGCGGATTGAGGGACTTGGAAGGAAGGAGAGCTATGAAAGGCAGATAGGAAAGCGAAAGAGGAGAGGATGTTCCCCACAGGTAAGGGACAAAAGGGGAAAACGGACCCAGCTCAGGAATCCCTAGGGGTCGCCAACTCCCGAACTCACCAGCCGTCAGCCCATGAGGGTGTAGCATTATCTAGGGTGCACCAAAAGTGGTGGGGCTACATACACCCGGCCTCCTTGAGGGCCTTGAGCAAAAGGCAGGAGATAACATGAAAAGAAAAAGAAGGCTGACCCCTCGCAGAAGGAGGGAATCAGAGAAGACGAGACAAGGGCCAAATAAGGCGGGAAATTAAAAGACTCCCTAGGTCTCGGATACCCTGATACCGTCGGTTTCGGAAGAGAACAAGAGTTGACCAAGTGAGATCGACAGGAAAGAAGACGGAGAGGAGCCCGGCACAAGTTAGTGGAAGCAATGCCAGATTCAGCTGGGGTCCCGTGGTCGCCAACCCACGTCCCACTAGATGTGAGCCCCTGGGGGAAGAGGAAGGATGGAACAGCGAGGTCATCTGCCCCCTTGTTATACCAATAGAACCATATTCATGATTCTACGTGTTGGTTCTGTAACACCATGACTTTATTTATTTATTTATTTATTTACTAATTATCTAAGCCTCCGTGGCTCAGGCGGCAGCACGTCGGCCTCTCACCGATGGGTCCGTGGTTCAAATCCCGGTCACTCCATGTGAGATCTGTGCTGGACAAAACGGAGGCAGACAGGTTTTTCTCCGGGTACTCCGGTTTTCCCTGTCAACATTTCATTCCAGCAACACTCTCCACTATCATTTCCTTTCATCTGTCATTCATTTAATCATTGCCCCAGAGGAGTGCGTCAGGCCTCGGCAGCCGGCACAGTCCATATTCTCGCCGCTAGGGTCATTCCATTCCTGACCCGGTCGGAGACTGGAAGCAGGCTGTGGATTTTCATTTCATTTACTAATTATCGATTTATAAATTTATTCGTTACGGCCAACTAGGGCCACGTTTGACAGTTTTTACATTATTTGTTGTCTTCTCTCTCCTACAATATCTCTTCATCCTCTCTCCCACTTCCTTCTTCTGTTCCTCCGTGTAAAATCTTCCTTTCCTCACTGACAACTCCCCTGTCTCCAGGAAACCTGCAGACTCCTTAATCAGCCATCTAAATCGCTCTCTGTCGTTTATGTCTTCTTGTTTCACCCCCATCCGATCAAAGTCCAATCTCACTTCCCGAAACCATTTCGGCGCCGTCTTCCTCTTCCTGAAGAATTCAAAAATCCTCTTTGAAAATCGGGCACTGTTCATCCTCACCAAGTGTCCATAAAACTGTATTCTCATTTTTCTCATTAAGGCTACGATCTCTTCTGTCTTCAAATATAGTTCTTTGTTTGGTTTGAGACTCCTGTCTCCATCCTTGATATTTTGGCCTACGATTTCTCGGAGCATTTTCCTTTCTCTCTTCTGGATGTCTTCGAGGCGACCCTTCCCATTCATGTTTAGTAATAATATAATAATATCGTATGGCCTCGGGTGCCGGGTGCAAGCTTTGTTATTTGACACCCAGAGGGTAGCTTGCATGTCGAATTTTGTTGTTCCTTGAAACACTATGAAAGTCAAGTAGGTTGGATATCTAAGCACCTTGAACACTACAGTGCTTTCTAGTAGAGAAATGAAGAACTTTGTGTTGGCGGAAACTCCCGAGATTAATTTTGCCATTAGGAACACGGCCTATTTAATTGAATTGGTTCTTCAACTCGCCAACATTGTATGACAACCGTGTCGTAATTTTTTCCACCTTTCAAAAATCACTTACCACGGCCAGGAGCGAACCTGCAAGCTTGGGGGTTGGTAGTCCGACACGATAACCACTCACCCACTGTGGCAAACATTCACACTCAAAATGTGCATCTTTGTTGTGGGAATATTCCAGTTGATATGATCTGCCATTTTGGTTTCAATCTTTTATCAAATATAGAAAAATATAAAACCTCTTTTTATAAACGATTTCCCCATAACACTGTCATATCTTTTATGAAAGATTTTTGACAATTTTTTTTGATACTCTAATACCAGCCTATTGTTTCTGGTTACGGTACCTCCATTAGTATCGTGGTACCCTCAATAGCGAGCGTAAGAACTCATATTTGTCTCCATTAAAATGTACATAATTTAAAAAGATCACATTTTATGAACAACAAAATTTTAGAAAGACAAATAATAAATTAATAAGTAAATACTGGTATTTCTTCCAGCATGGAGCTAGATGTGAACATGCGCCCATCAGCGGTTGGGGGAGGGCAAGGAGAATAGGTCACGATCACTGTGTCCAGGTTTACATTTATATACTAATTAATATCTAACTGCAAACAACATTTTTATTGCGTTTTGGTGTTTATAATACGATTCGCAGTTTGAGTCTCGGTATAAGTGTTTCTGCTGCATACAGACATTCAGGTCTGACAACAGTATCTAAGTGTCGTAATTTAGCCCCAAAGGATATTTAGCCTACTTTTAACATTTTGCAAAAAATGAGGAAAAAGTAGACTTATGAGATCGGGCAAATGTGTGTCTGTCTGTCTGTCTGTCTGTCTGTCCTTCTGTCTGTCTGGCTGTGTGTGTGTGTCCCCCCCTATCAACTCCTAAACGGCTGCAGAAATCAAAACATAATTTGGTAGGAGTAAAGATCTGTACCTGAATATCTCACGGCCATATTTGAAAATGATGTCAGTGCTACCAACTGCTGAAAAATCGCAATTGAAATTTGAGCTCCATGTTGGATATTTTGGAAGGTATGAATGGGAGTTATTTTAAAATTGGCACACGTATAGATAATAATATTGCAGTTTAATTTCCAGGAGGCCATACATGGCAGTGTTGCCAAAATGATTATAAGCCTGCTGATAGGTCCAATTTTGAAATGCATGTAACTTCTATACTAACTAATGGATTTCATTCAAAATTGACACAACAATAGATCATATTACTTCAGATTATTTCTGACCAATACATGTTTGTCATTGTTGCCAACATGATTTTACGCGCGCTGTTAGATCCAATGTTTAACTGCATGTAACGTCCATTCTATCCATTGGACTTCAAACCAAATTTTGTATTCTGTACCTTAAGAGATGGAACTAAGAATAATATTCAGTCACCAGGGCTGCCAACTGTAGTTCTCTATTAGGCTACATTATTCCAGGTATAGAGTATTTCGAACTAATTAGAAATTTCGATATTACCAACTTAATTTCGTCATTATTCTAGATAGATCCATATAGATTAATTATTGGCATGAATCTTACATTTTAAGAAAAGTAGGCTCTTTAGTTCGTCACGGAACTTCTTGTTTTTATTTATTTACTACTTTATAGTTATATGAATGATTTGAAATTTGGAAAAAGTGGGTTCTAATGATATTGAGACAACCACTCGGTCTTGCTGTCAAATACTAATAGGTCACCTCTCCCTGAAATGTGTTTTTTGTTGGAACACATCGATGCGCTAAATGAGCTCCACCACTGACCTCGTCTGCTCGCCCTACAAGTTCAGCTGTAATTGAGTGAGAAATTAGCGACAGCTATATTGAATTATGTAATTAATAACATAACTGAGGTCCACGCCTCGAACACGCGACCCCCTTAGGCGACTGCCGAAGTGTTCCTATAACACGAGGACCAACATCACATGGGAATTTGCATATCACATGCACAGAAAGGAGTAATTATATAAGTTCTGGTGTGTCCCACTTCGTCATTACGTAACGAGGTAGCACAGAGCATTATTATTAAACTAGATCTCTACTTATCTCAATATATGCGTACTTTCCACTAATGTGTCCGTTATCACATGTCGCAATAACTTCTCCGCCTTTATTTTGTGAAATTCCTCAATACCACTGTAATAGACCGCATTGTTATGTCGTCACTCTCCTTGGAAGGGAGGCTTCGGTGGCGTAGTGGGTAGCATGCTGAGCTTCTGTGCCCAAGATTGCGGGATCAAATACGGCCAAAGATGTCGGATTTCTTAAGAGCGTTAAAAATCCCTCAGTATGACTTCCTTCCCAAGTCATAGATTTATGGCATGATAAAGAACCTTCCACTAATTACACTTGTGCGAAGCTAAATTATAGGTTAGAATTGACTGACGCTCTTAGGCTCCAACGTTCATCGCCGACTGTGGTGGCATCTAGTAACCAAGTTCAGAACTAGTTGGTCGTTGACGGTGGCGTTTGGTAGCAAAAATTGGAACTACTTGATTATCGAATGTCTACAGTCCTTAGTTGAATTAAAAACATATAACATACACTAATACAGCCATCATAAGTAACACCGGTTATCAGACAGATTCTACACACACCCAAAGTACACGGGGCCACAAGACCACTTTGTCGCAGCCCCTAAACTGAGGAACCAACCAACCAAGAATCCGTCAGTACCGTATGCCTTCCTTCGGAGGGGAAGGAAACCCAGCGGGCCCATGTCATAGATTTATGGATGTTAAAGAACCATCCACTAACTACACTTTTGTGAAGCTAAAAATTGTAGTTTAGATTAGATAACGCTCTATTAGCTCCTACGTTTGCCACCAGGTTCTCGTTGCGATGGCAACTAGTAGCCAACGTCACAGCTAGGTGTCGTAGACGGTAGCATTTGGTAGCGAAAGCAGGAACTACTTGAAAATTGATCGGCTGCAGTCCTTATCTGAATCACAGATAACACACACTAATACAGCCATAACAATTAACACCGGTTATCAGACAGATTCTACACACACCCAAAGTCCACGGGGCTACATGCCCGCGTTGTCTCAGCCCATAAACTAAGGAACGAGCCAACCAACCAACCAACCTTCTTGGAAGAATGTTGTGTAAAATGAGCTGCGTAATGCAAAGTATCGTAATTTGAAACCACCTCCTGGCTGTCACCCCTGAGACCCGTGTTCAATCCCTGGCTCTGTCAAGGAATTTTATTGTGGCCTGAAGGCTGGAATGGGGTGCACTCAGATATAGTTCTTTCACTTTCCTTTTTAGCGACCGGTGGCTTAAATGTAAGTCAGTACGACGTGCTGCGCCAACAATAACCGTTCTTTGCTGCTGACCAATAGCTGATGGTTCTCGACCAATAGCAGGCTTGCTCTGTTAGTTGTAACTCTTCAGTCGGTCAACATAAATTTGCCCAATGACCAGGTGGGGTTAAAATGTAAATAAACACTCCTGGCCCCCCAGGGGCTCACATCTCGCGGGATGTGGGTTGGCGACCACGGGACCCCAGCCGAGTCTGACAGTGCTTCCACTCACTTGGGCCGGGTTCCTCTCCTTCTTCTTTCCTGTCGATCTCCCTTGGTCAACTCTTGTTCTTTTCTGACCCCGACGGTATTAGAGTATCCGAGGACTAGGGAGTCTTTCACTTTCCCGCCTTAATTGGACCTTGTCTCATCTATCCTGAACCCTCCTTCTTCGAGGGGTCAGACCTCTTGTTTTCTTTTCATTATATTTCCTTTTCTCTTTGAGATCACCGCACTGTTTTGTTAATTGGCTCCCCGTGTATCTAAATTCCCCTTATCGAATGTTTTGCATCTGCATTCCATTTTGTGGGTATTTTCAATATGCGTTCCATTTTGTAAGTCTTTTCGATCTAAATTGCATTTTGCGAGTATTTTCAACCTCAATTGCATTTTATAAGGATTGACAATCTAAATTGATTTTTAGTAACTCTGTCAATATAGGAGCTGGGACTTTTGTGAGTATTTTGAATTTCAGTTGCATTTTGTAAGTATTTTCAACCTAAACCGCTTTTTGCAAGTATTTTCAATCTAAATTGCATTTTGTATGGTGGGGATTTTGTAAGTATTTAGATTCTCGATTGCATTTTGTGTGTATTTTGAATCTAAATTACATTTTGCAAGTGTTTTCAATCTAAATTGCATTTGGTAAGTATTTTGAACCTTAATTGCATTTTGTACGTATTTTCAATCTCATTTGCATTTTGTAAGTAATTTGAATTTCAATTGCATTTTGTATGTATTTCGACTCTACATTGCATTTTGTACGTATTTTGATCCTAAACTACATTTTGTGCGTATTTTGATCCTAAACTACATTTTGTGCGTATTTTTCAATCTATTCCTTACATGAGTATTTTCCTTCTAAATTCCCTTTTGTAAGTATTACCACTCTCCATTTCGTGAGTCGTTTCAATATGAGTTACATTTTGTAAGCAGTCTCACTTAATTTTCGTTCTGGTTTCCATTTCATTGTCATTTTCATTATCACCCAGGCCATTAGGTGCCGATAACCTAGATGTTAGGCCCCTTTAAACAACAATTATCATCAACATCAAACACTCCTGGACAAAAAAATGCATGTGTTGGTTATAATCACTATTATTTTATTCATTCATTTCCTTTCATTGGAAATTCCGGTGGCAAGTTGTACAAATACAGAAAATTACCAACAATAACATCCATCACATTAAACCCACGTCGCGGTTTGGGAACTACAGTAATTACATCTTAGTATTCAAAATGTCAGTCTTCTCTTAAATTAGGTGCCTGTACACTGGAGAGCTTTTGTCCTAGCTAGAGCGTAGAGTAGCTCTAGATAGGGCACTCTAAGCTCCTCTCCTGTGTACGCAGGTGGTAGAGAACCCTAGCGGAGACCGCTCTAAGCTCTAGCTAGGGTCGGCTGACTCTACGGTGTAACTGTAAACAGTATTTGGGTGCCGACTCTACGGTGTAAACAGTATTTGGGTGCCCTACCTAGACCAGTCTAGTTCTATTCGTTCGGTTGAATATTGGAAAGTGCTCTATGTAGAGTCCGTGGTGAATTGTTGGGGTCATTTGTTTGTTGTTAATTATAGTGTTTGAATATGGCTGAATTTGTGTGGAGTCGCGAAAAAACTATAACATTAATTGAAAATATTGAAGCCCATCCAGAAACTTGGAATTGTACTCGGAAAGAATACAGAGACAGAAATTTGAAGGCACAGTCGTTTCGGGTGATCCCTTTTGCTGATCCTGGGGGGTAATTTTGGCCAAAATATAATCAGAGTTATTTTTTCTCACTCTTAAAAGTTCTTGTACGCTTCAGAATCTTCTGAACATAACTCTTGCAATAATTTAGCGAGCACTCCCTCGTATTCTCTTTTTGATATCCAATTCCTCACCCACAACCTTATTTTCCTCTTCATAGTTGTTTTTAACAAGGCACACACAACCAACACAGATGCTAAAAGCTCTCTTGAAGACATTTTAACTTCACAACACAGCGCAAAAAACCTAGACCCACCCTGCTCTCAGAATGTTTTAACGCTGCTCTACCTAGTGCATTTACGTTTGACAGTGTGCACAGGTTCAGAGAGTGCTCTAGGTAGATTTGTCTATCTCCGCTCTACGAATGCTCTACCTAGGGAAAATTACTCTACAGTGTACACGCACTCAGTTTAGCTTGAGCGGTCTAGCTAGACTTGCTCTATGAAAATCACTCTACAGTGTACAGGCACCTTAAACACATCAATATATTTGGGGAAATGCTCTAAGACTGAGGCAGGTAATGAGTTCCAATTATCAATACCACGGTTAATGAAAGAATATTTCAAATAATTTTTACGATGCGATCGGCCCTTAACTTTATGTGAATGATCAGCCCTGACGGGTAGGTGAGATTTCCCAGACGTTTGCTTGGTTTCTCCCCAAGCTGGCCGATTAGTGTACCTGTTAAACATAGCGTATAGTCTGGATTTCTTCCTTCTATGTTCCACCCAAGGTTTTTTTTATCATTTGAGTAACACTACTTCCAGGATTAAAATCATTGAGCACAAACGTAGGAGCCTTCCTTTGTACCATATCCAGCCCATTGATGAGCCCTACTTGATATGAGTCCCAAAATTACAAATTTTTTGTTCCGTTTGAGGCGACAATTTGATATACATCCTTTGCGCTTCTTCATTCTTCTGACAGCGACATCTTCTGTCACTACAGTTTTTGATCAAAATTATTGGAGTATTGACGTAGGCAGTTTATAAGGTAGATCTCTTATTTTAATAGCATCATTTTACTATCATTTTCTTAATACATGGCATTTAATTATTCGCAAGCTTTTCCATTTTTGATTTAAAACAATTTTTGTAGGGATATCCATTTCTTTTTGGCTTTGTTAACTAGTTGTAAGATTTAATATCAATCACGCTGAGGAAGGTATCAATGAAATACCGAAACATGTACGATTAATAATGTAATTAAACGTTTCTTTAGTGTTTGACTGGGCGCTTTTAATGAGATAATACTATCAGTCAACACGGTTATTAATTATTACCATTGCCATAATGGTCAATGTTTACACATTTTATGAGTCCCAAACCACTGAGCCGTATTCCAAGATAGGCCTCACCAGGGTCAAATACCCTAATTCTTTTGTGGTGGAGCTACTGCCTTTTGATACCCCTCATTACAAAATGAAGTGATGTGTACGCTTTGGAGACAACACGAGTCTTCTTCATACGCTTGATTGCTGCAATAGTTTCGCAGAAATTAAGAACAGGTGATATAATAAGTGCCTGTCATGTTGGATTTGTGACTTATTGACATTTGAAAGGGACGGTAAAGGTCCGATGGAATTGCAGTAAATCCATACATAGTTTCTTAAAAATCGCTCCAGCCAATCAGAATGTATTAGGGACACACACAAGACGTGATCTCCAAAGCCTATATTTGGCAGGATGAAGGTAGGCTAAACATTAATGTGTTATACACTTAATTTATGGATTTGTCCTTGAATTAAGAAAAATCACCCCCCCCCCCAAAAAAAAAAAAAAATTGAAAGAATATTAAATTATACGGCAAAATTTCTTCATAAATACTGTATGAGTTGTAGCTGGATTGCTAATAAATTGGTAAGGCTGATGATGTATTAACCAGGTATCGCTAATTGCTTGATACTGTTGAGGTAATGTAACGGAACGAATTAATAGGTTACATCATGTCTATTGTGTTGGACTCCTCCCCGCGCGTGTTCTGCATACAATGGGCGCGCGTGATCGGCTTCACAATTCGGCGCTTTCTTCTGAGCTAACAAGAGCGAAAGTTGTAGCATAGCGATCGCATAGCAAGTGGGCCACCCCCTCACTGCCTCTCACACTACAGGAGGACTGGAAGTGTTCGAGCCTCTCACTCCAAAGGAGGACTGGGAGTGTTCGAGCCTCTCACACTACAGGAGGTACTGGGAGTGTTCGAGCCTCTCACACTACAGGAGGACTGGGAGTGTTCGAGCCTCTCACACTACAGGAGGAACTGGGAGTGTTCGAGCCTCTCACACTACAGGAGGACTGGAAGTGTTCGAGCCTCTCACACTACAGGAGGACTGGGAGTGTTCGAGCCTCTCACACTACAGGAGAACTGGGAGTGTTTTAGCCTCTCACACGACACAAGGACTGGGAGTGTTCGAGCCTCTCACAACAGGAGGACTGGGAGTGTTCGAGCCTCTCAAACTGCAGGAGGACTGGGAGTGTTCGAGCCTCCCACACTACAGGAGGACTGGGAGTGTTCGAGCCTCTCACATTACAGGAGGTACTGGGAGTGTTCGAGCCTTTCACACTACAGGAGGACAGGGAGTGTTCGAGCCTCTCACATTACAGGAGGAACTGGGAGTGTTCGAGCCTCTCACACTACAGGAGGTACTGGGAGTGTTCGAGCCTCTCACACTACAGGAGGCTGTGGGAGTGTTTGAGCCAGGCACGCTTGATCGTACAGTTCAGTAGGTTCTGGGAGTGTTTGAGCAACTCACGCTTGCTCGTACAGTCCAGGGGGCTCTGGGAGTGTTCGAGCCATTCACACTTGCTCGTACAGTTCATGGTGCTCTGGGAGTGTTTGAGCCATTCACACTTACTCGTACAGTCCAGGGGGCACTGGGAGTGTTTGAGCCACTCACGCTTTCTCGTACAGTCAAGGGGGCACTGGGAGTGTTTGAGCCAGTCACGCTTGCTCGTACAGTCCAGGGGGCTCTGGGAGTGTTTGAGCCAGTCACGCTTGCTCGTACAGTCCAGGGGGCACTGGGAGTGTTTGAGCCACTCACGCTTGCTCGTACAGTCCAGGAGTCTCTGGGAGTGTTTGAGCCAGTCACGCTTGCTCGTACAGTCCAGGGGTCTCTGGGAGTGTTTGAGCCAGTCACGCTTGCTCGTACAGTCCAGGGGGATCTGGGATTGTTTGAGCCACTCACGCTTGCTCCTACAGTGCAGGGGGCTCTGGGAGTGTTTGAGCCACTCACGCTTGCTCGTACAGTCCAGGGGGATCTGGGAGTGTTTTAGCCACTCACGCTTGCTCGTACAGTCCAGGGGGCACTGGGAGTGTTTGAGCCACTCACTCTTGCTCGTACAGTCCAGGGGGCTCCGAGTGTTCGAGCCAGTCACGCTTGCTCGTACAGTTTAGGGGGATCTGAGATTGTTTGACCCCATTCTGCTCCAGTTAAATGTCGGAAATGCCTCCTAATGTATGTCTTCGAACCTTCTTGTTCTAGATAGTACCTCAAATTACAAATAAACACTTTTGATCAGACATCACAAATCGTCTGGTTATCGGTCAGATTCTAATACTTCTCCTCACCATCTGCCTGCGTGGCACAGGGGTAGTCAAAGTCTGTGGCTATTGAGCCTAGGATTGAGGGATCGAATCCCGGCGCAGTCAGTTGGCATTTACGGGTGATTGAATGTGATGGAGACGTGTTTTAGTAGATATACTGGCAAGTAAAAGAACCCATTCACGGGAAAAGTCCCTCACCTGGCATTTCTAAAGCAGCAGTGCATGATAGGTACGTAAAACATATAACATTATTATTGCTATTATTATTATTATTATTATTATTATTATTATTTTATTGTATTTTCATTTGAAGTTCCTGGAGGTCGTGATCAGCCCCGTGTACATGGGTGTGTGTGTAATTTGGTCCGATAACCTCGTTTATTGCGATGGCTGTTTAGATATGTGTAATAGTAATTTAGGTGAGGAGTGGGAAGGAGGCGGTCATGGCCTAAAATTAGGAACAATTCTGGCATTTGCCTGGAGTAGAAGTGGGGAAACCACGTAAAACCACTTCCAGGATTGCTGAGTTGGGAATCGAACGCCACTTTTCTCAGTTTGCCTCACCACATTTTAGCCTTCAGACCAGAATTAAAATTCTTGGCAGAACCGGGAATCGAAACAGGATTTCCGGGGTGAATGTCAAGAATGATAACCGCTACACCACGAGTTGGTCGTTATTCTCATTCTTATTATTATTATTACTTTACTTTACTTTTATCGTTGTGGCCACTAGGCACCGCGAGATCTCAACTGTTTTTCTTCTTGTTAGCCAACCACGCCTTCATCCTTTCGGAATGGGATTTCTTCCATTCATCCGAGTGAACATATCTCTTGCTGGATTTTATTTCCTCTTGATGAACCTGACGGAGTATTTGTTTCAAAGGAGTTCTGAGCAAGATATCTGATTCAGGAATTTCAAACTTTAACAAGTCCTTATCCAGTTCCACTAGCCAAAGAGGCATCAACTTTAAATCTCAGTAGTATGATAATAGACGGTTGGGGAATCTACTGACTGTCATTCTGAGGAGTTGGGCATAGAATGTTATTCTCCGTTTCCGGATTACATTTCAGATCTTTTCAGTGTGGGAGTATATTTCTGAATTAATCCAGAGCTTGTAAACTCCATCTTTGAAATTAGGACCAAGAATTTCCCTAATGATCTATCTTTCCTTAACTTCAAGTCTCTCAATCGGGCCTGCTGCGCGGTTTGTTAGGCACTCCGCTGCATACAGTGTTTCCGGTCTAATCACAGTTTGATAGTGTCTTAACTTTGCATTCCTAGTGATGAACATATTGTACAGTTGGTGTGTGAGGCAAAAGGTTCTTTCGAATTTATTGACTCGTGTTGACATGGCAAACGTTTCAGAATTATTTGATTCGATCCACTCACCAAGATATTTAAACTTTTGAACTTTAAAGATCTGGCCGTGGGTGGTTTGAAGATGAGCTGGAGCTTCTTTTATATTAGAGATGAATTGTGTTTTAGTGTAAGATATGGTGAGTCCTATTTTGGTTGCACAATCATGTAAGTAATTTACGTGCTGAATGGCCATCTGTGGAGCACGGCTGAACTTAATGATTTGATGATGTTAATTTCCCCTCCCCCACAAAATCTCTTCATCTGGGCCCTGAAACTTCTTCCTCCGTTCTTCAGTCCATGATTTATTGGACATGGTAGTCATTTTCTCACCAAAAATGATGGTTATGGATAATTTTTATGAACTGAAGTCGATCTTGTTTTATTTACTCTGTAATGTCTATTTCTTGAAGGTCTTTTTCCATTTCACCAAACCAATTGTTCTTGACTTTCATTGAGAGAGCAAGGTTGGTGAGCCTGTCATTGTTCATTCTGTGAATGTGGCCGCAGAACTCCAATAGCCTTTTCCTGGAGCAGTCAGTAACCATTTCAGCATTCTGATAAAGCTCCTGAGAGTTCCGATTGGACCAAGGATTTTCCTCAATATTTTACTTTCATGTTTCTCTACGTCATTAATGAAAGATTTGCATCCAATGATGAAGGTTATTGATGAGTAGCATCTTTCCACTCGGTTGATGGATATTTTTGTGGGAGTGATTTTGAAAAATGGGACGGAAGTGGATCGGAACGATCGAGGTGGCACCAGCTGGCACACTTCCGTTCGATCAAACGGAAGTGTGCTCGAACGGAAGTGTTCTAGCTCTCAATGGTGGATCGAACGGAAGTGTAAGACGTACTGCCAACTCGATCGATCGATCCAGCTGGCAGTGGTAAGAAAAACAATGAGTGCGCGGTGTCGGAAATTGATACCATGACATACTCTCGGCCATGTGGAATGTATATGACATACTGAACGGAAAACGCTCATGCGAACTCTGGTGTCAAGTGATTGAAACAAATGACTTGGTACATGTTCGAAGTCTTCGTATCAGTATTTAAATGGTAAAATGCCTTAGTATCAAACATTGTAAGTAGTCGGCATTGCCGGTATTATGTTTCTGCACAATGGCTATTCAAATATTAACCCACATAACGGTAATGCAGTCATCAATATAATATAATCGTTGAGGTTATACGAGAATTGAGCAAGCCTTCATGAAATATTACTGAATACATTCTCTTTACTCACAAGAGGGCCTATTCATAAGGCATTTTAAACTCAATTTCACGCAGGAACATTATCGAAACAAGCAAAATATAAATGAAACTTAATTCCGTAATGCAGTATTATTGGAGCGTGAAAATAAGTCACCATTTTGTGCACAATATTTGCGTAGTCGAAATAGCCGTTGGGTGCTTATGACTGTGAATCTAGAGATCTTGGGTTCGAATCTCGGACGGGGAGGTATTTTTGCTACCAGATTATCATTTTAAACGATATTTATCATATAAGACTCATTTTAACAGAATCCATATGACATTACGTGTTGGTCTGTGAATCAAGAGGACCTGTTTATAAGGAATTTAAGGTTATGAGCGGTGTCGCGTCTATTAATATAGTTGATCCATATCGTATTATTTATTTAGGCTAGTGCTGGTGTAAGCTACAAATGATGATGATGATAATTGTTGTTTCAAGGGGACTAACATCGAGGTTATCGGCCCCATAAGCTACAAATAATCTAATAAAATGAGTTCCGTATTATAAACTACAATATCTGAAAAACACTCCCTTTTACAACAGATTAATATTTGTGCCACTAATAGTTTAAAATACCGGTGTATCAACAATTTCACGTGAGGTTTCTTCTATGTCAGATGTTACACATCATATGCGACTACTGTAAGGCTCGCATTTTTATTATTATTATTATTTCACAACCAGCTGATATCGCATACTTCTAAATAAAATAACGATGCTTTTTCTTGAATGTGACCTCGTTCTTCATCCCGTGTGCTCTGATCTATGCGTCAGCAATCTTCTATCTGGGTGTCTAACTATATCTAAAGCCCTTCGCGGATGCGGATATCCGAGGATACCCGCAAAACTTTTCGCCATGAGGATATAGTTTGCATGGCTGTGCGGATAGCGCATAAAAGTCGTGCTGATGCGGTGGGGATGCGGATAACGTTTTGATTATCCGCGCAGGGCTATAACTGTATCCCAAGTCTCACCAGCACGTCAAGGTGCTATTGGACGTTATGCGGTATTTATGACGTACGAGATGCTGGTGTTTATTACGTTCCACTCTTGTCAGGATAATTAAACCTTGATGGAAATTTATGGACCAAAGGGAAAACAAGTAAGTCGTTAGATTATGTAACTCGTGCTCCCATTGTTAACAGTTCCGTACGAATAACGCTTCCTGTTTGGAGCGGCTCCAGACTGGAGTCCAAATAGAGCACAGCGTCTTCAGCCACATGTTAAACCAACCTCGTCGTGTTGCGAAAACATGATCATCAACCCCGTATGTGTGGGATATGTCCCGACAACCTTCGTTAATGTGGGGTCTGTACTAACACGTAATACAGTAAACAATCACACGGTGTTGGCTTATATTGGTAGTACTGATAGCTTCTAAGCAACCTTATCAGGGTTCAGTAGAATTCTTTATAGAAGTAACTAGGCTAAGTTATTTTCACCGTCATTTACTAAAATAGTATCGAAATAACTTTCACCGTTACTTACCGAAATAGTATCGGGTGAGTTAGCCATGGTCGTTACGGCGTGGCTGCAGGCAGTCGCTCATACCCGGGAGGTGAGGAGGTTGGAATCCCCCCGCCGGCAACCTTGAAGATGGTCTTCTGTGGTTTCCCATCTCCCATCTAGGCAAATGCCGGGGTTGGTCCGTAACTAAAGGCCACAGCCGCTATCTTCCAATTCCTCGTCCTTACATTCACACTTTCCTCCCCAGACAACACTCCATACGTGACGGTATTTGTAGCTCACCCCATGGGTGTCCACATAGAAGCAGCAACAAGATCTGGCGAGCTGAACATGTCCTAGGACACTCCCGGCACTGATAGCCATACGCTAAAGAAAAAAAGAAAATAGTTACGGAGTAACTGTCACTGCTACATATCAATACTGTAACGAAGTAGGGAATCTTTTATTTTCCCTCCTTATTGGCCCTTGTCTCATGTTTCTTGATACCCTAATTTAACGAGAGGTCAGACATCGTATTTTTGCCTCATGATATCTCCTGCCGTCTGCACAAGGCCCTAAAGGTGGTAGGGTTTCTGTAGCTCCGCCCTGGATAGTGCTACACCCTCACGAACTCACGTATGGTGTGTTTGTGAGTTGGCGACTCCGAGGGATTCCTGAGTTGGGTCTGCTTTTCTCCCCTTTTTCCATTGACTTTAGGGGGACACTCTCCTCTTTCTCTTTCCTTTTATGGCTCTGCTTGTTTCCGAATACATCAGTCCTTCAGGGCTGGGGTAATTTATTTTCCCTGTCAATTTTCTCCCTTGTTTCTTCATTTTCTTAGTCCTTTTCTTCTTCCAGTAAGTGAGTTAGTTGTTAAGTTAGTTTTACTGTAGTTGTAGCTTTCATGTCATCATCATACATCTTTACATCACCCAAACCAATAGGGACCGATAACCTTGATAATAGGTCCCTTCAAGCAATCCGTGTTAGGGCCTATGTTTGGTTTACAGCCTCTAACATCTTGTAGGGACTATTTAAAAAAATCGAATAATGACATTACCATCATTGTACTCACTCAATTGTTCTATGTATATTAAGAGACAAATTCTAACTGGAAATGCTAATATTATAAAAAATTCTGATCTACATTCGTACAACACTAGAATCAGAATGGATGATCACTGTCAATATTATAGAGGAGCTTTCAGAGAAAAAGATCCCTCGTATACTGCCTCCAAATATTTTAACTTGTTGGCCCTAACTCTAAGAAATGTCAGCACCATTTCCACATTTAAATTAAAATTTAAACAAGTAGTTCCGTGAAGTTCTATACAGCCTATTTTCATATATCCTACTCATGTTAATTGCCTCTATCAACATACACAATTTCAGTTTGATTGTTGTGATAGATTCGTAGATATTGAGAACCGTCTGAATATTTCAGATGGTCGCCAGGTTGGATTTTTATTTATGTACTAATACTTGAAGATTATTGTGTACTTGTGGTATTCAGACTTCAATCGCATGGTTAGGCCACAAGAAGTAAAAACGAGATTTTTAAATTTCGCATAGCAGCCATCTTGTGGTTATGAAAACAATTGAAATAAATTAGATGCCAGTGGATTAACATTTTTATAGTGAAATGCCATACCTTGTGGTTCGGGTTCCACGTAAAAAGGAGGTCCCGTGGCCCATGATCGCATGATTAACGGCCACGTTAAACTAAAAGCTTCTTTCCTTCCTTCCTAACATTTATATAAGCATTTAACGTGAAAAAGTTTCTCTGCACTCGGATGGTTAAATCGCGAGAAACGTCTATTTAAATATTTATGTTCGACCCTCACTATTATGTGTTAGAAAACTGTATCATAATGATGGTCATTATAACACCGGTTTTCATTATGATACAGTTTCTCCAGCCAATCAGAGCTCGTTCATTGACCAATTAGGTACGATACCTTCGCGCATGCACTCAAAATCCAACATGTCGGACATAAACACAACATAGAACTATAATAAATTACCGGCATGGAATACGCACCGTCCATATGTTCGCGTAAATAAACTGGCGAATATGAGACAAGAAATAGCACTGTACCGGTACCTTAATATCCCCATAACCAATTTCTACACAGCGCGTGGTTTTGACACGACTTCAGTGACAGTTTTACTGAATACTGGTACGCAATCTGAACATATGGTATTGAAGAACACAGAGCGCATGCGTCGGTTGTCCAGAGAGCTTGGACAAGAGAGATATACTACCCACCGCAGCACCCGATCACAACATTCTACTGTAGTGACTGAACAGATATTTATGAATATTTATGTTAAAACATATAATAAAGTTATAATTATCGTCGAACATAAACAGTCGTATGCAACTCGCCTATAATGTTTTTTTTAGCGTATGGCTTTTAGTGCCGGGAGTGTCCGAGGACATGTTCGGCTCGCCAGTTTTGTAGCTGCTTCGAGACGGACACCCAATAGGTGAGCTACAAGTACCGTTGGGGGGGGGGGGGGGGAAGTTGGAATGTAAGGGCTAGGAATTGGAAGGTAGCGGCTGTGGCCTATACTTAGGGACCAACCCCGGCATTTGCCTGGAAGGAAGATGGGAAACCACTCGTATGGAAATTATAAAACTCGCATACGCTCGTTTTATAAAAAATACTCGTGTCTTAATTATAGCCATTATAGGCTCGTTGCATAATGAACTATTATACTTCACGTCGCCAGCATGTTGGATTTGTGCTCACCAGGCTACTGAAAGTCATATATGTGAACTTATGATCATAGGCTCTATGAACATAAAAAAATGTCAGTTTGATTGCTGTAAAAGATTCGTAGATATTGAGAACCGTCAAAATATTTCTGATGCTCGCCATTTTGTATTGTTATATGTATAGGCCATAGAGTTATGTACCATTAAATGAAAATTATTGCGTAGCTTCATTATTCAAACTTTCACTTCTATCGCATGATTACGACACTAGAAATGAAAACTTAATTTTAAAATTTCGCACGGCCGTCATCTTGAGGTTATGTAAACCATTGAACTAAATGTGATGCCAGTGCATTACAATATGTATAATCATTTACTGTACCACATTTCACTGCGCTCAGATGGTTAAATCACGAGAAAAGTCTATTAAAATGTTTCAACGTCGCTTGGCCGCCATGTTCGTTTTGTACTTTACAGGTGTTTGAAAGGTACATAGATAAACTTGTAGCAGTGCCCTTGTTCACCGTACAAAATTTCACGGTGATATCTGTAATAGTTTCGGAGATACTGAATGCTGGTGAAATATTTCGCACAACTGTCGTATTCGATTGGTGAGACACAATACAATTTGATGGGCACGGTCAGGGTCGCCCAGAATGGTGCTATGATCTCACCGAGTTTCAATGAAATCGCTCCTGCCGTTTAGAAGTTATTATGGGGGAACATACTCAAGAATCATCCACGCACACACAGACACACGGACAAAAGGTGATATCATAAGCCTACTTTTTCCTAAAATGAAAATAGGCTAAAAATGGCTCACAAACAAGGCAATATATTCCGAGGACGAATTCGAGGCAATGTGCACAGAGATATGTATATTGATTATTGTACTTACCTGTAATTATGCACATTATGTATAGTTATGTATTTTATGATTTGACGACTCCCATATGTATATTACCATATTACCGTGGAGAAATAAAGAAATGAATGAATGAATAATCATCATATCTTTGTCGTGTACTTGAGCTGTGAATTGCGGTCGTTATGAGGAAGAGGAACCAATTAGAAGAAATCCCCCAATTAGCGAACCCCTTGTTTACTTAACCTCTCACCAGATCAGACAGCATTGTTCAACGTTCACACACTTTCTTCTTGTGGAGAATGTGCAGTTTTCAGATGCTGCGGTGTGATACACATGTTGGGTTATGTAAATATGTGGGCTGTGCAAGTAGGTCACTTCCTACAATCTCTCCTCTCGATCGTAATCTTGTTTGTGCAGTCTGGGAATTCCCCTATTGTGACACAAGAAGAAGCCACCCACAAAATCTCAATCCATTATTGTTGTTGTTGCTTTACTGAGGACTAGGAACATCTTTGCTCATAAGAACCTTGTGCCTGTGTGGAATGTGTCTGATAACCTGCCTTATTGTGTCTATCGTAGTACAGAGCTTCGAAGCAACTTTTACAGTGTTGTCTAATTATCAATTCACCCTACAATACTAACATACGAAAAATTTACATGTATGAAATGGGGTAGTCATGTAGGATGTGTAGTTTCTAAAGCTTACAAATCCCTGCACTTTGTAATGGGGGTATTAAAAGGAAATAGTACCTCTGCTAAAGAATTAGGATATTTGTCACTTGTAAGACGTATTCTGCAATACGCCTCGGCGATTTGGAATCCATATCAAGTAGGGCTCATCAATGAGTTGGAAATGGTACAAAGAAAGGCCACTAGATAGGTGCTCAGTGACTTTAATCCCAGGAGCAGTGTGAGCCGTATGTTAAAAGGCCTCTCCACACGACACAATCTGCTGGGCCCGATCTGCAGTAGGCTGGCTTGCTCTGGTCTGAAAGTACGCGCGATCATGGCTCCTTCCTTTTCTACATTTCAAAAAATAGGAAGTTGAAGTCGATACGAAAGAGAAACTATTGGGCTAAAAAGTGGTTATTTCAGAGAAAAGAATTTAGTCATACAAATATTACGAAAAGCGATTTTAGAAACTTTCTACGAGTGGATATCGACACTTTCAATGAACTGCTGTACATGGTGGCACCTTTAATAAAGAAACAAGGGAAAATGTGAGTGTTCAAGAGCTAATGGGCCAACTTCCCCAATGTCGCAATAATAAGTTGGGGGATTGTGTGGTCGCCCCAACCAACCAACCACCCGACAAAAATTATGTCGGCCCGACCGGTTACAACAAGCCTACACACCAGGGTCCCTGCAGATTGGGCCCAGAAGATTGGGTCGTGTGTAGAGGCTTTAAAGATACTTGGGTGGGAATCACTTGAGGCTAGCAGGATGAAGTCTAGACTCTGCGCTATGTACAACACGTTAGTTATACAAATCAACCAGCATGGGGTGAGCTTAGCAAACGTATGGGAAAGCCCAATTACATGAGCAGGAGTGATCATCCTTTCAAAGCTAAGGGCCGACCACACCGTACAAATTATGGTAAATATTCGTTCGTAAACCGCGCCATTGATAACTGGAACTCTCTACCTGCCGCAATCTTAGAGTCTTTCCCCAAACTAGATGGGTTTAAGACAAGACTGACGATTTGTGTAAATACTCCAGTTTAATTGTTATTGAATTGTTATGTATAATTATTTATTTGTTATGTATACCCAACTTGCCACCAGGGGACGCACCCCTAATTGCAAATAAATGAATGAATCAATCAAAATCTGTTCCCAACCTACTCTCTTCCAGGAATGCTTCTTCTGGCCATTAGTGGTGATGTTAATGATTTTGTTATTAATGCCAATCAGCTCTAGAGGCGTACTCCTGCGGCAAACCTGTCTATAAATTATCATTTAGTGTAACAAAATATTGGTTTCTCCACAAAGAAGTGAAGGATTTGATGTAGGTATGTCGCATCACTTCAGAGGGATATAAACAAACCTCATAAACACCAGAGCCAGTATAACAGACTGGAAAGACGAAGTACTGCTACTTATGTCAAAGTACTAGACTTCTATATTAATTTGTTGTATTTAAGATGGAACTTAACGTATTAAAATTCAAAGAACCACAAACGATTCGTGTATATAAAATACTAGCTGAAGTACCCGTGCTTCGCTATACGTCATAAATAAATTAAAATGTGAAGGTGACAGTTAAAACAGGGGATAGGCGAGGTGCTGCGCAGAGGGAGATTAAGGATGGAACATTTTGTCCAACAACACCGCTCGGCGTTGACCGTGTTTTATAGCACAAATTTAGGTTTTACTCGCTAACGATTGGAGATACCTTTCGGATAGAAAATGCAATTTTAAACCTCGTATATACCATCAAAAGTTTGCTATTTCTTAGCGTTCTCTTTGTATTTGAAATGGAAATATGAAAGTTTTAAACTAAAGGGTGTAGTGACGTCACTAAAATGGTCGCCATCTTTAAATAGTGCAAAGTATTGAAATCAAAAGTAACCTATATGTTAACCAGGTAAATCAGCTACTTCCATGTAAAATTCATGTAAATCGGACCAGTGGTACTTGCGTGATTGAGTAATACATAGACACACATCATCTCATTTTTAGCCTCGCTCCGCTCGCGTCATAGTCGTGTCATATTGTTATTCAATGAAATGCAGGTTTAACCCCATTAACACCCCTTTAGAACCTGAATATCCAAAAATCCCTCCTTAGTAGACGTTTTCGACACACAACAAACATATCCCCAAAATATCATTCTTCTAACTTTAATAGTTTGGGTTGGTCGATGAGAGTGAACATCCAAAAATCCTTCTTTAGGGGACGTTTTTCTTCCAGAATTTCACCCCTCCCCATAGGCCCCTTAAATTGGATTTATGAAAAAAATGGTCGAACACCTATTTATTTTATTTCTTTATTTATTTTTAAGCTGATTGATTTCCTCCGAGTTTCAAACTCCTCGCCTATGTCGTTTAAGAGATACACGCTCCGTTAGGAATCTGTCAACCCCCACTTTTCATCCCTTTCACCTCATAATATACACTACATCGAAAAACCATTTGACATGTGTCAGCTTATTTTGAATGATCAGTATATATGCCAAGTATCACATCCCCAAATGAAACCACTCGTGAGATATTGTTATTCAATGAAATCCACGTTTACCCCCTTAGCACCTATTTAGAACCTGGATATTCAAAACTCTTTCCTTAGTTGACGTTTTCGACATACAGCGAACATATTCCCAAAATTTCATTTTTCCAACTTTAATAGTTTTCGCTGGGCGTGATGAGTGAGTGAGTCAGACAGGACATTTTCTTTGAATTATTTTTACCAGAATTTCACCCCTCCCCAAGGGCCCCTTAAATTGGATTGATGAAAAAACGCTTGAACACCTATTAACTTATTTTTTAAGCTGTCTTTTTCCCCTGAGTTTGGTGAGTGAGTGAGTTAGTCAGTCAGTTAGGAGACTTTCTCTCCTTTCTTCCCCAAAAATTTCACCCCACCCCATTGGCCCCTTAAATTAATTTATGAAAAAAACGGTCGAACACCGATTTACTTATTTTTTAGTTGATATTTTTCGCTGCGTTTCAAATTTCTCGCCTATGTCGTTTAAGAGATAGGCCTACACGCTCCGTTAGGAATCCTTCAACCCCCACTTTTCACCCCTTTCACCTCATAATAATACACCACATCGAAAAACCCTTAGACACATGTCTGCTTATTTTTAATGATTAGTTTATATGCCGAGTATCACATCCGCAAATGAAACCACTCGTGAGATATTGTTATTCAATGAAATGCTGGTTTAAGCCCATTAAGACCCCTTTAGAGCCTGAATATCCAAAAATCCTCCCTTAGTGTACGGTTTTGACATACAACGAACATATCCCCAAAATGCCATGTTTCCAACTTCAATATTTTTGGCTTGGCGATGATGAGTGAGTGAATGAGTCAGGACATTTTCCTTCAGAATTTCACCCCTCCCGATTAACCCCTTCAATTTGATTGATAAAAAAAACTGTCGAACAGCTATTTACTTACTTTAAAGCAGTTTTCCCCCCTGAGTTTGATGAGTGAGTCAGTCAGTCAATCAGTTAGGACACTTTCTTTCCTGTCCCCCCCCCCACACAGAATTTCATCCCTCCCCATGGGCCCCTTAAATTGGATTTATGAAAAAACGGTCAAACACATATTTACTTATTTTTTATGCTGATTTTTTCCGCTGAGTTACAAACTCCTCGCCTATGTCGTTTAAGAGATACACGCTCCGTTAGGAATCTTTCAATCGCTACATTTCACCCCTTTCACCTCATAATATACACCACATCGAAAAACCCTCAGACACGTGTCTTACTTTTTAATGATGAGTTTATATGCCGTGTATCACATCCACCAATGAAACAAATCGGGAGATATTGTTATTCAATGAAATGCAGATTTAACCCCATTAAGACCCCTTTAGAACCTGAATATCCGAAAATCCTCCCTTAGTAGACGGTTTTGACATACAATGAACATATCCCCAAACTGTCATGTTTCTAACTTCAATAATTTTGGCTGGGCGATGATGAGTGAGTGAGTCAGGACATTTTAAGAGTTTAGTGCTTTTCAGTCGGTCAACACGAATGTACCCAAAAGAGATGGGTTATGCCCTAATCCTGAAATAAATTACATGAGATTAATAAAACACTAGGATGACCAGTTTCGATCGTCAAGCGATCATCATCAGATCCAATACACTTAGGCTATAAAATCTATGTTTGAAATACAGGTGAAAATATTTACAATATGTACAATTATTTAGTTGCAGTATTGGTACTGCAACTGTCAGTGTATGCTAAATGCAGTATATATGTTAGGTGAAATGCTAAATGGTGATGGCTATCCGGAGATTGTACTTTAGAGAGATTATATGGTTGTAAACTATGGTTAAACTATAAAATTTTAGGCTAACTACTTATCTGATTGTCTTCCGTACTACAGCTATTCGCAGTTTCCGTGCTCACTTGAACTCGCTGTGCGGTCGACTGCGGTGGTTATCTTAACGACTGGTTTTTCCCTGCCTTCCCCCCCTGTCCCTACGTGCTGTGGGGAGTGATCGCGATGTGTTTATGTGAGGTGTTGCCAACCTAGATAAGATGTATGTTATTGAATGGGGTGGATCTACAACTATTAAAGACCGTGGATTAGTCCTCGCCACGCGTGGAGCATAACCCATTCGAACTAAGCGTTGACGGTCTTATGAGGACGTCCCGGCACCTTTAATACTGCCTCTAATATGGGCCTTGGTTTATTGCAGAAGAAAAGTACATCGTACACCTGATCCAGATAACATTTACCTATTAAAAACCCCCTAATTTCCCCCCTTTTTTATCTAGCTTGGCTGTGTCGCTAAATTGTGTTTTGTTTCCGACAGGGTGTGTTTTTTAGTAGCCTGAAGAGGGGTGAGCTCTCCATGAACGTGTGTTCATTTAGATTGTTGGGATTGTTTCGTTTGGCTAGGTGTATCTCGATTGCTTCCTTTATGTCAAGAGCTCTGCCTTTCGATTCGTGATGGATTATTTTAAGGTCCGACTCTAGGTTGGTAAAGCTGTGCCCTGCGTCACACATATGTTCGCACACGGCTGAATGTGTTCCGTATCTTATCGCATTCCTATGTTCATTATAACGTGTGTCTACTCGCCTTCCACTCTGCCCGATGTAATTAGCTTGACAATCGGTGTCTTGGCACGTTATAGAATATACCCCTGACCTTGAATACGGGTCACGTTTATTTAGATTACTATTTAGGAGGTGCCTAGCGGTTGTGTTTTTCGTCGTGAAAGCTATCTTTATGCCTTGCTTTTTGAATAGGTTAGTGATTTTATATGTATTCGCATTCACATAGTTGAAACGCGCAAATTTTTTCTCATTACTTTGCGAATAGCTGTAGTACGGAAGACAATCAGATAAGTAGTTAGCCTAAAATTTTATAGTTTAACCATAGTTTACAACCATATAATCTCTCTAAAGTACAATCTCCGGATAGCCATCACCATTTAGCATTTCACCTAACATATATACTGCATTTAGCATACACTGACAGTTGCAGTACCAATACTGCAACTAAATAATTGTACATATTGTAAATATTTTCACCTGTATTTCAAACATAGATTTTATAGCCTAAGTGTATTGGATCTGATGATGATCGCTTGACGATCGAAACTGGTCATCCTAGTGTTTTATTAATCTCATGTAATTTATTTCAGGATTAGGGCATAACCCATCTCTTTTGGGTACATTCGTGTTGACCGACTGAAAAGCACTAAACTCTTGTTTACTAAGGCAACACTGAAAATATGGCTTCAAACACCACAATGTCAGGACATTTTCTTTCAATTTTCTTTTTTCAGAATTTTACCCCCTCCCCATTAACCCCTTAAATTTGATTTATGAAAAAAAACTGTCGAAAAGCTATTTACTTACTTTAAAGCAGTTTTTCCCCCTGAGTTTGATGAGTGAGTCAGTCAGTCAATCAGTTAGGACACTTTCTTTCCTGTTCCCCCCCCCCCCCAGAATTTCACCCCTCCCCATGGGCCACTTAAATTGGATTTATGATAAAACGGTCAAACACATATTTACTTAAATTTTATGCTGATTTTTTCCCGCTGAGTTTCAAACTCCTCGCCTATGTCGTTTAAGAGATACACGCTCCGTTAGGAATCTTTCAATCCCCACTTTTCACCCCTTTCACCTTATAATATACACCACATCGAAAAACCCTCCGACTCGTGTCTTCTTATTTTTAGCCTATTTTCAATTTTGAAAAAATAGGCTTATGAGATCACCTTTCGTCCGTGTGTGTGTGCGTGTGTGTGTGTGTCTGTGTGTGTATGTATGTGTGTGTGTGTGTGAGGTGTGTGTGTGTCCCCCTAATAAAATCTAAACGGCTGGAGCGATTTCAGTGAAACTCGGTAAGTTAATAGCACTATTCACGGCGACCTCGACCGTGCCCTTCAAATCTTGTTACGTCTCACCAATCCAATATGGCGGCTGTGCGAAATATTTCACTAGCATTCAATATCTCCGAAACTATTACCGATATCGCCCTGAAATTGTGTACGGTGATAAGGGCACTACTAGAAGTTCACCTATGAGACTTTCAAAAACCTGGTGACTACAAAACCAACATGGCGGCAAAGCGAATTTGAGATTTTTAAATAGACTCTTCTCGCGATTTAAATATCCAAGCGTAATAAAACTTGGTACAGCAAATATTTATACACATTGCAATGCACTGGAGTCTAATTTAGTTCAATTGTTTACATAACCTCAAAATGGCGGCTGTGCGAAATATTTCACTGACATTCTATACCTCCGAAACTATTACAGATATCACCCTGCAAATTTGTACGATGATAAAGGGTACTGATACAAGTTTACCTATGTATATTTCATAAACCTGTCAAGTACAAAACGAACATGGCGACCAAGCGAATTTGAAATATTTAAATAGACTTTTCTCGTGAGTTAACTCTCTGAGCGCAGTGAAATGTGGTACAGTAAATGATTTTGCAGATTGTAATGCACTGCCATCTAATTTAATTCAATTGTTTACATAACCTCAAGATGGCGGCTGTGCGAAATTTTAAAATTAAGTTTTTATTTCTTGTGTCGTAATCATGCGATCGAAGTAACGTTTGAATAATGAACCTAGGCAATAATTGTCCTTGAATGGTACATAACTCTATTGCCTATACATATAACAATCCTAATTGGCGAGGTTCAGAAATATTTAGACGGTTTTCAATATCTATGAATGTTTTACAGCAACCAAACTGAATATTTTTATGTTCATAGAGACTATGAACATATGTTCACCTATAGGACTTTCAGTAACCTGGTGAGCACAACTCCAACATGGCGGCGACGCGAAGTATAAATATTTAAATGGACGTTTCTCGCGAATTAACTATCCGAGTGCCGTGAAACGTTGCACGTTAAATGCTTATAAAAATGTTGATCCACTGGCATCTAATTTATTTCGATTGTTTGCATAATCACAAGATGGCTGCTGTGCGTTATTTTAAAATCTCGTTTTGACTTCTTGTGATCTAATCATGCGATTGAAGTTTGAATACCACACGTACACAATAATCTTAATGTAATAGTACAAAAATAAAAATCCAACCTGGCGACCATCTGAAATATTTAGACGGTTCGCAATATCTACGAATCTGTTACAGCAATTAAACTGAAATTTTGTATGTTGATAGAGGCAATTAACATGAGTAGGATATATTAATATAGGCTGTATAGTTCTTCACGGAAGTACTTGTTAATGATGAGTTTATGTGCCGAGTATCACATCCCCCAATGAAATCAATCGGGAGATATTGCTATTCAATGAAATGCAGGTCTACCCCCTTAACACCCCTTTAGAACCAGAATATCCAAAAATCCTCCCATAGTGGGCATTTGCGGCCCTTGAGGAAGCTGCATACCAAATTTCATTCCAATCCGTTTGGTGGTTTCTGAGATTTCGTAATGAATGAATGAGTGAGTGAGTGGTATTTGACAAATATATAGTAGAAGATAGTGTCATGTCTTTGTTATGCTAAACTCGGTTGACAGTGCTGTGTGAGTTGTTGAGTAACTAACGGGATTTCAAGTAAAGATCCTCATTTTCTATACCGGTAGTGCAGAGCGCGAATGGCATCCAGTCGGCCGTGTCTCGACTTGAGCTATGTTGCCATGGAAACTATCTGCCTTGCCATTCCTTCATGATTATATTTAGGTAGATTTCATTAGAAAGCTAACTATTGCAATGGGTCCCATGTTTCGACTTCCGGAAAATTTCGACATATCTTCGCTTTTCACATCCCCCAGACCCCAAAACCACCGTCAGTTCAAAAGTTTATACATAATTTATGTATATATATATATATATATATATATATGTATATCAGTTTCTTGTGGACACGATAACTGCCGTAATTTTGCACCAATCACTTTGAATTTTTTACCGAATATGTATACCTATAAAATCTCGGTCAAGTTCGTTACTGGGCTAAATCGGTCGAAGGGGGTGAAAATGGGGGGCTTTTTTTGAAAAAGTGAAATATTGCTATAACTCTCTTAATATGTGAAATATCGAATCCGCTCAACGTTCATACTATGTGTCGGATAAAGCCCAAAAATTTATGTTTGAAGAGTATTTTTATAGCACCAACCATTGACCAAAGGGGTGGGAAAAAGTGTTTTTTTCGGGAAACATTAATCATATCTCTCTTAATAGGCACAATATCAAACCCGTAAAAAATGGACTATATTCCCCTAATAATTACCTAAAACTTTTGTCTGAAAGAATTTTTGATATGACCCACCATTACGCCAAGGGATGAGAAAAATGATTTCGGAATTATAAGAAAATGCCAAGAGCTATCAGAGGTTGCCATGGCAAACCTACTAAATTGATGAGGGATGAGCCATCAGATGTTGCCATGACAACGCACTTGCACGAGATCAGATTCAGTATTTCCATCTGACTAAGTGGGAAGCGGCTTCGGTGACGTAACTGGTAGCATGCTGAATGTCTATGCCCAAGGTCGCGGTTTCAAAGCCGGCCGAAGTCGTTGGATTTTCTAAGAGCGCTAAAATCCCTCAGTATGCTTTCCTTTGGAGGGGAAGTTCCAACGTTCGTTGCGAGTTGCTGGTTGGGGTGGCATCTAGTAGCCAAGTTCACAGCTAGGTGCCGTTGACGGTAGTACCTGGTAGCAACATTAGGAACTACTGCTTGAAATTGACCGTCTGCAGTCCTTACCTGAATTAAGACTAATACAGCCATTACAATTCACACCGTTTATCAGACAGATTCTACACTCACCCAAAGTACACGGGGTTACATGACCGCGTTGTCGCAGCCCCTAAACTGAGGAACCAACCAAAATCTCTGCGGGAGATATAATTTTGCGTGAAGAAGTAACAGACCGTTACATAGTTACACATCAGTGTCGAAACCTTGCATAAGGACAGTGTGACCACAAGTATAAAAATGGACCCCAAATGACAAGAAGGTTACCGTTCCCATAAGACAATAAAATGTTTAAAATAAGCATAAAATGACGAAAGACAAAGTTAATTAAGCTCCAATTATAAAATACCTTCTCGCAATAAATGAGGTCTGATCCTTCTACGAAAACCTGCATATTCTGCCTATTTTCGCCTATCCCCAAGTTTGTCCGGTGAAATCTACGTCCGCCTTCCGGCGTGCCGAGAGGACTTTTTTTTTAATGATTTGAGTAGCCTGTGCTTGAGTGCTAAAGGGCCGAAATCAGAAGAATGAGAAAGACTATCGAAAATGCATGTAGCCAGCGGTTCCTTCTGGGTCCTAAACTATGTGTATGCAAAATTTGGTTGAGATTGGTGGAACGGTGTAGATTTGTATACGGAACAGACCCACCCACATACATACATACATACAGACTTTCACTTTTATATATAAGATAATGTGTTACATAAATAACATATTTTAACCGTTTGACTAATTTGTCCCTTAATACAAAATTCTCAATGCACGTAAATTGTACCTATTATTAATACTAGGCAGCTACTGAATAATGTTAGTATTCTAAGTTTAATATTGTAATTTTCAACCGGTCAACACAAAAATCATTCCAATTACAGGAATATGTAAAATATTACCTGAAATAAATTACATGTGTTTAAGATTTATATATTTTTATGGACTATTAGTTTTCTTCTCAACCCGCGAGGACTGGCGCATTGGTATTATTGACCCGACGTTTACATAACGCTCTATATTTTCGTTTTGGTCAGCCCTTATTTCCTGTCGCTTACTTTACCTTCCTTCCTAGCCTTGAATTTCAGCCTGCTAAAGAAACATGTCCATAGATTTTGGAACACGCAATTTATTTCCATATTATTTACGGTCGGGTCAGATTTACCAATGGCGCCAGTCCTCGCGCAACAATTTTCGGCTTACGTTAGTCGGAACAATCTGTAAAAAATAAGGTGAAAAATTCAACTATTTTGGTGCAGCAAAACCACATAGCTCACGTTCTTGTTGATCTACCTTTAGGCGGCTTCGGTGGCGTAGTCGGTAGCATGCTGAGCTTCTATGCCTAAGATCGCGGGTTCAAATCCGGCCGAAGTCGTCGGATTTTTTAAGAGCGTTAAAAATCCCTCAGTATGCCTTCCTTCGGAGGAGAAGTAAAGCCGGCGGTCCCATGTCATAGATTTATGGCATGTTAAAAAACCTTCCACTAATTACACCTGGGTGAAGCTAAATTGTATAGGTTAAGATGTAAACAACGCTCTTTGGTTCCTACGTTCGTTGCCAAGAGTCGACTGCGTTGGCGTCTGGTATATAAGTTCTGAACTAGTGGCGGTGGCGTTTGGCGGCAAAAGTAGGAACTATTTGAAAATTTCAAAGTCTGCAGTTCTTACTAGAATTAAAAAACAGATAACACACACTAATACAGTCATCACAATTAACACCGGTTATCAGACAGATTCTACACACACCCAAAGTACACGGGGCTACATGACCGCGTTGTCTCAGCCCGTAAACTTAAGAACCAACAACCGATCTACGTTTAGGATCTAGGGACACCTTGGTAATCAGCTCCTTCATGCAAAAAAAAATCGAGATGACTTATTTACCACCTCTATCAAAGCCAATTATAGTGTTACGAAAATTATCGTCATTGTTCTGCTTGTTAAAATTGAAAAAAAAAAAAAAAAAAAATATATATATTGGAAATAGTTCATAGGAAGACACCAGGTGTAAAATTACTTCATTAGAATCCGTACGACTACGACAAAAAGGGAGCGACACACTATGGGTCAAAATGACCTGGCGCCAGTTCTCGTGTGATATTTTTTAGCCTACTTTTCACATTTTGCAAAAATGACGAAAAAGTAGACTTATGAGATCGATCCAGGAAAATGTGTGTCTGTCTGTCTGTCCTTCTGTTCTGTCTGTGTGTGTGTCCCCCCCCCCTATCAACTCCTAAACGGCTGCAGCAATCGAAACCAAATGTAGTATGAGTAAAGATGTATACCGAAATATCTCAAGCCCATATTTGAAAATTATGTCAGTGCTACCAACTGCTGAAAAAACGCACTAGAAATTTGAGCTCCATGTTGGATATCTTGGAAGGTATGCATGGGAGCTATTCCAAAATTGGCACACATGTAGATAATACTATTTCAGTTTAATTTCCAGGAGGGCATACACGCCAGTGTTTCCAAAATAATTTTAAGGTTTCTGATAAGTCCTATTTTCTAATGCATATAACTTCGACACTAACAATTGGATTTCAACCAAATTTTGTATGTAATATGTGTACATAAACAGATATGACTGGGCGTATTCTTAAGAGCCATCATGGCTGCCGACTGATGATAATTGCTCTCTCTCTCTCTTTTTATCCAAATACCAATATATCCGAAAGTATGCAAGCCGACAGCTTTAAACTATGCACACATATAGTACCTGACATTTTAGATTAATTTGGAGTAACTTACATACGTCATTTCTACCAACAAGATTCTAAGCCTGCTGATAGGACCAATTTTTAATACATGTAACTTCTATACTATCAGTTGGATTTCATCCAAATTTCGTATGTGCTATGTATAACATAACAGATATGACCATACGTATTCTTAAGAGCAATCAGGGCTGCCAACTGTTAATAAATGCTGTCTATATGTTTTACCCTAATATTCTAGATAGGTTATATACTGTAGATTAATCATTGGCATGAATCTAAAATTTTAAGAAAAGTAGGCTCTTTAGTTCGTCACGGAACTTTTTTTTTCTCGCCAGTCCTCAAGGGTTAAATATTCCGTAACAATAAATCTTAATTCCATGTAATTTATAGCAGGATATTGGAATGAGTTTGTGTTGACCGACTAAAAGTTACGTGGTGCAATATGGCCATGGACAAGGAAATCCTCGGCTTCCGCAGTGAGTGGCACGGGGCGACAAGTTAAGAATAACACAGTTGCAAGCTGACATACGGTCTGCATGAAGACTAGTTAGCTCACAGGTAATCCCCGTTGAAGTAACACCGAACAAAAATGCAATAAACTGAAAGATCTAGCGTACTGATTTTTAAAAACTGTAAATAATATGTCTCTTTATGTGCTAATAAGTGAAAAGCAGGAGTTTATGTATTTATAGAAAAAAAAATGCTTAAAATATGTATTTACATAAAAATATTTATTTACCTAAAAATCCTTGCCCTAATAATCTGATTCAAATATATTGTATACAAGACAAAATAATTCTACAAAACACTGCTAAACCAACAATGATACCCACTGACGGTCACTGTCCTCCATCATCATCACCATCATTTTCCAGCTCCAGTTTCCCAGGTGTGGTATACAAGCGCTCATCATTACTTTCGGTCGGAGTAGAGTTGCTGTTCTTCTACATCTTCCCATTTCACATTCAGTTTGTCGACCTCGGACTTCACTGTGTCTATCCATCGATTTCCTGGCCTTCCTACTGGTCTCCTCTCTCTCACTTCTCTGTCGAAATCATTTCTGTCCATTCACATGACGTGTCCAAACCACTGTAATCTGCGTCTTCCTAGGAGTTCAGTGACAGGTATTTTGGTACCAACTAATCTTATCATTCCTGGTCCTCTGGTTCATTGTTCTGATGACTTTCACTTCTGTTGCATGGATTTCAATATTAGCCTTGTTGAGTAGGGTACATGTTTCAAGTCCTTAGGTGAGAATTGGAATGAAGTAGGTGTGAAATATGCTTAATTTTGTTCTCCAAAAACAAGGAAAAGGCGCGCCAAAACCTTAGAATGTGTGGCAACGATTACTGGCAAAATACTAAACCATTAAGCATCCGGAAAAACAACTACAGTATTTATTTACAGTACCGTTTATACACTGCAGCATCTGAAAACTGCACTTTCTCGGCACCATATAAATAGTTCATTTTTTCAAATGCTTAATACTTTCAAAGTTTTTGGCCCATTTTTTGAAGTTTGTAAAGAAATACAGGAAATAAACTCGAAGAACCACCTCAAGAACGATTATAGCGAAGAGAAGAAAGACTTGTTTCTTTCGGAGGCTATTAAGTTATTGAGGAAGATCGTGAGGTGGTCTGAAGTGCCGTCCCTCCGGGCTGTGGTCGTGAGAGTGGTAGCGCTGATTATTCACCATTTCCTTGTCTTCAGGCAGCACTCTCAACAACAATGTAACTAGGATTGGGCGAGAAGAAAGTGCATCCTTCCTGACTTAAAACGGTGCTGGATTACAGCACCAACCCCCTTTCCCATTTTAAGCTACTGGAATTGTTGGTTTGTTGGTTCCTAAGTTTAGGGACTGCGACAACGTGGTCATGTAGCCCCGTGTACTTTGGATGTGTGTAGAATCTGTCTGATAACCGGTGTTAATTGTGTTGACTGTATTAGTGTGTGTTATCTGTTTTTAAATTCAAGTAAGGACCGCAGACTTTTGAATTTTTCAAATAGTTCCTACTTTTGCCGCCAAACGCCACCGTCAACGACTACTAGTTCAGAACTTAGCTACCAGACGCCACGGCTCTTGGCAACGAACGTAGGAACCTAAAAGTGTTGTTTACATTATTAACCTATACAATTCATATTCACACAGGTGTAATTAGTGGAAGGTTCTTTAACATGCCATAAATCTTTGACATGGGACCACCGGCTTTACCTCCCCTCCGAAGGAAGGCTTACTGAGGAATTTTAACACTCTTAAAAAATACGATAACTTCGGCCGGGTTTGAACCCGCGATCTTGGGCATAGAAGCTCAGCATGCTACCGACTACGCCACCGAAGCCGCCCTACTGGAATTGTTCTTAAATTGGCGCATGTTATGGAAAGGAAATACTTGAGTCAATTAAAGCCTTGACTGAGCTGCATCGAAAAATAGAATTCAATCCTAGCATTTTCTTTGCGATAACTCTCTGAATTGTGAAGACAAGAGATTAAAACTACTTAGCTCTTATGGTGCCAGGGACCGATATATCAGCCACGTTATTTAGACAATTTTTGTTGTTTATCACAGCCGCGTAGAGCTCTCTGTGATGTAACCAAGACAACGCGGGAAGCTCTCATTTTCTCTGAAAATATCGATGTTCTGTGAATAATTGTGTTATCGTTTAAAGTCGTGGTATATTGGCTATCACGTCCAGTGAATTAAAACTCAGCAATTTTTCTAGGTTTATGTCCGGTCATGGACACCAAGAAAAGAAGAAGATTGCAGTTTTTACGTGACCGTGAATCTTTTGATTATGAGCCCCGGGACCTCCTATTTATGTGGAATCCGAACCACAAGACATGGCATTTCACTTCGAAAATCTCACATGCAATGACCAGTAATCGAACCCAGTCCACCTTGGTAAGTGGCCAACAGCTTTACCGCTGCGCCACCACGCGCCCATGGACACCAAGAGCCCGCTGATGAGCCAGCTTGGTGTTCCTAGGTGAAACTCCACACAAGACACGGCATAAGTCGGGGGCGTGGTGGCTCAGTGGTCTAGCTGTATGCCTCTCACCAAGGCGGTCCGGGTTCGATTCCCGGTCAATGCATGTGAGATTTTCGAAGTGAAATGCCATGTCCTGTGGTTCGGATTCCACGTAAAAAGGAGGTCCCGTGGCTCATGATCTCAAGATTAACGGTCACGTTAAACTACAAGCTTCCTTTTTACGGCATAAGTCTAGAGAAATTCATGAGTTTCAAAGTCGTTTTTATTTACGTTCTTGCTCTCAGCTAATTAAGGTTGGTCTTCTTTTTACGAAGAGGAGATTATATAAGGTTTTGAAAAGGATACTATGTAGGTTGCGTAGGCAGTTAAAATTAAACTATGTGAAGATTTACAATTTAAAGTGTTTTTAGTTAAACAAAATGGATCATAGTATTTAGAAAGTAGCAAGGCTGCAACTTATCACCCATACTTTTCAATCTTTACATTGAACAAGCAATGAAGGAAATTGGAGAAAAATGTAAAGTGGGAGTGAAGATTCAAGGAGAAATAATTTCAACTCTGAGATTTGCTGATGACATCGTCATCTTGGCCGACAAGCCTGAGGATTTGAATGCGTTTTTGAATGGTATGGACTCCGTCTTACGGAATGAATACATGATGAAATGTAATAAATGTAAAACAAAAACAAGATGTTCAGTAAAGAACATATAGCCTACTTTCTCCTAAATGCATGGGTATTGTTATAACTCTTTGTCCTTTTCAAGGAGTATAATAAATGTTGGTTATAGTAGCTTGTTGAAATACAACGTGCTATAGGGATATTAAACATGAATATGAGGTGCCCTTTGCTAGTGCTACCTCTGTACCAAATTTCGTTTCACCGTGTTTGAATTGATAGGGGGAATCGATTTGCACACATACTTGGCCACCATCTGCAAACTATTGGGCTGATGTTCTTGCAGTTTGGTCTGAATATGTTTCCCACATAAAGATATGGTGTTGCAAAATTCGGTAGAGACTAGATTATTAGGTTGGTCGTAATTACATTTTAGCTTTTAACATTTGGGTGGCCGCGATTACGTTTCCGTCAAGATAGCGGTGATATAAAACATGACACTGAGGTGCCCTTTGCTAGTGCTACCTCTGTACCAAATTTCGTTCCATTCGGTTTCACCGTGTTCGAATTGATAAGGGGAATCGATTTTCACACAAAGATGGCCGCCATCCGCAAAATATTAGGCTGATGACCTATTAGTTTGGTCAAAGGATGCTCCTTCCATAAAGGTATGTTGTTGCTAAATTTGCTAGAGATCGATGATTAGGCTAATCGTAATTTGATTTAAGCTTTGAACATTTGTGTGGCCGCCATTACGTTTCTGTCAATATGGCGGCGATATAAATCATGACACTGAGATGCCCTTTGCTAGTGCTATCTCTGTACCAAATTTCGTTCCATTCGGTTTCACTGTGTTTGAATTAATAGGGAGAATCGATTTTGACACAAAGATGGCCGACATCCGCAAACTATTAGGCGAATGACCTATTAGATTGGTCAAAGGATGCTCCCTCCATAAAGGTATGTAGTTGCAAAATTTGGTAGAGATCGGATGATTAGGTTAATCGTAATTTGATTTAAGCTTTGAACATTCGTGTGGCCGCCATTACGTTTCAGTCAAGATGGTGGCGATATAAAACATGACACTGAGGTGCCCTTTGTTAGTGCTACCTCTGTACCAAATTTCGTTCCATTCGGTTCCACCGTGTTCGAATTAATAGGGGGAATCAATTTTGACATAAAGATGGCCGCCACCCGCAAACTATTAGGCGAATGACCTATTAGATTGGTCAAAGGATGCTCCCTCCATAAAGGTATGTAGTTGCAAAATTTGGTAGAGATCGGATGATTAGGTTAATCGTAATTTGATTTAAGCTTTGAACATTCGTGTGGCCGCCATTACGTTTCTGTCAAGATGGCGGCGATATAAAACATGACACTGAGGTGCCCTTTGCTAGTGCTACCGCTGTACCAAATTTCGTTCCATTTGGTTTCACCGTGTTTGAATTAATAGGGGGAATTGTTTTTCACACAAAGATGGCCGCCATCCGCAAACTATTAGGCTAATGACCTAGTTATTTGGTCAAAGGATGCTTCCTCTAAAAAGGTATGTTGTTGCAAAATTTGGCAGTGATCGGATGATTAGGTTAATCGTAATTTGATTTAAGCTTTGAACATTTGTGTGGCCGCCATTACGTTTCCGTCAAGATGGCGGCGATATAAAACATGACACTGAGGTGTCCTTTGCTAGTGCTACCTTTGTACCAAATTTCGTTCAATTCGCATTCACCGTGTTCGAATTGATAGGGGGGGACAGACATTCAGAGTACACACACTCACACACACACAGACACACAGACAGACACACACACACACAGACTCACACACACACACATACACACACACAGACAGACACACTTTTTTCGCCCTGTGTTGATCTCATAAGTCTACTTTCATTTTTTGCAAAAATCGAAAGTAGGCTAATACTGGAATGCAGCCGAAATAAATCAGAAACCTTATGGACATCAAATTGGCAGGTGAAAATCTGAAGGAAGTAGGAGACTTCTGTTACTTAGGAAGCAAAATAACCAGTGATGGACGAAGCAAAGAGGATATAAAAAGTAGGTTGGCTCAGGCAAGGAAAGCATTTCTACACAAAAGGAATCTGATGGCATCGAATATAGATTTAGGTATTAGGAAGTAATTTTTGAAAACCCTTGTCTGGAGCGTGGCGCTCTATGGAAGTGAAACTTGGACTATTGGTGCAGCAGAAAACAGGAGAATTGAAGCATTTGAAATGTGGTGCTACGGGAGAATGATGAAGATCAGATGGGTAGATAGGGTGACAAACGAAGAGGTATTAAGACGAGTGGGAGAGGAGAGATGTTTCTGGCGACTGCTAATGAAGAGAAGAGATAGGTTGGTAGGACACATACTAAGACACCCAGGAATAGCAAGCTTAGTTATGGAAGGAAGGGTTGAGGACAAGAACTGTAGGGGTAGACCAAGGTTAGAATATGTTAAACAGATTGCCTCGGATGTAGGGTGTGGTAGCTATGTAGAGATGAAACGATTAGCTCAGGACAGAGAGGCATGGAGGGCTGCATCAAACCAGTCAAAATACTGAGGACTCAAACAACAACAGAAAGTAGTAGGCTACGTTTAAAATATATTTATCTGCTGCGGAGAAAAGTATCTACATTCTTGGATATAATTTTTATACAATATTTGTAACTAGCAACCCGTCCCGCCTTCGCCCGGTATATTTAAAGGTTTACCCTGCGTAAGCTTTAAAGGTGTACGGACGGCAGGGTTTTCTTCCATTCGATTCACTGAAATCGTTACTGCCTAGTTTCCTTTGGTCATAAGTAGGGCTCGGATGTTGATGACGTAAAAAATATTAAACAAGTAGTTCCGTGAAGAACTATACAGCCTATTTTCATATATCCTGCTCATGTTAATTGCCTCTATCAACATACAAAATTTCAGTTTGATTGTCGTGATAGATTCGTAGATATTGAGAACCGTCTAAATATTTCAGATGGTCGCCAGGTTGGATTTTTATTTTTGTACTATTACATTAAGATTATTGTGTACGTGTGGTATTCAAACTTCAATCGCATGATTAGAACACAAGAAGTAAAAACGAGATTTCAAAATTACGCACAACAGCCATCTTGTGATTATGCAAACAATTGAAATAAATTAGATGCCAGTGGATCAACATTTGTATAAGCATTTAACGTGCAACGTTTCACGGCACTCGGATAGTTAATTCGCGAGAAACGTACATTTAAATATTTATACTTCGCGTCGCCGCCATGTTGGATTTGTGCTCACCAGGTTACTGAAGTCCTATAGGTGAGCATATGTTCATAGCTTCTATGAACATAAAAAATTCAGTTCGGTTGCTGTAAAAGATTCATAGATATTGACAACCGTCTAAATATTTCGGAAGCTCGCCATTTAAGATTGTTATATGTATAGGCCATAGAGTTGTGTACCATTCAAGGACAATTTTTGCCTAGGTTCAGTATTTAAACTTTCACTTCGATCGCATGATTACGACACAAGAAATAAAAACTTAATTTTAAAATTTCGCACAGCCGCCATCTCGAGGTATGTAAACAATTGAATTAAATTAGATGGCAATGCTTACAATCTGCAAAATCATTTACTGTACCACATTTCACTGCGCTAAGAGAGTCAAATCACGAGAAAAGTCTATTAAAATATTTCAAATTCGCTTGATCGCCATGTTCGTTTTGTACTTTACAGGTTTATGAAATATACATAGGTAAACTTGTATCAGTACCCTTCATCACCGTACAAAATTGCAGGGTGATATCTGTAATAGTTTCGGAGATATAGAATGTCAGTGAAATATTTCCCACAGCCGCCATTTTGAGGTTATGTAAACAATTAAACTAAATTAGACTCCAGTGCATTACAATGTGTATGAACATTTGCTGTACCAAGTTTCATTACGTTTGGGTAGTTAAATCGCGAGAAAAGTATATTTAAAAGTCTCAACTTCGCTTGGCCGCAATGTTGGCCTTGTAGTCACCATGTTTTTGAAAATCTCATATGTGAACTTCTAGTAGTGCCCTTTATCACCGTACACAATTTCAGGACGATATCGGTAATAGTTTCGGAGATATTGAATGCTAGTGAAATATTTCGCACAGCCGCCATGTTGGTTTGGTGAGACGTAACAAAATTTGAAGGGCACGGTCGAGGTCGCCGGGAATAGTGCTATGAACTTACCGAGTTTCATTGAAATCGCTCCAGCCGTTTAGATTTTATTAGGGGGGCACACACACACCTCACACACACACACACACACACACACACGCACACACACACGGACAAAAGGTGATCTCAGAAGTCTATTTTTTTTTTCAAAATTGAAAATAGGCTAAAAATGCACTTAAAAGTTTCAAAAAAGACTGTAATAAATGTCCTAAAAATCGAAACATGCACTATAAAATGGATAAAATGATTTTATAATAATAAACTCACCAATATTTCAATGATTCGAAAAATGCACTATAAAATGGATAAAGTGGCAATGAACGATATCTCTCGCCGTGAACTATGCGGAATTGAGACAAGAATATAGGCTACACCCCTTCCCCTTTCAACCCCGCCACAGCTGACCTTCGTCAACAGAGCAGATAACATTCCATTCCGCTAATAACTGGTTTGCGACGAAAACAGCACCGTTCTTCTGCACCCAAGATATATATTTTTCTACTAATAGCAATACTGAAATATTTTATTTCAATATTTTAAGTTATCTTGTATCAGCTGCTAGCTTCGACTTAACTCTGAGAGACGTAACTCCCTCATATAAAGCTGTGACATGACTAAATTGGAAGAAAATGATCCTAAAAGGCCGATTTCTCTAAAATATGACCGAAAATTCTAGCAAACTTAAAAAAATGCTCTTAAAATGGAAAAATAGCAAAATATGCAAAAAGATGCAAAATAAAAATGACATACTTGAAGACGGGGTGGCCCGTCCGGAGTTTCTATGTACTTCAGCATTGTTTTAGACAGCTCAGTAAAAATATGACATGTCATCAACATCCGGGCCCTACTCATAAATGAATGTTCTTTACATAAATCTTCCTCGAGAAATTCTTTACAGAATGGTGAAAGCCGCATCAAAATGCATACAGTGGTTCTCTGTCTCCCGTCGATCCCCTGTCGTCCTCTAATTCATGATACCTATTATTAGTTTTCCTGCTTGAGCTGTTTACCACATCAACGATTTTCTTTGTATTATTATTATTATTATTATTATTATTAAAACAAAATAAAATAAAAATCTATAATTATAATTAAAATATATAAATATTAAAAATATTGAAAAGAAATGCACTCTTGTATATATGTTGTAAAGGTAATAAATATGAGTCACTGATAATCTGTACTGGATTTGCCGTCAGATTCGTGAGACATATCACATTAATGCAATATCAATAGTGTTTAATAAATAGATTACATTAAATTATTATTTCTTATTATTGTATTGTTGTTCTTTCATTTGAAGGGCTTGTTGATCGTGATCATTTAGCCCCGTGTACTTGGGTGTGTATAGAATTTGTCTGATAATCTGTGTCACTGTGATGACGGTAAGAGTGTGTGTATATTTCTAATTGATGTATTATTTGGATAGGAAGCATTCGTGGCCTTGACTTAGGAACCATACCGGCATTTGTCTGGAGTAAAAGTGGGAAACCACGGAGAACCAATTCCAGGATGGCTGAGGTAGAAATCGAACCCAACTCTTCTCAGTTTTGTCTCACGAGGTTGAGTATACCCCGTTTCAGGACTTTCTAGATGTTGGTAAACATTCAGGGTAATTAGGGCACACAGCAATTGTTGTTGACAAACAAATAACGGTGTTGGTAATATCTCGGTCCTACGTAGCTTAACAAAAACTATTTCAATAAATATTTAGACATTTCCTGGTTTCAACACCGAACACTCGGGACATGCAATATTTGGTGTTGTGAGTATGAACTTTTTCCACTTGTTTCACACTTGTACACACCTCGTCGCGTGCAGTCGAGGATTCAAGAAAAAACAAATATCGTGTGGATTAGTAAGCAGTGTCGACCCAACCACTCCTTTATCTCGTTCCGAGAAATGTGGACATTATTAGACCTGTGTACAAATATCTCCGTTACACTTCATTTTAATGACGTGTACATGCAGCCACTTTCTACTGAGTTTTTACCTCAATATCTCCCACTAAAAAAGAAAAGCATGATTCATAAAAAGAATATATTTTTACATTATCATGTTGGAAGATAATGTAGTTTTCAGTGTTGTCTTAGAAAACCTTACTTAAAGCTACGGTCTCTTACTACCCAATCCCCACCCCTTATTACAAATACGAGGTACGTTCAGAAAGTAAGCTCCGTTTGGTAATAAAATTAAATTGTGTACAGATACAGAAAAAATATTTATTGCACAACATTCTACACCTCTTAAACTACTTTTCCACATAACTGCCGAAATTTTGCAGGCATTTGTCATAGCGTGGCACAAGTTTTTGGATATCTTCTTCATAAAAGTTTGCCGCCGACCGTAAACGAGAGTGAAGACTCCCCTGTAAGATATGCTACCGTTTTGCCACCACTGTTAGGCAAATTGCGTGCTTACCAGGAGAACTGCGTATGTTTAGGAGTTCTCCTGACCTCATACTTTAACTATGAAGGTAGTAAAATGAAAATAACTGTGTGAATATAACAAAAACAAAAATGTTAGCAATATTTCAATGTTATTGTAGATATTCTTTCTTTGGTAATCATAATCACCATTTTCACTTCTCACATTCACTACAAAACAACAAGCTATGATGTTTACGCAAAAAACTCTTGCATTCTGAGCACACCACATTGGTCTTGGAGTCCTTGGATCGTGGCCAGATGGAGCACTCAACGCCCTGGAGACACTGTTTTGGGTATAAATAACTGTCACTGCTAAGAAGTATACTGTACACATTGACTGAAAGACAGTCAAACTCAAGTAAAAGTCACAGGAGGTGACCGCTTTTCATGCGTACCAACATAACGTAATCGGGGAATGAAAATTCTCTGGGGCACTGAGTGCCCCACTGTACTGTTCCAGGGTTAATTGAATTAACAACAATCGCATAGGTGTACCACAACAGGCCTTTGATACATCCTGGCTGGTTGCATTTTTCAGCTTTATTATTAGGAATGGTTTAGTGTAACTCTTCATATTTATGTAAAATAAATATTATTGCCGAACTCCTTGGTCCACTATAGACTATTGTATAAAATGAAAAAAAAAAGTTTAAAAAATGTAAAAATATATATAAAATAAAAAATTATATATAAAAAATAAAAATAAAGGGAAATAAAACAAGAAGTTCCGTGAAGAACTATACAGCCTATTTTCATATATCCTATTATGTTAACTGCCACTATCAACATACAACATTTCAGTTTGATTGCTGTAATAGATACGTAGATATTGAGAACCGTCTAAATATTTCGGGTGGTCGCTATGTTGGATTTTATATATGTAGGTCCTAGAGTTAAGTTCTGTTACATGAAGATCATTGTGTACGTGTAGCATTCAAACTTCAATCGCATGATTAGGACACAAGAAGTATCAAAGAGATTTTAAAATTTCGCTCAGCTGCCATCTTGTGGTTATGGACACAATTGAAATATATTAGATGCCAGTGGATTAACATCCGTATAAGGATTTACTGTACCAAGTTTCACTGCACTCGGATGGTTAAATTGCGAGAAACGTCCATGTGAATATTTATCCTTCGCGTGGCCGCCATGTTGGATTTGTGATCACCAGGTTATTTAAGTCCTATAGGTGAACTTAAGTTCATTGCCCCAATGAACATAGAAAAAATCAGGTTGATTGCTAAAATAGATTCGTAGGTATTCAGAGCCGTCTAAATATTTCAGATGGTCGCCATGTTGGAGTGTTAAATGTATAGGCCATAGAGTCATGTACCATTAAAAGAAAAGTATTGCGTAGGTTCATTATTCAAACTTTCACTTCGATCGCATGATTACGACACAAGAAATAAGAACTTAATTTTAAAATTCGCACAGCCGCCATATTGAGGTTTTGTAAACAATTGAACTAAATTAGATACCAGTGCTTTACAATGTCTATAAACATTTCCTGTACCAGATTTCATAGCGTTTGGAACATTAAATCGCGAGAAAGTTCTATTTAAAATTTTCATATTCGCTTGGCCGCCATGTTCGTTTTGTAGTTAACCGGTTTTTGAAAGTCTTATAGATGAACTTCCAGTAGTGCCCTTTATCTCCGTACAACATTTCAGGGTGATACCGCTAATAGTTTCAGAGATATAGAATGCCGATGAAATATTTCGCACATCCGCCATATTGTGGTTATGTAAACATTTGAACGAAGTTAGATGTCGGTGCAATAGAGTGTGTATAATCATATACTATACCTAGTTTCATTGCGTTTGGTCGGATAAATCGCGAGAAACGTCTATTTAAAAGTCGCAAATTCGCGTAGCCGCCATGTTGGTTTTGTAGTTACCAGTTTTTCAAAGGTCACATAGGTGAACTTCTAGTAGTTCCCTTTATCACCGTAATAAATTCCAGGGTGATATCGGGAATAGTTTCGGAGATATTGAATGCTGGTGAAATATTTCGCACGGCCGCCATGTTGGATTGGTGAGACGTAACAAAATTTGAAGGGCACGGTCGGGGTCGCCCGGAATAGTGCTATGTACTTACCGAGTTTCATTGAAATTGCTTCAGCCGTTGAGAATTTATTAGGGGGGGGGGGACACGCACACACCTCACACACACACACACACACACACACACACACGGACAAAAGGTGATCTCATAAGCCTGTTTTTTCAAAATTGAAAATAGGCTAAAAAATAAATTAAAAAAAATAAAAAATAAAATATATTTTCTAATTTAAAAAAATATATTTTCCCCATTTGAAAAGCTCTATGACTGGTTGCCTGGCTCAGTGATAACTCTCTCGCTTTCTGGACCAAAAGTTGCAGGTTCGTATCCTGGTGCAATCAGCTGGCATTGAGGGTGCGCAAATGCGAGGGAGTCGTGTCAGTAGATTAGTCTACTGGTACGTTACAGATCCCCTTCGGGGCAAAATTCTGGCACCCCGGCGTCTCTCAAAGACAGAGTAGTTAAAAGGGACGTAAAACCAATAATATTATTATGAAAAGCGCTATAGGTACAGTGCAGTACATTTCACCCCTATGATTGATGCTTTCTGTGCCCATTAAATTTTAGATAATAATGGAAATGGATTGTGTTATGTCTGAGCTAATGTGTAGATCGTCGTGGAAAACCTAGTTATAATATGGTTGATTGATAATCCATTTCAAGAAAATTAAATCCCAGGAATCTCTGATGTAATAGGAATCAACACATGACTTTTCCTTCAGGCAGCCTACAGATTTTCATGGCCGGCTTGCCTAACTTCTTGAGTTACATACTGTACGTTTAAAAGAGAAAACAAATGACGTAGTTACCGTAATGTTCGGTAAACTGAAACCCTATCTCACTTAACGACCACAAGATGGCGCAACAGTCTAGAGATTGTTATCGCTGCGATTAAATTGGTGTTATTAAATAAAAACCGGTCCACTTGGAGGAATAGAAATTGTAAATTTAAATACGGTGACTCGAAGCTGCAACACAATTTCTTCATCCATTTCGCTGTATTTGTGTTTCTGTTAGAAGCAGCTTGTGACATGTCGGACGTTATGTCCCGCTGCGACACGCATTACACATGCTCACTGCACAATAAACAACACCGCTCCTAGTTCTTTAGTCAACAGGCTTGAAGCCGTGGGTTGCAGCCTAATAGCTTTCAGCTCCTTGCAGTTCACTCCCCTTACGAGCTCGTGTTCCACAAGATAAAGGGGCCATACACACACCCTAATACAATGGAACATGTTATCATACAGATTTCTGACAGAACCAAGTAAACGGGGCTTCATGACCACGATGTCACGAGACCCATTATAAATGTATCAACATCAACAGAGGAGATTTTTATCTTCACATAAAGACTAGGCACACATTCGCTTGAGCACTTTATTGGTGTCTGTTTACCTGTCTTCGTAGATAACGCGTGCATTCATTCAATATAAATTCTAGAGTCTACAAGAAATGTGTATATGTGAAATGAAAGGAACCATGCATATCTCTCGAACAATAGCCCAGAGATACGAAATGGTAAAAAGAAGCCGTAAGAGTGAGGTTGGAAGTGATTGGTTTTGTCTGGCTTCACTGCCACATTCTCTTCCACAGTTACAATGGCTGCGCCTTGAACAAGTTTGGTGTCACAGGGAGGCCTATTGTCGTCGGAAATGAGAATAATGATGCTCTTCAAAGATTTATTAAGTGCTCACTCCCTGCACATCTCAGTCTGGAGACATACAAGACACGGCGCATGACGTCTCAGATACTTCAGTACTCTGGCTGGGAGATTCCAAGAATTCATCTCAAACAGTATATTGGAGGTATTTTCTTCCTTGTTGATGCACTGATGTACTGATTGTCGACGTTTCCACTCCGGGTGCTGTTGAATTAGACCCATGGTCAGTGATGCCCATACATAGGACGATTGAGTTAGGTTAGGTGAGGTTAGGCGAGGTTAGGTTAGGTTAGATGAGGTTAGGTTAGGGGAGGTTAGGTGAAGTTATGTTAGGTGAGGTTAGATGAGGTTAGATTAGGGGAGGTTAGGTGAAGTTAGGTTAGTGATGGTTACGTTAGGTAAGGTGAGGTTTGGTGAGGTTATATGAAGCTAGGTTAACTTAGGTTAGACGAGATTAGATTAGGTTATGTTGTGTGAGGTTAGTTGAGGTTATGTAAAGTTAGGTTAGGTTAGGTGAAGTTAAGTTAGGTGAGTTTAGGTGTGATTAGGTGAAGTTAATTTAGGTTAGGTGAGGTTAGGTGAAGTTGGGTTAGGTTAGGTTAGGTTATGTGAAGTTAGGTCAGGTTAGGTGAGGTTACGTTAGGTGAGGATAGATGAAGTTAGGTGAGGTGAGGTTAGGTTACATGTGGGTAGATGAAGTTAGGTGAGGTTATATGATGTTAGGTAACGTTAGGTTAGGTTAGGTTAGGTGAGGATAGATGAAGTTAGGTGAGGATAGATGAAGTTAGGTTAGGTGAGGTTAGAAAAGGTTAGGTAAGGTTAGGTGAGGTTAGGTAAGGTGAGGTTAGATGAAGTTAGGTGAGGTTATATGAAGTTAGGTAAGGTAAGGTGAGGTTAGGTTAGGTGAGGATAGATGAAGTTCGGTGAGGTTATATGAAGTTAGGTAAGGTAAGGTGAGGTTAGAAAAGGTTAGGTAAGGTAAGGTGAGGTTAGGTAAGGATATTAAACCTTATTATATATCTAATATATAAAAGTGAAAGTCTGTATGTATGTATGTATGTATGTTGGTTCCGTATACAAATCTACACCGTTCCACCAATCTCAACCATATTTTGCATACACATAGTTTAGGACCCAGAAGGAACCGCTGGCTACATGTATTTTCGATAGTCTTTCTCATTCTTCTTATTTTGGCCCTTTTTCACTCAAAAACAGGCTAATCAAATCATAAAATATACTCATGAAGGAATGGCAAGGCAGATAGTTTCCATGGCAACATAGCTCAAGTCGAGACACGGCCGACTGGATGCCATTTGCGCTCTGCACTACCGGTATAGAAAATGAGGATCTTTACTTGAAATCCCGTTAGTTACTCAGCTGCTCACACAGCACTGTCAACCGAGTTTAGCACAACAAAGACTTGACACTATCTTCTTTCTACTATATATTTTTCAAATACCACTCACTCACTCACTCACTCATTCATTTATTCATCACGAAATCTCAGAAACCACCGAACGGATTGGAATGAAATCTGGTATGCAGCTTCCTCAAGGGCCGCAAATGCCCACTAAGAGAGAAATTTTGGCTATTCAGGTTCTAAAGGGGTGTTAATGGGGTAGACCTGCATTTAATTGAATAGCAATATCTCCCGATTGGTTTCATGGGGGGATGTGATACTCGGCATATAAACTCATCATTAAAAGTAAGAAGACATGTGTCTGAGGGTTTTTCGATGTGGTGTATATTATGAGGTGAAAGGGGTGAAAAGTGGGGATTAAAAGATTCTTAACGGAGCGTGTGTCTCTTAAACGACATAGGCGAGGAGTTTGAAACACAGCGAAAAAAAATCAACATGAAAAAGAAGTAAATATGTGTTTGACAGTTTTTCATAAATCCAATTAAAGTGGCCCATGGGGAGAGATGAAATTCTGGGGGGGGGGGGGAACAGGAAAAAAAGTGTCCTAACTGATTGACTGACTGGCTCACTCATCAAACTCAGGGGGGAAAAACTGCTTTAAAGTAAGTAAATAGCTGTTCGACAGTTTTTTTTTTCATAAATCAAATTTAAGGGGTTCATGGGGAGGGGTGAAATTCTGAAAAAAGAAAATTGAAAGAAAATGTCCAGACTCACTCACTTACTCACTCATCATCGCCTAGCCAAAATTATTGAAGTTAGAAACATGACAGTTTGGGGATATGTTCATTGTATGTCAAAACCGTCTACTAAGGGAGGATTTTCGGATATTCAGGTTCTAAAGGGGTCTTAAGGGGGTTAAACCTGCATTTTATTGAATAACTATATCTCCCGATTGGTTTCATTGGGGGATGTGATACACGGCATATAAACTTATCATTAAAAAGTAACAAGACACGTGTCTGAGGGTTTTTCGATGTGTTTATGAGGTTAAAGGGGTGAAAAGTGGGGATTGAAAGATTCCTAACGGAGCGTGTATCTCTTAAACGACATAGGCGAGGAGTTTGAAACTCAGCAAAAAAAAACAGCATAAAAATAAGTAAATATGTGTTTGACCGCTTTTCCATTAATCCAATTTAAGGGGCCCATGGGGAGGGGTGAAATTCGGGGGGAGGGACAGGAAAGAAAGTGTCCTAACTGATTGACTGACTCACTCACTCATCAAACTCACAGGAAAAAACTGCTTTAAAGTAAGTAAATAGATTTTCGACAGTTTGTTTTTCAATCAAATTGAAGGGGTTCATCGGGAGGGGTGAAATTCTGAAGAGAAAAAAATTGAAAGGAAATGTCCTGACTCATTCACTCACTCATCATCGCCCAGCCAAAAATATTGAAGTTGGAAACATGACATTTCGGGGATATGTTCGTTGTATGTCAAAACCGTACACTAAGGGAGGTTTTTTGGATATTCGGGTTCTAAAGGGGTCTTAAGGGGGTTAAACCTGCATTTCATTGAATATCAATATCTCACGAGTGGTTTCATTTGTGGATGTGATACTCGGCATATAAACTAATCATTAAAAATACATGTGTTTAAGCGTTTTTCGATGTGGTGTATTATTATGAGGTGAAAGGGCTGAAAAGTGGGGGTTGAAGGACTCCTAATGGAGCGTGTAGGCCTATCTCTTAAACGACAGAGGCGAGAAATTTGAAACTCAGCGAAAAAAAATCAGCTTAAAAAGTAAGTAAATCGGTTTTCGACTGTTTTTTCATAAATTAATTTAAGGGGCCAATGGGGAGGGGTGAAATTCTGGGGAAAAAAAGGAGAGAAAGTGTCCTAACCGACTGACTCAGGGTAAAAAGACAGCTCAAGAAATAAGTTAATAGGTGTTCAAGCGTTTTTTATTCAATCCAATTTAATGGGCCCATGGGGAGGGGTGAAATTCTGGTAAAATAAATGAAAGAAAATGTCCTGTCTGACTCACTCACTCATCACGCCCAGCGAAAACTATTAAAGTTGGAAACATGAAATTTTGGGAAGATGTTCGCTGTATGTCGAAAACGTTAACTAAGGAATGATTTTTGTTTATTCGGGTTTTAGAGACGTGTCAAGGGGGTAAACGTACATTTCATTGAATAACGATATCTCATGAGTTGTTTGTTTGGGGATGTGATATTCGGTATATAAACTAATCATTAAAAATAATCAGACATATGTCTAAGGGTTTATCGATGTGGTGTATATTATGAGGTGAATGGGGTGAAAATTGGGGGTTGAGGGATTCTTGACGGAGCGTGTATCTCTGAAACGACATAGGCGTGAAGTTTGAAATTCGGTGGAAAAAAACAGCTTAAAATACAGGTAAATAGGTGTTCGAACGTTTTTTCATGAATCCAATTTAAGGGGCCCTTGGAGAGGGGTGAAATTCTGGGAAAAAAAAAACAGGAAAGAAAGTGTCCTAACTGATTGACTCACTTACTCACTCATCAAACTCAGGGGGAAAACAGCTTTAAATAAGTAAATAGGTGTTTGACCGTTTGTTTCATAAATCCAATTTAAGGGGTTCATAGGGAGGGGTGAAATTATCAAAAATAAATGAAAGAAAATGTCCTGACTGACTCACTCACTCTTCATCGCCGAGCCAAAATTATTGAAGTTAGAAACATGAAATTTTGGGGATATGTTCGTTGTATGTCGAAAACGTCCACAAAGGAAAGAGATTTGGATATTCAGGTTCTAAAGAGGTGTTAAGGGGATAAACGTGCTTTCCATTGAATAACAATATCTCACGAGTGGTTTCATTTGGGGATGTGATACTTGGCACATATACTAATCATTAAAAATAAGCTGACACATGTCTAATGGTTTTTCGATTTAGTGTATATTATGAGGTGAAAGGGATGAAAAGTGGGGGTTGAAAGATTCCTAACTGAGCGTGTATCTCTTAAACGACATAGGGAGGAGTCTGAAACTCGGTGGAAATCTATCAGCTTAAAAATAAATAAACAAATGAATAAATAAATAAAATAAATAGGTGTTCGACCGTGTTTTCATAAATGCAATTTAAGGGGCATATGGGGAGGGGTGATTTTCTGGAAGAAAAACGTCCACTAAGGAAGGATTTTTGGATGTTTGCTCTCATCGACCAACCAAAACTATTAAAGTTAGAAGAATGATATTTTGGGGATATGTTGGTTTGTTGTGTGTCGAAAACGTCTACTACGGAGGGATTTTTGGGTATTCAGGTTCTAAAGTGGTGTTAACGGGGTTAAACCTGCATTTCATTGAAAAACAATATGATACGACTATGACGCGAGCGATGCGAGGCTAAAATTGAGATGGTGTGTGTCTTCGTATTACTCAATCTCGCAAGTACCACTGGTCCGATTTACGTGAATTTTACATGGAAGTAGCTGATTTACCTGGTTAACATATAGGTTACTTTTGATTTCAATACTTTGCACTATTTAAAATTGCGACCATTTTAGTGACGTCACTACACCCTTTGGTTTCAAACTTTCATATTTCCATTTCAAATAAAAAGAGAACGCTAAGAAATAGCAAACTTTTGATGGCATATGCGAGGTTTAAAATTACATTTTCTATCCGAAAGGTATCTGCAACTGTTAGCGAGTAAAACCTAAATTTGTGCTATAAAACACGGTCAACGCCGAGCGGTGTAGTTGGACAAAATGTTCCATCCTTAATCTCCCTCTGCGCAGCACCTCGCCTATCCCCTGTTTTAACTGTCACCTTCACATTTTAATTTATTTATGACGCGTAGCGAAGCACGGGTACTTCAGCTAGTGTTTTATAAATACAAAATTTAGGCGTTATTATAGCAATGATTAATGGGGATGTATCAAATAAAAACAAGCGGCCGAACAAATGAACAAACCAACTCCATTGAGCAGCTGCCCAACTAGACATCGACCCTTCGGGAATCTAAGGTAGTCCGCAGAGGATTGTTTTGACCGTGGACTCAACACAATATTGTTTCCTCGACTCCATATAGGGAGATGGAAAATATGGCTTGTCATTCATTGCTTTTGAAAGTGATCGGTTTGCTTAACGGGAGTAAATAGTGACATTGTCTTCCTTTCCATCGTAATTCTGTGCTGCAGTCTTTGTGTCTCCCTTAAGAGGTAAAGTCAGGTGGGTATGTGTGAGAATGGGTGCCAAGAGGACTATCGCTAGTGTCCACCAATGAACAACATGTGAAGTAGTTGATGATTTGAATACATAATCTTATTTTCTGAATATCATGATGGGATCATCCTTGTCCTCGGCATGATTTTTTGATGTTTCTGCCATTGGATGTGTTGTATACCGGAAACGTATCTTTGGATTTACATATTCATAGCGCCTCATCTCATCTTCAAGTCACGACACGAGAGAAAGTGTTGCTCTGGTCTATACTTCAACACGATGTGACACACGTTCAACGCCAGCACAGTCTGTCTCAAGTGTAAATACCACCTACTCGTAAATAGTGTTAGTGAAAGTGTCCTGTTTCACAATATAACAATACTCTGGAGCAGTGCTTTATTGAAAACAAAAAAAAAGAGGTTCCGGTACTGTTCCGGATGGCGGTGAGAGGGGGGATAGAGGGATTAGGAGGTGGGGATTTATGGAATATTGAAATATATACGAGGCACGTCCAGAAAGTAAGCTCCGTTTGGTAATTAAATTAAATTGTGTACAGATACAGAAAAAATATTTATTGCACAACATTCTACACCTCTTAAACTACCTTTTCACATAACTGCCGAACTTTTGCAGGCATTTGTCATAGCGTGGCACAAGTTTTTGGATACCTCTTCATAGAAGTTTGCCGCCGACCCGTAAACGAGAGTGAAGACTCCCCTTAAGATATCCTACTGTTTGGCCATCACTGTTAGGCAAATTGCGTATGTGGTCAGGAGAACTCCTAAACATACGCAGTTCTCCTGGTAAGCACGCAATTTGCCTAACAGTAGTGACCTTTGACCAAACTAATAGGTCATTAGCCTAATATTTTGCGGATGGCGGCCATCTTTGTGTGAAAATCGATTCCCCTATTAATTCGAACACGGTGAAACCGAATGGAACGAAATTTGGTACAGAGGTAGCACTAGAAACGGCCACCTCAGTGTCATGTTTTATATCCCCGCCATCTTGACGGAAACGTAATCGTGGCCACCCAAATGTTAAAGGCTAAAATGTAATTACGACCAACCTAATAATCTAGTCTCTACCAAATTTTGCAACAACAAATCTTTATGTGGGAAGCATGTTCTGACCAAACTGCTAGATCATCAGCCCAATAGTTTGCAGATGGTGGCCAAGTATGGGTGCAAATCGATTCCCCCTATCAATTCAAACACGGTGAAACCGAATTGAACGAAATTTGGTACAGAGGTAGCACTAGCAAAATGCACCTCAGTGTCTTGCCTTATATCGCCGCCATCTTGACGGAAACGGAATGACGGCCACCCAAATGTTAAAAGCTTAAATAAAATTTCGACCATCCTAATAATTTGATCTCTACCGGATTTTGCAACAACATGCCTTTTTGTGGAAAGCATCTTATGACTGACTACAAGGTCATCAGCCCAATAGTTTGCAAATAGTGGCCATGTATGTGTGCAAATCCATTCCCCAGATCAATTCAAACACGGTGAAACCGAATTGAATGAATTTTTTTACAGAGGTAGCACTAGCAAAGGGCACCTCATATTCATGTTTAATATCCCTATAGCACGTTGTATTTCAACAAGCTACTACAACCAACATTCAATTATACTCCTTGACAAAGATTTATAACAATACCCATGCATTTAGGAGAAAGTAGGCTATATGTTCTTTACTGAACATCATGTTATCACTGGCTTTTCTCACTTTAACACAATACATATTATTTTACCATACACATAAACAATTTTAAAATCACAGTAATAAAACTTATATACACTTCCCGCACTATTTCACATGTGGATCCTATTAACGCCTGACCTCAGAGATGCGATGCAGCTACGACAACCGCTGGTCTCCGTGAAAGTCTATCTTGCGTGTGCGTGCGTTCGATTCCCGTCACTTTCAATTCATATAATCTCTACTGCAATCCTGTTCAGTTCACTGTCACGATTATTTGTGATGCCTTCCAGTCTCCCACAACTGTAGTGATCCTGATAATAATGTGTCATTTTTAACTATGACAACACCTCCTGGTATATTCACTGTCCAAAAACATCCTGAATTTTCCCTACGCTGTAGCGAATTTATACTTGCGTATGATATTGGATAATATCTGCTGTAGGTTAAATCTTACATGATTCATAATTACTATTAAGAAGCTGTATGATGCGCTTCCATTGTTCTCCCAATATACTTGAGCGTCGATACTTTAACAAATTCGCGCACTTTCTAGCGCGATCTGGCAGCGTTTTAGTTTACGTGTTGAGTCAAAAAGAACTGGAGATGAACTGGAGATGAACTGACTCCTCTGCGCTGCTCCCCCTATATAAAGGTTTCTCATAAAACGTAGTCCACTGGACATTCGGGACCGACTCCTTTCTTGAAATAATGCATATCCAGCCAAAATGACGTATAATCCTCGTTTGTCTAGGTGTGGAGGTCCCAAAATCACTCGCGTGCAAGCGATCGCTTCGGCCAATTAATTACAATTAATTGCCTTCTTCCATAGCGTCATGACGCTAGCCTGGTAAATCCCCTCGTGCTGGTCTCCAAATCATTCCTCCTGCGCGTAGGCAGTGTGTTCATAGGCTCATTTAGAGATATAGGCTTTAATTTAGGCATGAAACCACTCCTAAATTATCTCTCCTAGAATATATTCACCTGGGTGTAAATTTTACTTCATTTCAATGCTCCAATTGGCTGCAATCAATTAATTTCTGTGGGCAACTACCCCTTCTCCGGTCTCCTGCCTTGTCCACTGGTGAACCCCAGAGTCACTGATCTCGAGCTGTCCCCGTGGTCCAGATGAAATGAGTTCCTTCGGCGTCACTAAAACACGCCCCTCTGCTGGCTGCGATTAGTCAAATGTCAAGCTGGTTGGTTTTCATGCGTCCAGGCTTCCAAAACGTACATATGCCTGCACTTTCTTACAATTATTCACCTTAAACAGCTATGATATTCACATTCCGGCCGTGAAATCATGCTATTGTGATTTTATGCCATTATATAACTCATTGCTCTTCGGGTTCCCTGTAGCTGTTCCCCCCCAGAGATCAATGGTTCAATTCTGGGCAGAATCATGGGCCTGGTCTTCTCTGATAAGACCCGAGTTCGATGCCAATCTGCCGTGTCCCATTGGGTACAGTATGCTATATCGGCCTACCGTAAATTTCACATCATACTTTTTCAAATTTTACATTTTAACATTTAACATTTTAACATTTACATTCTAAATTTTACATTTTAACATTTACATTTTACTTTTTACTTTAACATTTTAACATTTTCATTTTACATTTTAACACATTATACAAGTCAACATTTACATTTTATATTTACATTTTAACATTTTACATTTAACTTAACATTTACATTTACATTTTAAATTTCATATTTCACAACTTACATTTTCCCATTTTTAGCCTATTTTCAATTTTGAAAAAATAGGCTTATGAGATCACCTTTTGTCCGTGTGTGTGTGTGTGTGTGTGTGTGTGAGGAGTGGGTGTGTGTTTGTGTGTGTCCCTAATAAAATCTAAACGGCTAGAGCGATTTCAATGAAACTCGGTAAGTTCATAGCACTATTCCGGACGACCCCGTTCGTGCCCTTCAATTTTTGTTAGCTCTCTCCAATCCAACATGGCGGCTGTGTGAAATATTTCACCAGCATTCAATATCTCCGAAACTATTCGCGATATCACCCTGGAATTTTTCCGGTGATAAAGGAAACTACTAGAAGTTCGCCTATGTGACTTTTGCAAAACTGGTAACTACAAAACCAACATGGCGACCACGCGAATTTGCGACTTTTAAATAGACGTTTCTCGTGATTTAACCAACCAAACGCAATAAAACGTGGTACAGTATATGTTTATACAGATTGCAATGCACCGGCATCTAACTTGGTTCAATTGTTTACATGACCACAAGATGGCGGATGTGCGAAATATTTCACCGGCATTCTATATCTCTGAAACTGTTAGCGGTATCACCCTGAAATTATGTACGGATATAAAGGGCACTACTGGATGTTCATCTATAAGACTTTCAAAAACCGGTTAACTACAAAACGAACATGACGGCCAAGTGAATTAGAACATTTTAAATAGGCCTTTCTCGCGATTTAATGTTCCAAACGCAATGAAATCTGGTACAGGAAATGTTTATACACATTGTAATGCACTGGTATCCAATTTACTTCAATTGTTTACATAACCTCAAGATGGCGGCTTTGCGAATTTTAAAATTAAGTTATTATTTCCTGTGTCGTAATCATGCGATAGAAGTGAAAGTTTGAATAATGAACCTACGCAATAATTTTCCTTTAATGATACATGACTCTATGGCCTATACAATTAACAATCTAACATGGCGACCATCCGAAATATTTAGACGGCTTTGAATATCTACGAATATATTATAGCAATCAAACTGAATTTTTTTTATGTTCATAGGGGCTATGAACTTAAGTTCACCTATAGGACTTTAAATAACCTGGTGATCACGAATACAACATGGCGGCGACGCGAAGTATATTCACATGGACGTTTCTCGCAATTTAACCATCCGAGTGCAGTGAAACTTAGTACAGTAAATCCTTATTCGAATGATAATCCACTGGCATCTAATTTGTTTCAATTGTGTCCATAACCACAAGATGGCAGCTGGGCGAAATTTTAAAATCTCCTTGTTACTTCTTGTGTCCTAATCATGCGATTGAAGTTTGAATGCTACACGTACACAATATTCTTCATGTAACAATACATACATCTAGGACCTACATATATAAAATCCAACAATGCGACCATCCGAAATATTTAGTCGGTTCTCAATATCTACGAATCTATTACAGCAATCAAACTGAAATGTTGTATGTAGATAGAGGCAATTGACATAAGTAGGTTATATGAAAATAGGCTGTATAGTTCTTCACGGAACTACTTGTTCATTAAAGCATAGTTATATACAGAGAGTCCGGGAATGTTCTCCGCAGCGCCTACTTGCGTCTGCGAGGGCTAGCTACAGAAGTTACGTTGGCAGCACGGCTGCCGCTTGCATCATATTAGCCTTTCACGAAATGATTGCCGGCGGTCTTTGTTTACTTATGTCACACGTCAGCCTGCTTCGTTGACAGGTACAGTTGCGCGAGTAGGATATGACTCAGCTCAAGTAGCCTCTGTCATCGTTTAACTGTCCGTGGTGACATGAGCTCCTATGTCGCGCAATGCTGCTTGACTTGTGTGCAGAATGCATTCTGTTATCGCTGTGTTCCCTAATAACAAGCAAACAGTATACTTTGTACTCACCACAGCCATTCATAACTGATGCTGGAAGTGCTGATGACACATACACTCGCTAATTGCAATACACACTGACGATTTCGACAGGCTACAGCCCACACGTTGGGAATCACCCTGTCAAGGTACCAACTAAACCGATGATGCAACCACTCACAGCTGCACGTAACCACTACGGAGAACATTCTCGGGCGCCCTGTACTACAGTATATCTTAACCAGTGAACACAGAATAAAACAAGAAACAGTTTTACGGGACTGTTAATATGACGACCGTCAACCATGGAACCTCATTTTATTTTTACGTGGAATCTGATCCATAGGACTTAACATTTCACTTCGACAATCTCACATGCGTTAACTGGAAATCGAACCCAGTCCACCTTGATGAGGGGCAAGCAAGCAGCTTGACCACTGCGCCATCACGCGCCCGATATAGTAGCAATCAGAGCTGATCCGCTGAAATAGAGCGTCACAAATAGCGATCCTTTGATTTCACGAAACTACATCATTAAACTCTGGTATTTTAGCAAATATTTTGTTACTTGGTCGCATTGAAATACTTTGAGTGTTTCTAGGGAATCAAGAGCGAGTGTGTGCCACGTAGACGATTTCTGTGTGTGATGGATAGTTGTTGATGTTGATTCATTTAGGGGTTGTGTGAAATTGTGGCCAAGAAGTCCCGTGTCTTTGGGTATGTGTGAAATCTGTGTGATGTTGGTGCGATGGCTGTATTAGCGCGTAGGTTTGTAATTAATTTACTATGATCTGTTAAGTACCTTCCCGAGATTTACCTGGAGTAGAAGAAGGAAAAGGAGTAATCAAAGTAGGAGATAAGGAATTGGAAGTGTAGAAACACTTCAAATACTTGGGAAGTGAACTGACTGAAGATGGAAGACTAGATTTGGAAATTAGCAGAAGAATACAACTCGGAGTGCTTCCTACCAACAGGTACGGGGACTAGTATGGAGCAAGGATATACCAATTAAGGCTAAAGAAGTTAAGTACAAAGCATATTATGTTCCTATAATGACATATGCAGCAGATACTTGGACAATGACTAAGAGGGATGAGAGCAGAGTACAAGCAGCTGAGATGAGATTCCAGAGAAGTATGGTCCAGAAAACGAGGAGGGACAGAGTGAGAAATGAAGATATACGGAAAGAACTGGGAGTACAGAAACTAAATGACAAACTGGAGCAAAACAGATTGAGATGGTTTGGGCATGTCAAACATATGAATGAAGTAAGGCTACCAAGACGAGCACTGGAACGACAGATGACAGGGAAGAGAGGACGAGGAAGACCAAGAATGCGTTGGATGGACTCGGTGGAGAATAGTATTAGAAAACGGAACCTGGATTGGAACACCGTGTCGGAAGAGGAATGGTGGAACGACAGAATAAAGTGGAGAGGAACCATATTTGCCCCCACCCAGTGTCAACTGGAAAAGGGGAAATGAAGATGATGATGAGAAGTGGTAAACCATGGAAAACCACCCCTGGGATGGCAGAGGTGGGAGTCAAACCCATCAATCCTCAGTTCTGCTTCATGAGTTATTTTTTTTTGGTCAAAGCTGGGAATCGAACTCGAACCTCAGGAGTGACAGCCAAGTGCGCCATGTCATGACTTTAAAGGAGAAGCGAGATTGCATCAGGACTGGGGAAAATAGACACTGATCACTGTCAGGCTGCGATTGTCCATTCCAATCAGACTTCACCTTGCACTGCCTCTCATTAAACGCAGTGACAGCTAATTCTGGATGGTAACTGGCTGAGTAACACCCATCACGCGTCATTGCGCGCCTCGCTCGAAATTGATGGGCTCATTTTCGGCAACGCTGTACAGCTTTCCCCGGAATGGCTAGCTGGTGAACCATGTCTTATTTCCCCGTACAAATACAAACCTATATAAAATAAGTGGATTAATTTACGTATTTCACAGTCATACAGCATAACTTCTTGATGTATAAGGATTACAACGCGACCAAGAACTACATTTTTCAACCACCCCGAGCCGAGAAGACGTTATCTTACAAAAATGATAACAACTTTGTTTCTTGGACACACCAAATTTTGAAATTAATAAACCAGTTATAGAATATTGCAATGTATATTGTGTTCAAATTTGGATTTGATCTGATGACGGGTTTTTGAGATAATAATTCTTAAATGTGACGCATAGTTGAAATACGCTTAAGAACGGGCACTTCTTGTGTTCCAACTGTGATAAAAAATATTAAAATATAAATTAAAAATTCCAAACCTACATGAACTTACGTAAAATAAAACGACAAAAATAATGATGTTATTGGATTTTATGTAGGTCTATTGGTTACTTCAAAAACAACCTTCAAACTCGAGTGCACATAATACTTTGGTCGACAAATCAGCCACTTCAGAAATTAATGCGCACAGCAGAAAATCGCGGCGTATGGCGGAGTATTGTTAACAGAATTACGTGACGGGTCATGACGTTTGAAATCGAACTACGACCAAGAAGATAATTTGGGTACAATCGTGTTGGCCGATTGAAAAGCATTTACATTTCATTTACTAATGCAACACTGAAAATTGGCTTTTAACACGATAATGTTTCTACATTTAGCGTATTTGCAAAGAAGGGGCAAAATGTGATGGATATTGTTGATTTCCTATCACTGTGGATGGACATCTTTAGGTCCGCAGACATGGAGAAGAAAGTTGTTTGTCTAGAAAGCTACAGACGCTAACAAATCGCTCCACATCGGGTCACAGGTCACTGTCTTGGGAGAGGTCACATGACCCGTGTTGAGTATCTAGTCCCATTATCCTCCTGGTCAAGTGAGGTGAGGACAGAACAAGTTCCCTCCCTGCAGACAGTTAGATCATTAAAGCTCATCCCAGGATAACTCTCTCTACTAATGTCATGGAATGTCGTCGACTGTTCCAGAATGGAACCTCATGTCTCGTGTTATGAATTACTCGTATGTCACAAATGACCTAGAATTGGATACCTTTCGTTTTAATTGCTGAATAATTATTCTATTTATTTGCTATTAATTCCCATGTAAGTAGAATACGATGTGCCTCCGTTGGAGCATGCTTTGTTTTAATATGAAATCAGTTTCGTCGTTTGGGAATTGACAGGGAAGAAGGACATACATACACACTGACATACACAAGTAGAGAGTTGAATATTTCACCCATGAGGACCTCGTAAGTCTACTTTTATTTTTTCTAAAAATTTGAAACCTTTCTGAAAATCAAACATTGAACAGCGAAACAGTTTAAACAACATTTTAAAAATGTCAATGGATTGGTCCGAGGAGATGACGTAACTGTCTAGGAGACACCATCACCAAGTGATGGTTGGTTGGTTCCTTTGTTTAGGGGCTGCGACAACGCGGTTATGTAGCCCCGTGTACTTTGGGTGTGTGTAGAATCTGTCTGATAACCGGTGTTAATTGTGATGGCTGTATTAGTGTGTGTTATCTGTTTCTTAATTCGAGTAAGGACTGCAGACAATAATTTCAAGTAGTTACCAAATACTACCGTCCACGACACCTAGCTTGCGGACTTGGCTACTAGATGGCATCGCAGTCAGCACCTGGCAGTGAACGTTGGAACAAATAGAGCGTTGTCAATTCTAACCTACAAATTTCGGCTTCCCACAAGTGTAATTAGTGGATGGTTCGTTTTCATACCATAAATCTATGACATGGGACCGCCAGCTTTACTTCCCCTCCGAAGGAAGGCATACTGAGGGATTTTATCGCTCTAAAAATATCCGACGACTTCATCCGGGTTTGAACCCGAGACCTTGGCCATAGAAACTCAGCATGCTACCAACTACGCCACCGTAGCCGCTAATCCCCCAGTGATATAATACAAGAACAACATATCAACTCTGGATCTTACCACAAATCCAATAAGCACCCGACTTTTATTGACAAACATTAGAGTAATAGCAACAGTTCAATTCCAAATTTGTCTCGAAGTTTGCAAAGTCATTATAAAGCTCCTAATTCCTCTCTTTTTCAGTAAATTGGCGGCATGTCTGACCTTGCGGGCTGACGCTTATAGGCTTGATATTACACTAGACATGCGAGCAAAACTATCCGATGGCAATCATGTCTCTTGCTGGTCAGCTCTGGGCGTGCGCATTCTCTTGTAGTGTTCCCGGTAATTGGGAATGCATTTGGGTCACTTCTTGCCACTGACAACTTAATAATGCTAGTTATTACCCGCGTTGGAGCATTACCTGCAATTTGTCGTGGAGCTTGGCAGGAAGAATAGATCTAGTTTAATGAAAGACTCCACTTTTTGTCTTTACGTTAACCAAGTTACACACTGGTCATTATGCTCACAGATTGCGTGTATAATGGTTCAATGATTGAACCGTAAAATGACAGCGACAGTGGCGACTTTCAGGGGAAACCTCTTCAATTGGTTGGTTGGTTCCTCAGTTTAGGGGCTGAGATAACGTGGTCATGCAGCCCCGTGCACTTTGGGTGTGTGTAGAATCTGCCTGATAACCGGTGTTAATACTGATTAGTGTTTGCTATCTGCAATTCAGGTAACGACTGTAGACGATCAATTTTAACTAGTTCGTACCTTTGCTACCAAATGCTACCATCAACGACACCTAGCTGTGGCTACTAGATGCCACCGCAACGGCACCTGGCGGCAAACGTTGGAACTTTAATAGAGAGTCAATCAGATCTAACCCACAAATGTTAGCTTCACGCAATTGTAGTTATTGGAAGGTTCTTTTACATGCCATAAACCCTTTACATGGGACCGCCGGTTTTACTTCTCTCTGAAGGAAGGCATACTGAGGGATTTTTATCGATCTTAAAAAATCCGACGACTTCGGCCGGGATTGAACCCGTGATCTTGGGCATAGAAGCTCAGCATGCTATCAACTACGCCACCGAAGCCGCCAAATTATAATTTAAGTGTCTTACATCTCTTACCCTGAAAGATTGGGTTCATCCTCAGACTGCGTCAGTTTGAATCTCTACCACTTCATCAGGCAGTGTTGTTACTTCATTAATTAGGAGTTGGAATTTCCGACAGATAGGGAAGGAAGTGATCGTGGCCTTTCTGTAAGTGATCCTGACATTTGCCTGGAGTGGAAGAGGGAAACCACGGAAAACTATTCCCAGGATGGTTGAGGAGGGAATTAAACACGGACCTCTGGGCTTGACATCCGAGAATGTTAATTGCTACACTACGAGGAGATCAACACTATTTCATGAATGACTGACGGTGAGGTTTGAACCCACTTGACTCTGCACCAGTTGGTGGTAATTGAAAGTGATTGTTGGTTATTTATTGTTGTTTTAAGGGGCAGAATAGCGAGGTCATCTGCACCAATGTAATGTGGAATTTTTGTTCTCCATATCTGCAGATGCGGATATAGTTAGCATGTCTGTGAGGATAACGGACAAGCTGCGGATAGTTTTTAGAATACAATACGAACTTGTTGAATATAATTACTGGGACCCGGATATTTATGACTTATCATATTTTTCCGTTTTTTTTTTCATGACAAATGTAAGATGATGATTTAAGGTAATCTCATTCAAAACAAGATGTTCAGTAAAGAACATATAGCCTACTTTCTCCTAAATGTATGAGTATAGTTATAACTCGTTGTTATTATCAAAGAGTATAATAGAACTATTCTTTGTTGAAGACCTTAGAAACGATTTACCTCTACCAAACGCCACAACCTAGATAAAAACTGCTACCATCATTGAAGAAAGAAAGAAAGATAAGAAGTATATCAAGAATGTTATGGATCTGGAGACATAATCGACCGGACTGGCGGCGTAGCTCAGCGGTAACGTTCTCGCTTGCTGGGCCCTAGGTTGCAGGTTCGTATCCTGGCGCAGTCAGCTGGCATTTGAGGGTGCACAAATGCGAGGGAGCCGTGTCAGTACATTTACTGGCACGTTAAAGATCCCCTTCGGGCCAAAATTCCGGCACCCCGGTGTCTCTAAAATCAGCAGTAGTTAAAAGGGATGTAAAACCAATAACATTGTTATTATTATTATTATTATTACGACCTGCCGTGGGCAACATCCAACTTTGAGTTGAGGCATGTCTTTACACGTCTGGTTGTGCACGGCTTTCACAACCCTAATTGAATTAACAAATCTTTCCATGACCCTACAGAGACGTGTGCATACAAACTATGTGGATATTTTCGATAATATAATCCTAACAGAGCGAGTGCATTCTAGCGGCCAGAAGAAGAAACTTTTCAATAAAATCTGGAAGTTACCTTTTTGGCAGCTAGATGTCTCGAGTAAATCTGCTGGCGAATTATGTTTTAATTAAATATATATTTTACACCATAATGTGCACAATATAACGCTTAATAACATTTTCAATTAACGCAAAATAGGCTGTTACAAACCCTTTAAAATAAAAAGTTAAAATGTATTGTAGTATCATCTTGTCATTCTTCAAATTCGATGCGCATAGAATGATAATGGTATAGTAATCAATGGATCCCCACGTAGACTAGTCGTGACATCTATTGGTGAAATATCGAACAATATAATCCTAACAGAGCGAGTGCATTCTAGCGGCCAGAAGAAGAAACTTTTCAATAAAATCTGGAAGTTACCTTTTTGGCAGCTAGATGTCCCGAGTAAATCTGCTGGCGAATTATGTTTTAATTAAATATATATTTTACACCATAATGTGCACAATATAACGCTTAATTTTAAAACATCTGAGTCATTACAAAACAATAAACATATAACATTTCAAGCAAAAAACCTAACTCTGATCGGGTTTGAACCATAGGCATTTAAGCGATAGGCTAACGCTCTACCACTGAGCTAATTGTGTCAACGATTATCGTTCTATTTAAAATGACTTACATAGAACTTGTTAGCAAATAATGATTTATACTAAACGATTTCGTCACTGGAGTATATTATTTATATATAAAGCATTTCATACAAAGTTTATTTATTTTTTATCAGTACGCTATATTGCATGCAATACTCAAATTAGTGAAATATAAGTCCGGCACAAGATATCCGCTGCCATCTTGTCTTATTACTGAATCAGTTAAGCTTTTTAAAATCACGTCTGCACTATAGTATTACAAAATAAACTTTTAATTTCGAACGTGCCTCTTCCTTTAGAACAGTTAAAACAATTCTCGGCTCGATAAACGGAACTGGTGGGTCCCATGATATGGATTATAAAGTTTGCATAATTCGCACGGCCGCCATCCTGAAATGGTATGGCGGACGACCTTGTAATTTGGTCACAAGACGCATCCTATACGAAGGTATGTTGTTACCAAATTTGGTAGAGATCGGATGATTTGGTTAGTCGTTATTTGATTTTACGTTTTGAACGTTTGAGTGGCCGCCATTCAGTTTTAGTAAAGATGGCGGCGATATAAAACATGACACTGAGGTGTCCTTTGCTATTGCTACCTTTGTACCAAATTTCGTTCAATTTGCATTCACCGTGTTCGAATTGATAGGGGGGGACAGACATTCAGAGTACACACACTCACACACACACAGACACACACACACACACACACACAGACTCACACACACATACACACACACACACACAGACTCACACACACACATACACACACACAGACAGACACACTTTTTTCGCCCTGTGTTGATCTCATAAGTCTACTTTCATTTTTTGCAAAAATCGAAAGTAGGCTAATATGTTATAATTATGGCATATCACTCCAAACTGAAAATGGTTGCAATTCTGGGTGTATAACTTAACATTCATTCTAAAAGTAGCTTGCCACGGAGGGTGAGTGGTCAACATGTCGGTCTACTAACCCCAAGCTTTCAGGTTCGCTCCTGGCCGTGGTAAGTGATTTTTGAAAGGCGGCAAAAATTATGACACCATGTCATATGATGTTGGCATGTCAAAGGACCTATTTGAATTTAGTAGGCTGTGTTCATATTGGCATAATTAATCTCGGGAGTTTCCGCTAACACAAAGTTCCTAATTTCTCTACTTGAAAGCGCTATAGTGTTCAAGGAGCTTAGATATCTCACCTCCTTGACTTTAATAGTGCTTCAAGGAACAACGAAATTCGACATGCAAGCTACCCTCTGGGTGTCAAGTAACAAAGCTTGTACCCGGCACCCGAGGCCATACGATATTATTATTATTCTAAAGATAGCACATGACATACATAGCCTAGAGGAACGACTTTCTCCCCAAGTATCTAAATGTGTTGTTTTAATACTTAATCATACTAATATACACACATCAAAAAAAGTTTTGCATCACCTCGGTTCCCAGATCTCCGGCATATAGATGTTGACTGTGTATATTGTATCAAAGATACAGTCCCTTTGACTGTTCATAGATGTCACTAAAACTGCTCAAAGATGTAAACAACCATGCATGAGCAGGGCCTATTAGACGGAGGGAGTACGACAGCCGATCAGTTCCAGTCATTCCACCAGGACGAAGGTACGCTGCTCATGTTGTCTGTAGTTCTACCATGCCTAGAAGGTCAATACCGCAGTTCGATCGCGTCCGCATTGTTACTTTGTGTCAAGAAGGGCTCTCAACAAGGGAAGTTTCCAGGCGTCTCAGAGTGAACCAAAGCGATGTTGTTCGGACATGGAGGAGGTACAGAGATACAGGAACTGTCGATGACAGGCCTCGCTCAGGCCGCCCAAGGGCTACTACTGTAGTGGATGACCGCTACTTACGGATTGCCGCTCGGAGGAACCCTGACAGCAATGCCACCATGTTGAATAATGCGTTTCGTTCAGCCACAGGACGTCGTGTTTCAACTCAAACTGTGCGCAATAGGCTGCATGATGCGCAACTTCACTCCCGACGTCCATGGCGAGGTCCAGCTTTGCAACCCCGACACCATGCAGCGCGGTACAGATGGGCCCAACAACATGCTGAATGGACCCCACAGAATTGGCATCACGTTCTCTTCACCGATGAGTGTCGCATATGCCTTCAACCAGACAATCGTCGGAGACGTGTTTGGAGGCACCCTGGTCAGGCTGAACGTCTTAGACACACTGTCCAGCGAGTGCAGCAAGGTGGTGGTTCCCTGATGTTTTGGGGTGGCATTATGTGGGGCCGACGTACGCCACTGGTGGTCATGGAAGGCTACGAAACGGCTTTACGATACCTGAATGACATCCTCCGACCCATAGTGCAACCATATCGGCAGAATATTGGAGAGGCATTTGTCTTCATGGACGACAATTCTCGACCTCATCGTGCACATCTTGTGAATGCGTTCCTTCAAGATAACGACATCGCTCGACTACAGTGGCCAGCATGTTCGCCAGACATGAACCCTATCGAACATGCCTGGGATATGTTGAAAAGGGCTGTTTATGGACGTCTTGACCCACCAACCACTCTGAGAGATTTACGCCGAATTGTCGTTGAGGAGTGGGACAATTTGGACCAACAGTGTCTTGATGAACGTGTGGATAGTATGCCACGACGAATACAGGCATGCATCAATGCAAGAGGACGTGCTACTGGGTATTAGAGGTAGTGGTGTGTACTGCAATCTGGACCACAAATGCTGCAAGTCTAGCTGTATGCTGGTACAACATGCAATGTGTGGGTCTCATGAGCAATAAAACGAGCTGAAATGTTGTTTGTGTTGATCTCTATTCCCTTTGTATTTAAAGGTTCCGGAACTCTTGGAACCGAGGTGATGCAAAACTTTTTTTGATGTGTGTATAACAAGATGTTCAGTAAAGAACATATAGCCTACTTTCTCCTAAATGTATGAGTATAGTTATAACTCGTTGTTATTATCAAAGAGTATAATAGAACTATTCTTTGTTGAAGACCTTAGAAACGATTTACCTCTACCAAACGCCACAACCTAGATAAAAACTGCTACCATCATTGAAGAAAGAAAGAAAGATAAGAAGTATCTAAAGAATGTTATGGATCTGGAGACATAATCGACCGGACTGGCGGCGTGGCTCAGCGGTAACGTTCTCGCTTGCTGGACCGTATGTTTCAGGTTCGTATCCTGGCGCAGTCAGCTGGCATTTGAGGGTGCACAAATGCGAGGGAGCCGTGTTAGTAGATTTACTGGCACGTTAAAGATCCCCTTCGGGACAAAATTCTGGCACCCCGGCGTCTCTAAAAGCAACAGTAGTTAAAAGGGACGTAAAAACAATAACATTATTATTATTATTATTATTATTATTACATAATCGGCCTGACGCGGGCAACATCCAACTTTGAGTTGAGGCATGTCTTTACACGTCTGGCTGCGTATGACTTTCACAACCCTAATTGAATTAACAAATCTTTCCATGACCCTACAGAGACGTGTGTATACCAACTATGTGGATATTTTCGATTGCTATTTGGCTGAAATAAAAGTATTAATTAATATCCTGAACTAGCACCAACGGTAGAGTTCAGATACTATGTGAAATCGTTTTGTTCTTTACTTCAATTAACATTTTCAAATAACGCACAATAGGCTGTTACAAACCCTTTAAAATAAAAAGTAAAAATGTATCGCAGTATCATCTTGTCATTCTTCAAATTCGATGCGCATAGAATGCCAATGGTATAGTAATCAATGGAGCCCCACGTAAACTAGTCGTGACATCTAGTGGTGAAATATCGAACAATATAATCCTAACAGAGCGAGTGCATTCTAGCGGCCAGAAGAAGAAACTTTTCAATAAAATCTGGAAGTTAATAAGTAGGTTGGCAGCTAGATGTCTCGAGTAAATCTGCTGGCGAATTATGTTTTAATTAAATATATATTTTACACCATAATATGCACAATATAACGCTTAATTTTAAAACATCTGAGTCATTACAAAACAATAAACATATAACATTTCAAGCAAAAAACCTAGCTCTGATCGGGTTTGAACCATAGGCATTTGAGCGATAGGCTAACGCTCTACCACTGAGCAAATTGTGTCAACGAATAACGTTCTATTTAAAATGACTTACATAGAACTTGTTAGCAAATAATGATTTATACTAAACGATTTCATCACTGGAGTATATTATTTATATATAAAGCATTTCATACAAAGTTTATTTATTTTGTATCAGTACGCTATATTGCATGCAATACTCAAATTAGTGAAATATAAGTCAGGCACAAGATATCCGCTGCCATCTTGTCTTATTACTGAATCGGCTCAGCTTTTTAAAATCACGTCTGCACTATAGTATTACAAAATAAACTTTTAATTTCGAACGTGCCTCTTCCTTTAGAACAGTTAAAACGATTCTCGGCTCGATAATCGGAACTGGTGGGTCCCATGATATGGATTATAAAGTTTGCATAATTCGCACGGCCGCCATCCTGAAATGGTATGGCGGACGACCTTGTAGTTTGGTCACAAGACGCATCCTATACGAAGGTATGTTGTTACCTAATTTGGTAGAGATCGGATGATTTGGTTAGTCGTTATTTGATTTTACGTTTTGAACGTTTGAGTGGCCGCCATTCAGTTTTAGTAAAGATGGCGGCGATATAAAACATGACACTGAGGTGTCCTTTGCTAGTGCTACCTTTGTACCAAATTTCGTTCAATTCGCATTCACCGTGTTCGAATTGATAGGAGGGGGGGGACAGACATTCAGAGTACACACACTCACACACACACAGACACACACACACACAGACTCACACACACACATACACACACACACAGACTCACACACACACATACACACACACAGACAGACACACTTTTTTCGCCCTGTGTTGATCTCATAAGTCTACTTTCATTTTTTGCAAAAATCGAAATTAGGCTAAAAATGAGATGGTTTGTGTCTGTCTTTCTGTCTGTCTGTCTGTCTGTTACTCAATAACTCAAGAACCACTGGTCCGATTTAAATGAAATTTTACATGGATGTAGCTGATTTACCAGGTTTACATATAGGATACTTTTGATTTCGAAATTTTGCACTATTAAAAAATGGCGACTATTCTAGTGACGTCATTAGACCCTTTGGTTTCAAAATTTCATATTTCCTTTTCAAATAAAAAGAGAACGCTAAAAATAGCAACCTTTGATGGTATACATGAGCTTTAGCATTTAATTTTCTATCCGAAAGGTCCTTATCACTTTTCGTATATCTCCAACGGTTAGCGAGTAAAACCAGAATATGTGCAGTAAAACACGGTCAACACCGAGCGGTGCAGTATATCTCTCTATATAAAAAATGAAAATGTGTGTGTTTATCTGTGAATTTCTACGGAAATTTGAGATGTTTACACGTTTCAGACTGTTTTATGATGGATGCGCGCGAAAATAATTTTTTTGTTTGTCTGTCTGTTTGTTTGTTTGTTTGTCTGTGGACAAATTTGTTCCCTTATAACTCGAGAACGGCTGGGTGTATCAACGTAAAATTTGGTACTGATATCCATCAGAGGCACGACCCCAATTATTGATGTAACTCTTCTCCGTACCTCTCATAAAAGGGGGCCTACCCCCTTAAAATACATGCTGAAATAGGCGTAGAAGGAAGAGACAAAACTCATTTTCAGCCCCTCAATGTGAGAGACAAAACTCGGGTCCCCGAAAACCACATTCTAAGGACCGAAGACCAACCGTTTTTGAGATATTCCCAGAAAACTAATTTAATTTAGTAGACTAATGAACGAATGCAAGCCAGTAACCATGCCAACGGATTCTCAGAGGTCCCATCTATTGCTGTAAGACGCAATGCAATTCCATTAATTACATTAGTGTGAAAGTCTGCAAACGGCTAGAAGGTTATCACGGAACCAAAGCCGTAAAATTCATCAATACGTTTAACGCGCTTAAGGGGATCAAGGGGTACTCTAGAATTTTTTCACGCGATTTACACCTGCGGGTGTGGTACGGCAGGTCTATTATATTCCTATCCCCATATTATTCATTCATTCATTTCGTATAGGCCATGTATGGACCGCGTCATTCCAACCGTCTACTACTGGCTTTGATGTTTGCCCTGTACGCCCGCATTCGTTCTCGGTGGACTTCCTTCCGTTCCTGGGTCCAAATCTTTCCCGTTTTCAGCTTCGGTTTTTCTTGGAAACCTTTACAAGCTTGAAGTTTCCCTTTGAGTGGGACGCACTCCTGAATGTCTGTTGGTGTAATCCCTACGTCTTTCAGATCTTTATCCAGTTCAATGAACCAGGCCCATTTTGTTTTCCTCTCCTGAAAATAAGTTATGTTGCTGTTGGTCAGTCTCGCTGGGCTCATTCGTTTCACATGCCCAACAAATGGTAACCTTCTCTTCCGGATGACGTTGCTTATCTTCTCCACATGAGTATATAGGTCATGGTTATGCCGTTTTCTGTATTCCCCATTATCTTTGATGGAACCCAATATCTTTCTCAAAATTTTTCTTTCTTTGGCCTCCAGTTTCTCGACCAAGCCTTTTTTGTTCATCGTGAGGCATTCAGAAGCATGCAAGACTTCCGGACGGATGACACTGCAGTAATGTTTTGGTTTTGCGTTGAAGGATATTGACCTTTTCATATAGATGTCCTTAGTTAAATGGTAGGCCATTTCCATTTTGCTCAAGCGCGATGTGAATGCTTCTTTCTCTGATAATATCCCTTCCCTGACCCGTCCTGAAAAGAAAAGTGCATGGCCATTGGCTGAATAAAAAATAATAAAAAATAGGTGTTAAAATTTCTCCCTATATTATATTATTATTAGTATTATATTATGGCGTACAACGACGAGACAAAGCCCCTCGGTGCCAGCAACAAAACTCGGGGGCCCTAAAGGGTCCTCGAAAACTACATTATAAGGCTCTAAATCCAACAGTTTGTGAAATATTCCCAGAAAACTAATTTAATTTAATTTAACAAACTAATGAAGGAATGCAAATCGGTAACCATGAGAACATTATCTCATAGGGTGGCATACAACTTTCCATCTATTTCTGTAAGAAGCAATGACACTCCATTTATTACATTTATGTGAAAGTTTGCAAATGGCTATAAGGTTATCACGGAACTAACGTAGACCGTATAATTCATCAATGCAATTAAGTGGGTGAAGGGGTAACCTAGAATTTTTTCATGCAATTTTCACGTTCGACATATAGTACAGAAGGTCTATTATATCTCCAAACAGCAACATGATTTTCAAAAATTCCTGAATTGAACTAGCATTTTTTGCGGCTTTTAGGAATTTGGGCAATTTGAGTCCAGAGAACCTGAATTTTCATGCACCACAAGCCTTTATAATTTATGAAAGGGGTCTTCCTGTGTATGGGCACCTAGCACAACGTAGAGGGTCAGTTTTTATGTGACGTGTATTGCATTTCGTCTACAAGACTTTCAATTGTATTTCACGTCAGGAAGTACACGTTAGGTGAATTTAGTCTGAGAGCACATTTTAACTTTTTTTTTTTGTCGACATACCGGTTCATCATAAGGATGATTTTATTTGATACTGTGAGGTAGATATACCCATATTTGAATATCTGGGTAATATGTTGTAGACAATAGAATTGTCTGTCTGTCTTTCTGCGTATCATTATGTACGCCTATACCTCGTGTTCGGATGCTTGGTGCATCTTAAAATTAGGTATGGTAACCATGAGAGTCAATACACCAATCATTTATAAAACTCTTCACCGTACTTTTCATACAGTAGAAGGGTGGATATAGAGAAAAACTTCTCAATATATGCTAAAATATGCGAAATATAAAAATTATCCTACAAGGACGACCAAAGCATATGTTGCGCTTCTCAATGTGAGACAGATAATTCGGGAATCTATAAAGGGTCTCCGAAAACTACATTTTAAGGGCCTTAAATTAACAGTGTGTGTGATATTCCCAATAAAATAACTTCGTTCTGATAAACTTGATGGAATGACAAACCGCTAACCATTGCACAGTAGCTCAATTGATAATGTCTGGTGTTAACTACGAACACCGTTCGAAGAACGGGTACTTCTGCTTGTGCTTTATAAAATTAAAATATTATAATAATGTCAGCGGGTGCGGATAACAGCTGTGCGTATGCGGGGTGGATGTGGATAACAGTCGTCTGGATGCGGGGCGGATGTGGATAACAGTCGTGCGCATGCGGGGTGGATGTGGATAACAGTCGTCTGGATGCGGGGTGGATGTGGATAACAGTCGTGCGCATGCGGGGCGGATGCGGATAACAGTCGTGTGGATGCGAGGCGGATGTGGATAACAGTCGTGCATATGCGGGGCGGATGCGGATAACAGTTGTGCGTATGCGGGGCGGATGTGGATAACAGTCGTGCGCATGCGGGGCCGATGTGGATAACAGTCGTGCGTATGCGGGGCGGATGTGGATAACAGTCGTCTGGATGCGGGTCGGATGCGGATAACAGTCGTGCGCATGCGGGGTGGATGTGGATAACAGTCGTGCGTATGCGGGGTGGATGTGGATAACAGTCGTCTGGATGCGGGGTGGATGTGGATAACAGTCGTGTGGATGCGGGGCGGATGCGGATAACAGTCGTGTGGATGCGAGGCGGATGTGGATAACAGTCGTGCGTATGCGGGGCGGATGTGGATAACAGTTGTGCGTATGCGGGGCCGATGTGGATAACAGTTGTGCGTATGCGGGGCCGATGTGGATAACAGTCGTGCGTATGCGGGGCGGATGCGGATAACAGTTGTGCGTATGCGGGGCCGATGTGGATAACAGTTGTGCGTATGCGGGGCCGATGTGGATAACAGTCGTGCGTATGCGGGGCCGATGTGGATAACAGTTGTGCGTATGCGGGGCCGATGTGGATAACAGTCGTGCGTATGCGGGGCGGATGTGGATAACAGTTGTGCGTATGCGGGGCCGATGTGGATAACAGTCGTGCGTATGCGGGGCGGATGTGGATAACAGTCGTCTGGATGCGGGTCGGATGCGGATAACAGTCGTCTGGATGCGGGTCGGATGCGGATAACAGTCGTGCGCATGCGGGGTGGATGTGGATAACAGTCGTCTGGATGCGGGGTGGATGTGGATAACAGTCGTGCGTATGCGGGGCGGATGTGGATAACAGTTGTGCTTATGCGGGGCCGATGCGGATAACAGTTGTGCTTATGCGGGGCGGATGTGGATAACAGTTGTGCTTATGCGGGGCCGATGCGGATAACAGTTGTGCTTATGCGGGGCGGATGTGGATAACAGTCGTGCGTATGCGGGGCGGATGCGGATAACAGTTGTGCTTATGCGGGGCGGATGTGGATAACAGTCGTGCGCATGCGGGGCGGATGTGGATAACAGTCGTGCGTATGCGGGGCGGATGTGGATAACAGTCGTGCGTATGCGGGGCGGATGTGGATAACAGTCGTGCGTATGCGGGGCGGATGCGGATAACAGTCGTGCTTATGCGGGGCGGATGCGGATAACAGTTGTGCTTATGCGGGGCGGATGTGGATAACAGTCGTGCGTATGCTGGGCGGATGTGGATAACAGTCGTGCGTATGCGGGGCGGATGTGGATAACAGTCGTGCGCATGCGGGGCCGATGTGGATAACAGTCGTGCGTATGCTGGGCGGATGTGGATAACAGTCGTCTGGATGCGGGTCGGATGCGGATAACAGTCGTGCGCATGCGGGGTGGATGTGGATAACAGTCGTGCGTATGCGGGGTGGATGTGGATAACAGTCGTCTGGATGCGGGGTGGATGTGGATAACAGTCGTGTGGATGCGGGACGGATGCGGATAACAGTCGTGCGTATGCGGGGTGGATGTGGATAACAGTCGTGCGTATGCGGGGCGGATGCGGATAACAGTCGTCTGGATGCGGGGTGGATGCGGATAACAGTCGTCTGGATGCGGGGTGGATGCGGAAAACAGTCGTGTGGATGCGGGACGGATGCGGATAACAGTCGTGCGTATGCGGGGTGGATGTGGATAACAGTCGTCTGGATGCGGGGTGGATGTGGATAACAGTCGTGCGTATGCGGGGTGGATGTGGATAACAGTCGTCTGGATGCGGGGTGGATGTGGATAACAGTCGTGTGGATGCGGGACGGATGCGGATAACAGTCGTGCGTATGCGGGGTGGATGTGGATAACAGTCGTGCGTATGCGGGGCGGATGCGGATAACAGTCGTCTGGATGCGGGGTGGATGCGGATAACAGTCGTCTGGATGCGGGGTGGATGCGGAAAACAGTCGTGCGTATGCGGGGTGGATGCGGATAACAGTCGTCTGGATGCGGGGTGGATGTGGAAAACAGTCGTGCGTATGCGGGGTGGATGCGGATAACAGTCGTCTGGATGCGGGGTGGATGCGGAAAACAGTCGTGCGTATGCGGGGTGGATGCGGATAACAGTCGTCTGGATGCGGGGCGGATGCGGTTAACATTTTGTTTATCCGAGCAGGGCTCTACTTATTATTACATGAAATGTTTTACTTTCAAGCTTTTGCTCCACGAAATGTAGACTAAAAGAAACCGGACACACTATACAGTATCTTTAATGGGCTCATCATTCTCACTTTTCTATTTAACTTACTGGATAAATGACGTAACAGAAACACACAGACAGTGCGAGACGTGATTGTGGAAGAGCGAGAGAGTTGTCGATCACTCGGAACAAGGTCTCCAATATGGGCCTCGTTCCGTTATACTGCGTAGGACTGTTGCGTCACTGGGGGCTCGTCAGACCCCGCCCTCCATTGTGCGTCTCCAGCCGAAGGAAGTCTCTGATGATATAAACTGATACCCACTAGTTCTCTAACATCGTGGCAATTAACAGTACCGTGAGCAGTCTTATCAACTTACGTACATGGCTGATTGTCGATTCAGTGAAATTCGATCTTAAATAGTTCCAAAATATAACGGCTCCAATTATTATCAAATGGCAATGAAGGTATCGCTGCTTGTACACCATTCACCTTGAAATACTTAAACACGGTGTGTAACCATCGTCTTCGTCTACCTCTGCTTCTTTCACCATCTATATTTCAGTCAATTAATCTACTGCGTAATCTCTCCTCACCCATTTATAACACACGGCCCACTATATTATGAGTTGGCTGATTTGGACAGCCTAGTCCAACATATTGATCCTAAGTTAACCTTTCACATCCTCATTACAAGTACATCTGTTAATAGTTTCTCATAATCTACAAGCAAACATGGAGGAAACCGACCTATTTGAAACAGGTGTAGGAATAGAGAAACTGAGAGGAGAACTATATTCCCAGATCTTTAATACTGGCAGCCAAATGTCACTTAGCTAATATTAAAATCACTTATGTTATATTTTCGACAAATCAATACTAAAAAAAACACTTAAATGTCTATATTTTATAGACTATATGATCATGTTTCGAAACACGTTGGTTTCTTCATCAGCACATTAATGAAACTTATCCTAAGTATACTTAAACTAAGTGAATGGATAACCTTACATTGATTTTTAATAAATAATTAATTAAAAACATTAATAATCCTTGGAAAAATCTACTGTATGAAAATGTGTATTATTGCATAATAATCCTTTGTAAATAGACTATCTATGAAAATTTGTAATGTTCCTCATCTGGTAACTTCCTCTTCAAAGTAACTAGTAAATTTTGTAGCTTTGCTTTGATGTGATCTTCCACTGTTCACCTGTTGGGTGATGTTTTCTAAATACCGAATAGAATGAGCTGACACCTTTTGGAACTTCGATTGCAATTTTAGAGCGAATCCTTGGAAACCCGGACTTTAGCAATAAGTGACGTTAGTCTTGATTGTAATCACGCTGTTGCAGAATGAGCTGACACCTTTTAGGTAGATTTCATTAGAAAGCTAACTATTGCAATGGGTATCATGTTTGGACTTCCGGAAAATTTCGACATATCTTCGCGTTTCACATCCCCTAGACCCCAAAACCACCGTCAGTTAAAATTTGAATATATAATTTATGTATATATGTATCTATCTATATAAATCACTTTCTTGTGGACACGATAACTACAGCTATTTTGCACCATTCACTTTGAAAATTTTACATAATATGTATCCCTATAAAATCTCGGTCGAGATCGTTAGAGAGCACAATCGGTCGACGGGGGTGAAAATGGGGGACTTTTTTTTAAAGTGAAATATCTATATAACTCTCTTAATATTTGAAATATCGAATCCATTCAAAGTTCATACTATGTATCGGATAAGGCCCAAACATTTATATTTGAAAAGCTTTGTGATAGCATCAACCATTGACCAAAGGGGTGGGAAAAAGTGGGTTTTTCGGGAAACGTTAATCATATCTCTCTTAATAGGCACAATATCAAAACCTTACAAAATGGACAATATTCCCCTAATAATTACCTAAAACTTTTGTCTGAAAGAATTTTTATATGACCCACCGTTACGCCCAGGGATGAGAAAAATTATTTCGGAATTATAAGAAAATTCCAAGAACCATCAGAGGTTGCCATGACAACAGTACTAAATTGATGAGAGATGAGCCATCAGACGTTGCCATGGCAACGCACTTGCACGAGATCACATTCAGTTTTCCATCTGACTAAGTGTGAAGAGGCTTCGGTGACGTAACTGGTAGCATGCTGAACTTCTATGCCCAAAGTCACGGGTTCAAAGCCGGCCGAAGTTGTCAAATTTTCTAAGAGCGCTAAAAATCCCCCAGTATGCTTTCCTTTGGAGGGGAAGTTACAATGTTCGTTGCGAGTTGCTGGTTGCGGTGGCATCTAGTAGCCCAGTTCAAAGCTAGGTGTCGTTGACGGTAGTATTTGGTAGCAACGTTAGGAACTACTGCTTGAAATTGACCGTCTGCGGTCCTTACCTGAATTACAGACTAATACAGCCATCACAATTCACGCCATTTATCAGACAGATTCTACACACACACAAAGTACACGGGGTTACATGACCGCGTTGTCGTAGCCCCTAAACTGAGGAACCAACGAAAATATCTGCGGGAGCTAAAATTTTGCGTGAAGAAGTAACAGACTGTTAGATAGTTACACATCAGTGTCGAAACCTTGCATAAGGACAGTGTGACAACAAGTATAAAAATGGACCCCAAATGACAAGAAGGTTACCGTCCCCATAAGACAATAAAATGTTTAAAATACGCATAAAATGACGAAAAACGAAGTTAATTAAGCTCCAATTATAAAATACTTTCTCGCAATAAATGAGGTCTGATCCTTCTACGAAAACCTGCATATTCTGCCTATTATAGGCTATCCCCTAGTTTGTTCGATGAAATCTACCTCCGCCTTCCGGCGTGCCGAGAGGATTTTTTTTGTATTGATTTGGCGAATATATAACACTAGCATGTACCCGCGGCTTCGCCCGCGATCAAGACAATGGGAACGATGCATTATTGCTGACAATTGGTCTATTCTATTACAGCAATCGCGGCTATAGGTGGGTCCATTCTAATTCTGAATATTCTGATACATACAGTATATTGATATGAGCAGCAAAGTGGGAATTTTATAGAGTTGTGAATGTCTGCAGAGTTCGATGTTACATTATGTTAACACATTTTAAAATTATGTTTTTGGTTTTGCCAGCTTCTGCTGAGACATAACGATTTTGTTGTCCGGATGCTCACGAGCACGCCACATACAGTTGCCCATGGGAAGAAATGTTTTTTGTCTAAATGTACACGTGCTACTGTTAAGTGTGTGTCATAGCGCTTTGTTAAAGAAATTGCGAATATTGTTTGAAGAGGGAACTGCACTCTTGCACACTGGAATGGCAAATCTATCGGAATATGGGGAATTAAAAGTATTCTTACTTAAGCTATTCTGGATGTAATTTGGCCATACTTATTGATGATTTGAACGTCAACATATCGCTATTAATAGACCTATAGTTAAATATCTCTCACCTTGGCCGCAGATGTACATTATGCAGCCTCTTCCAGTGTTACATCCCAGGGATTGAAATCTCTAACCACCCTTTTGCCTCACATGCCTCTCTAAGTAATTAAAATTCCTGATTGTTGTTATTAGAGTCTTCAGTTTTTTAAGTGGTTTGATGCAGCCCTCCATGTCTCCCTCTCCTGAGCTAATCGTTTCATCTCTACATAGCTACCATACCCTACATCCGAGGCAATCTGTTTAACCCTGGTTTACCCTTACAGTTCTAGTCCGCGACCCTCCCATCCTTAACTATGCTTGCTATTCCTGGGTGTCTTAATATGTGTCCTACCCTCCTATCTCTTCTCTTCATTAGCAGTCGCCAGAAACATCTCTCCTCTCCCACTCGTCTCAATACCTCCTCCTTTGTTACCCTATCTACCCATCTGATCATGATTCTCCTGTATCACCATATTTCAAAAGCTTCAATTCTCCTTTTTTATGCTGCACCATTAGTACATTAGTCCAACTCAGCAACTTTTCTAGGTTTAAGCCGTGCCTTGTGCGGAGATTCAATGGCCGTAAAAGACAAAATACCAACATTATTCCTCAGTAAGAGTAATTAAGAAAAAATAATAATTAACATGACAGCCGGTAGAATACGACACATTCGATTGTGAATATGGGTTGCTGATCATGGTAAAAAATGAAAAAGTGCAGATCAAAATTGACAAACAAAAATATTCAGTTAACAAAAAAAAATTATAAATAAAATGAAGGCATACCGTGCAAAATTGAAAGAATCTTAATATTGTAAATTAGAGTAAAGATCTTAAAGCTCGCTTACAATAACCAGCTCAAAGAGTATAAAATTAGACTCAAAATCACGATCGTATCCGACCCCAAAAGCCACCACTATAAATAAAATATATCTCATTTTACGCGTATCAATGGGAAGAGCAATGTTCGTGGTTAGAAGTGGGAACCGAACCCCGCGTTTTAAGGCCCTAAAACGAACGATTTTTGAGATATTGCCAGAAAACTATCCCCGGTCTGGGAAATTTTAGCGGTTGCCAGAGTAACGTTGATCTGTTTCTCAGAGGGAACACAGATATTTGGGAATATCTCCGAAACCGTTCATTTTAGGAACTTAAAAAGTGTGTTTCGGGGTCCCTACCGGACCTCCGAGTATTGTTTCTCGTATCTGGCGGCTTAAAATGAGCAAAATCAGACGTTTGTACCGACTGTCCTTGCTCAGTGCCAAAGGGCCGAAAAAGTCACTTACAAATTGAATTTTCACAAACCGTTTCTTAGTGGGCCTCTACATACTCGGATAAATCAACATGCAAATTTTCAGCTTTCTAGGTCTAGTGGTTTGAGCCCTGCGTCGATAAGTCAATTTTGGATGGTCAATGCCAAAGGGCCGAAAAAAGTCACTTACAAATTGAATTTTCAAAAACCGTTTCTTAGTGAGCTTCTACATACTCGGATCAACCAACATGCAAAATTTCAGCTTTCTAGGTCTAGTGGTTTGAGCCCTGCGGTGATGAGTCAATTTCGGATTACATATAATAGATGAGACTTTCCAAGTCGATTTGATCGTAGAAATATGGAATATAGCTCTTCTTGCGCGTATCAATGCGAGGAGCAATGTTCGTGGTTTCCACTTCAAAGAAGTAGGAACCGAACCCCGCGTTTTAAGGCCCTAAAACGAACGGTTTTCGAGATATTGCCAGAAAACTATCCCCAGTCTGGGAAATTTCAGCGGTTGCCATAGTAACGTTGATCTGTTTCTCAGAGGGATCACAGTTATTTGGGAATATCTCCGAAACCGTTCATTTTAGGAACTTAAAAAGTGTGTTTCGGGGTCCCTACAGGATCTCCGAGTATTGTTTCTCGTATCTGGCGGCTTAAAATGAGCTAAATCCGACCTTTGTACCGACTGTCTTTGCTCAGTGCCAAAGGGCCGAAAAAAGTCACTTACAAATTGAATTTTCACAAACCCTTTCTTAGTGGGCCTCTACATACTCGGATCAACCAACATGCAAAATTTCAGCTTTCTAGGTCTAGTGGTTTGAGCCCTGCGTCGATGAGTCAATTTTGGATGGTCAATGCCGAAGGGCCGAAAAAAGTCACTTACAAATTGAATTTTCATAAACCATTTCTTAGTGAGCCTCCACATACTCGGATCAACCAACATGCAAAATTTCAGCTTTCAAGGTCTAGTTGTTTGAGCCCTGTGTGATGGGTCAATTTTGTATTATATATAATAGATGAGACTTTCCAAGTCGATTTGCTCGTAGAAATATGGATTATAGCTCTTCTTGCGCGTATCAATGCGAGGAGCAATGTTCGTGGTCCGAACCCCGCGTTTTAAGGCCCTAAAACGAACGATTTTCGAGATATTGCCAGAAAACTATCCCCGGTCTGAGAAATTTCAGCGGTTGCCATAGTAACGTTGATCTGTTTCTCAGAGGGAACACAGTTATTTGGGAATATCTCCGAAACCGTTCATTTTAGGAACTTAAAATGTGTGTTTCGGGGTCCCTACAGGACCTCCGAGTATTGTTTCTCGTATCTGGCGGCTTAAAATGAGCTAAATGCGACCTTTGTACCGACTGTCCTTGCTCAGTGCCAAAGGGCTGAAAAAAGTCACTTACAAATTGAATTTTCACAAACCGTTTCTTAGTGGGCCTCTACATACTCGGATCAACCAACATGCAAAATTTCAGCTTTCTAGGTCTAGTGGTTTGAGCCCTGCGTCGATGAGTCAATTTTGGATGGTCAATGCCAAAGGGCCGAAAAAAGTCACTTACAAATTGAATTTACAAAAAACGTTTCTTAGTGACCCTCTACATACTCGGATCAACCTACATGCAAAATTTGAGCTTTCTAGGTCAAGTGGTTTGAGCCGTGCGGTGATGAGTCAATTTTGGATTATATATAATAGAACATAAGTGTTTTTTAATTATTCAATCAATACCGATTTACACAATTTTTTATTATGGCAAATATTTTTGCCTACTTAGCTGATAGCCAGTGTCGCTGTTAAAGTTATTGGGGTTGAAAAATGAGGCAAGGCGCCTCTCGAAACGTCTAGGAATTTTTATTTTTGTTTTCACACGGCAATATCCCAAACATATGAATAATTGTAATGGTATTCCAGGCCGTGAAAGCCTTAATCTACACATTGGAATATTAGTTATGCGATATTTAGTTTTTTATCTCTCAATATTTCGCAATCAACACTAAAATTCACAGACATTAACCTTTATGAATATGGTATTAAATATTATCCGTGTTGACTGATATTAATCTCCAATTATTATTTTTTTTAATGAAAATTCATTTATTTACATTCTAATGCTTTTGTAAGGATATCCATTTTCTCTTTGTATTTGTTAACATAGTTTCTAAGATTCCTTTTATTTATTCTACGCTGACGAAGGTATCATTGTATCCCGAAACATGTACGTCTTAATTTAGTTATTAAACTTCTTAGTGTTTGACAAGGCGGCTTTTATAATATTGCAGATTAATCAAGACCATTTTATTCCAGTCAGTTTCCCATATTTTTCAAATGAAAGCCCTCATTGTTACAGATTTTTTTAAACTTAATTTTATAAAATCTTTTTCCTGGGTTATATTAGTATTATTCTGTACATAATCATTTTCTGAATATTAAGTTTTAGTCTGAATAAATTTTCCACGATATTCTTATAACACAGCATCATATTCTTATCAATATTTCACTTTTACTGGGGTAGCTGACCTCGCTGTTCCGCCTCTTAAAGCCACAGCAATCAATCAAATCAAACACTTTACACTTACTTAGAATTTTGGAGGCGGCGGGATCGATTCCCGGTTGCACTAGGGATTTTTAAAATTGACATGAGGGCTGCTGAAACGGGGTGCACCAGCCAAGTGAAGTCAATTGAGTAGCTGTCTGGCAGTCAGGCAGCACCCCGGCCACGGAGACCATGATTAATGACTGAGGGGCCCTGATGCTCTTACCACGCATCACTCCATAAACCGCTGGCCAAATGGCTGGGCAGCGGTCACTTGGCAATCTTAGGCCATTTAGGGTCTGTAGTGCTACGGGTATTTTTTATAAGATCAACTTGTTATTTTTTAAATACTATTTTGCTCTCAATTATTTATCTTTCCATATTTGAACCCTAAGGAAGACCATAATATCAAAACTTGTGCGTTTACTTTAATTATACTTCATTAACTAATAATGTTATTGTCTTAGGTGGATTATTTATTTATTTAGCGTATGGCGTTTAGTTCCGGGAGTGTCCTAGGACATGTTTGACTCGCCAAAGGCTGTAGCCGCTTCACGCGGACACCCATGGGGTGAGCTACAATTTACGTTCAATTTCAAGTAGTTCCAAACTGTCGCTAACAGATGTCACTGACACCCAGTGGTGAACGTTGGAACTTTGATAGAGCGTCTCAACGAAATCTAACCTAGAAATTTAGCTTCACACAAGTTTAGTTAGTGGAAGGATCATTTACATGCCATAAATCTATGACATGGGACCGCCGGCTTAACTTCCCCTCCGAAGGAAGTCATACTGAAGGATGTTAACGCTCTTAAAAATTCTGACGACTTCAGCCGCGTATGAACCCACGATTTTGGGCACAGCAGTTCCGCGTGCTACCAACTACGCCACCGAGGTCGCTTTAGGTGGAATAAAAGGTATTTCATTACCCTCCTGCGATTTCTTTTTTTTTTGTCTCAGCAACTATTCGTGCTATTATACTGTAATGCTTGCCACGGTGAGTGAATGGTCAACGTGTCGGTCTACCAACCCCAAGCTTGCAGGTGTGCTCCTGGCCGTGGTAAGTGATTTTTTTAAAGGTGGCAAAAATTACGACACCATGTCATACGATGTTGGCATATCAAAGAACCCATTTGAATTCAGTAGGCCGTGTTCATAATGGCAAAATTAATCTCGGGATTTTCCGCCAACACAAAGTTCCTCATTTCTCTACTAGAAAGCGCTATAGTGTCAAGGAGCTCAGATATCTAACCTCCTCGTCTTTCATAGTGCTTCAAAGAACAACGAAATTCGACATGCAAGCTACCCTTTGGGTGTCAATTAACAAAGCTTGCACCCAGCACCCAAGGCCATACGTTATTATTATTATTACCTTTTTGATACCTCGGAGATCCAAACAAATGACTAGAATATCTCCGGATTGAAATTTTACCGTCCTCGTCATGGCTTTCACAGCGGAGATCCGGATTTGAATCCCGGCTCTGCGAAGAAAATTAATTCTGGTCTGAGATCTGGAACGGGGAACACTCGGCCTCTTGAGGCAAAACTGAGAAGAGGTGGGTTCTATTGTTATCTCAGAAATCCTCGAAGTGTTTTTTGTGGTTTCTTCACTTCTACTCCAGGCAAATCCTGGGATGGTTCCTAAATTAAGGCCCTTACTAATCATCATCTGAATTGCACACACTAATACAGTCATCACAGTAACACAGGTTATCAGACAAAGTCCAAACACACCCATGAACACGGGGCTACATGACCACAATATTACAACGCCCCCATAGAATCAACAACAACAACAACAGCAACAAAATAACTGCTACTATTCGCTGCTTTGCAAGGCTTGCAAAGGTAGGCCACCCAACTAACTCTCTCGTATTTCCTGTAGCATTCCGTGCTTTACAATGACATTGCACCGGCTCTACGGAGCTAACGTTAGGACTTTGTTGTTTATGTTTCCTTTTTGTTTTTGTTGCTGTTGCTTCCTTAGAGGCTAAGGGCTGTGTTGTCATCTAGCATACTTGCCGTTCGACGTATTATTAAAATTTCATGGTGGTGATGTTCAATAACATTGAAACTATTCCATACCAAGCGTTAGGTAAGCCTTCTATCACAACAAGACGTGTAATCTCAATAGCACAACCCTCATAGTCTCTTCCTACGTGAGAAACATGCAGCTCTGTGTAAATGAGCTATTCCAGTCAATTCATTCATTTCAGCCCATGCGTGTGTCATGGACATTCAAATTTCAATGGAAACGCGTCAATCACCAAAACGTTTCATCGAACATTCACTATCACAAAATAAATCTTCATGGCTGTAACTAAAATTTAGCCTATTTTCATTTATGAAAAAGAAAAAGGATTATGAGATCACCTTTTGTCCGTGTGTGTGCGCGTAAGTAATAAAATCTAAACGGCTAGAGCGATTTCAATGAAACTCGGTAAGGACGTAGTACTATTTTGTCTATCCCTGACGGTGCCCTTCAAGTTTTAATACATATCACCAATCCAACATGGCGGATGTGCAAAATATTTCTCCAGTATTCTGTATCTCCGAAACTACCACTGATATCATCCTGAAATTTTGTACGGTTATAAAGGGCACTTCTAAACACCTGTTATGTACAAAACTAAAATGGCGGCCAAGCGAATTTGAAACATTTAAATAGATGTTTCTCGCGAATTTACCTTCCGAGCGCAGTAAAAATTGGTACAGCAATTGTTTGTACATATTGCAATGAACTGAAATTTAATTTTGTTCAATTGTTTACATAACCTCAACATGGCGGCTGTGGGAAAGTTTCATATATTAAGTTTTTGATGTGTAACATCGTTCCGCTCGGTTGCTGGATATTTTTAGTGTGTAACATAATTCCACTAGGTTGCTGCATATTTTTGTGTGGGGGTGATTTTGTAAAAAGGGACGGAAATGCAACGGAAAAAAATGAGCGCGAACGGTGGCGGAGATTGGTACAACGACATACTGTTGGCCATGTGGCTATGTGGAATGTAAATCGCATACGGTTTACCTCAAGGTTTGGAGGCCCCATTACAGATATTCCTACAATAAATCATCTTCTAACTGTCGTTCTTTGGTGTGAAAATATTCATTATATCATATTTGCAGAAAACAATTATGATTTATTAAATCTTACTACTTTTTCTGTGTTGTTATTTAATCTAAGCACTCGAGGTACTGTCGGCCAAGATACAGCACTATATGCAATGTATATAGCATACGGCTTAATTCAAGGTTTGGAGGACCCATTAAAGAAATTTCTACAATAAATCATCTTCAAGTTTTCGTTCTTTGGTGTGAAAATATTAATTATATCATATTTTCCGAAAGGTTTGGGCACAGGAGTTTTACAAGTAGCACGCGATGGCAGAGATTGTTTCAACGACATATTATTGGTCATGTGGCTATGTGGAATGTAAATCGCATACGGTTTACCTCAAGGCTTGGAGACGCCATGACTGATATTCCTACAATAAATCATCTTCAAACTGTCGTTCATTGGTGTGAAAATATTCATTATATCACATTTGCTGAAAAAAATTATGATTTATTAAATCTTACTACTTTTGCTGTATTATTATTTAATGTAAGCACTCGAGATACTGTCGGCCAAAATACAGCACTATTATATCATATTTGCTGAAAGGATTTGTCATTGGAGTTTTACTAGTAGTTATTGGAGAAATAATAGTAATGAAAACTTACCGAAGGTAATAACACAAAGGAATCCTTCATGTTTGCTGGCACAAGGTTCATTCTTAAAAAAATGTGAGTAAGTAATAAGGAATTATTCGAATAACATGTCAGATGTTACACACCGTATGCGACTACTGTAAGGTACGTATTTTTTATTTTTTGCGTCCTAATCATGAGATCGAAGTCAAAGTTTGAATAATCAACCTACCCAATAATCGTCATATAATATTACATAACTCTAAGGCCTACATATAAAACAGTCCAACATGGCGACCATTCGAAATATTTAGACGGTTCTCAATATCTACTAATCTATGACTGCTATCAAACTGAAATGTTTTATGTTGTTAATAACTATTAACGTAAATTCACCTATGGAGATTTCAATAACTTGGTTAGCAGAAATACAACATGGTGGCGACGCGAAATTCAAATATTCAAATGGACGTTTCTCGCGATTTAACCATACAAGCGCAGTAGAACTTGGTACGGTAAATGCTTATACAAATTTCAATCGACTGACATCAAATTTATTTCAATTATTTTCATAATCTCAAGATGATGGCTGTGCAAATTTTAAAAATCTCGTTTTTATTATGCGATTGAAGTTTGAATTTTAAACCTACGAAATAATCTTCATCTAACGGTTCATAACTCTAGTATAAAAATCCAACGTGGCGACCATCCGACGGTTCTCAATATCTACGAATCTATTGTAGCAATCAAACTGAAATGTTGTATGTTGATAGATGCAATTAACATAATTAGTATTGTACCCGACACTTAGTTGAGGTTATCGGCTACGCCAGTTGTGGTAGAGCCGTAGTTGAGATTTGTGGCCAAGAAGAAAAGATAGCGCTCAGATCGAGTCAGAGGAATTGAAGGAAATGACGTATGATACTGAGGGAGAAGGAGCCACTACCCCTCAAACGCAAGGAATCACGGGAGAAATAATGGATGTTTGTGAAGATTAATTGGAAATAAAGTCTTATCTAACCTCAGAAGAGAAAGAAATAACAAGGAATATTATTAATAATAACTTGAAAAATGGTGGATAACTCCTTAAGTTAATGTAATGGCTTTATAACAGAAGATAGGGGCCCAGGTTAGATCTGTGACGTCAGAGGAAGACAGCGGAAGGGATGAGAAGTCACGTGCTAGGTCAAGGTGGTGTGGCCGCACGTAGTGACAAGGAATGAGTTCATCGGTTGTTCTGTTGCATTATGTGCAAGCAACAAGTCGGGAGCGCGACAATTCATAACGCAGTGCAGTACGGTGACTTACACATGCAGGGAAGAATCGCTAGGCGAAGCCAGCAGTGTGATATTATGTGCTCGGTATTGTAGCATAGGCTGACCGAAGGTCGAATCGAGGTGGCCGTGAGCTTTAGGCAAGGAGCCGGCAATAGGAAACGTGCTAGTTTCAACATTGGAAATGCATTCACATAGTATACAGGTTGAACAGCAACGCTTTTACAAGCTTATAACTTACCGTAGTAACGCGCAGTATTCCACTGGGAATGAGGAACATTATCTCGACTACATTCACTATGAATAACCGCGTATTGAAGCAGTACAATGAGGCCGGTGTTTAACTTCATGTTACACACAGACAGTGAAGCAGAACTTGTCGTGCTTTGGGCGACATTTTGTTACAGTTTGGTAGTCAACGAGTTGAACATTATACTCTGACATTTTTCAAGTTTGAGATGGTTGGACTTGGATTTCAGCAGTCCAGTCGTTCAGTACAGTTACAATTACACACTTTTGTAGGGATAGTCAGATGGACTTAAAATTATTTCAACGATGTTACATCATACTTTATAATGTGTTTGAACAGGGCATGTTTAAAGCGACCATGGGGCCGTTCAAACATTGCTGCATTTTGCCAATTAGGACATGTGATCTTATGCACTTTATGAATAGTGGCATGTGCATTATAACAGTTATACGTCATGAACATTTATGATATTTATTCTCAACGAACGCAGATTCAGGGTGTCTGATAAATAAGTACACTTTTTGATGTTACAATTTTCTACCAGTGTAATTCGATCATAGTGAAGACGAACATTATTAATGGATGACGATCGAACATTTTACTGAACAGTGGCGTAACACATCCGAAGAGAGAATGGGGTACTCAGTTTATTCGAACTTTTGTGGAGAATATTGGACAATATCCGTGATGGATATCCTTCATTTCATCATGTCGTGCTAGGCGTATGAGGAGACGTGATGGCAGCTCAGAGCGATGGATTCGGTTCCTAACGAAGAGGATTACTACAACATCATGTTCACTTGGATGAAGTCAGGTGTTAGTTCAATGATTAATACAGCGTCTTTCGTCGATCTTTCGAGAAATCTGTTGCGAACACTTGGATTACCGAAGATCTTTGAATATTCTATTAACATCTGGAATATGAAGGTATTGTGAGAGCTATGGCATTACTGATATGATTTTTACATGAACACTGGGCACACTTGTATTTTGTATAGGAGTGTTATTTTTCGACATGGCTTGAATGTTTTACTACTTCGTTTGCTGAAATATGGTGTTACCATATGGCATGGCAGGCACATTTATCCAACGTTTTCACTCTTGATTGACTTTATTAAGCAGGATTTTGATCTTTATATTTTTCTGTGATGATAGTACTTTTGATTATGGATAGTTTTAGCGAGTGTTTCGAAACTCGTGTTCTGCAATTGGATAGTTTGGATTTTCGTCAGTTCATTGCATACTAGCGAGTATGTGGAATTCATCAGCAGGGATTTTTTCTTTTAATGGATTGTTTGGTGATGTTAAATTTTATTCGCTCAAGCGAATATATATTGCTTTTATGTGACAAGTAGAATATTGTTGATTCCAATCATGTACACTCATTCACCAGTCTACGGAGACGGGGCCTGTTACCTTGCGTAGCTGAGTGGTGGTACACACCTTACCTGTCGTGTTAGGGATTTTTCATCTGAGTCTTCGGAGGCGGGGCCTGTTACCTAGCGTAGCTGTGTGGTGGTATGCACCTTACCCACCACTTTAGGGTCTCATATTATCATCCGAGTGTAATTATGATCGTAAGAGGATTAAACAATAAACTACCAGTCACATATTAGTTGATCTTTGTTAAATAATTTAAAAATAAATTTCAGCAGGGTTACACTTTGTAATTCTTGTCTTGCCAATCCAATAGTTTGTTGCAGTACTCTTTTGAGAGTATACAGTATTCATTTGACAGTTAATATTTTTGATACTCTTTGTGAGTGATTTCATACCTTTGAGAAGGATTTCAAGTAATTGCGTCTTGTAAGACGATTTATTTATTATCAGAATTTATTTGCAGGCAGATAATGATCAGATATTTTTGATGTGAGTTAATATAACACATTGGTGTTCTTCTTGAAGTAAATTTTGAGGATCCTAACAAAGATTTTATACTCTGAATTAAACCAAATCTTGAATTGGATTACGATTACTGTGGTAATTTTCCTATTGTTTAAGAAGTTGTCTGGAAATGACAATATTAATTACAGTTCTTGTAGGTTATATTCGTTAACCGTCTGAAGCCAGTTATATTTTTTGTGGATCATGATACATGATGAGTTGAAGTATTTTTGATCGGAGTTTGTGAGGTTGCCAGGAGAAGGTTTATAATATTGCCAATGAAAGTTTTGTAGCAGACATGAGGTCGTCGAACCCAGTCTAGCGTATTTTTGAAATTCATGCTGTGTGCTGAATAATTGTGGTATTATGTGAAATAATAATTGTGTTCAAATGTGATATTTGAAAAAGTGAATTTAAATAGTGAAGTTTTGGATGGTGAGATCCAACGTGATTTTGTAGAGGCAACGTATTATTTTGGCATGATAATTTAGTATGAGGTATAGCTTGGAACTGGTAGATTTTTAAGACAACGTTCTATAACCAATATTAAATATTTTGAGGAAATTAATTTTTTTTTTGATAATCCAAGATTTTCTAATAATAATAATAATAAATTTAAATTAATTTAAATAAGTTATATGATTTAAATAAGCTGATGAATTGCAACTTAAATTGATGAATTAAATAATTTAAATGGATGGATTGAGATAATTTAATTTAAATGAGATGATGAAGTAAGGGTGTGTGGGTGATTTACAAATGATTTAATGAGTTGATGAATATAATAATTATTTAAATGTTCTGATGATAATGAATTAATAATTCTGATTTGAGTATAACAAATAACTGAATGATAGCTGATGTGAGAAGCATTTAATTATTTTGACATGATAATGATGATGATAACAGATGATTAGTGAAGATTTTTCGATTCACAACCGAGTAGTGGTTAGAGGTGATGTAAATATTGTGTATAAATTTGTTATTAATTTTTGGAGTGATTGTTGGGATTTCCAACATATTGATCAATGCCATTTGAGCCATAAATGATTGAATATTTGAATATTAGTGTTATTATGATATTTTGTGTGCTAGACAGATTAACATGTCAATACATCCACATTCCTGATGTTACATTAACAAAAGGTAGGTCTCAGGGATCACGAAATGTCAGTGACGAAAAGACATAGTGCTACGGTGGCCCTGAGAACTCAAGCGAACTCTAGTTATATTTGTTTTTCATGTGGATGAAAATATTGTATATAGTGCGGAGATGGTTCGATTTGTGAGGACTATAACATCATAACTGTTATATTCGACCATACTCTTAGGCAGGTTTATGTTTGTTTCTGTCTGACCGTTCAAGTTCAAATAAATGTTATTTTTATCTTAGTTGCGATCTGATTATGATGTTGTTTTACCAATCCTTTCCTTTGTCACGATTAAGGCTTAACCAGAAAGGATGTGGTTTGTTAGGGATTCAGTTGATGGCGCCCATTTTTATTTGCTATTATGACTAAATTTAAGCCCGTAACGACCCTAGAGATACTTTATTTAGTGTTACCCTTTGCTTTTGTGATATTTCAACTGAATTTCCGACACATTCCTTATTTTATTTCATGTTCATTTAACTCCACTCTGGCATGGGATGCCAGATGGCAGATGGGTCATCGCATACCTCGGATGAACGGGTGCAGTATATATTGAACCCTTGCAAAGAAGCATATGAGACTCAGTTTCGGGGGGTGTAACGGTTCATATCGTAAGTTGTTGTCAGGGCGCTTCATTAACTTGCAGGGTAACATATAACAAAATAACATGCAGGAAAGATTGAAGCCAGGGTTAAAACAAATGAATTTAATAACAAATCACCATATTTACACTCAAACAATTAACAACAAAAACTCCCATCTGACTCCCACTTAATAAAAATGCCAAAAAACTAGGCAAAATCTCTGGAGAGATTAATTACCTGGACCAAGTGTCCCTAAGATAAAAATACAAAAGTGACCATATATGTGCGTATGTCGTTCTACATGCATCACGATGTGTACATTGAATGCGTGATTCGTCATCATCCAGAATAATCATTCAGACAACGAATCCACATTTCTTAGAGCTAGACCGACACGGGGGAACACAACTACAATACTTAAAATTAAAACCGACACTTCCTAAATCTAATATAAACAAACACAAAATTTCCTTGTGAAATTGGAATCAAATTGCCGTAGCAACATTTACTGCCTAAAAACTTAGGACTTCTCACACAAATCAACACAAGTACATTAACACGTGACCAATAAAAAAAATACACAAATGACCGCCGTCAAAATTTACAAGTACTCTACCACTACACCGCACAGGTGTGACACACACAAATTACATGAATCGAGTCATAAACAAAGCAATAGGCACACAGCCAACATTTACGTTAATAATACAAGATTTTACCCATACAACGTACAACAAGCCGTTACACACATGGCGAACTCCCAATTAATTATGGCTTAAAAATAACCATCACAATGAACAGGTTTGCTACATGAAAGCTTACAGGGGTCAGTCGGACAATCAGGACTGCCTATCAAAAATAAGTCACAAGGCAAAACGGGCGGTTTGTGGAACTCTGCATATCTGTTAACCCACGTGTCAAAACTCTCGACCTCCCAGGACAAGGGGTCGAATCTCGAAGAAGTGTGCCCCAAAGCACAATAATACGTGTGTGTGTGTCAGAATAAATATGGACAAGAAACAGCGGTCTCCCTAGAGCACCCTGTCTTTCCATCAAAAATACAACAGCAGCAAAAATATATGAGGGCGGTAGGACCTCTACCCCCTCCTCACGTAGAATCAACACACACATGACACAGTAACACACACATTAACACGTATGGGTTTTGACAGACCCTGAAATAAAAAGACACAAATAATTTCCACATGCTGGCGCCACCGTTCTATGCCGTGACTAGTCAACCTGAAAAGGACTAAAAAAATCTATCATAATTAGAACGAAGGTGTTCTACAAATTACTTTTAAGATGGTGCGCTTGGCAACCCTAATATGAATAATAACCTGTTCAGCAAATATCTTACAGTAATTACCTCCCATTCCTATTTCAAATATTAACGTTAATAAAGCACCATTTATCGAATGTAAAGGATTCCGCATTTGCATGGACAAAAATCACGCACGAACGCCGCGCACATTACATATGACTCAAGGAAAGACAAATATCTATCAAACACTTTGGCCACGCGCCAACGGACATTTAAAACATTTAGTGTCGGTGCAAGAAAAACTCTAAACAACAAGAAAAGAAACATAACTATTTACAAAAGTTCCCCGGCCAAATCTAACTACATAATTGAAATAATCCAATTTTCGTACATCACCGATCTGCTTGTAGAACTAAGGACATCCTCCTCAGCCCATTGCCCCTATGGACAAATTAACACTCCATCGTGGTCGTCTGCGTTGAATTGTTGAAGTTCATCCCAACTACAAACCACGTGCTGATCATCTTGGTATCGACTCCTTGGCAGAAAAGTTCAATGTTAATTATTTGACCTATCTATAATCGCTTGCAGGTTACTCGATTCGCCCACAATTGTCCTAATGCGATTAATTGCGAAGACTGGCCCTAGATATCTCGCACACACGCACAATAAAACACATGAAAAATACACTGCAATATGTACATAAAATATACACCTCGAGACCACGTCACTGGCTCGATAACAAGTTTAAGATCTTGGCTGCACTAGCAGTCGCTATCTTGCTCGGTATTTCCGTACTGTACTGTTGACCTTCGCTCCGGTGAGCGCTAATTAGGGTGTTACAAGACTTGCCCCTCAGAGCTGAACTCGTCGTCTTTAAGTAAATGTTACAAGTTACCACGCACTGGCGTGAAATATTTAGCTCACAAAATAAAGTTGATTCCAGATAAAATGTACTAGAGCTTTAAAATTCGATAATGCACTGATGTGACTTAAGCTCCTCAGAGCTCACAAATAAAATAACTTAACCAAATTCAGAGCGTAAAAATCACGATACAAACTGGCGTGAAGTAAGCCTCTCAAGGCTCCACAAAGAATGACTTAGAGTGGCGTCATGCCAAACTATTTATTAGAAACTGACAGGGGACGGAGGAGTGGGGTGGAATCGGATAAAAACTTCCAGAGATTTTGTCTCACAAATATGGGACTAGTGTCATTCTTCTTCAAATAAATCAAACGTCTCAATGCACTCGTGCGGAGATTAATCCGTTCGGCGGTTCTTTCGATAATCAACTCCGCGGGCTTTTTACTACTGACGCTGTCCACCGCGTGGTCATGGCTTGGTCTCTTGTGATTGGCTGGTTCAATCTGATGTTCGTTGCAAGTGACTCGTGATCCTTCCTTTATGCTTCCAATTTGGTACATGTAGTTGCTCAATTTGGCCTTGAACCCGACTAATTCTAGCCGTCCCCCAAGAATAGCTACTCGCTCTGCTCCTGTTGCAATCATTGCGAAATGCTAGCCTCCCTTTATCCATGTCGACTTCCTCAAGTACTGCCTGGGCCGTAGTAATAATAATAATAAATATGAATACTTATTTATCGTAGATCAATAAGGGTTCATTTATCCTCAGCAAGGTTTTGAAATTCGAAGCAATTTATTGGTTTGGATTTCAAAAACAAAATCCACTGTAGTAACAACACATCTCTTTAAATCTCACTCAGCTGCTCGAGTGTACGCCCTGGTGCATTCTTGGAATACACGGTACCTGAGATTATAATTTTCAATGCTTTTGCATGTTCTTTCCTTCCTCTTTGTCAGACACCAACAGTGATCTTCTGTTCTCTCTTAGGGGTTCAGGTCGCTTATATTTTGTATGAGTCTGTTCCAGATATATATTCTGTGACCCACCTAGCGTCATATAATAGCGAATCTCTGAAGCTCTTCAACTCTTCCTCGCGCAAGAGGAATTCCTTCTCCATCTGGCTACCAGATTTTACTGCCATCGCCAGCTGTTATCTCCATGAGCAAGAGAGCTGCGTCTCTTCTTTTACTCACCATGCTGCGCTGGTATCATCTGTTGTCAACTCTTTGAAGACCGGCTCAGCAAGAGAAGATAAATTTTTTGTTTTAAAGTTGGCAATGTTTATATGTTCTCCTTTTGTCTCCTACCCCCCACTCTTTCCCCCCTTCTTGGTCCCTCCGTGCTCCGTTGAGCTGCTCTCACTTCTCAGTCTGCAGTTGACTCGTTCAGTCAAAGCTCCGCTCGAGCTTGCCTCCTCAAACCAAGAGGCTCACCCTCTTCTACGCCATGTTGGCTAAGTAATCATCAACGGAAACTTCGACTTCAACATGAAATCAAGATAAGTACCATTTTAAAAGTTTTAACCTCATCTTCATGGTTTTAACTTCCACGTGCTTTTAATTATAATTTATAGACAGTGTGAAATTATTTACTTTGGGGCAAAAATCATTCTTCGTGTGATTTGCCATGTTGAGCTTTTGCTTGTATAAGCCAACCTTACTAAAAAAGAGCTTTTCTTAAGCTATTCAAATGAGAAATCCTCTCGCTACGTGGGATATTATCTAATACCCGCTGTCTATGATTATAAAGCTATTTCCTCCGTTGGATTTTCTCAACCCCATTTTCTGCTAAGGTTGTTCTGGAACCTTCGAGATTTTGTACCCTATCTGCGAGTCTTGCCGTCAAGTGTTTTTAGCTCACTTGGGACAATGATATTTAAAATGAGGAATCTTCCTTACAAATTTTTGCAATAGCTAACTTTCTTCCACCGCTGGAACCTCTGGAACATTCTATGGCGCATTTAATTGTAAATCACAACTTTTTCAAGAAATAGACTCTCACCTATATAGTGCAATCAGTTATTTCCATAATTGCAATAACTTTCTTTCTCATAAACTTCAGTGTTTCTATAGTGAACTTTGCATCCATCTTCATAGACTACAGTGATAAACAGTGCTTGCTCCACGTTTCTACCGCGTCGCGATCGTCCGGTTATATTAAATACGGCCATGAACATTGATCCTATATCCCAATGATCTTTCCTCAACCTTCTACTAACAACCATTATTAATAAAATTGAAACTTTTCTATAAGGTGTCACTCACGAGGTGCCCTTCCAACTTTGCTAGTTTAACATTAATTAAATTCTGCATAATTGCTTGTGTGATACAAGTTTTAAATTCACGTTGTTCCTTTCCCATAATCAGGGAAAACAATTCTTTAAACTCTTAAGCGAGTCATGTTCAGGTTTCACGAAATGGAAACTGTCCCATTTGGTGATTCCTGCTCAAACTTGGGAAGTCTAGAACTTTCCCTTTCACTTTCTTCAGGTTTCACAGTAAGTGACCTGCCCTCTTTGTATAATTCTCATATATTAATTCTGTATAAATATAAGAAGTTGTAGGAACTTCTATCTTATTTTTCATGTTGTTATTATTGTTATTTTCAAAGTTGTCACTTTCTCTAGAACATTCTCTCCAGAATTTCTTAAGGTGCACTCTTTGTACTCCAATTCACGTTCAAGCTTTAATTATTTCATTGTTCATTTGTTTAAATCTTATAAAGATTTTAGAAACATGTAAGGTTTGAAACCTTGTAAATTGTCAATTGCCTGGAGCAACTGTTTAATGTTGAGAGGTCTGCGACCCTATTTGTTAAAAAGTTCAAATGAACTATGTTTATTAAAATTATATTGCATAATTGTTAATTTCCTCAAACTTCTTCTAATTGTAAAATAAACAAATCTTTTCCCTTCGCTTTTTCATTTACGAATATAAAGTTTAGGCAAAATCCTGTCTTCCTTGACTCTCCTCACTCAATGATATTAAAATCATTAATAGAGCTTTCACCATTTGTTGCATTTGAGCAAGAACTCTTAATTTTCACCTCACTAAAGTTCTTCTTAGCGTTAATAGCTAATTCTAATTGGCCAGTAAGGCAAGTAAAGCTCGCTATGCCAGCTACCTGCTTGTGGAGACCCTCTCCGAAAACTTATGGTCAGTTTTCTAAAAGATAAGTGTTTCTTTTTGTCTAAACTTTTAGCCGGCTCCTCGCTGAGTAAAAGCTTAGCCATTTTCCAATGCAACCATTGGTTCATTTACCAAGATTACCCAATAAGGCATAATCTTTTATCATTTTCCTTTTTAGAGACACTTGGTCGCCCTTACAGGAACTCCATAATTTTGGAAATTGAAAATACCAAGCCTGAGTTAAATCATTGGCATTCTTCGAATTACTTTGTAAAACCTAATTTCTTTGAGAAGACATACAGTAAATTGGTTCCTCTCAGTCTTGCCAGATCATCACCCTTCCCTATAGTACTTTTATTCGTGCTTGGGAGGAAATACACTAAAGCCTCTCTCTGGCAAACTGCCCAAGTCTTAGCTGCGGTTCCCGTCAGCTTCGACCAAGCTCGTACCCACTTTAGGTATCCGAGCACGGATTTGCGGTGGCAACCGCTTCTAAATGTATTGAAAGTCAAATTCATAACTTTTGTGGGACTCTCCTCCTATTTTTCTATCCTTTTTCTCCAATCCAAAATCTACTTCCTTCTCTTAATCATCTTCCCTTGGTGGGTGGGTTATTCCTCAGCCAATAAACTACCCACGCCCCTCTGACTCAATTAGTGTGCTCTCCTTCTCGCTGGAATGTCATTCATACTTCCTCACTAGGTCTCCCCCTTCTCCTCAAGTAGTTGCCACTCCTGTCGTCTCAGCTGCTCGTTGTTTACAAACAAAGTGCGTACTCTGGCGCTCCCCGTAGATTTGAGTGTTGGCTCTCGAAATAAAATTTTTGCAATACAGATTCTGCACACATCATCTTTCCTAGTCATCAAATGGTTCTCTTCTCCTTCTTCTTCTTCTCCCATCTTCTTCTTCTCCCGTCTTCTTCTTCTCCCATCTTCTTCTTCTCCTGCTACCATATTTCCAGGCCCTTGCCCGAAACTTCGTCCCGCGAATTTCCTCTATTATTTTTCTGTTTTGGTTTGTCGGCTGGTCTCTTCTCTTCTTCATGGTGATGGTCCGGGCTCTGTCTGTTCGCCATGGCACGCCCCCACTTCTCTTTCTCCGCTTCTTCGGTACTTAATTGATCCAAGTATTTCCGTGATTCAATATATCGCTCGTCCCAGTTGTTCCGATAATCTCCCCTATTTTCTTGGCGATAGTCCCTGCCGTTTTTCCATCTACCATCGCCATTTCTTTGGTAAGGTCTACCTTGTCTCTGGTTTCCCCTCCAATTTGTGTACTCCCGCTGGTACGTCCACTGATTGTTTTGATTTTGGTTGTTCTGATTGTATCTCCCGCGGTTATTCTGATAGTTCTGATTATTATTGTTGAACTGGTTTCGGCCGTCAAAATCTTGCCTTCTCGGTGTGAATTGTGTCCCTGTGGACTGTGTCTTGGTTTGGTTCCCCTGGCTGTGGTTATTTTGGAGTCCCTGAACTACCTCGGCCGTGTTGACACATTCCATATTTCTCCTTCCTGTTTGTGGGCTCACCATACTCGTCTCGTCTAAGTGTCTGAGTAATTCTTCGGCTTGGACTGCGGTTTGAATGTTCCCTGCGACTAATAGTTGTTGGATGTGCATTGGGAGTTGTTTCCCGATGTTTAGAAGCATATTTTGCTCGCTAGGCGGGTCGTCAAAATCTCTGAATTTTACCAATTGCTGGCTGAAGAATTCTGAAAACCGGGTTGGATGCGTACTATGATATTTTCGCGTGTACAGGTCCATTATCAACCCCTGCTGTAACGAAGGGCTCCAAATCTTCTTCAAAAATGCTTCGCGGAATTGAGCCATGTCTGTGAACGTGTACTTAAAGCTTAAAAACCAGGTTAGGCTAGGTCCTTCTAAAAATTTCTCCACTAGCCTTAATTGTTTCTCAGGGCCGATGTGCTGGTCATTAAAGTAATCAGTTAATTGTCGTAGAAATGCTTTGGGAGTGGTTCCTGAATGTTCCTTAAATTTATCGGGCTTAAAATCATTACCCCGAATGACCTGGATGACTTGGGCGGATGCCAAGTTCAGTTGCGGTGTTGAAGTCTCTCCCCTGTATTGCTGGAATGCGTTACTCGTTAGTCTGGGACCTTGAGCCCGACTGGTATCCTCAGCCAACTTCAAGCCTGCAGGACTTCCAATACTTGTTTGCTTCTCCGGTATGTTTTCAGTCGAAAATAATGTCACATTCTCTAAAGATCTAATCTCGTTTTTGATGATTAACTCTGAGTGTTCCTGTAATTTTGACTTTACATTTTCCTCCAATGCCTGCATTCGCTTTAAAACTGTCAGCCGGTCTTCCTTATTTGCGTGAGCCTGCTGGTCCCAATCTCGCCGGATCCTACTTTTCAAGCTATTAATTTTCTCCTCGTTCCTTTCCTGATTTTTCTCTAGCTCTTCACGTATCTGTTCTTGCGTTTTGACTAGTTGTTCCCCCACCTCTTCTCTTATAACCTCTTGAGTTTTTACTAGCTGTTCTCCCAGATTATCCCGAGTCTTGACGAGCTGCTCTCCCACTTCTTGTATTTGCTGTTGTGTTTTTATTAGCTGGCCTTCCATCTCTTTTCTTATGATCTGTTGTGTTTTGCCTAATTGCTCCTCTAAGTTCTCCCGCAAGTGTATCCGTTCGGTTTCGGCCTTAACCTCGACTTTATCAATTTCCTTTATTAATTCCGGCACGTTGCTGTCTACCGAATTAATTTGCTGCTGCAATTTCTCTTGGGTTTTCTTCATTCCCGCGGGGTTACTGACACATGCTGCCTCTATCTGCTTGAGTTTATCTGCCACCATCTCGTCCAATTGTATTAATTTGTTATCAAATTTCGCCTCCAACTTCTTAATTTCGCCTAACTGTTTGACGTTGTTCTCCGCAACCTCGCCTGCCAGTTTCTCTACTTTTTTAACGCTCTGATTAATGTCATTAGTGATTTTTCCTAATTGTTCGGTTTGTGTTACCGCCTGTTGTGACAATTTGTGATTTAGTTCATTGAATTGTTTGTCCGTGTCTAATTTCTGAACTTCTAATTGGACCGAAATATTACCGCTCATATCATGTAATTGTTTTTCACAGTCTATCTTCTGCGCTTGTAACTGGACCGTAATGTCATTTAATTGTTTATCATTATGCTCCCGCTGAGCTCCCAATTGTTCTTTCAATTGTTTATTTAATTGTTTATTATTGTCTTCGCTTATTTCCTCCTTCATGTTCTTTAATTGTCTCTCCGTCTTCACGGACATCTGTTCCAACAATGCCTTAATCTCATCGACACTCGCCATTTCACACACAAAAATATATTCAGAGAAAACAGGGTCATGGGCCAAGGTTTCAGTCATATACACACATACATGTCACACATTTAAATATTACTGGCTCTAATTTAATGAAAATTTCAGTAACAAAATTTACTGAATACATGACCCTTATTCCCAAACAACAAAATAACCCCTAGTGATCTGCTTTTAAATTCCTAACCAACAGAATTTACGAGACACCAATTAACCAAAGTCAATTAAATGTCAAATATAAGGCAACACCTTCCTGCTTTGACTGAGTTCAATAATAATGCAAATTTCTAATTTTAATGTCGGGCGCCAGAACAAGTTTATAACAAATACAATATCAAATTCTTACCTTGTTCAATATCTCTAACTTTAGGAACTCAGAGATTTTACTAATGCACATGGCGGTACAACATCGCCTCAATTCACTGAATTTACATGTCCGCTTGACCTGGCATCATTTCTCAACGAAATAAATATGAGATCAGCGAAGCAACAACAACAACAATCCCCACTTGGGCAGCCATTTTTGTTTTATGAACCCTTGCAAAGAAGCATATGAGACTCAGTTTCGGGGGGTGTAACGGTTCATATCGTAAGTTGTTGTCAGGGCGCTTCATTAACTTGCAGGGTAACATGTAACAAAATAACATGCAGGAAAGAGTGAAGCCAGGGTTAAAACAAATGAATTTAATAACAAATCACCATATTGACACTCAAACAATTAACAACAAAAACTCCCATCTGACTCCCACTTAATAAAAATGCCAAAAAACTAGGCAAAATCTCTGGAGAGATTAATTACCTGGACCAAGTGTCCCTAAGATAAAAATACAAAAGTGACCATATATGTGCGTATGTCGTTCTACATGCATCACGATGTGTACATTGAATGCGTGATTCGTCATCATCCAGAATAATCATTCAGACAACGAATCCACATTTCTTAGAGCTAGACCGACACGGGGGAACACAACTACAATACTTAAAATAAAAACCGACACTTCCTAAATCTAATATAAACAAACACAAAATTTCCGTGTGAAATTGGAATCAAATTGCCGTAGCAACATTTACTGCCTAAAAACTTAGGACTTCTCACACAAATCAACACAAGTACATTAACACGTGACCAATAAAAAAAATACACAAATGACCGCCGTCGAAATTTACAAGTACTCTACCACTACACCGCACAGGTGTGACACACACAAATTACATGAATCGAGTCATAAACAAAGTAATAGGCACACAGCCAACATTTACGTTAATAATACAAGATTTTACCCATACAACGTACAACAAGCCGTTACACACATGGCGAACTCCCAATTAATTATGGCTTAAAAATAACCATCACAATGAACAGGTTTGCTACATGAAAGCTTACAGGGGTCAGTCGGACAATCAGGACTGCCTATAAAAAATAAGTCACAAGGCAAAACGGGCGATTTGTGGAACTCTGCATATCTGTCAACCCACGTGTCAAAACTCTCGACCTCCCAGGACATGGGGTCGAATCTCGAAGAAGTGTGCCCCAAAGCACAATAATACGTGTGTGTGTGTCAGAATAAATATGGACAAGAAACAGCGGTCTCCCTAGAGCACCCTGTCTTTCCATCAAAAATACAACAGCAGCAAAAATATATGAGGGCGGTAGGACCTCTACCCCTTCCTCACGTAGAATCAACACACACATGACACAGTAACACACACATTCACACGTATGGGTTTTGACAGACCCTGAAATAAAAAGACACAAATAATTTCCACATGCTGGCGCCACCGTTCTATGCCGTGACTAGTCAACCTGAAAAGGACTAAAAAAAATCTATCAAAATTAGAACGAAGGTGTTCTACAAATTACTTTTAAGTTGGTGCGCTTGGCAACCCTAATATGAATAATAACCTGTTCAGAAAATATCTTACAGTAATTACCTCCCATTCCTATTTCAAATATTAACGTTAATAAAGCACCATTTATCGAATGTAACGGGTTCCGCATTTGCATGGACAAAAATCATGCACGCACGCCGCGCACATTACATATGACTCAAGGAAAAACAAATATCTAACAAACACTTTGGCCACGCGCCAACGGACATTTAAAACATTTAGTGTCGGTGCAAGAAAAACTCTAAACAACAAGAAAAGAAACATAACTATTTACAAAAGTTCCCCGGCCAAATCTAACTACATAATTGAAATAATCCAATTTTTGTACATCACCGATCTGCTTGTAGAACTAAGGACATCCTCCTCAGCCCATTGCCCCTATGGACAAATTAACACTCCATCGTGGTCGTCTGCGTTGAATTGTTGAAGTTCATCCCAACTCCAAACCACGTGCTGATCATCTTGGTATCGAATCCTTGGCAGAAAAGTTCAATGTTAATTATTTGACCTATCTATAATCGCTTGCAGGTTACTCGATTCGCCCACAATTTTCCTAATGCGATTAATTGCGAAGACTGGCCCTAGATATCTCGCACACACGCACAATAAAACACATGAAAAATACACTGCAATATGTACATAAAATATACACCTCGAGACCACGTCACTGGCTCGATAACAAGTTTAAGATCTTGGCTGCACTAGCAGTCGCTATCTTGCTCGGTATTTCTGTACTGTACTGTTGACCTTCGCTCCGGTGAGCGCTAATTAGGGTGTTACAAGACTTGCCCCTCAGAGCTGAACTCGTCGTCTTTAAGTAAATGTTACAAGTTACCACGCACTGGCGTGAAATATTTAGCTCACAAAATAAAATTGATTCCAGATAAAATGTACTAGAGCTTTAAAATTCGATAATGCACTGATGTGACTTTAGCTCCTCAGAGCTCACAAATAAAATAACTTAACCAAATTCAGAGCGTAAAAATCACGATACAAACTGGCGTGAAGTAAGCCTCTCAAGGCTCCACAAAGAATGACTTAGAGTGGCGTCATGCCAAACTATTTATTAGAAACTGACAGGGGACGGAGGAGTGGGGTGGAATCGGATAAAAACTTCCAGAGTTTTTGTCTCACAAATATGGGACTAGTGTCATTCTTCTTCAAATAAATCAAACGTCTCAATGCACTCGTGCGGAGATTAATCCGTTCGGCGGTTCTTTAGATAATCAACTCCGCGGGCTTTTTTACTACTGACGCTGTCCACCGCGTGGTCATGGCTTGGTCTCTTGTGATTGGCTGGTTCAATCTGATGTTCGTTGCAAGTGACTCGTGATCCTTCCTTTATGCTTCCAATTTGGTACATGTAGTTGCTCAATTTGGCCTTGAACCCGACTAATTCTAGCCGTCCCCCAAGAATAGCTATCAGCTCTGCTCCTGTTGCAATCATTACGAAATGCTAGCCTCCCTTTATCCATGTCTACTTCCTCAAGTACTGCCTGGGCCATAGTAATAATAATAATAAATATGAAATTAGGCTATTTAGTTCTTCACAGAACTACTTGTTTCAACTGGAAGAAATGACTGACATCTCCTTCCTTTACAAGTATTTAAGCTCTTGCCATGCTCGAGTTCTTGTCTGTTGGAAGTCAACCTACTCGAAAGCCTTTATTCATAAATCTCGGCGCTGTGAAGAAATTGGAAGAGTATAGAGGTGCGCTAAAATGTAGACATTCTCCATAATGCTATAGATCTGCATTATTCTTCTTTGTGATAACACTCGACCTTCCAGTGCATTGGTAAATCACGTCAAGGATTTACCTGGAAGCAACCATTCGCCACTTCACAGGCGAAATCTTTTGTCCATGCGATTTTATCCTACTTTCGTCTTGGAAAATTAGTAAGAAGTAGGATTTTAAGATCAATCGCGGGTCATTGTGTGTGTGTGTGTGTGTGTCTGTCTGTCTCCTCCAATCAACTTCTGAAGGGCTTTTCCGATCTACACGATATTTTGTGTGCTGATAATATCTCCTGACATCCGCCTTCTCCTAGTTTCATTAACGTCACTGCTGCGAATTGTAATATGCGGTACCATCTTTTCAACTGTCATTGAATAACTCGCAGGTGACTGATCTTAATGTGACCAAAAGTGATCGAAAGAGACAGACATATAGTCATCCCCCACCACCTCTGCAAGACCGTCCACGCAAGAGGTACGCCGGCTTGTTGTATGGACACCTCTTGTGTTAGAGGCTCAATTTGCAAGGATATTGGCGGTACAATTAAAAGATGACGACCGTGCGAAGAATTATCACGTTATGACCTTTAAAACATGCTCTAATGGAAGTCCTACAATAGTTGGCAGGCAAATACGAGTACAACCTTATTATAATTATTATTACTAGCGGACCCATGCGAAAACTCTCGCATAATGGGTTGTGTGCGCCCCATGAGTACAGACTACCCGCCCGTCTCTAGTGCTATGCGGGCTGTAGGTGACACTGTTCTGCCAGGGGCTATCATCTTGTTTATTTGTTTAAAAGCACTTTATATACAAATAAATATATTTCCGTTGACTTAAAAAAATACAATATTTTTCCTGTGCTATTGAGACGATTTGGAAGATTTTGGTACAAACCACACCTTTTAACTCCCTCTGGTTTAGGAGCTTGAGTTTTGTGAAACATACACCTTAGCGTATTATATACTCTACTGTATACGGATTATTATTGTTGATTGATTTAAGGACTTTGTGACATCATGATCATGTAGCCCCGTGTATGTGGGTGTGTGTAATTTGTCTGATAACCTGTGTTATTGTGAAGGCTGTATTAGACTTACTATTAATTTTATTATTATTACTGTCACGGTGGCCGAAAGCGCTGACGTGCTACCTCGTGCCTCACTGACATCGGGAGAGCGTCGGTTTGAATCCCACCCTGACTAACCTGAAAATGGTTTTGCTGGTTTCCCATTTTCACCAACAGTCTAATGCCGGGCGGTTCCTTTAAACAGGTCCACGGCCGACTTTCTTCCAAAATTGCTTGATTGGACCCAAGTTAGCGGTCACCTGTCACCATCCTCATTAATTGTATCTGCTGATAAAGTTTGTTCATCCCCCAGACACCATCCTTGCGATACTATACCTCCAGTCACCTCAAGGCTTAAGCGGTTCCTTTGATGTTCTGGTCTGTGAAGAACCTAACGCGCCAGGAAATAGTTCCCACTCTTCCTGCTTGTTTTTGGCGTACAAGATTATGTTCCTATGTTTCCATAAGCAGCTTACTTTTCAGAATATCCCTTGTAAAAATCTATGAATAAATTCTTTATTTTCACGTTAATTGGGAGCATTAACAACTTTGCTTTTCATGTGATGAATTGAGTCTGTGGATATAGTTTTAGTGGTATTTGAAACGATAGCAGAGTAATTCAGTACGAATTTGATATTATAGGCTATTACATTTTGTTTTGTACAAACCTTGTTTGAGTGACAAAAGAGCACTCAAGTAATTCGATTTTAGGGCGAATCAGGCTCAAAGGTTGGCGGCACTGTTACGAATGCACAAAAGATCAACTTGGTTTCCTAAAGAAGACAACGTATTCAAACTTCAGCTGTAAAGCTTGAATAAACCGTAAAATATTTCAAAGGTAATACAAGTGGAGATAAGTTGAGTAAAATGTGCAAACAAATGATTTTATAGTATAGTAGGTTGATGGATGACCAGTCGAGAGTTTCCATGCCGGAAACAATACGAAAGGAGAGAGAGAGACGAGATGCGCGGAGAGATATTTTCCTCAGGACTTGACCTGACGTTTTTTTTTTTTTTTTTTTTTTTTATAGAGGAATGATACCTCTCAAGAGTCCATAGGGGAAACCGAGCTGGGAGGATAAGTAATTAAATAATAAGTATTATTGTTATTATTATTATTTATTTTATCGAATTGCACTCGTACAGAGCCCATAATGATTGCTGAATGCATTCTTCCTTTCTGCCCACATTTGTTCGATCCCCTCTGATCTCTGCTTCCTGAGTTGTTCCATGTTACGTGTACTTCCTTTTTATTTCTTGTTCATCCCTGAGGTTTGCCGCTAAATAAATCTCTATTATGTGTACCCTTAATGTCAATGTTTGCAGAAGTGAGCCCAGTAGCAACTTATGGGATACAGATTATATGGGATCGCCTAACACTCGCAGACCTCCGATCCATAGAAAAAGTGACGGCAAGGTTTCTTAAATGAGCTCTCTGTGTTGGAATAAACACAAAGTCGAGACTCGTATGTGAAATGGCCAAAGAGACTTTCTATATTGATGACATAAAGGCAAGGTTCTTACTGCCATCCACTCAAAATTGTGCCATGGTACTTGAAGAGAGAAGAAAAAAAGGGGAGGATATTTGGCTTGAACTTTATTGTACAGACACCATGTGGGACCGACACTGGACGGAGGCAAATCAAGAATTAAGGCAAGTCATCACAAGTTGAGCGGTTCATGGATATCACCACAAACTATGTGCGACGACATATTTCCATAAAGTAGGAAATGAGTGTGTGTGTAATTTGTGTGGTGAAGGATGTGATCGCTATCACATCAACCGATGCAAGAATAGCACAAAATCAGTTTTATGTTCGACCCTCACTATTATGTGTCAGATAACTGTATCATAATGATGGTCATTATAACACTGTTTTCCATTATGATACAGTTTCTCCAGCCAATCAGAGCTCGTTCATTGACCAATTAGGTAACGATAACTTCGCGCATGCGCTCAAAATCCAACATGTCGGACATAAACACAACATCGAACTATAATAAATTACCGACATGGAATACCCACCGTCCATATGTTCGCGTAAATAAACTGGCGAATATGAGACAAGAATTAGCACTGTACCTTAAAATCACCAACACTAATTTCTACACAGCGCATTGTCTTCAACTGACACCGGTGACAATATTACCGAGGGACGGCAGATGTAAACATATGGTTTGCATATGGCATTGCAAACACATAGAGCGCATGCGTCGGTCGTTCAAAGCTCTTGAAAGGCAGAGATATAACACCCAACGCTCGCTCTGCGATCACAAAATTCCAGTAGCTGACTCTCAACAGATATTTATGAATATTTATGTTAAAACATATAATAAAGTTATAATTATCGTCGAACATAAACAGTCGTATGCAACTCGCCTATAATGGTAATTAAGACACTCGTATGGAAATTATAAAACTCGCATACGCTCGTTTTATAAAAAATACTCGTGTCTTAATTATAGCCATTATAGGCTCGTTGCATAATGTACTATTATGTTCGACCCTCACTATTATGTGTTAGAAAACTGTATCATAATGATGGTCATTATAACACCGTTTTTCATTATGATACAGTTTCTCCAGCTAATCAGAGCTCGTTCATTGACCAATTAGGTAACGATACCTTCGCGCATGCACTCAAAATCCAACATGTCGGACATAAACACTACATCGAACTATAATAAATTACCGACATGGGAATACGCACCGTCCATATGTTCGCCTAAATAAACTGGCGAATATGAGACAAGAAATAGCACTGTACCGGTACCTTAATATCCCCAAAATCAATTTCTACACAGCGCGTGGTTTTGACACGACTTCAGTGACAGTTTTACTGAATACTGGTGCGCAATCTGAACATATGGTATTGAAGCACACCGAGCGCATGCGTCGGTTGTCCAGAGAGCTTGGACAAGAGAGATATACTACCCACCGCAGCACCCGATCACAATATTCTACTGTAGTGACTGAACAGATATTTATGAATATTTATGTTAAAACATATAATAAAGTTATAATTATCGTCGAACATAAACAGTCGTATGCAACTCGCCTATAATGGTAATTAAGACACTCGTATGGAAATTATAAAACTCGCATACGCTCGTTTTATAAAAACACTCGTGTCTTAATTATAGCCATTATAGGCTCGTTGCATAATGTACCACCATCTATGGCGGCTGAGTGAACAACACAGCAGTGAGTAGCTCCGAAAACATTGTGTATTTAAGAGTGTATTCGAGGAAGAAACTAAACCATATTTGTCACCCAACAATATAAGTGTATACGTTGACCAGTTATTAATAACATCATCAATTCCAATTACTAACTTCCTCGTAAATTGGTTAAATAGGAGTTTTCACTTGCATCGGCAACATGGACAACTGTGGAGAGTGTGGTGGTAGCTTGGGGAAGGCTGGAAAGGTACAGTGTGGTTCATGTAAAAAGTGGTTCCACAAGAAGTGTGTGAATACATTGAACAGAGTCACCGAGTGGCTGTGTGTGCAATGTGTGGACTATAGTGCAACAATAAGTGATAGTGTAAGTAACGAAGACGCTCCATCAATGGAGAATATTTATGGAATGCTGAAAGATTTAAAAGAACAACTTAAAATCATAAAAGACGAACAAAGAGCGAGAGAGACTGATCTAGGTAATTCAATGGAATTGTGCCATAAAAAACTAGACGATTGTGTAACATTAATTTCAAACCAGCAGATAGAAATTAAGGAATGTAAAGGACACATTGAGTCATTAACTCAGCAGAATGTCAATCTTAAGTCGAAGCTAAAATCTCTTGAAAACCGCCTAGGAGAATCTGAGCAGTACACACGTAGGAATACGGTGGAAATACACGGTGTCCCGGAGGTTCCTAACGAAAACATTATTGAAACAGTGAAGAAAGTAGGTCAAGCTCTGGATGTGGTCATCACTGAAACAATGGTGGATGCCTGTCATCGACTGCCTAAGTCACCTAATCATCAACACAGTGGCATCATTATAAAATTCGTTCGGCGGGACGACAAGGAGCATCTTTTGGAGCGACGCCGGGTGAAACGGAATCTCTCCACTCGTCACGTTGGTCTTCCTGGCGATAATGTAATTTATGTGAACGAGAGTTTATCCCCGGAAAAGAGGAAGTTGCTGGCACAAGCTAGGAGCATCAGAAGAGAGAAAGAGTATGCTTTCTTTTGGGTAAGAAATGGACATATTAAAATACGCAAATCTGAAGGTTCTCGGATCAACGTAATTCGAAATGAGGATGACCTGAACACTCTCTAATGGTATCAAAACCTAGAGTATCCATTTATTATCCAAATGTAGGAGGAATGAATACAAAATTAGATTTATTCAATGTAAACCTGTTCACCAAACAGTATGACTTAATTCTAATTACAGAAACTTGGTTATCTAGTAAAATCGCTGACAGTGAGGTCTGTTCTGATATATACAGAGTGTACAGGGCTGAGAGGCCTGCCAGAGCAGGGGGTGGGGTGGTTGTCTTGGTCAGGAGCGGATTAACGGTACTCAAGGTCGACAGAATGACTGGCCCATTGGAATGTCTATTAGTGAAACTGATCATTAGGGGAAATATTTGGTACGTCTGTAATATGTACATTCCACCAGCTTCAAAAGTAGAAACATACAGGGAACTATATCGGTGGTGGGAATCCAGAACAGAAATATATGATCAAAATTTAATAATCTTCGGCGATTTCAACATCCCAACAATACAAAGTACACTAATTAAAGACGACAACATTCAAACAAGAGAACTCGTAAATTTTATTAATTATCTTCAGCTAAAGTCTTATAATTCAGTACTAAACCGTAACGGGAGGACGCTGGACTTAGTTTTATCCAACAAAACCAACATAAATGTAACTGAAAACACTGATCCACTCTTACCGCTGGATCGCCACCACCCTGCCCTGGATGTGGAAATATCTCTAATGATATGTCGACACCAAGTACATATCCAGCCTAATGATACCTTTAACTTCCGGGAAGCCAATTTTGAGCAGCTGTACACTCGGTTGAGGAATGGCGCTTGGGGTCAAATATACGAGTTCACTGATGTAAATACTGCAGTAGAGCTGTTTTACCAAATTTTTAACGCAGTACTTGGCGAAACCGTTCCTATATGTAAACGACAAACGGGCAGAAAATATCCTGTCTGGTTTTCTAAGGAAACAAAAAGTAAATTGAAGGAGAAGGAATACCATAGGAAGAGAAAAAATTACTCAGATCATCATAGACTACGTTTTGAAGAATTGAGATCAGAAATTAAAAAGGACATTCAATTATCTTATAAGAAATATATCCGTAATATTGAACAAAACATTAGGCGGGACTCAATGAAATTTTGGACGTTTATTAAAAACAAGAAAAAAATAGGAACACATGCGACACCTTTAAATATAATAATGAAGAATTGGACAGGGGTGATTCCATTGTTGAAGGTTTAGCGACATATTTCAAATCAGGTTATGACTCTCAGTCAGCCCAATACAAAGTCCCAGCCTGCAATTCGAATACTCCCAACACCCTTCACATAAAACTTGTCTCGAAGGAAGAGGTTGGAAATGCATTAAAAATATTAAAACCTAAGTCGTCGGCTGGTCCTGATAATATTCCACCGTATGTAGTTAAGGGATGTGCTGAAAGTCTCAGGGACCCGTTACACTTTATATTTAACTTAGCCATACAAACTTCTACGTTCCCTGACGCCTGGAAAATCACTCGCGTCTGCCCTATACTTATTTATTTATTTATTTATTTATTTATTTATCGTATGGCTTTTAGTGCCGGGAGTGTCCGAGGACATGTTCGGCTCGCCTGAGTCTGTAGCTGCTTCCAGCGGATACCCTAAAGGGTGAGCTACAATTTCCGTTCAATTTCAAGTAGTTCCAACTTTCGCCACCAGATATCAATGATACCTAGTGGTGAACGTTGGAACTTTGATAGAGCGTTCTGACGAAATCTAACCTAACAAATTTTGCTTTACACAAGTTTAGTCTGTGAAAGGATCTTTTACATGCCATAAATCTATGACATGGGACCGCCGACTTTACTTCCCCTCCGAAGGAAGGCATACTGAAGGATTTTTAACGCTCTTAAAAAATCCGACGACTTCGGCCGGGTTTGAACCCGCTATCTTGGGCACAGCAGTTCAGCATGCTACCGACTACGCCACCGAAGCCGCTATACTAAAATCGGGAGATCCATCACTAATTAATAACTACCGTCCTATATCTATTTTATCAGCAGTAGCCAAGATATTTGAATTCATATTGCACGGAAGAATATCAGTATTTCTCAGACCGCTCGTAACACATAACCAACATGGTTTCCTATCCAGGAAATCTACGGTGACGAATGCAACTAATTTTACTCAAATTATATCTAAAGAGTTAGATAAAGGAGGACAAATAGATGTCATATTTACAGATTTTGAGAAAGCGTTCGACACAATAAATCATGATATCCTTCTTAACAAATTGTGTATTTTGGGATTCTTTCACCCATTACTCAAATTATTCATCTCCTACCTCAGAGACAGGAAACCATTTGTTTTGTTCCAGAAAATTGTCTCAAAGGAATACATAGTTCATTCCGGAACACCCCAAGGCTCGAACCTTGGACCTCTGATTTTTCTAGCAATGATAAACGATTTGCCACGTTGTATAGTACACTCAAATAGTCTTTTATATGCAGATGACTTCAAAATTTTTAAATCAATTTCTTCCGCTAATGACTGCACTCTACTACAAAATGACCTAAATAATATACACAAATGGAGTATAGAAAACAAATTATACTTAAATGTACCGAAGTGTGTTGTTATGACCTTTACACGTAAGAAGAACCCAATCACATTTGTTTATGGAATTGGACCTCAGTCATTGCAAACAGTAAGCGAGAAGAAAGATCTAGGAATCTTGTTTGACCGAGAGCTTGCTTTCACTTATCATGTGCAAAAGACAGTCGGGGATGCTTACCGCATGTTAGGGTTTATAATAAGAAACACTAAGCCATTCATTAGGACCAGTACCTGCATAAACCTTTATATTGCCATGGTGAGATCCAAGCTCGAGTACGCCAGCCAAGTATGGAGTCCCTGGCAGAAAACATGCATATAATCCATTGAGCAAGTTCAAAAGAAATTCCTCAGATATTTACACCTCAAAATAACGGGCAATTACCCACACATGGTACCCTACGGTGAACCTTTGTTGAATTTCGGCATGACTAGTTTGGAGTCTCGAAGGCAAGTGAATGATATGAAATTCCTTTATAAAGTTATTAACGGTCAAATTGATAACTCATTTTTCCTATCGCTCCTAAATTTCAACATCCCTCGCTTTACTACAAGATCAACTATAACATTCAAAAATGATATAACCAATACTACTTCACTTAATAATTCACCTGTATGGAGGCTTTGCAGTATTTACAACGATGCGGTTCGTGTAAACTGGAAACTAGATTTCTGTCTCTCAATCAGACCGTTCTTGGAAATTATAACCCGGTCACTCTAATTCATACTTGAAATAAAATTATCACACAAAACAGAATCAACAATGTATATATGTGGATAGGCCTGTACCCTAGTTATCAATGTTACCTTTTAGTTTACGATGTAATAATTTCAAAACCTGCTTTTTATATATTTGACATTATGTAAAATTTAGATTTAGTTTTTATATTACCTTTAGATTAAGCTTTTTACTACTATGCATTTCAATCTGTGTTAACTTCCTAGTTTTAATAATTACATTTAGATATTAATACTTAATGTAGAAATATCAGAAAGTGTATTCCACTGTGTAGGTGCACTGTTATTGGGGCGCACACTGAGCCCTGTTGTGTACCGTCAATAAATAAATAAAATAAAATTAAATTAGAGTATAGCAAAGAACTATAGACTAAATAACCAACATAAATATTGTATTTTGGCCATTCAGATGCAATTAAATTTTATTATTAATGTCAGATCAGGGGCGCACAACCTTTATATAAGTGGCGAGCCGCAAGTTACCTTTCCACATTGGCACTTGGCAAACCCTAGCGCTAAAGCTAATGTTACTATTATCTGAATAAGTTATTTTATCAGCAGACAAAAGGCGTGTTTCAATACGATTTGTGTGTCCTCTAAATGGTTCAAATCCATTAAGACTCTTGGCAAATTGCGTTATTCAGTTTACAATCAACTTCCTCCTAATTCGAAAAGGTTTAGCGATTTATAAAATAAAATAATACTATCACGAGGTTGTAAAATTTTAACGAAACATTTTTATAATTTTCTTATTTCAACCTGGGCCTACAATAATGGGAAGAATCTCATCATTCACAATATTTATAGTCACGTTTTCAATAGTATAAAATATTTATCTGCGGGCCGCATAAACTGACTTTGAGGGCCACAAGCGGACCACGGGCCGCGGACCACGGATTGTTCACCCCTCCTCTAGATCATTCAATGTCTGTGTAAACCACGCTAATTGTACTTCAAGCTTAAAATTTTTATTTAAAAAAAATTGCCAGCCTGTCATTTATTCATTCTATTTTTACGAGGTCTAAAAAAGGACACTCTTCTTTTTCGCATCGTGTGTACATTATATTCTCTACATTTGCGTATAATATTCTTTGTTACTCTTCAGATACCTGGGCATCTCCCTACAACCGACCGGTTCATCATACAGTATTCACAAAAGAAAAAGAACAACAGCAGCAGCTATCAGAGGGATATCCGACTAAGCTGGCGCTTCAGACTACCATGATCTTTTATACGAAGCTATTACCTGTTCTAACATACTGCGTATTGTTTATATGGGAGTCTCCGGTCTTTGCACCATTGAAAACGTTAAAGCCAGGTTTGTCAAGAGAGCCTTGGGCATTTCAAAGACAACGCTATCAATACTGGCTTATTAGCGAATGCTTCCTTAGAGAAGACTTAAGACTAAGACTACTCCTGAGGAGGTCACATTACTGTATTACAAGCGAGAACCCAGAAGAGAAATGAAATCTGGTTAATTTTTTACAGTACGGATGCAATGAATGATCGCAGCTGGATGGAAGAAAATAAAGACCTGCGCAATGCTGTAACCAGATTAGCGGTTCATAGTTTTCACCGCACGTTATGTACACGACAAGGTTACCATGACCCAACACCTCATTATATCTGCAAATTATGCCAGAAGTTGTGCGAATGTTATCATTTTAGCGTGTGAAACACAAGGACAAAATCATTCCTGGAAAGTTCTAGACAACAATAGTACAAACTGTTGGTTGGTTCTTAAGTTTAGGGACTGCGACAACGCGGTCATGTAGCCCCGTGTACTTTGGGTGTGTGTAGAATCTGTCTTATAACCGGAGTTAATTGTGATGACTGTATTAGTGTGTGTTATCTGTTTTTTTAATTTAAGTACAGACTGCAACTTAGAATTTTTCAAATAGTTCCTACTTTTGCCACCAAGCGCCACCGTCAACGACTACTAGGCCAAGTTCAGAACTTAGCTACTAGACGCCACCGCAATCGGCTCTTGGCAACGAACGTAGAAACCTAAGAGCGTTGTTTACATTCTTAACCTATCCAATTTAGCTTCACACAGGTGCACCTACTATGTTACATATACGTACGTTTGTGTGCTTTTTATTTATTAAATATTTCGTTGTAAGGTCGTGGCCTGTTGAATTCTGTTTCTGATTTCCTTGGGCCAAATAGGCTTCAAACCAGTCTTCATTATATGGTCATGATTTTGTTTATCTCACCTCTCCGCATTAGGTTCAGTGATTTTGCTCCAATTAGAGCCTCAGGTCTCACCACTGTATTGCAATGTTTAATTTTAGTGTTCCATGATAATTCCTTTTCCTTGGATATATTCCTCGTGATCCGAAATGCTACGTTTGTTTACTATTTTATTATATAATACGCCAAGGTGTATGTTTCGCAAAACTCAAGCTCCTAAACCAGAGGAAGTTAGAAGGTGTGGTTTGTACCAAAAAGTCGTCTCAATAGTACAGAAAAAAAATTGCTTTCCTTGAAAAGTCAACGGAAATATATTTATTTGTTTATAAAGTGCTTTTGAACAAATAAACAAGACGATAGCCCCTGGCAGAACTGTGTCGCGTACAGCCCGCATAGCACTAGAGCCAGGCGGGTAGTCTTTACACATGGGGCGCACACAACCCATTATGCGAGAGGTCTCGCACGAGTCCGCTAGTTATTGATATGTAACATCTTTCCGCTCGGTATCTGGGCATTTTTGTGGGAGTGATTTTGGAAAAGGGACGGAAATGGATGGGACGGAAACAATAAGCGCGCGTGGTGGTGGAGATCGGTACAACGACGTAATGTAGGTTGTGTGGATATGGGGAATGTATATCGCATACAGTTTAGTTCAAGGTTTGGGGACCCCATTTAAGTTATTCCCAAGGCTTCATAACGTAACAGAATTGTCAGAAATAACGAATTAATTTTTGTTACGTTACTGCTTCCATACCCAAAACAAATGGTATATGAATAACGTTTTTAGTGCGGCAACGAAATAAGGGGTTATAATTTTCCCTGGTTTGTGCTATTAACGTTATAACCAGCAGAGGAAAAGATTCCGTTATTTTAAAATGCGCTCCCGTTATTAACGTTATAAGTCTAGTAACGGTATGACAGCGATTTTGACCCGCTGCGTGCCATCAATAACGTTATTCAGGCAGAGTGATCGATTCGGTTATTTCAAAATGCAAACCTACTAATAACGTTATAAGCCTAGTAACGGTATACGAGAGATTTTAACCTGTTATACGCTATCAATAACGTTATTCAGGGCAGAAAAATTAATTCCGTTATTTAGAAATGTGAACTCACCAATAACGTTATAAGCTTTGTAACGGTATACGAGCGATATTTACGAGCTTTGCGCTGTCAATAACGTTATTCATGGCAGAAAAATAATTCCGTTATTTAGAAATGTGAACTCACCAATAACGTTATAAGCTTTGTAACGGTATACGAGCGATATTTACGAGCTTTGCGCTGTCAATAACGTTATTCATGACAGAAAAATAATTCCGTTATTTAGAAATGCGAACCCACCAATAACGTTATAAGTCTAGTAACGGTATACGAGCGAATTTTACCAGCCATACGCTATCAGTAACGTTATTCAGGGCAGAAAAATTAATTCAGTTATTTTGAAATGCGAACCCACCAACAACGTTATAAGCCTAATAACGGTATACATGCGATTTTTACCAGCTATGCGCTACCAGTAACATTATTCTAAGCGGAGAAATTGATTCCGTTATTTCAGAAAAGAATCTCGTCAATAACGTTATGGAAGTGTCTATTTGCCCGCTTCCCGGACAAGCATGGAAGGTGACCGTGAACTGACGATGCTGGGCCATATGTAATTCCAGGCCAATTATTTATTCAAACATAGGATAATTACTTCTTGAAATATCAATAATAATCAACATAATGATTTCAATCTGAGCGCGTGCCCCATCAGACAGGGCAAGGCACCTTGCTCGTTTCGATAGCTGTCATACTGTAGCCTACGTTAGAAACATGTTTCCTAAAATCAATACGATGGATCCCATTGATTCGAAATATTTCTTGTTGCTTCATATAGGGGTTTGGAACATAGCCTATTGTTCATCAGTCCCATGTAGTTGAAGTCTGATAAACTTTGTTATTTTTGGAGTTGGCAATGGCCTTGACTTAGGAACTATCCACGCATTTTCCTGGAGTGGAAGTGGGAAACCCCAGAAAAACACTCTAAGATAGCTAAGATGGGAATCGAACTCACCTTCTCGCAGTGTTGCCATATAAGGCAGAGTGTAACCTAAACACCAAACTTTCACTCCTTTGTGACCAATAAGAGTATTTCTGGCCTAAATGAAACCTCCCGTTCTTGCGTTTCGTTTACTTGGTATCCTATTTTCATTTAGTAGTGATAGAAGCCATTTTTCAGTGATGGTTATTTATAATGAAGAAAGCTATTCAGCCGGTCAACACGAAATTTGCGTAGACCGAATGAAAATCTTTCTTTATTATTTTCATTTATGAAAAAATAGGCTTATGACATAACATTTAGTCCGTGTGTGTGCGTATGTGTGTGTGTCCCCTAATAAAATATAAACGGCTGGAGCGATTTCAATGAAACTCGGTAAAGTCATAGTACTATTTTGTCCGACCCCGACCGTGATCTTCAAATTTTATTACAGCTCACCAATCCAACATGGCGACTGTGCGAAATATTTCACTGGCATTCCATATCTCCGAAACTATTACAGATATCACCCTGACATTTTGTACGGTGATAAAATGAACTACTAGATGGGACTCTCAAAATTCCTGTTAAGTAACAAACGAACATGGGGGCCAAGCGAAGTTGATACATTAAAATATAATTTTTTTTCGCGATTAAACCATTCGAGCGCCGTCAAATGGTATAGCATATGTTATACACCTTGTAATGCACTGATATCTTATTCAGCTCAATTGTTTACATAACCGCAAGATGGTGCCTGTGTGAAATTTAAAAATTAAGTTTTAATTTCTTGTGTCTTAATCATGCGATCTTAGCCAACGTTTGAACAATGAACCTACCGTACGCAATAATCGTCATCTAATAGTACATAGCTCAATGGTCTACACATATTTAGAAACATTTAGACGACTCTCAGTGTCAACTAATCAATGACAGCAATCAAACTGAATTGTTTTCATAACCACAAGATATCCCTGTGCGAAATTTTAAAATCTCGTATTGAGCCTAATTCCATTTATGAAAAAAATAGGCGTATGAGATCACCTTTTGTCCGTGTGTGTGCACCAGGGCCGTGCAATGGGCAAGGTGAAGCAGTGCTAGCAGGTGAAGCGCAGCCCTATTCTGCCTATTTCTGAGCAGTGCAGCACATCACACTAGCACTGCAGCGCTTAGTCGCACAAGCACTGTCCATTTGACGGGGTGCTGCAGTACGTTTAGTACTGAGTGCAGAGCCTGGACACTAGGCGCACTGGAGAAAACATTTTGTCATATGCTTGTGGTCTGCCGTGCTCATAACGTATTTTGTGCCTGGGGAGCACAAACATACCATAGTGGGAAAGTCACACCTTAAAGAAACACACCGAAGACGTATAAAACATGATATTTGGACGTACATGAACCAGATCTTCAACAAGGACACAAGAAGTTGCATACTTTTTAGCCTAATTTCATTTATGAAAAAATAAGCTTATGAGATCACCTTTTGTCAGTGTGTCTTGTCTCTGTGTGCGCGTGTGTGTGATATGGTGTGTGCCCCCCCTAATAACTTCTAAACCGCTGGAGCGGTTGCAATGAAACTCGGTAAGTTCATAGCACTATTCCACACCACCCCGACCGTGCCCTTCAAATTTTGTTACATCATACCAATCCAACATGGCGGCTGTGCAAATTATTTCACCAGCATTCGATATCTACGAAACTATTACAGATATCACCCTGGAATATTTCACGGTGATAAAGGGAACTACTAGAAGTTCACCAATGTAATTTTTGAAAACCTGATAACTACAGAACCAACATGGCGGCCAAGCAAAGTTGCGACTTTTAAATAGACGTTTCTCACGATTTAACCAACCAAACGCAATGCAACTTGGTACAGTATATGTTTATACACATTGTAATGTACCGACTTCTAACTTCATTCAATTGTTTACATAACCTCAAGAAGGCGGCTGTGCGAAATATTTCACCGGCATTCTATATCTCTGAAACTATTAGCGATATTACCCTGAAATTTCGTACGGAGATAAAGGGCACTACTGGAATTTCATCTATAAGACTTTCAAAAACCGGTTAACTACAAAACGAATATGGCAGCCAAGCGAATTTGAAAATTTTAAATAGACCTTTCTCGCGATTTAATGATCCAAACGCAATGAAACTTGGTACAGGAAATTTTTATACACATTGTAATGCACTGGTATTTATATTAGTTCAATTGTTTACATAACCTCAAGATGGCGAATGTGCGAATTTTAAAATTAAGTTTTTATTTCTTGTGTCGTAATCATGTGATCGAAGTGAGAGTTTGAGTAATGAATCCTTGCAATAATTTTCCTTTAATGGTACGTGACTCTATGGCCTATACATATAACAATCCAACATGGCGACCATCCGAAATATTTAGATGGATCTCAATATCTACGAATCTATTACAGCAATCAAACTAAATTTTTTAATCTTCATTGGGGCTATGAACATAAGTTCACCTATAGGACTTTCAATAACCTGGTGATCACAAATCCAACATGGCGGCGACGCGAAGTATAAATATTCACATGGTCGTTTCTCGCAATTTAACCATCCGAGTGCAGTGACACTTGGTACAGTAAATCCTTCTACAAATGTTAATCCACTGGCATCTAATTTTTTCATTTGTTTCCATAACCACAAGATGGCAACTGTGTGAAATTTTAAAATCTCGTTTTTACTTTATGTGTCCTAATCATGCGATTGAAGTTTGAATACTACACGTACACAATACACTTCACGTAACAGTACATAACTCTAAGACCTACAGATATAAAAATCCAACATGGCGACCATGCGCAATATTTAGCCGGTTCACAATATCTGCGAATCTATTACAGCAATCAAACTGAACTTTTGTATGTTGATAGAGTCAATTAACATAAGTAGGATATATGAAAATAGGCTGTATAATTCTTCAAGGAACTACTTGTTGGGTTAGTTATTGTTGTTTTAAGGGGCGGAACTACGAGGTCATCTGCCCCTACTTTTGGGTGATGTAGCAGGTGCAGCGAGATATAATAATTCTAAAAATGGGATCAAGCATATTGGTAATCATGCATGTGACAGTAACAGGGCCAGTATGGAATCAGGAGTGTTAAAATATATTTTTTAAATTTGTTGACATAATGTCACAAACCAGCCGACGTAGCTACACACGCTAACGTGCATGGTCAGACTACACCGAACTCGAAATACCACACACAACCATTTCATACCTTGCCTCATTAATTTCATTTATCAGTAAATCCTCTCATTAGATTGACGTCATGAAGGGCATTTATCCGTAATATCATTCCCACAGGGAAACTGTCTCACCATATCCCCTTCCTCATAGCAACCTAAATAATTACGGCTAGAACAAAAAAACTACATTAGGACTATAAAGCTATAGTCTACAGTATTTCAATAACAAGATTCTGAATTCACCAACTGATTAGATTGGTGCTGTTCAGGGATAGGTGAATTCGAGAAACGTGCGTTAGTAAATTTATCAGGTTTTTAAACTGAACAATATTCCGTCGCAATCTGAGGTAATTTATGTTTTTTATTCGTATTTTCAACATCGCCTGAAACAATAACTCATGGAATTTACCTACACATAAGATATACGGCAAAATAAACAAGTTGACATGAAATCCTTCTAACTTTTGAAGTTTTAAGACAATTTTCATTATTTCAACAGTATGGAGACCAAGAGTGCTCTTCATTGTAAAACAATTTTGCTCTGAAAATTACAAAATCTGTTGTCTGTCTTTCTACCAGCTTGTCGGTATTTCTTTCGGTTGTTTGTTGGTTTTTGGAACTATTCGGCTCTTTGGTTATGGTATGCGAACTATCTCTCTAACTTACCAGGGGCAATGTAATGCCAAAAACAAGATGTTCAGCAAAGAACATATAGCCTACTTTCTCCTAAATGTATGGGTATATTTATGACTCTTTGTCCTCATCCCTAACACAATCACCTCTACCACAATGTATTGTTTGTTTTCTTTTATATTGATAATTAGCCAGTAAGTGTCAAAATCAATATTGTATACTTTATGATGTTTGAATAACAAAACTACTAACTTATTGTAATGCATTCACGTCCGTTAATCTCTATATTAAGCCAGCCTGCTAAGTTAAGAACTTCCGTTTTGGGTATCTTCCCCTTTAAAAATCCACGCCGATCACAGTAGGTTGGTGCTGCGACCTATCAGTGAATTAATCTTTATGTTGTACGCCTATGCACTGCCATCGTAATGTACTACGATGGCAGTGGCCTAAGAGTGTTGAATGAGTAGACAGTTTAAAGTAGCCAAGAGGGAGGCGATCCAGCTGGCAGTGTTTAAAGGTAATCGGAGCGCGATCGTGGCTAATAGTTGAACTACCAGTATTACAAAATTGCCATACTTCAGGAGGCCAGGTATTTACACAGCGGTAAGTTTGGAACAATATTACCCACATAACCCACAAGAGGACAGCACCGAACAGAGGCATTAAGAAGGCTGTGGTTAATGACAACGTGTATCTAGTTCTTCTATTCTCCTTTTCCTAATGTCTTCTGTTTATTTGCGATGCTGGGGCTGTGATTTTACTAATAAACGAGTGTATACATTAGCCTCTCCTTTGAGCTAAATGACATCTTATTCAGTATCTGTGGAAAGAGCTCGTGCACATCATTTGTAAAAGAATTCAAGAAAAAAAAAGTTAACTGCAGCAGTACTCGATCCCCAGTCGACTGCGTGATAGACTAACACGCTAGCCCAGTGCTAATCCTATCCTTAACAACATGGTGTTCTTAACTGACATTAGATACAACCTGTTGGGAAATAATGACTTTAAATAAACGATTTCTTCACAGCAGTACATCTTCATTAAAGATAATTTCATACTAAGTTTATATTAATGTATCAGTAGGGTATATCACATACAACATACTAAAACTATTGAAATATAAGACAGGCACATGAGGACAGCTGCCATCTTGTCGTGTGATACAGACAGCTCAGCTCTTTTAAGCCACTCATACAGTATAATATTATAATATTAAATTATAATAAATAACGGATCATGACCTTCAGGATAGCTTAAACCACCCTAGGCTCGATAATCGGAATTGGTGGGTCTTAAACCATTGATTAAAATGGTTGAATAATTCACACGGCCGCCATCCTGAAATGGTACGGCCGATGACCTTGAATGTTAGATGAAAGACGCGTCCTATATAAAGGTATGTTGTCACCAAATTTGGTAGAGATCGGATGATTAGTTTAGCCGTAATTTGATTTTACGTTTTGAACGTTTGAGTGGCCGCCATTCTGTTTTGGTAAAGATGGCGGCGATATAAAGTATGACACTGAGGTGCCCTTTGCTAATGCTACCTCTGTACCAAATTTCGTTCAATTCGGTTTCACCGTGTTCGAATTGATAGGGGGGGGGACAGACATTCAGAGTACACACACTCACACACACACACACAGACTCACACACATACTGTACCCGATACCTAGTTTAGGCTATCGGCTACGCCAGCTGACATTAAGCCGTAGTTGAGGTTTTGGGAAGAGTTAGGAAAAGATAGCGCACCGATCGAGTCAAGAAGAATGTCAAGATGACGTAGGAGGTCTAGGATCAAGGAGGCACTGACATCTGTGAGAAGATGGAATTATGGATAGAGATGTGAAGCTTTATTGAGATATGTATGGAATATAGTATTTAAACATCTTAGAAGAGGATATATAACATGCATTATATGTGGAAATAATTGTAAGGAAGTTAGATAACCCTTAAGTTATTTTATAACGGAATAGCCGAGATGATGTGGGTTCGAGACTATGATCGTGACGCGAGAGCACAGTGGTGGGGGACTACACCACGTGTCTGCGCCAGGCAGATAAGAGTGAAGACAGTGCCAGCACATTCAGTGGAGCTCTGTCAGTCGAGCAAGTAAGGTCGAGCTCTATAGCGCAAGCCAGACGCACGGTGAAGGTCGCGTAGCATACCGAAACTGTCACGGCAGAGTGTAGGCGACAGTTTCAGCATCGCCGAGCAGTGAACGCCAAGCAGGTCGTTGATCCAGGCGGACTTGCCGAGGAAGCAATCACAGACGGCCGGGATATATTAGAACAGCACTGCAAGTAGTTGGAGACTTTATTACAAGCTACATTTCAACGCAGTTTGAACACAGCTTTTATGAATAACTTTATGACTATGCTTTTCCATAACGCATTCAAAGTTACTTTAACAATTTCAAGCATGCGGAACGTCGTGAGCATAGGCACTGATGAACATTAGATCGTGCATTAATGAAATTTATTTCTTATGCAGTTTCACGAATTACCGAATACAGACAACTACAGGGTGTTTCGTAAACTTGGACACTCTCAAGTAAAATTTTATTTTACGAAAGTGAGACTTAACAGTTATTGGAGATTGATCTTTCAATACTCAAACTGAACATTTAATGGAACAGTGGCCTAACTTAGAAGAGGAGTAGGGGGTCCGCTGTTTCCATGAACATTGTCGAGAGGAGTTGGACAATATCCGCTATGGGTAATCCGAAGTTCAACATGTCAGAGTAGACGCAGATAGAGACAAGATGGCACCGTAGAGCGATGGATTCGATTCCTGACGAGAGGAGGTCCACCAGCTGATTCACTTGGGATTTCGAATGCAATCGTCATTTCATGGATGGAATGATATTCACGCCGATCTTTCGAGAAATTCATTATGTAGGGAAAATCGACGATCTTTCGAGAAATTCATTATGTAGGGAAAATCGACGATCTTGGAAATTTAATTACAGCTGATTATGAAAGGTACTGTAAGAGTCATAACTACCTGATACGATTATTTTCATGAATACTGGGCACACATGTATATTTTTCTAATAGGAGTGATACGATTATTAAGACATGGTTTGACTTTATATACTTCGAATTTGCTAGAATATGGAGTGACCATATGATATGGCAGGCATCATTATACGAAATTCTCACCATTGGTTGGCTTTATTAAGCAGATGTTTGGTCTTTTAGACATTTTTCCAGCTAGGATATTTTTCATAAATAGTTTTTTTTGTGTAACGAGTATTTCGAACTCGTGATCTGCAATTGATTATCTAAAATTACTTCGTCAGTTCATTGCATACTAGCGAGTGTGTATTATTCATCAGTAGGGATTTTTTTCCATTGGATTGTTTGGAGATATTAGGAAGTTATTCACTTTAGTGAATGAACATCGCTTTTATATGACAACTAGAAACTTGTTGATTCCTATCTGGTACATTCACTCATATAGTCTACGAGGTGGGGTCTTTCGTATTTATACGATTGTATGGTGGTACTCATCTTACCCATCGTTCAGGGCAATATCATCCAAGTCGACGGGGCGAGGTCTTTCGTATTTATACGACTGTACGGTGGTTACACATCTTACTCGCCATTGAGGGACTCATTTTTATCATCCGAGTGTACACGAGATTGTAAGTGAATCAAACAAGGAACTACTAGTCACATATCAGTCGAGATTTTGTTAAATAAAGTAACGATAAATGTCAACAGGATTGCATTTAGTAATTCTTGTTTGCCAATCCAATATTTTGTTGCTATACTCTTTTGAGAGTAATTTCAATTTAACAGCTGTTATAGCTGATGCTTTGATGAGTTTTATAATTGTGTTTGATACCTTTGAGAAGGATTTAAAGTAATTGAATCTTGTAAGATGAATCATTAATGGTCAGATTTATTTTAAGGCAGATCAGTATTGCAGATTTTGATATGAGAGATTATAGCACATTGGTGTTTTTCTGTGATGTGAGTTATGAAAATTGTAAGAGAATTAATGCTATTTGAAAGCAGATCTTAAATTACTGAGGTAATATATTTTTTCCAATTGTTTAAGAAGTTGTCTAGATGTGATCAGAGTAATTACAGTTATTGGAGATTGTGTGCGTTGATAATTTGAAGCCAGTTATATATTTTTTGTAGATCATGCAACATGGTTAAGTGGAGTTTGTGATAGGCATTTTGTGGAAGTTGCCATGTGATAGTTGCAACGTTGATAATGTATTTTGAAGCAGACATGAGGTCGTCGTACCCAGTCTAGCGTAATTGTTGAGATTCATGCTGAATGTGCTGAATATTTATGGAGTTTTTGTGGAATAATTGTTGTATTCAAATGTGATATTTGAAGTATTGAGGAAATGTAATGTCGTTGTGGATAGTTAGATCCAACGTGATGTCGTGGAGGCAATAATATTTTTTGGCATGATAATTAAATACGAGATATAACTTGGACGTGATAAAACTGTAAGACAACGTTCTATAAACCATATTAAACAATTTGTTAGGAAATTAAACAAATAAATGAAGTTGATAATACAAAATTTTCTGAAAATAATAATTAATGAAATAATAATCTGAGATTTAAGCATATTAACGATCTGACCTAATGAAATAAAAATCAGAATGACTAGATGAAATAATAAAAATCTAAATAACCAGATGATTGAAATTTAAATAATTTGATAAATTAAATTTTGGAATAAATCAATGAATTAAATAAATGGATGAATTAAAGATTGGATAAAATAAACAGATTTAGATAAATTAATAGACGATTGTAATGATGATGAATAACGAATTAGAAGGTGATAATTAACTAAAGAAGCTGATGATTAATGAATTTACATGGAATTAAATAAATTTAATTGAGAGATAATTTGAGGAATTGCAACTTGAGTTGAAGATTTAAATGATGTAATGGTGATGAATTAATGATTCTGACAGGAATATGTAGAATTTTGAAGTGAGAATTAATGTGAGAAATATTTAATTTTGATGATGACGATAACGATGACCAATGAGCCATGATTTTTCTGTAATTCACAGATAAGCGATTATGAATGACAATGTAAATAGTGTAAATTAATTATTCAATGTTTAGGAGCATTTGACTAACATGTTCAACATTTAAATTATGCCATGCAAACCATAAATTACGTGATGTTTAATATATGTGATTATAATATGTGTATGTTTAGACAGATTAATAACCTTTTTTAAATCCACATTGATGATGTTAAATTAAAGAGAAATTAGGTCTCAGGTTTCACAAATGTCAGTGACGAAAGACATAGTGCTACAGTGATCATGATAACCCAAGAGAACTTTAGAGATTTTTCTTGTTATGTGGATGAAATATTTTTGGATTAGAAAAGAGATGGTTCGATTTTTGGACAATGACAATTTAACTTTGGCATTCGACCATACTCTCAGGTAGGAGTTATATTTAAAATGTCTGTCTGACTATCAAAGTAAAATAAATTAGTTTTTATCTTAGTTGTGATCTGATGATGGTGCGATGTTCCTTTTTCTTTCCTTGTCTTGAGTAAGGCTTATCCGGAAAGGAAGTGGTTTGCTAGGAATTCAGTTGATGGCGCCCATTTATATTTGCATTATTTCTATTAAACTTGAGCCCGTAACGACCCTAGAGATACTTTGTCTCGTGATACCCACTGCTTTTTCGATAACTCAGCTGAATTTCCGACACATTCCTTATTTGACTAGAGGTTTATTTAACTCCGCTCTGTCCTGGAACTCCAGGAATGCGATGTTATAGCAGATGGGTCATCGCATCCCCAGGACGAACGGGTACAGAGAGAGAGGGAGAATTGGCTTTATCCAACTAGTGGGGCTTCGATTTTGTTTATTCTATGGAATCACATCAGATTTAGATTACTGAGAGATTGATCTCAAGTTCATTTAAGTGTGTTACAAAATTTATTAAGCTTAGTCAGACAATGTACTTGTGTGCCCATTCCAGTGTTCATGTTAATCGTATTAGTTATATCATGTTAGTTATAAGACATTTTTTCCTATACCCAAGTGAATGCAGGAATTGAGACATTGTGATGTGTTGTTGTCTAACGTCTCTATATAAAACGTATATTGAAAATACAATTATGTTGCCAGAAGATTTAGCTAAGGTGTTAGGAGAGTTACAGACGGGTATGTCTGGTATTGCAGAAACTATTTCTAAAATGGAAACGGAAGTTAAAGAACAAATTAATAATTCAGAAGCTAGATTAGAAGCTAGATGTAAAGAAAATGTGCAATCATTACAAACTAGTAATGCAGAAAATTTAAAGTCATTAGAGACTAGGCTTCAGATTAGTACTGAAGAAAATTTAAAATTATTACAGTCAACTAGTGAAGATAATTTAAAGTCATTAGAGACTAGGCTACAGTCAAATAGCGAAGTCAACTTGAAGGACAATTTTAAATCATTAGAAGAAAGGTTACAGTCAACTAGTGAAGAAAATTTAAAATTATTACAGTCAAATAGTGAGGATAATTTTAAATCATTGGAAGAGAAATTACAAGCTCGTAGTGAAGATACTAACACTGAATTAGAAAACAAGTTAACTAGATTAGAGAATAGCTTAACTTTAAAGAATAATGAAATGCTGAAGACTTTACAATTATATATAATTGCAGTAAATATGAAAGGAGAGGAAAATGTTCAAATATTAAGAAAAAATATTATTGAATTAGAAAGTAGAGGAGAAGAAAATATTTTTACTTTAAGAACAGACGTTATGTCCATACAGAAAGACATTAAATCAGATGTATCGAAGTTGAGATTCGACATCGATGGTTTAGTGGCAGATGTAGGCAAAATTCAAGAGTGGTCTACCGAAGTATCTTTCGAGACTAAAATTAAAGGTCTAGAAACGAATCTAGGTAATGAGATTAAAGATTTAAAGACAGTAATTGGGACCATTAAAGAGGAAGTCTTAGGAGAGGTTAATTCTAATTTAAAATCATTAGAAAATCAATTGCAGAAAGATATTAGGAAGATAGACGACGATATAGAGCAAAAGGTTAATGAAAACTTAGCTTTGTTCAAAAATAGAGTCGGTGCAATCGTGGAATAACGGTATAGTGAGGTCGATGCCGAAGCAAAAGAGAAACGTGAAGGGTTAGATGAAAAATTAATCGCAGGTATGGCAAACTTAGAAGCGAGGTTTACGGAGAACAAGGAAGCGATGAAGATAGATTCAACTCTATTTAGAACAGATGTTGATCTGTTAAAGGAACAAGTCGCGTCAGTAAAGAACACGTGCGAAGGCAAAATTGACAAGTTAAGAAACGACTTAGACGAGAGTAACAAAACGCAGGATGTTACATCGTTAGATGAGTTGAAGACTCAGGTCAAGAAATTAGCAGAAGACAGGATAACTAAACTAGAATCCATGTTTAATAGTTTCACCAGTCAGAATATAACATCAGGGGAAACATTGATAAATCAGACAGCGATAGACCGCAGTATGACTAATCAAGAAGCTAGCATGGGAGAAGACCGTCAAATGCAACCGAATGTGACATTCGAAAGGGCCAGTTCAACCCCTCAGGATAATCCAAGTTCCAATAGGAGTACGTTGGGTCCAAGCGAACGATACTCAGGTCCAGTCACCATTATTAGAAACCTGGATGACAAGCCGAGGAAGTTTTCGGGAAATACAGGAGTCACAGCAGTCGAATTTCTGCGAGATATTCGAGACTACATGGCGGAACATAGGGTAGCCAAAGAAAGAGAGCTAAGGATAGTCGAACGCGCCTTAGATGGGTCTGCGCTTACTTGGTTTAGAGCGTTCAGAAGCAATTTTGCGAACATGGAGCAATTTGCCATAGCTTTCTTGAGGAGATTTTGGAGTGCCGAGGATCAACTTAACGTAAGAGCGGAAATGTACTCAAAGCGCTATTCTACGTCACATCCGACGCATTATGCCAACTATTTCACGTCACAGCTGGCTAAATTACAATTTCTGATTCCTCCATTGCCAGAAGAAGAGCTTTTGCAAGCTATAGCGAGACAGTTACCGATTGAGGTACAGCAATCACTAATAGCGTCGGGAGCCAATACACTTGAGCATTATGACGACATTTTACGGCGATTGGACTATACAAGCGCTCAAGTTACGCCTAGAAATACCAGAAACGACAATAGAAACACGCAAGAAGTGAATGCGGTAGTCGTAGACAATGCAGCTCAAACGGACAGAAGGGATTCCTGGGAAAACCGACGGAACGAAGGGAATCGAGGAAACATCCGTAACGCTCGAGGAAATGATCGATATAGAGGACCATATGAGAGGCCATACGATCAAGAAGCATGAGATAGCCGATATAGGAATTATAACCAGAATTCCAGATATCAAGACAGGAATCGATATAACAATAGATATCGGGGCAGAAATAACTGGAGCCAAGGTCAACAGTATAATGGGAACGACAGGCAGGATGGCCGAAGAAACGATCCTAACGACAGACGAGATAATCGTGGTCATGAGAGGTCGAGGCAAGAAGATAGACAGCCTAGTGCACCACTCGAGGAGACAGTGAGAGATGTCAATCGAGCAAGCACGAGTGGCGAAGGAAAAAAAAACGTCAAATTAACTCTAGAGAATAATGCTAATCATTGGGAATCGATCATCATTGTGGAAACATATCAGGTCAAGGACGAGGATTTAATCGAGGAGGAAGACATAGTACATCGGGAAAATAGACATGAATTGCCAGTTATTAGTGTGGAAGTCATGGGAAAAGAAATAAAGACACTTGTAGACACGGGGGCTATGGTGAGCTTGATATCCATAGGTTGCCTGGATGAATTGAAATTATTAGGAGAAATTACAATGTTGCCAACTGTTGTTAGCAAAATTCAAGGGGTGATCCCAGACAGGAGTATGAAATGTAAAAGTCAGGTACTTTTAGATGTTGGGATTGGAACCAGAAGTTTTGAACAGATGTTCCTAGTAGTGGGTCAACTACATTTTGACATGATCCTAGGAGTGGATTTCTTAAGTGAGAGTGGCCTGATCATAGATATGCAGAGTAGGCGCATATTCTTTCAAGAAGGGGCCAAGGAAAATCAGGAATCGGAGATGACATTCTTTAGAGAGGATATATTGGATGAGATTGTATGCAGCGTTGAAAGGTCTATAGAAGATAAAATTGGCATGACAAGTAAAATTAATCCAGAAATTAAGGGGCAGCTTGATCAAGTAATTTCAGAATATGAGGACATATTCAATGACAAACCAGGTCTCATAGAAAATTTTACCTACAGCATCAAGTTGATGGATGACAAACCATACCATAAAAATTTATATCCCATTCCGGATAAATGGAAGGAGGAAGTTAGCATAATGATAAGTGATATGGAGAAAGATGGAATAATTAAGAAAATGCCAACTGCTTATTTGAATCCTTTAGCTGTTGTCAAGAAACCTAACGGTAAGCTGAGGATATGTCTAGATGCCAGAGCCCTTAATGAAAGAGTTCTTCCTGAACATGACAGACCACCTGTTATTCGTGAATTGTTACGCAGATTCAGAGGAAAGAGTTTCTTTTCGACAATCGATCTGACTAGTTCTTATTATCATGTTGAGCTAGCAGAAGACTGCAAACAATACACAGGGTTCTTGTTTGACCATAAAACATATGTATTCAATAGGTTACCTTTTGGAGTGAAAAATAGTGGTCCGGTGATGATCCGAGCACTAGATGAAAATTTGTCAGATGCAGTTAAGGAGCATGTGGTAAGCTATATTGATGACCTGATTATAGCGTCTGAGACAGCGGAAGAATATATCAGGCACCTTCAAATGCTTTTTGAAGATCTTAGGAGGACGAACTTCAAGGTGAATTTCAATAAATGTCAGTTCTTTCATGAAGAAATTGAATTTCTTGGACATAGAATCGATGGAGATGGTTATAGGCCCAATCCAAAGAAGATCATGGCAATTTCAGAGTTTCCAACCCCACGAAAGATTAAAGAGGTACGGCAGTTTTTAGGCATGTGTCAGTTCTTTTCAACACATTGTCCTGAATATACTGAGACGATGGCACCTCTGCAGGATTTACTAAGAAAGGGAAATCGATGGAAATGGGACGATAGATGCAATCAAGCGTTTTTAGCGGCCAAGAAAATGTTGATCCAAAATATCAAGCTTGAGTACCCTGATTTTACAAGAAGATTTTTTGTAGAGACAGACGCATCCAAAATAGGTATTAGTGGGATCCTATATCAGTTGGATGATGACAAGAAACATAGGTATTTAGCTTTCACCAGTCGCAAGCTTAGGAATTGTGAGAAGAATTACTATGCAACTGAGTTAGAGGCATTAGCAGTGGTTCATGCTCTTAAAACGTGGAAGAAGGTGTTGTTTGGACATGACATAACAGTGATCACAGATCATAAAGCCCTCCAATTTATTATGAAGACAGACTTAGCGAGTGACCGCATCACCAGATGGGCTCTGTTCTTACAGCAATTTAACCCAACTGTTGTACATAGACCTGGGAAGTTAAATCTGTTGGCAGATGTGTTGAGCAGAAACCCTTGTGAGGAAGTAATTGTCAACCATATAAATTTGATTCAAGAGGATAATGGTACTCTAGAAAAGTTGAAGTTGTTAGCGCAAACTCAGAAGAGATATGCACCTTTGCGAAGAATTTACCGTTTTTTGACACGCAGGATGGACAACGCTGATCCGGATTTTCAAAGAACTGAGATAGAGGCTAGAAAATATCATATTATGGGAGGTGGTATATGCCAATATATCGACCAGGATCATACTAAACTTAGAATAGTGATCCCACCCAAGCTTGTCAAACCAGTTATTTGGATGATACACCGAACTGCAGCTCATGTAGGTGTAGACAAGACTTTGGCTCTCGCTCAAGAAACTTTCGTTTGGAGACAAATGGGACAAACGATTCGCGACGTCATAAAGACCTGTGACAGTTGTCAGCGAAGTAAATACTCATCTAAGTTAATGAAAGAAGTTCCTAGATCAATATTACCCAGCAAGCCAAGAGAACTTTTCGCGACGGACATTTTCGGTCCGATTCCTCGTTCGACGAAAGGAAATCAGTTCGTTTTGGTAACAGTTGACGTATTTTCGAAATACGTATCTCTATGCCCTATACAGAAAGCTACATCCAAGTACGTGATAAATAGACTTGAGAAAACAGTTATTCCGAGCATGGGGAAACCTGAAGTTTTGTTGAGTGACCATGGATCGCAATTTACTAGTATGGAATTTTCTACTGCTATGGAACGTTTAGGAATAAGGCATGTGTTTAATTCTGTACGGTATCCAGAGGGAAATCCAGCCGAAAGAATTATGCCGGAGATCAGTAAGATGTGTCGCTTATATGTGTCAAGGCAACACCATAGATGGATGGAAGTGATACCCATCATTAGCCAATGCTTGAATTCCACAGTACATGAAAGCACAGGACAGATTCCGTCCATGCTTCATCATGGATTGAAACCGGATAGACCATGGGACCGAGTCGTGAGGGCACCAATAGATCCTCAACCCACACAAGAAAGAAGAGTCGAGATGGCAGGAGAGAGGCTCAGAAGACAGGCGGAGAAGAGAGCCAGGAGACAGGCAGGAAGGAGGTTCCACGAGCCATTTCAAGAAAATGATGAAGTGCTGATTAGGAAGCCAGTCACTTCGAACCTTCAGCTGAAGATCTACCATAAATTTGCTCCATTGTACACTGGTCCGTTCCGTATTGAACAAACATACCAGAATAATAGCTACAAGATTGTCAGAATGGATACTGATGAAGTTGTAGGAACTTTTAATGCAGCTAGCATCAGGAAATACCATCATGCTGAGTAAGGGAATTGTAGAGCTATCGTGTACATGTATTATATATAGAATGCCTGAGAGTGTATTTTTTCTCAATCCTGATATAAAAAAAGGAGATGTACGGGAGAGATGTACCCGATACCTAGTTTAGGCTATCGGCTACGCCAGCAGACATTAAGCCGTAGTTGAGGTTTTGGGAAGAGTTAGGAAAAGATAGCGCACCGATCGAGTCAAGAAGAATGTCAAGATGACGTAGGAGGTCTAGGATCAAGGAGGCACTGACATCTGTAAGAAGATGGAATTATGGATAGAGATGTGAAGCTTTATTGAGATATGTATGGAATATAGTATTTAAACATCTTAGAAGAGGATATATAACATGCATTATATGTGGAAATAATTGTAAGGAAGTTAGATAACCCTTAAGTTATTTTATAACGGAATAGCCGAGATGATGTGGGTTCGAGTCTATGATCGTGACGCGAGAGCACAGTGGTGGGGGACTACACCACGTGTCTGCGCCAGGCAGATAAGAGTGAAGACAGTGCCAGCACATTCAGTGGAGCTCTGTCAGTCGAGCAAGTAAGGTCGAGCTCTATAGCGCAAGCTAGACGCACGGTGAAGGTCGCGTAGCATACCGAAACTGTCACGGCAGAGTGTAGGCGACAGTTTCAGCATCGCCGAGCAGCGAACGCCAAGCAGGTCGTTGATCCAGGCGGACTTGCCGAGGAAGCAATCACAGACGGCCGGGATATATTAGAACAGCACTGCAAGTAATTGGAGACTTTATTACAAGCTACATTTCAACGCAGTTTGAACACAGCTTTTATGAATAACTTTATGACTATGCTTTTCCATAACGCATTCAAAGTTACTTTAACAATTTCAAGCATGCGGAACGTCGTGAGCATAGGCACTGATGAACATTAGATCGTGCATTAATGAAATTTATTTCTTATGCAGTTTCACGAATTACCGAATACAGACAACTACAGGGTGTTTCGTAAACTTGGACGCTCTCAAGTAAAATTTTATTTTACGAAAGTGAGACTTAACAGTTATTGGAGATTGATCTTTCAATACTCAAACTGAACATTTAATGGAACAGTGGCCTAACTTAGAAGAGGAGTAGGGGGTCCGCTGTTTCCATGAACATTGTCGAGAGGAGTTGGACAATATCCGCTATGGGTAATCCGAAGTTCAACATGTCAGAGTAGACGCAGATAGAGACAAGATGGCACCGCAGAGCAATGGATTCGATTCCTGACGAGAGGAGGTCCACCAGCTGATTCACTTGGGATTTCGAATGCAATCGTCATTTCATGGATGGAATGATATTCACGCCGATCTTTCGAGAAATTCATTATGTAGGGAAAATCGACGATCTTTCGAGAAATTCATTATGTAGGGAAAATCGACGATCTTGGAAATTTAATTACAGCTGATTATGAAAGGTACTGTAAGAGTCATAACTACCTGATACGATTATTTTCATGAATACTGGGCACACATGTATATTTTTCTAATAGGAGTGATACGATTATTAAGACATGGTTTGACTTTATATACTTCGAATTTGCTAGAATATGGAGTGACCATATGATATGGCAGGCATCATTATACGAAATTCTCACCATTGGTTGGCTTTATTAAGCAGATGTTTGGTCTTTTAGACATTTTTCCAGCTAGGATATTTTTCATAAATAGTTTTTTTTTGTGTAACGAGTATTTCGAACTCGTGATCTGCAATTGATTATCTAAAATTACTTCGTCAGTTCATTGCATACTAGCGAGTGTGTATTATTCATCAGTAGGGATTTTTTTCCATTGGATTGTTTGGAGATATTAAGAAGTTATTCACTTTAGTGAATGAACATCGCTTTTATATGACAACTAGAAACTTGTTGATTCCTATCTGGTACATTCACTCATATAGTCTACGAGGTGGGGTCTTTCGTATTTATACGATTGTATGGTGGTACTCATCTTACCCATCGTTCAGGGCAATATCATCCAAGTCGACGGGGCGAGGTCTTTCGTATTTATACGACTGTACGGTGGTTACACATCTTACTCGCCATTGAGGGACTCATTTTTATCATCCGAGTGTACACGAGATTGTAAGTGAATCAAACAAGGAACTACTTGTCACATATCAGTCGAGATTTTGTTAAATAAAGTAACGATAAATGTCAACAGGATTGCATTTAGTAATTCTTGTTTGCCAATCCAATATTTTGTTGCTATACTCTTTTGAGAGTAATTTCAATTTAACAGCTGTTATAGCTGATGCTTTGATGAGTTTTATAATTTTGTTTGATACCTTTGAGAAGGATTTAAAGTAATTGAATCTTGTAAGATGAATCATTAATGGTCAGATTTATTTTAAGGCAGATCAGTATTGCAGATTTTGATATGAGAGATTATAGCACATTGGTGTTTTTCTGTGATGTGAGTTATGAAAATTGTAAGAGAATTAATGCTATTTGAAAGCAGATCTTAAATTACTGAGGTAATATATTTTTTCCAATTGTTTAAGAAGTTGTCTAGATGTGATCAGAGTAATTACAGTTATTGGAGATTGTGTGCGTTGATAATTTGAAGCCAGTTATATATTTTTTGTAGATCATGCAACATGGTTAAGTGGAGTTTGTGATAGGCATTTTGTGGAAGTTGCCGTGTGATAGTTGCAACGTTGATAATGTATTTTGAAGCAGACATGAGGTCGTCGTACCCAGCCTAGCGTAATTGTTGAGATTCATGCTGTATGTGCTGAATATTTATGGAGTTTTTGTGGAATAATTGTTGTATTCAAATGTGATATTTGAAGTATTGAGGAAATGTAATGTCGTTGTGGATAGTTAGATCCAACGTGATGTCGTGGAGGCAATAATATTTTTTGGCATGATAATTAAATACGAGATATAACTTGGAAGTGATAAAACTGTAAGACAACGTTCTATAAACCATATTAAACAATTTGTTAGGAAATTAAACAAATAAATGAAGTTGATAATACAAGATTTTCTGAAAATAATAATTAATGAAATAATAATCTGAGATTTAAGCATATTAACGATCTGACCTAATGAAATAAAAATCAGAATGACGATGAAATAATAAAAATCTAAATAACCAGATGATTGAAATTTAAATAATTTGATAAATTAAATTTTGGAATAAATCAATGAATTAAATAAATGGATGAATTAAAGATTGGATAAAATAAACAGATTTAGATAAATTAATAGACGATTGTAATGATGATGAATAACGAATTAGAAGGTGATAATTAACTAAAGAAGCTGATGATTAATGAATTTACATGGAATTAAATAAATTTAATTGAGAGATAATTTGAGGAATTGCAACTTGAGTTGAAGATTTAAATGATGTAATGGTGATGAATTAATGATTCTGACAGGAATATGTAGAATTTTGAAGTGAGAATTAATGTGAGAAATATTTAATTTTGATGATGACGATAACGATGACCAATGAGCCATGATTTTTCTGTAATTCACAGATAAGCGATTATGAATGACAATGTAAATAGTGTAAATTAATTATTCAATGTTTAGGAGCATTTGACTAACATGTTCAACATTTAAATTATGCCATGCAAACCATAAATTACGTGATGTTTAATATATGTGATTATAATATGTGTATGTTTAGACAGATTAATAACCTTTTTTAAATCCACATTGATGATGTTAAATTAAAGAGAAATTAGGTCTCAGGTTTCACAAATGTCAGTGACGAAAGACATAGTGCTACAGTGATCATGATAACCCAAGAGAACTTTAGAGATTTTTCTTGTTATGTGGATGAAATATTTTTGGATTAGAAAAGAGATGGTTCGATTTTTGGACAATGACAATTTAACTTTGGCATTCGACCATACTCTCAGGTAGGAGTTATATTTAAAATGTCTGTCTGACTATCAAAGTAAAATAAATTTGTTTTTATCTTAGTTGTGATCTGATGATGGTGTGATGTTCCTTTTTCTTTCCTTGTCTTGAGTAAGGCTTATCCGGAAAGGAAGTGGTTTGCTAGGAATTCAGTTGATGGCGCCCATTTATATTTGCATTATTTCTATTAAACTTGAGCCCGTAACGACCCTAGAGATACTTTGTCTCGTGATACCCACTGCTTTTTCGATAACTCAGCTGAATTTCCGACACATTCCTTATTTGACTAGAGGTTCATTTAACTCCGCTCTGTCCTGGAACTCCAGGAATGCGATGTTATAGCAGATGGGTCATCGCATCCCCAGGACGAACGGGTACAATACACACACACAGACACACACTTTTTTCGCCCTGTAGTGATCTCATAAGTCTACTTTCATTTTTTGCAAAAATCGAAAGTAAGCTAATACGAAGAAAGGTGTACTATTATAGTTCGTGCTGAAATTACATGGCATCGTGCAATAGATCGCGCTGACAATGAAAGAGATCACCTTGTGGCGTAGCGGCTAACATTCTTGGCTGTCGCCCCGGTGGTCCGGGTTTGATTCCCTGGCCTGCCAAGAAATTTAATTTCGGTTTGAGGTACTGAAATGGTATCGATGATATTTAAGTCATCAAAGGGGTGTTCATTTTGAGGACTTGCACCAGGTCAGTGAGCATAAGTTTTCCTTTTTTTTCTACATTCTTATTCTGCAATTCGAACATTCATATGGGAACTCGGAGAGAAACTTACCTCGTAGAGTTGTTAGAATAGCTTCCGTAAAATATTCTCAAAGGCCAATGCTACAAGTAGCCGTCGTGAGTTAATCCAATTGCATATTTATATGTAATCCACACATCGTATTTAAGAACATTTGATTTTCATAGCATTCTATGTTCTGGGCATAGGAAAACCTCGAAGCTAATTTCGCAATTTTCAGTGAATGAACATCCAAAGTACAGTAATCATCATGTAGGGACACCGTGCCACATATATACAGAAAGTGCAAGAATTGCTTGAAGGCAAGGTGACATGGTGCGAAATTTGTGTTTGTACAACGAATGAGGTTGTCATTACGGTGGTGATGATGATGAAGATGGTGGTAACGATGAAGACGGTGATTTACTAGTTAGGAACCAAAGGAATACTTGAGAATTAAGCCTGAAGCGGATGTATGGAGAAAACAAAATGAACTTGCTGGTTGATTGCGAAAGTGTCTAATCACCATATTTTATGGAGAACAACTTATCCAGAAGTACACATGAAAGGGAGTAGTCAAGCACATATAGGTGGAGGCAAAGGTTGCTCTTGTGTGAGACTGTATGCTGCAACCACGGTGGAGTGTCTGATAACCTAGCTCCGTTCAAACACCAAAATTAAGAAGGGAATCACCGACATAGATCTAAGATGCATCTGTAACATTTCATAAATGTTACGCGATCCATGTTTTCGTGTCTTCCTCGTGTTAGAAGCAAAAGTACAATAGAATAATAATTGTTATTGGCCGTGAGAAGGATACAAGATTTATGCTGGACCCCACCATCAGATGTGAAGTAACCATCGGCATAACAAGACAGGTCGTTTAGAGCTAACGATAGGCTTCAAAGAGAATTGAAAGCTTGTGGTACGTTTCGAATAAGGGAAAGAAACAGCATCAACATTTTTAGCCTACTTTCGATTTTTGCAAAAAATGAAAGTAGACTTATGAGATCAACACAGGGCGAAAAAAGTGTGTCTGTCTGTGTGTGTGTGAGTCTGTGTGTGTGTGTCTGTGTGTGTGTGTGTGTGTCTGTGTGTGTGTGAGTGTGTGTACTCCGAATGTCTGTCCCCCCCTATCAATTCGAACACGGTGAATGCGAATTGAACGAAATTTGGTACAAAGGTAGCACTAGCAAAGGACACCTCAGTGTCATGTTTTATATCGCTGCTATCTTGACGGAAACGTAATCGCGGCCACCCAAATGTTAAAAGATAAAATGTAATTACGACCAAAATAATAATCTAGTCTCTACCAAATTTTGCAACACCATATCTTTATGTGGGAAACATATTCAGACCAAACTGCAAGAACATCAGCCCAATAGTTTGCAGATGGTGGCCAAGTATGTGTGCAAATCGATTCCCCCTATCAATTCAAACACGGTGAAACCGAATTGAACGAAATTTGGTACAGAGGTAGCACTAGCAAAGGGCACCTCATATTCATGTTTAATATCCCTATAGCACGTTGTATTTCAACAAGCTACTACAACCAACATTCAATCATACTCCTTGAAAAGGACAAAGAGTTATAACAATGCCCATGCATTTAGGAGAAAGTAGGCTATATGTTCTTTACTGAACATCTTGTTTAATAACTTATCGTGTTTGGGTATGCCTAACTTAAGTGTAAATGGCATAATTTTGCGATCAAATGAATCCATTCAATAGTAATCATTTTTAGCCTACTTTCGATTTTTGCAAAAAATGAAAGTAGACTTAGGAGATCACTACAGGGCGAAAAAAGTGTGTCTGTCTGTGTGTGTGTATGTGTGTGTGTGAGTCTGTGTGTGTGTGTGTGTGTGTGAGTGAGTGAGTGTACTCTGAATGTCTGTCCCCCCTATCAATTCGAACACGGTGAGCGTAAATTGAACGAAATTTGGTACAAAGGTAGCACTAGCAAAGGACACCTCAGTGTCATGTTTTATATCGCCGCCATCTTGACGGAAACGTAATATCGGCCACACAAATGTTCAAAGCATAAATCAAATTACGACTAACCTAATCATTTGATCTCTACCGAATTTTGCAACAACATACCTTTATGGGGGCAGCATCCTTTGACCAAACTAATAGATCATCAGCCTAATAGTTTGCGGATGGCGGCCATCTTTGTGTGAAAATCGATTGCCCCTATTAATTCGAACACGGTGAAACCGAATAGAACGAAATTTGGTACAGAGGTAGTACTAGCATAGGGCACCCCAGTGTCATGTTTTATATCGCCGCCATCTTGACGGAAACGTAATGGCGACCACACAAATGTTCAAAGCTTAAATCAAATTACGACTAACCTAATCATCCGATCTGTACCAAATTTTGCAACAACATACATTTATGGAGGGAGCATCCTTTGACAAATCTAATAGGTCATTAGCCTAATAGTTTGCGGATGGCGGCCATCTTTGTGTCAAAATCGATTACCCCTACTAATTCGAACACGGTGAAACCAAATGGTATGAAATTTGGTACAGAGGTAGCACTAGCAAAGGGCACCTCAGTGTCATGTTTTATATCAGCGCCATCTTGACGGAAACGTAATGGCGGCCACACAAATGTTCAAAGCTTAAATCAAATTACGACTAACCTAATCATCCGATCTCTACCAAATTTTGCAACAACGTACCTTTATGGAGGAAGCATCCTTTGACAAATCTAATAGGTCATTAGCCTAATAGTTTGCGGATGGCGGCCATCTTTGTCTCAAAATCGATTACCCCTATTAATTCGAACACGGTGAAACCGAATGGAATGAAATTTGGTACAGAGGTAGCACTAGCAAAGGGCACCTCAGTGTCATGTTTTATATCGCCGCCATCTTGACGGAAACGTAATGGCGGCCACACAAATATTCAAAGCTTAAATCAAATTACGATTAACCTAATCATCCCATCTCTACCAAATTTTGCATCAACATACCATTATGGAGGGAGCATCCTTTGACCAAACTAATAGGTCATTAGCCTAATATTTTGCGGATGGCGGCCATCTTTGTGTGAAAATCAATTCCCCCTATTAATTCGAACACGGTGAAACCGAATGGAACGAAATTTGGTACAGAGGTAGCACTAGAAAAGGCCACCTCAGTGTCATGTTTTATATCACCGCCATCTTGCTGGAAACGTAATCGCGGCCACCCAAATGTTAAAGGCTAAAATGTAATTACGACCAACCTAATAATCTAGTCTCTACCAAATTTTGCAACAACAAATCTTTATGTGGGAAGCATATTCTGACCAAACTGCTAGATCATCAGCCCAATAGTTTGCAGATGGTGGCCAAGTATGTGTGCAAATCGATTCCCCCTATCAATTCAAACATGGTGAAACCGAATTGAACGAAATTTGGTGCAGAGGTAGCACTAGCAAAAGGCACCTCAGTGTCATGTTTTATATCGCCGCCATCTTGACGGAAACGGAATGACGGCCACCCAAATGTTAAAAGCTTAAATCAAATTTCGACCATCCTAATAATTTGATTTCTACCGGATTTTGCAACAACATGCCTTTTTGTGAAAAGCATCTTATGACTGACTACAAGGTCATCAGCCCAATAGTTTGCAAATAGCGGCCATGTATGTGTGCAAATCCATTCCCCAGATCAATTCAAACACGGTGAAACCGAATTGAATGATTTTTTTTTTACTGAGGTAGCACTAGCAAAGGGCACCTCATATACATGTTTAATATCCCTATAGCACGTTGTATTTCAACAAGCTACTACAACCAACATTCAATTATATTCCTTGAAAAGGACAAAGAGTTATAACAATACCCATTCATTTAGGAGAAAGTAGGCTATATGTTCTTTACTGAACATCTTGTTATATTTTAATATCGACCTTTACTATAATTTCAATTTTTGGGCTAATAGAGAATTGATCTACAATGTACTCGGGAACAGTATGAGACGTAGTCTATTGGTATCCAATAACATTTTATTGCCAATAATAATAGTCTAATAATAATAATAATAATAATAATAATAATAATACTAAGAGAAGAGAAGAACGACTTCGAGAAATCCAGCCGCGACAGGCTGGCCACGCGCCCCTGAACTGAGAGTTCCAGCGTAGACAGTGTGCGCCTGGGTCATATGGCCCTAAAAGCACTTGCCTGGCTTGCAGGGTACCACGACATACCATACACAGCTCACTCGCGGCAGGCGGGGAGAGTCAAGGACACAGATTACCTACTGACATGACATGACGTCACGCACCTACGCCGGGCCTTGGTGTGCATCCCCACCCCTCCCCCCTCTTCCCCCACTCCCCACCTATTAAAATCTAAGCGGCTGGAGCGATTTCAATGAAATTCGGTAAGGTCATAGTAGGCCTACTATTTTGGCCGACCCCGATCGTGCCTTTCAAAGCTTATTATGTTTCACCAATTCAACATGGTGGCTGTGCGAAATATCTCACTGGCATTCTATATCTCCGAAACTGTCACCGATATCACCCTGAAATATAGTACTGTGCCCGTTTAGACCGGAGTCCGCACGACCACATATGCATTTTACCAATAATCAGTCAGCACGAGAATCAAAATATCCCGGAGCGCCAGATGGGTTAAAGCAAATCGCAAAAACGACATCAAATTTATAAAAATGCTTTACTGATTTTTGGCTCAATGCAACAATAAGGATAGAAGGAGATTTAATTGGGTGAAACACATCTGGTAAAATTATCTCAGTTTATTTAAAGTTAAAATCTGACTGCAAGAATAATGCTCAAAGCAGCATCATCCACGTGTGGCGATCCACACTCTTATTTACACACAATATACAGAATCTTCCAAACACATCTGACAATCTTTTTGAAAACACAAGTCCGATTGTTAGTCCCGTGGACTGTGTTCCAAAATTATTAACATTTTATTCCAGTGCAAAATGAATTGTCCATACTGGAAATAACGTAGATCACTGTTTGACTATTTACATGATGTTAACACTCGTAGAATAAATGTTTATAGAATTTCTTAAACTTTCATTTGTTTTCCAGTTTTCAAAAATATATCGTTGAAACTATTATTATCATCGTAGCAACACAAATTATTAACACATATTAACAACATCTGAAAAGTATTTGACCATTGAGCATAGCATCGAAGAACTGTGCGAAGCACAACAACAATTAATTGTTCTTCTGACATTAAACATTCGAGAAGTGACTCGATTATGAACTTCAGGTTCCAAACAAAATATATGATTTCTGAATCATTAACTTGATCAACAAATGGTTGAACCATTCAACTATTAGATTTTCCACTTGGGAACAATATTATAAAAATATTTATATTTATGGCCATTTCTAGCAACTTTCACAACTTGCAATTCTTCGACAGAATGCGAAAATTAGAATTGTAGTTTTATAATGAATTCATTTAGTTCATGGCACTAGGATTGAAAATATCCTTCAAATTATTCGTGGTTAAAGAATTATTTTAAATTGGCAGTGGCCCATTCTACTATTTGTGTAAGAACACAATATTATAACAACAACAACAACGGCAAAGGTCTTCCTCTGAAGAAGAATAAACTACTATCATGACAAATCCGGGTTCTAGCAAAATCAAAGTCTAAATGGAATTCGTAAACAAGGTTGAAATAAGAACTGATGGTTTCAAAGAAATAACCTTCGGGTTATTCATACGACGAAATGTGTGGCTCCAATACTCCTACAATAAACCTGAGCCATCGAACCTGCTATTTGATTGATGCTCGAAAAAACCTTCATTCCTGCGACTTAAACCTGCGCACCTGGGAATGGCATTTCAACTATTCCACACACATAAATTATCTTCCCAAAATTTATACAATAAATCAAGCCTCTGCTTGTTATCAACACTGGAAGATTAATAAACTGACAAGTTTATTTTATTTTACCATTCAGTTCAACCCGTGAATTTACCATACTCATGAAAAGCTTCATTTCACTTTCGAAGTGTATTTACGTCATGATTTTATATAAATACAACAATATCCTATTTGATACAAATATCAATTGCTCCCGTTTCATGCCTCTCCGTGTTATATGAAACATATACTTTGCTCATAGCAAATATCAACTGTTCAACCAGAATTGAAATGTAGGTTGAATGCGGGCTTGCGCTAACCACTCTCCTTCGTAAAATCTCCTGTTCCATACTAGAAATGTTTCAACTACTTCATAGGCTCTTTCTCAATACATATGATTATTATAAAATATAATATCCAAGAATTATTTAGAAAAATTATGAAAATTATTATTATTATTATTAGTGGATTATTATTATTATTATTATTTCAAATATGTTTAATTATCATCTCATCATGTGAGAATCCACATGTTCGAACCTTCGAATATGGAAAAAATATCCATTCCTCAACAAAAATAAATTTAACTTTTACAGTTACATCGGCTGATTACCGTGATTTCCCAAAAATATGAAAAATTCAAATAAATGCTCAAAATGCTCGGTCATCGATCCTAAACTGTTCTGAGTGCTGAAAATGCTCAGAATAAATCTAACAAGTCTTGCGTAAATCATTACAAGCTTTAAATACGACGAAAAAAAATGTGTTGGTCATCTGCAGAGAAAAAAAATAGTTTGTTCCAATTAGCTAAGCATAATATAATTCAAATGTGGCTTACATTTCTTGATGTTCTTGAAGTGTCGTAAACCTGGTCTATACCAGATTTATCCGTAAACATGCCCTAGCGGACAAGCACGTATAATCCTTGTATCGGCCGCCATTGTAGACCCACAAATCGTCTAGTCAGACATAGTGGTAGTATCTTTCGACGTTTTAAATGACTGTGGTTCCATTTTAATATGGGCTTCTAACAAAGCCATAACAGTTTGTTTGAAAAGGGTCAGATCTAAGCGATCTCTTCTTAAATGTGTCAGTTGTAACTTAACTCACTGTAATCTCATCAGTACAAGAAAAACGTTGACAGTCTAAGCAGTTAACGGCTGTTCTGAAGATCGTTCCCTGGGCATGGTTTATTAATATCACCATCTGCCATGCGCTAAGCAACCTGCAGTTTCCCTTGCGTAGACTAATGAACGCCACCGTTATAGACTATTCTTCAATGTACTGACGGATCGAAGTGGTTAAATAGTTACAAAATATGAAAACTGACTTTAAATGGATTTAAACATCCAAGTATTAATTTACTATTGGACTGTGACAAATACTATTTTCTAGACATAGTCTAGCATATGTCCTTTAGGAAATATAAATATTTCCACCAATGTCTGTAGAAAAACAATTACCTCAGTGATTCTCCTCACCAGAAACTTACTAAGTTCCAACTCGTTTGCGCAGCACTTCTCGTGACTATCACGATTTGAAAAGTACTTCTTCGTAGAGGCGGCAACCATGTGCCTTGGCTCAGCGTAGACGCAACTTGTTCGCCAAGTGCTTGTGATGAAGTGAGCTAACTAAGCCTGCTCCAGCTTGCTTTTATACAAAAACGGTCAGGGTCACGCGTCATCGCCTGATATCTAGAAATCCTCATATCTCTTGAATCCCTGGTCCGATTTACTTGACATTAATTGCATTCTCTTTTATTTGGCCGTGCCAGTAATCTGATCCCAGTCTCAAGTCTCTGCTCCATAGTTAACTATTTAATCAATAAATAGTCTCCACCTCTGCTGTTACTCGCTACGTCATTTACCATCCAACTATCGGTAATTTCCTTCGAAAGGCTTCGAGAAGCAATGTAGCGCGATATTCAAATATCTGAACTTTCAAAAGCTGCTACAGCCTTTCCCTTGATATCTAGGTGTCTGAAACTTGGAATACCCATTCCTAGATTTGGGCACAGTACGGTGATAAAAGTCACTTAAGTGACTTTCACAAACCTGTTAACTACAAAACGAACATGGCGGCCAAGTGAATTTGAATATTTAAATAGACTTTTCTGGCGATTTAACCATCCGAACGCAGTGAAATTTGGTACAGCAATTGTTTATATACATTGTAATGAACTGATATCTAATTTTGTTAAATTGTTTACATTCAAGATGGCAGCTGTGCAAAATTGTATTTTTTTTTTAATTTCTTGTGACCCAATCATGCGATAGAAGTCAACGTTTGAATAATGAACCTACGCAATAATAGTCATCTAATAGTACATAACTCTATGGTCTACATATAGGGTCTTTCATATTAAGTAAGAACGACGAGCGGCGGTTTTGTTATTCGCTACTGCAGCGGGCTTGGCCGAGTTTCTGGTGCCCCACGGCCCCCTGCTGTGGTATTGAAAGCACGCGCATAGTACAAACTTGACCTTGCAATAAGCGTGCAGGTGTTGTCAGTCGCCAGCCTGGACCTCAGATGGTAACATGTTCAGACAGTTATCATTGCAACATCGTATTTTTGTATGTAAGACTTATTTTAAGTACGAGTCGGCCCGGTGGGTAAGTTCAGCAATTTCCTGATGAAGTGTCACCTTCACTAGCACAGATTCACTTAATTGTAAATAAGTTTGCCACTAGGCCTACTGACTCAGTGCTCAATAAAGAACATAAAATACAAAATCAGAAACATTACAGTGGCAGAACTCACTCGCGTGAGCCAAAATGTGGTTACCGGATACAATGCCTGTATAACACAGGAAGGACGACCTTCCAGCATCTTTTATAAGGTAATATTTCATACAGGATTGTACACACGCTTAAAGCAGGCGGCCACGGCGCGCCACAAGCTCGACCAAGGCCACCGCAGCAGCAGGAAAGGGGAGCGAAAGTCAAGTGAGAGAGTGATGACCTTACCCCTTACCTGACGATATGGGATTCCTGAGCATCTAGTCCTGAGTGATCCTTTGAAATTTTACCAGTTTGTACTTACGACTTCTAATTTTCCATGTTGTTTTTCCTGTTTTTAGTTCATCGATCCCTTTAATTACTTTTTACTTAGTTTATTTTACCTGAAACACCATTATTTTCAGTGTTCGTTAGGTGTTCTATTTTCGGCAATTTATTTTTGGACAGTATCACTGGTAGATCATATACATGTACGATGTACATATAGGTACGACTGATGGAGAGCATTACGGTCATCAAGTGCAGTTAGTTTTACATTTTAGGTGAAAAATGGAGCCACCACCAAAACCGATTCAAGGCAGGACTGGCATGCAAAACGAAATGTATCATCAATTTAAATTAGCGTCGCGAAATTAAATTGTTCAAAGGAATAAAATTTCACTCCTGGCGCAAAATAAAATTAGTAACAGAATTTGGATTTCGCTGCAGAGGCGAAATAAATTCATTAGTCTTTTAATTTCGCTTCCGGCACGAAATAAAATGCATTACTGACTTTTAATTTCGCTCCCGGTGCGAAATAAAATTCGTACCAGACTTTAAATTTCGCTCCCAGCGTGAAATAAAATCCATTACATACTTTTAATTTCGCTCCCGGCTACAAACAGAATTCTTAACAGACTTTTAACTTTGCTCCTGGCGTGAAATAAAATTCATTAAAGACTGCTCATTTCGCTCTTGGCGTAAAATAAAAACCGTTAGTCTTTTAAATTCGCTTCCGGCGCGAAATAAAAAAAAATACAGACTTTCAATTTCACTCCGGGCACGAAATAAAATTCGTTACAGACTTTCAATTTCGCTACCGGCTCGAAATAAAATTCATTACAGACTTTTAATTTTGCTCCTGGCCTGAAATAAAATTCAATACAAGACTTTTCATTTCGCTCCTGGCACGAAATGAAAACCGCTACAGTCTCTTAATTTTGCTCCCGGCGCGAAATAACATTTTTAACTACTGTTAATTTTGCTCCTGGTATGACAAAAATTGCTGTCCCCATGGTGTTGGGGATAGCGTGCCTGCTTCTCACCTGGAGGCCCCGGGTTCGATTCCCGTCTCCGTTAGTGATTTTTGAAACGGACGTGTGGGTTGGAACGGGGTGCACTCAGCCTCGAGAGTAGCTGTCTGAAAGTCACGAAAACCAAGATTAACGGCCGAGGGAACCCGATGAGCTGAACAATATCTGCAGATGCCTGGGCAGTGGTCGCTTGGTAGGCCTAGGCCTTTAATGGGATGTAGTGCCACGGTTTATTTTAATGACACAAAATTCCCAAACAGCAGTTAGTTTCGCCCCCGGCGTGAATTTAAAATGCATGGAACATATCATTTCATGTCTGAAATTAAATCTGGTCTGGCATGCGAAACAAAATGGTTGTGGACGCGTTAACATTTTAATTTCGCCATGAGCGTGATATTCGGGTGCGAAATGATATTGATTGTAAGCGCGAAAGTTAAAATGGAAGCAAAATGTAATTCTATGCGCAATAATATAGTGAAAGGCGACGCAAAACTAATTGCAGTGCGAAACGAAATACTGTACGTGGCACAGGGGTTTGCTTTCGTTCCATGGTCAGTATAAATGCGCTGAGGGTAAGAAGGAAGTAGTAAGGAATGCCAAGGCCCCCCCCCGAAATTTCCGGAAGTGTAAGAATAAAGAATGTACAAATGAGAGGAATGACCCCTCAACGCTGTTGTTCGAGTAACCCCCCTCCGAAACAGAACTCCACATACGCCGCGGTACTACCACAGACGATTTTCTGTTATTTGTAACTCTTCAGTCAGTCAACATTAATTTACTCGATAACTGGGTGGGGTACAACGTATATAAGATGTAAGTAACACTCCTGGAAAAAAATACATGTATTAGATTTAAGATCACTAAAATTGCTGCATTATAATCGTGACCATAAACTAATACATATAATGTTATTTACATATTACTGTATATACATTGTACCCCTCCCAGTTATTGGGCAAATTAGAGTTGACTGACTGAAGAGTTACAACTGACAATTTGTATTGTAATTGGAGTTCGTCACTTATCTTGAATGTCTGTCCACACAGCACATTCGTCTTCTTGTTCGCTATAGAACAAGTTAAGGTACTTGTTGCCCCATTGCGTTATGAACGTCAGGGAGGGCCAGCCACGAGTCCGAGGTGCAGTCAACGACGATGGTGATGTTGATGCCATAGCACTGACTTTCTCCTCTACTGGAGTGATGACCATTGAATGACTCACGTTGCTGTTGCAGCCCTGCAGATTGTGCAGGCGGTGAACGGTAATAAGACTGCTACTGCTGCCAACGTCAGAACTTTGACCATCGCTCCGAACATAATTTCACTCTCGAAACGAATACATTTTAATTTCAAGAACGAAATGAAATGTTCCATTCATTTTAAATTAACATCGGAGGGTGAAACTAAATACCGTTTGGGAATTTTATTTCACGCCGGGTGCGAAATTAAAAGTCTGTAACGAATTTTATTTCGCGCAGGGAGCGAAATTAAAAGTCTGTAACCGAGTTTTATTTCGCGCCGGGAGCGAAATTAAAAGTCTGTAACGAATTTTATTTCGCACCGGAAGCGAAATTAAAAGTCTGCATTGAATTTTATTTTGCGCCGCGAGTAAAATTAAAAGTCTGTAATGAATTGTATTTCGTGCCGGGAGTGAAATTAAAAGACTGCAACGAATTTTATTTCGCACCGGAAGCGAAATTAAAAGTCTGTACGGTATCGAATTTTATTTTGCGCCGCGAGTGAAATTATAAATCTGTAATGAATTGTATTTCGCGCCGGGAGCGAAATTAAAAGATTGTAACGATTTTTTTTCGCGCCGTGAGTGAAATTTTATTCAATTTTACAATGTAATTTCGCGTTGCTATTAAGTTTCGCGTTGATTTCGCTATGTCATTTCGCTTCGAATTAAGTTTCGCTTCGATTTAATTTTCCGCCGACAATCATTGTCATTTCGCTCCCGAGTATCGCGCTCACGGCGAAATTCAAATATATTCGCCCCCACAGCCATACATTTCGTTTCGCATGCCTGCCCTGATTCAAGGGCATACCACTAAATCCCAGGGGGAATTGCGACTACCATTGACCAAAATATTATGTGTACTCGAGTTTGAAGGATGTTTGTGAAGTAACCAATAGACCTACACAAAATCCAATAACATCATCATTTTTGTCGTTCTGTTTTACGTTAGTTCATGTTGGTTTGGATTTTTTTATATATTTTAATATTTCTTATCGCAGTTGGAACACAAAAAGTGCCCGTTTTTAAGCGTGTTTCAACCATGCGTCACATTTAATAATTATTATCTCACAAACCCGTCAACAGATCGAATCCAAATTGTTAACACAATATACATTGGAATGTTGTATAACTGGTTCATTAATTTTAAAATTTTGTATGGCCAAGACACAAAGTTGTTATCATTTTGGTGAGGTAACTTTTTCTCGGCTCGGGTTGGTTTGAAAATGAAGTTCTTGGTCGCGTTGTAATCCTTATACATCAAAAAGGTATGCTGTATGATTGTGAAATACGTAAATTAATTCACTTATTTTATATCGGTTTGTATTTGTATGGGGAATTAAGACATGGTTCACCATGCGTCACATTTAATAATTATTATCTCACAAACCCGTCAACAGATCGAATCCAAATTTTTAACACAATATACATTAGAATGTTGTATAACTGGTTCATTAATTTTAAAATTTTGTATGGCCAAGAAACAAAGTTGTTATCATTTTGGTAAGGTAACTTTTTCTCGGCTCGGGTTGGTTTGAAAATGAAATTCTTGGTCGCGTTGTAATCCTTATACATCAAAAAGGTATGCTGTATGATTGTGAAATACGTAAATTAATTCACTTATTTTATATCGGTTTGTATTTGAATGGGGAATTAAGACTTGGTTCACCAGTTGGCCGCTCCTGTAAAAGCTGTATAGCGTTGCCAAGATGGGCTCCATCACGCGTCAAGGCACGCTTCGCTCGGAAGTAATGGGCTCCATATCAGCAACGCTGTACATAATATCCCGGAGCGTCTAGCTGGTGAACCATGTCTTAGTTCCCCGTATAAATACAAACCGATATAAAATAAGTGAATTAATTTACGTATTTTACAGTCATACAACATAACTTTTTGATGTATAAGGATTACAACGCAACCATGAACTACATTTTACAACGACCCTGAGCCTAGAAATAGTTACCTTACAAAAATGATAACAAAATTCGTTCTTGAACGCACAAAATGTTGAAATTAATAAACCTGTTATACAACATTCCAATGTATATTGTGCTAAAATTTGGATTCGATCTGATGACGGGTTAGTGAGATAATAATTATTAAATGTGACGCATGGTTGAAACACGCTTAAAAACGGTCACCTTTTGTGTTTCAACTGCGATTAAAAAAATATACATAAAAAATTCCAAACTTACATGAACTAACGTAAAATAGAACGACGAAAATGATTATGTTAGTGGATTTTATATAGGTCTATTGGTTACTTCACAAACAACCTTCAAACTCGAGTGCACATAATATTTTGGTCGACAGTAAGTACTGTACCAAGAAAAGGAAGCCAGGCCCTAAGAAAAACCTCTACACATAGGCCTGCATAAGATTTTTTCCCTAGTTTATATTTGAAATTACGCTTGCATTAGAGAATGTGTAAAGTACTGAGCAGTTTTGATTTCACTTTAAATTTGTTTGTACAAGTTGGATGACTAAACGTCACCCCACAATCTGCAAGCTATATGGCTGAACAGCGGTTGCTTGGTAGAACTAGGCCCTTCAACGGCTGTCGCGCCACGGGTTTAGTCTTTTTTAGAACTTCTAATATATAAGTGTAAGAGTACAAGACCACGAACTATTCAGTGACAACTTTTTTCAGAGAAGAGAGTTCGAATTTAAACGGAAACAATGCGTTGTGTGGAAAAGTAAGACGTAGCCATTGTGAAAATGGAAAATTGGTCTCCATAGATACTGACGACAGTCAAGCGCATGTTCTCTAGGTGCAAGCGTCCTGCATAAATATCCACTTCCTTTGTACGCTCACAGAAAACGAAGAAAAGTCCCAGCAGAGCTTGTGTATTGGCGTATTGAACGAAATAAAAGGTAAGGAACTGAAACAATGTTTTTTAGAGCAGATGTTTATTGCAATTCAGAAATTCCTTCTTATTTTATGATTTTTCTCCTAGGAAACTGTCATCAGTCCAACATCTCTCATTGACTAGTTCACCTGTCAATCAACCTACCATTGTGGTTGCACCTGAAGTTCAGTTGTGTCTTGTGTTTCCCAGGGTTTTCCACAGTCCCTCCAGGTAAATGCCGAGATAGTATCTTACTTGAAGACTCAGGGCACCTGCCCCATCCCTGGCTCTAATACAGTAACACACATAGTCAACTACATGGGACTGATGACCAATATGTCCCAAGCCCCTACAATGTATTATTATCAACAAGAACAAGAACAAGAACAAGAATGTTTGAGGAAGTAAGAAAGTATCTGTATAAACACATTGTGTCAACGTTACATAAGCGTGACATTACTATAATTTTATTGCTCGGATATTGTTCCACGCCTAGGCACTTGTACATGTAACTCGCCGAACTACAATATTCGTCAACTCGGCGTGTTCATCATTTTCCTTGCGCTAGAGATCTTGTATAGCCGCGCCGCTACTCCTACCACCCTTTTCTAAACAATTCCCAAACTAATGCCGACGATTCCATTCACCCGATTTTATTTATGAAAAATGCATTGGAATCAGGAAATAAATCTCCGTTTTCGTATTACCAGTTTTTTTTCATATTTTAAGCAGAAATATAAAAAAACTGCTAGTAACGTCTTTCTTTTTCACATTTTGGAAAATGCATTGAATTGATATCAATTCTATTGCACTCTAGTATACATAGTGGTTTTGACATCGCAAATACGAGCTTCCATTCAAGAGAAATTGCCTCACTTTGGTGCTGCTACGTGGTGTCAGAATTACAAACTAAAAATCGGGACATTTAGTCTTAATAGTATCTGGCTGCTGCACAGACTGCTGTTGTGTCCCATCCCCCAAGGCCGCACTAGATAGACCGGCCACAAGGCTCCCCCTCCACTTTGGTGGCCACGTCACACATGTAGCCGGACGCTTCACTTCTCGCCACAATACCAGTGACTTGTAGGCTGAGCTGAACCTCGCGGCAATGACGCATTTAATGGTATTTAATGATTGAAACGTGTGTGAATATAGTGAATTATGCCCACGTCGTGTTGTGTATCTGGTTGTAGAAGCAACTACAGTTCAAACCAACCTAATATTTCAGTATTTAAATTCCCTACTGACTTGGTTCGGAAACAAAAGTGGATCTTACCCAGCCATCGATCCGAATTTGTCCCTTCGGCAAGCTCTATTGTGTGCATATAACACTTCGACGAAAGGTTCATAATTAGAGAGGCTTCTGTTAAAAGACCCGATGGGTCCATTTTAGCTGTAAAACGTGACCATTTGAAACTCGCAAACGATGCTGTTCCTACGAAGTTTGAAAATGTGCCAGCCTATCTGACAAAAAATCTTCCAACACCGAGGAAAACTCCTATTCAAAGACAAAAAGAAATTGAAAAACGGGAAGAAGAAAGAAAAAAAGCTGAAGAAGATGATGATAGGATCAAGGACTTCGAGGACGTTAAAGGTAATTTCAGTATTAAATGCAAATTAGATTTTGACAAAGTTTTTGTCAATTTTGACAGCCAAAGACTCTGTATTTTCAAAATTTATACGACTGAGGAAAATGTACTTCTTTAACATTAAACGAGACTCTTGATTTTAAAGCCGTAAAGCATGACATTTTGATCAAGGGTAACCCTATACGTGCATTAGGTGACAGAGGCAAGATCTTAAAATGGTCGAATTTGAGAAGTATCTGTAACTTCCTGTTTAGTCCTGCTTGTGACTCAAAAGTGACTGTCCACGACAAAGTAGAAACTGTGAACAAAATAATCGACGAAATTAAAAGTGAAGTTGATGACTGTGTAATTAGTGATAAAATAGAATTTTGCAAGGAACAGTTAAACTTAGCCTTTGCAAAGAAAGTGTCTTACTCCTGTATACTCATAACATGGTTCGCTTCAATATTTTTCGCATTCCCTGGGGCATATAAGAAGATAAGACAGTCAACGTTCCTTACAATGCCTCACCCTGTGTATTTACAGTCTTTTACTGCGAAACTAGGCACGGGAAATTCGGGTATAGACGATTCGCATTGGAATTACTTGAAAAAGAAACTAAAATTGTTAAGTGAACATGAAAGATTTTGTAACTTGTTGCTGGATGAAGTCTATGTAAGACCTGAGCTTAACTATAAAGGTGGAAAGGTAGAGGGAGTTGCTCTTAGTAGTAAAAGTGGAGAAAATAACACTACATTAGTTCCAACTGTACAAACTTTTATGTTGTCATCCATTCTTAAAAGAAATAAAGACGTTGTTGGTTTGTTTCCGTGTAAGAACCTAACGTCACATTTCTTAGAAGAACTAACTTTGCAAGTCTTTAAAGTATTAACAGATATAGGTTATAAGGTAGTATGCATAATTTCGGATAATAAAAGTGTTAACAGGAAAATGTTTGAAAAGCTATGCAAAGGCAATTTACAAACCACTTTTCAAAACCCATTTGACGAAACGCAAAAGATTTTTGTAATGTTTGATTCTGTTCATTTATTTAAAAGCTTAAGAAATAACTGGCTTAACCAAGCTCATAACTTACAAACTTTTGTGTTTCCTGAGTTTGACAACCCTGAGTCAGACAAAAAATGTTTTGCTAGCGTTGGTCACCTTAAACAGCTGCATAGAGGAGAAGAGAATAATGTAGTTAAGCTTGCTCCTGCCCTAAACCAAAAAGTTTTGTACCCAACGTCTTTAGAGCGACAAAATGTAAACCTTTATTCTAAACTGTTCGACGAGAAAAATGTCGCCGCTTTAAAACACTTTGACAAAATAAAAAATACAAATGATTTTAAAAGCACAGCTGTATTTTTAGAAATAATTCTTCAGTGGTGGAAGATTGTTAATGTTAAGCATGCTTTCAAAGGCGATAGATTTAACGACCCTCATTGTAACGCAATATTTACAGTTCATGATGACAATGTTTTATTTCTGCGCAAGTTTTTAACCTGGTTAGTTAGGTGGGATAATCTGCATGTTCATGGGGAAATCAGACCAAAAAGAGAGACTAATGAAGCTCAAACAGCTTTAGTTCACACTGTAAAAACTATTTTGGAGTTGGTACATTTCTTGAAAACAAGTTTAGGATTCAAGTACGTATTGTTAGGAAAATTTCAGACTGATGAATTAGAAGCAAGATTTGGGCAATATAGGCAAATGAGTGGTGCCTGCTACCATATTTCAGTGAAACAAGTCCTTGAGTCAGAACGAAAATTAAAAGCCCTAACGGTAATTAAAGCATACTCTGCTAAACACGCAGATATCCCTATTAGTGATATTTCATTAAGTAAGTATGTGGATTGCAAGAGTTCAGATTGTAAAAGCTCCAAAACTACAGAAATTTCACATTTTGAAAGTGTGGAGGTTGAGTTTAATGATGTTATTGTATCTGAGAATATTTTGTTAGGTCTAGTTTATATTGGAGGATATATTTTAAAATAATTATGAAAAACTGTACATGTAGAAGTTGTCAAGATCTTTTATTGTTAAATAATGATAATGTAACGTCAGATGTGTTAAAGCCAGAAGAAAATTATTATTTCAATGTAATCGACAGGGGAGCTTTGAAGTATCCATCAGATTTTATTGTTAACATTTTGATCACACAATTTAAATTATTTAATATACTTATAAGTGAAGCCTCCGTGGCTTAGGCGGCAGCACGTCGGCCTCTCACCGCTGGGTCCGTGGTTCAAATCCCGGTCACTCCATGTGAGATCTGTGCTGGACAAAACGGAGGCAGACAGGTTTTTCTCCGGGTACTCCGGTTTTCCCTGTCAAAATTCCATTCCAGCAACACTCTCCACTATCATTTCATTTCATCTATCATTCATTTAATCATTGCCCCAGAGGAGTGCGTCAGGCCTCGGCAGCCGGCACAGTTCATATCCTCGCCGCTAGATGGGGGCTTCATTCATTCCATTCCTGACCCGGTCGGAGACTGGAAGCAGGCTGTGGATTTTCAATATACTTATAAGTGATAAATATGAATCGATGTTTTTACAATGCGTCTCTCAAAGAAATATTCTGATTTTGATTGTAAACAATGTTCTGGAGAATGAAAACGTGGTGTTTGAAACATGCAGTGATTGTGGAAGTAGTTTTAAAAATTTTGTTGACAAATGTATAGGCATATTTTGTAATATATTAATAAATAACTATAGAAAAGTTATCGAAGACAAACTCATGGCTAAGAAGAAGAAATCCTCAGGTAAGGACACCCATAAATCGCCAAAGAAAAGAAGAATTGATAAATTGAAACCATAGGGATTGTTAGATAAGTTTTAAGCAGAAACCTAATTTTTAAAGAAGGTTCCAGCCTATTATCGTGAATTCCTATCATGTATTTGACTAGAAATATTAAAACTATTTTTATAGGTATTATGGGTTTTAATGGTTTGCATGAAACTGTGTTCCGTTACAAATGGCAGTAGTTGTCAGCTCAAATTTACGTAAGGAAATGTCAATTGGACAACTGCCCTGCCACTTCCCCCGCATAAAACTCGCGTAGTACACAAGCCTAAATACAACTACACTTGAAGGCCTGTTCAAATACATCGATAAGGTTCAATAAATGAACAATACCATGGTGACAGTGAGAGCGGGCCGTACACTGCCGTGCTGAGCGTGGGCCACTTCTGTGACGTTGCTTCCCCGTGCTGTCCGATCGTGACGTCACAGTTCCCTCTTCATTACTATGTAAAGTAGTCAGGGATGTTTCAGCTACGTTATCTGATGGTTGAGTTACTTCCGCAATGCTATATGTGTTTGTAGAATGGGGCCTGTTATGAAAGGCCTCTGATATGGCTGGATATTCAGGAGAAGGTACTGCAGTTTCCATGTCGGTAGTGTTGCTTAGCTTACTACTCCCATCTGACTCGCCCAGCACCGTGCTGTAGGTTTGTTGTCTGACAAGAAGTACCGGGCGGTTCCTCCTGTTCGGACAGTCTATTTTTAAGTGGGAGGTTTCTTTACAATAAAAGCAATACTTAGCTTGTCCTTCATATGTTAACAGAACTTTACAATCATTGACCGTCAAATATGATGGAATGGGGTATTTAAGTTCAATTGTTACAATACGTATGCCATTACTTACAGCAGAAAATTCGTATACTTCATTCCAGCACTCGTTCCGTATGTCCTTGAGAACTCCATGCGTAGAAAGCACGCGGGAGAGCCTTTCATTGTTGACTTCGGGAGGAGATTAAACAGACACGCACACGTTTTGTTAAAGAGTCTGAAGCAGTGATAGTTATCTTTGTGGTGTTACCGCTAGCTAGCCGGAAGGATTTCACACCTTCATGCCGAGATAATATGTTTTCATAAAGTAAGGTGTACGCTAATTTAATGTACACTGAATTTTCCCCGTTGTCTAGTTGATTCGCTAGTACTTGATCTCTATTAAACTTCAGGTCGTTTGCTATCCACCTAGGCCTATGTATTTCAAGTGATGTCGATCTGTTGTTCCTTTCTTCAAAAGCGCATTTAAGAGTTTTTTTCCGGACATTCGCCACTTTCGCAAGTTCAACAAGCAGTTCCGTGACAAACTAAGGAGCCTATTTTTCTTAAACTTAAAGATTCATGCCAATGTTTAATCTATATGGAACTATCTAAGTTAATGACGAAATTAAGTTGGTAATATCAAAATTTCTAATTAATTCGAAATATACCTGCACTACAGTTGGAAGCCCTGGAGACTTAATATATTCTTAGTTCCATCTCTTAAGGTACAGAATACAAAATTTGATTGAAGTTCAATGGATAACGTGGACGTTACATGCAGTTAGATATTGGATCTATCAGTGCGCGTAAAATCATGTTGGCAGCAATGTCATGCATGTCTTGGTCAGAAATAATCTGACATATTATGATCTATTGTTGTGCCAATTTTGGACGAAATCCATTTGTATGTATAGAAGTTACATGCATTTTAGAATTGAACCTATCATCAGGCTTAGAATCATGTTAGCGGCATTGGCATCAGGGGCGCACCCAGACTTTTGGTTTGGAGGGGGCTTTCCTCAATAACATGATTTCAGCTATGGAAAGAGAATGTGTCCATTATTATTCTTGTATGTAAATATTGTTACGGCTGTGAGTTTGTTTCATCGCTCGCCGCATGAGTCACAACTGCCCCAGGGCTGGGCTGCTCTGCCTCAGTGTATTGCGTGCGCCTTATGCAACAGGACTACTAGGACAAAGGGATGGTCCAGAATATTCGTGACTCAGCCAGTGAAGGAAACCTCGAGAAGCCGTGAACCCTGGATGGGTCTAGAAGCATTTATTGAGTCACCGGCCTGCTATATAAGAGCGACCAGTCAAGCAGTTGTGGTTGTGTTTTTCGAGCTAGTGCGAGAGTTTATCCTGAGCGACAGAAGTGTGGTGACTTGCGAAACCCCTAGTGAAGCCGATTCTCTTGACAGCGAGGGAGTGAGAAGCATACAGGGGACTGCCTGTGTTTTGAGCGAGTGTGATTTCACTGAGCGACAGACGTATTGTGGCGAAGCGCCGTACGAGTTACGAAATCCAGTGACATTGTTTCCCAGCTTGTGAACAGCGAAGCAGCGTGTAGCAAGTAACTGTAGTTTGTGTACATGAGGAAGAGGTGCAGGTAGTTTCTGTCAAGGCCACCTGACTCATTAGGACGAATTAACTTCTGTGGTTTGTTGACAAGTGAAAGGGGGCAAGAGCTCTCCATAAGGAAGAGACTTGAGGAAACTGGAGTAAGGCTCTAATTGCTTGTATTTGCTGTTGAGTGGTGTATCTTTCTGGCCGCAATAAATTTAATTATTTCATTTAAAGGAACAATCTGTGTTGTGCTTCAACCCACCGTAGTCCAGTTAACAAAAGTGCCACTGGAGGGGGGGGGGGGCACGTAACAACTGGTGTCAGAAGCGGGATTACGAACTCAAACACAAGCACAACACCTGACGGTCCTGGTTTCAAAACCCGAGCAGGTCATTTTTTTATTTTAATTTTCCTGTGAGTGCATGCCCTTTACAAGACAAACATCTAAAATGGAAGCGCAATTTGCAGCATTGCTAGAAAAGTTAAGTGGCATGGAAGCCAAGATGGAAGACGGCCAGAAGAAGATGGAGGACGGCCAGAAGAAGATGGAGGACGGCCAGAAGAAATTTGCCAAGGACCTGAAGGATGACCTGAAGAAGCTGGAAGACGGCCAGAAGAAGATGGAGGACGGCCAGAAGAAGTTAGCCGAGGACCTAACTGCCAAACTAGAAAACGGCCAGAAGAAGATGGAAGACGGTCAAAATAAGCTAGCGGAGGATTTGAAGAGGATAGAGGACGGCCAGAAAAAGATGGAAGACGGTCAGAATAAGTTGACACAGGACCTGAAGAAATTAGAACTGGGTCTGCGTGAGGAAGTCACGGCAGTAGAAAGAAGTTCGACGCCTTACAAGTGGAAGTTGCCGAGCTGCGCCAACGCCCGCTGATGGGGGTGGAGGAGAAATTCAACGCCTTACAAAAGGAAGTTGCCGAGCTGCGCCAACGCCCACTGACGGGGGTGGAAGAGAAATTCAACGCTCTACAAGAGGAAGTTGCCAAGCTGCGCCAACGCCCGCCCACCGTTACACCGGGAATATCAGGAACGGGATATAGCAGAGTGACGCCCCCTACCTTCGACGGAAAGGTCCCGTGCAGCACCTACTTACGTCAGTTCGAGGCGGCCTGTTCCATAAATAACTGGAACAACACAGAAAAGGCTACAGCTCTCATTGTAGCGCTGAGAGGTGACGCCCTTAACGTCCTTCAGGCCATCCCGACTGGATCCCAGGACTACGCTTCACTGATCGCCCATATGGAGTCCCGATATGGAGATAGCCATCTTCAGCAGGCCTACCAGATGCAGCTCCGGACCCGGGTACAGAAGAACGCGGAAACCCTGCAGGAGTTCGGGATGGACATCGCACGCCACGTAAGGCTCGCCTATCCAACAGCGCCGGCCGACTTTCTGGAGCAGATAGCGACGCAGACCTTCACCGACGGACTACGGGACTCGGACACTCAACAGGCGCTGCGACTCGCGCGCAATAAGTCTGTGGCAGATGCGCTGAGCCACGCACTTGAGTTCGAGACGGCAAAACAGGCATCTAGAATGCGCGCGTGGGTGCGTCAGGTGGACATCGACGAACCATCCAAAGCTGACAAGACCAAGCCCCAGGTCGATGAACTGATGGAGGCGCTAGGCCGGTTCTTCAAGGGTCGCAGTACCACCAAAAAAAACTAGCCGAAGGACATCCGAAGAGGCGGCCCGGAAGAGGACTACCGACCTGCTGGACCTGCCGTAAGAGAGGCCACCTGAGCAAGGACTGCGGTGATCAGCGCCGCCAAGGGTTTCCGTCGGGACAGTCAGTCGTAGGGAAACCACGTGGCCCAGGAAAGCAAGTATCAGCCAGCCTTGGGGGGCAAAGGTTTGCTTGTGACAGTCGTCAAGCCCCGGCAGTCCAAGTTCGTGTGACTGAGTTAAGGAGGGATAATAGCAGTCTGATGGTCGACGGAGTCGTCAACGGAGAGAGCTGGCCCATGCTAATCGACACGGGAGCATCGAGGACCATCGTCAGTCCCACCGTGATCCCGAAGTGGAGAGTGCAACCCACACAAAGGAACCTCCAACTAATAACCGCGACCGGAGAGACCGCACCGGTACATGGCGAAGCATCACTGGAGTTCGTCATTGGTCGACGGGCGATAAATCATCCAGTGCTTGTGGCTGACGTATCAAATGAAGTGATCATCGGACTGGACTTCATGGACCAGAACAACATCATCTTGGATCTGAGTACCAACACTCTGCACTTCGGAGGTGAGGAACTTGCTTTGCAACCAGCACACGAGGCCGTCACCCCACGACGAGTAAGGCTGAGAGAGGACGTCATCGTTCCCACCAGGACGGAGATCAGCGCTGCCGTAATTGTCGACGGAACTGCTGAGGGAGTGGCGGCTGTCATCGAGCCAAAATATGAGGACATCCAGACAAAAGGATTGTTAGTTGCCAAGACCCTCATCAACACGACGTCTCGGCCGTACGTCCGCCTGTCCAACCTGAACGACTACGACATTACGGTTCACCGGGACACCAACCTAGGAGTCTGCGAGCCTGTTACCTGGATTGCCCGCATCACAGATACGACGGACGGACACCTGCACACGGACGGTTTGGAAGGTTTCTTTATGTTTATGTGATGCAATGTTTTTAAAGTGTTCCCAGGTTTTTAGGGGGGGCTTAAGCCCCCAAAGCCCCCCCCTGGGTGCGCCCCTGATTGGCATAATATTAGTTACTCAAAATTAATCTAGAATGTCAGGTACTATACGTGTGCAAAGTTTAGAGTTGTTGGCTTGCATGCATTCTGATATATTAATATAAGGGTAAAAAAAGTAGGGACAGCAATTATCAACAGTTGTCAGCAGCTGGTTGCTCTTAAGAATACGCATAGTGATATCTGGTTAAGTACACATAGTAGACTACATACGAAATTTGGTTGAAATCCAATTGATAGTGTAGAAGTTCTATTAATTTAAAAATTTGACATATCAGCATGCTTAGAATCATTTTGCCAACACTGTCATGTATGGCCTCCTGGAAATTAAACTGAAATATTATTATCTATATAATTATGTGCCAATTTTGGAATAGCTCCCATGCATACCATCCAAGATATCCAACATGGAGCTCAAATTTCAATTGCTGTTTTTCAGCAGTTGGTAGCACTGACTTCATTTTCATGGCCTTGAGATATTCAGATATAGATCTTTACTCATACCAAATTTGGTTTTGATTGCTTCAGCCGTTTAGGAGTTGATAAGGGGGGGGGGACATGCACAGACAGACAGACAGACAGACATTTGCCCAGATCGATCTCATAAGTCTACTTTTTCCTCATTAGTGCAAAATGTGAAAAGTAGGCTAAAAATACAATACCCTATCACGGTAAGCACTTCCGAGTATGTATTAACCTCGCGGCTAAACTCAGAACCTAACACGACGTAGGTCGCAAAGTGACACTTCCACTCTTTCTACTCTATGGAGTTCTCCAACCCAAAATGTATCAAAATGGTGCCATTCTCAATCGATGACGCCGTTTGTAATAATATATAAACGATGTGCGAATAACGTTATTAGTCCGAATAACGGTATTGAGGGAATATTTTTCGATAGATATATTCAAATAACGTTATTTCTAGTGAGCACTACCATTTCTTTCCTGCGATAACCGATATCCGAATAACGTTATTAGTCCGAATAACGGTATCGGGGGAATAATGTTCGAGAGATGTATTCAAATAACGTTATTTATAGTGAGCACTACCATTTCGTTCCCGCGATAACCGATATCCGAATAACGTTATTATTCCGAATAACAGTATTGGGGGATTTTTTTGAGAGATCTATTCAAATAACGTTATTTCTAGTGAGCACTACCATTTCGTTCCTGAGATAACCAATATCCGAATAACGTTATTAATCCTAATAACGGTATTGGGGGAATATTTTTCAAGATATGTATTCCGATAACGTTATTTCAGGCGTGCACTACCATTTCGTTCCTTGGTTAACTGATATTCGAATAACGTTATCAGTCCAAATAACGATATTAGGAGATTTTTTTTCGAGATATGTATTCCGATAACGTTATTTCAGGTGGGCACTAGTATTTCGTTTCTACGATAACCGATATCCGAAGAACGTTATTAGTCCGAATAACGGTATTAGGAGATATTTTTCGAGAGACTTATTCAAATAACGTTATTTCTGTCGGACAATACTATTTCGTTTCTACGATAACCAATATCAGAATAACGTTACCATGCGATACAAATGATTTCCGGATATGAAACGTAACGACCACAATGTGACCAAGACCCATTTTGTTACATAATCTACCCAAACAACCATTTTCGTTATGTTAAGTTATGAAGCCTTGGTTATTCCCACAATAAATCATCTTCAAGTTGTCGTTCTTTGGTGTGAAAATTTTCATTTAATCATATTTGCTGAAAACAATTACGATTTATTAAATCTTCATACTTTTGCTGTATTCTTATTTAATGTAAGCACTCGATGTACTGTCGGCCATGTGGCTATGTGGAATCTATATCGCATCAACAAACACTCCAAACAACATAGGAATTCTGTATATTAACGCCGACTATTAACAATAATTGAAAATTCGTTGGTCTCAACATATCACTGGGAGAAACACATTTAATATACTTTCCGCACACCTAATTTTTAATCGCGCCTATACTTGGCAGTGCACTCTATCGGCTAAACGAGGCCATTTTCAATAACATCGCTGGCATGGGTTCACTAACTGGCTGGTATAGAGCGCAGCTCGCATCAAGTAGGCAGTGGATTGCGTCCGCCACGGCAAATACCAATAATTATGATTCATTACGGTCAGGATTTGGTACTGGAGTTATACACGTAGTTATTTCAATGACCAACAGAGTTCACTGTCAACAAGGGATTTGCGCTCCCGGGACACACATAGTAGGATAACATGTCAGATGTTACACATCATATGCGACTACTGTAAGGCTCGTATATTTTTTATTATTCTAAGAACAAATGGATTGCGTCAGTTAAATCAGATGTGGAACAACTAGATATCTCACTGGAACAAACTCATGACCGTCTGATGTTCCGTCAGGTCATCCGACAGGGCGTTTTCCCAACGTCCCTTACAAGTAAGAAGACTTCGGGAGCTAAGTGGACAGAAGAAAGAAGACTGACTCATAGTCAGAAAATGAGGGACTATTGGAAGAAGAACAAGAAGAAGAAGAACAAGAAGAAAGCAGCGACTTTACCGAAGAGCAGATACGAACCCTGTGGTCGTAAGTAGGCCTAAACAGCAAAGAATTAATTATTATTTTATATACCAGGTGAATTGAGGGTTGCGTGGTGCAGTCGGTAGAGGCGCTAACTGAAAGGGAGTGGGTTCGATCCTCACCCAGGTAGTGAATTTTAGAAACAAAACTACCACTTTTGGAAACGCAAATAGCCCTGGGGTTTACTGAGGCTACACCAGAAATGAGTACCAGGTTAATTCCTGGGAGCAAAGACGGCCGGGCGTGGAGCTGACAACTCCATCCCATCTAGTGCCAATGTAACAAAAAGTGGTTGGTATGTTGGTTGGTTCCTCAGTTTAGGGGCTGCGACAACGCGGTCATGTAGCCCCATGTACTTTGGGTGTGTGTAGAATCTGTTTGATAACCGGTGTTAATTGTGATGGCTGTATTAGTGTGTGTATCTGTTTTTTTATTCAAGTAAGGACTGCAACTTTGAATTTTTCAAATAGTTCCGACATTTGCCGCCAAACGCCACCGTCAACGACTACTAGGCCTAGTTCAGCACTTAGCTACTAGACACCACCGCAGTCGGCTCTTGGCAACGAACGTAGGAACCTAAGAGCGTTGTTTACATTCTTAACCTATACAATTGAGTTTCACACAGGTGTAATTAGTGGAAGGTTCTTTAACATGCCATAAATCTATGACATGGCACCGCTGGCTTTACTTCCCTCCGAAGGAAGGCATACTGAGGGACTTTTAACGCTCTTAAAAATCCGACGGCTTCGGCCGGGTTTGAACCCGCTATCTTGGGCATAGAAGCTCAGCATGCTTCCCACTACGCCACAAAAAGTGGGAGCCTCTAACTTCCACTACTCCCAGGTCCTCCATGGCCTGTACGGAGTTGGCTTTGCTTTGCCTTTTAAACCAGGTGAATCAGCTGCCCCTAATAATATTGTTCTATGCAGCCCAACTAACGCGATTTGTCTGTACGGTCGATATTTCTCTGTTTGCAACCCATATGGTAGAATGCACGGCAAGCATATCGGGCAAACGATACTTTACACTATTATTTTTCCTTCGGTGTGACTACAGACTTAAACGAGGGAAAAATAATGGTGTTCAGTATCGTTTGCAGGATATGCTTGCAGTGCATTCTACCATATGGGTTGCAAACAGAGAAATATCGACGTTCATGATAACAAATCTAGATGGGATGCATAAAACAATATTCTTAGGGGCAGCTGATTCACCTGGTATATGAAATTTACATTAAAAACACAAACCATCACCGTCGAACATTGATGGTAGCATTGGGTCTCAAGATGTTCAGTGTCGCTGATGATTTAAAAAAAACTTACGTACTATAGGCTACTTGAGGGCAGCCTTTTGCATTAACTGCATATTATTATTATTGCAATCACACCACATAAGTGGGGCACATCAACATATGGTCGGCTTGTTTGCAAGACGGTATGGCTAATTCTCTTAAGGTGGCACATTGAGAAACGAGCGAACAATGGAACAGGACTCCAAGATGCCGGCCTTCTGCATGGTGATATGTAGCCTAGACCAGGATGTATTCCCAATATTTCAAGATTGCGAGCCAATGATTTAGGGTTGAAGCCGGTAGAAGAGATGATTATAGGCAGGACCACTACACATATTATTATTATTATTATTATTATTTTCTTTAATTTCTCATAATTATGTTACAACTGAGTTTACAAGATACGAATTTGATAATCAAGTACCCAATTACTGAGATAAAAAAAAACTAACCATACGGCACGTATCCAGCAGCACTGCCTTCTGTATTCTGGCAATCAGGTGTTTCATTCGCAGTTCCTCCAAAGCCATTATTATTATTATTATTTATTCAATTCACCATTGCAAACATGGGTTACTCTAAAGCACGGGTTAAACCAAGTGCTTTACAACAATACATAAAAACTATAATACAAACTATAATACAAACATATCATGTATATACAAAATATAGAGTTCATTATCACTAATTCACTAGCATGGAAGGATCGCACAATATTGCATGTGGACAATAAGACCGAATGCTGCATACTCCTGTAGATGGTCGGCGTAAGATCCAATCCCTTCATACTCTTGTGGAGTGTGTGAGGTATGAGGCCGTTGACTGACAAGATTACAGGCACTATCCGGACGCAGTTCATCTTCCATATCCTCTTGATTTCCTCTGCAAGCTGTCTATACTTGGTGATTTTTTCATTGTGTTAACGTTCGATGTTGGTGTCGTTGGGGACTGCTATGTCTATTATAAATGTAGTGCCATCAACCTTATTTACTACTATGATGTCTGGTCGATTGTGATCTATTGTTTTATCTGTCACAATACCAGTGTCCCAGTATATTTTACATAGTTCATTTTCGAGGAGGGATGGTGGATGATACTTGTAGTAAGGGATATACTCCGCAGTTAATTTATATTTCTGTGCGAGTGCTTGATGAATGATGCCTGCAACCTGATTGTGCCGCTTTGTATATTCAACTGATGCTAGTATTGGGCAACCTGCAGTGACATGGCCAATGGTCTCGAGATGAATGGCGCATCACCTGCATTTGTCTGAAATTACACTGGTATATTTGATGTTGTATTTCTTGTAATTTTTTGTAGCAATGCCTTGATCTTGGATGGCAATTGCGAATCCCTCTGTTTCTCCAAACAGTCGACCACTTTGTAACCATATACACGATGCGTTTTTATCAATACTCTGTTGGGATAGTTTGCTGTAGTATTTTCCATGGAGGGTCTTTTCTCCCCATGCCTTTTCTTTTTCATGTAAGTGTAGTGGTTGGCTGATATGATCATCAGAGGATGTACGAAGGTTCAATACAGTGTGTTTATCAGCAAGTACAATGGCTTTATGGAAAATTCTGTTTTCCTTTCTTCTTCTTATTATTATTATTATTATTATCATTATTATTATTAGTGTTAGTATTATTATTATTATAGTTGGAATTATGCTGAGGAACGAGCTCAGTTGGGATACGGTTGCTTTCTTCGTTGAGGTGGTCCTTCATCAGAAGACGTCGGATGCGGACTTGTTCGATTTAGATGATTAAGTCTGCGATCCCCGGAAGTAAGATGGTGCTTGTGAAGCAAAGAAAATGGCTCCATCCTGAAGTAATATGAATGTGGTCCCGGGATGGGTTTTGTCAAGAGGACATGGTGTGTATTTTTAGTGGGTAAAAATCCCACAGTCTTGAGGAGTGCGGACCCTTCTCAAGGTCTTATGCAATATTTTTCCACTTCCCTCGTAAAAAAAATTATTATTATTATTATTATTATTATTATTATTATTATTGAAGGAATGATTGCCCCAGATACAGTTCCCAGCCCATGTGAGGCAGTAGAAAGCTGGTCTCAAGGTCCTGGTATCACGACTGTACTATATTCATCACAAGCGCAGTGCTGACCGCCGCACCGTCCTTGGAGTTTACAACACCTCCAGTTACTCCAACCACATATTTGTGTTGGAGACGCGTGGGCTGATGTAACACGTTCTGCTTATTAACTGCTCTAAGAGCAGCACAATGTATCGCAACCAGAAGTAGCGGCAGCGTAGCCGTGAGCATTAGGACACACACCACGACTGCACTAGCGAGCAGCAAGGGAGGACATTGAATACTAGCACTGACAATGACTGTCCTGAGTCTAGTTATTCTCCGGGATTATTCCACACTATTCTTCTTGTTGTTGGGATAGCGTGCCTGCTCCTAACCCGGACATCCCGGGTTTGATTCCCGGCTTCATCATAGATTTCTGAAACTGACGTGAGGGCTGGGGCGGGGTGCTAACCCTGGAAAGAGGGTGCTCGTTGATGCAACGTGACAGGTGGCGTGGGGGACTTTCTGACCCCTATGACGAAATTTGCTCTGAAAACAAACTTACTAAATTTTATGATTCATACATTGATGTGTTGGGTTTACTAACTCAATTGCATGATATGTTATTGAAAATAAATGCATATTAGCTGGCTCTTAAGAGACCGATTGCCATATTAAATAACTTACATGCCTGATATTTTGTTTTTCTTTGTATCTGTGATAATTTAACATCACTTGGTTTAATTTGATAACAGGTTGCTTAAAACCTACCCCAACCGATAAGCTCTACTACCTGGCAGGAATAGCACCACCTTGTGTACGCAGAGAGGTGGCTGCCAACAGGGAGAGGCTGAGAGTGCAAGAGAACAGCGCCCATCCACTGCGTGGATATAATCCTCCTCAGCAACGACTGAGGTCCCGAAAGAGCTTCCTGAGGACATCTGAGATGCTTACCGTCTCACCGGAGAAGACAAGGCTGGATTTATGGAAGAAGTCGACCCCTCACCCCTGCGGTCGGATGTCAGTAGCTGAAGAACTACCACCCATACACAACGAAAACTCGTTGATGTGGAAGTCCCTGAACAGGTTACGATCAGGAGTTGGAAGATCCCGAGACACGGGGCCTCAGTACAGGTGACACGTCTTGTGAATGTGGACAAGAACAAACCACAAAACACGTCCTTCATTGCCCTCTGTGCCCTTCATCTTGTGCAGAGGAAGATCTCATGCTAGCCACTCCGAGCGCCTTGGATGTTGCTCAGCATTGGGCTCGTGTTCTATAAATAGACAATTTTACCCTTATTATAGCAACTGTACATTTGTATGTTTCCGACACGAGAAATAAATAAATAAACTAGGTTTAATAATTGTAGCGTATAGAGAAAAAGGGAACCAAGAATTATACCTCAGTTTGGTGAAAATCTCAGACACCATCCGGAACAGAAGGGCCATGTTCTTTGAACATATATACAGAATGTACCCAGCTAGATTAACCAACCGGATAGTAAAATTATTTGCAACCAGGAAATCCACAGCTCGCTGGTATCAGGAGGTGAAGAAGGACCTGGAAGATGTGGCAACATCTGAAGCAGTCATCAGCAACAGGGAAGCATACGAAGCCAAAATTAATAATAACACGGGTTTTAAGAGTCATCCTACATCCCGGATCCAGGCACCATGGACTGAAGAAAGGAGGAGAATGCCGAGCGATAGAATGAAGGAGTATTGGGCAAAATGAAGATCCAGAAGCTGAAATCAAACTAACGTGGTCCACAGTCAGCCTGAGCGACAGAGGAAGAAGAAGAATTGTAGCGTGAACATTTCCAAAGATCTATGTGACATAGATTATAAGACTGATAAAATGAAGTGTAATTGAAGTGCAAAGTGATCGTCAGTTGATGGTCACTGAAAATAACGTTACACCCAACCAGTAGAGCTGTGTCACTCAACATCCTACACAATATTCAATTACCGTGAGAATTACACCTTATTTCCCCTGAACTCACCATTATAACCTTAGCTGCTATAGAAATTCCAATCTATAATTCATTCTGCATACCCTAGCAATACCAACGGGGGTGGGGGAAGGGGTAGGGGTGTATTTTGTGTCCACCAGTTCCATTTGTTACGGTCTATTCATGGTATTCCTTTTCTACGCTCACTGTGCAGAAAGTTATTGTCTATTTTGAATCCGGTTACCAAACCACACATATTCTTCTTTTTTAGCCTATTTTCAATTTTGAACAAGTAGTTCCGTGAAGAACTATACAGCCTATTTTCATATATCCTGCTCATGTTAATTGTCTCTATCAACATACAAAATTTCAGTTTAAATGCTGTAACAGATTCGTAGATATTGAGAACCGTCTAAATATTTCATATGGTCGCAAGGATGGATTTTTACTTTTGTACTATTACATTAAGATTATTGTGTACGTGTGGTATTCAAACTTCAATCGCATGATTAAAACACAAGAAGTAAAAACGAGATTTTAAAAGTACGCACACCAGCCATCTTGTGATTATGCAAACAATTGAAATAAATTACATGCCAGTGGATCAACTTTTGTATAAGCATTTAACGTGCAACGTTTCGCGGCACTCTGATAGTTAATTCGCGAGAAACGTCCATTTAAATATTTATGCTTCGCGTCGCCGCCATGTTAGATTTGTGCTCACCAGGTTACTGAAAGTCCTATAGGTGAACATATGTTCATAGTCTCTATGAACATAAAAAAAAACAATTTGGTTGCTGTAAAAGATTCATAGATATTGAGAACCGTCTAAATATTTCGGAAGCTCGCCATTGTTATATGTATAGGCCATAGAGTTATGTACCATTCAAGGACAATTATTGCCAAGCTTCATTATTCAAACTTTCACTTCGATCGCATGATTACGACACAAGAATAAAAACTTAATTTTAAAATTTCGCACAGCCGCAATCTTGAGGTTATGTAAACAATTGAATTAAATTAGATGGCAGTGCATTACAATCTGCAAAATCATTTACTGTACCACATTTAACTGCGCTCAGAGAGTTAAATCACGAGAAAAGTAGATTAAAATAATTCAAATTCGCTTGGTCGCCACGTTCGTTTTGTACTCTACAGGTTTATGAAATATACATAGGTAAACTTGTATCAGTACCCTTTATCACCGTACAAATTTGCATGATGATATCTGTAATAGTTTCGGAGATATAGAATGTCAGTGAAATATTTCGCTCAGCCGCCATTTTGAGGTTATGTAAACAATTGAACTAAGTTAGACTCATGTGCAATACAGTGTGTATAAACATTTGCTGTACCAAGTTTCATTAGGCTACGTTTGGATAGTTAAATAGCGAGAAATGTCTATTTAAAAGTCTCAATTTCGCTTGACCGCCATGTTGGTTTTGTAGTCACCAGGTTTTTGAAAGTCTCATAGGTGAACTTCTAGTAGTGCCCTTTATCACCGTACACAATTTCAGGGCGATATCGGTAAAAGTTTCGGAGATATTGAATGCTAGTGAAATATTTCGCACAGCCGCCGTGTTGGATTGGTGAGACGTAACAAAATTTGAAGGGCACGGTCGAGGTCGCCGGGAATAGTGCTATACCGAGTTTCATTGAAATCGCTCCGGCCGTTTAGATTTTATTATGGGGACACACACACACACACACCTCACACACACACACACACACGCACACGCACACACACACGGACAAAAGGCGATCTCATAAGCCTATTTTTTCAAAATTGAAAATAGGCTAAAAAATAGGCTTATGAGATCACCTTTTGTCCGTTTGTGTGAGCGTATGTGTGTGTGTGATTCGTGTGTGTTTGTTCCCCTAATAAAATCTAAACGGCTGGAGCGATATCAATGAAACTCGGTAAGTTCATAGCAATATCCCGGGCGACCCCGACCGTGCCCTTCAAATTTTGTTACGACTCACCAATCCAACATGGCGGCTGTGCAAAATATTTCACCAGCATTCAATATCTCCGAAACTATTACCGATATCACCCTGGAATTTATTACGGTGATAAAGGGAACTACTAGAGGTTCACATATGTGACCTTTGAAAACCTGGTGACTATAAAACCAACATGGCAGCCAAGCGAATTTGCGACTTTTAAATAGACGTTTCTCGTGATTTAACCAACCAAACGCAATGAAACTTGGTACAGTATATGTTTATATACATTGTAATGCACCGACATCTAACTTCGTTCAATTGTTTACATAACCACAAGATGGCAGATGTGCGAAATATTTCAACGGCATTCTATATCTCGGAAACTATTAGCGGTACCTCCCTGAAATTTTGTACGGAATAAAGGGCACTACTGAAAGTCCAGCTATAAGACTTTCAAAAACCGGTTAACAACAAAACGAACATAACGGCCAAGCGAATTTGAAAATTTTAAATAGACCTTTCTCGCGATTTAAAGTTCCAAAGGCACTGAAATCTGGTACAGGAATTATTTATACACATTGTAATGCACCGGTATCTAATTTAGTTCAATTGTTTACATAACCTCAAGATGGCGGCTGTGCGAATTTTAAAATTAAGTTTTTATTTCTTGTGATGTATTCATGCGATCGAAGTGAAAGTTTGAATAATGAACCTACGCAATAATTTTCCTTCAATGGTACATGACTCTATGGCCTATACATTTAACAATCCAACATGGCGACCATCCGAAATATTTAGACGGCTCTCAATATCTACGAATCTATTATAGCAATCAAACTGATTTTTTTAATGTTCATAGGGGCTATGAACTTATAGGACTTTAAATAATGTTTTAGATCCCTTATTTGGGGGTGGATCTAAAAGGGAGAGTTATTGTACTAATTTATGAGGTTGTGCCTAAAAAGGGTAGCTTCCCTTGGCAGGGCAAGCTGACCAGTGTAGAGTGTTGTGGTGTGCTAGGAACTAGGGGGCGTTCCTATAAATAATGTAGTAGTGTTTGAAGGGCTGGGACCCAATGCAAAGGGTCGCTGTGCTAGTCGCTCAGCTGGCTGCTTATTATGTAATTGAATCTGCTCGTATCAGCCGAGTGGCACGTGCTGCTTGCTGGCAGCCGAGCCGGCTCGGGGAACACAAAGGTACCTGAGTTAGCGCTATTAGCCTGCCGTCTGTCACGTCTTTACCGTGACGGGAATAAGGAAGGGCGTTGGGATGTAAAGAGGCGTATAAACAGTAATGCTAGTGTAGAGTGTGGACCAAGTGTTTTATTGGTCTGTAGTTCTGAGTATGAGTCCCTTGTAGGGAATGTAATTATGTTCACAATGTATTACAAGTGTTGGGTTACAGGTTACAAAGTAGGAACTCTGAACACGATTGACTGACTCACCTCGGTTGACACCAGCGTGGCCTCCGGCCGTCTCGATGAAGCACTGATAATGGAGAGACCCTTTGACCTCATTAGGATGCCTTCTTATACTCTCTGGCGCTATGTTGTCAGCAATGTGTTGGCCCAGTTACTAGTATGTAGGTATGTGTAACCATTGTGCAAGGACTGAGCTGCTTCTTAGAGTGGCAAGCTGTCCCTGCTAAGTTTTATGGATGTTGGGCCGGCTTTCCGAGGGTTGCCATTTAGGGGATTTAGCCAGATGCCGGGGGGATGGACTCCAAGGGGTGCATACCCCTGGGAGGCTGTACAAGCGTCTTCCTTCATTTGTTCGCGTCCTCGCGAACGGGAACGGAACTGGAGGTTGGGGTGTTGACGTAGTGGTCCTTGAAACCCCCTCTTATCTCCTGGTGGTGTCGTATCGAAGTGTGGGTGTGAGGTCAGCCCGTGTTCAGAGGGGAGGGTTATGGGATGTACAGATATATGTATACACTGATATTGACATTGTGAAAAAACAAACAAAAATATTGACATTGCGAAAGATTGGATATCGAAAAAAAATTAACATTGGGAAAAAAAATTGACATTTGAGAAAAATTTAACATCAACAGAAATTCGACATGTAAAAAAAAAATTGCCCTTGCTGTTGCTGGCATATTGCTAGTTTCAAAAAAAAACATGGTTTCTGATGGTGATTCGTTACATAGTTGTGCAGGGAGGAAAAACCCAGGGCCGAACGGATGATTGCGTCGTCCGCCCTATCTTAGGGAAAAAGTGCTCCCTGCAATAAGAAAGGTAGAAGAAAATAGAAAAATGGGTGTTCCAGGGTATAATTTAAGGGAAATATTCAAAGTATTTATTTGTTTGGGAAAAAACGGAACACCCTGACAAATGGGGAAGTTAGAAGAAGGAAAAATGAAAGAAAACAAATCATACCATTATGTACATTGGAATCTTGATAAACAAACAAAAATATATAGTGTTTAATGTACTATGTTGCGATTCTGACATTGAGGCATATTGTCGCTTTCCAGTGGAATAATTGTATGAAGTTTATCCTTAAAAATTATGAATTACAGTGACCTTATGTCTAGTAGAATAATTGTATGAAGTTTATCCTTAAAAATTATGAATTACAGTGACCTTACGTCTAGTGGAATAATTGTATGAAGTTTATCCTTAAAAATTATGAATTACAGTGACCTTATGTCTAGTGGAATAATTGTATGAAGTTTATCCTTAAAAATTATGAATTACAGTGACCTTATGTCTAACTTAAGTGCGCTAATCCCTTATAAGTCTAGTTTTTGTGAGGTACCTCGCGTGCACGCTACCCGTCTGTACGTACGCTTGCCGTCTCACGGCTGATCCTGTACGGCCACTTCTTGGTACGGTATAGTGGTCGTACCGCTTGCATGTATTCTTAATACTTAAACTGTGAAGCATCCTCTGTGGGTGAATGCTTTCACACTTGACAATGAGAGTCACTGCCACAAGTCGGTTGCGCCCTTATTGTCGTAATCTGCGTCGCATTTTGACGCTTTATGTGTTTCTATTTAGTTGATCTGCCAGTAAGCCTGGTACCCCACAGGCACCAGTCCTGCTGTGCAGATTTTTTTTTTTTGAGTGTGTAGCTGAAAAAGAAAAATGTGGTGAGTGTTTGAGAGTGTGTTGGGATTAGTGCAAGTTGACGTATAAAAAATAAAAAAAAATAGTACACCATCATGGCATGCCGTACATAATATGACACTGCTATATGGTAGTGAAATTCCTGTCACCAGTTTCCTGTATCTGGTGACGATGCCTGTGAAAAAATGGCGAGGTTTAGAAAAAACATGTTAGTATGCCATATTCTCTATGTCGCTTCCTGTGTCACAGTTTCTACTGGCTGAAGCTCTTCTTTCTCTGAAAAAAATAGCATGATTAATGGTAATTTGCTGCATGACCGGGCTTACCCTATACGGTGCCGTAATGCCGTAAATAATATGTAGTTGGTCTTACCCCGGTAGCGGAATTGTGGTTACCGGGTGCCGATATATTCCACTTTGATTATGCCTATTGTACTATATTATATATTATCCTATCTTATAGTGTATTGTCGGACTTACCCTGATGCCGGGCTTGGCGGTCATCAGGAGCCGACCGGCGTTACTTAATACTATCTATCTTAATTATGGTCTAATAAGAAAAAAAAAACTATTTCTAAGCCGAGAGGGTTGCCTTAATCTATTGCCGAAATGTGCTGCGCCATACCTGGCAACAGCGGTGAGTAAATTTGCTTAATCCTAGGTTGCGTGTCAAATGCAACCGTCTTACAACTAAATTTGGCCTAGGACGATCGCCTGGGGCAATTAAATCCCCAGGACACCACCCGCACGAGCCCCAGAAACACCGGTTGTCTCTAGGGTCGCTAGATTCCGTCCCCTTAATTCTAGGTGTCGACGTCTATTACTAGTACTAATCTATTCGCAGGCGGCTTACGGTGCCACTAAGCTAACCGTTTCGCCCGCTGTAACTTCCTTGTTCATGACCGTTTGCTGTTCCGATTTATCGTAGTTGAGCCGCCCACTTGGCTCCTGTGAGGTGCGCGCACTGCCCCTCTCTTAATGCCCTCTGGTTGCCCGATGCGTCGCCATTTATGTGGGCATTGGACAGTGTGGTCCAATGGCATAATATTGTCTTCGCCTTTATTGGCCGTCGCAATCTGCTTTTCGCAGTAATATTTGCCTCTATGGGCCGCCGTAGTATGCTTTTCGCATCGATATATGATTTTGCCGCTATGGGCCGCAGTAATATGTATTTCGCAGTTATCTTCCACTCCAACGCATAGGAGTTTTGCTTCCCGCTATGGAAGCCGTGCCTACTTAAATTTAAACTTAACTAGAAGTCTAGTCATAATGGGGTCGTCTCTAGGGATAGTTCCCGAGGCCGGCGGTGAGTGAGCTATTTCTACCGCCCTCCTTAGAAAGTCACCCTGCAGGTCTCGGCTTCGATGATCGTGACACATAGTGGGTGTAACTTTCTCCGACAAGGGGGATGGGCTAATATGCACCCCTTAGATCTCGATGTTTGCCCGTGTCCGGTCCCGAATGCTTTGACCTTACGTAGTTCGTCTGTTTGGTCTAGTCGTCAGTTAAGTGAGGTCGCTGCGCTGTCGGCCAACTGGGGTAAGGGTCCACATCGCCTTCCCCAGCTCTCAAAGTGTGGTTCTCCCGACCTTCGGCTTACACCGTTGTCAACAATCAGATCGTATCAGATTCCTTTGTAAGAAAAAAAAATGTGTCGTAACCTGTGTAAATAGTTTAATCTCTGTGTAAAATGTAAAATATTTCCAGTGTAGCGGGGTTGTAGATCTTCTAAGTACATAGGCTACTTCTGGCCTACCATCGCTACGTCAGCTTTCCAGCAATAATGCTTTCTTTACCTTAATGGAGGTGTTAGTAGGGTCTGTAATGTCAGGTACCCTGTTATTAGGATTTGGGGGTAGTTATTTGTTGAGTGGGCTTAAAGTATGGTAGGAAGGGTTTGCGCACCTTTGGGTTCCACGTTAGTGGTGGCCTGAAACCGGTGATGCCCCTGGGATGCTTCTATAGTGAGAGGAGTGGGGAGGTAATTCCCGGGATTGCAAAGATACGAAAATTCATGCAGGTTTGATATTAAAATCCCTGGTAAATGGATGGGATACTCATGCATGTGTCTGGATATGAAGTTTCTGCCTTCATGTACGGATAGGTGTAGGGTGGGGCATAATACCAATATATCCCTTTCATGCGGGAGTGTTTAAGTACTAAAGAATGGTTAATATATATCTATGGCCTCCTCTCTCATTTGGAGAGGCGCATTATGCTTCTTTAATGTTTGCTGAGCCACCCCTAATACTCGGGTGGTAGCACCGTGGCTCAAGGCGTAGCATGCCTGCTCTTTAGACGCATGAAGTCCATCAACCCCTTGTGTGTATTTTGTAATGTAGTGTAGCTGTTTTTGGTCGTGTAGAAGTGTTTGCGTTGTTTATGTTGGGCGTGAGAAGGTTATGGGAAGGGAGTAAGTTGGTACGCTGGTAGCCTGTTCTCCTGTCATCCTCCCTTGGTCCATGTTGGCTGTCTATCCGCGCCTTGGGATAGTAGAGCTGCATGACCTAATCTGGTCGGCCATTTGCAGTGTAGATGTGGCCAGTGGTCGTAGTGCGACTGGTCATGTGCTAGTCATCTGTAATGACTGTTATGCCTTACGATTGATAAGAGAAGTTATTAGGGGGGAGATCTTGTCTGTGTTTGCTCCTAATTGTTGAGTGCGTGTGCGTGTGTGTGACTATGTACCGCTACACCACGCGGACGGTTGGTCTGTTGCAGGCCAAGTCGTAATATGTATCGCCTGTGTGGGCAGAAGGCGCCCGTGGCTTGCCAACGTCCTTGCGAACGTGCCCTATAGGCCCAAGATAAGTTCCGCTGTGTCACGTCTTGTCCATTGCCAAATGTTTTTGCAGTGTGGAAAAAAAAATGTACGGTGTTATAATTGTTATGTGTGTGTAATTTCACGGTCACTGGCGATACGCAATAGTGTCTCGTCACCGCAGTATTGCAGTGTGAATAGTCTGCAGTCAGCAATTGGTATGTGTAATACCAGGCTGGGAAGTTACTGTTTGTCATCCGCTGGTATGTGCCTTTCTGCACGAATGCAAGTGTGGTCATTGTTTTGGATTCCTAGCGGCCTAATGTAGCAATTCGCCCTAGTTAGGTAATGACGTCGTGTGGCCATTGTTCCCTAAGACTTGTGTCTTGTGAAATTTTCCTACCTGTGTCTGTGAAATGTATCTTCTATGCCTGGTGTAATTCGAAATTTTATGTCTGGCTTTTGGTGGGAGGAAATGTAGTATTCCCTGTACATGCCCTTGTATGGGCCAATTTCAGTATGATTGGACGCCTGAATAGCTGTTCTCCTTTGTGTCTAAATTTTTACTGGAACTCAGACCCGTGACCTTATGTCATTCTCTGTGTTTTATGTTTGCGTTGTGTTACAGGGCTTGGGGCTTTCCCAGTGTGGTTTTTGCTTGTGTTCCGTGTACCAAAAATACCGTTGGATAGTTAGTTTTTGGTACGCGTGTGGTGTGTGGTCATGGGTTCGAATCCGGTTGTCTGTAAAGACTTGGTGTGATCATTTCCGTGCCGCATATAATATGGCACGTTCCCGTGGATGTGCAATGCGCATATGAAAGCATGCATACCTGTGTAGAGTTTGTATGTTTTTGATTTCCCCTCGTAGTGTAATTTTGGAAGATATAGGGTCTCTAAATCGGGCGTGAATGATGTGTTGATTTCTGTCCAGTAGGCTTTGGCTCGGCTTGTCTGTGTCGAGCAGTCTTGCTCATTGAGGAGTATGTTACTGCTGATACGACGGCGTTGAATTACGATGTTGTGTGCTTTCATTTGTTTCATGCTCTGCCCACGTCCTAGTTTTCTGCACGTATGTGTGTGTGAACCTGATTGCTGTCTATAGTGATTGCTAGCAGTGCCTCTCTCATTGTAGAAAAAAACTTGTGGTTTAATATGACCGTTGATCTGTAGCTCATGCGCCACGGGATTTCCGTTTTACTTGGAATCCAAACCACAGGCCATGGCATTTCACTTCGGAAATCCCATATGCGTTGGCCGTACTATAGAAGAACCTTCCATTGACTACATGTGTGTCCCCAGATTTTGTGTTATTGTGCCGTGGTTCGATTATGTCCCTACAATGGTACGAAATGTCATTATGCCCGCGTGTCTCCGGGACAGTTCTGTGGGGTGTTAGGATCGTATCCCGGTGCGGTCAGTGGGCTATTTCTTGGCTTTCTTCCCACGTCTGCCAGCGGGACCGTTTCCTTTTCTCTTAGTAGTGTGCCTTCCTGTACGTGTGGGTGTGTGAGCTTCACGTGTATGATATGCCTTTATCCGGCGGGCGTGAATAGTGTCCTTTATGAGTTTTCTCCCATGGTGCACGCTCACTATATAATTTAGGTCAGATACCTTCCTGCAGACTTTGAAGGGACCTGCCCATCGTGGCAGGAGGAATTCGGACACGTTCTTCTTACGGGCATGATTGGAGACCATGACCAATTGCCCGGGTGTGTATTCCACGGTCTTTCTATTCCGATCGTACCGCTCTTTTTGTTTTTTCTGGGCCTCGGCTATGTTTTTTCTAGCGTCCATGCGGGCTATCTGCAAATGCTCTAGCCGAGCCGCATTGTCTGTGTGGGCATCCTGTGGGATACATATATTGTCTATGGGACTTCTGGGTGTGTATCCGTGCAGTAGGAAGTGTGGAGAGTGTTTCGTAGCCGTGGATACAGAGGTATTATAACTAAAAGTAATGCTTTGCAGGTATTCATCCCAGTCTGTTCCTGCGTCCTCTGTAAATTTAGCCAGCGCTATTCCAAGTATTTTGTTCATACTCTCCGTGAGTCCGTTGGTTTGCGGGGAAAAACTCGTGGTAGTGTATGCCTTAATCCTGAGTATCTCCAGAAACTGTTGGAGCACTCTCGAGGTGAAAATAGTACCTCTGTCGGATAATAAGGTTTGGAATAGGCCATATCGTGTAATTATGTCAAATAGAAATTCAGCTATGCTGTTCGTGTCTGCTTTGGGAACAGCCTTTGTAATCATGTATCGTGTGAGATACTCGGTGGCCACCAGGATATATTTGTTACCTTTCTGACTTGTTGTAATGGGGCCTTTCACATCTATCCCGACTCTGTGAAATAACTCTCCCACGGGAATTGGGTTGAGTAGTCCATGAGGCTTGCCAGGTCTTGTTTTGAATCGTTGGCAAGTGTGACATGTCTTTACAAAGGTATCTATGTCGGCCTTCATGTTTACCCAATAGTACTTGTCACGGATTCTAAGGTATGTTTTATGCGTACCTGCCCCTGCCAGTGGGCTATTGTGGTGTCCGACCATGATATTTTCTCTCAATGATTCCGGAACCGCTATAGGTGCGCTATCGTGCATGGCTGTGGGCTTAAATTTCAGTACCCCGTCTTTGTCTAGAAAAAATCGCCTAGACATCCGTGCTGTCTTGGAGTCCACTTTATCCAAGTCTTTTAGTGCCACTAGAATCTGTTTCAAGTGCGGATCACTTTCTTGCTCCTGTTTGATGTCAACCACCGTCAGGGCAAAGGTGGGCATATCGTCCCAGTCGTGGTCCTTACTGTCATCCGGGGGCTCGGCTACTGGCAGCCTAGACAACCCATCTGCGTCTAGGTGCGTTGCGCCCTTCTTGTGTTTGACCACGAAGTCATATTCATACAGGCGGAATATAAACCTGTTGAGTCGCGAATTTGGGTTTTTAAATTTGTCCCAAAAAAGCAAGCTCGCGTGGTCAGTCACTACCGTGAACTTGATACCATAGAGGTATACTCTAAAATAGTTCACTCCCCACGAAAATGCCAGCATTTCCCGCTCTGTGGCAGAGTATCTAGTCTCAACGGCCGTTAGCTTCCTGCTAGCGTAGGCGACGGGCCGTTTGCGCCCTTCGGCGTCTTCCTGCAATAGGGCTGCTCCCAACCCATACAGGCTGGCATCCACGTGTAAAAATGTGGGCCTATCACTATGGAAGTGTTGCAGCAATGGAGGTGAGGTCAATAGTTGCTTCAGTGTGTTGAAGGCATCTATGTGTTCCTGCGTGATGCTGAAGGGCGTTTTTTCCCGTGTGAGTTCAGTTAGGGGATGGGCGATGTGTGCAAACCTATAGATATGCTTGCGATAGTACGAAGCCAAGCCAATAAAACTGCGCAATTGTTTCAAATTTGTGGGCATTGGGATGCCCGTTATTGCGTCAGTCTTGGCTGGGTCGGGAATAATGCCCTCCCGGTTGACAATATGGCCCAATATGTTAATTTGCTGTCTGGCAAATTGACATTTCGCAGGTTTAAGCCTTAGTTTAGCTCCTCTGATCCTTGCGAAAGCCTCCTCCAAATGTACGATGTGTTCGTCAAAAGTGTTGGAGAAGACCGTTATGTCATCCACGTACACCAATACGGAACGCCATTTAAGCCCTAAAAATGTCTTATCCACTAGCTTTTGGAAGGTTTGGCTGGCGTTACGGAGACCCATCGGTAAACGGGTGTAGGTAAATAGTCCGTTCTCTGTAACGAACGCCAGCTTGTGCCTATCTGGTTCATAGACGGGGATTGAATAGAATCCGCTATAGCAATCCATCGAACTGAACCAGCTAGCTCCACCAAGGGCGTCCAAATAGGTATCTGCCCTTGGTAGTGGATAACTATCATTTTCGACCAACTTATTGAGCCTCCTGTAGTCAGTACAAAATCGGTGCGATCCGTCCCTTTTTTTGGTCAGCAGAACTGGAGAGGAATAGTTAGAAATAACTGGAACAATGACCCCTGCCTCGAGCATCTCTGAGATCTGGGCCTCGATGGCATGTCTCTCCTTCTGGCTCACTCTGAAGGGAGGCTGGTGTACTGGTCGGTCACTAGTGAGTGTGACGTGGTGTTCAATGAGGTCTGTCACAGCGAGATCCTTCATTGAGTGGGCAAAAATATCTCTGTTGGTCTCCAGGAGCTCCGTGAGCCTTTCTTTTGCTCCGGAGTCAGGTCCTGCCTGTGGTTCTGGTTGGCCGCCTTATCAGTGTGTGTGTTTGTGTATTGGCTGATAGAGTGCAGTGTAGGGGCCTGATGCTCGTGGTTTTCTCGCTCCGCTCGAATCCCATCTCTGTTCCTGGTGTATACCATGGGATGTGTGGTGAGCCTCTGGTCGTGCTTTAAAAGCATCTGACCACTAGCGAAATTTATGCTAGCCTCATATCTAGCGAGAAAATCCATGCCAATTATGGCTGACGCAGAAAGGTGTTCGATAACGAACATGGGGTGCGTTGTGGCAAAATGGTCTATCCTAATATGTATGTTCGCTACCCCCATGTTTTCCAGCGCCTGAGCATTGGCCGCTACCAACCGAATGTTTCCCGTGACACCTTGTATTTGCGCCTCGGCAATGTGTCGTCTATTAACACAACTTACGGCTGCCCCGGTATCAATTAGGGCCTGCACTCTGTGGCCATTTATGGTGGCGTGTATCGTGAGGGCCGATACCTGAAATCCGCTGCCCTGCACCGATGTGTTGTGTAAGATGTATGTTGTTGTTGTTGTTGTTGCCGGCGTGACATTTGTGCTGGGAAGGCACGGAGCTGTCCGCTTATCGTACCTGGCACGCTTCGCCTCTAGGCTTACTTCCTGTCCTGAATACTTTGCCCCGGTCAGCAAAGTGCGTTTGCCAAGTACATTGCCATCTCCTTTAACCGGTCTTGCTGTGAGACTAGGAGTCTGCTGGCGAACGTTTAATGTATTAATCGTTCCCAGCCTTTGTGTAGTTGTGTTGTTGTTGGTTTCTTCCTCTCGGGAAGGTGTGTCTGCAAATGTGACCCTGAGCTTGCCTTTGTTATCCCGACTTTGGTTCCAGGCGGTCGCGAGTTCGACTCCTGTTGCTGGCTTCCCCATGCCGAGCGATCTCGCGTCATGCGCCTGTGTGTGGTCAATTCCCCCCCTGTGTTGTGGTGAAGGGGGTGGGGTTTTCTGTTTGGAGGGTGTGGGCGTGTTCTCGGGCTGTTTGCTTCTGATCGTGAGGGGTGTGTAATGTCCCGCCATAGGGTTTCCTGTGAAAAGTACGTGTAGGTCCCTATTGAATCCCGCAGTTGAGAATAGCGGAGGCGAGTGCACATCCGTGTATACATGGATGTTGGCTTTGAGCACCTTGCCGAGAGCGGTTACCTCTACGGCACTGCCATAGGTGCCGTCCTTACCCATGTATTTTCGATAATCCGCCCCGGTCTGGAATGGGTTTTCCCGCTCGTCCGACACAAAGTCCCGGTACTCTTTCCAGTTGGCCAAGATATGTTTGACCGTTTTCTGTCTGTAGTCCCCATGATAATCCTCGGTATTCCGGATTAGAAAGCTCGTGGCCCTAAACAGACAGTTGCCGTCTCCTTGCACGGGGTGTGTTTGGAAACGGTCCGGGGGCGGATCGTCAGCCTTAGTTTTAGCTGGCTGCTTCTTCCCCTTACCCTTACGAGTTATCTTGGGGGAAGGGCCTTTCTTGTGTTGTGTTGGGGGAGGAACCTCAGCTGCTTCATCAGCTAGCCGAACCTCCCCGTCTAGGCGTTTTTTGAAAATGTGGGTGTACGCCTGCCTGTAATGTATGTGCGCCCCCCCTCGGGGTGGCTGCGCCAGCTCCCCGCTTGCGGTGTGTGTCTAGGCGTAGGGAGTATTGCCCCCCTGTCTGTCCTGTGGGGTGTTTCATCCCTGAACTCCCTCGGGTATTCGTCGGGGAGGGGGTAGTGTTCTGGGCCCTTCGTGTGTTTGTCTATGTTGTCCCTTTCTCTAGTGGGTTTTCTTCCTTGTCGGTTATTGCCCTGTTGTCCGTTATTCTGTCTCCGCCAGGGTGGGGTGTATGTCTGCTGCTGCTGGGGCAGGTGTTCCCGTCGGTTCCCCTTTTCGCTATATTGGTCAGCTGCATACCCCTGTCTGGTCGAGGGTGGGTTTTCTCGCTGTTCCCAATTTCCCTTGTACTGCGGGGCCGCATAGCCTTGGCTGCGTGGGGGCGGGTTCTCCCGATATTCCCCATTTCCCCTGTACTGCGGGACTGCATAACCTTGGTTGCGTGGGGGCGGGTTCTCCCGATATTCCCCATTTCCCCTGTACTGCGGGGCTGCATAACCTTGCCCGCGTGGGGGCGAATATTCCCGGTACTCCCCATTTCCCCTGTACTGCGGGGCTGCATAACCTTGCCCGCGTGGGGGCGGGTTTTCCCGGTACTCCCTGTCTGCCCTGTATTGTGGGGCAGCGTAGGACTGTCTATGTGGTGACGGGCTGTTTCGTCGGGGGATGTCGTGGTCGTACTCCTCAGGGTAGTACTCCCGTGTGTACGGAGATGGTGCCCGCCTTGAGGGGTATGTCGGCTCTGTGTCCGTGTATGCTATCGGTGAGTACCGAGGAGGGTAGTGTGGCCTATCCTGTGGGGGAGGTGTTGTTGGCCGCTGTGGAGGGTAGTAATTTTCCTCCCTCCCGTAGCGTCTCCTCTCTGTATGATAGTGTTCTCGTTTGTCTGCTTGCTCATCCCTTGGCGGTCTCCCGCCCGCTTGGATGGCAGCTATAGTCAGTTTCTCCATCCTGTCCACTAATTCGTCTATTTTGTCATTAGTGTCGTCTTTCCGAGTTTTGAAGTGCAGATCCACGGCTTTTTCCGTAGCCTTTTCCGTGATCTTTCTCCCCTCCTCTATGGTCTTTATGTTATTCAACATATGTTGGACCGTGAGGTTGTTCATGATGCATAGCTTTTCTACTATGGCTGGTCTGAGGCCCTGCATTAACAGCTTGACTTTCTGTTTATTTGTCATTGCTGCATTGTACTTTTCGCACATTATCAATTTAACATTGATGTATGCCTGGGCGCTCTCTTTGGGTCCCTGTGACCTCTGTCTAATCTGGTCATAGAGATCGTCATCGTCTGGTATAAGCTGGAACTCATCCTTCAACATTACCGCGGTTTCCTCCCATGTGGCAGCCTCTAGTGCGTCCTCATGGAGCTCATACCATGTCATGGCCGCCTTTGTGAGATAGGCAGGAAGGAGCCGTTTCCTAACTTCCTCGCTCCAACCATTGATCCGGGCCGTTCTATTGAAGGCCTTGAGGTATTCCTCGGGATCCTGGCCTTCCCCCGTGAACTTTGTGGGGTGGATCATGGGGTATTCAGTGTGTCTATTCATCTCGCTTTCAGCTGTGTCTCGTTGGCTGTGTAGTGCTTCGGGTCTGTTTGTGCCGTTCACCCCGCTGTCGTGTGCTGAGGTATTTGGGCTGTTTAGAGGGGAATTAGCCTCGCTTCCCGTGTACGACACCTGTGTTACGTTACCAGGTGGCTCGTCACCTGATATGCTTGTGCTGATGGATGGTGTATTGTCGTACTGTGTGGATTCGACTATGTGTACGGTTCTGTCTAAATCCTGTTTTACTGTTTCCAAAATAGTGTGGATGTCAAGAACCGCTTCTGTCGTGTGATTATTGGCTTTAATAGTGTCTGTCTCTAATAGCTCTGAAATGCGCTCGAGCAGGTTACTGGCTTTCTGCTCTGTGATCTGCAGTTGCTGCAACAATAGGGGATGGAGTATTGGCAGGCAATCTACCTCACTAGCGCTGGATACTGGTGACTCTTGTGTGTGTTCACTGGCCTGGGACCGTGTAAAATGTATAACTTGTGCTGCAGCGGCAGGGTGTTGAGCACGGATCTGTGCTGTGTGGAATTCAAGGTCCCTGAGAAGTTGTACTGCAGTCTGGTCAGTTATCAAGTCACTGTTCTTAATCTTTAGCTTCGGCAGGAGTGGAGTCGTACTAGCCGACAAATGGTGTGCAAAGTCTCTTAATGTAGTTCTAAATGTGGACATTTAATTGAAAAAAATGTGTGACGCAATATGAGGTAAAAAAAAAATTTTTTCACTATTTGCTTGGCTTTTTGCGGTACGGAAGGGGTCGTTTCTCCTACGAGGGCTCGTTGGTTGAGTCCCGTTCTCTATGCGTAGGCCCGCGCCTCCACCAGGGTTTAAGATCCCTTATTTGGGGGTGGATCTAAAAGGGAGAGTTATTGTACTAATTTATGAGGTTGTGCCTAAAAAGGGTAGCTTCCCTTGGCAGGGCAAGCTGACCAGTGTAGAGTGTTGTGGTGTGCTAGGAACTAGGGGGCGTTCCTATAAATAATGTAGTAGTGTTTGAAGGGCTGGGACCCAATGCAAAGGGTCGCTGTGCTAGTCGCTCAGCTGGCTGCTTATTATGTAATTGAATCTGCTCGTATCAGCCGAGTGGCACGTGCTGCTTGCTGGCAGCCGAGCCGGCTCGGGGAACACAAAGGTACCTGAGTTAGCGCTATTAGCCTGCAGTCTGTCACGTCTTTACCGTGACGGGAATAAGGAAGGGCGTTGGGATGTAAAGAGGCGTATAAACAGTAATGCTAGTGTAGAGTGTGGACCAAGTGTTTTATTGGTCTGTAGTTCTGAGTATGAGTCCCTTGTAGGGAATGTAATTATGTTCACAATGTATTACAAGTGTTGGGTTACAGGTTACAAAGTAGGAACTCTGAACACGATTGACTGACTCACCTCGGTTGACACCAGCGTGGCCTCCGGCCGTCTCGATGAAGCACTGATAATGGAGAGACCCTTTGACCTCATTAGGATGCCTTCTTATACTCTCTGGCGCTATGTTGTCAGCAATGTGTTGGCCCAGTTACTAGTATGTAGGTATGTGTAACCATTGTGCAAGGACTGAGCTGCTTCTTAGAGTGGCAAGCTGTCCCTGCTAAGTTTTATGGATGTTGGGCCGGCTTTCCGAGGGTTGCCATTTAGGGGATTTAGCCAGATGCCGGGGGGATGGACTCCAAGGGGTGCATACCCCTGGGAGGCTGTACAATAACCTGGTGATCACAAATCCAACATGGCGGCGACGCGAAGTATACATATTCACATGGACGTTTCTCTCAATTTAACCATCCGAGTGCAGTGAAACTTGGTACAGTAAATCCTTATACGAATGCTAATCCACTGACGTCTAATTTATTTCAATTGTTTCCATAACCACAAGATGGCAGCTGTGCGAAATTTTAAAATCTCCTTGTTACTTCTTGTGTCCTAATCATGCGATTGAAGTTTGAATGTTACACGTACACAATAATCTTCATATAACAGTACATAACTCTAGGACCTACATATATAAAATCCAACATGGCGACCATCCGAAATATTTAGTCGGTTCTCAATATCTACGAATCTATTACAGCAATCAAACTGAAATTGTGTATGTTGATAGTTGCAATCAACATAAGTAGGATATATGAAAATAGGCTGTATAGTTCTTCACGGAACTACTTGTTTAAATTTAAATTCTTGTATAAGATATTAACAATTTTCTTTCGGTGGGCACGGTAGTTCGTGTGCCTCGTCATACTGTGCACAGTGGTAAGGGCAGAAGTACAACAATGTTAACAAAACCACTGTAGTTTGTTCTGGTTGCAAGAGGTACTCATGCGGTAAATACAGTCGTATGTTCCACGTGTGTTAAAAATGGCGAAGAGAATGATCAGTGAATAATTTACTATCAGAACTTCTTTCTTCGTGATTTTTTGATTTTGTTTGCAACTGTTGTTATTTAAGTTATATCTTTGCCATTTTAGGTCCATTTAAGGTTCAAAATACAAGATATGTTGATTAAAAGATAATGCAAATCACACAAAAGTAATTTATTGCGGTGGTCACAAAATACCCCCCCCCCCCCCACCTGTTGGTAGCCCGTGATTTGAAAAATAACATGGTATTCATATGGTTAATAATGGAAACATTTTCAAATGCCACTAAGAGCACTCTGTGGTCTCCACAGTGCCACTGCTCGCCAGTTCGGTTGTGTTGAGTGAATGCTACGATTGTTTAACAGAAGAATGGGCCTTTATTGAAGATAAGAGATTTGTAAACGTTGGTATATAATTGAAATATGATGTTAATAATGGTTTTGGTCTCTTGAGTAAATATAGTTCAGCTAGAAAGGAACTAATTATCCTGTTCAGGGCGTTTGCCATAGAATAGAAGATTTTTAAAATTAATTTTCTGTGTTTTTAGTAAATACTATTTTGAAATTTTGCTAACTTTTATCATTCCAAAATCACTTTTATATATTTTGTGCATATTTCGGCAATAATGTTATATATTGGTCACTGACCGTGTTTTGCGTGGGAGTTACGTTTTTAAATTATAGAGCGTGATGCGTGGTTTGTATATACTATATCATGTTAAACAAACCTCATTATTGAGTGATAAACACAGTATCATCATAATTTTGAGGTGGGAAATTATTACCCCATTCCTCATTTAAGAAAACATACAGTCGGGTATGGGCAGAGGTTTAATAATTTCCCACCCCATCTATTGTGCCCATTTAGCAAGAAATATGCCAATCACAGTATACCAGCGTAGCTCAATTCGGGATTTCGGGGCAGCGGTAAGTTCCCCCACTCTGTGACTCACATATTTTGGATTAATTAGAGGATACACTTGCAAAATAACAACAAAAATCAACTCCTATTTAAACACATTTAATTAATAAAATTAATGGCGCTACAAACATTTTTAACAAATTAATTACTGACCCAAATATCAACTGCTTGTTCCAAATGAACAAGGGATCACAAAATAAAATAAACAAATATTGTATTCAAAACCTGTGGTTTCCACATAAACCAATAATTCTTACTTAGTCTCACTTCCATAAAGCACTAACATTAAGTTTACATAACTCCGAGCTCTTTGGCTCCATGCATTTACATTATTACGGTGTCATTCTTGTACACCTCAAACACTAGCTTTTATATTTTCTTATTTCTCAAACACAAATATATAATTATATTTAAAAATCTAGGTTAATTATCTAACTCAATATTTTTGGGCATGTCCACACATTCAGTTGTTATCATCTCTCTTTATTTCACAAACATATTAAGGTAATCAGAAAATCAATTGTGTACTCCAGAGCGTGAAGGTACTTGACACAGTCAAAAAACTATAGTTACTCCCGAACTCAGTTGCCTTCAATCAACTCGTGGAATCCCACGTCCATACATTATTACAATAGGGATTGTTATTTATCTCTTATGTCTTGATAGACCATTATCATATAAGAAACTACGATCTGAACCGGCAAACGAAATATCCATCTTTAAGGACCTCGGTTCAACGCCCGGGTCGTTTACAACTTTAAACACTCCTGGTGTATTTATTTCTCTTTACAAGAGCTTACGAGACGGTCTCTGTTCCTTCTCGCTTTAAGAAAGCTAGACTCTACTCCTTGGGGTGCGATTTATGACATGTTAGGGTGGAGGAGACATCCAGTCTGACCCAACATTTAGTAGCTTATTTTCAAGGCTTTCAAAACAAACCTTTCCATTCTATCCAGTTCTGGGGAGACCGGGCTTTATTGTACCGTATACATTCAAACAACTATTCTTTAGTTCAAAGACCATTTTCATATCCTTGGCATTTATTAATTATGAGAGGGTCCTCATTGATTGGGAAGATTAATACACAAACGACGACGGAGAATTACAGGGGCTTTTATCATAAGAAGATCCTGCATTCGAATCTCTTCAGGTGCCTCGGGAACTAATCCCGTACAGAGGGCTTATACAAAATGCGATTTAGAGTCGGCCGTGGCCCAATGACATACGCTCAATAATACCATATATTAGCTCCCTTTTTAAATACATACACAATGCCTCGTGATACCATGTCACAAATAGAGGACTTATACAATTATCATTCACTGCAATCAACTACCCTCCATAAGTAATGTACCAAGTATTTCACCACTACGCGTTCCTAGCGTGACACTTTAATCTTATATTTGCGCTCATTATGCGCTATGCATTATTTTAAGCCGAAAATGTCTTCCCAAGAACTGATAAAATCTCTTTAGTAACAATTCATATTATTTTAACTCACATATTAATCTTTCCATGGTCGATAAATCGCTCCCTGTTTTAAAATATTCCATTGAACCTCATTTCTTACACATACGTTAAAGCTTAACGTTCTTATGTTCATATCAATTTATTTGATTTTTATTTAACATTTCCATATTTAATTATTATTATTATTATCTTTATTCTTTATACAAGCTCAAAAGCTATTTCTTTCATATCTCAACTTTACTTTATTTCAATGTCTTTCATGATAATTAAATGATATTTCGCTTGCTCTTATGACATTTGTTAAATACATTAACCCTTTATTCACATATTTCCTCTACGGGAATTAATCTTTACATAATTATTCATAATTTCTCTATTTAATTATTATTGCTCAGACCGTGTTCTTGATTATTCAGCATTTATTTATTAAAACACATCCCTTTCACCCAAAAACTCCGGTGGTTTTGTACACAATCAATTTCTGACACCAAAATAAAAAAATGAATTTTGTACTTACATATTTCCAGATCATCCCATGATCTTAAATCTGGTGTGGTGTTTCATTTTTGGGCCCACTTCGAACTTTTTACACCATATTGAAGGTATTCATCTTACGTAAAAACACTTTTTGACCTATATCTAGAACACTTAATATTGACGACATTTTTATATCCTGGTGTGTCCCTTTTGAACACATAATTACACTAAAAATATTATTTAACACACAATCTTGATTATTTTACACTTCACAATTTCTCGATCACTAGGCCGTATTTCTGAGCCTAATCACACGTGATCTTCTTAAATTCCCGTTTCCAAGGGTGAAATCTATCCGATGTCGGCTTCCTATTCTGAAGAATGCGAAAGTCCCGAAACATCTATTGTTCCCTGGAGTTCAATTCTGCTATTCCTATCCTGGATAACCGGCTATTTATCTAGCTTGAACGGCTTCTCTGTAGATCTGTCTATTGATCCTAACGAAAGTCTATATGGATCGAGGTCTCCTCTAAGACCTATAGATTTAGTTTCTAGCAGCTAGCACTTCTCGATTCTAGTACTATTATAATTGTTCGCCTGCTTTCTGGAGCTAATGTTTATAGTCTCCTATCCTCTTTATTTGAACTGTTTTAACACTCCTACGTTCGAACCTTATTCTGTTCTTCCTTTTTAGGTTGCTTCAATTTAAATAACAGTTTATCTGTCTGGTACGATACTTCCGTACGTTATGATCTGTTCGTTCGTACATTTAACGACCTATCGCCTTTAAGTCCGACGTTCGCAGCCTGCTCTGACTATATCTTGCGAATTTTCACTTTAACTTGTATACAGTCGGGCCTAAATCCTATAATTAGGATTTTCCTAATACTTCACTACGGCGATACTTTAAATTTTCGTCTTGACTGCTCCTTATGGAGGCAAGCAAGTCGTTACTACTGTGACGCCGGTGGCTATTTGATCTTACTTCGGCGGTGTAAAACAGCGTTTCTCCCCTCAAGGAGTACTGGTAGCTGTTATCGATGTAACGCAGAGTTACGTCCCCTCACGGACTGTCGGAATGATTACTTCTACGTCGTGGAGCAGCACTTCCCCTCACGGAATGCTCGTAGGACTGCATGCGATGTGACACAGTGACGTGCCCTCTGGCTGTCTGAATACTGCATTCGGTGCTTATACTTGTTGCGCAGTATGACCTCCCCTGAGGTTCATACGTTTGAAGACTTTGATGCAGCACCTCCGGTCACGGAGTGCTCGTTGTAACTGCATTCAATGATGATCGTGACACAGTGTCATGCCCGCAGGCTGATAATAACTGCATTCAATGTGATGTGATACAGCACCTCCCCTCAAGGAATCTGTCGTGAACTGCATGCTTGGCTTGGAAACGCCCGAAGCTTTATACTGTTTTACTACAAAAAAATAAGACTCAAGCCTTTTCTGTGGTCAACTTCTAAAATAATGGTGCCACAAATATAAAAATTATACCTTCCGAAAGCTCGTCTTTTCAATGTCAAATGATCTTATTGCACCTAAGAATCGATCGTGCAATTCGGAGATATTAATTAATTTCTCGTCCTCAATTGTGTGGGTGTTGCATTCTTTTTGCTCTCTCCCCTCCACAGAGGCTTAGGTAATTCCCAGATGACGTCGTCTTACGTCGGCAGTTTATTTCTGCACAATTATTACATGGTTTCTCTATACTGAAAAATCTCTCATTCCAAATGATTCACTGTACTGTGCTTGTTTACTCATTATTATGCTCGTAAACGTGTTAATTTTAATTATTCCTCTTCTGGTGCATATGCGACGTTGTCAATTTCCAGCCACGTCAGCTTGAATTCCGATTCAGGCTTCTCTTTCTATCACGGTGGAAAATTCCACTCAGTTATTAATACTCGTGACCAGCCCTCTCTGCAATGTCGAGTGGGGTGATCTCATCTAAGGAGCATCTGTCCCTAGTCGCTTGCACAATGTTAAGCTATATTCCTGGCTTAAAATCTCTCTCCGTTCCTTTAAGAAACTATACGTTTCTTTCATTTCTTCCGTAAGGACATTGGTTCGACCGTCATGGACCCTATGGCCCAAGGGTTCATCTCTCCCCTCCTTAGGTAAATAAATTTTCGAAAATTTTGAGGAAATTTATTTCAATTTAATTTGTATTACTCTATTCGTCGAATCCATCATAACGTCATCCGTATTTACTGTTGTTTTTACTTCTTTTAAGTCGTATCCGGTAATTGCGTAGGTCGGGTATGCTCTGTCCCTACCCTTTCTTTCTTTCTTTCATTGTCTGGTCTTTAAGTTCCCAGAACCTCATTCTCCCTTACGGGTTTGGTCTATCCCTACCCGTTTCCTTATTTCATCATTTTCTTTTCTTAAATTGGAATTTTCTTCTTCAATAAATTCAATTATTTCTTTAATTTCCCAATATACTTTTTCCAATTCGCATTCGCACTCGAATGCTTGAGCTCTATTTTCTATTTCTTCCTTATTCTTGTCTATGTCAAAAGCGGATTCCTCTCTAAATGTTTCCATGACCAGGGCTTGTTCATTTTCTTCATCAAAATCTTCGGGAGGGTAATATAATTTCAAATTTGCTGAATTCATGGTTACTTCGTGACCCGTTTCACAGTGCCGAATTCTATATGCGTTATTCGTCAAATCTCTGATTATCTGATATGGTCCTTGGTACATTTTCTGGAACTTCTTGTACACACGGTTCCCTGGATCCGAAATGGCTGGTCTTTTCACTAACACCATTTCTCCTGCTAATAATGGTCGATGATACCTCTTATGCCTATTTCTTCTCTGCCTCCTGTCGGCTTGAGCTTTTAGATGCTCAAAGGCTCTCCTAATTCGTACATCTCTTCCCGGCCGAGCGTCTGCTAGTCTAGGAATTACCAGATTCCAAGGTCTTTCTGGTTGCTCATTCCGATGTAACGTTATGGGTATCTCTCCTGTGGATTCATGGATTGTATTATTTATACAAAATTCGATAATATCCAAAATATCTATCCACTTCCAATTTTCTTCGGCACAGTATATTCTACAATACTTGGCCGTTTCTCTCATAACTCTCTCTACAGGGTTTGCCTCAGGATGGCGAATACTTGACAAAATTTGACGTATCCCAAGTCTTTCTAATTCTCGTCTGAACTCTACACTGGTGAAACAACTGCCGTGATCCGACAACAAATTCTCAGGTTTCCCCAGAATCGGTATCACTTTTTCTTTAAGTCGTTTTAACACCTGTTTGGTACTAGTCTTCTGTATGGGAGCAAGGACAACCATTTTAGTGAAGACATCCATAGCCACCATTATGTGTCGATTTCCTCTTCTTGCCTTTGGCAAAGGTCCAAAATTATTGATAGATATGATTTGGCCGGGCCTTTCGGGCAACAATGGTATAGGCTTCTGTCTCATCAGAAATGCATTAGGTTTAATCCTTTGACATAGATCACATGTCTTTAGCGTGTCCCTTACAGTTTCTCTCAGTCTCGGCCATATAAATGCTTCTTTCAGCATCGAGACTGTTTTGTCGACTCCCATATGTCCGAACGATCTATGGGCTAACCATACTATTTTCCTCTGCAAAATTGCAGGTACAACAATCCTTAATTTCGTATGGTCAGAGTCCACAAACTTATATAATAACCCATTATAAAACGTGTAGTCTTGTGCTATCTTCTCAGCTTCCGTGTACGCTGGTGTTCCTCTTATCAAGCTTCCCTCAAGGAATGATATGAGCATGTTCATCCATGGATCCTCCCGTTGCCTTTGACTAATGCTTCTTAACTCATTAAGAGTACGCTGATCCCTGTCTTCCAAATCTATAGCCATTACTTCCTCTTCTATGGACTCTGGCTGTCTACTTAAGTAGTCTGGAACTATGTTTTCCTTTCCTGGGCAGTACTCTATCTTGACATCAAATTGTTGAATATATAAAGCCCAACGCATCAACCTTTGACTGGATAAATCAGTCTTCATCAAAAAGGTTAAGGCTTTATGATCCGTCCTTAGAATGACCTGAAACCCATATACGATCTTCCGCCAATATTGCAACGCGTGCAATATCGCTAACAGCTCGATCTCGCTGATCGTATAATTTTTCTCGTGTGGTTTCAGTCTCCTACTTTTAAAGCTAGATAATTCTTCTTATCAGGGTTTTCCGGGTTCTCCTGATATAGCATTGCCCCTATTCCAATCTGGGATGCATCTGTCTGAATGATAAATCTCTGATTAAAATCAGGATATCCTAGCTTCACGTAATTTAAGAGCATTTCCTTGGCCTCCACGAATGCTTTCTCTGCTTCCTCCGTCCATTTCCACTTGCCCCCCTTCTTCAGAAGGTCCTGTAGTGGTGCAACAGTTTTGGTGTATGATGGACAATGTCCTGAGAAGAACCCAATCAATCCCAAAAACTGGCGAACGTTCTTCACTTTCAAAGGCCTTGGAAAATCCCTTATCGATTCCAATTTGCATGGATTTGGTTTAACACCATCCTTGTCAATCACATGCCCTAAAAATGTCACTTGCCTTTGACAGAAGTTCGACTTCTTTAAATTTATCTTAAAATTTGCCCTTCTTAGGTCTTCTAATAATTTCTTCAAATTTTCTATATGTTCCTCAATGTTCTCCGAGGTAAGCAAAATGTCATCTACGTATCGGATAGTGCACTCTTTCACTTCCTCTGACAGGTTTCGATCCAGCGCTCTTATTAATGCGGATCCTGCAGTCTTTAATCCAAACGGACATCTTCTAAAGCAGTATGTTTGTTGATCGAACTGAAATCCAGTCAACAAGCTGGTTTTCTCTTCCAGTTCGAGATGATGATACGAAGAAGTCATGTCAATATTTGTAAAAATCTTCTTGCCTTTAAACTTCCTCAGTATTTCTTTTATGGGTGGTGCCGAATCATTTTCTGGTATAATTTTTGCATTTAGATTTCTGGCATCTAAACACACCCTTACTGAGCCATCCGGTTTACTCACAATCACTAATGGACTAACATATGGTGTCGCCATCTTTTCTATAACACCTGCATTCATCATCTCCTGCAGTGTTTTCTTGGTTTGTGGGTAATGTTTTTCCGCAACCGGGTATGGTTTTTGTTTGAACGGTGCCCAATCGTTGACTTGGAACGCGTATTTAAAATTTTCAATCTTCCCTGGCTTGGAATCAAATACGTCCCTATAATCCAATAATAATTTCTTTAACTGTTCCTTAATTTCGAGGCTGACTTTAGCTTCCTCCACTTTTCCTGACAGGTTGGTCTCGAACTCATTTTCCACATTATCTTCGAGTTCTATGTTGAAGACTTCAAATATTTTTTCTATGTCCTTATCATCTTCCTCAATTACTTCTTCCATATGCCATACCTGTTCTGCTATTTTCGCCTCCTGATCCTGTAGGTTAATGTTTTGCTCATCCACATCCTCTCTTTGAATTCTAATGCAGTTTTGCGCTAGGTCTATAATGACCTTGTTCTCACGGATAAAATCAATACCTAATATGACATTATATGGTAATTGATTTACCAGCAAAAAGCACTGCGAAATTTCAGCGTTACCCATGATTAAATCAATGTATACCTGAAATTTACATGTCAAAGATTTTTCAGGGATAATTCCCTTAATCTTTACACTTGATGTGGGAATCTTTAGTACTCGGCCCCTTGTTTCCAATTCATTTAAAAGGGTTTGTGTAATTAAACTTATTGTGGATCCAGTATCAATCAATGCTCTGACCAATAATCCTTCTATCCTAAGCATAATTATAGGTAGTTCTCTTTTAACAGGTGGGATTCCTTCCACATCCTCGTTAATTAGTTCATCTGGTCTAGCTATCCAATTTACAATTTCTACTTCCTCCCAGCTCCTGGTATGTTTCCACTTTTGACAATTTAAATTTGGAGTTTTTTTTTATCCTGAGGGCTCCCTTTTCCCTCATTCTTCAACTGAGCTTGTAGTTCCAAGCTTTGAGCTCCGTCTAGTCGGTCGGGTGATTTCCGGTTTTTGATTGCCTCACTCCAACGGACTTTTTGCCTATCAGGTTCATCTGGTCTTTCGTTCATATAACGAAGACTCTCCTGATATCTTTCTTCTATTTCGGCCCGATATTCATCATCCCTATCGTCTGGCCTTACATTTCTCCTGGGATAATTCTCCCATTTCTTTCTATTGTCCGGCCTTTGCTGGTTATTGTTATAGGGTCGACTTTCCTGTTGCCTATAACCCGTCGTTCTAGGATTTCTTCCTCGATATCCTCCCCTATAATATGGCTGTATCCTTCTAGGCTCCTGGTGCCCATACTCTCGATCTCGCCCTTGAGTATCCGTACTGGTGGACTGATTCCTGGTCGCTGGTTTTTCTCCAGTTTCATGACTGCTGGCCATGTGTACTTGCTCAGTTTGTCTCTGATGCCGAGGTGTTACGTGCGAAGTCGTCATATCTAACTGACGTAATACGCTTTCCACTTCCACAGCACTTCTGGCTTTGGATGAGATTAGCAGCCTCTGAATCTCATATGGAAGCTGTCTTGCAATGGCGGCACACAGGTCGTTTTCTGCCGGAGCAATATCCAGTTCGCGGAATTTACACAGCTGAGCGGTGAAAAATTCCGAGTATTTAGTAGGTGCATTGGTGCTGTACTTCCTAGAGTACAGATCTAGCCTTAAATTTTCTTGGACATCTGCTGCCCAATATCGCTTTAAAAATGCTTCCCTAAAGCCTTCCACCGTATCAAAAGTGTATCTGAAGCTTCTGAACCAGGTGAGACAATCACCTGCCAACAGCTTTTCAATAGCTCTCAGTCTCCGATCCTGAGGAACCTTCATTTCATTTAGATACTCTGCCACTTCTTTGAGCCAGTATTTTGGAGTAATAGACATGTTATTACCCGTAAACTTTACTGGTCTGTCTTCATTGGATTTAATAATGTTTATTATTTGGCCATTTGTCTGATTTGTGTACGGGGTTGACATTGCCATTGGATATCCTGGGATCTTATAAGGGCTCTCCCCTCCTAAGTCCCTCTCCGTATCTGTGCCTTGTTCACGGGAATCTACCCATCCTGTTTTTGTAAACTCCTCCTGATTTTAGAATTCTAGCTTCCTTTCTCTTCGGGCACTTTCTTCATTTGCCATGAGTTGGATTTCCATTTGACTGTTCTTATGTTCCGTCCTCTCCAATCGGGATCTTAATTCATTCTGAATTCTTTCTTGATTCATTTTAATATCTTCCTCTATCTTTTTGAGTTGGAATTTCTCATCCCTGAAGCTATCCCTAAATCCATTTATTTGGTCTTCTACCTCTTTCTTAATGATCTTAGCATGTTGGTCTATAATTTCTGGCTTAACGTCACCTATGGTCTCCAGGCCCTCTCGTATCTCCTTTATTTGCTTCTCCACTTCTTTTCGTCCTTTGACCATATCTATTTTCATTCCTTCAAGCCTTCCCTCGGTCTTCTCTTGACTCTTATACAACTTCATCATTTCATCTTGGACCTGACTAATTTCCTTATTGGTTTTTCCTACATGAACCTTTAATGTTCCGATGGTTTCCTGAACCTCAATAATACCCTGACTTATTTCATTTATTTTATGGGTACTTTCCTTACTTTCGTTCTCTCGTTGTTTTCTTTCACTCTGGAGATGCCCCTCGTATACACCTAATCTTTGATCTATTTTCTTTTCGTATGTCTTCAGATTCTCATCTACCTGCCCGGTAAAATGATCAATCTGACCTTTCATCTCCTGAACATCCTTTAGATTTTGATTTTTCATCTCAGTTACTTCAATCTGAACTACACCGATTTTGTCCTCGAGGATCCCTACTTTCTCTTCAACCCCTTCAAATCTATCTCCTAGCTTATTCACGCTTTGTTTTATTTCATCCCGGGATGCCTTACAAATATCGCTGTTATATTTTATCTGAGCTTCTAACCTTTCCTGCACACCTTGGATCTGGGTTACAAGTTTGTTTTCACACTCATCACCCTTTGTTTCTATGTTCATTAATTTAGTTTCTATAGAACCAAATTTATTTTCCATGGTATCAATTTTATTCCCTATACTTTTAAAATTATCTTGGCACTCCTTTTTGGATTCTATACTATTTTTGTTCATAGTCTCTATTTGGACTTGTATTCCTGAGTAAAATCCTTTACTTTCCTCTTTAATTTCACTTAGCTTAGTCTCCAACTTAGTGTCAAACCCTTCATCAAAAATTTTAAATTTTATCTCCATTGTCTCTACTATTTCAGCCTTCAGTACTCCATTGTTTTCTTTACTGTTGGCTTTCAGAGACTCTAACGTCTCCGTTTTCATCACTTCCCACTGGTGTTTAATGGTTTCCCCACTTTCTGTTTTCATCTTTTCTATCTCAGCCTTCAGTTCCTTATTCATGTTTATACAGTCGGCTTCGATAGCTTCTAATTTAATTCCCATGGTATTACCTTTAACTTCGATATTATCTAATTTAGTTTCCATGGTATTACTTTTAGCTTCGATATTCTCTAATTTAGTGCCCATATTAGCACTATCAGTTTTTATTGACTCCAAACTTTCATTTATGGATTCGAACACTATGTTATTTTCCTCCTTTTGGAGGCCCAATGTCTTGTTTATCGCCTCCAACTTCTCATTACTATCGGCTTTTATCGCCTCCAAAAGCCCCTGCAATTCCTCACTCAATACCATCTTATGAGAATAGAGTGGGCCACAAATGCCACCACACTAGTACATGCTTGAGAGATGATACTCTGAATCCGTGTGTCCCAATTTCTTTAAAATATTACTTTGGTACGGGTATCCACTTACAACGTACCCTTTTGATACTTTTATTCAGTTTCATAAAACCTTTATGGAGGTATTTAAAATTCAAAATTTCGAAAAACCATTTTTTTCAAAAAAAAAATTTTGATTTTTCGAGAAAACTTGGGTTTTCCCTAGGAAAACTCATCCCTACGTACTGGGCGCCATGTTTAGTTTTGTTAGGGGGTTCATAATATAATATTATATTCATATTCAGGGCTGCTCGGTATGAGTTTCCAGGGACCCATGCGGTCAGTTAATATTTTACGTTGTAGCTTTTCCTAACATTACTTTAATTTTACATGATATGACCGACTTAAGTGTTCCTCTAGTTATTAATCCAGCACAGTATTTATATATCCCCCTGTGCCCATTTAGCAAGAAATATGCCAATCACAGTATACCAGCGTAGCTCAATTCGGGATTTCGGGGCAGCGGTAAGTTCCCCCACTCTGTGACTCACATATTTTGGATTAATTAGAGGATACACTTGCAAAATAACAACAAAAATCAACTCCTATTTAAACACATTTAATTAATAAAATTAATGGCGCTACAAACATTTTTAACAAATTAATTACTGACCCAAATATCAACTGCTTGTTCCAAATGAACAAGGGATCACAAAATAAAATAAACAAATATTGTATTCAAAACCTGTGGTTTCCACATAAACCAATAATTCTTACTTAGTCTCACTTCCATAAAGCACTAACATTAAGTTTACATAACTCCGAGCTCTTTGGCTCCATGCATTTACATTATTACGGTGTCATTCTTGTACACCTCAAACACTAGCTTTTATATTTTCTTATTTCTCAAACACAAATATATAATTATATTTAAAAATCTAGGTTAATTATCTAACTCAATATTTTTGGGCATGTCCACACATTCAGTTGTTATCATCTCTCTTTATTTCACAAACATATTAAGGTAATCAGAAAATCAATTGTGTACTCCAGAGCGTGAAGGTACTTGACACAGTCAAAAAACTATAGTTACTCCCGAACTCAGTTGCCTTCAATCAACTCGTGGAATCCCACGTCCATACATTATTACAATAGGGATTGTTATTTATCTCTTATGTCTTGATAGACCATTATCATATAAGAAACTACGATCTGAACCGGCAAACGAAATATCCATCTTTAAGGACCTCGGTTCAACGCCCGGGTCGTTTACAACTTTAAACACTCCTGGTGTATTTATTTCTCTTTACAACAGCTTACGAGACGGTCTCTGTTCCTTCTCGCTTTAAGAAAGCTAGACTCTACTCCTTGGGGTGCGATTTATGACATGTTAGGGTGGAGGAGACATCCCGTCTGACCCAACATTTAGTAGCTTATTTTCAAGGCTTTCAAAACAAACCTTTCCATTCTATCCAGTTCTGGGGAGACCGGGCTTTATTGTACCGTATACATTCAAACAACTATTCTTTGGTTCAAAGACCATTTTCATATCCTTGGCATTTATTAATTATGAGAGGGTCCTCATTGATTGGGAAGATTAATACACAAACGACGACGGAGAATTACAGGGGCTTTTATCATAAGAAGATCCTGCATTCGAATCTCTTCAGGTGCCTCGGGAACTAATCCCGTACAGAGGGCTTATACAAAATGCGATTTAGAGTCGGCCGTGGCCCAATGACATACGCTCAATAATACCATATATTAGCTCCCTTTTTAAATACATACACAATGCCTCGTGATACCATGTCACAAATAGAGGACTTATACAATTATCATTCACTGCAATCAACTACCCTCCATAAGTAATGTACCAAGTATTTCACCACTACGCGTTCCTAGCGTGACACTTTAATCTTATATTTGCGCTCATTATGCGCTATGCATTATTTTAAGCCGAAAATGTCTTCCCAAGAACTGATAAAATCTCTTTAGTAACAATTCATATTATTTTAACTCACATATTAATCTTTCCATGGTCGATAAATCGCTCCCTGTTTTAAAATATTCCATTGAACCTCATTTCTTACACATACGTTAAAGCTTAACGTTCTTATGTTCATATCAATTTATTTGATTTTTATTTAACATTTCCATATTTAATTATTATTATTATTATCTTTATTCTTTATACAAGCTCAAAAGCTATTTCTTTCATATCTCAACTTTACTTTATTTCAATGTCTTTCATGATAATTAAATGATATTTCGCTTGCTCTTATGACATTTGTTAAATACATTAACCCTTTATTCACATATTTCCTCTACGGGAATTAATCTTTACATAATTATTCATAATTTCTCTATTTAATTATTATTGTTCAGACCGTGTTCTTGATTATTCAGCATTTATTTATTAAAACACATCCCTTTCACCCAAAAACTCCGGTGGTTTTGTACACAATCAATTTCTGACACCAAAATAAAAAAATGAATTTTGTACTTACATATTTCCAGATCATCCCATGATCTTAAATCTGGTGTGGTGTTTCATTTTTGGGCCCACTTCGAACTTTTTACACCATATTGAAGGTATTCATCTTACGTAAAAACACTTTTTGACCTATATCTAGAACACTTAATATTGACGACATTTTTATATCCTGGTGTGTCCCTTTTGAACACATAATTACACTAAAAATATTATTTAACACACAATCTTGATTATTTTACACTTCACAATTTCTCGATCACTAGGCCGTATTTCTGAGCCTATTCACACGTGATCTTCTTAAATTCCCGTTTCCAAGGGTGAAATCTATCCGATGTCGGCTTCCTATTCTGAAGAATGCGAAAGTCCCGAAACATCTATTGTTCCCTGGAGTTCAATTCTGCTATTCCTATCCTGGATAACCGGCTATTTATCTAGCTTGAACGGCTTCTCTGTAGATCTGTCTATTGATCCTAACGAAAGTCTATATGGATCGAGGTCTCCTCTAAGACCTATAGATTTAGTTTCTAGCAGCTAGCACTTCTCGATTCTAGTACTATTATAATTGTTCGCCTGCTTTCTGGAGCTAATGTTTATAGTCTCCTATCCTCTTTATTTGAACTGTTTTAACACTCCTACGTTCGAACCTTATTCTGTTCTTCCTTTTTAGGTTGCTTCAATTTAAATAACAGTTTATCTGTCTGGTACGATACTTCCGTACGTTATGATCTGTTCGTTCGTACATTTAACGACCTATCGCCTTTAAGTCCGACGTTCGCAGCCTGCTCTGACTATATCTTGCGAATTTTCACTTTAACTTGTATACAGTCGGGCCTAAATCCTATAATTAGGATTTTCCTAATACTTCACTACGGCGATACTTTAAATTTTCGTCTTGACTGCTCCTTATGGAGGCAAGCAAGTCGTTACTACTGTGACGCCGGTGGCTATTTGATCTTACTTCGGCGGTGTAAAACAGCGTTTCTCCCCTCAAGGAGTACTGGTAGCTGTTATCGATGTAACGCAGAGTTACGTCCCCTCACGGACTGTCGGAATGATTACTTCTACGTCGTGGAGCAGCACTTCCCCTCACGGAATGCTCGTAGGACTGCATGCGATGTGACACAGTGACGTGCCCTCTGGCTGTCTGAATACTGCATTCGGTGCTTATACTCGTTGCGCAGTATGACCTCCCCTGAGGTTCATACGTTTGAAGACTTTGATGCAGCACCTCCGGTCACGGAGTGCTCGTTGTAACTGCATTCAATGATGATCGTGACACAGTGTCATGCCCGCAGGCTGATAATAACTGCATTCAATGTGATGTGATACAGCACCTACCCTCAAGGAATCTGTCGTGAACTGCATGCTTGGCTTGGAAACGCCCGAAGCTTTATACTGTTTTACTACAAAAAAATAAGACTCAAGCCTTTTCTGTGGTCAACTTCTAAAATAATGGTGCCACAAATATAAAAATTATACCTTCCGAAAGCTCGTCTTTTCAATGTCAAATGATCTTATTGCACCTAAGAATCGATCGTGCAATTCGGAGATATTAATTAATTTCTCGTCCTCAATTGTGTGGGTGTTGCATTCTTTTTGCTCTCTCCCCTCCACAGAGGCTTAGGTAATTCCCAGATGACGTCGTCTTACGTCGGCAGTTTATTTCTGCACAATTATTACATGGTTTCTCTATACTGAAAAATCTCTCATTCCAAATGATTCACTGTACTGTGCTTGTTTACTCATTATTATGCTCGTAAACGTGTTAATTTTAATTATTCCTCTTCTGGTGCATATGCGACGTTGTCAATTTCCAGCCACGTCAGCTTGGATTCCGATTCAGGCTTCTCTTTCTATCACGGTGGAAAATTCCACTCAGTTATTAATACTCGTGACCAGCCCTCTCTGCAATGTCGAGTGGGGTGATCTCATCTAAGGAGCATCTGTCCCTAGTCGCTTGCACAATGTTAAGCTATATTCCTGGCTTAAAATCTCTCTCCGTTCCTTTAAGAAACTATACGTTTCTTTCATTTCTTCCATAAGGACATTGGTTCGACCGTCATGGACCCTATGGCCCAAGGGTTCACTATATACAGTATATAAAACTCAATGTTGGTTTGTCTGTTTGTATGTTATTTATACATATCTACACCGTTTCACCGATCTGGACAAAAGTTTGTATACTTAACCTTTGAAACCCAGCGGGTAACACTATCTGCTTTAAATTTCGGACAGACCACTCCATTCCCTGCTTGTAGATCCTTTTGCACAATTCTACACCGATTCGCCGATCTAATAACTTGACGGACATATTGTCGCTAGGCGACAACGACTAATATAGCACTATATCATGATAGTCAACGCCGCAGCATTGATGGACAGGTTGTCACTAGGCAACAACGATTTACTCTGTATCATGATAGTCCCGTAAAATTTGCTAAAGGACACATGAGAAAACTGACCGATTTACATCTCCTTGCTATCTATCCACAGTAAATCAGCATATTAGCAAAATGTAATGTAATGCTATCCTGTCAGAGAAACATAGTGGCAAACATTCCTACATTCTCCTATCACTATTTTGCAGTTTTCATGTGTAGACAGTTGTTATTTCTTTTGCGGGGCTTAGACATCGTGGTCATGTTGCCCCGTGTACATGGGTGTGTGTACAATGTTTGTGATAACCTGCGTTATTGTGATTGTTGTACTAGCATGTGTAAATTGGAGATAGGATATGGTATTTGAAGCCATTTTCCAGTGTTGCTCAAGGATTTATTGGACTGTTGCATTCTCCATCCTATCGTATCCACAGTTAATATTTCATTTGCGGGGCTTAGACATCGTGGTCATGTTGCCCCGTATACATGGGTGTGTGTGTAGAATTTTTGTGATAACCTGCGTTATTGTGATTGTTGCACTAGCATGTGTAAATCTATATTATATAAAACTCAATGTTGGTTTGTCTGTCTGCCTATTATTTATACAAATCTACACTGTTTCACCGATCTGAACCCAAATTTGTATACTTCTCCTTTGGAACCTGGCGAAAACACTGTACACTTTACATTTCGAACACACCACTCCATTCCCTGCATTTAGGCCCTTTGGCACAAATCTACACAGTTTCACCGATCTGAACCAAACTTTATGTATTTACCCTTTGGAACCCGACGAGTATCAATGTCTACTTGAAATTTCGGACAGGCCACTCCATTTCCAGCATTTAGGCCCTTTGACACGAATCTAATCCGTTTCACCTAATTACAACGAATTTTACATACCGTTTGAAACCCTGCTGGTAACAATGTCCATTTGATATTTTGGACAACCCTCTCCATTCTCTATATTTAGAATAACAGACAAAATGAACTTGAGAAACACGTTTTAAGGCCCTAGAACCATTCATGTACGTAGTAGTGTAACTGTAAGAATATTTTAACAAGTCTATTGTTGACTGACAAAGCGGGCCGCATCACGCCGCCCCTATCCGTGTTCTGGTGCAGAATTGCGAAAATAGTGTTGCATCTTGCGCTGCTTATAAATTGCAGTCACGGGGAGTAATTAGTACAAATATATTTCTTAGGCCCCTGAAAAAAGTTATCATCAATGAATATATTATGCCTCTGTATACGGGCGATAGTGTTGGTGCAGTACATTGAGGTGTAGATCAGCTGCAATAAGCGTTGGTGCTTTCAAATTTACTTTCATGTATTCCGATCCTTATCCTTCAACGCTATGTGGCGCTAAATTACACTGTTGTTACCTCAGGAGCTCGGGACAGCTAAAGTTTTCCAAAGTGCTCTGATTATTTTCCTACAGCGCTATGCGACAACAGACGACACTATTGGTCGCTACTTTTCTAACAGCCAAAGAGATATAGGCCCTAGCAGGTGTCTTTTATTTCACTTACTCCTCTTTCTAATCATATATTTCCATTCGTTTGTAAATTACATTGGTCAGTACTGTAGTTAGTAAATAGCCGTTTCCCTATTCATTACTGTATTAGCATTATCATTACGGGAAAATGACGTGAATGTTTGTCCATTATACCGTACTACGTATCACCCCCCACTACCACCACAAAAAGTTATATTTTTACATTTGTTTTTCTGTTAGTTTATGTATAATGTGCCAGTTCTCTAGTAGTATTCATTATCATCCATAAAACATATAAATCTACCGGGCGGAGCCGGGCACTACTGCTAGTATTTCATAAAATAGAATCCACACCTATAACATTGTTGCAAATTCCTACTCATCTATCACCCCCAATTACAAATGTGCAAAAAAAATCAAATATTTTATACCCCCAGTCTTTTGCCCTATAAAGGGATAAAAAAAACTCCTCGCTAAAAGGATCACAGAAGCAGTAGACCATAAACTCCCAGATGAATAGTTTGGATTCCGTAAAGGACGAAGCACTCTCTACGCCGTTAACAACCTACTCAATGACATTGAAGAAACACTAAGACATCCAAGTGGCAAATTTCACATAGTGTTTGTCGATTACGCGAAAGCCTTTGACTCGTTAAGTAGGCCGCTAATAATTGCGAAACTGGTAGCCATAATGGGCGAAAACAACAAGCTCACGACACTGATAAGCAACATTCTGACCACAAATTATATACAATTGATGGCCGTGTGGCAACTTCGAATTTGATAACACAAACCAACGGTGTATTGCAAGGATACCCACTCAGCCCCCTACTGTTCAACATTGCAACATACGATGTGGTGACGGCAACTACGCTAGGAACGGAAAATGTTAAAATATACCTATACGCTGACGATATGGTTATTGGTTCGAGTTCCGTACATGAAGTGCAAAAAGCCATAACAAATCTAAACAGTTAGGCAAAGGATAACAAGATGAAAATTAACACAGAGAAAACAGTGAAAATGACGTTTCGGAAAGGTGGCAGAGAGGCCTCGGGAGATAGGATATACCTAGGATTGAATCCCCTCAAGACAGTAAATACATTCACATACTTAGGATTGACAATGAAAACAACAGCTAGAGCCTACAGAGTCCACATAAAGTCTCGTGCAACGGCGGCAACTAAAGGCATAGACTATATGACATTAAATCACTCACGAAGCTCTCTTTGGGAACCGCTATGAGATTGATTGGTTGGTTTATGAGATTATTCGAAACGAAAATAGCGCCCATCGCCACATACGGCATAGAAATCATCTGGGAGAAACTGACCCTGGTGGGCTTGAGGATGCTCGAGGCAGTGAAGTCGCGCTTCCTAAAAGCTACGCTGGGATTATCAAAATATACAAAATCTAGACTAGTGTACGAACTTGCCAACGAGAACTTCTTCATTGAGGACGTACGGACGAAGAGAGGACTATAATCTACGGACGCCTGGAAAAGGCTAATGCATGAGAGAGTAAAGAAGAGAGATGGAATCTGGCTCGAAGGCATGACGAATAGGACATGGACTGACACTAATCAAGACCTACGACACTTCGTTAACGCGATGGCGGGACATGGGTACCACCATAAGCTGTGCGTCACCGAGTACTTTCATGAGATAGACGCATCCTGTATTAGTAAATTATGTGGTAAACAGTGTAGTCGGTACCACATAAAGGGGCAGATGACCTCTTAGTTCCGCCCCTTGAAACCTCAATAACTAACAAACTCACCACGTAATCACATGTAGGATCCGGGGACCTTCCATTGTGGTATTTTGTGAAGGTGGAAGGTGAAAACACACATGTATATTCAAATTTATTAACCCTATGCACAATTTGTGCGCTGTATTTTCAATAATAAAAAGCTCTATTTTATTTTAAAATATAATTTTGAAAATTTACTTCCAACTTTAAAGATGTTTTGAAAAGAAATGAAACTTTTAATGAAATGAAAGTTTTATTGTTTTAATCCATTCCTTGATCCTCTATCTTCAAATTGTGGGAAGCATATTTTTGAATTTCTCGAATATTTTGATATTTTGATTTTGATTTGACCACGTATGTGTCAAATCATAGTGCTCGTAGTGATAGATTTATTGAACTACATACGACAACGGTTGAGGTCAAACTCTTGGTGTCCATGACTTGTCAGTTTAGTGAGTATTACCATGCCGCTAACACGTAAGAGGCGTTTGGGTAACTTCGGTGGCGTAGTTGGTAGCATGCTGAACTGCTGTGCCAACGATAGCGGGTTCAATCCCGGCCGAAGTCATCGGAATTTTTAAGAGCATTAAAAATCCCTCAGTATGCTTTCCTTCGGAGGGGAAGTAAAGCTGGCGGGCCCATGTCATAGATTTATGGCATGTAAAAGAACCTTCCACTAATTAATCTTGTGTTAAGCAAAATCTGTAGGTTAGGTTTGATTAATGCTCTTAAGTTCCAACGTTCGTCACCAGGTGCTGGTGGTGATGGCATCAAGTAGTAGCCGTCGTGGACGGTAGCAGTTGGTGGCGAAAGTAGGAAATACTTGAAATTATCGTCTGCAGTCCTTACTTGGATTAAAAACAGGTAACGCACACTAAAACAGTCATCACAATTAACGCCGGTTATCAGACAGATTCTACACACGCCAAAGTACACGGGGCTACATGACCGCGTTGACGCAGCCCCTAAACTAAGGAACCAACCAACCAACCTATTCTTTCATTATCTTCAATTTGTGGAAAGCAAATGTTTGAATTTCTCAAAACGAAAGTATATATTTTGATTTTCATTTGACCATGCCTGCATCAACTCTACTGTCGACCTAAGTATTATGTGCACTCGAGTTTGAAGATTGTTTGTGAAGTAACCAATAGACCTACACAAAATCCAATACCAACAACATTTTCGTCGTTCTATTTTACGTTAGTTCATGTAGGTTTGGATTTTTAGCCTATTTTCAATTTTGAAAAAATAGGCTTATGAGATCACCTTTTGTCCGTGTGTGTGTGCGTGTGTGTGTGTGTGTGTGTGTGTGTGTGTGTGTGAGGTGTGTGTGTGTGTCCCCTAATAAAATCTAAACGGCTGGAGCGATTTCAATAAAACTCGGTAAGTTCATAGCACTATTCTCGGCGACCTCGACCGTGCCCTTCAAATTTTGTTACGTCTCACCAATCCAACATGGCGGCTGTGCGAAATATTTCAGCAGCATTCAATATCTCCGAAACTATTACCGATATCGCCCTGAAATTGCGTACTGTGATAAAGGGCACTACTAGAAGTTTACATATGGGCCTTTCAAAAACCTGGTGACTACAAAACCAACATGGCGGTCAAGCAAAGTTGAGACTTTAAATAGACTTTTCTCGCGATTTAACTATCCAAATGTAATGAAACTTGGTACAGAAAATGTTTATACACATTGTAATGCATTGGAGTCTAATTTAGTTCAATTGTTTACATAACCTCAAAATGGCGGCTGTGCGAAATATTTCACTGACATTCTATATCTCCGAAACTATTACAGATATCACCCTGCAATTTTGTACGGTGATAAAGCGTACTGATACAAGTTTACCTATGTATATTTCATAAACCTGTAAAGTACAAAACGAACATGGCGGCCAAGCGAATTTGAAATATTTTAATAGACTTTTCTCGTGATTTAACTCTCTGAGCGCAGTGAAATGTGGTACAGTAAATGATTTTGCACATTGTAATACTCTGCCACCCAATTTAATTCAATTGTTTACATAACCTCAAGATGGCAGCTGTGCGAAATTTTAAAATTAATTTTTTATTTCTTGTGTCGTAATCATGCAATCGAAGTGAAAGTTTGAATAATGAACCTAGGCAATAATTGTCCTTGAATGGTACATAATTCTATGGCCTATACATATAACAATCCTAAAGGGCGAGCTTCCGAAATATTTAGACGGTTCTCAATATCTGTGAATCTTTTACAGCAACCAAAATGATTTTTTTTATGTTCATAGAGACTATGAACAAATGTTCACCTATAGGACTTTCAGTAACCTGGTGAGCACAAATCCAACATGGCGGCGACGCGAAGTATAAATATTTAAATGGACGTTTCTCGCGAATTAACTATCCGAGTGCCGTGAAACGTTGCACGTTAAATGCTTATACAAATGTTGATCCACTGGCATCTAATTTATTTCAATTGTTTGCATAATCACAAGATGGTTGCTGTGCTTAATTTTAAAATCTCGTTTTTACTTCTTGTGTTCTAATCATGCGATTGAAGTTTGAATACCACACGTACACAATAATCTTAATGTAATAGTACAAAAATAAAAATCCAACCTGGCGACCATCTGAAATATTTAGACGGTTCTCAATATCTACGAATCTGTTACAGCAATTGAACTGAAATTTTGTATGTTGATAGTGGCAATTAACATGAGCAGGATATATGAAAATAGGCTGTATAGTTCTTACAGTACTTGTTAAATTTATATTTTAATCCTTGTTATCGCAGTTGGAACACAAAAAGTGCCCGTTTTTAAGCGTGTTTCAACCATGCGTCACATTTAAGAATTATTATCTGAAAAGCCCGTCATCAGATCGAAACCAAATTTTAACACAATATACATTGGAATGTTGTATAACTGGTTTATTAATTTCACAATTTTGTGTGTCCAAGAAACAAAGTTGTTATCGTTGTTGTAAGGTAACTTTTTCTCGCCTCAGGGTGGTTGGAAAATGTAGTTCTTTGTTGCGTTGTAATCATTATACATCAAAAGTTATGCTGTAAGACTGTGAAATACGTAAATTAATTCACTTTTTTATATCGGTTTGTATTTGTACGAGGAAATAACACATGGTTCTCCAGCTAGCCGCTCCGCAAAAGCTGTACAGCGTTGCTGAGATGGAGCCCCATCACTTCCGAGCGAGACGCGCCATGATGCGTGTGGGCACCATTTCGGCAACGCTGTACAGCTGTTCCCGGAGTGGCTAGCTGGTGAAACATGTGTTATTTCCCTGTAGAAATACAAACCGATATAAATTAAGTGAATTAATTTACATATTTCACAGTCATACAGCAAAATGTTTCGATGTATAAGGATTACAATGCAACCAAGAACTACATTTTCCAACCACCCCGAGCCGAGAAAAAGTTACCTTACAAAAAAGATAACAACTTTGTTTCTTGGACACACACAATTTTGAAATTAATAAACCAGTTATACAACATTCCAATGTATATTGTGTTAAAATTTGGATTCGATGTGATGACTGGGTTTTGAGATAATAAATCTTAAATGTGACGCATGGTTGAAACACGCTTAAAACGTGCACTTTTTGTGTTCCAACTGCGATAAAAAATATTAAAATATAAATTTAAAAATCCAAACATACATGAACTAACGTAAAATAGAACGACGAAATTGATGATGGTATTGGATTTTATGTAGGTCTATTGGTTACTTCACAAACAACCTTCAAACTCGAGTGCACATAATACTTTGGTCGACAGTAGAGCTCGTAGTCGCCAAGGATGTGGTCTAACTGTTGGTGTACATGACTTGTCAGTTTAGTGAGTATAACCATGCCATCAATATGTAAGAGGCGTTTGGTTATTACACGAACTATTCAAAGGTAGAATAATAACATTTAAAAGCAGAAACTAGTATGGCTCAGCGACAAACCTGGAACGAGTCGGCAACGAAATTGTTATCATTGCACGATCAACAACTACAAATGAAATTACTTCAAAGAAACGCTCATACGTGGACATACGATACTCGTATGTTTTCGTTCAAACAGTACATGGACACCAAGCGTTAGAACACATCCTTTGTCGTAAGTAGTTCAATAAATCTATCACTACGAGCGCTAGTGTTGACCCATACATGGTGAAATCAAAATCGAAATATCTACTTCCGTTTTGATTGTCAAGTCATGAACCCCAACAGTTAGACCACATCCTTTGTACTATGTAGTCCAATAAATCTATCACTACGAGCGCTAGTGTTGACCCATACATGGTGAAATCAAAATCGAAATATCTACTTCCGTTTTGATTGTCAAGTCATGAACCCCAACAGTTAGACCACATCCTTTGTACTGTGTAGTTCAATAAATCTATCACTACGAGCGCTAGCGTTGACCCATACATGGTGAAATCAAAATCGAAATATCTACTTCCGTTTTGATTGTCAAGTCATGAACCCCAACAGTTAGACCACATCCTTTGTACTATGTAGTCCAATAAATCTATCACTACGAGCGCTAGTGTTGACCCATACATGGTGAATTCAAAATCGAAATATCTACTTCCGTTTTGATTGTCAAGTCATGAACCCCAACAGTTAGACCACATCCTTTGTACTGTGTAGTTCAATAAATCAATCACTACGAGCGCTAGTGTTGACCCATACATGATGAAATCAAAATCGAAATATCTACTTCCGTTTTGATTGTCAAGTCATGAACCCCAACAGTTAGACCACATCCTTTGTACTGTGTAGTCCAATAAATCTATCACTACGAGCGCTAGTGTTGACCCATACATGGGAAAATCAAAATCGAAATATCTACTTCCGTTTTGATTGTCAAGTCATGCACCCCAACAGTTAGACCACATCCTTTGTACTATGTAGTCCAATAAATCTATCACTACGAGCGCTAGTGTTGACCCATACATGGTGAAATCAAAATCGAAATATCTACTTCCGTTTTGATTGTCAAGTCATGAACCCCAACAGTTAGACCACATCCTTTGTACTATGTAGTTCAATAAATCTATCACTACGAGCGCTAGTGTTGACCCATACATGGTGAAATCAAAATCGAAATATCTACTTCCGTTTTGATTGTCAAGTCATGAACCCCAACAGTTAGACCACATCCTTTGTACTATGTAGTTCAATAAATCTATCACTACGAGCGCTAGTGTTGACCCATACATGGTGAAATCAAAATCGAAATATCTACTTCCGTTTTGATTGTCAAGTCATGAACCCCAACAGTTAGACCACATCCTTTGTACTGTGTAGTCCAATAAATCTATCACTACGAGCGCTAGTGTTGACCCATACATGGTGAAATCAAAATAGAAATATCTACTTCCGTTTTGATTGTCAAGTCATGAACCCCAACAGTTAGACCACATCCTTTGTACTATGTAGTCCAATAAATCTATCACTACGAGCGCTAGTGTTGACCCATACATGGTGAAATCAAAATCGAAATATCTACTTCCGTTTTGATTGTCAAGTCATGAACCCCAACTGTTAGACCACATCCTTTGTACTGTGTAGTTCAATAAATCAATCACTACGAGCGCTAGTGTTGACCCATACATGATGAAATCAAAATCGAAATATCTACTTCCGTTTTGATTGTCAAGTCATGAACCCCAACAGTTAGACCACATCCTTTGTACTGTGTAGTCCAATAAATCTATCACTACGAGCGCTAGTGTTGACCCATACATGGGAAAATCAAAATCGAAATATCTACTTCCGTTTTGATTGTCAAGTCATGCACCCCAACAGTTAGACCACATCCTTTGTACTATGTAGTCCAATAAATCTATCACTACGAGCGCTAGTGTTGACCCATACATGGTGAAATCAAAATCGAAATATCTACTTCCGTTTTGATTGTCAAGTCATGAACCCCAACAGTTAGACCACATCCTTTGTACTATGTAGTTCAATAAATCTATCACTACGAGCGCTAGTGTTGACCCATACATGGTGAAATCAAAATCGAAATATCTACTTCCGTTTTGATTGTCAAGTCATGAACCCCAACAGTTAGACCACATCCTTTGTACTATGTAGTTCAATAAATCTATCACTACGAGCGCTAGTGTTGACCCATACATGGTGAAATCAAAATCGAAATATCTACTTCCGTTTTGATTGTCAAGTCATGAACCCCAACAGTTAGACCACATCCTTTGTACTGTGTAGTCCAATAAATCTATCACTACGAGCGCTAGTGTTGACCCATACATGGTGAAATCAAAATAGAAATATCTACTTCCGTTTTGATTGTCAAGTCATGAACCCCAACAGTTAGACCACATCCTTTGTACTATGTAGTCCAATAAATCTATCACTACGAGCGCTAGTGTTGACCCATACATGGTGAAATCAAAATCGAAATATCTACTTCCGTTTTGATTGTCAAGTCATGAACCCCAACAGTTAGACCACATCCTTTGTACTATGTAGTTCAATAAATCTATCACTACGAGCGCTAGTGTTGACCCATACATGGTGAAATCAAAATCGAAATATCTACTTCCGTTTTGATTGTCAAGTCATGAACCCCAACAGTTAGACCACATCCTTTGTACTATGTAGTTCAATAAATCTATCACTACGAGCGCTAGTGTTGACCCATACATGGTGAAATCAAAATCGAAATATCTACTTCCGTTTTGATTGTCAAGTCATGAACCCCAACAGTTAGACCACATCCTTTGTACTATGTAGTCCAATAAATCTATCACTACGAGCGCTAGTGTTGACCCATACATGGTGAAATCAAAATCGAAATATCTACTTCCGTTTTGATTGTCAAGTCATGAACCCCAACAGTTAGACCACATCCTTTGTACTGTGTAGTTCAATAAATCTATCACTACGAGCGCTAGTGTTGACCCATACATGGTGAAATCAAAATCGAAATATCTACTTCCGTTTTGATTGTCAAGTCATGAACCCCAACAGTTAGACCACATCCTTTGTACTGTGTAGTTCAATAAATCTATCACTACGATTGCTAGTGTTGACCCATACATGGTGAAATCAAAATCGAAATATCTACTTCCGTTTTGATTGTCAAGTCATGAACCCCAACAGTTAAACCACATCCTTTGTACTATGTAGTTCAATATATCTATCACTACGAGCGCTAGTGTTGACCCATACATGGTGAAATCAAAATCGAAATATCTACTTCCGTTTTGTTTGTCAAGTCATGAACCCCAACAGTTAGACCACATCCTTTGTACTATGTAGTCCAATAAATCTATCACTACGAGCGCTAGTGTTGACCCATACATGGTGAAATCAAAATCGAAATATCTACTTCCGTTTTGATTGTCAAGTCATGAACCCCAACAGTTAGACCACATCCTTTGTACTGTGTAGTTCAATAAATCAATCACTACGAGCGCTAGTGTTGACCCATACATGGTGAAATCAAAATCGAAATATCTACTTCCGTTTTGATTGTCAAGTCATGAACCCCAACAGTTAGACCACATCCTTTGTACTATGTAGTCCAATAAATCTATCACTACGAGCGCTAGTGTTGACCCATACATGGTGAAATCAAAATCGAAATATCTACTTCCGTTTTGATTGTCAAGTCATGAACCCCAACAGTTAGACCACATCCTTTGTACTGTGTAGTCCAATAAATCTATCACTACGAGCGCTAGTGTTGACCCATACATGGTGAAATCAAAATCGAAATATCTACTTCCGTTTTGATTGTCAAGTCATGAACCCTAACAGTTAGACCACATCCTTTGTACTGTGTAGTCCAATAAATCTATCACTACGAGCGCTAGTGTTGACCCATACATGGTGAAATCAAAATCGAAATATCTACTTCCGTTTTGATTGTCAAGTCATGAACCCCAACAGTTAGACCACATCCTTTGTACTGTGTAGTTCAATAAATCTATCACTACGAGCGATAGTGTTGACCCATACATGGTGAAATCAAAATCGAAATATCTACTTCCGTTTTGATTGTCAAGTCATGAACCCCAACAGTTAGACCACATCCTTTGTACTGTGTAGTCCAATAAATCTATCACTACGAGCGCTAGTGTTGACCCATACATGGTGAAATCAAAATAGAAATATCTACTTCCGTTTTGATTGTCAAGTCATGAACCCCAACAGTTAGACCACATCCTTTGTACTGTGTAGTTCAATAAATCAATCACTACGAGCGCTAGTGTTGACCCATACATGGTGAAATCAAAATCGAAATATCTACTTCCGTTTTGATTGTCAAGTCATGAACCCCAACAGTTAGACCACATCCTTTGTACTATGTAGTCCAATAAATCTATCACTACGAGCGCTAGTGTTGACCCATACATGGTGAAATCAAAATCGAAATATCTACTTCCGTTTTGATTGTCAAGTCATGAACCCGAACAGTTAGACCACATCCTTTGTACTGTGTAGTTCAATAAATCTATCACTACGAGCGCTAGTGTTGACCCATACATGGTGAAATCAAAATCGAAATAGCTACGTCCGTTTTGATTGTCAAGTCATGAACCCCAACAGTTAGACCACATCCTTTGTACTATGTAGTCCAATAAATCTATCACTACGAGCGCTAGTGTTGACCCATACATGGTGAAATCAAAATCGAAATATCTACTTCCGTTTTGATTGTCAAGTCATGAACCCCAACAGTTAGACCACATCCTTTGTACTGTGTAGTTCAATAAATCTATCACTACGAGCGCTAGTGTTGACCCATACATGGTGAAATCAAAATCGAAATATCTACTTCCGTTTTGATTGTCAAGTCATGAACCCCAACAGTTAGACCACATCCTTTGTACTATGTAGTTCAATAAATCTATCACTACGAGCGCTAGTGTTGACCCATACATGGTGAAATCAAAATCGAAATATCTACTTCCGTTTTGATTGTCAAGTCATGAACCCCAACAGTTAGACCACATCCTTTGTACTGTGTAGTCCAATAAATCTATCACTACGAGCGCTAGTGTTGACCCATACATGGTGAAATCAAAATCGGAATATCTACTTCGGCGCTGACAAGTCATGCAGACCAAGAGTTAGACCACATCCTTCGTCGTATGTAGTTCACTAAATTGATGTAAAGTTCATTTCTTTACTTTTTGTTATCCTAAATTTGTAATTCCCAATATGTTTTAGGATTAAGTTCCCAGCCTCAAGAACTACAACTGGGATATTTTTCGTCGTATTCCTTTCTATAACAAAATATTGTTTAAATTCTCATGGGTTTGCCTTTAATGGCTGCCTTGTAATCAAGGAAGCAATAAATAATTACTCTTCAATTAACTGAAAGTCAGATTCTATTTCTGGGCAAGTTCTCGGAAGGTCATCGTTCCGTCCAGGAAACCTATTTAATGTATCTTACGATACATCATTATGTAAGTGTACTTCATATGTATCAGCTCACGTAAGTGAAAGGCAACAAGTTAAACACCGTTTACCTAATCTTAGAAGAGTAATTGGAGATGATTCTCTGGACTGTTGCAACTTTAAAGGCCTGCTTACAATTTTGGCGCCTCTTGCTAAAATTAGGGATGCATTGAATTTCTTTGCAGCTATTGCTTCAGTACATAGAGTATAGCCTACTTACCAAAACGTAATTCGTGTGAAGAACAAAATAAGAGGAGAATTGTAGTGTGTTGTATGTCAGGGTTCAGAGTTAAAAGTGAACCAAGTCCATTACATTCAGTTCAGATAAAACGGACGTCAAAGTTGTTGTTGTTGTTTTTTGTTTGTTGTTGTTGTTGTTTGAGTCTTATGTCTTTTGACTGGTTTGATGCAGCCCCCCATGTCTCCCTGTCCTGAGCTAATCGATTCATCTCTACATAGCTACCACACCCTACATCCGAGGCAATCTGTTTAATATATTCTAACCTTGGTCTACCCCTACAGTTCTTGTCCTCGACCCATCCTTCCATAACTAAGCTTGCCATTCTTTGGTGTCATAATATGTGTCCTACCAACCTATCTCTTCTCTTCATTAGCTGTCGTCGGAAACATCTCTCCACTCCTCCTCGTTAAACGGGTTTAACCATTGACTTCAAATTGTTTTTACTGCTTTAATTATGTTAAAATTTAATTCAACCTAATTAATTCGTTGATGTTTGGTAAATACTGGTGTACTTAAGATGTTATATACATATCCACTGAACTTAAATTAAGCCAAAGTGAGCCTAAACTGATGATGGTCACTTGACGAACGAAACTAGTTACGGTACCTAATTTAGCCCCTCCCCCCCCCCCCATTTCTGAGGGAAATGTTTTATTAAGTGTATAAATAATTCATGATTTAATTTCAGGCATTAGGAAATTAATTGTAACTTCCCACCCAATCTCATTGGGTACATTGGTGTTGAAAAATCCACAGCCTGCTTCCAGTCTCCGACCGGGTCAAGAATGGAATGAATGAAGCCCCCATCTAGCGGCGAGGATATGGAAGTGTGCCGGCTGCCGAAGCCTGTCGCACTCCTCTGGGGCAATGATTAAATGAATGACAGATGAGATGAAATGATAGTGGAGAGTGTTGCTGGAATGAAATTGTGACAGGGAAAACCGGAGTACCCGGAGAGAAACCTGTCTGCCTCCGTTTTGTCCAGCACAGATCTCACATGGAGTGACTGGTGTTGACCGACTAAAAGCTTCAACTATTAGATTACGTTGGCAACACTGAAAAATGGCTTCTAATATTTCGATAGTGTACTGTATATTCTTGGTCTTGGTTCTCCTCTCAACGATTTTGTATAAATGGAATAACCGACAGGGTCACCCTATGTACGCCTCGATAAGCACAGCAAGCTAAGCCGGCTGTGACTGGCGTGCGTACGCGTTTCATCCAGTAGTTGGCGCGCTCCGCTGACTCATATCGTTAGTTCACACGTGTTTTGTCATCCATATGGACGTGTATCTGCAAAGCTTAGACGTTAGTGTTGCACGTTTAGTGAGTATTGTGATTACTGTGATTGTTGGTCCAGCCTAGACACCAATTCACATTGCGCGAATGTGTGTAAAAGCTATCCATAATTCGTATAAGAAAAGCAGACACTCTTGTTCTGAAACGAGACGAAAATTTCGAATCAAGTTTCCAGGCAGACCTGTGCCTAATGCCAGTACAATTAGGAGCCTCGCTAAACGATTCAAGGAAACGGGCTCCGTAAATAATAAAAGAGTTCACATACATTCTTTCATCAGAAGATGTCAGGTGTGTGTTACAAGAGAGGGAGGACATTTTCAACATTGCCGATGAGCACTGTAAGTATACATTATTGAACTTGTTTAGTAAGTGTGAAAGTGCGCGCCAACCACCAGCTGAACCGGGTACGCGCGCCCGCGATCTGCGCCAGTCACAGCTGGCTTAGCTTGCCGTGTTTATCGAGGCGCACATAGATAATGACTCTGTACTTTGCTTTGGATGGCAACCCTAACTATTCAGAAAGTTATGATAAATAATCTTAGCACGCTCGACTACGGAGGCTGGTAAAGTAGAGTGATATCATTGGTCAGCATATATTAGACCACATTCACTTCCGAGACTTGAAGGTCGTCCTGTAACGTGCTCCTTTATTGATCAGACACACTTCGCCTTTGGTCACCGCAGCCCTTGCGTGTCGGGCGTATGTTAATTAACACGTATAGGATGTTCACATCATATACAGTAGACTGCTCAGAGCGTGCAATCTGTGGTTTAAAGTTATTATATTCGACGATGTCGAAAATTAATGTAAATATTATATGTCAGAAAACTGTATCATTATGATAGTCATTAAAGTACTAGTTTTCATAATGATACAGTTTCTCCAACCAATCAGAGCTCAATATTTTCATTCATTGACCAATTATGTAAGGATAGCTTCGCACATGCACTCAAAATGCAACATGTCGGACATAAATTACATTATTTTAAAGTTGATAATGTAAACGATATCGGATCAACCATTGTAGTTACAATTTTCTTCTTTTGCTTTAGCGTTTGTCCCGCGCCGTGGCAGGGTCCGCTATGTGAATCCGCTGTCTCCACTTTGCTCGGTCATGGGCCATGTCCGGATGTAGGTTGACGCCTTTCAAATCCCTGTGCAGTTTATCGGCCCAACATTGTCTCGGTCGCCCCTTTGGTCTTTTCCCGGCGACCTCCAGTGTGTAGCCCTGTTTTGCAATGGTGTCCGCTCGTGACCGTAGCACATGCCCAAACCATCGCAGACGACCCTCACGTATTTTGTTACTGATTTCTGCGATACCAAATTGTTCCCTTATTCTTTGATTGGGGATGTGACCCAACCTAGTAATGCCTGCTGTCCATCTAAGTATATTGGTCTCCATGACACTCAGCCGACGTTCTGCTTCCTTCGTGGTTGGCCAACATTCGGTACTAAAAAGCGCCACGGGACGAATGACAGTGCGGTAAATCTTCGATTTTAGGTGGTCTTTCATCTGGCGATCGCACATGACACCTGTCGTTGTTCGCCACTTCATCCACGCAGCATTAATTCTTATGTTGATCTCATCGGTGAGACGACCTTCAGCAGTTATCGTAGAGCCACGATACTTAAATTTTGTCGTTCGAGGCAGATCATCGCCGTCGACTTGGATTGTTCCCATTTCTCCAGCATCCGTTGTCATATATTCTGTTTTAGCTTTGTTAAGCCGCAGGCTCGAATCTTTACGCTAACAAGAAAATACTATGACATATGCAAGACATTTTTGAATCTACGTCCAGAAGATGGCAACACAGCATCCTTCTACAAAAATTACCAACATGGAAAGTGCACCGTCCCATATGTTCGCGTAAATAAACTGGCGAATATGAGAAAAGGAATAGCACTGTACTTTAATATCCCCAACACCAATTTCTACTCAGGGTATTGCTTTCGTATGACTTCAGTGACAGTTTGAGTGAATACTGGTGGTAATCGGCAGTCTGTAAATATATGGCATTGCCAAGCAGACAGAGCGCATGCGTGGGTCAGAGAACTTGTAAGGCACAGACAGCAAACCCAGCGCTTGCACTCCGATCACCAAATTCAAATGGTTGAATTTCGACAGATATTTATGAATATTTCTGTTCGAACATAAAATAAAATAAAGTTATAATTATCGTCGAACATAAACAGTCGTATGCAACTCGCCTACTGTATAATGGTAATTAAGACACTTGCATGGAAATTATAAAACTCGCTTCGCTTGTTTTATAAACATACTCGTGTCTTAATTATTGCCATTATAGGCTCGTTGCATAATGTACTATTAGATGGTAGGTTCTTTGGGTCCTCGGTCTTTTGACTGGTTTGATGCAGCACTCCATGCCCCTGTCCTGAGCTAATCGTTTCATCTCTACAAACCTACCACATCCTACATCCGAGGCAATCTGTTTAACATATTCTAACCTTGGTCTACCCCTACAGTTCTTGCCCTCGACCCTTCCTTCCTTAACTAAGCTAGCTATTCCTGGGGTTCTTAGTATGTGTCCTACCAACCTATCTCTTGTCTTCATTAGCAGTCGCCAGGAACATCTCTCCTCTCCCACTCGTCTTAATACCTCTTCGTTTGTAACCCTATATCTACCCATCTGATCTTCATCATTCTCCTGTAACACCACATTTCAAACGCTTCAATTCTCCTCTTTTCTGCTGCATCAATAGTCCAAGTTTCACTTCCATAGAGCGCCACGCTCCAGACAAAAAATTTCAAAAATGACTTCCTAATACCTAAATCTATATTCGATGTCAACAGATTCCTTTTTTGTAGAAATGCTTTCCTTGCCTGAACCAACCTACTTTTTATATCCTGTTTAATTCGTCCATCAGTGGTTATTATTTCTCCTAAGTAACAAAAGTCTCCTACTTCCTTCAGCCTTTCACCTGCCAATTTGATGTCCATAGAGGTTTCTGATTTATTTCGGCTGCATTCCAATATTTTTGTTTTATATTTATTAATTTTCATCTAGGTGAGGAAACAAATGTAACGGATTTCTATTTTAGCCTATTTTCAATTTTGAAAAAATAGGCTTATGAGATCACCTTTTGTCCGTGTGTGCGCGTGTGTGTGTGTGAGGTGTGTGAGGTGTGTGTGTGTGTGTCTAATAACTTCTAAACGGCTGGAGCGATTACAATGAAACTGGGTAAAATCATAGCCCTATTCTGGCCGACCCCGACCGTGCCCATCGAATTTTATTGTGTCTCACCAATCCAACATGGCGGCTGTGCGAAATATTTTACCAGTATTCAGTATCTCCGAAACTATTACCGATATCGCTCTGAAATTCTGTACGGTGATAAAGGGCACTACTAGAAGTTCACCTATGAGACTTTCAAAAACCTGGTGAATGCAAAATCAACATGGCGGCCAAGCGAAGTTGCGACTTTTAAATAGACTTTTCTCGCGATTTAACTATCCAAACGTAATGAAACTTCGTACAGCAAATGTTTATACACACTGTATTGCACTGAAGTATAACTTAGTTCAATTGTTTACATAACCTCGAAATGGCGGCTGTGCGAAATATTTCACTGATATTCTATATCTCCGAAACTATTACCGGTATCGCCATGAAATTGTGTACGGTGATAAAGGGCATTACTAGAAGTTCACCTATGGGACTTTCAAAAACCTGGTGACTACAAAACCAACATGGTGGCTAAGCGAAGTTGAGAATTTTAAATAGACTTTTCTCGCGATTTAACTATCCCAACGTAATGAAACTTGGTACAGCAAATGTTTATACACACTGTATTGCACTGGAGTCTAACTTAGTTCAATTGTTTACATAACCTCAAAATGGCGGCTGTGCGAAATATTTCACTGACATTCTATATCTGCGAAACTATTACAGATATCACCCTGACATTTTGTACGGTGATAAAGGGTACTGATACAAGTTTATCTATTTAACGTTTATAAATCTGTAAAGTACAAAACGAACATGGCGGCCAAGCGATGTTGAAACATTTTAATAGACTTTTCTCGTGATTTAACTCTCTGAGCGCAGTGAAATGTGGTACAGTAAATGATTTTACATATTGTAATGCATTGGCATCTAATTTAGTACAATTGTTTACATAACCTCAAGATGGCGGCAGTGCGAATTTTTAAAATTATTTTTTATTGCTTGTGTCGTAATCATGCGATCGAAGTAAAAGTTTGAATAATGAACCTAGGCAATAATTGTCCTTGAAAGGTACTCTATGGCCTATACATATAACAATCTAAAATGGCGAGCATCCGAAATATTTAGACGGTTCTCAATATCTATGAATCTTTTACAGCAATCAAACTGTTTTTTTAATGTTCATAGAGGCTATGAACATATGTTCACCTATAGGACTTTCAGTAACCTGGTGAGCACAAATCCAACATGGCGGTGACGCGAAGTATAAATATTTTGAATGGACGTTTCTCGCGAATTAACTATCCGAGTGCAGTGAAACGTTGCACGTTAAATGCTTATACAGATGTTAATCCCCTGGCTTATATTTTATTTCAATTGTTTGCATAATCACAAGATGGCAGCTGTGCGAAATTTTAAAATCTCGTTTTTACCATCTTGTGTTCTAATCATGCGATTGAAGTTTGAATACCACACGTAAACAATAATCTTCATGTAATAGTAAATAAATAAATAAAACACCAACCTGGTGACCATCTGAAATATTTAGACGGTTCTCAATATCTACGAATCTATCACAACAATCAAACTGAAATTTTGTATGTTGGTAGAGGCAATTAACATGAGTAGGATATATTTAAATAGGCTGTATAGTTCTTCACGGAACTACTTGTTGAAAATAAATCTTCTAAGGCCATTCATTGAACATATTAAAACAGTATCTTGGCTCCTTCTTCCCTGTACTTCATATATTTCCAAATATATCTCAGCACATTTGCTCCAGCGGGAGAGTCCTGAACTAATATGCTCTCTCGCGTAACCACCGGGTACAGCAACAGCCTTGGCCTCCAGACTCGAACTCACATCCGGAAGCGTGATCACACGAGTTGTAATTTTGTGGAGCCAAAAGAGAAGACTGCACTCTGTGTGGGCGACGGTCCGCACATGACCACAGTGCTTCTTGGTGGCCTCGGTCCTCATCATGGCACGGTGGGACAGAATAGGATTCTCGTAGGAAAGAATGTAAAGACTCATTATAATGGAATATTGGCTTTCACGGCCAGTGAATTAAAACTCAGCAATTTTTCTAGTTTTGTGCCATGATCTGTGTGGGGTTTCGCCTAGAACACCAAGCTGGCTCATCAACGGGCTCTTGGTGTTACCACCCGAACCCCCACAGGAGTAGCGAAATGCGCACTACCTCCATTTTAAGAAGCGCACCTCCGCCTCTTTACTGCGAGAACTGAAAGCTCAAGCAGCCACAGCCTCCTTATAACGGCTTCCAAAAAGTTGGTATATTGTCTGGGTGGGAGCACTTACAGCCCGCCGATGAGCCAGCTTGGTGTCCTAGGTGAAACCTCACACAAGATACGGCACACACCTTGAAGATTGGCTGATTTTTAATTCACTGGCAGTGAAAGCCAATTTACCATCTTTTTGGAAGCCTTCATAGGGAGGTTAAGGCTGCTTGTGCTTTTAGTTCTCGCAGTCAAGTGGTGCAGTTGCACCTAATATAAAGGGAGGTGGCGCGCTGTTCGTCACTCCTGCGGGGGTCCGGGCGGGGACAAAAGAGCCCGCCGATGAGCCAGCTTGGTGTCCTAGGTGAAACCCCACACAAGACACGGCACAAACCTAGAAGATTGGCTGGGTTTTAATTCACCGGCCGTGAAAGCCTATATACCATCTTTTTTGAAGCCTTTATAGGGAGATTAAGGCTGCTTGAGCTTTTAGTTCTCGTAGTAAAGTAGTGCAGTTGCACTCTATATAAAGGGAGGTAGCGAGCAGTTAGTTACTCCTGTGGGGGTCCGGGCGGGGACACCAATAGCACGCCGATGGGCCAGCTTGGTGTCCTAGGCGAAACCCCACAGAAGACACGGTGAAAAACTAGAATTGCTGTGTTTTAATTCTACGGCCGTGAAAGCCAATGTACCATCTTTTTGGATGCCTTCATAGGGAGGTTAAGGTTGCTTGAGCTTTTAGTTCTCGCAGTAAAGAGGCGGAGGTGCGCTTCTTAAAATGGAGGTAGTGCGCATTTCGTTACTCTTGTGGGGGTCCGGGCGGGGACACCAAGAGCCCGCCGATGAGTCAGCTTGGTGTCCTAGGTGAAACCCCACACAAACCTAGAAGAATTGCTGAGTTTTAATTCACCGGCCGTGAAAGCCAATATACCATCTTTTTGGAAGCCTTCATAGAGAGGTTAAGGCTGCTTGAGCTTTTAGTTCTCGCAGTAAAGTAGTGCAGTTGCACTCTATATAAAGGTAGGTAGCGCGCAGTTCGTTACTCCTGTAGGGGTCCGGGCGGGGACACCAAGAGCCCGCCGATGAGCCAGCTTGGTGTCCTAGGCGAAACCCCACACAAGACACGGGACAAACTATAGGATGACAAGTTTCGCTCTTGGTTTTATCAAGGAAAAGGAGATCCCAAAGACCCCAATAAATACAGAGTCATTGCGTTGAAGAATATCCCTTTCAAAATATTTACAAAAATAATGACTGAGAGAATTTAAAAAAAAAACGGGTTTAGAAAAGGAGGATCGACTAAACTGCAATAGAACTGCTGTTAAGTGACATCTGAGAAGCCATTACCAGAAAGGAAAAGTTTTTCGACATTTTCATAAATTTTACTAAGGCTTTTGATTAGGTAAACAGGAATTTGGTGATAAAGAAACTAGAAGAGAATCTAGGCAAGAACAATATATGGATGACAAGTATAAGCTCTATACTAAAATGGAGCAAATAAGAGTCTCGGACAATCTTTCAGTCTCAGAGCCGATACTCCAAACAAACGGAGTACTGCAGGGAGATCCACTAAGCCCTCTACTATTCATTCTAGCAGCAGAAGATCTAATGCGAATAACCCAATGAGATGATATAGTGGTTTGATCAACGGACATCATTGAACTTCAGGACACTATAAATGATATAGAGAAATGGTGCACCAAGCATGAGTTCGAGATCAACATATCTAAGACAAAAATGATGTTTTTTTTACCAGGAGGAAAGGCTCCAGCATTGGCGGAAATCAGCATCAACAAGTAGTTCCGTGAAGAACTATACAGCCTATTTTCATATATATCCTACTTATGTTAACGGCCACTATCAACATACAAAATTTCAGATTGATTGCTGTAATAGATTCGTAGATATTGAGAACCATCTAATATTTCGGATGGTCACCATGTTGGATTGTTATATACAACCTGTGACAATAAAGTTCAGTGAATAGTCCTGTACTATCAACATAGATGAACAATGCACGACAGTGACCCTACTGTCCTTCGAAATAGTCTCCTCCCGTAACTATGCAATGCTGAGATAGGCGATACATGTCCGGAAACTTTGGGATGGTGTTCAAAAGCCTCGTCACGTTGCGTTTGGTCTGACCGAAAAGTTCGGATTGTTGGCTTACCTGAAACAGCAGTTACTGTCCTTCGAAGTAATCCCCGTGGATGGTTATGCACTTCTGAGAATGTCTGTACAAGTCCTGGAAACTCTTTTGGGATAGCCTTCAGTCGGGTCATCACATTACGTTGGATGTCCGAAATGTCCGAAAACATCTGGCCCTTCAGGGCTTTTCGGTGACCCTGGACCTGGACCCCGCCACTCCATACTTTGACGCTTAACTTCGGGGTCGTACCTCAGACACCAGATCTCGTCACCCGTGACGATGGTTTTGAGAGCCATTCCATTCCACAGAACATTCACCCTTCTCACTGCAACCCACCGAAAAGGTGTGCATGTTAGGTTGCATAAATTCATCCCTCTCACTGCCACACCCCGAACAGGTGTGCATGGTAGGTTGCATAAATTCATCCTTCTAAACTCGCACAGTGTCAAACAGGTCTTACACGTTGCGTTGTGTGTCGCCAATGTTGCCAGGTCGACTGTTCTGACTTTATTCACCGAGCGCAAAGTGACGACGCTTTTGAACACCATCCAAAAAGATGCTTTCTTGCAAAGTTTCCAGGACATGTATCGCCAATCTCAGCATTCCAATGTTACGGGAGGGGACTACTTCGAAGGAAAGTAGGGTCACTGTCGTGTATTGCAACTATTGCATGAAGATTATTGTGTAGGTGTAGTATTCAAACTTCAATCGCATGATTAGTACACAAGAAGTAAGAACGAGATTTTAAAATTTCGCACAGTTGCCATCTTCTGGTTATGAAAACAATGGAAATAAATTATATACCAGTGGATTAACATTTGTATAGCCTAAGTATGTACCTTACCGAGTTTCACTGCACTCGGATGGTTAAATCGCGAGAAAGGTCAATTTTAATATTTATTCTTCGCGACGCCACCATGTTGGATTAGTGCTCACCAGGTTATTGAAAGTCCTGTAGATGAACTTATGCTCATAGCCTCTATGAACATAAGAATTTCGGTCTGATTGCTTAAAAAGATTCGTAGATATTGAGAACTGTCTAAATATTTCGGATGGTCACCATATTGGACTGTTTTATGTAAAGGCCATAGAGTTATGTACCGTTAAAGGAAGATTATTGCGTAGGTTCATTTTTCAAACATTCACTTCCATCGCATGATTACGACAAAGGAAATAAAATCTTAATTTTTAAATTTCGCACAGCCGCCATCTTGAGGTTATGTAAACAATTAAACTAAATTAGATGCCAGTGCATTACAATGTGTATAAACATTTAATGTGCCATATTTCACTCCGCTCAGATGGTTAAATCGTGAGAAAAGTCTATTAAAATGCTTCAACTTCGCTTGGCCGACATGTTCGTTTTGTACTTTACATGTTTTTGAAACTTACAAATATAAACTTGTAGTGATGCCTTGTATCACCGTAAAAAATTCCAGGGTGATATCAGAAATAGTTTTGGAGATATATAATGCCGGAAAATATTTCGCACAGCCGCCATCTTGAGTTTATGTAAACAATTGAACTAAATTAGATGTCAGTGCATTACATTTTGCTGTACCACGTTTCATTGCGTTTGAATGGTTAAATCGCGAGAAATGTCTATTTGAAAGTCTCAACTTCGCCTGGCCACCATGTTGGTTTTGTAGTTACCAGGTTTTTGAAAGTCTCATAGGTGAACTTATAGTAGCGACATTTATCTACGTACAAAATTCCATGGTGATATCCGTCATAGTTTCGGAGATATTGAATGCTGGTGAAATACTTCGCACAGCCACTATGTTGGATTGGTGGGACGTAGTACAATTTGAAGGCCACGGTCGGAGTCGGCCAAAATGTTGCTATGACCTTACCGAGTTTCATTGAAATCGCCCTAGCCGTTTAAAAGTTATTAGGAGGGGACACACACACACACAGACACAGAGACAGACACACACACACACGCACACACACACACACACACACACACACGGACAAAAGGTGATGCCATAAGCCTTTTCTTTTCATAAAATGAAAATAGGCTAAATAGACGACAGCAAACATCGTAAAATATCTAGGCATCACGCTGCATAAGAGCACTAAATGTTTCACGAAGCATAGGCCTGTATCTGAGAAAGCTATGCAAGCAGCAAGGGCGATGCATGAGATCGGCTACATTAAATACCTCAACTTAGAAACAGCAATGATGCTCTTCAGAGTTAAAATAATGCCCATACTCAAAACTCAATTTCGATTTTTTTTGATTTGGTATCTTTTGGAAATAAGCTTCTCGTATGGGCTCAGTCTTGAGTGCACCCCGTTGTAGCCTGACGTGGCCATCACACTAAAACTGATTATCCATTATCAGGTGAATTCTGCGCACATACAAGTGTACAGAGCTGAGGAGTACGATGCCCCAAGCTTCTAAGTAGAACAATAATAAAAGAACTCATTACATACACTCTGCTTCAGTTTATCCCAAGTAGAAACTTTTATACTTAAATGATATATGTCTATCTAGTATATTTTTACAAAGTTTCTCTACGCTTTTTCGAGATTCGAGGTTGATAGTGGGGGGAAATAATTCCATCAGAAATTTTGGTTTTAAAATCAACTTTTATTCATTCTTTGTCTTTATTTAATTTGTGCATCAGGGTATAACCGAAAGCTTCTTCTCTCTGGAATTTCTGTGTTGTTGTGACGCTGATATCATGTTTGACAAATGTAATTGAATATATGGCTATTTAACCGAATGTTATCTCGTAGCCTGTACCCTGGCATGTGAATGTACTTCTTTGATCATCATAAGCATAGCTGTATGCATCGGGACATTGGGCCTTGAAGAACTGGGAATAGTCTTTTGGCCAGTCCTCAGATTGGCACTGATCGGGTGTTCCAAAATCCTTTCGGCAGCAATATTGGTCCGTGTTGAAAGCCTGACATGCGCTTTTGCAACCCACAGTTCTTCCACCAACAATCATTCGGAGTTCGTTGGGGCACTCATCGTTGATGTTGGCTTGGCAAGTAGCTTCAGTGCAATCCTTTCCGCTCCCAGAACTGTCCGTAGGAACCATCTGCAAATAGAAGCGGGAAGACATTATCTATACGTGATACCATAGACGCTAGCAAATACATGGCAACTTCAAATTTTGATTCATATACAGGTGTTTCAAGTATGTTATGGGGAAACATACGTCTAATTCTGAAATTTTAAACTTCGCTGGCAGTTTGCCGCGGAGTTACGAGATTTTCAAACATTATTTCACATGGGATCTAGAACGAAACTCGAGTAACTTCGTGCAGCGTACGGAGTGTTAAATTCTGCTGCCATAAGTTCGTAACACCAAAGAAAAAATGTAACTACTATGAGACGAGACAATTGAAATAACAATTGATGATCTTTTCTTTTTAAATCGTTTCGGTCGTCTATGGACCACGTTATTTCAACTGCCTTTTCCCTCGTTATTTCACATTGGCCCAGTATTCGCGCATTCTTCTTCGGTGAGCTTCCCTTCGTTCTTCGGTCCACTTCTTGCCGGTTTTCAATATAGGTTTTGGCTGAAAACTCTGTATCTCCCCAAGTTTCTTCTTCAAAGAGTCACGTTCCAAGATGTCCTCATGTGATATCCCCAGTTCTTCTAGGTCTTTTTCCACCTCTGTAAACCAGATCTCTTTGGTTTCCTTTCCCACAAAGTAGGCACAGATTCGATTGGACAATCTTCCGGAGTTCATTCGTGTTAAATGGCCATAAAAGGAGAGTCTCTTTTGCGAATGGTGTCCGTTATTTTCTCCACATGTAGATAAAGTTCATCGTTGTGTCGTCTTCTATACTCTCCTCGTTCCTTGACCGGGCCCAAGATCTTTCTCAGAATCTTCCTCTCTTTGGCTTCGAGTTGTTCTGCCAGGCCTTTCTTATTCATCGCCAGGCATTCTGATGCATATAACGCCTCCGGGCGAATAACGGTAACGAAGTGCCTCAGTTTGGCCTTGAAGGACATTGATCGTGATTTGTAAATGTCTTTGGTTAAATGGTAAGCCATTTCCATTTTGTTAATTCGTGCCACGAAGGCTTCCTTTTCAAGAATGTTGGGCTGAATCCATTCACCCAGGTATTTGAATTTCTCTACCTGTGTTATTTGTCCTCCATTCACCGTAAGTTCTCTGGGTTCCGACTTGATGTTCGTTATAAACTGCGTTTTCTCAAACGAAATCTGAAGGCCTGCCTTTGCTGCTTGCACCTGTAATTGATTGTTTTGTTGTGTGGCTGTGTCAAGAGAATTGATGATCATTATTAATAAAAAATAACTATAAACTCCAGGTGAACATCTTAAAATATAATAAGCCAAAAACGTAAATAAATAATACTAATACATAAAATCTCATCAGGTTATGAGCCCAGACAGCTCAAGATAGCTGGATAATAATATATACAAAGAAGAAAAGTCCTGAATCGTACAAGTTAGACATGGCAGGATCCGATGATATTTCGAGCATTCCAAAGCTCAAGAATATAGAAACATTTCCTTTGTGGGAACTGGAAATACGAACTCTGTTCGAAGCGAAGGAATTGTACGGAGTGGTTAATGGAAAAGATGTGCTGGTCTCAGACGGGAAAGAAGATGATAAAAAGAAATGGCGTGTCAATGGTGCCAATGCAAGACACTACATCCTTCGAAACGTTGACCACAATGTCAAAATCCACCTTTTGTCTTGTGAAACTACCAGAAGTATGTAAAATACTTTAATAAGAATATACAAAAGAGACACCACACAACAGAAAAGCAAGCTTCTTGCAGAATTTTATAACTTCACGTTTGATAAAACCAAAAACATCATGACCAATGTAAGCACTGTACAAAACATAACCTTCCAGCTTAACCAGCTGAAAGAAGACATCAATGAAAGCAAATTAATCACAAGGATCATGACAGCCCTGCCTGATAACTACAAACATTTTAGTTCGGCTTGGGACTCAACACCCGAGACAAGTCAGACCATAGAAAATCTAATATCAAGACTGTGCAGCGAGGAAGAAAAGTATAAACTGAGCATCAAAGAAGAAACAGCTGTAGCTTTTCAATCCCTTAAGAAGAAAAAGTGCAACAACTGTGGAGACATGGGACATTTTGAAAAACAATGTCGAAAATCTGGAAAGAAAACCGACAGTAATGCTGCTGTTTTTCACCGTGTAAGTTTCGTAAGAAAACTAATCATACGTGGGAAAGGTGTTTCTTCAATAAATATCATGAAGGTAATACAGAAGAAAAACAAGCTGTAAATCAAGATAATGCAAAGAAGAAAATCAAGCGAGCATATTTGACAAACCTAGAAGCATATGTATCAACCCACCAGCATGCTGATACAAAGTGCTTCACTGTAGACAGTGCCTGCAATGGACACATGTCTAATAAAATAGAAGACATGAAAAATGTGCAAAAGACTGGTAAGATTAAAATAAATGTAGCTAATGATGGTGAGTGCATGTACACCAAATTGGAAGGAAGTGTGGAGTCAGAAGACATTATTTTACACAATTTCAGTTATGTGCCGGAACTGTCAAGAAGTCTAATGTCTGTAAGTACTGTGACTGCAAAAGGGGCACTGGTGTTGTTCCCTGAGTTTGAAGTGTGGGTTATTCAAGATGGAGAAGTAGTAATGAAGGGATTTAAATATGAAGATGATATGTATGTTGTTGATCTAGGAAATCAAAACAATGAAGAACAGAATATAAATTAAGAATTGACAGAGTTAATGTCAAGACAGACAGATCAGCATATACAGTGGCACAGGAAACTGGGTCACATTAGTTATACTAGACTGAAGAAAGTATCCCAACTGTGTGATGTTTGTTGCCAAGCAAAACAGGTGAGAATCCCATTCAATAATACAAGAACGAAAGCAACCAGACCTTTACAAATCATCAATACAGATGTGTGTGGAAAAGTGGATCCACCAACAAATGATGGAATGAATTATATTCTGACATGCACTGATGATTTCACCCATTTTGTCAAGGTGTATCCAATGATTTACAAAAATGAAGCTGAAATGTATCTGAAAGGATTTATTCTAGAATCAGAAGCCTTTCATAATCTCAAGGCATCTAAGGTGAGATGTGACAACGGTGGTGAGTTTCGCAGTAATGAGTTCAAAACATGGTGTAAGAATAAGGGAATATGTCTTGACTATACTATTCCGTACACGCCCCAACTGAATGGGACTGCAGAGCGAATTAATCGCACACTCCATAATATGACACGAGCACTGTTGTTTGACTCACAACTAGATAATGAAATGTGGGGAGAGGCAGTATGCACAGCTGCTAATCTTATAAATCGAAGCCCCACTGCTACGAAAGATAAAACTCCAGCAGAACTCTGGTACGGTAAAAGAACAGATTTATCAAGACTGCAAATATTTGGATCAAAATTCTATACAAAACAGCTGGGATATCTAAAGGAAATACAACCAAGATCAAAACAAGGAATATTCATTGGTTATGCAGAAAATGGATATCGCATCTGGAATGAAGAAGAAAGAAAAGTGTATACATTAAGAGATGTAATTTTCATTGGAACACTACAAAAACGGATTCCACAAGAAACTAGAAACTATAGTCATGTAGAGAATATAGAAGAAGAAGATGAATCAGAAGAAAATGAAAACCAACAAGAATCAGAAGAAAATGAAAAGCAACACGAACCCGAAGAAAATGAAAACCAACAAGAACCAGAAGAAAATATAAACCAACAAGAACCAGAATAAAATATAAACCAACAAGAACCAGAAGAAAATATAAACCAACAAGAACCAGAATAAAATATAAACCAAGAATCAGAAGAAAATGAAAACCAATAAGAACCAGAAGAAAATATAAACCAAGAATCAGAAGAAAATGAAAACCAACAAGAACCAGAAGAAAATATAAACCAAGAATCAGAAGAAAATGAAAACCAACAAGAACCAGAAGAAAATATAAACCAAGAATCAGAAGAAAATGAAAACCAACAAGGACCAGAATAAAATGAAAACCAACAAGAACCAGAAGAAAATACAAACCAAGAATCAGAAGAAAATGAAAACCAACAAGAACCAGAAGAAAATATAAACCAAGAATCAGAAGAAAATGAAAACCAACAAGAACCAGAAGAAAATATAAACCAAGAATCAGAAGAAAATGAAAACCAACAAGAACCAGAAGAAAATATAAACCAAGAATCAGAAGAAAATGAAAACCAACAAGAACCAGAAGAAAATATAAACCAACAAGAACCAAAAGAAAATGTAAACCAAGAACCAGAAGAAAATGAAAACCAACAAGAACCAGAAGAACATGAAAACCAAGAACAAGAAGATGAGAATCCTGATTCAAACACACAAAACGGAAGACCAAGATGGGAAAAGAAAAGACCAGCAAGATTTAAAGACTACGTCATGGATGAAGAATTAGAAGCTCTGATAACTTACAGGGAGTGCATGCAGAGTCCTGACAAAAGCAAATGGAAAGAAGCCATCAATAATGCAAAGAGATCACTGGAACTCAACAAAACATGGGAAATAGTAGATGAAAGTCGTTCAAAAGGCAAATAAATTGTGACTGGAAAATGGGTTCTTAAAGTCAAAGAAAATGGATAATACAAAGCACGACTGGTCGCTCGTGGATGTCAACAAAAATCAGAAAATCTTGACTTTGAAGATATTTTTAGTACTGTGGTTCAATCAAATAATTTGAGACTGATGTCTGCAATAGCAGCTCAAGAGGATCTGAAATTGATGACATTTGATGTCAAGACAGCTTTCCTATATGGCAAGCTAGAAGAGGACATATTTATGAGAGTACCCGAAGGATACCATGAACCAGGAAAAATTTTTCTGTTGAAAAAGGCATTATATGGTCTTAAGCAAGCGCCTCTACAATGGAACAAACGCTTGTGTGACTTTCTGAAGAAAGAAAATTTAATTCAGCTAAAATCAGATCAGTGTGTTTTTAAGCTCAAAAATACTGAGAAGAAACTGTTCCTTACAATACATGTTGATGACGGAATATTGATCGGTGAAGATTTACAGCAAATGAATCAGCTGATACAAAAGCTCAAGAGCAAGTTCAAAATAACGGTACAAGAAAATCCAACCTTGTATCTGAGACTTGAAATTGAAAGAAATGAGGATGGAATATTCATTCATCAACAAAACTACAGCAATAAAGTGCTGAAGAAATATAACATGGAACAATGCAAGCCAGTTTCAACTCCAATACAGAAGAACTATCAAGAACAAGATATCACTACCAAGAATTATCCATATCAGCAAGCCATAGGTAGTTTACTATATCCGACAGTTAAAACCAGACTATACATGGCATATGCTGTGAATATCTATGACTTTAGTCATTTTTCCAAGTTTTCCTGTATTGATTTTGATAAGTTATGCAAATGTCCACTTTACAATACAAAATTATCTTTTTATATATCACTTGATGTCAATATACATTTTGAGACACGTTTCGGCTCTGTGAGCCTTCTTCAGTCAAAATCACTAAAAATCACTTATATGCTGTGAATTTTGAAAGTAGATTCATGAGCAATCCAAGAGCACAAGACGTCTCCAATATTAAAAGAACACTGAGATATCTTAAAGGGCACAATGGAGATGGAATTTTCTATTCCTCTGCGAAAGAAAATCTCAAGATTACTGCCTACTGTGAATCAGATTTTGCCGGTGATGAAGAGAACAGGAAGAGCATATCTGGCTACATTATCATGTGTGGAAATGGTCCAGTGAGCTGGAGCTCAAAGAAACAGTCCGTAGTTGCAAGATCCACATCTGAGGCAGAGTATATAGCAGCTGCACACTGCTGTCAGGAAATGAAGTATCTAAAAACCTTCAATCAAGAACTCCTTAACAAGCAAGTCGAGATGGCTCTCAAGTCATATGAACAACAGTGAGTTCTCAAGCGAAGTTTTACGATTCGAGGAGCGTTAGACTTTATAATATTTTTTTTTTTACAGCGTGGTGCGATTCTACGTAATCTGACAAGGGAAAATATATATCTCTGTAGGAACTACAATTAGTATAAACTAATGGTTGTTCCTGAAATTTGTGGCCTTGAGTTTTATGGGAAACTTCTGTGGTATTGCTTTGAAGACAAAATCAGATCTCAAGTTTAGGGGCCAAAAGTGGCAAAGTTTGAACACTAATACTTGTTGAGCTTGGAATATTTATTTCGGTGTTGTGATTGTGAATGGTACTTTTGTTCTAGTTAACGCATCTACAAGATTCCTGAAAAATAGGTCCATGTTGGCTATTCAAATGGTCGTATAAAATTCCTATTATCTTCGGAATTTCATATGTAGAAGTACTGTCTTCCCTTATTACACCTCAAACTGGGTACCATATTTTTGAACCATTCTATACAGCGTCTGGAATATTAACTCAATCAGGGAATGTTAACATATCCACGCATAGATTTATTTATTTAGCGTATGGCTACATCACAAAATGTACAGTTAAATAATATTACAATCATAAAGATAATTATAACAGACTACAAACTAATATCAAGTCCATGATTATAGTCCAGTGATCCCTCCGTCATCACCAGGAACTCTGATTGGTCGCCAGCGAAAGCTCTCAAGGGACATTCGCGCACAACATGGAAGACCGCCTGCTTTTCAGCACCACAGTCACAGCTTGGAGACTCTCTTTTCTTCCACTTGTACAGAAGGTCTGCACATCTTCCAGTGTTGGTTCTTATTCTATTAAGTACTGACCAGTCCTTGCGTGGTAATTCAAAACCGAGTGGCTTCGTTGATATGCACGGCATCTTCAATTGTTCTGCTGTTGCGTTAGTCTGCCATGTTTGCCTCCAGCAGTCATCAGTATTAAAGTTGTTGGCATCTAAAGTTCTCGCGGTTTCGAGGGGTGGATGACGAGAGCGAAGCCTTCCTCTTCCGAAGTTTGGTATGTCTTCATGCACAGCAAGGTGTGGATTTTTGTACAGCTTTTTGTACTCGCGTAATAGTGCATTTTATCGACGCAGAGATGGAGGTTGTATGTGGCTAAGTATGGGTAGCCAGAAAGTCGGCGTGGGTCTGATTGTGCCAGTTATAAGGCGCATTGTATAGTTAAGCTGAGTGTCGATAAGCTTAGTGTGTGTGCTGTTTAGCCAAGCTTGTGAGCAATATTCGGCAACTGGGTAAACCAGACCCAGAGCTGAGGTGCGCAGTGTTGATGCAGAAGATCCCGCAGATGTGCCACACAGTTTTTGAAGGATGATATTCCGAGTTTTAATTATGGCAGCTGTTTTTGTTAGGTGTTCCTTAAAACTGAGCGTTCTATCAAATGTTAACCCTAGATATTTCAGGTTCCTATTATGTCTCAACAATTTTCCTTCAAAATGAACAGTGAGCTCTTTGTTGTCCAGCCTGTTGCTTAGGTGGAACGTAGATACTTCTGTCTTCGTGGCACCTGGCTGTAACCTCCATTTCCGGAAATATTCTCCTATAGTTGATAAGTCATTGGTCAGTATGGTTTCAGTTGTTTCAAGTTCTTTATGCCTCGTAGCAAGGGCCCAGTCATCAGCATACCCAAACTTCCTTGACTTTGTTTCAGGCATAGATGTCCCTTGTTTATACTAGACTCTGCCACTGTGGAAACACATTCTTGCTTAGTTGTTGGGAGAGAGTACACTCATCCATGTTAGGTAAAATGCGAGAGTTAAGAGGTGTTTTGGAATTCCACTCAGCGATCCTAAAATAGTTTTCAATTCCTACACACTTTAACTCCAGACAAATACCGGAATGGTAACTAACTTGATTTCGGTCACCTTCCAAAACCTAGTTCTAATTACAGTACAGGATCTCACACTAGTGCAGACATCTACAATAACACAAGCCATGTCTGACTCAAGTGACTCACTTTCGCACACAATCATGCACGGAAGTGCATGCAGCTGATCATCACGATGTCCCAAATCCTAAAATACAATACAGTCGAACCTGCCCTAACAGACACCCTTATTCAGCGGACACCTGCCTATACGGATATTTTTCCTTGGAACCGATTCTATTTTACATAAGACAAGTGTTAAATTAGCCTCATTTCAGCGGACACCTTGAAATCCGGACAGCGGACATCGCCATGTGTCCCGTCCACTTGACTTAAGCGGACACTTCACACGCTGCAGGACATTTTTTACACCGAACCATGTCATCCTTTCTTTTAAAACCATTCTGCAGACATACGGAAATCCCTCTTGAATGTCTGTACTACACCTATTTCGAGTCAAAGGAGAGAGAAGGAGTGTGAAATGCAGGCTACATGGCAACGCTGTAGTAGCCGTAAAGTTAATTCTTCTATACATTCCTCTTTCCAAACCTTTTGTTTTTGGTGTTCTACCTACTGGTGTACATTGCGAGAATTCTAATTGTCCAGGATTGCTGCCAGTGACTGTTTACTCACGAGTTACTGTCATCGCGGCAGGAGATGGCTGTTGAACACGCTGCGACGGGGTGCGGGGGGTCTCGCAGTACGCATGCGCGGTCCACCTATTCCAGATCTAAATATATCGGCTCCCTGCATGCCAATCGTTGTCATCGCAGCACACAACACGCAGCCAGAGAGAGAGAAGGAATGTGCTGAGCGAGTGAAGCAAGTAATGACTAACTTAATGTTTTTGGAATGCGCGATACGCAGTGAGCGGGAACAGATCTGCAGTTCAAACCCAACTGCCAACTCCTGGCGCGGTATCAGTACCTGGGGATTTTCTTCCCTGCTTGCATAATTGTATTCATAACTCAGATTGTCACCAATAAGGTCGAGCTCAGGTAGTCAACTTGAGAAGGAAAAGACTTGCAGTACATGCGCTAATTAGTGAGACAGAAATACCGTAGCATTTCAGTCGTCGAGCAAACATGAGTAACAAGGGACGAACGTGTTTAGACCTCGAAACAAGAAGAAATGTGATTGTAGAAAGTGGCAAGGGACTTTCAGTGAGAAAGCTTGCCGAAAAATACAAATGCGGGAAAACTCAAACAAATAATCAAAATAAAGATGTGTATGTTTATGTTTAAGGTGGATGTACTTTGCCGTTAAAATGTTCGATTATTTTTACAAACTTGTTTCAGCGGACACCTCTCATAACGGTCATTTTCCCTCGGAACCGACGGTGTCTGCAGAAGGGAGGTTCGACTGTATAAACAAACTGCAATCTTAAGGACCTAGTATTGCCTTGTAGAAATATTTGATATCTCTTAGGTACTATCATTTATCATTTCAGGTAATTTTATGTAGATTCTGTTAAAATGTCGCATAATGTTATGATAGATATCGTTTAAAACGATATCTGGTAGCAAAAATAATTGCTGGAACTGGGGTTCGAACCTGATACCTCATGATTCGCAGAACAAGATGTTATCCACGCAACCATTGCAACCACAGGAATTCACAGTACAAGGCAGTTACTTATTTTGACGTGCCGGTAATAATTGGAAGTAATTTTTTATGATCCATTAATATTTTGCTTCTTTCGGTATGTTCTTGCGTGGAATTGAGTTTTAAATTAGTTATGAATACGCCTACAGTAACAGTGAAGGGAATGAGTATAATGGATAAAAAGGCTAGCACAGTTCCCGAATAAACATATAGATATATTATATTGATAACTGCATTACCGCAATGTGGGTTAATATGTGAATAGCCATTGTGCAGAAACATAACACCGGCATTGCCGACTTGTTACGATGTTTCATATTAAAGTATACCATCATTCAAATACTGATACGAAGACTTCCATGTGGTTTGTGTTTCAATCAGTTGACACCAGAGTTCACATGAGCGTTTACCGTTCAGAATAAAATTGTTGAGCAAAGTTACTCGGGAAGTGGATGCCCATCACTTTTATCCAGAGATTGAAAAACAGACTCTTAATAAATCATAATTGTTTTCAGCAAATATATTATAATGAATATTTTCATATGGTCGCCTCCGTAGCGTAGCGGTGAGCATGGTTAGCTGCCGCCCCGGAGGTCCTGGGTTCGATTTCCGGCTCTGCCACGAAATTTGAAAAGTGGTACGAGGAATGGAACGGGGTCTTCTCAGCCTCGGATGGTCCAAATGAGTAGAGGGGGTTCGATTCCCACCTCAGCCATCCTCGAAGTGGTTTTCCGTGGTTTCCACCTTCGTCTTCGGGCAAATGCCAGGATGGTACCTTCTTCAAGGCCACGGCCGCCTCCTTCCCTCTTCCTTGCCTATCCATCCTGACCATCCATTACCTTCCCTCGTGAGGCCCCTGTTCGCTTTGCAGGTGAGGCCACCTGGGCGAGGTGCCAATCACACCTCACCAATTGTATCCACTCCGATTAGATGTTCCCAGCTCTAGGACACTTCCCGTAGGGGCGGTAGTGGTGAGTTCCCTCGCTGAGTCCGTGGGTTCCACCAACCTGGAGGGTAAACGACTATGAAGAAGAAGAAGAAAAATATTTTCATTCCAAAGAACGACAACTTGAAGATGATTTATTGTATGAATATCTCTTATGGCGCCTCCAAAACTTGAAGTAACCCTGATACGATATACATTCCACATGGCTGACAGTACGTCCTGGTACTAATCTCCGCCACCGCGCGCTCATTGTTCCTCTTACCACTGCCAGCTAGATCGCATCCCTCCTGGTTGCAAAAGCAGCTGGCAGTGCCTCTTACGCACTTCCGTCCGATCCACTTCCGTCCCATTTTTCAAAATCACTCCCACAAAACTATCCAGCAACCGAGCGGAAAGATGTTACACATCAAGAAATGAATCCAGAAGTACACTCACCGCGACGGGCATGTTGAAACCGTCCACATTACTGATGTCGTAGTAGTCCAGTCCGTCATGAGCGTTAAGAGCCACCTCAGCTAGTGTGACTGGGGGAGCACCACCGGTTCCGTTACACTGGAGTTTGTTTCCACAGTCGCCAGTTTCACAGCGTCCATTCCCATTCTCATCAAAATTGCAGCCTGTGCGTGCCCAGAAACGACCAGCCCATGTACTGTCGACTTCCACACTCATCTGCAGGTATAAAAGTGAGTTGTCTATAAGGCATCCAACGTTTAGAATGAAGCATTGGTGTTATAGCGCGTTACGACAGGGTTGCCACTCCATGAGAGGAGGCAGTACAAAGCGCTTCGCTTACACTTTCCGCACATTCAGCGATTGTGCAGTGACGAAGACTTGAATTAAGTACTGTATAATAATACTAATAGTAGGCTAACATAACACACAACGAAATTAAATTAAATTAACTATAACGTATGCTGAATGTAACATAAAGAAAACAATCAAAATAAAAAAGTAGGCCTACAAGCACAAGGAAATGTGTGAAGTTTCGACTCCTGTTAAAGTTGAAGTACGTTATTAAAGAAAATACTCACTCATTGGCTTACCATTCATGATCTATACTTTCGTTAGGTTTAAGATTCTTAAAATAACTGAACACATTTTTTACGACCTGTTTTTCCCTCCTTCTGAGCACTTGACCACGCTTTCTTTTCACAAAACTATCCATTGTTGTACGTGAAATACGTAAAATACAAACGTTAAATCTAACAGAACTGCTGCACACACACTCAAGATAGAGACAGATGAACTACTGAAATAAAAGCTCGAAGGGCACAGTAATACAGCTGTGAGTAGCAAGCTGCACCCCGCTGTCCTTCGAAATTTCATTCTTATAATCCGCGGTCAATGAACAGCCCGGCCTGTGTAAACAATTAAACCTACACTCTGGGTAAGCAGGTAGAAGACTTCTTCCAACATTCCTCTACAGCTCACAAACTGACACGACTTGGTTACCTTTAAAAATAGAAAAGTTGGCAGCTTATGAACTTTTTCAATGCTGTTATGCGGTTATGAGAGAATATTCAGAAGTTTTACCTACATGAAATTAGTTTTATTGCCATTATAAAATATTTCAATAATCCATCAAGACGGCACATTTAGCTACACGTGTGCGAAAAATAGGCATCACAAAGTCAATGCAACATGATATAAGATCGATTTTACTAAAAAAGGGGGGGGGGACAGCTTATCGTTTAAAAACAAGAAGTTCTGTGAAGAACTATTCAGCCTACTTTTCATGCCAATGATTATTCTACAGAATATGAACCTATCTAGAATAATGAAGAAATTAAGTTGCTAATATCGAAATTTCCAATTAGTTCGAAATACTGTATACCTGGCATAATGTATCCTAATAGAGCACTACAGTTGGCAGCCCTGATGACTGAATATATTCTTAGTTCTGTCTCTTACGGTACTAAATACAAAATTTGGTTGAAGTCCACTGGATAGCATGGACGTTACATGCAGTTAAACATTGGATCTAACAGCGCGCGTAAAATCACGTTGGCAACAATGTCATGCATGTATTGGTCAGAAATAATCTGAAATAATATGATCTATTGTTGTGCCAATTTTGAATGAAATCCATTAGTTAGTATAGAAGTTACATGCATTTTAAAATTGGACCTATCAGCAGGCTTAGAATCATGTTGGCAGCACTGACGTATATTAGTTACTCCAAATTCGTCTAGAATGCCAGGTACTATACGTGTGCAAAGTTTAGAGCTATTGGCTTGCATACTTTCTGATATATTGATATTAGGGTAACAAAAATAGGGACAGCACATATTAACAGTTGGCAGCCCTGGTTGCTCCTTAGAATACGCATAGTCATATCTGTTATGGTACACATAGCACATACGAAATTTGGTTGAAATCCAAATGATAGTATGGAAGTTACATGTATTTAAAGTTGGACCTGTCAGCAGGCTTAGAATCATGTTGGTAGCACTGACGTATATAAGTTACTCCAAATTAATATAGAATGTCAGGTACTATACGTGTGCATAGTTTAAAGCTGTCGGCTTGCATACTTTCTGATATATTGGTATTCGGATAAAATAAATTAGGAGCATTTATTAACAGTTGGCAGCCCTGGTAGGTCTTAAGAATACGCTCAGTCATATCGGGTTATGTACACATACAACATACGAAATTTGGTTGAATTCCGCTTGATAGTGTAGAAGTTATATGCATTTAAAAATTGGACCTATCAGGAGGCTTATAATCATTTTGGCAACACTGCCATGTTTGGCCTCCTGGAAATTAAACTGAAATATTATGATCTGTACGTGTGCCAATTTTGAAATAGCTCCCATTCATACTTTCCAAGATATCCAACATGGAGCTCAAATTTCAATTGCGATTTTTTAGCAGTTGGTAGCACTGACATCATTTTCAAATATGGCCGTGAGATATTCAGGTATAGATCTTTACTCCTACCAAATTTTGTTTCGATTGCTGCAGCCGTTTAGGAGTTGATAGGGGGGGACACACACACAGCCAGACAGACAGACAGAAGGACAGACAGACAGACAGACAGACACACATTTGCCCGATCTCATAAGTCTACTTTTTCTCATTTTTGCAAAATGTGAAAAGTAGGCTAAAAATATGGATATCTAATTTTTCTAGCATTTCTATCAAGTTTACGTAGTTCTAATATAGGACAAAAAAGATCGGCAAAACCCAGTTCTACCCGAATATGCTGTTGTTTCGACAAAGTAAAATTTTCGACTGATATGGCAACAGTGGATTGCTAGAAAATGACAGCGTCATACCTGTCTCACGTGCAACAGAAAGAGAGAAGAATATCCCTATCTAACCAGTGCTTCATTCTAAACGTTGGATGTCTTATAGTTGCAAAACTCATTTAATCCACTTGTCAATAAGGATCATGTCGTAAAATTATGCTTATTTTATTTTACTTTGTTTTTTTTTGTTTAATTTTATTTTATTTTGTTTTTTGATTTTGTTTTGTTTTATTTTGGTTTTTTATTTTATTTCATTTTATTTTGCTTTTAATTTGATTTCATTTTTTATTTTTATTTTATATTGTTTTGTTTTATTTTTACTTTCCAGAAAATAAACACGAAGCAAAAAGCAAAACTCATAAACAAAAGCAGAGGCAGAAAACAAAAAAGAAGGAACATAAAGCAAAAAGCAAAATTCAAAAAAAAAAGAGCAGAAAACAAACACATAACCAAAACCAAGAAAGAAAAGCAAAAAGTTAAATTCATAAACAAAAGCAAAAGCAGAAAACAATAAACAAGGAACACAAAGCAAAAAGCAAAATTTAAAAAAGCAGAAAACCAACACATAACCAAAACCAAGAAAGAAAAGCAAAAAGTAAAATTCATAAACAAAAGCAAAAGCAGAAAACAATAAACAAGGAACACAAAGCAAAAAGCAAAATTTAAAAAAGCAGGAAACAAACACATAACCAAAACCAAGAAAGAAAAGCAAAAAGTAAAATTCATTTTTGTATTGTTTTTGTTTTGTTTTGTTTTATTTTATTTTGTTTTTGTTTTTATTTTATTTCATTTTATTTTGCTTTTAATTTGATTCCATTTTTTTAAATTTTTATTTTATTTTGTTTTATTCCTACTTTCCAGAAAACAAACACAATACCGAAAACAAACACGAAGCAAAAAGCAAAATTCATAAACAAAAGCAAAAGCAGAAAACAAAGAACAAGAAACACAAAGCAAAAAGCAAAATTAAAAAAAGCAAAAGTAGAAAACAAACACGTAACAAAAACTAAGAAAGAAAAGCAAAAAGTAAAATTCAAAAGCAAAAGCACAATGCAACACACAAAACCAAAAACCAAAATCACAAAGCAAAATGTAGAAAACAACAAACACAAAAGATACGCGAGGCAAAGTCCAGAGAAACGTTTCTCATGAAAATGATTCTTATTCGCAAATGGATTAAAAGAGTTTTGCAACACTACGACTCAAGTGCAATTAGTCCCAATTTTTTGGGCGGCTTCGTGGCGTAGTGGCTAGCATGCTCAGCTTCTATGCCCAAGGTAGCGGGTTCAAACCCGGCCGAAGCCGTCGGATTTTTTAAGAGCGTTAAAAATCCCTCAGTATGCCTTCCTTCGGAGGGGAAGTAAATCCGGCGGTCCCATGTCATAGATTTATGGCATGTTAAAGAACCTTCCACTAATTGCACCTGTATGAAGCTAAATTGGATAGGTTAAGTATGTAAACAATGCTCTTAGGTTTCTACGTTCGTTGCCAAGAGCCGACTGCGGTGGCGTCTAGTAGCTAATTTCGGAACTTGGCCTAGTGGACGTTGACGAATACCCTTTGTCATGGATTATGAATAGATCATGGCATACCTGTGACTGAGGATCCATTCGCCAGCCCCCACCATTAATTGGCTGTTCTCCAGAGTTCTCCAGCGATCCTACCCAGATGGTTGAATAGTGGTTGTTCACAAATGTAAATCGTACCGCATGAACAGCGGTGAGCACTGCCGCAATGGAATACAGCAGCAGCATCTTGGAAAGCTTCCTGGTCACTAAAAAAGAAAAGTGTACTTAATGAATCTTAGCTACGCAATAATTTTCCTTTAATGGTACATAACTCTATGGCCTATACATATAACAGTCCAACATGGCGACCATCCGAAATAATTAGACGGCTCTCAATATCTTCGAATCTTCTACAGCAATCTAACTGGATTGTTCTATGTTCATAGAGGCTATGAACATAAGTTCACCTATATGACTTTCAGTAACCTGGTGAGCACAAATCCAACATGGCGGCGACGCGAACTATAAATATTTAAATAGACGTTTCTCGCGATTTATCCATCCGAGAGCAGTGAAACTTGGTACGGTAAATGCTTATACAAATGTTAATCCACTGGCATCTAATTTATTTGAATTGTTTTAATTACCGCAAGATGGCAGGTGTGCGAATTTGAAAATCTCGTTTTTACTTCTTGTGTCCTAATCATGCGATTGATGTTTGAATACTACACGTACACAATAATCTAATTGTAGTCGTACATAACTCTAAGACCTACATAAATATATAAAAATCCAACATGGCGACGATCCGAAATATTAGACGGTTCTCAATATCTACGAATCTATTACAGCAATCAAACTGAAATTTTGTATTTTGATAGAGGCAAATAACAAAAGTAGGATATATGAAAATAGGCTTTAGTTCTTCACGGAAGTACTTGTTTCAATAATGAAAATAGGTAAACAATAACTTTTATAGGCTGACGCGAGTGTCTGAGATTAACTGTAAATACTACAGCATCACGTACTCTAAACAAGTAGTTCCGTAAACAAATATACAGCCTATTTTCATATATCCTACTTATGTTAATTGCCTCTATCAAAATACAAAATTTCAGTTTGATTGTTGTGATAGATTCATAGATATTGAGAACCGTCTAAATATTTCAGATGGTCGCCAGGTTGGATTTTTAGTTATGTACTATTACATGAAGATTATTTTGTACGTGTGGTGTTCAGACTTCAATCGCATGATTAGGACACAAGAAGTAAAAAACTAGATTTTAAAATTTCGCACAGCTGCCATCTTGTGGTTATGAAAACAATTGAAATAAATTAGATGCCAGTGGATTAACATTTGTATAAACATTTAACGTGCAAAGTTTCACTGCACTCGGATGGTTACATCGCGAGAAACGTCCATTTAAATATTTATACTTCGCGTCGCCGCAAAGTTGGATTTGTGCTCACCAGGTTACTGAAAGTCATATAGGTGAACTTATGTTCATAGCCTCTATGAACATAAAACAATTCAGTTTGATTACTGTAAAAGATTCGTAGATATTGAGAACCGTCAAAATATTACGGTTGATCGCCATTTTGGATTGTTATATGTATAGGCCATAGAAATATGAACCATTAAAGGAAAATTATTGCGTAGCTTCATTATTCAAACTTTCACTTCGATCGCATGATTACCACACAAGAAATAAGAACTAAATTTTTAAATTTCGCACAGCCGACATCTTGAGGTTATGTAAACAATTGAACTAAATTAATGCCGGTGCAATACAATATGTATAATCATCTACTGTACCACATTTCACTGCGCGCAGATGGTTAAGTCATGAGAAAAGTCCATTAAAATGTTTCAACTTCGCTTGGCCGCCATGTTGGTTTTGTAATTACCAGGTTTCTGAAAGTCCCATAAATGAACTTCTAGTAGTTCTCTTTATCACCGTACCAAAATTTGAGGGTGATATTGTAATAATTTCGGAGATACAGAATGCTGGTGAAATATTTCGCACAGCCGCCATGTTGGATTAGTGAGACACAACAAAATTTGAAGGGCCAGCCAAAATGGTGCTATGACCTTACCGAGTTTCATTGAAATCGCTCGAGCCGTTTAGAATGTATTAGGGGGGGGGCAGACACCCCCCCACACCCCCCACACACACCATCACACACACTCGCACTCACACACACACGGACAAAAGGTGATCTCATAAGCCTATTTTTTTCATAAAATGAAAATAGGCTAAAAGTATAGAAATTTTGGAAGCCATTATTCATTGTTGCCTTCGCAATCTAGCAGAATAATTGCATTTTAGTCGGTCAACATGTAATTGTGCCCAGTTAAATTGGGCGGGGTATATCACTTAACTAATTACATCTATGGCCTGTTTGCCATCTCTTGATGAATGCAGTACATTTGCATTTGTCAGTTGGCACAGGCTAGAGTAAAACGTGGCTTTTCACTGATGTCTCAGTCTCAATCATGGCTGTGATTATATGGAAGCTACTGTGGTATGGGTGGTGCTTAGTAATGGCATTCGGGGCACAGTAAGTGCCTGTGAATGCTGTGAAAGGTTCTACTCATAGGGTTAGGACTACTGTTCTGACTCAGTGAGGAAAGCAATGGCAAACTACCTCACTCCTCTTCTTGCCTAGAACGCCTCGGAATAGCGCTGCCTTGGGTTTTTGTGGGTATCTACTCACATAACGTAACGGCGGTACTTTTTGAGGATCCAACCAGCCTTCGGGTTGACTACCTAACAGAATTACATCTACTAACCTGGATATTTTCCATGAATTATTTGTATACTTTTATATTCTCTCGAAAAAAGAAGTTTGTCAGGCGAACATTATCAGATATTGGTCACTTAGGCTTGGAGGATATGTGTAGCCTATAACACTTACATGCATCAATGTTACAAGGATTAAACAAGAAGTTCCGTGACGAACTAAAGAGCCTACTTTTCTTAAATGTAACATTCATGCCAATGATTAATCTATACGGATCTATCTAGAATAATGACGAAATTAAGTTGGTAATATCGAAATTTCTAATTAGTTCGAAATACTGTATACCTGGCATAATGTAGCCTAATAGAGCACTACAGTTGGCAGCCCTGGTGACTGAATATATTCTTAGTTCCACCTCTTAGGGTACAGAATACAAAATTTGTTGAAGTCTAATGTATAGCATGGGCGTTACATGTAGTTAAACATTGGATCTAACAGCGCGCGTAAAATCTTGTTGGCAACAATGCCATGCATGTATTGGTCAGAAATAATCTGAAATAACATGATCTATTGTTGAGCCAGTTTTTAATGAAATCCATTTGTTAGTATAGAAGTTACATGCATTTTAAAATTGGACCTATCAGCAGGCTTAGAATCATGTTGGCAGCACTGGCGTAGGCCTATAATAGTTACTTCAAATTATTCTAGAATGCCAGGTACTATACTTGTGAAAGTTTAGAGCTATTGGCTTGCATACTTTCTGATATATTGATATTAGGGTAACAAAAATGGAGACAGTATTTATTAAAAGTTGGCTGCCCTGGTTACTCTTAAGAATCGGCATAGTCATATCTGTTATGGTATACATAGCACACATGAAATTTGGTTGAAATCCAAATGATAGTACAGAAGTTACATGTATTTAAAGTTGGACCTCTCAGCAGGCTTAGAATCATGTTGGTAGCACTGACGTATATAAGTTACTCCAAATTAATATAGAATGTCAGGTACTATACGTGTGCATAGTTTAAAGCTGTCGGCTTGCATACTTTCTGATATATGGGTATTTGGATTTAAAAAATGAGAGCATTTATTAACAGTTGGCAACTCAGGTGGCTCTTAAGAATACGCTCAGTCATATCAGTTTGTAGACATAGCACTTACGAAATTTGGTTGAAATCCAATTGATAGTGTAAAAGTTATATGCATTTAAATTTTGTACCTATCTGCAGGCTTATAATCATTTTGGCAACACTGCCATGTATGGCCTCCTGGAAATTAAACTGCAATGTTATGATCTATACGTGTGCCAATTTTGAAATAGCTCCCATTTATACCTTCCAAGATATCCAACATGGAGCTCAAATTTCAATTGCGATTTTTCAGCAGTTGGTAGCACTGTCATCATTTTCAAATATGGCCGTGAGATATTCAGGTATAGATCTTTACTCCTACCAAATTTTGTTTCGATTTCTGCAGCCGTTTAGGAGTTGATGGGGGGGGGGGGGGACACACACAGCCAGCCAGCCAGCCAGACAGACAGACAGACAGAAGGACAGACAGAAGAACAGACAGACACACATTCGCCCGATCTCATAAGTCTACTTTTTCCTCATTTTTGCAAAATGTGAAAAGTAGGCTAACAAGTAGACATTTGACACGTTCCGATAATTTATTGCAAATGCTGCGTTCGTGTTGTTAGTACTAGTTTTATTGTTAAGATATGCAGATACCTTGATACTGCACCCCCCAGGGGCTCACATCTAGTGAGACGTGGGTTGGCGATCACTGGACCCCAGCTGATTCCGGCATTGCTTCTACTTACTTATGCCGGCTCCTCTCCGTCGTCTTTCCTGTCGACCTTCCTTGGTCAACTCTTGTTCTCTTCCGACCCCGACGGTATTAAGGTATCCGAGGCCTAGGAAGTCTCTTCATTTCCCGCCTTAATTGGCCCTTGTCTCATCATTCCTGATACCCTCCTTCTGCGAGGGGTCAGCCTTCCTTTTCTTTTCATGTTATCTCCTGTCTTCTGCGCAAGGCCCTCAAGGAAAGGCCTGACAAAGAAGTATGCAAATCACAGTCAGCCAGCTCTGCTCATCGGGATATCGGGGTTCATGGTATGTTCTCCCACTCTGTGACTTACACACTTTGGAACAAGCATAGAATACACTTCAAAAATAAAAATAAAAATAAAAATCCTACTACAAACTATTTAATAATTCAAAATCTGGCGCTACAAATAACATAAAATCTGAGAATAACACTTCACACTTTTTCTCAAAGGAACAGGGAATCATCAAACAATTAACATACAAACACACTAATTTATGGTTCCCAAAGAACCATACAAAAATGTATATCATAGTTTCACTTCCATATAGCAAAATTCTAAATTCCTTAAGCAAGCTTCCAGATGGCTCGGTGTTCACTTCTATACATTATTAAATGCCAAAACAACCTATTTACTCCTTGAATGAGTATTTCTTATACTTGAGTTATAATTATAATGGTACTGATAATTATTACCATTTACTTGGGCTCACAAGATATTCAAATGTTACCATCTCTCTTCTAATACTACCAAATCGCTACTGTGCTCGGAAAATTCGCATATCTCGGGTTATTGAAAATTACTAAGTCAAATCAAGGTAAACTCCCAATTACCTCAAGATTCTCGTTATAACTCGTGAACAATTATATGGTCATGTAACAAATAAAACTAAGGATTTTTATTCTATTGTCCAAAGACAATTGTATCATAAGGAAGCAACGATATGAATTCTGCAAGCAATAATAATTACTATGAATGGACTTCAGTTTAAACTACTGGGTCATTTAAAACATTCTTAATTATATCTGTCTGGCACGAACCCTAAAGTCCGTACCTGACCTTCTCAACAAGCGGGTCTTTTAAATGATGTCACAACACTCGGCTTGATTTATGGCTTTGAAGGGGGACCCAAGGCCTGTCCCTTCGGAGACGGAAACAAGAAATCGGCTGTCGGCCGCTTCACACAATATTCTTTGGGCAAGGCAAGGCGTTATAATACAATCAACAAATTATACATTATGAGGTTCTAAAGACCCATTCTTCTAGCTTCGGCAAGGTATAATTATGAAGTTTCTCATTGTCGGGTTAGATATTCAATTAACCAACAAAATAAAAGGGGCTCTCGACGTAGATGAGTATAGGTTCATTCCTCGATATGCGCCATGGAACAACGTCCAACCTGGAGGACTTAAAACAACAATAACATGGATCGATGGTCACAAGCCTATCGTCCGAACACTGGCGTCTTAGGGGTTGATAGTCACATCCCTGCGCTCAATAAATTTCAATAAAAATAACACCCTCCTCCATCATTCCATACAGCAATTACACACATATAATCAATTACCGCGATCAACAAACCTCATAATTAGTTTACCGAGCATATTTCAACGCGTTCCTAGCGTGACAAATTACAACAAATGCACTACCCGGCGCTTATTACTTCAATAGCCAAGTTACATTCCAAATCAAAAGATATTACCTCACATCAATAATTGATCTTCGTCTCATGAAAATTATAGTGTTAGCCTTTAACCACAATTCTGACATTGTATTTCAAGAACTCTACTGGTTCATTAACTCATTAACAATTCTTACAAGGAGCTTTACAGCTTCCTCTTTTACACACACAAATTAATTACCAAATTAATTTATTAAATTATTATTCTTTTTATCTTGCTAGCATTATCTTATTACATTATTTATTATTTATTGGTATTCCACTGAATACTTTCCACTAGGGATTAATTAACACTTCTAATTAATTACCACTTCTATCGAATTATTCGTTCTAATCGCGCAACCTATTATTGTATACAATTTTATATATCACTGTTTCAATTCTGAGAATTATTTCTCCATCATTGTTACGCGAACCTTCCCAAAACACATCATATAATGAAAATTTGGTACTTACCTAACTGCTTCACTCAGCAATCTGATTTTCCAGCGATGTAACATTTGGCCCACTCACTATATTTCTACACCATGATAATGATCACTTTTACACTGGTTAAAACTTTTTCTGGATTACACATAACATATACACTGATCATATTAATTACACAAAATACACTTGTGGTATTCATTACCACTTTGAAAATTCACTATTAAAAATAATTATACACTAAAAAATTTTCAAAAATTAAATTACACAGAAACTTTTCACTCTTGGCAATTATCTTTGCCTGTACACAAGTGTTTTTCATCTCTTCCCGTTTCCAAGGGTGCAATTTATTTGGCGTCGGCTTCCTACTCCTATTGGGATGATTGAAAGTCTCGATCGTCCTACCCTCTACTGGAACGGCTATTACTCCTACTCAAAATTCTCCTGACTATCGGCTCACTAATAAGGACTGCACGATGTCTTTTCTCACTTCCTGTGCGAATGTTCGTCTAGCAAAAATATCTTTGAATGACATTCTCTCCTCGATGCGCTTTATTACTGCGACCTAGTAATTTGCTTCACTGGTTCTCCACGTTTGGATCGTTACTTTTAACGCTAACAGTTCTCAGCTTGTAGAATTTTCCAAAGTCTTACTGCGCGGTACTTTGGCATAAATGTTGCCTGGAATATCAATTCCTAAATTCTATCGCCACACAGCACTAGTCTCCTCAGATCAGGAACACTAGGCGTCACTTCTAACGTTTTACCCTGACTTGGTTCTTTAACGTTTGGATAGAATTCTTAGAGTTTACTACTCTTGCGTCACTTCCGTACTCTGAAATACTATGATGCTGACTTTTCACTGAGATTAAAAAGGTTTTGATGCCTTTCGCCGGTAAAAAATACTTGAGTCCAAAGTATACTACTTTGACTGTACTGATAAATAATTTATACAGCTCGAAGCCTAACCGTACTTGTTCCTATAACAAGGAATTACGATGCTTTTATACACGGCGATGAATGTCGATAATAACTGGATGGCTACTCCCTTACGGGGTGCTCGTACGTCAGCGAACCAATATAACGTGACCCTCACGGTCTGTTGAAGACTGCATGTACTGTTGAATACTTATCGCACAGTATGACCTCCCATGAGGTTCATACGACTGAATACGTTGCGATGCAGCGCTCCTGCACTCGGAGTTCACTGTAGACTGCATATACGGTGGTGTAGCACCTCCGTCGAAACGGACTGAAAGATTGCATGAACTTCCGAGCGCTTCCAGGGATTATATTGAAATCTGCTACAAAAAGATTAGTTTAGCTCCTCCTCCACACCTAACTTCAAAACTAATCGTCGTACGATTATGAAAATTTTACCTCCAATAAGCTCTCAGTTTAAATGTCAAACAGGTGTCTTCAATTCCAAACATCGATCATAGGTTTTAATGATATTAAATAAATGAGCTCCTGGATTGAGTGGGTGGTGACATTTTGTTTTCCCTCTCTGCCAGCTCATGGCGTGGGGAATAACCGACTGCGTAGTGCTGATCTGACACTTCTTTCTTGTGCAATTATTATTAACTTTATCCACTCTCAAAAATCTCTTTCCCAGGATAATTAACATTGACGGGGTAATGTCTTTAGTTTAATGCCCGTAAATGGCTAAATTTTAATTATTTCTCTGATTTCATGACTCCTCCCTTACTATGGCGTTGCCATTTTAGTGTCGACCAAGGGCTTTATCCGAAAACCTCTTCTCTCTCTACTGAACGGAAAGTTACCAGTTCTATTCCGATCTGATGCGTAACCTGGTTTCAACTGAGTGGTCATGACATCATCAGGCAGCAGTGGCTCTGCTTCTTAGGTTGCAAAACTTATCCATGCATCACGCAACACGATTCGGTGTTACTCTTCAATAACTTTAGAAATCCGTTCTAAAATCTGCATTAATTTCTCCTTTTACTGACATAAAAGGATATGGGTTCGATACTGTGCCTCTCCCAAGTGCTCAGTATGTAGCCCCACCCTGGTGCACCCTGGATATTGCTACTCCCTCAGGGGCTCACAGCTGTTGAGTTCGGGAGTTGGCGACCCCGTGGGATTCCTGAGCTGGGAACGATTATTCCCCTTTTTCCACTGACTTGGGGTGGGTCCTCTCCTCTTTCCCTTTCTTATCTGCCTTTCATGGCTCTCCTTCCTTCCAAGTCCCTCAATCCTCATTCTTCGGGTGTTGAGGGCATTTCTTTTCTTCCTGTCAAGTATTTGCCTTATCCTTTATTTGTTTCCGATTTCTTCTTCTAGTATATAAGTTAGTAGTTAGTATTAGTTATAATTTTCATTCTCATCTCATCCTTCACTATCACCCAAACCATTAGGGGCCAATAACCTAGATGTTAGTCCCCTGAAAACAACAATTACCATCATCATCAACATCATCATGATACTGTTATCTTATAATGAAGTGAGCCTCTAGTCTGATTACAGGAAATCCCCTTTTTAATGCCCATACCATCGCAAGTTTAAAGTGGCTTGCTGCGAGTATTTGCTGTGTGGAGCCCGCTGACTTCCTGGATAAATGTTGAATGAACGAATGAATGAATGAGATGAATGATCGGATTACTGTAGTTACGTCATTTAAGGGTACTTTACTTTGTGTACCTTTGAAATCAATGATTCTACCATTATTCATATTATCACTATTCTTAGAGCTATTAATATTATTTGTGCTATTTGTATTTGTAATTATATGTCATGTAGATGTATACTCCTCTAGTGGTTAAGTGTAAGATAGGGCCTTGAGCCCTAACTTCACCACCAATAAAGGCATTATCTATCTATCTCCCATACCATTGTTCCTGTCCACCTGATGGCCTTTTATAAATTCTGTCAGTAATATAGGCAAGATTTGAAAATACTTTGGTACAATTAACAGCATATTGAATGTATGGAATGTGAAACACTTATCAGGTTGCTGGAGAAACATATTGCCCACATCCGCTGTGTACCCGCAGACTGAGTCGAAATCCAGCTAAGTGGATAGATCGATTTCCTTTGATTGGAAGGGCCCCCAGTCGTGGGTTTCTAACTTCGTACTGTAACTTCCCCTTGCTCGGGGGCTGTGTGTTTAGCACATCTTCATTCGTTTCATCCTCGTAGATATGCAGGACGCCTACTGGTGAGTGCATTATTCCAACCATCTCTGAAGTCCATACGCCGTTATTATTGTCTGTGTTCGACGATGTCGAAATGTCAGAAAACTGTATCATAACGAGGGTCATTATAACACTATTTTTCATTATGAAACAGTTTCTCCCACCAATCAAAGCTCAAGGAACTGTTGTGTGACCAATTAGCTAAGGATAGCATCGCACCTGCGCTGACTTCCATGGCCTCCTATTTTAAATTTCACTGCGTGGCTAGTGTCATACTGGGGTATTTGAGGAGGCCATGGTCAAATACAAGGTATTCTCTGCGTCCCATGCACTCTGTTCACTGCATAAAACAGGTGAAATCTCGACAGATATTTTTGAATATTTATGTTCGAACTTAAACAGTCGTATGCAACTCGCCTATAATGGTAATTAAGACACTCGTATGGAAATTATAAAACTTGATTCGCTCGTTTTATAAACATACTCGTGTCTTAATTATTGCCATTATAAGCTCGTTGCATAATGTACTATTAATGCGATAAATTTTGTGAACCTAATTTTCTCATAACGCTCGATTGATGGGTACGACAGGGAGTTATAATCCGCAGTTTGTTTGCCAAATCAAGATGAAAATATGAAAATCAATGTGATCACAAACCAAATTTCAGATTCCTTGGCCTCAACTTCTAAATTTTGAGACTAAGAAATGAAAATATGATTTAATATAATTCAGTGTGGCTCGTGGAGTAATTGATGGCTTCCAATCTGGGGACCAGGGTTCTTTTACCGTCTCTGCTAAGTTTTATAATTCGAAGAATTATTATATTTGAAATGGAAGCAAATTAGATCTTCGTAAGCTGAATACTGAAATACCCTTCAAATGACATGTTGCACGAAAGCATCGCGTGAGAAAAAATATCTCCGTATTAGACGTACAAGGGTGGAAGAAAAATGCCTTACCTGGGTGGAAGTTACATGTTTTCTGGACAGTTTTAAAGTACATTGCTTTTTAAGTATCCGGGTAGATGGAAATGGACAAATACGAATTAAAATCCTTTTGGCCCTCTACCCATTTGAAAATAATTTGAACAAATAAACATTGCTCTTAAGGAAATTTAAAACGAGTACGATATGAGGTAGGCCTACTAAAGTTTGTGACAATGGCAATATAAAGAAAATTGAAATAAATATATTTTCCTCTGCAAGAATACCCTGATTAAATTTTGTTTTGCTGTTATAAAAAAGACATATTATTGGTTTATTTAGAATTTAAAATAGTTGAAATACCCGTGTGTATCCAAACCGTTGGAAATGACATACCGGTAACTTATCCACCCCCAAATGTTCATGCTGATCTGAGCAGCTGTTTGTAGTCAATCAGTTCTAACCCCCATAAACCCCTGTCATCAGTTGGATTTTTCTGAGGTTATTTTGTTCCTTCAATGCATGTTCGAGTTTCCATAACTAAATTTCAACATCGAGAAAATATATTGTGTAAATTTCGTTGTTCCTTGAAGCACTATGCAAGTCAAGGAGATTAGATATCTAAGCTCCTTGAACAGTATAGCTCTTTCTAGTAGAGAAATGAGAAACTTTGTGTTGGCGGAAACTCCCGAGATTAATTTTGCAATTATGAACACGGCCTACTGAATTCAAATGGGTTCTTTGACATGCCAACATCGTATGACACGCGTGTCGTATTTTTTCCGCCTTTCAAAAATCACTTACCACGGCCAGAAGCGAACCTGCAAGCTTGGGGTTAGTAGACCGACACATTAACCACTCACCCACCGTGGCAAGCTAATTTATGGGGTAAATGATTCAGAAATAAATTGGATTAATGACCACCCTGTGACCGATAATGAAAAACCAAAAATGATAAAGATATTCTTCCGTGTAAAACTCGTTTAGTCCTTTATCACGGCTTATTCGATGTTCATTCTAATTAAAGTTTCCATGGGCCCCTAACCCCGCCATATTTTCGGAAATGATAATATATAGCTTGTCCACTGTCCAGAGAAATTACAAACCCGTCCCCTTATTTTCATGATGATTGAAGCAGCCATTTTGACACCAATCCCGGACAAATAAATAGACATTTTCGTTCGATGATCCCCTATTAGCAGTTAGAAAAGCGGCTTCCTCTGCTTCTACACCGCTCACTTCGAAATTGTTCAACCTGAATCTAACTATTGCACAGTGGGTCAAAATCAAAATCTAGGGGGCGAAATTATTTTTACGTTTTAATCATGAATAAGTAAGTTGCAAAAAGATGCAAAAAATCTTATAACAGGCGTAAACGACAAGACTTTATGTACATTTTAACATTAAGTAGAAAGTGACGCAGAGTGACGTGCCTTACTATAAATCTAAGTGAAAATATAATTTTAAAAATAATAGTTAAATATTATATAATGCAAATATAGCTAAAATTACGTAACAATTACGCCCATTAATAACTGAAACACGTTACAAAGATCATACCTCCAGCTGCATGATCCATCTTAAAGCATCACACCAACCACAAAGGCAACCAAACCACAGCCACTTACATTCACCCTCCAAGTCAGACTGCTCGAACAGTGGTGACAGATTTACACTAAGATGCGTTTATATCCCAGAATAGTGAGCGGCAAGTATATGAGAATGCTGTAGAAGTAATATATTTTGATTTTTTAATTATGAAAATAAATAATGTTTTCCTCCTAGATTTCGATTTTGACCCACTGTGCATCGCCTCTTAGGCATACATCTGCTTCTCTTACCCTCTACAGTCAAACTCATTAACCTCTTAGGTAATCTCTTCTCCCCCATTCTCTTCACATGACCCCACCATCTGAGTAGGCCCATATGAACAGCTTCATCTAACGTGTTCATTTCTAACTTAGCCTTTATCTCTTCATTACGAGTACCTTCCTACCATTGCTCCCATCTATTTGTCCCAACAATCATTCGTGCTACCCTCATATCAGTTACCTCTAGCTTATGTATCAGATATCCTGCATCTACCCAGCTCTCACTTCCATACAGCAAGGTTGGTCTAAATACTGAGCGATGTGGGGCGAGTTTTGTCGCTACACTAACTTCCTTCTTGCAGCATACTGTACATCGCAACTGACAAGGGGAGGTCGCCAAGTGGTTTACTAGAAAAGTGTTCAAATTTGGAGGGTTTGCTCTTCATAAGAAAATATTTTGGCCGTGTTCGAGCGTTTTTGCCAATGGGCCTTAGTGTGTTCAAAATTGAACGTTTAAAATCAATCCTCAAACTTTAGTATTCCTATTATCGCATACGTTCCCGGCTCGTTTCCGTGGCGTAGTCGCTAGCGCATTGGCGTGGGGAATTCAAGGTTTCGAGTTCGAGTCAGACCTTGGTTAGCACTTTTTTTTCTTTTACTGTCATTAGGCTATTATCTTTTATCGGCACTCTGGAAACACCCCTTTGACGACCATACATGGAACGATTGGAAGAGTCAATCGCTTCCGTTATCTTGGTGAATGGGTCCACCCCAATGGTAGAGATGGCATCTCCATCTTAGCAAGGCGTACCAAACTCAACGCAGCATACCAACTATCCCACAATTTGTACAACAAGAAATGCATTTCGAGGACTGCTAAGATCTGTCACTACAGAACTGCTGTCAGACTACAGTTTCTGTATGCCGCAGAGACCCTCTTGATGAACAGAAAAGGCACCATGGATGACCTGGAGAAAGCCGAAAGATGTATCCTCAGGAAAATCCATGGCCCGAGATTGCTCCCAGATGGAACCTACCGTTTGAAATCTAATTCTGACCTGTATCGACAGTTAGAATCAGCCAATACCAGTATGCGACGTAGGAGGCTCAAGTTCTATGGGCACCTACAACGAATGAACAGCAACAGGCTTACCAAGAAGATCTTCTCCTTGGTTAAAAGCTACAAGACTGGAAGCCTGTGGCTTAATGAAGTACTAAAGGACTTGGATTCGGCTGGAATTGCTGACCTTGATGTAGAAGATCGTTCTAAATTTTGTGCTATGGTAGAATCTTGGACCCCACCACCTAGAGTCTCTATATGTCGGAAACCCCTTTCGCAGGAGAGAAAGGAGAAATTATCAGCAGGGCTCAAGAGATATTGGGAACGGAAAAGAGCATCGAAGAACTAGTCATAAGAGCTCCGTAGTGGGCTTAAATCGATAATAATAATAATAATTATCTTTTATGTTTGTCGCCTCCGTAGCGTAGCGGTCAGCATTGTTAGCTGCCCCCGAGGAGGTCCTGGGTTCGATTCCCGGCTCTGACACGAAATTTGAAAAGTGGTATGAGGACTGGAACGAGGTCTTCTCAGCCTCGGGTGCTCCAAATGAGTAGGGGGGTTCGATTCCCATCTCAGCCGCCCTCGAAGTGGTTTTCCATGATTTCCCACTTCGTCTTCGGGCAAATGCCGGGATGGTACCTTCTTCAAGGCCACGGCCGCCTCCTTCCCTCTTCCTTGCCTATCCATCCTGACCATCCATTACCTTCCCTCATGAGGCCCCTGTTCGCTTTGCAGGTGAGGCCGCCTGGGCGAGGTGCCAATCACTCCTCACCAGTTGTATCCACTCCGATTAGATGTTCCCAGCTCTAGGACACTGCCCGTAGAGGCGGTAGTGGTGAGTTCCCTCGCTGAGTCCGTGGGTTCCACCAACCTGGAGGGTAAACGACTAAGAAAAGAAAAAGAAATCTTTTATGTTTTCTATAATTTATTTGCTGTGGTCTCTTCGGTTTTGGAGCTATGTACAATATTTTAACATCATTATTATTCATCCTTGAAGCTTGATACGGAACTCGTGTGAGTAACATCGCGGGACACTCTTCGTCACGCAAATGCCGTATAAGCGGGTTCGAAAAGTCGGAGGTCTTGATTGACGCTTATGCGTATTCAATATTACGTGTGTGCGGATGTCTACAATCAACAGTATCTAGAACGCGGTAAGCACGGTCATCGACGGTAAAATGGGATCATCGCCACCTACTTCTACAATATTTACAAATGATGAAGACGACTAATGTGATGGTCTTGGAGTTTATTCACGCAGGACATTACAGACGCACTGCACATGCAAGCAGACTCTAGCTCACCGTCAAATAGCACACGTAAAGCAACGCCTAGAGGTAACTGTGAAATAAAAGTGCTGACGAAGGTCTGACTCGAACTCGACACCTTGAATTCCCCACGGCAATGCGCTAGCAACTACGCCACGGAAAAGAGCCGGGAACGTGTGCGAGAATATGACTACAAAAGTTTCAGGGTTGATTTTGAACGTTCAATTTTGAACACACTAAGGCCCATTGGCAAAAACGCTCGAACACGGCCAAAATATTTTCTTATGAAGAGCAATTTTTTTTTTATTTAGTCAATTTACCCTCTAGGTTGGTGGATCCCACGGACTCAGCGAGGGAACTCACCACTACCGCCTCTATGGGCAGTGTCCTGGAGCTTGGAACATCTGGTCGGGATGGATACAACTGGGGAGGTGTGATCAGCACTTCGCCCAGGCGGCCTCACCTGCAAAGCGAACAGGGGCCTCATGAGGGATGGGAACGGATGGAAGATTGGGATGGATAGGCTAGGAAGAGGGAAGGAGGCGGCCGTGGCCTTACAGTAGGTACCATCCCGGCATTTGCCCGAAGACGAAGTGGGAAACCACGGAAAACCACTTCGAGGATGGTTGAGGGGGAATCGAACCCCCTCTACTCATTTGGGCCACCCGAGGCTGAGTAGACCCCGTTCCAGTCCTCGTACCACTTTTCAAATTTCGTGGCAGAGCCGGGAATCGAACCCAGGACCTCCGGGGCGGCAGCTAACCACGCTGTCCGCTACGCTACGGAGGCGACATGAAGAGCAAACCCTCCAAATTTGAACACTTTTCTAGTAAACCACTTGGCAACCTCTCCTTGTCAGAACAAACTGCAATGACTTTATTGCACACCGCTCTATTTCTTTCCATGGAGGAAAGAATAAGAGGAGATGTCCTAGCCCGTTTGAGTGAAGCAAAGCGCTGCGTCCAAAATGGGAGTAACCTTAACTTGCATAGTGTTAACTTGTGTTCCGTGACTTGTATATGGCTGTACGCATCGAATAAGTGCTCTGTTTATTAATTTTAAGGTTCACATTCTTGAATATCAAAATGTGTACGAACAATGAGTGAAAGTGGCTGTGCTATAAATAAGGCCTAAAGAGAACTTAAGAAATTAAACATCCATTTGGTGTAAATACCGTGATTAGTTCGGCATCATAATGATAGTTCCCAAGATGTTCCTTCTTTGGTATAACTCGCACCTTTAGACACCCACCCGTATTCAATTAAATCAGTGTTTCAGCGCATTATTACGTTTTGCCGCGTCTTTCTTACAAAACTAGCCTTGCATAGGTACTCTCATATTTCTATTTAAATTGGCTTTTGAAACGATAACGCAGCTTATTTGTGCCAAGTACCGTGATTTACAGAGTGTTTCTGCCTATCCAAGAAAAATCTTGACTTGTCATTGCAGTTTTATGTCACTAAAATCCAAGACTAGTTGGAGTGGTTTACGGCTTTAAGCATAGGAACAGCCATTTTCTTGCTACCCAAAGTAGGCGTGCCGTTTGGCCGGCTTCAGCAGCTTGCGCTAGGCAGCGCAGCGAAGGCATCTTCTTCCGTTCTTTGCTCCATGTTTCTTTCCCCACACTACCAACCTGAGAGAATATACAGCCTAAGACCCCAGTGTTCCAACTGCTCTAATTTAGTGCCTCCTATCTAGCAATCTATTTTCTTCTGTTTCTTCGCTACCGACATAACCTTCGTCATTGAAATGCTGATGTTCAAACCATATTCCCTACATTTTTGTTCAAGCTCTAACATGTTGCCTTCTAAGCTTTCGACGGAGTCTGCCATGACAACCAGGTCATCAGCATAAGATAGACTGCTTACCTGGTTTCCAGCTAATTGAATCCCACCCATGGAGTTTCAGTCGACGCCGTAGTTATAGATTTTGCGAAGGCATTTGATGTCGTGCCGCATGACATGCTACTCCATAAATTAGCTTCGACAAAGATTGATAGAAGAGTAATTTTATGGATCCAAGAATTTTTGACGGGTCGTTCCCAGAAAGTAAAAGTCGAAGGCTGATTCTCGGATGAAATTAACGTAACGTCGGGTATCCCTCAGGGCAGCGTAATCGGAACTTTGTTATTTTTGGCGTTTATAAATGACTTACTAAACTGGATTCGCAGTGACTGTCGATTGCTTGCGGATGATTGTGTAATATATCGAAAGACATATGACTCACAAGAAAACGCAGTGCTTCAAGATGACCTGAACCTGGTCTATAAGTGGGCGATTGAAAATAAAATGAAAATACACACAAGAAAATGTAGTCTCATAAATATAGGGAAAGTGCGAAGGCAAGATTTTCAATATAACATTGGCTCGGAGATACTCGTAGAAGAAGATTCTTGCAAATATTTGGGCGTTCACGTAAAGAATGATATGAAATGGAGTAGTCATGTCTAAAGCTTACAAATCCCTGCACTTTGGAATGAGGGTATTAAAAGGAAGTAGTACCTCTGCTAAAGGATTAGGCTATTTGTCACTTGTAAGACCTATTCTGGAATACGCCTCGGCGGGTTGGGTTCCATGTCAAGTAGGGCTCATAAATAAGTTGGAAATGGTACAAAGAAAGGCCGCTAGATTTGTGCTCAGTGACTTTAATCCCAAGAGCAGTGTGAACCGTATGTTAAAGAAACTTGGGTGGGAATCACTTGAGGCTAGGAGGATGAAATCTAGACTTTGCGCTATATACAACACGTATACAAATCAACCAGCATAGGGTGAGCTTAGTAAGCGTATGGAAAAGCCCACTTACATGAGCAGGAGTGATCACCATTTCAAAGTTAAGCGCCGACCACAGCGTACAAATTATGGTAAATATTATTTCGTTAACCGTGCCATTGATAGCTAGAATTCTCTACCTGCCGCAGTCTTAGAGCCTTTTCCCAAACATATAGGTGTGTTTAAGAAAAGAGTGACGATTTGTGTAAATACTCCAGTTTAATTGTTATTGATTAGTTATGTATAATTATTTATTTGTTATGTATATCTTATTTGCCACCGGGGGACACACCACCAATTGCAAATAAATAAATGAATGAATGAATGTTGCCTTCTGAGCTTTCGACAGAGTCTACCATGACAACCAGATCATCAGCATAAGACAGACTGCTTACCTGGTTTCCAGCTAATTGAATCCCTCCCAGCCAGTGTATGCCCTCCAGTAGATGCTCCATACATAAAATAAATATTAGTGGTGATGGATTACAGCCTTGCCTCATAGGCGCAGTGGGCTAACTGTTGACCTCTCACCACGGCGGTCCGGGTTCGATTCCCGGGCAATGCATGTGAGTTTTACGATGTGAAAAGGCACGTGCTGTGGTTTGGATTTCACGTAAAATGGAGGTCCCGTGGCTCATGATCGCGAGAATAACGGTCACGTTAAAATACAAACTTCCGTCCAACGTAACGGATTCGTATAAAGCCAGCTCAACCCTAAATATGCACCATCCCCATGAGCCAAATGGACTAGCTTTGCAAATAGCTGGTCGTACACATGTTTGATTTATTAAGAGTTTTCATCCTGAGTTTCACGTTCCTCGGTCAGGCAGTTGCTGAAGTACACACGGTTAAGCAATTCTTCAACGATCCATTTTAACCCCTTGAATACATCAAATCAATGATTCCCCGAACTTGTCTCTCATCAATTTTATCAAAGAGTGCACGTTAAGTTTTGCATTTGTAGTTCAGACAGATTCAGGAAAAGGATCCAGGTTCTGAGGCTTTAGAGATAGGCCTATGGTGATAACTAGGGCTCGGATTCGAGCATCTTTGCATATTTCTTTCCTGAATAGTAGGCCTACACATTGAAAGAAGCCTTTCGGTGGTAGTTTCACCTCTCTGGGACCAACTGAATTGAAATTTATCGAGCATATAAATGCATAAAACCGCGGTTTTTTGAATAGAAGCTTATAAATGCATATTCTTGTGGTTTTCGTCTAAATAGTTAGTTTTTCTTCGAATTCCCCCCCCCCCCCCCAAATTCAGGCCCTGATCATCCTAGGTTCGAAAACAGAAATAATTATTGAAAAGCCTGTCTGGTGCGAATAATAGAACCGCAGGTTTTTTACCTTTAGTGAGGTAGTTCTCGTCATTGAAACTTTTATTGACTGATTTAAGAAAATAATTCAAAACTGAAAACATACGACAATTATTCTTGTTGTACAGACCAATGCAGATCTACTTCATTGACTCGCTTAATTCTAAACATTTTGTAAATGAACTTTTATAAGAAAACATCTCTTATATATACTTGAAAAACTTGAATGCGAGTATATTGTAGTGTATCATAAACAATTAGAAAATAAAGCTCGTATTTAAAGGTATGTTATTGGTTTTTTCGTTTCACTTTCCTTTCTATAGTTTTTAACGGTGTTTCTCGAGCATATTCTGCATATTTAACCGCATATAATGTTTTTTCGAGCATATCTATCGAGCATGTCTATCGAGCATAAAACACATGGTTTTCGAGCATATCTGGAGATTTTATCGAGCATATCGATCCGAGCCCTAGTGATAAGTAGGCTAAGTGAGTAATATTTTCCTTTTTTGCACCGAGATAAGAAGGTAACTTGTCATGAAAAAAAAATCCTGAGGCCACAGATATCTAAAATTGTCGAACAATTTTAATTACTGTTGGTGATTTTCTGTATTTCTGTGTGTGTACAATTTGTCACCGGGGAATTACCCCCATTTTCAAATAATATATATAATAATAATAACAAAATCCCGGCATTTGCCCGAAGACGAAGTGGGAAACCACGGAAAACCACTTCGAGGATGGCTAAGGTGGGAATCGAACTCCCTCTTCTCATTTGGATCACCCGAGGCTGAGTAGACCCCGTTCCAGTCCTCACACCACTTTTGTCGTGGCAGAGCCGGGAATTGAACCCAGGACCTCTGGGGCGGCAGCTAACTATGCTGACCGCTACGCTACAGAGGCGACTATGTCCAAAATAAGATATTTTCCTCACGGGATATCGTGTTAAGTGTGTTTACCTTTAACACTCAGTTCTTACTGTAATATTTCATATTTCAAGTATAGTTGAAACGTGTGACGTGCTTAACACACAGTACCCACACTTACCCTGGTAGATTTGCGAAGTACAGACGAATGATTCCTTCAGAGTTAGGAGACTTGATATAGCCCTACTGTGGAACAAGGAAAATGTGCATTATCTAACTTGCATGATTCCCATTGGCTGGTGCAGTGACTCATTTGTTTAAGTAGGCCTACCCCAATTATGTTATCGGTGGCTACTTTCAGCTGAGACCTTCGAATTGCTTTCTTCGCCCGGTTGACATGCTATCTGTACTAATCACCACGACCGGCTGTATGGCGCAATGGGTTGAACGACTACTTACTGCTCGGTTCCAAGCTCTGTGAACTTGCGGGATGAAGGGCAGAGGCAGGGTAGGAGCAGGCGTGAATTGAGAAGCCTGTCGACAGCCCGCCGTGTTACCTGACATTCTCTTCTATTCCAATAGTGCTAACATGGGTCTTTTCTGAAACCAGTGTGGCATTGGGAATGAGTGACTGAGTCACCGACTAATGTATTTGCTTCTGTTACTACACAAGGACCGAGAAACCTCATCACTCGTCACCACTACTACTATTAGTCTGCGATGCACATTCCTCTCAGGTCCACGCAGCTTAGACCCGAGCAGTACTGTGTCCTGAGTTTCCGAATCTAATCACGTCATAAGCGGCGAGGCCCTGCGTAGCTAGTGCCTGTAGTAAGTTCTATCCTGCTGCACTCTTATGGTCAGTCTAAGAAGTAAGCCACAAGCGCGTGACGTCATGTCCTTGGCTCTCCCCACCTGCCGCTAACTACGCTTTGCGAGCGAGCTGTGTATATTATGGTGTGGTACCCTGCGAGCCAGGCAAGTGCTTTTAGGGCTGCATGGCCCAGCCACACACTGACAGCCATGTCTATGCTGGAATCACTGATCTCTATACATGGATCGCAGATGGCAGCTCTCCGCTGCAAGAGAAAGTACGCCAGGTTGAGCGCGCAGTCCGCCATGTTGGCGTACCCATTCTCGTGCTCTCCTTATGGGGAAGCAATGGTAATCTAGTCAATTTTAAATCGTAATTAAAGGTGCTTTGGAGCAAATAAAAATATAGAGATATGTTCACTCATAGCATAAGGGCACTGGGATCACTGACACGTCATTCCGAGGTCAGTAAATCTCCGGAATAGCAATAAAAATGAATGTATAATAACGGCTGACGAATATCAACTTAGGTGCTGACTACACGCAATTGGCGATCAGTAACAGAGTAACGAGTTGAAAACAATTTCTGGAAACATTCTTGTAAATTGTATATACGGTATACATGTATATATGTCACGAAATTATGCATTCTTCAAATGATGTACCTATAAACATAGCTCACTATACAGGCCTAGATTCGACATATCATAATCGGTGCTTGGTAATGAATTCCTGTTTCCATGAAATAACCAACACTTCCCCCAAGTAATCCCAGCACTCTACATCAAATACTACAGCTTTTAATCACGATAGCAGCACAATAAACTTAATAATAACGGGAAGTAGATCAAAGCCAAAAATGCACTTTAAACCAAACCAATTTCAATCCTCAGCTCCACATAAAACTTAACACAACTAAAACCCTACTCAAAATATACTCTCCCCACCGTTTTACAACTATTACGCGAACTATTCGCACCCAGAACCGAAAAACCCTGAAATGGGATCAAATTTAAACACTCAATAGCCTAGCCCGATCACGTCTGCTTCAGCACCACCGCAGATGCATATTTAACTTCACAATATCTTCAAAATTACGGCTAAGTGACCTATCTTCCTGAGAAGTAAAGGTATTACCGGCTTGCCTGGGATGATGGGTCACCAAACCGGTACTTAAAATTAAGATTTTACGCTTTAAATAACCAAATTCAGCCCATTTTACAACTACAAGAAACACAAAATATTTACTCCCAGTATAAATACATGTATAACATCAAACAACCAGTAACCAATCACAGAGCCAGATTCGCAATATTGCACCATGCGCTCGCTGCCATCTTGCTATACCTGTCATCGTCTATTCGGCTTACTGCTGCCTTAGCTACCAGCCATCCATGTATAGAGATCAGTGGCTGGAACTCATCAGTTCAGGCGCGCGCGGCCAGCCTGTCCCGGCAGGGTTGCTCAAGGCCGTTCTTCTCTTCTCTTCATATCTATCTATATATAAAACCCTAAGCTGATTTGTTTTACAGGAGGTTCAGAGAACGGCTGAACCGATTCACTTCATAGGGCACTCTAGCGAAAGCTCTTGGCCAGTAGATTTGCAGGGTGTCTTTAAAATAAACAAATATGTTACAGAATATTTTTAAATTAATAAACACAAATGCAGAATTCTTGCCACTCACGCATGCGCACAATTGCCTTGGCTCGTGACAGACATGGTGGTTACAAATCCACCGCGTTTTAATATGATAGTTATTTATAAGAATTATAAAGGAGGGGAACATTGTTTATGATGTTTCCACGATATATATTGGAATAGAATTATAAAGGACGGGAAATGTTGAAGAACTTAAACTAACAGTTCGGTGTGTATGTTGTTTAACTAATGTAATATTGCGTTACGTTACCAGTTATTTGGTAGCTCAGCTGGTAGCGTCGAGGACTCAGAATGTATGCATCGTGGTATGGAAGGAGTTCGAATCCCACCTTCGACAAGTTTTTTTTTTATTTCCGTATTCTTCTTTCTTGCTATTGCTCTTACATTGTCAAAACATATTTTCCTTTTAGCATTCCCGTAAACTAAGGAATTCTCCACGATTTTCGTTGCCATCTATATTTAAAACACTAAGGTAACAAAAATATACACCGGCGTTAACAGATTAAATAATGAATATGAAAGCCAGCTACTACAGCTTCCTACAGAATTCTTGACTTCCTTGGAATTAAGTGAGTTGCCTCCACATATTCTTACTCTAAATGTTCGAGCCATAGTTATGCTCCTTAGGAATCTGAGCATTTCCCATCGCTCCTAAATGGTGCCAGTGTAAGAAGTATGTATGAAAATTGCTCGGATTTGGAAATAATAAGTGCAAATAATATTGAGCAGAGATTTCTAATCCTTCGACTTAATTTAACACCATCCGATAAAACACTTCCATTTTCTTTTAAGGGGCACCAATTTCCAATCGCTTGGCATACTTTATCACAATCAATAAAGCTGAAGGGGAATCTCGGGAACGTGTAGGTCACTATTTGCCTGATCAAGTTGTCAGTCATGGCCAGTTATATGTTGCAAAGTCGATCTTTCTCATATGTATGTAAGAAAATCCTTCAGTAAATATTTTCCCAATGACCGTCATGTTTTGACGGGTTTCAACTAGTTATTATTATTATTTTAATTAGACTATTATTATTATTATTATTAGCATTATGATGTTATTGGGTACCAATAGATTACGTCTCATACTGTTCCCGAGTACAGTGAAGATGAATTCTATATTATTGAATGGATTCATTGATAGCAAAATTAGGTCATTTACTTAGGCATACCCAAACTTGATGAGTGATTTAAAAAATTTGATGTTGTTCCTCTCGCTTATTCGAAACGTACCACAAGCTTTCACTTCTCTTCGAAGCCTACTGTTTGCTCTAAACGACCTGTTTTGTTATGCCGATGGTTACTTCACATCTGATGATAGGGTCCAGCATAAATCTTGTATTTTTCTTATGGCCAATAAAAATTATTATGTCCATTGTATTTTTGCTTCTAACACGAGGAAGACATGAAAACGTGCATCGCGTAACATTTTTGAAATGTTACAGCTTCATCTTAGATCTATTTCGGTGATTACTAACGTTTGTAGTGAATCCCCTTCTTAATTATATTTTTTTGTACGTGAGATAGGGTATCAGGCACTCCACAGTGTTTGCAGCATACAGAGTCTCACACAAGAGCAACCTTTGCTTCCACCTATTTGTGCTAGGCTACTTCTTTTCGTGTCTACTTCTCGATTAGTCGATCTCCATAAAATATGGTGATTAGATAGTTTCTGTACTTCCGCAATCAACCTGCAAGTTCATTTTTTGTTTTCCATAGATCCGCTTCAGTCTTAAGTGCCGGCTATTTATATTTCCTTGGTTCCTAATTAGTAAATCACTGTCTTCATCGTTATCACCATCTTTAACATCATCACCGTCCTGACAACCTCCTTCGTTGTACAAACACAAATCACGCTCTATGTCACCATGCCTTCAAGCAATTCTTGCACTCTCTGTATGTATGTGGCATAGTCTCCATACATGATGATTACTATACTTAGGAAGTTCATTCACTGTAAATTGCAAAATTAGTTTCGAGGTTTACCTATACCCAGAAAGTTGAATGCAATGAAAATCAAGTGTCTTAAAAATGTACAAAATGTGCAAAATGTACTGCCATAACTGAGATGCATCGTGCGTAAAAGTGCTCCGTAGAATACCTGTCAAAACCGCAACATAACTCACAAATAGAGTCTGCTAGGGTGTGTATTATTAACTATATACAACTTAGTGAATATTCAGTCAACAGTCATGACCCTAAAAGCCGTCAATCAAAGAATTTCAGCGTTTGAAGAAAAGCTCAAAGTATTTCAAACTCGCCTAGAGGGAGCCACCACAGCTGGAACGAGCACTTCTACCAACCTCAACTCCGTGAAAGTGGAAACCCTAGCTTCGGAGTTCGAGACTTTTCGCCTTGAAGTCATAACGGAGCTAACTGATTTAAAGTAGGATTTGAATGACCAGATTGTGAAGCAAGAACTTCGAATTGATGAGGCAGAACTGTACAGCCACCGGAACTGCCTACTGCTACATGGGGTGAGTGAAACTCCTAACGAAGACGTGTAAGCTAGAGTAACGGAGGTACTCAAGGACAAGCTTAACATAGAACTAACTACGATGAGCATTGATCGGTGTCATCGATTGGGGAAACCAAAGAGATCGTCTGCGGATGTGGTGGTGACCGGTAGAAGACCAATTATTGTTAAGTTCACCCGCTACCACGAGAGGGAACGTGTCTGGTGCGCCAAGAGGCTTCTCAAAGGGACTTCGATCCTCCTAACCGAGTCCCTCACAGCATCACGCAAGGACATGCTCAACAAGGCCAGGGATCACTTTGGAGCAAGAAAAACCTTCACTCTGGATGGGCGGATAGTGATCGTGGATTCTGAAGGTAAAAAACATTACGTTAACACTCCAGCAGAACTTGCCTGCTTAATGAAAGGGCAGGTATCGGAAGTGAAATGAACATGTTAATGTGTGTAATTGTGAGTGTGTGCTTAATATTATATTTTAATTTTAGTGTAAGTGATAGGTGGTTTAATTTTAAATTCAGTGAGAGTGGTTGTTTAATTGCTTCTAGTGGCTTGTGTACACATGAGGAAACAATGGTAAGTTGCATTCTCTCTATTGTTTTATGGCCAGTGTAGTTGGTACCGTTACATTCAGTCCAGTCACCTTGACAATGAGCCTACCAGCCCCTCCCCTTCCCTGTATTCGTCTCCCCCCACCCGCAATCATCTGGAAAGGGAATTTTCGGCCTTTCCCCGTTCACTGCTGTGTGCACATGTCAATGCTCAGTCCATAATAGCGCATCACGCAGAGCTCCAAGCTAATTTTGAAGGAAGCATGGTAAACGTTGTAGCAATTAGTGAAAGCTGGATGAAAGACTCTGTTCCTTTAAAGATGATAATTCTAGTAGGGTAAAATTCGCTCTTTCACAATAGACTGAAGCGTCGAGGAGGAGGAGTAGTAGCTTTATTCTATAAAAACAATTTGGCGGCAAAGATTATAAAAACATCGACACTATCTACTGACCCCTTGACCGAATATATATTTGTTGAGCTCGCTGTTGACATGACTAAAGTGCTTATTGGTGTTGTATATAAACACCTAAAGAAGGGAACTTCATGGATGTTGAAGAAACTCTACTAAGACTGTTACCTACCTACGAACACGTGATTATATTTGGTGACTTTAACACAAACATATTAATAGACTCCACTGACGCAAATCATTTACGGAATATGTTTACCTCTTATAACATGACAGTATTACCACTCGGTCCTACTCACCACGTACACACGCCCCAAGGGTATTCACGCACTCCAATTAATTTAATTGTCACAAATAACCCACAGAAAATACTAAAACATGGAAAAATTTCAGTACCTGGCATATCTTTACACGACCTGATTTATTTAGCGTATTCTCTTAAAACTCCAAAAACTGCACCTAAATACATAACATATAGAGACATGAAACGATTGAACCTTCAAGAACTAACACACGACGCAATTCTCTGTGCATGGAACGATATACTACACTTGACTGACGTTGATGAAAAGGTGGGCAGATTTAACACAATACTGCTGGAACTATATGACAAACATGCACCTAAAAGAACAGCTAAGGTCACTCGTAAATTGACCCCTGGCTATCGAGTGACATTAAATCCGCAATGGCCGAACGTGACGCATTACACAGACGTTATAAACAGACCTTATCAAGTGACGATTTTGAAAAATATCGTGTGCTTAGAAATCGAGTTAAACAAATTATTCGAAATAAAAAGTATGCCTACTTCCAACAGCTAGCCGGCAACTTGAATGCTAGGAGCACCTGGCAGCAACTCAGGTCGGTAGGTATTGGGAGGCGTACTAAAAACTCCAATAAGCAGGATATTAATCCCATTGAATTAAATGCTCACTTTGCTGGAGAAATAATTAGTACTGATCCCCAAATTATACAAACAACAATAAATTCACTGCAATGTGTCCTACTACCTCTCCGACCGTTATTCAAGTTTCGTAAAATAGATGATACTGTCGTAAGAAAAAAAATCTATCAAATCACAAGCAGTCGGAATAGATGACATCCCAATTTCCTTTATCGTCAACCTGATAGAAGTATTACTGCCAATTATTACGCACATTTGTGACACATGTCTTTTAGAAGGTTTATTCCCAACAATATGGAAAGATGCTTTAGTTATTCCAGTTCAGAAAAATTCTCTTGCAAATTCTCCATCCGACTATTGACCTGTAAGCATACTTTCCTCAATTTCCAAAATACTAGAAAAACTTATGCATGAACAACTTCTTCAGTACTTGACGCAATACTCACTACTTGATCCGTTACAATCTGGATTTAAGAAAGGACACAGCACATCTACTGCACTCATTAAGATCACTGATGATGTAAGACGAGCAATGGATGAGCGTAAAGTGACTCTTCTAGACTTCAGCAGAGCATTCGACACCATTAATACGGACATACTTATGGCTAAATTGCAATCCTTCCATCTTAGCCCCGTTGCTCAAAAGTTATTCGCCTCCTATCTTCATAACCTAAGACAGCGTGTACTCCTTAATGAAAACAGAACTGAGTGGAAGTTCACAATAAATGGAGTACCTCAGGGTTCAATTCTCGGCCCCCTTATATTCATTCTATATCTGAACGACATCTCATCGAAACTGGAAAACTGCAACTACCATCTATATGCAGATGGCCTTCAGGTATATTGCCACACAAAAGTAAACGACGTAGATGCGGCAATTGAAAATATGAATCTAAATCTAAAGAGGATGAGCCGCTATGCAATTGAAAATTATCTTGCCATCAACCCAATTAAAACACAAGCTATCGTAATAGGGCAGACTACATTGCTTTTCCATTTACACAGTAGACCGCTTTCTTTAATTCAACTTAATGGTGTTGCTATCCCGTTCACTAAATCGGTAAAAGTCTTGGAGTCACGTTGATACGGTTACATGATTGACATACGTGCGTGAGCTCGGCTCCCCAGTTTAGGTGAATTAGAATGTGTTATTGTGTAGTAGGTACATCCAAAATAAGTGGTTCACGTGTGTATAGTAAGTGAGCATAGCCTGTGTTACGTTATTTCGAGTGATAACCCTTACATACATAATAAAATCATAATTAAACCAGGATGACGAGAAGCAAGAATAAGCGTGCCTCAAGAGACGCCAGCGATAGTGCCAACTTAATTGAAGAGACCATAGCTAAGGTACTCGACGAGACTCTCAGTTCGGGTACGTTTCTTGAAACTACACACATCAAAAAAAGTTTTGCATCACCTCGGTTCCAAGAGTTCCGGAACCTTTAAATACAAAGGGAATAGAGATCAACACAAACAACATTTCAGCTCGTTTTATTGCTCATGAGACCCACACATTGCATGTTGTACCATCATACAGCTAGACTTTCAGCATTTGTGGTCCAGATTGCAGTACACACCACTACCTCTAATACCCAGTAGCACGTCCTCTTGCATTGATGCATGCCTGTATTCGTCGTGGCATACTATCCACAAGTTCATCAAGACACTGTTGGTCCAAATTGTCCCACTCCTCAACGACAATTCGGCGTAAATCTCTCAGAGTGGTTGGTGGGTCAAGACGTCCATAAACAGCCCTTTTCAACATATCCCAGGCATGTTCGATAGGGTTCATGTCTGGCGAACATGCTGGCCACTGTAGTCGAGCGATGTCGTTGTCTTGAAGGAACGCATTCACAAGATGTGCACGATGAGGTCGAGAATTGTCGTCCATGAAGACAAATGCCTCTCCAATATTCTGCCGATATGGGTGCACTATGGGTCGGAGGATGTCATTCAGGTATCGTAAAGCCGTTTCGGAGCCTTCCATGACCACCAGTGGCGTACGTCGGCCCCACATAATGCCACCCCAAAACATCAGGGAACCACCACCTTGCTGCACTCGCTGGACAGTGTGTCTATGACGTTCAGCCTGACCAGGGTGCCTCCAAACACGTCTCCGACGATTGTCTGGTTGAAGGCATATGCGACACTCATCGGTGAAGAGAACGTGATGCCAATTCTGTGGGGTCCATTCAGCATGTTGTTGGGCCCATTTGTACCGCGCTGCATGGTGTCGGGGTTGCAAAGCTGGACCTCGCCATGGACGTCGGGAGTGAAGTTGCGCATCATGCAGCCTATTGCGCACAGTTTGAGTTGAAACACGACGTCCTGTGGCTGAACGAAACGCATTATTCAACATGGTGGCATTGCTGTCAGGGTTCCTCCGAGCGGCAATCCGTAAGTAGCGGTCATCCACTACAGTAGTAGCCCTTGGGCGGCCTGAGCGAGGCCTGTCATCGACAGTTCCTGTATCTCTGTACCTCCTCCATGTCCGAACAACATCGCTTTGGTTCACTCTGAGACGCCTGGAAACTTCCCTTGTTGAGAGCCCTTCTTGACACAAAGTAACAATGCGGACGCGATCGAACTGCGGTATTGACCTTCTAGGCATGGTGGAACTACAGACAACATGAGCAGCGTACCTTCGTCCTGGTGGAATGACTGGAACTGATCGGCTGTCGTACCCCCTCCGTCTAATAGGCCCTGCTCATGCATGGTTGTTTACATCTTTGAGCAGTTTTAGTGACATCTATGAACAGTCAAAGGGACTGTATCTTTGATACAATATACACAGTCAACGTCTATATGCCGGAGATCTGGGAACCGAGGTGATGCAAAACTTTTTTTGATGTGTGTATTACATCCGCTATCTCTGTGAGAGTGACTGAAATTGTTGTTAAAGAACTGGAGAAGTCTCTTCAGTTCAATATGGACCTGGTATCTGATCTCACTAAAAAACTTGAGAGTCGTGACTTTAAAATCCAAGCACTGAGAAATGAGCTTGAAGAAAAGTATGACTCCTTAGAACAGTATAGCAGAAGAGCCAATATCAGGATTTTCGGTGTGCATGAAAGTACTCAAGAAAATACAGATGAACTTGCTCTAAACGTATTTAAAGATATTGGGGCAAGTGTTAACCTCCTTGATATTGACCGAAGCCATCGCGTTGGACCCAAATCCCTTGGAAAAACTAGGCCCAGCATTGTGAAATTCACTTCATTCCGTACGAGGCAGGAGGTGTTCCTTAAAAAAAGATTGCTCAAGGGAAGCAATGTGACCATCCGTGAGGATCTCACCTCCACCCGACTGGCGATTCTGAAGGCTGCAATTTCTCGATTCTCAGTTAGAAATTGCTGGAGTTCTCAGGGCGATATCCTTATCAAGAAACTGGATGGTACCAAAATCAGGATTAACCGTATGAGTGACTTACCTAACTAATCGGTATCTACAGTGTAAAAACAATTCATTAGCTGACTGCGGTCAATATATGCCATCTTAGTTCTAATTATTATTATCTGTTTACTATTATATTATATTAGTCTTAGTTTACCATAGTACATTTCTGTTAGTTCAGTTATAATTAGCCTTAATTAACCTTAGTACATTTCGGTTAGTTCAGTTTCCATTTCTTAAGTTGGCAAACCTGATCGACAATCATGTTACCTCTGACAGCAGCACTCTTGCAGCCACCCCCTGCAGTGAAAGGAATTTCTCCCTCACTCCCTCACTCCTCCTCTCCCCTACCGAACCGTTGCCATTCACTTCAAATAACGGGCTACAATTAGCTCCCAGAAACAATGACCTTATCTCGACTCGAGATCGACTGTCTGAAAATTTGTCACTTAACCCAACCGGACTCCATATAGCCCACGTGAATGTACAATCCTTATCGGCACATTTTCATTAACTTGAACTCATTATACCTGATTTGTTCCATATTTGTTTGATGAGCGAGACGTGGCTATCACCGCTAAATCAATCTAAATCATTCCACTTTCTCGGCTACACTCTAATACGTAATGACCGTGTCGGGAAGAGAGGAGGAGGGGTAGGAGCTATCGTTAAGTCAAACCTTAATCCTAAAGTCTTAGCATGTTCAGATAGCCAGTATAATGGGAGGCCTGAATTTATGCTATTCGAAATTGATGCCGCCCATCAAAAGTGCGCTGTCTGTGTTGTTTACAAAGCACATTCACTGGGTCACTTGGAGGACGTGGAGAATGCGTTACTAAGAATCCTACCACTTTACCAACATGTAATAGTCATGGGCGATTTCAATACTAATATAGGCGACAACACCAAGTCTGAAACTCGGCAACTGCTGAATATGCTTTCGTCACGAGACATGAAAATATTAGAACTATTACCAACGCATCACACGCGTACATCACACACGACAATTGACTTGATATCAGTAAAGAACACTGACAAGTGCTTCAGTTTGGTCAGACATCTGTACCCGGAATTTCAGCCCACGATTTAATCTTTGTGTCCTACTCATTAAAATGTCCCAAGACCAAACCAAGGACCATCATGTACAGAGACCTCTCTAAATTTGATATGAACTCCTTGACAGAAGATGCTCTATGTATCCCATGGCACGATATATTGACTATTCACAACATAGATGATAAGGTACACACAATGACCGAATATTTGACAGAACTTTATGACAGACATGCTCCAGTAAAATCTGTTCGAGCGACGCAACCTCCTGCACCTTGGCTCAGCCCGGAACTTAAAGTACTGATGGCTTATTATTATTTATTATTTAGGCTATCACTCGTGATACGAGTATGATTGTCTTCCAAGTTACATTTATGTAAATCTTCGCTGTAATCCAACATTAGGCCTAATCATATTGCGTGAGTTCTTTGGTGACTGTACAGTCCGATCCGAGAACCACAGACTCTTCCACAATATTGGCACACAAGGTCTTGAGCAGCCAATGGATCTTGGGGGTTAATCATTCTGCGAATCATGCGCTCTTTCCTGGCATTTCTTTTTTCAGCCAGAAGCCTTCTTCTCTCTTGTTCGAAGTACAAGTGGCCTTGATGGACGTTGCGGCGCCACTCTGATCGGTCGGATGCGACAGCCTCCCATTTACCTGTATCAATTTGACATTTCTTCAAGTTGGTCTTCAGAACATCTTTGTAGCGTTTTTGTTGCCCTCCCTGCTTTCTCTGACCGACATTCAGCTGGCAATATAAGATTTGTTTTGGGAGGCGGGACTCAGGCATGCGAACTGCATGTCCTGTCCATCGAAGTTGCTGTTTTATAATGAGAGCCTCTATACTAATAGTGCCAGCTTCCTCTAAAACACTTGTGTTAGTGCGCCGGTCTTGCCATTTAATACCAAGAATTCTCCTAAGACATCGTTGATGGTATTTTTCTAAAGATACGAGGTGCCTTCTGTAAGTAACCCAGGTTTCGCAGCCATAAAGCAGAGTGGGAACTACAACAGCTTGATAAACGTATAATTTTGTTAGAATGCTAATGACGTGGTTGTCAAACACGCGAACGAGCAAACGACCAAAGGCTGCACTGGCACATTGGAGGCGGTGTTGAATCTCAGCGTCAATGTTCGCATTTGTTGATAGGTGACTACCCAAATAGGGAAAATGATCTATATTATTTAGTTTATGTCCATCAATCATGATAGCAGGAGCAGTAGCCCTGTCATGTGACGTAGGCTGATGAAGAACCTGTGTTTTAATGGTGTTTATGTCCAGACCAATGCTTCTGTATGCCTCATTGAACACTTTCAGGGTGGTTTGAAGATCTTCATCTGAATTTGCTAAGATGACGTTGTCATCATCATACTGGAGATCAAGAACGGATGTAGCTGACACTTTAGTTTTTGCACGTAATCTGTTGAGATTGAATAAACCTCCATCTGTCCTGGATATAATTTCTACACCCTTTGGAATCTTTTCTTGGACCTAATTTAGTACAACATTAACATATATTGAAAAGAGTGTGGGGACAATCACACATCCCTGTTTGACACCCGTTGTAATCTTAAATGGCTCTCCAGGGCCATTGCTGTTAAGGACCGTGCCATTCATATCATCATGTAGTAATCGAAGAATTTGAATGAATTTTGGGGGGTAGCCAAGTGTGGCAAGAATCCTCCATAGCATTTCTCGATTGACCGAATCAAATGCTTTAACAATATCTATGAAAGCCATATATAGAGGGCGTCCTTGCTCTCTGGATTTCTCCTGCATCTGCCTAGCACAGAAGATCATATCAGTTGTGCATCGATTAGGTCGAAAGCCACACTGAGTTTCAGGCAGTATTTCTTCGGCCAAAGGCTTCAAACGGTTGGATAAGACGTTGGCCAGGATTTTACCAGCAACAGAAAGCAACGATATACCTCGATAATTACCACATTGTGCCCTATCACCTTTCTTAAAGTTGGTTATTATCAAGGCATCCCTTAGGTCTTTAGGTATGGTAATGGTAGTCCATATTTTAAGTGTGAGTTGGTGTATGTGATGAACTAGAGTAGTATTCCCTACTTTAAAGAGCTCAGCAGGAATCCCATCCATGCCTGATGCTTTATTGTTTTTGAGCTGATTGATGGCAGATTCAATTTCTGATAGAGGCGGAGGATCATCAAGGTGGTCTTTAGGAGGTCTCTGATGAAGTCGGGTGAAAATGTTATTATCAACCTGTGTGTCCCTGTTGAGTAGCTCTTCAAAATGTTCTTTCCAACGGGAATTAATGGAGTTTGTGTCTCTAAGAAGTTCCGTGCCATCTTTAGACTGCAGAGGATTCAAACCATGATAATGTGGCCCATATATAGTTCTTGTTGCTTTGAAGAAAGCATGAGTATTATTCGTTTCGGCTAGATGCTGCATTTCACGGGATTTGGAGATCCACCATTGATTTTTCAAGACCCGAGTTTTCCTTTGCACTTCAGCCTTTGCATCTTTATACAGTTGCTGTTTGGAGATAGAAGTTGGATTGGCTTGCCATGCATGGAATGCTTTCCTCTTCTTATCAATAAGATTCTGTATTTCTGCATCATTCTCATCAAACCAGTCAGCATGCCTCATCTTGATGAAACCAATCGATTCTTCACACGCTGAGAGTATAGCAGACTTGACTGTTTGCCAATGTTCCTCAACCTTTTCAGGGTAATTATCTGGTAACTTTTCATTCAGAAGTTCATGAAACTTCCTTTTAGCAGTAACGTTTTGTAAACGTTCGGTGTTCACCCTGCGCCTGATATGCTTTCTCTGTTTTCTGCGCTTTTGGAGAATTTGTAGAGTCATTACAGATCTTATTAATCGATGATCCGTCCAGCAGTCATCAGCACTTGTCAGAGCCCTTGTGAGTAGTACGTCACGCTTGTCTCTTGCTCGCACAATCACGTAATCAAGTAGGTGCCAGTGTTTTGATCTAGGATGCTGCCATGAAGTCTTAAATTTGTCCTTCTGTCGGAATAGTGTGTTTGTGATGGCTAAGCGCGATGTGGCACACAGAAAGTTTAAGAGATTACCCACTCAACAGAATTATGATGATTACAAAATACTTCGAACAAACCCTCCCAAACGGTACGTAATGCTCGAATCAGACATGCTCATAACCTGCTAGGAGGTAATATTATACCCTCTGCGGCGTGGAAGGAACTAAGAAACATGGGAATAGGTAGAGAGAAAATTGACAACCCTATTAATCTACCTCTTGACACACTCAACGATCATTTTACAACTACCGGACACTCAGTTGACCCTGACATGAAACACAGAACTTTGATCAATAACTACAACATCACCACCCCTAACAGAGAATAATTCCATTTCTCGCATGTTACCCTCTCACAAACCAGACGTGCTATTCTTCGAATAAAATCGAAATCTAAAGGGATTGACAATATAGAAATCGAATTATTCAAACGTATCATTGATATTATACTTCCCACAATAACACACATATCCAATCACTCGTTAATGACAGGTATGCACCCATCGCTTTGGAAAGTGGCCTTCGTCATCCCAGTCCCAAAAAATTACACAGGCTAAACGTGTAAGCGATTATCGCCCAGTCAGTATACTATCATCCCTCTCCAAATCACTGGAATTTATCGTCCAAGAACAACTCTCCTCCTATTTGCTAGAGCACAATATCCTTGATGAACACAAATCCGGCTTCCGCAAAAATCATAGTACTACTAATGCACTACTCAAGGTCACGGATGACTTAAGAAAGGCTATGGATAGTGGGCTAGTAACAATCCTAACACTGCTTGATTTCAGTAAAGCCTTAGATTCTGTTGACCATGACATATTACTCTCTCGTCTGTTTAAAATTCATCTCTCCATGAACAGTATCCAATGGATGGACTCTTATCTACGTGGACGTCAACAATGTGTTAAAATTAACTCAAATCAAATGTCTTCATGGCGTCCAGTTCAGAGAGGAGTCCCTCAGGGTTCTGTCCTTGGACCGCTCCTGCTTTCAATATATATAAACGACATTACGTCATCAATCACTAAATGCAAACACCACCTATATGCTGATGATGTAAAACTCTACCTGCATTCAGCACCAGAAAAACTATCCGAAGCAATCGGCACCTTTAATGAAGATTTAACTGAAATATGTAACTGGACTCGCTCACATGGACTACGACTCAAAGAGGCTAAAACCCAAGCAATTATAATATCCCACCCGAAAATCCTCCTAAAACTAAAAAATTAACCCACTTTACCAAAAATACTCTTGTGCGATTCCCCAATCGAATTCCGAGAGTCAGTTAAAGATTTAGGCGTTATTATAGATGAACATCTTTCCTGGACGCAGCACGTCTGCAGTGTTTCCAGAAAAGTATTTTCCGCATTGAATTCACTTAGAAGATTCTGGAATATTTTCTCTCTTGTATTAAAGGAACGACTTGTTTCCTCCCTAATATTGCCTCATGTTGATTACTGCGATGTGGTATACAAAGATCTCACTGTTACTCTTAAAAACAAACTCCAACATGCTCAAAATGCCTGTGTACGCTACATATTTAATTTACGGTATTATGACCATGTCACCCCCGCTTATGAGCAACTTAACTGGTTACGTCTAAATCAACGCCGCGACCTCCACTCCTTATGTCATCTTCAACAAATACTCTCAACTTCAACTCCAGCTTACCTGCATTCTCAGTTTCACCGCCTCTCGTACGAGCATACTCTTGGAACACGGTCAAGAAACGACACACTCTTGCTGATACCCATACACCGCACAGCACGCTATACCAACTCCTTCGTTGTTGCTACAGCACGACTGTGGAACAATCTGCCTCGCTCTGTCAGAGGAGCAACCCCGTCCAGCTTCAAGCAGCGTTGCCAGCAGTACATACTCACTAAGTAAATGAAAGTTGAACTCAACAACAATTATGCTTATATTCTTACGTCGTGTTACATATATTCAAACTTTCCAATTCTCACTTTCTCATTTACTCTCTATATAGATATCTAAATAACCTCCTTCAGTAACGACTAATTATCTTCATCATCATCTTCATCACCATCATTAGTGTACATTTTTCTATATTTCCTTTACCTTACTGTAATTTTAAACTTACTTCTAAGTATCTTAGTTATTCACCCTAACAATGCAACAATTTACAGCCTACACCACCAAGCTAATCCATTTCATATGTATTTTATATTATATCAACATTGTAATATCGTTAGATTTAAGTTGTATTTGTATTGTTCATTACTTATTATTTGTATAATCTGGTTAGATGGAAGAGAGGGCCCAATGGCCCTAATCTTTCCAGTCAAAATAAATCTATCTAATCTCTCTAAATGAAACTTTGAATTGGGATGGGCACGTTACTAATGCATGCAGGAAAGTTTACTCGTCACTTCATCCACTTAAGATTCACCAGTCCGTTCTACCCTGTAACTTGAAAATAAAACTCGTCCAAACCTTGATACTCCCTATATTTAACTATTGTGATGTTGTACTAGTAGATGCTACCGGTGAACAAAACAAGAAACTTCAGAGAGCTTTAAATTCCTGCATTAGGTTTATTTTCTCCTTGAAATTTTCCTCACACGTGTCTCCTTTTTATGATCTACTTTCCTGGCTAAAAGTAGAACAACAAAGAAACCTGCACATATATACCCTCATCTATCGACTTCTCAATGAAAGCACTCCTCACTATCTCTCTAGTAATTTTAGTTTTCTCTCTTCCTTTCATGATCGTCACACGCAATCTGGATCTATAATTGCAATTCCTCTACATCATTCATCTGCCTTCAGTAACTCTTTCCTCGTGTCGGGAACTAGAATTTGGAATAATTGTCCTCGTGACGTTAGAAATTGTGCATCCGTAACAACTTTCAAACGTGCATGTAAAGATTTCCTCTTGAATTCGTAGGCCAACTAGAACAATTTGTGTATGAATGTGTGAGTGAATGACCATAGTATAATTTTGTTAAAAATGTATGTCATTTAAATTGTATAGCTTAGTTAATATCACGCAGTCGCCAATTTTATTTAATTTAATTTTATTTTATTTTATTTTATTCTAGTATTTAAGTTTGGTAGGTTAAGAATAACATATGTGAGTATTCATGTAAGTTGCACTGTGTGTGGTTAAGTGTAAGAGAGGGAATAGAGCCCTAACTTCGCCACAATAAAGGCACCAATAATAATAATACATACGATATGTGGATTATATATACATATGCAATTGGATTAACTTATGAGGGCAACTTGTAGCATAGGCCTTTGATAATATTTTACGGAAGCTATTCTAAGAACTCTACGAAGTGATTTGCTCTCCAAGTTCCCATATCAATGTTCGAATAGCAGAATAAGAATGTAGAAAAAAGGAAACTCGTGCTCACTGGCCTGGTGCAAGTCCTCGAAATGAACACCGATTGGATGACTTACGTATCATCGATACCCCTTCAGTACCTCAAACCGAAATTCAATTTTCTGTCAGGGCAGGGAATCAAACCCTGATCACCGGGGTGACGGCCAAGAATGTTCGCCGCTGCACCACAAGGTGGTATTTTCTATTGTCAGCGCAATCAATTGCATGATACCATGTAATGTCTACACTGCGCGAACTATAATAGTACACATATCTTAGTATTTTTGGCATTACGTAGCCCCTGGCAAGTTAGGAAGACGGTTCGCATACCATAACCCTAGAGCCGAATAATTCCAAAAACTAACAAACAAAACTGTTTTTAGCACTCCACCGAAAGAAATACCGACAAGCTGGTAGAAAGACAGACACATATTTTGTAATTTTCAGAAAAATAAAGATACGAGCCCTACAGTAGTCGCATATGTTGTGTAACATCTGACATGTTATCCTGAAATTGAGATGAAATATATTGGACCCTTGTAAAGAAGCGTAATGAGACTCAGTTTCAGGGAAGTGTTTCGGTCCATACCGTTGTTGTTATAAAATTTGCTTCTTATCATAACAAGGTAACATAGGTCAAAATATCAACTAAAGAAAGAAAAGTGAAGCCAAAATTTAACTAAACAAATTTAATTTCAGATCAATAAACAAATATAAACAAGAATAAAACAACTCCCAAATTACACCCTCACATTAATTCAATGACAATTATCAAAACAAAAATCTCTCTGATGAGATTGCACTAAAATTAGGCCATCAATGGTCCTGTCATTTCCTCCAACCCGTGTGTGTGGTAATGTGACGAGCAAACAAAAAATGGAAGGAGTACTATATTATACGTGATCCGCGACCATAGGCATCAGCTGACAAGCTGCGGATCCGTATATGAGAAGATAGACATAGCATGGGAACGCACACTACATCTACACACAATAAATACAAATACCCGACACTCGCTCGACTTAATAAACTACAGCATAGATTTCCGGTTGAAATCTTTATCAAGTGTCAGATACACGAACAAATGCCTAAACAGGACTTCACAGAATCAAAACAGGTATGAATGCACGTGTCTACGCTAACTGACAACTGATGACCGCCGTCACCTTATACAAACACACACAAGGTGTCAAAATACAAATCACACGTTCAATGGAAAAATCAAATCACACTACCCAGTGGCAGTTATATACAACAAAACAAATGTTTATTTTTAACAAGACATGAGACTACCGTTCGTGCGTGAGGATCTGACCCTTTAAATATATCAGAGTTTCAACTAAACAGGCATTCTACAATTGTCTAGGTCAGGGCTTGCCAACCCTCTCTACTTATTAGCGCGCCTTATCTATAGATCTGTGCTCGGTGTGGATCTCACCTGTCAAATGTCAACAACCCGAGGCGTAAACAAATATCCCAGGCCTGCAACTACCGCATGGCACCAAGAACTTAGACTTTCTACTGTACTCCTGTAAAATGATGTGTGAGTCAGAAATTCTCTTAGGCCAGCCTAACGCATGGCTCCAACAACCGAAGAATACCAAGTGTGTCACCAAATACTAATTAGTTCCGATAATTCACACAGAATTAAAGAACCTCACCGGGGTCGGTACAGAGTGTCCGTAGAGCAACATCTGAAGCCCATACTGCTGCGGTCAAGGAAGGTCATAGCCGTTTCCTCCGAGCAAATATACACACAATTGACACAACACACATAGCGCACATCAGGGTTTGACATACCTGAAAAAAATGGATAATAATTTCCACACACACGCAGCGCACCAGATCATAGATTCAACAAACGCTTCACAAAAGAATTAATTTACCAAACTAGAGAACAGACGGTCCTCCTCAAAACGATTGCAATAGGCAAACTCAAATTATAATACATCCTGTTTAATTCAAACGGCAACCAAATAGCTGATTTCCTCCCAAACACTGTTTTAAATTATCCTAATAACGCCCCACTTGTCACACGAACCGCAACTCATGTTCCGCAAAAACAAATTATCACTCCCAAGTACACGCGGCACTTGGATTAACATTACACTGAAATATTTACAAAGAAGACAACAAATAGTCACGCGTCATTCTACATTTACAGATGAGTGTCGGAACAAACCCTATCATCAAAATCGAAAAATAAACACAAGCGAAAATCTAAATTAATTTATATACAGTTCCCAGACCAAAATCTATCTACATTTTTGAAATAATTCAATTGTTAATACTCAACCATTTCTGCGTCTCAAATCAGCGTACGCCACAAGACATGGCCCCAGCAGGATCTCCCTACTCAGCCATCACCTTCTCCAATGTAGATTGTTTGGACATCATCCCGGTTTTTTGACCATATATTCGTCATCTTGCAGAATTCTTAAAGATGAGAATTGTTCAAATATACAAATATACACTAATTAACCTTCTAAAATTGCCGCATGAGCTACTAGTTTCATTCACAGTCCTGTTCAATTTATATCGTAGACTTTTCCCTAATTACAATAATGCCTAGCTTCACGCGCACTTACACTTGCAAAATGTATAGTTACCAATATTTAAAGTTATCATAATGTTAATGCTGCCCAGATCCAAAGTCAGACTTAAAATGTATAAGTTCACTCGACGTATTTAAATGGCTCCACTTAGACTCAAACAAACAGTACTTTGTCTCCAATGAGACTTGAAAGTCAGCGTACTTGGACAGCAACCTGTCTCCCCCGAGACTTCAAAATAGTGTGTCTCAGGCTAGCATCGTGGTCTCATTTATATGAAAATGGCACAAACATCAGGAGTGGGGACTAATAACATATAATTAATCGAAGCAGTTGAGCTAAAGACTTGTGTGTGATATCGTTGATCATCATTTTTCGCGCAGGTCACATTCATGGTACGCGGACCTCATTCCGTTCGCTAATTAAATCAGAACGTAATTCCCTCCAATTCTGATATGATGCCACTTTCCCGCCACTGGAACGCGTCATCTCAGTGATTCGTTGATTCAAGCAATGCACGTTGATTTAGACTCCTTCACCACGCCTAGCTGACGTCACAAACATCTTCCATCTCTACTCATCCAAGCTCTCCTATCTCTGTCTTGACCTCGCTCACAAAGAGTCCAAGCCACGCGTCAAGGTTCATTCGCCTGTCTTCCAGGACCTGGCTATTAATATATCCCTTCTGCCAAACTGCCATCCCGCCTCCAGGCGCGGATTCAAAGAGGGGGGGGGGGGGGTCACGGAGGTCATGACCACCCCCAAACGGAGACCAATTTTTTTTGCAAAATCAAAAAACGAAAACACAATAACTAGACAAATAAAACTTAACGAATTTTAACTGAAAAACAGTTTTTTCATTTTATTCAAGACTGAAAATAGCTTTATTATAATTATTATGTTCTGTTACAACTGTACATATTTACAACTTCATGCCTGTTATATAAAAACGATTATTTATATAACAAAATCAACTCGTCTATTTTGTTTAGTAAACCTTGTCATTACTGAATCGATGTCTATAGTGATGTCACGATGAATGTGTAGCAGTGCACGGATAGGAATTTGGGGCTTTTTTTTCGCACCAAAAATTTTTTCCGACGTCCAAACTGCAAGCTTGGTTGGCAATTTAAGCTGTGACTTTCTCCCTTTGTCGGTACCAACTCGACTTGCCGAAACTGTAACGTACCTTGATACTTTTCTCGAAGCTCGATGTAAAAGTCGCAAAACACGCCGTTGCAATTTGTACGAATATTTTTGGTGCGATAAACGCATCAAATTCCTATCCACGTAGCTTACAAAAAAATTGGTCTGGTTTTGTACGTTTTGTTATTTTGTGATTGCGTTGTTAGTGATATCATCTTTCTTAACAAATTTGATTCTGTGACCCCCCCCCCCCCCAAAAGCTAAACTCTAGATCCGCGCCTGCCCGCCTCTGTCAACTTGCAACATCACGCGGGCCACTGGCCCACCTCTATTGTATCACAATTGTACCTCAATACAATGAATAAATTAAAACAGGAAACATTATTATACGACCCGTATAATAAGGGTTCAATATGTGAAGTCAATTTTTTTCGGATGTACTCCTCCCGTTTTTAGCCTACTTTCGATTTTTGCAAAAAATGAAAGTAGACTTATGAGATCAACTCAGGGTGAAAAAAGTGTGTCTGTCTGTGTGTGTGTGTGTATGTGTGTGTATGTGTGTGTGTGAGTCTGTGTGTGTGTGTCTGTGTGTCTGTGTGTGTGTGTGTGTGAGTGTGTGTACTCTGAATGTCTGTCCCCCCCTATCAATTCGAACACGGTGAATGCGAATTGAACGAAATTTGGTACAAAGGTAGCACTAGCAAAGGACACCTCAGTGTCATGTTTTATATCGCCGCCATCTTGACGGAAACGTAATGGCGGCCACACAAATGTTCAAAGCTTAAATCAAATTACGACTAACCTAATCATTCGATCTCTACCAAATTATGCAACGACATACCTTTATGGGGGGAGCATCCTTTGACCAAACCAATAGGTCATCAGCGTAATAGTTTGCGGATGGCGGCCATCTTTGTGTGAAAATCGATTCCCCCTATTAATTCGAACACGGTGCAACCGAATGGAACGAAATTAGGTACAGAGGTAGTACTAACAAAAGGCACCTCAGTGTCATGTTTTATATCGCCGCCATCTTGACGGAAACGTAATGGCGGCCACACAAATGTTCAAAGCTTAAATCAAATTACGATTAACCTAATCATCCGATCTCTACCAAATTTTGCAACTACATACCTTTATGGAGGAAGCATCCTTTGACCAATCTAATAGGTCATTCACCTGATAGTTTGCGGATGGCGGCCATCTTTATGTCAAAATTGATTCCCCCTATTAATTCGAACACGGTGGAACCGAATGGAACGTCATTTGGTACAGAGGTAGCACTAGCAAAGGGCACCTCAGTGTCATGTTTTATATCGCCGCCATCTTGACTGAAACGTAATGGCGACCACACGAATGTTCAAAGCTTAAATCAAGTTACGATTAACCTAATCATCCGATCTCTACCAAATTTTGCAACTACATACCTTTATGGAGGGAGCATCCTTTGACCAATCTAATAGGTCATTCGCCTAATAGTTTGCGGATGGCGGCCATCTTTGTGTCAGAATCGATTCCCCCTATTAATTCAAACACGCTGAAACCAAATGGAACGAAATTTGGTATAGAGGTAGCACTAGCAAAGGGCACCTCAGTGTCATGTTTTATATCACCGCTATCTTGATGGAAACGTAATCGCGGCCACCCAAATGTTAAAAGCTAAAATGTAATTACGACCAACCTAATAATCTAGTCTCTACCTAATTTTGCAACACCATATCTTTATGTGGGAAACATATTCTGACCAAACTGCAAGAACATCAGCCCAATAGTTTGCAGATGGTGGCGAAGTATGTGTGCAAATCGATTCCCCCTATCAATTCAAACACGATGAAACCGAATTGAATGAAATTTGGTACAGAGGTAGCACTAGCAAAGGGCACCTCATATTCATGTTTAATATCCCTATAGCACGTTGTATTTCAACAAGCTCCTACAACCAAAGGAAAAGGACAAAGAGTTATAACAATACCCATGCATTTAGGAGAAAGTAGGCTATATGTTCTTTACTGAACATCTTGTTAACTTTGTAATAAAGGAAACTATTTTAATCACAATGAAAAATATTATATTGACAGTGAGAGGAATTAACTTAAAAGTATGAAAAAGATCCACAAAAAATATTTATTCGAATAATTCCATATTACTCACTCGCATTTTTTAAAGAATGAACTCATAGTGCTACCTTGTGCCAGCAAACATGAAGGATTCTTTCGTGTTATTACCATCGGTAAGTTCCCATTACCATTATTTCTGCTCATGCTATAACATTTTGATTGCTCAACGATGATGCAAGTCTCGTCCGGGTGAGTTGTGTCTGCCGGGAGCGGGAATCCCTTGTTAGCAGTGAACTCGGTTGGTCATTGAAATTACTACTTGTAAAACTCCAGTGCCAAATCCTGACCAGTGCGCATTCGCGAGGTACGTCGTAGTACCAATGATTTATCGTAGGAATATCTCTAATGGGGCCTCCAAACCTTGACGTAAACCGTATGCGATATGCATTCCACATAGGGTTGTATCTGGCCGACAGTACCTCGAATGCTTACATTAAATAAGAATACAGCAAAAGTATGAAGATTTAAGAAATCATAATTGTTTTCAGCAAATATGATATAATGAATATTTTCACACCAAAGAACGACAACTTGAAGATGGATTTATTGTAGGAATATCTTTAATGGGGCCTCCAAACCTTGAAGTAAACTGTATGCGATATGCATTCCACATAGGGTTGTATCTGGCCGACAGTACCTCGAATGCTTACATTAAATAAGAATACAGCAAAAGTATGAAGATTTAATAAATCATTATTGTTTTCAGCAAATATGATATAATGAATATTTTCACATCAGAGAACGACAACTTGAAGATGATTTATTGTAGGAATATCTTTAATGGGGCCTCCAAACCTTGAAATAAACCGTATGCGATATACATTTCACATAGGGCTGTATGTTGGCCGTCAGTACGTCGTGGTAACAATCACCGCCACCGCACGCGTTCATTGTTTCTTCTTACACATTTCCGTCCCATTTCCGTCCCTTTTCCAAAATCACTCCCAGAAAAAAATCCAGCAACCGAGTGGAAAGATGTTACACATCAAAAATGTTTTACAATGAATAGCATCTTGGTCTCCATACTGTTGAAATAATTAAAATTGTCCTAAAACTACAAAAGTTAGGATTTCATATCAACTTGCTTATTTTGCCGTATATCTTATGCGTAGGTAAATTCCATCAGGTATTGTTACAGGCGATGTTGAAAAAAAGAATATAAATTACCTTAGATTGAGACGGAATATTTTAGCCTATATTCACTTTATGAAAAAAAATACGCTTATGAGATCACATTTAGTCCGTGTGTGTGTGTGTGCGTATGTGTGTCAGTGTGTGTGTCCCCCATAATAACTTCTGAACGGATGGAGCGATTTCAATGAAACTCGGTAAGGTCATAGACCCCGACTGTGCACTTCGATTTTTTTTACGTCTCACCAATCCAACGCCACGGCTGTGCGAAGTATTTCACCAGCATTGAATATCTCTGAAACTATTACCGTTAACACCCTGAAGTTTTGTACGGTGATAAAGGCAACTACTAGAAGTTCACCTCTGTGACATTCGAAAACCTTGTAACTACAAACCCAACATGGCAGACAAGCAAAGTTGCGTCTTTTAAATACACGTTTCTCGCGATTTAACCAACCAAACGCAATGAAACTTGGTAAAGTAACGGGTATTCTGCCCGGAGGCAAGGGCTATCCTCAGCCAGGAGTTTACCTGCGGAAGTTGGCCAGGTCCGTTCCGTCCCTCCGAATGTGCGCCAACAGCACGTGGTCCCACCGAAACTGGCATACCATCCAAGTCCCAACCACGCCCAATGCTGCTTAACTGCGGAGTTCTTATGGGATCCGGTGTTTCAACATGGCCAGGCCGTTGGCCGAAACTTGGCACAGATATGCTTATACACATAGTAATGCACTGACATCTAACTTCGTTCAATTGTTTACATAACGTCAAGATGGCGACTGTGCAAAATATTTCACCGGCATTCTATATCTCCGAAACTATTACTGATATCACCCTGGAATTTTGTTCAGAGATAAGGGCACTACTGGAACTTTATCTATGAGACTTTCAAAAACCTGTTAACTACAAGAAACATGGCGGCCAAGCGAAGTTGAAAGTTTTAAATAGACTTTTCTCGCGATTCAATGATCAAAACGCAATGAATCTTGCTACAGCAAATGTTTATACACATTGTAATTCACTGGTATCTAATTTAGTTCAATTGTTTACATAACATCAAGATGGTGGTTGTGGGAGTTACAAAATTAAGTTTTTATTTCTTGTGTCGTAATCATGCGATCGAAGTGAATGTTTGAATAATAAACCTACGCAACAATTTTCCTTTAATGATACACAACTCTATGGTCTATAAATATAACTATCCAACATGGCAACCATCCGAAATATTTAGACGTTTCTCAATATCTACGAATCTATTACAGCAATCAAACTGATTGTTTTAAACTTTCATAGGAGATATGGACATAAGTTCACCTATAGGACTTTCAATAACCTGATGATCACAAATCCAACATGGCAGCGACGCGAAGTATATTTAAATGGACGTTTCTCGCATTTTAACCATCCAAGTGCAGTGAAACTTGGTACTGTAAATGGTTATACAAATATTAATCCACTGGCATCTAATTTATTTCGACTGCTCACATAACCGCAAGATTGCAGCTGTGCGAAATTTTAAAATCTCATTTTTACTTCTCGTGTCCTAATCATGCGATTGAAGTATGAATACCTCACGTACACAATAATCTTCATGTAACGGTGCATAACTCTAAGACTTACATTATATAAAAATCCAATATGGCGACCATCCAAATGTTTAGTCGGTCCTCAATATCTACGAATCTATTACAGAAATCAAATTTTGTATGTTGATAGAGGCAATTAACATAAGTAGGATATATTAAAATAGGCTTAATTCTTCACGGAACTACTTGTTCATTTTAAAATCCTGATAAATTTATTAACGCATGTTTCTCGAACTCACATATCCCTGAACAGCATTAATCTAGTCAGTTGGTGAATTCAGAATCTTGTTATTGAAATACAGGTTTATAATTATAATGTAGTTTGTTTGGTTCTACCCATAATTATTCCGGTTGCTATGAGGTAGGGGATATGGTGAGACTGTTTCCTTGTGGGAATGATTTTACGGAGAGATGCCCTTCATGACGCCAATCTCATGAGAGTGATTAATGACAAATGAAATTAATGAGGTAAGGTATGAAGTCTTTCGAGTTCGCAGTAATCTGACGATGCACGTTAAAGTGTTTAGCTACCTCGGTTGGTTTGTGACATTATGTCAACGAATTTAAAAAAAATATTTTATCCCTCCTGATTCCATACCGGCCCTTGTTACTGTCACACGCATGATCACCAATATGCTTGATACCATTTTTAGGATTATCTCGCTGCACCTGCTGCATCACCCAAAAAGTATGCAAATTCCTGTATCCTTGTTGCAGTTCTGGTTCTTGTACGTCCAAATATCATGTTTTATACGTCTTCGGTGTGATTCATTAATGTGTGACTCTCCTACTATGCTATATTTGTCCTCCTCATGCACAAAAGACGTAATGAGCACGGCAGACCACTCGCATATGACAAAATGTTGGCTCTAGTGCGCCTAGTGTCCAGGCGCTGCGCTCAGTACTAAACGTACTGCAGCACCCCGTCAAATGGACAGTGCTTCTGCGACTAAGCGCTGCAATGCTAGTGTTCTGTCGTTCTGCACTGCTCAGAAATAGGCAGGGTAGGGCTGCACTTCGCCGGCACGAGTACATTTCTCGCTAGCACTGCTTCACCTTGCCCATTGCCCTAATAAGCGGTACTACTTTAACGGTGTTTTAATATGAAAGACCCGTGCCAATATACTGACATGTAAAATGCCTTCTTCGGGACAAAATTTATGTATATTGGCGTCTCCAAAACAACAACTGTTAAAAGAGACGTTAAGTCATCACCACCATCCTCAACATTATCTTCATCATAGATCGGATTATCTACTCGCATGAACGCGCAGACATAAGCCTAGGTTATATCCGTACTCGGGAGACGAGCAATTTAAATCCTACACAGCCGTATTCGATATGTTTTCCAGTGGTTTCTCATTTTAGCTCCATGAAAATGCTGAGACAATCCCTTCTAGTTTGTCACAATCGTCTACTTCCAAGTCCCTGCTCAATTTCATTTAACTTCATTCATTTTAGTTTTCATTTACTCTGGTTATAAGCTTGTCGTCAGCCGTAAAAAACATTCGCTGTGTAGACAGTAATTTCACTTATAACCCTACCTTGTAGAGAGGGAGTAATATGGAGTAGAATGATTATAATAATAATAATAATACATTATTAATACTACAATTACTACAATTATTACTGCATACCTATGGTTTGCATACGACATCATACTGATGGCAAAATCGGCATCAGACTTAGAACAAATGGTAACAGAATTAAACAATGTCAACAAAGAGGCTGGCCTAACCATGAACCCGAGGAAAACGAAACTGATGACAAATGCGACAGAAAAAACAGTAAACATTGACGGTGAAGAATTAGAGTATGTCCAGGACTATACATACCTAGGCCAAGAAATATCATTCCATAACAATACGGAGAAATCAAAGGACGATTTGGGCAAGCATGGAAAAAATTCTGGTCCTTGAAGTTCATTTTAGGAGATAAATCACAGAAACTAAGTCTGAAAACCAAGTTCTAGAGAAATGTGTAATCCAAATAATGCTGAATGGATGCCAAACATGATCGCTAACTTTGTAGCAAAGAAAAACGCTCCAGATAGTCCAACGAAAAATCCTCAATATCACGCTGAAAGACAGAATAAGGAACGAGGAGATACGTAGAAGAACCAGTAATAAAGACGTCATCAACACAGCGGACAGACTAAAATGGAAATGGGGAGGCCACGTAGCAAGGATGGAGCATAGGCGGTGGACGCACAGACTAACGATGTGGGACCCCAAAACCGGCAGGAGAAGCGTAGGAAGACAGGGACACGCTGGGCTGACACATTCAAGAAATTTGCCGGACCACAATGGACAAGAAGAGCAAGAGACAAACAAGGGTGGACGACCCTAGAAAAGCTCATTTTCGAAAGGAAAGGAAAGGAGCAACTCAGTGCAACATAGTGAACCCTTAAATACAATAGCGATATTGTATTGAGGACAGTTAAAACTCTACTGAAAGTAAAGTGAACGTGCAAGAAACATTAACAATTTTGAAAATATTTGATGTAAGAACAAGAATACCAGCATAACATAGAGAATACTGTAACTAGGTTAGGAATAGATATATCAATTGCTATAAGAACAGAGACTAACATGCCAGAAAAGTGCACCACTAGGTGCCTCACTACTCTTTAGGACTGCTCACCTAATGAGTGTAATGGAGCAAAATCCCTGCCTAGGCAGGAGGTCATTGCCCTTCGGGGATTATAGGGCTGTATTTATTATTATTATTATTATTATTATTATTATTATTATTATTATTATTATTATTATTATTATTACAGTAAAGAATTTGAATGTTACATCAAACAAATATTTGAGAAGTGTCGAAACAATCAACGTTAAATCATTTTTAATGCATCCGTGTGTTTGTGATCCTGGGAGGAGTATTGTGTGAAAAACAAGATGTTCAGTAGAGAACAGATAGCCTACTTTCTCCTAAATGCATGGGTATAGTTATAATTCTTTGTCCTATTCAAGGAGTATAATTGAATGTTGGTTGTAGTAGCTTGTTGAAATACAACGTGCTATACGGATATTAAACGTTGATTGATTGAATCCTCACCTGAAATATATATGATAAAAATCCACTGCCTGCTTCCGGTCAACCGACCGGGTCAGGGAATCGAATGAATGAAGGCCCCATCTAGTGGCGAGGAGAAGAACTGTGCCGGCTGCCGAAGCCTGTCTCACTCCCCTGGGGCAATGATTAAATGAATTTCCTATTATGTAAAATAAATGTTAACTTCTCAGCTCTTACTGAGGTAAACGCTAAAGTAAAGAGAATACTGACAAAATTAAATTTCCCAGTCTGGGAAGAGAACACCGGGAATAGTCCCTCATAAAATCCTTCCCATGGGAATATTCCTCCGTGACGCAACACTAGTGGGATGTGGATTGGTGACCATGGGAACGCAACTAAATCCAACATTGGTACCACTTATTGGTGTCGTGTTCCTCTCTTTCATACTTCCTGTTGACCTCCCTTGGTCACATCGTGTTCTCTTTCGACCCCGACGGTATTAGGGTATCCGAGGCCTATAGTGTCTTTTATTTTCCCGCCTTAATTAGTATTTGAATTTTACTTTTTAATTTTTGGGGGAGGCTGGGTATGTTTAGCCCCATCATACATAATGCAACCTGCCACAATCCCCAAGGGCTCACAGTTAGTAAGCACAGGAGTTGGTGAACCCTAGGGATTCTGGCCCTGGATCCAGTTTGTCCCCTTTACCCAGAGATTTTGAAGCAGACACTCTCCTTTACTTCCCGTCCTTATCTGCCTTTCATGGCTCTACGTCCTTCCAAGTCCCTGAGTCTTCATCCATCGAAGGCTGAGAGCATTTATTTTTTTCCTATCTTTCATTTCCCTTATTTTTTTCCTCATTTCTTCATCTTGTACGTAAGTTTGATGTAAGTCATTAGTTGTAGTAGATTTCGTTTCATTTCATTTTCACTGTCACCCACAACACCTTCTTTAAGCGCAAATGAACATGCCCCTAAAACAACAACCCGTACCTCATCCAAGCATACAGGGCTGATGATTACGATTTCGGAAGGCCTTGAATGACAATTCATCATAAGTTCCAGCAGAGCCTTGCCATGTCATTCATTATCATAGCAAATTGCCTAAAAAGTTCCTATAACATGCAACGACAAATGGCTTGTTACTACCGAGACAGGTGTGTTACGTACAGCGCTGTAATATGCTAATTCGTGTGTTATCAACAAGTACCTTTTGTGAGATGATAGCACATATGCACTGTCCTGCTTGTCCTCAAGGTAAGGCACCCTCTAATTGGGACACCATGGCTTATACTATACGTAGGGAACGAATATTAGCTTACTTTCAATTTGTGTAAATGCTGGAAGTAGACTTATGAGATCTACACAGACCCAATGTAAGTGTGTCTGTCTATGCGTGTGTGTGTGTGTGTGTGTGTGTCTGTCCCCATCGCTTTCAATTCAATTGCGACGAAATCGAATTTAACCAAATTTGGTTCAGAGGTACCGATAGTAAAGGCTACCTCTGTGTCATGTTTTGTATCGCCGCAATCTTAACGAAAACAAACAGACGGCCACCCAAATGTTCAAATTACAACTAAGCTAATCTTATCTGCCATCTTTTGTAAAAACAAACCTTGGTGTGGAGCGCGTTCTTTACCAAAACTGCAAGGTAATCAGCCAAAGTATTTCACGATGATGGCCTTTCGAATGATGCAAGCATTATTATCCATAGCTTATGATTCAATATATCAAAATACCTTCTGTTACCAACGTTATGATTATATGAGCGTGAACATTGTGGGGTTTGAAGCCATTTTTCAGTGTTTCCTTACTAAACAAAAGTTTGGTGCTTTTCAGTCGGTCAACACGAATTTACCCAAAAGAGCTGGGTTATGCCCTAATCCCAAAAAAAATACTTGAGATTAATAAATACACTAGGATGACCAGTTTCGATCGTCAAGCGATCATCATCAGATTCATTACACTTAGCCTACGCTGTAAAATCTAGTTTGGAAAATACAGGTGAAAACATTTACAATATGTACAATTATTTAGTTGCAGTTTTGGTAATGCAACTTGCCAGTGTATGCTAAATGTAGTATATATGATGTTAGGTGGAAGCTAAAATGGTGATAGAAATCCGGAATTTGTCTGTTTGGAGTGACTATATGGTTGTAAAATTCAACTATGGTTGTACTGTATGAAAATCCACAGCCTGCTTCCAGTCTCCGACCGGGTCAGGAATGGAATGAATGAAGCCCCCCCATCTAGCGGCGAGGATATGAACTGTGCCGGCTGCCGAGACCTGACGCACTCCTCTGGGGCAATGATTAAATGAATGAGAGATGAAATGAAATGATAGTGGAGAGTGTTGCTGGAATGAAATTTTGACAGGGAAAACCGGAGTACTCGGAGAAAAACCTATCCAGCACAGATCTCACATGGAGTGACCGGGATTTGAACCACGGACCCAGCGGTGAGAGGCCGGCGTGCTGCCGCCTAAGCCACGGAGGCTCCGGTTGTACTGTATAGTGCAAGCTATTACTTATCTGGTTGTATGTTTTCCGATCTGTAGCTGCGAGCAGTATCACAACCCAGCTCTTTAGGGTACATTCGTGTTGACCGACTGAAAAGCACCAAACTTTTTTGAGCGTAAATACGTATTACCCGCAGCCGTTATCTTTGAATTATAAAACACTTAAAGACTACATTAACAATAATTAGTGGCAAGGTAGACCTAGGCAAAAGAACATACTCTGATGCGCGAACTTTTAGAACATTATAATCGACAGCTTTGAAAATTGGGTTGTTGTTGTTGTTTGGGTCTTCAGTATTTTGACTGGTTTGATGCAGCTTTCCATGCCTCCCTGCCCTGAGCTAATCGTTTTATCTCTACATAGCTATCACACCCTACGTCCGAGGCAATCTGTTTAACATATTCTAACCTTGGTCTACCCCTACAGTTCTTGTCCTCGACCCTTCCATCCATAACTAAGCTTGCTATTCCTGGGTGTCTTAGTATGTGTCCTACCAACCTATCTCATCTCTTCATTAGCAGTCGCCAGAAACATCTCTCCTCTCCCACTCGTCTTAATACCTCTTCGTTTGTAACCCTATCTACCCGCCTGATCTTCATCAGTCTCCTGTAACACCACATTTCAAACGCTTCAATTCTCCTCTTTTCTGCTGCACCAACAGTCCAAGTTTCACTTCCATAGAGCGCCACGCTCCAGACAAAGGCTTTCAAAAATGACTTCATAATACCTAAATCTATATTCGAAGTCTACAGATTCCTTTTTGGTAGAAATGCTTTCCTTGCCTGAGCCAACCTACATTTTATGTACTCTTTGCTTCGTCCATCACTAGTTATTTTGCTTCCTAAGTAACAAAAGTCTCCTACTTCCTTCAGCTTTTCACCTGCCAATTTGATGTCCATAGAGGTTTCTGATTTATTTCGGCTGCATTCCAATATTTTTGTTTTATATTTATTAATTTTCATCATGAAATCTTTCCTCAAGACAGAGTCCATACCATTCCAAAACTCATTCAAATCCTCAGGTGTGCCAGCCAAGATTGGGTAATTAAGAAGAATCTTGCCAAGATCTCTCACCTGCGTTAGTCAAACGATTACCACCCTGAATATACCGCACAGAGGCTCTCTTGAGGGTTTCAAATATATTAATAACTTTCTGTATCCGAGAGCTATAATAACAAAATTTAGATTATTTTTTTCGTGTGGTTTTTTGTGCCGGTAGGGTCAGAGGACATGTTCGGCCCGCCAGAGATTGTAGCTGTTTCTATGCGGATACCCATGGGGTGAGCTAGAAGTACCGTCGCGTGTTGAATGTTGTCTGGCGAGGAGAGTGTGAATGTAAGGACGAGGAATTGGAAGGCAGCGGCTGTGGCCTATGCTAAGGGACCACCCCCGGCATTTGTCTGGAAGGAAGATGAGAAACCACAGAAGCCCATCTTGAAGGTTGCCGACGGGGAGATTCAAACCTCCTCGCCTCCCGGTTGTGAGCGACTGCCTGCAGCCACGCCGTAACGACCACGCTAACTCACCCGGCACGAAATTTAGCAATAAGACAGAACATTATACGTCGCCATTTTAGAAGTTCACCTAACATTAGATATACTACATTTAGCATACACCGACAGTTGCGTTACCAATACTGCATCTAAATAATTGTACATATTGTATATATTTTTCACCTGTATTCTCAAACATAGGTGTTATAGCCTAAATGTAATGGATCTGATGATGATCGCTTGACGATCGAAACTGGTCATCCTAGTGTATTTATTAATATCATGTTATTTATTTCAGTATTAGGGCATAACGCAGCTCTCTTTGGGTACATTCGTGTTGACCGACTGAAAAGCACCAAACTTTTGTTTACTTAGGCAACACTGGAAAACGGCTTCAAACCTTGCTATGAATTCTTAACTGTGTGCGAAAACTCCCACTTGAAGTGTATGACCCCCTTAAGCTATCAAGCTGACGTTTTGTATGGTGTTAGACGACTGTTACGTTTGGACAAGTATGTGACTTTTAGTCCTGTCAAATTAGGTTTTTTTTTGCTGCATTAAATCAAGCATTGACAAGAGTTTCAGGAATGTGTATGGGGAGGTCCCCTGGACAACGACTAAAAAATCCTATCGATTTCAAGTGCCGCGGGGGGAAAGGGGGGGGGGGGAGATGGGGGCTCAAATCCCCCTTTTATAGTGTTTGGCGAATAGCTCTAAAACGGTGCGTCGCACAGGAATTTTTATACTTTTCAAACTTAAAGGGGATTAAATGTCCTACATAATGCTATATATTCACATTTATCTCTGTGTGTTACCGTCTACGAAGCTTGCCCCAGTGGGTGAGTGGTCAACGTGTCGGTCTACTAACCCCAAACTTGCAGGTTCGCCCCTGGCCGTGGCAAGTGATTTTTGAAAGGCGGCAAAAATTACGATACGCATGTCATACGATGTTGGCATGTTAAATACACCCATTTGAATTCAGTGGGCCGTGTTCATAATGGAAAACATTAATCTCGGGATCTTCCGCCTACACAAAGTTCCTCATTTCCCTACTAGAAAGCGCTATAATGTTCAAGGAGGTTCAAGAAACAAAAAATTCGACATGCAAGCTACCCTTTGGATGTCAAATAACAAAGCTTGCACCCGGCACCCGAGGCCATACGATATTATTATTATTATTATTATTATTATTATTATTATTATTATTATTATTATTATTGGGAAGCGTGATGGCGCAGTGGCTTAGCTACTCGTCTTTCACCCGGACGGCCGGGGTTCGAATCCCGGTGACAGCGGGGTGGAATTTTCACCTGAAAAATCACGTGGCGTCAGGAAGGGCATCCGGCCTTAAATCCCCGGCCAAAACCAAAATGAGCTTGGTTAGCTCCAGCGACCCCAATCAATTGGGAAAAGCCGAAGAAAGAAAGAAAGAAATTATTATTATTATTATTATTATTATTATTATTATTACCGTCTACGAGATATGAGCCGGTAAACATAGACAATTTACAGAAAAATGTGTTGCGTCTCACCTTTCATGTCAAATTCTCCCTTCCAATCCGTTTCGCATCCATTTTACAGGAAACGCGTAGGAAAGTAAGTTGCAGAGCATTAAATTTCCTTCAAGAATATAGATACTTATGCTAATTTATCTTCGATCAGTCAAACGTTAGAGCGTTATGACGCATCGGGGTCGGTTTCAAGATTTCGCTAGTTAATGGCTCATTATTTTACTTTCGTTTTCAACGGCGTTAAGTCTCTGTTTCACGATATTTATTGATTATGAAAACATAAATAGTATTACTAACCGTACTAGGCCAGTCAAAATCGACACACAAAAATTGCTAAATTCACAAAACATGATGTATCTCTGATTTTTTAGTATGCTGTTTGGCCCCATTAGGGCTATGTATACCCAAGTTTGCAACTCTCAAAAAGTTGTGGAAAAATCTTTACACACGAAAAACCACGAAATGTTTGGACTTGTTTCAGATTCTGCACTGTATCTCCTAATCCATGCATTTTTCTTCGAAAGCTACTCTATACGTTGTTTAAGAGCACCAACTTTGTGACAAATTAAGCCCAATCGGAGCTCTGTAAATCAATTGGTTACCAAATTGCGGCACTTTATAAATAGGCCAGTTTTTCCAAGAATTGAAAAGTTTAGTTTTAGATTTTCTTTGCACCGAAATTGCGTCGAAACCATTGATCCTACGAGTAGAACTTGTAGAGTATAATTTGTAGGCAATTTAATTGGCTTTAAATTAAGCGCAGAGCGGGATTAGGTAAAATCACATTTTTCCAGAAATGTACCTAACCACTTCTTTGTTGCATGAAGTGAGATTTAAACATGCAAAACGTGTTATGATCATATAGGACGTATGTAAGTTGAATAGATTGTAGGTAGTTACCAATATGATTAGTCAACAAGCTAATGTGTGCAAAGAATGGTAGAGAAGATAGCGCCCTTGCCCTTGAGGACTGTAGTGGTTCTTTGTTGTGTGCAGGCACGTGTTTCTTGGTTCCCCCCTTCCAAGGGCCAGCTCAAGGCTTCTTGGTCTCCCCCCCCCCCCCCCCCCCCCCCCCACTGACTGGTTTGTAATCTCCGAGCTCCGACCTAACAGTACAGTTTCTGTTTCTCGGAATTATTAGGTATGGGCTATCACAGCAAGCTGCATATTTAACCTCTTGGGGAGAAATGTGTGTGTAGTCGTTGACGGGCATCCTCAGGATGGTGCCCTAAAGAGCACAAAATTTGCAGAGCGAACACGACGGTATTCTGCAGCATCAGCGGAAATTGTTTTTGACGCATCGACCATTATATCACAGTCCACCAAACATAAGGTCGTCTCATTGAGCGTCTCTGTTTTGCTTTTGCTCTCCTGGGGATTGAGACAAAAATATCAAAAGAACACGCAGACCGCGATATCTTTGTGACTGCTCTGCAAAAAAGTACCTCCAATGACCACGTCATCATCTTTGGAGGGGATGTGGATTTGCTCATGCTTCTCTGCTGTCTAGGATCCACTAAAACAAACGTTTACTTCCAGAAAAGTGGCAGTGGTGAGGTGGTGTATCGTGTTTTTCGAGGGGATTTCACACCACTGGCATAAGTCAGTAGGAAGCCTGTCTATATTTATTTACGCGGCAAATTGTTCGGCCAAGAGAAGTTTTCATGTAACTTATAATTATTATTAACTTATTATTATTAACTTATTATTATGATTAATTGATTTTTTGGAGCATTTCCTTATAAAATTATAAGCATACAGATAGGTTTTCTATGTTATAGAAAACGCTATCAAGCAAATTATTACGATCAACATTAGCGTAGAAAATTATATGATTACGGAATTTTACGGAGTTTTGTCAGTCAGGGTATTATGAGAGAGATGACTCATTGGGAATTCGGCTACAGGCTTAATCTTGTCGTGAAGCGTGACGCAACCCTGGGTTGCAGCGTCAAGTAAAGGCGAATTGGCCTGGACCGGTAAACGACTTCACCCTCCCGCCGAGTGTAATGAGCCAGAGGTGGGGAAGTAGCGCGTGGGGATCAGCCAATCAGTGGAGACCGAGCGACTTGAAGACGGGTCCGGAGAGGGGATGCGGCGAGGGCATAAAGTGTTTGCGCGCCGTGGAAACTAGGACTTTCGTTGTAAAATTTAACCAGTATGGTTGCACGAGTGAGTGGCTCCGATGTTCAGTGGAAACGGGGACTATCTTTGTGAAACTTAACCGTTGTGGTTGTACGTGTTGGTTCCAATGTTCGGACCATAAATCTTCTTATCTACAAATATATCATCAACTAACGAAGAAGATGACGACGTCCAGGAGGCTGTGGGAAGCTCTCTTCAACATCCAGTACGAGGGAAATGCTTCGGCAATTTCCAGTGGTAAGCGCGAATGACTCATAACGACGCAATCTCTCGTCTTTCTTGGTTTCATATTCAGTAATTCAGTAACTTCATAGCTTGGGATTAAGAGTAAAATCAGTAATTTATCCGACTCCGTTTTCACGTAATTTTCTAGCGGTAATATTCAAATCGCAACGCTCCAATTTAAATTCAAACTTATTATTATTATTATTAATTTTTCAAACTTGTTTTATATAATAAATTCATTTCTTTTAACTATGCAATCTTTGCTTTCAGTAGGTAGCATTAGATATAGACCAATTCCTTCTCCTGATACAATTGTTTGTTGGGTTAATGATCAAATCATGCCACGATCTGAGTATATAGATTCTTGTAGGTGTTCTACCAGAGCTAGGTGTTGTTAAATATAAATTTAGATTTCAACATTGCGTTGAGGTCTTGGCGCCCATTAAAACAACATATCTTAGTAGAAAACATTACATTTGTCACGCAACAGTGAGGGAATAAGAGACAGTTACACTTGTACGCTCAACGTGGAGCAAAGTAAAACGGTTACACTTGTCGCTACCAACTTGGGGCTGAAAACCTAATAACATTTGTGGAAGGAGAAGGGTATATATTTCTGTGCCTGTATTTTTTTTTTTTTTCATTTATCGGTGTGTATCAGCATGGGTAGTGTTGAGGAAGAGATGAAGTTGCGTAGTGGTCACCAGTTGGATAGTGAAGATACGAGCAGTATGGTTAGTCTTGGAAATGAAAGCAGTACAGGGATGTCGGAGGTAAATCCCGATACTGAGGGGGGTAATCAAAACAGTCAAGCAGGGTTAGAGAGTTTGCTTCTTCAGTTTATGCAACAAAACAAAATTAGTACTGATGCCTTAAACGCTAGACTTGAACAAAATAGTAGGGAAAATAAAGAGAGTACTGAAACTCTAAATGCTAAACTTGAACATAATAGTAGGGAAAATAAAGAGAGTAATAGGGAATTGAGCGATAGTTTAAATGCTAGACTCGAACAAAATAACGCTAAATTCGAACAAAACAGTAGGGAAAATAAAGAGAGTACAGAGGCCCTAAACGCTAAATTGGAACAGAGCAGTAAGGAAGTGAGCAATAAATTAAATGAGAAATTTGAAGAGAACAATCTAAAATTAGATAAGGAATTTGAGCAGATTAGAGGAGAAATCAGAGGGGTGATGGAAGAGAAGGCTAAAGAAATTGTAGCAGATGTAGACAGAAAGTTAGGAAAAGTACAGAAGGAGTTGGAAATTAGAATCAGTACACAGGCTGAAAATTTAAAAGAACTAGTGCAACTTGAAACACAGCAGGTCAAAAAGCAATTGGGGGGAGAAATTGAAAAGATTCAGGTAGCTACAAAAGAGGTTAAAGAACAGCTGGGGGGAAGAATTGATAAAGTACATGCAGAAATAATCACTGAAGTTAATACTTTAAGGAAGAGGAATAAGGAAAGCATTAATGAGATTAGTGAGAAACAAGCTCAGTTAAGTGGTAAAGTTGAGGCATCGGAAGGGAGCATTAGGTTAACTGTAACTAATGTTGAAAGAAAAGCTGAGGAGAAAATTGCTGAATTAGAACAGAAGTTGAAAGCTAGAATTAGGCAGGGAAATAGTCAGAGTAGGCCAGTTTATGTGAATAGCACACACAGGGAAATAGAACTAGGCAAATTTAGTAATCGGCAGGGTTGTCCAATGGAGTTCATGAATACTATAGAAAATAAATTCGGGGAGAGGTTGGAAGATGGTAGTGTTGAGTGGTGCCAGGTAGTTGAAATTTTAGAGCAAGCGTTTGTAGGGGAGACAAGAAACTGGTTTGCTGTCTACAGAGACAATTTTGAGAATATTTTAGATTTTAAAGTCAAATTTTGTGAGAAATTTTGGAATGAGGTGATTCAGTTTCAGCATCGTGAGGGAATTGTGTGTGGGAAATATAACCCGAGAGGCAACTACACTATGACCGAGTACTTTTTAGGATAGGTATTAACGTGCAAATATCTGGATGGTTTGAAAGAGGAGAGTGAGGTAGTCAGGCTATTACTAAGACCTTTTCCATACAGAATCAAAGAAGCTGCCTGTATACAAAATGTTAAATTTATCTCACAAGTGGAGAATTTATTGAGTACATTCGATGCTCTGGGAAGAGGTGGTTACGAGGAAAATTTCGGTAGGAACCAGGGTAACCATAATAACAGGCCTAATGAGAATAGGAGTCAGGAAGTTCAAGGGAACAGTGGCGAAGGGGCCAGCGTTCAAAATAGGGGGAACCAAAATAGTAATAATAATAATCAGCAAAACTAGTACAGAGGAAATGGGTATGGTACGAACTACAAAGGTAGAAATAATGATTTCAGGGGAAATCAAGGCCGAAATAATGATTATAGGGGTAACCAAGGGCGGTATAATAATAATAATAATTATAACCAGAACAGGGGTCAAGGAGGGAATCAGCCCAATGGTAATAACGGACAGAGAGATACCGTTAATACAACCCAGAACAACCAGACCAGTGCAGTAGTCAGTAGTACTACACCAAGCGGTAGCAATACTTTAAACACAACCAGGCTGCGATGTACGATCAGAATCTCAGTCTATAACATGCCCTGTCCATACACTTATACAGGAACCCTATGACCTAAATGTAAGAAATGAATTATTACGTGAACTAAATGATGAAGGTATTATTCAGGAGGTGGTCAGTAAGAGCCCCATAGTTAAATTTAACGTGTCCGAAGCGTACACAGATGTTTTAATTGATAGTGGTTGTATGAAGAGTTGCATAAGTAGTGCATTTTATGATAAACAGGAACTGGAGTAAAGTTTGAGGAGATGCCAATTAAAAGCACTTTTGTTATCACAGCTGTCGGGAAGAGGTCTAAAGTAATTTCTAAGCAAGTTTTAGTAGACATTAAAATTAATAATCATGTGGAAAAGCAGATTTGTCTTGTAATTCCAAATTTAGTATTAAGTGTTATCTTGGGTTCAGAGTGGCTGAGTAGAGTGTCTGGTAACTTATGTTATGATGTAGGGAGTTTGAAATTTAAATGGGGAGATTCTGAAGTAGAAGTAGCGTTCAATGACCATATTCAGAGAAGTAGTGTTGTAGGTGTGATTTGTACTTTAAATGAGATATCGCCAGCCGTAGAGCGGGGTTCTCCATGTTTTGTGGGCAGTGTGATTACGAACGGTAGTCTAGAGGACTCGTTACGTGATGCTGCATATCAGGGAAATATAGAGGTGGAGGATCGCATTGGTATGACCAATTGCTATACACATTCATTGAACGTTATTGATAGGTCAGTATTCACAGGACATAGATATCCTGTACCTTTCGCTTATCAGAGTGCAGTTGAGGCACAAATTAACCAGATGCTTGAAGATGGGATTATTGAGCACTCAAACAGTCCATATGTTAATTCTTTGATCACGGTACCCAAGGCCGACTGCACGGTTCGTATTTGTTTAGACGCTCGTTTGGTTAACAGTAGAATTAGTCAGATCAGCTGAAATCTATGTCAATAGAGGAATTAATGCAAACATTTGAGGGGAAGAAGTATTTCACTTGTGTAGATTTGAGTTCCAGTTTTTGGCAAGTGCCACTTATGTACGAGGATAGACCATTTACAGCTTTTAGTCATAAATATAACCTTTATCAATTTTGTAGAACACCTTATGGGTTAAAGAGTAGTTCAGCAGCTTTAATTAGGGCTTTAAACATCGCATTAGGGGATGACACAGGAGAGTTTGTAACCATTTACATTGATGATATGGTAATTAGTTCAAGCAGTTTTGAGGAGCATCTACGTCATTTAGATATAGTTATTCAGAAGTTAGATCAGGCAGGGTTCACTTTGAAGCTGTCTAAGTCGTCATTCTGTCAGTCAGAAGTGACATTTTTAGGTCATAGAGTGTCAAGTAGAGGTGTGACACCATAGGAAATTAGGGTTAGCATGTGTGGACAGTTAGGCAACAGGGCATCGTTACAGACACTGAGAAATAGGTAGGTAGAGCAACGTGAGGACGTTCATTTAAGGGAGCCACTTGCAAGGTTGGAAGCAGGTGACACAGAAACATTTACAGTTTCCAAACGTATTGGCAAAACAGCATATGTGCTGGAGAATAGTGAGGGAAACAGATTATACGGGACGTATAATATACATAGTCTACGAAAGTATGTGTCATGAAGTAAGTGTGTTTAGCTGGCAAGCCAGCCTATCAAATGAGTAAGTGTGGTATTTGGTGCAGGGAAGATCTGGTCTTCCAGGCAGGCGTATCAGAAGTCACCCAGGGGGGTAGTATGTAAGTAATTGAGAGTTTTTAAGGTACAGGGAAATATGACGGGATTGTCGGATGCTCTTGAGCACTAAAATGTCTCGATACACCAAGGCCAGAATATAGCAGCGCTGGTGAATTCCCATTTGTCTCCAAGAGATGGGTGAGCGCTTGAACAGGGTAATTTTGCTTAAGGCGTCCACGAGACAAAGATGGGCCATCAGAAGGCGAGACAGTCCTTCATGAAACTCATACATATCAGCACACCTGATTTCTGTTTACGGCCTCGCCATGTAAGAATTGTAAGTGTGTAATTTACGGTAATTAGTACAGAGGTATTATTTGAGTGAGGAGAACTGGTCTGTGTTGAGAACTAGTATTAAGTAGAATATGGTCTACGGGAACTTAAGAAGACAGGGCGATTACGGCACAGAAATATTTGGTGTTATATGTAATGCGCATTTACTGTTTTTTTTTTCAGAAGTCAATATTAATTTCGTATGTTATAAAGAGAGATTAAGTATTATGGTTACGATGCGCTGCCACAATAGTGTGATCGTGTGCTCAGTGATAAGTGAGATTAAATTTCACCATAAGGAAGGAACCTCCAGTGAAATTAGGAAGTTCTGTGGTGATATATAAATATCAGAACACCTTCAATGCGTGTGATGTGACATCATAAATACATAGTGCTCACACATTATTCATGTCTATTTTACCCACATAGAGAAACTTGAGAGGCGGAAATATCCGTGGAACACTCTTCTATATGTAAAACATTGAACTGGTTGCTAAGAGCAATCCATAGTGACAACAAACTTTGACGCAAAGTGCGTAAAGAAAAATTATGAGTGTATATATATGTAATTTAGGGTGATTTCATTTACGTAATATGTATTTTGGATGGGGTTTTATCAACGTGTCTGGGATAATCACATGATGGACCGTCGTCACGGTAAATCATCCGATGATCCGAGGCGAATATGTAACGTGTTTTTCGAGGGGATTTTACACCACTGGCATAAGTCAGTAGGAAGCCAGTCTATATTTATTTACGCGGCAAATTGTTCAGCCAAGAAAAGTTTTCATGTAACTTATTATTATTATTAACTTATTATTATTAATTGATTTTTTGGAGCATTTTCTTATAAAATTATAAGCATACAGATAGGTTTTCTATGTTATAGAAAACGCTATCAAGCAAATTATTACGATCAACATTAGCGTAGAAAATTATATGATTACGGAATTTTACGAAGTTTTGTCAGTTAGGGTATTATGAGAGAGATGACTCATTGGGAATTCGGATACAGGCTTAATCTTGTCGTGAAGCGTGACGCAACCCTGGGTTGCAGCGTCAAGTAAAGGCGAATTGGCCTGGACCGGTAAACGACTTCACCCTCCCGCCGAGTGTAATGAGCCAGAGGTGGGGAAGTAGCGCGTGGGGATCAGCCAATCAGTGGAGACCGAGCGACTTGAAGACGGCTCCGGAGAGGGGATGCGGCGAGGGCTTAAAGTGTTTGCGTGCCGTGGAAACTAGGACTTTCGTTGTAAAATTTAACCAGTATGGTTGCACGAGTGAGTGGCTCCGATGTTCAGTGGAAACGGGGACTATCTTTGTGAAACTTAACCGTTGTGGTTGTACGTGTTGGTTCCAATGTTCGGACCATAAATCTTCTTATCTACAAATACATCATCAACTAACGAAGAAGATGACGACGTCCAGGAGGCTGTGGGAAGCTCTCTTCAACATCCAGTACGAGGGAAATGCTTCGGCAATTTCCAGTGGTAAGCGCGAATGACTCATAACTACGCAATCTTTCTTCTTTCTTGGTTTCATATTCAGTAATTCAGTAACTTCATAGCTTGGGAATAAGAGTAAAATCAGTAATTTTCACGTAATTTTCTAGCGGTAATATTCAAATCGCAACGCTCCAATTTAAATTCAAACTTATTATTATTATTAATTTTGCAAACTTGTTTTATATAATAAAGTCATTTCTTTTAACTATACAATCTTTGCTTTCAGTAGGTAACATTAGATATAGACCAATTCCTTCTCCTGATACAATTGTTTGTTGGGTAAATGATCAAATCATACCACGATCTGAGTATATAGATTCTTTTAGGTGTTCTACCAGAGCAAGGTGTTGTTAAATATAAATTTAGATTTCAACGTTGCGTTGAGGTCTTGGCGCCCATTAAAACAACATATCTTAGTAGAAAACATTACATTTGTCACGCAACAGTGAGGGCATAAGAAACAGTTAGAGTGGGTTGCGTCCAATTCTCCACCAGATCATTCAACCAAGGGCAAGTGGAGCTACCACCTGGGTTTGAACTTTTCATCCACGCAATTACTGGGTGCAACACCAAATCTGCCCTCTTCTAGCAGGGGAAGATGAAAATGTTGGGCCACTTCAGACAAAATCAAGCCCTAGTGGACCAAGCAAGAGTTTTCCTCCAGACAGATGCCACACACCAAGAAGTAGCAGCAGCCGGTGACAAGTGCCTAGTTGCCCTATATGGAGGAGATGAAACGACTGACACTCTCAACAATGTACGCTTCCGTACAGCAGCCAACGCCAAAGCGAATCTGGCCCGTTTGCCCCCAACCACAGATGTTGCGTCGTATCACCTCTACCGCATATACCACCGGGTGCAAAAGTGTTTGGAGGTGGAGAAAGAGGCCACCGACTGGGGTTGGGAATTGACCTCGGCTGGACTCATCCCCATTACCAGTCGGCAAGCTCCTGCCCCCGCAGAGCTCCTAAAACTCCTCTCTTGCAAATGCAAGAAGGGATGCAGAGGTGGCTGCACTTACCTGAAAGCGAGGTTCTGTGATGTGTGCTACCTGCTCTGAGGAAACGTGCCAGAACTCTGCCCTTATCATCATTGAAGAGGACGACGATGACAAGCCTCAAGACAACCCTGACGATCCACCAATACTGGAGTACCTACCTATATGCGACGAAGACGACGACCCTCCAATAGCGGAAGACCTACCTATTGAAGACAGCAACGAAAGTGACGGCCAAGGGCCATCAAAAACAAGATGTCTAATTTGATTGACTGTACTTTTGATTACATAGGTTTATATTAAAATACATTACACCGTTTTTTATGATTATAAGCCATCTTTTTCATTGCCAAACCAAAAAACAAAAGTTAGGAAAGGTTATGGAACATCTATGGAAAAATGCAATTTTCCCTTATATGGGTCCTTGTGAGATTTTGAGAGACGACGAGGCTTACAGACACCGCTTTGCGCTTAATTGAAAGCTAATTCTATTGCCTACAAATTATATTCTACAAGTTCTACTCGTACGATCAATGGTTTCGCCGCAGTTTCGGAGCAAAGAAGGTCTAAAACAAAAATTTTCAATTTTTGGAAAAACAGGCCTATTTTCAAAGTACCGTTATTCGGTAACCAATTGACCTACAGAGCTCCGGTTGGGCTTAATTTTACACAAATGTAATGTTCTTATACATGTATTGAGTAGCTATCAACGAAAAATGCATGGATTAGGAGATATAGAGCAGAATCAGAAACAAGACCAAAACTTTCGCGATTTTTGGTGTGTAAATACTTTTCCACAACTTTTTGAGAGTTGCAAACTTGGGTACACATAGCCCAAATGGGTCCAAACAACATACTAAACAATCAGAGATACATCATGTCTTGTTAATTTATTGTAGATTTTGACTGGCCAATATAACTAACAACATATACCTAGAATGCATTAATATATATGAACGCAGTGGCGTATATGGGATTATGTTTCGGGAGAAACCCAAAATTTAGGAAAACAATTCCATTTTTATGTGAATGAAAACATGATCAAGACCTAATAATTTACAGTCCAGCCCATCGGAGTATATATTGTGCCCAATCGGTCACGGTAGACTGGCATCGAACTCAGGTCTTATCTGAGAAGACCAGGCACATGATTCTAACTGGAATCGAACCATTGATCTCTGAGGGGGAACAGTTTCAGGGAACCCGAAGAGCAATGCGTTAAATAATGAGATATAATAATGTAGCATGATTTCACGACCTATATGTGAATATCATAGCAATTTAAGGTGAAGAATTGTAAGCAAATGCAAGCAAATATACGTTTTCGAAGCATACAAGAACGAGAGCAGGCCAGTTTGACGTTTTACTAATTGGACTTGGCGAGTGGGTGGAGATCGAAGACGCCAAGGGACCTACTTTCGTCTGGAACGAGGAGACAGCTTAAAATTAATGACTCGGGTATTCACCGCCTGACAACGATGGAAGCTACGGTGGGGAGGACTACCCACGGAAATTAATTAATTACAGCCATGTGGAGTATTGAAATGGAGTGAAATGTACACCCAGGTGAATATATTCAAGGAGAGGTAATTTAGGGATGATCTTACACCTAAATTAAAGCCTATATCTCCAAATGAACGTGTTACCACCGAGCCTAAGCTCGAGAGGAGTGATTTGGTGACCAGCCAGAGGGGAACCACCATGGTGGCGTCCTGACGCGCTGGGATAAGGTAATTAATTGTAATTAATTGGCCGAAGCGATCGCCGGCACGCGAACGGTTATGAAAGCTCCACACCTAAATAAACAAGGTGTATATGTCAGTTCGGCTGAAAATGTATTATTTCAAGGAAGGAGTCGCACCAGTGTGTCCGGTGGACTAGTTTTTACGAGAAACCTTTATAAGGAGGAGCCACGCAGACCAAGCCAGAATTGTCTTCAGTCTGTTCTCCAGTATACACGTAACTAATACGCTGCCAGTAAGCGCGCGAAATGTTAAAGTATCAACGCTCAGCCGTTGAAGAACAATAGAAGCAAGTCATACAGCTTCATAAGTATAATCATGAAGTGCGTCGAAGTTAATTAAATACAGATAATTGTCTATTACCTGACGCAAATATAAATTCGCTACAGCGAAAGAGTAACTTATAATGTTTTTGAACATTACACATACCAGGAGGTATTATCAGAGTTGTATATGACATTATCATCAGGATCACTACAATGATGGGAGCTTGGGAAGCATCGCCACTTAATCTTGACAGTGAGCTGAACGATATTGCAGGTGACGAGGATCGAACGTCCGTAAACGCAGTTAGACTCTCACGGAGACCAGCGGTTGGCGTAATTGCATCGCATCTCTGAGATCAGGCGTAGGAGGAGTCCGATTAAGGATCAAACTGTGAAATAGTGAATAAGAGTACATAAATTGTGTAATAGTGATTTAAAAGTGTTCATGTGTATAGTGATTAATATGTATTGTGTAAAAGTGAAAGAAGCCACTGATAAGAGTATGTTTATCATGTGGGAAATATGTGAAATCAAGTGTTATGTAAAATATAACATGATGGCTTAAATCAAGCGTCATGGTAGGCCTGAAGCTGAAGTGCTGGTACCATCCAGCGAAAATGAAAGAGTGAGTACCAATTTACAATGTTATTATAATTAAATAGTTCACCATATAACGATTTATCACTTTGAGACTAAGATGTAACAGTCACTTATTGAACGAGTTTTCACCACTCGTCTTGAATAAAATATGGCTTGGAAGGTGATTTGTTTAGGGCCATTCAGGCCGAAAATAGTGATGGATGTAACGGTAACGTTAAATGATAAATAATAATAATAATCTGGGGTCGGCAACAGTAAAGTAATATGCATCTTTGGCCTAAATAATGTTCAAAGTGTGTCATGTATAATATAAAGATACTGTATTTTGGTAAACAGTAAGAAAGTAACGTGGAATATAGCGAGATACGAGAGTTTTTCAGTGTCAAATGAAACGTTGAATGAATATTTGATATGGTCAATCCTTAGGATTATATTTGAGGACCATTAAAGTAAAGTAAGCCAGTAAATTTATACCTTGTTGTTAGGAGCTATTCAAAGCTTTGGCTTAAGTGTTATTACAGAGAGAACGCGGGTGTCTTAATAATTGAGTCATCTATGTGAAGTATTGTTTGAGCCGCATATAGCGTGCAGAAGTAACGTAGAATCCAGTGATTTACGTAAATAAATAATTGCGGGGACCAAACTAGTATAGCTTGCGCGTTAGGTGAGAAGTTGGCTGATCTACGAGTTAGTATCGCCGTAGTGCATACTCTATTATTCGCAGCGAATTGGACAGAGCCTGTCTGTATCCATCGCTTGCATGAATTATGGCCACGAATGATGTCCGTCGAGACTCCGTGAGCATGTGTAAAAATGATCTACCCTGAGAGGTAAGGATCATATTCGTCGTTTAGGAAACGCAGATTTCCGTATTATATTATTGAGACAGCTGCTGGTGAGAATCCTGTATTCTCATTATGATGCGCGTCCAAAAGCCACCAGTATTCACCATAGAACGGCAAGGTTATCACCGGAATCATCCCCAACCATGAATGTTAATAAGGAGCCGAGTTGAGCCCAATGCACTAATTATAGGTGTTAAATAATTAAATGACTCAATTACTTAGGAACAACACTTAGCGTATCTCTGCTGTACTGCAATTGTAAACAAACCTGACCTTGCCAGCAGATGAGAGGAAGTGGGGTGGCTCACTGAGGCGAGCGGCCATCTTGTGCAGTGGCCGGAACTAATTTATTGCCTGCTAGGAAGAGGGGACATCGGTCCACCAGTCCTTTAAATTAGGGTCATAGTAGGACACTGAAGAATCTCGATATTTCAATATGCAATTATGATATGAGTGTTTTGATGATGCCAATTGAATTAAATGATGTGTTCCAACTTACATACATTGTTGAATCAAAGAAATCGGATAATATTTGGCACAGTTATTCTCTGAGGAGGAACACTGAACCAAATCTTATTAGAATGCATTTTGCCAGTTCACGCTAATTTATGCAGACGGGTATGTGATTTTTGAGAACATGACACATTTGTAACGATATAATCCCGACAAGACCCTGAGAATCGTTGTATGGTGAAACTATAAACATTTCTATCCATGTCTATTTTGTAAGGAAAAACTACCACTTTATAAGCGTTTCACATTGATGGAAATAAGGAAGATGATTCACACGACACAACAAATATTTGTTAATTAAAGCAGAAAATAATGAATTTATGCTAATCAAAGTAAATGCCATAGAAACGGAGTAATGTTTTATTAATGTCATTTTGATGTGATATGTGACTTTTGTGTTGTGATACTCCAGTTAAGTAAAATTGTGTTACATGATGAACACTATGTAAACCCATGGAAGTCTGAAAGTATCAATGATAGGATGCTAGAAATAGATTTGAGTGCAGTGTAGCACTATTTTAAGAAGAAAACTCACAAAATAACCCTATTTTTATTTGTGGGAATTAAATATAATTTGTCCTTTATTTGTATTTGTTGTATAGCCATGATTTTATACCAGTAAATATTTTATTTTAGGAATATGTTGTGTATTTCATGTAGAGTAGTTACCTGGTAGACTCAAATCCTGAGCATGTGGTCGTATGGTGGGCAGGAACGTCCCATACCTCGAAAGACCGTGAGTTAGCTGGGATATGAACACATGTTCCCCATGATGACAGTTGGGTACATGGAGGAGATGTCTCTGTACTAGGATTGAGTCACAGGTACTACTAAAAGTCGGCCAAGATATTAATGGTAGAAGCAAATACAGCATAGAAATTAGGATATAATAGGAAAAGGCCGCGTCCCATTTGTTAATAAGCCTTCGCGTCAAAATAAATGTTGATAATCCTCCATAAGACATGCTTAAATGTAAATGTAACTTCATGACACAACCCCTTTAATTATCATGGCCCAAGCAACGTGGGACGGTATTAATTCATTATGGATCCGCCTGCGTTAGTGCAATATGAGCGATCTTGGCATTTCACAAACCGGCCAAAGCATGAATTACCCCAGAATACTCCTAATATTTTATCATGGCGCCCAACGTGGGGAAAAGCATGAGATACTCAGTGTACACACTTTTATTTTATCATGGCGCCCAGGACGTGGAAGGCTTATGGGATTCAGAAAACCCCATAATAATAGCATGGTTTTCATGGGAAAAACCATAATAATAGTATTTTTCCTCAAACTCTGTTTGAGCGATTGTGAGTCTTTCTAGATGATATTCAGACGTCAGACACTGTTGTCAGACGGGTACGTGGGTCTATACCCATTCCATAGGTGGTTTTGACATTTTGTAATATGTTGTTGTTGTTGTCGCGGGATCGGAATCCTTTTCTTTCCAATAGAACGCGCCAGCATGTTCAGCTGCGGCCTACCTGAATCTCAAATTAAGAAATACAGGATGGCTGGAACTGAGGACGTACTCAGGTGTATCGCTGAGTTAAGGGAACATTTTGATGTTACTAATGCTAAGAGTAAGGAAGAATCCAAAGCATTTAAAGATGAAATAGCGGGTAGATTGGATGCCAATCAAAATGAGGTAAGCCAGATGTTGGCTACAGTAAACACGCAGTTAGAATCAAACCTAATAGAGGTCAATAGAAAAATGGATGACGTTAAAGAGTCTGTCCAGCGTGAGGTAACTAAGAATATTGTTAGCGTGGTCTCAGAAATGCAAGCTTATAACGATAAACGCTTTGAGTCTATTGAGCTAAAACCAGAGAATAATCTGCAAGCGTGCAGAGAGTCACAGCGTGAGATTAACGATAGCTTAAGCAGTATGTCCATGGAGCTTAAAGACATTCAGAGTCAGAATGAAGCTAATACTATACGTCAACTAGAGCTATTTAATACGTTCACTCAGACCATGGATCAAAGGCTCGAGGATAGCGACGTAAAATGGAATACGCGAATGGCAGGTTACGCCAAGGCGGTAGACGAAGCCTTAAGAAAAGAGGATCAGAATATCCTTGACCAATGCAAGGAAATTCATGAAATAAAAACTTCTGATCAAGAGAATAAAGAAATAATGTCAAATATGAAGAGACAGGTCGGGAAGGTGCAGAAAGAGTTAGAGCAAACTCAGAGCGACCTAGCAGTTATTCATAAAAGGCAGGATGAGGACCATGGAGAAATCACGAAAATAAGGACGGAAATCTCTCATATGCAGGGTCACATTCAAAAGGAAGTTACAGGCTTACGAGAAGAATTGGAACTTCGAGAAGGCTTAAAGACTGAAGCCAGCGATAAGACTCTTGCCGAGGTAAGAGAAAGTCTAGCGGGGGAAATTACCCACCTGAAGGAAAACCTTAAGATGATAAGGAAAAGGTATTATCTATGGCAGAAAGAAACCGAGATCGCCTAGAGAAAATAGAACGAGAGGTATTAGCTCGTTTGGAAAGGGCAGAAAATAGGCACAGCCAAATAGAAACTAGAATGATCGCACAGGAGAATCCATGTTGCGGAATCCTAGGTCTAGCGAAGGAAGTATAGACGAGAATAGGAGAAACAAATGGGCAGAGATAGAAATACAGCCCACTCCAAAGAATGCAGCCATGCCAAGTGACAGCCCGTATACCACACCTGGTATGCCAATTGCCATGTCAACACCGCATGAAAATGCTGTTCAAAATCAAATAGTCACAGTTGTAAGGGCTAACGATGAGAAACCAAAGAAATATTCTGGGAGTAATTCTAACATGACACCCAAGTACTGGCATAAAGAAGTTTCCGAGTACTTGAATGACGCGAAAGTACCGCTAGAGCGAAGGTTGAGAGCGATTGAAAAACTAACTGAGGGCGAGTGTGCCTTATGGTTTAGGAGTTTTCGGTACACGTTCGACACCGTTGACGAATTTCGCCAAGCATTTTTAAGTAGGTACTGGAACGCAAGTATACAACAAAACCTCAGATTGGACTTGTATTCCAGGCGTTATAGTACTAATAACACGACGAAGTACGCAGAATTCTTTGTGGGACAATTGTGCCGTTTCCGCGAACATGATGAAGGACTTAGAGAGTCATATTTGTGCATAGCGATAGCCAAGCAGCTACCGTATGAGGTACAACGTCTATTAATCTCAGCAAACGCCAAAACTGCGATCGATATGGAGGAGGTGCTGAGACAACTCGATCTAACCACAGTGCAGCACACAAGGCAAAGTCGAAACGTGGAACAAGTCAACATGACGACTACACCGACTGAACCGACTAAGGTGCAGACAAAAAGCAAGTCTACGAGCACCGAAACGGAAAAATCCAACTGGCAACGTGAAGGACGCGAAAACCAGAATTGGAGGCCAGCATATCGAGGAGGATCGAACCGTGGAAACCGAGAAAGGAAAATCTGGAATCAGCGCGGTACCAGAGACCAGCAGCCTGATAACAGAAGGAATTACGGCCGAAATGGGAACAACCAAGGATGGAGATCCCAAGAGCAGAGTCGCGGATTAGATGAAGAGGCGGAAGAACGCTATCACGCAACTTTAAGATACATGGAAGAGCGTGGAGATGACCAGAGACAATCGCGAGTTCATTGGGATGAAGCGATTAGGAATAGAAGGTCACCCGACATTTATAAAAATGATGACGGTGCCAAGAGTCTGGAACTTCTGCAGTATGAAGACAGGCAGAAGAACTCCACAAAGAATGGAGCAATTGAAAAAAAAAACACCAAAATTAAATGACCAAAGAGAGATAAGTTCAGGATGGAATACAGTGAATGTTGTTAACTGGATTGCCAAACCTGAGGAGCTTATCGAAGACATAGATGAAGGGACGGTCAATGTAAGAAGGGAACTACCCATTATTATTGTAAACATTGCGGGCATGAAGATAAGAAGTCTCATTGATACAGGTTCAACAGTGTGTTTGATAACCCAGGCACTATATAATGAAATCCAGAGTAAAATTCACGTCTTGAAAATACCTATTTCAAGCGTGAAAATAAAAGGTGTGATACCAGATAAAGTTATGATATGCAGATACCAAGTATTTTTAGATTTGCAGATAGGGAACTCTACATTTTCACAGAGCTTCCTACTTGTGAATAATCTGCCTTTTAACCTCATTGTTGGCATGGATTTCATAAGAGAATATAAAGTTATTATAGATCTCTCGCAAGACATTGTTATGTTTCGCGCAAGTGAGGGAAAGGGAGATTTAGAGCTCTCATTAAAGCACAATGAAACGAGACCAGAAGAGTACGTATGGCATACATACGGAGATATTACTGGGGATGCAGTATTGACAACAGAAGACATCGAGGAAGAGTTGGCAACACTGGCCGCAGACATTGAAAAGGACCTCGAACCAAAATTTGAAGAATGCCTGGAAGAAAAGATAGAGGAAGCTAAAGTTGGTCTAGAGCATAAGCAAATGCTAAGGGAACTGCTATTTGAGTATAAAGGAGTCTTCGATTCGAGACCTGGCCGGATCAAGAATTTCCAATATGCGTTCCAAGTCAACGACTGGACACCATTCAAACAGAAGCCATATCCTGTAGCTGAGAAACATTATTTAAAGGTCAAAGAAGCAATTCAGGAAATGCTAGAGGCAGGCGTCATTGTGAAGACAGCCACACCCTATGTCAGCCCACTGGTAGTTGTACCTAAACAGGACGGAAGTGTGAGGATATGCCTGGATCTACGAAATTTGAATTCCAAGGTCATACCAGAGTTTGACCAAGTGCCGCCCATTAAGGAGGTCCTCAGCAGGTTCAAAGGAAAGACTGTGTTCTCAAATCTTGACCTGACGGCAAGTTTTCACCATCTTGCTCTGGAGGAGAAAACAAGCTTATTAACTGGATTTTTATTCGACCAGCATACGTATTCTTACGTGCGTCTCCCATTTGGATTGAAAACATCAGGTTCAGCGTTGATACGAGCGCTAGATCGGAACCTGTCTGAAGAAGTAAAAGCAACAACCATATGCTACGTAGATGATATACTACTGACATCTGAAACAGTCGAAGAACACGTCAGAGATCTACGCAAGCTGTTATATGACCTACGTCAGGCTAACTTTAAGGTCAATATAAAGAAATCTAACTTTGGTCAGAGAGAAGTTAAATTTCTAGGCCACGTAATAGATGCACAAGGAGTCAGGCCTAATCCGGGAAAATTGGAAGTTATTAAACATTTCCCGAGACCAACGAAGGTAAAGAACGTCAGGCAATATCTAGGCGTTATTGGATTCTTTTCAAGCCATTGCCCGAAGTATACCGAGACCGTAGCACCACTCCAAGACTTACTTAAGAAATGAGGAAGATGGCGCTGGACGGAATAATGCGAGGAAGCCTTCGTAAAATCTAAACAGATGCTGTTAGATTATGTAAAATTGGGATATCCTGACTACACTCAGAAATTTATTATCCAGACTGACGCATCATTCATAGGTATTGGAGCAATGTTATATCAGGAAAATGTGGACAGGCCAGAGGAGAAAACTTACATTGCATTCATAAGTAGAAGGTTGAAACCTAATGAAGAGAATTATACGGTCACGGAGATCGAATTACTCGCGATACTGTATGCCTTACAGTATTGGCGAAAGCTAGTCTATGGCTTTAGAATTATATTAAGAACAGACCATAAAGTCCTAACATTCCTGTTAAAAACTGACTTGTCGAGTCAAAGACTGACGAGATGGTCCCTGTACATACAGCAATTTCAAGTGGAAATCGAGTATTGCCCGGGGAAGGACAATATTATACCTGACTTGCTAAGCAGATACCCGATGGCTGATGAAGAAGAAGTTCTAGCTATCGAGATAGAAGATAGAGACCAGAAGACCTTAGATGATCTGAGGAACATCACCGTTTTTCAACGTGAAGATCCCTGGATAGGTTGATGATTAACTACTTCGAGGGAAAGCTGGACAGAGGAACCCCGATGTATGTGGAAGCCGAAGCACTATCAACGGAGTATTTATTGTTTAACCAGATGCTACATAAATGGAGCGACTCAGACCACACTCGACCCAGGATTGTTGTACCACCGGCATTGCAGCGAAGGCTAGTATGGTTAGCACACCGAGCTTTTGGTCACCCCGGTGTAGATAAGTCTGTTGCCCTGCTTAAAGAAGCATTTATTTGGCCAAAACTTTGAGATACAGTCAGAAATACAATCAGGACATGTGATATTTGCCAACGAGTAAAGCCCAACTCGTACTTAATGAGGCAAAAAAAAAATACCACTCTTACCAGAGAAGCCATGTCAACTTCTGGCATTGGACAACTTTGGGCCGCTTCCTAGAGCTAGAAGAGGAAATAGGCACATCCTAGTTGCACTAGACGTGTTTTCTAAAATGGTAGTCCTGTGTCTAATTCAGAAAACCAGTACAAAACAGGTACTTAAGAGGTTGAAGGAAAGAATCATTCCTATATTATGGCAGCCGGAGAACATATTATCTGATCATGGGAGCTGTTTTACCAGCGTGGAATTTCGCAGGGAGTTGGAAAATCTGAGTATAAGACAGATTTTATCCACAGTTCGACACCCGGAGTCGAATTTCGCCGAAAGAGTAATGAGGGAACTGCAAAAGTACATGATGATATACTGCTCTACGGAGAATTGGAAATGGATCGATGTACTTGAGATTATTGAATACTGTATCAACAATACCGTGCATGAAGCGACAGGAGAAGTGCCAATGAGCCTACATCTTGATAGAAGACCAGAGAGGCCATGGAATAATGTCATTCGGACACCCGTCGATGCACAGCCTGGACGTGAATTGAGGATCCAGAGAACTTTCGAGTATCTCAAGAAACAAGCAGACAGACGGCAGCGGAGAAACAGGAGGAAACGCTATCATAGACCATTACTCGTGGGGGAGTACGTCTTATTAAAGAAACCCGCTAGTTCAGATCCAGAGAGCAGGAAATATAAAAAAATTCAGCATGCCTATCACGGACCCTACCTGATTATAAGGGACTTGCAAAATAATGCATACCGGATCAGAGACGAAGCAACAGGTAGAGAAGTTGTTGTAAATGCAGCTAATTTGAAGTTATATAGTCCACCAGAGGATTATGATACGAGGGAAGAGCAAGCAATGCACACCCAAGTGGACGGGGAGTCATTACGTATGCACGGAAAGATTCTTGAGAAAAGCTTGCAGACCCAGGAAGAAACGGAGCGAGGCTCGCAGCTCGCAAACCCAAGGGACACGAGGGGAGAATGCAGCTGTCAACTGAAAGAACTTTACGACCAGTTGAGGGAGGCCGCTACGGAACTAGAGGAAATGAATGAACAATTGAGAAGGCAGAACAAGAGTCTACGCGACGGCAGACAGAGTGGAATGGGGGAACTAGACATCCCATTGCCGAGAGCACTGACCGCTTAAAATAAATACTGTCTGAGTCAATGCCATCTGAAGGGCCCGAAAAATTCACTTGTGTAATGAATTTTCCGAGCTTAGCGAGGGAAAGATGTGCCCAATCGGTCACGGTAGACTGGCATCGAACTCAGGTCTTATCTGAGAAGACCAGGCACATGATTCTAACTGGAATCGAACCATTGATCTCTGAGGGGGAACAGTTTCAGGGAACCCGAAGAGCAATGCGTTAAATAAAGAGATATAATAATGTAGCATGATTTCACGACCTATATGTGAATATCATAGCAATTTAAGGTGAAGAATTGTAAGCAAATGCTAGCAAATATACGTTTTCGAAGCATACAAGAACGAGAGCAGGCCAGTTTGACGTTTTACTAATTGGACTTGGCGAGTGGGTGGAGATCGAAGACGCCAAGGGACCTACTTTCGTCTGGAACGAGGAGACAGCTTAAAATTAATGACTCGGGTATTCACCGCCTGACAACGATGGAAGCTATGGTGGGGAGGACTATCCACGAAAATTAATTAATTACAGCCAAGTGGAGCATTGAAATGGAGTGAAATGTATATCCAGGTGAATATATTCAAGGAGAGGTAATTTAGGGATGATCTTACACCTAAATTAAAGCCTATATCTCCAAATGAACGTGTTACCACCGAGCCTACGCTCGAGAGGAGTGATTTGGTGACCAGCCAGCGGGGAACCACCATGGTGGCGTCCTGACGCGCTGGGACAAGGCAATTAATTGTAATTAATTGGCCGAAGTGATCGCCGGCACGCGAACGGTTATGAAACCTCCACACCTAAATAAACAAGGTGTATATGTCAGTTCGGCTGAAAATGTATTATTTCAAGGAAGGAGTCGCACCAGTGTGTCCGGTGGACTAGTTTTTACGAGAAACCTTTATAAGGAGGAGCCACGCAGACCAAGCCAGAGTTGTCTTCAGTCTGTTCTCCAGTATACACGTAACTAATACGCTGCCAGTAAGCGCGCGAAATGTTAAAGTATCAACGCTTAGCCGTTGAAGAACAATAGAAGCAAGTCATACAGCTTCATAAGTATAATCATGAAGTGCGTCGAAGTTAATTTAATACAGATAATTATCTATTACCTGACGCAAATATAAATTCGCTACAGCGAAAGAGTAACTTATAATGTTTTTGAACATTACACATACCAGGAGGTATTATCAGAGTTGTATATGACATTATCATCAGGATCACTACAATGATGGGAGCTTGGGAAGCATCGCCACTTAATCTTGACAGTGAGATGAACGATATTGCAGGTGACGAGGATCGAACGTCCGTAAACGCAGTTAGACTTTCACGGAGACCAGCGGTTGGCGTAATTGCATCGCATCTCTGAGATCAGGCGTAGGAGGAGTCCGATTAAGGATCAACCTGTGAAATAGTGAATAATTGCATCGCATCTCTGAGATCAGGCGTAGGAGGAGTCCGATTAAGGATCAACCTGTGAAATAGTGAATAAGTGTACATAAATTGTGTAATAGTGATTTAAAAGTGTTCATGTGTATAGTGATTAATATGTATTGTGTAAAAGTGAAAGAAGCCACTGATAAGAGTATGTTTATCATGTGGGAAATATGTGAAATCAAGTGTTGTGTAAAATATAACATGATGGCTTAAATCAAGCGTCATGGTTGGCCTGAAGCTGAAGTGCTGGTACCATCCAGCGAAAATGAAAGAGTGAGTACCAATTTACAATGTTATTATAATTAAATAGTTCACCATATAACGATTTATCACTTTGAGACTAAGATGTAACAGTCACTTATTGAACGAGTTTTCACCACTCGTCTTGAATAAAATATGGCTTGGAAGGTGATTTGTTTAGGGCCATTCAGGCCGAAAATAGTGATGGATGTAACGGTAACGTTAAATGATAAATAATAATAATAATCTGGGGTCGGCAACAGTAAAGTAATATGCATCTTTGGCCTAAATAATGTTCAAAGTGTGTCATGTATAATATAAAGATACTGTATTTTGGTAAACAGTAAGAAAGTAACGTGGAATATAGCGAGATACGAGAGTTTTTCAGTGTCAAATGAAATGTTGAATGAATATTTGATATGGTCAATCCTTAGGATTATATTTGAGGACCATTAAAGTAAAGTAAGCCAGTAAATTTATACCTTGTTGTTAGGAGCTATTCAAAGCTTTGGCTTAAGTGTTATTACAGAGAGAACGCGGGTGTCTTAATAATTGAGTCATCTATGTGAAGTATTGTTTGAGCCGCATATAGCGTGCAGAAGTAACGTAGAATCCAGTGATTTACGTAAATAAATAATTGCGGGGACCAAACTAGTATAGCTTGCGCGTTAGGTGAGAAGTTGGCTGATCTACGAGTTAGTATCGCCGTAGTGCATACTCTATTATTCGCAGCGAATTGGACAGAGCCTGTCTGTATCCATCGCTTGCATGAATTATGGCCACGAATGATGTCCGTCGAGACTCCGTGAGCATGTGTAAAAATGATCTACCCTGAGAGGTAAGGATCATATTCGTCGTTTAGGAAACGCAGATTTCCGTATTATATTATTGAGACAGCTGCTGGTGAGAATCCTGTATTCTCATTATGATGCGCGTCCAAAAGCCACCAGTATTCACCATAGAACGGCAAGGCTATTACCGGAATCATCCCCAACCATGAATGTTAATAAGGAGCCGAGTTGAGCCCAATGCACTAATTATAGGTGTTAAATAATTAAATGACTCAATTACTTAGGAACAACACTTAGCGTATCTCTGCTGTACTGCAATTGTAAACAAACCTGACCTTGCCAGCAGATGAGAGGAAGTGGGGTGGCCCACTGAGGCGAGCGGCCATCTTGTGCAGTGGCCGGAACTAATTTTAATGCCTGCTAGGAAGAGGGGACATCGGTCCGCCAGTCCTTTAAATTAGGGTCATAGTAGGACACTGAAGAATCTCGATATTTCAATATGCAATTATGATATGAGTGTTTTTATGATGCCAATTGAATTAAATGATGTGTTCCAACTCACATACATTGTTGAATCAAAGAAATCGGATAATATTTGGCACAGTTATTCTCTGAGGAGGAACACTGAACCAAATCTTATTAGAATGCATTTTGCCAGTTCACGCTAATTTATGCAGACGGGTATGTGATTTTTGAGAACATGACACATTTGTAACGATATAATCCCGACAAGACCCTGAGAATCGTTGTATGGTGAAACTATAAACATTTCTATCCATGTCTATTTTGGAAGGGAAAAGTCCCTCTTTTTAAGCGTTTCACATTGATGGAAAGAAGGAAGATGATTCGCACGACACAACACATATTAGTTAATTAAAGCAGAAAATAATGAATTTATGCTAATCAAAGTAAATGCCATAGAAACGGAGTAATGTTTTATTAATGTCATTTTGATGTGATATGTGACTTTTGTGTTGTGATACTCCAGTTAAGTAAAATTGTGTTACATGATGAACACTATGGAAACCCATGGAAGTCTGAAAGTATCAATGATAGGATGCTAGAAATTGATTTGAGTGCAGTGTAGCACTATTTTAAGAAGAAAACTCACAAAATAACCCTATTTTTATTTGTGGGAATTAAATATAATTTGTCCTTTATTTGTATTTGTTGTATAGCCATGATTTTATACCAGTAAATATTTTATTTTAGGAATATGTTGTGTATTTCATGTAGAGTAGTTACCTGGTAGACTCAAATCCTGAGCATGTGGTCGTATGGTGGGCAGGAACGTCCCATACCTCGAAAGACCGTGAGTTAGCTGGGATATGAACACATGTTCCACATGATGACAGTTGGGTACAATATACTGTATTATATGTTCTGAAAAGCTCGTTATTTTTCGTTTTTCTTTAAAAAAATATAAGTTATTAGTGACCTTTTTTATTATTTTTATAGTTAACGCCACTGTTACCCTCTTATAAAAAAATACTTCTTGGACAAAGAAAAAATTGAATATATCAATCAATTGTTCAAAATTTTCATAAATTACTGACCGATTTAGGAGGGGGGGGGGGGCGCTGTATATACTGTATGTGTTTGATATGCCTACATTTCTCAGCCAGAAGTAATGTTGGTGATAAGTTAGTGTCAAACACTATACCTAGCACGTTTTGTACGTGTTAGCGGGTAAAATGGAATCATCCCTCGCACAGTCCGTGGGTAAAGTAGAGCTTGGAGGATAAGTGATTAAAAAAAAACTCTAATCTCAGGTAGTAGGAAATGAATTCTAATCCCGCACCCAATCTTATTGGGCCCACTCGTGTTAAAAATCTTCTTCTTCTTTTCATTAGCATTTGTCCCACAAATGAGCAGGGTCTGCTTTTTTGGTTGTCTGTCGCCATATTACACGATTGTGTGCCATGTCAGAATGAAGTCGGGCAATTTTTAAATCGTCATGCAGAGTTTCCAGCCAACGCTGTCTCGGTCGTCCTATTGGTCTCTTCCCATCTATCCGCCATGCCAATCCAATGTGTGCAACTGTTGTCTCAGCAGCCCATAAGACATCGCCACACCAGCGGAGACGGCGTTCCCACATCTTTTCAGCGTTTGGTGGTACTCCATATCGCTTGCGAATGTCATTATTGCTGACTTGATCATGGAGTGTCAAGCCAGATGCCCACCTGAGCATCTTTGTCTCCATCACACCAAGTTGCTGTTCCAACTCCTTAGCTGAAGGCCAGCATTCTGCCCCATACAGAGCAACGAGACGGACCACAGAACGATAAACTTTAGACTTTAGCCGGTCTGGAACCTTCTTATCACTAGGGGGCGGATTTCTATGACAATTCATATTTTCCCCTTAATATTATATCGTATTTTCAACACGTTTCCAAGCATGATAATCAAAATTAAACAGGGTTTATTAGGCTTTCTTAAGTTTTATGGCATATTTTGAACAAAATATCATTATAAACGGCATATTTTGATAATTTTCATTTGAATTTCGTTTTATAAAAATCAGAATAAGCTCTAGAAATTATTGTTCAGGATAGACTGGAATATACTACTGAAGAACCATTCTAAAGTAGTGTATGGAATGTTTCTAAGAGGTAGGAGCTATTGTTTGCTAGCTGGGTCAATTCCTGGAAACCGAGCTATTGTTTACACGGAAGCAGAGGTAATTCCGCAGTTATTTGTCATCGTTCTTATCTCTCTCCTTCGCCCTTCCCTCTTCCACCTTCGACACTCTGAATGACCTAGGTCACTCATTAGGGAGCTTCATTCCACTTCAGTCATTCAGTTCCTTTCAATATGCCTAGTTTTTATGTCTTCCACAGAGTCCGTCCTTGCCTAGGAGTATGCAGGGTAACTTTGAAATTTTTACAGGACATGTATCCCTATAAAATCTCGGTCGAGTTTGTTAATGGGCACAATCGGTCGACGGCGGTGAAAATGGGGGGCTTTTTTCGAAAAGATGAAATATCGCTTTAACTCTCTTAATATTTGAAATATCGAATCCATTCAAAGCTCATACTATGGGTCGGATAAGGCCCAAAAATTTATGTTTGAAAAGTTTTTTGATAGCACCAACCATTGACCAAAGGAGTGGGAAAACGTGGTTTTTTCGGGAAGCATTAATCATATCTCTCTTAATAGGCACAACATCAAAGCCGTACAAAATTGACAATATTCCCCTAATAATTACCTAAAACTTTTGTCTGAAAGAATTTTTGATATGACCCACCATTACGCCAAGGGATGAGGAAAATGATTTCTGAATTATAAGAAAATGCCTAGAGCCATCAGAGGTTGCCATGACAACACTACTAAATTGATGAGGGATGAGCCATCAGACGTTGCCATGACAACGCACTTGCACGAGATCACATTCAGTTTTCCATCCGACTAAGTGTGAAGCGGTTTCGGTGACGTAACTGGTAGCATGCTGAACTTCTATGCGGGTTCAAAGCTGCCGAAGTCGTCAGATTTTCTAAGAGCGCTAAAAATCCCTCAGTATGCTTTCCTTTGGAAGGGACGTTCCAACGTTCGTTGCGAGTTGCTGGTTGCAGTGGTATCTAGTAGTCAAGATCACAGCTAGATGTCGTTGACGGTAGTATGTTGTACCAACATTAGGAACTACTGCTTGAATTTGACCGTCTGCAGTCCTTACCTGCATTACAGACTAATACAGCCATCACAATTCACACCGTTTATCAGACAGATTCTACACTCACCCAAAGTACACGGGGTTACATGACCGCGTTGTCGCAGCCCCTAAACAGAGGAACCAACTAAAATCTCTGCGGGAGATAAAATTTTGCGTGAAGAAGTAACAGACCGTTAGATAGTTACACATCAGTGTCGAAACCTTGCATAAGGACAGTGAGACCACAAGTATATAAATGGACCCCAAATGACAGGAAGGTTACCGTCCCCATAAGACGTTCAAAATATGCATAAAATGACGAAAAAAAAGTTAATTAAGCTCCAATTATAAAATACTTTCTCGCAATAAATGAGGACTGATCCTTCTACGAAAACCTGCATATTCTGCCTATTTTCGTCTATCCCCAAGTTTGCCCGGTGAAATCTACCTCCGCCTTCCGGCGTGCCGAGAGGACTTTTTTTGAATGTTATAGGTCATATTTTAATGATTTTTGGTCATAAATGCAAACATATTTCATACATTTTTATGTCATAGAAATCCGCCCCCTACTTATCACATAATACACACGACAAAGAGCACCACTTCAGCCAAGTGCTGAAGTAATAGTCGAGCCGAGATATTTAAACGGCAGTGTCTCTGGAAGTTCAACACTATTAATTTGAATCTACAACCTCTGTCTGAAACGTTCGGGGAATGGGTCTAAATTACGAACGGATTGTTTGTTTACCTGAAACAGCCGTTACTATCCTTCGAAGTAATCCCCGTGGATGGTTATGCACTTCTTAGAACGGCCGTACAAGTCCTGGCATAGTCTTCCTGTGGGATAGCCTTCAGTTAGGTCGTCACATTATGTTGGATTTCCGAAATGTCCGAAAACCTCTAGCCTTACAGGGCTTTTCGGCGACCCTGGACCCCAATACTCAATACTTTGACGCATGCCTCAGGCACCAGGTCTCGTCACCCGTGACGATGGTTTTCAGGACCATTCTATTCCATGGAACATTCACCCTTCTCACTGCCACCCGTCGAACAGGTATGCAAGGCAGCTTGTATTAATTCTCGCATCTTTCTTGCTTACAATTAAGACCCAAACTGAAGGCTATTCCTTAAGAAGACTATGCCAGGAGTTTCCAGGACTTGTTCAGTTGTTCTCAGAAGTGCATAACCATCCACGGGGTCTACTTCGAAGGACAGTAACGGCTATTTCAGGTAAGCCAACAATCTGTTCGTAAGATCGAACTTTCCAGACAGAGGGTGTACTAAAAGATAACTTAGGCTACACTGAGAATTTGCTTCTGCATGCCTACCCCTTATTATTCCCGTTATCCAACGGGGTCGGGGGTGAGATGCGATGGAAGTCTTTGTGGCGATGGTTTTACGGCCGGATGCTCTTCCTGACGCCAACCTCATGAGAGGAGTTAATGAGAGATGAAATGAATGATCGTGAATGAAACTGGGCAAGGATGTGGAAGGAAGCGGCCGTGGCCTGTCAGAAGGTACCGTCCCATCATTTGCCTGGTGGTGAAAATGGAAAACCACGGAAAACCATTTCAAGGACGGCCGACGGTGGGGCTCGAACCCACGCGTCTACTGAGTCAGCAGAGAGCTTGGCCCCATGACCTAACGCTGCGCTTTAGCCAGCGTAGCCACTACAGTCGGTTTGAGAATTTGTTTCTAATATTTCAATATTTAAAGGGAGATAAAGGATATTGCTCCGGTCTCTGGGCGATCAGAAGCCACACCGCTCAGTACGCAGACTATTAACACTCGAAGATGGTGTTATAAAGCCGGAAGATCTCGATAATGAGCGCCAGCCCAATTAACACAATTTGAGAGTTGCGTGCGGCTACATTTCCTGATAGTCCTTGAGATGAGGAGATCACGCCATCCTCAGATTAGAGGCAATCTCATATAAACAGAACGATTAACATCACACCATGGAATATTCGATGTGTAATATGGCCTATTGCTATATAATACAATATATCATGATAACTAACAATCAATAATAATGGCCGCATTGCGCACTTACTTTTTAGCATGCTGAGCTTCTATGCCTAAGATTGCGGGTTCAAACCTGGCCTATGTCATCGGATTTTTAACAGGGTTAAAAATCCCTCATTATGCTTTCCATCGAAGGGGAAGTAAAGCGGGGGCGGCGGGCCCATGTCATAGATTTATGACATGTAAAATAACCTTCCACTAACTAAAATTGTGTGAAGCTAAATGTGTGTAGGTTAGATTTCATTAACGCACTTAAGTTCCAACGGTCGTCGCCAGGTCAGGTTGCGGTGGTATCTAGTAGCCAAGTTCACTGCTAGGTGTCATTGACGGTAGCATTTGGTTGCAAAAGTAGGAACTACTTAAAATTGATCATCTGCAAGCCTTACCTGAATTACAGATAACTCACACTAATACAGCTATCACAATCTCCATAGGTTATCAGACAGATTCTACACACATCTTAAGTACACGGGGCTACATTGCCGCGTTGTTGCAGCCCCTAAACTGAAGAACCAACCAACCAATGAAAACATCATACCGGAATCATGGCCATGGTTACTTCCGAAAATTAGTCCTCAGAATAGAGCGAGCTAGTATCCCGGTGTGCATCTACTGCAATGACATCGATGACGTACTCCACACATTCTTTGTTCGTTGCTATTGGCTGCCACAACGAAGATCCTTGGAAGCTGAGCAGAGAGAACTGACTCCAGACAACATTGTGCATGTAATACTGCAAAATCAAGAATCCTGGGATCAGGTACCTGTGTATGTGGAAAGTACTGTACCCTTAGAAAAAGAAGCATTACACAAGACTTAGATTCGGGATCGTGATCGGTCCTTGATATAGCATGAGGAGAAACGTGCTTCTTACATTTTCCAGGATTCATAGGGGAACTCAAAATTATGAATAAATTACATGACAGGTTAAAACAATAAAAATTTAATTCTGAATCATCACTGACAAAACAACAAATTTAAACCACCCTGATGTATGGCTTTGAATTGTTTGCTTCCATAAATGACCTACAAGCAACCCAATAGCCCCCTCGCGACCTCCAGTTATCCGATACTATGTAAACAAACAAAGTCGGGACAAGAATAGTCACCTCCATATTTGCCACCATCGTACCCTCAAACCATGTTAGCCGACAAACAAAATAACTGAATCGAAACATCTGTCCACAAAAAAAAACAAGCACTCAGCTTAGAGAGCTGTTAAACGAGGTGAACCAAAAAGTGACCTAAAGAAAATAATACACTGAATCAAAATAACAAAGTACCAAAAAATCCAAATAAAAACATGTTTTATGTGTTGTGGGCGCGGTCCGACCACTAAAAATAACGAGTACTTTGACGAGAATTCATTCCCGTTCAACCACTCTAATAAGTCATGAATTCCCGTTCTACGGGTTTGGAATCATGACAATAATGGGAATACATAATGGCTAATATTAAAATAAACAAGCTGACATAGTCTAACCCTTTACAAACAAGCAATAATACACGAATTGTATTTTATAATGAATAGCAGCCGAAACAAGCGGTCTTAAGCTAACAAATCAACACAATGCAACACGTGACATACAAGAACAGAGGTTAGCTGTTCGTATCCTTAACCTGACATCTTAAAGAATTGGCGAAGTCACGCCAAGCAACAACAACAAAATAAGAACAGGCCTCAACAGGCGTAAAAACAACTATATTACACTTCGATAAATATGGTTGGAATCTGGTTAGAAAGTGGCATGAATAGCTCCCAATTAATTCAACACATTATAATCTTTCAGGCAAGACATTTAACTAATTACCAAACGAAGAATGCGTAGCGCGCTGCTACGGCTTATTGACATTCTCAATCTGAGTACGGTGGTCGATCAAGCGCATACTACTGTGCTCTAGTGTGTAGACAAATACCCCAGCCTGAGGCCTTGAGTTTCGAAGACAGCCTCCACTGGCTCCTGCAAACGCGATACATAAAAAAATCAACACGATCATAATTCCTTGAAAACTCCACACCATGGGATATCTAGATTCAGTCGTCAGAAAATACGCCCCATAAGTCACGTAAGCTGGAATAAATTAGCAACGGTAAAGGAGCCACAGTCCTTACCAGCTCACTATCGACGTTTCACACAATAGCACACACACCTGTGGAAGCTTGACCAATGACCCAAACTCATACGTCATACTGGGACCGTCGGTGGAGCTGCCAGGATAGCCAACAACCGCAATGACTTCCCTAACATCTCATCCGTCAGACATAATTGCCGTGAGAATCAGGTGAACTTCCTAATAGGCCAAAGCGGCACGAGAATCTGTAGTCCACAGGGATCGTGGTACATGGTGACGATGGTCATAGACTGCCTAAGGAAAGGTTCACCTTAAAAACTAGACTGAGAAAATAAACATCCAGACTTATGTAATACACCGTGAAAATTTATTGTTAAAATTCACAAGCCCCTAGCCTAGTTCGGAGGGTTTCAATCGGCTAGTCCGCAAGCTAATAAACAAACAAAAATAAAGAGCAGGTCCCTATCTGAGAAGTTACGGAAAACCCTCGCGAAAGATCTATCTCACAATAACAAAGCAACAACAGCAACACTAGGAAAATGGCACGACGCAAGTCCCTAGGTCAAGTTACAAGATCAAGCTAATATCAGAATTTACATTTAACAGGGTAGCAAAACAAATCTAAGTTAGGATGATACCATCTCCACATTTACATTTAACGTTAATTCATCTAGCTAAGTCCTAACAGTTAATAACAAAATTTACGGTGATGACGTCCGTAACAGAAAACAATTACATTCAAAAGCTAAGTGAACAGCCATCTAAAAAAACATTTAATTATTCTTAGGAACTAAGTGCTAACAGCACACAGGAAGGTAACATGTAGGATTCATACACTTGTACATCATAAATAATTAATGAAAGAGACAACAGTTTTATTAAAATGCCTACCTGCACCTTGGTTTACTCTTTGTAAGCCATAGTCATCTAATGTGGGTAGTTACGGTGACGACTGCGTAGTAAAGACTACGTCTAACATCGCATGGCCTGCGCTCCACAAGCTACGAACTCAAGGTTCGAGCAAGCTTCAGGTCGCTACAAAAGTGTCAGCTGTCCTAGTCATTTCCTCAAAAGGAAATACCTTCATTAGCACGGCCATGTCAGCAGGTTCCAAATGCAAAAGAACAAAGTTAGATAGAAAGAATTCGTTAGTTAGCTTTTGTTTTACCAAAATTATGCGTTTCATTATTAAGATGTCGATTTAGGTTTATCGTTGGTTTATGGCGAATAATAGTGACAATAGCCTGGGCACGGAGTGTCTCCACTGAGATCAATCTCCACCAAAAGCCTCGACTCAAAAGTCGGAATATAATCAACGAGCAATAACAACTCGGACACACAATAACACATGTTACCAGCGGCGCAAAGCTCGCGTACAATAACTCTGGGATGGGCCTGCACACAACAGTCACCCTCCAATAACATCTGGTCAACGGGAACAATCCCGGACAAGGTACACACAAATATTTCATACAATAAATACCTCCTATAACAGGGTCGCCTACAACGTACTATAGAAAACCTGACATAACTGTACACGTCAAACGACGGTACACGGAAAAGTGCGTTTAACTAACAAAAACAATCTATAAAAACATGTGATCAGATACAAGGTTGGACACTGGGTTCCATGAGCTAAGTAGCAATGAAAGGAAGAGCGAATACAACAAGCATTCTGTCCTTCGTCAAAGTAATTCTATCTCATAATACAAGCGTGCTCTCAAGGGCACTGGGTCGCAAAGGAGTTTGTGTCGCCGCGGGCTACAACATTCCTTCGCGGTCTGACACAACACACACTAACTATCAAGGCCGGCGGTTTAAGCAAAATAAAAACTGTACAACTGGCCTCATCATAAAACCTTTACCATAGGTTATAAACCTCGAAGAATACGTGTATAAAAACACGCTATAAATCTGAATACAATAATATAATTCCGTCTTTCAAACCAAAGACGTCTAAATGGTAGCAATGTCACATTGCTGGAGCTCTTTGCTCTCAAAGATAAATACTTCAGTAGTTACTTGTATAAAAACTTCAAATAAATACGTGTCTTCACATGACACTAACAAAATAATAATTGGGACGCAGATTCCACACTCTGGATCTGCTTAATGATACGTTGGGAACTGGGTTCGATGCTAGACAACGAAACATCCCTTTTTCTTATAAGGTCCACACTTGACCTGATGGCTTCTGAGCAACATCTCAAATGAAATAAAATGCAGTTACAAAACTGGTAATTACAGTCGATTACCTAAATGATACGACCGCTCTAACGAAGTCAGGGGTGTAACAAAGACTGGTTGCAAAAAATGCAGTTAAAGAAATATAACCATGGCATCTGATTGCCATAACTAAAGTCAGCAAAGACTTGAAAAATCACCCCAGATAGGGTTAAACAAAGTAGCCTCAAATGACTACAGTCACGTTTAGCAAAAGATAGGCATTGACGTTCTACGACGTCCATCAAGCTGCACCAGGGTTGACCAAAATGTCTGACCCTAAGGGTGACTCACTCTAACTGAAATAAATGACATCTAATTAGACTAGTTACATTCCCTACCTATAAAAATGGCTGTCACTGAGTTCGGTTGGTTCACAAACTACATTAAACCTACTATACCACCAGAAACTAGAACGAGAAAGGGTGTACAAAAACTCACGAAATGGAGGAGCTCTCACTCAGCCCTCTGTTCAACGACAAGGGTTGAACAAATTCACCCCTGGCTCTCCGGAACGGCTTCATCCTCATCAGGATTCCCATCTGGACTCTCCCAAAGACCAGGGTTCGATCTGTCCCTGTCGACAACTTCGTGAATGTACTGGATATGCCAAGGAATGGCATCCTGGGTTCCTTCCTCCTCGTTCGCTGTTCTGGAAGCTCCACCATCATGCTGGTTCCAATAGATACATCACCCTCATACCATAATGGTATTAGCCCATGATGTCGGTCTCAAACATGGTGTAGAATAATTTGATCACGTGGGTGGTGAAATAAATCGTGTAGTAGTTCATTCTTTCACTTCAAAAATCACAATGTTCGTAGTAAATGTTACAGGCTTTAATTGCAATTGATAACACAGCCTTTACTTCACAGATATTGAATAATAGGTGATCAAGCACTGTTCTATGATTCTTCACGTGTGCTGACGCCACTTTTACATCACGTGGCATCCGTGAAATGTGCATCGTTTTGTAATTGAAAAATTCACTGTGGCAATTCAAATATACTGTACATCCATAATCACAATTACTTAAAGTAGTTATAGCACGTTTACCTCTATATTTTTCACCAGGATCTCGGCCCTCCACAAACACGTGGTACAAAAATGTGGTGTTACGGTAATGTTAGAATTTTCACTATACTTGCCAATTATTTCACAATATGCTTCTTGTTTTTCACTGTGCTTAAATAAAAGTGATTTATAGAATATTCATGCACGATGGCACCCGATGATAACTTCCACGCTTAACAGCGGATATTTTCTACGTCTGACACGACGGCTACAATTTCACGCCAACACAGGGCGAATTTTCCAGATGTAGTGCAAATAATTCACTATACAATTATTACTTATCACTCGTATCCTAACGTATTCTTGCTCGATGGCAACAGATAACAATTTCCACCCTAAACAGCGGATATTTTCTACGTCTTACAAGACGGATGTAACTTCACGCCTACACGGGGCGGATTCTCCAGACGTAGTGCAAGGCACAGGGTTACTCGAGGAAGTAGGTCGTCAAACCGAAGTCGTTGAGCGACTACTTACATTCCTGTTTGCGTATTTGCAAGGGTATTACCTTACCTTAAGCGAAAATAACATTCTCCAAAATGTTTTAATAATGTAGCATGACGAAATGGAATATTCGGAGTCTCGTGGAAAGATAAAACTAATTAATAAGACCTCAGATAAATAATTAGCAGACTTCACCAAAGTCAAAAGTGCAATTCTCCGCTACTTCAAAGAGTATAGCATGAGCTCTCAGCTCCACGTGGCTTTCTGGGTGTGTTCAAAGGTACTACATCCCATCATTAATGTGCTGTTAAAAATATCACATGAACCTTTGCTCAGCGGGTTCATCTGCCTCTCCGTCGTTTCAAATAAAATGTTGGGACGACATTTTTATTTGACTTAAAGTTCATTCATAAGTGATATTTTTTTAGATTAGCTACATTGAAGGTTCCAATGCGCTCTCCTGTCCTAATGACTTCAATCACATAACTTCCATTATTCAAAGGCTGTCGGATACGACTAGTTGATTGTGCCTGCTGCTTCCATCTCATGGATCTTCTTAGCAGCTTCCTCGCGATGTTTCTCTGCGATAGGATAAATCTTCTTCTGGAATGGGGAATCATCCAGTAGTACAAGATCGTACTCGTAGTCCAGTATCTAACCAGGTGTGGTGTCGAATATATCCCTGTATTCGCTCAATATTGCATCAAGGTTCTCTCGTATGGGTGCTGATAATGGTTCTGCCTCTTCGTCGGCATCTTGTGTCTCCTCAATTTCCTTGCCATTTAAATTTTCGACAACGTCGACTTCGGATAGGAATTCCGGTTCTTCTTCAACTAAGTTCATCTGAATGGGTTCGTTCGGCTTAAACTCTACCGTATTACGTCCCATATCAATGATTCCATGATACTTCCTAATGAAGTCTGCACCCAATATGGCATCATGATGCAAGCCTTTCATCACAAGAAATTCGTGCGAGTACACGTGGCTCGAAATCTTCAAAGTGCATAGAATCTGCATTTTGCACGTTACAACACGGTCAGGTATAACTCCTCTGACTCTTACAGCAGAAACTGGCAGCTCTGTCACCTCAGAGTTTGCTTTCAGTCTGGCATGGCAATAGGCGGAAATGACAATAATCATCGCCCCAGTATCGATGAGAATGACTACGTTGCATCCATTCAAGGTGGCTACAATCTTCGGTAGACGCGTCAATTCGTAGTTGTGGTTCGTCGTTCGTCGTTCGCCTAACAGGTCTTCCTGGATTGGCGACCAGAGTAATATGGTGGCAGTTACTCTGTGCTCAACCGGGCAAGAATATATTGATTTTTCGGCGTTTTTTTTTGTCCTGGCGAGAAGTACTGGGCTGGTTTTGCTCCGTCTCCTGCGCCGAATTCCTAGTTTCCCTCGAAGTCGGGTTCTGATCTCCCTCTTCTCGGATTTGTAGTTCTCTGAGTTGTTGAAGATACTCACGGCTCTCCCGTGCTCTTCCTCTCCAATCTCTATCTGGATGGTTTCTGGGATCTCGATCTCTGTTATACCCTCTACTGTAACGGTAGTCCCTACGGATACTTCCGTGCTGTGGGTTACGACCATTATTCCCTCGGCGGTCGTTTTCGTGACGACGGTCGTCGTTCGTCCCTCGGTCGAAGCGCCGGTTCCAGTGACTACGATGGTCATCTCGCTTGTCTCTTGCATATGGAGTGTTGTTCCATTCTCTCCTGCCATAGTTATAATTGTTGCGTTGCCCAGAGCTCTCTTGGGTTTGCGTCTGTTGTGGTGTCTGGCTCACTTTTTCGACAGTAGTTAAGTTGACATGTCTCTCCTCGCGCCTGTCAGCCTTCTGCTGACGGTGTGTCGGGAACTGTTCCGTGTTTGCATCCAACCGTCGCAGGATTTGGTCACACTTCTGAAAAGTGGATGCCCCTGCAGCAATCAATACACGTTGCACGTCTGCAGGGTATTGCCAAACGATGGTGTTTACTAGGTCTTGCTCAGACAATGGGGGTTGAAGACATCGAAGCTTCGCAAGCTGGGTCGCGAAGTAGTTCGCATAGCGCGTTGGAGTATTAGAGCTGTACGGCGAGTATACATCTCAGCTCTGATGCTCTGCTGGATGTCGCTCGACCAGTAAGTTCTTAACAAGGCCTCATTGAAATCCTGGTAGCCTATAAAGGAGTATCGGAAGGCTCTAAACCAGGTGCTGGCTTGCCCCTCAAGCAAACGCTCTATAACTCGGAGCTCCCTCTCCGGAGTTACCAAGGTGTCTCTCAAGTAGCTTTCTACGTTGGCCAGGAATTCAACTGGAGTGATGCCACTTCCAGTTCCTGAGAAGCGAGCTGGTTGCTCCTCTCTCGAACGGATTATAGTTACATTTCCCTGCGTATGCGCGGGTCTAAATGAATTCTGCGTGTAGTTCTGCGTAGGTGTATTCGTTTCATAACCAAGTCGATTGGGTGCTGGTTGAAAAGGATGGGCGTCAAAGTTCAAGGTTTGACTCTGCGCTGAACCAGTGAATTGGGATGGTTGCGGTTCTATGGGTGCGCTGGGTTGGAAATGAGTAGGCATCATCCCTACGGATTGAGATACGGGTGTCGCCTGAGAGTTTCCCATCTGTGAGGGTAAGTGTCTCTCTCTAGGAAGCGTTTCAAGTCTGTCGAGACGTCTCTCTATGACTTCGAGCCCTGGAATGGTTCTAGCTGTGACTTTGTTGCCTAAGTCGTTAAGTTGTAGCTCGATCCTATCGACTTGTCCTTTGAGGTTCGTTTCAACTTCGCGTATTGCCGTCCTCAGGTTATAGCTAAGGTCTAACCTCTCGGTTACCGCGACTTCCTCGAATCGTTTCTGCAAGGAATCGATTTCTCCTTCGACCTTCGACACGTTGTTTTGGATCTTTCCAACATCATCTCTGACCTCGGCTACCTTAGCCTCCATTGTGGTCTTGTGTTCGTTGAGGTCACCCCTCAATAACATGAGATCGATTTTATGTTCCTCACGATGAACGTCAACTGTTTCACGTAGGCCTGCTACGGTTTCTGTCAACTCCGTAATATTCCTCCTATTGGTGTTTAATTCGCCCTTGACCTCTATCATGCCGTCGACGATCATCTTGACGTTGTTATTCACGGCATTCGCCGCACCTCTCATCAAAATCAGTCCAATATTCATGGTTGCCATGTCCTTTTTCACGGTGTCCATAAATCCCTCGACGTGAGTCAATTGAGTCCCAAATTCTTCTCGAGTGTGCTCCAGGTCGGCTCTCATATCTATCTGGACTCTGTTTATTGTCGTTTGAATTTGAGCTGTGTGCTCCTCCAATCGGGTCTGTACGTCCTCCCTAGCTCTATTCATCTGGTCGGTTAAGCAATCTATACGTTGGTTAGCCTCCTGATTGTGTCGTATGACATCAACCCTAACAGCCGCTAAACCTGCCGTAAGATCATTTCTAGCTTCGACTCTATATGCGTCCATGTCAGCCCTGACCTGCGTTAGATCAGCCCTAACATTGTTAACTGACTGGGTGTTAACCTCTAAATCTTGTCTTACTTGGTCCACATGACCACTCACATTGTTTATTGACTGAGTGTTAACCTCTAAATCTTGTCTGACATTGTTAATTTCCTGCCTAACTTGGTCCACATGACCACTGACAGTGTTGAGAGCTTGGGTATTCTGACCTAAGTCACCTCGGACTTCACCTAAATCACCTCTTACATCACCTAAATCAGTCCTTACAGTACCTAATTCAGCAGTAATCTGCTGGAGGTTGGCATTAACACCTGCCATCATCTCCCCAAACACACGACGAATAGTTTCCTCATCCATTGACAAGAAATATATATGAGAAAGTGAGGGACCAATATCTAATGGAACTTACAGCTATGATTAGTTACTTGGTGGTATAAAGCTTATTTCATATAATAAATATCACGAGTACAGCTGGAGTATGCAAACTAAGTGCTTCTACATTTACAAAGACAACGGCGAGCAAAGCAAAGTATTACATTTACTCAGGTTGAGGCATCATCAAAGAAAATCCTATCCATCATTTATCTAACACTAAAGCCTCACCCCATGGACTTCTATCAAACATGAATGCCATGCGGTCAATTGATCTGCAGTACGACTTTCTAGGTTCGTCCCAGTCCTGTCAATTTACCATTAATCAATATTAAGATCCTCCTAAATAATATGGAACTGACGGTCACCACGTTAACGTCGGCACATGAGTTGGGCGCCATTTTATGAGACCGTCGGTGGAGCTGCCAGGATAGCCAACAACCGCAATGACTTCCCTAACATCTCATCCGTCGGATATAATTGCCGTGAGGATCAGGTGAACTTCCTAATAGGCCAAAGCGGCACGAGAATCTGTAGTCCACAGGGATCGTGGTACATGGTGACGATGGTCATAGACTGCCTAAGGAAAGGTTCACCTTAAAAACTAGACCGAGAAAATAAACATCCAGACTTACGTAATACACCGTGAAAATTTATTGTTAAAATTCACAAGCCCCTAGCCTAGTTCGGAGGGTTTCAATCGGCTAGTCCGCAAGCTAATAAACAAACAAAAATAAAGAGCAGGTCCCTACCTGAGAAGTTACGGAAAACCCTCGCGAAAGATCTATCTCACAATAACAAAGCAACAACAGCAACACTAGGAAAATGGCACGACGCAAGTCCCTAGGTCAAGTTACAAGATCAAGCTAATATCAGAATTTACATTTAACAGGGTAGCAAAACAAATCTAAGTTAGGATGATACCATCTCCACATTTACATTTAACGTTAATTCATCTAGCTAAGTCCTAACAGTTAATAACAAAATTTACGGTGATGACGTCCGTAACAGAAAACAATTACATTCAAAAGCTAAGTGAACAGCCATCTAAAAAAACATTTAATTATTCTTAGGAACTAAGTGCTAACAGCACACAGGAAGGTAACATGTAGGATTCATACACTTGTACATCATAAATAATTAATGAAAGAGACAACAGTTTTATTAAAATGCCTGCCTGCACCTTGGTTTACTCTTTGTAAGCCATAGTCATCTAATGTGGGTAGTTACGGTGACGACTGCGTAGTAAAGACTACGTCTAACATCGCATGGCCTGCGCTCCACAAGCTACGAACTCAAGGTTCGAGCAAGCTTCAGGTCGCTACAAAAGTGTCAGCTGTCCTAGTCATTTCCTCAAAAGGAAATACCTTCATTAGCACGGCCATGTCAGCAGGTTCCAAATGCAAAAGAACAAAGTTAGATAGAAAGAATTCGTTAGTTAGCTTTTGTTTTACCAAAATTATGCGTTTTATTATTAAGATGTCGATTTAGGTTTATCGTTGGTTTATGGCGAATAATACTGACAATAGCCTGGGCACGGAGTGTCTCCACTGAGATCAATCTCCACCAAAAGCCTCGACTCAAAAGTCAATCAACGAGCAATAACAACTCGGACACACAATAACACAAGTTACCAGCGGCGCAAAGCTCGCGTTCAATAACTCTGGGATGGGCCTGCACACAACAGTCACTCTCCAATAACATCTGGTCAACGGGAACAATCCCGGACAGGGTACACACAAATATCTTCATACAATAAATACCTCCTATAACAGGGTCGCCTACAACGTACTATAGAAAACCTGACATAACTGTACACGTCAAACGACGGTACACGCAGAAGTGCGTTTAACTACCAAAAAACAATCTCTAAAAACATGTGATCAGATACAAGGTTGGACACTGGTTTCCATGAGCTAAGTAGCAATGAAAGAAAGAGCGAATACAACAAGCATTCTGTCCTTCGCCAAAGTAATTCTGTCTCATAATACAAGCGTGCTCTCAAGGGCACTGTGACACAAACCAGTTTGTGTCGCCGCGGGCTACAACATTCCTGCGCGGTCTGACACAACACACTCTAACTATCAAGGCCGGCGATTTAAGCAAAATAAAAACTGTACAACTGGCCTCATCATAAAACCTTTACCATAGGTTATAAACCTCGAAGAATACGTGTATAAGAAACACGCTATAATTCTGAATACAATAATATAATTCCGTCTTTCAAACCAAAGACTTCTAAATGGTAGCAATGTCACATTGCTGGAGCTCTTTGCTCTCAAAGATATAATACTTCAGTAGTTACTTGTATAAAAACTTCAAATAAATACGTGTCTTCACATGACACTAACAAAATAATAATTGGGACACAGATTCCTCACTCTGGATCTGCTTAATGATACGTTGGGAACTGTGTTCGATGCTAGACAACGAAACATCCCTTTTACTTATAAGGTCCACACTTGACCTGATGGCTTCTGAGCAACATCTCAAATGAAATATAATGCAGTTACAAAACTGGTAATTACAGTCGATTACCTAAATGATACGACCGCTCTAACGAAGTCAGGGGTGTAACAAAGACTGGTTGTAAAAAATGCAGTTAAAGAAATATAACCATGGCATCTGATTGCCATAACTAAAGTCAGCAAAGACTTGAAAAATCACCCCAGATAGGGTTAAACAAAGTAGCCTCAAATGACTACAGTCACGTTTAGAAAAAGATAGGCATTGACGTTCTACGACGTCCATCAAGCTGCACCAGGGTTGACCAAAATGTCTGGCCCTAAGGGTGACTCACTCTAACTGAAATAAATGACATCTAATTAGACTAGTTACATTCCCTACCTATAAAAATGGCTGTCACTGAGTTCGGTTGGTTCACAAACTACATTAAACCTACTATACCACCAGAAACTAGAACGAGAAAGGGTGTACAAAAACTCACGAAATGGAGGAGCTCTCACTCAGCCCTCTGTTCAACGACAAGGGTTGAACAAATTCACCCCTGGCTCTCCGGAACGGCTTCATCCTCATCAGGATTCCCATCTGGACTCTCCCAAAGACCAGGGTTTGATCTGTCCCTGTCGACAACTTCGTGAATGTACTGGATATGCCAAGGAATGGCATCCTGGGTTCCTTCCTCCTCGTTCGCTGTTCTGGAAGCTCCACCATCATGCTGATTCCAATAGATACATCACCCTCATACCATAATGGTATTAGCCCATGATGTCGGTCTCAAACATGGTGTAGAATAATTTGATCACGTGGGTGGTGAAATAAATCGTGTAGTAGTTCATTCTTTCACTTCAAAAATCACAATGTTCGTAGTAAATGTTACAGGCTTTAATTGCAATTGATAACACAGCCTTTACTTCACAGATATTGAATAATACGTGATCAAGCACTGTTCTATGATTCTTCACATGTGCTGACGCCACTTTTACATCACGTAGTGCAAGGCACAGGGTTACTCGAGGAATTAGGTCGTCAAACCGAAGTCGTTGAGCGACTACTTACATTCCTGTTTGCGTATCTGCTAGGGTATTACCTTACCTTAAGCGAAAATAACATTCTCCAAAATGTTTTAATAATGCAGCATGACGAAATGGAATATTCTGAGTCTCGTGGAAAGATAAAACTAATTAATAAGACCTCAGATAAATAATTAGCAGACTTCACCAAAGTCAAAAGTGCGATTCTCCGCTACTTCAAAGAGTATAGCATGAGCTCTCAGCTCCACGTGGCTTTCTGGGTGTGTTCAAAGGTACTACATCCCATCATAAATGTGCTGTTAAAAAAATATCACATGAACCTTAGCTCAGCGGGTTCAATACCAAGAATAGATTACGATCAAGGCTAATGACGTGAATACGGTAAGGCAGACGACTTTCCGTGCCTACAAGTGTTGCACCAAGCAAAACAAAATAATCACGCATTGCCTGAACATTTATAATCAAACAATGAGCAATTTTCCCCCCAGGTCTGATATTATATTCTAATAAAGATTCATTTATCGTCAGATTCTATCATTTCCGCCATAAATTATCTCACTGGTACTATGTTTTCATGCGCGCAAGGCGACATATGAACAAGCACTCTAATCAAGCAATACAAACAAAACAAAAGCCAGAAAACACACAAAATACTATAATTACAAAAATTGTCACGTGATGCCAAGAAACTAAATATGTAAGCTAGAAAATAATCTACATTTAAAAACACACAAAGCAAAATTATTTACAAACAAATTTCTCAACATTGCGCGTGACCTCGTCCCGACTAATTAATACATTAATGTTGTACTCATCACTTTCAGCTTGCCCGGTACCATGATGGCACCACGTCACCGTCCCTCCTGATGATCTAGCCCATGGTGGAGAAGTATAAATTCTGTCCTAAAACTTCCCCATACGGGAGAACGAAACGCATCAGGCGAAAGCCTGGCCAAAATAACTACTGTGGTCAAGAAAATTAGACTGAAATGGTGCGGGGGTATTGAGCATGAAATACGTGACTAGAAAACCAATATAGGGAGCAATGCATTAACAATTTTTATTCCTAATAATAAATTTATAATGAACAAACAAATTGCACTTAAGTGCTTATTACAGAAATTAACAATTATAAATGTAGCAAAGTGTGAGGGCCTGATTACAGAACCCAGATTATAGAAAGGTCCATGAAAAGCTTGCTTGATTGGAGAAAAGTTGAGCTTAATATATATAAATGCAGTTTATAAAAAGAGAGAACCATAAAAAATAATTAAGAGTGTAATAACTGGTATGATATAAGCTCCTTATAAAATTGAACTTATCTTTGAAGAGAGTTGAAGAGAGTTGAAGAGAGTTGAAGAGAGTTGAAGAGCCAGCTCCTAAAAAAGTTCCAACTAGCACACGTTGATTTAAAAGTCTTCACGGTTTTCTTGGAAGGAGGCGTACATGGCCTAGAGTTATGTGCACCATCGATAAAATGTCAACTTTCTTTTCTTGCGCAGGAATAACATTTATAGTTTCCAAGAGCTGATCTAGAGATATTTTGAAGGACGATTCCAAGTATCCCCTCTAAGGTGATGTTGAAGAGTACAGCGGCTGGCAATTATTCTTGCCATCTTGAGCAATACGTCATGGTGCAGATCTTGTGACGTAACTGCTCGCTAGCGTAGATATCAGCGATGGTGTCATGCGAGGTAGCGGTGACCAGCGGGTTGAAGTGATCAGCAGTGGTGAATCAGAAGTGTTGAAGTGGTTCAGAAGTGGCGGTTGATCCGAAGTGATGAAGAACGCCAGCAAGCGGCGTCTTAAATAGGGACCATAGAACTCTCTCGAAGGTTGGAGATCGCCCGACCAGACAAAGACCTGCCATTGGTCGAACGAAAGTCAGGGTGACGTCAGTCGACACTACTCAGCAGACAGTGGATCAACCAGTAGATGTCTGGTATGTCATGAGTGAGGACGCCTGAGATAGCGAGACTGAAACACTCGAGGTGAGAACTATAATATCTATGAATAAGTGATTGATAACAAGATTATGCATATGGTTTAAGCAATTAACAATTGTAAATAAATAATTACCATTCGGGGATCTCAGTAACAATAAATAAAATTTGACCGACAAATGGGCCAAGCTAAACATTGAAAATATCACAAAAGTGATCATGCTCCGAGAACTCCGAATGAAAACAAACTGTTATTTTAGTTGTAACTACACATTATCTGGAACACTTTATTGAGATTCTAACATTTTCATAACCAACTTTTATTCACAAACAAATATGTTAACACCAATTCACAGAATAGTAAAAACCAAAGAGTTTTGTACATAGGAACGAAACGTTACCAACCTTAACATTTACAATTTTCTCAACATACTACCACCTAATTTACAATTTTCTCAAAATTGGAAATTATCAAAGTGTCAAACAGGTGTACAATGTATGTCAACTGAATTCCTTCTCCTCTGTAACATGAAATCAAAGATCTAATCTTTTAGGAGGGGCCACTTTTCTTCCTGCTCTTGTCCTCAATTCTTCAGGGTATTTGGACACATCCTTGTCATCATCGTCCATGAAGTGGGTTTTTTCTTGGTAACTCTCGGTGCAGGACTGGACCTCCAAGGGGTAGACTCTCTGTATAGGACGTACAACAGTACCACTGCTAGTCTTTAGTTGAACCACCCGGACTCTTCCATCTCGCCCTGGAATGAGCTGCTCAATTCTTGCCAAAGGCCAATCTATTCTCTTCCGATTGTCCGATCCTATTATAACCACCTCTCCAATTATAGGCTTTCTAGTTTCGCGCCGCTTGGTCCAGGTTAACTGCCCCAGATATTCTGATCGGAAGCGTCTTCTTAGCTCTTCTCTCAGTCTTTGCAGATACCGAATTTTCCGAGTGATGCTTGCTGACTCAATGCAGTCCAGGTCAGGAACTCCTGTCTCTCGTACTTCTTGCAGTAGCATGGATGGGGTCAATGGAATAGGATCTCTATTATCTTCTGCCGTATAAGTCAATGGTCTTGCATTAATCACTGCTTCACAGTCAATAAGTATGGTCTGAAGCTCATCCCAAGACAATGAAGCCTTCCCCAATGTCTTCCGTAAAATTTGCTTCACCAGGCTTACCAATTGTTCCCAGAAGCCTCCCCACCACGACGCCGTAGGCGGATTGAACCTCCAAATTATGCGTTCTCCAGTGCTGTAGGTAACGATTTTCTCCCAGTCTAACCTTTCAAGAGCATTACACGTTCCTCGAAAATTTGTTCCATTATCACAGATGATCACTTTAGGTCGACCACGCCGTGCGATAAAACGCCTCAGTGCTCTTATGAATGCTTCAGTTGACAGAGACGGAACTAGTTCCAGATGTACAGCTCGGTAGCAAGCACAAGTGAATAGAGCAACCCATGTCTTCGATGAATCACGAATATACAAGGGTCCTGCAAAATCTATTCCAATGACTTCGAATATGGCCACATCGTTAACTCGAAGATCTGGCAAAGGAGGAGACTGAGTGTCTAAGTTTTTTGCTTGAAAACGTCGGCAAACAACACATCTCTTGACTGTTCCCTTCGCCAACTGGCGTCCTTTAAGGATCCAGAATCTCTCGCGTAACAAACCTAGGAGAGTTGCTGGACCGGGGTGATTGTTTTTACAATGCACTTCTTCTGCATACCTCTTGACCAACGGATGTTCGGAAGGTAGCACGGCTGGTAGTTTGAACGGACCCTTATCCACACGTTCGACTATCCGTGTCTTGAGTCTAATTATGCCCTTTTGATCTTGGAATACTTCAAAGCTCTTAAGTCTCTGATCGTCTGGGAATTCGAAGGACTCTTCTTGAATGAACAAAACAATTTTGTCTTCGGCTGTAGCCACCTCATTTGTCGATAACGGACCACTTCTTTTAACTTCATTGCGTCGACAGTTGTTGAGAAATCTGTAGATCCATCCCACCATCCGCACAATTTGTTCATATTTACTGAACCGGTGATACAGCCATGTCGTATTATGAGTGATGGCAATAAGGTTATGTTCGTTTACTACTTCATAGCGTATAGAAGATTCAGGCCAGTTTTCTTCTCCTTCAACAAGCCACTTAGGCCCTTCCCACCATTTGGATTCGATTAGTTGTGCGACAGTACATCCTCTTGAGGGTAGGTCTGCGGGGTTCAAATCCCCTGGTATGTGTCTCCAGCTTCGTGCATCAGTGAGCTCCCTTATCTCCTTCACTCGGTTCCTAACAAATACTGTCTTGTCTCCGTTGCCAAGAATCCAGGCTAGTACAGTACTTGAGTCGGTCCAACAATAAACAGCTACTTCTTTCCAACCTAGACTTTCTTGAACTGATTTCAGCAGACGCGCTCCAATAAGAGTTCCTAATAATTCCACTTGAGGGATGGTCAGGGGCTTAAGCGGTGTTACTCTTGCTTTAGCTACTGCTAACCGAAGATGTGCCTCTCCCTGATAACTGCTCCTGATAAAGACAACAGCTGCATATGCGTTTTGACTTCCATCACAAAATACGTGTAGTGAGATGTCCTCCTCATTGCCAAGGTGACGTATCGCCTCAATTTCTCTTAAGTGAGGCAAGTCCTTTAGCCACTTCTCCAACCGCCGTCGAGTATCTTTGTCGATAGGCTCGTCCCATCCCAACTTTCTGGTCCATAACTCTTGAATTAACAGTTTCAGCCTAATTGTTACTGGAATGGTTAGTCCAATCGGATCGAAAATGCGGTGGATTATTGAAAGAATAGTCCTCTTCGTCAAATCTCCTATTTCACACGATCTCTCCCACCAATCCATATTGATATTCAGAGTATCGTCTTGGCGATTCCACCTAATGCCAAGCAGTGAAGACTCCTGAGAAGATCCGTCTCCGGTTGACTCCCATCCCCGAAGGTCGAACCCGGCCCTCGCCATGATAGTCCTTGAAAGATAAACGAATTCCTCAACTTCTTCTGCTCGATCGAGGCTTGTCACCAGATTGACAACATAAAAATTGTTCTTCAATGATGATGCAATTTTAGCCTCCTTTGGATCAGTTGATTCCATATATTTTTCCAGGTGGTAGCCAATTACTGCTCCAAGAAGAAACGGGCTACTGGTAACACCGAACACCACTCTGGCATGACGAAGGACTTGTAGGTCTTTCTCACTATTATTACCATACCACAGGAACTTCAGGTAGTCTCTCTCCTCTGGGTGTACACTTATCTGTAAAAATGCCTTCTTGATATCAGCTGTGATGCCTATCTTTCGTTGCCGAAACTTCAAGAGTAGTTCGGGTATGATTTCAATAAGGTTAGGTCCTTCTTCAAGGCAGTCGTTCAGTGATGGCAAACCTCTCTCCTTCGCCGATGCGTCGAACACGGGACGCACTTTCGTAGTTGTACTATTTTCCTTCAGCACTGGACGGTGAGGAAGATAGTGTCCAGTAGATAGATCCCTCGCCATTTCCACAATGCCTTCTTTCACCCAATCTCGTAAAATAGTGTCATATTCTTCATAGAGACCAGGCTTTGCCTTTAATTTTCGGGTCATTCGAATCAATCTGCCTTCTGCAATCCCTCGATTGGTTGGAAGGTCTGGAGCATCTCTCCCCCATGGAAGACGTACCTCGTATCTGCCATCTACAAAAGCAACCGTATTTTTGAAATACCTCAGTGCTGACATCCTCTTCTCCTCCTTTGTGGTGTTCTCTACAGGATCGGTTATCCCAATGGTCTCCATTTTCCACAGATCAGATACGGGTAGCTGAGTAATACTGAGTGCAGTGACTGCATTCGCAATACTTGCATGCTTCGCTAGCTCCTTTTTTCCCACGGTGTCTACTACCTTCTTCTTCCCCGTTACCGTCCATCCTAAACAGGTTTCAATGGCTACCAGTCCAGAAGGTAGAGTCTTAATTTTACCTGTCCACAACTTTCCCGCAATGTCAGAACCTATCAAGATGTCAATAGGAGCTACAGAATCTCTGCACATCGGAATGTGTTCTCTTAGTAATTCTTCCCTCACTTCTTTCCTGACTTCTACTGATGGAATCGTAGCTGTAATTGTCCTTTGGTCTAACGCTACGAAATTGCATGCAAAGTCGTTATTTAAGCTGAGTAAGTGCACCTTGTAACATCGATGCTTAACTACCCCTGTTGGCTTACCACCAAAAAGAGAGTGGATAATGCTCTCTTCCCCAATCGGAGAGTAGTTCATTTCTTCAGCCAAACTACTAGAAATATACGAACGTAGGGATCCACTGTCTATCAGTAACCTGGCCTTCCTGATTTTGTCACCATTCTTAACGTAAACTAACAGAGTCTGGAGATAGACCTCCGTTTGCGAGCTAACTGACAAATTGCTGTCAATAGATGAAGTATTAAACAAGGAAACCTCTTCTCTTTTGATCTCAGAATTCTTCCCCTCAACACAACCTTTCTCTTCTGCTTGATACTTCTGAACAGCTGGACATAATAATGGTACATGTCGTCCACGACAAATAACACATCGTGCTCGACACTGCTGTGCAGAATGACCTGCTTTGGTACAAGAAAAACAGCGCTTATCTTTATACAGAACATCCTTTCGGTTTTCAAGGGACATTTTTTGTGCATGGAGACATTCTGTGGAACAATGATTCACCCCTTTACAAAATACACACTTCTGAGTGTCAGATTCAATGCTCAGACTGGCAAGATCGATCGCAGAAGCAAAATTAACTTTGTCCATATCATGCGATTTTCCTGGACTCTTAGCCTGGTTGTAGGAAAGGGACTGATTATTTGCCATTGCAACTCTCTCCTCCCCTTCTACTTCTCTCTTCAAAAACAACATTAAATTATCCATCTGTTCCTTCAGTGTCCTATTGGGTTCATTGGAACGTTGCCACACCTTCAGTATGTCTGCGGGCAGACACGATTCTATTAACGGAAACAATAATGCGGCATAATTATTCGAGAACACATTTAATGACTCTAGTGCCCGTAATTGAGTTTCTAGTTTGTCATACAAAATACTGATCTTGACCGTCTTCCTTTCCATAACTAAACTCAGTAGTTCCCGTACATAATACTCGATAAGGAGATCATTACGTCCAAATCTGTCCTTAAGTGTTTGAATGGCATTTCCGTAATTTTCGCCTGAGGGAGGGAAACTCACAACAACCGCGCGTGCTCGAGAGTTCTCTTTCGTGGCTTGAATCAAGTACTGACATTTTTCCTCCTTACTTAACGACTGACACTCGTCAATTTGTGAGAACTGTGACCAGAATGATATCCAACCGGCTATTTCCCCGTCATACTTATTCAATTCTAATTTCGGTAGGCGAAGAGATATTTCGTTTCCCGAACGATCGCCAACACAACTAGATGAAGTATGAGCAGCGCTATTCCTTGTTATCAGATCAGAGGCCTTACCTTTAATGCTGTGGTAACGTAAGGTATACTCCTCTGCTTTCTCCATTTCCGCCATCAGTACTTCTTCGATCTCCTCTTCCTTTGTTTCAGCACAGATGTTTTCACAAATCTGACTGTCCAGCTCCGATAACTCGTGTCTTCTTTCTTCGAGCACTAATAAACGCGCACTTATTAATTGTAAATCTGCATCTCTCTGCGTCAGTAGTTCGTCTAAAGCACTGCAAGCTTTCGTGAACAATGTGCGGATAACCGCTCTCCCCTTAGTTATTTGTGTACCCGCCATAATTACGGACTACGGATGTAAACAACAGGATACGGTATACTGGATTATACAGGCACAGTTATACTCGCTACTATCAAATTGTAATTCAACAAAGTTTATACACGCTTGTTAAAATCCTGTCAGGTCGCCATATGTTATTTTAGTTGTAACTACACATTATCTGGAACACTTTATCGAGATTCTAACATTTTCATAACCAACTTTTATTCACAAACAAATATGTTAACACCAATTCACAGAATAGTAAAAACCAAAGAGTTTTGTTCATAGGAACGAAACGTTACCAACCTTAACATTTACAATTTTCTCAACACAAACAAAAGAATCAGTCAAAGCAAAACATGGATAACAGACGAGGAGAAACTAAGACTCGAAATGCAAAACAGAAATAGCAGAGATGGGTCTAGTATAACGACCTTTACTAGTTAAAACATCAACAACTCTGACACGTTTATCACGGCCAAAGTGGCAGTGAATAACTCTACCTAGGTTCCACACGAGAGGCGGAGATGGGTCTCGAAGAAGAACCATGTCCCCCACTCGTACATCTGGTTGAGGAAGCCGCCATTTCTCACGCCTATTTAGCAAGCTGAGATATTCTAACTTCCATCGGCGCCAAAAAGAACAGCGCAAAGATTCTACTTTTCTCCAAAAGATAGGCAAGTTAGGATCACAGCGTCGAACCAGCAAAGGCGGAGTAGCAGCAAGCGAACAGCCAATCAGGAAGTGACTGGGTGTTAAAGGTAAAAGATCCTTAGGATCGTTTGAAAGAGGGGTCAGAGGTCTGGAATTTACAATACCTTCAATTTGAATAATCAAAGAGTTGAATTCCTCATAAGAAAGTATGGTAGGACCAAGAGTTTTCTTAAGCTGTCTTTTAGTAAGTTTGATGCAGGACTCCCATCGGCCCCCATGATGGGGAGCATAAGGCGGGGTGAAATGCCATTTGAAACCTTTAGAATAGGAAAAGTTGGAAATTTTTTCTTTAGCAGAAGGGGAGCTTAACACTTTTTTCCAGAGATCAGAAGCGCTTACAAAAATTTTTGCATTATCTGAAAAAACTTCAGATGGAACACCCCTTCTAGCAGCAAATCTAGAAAAGGCGGCCAGAAAGTAGGATACAGAAGTGTTCGTAACCAACTCAAGGTGGATAGCTCCCGTCACCATACATACAAATAACGAGATGTAGAGTTTACCTAAGATTTTGCGCTTAGATGAAGAGGGATTGGTCTGATATATGTAAGGACCTGCGTAATCGATCCCAGTAAGAGCAAAGGGCTTACTAGGTTCCGAACGAAATGGAGGTAAATTACCCATAATCTGCGTGGCGGGCCTTGGTTTAACCTTGAAGCAAGGTATACACTTTTTGACAACAGAAGAAACCTCATGAACGCCATTGATGATCCAGTAGAGTTCACGAATTAGACAGAGCAAGGTGCGAGTGCCAGCATGAAGGTGTTTATAATGAATCTTTTTTATTATAAGGGTAGTGATAGGATGCTTTGAAGGAAGGATGATGGGATGCTTTTTCCCATCCTCACAACTAGACATAGCTAATCTTCCACCCACACGTATTATGCCGTCCTGGTCTAGAAAAGGAGTGAGTGGTGAAAGCCTGCTAGACTTGGGTAAATCTTTACCACTTATAAGAGCTTGCTTTTCAAGAGCAAATACTTCCTGCTGAACAAGTAACAAAATCTTGCAAGTAGCAAATTCTAACTCTACTCTGGAAAGAAAGGGTTGAGGCTTCAATGGTTGATCAATTACTAAATATTTCCATCGGAAGATATAAGACACTACACGAATCAATTTATCAAATGAAGAGTATCTATGAAAAAGGCTAGTAGAAGTAGAAGTAAGATGCGACGTGACAGGGTCATTACGGGCATCAGGTATTTCTTCTACAGATTGATTAGCTAAGCGAGGCCAGCAAGATGATTCCTGACTTAGCCAAGGAGGACCATTCCAGTACAGGTCTGAAGAAATCAAGTTTTTAGGTGTGCAACCACGTGATATTATATCCGCGGGGTTTTCACGGCTAGGAACATGTCTCCATTGTTCAGAATGAGAGACTTCATGAATCTTAGAAACGCGATTTGCCACAAAGGTATTCCAATGAGAAGAAGGCTTGGAAATCCAAGCTAATACAATAGAAGAATCGCTCCAAAAAAATGTGCGGGAAAATTTTAACTTTAAACGGACATTTAGTTTAGTAGCTAATTCTGTTGCCATTAAAGCAGAGCATAATTCTAATCTCGGCAATGATACTGTTTTAAGTGGAGCAACCTTAGATTTAGCGCACACTAAATTAGAAAATCCAGGGAAAGTATCTGAGGAACGTCCTACTATGTATGCACAACAGCCATAAGCTCGTTCTGAACTATCAGAAAATACATGCAGGTCATACTGCTGGTATAAGGGATTAGAAATTAAAGGGCGGGGTATAGAAACCTTGGAGAGATCCAGCAAACTGCTGCGATACTCTAACCATTCTTCTACAAGAGGAAGGGGGAGATTTTCATCCCAGTCTGATTTTAATGACCAAAACTTTTGCAAGAACATTTTTGCAACAATAACTATAGGAGCAATATATTGCAAAGGATCAAAGATCTTTGCGATTTCTGACAGAACTTGTCTCTTAGTTACAGGGGGAGATTCTGACAGATGTACCTGATAAGAGAAGGTATCAGAAGAAGGACGCCAAAAAATACCCAATGCTTTTACGGCTGCTTCATCAGTAGGAATGGCAACAAATTCATCAACTGGGACCTCTGATGAAAATTTTGATATAAATTCAGTGGAATTTGAAGTCCATTTATGGAGCGGAAAACCACCTCCTAGGAGTAGGGATTTCAAATCTTCGCACACAAGGAGCGCTTCAGAAACATTAGGGAAAGAGCACAAGAAATCGTCGACATAAAATGCCGTTTTTAATGACTCAGAGGCCAAAGGATGATACAGATGACCATCTTGCTCGGCTAACATGTGGAGAGACCGAATCGCAAGAAAGGCTGAAGGCTTCAGGCCATATGTCACAGTCTTCAATCTAAATATCTTTATGGGTTTGGAACTCTCATCGCGCCACAATATTCTTTGCAGATCTTGCTGCTCAGAATTTACGAGAATCTGCCGATACATCTGCTTAATATCTGAGATTACAGCAATAGGAAACCTTCGAAAATTAAGCAAAACAGAGGTGAGATCTGTTTGAATCGCGGGACCACATTGCAAGGTATCATTTAAAGAGATTCCATTGGAATCTGGTGATGAGCCATTGAAAACTACTCTTATATTGTCCTGTGTTAAGGAATTTTTCCATACCGGATGATGATTTAAATAAACTATTTCATTTAAAGGATGGTCAATTTCTTCTGATTTAGAAATTACCTCCATGTGATTGGATGATTCGTATTCCTCCATAAAGGAAGCATACTGAGTTTTGACAGAAGCATCTTGTTTGAACCGATTTTCAATAGCAAATAGTGCCCTAAGTGCTCTGGAATGCGAGCCCGTAATGGCGGGAGGATTGGGAATACGTGGAAGAGTTACTATAAATCTGCCTTCAGCAGTACGGACAGTGGTTTCCTTATATAACTTTTCACAAATTTCGTAGCCTGAACATTCTCAAGATCCCAGAACTTGGTTAGCTCTTGGCTAAAATCGGTATCAACAAAATAACAATTCGATACAGTTTGAATAGGATTACGGTATATTTGGCCAGTAGCAATCCAACCAAAATCAGTTTCGCGGAAGAAAACATTAGGAGTAATTTTTACTTTATTGGAATGAAGACATTGCCAAAATACGCTTGAGCTGAAAAGAAGCTCTACGGGTGAAGCTCTGTTGAAATGAGGGTCAGCTAGCTGGACAAAATTCGGGATATTCCAACTTTGAATAGGATAAGAAGTGCCAGGAATATTGTTGCCTATAGACTTGATAATCAAACAATCTAATTGCAACTGCGTACCAAGATTATTAGAGTCCTTAAGATCCACTTTAGCAAAGCTTAAGGATTGTGATTTAGAGCAGTTTATTCCTGTAACCTCTATTGAGGTAGGATGTTTTGGAAGGCCTAACTTTTGTACCAACGATTCATTAATAAAATTGTTGGTAGCGGCATTATCCAATAATCCCCTAACAGATACCCATTTTCCGTGAGAATTTTTCAATAGAACCTGCACGGTAGATAATAAAACCTGGACTTTGCCAAGCGAGGTAGAACTTTGAGCATACGACTGCGCACTATTTTGAGAAGTCTCCGAGTTAGACTTGGTATTGGAACTGCTTGGTCCTGATAACCGTGGTCTTTCATGCCTGTGCAAAAGTGAATGGTGTCTTGCCCTACAATGAAAGCATAAACGTTGTGAACGGCAATTGGTTAACATATGCGTTCCTGACAAACAGTTGAAACAATGTTTTTTGTTCGTAATGAACTTTCGTCTTTCATCTACTGATAAAGATTTAAATTCATCACAATTGTATAAATTATGCGATTGCTGACACAGACAGCACGTTTGCATTTGGTTAGGTGACCGATCATCAACAGGAAGAGCCTGTGATCTTAAAATTCTTTGATTAGAACTGCTAACCTTATGTTTTGAGAAGGCTTTTGAATCTGAACTACTAGTTTTTCGATTAGCTATGGCGGAAAAGTCTTGGCTTCTGGCCTTCAAAAAGTTAATAATCGCCTCATAAGTGCATTGCAAATTCTGGGAAAGTTCTGTTTCCCAGGCTTTTAATGTATTTGCATCCAATCTTGCAGAAATGAGGTGAACTAGAAATAAATCCCAGTGATTTACAGGTTGGTTTAAATTGGACAATGCTCTGACGTGTAACTCTGCGGTGTCAATCAACTTACGAAGTGATAAACTGTTATCTGCTTGCACGTTAGGTAACTCGAATAAGCTTTGTATATGGCGTTGAATAGATAAACGAATGTTCCCATATCTATCCTTAAGAAGATTCAGAGCAACTTCATAATTATCACTGGTCAAAGAAAGTGCTTGAATCAGGTTAAGTGCGTTGCCTTGAACTGCCAGACGCAAGTAGTGAAATTTTTGTATTACTGGTATAGAAGTATTCTCATGTACTAAAGAATTGAATAATTCAAAAAATGGTTCCCATTCTATGTCTTTACCAGTAAATTTGGGTATTTCTAATTTGGGTAATATAATGCGTGAAGAAGATGTAGAAGATGCTGCAGAAGTTTGATCTTCTTGTTTTTCTTTTAAAGTTAAAGCCCTAATAAGCTGTTTAGCTTCAGCAAATCCCTGATAGTATAATTTTTCAACTTCCAACCTATCACTTTGCTGGTCCGGATGCTGAGTTTCTATACTGCATTGTATCTCATCATATTTCTCAAAGGCTTGTTCATAATTCTTAAGCCTCTGCGAAATTATGTCAAGATTATGCTCTTGGGGTTCGAGTTCCGTTAAGAAAGTACGAAACCGTGTGAGCTTGCCCTTACAAGAGGCTCTGGAGTTGCTAAGTTTTTCATCAAGGTTAGGCATATTACAAGTTGTTTGTTACTCACGTCAATATTGTGACTTCGAGTACTGGAAGTCAGAGGATGACAGCTTGCTATGTAGTAAGGTTTAGTCTGATGCGGAAGAAACCGGCTTAGCTTACGTTTCTCTCCTCTGCCGCACATGCGCCTTAAGCTGAAACGTACAATGTGAATTAGTGTTGAAACACAATGAACAAAAATTGTTAATGCAAAATTCACAATATTAAACTTATATAGGGATCCAGGGTGCAACAGATATGTTTCCCGGGGGTGAGGCACCAAAACTATGTGCAAGAAAATTAGACTGAAACGGTGCGGGGGTATTGAGCATGAAATACGTGACTAGAAAACCAATATAGGGAGCAATGCATTAACAATTTTTATTCCTAATAATAAATTTATAATGAACAAACAAATTGCACTTAAGTGCTTATTACAGAAATTAACAATTATAAATGTAGCAAAGTGTGAGGGCCAGATTACAGAACCCAGATTATAGAAAGGTCCATGAAAAGCTTGCTTGATTGGAGAAAAGTTGAGCTTAATATATATAAATGCAGTTTATAAAAAGAGAGAACCATAAAAAATAATTAAGAGTGTAATAACTGGTATGATATAAGCTCCTTATAAAATTGAACTTATCTTTGAAGAGAGTTGAAGAGAGTTGAAGAGAGTTGAAGAGCCAGCTCCTAAAAAAGTTCCAACTAGCACACGTTGATTTAAAAGTCTTCACGGTTTTCTTGGAAGGAGGCGTACATGGCCTAGAGTTATGTGCACCATCGATAAAATGTCAACTTTCTTTTCTTGCGCAGGAATAACATTTATAGTTTCCAAGAGCTGATCCAGAGATATTTTGAAGGACGATTCCAAGTATCCCCTCTAAGGTGATGTTGAAGAGTACAGCGGCTGGCAATTATTCTTGCCATCTTGAGCAATACGTCATGGTGCAGATCTTGTGACGTAACTGCTCGCTAGCGTAGATATCAGCGATGGTGTCATGCGAGGTAGCGGTGACCAGCGGGTTGAAGTGATCAGCAGTGGTGAATCAGACGTGTTGAAGTGGTTCAGAAGTGGCGGTTGATCCGAAGTGATGAAGAACGCCAGCAAGCGGCGTCTTAAATAGGGACCATAGAACTCTCTCGAAGGTTGGAGATCGCCCGACCAGACAAAGACCTGCCATTGGTCGAACGAAAGTCAGGGTGACGTCAGTCGACACTACTCAGCAGACAGTGGATCAACCAGTAGATGTCTGGTATGTCATGAGTGAGGACGCCTGAGATAGCGAGACTGAAACACTCGAGGTGAGAACTATAATATCTATAAATAAGTGATTGATAACAAGATTATGCATATGGTTTAAGCAATTAACAATTGTAAATAAATAATTACCATTCGGGGATCTCAGTAACAATAAATAAAATTTGACCGACAAATGGGCCAAGCTAAACATTGAAAATATCACAAAAGTGATCATGCTCCGAGAACTCCGAATGAAAACAAACAAAAGAATCAGTCAAAGCAAAACATGGATAACAGACGAGGAGAAACTAAGACTCGAAAGGCAAAACAGAAATAGCAGAGATGCGTCTAGTATAACGACCTTTACTAGTTAAAACATCAACAACTCTGACACGTTTATCACGGCCAAAGTGGCAGTGAATAACTCTACCTAGGTTCCACACGAGAGGCGGAGATGGGTCTCGAAGAAGAACCATGTCCCCCACTCGTATATCTGGTTGAGGAAGCCGCCATTTCTCACGCCTATTTAGCAAGCTGAGATATTCTAACTTCCATCGGCGCCAAAAAGAACAGCGCAAAGATTCTACTTTTCTCCAAAAGATAGGCAAGTTAGGATCACAGCGTCGAACCAGCAAAGGCGGAGTAGCAGCAAGCGAACAGCCAATCAGGAAGTGACTGGGTGTTAAAGGTAAAAGATCCTTAGGATCGTTTGAAAGAGGGGTCAGAGGTCTGGAATTTACAATACCTTCAATTTGAATAATCAAAGAGTTGAATTCCTCATAAGAAAGTATGGTAGGACCAAGAGTTTTCTTAAGCTGTCTTTTAGTAAGTTTGATGCAGGACTCCCATCGGCCCCCATGATGGGGAGCATAAGGCGGGGTGAAATGCCATTTGAAACCTTTAGAATAGGAAAAGTTGGAAATTTTTTCTTTAGCAGAAGGGGAGCTTAACACTTTTTTCCAGAGATCAGAAGCGCTTACAAAAATTTTTGCATTATCTGAAAAAACTTCAGATGGAACACCCCTTCTAGCAGCAAATCTAGAAAAGGCGGCCAGAAAGTAGGATACAGAAGTGTTCGTAACCAACTCAAGGTGGATAGCTCCCGTCACCATACATACAAATAACGAGATGTAGAGTTTACCTAAGATTTTGCGCTTAGATGAAGAGGGATTGGTCTGATATATGTAAGGACCTGCGTAATCGATCCCAGTAAGAGCAAAGGGCTTACTAGGTTCCGAACGAAATGGAGGTAAATTACCCATAATCTGCGTGGCGGGCCTTGGTTTAACCTTGAAGCAAGGTATACACTTTTTGACAACAGAAGAAACCTCATGAACGCCATTGATGATCCAGTAGAGTTCACGAATTAGACAGAGCAAGGTGCGAGTGCCAGCATGAAGGTGTTTATAATGAATCTTTTTTATTATAAGGGTAGTGATAGGATGCTTTGAAGGAAGGATGATGGGATGCTTTTTCCCATCCTCACAACTAGACATAGCTAATCTTCCACCCACACGTATTATGCCGTCCTGGTCTAGAAAAGGAGTGAGTGGTGAAAGCCTGCTAGACTTGGGTAAATCTTTACCACTTATAAGAGCTTGCTTTTCAAGAGCAAATACTTCCTGCTGAACAAGTAACAAAATCTTGCAAGTAGCAAATTCTAACTCTACTCTGGAAAGAAAGGGTTGAGGCTTCAATGGTTGATCAATTACTAAATATTTCCATCGGAAGATATAAGACACTACACGAATCAATTTATCAAATGAAGAGTATCTATGAAAAAGGCTAGTAGAAGTAGAAGTAAGATGCGACGTGACAGGGTCATTACGGGCATCAGGTATTTCTTCTACAGATTGATTAGCTAAGCGAGGCCAGCAAGATGATTCCTGACTTAGCCAAGGAGGACCATTCCAGTACAGGTCTGAAGAAATCAAGTTTTTAGGTGTGCAACCACGTGATATTATATCCGCGGGGTTTTCACGGCTAGGAACATGTCTCCATTGTTCAGAATGAGAGACTTCATGAATCTTAGAAACGCGATTTGCCACAAAGGTATTCCAATGAGAAGAAGGCTTGGAAATCCAAGCTAATACAATAGAAGAATCGCTCCAAAAAAAATGTGCGGGAAAATTTTAACTTTAAACGGACATTTAGTTTAGTAGCTAATTCTGTTGCCATTAAAGCAGAGCATAATTCTAATCTCGGCAATGATACTGTTTTAAGTGGAGCAACCTTAGATTTAGCGCACACTAAATTAGAAAATCCAGGGAAAGTATCTGAGGAACGTCCTACTATGTATGCACAACAGCCATAAGCTCGTTCTGAACTATCAGAAAATACATGCAGGTCATACTGCTGGTATAAGGGATTAGAAATTAAAGGGCGGGGTATAGGAACCTTGGAGAGATCCAGCAAACTGCTGCGATACTCTAACCATTCTTCGACAAGAGGAAGGGGGAGATTTTCATCCCAGTCTGATTTTAATGACCAAAACTTTTGCAAGAACATTTTTGCAACAATAACTATAGGAGCAATATATTGCAAAGGATCAAAGATCTTTGCGATTTCTGACAGAACTTGTCTCTTAGTTACAGGGGGAGATTCTGACAGATGTACCTGATAAGAGAAGGTATCAGAAGAAGGACGCCAAAAAATACCCAATGCTTTTACGGCTGCTTCATCAGTAGGAATGGCAACAAATTCATCAACTGGGACCTCTGATGAAAATTTTGATATAAATTCAGTGGAATTTGAAGTCCATTTATGGAGCGGAAAACCACCTCCTAGGAGTAGGGATTTCAAATCTTCGCACACAAGGAGCGCTTCAGAAACATTAGGGAAAGAGCACAAGAAATCGTCGACATAAAATGCCGTTTTTAATGACTCAGAGGCCAAAGGATGATACAGATGACCATCTTGCTCGGCTAACATGTGGAGAGACCGAATCGCAAGAAAGGCTGAAGGCTTCAGGCCATATGTCACAGTCTTCAATCTAAATATCTTTATGGGTTTGGAACTCTCATCGCGCCACAATATTCTTTGCAGATCTTGCTGCTCAGAATTTACGAGAATCTGCCGATACATCTGCTTAATATCTGAGATTACAGCAATAGGAAACCTTCGAAAATTAAGCAAAACAGAGGTGAGATCTGTTTGAATCGCGGGACCACATTGCAAGGTATCATTTAAAGAGATTCCATTGGAATCTGGTGATGAGCCATTGAAAACTACTCTTATATTGTCCTGTGTTAAGGAATTTTTCCATACCGGATGATGATTTAAATAAACTATTTCATTTAAAGGATGGTCAATTTCTTCTGATTTAGAAATTACCTCCATGTGATTGGATGATTCGTATTCCTCCATAAAGGAAGCATACTGAGTTTTGACAGAAGCATCTTGTTTGAACCGATTTTCAATAGCAAATAGTGCCCTAAGTGCTCTGGAATGCGAGCCCGTAATGGCGGGAGGATTGGGAATACGTGGAAGAGTTACTATAAATCTGCCTTCAGCAGTACGGACAGTGGTTTCCTTATATCACTTTTCACAAATTTCGTTAGAAGAAGAAGAAGAAGAAGTAGCCTGAACATTCTCAAGATCCCAGAACTTGGTTAGCTCTTGGCTAAAATCGGTATCAACAAAATAACAATTCGATACAGTTTGAATAGGATTACGGTATATTTGGCCAGTAGCAATCCAACCAAAATCAGTTGCGCGGAAGAAAACATTAGGAGCAATTTTTACTTTATTGGAATGACGACATTGCCAAAATACGCTTGAGCTGAAAAGAAGCTCTACGGGTGAAGCTCTGTTGAAATGAGGGTCAGCTAGCTGGACAAAATTCGGGATATTCCAACTTTGAATAGGATAAGAAGTGCCAGGAATATTGTTGCCTATAGACTTGATAATCAAACAATCTAATTGCAACTGCGTACCAAGATTATTAGAGTCCTTAAGATCCACTTTAGCAAAGCTTAAGGATTGTGATTTAGAGCAGTTTATTCCTGTAACCTCTATTGAGGTAGGATGTTTTGGAAGGCCTAACTTTTGTACCAACGATTCATTAATAAAATTGTTGGTAGCGGCATTATCCAATAATCCCCTAACAGATACCCATTTTCCGTGAGAATTTTTCAATAGAACCTGCACGGTAGATAATAAAACCTGGACTTTGCCAAGCGAGGTAGAACTTTGAGCATACGACTGCGCACTATTTTGAGAAGTCTCCGAGTTAGACTTGGTATTGGAACTGCTTGGTCCTGATAACCGTGGTCTTTCATGCCTGTGCAAAAGTGAATGGTGTCTTGCCCTACAATGAAAGCATAAACGTTGTGAACGGCAATTGGTTAACATATGCGTTCCTGACAAACAGTTGAAACAATGTTTTTTGTTCGTAATGAACTTTCGTCTTTCATCTACTGATAAAGATTTAAATTCATCACAATTGTATAAATTATGCGATTGCTGACACAGACAGCACGTTTGCATTTGGTTAGGTGACCGAGCATCAACTGGAAGAGCCTGTGATCTTAAAATTCTTTGATTAGAACTGCTAACCTTATGTTTTGAGAAGGCTTTTGAATCTGAACTACTAGTTTTTTGATTAGCTATGGCGGAAAAGACTTGGCTTCTGGCCTTCAAAAAGTTAATAATCGCCTCATAAGTGCATTGCAAATTCTGGGAAAGTTCTGTTTCCCAGGCTTTTAATGTATTTGCATCCAATCTTGCAGAAATGAGGTGAACTAGAAATAAATCCCAGTGATTTACAGGTTGGTTTAAATTGGACAATGCTCTGACGTGTAACTCTGCGGTGTCAATCAACTTACGAAGTGATAAACTGTTATCTGCTTGCACGTTAGGTAACTCGAATAAGCTTTGTATATGGCGTTGAATAGATAAACGAATGTTCCCATATCTATCCTTAAGAAGATTCAGAGCAACTTCATAATTATCACTGGTCAAAGAAAGTGCTTGAATCAGGTTAAGTGCGTTGCCTTGAACTGCCAGACGCAAGTAGTGAAATTTTTGTATTACTGGTATAGAAGTATTCTCATGTACTAAAGAATTGAATAATTCAAAAAATGGTTCCCATTCTATGTCTTTGCCAGTAAATTTGGGTATTTCTAATTTGGGTAATATAATGCGTGAAGAAGATGTAGAAGATGCTGCAGAAGTTTGATCTTCTTGTTTTTCTTTTAAAGTTAAAGCCCTAATAAGCTGTTTAGCTTCAGCAAATCCCTGATAGTATAATTTTTCAACTTCCAACCTATCACTTTGCTGGTCCGGATGCTGAGTTTCTATACTGCATTGTATCTCATCATATTTCTCAAAGGCTTGTTCATAATTCTTAAGCCTCTGCGAAATTATGTCAAGATTATGCTCTTGGGGTTCGAGTTCCGTTAAGAAAGTACGAAACCGTGTGAGCTTGCCCTTACAAGAGGCTCTGGAGTTGCTAAGTTTTTCATCAAGGTTAGGCATATTACAAGTTGTTTGTTACTCACGTCAATATTGTGACTTCGAGTACTGGAAGTCAGAGGATGACAGCTTGCTATGTAGTAAGGTTTAGTCTGATGCGGAAGAAACCGGCTTAGCTTACGTTTCTCTCCTCTGCCGCACATGCGCCTTAAGCTGAAACGTACAATGTGAATTAGTGTTGAAACACAATGAACAAAAATTGTTAATGCAAAATTCACAATATTAAACTTATATAGGGATCCAGGGTGCAACAGATATGTTTCCCGGGGGTGAGGCACCAAAACTATGTGCAAGAAAATTAGACTGAAACGGTGCGGGGGTATTGAGCATGAAATACGTGACTAGAAAACCAATATAGGGAGCAATGCATTAACAATTTTTATTCCTAATAATAAATTTATAATGAACAAACAAATTGCTCTTAAGTGCTTATTACAGAAATTAACAATTATAAATGTAGCAAAGTGTGAGGGCCAGATTACAGAACCCAGATTATAGAAAGGTCCATGAAAAGCTTGCTTGATTGGAGAAAAGTTGAGCTTAATATATATAAATGCAGTTTATAAAAAGAGAGAACCATAAAAAATAATTAAGAGTGTAATAACTGGTATGATATAAGCTCCTTATAAAATTGAACTTATCTTTGAAGAGAGTTGAAGAGAGTTGAAGAGAGTTGAAGAGCCAGCTCCTAAAAAAGTTCCAACTAGCACACGTTGATTTAAAAGTCTTCACGGTTTTCTTGGAAGGAGGCGTACATGGCCTAGAGTTATGTGCACCATCGATAAAATGTCAACTTTCTTTTCTTGCGCAGGAATAACATTTATAGTTTCCAAGAGCTGATCCAGAGATATTTTGAAGGACGATTCCAAGTATCCCCTCTAAGGTGATGTTGAAGAGTACAGCGGCTGGCAATTATTCTTGCCATCTTGAGCAATACGTCATGGTGCAGATCTTGTGACGTAACTGATCGCTAGCGTAGATATCAGCGATGGTGTCATGCGAGGTAGCGGTGACCAGCGGGTTGAAGTGATCAGCAGTGGTGAATCAGAAGAGTTGAAGAGGTTCAGAAGTGGCGGTTGATCCGAAGTGATGAAGAACGCCAGCAAGCGGCGTCTTAAATAGGGACCATAGAACTCTCTCGAAGGTTGGAGATCGCCCGACCAGACAAAGACCTGCCATTGGTCGAACGAAAGTCAGGGTGACGTCAGTCGACACTACTCAGCAGACAGTGGATCAACCAGTAGATGTCTGGTATGTCATGAGTGAGGACGCCTGAGATAGCGAGACTGAAACACTCGAGGTGAGAACTATAATATCTATGAATAAGTGATTGATAACAAGATTATGCATATGGTTTAAGCAATTAAAAATTGTAAATAAATAATTACCATTCGGGGATCTCAGTAACAATAAATAAAATTTGACCGACAAATGGGCCAAGCTAAACATTGAAAATATCACAAAAGTGATCACATGGTATAATTCATCGTGGCAGATGAACCAATATTCTTCAAATCTTCAATCACGTGGGCGAACATCTTGCTGTAGGAAAAAATATTATTATTATTAAAATATCCAACTAGCTAGACTGCATAATAAGTTACCCAATTCGCTTAATTAGTTCTGTGCAGTACCGAAGAAACTTTCCCTAATACTGTGGAGTTGTATCCACCTAATATTCACTGTTGCTCCGCACACAACACAATTACTTTTACAAATTCTAAGTGTTAGCAACGCACTTCGCAAAATTTTAAAGTACCAGACTGCCTCGCACTAGGACAGAGTTTTACCCTACGAACGTCTTCAGATTCACAAAATCAAGACCTCGTCTCTTCGCAGATCGTCATATTTATACAGTTTATCAGAACAGTTAGTTGTTGTTGTTTGAGTCTTCAGTCTTTTGACTGGTTTGATGCAGCTCTCCATGCCTCCCTGTCCTGAGCTAATCGTTTCATCTCTACATAGCTACCACACCCTACATCCGAGGCAATTTGTTTAACATATTCTAACCTTGGTCTACCCCTACAGTTCTTGTCCTCGACCCTTCCTTCCATAACTAAGCTTGCTATTCCTGGGTGTCTTAGTAAGTGTCCTACCAACCTATCTCTTCTCTTCATTAGCCGTCGCCAGAAACATCTCTCCTCTCCCACTCGTCTTAATACCTCTTTGTTTGTAACCCTATCTACCCATCTGATCTTCATCATTCTCCTGTAACACCACATTTCAAATGCTTCAATTCTCCTCTTTTCTGCTGCACCTATAGTCCAAGTTTCACTTCCATAGAGCGCCACGCTCCAGACAAAGGCTTTCAAAAATGACTTCCTAATTCCTAAATCTATATTCGATGTCAGAAGATTCCTTTTTTGTAGAAATGCTTTTCTTGCCTGAGCCAACCTACTTTTTATATCCTCTTTGCTTCGTCCATCACTGGTTATTCTGCTTCCTAAGTAACAGAAGTCTCCTACTTCCTTCAGCTTTTCACCTGCCAATTTGATCTCCATAGAGGTTTCTGATTTATTTCGGCTGCATTCCAGTATTTTTGTTTTACATTTATTAATTTTCATCATGAATTCTTTCTGTAAGACGGAGTCCATACCATTCAAAAACTCATTCAAATCCTCAGGCTTGTCGACCAAGATGACGATGTCATCAGAAAATCTCAGAGTTGAAATTATTTCTCCTTGAATCTTCACTCCCACTTTAAATTTTTCTCTAATTTCCTTCATTGCTTGTTCAATGTAAAGATTGAAAAGTATGGGTGATAAGTTGCAGCCTTGCCTTACACCTTTCTGAATACCAGCTTCTCTCTCGTGTCCTTTAAATCGAATGACTGCTGTCTGGTTTCTGTATAGATTGTATATCACCCTCCTATCCCTGTACTTTATTCCAATCGATTTCAAAATGTCAAACAATTTAGTCCAATCAACGTTATCAAAAGCCTTTTCTAAGTCTACAAATGCCATGAACGTTCTCTTATCTTTCCTTATTCTACCTTCCAAAATCAGCCTAAGACTTAGTACAGCTTCCCTTGTTCCTATATTTCTCCTGAAACCAAACTGGTCTTCACCCAACTCCGTTTCTATCTGGCTCTCAGTCCTCTTGTAAATTATTCTAGTTAGGATCTTTGAAGCATGAGTAATCAAGCTGATTGTACGGTAATCTTCACATCTGTCAGCTCCCACTTTCTTTGGTATAGGGATGATTACATTCTTCTTGAAATCAGGGGGTACCTCACCTGTCTCATAAATCCTACACACCAAGTGAAATAACCTGATCAGACCTTCATCTCCTATGCAGCGTAGCAACTCAATCGGTATATCATCTATGCCTGGTGCTTTGTTCCTGCTTAAGTCTTCCAAAGCTCTCTCAAATTCTGATCTCAATATTAAATCTCCTTTCGCATCCTCATCAATTTCCTCCTCCCTTTCCATTACATGATTCTCAATCTCCTTTCCCTTATACAAACTCTCTATGTAAGCTTTCCATCTCTCAACCTTTTCTTACCTATCTGTTAGAGGCTTTCCATTTGTGTCCTTAATATTACAGCACTTAGTCTTCTTTTCCCCAAAAGTATTCTTAATCCTTCGATAAGCTGTGTCTACTTTTCCTAATTTCAGACAATTTTCTATACCAGCACATTTCTCTTTCAACCATTCTTCTTTCGCTTCCTTGCACTTCTTGTTAACCTCATTTCTCAGACGTCTGTATTCTGCTTTCCCCTTTTCATCTCTTACATTCTTGTGTTTCCGCCTTTCATCCATCAATTCGAGTATATCCTGAGTGATCCACGGTTTTCTACCTATTCTCTCTTTTCTACCAATGTTTTCTTCTGCGGATTTTGTTATTTCATTCTTCAAAAGTGCCCATTCGTCTGCAATTGAAGTTTGTTTAGGGTTTTTCATTAGTCCTTCCTGTATACTCTTCTTGAATCTTTCGTTTACATCCTTCTCTTTCAGTCTGTCTATTGCCCACCTTTTGGGCTTTTGACTTTTCTTCAGTTTCTTCAACTTTAATCTGCATTTCATTACAACCAGATTGTGGTAAGAGTTTATGTCAGCACCAGGATATGTTTTACAATCCAAAATCTGGTTTCGAAACCTCTGCTTGACCATAATGAAGTCTATTTGGTAACGCCCTGTATCTCCTGGTCTCATCCATGTGTATATTCTTCTATTGTGGTTATTGAATAAGGTGTTAGCTATGATCAACTCATGCTCAGTGCAGAATTCTACCAGCCTGCTTCCTCGATCATTCCTTTCACCTAATCCGAAATCTCCTACTATCTTCCCTTCTCTCCCTTTTCCTACCACAGCATTCCAATCTCCCATTACTATAACATTTTCATCACCCTTGATATACCTCAGAATTTCGTCTATTTCTTCGTAGACCTTTTCAACAATCTCATCATCAGCTTGACTGGTAGGCATATAGACTTGTACCACTGTGGTGCAGGTAGGTTTAGTATTTATTTTTGCTACAATAATCCGTTCACTATATTGCTCATAATATTCCACCCGCTGTCCAAGTTTCCTGCTCAATATGAGGCCATCCCCTGCTTGGCCATTGTTTGAATTAGACCTAATGACCCTATAGTCTCCTGACCAAAAGTCCTGTTCTTCCTGCCAGCGCATTTCACTAATCCCAACCAAATCCAACCTCAACCTATCCATTTCCCTTTCTAAGTTTTCTAACCTTTCATTTCCTAGCAGACTTCTAACATTCCACGCTCCGATCCGTAGAATGTCAGATTTCTTCTTTGTCACTTCTGTGATGTTAACCCCCTCTCGAGTAGTTCCCACCCGGAGATCCGAACGGGGGACTAGTTTACCTCCGGATTGAAATTTTACAAGGGAGGAGGCCATCATCACATGTATTTATGCATAGAGAGGTGCATATCCTCGGGAATAGCATACGGCTGTAGTTTCCCGTTGCTTTCAGCCGTGCAGCAGGACGCAGTGTAGCCATTATTTGGCTTATATTATCAATATCTTAACCGTCTATAAGACTAGTAAAGAATTGATTTATTTTGAAAGGCTGCTACTCCCTTTCAGAATAAGTAAAGAGCAATTCTACTAACAAAAATACTAACCTTCTACCGTACTAACAATTAAATACCAAAATTCTACTAACGAAAAAATACTAAAGTTCCACCAACAACAAATACTACCACTAAAACAGTCTGTCACCAGACACACTCACATGCAATCACACATCACAGTCTACTGAAACAATGAACTATAACTAATAAACAATGCAACTGCTACCAGACACACTCACACACCACAGTCTAATAGAACAATGACATATATCTAATAGACAAACTAACTACCTACTTACAACTACAACTAACTACATACTTACTGTACTGTTAATTGGATTAACTATGCCTATAACCATCCCGGAAGTGTGCCAAACAACCCATCAAAATTTGGACGCAATCGGATGAATTGTAGGCTATATGAACGCATCGCCAACACACATTTGTTTAAAATACTCGCGCGCTGTCCATTGTAAATTGGATTGACTATGCCTATAATGATTTCTGAAGTGTTCACAACAACTCACCAAAGTTTCATAGAAATCGGATGAATGGTATATGAACGCATACGGAACTTTCTTGAAACGCTTCGCGCGACATCGCTCATTTGTTGAATCTAATTGTCCGCAACCTATTGAAAAAAGGATTTACTAAGTCTAACACTTTCCCTGGAGTGTACACAACAACTCACCCACAAAACATTTTACGGGCGCCGGAAAAGGATAAAATCAACAAAATATCTTTTTACAGATTTTAATAAATACTGATAACAGTGTAGCAATTCACACAAAATGATAAAGTTGATTTTGATGATTTTGCAGAAAATAAAATTAAAAAAAGGGTTTGTAACATCATATTTAAAATGACATTTATTCCAGTCTCTTCATTGAAACTTTAATACACAATTGAAACAAAGTTAAATTTTCGGTTTTAGTTCCGGTGCTACTCAAATCTTACGAAACTTTCACGCATAACCTGCCAACAACGTCGATACACACAAGGTAACACACGATTGATTGAATGAGAAATGTAGCTATTCCCAACACAGCATGCGACTCGGATATTCTAAAAGAAGACCTTGCAGTAAGCTCCGACGGCGACTGTCATCGCAGATTCCTTAAAGAGAGCATATCTATGTTGACAAAAGGAATTCATACTCAAAAAGGTATCGCTTTTCTGCTGGTTGGAATGTTTATCTTCAGTCCATCATTTCGACCACTACTAAAAACAGAATAGTCACCTTACCCAACAAACGATACGAGTGTACCGTAAACAGATGACCTACGTAATAAGTCCCCAAATGAAGATATTATTTCACAAGTTAGGCCAGGAATTGATAGGCGGAGCAATCCGCCACTGAGATAAGCGAACAGTTAGTGGAAGGGGAATATCGCTCAATAATAAATCTTAAAAATTGTCCCACAGACTTCGGAAACATCTCAATGAACTCATAAAAATTAGCACTTTCCAATGACACTCGCGTGCAGAAATTCGCATCGTAGGAACACACATTTCTCAATTTCGCGGGAAAAACAAGTTCCTGCCGTAAGGTGCATCATATTTCCTATTGGCAGTTCATTCAAATTATTGAAAATATCAGTTGGTGAACTCCTCCCACTTCGTGACGTTGGACACTATCTCCGTCCTTACTTGTGACACTGCTTTCTCCGTCTTCCTTCCTCAAGACAAGGGAACTTACAGTATCTGACCTCCACTTTGAAACAAGTAACGAACTTTCAGCTCACACCTGTCTTCCTTTTCTGAGAATCGGATAAATAATAATGTTATTGGTTTTACGTCCCTTTTAACTACTCTGGCTTTTAGAGACGCCGGGGTGCCGGAATTTTGCCCCGAAGGGGATCTTTAACGTGCCAGTAAATGTACTGACACGGCTCCCTCGCATTTGCGCACCCTCAAATGCCAGCTGACTGCGCCAGGTTTCGAACCTGGAACCTTGGGCTCAGCAAGCGAGAACGAATCGGACAAATACAGACTGGCCTGTTGTTCTCACTGGCGACAGTAGCAAGACACTTTGTTCACCCAGACAGGAGAATTGAAAGAAGAGGAGGAAGCATAAGAGGCTTCACGCACACCACCCTCAAGTATTGCGAGAGCGGTTCCGGGGCGGAGACACACGTCGTGGGAGAAGGGTGTATGGTTTTAGTGCGTAAGAATCCCACACACTTCTTGAGTGCGAACCCCTACAAGCATCTCAGGCAAGATTTTCCACATTCCCTCATATAAGAAAAACTAATAATAATAATGCCGGCCCCATGGTGTTGGGATAGAGGGCCTGCCTCTAATCCGGAGGCCCCGGGTTGGATTCCCGGTTTTGTCATGGATTTTCGAAACTGACGTGGGGGCTGGAACGGAGTGCATTCAGCCTCGTGAGAACAATTGAGTAGCTATCTGACAGTGAGACAGCGCCTTGGTCTCGAAAACCAAGATTAAGTGCCGAGGGGACCCGATGCGCTGACCACGCGTCACCCCAATATCGGCAGATCAAATGGCTAGGCAGCGGTCACTTGGTAGGCCTAGGCCCTTCAAGGGCTGTAGTACCGGGGGGGGGGGGGGTACTATTATACTATAATATTATTGTTGTTATTATTGTTATTATTAGCCTATTATTATTATTATTTAATAATGTATATATTGAAGTAGGCTTTCACAGCCATGCGAGTCACCAGTGACAAGTGACAAATGACAAGTTTTCTGAGACCAGTAAATGTTTAATGTTATTTTACAAAATGTGGTCTTATGACACTCAAACTTCGAAATTTTGCTGTGGCTAAGGCAAATGAACCCAATTATGGAGCTTTATCCAGGCTTTATTTCCAAACTATAAAGTGAGGTTATCTATTCACATCGCAAGTAAGAAAGGTGAGCAAGTGTATCCTGCCATGTCAACGGGATCGACCACTTCTTCCAACATACGTGCAAGGTAACGGGCTGCGGATGATGTGTTTGGGATCTGGTAAGGCTCGGGCAGTTTCTCAACTAAAGGAGAACAATGAGTGGTGCTATCAGAATGATCATGATGATGTCCATAACGATTGTTGCTGCTGTTGTTTCAAGGGACGGTACAGCGAAATCTTCCGCCGCTCGTAACGCGCGGCAAGGGGGCAGCAGACAACATAATATGTCTATGCATTTATGCTACAATGAACACTGTCGAGCTTCTAACGCTAACGTACAAATTGGTGTTCTTTTACGTCGTGTCACTCAGACTACCTCTCTTTGACCCAGTGACTACGTACTATCATTCATCATCACTGCACATCAGCTTGATTGCTCACTCGGCACGCGTCACCATACTAATTGACAAGAAGAATAGGTAGCATCGAAACCAGAACATTTGGGTTTAATAACTTATTGGTTGTTTCCTTAGTTTAGGGGCTGAGACAACGCGGTCATGTAGCCCCGTGTACTTTGGGAGTTGAAACGGTCTTACCTTGCAAGATGTTGTAGCAGCAGTGGAAACGAGTGCCAGAACCTCAATCCTTTGCTGGGCCCATGTAACAGAATTAGGGGATGATGAATAAATATATGACCAGAATAATGGTAGATCAAAAGGGAGAGAAGTCTATCAGAGGCGTGGACTGAACGTACATTCACATTGCAGTGGATGTTAGTTCAATACGATACCTTACATACAATGGACCCTGGACCTAGCCTAGAACCAAAGGAATAGCATAAGAATAACGATCCAAACGATCAAACGAATGGATGTACTCGGATACCACGTAGATGTAATAGGGAGGTAGTGCATTGATCAATAAAGATAAATAGGTATTGACGAGGAAGCGATACATACTGAAAGTTAGGTTATGGTAATGCAAAAGACATGATGTTACTGTAAGAGAAAGGATGAATGTGCTTGACGTTTAAGTCATAGACATAAGAGAGAGAGAGAGTGGTACGTTAAGGAAATAGTATGCACATACAGTGCAAAATTAAGTTGGGAAAATAAAAAGATTAAGAGACTAGACAAGGGAGTCAGGAAATTGGGCATAATGACAAAGAAGGGTACGGTATTCCGAATAGCCTAGAGGATACACAGAAAGTGGGGGGGTTTAGGAGGGACGAGAGCTAATAGAGTAAATACTCGTAGGACTGGCGTGACTGAACTAAATATGAGACGACAGATCAATCGACAATTAAAATGAATACCTGAAGGGTAACGTACGGTATAATCATGTAAAATCCATCAAGATAAGTTACGGTAAGGAAATAGAAATAAAGGCGAGTGCAGTGAAGGGGGATACGTACGATAAAAGGGGAAATTAGATAGACACCATGACTTACGTGAGAAAAAACGCAATCATAGGTATAAAGGAACGAAGGTAAAGGAATGTATACAATGTGGTGTACGACTTAGGCCTTACTTGGGGCAAAGAAACCACGAAGATCGAAGTTGTGACCACCAGATACAGATATCATAAGCGGACCAGGATACGATAGGGAGGTCGCAACCGAACCCTATGCCCACAAGTCTACCGTCAGAAAGATAGAGATCGGTGAAGTCACGGGTCATAATTGCGTCCCCGAGCGAACAGATTTGCGAACAAGCGCGTTGCTCGAACACGGCACCAATTTTACCCCGGGAAGAAGAAAACCGCACAGTAAGCCATAGAGCCGTCACACACACAAAAATACAAACGGAACAGAAAAGGGGGAAGGTAAAGCTAAAGAAAGACTGCACTCAAAGGAAACAAACATACACACGGCGGACATAATATATTAGGTAAAACACCATAGTATTCCACATGAAATATACACACACATGCAAAACAAAGAAGAATATCAAGACCTTACCTTGATGGCATCGGTACGAAGCAAATATCGCACAATGAAGATAAAAGAAACAAAGATTTAGTTAAATCACGTCAGGTACGAGCGCTTCTCAAAGATAAATAATGAATATAAATAAAAAGGAAAGAGGGAGCAAGGCATCCCGAAAATGGGAGCGGGAGCTCAAAAAAACACGTAAACCCTACATTGGAAAAACCAGAAGACTGCCCAGAGACAAGCAAGGAGTTGCCCCTGGTAACAGAGAAGTATAGATGCAGTAAAGAGAGGGGCCACTAATCACTATTCGGTATAGTGACGAGTTACTATAACGAACCTGATCAGTAATTACAGAAATGTCCACTGATCTGCTCAATTATTCTGGCCAGTAATAACCGAGAAGAAGGGAGAACAATTCAAATAATTGGCACAAGAGGAGGAAAAGTAAAGTGGGGTAAATTAAAATGGGAGAAAACGGTTCAGTGTGTGTAGAATAGTCGGATAACCTGTGTTAATTGTGATGTCTATATTAGTGTGTGTTAATCTGTTTTTAATTCTATAAGGACTGCAGACATTGAATTTCAAGTAGTTCCTACTTTTGCCGCCAAACGCCAATGTCAACAACTACTAGTTCAGAACTTGGCTACTAGACACCACCGCAGTCGGCTCCTGGCTACGATCGTACGTTGTTTAACCTATAAGTTAATTTAGCTTCACACAGGTGTAATAAGTGAAAGGTTCTTTAACATGCCAAAAATCTATGACACGGGACCGCCGGCTTTACTTCCCCTTCGAAGGAGGGCATACTGAGGGATTTTTAACGCTCTTAAAAAATCCTACGACCTCGGCCGGGTTTGAACCCGTAATCTTGGGCATAGAAGGTCAGCAGGCTACCAACTACGCCACCGAAACCACTTTAATAACTGATCCCTGCAGAGAACCACCTGGTTTCAATTTACCGAGAAAGGTATGGACATCATTGAAATGGGTCCGCACAATTCACGGACGATGCTTTTTCTGGCTGCACAAGTGGGGAAAAACTCAAAGCCTATTCTGCGACTGTGCCATTGTACCTCAGACATTCAGCATGTTGCCCTCGAGTGTCCAAGGAGGATATTTGAAGGAACTATCCATGACCTACACAGTGTAGTCAATTGGCTGAATACTCTGGACATTGTGGTGTGAGTGTTACGGTACCTTGCATATATTGTTTCTATTTTAACCTTTGTGTTACGGTATCTGTTTGTTTTTAATTCTTTGCCGCTATGTATCCTCATTTTGCTATACGAAATAAATCGTCGTATCCGAGTTTACGTTTCTCAACTGCTACCCCATTGTTCTTAGTACAGACGATGAAGATGGCGCTGATGGCTTATCAGACCAATTCTTGCATAAAACATCCGGCCACATATGTTGCATCCGATGGAGGGTGGAGGACGTGGTAGTTTTCGACGTATCTTCTTCCTCTGGTGAATCTCCTCTTTCTGTATTCGACGTTCCTGCTCATGGAGATGCCTTCGTTGCGCTGCCTAGTGCAAGCTGCTGAAGCCAAACGGCACGCACACTTTGGGTAGCAAGAAAATGGCTGTTCCTATGCTTAAAGCCGTAAACCGCTCCAACTAGTCTTGGATTTTAGTGACATAAAACTGCAATGACAAGTCAAGAATTTGTCTTGGATAGGCAGAATACACTCTGTACATCACGGTACTTGGCACAAATAAGTTGCGTTATCGTTTTAAAAGCCAATTTAAATAGAAATATGAGAGTACCTTTGAAAGGCTAGTTTTGGAAGAAAGACGCGGCGAAACGTAATAATACGCTGAAACACTGATTAAATTGAATACAGGTGTCTGAAGGTGCGAGTTATACCAAAGAAGGAACTAATGATGCCGAACTAATCAAGGTATTTACACCAAATTGAATTTTTAAGTTCTTATTGGTGTTGAGGCATTCATAAGTTTTTAGGCCTAATTCAGAGCACAACCACTTTCACTCATTGTTCGTACACATTTTGATATTCAAGAATACGAACCTTAAAATTAATAATGAGACCACTTATTCGATTCGTACAGCCATATACGAGTCACGGAACACTGAATATAGTTAAGGTTACGCCCACTTTGGACGCTGCGCTTGCTTCACTCAAACGAGCTCAGGGCATCTCCTCTTATTATTTCCTCCATGTTCCTTCTCAAACTGTGCAACTGCAGCTGAGATGGTAGCTCGCCAGCGAGGGCGATCCAGTGCAAGAGTATGCCAAGTATTTGGGTTTATCTCTACTCTTCTCATGGTCTGTTAAGTTGGTCTTTATATCGTTTTAAAGGAGCACCACATGGTCTCTTGCCAGTGTTCAGTTCACTATACAGGATTTGCCAAGGGAGTCTGTTGTCACTCTCATACGATGGATATGGCCTGCCCATCTAAGCCGATGACCATCAACGGTGGCTTCAATACTGTTTAGCATTGCTTTCTGAAGGACTGCTAAATTAGTTATATAGTCGTCCCATTTGATGTTCATGATGGATCTAAGTTTTTGTTGTTTATATTTTTAGCCTATTTTCATTTATGAAAAAATAGGCCTACGAGATCACCTTTTGACCGTGTGTCTGTGTGTGCGTGTGTGATGGTGTGTGTCCCCACCTAATAACTTCTAAACGGCTGGAGCGATTTCAATGAAACTCGGTAAGTTCATAGCACTATTTCGGACGACCCCGACCGTGCCCTTCAAATTTTGTTACATCTCACCAATCTAACATAGCGGCTGTTTGAAATTATTTACCAGCATTCAATCTCTCCGAAACTATTACCGATATCACCCTGGAATATTTTACGGTGATAAAGGGAACTACTGGAAGTTCACCAATGTGACTTTTGAAAACCTGGTAACTACAAAACCAACATGGCGGCCAAGCGAATTTGCGACTTCTAAATAGACGTTTCTCGCGATTTAACCAACCGAACGCAAAAAAACATGGTGCAGTATATGTTTATACACATTGTAATGCACCGACATCAAACTTCGTCCAATTGTTTACATAACGTCAAGATGGCGGTTGTGCGAAATATTTCACTGGCATTATATATCTCGGAAACTATTAGCGGTATCACCCTGAAATTTTGTACGGAGATAAAGGGCACTACTGGAAGTTCATCTATAAGACTTTCAAAAAACGGTTAACTACAAAACGAACATGGCGGCCAACCGAATTTCAAAATTTTAAATAGACCTTTCTCGTGATTTAATGTACCAAACGCAATGAAACTTGGTACAGGAAATGTTTATACACATTGCAATGCACTGGTGTCTAATTTAGTTCAATTGCTCACATAACCACAAGATGGCGGCTGAGCGAACTTTAAAATTATGTTTTTATTTCATGTGTCGAAATCATGCGATCGATGTTAAAGTTTGAATAATGAATCAACGCAATAATTTTCCTTTAATGGTACATACCTCTATGGCCTATACATACAACAATCCAACATGGCGACTATCCGAAATATTTAGATGGATCTCAATATCTACGAATCTATTACAGCAATCAAACTGAATTTTTTAATGTTCATAGGGGCTATAAACATACGTTCACCTATAGGACTTTCAATAACCAACATTCGACATGGCGGCAACGCGAAGTATAAATATTCACATGGACGTTTCTCGCAATTTAACCATCCGAGAGCAGTGACACTTGGTACAGTAAATCCTTATACAAATATTAATCCACTGGCATCTAATTTTTTTTCAATTGTTTCCATGACCTCAAGATGGCAGTTGTGAGAAATTTTAATATCTCGTTTTTACTTCTTGTGACCTTATCATGCGATTGAAATTTGAATACTACAAGTACACAATAATCCTCATGTAACAGTACATAACTCTAAGACCTACATATACAAAAATCCAACATGGCGACCATCCGCAATATTTAGTCGGTTGTCAATATCTACGAATCTTTTACAGCAATCAAACTGAAATTTTGTATGTTGATAGAGGCAAGTAACATAATTAGGATATATGAAAATAGGCTGTATAGTTCTTCATGGAACTACTTGTTTACCTTTGTGTTATCTGTTTGTTTTTAATACATAAATAAATAAAACCTTACTAATGTTGAGATAGTGAAACATTAAATATTAATTCGGCCCGATTGTGTTGTTATTTTTGCAGTGTATTCTACCTCAGCTACTCATATACCAAATTTGAACGGGATCTGATTGAAGCACTTCAAGGTCTTCTCTTGTGAGAGCTCATCGATCTCTGTCAGCAAGTGAGGCCTCAGTACTAACTGCAAATATGGGAGCAACCTCACTGACTTACAGAGGCTTGCCAGTTGACTGAACTCTACAGGTCATAAGCCCATAAAGAAAGTGAATGAATGGATGAGGTTGGAACTTTGATGAGTGAGAGACGATATCTTCAAAGGTAACAATGTCTTCTTACTGGAGGCAAGATGATGTCTATGAGTTACCACTATCCGCCCACACCACTACTAGAGCAAGGTCTCACTTCCTTATTGCATTCCTACCGCCAGAACCTTGATTGAGCGAGCATCCGGGTTCGTGATCGACAAAGAAACTCTATTTAATTAAATTTCATCGAACAAAAGGTGCAAGTCACGGACATTTCTCCTGTCCCACTTGAGTCCTGTGACAATGACAGCTCCCAGAAAAAGTCTCGGGTCTCTTGAAAGTGAGATTTCTCGTGCAGAGCGACCACCAAGCGTTTGAAATACGTTAACCTTCGTTTCCAGTCCTCAGCGAAGTGCAGGAAGTTGTTACGGTGTTTGAAGCCATTTTCAGTGCTGCCTTAGTAAACGAAAGGTTAATGCTTTTCAGTCGGTCAACATGATTGAACCCAAATGAGAAGAGTTATTCCACAATCCTGAAAAATTTTACATGAGATTTTTTGTTTGTTTGTCGTTTACTCTCCAGGTTGGTGGAACCCACGGACTCAGCGAGGGAACTCACCACTACCGCCTCTACGGGCAGTGTCCTAGAGCTGGGAACATCGAATCGGAAGGGATACAACTGGTGAGGTGGGATTGGCACCTCGCCCAGGCGGCCTCACCTGCAAAGCGAACAGGGGCCTCATGAGGGAAGGTAAGGGATGGTTAGGGTGGATAGACAAGGAAGAGGGAAGGAGGCGGCCGTGGCCTTGAATAAGGTACCATTCCGGCATTTGCCCGAAGACGAAGTGGGAAACCACGAAAAACCACTTCGAGGATGGCTGAGGGGGAATCGAACCCCCTCTACTCATTTGGGCCACCCGAGGCTGAGTAGACCCCGTTCCAGTCCTCGTACCACTTTTCAATTTTCGTGGCAGAGCCGGGAATCGAACCAAGGACCTCCTGGACGGCAGCTAACCATGCTGACCGCTACGCTACGGAGGCGACACATGAGATTAATAAATATTAAATTAATTTTTAATCGACCGCTATTGGTGTAAGAGTAAAGTTCAAATTGCTCGTAGCTCCAGCAAGGAAGACATCCATCCAGATAAGCAGTAGCCTGTACTATACAGTACAACCATAGTTGACTTTTTACAACCATATAGTCACTCCAAACAGACAAACTCCGGATTTCTATCACCATTTTAGCATTTCACCTCGGCTTGCGCATGCCCGCCAACATATCTCTGTCACCTTCTATCACACTACCTTCCCTTGCCTGAAGCACAGCGGTGGCCAGTGGCTTGCTCTCTAGCTCAGCAAATACGGCGAGTTCATAGATTTGAATCGCGCGCCCGGAAGTAACAAAGTAACTTCATTTTCTCGGAGGGGAAAATTTTCTCCGCCAATCCGATTGCGGCATGGTCTTTTACATAACACGCAGAGCGTCCCTGATTTTTTTGTCGGTGTAATTAAGATACACCCTGTATACTACAATTAGCATACGCCGACAAGTTGCATTACCAATAGTGCAACTAAATAATTGTACATATTGTAAATGTTTTCACCTGTATTTTCAAACATAGATTTTATAGCCTAAGTGTAATGGATCTGATGATGATCGCTTGACGATCGAAACTGGTTATCCAAGTGTATTTATTAAGTTCATGTAATTGTTTTCAGGATTAGGGTATAACCCATCTCATTTGGGTACAATCGTGTTGACCGACTGAAAAGCATCAAACTTTGGCAGGAAGTTGTGCTAATCCAAGTCTAACCAGAAACTGGGAAACGGGTTTCCGTCATTTCAGGATTTAATGGCTTGTTGGCGCGGTACTTGGGAGTTACAAAGTTTCTTTCTCTCTCTTCGGCTTTTCCCAATTAATTGGGGTCGGCAGAATCAACCAGGCTCATATTGGTTTTGGCTGGGTATTTAAGGCCGGATGCCCTTCCTGACGCCACGTGACTTTTCACGTGAAAATTCCACCCTGCTGTCACCGGAAATCGAACCCCTGGCCGTCGAGGTGAAAGACGAGCAGCTAAGCACTGCGCCATCACGCACCCCTGGGAGTTACTGAGATGATTTTCCAAATTATGTTTCTCCTGAACAAAAAAAATGTAAATCAGTACAGTGCTCAAGGAATTAGGTGAACAGTTGTTGTTGTTAATTCGTTTAAGGGGCTTCGGACATCTTGATCATCAGCCCATGTGTCATGAGCATAAACCCATTCTCACTCATAAAGCGGATAACGCGATCTGCAACATCCATGTTATTGCCTAATATAAGATTGAATGTATTCTTACAGAATTTTTCATCTTATTAGACTCAAAGAGATAATTGTTGTTGTTGCATATTTTAGGGGCAATACCATCGTATTTTGTGTGTGTGGAATGTTTTGTGTGATAAGTTGTGTTCTTGTGATGACTGTACTAGTATGTGTATTTGTAAAATAAATAAAATATTTATTGCGGTCAATGGCCTTTGATAAGAACAACATTATAACAATTTGAACAATTGAATCAATCGTGTACCTAGGTAACACCAGAGACTTGTGTTCATCGAGTCCGTCCACTACACTTCACTTTGATCAAGCTTGCCACGGTGGGTGAGTGGTTATAGTGTCGGACTACCAACCCCAAGATTGCAGGTTCGCCCCTGGCCATGGTAAGTGATTTTTGAAGGCGACAAAAATCACGACACTCATGTCATACGTTGTTGGCATGTTAAAGAACCCATTTGAATTCAGTAGGCCGTGTTCAATGGCAAAATTAATCTCGGGATTTTCCGCCAACACAAAGTTCCTCCATTCTCTACTTGAAAGCGCTGTAGTGTCAAGGAGTTTAGATATCTAACCTCCTTGACATTCATAGCGTTCAAAGGAACGACGAAATTCGACATGTAAGCTACCCTCTGGGTGTCAATTAACAAAGCTTGCACCAGGCACCCGAGGCCATACGATATTATTATTATTACTTTGATCAAGACAACTTAATCAGTCCTCGCCAGCGGTTTAGTTGGGCCGGAACGCCGTTCCGGAAAATATCTTCCCGCTTTAGAATGACGTAACAATTTTACATTCAGTAAGAAAATCGTTTAAAATCTATACATAGCGCTGAAACGTCACGGGTGTACTCTAGCGGACTAATATCGAACCTTACGGTTTTATGTTCATAAAATACGGTCGCTTTTACACTCCTGGGCGTTTTCTGGTTCTCTAAGGTTGGCTACACTGCTATTGGATACGGAGAGCGGGAAGTGAGCACAACAACTTTCTTCCGCTCGTTATGTTTGTGTGAATCCAAGTTTTATTTTATGTTTTGCTCGATGTGTTGCTGTGAAGCAGATATTACGGAATCTCTCTGCAGTTAATGAACATCAGTAGCCCCGTAGTACCTTTCAAGTTTTCCAGTGACTGTGAAAGTGAGTTGTGAGTCACAAATTGTGACAATGAGTTTACTTAAGTGGCTGGGTCAAAAAAAACTTGCTGAGGATGAAGATGAAGAATCAAAGAATACTAAAAAGGTGTGTGATGGCTCAAGTAAAAACGAAACTGAATGGAGTTCCGAGAACATTAGTTTCATTAAAGACGTGAGTATAGAGATAGACCCTGGGTTAAGTGTTGCTGAAACGTGTGATGCAGATTCAAGGGAGAATCTAGGTTATGGTTCTACACCTTCTACCATCGACTGCGAAATTCAAGGACCCACCTACCGAAAACAAGATTTTACAGACTGTTGGAACGAGTCTCAGTACCGTTATTTTTTGTCAGAGAACGAGTGGTTATTTGCAGGAAATAAAAATTTAGGCTACAATATATGTAAAGAGGAAAGAAAATTAGGATTAGGAGTTTCTAAAGGGGCAGGACTTAAGCTAATGAAAGTATGGGTAGAATGCAAGGTTCATCCCAACGGAAATAATATTAATCAACAACAAACAAGCCTTAGGAAAAAAATATTTGAGCACAAAAGTTCAGAATCTCACAAAAAAGCTATGTTACAAAATTCAGAATCCAATAAAAAGATATTTAAAGTTGCTTGGACACTATGAATGCCAAACGCCTAGAAACCACCGTTCGAGTATTTCGAACAGCATACTCAATTGCGAAAAGAAATAGACCCTTCGTAGACCTACAGGCTTATGTTGAACTTCAACAATTAAATGGTTTAGATGTGGGACGAGTTCTTCATACAAATTTTAGTTGTGCTAATATTATTGAACACATTTCACAGGAAATGAAAAATAAAAAAGCAAAATCTATAACAGAAAATCAGAGGAAAATCAGTATTATGATTGACGAATCAACAACAGTTAGTATAAATTCTGTGTTAGTATTATGTTTGAGATGTGCTCTTTCAGATAACTCGGAAGTTGTTTCCTTTTTCTGGAACTTGATAGAACTTGAATCAACTACAGCAGATGTTATTACTCGAGAGATATTGAAGAATCTTTCTTCATATGGGATGAATGAAAACTTTCTGGCAGAACATTTAGTTGGTCTAGCATGTGATGGGGCCTCTGTAATGTTAGGTAGAAAAAATGGAGTTGGAGCACAGTTTTTAAAGTTATTTCCAGATATAGTAATCTGGCACTGTTTAAACCATCGCTTGGAATTGGCCGTTTCTGATACAAGGAATGAAGTTACAGGTGTTAACCATTTCCATTCTTTCTTTGACAAATTGTGTTCTTTATACAGCATGTCTCCCAAAAATCAAAGGGAACTCAACATTTGTGGTGCTTCACTGGAACAAAGAGTTAAGAAGATTGGGAAAATATTTACAATAAGATGGGTAGTTTCAAGCCAGAGAACTGTAAAAGCTGTCTGGGAAAACTACAGTGCTCTAGTAAAACATTTCAGTGAGGCCAAAAATGACCACCAGAGAGACTCCAAAAAAGGGCAAAATTCCAAGGTCTAGAAAATATGTTAACTTGTGTAGAATTTCTAGAAAATATTCCAATTATGTATGATGCTCTTGTTGAGTTAGCTGATTTGTCATTAGAGTTGCAGAAAAGAGAGACAAGTCTGACAGAGGCTCAAAATGCAATAAAGCGCACTATAAAAGTGTTTGAATCTATGTGTAACTCAGCTTCTGGAGAATACTACAGAACAGTTCTTAAAGCAGTAGAAAACAAAAAGTTTAGAAACATAGGATTACATGATTCTAAAAAAGTTGTAAAAAATTGACAGAAAGCAGCTTTTCAGAAGTCTTGTGAACAATTTAAATAACAGGCAAAGGTACTATACAAAAATAATTGGCCCTCCACTTCTACTTTGGATATCCGCTATGGTGATGAGAGTGTCGGCAACCTTTGTGACTTTTTCCACATGTCAGACAAGAGGAGGTACATTAATGCTTTTAGAAAGTATGTCGAGACCAAGGAATTTCCAGTGGAGCTGATGCCTTTAATCAAGACTGTACAGACCATTCCCATCACTTCAGCAGAAGCTGAAAGAGCTTTCAGTACCATGAATGAGATCCACACCGAAAAGAGAAATAGGCTGCTGGTTGAAAGATCAAGCGGACTTATTTTCATAAGCAGCGTAGGACCTCCTGTGCATTTATTTAACCCACAACCATATGTCAAGTCATGGCTACGAAAGGGGAGACGTTCAGCTGATGAAACAACTTGTCGGAAACACGAGGCCGCTGATTTTGACTCCCAATACGAGTCCATTCGGAAATTGATGAATTAATAAGGTGAGTTCCTGTAAATATTTTTTTCCAACTAAATCACTGGTCCTCGTCTAAACAAAACTGAGTGAGTGATACTAGTCTTCTACCTCATTCCATGGCGTGATATATTGTACCCAATTATCATCAAGTGGAACATGTGTTCGTATCCCAGCTAACTCACGGTCTTTCGAGGTATGGGACGTTCATGCCCACCATACGACCACATGATCAGGATTTGAGTCTGTCAGGTAACTACTCTACATGAAAGAAACAACATGTTCCTAAATACAACATTTACTGATATAAAGTCATGGCTATACAACAAATACAACAAAGGATAATTTACATTTAATTCCCACAATGAAAATCAAGGTTATTTTGTGAGTCTCTTCTTAATTAGTGCATCACTGCACCCAAATCTATTTCTAGCATCCTATCATTGATACTTTCAGACATCTACGAGTCTCCATAGCGTTCTTCCCGTGGCACAATTTAACATTTACTGGAGTGTCACAACACAATAGTCATATACATTAAATGACATTAATTCAGTAATAATTAAACATTAATCCTTTTCTCACGGCATTTACTTTCATTGACATAAATTCATTACCTTTTGCCTTAATTAACAAGTGTTGTGTCGTGTGAATCGTCCTCCTTTTTCCCATCAACATGAAACGCTAAAGTGGTACGTTTTCCCTTCCAAAATACACATGGATAGAAATGTTTATAGTTTCACCATACAACGATTTTCTGGGTCTGGTCGAAATTATTATCGTTACAAACGTATCATGTCATTGAAATCATCTACCCGTTTGCATAAATCAGTGTGAACTGGGCAAAAATGCACTTTAAAAAGATGCCTACATTTATTTGGTTCAGCGTTCCTCCTCAGAGAATAACTGGGCCAAATATTATCCGATCACAACGATCCAACAAGCTATGTGTGTTGAAACACATCATTTAAATCAATTGGCATCATCACAACAATCATATCTTAATTACATTTCGAAATATCGAGATTCTTCAGTGTCTCACTATGCTTCTAAAATAAAGGGACCAGGTCAACAGACCTGCCTTTCAAGCAGGCAATAAAATTAGTTCCAGCTGGCCGAGCAAGATGGCCGCCGTCCCCGTGGTCTACATACTACCCCCCTTGGCTGCTAGCAAGGTCAACTTTGTTTACAATTGCAGTACAATGGAGTTACCCTGAGAGTTGTCTCTATTAATTGAGTCATTCTAATTATTTACCACCTATATTTATAGTGTAATGGGCTCAACTCGGCTCCTACTTAACATTCATGGCTGGGGATGGATCCGGTAATAGCCTTGCCGTTCTGTGGCGAATACTAGTGGCTTCGGGCGCGCATCATAATGAGAATACAAGATTTCTCATCAGCAGCTGCCCAAATAATAATAAGGAAATCTGCGTTTCCTATACGACGAACATGATTCTCCCCTCAGGGCAGATCAATTAATACATGGCTCACGCAGGGTCTCGAAGAGCATCCCTCGTGGCAATTATTCCTGCAAGCCGTGGATACAGATACCCTCCGTACCACTCGCTGCGAATAATACATGTATGCATCACGGCAATACTATCTCGTAGATTAGCCAACTTTTCACCTAACGTGCAAGCTACGTTAGAGTGGTCCCCGCAACTTTATTGACGTAAATCACTTGATTCTACGTTACCTCGCTCGCTCTGTGCGGCTCAGATAATACTTCTCATAGATGACTCAATTATTGAGGCACTACGTCCTCTCTGCAATTACTCTTAAGCCAAAGCTTCAAATAGCTCCAAAAACAAGTATACATTTACTGGCTCACATTACTTTAATGGTTCTCAAGTACAATCCTAAGAATTGTTCATATCAAATATTCATTCAACACTTCACTGACACTGAAAAATTCTCGTATCTCGCTCTATTTTACGTTACTTTCTTACTGTTTACCAAATACAGTATCTTTATATTAGACATGACACACTTTGAACGTTCTTTAGGCCTGAAATGCCTATCACATTACTGATCACTGTTACCGACCCCAGATTATTATTATTATTATCATTTAACGTTACCGTTACATTCATCAATATCTTAGGCTTGAATGGCCTTAAACAAATCACCCTCCAAGCCATATTCTACCAAAAATACGAGTGGTGAAAGCTCGTACATAAGTGACTGTTACATCTTACTCTTAAAGTGATGCCTCGTTGTATGGTGAACTATCTAATTAGAATAACATTGTAAATTTGTACTCACTTTTCATTTTCGCTGGATTATTCCAGCACACCAGCCACGAGCCAACCATGACGCTTGGTTTAAGCCATCATGCTATATCTCACACGACACATGGTAATAATATTTTTATCACTGGCTTTTCTCATTTTAACACAATACATATTATATCACACTACACATACACACTTTTGAAATCACTGTAATAAAACTTATATACACTTTTCGCACTATTTCACATGTGGATCCTTAATTGGACTCCTCCTAACGCAGACCTCAGAGATGCGATGCAGCTACGACAATCGCTGGTCTCCGTGAAAGTCTATCTTGCGTGCGTGTGCGTTCGATTCTCGTCACCTTCAATACTGTTCATTTCACCGTCACGATTACTTGTGATGCCTTCCCGGCTCCCATAATTGTAGTGATCCTGACGATACTGCGTCATTTATAACTATGACAATACCTCCTGGTATTCAGTGCCCAAAAACGTCCTAACTTGTTCCTACGCTGAAGCGAACTACACTTGCGTATGCTAATGGATAAATATCTGCTGTAGATTATATCTCACGCGATTCATGATTACTATTAAGAAGCTGTATGATGCGCTTCCATTGTCCTTTATATACACTCGAGCGTCGATACTCTAACATTTCGCGCACTTACTGGCAGCGTTTTAGTTTACGTGTAGACTGCAGATGAACTGAAGACGAACTAAAGACGAACTGGCTTGGTCTGCTCTGCTCCCCCTATATAAAGGTTTCTCGTAAAATGTAGTCCACAGAACATACGAGAGCGACTCCTATTTTGAAATAATACATTTCTATACAAAACGACGTATACACCTCGTTTATCTAGGTGTGGAAGTCCCATAATCACTCGCGTGCAAGCGATCGCTTCGGCCAATTAATTACAATTAATTGCCTTCTTCCATAGCGTCATGACGCCACCATGGTAAATCCCCTAGTGCGTGTCTCCAAACCAATCCTCTTTCGCGTAGGCCTTGTGTTCACAGGCTTATTTAGAGATATAGGCTTTAATTTAGGTGTGAGACCACTCCTAAATTATCTCTCCTAGAATATATTCACCTGGGTGTACTTTTCACTCCATTTCGATGCTCCTATTGGCTGCAATCAATTAATTTCCGTGGACAATTACCCCCACTCCGGTCTCAAACGTTGTCTAGTGGTGAACCCCAGAGTCATTAATTTCGAGCTGTCCCAGCGGTCCAGAAGAAATAAGTTCCTTCGGCGACATGAATCACCGCCCATCCGCTGGCTGCGATTAGTAAACTGTCAAGCTGGCTTGCTTTCATGCTTCTATGCTTCGAAAACGTACATATGACTGCATTTTCTAACAATTTTTCCCTTAAACAGCTATGATATTCACATTCTAGCCGTGGAATCATGCTATATTATTATATGTCATTATACAACTCATTGCTCTTCGGGTTCCCTGTAGCTGTTCCCCCCTCAGAGATCAATGGTTCGACTCTAGGCATAATCTTGGGCCTGGTCTTCTCTGATAAGACCCGAGTTCGATGCCAATCTGCCGTGTCCGATTGGGCACATCTTTCCCTTGCTAAGCTCGGAAAATTCATTTCACAAGTGAATTTTTCGGGCCTTCAGATGCCATTGACACCATGCTATATATACTTTAAGCGGTCAGTGCTCTCGGCAATGGGATGTCTCGTTCCCCCATTCCACTCTGTCTGCCGTCTCGTGTTCTCTTGTTTTGCTCCCTTAGTCGTTCATTCATTTCTTGGAGTTCTGCAGCGGCCTCACACAACTGGTCGTAAAATTCTTTCAACCAACAGCTGCATTCACCCCTCGTTTCCCCAGGGTCTGCAAGCTGGTCGCCTCGCTTTCTTTCTTCCTGGGTCTGCGAGCTTTTCTCAGGACTCTCCGCGTGCATATATAATGACTCCCCGTCCATTTGGGTGTGAGTGGCTTGCTCTTCTCTTGTTTCATAATCCTCTGGCGGACTATATAATTTTAAATTCGCTGCATTTACTACAACTTCTCTACCTGTCTCTTTATCTTTGATTCGGTATGCATTATTTTGCAAGTCCCTTATAATCAGGTAGGGTCCGTGATAGCTATGTTGAAATTTCTTGTATTTGCTGCTCTCTGGATCTGAACTAGCTGGTTTTTTCAATAAGACGTACTCCCCGACGAGTAGTGGTCTGTGGTAGCGTTTCCTCCTATTTCTTCGCTGTCGTCTGTCCGCTTGTTTCTTGAGATACTCGAATTTTCTCTGGATCCTCAACTCGCGTTCAGGCTGTGCATCTACAGGTGTCCGAATGACATTATTCCATGGCCTCTCTGGTCTTCTATCAAGATGTAGGCTCACTGGCACTTCTCCTGTCGCTTCATACACGGTATTGTTGATACAATACTCAATAATCTCTAGTACATCTATCCATTTCCAGTTTTCTGTAGAGCAGTATATCTTCATGTACTTTTGCAGTTCCCTCATCACTCTCTCAGCGGAATTCGACTCCGGGTGTCGAACTGTGGACAAAATCTGTCTTATACCCAGATTTTCCAACTCCCTGCGAAATTCTACGCTGGTAAAACAGCTCCCATGATCAGATAATATGTTCTCCGGCTGCCCTAATATAGGAATGATTCTTTCCTTCAGCCTCTTAAGTACCTGTTTCGTACTGGTTTTCTGAATTGGACAGAGGACTACCATTTTAGAAAACACGTCTAGTGCAACTAGGATGTGTCTATTTCCTCTTCTAGCTCTCGGAAGCGGCCCAAAATTTTCCAATGCCAGAAGCTGACATGGCTTCTCTGGCAAGAGTGGTATAGTTTTTTTTGCCTCATTAAATACGAGTTAGGCTTTACTCGTTGGCAAATAGCACATGTCCTGATTGTATTCCTGACTGTATCTCTAAGTTTTGGCCAAATAGATGCTTCTTTAAGCAGGGCAACAAATTTGTCTACGCCAGGGTGACCAGAAGCTCTGTGTGCTAACCATACTAGCCATCTCTGCAATGCTGGTGGTATAACAATCCTGGGTCGAGTGTGGTCTGTAACGCTCCATTTGTGTAGCATCTGGTTAAACCATAAATACTCCGCTGATAGCGCTTCAGCTTCAACATACATCGGGGTTCCTCTGACAAGCTTTCCCACGAAGTAATTAATCATCAACCGTATCCAGGGATCTTCACGTTGAAAAACGGTGATGTTCCTTAGATCGTCTAAGGTCTTCTGGTCTCTATCTTCTATCTCGATAGCTAGAGCTTCCTCTTCATCAGCTGTCGGGTATCTGCTTAGCAAGTCAGGTATAGTATTGTCCTTCCCTGGGCAATACTCGATTTCCACTTGAAATTGCTGTATATACAAGGACCACCTCGTCAGTCTTTGACTCGACAAGTCAGTTTTCAACAGGAATGTTAGGGCTTTATGGTCCGTTCTTAATATAATTCTGAAGCCATAAATTAGCTTTCTCCAATACTGTAAGGCATACAGTATTGCGAGTAATTCGATCTCCGTGACCGTGTAATTCTTGTCATTAGGTTTCAACCTTCTACTTATGAATGCAATATAAGTTTTCTCCTCTGGCCTGTCCACATTTTCCTGGTAGAGCATCGCTCAAATGCCTATAAATGATGCGTCAGTCTGGATAATAAATTTCTGGGTGTAGTCTGGATATCCCAATTTAACATAATCTAAAAGCATCTGTTATATTTCACGAAGGCTTCCTCGCATTTTTCCGTCCACCGCCACCTTCCTACTTTCTTCAGTAAATCTTGGAGTGGTGCTACGGTCTCTGTATACTTCGGGCAATGGCTTGAAAAGAATCCAATAACGCCTAGATATTGCCTGACGTTCATTACCTTCGTTGGTCTCGGGAAATGTTTAATGACCTCCAATTTTCCCGGATTAGGCCTAACTCCTTGCGCATCTAATATGTGGCCTAGGAATTTAACTTCTCTCTGACCAAAGTTAGATTTCTTTATATTGACCTTAAAGTTAGCCTGACTTAGGTCATTCAACAGCTTGCGTAGGTCTCTGATGTGTTCTTCGACTGTTTCAGATGTCAGCAGTATGTCATCTACATAGCATATGGTTGTTGCTTTTACTTCTTCAGACAGGTTCCGATCAAGCGCTCGTATCAACGCTGAACCCGCTGTTTTCAGGCCAAATGGGAGACGCACGTATGAATAGGTATGCTGGTCGAATAAAAACCTAGTTAATAAGCTTGTTTTCTCCTCCAGAGCAAGATGGTGAAAGCTTGCTGTCAGGTCAAGATTTGAGAAAACATTGTTTCCTTTGAACCTCCTGAGGACCTCCTTGATGGGCGGCACTTGGTCAAACTCTGGTATGACCTTGGAATTCAAATTTCGTAGGTCAAGGCATATCCTTACACTTCCGTCCTGTTTAGGTAGAACTACCAGTGGGCTGACATAAGGTGTGGCCGTCTTCACAATGACGCCTGCCACTCGCATCTCCTGTATTGCTTCCTTGACCTTTAAATAATGTTTCTCGGCTACAGGATACGGCTTCTGTCTGAATGGTGTCCAGTCACTAACTTGGAACGCATATTGGAAATTCTTGATCCGGCCAGGTCTCGAATCGAAGACTCCTTTGTATTCAAATAGCAGTTCCCTTAGCGTTTGCTTATGCTCTGGACCAATTTTAGCTTCTTCTAACTCTTCTTCCAGGCATTCTTCAAATTGTGGATCGAGGTCCTTTTCAATGTCTGCGGCCAGTGTTGCCAACTCTTCCTCGATGTCTTCTGTTGTCAATACTGCATCCCCAGTCATATCTCCGGATGAATGCCATACGTACTCTTCTGGTCTCGTTTCATTGTGCTTTAACGAGAGCTCTAAATCTTCCTTTCCCTCACTTGCGCGAAACAAAACAATGTCTTGCGAGAGATCTATTATGACCTTATATTCTCTTATGAAATCCATTCCAACAATAACGTTAAAAGGCAGCTTATTCACACGTAGGAAGCTCTGTGAGAATGTCGAGTTCCCTATCTGCAAATCTAAAAAATACTTGGTATCTGCATATCATTACTTTATCTGGTATCACACCTTTTATCTTCACGCTTGAAATAGGTATTTTCAATACGTGGATTTTACTTTGGATTTCATTATATAACGCCTGGGTTATTAGACATACCGTTGAGCCTGTATCTAGAAGACTTCTTATCTTCATGCCTGCGATGTTTACAATAATAATGGGCAGTTCCCTTCTCACATTGACCGTCCCTTCATCTAGGTCTTCAATAAGTTCCTCAGGTTTGGCAATCCAGTTAACCACATTCACTGTATTCCATCCTGCATTTATCTCTCTTATTTGGTCATTTAATTTTGATGATTTTTTTCCATTGCTCCATTCTTTGTGGAGTTCTTCTGTCTGTCTTCGTACTGCTGAAGTTCCAGACTCTTGGCACCGTCATCATTTTTATAGATGTCGGGTGACCTCCTATTCTTAATCGCTTCATCCCAATGTACTTGCGATTTTCTATGGTCGTCTCCACGCTCTTCCATGTATCTTAATGATGCGTGATATCGTTCTTCCGCTTCTTCATCGAACCCGCGACTCTGTTCTTGGGATCTCCATCCTTGGTTATTCCCATTTCGGCCGTAATTTCTTCGGTTATCAGGCTGATGGTCTCTTGTGCCGCGCTGATTCCAGGCTTTCCTTCCTCGGTATCCACGGTTTGATCCTCCTCTGTATGCTGGCCTCCAATTCTGGTTTTCCCGTCCTTCGCGTTGCCAGTCTGATTTCTCCGTTTCGGTGCTATTAGACTTACTTTTAGTCTGCACCTTAGTCGATTCAGTCGGTGTAGTCGTCATGTTGACTTTTTCCATGTTCCGACTTTGCCTTGTGTGCTGCGCTGGGGTGAGATCGAGTTGTCTCAGCACCTCCTCCATGGCAATCGCTGTCTTGGCGTTTGCTGAGATTAATAGACGTTGTACTTCATACGGTAGCTGCTTGGCTATCGCTATACAACGATCTGACTCTCTAATTCCTTCATCAAGTTCGCGGAAGCGGCACAATTGAGCCACGAAAAACTCTGCGTACTTCGTAGGGTTATTAGTACTATAGCGCCTGGAGTACAAGTCCAATCTGAGGTTCTGTTGTATATTTGTGTTCCAGTACCTGCTTAAAAATGCCTGGTGAAATTCATCAACGGTGTCGAACGTGTACCGAAAACTCCTAAACCATAAGGCACACTCGCCTTCAGTCAGTTTTTCGATAGCTCTCAACCTTCGCTCTGGCGGTACCTTCGCGTCATTCAAGTACTCGGAAACCTCTTTAAGCCAGTACTTGGGTGTCATGTTAGAATTACTCCCAGAATATTTCTTCGGTTTCTCGTCACTAGCCCTCATAACAGTGACTATTTGATTTTGAACAGCATTTTCATGCGGTGTAGACATAGCAATGGGTATACCAGGCGTGGTATACGGGCTGTCACTTGGCATGGCTGCATTCTTTGGAGTGGGCTGTATCTTTATATCTGCCCATTTATTTCTCCTATTTTCATCTATACTTCCTTCGCTAATTCTAGTATTTCGCAATATGGATTCCTCCTGTGCGATCATTCTAGTTTCTAGTGGCTGTGCCTATTTTCTGCCCTTTCTAAACGAGCTAATACCTCTCGTTCTATTTTTTCTAAGCGATCCCGGTTTTTCTCTGCCATAGAAAATACTTTCTCCTTGTCATCCTTAAGGCTTTCTTTCATGTGGGTAATTTCCCCCGCTAGACTCTCTCTTACCTCGGCAAGAGTTTTATCGCTGGCTTCAGTCATCAAGCCTTCTCGATGTTCTAATTCTTCTCGTAAGCCTGTAACTTCTTTCTGTATGTGACCATGCATATGAGAGATTTCAGTCCTTATTTTCGTAATTTCTCCCTGGTCCTCATCCTGCCTTTTATGAATGACAGCTAGGTCGTTCTGAGTTTGTTCTAACTCTTTTTGAACCTTTCCGACCTGCCTTTTCATGTTTGACATTATTTCCTTATTTTCTTGATCAGAAGTTTTTATTTCATTGATCTCCTTGCATTGGTCAAGGATATTCTAATCCTGCTTCCTTAAGGCTTCGTCTACCGCCTTTGCGTAGCCTGCCATCCGCTTATTCCATTTTCCATCGCTGTCTTCGAGCCTTTGATCCACGGTCTGAGTGAACGTATTAAATTGCTCTTGCTGACGCTTAGTATTCGCTTCATTCTGACTTTGAATGTCTTTAAGCTCTATGGACATACTGCCTAAGCTATCATTAAGCTCACGCTGTGACTCTCTGCACGCTTGCAGATAATTCTCTAGTTTTAGCTCTATTGACTCAAAGCGTTTGTCGTTATTAGCTTGCATCTCTGAGACCACGCTAACAATATTCATAGTTACTTTTTGCTTAATAGACTCTTTAACGTCATCCATTTTTCTACTGACCTCTAACTGACTAGTTTCTAATCTAGTGTTTATTTCAGTTTGATTAGTCTCTAATCTAGTGTTCATTTCAGTTTCATTAGCCAACATCTGGCTCATTTCAGTTTGATTGGCATCCAATCTACCCGCTATTTCGTCTTTAAATGCATTAGCCTCTTCCTTACTCTTAGCATGAGTAGTATCAAAATGTTCTCTTAACTCCGCGATACACTTGAGTACCTCCTCATTTCCAGCCATCCTGTATTTCTTATTTTGAGATTCAGGTAGGCCGCAGCTGAGCATTCTGGCGCGTTCTATTGGCAAAAAGGAATTCCGATCTCGCGACAACAACACATCACCTTACACAGTTCTGTAACCACCTATGGAATGGGTTTAGACCCTCGTACCCGTCTGACAACAGTGTCTAATGTCTGAGTATCACCTACAAAGACTCACAATCGCTCAAACATAGTTTGAGGAAAAAATACTATTATGGTTTTCCCCATGAAAACCATGCTATTATTATGGGGTTTTCTGAATCCATAAACCCTCCACGTATCTGGGCGCCATGATAATGAAGAGAGTAATGATCATCTCATGCTTTTCCCCACGTTGGGCGCCATGATAACGAAAAGGAGGGTTACCAATGGTATATTTAAGCATGTCTTATGGAGGATTATCAACATTTATTTTGACGTGAAGGCTTATTAACAAATGGGACGCGGCCATTTCCTAATATATCCTAATTTTCCTGCTGTACTTGCTTCTACCATTAATATCTTGGCCGACTTTTAGTAGTACCTGTGACTCAATCCTAGTACAGTGACATCTCCTCCATGTACCCAATTATCATCATGTGGAACATGTGTTCGTAACCCAGCTAACTCACGGTCTTTCGAGGTATGGGACGTTCATGCCCACCATACGACCACATGTTCAGGATTTGAGTCTGTCAGGTGACTACTCTACATGAAAGAAACAACATATTCCTAAATACAACATTTACTGATATAAAGTCATGGCTATACAACAAAATACAACAAAGGATAATTTACATTTAATTCCCACAATGAAAATCAAGGTTATTTTGTGTCTCTTCTTAATTAGTGCTTCACTGCACTCAAATTTTATTTCTAGCATCCTATCATTGATACTTTCAGACATCTACGAGTCTCCATAGCGTTCTTCCCGTGGCACAATTTAACATTTACTGGAGTGTCACAACACAATAGTCATATACATTAAATGACATTAATTCAGTAATAATTAAACATTAATCCTTTTCTCACGGCATTTACTTTCATTGACATAAATTCATTACCTTTTGCCTTAATTAACAAGTGTTGTGTCGTGTGAATCGTCCTCCTTTTTCCCATCAACATGAAACGCTAAAGTGGTACGTTTTCCCTTCCAAAATACACATGGATAGAAATGTTTATAGTTTCACCATACAACGATTTTCTGGGTCTGGTCGAAATTATTATCGTTACAAACGTATCATGTCATTGAAATCATCTACCCGTTTGCATAAATCAGTGTGAACTGGGCAAAAATGCACTTTAAAAAGATGCCTACATTTATTTGGTTCAGCGTTCCTCCTCAGAGAATAACTGGGCCAAATATTATCCGATCACAACGATCCAACAAGCTATGTGTGTTGAAACACATCATTTAAATCAATTGGCATCATCACAACAATCATATCTTAATTACATTTCGAAATATCGAGATTCTTCAGTGTCTCACTATGCTTCTAAAATAAAGGGACCAGGTCAACAGACCTGCCTTTCAAGCAGGCAATAAAATTAGTTCCAGCTGGCCGAGCAAGATGGCCGCCGTCCCCGTGGTCTACATACTACCCCCCTTGGCTGCTAGCAAGGTCAACTTTGTTTACAATTGCAGTACAATGGAGTTACCCTGAGTGTTGTCTCTATTAATTGAGTCATTCTAATTATTTACCACCTATATTTATAGTGTAATGGGCTCAACTCGGCTCCTACTTAACATTCATGGCTGGGGATGGATCCGGTAATAGCCTTGCCGTTCTGTGGCGAATACTAGTGGCTTCGGGCGCGCATCATAATGAGAATACAAGATTTCTCATCAGCAGCTGCCTAAATAATAATAAGGAAATCTGCGTTTCCTATACGACGAACATGATTCTCCCCTCAGGGCAGATCAATTAATACATGGCTCACGCAGGGTCTCGAAGAGCATCCCTCGTGGCAATTATTCCTGCAAGCCGTGGATACAGATAACCTCCGTACCACTCGCTGCGAATAATACATGTATGCATCACGGCAATACTATCTCGTAGATTAGCCAACTTTTCACCTAACGTGCAAGCTATGTTAGAGTGGTCCCCGCAAATTTAATGACGTAAATCACTTGATTCTACGTTACCTCGCTCGCTCTGTGCGGCTCAAACAATACTTCTCATAGATGACTCAATTATTGAGGCACTCACGTCCTCTCTGCAATTACTCTTAAGCCAAAGCTTCAAATAGCTCCAAAAACAAGTATAAATGTACTGGCTTTTCTCATTTTAACACAATACATATTATATCACACTACACATAAACACTTTTGAAATCACTGTAATAAAACTTATATACACTTTTCGCACTATTTCACATGTGGATCCCAAATTGGACTCCTCCTAACGCAGACCTCAGAAATGCGATGCAGCTACGACAATCGCTGGTCTCCGTAAAAGTCTATCTTGCGTGTGTGTGCGTTCGATTCTCGTCACCTTCAATACTGTTCATTTCACCGTCACGATTACTTGTGATGCCTTCCCGGCTCCCATAATTGTAGTGATCCTGACGATACTGCGTCATTTATAACTTTGACAATACCTCCTGGTATTCAGTGTTCAAAAATGTCCTAACTTGTTCCTACGCTGAAGCGAACTACACTTGCGTATGCTAATGGATAAATATCTGCTGTAGATTATATCTCACGCGATTCATGATTACTATTAAGAAGCTGTATGATGCGCTTCCATTGTCCTTCATATACACTCGAGCGTCGATACTCTAACATTTCGCGCACTTACTGGCAGCGTTTTAGCTTACGTGTAGACTGCAGATGAACTGAAGACGAACTGAAGACGTACTAAAGACGAACTGGCTTGGTCTGCTCTGCTCCCCCTATATAAAGGTTTCTCGTAAAATGTAGTCCACAGAACATACGAGAGCGACTCCTATCTTGAAATAATGCATTTCCATACAAAACGACGTATACACCTCGTTTATCTAGGTGTGGAAGTCCCATAATCACTCGCGTGCAAGCGATCGCTTCGGCCAATTAATTACAATTAATTGCCTTCTTCCATAGCGTCATGACGCCACCATGGTAAATCCCCTAGTGCGTGTCTCCAAACCAATCCTCTTTCGCGTAGGCCTTGTGTTCACGGGCTTATTTAGAGATATAGGCTTTAATTTAGGTGTGAGACCACTCCTATATTATCTCTCCTAGAATATATTCACCTGGGTGTACTTTTCACTCCATTTCGATGCTCCAATTGGCTGCAATCAATTTATTTCCGTGGACAATTACCCCCACTCCGGTCTCAAACGTTGTCTAGTGGTGAACCCCAGAGTCATTAATTTCGAGCTGTCCCAGTGGTCCAGAAGAAATAAGTTCTTTCGGCGACATGAATCTCCGCCCATCCGCTGGCTGCGATTAGTAAACTGTCAAGCTGGCTTGCTTTCATGCTTCTATGCTTCGAAAACGTACATATGACTGCATTTTCTAACAATTTTTCCCTTAAACAGCTATGATATTCACATTCTAGCCGTGGAATCGTGCTATATTATTATATGTCATTATACAACTCATTGCTCTTCGGGTTCCCTGTAGCTGTTCCCCCCTCAGAGATCAATGGTTCGACTCTAGGCATAATCATGGGCCTGGTCTTCTCTGATAAGACCCGAGTTCGATGCCAATCTGCCGTGTCCGATTGGGCACAATATATCGCACTGATTGTTGCATAATCGGCAAACACACTCCTGGCTGGGCTGATGGAAGGACTTCCTAGTGCAGAAGCGATGGTGGAAGCCATGGATCGCAAATCTGGTCACTAGGTGCCTTAGCTCATACACTGGTCGCATCCATTCTATATATAACATTGCATCTGTTACGAAGAAACTTTCTGGGATGGAGTCTCTCTTCCTGCAAAGTTCGCTTAACAGGTCTAAGCATCCCTGTGTGGATGGTAGGTGCATTAGCAGTCGAAGGTCTACCAGAAATGTTTCTATGGCTAAAGCATACACATATCGTGAAAAAGCGAATTTGATACCCCCAATACCCTTTTCAAATACCTTGATTTCAAACTTTCAATATCTTTTAATTGTCTTATTGATATATAAGTCCATATGACCTTTAGCCCGTACGTGAGTGATGGGAGTACTTTGACTCTGAAAAGTTCCATAGCTGAATTTACTGATTTTCTTTGTAAATGTCTGATGTCGCTTATATTTCTAAGTGCTGCTGCAAGTCTCTCCTTTATATGAACAAAATGTATTTGTAAAATGTGGATAGGATTGGGAAGGAGGTGGCCGTGGTCTTAAGTAAGGAGCCATGCCAGCATTTGCCTGGAGTTAAAATGGGGAAACCACGGAATACCACTTCCAGGATGGCTGAGGTGGGAACCGAATTCACATCTTCTGAGTTTTGCCTCACGAGGCTGAGTGTACCCCGTTCCAGCCCTCAGACCAGAATTGAAATTTCTTGGTACAGCCGGGAATTGAACACAGACCACCGGTGTGACAACCAAGAACGCTAGCAGCTACACCACGAGGAGGTCTAGAGAGAATTAGAAGCAATCCCAAATTTCGAACAATCCTTTTCTCAACCAACTGGTTACAACTTTTATTGGTCTCCTTAGTTAGGTTATTCTACCCTAGGGGTCTAAAATTTGTCTCTAAGATATTTGGTAATTGGGGTTTCCGAGACATACCTGAGCTGCGTCCGTTTTGTTTTTCTCATAATACGTCTCCACTTCAAAGAAGAGTATGGAGTTAGATATAGTATTTCCCTCTCAAGTAGCCTCCATGGCCTCTAATCGCTGGGTACGTGGTTCAAATCCCGGTCACTCCATGTGAGATCTGTGCTGGACAAAGCGGAGGCAGACAGGTTTTTCTCCGGGTACTCCGGTATTCCCTGTCACAAATTTCATTCCAGCAACACTCACCGCATGCATTTCATTTCATCTCTCATTCATTTAATTATTGCCCCAAGGGAGTGCGACAGGCTTTGGCAGCCGTCACAGTTCATATCCTCGCCGCTAGATGGGGGCTTCATTCATTCCATTCCTGACCCGGTCGGTGGACTGGAAGCAGGCTGTGGATTTACATGTCCCTCTCACTCGTACTCGTATATCCAGCAATTAGCTTCATCCTTTTCTACCCCCGCGATGTTGCATGTTACTCAATAATCCAAAGTGATGAATAAAATGTAAATTCTTTTCAGTCGGTCAACATAATTATACTCAAATTGTAATGGTTTTTATTCCCTTAACCTGAAAAAAATACATGAGGGTAGATAATTAAACTCTTGTAATATCTTTCAGGTTTAAGGAAATAAGTACAATTGTGTTGACAGACTGAAAAGTAGGCTATGTATATTTCATATACTAAGGCAAAACTGATAAATCACTTCCAACACGATAATTTAAAATTGATTACCTGGGTGGGAATCGAACCCACTCTTGGCGACATTTTCGTCATCACTAATTTCCCTCTTCCTAGCACCATTGCCTCCTTGTACGAGTACTATAGAGAGCTATTCGGCGATTGCAACAGTGGTAAAAAAAAGGGTCCCCATTATCGTCATCTTCTCACAATCAATCATCGAATAGCAGTCCAATATTTTAATAAACCTAGCACATTTTCTCTGTGCTATCAGCAACGAAACCCAACGCTATTAACAAGAGCATAAGGAAATCCCAATGCACTTTTGGTTGTGTAATGTTAAAGTTAGTTGTCTATCCGCAAATAATGATTCTTACCAGTCACGACATTCAGAAGCTCCCGCTGTGATTTGGCCGTCATTCAGTACTGCAATTACCAACACAACTCACTCAGCTGCAGAATACTTCACGCTCGGAAATGAAGTGACCGCGGGAAAGCGGAGCGAATGGTGCACAACAGACGCGTGCGGAAATTCAGAGCGTTAAAAATCCCTCAGTATGCCTTCCTTCGGAGGGGAAGTAAAGCCTGCAGGCCCTTGTCATAGAGTTATGGCATGAAAGACAACCTTCCACAAACTACAAATGTGTGAAGCCAAAATTTGTAGGTTTGAATTGATAACGATATATTAGTTCCAACGTTCGTTACCAGGTGCTGGCTGCGATGGCATCTAGTAGCAAAGTCCGCAGTTAGGTGTTGTGGAGAGAAGGAACTACTTGAAAATTGATCGTATGCAGTCCTTGCCTGAATTACAGATGTTGTTGTTGTTTGAGTCTTCAGTCTTTTGACTGGTTTGATGCAGCCCTCCATGCCTCCCTGTCCTGACCTAATCGTTTCATCTCTACATAGCTACCACACCCTACATCCGAGGCAATCTGTTTAACATATTCTAACCTTGGTCTACCCCTACAGTTCTTGTCTTCGACCCTTCCTTCCATAACTAAGCTTGCTATTCCTGGGTGTCTTAGTCTGTGTCCTACCAACCTATATCTTCTCTTCATTAGCAGTCGCCAGAAACATCTCTCCTCTCCCACTCGTCTTAATACCTCTTTGTTTGTAACCTTAACTACCCATCTGATCTTCATCATTCTCCTGTAACACCACATTTCAAATGCTTCAATTCTCCTCTTTTCTGCTGCACCAATAGTCCAAGTTTCACTTCCATAGAGCGCCACGCTCCAGACAAAGGCTTTCAAAAATGACTTCCTAATACCTAAATCTATATTCGATGTCAGCAGATTCCTTTTTTGTAGAAATGCTTTCCTTGCCTGAGCCAACCTACTTTTTATATCCTCTTTGCTTCGTCCATCACTGGTTATTATTCTTCCTAACATGAGTCTCCTACTTCCTTGAGCTTTTCACCTGCCAATTTGATCTCCATAGAGGTTTCTGATTTATTTCGGCTGCATTCCAGTATTTTTGTTTTACATTTATTAATTTTCATCATGAATTCTTTCCTCAAGACGGAGTCCATACCATTCAAAAACTCATTCAAATCCTCAGGCTTGTCGGCCAAGATGACGATGTCATCAGAAAATCTCAGAGTTGAAATTATTTCTTCTTGAATCTTCACTCCCACTTTAAATTTTTCTCTAATTTCCTTCATTGCTTGTTCAATGAAAAGATTGAAAAGTATGGGTGATAATTTGCAGCCTTGCCTTACACCTTTCTGAATACCAGTTTTTCTCTCATGTCCTTCAGCTCGAATGACTGCTGTCTGGTTTCTGTATAGATTGTATATCACTCTCCTATCCCTGTACTTTATTCCAATAACAGATAATACACACTAATTCAGCCATCACAATTAACGCCAGTTATCAGACAGATTCTACACACACCCAAATACACGGGTGTACATGACCGCGTTGTCGCAGCCGCTAATCTGAGGAACCCACAATCAGAGCGTCGTAACTGCATTACATCACAATTATGGGTCATACTTTCATCCGGGATGGATTGACAGCTTAATAAATGCATATGAGCTATTTTTATCCTTAAAATTTCAGTTCAAGTTGACCTCGTTTCCTTGTTAATGGGCATGGACTTTCGTGGTCATTTGCACACTTTACATGATTGTGTATGGAATCTGCCTCATAACCTGTGTTATTGCAGTGTATCTTCTAGTGTGTGTGAACTTGCACTGCCATCGTAATGTACAGGCCATCAGGCAGCGGCCATTACCATGTGATCAGCTGATCGCTAAGGGTGGATGGGTAACGACCATTATGCTTAACTGTGAGTGGTTTGTGCTGTGTTGTTTATACAATTTAGTTTGTGTCCGAGTTAAATGCAATACGTAAGAACGCTACTACTTACGTCATCCAGAATGAGGATTACGGTACTCCGTTTGTTTTCTGAGGCAAATGTTCATTTCGTAGGTAGGTAATTAGCCTATATCTATAAAATGTTTGAGTTGCATGTTTGCCAGCACACTTATTAAGGTTATGGTTCAGTTAGGAGTTTCACATCGCTTATTTTCGACTAATGCAGGTTTTTTGTTAGGTACGGTACCGGTAATACAATTATATTTATTCATTGAAACAATTATTCCTTCCATGGTCCCTGGAATGGCAAAACGTAGTTGTGTTACCGGGTGCAAAAACAACTATTATGATGGAGATGATTAGGTTATATGCCTTGTTTTTCCATCCCCACCGACGAAAATTTAAGAAAGCAATGAATACGGTACCAGTACTTAAAAGTCCTAGAAAAGATTTTCACATTACAGGGAAGACGAGAGTGTGTGTTAAACATTTCCCTGAAAGTAAGATACTTCGGGAGATAAGAGCTACCTTTTGGCCTACTCGTCTTGATGGTAATTTATAAGTTAATAATATGGTTTCAATATTATAGTATGAAGTTATAAATGTCAGCCTATGCTAGGACTGGAAAGATTTCTAACATGTAAATGCTGAGGTTAAATTACATGTTAGGGCCTACTTATGTAAATCAGACAAGTTATTATTAGTACGGTATTATTCAGCATGGTTTGAAGTCTATCCAAGATGTGTCCCGTTCAACCTCAAGTGAACATAATTTTCATGTGGTAGCATTTATGTAGGCTGCTGTATTTACATTATCTACCTGATTTCTAGATTACAATCCATGGTAAATTCCTGATGCAGTAGCCAAGTTAGATTGAGTAATTGAAAATGTGTGCTGTTAGGTTAGGCTCTGTTTAGGTCACACAAGAGGTGTTCTGTGCATTGATTACAGTTAGAGATTGGTTACATTGTGCATCATATCATGAGCCAGAAGTAGTTTAGAATGTGAATTGTTGAATAGCCTAGAGTGATGTTGGGTTTTCTCAGGCATTTAACCTTAAAGTGGTGAATAGTGACGATTAGAATTGATCAGATAAAGAATGATCAACTTGTGATCTACAAATTAAGAGTAGTTTCCCTTGAGATCATATATACATAGGTCTACATTTTAGGACAGAGATTTTTTGGTGTGATTACCTGTAAATAATATTGTAAGTTGAATCTCATTATATTATCGATCACACCTAACTTGGTACGAGGCTACATTAGTTATTAACTTTCTGTACTGTAGCTTACACCTTAAGAGGTTAACATCTAGTGCTGATATCAAAACAGTAGCTTAATACTGACTGAAATTATGACACTTAGATTAGGATATTCTAAATGGTGCCACACTTTATACATGTGTTAAGATATTCATTCGAGAAAGTGCTATAGAGACAGTAGCTTAATACTGACTGAAATTATGACACTTAGATTAGGATATTCTAAATGGTTCCACACTTTATACATGTGTTAAGATATTCATTCGAGAAAGAGCTATAGAGACAGTAGCTTAATACTGACTGAAATTATGACACTTAGATTAGGATATTCTAAATGGTTCCACACTTTATACATGTGTTAAGATATTCATTCGAGAAAGAGCTATAGAGACAGTAGCTTAATACTGACTGAAATTATGACACTTAGATTAGGATATTCTAAATGGTTCCACACTTTATACATGTGTTAAGATATTCATTCGAGAAAGAGCTATAGAGACAGTAGCTTAATACTGACTGAAATTATGACACTTAGATTAGGATATTCTAAATGGTTCCTCACTTTATACACGTGTTAAGATATTCATTCGAGAAAGAGCTATAGAGACAGTAGCTTAATACTGACTGAAATTATGACACTTAGATTAGGATATTCTAAATGGTTCCACACTTTATACATGTGTTAAGATATTCATTCGAGAAAGTGCTATAGAGACAGTAGCTTAATACTGACTGAAATTATGACACTTAGATTAGGATATTCTAAATGGTGCCACACTTTATACATGTGTTAAGATATTCATTCGAGAAAGAGCTATAGAGACAGTAGCTTAATACTGACTGAAATTATGACACTTAGATTAGGATATTCTAAATGGTTCCACACTTTATACATGTGTTAAGATATTCATTCGAGAAAGTGCTATAGAGACAGTAGCTTAATACTGACTGAAATTATGACACTTAGATTAGGATATTCTAAATGGTGCCACACTTTATACATGTGTTAAGATATTCATTCGAGAAAGAGCTATAGAGACAGTAGCTTAATACTGACTGAAATTATGACACTTAGATTAGGATATTCTAAATGGTTCCACACTTTATACATGTGTTAAGATATTCATTCGAGAAAGTGCTATAGAGACAGTAGCTTAATACTGACTGAAATTATGACACTTAGATTAGGATATTCTAAATGGTGCCACACTTTATACATGTGTTAAGATATTCATTCGAGAAAGAGCTATAGAGACAGTAGCTTAATACTGACTGAAATTATGACACTTAGATTAGGATATTCTAAATGGTTCCACACTTTATACATGTGTTAAGATATTCATTCGAGAAAGAGCTATAGAGACAGTAGCTTAATACTGACTGAAATTATGACACTTAGATTAGGATATTCTAAATGGTTCCACACTTTATACATGTGTTAAGATATTCATTCGAGAAAGAGCTATAGAGACAGTAGCTTAATACTGACTGAAATTATGACACTTAGATTAGGATATTCTAAATGGTGCCACACTTTATACATGTGTTAAGATATTCATTCGAGAAAGTGCTATAGAGACAGTAGCTTAATACTGACTGAAATTATGACACTTAGATTAGGATATTCTAAATGGTTCCACACTTTATACATGTGTTAAGATATTCATTCGAGAAAGAGCTATAGAGACAGTAGCTTAATACTGACTGAAATTATGACACTTAGATTAGGATATTCTAAATGGTTCCACACTTTATACATGTGTTAAGATATTCATTCGAGAAAGAGCTATAGAGACAGTAGCTTAATACTGACTGAAATTATGACACTTAGATTAGGATATTCTAAATGGTTCCACACTTTATACATGTGTTAAGATATTCATTCGAGAAAGAGCTATAGAGACAGTAGCTTAATACTGACTGAAATTATGACACTTAGATTAGGATATTCTAAATGGTTCCTCACTTTATACACGTGTTAAGATATTCATTCGAGAAAGAGCTATAGAGACAGTAGCTTAATACTGACTGAAATTATGACACTTAGATTAGGATATTCTAAATGGTTCCACACTTTATACATGTGTTAAGATATTCATTCGAGAAAGTGCTATAGAGACAGTAGCTTAATACTGACTGAAATTATGACACTTAGATTAGGATATTCTAAATGGTGCCACACTTTATACATGTGTTAAGATATTCATTCGAGAAAGAGCTATAGAGACAGTAGCTTAATACTGACTGAAATTATGACACTTAGATTAGGATATTCTAAATGGTTCCACACTTTATACATGTGTTAAGATATTCATTCGAGAAAGTGCTATAGAGACAGTAGCTTAATACTGACTGAAATTATGACACTTAGATTAGGATATTCTAAATGGTGCCACACTTTATACATGTGTTAAGATATTCATTCGAGAAAGAGCTATAGAGACAGTAGCTTAATACTGACTGAAATTATGACACTTAGATTAGGATATTCTAAATGGTTCCACACTTTATACATGTGTTAAGATATTCATTCGAGAAAGTGCTATAGAGACAGTAGCTTAATACTGACTGAAATTATGACACTTAGATTAGGATATTCTAAATGGTGCCACACTTTATACATGTGTTAAGATATTCATTCGAGAAAGAGCTATAGAGACAGTAGCTTAATACTGACTGAAATTATGACACTTAGATTAGGATATTCTAAATGGTTCCACACTTTATACATGTGTTAAGATATTCATTCGAGAAAGAGCTATAGAGACAGTAGCTTAATACTGACTGAAATTATGACACTTAGATTAGGATATTCTAAATGGTTCCACACTTTATACATGTGTTAAGATATTCATTCGAGAAAGAGCTATAGAGACAGTAGCTTAATACTGACTGAAATTATGACACTTAGATTAGGATATTCTAAATGGTGCCACACTTTATACATGTGTTAAGATATTCATTCGAGAAAGTGCTATAGAGACAGTAGCTTAATACTGACTGAAATTATGACACTTAGATTAGGATATTCTAAATGGTTCCACACTTTATACATGTGTTAAGATATTCATTCGAGAAAGTGCTATAGAGACAGTAGCTTAATACTGACTGAAATTATGACACTTAGATTAGGATATTCTAAATGGTTCCACACTTTATACATGTGTTAAGATATTCATTCGAGAAAGAGCTATAGAGACAGTAGCTTAATACTGACTGAAATTATGACACTTAGATTAGGATATTCTAAATGGTTCCACACTTTATACATGTGTTAAGATATTCATTCGAGAAAGAGCTATAGAGACAGTAGCTTAATACTGACTGAAATTATGACACTTAGATTAGGATATTCTAAATGGTTCCACACTTTATACATGTGTTAAGATATTCATTCGAGAAAGAGCTATAGAGACAGTAGCTTAATACTGACTGAAATTATGACACTTAGATTAGGATATTCTAAATGGTTCCACACTTTATACATGTGTTAAGATATTCATTCGAGAAAGAGCTATAGAGACAGTAGCTTAATACTGACTGAAATTATGACACTTAGATTAGGATATTCTAAATGGTTCCACACTTTATACATGTGTTAAGATATTCATTCGAGAAAGAGCTATAGAGACAGTAGCTTAATACTGACTGAAATTATGACACTTAGATTAGGATATTCTAAATGGTTCCACACTTTATACATGTGTTAAGATATTCATTCGAGAAAGAGCTATAGAGACAGTAGCTTAATACTGACTGAAATTATGACACTTAGATTAGGATATTCTAAATGGTTCCACACTTTATACATGTGTTAAGATATTCATTCGAGAAAGAGCTATAGAGACAGTAGCTTAATACTGACTGAAATTATGACACTTAGATTAGGATATTCTAAATGGTTCCACACTTTATACATGTGTTAAGATATTCATTCGAGAAAGAGCTATAGAGACAGTAGCTTAATACTGACTGAAATTATGACACTTAGATTAGGATATTCTAAATGGTGCCACACTTTATACATGTGTTAAGATATTCATTCGAGAAAGAGCTATAGAGACAGTAGCTTAATACTGACTGAAATTATGACACTTAGATTAGGATATTCTAAATGGTGCCACACTTTATACATGTGTTAAGATATTCATTCGAGAAAGAGCTATAGAGACAGTAGCTTAATACTGACTGAAATTATGACACTTAGATTAGGATATTCTAAATGGTGCTACACTTTATACATGTGTTAAGATATTCATTCGAGAAAGAGCTATAGAGACAGTAGCTTAATACTGACTGAAATTATGACACTTAGATTAGGATATTCTAAATGGTGCCACACTTTATACATGTGTTAAGATATTCATTCGAGAAAGAGCTATAGAGACAGTAGCTTAATACTGACTGAAATTATGACACTTAGATTAGGATATTCTAAATGGTGCCACACTTTATACATGTGTTAAGATATTCATTCGAGAAAGAGCTATAGAGACAGTAGCTTAATACTGACTGAAATTATGACACTTAGATTAGGATATTCTAAATGGTTCCACACTTTATACATGTGTTAAGATATTCATTCGAGAAAGAGCTATAGAGACAGTAGCTTAATACTGACTGAAATTATGACACTTAGATTAGGATATTCTAAATGGTGCCACACTTTGTACATGTGTTAAGATATTCATTCGAGAAAGAGCTATAGAGACAGTAGCTTAATACTGACTGAAATTATGACACTTAGATTAGGATATTCTAAATGGTTCCACACTTTATACATGTGTTAAGATATTCATTCGAGAAAGAGCTATAGAGACAGTAGCTTAATACTGACTGAAATTATGACACTTAGATTAGGATATTCTAAATGGTGCCACACTTTATACATGTGTTAAGATATTCATTCGAGAAAGAGCTATAGAGACAGTAGCTTAATACTGACTGAAATTATGACACTTAGATTAGGATATTCTAAATGGTGCCACACTTTATACATGTGTTAAGATATTCATTCGAGAAAGAGCTATAGAGACAGTAGCTTAATACTGACTGAAATTATGACACTTAGATTAGGATATTCTAAATGGTTCCACACTTTATACATGTGTTAAGATATTCATTCGAGAAAGAGCTATAGAGACAGTAGCTTAATACTGACTGAAATTATGACACTTAGATTAGGATATTCTAAATGGTGCCACACTTTATACATGTGTTAAGATATTCATTCGAGAAAGAGCTATAGAGACAGTAGCTTAATACTGACTGAAATTATGACACTTAGATTAGGATATTCTAAATGGTTCCACACTTTATACATGTGTTAAGATATTCATTCGAGAAAGAGCTATAGAGACAGTAGCTTAATACTGACTGAAATTATGACACTTAGATTAGGATATTCTAAATGGTTCCACACTTTATACATGTGTTAAGATATTCATTCGAGAAAGAGCTATAGAGACAGTAGCTTAATACTGACTGAAATTATGACTCTTAGATTAGGATATTCTAAATGGTGCCACACTTTATACATGTGTTAAGATATTCATTCGAGAAAGAGCTATAGAGACAGTAGCTTAATACTGACTGAAATTATGACACTTAGATTAGTATATTCTAAATGGTTCCACACTTTATACATGTGTTAAGATATTCATTCGAGAAAGAGCTATAGAGACAGTAGCTTAATACTGACTGAAATTATGACACTTAGATTAGGATATTCTAAATGGTTCCACACTTTATATATGTGTTAAGATATTCATTCGAGAAAGAGCTATAGAGACAGTAGCTTAATACTGACTGAAATTATGACACTTAGATTAGGATATTCTAAATGGTGCCACACTTTATACATGTGTTAAGATATTCATTCGAGAAAGAGCTATAGAGACAGTAGCTTAATACTGACTGAAATTATGACACTTAGATTAGGATATTCTAAATGGTGCCACACTTTATACATGTGTTAAGATATTCATTCGAGAAAGAGCTATAGAGACAGTAGCTTAATGCTGACTGAAATTATGACACTTAGATTAGGATATTCTAAATGGTTCCACACTTTATACATGTGTTAAGATATTCATTCGAGAAAGAGCTATAGAGACAGTAGCTTAATACTGACTGAAATTATGACACTTAGATTAGGATATTCTAAATGGTGCCACACTTTATACATGTGTTAAGATATTCATTCGAGAAAGAGCTATAGAGACAGTAGCTTAATACTGACTGAAATTATGACACTTAGATTAGGATATTCTAAATGGTTCCACACTTTATACATGTGTTAAGATATTCATTCGAGAAAGAGCTATAGAGACAGTAGCTTAATACTGACTGAAATTATGACACTTAGATTAGGATATTCTAAATGGTTCCACACTTTATACATGTGTTAAGATATTCATTCGAGAAAGAGCTATAGAGACAGTAGCTTAATACTGACTGAAATTATGACACTTAGATTAGGATATTCTAAATGGTGCCACACTTTATACATGTGTTAAGATATTCATTCGAGAAAGAGCTATAGAGACAGTAGCTTAATACTGACTGAAATTATGACACTTAGATTAGGATATTCTAAATGGTTCCACACTTTATACATGTGTTAAGATATTCATTCGAGAAAGAGCTATAGAGACAGTAGCTTAATACTGACTGAAATTATGACACTTAGATTAGGATATTCTAAATGGTGCCACACTTTATACATGTGTTAAGATATTCATTCGAGAAAGAGCTATAGAGACAGTAGCTTAATACTGACTGAAATTATGACACTTAGATTAGGATATTCTAAATGGTTCCACACTTTATACATGTGTTAAGATATTCATTCGAGAAAGAGCTATAGAGACAGTAGCTTAATACTGACTGAAATTATGACACTTAGATTAGGATATTCTAAATGGTTCCACACTTTATACATGTGTTAAGATATTCATTCGAGAAAGAGCTATAGAGACAGTAGCTTAATACTGACTGAAATTATGACACTTAGATTAGGATATTCTAAATGGTTCCACACTTTATCCATGTGTTAAGATATTCATTCGAGAAAGAGCTATAGAGACAGTAGCTTAATACTGACTGAAATCATGACACTTAGATTAGGATATTCTAAATGGTGCCACACTTTATACATGTGTTAAGATATTCATTCGAGAAAGAGCTATAGAGACAGTAGCTTAATACTGACTGAAATTATGACACTTAGATTAGGATATTCTAAATGGTGCCACACTTTATACATGTGTTAAGATATTCATTCGAGAAAGAGCTATAGAGACAGTAGCTTAATACTGACTGAAATTATGACACTTAGATTAGGATATTCTAAATGGTGCCACACTTTATACATGTGTTAAGATATTCATTCGAGAAAGAGCTATAGAGACAGTAGCTTAATACTGACTGAAATTATGACACTTAGATTAGGATATTCTAAATGGTGCCACACTTTATACATGTGTTAAGATATTCATTCGAGAAAGAGCTATAGAGACAGTAGCTTAATACTGACTGAAATTATGACACTTAGATTAGGATATTCTAAATGGTGCCACACTTTAAACATGTGTTAAGATATTCATTCGAGAAAGAGCTATAGAGACAGTAGCTTAATACTGACTGAAATTATGACACTTAGATTAGGATATTCTAAATGGTTCCACACTTTATACATGTGTTAAGATATTCATTCGAGAAAGTGCTATAGAGACAGTAGCTTAATACTGACTGAAATTATGACACTTAGATTAGGATATTCTAAATGGTGCCACACTTTATACATGTGTTAAGATATTCATTCGAGAAAGAGCTATAGAGACAGTAGCTTAATACTGACTGAAATTATGACACTTAGATTAGGATATTCTAAATGGTGCCACACTTTATACATGTGTTAAGATATTCATTCGAGAAAGAGCTATAGAGACAGTAGCTTAATACTGACTGAAATTATGACACTTAGATTAGGATATTCTAAATGGTGCCACACTTTATACATGTGTTAAGATATTCATTCGAGAAAGAGCTATAGAGACAGTAGCTTAATACAGACTGAAATTATGACACTTAGATTAGGATATTCTAAATGGTGCCACACTTTATACATGTGTTAAGATATTCATTCGAGAAAGAGCTATAGAGACAGTAGCTTAATACTGACTGAAATTATGACACTTAGATTAGGATATTCTAAATGGTGCCACACTTTATACATGTGTTAAGATATTCATTCGAGAAAGAGCTATAGAGACAGTAGCTTAATACTGACTGAAATTATGACACTTAGATTAGGATATTCTAAATGGTGCCACACTTTATACATGTGTTAAGATATTCATTCGAGAAAGAGCTATAGAGACAGTAGCTTAATGCTGACTGAAATTATGACACTTAGATTAGGATATTCTAAATGGTTCCACACTTTATACATGTGTTAAGATATTCATTCGAGAAAGAGCTATAGAGACAGTAGCTTAATACTGACTGAAATTATGACACTTAGATTAGGATATTCTAAATGGTTCCACACTTTATACATGTGTTAAGATATTCATTCGAGAAAGAGCTATAGAGACAGTAGCTTAATACTGACTGAAATTATGACACTTAGATTAGGATATTCTAAATGGTTCCACACTTTATACATGTGTTAAGATATTCATTCGAGAAAGAGCTATAGAGACAGTAGCTTAATACTGACTGAAATTATGACACTTAGATTAGGATATTCTAAATGGTGCCACACTTTATACATGTGTTAAGATATTCATTCGAGAAAGAGCTATAGAGACAGTAGCTTAATACTGACTGAAATTATGACACTTAGATTAGGATATTCTAAATGGTTCCACACTTTATACATGTGTTAAGATATTCATTCGAGAAAGAGCTATAGAGACAGTAGCTTAATACTGACTGAAATTATGACACTTAGATTAGGATATTCTAAATGGTTCCACACTTTATACATGTGTTAAGATATTCATTCGAGAAAGAGCTATAGAGACAGTAGCTTAATACTGACTGAAATTATGACACTTAGATTAGGATATTCTAAATGGTTCCACACTTTATACATGTGTTAAGATATTCATTCGAGAAAGAGCTATAGAGACAGTAGCTTAATACTGACTGAAATTATGACACTTAGATTAGGATATTCTAAATGGTGCCACACTTTATACATGCGTTAAGATATTCATTCGAGAAAGAGCTATAGAGACAGTAGCTTAATACTGACTGAAATTATGACACTTAGATTAGGATATTCTAAATGGTGCCACACTTTATACATGTGTTAAGATATTCATTCGAGAAAGAGCTATAGAGACAGTAGCTTAATACTGACTGAAATTATGACACTTAGATTAGGATATTCTAAATGGTGCCACACTTTATACATGTGTTAAGATATTCATTCGAGAAAGAGCTATAGAGACAGTAGCTTAATACTGACTGAAATTATGACACTTAGATTAGGATATTCTAAATGGTGCCACACTTTATACATGTGTTAAGATATTCATTCGAGAAAGAGCTATAGAGACAGTAGCTTAATACTGACTGAAATTATGACACTTAGATTAGGATATTCTAAATGGTGCCACACTTTATACATGTGTTAAGATATTCATTCGAGAAAGAGCTATAGAGACAGTAGCTTAATACTGACTGAAATTATGACACTTAGATTAGGATATTCTAAATGGTTCCACACTTTATACATGTGTTAAGATATTCATTCGAGAAAGTGCTATAGAGACAGTAGCTTAATGCTGACTGAAATTATGACACTTAGATTAGGATATTCTAAATGGTGCCACACTTTATACATGTGTTAAGATATTCATTCGAGAAAGAGCTATAGAGACAGTAGCTTAATACTGACTGAAATTATGACACTTAGATTAGGATATTCTAAATGGTGCCACACTTTATACATGTGTTAAGATATTCATTCGAGAAAGAGCTATAGAGACAGTAGCTTAATACTGACTGAAATTATGACACTTAGATTAGGATATTCTAAATGGTGCCACACTTTATACATGTGTTAAGATATTCATTCGAGAAAGAGCTATAGAGACAGTAGCTTAATACTGACTGAAATTATGACACTTAGATTAGGATATTCTAAATGGTGCCACACTTTATACATGTGTTAAGATATTCATTCGAGAAAGAGCTATAGAGACAGTAGCTTAATACTGACTGAAATTATGACACTTAGATTAGGATATTCTAAATGGTGCCACACTTTATACATGTGTTAAGATATTCATTCGAGAAAGAGCTATAGAGACAGTAGCTTAATACTGACTGAAATTATGACACTTAGATTAGGATATTCTAAATGGTGCCACACTTTATACATGTGTTAAGATATTCATTCGAGAAAGAGCTATAGAGACAGTAGCTTAATACTGACTGAAATTATGACACTTAGATTAGGATATTCTAAATGGTTCCACACTTTATACATGTGTTAAGATATTCATTCGAGAAAGTGCTATAGAGACAGTAGCTTAATGCTGACTGAAATTATGACACTTAGATTAGGATATTCTAAATGGTGCCACACTTTATACATGTGTTAAGATATTCATTCGAGAAAGAGCTATAGAGACAGTAGCTTAATACTGACTGAAATTATGACACTTAGATTAGGATATTCTAAATGGTGCCACACTTTATACATGTGTTAAGATATTCATTCGAGAAAGAGCTATAGAGACAGTAGCTTAATACTGACTGAAATTATGACACTTAGATTAGGATATTCTAAATGGTTCCACACTTTATACATGTGTTAAGATATTCATTCGAGAAAGTGCTATAGAGACAGTAGCTTAATGCTGACTGAAATTATGACACTTAGATTAGGATATTCTAAATGGTGCCACACTTTATACATGTGTTAAGATATTCATTCGAGAAAGAGCTATAGAGACAGTAGCTTAATACTGACTGAAATTATGACACTTAGATTAGGATATTCTAAATGGTGCCACACTTTATACATGTGTTAAGATATTCATTCGAGAAAGAGCTATAGAGACAGTAGCTTAATACTGACTGAAATTATGACACTTAGATTAGGATATTCTAAATGGTGCCACACTTTATACATGTGTTAAGATATTCATTCGAGAAAGAGCTATAGAGACAGTAGCTTAATACTGACTGAAATTATGACACTTAGATTAGGATATTCTAAATGGTGCCACACTTTATACATGTGTTAAGATATTCATTCGAGAAAGAGCTATAGAGACAGTAGCTTAATACTGACTGAAATTATGACACTTAGATTAGGATATTCTAAATGGTGCCACACTTTATACATGTGTTAAGATATTCATTCGAGAAAGAGCTATAGAGACAGTAGCTTAATACTGACTGAAATTATGACACTTAGATTAGGATATTCTAAATGGTGCCACACTTTATACATGTGTTAAGATATTCATTCGAGAAAGAGCTATAGAGACAGTAGCTTAATACTGACTGAAATTATGACACTTAGATTAGGATATTCTAAATGGTGCCACACTTTATACATGTGTTAAGATATTCATTCGAGAAAGAGCTATAGAGACAGTAGCTTAATGCTGACTGAAATTATGACACTTAGATTAGGATATTCTAAATGGTTCCACACTTTATACATGTGTTAAGATATTCATTCGAGAAAGAGCTATAGAGACAGTAGCTTAATACTGACTGAAATTATGACACTTAGATTAGGATATTCTAAATGGTTCCACACTTTATACATGTGTTAAGATATTCATTCGAGAAAGAGCTATAGAGACAGTAGCTTAATACTGACTGAAATTATGACACTTAGATTAGGATATTCTAAATGGTGCCACACTTTATACATGTGTTAAGATATTCATTCGAGAAAGAGCTATAGAGACAGTAGCTTAATACTGACTGAAATTATGACACTTAGATTAGGATATTCTAAATGGTGCCACACTTTATACATGTGTTAAGATATTCATTCGAGAAAGAGCTATAGAGACAGTAGCTTAATACTGACTGAAATTATGACACTTAGATTAGGATATTCTAAATGGTTCCACACTTTATACATGTGTTAAGATATTCATTCGAGAAAGTGCTATAGAGACAGTAGCTTAATGCTGACTGAAATTATGACACTTAGATTAGGATATTCTAAATGGTGCCACACTTTATACATGTGTTAAGATATTCATTCGAGAAAGAGCTATAGAGACAGTAGCTTAATACTGACTGAAATTATGACACTTAGATTAGGATATTCTAAATGGTGCCACACTTTATACATGTGTTAAGATATTCATTCGAGAAAGAGCTATAGAGACAGTAGCTTAATACTGACTGAAATTATGACACTTAGATTAGGATATTCTAAATGGTTCCACACTTTATACATGTGTTAAGATATTCATTCGAGAAAGAGCTATAGAGACAGTAGCTTAATACTGACTGAAATTATGACACTTAGATTAGGATATTCTAAATGGTGCCACACTTTATACATGTGTTAAGATATTCATTCGAGAAAGAGCTATAGAGACAGTAGCTTAATACTGACTGAAATTATGACACTTAGATTAGGATATTCTAAATGGTTCCACACTTTATACATGTGTTAAGATATTCATTCGAGAAAGAGCTATAGAGACAGTAGCTTAATACTGACTGAAATTATGACACTTAGATTAGGATATTCTAAATGGTGCCACACTTTATACATGTGTTAAGATATTCATTCGAGAAAGAGCTATAGAGACAGTAGCTTAATACTGACTGAAATTATGACACTTAGATTAGGATATTCTAAATGGTGCCACACTTTATACATGTGTTAAGATATTCATTCGAGAAAGAGCTATAGAGACAGTAGCTTAATACTGACTGAAATTATGACACTTAGATTAGGATATTCTAAATGGTTCCACACTTTATACATGTGTTAAGATATTCATTCGAGAAAGAGCTATAGAGACAGTAGCTTAATACTGACTGAAATTATGACACTTAGATTAGGATATTCTAAATGGTGCCACACTTTATACATGTGTTAAGATATTCATTCGAGAAAGAGCTATAGAGACAGTAGCTTAATACTGACTGAAATTATGACACTTAGATTAGGATATTCTAAATGGTGCCACACTTTATACATGTGTTAAGATATTCATTCGAGAAAGAGCTATAGAGACAGTAGCTTAATACTGACTGAAATTATGACACTTAGATTAGGATATTCTAAATGTTTCCACACTTTATACATGTGTTAAGATATTCATTCGAGAAAGAGCTATAGAGACAGTAGCTTAATACTGACTGAAATTATGACACTTAGATTAGGATATTCTAAATGGTGCCACACTTTATACATGTGTTAAGATATTCATTCGAGAAAGAGCTATAGAGACAGTAGCTTAATACTGACTGAAATTATGACACTTAGATTAGGATATTCTAAATGGTGCCACACTTTATACATGTGTTAAGATATTCATTCGAGAAAGAGCTATAGAGACAGTAGCTTAATACTGACTGAAATTATGACACTTAGATTAGGATATTCTAAATGGTTCCACACTTTATACATGTGTTAAGATATTCATTCGAGAAAGAGCTATAGAGACAGTAGCTTAATACTGACTGAAATTATGACACTTAGATTAGGATATTCTAAATGGTTCCACACTTTATACATGTGTTAAGATATTCATTCGAGAAAGAGCTATAGAGACAGTAGCTTAATACTGACTGAAATTATGACACTTAGATTAGGATATTCTAAATGGTGCCACACTTTATACATGTGTTAAGATATTCATTCGAGAAAGAGCTATAGAGACAGTAGCTTAATACTGACTGAAATTATGACACTTAGATTAGGATATTCTAAATGGTTCCACACTTTATACATGTGTTAAGATATTCATTCGAGAAAGAGCTATAGAGACAGTAGCTTAATACTGACTGAAATTATGACACTTAGATTAGGATATTCTAAATGGTTCCACACTTTATACATGTGTTAAGATATTCATTCGAGAAAGAGCTATAGAGACAGTAGCTTAATACTGACTGAAATTATGACACTTAGATTAGGATATTCTAAATGGTGCCACACTTTATACATGTGTTAAGATATTCATTCGAGAAAGAGCTATAGAGACAGTAGCTTAATACTGACTGAAATTATGACACTTAGATTAGGATATTCTAAATGGTTCCACACTTTATACATGTGTTAAGATATTCATTCGAGAAAGAGCTATAGAGACAGTAGCTTAATACTGACTGAAATTATGACACTTAGATTAGGATATTCTAAATGGTTCCACACTTTATACATGTGTTAAGATATTCATTCGAGAAAGAGCTATAGAGACAGTAGCTTAATACTGACTGAAATTATGACACTTAGATTAGGATATTCTAAATGGTTCCACACTTTATACATGTGTTAAGATATTCATTCGAGAAAGAGCTATAGAGACAGTAGCTTAATACTGACTGAAATTATGACACTTAGATTAGGATATTCTAAATGGTGCCACACTTTATACATGTGTTAAGATATTCATTCGAGAAAGAGCTATAGAGACAGTAGCTTAATACTGACTGAAATTATGACACTTAGATTAGGATATTCTAAATGGTGCCACACTTTATACATGTGTTAAGATATTCATTCGAGAAAGAGCTATAGAGACAGTAGCTTAATACTGACTGAAATTATGACACTTAGATTAGGATATTCTAAATGGTTCCACACTTTATACATGTGTTAAGATATTCATTCGAGAAAGAGCTATAGAGACAGTAGCTTAATACTGACTGAAATTATGACACTTAGATTAGGATATTCTAAATGGTTCCACACTTTATACATGTGTTAAGATATTCATTCGAGAAAGAGCTATAGAGACAGTAGCTTAATACTGACTGAAATTATGACACTTAGATTAGGATATTCTAAATGGTGCCACACTTTATACATGTGTTAAGATATTCATTCGAGAAAGAGCTATAGAGACAGTAGCTTAATACTGACTGAAATTATGACACTTAGATTAGGATATTCTAAATGGTTCCACACTTTATACATGTGTTAAGATATTCATTCGAGAAAGAGCTATAGAGACAGTAGCTTAATACTGACTGAAATTATGACACTTAGATTAGGATATTCTAAATGGTTCCACACTTTATACATGTGTTAAGATATTCATTCGAGAAAGAGCTATAGAGACAGTAGCTTAATACTGACTGAAATTATGACACTTAGATTAGGATATTCTAAATGGTTCCACACTTTATACATGTGTTAAGATATTCATTCGAGAAAGAGCTATAGAGACAGTAGCTTAATACTGACTGAAATTATGACACTTAGATTAGGATATTCTAAATGGTGCCACACTTTATACATGTGTTAAGATATTCATTCGAGAAAGAGCTATAGAGACAGTAGCTTAATACTGACTGAAATTATGACACTTAGATTAGGATATTCTAAATGGTGCCACACTTTATACATGTGTTAAGATATTCATTCGAGAAAGAGCTATAGAGACAGTAGCTTAATACTGACTGAAATTATGACACTTAGATTGGTTGTTGTGTATAACAAAAATGTTCTGAGCTGAGCAGATTAGTTTTTGAGGTGTGCATTGACTTTTTGAGCTGCTCTTATTAGTTATTGAAAAGAGAAGATACTCTGTTAAGTAGCCTTGATTTTTGGATCTAATACCATACATTTTTCTGGTTGTCAAGTAGGACCGCAGTGAATTGGTACATACAATTTTATGCGAAGAAGTGGTTCTTGAACCTTATTTTTCTGACAGGATGCCAAGGGGAACATAGTGTTTTTATACATAACAAGCTGTACCCGGCATGCGTTGCAATGCCAACCAAAGAAAGTGTTGGCGTTGAAATTCTGTTTCTTGAAGTGCATTTGGATACACAACATGTTTTTCAATTTCCGTTAACTGCCTCTAAGCTATCGTAAAATGGATTTTCTAATTTAGAATCATTCGTGGGAGCGTGCACAACAACTTTCAAAAGTTTCATCGCAATCGGATGAATGGCATATGAACGTAGACGGGATTTTGTTTGAACGATTCGTGCGCTGTCACTCATTTGTTGATTCTACTCGTACGCTACCTATTGAGAAATGGATTTACTAAGTCGAAACCCTACCCTGCGTGTACACAATAACTCATCAAGTTTCATCACAATCGAAGAAGGTTATATGAACGCAATAGGGGATTTTGTTGAAACGCTTCGCGCGTCGTCACCCATTTGTTGCATCTACTCTTGCGCTACTTATTGTGAAATGGATTTACTAAGTCGAAACCCTTCCCTGGCGGGTACACAATAACTGATCAATGTTTCATCGCAATCGGATGAATAGTATATGAACGCATACCGGATTTTGTTTAAACGATTCGCGCCCCGTCACTCATTTGTTGAATCTACTCGTACGCTACCTACTGTACAATGTATTTACTAAGTTAGAAACCGTCACGTAAGTGTCCACAACATCTCACCCAAGTTTCATCGCTATCGGACTAATGGGATATGAAGACATAGGGGACTGTATTGAAATGCTCCGCTTGTCGTCGTTCATTTGTCGAATCTACTCGTGTGCTACCTACTGTGAAGTGTATTTATTAAGCCAGAAACCTTCCTTGGAGTGTCCACCTTATTTCACCCAAATTTCACCGCTAACGGCGGAATGGTATATGACCTATTATGGGACTTTGTTGAAACGCTTCGCGCGTTGTCCCTCATTTGTTGAATGTACTTGTGCGCTGCATATTGTATAGTGGATTTACTAAGCCAGAAACCTTCCATGACGTGTACAACACATCTCACCCAAGTTTCATAGCTATCGGACGAATGGTATGTGAACGTATACGGGACGTTGTCGAAACTCTTCGCGAATAGTCACTCATTTGTTGAATCTAAACATGAGCTTCGTATTGTAAAATGGATTTACTTAGCCAGAAACCAATCCTGGGGTGTACACAACAATTCACCAAACATTTATAACTATCAGACGTATGGTATATGACCTTATACGGGACTTTGTTGAAACGCTTCGCGTGTCATCGCTCATTTGTTGAATCTACTGGTGCGCTACCTATTGTAAAATGGATGTACTAAGCCAGAAACCTTCCCTAGAGTGTACACAACATCTCACCCAAGTTTCATCGCTATCGGATGAATGGTATATGACCTTACATGGGACTTTGTTGAAACGCTTCGCGTGTCATCGCTCATTTGTTGAATCTACTGGTGCGCTACCTATTGTAAAATGGATGTACTAAGCCAGAAACCTTCCCTAGAGTGTACACAACATCTCACCCAAGTTTCATCGCTATCGGATGAATGGTATATGAACTTACATGAGACTTTGTTGAAACGCTTCGCGCGTCGTCGCTCATTTGTTGATTCTACTCGTGCTCTACCTATTAGCCTACTTTTCACATTTTGCAAAAATGAGGAAAAAGTAGACTTATGAGATCGGGCAAATGTGTGTCTGTCTGTCTGTCTGTCTGGCTGTGTGTGTGTCCCCCCACCCTTTCAACTCCTAAACGGCTGCAGCAATCGAAACAAAATTTGGTAGGAGTAAAGATCTATACCTGAATATCTCACGGCCATATTTGAAAATGATGTCAGTGCTACCAACTGCTAAAAAATCGCAATTGAAATTTGAGCTCCATGTTGGATATCTTGGAAAGTATGAATGGGAGCTATTTCAAAATTGGCACACGTACAGATCATAATACTTCAGTTTAATTTCCAGGAGGCCAAACATGGCAGTGTTGCCAAAATGATTATAAGCTTCCTGATAGGTCCAATTTTTAAATGCATATAACTTCTACACTATCAAGCGGAATTCAACCAAATTTCGTATGTTGTATGTATACATAACCAAATATGACTGAGCGTATTCTTAAGACCTACCAGGGCTGCCAACTGTTAATAAATGCTCCTAATTTATTTTATCAAAATACCAATATATCAGAAAGTATGCAAGCCGACAGCTTTAAACTATGCACACGTATAGTACCTGACATTCTATATTAATTTGGAGTAACTTATAAACGTCAGTGCTACCAACATGATTCTAAGCCTGCTGACAGGTCCAACTTTAAATACATGTAACTTCCATACTATCATTTGGATTTCAACCAAATTTCGTATGTGCTATGTGTACCATAACAGATATGACTATGCGTATTCTAAGGAGCAACCAGGGCTGCCAACTGTTAATATGTGCTGTCCCTATTTTTGTTACCCTAATATCAATATATCAGAAAGTATGCAAGCCAATAGCTCTAAACTTTGCACACGTATAGTACCTGGCATTCTAGACGAATTTGGAGTAACTAATATATGTTAGTGCTGCCAACATGATTCTAAGCCTGCTGATAGGTCCAATTTTAAAATGCATGTAACTTCTATACTAACTAATGGATTTCATTAAAAATTGACACAACAATAGATCATATTATTTCAGATTATTTCTGACCAATAAATGCATGACATTGTTGCCAACATGATTTTACGCGCGCTGTTAGATCCAATGTTTAACTGCATGTAACGTCCATGCTATCCAGTGGACTTCAACCAAATTTTGTATTTAGTACCGTAAGAGACGGAACTAAGAATATATTCAGTCATCAGGGCTGCCAACTGTAGTGCTCTATTAGGATACATTATGCCAGGTATACAGTATTTCGAACTAATTGGAAATTTCGATATTAGCAACTTAATTTCGTCATTATTCTAGATAGGTTCATATTCTGTAGAATAATCATTGGCATGAAAAGTAGGCTGTATAGTTCTTCACGGAACGTCTTGTTTTTAAAGGAATTTACTAAGCCAGAAACCTTCCCTGGAGTGCACACAAAGTCACAGCCTAGTTTCATCGGTATGGGACGAATGGTATATGAACGCATACGTGACTTTTTTGAAATGCTTCGCGCGTCGTAGCTCATTTGTTGAATCTACTCGTACGCTGCCTATTGTAAAGTGGATTTACTAAGCCAGAAATTTTCCCAGAAGAGTACACAACATTTTACGCAAGTTTCATAGCTATCGGACGAATGGTATATGAATGCATACTGGACTTTGTTGAAACGCTTTGCGTGTCGTCGCTCATTTGTTGAATCTACTCGTACGCTATCTACTTTGAAATGTATTCACTAATTTTGAAACCTTCACATAAGTGTACACAACATATCACCCAAGTTTCATCGCTATCGGACGAATGGTATATGAACACATACGGGACTTTGTTGAAACGCTTCGCGCATCGTCGCTCATTTGTTAAATCTACGCGTGCGCTACCTATTGTAAAATGGATTTACTAAGTCAAAAACCTTCCTTGGAGTGTACTCAACATCTCACCCAAGTTTCATCAAAATCGGATGAATGGTATATGAACGCATAGGAGACATACACACCCACAGACAGACAGACAAACTATCACGTAAAATTGATTTATATATATATATATATTATGTTTGGATGGTTGGTTGGTTCTTAAGTTTAGGGGCTGCGACAACGCGGTCATGTAGCCCCGTGAACTTTGGGTGTGTGTAGAATCTGTCTGATAACCGGTGTTAATTGTGATGACTGTAATAGTGTGTGTTATCTGTCTTTTTTTTAAAATTTTAAGTACTGCAACTTAGAATTTTTCAAATAGTTCCTACTTTCGCCGCCAAGCGCCACCGTCAACGACTACTAGGCCAAGTTCGAAACTCAGCTACTAGACGCCACCGCAGTCAGCTCTTGGCAACGAACATAGAAACCTAAGAGCGTTGTTTACTTTAACCTACCCAATTTAGCTTTACACAGGTGCAATTAGTGGAAGGTTCTTAAACATGCCATAAATCTATGACATGGGACCGCCGGCTTTACTTCCCCTCCGAAGGAAGGCATACTGAGGGATTTTTAACGCTCTTAAAAAATCCGACGGCTTCGGCCGGGTTTGAACCCACTATCTTGGGCATAGAAGCTCAGCATGCTACCAACTACGCCACCGAAGCCGCTTATAGATTATGTTTATTCGAAGCTGGGTCAGCAAGGTATATCTGTTATTTTGTACAAAAGATATTCATTCGAGAAAGTGCTATGGAGACAGTAGGTTTTCATTTCTTTTCTAGTAGTGTGTAACAAAAATGTTATGTTTTTTCACTTCTTTTATCTGGAATAGGGTGAGATTTGTTTTGTTTTCTTACTGAAGTAGTGGTTTTATTCAGAGAAGATACTCTGTTAAGTAGCCTTGATTTTTGGACCTTATACCACACATTTTTCTGGTAGTCAAGTAGTACCGCAGTGAATTGGTACATACAATGTTATGCGAAGAAGTGGTTCTTGAACCTTATTTTTCTGACAGGAGGCCAATGGGGACATAGTGTTTTTATACTTACGTTTATTTGAAGAATATCCTGTTTTGTGAAGGTCATTCATTTTTGTGAGATGAAATGAAGTTGGACAACAGTGATAGCATTAGTTTTTTTGTGGAATCCTCAGTAAAGTGACATTGACCTTTTGAAATTTAACCATTTTTCTGACAGGTCAAGGGGGATAACGGTTATATTGTACAAGGGATACTTATTTGAAGAAGATCCTTTTGGCCCCAATTACTTTGTTCAGTGCATAAATATACAAAAATTCAAAAGTATATTTTTATATCTGGATTTTGCTGGTGCTGTTTAGAGAGGAGGCATAATTTTCGTAACTTTGTTTTACTGAATGTCAAGAATGGCAGATTTATTACTTGGCCTTTTTTCTCATGCAAGTCCAGAAGTGAATAGCTGGTATTTTTGTAGTATTTAGCCTACTTTTCACATTTTGCAAAAATGAGGAAAAAGTAGACTTATGAGATCGATCCGGGAAAATGTGTGTCTGTCTGTCTGTCTGTCTGGCTGGCTGGCTGTGTGTGTCCCCCCACCCCCTATCAACTCCTAAACGGCTGCAGCAATCAAAATCAAATTTAGTATGAGTAAAGATGTGAACCGGAATATCTCACGTCCATTTTTGAAAATGATGTCAGTGCTACCAACTGTTGAAAAAACGCACTAGAAATTTGAGCTCCATGTTGGATATCTTGCAAGGTATGCATGGGAGCTATTCCAAAATTTGCACACATGTAGATAATACTATTTTAGTTTAATTTCCAGGAGGCCAACTATGACAGTGTTGTCAAAATAATGTTAAGCCTTCTGATAGGTCCAATGTTTAAATGCATATAACTTCTACACTATCAATTGCATTTCAACCAAATTTTGTATGTAATATCTGTACATAAACAGATATGACTGAGCGTATTCGTAAGAGCCATCAGGGCTGCCAACTGTTAATAATTGCTCTCTCTATTTTTTTTATCCAAATACCAATACATCAGAAAGTATGCAAGCCAACAGATTTAAACTATGCACACGTATATTCTGACATTTTAGATTAATTTGGAGTAACTTATATACGTCAGTTCTACCAACATGATTATAAGCCTGCTGATAGTACCAATTTTTAAATACATGTAACTTCTATACTATCAGTTGGATTTCAACCAAATTTCGTATGTGCTGTGTGTACCATAACAGATATGACTATAAGTATTGTTAAGAGCAATCAGGGCTGCCAACTGTTAATAAATGCTGTCTATATTTTTATACCCTAATATCATTATATCAGAAAGTATGCAAGCCAACAGCTCTATACTTTGCACACGTATAGCACCTGACATTCTAGATTAATTTGGAGTAATTAATACGAGGCAGTGCTGCCAACATGATTATATGCCTGCTGATATGTCCAATTTTAAAATGCTCGTAACTTCTATACTAACTAATGGATTTCATCCAAAATTGGCACAAGATATCATAATATTTCAGATTATTTCTGACCAGCACACGCATGAAATTGTTGGCAACATGCTTTTACGCGTGCTGATAGATCCAGTGTCTAACTGCATGTAACGTCCATTGGGCATCCACCAAATTTTGTATTCTGTACCTTAAGAGATGGAACTAAGAATATATTCAGTCACCAGAGCTGCCAACTGTAGTGCTCTATTAGGCTACATTATACCAGGTATATTTTGAACTAATTAGATATTTCGATATTAGCAACTTAATTTCGTCATTATTCTAGATAGGTTCATATTCTGTAGATTAATCATTGGCATGAAAAGTAGGCTGTATAGTTCTTCACGGAACTTCTTGTTTTGTATTGTATTTGTTTGGTATTTTCTGATAAACAAGGTCTAGAAATGAATATTTCTGTTGCTACCATATATAATGAATTTTGGGGGCAGAGTGTTCAAGAAGGCAGTAAGGGGTGGAGGGCTGGTTATCTAAAAGAAAGGAAAATAACATACATAATTAGAGATGCACATAATTTGGTATATGATCCTTGAAAGAGAGATTCTGTAGTTTTCTCAAATGTTAGCCTATAACTTGCGCCGATAAAGGTCTAGGTAATAATAATAATAATAATAATAATGCGCGTCAGAGTAGCAGTGGAAGAATAAAATCAACAAGGTCGCAAATGGATGGGGGAAAAGACGTCTTGCTCGACCCGGTGCTGGGCCCAAGGTTTTCGGAGCGAGCAAAAGATGATTTCCAAAAAACCAAATGCAAACAAATAATTGCTTAATGCAATAATCAAAAGTGCAAAAACGAGATTCCCATAAAATTAATTAAATAAATCCCAGTTAACCACCGTCACATATATTCTATAAACAAAAGGGACACGTATTAGTGGGACGTTGGACATCAGTCCCGTTACCTCACACATACTGTCCACAAACAAAGGTCCAATTGCTACCAATCAAATGAAACATTTGTGGTACAAAGAGACACCGACGCAAAAGACGAGCACTAAGGCCCGACAGGAAATATATTTAAGCCAAGACGCAGAAATGCAATACTTTCGAATCTTACAGGTATTAACCAAAATAATAAAACTGTGAGGTGGGCACATAACAAAAGCAACAAAAAGAACTCCGCCGTATGACATTACGCAAGGTCCCGAAGATCTGGTTCAAGGATTAAAATACCAACAGTAACATCTTGAAAAGGAAAGAGAATTAAGCAAAAGAAGGAACGTTTAACAAAAACAATTACATTGCGTTAGATAGACAGCCATGCCCATTTTCATTCATCATCCATTCAATCTCTCATACCGACGCGCAGGTCGCCCACGGGCGTCGACTTGAAAGACCTGCACTCGACCTCTCAGGAGGCCACACGATAAGAAAAATACTTTCATAGGTTAGTGGTCAGTATGCTAACCACCTACTAATAGGACAATTTATATTGTCAAAGATGAAGATGGTTGAATCTTTCACTCATATTTCAACTAACTCTTGTGGTAGTGTTAATCGTTCCGTAAACCAAATATTATTAGTTTATCTCCTTGACCTAGATAAATTTTTTAATAAAAAAAAAGGTAAAAAAAATGGTAATAAAAATAATGCATTTTTAATTTTAATTTTTATTATCCTAGTTCTCTTTACTTTTTAAGTTTAATTGTTGACTATTTTAATTGATTAATAATTAAACGAAAGTTTAGTGCTTTTTAGTCGGTCAACACGAATGTACCCAAAAGATTTGGGTTATGCCCCAATCCTGAAAAAATTACATGAGGTTAATAAATTCACTAGGATGACCAGTTTCGATCGTCAAGCGATCATCATCATGATGTAATCTTTTTCAGGATTAGGGTAAAACCCAACTCTTTTAGGTACATTCGTGTTGATCGACTGAAAAGCACTAAACTTTTGTTTACTAAGGCAAAACTGAAAAATGGCTTCAAACCCCATAATATTTAATAATGCTTAATGTGCCTCAAAATTTTGAAATTAAATAAGCTTATAAAAAAGAAATTTCTATTAATTTACCATCTTAATTGTAAAATTATAAAAGTAATTATAAGTATTAAAATGTAAAAAATAATAATAATAATTAGGCTAAAATAATTAAATGTAAATGAATACAAATAAAATATATTTACTACCCGTACTATTCAGCCCTATAAAAGGTTAATCTTAATGTGAAGCATGAATATTGTGTTTGTTAAGTAAGATAGGTTGAGCGTCGTATCGTCAGCCCAGAGAGTAACAAGAGAATTCAGAGCAGTGGCGGCCTGTAATGAGGCGCAGTTTTGTTTAACGGAAACCATTTTCAGGACGACCTAGGTGGAATTCAAACCCACGCTCTCCCGATGCCAACGTGGCACGAGTTAAAGAGTTAGCGCCCTCGGCCATCGTGGCTATTTAAAAAGAAAGCTTACGGTACTGTTATTATTGGTCTGTTTCATGAACTGACTAACTCCACCCTGCACGCGTTGCACTGTCAATCTAAGAAAGAAAGAAAGAATTAAAGTGATTGTGTTGAAATGTTGTTTATTGAAGTGCTTGCAACTGACCAAAGTTCATTTGTTGAAATGACTGGCGTTCACCATGTGTTGTAAAATATTATCTGATTCAGAAACCTTTGCGGGAGTGTGCACAGCAACTCACCGAAATTCACTTGTTCAAACGATTAGCGCACGATAACTAATTTGTTTGAACGACTCGTGCACCACCTATTGTGAAATGGATTTACTAAATTAAAAACTTAAACGGGCGTGCACACGACTGCCTGCTAACCAAAGTTCAATTGTAAAACGATTTGGGCGCCAACACTCATTTGTTGAATCGACTCGTGTGCCACCTATTGTAAAATGGATTTACTAATTCAGAAACATTCGCGGGATTGGGCACAACAACTCACCAAAGTTTCGTCACAGCCAGATGAATGGTCTGTGAACGCACATGAGATAAACAGACAAACAAACAACTCTCACATAACATTCATTTTTATATTTAGTGACATTTTTATTTTATTTTTCATTAATATGCTCTTAGTTAGTTAGTTATTTAGTTATTGTTGTTTTAAGGGGCGGAACTACGAGGTCATCTGCCCCTATTAATATACTCTATACCGACAGCAGTGGCTACGCTGGCTAAAACGCAGCGTTAGGTCATGGGGCCAAGCGCTCTGCTGACTCGGTAGACGCGTGGGTTCGAGCCCCACCGTCGGCCGTCCTTGAAATGGTTTTCCGTGGTTTCCCATATTCAACACCAGGCAAATGCTGGGACGGTACCCTCTGACAGGCCACGGCCGCTTCCTTCCACATCCTTGCCCAAATTCATTCATCTTCATCCATTCCATCTCTCATCCCGACGCGTCGATCGCCCACGGGCGTCGACTAGAAAGACCTGCACTCGGCCTCTCAGGAGGCCATACGACAAAAAATATATATACTCTATGCATGCTCCACTAGTCATAGTACTACATGCTCTTAACTAGTTTCATACAAAGTTATATACAGAATTTGGCCAATTATAGACCGCTTAGAATCTAAGACAATGGTACATTATTAGCCTACTTTCGATTTTTGCAAAAAATGAAAGTAGACTTATGAGATCAACACAGGGCGAAAAAAGTGTGTCTGTCTGTGTGTGTGTATGTGTGTGTGTGAGTCTGTGTGTGTGTGTGTCTGTGTGTGTGTCTGTGTGTGTGTGAGTGTGTGTACTCTGAATGTCTGTCCCCCCCTATCAATTCGAACACGGTGAATGCGAATTGAACGAAATTTGGTACAAAGGTAGCACTAGCAAAGGACACCTCAGTGTCATATTTTATATCGCCGCCATCTTGACGGAAACGTAATGGCAGCCACACAAATGTTCAAAGCTTAAATCAAATTACGACTAACCTAATCATCCGATCTCTACCAAATTTTGCAACAACATACCTTTATGGGGGGAGCATCCTTTGACCAAACCAATAGGCCATAAGCGTAATAGTTTGCGGATGGCGGCCATCTTTGTGTGAAAATCGATTCCCCCTATTAATTCGAACACGGTGCAACCGAATGGAACGAAATTTGGTACAGAGGTAGTACTAACAAAACGCACCTCAGTGTCATGTTTTATATCGCCGCCATCTTGACGGAAACGTAATGGCGGCCACACAAATGTTCAAAGCTTAAATCAAATTACGACTAACCTAATCATCCGATCTCTACCAAATTTTGCAACAACATACCTTTATAGGGGGAGCATCCTTTGACCAAACTAATAGGTCATCAGCGTAATAGTTTGCGGATGGCGGCCATCTTTGTGTGAAAATCGATTCCCCCTATTAATTCGAACACGGTGCAACCGAATGGAACGAAATTTGGTACAGAGGTAGTACTAACAAAAGGCACCTCAGTGTCATGTTTTATATTGCCGCCATCTTGACGGAAACGTAATGGCGGCCACATAAATGTTCAAAGCTTAAATCAAATTACGATTAACCTAATCATCCGATCTCTACCAAATTTTGCAACAACATACCTTTATAGAGGAAACATCCTTTGACCAAATGACTGGGTCATTAGCCTAATAGTTTGCGGATGGCGGCCATCTTTGTGTGAAAATCAATTCCCCCTATTAATTCAAACACGGTGAAACCGAATGGAACGAAATTTGGTACAGAGGTAGCACTAGCAAAGGGCACCTCAGTGTCATGTTTCATATCACCGCCATATTGACAGAAACGTAATGGCGGCCACACAAATGTTCAAAGTTTAAGTTAAATTACGACTAACATAACCATCCGATCTCTACCAAACTTTGCAACAACATTCCTTTATGGAGGGAGCATGCTTTGACCAATCTAATAGGTTATTAGCCTAATAGTTTGCGGCTGGCGGTCATCTTTATGTCAAAATTGATTCCCCCTATTACTTCGAACACGGTGGAACCAAATGGAACGAAATTTGGTACAGAGGTAGCACTAGCAAAGGGCACCTCAGTGTCATATTTTAAATCGCCGCCATCTTGACTGAAACGTAATGGCGGCCACACGAATGTTCAAAGCTTAAATCAAATTACGATTAACCTAATCATCCGATCTCTACCAAATTTTGCAACTACATACCTTTAAGTAGGGAGCATCCTTTGACCAATCTAATAGGTCATTCGCCTAATAGTTTGCGGATGGCGGCCATCATTATGTCAAAATCGATTCCCCCTGTTAATTCAAACACGGTGAAACAGAATGGAACGAAATTTGGTACAGAGATAGCACTAGCAAAGGGCATCTCAGTGTCATGATTTATATCGCCGCCATATTGACAGAAACGTAATGGCGGCCACACAAATGTTTAAAGCTTGAATCAAATTACGACTAACATAACCATCCGATCTCTACCAAACTTTGCAACAATATACCTTTATGGAGGGAGCATCCTTTGACCAATCTAATAGGCCATTAGCCTAATAGTTTGCGGATGGCGGCCATCTTTATGTCGAAATTGATTCCCCCTATTAATTGGAACACGGTGGAACCGAATGAACGAAAGTTAGTACAGAGGTAGCACTAGCAAAGGGCACCTCATATTCATGTTTAATATCCCTATAGCACGTTGTATTTCAAAAAGCTACTACAACCAACCAACCAACATTCGATCATACTCCTTGAAAAGGACAAAGAGTTATAACAATACCCATGCATTTAGGAGAAAGTAGGCTATATGTTCTTTACTGAACATCTTGTTTTTCCTTTAATTTTCTTCCCAGAACTTTTTCATCGGCGGCTAATCGTTTGCCATTGTTCCACTGACATCACCCTCGTAGGCCGTTGTTGGACTTTGTAACGTGTAACATCTGCTGAATGGACCCGTCGCCGAAATTCCTCCCAGTCCGAGATGATAGCACCCGTGATCTTCAGTTGTTGCAGTTCCCATCGTGTCTCCTCCAGCCTTCCTGTAGTGTTTTTTTTTAATTTAGAGATTTAATCAAACATTTTCTTCGAGAGCCGATTACTGTAAAGATGTCCATAAAATTTTAGTCTTCTCTTTTTAACTGAAACCGCAATTTCTTTTATATGACGGTAAAGGTCTTCATTTCTCCTTTTCATCCACCAATTTTCTTTATTCTTTTGGGGACCCAATTTTTTTCTAAGTATTTTTCTTTCTTTTTTCTCTAGATCAACTCGGTTTCCTTTTTTATTCAATGATAAGCATTCAGAACCATATAATACCTCTGGCCTACTGACAGTTGCATAGTGCTTAATTTTTGCTTGGAACGGTATCGATCATAAATATAATATACGGTATATTTTGTTTCATATATATTATTTGCTGATGGGAGATGATCTTGATTTTCTTTCATAACTGTAAAGTACGAAGAGTTCACGAATTTTGAAAATGGTTTAAGATAATTATTTTCTGATTAAAAATAATTATGAATCGGCCAGTATCCCTCTAAGGTAACACTGTTTAATAATTTATTTCTCTCGCTATTCACTGCACTACACTGAAATATTATATGGTCCACTGTTTGGGTTCCTTTGTTACAGGAACACTCGGGGCTGCGTACAATTTTAAGTCTGTGTAGATATTTCCATATTGTACTAATGTAATTTTAAAGAATACCAGTAGTGGCACAACATTATTTGTTTTGATACCCTTGTTTAGGCTTCACGGGTGGTTGAGTATTCTTCAGAAAGGCTTTTCAGATTAAGCCGTGTGTAACGCCTCTTGATATTTGACGTATCACCAAGAAGTGTGGCTGACTTAGCTTGAAGTGGCGCTGTCTGAGGTCTATACAGCTACTGGAATATTCTCGAAAACCATTGTTTCAATCTGGTTTTGATGTACAGAGTCTTTCACTTAAAGTGGGGCCGGCCTCACGGCTGGCGTAGCACTGCCGGTAGAAGGTCGAGCCAAAGGTCAGACGAGCACATTGAAACGTGGAGCTGAGACAGTTACGACGCAGGATATGACGAGTAAAGTTGACTTCGTTATTTCGTTTATAGCCTATTTTAAGTTACATGTCTTATAAGTTTATAACGTTATTCTTTAATTGTTCATGTGTTTCATAATTTTAAAACGTGTTATTACTGAGTGTTAAAGCCTATTGCTTCAATTTGTATTTGTGGGGAAAATTGAAAAATAAGGTTTAAGGTTTATGCAACAAACCCTCACACTCTAGATCAGGGCCATCCACACAGCGCTCCGGCCGCACTCTAAGCCAATGCTCCGAGCGCTTTGGTGGAAGGTAGTTTCGGAAGTGGTGGGAGGAGCTTGGCTGGTTGAGCGTGCGGTCTGCCCGCCGCGCCGAAGTGAGCAATCTTTGGCTCAACGAACATTTGTGAGCGTTAATTTCTGTTCTTAAGCTTACCAAAAGTAAACATCGTGCAACGATGAGCGATAGAAACTTGCGCAATTGTTTACAAATAGCTGTGTCCAATTTGGAGAAATTGTTTCCTCCAAAACTAAAAGTTCGTAAAAATGACGGAGCAAAAGTCACTCAAGGTCGGTACTATCAGTTCATATTGGTAAAATGTTGTTGAATTATCCTCTCTAATATGTTCACATTTCAGTTTGGAATAAATCACAATATTCATTGTGGTGTCTGAAGCCATATTTTCAGTGTTGCCTTAGTAAACAAGAGTTTAGTGCTTTTCAGTCGGTCAACACGAATGTACCCAAAAGAGGTGGGTTATGCCCTAATCCTGAAATAAATTACATGAGATTAATAAAACACTAGGATGACCAGTTTCGATCGTCAAGCGATCATCATCAGATCCATTACACTTAGGCTACAAAATCTATGTTTGAAATACAGGTGAAAATATTTAAATATGTACAATTATTTAGTTGCAGTAATGGTACTGCAACTGTCAGTGTATGCTAAATGCAGTATATATGTTAGGTGAAATGCTAAATGGTGATAGCTATCCGGAGATTGTACTTTAGAGAGATTATATGGTTGTAAACTATGGTAAAACTATAAAATTCTAGGCTAACTACTAATCTGATTGTCTTCCGTACTACAGCTACTCGCAGATTTCGTGCTCACTGGAACTCACTGTGCGGTCGACTGCGGTGGTTATCTTAACGACTGGTTTTTCCCTGCCTTCTCCCCCTGTCCCTACGTGCTGTGGGGAGTGATAGCGATGTGTTTATGTGAGGTGTTGCCAACCTAAATAAGATGTATGTTATTGAATGAGGTGGGTCTACAACTATTAAAGACCGTGGATTAGCCCTCGCCACGCGTGGAGCATAACCCATTCGAACTAAGCGTTGACGGTCTTATGAGGACGTCCCGGCACCTTTAATACTGCCGCGAATATGGGCCTTGGTTTATTGAAGAAGAAAAGTACATCGTACACCTGATCCAGATAATATTTACCTATTAAAAAAAACCTTATTTCCCCCCTTTTTATCTAGCTTGGCTGTGTCGCTAAATTGTGTTTTGTTTCCGACAGGGTGTGTTTTTTTAGAAGCGTGAAGAGGGGTGAGCTCTCCATGAACGTGTGTTCATTTAGATTGTTGGGATTGTTTCGTTTGGCTAGGTGTATCTCGATTGCTTCCTTTATGTCAAGAGCTCTGCCTTTCGATTCGTGATGGATTATTTTAAGGTCCAACTCTATGTTGGTAAAGCTGTGCCCTGCGTCACACATATGTTCGCACACGGCTGAATGTGTTCCGTATCTTATCGCATTCCTATGTTCATTATAACGTGTGTCTACTCGCCTTCCACTCTGCCCGATGTAATTAGCTTGACAATCGGTGTCTTGGCACGTTATAGAATATACCCCTGACCTTGAATACGGGTCACGTTTATTTAGATTACTATTTAGGAGGTGCCTAGCGGTTGTGTTTTTCGTCGTGAAAGCTATCTTTATGCCTTGTTTTTTGAATAGGTTAGTGATTTTATATGTATTCGCATTCACATAGTTGAAACGCGCAAATTTTTTCTCATTACTGTCCGGTTTGGGAATCGTTTTATCTTTATTTTTATGTTTGGCTATAATTTGATTTATTTTGCTTGGCGAGAAGTTGTTTTCCTTTGCTATTTGCATAATAGTTCTTATTTCCTTATTATAGTTGTCTTTTGACATGGGTATGTTTAAAGCCCTGTGCACCATTGAATTGAAACCCGCTAGTTTGTGCGTACTGGGGTGATTAGACTGATTGTCGATTGCATGCGAGGTTTGTGTTGCTTTCCGGAATATGGAATATGAAAGGTCGTTGTCTTTACGTTCAATAGTTATATCGAGATAATTTATTTTCCGGTCTATTTCGGATTCCTTGGTGAATTTGATAGAGTGGTGAAGGCTATTAATGGATTGGAGAATTGTTTCTTCGCTTGTTAGTTCAGTATCGTAGATGCAAATTACATCATCTCCGTATCTTTTCCATATTACTATTCCCTTTGTTGAAGTCTTTTCTAAGAACGCATTTTCTAGTGCATTGATGAAGATGTCAGCGATTAACCCTCTTAGTGGCGATCCCATTGCTAGGCCTTCTCTCTGTGTGTATATTTTATTGTCGAATTGAAACACGTTTTGGGTGAGAACGACCCTCAGTAATCTCACAATCTCTTCAATTTCTTTTACCGAATTGTTGGATTTTAAGTTGTTTTCGATAGTGTTGATTGCTTCAATAATCGGAATATTGGTGTACATGTTAGTTACGTCGAAGGATACTAGCCTGAAGCTAGGTTTCATTTGTAGGGTGTTCAATGCTGTTACTAGTTCTGTTGTGTTCTTTACAGAGTTGTTTTTGTCGTTGGAAAGACGGCATTTTAAGATTTTTAGTAACTCTTTGCTGATTTTGTAATTAGGGGCATTCCTACAATTGACTATCGCTCAGGCTTAAACTCATGAATTTAGACAAGTCAATTTGGTTCAACAAAAAATGTATAGAACTAAACCTCACCCCTAAATACGTACCAATTAAAACCGTACCGAACACTCCAGACTCGATCATTTCAACCAAACAAGCCAAAGCGCTTTGGATAAAAAACGAATTGAGATTTGCATACATAAGAAAGCAAAACATTAACCAACAATTATACGACATTCAATTGCAACTAAGTAATTTCTGGCACGCAGCCCAATGGGACAGCTTCACCGAGCACCTACATGACACCATCAAAATCAGAGCAACGAGGAAGCATGAAACGCTAGAAAATAAATTAAGAAAACTAGGAGAAACACAGAACCATCAATCTAACGAACAACACACGAATAACAATGAATTCAATTTCCACAGCGGAGTAAACAACAGAACGAACGTAACCTTTTCTCAAGGTGAAATGAATATGTTAGACAAAGGTTTGAAATACAACTGCACAGACGCACACACGAACCACAATATAAAACAGTTAATCACTGACATTGAGATAGCCAGTCACAAGCTCCCAGCAGAAGACAGGGAATTAAACAAAAATCTCGCCACCAACGAAGCCAAAAAAATCCTCAAACGAGAGGGCGATAGCAATAACATTCAAAACAACAAACAACTCAAAGAAATAAAGTCGTTGACACAAAAAATGAAAGAACATGACGTAATCATCACAAAAGCAGATAAGGGAAACACTACAGTAATTTTGAACAAAACAGAATACATTGAAAAAACAGTCCAATTCCTAAACAACAACGAAATCAAGGAATTAACAAAAGACCCCACCAACACATTCCAAAAACAAATAAAAAGAGCGCTAAAAGAAACAGAATACATACTGACCAAAGCCAAAAAATCAAAACTAATAAACATGAACCCGAAAATACCGTCATTGAGGGGGCAACCAAAAATACACAAAATGGAATGCCCAATGAGACCAATAGTCAATTGTAGGAATGCCCCTAATTTCAAAATCAGCAAAGAGTTACTAAAAATCTTAAAATGCCGTCTTTCCAACGACAAAAACCACTCTGTAAAGAACACAACAGAACTAGTAACAGCATTGAACACCCTACAAATGAAACCTAGCTTCAGGCTAGTATCCTTCGACGTAACTAACATGTACACCAATATTCCGATTATTGAAGCAATCAACACTATCGAAAACAACTTAAAATCCAACAATTCGGTAAAAGAAATTGAAGAGATTGTGAGATTACTGAGGGTCGTTCTCACCCAAAACGTGTTTCAATTCGACAATAAAATATACACACAGAGAGAAGGCCTAGCAATGGGATCGCCACTAAGTGGGTTAATCGCTGACATCTTCATCAATGCACTAGAAAATGCGTTCTTAGAAAAGACTTCAACAAAGGGAATAGTAATATGGAAAAGATACGTAGATGATGTAATTTGCATCTACGATACTGAACTAACAAGCGAAGAAACAATTCTCCAATCCATTAATAGCCTTCACCACTCTATCAAATTCACTAAGGAATCCGAAATAGACCGGAAAATAAATTATCTCGATATAACTATTGAACGTAAAGACAACGACCTTCCATATTCCATATTCCGGAAAGCAACACAAACCTCGCATGCAATCGACAATCAGTCTAATCACCCCAGTACGCACAAACTAGCGGGTTTCAATTCAATGGTGCACAGGGCTTTAAACATACCCATGTCAAAAGACAACTATAATAAGGAAATAAGAACTATTATGCAAATGGCAAAGGAAAACAACTTCTCGCCAAGCAAAATAAATCAAATTATAGCCAAACGTAAAAATAAAGATAAAACGATTCCCAAACCGGACAGTAATGAGAAAAAATTTGCGCGTTTCAACTATGTGAATGCGAATACATATAAAATCACTAACCTATTCAAAAAACAAGGCATAAAGATAGCTTTCACGACGAAAAACACAACCGCTAGGCACCTCCTAAATAGTAATCTAAATAAACGTGACCCGTATTCAAGGTCAGGGGTATATTCTATAACGTGCCAAGACACCGATTGTAAAGCTAATTACATCGGGCAGAGTGGAAGGCGAGTAGACACACGTTATAATGAACATAGGAATGCGATAAGATACGGAACACATTCAGCCGTGTGCGAACATATGTGTGACGCAGGGCACAGCTTTACCAACATAGAGTCGGACCTTAAAATAATCCATCACGAATCGAAAGGCAGAGCTCTTGACATAAAGGAAGCAATCGAGATACACCTAGCCAAACGAAACAATCCCAACAATCTAAATAAACACACGTTCATGGAGAGCTCACCCCTCTTCACGCTACTAAAAAACACACCCTGTCGGAATCAAAACACAATTTAGTGACACAGCCAAGCTAGATAAAAAAGGGGGGAAATTAGGGAGTTTTTAATAGGTAAATGTTATCTGGATCAGGTGTACGATGTACTTTTCTTCTGCAATAAACCATGGCCCATTTTCGCGGCAGTATTAAAGGTGCCGGGACGTCCTCATAAGACCGTCAACGCTTAGTTCGAATGGGTTATGCTCCACGCGTGGCGAGGGCTAATCCACGGTCTTTAATAGTAGTAGACTCACCTCATTCAATAACATACATCTTATCTAGGTTGGCAACACCTCACATAAACACATCGCTATCACTCCCCACAGCACGTAGGGACAGGGGCGAGAAGGCAAGATGGCGTCGGTGAGTGAAGTGCGTGTGTTCCGGTCTCCTGTTTTGTGCTGTTTTATTATGTTATTCTTTCACGTAACTAGTTCTTTTCTTGTGAGTGGTAGTGATGTGAGGCTGTCCATGATTTGTGAAAAGAATTTTGAAGCTTCAGTAAACTGGAAGTGCTCCAATCGGAGTTTTAATTTTTGTTGTTTCTCTGCTGCTGGATTGTCGCCTGCCATGCTGATAAAAGGAGCCAGCCCTTTAACTAGGAGAGGTACGGTCACATCAACATCAACGGTGACCACAGTCTTCATGCTTCTTCTACTGTCAGGTGATGTAGAAATTAATCCTGGCCCGTGTTCGAACAGTTCTATGTCCATATACTTTCAGAACACTCAGAGCGTGGCCAACAAGCTGGACAAAATAGATTTGAGCATCAGTGATTTTAATAACATGTCAATAATAGCCTTAAATGAGTCTTGGCTTTTTGACAGTTTTCTTGACTCAGAACTCGCCTTTTCTAGGACTCATGACATATTTAGGAGAGACAGGGCTGGGCGTGGGGGTGGTGTTGTGATTGCTACGCAGTCTCAGTTGCGTGCTAGGAGAAGAGCGGACTTAGAAAGTGAATGCGAGATTGTTTGGTTAGAAATCCAAGGAAGGTCTAGTGTGTTCGTGGTCTGTGTGTACCTACCCCCGCCTGCCTGCTTAAACCACCTGGAGCAGCTACATACCTCTCTCAGCAGGGTGCACGCCCAGTTGAAGGACAAGGATACCGTTATATTGTGTGGTGATTTTAACGTGCCAGACATCTCATGGGGACAGCAGGACGGGCCTTCTCTCGTGCCTTCAAAACTAACTGAAAGTGCAGTGAACTCTATCTTCTGCGAGATAATTGAGGAATTCTCTCTGCATCAATTGAATCCACATCTCACCCGTGGACAAAACTACCTCGATCTGCTGTTTACTAATAGTCCTAAAATCTCTCAGTCTGTAGAGTTAGAAAAACCGGGGTGGATTCCATCCGACCATAGTGCTCTAATATGGAACATAGATTTTCATGACACTAGTTTATTTCATAAACCACCTCGCAGGGAAATTTTTAACTGGAAGAAGGCAGACATGAACCACCTGAAATTTTTGCTGGATTATTGCCCCTGGTCCCTCCTTGATATCAGGAACGACATTAATGAGAATTGTGAGATATTTTATGATCTCTTGATGTCCGCAGTTCGAGAAGCAGTTCCTCGTGTGAAGGTTAATCCCTACCGTTATCCACCTTGGTTTGATGCAGATGTAATGAGCGCACTACACTCGAAAAATAGGGCTCATCGTCAATGGAAACGCTCTTCTTTGGAATGCCATAGAATTGAATTTGTGGTCAGGAGGACCGAATTCAAAGAAATTCAGCACCGAAAGTATGACGCCTACCTGGAAGACATAGACTCCAGTGTGAAATCTAATCCGAACAGACTTTGGTCCTTCATTAAGCAGAGATCTAGGAACACCAGATTACCGGTCTCGCTCGAGTACGACGGACGTACCAGTACTGATGCAAACTCTGCCTGTGAGCTGTTTTCTGAATATTTCAAAACCTTATTCCTTCCTGTAAATTCTATACCGCCACCTCTACCTGATCTGCCACCCTCCAGTAACGACAGCATTTCTTACTTCCATATTTCCGAAGACTGCATCAAGAATAAATTACATAATCTAACCTCTGGCAAGTCTCCCGGTCCTGATGCCATTCCTATAGAAATAATTAAATCTTTATGCCACCAGCTATCTCGTCCACTTTATATTCTTTTCAACCAAGCCATCAGTGAAGGAGTGTTTCCGTATTACTGGAAATCAGTCCATATCACCCCAGTGTTAAAGAAAGGCTCCAGGCAGAAAGTAGTTAATTACAGACCAGTATCACTAATGTCTATTTTCGCACGAGTCTTTGAATCAATTGTTCGGGACGAAGTGTACGCCCACGTGTCACCATTCATCACTGAATTTCAGCACGGCTTCCTTCCTAGGCGATCCACTGCTACCAACCTAGCAGTCTTCACTCATGATGTATCCACCTTTATGAATAACCGTGGTAGTGCTGATGTTATCTATACTGATTTCTCTAGGGCTTTCGACAGCGTACATCACAACCTACTGCTTCATAAAATTTCAAATTTTGGTATAACTGGTAATCTTTTACGTTTCTTCAAAAGTTACCTCTCAAATAGAACCCAATCTGTTATAATTAATAATAATAAGTCTAAATCTGTAAACGTTACTTCCGGTGTCCCTCAGGGTTCTGTATTGGGCCCTCTGCTCTTTATACTTTTTGTGAATGATATCCCTCGTATAATACATAATTCTAGGTGCCTGATGTACGCTGACGACCTTAAACTGTATATGCCCATCAGTACTATAAATGACTGTGAGTTGTTGCAAGAAGACCTACACCAACTCAGTGAATGGTGTGAAACATGGAAACTTAAACTGAATACTGAAAAGTGTAAAGTTTTGTCAGTTTCATTGAAACGTAACCTCCTACCCAGGTTTAATTACTGTATTAATAATGAAACGCTAGGTAGAGTGTCAACCATTAAGGATTTAGGGGTGACAATCACAAATAATTTCTCGTTCGATGAACATATTTCAAAAATATGTCGTGAAAGTTTCCGGATCCTGGGATTTTTAAAAAGAAATTGTTTAAATTATTTTTCGGACATAACTCTATCGAAATTATTTAAGTCACTCATTCGGCCTAAATTGGAGTACTGTAGTGTGATCTGGAATCCTTTTCACAGTAATAAAATTGACGCCTTCGAACGTGTGCAAAAGAGATTTGTCAAATGGCTCTGTTACAGGGGTGGACGATCGTACCATAGAGCTGAGTATGAGAGTTATTGCAACGTGTACGGTCTTCCTCCACTGAGCAGTCGGCGCACAGTGGGAGACGTGAGATTCCTGTGGAAACTGGTAAATGGTGGAATTGACTCGAATCAGTTGCTAGCTGACTTGGGTTTTCACGTCCCTCAGAGAACCACCAGACGGAAGCACACGTTCGATGGGGGCAGATCGAGAATTAATGTACATAAAAATTCATGTCTGATCCGGTTGCAGTCAGCATACAGCTTGATGGAGAGTAAAAGTGCTACTGATATTCACTTCGACTCTCTATCAACTGTTATGAGAAACATCTCGAGTGGGCTGTAAAATAGTGTGTGCATTTTGTGTTTTTTCTATTTGCGTTTATTGATTGATTGATTGAACATGTGGTTGAATGAATGGTTGATTGATTTTTTGATTGAATGTACGAGCGACTGAAGTAATGTTTTTTTTTACTGTAGATAGTTTTGTTTTTTCTGTAATTATTTCAATGTTTCTTGTACATAGGGATTGTATGAATGAATGCTTGAGATCGGATGTTTGAGTGCGTGTCTGTATGGTTGTGGTTGTTGATTTATAATAGACTAGTGTATTTCTATTTTTTGTTCGTGTTTGCTGTTATTGTTTTGTTTATACTTGTACATTTTATTGTTAATTATTATATTGTCACTAGTGGATTCTATCTGTCTGACAATAAAGAATACATACATACATACATAAACCAGTCGTTAAGATAACCACCGCAGTCGACCGCATAGTGAGTTCCAGTGAGCACGAAAACTGCGAGTAGCTGTAGTACGGAAGACAATCAGATAAGTAGTTATCCTAAAATTTTATAGTTTAACCATAGTTTACAACCATATAATCTCTCTAAAGTACAATCTCCGGATAGCTATCACCATTTAGCATTTCACCTAACATATATACTGCATTTAGCATACACTGACAGTTGCAGTACCAATACTGCAACTAAATAATTGTACATATTATAAATATTTTCACCTGTATTTCAAACATAGATTTTGTAGCCTAAGTGTAATGGATCTGATGATGATCGCTTGACGATCGAAACTGGTCATCCTAGTGTTTTATTAATCTCATGTAATTTATTTCATGATTAGGGCATAACCCACCTCTTTTGGGTACATTCGTGTTGACCGACTGAAAAGCACTAAACTCTTGATCACAATATTCCTTACAGAACACTTGCGTTCGTTTCCTGAATATTCCATACATCGAAGAGGCATTCGATTTGTATACGCGGTATATTCTTTATGGCAAAACAGCCATATTAATATGATGTCAACAAACCCACAAAAGCCGTCGGCCGTACCATTGTACGTACGTATCTAGTCAGCGCGGTCCGAGCATCGTCCGTCTGTCTCAGGTCTCCTCGCTGCCACAGTGTAGTGGTGGTAAGGGAAGGAGCGCTAGTCTGACTGTCCAGCGCACACCGACCGCAATGACTGGATGGCCAAGCTCTAGATGAACTCAAACTAAATATCACGAGAGAAATTGAGAATATCTCGGTAGATGAACTAATGCGCCTGAATGAAAATTTAATTAGTTGATGCCAGAGATATGTTGATGCAGGTGGAGGACATTTTCAACATGTTGTGTGACAATGATTTTAATTTGATTATGCGTTATCTGTGCCTGTTATTTACATGCGATTCGTACGCGCGCTCTCTTGTCCCCAAGCCCAGTGAGTTGCCAAGTGCTCCTCCAACCCTCCACGTGCCACGCCGTGCGACCGGCCTCTCTTTAAGAGAAAGACCCTTTATAAGTGGGATGTTGTTTCTTGACCGGTGCATATTACGTGCGCAGTAGTGTCTCCACGCACAGTGAGTTGCCAAGTGCTCCTCCAACCCTCCACGCGCCACGCCGTGCGGGCGGCCTCTCTTTAAGAGAAAGACCCTGTATAAGTGGGCTGTTGCTTCTTGACCGGTGCATATTACGTGCGCAGTAGTGTCTCCACGCCCAGTGAGTTGCCATGTGCTCCTCCAACCCTCCACGCGCCACGCCGTGCGGCCGGCCTCTCTTTAAGAGAAAGACTCTGTATAAGTGGGCTGTTGCTTCTTGACCGGTGCATATTACGTGCGCAGTAGTGTCTCCACGCCCAGTGAGTTGCCATGTGCTCCTCCAACCCTCCACGCGCCACGCCGTGTGGCCGGCCTCTCTTTAAGTGAAAGACCCTTTATAAGTGGGATGTTGTTTCTTGACCGGTGCATATTACGTGCGCAGTAGTGTCTCCACGCACAGTGAGTTGCCATGTGCTCCTCCAACCCTCCACGCGCCACGCCGTGCGGCCGGCCTCTCTTTAAGTGAAAGACCCTGTATAAGTGGGATGTTGCTTCTTGACCGGTGCATATTACGTGCGCAGTAGTGTCTCCACGCACAGTGAGTTGCCATGTGCTCCTCCAACCCTCCACGCGCCACGCCGTGCGGCCGGCCTCACTTTAAGTGAAAGACCCTGTATAAGTGGGCTGTTGCTTCTTGACCGGTGCATATTACGTGCGCAGTAGTGTCTCCACGCACAGTGAGTTGCCATGTGCTCCTCCAACCCTCCACGCGCCACGCCGTGCGGCCGGCCTCACATTAAGTGAAAGACCCTGTATAAGTGGGCTGTTGCTTCTTGACCGGTGCATATTACGTGCGCAGTAGTGTCTCCACGCCCAGTGAGTTGCCATGTGCTCCTCCAACTCTCCACGCGCCACGCCGTGCGGCCGGCCTCTCTTTAAGAGAAAGACCCTGTATAAGTGGGCTGTTGCTTTTTGACCGGTGCATATTACGTGCGCAGTAGTGTCTCCACGCCCAGTGAGTTGCCATGTGCTCCTCCAACCCTCCACGCGCCACGCCGTGCGGCCGGCCTCTCTTTAAGTGAAAGACCCTGTATAAGTGGGATGTTGCTTCTTGACCGGTGCATATTACGTGCGCAGTAGTGTCTCCACGCACAGTGAGTTGCCATGTGCTCCTCCAACCCTCCACGCGCCACGCCGTGCGGCCGGTCTCACTTTAAGTGAAAGATCCTGTATAAGTGGGCTGTTGCTTTTTGACCGGTGCATATTACGTGCGCAGTAGTGTCTCCACGCACAGTGAGTTGCCATGTGCTCCTCCAACCCTCCACGCGCCACGCCGTGCGGCCGGCCTCACTTTAAGTGAAAGACCCTGTATAAGTGGGCTGTTGCTTCTTGACCGGTGCATATTACGTGCGCAGTGGTGTCTCCACGCACAGTGAGTTGCCAAGGACTGCTCCAACCCTACACGCGCCGCGCGGCCGGCCCCACTCTACGTCAAAGGCCCTGTATAAGTGGCACGTTGCTTCTTGACCGGTGCATATTACGTGCGCAGTGGTGTCTCCACGCACAGTGAGTTGCCAAGGACTGCTCCAACCCTCCACGTGCCGCGCCTCGCCACGCGGCCGGTCCCACTTTAAGTGAAAGACCCTGTATAGTACCCTCACTTTCCTGGTTAACGGACGGCGACTCAAACGTTAAGTATTAGCACGAGCCGACAATAGCCATTATTTATGGCTGACAAATACCTGACGGTTCTTGACCAATAAGATGCTGCCTCCATCTGTCCACAAGGAGTGCAGACAAGGTGTTGACGCCAGTCTAGTACCTGCTCGCCGGCCTTAAGCCGTGAATGCCTCGGCACCCCGCAGCTATGAAATGTTAACATATCCGTTCAGCTACGTTTCAAAGACGAGCCGGTCGTTAACTAGGAAAGTGAGGCTACTATATAAGTGGCTCGTTCCTTCTTGACCGGTGCATATTACGTGCGCAGTGGTGTCTTCGCGCACAGTGAGCTTCCATACCTGAATGATCAATGCAAATTAAGTGCGCAATGTGCAGTGCAGTGCTTGTGCATATTCACTGGTCTCAGTGTTCTACTCGGGCTTTAAGAAGAATTCTCACGCGCTTACGACCGGCCAGGAATGACTGGCCCATCTATACAATGTTTGAATTTTCGGATAAAGAAAGAAGGTAGGAAGCTTGTACTTTTATGTATGTCTACCCCTAATTAATCCCGTTTCCAACGGGGTCGGGGATGATATTCGATGAAATTCTATGTGGCTGATGGTTTTTACGACCGGATGCCCGTCATGACACCAACCTCACGAGAGATGAAATGAATGCTATTGGCCAAGGAAATGGAAGGAAGCGGCCGTGGCCTGTCAGAAGGTAATTTCCCAGCAATTGCCTGGTGTAGGAAATGGGGAAACCACGGAAAACCATTTCAAGGACGGCCAACGGTGGGGGCTCGAACCCACGCGTGTACCTAGTCCACCTAATGCTTCGCTTTAGTAAGCGTAGCCACAGCTGTCGATTTATGCTGGGCTTCTATGAGCAAGGTCACGGTTTCAAACCCGGCCGAAGTTGTCGGAGTTTTCAAGATCATTAAAATTCCCTCAGTATGCCTTCCTACGGAGGGGAAGTAAAGCTAGCGGTCCCATGTCATAGATTTATTGCATGATAAAGAACCTTCCACTAATTACACTTGTGTGAAGCTATATTATAGGTTAGATTTGACTAACGCTCTTAGGTTCCACGGTTCGTCACCAGGAGCCCTGCGGTGGCATCTAGTAACCAAGTTTGGATCTAGTTGTCGTTGACGGTGGCGTTTGGTAGCAAATTTAGGAACTACTTGAAAATTGAATGTCTGCAGTCCTTACTCGAATTAAAAACAGATAACACACACTAATACAGCCATCACAATTAACACTGGTTGTCCGACAGATTCCACACCCACCCAAAGTACACGGGGCAACATGACCGCATTGCCGCAGCCCCTAAACTGAGAAACGAACCAACAAGCTGTCGGTAAGCTTGTACTTTTATTTGACTACTACACTGTGACACCCCTACATACCTCGGAGTAAAGCTCGACCGCTCACTCACGTTCAAAGACCATTTCGAGAATATGAAGCTCAAAGTCTGCAGCCGAAATAATATCGTACGCAAGATCACTAACAGCACATGGGGGGCTCAACCAAGTGAACTGCGTACGTCTGCTCTGGCTCTATGTTTTCTCCACTGCAGAATATGCAGCACCAGTCTGGCAGAACTCCGCACACGCCTGGAATGTTGACACCGCTCTCAGCGAGACAGGCCGCATTATGACAGGTTGTCTACGACCAACTCCAGTTGAAACAAATCTACCATCTTGTAGGCATAGCACCTCCGGATATTAGAAGAAGAACAGCGGCAGAGGCTGAGAAGAAAAAACAGGAAAATGATCCTAGGCATCCCATGTTTGGAAGTGAAGCATCTAGTCCCAGGTTGAAGTCAAGAAAGAGCATTCTTCGTACAACTGAAGCAATTGCAACAACATATTTCGCTCGCCGTATAGAACTATGGCGAAACAGGACACCTGAAAGTAATGGCCAAAACCGAAAGGAAGAGCCGGCTGCTGGTTTTCAACTACCTTACCAGACGTGGAATACTTTCCCAGACTGCGAACTGGAATGACGCGCTGCAAACAAAATTTGATGCGGTGAGGCTACATTACTGAAGATGCATCCTGCGAATGTGGAGATATTCAAGATGTTGAACACCTCTTGGTCTGCCCGAAATTGCCTGAACGCTGGATGACCTGGTTTCAGCAAATGCTCGTGCAATCAAGACTGCCGAATTCTGGGCCTCAAAATCAATTTTATATGTTCACAATCTGTGTGAATATTGTAAATGTGTTTAAATTGTAAATAACTGTATTGTACTGTCCTGGATACGAAAATATATAGACTATATATATGTGACTGCTAATCTCTCTTGGGACATTTAGTTTTACGTGGAATCCCAACCACAGAACTTGATATTTTACTTCGAAAATCTCACATGCATTGACCGGGTATTGCACGAGTCAACGTTCCTTTCCCCTGGTTTTGAGGAAGTGAATGGAGAGTGAAGATCACCTGTCATCTAGGAGACGGCCCGAGCTAATCTGGCGAGACTCCGCTGGCCATAACAAAGAGCGACGTCATCACATGACATGCGCAGCCAAGCCCGACACTTTCACGGCACAATAGCTTCCGTCATTTGCAAATTAGCGGTATGCTTTGCAACAACAAGATCACAAACAACGTTTCATTTGAATGGACTACTACCAGAAGATGGTGCCTTGGACCAATGTGATTCTACCACGTCATGAATAACAACGTTCAACAACAACAACAACAACAACAACAACAACAACTAGGAGCCTCACAAATCACGACAAAACTACGTGGAGGAAGACTTAGGTGGTGAGGACGACGATGATGATGATGATGATTGTTGTATTAAGGGGCCTAACATCTAGGTTGGTTGGTTGGTTGGTTCCTCAGTTTAGGGGCTGCGATAACACGGTCATGTAGCCCCGTGTACTTTGGGTGTGTGTAGAATCTGTCTGATAACCGGTGTTAATTGTGATGGCTGTATTAGTGTGTGTATCTATTTTTTAAATTCAAGTAAGGACTGCAACTTTGAATTTTTCAAATAGTTTCTACTTTTGCCGCCAAATGCCACCGTCTACGACTACTAGGCCTAGTTCAGAACTTAGCTACAATACGCCACCGCAGTCGGCTCTTGGCAACGAACGTAGGAACCTAAGAGCGTTGTTTACATACTTAACCTATACAATTTACCTTCACACAGGTGTAATTAGTTGAAGGTTCTTTAACATGCCATAAAACTATGACATGGGACCGCCGGCTTTACTTCCCCTCCCAAGGAAGGCATACTGAGGGAATTTTAACGCTCTTAAAAAATTCGACGGCTTCGGCCAGGTTTGAACCCGCAATCTTGAGAATAGAAGCTCAGCATGCTACCAACTACGCCACCGAAGCCGTCAACATCTAGGTTATCGGCCCCTAATGGTTTGGGTGATAGTGAAAGATGAGAATGAAAACTATAACTAATACTAACTACAGACTTACATACTAGAAGAGGAAATGGTAAGCGAATAAAGGATAAGGCAAATAAAGGACAGGAAGAAAAGAAATGCCCTCAACCCTCAGAGAATGTGGATTGAGGGACTTGGAAGGAAGGAGAGCCATGAAAGGCAGATAGGAAAGGGGAAGAGGAAAGGGCCCGTCCCAAAGTCAGTGGAAAAAGGGGTAAAAAAGAAACCCAGCTGAGGAATCCCTCAGGATCGTCAACACCCGAACTCACCAGCCTGAGGGTGTAGCACTATCCAGGGTGCAACAGAAGTGGTGGGGCTACATACACCCTGCCTCCTTGAGGGCCTTGAGCAGAAAACAGGAGATAACATGAAAGAACAAGTAGTTCCGTGAAGAACTATACAGCCTATTTTCATATATCCTACTCATGTTAATTACCTCTATCTACATACAAAATTTCCGTTTGAAGGTTGTGATAGATTCGTAGATATTGAGAACCGTCTAAATATTTGAGATGGTCGCCAGGTTCGATTTTGATTTATGTATTAGTACATGAAGATTATTGTGTACGTGTGGCATTCAAACTTCAATCGCATGATTAGAACACAAGAAGTAAAAACGTGATTTTAAAATTTCCCACAGCTTCCATCTTGTGGTTATGAAATCAATTGTAATAAATTAGATGCCAGTGGATTAACAGTTGTATAAGCATTTAACGTGCAAAGTTTCACTGTACTCGGCTGGTTAAATCACAAGAGACGCCCATTTAAATATTTATACTTCGTGTCGCCGCCATGTTGGATGTGTGCTCACCACATTACTGAAAGTCATATAGGTGAACTTATGTTCATACTCATAGCCTCTACGAACAAAACAAAAATTCAGTTTGATTGCTGTAAAAGATTCGTAGATATTGAGATGTAATGCGGCAATGAGCTAACAGAGCCGTGCTGAGTCGGACGGAGACTGTGCTGTACTGGAATGGTCACCCCTTGCTTGAGCTTTTGAAGCTAACATTAGAAATAAACCAAGAAAGACTGCCAAGCCCGGCTGAGGATTTTATTGAGCTTTTAACATAAGAAAATGTTTTAACAACTTTTTAATGTGTATACTTTTAGTGATCTATGTGTGTTTTCATGTACAATTTTTAACTACATCCAGTATATAAAGGGAATGTTTTAAGTGCTGCCCAAATTAAAATAGGCGGATGAAGACGTCAATAAGTGTTAGACGTCGAAACATGTACCATGTGTTGAAAGACAGGTGATTATATCACGAAATTTTAATAAACAGTATTGACGAGGCGGAACCATTTGGAACTTTGTTCTTAATATAATTCAGTCAATACGGAAAAAATGTGCGACTCTCCGAGTCAAAAAGAGAACGCTATATTAGTTCCAACGTTCGCCGCCATGTGCTGGCTGCGATGGCATTATGTAGCCACGTCCAGAGCTAGGTGTCGTGGACGGTAGCATTTGGTTGCAAAAGAAGGGGCTACATGAAAATATCCATCGTCTGCAGTCCTTCTACCTGAATCACTGATAACACACAGTAATTCAGCCATCATAATTAACACCGGTTAACAGACAAATTCTACACACACCCAAAGTAAACGGGGCTACATATCCGCGTTGTTGCAGCCCCTAAACTAAGGAACCAACTAACCAAGTCTGCAGCATATCAGATGACTAGCTTGCCAAGGTGGGTGAGTGGTTAACATGTCCGATTACCAACCCCAAGCTTGCTGGCTCGCCCTTGGCCGTGGTAAGTGATTTTTGAAAGGCGACAAAAATCACGACATGGATGTCATACGTTGTTGGCATGTTAAAGAACCCATTTTAATTCAGTAGGCCGAGTTCAATGGCAAAATTAATCTCGGGATTTTCCGCCAACACCAAGTTCCTCCATTCTCTACTAGAAAGCGCTGTAGTGTCAAGGAGCTTAGATATCTAACCTCCTTGACTTTCATAGCGTTCAAAGGAACGGCGAAATTCGACATGCAAGCTACCCTCTGGGTGTCAATTAACAAAGCTTGCACCCGGCACCCGAGGCCATACGATTTTTTTAAAATCGTTTCGGTCGTCTATGGACCACGTTATTTCAACTGCCTTTTCCCTCGTTCTTTCACATTGGCCCAGTATTCGCGCATTCTTCTTCGGTGAGCTTCCCTTCGTTCTTCGGTCCACTTCTTGCCGGTTTTCAATATAGGTTTTGGCTGTAAACTCTGTATCTCCCCAAGTTTCTTCTTCAAAGAGTCACGTTCCAAGATGTCCTCATGTGATATCCCCAGTTCTTGTAGGTCTTTTTCCACCTCTGTAAACCAGATCCCTTTGGTTTTCTTTCCCACAAAGTAGGCACAGATTCGATTGGACAATCTTCCGGAGTTCATTCGTGTTAAATGGCCATAAAAGGAGAGTCTTCTTTTGCGAATGGTGTCCGTTATTATTATTATTATTATTATTATTATTATTATTATTATTATTATTATTATTATTATTATTATCAGATGACTGAAATATGATAAAAGCTATTACCTCAATTTCCCATTCTGATTCCATAATTGTTCTTAGTTTTCTTACATCACGTATCGTAACTTCAAAGATATATTGCTGTGCTAGTTGGCAATAAGTTAGGTTGGAGTGAAATTTCTCAAGATAGATATGGAAGCTTTTAGGGTGGCACAACTGTTTCTTCTAGTTGTTATTTTGTGACTCTTTGGAAGTGCTATTTATCTCAAACGCGTGCTTTGCGCATGTTGCATTTCTGTATTATGATTGCAGGTTCGGCAATCTTATCTGGTACTGATAACTTTCTTGGGAATAACAAAGATCCTAATTACAGGGCCATTGTTGAAACACTGTTAGAAAATTTCAAGAACTTGGGTTGTAACATGAATGTAAAAGTCCACCTTCTACATTGCCATATCGACCATTTTCCGAAACATTTGGGACATTATAGTGAAGACCAAGGTGAACGTTTTCAGCATTAATGAGATGGAGACGAGGTACCAGGGACCTGGAATTGAACTATGATTGCCGAATACTCTTGGATGTTGAGCAAGGACAGTGACGAACAAGGATCTGCAAGGAAGAAAAATTAATGGAATACTGGTATATTGGCTTTCACGGCCAGTGATTTAAAACTCAGCAATTTTTCTGGGTTTATGCCGTGTCTCGCGGGCGGTTTCGCCTCTTCTTCTTAAGTATTCAATCCATGGATTGGTCTGCGGCAGTTCTCCAGTCGGCTCTATTTATAGCTTTCCTCTTCATCTCTTCATAGTTTCTGCATCCTACATCAGACATGATTTGCTGTACATATTGTAGGCGTGGTCTTCCTCGATATCTTTTGCCTTCAACCACTCCCTCCAATACCGTTTTCAGCAGGCTATCGTGTCTCAAAATATGTCCTATCAGTCTAGTCCTCCTTCTCTTTATGCTTTTCCAAAAGGTATAATTTTCCTCCACCTTTTTAAATACTTCAGCATTCGTTATTTTTTCCGTCCAGCTAATTTTTCGCCTAGGAACACCAAACTGCCTCATCAGCAAGCTCTTGGTGTCCGCGCTCGGACCCCAAAGGAGTAGCAAACTGTGCACTATACTCTCTATTACCAATAATGAACGCTGACAGCTGTCAAAGCCAGCACGTGGTGAAATGCTGCGTTGCCACTGAGGCAGATCATGAATCATAACATTCCAAGAGGCTTGCAGGAAGACACAAATACTGGGGAAGTTAGCCCCCCTGCCTGGCGGTCTAATGACAGTGACGAGTCAAGGCACAGTAGAACACTGAGTCAAACCATGTGCTCACTGCTGTGTCAGCATACATTGCAACACTGCTCGCTGTTGCTATGGAGACCGTTATCCCTCTCGTCTCCACTCTTCCCCTCACCCTTCAAGCGGATGACAGCTTTCACCGTTCATCTTTTGTAAATCCGAGTATACCTCCCTTCTTATGAAATAATAACAATATCGTATGGCCTCGGATGCCGGGTGTAAGCTTTTTATTTGACACCCAGAGGGTAGCTTGGATGTCGAATTTCGTTGTTCCTTGAATCACTATCAAAGTCAAGGAGGTTAGATATCTAAGCTCCTTGAACACTATAGCTCTTTCTAGTAGAGAAATGAGGAACTTTGTGTTGGCGGAAACTCCCGAGATTAATTTTGCCTTTATGAACACGGCCTACTGAATTCAAATGGGTTCTGTGACTTGCCAACATCGTATGGCATGCGTGTCGTATTTTTTCCGCCTTTCGAAAATCACTTACCATGGCCAGGAGCGAACCTGCAATCTTGGGGTTAGTAGTCCGACACGCTATCCACTCACCTACCGTGACAAGCACGTGCGCTTCTTTACTCCGAGAGCTAAAAGCTCAAGCAGCCATTCACCTCCCCATAAAGGCTTCCAAAAAGCCGGGCTTTCACGGCCCGTGATTTAAAATTCAGCAATTGCTGCTCAGTTCACTACTCCTGCGGGGGCCGGGCGCGGACACCAAGAGCCCGCTGATGAACCAGTTTGGTGTTCCTAGGCGTAACCCCACACAAGACAAGGCATACACCTAGAAAAATTGCTGAGTTTTAATGGAATACTGTTTGCTTATTTAAAATCTTTTTACAGGGTATTAATGAAATACATTTGTGCAGTTCGTTTCAGTGTTTTGAAATGCGTCTACAATGAAAATTGATTGAGTCCGAAATGTTCCTTGAACACATTTGTGCTTACAGTAGTTATATTCGTGAAAACGTAACTTCTTAGTTTGAGTAAAAACCTGATGTGATGGAGAAAAGTGGAAGTCATTTCTAGAATCAACATATAATACAATTGATTCAGAAGAACATACTTTAATAAATCATTTCATAGAAAGTTTGAAACAGCAGATTAGTGGTATATTACAAGGAATTTGAAATATTGCAAAGAGAAAAGTGCAACAGAGTAATGGATCCACATCACTCCACACGTCACTTGAATACAAGCAAAGGGAAACACAGACGGAATATGGGAGTGCGTTGTTACATTCGGTGTTCCTGTAATTAATATCATACACGTTGTTCAAAATGCTAGAAGAAGAGAAACGTATATCAGTAACGATGAATAAGGACAGCATACATTTAGAGAGATTACAGCAATATCACGGAGTTTAACAAAACAGGAAGGACACCAGTTGCAGGTTTTCGAAAATAAAGAGTATCGGACAATTTTTTGACCATTTTTTGACCCCGCATCTCATAGCTGGAAAAAAAGATCAAATAAAGATATACACTCACTATCACAGCAAGCACCAATACTCCACATCATTAACTCAAGAAGACTTCAATGGGCTGGTCGTTTACTAAGGATGGGAGATGATAGGATGGTCTTTCAAATTTTTAAAGAAGAATCAAGACTATAATTGGTGTCAGAGTGAACACGAAACTGCTTGAAGTTCCAGTTAGGAAGACAACCGGATAAGTATCAGCCTGTATTATTACAGTATAACCATAGTTGATTTTGGATAACCATATAATCACCCCAAACAGACAAATTCCGGATTTTTATCACCATTTTAGAATTTCACCTAACATTAGATATACTACATTTAGCATTTACACTGCAACTAAATAATTGTACGTATTGTATATATTTTTCACCTGTATTCTCAAACATAGATGTTATAGCCTAAGTGTAATGGATCTGATGTTGATCGCTTGACGATCGAAACTGGTCATCCTAGTGTATTTATTAATCTCATGTAATTTATTTCAGTATTAGGGCATAACCCAGCTCTTTTTGGGTACATTCGTGTTGACCGACGGAAAAGCACCAAACTTTTGTTTTGAGAACAAAGAGGAAAAAGTCCAGTGGGAAGAACACGAAGGTCCTGGAAAAATGAAATCTCCAAACTTTGTAGACATCTGAACGTGGACGACTGGCAAAATCTCGCCTAAAACAGAGTTCAGTGCAGGCATTTTTTGAGATCGGCGCGGATCTTCGTGACTCATAGAAGCCTTCTGAGTGAGTATATGAGTGAGTATAGTGAGTATAGCTGAAAAATTTAGCAGCATGCCATTTCCTATGTGCTGTCTGTCCTTGGACATCTGATCTAGGCACCCGTACATTCGCCACTAGTACCCTATCATGTTTCCAAGTTTGCGTGCAACTGCTTCAAATTCTCTGCCATAATTATGATCCAGCCAAATCAGCTGTTTTTAGAAACATCAGTGATTTCATTAATGAACTTGTTGTGAATATTAAGACCTTACCACGAGGGTTTCCAGTTGATGTAGATTCCTTAGAAGCGTTTATATGTAGTAAGATGGATTTATTATCTGTAGGATTTCACACCACCCACCGTACACTACTGTATATTCACGTATATTTGCCATCTCGCAATAGCTATGCAGAGTGAAGAAGTGCTAGAGGCTACATACGAGCACAACATAGTCAATGTTAAATTTAAGAACATCATCTCGAGAATACAACATTTCAGATGTAATTAGTAGGATTCCTTAATTTTGTTGTTTTATTTTACGAGCTTGGGCATCGTGGTCATTTCAGGACCGTGAACTTGGCTGTTTGTATAAGCTGTGTTATTATGGTGTGTATTACCCTTGGCTCTTAGTTAGGAAACATCCCGTTATTTACCAGGAATAGAAATGGGAATCAACGGTAAACCACGTCTAGGATCGCTGAGGTGGGAATCGTATCCACCTCTTCTCAGATGAGCCTCAGCCCTCAGAACAAAATTAATTCCTAGTCCGAGTCGGGAATCGAACCCGCACCTTAGCGGCGAAAGTTAGGTAATGATAGCCAGGACAACGTCAGACGGCTTGTGAGGTAAGAAACACTGCATTCTCCAATATACTTACGTCCCTAGCACCCAGGACACAGTCAACCCACTGGAGATCCCAGGTTTCTGAGGAAGGTAGAACCCTCTGTTCCCCAATATACCTACTTCCCTAGCACCTGGGACTCAGCCAACACACTCGAGATCCCAAGTTTCTGAGGGAGATAGAACCCTCTGTTCCCCAATATACCTACTTCTCTAGCACCCGGGTCACAGCCAACCCACTCGAGATCCCAGGTTTCTGGAGGAGGTAGAACCCTCTGTTCTCCAATACTTCTCTAGCACCCGGGACACAGCCAATACACTCGAGGTCCCAGGTTTCTGAGGAAGGTAGAACCCTCTGTTTCCCAATATACCTACTTCTCAAGCGCCCGGGACACAGCCAATACACTCGAGATCCCAAGTTTCTGAGGGAGGTAGAACCCTCTGTTCCCCAATATACCTACTTCTCTAGCACCCGGGACACAGTCAACCCACTCTAGATCCTAGGTTTCTGAGGGAGGTAGAACCCTCTGTTCCCCAATATACCTACTTCTCTAGCACCCGGGACATAGCCAACCCACTCGAGATCCTAGGTTTCTGAGGAAGGTAGAACCCTCTGTTCCCCAATATACCTACTTCTCTAGCACCTGGGACACAGCCAACCCACTCGAGATCCCAGGTTTCTGAGGAACGTAGAACCCTCTGTTCCCCAATATACCTACTTCTCTAGCACCCGGGACACAGCCAACAGAGATCCAGGTCTCTGAGGGAGGTAGAACCCTCAGTCACCCAATAACCTACTCCCTTGCACCCAGGACACTTTAACTCAATGTAGATCCTAGGTTTTTGAGTGATGTAAGAACTAAACACGGTATGTAGTACATTCATCTCCTCCCACGAATCAAGCACTCACCGACTATATTATTAATGGCGTAAAAGTAGGTTCATTGTATCGGGAGCAACCGCTTAAAACAATATCGAAGTTGCGTCACGAACGTGAGGCATATGTCACATGGTTTGCTCAAGGCCACTCACAACACATAGTGATTAGTGCTAATTTATATATTGTGAGACGTGGTATTGCACACCAACTTCATTAACATTTGTGTGGGGCCGCCTATTATGTGTGCAGCAGCTTATTTGGTAGTGCGTGTAACAATTCGTTATCGCATTATCCCGCTCATACGCCCACTGTGTTCCAACGTTGGCTAAGACGGAGTGTCAGGAATATTCGCCACGATCATGATCAACCTAAGATCTAGACTTAGACTACGGTTACTGAGGAGCTTCTTCATTTTAATGAAGTCTGTTCTCGCTTGCTCATTACTATACAATTTTTTATTTGTGCGCAGTACAGTACCCTCAAAAATGCCGTCCACATTACTGGGCTAAAGCTGGATATTTTCAATAAATTTCTTACAACAAAAATCAAAAATGACTGTAATATCGATAATTACCATGAAGGGCCCAAAGATGGAAGAGAAATATTGGTTCCAAGATTTGTATTATCACGACTGCAACGATTCAAATGAAAGCTTTAAATATTAGGTCGACCCAAATAATACAATAGTGCTTTAGTATTTATCAGTAGACATCACAATAACACAGGTTACCAGACAATTTCTATACATACATACATACACACACACACACACACCCAAGTACCCTGGGCAACATTGACACGACGTCGCAAAGCCCCTAAACGGAAACAATAACCCGCTCAAAATAATGTCATTCTCTGGAACCGAAGAAGGTCACGATAACCATTCACGATAATATTTGTGTGATTGGTTGGAAATGAGAGTGAAAGCATATTTGTTTCACGATTCGGCCTGGAACACAACACCGGAACTAAACGGTTTTGTCTTCCCACGGCTGTTATATGCATAATGAGACATTGCATAATATAATAACTTCATCACAATTATATAAGAGAACCTTCGGAAATCACTCGTCTGTTTCCGGTCACGATACATTGAGCATTCATCTTCACACTCCCTGGGTAACAAGCCATTGCACAGTGGGTCAAAATCGAAATCTAGGGGGACAAAATTATTTTTACGTTTTAATCATGAATTGAGAGTGAAAGCAACGTATATAATTTGTTTACTTCATAATAAACATCAGTTAAGACCTTTTTTAAGCTACGTCTACACATGCAAGAAATTGTCTATGACTAGGAGTTGGATAGAGCATTCAGTTATCTCTTCAGATTAATTTTCTTCCCCTAATTTACTTTTAACAGAGTCACAAAGTTCCACTTTTGACATAATCGTGAAACCCAATGCTTCAAACAGTTGTAAACGTGTGAGAACTGGTTGCGCGGCAACTTCTAAAACGTAAAATAACTAATTAAGTTGCAAAAAGATGCAAAAAATCTTATAACAGGCGTACTCTACAAGACCTTATCTACATTTTATCATTAAGTAGAAAGTGACGCAAAGTGACGCGATATACTAAAAATCTAAGTGAAAATATAATATAAAATAAATAATAGTTAAATATTATATAATGCAAATATAGTTAAAATTATGTAACAATTACGCCCATTAATAACTGAAACACGTTACAAAGATCATACCTTCAGCTGCATGTTCCATCTTGAAGCATCTCACTAACCACAAAGACAACCAAACCACAGCCAATTACATTCGCCCTCCAATTCAGACTGCTCGAACAGTGGTGACAGATTTACACTAAGGTGCGTTTATTTCCCAGAATAGTGAGCGGCAATTATATGAGAATGCTGTAGAAGTAATACATTTTGATTTGTAGCTTACTTTTCACATTTTGCTAAAATGAGGAAAAAGTAGACTTATGAGATCGGGCAAATGTGTGTCTGTCTGTCTGTCTGTATGTCTATCTCTCTGTCCTTCTGTCTGTCTGTCTGTCTGTCTGTCTGGCTGTGTGTGTGTGTCCCCCTATCAACTCCTAAACGGCTGGAGCAATCGAAACAAAATTTGGTAGGAGTAAAGATCTATACCTGAATATCTCACGGCCATATTTGAAAATGATGTCAGTGCTACCAACTGCTAAAAATCGCAATTGCAATTTGAGCTCCATGTTGGATATCTTGGAAGGTATGAATGGGAGCTATTTCAAAATTGGCACACGTATAGATAATAATATTGCAGTTCAATTTCCAGGAGACCATACATGGCAGTGTTGCCAAAACGATTATAAGCCTGCTGATAAGTCCAATTTTTAAATGCATATAACTTCTACACTATCAATTGGAATTCAACCAAATTTCGTATGTTGCATGTGTACATAACCAGATATGACTGAGCGTATTCTTAAGACCCACCAGGGCTGCCAACTGTTAATAAATGCTCTTAATTTATTTTATCCAAATATCAATATATCAGAAAGTATGTAAGCCAATGGCTCTAAACTTTGCACACGTATAGTACCTGGCATTCTAGATGAATTTGGAGTAACTAATATACGTCAGTGCTGCCAACATGATTCTAAGCCTGCTGATAAGTCCAATTTTAAAATGCATGTAACTTGTATACTAACTAATGGATTTCATTCAAAATTGGCACAACAATAGATCATATTATTTCATGACATTGTTGCCAACATGATTTTACGCACGATGTTAGATCCAATGTTTAACTGCATGTAACGTCCATGTTATTCATTGGACTTCAACCAAATTTTGTATTCTGTACCTTAAGAGATGGAACTAAGAATATATTCAGTCACCAGGGCTGCCAACTGTAGTGCTCTATTAGGCTACACTATGCCAGGTATACAGTATTTCGAACTAATTAGAAATTTCGATATTAGCAACTTAATTTCGTCATTATTCTAGATAGATCCATATAGAATAATCATTGACATGAATCTTAAATTTTAAGAAAAGTAGGCTCTTTAGTTCGTCACGGAACTTCTTGTTTAATTATGAAAATAAATAATTTTGTCCTCCTAGATTTCGATTTTGTCCACTGTGCATTGATAAGTTAAGGTGAAAGCCCAAACAGCAACCCTCACTCACTACGTGTGAGGCAGTCACATGTGGACCGCGCCTACAGTTCTATTGTATTACTACATTTGGTTATAATTGCTGAATATTATTAATGTTATTAATTTATTTTGTAACTTCAAGATGGCCAATGTGTTCTATATTCAGTCTGATAAACTTTTCACTAATGCAAGTGAGAGCTCTTCATGATACTCTTCTCTTGGCAAGATTCGTCTTATTTACCCAATTCCTTTCGGAACCGCCATTTTAAGCCTAATTTCATTTATGAAACAAGTAGTTTCGTGAAGAACTATACAGCCTATTTTCATATATCCTACTTATGTTAATTGCCTCTATCAACATACAAAATTTCAGTTCGATTGCGGTAACAGATTGGTATATATTGAGAACCGTCTAAATATTTCGGATAGTCACCATGTTGGATTTATACATACTGTATGTAGGCCATAGAGTTATGTAATATTACAAGAAGATTATTGCTTAGGTGTATTATTCAAACTTTAATTGCGTGATTAGGAAATAAGAAATAATAACGAGATTTTGAAATTTTGCACAGCCGCCATGTTGGAATTGTTCTCACCAGGTTTTTGAAAGTTCCATAGTTGAACTTATGTTCATAGCCTTTATTAACATACAAAATTTTCGTTTGCTGTCATAGATTAGTAGATATTGAGAACCGTTTAAATATTTCGGATGGTCACAATGTTGGAATTTTATTTAGGTAGGCCATAGAGTAGTTATGTACTTTAATATGATGGTTATTGCGTCGGTTCATTATTGAAACGTTGACTTGGATCGCATGATTAAGACACAGGAAATAAAAACTTAATATTAAAATTTCGCACAACCGCCATCTGGAGATTATGTAAACAATTGAACAAAATTAGATGTCAGTGCATTATAAAGTGTATAATTATTTGCTGAGCCATGTTTCACTGCACTCGGATAGTGAAATAGCGAGAAAAATCTGTTTAATTGTTTCAACTTCACTTAGACGCCATGTTCGTTTCGTACTTAACAAGTTTTCAAAAGTCACATTAGGTCATGGGGCCAAGCTCTCTGCTGACTCGGTAGACGCGTGGGTTCGAGCCCCACCGTCGGCCGTACTTGAAATGGTTTTCCGTGGTTTCCAATTTTCAACACCAGGCAAATGCTGGGACGGTACCTTCTGATAGGCCACGGACGCTTCATTCCACATCCTTGCTCAATTTCATTCAACTTCATCCGTTCCATCTCTCATCTCGACGCGCAGGTCGCCCACGGGCGTCGACAAGAAAGACCTGCACTCGGCCTCTCAGGAGGCCACACGACAACAAAAAAAAACACTGTATAAAATTTCAGGATGATATCTGTATTAGTTTAGGAGATATAAAATGCCGGTGAAATATTTCGCACAGCCACCAGTTGGATTGGTGATACGTTGGACAAAAGGTGATCTCATAAGTCTAATTTTTCAAACATGAAAATAGGCTAAAAATAGGCTCATGAGCTCACCTTTTGTCTGTGTGTGTGTGTATGTATGTGAAGGGTGCAGGGAAAGAAAGGGCTAAGTCACATTTTTAAAATTTTGAGTAAATGGCATTTAAACATTCCAACTCTGTTTACCAACTTTATTTTCTAAAGTGAATATCAGTTACATTTATTTCCTAGTAGCTGTATAATTTTTTTAAAATAATTTTAACTTACATTTGGTGTAAAAGCAACATTCTACTATCGGAAAAATAAAATTTGCACACACATTGTGTGTTATGAAAATCGGCAAGGTCATAGCACCATTTTGGCCGACCCCAACCGTGGCCTTCAAACTTTATTACGTCTCACCAATCCAACATGGTGGCTGTGCGAAATATTTCACCAGCATTCAATATCTCAGAAACTATTACCGATATCACCCTGAAATTTTGTACGGTATTCAACGGCACTACTAAAAGTTCACTTATGCGACTTTCAAAAACCTGGTAACTACAAAACCAACATGGCGGCCAGGCAACGTTCAGACTTTTAAATAGACTTTTCTCGCGATTTTACCATCCAAACGCAATGAAACTTGGTACAGCACAAGTTTATACACATTGTAATGCACTGACATATAATTTAATTCAATTGTTTACATAACCACAAGATGAAAAGTTACAATACGCCTCACCAATCCAACATGGCGGCAGTGCGAAATATTTCACCGGCATTCTATATCTCCAAAACTATTTTTGATATCTCCCTGAAATTTTGTACGGTGATACAGGGCACTACTACAAGTTTATATTTGTATGCTTCAAAAACACGTAGAGTACAAAACGAACATGGCGGCCAAGCGAAGTTGAAACATTTTAATAGATTTTTCTCGCGATTTAACCATCTGAGCGGAGTGAAATATGGTACATTAAATGTTCATACATATTGTAATGCACTGGTATCTAATTTAGTTCAATTGTTTACATAACCTCAAGATGGCGGCTGCGTGAAATTTTAAAATTAAGTTTTGATTTCTTGTGTCGTAATCATGCGATGAAAGTGAAAGGTTGAAAATGAACCCACGCAATAATTTTCCTTTAATGGTACATTACTCTATGGCCTATACATATTACAATCCAACATGGCGACCATCCGAAATAATTAGATAGTTCTCAATATCTACGAAACTTTTTCAATAATCAAACTGAAATTCTTTATGTTCTTTGAGACTATAAACATAAGTTCAACTATAGGACTTCCAATAACCTGGTGAGCACTACTCCAACATGCCAGCGACGCGAAGTATAAATATTTAAATGGACGTTTCTCGCGATTTAACCATCCGAGTGCAGTGTAACTCGGTACGGTAAGTGCTTAGGTTATACAAATGTTAATCTACTGGCATATAATTTATTTCCATTGTTTTCATAACCAGAAGATGGCAGCTGTGCGAAATTTAAAAATCTCGTTTTTACTTCGTGTGTACTAATCTTGCGATTGAAGTTTAAATACTACACCTACACAATAATCTTCATGTAATAGTACATAACTCTAAGACCTACATATATAAAAATCCAACCTGGTGACCATCCGAAATATTAGACGGTTGTCAATATCTACGAATCTATTACAGCAATCAAACTGAAATTTTGTATTTTGATAGAGGCAATTAACATAAGTAGGATATATGAAAATAGGCTTTAGTTCTTCATGGAACTACTTGTTTGAAATTGCTGCAACCTTTTCCAAGAGGACAAGGAGCGTGTAGCACTGATCGTTGTTTGCGATGCTTCCTTGAGATTTTCTGGAATATAATTATCAAGGAAATGAAATACAGAACACCTTTTTCATGGCAAAAGCTTAAAATTATATGAACAAAGTATTTAGGAGAACTAGCAGTTGCGTGTATATATTGTTAACTTAGGTCTCACTCCCTCCGTTGTCTTCGAAGCAGAAGCGGTTGCGTTGCACTCAAGAGTTCATTATGCAAAGCTGGACGGAGTTCGAAACCCACTTCGGATATGTTCTTTTTATTAAATTTACGTATTCTTCTTTCTTGGTATTATTAACATGTGTAATCTTTTATAATTTCATTGCCATAGACATATTTTATATTGCATTTATGCGCATGAATGTTCGTGTGATACTCGGAAACAAACGAATTCCTCCCACATTGCAAGATGCGCGAGGTAGAGTTTAGATGTTTCCCTACACTTCAACGATGCTTTTGGGAATAGTTGTTGTTTGAGTCTTCAGTCTTTAGACTGGTTTGTTGCAGCTCCCCATGCCTCCCTGTCCTGAACTAATCGCTTCATCTCTACATAGCTACCACACCCTACATCCGAGGCATTCTGTTTAACATATTCTAACCTTGGTCTACCCCTACAGTTCTTGTCCTTGACCCTTCCTTCCATAACTAAGCTTGCTATTCCCGGGTGTCTTAGTATGTGTCCTACCTATCTAACTCTTCTCTTCATTAGCAGTCACTAGAAACATCTCTCCTCTCCCACTCGTCTTAATACCTCTTTGTTTGTAACCCTATCTACCCATCTGATCTTCACCATTCTCCTGTAACACCGCGTTTCAAACGCTTCAATTCTCCTCTTTTCTGCTGCACCAATAGTCCAAGTTTCACTTCCATAGAGCGCCACGCTCCAGACAAAGGCCTTCAAAAATGACTTATTAATACCTAAATCTATATTCAATGTCAACAGATTCCTATTCAGTAGAAATGCTTTCCTTGCCTGAGCTAACCTACTATTTTTTGCTTCGTCCATCACTGGTTATTCTGCTTCCTAAGTAACAGAAGTCTCCTACTTCCTTTAGTTTTTCACCTGCCAAATTGGGAGTTGAGTGATCATTTAAAATAAATGCTTGTTAGTGTTAAATTATCCAGAGTTTCTGTTTGATAAAATGTTCGTGAAAAGTTAAATAACCTTTAATGTTGAACAAGGCGATCTAAGAGATCACCGCGATAAAACTGCTCTGTGTAAGAGACGCGACCACTAGCTTGTATTCTAGAGTTGTGATGAGAGTACGATAGGTCAAGCTGTGCAACGACCCATTCATGTATTCACAGAGCGATATGATGCAACCCAAGGGAGATTAGTGCATCGCGCTCTGTGAAAGTTTGAGCGGGAGTGCCATAGGAATAAAACATGAGACCGCTCAATTAGACTCAACATTTCACAAATCATCGTGATCACATGAGTGTGATTCTTATGTAACAATAGCGAGGGATATAGGTTCATTGCTAGCTTGTGTTGGTATACCTGCGCAGGATCTAGCAAGCTGCGTTACAATAGCGAGGGATATAGGTTCATTGTTAGCTTGTGTTGGTATACCTGCGCAGGATCTAGCAAGCGGCATTACAATAGTAAGGGATATAGGTTCATTGCAAGCTTGTGTTGGTATACCTGCGAAGGATCTAGCAAGCGGCATTACAATAGCAAGGGATATAGGTTCATTGCTAGCTAGTGTTGGTATACCTGCGCAGGATCTAGCAAGCGGCATTACAATAGCGAGGGATATAGGTTCATTGCTAGCTTGTGTTGGTATACCTGCGAAGGATCTAGCAAGCGGCATTACAATAGCAAGGGATATTGGTTCATTACTGGCTTGTGTTGGTATATCTGTGCAGGATCTAGCAAGCTGCGTTACAATAGTAAGGGATATAGGTTCTTTGCTAGCTTGTGTTGGTATACCTGTGCAGGATCTAGCAAGTGGCGTTACAATAGCAAGGGATATAGGTTCATTGCTAGCTTGTGTTGGTATACCTGCGCAGGATCTAGCAAGTGGCGTTACAATAGTAAGGGATATAGGTTCATTGCTAGCTTGTGTTGGTATACCTGTGCAGGATCTAGCAAGTGGCGTTACAATAGCAAGGGATATAGGTTCATTACTGGCTTGTGTTGGTATACCTGTGCAGGATCTAGCAAGTGGCGTTACAATAGCAAGGGATATTGGTTCATTACTGGCTTGTGTTGGTATACCTGTGCAGGATCTAGCAAGCTGCGTTACAATAGTAAGTGATATTGGTTCATTGCTAGCTTGTGTTGGTATACCTGTGCAGGATCTAGCAAGCTGCGTTACAATAGTAAGGGATATAGGTTCATTGCTAGCTTGTGTTGGTATACCTGCGCAGGATCTAGCAAGCTGCGTTACAATAGTAAGGGATATAGGTTCTTTGCTAGCTTGTGTTGGTATACCTGTGCAGGATCTAGCAAGTGGCGTTACAATAGCAAGGGATATTGGTTCATTGCTAGCTTGTGTTGGTATACCTGTGCAGGATCTAGCAAGCTGCGTTACAATAGTAAGGGATATAGGTTCATTGCTAGCTTGTGTTGGTATACCTGTGCAGGATCTAGCAAGCTGCGTTACAATAGTAAGGAATATAGGTTCATTGCTAGCTTGTGTTGGTATACCTGCGCAGGATCTATCAAGCGGCGTTACAATAGCAAGGGATATTGGTTCATTGCTAGCTCGTGTTGGTATACCTGTGCAGGATCTAGCAAGTGGCGTTACAATAGCGAGGGATATAGGTTCATTGCTAGTTTGTGTTGGTATACCTGCGCAGGATCTAGCAAGTGGCGTTACAATAGCGAGGGATATAGGTTCATTGCTAGCTTGTGTTGGTATACCTGTGCAGGATCTAGCAAGCTGCGTTACAATAGCGAGGGATATAGGTTCATTGCTAGCTTGTGTTGGTATACCTGTGCAGGATCTAGCAAGCTGCGTTACAATAGTAAGGGATATAGGTTCATTGCTAGCTTGTGTTGGTATACCTGTGCAGGATCTAGCAAGCTGCGTTACAATAGTAAGGGATATAGGTTCATTGCTAGCTTGTGTTGGTATACCTGCGCAGGATCTATCAAGCGGCGTTACAATAGCAAGGGATATTGGTTCATTGCTAGCTTGTGTTGGTATACCTGTGCAGGATCTAGCAAGTGGCGTTACAATAGCGAGGGATATAGGTTCATTGCTAGTTTGTGTTGGTATACCTGCGCAGGATCTAGCAAGTGGCGTTACAATAGCGAGGGATATAGGTTCATTGCTAGCTTGTGTTGGTATACCTGTGCAGGATCTAGCAAGCTGCGTTACAATAGCGAGGGATATAGGTTCATTGCTAGCTTGTGTTGGTATACCTGTGCAGGATCTAGCAAGCTGCGTTACAATAGCGAGGAATATAGGTTCATTGCTAGCTTGTGTTGGTATACCTGTGCAGGATCTAGCAAGCGGCGTTACAATAGTAAGGGATATAGGTTCATTGCTAGCTTGTGTTGGTATACCTGCGCAGGATCTAGCAAGCTGCGTTACAATAGCGAGGGATATAGGTTCATTGCTAGCTTGTGTTGGTATACCTGCGCAGGATCTAGCAAGCTGCGTTACAATAGTAAGGGATATAGGTTCATTGCTAGCTTGTGTTGGTATACCTGCGCAGGATCTAGCAAGCTGCGTTACAATAGCGAGGGATATAGGTTCATTGCTAGCTTGTGTTGGTATACCTGCGCAGGATCTAGCAAGAGGCGTTACAATAGCGAGGGATATAGGTTTATTGCTAGCTTGTGTTGGTATACCTGCGCAGGAACTAGCAAGCGGCGTTACAATAGCAAGGGATATAGGTTCATTGCTAGCTTGTGTTGGTATACCTGTGCTGGATCTAGCAAGTGGCGTTACAATAGCAAGGGATATTGGTTCATTGCTAGCTTGTGTTGGTATACCTGTGCAGGATCTAGCAAGCTGCGTTACAATAGCAAGGGATATAGGTTCATTGCTAGCTTGTGTTGGTATACCTGCGCAGGATCTAGCAAGCGGCGTTACAATAGCGAGGGATATAGGTTCATTGCTAGCTTGTGTTGGTATACCTGCGCAGGATCTATCAAGTGGCGTTACAATAGCAAGGGATATTGGTTCATTGCTACCTTGTGTTGGTATACCTGTGCAGGATCTAGCAAGTGGCGTTACAATAGCAAGGGATATTGGTTCATTGCTAGCTTGTGTTGGTATACCTGTGCAGGATCTAGCAAGTGGCGTTACTATAGCAAGGGATATTGGTTCATTGCTAGCTTGTGTTGGTATACCTGCGCAGGATCTAACAAGTGGCGTTACAATAGCAAGGGATATTGGTTCATTGCTAGCTTGTGTTGGTATACCTGCGCAGGATCTAGCAGGTGGCGTTACAATAGCAAGGGATATTGGTTCATTGCTAGCTTGTGTTGGTATACCTGTGCAGGATCTAGCAAGTGGCGTTACAATAGCAAGGGATATAGGTTCATTGCTAGCTTGTGTTGGTATACCTGTGCAGGATCTAGCAAGTGGCGTTACAATAGTAAGGGATATAGGTTCATTACTGGCTTGTGTTGGTATACCTGTGCAGGATCTAGCAAGCGGCGTTACATTAGCAAGGGATATTGGTTCATTGCTAGCATGTGTTGGTATACCTGTGCAGGATCTAGCAAGCAGCGTTACAATATCGAGGGATATTGGTTCATTGCTAGCTTGTGTTGGTATACCTGTGCAGGATCTAGCAAGTGGCGTTACAATAGCAAGGGATATTGGTTCATTGCTGGCTTGTGTTGGTATACCTGTGCAGGATCTAGCAAGCGGCGTTACAATAGCAATGGATATAGGTTCATTGCTAGCTTGTGTTGGTATACCTGCGCAGGATCTAGCAAGCTGCGTTACAATAGTAAGGGATATAGGGTCATTTCTGGCTTGTGTTGGTATACCTGCGAAGGATCTAGCAAGCTGCGTTACAATAGCAAGGGATATAGGTTCATTGCTAGCTTGTGTTGGTATACCTGCGCAGGATCTAGCAAGCGGCGTTACAATAGTAAGAGATATAGGTTCATTACTGGCTTGTGTTGGTATACCTGTGCAGGATCTAGCAAGTGGCGTTACAATAGCAAGGGATATTGGTTCATTGCTAGCTTGTGTTGGTATACCTGTGCAGGATCTAGCAAGCGGCGTTACAATAGCAAGGGATGTAGGTTCATTGCTAGCTTGTGTTGGTATACCTGCGCAGGATCTAGCAAGCTGCGTTACAATAGTAAGGGATACAGGGTCATTTCTGGCTTGTGTTGGTATACCTGCGAAGGATCTAGGAAGCTGCGTTACAATAGCAAGGGATATAGGTTCATTGCTAGCTTGTGTTGGTATACCTGCGCAGGATCTAGCAAGCGGCGTTACAATTGCAAGGGATAGGTTCATTGCTAGCTTGTGTTGGTATACCTGCGCAGGATCTAGCAAGTGGCGTTACAATAGCAAGGGATATTGGTTCATTGCTAGCTTGTGTTGGTATACCTGTGCAGGATCTAGCAAGTGGCGTTACAATAGCAAGGGATATTGGTTCATTGCTAGCTTGTGTTGGTATACCTGTGCAGGATCTAGCAAGTGGCGTTACAATAGCAAGGGATATTGGTTCATTACTGGCTTGTGTTGGTATACCTGTGCAGGATCTAGCAAGCTGCGTTACAATAGCAAGGGATATTGGTTCATTGCTAGCTTGTGTTGGTATACCTGTGCAGGATCTAGCAAGTGGCGTTACAATAGCAAGGGATATTGGTTCATTGCTAGCTTGTGTTGGTATACCTGCCAAGGATCTAGCAAGCGGCATTACAATAGCAAGGGATATTGGTTCATTACTGGCTTGTGTTGGTATACCTGCGCAGGATCTAACGTGCCGCATTAGAATGGCAAGGGATATTGGTTCATTACTAGCTTGTGTTGGTATTCCTGCGGAGGATCTATCGTGCGGCAGTACAATGACAAGGGATATTGGTTCATTACTGGCTTGTGTTGGTATACCTGCGCAGCCTCTAACGTGCGGCATTATAATGGCAAGGGATATTGGTTCATTACTAGCTTGTGTTGGTATACCTGCGCAGGATCTTACGTGTAACCCTCGACTTGAACCTTTCTCTGGATTCCACCGAGGAGGATTTGTCTTTCACTCTGTAAGAAACACGAGTTACGATATTCAAATTCATGGTTTCAAATGAATTATTTTCACACTAGCATATTATAACTTTCTTTATTTTACCAGATATCTACTTTACATTGCTATGTCATAATTAAGCCATGTTTCTTTTTGCTCCGTATTGACAAGTGTACACTTCTTAGTATGGTGATCCACCTATTAATACAATGTATTCTCCTAAATAATTACTTCAGTGCATGTTTCGGCCTATTATAAGGTCATCGTCTGGTTTCATGAGACACAAATAATCTTTTTACATAATAAAATATCCATCATCTGTGATTTTTAAATTACCTTACATTTGTTAAAATCACTGCAATGGATGTGTTGTCTGGTCTGTTTTGAAAAGCGTTTTTCTTTTCGTTCAATATATGTTGTTCTTCCATCAATTTACAGTAGGTATAAGAAATTTAAAATCCTTTATCACTCACCTCTAGTTTGACCTACATCCACTTCACACAATTATATCTGTTTATACTTCCAAACATTTAGCGTGTACAATCATGATCTATACTGTGTTACTCCCCAGACTGCAAATCAACTATGCTAAACTATGCTTCATGTATTGGACCTGGTTGCTCTTCCACCAATTATGTAGGGAGACAATTCAATGACGTGAAAATGGCAGAGCTACCATTTACAAACCTAAATCACGTCATTACATAACTTTTAAGTTAACACAAACCATCGATTCCTTCATGGTGTTGCAATTTCCTTTATCATTATTTTAGATTTCATTTTGAAAAGACACAAGGCCCATGGTGAGGTCGAAATTTCAAGGAAGTATTGTGTAAAAAACGCTCCAATTGTATTTATGTGCAGTAGAGATGGCAGTTTTCAAAGCATTTCAAGATTTCCTTACTAAACAGTTAGCTTTAGCCATACTGTAGGCTGCAAAATATTGACATATTAGAAGCCGGAAAGGAAATTTGTTGACATCAAATATCGATTTAGGTATTAGAATATCATTTTTGAAAGATTTTGTCTGGAGCGTGGCGCTATATGGAGAACTGTTGGTGCAACAGAAAAGAGGAGAATAGAAGCGTTTGAAATGTGGTGTTACAGGAGAATGATGAAGATCAGATGGGTAGATAGAGTGACAAATGAAGAGTTATTAAGACGAGTGGGAGAGGAAAGATGTTTCTAGCGACTGCTAATGAAGAGAAGGGATAGGTTGGTAGGACACACACATCCATGAAAACAAACTTAGTTATAGATTATGTATATACTTTATTTATTTATTTAACGTATGACTTTTAGTGCCGGGAGTGTCCGAGGACATGTTCGGCTCGCCAGAGGCTGTAGCTGCTTCAATGCGGACACCCATGGGGTGAGCTACAAGTCCCGATCAATATAAAGTAGTTCCAACTTTCGCTGCCAGGTGTCACTAACACCTAGTGGTGAACTTTGGAACTTTCATAGAGCATTTCAACGAATTCTAACCTGCAAATTTAGCTTCACACAAGTTTAAATAGTGGAAGGTTCTTTTGCATGCCATAAATCTATGAGATGGGACCGCCAGCTTTACTATCCCTCTTAAGGAGAGCATACTGAAGGATTGTAACGCTCTTAAAGACATTTCTATGACCTCGACCAGATTTGTAATCCGCGATCCTGGGCATAGAAACTCAGCATGCTACCGAATTACGCCAACAAAGCCGTTTTTTAGTTATGGAAGGAAGAGTCAAGAACTGTAGGGGTAGACCAAGGTTAGAATATATTAAGTAGATTACCTTGGATGTAGGATGTGGTACCTATGTAGAGATGAAACGATTAGCTGAGGATAGGGAGGCATGGATGGCTGCATCAAACCAGTCAAAAGACTGAAGACTGAAACACATCAGAAGCCACTATGCAGTGTAGCCTAAGTAATGTATTATTAGAAGATTTTCATCGAAATGTTATGTTCTTCAGTCGGTCAACATGATTCTACACGAGTGTTTGGTTAAGAGTTTAGCCCATGTAACGAAATAAAAAAGCTCATATAAGAAATTTGAAAAGAAACAGTTAATAACAGATCAGTGCAGAACGCAATCAGTTCGCTACGGCAGAAGTTGACGACTCAGAGTGTTTCATAGTTAAACACACAACAAGGAGCAACAATAATAAACGCAACACCATACAAGTGTAAAAGGCTAATCGATTTTAAAATATAATTGATTATAAACTCCGATTCTTTACAAAGTTTAATCAAAAACTCTGCAATTTTTCTAGGATTGTACGGTGTCTTCGCCTAGGACACCAAGCTGGCTCATCAGCGAACTCTTGGTGTCCTAGGCACAAGACATGGCACAAACCTAGAAAAATTGTTCATTTTTAATTCACGGGCCATGAAAGCCAATATACCATCAGTTTGGAAGCCTTCATATGGAGGTTATGGCTTTTTGCTTCTTGAAGTTTCTTTACCAATAAATTTTAAGAGATGCAGGTTGTTAGCCCACAGTCCCCGAGTGCTTTAGTGGGGCTGCCACCTTATGGCCTAAGCACATGCCATTATAGCTAGATGGTCTGCTATGTCTCACAAATTCTTTACAGGGAGAGTTGAGACTGGTCTCCCTAACCCTCCTCCTTTCTTCGGGCTTGGGACCGGCAACGACACCCAAGGAGCTACTCAATCCACCCCATGGTTGCCGCAGGCGGAGTTGGAGGTTATGGCTGCTTGAGCTTTTAGGTCTGGCAGTAAAGTGGTGCAGTTGCGGTTCATAAGAAGAGAATTAGAGCACAGTTCGCTACTCTTGTTGGGATCCGGGCGCGGACACCAAGAGCCCACTGATGAGCCAGCTCGGTGTTCCTAGGTGAAACCCCACACAAGACACAGCATAAACCTAGAAAAATTGCTGAGTTTTAATTCACCGGCCGTGAAAGCCAATATACCATCTTTTTTAAACTATAAACTTGTGAAGCCTTATAATTTTATTGTAAATATTGTTGTACATAAGTATTATACAAGGTGAATCAGCTGCCCCTAATAATATTGTTTTATGCAGCCCAACTAACGCGTGTTGTCAGGAAGATCAATATTTCACTGTTTGCATCCTCTCTATGCTACTAATGCACTGTAATCATATCCTGCAAACGATACTGAACCCTATTACTTTTCCTTCGATGTGACTACGGACTAATACGAGGGAAGATTAATATTGCTCAGTATCGTTTGCAGGATATGCTTGCAGTGCATTAGTAGCATAGAGAGGATGCAAACAGAAAAATATCGACCTTCCTGACAACGCTCGTTAGTTGGGCTGCATAAAACAATATTATTTGGGGCAGCTGATTTATCTGGTATGCATAACTTATCCTTTCTTTTTTCTTATTCTTAGTCGTTTTACCCTCCAGGGTTGGTTTTCCCTCGGACTCAGCGAGGGATCCCACATTTACCGCCTCCAGGGCAGTGTCTTGAAGCTTGAAACTTTGGGTCTTGGAATACAACTGGGGTGGTGCAACAAGCATCTCGCCCAGGCGGCCTCGCCTGCAAAGCGAACAGTGGCCTTATGAGGGATGGGAAGGGAGGGAAAGATTGGGAGGGATAGGCAAGGAAGAGGGAAGGAGGCGGCCGTGGTACCATCCCGGCATTTACCTAGAGACGAAGTGGGGAAACCACGTAAAACCACTTCGAGGATGGCTGAGGTTGGAATCAACCCCCCTCTACACATGTGGACCACCCGAGGCAGAGTTGACTCCGTTCCAGCCCCCATACCACTTTTCAAATTTCGTGGCAGAGCCGGGATCGAACCTCGAACCTCCGGGGTGGCAGTTAAGCACGCTGATCACTACACCACGGAGGCGACCGTATAAATATCCACTCAACCGAAATTAAGCCTGAGTGAGCAAGATCTCATGATGTTCGCTTGACGAACGAAATTAGTTATCCAATGTGAGAAGTGTATCTATATATTTAAAACAGTAAGGTGATTTTTGTTATCACGAGATAGAGAGAACGACAGAACCAATTTACTTCGTAGAGCACTCTAACGAAAGCTCTTGGCCTGTAGATTTGCAGAGTGTCTCTAAAATAAACAAATATAAGACGGTATATTTTTAAATAAATATAGAAAATAGCAGAATTCTGGCCCCTCGCGCATGCGCACAATCCGCCTGGGCTCATGACAAAATGGCGGTGAGAAGTCCATTAAAATGTAAGTTATTTAATAAGCTTCCATGTAATTGAAAACATACATTAACCAAGTTCTGACAATACAATATAATAACAGTATGAACATATACAAATGTATATTGATTTTATTGATAATGAATTGGATTATTTTCTTCAGATAGCGGCTTTTGAAGATAGTGAATGGTTGCGTCTGCATCTAAATCTGAGTACGCGAGTAGCTATTTGGTTAAGGCGATTGACTGTGGATCCAAGGATCGCTGGTTCGATCCCAACTCTCGCCAGTTTTTTTTTTTTTTGCCACTGAAATATTGTTTTATCAAGGAGTATTAGTAAGGTTTTATGTCAGTTAAAGATACATATTTCTACACATTTTCTCAACACGTTTTATTTCCGTTTTACCATTGCATTACAGCATGTCCTCAATACGTCGTTTGAATATCTGCAATCAGTTCCAGTAACTGACAACAGATGGCAGTACCTCGCCAATATAGTTCCAGTAACTGAGAGCAGATTGCGTCGATATATTTAAAACACAAGGCATGGCCTTGATGGCGAGTTTTCGCGTGATAGTTAAATATTGTTTTATCAAGGATTATTAGTAACGTTTTATGTCAGTTAAAGATTCCTACATTCCCTCTCAATAAGTTTTATTTCCGTTTTACCATTGCATTACAGCATGTGGTCAAAAGAGCTAATATCTGCCATCAATTGCAGTAACTGACAACAGATGGCAGTACCTCGCCCATATAGTTTCAGTAACTAACAACAGATGGCAGCACCATTGCATTGATATATTTAAAACACAAAACATGGCGCGTTTTCAAGTGATGGAGAGTTATAGAGGGGAATTTTTAAGAAGGGAAACGTTGAAGAACATTAACTGACAGTTGAGTGTGTAGGCTATGTTGTTTATGTACTTTAATATTGCAATTTCTTCCCAATGCTTCGGTGGTCAAGTTGGTAGCATCCTAGACTAAAAGTTATAAATTATGCATCGTCGATATACTCTTAAATTATTAATGAAAAGGTAGTTTTCCAGGCCCTGGCGCGTGTCCACAATTGCTTTCGCCATGAGAGACACTTGGCAAACATAATTCGTTTGAAGGGCTCCGACATCGTTGTCACTCAGCCCCATGTACTTTGGTGTGTAAGTGTAAAATTTTCTCTGATAACCCGTATTATTGTGATAGCTGCATTACTTTGTGTATTTGTAATTAAGGTGGGAAATGGCAAGGTGACGGCCGAGGCCTTAAGTTAGGAACCATCCCGGTATTTGCCTTGAGTGGAAGTGGGAAACCACGGAAAACCACATCTAAGATTGTCGAGGTGGGAATCAAACCTTCCTCTTCTTAGTTATACCTCTAGAGACTGAATGTGCCCCGTTTTTGCCCTCAGACCAGAATTAAATTTCTTGGCAGAGCAGGAAATGTAACCCGGGTCTCCGAGGCGATAGCCAAGAATGGGTGGGCTTCCATGTGTTAATACGATTTTTGACATGCACGGGACATAGAATTCTAAAACAGCCTCCATTAGGGTGACTGCCGAAGTGAGTATTGAGTATATGCCTAAGCTCATTCCAGTAGTTGGCGAAGTTATTCTATGTTCACCTGCAAAATGTACTGCCATAAACTATAACAGGTGATGGAAATAGCTTATTTAGAGCAGTTTTGTACTGTTTATATCAAAATGAAGAACGTCATTCTGCGCTGCGTTTTCAAGCTATTGCCAAACATTTCGCTGGCAGGAACAATTATAAGGAATTTATTGTAAGCGATCAGTCTCATCGCATTCTCCTCACCAACCAACTTGAGTATGAGAGTCTCTGGACGGTCATGTTGAACTTCATTGTATGAGACAGTTGTTTAATGATTATTTGTTTAGAGTACTGAATCTAACTACGCAGTTGATTTCGGCAATGGAAGTATTTTTTGCCATTTAATATTTAGCGGCTCCGATACTGCAGGTCACTATAGTGTTATCGAATAATACGAAGCCACATTTAAAATCCAATATAAATAGGCCATTTCAGAAACAATTCCAGATGTTATGCAGTACAGTGAAAGGTCTTTGACGATCAAATGTAAACATTGTTCTACATTGTATTTCTCTTGCGTAAAATCTACGCGCGGTTACTTTGGCCTTTACTGTTGTGATGGTAAAATTGATCTGCTGAAATATAAAATATTTGCCAAGCTGCAACAATGCAATGATATTAATTTTAAAGTCTGTCTGTCTGTCTGTTAGGTAGTCAGCCCCAAGGCTGGTTGGATCCTCAAAAAGTACCGCCGTTACGTTATGTGAGTAGATACCCACAAAAACCCAAGGCAGCGCTATTTTGAGGCGTTCTAGGCAAGAAGAGGAGTGAGGTAGTTTGCCATTGCTTTCCTCACTGAGTCAGAACAGTAGTCCTAACCCTATGAGTTGAACCTTTCACAGCATTCACAGGCACTGACTGTGCCCCGAATGCCATTACTAAGCACCACCCATACCTCAGTAGCTTCCATATAATCACAGCCATGAGTGAGACTGAGACATCGGTGAAAAGCCACCTTTTACTCTAGCCTGTGCCAACTGACAAATGCAAAAGTACTGTATTCATCAAGAGATGGGGAACATTGAACTTATATCCAGTAGTTCAAACACATACATCAGCGTTAACATATTGGCGAACAGGTGTGCGAGTGTAAACTTTTCTCTGATAACCTGTGTTAATGTGATGGCTGTGTTGATGTGTGCATTTGTAATTAATGTGGGGAATGGGGAGTTAACGACCGAGGCTTTAAGTTAGGAACTATCCCGGTATTTGCCTGGAGTGGAAGTGGGAAACCACGGAAAACCAAATCCAAGATTGTTGAGATGGGGATCAAACTTTGCTCTTCTTAGTTTTGCCTCACGAGTGCGCCCCGTTCCAGTCCTCAGACCAGAATTAAATTTCTTGGCAGAGCGGGGATCGAACCTGGAATCCGGGGCAATAGCTCAGAATGTAGCCTTAAGAATGGGCTTCCCTGTGTTAATACGATCTTTGACAAGCACTGAACATATAATTCTAAAACTCCCTCCATTACTGTGGCTGGCGAAGTGAGTCTATGCTCATTCCAGTAGTGGCGAAGTGATTCTATGCTCCCTTGCATAATTTACTGTCATGGAAATACAATGTATTGTACCTTCAACAGGTGATGGAAATTCATTATTTACAGCAATTTCATTCTGTTTATTTCAAAATGAAGATCGTCATCCTGAGTTGCGTTTGCAAGCAAATTGCAAAAATTGCAAGGATTTTATTATTGGCGATCAATCTCATCGCATTCTCATCAGCAACCAACTTGAGAATGGAAGTATTCATTGTATATGTGAATATTATTGTTTATTGATTATTTGTTTAGAGTGCATAACAATGGGTCTAACCACGCAGTTGATTTTGGCAATGGAAGTAAGTTATTATTTGCCATTTAATATTTGGCGGCTACGTTGATGCAGGCCACTATAGTTTTATATAAAATGACGTTAATTTGGGCAGAAATGCTGCTATAAATAAACCCATTTGACGAAATAGAACATTAGCCGCAAAAAAGTGGGAAATCGGAGAAAAATACGAAGCCACTTTTAAAATCCAATATAAATATGGCATTTCAGAAACAATTCCAGATACTATGCCGTTACAGTTTAGGGTCCTTGACGAACAAATGTAAACATTGTTCTGCACTGTATTTCTCTTGCGAGAAATCTACACTTGGTTACTTTGACCTTTGCTGTTGTAATGGTAAAATTAATCTGAATAAATATAAAATATTTGACAGGCTTTAACAATTATTTTTCACTGGAGATGATATCTCAAGGAATTCCAGAGGGACTAATCGGCAGTACAATGCAATGTCCTTCGTTTCATGGCGCAGCGGTCAAGCTGTATGCCTCTCACCAAGGCGGATCGGGTTCGATTCCCGGTCAATGCATGTGAGATTTTTGATGTGAAAGGCCATGTCCTGTGGTTCGGATTCCACGTTAAACGGAGGTCCCGTGGCTTATGATCGCGAGATTAACGGTCACGTTAAACTGCAAGCTTCCTTCCTTCCTTCGTTTCATTTGGTGCCAATGTTACTGTGCCACACGCACACGGTCCACATTGTTTTAAAATGTATGGAATATAAGCGATGGTTTGCGGCCAGTTGTATTAGACTCATCAGAGTTCTTGAATCCCTTGGAACTAAACGACTGGCCGCCACATACTCCAAACGCTTGGCCCGTTATGCTGCTTAGAAATCAGAACGGTTCCCAAGGACTCCTAAATGCAACCATATTGCTTGGATTTGGAAATAATAGGTGCAGTTAAAATTAGGCAGAGATGTCTAATCCTTCGACTTGATTTAACACCATCCGATAAAACACTATCATTTTCTTTTAAGAGGCAATATTTTCCAATTCATTTGGCATACTTTATCACAATCAATAAAGCTCAAGGGGAAACTCTGGAACGTATAGGCCTCAATTTGCCCCAACAATTTTTCAGTCATGGCCAGCAGTATTTTGCAATGTTGAGAGTGCAATCTTTTGACGCCCTCATAGTTTCAATAGAGTCAAAAAATAATCGTACAAAGAATGTACAGTAGGCCTATATAAGAAAATTCTTCAGTAAATATTTTTCTATTGACCGTCATGTTTTGACGGGTTTCAACTAGTTAATAATTAATTTTATTTATTTCAGACACTAGGAAAGTAATTGTAACTCCCCGCCAAATCTAATTAGGTACACTCATATAGCAGCTTAGGCTTTCACGGCCGGCGTTCATAATTAAGTACAATTTCCCAGGCGCCGGAGCACGAGGAAAGAATCTGAGGAAACTCCGGTGGCCACCGCATTCCTGCCGTACGTGAAGAAGGTGACGGGCAGGATAGACAAATTACTCAAGACCTATGGGGTGAAGACGGTTTATAAACCCACCGCCAAAATCCGGGACTTGCTGCGATCCGCTAAAGACAAGCGCCACCCACACCCCACTGCAGGTGTCTATAGAATCCCGTGTTCCTGTGGGCAGGTGTACATAGGAACGACGAAGAGGAGCGTGACCACCAGACTCAAGGAACATAACAGACACAGCCGCCTGGGTCAAACTGAGAAATCGTCAGTCGCTGAGCATTCTCTTTTGCCCGGTCGCGATGTACAGTACGGGGACACGGAGAATCTCTCCACGATCACACACTACCACGCCAGGCTGCAACGGGAAGCCATAGAAATCTTCAAACACCCCGACAATTTCAATCGGAAGGAACGTCAACCTGAAGAATCTTCCCGTTACAGCCCGGCAGTCGCCCAGGGAACATCTGACCCCCACAAGTTCGGTCGCCGAAGCCGAAGCACGCACCGCACCCCGCAACATGCACGCGAGACCAGACGATCTAGCCGGATTGCGCAGAGAACGCTTGGCTCACCATGCTAAATTGATCCGTTAATTCATCGCCAAGATCCACCCAACCAACAGTCATATGCAAGCAACAATACCCCACTACAAACCGTTGCCCATTTTCAAGCCTCTTCCTCATTCCACTGCTGACCAAGGAAAGGAGCGGAACCCTTGATAATGCCGGACGCAGTTTCCGGTGAAACGTCGGGAGATATCCTGTCTGGACCACGGCCCACAAGCCCCAAAAACTTGTACTTAATTAGGTACACTCATGTTCACCGACTGAACATCTTTAAATAATAGACTACTGTAGACAATGTAAGACCACCTCGTGGCGCAGTGGCTAGCATTGTTGGCTATCACCCCCGACGTACCGAATTCGATCCCCGGCTCTGCCAAGAATTTAAAAGTCTTGGTATCATAATAGTGGGGAGGTTAAGACGAAAATCAATGGGGTACCGTTCATTTTTTGATAGAAGCATGAGTCTTGGTACACTTATAGTTTTGACCCTAAACTTTCGACCTGAGATGGTAGCCACTTCCGGAAGTCGCGCCGAGTCCCTGTTTTGCAAGGTTGCCTACCCACCAACTCGCCAATGTATTTCTTATGGGCCCTCGCCTCTGTTGGGGTCCGAGAATTGGACGACGTGGCTGATGAAGCGAGATGCAGAAGTGCGCGTGACGTTACACGCTCCTAGTCTCTATGCTGCTTGACGCGGGTAAGCGACGCGACGCTACCGCCATGTATTGTTGCGGTCAGTAACAGAAGCTTGGTGCTGGTGCTGTGTTTGGGGAACTGATTTCTTGCAGATAATTGTGCGTCATTCATCCTGTGCATGCGAATATATTGATAAGTACATACACGATTAATATTTTCTTTGCTTTTAAAGCTGTTGTCCCTCTTTTATTTCGACTGTTCGTTACATCCCCGTGTTATAGGTTATGTATACTTACAGTTAAAAATTGATTTTTAAGTACTTCAAACAACGGTAAGGTTTACATTTATTTACATTTTATGTGTTTCGTGTTGTTTGTTTAGGATGTGGTGACTTGGTGATTGGTCCATGTACCTTCAAAATGTTTCAAAACGCTAATCCTGACCAAGTCCCTGACGATGTCCCATGTCCGCCCATTGATTGGCAAAAATGTGTCTTTAGTCAAGAAGAATCGTCAATTGAAAAATTGACGAATCCAACCGAAAATACTCAAGCAGGCAACTACAGTGATGAAGGTTATGCAACCCTCGCGAGAAATGTAAACGGTTTTTACGAAGTAGGGGCTTTGCCGGCTGACTTTAACTATGAAAACTTTAATGACGGAAGCGGAATAAAAGAAACTTTGATTAAAAATAGAGCGGCGTGGCACAAGAGCTGTTATTTAAAATACAATTCGACAAAGTTGCTCAGAGCTCCGAAAAGAGCAGCTTCACGGTCCGCGTCCACGTCAGCCCATATCTCACCCGTAAAGACACGTCGTGTCAGTGACATCACTTTCAAAAAAGACGTTTGCTTTTTTGTGAGTTACCTGGAAGCAAAATCGATCGGCTTTGTCAAGTTAAAACCAAGCACTGTTGTAATTACATTGTAGATGGCACAAAACTTCTTACTGATTAGAAACTGATGGCAAAATCATCAGAAGTGTCAGATCTAGTCGCACTGGAGGCGAGATACCACTTTCGATGCTATGCAAATTTTAGGAACAGATTTCGAGACAAAGAAGGCAATCGTACAACGCAGCAACAAGTTGATAACGCACAAATCTACAGTTTGGCATTTGCAGGCTTGGTCTCATTTATAATAGAATCTAGGACGGGGCAAAATGCATCACCAGTCTTCAAACTGTCCGAGCTTGCCAAGATGCATGGAGAAGGAATGAGCGATTTAGGTGTAAATTGCAGTGACATCAAAACAAGATTTAAAGAGAAATTGCTTGAAGAATGTACATACCTTCAAGCATGTGACAAACCTGGTACTTCAACACTGATTGCTTTCCGGTCAGACGTGGACCACGTGGTGCGAGAACTTTGTGACCGGGATTATGACGGCGAAGCGCAAGCATTCTCCAAAGCAGCATCAGCTGTAAGAGCAGACATTTTCCGTGACCGTAAATATGCAGGTAGGGAGAACGAATCAATTCCTTCTAAGCCTGTCCCCCTTTCTTTGGCGATCCTGGTAAAATGATCATAAACGGCCCAAGCTTACACAAGAAATAATAGCATGAGCAGTCAAAAGAAGCCGACAAAGTAGCTGAATCTATTGCACAACTTCTGGCATACAACATCGTAAAGTCGCACAAAGATGGAGCAGTCCGGCGGCACAACAGAAATTAAGAAACAGGTGTCCCAGTGCACACAGCAATGAAGCTCTATGGGGATACTAGAATGAAGAAAATCATTGATATCAACTTCAGACTGGGGCTCAGCGTGTCATACGACCGCATGATGTCCATGCTTACCGAAAAAGCAAATGAAGTTTGCTCAATATACCACGCCGAATGAGTTGTTTGTCCACCACCTCTCAAGAAAAAAGTCTTCACCACGGCTTGCGTTGATAACGTAGACCACAACCCCTCAGCAACATTTGCTACAAGCTCCTTTTTGGTACGGCATTGACTTTGATGCAGCACTTTAAACCAGGTGAAACAGGAAAATTAAATGTATGCCGAAATGAACCTTTTACCAAGAAAAACCGATCTCTGGAGTGTATTCCTCCAACGCAGAATGCTCTGGAACAACACATCCGGTGTGCCCTGTACCAGGGGGTTTATGTATGGGGACAATCTCTGAGCCCCATCCAGGAACTATCCTCACCTTCAGATTGGGGCTAGGAAGAAAGTCCATCAGAATGGACACCGCGGTGGACGACTATCCCCATTGCAACTAAGGCTTGCTTGGAACTAATCCGTTGCGGGTGCAAAAGTTGTGCAACTAGGCCTCAGCAGTGTGTATGCAGGAGGAGAGACTTGAAGTGCACGGAACTGTGCTCTTTTGACACAAAGTGCTAAGTGATATTTTCTGCTTATTTTCTACTTCCGTCTTTATTTTCTGGTGATGACTGTCCACTTAATAGCTAAGAGATTAAATACATTTTTTCCCTTTTTTAGGAAGTTTGTTGAGCCTCCAAGATTAGTTTTGGTGAGCCTGATGCATAGGGCCACACGCATTACAAAACATGGACTTCAGCCTTCTTATTCTTTGTTTTCTCATGCCTTGTTATTGTTCCTTTTTTGCTTTTTTGTAAGTTATCAAAATGATTTGTCATTTTTATTAAATAAATTAAAGCTTGAAGAATGTGGTGGCTTGTTTTTGCAGCTTTAGGAAAGATGCGCCTATTAGGTAGGCAACCACACCACAAAATTAAATCCTCCCACTCCAAATCGTGCTAACAACGTTTTTCAGGTGATTCTGAGAGCAAAAAAGTATTCATCGCGAAGCAAAACAGGCTTTGTAATAGACTTAAGCGTTATTTCGTAGTTCACTCCGAGTGGGTAGGCAACGATGCAAAACAGGCACTCGGCGCGACTTCCGGAAGTGGCTACCATCTCAGATCAAAAGTTTAGGGTCCAAACTATAAGTGTACCAAGTCTCATGCTTCTATCAAAAAGTGAACGGTGGTTTTACCTTACCTCCCCACTATAAGGTGGTCTCCCAGCCTCGTGATGCAAAATGGGAACCTGCCGGATGCTATGGCAGGAGGAGGGGTGGAAAGGAACTGGCCACCCTACCACACGTAAACTCCGTTTCGGAATGTCTGGTTAGTCGCCTACGTCCCTGGAGGGAATATGTCACTCTAATTTAATACAATAAGCCAAACCAACAAGAAACTGCTTAGTGAAATAAATCGGTGTGTATTGTTGGAGTTCAAAACAAAAAGGAGAATTAAAAGACAAACGACCGCCTCTCACGAAGTGACATTTGTTATTGTAGCCAATCGTTCCACTCTTGTGCGTTCAATTTCGCCAGCAAGTAGCGAGAGCGTGTGTGGAGTGATTGGCTGACCACACCACAGGGAGTGCCCACTGAGCCGTTAAAGAAGAATGGAATTACGAAGAACCACAGATATTGCAAAACATATCTGCTCAACTCTTACTTGTGCGAGAGTTCTGGTTCACGGATCAGCTTCGGGCTGTCAATTCTGCACATTCTGTAGACTGTACATGTCTAGCTCTGCTTATGCAAGGTATTGTGTCTGCCCAAATATCGCAGGAAACCATTTCTAACGGGCTATTATGTTAACAGGCTTTGTATACATTTTCAACCAAGGTCGTGAAATGTGAGCCTGACCGAATTACACAACATTATTGTATAGGCTTATTGTGCCCGAAGAATAATATTTAATTTTACACAGGGGTGTACTTAGAATATAAAATTACATTGTGCAGGCACTTACATAGCGTGGTTAGAGAAACAGTTGTGTCTAGTGGCACTTATTTCGTCCCCATCGACTGTTCTATGTTTCGTCCCCGGGGACGAAATTTGGAGAAGATTTTAATTAATAGAGGGTTCTTCTTTGTTTGTTTTATTCAAATGGGCAAACGAAATAATTGGGACAAGCATGGCATGATTAAGCTGTGTGGAAAGATAAGATGGGCTACTAGAAGGCAGCTCAACTTTACTCTGTCTCAAGAGCAACTTTGAAAGATTATGTGAATTCTTAACTACATCATGTGAAACTCGCAGATAACATGTAGTCAAGTTTGTTTGCAATCCATTTCTCAAACATTAAGTTATTTTTCTCAAGAAAAGGTAGTGGACGAAATTCGGACCACTTTTAAAAATATTTGAACTTTGCACTTTTGTACATACTGTATTTGTACATATATCTCTTTAAAATAAATGTTCATACAATTTATGGATTGTATCATTTGGGTAAAGATGAGGCTTTCATAATAGTAGAGTGGAAGTGCTAATTGATATAAGTGCCAAGATGTGCTTTTTTTTATTTATTTTTTCTCAAGGAAGTGATCTATTTGGCAGCGCCAATGCCGTGCTATATGATCTAAGTTCCAATTATTTTCCTGGTAGTTGTAATACGCATCAACAGATGGAATTACTGTACATGATGTTGTGTCAGCTTAACTTGACAGCTTACCTAAAGTTCAAGCATTGCCTGGAAACAAATAGAAAGACATTCGCACTATGTTTGAGTTTATCGATGAGTAAAATAGGGGTTTTTACTATGATATTTTGAGTGTTTAATGTTCAGCACTCCCTGCCCTTTGTTCAATTAGCAGGAAATAACTGTCTGGACTTAGATCGTTTACAATGTTTTCATATTGATAATATTTAGTTTCTCTTTTGTTTCTTGAATGGAAACTATGTTGTTTTTGGATAATATTGATGCACATGTTTTGCAACGCTATCACTACTGAATACATTTAAAAACAGTATTTTTCTTCTCTAGTATGCTGTTCTTACCCCTTTACTCAAAAAATACTTTTTGGCACATATATCATTTAGTACCGGACCCCGTGGTGTTGGGATAGCACGCCTGCCTCTCACCCGGAGGCCCCGAGTTCAATTCCCGGCTCTGTCAGGGATTATAGAAACTGACGTGAGGGCTGAAACGGGATGCACTCAGCCTCGGGAGGACAATTGGGCAGCTATCTGACAGTGAGGCAGCGACCCAGTCACGAAAACCAATATTAACGGTTGAGGGGACCCGACGCGCTGACCACGCGTCACCCCAATATCTGCAGGCCTAATGGCAGGGCAGAGGTTGATTGGTAGGCCTAGGCCCTTCGTGGGCTGTAGTGCCAGGGGGTATTATTATTAGATCATTTAGCACTTCCATGGCACAATTAGTAATTTTGAGGATAAAAACGTCAGCCGCATCCACTAAGTTCACTCAACTATGTGTCTCATCTCGTAAGATGAAATGTCCTCACTCACCGATACAGAGCCGAGATCGCAACATAGAGCACCTTTAGATTTTAAATATAGGCTACGTATAAGTAGCCTACTTACGTTGCTTTTTCTGAAGTTTCCACTTATGAAAAAGAAAATAGGCTAATGAGATCACCTTTTCTCACGGTGTTTGTATTTTTATGTGTGCGTATGTGTGAGTCCCTAAACGGCCGAAGAGAATTCAATGAAACTCGGTATAGGCCTATGCATACTACTACCTTGTCCGACCTCGAGCGTCCCTTTCAAATTTTGATACGTCTCACCAATCCAACATGGCAGCCGCGTGAATTATTTCACTAGCATTCTATATCCCCGCAACAGTAACATATATCACCCTGAAATTTTGTACGGTGATATAGGGCACTACTAGAAGTTCATCGATGTAACTTTTATAGACCTGTTAAGTACAAAACGAACATGGCGGCTAAGCTAAGTTGAACCATTTAAATATACATTTCCCGCGATTTAAAAATCCGTGCGCAGCAAATGTTTATACATATTAAAACGACTTCTTATTTACTTCAATTGTTTACATAACCTCAAGATGGCAGCTGTGCGAAATTTTAAAATGAAGGCTTTATTTATTGTGACATATTCAAGTGATCGAAGTGAAAGTTTGAATAATGATCCTACGCAATAATCTTCATCTAATGCTACATACAGTAAGCCTATGGCCTACATATATAACAATCCAATATGGCGATCATCCAAAATATTCAGACAGCTCTCAATATCTACGAATCTATTACAGCCATCAATCTGAAATTTTGTATGTTGATAGCGGCAATTAACTTAAGTTCACCTATTGGGCTTTTAATAACCTGGTGATCACAAAACCAACATGGTGGCGACGCAAAATTGAAATATTCAAATGGAATTTTCTCGCGACTTTTTATCCGAGTGCTGTGATACTTGGTGCGGTGTATCTTCAAAAAGTCTTAATAAACTGACGTCTAATTTAATGGAATTTTATGAGAACTTACAAGGGGTGGCTGTGCAATATTTTAAAATCTCGTTTTTAATTCTCGTGTCTAGTAGGATATCTGAAAATAGGGGACCCGATGCGCTGACCACGCGTCACCCCAATATCTGCAGGCCTAACGGCAGGGCAGCAGTCGCTTGGTAGTTCTTTACGGAACTACTTGTTATGTAATGTGGTGTAATGCCTCACTGATAGTGATTTTATTATTTCATAGTCGACACCCTTACAGAGGTCTTTCTCAAAGTATCCTATCTGGTGGGTGGTTTTATGTATAAATGTAGGCCTACATATTGATCTATAGTAATAAGTTATAAGTTTTAAAGAATGATTTGCTTGGCTTGAATATCTCAGTGTGCTGCCCTGGGTGAGAAGGGTGAGCATTAGTATATCTGTATAATCGACTTTAGAACGACAGGTCTACAGAAAGAAAAAAAGACGTCTTCGTAAACCAGAAATCATAAGTCAGAACCCCGTGTCTTATCCACTGATGGTTACAACAGCGTCATCGAAAAGCATTCAGATATACGATTCAATACAAATCTGAAACTGCCAGAAACTGTTTAGTGGCTATATGAAACTCGAGCCCCGACTAAAATTGATTTTCCCCTAATTTGTAGTGTGTCTTACTGAAAACTCTTCCTCTCTCCAGACCACCTCGTGGTGCAGTGGCTAGCAATCTTAGCTGTCATCCCTGAGGTCTGGGTTCGACACCAGTGTCTTCTACCTCAGAGACAGAACTGAGAAGAGATGGGTTCCATTCCCCCATCCTAGGAGAGGTCTTCCGTGGTTTCCCCTCCTCTACTCTAGACAGTATCAAAATTAAGGTCACGGCCTCCTCCTTCCACTATCCTCGTCTTAATTAGAAATACACACACGAATACAGCCATCAGAATAACACAGTCATAAAACAAAGGCCTAACACACACTCAAGCACACGAGGCTACATTGCAACAATAGCTTAAAGATCCTAGTTAGTTAGATAGTTAGTTAGTTAATTATTGTTGTTTTAAGGGGAGGAACTACGAGGTCATCGGCCCCTATAATGATCCTAAAAAATCAACAGTAACAACTTCCTCTTTCCAAATGCATTGTTGCCCTGATATCCACATTATCCAAATTTTTTCAGCATTGCAGTCTAAAAGCAGTACGCTATATCAAGGATATTATATTTATTTAGGTACTTAATTATTTATTTATTTAAATATATATATAATAAAATAATGTATTTATTTGTTTAAATAATGTATTTATTTAATTACATAATGCATTTATTGAAATAGTGTATTTATTTTTAATTAATATGTATTTACTAACTTTACCCACCATGCATTGCAATGACAATCAAATAAAGTATTGGCGTTGTAACTTTGTTTGTTGAAGTGCTTTTGGATACACAATATTGTTTTTCTTTTTCCCTTAACTGCCTTTCAACATTTGCAAAATGGATTTTCTAATCCAGAAACATTCGTGGGAGCGTACACAACAACACACCAAAGTTTAATCGCAATGAGATGAATGGTATATGAACGCATACGGGACTTTGTTGAAACTAATCACGCGCCAATACACATTTGTTGAAACTACTCACGAGCTATATTTTGTGAATTGGATTTACGATGGCTATAACCCTCCCGAAAGTGTGCACAACAACTCTCCAAAATGTGATTACAATCCGATGAATGGCATATGAACGCATAAAAGACGAACAAACATGTAGTTCCGTGAAGAACTAAAGCCTATTTTCATATATCCTACGTATGTTAATTGCCACTATCAACATACAAAATTTCGGTTTGATTGCTGTAATAGATTCGTAGATATTGAAAAATGTCTAATATTATGGATGGTCGCCATGTTGGATTTTTATATATGTACTGTAGGTCTTAGAGTTATGTACTGTTACATGAAGATTATTGTGTACGTGTAGTATTCAAACTTCAATCGCATGATTAGGACACAAGAAGTGAAAAAGAGATTTTAAATTTCGCACAGCTGTCATCTTGTGGTTATGGAAACAATTGAAATAAATTAGATGCCAGTGGATTAACATTTGTATAAGGATTTACTGTACCAAGTTTCACTGAACTCGGATGGCAAAATTACGAGAAACATCCATGTGAATATGTATATTTCGCGACGCTGCCACTTTGGATTTGTGATCACCAGGTTATTGAAAATCCTATAGGTGAACATATGTTCATAGCCCCTATGAACATAAAAGTGTTCAGTTTGATTGCTGTAATATATTCGTAGATATTGAGAACCTTCCAAATATTTCGGAGGGTCACCATGTTGGATTGTTATATGTATAGGCCATAAGGTCTGTACCATTAAAGGAAAATTATTGCATAGGTTCATTATTCAAACTTTCACGTCGATCACATGATTACGTCACAAGAAATAAAAACTTAATTTGAAAATTCGCACGGCCGCGATCTTGAGGCTATGTAAACAATTGAACTACAGTAAATTGGACATCAGTGCATTACAATGTGTATAAACATTTGCTGTACCAAGTTCCATTGCGTTTGGATAATCAAATCGCGAGAAAAGTCTATTTATAACTTTCAACTTCGCTTGGCCGCCATGTTCGTTTTGTAGTTAACTGGTTTTTGAAAGTTTCATAGATGAATTTCCAGTACCGGTAGTGCCCTTTATCTCCGTACAAAATGTCAGGGTGATACCGGTCCTACAGTATTTTCGGTTGAATAATTCGCACAGCCGCCATCTTTAGGATATGTAACAATTGAACGAAGTTAGATGTCGGTGCATTACAATGTGTATAAACTGTACCAAGTTTCATTACGTTTGGTTGGTTAAATCGCGAGAAACGTCTATTTATATGTCGCAACTTTGCTTGGCCGCCATGTTGGTTTTGTAGTTACCAGGTTTTCAAAATTCACATTGGTGAACTTCTAGTAGTTTTCTTTATCACCGTACAAAATTCCAGGGTGATATCGGTAACAGTATCGGAGATATTGAATGCTGGTGAAATATTTCGCACAGCCGCCATGTTTGATTGGTGAGACGTAACAAAATTTGAAGGTGACGGTCGGGGTTGTCCGGAATAGTGCTAGGAACTTACCGAGTTTCATTGAAATCGCTCCAGACGTTTAGAATTTATTGGGGTGGGGGGGACGACACACACACACACGAATCACACACATGCGCATAAACACACAGACAGACACACGGACAAAAGGAGATCTCATAAGCTTATTTTTTTAATAAATGAAGATAGGCTAAAAATAAAATAAAATAAACAAAATAAAACTATTCAAAAGCCGGACAATAGCATTTACAACGAGTAACTCCACCGGAAGGATCTGCACAATAGTTATTTTTATCCGAGTCCAAAACACATACGTACAGTATATACATATAAATTACACTATATTTCATTACTCCAGTGTTCAACTGTTAGAATGGCACAGTCATTGGCTTCTATCAAGTCCTGCATAGTGCATGGTCTTGATAACATGCTGCAATTCAGAAGGGGCTCAGGGTCTTGTCTTTCACCACATCTACAAAGTTCTTCAGCACTGTATCCCCACTTCATTAAATTGCTTTTTCACCGACTCACACCAGTTCTCAGTCGGTTTAGCGTCTTCCAGGATTCGTATTGTAGGTGGTAGCCAGCTGCCGGCTTCTCCTTCATTTCCCACGATCCTCCTGGTGATTTTGCTTTCCAAAGTTCAATTCGGCGAGCTTCAGCTGAGGAATGAATTGATATTGTTGTTTGGAGGAAGCTCTTTCTTGATTTTAGCCTAGGTGGATGGACATCAAGTCCATACATTGGATGTTTTGGATCTGTTTCTTGCTTTTTCTTCTCTACTTCTGCCGCTACTTGTCTTCTAACTTCTGGAGGGGCTACTCCCATAAGCCGAAATATCTTATCGACAGAAGTTGGACGTAGACAGCCTGTCACAATGCGGCCTGTCTCATGGAGGGCAACATCTACTTGGTTGGCATAAGCAGAGTTCCTCCAGACTGGGGCAGCATATTCTGCAGCAGAGAAACTCAGAGCAAGGGCAGTTGTGCGCAGGACATTAGGCTGAGCTCCCGATCTGGTGTTTGTGAGCTTCCGAACGATGTTGTTCCTGGTGCATACCTTCCGTTTGGTGTCCATGCAATGCTGTTTATAGGTTAGCGCGCGATCCAGCTTTACTCCTAAGTATTTAGGATGAACACAGTGTTTCAGATTGTGACCTTCCCAGGTGACGTTGAGCTGCCTTCTCGCCTCCCTATTGCGCAGGTGAAACGCGCATATTTGGGTTTTCTCTGGGTTGGGTTTCAAGTAGTTATCATTGTAGTAGATGGCTAAGTCTTCAAGAGCAGATGTCAGCTTTAACTCTACTTCTTCAAACGTTGATCCTTGAGCAGCAACAGCAGTGTCATCTGCGTAGATGAATGCTCTGGTCCTAGTGTTAAGTGGCTGGTCGTTAGTGTGGATATTATATAATAATGGAGCTAGCACGCTTCCCTGTGGGAGGCCATTGCTTTGGTTCCTCCATCGGCTTTTATTATCCTTGAGGGTGACAAAAAATCGTCGATTCTGCAATAAACACTGAATAAACTGTGTTAGTCGAAAGTCTCTAGTTGTTGAGTACAGCTTCTTTGTCAATCGCTTGTGGTTTACAGTATCATAAGCAGCTGTGAGGTCCACAAAAGCAACTCCAGTAATCTGTTTCCTTTCATATCCATCCTCAATATACTGGGTTAAGTTCATTATTTGACCAGTACACGATTTCCCTGGTCTGAAACCTGATTGCTCCTTAATGATCTCTCTGTCAACAAAATCGGAAATTCGGTTCAAAATCATTCTCTCCAGGGCCTTACAGAGATGACAGAGAAGCGATACAGGTCTGAAATTCTTGGGTTCATTTGGTTCTTTACCTGGTTTGAGCAAGGCCACAACTTTTGCTTTACGCCATAACTTCGGGATTATCATTTTAGTCACACAGGTGTTCATCAGTTGTAGATCCATTCGATAGTTAAGGGGCCAAAATGTTTTATTTGCTCAGGTCTTATATCATCCAAACCTGCAGCTTTGTTGTGTTTCATCTGTTGAATAACAGTTCTTAATTCTTCCGTTGTAAATCGTGTACCAAGATGGTTGTTCTCCTGTTCATATCGTTGGATTTTTATTTATTTGGACCTTCTTGAGGCTTTACCGTTCAGCAGTAGTTGATTGGCTATTTGGTCAGCGGTAACTTTATCCGATTCCTGGGTTGGAACTGTAGGATCACCATTGAGATTCTTCAATAATTTCCAAGCTTGACGACTTGTGCGCTTCATGTCCAAACTTTCGAGATGATTACGCCATTTGTCTGTTCTTGATTTTGATATGGCTTGGAGAAGGTGTTCTCCAGTTAGTATTGTTTCCTCTGCGAATGGGTCCTTTTCATATAGTTGTTCATATTTGTTAAGGAGGGATTTTGAGTCCTTATCGAGTCCAGGAATATACATTGTTCTGCAGCCCCTTGGGATGTGTTTACGGGAGGTAGACTTTACTAATTCAACAAAATCCATGTATTTCTCTGGGTCAGGCTTGATCTTCGTCACCTCATCATCTAGGTTTTGAGAAAAGCTATCCCACTGAGCTTTCTTAAAGTTGAACTGTCTTTTAAACGGGACTTGTTCAGGTTTGACAATTGCTTGTACTACACATATAAGAGCTCGGTGTTGTGTTCTTGGGAAAGGTTCTGCAATGTGCTTCTTGGTTTGATAAGCTATATGATCGGTGACAAAAATGTTGTCCGGATTGTAGCCTCTCTTCCACCGACCACTATTAAAGGACTGGGGTAGCTTTGGGTCATGTATCAATTTAAGACCCTTGCATTCGGCCCATTCTTCTAGTTTTTGACCATTTAAGTCCGTCTCTTTGTATCCCCATGATATACTTTGGCAATTGAAGTCGCCTACGACTAGTTTTGTAGCTTTGGAATGTAAGTTACAGGTTTCTGTGAATTTGTATTCCTTATTTGGTGGTTTGTAGACAGATGTAATAGTACAGGATTGTATTTCAACTGTCAGAATTTCTATATGATCTACACAGGTCATATCAGCAGAGAGAATGTTGGTTCCCAGTTTAGTGAAAACTGCACTCCCATATTGCTCATCAGATCTCTCCAAAACGAGTTTCATTCCATTCACCCTTGGTCGGCGATCATTTGATCCCCTATGGGTTTCTTGGACCAGTAAGAAATCACAGTCATGTTTCCTGCAGATGTTAGATAATAAGGCTTCCTTTTCTGATGAAATACCTTCAATGTTAATGGAGATTATCACCAGTGCTGGCATTGAAAAATGCCTTTTTAAAAGGATCGACATGATAGTAGTGTTTCGGTGTTGAAAGAATCAGCCGGTAAATTTTACAATATTTTTACCGTTGCCTAGGGGACGCCCGAGTGCATGTAATTAGTGCATTCTTCTGGGAGGCTTCTTTCGTGACCCCCTGCACAATAGTAATCTAAATAAACAAGATCCGTATTCAAAGTCAGGGGTATATTCCATTACGTGCCACGATACAGGGTGTCAAGCAAATATCATCAGGCAGAGTGGGAGAAGATTGGATGCACGATACAATGAACATAGAAATGCGATAAAATACGGGACACAATCGGCCATATGCGAACACATGTGCGACGCGGGACACAGTTTCACTAACATTGAAACCGACTTAAAAATAATTCATCACGAAACGAAGGGAAGCAATCGAGATACACTTACTTGTTAGCTAAAAGAAACAACCCCGATAATTTAAACGAACACACTCTAATGGAAAGTTCACCCCTCTTCACACCCCGTCGGAAACAAGACATAACATAACGATGTATCCAAGCTAGATAAGGGATTAATAAGGGACACATGTTATTGGATCAGGATGTACGATGTATCTTTTTCTTCAATAAACCTAGGCCGGTATTAACGGCAGTATTAAAGGTGCCGGGACATTCACATTAGTCCGTTTGAGCTAAAAGAGGGCATTTTAGCTTATGCGTGGAGAGTTTGAAGATTATCCTGAATACAGTAACATACACCACATTTCAGAGACTAGACTGGGCAATTCACTACAGGTAGGCCTACACTTGCACGAGGAACACACAGCACTTAGGAATGTGAGAGGGGGAACAGCCCAGCGAGATAACGGACCCTCACACACGGGAATTTTCATTCGGTCAAGTTCAAACAGTGACCAAGCTAACTGCTCTCAGCATGACCGCGCAAGACTCAACCAGATAAGTAGCCTGTACAATACAATCAGAATTGACCATTTAACAACCACATATTCACTCCAAACAAGCATACTCGAAGGTCAATCACCACTTCCACTATCTCAACAAAACTTCATATAGACCAAAACTCACAAATATTGACGAGCTGCATTATCTCAACTAATACTGCAACTAAATAAGTGTATCTCTCTCTCTCTCTTTCTTTATTCGTTTAGTCGATTCCGACTCTCCATGACCCCATGTACTAGACTACACCAATTTCTTCTGTCCTGCACTGCCTCTCGAAGATTTTCCAAGCTGGAATTTAGAGCTTCTGTGATGCCATCCATCCATCTCATTCTTTGCCTCCCTCTTCTCCTTGCGTCTTCTATCTTCCCCAGCATTAAGGTCTTCTCTAATGAATTATGTCCTCTCATGATGTGTCCTAAGTAGCCCAGTTTTTGTTTCAGGATTAAGCCCTCCGAGGAACACTCTGGTTTCATTTGCTGTAAAACTGACTTATTTGTTGTCTTCGCAGTCCATGGAACTCGTAAGAACTTTTTTCCAACACCATAGTTCGACGGAATCTATCCTACGGTGTTCAGCTTTTCTTATGGTCCAGGTCTCGCATCCGTACATTACAACTGGAAAAACCATAGCCCTTACTATACGGATCTTTGTTGTTAATGTTAGGTCTCTACTCCTTAAGATATTGTCCAGATTTGAAAATGCCTGTCTACCAAGTGGCAATCGTCTTTGCATTTCATGACTGCAGTGACCATCGGCAGAAATCTGTGAGCCAAGATAGTTAAAAACAGAGACTATCTCCATTTTTTCTCCTCCTACTTGCCATGAATTGACAGTTGTAGTTGTCATAATTTATGTTTTCTTGACATTCAACATTAGTCCAGCCTTTTAACTTTCCTCTTTCACTTTCAGTAAGAGTTTTTTAGCCTACTTTTCACATTTTGCATAAATGAGGAAAAAGTAGACTTATTAGATCGATCCGGGCAAATGTGTGTCTGTCTGTCTGCTGTCCGTCTGTCTGGCTGGCTGTGTGTGTGTGAGTCCCTATTAACTCCTAAACGGCTGCAGCAATCAAAACAAAATTTGGTAGGAGTAAACATCTATACCTGAATATCTCAATGCCGTATTTGAAAATGATGTCAGTGCTACAAACTGCTGAAAAAATGCAATTGAAATCTGAGCTCCATGTTGGATATCTTGGAAGGCATGAATGAGAGCTATTTCAAAATTGACACATATATAGATATAGGGGTACAAGGTAGAAAAGACTGTTGGAGGCGGGACTCACATTACGTCGCTGCTGAAGACCTTCCCCCTCCATACACGACTTCGGAAGGTCCAGCGACAAGGACAACGAAGCAAGTAGCAGCGAGAAAGAGAGAGAGAGACACTTCCCCTACCTGACGCACATGCGTAGAAGAAACACTAGCAGTTGAGAGGCAAGGGAGCTAGAAACTCCCTGTCCTACTTTGGTGCGCATGCGCATTGAAACATTCTTTTCTACCTGGGCACTCTATAATAATATTTCAGTTTAATTTCCTGGAGGCCATATGGCAGTGTTGCCAAAATTATTATAAGCCAGCTGATAGGTCCAGTTTTTAAATGCATATAACTTATACACTATCAATTGGAATTCAACCAAATTTCGTATGCACTATGTGTACATAAACAGATATGACTGAGCCTATTCTTAAGAGCCACCAGGGCAACCAACTGTTAATAAATGCTCTCCAATGTCTTTTATCCAAATACCAATAGATCAGAAAGTATGCAAGCCGACAGCTTTAAACTATGCACACGTATAGTACCTGACATTCTATATTAATTTGGAGTAACTTATATAATTCAGTGCTATCAACCTGATTCTAAGCCTGGTGAGAGGTCCAAATTTAAATACATGTAACTTCTATACTATCATTTGGATTTCAACGAAATTTCATATGTGCTATGTGTACCATAACAGAAATGACTATGCGTATTCTTAATAGCAACCAGGGCTGTAAATCTTATATATTGAACCCTTATTGATCTTCGATAAATAAGTATTCATATTTATTATTATTATTACTACGGCCTAGGCAGCACATAAGGAAGTCGACTTGGATATTAGGGAGGCCAGCATTTCGTAATGATTGCAACAGAAGCTGAGTTGGTAGCTATTCCTGGGGGACGGCCAGAATTAGTCGAGTTCAAGGCCAAATTGTGCAACTACTGTACCAAATTGGAGACATAAAGGAAGAATCACGAGGTCCTCTCAACGAACATACGATTGAATCAGCCAATCGCAAGAGACCAAGCCGTGACCACGAGGTGGACGGCGTCAGTAGTAAAAAGCGCGCGGAAGTGTGTATCTAAGGAACCGCCGAACGGATTAATCTCCGCTCGAGTAATTTGAGACGTTGGATTTATTTGGAGAAGAATGACACTAGCCCCATCTTTGTGAGACAAAAACTCTGGAAGTTTTTATCCGACTCAGCCCCACTCCTCCGCCCTTGTCAGTTTCTCATAAATAGTCTGGCCTGACGCCAATCTAAGTCACTTATTGTGTGGAGCCTTCAGAGGTATACTCCACGCCAGTTTGAAGTGTGATTTTTGACGCTCGAATTTATCTAAGACTATTCTTGTGGAGCCTTCAGAGGTATACTCTACGCCAGTTCAAAATGTGATTTTTACGCTCTAAAATCAGTGAAGCTAATTTATTTTCTGAGCTCTGGGGAGCTAAAGTCGCAGCGTTTGCAATATCGAATTTTAAAAGCTATAATACCTTTTGTTCTAAAATCAACTAAATTGTGTGATCTAAATATTTCACGCCAGCGCGTGATAAACTGTAACATTCTTTTAAAGACGACGAGTTCAACTTTAAGGGGGAAGTATCGTATCACCCTAATTAGCGCTTACCAGAACCGAAGTCCAAGACGGGACGGAAATACCGGACGAGATAGCGACTGCTGGTGCAGCCAGGATTTTGAACTTGTTAACGAGCCAGTGGCGCGGACTCGAGATGTATATTTTATGTATAAATTGTGTGTATTGTATGTGTGTTTTTATAGTGCGTATGTGCGATATAATTAGGGCCAGTCTTCGCTATTAATCGCAGTAGGACAATTGTGGGTGAACTGAGTAGCCTGCAAGCGATTATAGATAGGCAAATATTTAACATTGAACTTTTCTGCCAAGGAGTCGAGACCAAGATGATCAGCACGTGGTTTGAAGTTGGGATGAGCTTCAAGAAATCAACGCAGACGACTACTATGGAGTGCTAAATTGTCCATAGGGCAATGGGTTGAGGAGGATGTCCTTAGTCCTACATGCAGAAGCGGTGATGTACTAAAATTGGATTATTTCAATTATGTAGTTAGATTTGGCCGGGGAACTTTGTAAATAGTCATGTTTTTCTTTCTTGTTTTATAGCTGTTTTTCTTGTACCGACACTATATGTTTAAATGTCCGTTGGCGCGTGGCCAATGTGTTGGTTGATATTTTGATTTTTTTTCTCGAGTCATGTGTAATGTACGCGGCGTGCGTGCGTGATTTTTATCCTTGCAATTGCGGAACCCGTTACATTCGATAAATGGTGCTTTATTAACGTTAATATTTGAAATAGGAATGGGAGGAATTGATTGTAAAACATTTTGCTGAACAGGTTATTATTCATGTTAGGGTAGCCGAGTGCACCAACTTAAAAGTAATTGTAGAACACCTTCGTTCTAATTTGATAGATTTTTCTTGAGTCCTTTTCAGGTGACTAGTCACGGCATAGAACGATGGCGCCAGCATGTGGATATTATTTGTGTCTTTTATTTCAGGGTCTGTCACAACCCATACGTGTGATTAAGTGTGTGTTGATGTGTCTAGTGTGTGTTGATTCTACGTGAGGAGGGGGTAGTTGTCCTACCGCCCTTATATATTTTTGCTGCTGTTGTATTTTAGATGGAAAGACAGAGTGCTCTTGGGAGACTGCTGATTCTTGTCCATATGTTTTTCTGACACACACGTATTATTGTGCTTTGGGGCACATTTCTTCGAGGTTCGACCCCATGCTCTGGGAGGTCGAGGTTATTGACACGTGGGTTGACAGACATGCAGAGTTCCACAAACCGCCTGTTTTGCCTGTGACTTATTTTGATAGGCAGTCCTTTTTGTCCGACTGAACCCTGTAAGCTTTCATGCAGCAAACCTGTTCATTGTGATGGCTAATTTTTAAGCCATAATTAATTGGGGAGTTCGCCATGTGTGTAACGGATTGTTGTACCTTGTATGGATAAGAATATTGTGATTAACGTAAATGTTGGCTGTTTGCCTATTGCTTTGTTGATGACTCGATTTCATGTAACTTTGTTTGTCACACCCGTTTGGTGTAGTGGTAGAGTATTTGTAAATTTTGACAGCGGTCATTTGAGTATTTTTCTATTGGTCACGTGTTAATGTACTTGTGTTGATTTGTGTGAGAAGTCCTAAGATTTTAGGCAGTAAATGTTGCTACGGCAATTCAAGTCCAATTTCACGCGGAAATTTTGTGTTTGTTTATAGTAGATTTAGGAAGTGTCGGTTTAATTTAATGTATTGTAGTTGTGTTCCCTTGTGTCGGTCTAGCTCTAGGAAATGCGGATTCGTTGTCTGAAGGGTCATTCTGGATGATAACGAATCACGCATTCAAAGTACACATCGTGGTGCATGTAGAACGGCGTACGCACTTATATGGTCACTTTTTGTATCTTTTATTTAAGGACACTTGGTCCAGATAATTAATCTCTCCAGAGATATCGCCTAGTTTTTGGCATTTTTATTAAACGGGAGTCAGTTGGGAGTTTTTGTTGTTAATGGTTTATGTGTAAATATGGTGATTTGTTATTAAATTCAGTTGTTTTTAACCCTGGCTTCACTCTTTCCTGCATGTTATTTTGTTATATGTTACCCTGCAAGTTAATGAAGCGCCCTGACAGCAACTTACGAATATGACCTGTTACGCCCCGAATCTGAGTCTCATATGCTTCTTTGCAAGGGTTCATAAAACAAAAATGGCTGCCCAAGTGGGGATTGTTGTTGTTGTTGCTTCGCTGATCTCATATTGATTTCGTTGAGAAATGATGCCAGGTCAAGCGGACATGTAAATTCAGTAAATGGAGGCGATGTTGTACCGCCATGTGCATTAGTAAAATCACTGAGTTCCTAAAGTTAGAAATATTGAACAAGGTTAGAATTTGATTTGGTATTTGTTATTAACTTGTTCTGGCGCCCACATTAAAATTAGAAATTTGCATTATTGATGAACTCAGTCAAAGCAGGAAGATGTTGCCTTATATTTGACATTTAATTGACTTCGGTTAATTGGTGTTTCGTAAATTCTGTTGGTTAGGAATTTAAAAGCAGATCACTAGGGGTTATTTTGTTGTTTGGGAATAAATGTCATTGTATTCAGTAAATTTTGTTACTGAAATTTTCAGTAAATTAGAGCCAGTAATATTTAAATGTGTGACATGTATGTGCGTATAGGGCTGAAACCTTAGCCCATAACCCTGTTTTTCTCTGAATATATTTGTGTGTGTGAAATGGCGATCGTTGATGAAATTAAGGCATTGTTAGAACAGATGTCGATCCAAATGTCCGCGAAAACGGAGGAACAATTAGAACAGATGTCCGCGAAAACGAAAGAACAATTAGTGCAGATGTCCGTAAAGACGGAAGAACAATTAAAAGAACAATTAGAAGCTCAGCGTGAGCATAGTGAAAAACAATTACTTGATATGAGCGGTAACATTTCGGTCCAGTTAGAAGTCCAGAAATTTGACACTGACAAACAATTCAATGAACTAAACCACAAATTGTCACAACAGGCGGTAACACAAACCGAACAGTTAGGAAAAATCACAAATGATATTAATCAGAGCGTTCAAAAAGTAGAGAAACTGGCAGGCGAGGTTGCGGAAAACAACATCAAACAGTTAGGCGAAATGAAGAAATTGGAGGCGAAATTTGATAACAAATTAGTACAATTTGACGAGATGGTGGCAGATAAACTCAAGCAGATAGAGGCAGCATGTGTCAGTAACACCGCGGGAGTGAAGAAAACCCAAGAGAAACTACAGCAGCAAATTAATTCGGTAGATAACAACGTGCTGGAATTAATAAAGGAAATAGATAAAGTCGAAGTTAAGGCTGAAACCGAGCGGATACACTTGCGGGAAAACTTAGAGGAGCAATTAGGCAGAACACAAGAGATCATAAGAAAAGAGATGGAAGGCCAGCTAATAAACACACAAGAGGTCATAAGACAAGAAGTAGGGGAGCAGCTCGTCAAAACTCAGGATAATTTGGAAGGTCAGCTAATAAAAACGCAAGAGGCTATGAGAGAAGAGGTGGGGGAACAACTAGTGAAAACGCAGGAACGGATACGTGAAGAGCTAGAGAAAAATCAGGAGAGGAACGAGGAGAAAATAAATAGCTTAAAAAGTAGGATCCGGCGAGATTGGGACCAGCAGGCTCATGCGAATAAGGAAGACAGGCTGGCAGTTTTAAAGCGAATGCAGGCACTGGAGGAAAATATGAAGTCGAAATTACAGGAACATTCAGAATTAATCATAAAAAACGAGATTAGATCGTTAGAGAATGCGACATTATTTTCAAACGAAAATATTCCGGAAAAGCAAACAAGTATTGGAAGTCCGGCAGGTTCGAAGTTGGCTGAGGACACGAGTCGGGGTCAAAGTCCCAGACTAACGACTAATGCATTCCAGCAGTACAGGGGGGAGACTTCAACTCCGCAACCGAACTTGGCACCAGCCCAAGTCATCCAAGTCATTCGGGGTAATGATTTTAAGCCCGATAAGTTTAAAGAACATTCAGGAACCACTCCCAAAGCATTTCTACGGCAATTAACTGACTACTTTAATGACCAACACATCGGCCCGGAGAAACAATTAAGACTGGTGGAGAAATTTTTAGAAGGACCTAGCCTGACCTGGTTTTTAAGTTTCAAGTACACGTTTACAGACATGGCTCAATTCCGCGAGGCGTTTTTGAAGAAGTTTTGGAGTCTTTCGTTACAGCAGGGGTTAAGAATGGACCTGTACACGCGCAAATACCACAGTACACATCCAACCCGTTTTTCAGAATTCTTCAGTCAGCAATTGGTAAAATTCAGGGATTTTGATGACCCGCCTAGCGAGCCGAATATGGTTCTAACCATCGGAAAACAACTCCCAATGCATATCCAACAATTATTAGTCGCAGGAAATATTCAGACCGCAGTCCAAGCCGAAGAATTACTCAGACACTTAGATGAGACGAGTATGGTAAGCCCACAGACAGGAAGAAGGAATTTGGAATGTGTCAACACGGCAGAGGTAGTTCAGGGACTCAAAAATAACCACGGCCAGGGGAACCAAAGTAAGACACAGTCCGCAGGGACACAGTTCACGCCAAGAAGACAAGATTTTGACGGCCGAAACCAGTTCCATAACAACAATCAGAATTATCAGAATAACCGCGGGAGATATCATCAGAATAACCAAAATCAAAATAATCAGTGGACGTACCAGCGGGAATACACGAATTGGAGGGGAAACCAGAGACAAGGCAGACCTTACCAAAGAAATGGAGATGGTAGATGGAGTAACGGCAGGGACTATCGCCAAGAAAACAGAGGAGATTATAGGAATAACTGGGACGAACGATATATTGAATCCCGTAAATACTTGGATCAATTAAGTAATGAAGAAGCGGAGAAGGAGAAGTGGGGGCGTGCCATGGCGAACAGACAGAGCCCAGATAACCATCAAGGAGAGGGGGCAGAGAGTTTACTGAGGCAACAGGAGCGACAGAATGATCACCGGCGAAACACATCTAATGGGGCCCGGGATAAAAAAAAAAAACAAATGAACTGAAAGGAGACAGGCTAAAAACGGAGATCGCCAGGGAGCAAGAAGAGATGATAGTGGCCAATATAGAAGAGTGGGTAGCATTCCCAGACGACTGCCTGGAGGAAGTGGTGAAGAACCGTGAAAATGTTATCAGACAGCTACCAATTATTTACGCGCATATTGGAGGTATGAGGGTGAGATGTTTGATTGATACAGGTAGCCAGGTGAGCTTAGTCACTGAAATTTTGATAAAAGAAATAGCAAGAAAACAGACTGTTCCTATTATGCCGGTACCGCTAATGAAAGTCAGAGGTGTCATTCCTGACAAAACTATGAATTGTAAACAGGAAGCATTTCTAGATCTGGAAATATTGAACCATACTTTTTCGCAAACATTCATTGTTATTCCAAAGATGAACTACAATATAATTTTAGGAGCCAACTTCATCTGCGATTTTCATGCTGTAATTGATTTACATAACAACACTGTAAGCTTCAAACAAGTAGAAGGATTGGATCATGTGGGTTTAAATATGGAAGAGAATCCGCTGGAGAGAGAGGCCAATACTTGGGTTGTTGAGGAATGCACTAATGAGGCCGGAGATAAGATCTTGAGGGGAGAGCAAGTCAACCAGACAGCAGTGCTAGAAATGGACAGCCGAGATATTTCGCAGGAACTTTGGGTGCATTTGGCGGAAGAAGAAATGGGCGGAACCAAATTCGAAATTTTACTTCAGGAGCGACTTAAGGAAGCCATCGTAGGGGAATCTGATAGAAGAAGATTGGAAGAAATTTTAAGATTACATAAAGGAGCGTTTGACACCGTACCTGGGAAAGTTTTAAATTTTCAATATGCGATGCAGGTAACAGATTGGACCCCATTTAAAAGTAAATTGTACCCGATCCCAGAGAAGCATTTTTCTCAGGTGAAGGACATTATTACTAACTTATTAGATTCTGGCATGATAAGGAAAGCTGCAACTCCTTATCTGAACGCAATATTGGCTGTGACCAAGCCAAACGGATCAATTAGGCTATGCCTAGACGCGCGAGTTTTAAATAGCAAACTGCTAGTTGAGCACGACCAAGCACCGAGGATCAAAGATGTTTTGAACGGCTTCCGCGGGAAGAAGATATACTCAAGTGTTGATTTGACGAATAGTTTCCACCATCTTGAACTTGAAGAAAAATCCCAACTGTTGACGGGATTTTTATTCGATAATCAAAGTTATATCTGGTGTCGAATGCCCTTTGGCGTGAAAACTGCGGGATGTGCACTCATTAGAGCACTCGATAGAAATCTGACTGAGGAGGTCAAGAACTTCACCACGAGATATGTTGATGACATATTAATCGCTTCTGAGACAATGGAAGAACACTTGATAAATTTAAATAAACTGCTGGACAACCTGAGAACCATGAACTTCAAGATCAACTTAAAAAAGTCACATTTTTGCCAGAGCGAAATTTTATATTTGGGACATATAATTGATGTTGAGGGCGTGCGGCCTAATCCAGCCAAGATTGATGCTATTAAGAAATTTCCCACACCTACCAAAGTCAAACATGTTAGAGCATTTTTGGGAGTGACAGGTTTCTTCAAAGAAAATTGCCCTGGTTACACAGAAACAGTAGCGCCTATGCAGGAGATGTTGAAGAAAGCGAATCGATGGTCGTGGAACGAGGAGTGCGACAGGTCTTTTAAAGCAACGAAGGATTTATTGGAAAACTGTGTGAAACTTGGATATCCGGATTTTGAGAAACAATTTATCATTCAAGCAGATGCTTCGTTAATTGGGATTGGTGCTATGCTGTACCAAGAGGACGCTGAAGAATCCAAGAAGAAATCCTATTTGGCATTTACGAGTCGTAAATTACGGAAACATGAGAGGAACTACACAGTTACGGAACTTGAGCTACTAGCAATTCTATATTCTCTCCAACAGTGGCGCAAGATGATCTATGGTTATTCCATCATTGTTAGAACCGACCACCATGCACTGACATTTTTATTTAAGACAACAATAGCAAGTGAGAGGGTTACGCGCTGGTCCATCTACATACAGCAGTTTGACATCACAATAGAGCATTGTCCTGGGAAATTGAACGTCATACCAGATGCCTTGAGTAGAAACCCTGAGGACGGAAACGAAGTAACAGCGGAAGTTCACAATATTACCTTGACACCTAAGGCTCGTGAGTTTTTGGCGAGATTGAAGGATATTCGGAAGGAGCAAGAAGCTGACCCATGGATGATGATGATGATAAAATTCTATAGGAAGGAGTTACAACCAAATTCACCGGAGTACCGGGAAGCCAGTGCTAAACAAGCGAGATTTCACTACTTGAATAACTTGTTACATAAGTACGTGGATGAGCATCATACTAAACTGCGGATCTTAGTTCCAGCATCACTACAGAGGGGATTAACTTGGCATGTTCACGAGAGCCTAGCACATATCGGCACGGATAAGACTGAAGCTACGATAGGGGAGACCTTTACTTGGCCCAAGATGAGATTCACCATTGTTGAAGTAATTAGAACATGTGACGCTTGTCAGCGCACAAAGCCGAACAACTTTATTCTGAAACAACCTCCAAGACCACTATTACCGCAGAAACCACGCGAGATGCTCGCGATTGATTGCTTTGGTCCTTTAGTAAAAGGAAAGCGTGGATGCCGACACCTCTTGGTATGTGTCGATGTATTTTCGAAGATGGTCGTGCTATGTCCTATTCAGAAGACGACATCAGGACAAGTCCTTAGTCGAATTAAGAACAAAGTCATTCCGATGCTTGGGAAGCCGGAATCCATTCTATCAGATCACGGTACCTATTTCACAAGCAATGTTTTTAGGCAAGGTTTGGAGAGCCTAGGAATAAAACACATATTTTCAAGTATTCGTCATCCTTGTGGAAATCCGAGCGAAAGAACAATTCGCTGTGTCGCTAAATACTACAGAGTAATGATTCCTAACGAACACAATAAATGGGTAGACAAAGTAGGGGAAATTGAGATGTGCATGAACACTACTAAGCACGAGTCGACGGGTCAAGTCCCACTGATTGTACACCACAACAGGTTGCCGGAAAGAACTTGGGACAAGATCATTCCTTGCCCAAGGGATCCATTATTAGCGCATGATTTGCGAATCCAGCGAACGAGAGAGCACATGAGGAACCAAGCGGACCGAAGGCTGAGACGGTACCGAGGAAAGAAGTTTCACCGAGAGTTACAAGAACAAGAATTAGTGCTGGTTCGTAGACCACCAATCTCCGACCCTAAGAACAAAGTCTTCGCCAAGTTCTGTCCAAAATTCATTGGCCCGTTCCGGGTAATTAAGAATCTGGGTAACAATGCCTACAGATTAGAAGAAGTGAGCACTGGTGCAAAATCTGTTTTTAATAGCGCCAATTTGAAACCGTACTACAGAAGGGAACCATTTGATGATTAGGAAAGATGATATGTGCAGAATCTGTATTGCAAAAAATTTTTTTTTTTTTAAAGCAAACACTCAAATCCACGGGGAGCGCGTGAGTACGCACTTTGTTTGTAAACAACGAGCAGCTGAGACGACGGGAGTGGCAACTACGTGAGGAGAAGGGGGAGACCTAGAGAAAATATGAATGACATTCCAGCGAGAAGGGAGCACACTAATTGAGTCAGAGGGGCATACACTCGAGCAGCTGAGTGAGATTTAAAGAGATGTGTTGTTACTACAGTGGATTTTGTTTTTGAAATCCAAACCAATAAATTGTTTCGAATTTCAAAACCTTGCTGAGGATAAATGAACCCTTATTGATCTTCGATAAATAAGTATTCATATTTATTATTATTATTACTACGGCCTAGGCAGCACATAAGGAAGTCGACTTGGATATTAGGGAGGCCAGCATTTCGTAATGATTGCAACAGAAGCTGAGTTGGTAGCTATTCCTGGGGGACGGCCAGAATTAGTCGAGTTCAAGGCCAAATTGTGCAACTACTGTACCAAATTGGAGACATAAAGGAAGAATCACGAGGTCCTCTCAACGAACATACGATTGAATCAGCCAATCGCAAGAGACCAAGCCGTGACCACGAGGTGGACGGCGTCAGTAGTAAAAAGCGCGCGGAAGTGTGTATCTAAGGAACCGCCGAACGGATTAATCTCCGCTCGAGTAATTTGAGACGTTGGATTTATTTGGAGAAGAATGACACTAGCCCCATCTTTGTGAGACAAAAACTCTGGAAGTTTTTATCCGACTCAGCCCCACTCCTCCGCCCTTGTCAGTTTCTCATAAATAGTCTGGCCTGACGCCAATCTAAGTCACTTATTGTGTGGAGCCTTCAGAGGTATACTCCACGCCAGTTTGAAGTGTGATTTTTGACGCTCGAATTTATCTAAGACTATTCTTGTGGAGCCTTCAGAGGTATACTCTACGCCAGTTCAAAATGTGATTTTTACGCTCTAAAATCAGTGAAGCTAATTTATTTTCTGAGCTCTGGGGAGCTAAAGTCGCAGCGTTTGCAATATCGAATTTTAAAAGCTATAATACCTTTTGTTCTAAAATCAACTAAATTGTGTGATCTAAATATTTCACGCCAGCGCGTGATAAACTGTAACATTCTTTTAAAGACGACGAGTTCAACTTTAAGGGGGAAGTATCGTATCACCCTAATTAGCGCTTACCAGAACCGAAGTCCAAGACGGGACGGAAATACCGGACGAGATAGCGACTGCTGGTGCAGCCAGGATTTTGAACTTGTTAACGAGCCAGTGGCGCGGACTCGAGATGTATATTTTATGTATAAATTGTGTGTATTGTATGTGTGTTTTTATAGTGCGTATGTGCGATATAATTAGGGCCAGTCTTCGCTATTAATCGCAGTAGGACAATTGTGGGTGAACTGAGTAGCCTGCAAGCGATTATAGATAGGCAAATATTTAACATTGAACTTTTCTGCCAAGGAGTCGAGACCAAGATGATCAGCACGTGGTTTGAAGTTGGGATGAGCTTCAAGAAATCAACGCAGACGACTACTATGGAGTGCTAAATTGTCCATAGGGCAATGGGTTGAGGAGGATGTCCTTAGTCCTACATGCAGAAGCGGTGATGTACTAAAATTGGATTATTTCAATTATGTAGTTAGATTTGGCCGGGGAACTTTGTAAATAGTCATGTTTTTCTTTCTTGTTTTATAGCTGTTTTTCTTGTACCGACACTATATGTTTAAATGTCCGTTGGCGCGTGGCCAATGTGTTGGTTGATATTTTGATTTTTTTTCTCGAGTCATGTGTAATGTACGCGGCGTGCGTGCGTGATTTTTATCCTTGCAATTGCGGAACCCGTTACATTCGATAAATGGTGCTTTATTAACGTTAATATTTGAAATAGGAATGGGAGGAATTGATTGTAAAACATTTTGCTGAACAGGTTATTATTCATGTTAGGGTAGCCGAGTGCACCAACTTAAAAGTAATTGTAGAACACCTTCGTTCTAATTTGATAGATTTTTCTTGAGTCCTTTTCAGGTGACTAGTCACGGCATAGAACGATGGCGCCAGCATGTGGATATTATTTGTGTCTTTTATTTCAGGGTCTGTCACAACCCATACGTGTGATTAAGTGTGTGTTGATGTGTCTAGTGTGTGTTGATTCTACGTGAGGAGGGGGTAGTTGTCCTACCGCCCTTATATATTTTTGCTGCTGTTGTATTTTAGATGGAAAGACAGAGTGCTCTTGGGAGACTGCTGATTCTTGTCCATATGTTTTTCTGACACACACGTATTATTGTGCTTTGGGGCACATTTCTTCGAGGTTCGACCCCATGCTCTGGGAGGTCGAGGTTATTGACACGTGGGTTGACAGACATGCAGAGTTCCACAAACCGCCTGTTTTGCCTGTGACTTATTTTGATAGGCAGTCCTTTTTGTCCGACTGAACCCTGTAAGCTTTCATGCAGCAAACCTGTTCATTGTGATGGCTAATTTTTAAGCCATAATTAATTGGGGAGTTCGCCATGTGTGTAACGGATTGTTGTACCTTGTATGGATAAGAATATTGTGATTAACGTAAATGTTGGCTGTTTGCCTATTGCTTTGTTGATGACTCGATTTCATGTAACTTTGTTTGTCACACCCGTTTGGTGTAGTGGTAGAGTATTTGTAAATTTTGACAGCGGTCATTTGAGTATTTTTCTATTGGTCACGTGTTAATGTACTTGTGTTGATTTGTGTGAGAAGTCCTAAGATTTTAGGCAGTAAATGTTGCTACGGCAATTCAAGTCCAATTTCACGCGGAAATTTTGTGTTTGTTTATAGTAGATTTAGGAAGTGTCGGTTTAATTTAATGTATTGTAGTTGTGTTCCCTTGTGTCGGTCTAGCTCTAGGAAATGCGGATTCGTTGTCTGAAGGGTCATTCTGGATGATAACGAATCACGCATTCAAAGTACACATCGTGGTGCATGTAGAACGGCGTACGCACTTATATGGTCACTTTTTGTATCTTTTATTTAAGGACACTTGGTCCAGATAATTAATCTCTCCAGAGATATCGCCTAGTTTTTGGCATTTTTATTAAACGGGAGTCAGTTGGGAGTTTTTGTTGTTAATGGTTTATGTGTAAATATGGTGATTTGTTATTAAATTCAGTTGTTTTTAACCCTGGCTTCACTCTTTCCTGCATGTTATTTTGTTATATGTTACCCTGCAAGTTAATGAAGCGCCCTGACAGCAACTTACGAATATGACCTGTTACGCCCCGAATCTGAGTCTCATATGCTTCTTTGCAAGGGTTCATAAAACAAAAATGGCTGCCCAAGTGGGGATTGTTGTTGTTGTTGCTTCGCTGATCTCATATTGATTTCGTTGAGAAATGATGCCAGGTCAAGCGGACATGTAAATTCAGTAAATGGAGGCGATGTTGTACCGCCATGTGCATTAGTAAAATCACTGAGTTCCTAAAGTTAGAAATATTGAACAAGGTTAGAATTTGATTTGGTATTTGTTATTAACTTGTTCTGGCGCCCACATTAAAATTAGAAATTTGCATTATTGATGAACTCAGTCAAAGCAGGAAGATGTTGCCTTATATTTGACATTTAATTGACTTCGGTTAATTGGTGTTTCGTAAATTCTGTTGGTTAGGAATTTAAAAGCAGATCACTAGGGGTTATTTTGTTGTTTGGGAATAAATGTCATTGTATTCAGTAAATTTTGTTACTGAAATTTTCAGTAAATTAGAGCCAGTAATATTTAAATGTGTGACATGTATGTGCGTATAGGGCTGAAACCTTAGCCCATAACCCTGTTTTTCTCTGAATATATTTGTGTGTGTGAAATGGCGATCGTTGATGAAATTAAGGCATTGTTAGAACAGATGTCGATCCAAATGTCCGCGAAAACGGAGGAACAATTAGAACAGATGTCCGCGAAAACGAAAGAACAATTAGTGCAGATGTCCGTAAAGACGGAAGAACAATTAAAAGAACAATTAGAAGCTCAGCGTGAGCATAGTGAAAAACAATTACTTGATATGAGCGGTAACATTTCGGTCCAGTTAGAAGTCCAGAAATTTGACACTGACAAACAATTCAATGAACTAAACCACAAATTGTCACAACAGGCGGTAACACAAACCGAACAGTTAGGAAAAATCACAAATGATATTAATCAGAGCGTTCAAAAATTAGAGAAACTGGCAGGCGAGGTTGCGGAAAACAACATCAAACAGTTAGGCGAAATGAAGAAATTGGAGGCGAAATTTGATAACAAATTAGTACAATTTGACGAGATGGTGGCAGATAAACTCAAGCAGATAGAGGCAGCATGTGTCAGTAACACCGCGGGAGTGAAGAAAACCCAAGAGAAACTACAGCAGCAAATTAATTCGGTAGATAACAACGTGCTGGAATTAATAAAGGAAATAGATAAAGTCGAAGTTAAGGCTGAAACCGAGCGGATACACTTGCGGGAAAACTTAGAGGAGCAATTAGGCAGAACACAAGAGATCATAAGAAAAGAGATGGAAGGCCAGCTAATAAACACACAAGAGGTCATAAGACAAGAAGTAGGGGAGCAGCTCGTCAAAACTCAGGATAATTTGGAAGGTCAGCTAATAAAAACGCAAGAGGCTATGAGAGAAGAGGTGGGGGAACAACTAGTGAAAACGCAGGAACGGATACGTGAAGAGCTAGAGAAAAATCAGGAGAGGAACGAGGAGAAAATAAATAGCTTAAAAAGTAGGATCCGGCGAGATTGGGACCAGCAGGCTCATGCGAATAAGGAAGACAGGCTGGCAGTTTTAAAGCGAATGCAGGCACTGGAGGAAAATATGAAGTCGAAATTACAGGAACATTCAGAATTAATCATAAAAAACGAGATTAGATCGTTAGAGAATGCGACATTATTTTCAAACGAAAATATTCCGGAAAAGCAAACAAGTATTGGAAGTCCGGCAGGTTCGAAGTTGGCTGAGGACACGAGTCGGGGTCAAAGTCCCAGACTAACGACTAATGCATTCCAGCAGTACAGGGGGGAGACTTCAACTCCGCAACCGAACTTGGCACCAGCCCAAGTCATCCAAGTCATTCGGGGTAATGATTTTAAGCCCGATAAGTTTAAAGAACATTCAGGAACCACTCCCAAAGCATTTCTACGGCAATTAACTGACTACTTTAATGACCAACACATCGGCCCGGAGAAACAATTAAGACTGGTGGAGAAATTTTTAGAAGGACCTAGCCTGACCTGGTTTTTAAGTTTCAAGTACACGTTTACAGACATGGCTCAATTCCGCGAGGCGTTTTTGAAGAAGTTTTGGAGTCTTTCGTTACAGCAGGGGTTAAGAATGGACCTGTACACGCGCAAATACCACAGTACACATCCAACCCGTTTTTCAGAATTCTTCAGTCAGCAATTGGTAAAATTCAGGGATTTTGATGACCCGCCTAGCGAGCCGAATATGGTTCTAACCATCGGAAAACAACTCCCAATGCATATCCAACAATTATTAGTCGCAGGAAATATTCAGACCGCAGTCCAAGCCGAAGAATTACTCAGACACTTAGATGAGACGAGTATGGTAAGCCCACAGACAGGAAGAAGGAATTTGGAATGTGTCAACACGGCAGAGGTAGTTCAGGGACTCAAAAATAACCACGGCCAGGGGAACCAAAGTAAGACACAGTCCGCAGGGACACAGTTCACGCCAAGAAGACAAGATTTTGACGGCCGAAACCAGTTCCATAACAACAATCAGAATTATCAGAATAACCGCGGGAGATATCATCAGAATAACCAAAATCAAAATAATCAGTGGACGTACCAGCGGGAATACACGAATTGGAGGGGAAACCAGAGACAAGGCAGACCTTACCAAAGAAATGGAGATGGTAGATGGAGTAACGGCAGGGACTATCGCCAAGAAAACAGAGGAGATTATAGGAATAACTGGGACGAACGATATATTGAATCCCGTAAATACTTGGATCAATTAAGTAATGAAGAAGCGGAGAAGGAGAAGTGGGGGCGTGCCATGGCGAACAGACAGAGCCCAGATAACCATCAAGGAGAGGGGGCAGAGAGTTTACTGAGGCAACAGGAGCGACAGAATGATCACCGGCGAAACACATCTAATGGGGCCCGGGATAAAAAAAAAACCAAATGAACTGAAAGGAGACAGGCTAAAAACGGAGATCGCCAGGGAGCAAGAAGAGATGATAGTGGCCAATATAGAAGAGTGGGTAGCATTCCCAGACGACTGCCTGGAGGAAGTGGTGAAGAACCGTGAAAATGTTATCAGACAGCTACCAATTATTTACGCGCATATTGGAGGTATGAGGGTGAGATGTTTGATTGATACAGGTAGCCAGGTGAGCTTAGTCACTGAAATTTTGATAAAAGAAATAGCAAGAAAACAGACTGTTCCTATTATGCCGGTACCGCTAATGAAAGTCAGAGGTGTCATTCCTGACAAAACTATGAATTGTAAACAGGAAGCATTTCTAGATCTGGAAATATTGAACCATACTTTTTCGCAAACATTCATTGTTATTCCAAAGATGAACTACAATATAATTTTAGGAGCCAACTTCATCTGCGATTTTCATGCTGTAATTGATTTACATAACAACACTGTAAGCTTCAAACAAGTAGAAGGATTGGATCATGTGGGTTTAAATATGGAAGAGAATCCGCTGGAGAGAGAGGCCAATACTTGGGTTGTTGAGGAATGCACTAATGAGGCCGGAGATAAGATCTTGAGGGGAGAGCAAGTCAACCAGACAGCAGTGCTAGAAATGGACAGCCGAGATATTTCGCAGGAACTTTGGGTGCATTTGGCGGAAGAAGAAATGGGCGGAACCAAATTCGAAATTTTACTTCAGGAGCGACTTAAGGAAGCCATCGTAGGGGAATCTGATAGAAGAAGATTGGAAGAAATTTTAAGATTACATAAAGGAGCGTTTGACACCGTACCTGGGAAAGTTTTAAATTTTCAATATGCGATGCAGGTAACAGATTGGACCCCATTTAAAAGTAAATTGTACCCGATCCCAGAGAAGCATTTTTCTCAGGTGAAGGACATTATTACTAACTTATTAGATTCTGGCATGATAAGGAAAGCTGCAACTCCTTATCTGAACGCAATATTGGCTGTGACCAAGCCAAACGGATCAATTAGGCTATGCCTAGACGCGCGAGTTTTAAATAGCAAACTGCTAGTTGAGCACGACCAAGCACCGAGGATCAAAGATGTTTTGAACGGCTTCCGCGGGAAGAAGATATACTCAAGTGTTGATTTGACGAATAGTTTCCACCATCTTGAACTTGAAGAAAAATCCCAACTGTTGACGGGATTTTTATTCGATAATCAAAGTTATATCTGGTGTCGAATGCCCTTTGGCGTGAAAACTGCGGGATGTGCACTCATTAGAGCACTCGATAGAAATCTGACTGAGGAGGTCAAGAACTTCACCACGAGATATGTTGATGACATATTAATCGCTTCTGAGACAATGGAAGAACACTTGATAAATTTAAATAAACTGCTGGACAACCTGAGAACCATGAACTTCAAGATCAACTTAAAAAAGTCACATTTTTGCCAGAGCGAAATTTTATATTTGGGACATATAATTGATGTTGAGGGCGTGCGGCCTAATCCAGCCAAGATTGATGCTATTAAGAAATTTCCCACACCTACCAAAGTCAAACATGTTAGAGCATTTTTGGGAGTGACAGGTTTCTTCAAAGAAAATTGCCCTGGTTACACAGAAACAGTAGCGCCTATGCAGGAGATGTTGAAGAAAGCGAATCGATGGTCGTGGAACGAGGAGTGCGACAGGTCTTTTAAAGCAACGAAGGATTTATTGGAAAACTGTGTGAAACTTGGATATCCGGATTTTGAGAAACAATTTATCATTCAAGCAGATGCTTCGTTAATTGGGATTGGTGCTATGCTGTACCAAGAGGACGCTGAAGAACCCAAGAAGAAATCCTATTTGGCATTTACGAGTCGTAAATTACGGAAACATGAGAGGAACTACACAGTTACGGAACTTGAGCTACTAGCAATTCTATATTCTCTCCAACAGTGGCGCAAGATGATCTATGGTTATTCCATCATTGTTAGAACCGACCACCATGCACTGACATTTTTATTTAAGACAACAATAGCAAGTGAGAGGGTTACGCGCTGGTCCATCTACATACAGCAGTTTGACATCACAATAGAGCATTGTCCTGGGAAATTGAACGTCATACCAGATGCCTTGAGTAGAAACCCTGAGGACGGAAACGAAGTAACAGCGGAAGTTCACAATATTACCTTGACACCTAAGGCTCGTGAGTTTTTGGCGAGATTGAAGGATATTCGGAAGGAGCAAGAAGCTGACCCATGGATGATGATGATGATAAAATTCTATAGGAAGGAGTTACAACCAAATTCACCGGAGTACCGGGAAGCCAGTGCTAAACAAGCGAGATTTCACTACTTGAATAACTTGTTACATAAGTACGTGGATGAGCATCATACTAAACTGCGGATCTTAGTTCCAGCATCACTACAGAGGGGATTAACTTGGCATGTTCACGAGAGCCTAGCACATATCGGCACGGATAAGACTGAAGCTACGATAGGGGAGACCTTTACTTGGCCCAAGATGAGATTCACCATTGTTGAAGTAATTAGAACATGTGACGCTTGTCAGCGCACAAAGCCGAACAACTTTATTCTGAAACAACCTCCAAGACCACTATTACCGCAGAAACCACGCGAGATGCTCGCGATTGATTGCTTTGGTCCTTTAGTAAAAGGAAAGCGTGGATGCCGACACCTCTTGGTATGTGTCGATGTATTTTCGAAGATGGTCGTGCTATGTCCTATTCAGAAGACGACATCAGGACAAGTCCTTAGTCGAATTAAGAACAAAGTCATTCCGATGCTTGGGAAGCCGGAATCCATTCTATCAGATCACGGTACCTATTTCACAAGCAATGTTTTTAGGCAAGGTTTGGAGAGCCTAGGAATAAAACACATATTTTCAAGTATTCGTCATCCTTGTGGAAATCCGAGCGAAAGAACAATTCGCTGTGTCGCTAAATACTACAGAGTAATGATTCCTAACGAACACAATAAATGGGTAGACAAAGTAGGGGAAATTGAGATGTGCATGAACACTACTAAGCACGAGTCGACGGGTCAAGTCCCACTGATTGTACACCACAACAGGTTGCCGGAAAGAACTTGGGACAAGATCATTCCTTGCCCAAGGGATCCATTATTAGCGCATGATTTGCGAATCCAGCGAACGAGAGAGCACATGAGGAACCAAGCGGACCGAAGGCTGAGACGGTACCGAGGAAAGAAGTTTCACCGAGAGTTACAAGAACAAGAATTAGTGCTGGTTCGTAGACCACCAATCTCCGACCCTAAGAACAAAGTCTTCGCCAAGTTCTGTCCAAAATTCATTGGCCCGTTCCGGGTAATTAAGAATCTGGGTAACAATGCCTACAGATTAGAAGAAGTGAGCACTGGTGCAAAATCTGTTTTTAATAGCGCCAATTTGAAACCGTACTACAGAAGGGAACCATTTGATGATTAGGAAAGATGATATGTGCAGAATCTGTATTGCAAAAAATTTTTTTTTTTTTAAAGCAAACACTCAAATCCACGGGGAGCGCGTGAGTACGCACTTTGTTTGTAAACAACGAGCAGCTGAGACGACGGGAGTGGCAACTACGTGAGGAGAAGGGGGAGACCTAGAGAAAATATGAATGACATTCCAGCGAGAAGGGAGCACACTAATTGAGTCAGAGGGGCATACACTCGAGCAGCTGAGTGAGATTTAAAGAGATGTGTTGTTACTACAGTGGATTTTGTTTTTGAAATCCAAACCAATAAATTGTTTCGAATTTCAAAACCTTGCTGAGGATAAATGAACCCTTATTGATCTTCGATAAATAAGTATTCATATTTATTATTATTATTACTACGGCCTAGGCAGCACATAAGGAAGTCGACTTGGATATTAGGGAGGCCAGCATTTCGTAATGATTGCAACAGAAGCTGAGTTGGTAGCTATTCCTGGGGGACGGCCAGAATTAGTCGAGTTCAAGGCCAAATTGTGCAACTACTGTACCAAATTGGAGACATAAAGGAAGAATCACGAGGTCCTCTCAACGAACATACGATTGAATCAGCCAATCGCAAGAGACCAAGCCGTGACCACGAGGTGGACGGCGTCAGTAGTAAAAAGCGCGCGGAAGTGTGTATCTAAGGAACCGCCGAACGGATTAATCTCCGCTCGAGTAATTTGAGACGTTGGATTTATTTGGAGAAGAATGACACTAGCCCCATCTTTGTGAGACAAAAACTCTGGAAGTTTTTATCCGACTCAGCCCCACTCCTCCGCCCTTGTCAGTTTCTCATAAATAGTCTGGCCTGACGCCAATCTAAGTCACTTATTGTGTGGAGCCTTCAGAGGTATACTCCACGCCAGTTTGAAGTGTGATTTTTGACGCTCGAATTTATCTAAGACTATTCTTGTGGAGCCTTCAGAGGTATACTCTACGCCAGTTCAAAATGTGATTTTTACGCTCTAAAATCAGTGAAGCTAATTTATTTTCTGAGCTCTGGGGAGCTAAAGTCGCAGCGTTTGCAATATCGAATTTTAAAAGCTATAATACCTTTTGTTCTAAAATCAACTAAATTGTGTGATCTAAATATTTCACGCCAGCGCGTGATAAACTGTAACATTCTTTTAAAGACGACGAGTTCAACTTTAAGGGGGAAGTATCGTATCACCCTAATTAGCGCTTACCAGAACCGAAGTCCAAGACGGGACGGAAATACCGGACGAGATAGCGACTGCTGGTGCAGCCAGGATTTTGAACTTGTTAACGAGCCAGTGGCGCGGACTCGAGATGTATATTTTATGTATAAATTGTGTGTATTGTATGTGTGTTTTTATAGTGCGTATGTGCGATATAATTAGGGCCAGTCTTCGCTATTAATCGCAGTAGGACAATTGTGGGTGAACTGAGTAGCCTGCAAGCGATTATAGATAGGCAAATATTTAACATTGAACTTTTCTGCCAAGGAGTCGAGACCAAGATGATCAGCACGTGGTTTGAAGTTGGGATGAGCTTCAAGAAATCAACGCAGACGACTACTATGGAGTGCTAAATTGTCCATAGGGCAATGGGTTGAGGAGGATGTCCTTAGTCCTACATGCAGAAGCGGTGATGTACTAAAATTGGATTATTTCAATTATGTAGTTAGATTTGGCCGGGGAACTTTGTAAATAGTCATGTTTTTCTTTCTTGTTTTATAGCTGTTTTTCTTGTACCGACACTATATGTTTAAATGTCCGTTGGCGCGTGGCCAATGTGTTGGTTGATATTTTGATTTTTTTTCTCGAGTCATGTGTAATGTACGCGGCGTGCGTGCGTGATTTTTATCCTTGCAATTGCGGAACCCGTTACATTCGATAAATGGTGCTTTATTAACGTTAATATTTGAAATAGGAATGGGAGGAATTGATTGTAAAACATTTTGCTGAACAGGTTATTATTCATGTTAGGGTAGCCGAGTGCACCAACTTAAAAGTAATTGTAGAACACCTTCGTTCTAATTTGATAGATTTTTCTTGAGTCCTTTTCAGGTGACTAGTCACGGCATAGAACGATGGCGCCAGCATGTGGATATTATTTGTGTCTTTTATTTCAGGGTCTGTCACAACCCATACGTGTGATTAAGTGTGTGTTGATGTGTCTAGTGTGTGTTGATTCTACGTGAGGAGGGGGTAGTTGTCCTACCGCCCTTATATATTTTTGCTGCTGTTGTATTTTAGATGGAAAGACAGAGTGCTCTTGGGAGACTGCTGATTCTTGTCCATATGTTTTTCTGACACACACGTATTATTGTGCTTTGGGGCACATTTCTTCGAGGTTCGACCCCATGCTCTGGGAGGTCGAGGTTATTGACACGTGGGTTGACAGACATGCAGAGTTCCACAAACCGCCTGTTTTGCCTGTGACTTATTTTGATAGGCAGTCCTTTTTGTCCGACTGAACCCTGTAAGCTTTCATGCAGCAAACCTGTTCATTGTGATGGCTAATTTTTAAGCCATAATTAATTGGGGAGTTCGCCATGTGTGTAACGGATTGTTGTACCTTGTATGGATAAGAATATTGTGATTAACGTAAATGTTGGCTGTTTGCCTATTGCTTTGTTGATGACTCGATTTCATGTAACTTTGTTTGTCACACCCGTTTGGTGTAGTGGTAGAGTATTTGTAAATTTTGACAGCGGTCATTTGAGTATTTTTCTATTGGTCACGTGTTAATGTACTTGTGTTGATTTGTGTGAGAAGTCCTAAGATTTTAGGCAGTAAATGTTGCTACGGCAATTCAAGTCCAATTTCACGCGGAAATTTTGTGTTTGTTTATAGTAGATTTAGGAAGTGTCGGTTTAATTTAATGTATTGTAGTTGTGTTCCCTTGTGTCGGTCTAGCTCTAGGAAATGCGGATTCGTTGTCTGAAGGGTCATTCTGGATGATAACGAATCACGCATTCAAAGTACACATCGTGGTGCATGTAGAACGGCGTACGCACTTATATGGTCACTTTTTGTATCTTTTATTTAAGGACACTTGGTCCAGATAATTAATCTCTCCAGAGATATCGCCTAGTTTTTGGCATTTTTATTAAACGGGAGTCAGTTGGGAGTTTTTGTTGTTAATGGTTTATGTGTAAATATGGTGATTTGTTATTAAATTCAGTTGTTTTTAACCCTGGCTTCACTCTTTCCTGCATGTTATTTTGTTATATGTTACCCTGCAAGTTAATGAAGCGCCCTGACAGCAACTTACGAATATGACCTGTTACGCCCCGAATCTGAGTCTCATATGCTTCTTTGCAAGGGTTCATAAAACAAAAATGGCTGCCCAAGTGGGGATTGTTGTTGTTGTTGCTTCGCTGATCTCATATTGATTTCGTTGAGAAATGATGCCAGGTCAAGCGGACATGTAAATTCAGTAAATGGAGGCGATGTTGTACCGCCATGTGCATTAGTAAAATCACTGAGTTCCTAAAGTTAGAAATATTGAACAAGGTTAGAATTTGATTTGGTATTTGTTATTAACTTGTTCTGGCGCCCACATTAAAATTAGAAATTTGCATTATTGATGAACTCAGTCAAAGCAGGAAGATGTTGCCTTATATTTGACATTTAATTGACTTCGGTTAATTGGTGTTTCGTAAATTCTGTTGGTTAGGAATTTAAAAGCAGATCACTAGGGGTTATTTTGTTGTTTGGGAATAAATGTCATTGTATTCAGTAAATTTTGTTACTGAAATTTTCAGTAAATTAGAGCCAGTAATATTTAAATGTGTGACATGTATGTGCGTATAGGGCTGAAACCTTAGCCCATAACCCTGTTTTTCTCTGAATATATTTGTGTGTGTGAAATGGCGATCGTTGATGAAATTAAGGCATTGTTAGAACAGATGTCGATCCAAATGTCCGCGAAAACGGAGGAACAATTAGAACAGATGTCCGCGAAAACGAAAGAACAATTAGTGCAGATGTCCGTAAAGACGGAAGAACAATTAAAAGAACAATTAGAAGCTCAGCGTGAGCATAGTGAAAAACAATTACTTGATATGAGCGGTAACATTTCGGTCCAGTTAGAAGTCCAGAAATTTGACACTGACAAACAATTCAATGAACTAAACCACAAATTGTCACAACAGGCGGTAACACAAACCGAACAGTTAGGAAAAATCACAAATGATATTAATCAGAGCGTTCAAAAATTAGAGAAACTGGCAGGCGAGGTTGCGGAAAACAACATCAAACAGTTAGGCGAAATGAAGAAATTGGAGGCGAAATTTGATAACAAATTAGTACAATTTGACGAGATGGTGGCAGATAAACTCAAGCAGATAGAGGCAGCATGTGTCAGTAACACCGCGGGAGTGAAGAAAACCCAAGAGAAACTACAGCAGCAAATTAATTCGGTAGATAACAACGTGCTGGAATTAATAAAGGAAATAGATAAAGTCGAAGTTAAGGCTGAAACCGAGCGGATACACTTGCGGGAAAACTTAGAGGAGCAATTAGGCAGAACACAAGAGATCATAAGAAAAGAGATGGAAGGCCAGCTAATAAACACACAAGAGGTCATAAGACAAGAAGTAGGGGAGCAGCTCGTCAAAACTCAGGATAATTTGGAAGGTCAGCTAATAAAAACGCAAGAGGCTATGAGAGAAGAGGTGGGGGAACAACTAGTGAAAACGCAGGAACGGATACGTGAAGAGCTAGAGAAAAATCAGGAGAGGAACGAGGAGAAAATAAATAGCTTAAAAAGTAGGATCCGGCGAGATTGGGACCAGCAGGCTCATGCGAATAAGGAAGACAGGCTGGCAGTTTTAAAGCGAATGCAGGCACTGGAGGAAAATATGAAGTCGAAATTACAGGAACATTCAGAATTAATCATAAAAAACGAGATTAGATCGTTAGAGAATGCGACATTATTTTCAAACGAAAATATTCCGGAAAAGCAAACAAGTATTGGAAGTCCGGCAGGTTCGAAGTTGGCTGAGGACACGAGTCGGGGTCAAAGTCCCAGACTAACGACTAATGCATTCCAGCAGTACAGGGGGGAGACTTCAACTCCGCAACCGAACTTGGCACCAGCCCAAGTCATCCAAGTCATTCGGGGTAATGATTTTAAGCCCGATAAGTTTAAAGAACATTCAGGAACCACTCCCAAAGCATTTCTACGGCAATTAACTGACTACTTTAATGACCAACACATCGGCCCGGAGAAACAATTAAGACTGGTGGAGAAATTTTTAGAAGGACCTAGCCTGACCTGGTTTTTAAGTTTCAAGTACACGTTTACAGACATGGCTCAATTCCGCGAGGCGTTTTTGAAGAAGTTTTGGAGTCTTTCGTTACAGCAGGGGTTAAGAATGGACCTGTACACGCGCAAATACCACAGTACACATCCAACCCGTTTTTCAGAATTCTTCAGTCAGCAATTGGTAAAATTCAGGGATTTTGATGACCCGCCTAGCGAGCCGAATATGGTTCTAACCATCGGAAAACAACTCCCAATGCATATCCAACAATTATTAGTCGCAGGAAATATTCAGACCGCAGTCCAAGCCGAAGAATTACTCAGACACTTAGATGAGACGAGTATGGTAAGCCCACAGACAGGAAGAAGGAATTTGGAATGTGTCAACACGGCAGAGGTAGTTCAGGGACTCAAAAATAACCACGGCCAGGGGAACCAAAGTAAGACACAGTCCGCAGGGACACAGTTCACGCCAAGAAGACAAGATTTTGACGGCCGAAACCAGTTCCATAACAACAATCAGAATTATCAGAATAACCGCGGGAGATATCATCAGAATAACCAAAATCAAAATAATCAGTGGACGTACCAGCGGGAATACACGAATTGGAGGGGAAACCAGAGACAAGGCAGACCTTACCAAAGAAATGGAGATGGTAGATGGAGTAACGGCAGGGACTATCGCCAAGAAAACAGAGGAGATTATAGGAATAACTGGGACGAACGATATATTGAATCCCGTAAATACTTGGATCAATTAAGTAATGAAGAAGCGGAGAAGGAGAAGTGGGGGCGTGCCATGGCGAACAGACAGAGCCCAGATAACCATCAAGGAGAGGGGGCAGAGAGTTTACTGAGGCAACAGGAGCGACAGAATGATCACCGGCGAAACACATCTAATGGGGCCCGGGATAAAAAAAAAACCAAATGAACTGAAAGGAGACAGGCTAAAAACGGAGATCGCCAGGGAGCAAGAAGAGATGATAGTGGCCAATATAGAAGAGTGGGTAGCATTCCCAGACGACTGCCTGGAGGAAGTGGTGAAGAACCGTGAAAATGTTATCAGACAGCTACCAATTATTTACGCGCATATTGGAGGTATGAGGGTGAGATGTTTGATTGATACAGGTAGCCAGGTGAGCTTAGTCACTGAAATTTTGATAAAAGAAATAGCAAGAAAACAGACTGTTCCTATTATGCCGGTACCGCTAATGAAAGTCAGAGGTGTCATTCCTGACAAAACTATGAATTGTAAACAGGAAGCATTTCTAGATCTGGAAATATTGAACCATACTTTTTCGCAAACATTCATTGTTATTCCAAAGATGAACTACAATATAATTTTAGGAGCCAACTTCATCTGCGATTTTCATGCTGTAATTGATTTACATAACAACACTGTAAGCTTCAAACAAGTAGAAGGATTGGATCATGTGGGTTTAAATATGGAAGAGAATCCGCTGGAGAGAGAGGCCAATACTTGGGTTGTTGAGGAATGCACTAATGAGGCCGGAGATAAGATCTTGAGGGGAGAGCAAGTCAACCAGACAGCAGTGCTAGAAATGGACAGCCGAGATATTTCGCAGGAACTTTGGGTGCATTTGGCGGAAGAAGAAATGGGCGGAACCAAATTCGAAATTTTACTTCAGGAGCGACTTAAGGAAGCCATCGTAGGGGAATCTGATAGAAGAAGATTGGAAGAAATTTTAAGATTACATAAAGGAGCGTTTGACACCGTACCTGGGAAAGTTTTAAATTTTCAATATGCGATGCAGGTAACAGATTGGACCCCATTTAAAAGTAAATTGTACCCGATCCCAGAGAAGCATTTTTCTCAGGTGAAGGACATTATTACTAACTTATTAGATTCTGGCATGATAAGGAAAGCTGCAACTCCTTATCTGAACGCAATATTGGCTGTGACCAAGCCAAACGGATCAATTAGGCTATGCCTAGACGCGCGAGTTTTAAATAGCAAACTGCTAGTTGAGCACGACCAAGCACCGAGGATCAAAGATGTTTTGAACGGCTTCCGCGGGAAGAAGATATACTCAAGTGTTGATTTGACGAATAGTTTCCACCATCTTGAACTTGAAGAAAAATCCCAACTGTTGACGGGATTTTTATTCGATAATCAAAGTTATATCTGGTGTCGAATGCCCTTTGGCGTGAAAACTGCGGGATGTGCACTCATTAGAGCACTCGATAGAAATCTGACTGAGGAGGTCAAGAACTTCACCACGAGATATGTTGATGACATATTAATCGCTTCTGAGACAATGGAAGAACACTTGATAAATTTAAATAAACTGCTGGACAACCTGAGAACCATGAACTTCAAGATCAACTTAAAAAAGTCACATTTTTGCCAGAGCGAAATTTTATATTTGGGACATATAATTGATGTTGAGGGCGTGCGGCCTAATCCAGCCAAGATTGATGCTATTAAGAAATTTCCCACACCTACCAAAGTCAAACATGTTAGAGCATTTTTGGGAGTGACAGGTTTCTTCAAAGAAAATTGCCCTGGTTACACAGAAACAGTAGCGCCTATGCAGGAGATGTTGAAGAAAGCGAATCGATGGTCGTGGAACGAGGAGTGCGACAGGTCTTTTAAAGCAACGAAGGATTTATTGGAAAACTGTGTGAAACTTGGATATCCGGATTTTGAGAAACAATTTATCATTCAAGCAGATGCTTCGTTAATTGGGATTGGTGCTATGCTGTACCAAGAGGACGCTGAAGAACCCAAGAAGAAATCCTATTTGGCATTTACGAGTCGTAAATTACGGAAACATGAGAGGAACTACACAGTTACGGAACTTGAGCTACTAGCAATTCTATATTCTCTCCAACAGTGGCGCAAGATGATCTATGGTTATTCCATCATTGTTAGAACCGACCACCATGCACTGACATTTTTATTTAAGACAACAATAGCAAGTGAGAGGGTTACGCGCTGGTCCATCTACATACAGCAGTTTGACATCACAATAGAGCATTGTCCTGGGAAATTGAACGTCATACCAGATGCCTTGAGTAGAAACCCTGAGGACGGAAACGAAGTAACAGCGGAAGTTCACAATATTACCTTGACACCTAAGGCTCGTGAGTTTTTGGCGAGATTGAAGGATATTCGGAAGGAGCAAGAAGCTGACCCATGGATGATGATGATGATAAAATTCTATAGGAAGGAGTTACAACCAAATTCACCGGAGTACCGGGAAGCCAGTGCTAAACAAGCGAGATTTCACTACTTGAATAACTTGTTACATAAGTACGTGGATGAGCATCATACTAAACTGCGGATCTTAGTTCCAGCATCACTACAGAGGGGATTAACTTGGCATGTTCACGAGAGCCTAGCACATATCGGCACGGATAAGACTGAAGCTACGATAGGGGAGACCTTTACTTGGCCCAAGATGAGATTCACCATTGTTGAAGTAATTAGAACATGTGACGCTTGTCAGCGCACAAAGCCGAACAACTTTATTCTGAAACAACCTCCAAGACCACTATTACCGCAGAAACCACGCGAGATGCTCGCGATTGATTGCTTTGGTCCTTTAGTAAAAGGAAAGCGTGGATGCCGACACCTCTTGGTATGTGTCGATGTATTTTCGAAGATGGTCGTGCTATGTCCTATTCAGAAGACGACATCAGGACAAGTCCTTAGTCGAATTAAGAACAAAGTCATTCCGATGCTTGGGAAGCCGGAATCCATTCTATCAGATCACGGTACCTATTTCACAAGCAATGTTTTTAGGCAAGGTTTGGAGAGCCTAGGAATAAAACACATATTTTCAAGTATTCGTCATCCTTGTGGAAATCCGAGCGAAAGAACAATTCGCTGTGTCGCTAAATACTACAGAGTAATGATTCCTAACGAACACAATAAATGGGTAGACAAAGTAGGGGAAATTGAGATGTGCATGAACACTACTAAGCACGAGTCGACGGGTCAAGTCCCACTGATTGTACACCACAACAGGTTGCCGGAAAGAACTTGGGACAAGATCATTCCTTGCCCAAGGGATCCATTATTAGCGCATGATTTGCGAATCCAGCGAACGAGAGAGCACATGAGGAACCAAGCGGACCGAAGGCTGAGACGGTACCGAGGAAAGAAGTTTCACCGAGAGTTACAAGAACAAGAATTAGTGCTGGTTCGTAGACCACCAATCTCCGACCCTAAGAACAAAGTCTTCGCCAAGTTCTGTCCAAAATTCATTGGCCCGTTCCGGGTAATTAAGAATCTGGGTAACAATGCCTACAGATTAGAAGAAGTGAGCACTGGTGCAAAATCTGTTTTTAATAGCGCCAATTTGAAACCGTACTACAGAAGGGAACCATTTGATGATTAGGAAAGATGATATGTGCAGAATCTGTATTGCAAAAAATTTTTTTTTTTTTAAAGCAAACACTCAAATCCACGGGGAGCGCGTGAGTACGCACTTTGTTTGTAAACAACGAGCAGCTGAGACGACGGGAGTGGCAACTACGTGAGGAGAAGGGGGAGACCTAGAGAAAATATGAATGACATTCCAGCGAGAAGGGAGCACACTAATTGAGTCAGAGGGGCATACACTCGAGCAGCTGAGTGAGATTTAAAGAGATGTGTTGTTACTACAGTGGATTTTGTTTTTGAAATCCAAACCAATAAATTGTTTCGAATTTCAAAACCTTGCTGAGGATAAATGAACCCTTATTGATCTTCGATAAATAAGTATTCATATTTATTATTATTATTACTACGGCCTAGGCAGCACATAAGGAAGTCGACTTGGATATTAGGGAGGCCAGCATTTCGTAATGATTGCAACAGAAGCTGAGTTGGTAGCTATTCCTGGGGGACGGCCAGAATTAGTCGAGTTCAAGGCCAAATTGTGCAACTACTGTACCAAATTGGAGACATAAAGGAAGAATCACGAGGTCCTCTCAACGAACATACGATTGAATCAGCCAATCGCAAGAGACCAAGCCGTGACCACGAGGTGGACGGCGTCAGTAGTAAAAAGCGCGCGGAAGTGTGTATCTAAGGAACCGCCGAACGGATTAATCTCCGCTCGAGTAATTTGAGACGTTGGATTTATTTGGAGAAGAATGACACTAGCCCCATCTTTGTGAGACAAAAACTCTGGAAGTTTTTATCCGACTCAGCCCCACTCCTCCGCCCTTGTCAGTTTCTCATAAATAGTCTGGCCTGACGCCAATCTAAGTCACTTATTGTGTGGAGCCTTCAGAGGTATACTCCACGCCAGTTTGAAGTGTGATTTTTGACGCTCGAATTTATCTAAGACTATTCTTGTGGAGCCTTCAGAGGTATACTCTACGCCAGTTCAAAATGTGATTTTTACGCTCTAAAATCAGTGAAGCTAATTTATTTTCTGAGCTCTGGGGAGCTAAAGTCGCAGCGTTTGCAATATCGAATTTTAAAAGCTATAATACCTTTTGTTCTAAAATCAACTAAATTGTGTGATCTAAATATTTCACGCCAGCGCGTGATAAACTGTAACATTCTTTTAAAGACGACGAGTTCAACTTTAAGGGGGAAGTATCGTATCACCCTAATTAGCGCTTACCAGAACCGAAGTCCAAGACGGGACGGAAATACCGGACGAGATAGCGACTGCTGGTGCAGCCAGGATTTTGAACTTGTTAACGAGCCAGTGGCGCGGACTCGAGATGTATATTTTATGTATAAATTGTGTGTATTGTATGTGTGTTTTTATAGTGCGTATGTGCGATATAATTAGGGCCAGTCTTCGCTATTAATCGCAGTAGGACAATTGTGGGTGAACTGAGTAGCCTGCAAGCGATTATAGATAGGCAAATATTTAACATTGAACTTTTCTGCCAAGGAGTCGAGACCAAGATGATCAGCACGTGGTTTGAAGTTGGGATGAGCTTCAAGAAATCAACGCAGACGACTACTATGGAGTGCTAAATTGTCCATAGGGCAATGGGTTGAGGAGGATGTCCTTAGTCCTACATGCAGAAGCGGTGATGTACTAAAATTGGATTATTTCAATTATGTAGTTAGATTTGGCCGGGGAACTTTGTAAATAGTCATGTTTTTCTTTCTTGTTTTATAGCTGTTTTTCTTGTACCGACACTATATGTTTAAATGTCCGTTGGCGCGTGGCCAATGTGTTGGTTGATATTTTGATTTTTTTTCTCGAGTCATGTGTAATGTACGCGGCGTGCGTGCGTGATTTTTATCCTTGCAATTGCGGAACCCGTTACATTCGATAAATGGTGCTTTATTAACGTTAATATTTGAAATAGGAATGGGAGGAATTGATTGTAAAACATTTTGCTGAACAGGTTATTATTCATGTTAGGGTAGCCGAGTGCACCAACTTAAAAGTAATTGTAGAACACCTTCGTTCTAATTTGATAGATTTTTCTTGAGTCCTTTTCAGGTGACTAGTCACGGCATAGAACGATGGCGCCAGCATGTGGATATTATTTGTGTCTTTTATTTCAGGGTCTGTCACAACCCATACGTGTGATTAAGTGTGTGTTGATGTGTCTAGTGTGTGTTGATTCTACGTGAGGAGGGGGTAGTTGTCCTACCGCCCTTATATATTTTTGCTGCTGTTGTATTTTAGATGGAAAGACAGAGTGCTCTTGGGAGACTGCTGATTCTTGTCCATATGTTTTTCTGACACACACGTATTATTGTGCTTTGGGGCACATTTCTTCGAGGTTCGACCCCATGCTCTGGGAGGTCGAGGTTATTGACACGTGGGTTGACAGACATGCAGAGTTCCACAAACCGCCTGTTTTGCCTGTGACTTATTTTGATAGGCAGTCCTTTTTGTCCGACTGAACCCTGTAAGCTTTCATGCAGCAAACCTGTTCATTGTGATGGCTAATTTTTAAGCCATAATTAATTGGGGAGTTCGCCATGTGTGTAACGGATTGTTGTACCTTGTATGGATAAGAATATTGTGATTAACGTAAATGTTGGCTGTTTGCCTATTGCTTTGTTGATGACTCGATTTCATGTAACTTTGTTTGTCACACCCGTTTGGTGTAGTGGTAGAGTATTTGTAAATTTTGACAGTGGTCATTTGAGTATTTTTCTATTGGTCACGTGTTAATGTACTTGTGTTGATTTGTGTGAGAAGTCCTAAGATTTTAGGCAGTAAATGTTGCTACGGCAATTCAAGTCCAATTTCACGCGGAAATTTTGTGTTTGTTTATAGTAGATTTAGGAAGTGTCGGTTTAATTTAATGTATTGTAGTTGTGTTCCCTTGTGTCGGTCTAGCTCTAGGAAATGCGGATTCGTTGTCTGAAGGGTCATTCTGGATGATAACGAATCACGCATTAAAAGTACACATCGTGGTGCATGTAGAACGGCGTACGCACTTATATGGTCACTTTTTGTATCTTTTATTTAAGGACACTTGGTCCAGATAATTAATCTCTCCAGAGATATCGCCTAGTTTTTGGCATTTTTATTAAACGGGAGTCAGTTGGGAGTTTTTGTTGTTAATGGTTTATGTGTAAATATGGTGATTTGTTATTAAATTCAGTTGTTTTTAACCCTGGCTTCACTCTTTCCTGCATGTTATTTTGTTATATGTTACCCTGCAAGTTAATGAAGCGCCCTGACAGCAACTTACGAATATGACCTGTTACGCCCCGAATCTGAGTCTCATATGCTTCTTTGCAAGGGTTCAATATATATATATATATATATATATATAACAAGAAGTTCCGTGACGAACTAAAGAGCCTAATTTTCTTAAAATTAAGATTCATGCCAATGATTAATCTACAGTAGGCTATATGCACCTATCTAGAATGACAAAATTAATTTGGTAATATTGAAATGTCTAATTAGTTCGAAATATATCTGGTAAAATGTAGCCTAATAGAGCACTACAGTTGGCAGCCCTGGTGACTGAATATATTCTAAGTTCCATCTCTTAAGGTACAGAATACAAAATTTGGTTGAAGTCCAATGGACGTTACATGCAGTCAGACATTGAATCTATCAGCTCGCGTAAAAGCATGTTGGCAACAATGTCATGCGTGTGTTGGTCAGAAATAAACTGAAATATTATGATATCTTGTTGTGCTAATTTTGGATGAAATCCATTTGTTAGTATGGAAGTTACATGTATTTTAAAATTGGACCTATCAGCAGGCATAGATTCATGTTGGCAGCACTGACTTATATTAATTACTTCAAATTAATCTAGAATATCAGGTGCTATACGTGAGCAAAGTATAGAGCTGTTGGCTTGCACACTTTCTGATATATTGATATTAGGGTAAAAAAAATTAGACAGCGTTTATTAATAGTTGGCAGCCCTGATTGTTCTTAAGAATATCTGCTATGTTACACATAGCACATACGAAATTTCGTTGAAATCCAACTAATAGTATAGAAGTTACATGTATTTAAAAATTGGTCTTATCAGCAGGCTTAGAATCATGTTGGTAGAACTGCGTATATAAGTTGCTCCAAATTAATCTAAAATGTCAGGTACTATACGTGTGCATAGTTTAAAGCTGTCGGCTTGCATACTTTCTGATATATTGGTATTTGGATATTTTTAAAAAATTTAGAGAGCAATTATTAACAGTTGGCAGCCCTGGTGGCTCTTAAGATTACGCTCAGTCATATCGGTTTATGCACACATATTATTTACAAAATTTGGTTTAAATCCAAGTGATAGTTTAGAAGTTAAATGCATTTAAAAATTTGACTTATCAGAAGGCTTAAAATTATTTTGGCAAAACTGTCATATATGGCCTCCTGGAAATTAAACTGAAATTGTATTATCTACATGTGTGCCAATTTTGGAATAGCTCCCAAGCATACCTTCCAAGATATCCAACATGGAGCTCAAATTTCTTAAGGCTTAAAATTATTTTGGCAAAACTGTCATATATGGCCTCCTGGAAATTAAACTGAAATTGTATTATCTACATGTGTGCCAATTTTGGAATAGCTCCCAAGCATACCTTCCAAGATATCCAACATGGAGCTCAAATTTCTAGTGCGGTTTTTCAGCAGTTGTTAGCACTGACATCATTTTCAAATATGGTCTTGAGATATTCCGGTATACATCTTTACTCATACTAAATTTGGTTTCGATTGCTGCAGCCGTTTAAGAGTTGATACGGGACACACACACACAGCCAGACAGACAGAAGGGCAGAGAGACAGACAGAGAGACAGACATTTTCCCGGATCGATCTCATAAGTCTACTTTTTCCTCATTTTTAGCTTATTTTCAATTTTGAAAAAATGGGCTTATGAGATCACCTTTTGTCCGTGTGTCTGTGTGTGTGCGTGTGTGTGTGTGTGTGTGTGTGTGTGTGTGTGTGTGTGTGTGTGTGTGTGTGTGAGGTGTGTGTGTGTGTGTGTCCCTAATAACATCTATACGACTGGAGCTATTTCAATGAAACACGGTAAGTTTATAGCACTACTCCTGTCGACCCCGATCGTGCTCTTCAAATTTTGTTACGTCTCTCCAATCCAACATGGCGGCTGTGCAAAATATTTCACCAGCATTCAATATCTCCGAAACTATTACCGATATCACCCTGGATTTTTTAACGGTGATAAAGGGACCTACTAGAAGTTCACCTATGTGACCATTGAAAAACTGGTAACTACAAAACAAACATGGCGGCTACGTGAATTTGCGACTTTTAAATAGACGTTTCTCGCGATTTAACCAACCAAACGCAATAAAACTTGGTACAGTTTATACACATTGTAATGCACCGACATCAAACTTCGTTCAATGGTTTACATAACCACAAGATGGCAGATGTGCGAAATATTTCACCGGCATTCTATATCTCTGAAACTATTAGCGGTATCACCCTGAAATTTTGTACGGAGATCAAGGGCACTACTGGAAGTTCATCTATAAGATTTTCAAAAACCGGTTAACTACAAAACGAACAGGGCGGCCAAGCGAATTAAAAAAATTAATAGACCTTTCTCGCGATTTAATGTTCCAAATGCAATGAAATCTGGTACAGGAAATGTTTATACACATTGTAATGCACTGGTATCTAATTTAGTTCAATTGTTTACATAAACTCAAAATGACGGCTGTGCGATTTTTAAAATTAAGTTAATTTTTCTTGTGTCGTAATCATGCGATCGAAGTGAAAGTTTGAATAATGGACCTACGCTATAATTTTCCTTTAATGGCACATGACTCTAAGGCCTTTACTTTTGACAATCCTACCTGGCGACCTTCCGAAATATTTACACGGCTCTGAATATCTACGAATCTATTATAGCAATCAAACTGAATTTCTCTATGTTCATGTTGTTGTTGTTGTTTGAGTCTTCAGTCTTTTGACTGGTTTGATGCAGCTCTCCATGCCTCCCTGTCCTGAGCTAATCGTTTCATCTCTACATAGCTCCGACACCCTACATCGGAGGCAATCTGTTTAACATATTCTAACCTTGGTCTACCCCTACAGTTTTTGTCCTCGACCCTTCCTTCCATAACTAAGCTTGCTATTCCTGGGTGTCTTAGTATGTGTCCTACCAACCTATCTCTTCTCTTCATTAACAGTCGCCAGAAACATCTCTCCTCTCCCACTCGTCTTAATACCTCTTTGTTTGTAACCCTATCTACCCATCTGATCTTCATCATTCTCCTGTAACACCACATTTCAAATGCTTCAATTCTCCTCTTTTCTGCTGCACCAATAGTCCAAGTTTCACTTCCATAGAGCGCCACGCTCCAGACAAAGGCTTTCAAAAATGACTTCCTAATACCTAAATCTATATTCGATGTCAGCAGATTCCTTTTTTGTAGAAATGCTTTCTTTGCCTGAGCCAACCTACTTTTAATATCCTCTTTGCTTCGTCCATCACTGGTTATTCTGCTTCCTAAGTAACAGAAATCTCCTACTTCCTTCAGCTTTTCACCTGCCAATTTGATCTCCATAGAGGTTTCTGATTTATTTCGGCTGCATTCCAGTATTTTTGTTTTACATTTATTTATTTTCATCATGAATTCTTTCCGTAAGACGGGGTCCATACCATTCAAAAACTCATTCAAATCCTCAGGCTTGTCGGCCAAGATGACGATGTCATCAGCAAATCTCAGAGTTGAAATTATTTCTCCTTGAATCTTCACTCCCACTTTAAATTTTTCTCTAATTTCCTTCATTCTTGTTCAATGTAAAGATTGAAAAGTATGGGTGATAAGTTGCAGCCTTGCCTTACACCTTTCTGAATACCAGCTTCTCTCTCATGTCCTTCAACTCGAATGACTGCTGTCTGGTTTCTGTACAGATTGTATATCACCCTCCTATCCCTGTACTTTATTCCAATTGATTTCAAAATGTCAAACAATTTAGTCCAATCAACGTTATCAAAAGCCTTTTCTAAGTCTACAAAAGCCACGAACGTTCTCTTATCTTTCCTTATTCTACCTTCTTAAATCAGCCTAAGACTTAGTACAGCTTCCCTTGTTCCTACATTTCTCCTGAAACCAAACTGGTCTTCACCCAACTCCGTTTCTATCTGGCTTTCAATCCTCTTGTAAATTATTCTAGACAGGATCTTTGAAGCATGAGTAATCAAGCTGATTGTACGGTAATCTTCACATCTGTCAGCTCCCACTTTCTTTGGTATAGGGATGATTACATTCTTCTTGAAATCAGGGGGTACCTCACCTGTCTCATAAATCCTACACACCAAGTGAAATAACCTGATCAGACCTTCCTCTCCTATGCAGCGTAGCAACTCAATCGGTATATCATCTATGCCTGGTGCTTTGTTCCTGCTTAAGTCTTCCAAAGCTCTATCAAATTCTGATCTCAATATTAAATCTCCTTTCGCATCCTCATCAATTTCCTCCTCCCTTTCCATTACATGATTCTCAATCTCCTTTCCCTTATACAAACTCTCTGTGTAAGCTTTCCATCTCTCAACCTTTTCTTCCCTATCTGTTAGAGGCTTTCCATTTGTGTCCTTAATATTACAGCACTTAGTCTTCTTTTCTCCAAAAGTATTCTTAATCCTTCGATAAGCTGTGTCTACTTTTCCTAATTGCAGACAATTTTCTATACTTGCACATTTCTCTTTCAACCATTCTTCTTTAGCTTCCTTGCACTTCTTGTTAACCTCATTTCTCAGACGTCTGTATTCTGCTTTCCCCTTTTCATCTCTTAGATTCTTGTGTTTCCGCCTTTCATCCATCAATTCTAGTATATCCTGAGTGATCCACGGTTTTCTACCTATTCTTTCTTTCCTACCAATGTTTTCTTCTGCGGATTTTGTTATTTCATTCTTCAAAAGTGCCCATTCGTCTGCAATTGAAGTTTGTTTAGGGTTTTTCATTAGTCCTTCCTTTATACTCTTCTTGAATCTTTCGTTTACATCCTTCTCTTTCAGTCTGTCTATTGCCCACCTTTTTGGCTTTTGACTTTTCTTCAGTTTCTTCAACTTTAATCTGCATTTCATTACAACCAGATTGTGATCAGAGTTTATGTCAGCACCAGGATATGTTTTACAATCCAAAATCTGGTTTCGAAACCTCTGCTTGACCATAATGAAGTCGATTTGGTAACGCCCTGTATCTCCTGGTCTCATCCATGCGTATATTCTTCTATTGTGGTTATTGAATAAGGTGTTAGCTATGACCAATTCATGCTCGGTGCAGAATTCTACCAGCCTGCTTCCTCGATCGTTCCTTTCACCTAATCCAAAATCTCCTACTATCTTCCCTTCTCTCCCTTTTCCTACCACAGCATTCCAATCTCCCATTACTATAACATTTTCATCACCCTTGATATACCTCAGAATTTCGTCTATTTCTTCGTAGACCTTTTCAACATCCTCATCATCAGCTTGACTGGTAGGCATATAGACTTGTACCACTGTAGTGCAGGTAGGTTTTGTATTGATTTTTGCTACTATAATCCGTTCACTATAATGCTCATAATATTCCACCCGCTGTCCAAGTTTCCTACTCAATATGAGGCCAACCCCTGCTTGGCCATTGTTTGATTTAGTGCTAATGACCCTATAGTCTCCTGACCAAAAGTCCTGTTCTTCCTGCCAGCGCATTTCACTAATCCCAACCAAATCCAACCTCAACCTATCCATTTCCCTTTCTAAGTTTTCTAACCTTCCACTTCCTAGCAGACTTCTAACTATGAACATAAGTTCACCTATAGGACTTTAAATAACCTGGTGATCACAAATCCAACATGGCGGCAACGCGAAGTATAAATATTCGCATGGACGTTTCTCGCAATTTAACCATCCTATTGCAGTGAAACGTGGTACAGTAAATCCTTATACCAATGTTAATCCACTGGCATCTAATTTATTTCAATTGTTTCCATAACCACAAGATGGCAGCCTGCAAAATTTTAAAGAATCGTTTTTACTTCTTGTTTCCTGATCATGCAATTGAAGTTTGAATACTACACGTACACAATAATCTACATGTATCAGTACATAACTCTAAGGCCTGCATGTATAAAAATCCAACATGGCGACCATCCGAAATACTTAGTCGGTTCTCAATATCTACGAATCTATTACAGCAAACAAACTGAAATTTTGTATGTTCATAGTGGCAGTTAACATAAGTAGGATATATGAAAATAAGCTGTATAGTTCTTCACGGAACTACTTGTTAAAAAATGTGAAAAGTAGGCTAAAAAATGTTCGTTTGTTCGTCTCTTATACGTTCATAAACCATTCCTCCGATTGCGATCAAATTTTGGTGAGTTGTTGATAACACTTCCGGGATGGTCATAGGCATAGTTAATCCAATTTACAATAGATAGCGCGCGAGTAGTTTAAACAAAGAGTGTTGACGATGCGTTCACATAGCCTACAATTCATTCGAATCCGAGCAAATTTTGGTGGGTTGTTCAGCACACTTCCGGGATGGTTATAGGCATAGTTAATCCAATTTACAATAGATAGCGCGCCAGTAGTTTAAACAAATGACTGTTGGCGATGCGTTCATATACAATTCTTCCGGTTGCGACCAAATTTTGGTGGGTTGTTGTGCTCACTCCCGGGAAAGTTATAGGCATAGTAAATCCAATATACAGTAGATAGCGCGCGAGTAGCTTCAATAAAACGGCGTGCTATTCGTTTCAACAAAGACCCACATGCGTTCATATACCATTCATCCCATTGTGATTAAACTTGGGTGAGATGTTGTGTACACTTCAGGGATGGTTATAGACATAGTTAATCAAATTTACAATAGAGAGCGCGTGATTAGTTTAAACAAATGAGTGTTGGCGATGCGTTCATATAGCCTACAATTCATCCGAGTGCGACCAAATTGTGGTGGGTTGTTTAACACACTTCCGGGATGGTTATAGGTATAGTTAATCCAATTTAAAATAGATAGCGCGCCAGTAGTTTAAACAAACGAGTGTTGGCGATGCGTTCATATACAGTTCTTCCAATTGCGACCAAATTTTGGTGAGTTGTTGTGCACACTCCCGGGAAAGTTATAGGCATAGTCGATCCAATTTACAGTAGATAGCGCACGAGTAGCTTCAATAAATTGGCGTGCGATTCGTTTCAACAAAGACCCACATGCGTTCATATACCATTCATCCCATTGCGATGAAACTTGGGTGAGATGTTGTGTACACATCCGGGAAGGTTTCTGACTTAGTAAATCCACTTTACAATAGGTAGCGCACGAGTAGATTCAACAAATGAGCGACGGCACGTAATCGTTTCAAAAAAGTCCCGTAAGCGTTCATATACCATTCTTATCATTGCGATGAAACTTGGGTGAGATGTTGTGTACAATACAGGGAAGGTTTTTGGCTTAGTAAATCCACTTAACAATATGTAGCGCACGAGTAGATTCAACAAATGAGCCACGAAGCGCGAAGCGTTTCAACAAAGACACGTATGCGTTCATATACCATTCGTCTGATAGCGGTGAAATTGGGTGAGAGGTTGTATACACTCCAGGCCAGGTTTCTGGCTTAGTAAATCAACGTTACAATAGTTAGCGCATGAGTAGATTCAACAAATGAGTGACGACGCGTGAAGCATTTCAACAGAGTCCCGTATAAGTTCATATACTATTCGTCCGATAGCGATGGAACTTGGGTGAGATGATGTGTACACTTCAGGGAAGGTTTCTGGATTAATAAATCCACTTTACAATAGGTATCGCACAAGTAGATTAAACAAATGAACGACGTCGCGTGAAGGGTTTCAACAAAGTCCCGTATGCGTTCATATACCATTCGTCCGATAACGATCAAACTTGGAGAATTGTTGTGTACACTCCAAGGAAGATTTAAGGCTTAGTAAATCCATTGTACAATAGGTAGTGCACGAGTAGATTCAACAAATGAGCGAAGACGCGCGAAGCGTTTCAACACAGTCCCGTATGCGTGCATATACCATTCGTCCGATAGTGTTGAAACTTGGGGAAAATGTTGTGTTCACTACCGGGAAGGTTTCTGGCTTAGTAAATCCACTTGACAATAGGTAGCGCACGAGTAGATTCAACAAATGAGCGACGGCACGTAATAGTTTCAACAAAGTCTCGTATGCGTTCATATACCATTCATCAGATTGGGATGAAACTTTGGTGAATTGTTGTGTGCACTCCAGAAAAGGTTTCTGACTTAGTAAATCCATTTTCCAATAGGTAGCGCACGAGTAGATTCAACAAATGAGTAACGGCTTGCGTATCGTTTAAACAGAATTCCGATTGCGTTCATATACCATTCATGCGATTGCAATGAAATTTGGTGAAATGTTGTTTCCACTCCCGCGAGGGTTTCTGGTTTAGTAAATCCATTTTACAATTGGTAGCGCACGAGTAGATTCAACTAATGAGCGACAGCGCGTGAATCGTTTCAACAAAGTCCCGTTTGCGTTCATATACCATTCATCCGATTGTGATAAAACGTTGGTGAGTTGAGTACAGTCCTGCGAAGATTTATGAATTAGTAAATCCGTTTTTCAATTCGTGGCGCACAAGTAGATTCAACAAATGAGTGATCACGCGCGAATCGTTTAAACAAAATCCCGTATGCGTTCATATTTCATTCATCCGATTACGATGATACTTTGATGAGTTGTTGTGTACACGCCAGGGATGGTTTTTGACTTAGTAAATCCATTTTACAATAGGTAGCATACGAGTATATTCAAGAAATGGGTGACGGCGCTCGAATCGTTTCAACAAAGTCCCGAATGCGTTCATATACCATTCATTTCATTGCGATGAAACTTTGGTGAGTGTTTGAGCACGCTCCCATGAATGTTTCTGAGATAGTAAATCAATTTTACAACAGTTTAGAGGTGTTTAATGGAAAAAGAAAAAATATTGGGAATCCAAAAGCCCTTCAACAAACAAAGTCACAACGCCAACACTTGCTTTCATTGGCATTGTAACGCATGCTGGGATCAGCTAGTTGTTTATAAATGTTGTCTCTATTTGTGTTACCCTAATATGAATATATCAGAAAGTATGCAAGCCAATAGCTCTAAACTTAGCACACGTATAGTACTTGGCATTCTAGATTTATTTGGAGTAACTAATATACTTCAGTGCTACCAACATGATTCTAAGCCTGCTGAGAGATCCAACTTTAAATACATGTAATTTCTATAATATCATTAGCATTTCAACGAAATTTCGTAAGTGCTATGTGTACCATAACAGATTTGACTATGCGTATTCCTAAGAGCAACCAGGGCTTCCAACTGTTAATAAATGCTGTCTCTATTTTTGTTACCCTAATATCAATATATCAGAAAGTATGCAAGCCAATAGTTCTAAACTTTGCACACGTATAGTACCTGGTATTCTAGATTAATTTGGAGTAACTAATATTGCACCGCTTTGTGCTTTTACGTTAAACAAAATAGCAGAGGCATGAGGAATACAGTGGAAGCGAAAACAACAACTTAAACAGGATCGCTAAGGAGCGGGGAAAGGATGTCTCTTTCGATGCGTGCTGGGCCCAAGATTCCGGATCGAAAGAAAGATACTTTCCAAAAAAGGAAACGAATGAATTGTTTAAAACAAATCAAAAGCGGAATTAAATTTATCTAATTGATCGAAGAACCCAGAAGCGTGTAGGCCGTGACTGCGTTACAGTACGAAGCCAAGACCGACGAAATCGAACGAGAGATGAGGGAACTTAAAATTACAAATGAAAGAGGACGAAACCAAAGTGAACTACTTACTAATGTATTTAAAGCAAACTAAAACAGGTGCGCATAAGAGTAAGGATTAATCTAAACACAAAATGAAAGGTAAACTTGAAGAGGTATTAAAATCACTTAATAACAAATAAAATTAATGACTAAAGATTGTACCCAAGAAAGGGGTACACAAAAATAATATCAAGAGAAAAGTGTATAAATGAACTTAAGCACAAACAAAGATGAAACAAGATTAATTAAAATGTACTTACAATCAATGTGCAACTAAACCGCAAGTGCGACTCGATAACCAAAATTTAAAATACAAAAAAAAAAGAAAAAACGAAACAGAGTATGGACGGGTCGAATAAGAGAACACCTCTACTTACGAGGATGACCTGGACTAGAATGCCCCGCGCCAAGAACAGAACTAAAACGCTCATGATGTTGTGAAATCATGGGGTAGGGGGTGAAAGTGGTGGGGATGGGAGGAGTGCGTATGTAGGAAACGGGGGTGGGGGATGACACGGAGTTACGTAATATAACGAAGCCAGAGGAAGCAACACAAAATTAACACATAAAAATAAAGGAAAATGAGCATTACATTAAATTAATTGACATTACCGGGACAGGAAATGAAAGGAAAAATCAATCAGCTAAGAAATATGCTTTGTAGGAAAATATAGGCTTACATAGAGGTAGTAATATCTAAATATAACGACATACGAAGAAACAAAGGAAATAATGCATGGCGAATGGACAGTGACTAACACAAAGACCATCGCTCACACACTTTTCCTAAAACAGAGGAAAGGATCAATTTAGGAGGCGAAATGAGACATGGCTCCGTTACTCCAATGATACCTTGACCCAAAAAAAAACTCTGATACGACAATCAAATGAAAGATGCCTCGAAAGAGTGCACATCAATTTGTGACGTAATACAGAGCGCTAGAAAGCCTCGCAGAAAAAAAGCATATATTTCAGACCTGAGAGATTTGAGTAAAAATAAAACCGATTACATGAAAGGTAGGGATGACAAATAAACACAGAGGCTTCGCTAAACTAACGTAAACAAAGGCGAAGGGACTTGGGTTCATGGATCGAATTCACATCATCATAAGGAAGGGAAATTGTAAGTGAATCAAAGGAGACATAAAAATAAAATAAAAAATGGATAAACTGAAATTCAAAAATGATAGCATGCCAGATAAATCAAGTGATCGAATCGTACTTACGCTTAGTTGCGTTGGGCACGGGCGAAAGCCCGACACACACGGCTGTGACCGTTTCACATGACGGTCAGAAATGGAAGGAAGCCACCTTCTCTAAAGGGACGCAGTAACGCGTTCGAGAAAAATAAGTCGTAGAACACCCCCTCTCCAGAACATAAAGGGGGCCAATGGGAGAAGCAAAGCTTAGCAACAAGTTATGCTTCAACCAATGGTAAAACTGTGTCAGTAGGGGTGAAAAGTTTCACCATCTGGTGAAACATTTACGCAGAATTACAAAGTTTGAACGCAGTAGGTTTGACAGAGAATCGTATGTCACAATAATGCGACATGAAGGAAATGATGATAATAATAATAATAATAATGAACCTGATAAAAACGGTTCAAAATTCCCCTGCTCTCCCAAAAAAAAAGGAATTTTCCTGGCCATGGTAATTTCTTTTTTCGTACAAATGGAGAGGCAAAAAAATCGTAAAGGGGAAAAAATTGAATACTAAAAAAGTGGGTACTAAAGACCTCTAGGAGAATACAAAAAAAAATGAACAGTTGACTAATCTGACCGTGAAATGAAGGTGGTACCCCCTTCATTGCTCGTCAACACTAGCCACTAACGTCAAAAGTACTGCGTTCAAAAAGAAATACAGTGAGTTCATATATTAAATAGTGATCATTGTTCTTGCTAGTTCATGATGATGCGGATGTCGAAATCTTCAAGATGGGCGTTACCCCGAGACTGCAAATCTCTCCAGCCTCTGATGAGAAAAGACAGACAAAGTTAAATCGTGATCACATTTTTAAACAAGTAGTTCCGTGAAGAACTATACAGACAATTTTCAAATATCCTACTTATGTTAATTGCCACTATCAACATACACAATTTCTGTTTGATTGCTGTAATAGATTCGTAGGTATTGAGAACCGACTAAATATTTCGGATGGTCGCCATGTTGGATTTTATATATGTAGGTCCTAGAGTTATGTACTGTTACATGCAGATTATTGTGAACGTGTAGTATTCAAACTTCAATCGCATAGTTAGGACACAAGAAAAAACAAGGAGAGTTTAAAATTTTTCACAGCTGCCATCTTGAGGTTATGGAAACAATCGAAATAAATTAGATGCCAGTGGATTAACATTCGTATAAGGATTTACTGTACCAAGTTTCACTGCACGCGGATGGTTAAATTGCGAGAAACGTCCATGTGAATATTTATAATTCGCGTCACCGCCATGTTGGATATGTGATCACCAGGTTATTTGAAGTCCTATAGGTGAACTTAAGTTCATAGCCCCTATGAATATTAAAAAATGCAGTTTGATTGCTAAAATAGATTCGTAGATATACAGAATTGTCTAAATATTTCAGATGGTCGCCATGTTGGATTGTTAAATGTATATGCCATAGGGTCATGTACCATTAAAGGAAAATTATTGCGTAGGTTCATTATTCAAACTTTCACTTCGATCGCATGACTACATCACAATAAATAAAATCTTAATTTTAAAATTCGCACTGCCGCCATCTTGAGGTTATGTAAACAATTGAACTAAATTAGATACCAGTGGATTACAATGTGTATAAATATTTCCTGTGCCAGGTTTCAGTGCGCTTGGAACATTAAATCGCGAGAAAGGTCTATTTAAAATTTTCAAATTCGCTTGGCCGCCATGTTAGTTTTGTAGTCAACCGGTTTTTGAAAGTCTTATAGATGGTCTTCCAGTAGTGCCCTTTATCTCCGTACAAAATTTCAGGGGTTTACCGCTAATAGTTTCAGGGATATAGAATGCCGGTGAAATATTTCGCACATCCGCCATCTTGTGATTATGTAAACAATTGAACGAAGTTAGATGTCGGTGCATTACAATGTATATAAATATATACTGTACCAAGTTTCATTGCGTTTGGTTGGACAAATCGCGAGAAACGTCTATTTAAAAGTCGCAAATTCGCTTGGCCGCCATGTTGGTTTTGTTGTTACCAGGTTTTCAAAAGTCACATAAGTGAACGTATAGTAGTTCCCTCTATCACCATAGAAAATGTCAGGGTAATATCGGTAATTGTTTCGTAGATATTGAATGCTGGTGAAATATTTCGCACAGCCGCCATGTTGGATTGGTGAGTCGTAACAAAATTTGAAGGGCACGGTCGAGGTCGCCGGGAATAGTGCTATGAACTTTCCGAGTTTCATTGAAATCGCTCCAGCCGTTTAAATTTTATTAGGGAGGGACACACACACGAATCACACACACACACACACACACGCACACACACACGGACAAAAGGTGATCTCATAAGCCTATTTTTTCAAAATTGAAAATAGGCTAAAAATACAATTGGGACACCCTGTATATAGGACCGTTCGTTGCGTCAACGAGTAATATGCAATAGTGTCATAATGTCTTCGAAAGGGAAAGTAATCTCCTTTTCATCTGCTGAAAATAAAGCCATGTATAGATCCAGTGGAGGGTGACTGGTCCGTTAACGAGTTCCGAGAAGACCCCCAGCTGTGTTAGCCCAGGTACACAAAGGCTGCTTGTTGTTACTCGCTAACAGTCTGGATGGTTGCTAGACAATACGCGATATTCTAAGAACAATTGACAATTTAAAACCAAACAAAAAACATGACCTCACAATAAACATCAAAATCAAGATGACACAAAGGTGCATGATATCTCAAAACCATGACACAAAAAGTCAATTACATCAATAAATTTAAAATAAATACAAAGTTCCTACAAGGTCAAACAGGAAGTGTCGAAGGGTCCTTGTCTGTCGCCGAACAATAGGAGTTAAGCCGAGGAGGAGTACAAAAGAGGAGTATGAGTGGTTTGCAAATAGTGACCGACCAGGTATATGCTGATGGCCTCAGGCAAAGATATAGCTCGACAGAGATGTCAAATATTCACGACACACTCGCGTACGAGGAAAAGGCCACGGGTGTCTCCTGTCTTGTCACAGGAATAAATGAACGAGCCTGTTCGAACTATACTCCACCTCCAAGAGCCGATAATACGATTTTCCCCGAGTTAGCCTACTCCCCCCCCCCCCAGGCAACACTGTCTAGCCCAGCTGTCGACCGAACAAAAGACGACACCTTACGGTTTAAGCCGTCTGCTCGCCGTGCTGAGTCCCTTTCTAGGAAATCTAATCCAAGCTCTTCTGTGGCTCGTAATTCTTCTGCTGTTTCCCGTGAAAGGACTACACACAACCCAACAACAACCACGCTCTGCTACCATTTGCACCGCTTTGTGCTTTTACGTTAAAAAAATAGCAGAGGCATGAGGAATACAGTGGAAGCGAAAACAACAACTTAAACAGGATCGCTAAGGAGCGGGGAAAGGATGTCTCTTTCGATGCGTGCTGGGCCCAAGATTCCGGATCGAAAGAAAGATACTTTCCTAAAAAGGAAACGAATGAATTGTTTAAAACAAATCAAAAGCGGAATTAAATTTATCTAATTGATCGAAGAACCCAGAAGCGTGTAGGTCGTGACTGCGTTACAGTACGAAGCCAAGACCGACGAAATCGAACGAGAGATGGGGGAACTTAAAATTACAAATGAAAGAGGACGAAACCAAAGTGAACTACTTACTAATGTATTTAAAGCAAACTAAAACAGGTGCGCATAAGAGTAAGGATTAATCTAAACACAAAATGAAAGGTAAACTTGAAGAGGTATTAAAATCACTTAATAACAAATAAAATTAATGACTAAAGATGGTACCCAAGAAAGGGGTACACAAAAATAATATCAAGAGAAAAGTGTATAAATGAACTTAAGCACAAACAAAGATGAAACAAGATTAATTAAAATGTACTTACAATCAATGTGCAACTAAACCGTAAGCGCGACTCGATAACCAAAATTTAAAATACAAAAAAAAAAAAAAAAAGATAGAAAGTATGGACGGGTCGAATAAGAGAACACCTCTACTTACGAGGATGACCTGGACTAGAATGCCCCGCGCCAAGAACAGAACTAAAACGCTCATGATGTTGTGAAATCATGGGGTAGGGGGTGAAAGTGGTGGGGATGGGAGGAGTGCGTATGTAGGAAACGGGGGTGGGGGGGATGACACGGAGTTACGTAATATAACGAAGCCAGAGGAAGCAACACAAAATTAACACATAAAAATAAAGGAAAATGAGCATTACATTAAATTAATTGACATTACCGGGACAGAAATGAAAGGAAAAATCAATCAGCTAAGAAATATGCTTTGTAGGAAAATATAGGCTTACATAGAGGTAGTAATGTCTAAATATAACGACATACGAAGAAACAAAGGAAATAAAGCATGGCGAATGGACAGTGACTAACACAAAGACCATCGCTCACACACTTTTCCTAAAACAGAGGGAAGGATCAACTTAGGAGGCGAAATGAGACATGGCTCCGTTACTCCAATGATACCTTGACCCAAAAAAAACTCTGATACGACAATCAAATGAAATATGCCTCGAAAGAGTGCGCATCAATTTGTGACGTAATACAGAGCGCTAGAAAGCCTCGCAGAAAAATAGCATATATTTCAGACCTGAGAGATTTGAGTAAAAATAAAACCGATTACATGAAAGGTAGGGATGACAAATAAACACAGAGGCTTCGCTAAACTAACGTAAACAAAGGCGAAGGGACTTGGGTTCATGGATCGAATTCACATCATCATAAGGAAGGGAAATTGTAAGTGAATCAAAGGAGACATAAAAATAAAATAAAAAAATGGATAAACTGAAATTCAAAAATGATAGCATGCCAGATAAATCAAGTGATCGAATCGTACTTACGCTTAGTTGCGTTGGGCACGGGCGAAAGCCCGACACACACGGCTGTGACCGTTTCACATGACGGTCAGAAATGGAAGGAAGCCACCTTCTCTAATGGGACGCAGTAACGCGTTCGAGAAAAATAAGTCGTAGAACACCCTCTCTCCAGAACATAAAGGGGGCCAATGGGAGAAGCAAAGCTTAGCAACAAGTTATGCTTCAAGCAATGGTAAAACTGTGTCAGTAGGGGTGAAAAGTTTCACCATCTGGTGAAACATTTACGCAGAATTACAAAGTTTGAACGCAGTAGGTGAGACAGAGAAAAGTATGTCACAATAATGCGACATGAAGGAAATGATGATAATAATAATAATAATAATAATAATAATAATAATAATAATAATATGACAAAAATAATGAACCTGATAAAAACGGTTCAATATACGACAGTACTGCCAACATGATTCTAAGCCTGCTGATAGGTCCAATTTCAAAATGCATGTAACTTCTATACTAACTAATGGATTTCATTCAAAATTGGCACAACAATAGATCATTTTATTTCAGATTATTTCTGACCAATACATGCATGACATTGTTGCCAACATGAATTTACACGCGCTGTTAGATCCAATGTTTAACTGCATGTAACGTCCATGCTAACCATTGGCCTTCAACCAAATTTTGTATTCTGTATCGTAAGAGATGGAACTAAGAATATATTCAGTCACCAGGGCTGCCAACTGTAGTGCACTATTAGGCTACATTATGCCAGGTATACAGTATTTCGAACTAATTAGAAATTTCGATTTTTCCAACTTAATTTCGTCATCATTCTAGATAGATCCATATAGATTAATCATTGGCATGAATCTTAAATTTTAAGAAAAGTAGGCTCTTTAGTTCGTCATGGAACTTCTTAATCTACTTCAGTTTCAGCCATCAGGATTGTATATTGTATTATAAGTGTATAATATATTGTAAATATTTTCACCCCTATTTTCAGACATATTTATTATGGCCTAAGTAATGGATCTCATGATGATCGCTTGACGATCGAAACTGGTCATCCAAGTGTATTTATTAATCTCATGTAATTTTTTAGGATTACGGAATAACCCATCTCATGTGGAACTTTTGTTTATATTGTTACGTGCCACCCCCCTAGTGGCACTTTAGTTAACTGGATTATGGTGGGATGAAGCACAACACAGATTGTTCCTTTAAAGAAATAATTAACTTTATTGCGGCCAGAAAGATACACTACTCATTAGCAAATACAAGCAATTAGAGCCTTACTCCAGTTTCCTCAAGTCTCTTCCTTATGGAGCGCTCTTGCCCCTTTCACTTAGACATGCAGCTAATCCTCCACTATTGAGACCCGTGGAATACCTGCACCTCTTCATTATGTACACAAACTACAGTTACTTACGATAACCTGCTACACGCTGCTTCGCTGTCCACAAGCTGGGAAACAATGTCACTGGATTTCGTAACTCGCACGGCACTTCGCCACAATACCTCTGTCACTCAGTGAAATCACACTCGCTCAAAACACAGGCAGTCCCCTGTATGCTTCTCACTACCTCGCTGTCAAGAGAATCAGCTTCACTAGGGGTTTCGCAAGTCACGTCACCACACTTCTGTCGCTCAGGTTAAACGCTCGCACTAGCTCGAGAAACACACACCCACTGCTTGACAGGTCGCTCTTATATAGCAGGCCGGTGACTCAATAAATGCTTCTAGACCCATCCAGGGTTCACGGCTTCTCGAGGTTTCCATCACCGGCTGGGTCACGAATATTCTGGACCATCCCTTTGTCTTAGTAGTCCTGTTGCTTAAGGCGTACGCAATACACTGAGGCAGAGCACAGCCCAGCCCGGGGGCAGTTGTGACTCATGCGGCGAGCGATGAAACAAACTCACAGCCGTAACAATATAATGTATTTAATTTTTATTTTGGCTAATTTTTTACGAATAGTGGATGTATTTATTCAAACATTGTGATAATTGATTTATTTAAATAATGTATTTATTTATTTATTTATTTATTTATTTATTTATTTATTTATTTATTTATTTATTTATTTATTTATTTATGAAAGATAATTCTACAGACAGTTCAGAGTGTTGTCCTTCACTACCTGGAACAACAGGACGTAAACTGATTTTAGGAACAAAGGAGGTGTGTGTACTGATTATCAACGACATTCAAAACTTTATTCAAGGAGAAAAGCGTGTTCTGTTAAAACGAATAGTGTTAGTGTGAAGAGAAAAGGGCGATAAATAACCATATAACTTTAGACGAGAAGGAAGAAAGGAGCATAGCGAAAACAAATAATGGAGGCAAACGAAATTCTGACTGATAGTACAATTGTAATCATTATGCATGCCTCGTTAGTTTCAAGTCCCTGTTGGTTAATACACAAATATTCTAGACACGCACTTTAAGAGCCTTGCAGTTCGGTTAACAAGAAAGCCCGCCATGTTCCACTAATGGAGAATGCAGTTTTAATTGGTAACGCTAGGTTGTCCCATATCTCACGGCACACATGACTCATGGCAGAAACAAGCCTGCGTGGGGCCACCAACCAAACTTAATTTGTAGACACAACTAACAATACAAGGAACAATTAACACCTCGGGTGGTCTCATGGGGTTTATGGGTTCACAAAAACTGTATCAGTGCTATACTGGGATGGGACCCACGTATCTCAGGACTTTTTTTTTTTTTTTAAGAACCCCAACGTCAGCCGTTCTTAAAATCGTTCTCCTGGGTTTTCCGTTTTCAGCTCTAAGCAAATGCCTGGTCGGTACCTTCTACTAGGCCACGGCCGCTTCCTTTCAACTGCTTAAGGCATACATATACGCCCGCCTCATTGCATTGTGTCTAGCATTATTGAGCTCGACTTCCGGCTTTGCCAAGAAATTTAATTCTGCTCTTAGGACTGGAACTCAGCATCATGAGGTAAAACTGCAAAGAGACGGGTTCTAATCCTAACTGAGCCATCCTGAAAGTGGTTTTCCGTGGTTTCACACTTCTACTCCAGGCAAATGCCGGGGGCCGCTTCCTGCCCAAATCCTACCTAGATTACAAATACACATACTGGTACAGACATCACAGGGACACAGATTATCAGACAACTTCTACACACACCCAAGTACATGGGGCTACATGACCACAATGTCGCAAAGCCCCTAAAAGAAAATACAACAACGTATTCATATAGGCCTACGATTTAAGAAAATTTCCATAATATTAAACCAAACTTTTTGAATTTTTATAGTGGTTAACTAGAATGTAAAGAAAGGCAGTTGCCTTCAGTAGCGTAGTCGGTAGCATGCTGAGCTTCTTCTATGCTGAATATCACGGGTTCAAACCCGGCGGATGTCGTCAGATTATTTAAGAGCGTTAAAATCCTTCAGTACGCCTTCCTACGGAGGAGAAGTAAAGCCGACGAGCCCATGTCATAGATTTATGGCATGTAAAAGAGCCTACCACTGCAATTAGTAGTGTGTAGCTAAATTTGTAGGTTACTTGGCTAGAAACGCTCTATCAAGTTCCAAAATTCGCCACTTGGTGTCAGTGACGTCTGGTAGCCAAAGTTGGAAATACTTGAAATTGAACTTCCCGAGCTTCATTCATCATCATCATTTCATCTCATCCACACGCGACGGTACTTGTAGCTCACCCCATCGGTGTCCGCACAGAAGCAGCTACAAACTCGGCACTCCCGGCACTAAAATCCATACGCTAAATAAATAAATTCACATAATTATGTATTAACATTAGTGATTGTTTATGTCACCTACTAAATGTAATAGTTTATCAGTATTATGTCAAGAAATATAACATATTCTTTTCAAAAATGCAAAGTTTCAAAAATATTGTTTTCTTTTTTTCAAAGGGGACATATTTTTTTCTCAGCTTTAGTACAGAACATTCCAAATTTAATGATCTATAATTTGAGACCTTGTTGTGGTTGATAGGTGAATTAGAACTTGACTTATTCATGGTTGAAACTTGTAAAAAATCACAATTATTAGTAAATTCAGTTTAATGGTTTGCGTATTGATTAGACACGTGCACCCATTTAAATAAATTTTCTGTCCATATTTATGCATGAAACATGTAAAATCCATTCATTTTCTTTAAGTAGAAGAATTATTAAAGAAATCCTTTCAGTCGGTTATCACAAATTGTGTCCAATTATATTAGGAGGGAAACAACTATTTATACAACCTAACCTGAAAGAAATATTTTTAATAGAATTAGGCAACACTAAAAAATGGCTTCTATCACTTCAATTAAAAGTAGAATAATTAAACTTTTATCTGGAAACAAAAGAAAAGTGAAAATTCCATCCAAATACGCCATTTCAAACGTGCGTTGTATCTTAATGAAGATCCATTGTTCATTAAAAAAATCCTCTCGGCACGCCGGAAGGCGGAGGTAGATTTCACCGGGCAAACTAGGGGATAGGCTATAATAGGCAAAATATGCAGGTTTTCGTAGGAGGATCAGACCTCATTTATTGCGAGAAAGTATTTTACAATTGGATGTTAGTTAACATTTTTTTCGTCTTTCTATGCATACTTTTAACATTTTACTGTCTTATGGGGATGGTAACCTTCTTGTCATTTGGGGTTAATTTTTATACTTGTGATCACACTGTCCTTATGCAAGGTTTGGAACTAATGTGTAACTATCTAACAGTCTGTTACTTCTTCACGCAAAATTTTATCTCCCGAAGAGATGTTGGTTGGTTCCTCAGTTTAGGGGCTGCGACAAGGTGGTCATGTAACCCCGTGTACATTGGGTGTGTGTAGAATCTGTCTGATAAACGGTGTTACTTGTGATGCCTGTATTAGTCTGTAATACAGGTAAGGTCTGCAGACGGTCAATTTTAAGTAGTAGTACCTAATTTTGTACCAAATACTAACGTCAACGACACCTAGCTGTGAACATGGCTGCTAGATGCCACCGCAACCAGCAACTTGCAACGAACGTCGTAACTTCCCCTCCGAAGGAAAGCATGCTGACGGATTTTTAGCGCTCTTAGAAAATCCGGCGACTTTGCCCGGCTTTGAACCAGCACCTAGGGCATAGAAGTTCAGCATGCTACCAGTTAGCCGCTTCCCTCATAGTCAGATGGAACAAGAAGTTCCGTGACGAACTAAAGAGCCTACTTTTCTTAAAATTAAGATTCATGCCATAGATTAATCTACAGTATATGAACCTATCTAGAATAATGACGAAATTAAGTGGGTAATATCGAAATGTCTTAATTAGTTCGAAATAAGGTATACTAGGCATAATGTAGACTAATAGAGCAATATAGTTGGCAGCTCTGGTGACTGAATATATTCTTACATCCATCTCCTAAGGTACAGAATACAAAATGTGGTTGAAGTCCAAAGGACGTTACATGGATTTAGACATTGGATCTATTAGTACACGTAAAAGCATGTTGGCAACAATGTCATGCGAGTGCTGGTCAGAAATAATCTGAAATATTATATATTTTTGTGCCAATTTTGGATGAAATCCATTTGTTGGTATAGAAGTTACATGTATTTAAAAATTGGTCCTATCAGCAGGCTTAGAATCATGTTGGTAGAACTGACGTATATAAGTTACTCCAAATTAATGTAAAATGTCGGGTAATTTACGTGTGCATAGTTTAAAGCTGTCGGCTTGCATACTTTCTGATATATTTGGATACAAAATAGAGAGGAATTATTAACAGTTGGCAGACCTGATGGCTCTTAAGAATACACTCAGTCATATATGTTTATGTACACATATTACATACAAAATTTGGTTGAAATCCAATTGATAGTGTAGACGTTATATGCATTTAAAATTGGACTTATCAGAAGGCTTAAAATTATTTTGGCAACGCTGTCATGTATGGCCACCTGGAAATTAAACTGAAATAGTATTATCTACATGTGTGCCAATTTTAGAATAGCTCCCATGTATACCTTCCAAGATATCCAACATGGAGCTCAAATTTCTAGTGCGTTTTTTTAGCAGTTGGTAGCACTGGCATCTTTTTCAAATATGGGCCTGAGATATTCCGGTATACATCTTTACTCATACTAAATTTGGTTTCGATTGCTGCAGCCGTTTAGGAATTGATAGGGGGGGGGGGGGGGACACACACACAGCCAGACAGACAGAAGGACAGACAGACAGAAGGACAGACACATTTTCGCGGATATATCTTATAAGTCTACTTTTTCCTCATTTTTGAAAAGTGTGAAAAGTAGGCTAGAAATGAATGTGATCTCGTCAATGGCGTTGTCTTGGCAACCTCTGATAGATCATCCCTTATCAATTTAAAAGCGTTGTTATGGTAACCTCTGATGGCACTTGGCATTTTTTAAAATTCCGAAATCATTTTTCTCATCCCTTGGCGTAATGGTGGGTCATATCAAAAATTCTTTCAGACAAAAGTTTTAGGTAATTATTAGGGGAATATTTTCCATTTCGTACGGTTTTGATATTGTGCCTATTAAGAGAGATATGATTAATGTTTTCCGAAAAACCCACTTTTTTCCACCCCTTTGGTCAATGGTTGGTACTATCAAAAACCTTATTTGACATAAATTTTTGGCACTTATCCGACACATATTATGAACTTTAAATGGATTCGATATTTCACGTATTAAGAGAGTTATAGCGAAATTTCACTTTTTCGAAAAAAGCCCCCCATTTTCACCCCCTTCGACCGATTTTGCCCATTAACGAACTCGACCGAGATTTTATAGGGATACATATTATGTAAAAAATTCAAAGTGATTGGTGCAAAATTACGGCAGTTATCGTGTCCACAAGAATCTGATATATATATATATATAGATAGATAGATAGATAGATAGATACATATATACATAAATTATATATAAACTTTTGAACTGACGGTGGTTTTGGGGTCTGGGGGATGTGAAACGCGAAGATATGTCGAAATTTTCCGGAAGTCGAAACATGGTACCCATTGCAATAGTTAGCTTTCTAATGAAATCTACCTAACATCAATTGAAATATATGAATTTTGTGTGGCAGCCATGTTGTTTTGTGTTGTCAAGTTCCAAGAACACTTGAGAAAGAGTGCTGCCAAGATTCAGACACGCAACAACATCATTCGAAAACTATGTGGTACTACTTGGGGTGCAAGTGCAACTACTTTACGTTGCTCAGCTCTTGGCCTGGTTTACTCTACTGCAGAGTATTGTGCCCCTGTCTGGATAAACAGCCCTCATGTGAAGAGAATAGATGTTAAATTAAATGACACAATGAGAATGATCACAGGCACGATCAGATCAACTCCTATTCAGTGGCTGCCTGTATTAAGCCATATTCCCCCACCCCACCTCCGCAGATGCAATGCTTTGATGAATGAATACAAGAAGCTCCAGATTAATCAAAGACTGCCCATTCATGAGGATATCCACCACCTACATATACATAGACTGAAGTCAAGACATCCACCCATCTGCACGGCGGAGAACCTGGCAATGAGTAATTTCAACCTTACTGAGAAATGGTCTAATGAATGGAGACAATTCGCCCCAGCAGAGTCTTTGGAAATGCCATGCATCACACAGAAGGTACCTGGCTTTGAACAACCTCGGAAAGTATGGTCCAAGCTAAACCGGATCCGAACTAACCATGGTGTGTGTGCAGATCTGCTATACAAATGGAGGAAAAAGTCATCATCTTGTTGCGACTGTGGTGCTGAGAGGCAAACTGTGAAGCACATCACTCAAGAAAGCCCACTGAGCCGTTTCGACGGAGATAGAAGAGAATTTTTCCTGGGGACGCCACAAGCGATTAACTATGTAAATAGTGTAAATATAGATCTGTAGCTCATGCATACGCCATACGATAAATAAATAAGTTTATGAAACTCACGCATCTTGGTATTTTATAGTCAAACAAAATTTTAGAGTGATTGGGGAATTTGTTTCGGAGATATTGAGTACTGGTACTGACCCTCTTCCAAATTTGAAGAGCACATTGATTGCAGTACGATAGTACCATGTTCCACTGGAAAGTTGATCTCTTTTATGATGAAAATAGGCTAATAGTAGTGATAGAGAATGTATCTAGGTTACGGGCTAATGATATTCAATATTGAACTCTGCTTTAGAATCAGAGAAACGTGATGGAATTGATGTCGAGGTTTGTGGTTCATACCAAGCAGTTATTGGCGGGGAAGGCAGCAATTACTGCAGAATACTTGGTTACTGATGCGGCACCTGATAGCAAGGGCGAGAAAGTCCCACTACGGCGAGATGAATCAGGGTGATGCATATCTTGACATGTATACTGCTTGAGAAAGGAAACAATTCTTCAGATCTGTTTGTGTCTAGGTAGACAAGTGAAATGAGTTGATTTGTCAGATAACAAGGGTTATTGTGGTGGCTGTAGAAGAGTGATGGTAGTAATTAGCAGTGGCGTCCCCACGGGTGGGCGGGATAGGGTTTACACCCCCCCCCCCCCCCAGTACCATCTTCTTTACTCCTGTATATATTTTAAATGTGATCACGTTCGTCAATTGTTTTTTATCGTTTTAAATGATCTAGTCGACTTCTTCGTTACGTTACGGCGACGTCACGAAATGTACCGAGAATGCACTGAGGTGTGTGACGTCACAGTACCACTTGGTGCATGTGTACTGAGTTCACTGGTGAGCTCTGGCGTTACGAGATGGCAACGTCACGGCGAGCGTGAATTCATCCAGCCAGCTCCCTCCTTTCACCGCGCGCTCCAGCTCCCTCATGACTAGAAACTTTCTAGCGTTCTGATCGTTTCTTGATCATCTAACATGTCAAGAGTTTTTGGCCTTTGTAGCATTTAAAATGATATAAAGTCCAGTCTTTCTGACTAACTGTCTCTTTCTTTTTTTCTTTTTTATTATTCTATTTTAGCGTCTGGCTTCTAGTGCCGGGAGTGTCCGAGGACATGTTCGGCTCGCCAGTTTGTAGCTGCTTCTATACGGACACCCATGGGGTGAGCTACAAGTAACGTCGCGTGTGGAGTGTTGTCTCGGGAGGAAATATAGTTTGAATGTAAGGACGAGGAGTTGGAAGATAGTGGCTGTGGCCTATAGTTAGGGACCAACCCCGGCATTTGTCTGAAAGGAAGATGGGAAACCACAGAAGACCATCATCAAGGATGCCGATGTGGGTATTCGAACCTCCTCGCCTCCCTGATGTGAGCGACTGCCTGCAGCCACGCCGTAACGACCACGGCTAACTCACCCGGTCGTCTCTTGGTAAATGTCCTGCACTTTACTCGCAGCGAGACTCCTCCTTTAGCGTTGGAGTTAGCCATGGGTCAGTTTTACTGTTGAAGTGGGCGATCGGTAACTTTTATCACACCGCTTTAATTGTGTGTGTCGGTTTTGTTAAAGATAATTCAGTACATGAGGAGTTTCTGCAATTTATTCCAATCAATGATGCAGATAAAGCCATTAGACTGGGTACATTTTGAGAGACAATAGTAATGGCAGTCGGCACATGGAGAGTCAAACATTATTTTTCTCCCATATATCAGTATTATAAGCAATCACGTAACTATGGTCATGATGATACCACTGCATCATTTCAGTTTGTTAGACTATTTTCATTTTTTTTTAATAGGCTTATGAGATCACCTTTTGTCCGTGTGTGTGTGAGGTCTGTGTGTGTCCCTAATAACTTCAAAACGGTTGGAGCGATTTCAATAAAACTCGGTAAGTTCATAGCACTATTCCAGACGACCCCGACCATGCCCTTCAATTTTTGTTACGTCTCACCAATCCAACATGGCGGCTGTGCGAAATATTTCACCAGCATTTAATATCTCCGAAACTATTACCGATATCACCCTGGAATTTTTACGGTGATAAAGGGAACTATTAGAAGTTCACCTATGTGACGTTTGAAAAACTGGTAACTACAAAACCAACATGGCAGCCACGCGAATTTGCGACCTTTAAATAGGCGTTTCTCGCGATTTAACCAACGAAACGCAATAAAACTTGGTACAGTATATGTCTATACACATTGTAATGCACCGACATCTAACTTCGTTCAATTGTTTATATAACCACAAGATGGCGGATGTGCGCAATATTTCACCGGCATTCCATATCTCTGAAACTATTAGCGGTATCACCCTGAAATTTTGTATGGAGATAAAGGGTACTTCTGGAAGTTTATCTATAAGACTTTCAAAAACCGGTTAACTACAAAACGAACATGGCGGCCAAGCGAATTTGAAAATTTTAAATAGACCTTTCTCGCGATTTAATGTTCCAAACGCAATGAAATCTGGTACAGGAAATGTTTATACACATTGTAATGCACGGGTATCTAATTTAGTTCAATTGTTTACATAACCTCAAGATGGCGGCAGTGTGAATTTTAAAATTAAGTTTTTATTTCTTGGGTCGTAATCATGCGATCGAAGTGAAAGTTTGAATAATGAACCTACGCAATAATTTTCCTTTAATGGTACATGACTCTATGGCCTATACATTAAACAATCCAACATGGCAACCATCCGAACTATTTAGACGGAGTAGTGTGTTTTGGATGGTTCAGATACCTCCTCCTCCTCACCCTCCTCACAAGATGGCGGCAGCCCGATATCTCTCGAACGCATGGTCCGATTTTGACAAATGAGGTGTCATTGAACTCGGGCTAACACCCCCTTTCCAATTAACAATATATTTCAACCCCAAAAGTAAAACCTACCCCTACTAGGGGGTGAAATTGTAATTTTTTAGAGAATCTCTCTTTCCAATTGCAACATGTGAGAGCTTGAATGCTAATATGGATTTAAACGTTGTTCCACATAAAGTGCATGTGTACGGTGGAAAGCCACTATGAATTAGCATGCCCACTCATGGCTTTTGAAGAGGGTGGGGGAGCGGTTCCCTGTGGACGGGTCCTTGTTGACAGGTCCCTGTGGACGGGTCATTATTGCCGGGTCATTGTGGACGAGTCCTTGTGGACAAGTCCTTGTGGACAGGTCCTTGTGGACAAGTCCTTGTGGACAGGTCCTTGTGGACGAGTCCTTGTGGATGAGTCCTTGTTGATGAGCCCCTTTGGACTGATCCCTTTTGGACTGGTTCCTACGGACTGGCTCATGAACTTATTTAAATTATGTCAAAGGGCCTAACTACATTTCGCGTGTGTTGAACTGACGTTGTTCCCCAGTCTCTACTACTATAATGGGATAACGATATGAAAGGAAAGTGGCGAAATACATGTGAACACGTGCGAGATGTCATTATTAGCATTCTCCTTGTGAAACAAGTCACATCCTGTTTTCATTCATACGTGAGAAAATGCAAGTTCATGTGTAATATGACCTAAAACACAGGTGTTCACCTGTGCACGTGCACGATAAGAGCTAACAAGTCACAACCTGTTTTGACAGTAGTGAGAGGTGAAGGGGGGAGAGTCAGTTAAAGAGAGAACACATGTGAAGAGAGAAAGAAATATGTATTGCTCATCTTATGAATCAATAAGGTTAGGGACCTGTATGAGAGGTCGTTGGACAATGAGGTGACATTCTGTTTTTGAATATATTATTTATTTATGTCAAAAGGGCCTAACTACACTTTTGTTGATATCTCGCTAACTAATAATCAGAGAGGGTCAAGTGAGGTGTCTTGGGACTCAGGATGGTCAACCCTTTTCCATGACCAATGAATTTACCCAAAAGATCTAAGGTCATTAGCTTTTTAATATCTCATGAATCAATAAAGCTAGGGACCTGTATGAGAGGTCGTTGGACTTGAGGTGACATTCTGTTTTAGAATATATTATTTATTTATGTCAAAAGGACCTAACTGCACTTTTATTAATATCTCGCTAACTAATAATCAGAGAGGGTCAAGTGAGGTGTCATAGGACTCAGGATGGTCAACCCTTTTCCATGATCAACGAATTTACCCAAAAGATTCAAAACAGCAAGGTCATTGACCTATGATTTTATAAGCTAATAATCAGAGAGGCTCAAGTGAGGTGTCATGGGACTCAGGATGGTCAACCCTTTTCCATGACCAACGAATTTACCCAAAAGATTCAAAAAACAGCAAGGTCATTGACCTAATTAAAACTCAACAATTCTTCTAGGTTTGTGCCGTGTCTTGTGTGGGGTTTCGCCTAGGACACCAAGCTAGGCTCATCGGCGGGCTCTTGGTGTCCCTGCCCGGACCCCCACAGGAGTATCGAACTGCGCGATACCTCCCTTTATATAGAGTGCAACTGCACTCCTTGACTGCGAGAACCAAAAGCTCAAGCAGCCGTAACCTCCCTATGAAGGCTTCCAAAAAGATGGTGTATTGGTTTTCACGGCCGGTGAATTAAAACTCAACAATTCTTCTAGGTTTGTGCCGTGTCTTGTGTGGGGTTTCGCCTAGGACACCAAGCTAGGCTCATCGGCGGGCTCTTGGTGTCCCTGCCCGGACCCCCACAGGAGTATCGAACTGCGCGATACCTCCCTTTATATAGAGTGCAACTGCACTCCTTGACTGCGAGAACCAAAAGCTCAAGCAGCCGTAACCTCCCTATGAAGGCTTCCAAAAAGATGGTGTATTGGTTTTCACGGCCGGTGAATTAAAACTCAACAATTCTTCTAGGTTTGTGCCGTGTCTTGTGTGGGGTTTCGCCTAGGACACCAAGCTAGGCTCATCGGCGGGCTCTTGGTGTCCCTGCCCGGACCCCCACAGGAGTATCGAACTGCGCGATACCTCCCTTTATATAGAGTGCAACTGCACTCCTTGACTGCGAGAACCAAAAGCTCAAGCAGCCGTGAAAACCAATACACCATCTTTTTGGAAACCTTCATAGGGAGGTTACGGCTGCTTGAGCTTTTGGTTCTCGCAGTCAAGGAGTGCAGTTGCACTCTATATAAAGGGAGGTATCGCGCAGTTCGATACTCCTGTGGGGGTCCGGGCAGGGACACCAAGAGCCCGCCGATGAGCCTAGCTTGGTGTCCTAGGCGAAACCCCACACAAGACACGGCACAAACCTAGAAGAATTGTTGAGTTTTAATTCACCGGCCGTGAAAACCAATACACCATCTTTTTGGAAGCCTTCATAGGGAGGTTACGGCTGCTTGAGCTTTTGGTTCTCGCAGTCAAGGAGTGCAGTTGCACTCTATATAAAGGGAGGTATCGAGCAGTTCGATACTCCTGTGGGGGTCCGGGCAGGGACACCAAGAGCCCGCCGATGAGCCTAGCTTGGTGTCCTAGGCGAAACCCCACACAAGACACGGCACAAACCTAGAAGAATTGTTGAGTTTTAATTCACCGGCCGTGAAAACCAATACACCATCTTTTTGGAAGCCTTCATAGGGAGGTTACGGCTGCTTGAGCTTTTGGTTCTCGCAGTCAAGGAGTGCAGTTGCACTCTATAAATAAAGGTAGGTATCGCGCAGTTCGATACTCCTGTGGGGGTCCGGGCAGGGACACCAAGAGCCCGCCGATGAGCCTAGCTTGGTGTCCTAGGCGAAACCCCACACAAGACACGGCACAAACCTAGAAGAATTGTTGAGTTTTAATTCACCGGCCGTGAAAACCAATACACCATCTTTTTGGAAGCCTTCATAGGGAGGTTACGGCTGCTTGAGCTTTTGGTTCTCGCAGTCAAGGAGTGCAGTTGCACTCTATATAAAGGGAGGTATCGCGCAGTTCGATACTCCTGTGGGGGTCCGGGCAGGGACACCAAGAGCCCGCCGATGAGCCTAGCTTGGTGTCCTAGGCGAAACCCCACACAAGACACGGCACAAACCTAGAAGAATTGTTGAGTTTTAATTCACCGGCCGTGAAAACCAATACACCATCTTTTTGGAAGCCTTCATAGGGAGGTTACGGCTGCTTGAGCTTTTGGTTCTCGCAGTCAAGGAGTGCAGTTGCACTCTATATAAAGGGAGGTATCGCGCAGTTCGATACTCCTGTGGGGGTCCGGGCAGGGACACCAAGAGCCCGCCGATGAGCCTAGCTTGGTGTCCTAGGCGAAACCCCACACAAGACACGGCACAAACCTAGAAGAATTGTTGAGTTTTAATTCACCGGCCGTGAAAACCAATACACCATCTTTTTGGAAGCCTTCATAGGGAGGTTACGGCTGCTTGAGCTTTTGGTTCTCGCAGTCAAGGAGTGCAGTTGCACTCTATATAAAGGGAGGTATCGCGCAGTTCGATACTCCTGTGGGGGTCCGGGCAGGGACACCAAGAGCCCGCCGATGAGCCTAGCTTGGTGTCCTAGGCGAAACCCCACACAAGACACGGCACAAACCTAGAAGAATTGTTGAGTTTTAATTCACCGGCCGTGAAAACCAATACACCATCTTTTTGGAAGCCTTCATAGGGAGGTTACGGCTGCTTGAGCTTTTGGTTCTCGCAGTCAAGGAGTGCAGTTGCACTCTATATAAAGGGAGGTATCGCGCAGTTCGATACTCCTGTGGGGGTCCGGGCAGGGACACCAAGAGCCCGCCGATGAGCCTAGCTTGGTGTCCTAGGCGAAACCCCACACAAGACACGGCACAAACCTAGAAGAATTGTTGAGTTTTAATTCACCGGCCGTGAAAACCAATACACCATCTTTTTGGAAGCCTTCATAGGGAGGTTACGGCTGCTTGAGCTTTTGGTTCTCGCAGTCAAGGAGTGCAGTTGCACTCTATATAAAGGGAGGTATCGCGCAGTTCGATACTCCTGTGGGGGTCCGGGCAGGGACACCAAGAGCCCGCCGATGAGCCTAGCTTGGTGTCCTAGGCGAAACCCCACACAAGACACGGCACAAACCTAGAAGAATTGTTGAGTTTTAATTCACCGGCCGTGAAAACCAATACACCATCTTTTTGGAAGCCTTCATAGGGAGGTTACGGCTGCTTGAGCTTTTGGTTCTCGCAGTCAAGGAGTGCAGTTGCACTCTATATAAAGGGAGGTATCGCGCAGTTCGATACTCCTGTGGGGGTCCGGGCAGGGACACCAAGAGCCCGCCGATGAGCCTAGCTTGGTGTCCTAGGCGAAACCCCACACAAGACACGGCACAAACCTAGAAGAATTGTTGAGTTTTAATTCACCGGCCGTGAAAACCAATACACCATCTTTTTGGAAGCCTTCATAGGGAGGTTACGGCTGCTTGAGCTTTTGGTTCTCGCAGTCAAGGAGTGCAGTTGCACTCTATATAAAGGGAGGTATCGCGCAGTTCGATACTCCTGTGGGGGTCCGGGCAGGGACACCAAGAGCCCGCCGATGAGCCTAGCTTGGTGTCCTAGGCGAAACCCCACACAAGACACGGCACAAACCTAGAAGAATTGTTGAGTTTTAATTCACCGGCCGTGAAAACCAATACACCATCTTTTTGGAAGCCTTCATAGGGAGGTTACGGCTGCTTGAGCTTTTGGTTCTCGCAGTCAAGGAGTGCAGTTGCACTCTATATAAAGGGAGGTATCGCGCAGTTCGATACTCCTGTGGGGGTCCGGGCAGGGACACCAAGAGCCCGCCGATGAGCCTAGCTTGGTGTCCTAGGCGAAACCCCACACAAGACACGGCACAAACCTAGAAGAATTGTTGAGTTTTAATTCACCGGCCGTGAAAACCAATACACCATCTTTTTGGAAGCCTTCATAGGGAGGTTACGGCTGCTTGAGCTTTTGGTTCTCGCAGTCAAGGAGTGCAGTTGCACTCTATATAAAGGGAGGTATCGCGCAGTTCGATACTCCTGTGGGGGTCCGGGCAGGGACACCAAGAGCCCGCCGATGAGCCTAGCTTGGTGTCCTAGGCGAAACCCCACACAAGACACGGCACAAACCTAGAAGAATTGTTGAGTTTTAATTCACCGGCCGTGAAAACCAATACACCATCTTTTTGGAAGCCTTCATAGGGAGGTTACGGCTGCTTGAGCTTTTGGTTCTCGCAGTCAAGGAGTGCAGTTGCACTCTATATAAAGGGAGGTATCGCGCAGTTCGATACTCCTGTGGGGGTCCGGGCAGGGACACCAAGAGCCCGCCGATGAGCCTAGCTTGGTGTCCTAGGCGAAACCCCACACAAGACACGGCACAAACCTAGAAGAATTGTTGAGTTTTAATTCACCGGCCGTGAAAACCAATACACCATCTTTTTGGAAGCCTTCATAGGGAGGTTACGGCTGCTTGAGCTTTTGGTTCTCGCAGTCAAGGAGTGCAGTAGCACTCTATATAAAGGGAGGTATCGCGCAGTTCGATACTCCTGTGGGGGTCCGGGCAGGGACACCAAGAGCCCGCCGATGAGCCTAGCTTGGTGTCCTAGGCGAAACCCCACACAAGACACGGCACATACCTAGAAGAATTGTTGAGTTTTAATTCACCGGCCGTGAAAACCAATACACCATCTTTTTGGAAGCCTTCATAGGGAGGTTACGGCTGCTTGAGCTTTTGGTTCTCGCAGTCAAGGAGTGCAGTTGCACTCTATATAAAGGGAGGTATCGCGCAGTTCGATACTCCTGTGGGGGTCCGGGCAGGGACACCAAGAGCCCGCCGATGAGCCTAGCTTGGTGTCCTAGGCGAAACCCCACACAAGACACGGCACAAACCTAGAAGAATTGTTGAGTTTTAATTCACCGGCCGTGAAAACCAATACACCATCTTTTTGGAAGCCTTCATAGGGAGGTTACGGCTGCTTGAGCTTTTGGTTCTCGCAGTCAAGGAGTGCAGTTGCACTCTATATAAAGGGAGGTATCGCGCAGTTCGATACTCCTGTGGGGGTCCGGGCAGGGACACCAAGAGCCCGCCGATGAGCCTAGCTTGGTGTCCTAGGCGAAACCCCACACAAGACACGGCACAAACCTAGAAGAATTGTTGAGTTTTAATTCACCGGCCGTGAAAACCAATACACCATCATTGACCTAATATTTTATAAACTAATAATCGAATATCAACATGTGAGGTGTTATAGGACTTAGAATTGTCAACCCTTTCCCATAAAATCGACCTGAGATTTTATAAACTAATAATCGGATACGAACATGTGAGATGTTTACCATGTATGTGATGAAACATAGCTAGGTAGAGAAAGAATTAGTGTAGGCTACATGTATAGTGATTGACAAGTCTTTTACCATTGAAACTTGTTTTTCAGATCAAACTGCAGTATAGAGAGAGTATAGGTTGTAGGTATGGGTTAATAAATGACGAACGGTGTACACACAAACTCTGATTTATCGATTCAAGAATTAAGAGTAGACTATCTTTAATTGATTGGTTAAAGAGGATAGCTAAAACACAAAAATGCTCAGTGGTTACCGGGACAAGATGGTCGCTACACACACAACAAGCTTTAAATACTTGAGGCTAATAATCTATACACACACACTCGCTTGTTCTAAACTAAACTGTGTTGCTGTCAGTGCTCAGACAGTAGGCTGATGACAAAAAATGCATTGCTATCAGAAATATAATCATTTCCGGTTGTATAATGTTACCAGCTATCCATTTTATGTTGCAGTGTTAAGCACTTTTAGCTCTTGTACTGGTGGTCTTAACTCGATTTCCAGGTCTCATGCCTAGAACGAGTCAAACTAAGAAACAAGGGCATGGTGGTGTAGTGGTTAAGCTGTTAGCCTTTTCACTAGGGTTCTATTTCAGGTTAATATGCATGTCATAAACATATTAAACAAAACAAACCAAAACAGAGACAACGTTCAAAACTGATTACATTTGTGTCTTTCCAAATTATTACTTGGATTACAAATACAAAGGTGAACTGGGTTTGATATACAGTTAATGCTGTCTATCACACACTAGACTGTAAGAAAGCCAAAAGAGCAAAAGGCGTAGGTAGAGCAGTGGTAAAATTGTTATATGTAGAGAACTACCTAGCGGTTTTATGAACTGGCAAAGCTATATCGCATAAACAGTGCAGGATACAATCCAGCAATCAAATTTGTATCTTGTGGAACAGAGAAAATGAACTTTTACCTTGATGGATAGCAAATGAGTGTAGATGAATGACCTATGCATTAGCCTACCATAGGGTTATAACCACGAGGTGGAGGTGTGATTCTATATTTTATTGTTTAGAGACATGGCTTTTTTGTAACCAGTAGATTTAGTATTTTGTAAATATTCATTTTTGTAATTGTAAAATAGTGGAAACATTTTTTTTTGTAATAGTAAATGTTAAATGTAAACCTAAAAGTTATTTGGGATAAGTGCGCATGTCAAGGATAAATAGCGTGGTTGTATTTGTTTTTCAAAGACAGGTATGATTGTGTGAATGTATGACTATAGATAGAATGATAGAGAGAGAGAGAAAGTGTGTGTGTGTGTGTGTGTGTGTGTGTGTGTGTGTGTGTGTAGCATTGATTGTTCAACCAAAGCAAACACGGCAAGGTGGGATGGTGGGGTAATTAATGTATATAGCAAATGGTAAATAGTATACTGTAGTTTTTTTTTAACACTTGTGGTTTTTTTAAATGCAGCGGTAGATAGGTGTTATTTTGTAAAACAGTCTTACCTACTGTAGTAGTATTAGTAGTAGTAGTAGTAGTAGTAGGCCTATACGTTTTTGGAAACAAACAGAAAGAGAATGCACTATTGCCATGGCCAAGCACTTCCATTAAAATAATTTCAAGAAAATTTTAATCAGCAAATGTGTGTTTTTCAAAACTAAACTTTCAGCATGGACTAAATCATAAAAGTGTCGTCTGTGATATGAAAAAAAATAGGAAATTCATGTTTCCATATCAACACAATTTAAAAAACTTAAAACTGACATTTAAAAAATGTAAATGGGAAATTGACAAATGCGTAAACAACAAAATGGAAAATTCTTGTTTCCGTATCATGAAATCCAAAAACTTTAAACTGACATTTTGAAATCGTGTAAATGGAAAATTGACAAATGGCAATGTGTGAAATGTGAAAATGAAAAAAAAAATGAACAAATGGCTATCATTATTTAAAAAAATTAAAAACCGTCGTGTTCTATCGTTAAAGTGTGAATCAAACCACATCTACTTATTTGAATCATCCGAGACTTAGTAGACCTGTTATAGTTCTAATATACTTTTAAAATGTTATGATAAATCTCGAATTGAACTCAAGAGCTTTAGAGTGCCAGCTAACTATTATAACAGTTACGTCACAAAGACAACTTTACACTACTCTTAATGAACAATAATAAGAAAAAGAATAATAAATATTGAAATTTTTTAAAGAATGAACATGGTGACACTGTTTCTGTTGCACTTTCTGCTAGCTACTAGCCAGCAGCTGGGGTCTTAGAAAATGATACAGTTGACATTTTGCAATGAAATGTGACATGTTTCAAAGTATAGTATTATGGGTTGCTGTTGAGTAAAAATTAATCCTGTGCAAGGAAGCAAGGGTTCGAACCCCTTACCTAACATTACTATTGCCTGAACATGGCTTGACGACACTGTATTATTATGATACTTGGTACACAAACCATAGATAGAGTGTATTGTTTAAGATCACTTTCTTTCTGAACATAGGTGGAGATTGTTGATGGTTAACAATGGCATTAATATAGTAGGACGTGGGTATAGCAATTAAGAAAAAACAGACAATACCCATACAATATTTTTATTTATTTAATATAAGTACTTGTACAATAGTTACATTCAAAATACATTTCTTTTTTCTCTATTACTATTTAGTCCTTTTTGATTCTCTTGCATAGGAAGGGTAGATAACCTTGTAGTTCAGCCCCTTAAAACAACAACAACACAACCTTTTGCATAGTCTGTGATGTTGACGACTCTTGAGATGTGGAAGATGTATTAAACATAACTTTTACAGCAGGGGTTAAATGTTGCTCAATAAACACTGCACTATTTTGAGTAGCAACATTTTTTTCTTGTACTAGCTTTTTAGCATTGTCATGATTAATTGTTGACACCAACAGTGTTTCATTTGGTGCACCACATTGATGATCACTCACACTTAAATCTTACCATTTCTACTTTTTAGATTGCCTCGACATTTTTTTTTGACCTGTCTTTTGAGCATTGCCAAAATATTATCCCTTTTACATTTTGACGATTATAGTTATAAGAGTAGCCTTTATAGAGTACACGTTGTTTACCTTTGTTAGTTTTAGTAAGTTCCATATTAGCAACTAACCTGTTAGTATGATTTGCTCACTACAAAGGTTATAACTGTTCTGATAATAAAATCATTTAGCTTTGTCTTTTATATTTAATATGTGCAGTTTGAAGTGATAGCAAAAGTGAGAGCAAAGTGGTAGCATAGTGGTAGAAAATATAACATGTATTGTTAAGAAATAGTTTAAGTGGTTATGTGGATCCATTACATAATAATTTTAGCACGACGAAGCTCATTTTCTATATCCAATAGTTCTTCCTCATATTCAGTATAACCAGCCTGTTTATAGACATGCAGTTGCTGAAGCCGCCGGATTAGCTTACTTGGATTGTTCCAGTAGACAAATTTAACAAATGATTTTTTAGGTGTAAACAAAACATTACCATTATCATTATTATCTTCATCATCAACATCATCATCATCATAACCATTATCATTATCATCATCATCATCATCATCATCATCATCATCATCATTATAATCCTCATCACTATTACTATATAGTCCTTTTTGATCCTTTTGCAATACCACATTTTGCGCAGTCTGTGTTGTCTTTGATAATGTTGGGAGTTTTTCAGACATTGACAACTGTCCTAACACGACTTTCTGAGGAGATGATACATGCTTCTTAACAAACAATGCACTATCTTGAGCTGCAATATCTTTTTCTGGGACAAGTGTTTTAGCATTTTGAGGAGTTTTTTTAAACAGCAACGATGTTTTATCTGGTACACTACATTGATGATCACTCACATTTAAGACATCACTATTTTTACTTTTCAGCTCACCTCGACAATGTTTTGAACGATGTTTTGAACAACGCCAAATAACAGTTCCATTTTTATTAGTTCGTTTTACAATATATGTATATCCTTTATAGAATGCGTATGGCATACCATTGCTATTTGTTGATACTTCCATGTCAATTGTCAAGCATGAACTAATCTCTAGCAAAGTTCACTCGATAATATAAATAATAGTTTAAAGTGAGAGGAAAAGTGGGTGCAAGAGTGGGTGCAAGAGTGGGTGCAAGAGTGGGTGTAAGAGTGAGTGCAAGAGTGGGTGCAAGAGTGGGTGCAAGAGTGGGTGCAAGAGTGGGTGCAAGAGTGGGTGCAAGAGTAGGTGCAAGAGTGGGTGCAAGAGTGGGTGTAAGACTGGGTGCAAGAGTGGGTGTGAAAGGGAGTGCAAGAGTGGGTGCAAAAGTGGGTGTCGCTTATAGTAGGCATGAATTTTACTAGAATGTGATTTGAGTAAATGTAATTTCTAAACTCAAGTAGTGAATAGTCAGTTGGTTTTGATCTATGCAAGCTTAAACATGCCACATACACTGGTGATGGATACTCAAGGCTTTAAGGTCAACGAAAACAAGTACAGTATATATTTAAAGAGGTGGCTATCATTGATTGCACAACACGCGGTTTACCATACCTTTTTTCGGACTAGTGTTTTAACATTTCAAGTATTTTTTTAAACAGCAACGATGTCTTATCTGTCACACTACATTGATGATCACTCACACTTAAGACCTAACTATTTTTACTTTTTAGTTCACTTTGACACTGTTTGGAACGATGCTTTGAACAATGTCAAATAACAGTTCCATTTTATTGGTTCGTTTTGCAATATACGTATAACCTTTATAGTATGCATATGGCTCACCATAACTATTCGTTGATACTTCCATATCAATTTTCAAGCATGAAATAATCTCCAATAAATTTCGCTCGATAATAGAAATAATAGTTTAAAGTGAGTGCAAATGTGGGTGCAAAAGTGGGTGCAAACGTGAGTGTAAAAGTGAGTGCAAATGTGGGTGCAAAAGTGAGTGCAAAAGTTAATGTAAAAGTGAGTGCAAAAGTGGGTGTAGTTTATAGTAGGCATGATTTTTTAATAGAATGTGATTTGAGTAAGTGTAATTTCTAAACCCAAGTAGTGAGTAGTCAGTTGGTTTTGATTTATGCAAACGTAAACATGTCTCATACACTGATGATGGATACTCAAGGCTTCATGGTCAACAAAAACAAGTATATAGTTAAAGAGGTAACTATTATTGATTGCACAACACTGAATCTATTTTTTGAAATTTTGACAAAGGGCCTAAGTGCACTTTTGTTAATATCTCGCGAACCAATAAGACTTGGGCATTGTATGAGGTATTGTTGGACTTTTTGCCGAAGACTTCTGGTAAACACCTATGTTCCCACGACCTTTTTAAAGATGGCGGCTAACCCACGAGGGGTGATTAAAAAGTAATTCTAGCGGCGCTTGTCGATAAGCAAACCAATAATAAAAGGGGGGGTATGACAGAGCTTGAGGCGATAATCCCTTTTGATTGATCCCTGTTGATTTGCCCCTTTGGACTGGTCCCCGTTGACTACTCCCTCTGGACGGGTCCTTTTTGAAGGGAGTCATTTTTGACGGGGCCCTGCTGACGAGTCACTGTGGACGGGTCCCTGTCCACAGGTCCTTTTGACTAATCCCTTTGGACCGGTCCCTTTGGACTGATCCCTATGGGTTGACCCATGCATTTAGCCAAATTATGTCAAAGGGACGGGTCCAAAGGGATTAGTCAAAAGGACCTGTCAACAGGGATCCGTCCACAGTGACCCGTCAGCAGGGCCCCGTCAAAAATGACTCCCTTCAAAAAGGACCCGTCCAGAGGGAGCAGTCAACGGGGACCAGTCCAAAGGGGCAAATCAACAGGGATCAATCAAAAGGGGTTATCGCCTCAAGCTCTGTCATACCCCCCGTTTGATTATTGGTTTGCTTATCGACAAGCGCCGCTTGAATTACTTTTTAATCACCCCTCGTGGGTTAGCCGCCATCTTTAAAAAGGTCGTGGGAACATAGGTGTTTACCAGCAGTCTTCGGCAAAAAGTCCAACAATACCTCATACAATGCCCTAGTCTTATTGGTTCGCGAGATATTAACAAAAGTGCACTTAGGCCCTTTGTCAAAATTTCAAAAAATAGATTCAGTGTTGTGCAATCAATAATAGTTACCTCTTTAACTATATACTTGTTTTTGTTGACCATGCAGCCTTGAGTATCCATCATCAGTGTATGAGACATGTTTACGCTTGCATAAATCAAAACCAACTGACTACTCACTACTTGGGTTTAGAAATTACACTTACTAAAATCACATTCTAGTAAAAAATCATGCCTACTATAAACTACACCCACTTTTGCACTCACTTTTACATTAACTTTTGCACTCACTTTTGCACCCACTTTTGCACTCACTTTGACACTCACTTTTGCACCCACGTTTGCACCCACATTTGCACTCACTTTAAACTATTATTTCTATTATCGAGCGAAATTTATTGGTGATTATTTCATGCTTGAAAATTGATATGGAAGTATCAACCAATAGTTATGGTAAGCCATATGCATACTATAAAGGTTATACGTATATTGCAATACGAACCTATAAAATGGAACTGTTATTTGACATTGTTCAAAGCATCGTTCCAAACAGTGTCAAAGTGAACTAAAAAGTAAAAATAGTTAGGTCTTAAGTGTGAGTGATCATCAATGTAGTGTGACAGATAAGACATCGTTGCTGTTTAAAAAAAAACTTCAATTGTTAAAACACTAGTCCGAAAAAAGGTATGGTAAACCGCGTGCTGTGCAATCAATGATAGCCACCTCTTTAAATATATACTGTACTTGTTTTCGTTGACCTTAAAGCCTTGAGTATCCATCACCAGTGTATGTGACATGTTTACGCTTGCATAGATCAAAACCAACTGACTATTCACTACTTGAGTTTAGAAATTACATTTACTCAAATCACATTCTAGTAAAATTCATGCCTACTATAAGCGACACCCACTTTTGCACCCACTCTTGCACTCCCTTTTACACCCACTCTTGCACCCAGTCTTACACCCACTCTTGCACCCACTCTTGCACCTACTCTTGCACCCACTCTTGCACCCACTCTTGCACCCACTCTTACACCCACTCTTGCACCCACTCTTGCACTCACTCTTACACCCACTCTTGCACCCACTCTTGCACCCACTCTTGCACCCACTTTTCCTCTCACTTTAAACTATTATTTATATTATCGAGTGAACTTTGCTAGAGATTAGTTCATGCTTGACAATTGACATGGAAGTATCAACAAATAGCAATCGTATGCCATACGCATTCTATAAAGGATATACATATATTGTAAAACGAACTAATAAAAATGGAACTGTTATTTGGCGTTGTTCAAAACATCGTTCAAAACATTGTCGAGGTGAGCTGAAAAGTAAAAATAGTGATGTCTTAAGTGTGAGTGATCATCAATGTAGTGTACCAGATAAAACATCGTTGCTGTTTAAAAAAACTCCTCAAAATGCTAAAACACTTGTCCCAGAAAAAGATATTGCAGCTCAAGATAGTGCATTGTTTGTTAAGAAGCATGTATCATCTCCTCAGAAAGTCGTGTGAGGACAGTTGTCACTGTCTGAAAAACTCCCAACATTATCAAAGACAACACAGACTGCGCAAAATGTGGTATTGCAAAAGGATCAAAAAGGACTATATAGTAATAGTGATGAGGATTATAATGATCATGATGATGATGATGATGATGATAATGATAATGGTTATGATGATGATGATGTTGATGATGAAGATAATAATGATAATGGTAATGCTTTGTTTACACCTAAAAAATCATTTGTTAAATTTGTCTACTGGAACAATCCAAGTAAGCTAATCCGGCGGCTTCAGCAACTGCATGTCTATAAACAGGCTGGTTATACTGAATATGAGGAAGAACTATTGGATATAGAAAATGAGCTTCGTCGTGCTAAAATTATTATGTAATGGATCCACATAACCACTTAAACTATTTCTTAACAATACATGTTATATTTTCTACCACTATGCTACCACTTTGCTCTCACTTTTGCTATCACTTCAAACTGCACATATTAAATATAAAAGCCAAAGCTAAATGATTTTATTATCAGAACAGTTATAACCTTTGTAGTGAGCAAATCATACTAACAGGTTAGTTGCTAATATGGAACTTACTAAAACTAACAAAGGTAAACAACGTGTACTCTATAAAGGCTACTCTTATAACTATAATCGTCAAAATAAAAAAGGGGTAATATTTTGGCAATGCTCAAAAGACAGGTCAAAAAAAATGTCGAGGCAATCTAAAAAGTAGAAATGGTAAGATTTAAGTGTGAGTGATCATCAATGTGGTGCACCAAATGAAACACTGTTGGTGTCAACAATTAATCATGACAATGCTAAAAAGCTAGTACAAGAAAAAAATGTTGCTACTCAAAATAGTGCAGTGTTTATTGAGCAACATTTAACCCCTGCTGTAAAAGTTATGTTTAATACATCTTCCACATCTCAAGAGTCATCAACATCACAAACTATGCAAAAGGTTGTGTTGTTGTTGTTTAAAGGGGCTGAACTACAAGGTTATCTACCCTTCCTATGCAAGAGAATCAAAAAGGACTAAATAGTAATAGAGAAAAAAGAAATGTATTTTGAATGTAACTATTGTACAAGTACTTATATTAAATAAATAAAAATATTGTATGGGTATTGTCTGTTTTTTCTTAATTGCTATACCCACGTCCTACTATATTAATGCCATTGTTAACCATCAACAATCTCTACCTATGTTCAGAAAGAAAGTGATCTTAAACAATACACTCTATCTATGGTTTGTGTACCAAGTATCATAATAATACAGTGTCGTCAAGCCATGTTCAGGCAATAGTAATGTTAGGTAAGGGGTTCGAACCCTTGCTTCCTTGAACAGGATTAGTTTTTACTCAACTGCAACCCATAATACTATACTTTGAAACATGTCACATTTCATTGCAAAATGTCAACTGTATCATTTTCTAAGACCCCAGCTGCTGGCTAGTAGCTAGCAGACAGTGCAACAGAAACAGTGTCACCATGTTCATTCTTTAAAAAATTTCAATATTTATTATTCTTTTTCTTATTATTGTTCATTAAGAGTAGTGTAAAGTTGTCTTTGTGACGTAACTGTTATAATAGTTAGCTGGCACTCTAAAGCTCTTGAGTTCAATTCGAGCTTTATCATAAAATTTTAAAAGTATATTAGAACTATAACAGGTCTACTAAGTCTCGGGTGATTCAAATAAGTAGATGTGGTTTGATTCACACTTTATCGATAGAACACGACGGTTTTTTTTTTTTTTAAATAATGATAGCCATTTGTTCATTTTTTTTTTCATTTTCACATTTCACACATTGCCATTTGTCAATTTTCCATGTACACGATTTGAAAATGTCAGTTTAAAGTTTTTGGATTTCATGATACGGAAACAAGAATTTTCCATTTATTTGTTTACACATTTGTCAATTTCCCATTTACATTTTTTAAATGTCAGTTTTAAGTTTTTTAAATTGTGTTGATATGGAAACATGGATTTCCTATTTTTTTTTTCATATCACAGACGACACGTTTATGATTTAGTCCATGCTGAAAGTTTAGTTTTGTAAAACACACATTTGCTGATTAAAATTTACTTGAAATTATTTTAATGGAAGTGCTTGGCCATGGCAATAGTGCATTCTCTTTCTGTTTGTTTCCAAAAACGTATAGGCCTACTACTACTACTACTACTAATACTACTACTGTAGGTAAGACTGTTTTACAAAATAACACCTATCTACCGCTGCATTTAAAAAAACACAAGTGTTAAAAAAAACTACAGTATACTATTTACCATTTGCTATATACATTAATTACCCCACCATCCCACCTTGCCGTGTTTGCTTTGGTTGAACAATCAATGCTACACACACACACACACACACACACTTTCTCTCTCTCTCTATCATTCTATCTATAGTCATACATTCACACAATCATACCTGTCTTTGAAAAACAAATACAACCACGCTATTTATCCTTGACATGCGCACTTATCCCAAATAACTTTTAGGTTTACATTTAACATTTACTATTACAAAAAAAATGTTTCCACTATTTTACAATTACAAAAATGAATATTTACAAAATACTAAATCTACTGGTTACAAAAAAGCCATGTCTCTAAACAATAAAATATAGAATCACACCTCCACCTCGTGGTTATAACCCTATGGTAGGCTAATGCATAGGTCATTCATCTACACTCATTTGCTATCCATCAAGGTAAAAGTTCATTTTCTCTGTTCCACAAGATACAAATTTGATTGCTGGATTGTATCCTGCACTGTTTATGCGATATAGCTTTGCCAGTTCATAAAACCGCTAGGTAGTTCTCTACATATAACAATTTTACCACTGCTCTACCTACGCCTTTTGCTCTTTTGGCTTTCTTACAGTCTAGTGTGTGATAGACAGCATTAACTGTATATCAAACCCAGTTCACCTTTGTATTTGTAATCCAAGTAATAATTTGGAAAGACACAAATGTAATCAGTTTTGAACGTTGTCTCTGTTTTGGTTTGTTTTGTTTAATATGTTTATGACATGCATATTAACCTGAAATAGAACCCTAGTGAAAAGGCTAACAGCTTAACCACTACACCACCATGCCCTTGTTTCTTAGTTTGACTCGTTCTAGGCATGAGACCTGGAAATCGAGTTAAGACCACCAGTACAAGAGCTAAAAGTGCTTAACACTGCAACATAAAATGGATAGCTGGTAACATTATACAACCGGAAATGATTATATTTCTGATAGCAATGCATTTTTTGTCATCAGCCTACTGTCTGAGCACTGACTGCAACACAGTTTAGTATAGAACAAGCGAGTGTGTATGTATAGATTATTAGCCTCAAGTATTTAAAGCTTGTTGTGTGTGTAGCGACCATCTTGTCCCGGTAACCACTGAGCATTTTTGTGTTTTAGCTATCCTCTTTAACCAATCAATTAAAGATAGTCTACTCTTAATTCTTGAATCGATAAATCAGAGTTTGTGTGTACGCCGTTCGTCATTTATTAACCCATACCTACAACCTATACTCTCTCTATACTGCAGTTTGATCTGAAAAACAAGTTTCAATGGTAAAAGACTTGTCAATCACTATACATGTAGCCTACACTAATTCTTTCTCTACCTAGCTATGTTTCATCACATACATGGTAAACATCTCACATGTTCGTATCCGATTATTAGTTTATAAAATCTCAGGTCGATTTTATGGGAAAGGGTTGACCATTCTAAGTCCTATAACACCTCACATGTTGATATTCGATTATTAGTTTATAAAATATTAGGTCAATGACCTTGCTGCTTTTTAAATCTTTTGGGTAAATTCGTTGGTCATGGAAAAGGGTTGACCATCCTGAGTCCCATGACACCTCACTTGAGCCTCTCTGATTATTAGCTTATAAAATCATAGGTCAATGACCTTGCTGTTTTGAATCTTTTGGGTAAATTCGTTGATCATGGAAAAGGGTTGACCATCCTGAGTCCTATGACACCTCACTTGACCCTCTCTGATTATTAGTTAGCGAGATATTAATAAAAGTGCAGTTAGGTCCTTTTGACATAAATAAATAATATATTCTAAAACAGAATGTCACCTCAAGTCCAACGACCTCTCATACAGGTCCCTAGCCTTATTGATTCATGAGATATTAAAAAGCTAATGACCTTAGATCTTTTGGGTAAATTCATTGGTCATGGAAAAGGGTTGACCATCCTGAGTCCCAAGACACCTCACTTGACCCTCTCTGATTATTAGTTAGCGAGATATCAACAAAAGTGTAGTTAGGCCCTTTTGACATAAATAAATAATATATTCAAAAACAGAATGTCACCTCATTGTCCAACGACCTCTCATACAGGTCCCTAACCTTATTGATTCATAAGATGAGCAATACATATTTCTTTCTCTCTTCACATGTGTTCTCTCTTTAACTGACTCTCCCCCCTTCACCTCTCACTACTGTCAAAACAGGTTGTGACTTGTTAGCTCTTATCGTGCACGTGCACAGGTGAACACCTGTGTTTTAGGTCATATTACACATGAACTTGCATTTTCTCACGTATGAATGAAAACAGGATGTGACTTGTTTCACAAGGAGAATGCTAATAATGACATCTCGCACGTGTTCACATGTATTTCGCCACTTTCCTTTCATATCGTTATCCCATTATAGTAGTAGAGACTGGGGAACAACGTCAGTTCAACACACGCGAAATGTAGTTAGGCCCTTTGACATAATTTAAATAAGTTCATGAGCCAGTCCGTAGGAACCAGTCCAAAAGGGATCAGTCCAAAGGGGCTCATCAACAAGGACTCATCCACAAGGACTCGTCCACAAGGACCTGTCCACAAGGACTTGTCCACAAGGACCTGTCCACAAGGACTTGTCCACAAGGACTCGTCCACAATGACCCGGCAATAATGACCCGTCCACAGGGACCTGTCAACAAGGACCCGTCCACAGGGAACCGCTCCCCCACCCTCTTCAAAAGCCATGAGTGGGCATGCTAATTCATAGTGGCTTTCCACCGTACACATGCACTTTATGTGGAACAACGTTTAAATCCATATTAGCATTCAAGCTCTCACATGTTGCAATTGGAAAGAGAGATTCTCTAAAAAATTACAATTTCACCCCCTAGTAGGGGTAGGTTTTACTTTTGGGGTTGAAATATATTGTTAATTGGAAAGGGGGTGTTAGCCCGAGTTCAATGACACCTCATTTGTCAAAATCGGACCATGCGTTCGAGAGATATCGGGCTGCCGCCATCTTGTGAGGAGGGTGAGGAGGAGGAGGTATCTGAACCATCCAAAACACACTACTAGACGGCTCTGAATATCTACGAATCTATTATAGCAATCAAACTGAATTTCTTTATGTTCATAGGGGCTATGAACTTAAGTTCACCTATAGGACTTTAAATAACCTGGTGATCACAAATCCAACATGGCGGCGACGCGAAGTTTAAATATTCGCATGGACGTTTCTCGCAATTTAACCATCCTATTGCAGTGAAACGTGGTACAGTAAATCCTTATACGAATGTTAATCCACTGGCATCTAATTTATTTCAATTGTTTCAATTACCACAAGATGGCAGCTGTGCGAAATTTTAAAATCTCCTTGTTACTTCTTGTGTCCTAATCATGCGATTGAAGTTTGAATGCTACACGAGTTATGCATCCCGTCTAGGTTCGAACCCCAGACCCCATTCTAACCTAAAGGTTATGGTCCTTCTTCCTATAGAAGGAACATCATTGCCCAATATATCCCTCAATATGCTATTAGCAAAGTGTTTACTTGATGAATGTTCATTCTTGGAACCAAGGAAATGACATTGCATACTTCTTTCACAACAAGTTATTGTCAACGTAATTACTTCACAATCTGTAAATTGTTATTTGACAAATACTTCCTAGAAGGAACTAAGGAAATGACCATGAACATTTCCTCATATAATTATTCAATATGTTATTTCAAATGTGTTGACTCCAACAGCTATGAGTGGTCAAATTCACAGAACTGTTATCAAAGACATGAGTCCATATCCTGTAAGATGTATATTTCCACATATATGTTATCAAGTGCGCCCCACTACTGTGACGCACATTGTTATGCAAGGAATTGTATAAAAGACCTGGGCTAAGAAGCAAAAGGTCTCCTCTTCCAACAGCAGCAACTAAACAGGTTGTCTGACTGGTGTTCACTTGTATATATTGGATCGTCAAAGATTAATAAATACTTCTACAAACTAACCAACGAGTTCTCATTCATAGAAAGCAGATACTACTCATCAGAAGTAAGAACCACGAGACCTACTGACTTAGCAGTAGCGACAACTTCTTAGTGCATCACTAAAGAAGACTGTTAAGCGACAAACTTAACTGGGGGCCCGTCCGGGATAGGTAACGATTATCCTTGCCAGATAATCTACGAGTAAGTTAGTACAGTGTTCTGACAAACCTCACAAGGAGGCCTTTCGTCACTATACTAGCGACACCAAGGTACCTATCTTCAGTACTAGATGCAGTCATCGTTTCTATGAATCAGCCAGCAAGCCAGGAGTGGTACTGACAACCTCAGGGAGGCCTTTCGTCCACAAACGACTTCGCCAGCTTGAAGGAAGCAAGTTAGAAGTGGAACTGACAACGTACCAAGAGAGACGCCTTTCGTCCACAACCAACTTTGCTAACTTAACGGAAGGAAGGAAGTTCGCCGACAACGTTCCAAGCAACGCCTTTCGCAACAACCGACCGCCATCGCCGTACGTGCCGACAACGCTCCAGAAGCGCTTTCCGACCACACGACGACACAAGAGAACCAACCGACTCCGCAGTTCCAAGAGGATGCAGCCAGCACTGATCATCTTTTCTTGTCTGTAAGTCAAACTCCAAATAATACCTTATTTGTGAACTAGAGTATTATTAGTAAAGCATGGTTCAATATTTCAAGTGACAAATTGGGAGAGCAGCAACAATAATAATAATAAAACCTAAATAATACATTCTTTCCCTTTCAAACGAAAACAAATTACAGTTAACTTTAACTAGTAGAGTTTGCCTTGTCATTTCGATTTGAATTAAAATTAATAACCTTTAAAACAAATAATAAATACATAATAATAAATATTTGTACTTTCAAGAAGAAATAATTTAGTGGGCTCTAATTAGCAGACCTTACACTCTTTATTTACTTTTGAATTAATATTGTAACTAAACAATTAAAACAAAAAAATAATAATAAAGTTATATCATTTCCTAACAAAAGTGAGTTAGTGCAGCCCATACTGGTCTTTCGCTTGTCACTATTAAAGGAATTAATAAAATAATTAAATATTTATTATCATCATCAATCATCATCCTCATTTCAGAAGACATATAATTAATTTTATCATTTTACTAGTTCATATTGTGGAGAATCTAAACGAGATATCCACATATCATTAATTTTAGATTAATAATAATAATAACTTATTTCCTTTATTGTGAAAACCTAACCGGGGCTCTTTCACATATATTTTGATTAATAATAATAATAATAATAAGTTATTTCTGTTATTGTGAAAACCTAACCGGGGCTCTTTCACATATGTTTTGATTAATAATAATAATAATAATAATAAGTTATTACCTTTATTGTGAAAACCTAACCGGGGCTCTTTCACATATATTTTGATTAATAATAATAAGTTATTTCTTTTATTGTGAAAACCTAACCGGGGCTCTTTCACATATATTTTGATTATTAATAATAATAAGTTATTTCCTTTATTGTGAAAACCTAACCGGGGCTCTTTCACATATATTTTGATTAATATTAACACTTATAAGTAAGTAATTAACTTTTAAGAGTAACAACTGTTACAAAATTTACTCTAACGATTTAAATATTTATTATAAACAATTTTGAAAACCGTCTTTATAAATTCAACCAAAATGCCTGAAACCGAGTTACTTTCAAAGTTCGAATATGCTCAGATACAGCTTTTGCCTGAATTTAACGGCACTAATTCTTGCAGTCTTGACTATTTCTTAGCAAGAACAGAATCGTTTCTAAACACTCATAACAGAATAGCGTCAGCTACAAACTCAGTCTTAATAAATGACTTCCTTTTTAACGTCATAAAGTCAAAACTAAAAGGTGAAGCATGTAGCATTCTTGACTTAGAAGCCAACAGTACTTATGAAAAATTTAAAGATAAACTCATAAGAAAATACGGTAACGTCAAAGACGAGAGACTTCTCATCCAGGAGATCTCTAATTGCTACCAGAAAAGAAACGAATCATACAATGACCACCATGATAAATTGGAAGGATTGACTTTGCAATGCAAAAGCTTATGCAAACTCAATTACCTAAATCAAATTTTGGAATTGAAATTAAGAGAACTTGAAGAGTTAAGCCTAAACACGTTTAAAGCAGGAGTTTTGGAACCCTATCGTTCATACTTAAGATATGCACAGATTACTGACCTGAATCGTTGCCCCAGGTTATGCAGGTCTTACGATAACGATCGCGCCCATGAAGATTACATGGACCAACTAAGAGGAAAACTTCCTCCTAGCAAGTTTCCACCAACAACTCGACCACTCGGCCACTCAGCACACAATCCATTCTCGAATTCTAACCCCGCTCCACCAAGGAACCCATGTAACCAACCTTTCATGCAAAATCAAACCCACAGACCCTTCTTTAAAGATAAACCACAACCAATTTTCGGACACGCCCAAGCTCCGAAAACTCAGCCTTTCAAGCCACCAAACCCCATGAATCGTCCTTACCCAACTCCCACTAATATTGGCCGGCGTTTCACACCCACTAACCAGCAAAGATTTCCACAGCCGATGTCAGGTGTTTCAACCATTAGAGGTAATCTGAATGCTCACTTAGAACATTCAGAAGACATCGAACAGGAAGCTTTAGGTCCCATACAGCAATCACTAGAGTATGTAGATGAGTACAACATACAAAACTACCCGAAAGAGTACGACACTCAGTACTATGAATATGAGTACGATATAGAGGAACAGTCTCAGGATTTTCGCTTGGCCCAGCCATCAAAATCGAAGACTTAAATAATTTAGGTAGCGCAGATTTCGCTCAATTAGACGCAAAGATTGACTACGCCTCGAACCTAGTCACTCTCAACAGCACAGACATACCGTTTCACTTTCATTCTTCACATAATCAAGTGAATCATTTTCAACCCACGGTAGATACAGCTAACACTGCGATTCCCGTCAATATCGAAAAAGAAGAAGAGTATGTTCTGAATTTTAAATATGGTGAAATGTATCTCTTAGATGCCAAAACTCACCAAGCCATACAGTGCACAGAGAGACAACTAAAACACGAGTTTAAGGAACCAATTTTAGTTGAGCCAATGGAAATAAATTCCATTACATACGGTAACGTTCAAGAATATCCCCACACAAAACCAGGAGAGCCTGATTACGTCATAGACAAAACTAACTATGTCGCAGACGCACTCTCTAGAGTAGAGATTAACATGGCTGATGAAGCAGCTTCAATCATTGCCATCCCCGGAGATGACACCTACCAAAATTATATGGATAATGAAACTGTCCATTCAAACCAAGCAGACCCCATATTCACATTGAAAATATCTGAACGGAACTTAAACCAAAACCGCAATCAGATTATTGTAAAATATGGTAATTATCCCAAGGTACTTAAACAAAACCTGTTTAAAAATGTACCAGACACATAATGATTGTCACAAAGAAGAATCTTCAGGAAGATTTAGCAAATCACCTCCTCAAAATAATAGTAACCTCAAACAAGTACGCTACTTATTTTGACGATATCACTCTCGAGATCCCATTCATCAGGGCATGCCAGAAGCTATTTACTTCTGAACTAATCATTATCAGGTCATCCAAATTCTTGGAAGACATTGAAAGCCCCGAAACTCAGAGACAGCTGATTTCACACTATCATTCTGAAAACCACAATGGTATAGTAGAAACTTACGAACATCTTAAGACCAAATACTACTGGCCTCATTTAAGAGAACAAATTAGGACAATCATCAATCAATGTAACCTCTGTCAAAGAAACAAATACGAGAGACACCCTAACGAGGTATCGAACCAAGGTCCCATCACCGCCGATCACCCTTTCTCTCAAATTCACATCGGCACGTTTCACTTCGAGCAAAGTCGCATATTAACTATAATTGACATTTTCTCAAAGTATGGACAAGCCTACATTTTACCAAATGGTACAGGTCTGGCCACACTAAGCCAATTACAAGTTTACTTTTCCCACCATGGATTCCCAAGGAAAATCACACATGACCAAGGAGGAGAGTTCGAAAACAATGTCATAAAAGAATATTGTAAAGCCACGAACATCGAATATCACGCTACTACCCCTTTGAATTCTTCATCTAATTCTCCAGTAGAAAGACTGAATTCGACCCTTCTAGAGAAACTTCGTATCTCCAGAGATCACGATAAGTTCACTCCGCTCTCAGAGCTCGTGACCACCATAATCACGAATTACAATTCTTCAATCCATTCCACTACTAAACAACCTCCTTTCAACGTTCTATATGGACCCTACTATAAGGCTTTAGACCACGTCTTCTCGCCATGTCCCAAAATCAATGAATACATTGAAAGACAAGGAAATCAGTTGAAAATTGTAAAAGAGAGTCATACTAAACCAAACACCGACACTTTCAATCATAATTACCAAATTAATGAAACTGTCTACGTATTAGATCCCCTCACCAGAAACAAGAAATCAAAAAACCTGTACAACGAAGGTATCATTACCAAAATTGAAGAAAACAGGGTATACTGTAAAATGAGAAACGGTAAAACTCATGTAAGGAATTTTCGGGACATTAAACCAAAAAGAAAATTTCTTATTCCAGATTCCTCCCTGGATATGGCACCATCATCACACAGCCCATCCAGACACAAGGATTCTATGCCGACTCATTAGGACCAGCCTTAATAATTAACGATTATCACCGGTTCATGTTTCATTTCAACTTAACGAGTTTAAAAGAATCTTATAATAACATTCAAGACACTATCTCAAGTCTCGTATCACGAAGCAATAATACTTTTCCTTATCTAATATCAGAATTAAGAGAATCAATTAAAGAAACAAAAAAGGAATTAAATAAGTTGCTACCTGCTACACCTAGAAGTAAGAGAGGTCTTATAAATGGTTTAGGCAGAGTATGCGCTCTCACCGAAGTTAACCTTGTAGCTGCTTGCACAGCTTCCCGTTACAAGCGGCGTATCACAACAGCTTTATACTTGTGCCCTGTTTGTTGTGCATTAGATGATTGGATTATGGTGCTACGTACATACGCTCAATTATATTCCTTTCATTAGGTTTCTGTGTAGGAAACATAAATAATTACTTTGACAGCTGATAAATACAAACTCCTTTGCCCACTATCGATAGTCCTGAAACTACAATAAGCCAACCTAACAACTTGTTTAGAACACAAGAAACGAAAACTTGCTCTATGAGTACAAAAATAAATACATGATATTTAATATTATTCACCATAAATAAAACATAGGCCTATATACTGTAGATGTATGTGAACTGTCATTCTGCAGATGATGAGGAGGTGTGCATATCCTTTCGCTGAAAGAGACGGGTTACATTTGGAGCGATCGATCTTGCACTTGCAATTCGAAGAATGGCAGTGAGATGTGAGTCAGTTAAAGTGGCTCTTCGTGGAGATTTATTTATCTTCATTAGGGAGAACAGTTTCTCACACAGATATGTTGAACCAAACATTGATAGAAGTTAGGCAGTCATTTTGTGCATGATTGGGAAATCTGTTTGCGAAAACTGTTCATAAAAATGTGCTAAGCTTGTTCGTGATTCATATTTAGCGTACATCGGTACACATAATTTAGGCCTACCCATCCCGGAACAATGCTGTACCTATGCTTGCGCCTTGACTGCGCATATTGCCATCTAGTCGTTCCATCACAAACTATAAGTGAGCAGTCAGCTGGTCCCGGCTCCTTGGCTCCGCTCGTGCTCGTTCTGTTGGCTCCAGGAGCTGCGCTCTCTCATTGCCCACCTATGGTGTAAACCACGGACAGCCAGACGTGTAAACACATGCCTCATCTCAAAGTTGGCTGTTGTCGACTTCCGGTCAATCATGGCTCCGGTTCCATAAAATTCTTGAGGTATGTCTTCTCGTATTTTCTTCAATGATGTTAGTAGCTGTTCCGAGGCTCTGGTGTTTGGTAGAGGAAAATAGTTTCTAAGGTCTTCTATAAGAAATGATTCTCGTGCCAGGAGGTAGACGAATCGTGACCTGGTAGTTTTTGACACTCCGATGGCATTTTTATTATGAACTAGCTGAAGTACCCGTGCTTCGCTACGCGTCATAAATAAATGAAAATGTGAAGGTGACAGTTAAAACAGGGGATAGGCGAGGTGCTGCGCAGAGGGAGATTGAGGATGGAACATTTTGTCCAACTACACCGCTCGGCGTTGACCGTGTTTTATAGCACAAATTTAGGTTTACTCCTTTCGGATAGAAAATGTAATTTTAAACCTCGTATATGCCGTCAAAAGTTTGCTATTTCTTAGCGTTCTCTTTTTATTTGAAATGGAAATATGAAAGTTTGAAACCAAAGGGTGTAGTGACGTCACTAAAATGGTCGCCATCTTTAAATAGTGCAAAGTATTGATATCAAAAGTAACCTATATGTTAACCAGGTAAATCAGCTACTTCCATGTAAAATTCATGTAAATCGGACCAGTGGTACTTGGGTGATTGAGTAATACACAGACACACACCATCTTATTTTTAGCCTCGCTTCGCTCGCGTCATAGTCGTGTCATATTGTTATTCAATGAAATGCAGGTTTAACCCCGTTAACACCCCTTTAGAACCTGAATATCCAAAAATCCCTCCTTAGTAGACGTTTTCGACACACAACAAATATATCCCCAAAATGTCATTCTTCTAACTTTAATAGTTTTGGTTGGTCGATGAGAGTGAACATCCAAAATTCCTTCCTTAGTGGACGTTTATCTTCCAGAATTTCACCCCTCCCCATAGGCCCCTTAGATTGCATTTATGAATAAACGGTCGAACACCTATTTATTTTATTTTTTTATTTATTTTTAAGCTGATTGATTTCCTCCGAGTTTCAAACTCCTCGCCTATGTCATTTAAGAGATACACGCTCCGTTAGGAATCTTTCAACCCCCACTTTTCATCCCTTTCACCTCATAATATACATTACATCGAAAAAACATTAGACATGTGTCAGCTTATTTTTATTGATTAGTATATATGCCAAGTATCACATCCCCAAAAAGAAACCACTCGTGAGATATTGTTATTCAATGAAATGCACGTTTACCCCCCCTTAACACCTCTTTGGAACTGAATATCCAAAACTCGTTCCTTAGTGGACGTTTTCGACATACAACGAACATATCCCCAAAATTTCATGTTTCTGACTTCAATAATTTTGGCTGGGTGATGATGAGTGAGTGAGTCAGTCAGGACATTTTCTTTCATTTATTTTTGATAATTTCACCCCTCCCCATGAACCTCTTAAATTGGATTTATGACACAAACGTTCGAACACCTATTTACTTATTTAAAGCTGTTTTCCCCCTGAGTTTGATGAGTGAGTAAGTGAGTCAATCAGTTAGGAAACTTTCTTTCCTGTTTTTTTTTTTTTTTTTTTTTTTAGAATTTCACCCCTCTCCAAGGGCCCCTTAAATTGGATTGATGAAAAAACGGTCGAACACCCATTTACTTGTATTTTAAGCTGTTTTATCCCGCCAAATTTCAAACTTCTCGCCTATGTCATTTAAAGAGATACACGCTCCGTTACGAATCCCTCAACCCGCAATTTTCACCCCTTTCATCTCATAATATACACCACATCGATAAACCCTTAGACATATGTCTGATTATTTTTAATGATTAGTTTATATACCGAATATCACATCCCCAAAGAAACAACTCATGAGATATCGTTATTCAATGAAATGCACGTTTACCCCCTTAACACCTTTACAAAACCCGAATAAACAAAAACCATTCCTTAGTTGACGTTTTCGACATACAGCGAACATATTCCCAAAATTTCATGTTTCCAACTTTAATAGTTTTCGCTGGGCATGATGAGTGAGTGAGTCAGACAGGACATTTTCTTTCAATTATCTTTACCAGAATTTCAACCCTCCCCATGGGCCCCTTAAATTGGATTGATGAAAAAAACGCTTGAACACCTATTAACTTATTTTTTAAGCTGTCTTTTTCCCCTAAGTTTGATGAGTGAGTGAGTTAGTCAGTCAGTTAGGACACTTTCTCTCCTTTCGCCCCCCAGAATTTCACCCCACCCCATTGGCCCCCTAAATTAATTTATGAAAAAACGGTCGAACACCGATTTACTTACTTTTTAAGGGGGCTCATACACCGTCGGTTGTCAAAATTTAAGTTTTTTTTTACGTTTAAATGAAAGACAAATCCTTTCTCAATATATCTGTTAAGTTTTATAAGTAAATTCGGCGTTTTGGCAGAGATATAGCGTATTACGTGAGACCATGCGCCTATCCGTCAATGGAGTGTTTAATATTCAAAACTGTTTACCCGAAAGGTTGCTTTTTTGGTAGGAAAAACACAATATCTCGTGAACTATCTGATGAAACTGGATGAAACTCGGCCGGTACATTCCAACATATGATCCCCGGAGGATGAACCTCATTTATGAAATTATCTTAAAAAGTAATTGAGATATCCTTGGAAAATTAAACCAAAAACTGTTCATTTTTTGAAACACAAATTTAATAATTTTTTAAAAAATATACTATTTACAACACAACATTCATGGTGGTTCACCCTTGCTATTTATGTGTTTACTTTACATGAAAAAAATGCATTCCATTCAGACTGGTAATTCTTGTTAAATCGTGTTTTTTTTTTGATTCATGGAGTTTAAAATATCACGAATATTAACCTTTCAATATATCACGAAATACTTTATATATTGCTCCTCTCTCTAAATTAGATGAAAGCTCTATGCATTTATTATACATATGTCAGTTTTCATAACTCTTTGTTATATATTAGTGAAGCTATGATATGATTCGTAACTGTATGCCAAAATTCCCACTGTCGGTGTATGAGCCCCCTTAAGCTGATTTTCTTTCCGCTGAGTTACAAAATTTCTCGCCTATGTCGTTTAAGAGATAGGCCTACACGCTCCGTTAGGAATCCTTCAACCTACCACTTTTCACCCCTTTCACCTCATAATAATACACCACATCGAAAAACCTTAGATACATGTCTGCTTATTTTTAATGATTAGTTTATATGCCGAGTATCCCATCCACAAATGAAACCACTCGTGAGATATTGTTATTCAATGAAATGCAGGTTTAACCCCCTTAAGACCCCTTTAGAACCTGAATATCCAAAAATCCTCCCTTAGTGTACGGTTTTGACATACAACAAACATATCCACGAAATGCCATGTTTCCAACTTCAATATATTTGGCTGGGCGATGATGAGTGAGTGAATGAGTCTGGACATTTTCTTTCAATTTTTTTCTTCAGAATTTCACCCCTCCCGATGAACCCCTTCAATTTGATTGATCAAAAAAAATGTCGAAAAGCTATTTGCTTACTTTAAAACAGTTTTTCCCCGTGAGTTTGATGAGTGAGTCAGTCAATCAGTAAGGACACTTTATTTCCTGTCCCCTCCCCCAGAATGTCACCCGTCCCCATGGGCCCCTTAAATTGGATTTATGAAAAACTGGTCAAACACATATTTACTTATTTTTTATGCTGCATTTTTCCCGCTGAGTTTCAAACTCCTCGCCTATGTCGTTTAAGAGATACACGCTCCGTTAAGAATCTTTCAATCCCAACTTTTCACCCCTTTCACCTCATAATTTACACCACATCGAAAAACCCTCAGACACATGTCTTCTTATTTTTAATGATGAGTTTATATGCCGAGTATCACATCCCCCAATGAAACCGATCGGGAGATATTGCTATTCAATGAAATGCAGGTCTACCCCCTTAACACCCCTTTAGAACCTGAATATCCAAAAATCCTTTCTTAGTGGGCGTTTGCGGCTCTTGAGGAAGCTGCATACCAAATTTCATTCCAATCCGTTCGGTGCTTTCTGAGATTTCGTGATGAATGTATGAGTGAGTGAGTGGTATTTGACAAATATAGAGATATTGTGAAGTCTTTGTTATGCTAAACTCGGTTGACAGTGCTGTGTGAGCAGTTGAGTAACTAACGGGATTTCAAGTAAAGATCCTCATTCTCTATACCGGTAGTGCAGAGCGCATCTGGCATCCAGTCGACCGTGTCTCGACTTGAGTTATGTTGCCATGGAAACTATCTGCCTTGCCATTCCTTCATGAGTATATTTTATGATTTGATTAGCCTGTGCTTGAGTGCAAAAGGGCCGAAATCAGAAGAATGAGAAAGGCTATCGAAAATTCATGTAGCCAGCGGTTCTTTCTGGGTCCTAAACTATGTGTATGCAAAATTTGGTTGAGATTGGCAGAGCGGTGTAGATTTGTATACGGAACCATCCCACCCACATACATACGGACTTTCACTTTTATATATAAGATAATGCCTTCACTCTTTCTAGTGAGGAAAGGTTCTTTCCTATTAGGTGTTGCCAAATTACTTCAATTAAGCGCAGGGATGAGTACTATGTAGGAAAAAGAGCACTCGACCTACCGGTGGGAGGCAGAAGGGAGAGATGCCCTAGTTGAAGATGGATGGACTGCGTGCGAGAGGACCTCGCAGGGAAGCAGTTAACAGAAAACAACATTTGGGACCGAGGGAAATGGAAGAGACTTGTTAAAAACGGCGACCCCACTTGAGCAGGAAAAGGCGAAGGAGAAGAAGAAGAATCCCTTATCCATCCAACTCGGCCTCACCTCGGACTCTGTGAGGGATCATTCCTCTCCCGTCACAAGGACGGTGTGTTGGAGCTAGACACACTCAGACAGCCGATACAACTGGGGATGGTGACCGCTATCTTGGGTCGAATGTAGGAAGGTTGATGATGATGATAATTGTTGTTTTAAGGGGCCTAACATCTAGGTTATCGGCCCCTGATGGTTTAGGTGATCGTGAAGATGAAAATGAAATGCAAACTTAAAAACTAAAACTAACTGCTAACCTACATACTAGAAGAAGAAATGGAAAACTAAAGGAGAATAAGGCAAATAAAGGACAGGAGGAAAAGAAATACCCTCAAGCCTCGAAGAATGTGGATTGAGGGACTTGGAAGGAAGGAGAGCCATAAAAGGCAGATAGGAAAGTGAAAGAGGAGAGGGTCCGCCCTACAGATAAGGGACAAAAGGGGGAAACCGGACCCAGCTCAGGAATCCCTCGGGGTGGCCAACCCCCGAGCTCACCAGCCGTGAGCCCCTGAGATGTAGCATTATCTAGGGTGCACCAAAAGTGGTGGGGCTACACACACCCGGCCTCCTTGAGGGCCTTGAGCAGAAGGAGGGTATTAGAAAAGATGAGGCAAGGGCCAATTAAGGCGGGAAATGAAGAGACTCCCTAGGCCTCGGATACCCTAATACCGTCGGGGTCGGAAGAGAACAAGAGTTGACCAAGTGAGGTCGACAGGAAAGAAGACGGAGAGGAGCCCAGCACAAGTAAGTGGAAGCAATGCCGGACTCAGCTGGGGTCCCGTGGTCGCCAACCCACGTCCCACTAGATGTGAGCCCCTGGGGGCAATTTAGGAAGGGCCAGAGAATGCGGTGAGAAGGAAGTCGACCGTGGACCGATTGAAAGGAACCATCCCCACATTTGCCTGGCTGTGTATATGGGAAACCACGAAAAACCATTTTCAGGACATCTGAGATGGGATTTGAGCCCACATTCTCCCGATACCAGTAAGGCACGAGTTAGCGCGTAAGTGTTCTCGGTCACTACGGCTGGTTTGTTTTCAGTGCATCACTGTTTTATTATGCAGTCAATGCAAGAGAAATAATAATTATTAGTTCTGAAGAGTTCATATATGGATGGATGGATGGATGTCCAGCACTGGTAATATAACAAATCGACTTCTTTATGGTTCATTTCTCTGTTCAGTCTACCAGAAAATGAAAATCCACAGCCTGCTTCGAGTCGACCGACAGTGTCATGGAATGAATGAAGCCCCCATCTAGCGGCGAGGATATGAACTGCGCCGACTGCCGAAGCCTGTCCCACTCCCCTGGGGCAATGATTAAATGAAAGACAAATGAAATGAATTGACAGTTGAGAGTATTAAAACTAAACTAACCCCGTGGCACTACAGCCCTTGAAGGGCCTGGGCCTACCAAGCGACCGCTGCCCAGCCAATTGGCCTGCATATTTTGGGGTGACGCGTGGTCAGCGCGTCGGGTCCCCTCGGCCGTTAATATTGGTTTTCGTGACCGGGGCACTGTCTCACTGTCAGACAGCTACTCAATTGTCCTCACGAGGCGGAGTGCACCCCGTTCCAACCCTCACGTCAGTTTTAAAATCCCTGACGGACCCGGGGATCGAACCCGGGGTCTCCGGGTGAGAGGCAGACACTCTACCCCAACACCACGGGGCAGGCTAGTGGAGAGTATTGCTGGAATGAAATTTCTGGCAGGGAAAAACGGAGTACCCGGAGAAAAGCCTGTCTGCCTCCGCATTTTCCAGCACAAATCTCACATGGAGTGACCGGGATTTGAACCACGGACCCAGCGGTGAGAGGCTGGCGTACTGTCGCCTAAGCCACGGAGGCACATTCAGTCTGCCTAATGTATGCAATTTACTAGGAAATATGCCACATGCGTTCTCACTTAGGGTGGTTGCGTGCACTGGGATTCAACTTTGAGTGGTTGAGACTTCCACCTTCCTTTACTGTGAACTGATAATGAACTGATGAAGAAAAGACCTTCGCGCACATCAAAATTGACGTTGATGTATTGAACGGTCTGACTTCCACATTCAGTTAATTGTAAATGATTGAGTTTAGCTCTTGCTTAAGGTCATACCAATGCCATATTCCTCGCAATACCATGTCGTTTATTTGTATCAATTTAGGTGTTGGTTAATTGAATGATGGAAGGTTATGCTCTTTTTGCTCTAGAATGTTCTAATGGAAGCTGTGCAAGGTTTTCACCATGGATGTGTGCATAGGACTTGTCTACAGCAGCCTCGCATACGTCTTGTGAAGCGCTTCACTCTGCTGGTACGCCAAATCGAAAACGTAAACGAAAATCTGTAAGACAAATGTTTACAAATTTCTCTCGAGAGTTGCTCTACGAAACAATAGTCACTCACAAGGGGAGAGTCTCTGTGTTGTTTGGTTGTTTTTCATTTCAAATGATCTTGTCGACTTCGTCGTTATGCTTGAGTCTAAAGTTACGCGGGACGGAGACGGTTGCGTTACGGAGACGGAAGTGACGTCATGCAGCCGCGCGGGAAGCCTAATGTAATGGGTAAAGGACGGCAAGTGCGTGACGTCATGCAGCCACGCGGGAAGCCGAAGTTAATGGTTAATGGAATCTGTTGAAAGAGTCCTGGGGCGTCAAGCGACCTGGGGATTTGAGCGAAGCGAAAAGAATACAGGGTGACTCCTAAAGAGGTGTACAAGATGCCAGATAAGAATACAGGGTGACTCCTAAAGAGATATACAAGACGCCAGATAAGAATACAAGGTGAATCTTAAAGAGGTGTACAAGATGGCAGAGAAGAATACAGGGTGACTCCTAAAGAGGTGCACAAGATGTCAGACAAGAACACAGGGTGACAACTAAAGAGGTGTACAAGATGCCACACAAGAATACAGGGTGACTTCTAAAGAGATATACAAGATGCCATATAAGAATACAGGGGGCCTCCTAAACAGGTGTGCAGGATGTCAGAGCAAAATACAGTACAAGATGCCATATAAGAATACAGGGTGACTCCTAAAGAGATATGCAAGATGCCAGATAAGAATACAAGGTGACTCTTAAAGAGGTGTACAAGATGTCAGAGAAGGATACAGGGTGACTCCTAAAGAGATATACAAGATGCCAGATAAGAATACAAGGTGACTCTTAAAAAGGTGTACAAGATGGCGGAGAAGAATACAGGGTGACCCCTAAAGAGGTGCACAAGATGTCAGACAAGAATACAGGGTGACTTCTAAAGAGATGTACAAGATGTCAGACAAGAATACAGGGTGTGCAGGATGTCAGAGCAAAATACAGTACATGATGCCAGATAAGAATACAGGGTGACTCCTAAAGAGATATACAAGATGCCAGATAAGAATACAAGGTGACTCTTAAAGAGGTGTACAAGATGGCAGAGATGAATACAGGGTGACTCCTAAAGAGGTGCACAAGATGTCATACAAGAATACCGGGTGACTCCTAAAGAGGTGTACAAGATGTCACACAAGTATACAGGGTGACTTCTAAAGAGATATACAAGATGCCAGATAAGAATAGAGGGTGCCTCCTAAAGAGGTGTGCAGGATGTCAGAGCAAATTACAGGTGACACTTAACGAGGTGTACAGTATGTTAGATTCAATTCAAATACAGGGTGACCCTTAAAGAGGTTTGCAAGATATCAGATTCAAATAATGGGTGACTCTTAAGGAGTTGTAAAAGATGTCAGACTCAAATACAGGGTGACCCTTAAAGAGGTGCCCACGCGGGAAGCCTAAGTTAATGAATAATGGAGTCTGTTGAAAGAGTCCTGGGGCTTCGAGCGAGGCGAGAAGTCCTCCTGAGTCTTCCTAACATGTGTAGCATTTGTAGCATGCGTCATTTGAAATGATATAACGTCTAGACTTTCAGACTGACTGTAATTTTTTTATTTGGATGGTTGTTTCAGGTTTTATAGTTCTTTGTTAATTGGTGATTCAATGATTGTTTGTTTTTTATTAGTTTGTTTGTTGATTGGTTGCTTTTGTTTGATTATTGGTTCGTTATCTTTTGTTTCCGTAAATAGGTTTAATCAATTGCTGGACTGATTCTTGTTATCTGCTTCTCTCTTTACAAGAGAGATTGTTTAAATGAGTAGCATGGGATATCGCGGACATCAGATTCGTGCTTCTGACTGTGTGGTGTCTGTTTGGAGTTCGGTATCCTTCGCACAATGAGCAGTTGAACCTATGCCAATCTTGTAACCAAAATTATATGTATGTTAGTCTTGCGACTAGTTTGCCCCTACAGTGAGTTTCCTCGACTCAGCTCGATCCTGTGCAGCGCGTTTGGCGTCTTGATATCGCCGATACCCTGCATGTGGAGAAACAGAAGTGTTTCTCGGTCTTCGTTGAAGTCTTTTTTTCACGTATTTTACACTCTAACACGTCCATCATTAAACTTCCATGGCGAAGGTCATGCAAGTTGCCTCTTCCTGATCTGATGTAACATCTTTCTTCTTTCAACCCGACTGTTTTTTTTGCTTCGACGCCGACACCACATCTCGAATGCTTCTAACCCCCTGAAGACTATCTGCTTTAGTGTCCAGGTCTCCGCACAGCATCACGCTACTTACCCAATATACGACATAAAACGGACTGCTCATTAGGAAAGGCTTTCTTTGCTATAGCTATCCAGGATTTGTGGTAACAAGTCTCAAATCTCACTGACACATCGTTATATTTTGAGATGTAAACAAAATGTTATTGTTTCCTCTTAAAGTACACCACTGTCGTTCCCAGAACTACACAGCACAGCTTTCTCAAGTGTCCACTGAGGAAGAGAAACCTTGGCTATTGAACAGCAGGAAGCTAATTGAAGAGAGAGGACTCCCAATTAACACCCAATACAGTCTGGCCAAACCACTCTCCACTCAAGCTTTATTGGGGATAATGATATCCGGTGAGTGAAAATTGGGGTTTGCTTTATTGCGCAGAGCTCTTGTCTCAAATGAACTTACAAACGTTGACGATAATATTGTGAACTAAGTTCAGATTTTCCGGTTATAAGCTGTTTACGAACAAGCAAACTGAAGGCCATTTCCCCATTTTGAAAAACACATTAGCTTTACTAAAATTGTGTAATCATGCCACTTAACCTTTTATAGGGCAAAACGATATCCTATTTTTGTGTTTTTACATTTTAATTTAATTTAATTATTATAATTATTATTATTTATTATTCAATCGAATAGTACGACGGCTATTCCGAAACTAATTCCGTTTATCTTTTTAAATTAACCGAACATTTTATTTTGAAACCACATTTATTTTTAGGTTTTACATACCTTCCTCTATTTTTCTACATAGTTGCCTCGTTATTTAGGCACTTGTCATACCTTAAAACTAAGTTCTCGAATCCCTCTGCATAAAAGTTTGCCGCCTGCTCTGAGAACCAAGAATTCACACTTGAGGAAAATCCATTGATAGCGTGGTTATCATGAATCTTCGGTCCTAGTGAATTTTCGTGTCAATTGCAGTCACCGAGTCATCTGTGATCACAGACCTGAGCGTTCATCGTCATGAACATTTTCACGGCCACTTTTGAACTCGCGTACGCATTTTGACACTTTACCTTCCGTCATTGCATTATCACCATACACCTCACAAAGCTGACGATGAATGTCTGCAGCCGACTTGTTTCTTGCACTCAAAAAACGTAACACAGATCGTACCTCACACGCGTTGGGCGAATCAATAATCTTGGACATTGTAAAGATGCACAGTTCAGCCTACAGGTTAGCTACACAGCTGCAAAGGACGCCTGCTTGTTCGCAAAGGATGCCGGGAGGTAGCGCGCTCGTTTGTTGCGGCGTGTGCACTAACTACGGGCTTAAATAAAAAACGGACCTTAGTTTTGGAATAGCCCTCGTACTATTACAGAGCACGTAAAATCAATACTTCAAATCTTGCCACATGTCTTTCTTCTGTCTGGCCACATTCGCTTCATCCTCTCTGATCTCTGCTTTCGGAGCTGTTCAATGTTCCGTGGCTGCTTTCGTTGTCTTTCTTGTTCCTCCCTGAAGATCACTTTTTGAATTTTTGCCCAGAAATAAATTCCTATTACATGTATCTGTAATGTCAATGTCGGCTTCCTTAAGATCCTTTAATGCCTGTGTAAACCTCGCTGGTTGAACTGTAAGTTTTAAAATTTTATTAAAAATGTGTTTTGTTGGCCTGTTAATCTTCATTCTATTTAAATGCCCAAAAAATGACATTCGTCATTTGCGCATGGTGTGAATTATATTCTCCATATGGGTGTATATTTCCTTGTTAGGTCGTGGTCTGTTATAGTCTGTTTCTGTTTTCCTTGGGCCATGGATGCATCGAACCAATCTTCTTTCCATGAGCATGATTTTGTTTATATCACCTTTCCGCATTAACTTAAATGTTTCAGTCCCAAAGAGTGCTTCAGGTCTCACCACAGAATTGTAATGTTTAATTATAGTGTCCCATGATAATGCCTTCTTCTTGTATACATTTCTGGTGATCTGAAATGCTATTCATTTTCTTTGCTCGGACCTCTAAGCTGTTTTTTTTTTCATTGTTATTGATAGTTATCCGTACACCTAAATACAGTACTTAAATGAGTTAACTTTGTGTATTTTGTTTTGATTTATGATTATTACATCAGGACAATCTTGAACATTCGTTATAAATTCTTTCTTGGGAAAGGAGATTTGTAAGCCTATTATTATTATTATTAATAACGTTATTTTTATTTCTCTAGTTTTGATGTTTAGGCCTATATATTTAATTTTAATTTCCAATATGTCCTTATAGATTTAATTTTGATATTAGTTTATTGAAATAATTAATTAATTTACTAATATCAAATTGATTCTTACAATTATTTTCATAATTATTTTATAGTTATGTTTATTAGTTTAACTTTTGTGTTTCTTTTGTTATTGTAATTTTATTTTTATGACTTTATTTCTATATTTATATTTTATTTTTACACTTTAAGTTAATTGTTTATGTTTTTAGTTTTTTTAGTTTTATTTTATCCAACACATACGTCAAGTAAATACGTATATAATATTTGATCTTTAGAAATACTAGCACTTCGGCATGAAAATTCTCCGAAATTTGACTTAAACCTAAGTATTCAACCATCAGCATCTTTGAAAGCATAAACTGTCCTTATGACAGGTGTGAATATAGGGAACACTACCCCATAAAGAGTTCAAACGATGCCAACTCTCTAGGTGGGGTACGTATTTAAGAATAGTATCACCACTTCTCTAAAAGTTAATTACTGATTGTTACTTTTAGGGGCGGAAAAGCGAGGTCAACCGCCCCTAATACTTCTCGTGAAAATAGTTTTTTTTAGAGTATGGCTTTTGGTGCCAGGAGTGTCCGAGGACATGTTCGGCTCGCCAGTTTTGTAGCTGCTTCGAGACGGACACCCAATGGGTGAGCTACAAATACCGTTGGGGAGGGAAGTTGGAATGATAGGACGAGGAATTGGAAGGTAGCGGCTGTGGCCTATAGTTAGGGACCAACCCCGGCATTTGCCTGGAAGGAAGATGGGAAACCACAAAAGACCATCTTCAAGGTTGCCGGTGGGGGGATTCGATCCACCTCGTTTCCCGGATGTGAGCGACTGCCAGCAGTCATGCCGTAACGACCACGGCTAACTCACCCGGTGTGAAAATAGTAATTGAACTAAAGAATTTACTGAATTATTATTTTAAATCCCTTATCCTCCCATCTAGGCTTCACCATGGACACTGCGAGGGATCATTCCTCTACCGTCACAAGGACGTTGTCAGTGAGCTGAACACACTTCATAAGCAGATACAACTGGGGATTGTGACACGTGACCGCTAAGGAAAGGAATTTGGAAGGAAATCTACCGAGTGCCTGTTGAAAGGAACCATCCCGGAATTCGCCTGGTGGTGGAAATGGGAAACCATGAAAATCATTTTCAGGACGGCCGTGGTGGGATTCGAATTCACGCTCTCCCAATGCCAGCAAGGCCAGGGTCACTAGCTATGTGCGCCCGATAAACACGGCAAGCTAAGCCGGCTGTGACTGGCGCAGATCGCGGGTGCGCGTACGCGGTTCAGCCGGTGATTGGTGCGCTCCGCGGACTCATATCGTTTGCTCACACGTGTTTTGTCATTCATATGGACGTGTATCTGCAAAGCTTAGACGTTAGTGTTGCACGCTTAGTGAGTATTGTGATTACTGTGATTGTTGGCCATGCCTAGACACCAATTCACATTGCGCGAACGTGTGTATATCCATAATTCATATATGAACGCAGAAAGTATTGTTTTGAAACGAGACGAAAATTTCGAAACAGTTTCCAGGAAGACCTGTGCCTAATGCCAGTACAATTATGTGGCTCGCTAAACGATTCAAGGAAACAGGCTCCGTAAGTAATAAAAGAGTTGACTGACATTGTTTCATCAGAAGATGTCAGGTGTGGAGGACATTTACATCATCGCCTATGAGCACTGTTAGTATACACTATTGAACATGTTTGGTAAAAGTGTGAAAGTGCGCGCCACCACCGACTGCACCGGATATGCATGCCCGTGATCTGCGCCAGTCACAGTTGCCTTAGCTTGCCGTGCTTATCGCTGCGCACATAGATAAAGACCATGTATAAATATGTGTTCAATTTGGAGTATACTCAGTGCATATTACAACCTTATATAAGTTTCAAAATTGCCAATGCCGTTAGGGTACAGTCGGTTTCACATAAACATACAATTGCCCGCCACGTGCCGCTGTGGCAAGAATATTTGGCTGAACACCCTGAGATCCGGGTTCGATTCCAAACTCTGCCAAATAATTAAATTCTGTTATATGAACTGGAACAGGGTACACTCACTATCGAAAGGTAGAACTGAGAAGACGTGGTTTTGATTCCCATCTTATCCTTTCTGGATGTGGCTTTCCGTACTTTCTCACTTCTAGGCCAGGTAAATGTCGGGAAGGTTCATAACTTAAGACCACGGCCGCCTCCTTCCCAATCCCCATCTGAATTACTAATACACACACTAATACAGCCAAAACAATAACACAGGTTATGAGAAATAAATAAATAAATAAATAAATAAATAAATAAATAAATAAATAATAACAAATTACGAGCCCTACAGTAGTCGCACATGATGTGTAACATCTGGCATGTTATTCGAATAAGTCCATATTACTTACTCGCATTTTTTTTTTAGAATTAACTCATAGTGCTACCTTGTGCCAGCAAACATGAAGGATTCCTCCGTTTTATTACCATCGGTAAGTTCTCATTACTATTATTTCTGCAACAACTACTTGTAAAACTCCAGTGAAAAATCCTTTCAGCAAATATGATATAATAACACAGAATATAGGTTACGACCAAATAGAGAGTTATATTTGAAATGAGAAAAATTAACTGATGTAATGGGAAAGAGAAAATAACAGTTTTTGGGCACATATATAGAATAGAAAATAAACAGATCTTCAACTTACTGACTAGTTACAAATCCAAACCCGCATGGTTCATTGAAGTTGACAAAGATTTAACAAACGCCAAAATTCAGACAGACACAATAGCAAACAGACCACTCTTCAGAGAAGTTATTCAAAAGGCAAAATTTCAAGAAAGGAAGAAACAAACATCTGACAGAAAGTGGACTAAAGAGGAGAAAGATCGTCACTCTAGAAGGATGAAAGAAATTTGGAAACAACGGAAATTGAATACAATAGCCAACGTTGATTCATCGTACCCTCCAAATGGGTTATTCGAACGAAGAAGTAGAAGTAGAAGTAGAAGAAGAAGAAGTGCTGTATTTTGGTCGACAGTACCTCGAGTGCTTACATTAAATAAGAATACAGCTAAAGTAGAAAGATTTAATACCTCATAATTGTTTTCAGCAAATATGATATAATAAAAATGTTCACACCAAAGAACGACAGTTTGACATAAAGCAAAGTTGGGAGGGCACTTAATGTTAAGTGAGGCCTCATTGAAAAATGACTAGTGAAATAGACTAAATTGTTAGTAACAAAGGGGATCAGGAGAATAGGGATTGTAGGATAGAGTCCAGGCCAGTTTGATTAATACGAACGAATCGCGACGCGGTAGATTGTTGAACGGACACTGGTTTTGTAGCACGAAAGTTTTCTTGATGGTTTGTAAGTATTCACTACTGAAGCACTGAAAGTTGGTGGACCAAGAGAAAGGTTATTGTGGTTTATGTAGATGCACTTAGTTGAGTTTTAACATGTTTCTCGCGTTAGACAAGTTTTAAGTTGCAAATGATAGTTCCAGTTAACTTGAGGTTTTCACCAATTTGACAGAATTGAGCATAGTTCTTTGCGGTTTGGATTTATTTTGAATGGAAAATTCCAGAACTGTAGTGACAGTTAAATGGAGCGGTAATAATCCCTCGGCGGAAACAAGTTAGGTTTTTAGACAGCGGTTAATTTGATATGAATCCCTCGTTGCGGGAAAGTATTCCCTTACTTGGTGTGGAAAATACTATATTTCATGACTGGTAGAAAGCTTTGTTAGCTAAGAAAACAGTTTCCCTCGCGGGGCAGATGTTGCACAATTTTATGAAATCCAAACACTGCCTATAACTTTTAGTAAAAGCATTCCAAATGTTGATTAAAAACCTTCTAAATGGTTAAAATCGTTTAATATTTGTACATAGCTTTCCATGGTGGTTTGAAGATTGAAACCTCCTTCTACCGTTATAAGCAGAAATCAGACATGGCGTCGAATTTAAATTTTCTTCATTTGAAGAGGAAGAGAGCCTCTGAGAGGAGACTGAACTGTTCACTTAAAAGTCCGGACGAGAAGTGAGAACGAGCGAAGAAGCCCACAAGGGAACTAGGTAGGCGAGGGGGAAGGGGAAGAAAACAATGGAACATATGGCAGAATGGGAAACATTAAAAATACAAAGAATCATCAAAAGAACTTCCATACATAGAAATTATCTTCCTGGAAGTGGCAGCTGGCGACAACGACGACCTCTGCTTGAGTGGAATGAATCCAATCTTGAAATTTCTGAGTTCAATGGCTTCGACGGGTTGCCGCAAGATGCCGCTAGGTAGATTTCATAGAAGATACACATCTGTAACAAACTTAAAAACAACTTAAGCACATGTTTGGGGAAAAAATGGAATACAGAGGGTCGCTGTAGGTGTCTGCAAGAAGGGAAATTAAATAAATGAAACTAATGAAAAAGAAAGCAAAGAGCAGCAAGAGCTAACTCTGACTAGTCGTGTATTCCAAAGAATACACCACCCGTCCTGAAAAGAAAAGTACATGGCCATTGTCTGCATTAATGAAATTATTTATTCCTCAAACTATAACGACGTCATCTTAGGTTCAGTGCGTCTAAGGTATTTCACAACAAATTCATAATTACAGATTAATATGTGAGTTTTGAAAGCCTTTTCGGTGAAATTAGTGGTGTTACCACTTTTCGTGTAATACAGCATAGGCTACGGAAGTAAAATTTGACATAGTAGTTAATTGTAATAACAACATTGTTGAGGCCAGTAGAAGAGGTAACGATGGTTCTTCCTGCAACAGATAAAGAGTATCAACTGATGACATATTGCTTTTCACGACCAAGCAATATAAATCCAGCAATTCTGTAGGGTTTTGCTGGGTCTTTTGAAGGGATCACCTAGGTGCGATCTGGGGAGGATGTACCGAGAGTCCGATACAGACCCTGACATGGTGCAACTAGGCGAAACCCCTCAATGCTCGATGTTTTTAATAAGTATCAATATTTAACCGGGCACATAAAATGAACTTAGAAATTTCGTGCTTTAGTTTAATAGCTCTCCAAAACTCACAACTTGAAACCTTTCCAGAGCCCTTAACCCTTCAACTTTTGGCACAATTTGGGAAATTGCTTAATTTTATGTTCTTGCTGAGAAAGATTTTCAACAATATAAACAAATAAATAATATATTGATGGTATAAAGGCTTTCACGGCCAGTGAATTAGAACTCAGCAACTTTTCTAAGTTTGTGCTATGTCTTGTGTGGGGTTTCGCCTAGGACACCAAGCCGGCTTCTCCTGTGGGGGTCCGGGAGGGCACAAACGTAGAAAAATTTTGCTGAGTTTTAATTCACTGGTCGTGAAAGCCAATATACCCTATTTTTGGAAGCCTTCATAGGGAAGTTATGGCTGCTTGAGATTTTAGTTCTCACAGTAAAGAGGCGCAGGTGCGCTTCATAAAAAGTGAGGTAGCGCGCAGTTCGCTACTCCTGTGGGGGTCCGGGCGGGGACACCAAGAGCCCGCTGATGAGACAGCTTGGGGTCCTAGGCGAAACCCCACACAAGACACGACACAGATCTAGAAAAATTGCTGAGTTTAAAAATATATTGATTTGGGGCGAGAGAGATTTCTCCCGATCCCGAGTGTCATCACGATCTAAGAGCCGATAAAGAATAGAGCCACCTATCATTACGAAGCAAGTCGTAAACTATTAAGTCCCGTGACTTGTCATGGGACAGGATATATACGATGGTCAGCAGACACACGACTGGACAAAGTATTGCCCCGACAGGAGCTGGGTTCGTGTCTCATCTTGTCACGAGGTATCGGGCTCAGTATTGTACTGTCCCCTAGCGCTGACCACCCGCGTTACGCAACTAATATTTTAATTCTCTGCCATTATCTATGACCACACAATGTTGCTGTACAGTCAGGTCCACTGCGAACAGGAGGAGACATTTAAATCGGTTCAAATGTTAAAACAGGATGATCCGAAAGAAAAGAAAGAAAGAAAGAAAGAAAGAAAGAAAGAAAGAAAGAAAAGTAGACATGCCAGCATGTTTTGGAAAAGAACGGTGCGCAATATACGCACTACAAGCTATTCGATAAACATTGATTTCTTTTAACCTTTTACTAGGGCGCCTGTGCTGCTCCGCAGCATTATTAGCCTACTTTCGATTTTTGCAAAAAATGAAAGTAGACTTATGAGATCACTACAGAGCGAAAAACAAGTGTGTCTGTCTGTGTGTGTGTATGTGTGTGAGTCTGTGTGTGTGTGTGTGTGTGTGTGTGTGTGAGTGTGTGGACTCTGAATGTCTGTCCCCCCCCTATCAATTCGAACACGGTGAGCGCAAATTGAACGAAATTTGGTACAAAGGTAGCACTAGCAAAGGACACCTCAGTGTCATGTTTTATATCGCCGCCATCTTGACGGAAACGTAATGGCGGCCACACAAATGTTCAAAGCTTAAATCAAATTACGACTAACCTAATCATTCGATCTCTACCAAATTTTGCAACAACATACCTTTATGGGGGCAGCATCATTTTACCTAACTAATAGGTCATCAGCCTAATAGTTTGCGGATGGCGGCCATCTTTGTGTCAAAATCGATTGCCCCTATTAATTCGAACACGGTGAAACCGAATGGAACGAAATTTGGTACAGAGGTAGTACTAGCAAAGGGCACCCCAGTGTCATGTGTTATATCGCCGCCATCTTGACGGAAACGTAATGGCGGCCACAAAAATGTTCAAAGCTTAAATCAAATTACGACTAACCTAATCATCCGATCTCTACCAAATTTTGCAACAACATACCCTTATGGAGGGAGCATCCTTTGACAATTCTAATAGGTCATTAGCCTAATAGTTTGCGGATGGCGGCCATCTTTGGGTCAAAATCGATAACCCCTATTATTCGAACACGGTGAAACCGAATGGAATGAAATTTGGTACAGAGGTAGCACTAGCAAAGGGCACCCCAGTGTCATGTTTTATATCGCCGCCATCTTGACGGAAACGTAATGGCGGCCACCCAAATATTCAAAGCCTAAATCAAATTACGACTAACCTAATCATCCGATCTCTACCAAATTTTGCAACAACATATCTTTATGAAGGGAGCATCCTTTGACAAATCTAATAGGTCATTAGCCTAATAGTTTGCGGATGGCGGCCATCTTTGTGTGAAAATCGATTACCCCTATTAATTTGAAAACGGTGAAACCGAATGGAATGAAATTTGGTACAGTGGTAGCACTAGCAAAGGGCACCTCAGTGTCATGCTTTATATCACCGCCATCTTGACGGAAACGTAATGGTGGCCACACAAATGTTAAAAGCTTAAATCAAATTACGACTAACCTAATCATCCGATCTCTAGCAAATTTTGCAACAGCATACCTTTATGGAGGAAGCATCCTTTGACAAATCTAATAGGTCATTAGCCTAATAGTTTGCGGATGGCGGCCATCTTTGTGTCAAAATTGATTACCCCTATTAATTCGAACACGGTGAAACCGAATGGAATGATATTTGGTACAGAGGTAGCACTAGCAAAGGGCACCTCAGTGTCATGTTTTATATCGCCGCCATCTTGACGGAAACGTAATGGCGGCCACAAAAATATTCAAAGCTTAAATCAAATTACGATTAACCTAATCATCCGATCTCTACCAAATTTTGCATCAACATACCATTATGAAGGGAGCATCCTTTGACCAAACTAATAGGTCATTAGCCTAATATTTTGCGGATGGCGGCCATCTTTGTGTGAAAATCGATTCCCCCTATTAATTCGAACACGGTGAAACCTAATGGAACGAAATTTGATACAGAGGTAGCACTAGAAAAGGCCACCTCAGTGTCATGTTTTATATCACCGCCATCTTGACGGAAACGTAATCGCGGCCACCCAAATGTTAAAGGCTAAAATGTAATTACGACCAACCTAATAATCTAGTCTCTACCAAATTTTGCAACAACAAATCTTTATGCGGGAAGCATATTGTGACCAAACCGCTAGATCATCAGCCCAATAGTTTGCAGATGGTGGCCAAATATGTGTGCAAATCGATTCCCCCTATCAATTCAAACACGGTGAAACCGAATTGAACGAAATTTGGTACAGAGGTAGCACTAGCAAAAGGCACCTCAGTGTCATGTTTTATATCGCCGCCATCTTGACGGAAACGGAATGACGGCCACCCAAATGTTACAAGCTTAAATCAAATTTCGTCCATCCTAATAATTTGATCTCTACCGGATTTTGCAACAACATGCCTTTTTGTGGAAAGCATCTTATGACTGACTACAAGGTCATCAGCCCAATAGTTTGCAAATAGCGGCCATGTATTAAACCCTTTGGAAAATAGCATGTAGACAAGATTCAAAATTTCGGGGTCGTAATGGATTCTTGTGAATGTGATTTAGAGGTTTTGCTATCAACATAACTTCCAAGGTTCATAAGGTTAACTTATTATTATTATAAAGCCAAGAAAAACAACAGGATCTACTAACAAATGAAATTTATTAACTGAATCAAACATAAAAAAGAAAACTATAACCACCCTTTTATTGTTCACTCGCGTGAACAGATCTAACACTGACCAGCCTGACGTACCGTGACGACACGGCATGACAGCTGTCAACAAGCATTGTGACTGAAATGTCACTTAAGTCAGAGTAACAAAAGAAAACGGATCACAAGATCCAAATATAACAAACAAATAAATAGTACAAAAATTTAATATTTATGAGCGACACGGGTTTTAAGACTAGTTCAAGTAATGAGCATTTTGACGGGCGCTCGTTTCCGACCAAAACAGTTGGTTCGGGAACGGACTCCGTACTGCGAAGGACGAATTACGGAAATGTGGGAACAACAATTACATATTTATATACACTACTGACATGCTCTAACCTTAGATTACCACAACCAAATACACGTGTGTATTATTTAAAATAAGGGCTGCGGAATTACCGTCTTATACCTTAAACACAAGGAAGGCATAACATGACATGAACAGGTTTGGCCGGTTGCCAAATTATATTTATATGAATACAATGGCCTTGAAAATAAGAGCCAACAACAACAAAATATAACTTTTAATTTTCACGCCGGAAAGTTTGGCGTTTTAAAACAATGAACAAATAAGTCGTAGTAATGATAAAAGAAACTTGGATCGACAACATGGCAACTTCCCAAATTAAACCAAATAAAATAACCTTAACTCATTAGGCTTTAAAGCAAACATAACGTGTCATAACGAGCTGGAGACAACCGGGCCTGTTATCGCATCACCGAGAGAGTGGCTGATTTCTTCCCCCAAGTAGTAATTAGTGCCACGCTAAATATAGATTCTGGCCCATAGCCAGCGTACAGCACCTTTGCTAATCGCCACCTGTTAAACGCGTACAAATAAATAACACATTATCTCAAAACATCCTCTCAGGGATTTTTAAGAATACATTTCCAGGTCAAACTTATCCCCACGGATAACTAGTTTGCCGGAATGATATCGCAGTCATGGACAGGCTTTACCTCTCCTCATCATCATCACTTACACCCAAAAACACGTGGCACATTTCTCGAAGATCTCGTCGTAGCATTAATCAGCACACCTCTCAGATAATGACACACAACATGTCCAAATGACAATAAAGAATAAATAACAGGATCAGTCCTAGCCCGAGTTATCAAAGCAACAAAATGCAAATATTCCCCCCACGTAGTAATTAGTTTAACATATCATTAAATCAGTCCATTTATCATTGTCGTTCCTAGGTTCTCATTCATGGCTACACTTTTTATAGATACGTTAATCGATGCGGCCGTTTCGCAATAAGAATTACGTATACATAAGGAAAACATTTAAATTACAAAATTTACTGTACAACATAATTGTCACGCAATGCCAAAATTTACTACACGCATGTCAGTTAAGAAATCAAACCCTGAAATTTAAATTAAACCACACAAATAAAATCTATACAAAGTTCCACACATCTCTCGCGATTCCCCTCGTCCAAAATCAATAAATCAATTTTTTAATACTCATCACTTAAACTGCTTTCCAGAGGCCTCCCGCCTCGTCAATTCCCATCATTAGGCCGTTAGCCCATAACACTGATGGTAATGGAGGATGAAGCTTGCTGTCTTCTCTCCATGGTCGACATTTTGCTGCTGTTAAAACACAATTAAATCAAAGTTTTTAAACTGTTCTATCTGCGTTCTAAGTATTTTATTTCCTCAGATCGTCCTATGCAGAATCGTCGACTTTCCCTATTCTATGGCTAATTGCCATCTCACAATTTATGAAAATTTCCAACTTCGTTGCCGACACACAACTATAATTTTAAAACCATATCGTCTTAAGGACGTCTTAAATGACTGTCGAAGAATAATTAGGAGTGTCCCGATTCATCTCAGACATTTGTATATATACAGAAAGCCTAAAGTTTCAATGGTGGGAGAAAAACAGCTCCTCAATATTTTAAGTAATGGGCCTATAATTATGTGTGACCTCTCAAAATTCTTGTATTTTCTCACAGGTCGCGAATCTGCCGTCGAACAAGCAAACCGATCGCTAGATCTTTTTATATCCGATTGCCGCGCAAAACACACTGACGCTATGTTCTGGCGTCATGTTTTCTTATTGGTCAGATAAGTTGGCTTCGGAGTTCTGACCTTACAAATCCCGCCCTTATATTGACGTCACGACTATTCTCCTCTCTCTCACTCCTTGCCTTGTACGCAGCATTTTGCCCTTTTATGGTCACGTACGCCACAGCGTCATATCTGATTTTCTCAGAAATCCCAGAATAGCATTGGTTGTGAAACTATTGGTCATTTCCAGCCAGCACGTAGCATGTCTTACCAAGTCCAGATTTCTTGCTACATCAATATTACTCAAATATCCAGCATATCATGTATTTAGTATTTCCATCGTTTTTATTAATATGAAACATTATTATTGGACACAATGATAAGGGTTCATCTGACCCCTAGTTGATGAAATTCGAACTCAAATGAAGTCGAATTTCACATCCCCTACTTTTCTGGCTCAAATTTGAAGTTGCTGGTCACCCTCAAATATAATGACTGTCCGCCTCTGTCTGTTTCAGTAGCCGTCTCGTTCCAAACTCATTAGGAAATTCCTGTATACTTATGCCCTCCGGCCTCTTTCCTTGCTATTCGTCTCCCCTCTCACTCTTTCAAAACATCAACATATTCATTAACGACTTCCGCCTGAACTTGTAAACACGTCAGAGCTGTCTTTTGGGCGCTTTCACCACTAGTGTACCCCCGTATCTTTTGTTGTATGTTATCACGCGAATGTTTAATTTGCTGCAGTAACATTATTTCTCGGTTCGTATGGCTCTCTCTGATGATACAATTTTAAATGAGATATTATACACTGTCATGTTTCCTGTGCTCACCTCTCGGACTCTGTAGGCGTTGTTACCTAAGTTCGTAACCCCTAGTTGAACTTCCTTAAGCCGCTCCTGTCTCTTCTCCATTTTACCGTGATGTCATCTCCTTCTTCTTCCTCCGCGTTGCCATCTTCTTCCTTCTCCCTTCTTCTTCTCCGATTCCCGTACAATAACTTTTTTTTACCATATTTCGAGACCCTTGCCTGACACGGCCTGCGAATCTCTCCTGCTATTCTTCTGTTTCCTATTGTCGGCTGCTCTATTTTCTTCTTCTCCATGCAGCTCCTCCAAATATCTCTGGGTTTCTACATGCATGGCCTCCAACATTTGATGTGTTCCGTTTTCCTCCTCGTGGTTGTCGGGATTTTTCCGCCGATCTATCGCTCTTTCCCATTTATCATTATTTCCTTCCATGTTACGTGGCTCCTCCAGGTACTGTTGCGGGTCAGCGTGTCTCTCGTTCCAATTTCTCTGATCATCCCTTGGATCCGATTGCTCATTAAACCGCTGGTTATTTTGTGCGTTATGTTGCTGGTTGAAACGCCTATTGTCTCTGGGCCTATATTGTTGATTATAGTGTCCTCCACGCCATCCCCGATTGTAAGGTGCGTTATTATTATTATTCCTATTGTATGACGTTTGGTATCTCCTATTATCTCGCCACTGCTGATTGTTTGTGTTCCGGTAGCGGTTAGTTTCTTCCTGATTGTTATGGTTTCTGTCCCTATTTTCGTATCTCGGTTGAGATCTCGGCTCATATTCTTCGGTGTTCTGCCGTCTTTGGTTATCCCCAGTGTTTGTAGCTTGCGACCTCGTGTTTTTGTTCGGTGTCTTGACTACTTCGACTGCATTAACTAACTCTATCTGTCTCTTCTCTCTCGGGTTGATGTAATTAGTGGTTTCATCAATCTTCCTTAATACCTCTTCTGCCTGGACCACGGTCGTAATATTTGCCGCCACCAAGAATTGCTGAACGCTAATAGGCATCTGCTTTCCTATAGTAGTTATTAGCTCCATTTCGCTTGGTGGATTATCAAGATCCTGCAATTTGACAAGTTGCATGGCGAAAAAATCTGCATATTTCGTCTGATGCATGGAATGGTATTTGCGCGAGTATAAGTCCATTCGCAAGCTTTGTTGATACGACCCACTCCAGTATTTGCTTAGGAAGGCCTTGTGGAAACCTTCCATTGATTTAAATGTGTTCTTAAATCCAAGATACCAGGTAAGTGCTGAGCCCGCCAAAAATTTTTCAACCATTCTTAATTGTCGCGTTGAGCTAACATTTTGGTCCGAAAAATATTCTGTCAGTTCCCTTAAGAAAGCTTTAGGTGTTCCTCCGCTCTCTGGTAAAAACTTATTCGGTTTAAATTCGTTTCCACGGATGACTTGTATAACTTGCGTGGGAAGTTGTGTGTTTTGAGGTGTCGAGCTACGACCCTCATAATTCTGGAATGCTTGCGTGTCTACCGTTCTTGGACTTTGCCCAAGCTCGTGGCTGTCTATTGTGTGCTCTCTTTCCGCATTCTCCCCTTTCCCCTTTTCCATTAGTGTCGCAAACATCGTATTATGTCCAAGTGACTGCAACTCCGATTTTATCATGCGGTCCTCTTGAATTTGAAATCTTAACTTCATATTTTCTTCTAACGCCTGTATTTTCGCGTTATTTTCCCCTAGCTTCTTGCTTACTGCGAGCCGTTCATCTTTCGAATCAGCGCTCATCTTGGTCCAATCTTTCCTAATAGTATCCTTCAATTTAACAAAGCGTTTTTCGACTTCCTGTTGATTAGCCTCCTGATTATCTTCAAGTTTATCTATCCTTTCTCCCAGAGAAATGTTGTTCTGTTCTAATGTTTGTTTAATTTCTTCCTGGTCAATTTCTAACTTTTTCCATTTCTTAATTGATTGTATTTCTAATTTGTTGAGTTCCGTCACTAAGCCCGTGATATTGTTATCTACTGTAATTATCTGATCTTGCATACCCTGTGTCCCTCGTTCGATATTCTCAAACCTTTTTTCTAAGTTTGTGTGTGCTTCTTTAATCTCAGATGAGCTGGTCAAACACGCTTGCTCGATTTGTGCTAGTTTTGCCATAACAGTCTCATCCATTCCTTTTATTTCCTTTTTAAACGAATCTTCGATACCTTTTATTATTCCTAATTGTTTGGTATTGTTAGTGCTAACGTCCTTTGCTAATTGGATTAGCTGTTCTTTTGTGTGCTCTTTGATTTCTACCGTTAGCGCAGCTAGATTTTGAGTGTTCCTTTCGTCTTGTGCGTTTAACATTTCATTGTTTTTCTCAGACTGCCTATGTAATTGTTCACTAACCAGAATGTTTTGTGTAGCGATTTTCTGATTTATATTCTCGTTAACTTCAGATAGTTTTGTGTTTAACTGTGTCTGTATTTCTACACTATTTGCCGCTAACTGTTTCTGCATTTCTACATTATTTGCCGCTAACTGTGTCTGCGTTTCTGCCGATTGTTTATTTATAGCCGCTAACTGTGTCTGCGTTTCTTCACTATTCGCCGCTAACTGTGTCTGCATTTCTTCACTATTTGCCGCTAACTGTGTCTGTATTTCATTGGTTATGTCCTTTCTCATCTCACTAAGTTGTTCTCGCGTACGAGCGGATGCTAATTCAATCACTTCGCGGATTTCTCCCAGAGTTGCCATCACAACAATAATATATTTGAGACATAGGGAAATGACATAAGGGCGGAGCCCTGGATACGCGCGCTCACATATATTAAATATACACACATTAACCCTTTACATACTCAGTTCATTTACTTTAAATTACTCCCACAAACTATAGCATCACTGAGTATAATTTACTTATTATTCCATTTAATTTTTAACCCTTTGATTCAGTTATAATCTTCCTGACCTTACTTTACTTACAAATTTTAACCAATTAATAGAGTATTAATTAGTTTTTAAGGTCTAACCTTCCTGTCAAACAATTCTTTGAGTTTGGCTTTTCTACACAAAGCTAATTTAATTTTATTGGGCGCCTGGAACAGTTTGTTCTAATTTTAATCAAAGTTCAAACACTTAACTTGTTCCACATTTACTTTATTGCAAACTCCATGACTTTATATTTTTAAACATTTGGCGGTACTATCTTCGCCTAACTTACGTTAATAAACTTATCACATGCCGGTGATCTATTTTTTTACTCTAAAACACAAATGCCACACGTTCGGAAGCCAAAGTAACTCTTATAAACCCTTTGGAAAATAGCATGTAGACAAGATTCAAAATTTCGGGGTCGTAATGGATTCTTGTGAATGTGATTTAGAGGTTTTGCTATCAACATAACTTCCAGGGTTCATAAGGTTAACTTATTATTATTATAAAGCCAAGAAAAACAACAGGATCTACTAACAAATGAAATTTATTAACTGAATCAAACATAAAAAAGAAAACTATAACCACCCTTTTATTGTTCACTCGCGTGAACAGATCTAACACTGACCAGCCTGACGTACCGTGACGACACGGCATGACAGCTGTCAACAAGCATTGTGACTGAAATGTCACTTAAGTCAGAGTAACAAAAGAAAACGGATCACAAGATCCAAATATAACAAACAAATAAATAGTACAAAAATTTAATATTTATGAGCGACACGGGTTTTAAGACTAGTTCAAGTAATGAGCATTTTGACGGGCGCTCGTTTCCGACCAAAACAGTTGGTTCGGGAACGGACTCCGTACTGCGAAGGACGAATTACGGAAATGTGGGAACAACAATTACATATTTATATACACTACTGACATGCTCTAACCTTAGATTACCACAACCAAATACACGTGTGTATTATTTAAAATAAGGGCTGCGGAATTACCGTCTTATACCTTAAACACAAGGAAGGCATAACATGACATGAACAGGTTTGGCCGGTTGCCAAATTATATTTATATGAATACAATGGCCTTGAAAATAAGAGCCAACAACAACAAAATATAACTTTTAATTTTCACGCCGGAAAGTTTGGCGTTTTAAAACAATGAACAAATAAGTCGTAGTAATGATAAAAGAAACTTGGATCGACAACATGGCAACTTCCCAAATTAAACCAAATAAAATAACCTTAACTCATTAGGCTTTAAAGCAAACATAACGTGTCATAACGAGCTGGAGACAACCGGGCCTGTTATCGCATCACCGAGAGAGTGGCTGATTTCTTCCCCCAAGTAGTAATTAGTGCCACGCTAAATATAGATTCTGGCCCATAGCCAGCGTACAGCACCTTTGCTAATCGCCACCTGTTAAACGCGTACAAATAAATAACACATTATCTCAAAACATCCTCTCAGGGATTTTTAAGAATACATTTCCAGGTCAAACTTATCCCCACGGATAACTAGTTTGCCGGAATGATATCGCAGTCATGGACAGGCTTTACCTCTCCTCATCATCATCACTTACACCCAAAAACACGTGGCACATTTCTCGAAGATCTCGTCGTAGCATTAATCAGCACACCTCTCAGATAATGACACACAACATGTCCAAATGACAATAAAGAATAAATAACAGGATCAGTCCTAGCCCGAGTTATCAAAGCAACAAAATGCAAATATTCCCCCCACGTAGTAATTAGTTTAACATATCATTAAATCAGTCCATTTATCATTGTCGTTCCTAGGTTCTCATTCATGGCTACACTTTTTATAGATACGTTAATCGATGCGGCCGTTTCGCAATAAGAATTACGTATAAATAAGGAAAACATTTAAATTACAAAATTTACTGTACAACATAATTGTCACGCAATGCCAAAATTTACTACACGCATGTCAGTTAAGAAATCAAACCCTGAAATTTAAATTAAACCACACAAATAAAATCTATACAAAGTTCCACACATCTCTCGCGATTCCCCTCGTCCAAAATCAATAAATCAATTTTTTAATACTCATCACTTAAACTGCTTTCCAGAGGCCTCCCGCCTCGTCAATTCCCATCATTAGGCCGTTAGCCCATAACACTGATGGTAATGGAGGATGAAGCTTGCTGTCTTCTCTCCATGGTCGACATTTTGCTGCTGTTAAAACACAATTAAATCAAAGTTTTTAAACTGTTCTATCTGCGTTCTAAGTATTTTATTTCCTCAGATCGTCCTATGCAGAATCGTCGACTTTCCCTATTCTATGGCTAATTGCCATCTCACAATTTATGAAAATTTCCAACTTCGTTGCCGACACACAACTATAATTTTAAAACCATATCGTCTTAAGGACGTCTTAAATGACTGTCGAAGAATAATTAGGAGTGTCCCGATTCATCTCAGACATTTGTATATATACAGAAAGCCTAAAGTTTCAATGGTGGGAGAAAAACAGCTCCTCAATATTTTAAGTAATGGGCCTATAATTATGTGTGACCTCTCAAAATTCTTGTATTTTCTCACAGGTCGCGAATCTGCCGTCGAACAAGCAAACCGATCGCTAGATCTTTTTATATCCGATTGCCGCGCAAAACACACTGACGCTATGTTCTGGCGTCATGTTTTCTTATTGGTCAGATAAGTTGGCTTCGGAGTTCTGACCTTACAAATCCCGCCCTTATATTGACGTCACGACTATTCTCCTCTCTCTCACTCCTTGCCTTGTACGCAGCATTTTGCCCTTTTATGGTCACGTACGCCACAGCGTCATATCTGATTTTCTCAGAAATCCCAGAATAGCATTGGTTGTGAAACTATTGGTCATTTCCAGCCAGCACGTAGCATGTCTTACCAAGTCCAGATTTCTTGCTACATCAATATTACTCAAATATCCAGCATATCATGTATTTAGTATTTCCATCGTTTTTATTAATATGAAACATGATTATTGGACACAATGATAAGGGTTCAGTATGTGTGCAAATCCATTCCCCAGATCAATTCAAACACGGTGAAACCGAATTGAATGAATTTTTTTACAGAGGTAGCTCTAGCAAAGGGCACCTCATATTCATGTTTAATATCCCTATAGCACGTTGTATTTCAACAAGCTACTACAACCAACATTCATTTATACTCCTTGAAAAGGACAAAGAGTTATAACAATACCCATGCATTTAGGAGAAAGTAGGCTATATGTTCTTTACTGAACATCTTGTTTTTAAGTACAGGGTCATTCATATAAAATAAGAACGCCAAGCGGCTGCTTTGTTCTCCGCTGTTGCGGTGACCTTCACCGAGCATGTGACGCGCCACGGCCCCCTGCTTTAAGCGTGTGTACAATCCAGATATGCTACAGATGCAGCGGCCTTGCTAGCGTGTGTACAATGCTGAAATCTTACTTCAGTTAATTAGTTAGTTATTGTTGTTTTAAGGGGAGGAACTACGTGGTCATCTGCCCCTCTTAACACAGATTGAAGTATACAAATTTGGAATTTAAAACTTAGAGGTGGAAAGACCGAAAATTAATGAAAAATAATAATTATAAAAATAACTAAAATTCATCATTAAAAACGAACAAGTCGTTGAGTCTTACCTTATAAAAGATGTTGGAAGTGTCGTCCTTCCTGAGTTATACAAGCATTGTATCTGGTAACCACATTCTGGCTGACGCGAGCGAGTTCTGCCACTGTAATGTTTCTGATTGCCAGCGTAATGTTTTCTTTCAGTTCCTCCAATGTGTGAGGATTTGTTCGATACCCTTGTTCTCTCAGTTTACCCCACAAGTAAAAATCACACACTGTTAGATCTGGAGAACGAGGGGGAAATAGACCAACACTGATCACTCTGTCTGCAAACACTTCCGAGATGTAAGAAGGGAATCTTCTGCTGTATGAGCAGGGGCTGAATCTTGTTGAAACCACCCTCGCGATTTTTCTTCTTCCGTTAACTGTTTGAAGAACGGCTTCAAAATGTTATCTTGGTACCTCTCTGCATTTACTGTCGTCTCGAAAAAAATTGGCCCTATTATTCTTCCGGCACGAACAGCACACCAAACACCGATCTTCCTGTCATAATGAGGGACTTCATAAACACCATTAGGGTTTTCTGCACACCAATAGCGAGAGTTATGACTGTTCACACGCCCATTAAGGTGAAACCAGGCCTCATCCGAAAAGAACACAAGCTGTGGGTCAAATAAACGATCATTCAATGATGCAAGATACCACTCACAATATCTCACTCTTGTGGCTGGATCAGCAGGTTTTAAACATTGGGCCCGTGTAAACTTGTACGGTTTGATATGTAACAGCTTTGTAGCTCTGTATGCAGATGAAACTGAAACCCCTACTTGTTGTGCTAATTTTGTCATCTAACTTATCCTCTGTTAAAACTGTTCGTGTGCGCGTATGTTTTTTATTGAGCACCGAGCCAGTAGTGTCAAACTTATTTGCAATTACGTGAATCTGTGCTAGTGAAGGTGGCACTTCATCAGGAAATTGCTAAACAAATGCTTCACGTACCCGCCGAGCCGACTCGTACTTAAAATACGTTTTACATAAAAAATACGATGTTGCAATGATAACTGTCTCACCATGTTAGCACTTGAGGTTTAGAATGGCGACTGAACACCTGCACGCTTATTGCAAGGTCAAGTTTGGTAATGTCAATCTGTTATTTTTATACAGTCCATCGGAACTTGGAAAAAAAAGAAGAAAAAAAAACAGCCCTCTTATGTACTATGCGCGCGCTTTCAATACTACAGCAGGGGGCCGTGGCGCGCCACCTGCTCGGCGAAGGTCACCGCAACGGCGGAGAACAAAGCCGCCGCTTGGCGTTCTTATTTTATATGAATGACCCTGTATTGGAATTGAAAAATTACGACATTATGTAATAGTTTACAACCTTTATTTCACAATACTTCCTTCCAGACCATGTTCGCTGCGCGTCGACCCTTAGGTTTAATTTCTACTTCTACATATTTAAATGATTTTCCTCGGGATAAGGGAACATAGAACATTCCATGGCCTAAAACAGGATCAGGCAAGTAGATTCCAACTCGATGAAACGTTTGACCCTGCGCTTTGTTGATTGTAATACAAAACGCTAGTGTAAAAGGAAATGTCCGTCATTAGAACGAAAGATATGATTGCTACAATGAGAAAAAATATTGGAAAAATGAGATGTAATATCGAATGTTCACTCATAACTTTCCTCAGAATCAGCCGATTTGAATCGTTAAGAGCTCAAATGAATGCGCTTGATTCACTGAGTGATCTTAGACCAAAACGACCTGCGTACCTCAATTAGAACCAAAGATATGATTGCTTCAAAGTTGGAAAAAGTTGGAAAAACATAAAGAAAATTGAGGAAGGCGGAAGTTAAGTGATTTGTAATACTTGATAACAAATCTGTGCATGAATACCTTTCGTTTAAACAAAGAATGAAGAAAATCGACCGGATAGAATGGCCGCACGGACTCGGATACGTTTTCATCAATATTTTTAATATATAGATAGGTTAGTGGTCTGTATATTAACCATCTTCCATACTGTCCAAGTTGCTGATGGCTGAATCTTTCAGTTATTATATCAAGGAATTTCTTTTGAAAATGTAAATATTTATGAAAACAAAATAATGTTTCGTTTATATCCTTGACCACACATGCTGGAATTTTTTAAAATAAATACAATTACAAAAAAAATTAAGAAAATTAACTATGATAAAATTTAGAATTAGATTAAATATGCTTGAAAAAAATAAAAATATAAGACTAAAATATTAAAATAACGATAATAATATTTTCACAATCTTAATTTTAAGATTATAAATAAATATAAAAGTTATAAAAACGAATATGAACATTAAAATGTTAAAGAAAACATAATACAAAAACAGTAATAACTTAATTACAAGTAGGTTAAAATAATTAAAATTAAATTTAAATAAATACAAATAAAATATATTTAATAATATTCTCGCTATAAATGGTTAAATCGCTTATCCTCCCAGCTCAGCTTCACCCTCTACCAATGGTGACAGGCCAATCACCCAGGCGACCGCTAACTTGGGTCGATTTAAAGAAGGATTAGGGAAGGGGTTTTGGAAGGAACTTGGCCGTGGACCTGTTAAAATGAACCATCCCGGATGCGGATAACAGCCGTGCGGATGTGGATAACAGTCGTGTGGATAACGGTCGTGTGGATGCGGATAACAGTCGTGTGTATGCGGATAACAGTCGTGTGGATGAGGATAACAGTCGTGTGGATGCGGATAACAGTCATGTGGATGTGGATAACAGTCGTGTGGATGTGGATAACAGTCGTGTGGATAACAGTCGTGTGGATAACAGTTGTGTGGATGTGCATAACAGTCGTGTGGATAACAGTCGTGTGGATAACAGTCATGTGGATGTGGATAACAGTCGTGTGGATGCGGATAACAGTCGTGTGGATAACAGTCGTGTGGATAACAGTCGTGTGGATGTGGATAACAGTCGTGTGGATAACAGTCGTGTGGATAACAGTCGTGTGGATGTGGATAACAGTCGTGTGGATGCGGATAACAGTCGTGTGGATAACAGTCGTGTGGATGTGGATAACAGTCGTGTGGATAGCATACGTGTGGATGTGCATAACAGTCATGTGGATGCGGATAACAGTCGTGTGGATAACAGTCGTGTGGATGTGGATAACAGTCGTGTGGATAACAGTCGTGTGGATGTGCATAACAGTCATGTGGATGCGGATAACAGTCGTGTGGATGCGGATAACAGCCGTGCGGATGTGCATAACAGTCGTGTGGATAACAGTCGTGTGGATAACAGTCGTGTGGATGCGGATAACAGTCGTGTGGATAACAGTCGTTTGGATGTGGATAACAGTTGTGTGGATGTGCATAACAGTCATGTGGATGCGGATAACAGTCGTGTGGATGCGGATAACAGTCGTGTGGATAACAGTCGTGTGGATAACAGTTGTGTGGATGTGCATAACAGTCATGTGGATGCGGATAACAGTCGTGTGGATGTGCATAACAGTCATGTGGATGCGGATAACAGTCGTGTGGATGTGCATAACAGTCATGTGGATGCGGATAACAGTCGTGTGGATGTGCATAACAGTCATGTGGATGCGGATAACAGTCGTGTGGATGCGGATAAAAGTCGTGTGGATGTGCAAAACAGTCATGTGGATGCGGATAACAGTCGTGTGGATGCGGATAACAGTCGTGTGGATGTGCATAAGTCATGTGGATGCGCATAACAGTCGTGTGGATGTGCATAACAGTCATGTGGATGCGGATAACAGTCGTGTGGATGTGCATAACAGTCATGTGGATGCGGATAACAGTCGTGTGGATGCGGATAACAGTCGTGTGGATGTGCATAACAGTCGTGTGGATGCGGATAACAGTCGTGTGGATGTGCATAACAGTCATGTGGATGCGGATAACAGTCGTGTGGATGTGCATAACAGTCATGTGGATGCGGATAACAGTCGTGTGGATGCGGATAACAGTCGTGTGGATGTGCATAACAGTCATGTGGATACGGATAACAGTCGTGTGGATGCGGATAACAGTCGTGTGGATGTGCATAACAGTCGTGTGGATGCGGATAACAGTCGTGTGGATGTGCATAACAGTCGTGTGGATGCGGATAACAGTCGTGTGGATGCGGATAACAGTCGAGTGGATGTGGATAACAGTCGTGTGGATGCGGATAACAGTCGTGTGGATGCGGGAAACAGTCGTGCGGATAACAGTTGTGTGGATGTGGATAACAGTCGCGTGGATAACAGTCGTGTGGATGTGGATAACAGTCGTGTGGATGCGGATAACAGTCGTGTGTATGTGGGTAACAGTCGTGTGGATAACAGTCGTGTGGATGCGGATAACAGCCGTGTGGATGCGGATAACAGTCGTGTGGATAACAGTTGTGTGGATGTGCATAACAGTCATGTGGATGCGGATAACAGTCGTGTGGATGTGCATAACAGTCATGTGGATGCGGATAACAGTCGTGTGGATGTGCATAACAGTCATGTGGATGCGGATAACAGTCGTGTGGATGTGCATAACAGTCATGTGGATGCGGATAACAGTCGTGCGGATGTGCATAACAGTCGTGTGGATAACAGTCATGTGGATAACAGTCGTGTGGATGTGGATAACAGTCGTGTGGATGCGGATAACAGTCGTGTGGATAACAGTCGTGTGGATGTGGATAACAGTCGTGTGGATAACAGTCGTGTGGATGTGGATAACAGTCGTGTGGATGCGGATAACAGTCGTGTGGATAACAGTCGTGTGGATGTGGATAACAGTCGTTTGGATAACAGTCGTGTGGATGTGCATAACAGTCATGTGGATGCGGATAACAGTCGTGTGGATGCGGATAACAGTCGTGTGGATAACAGTCGTGTGGATGTGGATAACAGTCGTGTGGATAACAGTCGTGTGGATGTGCATAACAGTCATGTGGATGCGGATAACAGCCGTGCGGATGTGCATAACAGTCGTGTGGATAACAGTCATGTGGATAACAGTCGTGTGGATGTGGATAACAGTCGTGTGGATGCGGATAACAGTCGTGTGGATAACAGTCGTGTGGATGTGGATAACAGTCGTGTGGATAACAGTCGTGTGGATAACAGTTGTGTGGATGTGCATAACAGTCATGTGTATGCGGATAACAGTCGTGTGGATGCGGATAACAGTCGTGTGGATGCGGATAACAGTCGTGTGGATAACAGTCGTGTGGATAACAGTTGTGTGGATGTGCATAACAGTCATGTGGATGCGGATAACAGTCGTGTGGATGTGCATAACAGTCATGTGGATGCGGATAACAGTCGTGTGGATGTGCATAACAGTCATGTGGATGCGGATAACAGTCGTGTGGATGTGCATAACAGTCATGTGGATGCGGATAACAGTCGTGTGGATGCGGATAACAGTCGTGTGGATGTGCATAACAGTCATGTGGATGCGGATAACAGTCGTGTGGATGCGGATAACAGTCGTGTGGATGTGCATAACAGTCATGTGGATGCGGATAACAGTCGTGTGGATGTGCATAACAGTCATGTGGATGCGGATAACAGTCGTGTGGATGTGCATAACAGTCATGTGGATGCGGATAACAGTCGTGTGGATGCGGATAACAGTCGTGTGGATGTGCATAACAGTCGTGTGGATGCGGATAACAGTCGTGTGGATGTGCATAACAGTCATGAGGATGCGGAAAACAGTCGTGTGGATGTGCATAACAGTCATGTGGATGCAGATAACAGTCATGTGGATGCGGATAACAGCCGTGTGGATGTGCATAACAGTCATGTGGAAACGGATAACAGTCGTGTGGATGCGGATAACAGTCGTGTGGATGTGCATAACAGTCGTGTGGATGCGGATAACAGTCGTGTGGATGTGCATAACAGTCGTGTGGATGCGGATAACAGTCGTGTGGATGCGGATAACAGTCGTGTGGATGCGAATAACAGTCGAGTGGATGTGGATAACAGTCGTGTGGATGCGGATAACAGTCGTGTGGATGCGGGAAACAGTCGTGTGGATAACAGTTGTGTGGATGTGGATAACAGTCATGAGGATAACAGTCGTGTGGATGTGGATAACAGTCGTGTGGAAACGGATAACAGTCGTGCGTATGTGGATAACAGTCGTGTGGATAACAGTCGTGTGGATGCGGATAACAGTCGTGTGGATAACAGTCGTGTGGATAACAGTTGTGTGGATGTGCATAACAGTCATGTGGATGCGGATAACAGTCGTGTGGATGTGCATAACAGTCATGTGGATGCGGATAACAGTCGTGCGGATGTGCATAACAGTCATGTGGATGCGGATAACAGTTGTGTGGATGTGCATAACAGTCGTGTGGATAACAGTCGTGTGGATAACAGTCGTGTGGATGTGGATAACAGTCGTGTGGATAACAGTCGTGTGGATGTGGATAACAGTCGTGTGGATAACAGTCGTGTGGATGTGGATAACAGTCGTGTGGATAACAGTCGTGTGGATAACAGTCGTGTGGATGTGCATAACAGTCATGTGGATGCGGATAACAGTCGTGTGGATGCGGATAACAGTCGTGTGGATAACAGTCGTGTGGATGTGGATAACAGTCGTGTGGATAACAGTCGTGTGGATGTGCATAACAGTCATGTGGATGCGGATAACAGTCGTGTGGATGTGGATAACAGCCGTGCGGATGTGCATAACAGTCGTGTCGATAACAGTCGTGTAGATAACAGTCGTGTGGATGTGGATAACAGTCGTGTGGATGCGGATAACAGTCGTGTGGATAACAGTCGTGTGGATGTGGATAACAGTCGTGTGGATAACAGTCGTGTGGATAACAGTTGTGTGGATGTGCATAACAGTCATGTGGATGCGGATAACAGTCGTGTGGATGCGGATAACAGTCGTGTGGATGCGGATAACAGTCGTGTGGATAACAGTTGTGTGGATGTGCATAACAGTCATGTGGATGCGGATAACAGTCGTGTGGATGTGCATAACAGTCATGTGGATGTGGATAACAGTCGTGTGGAAGTGCATAACAGTCATGTGGATGCGGATAACAGTCGTGTGGATGTGCATAACAGTCATGTGGATGCGGATAACAGTCGTGTGGATGCGGATAACAGTCGTGTGGATGTGCATAACAGTCATGTGGATGCGGATAACAGTCGTGTGGATGAGGATAACAGTCGTGTGGATGTGCATAACTGTCATGTGGATGCGGATAACAGTCGTGTGGATGTGCATAACAGTCATGTGGATGCGGATAACAGTCGTGTGGATGTGCATAACAGTCATGTGGATGTGGATAACAGTCGTGTGGATGCGGATAACAGTCGTGTGGATGTGCATAACAGTCGTGTGGATGCGGATAACAGTCGTGTGGATGTGCATAACAGTCATGTGGATGCGGATAACAGTCGTGTGGATGTGCATAACAGTCATGTGGATGCGGATAACAGTCGTGTGGATGTGCATAACAGTCATGTGGATGCGGATAACAGTCGTGTGGATGCGGATAACAGTCGTGTGGATGTGCATAACAGTCGTGTGGATGTGCATAACAGTCGTGTGGATGAGCATAACAGTCGTGTGGATGCGGATAACAGTCGTGTGGATGCGGATAACAGTCGTGTGGATGCGGATAACAGTCGAGTGGATGTGGATAACAGTCGTGTGGATGCGGATAACAGTCGTGTGGATGCGGGAAACAGTCGTGTGGATAACAGTTGTGTGGATGTGGATAACAGTCGTGTGGATAACAGTCGTGTGGATGTGGATAACAGTCGTGTGGATGCGGATAACAGTCGTGCGTATGTGGATAACAGTCGTGTGGATAACAGTCGTGTGGATGCGGATAACAGTCGTGTGGATGCGAATAACAGTCGTGTGGATAACAGTCGTGTGAATAACAGTTTTGTGGATGTGCATAACAGTCATGTGGATGCGGATAACTGTCGTGTGGATGTGCATAACAGTCATGTGGATGCGGATAACAGTCGTGTGGATGTGCATAACAGTCATGTGGATGCGGATAACAGTCGTGTGGATGTGCATAACAGTCATGTGGATGCGGATAACAGTTGTGTGGATGTGCATAACAGTCGTGTGGATAACAGTCGTGTGGATAACAGTCGTGTGGATGTGGATAACAGTCGTGTGGATAACAGTCGTGTGGATAACAGTCGTGTGGATGTGGATAACAGTCTTGTGGATGCGGATAACAGTCGTGTGGATAACAGTCGTGTGGATAACAGTCGTGTGGATGTGGATAACAGTCGTGTGGATAACAGTCGTGTGGATGTGCATAACAGTCATGTGGATGCGGATAACAGTCGTGTGGATGCGGATAACAGTCGTGTGGATAACAGTCGTGTGGATGTGGATAACAGTCGTGTGGATAACAGTCGTGTGGATGTGCATAACAGTCATGTGGATGCGGATAACAGTCGTGTGGATGCGGATAACAGCCGTGCGGATGTGCATAACAGTCGTGTGGATAACAGTCGTGTGGATGTGGATAACAGTCGTGTGGATGCGGATAACAGCCGTGTGGATAACAGTCGTGTGGATGTGGATAACAGTCGTGTGGATAACAGTCGTGTGGATAACAGTTGTGTGGATGTGCATAACAGTCATGTGGATGCGGATAACAGTCGTGTGGATGCGGATAACAGTCGTGTGGATGCGGATAACAGTCGTGTGGATAACAGTCGTGTGGATAACAGTTGTGTGGATGTGCATAACAGTCATGTGGATGCGGATAACAGTCGTGTGGATGTGCATAACAGTCATGTGGATGCGGATAACAGTCGTGTGGATGTGCATAACAGTCATGTGGATGCGGATAACAGTCGTGTGGATGCGGATAACAGTATTGTGGATGTGCATAACAGTCATGTGGATGCGGATAACAGTCGTGTGGATGCGGATAACAGTCGTGTGGATGTGCATAACAGTCATGTGGATGCGGATAACAGTCGTGTGGATGTGCATAACAGTCATGTGGATGCGGATAACAGTCGTGTGGATGTGCATAACAGTCATGTGGATGCGGATAACAGTCGTGTGGATGCGGATAACAGTCGTGTGGATGTGCATAACAGTCGTGTGGATGCGGATAACAGTCGTGTGGATGTGCATAACAGTCATGTGGATGCGGATAACAGTCGTGTGGATGTGCATAACAGTCATGTGGATGCGGATAACAGTCGTGTGGATGTGCATAACAGTCATGTGGATGCGGATAACAGTCGTGTGGATGCGGATAACAGTCGTGTGGATGTGCATAACAGTCGTGTGGATGCGGATAACAGTCGTGTGGATGTGCATAACAGTCGTGTGGATGCGGATAACAGTCGTGTGGATGCGGATAACAGTCGTGTGGATGCGGATAACAGTCGAGTGGATGTGGATAACAGTCGTGTGGATGCAGAAAACAGCCGTGTGGATGCGGGAAACAGTCGTGTGGATAACAGTTGTGTGGATGTGGATAACAGTCGTGTGGATAACAGTCGTGTGGATGTGGATAACAGTCGTGTGGATGCGGATAACAGTCGTGCGTATGTGGATAACAGTCGTGTGGATAACAGTCGTGTGGATGCGGATAACAGTCGTGTGGATGCGGATAACAGTCGTGTGGATGCGGATAACAGTCGAGTGGATGTGGATAACAGTCGTGTGGATGCGGGAAACAGTCGTGTGGATAACAGTTGTGTGGATGTGGATAACAGTCGTGCGGATGTGGATAACAGTCGTGTGGATAACAGTCGTGCGGATGTGGATAACAGTCGTGTGGATAACAGTCGTGCGGATGTGGATAACAGTCGTGTGGATGCGGATAACAGTCGTGTGGATAACAGTCGTGTGGATGTGGATAACAGTCGTGTGGATGCGGATAACAGTCGTGTGGATAACAGTCGTGTGGATGTGCATAACAGTCGTGTGGATAACAGTCGTGTGGATGCGGATAACAGTCGTGTGGATGTGGATAACAGTCGTGTGGATGTGGATAACGGTCGTGTGGATGCGGATAACAGTCGTGTGGATGTGGATAACAGTCGTGTGGATGTGGATAACAGTCGTGTGGATGCGGATAACAGTCGTGTGGATGTGCATAACAGTCGTGTGGATAACAGTCGTGTGGATGTGGATAACAGTCGTGTGGATGCGGATAACAGTCGTGTGGATGCGGATAGCAGTCGTGTGGATGTGGATAACAGTCGTGTGGATGCGAATAACAGTCGTGTGGATGCGGATAACAGTCGTGTGGATAACAGTCGTGTGGATGTGGATAACAGTCGTGTGGATGCGGATAACAGTCGTGTGGATGTGCATAATAGTCGTGTGGATAACAGTTGTGTGGATGCGGATAACAGTCGTGTGGATGCGGATAACAGTCGTGTGGATGTGCATGACAGTCGTGTGGATAACAGCCGTGTGGATGTGCATACCAGTCGTGTGGATAACAGTCGTGTGGATGTGGATAACAGTCGTGTGGATGCGGATAACAGTCGTGTGGATGTGGATAACAGTCGTGTGGATGCGGATAACAGTCGTGTGGATAACAGTCGTGTGGATGTGAATAACAGTCGTGTGGATGCGGATAACAGTCGTGTGGATAACAGTCGTGTGGATGTGGATAACAGTCGTGTGGATAACAGTCGTGTGTATGGACAATTGCAAATAGAGTACTATACACGTTTGACCGATAACTGCTGGTGTACTTTGGTGTGTGTGATCGAGTGAGCTCTACAGCACACATACAGTTTATTCTTCTTTAGAAAGGTTTCAAGCGGAGCGAAGACGAATGTCTCAAGGTCCTCGTGAAGCTTCAGGGTCGTGGTAGTGAGCGTCCATGTCATCAGCCGGTGAAAGTGAAAGTATTGTGTGATCCTTATCTCGCGCTGTGTAACATCAAACACAGTGCCGACAGCAAGGGCCCGCATACCTCAATTACTCAGATTTCTAAGTCCAGTTTACTCCACGAATTTCTGCCAGTGTCCTTGAGAGCTCGCGTATTGAAGCGAGTGTAGTAGTCTGATAACAGACCACTGGAGGCGCTGCTGGTCAACAGCTCGCAGTTTATCCATGATTATACGTAAGGACCGGAAGTTCATGCACAATTAAATGATTAAATATGCATGCAAATATGCACTAATTATTGGTCAAATATGCAACACGTTTCAAAACATGTGCACTATGAAATAATTACGCCAATTACGATCTCTACGTCTCTGCATTTGCTGCAACTGTGACATAACTCCAAATATGATGTTTATGGGAAACTGCATTTAAGGAGTTAAAGAAAATATGAATAGACAGACATATAACTAGCAGTTTCAACAATGGAATGTTTGCTGCAATCAGAAAATTCCTAAGTTTGATTGCAGGGCAACGAATAGAATTTGTTAACAAGGGCTGAATTGTTCTTTCTTCCTTTTTTTACAAGATAACAAGATAACCAATACATTTCTTACCATTTCATAATAACTTCGTCTCACTTATTTCCAAAGTTCTCTCTACAATATCTCTCATCTGGCCAAATACACATCAACCATCATTTATAACCTAACTTATTCAGGAAATATATTTTGACATACACATCTCTTCAATTCAACGCTGTTTTATCAAGACTTTTTTTTACAGATCTGGTTTTTGAAATTTTACTCTGTGAGCTTTTGGAACAAAAAAAATTATAGTATCCTCTATTACAGGGCCATCCAGTCATTGTGCTCGGGGAGCAGTGGGCAGTCAGACAAGTGCTCCTTCCCCTACCATCACTACACTGTGGCAGCGAGGAGACGAAGGATGTTCGGACCTCGCTGACTACAGTAGATAAGTGCGTACAGTCGTGTGGCTGACGGCTCTTGTGGGATTGTTGACATATTAACAGGGCTGTTTTGTCATAAAACAAGATGTTCAGTAAAGAACATATAGCCTACTTTCTCCTAAATGCATGGGTATTGTTATAACTCTTTGTCCTTTTCAAGGAGTATGATTGAATGTTGGTTGTAGTAGCTTGTTGAAATACAACGTGCTATAGGGATATTAAACATGAATATGAGGTGCCCTTTGCTAGTGCTACCTCTGTACCAAATTTCGTTCAATTCGGTTTCACCGTGTTTGAATTGATAGGGGGAATTGATTTGCACACATACTTGGCCACCATCTGCAAACTATTGAGCTGATGTTCTTTCTGTTTGGTCTAAATATGTTTCCCACATAAAGATATGGCGTTGCAAAATTTGGTAGAGACTAGATTATTAGGTTGGTCGTAATTACATTTTAGCTTTTAACATTTGGGTGGCCACGATTACGTTTCCGTCAAGATAGCGGTGATATAAAACATGACACTGAGGTGCCCTTTGCTAGTGCTACCTCTGTACCAAATTTCGTTCCATTCGGTTTCACCGTGTTCGAATTGATAAGGGGAATCGATTTTCACACAAAGATGGCCGCCATCAGCAAATATTAGGCTGATGACCTATTAGTTTGGTCAAAGGATGCTCCCTCCATAAAGGTATGTTGTTGCTAAATTTGCTAGAGATCGGATGATTAGGCTAATCGTAATTTGATTTAAGCTTTGAACATATGTGTGGCCGCCATTACGTTTCTGTCAATATGGCGGCGATATAAATCATGACACTGAGATGCCCTTTGCTAGTGCTATCTCTGTACCAAATTTCGTTCCATTCGGTTTCACCGTGTTCGAATTAATAGGGGGAATCAATTTTGACATAAAGATGGCCGCCACCCGCAAACTATTGGGCTAATAACCTAATAGATTGGTCAAAGGATGCTTCCTCTATAAAGGTATGTTATTGCAAAATTTGGTAGAGATCGGATGATCAGGTTAATCGTAATTTGATTTAAGCTTTGAACATTCGTGTGGCCGCCATTACGTTTCTGTCAAGATGGCGGCGATATAAAACATGACACTGGGGTGCCCTTTGCTAGTGCTACCTCTGTACCAAATTTCGTTCCATTTGGTTTCACCGTGTTTGAATTAATAGGGGGAATTGATTTTCACACAAAGATGGCCGCCATCCGCAAACTATTAGGTTAATGACCTAGTTATTTGGTCAAAGGATGCTTCCTCTATAAAGGTATGTTATTGCAAAATTTGGTAGAGATCGGATGATTAGGGTAATCGTAATTTGATTTAAGCTTTGAACATTTGTGTGGCCGCCATTACGTTTCCGTCAAGATGGCGGCGATATAAAACATGACACTGAGGTGCCTTTTGTTAGTACTACCTCTGTACCAAATTTCGTTCCATTCGGTTGCACCGTGTTCGCATTAATAGGGGGAATCGATTTTCACACAAAGATGGCCGCCATCCGCAAACTATTACGCTGATGACTTATTAGTTTGGTCAAAGGATGCTCCCCCCATAAAGGTATGTTGTTGCAAAATTTGGTAGAGATCGGATGATTAGATTAGTCGTAATTTGATTTAAGCTTTGAACATTTGTGTGGCCGCCATTACGTTTCCGTCAAGATGGCGGCGATATAAAACATGACACTGAGGTGTCCTTTGCTAGTGCTACCTTTGTACCAAATTTCGTTCAATTCGCATTCACCGTGTTCGAATTGATAGGGGGGGACAGACATTCAGAGTACACACACTCACACACACACAGACACACAGACACACACACACAGACTCACACACACACATACACACACACAGACAGACACACTTTTTCGCCCTGTGTTGATCTCATAAGTCTACTTTCATTTTTTGCAAAAATCGAAAGTAGGCTAAAAATATACCGCATATACAAATCAAATGGTACTCCGATGCATAGAATGTGCAGGAAACGAACACAAGTGTCAAGTAAAGAATATTGTGATTTATTCGAAACTGAAATGTGAGCATATTAGAGAGGAAAATTCAACAACAAATTGTGTTCATTTTAACACATTACAACTCTGTTGCACAGAACATTTGGCATGCCCTTTATTAGCTGTACAGAAAATTGAAATTTCCCTTTCTGCTTTAAAGACTGCTGCTTCACCACTTCTTATTTTTGTACGCTGTTCAGTCATGACCACTGCGAAACTGATTTACTTACACGATGTCAACAAAGCTCATTGGATTAGACTAGCGACTGAAGGATCGGCTGCACACTTCAGCGCGCTCAGCCAGTCAAGCTCCTCCCATCACTTCTGAAACTACCTTCCCACAAAGCGCTGGGAGCACTGGCTTAGAGCGCTGTCTGGATGGCGCTGCTCTATTACGATAAATATTTTATTTTATTAAGTTGTGTGTTACTGCACAGTTACCACGCTGAGGAATGTCACAATGTAACCGGTATTGTTTCAATGTACTAAATATTGACTTAAGGTAATAAATAGTAATAATAAATAGTTTATTTTAATACGTCAATAAGTAATCGGGCTATCATGGTCATTTTTATGTCATTTTACAAGAATAGAATTGTAATTTTTAGGAATAAATAAAGAATATTTTCTCATACCTTTTTAGCCTATTTTCAATTTTGAAAAAATAGGCTTATGAGATCACCTTTTGTCCGTGTGTGTGCGCGTGTGTGTGTGTGTGTGTGTGTGTGTGTGTGTGTGTGTATGATTCGTGTGTGTGTCCCCCCCCCCTAATCAAATCTAAACGGCTGGAGCGATTTCAATGAAACTCGGTAAGTTCATAGCACTATTCCCGGCGACCTCGACCGTGCCCTTCAAATTTCGGTACGTCACACCAATCCAACATGGCAGCTGTGCGAAATATTTCACTAGCATTCAATATCTCCGAAACTATTACAGATATCGCCCTGAATATGTGTACGGTGATAAAGGGTACTACTAGAAGTTCACCTATGAGACTTTCAAAAACCTGGTGACTACAAAACCAACATGGCGGTCAAGCGAAATTGAGACTTTTAAATAGACATTTCTCGCGATTTAACTATCCAAACGTAATGAAACTTGGTACAGCAAATGTTTATACACATTGTAATGCACTGGAGTCTAATTTAGTTCAATTGTTTACATAACCTCAAAATGGCGGCTGTGCGAAATATTTCACTGACATTCTATATCTCCGAAACTATTACAGATATCATCATGCAATTTTGTACGGTGATAAAGGGTACTGATACAAGTTTACCTATGTATATTTCATAAACCTGTAAAGTATAAAACGAACATGGCGACTAAGCGAATTTGAAATATTTTAATAGACTTTTCTCGTGATTTAACTCTCTGAGCGCAGTGAAATGTGGTACAGTAAATGATTTTGCAGATTGTAATGCACTGCCATCTAATTTAATTCAATTGTTTACATAACCTCAAGATGGCGGCTGTGCGAAATTTTAAAATTAAGTTATTATTTCTTGTGTCGTAATCATGCGATCGAAGTGAAAGTTTGAAAAATGAAGCTTGGCAATAATTGTCCTTGAATGGTACATAACTCTATGGCCTATACATATAACAATCCTAAATGGCGGGTTTCCGAAATATTTAGACGGTTTTCAATATCTATGAATCTTTTACAGCAACCAAACTGATTTTTTTTTATGTTCATAGAGACTATGAACATATGTTCACCAATAGGACTTTCAGTAAGCTGGTGAGCACAAATCCAACATGGCGGCGACGCGAAGTATAAATATTTAAATGGATGTTTCTCGCGAATTAACTATCCGAGTGCCGTGAAACGTTGCACGTTAAATGCTTATACAAATGTTGCTCCACTGGCATGTAATTTATTTCAATTGTTTGCATAATCACAAGATGGCTTTTGTGCGTAATTTTAAAATCTCGTTTTTTCTTCTTGTATTCTAATCATGCGATTGAAGTTTGAATACCACACGTACACAATAAGCTTAATGTAATAGTACAAAATTAAAAATCCAACCTGGCGACAATCTGAAATATTTAGACGGTTCTCAATATCTACGAATCTGTTACAGCAATTAAACTGGAATTTTGTATGTTGATAGAGGCAATTAACATGAGCAGGATATATGAAAATAGGCTGTATAGTTCTTCACGGAACTACTTGTTTCACATTGGCCGTGTGTTCGCGCATTCTTCTTCGGTGAGCTTCTTGCCGGTTTTCAATATGGGATTTGGCTGAAAACTCTATATTTCCCCAGTTTCGTCTTCAAAGAGTCACGTTTTAAGATGTCCTCGTGTGATATCCCCAGCTCTTGTAGGTCTTTTTCCACCTCTGCAAACCAGATCCCTTTGGTTTCCAGTCCCACAAAGTTGGCACAGATTCGATTGGACAATCTTCCGGAGCTCATTCGTGTGTGTTAAATGGCCATAGAAGGAGAGTCTTCCTTTACATATGGTGTCCGTTATTTTATCTACATATAGATAAAGTTCATCGTTGTGTCGTCTTCTATACTCTCCTCGTTCCTTGACCGGGCCCAAGATTGTTCTCACAATCTTCCTCTCATTGACTTCCAGTTGTTCTGCCAGGCCTTTCTTATTCATCGCCTGCATTATGATGCATATAACGCCTCCGGGCGAACGTAGTGCCTCAGTCATACTTTATTATATTTTATGTTCGACCCTGGTGAAATGGAAATATTATATGTCAGAAAACTAGTACAAGTTTTCATTATGATACAGTTTCTCCCAAAATCAGAGCTCTAGAAACAGTTGTGTGACCAATTAGGTGAGGATAGCATCGGACCTGCGCTCCCTTCCATGGGCCCCTATTTTAAATATCACTGCGTGGCGAGTGTCATAGTGAGGTATTCCAGGAGGCCATGGCCAAATACAAGGAATTCTCTGCGTCCCATGCGCTCTGTTCAGTACATAAAACTGGTGAAACCTCGACAGATATTTATGAGTATTTATGTTCGAACATAAAATAATAATAATATTATCGTCGAAACTAAACAGTCGTATGCAACTCGCCTATAATGGCAATTAAGACATTCGTATGGAAATTTTAAAACTCGCTACGCTCGTTTTATAAACATACTCATGTCTTAATTATTGACATTATAGGCTCGTTGCATAATGTACTATTATTTACCTAAAATTCCTAGCTCATATCCCTAGAGGTTGATGGTATGTAAATTTCCAAGTCCATATCCCCTAAATGAATAGTTTACATGGAAGCTCTAGTCAAAATTCCGGCACCCCGGCGTCTCTAAAAGCCGCAGTAGTTAAAAGGGACGTAAAACCAATAACATTATTATTATTATCAATGAAATTAAAGGATGTTTGCTAGCCTGAAGGACTACAACTGATTTTGTTTTCTTGTGCTTCCAAAACCTCTCGCTATGATTCTTTCTGCGCTCCTCCGTCCAGGTTCTGTTGGTCGTAATGTTTGGGTGGACGGAAAATTTATGACTGTAGACCAGTTCCCTGAATTTGGACCTGTTAAGTATCGTATCACTTGAGATGTCTGCTTCCTGAAGGTCTTTTCAACATCAAGCACCAGTTTTCCTTAGCTTCCATTGAGAGAGTAATATTTAGAATCACTTTCGTCAGCCAGTGATAGCTCATTCCGAGTAAAAGCCCACAAAATTATAAATGTATTTTCCAGAACGTGTCATAGGTTTTCTACGAATGCTGATAAAGCTCCTGGGATTTCGTTTTCAACCACATTGTGCAGAAACATGTTCTCGAGAATATTTCTTTCTTGCCTTAGTATATCTTTAATTAGTATTATTCTCGTATCAGAATTACAAAACATTTCATTATATACAATTAGACCAGAACTTGGCGACTTTTGGTGCATTCTTTGAGGCTAGGTGTAGATCCTCCGTTGTGCAGGTGGTTGGACACATACGACATTGAATCATGTGGTTGACAGTATGATCTTCTCCGCAATCACACTTGATGTTTCTGTCTTTAGTGTCGACTCCTGATCTCAACCTATTTAGGGATTTCCATGTCATTCTTTAATTAGTTTACTACCCCTAATGATCAGTGTTTCAGAGGCGTATAGTGTCTCGGGTTTGATTACCGTGTTGTAATGTCATAATTTTTCTTTACGGGACATGGAATTCTTGTTAAACCTGTTCCGTGTAATTCTGTAGGTTATTTGTAATTTAGAGATCCTCTCTTTGTTTGCATCACGATTCAGGAGAAATTTGAATTAACACGTTGTATTATTATTATTAGTCGCCTCCGTAGCGTAGCGGTCAGCACGGTTAGCTGCCGCCCCGGAGGTCCTGGGTTCGATTCCCGGCTCTGCCACGAAATTTGAAAAGTGGTATGAGGACTGGAACGGGGTCCACTCAGCCTCGGGTGGCCCAAATGAGTAGAGGGGGTTCGATTCCCACCTCAGCCATCCTCGAAGTGGTTTTCCGTGGTTTCCCACTTCGTCTTCGGGCAACTGCCGGGATGGTACCTACTGTAAGGCCACGGCCGCCTCCTTCCTTCTTCCTAGCCTATCCATCCTAATCTTCCATCCTCTCCCCTCCCTCATGAGGCCCCTGTTCGCTTTGCAGGTGATGCCGCCTGGGCGAAGTGCTGATCACACCTCCCCAGTTGTATCCATCCCGACCAGATGTTCCCAGCTCCAGGACACTGCCCACAGAGGCGGTAGTGGTGAGTTCCCTCGCTGCGTCCGTGGGAACCACCAACCTAGAGGGTAAATTGACTAAATAAAAAATAATAAATAAATAAATTATTATTATTATTATTATTATTATTATTATTATTATTATTATTATTATTATTATTATTATTATTATTCCAGAAATTAGAAGACAAGTAGAGGCAGAAGTTGAGAAGAAAAAGCAAGAAACAGACCCAAGACACCCTATGTATGGACTACATGTCCATCCACCTAGGCTAAAGTCAAGAAAGAGCTTCCTCCAAACAACGATATCCATTCCTTCCTCAGCTGAAGCTCGTCGAATTCGACTTTGAAAAACAAAATCACCAGGAGGATCGTGGGAAATGAAGGAGAAGCCTGCAGCAGGCTACCATTTACAATACAGACTGAGGACGGGTGTGAGTCGGTGCAAAAGCAATTTGAAGAAGTGGGGATACAGTACTGAAGTTCTTCGTAAATGTGGTGAAAAACAAGACCATGAGCACCTTCTAAATTGCAGCATGTTACCAAGACTTGATAGAAGCTAATGAATGTGCCTTTCTAACAGTTGAACACTGGAGAAATGGGATTTAGAGCAATTTATATGTAGCCTATATTTGTATATGTTTTGGACTCGGATAAATAAATAAATAAATAAATAAATTATTTTTTTTTTTTTTTTTATTATTATTATTATTATTATCATTGCAAGGTGATTTTATATTGGTCCGCAAACCTTCATGGAGGAATATTCGAATAAATATCTGTGTATCCACGTGATCATTTACCTAAATTGCCACGTACTAATGGGAAGTGTGATCACTAGGTCCCGAATGTTGATGACATGTCATCTTTTACTGAGCTGTCTAAAACAATGCTGAAGTACATAGAAACTCCGGACGGGCCACCCCGTCTTCAAATATGTAATTTTTATTTTGCATCTTTTTGCATTTTTTTTGCAATTTTTCCATTTTAAAAGCATTTTTTAAAGTTTGGTAGAATTTTTGGTCCTATTTTAGAGAAATCGGCCTTTTAAGGTCATTTTCTTCCAATTTAGTCATGTCACAGCTTTGTATGAGGGAGTTACGTGTCTCAGAGTTAAGAAGAAGATAGTAGCTAATACAAGATAATGTAAAATATTGAAATAAAATATTTCAGTATTGCTATTAGTAGAAAAATATATATCTTGGGTGCAGAAGAACGGTGCTGTTTTCGTCACAAACCAGTTCTTAGCGGAATGGAATGTTATCTGCTCTGGCTGAGGCGGGGTAGAAAGGGGAAGGGGTGTATATTCTTGTCTCAGTTCCACATAGTTCACGGCGAGAGATATCGTTCATTGCCGCTTTCTCCATTTTATAGTGCATTTTTGGAATTTTTGAAATATTGGTGATTTTATTATTATTATTAGATCATTTTCTCCATTTTATAGGGCCTTTTTCAAATTTTTAGGTCATTTATTACAGTCTTTTTTGAAAATTTTAAATGCATTTTTTGCCTATTTTGAATTTTGAAAAAAAACAAGATGTTCAGTAAAGAACATATAGCCTACTTTCTCCTAAATGTATGAGTATAGTTATAACTCGTTGTTATTATCAAAGAGTATAATAGAACTATTCTTTGTTGAAGACCTTAGAAACGATTTACCTCTACCAAACGCCACGACCTAGATAAAAACTGCTACCATCATTGAAGAAAGAAAGAAAGAAAGAAAGAAAGATAAGAAGTATATCAAGAATGTTATGGATCTGGAGACATAATCGACCGGACTGGCGGCGTGGCTCAGCGGTAACGTTCTCGCTTGCTGGGCCCTAGGTTGCAGGTTCGTATCCTGGCGCAGTCAGCTGGCATTTGAGGGTGCACAAATGCGAGGGAGCCGTGTCAGTACATTTACTGGCACGTTAAAGATCCCCTTCGGGCCAAAATTCCGGCACCCCGGTGTCTCTAAAAGCAGCAGTAGTTAAAAGGGATGTAAAACCAATAACATTATTATTATTATTATTATTACGACCTGCCGTGGGCAACATCCAACTTTGAGTTGAGGCATGTCTTTACACGTCTGGTTGTGCATGGCTTTCACAACCCTAATTGAATTAACAAATCTTTCCATGACCCTACAGAGACGTGTGTATACAAACTATGTGGATATTTTCGATAATATAATCCTAACAGAGCGAGTGCATTCTAGCGGCCAGAATAAGAAACTTTTCAATAAAATCTGGAAGTTACCTTTTTGGCAGCTAGATGTCTCGAGTAAATCTGCTGGCGAATTATGTTTTAATTAAATATATATTTTACACCATAATGTGGACAATATAACGCTTAATAACATTTTCAAGTAACGCAAAATAGGCTGTTACAAACCCTTTAAAATAAAAAGTTAAAATGTATCGTAGTATCAACTTGTCATTCTTCAAATTCGATGCGCATAGAATGATAATGGTATAGTAATCAATGGATCCCCACGTAGACTAGTCGGGACATCTAGTGGTGAAATATCGAACAATATAATCCTAACAGAGCGAGTGCATTCTAGCGGCCAGAAGAAGAAACTTTTCAATAAAATCTGGAAGTTACCTTTTTGGCAGCTAGATGTCTCGAGTAAATCTGCAGGCGAATTATGTTTTAATTAAATACATATTTTACACCATAATTTGCACAATATAACGCTTAATTTTAAAACATCTGAGTCATTACAAAACAATAAACATATAACATTTCAAGCAAAAAAACTAGCTCTGATCGGGTTTGAACCATAGGAATCTGAGCGACTGGCTATCGCTCTACCACTGAGCTAATTGTGTCAACGAATATCGTTCTATTTAAAATGACTTACATAGAACTTGTTAGCAAATAATGATTTATACTAAACGATTTCATCACTGGAGTATATTATTTATATATAAAGCATTTCATACAAAGTTTATTTATTTTTTATCAGTACGCTATATTGCATTCAATACTCAAATTAGTGAAATATAAGTCAGGCACAAGATATCCGCTGCCATCTTGTCTTATTAATGAATCAGCTGAGCTTTTTAAAATCACGTCTGCACTATAGTATTACAAAATAAACTTTTAATTTCGTACGTGCCTCTTCCTTTAGAACAGTTAAAACGATTCTCGGCTCGATAATCGGAACTGGTGGGTCCCATGATATGGATTATAAAGTTTGCATAATTCGCACGGCCGCCATCCTGAAATGGTATGGCGGACGACCTTGTAGTTTGGTCACAAGACGCATCCTATACGAAGGTATGTTGTTACCAAATTTGGTAGAGATTGGATGATTTGGTTAGTCGTTATTTGATTTTACGTTTTGAACGTTTGAGTGGCCGCCATTCAGTTTTAGTAAAGATGGCGGCGATATAAAACATGACACTGAGGTGTCCTTTGCTAGTGCTACCTTTGTACCAAATTTCGTTCAATTCGCATTCACCGTGTTCGAATTGATAGGGGGGGACAGACATTCAGAGTACACACACTCACACACACACACACACAGACTCACACACACACATACACACACACAGACTCACACACACACATACACACACACAGACAGACACACTTTTTTCGCCCTGTGTTGATCTCATAAGTCTACTTTCATATTTTGCAAAAATCGAAAGTAGGCTAAAAATAGGCTTATGAGATCACCTTTTGTCCGTGTGTGTGTGCGTGTGTGTGTGTGTATGAGGTGTGTGTGTGCCCCCCTAATAAAATCTAAACGGCTGGAGCGATTTCAATGAAACTCGGTAAGTTCATAGCACTATTCCCTTCAAATTTTGTTACGTCTCACCAAACCAACATGGCGGCTGTGCGAAATATTTCACTAGCATTCAATATCTCCGAAACATTACCGATATCGTCCTGAAATTGTGTACGGTGATAAAGGGCACTACTAGAAGTTCACATATGAGATTTAAAAAAACATGGTGACTACAAAACCAACATGGTGGCCAAGCGAAGTTGAGACTTTTAAATAGACTTTTCTCGCGATTTAACTACCCAAACGTAATGAAACTTGGTACAGCAAATGTTCATACACATTGTAATGCACTGGAGTCTAATTTAGTTCAATTGTTTACATAACCTCAAAATGGCGGCTGTGGGAAATATTTCACTGACATTCTATATCTCCGAAACTATTACAGATATCACCCTGAACATTTTAAGTGCATTTTTAATCTTTTTTTACGGTATCACCATCCGGGCCCTACTGATCACTCAGAAAGCAGTCAGTTGTGTATTGTGACGATGTTATTCACGGGGAGTAGTACCAAAGTGAAACAACGAGGTCACAGACCGGAACCTCATTCTACAATATGGATCAGCGGTCTGGAATCCATAACAAACTTGAGTTATCAGGGAGTTAGTTATGGCTCAGAAAAGGCTGCAAGGTTTGAACTTAATTACATTTCACAAGTAGAGTAACGAAAATTGCTGGAGGCCAGACTATGTGCCATATACCAGCCCACATGAGGGATTTAGCCCAGTATCATAAGCAAAGTGGAGCATTCAGAAAAGATTACAATGAGAAAACTCCAGCAAATAGTCACAGGGACCGAGAAGTGTGAATCTCTTGATTCCAAGGTTGGTTCCTCAGTTTAGGGGCTGCGACAACGCGGTCATGTTGGTCCGTGTACCAGTGCCACCGCAGTCGGCTCCTGGTGACCTAAGAGCGTTTATCGAATGTTTAACCTATATATAATTTAGCTTCACACAGGTGTAATTAGTGGAAGGTTTTTTAACATGCCACAAATCTATGACGTGGGACCGGCGGCTTTAATTCCTCTCCGAAGGAAGGCATACTAAGGGATTTTAACGCTCTTAAAAAATCCGAGGACTTCGGCCGGGTTTGAACCCGCGATCTTGGGCATAGAAGCTCAGCAAGCTACCAACTACGCCACCGAAACCGCACTATTGATTTTTTATTTCCCAAAACAAGTAGATGTATAAATCAATAACTTGATAGGTAGAGTCCCGAATATTTGGCTTTAAAGGTATCCGCGAATGTTTTCTGCAAACATATAAGTTATACGAGTATGTCATCACAATTATACACAGGGTCATTATCTATGTGAGCCCCGATAAACACGGCAAGCTAAGCCGGCTGTGACTGGCGCAGATTGCGGGCGCTCGTACCCGGTTCAGCCGGTGGTGGCGCGCACTATCACACTTTTACCAAACATGTTCAATAAAGTGTACTTACAGTGCTCATAGGCGTTGCTGAAAATGTTCTCCACACCTGACATCTTCTGATGAAAGAATGTCTGTCAACTCTTTTATTATTTACGGAGCCTGTTTCCTTGAGTCGTTTACCGAGCCTCCTAATTGTACTGGCATTAGGCACAGGTCTTCCTGGAAACTTGATTCGAAATTTTCGTCTCGTTTCAGAACAAGATTTTCTGCTCTTCCTATACGAATTATGGATATACACACGTTCGCGCAATGTGAATTGGTGTCTAGGCATGGCCAACAATCACAGTAATCACAATACTCAATAAACGTGCAACACTAACGTCTAAGCTTTTCAGATATATGACCATATGGATGACAAAACACCTGTGAACTAACGATATGAGTCCGCGGAGCGCGCCAACCACTGGCTGAACCGCATACGCGCGCCCGCGATCTGCGCCAGTCACAGCTTGCTTAGCTTGCTGTGTTTACTCGCGCGCACATAGATCATGACCCTGTATATACCCCCAAATACGCCACTTTTTTCGATATCAAAGTCGCGAAATAGCGCAAGAAAAAAATATTTTGCGAAATGTGTTACTTTCGTCCTAAAATGCGAAATACCAACGAATGCTGGTAATACGATTTTTTGTTTTAAATATTTACTTTGAAATTAATTATAGTAGTTCCACTTTCTGTTGTTTTATAAAACATTAGAAATCTTGAATATAAATATTTCAAAAGATAAGACAGCGAAAGAGACTTAGATGGCGTACAAATCTGCGTCTTGAAATCATGGAAACACTGCTTTGCTTAAACTTTACGAACTGGCGAGAAAAGGTTTTTTTGTTTTAAGGGACCTTACATCTAGGTTATTTGCCAAAGGCGAGAAAAGGACTATGGTAGTCATGGAGAGTATCTATTGAAGTAAATGTTAGGTTAGGTTAGGTCCTAAACACAGAAAGTCGTTTGTTATTCCTCCAAATATTTGTATATTGATCATAATTATCCAAATCCATGCACCATACACGCTAAACCCTCATTTTCTTTTTATTTCAAAACGAAATATCGCGAAATATTTCATTTCACTGCTTTGGAGCCTTCTATATTACCATATATCAGGGTCCTCAATGACAGGTAATGCAAGATACTTCACTTATTGACTCTTAAAAATAATAAGCCCATCAGTGCGATGTATGTGACATATATTGAATTAAAGTTCATGGTTCTACCCTTCGATGGAGTCTACTTCAGCTTATATTTAAGGCAAAATAAAAAAGAATATAATTCTGAATTCTATTGAGGTTGTCAAAAGCTAATGAATATTTAAGAGCGATAAAATCCCTCAGTATGCCTTCTTTCAGAGGTGAAGTAAATCCGGCAACCCCATGAATAATGTTGTATCCCGTATCGCTGCCCGAGCTAGCATCGACGCCATCGTACCTCAGGTGAGTGTGTATCTCTCAGGATCCCACACATAATTAACATCCTACCCATTTGCCATACCCATTTACTTTGTAATATTGCTTTATTGAGCTGTCCCTGCATTAGGGGAAGCGCACATACAAAGCCCTTAGTAAATAAGTACATTTTACTACCATCGCCCGATTGTTTATTATTGTTGTCATCGCCCTACTTACTGCCTGATTCCCTTCTCACGCCTTACCCCGTCACCACATTACCACAGGATTGCTGCGCAAGCAATATCAGTTTGTTTACTACCATCGTCCTTGTCCTCTAAACGAGCACGCACGCACAACGTACGCAATACGCGTCATCAGCAACTCCTTAGTCTTACTCGCCGCGGCTCTCACTTAGCCCGCCTGGTATTACCTTCATCCCTGAGGTGCACCCCTTAAATTATAACCACCATCTCGTAGAGCTTCGCCCGTTTCCCCCCGACACCTTCCGATATCACCTCCTCGCGGAGAACCCCCGGTCTTAAACAGCCTTTGCACTCCCCCTAGCTATCCGCAAACCTACACACACACACGCACCCCTTATTACACCGTTTCAGCACCTCATAAGGCTAAACAATACACTCTAAACTGGACATTTATTAATAATCACAGCTATCACACTAAGCAAGCAAACTTGAAGATCAATCACCACTAACAATAAGTTATCTTAAAAAACGAAAATCACATATAACTAACAAGTCTTGACAAGCTGTGCAAGTTTATAATAACTGCTGTAACTTAATAAGTGGATACCATCACCCATACTTGTAGACGAAGATCAAAATTGGTCATCCAAGTGAATTTATTAATCACACATATTATTTTTTAAAGTTTAGAGAAACAGCCATTGCAATTGGGTACAATCGTGTTGACCGACTGAAAATCAATAAATTTCGATGACCAAGTCAACACTGAAAAAGTAACTATACCGCCTATTTTCATATATCCAACTTATGTTAATTGCCTCTATCAACATACAAAATATCAGTTTGATTCCTATCATAGATTAATAGGTATTGAAAACCGTCTGAATATTTCGGTCGGTCGCCATGTTGGATTTTTATATATGTAGGCCATAGAGTTATGTACTCTAAGATGACGGATTTTGTGTAGGTTCATTATTCAAACGTTCACTTCGATCGCATGATTAATACACAAGAAATAAAAGTTAATATTAAAATTGCGCACAGCCGCCATCTTGAGTTTATGTGAAAAATAGAACTAAATTAGATGCCAAAATACTAGAATATGCATAAACGATTGTTCTACCTTCATTGCGTTTGGATGGTTAAAAGTAGGGGAGCAAGGAGAATTCTGCTTCACCCATTTTATTTGTACCCGACTGTACTGTGCCCAACTCTAGGAATGGGTATTCCAAGATTCAGACACCTAGATATCAAGGGAAAGGCTACAGCCGCTGTTGAAAGTTGAGATATTTGAATATCGCGCTATATTGCTTCTCGAAGCAATTGGAAAGAATATACCGCTAAGAGGATGTCAAGTGACGTAGCGAGTAATAGCAGAGGTCGAGGCTATTTATTGATTAAATAGTTAACCATGGAGTAGAGACTTGAGACTTGGATCAGATTACTGGCACGGCCAAATGAAAGAGAATGCACTTAGTATCAAGTAAATCGGACCAGGGATACCAGAGATATGAGGATTTCTAGATTTCAGCGTGATGACGCGTGACCCTGACAGTTTTGAATAAAAGCCGGCCGGCCGAGGCATCAGGGGCTCACTTCGACACAAGCACTTGCCTAGCAAGGTGCTACTACGCTGAGCCAAGGCACATGGTTGCCGGATCTACGCAGAAGTTATTTTCAAAGTTGTGATAGTCACAAAAGTGCTGCGCTACGAGTGGAACTTAGTAAGTTTCCGGCAGGGAGGATCACTAAGGTGATTGATATTTTTCGACAGACACTGGTGAACTATTTTTATTTCTACATGGACATATGCTAGACTTTGTCTAGAATAGTACTTTGTCACAGTCCAGTAATAACCTAATACTTGGATATTTAAGTCCATTTTAGTCAGTTTTCATATTTGTAACTTAATAACCACTCCGATCTATCAGTACATTGAAGACCAGTCTATCACGGTGGTGTTCATTAGTCTACGCAGGGAAACTACATGTTGCTTCGCGCATGGTAGATGGTGTGAAGCCATGCCCAGGGAACGATCTTCAGAACAGCCGTTGATTGGTTAGACTGTCAGTGTTTTCTTGTACTGAAAAGATTACCGTGAGTTATGTTACAACTGACATATCTGAGAATAGATCACTTAGATCTGACCCCATTTAAGCAAACTGTTATGGCTTTAACAGAAGCCAATATTAAAATGGATCAACAGTTACTTCAAACGTCAATAGATACTACCACTATGTCTTGTTAGACGGATTGTGGGTATATAATGGCGGCCGATACAAGGATTATACATGCTTGTCCGATAGGGCATGTCTATGGATAAATCTGGTACAGACCAGGTTCACTACGCTTCAAGACCATCAAGAAATGTAAGCCACATTTGAATTATATTATGCCTAGCTAATTGGAACAAACTATTTTTCTGCAGATGACCAACACATTTATTTTTCTTCGTATTTAAATCTTGCAATGATTTACGCAAGACATATTAGAGTTATTCTGAGTATTTTCAGCACTCAGAACAGTTTAGGATCGATGACCGAGCATTTCGAGCATTTATTTGAATATTTCATATTTTAGGGATATCACGGAAAACCGTCGATGTAATGGTTGAGTTAAATTATTTTTGTTGAGGAATGGATATTTTTTCCATATTCGAAGATTCGAACATGTGGATTCTCACATAATGAAATAATAATTAAATATATTTAAAATAATATAACTAATAATAATAATAATAATAATAATAATCCACTAATAATAATAATAATAATAATAATAATTTTTATAATTTTTCTAAATAATTCTTGGATATTATATTTTCTAATAATCACATGTATTGAGAGAGAGCAGTTGAAGTAGTTTAATCATTTCTAGTTTGGAACAGGAGATTTTCCGAAGGAGAGTGGTTAGCGCAAGCCCGCATTCAACCAATATTTCAGTTCTGGTTGAACAGTTGATATTTGCAATGAGCAAAGTATATTTTTCAGATAACACGGAGTGGCATGAAACGGGAAGCAAATGATAATTGTATCAAATAGGATATGTTGTATTTATATAAAATCATGACGTAAATTCACTCGAAAGTGAAATAAAGATTTTCATAATTTTGGTAAATTCACGGGTTGAACTGAATGGTAAAATAAAATAAACTTGTAAGTTTATTAATCTTCCAGTGTTGATAACAAGCAGAGGCTTGATTTATTGTATAAATTTTGGGAAGAAAATTTATATGTGTGGAGTAGTTGAAATGCCATTCCCAGGTGCGCATGTTTAAGTCGCAGGAATGAGGAGGTTTTTTTCGATCATCAATCAAATAGCAGGTTCGATGGCTCAGGTTTATAGAAGTATTGGAACTACACATTTCGTCGTATGAATGACCCGAAGGTTATTTCTTAGAAACCATCAGTTCTTATTTCAACCTTGTTTACGGATTCCATTTAGACTTTGATTTTGCTAGAACCCGGATTTGTCATGATAGTAGTTTATTCTTCTTCAGAGGAAGACCTTTGCCGTTGTTGTTGGAATATTGTGTTCTTACACAAATAATAGAATGGGCCACTGCCAATTAAAAAATAATTCTATAACCACGAATAATTTGAAGGATATTTTCAATCCTAGTGCCATGAACTAAATGAATTTATTATGAAGCTATAATTCTTATTTTCGCATTCTGTCGAAGAATTGCAAGTTGTGAAAGTTACTAAAAGGGCCACAAATATAAATATTTTTCTTAATGATGATTCCAAGTGGAGAATCAAATAGTTGAATGGTTCAACAATTTATTAATCAAGTTGATGATTCAGAAATCATATATCTTGTTAGGAACTTGAAGTTCATAGTCGAGTCACTTCTGGAAACATTTAATGTCAGAAGAACAATTAATTTTTGTTGTGCTTCGCACAGTTCTTCGATGCTATGCTCAAGGTCAAATACTTTTCAGATGTTATTAATATGTGTAAATAATTTGTGTTGATTCAGAAATAATAATATTTTTCGACAATATTTTTTTAAACTGGAAAAATAAGTGAAAGTTAAAATTCTATGAACATTTATTCTACGAGTGTTAATATTATGTAAAAATTCAAACAGTGAACTACGATATTTCCAGTAAAGACAATTAAATTTGAACTGTATTTAATCACAAATAATAAATAATTTTGGAACACAGTCTACAGGACTGATAATCAGACTTGTGTTTCCAAATATAATTGTCAAATGTGTTGGGAAAATTTCTGTACATTGTGTAAATAGGATGTGGGTCGCCACACGTGAGTGATGCTACTTTGAGCATTTTTGCAGTCAATTTTAAATTCAAAATTAAACTGAGATAATTTTACAGGATGTGTTATACCCAATTGAATCTCCTTCTATCCTTATTGTTGCATTGAGCCAAAAATCAGTGAAGCATTTTTTTCATTTGATGTCGTTTTTGCGATTAGCTTTAACCCATCTGGCGCTCCGGGATATTTTGACTCTCGTGCTGACTGATTCTTGGTAAAATGCATATGTGGTCGTGCGGACTCCGGTCTAAAAGGGCACAGTACATGTTAAAATAATCAATATCTCTCGAACGCATGGTCCGATTTTGACAAATGAGGTGTCGTTGAACTCGATCTGACGTCCTCTTTCCTATGGACCACTCGTAATATTTTTGAAAAAAAAATTGTTTTCGAAAGTAGGTGATAGTTTGAAAACCAAACATGATAGAATGTTGTGCCAAGTTTCAAACCAATGGTTTTTATGTCCTTTATTTTCTGTAAAAAAAAACTCTTTAATTTTTTATGTTTTTTGAAAAAAAATTCAATTTTGAATTTTTTATATTTTGGAAACTAAAGTGTTTACAAAAAAATTGTTTGACATAAATGAATGGCCCTGACCCCCTCAACCCGCAAAATAAATTTCAAGCCTGTAGGACTAAAACTGTGCAGTAGTGTGGTAGAGACAGTTCTGACTCGCCCCCTACTTTCATATAAACTTTGGGCGATATCTCTCGAACGCGTGGTCGGATTTTAACGAACCAGGTATTGTTGGCATTGGGATGACGTTCTCTTGGCTAAGCATGTGTGTTGGTATTTAAAAAAATTGAAAATGTTTGTTTTTTGGATTGACGCTATTTTGGAAGCGGTGAAGTGGAAAAAAGTTTGTTTGACGTTAATGAAAGGTGGGTATGCCCTCTAGGAGGACAGCGAGTTTCAAGGGTGTAGAAGGAAAAAAAAGATAGCCTACTTTCTCGCGAACATTGGTGATCATTGGCGAACGGATGGTCGGATTTTAACAAATGAGGCGTCGTTGGACTCGAGCTGACGTCCTCTTTCCTATAGACCTCTCGTTATATTTTTCAAAAAAAAATTGAAAAATTTGGTTTTCGAAAGTAGGCGATGGTTTGAAAACCAAACATGATAGAATGTTATGGCATAGTTCAAACCAATGTTCTCTAAGTCCTTTATTTTTTATAAGTATACTTTTTTTATTTTTGAGACTTTTTGAAAACACTGAAATTTTTAATTTCAACTATTTTGGAAACTAGGAACTTTACAAAAAATTTGTTTGGCATAAATGAATGGCACTGACGCCCTCTACCCGTAAAATAAACGTCATATCTCAAGGACAAGAACTATGCATTTTTTTTTTTTTTTTTTTTTATAAAAGTGTGTTTGTAGACAGAGAGCTGGTAGCGCTTGACGTATGTTCCAACGAGGCTATGACTGAGCATGGTGAATACTGGAAATGGCTATTTCGACGGGGGAGATGTATGGCAAAACGAGGGGTCGCTTTTTAATATTTTTTCCTATGACGAATGAATGAAGGCGAATATTTTGAAATGTGACAAGCATGCTAAGATTTTTTACCCCTGAAGGGGATCTTTAACGTTTTAGTTAACGGTGATGAGCGAGATCGCTCTCTGACACAACAGACGGTTGTAGGATATGACCAAGTGATTCTTAGACGTTGGCGATCTCGGTGACCGTGCCCGGAAGAAATGAATTGCTATTTTGGTGGGATGGCAGGGGCAGCTTATGACGGTTGGTTTTGTGACATTTCCTATGGCGAATATTTGAAAATGTGTTAAGTGTGCTAGGATTTTTTTTACCCCTGAAGGGGATCTTTAGCATGCTAGTAAACGGTAATAAGCGAGACTGCTGTCTGGCACAATAAATGGTTTTAGAATATGGAAACCTATAACATTTGCTCGACCAAGTCATGTGTATGTATGCAAAGAGCCTGAACGGTAAGGTCAATGTCCTGAAATGTTATAAACTAAATATTGAACTGGGTAAAGTCATGTGTTTTAGGGTAAAAGTATGTGGTTAACATGATCATGTATTGCGGATGGCCGCTTACTAGTAATTATTATTATTACAGTACAATATTTAAGAATAATAATAATAAGAAAAAGACACACATGTTTTCAATGCTAACACACACACAGTCCCGCTCACTGGAGACTGAATATTATACCTAGCCAGAGGACTCGTGAGAGAGACTGCTGATAAGACAAAAAATGTCTACGTCAGCAGGAAGTGTGATATATTACTTGCCTCGTGGTGGCTAGCAGGTGTGCTGTTTAAGCAGAGACCGCCATTTTGGTTCTGAGACAGTAGGACTACTGATATCGCGTCAGGAGTTGGCAGTCGGGTTTGAACTGCATGGGTCTTCCCGCTCACTGCGTATCGCGCATTTCAAAAATATTCACTCAGCACATTCCTTCTTTCGGTGGCTGAGTGTCGCCTGCTGCAATGACAACCATTGGCATGCGGCAAGCCGATATATTTAACTTAGGAATATGCGCGCCGCGCATGCGTACTGCAAGACCCCCCGCACCCCGTCACAGCGTGTTCAACTGCCAACTCCTGCCGCGATGACAGTACCGATGTATAAGAGGCTGCCATTTTGGTTCCTAATTAAATACATGAAACTAGTATAAGGTACACGAATCTTATTCAGATTGAGGAATGTGAAGGGGCGTGGGAACACGTGTGAAAGAGACAACATTTCAAGGTCAAAACGCTGAGAAAATGCAACTCTCTCTGTTGCTAGGCTAACTGATAACGATTGCGTTAGTCATGCACTTGCCATTTTAGCACACGGACGTATACAGTAGGGCTCTGAACAGAACTTTGGAAGAAAAATCCTTTTATTTTCTTTGGTAAGTACCTATGAAGGATTATTTTAATAATGTCATGCTAATGAACCTTAAATTTGTAGTTATTGATTAGGTAATTAATGATTTTTATTTATTTATTTGTTTGCAGATAACCGGTACACCTTACATATCAGAGATACAAGAAACCATTGCGCTGTAGGGCCCACTAGAAGGAAACAGTAACAAGCCAGTGCAAGTGAAGGTGAGATTTTTTTTAACTCACTTGTTTCATTTTTTTGTTTGATATTATTTTATTTTATGAAATGCATGTATTAACTTGAATTTAGGTATTTATAGTGGTTTATTTTATTTATTCTTAGAAATTTGGAAAGAAAAGCCTTACCACCGTAGCAGTTGCTGAAAACCCAAGACGCAGTAGAATGCAACCATTGTTTCCAGGCAGTGAACTATTGAAAACTCGGGTAAGTCTAACTTAAAAATGCTATTCCATTTTACCACTAATGTAAAACCATAGACAAAAAAATATTAATTACCTGTACATGACTGGTAGGCTACAATGATTGCTTTCATGAATAATGGGCATGTATTGACAAACGGTACAAGACTATATTGGTTGTTGACTGGGAAAAGTATAAGGCCATAATGGATTTTCTAAAAACAAAAAAAAATTAATTTATGGGTGGTTCACTATGGACTCAACAAATATCCACAGGTTTGAAGAAGATAATCTGAACAAATTGACATGACATTCATTTTTTTTATATATTGGTTAAGGTGGGATGTAAATGACTAAAGCTTTATAAAAAGAAAATAAGTGCATGGGTTACTGTTAGTGCCAACATAGAGTTTATTTTTAATGGTGTTTTGATATATTAATGTCAATTAACGTTAAAGTTTAATTACAAGTATTGATTGATTGATTGATTGATTGAGTGATGGGTTATTTTGTTTGTTTTTAGGTGTGGTCATGCGCCATTAACGTAGTGAACAGACAGTGAACAAGCATACATTATGCTTTAAAGTACTCTGTGCTCTTGTGCAACGTTAATAACTTGCAATAAAAAAGTTTTATTATAACACATGTCGTTAGTACCAAATACAACAAGTGAGCAAGTTGGTTTACCACGTGGGTTAAATTTAAAATCAGAACATGATCGTTGGTTAACATTTGAATCCTGACCTGTAGGCTTTTTATCGACACATAAACTTGCAAAAGCCGTTTTTTTTTTTTTACTTGAACCGAGAAGATGTGGTGCGCTGTGTGTTTTGTCGTATTGAACTTCCACTCTGGGAAGAAGGGGATGATCCCTTTGGAGACCATTTGCGATGGTCTCCTTGTTGTCCATACATGCTTGGAAATCAAGTGGGTAACCTACCAGTGAATCCATTTTACCGAACCACAAGGCCATTGACCGCTACGTATTGAACCCTTATTGATCTGCGATAAATAAGTATTCATGATTTATTATTATTATTACTGCGGCCCAGGCAGTACTTATGGATGGTGACAAAGAGGAAGGCAAGTTAGCGTGTTGCAATGATTGCCACAGAAACAGAGCTTGGTAGCTATTCTTGAAACTGGCCGGGTAAGCTGAGTTCAAGGCCAAATTGTGAAACAACATGCACCAGAATTGGAGTCATAAAGGGATGGTCACGAGTTTCTTGCAACCGACCTACGATTGAATCACCCAATCAGGAGAGACCAAGCCAAAACCACGCGATGGGTGGCGTCACTGGTAAAAAGCGCGCAGAATTGATTATCTAAAGAACCGCCGATCCGAATTATCTCCGCATGAGTGCGCTGAGACGTTTGAATTAAATGATGAAGATTGACACTAGGCCCATGTGTGTGAGATGAAAACTCTGGAAAATTTTTCTTAATTCACCCCACTCCACCTCACTCTGTCAGTTTCCAATAAATTGATCGACGAGACGCTGTTTCGATGTCTATCTGTTTGAGCTCTGGTGAGCTAACTTCACGCCAGTTTGTGTAGTGATTTTTAAAGCTCTAACATTATTTGAAGTAATACTTTGTGAGCTCTGGTGAGCTAACTTCACGCCAGTTTGTGTGGCGACTTTAGTACTCTAATATTATCTTGAAGACAACTATTTTCAGCTCTTAGGGGCAAGACTTGAGTAACATTCCAATTAGCGCTCAACTCGAGCGAAGGTCCACGCAGAGCAGTAGAGATTACCGAGCGAGATAACGAATGCGAGACAGGCAGATTTAAAACTTGTATTGTCAAGCCAGTGACGATGGGTTTGAAGTGTACATTTCATGTAAATTTTTACTGTATTTTTTCAAGTGTTGTATTGTGCGTGTGTAAGCGAGAGCTAGGGAAAGTCTTCGTTGATTAATCGCATAGGACTATCGTGGGAGAAATTAGTAACTCACAAGCAATTATAGCCAGGTCAAATTATAATAACATTGAACTTTTCTTCCAAAGAGACTACACCAAGATGTCCGACGTGTGGTCAGGAGCCGGAGTGATGTCCAACGCTTCTACGAAGACAACGATGGAGGGCTAATTTTCCCGTAGGGAAATGAGCCGAGGTGCAAGTTATATGTTCTACAAGCTGATACGGTGATGTACAAAAATTGATTATTCAATATGTAGTTAGATTGGCGGGGGAACTTTGTAGATAGTTCATTTTAGTCTTTTTCTTGTTTTAGGTTGTTTTTCTTGTACCGACACTAAATGTTCATTTTAGTCTTTTTCTTGTTTTAGATTGTTTTTCTTGTACCGACACTAAATGTTTAAATGTACGTTGGCGCGTGGCCAAAGTTGTTTGTTGTGTATTATTTTCTTTGGAGTCATATTTAATGTACACAGCGCGTGTACGTGATTTTTATCAAGTGTTGTTATGTAAGTCAATTACAGCATGAAAATCACAGATAAAGTTGGCTCCCAAAATGATGTTATAATTCATCTTCGGTATGACAATGAATGTTTGCGAAAATGTGTGGTTCAATATTTCCAGATCTAAATATGCTTGCTGCTTACAACTTATGGTCTTGTCAGGAATGACCCCTCTGACTTTCATTAACGGGACCGGCATAATTGGAACAGTTTGTTTACTTCTGATTTCTTTTAACAATACCTCTGTGACTAGGCTCACCTGGCTACCTGTGTCAATTAAGCATCTCACCCTCATACTTCCAATATGTGCGTAAATAATCGGCAATTGTCTGATGACATTTTCTCGGTCCTTCACCACTTCCTCCAGGCAATCGTCCGGGAATGCTACCCACTCTTCTATATTAGCCCCAATCAGCTCTTCCCGCTCCCTGGCGTCCTCCATTTCCAGGCTATCAGGTTTTGGTTCATTTGAGGTTTTTTTAAATCCCGGGACCCATTTGTTGAGTTCCGCCGGTTGTCATCGCGCCTCTCTTGCTGCCGTAATAAACTTTCCGCCCCCTCTCCTTGGTGATTATCCGGGCTCTGTCTATTCGCCATTGCACGCCCCCACTTCTCTTTCTCCGTCTCTTCGGCGTTTAACTGATCTAAATACTTCTGCGATTCGACGTACCGCTCATCCCAATTGTTGCGATAGTCTCCCCGATTTTCTTGGCGATAGTTCCTCGTGTTGTTCCACCTGCCATCTCCATTCCTTTGGTAAGGTCTACCCTGCCTTTGGTTTCCCCTCCAGTTGGTGTATTCTCGCTGGTACGTCCATTGATTTTGCTGGTTCTGATTGTTTTGGTTATAGTTATCTCGGCAATTCTGAAAATTTCGATTATCCTGGTTGAATTGATTTCGGCCATCATAGTCTTGCCGTCTCGGTGTAAACTGTGTTCCCGTAGATTGGGTTTTTATTTGGTTCCCCTGGTTGTGACTAGTTTGGTGTCCCTGAACCACTTCTGCCGTGTTGACACATTCCATGTTTCTCCTCCCTGTCTGTGGACTAACCATACTTGTCTCGTCTAAATGGCGGAGTAACTCTTCAGCCTGCACTGCGGTCTTAATATTTCCGGCTACTAACAGCTGCTGAATGTTCATAGGAAGTTGTTTCCCGATGGTTAGGACCATGTTTTCTTCACTAGGGGGGTCGTCAAAATCGCGGAATTTAACCAGCTGTTGGCTAAAGAATTCTGAAAATCTGGTCGGATGCGTGCTGTGATATTTTCTAGTGTACAGATCCATTCATAATCCCTGCTGCAAAGAAGGACTCCAGAACTTCTTTAAGAACGCTTCTCTGAATTGTGCCATGTCGGTGAATGTATGTTTAAAGCTCAAGAACCAGATTAAGCTTGGGCCCTCTAAAAACTTTTCCACAAGTCGCAACTGTTTTGCGGGACTGATATGTTGATCATTAAAATAGTCATCCAACTGACGTAAAAAAGCTTTGGGAGTGGTTCCTGTGTGCTCCCTGAATTTATCGGGTTTGAAATCATTCCCCCTAATGACCTGAATTACTTGGGCAGGTGCCAAGTTGGGTTGCGGTGTGGACGTCTCTCCCCTGTACTGTTGGAATGCATTGCTCGTTAATTTAGGACTTTGACCTCGGCTGTTATCCACAGCCAACTTCAAGCCCACCGGACTTCCAATGCTTCCCTGCTTGCCTACTGTATTTTCTGCCGAAAATAATGTTGCGTTCTCTAATGATCTGATTTCATTTTTAATTATGAGATCTGTGTGTTCTTGGAGTTTGGATTTTACGTTTTCCTCCAAAGTCTGCATTCTCGAATTGTATTCACCTAAGCGCTTTAAAATTGTCAGCCTGTCTTCCTTCGTTTCGTTGACCTGCTGCTCCCAATCTCGTCGGATCCTGTTCTTCATACTGCTAATTTTCTCTTCGTTCCTTTCCTGACTCTTCTCCAGCTGTTCCCCTATTTCTTGTATCTGCTGCTGTGTTTTGACTAACTGTTCTCCGACCTCTTGTCTTATAACCTGCTGGGTTTTAATTAATTGGTCTTCCATGTTTTCACGCAAGTGCATACGCTCTGTTTCGGTTTTGATCTCAAGTTTATCGATTTCCTTTATTAATTCAAGTACGTTGCTGTCGACTGAATTAATCTGTTGCTGTAATTTATCCTGTGTGCTCTTTATTCCCGCCGTGTTGTTGACGCATGCTGCCTCGATTTGCTTTAATTTATCGGCCACCATTTCATCAAATTGTATGAGTTTATTGTCAAATTTCGACTCCAACTTTTTAATTTCACCTAATTGTTTGGCGTTATTCTCCGCGACCTCATCTGCCAGTTTCTCTACTTCCCTGACACTTTGATTTATGTCATTAGTAAGCTTTTCTAATTGCTCTGTTTGTACTGTTTGTGTTATCGCCTGTTCTGCTAGTTTGTGATTCAATTCGTTTAATTGTTTATCAGTATCCCTGTAATTGGACCGTAATGTTACCGCTCATGTCTTGTAACTGTTTTTCACTCTGCTCACGCTGAATTTCTAATTGTTTATTTAATTGTTCTTCCGTTTTCGCGGACATCTGCTCTAATTGTTTATCATTATGCTCGCTCTGAATTTTCATCTGTTCTTCTAATTGTTCTTCCGTTTTCGCGGACATCTGTTCGAACTGTTGCTCCGTTTTTTCGGACATCTGCATCGACATCTGCTCTAACAATCCTTTGATTTCTTCAACACTCGCCATCGCACAATACGCAAATATAATCAGAGAAAAACAGGGTCATGCACCGAGATTTCAGTCATACACACGCATACATGTCATAATATTTAAATATTACTGATTCTAATTTAATAAAAATTTCAGTAATCAAAATTTACTGTCGAAGCCGTTGAATTAGCTTACTGGGTTTGTTGTTGGGTGGTAATATTATTATTTATTTGTGATTCAGCAACATACGTAGCGGCCAATGGCCTTGTGGTTCGGTAAAATGGATTCACTGGTAGGTTACCCACTTGTTTTCCAAGCATGTAAGGACAACAAGGAGACCATCGCAAATGGTCTCCAAAGGGATCATCCCCTTCTTCCCAGTGTGAAAGTTCAATACGACAAAACACACAGCGCACCACATCTTCTCGGTTTAAGTAAAAAAACGGCTTTTGCAAGTTTATGTGTCGACAAAAAGCCTACAGGCCAGGATTCAAATGTTAACCAACGATCATGTTCTGATTTTAAATTTAACCCACGTGGTAAACCAACTTGCTCACTTGTTGTATTTGGTACTAACGCCATGTGTTATAATAAAACTTTTTTTATTGCTAGTTATTAACGTTGCACAAGAGCACAGAGTACTTTAAAGCATAATGTATGCTTGTTCACTGTATGTTCACTACGTTAATGGCGCATGACCACACCTAAAAACAAACAAAATAACCCATCACTCACTCAATAAATCAATACTTGTAATTAAACTTAAACGTTAATTGTCGTTAATATATCAAAACATCATTAAAAACAAGAAGTTCCGTGACGAACTAAAGAGCCTACTTTTCATGCCAATGATTATTCTACAGTATATGAACCTATCTAGAATAATGACGAAATTAAGTTGCTAATATCAAAATTTCTAATTAGTTCGAAATACTGTATAACTTGCATAATGTTGCCTAATAGAGCACTACAGTTGGCATACCTGATGACTGAATATATTCTTAGTTCCATCTCTTAAGGTACAGAATACAAAATTTGGTTGAAGTCCAATGAATAGCATGGACGTTACATGCAGTTAAACATTGGATCTAACAGCGCACGTAAAATCATGTTGGCAACAATGTCATGCATGTATTGGTCAGAAATTATCTGAAATAATATGATCTATTGTTGTGCCAATTTTGAATGAAATCCATTAGATAGTATAGAAGTTACATGCATTTTAAAATTGGACCTATCAGCAGGCTTAGAATCATGTTGGCAGCACTGACGTATATTAGTTACTCCAAATTCATCTATACGTGTGCAAAGTTTAGAGCTATTGGCTTGCATACTTTCTGATACTGTATATTGATGTTAGGGTAACAAAAATAGGGACAGCACTTTTTAACAGTTGGCAGCCCTGGTTGCTCTTAAGAATACGCATAGTCATATCTGTTATGGTACACATAGCACATACGAAATTTGGTTGAAATCCAAATGATAGTATGGAAGTTACATGTATTTAAAGTTGGACCTGTCAGCAGGCTTAGAATCATGTTGGTAGCACTGACGTATATACGTTACTCCAAATTAATATAGAATGTCAGGTATTATACGTGTGCATAGTTTAAAGCTGTCGGCTTGCATACTTTCTGTTATATTGGTATTTGGATAAAATAAATTAGGGGCATTTATTAACAGTTGGCAGCCCTGATGGGTCTCAAGAATACGCTCAGTCGTATCTGGTTATGTACACAAACAACATACGAAATTTGGTTGAATTCCAATTGATACTGTAGAAGTTATATGCATTTAAAAATTGGACCAATCAGCAGGCTTATAATCATTTTGGCAACACTGCCATGTATGGCCTCCTGGAAATTAAACTGCAATATTATTATCTATACGTGTGCCAATTTTGAAATAGCTCCCATTCATACCTTCCAAGATATCCAACATGGAGCTCAAATTTCAATTGTGATTTTTAGCAGTTGGTAGCACTGACATCATTTTCAAATATGGCCGTGAGATATTCGGGTGTAGACATTTACTCCTACCAAATTTTGTTTCGATTGCTCCAGCGGTTTAGGAGTTGATAGGGGGGGGGGGCACACACAGCCAGGCAGACAGACAGAAGGACAGACAGACAGACAGACACACATTTGCCCGATCCCATAAGTCTACTTTTTCCTCATTTCTGCAAAATGTGAAAAGTAGGCTAATAAACTGTATGTTGGCACTAACAGTAACCCATGCACTTTTTTTCTTTTTATAAAGATTTAGTCATTTACATCCCCCTTTAACCAATATATAAACAAAAATGAATGTAATGTCAGTTTGTTCAAATTATCTTGTTCAAACCTGTGGATATTTGTTGAGTCCATAGGGAACCACCCATAATTTTTTTGTTTTTTGTTTTTTTTGGTTTTGTTTTTTGTTTTTAGAAAATCCAATATGGCCTTGTACTTTTCCCAGTCAAAAACCAATATAGTCTTGTACCGTTTGTCAACACAAGGCCTTTATTCAAGAAAGCAATCATTGTACCAGTCATGTACAGGTAATTAATATTTTTTTTGTCTATGGTTTTACATTAGTGGTAAAATGGAATAGCATTTTTAAGTTTGACTTACCTGAGTTTTCAATAGTTCACTGCCTGGAAACAATGGTTGCACTCTACTGCGTCTTGGGTTTTCAGCAACTGCTACGGTGGTAAGGCTTTTCTTTCCAAGTTTCTAAAAATAAATAAAATAAACCGCTATAAATACCTAAAATCAAGTTAATACATGCATTTCATAAAATAAAATAATATCAAACAAAAAAATGAAACAAGTTAGTTAAAAACAAGTAGTTCCGTGAAGAACTATACAGCCTATTTTCATATATCCTACTAATATTAATTGCCACTATTTAACATACACAATTTCAGTTTGATTGCTGTAATAGATTCGTAGAAATTGAGAACCGACTAATTATTTCGGATGGTCGCCATGTTGGATTTTATATATGTAGGTCCTAGAGTTATGTACTGTTACATGCAGATTATTGTGAACGTGTAGTATTCAAACTTCAATCGCATAATTAAGACACAAGAAAAAACAAGGAGATTTAAAAAATGTTCACAGCTGCCATCTTGAGGTTATGGAAACAATTGAAATAAATTAGATGCCAGTGGATTAACATTCGTATAAGGATTTACTGTTCCAAGTTTCACTACACTCGGATGGTTAAATTGCGAGAAACGTCCATGTGAATTTTTATATTTCGCGTCGCCTCCATGTTGGATTTGTGAACACCAAGTTATATAAAGTCCTATAGGTGAACTTAAGTTCATAGCCCCTATGAACGTTAAGAAATTCAGTTTGATTGCTATAATAGATTCGTAGATATTCAGAGCCGACTAAATATTTTGGATGGTCGCCATGTTGAATTGTTAAATGTATAGGACATAGAGTCATGTACCATTAAAGGAAAATTATTGCGTAGGTTCAATATTCAAACTTTCAATTCGATCGCATGACTACATCACAAGAAATAAAAACTTAATTTTAAAATTCGCACTTCCGCCATCTTGAGGTTATGTAAACAATTGAACTAAATTAGATACCAGTGGATTACAATGTGTATAAATATTTCCTGTACCAGGTTTCAGTGCGCTTGGAACATTAAATCGCGAGAAAGGTCTATTTAAAATGTTCAAATTCGCTTGGCCGCCATGTTCGTTTTGTAGTTAACCGGTTTTTGAAAATCTTATAGATGGACTTCGAATAGTGCCCTTTATCTCAGTACATAATTTTAGGGAGATACCGCTAATAGTTTCAGAGATATAGAATGCCGGTGAAATATTTCGCACATCCGCCATCTTGTGATTATGTAAACAATTGAACGAAGTTAGATGTCGGTGCATTACAATGTATATAAACATATACTGTACCAAGTTTCATTGCGTTTGGTTGGTCAAATCGCGAGAAACGTCTATTTAAAAGTCGCAAATTCGCTTGGCCGCCATGTTCGTTTTGTAGTTACCAGGTTTTCAAAAGTCACATAAGTGAACTTATAGTAATTCCCTCTATCACCATAGAAAATATCAGGGTAATATCGGTAATAGTTTCGGAGATATTGAATGCTGGTGAAATATTTCACACAACCGCCATGTTGGATTGGTGAGTCGTAACAAAATTTGAAGGGCACGGTCGAGGTCGCCGGGAATAGTGCTATGAACTTTCCGAGTTTCATTGAAATCGCTCCTGCTGTTTAGATTTTATTAGGGGGGGGACACACACACGAATCACACACACACGCACACACACACGGACAAAAGGTGATCTCATAAGCCTATTTTTTCAAAATTGAAAATAGGCTAAAATTAATCTCACCTTCACTTGCACTGGCTTGTTACTGTTTCCTTCTAGTGGGCCCGAATGCGCAATGGTTTCTTGTATCTCTGATATGTAAGGTATACCAGTTATCTGCAAACAAATAAATAAATAAAAATCATTAATTACCTAATCAATAACTACAAATTTAAGGTTCATTAGTATGACATTATTAAAATAATCATTCATAGGTACTATTCAAAAAAATAAAAAGGATTTTTCTTCCAAAGTTCAGTTCAGAGCTCTACTGTATATGTCTGTGTGCTAAAATGGCAAGTGCATGACTAACGCAATCGTTATTAGTTAGCCTAGCAACAGAGAGGGTTGCATTTTCTCAGCGTTTTGACCTTGAAATGTTGTCTCTTTCACACGTGTTCCCACGCCTCTTCACATTCCTCAATCTGAATAAGATTCGTGTACCTTATACTAGTTTCATGTTTTTAATAAGGAACCAAAATGGCTGCCTCTTATACATCGGTAGTCCTACTGTCTCAGAACCAAAATGGCGGTGTCTGCTTAAACAGCACACCTGCTAGCCACCACGAGGCAAGTAAGCTGATATCACACTTCCTGCTGACGTAGACATTTTTTGTCTTATCAGCAGTCTCTCTCACGAGTCCTCTGGCTAGGTATAATATTCAGTCTCCAGTGAGCAGGACTGTGTTTGTGTGTTAGCATTGAAAACATGTGTGTCTTCTTCTTATTATTATTAGTATTATTATTATTCATAAACATTTTACTGTTATAATAATAATTACTAGCAAGCGGCCATCCTCAATACATGATCATGTTAACCGCATACTTTCACCCTAAAACACATGACTTTACCCAGTTCAGTATTTAGTTTATAACATTTCAGGCCAATGACCTTACCGTTTAGGCTCTTTGCATACATGCACATGATTTGGTCGAGCAAATGTTATAGGTTTCCATATTCTAAAACCATTTACTGTGCCAGACAGCAGTCTCGCTTATTACCGTTTACTAGCATGCTAAAGATCCTCTTCAGGGGTAAAAAAAATCCTAGCACACTTAACACATTTTCAAATATTCGCCTCCATCAGTCATAGGAAATGTCACAAAACCAAACGTCATAAGCTGCCCCCGCCATCCCACCAAAATAGCAATTCATTCCTTCCGGGCCCGGTCACCGAGATCGCCAACGTCTAAGAATCACTTGGTCATATCCTACAACCGTCTGTTGTGTCAGAGAGCGATCTCGCTCATCACCGTTAACTAAAACGTTAAAGATCCCCTTCAGGGGTAAAAAAATCTTAGCATGCTTGTCACATTTCAAAAGATTCGCCTTCATTCATTCGTCATAGGAAAAAATATTAAAAAGCGACCCCTCGTTTTGCCATACATCTCCCCCGTCGAAATAGCCATTTCCAGTATTCACCATGCTCAGTCATAGCCTCGTTGGAACATACGTAAAGCGCTACCTGCTCTCTGTCTACAAACACTCTTTTAATAAAAAACAAAAAAAATTAAATAATAAAAGAATAATGCATAGTTCTTGTCCTAGAGACTTGACATTTATTTTGCGGGTATAGAGGGTCAGGGCCATTCATTTATGTCAAACAAAGTTTTTGTAAAGTTCCTAGTTTCCAAAATAGTTGAAATTAAAAATTTCAGTGTTTTCAAAAAGTCTCAAAAATAAAAAAGTATTATTATAAAAAATAAAGGACTTAGAGAACATTGCTTTGAACTATGGCATAACATTCTATCATGTTTGGTTTTCAAACTATCGCCTACTTTCGAAAACAAAATTTTTCAAAAATTTTTTGAAAAATATAACGAGAGGTCTATAGGAAAGAGGACGTCAGCTCGAGTCCAACGACACCTCATTTGTTAAAATCCGACCATCCGTTCGCCAATGATCACCAATGTTCGCGAGAAAGTAGGCTATCATTGTTTTTCCTGCTACACCCTTGAAACTTGCTGTCCGCCTAGAGGGCATACCCACCTTTCATTAGCGTCAAACAAACTTTTTTCCAATTCACCGTTTCTAAAATAGAGCCAATCCAAAAAACAAACATTTTCAAATTTAAAAAAAAATACCAACACACATGCTTAGCTAAGAGAACGTCATCCCAACGCCAACAATACCTCGTTCGTTAAAATCCGACCACGCGTTCGAGAGATATCGCCCAAAGTTTATATGAAGGTAGGGGGTGACTCAGAACTGTCCCTACCACACTACTGCACAGTTTTAGTCCTACGGGCTTGAAATTTATTTTTCCTGTAGAGGGGGTCAGGGCCATTAATTTATGTCAAACAAATTTTTTTGTAAACTCTTTAGTTTCCAAAATATAAAAATTTCAAAATTGAACTTTTTTCAATAAACATAAAAAATTCAAGAGTTTTTTTTTTACAGAAAATAAAAGACATAAAAACCATTGGTTTGAATCTTGGCACAACATTCTATCATGTTTGGTTTTCAAACTATCACCTACTTTCGAAAACTTTTTTTTTCTTTTCAAAATATGACGAGTGGTCCATAGGAAAGAGGACGTCAGATCGAGTTCAACGACACCTCATTTGTCAAAATAGGACCATGCTTTCGAGAGATATTAATTATTTTAACATGTATAGTCCGGTACAAATAAAATGGATGAAGCAGAATTCTCCTTGCTCCCCTACTGTTAAATTACAAGAAAAGTTTATTTAAAAGTTTCAATTTCGCTTGACCGCGATGTTCGTTTTGTAGGTAACAGGTTTTTGAAAGTCTCATAGATAAACTTCTAGTAATGTCCTTTATCACCGTACAAAATCAGGGTGATATGTGTAATAGTTAGGGGGATATAGAAAGCTGGTGAAATATTTCGCACAGCCGCCATGTTAGATTGGTGAGACATTATAAAATTTGAAGGGCACGGTCGGGGTCGACCGAAGTGGTGCTGGCCTTACTTAGTTTCATTGAGATCGCTCCAGCCGTTTAGAAGTTGTTAGAGGAGGACCCACACACACATACTGTACATTCTCACACACACACACACACACGGACAAAAGGTGATCTCTGAAGCCTATTTTTAGCCTACTTTCGATTTTTGCAAAAAATGAAAGTAGACTTATGAGATCAACACAGGGCGAAAAAAAGTGTGTCTGTCTGTGTGTGTGTATGTGTGTGTGTGAGTCTGTGTGTGTGTGTGTATGTGTGTGTGTGAGTCTGTGTGTGTGTGTGTGTGTGTGTGTCTGTGTGTGTGTGTGTGTGTGAGTGTGTGTACTCTGAATGTCTGTCCCCCCCTATCAATTCGAACACGGTGAATGCGAATTGAACGAAATTTGGTACAAAGGTAGCACTAGCAAAGGACACCTCAGTGTCATGTTTTATATCGCCGCCATCTTTACTAAAACTGAATGGCGGCCACTCAAACGTTCAAAACGTAAAATCAAATAACGACTAACCAAATCATCCGATCTCTACCAAATTTGGTAACAACATACCTTCGTATAGGATGCGTCTTGTGACCAAACTACAAGGTCGTCCGCCATACCATTTCAGGATGGCGGCCGTGCGAATTATGCAAACTTTATAATCCATATCATGGGACCCACCAGTTCCGATTATCGAGCCGAGAATCGTTTTAACTGTTCTAAAGGAAGAGGCACGTTCGAAATTAAAAGTTTATTTTGTAATACTATAGTGCAGACGTGATTTTAAAAAGCTGAACTGATTCAGTAATAAGACAAGATGGCAGCGGATATCTTGTGCCTGACTTATATTTCACTAATTTGAGTATTGCATGCAATATAGCGTACTGATAAAAAATAAATAAACTTTGTATGAAATGCTTTATATATAAATAATATACTCCAGTGATGAAATCGTTTAGTATAAATCATTATTTGCTAACAAGTTCTATGTAAGGCATTTTAAATAGAACGATATTCGTTGACACAATTAGCTCAGTGGTAGAGCGGTAGCCTATCGCTCAAATGCCTATGGTTCAAACCCGATCAGAGCTAGGTTTTTTGCTTGAACTGTTATATGTTTATTGTTTTGTAATGACTCAGATGTTTTAAAATTAAGCGTTATATTGTGCACATTATGGTGTAAAATATATATTTAATTAAAACATAATTCGCCAGCAGATTTACTCGAGACATCTAGCTGCCAAAAAGGTAACTTCCAGATTTTATTGAAAAGTTTCTTCTTCTGGCCGCTAGAATGCACTCGCTCTGTTAGGATTATATTGTTCGATATTCCACCACTAGATGTCACGACTAGTCTACGTGGGGATCCATTGATTACTATACCATTATCATTCTATGCGCATCGAATTTGAAGAATGACAAGATGATACTACGATACATTTTAACTTTTTATTTTAAAGGGTTTGTAACAGCCTATTTTGCGTTACTTGAAAATGTTATTAAGCGTTATATTGTGCACATTATGGTGTAAAATATATATTTAATTAAAACATAATTCGCCAGCAGATTTACTCGAGACATCTAGCTGCCGAAAAGGTAACTTCCAGATTTTATTGAAAAGTTTCTTCTTCAGGCCGCTAGAATGCACTCGCTCTGTTAGGATTATATTATCGAAAATATCCACATAGTTTGTATACACACGTCTCTGTAGGGTCATGGAAAGATTTGTTAATTCAATTAGGGTTGTGAAAGCCATCCACAACCAGACGTGTAAAGACATGCCTCAACTCAAAGTTGGATGTTGCCCACGGCAGGTCGTAATAATAATAATAATAATAATGTTATTGGTTTTACATCCCTTTTAACTACTGCTGCTTTTAGAGACACCGGGGTGCCGGAATTTTGGCCCGAAGGGGATCTTTAACGTGCCAGTAAATGTACTGACACGGCTCCCTCGCATTTGTGCACCCTCAAATGCCAGCTGACTGCGCCAGGATACGAACCTGCAACCTAGGGCCCAGCAAGCGAGAACGTTACCGCTGAGCCACGCCGCCAGTCCGGTCGATTATGTCTCCAGATCCATAACATTCTTGATATACTTCTTATCTTTCTTTCTTCAATGATGGTAGCAGTTTTTATCTAGGTTGTGGCGTTTGGTAGAGGTAAATCGTTTCTAAGGTCTTCAACAAAGAATAGTTCTATTATACTCTTTGATAATAACAACGAGTTATAACTATACTCATACATATAGGAGAAAGTAGGCTATATGTTCTTTACTGAACATCTTGTTTTTTATAAAATTAAAATAGGCTAAAAATGACTTCCAACATGATGATAATAATAATTATTATTTAGTAAGTGATAAATTAACAAGAGTTTAGTGCTTTTCAGTCGGTCAACACGAATGTACCCAAAATAGATGGGTTATTTCCTAATCCCGAAATAAATTACATGAGATTAATAAAACACAGATATTGAGATAGCCAGTCACAAGCTCCCAGCAGAAGACAGGGAATTAACCAAAAATCTCGCCACCAACGAAGCCAAAAAAATCCTCAAACGAGAGGGCGATAGCAATAACATTCAAAACAACATACAACTCAAAGAAATAAAGTCGTTGAAACAAAAAATAAAAGAACATGACTTAATCATCACAAAAGCAGTTAAGGGAAACACTACAGTAATTTTGAACAAAACAGAATACATTGAAAAAACAGTCGAATTCCTAAACAACAACGAAATCAAGGAATTAACAAAAGACCCCACCAACAAATTCCAAAAACAAATAAAAAGTGCGCTAAAAGAAACAGAATACATACTGACCAAAGCCGAAAAATCAAAACTAATAAACATGAACCCGAAAATACCGTCATTGAGGGGGCAACCAAAAATACACAAAAAGGAATGCCCAATGAGACCAATAGTCAATTGTAGGAATGCCCCAAATTACAAAATCAGCAAAGAGTTACTAAAAATCTTAAAATGCCGTCTTTCCAACGACAAAAACAACTCTGTAAAGAACACAACAGAACTAGTAACAGCATTGAACACCCTACAAATGAAACCTAGCTTCAGGCTAGTATCCTTCGACGTAACTAACATGTACACCAATATTCCGATTATTGAAGCAATCAACACTATCGAAAACAACTTAAAATCCAACAATTCGGTAAAAGAAATTGAAGAGATTGTGAGATTACTGAGGGTCGTTCTCACCAAAAACGTGATTCAATTCGACAATAATTATACACACAGAGAGAAGGCCTAGCAATGGGATCGCCACTAAGTGGGTTAATCGCTGACATCTTCATCAATGCACTAGAAAATGCGTTCTTAGAAAAGACTTCAACAAAGGGAATAGTAATATGGAAAATATACGTAGATGAAGTAATTTGCATCTACGATACTGAACTAACAAGCGAAGAAACAATTCTCCAATCCATTAATAGCCTTCACCACTCTATCAATTTCACTAAGGAATCCGAAATAGACCGGAAAATAAATTATCTCGATATAACTATTGAATGTAAAGACAACGACCTTCCATATTCCATATTCCGGAGAGCAACACAAACCTCGCATGCAATCGACAATCAGTCTAATCACCCCAGTACGCACAAACTAGCAGGTTTCAATTCAATGGTGCACAGGGCTTTAAACATACCCATGTCAAAAGACAACTATAATAAGGAAATAAGAACTATTATGCAAATAGCAAAGGAAAACAACTTCTCGCCAAGCAAAATAAATCAAATTATAGCCAAACATAAAAATAAAGATAAAACGATTCCCAAACCGGACAGTAATGAGAAAAAATTTGCGCGTTTCAACTATGTGAATGCGAATACATATAAAATCACTAACCTATTCAAAAATCAAGGCATAAAGATAGCTTTCACGACGAAAAACACAACCGCTAGGCACCTCCTAAATAGTAATCTAAATAAACGTGACCCGTATTCAAGGTCAGGGGTATATTCTATAACGTGCCAAGACACCGATTGTCAAGCTAATTACATCGGGCAGAGTGGAAGGCGAGTAGACACACGTTATAATGAACATAGGAATGCGATAAGATACGGAACACATTCAGCCGTGTGCGAACATATGTGTGACGCAGGGCACAGCTTTACCAACATAGAGTCGGACCTTAAAATAATCCATCACGAATCGAAAGGCAGAGCTCTTGACATAAAGGAAGCAATCGAGATACACCTAGCCAAACGAAACAATCCCAACAATCTAAATGAACACACGTTCATGGAGAGCTCACCCCTCTTCACGCTACTAAAAAACACACCCTGTCGGAAACAAAACACAATTTAGCGACACAGCCAAGCTAGATAAAAAAAAGGGGGGAAATTAGGTGTTTTTAATAGGTAAATGTTATCTGGATCAGGTGTACGATGTACTTTTCTTCTGCAATAAACCAAGGCCGATATTCGCGGCAGTATTAAAGGTGCCGAGACGTCCTCATAAGACCGTCAACGCTTAGTTCGAATGGGTTATGCTCCACGCGTGGCGAGGGCTAATCCACGGTCTTTAATAGTTGTAGACCCACCTCATTCAATAACATACATCTTATCTAGGTTGGCAACACCTCACATAAACACATCGCTATCACTCCCCACAGCACGTAGGGGCAGGGGGAGAAAGCAGGGAAAAACCAGTCGTTAAGATAACCACCGCAGTCTACCGCACAGTGAGTTCCAGTGAGCACGAAAACTGCGAGTAGCTGTTGTACGAAAGACAATAAGATAAGTAGTTAGCCTAAAATGTTATAGTTTAACCATAGTTTACAACCATATAATCTCTCTAAAGTACAATCTACGGATAGCTATCACCATTTAGCATTTCACTTAACATATATACTGCATTTAGCATACACTGACAGTTGCAGTACCAATACTGCAACTAAATAATTGTACATATTGTAAATATTTTCACCTGTATTTCAAACATAGATTTTGTAGCCTAAGTGTAATGGATCTGATGATGATCGCTTGACGATCGAAACTGGTTATCCTAGTGTTTTATTAATCTCATGTAATTTATTTCAGGATTAGGGCATAACCCATCTCTTTTGGGTACATTCGTGTTGACCGACTGAAAAGCACTAAACTCTTGTTTACTAAGGCAACACTGAAAATATGGCTTCAAACACCACAAAGTGATAAATTATTCATGTAATATTTATTTTAGGTTAGGGTGTTTAAATATGTGTGCTCCCTGCCTAATATAATTGGGCATGATTGTATTGACAGACTGAAAAGCAATAAACTTCCATTACTAAGGCAACACTGAAAGTGGCTTCTAATACTTCTATTGAAATAAGGTACTATCCCGGCAATTGCTAGGCGGAAGTGTGTGTGTGTGTGTGTGTGTGTGGATTGGGGGGAAGAACGGGGAAAACCAAACTCAGAATTATCGTTGTCAGTTTTGAAAAGAAATACCCATAAACGCCAGATGTCTCTGAAAGGAACCCTAATGCAACTGTCAGCTCAATTCCAAGGGTCATGATCGCTCTCTGCTTTCAGGGAGAAATCTCTTCCCAGAGTTTCTGGATAGAGGATATGCAAGTAATTACCGCTCATTCAATTAGCAGAGAAAGCTATTTTAGGGCGGATATTGTCTGTGTCGAAATGTTGCCACTAACCTTATTTGCTGATGTTAATGTGTGAAACATCACATTTCTCCGTGACAGTACGCAGCTGAGCTTCTATGATTCCCACTGATACACGCAGTACCTTTACAGTCGGAAAGTTCCGAAACTGAAATATGTGGGAAAATACAAGTTTAAATTTGAAATCGCATTGACAGAAGAAATGGATGTGGTGTAAGTTTTGACCCGACTGACTGGACAGCCAAATTAGTTCTACAGTTTTCCGTTGTTGTTGTTGTTGTTGTTGTTGTTAAATTATGTAGGGTCTTTGCGACATTCTGGTCATATAGCCTCGTATACTTGGGTGTTTGTGGAATGCTTAGCATTCATGGATGTCGCCCCAGAAGTCCGGATTCAGTTCCTGGCTTTGCCAAGGAATTTAATTTTGGTCTGAGGGCTGGAATGGAATACACTCAGCCTCGTGAGACAAAACTGAAAAGTAGTGGGTTCGATTACCATCTATTCCTGGTTTTACTTCTCTCACTTCTATTCCAGGCAGGCAAATGCTAGGATAGTTGGAAAATTTAGGGCACTACTGGCGCCTTCACAATTATCACCTGAATAGGGATGTATAGAACTAGCACCGATAGAGCGCACTGCTGTTGTAGTGGGTAAACGCAAGGCGCTCTTCATTTGTCTCCTGTGTTCTCATGCCGCTAATATCCACGAATTTAAGTTGTTTAAATTGCTATTTTCGTGACTATGCCGAGCTATTGCAGTGTTCCTCTTTGCAAAAATCAGGGAAATCCGATTTCGTGGCACCAATTTTCACAAAATAAAGAAATGAGGAAGAAATGGTTACATGCTATTAGAAGGAAACATTTCGGTGAAGAAAATCTGACCGAAAATATAAATGTGTGTTCCCATCGTTTTCAACTCGATGACTTCACGAAAACTGTGTAGGACAAGTGTGATTTACAAAGGGAAATAATTCCTACCTATAAACTGAATAGACATATCGGTAACAACCACTGAATTTATGCGTTTGTATTTGAAGGTGAGAGAGCAAGATTAAAACCGGGCACTGTTTCATAGCTTTTTCCGTGGACCACGAACACAACAAAAATAAGGAAGAGGCCATACACAAGAAAATTGCCAGTTAACCACGATAAGCCTACAATATCGGAATCTGCATAAATTATCTCCATTGAAGTACGGTACGGGAAGAAATCGTCAATATATAGGAAGAAGTGAATGTAACATTTGTGACTCCCATTTTCAAAGGCATCAATACTCGGACAAATACTTCAAGAATAAATGTCACAACATTAACAGTCAAAAACGTATTATGGTTGGTTTCTTGAAATCAGAATTAATCGTCAACTTACATCTGCCCGACGGAGAATGTGGTACCGGTAGTGACTGACTTCTACATTCTTGAGTCATAGGCCTAAGTTAGCCAGATGAATGGAAACAGTTCATGGCCTTAGAACAGGGATTCTCAAACTTTTTAAATACTGTACCCCTAAGTCGTTTCCAAGGGGGTACGGAAACGATTTGTATTAATAAATTGACAAATTACAAAAGAACCAAACGTTGCGATGCATTTTGAGGTAAACAATACCGGTATCAACTTTCTTTGATTATGTTTACCTTAAAACAAGACCGTTTCATGTACGCTATCAACCAAAAAAATACACGAATCGAAATCTATAAGCAAGGGGATCCAGTGAATATTTAAATCTCTATTTATAAAAGGAAGATTATAGTTTTACGTGACCGTTAATCTAGAGATCATAAGGCACAGAGGACTTCCTCTTTACGTGGAATCCGAACAGAACAAGGCATTTCACTTTGAAAATCTCACATGCATTGACCGGGAACTCTCTATTTATGATTTAAGTCTTATGGAGATATAGGCTATTTATCAATATAGGCCTACAATACTCAAGCATGCTGACTCCTATTCATAATTTGAATAATAAAGCGTGTTAGAATTTTGTTATTACCGCTGTAGCCTACTAATTCTTCTCTCCTCCCACTAGTTTTAGCGCCTCTAGTCCGTAGCTCATTTTACAGCTGTTGAACGCTTAAACGCTGAAAATCGTTCATAATATATTAGAGGATATACCTATAGAATTAATTAATATAGTCTTGGAGTAAAATTAGAGAAGATATAATTTACTTTAGCTTAGAAAACTCGGTCACAATCTATACATTCCTCGTAGCTGACTGGGGGAAACATAGGACGATCGCTTTGCGCTTACCCAGTACTACACGAGCGCAATCTGGCGCGAACTTTCTCAGGCTACATCCCTATTACAAATACAAGCACTACTACAGACACCACAATAATACAGGTTATCGGACATAAAAATAATTAGAAATATAGGCTGTATGTACACTTAATTACACGGGGATAAACAACCACGATGTTGGTAGGTTGGTTCCTCAGTTTAGGGGCTGTGACAACGTGGTCATGTAGCCCCGTGTACTTTGGGTCGGTGAAGAATCCGTCTCATAACCGGTGTTTATTGTGATGGCTGTATTAGTGTGTGTTATCTGTAATTCAAGTAAGGACTGCAGGCGATCAATTTCAAGTAGTTCCTACTTTTGCTACCAAATGCTACCGTCAACGACACCTAGCAGTGAACTTGACTACGAGATGCCACCGCAACTGGCACCTGGCTATGGGCGTTGGAACTTAGAGAGCTTTAATCAAATCTAACCTACTAATTTAGCTTCACACAATTGTAGTTAGTGGAAGGTTCTTTTGCATGCCATAAATCTCTGACATGAGCCCGCCGGCTTTACTTCCCCTCCGAAGGTAGGCATACTGAGGGATTTTTAACGTTCTTAAAAAATCTGACGACTTCGGCCGGTTTTGAAGGGAGAGGAAGCTCTTAGTTTTACGTGACCGTTAATCATGCGACCATGAGCCACGGGACCTCGTTTTTACGCGTAAACAGAACCACAGTGCATGGCATTTCACAATGAAAATCTCACATGCATTGACCGGGAATCGAACCCGGTCCATCCTGGTGAGAGGCCAAAATCTTGACTGCTGCGCCACCACGTCCTCTGCTGGGTTTGAACCCGCCATCTTGGGTATAGAAGCACAGTATGCTACCTACTAAGCGACCGAAGCTACCAACCACGATGTTCAAGACCCCCAACTGAAACAACACCACAAAAGAACAAATTAAGGCAGAAAATTGTGGGACAGCCTAGGGCTCAGGTTCTCTAATACCGTCGAGACCGGAAGATAACAAGCGTTGAAGAGATGAAAGACAAGTAAATCTAAGCAATACCGTGCTCAGCTGGGATCCCGTGGTCGTCAACCCATGCTCCACTATGTGTGTACACGGCCCTTGCAGTTTCATACTTCATACTGTATAGCCTAGACTTGGTCCGATCTAGGTTTGCATAGGAATCAGCACTGGCACTGCTACGCCCCAGGTAGATATGCAAACAGGAAGACAAGGCTGTCACAACTCGTGGGAAATTAGTTTTGACCTCCTTAATATTTCCGCTCCATTGAAGACACTTTGTAAAATACTCCTACCAGTTCCTTAGTTCCCTGGGGCTCGTTCGACTGGAGGACAGTTCTCAGCAGCGAAGGTTTCCACGCATGTCAATGTTATACTCTTCAACAAGCATTTGCACAATTAGATTGATGATAATAATTGTTGTTTCAAGGGGTCTAACATCTCGGTTATCGGTCCTAATGGTTTGGATGATAGTGAACAATGAGATGAGAATGAAAACTATAATTAATACTAACTACAGACTTGCATACTAGAAGAAGAAATGGTAAACAAATAAAGGACGGGAAGAAAAAAATGCCCTCAACCCTCGAAGAATGATTGAGGGACTTGGAAGGAAGGAGAGCCATGAAAGGCAGTTAGGAAAGGGGAAAGAAGAGAGGGCCCGCCCCAAAGTCAGTGGAAAAAGGTGGAAAAACGAACCCTGTTCAGGAATCCTTCAGGATTGTCAACTCCCGAACTCACAAGCGGTGAGCCCCTGAGAAGTGTAGCAATATCAAGGGTGCACCAGAAGTGGTGGGGCTACATACACCCTGCCTCATTGAGGGCCTTGAGCAGAAGACAGGATATAAAATGAAAAAAAAAAAGAAGGCTGACCCCTCGCAGTGGGAGGGTATCACGAAAGATGAGACAAGGGCCAATTAAGACGGGAAAGGGAGACTCCCTAGGCCTCGGATACCCTAATACCGTTGGGGAAGGAAGAGAACAATAGCTGACCAAGAGAGGTCGATAGGAAAGAAGACGGAGAGGAGCCAGGCACAAGTAAGTAAGGCAAAGCCGGACTCAGCTGGGGTCCCGTGGTCACCAACCCACGTCCCACTAGATGTGAGCCCCTGTGGGCCCAATTATATTAGGCGGGGTAACTACTGTATCTCTACTTAGTATAAAACAAAGTACCCGATTCTTGAATGTTACGGATAAACTCGAGAACCATTGGATGGATTTGGATGCGATTTTCACCATTCTGTAAATGATATCTCGAGGATGATTTCTGAAGAAAACAATTTATTTTTGATCAAAGGAAGCCGAGCAGTAACGATTTCAGTGGAAAAGTCGGAAAAACCTGGCGTCCGAGCGCTTTGTAAGCTTCCGCTGGGCAAACCGTTAAAAAGATCTAAATACTATGAGTGTAAGAATTGTTCAGCTTGAAAAGTTCTACAAAAACGTCCGCGAGAGCATATGTCTATCTTCAATACATCGCCCACTATAAGTGTTTTTACGTTTTAATTTCATCCAACCATGTCCATTCAACTACCGAGGCGACAGTTTACGAGCTAGCTAAGGGGGAGTCTATAATCCCTGTTACAGCTTAGCTAGTGGGTGAACCTATTGCCCCAGATACAGCCAGCAGCAAACCGTTGAGTCGTGTTGAGTTAAGACTTCTGAGAAGGGTGGTTGTGTTTCGAGTTTCCCTGGAAGTGCAACTCGGGTTTTTTTCATTTCGCCTGTGAAACACAGTCAAGTTAAGATTGGACGGAATGGGGATTTGAGTTTCATTCACCTCACCATTCCCTGGAAGTGCAACTCTTAATTCGCCTGTGAACGTTTCGTTCCGCAAAATTCACAGTCAATTTGAGATTGGACGGAAGGGGGATTATATTATATTATATTAAATTATACTGATTGGCGTATAATCTTTACTTAGTATAAAACAAAGTCCCCGATTCTTGGATGTCACGGGTAATCTCGAGAACCACTGTATGGATTTTGATGCGAATTTCACCATTCCGTAAAGGATATCTCGAGGAGTGTTTATGTAGAAAATTATTTATTTATGACCAAAGGATGTCAAGCACTAACGATTTCAGTGAAAAGGTCGAAAAAAAACTGGCGACCGTACGCTTTTTAAGCTTACGCTGGGAAAATCGTTAAAAATATCTATATACTATGAGTGTAAGAATTGTTCAGGATGAAAAGTTCTACAAAAAAACGGGAGAGCATATCTCTATCTTCAATACATCGCCTACTATCTTCCAACAATCTCCATTCAGTTACTGAGGCAACAGTATACGAGCTAGCGAGTCTATCACCCCAGATACAACTTAGCTAGCGGACGATCTTATAGCCCCAGATACAGCCTGCAACAAACTGTCGAGTCGTGTTGAGTTAAAAACTTTAGAGAAGAGTGGTTGTGTTTGGAGTTTCCCTGGAAGTGCAACTCGGCTTTTCTTTATTTCGCCTGTGAACTTTTCGTTCCGCAAAATACACAGTCAAGTTAAGATTGGACGGAAGGGGATTTGTGTTTCATGCACCTCGCCATTTTTAAATTACGTCTGACAAGAATTTGTTGCACATGCATCTCCATGATAATATAATTAATAGTCCAGTCAGTGATTTTATCCCATCATACCGAGACGTAAAACGGATATTGGTCCTTGTTCATTAACATTGGAAAAAAGCGCTTATTACGAAATGCATTCATAACTGTTCCCGGGTGAAGCCGGGTCGGGTTGCTAGTATACATATAAATCAAACTTTCCTGAAAAAAATGTATTAATATTATTCACTGATAAAGGGGGAAATTTAGGATAACGCATTTCAACCGTCCCATAATCATCATCAGATCCTGATCACTAGGGCTAAGGATTAAAATTATACAAATATTTTAAATATGTTTTTGTTATATTTTGACCTGTGCGACAACTGTGCCTGGCTAGGTTAAACTACTCTAATGGTTAAGTACTCGTAACTAGGGTTTGGATGTTTAAGACCTAATAGGCTAAAGTACACAATACGCAAGCAAATATGCCATAAAACTAGCTGAAAATGAGCTAAAACTAGCTCAATATGCCCTAAAACTAAAGTCCATTCGCCGAGGGGAGACAGTGCCCCTGGCTACTCGGACAGGGAAACACGCCCAGTTCACGTCATCGGCTCTGCCGGACAGGGGTAGCCAAGAAGCTGAGATCATTAGTCATGCCGTAGCGCTGGAAAATACAAGACTTGCTGCGCTGTAGCATGTAACCTTCACATGTAGGCTATACACAGCACTGTACGTTCAACAGGCACAGCTGGCAGCCCTGCAATCACGTGCACAACTGTGTTTACTTCCACTATCTCGACTAAGCGAACAGACTTTAGCTCTATTTGCCCTAAAACTAGCTCGACATACTCTAATGCCAGCTTAATATACCCTAAACCTAACTCAATATGGGGCAGATAACCTCGTAGTTTCTCCCCTTAAAATAACAATAACTAACTCAATATACGCTAAACCCAGCTCAATATGCCGTAAAACTAGCTCAATATAATCTAAAACTAGCTTAATACGCCCTAAAACTAGCCAAATATACTCTAAAACCAGCTTAATACGCCCTAAAACTAGCTCAATATACTCTAAAACTAGCTCAATATACTCTATAGCCAGCTCACTATACTCTAAAACTGGGTCAATATACTCTATAGCCAGCTCAATATACTCTAAAACTAGCGCAATATACTCTAAAGTCAGCTCAATATACTCTAAAACTAGCTCAATATACTCTATAGCCAGCTCAATATGCCCTAAACTAGCTCAATATACTCTAAAGCCAGATCAATATACTCTATAGCCAGCTCACTATACTCTAAAACTAGGTCAATATACTCTATAGCCAGCTCAATATACTCTAAAACTAGCTCAATATACTCTAAAGCCAGATCAATATACTCTAAAACTAGCTCAATACACTCTAAAACTAACTCAATATACTCTAAAACCAGCTCAATATGCCCTAAACTAGCTCAATATACTCTAAAACCAGCTCAATATGCCCCAAAACTAGCTCAATATACTCTAAAGCCAGCTCAATATACTCTAAAACTAGCTCAATATACTCTAAATCTTGCTCAATATACTCTAAAATTAGCTCAATATACTCTAAAACCAGCTCAATATGCCCTAAAACTAGCTCAATATACTCTAAAACCAGCTCAATATAATCTAAATATTGCTCAATATGCCCTAAACTAGATAAATATACTCTAAAACCAGCTCAATATGCCCTAAAACAAGCTCAATATACTCTAAATCTTGCTCAATATGCCCTAAACTAGCTCAATATACTAAAAAACCAGCTCAATATGTCCTAAAACTAGCTCAATATACTCTAAAGCCAGCTCAATTTGCCCTAAAACCAGGTCAACATGCCCTAAAACTAGCTCAATATACCCTAAAACAGCTCAATATGCCCTAAAACCAGCCAATATACTCCAAAACTAGCTCAATATACTCTAAAACCAGCTCAATATAATCTAAATATTGCTCAATATGCCCTAAACTAGATTAATATACTCTAAAACCAGCTCAATATGCCCTAAAACTAGCTCAATATACTCTAAAACTAGCTCAATATACTCTAAGTCTTGCTCAATATGCCCTAAACTAGCTTAATATACTCTAAAACCAGCTCAATATGCCCTAAAACTAGCTCAATATACTCTAAATCTTGCTCAATATACTCAAAGTCTTGCTCAATATGCCCTAAACTAGCTCAATATACTCTAAGTCTAGCTCAATATGCCCTAAACTAGCTCAATATACTCTAAAGCCAGCTAAATATACTCTAAAACCAGCTAAATATACTCTAAAACCAGCTCAATTTGCCCTAAAACTAGCTCAATATACTCTAAAACTAGCTCAATATACTCTAAATCTTGCTCAATATGCCCTAAACTAGCTCAATATAAAACCAGCTCATTATGCCCTAAAACTAGCTCAATATGCCCTAAAACTAGCTCAATATACTCTAAAGCCAGCTCAATATATTCTAAAACTAGCTCAATATACTCTAAGTCTTGCTCAATATGCCCTAAACTAGCTCAATATACTCTAAAACCAGCTCATTATGCCCTAAAACTAGCTCAATATACTCTAAAACTAGCTCAATATACTCTAAGTCTTGTCAATATGCCCTAAACTAGCTCAATATACTCTAAAACCAGCTCATTATGCCCTAAAACTAGCTCAATATACTCTAAAACTAGCTCAATATACTCTAAATCTTTCTCAATATGCCATAAACTAGCTCAATCTCTTCTAAAACCAGCTCAATATGCCCTAAACTAGCTCAATATACTCTTAAACCAGCTCAATATGCCCTAATACTAGCTCAATATACTCTAAATCTTGCTCAATATGCCCTAAACTAGCTTAATATACTCTAAAACCAGCTCAATATGCCCTAAAACTAGCTCAAAATACTCTAAAACCAGCTCAATATGCCCTAAAACTAGCTCAATATACTCTAAAACTAGCTCAATATGCCCTAAAACTAGCTCAATATACTCTAAATCTTGCTCAATATGCCCTAAACTATAAGGCATCCAACGTTTAGAATGAAGCATTGGTCTTATGACGCGTTACGACAGGGTTGCCACTCCATGAGAGGAGGCAGTACAAAGCGCTTCGCGTACACTTTCCGCACATTCAGCGATTGTGCAGTGACGAAGACTTGAATTAAGTACTGTAGGCTAACATAACACATACAACGAAATTAAGTTAAATTAACTATAACGTTATTATAAAGTCATTACATTTAACATTCTTGCTATTCTTGCGAAGTGTATTACTTAGCCTCTTTTTGCGTGGCGACAGTACTGGACCCTGTCCACTCTCACTACGTATTTTAAAAACGGTAGTCTTTGATATTCCTGTGGCCAGAGCAGTTTCATTGACTAAATTATTTATTCTTTCGTTAGGTTTAAGATTCTTAGAATAACCGAACACATTAATTACGACCTGTTTTTCCCTCCTTCTGAGCACTTGACCACGCTTCCTTTTCACAAAACTATCCATTGTTGTACGTGAAATACGTAAAATACAACTCGTTAAATCTAACAGAACTGCTGCACACCCACTCAAGATAGAGACAGCTGAACTACTGATATACAAGCTAGAAGGGCACAGTAATAAAGCTGTGAGTAGCAAGCTGCACCCCGCTATCCTTCGAAACTTCATTCTTATGATCCGTGGCCAATGACCTGCCCGGCCTGTGTAAACAATTAAATCCACACTCTGGGTAAGCAGGTAGAAAACTTATTCCAACATCCCTCTACAACTCTCAAACTGACATGACATGGTTATCTTTAAAAATAGAAAAGTTGGCAGCATACGAACCTTTTCAATGCTGCTATGCGGTTATGAGAGAATATTCAGAAATTTTACCAACATGAAAATTGTAATATTGCCAGTATAAAATATTTCAATAATCCATCATCAAGACGGCACATTTAGTTACACGTGTGTGAAAAATAGGCACCACAAAGTCAATGCAACATGATATAAGATCGATTTTACTAAAAAGAGGACGCATTTTATCGTTTTTTTAAATGTGGATATCTAATTTTTCTAGCATTTCTATCAAGTTTACGTAGTTCTAATATAGGACAAAAAATATCGGCAAAACATAGTTCTACCCAAATATGCTGTTTTTTCGACAAAGAAAAATTTTCGACTGATATGGCAACAGTGGATTGCTAGAAAATGACAGCGTCATACATGTCTCACGTGCAACAGAAAGAGAGAAGTACACACATCAAAAAAAGTTTTGCATCACCTCGGTTCCCAGATCTCCGGCATATAGACGTTGACTGTGTATATTGTATCAAAGATACAGTCCCTTTGACTGTTCATAGATGTCACTAAAACTGCTCAAAGATGTAAACAACCATGCATGAGCAGGGCCTATTAGACGGAGGGGGTACGACAGCCGATCAGTTCCAGTCATTCCACCAGGACGAAGGTACGCTGCTCATGTTGTCTGTAGTTCTACCATGCCTAGAAGGTCAATACCGCAGTTCGATCGCGTCCGCATTGTTACTTTGTGTCAAGAAGGGCTCTCAACAAGGGAAGTTTCCAGGCGTCTCAGAGTGAACCAAAGCGATGTTGTTCGGACATGGAGGAGGTACAGAGATACAGGAACTGTCGATGACAGGCCTCGATCAGGCCGCCCAAGGGCTACTACTGTAGTGGATGACCGCTACTTACGGATTGCCGCTCGGAGGAACCCTGACAGCAATGCCACCATGTTGAATAATGCGTTTCGTTCAGCCACAGGACGTCGTGTTTCAACTCAAACTGTGCGCAATAGGCTGCATGATGCGCAACTTCACTCCCGACGTCCATGGCGAGGTCCAGCTTTGCAACCCCGACACCATGCAGCGCGGTACAGATGGGCCCAACAACATGCTGAATGGACCCCACAGAATTGGCATCACGTTCTCTTCACCGATGAGTGTCGCATATGCCTTCAACCAGACAATCGTCGGAGACGTGTTTGGAGGCACCCTGGTCAGGCTGAACGTCTTAGACACACTGTCCAGCGAGTGCAGCAAGGTGGTGGTTCCCTGATGTTTTGGGGTGGCATTATGTGGGGCCGACGTACGCCACTGGTGGTCATGGAAGGCTCCGAAACGGCTTTACGATACCTGAATGACATCCTCCGACCCATAGTGCACCCATATCGGCAGAATATTGGAGAGGCATTTGTCTTCATGGACGACAATTCTCGACCTCATCGTGCACATCTTGTGAATGCGTTCCTTCAAGATAACGACATCGCTCGACTACAGTGGCCAGCATGTTCGCCAGACATGAACCCTATCGAACATGCCTGGGATATGTTGAAAAGGGCTGTTTATGGACGTCTTGACCCACCAACCACTCTGAGAGATTTACGCCGAATTGTCGTTGAGGAGTGGGACAATTTGGACCAACAGTGTCTTGATGAACTTGTGGATAGTATGCCACGACGAATACAGGCATGCATCAATGCAAGAGGACGTGCTACTGGGTATTAGAGGTAGTGGTGTGTACTGCAATCTGGGCCACAAATGCTGAAAGTCTAGCTGTATGATGGTACAACATGCAATGTGTGGGTCTCATGAGCAATAAAACGAGCTGAAATGTTGTTTGTGTTGATCTCTATTCCCTTTGTATTTAAAGGTTCCGGAACTCTTGGAACCGAGGTGATGCAAAACTTTTTTTGATGTGTGTATATCCCTATCTAACCAGTGCTTCATTCTAAACGTTGGATGCCTTATAGCTTGATATACTTTAAAACCACCTCAATATGCCCTAAAACTAGCTCAATATACTCTAAAACTAGTTCAATATGCCCTAAAACTAGCTCAATATACTCTAAAACTAGTTCAATATGCCCTAGCTCAGGTCACGCCAACGCGAGCATTTACTGTAGTGCTTGTGCGCCCCGGTGCCACACCGAGAAGCACTGGTGCCTTTCCCCTCCCTCCCCTCTTTCTCCACAGTCAGACTTGGATGATGAGCAAGGGATCGTTGATCTTGCTTTCATGAAAGACATCACGGGGTATTTAAATGATTTAAATGTCTCGTTGCAAGGCAAAAATAAATCAATCAGTACAATGTGTGACTGTATTGAAAGTTTCAAATTGTAGCTTGTGCTTCTTAAAAGCCAGCATCAAGAAGGAAATCGGTACAATTTTCCCTCTCTAAAATCCTTGAATTTAGGTACTTATGAACACATCAGTGAGTATACAAAAGCGTTACAGGCATTGCATAAAGAATTTGAAGATACGTTTGAAGAAATAAAACAAGTAAAACCGGCACTCAAAGTTTTTATGACGCCTTTTTCGGTGCGTCCAGATGATGCCCCATCAAGTCTCCAAGTTGAGCTGATAAAACTACAGTGTGAATCAATTTTGACAGATCGCTATTACCATTACATTGGTGATTTTATTTCATTTTATAAAGGCGTTCAGGAACAAGAATTTCCGAGGATCCATACGCTTGTCCCGAAATTCATTGCTATGTTTGGAACAACGTTCGTTTGTAAACAAATGTTTTCAATTATGAATATTAACAAAACATAAACAAGGTTAAGTTGTCTGAAGCTTTCTTGGAAGCTCGGATTGCAACTGCCAAACGATTGTTCCAAATATCGGAAAATTAGTGGCTTCAAAGCGATGCCAAAGATAAACAAAGAATGTTGAATATTAGTGCAAATTCAGGAGAGCAATAAAACGATTATTTCTGTCTGTACACAAAATTGGCATTATTATTATTATTATTTATTATTACACACGTTACAGGTCTATTAGACCACGCGAAGCAATCATGACTTTTTGTTCTTCCTGTCTTTCCAGTACTCTTTCATTCGTGCACTAAAGGCCCTCTCCCTTTCTTTGGTCCACTTTGGTCTTTGGGCTGTAGGTGCTGCTCTCTCTGACATCTCTTCCCACTTGTATATACTTTGTGTCGAAATACGCTTTTGTCTATGACGTCTTCTGGGTCGACCTGTGCTTTTACTAGATCAATTTTGACTTGTATCATCCAGGGTGTAGTAATCTTGAGCCGCTTTAAGTATCTAAGAATGTTGTTGGTGAGTCTGGTTTGTGGGAGTCTGCTGATGTGGCCGTAAAATTTTAGTCGCCTCTTTCTGATGTCTGCTGCGAGGTTGGACAATTTCTCTGTGGTGTCTCTGGAGTGAAGCCTGTATCCTTCATCTGTGTGCTTTGGTCCAATTATTTTCCTTATTATTTTTCTTTCCTCCGTGAGAATTTTTTCCAAGTCGCCCTTAGTGTGTAACGTCAATGTCTCGCTAGCATAAAGCACCTCAGGTTTAATAACCGTGTTGTAATGACGAAGTTTAGTGAATGTGTACAGACACTTTTTGTTGTAGACACCCTGTGTCTTGTATAAGGCTCTCTTCATTTTCATCAACCTAGTGTTCTGCGCGATTTTCTCTTTTCCCGTCGGTTCAAGCACTTCACCTAGGTATTTAAAGTGGGCGACTCTATTGATCTTGCCATATTTCGTGTTTAAATTCTGTATGTCGAATTTCGTACAGAAAACCTCTGTCTTTTGGAACGAGATTATTATTATTATTATTATTGTTATTCGTTTTCATACCGGTACGCCACCTGACGCGCGCTCATTTGCCCAGCCCCATTCACCAAACAATAACAACACGACTCTCGCCTCGCTAAGCGCTGCCGCTACACGTCTCTCTCCTACAGCAAAGCACCGGTGCTTTTGTCGGTGCCGGTCGGTGCTCGCGAAGCACCTGAGTTGGCGTGGCCTGCCCTTGATGAATATGAGCTAAAAACTAGCTAGCTCAATATGCCCCAGAATTAGCTCCATATGTCCGGCTCAGTGGCTAAATGGTTAGCGCGCTAGGCTTTGGCACGAAGTGCCCCGGGTTCCATTCCTGGCTGAGCCATCAGGGATTTTAATCTCCTGGGGTTAATTCCCGTGGCTCGGGGACTGGGTGTATGTGACGTCTTCATCATCACTTCATCCTAATTACGACGCGCAGGTCGTCCACGGGCGTCAACTAGAAAGACCTGCACTCGCCCTCTCCGGAGGCCACACGTAATTATTAGCTCAATATACCCCAAAACTAGCTGGATGTGCCCTAAAAATAGCTGAATATGAGCTAAAACCAGCTGAATATTTCCTAAAATTTAGCTCAATATGCCCTACAACTAGATGAATACGAGCTAAAAACTAGCTAAAATGCCCTAAAACTAGCTCAATATGCCTCACAAATTAGCTGAATATGCCTAAAATCTAGCTCAATATGCCCCAAAACTAGCTGGATGAGCCCTAAAACTAGCTGAATATGAGCTACAAATAGCAGAATATAAGCTAAAAACTAGCTCAATATGCCCTAAAACTAACTGAATATGTCCATAAAAACTTAAAAAAAAAGGGGAAGGGAAGATATGACCTCTGCCTTATTGCGATATGTAGCAAGTATTGAAGTATTACTCACTTGGAACGCGATAATGCAGAAGACACCGACTGGAAGCCCTGCATGCTATGGAGTGTCTGTCAATGATTAAAAGAGGCATAATGGATAAATAATTGAAGGTCAAAGAGAGAAGAATTCTCAGAAAGATCTTAGTACCAGTATTAGAAGATGGAGAATACCGGAGACAACATAACTCAGAGCTCTACGTTCAAATAGAGTGGCTCTCTGACTGTGGCTGGAAAAGACGGATAGTATTTTATGGTCATGTGCCTTCGAAAAAACTGACCAACCACCTGTTAACCTTCTGGCGAAACTAGAAGGTCCGTACCACTTGGCTGACGGAAGCTGAGAAAGACATCAAAGAACTGGGACCAACAGACATACAAGACAGATAAACTGTGAGACATATTCGTAAGATAGTCCGTGGTTTTCAAAACCCGGACCTCCACAGGAGTAGCAAACTGCACGCTGCTTGAGCTTTTAGTTCTCGCAGTAAATAGGCACAGGTGCGCTTCATAAAAAGGGAAATAACGAGCAGTTCGCTACTACTGTGGGGGTCCGAGCGGGAACACCAAGAGCCCGCTGATGAGCCAGCTTGGTGTCCTCGGCGAAACCCCACACAAGACACGGCACAAACCTAAAAAAATTGCTGAGTTTTAATTTACTGGCCGTGAAAGCCAATATACCATCTTCTATAAGCAATAATGGTTGATTGGTTCTGTTACTGCTTTTCTCCTTAACTGTGAGAGGAATATTGGGAATTTTACACTAGAGGTCCGAACACTTTTACCATAAATCACATCCCAAGCCTCAGCGGCCCGGCTTATGCATTCAAGGGTTAAACGGTGTCAAGTGTAGGCCTAGATGACGAACACCTGTTGCCATGGTAACCACCGGATATCCACGTCTGTATTATTATAGACACTGATCACAGATGGGTTGGTTGTTTCCTTAGTTTAGGGGCTGCGACAACGCGGTCATTTAGCCCCGTGTACTTTGCACACACTAATACAGCCATCACAATTAACACAGGTAATCAGACAGATTCTACACACACCCAAAGTACACGGGGCTACTTGACCGCGTTGTCGCGGCCTCTAAACTAGGGAACCAACCAACCTCCCTTGGTCAACTCTTGTTCTCTTCCGACCCCGATGGTATTAGGGTATACGAGGCCTAGGGAGTATTTCACATTCCCGCCTAAATTGGGCCTTGTCTCATCTTTCCCGATACCCTCATTCTTCGAGGGGACAGATTTCTTTTTCTTTTCATGATAAATCCTGCCTTCTGCTAAAAGCCCTCAAAGAGGCAGGGTGTATGTAGCCCCATCACTTCTGATGCACCCTGGATAGTGCTACAGTCTCAAGGGCTCACGGCTGGTGAGTTGGGGAGTTCGCAACCCCGAGGGTTTACTGAGCTGGGTCCAGTTTTTCCCCTTTTTCCACTGACTTTGGGGCGGACCCTCTCCTCTTTTCCTTTCCTATCTGCCTTTAATGGCTCTCCGTCTTTCCAAGTCCCTCAATCCTCGAGGGTTGTTCTCCTGCCGTTTATTTACCCTATTCTTCTTTTTTTTACATTTATTCTTCGAGTATATAAGTTCGTAGTTAGATTTAGTTATAGTTTACATTTCATTATCATCTTCACTATCATCCAAATCATTAGGGGCCAATAACCTAGATGTTAGGCCCCTTAAAACAACAATTATCATCATCATCTTGTCGGTGCCGGGAGCCAAACCCTGACCTCCGCGGTGACTGCCACTACGACACGAGGTGGAGGACATGAGAACTACCGGTACGTTGAAAGTGTTAGTGCACGTTCACGTGCCGAAGAACAAAGAACTGTTGATGAAGATGGTCTTTGTAAACGGCCACTTAACATTCATGAGTGTCATCTGTTACTTGCAAGACTCTTCGTTGCATCAGGAGCCCATTGGCACTCACTAAATGTGCAATGTCACGGTCTGAATTACGTTGTTGTTGTTAATTTGTGACATTTATCGTGATCATTTATCCCCGTGTACTTGGATGTATCTAGACTTTGTCTGATGATCTCTGTTATAGTGGTGTCTGTAGTAGAGTGTGAATATTTGTAATGCAAGTGAGGATTGGAAAGTAAGTAGGTACCATCCCCGCATTTGTCTGGAGTAGAAGTGGAGAAACCACGGAAAGCCATTTCCAGGATGGCTGAGTTGGCAATCTTCTCAGTTTTGCATCATGAGGCTGAGTGTACCCCATTCCAAGTATCAGACAAGAATTAAAATTCTTGACATAGCCGGTCCTCTGGGGTGATATCCAATAAGGCTAACCAATATACCACGAGCTGGACCGGTCTGATTTTTACGGCACTTTGTTTGAGAGGTTCGTTGCCGAAAATAGTGGCTATTCACAATTATTAAGTTCTATGCATAGCCGTGTGTGTTAAATCACGCACCACGTCCTTCAGGCTGTACTAGCCGAGCTGCTCGTCAGTGTGGAGTGGAGTACTCGCCGCCTTGCATGAGTAAACCTGCAACATGCAATACAGCTCTGGTGTGGGGACTGCCGTCACTGCGCGGTGGATACATTAAGACTGGCAGGAAGCGCATGGACTTGTACTATGACCTTCACCCAGTGACGTATTGGCTATCACCCCCAGTCCCTCTCCAACTGTACTCCGAGCATCACTGCTGAATACTCGCGTATACGCATACTCAAACTCGTGGATTTGGAACAGCCTGGAGATGGACAGCTGCAGCAATTCCGGAAATCGAAGGTTTGAATCCCGGCGCTGAGAGTGGCTATGTTGAATGTGGTCTTTCTACATTTGTTACAGCCAAATGCCGAATATAGTAACTTATTTCAAGATCCGAGGTGACTTCCCCGTCCCTGTCTCTAATATATAATAATAATAATAATAATAATAATAATAATGGTTTTACGTCCCTTTTAACTACACTGGCTTTTAGAGACGCCGGGGTGCCGGAATTTTGCCCCGAAGGGGGGATCTTTAACGTGCCAGTAAATGTACTGACACGGCTCCCTCGCATTTGCGCACCCTCAAATGCCGGCTGACTGCGCCAGGTTTCGAACCTGCAACCTTGGGCTCAGCAAGCGAGAACGTTACCCCTGAGCCACGCAGCCAGACTGTCTCTAATATAGCTACACACGCAAGCAACATAAGTTATCAGATAAGTTCAACACTCACCCAAGTGCATGGGGCTAAGGATCACGATGTTGCAAAGCCCCTAAATGAATCAATAACGACATTACATTGCTCAGTTAGTGAGCGTATTACTACGTCACCGGCTGAATTACAAATAAACACACTAATACAGCCATCACAATAACACAGTTTATTACCCAAATATCCCCACCCCAACCTCATACACACACAGCCACGTACATGGGGCTAAAATACCACGATATCCGAGCCCTTTAAATGAAACAACATCATGTGGCGTATGAATTTGTAATTGAGACTAGATTGGCTGCGTAGCTAAGCGGTAACGGTCTCCCTTGCTGTGCCAAAGGTTGCAAGATCGAATCCTGGTGCAGTCAGCTGGCATTTGAGGGTGCGCAAATGTGAGGGAGCCGTGTCAATAGATTTACTGGCACGTTAAAGATCCCCTTCGGGGGAAAATTGCGGCACCCCGGCGTCTCTAAGAGCCGCAGTAGTTAAAAGGGACGTAAAACAAATCACATTATTATTATTACTTACTTTATTTTTATCGTTGTGGCCGCTAGAGACCGCGAGTTCTCAACTGTTTTTCTTCTTGTTAGCCCACCACGCCTTTATCCTTTCGAAATGGGATTTCTTCCACTCTTCCGAGTGAACATATCTCTTGCTGGGTTTTACTTCCTCTTGATGAAGCTGACGGAGTTTTTGTTTCAATGGGGTTCTGACCAAGATATCTGATTCAGAAATTTCAAACTTTAACAAGTCCTTATCCACTTCCACCAGTCAAAGAGGCATCACCTTTAAACCTCGGAAGTAAGATAATAGATGGTTGGAGAATCTACTCACTGGTATTCTCAGGAGGTGGGCATAGAATGTTATTCTCCGTTGCCGGATTACACTTGAGATCCTTTAGTGTGGAGTATATTTCTGAATTACTCCAGAGCTAGTAACCTCCATCCTTGAATTTAGGACCAAGAATGTTCGTAATGATCTTTCTTTCCTTAACTTCAAGTCTCTCGATCGGGCCAGCTACGCGGTTTGTTAGGCATTCCGTTGCAAACAGTGCTTCCGGTCTAATAGGAAAGAAGCGGCCGAGGCCTTAAGTTAGGAACCATTCTGGTATTTGCCTGGAATAGATGTGGGAACCAAGGAAAACAACTTCCGAATGGCTGAGGTGGGACTCAAGCTAGTATCATTGGCCAGAGTCTCAATACGTCGCCTACCCCGAGAGTCAGAAGGTACGTATGTACTGTATGTATGTGTGTGTGTGTATGTATGTATTTATGTATGCACGGGAAGAGTGAAGGTCTCTTCCTAGTCACATTGCAACAGTGTAATAAAGTATCACAAGGCAGACCTTGGAACCCATCCGGAGCACATCACGAGCTGAGCACAGTGACACGAGTTCGTGTCCTGCTCACTAGAATGAAATCTCAAAAGCCAAGCGCTTATTACGCATATATTATCATATTATTATTATTATTCGTTTTAATTTGAGACCTACTTGTAAGAGGGCGAACTATATTGTTTTAGACTTTATTTTTTCTACCCAAATGAAGTACATTACACATCAGTTGTTACGTCCACCTTCTCAACATAATCTCCTTGTAACTTCATGCACTTTTGCCATCGATGTGTCAGTCTCTCCAGACCTTCCTGAAACCATTCTTTCGGAGTGCTGCGTAGCCATGCCTTGACAGCTGTGTCCAGTTCTGCAAATTCCGCAGAACGGCGCCCATGCAATGGAAGCACAGGGACAGTCCACCGCCAAAGAAATGTGAACAGTGTCATGAGTTGGCAAGAGAATGGCGACAGTGTTCTGGGACACAAAGGGCATCATCCTCATTGACTGGCTGGAATTGGGGGCCACGATTAACAGTGCAGCAAATGGGGCAACCCTTTAGCCCTTACTTTGTGCCAGTCAAACTAAGTGACCAGGAAAATGGGCTAAAGATGTGCTTCTGCAACATGACAATGCCCGCCCCCCACACTAGCCAAGAGACCACCGCTACCATTAAAAAAAATGGGATTCACGGTGCTGCCACACCCACCATACTCTCCCGACTTGGCACCAAGTGATTACCACCTGTTCGGAAACATGATAAAACCTCTGGACGCAGCTGGCAAGGTATGGGTAGTTAGCACTCTGAAAGAATGGTTTCAGGAATGTCTGCAGAGACTGACACATCGATGGCAAAAGTGCATAATGTTACAAGGAGATTGTGTTGAGAAGGTGGACGTAACAACTGATGTGTAATGTACTTCATTTGGCTAGAGAAAAAGTGACAGTCAGTCTGAAAGACTAGACTTTGTATCATTTTAAATGCTACAAATGCTGAAAAATGCTAAAAAGGCTGGAGGCTTCGAGCGAATGCAAACCGAGGGCAAAGCAAGGTCAAGCGCGCGGGATGCGGTCACGCTCACCAGAGCGCGCGGGGACGTGCCCCTTCCATCCAGTCTAAAAACACTCAGAGTGGGCGATGTATTGAAGATAGAGATATGCTCTCGCGGACTTTTTTGTAGAACTTTTCATGCTGACCAATCCTTGCGCTCATAGAATATTGATAGTTTTAACGGTTTGCCCAGCGTAAGCTTAAGAAACGCACGGACGCCAAGTTTGTTTTCGACTTTTTCACTGAAATCGTTACTGCTTGGCATCATTTGATCATACATAAATTATTTTATACAGAATCTTTCCTCGAGATATCCTTTACAGAATGGAGAAATCCGCACCAAAATCCATCCGGTGGCTCTCGAGATTACCCGTGACATCCAAGAATCGGGGATTTTTGTCTTATACTAACGAAGTAGAGATTGTCGGAGAACACATGCCCCAAGCGGTACTATGACGTCACCCACCTCAGTGCATCTGGGTACATTTCGTCCCGTCACCGTAACGTAACGCCAGACCCCAGCGTAACGACGAAGTCGACAAGATCATTTAACATTATAAAATAAAGTATAAAATAATATAGTACAGCCTTTGTATTTGCCATTCAGCGACTAGTCTAGTCTAGTCTGCAAGTCTATTCGCCGAGTCGACACAGTGCCCCTGTCTACCTGGACAGGGAAACACGCCCAGTTCACGTCTTCGACTGTGCGGACAGGAGTAAACAAGAAGCTCAGAGATCATTAGTCCTGCCGTAGCCCTAGAAAAGACAAGACTTGCTGCATTGTATAATGTTGCCTGTCATAAGCAGTTAAGAACTAATTAATTAATTAAATACATATACGAACAATAAATAAACTGCGCTGTAGCATGTAACCGATAAGGCAGCCCTCTTCACATGTAGGCTATACACAGCACTGTAGTTGGCGAGTTAAGTTACTCGACTCGAATCCCGGACGGGATCCCAGTTAAGTTTGTCGCTTAACAATTGTTCGTTGCTAGCATGCTAAGCTAGGTCCTCGCAGGTTCTCCACGAGACTGAGTGATATCTATTTCAAATGAAGCGAAGAGTTCAATTGATATATTTATTGGTCGACTAATAAGTAATTCATTTGAAGTTTTGAAGTTATTTACAAGTGCCGAGGCATGAAGCCCGACTGCCAACCAGTTCAGTTGGTTAGTCTTAAGATTACTAAGTTACAAGAGAATGGAGCTCTATGAGTCCAGGGTTTTATAGGAATTAAACAAGTCACATGTCAATCCCTCTAGGTGGGATACAGTACAATCTTACTGGCTAGTTACCAGAGTAGAGGGGGACACACGTGGAAGGGACTACTGGAGGTTTGGAGTAGGAAACATACGTCACGGAAATATCTGGCTGGACTCTGTCAAGCACGAGACTGTGTCTCATCTGAACCCTGAGCTGTTTTGTAATTACTCATAGCTTTCTAGGCACAAGGGTATGTGTCATTTGGACCTCGAGTTGTAACTAAATATTATACTGGGAAATTATTCATAGCTGGCAAGGCACGAGTTTGTGCGTCATCTGGACTCTGAGTTGTTATCAGATTATACACAGCTCGATTCACTAATATTGAGGAAGTAACATACATACTGCCTGTTGTAACTTGGCTGGCACTCATATTAATGATAATAATAATTTAGTTTTTAGAAGCTGAATCCATTAATATTGGTGGTTGCGGGTTCTATTCCCGACGAGGAATATAACTGGCGTACGTTCAACAGGCACAGCTCTATGCACCCCTTGCGGGCAGCCCTGCAATCACGTGTACAACTGTGTTTACTTCCACTATCTCGACTCGGCGAACAGACTATGTTTAACATCTTTATGGCTGGGAAGCCTGATACAAGATGATGGAAGAAACGATAGAGAAATAAATGAGCGGGGGAGACAGGCAGAAGCATTCCGGAGGAGTGTGAGAAGCATGTTATGGAGCAAGGATGTCCCTCAGAACAGCAAAAAGATCATATATCAGACGTACTATGTCCCTATCCTCGGAGACCTGGGTTATGAAAGGAAGGGAGAAGAGCAAAATACAGGCCAGTGAGATGAGGTTCTTGAGAAGCAGTATTGGAGCTACAAAGATGGACAGAATAAGAAATGAGAGAACCAGAGACTTAATGAAGGAGGAACCATTACAGGATGGTATTGAGAAATCTAGACTTAGATGGTATGGACATGTAAAACGAATGGAGGAGAAGAGGATACCCAGGAGGAAACACGAGACGAAGTGGGAAGGAAAGAGACCGAGAGGAAGACCAAGAGACAGGTGGCTGAAGGGGGTGGAAGAAAGCGTGAAGAAGAAAGGAGAAGACTGGACAAGGGTGGAGGCTGAGAGATGGTGGGAAGACAGAGGACGTTAGAGAGGCTTGTGTTCCAAACGGATCCGGCCAGTGGCTGGAAACTGTGCAAGATGATGATGATGATGATGGCTTGCAATTCATGAACTACATTTGATATTCAGACGATCGTGAAATATTTGAATTTGAATCATTGATACGTTCCTTCACGAGTACTGTCTCATCATTGAGTAATTATGAGAATTATTTTGTAGAACTAATAGAGACTTCTCATTTGAACATTCTGTAGAAATGTTAGCATTAGAATTTTCAGTTCCACCTCATGGTGTAGCGGTGAGCTTTCTTGGCTGTTTCCTCGGAAGTTCGGGTCCGATTCCCGGCTCTGTCGAGAAATTTATTTCTGATCTGAGGTGAGGGTTGGAATGAGGTACACTAAGCCATCCTGGAAGTACTTAGATTTCCATGGTTTCTCATATATCCTCCATAAAAATGCTGGGATGGTTCCTAACTTAAAGCCATGGCCTCCTCTTTCCCAATATTCACCTAAATAACGAATACACACACTACTATCGACACCGCAATAAGACAGGTTATCAGACAAATGCTCCGTCTATACACCAGGGGGTTGTGATAGCGCAGTGGTCATGCTGTTGGCCTCTCACCAAGGTGGATCGGGTTGGTTTCCCGGTCAATGCATGTGAGATTTTCGAAGTGAAATGCCGTGACCTGTGGTTCGGCTTCAACGTAAAAAGGAGGTTTCGTGGCTCATGATCGCATGATTAACGGTCGTTGTTGTTTGAGTCTTCAGTCTTTTGACTGGTTTGATGCAGCGCTCCATGCCTCCCTGTCCTAAGCTAATCGTTTCATCTCTACATAGCTAACACACCCTACATCCGAGGCAATCTGTTTAACATATTCTAACCTTGGTCTACCCCTACAGTTCTTGTCCTCGAACCTTCCTTCCATAACTAAGCTTGCTATTCCTGGGTGTCTTAGTATGTGTCCTACCAACCTATCTCTTCTCTTCATTAGCATTCGCCAGAAACATCCCTCCTCTCCCACTCGTCTTAATACCTCTTCGTTTGTAACCTTATCTACCCATTTGATCTTCATCATTCTCCTGTAACACCACATTTCAAACGCTTCAATTCTCCTCTTTTCTGCTGCACCCATAGTCCAAGTTTCACTTCCATAGAGTGCGACGCTCCAGACTCAAAAATGTCTTCCTAATACCTAAATCTATATTCGATGTCAACAGATTCCTTTTCGGTAGAAATACTTTCCTTGCCTGAGTCAACCTACTTTTTATATCATCTTTGCTTCGTCCATCACTGGTTATTTTGCTTCTTAAGTAACAGAAGTCTCCTACTTCCTTTAGTTTCTCCCCTACCAATTTGATGTCCATAGAGGTTTCTGATTTATTGCGGCTGCATTCCAATATTTTTGTTTCACATTTATTAATTTTCATCATGAATTCTTACCTCAAGACTGAGTCCATACCATTCAAAAACTCATTCAAATCCTGAGGCGTGTCGGCCACGGTCACGTTAAACAAAAAGCTTTCTTCCTTCTCTATACACCCAAGTAAACGGGGCTTAATGACCTCGATCTCCAAACACCTCACATGAAATGACAACAACAAGAATTTAAGGCAGTGCGTCCTAGTTATCGATTACGCTCGGGTAACTCGACGAAGTGGGCAGCGTAACGGTGAAGGTGTCTGTAGGATTCAGAGTGGTCAAGTATGGTCCATCCTCGTGGCTAATCGCTTAGCATGCTAGGCTTCAGTCTGAAGTGCATTGGGTTCAATCCCCAGCCAAGTTGTGGGGGTTATAATCTCCTACTAACAGATAATTCTCCCAGATCGAGGATTGGGTGGTCTATTTGTGACGACATCATAAAATGAAAGGAATACGGAATATGCAGTAAACAGAAAAGAAAGTGAAAGAAAAAAAAACGAGGAAAAAAATTACAGTCAGTCTGAAAGATTAGACGTTATATCATTTCAAATGACGAATGCTACAAATGCTACACATGTTAGAAAGGCTCAAGAGGGCTCTTTCAACAGATTCCATTACCCATTAACTTAGGCTTCCCGCGTGGGCACATCTTTAAGGGTCACCCTGTATTTGAGTCTGACTTCTTTTAATACTCTTTAAGAGTCACCCATTATTTGAATCTGATATCTCGCAAACCTCTTTAAGGGCCACCCTGTATTTGAATTGAATCTAACATACTGTACACCTCTTTAAGTGTCACCCTGAAATTTGCTCTGACATCCTGCACACCTCTTTAGGAGGCGCCCTGTATTCTTATCTTGCATCTTGTATATCTCTTTAGAAGTCACCCTGTATTCTTGTGTGACATCTTGTACACCTCTTTAGGAGTCACCCTGTATTCTTGTCTGACATCTTGTGCACCTCTTTAGGAGTGACCCTGTATTCTTATCTACCATCTTGTACACCTCTTTAAGAGTCACCTTGTATTCTTATCTGGCATCTTGTATATCCCTTTAGGAGTAACCCTATATTCTTGTGTGACATCTTGTACACCTCTTTAAGAGTCACCCTGTATTCTTATCTGGCATCTTGTATATCTCTTTAGGAGTAACCCTATATTCTTGTGTGACATCTTGTGCACCTCTTTACGAGGCACCCTGTATTCTTATGTTCGCATCGCTCAAAGCCCCAGGACTATTTCAACAGACTCCAATAACCATTAGCTTCTGCTTCCCGCGTGGCTGCATGACGTCACTTCCCGCGCGGCTGCATGACGTCACTTCCCGCGCAGCTGCATGACGTCACTTCCCGCGCGGCTGCATGACGTCACTTCCGTCTCCGTCTCCGTAACGCATAACGTTGGACCCAAGCATAACGACGAAGTCGACAAGATCATTTGAAATGATAAAAAGAAAGGTCGAAGGGCTGCGGGTTGGATTCCCACTTGTGGTGGCTCTAACACAGGGTAAATTTATTTAAGGGGACAACCATCGAAAGCGTTCGTTAGATATATATATATATATATTACTTGATTCGCAAAATTACAAATGAACTAGACTTTGATTATTTCCCAGTTGTGTGTGATTATATTGATCCTAAAGAATCCAACGTTACAAAATATATTGAATATATTGTAAATAAAGTTCAGTGATATTTTACATGTGTTGAATGGGGATGTTTATTTTGGACGTTCACATGGTGAGGATATTAAGAATAGCTTCTATGTCCACGGTCGCGGGTTCAAAACCCAGCCAAAGTCGTCGGATTTATTAATAGTGTTAAAAATCCCTTAGTATGCCATTCTTCGGAGGAGAAGTACTGTAAAGCCGGTTGCCCCATATCATAGATTAATGGCACGTAAAATAACCTTCCACTAAGTAATGCTCTTAAGTTCCAACGTTCGTCACCAGGCGCTGTTTGCGATGGCATCTAGTAGTGGCCAAGTTCACAGCTAGGTGTCGTGGACGGTAGCATTTGGTAGCGAATGTAGGAACTACTTGAAATTATCGTCTGCAGTCCTTACTTGAATTAAAAGAGAGATAACACACACTAATACAGTCATAACAATTAACACCGGTTATTAGACAGATTATACACACACCCACGCTACATGACCGCGTTGTTGCAGCCCCTAAACTAAGGAACCAACCAACCAATTTAAGAATTGTTACGACGTATTACAATGGGGGTGGGGGGGGGTATATATTTTATGTCATTAATGCGAACGTATTTCATGGGTGACTCGTAACAGCAAACAGCAAATAGTTTCAACATTGCAGGATCTATAATATTTGATGAGATATGAATTGGAACGAATTGAAAAGCACAGACACAGAGTAGTGTTGTTTTGTATCAGCGCGGGGGACGAAGTCCGTCCTTTCTCTTCTCCTTGAGCGCCGCAGGGCTACCTAACTGTATCGGGCCGACCTTGAGAGCTGTGCTTCTCACTGCAATATGGAGCACGTGCTGGGTTGTTCGCCACTGCATTAATAGCAAATTGCCATAGAAATCACGATAACATATACAAAAACAATTATATATTACTATTATTATTATTATTATTACACTAGTCAACTTATATCTACTTGTTTTCTGTCACATTGACAAAAACAGGTCATTTGATATAAATCAGACCTCCTGAAAATGCCAGTAAGAAGTTCGTAACACGTAACGTTTCTCTGTGACAGACCCAGCAAAAAGGGCTGAAAATTTAATGTAAACAACATTCTAATAATGCCACAATTTTAATTAATTTAATTGTGAAATTACGTTATAAAATGCCTTCATTTCACATATAATATGAAAGGAATAAAACAGACGATATAGTAATGACCTCTACAAATACAGAAGGCCTGAAAATCGCCGTGAACAATGTAGCAATATGGGCCGAAGATAACGAAATGAGTTTGAACGAGACGAAGACAGTCGCTATGTCTTTCAGAAGGGTAGGAAAGCCCGTGACGTTTCATTACAAAGGCACCCCCCTAACTACAGTCTCCCATTTCCGGTATCTGGGGGTGACTATGCAGACATCTGGGAACGTCTTTACGATGCACGTGAGAGAGAGGCTGGACGCTGCACTGACGGCTATGAGCGACATCGAGCATTTGCGCAGCATATCCCTGAAGACGGCAATAAGACTTTTTTGGTTAAAAATAGCACCAGTCGCTATGTATGGCCTGTAAATTATTTGGAAACATCTTAGGCACAGACATCTGGCAACGCTGGAAAGGATCAAGGCAATGTATCTAAAAAGAGCCTTATGCCTATCCAAGTTCACGCCCTCGCGGCTTGTGTCTGTCATGACAGGGGAACTACCCTTCATGGAAGAAGTCAGATTGCAGATGCTCCTGCCGCACACACCGGGATATGGGGAGTATTTACGTCTCATGACAGCAAAGAGAAATTACATTTGGCATGAATTTTATACGACGGACGTTATGACTACACAGGACTAGATGCAAGGATCCTACGAGCTGAGACATATCTTGACGCGCTTTGCGGTCCATGGTTTCCACCACCGGATCTGCATGCGAGACGTCTATCACCAACCAGACGAACTGTGCGTGTGCAAGCTTTGTAAGGGTCCTTACGACAGATACCACGTGAGGACGTGCAAGTGCAGAGAGGTGTCGCTGACGAAATTTTGTGAAAATTGGAAAATATATGGACACCCCTTGGAAAGAGGCATTTCTCATAGAGGAGCTCGGACTGTCGATGTTTCTACCGTCTACACCAAGCTACGTACTAGACCTCCAAGAACTGCATCAGACGAAAACAGACATCCGGACAGTCATGCGGGACGAAGACGTGCTATAGCCCCAGCGTGCGATCTCTGTGATATATTTTCTGAAAGATACCATGTGTCAACTGTTAAAAGAAAATGTATATAAGTTTATATTAACTGGCATATCTACTGTACGTTTTGGCCAATGGCTGCACTCATTGAATTATTATATAACAGGAATAAATTGATACTACTATTGACAAATTGACTTCCAACCCCAGTAAAATAGAATAAAAGGATCTAGCTTTTGCGATAAACTAAACAACTTGAAACTTGAATTAGAAATAAGAAAATCCGAGAATTAATAGTCAAGCATGCAGTTAATGTGTATTATAAATGTGAGAGCTACTTTTAATTTAATTTGATTCACGATTCAAATCGTCATCTGGATAGTTATTAATGGAACTTCAGGAATCCTGATATGATACTACTACGCCACATCACAATGGAGGCTCTCAGAAGTCTCGAAGCTTGATTCGAATGTTGTTAGTAGATTGATTTGTTCTCCTCCTTCTGCAACACACCCAAGTACACAGGGATAATGACCATAACGCCCAAGCCCCTACATAAGACAACACAAGCAAACTGACAGGTTTCATGAAGCTGATCGATCAGGATAATCCAAGCCCCTAGAATTGAATCGGCAAAAAAAGCAACATAACTTGACTGCTGGTTAGTACGTCCTTCACCGTCTCCGGCTCGCTTTAACAGTTCAAGGAAAAGCATATCAGATAATGTGCCTGGTTTACTATCTGCTAACATTAATCGTTGCCCGGATGTTTGATGCTATCCTGTTTCTGTTCCATTACCCCCACTGATATCAGGCAGACTGAAGCTGAAACTTATAGTGGGTGAGTGGTCAACGTGTCGGTCTACTAACCCCAAGCTTGCAGGTTCGCTCCTGGCCGTGGTAAGTGATTTTTTTGAAAGACGGCAAAACTTACGACACCATGTCATACGATGTTGGCATGTCAATGAATCCATTTGAATTCAGTAGCCCGTGTTCATAATGGCAAAATTAATCTCGGGATTTACTGCCAACACAAAGTTCCTCATTTCCCTACTAAAAAGCGCTAGAGTGTTCAAGGAGATTAGATATCTAACCTCTTTGACTTTCATAGTGCATCAAGGAACAACGAAATTCGCCATGCAAGCTACCCTTAGGGTGTCAAATAACAAAGCTTGCACCCGGCATCCGAGGCCATACGATATTATTATTTATTATAGTTTTACTTTCATGATTATCTCGGGATCATAAGCTATGAGACATCCCTTTTAACGTGGATTTCACCTCAAATATCCCTCATGCATTAAACTTCAATCTAACTCGATCCGTCTTAACCCTTTATGGGATACTGGTCTCTATATTAACCACCTGTCATAAGGACAGTTTATGCTTTCAAAGATGCTGATAGTTGAATTGTTATGCCAAATTTTGCAGAATGTTCATGCCGAAGTGCTAGTATTTCTAAAAATCAAATATTATATACGTATCTACTTGGCGTAATGTGTTGGATAAAATTTGAAAAAAAAAACTAAAAACATTAGCAATTATAGTGTAAAAATTAAATATAAATATAAAAAAATCATAAAAATAAAATTACAATAAGAAAAGAAATATAATTTTTTTAATAATAAACATAACTATATCAGGCAGGTTTCAGGAAGGGAAGGTCCTGTATTGAGCAGATCTGGAAACTCAAGACCATACTGCACATCCGACGATGCAGGAACACTACAGTCACATTTGTGGATTTCAAAAAGGCTTACGATTCGGTTGACAGACAAACCTTGTTTAACAGACTAGAAGAATTAGGAGTTGACAGGAAGACGAGGGCCATCATCCAGGAAACATTATTGGGAACTACCTCAAAGGTGAAATTCATGGGAGAAATCTCTAACTCTTTTGCAATACATACTGGAGTTCGACAAGGGGATGGTTTATCACCACTCTTGTTCAACATCGTACTGGACAAAATCATCACAGAATGGGAAAAGCATGTGAAAGGTATCCAAATTGGAAAGGAGAAAGGGAAAAGAGTCACTGTGAAATGCTTGGCCTTTGCAGATGATCTGGCCATCTTAACAAACAACAAGGATGAAGCCATATTAGCGCTAGAGAAACTACATGAAATCTCCAGTAAAACGGGACTTGATATTTCCTATGAAAAAACACAGTATATGGATACCAAATCAACAGGAAACATCACCTTGCGAACGCAATATGGAAAAATCTCGCAGGTCACTCACTTCAAATATTTAGGAGAAGCCATCCAACCCACAGGATTGAACACAATTTCTAATGCAGATAGAATAGTAAAATTGCAGAAGGCGTACAAGCTGACATGGAATCATTATAACAAAAGAGCAGTATCTCGCAATGCAAAATTGCGCCATTATAACACAGTTGTCTTGCCTGAAGCCTTGTACGCGGCAGAAACAACCGTCATTAGAGGAATGACAAGAATTCATGATATTGAGAAACAGGAACGAAAAATTCTTAGGAAAATCCATGGCGCTGTTTTCCGTAATGGAATTTGGGTCAGGAGACCAACAAAGGAACTTTATGAAAATACAGACACCATTGTAGATAAATTTAGGAAGAGACGTCTGCAGTTCTATGGACACATATATAGGATGGATGAGAACAGACTCACTAAGAAGATTTTCAATATCGTGAATGCAAGTAAATTAAAGACCAGTTGGATTAAAGAAGTACATGAAGACATGGAATTACTTAAAATCTCTGAAGACGACATTAAGGACAGAGAACCATTTAGAAATAAAATCAGAAACACGAAAATTGTACAAGTTTCAAGGAAAGATACATCAGGGAAAAAATGGACAGAGGAAAGGAAGAAAAAGCACAGTGAACTAATGAAGAGGTTTTGGGAAGAAAAGAAGAGAGGAAAAGGAAGTGAAGCTGTGATTGGCTCAAGTTCTCACGCTCTCCTGAAGGGGAATAATCGGAAATAATAAACATAACTATAAAACAATTATGAAAATTACTGTAAAAATCAATTTGGAATTAGTCAATTAATTAATTCAATAAAAGGATCAAAATTAAGTCTACAAGAACATAAATTGAAAATATATAAAAATTAGAGAAACAAATCATAACCCTCTTCTTCTTCTTCTTCTTCTTTCGATTCGGCCATCTGAGGACCACGCCATTTCAACTGTTTCTTGTTGCATCGAGCTTTAACATCCTCCCAGTACTTTCGCATTAGTTCTCGATGCTGTTGTTTCCTTTCTGCAGTCCACTTCTTGCCAGTTGGAAGCTTTGGCTTTTCTTGGAAACATCGGTGTGCTGTCAGTTTTTGTGTAAGTGTGGCACGTTCCCAAATATCGTTGCCTGTAATTCCCACTTCTTGTAAATTTTTGTCCACCTCAGTGAACCAAGCTCCCTTGGGTTTCTTTTTGAGGAAGTAAGTGAAAATTCTATTCTTCAATCGTGCTGGATTCATTCTTGTTATATGACAGTAAAAGTCAATTCTCCGTTGCCTCATGGTATCAGTTATTTTTTCCACATAACCATATTTATAATTATTTTAATTAAAATAAATTAAAATGGTTTTCCCACTAAAGGCTTAACCTATTCAGACCCAGGGTGCACATATTAAAACCTTCACTTGTCATTAATTTTATCAGCAGCAGTTGGTATATGTATTTTGAACTGTTTTTCTAATCCACATGAACGAGTATGAGTAGAGATGAGATTTGGATGTGGCGAATAGCTTTTACGTCCTCATACCCTTCTCGGGCCCTAGCTCATCAGGGGAAATGACCATAAATAAAACTCGGCACGAAGTTGGAACGAAACAGCGCCATTCCTGTTCCTCCTGAAACTAAAAACAATTAACTTTGGAATACCATTTCAAGGATGTCCAACTGTGGGGCTCGAACCGACTCGGCTTCCAAGTCCGAAGATAGACAGGTCTTAGGCATTAGCGCACTCAGTAATTGTGGCCTGAAATTTTCATATTCCACTAACAATGTGTTCTTTGACTTTATGTGTTGGTTGGTTGGTTCCTTAGTTTAGGGGCTGCGACAACGCGGTCATGTAGCCCCGTGTACTTTGGGTGTGTGTAGAATCTGTCAGATAATCGGTGTTAATTGTGATTGCTGTATTAGTGTGTGTTATCTGTTTTAATTCAAGTAAGGACTGCAGACAATAATTTCAAGTAGTTCCTACTTTTGTCTCCAAATGCTACCGTCCACGACACCAAGCATGCGGTTTTGACTACTAGACGGCATCGCAGTTAGCACCTGGCGGCGAACGTTGGAACTAATAGAGCGTTATAAAGTCTAACCTACAAATTTCGGCTTCACACAAGTGTAGTTAGTGGAACGTTCTTTTTCGTGCGAAAAATCTATGACATGGCACCGCCGGCTTTACTTCACCTCCGAAGAAAGGCATACTGAGGAATTTTTCACGCTCTTAAAAAATCCGACGACTTCGGCCGGGTTTGAACCCGCGACCTTGGCCATAGCAAATATGAATGATTTGGTACATTATCTAATAAGAAACACTGCAAAAGAAAATCTCAGATAGAATATTTGTCTTGGGTCTGAAGACAAGCAGCTTTTTTACTCCACGACAGAGAGAGACTGCCTAATGACTGCCCGTGGAATCTTTAATCTCATTTGTTTTTTAATCGCTTATCCTCTGAGCTCCGCTTCAGCTATGGACTCTGCGAGGGATCATTCATCTACCGCAAGGATGGAGTCTGGGAGCTGATCGCACTTTTACTGTAGATACAACTGGGGATGGGCCGAAGTCGTCGGATTTTTTAAGAACGTTAAAAATCCCTCAGTATGTCTTCCTTCGGAGGGGAAGTAAATCCGGCGGTACCATGTCATAGATTTATGGCATGTTAAAGAACCTTCCACTAATTACACCTGTGTGAAGCTAATTTAATAAAGGTTAAATATTTGACTAACGTTCTTAGGTTCCTACGTCAGGAGCCGACTGCGGTGGCATCTGGTAACTAATTTCTGAACTAGTTGGTCGTTGACGGTGGCGTTTGGCGGCAAAAGTAGGAACTACTTGAACATTGATCGTCTGTAGTCCTTACTTGAATTAAAACAGATACACACACTAATACAGTCATCACAATTAACACCGGTTATCAGACAGATTCTACACACACCCAAAGTACACGGGGCTACATGACCGCGTTGTCGCAGCCTCTAAACTGAGGAACCAACAAACCAACCAACTGAGGATGGTGACAGGCCACCGCTAACTTGGGTCTAATTAAGGAAATGCCCGGAAGGGATTGTGAAAGGAAGTCGAGCGTGGATCTGTTGAAAGGAAGCGTCCCGGTGGCATATTTATAAAGCCTTCCTCATTTCAACCTTCCCCCAGGGGCTCACATCTAATGGGACTTGGGTTGGCAATCACGGGACTCAGATAATTCCGGCATTGCTTCCACTTACTTGTGCCGGCCTCCTCTTTCCTGTCGACCTCTCTTGGTCAACTGTTGTTCTCTTTCGACCCCGACAGTATTAGGGTATCTGAGGCTTAGGGAGTCTTTCACTTTCCCGCCTTAATTGGCCCCTATCTCATCTTTCCTGATACCCTAGTTCTTCGAGGGGTCAGCCTTCTTTTCATGTTATCTCCTGCCTTCTGCTCAAGGCCCTCATAGAGGCAGGGTGTGTGTAGCCCCACCACTTCTGGTGGACCCTGGATAATGCTACACCCTCAAGGCTCACGGATGGTGAGTTTGAGAGTTGAAGGAAGGAAGATTTTAGTTTTACGTGACCGTTAATCATGCGATCATGAGCCACGGGACCTCCTTTTTACGTGGAATCCGAACCACAGGACATGGCATTTCACTTCGAAAATCTCACATGCTTTGACCGGGAGTCGAACCCGGGCCACTTTTGTGAGAGGCATACAGCTTGGCCGTTGCGCCACCACGCCCAGTTTGGGAGTTGGCAACCCCGAAGGATTACTGAGCTCGGTCCGTTTTGTCCCCTTTTTCCTCTGATTTTGGGGCTGACCCTCTCCTTTTTCCCTTTCCTATCTGCCTTTCATGGCTCTCCTTCCTACCAAGTCCCTCAATCCTCATTATTCGAGGGTTGGGGGCATTTCTTTTCTTCCTGTCCTATATTTGCCTTATCCTTTATTTGTTTACCATTTCTTCTTCTAGTATGTAAGTCTGTAGTTAGTATTAGTTATAGTTTTCATTCTCATCTCATCTTTCACTATCACCCAAGCCATTAGGGGCCGATAACCTAGATGTTAGGCACCTTAAAACAACACTTACCATCATCACCATCAAAATGAATCTGGTTTGGTCTTTCAAGGATATATCTCCCATGTGCCAAAGGGCCTAACTCTACGGAATTTTCAAACAAGCAATAAAACCCGCAAGTTCCAAAAGGTAATTTCGTAAAATTTGTCATTTATATGACAAACATTCAGCTTTAAATAGATAGAAAATGAAATTTGACCAAAATTATCATCATTATCACCTCACAAATTGTGAGCATCTTGTCTTTAAATATGATATGTTCAGAGTTCGTTTCGAGTGTCAGGTTTGCCCTGTGACTATAATGCTCCACTACATTGCGCATCTGATAGGGCAACTGTTTCTGGACTCAGGAAGTACTGTATGTGCATTGTCTCACCATAAGCCAGACCCGCCCTCTATGCCTCTCACTGCAGTGTAGAGCCACTATTTAAATTGCGTAATCCTAGCGCACGTTCAAGGAAACAGCGCGCGCCGCACTCAGTCGAGTGTCGAATCGTGGATCGTGCAGCAGGCAACCCGCCAATCACGGCTCTACAATGTATGTCATATCTTCGAGGGGTTGCTGACCAGAAGTTGGCTACGTAGACAAGTCAATAAGAGTATCTGCAATTAATTTATTCCAGTCTGAAATACAGCAACCCGCTGTACTAAAGTGTTATGTGTGTAGCCTGCATTAGGGCTTTCATTTCTCATAGCCTTCCAAAATACGGAAGAAAGTACTCGGACAATCAGTCAATATTTACGACACAAGTATAAGGTGCTGGATAACTTTCATCACAATACGGAGACAAATGTCTTGCTTGGAGAGAGTATGGAGGAGCCCTGGGAAATCACACACTCAAAATGGCCACTGTCCGTCCCGGGATTCAAACCTCCTCCGATCTCCGCACTTGCTGCAGGTCCACATTGCAATCTTATAGCAGGACGCAGCGCATATTAGCAATTCATTTAATAAGTCGTCTATGAATTTCCGCTTCTGGTGCGCCCTCAGACGACAAAACGCGGATGACGGAAGGCTGTTCTTCCTTGGTGCAAACAGAGAGTGGCGACGCCATCTTTACGTCGCAACAGCACAAGCTGCACTCGTCTGATAACGCTGAAACCAACCACAGATGTGGACAACGGTGTCATCTAGTGGCTAATGAGCACACAACGCCATACAGCCAACCTAACGACACTTAGAGCACAATTGCATATACTTATTTACTCGCCCTCGTAGTAGGAGGAGAAAGGGGTTCTAGCGGCTTCGGTGACTTAGTCGGTAGCATGCTGAGCTTCTATGCCCAAGATAGCGGGTTCAAACCTGGCCGAAGCCGTCGGATTTTTAAGAGCGTTCAAAATCCCTTAGTATGCCTTCCTTCGAAGGGGAAGTAAAACCGGCGGTCCCATGTCATAGATTTATGGTATGTTAAAGAACCTTCCACTAATTACACCTGTGTGAAGCTAAATTGAATAGGTTAAGAATGTAAACAACGCTCTTAGGTTTCTACGTTCGTTGCCGAGAGCCGACTGCGGTGGTGTCTTGTAGCTAAGTTGTGAACTTGGCGTAGTAGTCGTTGACGGTGGCGCTTGGCGGCAAAAGTAGGAACTATTTGAAAAATTCTAAGTTGCAGTCTGTACTTAAATTAAAACACAGATAACACACACTAAAACAGTCATCACAATTAACACCGGTTATCAGACAGATTCTTCACACACCCAAAGTACACGGGGCTACATGACCGCGTTGTTGCAGCCTCTAAAGTTAAGAACCAGCCAACCAACCAATGGAGTTCTGCCCATGTAAACATGGGTTGGTGATCACGGGACCGCAGCTTCTTCCTACATGTGGCGGGCTCCTCTCATTCATTTTACCTGACGGCCTCCCAGGCGTAATAGCCTACTGTCGAACCAGCACGTGGCAACCATTATGTTTTCTGTTTGGGCACGAAATTAGGGACTATTGTTGCCAACCTTGTATAGTCACTAATTTTAGGGACTTCCTATTTCTTTTGTTGGTCCTTGGGAAAATAAACGCAATATGATGGATTCAGTTTTATGCAGAGTGGACAATAACTAGAGAAGCAACTTGTATAACGTGGCCAAAGTTCTATTCCCAATAACATTATTATATACACTACAGTAGAGTCTCGCAAACTCGACCTAATGTGGACCGAAGGGCGGCCGAGTTCGCGAAAATGCCGGGTTATAGGGAAATGTGTTAAAAAGAAGAAATAAGCTGTTTGTTTTGGTTTAAAAGTAATGCAATGCAGTACATTTATTTGGTCTAACAGAAACACAAGTTTTAAAACGATTAAGCCACTATTATTACAGTACTTGAATATATAGTTCAGTACTGTACTGCATAAAAATCAAGGGAAACAATTAAATTATAGAAGAAAACTTAGAAAAACTAGGCCTACAAATTATTTTTATAATATGTACACTGTACAGTATATGTACAAAACAATTCCTGTACGCAAATAGTTTTTTCACTTAATGAAAATTACCATTAATTTTTTTTTTGTGCAAAAAAGTAATTTTTTTTGCTTTTCGCTTTGAAACCTGATTCTTGAAGCCTCGTCACAAAGACGGCGAAGAAATAGAATGTCCATAGCGGAGAAGACGGAGAAGACTAAACAAAACTTAATAATGCTCTGTGCGGAAACACAAAAACAAACAAAAATTATGATTTATTTTCTCCTGTCAGGGTGGCCGAGAAATCCGGAGTGCCGGGTTACCGAGTGCCGAGTTTGCGAGACTCTACTGTATATATATTGATCCCTTATTGATTTGTCGATCAATAAGTCTTCATGATTTTTATTATTATTATTACTGATGCCCAGGCAGTACATGTTGAAATTGACAAAGGGGAGTCAGGTAGTGTGTCGCAACGATTACAACAGAAGCAGCTTGGTAGTTATTCCTGAAGATGACCGGTTAAGCCGAGTTCAAGGACAAATTCTGGACGAACGCGCACCTCAATCGGCGTCATTATGGGAGTGTCAGAAGTGAAGTTTCAACCGATGCACGATTGAATCAGCAAATCAGGAGAGAGGAAGCCAAAGCCACGCGGTGGATCGCGTACCTTAGAAAAAGGCGCGAAAACGCGTATCTAAAGAACCGCCGATACGATATAATTCCGCATAAGTCCATTGAGACGTTTGGATGAAAAGAAGAAGATTGATACTAGTCCCAAGTTTGTGAGGTGAAAACTACAGATTATTTTCACAAATTACCCCCACCCTACCCCATTCTCTCAGTTTCTAATAAATTGATCGGTGATGAGCTGTTTGGCACACAACTTTATTGAGCTCTGGTGAGCAACGTTCACGCTAGTTTGCGTCACGATTTATCGAGCTCTAGTGAGCATACTTCACGTCTGTTTGACAAACATTTCATTTGTGCTCAAGGGAGCAGAGTTCATGCTTAGCGGAGGGGAGATCTCTAGTCGAGATAAGCGCTACGTGAGACTTGTTAGAAGCCAGTTGCGTGGTGATTGATGAGTGTAATTTATGTAAATTTTTGTGTTATATTTTGAGAGATGTATATGTGCGTGTGATAAGCAAATGCTGAGATAGGGCCAGTTCTACGTGAAGTAATCGCCTAGGACATTTATTGTGAGTGAAAGTCAGTAGCTCATAGCGATTCTAGCTAGGCAAACTAATAACTTTGAACATTTCTTTCCAAGAAGCTACGCCAAGATGTCTGCTGAAAGGTCGTGTGATGGAATGAAGTGCATCGCCTCTACCAATACGTCGACGATGGACGACTAGATTTCCCGTAGGGAAATGTTCTGGGATGGTGGTTAAGTTCTACAAGCAGCAACGGTGATGTACAAACCATTGATTTACTCAATATGTAGTTAGATTAGACGCGGGAACGTTGTAAATATTTTATTCATTGTTTTTCTTGTATTTAGATTTTTTGTGTGCCGACACTATTATCTTTAAATGTACGTTGGCACGTGGCCAAAGTGGTTTGATTGTATATTTTTTATGAGTCATATTTAGTATACACGGCGTGCGTATTTGATTTTATCCATGCGAATGCGAAACTCGTCACGGTCGACAAGTGGTGCTTTATTCAAGTTCTTTTTTTTTTTTTTTTTTTTTTTGTAGAAAAAGGGGGTAAATATTGTAAGATGTTTTACGAACAGGTTTTTATTCATACTAGGGTTGCCGAGCGCAACAAATGAAGATGTCACTGTAGAACACCTTCGTTCTATTTTTTTGAGTTTTTTTTGAGTCCTTTTCAGGTTCTTTAGTCACGGACTAGATTGGGAGCGCAAGTTGGTGGAAAATATTTTATGTCTTTTATTTCAGGTTTCTTAAGCCTCCGTGGCTTAGGCGGCAGCATGCTGGCCTCTCCCCGCTGAGTCCGTGGTTCAAATCCCGGTCACTCCATGTGAGATCTGTGCTGGACAGAACGGAGGCAGACAGGTTTTTCACCGGGTACTCCGGTTTTCCCTGTCAAAATTTCATTCCAGCAACACTCTCCACTATCATTTCATTTCATCTGTCATTCATTTAATCATTGCCCCAGAGGAGTGCGTCAGGCCTCGGCAGCCGGCACAGTTCATATCCTCGCCGCTAGATAGGGGCTTCATTCATTCCATTCCTGACCCGGTCGGAGACTGGAAGCAGGCTGTGGATTTTTCATTTCAGGTTTCTGTCAAACCCATACGTGTGATTCTGTGTGTGTTCTTGTGTCAGGTGTGTGTATTGATTCTTCGTGATGAGGGGTAGAAAGTGCTACCGCCCTCAATTATTGTGGTTGTATTTTATGGAAAGGCAGAGCACTCTCAGAGGCTACTGTACCTTGCCCAGTGCTGATTCTTGGATTTCCGTGGGATATGCTGAGATATTTTATTCTGACACACACACGTATATTATGTGCTTTTGGGAGCACGCTTCTTCGAGACTCGATCCAGTGCCACGGCAGGTCGAGGTTATTGACACGTGGGTTGACAGATGTGCAGATTCCACTAGGGCCCGTCTATGTCTGGTGATTCATCTTTTAGGCAGTCCAGCTGACCGACTGACCCTGTAAGCTATCAGTAGCAAACCTGTTCTTTTGTGATGGTCATTGGACCATAATTAATTGGGTGTTCGCCATGTCCGTTACGGATTACCGCATATCGTATGAATGAAATATTGTTTTTTGATGTAAATGTTGGCTTTGAGCCTAGTGATTTCTATGACTCATTTCATGTTAGTTTTGTCTGTTGTGACACCATTGGGTGTACTTGTGTGTTTTCTTGTAAAAATGGCAAGCGGCCATATGTGTATTTTTTTTGGATTGGTCACGTGTTAACTTACTTGTGTTGATTTGGAAAGTCCTAGTTTTTAGGCGTTATTGTTGTTTGCTTCGGCAGTTCCTTGATTCCAATTTCATGCGGAAATTATTTGTTGTTTTATTTAGTGTAGGAAGTGTCGGATTAATTTATTTGTGTTTAGTTGGTTCCCCGTGTCTGTCTAGCTCTAGACAATGCAGATTCGTCCTCTGAAGGTTTACTGGATGGTGGCGATTCTCGCATTAATTTTTACACATCGTAACGCATGTAGATCAGCCGCACACGCACATGGTCATTGTAGTAATTTGGGACATTTGGTCCAGTTTACAATCTCTCCTGAGATTAGGCCTAAATTTGGCAGTTTATTAATTCAAGTGGGAGTCATTTTGGGAGACCTTGTTTGTTTTGTTTTGTGATAAATTGTGTATATAGTTGATCTGTTATTAAATTCATTTGTTTTAACCCTGGTATTCACTTTTTCCTGCATGTTATTTTGTTATATGTTACCCTGCATGTTATAAGAAGCGCTTAACAACAACTTAACGAAATGGATTGCTACACCCCCCGAAACTGAGTCTCATATGCTTCTTTGCAAGGGTTCATATATCAAAAATGGCGCCCAACGTGGGGATTGTTGTTGTTGTTGCTTTGTTGACCTCATACTTATTTCGCTGAGAAATGATGCCAGGTCAGCAAGACAAGAGTACATTCAGTAAATTGAGGCGAAGTTGTACCGCCATGTGTATTAGTAAAATCACTGCGTTCTTAAAGTTAGAAATATTGAACAAGGTTAGAAGTTGATATTTTATTTGTTGTTAACTTGTTCCGGTGCCTGGCTTAAGATTAGAAAATTTGCATATTTAGTGAACTCAGTCAAAGCAGGAAGGTGTTGCCTTACTTTATATTTAATTAACTCCGGTTAATTAAAGTGTTGTTCGTAAACTCTGTTAGTTAGGAATTTAAAAGCAGATCACAAGGGAGTTATTTTGTTGTTTGGAAATAAGAGTCATTATTCAGTAATATTTTGATTATTGAAAATTTATTTAAATTAGAATCAATGTAATTTAAATATCAAGACATGTGCGTGTGTACGGCTGAAATCCCATTGCATGACCCTATTTTTCTCAGTATGTATTTGTGTGTTTTGCGATGGCTAGCATCGATGAGATTAAAGCGTTGATGGAGCAGATGTCTGATCAATTGTCTGCAAAGACGGAGGAACAGTTAAAAAGCATGAAGGAGGAAATGAGTGAACACAGTGATAAACAATTACAGGATGTGAACAGTAACATTACGGTACAATTGCAAATTCAGAAATTGGATAATGATAAACAATTAAATGACATAACTACTCAATTACCTGAACAGAGTGAACAGAGCGATAAACAATTACACGAGTTGCGAGAGCATAATGATAAACAGTTAATCGAAATAAACCATAAATTATCAGAGCAGGCAACATTACAAACAGTTCAGTTAGAGAAGATCACCCTTGAAATAAACCAGAGTACTAAAGTAGAATTAGAGAAACTGGCAGGAGAGGTAGCAGAAAATAATTCGAGGCAATTAGGAGAAATTAAGAAGCTAGAATCTAAATTCGACGATAAACTAGTACAGTTAGATGAAATGGTAGCCGCCAAACTGAAACAAATTGAGACAGCATGCTTGAACAACACGGCAGGGATCAAAAGCACGCAGGATGAATTACAGGGGCAATTCAATAGAATAGAGGCGAAGAACGTAAACATACAGAAGCAGATTAATTCAGTCGACAATAATGTGTTAGAATTGATAAAGGAACTAGACAAGCTGGAGATAAAAACGGAGAAAGAACGGATGCACTTGCGCGAAAACCTGGGTGACTAGTTAACTAAGACCCAAGAGCAAATACAGGAAGAAGTAGGAGAACAATCAATTAAAACTCAGAAGCAGATACAAGAGATAGGAGAACAATTAATTAAAACTCAGCAGTTGATACAAGAACAAATAGGGGAACAGCTTGAGAAGAATCAGGAGAGCAATGAAGAAAAAAAAAATAATTTGAAGAATAGGATCCGGAAAGATTGGGAACAGCAGGTGAATGAGACTAAAGGAGATAGGCTGAATATATTAAAGCGGCTAGGCGAGAATAACTCTAGAATGCAGGCTCTGGAGGAAAGTATCAAGTCCAAGTTCCAGGAACACGCAGACCTCATCGTTAAGAACGAGATAAGATCTTTAGAGAATGCTACTTTATTCTCTTCAGAAAACGCAGTAGGGAAACAGGGAAGTATTGGAAGTCAGGAGGGCTCGAAGCTAGCTGAGGATACGAGCCGAGGTCAGAGTCCAAAGATAACGTGCGACACATTCCAAAATTACAGATGGGAGACATCAACTTCACAACCTCGTTTGGCACCTGCCCAAGTCATACAAGTAATTAGGGGAAACGACTTTAAACCCGACAAATTCAGGGAGAATTCAGGATCAACTCCAAATGCATTTTTGCGCCAGCTGGATGATAAATTTAATGACCAACAGGTCAGTCCCGCAAAACAGCTGCGACTGGTGGAAAAATTTTTAGAGGGCCCAAGTTTAATCTGGTTTCAATGCTTCAAGTATACGTTTAATGACATGGCCCAGTTTAAAGAGGCATTTCTGAGGAAGTTCTGGAGTCCTTCACTGCAGCAGGGGTTGAGGATGGATTAATATACCAGGAAATATCATAGCACACACCCTACAAGGTTTTCTGACTTCTTTAGCCAACAGCTGGTTAAATTCCGGGATTTTGACGAAGCCCCTTCAGAGGAAAACATGGTTTTAACTATCGGCAAGCAGCTTCCGATGAATATTCAGCAATTTTTAGTGGCTGGAAATATCAAAACCGCAGTTCAGGCCGAGGAGATACTCCGCCACTTGGATGAGACGAGTATGGTCAGTCCGCAGACAGGGTGACGTAATATGGATTGCGTGAACACTGCTGAAGTAGTTCAAGGGCATCAAAACGGCCACAATCAGAATAATCAGACGAAGACACAATCCACCAGCACACAATTTACGCCAAGACGGCAGGAGTTCGACGGCCGAAACCAATATAATAATAACAATAGGAACTTCCAGAATCGCCGTGATAATTATAATAATAATAATCAGAACAATAATCACAATCAGAGGACGTACCAGCGAGAAAATACTAACTGGAGAGGACACCAAAGGCAGGATAGACCATACCAAAGGAACGGGGGCGGCAGATGGAATAATCAGAGGAATTATCGGCAATATAACCAGGGAGATTATCGTGATGAATGGAACAAGCGTTACGCTGAGTCACAAAAATATTTAGACGAATTAAATGCAGAAGAAGAAGCAGAGAAAGAGAAGTGGGGACGAGCCATGAAAAACAGAAAAAGTCCAGATAATCACCAGGATGCAGAAAAGGTGACAAGACAAGAGGAGACACGGAAAAATAGCAGAGGAAATTCGCGGGACGAAGTTTCAGGCAAGGGCCTGGAAATATGGTAAAGAAGACGATAGCAGAAGAAGAAAGCGGTAGCAATCGAAGATGGGAGAAGAAGAAGAAGGGAACCATTTGATAAATAATCAGGACTATGAATGCAGAATCATATCGCAAAATTTAATTTGAGAACCCACACTCAAATGTACGTGGCTACGTAGTACCTGGGGAGAGCGAGCTTTGTTTGTAAACAAGACAGCCGGTCCGGCAGGAGTTGTACTTGTGTGAGTGAGAGGGGGAAGGTCTGGCGAGACGTGTGAATGACATTGCGGCGAGGAGCGCGCATACTAATTGGGACAGTGGAATGTACACTCAGGCAGACGAGTGAGGTACTTAAGAGATGTTATCTATGCTACTGTGGATATTGTTTTTAAAATCCAAATCAATCACTAGCTTCGAATTTCAAAACCTTGCTGAGGATAAATGAACCCTTATCGATTTGTCGATCAATAAGTCTTCATGTTTTTTATTATTATTATTACTGATGCCCAGGCAGTACATTTTGAAATTGACAAAGGGGAGTCAGGTAGTGTGTCGCAACGATTACAACAGAAGCAGCTTGGTAGTTATTCCTGAAGATGACCGGTTAAGCCGAGTTCAAGGACAAATTCTGGACGAACGCGCACCTCAATCGGCGCCATTATGGGAGTGTCAGAAGTGAAGTTTCAACCGATCCACGATTGAATCAGCAAATCAGGAGAGAGGAAGCCAAAGCCACGCGGTGGATCGCGTACCTTAGAAAAAGGCGCGAAAACGCGTATCTAAAGAACCGCCGATACGAATTAATTCCGCATAAGTCCATTGAGACGTTTGGATGAAAAGAAGAAGATTGATACTAGTCCCAAGTTTGTGAGGTGAAAACTACAGATTATTTTCACAAATTACCCCCACCCTACCCCATTCTCTCAGTTTCTAATAAATTGATCGGTGATGAGCTGTTTGGGACACAACTTTATTGAGCTCTGGTGAGCAACGTTCACGCTAGTTTGCGTCACGATTTATCGAGCTCTAGTGAGCATACTTCACGTCTGTTTGACAAACATTTCATTTGTGCTCAAGGGAGCAGAGTTCATGCTTAGCTGAGGGGAGATCTCTAGTCGAGATAAGCGCTACGTGGTAGACATATTTGAGACTTGTTAGAAGCCAGTTGCGTGGTGATTGATGAGTGTAATTTATGTAAATTTTTGTGTTATATTTTGAGAGATGTATATGTGCGTGTGATAAGCAAATGCTGAGATAGGGCCAGTTCTACGTTAAGTAATCGCCTAGGACATTTATTGTGAGTGAAAGTCAGTAGCTCATAGCGATTCTAGCTAGGCAAACTAATAACTTTGAACATTTATTTCCAAGAAGCTACGCCAAGATGTCTGCTGAAAGGTCGTGTGATGGAATGAAGTGCATTGCCTCTACCAATACGTCGACGATGGACGACTAGATTTCCCGCAGGGAAATGTACTGGGATGGAGGTTAAGTTCTACAAGCTGCAACGGTGATGTACAAACCATTGATTTACTCAATATGTAGTTAGATTAGACGCGGGAACGTTGTAAATATTTTATTCATTGTTTTTCTTGTATTTAGATTTTTTGTGTGCCGACACTATTATCTTTAAATGTACGTTGGCACGTGGCCAAAGTGGTTTGATTGTATATTTTTATGAGTCATATTTAGTATACACGGCGTGTGTATTTGATTTTATCCATGCGAATGCGAAACTCGTCACGGTCGACAAGTGGTGCTTTATTCAAGTTCTTTTTTTTTTTTTTTTTGTAGAAAAAGGGGGAAAATATTTTAAGATGTTTTACGAGCAGGTTTTTATTCATACTAGGATTGCCGAGCGCAACAAATTAAGATGTCACTGTAGAACACCTTAGTTCTATTTTTTTGAGTTTTTTTGAGTCCTTTTCAGGTTCTTTAGTCACGGACTAGATTGGGAGCGCAAGTTGGTGGAAAATATGTTATGTCTTTTATTTCAGGTTTCTGTCAAACCCATACGTGTGATTCTGTGTGTGTTCTTGTGTCAGGTGTGTGTATTGATTCTTCGTGATGAGGGGTAGAAGGTGCTACCGCCCTCAATTATTGTGGTTGTATTTAATGGAAAGGCAGAGCACTCTCAGAGGCTACTGTACCTTGCCCAGTGCTGATTCTTGGATTTCCGTGGGAAATGCTGAGATATTTTATTCTGACACACACACGTATATTATGTGCTTTTGGGAGCACGCTTCTTCGTGACTCGAACCAGTGCCACGGCAGGTCGAGGTTATTGACACGTGGGTTGACAGATGTGCAGATTCCACTAGGGCCCGTCTATGTCTGGTGATTCATCTTTTAGGCAGTCCAGCTGACCGACTGACCCTGTAAGCTATCAGTAGCAAACCTGTTCTTTTGTGATGGTCATTGGACCATAATTAATTGGGTGTTCGCCATGTCCGTTACGGATTACCGCATATCGTATGAATGAAATATTGTTTTTTGATGTAAATGTTGGCTTTGAGCCTAGTGATTTCTATGACTCATTTCATGTTAGTTTTGTCTGTTGTGACACCATTGGGTGTACTTGTGTATTTTCTTGTAAAAATGGCAAGCGGCCATATGTGTATTTTTTTGGATTGGTCACGTGTTAACTTACTTGTGTTGATTTGGAAAGTCCTAGTTTTTAGGCGTTATTGTTGTTTGCTTCGGCAGTTCCTTGATTCCAATTTCATGCGGAAATTATTTGTTGTTTTTTTTAGTGTAGGAAGTGTCGGATTAATTTATTTGTGTTTAGTTGGTTCCCCGTGTCTGTCTAGCTCTAGACAATGCAGATTCGTCCTCTGAAGGTTTACTGGATGGTGGCGATTCTCGCATTAATTTTTACACATCGTAACGCATGTAGATCAGCCGCACACGCACATGGTCATTGTAGTAATTTGGGACATTTGGTCCAGTTTACAATCTCTCCTGAGATTAGGCCTAAATTTGGCAGTTTATTAATTCAAGTGGGAGTCATTTTGGGAGACCTTGTTTGTTTTGTTTTGTGATAAATTGTGTATATAGTTGATCTGTTATTAAATTCATTTGTTTTAACCCTGGTATTCACTTTTTCCTGCATGTTATTTTGTTATATGTTATCCTGCATGTTATAAGAAGCGCTTAACAACAACTTAACGAAATGGACTGTTACACCCCCCGAAACTGAGTCTCATGTGCTTTTTGCAAGGGTTTAATATATAATTCGCTGGGGCCATCAAGGACCACGTTAAGTCTTGTTGCATTTGACACTGAACTTGGTCTTCTTCAGAGTCCAGAGTTCACTCATTCTTTTTGAGGGGGTCTGCCTACGCCCCTCTGTCCAAGGGGCACCGTGTCTTCTCTTCGGCTGCTCGTCTCGATTTAGCCCGTTCGCCAATACTGTCTTGCGGAAGATATCTCTGTTGAGGGCGTCTTCAGCTGAGATATGTAGCATTTGCAAGTCTTCTTTTGTATGTCTAAATCAGTGAATTGTGGTTTTGGGGTTTGAATCAAAAAAAGTGAAAGATCTCCTTAGTTAAGTTTCTTCCGTCCATTCTTTTCAAGCGACCGTAAAATCGTGCCCGTCTTTTTCGGATTGTGTCGGTAATTTTCTCTATTTCGCTGTAGACTTCCTCGCTGGATCTCTTTTGATGGATTCAATTTTTGAACTTTGATCCCAAGATTCCTCTCACAATTTTGCACTCCTTTTTCTCCAGTTCTTCAAGGAGTCCTTTGTTGGCATTTAGAGATAGGGTTTCGGCTGCTTATAGAACTACTGGCTTCAGAAGTGTTACATAGTGACGTATCTTGGTGTTTTGAGAGAGGCATTTTTTGTTGTAGATCGTGTGGGATGTTTGGTAGGCTATTTCCAGTTTGCATAGGCCACTGGTTTCCAAAGTGCTTCTTTTTCCCGTCCATTTTTCATGACGACCTCACCAAGGTATTTGAATTTGTCTACTCGGATGATGTTCCCGTATTTTGTATGGAATTTTGGCGGGGCCTCTTTGATGTAAGTCATAACTTCTATTATTATTATTATTATTATTATTATTATTATTATTATTATTATTTTAACCGTCGACTTGAGCCTCTATGGACTGCGTGTTAACAACCACTCTCATTTCAGTGTCTACATCTTGTTCGTTTGCCGGCTTTGACATCTTGCCAGTATCTCTTGAGCCCATCTATCAGCTTGTTCCTCCGCTCCCCTGTCAAAGGGCCTCTTCGTCTTCTGGGCTCCGCCTCCACCATAAAACCCTGATAGCTTTTCACCGTTTTTCTGAAACTATTCTTGTCTTTGATTTTATCCTCCGTAATCCCACCTGTCTCATATCTTTCTCACACTCTTGGAACCATTTCAACTTGGAGATCTTCGGTTTAAGAAAATTCCAGATTTTCTTTGTGAGCCGCTCATTATTCATACGGAAGGTGTGCCCATAAAACAGCGATCTTCGCTTTCTAATTGTTACTGCTGTCGGTTCAATTTTGCTGTATACTTCTTTATTTGATTTCAGTCGAACCTGTCCGTCAGCCCATCTGTTGCCCAAGATCTTCCGTAGTAGTCTGCATTCTCTCTTAAGTAGCTGATTGACTTGTCCTGTTCGATTCATACACAGGGTCTCCGAAGCACATAAACCTTCTAGTCTGACAACAGAGCTGTAATGAATTAAGTTGGCTCTTATAGTAAGCATCTTCCTATTGTAGATGTTTTAGTCAGTTGGAACGCACGCTCTAATTTCAGGATGCGAATATTATTATTGTTATTATTATTATTATTATTAATCTTGATTGGTCACATTGGACCACTTTTGTCGTTCCACAATCACTTCTTCTTTGAAGGTAGTTTTGCTTGGTTCTTTCGCTCTTTCCAGTACTTTAACATTCTTTCAGATCGGGATTTTCTCAACTCATCTGAAATCTCCATAGGCTTTCTATGTGTCATTTCTGCAGAAAATTTGTGAGTTTTAAGAATGGTGTTAATTTTATTTTTGTCCTCGGCATCTGTTATCTTGAGTCCAACTGCTTTGAGATCTTGTTGGATTTCTTGGATCCATTTTCCTCCTGTTTTCTTTCCTAGATTTCTCATCACCAGTTGGCGTACAATTTTGTTTTCTGAAAGCCGTAAGATGTGAAAAAATATGAAATTATTTTCTTCTTCATTGTGCTGGTGATTGGATCAATCTCACGATAGACAGTTTCATTTGGGAGAATCCTCCAGACTCCCACAACCTGATACTTTTTATTTATGAACGTTCTAATGGTTCTTCTTTCCGTTTTGAGGAGCTGATCAGTTCTTTGTTCATTTTTAATTTGGAACAGTGTTTCACAAGCATAAGTGGCTTCTGGGAGAGTTTTATAATGTTGGATCTTAGTAGCTATTCATAGGCATATTTAGCCTACTTTTCATATTTTGCAAAAATGAGGGAAAAGTAGACTCATGAGATCGGGTAAATGTGTGTCTGTCTGTCTGTCTGTCCTTCTGTCTGTCTGGCTGGCTGTGTGTGTGTGTCCCCCTATCAACTCCTAAACGGCTGCAGCAATGGAAACAAAATTTGGTGGGAGAAAATATCTATACCTGAATATCTCACGGCCATATTTGAAAATGATGTCAGTGCTACCAACTGCTGAAAAATCGCAATTGAAATTTGAGCTCCATGTTCGATATCTTGGAAGGTATAAATGGGAGCTATTTCAAAATTGGCACACGTATAGATGATAATATTGCAGTTTAATTTCCAGGAGGCCATACATGGCAGTGTTGCCAAAATTATTATAAGCCTGCTGATAGGTCCAAAATTTTATGCATATAACTTCTACACTATCAATTGGATTTCAACCAAATTTCGTATGTGCTATGTGTACATAAACAGATATGACTGAGCGTACTCTTAAGAGCCACCAAGGCTGCCAACGGTTAAAAAATGCTCTCAATTTTTTTTATCCAAATACCCATATATCAGAAAGTACGCAAGCCTGTGACATTTTTATCATAGTAGCGCTTCGGTGGTGAGATCATGAACTATGCATATTTGAGTGCTAATCTGTGGAATCCATGGAGGAGGATCTAGCGGTAGAGGAAGTGGCTTATCTTAGAAAAGGCAAGAGGATGAGATATATGAACACTGGATGTGAGAGGATATTTAAAATCATTATTGTAGGTTTGGAGATTACAATATGTGTATGTGCTTGTATAAGTGAACTGGAAGATTTTGTTACACTGAATGAATGTGTCTGGATTGTTTATCATTGCTGGCCCCGTAATGCTTCTAGTAGAGAAGATTGCTTTTAATAAAGAAAAATCTTGGAAATCATATCCTTTTACTGGAGCAAAACAAATATATTATATATGATATTCATATTTCTCCTCAAACCGTAACATTCCCTGTAATTGATTGTATATTGCAGTAGATATCTAAACTTGCTTTCCTCACTGATGGTATCTTGGTTGGTATTCAGAAATACCCTACCCCTTGAGATTGTAGAGGACTTGTGTTTCTATTTCATTGAACAAGAGATTGATTACTCATAGATTTAATTTGTATATGAGTTGGCACCCACCCGGATTTTTCTTCTTATCCATAAAACATTTTCAGGTGTTACTTTAATGGTGGGATTGGTTGTTGGTTCTTATATTTACCCTTTCAGTAATAATTTTAATATTCCTTATAATAACAACGACTTAGGGGAACCATTAGTAAAAAAACATTACAAGCCGACAGCTTTAAACAATGCACACGTATAGGACCTGACATTCTATATCAATTTGGAGTAACTTATATACGTCAGTGCTACCAACATGATTCTAAGCCTGCTGAGAGGTCCAACTTTAAATACATGTAAATTCTATACTATCATTTGGATTTCAACCAAATTTCGTGTGTGCTATGTGTACCATAACAGATATGACTATGCCGATTCTTAATAGTAACCAGGGCTGCCAACTGTTAATAAATACTGTTTCTATTTTTGTTACCCTAATATCAATATATCAGAAAGTATGCAAGCCAATAGCTCTAAACTTTGCACGCGTATAGTACCTGGCATTCTATATTAATTAGGAGTAACTAATATACGTCAGTAACTTCTATACTAACTAATGGACTTCATTCAAAATTGGCACAACAATAGATCATATTATTTCAGATTATTTCTGACCAATACATGTATGCCATTGTTGCCAACATGATTTTACGTGCGATGTTAGATCCAATGTTTAACTGCATGTAACGTCCATGCTATCCATTGGACTTCAACCAAATTTTGTATTCTGTACCTTAAGAGATGGAACTAAGAATATATTCAGTCACCAGGGCGGCCAACTGTAGTTCTCTATTGGGCTAAATTATGCCACGTATACAGTATTTCTAACTAATTAGAAATTTCGATATTACCAACTTAATTTCGTCATTTTTCTAAATAGATCCATATAGATTAATTATTGGCAAGAATCTTAATTTTTAAGAAAAGTAGGCTCTTTAGTTCGTCACGGAACTTCTTGTTTATTATATGTTGACTAGGTTAGAGATTGTGCCTTTTTCATTTTATTTGTTCTATTTATCCAAGTTACTTTTTCGTTTAAGTTATGTGTTATAATTTCTCCAGGATACTTTAATTGAGGAACTAGGTTAATTTTATGATCATTTATATAGACCATTTATATCTAAGGGTTTCATAGGCATGATCTCAGTTTTTTCAAAGGATATCTGTAAGCCTATCCCTTGAGCGATTTCTTGGAGACTAGTGATCTGAGTACAAACCTCTTCCTTGTCTAGTGCTAAAAGAGCCAAGTCATCTGCAAATCCTAAGCAGTTTATTTTTATTCATGGTTTTGTTCCAATTTTGATCTTAGGTGGGTTTTCCTTTTGCAAAACCTTCATGATATAATCAAGAGCCACATTGAAAAGCAGAGGGGATAATCCATCACCTTCCAATGAGGTGTATGTGAAGCTGTTTGAGAGTTTATATGTTATTTGATTGCATTGTTCATATTAAAACAGAATGTTATTCTGATGAATGCAATCAACATCCTATATGTCCATGTTATGGATAAAATTGATGCTTAGATTACCTCTCCGCGGTTCATTGCACCTCAGAGAGCAATTTAACTGTCTTGTAATATGATATAAAAACAATAAACAATGGTTGGTGGGAGAGGGATGTGAAATTTGGTGGTTAAGGTAACATGATGTTACGAATAGTCGCCTCCGTTGCGTAGCAGTCAGCGTGGTTAGCTGCCGCCCCAGAGGTCCAGGGTTCGATTCCCGGCTCTGCCACAAAATTTTCAAAGTGGTATGAGGACTGGAACGGGAGTAGTGGTTTTGTACGGGTTCAGATACCACCTCCACCTCCCCACCTCACAAGTTGGCGGCAGCCCGATAACTCTCGAACCCATGGTCGGATTTTGACAAATGAGGTGTCATTGAACTCGGGCTAACACCCCCTTTCCAATGGACAACATATTTCAACCCCAAAAGTAATACCTACCCCTACTAGGGGGTGAAATTGTAATTTTTTAGAGAATCTCTGTTACCAATTGCAACATGTGAGAGTTTGAATGCCGATATGGATTTAAACGTTGTTCCACATAAAGTGCATATGTTTGGTGGAAAGCCACTATGAATTAGCATGCCCACTCATGGCTTTTGAAGAGGGTGGGGGGAGCGGATCTCTGTGGACGGGTCCTTGTTGACAGGTCCCTGTGGACGGGTCATTGTTGCCGGGTCCTTGTGGGCAAGTCCTTGTGGACGAGTCCTTGCGGACAAGTCTGTGTGGACAGGTCCTTGTGGACAAGTCCTTGTGGACGAGTCCTTGTCCCTTTGGACTGATCCCTTTGGACGGGTCCCTTTGGCCTGGTTCCTACGGACTAGCCCATGAATTTATTTAAATTATGTCAAAGGGCCTAACTACATTTGTGTGTATTGAATTGATGTTGTTCACTACTACTAAAATGTAATAACGATATGAAAGGAAAGTGATGAAATACATGTGAACACGTATGAGATGTCATTATTAGCATTCTCCTTGTGAAACAAGTCACATCCTGTTTTGATTCATACGTGAGAAAATGCGAGTTCATGTGTAATATGATCTAAAACACAGGTGTTCACATGTGCACGTGCACTATAAGAGCTAACAAGTCACAACCTGTTTTGGCAGTGGTGGGAATAAGGCTAGAGACATGTACGAGTAGTCAAATTACTCCGGCAGACAACCCCTTTCCTATGGATAACTTATTTCCACTCAAAAATAAAATCTACCCCTACTAGGGGGTGAAATAATAATTTTTAGGTAAAAGTCGCTTTCCATGTGCAACATGTGGGAGTTTATATGCCAATATGAAATTAAACTCGTTCCACATAAAGTGCATGCATACAACTGAATGCCGCTATGATTTATCATTTTTGTTTTTTGTTTTACGAATGCGCAATTGAGGTTTTTGTAAAAGGGCGGGCTTTTTGAATAATGATTTATAGATACGTTTTTTTTTACAAATTAACCAAAGATCCAAAAACTAATAGGTCATCGGCTTTTTAATATCTTATGAACTAAGAAAGCTAGGAACTTGTATGAGGGGTCGTTGGACTTGTGGTGACGCCCTGTTTTTGAATGTATTATTCATTTTTTGTCAAAAGGGCCTAACTGCACTTTCGTTAATATCTCGCTAACTAATAATCACAGAGGGTCGAGTGAGGTGTCATAGGACTTAAAATGGCCAACCCCTCCCCATGACCAATGAATTTACAAAAAAAAAACAGCAAGGTCATTAACCTAAGATTGTATCAACTAATAATCAGAGAGAGACAAGTGAGGTGTCACAAGACTCAGGATGGCCAACCCTTTTCCATGACCAACGAATTTACCCAAAATACCCAAAACAGCAAGGTCATTACCTAAGATTTTATAAACTTATCAGTAGAGAGGGTCAAGTGAGGTGTCATAGGACTACGAATGGTTAACCCTTTCCCATGACCAATGAATTTACCTCAAAAATTCAAAACAGCAAGGTCATTGACCTGAGATTTTATAAACTAATAATTGGATATCAACATGTGAGGTGTCATAGGACTTAGAATGGTCAACCCTTTCCCATGGCTAATGAATTTACCCAAAAATACCCAATACATCAAGGTCATCGACCTGAGATTTTATAAACTTATAATCGGATATGGACATGTGAAATGTTTACAGTGAGTGATGAAACATAGCTAGGTAGTGAAAGAATTATTGTAGGCTACATGTATGGTGACTGACAAATCTTTCACCATTGGAACTTGTTTTCAGATCAAACTGCAGTACAGAGAGAGTATAGGTTGTAGGTATGGGATAATAAATGACAAATGGTGTATACAAAATCTGATTAATCGATTCAAGAAATAAGAGTAGTCAATCTTTAATTGATTGGTTAAATAGGATAGCTAAAATCCAAAATGGTGACTACATTGAACTAAACTGAACCAAGCTGAATCAAATCCAACCAAACCGAACCAAACTTAATCAAGAACAAGCCAATGGTTTAAGTGTAAAACTTGTGGTTGAATGTGGGCATTGGTAATGTCAGAAAGGAAAGGGATAACGCTCTACCTATACAGGGTAAGGTAAAGCTAGTGCATGATGCTAATGCACACACACACAAGTACATGAACCACACACAACCATCCTATGCAGTTATTATGGGTTGACTGCTAAAACTTGCTCAGTGGTTACTGGGACAAGATGGTCGCTACACACAACAAGCTTTAAATACCTGAGGCTAATAATCTATACACACACTCACACACACTTGTTCTAAACTAAACTGTCTTGCTGGCAGAGCTCACACAGTAGGTAAATGACAGAAATGCTGGCTAACAGAAATACAATCATTTTCGGTTGTCTAATGTTACCAGCTAAACATTACGTGCTATAGTGGTGAGCACATGTGCCTCTTTCACTGGAGATCTTAACTCGATTTCTAGCTCTAAGGCCTAGAACGAATCAAACTAAGAAAAAAAGGGTATGGTGACGCAGTGGTTAAACTGTTAGCCTTTCACTAAGGTAGACTAGGGTTTGATTTTTGGTTAATATGCATGTCATAAACAATCAAATAAAAGCAGAGATAATGTTTAAAACTGATTACACTTGTCTCTTTTCAAATTATTACTTAGATTACAAATACAAACGTGGACTGGGTTTGACATACAGTTAATGCTTCCTATCACATACCAGACTGCAAGAAAGCCAAACAAGCAAAAGCAGTGGTAAAATCGCTATGTGTAGAGAAATACCTAACGGTTTTTATGAACTGGCAAATGTATGTCGCATAAACAGTGCAGGATACAATCCAGCAACCATAATTTTTATCTCGTGGACAAGAGAAAACATATATAGAGAGAGAGATATATAGAAAGCTTGTGTGTGTGTGTGTGTGTGTGTGTGGGTAGCATTGGTTGTTTGACCAGAGAAAATACGGTGAGGTAGGGTGGGGAGAGGGAGTATTAGCACTTATATATGAATGGAAAATAGATTTTTTTCAATCGTTTTGTTTTTCAAATGTAGTGGTAGATAGTCGTTTTTTGTAAAACATTCTTACTTGCAGTAGTAATAAGCCTCTATGGTTCCGCTAACACATAGATAGACTGTATTATTGCCATGGTCAAGCACTCACATTAAGATCATTTACAAAATCATAAAATGAAAAATAAAAATCTTGTTTTGGAAATATCGTTTTTCAACATACACACAAAATAAATATATAAAAAAATTGTAAACAGCAAATTGGAAAATCCATGTTTCCATATAGACAAAATTTAAAAACCTTAAACGGACATTTAAGAAAATATATTCAAATGGGAAATTGACAAATGTGTAAATATGAAAATGGAAAATTCCATGTTTCCATATCATGAAATTGAAAAACATCAAACTGTCATTTTAAAAAATGCAAATGGAAAATTGACAAATTGCAATGTGTGAAATGTGAAATTGAACAAATGGCTATCATTATAAAAAAAAAAGAACATGGTGTTCTATGGTTGAGGTGTGAATCAAACCCTCTCTACTTATTTGGACCACTCGAGACTGAGTAGACTAGTTTTAGTTGTCATACCACTTTTAAAAGTTTTTGTTAAAATGTAGGAATTGAACCCAAGAGCTTGTAGGGGGGATCCAAGGTTATAATATGTTAAACAGATAGCCTTGAATGTAGGGTGTGGTAGTTATATAGAGATGAGACGTTTCGCTCGGGGCAGGGAGGCATGGAGATCTGCATCAAACCAGTCAAAAGACTGACGACTCAAACAACAACATGTAGAGCTCACCAAAATAATGTTGTGTAACGGTAAATGTTAGTCAACGAACAGTAATGCATTACTAAAACCCATGACACGATACCTAAGAGCTTTTCTAAAATTATTTTAAAATGCCTTTAACCCTATATTAAACACCCAGTTCACAAGACTCATAACTGCAATGTTATGGTCAAACAAAACAAAATCTATATTTCAAAACAAACAAGTGGTTTAGTCAATGTATACTGGAAAAAGTTTTATAAACACTCAAGTCCACAAAAATAATTAAATTAGTAACTGTCAGGTTGACCGAGTGGTTATGGTGTTTGACTTAAGTTCAAATTTTCTGTACAAGAAAGCAAGGGTTCGAATACCTTACCTGATATAACTATTGCCTCAACATGACTTGACCACACTGTATTATTGTGTACTCGGTACACAAACCATAGATAGAGTGTATTGTTTAAGGTCACTCTCTTTGCGAACATAGTCAGAGACTGTTGATGGTTAACAATTGCATTAATAGTGGGACATAGGGATAGCAATTAAGAAAAACAGACAATACCCATACACTTTTTTTTTATTTATTTAATGTAAGTACTTGTACAATAGTTATATACAAACTACAACTCTCTTTTGTCTATTACTATCTAGTCCTTTTCGATCCACTTGCATAACAAGGCAGATGACTTTGTAGTTCAGCCCCTTAAAACAACAACAACACTACCTCTTGCATAGTCTGTGATGTTGATGACTCTTGAGGCGTGGAAGATGGATACAACATAACTTTTACAACAGGGGTTAAACGTTGCTCAACAATCAATGCACTATTTTGAGTAGCAACATCTTTTTCTCTTGGGGCAGATGACCTCGTAGTTCCGCCCCTTAAAACAACAATAACATCTTTCTCTTGTACTAACTTATTAGCATTCTGATAATTTTTTGCCAACACCATCAGTGTTTTGTCTGGAGCACTACATTGATGATCACTCACACTTAAAACCACACCATTTCTACTTTTCATATTGCCTCGACATCTTGTTGACCTCTGTTTTGAGCATCGCCAGAATATTATTCCTTTTACATTTTGTCGTCTATAGTTATAAGAGTAGTCTTTATAGAGTACACGTTGTTTACCTCGGTTAGTTGTAGTAAGTTCCATAGTAGTAACTAACCTGTTAGTATGATTTGCACACTACAAAGGTTATCTCTGTTCTGGTAATAGAATTATTTAGCGTTGGCTTTTATATTTAATATGTACAGTTAAAAGTGATAGAAAAGTGGTAGAAACGTGGTAGCAAAGTGGTAGACAAGTGGTAGACAATTGGTAACATAGTGGTAGAAAAGTGGTAGAAAAGTTGTAGCAAAGTGGTAGAAAAGTGGTAGAAAAGTGGTAGAAAAGTAGTAGAAAAGTGGTAGCAAAGTGGTAGCAAAGTAGTAGAAAAGTGGTAGCAAACTAGAAAAGTGGTAGAAAAGTGGTAGAAAAGTAGTAGAAAAGTGGTAGCAAACTTAAAAAGTGGTAGCAAAGTGGTAGAAAATATTACATGTATTGTTAAGAAATAGTTTAAGCGGTTACATGGATTCATTACACTATAATTTTAGCATTACGAAGCTCATTTTCTATATCCAAAAGTTCTTCCTCATATTTAGTATGACCAGCCTGTTTACAGGTATGCAAGTACTGAAGCCGCTGGATTAGCTTATTGGGATTGTTCCAGTAAACAAATTTAACAAATGATTTTTTTGGGTGTAAACCATTATCATCCTCCTCATCATCATCATCATCATAATCATCATCATCATCATGGTTATCATCATCAATATAATTATCATCAATATAATCATCATCACTATTACTATCTAATCCTTTTTGTTCATCTTGCAATGCAACAACCTTTGGCATAGTTTGTGTTGTCTTTGATAGTGTTAGAGGTTTCTTAGACGTTAACGACTGTCCTAACATGTCTTTTTCAGGAGATAATAAATGCTCTTTAACAAACAAAGCACTATCTTGAGCCACACTATTTTTTTCTTGGTCTTGCTTTTTTACCTTGGTTAGAGTATTTTGTCCATTTAAATGAGTATTATTTTGAGATTTACAATGATGATCGATTGAAATAAGTATGTTGGAGCCTTTTGTTTTAATCATTCCTCGACACTTTTTAGATCGTTGTTTCGAACAGCACCAAATAACAGTTCCATTTTTATTAGTTCGTTTTACAATATATGCATATCCTTTATAGTAAGCACATGGCTTACCATAGCTAGTCGTTGATACTTCCATGTCGACTGTTGAGCATAAACTAACCTCTAGTAAAGTTAACTCGATAATAAAAATGATAGTTTGTAGTAAGTGCAGTTTAAAGTAAGAGCAAAAGTGAGAGTCAAATGGTAGAAAAGTGTTAACAAAGTGGTGGAAGAGTGGTAGCAGTTTATAGTAGTCATGATCTTTTTTTACCAGAATGTGATTTGAGTAAATGTAATTTCTAAACCTTAGCAGTGAGTAGTCAGTTAGTCTTGGTTCAGACAAGCGTAAACAGTTCTCCAATGAATCAGAGATCAAGATTTTCATTATGAAACAGTTGTGTGTAACCAATTAGGTATCGGTACTTGATAGCTTCACACATGAACAAAAATTCCAACATATCTGACATCAGATTTTCATTATGAAACAGTTGTGTGTAACCAATTAGGTATCGGTACTTGATAGCTTCACACATGAACACAAATTCCAACATATCTGACATGAAATACATGATTTGAAAGTTGACAAAGAATATCCAATCAACCATTGTAGTTGCAATGTCAAACACAAAGACGAAATCAGCATGAACTTTTAAGTTACAGGAAAATTCTATGAAATAGACTATGCATGAAATTTGGAAATACACATTAGAAGTTTGCAACACCATCCTTCTAGTCTATATAAATTATCGACATGGAAAGTGTGCACTGCCCCTAACATTAAACCAATTTATCAATAACGCAAGTCAACAATCAAAACATTTTGTCTTGAGTCTATCATTTAATGCATATATTCTGTCTACATTGAACAGTAACAAAAAACGCCATTCATAATTAATTAAGTTTGCTTTAATTCGTTATGTAATGATAAATACATATTTAAAGTTTTGGCTGACTGTTCAGAGTGAAACGGCTTTGAACACATAAGAGAGGGAATATTTTAAGACTTAACCTCTGCTCACCTAACATAACCTAAATTTACCTAACCTAACCTAACCTTGTCATATAGGTAAGAAACGGGTCAAGCTATGCTTTCGACTACCGAGTTTCAGCTACTTTTCAAGGTTACTCTCCCGAACATTGCCGTAGACTGCTGATAAACACTTATGTTCCCACGGCGGCGGTGCGCAACGACTTACATGATGCGCTTCCCCCTTTTCATTGATCCCTGTTGATTTGTCCCTTTGGACTGGTCCCTGTTGACTAGCCACTTGGAAGGGCCCTTTTTGAATGGAGTCATTCTTGACGGGTCCCTGTGGACAGGTCCTTTTGGCTGATCCCTTTTGGACCGGTCCCTTTGGACTGGTACCTATGGACTGGCCCATGCAATTATCCAAATTATGTCAAAGGGTCCGGTCCAAAGGGATCAGCCAAAAGGACCTGTCCACAGGGACCCGTCAAGAATGACTCCATTCAAAAAGGGCCCTTCCAAAGGGGCTAGTCAACAGGGACCAGTCCAAAGGGACAAATCAACAGGGATCAATGAAAAGGGGGAAGCGCATCATGTAAGTCGTTGCGCACCGCCGCCGTGGGAACATAAGTGTTTATCAGCAGTCTCCGGCAATGTTCGGGAGAGTAACCTTGAAAAGTAGCTGAAACTCGGTAGTCGAAAGCATAGCTTGACCCGTTTCTTACCTATATGACAAGGTTAGGTTAGGTTAGGTAAATTTAGGTTATGTTAGGTGAGCAGAGGTTAAGTCTTAAAATATTCCCTCTCTTATGTGTTCAAAGCCGATTCACTCTGAACAGTCAGCCAAAACTTTAAATATGTATTTATCATTACATAACGAATTAAAGCAAACTTAATTAATTATGAATGGCGTTTTTTGTTACTGTTCAATGTAGACAGAATATATGCATTAAATGATAGACTCAAGACAAAATGTTTTGATTGTTGACTTGCGTTATTGATAAATTGGTTTAATGTTAGGGGCAGTGCACACTTTCCATGTCGATAATTTATATAGACTAGAAGGATGGTGTTGCAAACTTCTAATGTGTATTTCCAAATTTCATGCATAGTCTATTTCATAGAATTTTCCTGTAACTTAAAAGTTCATGCTGATTTCGTCTTTGTGTTTGACATTGCAACTACAATGGTTGATTGGATATTCTTTGTCAACTTTCAAATCATGTATTTCATGTCAGATATGTTGGAATTTGTGTTCATGTGTGAAGCTATCAAGTACCGATACCTAATTGGTTACACACAACTGTTTCATAATGAAAATCTGATGTCAGATATGTTGGAATTTTTGTTCATGTGTGAAGCTATCAAGTACCGATACCTAATTGGTTACACACAACTGTTTCATAATGAAAATCTTGATCTCTGATTCATTGGAGAACTGTTTACGCTTGTCTGAACCAAGACTAACTGACTACTCACTGCTAAGGTTTAGAAATTACATTTACTCAAATCACATTCTGGTAAAAAAAGATCATGACTACTATAAACTGCTACCACTCTTCCACCACTTTGTTAACACTTTTCTACCATTTGACTCTCACTTTTGCTCTTACTTTAAACTGCACATACTACAAACTATCATTTTTATTATCGAGTTAACTTTACTAGAGGTTAGTTTATGCTCAACAGTCGACATGGAAGTATCAACGACTAGCTATGGTAAGCCATGTGCTTACTATAAAGGATATGCATATATTGTAAAACGAACTAATAAAAATGGAACTGTTATTTGGTGCTGTTCGAAACAAGGATCTAAAAAGTGTCGAGGAATGATTAAAACAAAAGGCTCCAACATACTTATTTCAATCGATCATCATTGTAAATCTCAAAATAATACTCATTTAAATGGACAAAATACTCTAACCAAGGTAAAAAAAGCAAGACCAAGAAAAAAATAGTGTGGCTCAAGATAGTGCTTTGTTTGTTAAAGAGCATTTATTATCTCCTGAAAAAGACATGTTAGGACAGTGGTTAACGTCTAAGAAACCTCTAACACTATCAAAGACAACACAAACTATGCCAAAGGTTGTTGAATTGCAAGATGAACAAAAAGGATTAGATAGTAATAGTGATGATGATTATATTGATGATAATTATATTGATGATGATAACCATGATGATGATGATGATTATGATGATGATGATGAGGAGGAGGATGATAATGGTTTACACCCAAAAAAATCATTTGTTAAATTTGTTTACTGGAACAATCCCAATAAGCTAATCCAGCGGCTTCAGTACTTGCATACCTGTAAACAGGCTGGTCATACTAAATATGAGGAAGAACTTTTGGATATAGAAAATGAGCTTCGTAATGCTAAAATTATAGTGTAATGAATCCATGTAACCGCTTAAACTATTTCTTAACAATACATGTAATATTTTCTACCACTTTGCTACCACTTTTCTAGTTTGCTACCACTTTTCTACCACTTTGCTACCACTTTTCTACTACTTTTCTACCACTTTTCTACCACTTTTCTAGTTTGCTACCACTTTTCTACTACTTTGCTACCACTTTGCTACCACTTTTCTACCACTTTGCTACCACTTTTCTACTACTTTTCTACCACTTTTCTACCACTTTTCTACCACTTTGCTACAACTTTGCTACCACTTTTCTACCACTATGTTACCAATTGTCTACCACTTGTCTACCACTTTGCTACCACGTTTCTACCACTTTTCTATCACTTTTAACTGTACATATTAAATATAAAAGCCAACGCTAAATAATTCTATTACCAGAACAGAGATAACCTTTGTAGTGTGCAAATCATACTAACAGGTTAGTTACTACTATGGAACTTACTACAACTAACCGAGGTAAACAACGTGTACTCTATAAAGGCTACTCTTATAACTATAGACGACAAAATGTAAAAGGAATAATATTCTGGCGATGCTCAAAACAGAGGTCAACAAGATGTCGAGGCAATATGAAAAGTAGAAATGGTGTTGTTTTTAAGTGTGAGTGATCATCAATGTAGTACTCCAGACAAAACACTGACGGTGTTGGCAAAAAAATTATCAGAATGCTAATAAGTTAGTACAAGAGAAAGATGTTGCTACTCAAAATAGTGCATTGATTGTTGAGCAACGTTTAACCCCTGTTGTAAAAGTTATGTTGTATCCATCTTCCACGTCTCAAGAGTCATCAACATCACAGACTATGCAAGAGGTAGTGTTGTTGTTGTTTTAAGGGGCTGAACTACAAAGTCATCTGCCTTGTTATGCAAGTGGATCGAAAAGGACTAGATAGTAATAGACAAAAGAGAGTTGTAGTTTGTATATAACTATTGTACAAGTACTTACATTAAATAAATAAAAAAAAGTGTATGGGTATTGTCTTTTTTTCTTAATTGCTATCCCTATGTCCCACTATTAATGCAATTGTTAACCATCAACAGTCTCTGACTATGTTCGCAAAGAGAGTGACCTTAAACAATACACTCTATCTATGGTTTGTGTACCGAGTACACAATAATACAGTGTGGTCAAGTCATGTTGAGGCAATAGTTATATCAGGTAAGGTATTCGAACCCTTGCTTTCTTGTACAGAAAATTTGAACTTAAGTCAAACACCATAACCACTCGGTCAACCTGACAGTTACTAATTTAATTATTTTTGTGGACTTGAGTGTTTATAAAACTTTTTCCAGTATACATTGACTAAACCACTTGTTTGTTTTGAAATATAGATTTTGTTTTGTTTGACCATAACATTGCAGTTATGAGTCTTGTGAACTGGGTGTTTAATATAGGGTTAAAGGCATTTTAAAATAATTTTAGAAAAGCTCTTAGGTATCGTGTCATGGGTTTTAGTAATGCATTACTGTTCGTTGACTAACATTTACCGTTACACAACATTATTTTGGTGAGCTCTACATGTTGTTGTTTGAGTCGTCAGTCTTTTGACTGGTTTTATGCAGAACTCCATGCCTCCCTGCCCCGAGCGAAACGTCTCATCTCTATATAACTACCACACCCTACATTCAAGGCTATCTGTTTAACATATTATAACCTTGGATCCCCCCTACAAGCTCTTGGGTTCAATTCCTAGATTTTAACAAAAACTTTTAAAAGTGGTAAGACAACTAAAACTAGTCTACTCAGTCTCGAGTGGTCCAAATAAGTAGAGAGGGTTTGATTCACACCTCAACCATAGAGCACCATGTTCTTTTTTTTTTTATAATGATAGCCATTTGTTCAATTTCACATTTCACACATTGCAATTTGTCAATTTTCCATTTGCATTTTTTAAAAAGACAGTTTGATGTTTTTCAATTTCATGATATGGAAACATAGAATTTTCCATTTTCATATTTACATATTTGTCAATTTCCCATTTGCATATATTTTCTTAAATGTCCGTTTAAGGTTTTTAAATTTTGTCTATATGGAAACATGGATTTTCCAATTTGCTGTTTACAATTTTTTTATATATTTATTTTGTGTGTATGTTGAAAAACGATATTTCCAAAACAAGATTTTTATTTTTCATTTTATGATTTTGTAAATGATCTTAATGTGAGTGCTTGACCATGGCAATAATACAGTCTATCTATGTGTTAGCGGAACCATAGAGGCTTATTACTACTGCAAGTAAGAATGTTTTACAAAAAACGACTATCTACCACTACATTTGAAAAACAAAACGATTGAAAAAAATCTATTTTCCATTCATATATAAGTGCTAATACTCCCTCTCCCCACCCTACCTCACCGTATTTTCTCTGGTCAAACAACCAATGCTACCCACACACACACACACACACACACACAAGCTTTCTATATATCTCTGTATATATATATATGTTTTCTCTTGTCCACGAGATAAAAATTATGGTTGCTGGATTGTATCCTGCACCGTTTATGCGACATACCTTTGCCAGTTCATAAAAACCGTTAGGTATTTCTCTACACATAGCGATTTTACCACTGCTTTTGCTTGTTTGGCTTTCTTGCAGTCTGGTATGTGATAGGAAACATTAACTGTATGTCAAACCCAGTCCACGTTTGTATTTGTAATCTAAGTAATAATTTGAAAAGAGACAAGTGTAATCAGTTTTAAACATTATCTCTGCTTTTATTTGATTGTTTATGACATGCATATTAACCAAAAATCAAACCCTAGTCTACCTTAGTGAAAGGCTAACAGTTTAACCACTGCGTCACCATACCCTTTTTTCTTAGTTTGATTCGTTCTAGGCCTTAGAGCTAGAAATCGAGTTAAGATCTCCAGTGAAAGAGGCACATGTGCTCACCACTATAGCACGTAATGTTTAGCTGGTAACATTAGACAACCGAAAATGATTGTATTTCTGTTAGCCAAGCATTTCTGTCATTTACCTACTGTGTGAGCTCTGCCAGCAAGACAGTTTAGTTTAGAACAAGTGTGTGTGAGTGTGTGTATAGATTATTAGCCTCAGGTATTTAAAGCTTGTTGTGTGTAGCGACCATCTTGTCCCAGTAACCACTGAGCAAGTTTTAGCAGTCAACCCATAATAACTGCATAGGATGGTTGTGTGTGGTTCATGTACTTGTGTGTGTGTGCATTAGCATCATGCACTAGCTTTACCTTACCCTGTATAGGTAGAGCGTTATCCCTTTCCTTTCTGACATTACCAATGCCCACATTCAACCACAAGTTTTACACTTAAACCATTGGCTTGTTCTTGATTAAGTTTGGTTCGGTTTGGTTGGATTTGATTCAGCTTGGTTCAGTTTAGTTCAATGTAGTCACCATTTTGGATTTTAGCTATCCTATTTAACCAATCAATTAAAGATTGACTACTCTTATTTCTTGAATCGATTAATCAGATTTTGTATACACCATTTGTCATTTATTATCCCATACCTACAACCTATACTCTCTCTGTACTGCAGTTTGATCTGAAAACAAGTTCCAATGGTGAAAGATTTGTCAGTCACCATACATGTAGCCTACAATAATTCTTTCACTACCTAGCTATGTTTCATCACTCACTGTAAACATTTCACATGTCCATATCCGATTATAAGTTTATAAAATCTCAGGTCGATGACCTTGATGTATTGGGTATTTTTGGGTAAATTCATTAGCCATGGGAAAGGGTTGACCATTCTAAGTCCTATGACACCTCACATGTTGATATCCAATTATTAGTTTATAAAATCTCAGGTCAATGACCTTGCTGTTTTGAATTTTTGAGGTAAATTCATTGGTCATGGGAAAGGGTTAACCATTCGTAGTCCTATGACACCTCACTTGACCCTCTCTACTGATAAGTTTATAAAATCTTAGGTCAATGACCTTGCTGTTTTGGGTATTTTGGGTAAATTCGTTGGTCATGGAAAAGGGTTGGCCATCCTGAGTCTTGTGACACCTCACTTGTCCCTCTCTGATTATTAGTTGATACAATCTTAGGTTAATGACCTTGCTGTTTTTTTTTTTTGTAAATTCATTGGTCATGGGGAGGGGTTAGCCATTTTAAGTCCTATGACACCTCACTCGACCCTCTGTGATTATTAGTTAGCGAGATATTAACGAAAGTGCAGTTAGGCCCTTTTGACAAAAAATTAATAATACATTCAAAAACAGGGCGTCACCACAAGTCCAACGACCCCTCATACAAGTTCCTAGCTTTCTTAGTTCATAAGATATTAAAAAGCCGATGACCTATTAGTTTTTGGATCTTTGGTTAATTTGTAAAAAAAACGTATCTATAAATCATTATTCAAAAAGCCCGCCCTCTTACAAAAACCTCAATTGCGCATTCGTAAAACAAAAAACAAAAATGATAAATCATAGCGGCATTCAGTTGTATGCATGCACTTATGTGGAACGAGTTTAATTTCATATTGGCATATAAACTCCCACATGTTGCACATGGAAAGCGACTTTTACCTAAAAATTATTATTTCACCCCCTAGTAGGGGTAGATTTTATTTTTGAGTGGAAATAAGTTATCCATAGGAAAGGGGTTGTCTGCCGGAGTAATTTGACTACTCGTACATGTCTCTAGCCTTATTCCCACCACTGCCAAAACAGGTTGTGACTTGTTAGCTCTTATAGTGCACGTGCACATGTGAACACCTGTGTGTTAGATCATATTACACATGAACTCGCATTTTCTCACATATGAATCAAAACAGGATGTGACTTGTTTCTCAAGGAGAATGCTAATAATGACATCTCACACGTGTTCACATGTATTTCATCACTTTCCTTTCATATCGTTATTACATTTTAGTAGTAGTGAACAACGTCAATTCAACACACACAAATGCAGTTAGGCCCTTTGACATAATTTAAATAAATTCATGGGCTAGTCCGTAGGAACCAGGCCAAAGGGACCCGTCCAAAGGGATCAGTCCAAAGGGACAAGGACTCGTCCACAAGGACTTGTCCACAAGGACCTGTCCACACAGACTTGTCCGCAAGGACTCGTCCACAAGGACTTGCCCACAAGGACCCGGCAACAATGACCCGTCCACAGGGACCTGTCAACAAGGACCCGTCCACAGAGATCCGCTCCCCCCACCCTCTTCAAAAGCCATGAGTGGGCATGCTAATTCATAGTGGCTTTCCACCAAACATATGCACTTTATGTGGAACAACGTTTAAATCCATATCGGCATTCAAACTCTCACATGTTGCAATTGGTAACAGAGATTCTCTAAAAAAATTACAATTTCACCCCCTAGTAGGGGTAGGTATTACTTTTGGGGTTGAAATATGTTGTCCATTGGAAAGGGGGTGTTAGCCCGAGTTCAATGACACCTCATTTGTCAAAATCCGACCATGGGTTCGAGAGTTATCGGGCTGCCGCCATCTTGTGAGGTGGGGAGGTGGAGGTGGTATCTGAACCCGTACAAAACCACTACTAACGGGGTCTACTCAGCCTCGGGTGGTCCAAATGATTAGAGGGGGTTCGATTCCCACCTCAGCCATCTTCGAAGTGGTTTTCCGTGGTTTCCCACTTCGTCTACGGGCAAATGCCGGGATGATACCTACTGAGAGGCCACGGTCGCCTCCTTCCCTCTTTCTTGCCTATCCATCCTACTTTTCCAATCCCTTCCCTCATGAGGCCCCTGTTCGCTTTGCAGGTGAGGCCACCAGGGCGAGGTGCTGATCACACCTCACCAGTTGTATCCACTCCGACCAGATGTTCCCCGCTCTAGGACGCTGCCTGAAAATGGCGGTAGGGGTGAGTTCCCTCGCTGAGTCCGTGGGAGCCACCACTCTGGAGGGTAAACTCGATTTTTTATGTGTAACATTTTTCCGCTCGGTTGCTGGATAGTTTTGTGGGAGTGATTTTGAAAATTGGGGACGGAAGTGAATCGGGCGGAAGTGCATCGAACGGAAGTGGATCGGACGGAAGTGAAGACGGACTGCCAGCTGGATGTACAATTGAAAATGTGTGTATTGGAAACAAGGCAGTGTGTGCTCTGTAGCGCGAGAATGTTATGGCAATACAGTAGGCAGTGCATTTAGCAGGCACTGGTTTGACGAGCACAGTGGCAAATGTTTCACCGACTTTCATTTGTCATTGAGCAGTTGATGAAGCTTCACGTTCAAGGTTGAATATCACATGGGGTAGGACAAAGACGACAAATGACATTTAAGTAAGCGGCATTATTGTCAAGCTGTGGGTGAGTAGTCAAATATTAAATGCATAACAGAATGTTGTTATATGAGTGGAATAAAAGCTGTATTTTCATCATATGTGAGACTAGGTCATTTCATGATTGTAGAAGCCATGTTTTGATTGTTTACGACGAACTGTATGGGAGCCTTGAGAATAATGAATGATATAGTTACTGAGGAATGTGCTCACAGTATTTGAGAGTACAGTCGACGTTGTGTGTCACATTGTTATTATGAATTATTAATGTAAAAGGAGGGAAGGAAGCTTGTAGTTTTGTGTGTCCGTTAATCTCACGATCATGATCCACGGTACCTCCCTTTTACGTGGAATGCGAACCACAGGACATGGCATTTCAATTCGAAAATCACACATGTATTGACCGGGAATAAAACCCGGTCTACCTTGGTGAGAGACTAACAGCTTGACCGCTGCGCCACAAATTCGACAGTAGCATATCTCCAATTCAATCTATACATTCATCATAGTACCAGTATGAAAATGGAGTGTAAATTAACATTTTAAGAATGTCTAAGCTGTGTAGTATACGAGTAGGATAACATGTCAGATGTTACACATCATATGCGACTACTGTAAGGCTCGTATCTTTTTTATTTAATGTTACGAATAGCAGCAATAGTTCATATTTTCGCAATAAGTAAAGTTGGGAAATTACAAAGAACGATTCTCCTGTACTGGGCAAATAGAACCACAATTGATGCATTTAAATTAGTAATGCTACCGAAGCCTCCGTGGCTTAGGCGGCAGCACGCCGGCCTCTCACCACTGGGTCCGTGGTTCAAATCCCGGCCAAGTGAGATCTGTGCTGGACAAAACGGAGGCAGACAGGTTTTTCTCCGGGTACTCCGGTTTTCCCTGTCAAAATTTAATTCCAGCAACACTGTCCACTATCATTTCATTTCATCTGTCATTCATTTAATCATTGCCCCAGAGGAGTGCGTCAGGCCTCGGCAACCGGCACAGTTCATATCCTCGCCGCTAGATGGGGGCTTCATTCATTCCATTCCTGACCCGGTCGGAGACTGGAAGCAGGCTGTGGATTTTCATTTCAAATTAGTAATGCTACCAACATTGTGGACATGTCATAAATTCCGCATGCGCATCAGGGCCGTATATACAATTTCTTTCGGGGGGTGCTGACTATCCTGGAAAATTGTGAGTATTCTCAGGGGATTGTCACCGCAAAATACCCAGAAATATCAACCAATATCTTAGAGCATATACTTTTGTGTAATTATTTTAGATAATATTCAAAGTTTATATAGCCTACAATTATTACTGGCAATACAAGAAAGTTGTAAAATAAAATTTTATACTTAATGAATTTTCTATTATAATCTATGGATGAATGACAAATATCTAAACATTTGTCAATTTACTAAGCAGAAAGGTAAACTTTTTGTTTTATTATTATTATTTTTTTCTCTTACAACTTGATAATTTATTTCTCAAAAGTACCGTACTGAGGAATTCACAGCTTTGCCTCACAAGGCTGAGTGCTCCCCGTTCCAACCCTCAGACTAGAATTAATATTTCTTGGCAGAGCCGGAGATCGAATTCGGACCTCCGGGGCGGCAGCCGAGAATGCTAGCCACTACACTATGAGTTAATCTAATTTCAATCTTAATATTGTTCATTTTATTTTATTTTTTATTTATTTTTTAGTCGTTTACCCTCCAGGTTGGTGGAACCCACGGACTCAGCGAGGGAACTCACCACTACCGCCTCTACGGGCAGTGTCCTAGAGCTGGGAACATCGAATCGGAAGGTATACAACTGGTGAGGTGGGATTGGCACCTCGCCCAGGCGGCCTCACCTGCAAAGCGAACAGGGGCCTCATGAGGGAAGGTAAGGGATGGGGAGGATGGATAGGCAAGGAGGAGGGAAAGAGGCGGCCGTGGCCTTGAAGAAGGTACCATCCCGGCATTTGCCCGAAGACGAAGTGGGAAACCACGGAAAACCACTTCGAGGATGGCTGAGGAGGAATCGAACACACTCTACTCATTTGGGCCACCGGAGGCTGAGTAGACCCCGTTCCAGTCCTCGTACCACTTTTCAAATTTCATGGCAGAGCCGGGAATCGAACCCAGGACCTCCGGGGCGGCAGCTAACCATGCTGACCGCTACGCTACGGAGGCGACAATATTGTTAATAACTTAGCCAATAAGTTAAGATTAGGGTACAACCAATTTACAATTATTTTATGCTATTGCCAAAGCAACTCTTTCTTAATTTTTTAATTTTTGTTCGATTTTTTCGGGGGGGGGGGGTGGAGCCCCCTCAGCAGCACCCTTATATACGCCCCTGATGCGCATTGCCCCCTAACATTGTTGTTGTTTGAGTCAGCAGTTTTTCGACTGGTTTAACATACTCTGTTTAACATATGCTAACCTTGGGATACTCTTATAGTTCGAATTCTTGATCCTTCCTTCTATAACTAAGTCTGCTATTCCTGAGTGTTTTAGTATGTGTTCACCATCCACGATGTTCAACCTGTGTTGTTGTGCCGCCTCACGGATCAGCCCAGCTCAGTGACGGTAACGACTTCACTTTCACTGAGTCCACTCGCTCGAACAATAGACCGTCGTGTGCAGGAGGAGGATTCCTTGCAGATATCTGTGATTAAATCTCTCTAGCGCAAGCCATCTTCTTCCATGAGCCTTCACCATTCTATCAGCCAGCCGTGAAGCAAATAATAATAATGCTATTCGTTTTACGTCCCTTTTAACTACCTTGGCTTTAAGAGACGCCGAGATGCCGGAATTTTGCCCCGAAGGGGATCTTTAACTTGCTAGTAAATCTACTGACACGGCTCCGTCGCATTTGCGCACTCTCAAATGCCAGCTGACTGCGCCAGGATACGAACCTGCTACCTTGGGCCCAGCAAGCGAGAACGTTACCGCTGAGCCATAGCCGTGAAGCAAATGAGACTGACCGGCAGAATGTATTTCATCCCCCTTCAACGAATGAGGTAGAGGTGGACACGCAGATCCACAAGGGAGCTCTGAAAGATGTTATTTAGCGACTTCGGTGGCGTAGTTGGTAGCATGCTGAGCATCTATGCCCAAGATCGCGGGTTCAAACCCGACCATAATAATCGATTTTTAAGAGCGTTAAAAATCCCTCAGTATGCCTTCCTTCGGAGGGGAAGTGAATACCGCGGTCCCATGTCATAGATTTATGGCGTGTTAAAGAACCTTCCACTAATTACACATGTGTGAACCTAAATTTTAGGTTAGTTTTTGGGGGCATGGTGGCGCAGCGGTCAAGCTGTTGGCCTCTCACCAAGGTGGACCGGGTTCGATTCCCGGTCAATGCATGTGGGATTTTCGAAGTGAAATGCCATGTCCTGTGGTTCGGATTCCACGTAAAAAGGAGGTCATTGGCATCTAGTAACCAAGTTCATAACTAGTTGACGGTGGCGTTTGGTAGCAAAAGTTGGAACTACTTGAAAATCTGTTGTCTACAGTCCTTACTTGAATTTAAAACAGATACACACACTAATACAGTCATCACAATTAACACCGGTTATCAGACAGATTCTACACACACCCAAAGTACACGGGGCTACATGACCTCGTTGTCGCAGCCCCTAAACTGAAGAACCAACCAACCAAAGATCTTATTAGAATTTTATGTTTAATTCAGCTTACCAGGTCCAAAAATCACGCCTTTGAAATATATGTTTATTATATTTTTTATTTTTTTTATTTAGTCAATTTACCCTCTAGGTTGGTGGTTCCCACGGACTCAGCGAGGGAACACCACTACCGCCTCTATGGGCAGTGTCCTGGAGCTTGGAACATCTGGTCGGGATGGATACAACTGGGGAGGTGTGATCAGCACTTCGCCCAGGCGGCCTCACCTGCAAAGCGAACAGGGGCCTCATGAGGGAAGGGATGGGATGGAAGATTGGGATGGATAGGCTAGGAAGAGGGAAGGAGGCGGCCGTGGCCTTACAGTAGGTACTGAGACAGTATTTTGCTATTTACTTGAACCCTGATACGACAGCGAGACGTATTTTGAAATTATTGCTTGGCATTAGTTTGACTGCAGACTTGAGACGCAGTACGCTTGTTATTCACTAAGGAGATGGATAGACAATCCCGCCACGCTCTTGATCACGTGCTCAGGTCATGCTCACTGACTTGGTCCTGCAACTATTTGATACATCTATGAAATGATAATCGACTGGGTTCGATTGTCCACCTCGATACAGGAGTGATGCATCTTGGGTAGACTGCCAGCTGAGACGTGGATGAGCAGTTTTGAAACGACACACACTTGAGTTCAGTGACATATGCAGTGAACATGTTATCGTTTTAGTAGGAAAGTTCCGTTTATCACGCAGTAATACGAGTGTTCTCTACTCGCGGCGCGGATCGAACAGGTGAATTGCTACATAGCAATATGCGGTTGTCCGTACATCTGGTGTGTTTGTTATAACCCAGAGATTAAATATACCCGAGTGAACTTAGCTATTGCATAGACTTGTTAATACAGACTCCTCGATGAGGAAATCTACTACGTATATATTTGAAATGCAGGAAAGCATTAGTATTATCAAGAACAATATGACTGGATTTTATTGTGAGAACCTAGCTGTTGTAGCAATGATGGGCTAAACATATCGTGCAGGAATGTAATGCAGATGCAGAGTTGATCATTTGGAGTGACATCCTTATTAACACTGCAATGAAGAGAAAGAAACGTTGGGGAACGTTAGTTCTGATCCAGAGGTTTTAAAGTAGCCAAGAATGAAGAAACAACTCCAAATGAGCGAAACTACTTTATTGATAACGTCGAGGGAGCCTTGTACAAGCAATATGCAGGAACTCCGTTTCGTAGTAGACAGTAGTTTTCGAGTTAGGAGGAAGTTGGTTCGGCGACTTGCAGCTCCAGCCATGGACTACTCAGGGATGATGGTTCAGTTCCTGAAAGGAATGTATATTCCTATACTTTCTTCAATCTCAACCAGAACTTCGCCCAAGGTAGCTGGAAAACTTTTCTTCTCTTGTAGACAGTAGACCTTGTCACTTTTAGTTCGATACTTTTCACCAATATTTTATTAATTAGTATGAAATTCATTCGAAGACTAGATTTGGTTCTTTTTTATCATTTCTGTCGGAGAGTGTAATTTTTTGTGTAATTAACAGTAAACGTGATGCTATTTAGAGCATTACTTTGTTGCTTTTGTTTTGAAAATTTTGGAAATAAAACCAAGCATTCAATTTTGTTGAGAAGATATCTGCAGCATAATTAGGACCAAGACGACGATATCTTTGTATAAGAATAGCAATTAGGAAGAAGATGGCCACACACTCGTGCACTTGAACTGTTCCAAAAATATTTCAGTGATACTATTCGTTTGGACTTATGACATTCTAGTAGAAATTCTTTCTTTTAAAAATGATAGTGCATTTTCATCGTTATTTTCCATGGTTATGGAATTATGGAAATCGTCCAGCGAAATCAATTGTGAATTGATTGTCAAGGCATTTGTAGCCTAATTTCATATTTCTTTTTGATTAAAGATTTTTCTCTAAATGAAATATTTTTAGTTCGTTCAGTTTTTAGCTTGTGTTATTTCAATTCGTTTTTGGGAAGACTCTTGGATAGATCATCGTTTGATTTAATGGTTTGCGTGTATCTATAGATATGATAATAGACTCCTTTCCATGGTGTAAGTCTCACGTGTTTTCTTCTGAGTAGTTGAGCCATTTTTCGAGTTTGGATAGGCGAAACTGAAACGACTATTTTTACTAGTGTCTATTTACAATTTTTTCTCTCATATATAAGTCTTTATGGAAATAAATATATATAAATATATTGGAATTGTGAACTAAATTTAACAGTTCAAACTAGTATAACAGAATTTGTCGTAGACTTAAATGACGATAATTTATGGAAATAGATGATACAATTTATCTTATAAATTGTTGCTTCTTGTTTAGTGAAGTTAGAAAAGAAGTAATCTGTGGCACTTCTATATTCGTCTATGATAGGGCATGATATTTTAAGAGCAATTTTTGAAAGGTTTTAAGTTTAATAACGTTTGGGATTAATTCTTGACAGCTTTGGAAAGCTGAATTAAGGTATTGCAATTTTGTGCATACGATTTATTGTGTTAGTGAAGCGAATATTTGACATCATTGGATGGTCAATATTAATGTTGTATATTGTACTCGTAGTCTTTTGAGAAGACATTAACGTTGTCATTGCGTTTTAGTAAGAGTGAAATTAGCTTTTGAGCTATCACTATTGTGGATATGAAGTTGTAGTAATCGTGAATTGGAATCACGAATGTTTCTCTTATATGCTTGTTTTATTCAAGTAACCCTACGTTTTATTCTTGCCTAGTAGGATTTGCCGGAGATGAATTGCTTATATCATGACACACATATTTAAAAGACACAGCCACTTTTCGAATAACTTTAATTAATTCATGCAATATAATATATGTGATATTTCAGTAATTTTAGCAAAAATATACTGCGTTCATTGAAGCATCTAGATAGTTAATAAACTATTTCATAACTTGTAACACTATTCGATTATTTTAATTGATTGTTGAACGCAACAAATTAAGAAAATGATAACCTTGAAACATACTTGTAAAATTAAATGAAGATGGGCAGCGTTTATAACAAAATCCTAATTAAGGATATAACTTGTATATAAAATGTAAAATATGTATAAATCTTTAATAAGGGTATAACATCAGTGCATAATTTAATATTGTATTTTTCTTGTAATTTGTTCAGCGGATGATATGAGCAGTAAGATGGGGCCTTATTATAGGCGTTTATTTAAAACTATTTTTTTCATCATTTGATCTAAAGAAGCTTTTCTTTAATTTTGTGTCTAGTTGACGGACATACATCATTAACCAGTCAATAAACGGAATTTAATTTTAAAAGAATCTTAGAACGACTGGTGTTTTCTATTAGAAAAGGGGAGTGCGTTAGGAGGACCAGTGGGTAGTTTTTCCTTGAGTTTGCTTAAACTTAACGCCCGAGATATTTTTACTTTATTTTAGAGTCTCTTGTTCGAGTTCTATTGAGCTTCGTTTCATCGTAATTTTATACACCACTGGCATCTTCGTACCGCATTCTTTAATATCGACGTATCCTGATCCCTGGTTGATCCTAGTTGGTAGGTTTTTCAGAGGTCATTTCAGCCGGGAACTTCTAGAATCTACGATCCAACTTTTCCATCGGATTGCAACAGGTAGGACCACGTGGATTACGGGTACAGTACCATCCCGGCATTTGCCCGAAGACGAAGTGGGAAACCACGGAAAACCACTTCGAGGATGGCTGAGGTGGGAATCGAACCCCCTCTACTCATTTGGACCACCCGAGGCTGAGTAGACCCCGTTCCAGTCCTCATACCACTTTTCAAATTTCGTGGCAGAGCCGGGAATCGAACCCAGGACCTCCGGGGCGGCAGCTAACCGTTCTGACCGCTTCACTACCGCTGACATGTTTATTATAACTATTGTTTAATTTACAGAAAGAATTATTATATTTTGAATTGCAGCCAATAGCCATAGCAGGGTATTTTAATTGAACGCCCATGTGCTCCCCATCAAGTTCAATTTCAAGTAGTTCCATCTTTGACTAACAGATGCCATTGTCACTGACACTAGTGGTGAACGTTGGAACTTGATAGAGTGTTTCTAACCAAATTACCTACAAATTTAGCGACACACTAGACTACACATACCATAGGCCCGCCGGCTTTACTTCCCCTCCGAAGGAAGGCATAACTTATTGAAGGATTTTAAGGCTCTTAAAAATCTGACGGTTTCGGCCGGGTTTGAATCCGCGATCTTGGGCACAGCAGTTCAGCATGCTACCAACTATGCCAGCAACGTCGAAAGTTGCATATATGTACTTAAATAATAGTTTTATTTTTTAGCCTACTATTCACATTTTTCAAAAATGAGGGAAATGTTGTTGACTTATGAGATCGGGCAAATGTGTGTCTGTCTGTCTGTCTGTCTGTCTGTCTGTCTGACTGTGTGTGTGTGTCCCTCTATCAACTCCTAAACGGCTAGAGCAATCGAAATAAAATTTGGTAGGAGTAAAGATCTATACCTGAATATCTCACGGCCATATTTCAAAATGATGTCAGTGCTACCAACTGCTGAAAAATCGCAATTGAAATTTGAGCTCCATATTGGATATCTTGGAAGGTATGAATGGGAGCTATTTCAAAATTGGCACACGTATAAATAATAATTTTGCAGTTTAATTTCCAGGAGGTCATATATGGCAGTGTCGCCAAAATTATTATAAGCCTGTGGATAGGTCCAAATTTTAATGCATATAACTTCTACACCATCAATTGGAATTCAACCAAATTTCGTATGTGCTATGTGTACATAAACAGATACGACTGAGCGTATTCTTAAGAGCCTCTAGGGCTGTTAACTGTTAATAAATGCTCTCAATTTTTTTAAAATCCAAATACCCATATATCAGAAAGTATGCAAGCCGACAGCTTTAAAATATGCACACGTATAGTAACTTATATACGTCAGTGCTGCCAACATGATTCTAAGCCTGTCGATAGGTCCAGTTTTAAAATGCATGTAACTTCTATACTAACTAATGGATTTCATTCAAAATTTACACAACAATATATCATATTATTTCAGATTATTTCTGACCAATACATGTATGTCATTGTTGCCATCATGATTTTACGCGCGCTGTTAGATCCAATGTTTAACTGCATGTAACGTCCATGCTATCCATTGGACTTATTCTGTACCTTAATAGATGGAACTAAGGATATATTCAGTCACCAGGGCTGCCAACTGTAGTTATATATTAGGATACATTATGCCGGGTATACAGTATTTCTATATCAAATCTCGCGCAATGCGCAGTCTCGGCATTCTATACAGATTCACAGAAATTAAAGACCTCACTGCACTTAAATTATACTTCACCACATACGTTCTCCCTATCCTAGATTTCTCTTCTCCAATTTGGTCTACTTCGGCTATAACCAATATTTCTAAATTGAACAGTGTCTTTAATTTCTTCATATCAATTGTCAAAGCTCGCAATCCTTCACTAAGGCACTTTGCCAAATCCGACATTCTAAATCAGCTCAATTTACTCGACCTGAGAAGCCGTCTACAACTTACAGACCTGTGTTTCCTACATAAAATTATGAATGGTTACACAAAATGTAACATGCTCTTAAGCTACTTCCCACTCCACGTTTCCACCCGTTCAACACGCCAGAACCATTTACACCACATACCTCGCCCACGTCTTGAAGTACAGAAGCGCTCTATTTTCCACCGTCTACCTACCCTTAGCAACTCCCTTCCAAATATCGACATATTCTCTCCCTATCGAACATTCAAACATAACATTAGAAGATCCCTTTCACCCTCAATTTCTAACCCCTCACCCTCCTAATCACTCACTACCCCAATCACTCCCTGCGTCCTTCCCGAGATTTATCCCTTCTGCCATCACTGCCAATTGTTACCTGGTATTGTTGTTGTTGCTATTGTTTGTTTTTGTTAATATTATTTGTAATTGTTAAAATATTAGTGTAAAATTACCTTTTCATGGTTGTATCTAATAATTATTAAATAAATAAATAAATAAATAAATAATTAGAAATTTCGATATTACCAACTTAATTTCGTCATTATTCTAGATATATCCATGTAGATTAATCATTGGCATGAATCTTAAATTTTAAGAAAAGTAGGCTCTTTAGTTCCTCACGGAACTTCTTGTTTTGTTTTGTTTTTGTTTTTAGCGTATAGCTTTTAGTGCCGGGAATATCCGAGGACATGTTCAGCTCGCCTGAGTTAGTAGCTGCTTCCATGCGGACACCCATGGGGTGATCTACAAGTACCGTCACGTGCGGAGTGTTGACTGTGGAGGAAAGTGTGAATGTAAGGACGAGGAATTGGAAGGTAGCGGCTGTGGCCTATAGTTAGGGACCAACCCCGGCATTTGCATTCTATCGCTTGAATAGGACTAAAAATTGAAAAAAATATTTTTAAATTTCGCCCAGCAGCCATCATGAATTCCCCTTAAAAATTGAATTAAGGTAATCATTTCTCGTAACGGGCAACCAACTTTTCGATTCCAGATGCGTAGAAATCACCTCCAGCGCTTTGTAACCACGTCGATGCAGCTCTTCATTGTTTCGGAACAGTCGCTTTTTTCGCACGATAACGCAACACTTCACACGGTCTGCCAAACGTCACAACTGCTGCAGCGATTCAAGTGGGAGGTATTGCAACATCCGCCATACAGTCCAGACTTAGCGCCATGCGATTATCATGTGTTCGATAAGACGAAGAAGGATCTCTGTGGGCAACAATTCCCAAACGATGAGGAGGTGAAAGCAGCAGCATCCAGGTGGTCACATTGTGCTGGAGTGATATCCACGCATCCGGAATGGAAAAGTTGGTTACCCGTTCCAAGAAATGTTTACAGTATCTTGGAGACAATGTGGAAAAGTGAACTTACATTGTATGTTGTCATAGCCGTGTTGCCTATGTGTATGTGGTTTAATAAAGGGCCAAAACTGGAATGTGTAACTTACATTTTGATTCTCCCGCGTACTTGTTTTCCGCCTAATGTAACTGGGCACAATTTTTGTTGACCGACTGAAAAGCTTTCTTCAATAGGACTAAGCAACTCAGAGAAATAGCTTCTATCATTTCAATAAATGTTATTCCCCACTCTAGTTAACTGAGCACATTAATATGAAAATACACAGCCTGCTTCCAGTCTCCGACCGGGTCAGGAATGGAATGAATGAAGCCCCCATCTAGCGGCGAGGATATGAACTGTGCCGTCTGCCGACGCCTTACGCACTCCTCTGGGGCAATGATTAAATGAATGACAGATGAAATGAAATGATATTGGAGAGTGTTGCTGGAGACAGGGAAAACCGGAGTACCCGGAGAAAAACCTGTCTGCCTCCGTTGTGTCCACCACAGATCGCACATGGAGTGACCGGGATTTGAACAACGGACCCAGCGGTGAGAGGCCGGCGTGCTGCTGCCTAAGCCACGGAGGCTTGAGCACAATAATATGTTGACCGAAAATCAATTATTTATTTATTTATTTATGTTCGACCGTGGCAAAATGTAAATATTATATTTCAGAAAACTGTACTATAATAATGCTCATTATAGTACAAGTTTTCATTATGATAGAGTTTCTCCCACCAATCAGAGCTCTAGAAACAGTTGTGTGACTAATTAGGTGAGGATACCATCGCACCTGCGCTCCCTTCCATGGCCCCTATTTTAAATTTCACTGCTTGGCGAGTGTCATAGTGAGGTATTCGAGGAGGCCATGGTCAAATACAAGGTATACTCTGCGTCCCATGCGCTCTGTTCAGTACATAAAACTGGTGAAATCTCGACAGATATTTATGAATATTTATGTACGAACATAAAATTGTTATAATTATCGTCGAACATAAACAGTCGTATGCAACTCACCTATAACGGTAATTAAGACACTCGTATGGAAATTATAAAACTCGCTACGCTCGATTTATAAGCATACTCGTGTCTTAATAATTGTCATTATAGGCTCGTTGCATAATGAACTATTAATTAGCGTATGGTTTTTAGTGCCGGGAGTGTACGAGCACATGTTCGGTTCGCCAGAGGCTGTAGCAGCTTCTATGCGCACACTCATGGGGTGAGCTACAAGTTCCGTTCAATATCATGTAGTTCCAACTTTCGCTACCAGATGTCACTGACACCTAGTGGTGAACATTGGAACTTTGATAGAAATTAAGCTCCACACAAATTTAATTAGTGGAAGGTTCTTTTGCATGCCTTAAATATGTGACATGGGACTGTTGCCTTTACTTCCCCTCCGAAGGAAGGCATACTGAAGGATTTTAACGCTCGTAAAAAATCCGACGACTTCGGCTGGGTTTGAACCCGCGATCTTGGGCATAGAAGCTCTGCATGCTACCGACTACGCCACCAAAAATCAATTATCCCTCCCTATATTATTCTGCTAAGGTCCCATTCCAGTTTTGTACCGAATATAAGGTCCCATTAACACCAACCTACACATATGGGGTACCTACAGGTTCAGCATAAACCAATGCGTAAGCGAAACGCACTCACTTACTCTTTAAATGCCTCACAATTAAATAAATACCTTTAAACATGTGTATTTACAATGAAATAATGCAACACTGTAACCATGGTAATATAATCTCACAGATCCATCTATTTCTGCAATGCAATTCCAATTATTACATTACTGTGAAAGTTTCCAGACGGTTATAACGTTATCTTCTTTTCTTAGTCGTTTACCCTCCAGGTTGGTGGAACCCACAGACTCAGCGAGGGAACTCACCACTACCGCCTCTACGGGCAGTGTCCTAGAGCTGGGAACATCTAATCGGAGTGGATACAACTGGTGAGGTGTGATTGGCACCTCGCCCAGGCGGCCTCACCTGCAAAGCGAACAGGGGCCTCATGAGGGAAGGTAATGGATGGTCAGGATGGATAAGCAAGGAAGATGGAAGGAGGCGGCCGTGGCCTTGAAGAAGTTACCATCCCGGCATTTGCCCGAAGACGAAGTGGGAAACTACGGAAAACCACTTCGAGGATGGCTGAGGTGGGAATCGAACCCCCTCTACTCATTTGGAACACCCGAGGCTGAGTAGTCCCCGTTCCAGTCCTCATACCACTTTTCATATTTCGTGGCAGAGCCGGGAATCGAACCCAGGACCTCCGGGGCGGCAGCTAACCAAGCTGACCGCTTCACTACGGAGGCGACTGATAAGGTTATCACTGAACCAAATTAAGCTGTAAAATTCATCAATACATACAGCATAATGCGCTTAAAGGGGTCAAAGGGCACTCTAGAATTTTCACGTGTGAGTGTGGTACGAAAGGTCTTTTTCACCGGACTATAAAGGGTCTCCGAAAACCGCATTTAAAGGCCCTTAAATTAACAGTGTCTGTGATATTCCCAGAAAACTAACTTCGCTCTGATACACCTAAGGAGGAATGACAAACCCCTAACCACTGCACCAGTAGCTGAATTGATAAAGTCTGATTATTCATACCAAGGATAAATCAGTCATGGCATTCATGATTGAGATTTTGCTAAGTGTACTCTTTACAACTAGAATATTCGCGGGCGAAGCCGCGACGGGTAATGCTAGTATTACAGGAAAGAATAGAATTATTTGATCCACTGTATGGGTGTGTAGGTGATCTATATCTCGGTAGGATCATCACACGAGCGAATAACAAGATCGCACGGATATGAAATCTGTGTTCAGTATCCGGCACCTTCAGAGGAATGCCTCTTATTAACACCGAGTCATTGCGGAATCATAATGGTAATTTTCTCCCTCGTTTGTGCGCTGATGCTTGCGAGCCTCGCGAATTTCCATTGTTACACAACACGCACTATTATTGCAATCTCACCACCGGAGAGGTTTCAAGACTTGCATCCTCCAGGCACGATGACCATAATCCCAGGATGGCCACCGATTAAGTCTACATGATTTTCTGCATATACCAACAGCAAACGACAACTGCTATCAACCATGCAGGAAAGTTGCATACCTGGGGCATGATTTACATGGTGGGAGATATTGCATAATACGAAGTACGTCCAGAAAGTAAGTTCCGTTTGGTAATAACATTGAATTGTGTACAGATACAGAAAAATTATTTATTGCACAAAATTCTACAACCCTTTAACTACTTTTCCACATAACTGCCGAAATGTTGCAGGCATTTGTCGTATTGTGGCACGAGGTTTTGTATACCTTCTTCATATACGTGTGCCGCCTGTGTCTTCAACTAGTTGTACGTTCCGCTGCAGCGCAGTTCCGCATATGCGCGGTAGACGCTCTGTATCAAGGAGAAGAAACGTGCGCCATTTGGAGAGCGCTGTCAGCCACGTACGCGTTGTTGTGCATGTTTACTCGTACAATGTCGGTGTTGATTGAAAATCCCGCCGCTTGTGAAATCAGATCTGTGATTCGTTTTCTGAATGCTAGGAAAGTGAAACCAATTGAAATTTATCGGCAAATTTGCGAAGTGTATGGACAAAATGCGATGAGTGATTCAATGATGAGAAGATGGGTCCGACAGTTCTATAAAGGACGTAGTGAAGTGCACGATGAAGAACGAAGTGGGCATCCATCTTTGGTCACAGAAGAACTGGTTCACGCGATTGATGACAAGATCCGGGAAAACCGCAGGTTTACAATTAGTGCTCTCACTATGGAATTTCCCCAAATCTCACGATCACTAATTCATGAAATTGTTACCGAAAAACTGAACTTTCGTAAACTTTGCCGACGTTGGGTACCAAAGATTCTTACGGAGCAACACAAAACAAAACGGATGGGTAGTGCACTTCAGTTTTTGACCCGTTACAATGAAGGCGGGGAAGAATTTCTGACACAGATAGTCACAGGAGATGAAACTTGGGTTTCTTACGACACCCCTGAAAGTAAGCGGCAATCAATGGAATGGAGGCACACTTCATCCCCAAACAAATCTTGACCCTCGGGAAATGATGTGCACAGTGTTCTGGGACTGGAAAGGCATCTTAGTCATTGATTTCTTACCGCGTGGTCAAACAATCAACGCAGATGCTTACTGCGAGACACTTAAGAAATTGCGCCGCGCAATACAGAATAAGCGCCGAGGGTTGCTGTCAAAAGGTGTTGTTTTTCTTCACGACAACGCACGACCACACACTGCAAATGTGACGAAAAACCTCCTACAGAGATTTGGCTGTGACGTGTTTGACCACACTCCGTACAGCCCTGACCTCGCTCCTAGCGACTTGCATCTGTTCACATATCTCAAGTATTTCCTTGGCGATTAACACTTCAACATTGACGACGAGCTGAATGAAGATGTTTCCAACTAGTTGAAGACACAGGCGGCAAACTTCTATGAAGAAGATATCCAAAAAATTGTGCCTCGCTATGACAAATGCCTGCAAAAGTTCGGCAGTTATGTGGAAAAGTAGTTTAAGAGGTGTAGAATGATGTGCAATAAATAATTTTTCTATATCTGTACACAATTTAATTTTATTACCAAACGGAACTTTATTTCTGGACGTGCCTCGTACATCTCTTTTTTTATCCTCCCAGCTCGGCTTCAAGCACGGACTCTGCGAGGGATCATTCCTCTACCGTCGCAGGGATGGATTCTGGGAGCTGAACACACTTTGTCAGCAGAAAGACTAGACATTATATGATTTCAAATGACGCATGCTACAAATGCTACACATGCTCAGGAGGGCTTCTCTATTCGCTCGAAACCCCAGGGCTCTTTCAACAGACTCCACTACCCATTAACTTAGGTTTCACACGCGGGCACCTCTTTAAGGGTCACCCTGTATTTGAGTCTGACATCTTTTACAACTCACCCATTTTTTGAATCTGATATCTTGCAAACCTCTTTAAGGGTCACCCTGTATTTGAATTGAATCTAACATACCGTACACCTCGTTAAATGTCACCCTGTAATTTGCTCTGACATCCTGCACACGTCTTTAGGAGGCACCCTGTATTCTTATCTGGCGTCTTGTATATCTCTTTAGGAGTCACCCTGTATTCTTATCTGGCATCTTGTACACCTCTTTAGGAGTCACCCTGTATTCTTTTCGCTTCGCTCAAAGCCCCAGGTCGCTCGACGCCTCAGGACTCTTTCAACAGACTCCATTAACCATTTGCTTCTGCTTCCCGCGTGGCTGCATGACGTCACGCACTCGCTTCCCGCGCGGCTGCATGACGTCACTTCCGTCTCCGTAACGCATAACTTTAGACTCAAGCAAAGATCATTTGAAATGATAAAACTAACAGCACACCGATTTTTTCCTAGAAAAACCAAAGCTTCCAACAGGCAAGAAGTGGAGTGCAGAAAGGAAACAACAGCATCGAGATCTAATGCGAAAGTACTGGGAGGATGTTAAAGCTCGATGCAACAAGAAGCAGTTGAAATAACGTGGTCCTTTGATGGCCGAATCGGAAGAAGAAGAAGAAGAATATCGTATGGCCTCGGGTGCCGGGTGCAGGCTTTGTTCATTGACGCCCAAAGCTCAGCTTGCATGTCGAATTTAATGCTCCTTGGAGCGCAATGAAAGTCAACCTTGTTATAAAATTATGGTGTTCGAAGCCATTTTCAGTGTTGCCTTAGTACACGAAAGTTTGATGCTTTTCAGTCGGTCAACACGATTGTACCCAAATGAGATGTGTTATTCCCTGAACAACCCCAATAATTTAAACGAACAAACATTCGTGGAGAGTTCACCCCTCTTTACTAGAAAACACACCCCGTCGGAAACAAGACACAACATAACGATGTAGCCAAGCTAGATAAAGGATTAATAAGGGAAACATGTTATTGGATCAGGATGTACTATGTATCTTTTTCTTCAATAAACCGAGGCCCGTATTAATGGCAGTATTAAAGGTGCCGGGACATTAAAAAAAAAGGTATATTAGCCTATTATTTCCAGACATGCAGTGCTGTCACTATTGTGACCAATACAACGCGGGAATCGTTCTCTCTCAGGATATATCGCTGTGTTTCAGATCCGTGAATAACTAGATTCATAATAAGCACGATATTCTTTGAAACAGCTGACTTCCCGCGTGTATTACCTTTCGATGTACTATTTGTTTACGTTCGTGCTCGGATCCAATAATGATAAGTGGAAATAAATATGTCTGGCTCTTTGAAGGAGGAGGAAATAGATGCATAGTGAAGTGTGTGAGAGCACAATTTCGAATAATGACAAGGACTTAGAAAAAATTCCATTTATATTTGTAAAATAAAAAAATAAAAAATATATATTTTAATGATAACAAATAAAGTTGTAAATTCACTAAACTTGCTATTTTTAACATAACCATTCATCAAGCGTCTTCCAGCGGCTTCGGTGCTGTAGTTGGTAGCATGCTGAGCTTCTATGCCCAAAGTCGTGGGTTCAAACCCGGGCGAAGTCGTCAGATTTTTTAACATCGTTAAAAATCCCTCAGTATGCCTCTCTTCGGAGGGGAAGTAAAGCCGGCGGTCCTATGTCATAGATTTATGGCATGATGAAGAACCTTCCATTAACTACACTTGTGTGAAGCCAAACTTTTGTAGGTTAGAACTGATAACGCTGTATTAGTTCCAATGTTCGCCGCCAAATGCTGACTGTGATGCCATCTAGTAGCCAAGTCCGCAAGCTAGGTGTCGTGGACGGTAGCATTTGGTAGCAAAGGTAGGAACTACTTGAAATTGTTGTCATCAGTCCTTACTTCATTTAAAACAGATAACACACACTAATACAGTCATCACAATTAACACCGGTAATCAGACAGATTCTACACACACCCAAAGTACACGGGGCTACATGACCGCGTTGTATCAGCCCCTAAACTGAGGAACCAACCAAATATCCTATTTTTAACATCACCATTCATCAAATGTTTGGCATCGATAGGGTAATAATAATAATATCGTATGGCCTCGGGTGCCAGGTGAAAGCTTTGTTATTTGACACCCAGGGGGTAGCTTGCATGTCGAATTTCGTTGTTCCTTGAAGCACGATGCAAGTCAAGGAGGTTAGATATCTAAGCTCCTTGAACACTATAGCGCTTTCTAGTAGAGAAATGAGGAACTTTGTGTTGGCGGAAACTCCCGAGATTAATTTTGCCATTATGAACACGGCCTACTGAATTCAAATGGGTTATTTGACATGCCAACATCGTATGACATGGTGTCGTAATTTTTGCCGCCTTTCAAAAATCACTTATCACGGCCAGGACCGAACCTGCAAGCTTGTGGTTAATAGACCGACACGTTAACCACTCACTCACCGTGGTAAAACTGAGAGAACACAAACATTTATTTCTAAGACTATTAGTGGTAGAATCCAGTGATTAAACTGCTACACCAATCAGGTCCTGAGGCAATGCCATTCGGAACGTTTACTTTTTGGGCGTGGAACAAGTGCCCTTCACTACCGGGGACCGGAGGTCACATGCAGCTACTTAGCAGCACTTGCTCATTCATTACGCTAATCGACCTTCATCCACTATGATCTCACGAAACTACAAAACATAACCAGATCAACTTTCTCGTGGGGATTGTGAAATACGCGCCGTAGTCTTCCTCAGCAGTGAGGCAATTGGCATGTCACAGTGGTGAAACTGTGTTGACCGCACTGACCTCAATGGGAAACATCTTCCGCTTTAGACTCACGTCCTCAGGGGCTCGGTACTGCTTAACACCTTCTAGCGTTAACGATTTTTATCTCTGATTCTACCTTATGTAAACCAATGTAACGTTTTGCATGAAATGTACCTCATGTGTAAAGCAAATGTGGATCACTATACAAATAATTCACGTTTTTGGGCTAATGTCGAGTGAAATTAAATTAGATACCAGACGTTTCGAAGGAACCTTGCCTCCTTTTTCAATGGAATCAAACAATGTGGCCAAAGAAAGCATATCAATGAGATTACAAAAAAAATAATATATTCCTCTGTTCGTCACCAGAGAGCAGCTGCCAGAAATTACTGTATGGACCATGGTAGAACGGTGGACAGAGTAGTAAGTAAGGAGAAGGTAAAGAGGGCGGAGTGAAAATATAGAGTCTCCTCTAAGAATGAGGATGTCCAAATAAGGAGAAAGGGGAGAGGGGGGGGGGAAGGGTTAGACGGATATAAGGAAACAGAAACAAAAGGGAAGCGTATCTGAACGATACCTAACATCATACAGACAACGGCGTTTTGCCGTTTCCCTGGCAAGTGAAACATGTATTCATTAATTTGTTAAAAGACTCCTGTTAATACTGTAATGTTTATTGAAACTTGTGTTCAACCCTTCATTGGCGTCATCAGCATTGTTATAACATACAGCACTTATACTGTACACTAATAAAGAGGGTATATTTTACGAAAAGCAATATCTAATATATAAAAGTGAAAGTCTGTACGTGGGTATGTACAGACTGTTCCGATTTAACACGGAACTGTAAAATGGGTTGCCTAATCACCCGCAATCGGCTTGAATTAGCTTGCCACGGTGGGTGAGTGGATAGCGTGTCGGTCTACTAACCCTAAGGTTGCAGGTTCGCTCCTGGGCGTGGTAAGTGATTTTTGAAAGGCGGCAAAAATACGACACGCATGTCATACGATGCTGGCTTGTCAAAGAACCCATTTGAATTCAGTAGGCCGTGTTCATAATGGCAAAATTAATCTCGGGAGTTTCCGCCAACACAAAGTTCCTCATTTCTCTACTAGAAAGCGCTATAGTGTTCAAGGAGCTTAGATATCTAACCTCCTTGACTTTCATAGTGATTCAAGGAACAACGAAATTCGACATGCAAGCTACCCTCTGAGTGTCAAATTACAAAGCTTGCACCCGACACTCGAGGTCATACGATATTATTATTATTATCGGCTTGAATTGAAATCTGCTCGCAGCGCGCTAGCGACGGGGCTGAGTTCGATTTCTCTGAGTGCCGCCTTATGCAGCATTGCAAAGTATTTTGCTCTTTCAAAATATATTTACACAGGCTTCACAATAAATTTGAACAATTTCTGTTTCAGAACTTGTAATTTTACGCTTCTGTTAATGGCTTTCGCAGAGCATTTCTATGAAATAACATTTTATTTTACAACATAGTTTATTACAAAACAATTACAACATGCTTTTTCAACAAGATGGTCATCCAGCGCACTCTTCCAAACTGCAGGGAGAACTTTTAAACCGTTTGTGTCCTGGCTGGTGGATAGGAATTGGCGGCTTTATAGAATTCCCACCGCGTTCACCTGATCTGACAGTCCTAGATTTCTTCATTTGGGGCTACGTCAGGTCGAGAACAGTTTTAAGATCACCACAAACACCCGAAGAAATGGAGCTCCTCATTGTCGAAGCCTTTGAGGAAAATACTCCTCAGATGCTGTCGAACGCAAGAGAGAACTTCATGCGACGAGTGGCCCTCTCCTTGGAAAATTATGGATGCCACTTGAAACACCTTATGTAAATGCCCATTTGTAGTAGATGTAACGTCTGTGATGAATTAACTTTTCTATCGCATCGAAGACTGATTACAATTTTGTAACAAATAATTTCCAAATTGTATCTCTTTGTGTGGTATTTGGGTTAAAAAGCAATAAATTGTGTTGTAAATAAAATACAACACAAAAATGCATTGTGTTGTAATAAAGCATCATGTTGTTAAATAACATTTTATTTCATAGAAATGCTCTTCAAATGCCATTAACAGAAGCGTAAAATTACAAGTTCTGAAACAGAAATCGTTCAAACTTATTGTGAAGCCTGTGTAAACATATTTTGAAAGAGCAAAATACTTTGCAATGCTGCATAAGAAGGCGGCAATCAGTGAAATCGAACTCAGCCCCTTCGCTAGCGCGCTCCGAGTAGATTTCAAGCCGATTGCGGGGGGGTAGGCAACCCATTTTACAGTTCCGTGTTGAATCGGAACACGCTGTACGTATGTATGTATATACTCGTATGTTTGTTCTTTATACAAATCTACAGTTTCAACAATCTCAACTAAATTTTGCATACACATAGTTCAGGACCCAGAAAGAACCGCTGGCTATATGAATTTTTGATACTCTTTCCCATTATTTTGATTTTGGCATTTTGGTACTTGATAAAATGAGAATCTTATTTCCAAAAGGTATTAAATCCAACAAGTAATATTTTACAGGAGAGAGGAAAAACGCTCAGAGTGTAAAAATTCATCTGAAAATCCATTTGAGCACATTTATTATGTTCAGATAGAATAAAATGCATTGTTATACCAAGTATTTTTGTTTAGACTTTTGCAGTTTAAGAAATATTCAAAGAAAATGATGGATTTGGTACTTTTTGGCACTGAAACTCTAAATACTTTCAACGGATAGACATAATTTTCACTGCAGTCATCAGAATCTTCGAGAAAAATGATTGTATTTAGTTATGCAATAATTATATTTCAGGTATTTACAGTGAAGGCATAGATTATTTAAATAATATTAAATAAAATTGAACAAAACATTGAACATAATGCAAAGTAACTTACCAGTGCTGAACTTTTGGAATTATGATTGAGTTTGTGTCTAAAGAACATGAATATAGTAAATAACTTGTGAACTGGACAATGGAAAATAGTATCCAGTACTAAAAGAAATGCCCTCTCATTGGCTGCATGGATACGGTACGTATTGGCACATTCAGGCCACAGGATTTGGTACTTATTGGCATCAAACGAGATTTTTTTAATGCGCTGTTTGTTAGGGATTTAGGTCGTTTTGGCAATTTCCTTTTCTTTCATATGATGGAGCTTCCTACCAACGTACGTTTTCCATCATAATTTCAATTTAGATTTTTTTGGATTTGGTATATTTTGGAAATAAGCTTCTCAAATGCTAATAGGCCTATAGGCAGAAAATAAACTGATGATGGAATGGCAAGGCCTTAACCACGACAACAGCAGTTGAAGACGTGACCACCAAATTTCCAGCTATCTCTGAAAGAGGCCATGTCACTCCATTTCCTCCACGGCAACAGTAGCTCAAGACGTGACCACCAGGTTTCCATCTATCTCTGTAAGGGGCCATGGCACTCCATTTTCCATCCAAACCACGATAAGAACATTAGGAATCTAAACGCGACCACGAGGTTTCCATCTACATGTATCTCTGTAAGAGGCCATGCCACTCCATTTTCCCCACGGCAACAGTAGCTCAAGACGTGACTACCAGGTTTCCATCTATCTCTGTAAGAGGCCATGGCACTCCATTTTCCATCCGAACCACGATAAGAACATTAGGAATCTAAACGCGACCACCAGGTTTCTATCTACATGTATGTCTGTAAGAGGCCATGCTACTCCATTTTCCCCACGGCAACAGTAGCTCAAGACGTGACTACCAGGTTTCCATCTATCTCTGTAAGAGGCCATGGCACTCCATTTTCCATCCAAACCACGATAAGAACATTAGGAATCTAAACGCGACCACCAGGTTTCCATGTACTGTGCCCGTTTAGACCGGAGTCCGCACGACCACATATGCATTTTACCAATAATCAGTCAGCGCGAGAGTCAAAATATCCCGGGGCGCCAGATGGGTTAAAGCTAATCGCAAAAACGACATCAAATGAAAAAAATGCTTTACTGATTTTTGGCTCAATGCAACAATAAGGATAGAAGGAGATTCAACTGGGCATAACACATCATGTAAAATTGTCTCATTTTATTTTGAATTTAAAATTGACTGCAAAAATGCTCAAAGCAGCATCATTCACGTGTGGCGACCCACATCCTATTTACTCAATATACAGAAATTTCCCAAACACATTGGACAATTATTTTTGGAAACACAAGTCTGATTATTAGTCCTGTAGACTGTGTTCCAAAATTATATTCATTATTCATGATTAAATCCAGTTCAAATTTAATTGTCTTTACTGGAAATATCGTAGTTCACTGTTTGAATTTTTATATAATATTAACACTCGTAGAATAAATGTTCATAGAATTTTTAACTTTCACTTATTTTTCCAGTTTCAAAAATATATTGTCAAAAAATATTATTTCTGAATCAACAAAAATTATTTACACATATTAATAACATCTGAAAAGTATTTGACCTTGAGCATAGCATCGAAGAACTGTGCGAAGCACAACAAAGTTAATTGTTCTTCTGACATTAAACATTTCGAGAAGTGACTCGATTATGAACTTCAAGTTCCTAACAAAATATATGATTTCTGAATCATCAACTTGATCAATAAATTGTTGGACCATCCAACTATTCGACTTTCCACTTGGAATCATTATTATGAAAAATATTTATATTTGTAGCCATTTTAGTAACTTTCACAACTTGCAATTCTTCGACAGAATGCGGAAATAAGAATTGTAGCTTCATAATAAATTCATTTAGTTCATGGCACTAGGATTGAAAACATCCTTCAAATTATTCGTGGTTATAGAATTACTTTTAATTGGCAGTGGCCCATTCTATTATTTTCATAAGAACACAATATTACAACAACAACGGCAAAGGTCTTCCTCTGAAGAAGAATAAAATACTATCATGACAAATCCGGGTTCTAGCAAAATCAAAGTCTAAATGGAATCCGTAAACAAGGTTGAAATAAGAACTGATGGTTTTTAAGAAATAACCTTCGGGTCATTCATACGACGAAATGTGTAGTTCCAATACTCCTTCTGTAAACCTGAGCCATCGAACCTGCTATTTGATTGATGCTCAAATAAAAACCTCCTCATTCCTGCGACTTAAACATGCGCACCTGGGAATGGCAATTCAACTACTCCACACACTTAAATTTTCTTCCCAAAATGTATACAATAAATCAAGCCTCTGCTTGTTATCAACACTGGAAGATTTATAAACTTACAAGTTTATTTTATTTTACCATTCAGTTCAACCCGTGAATTTACCATACTTATGAAAATCTTTATTTCACTTTCGAGTGTATTTACGTCATGATTTTATATAAATACAAAAATATCTTAATTGATACAAATATCATTTGCTTCCCGTTTCATGCCTCTCCGTGTTATCTGAAAAATATACTTTGCTCATTGCAAATATCAACTGTTCAACCAGAACTGAAATGTTGGTTGAATGCGGGCTTGCGCTAACCACTCTCCTTCGGAAAATCACCTGTTCCAAACTAGAAATGATTAAACTACTTCATAGGCTCTCTCTCAATAAATGTGATTATTAGAAAATATAAGATCCAAAAATTATTTAGAAAAGTTATAAAAATCATTATTATTATTAGTGGATTATTATTATTATTATTAGTTATATTATTTTAAATATATTTAACTATTATTTCATTATGTGAGAATCCACATGTTCGAATCTTCGAATATGGATAAAATATCCATTCCTCAACAAAAAATAATTATTAACTTTTACAGTTACATCGACGGTTTTCCGTGACTTCCCAAAAATATGAAATATTCAAATAAATGCTCGATATGCTCGGTCATCGATCCTAAACTGTTCTGAGTGCTGAAAATACTCAGAATAACTCTAATATGTCTTGCGTAAATCATTGCAAGATTTAAATACGAAGAAAAATAAATGTGTTGGTCATCTGCAGAAAATGAGTTTGATCCAATTAGCTAGGCATAGTATAAAGTCAAAATGTGGCTTACATTTCTTGATGGTCTTGAAGCGTAGTGAACCTGGTCTGTACCAGATTTATCCAGAGACATGCCCTGTCGGACACGCACGTCTAATCCTTGTATCGGCCGCCATTATATACCCACAATCTGTCTAACAAGACATAGTGGTAATATCTCTTGACGTTTGAAGTAACTGTTGATCCATATTAATATTGGCTTCTGTTAAAACCATAGCCGTTCGCTTAAATGGGGTCAGATCTAAGTGATCTATTCTCAAATATGTCAGTTGTAACATAACTCACGGTAATCTTTTCAGTACAAGAAAACACTGACAGTCTAACCAATCAACGGCTGTTCTGAAGATCGTTCCCTGGGCATGGCTTATCACCATCTATCATGCGCGAAGCAATATATAGTTTCCCTTTGTCGGCTAATGAACAACACCGTGATAGACTGGCCTTCAATATACTGAAAGATCGGAGTGGTTATCAAGTTACAATTATGAAACTGACTAAATTGGACACAAATATCCAAGTATTAGATTATTACTGGTCTGTGACAAAGTACTTTTCTAGACAAAGTCTAGCATATGTCCATGTAGAAATAAAATATTTCACCAGTGTCCGTTGAAAAATATCAATCACCTTAGTGATTCTCTCTGCCGAAAACTTACTAAGTTCCACATGTAGCGCAGCACTTTTGTGACTATCACAATTTTGAAAATAACTTCTGCGTAGATCCGGCAACCATGTGCCTTGGCCCAGCGTAGCGGCACCTTGCTATGCAAGCGCTTGGTTCGAAGTGAGCTGAAGTTGCTTGAGCCGGCCGGCTTTTATTCAAAACGGTCAGGGTCACGCTGAATCAGCTGAAATCTGGAAATCCTCATATCTCTGGTATCCCTGGGCCGATTTACTTGATACTAAGTGCATTCTCTTTCATTTGGCCGTGCCAGTAATCTGATCCAAGTCTCAAGTCTCTACTCCATGGCTAACTATTTAATCAACAAATAGTCTCGACCTCTGCTACTACTCGCTACGTCACTTGACATGCTCTTAGCTGCATAAAATTTCCAATTGCTTCTAGAAGCAATGGAGCGCGATATTCAAATATCTCAACTTTCAAAAGTGGCTGTAGCCTTTCCCTTGATATCTAGGTGTCTGAATCTTGGAATACCCATTCCTAGAGTTGGGCACAGTACATGTATCTCTGTAAGAGGCCATGCCACTCCATTTTCCCCCACGGCAACAGTAGCTCAAGACGTGACTACCAGGTTTCCATCTATCTCTGTAAGAGGCCATGGCACTCCATTTTCCATCCAAACCACGATAAGAACATTAGGAATCTAAACGCGACCACCAGGTTTCCATCTACATGTATGTCTGTAAGAGGCCATGTCACTCCATTTTCCCCACGGCAACAGTAGCTCAAGATGTGACTACCAGGTTTCCATCTATCTCTGTAAGAGGCCATGGCACTCCATTTTCCCCACGGCAACAGTAGCTCAAGACGTGACTACCAGGTTTCCATCTATCTCTGTAAGAGTTCATGCCACTCCATATTCCCCACGGCAACAGTAGCTCAAGACGTGATCACCAGGTTTCCATCTATCTCTGTAAGAGTTCATGCCACTCCATATTCCGCACGGCAACAGTAGCTCAAGACGTGATCACCAAATTTCCATCTATCTCTGTAAGAGTCGATGCCACTCCATATTCCCCACGGCATCAGTAGCTCAAGACGTGATCACCAGGTTTCCATCTATCTCTGTAAGAGGCCATGCCACTCCATTTCCTATCCAAACCACGATAAGAACATTAGGAATCTAAACACCATCAAAATCTGAATACGTTTTTTTTTTTTTTTAATTTTTCTAACAGGAGTCTTTGTAGGGAATTGAAATTAAGAAAGAAATGCATTGGTTAATCCTGCATGCGGCGTAACGTCACAACGGCTGGAGATACCATCACGGAACTTAGTATTAAGAATAAATGGGCTTAAATGATGCTGTAGTTGTTGATTGATTTAGAAGCTTTGCAATATCATGGTCATGTAGCCCCGTGAACTTCAGTGTGTATGGAATTCTCTGATAACCTGTGTTACTGTGATGGCTGTAGTAGTGTGTGTATTTGTAATTCAGATGAAAGGATCTGAAAGGAGGTTGCTGTGGCGTTCAGTTAGGAACTATCCCGGTATTTGTTTCGAGTAGAAGTGGGAAACCACGGAAGACAACTCCCAAGGCAACAGCCAAGAATGTTAGCCGGTAATCCTCGTGGTCATTGAAGTGATTTTGTATTTTATGTATAATTTTAATTTACTTTGATTGTCTTTAGGGCACCAGAATCACTGCGATATTTTGGGTCTAAATTTGTACTCTTGATAAGGCAGCTGCTGTTGCGCGAGATTTCGAATCTATACCTTATGACGGAAGGTATCACGCGCAATTAATTGTTTGTAATATCTACTAGAATTGTAGTGTTATACTCTCCGTTAAGGTGTGTTCTACTACTGATATGTTGACGTTTATGTATTATTAATCCTAATGTATTTAATCTGCATTCTTTTTTATTGTTGAACATCGAAATATAAGGTGCGTTCAAAAAGTAACGAGCCGGAGGCTGTAATGCGCAAACCGGTGACGACATCGGCTAATCGTGGCGTGTGGAACGAGGTGTGGTTCCGACCAGAGCGTGGAAGGTCACAGCCCGTCGCTAGAGGGCACGCGTGCACGTCACGTGACGATACAAAGCGAGCAGCAGCATGCATCAATCGTCCAACGTTGCCAGTCGCATTGCAAACATTGACATGGAGGCGTCAAACGAAGAGCAAAGAGGTGTTGTTCGGTTTCTGACCGCGTAAGGAGTAGGGGGAACGGACATTCATCGCCGATTGTCACAAGTCTACGGCGAACACTGCATATCCCTTGCAAGGGTTAAGGCGTGGCACAAGCGCCTCAGGGATGGGCGGGTGTCGTTAGCCGATGATGCCCGGTCTGGGGCACCTCCCTGCATTACCGATGAGAACGTCCAGCTGGTTGATCCACTCATTACCCAGGACCGCCGAGTGACAGTGAACGCCATAGCCGCCGTGGTCCGATTAAGCGTCGGAAGTGTGCACACCATCATGAAGGAACGACTGCAGTTGCGGAAAGTGTGAGCCCAATGGGTGCCCCACAGTCTTCAACCACACCAGGAAGCATGTCAAATGGCCTACTGGCATGGTCTTGGTTGGACGATTGATGCATGCTGCTGCTCGCTTTGTATCGTCATGTGACGTGCACACGTGCCCTCTAGCGACGGTCTGTGACCTTCCACGCTCTGGTCGGAACCACACCTCGTTACACACGCCACGATTAGCCCATGTCATCACCGGTTTGCGCATTACAGCCTCCGGTTCGTTACTTTTTGAACGCACCTTATATAATGTTTTTCAGTCGGTCAACACGATTGTACCTAATTGTATTAGGTGTTTCCCTCCTGAAGAAAGACATGTATTTATTAACCTCATGTGTTTTTTGCTTCAGGATTAGTGATTTCGATTACTAAGGCAACACTGAAATTCGGCTTCCAGCACGAAAATGGGCACCGACAATGATATCATCACAGATGCTTTCCTTGCGATCCGACCAACACTGGTGCAAAGGTTTTGTAAGATCGGGAGATTCTCTTGTTAGTGGCATTAAGTGGGACGTGGGTTGGCGACCACGGGGCCCCAGCTGAGTCTGCCATTGCTTCCACTTACTTGAGCCGGGCTCCTCTCTGTCTTCTTTCCTGTCGACCTCACTTGGTCAACTCTTGTTCTCTTCCGACCCCGACGGTATTAGGATATCAACGGCCTAGTGAATCTCTTCCTTTCCCGCCTTAATTGGCCCTTGTCTCAAATTTTCTGATTCCCTCCATCTGCGAGGGGTCAGCCTTCTCCTTCTTTTCATGTTATCACCTGCCTTCTGTTCAAGGCCCTCAAAGTGGCAGGGTGTGTGTAGCCCCACCACTTTTGGTGCACCCTGGATAGTGCTACACCCTCAGGGGCTCACGGCTGCTAAGTTCGGGAGTTGGCGACCCCGAGGTATTCCTGAGCTGGGTCCGATTTCCCCTTTTGACCCTTACCTTTGGGGAGGACCCTCTCCTCTTTCACTTTCCTATGTGCCTTTCATGGTTCTCCTTTCTTCCAAGTCCGTCAATCCGCATTCTTGGAGGGTTGAGGGCATTTCTTTTCCTCCTGTCCTTTATTTGCCTGATTCTCCTTTAGTTTTCCATTTCTTCTTCTAGTTTGTAGGTTAGTAGTTAGTTTTAGTTTTATGTTTGCATTTCAACTTCATCTTCACGATCACCCAAACCATCAGAGGCCGATAACCTAGATGTTATGCCCCTTAAAACAACAATTATCATCATCATCATCATGAGATTGATGACACAGTAGGCTTCTCGTCTCACCGGTGCGCACGCCCTTCACTTACGCTACTGGGCGCTCTCTGTGGTCTAGTGTGCACTGCAGCGTGAACACTTTCAGACAAGCAAGTCCTCCAACAATTAAACCTCTACATGAGCGCTACCGGTAGAAACTAGTTTGCGACAACATTCCAATGCCTCAAATCGACAGATAAATGATCGCATATTGATTACAGGCATTGCACGGGTTGCCACATCAGTCCAGATATGTTTCAAGTAACCTGCAATTATTTGGACTTTAATGTGTAATAACAGACTAACTAGGATTTAAATGATTTCAAAATTACTTTCATTAACAGAGAGAATGGGACCAGATACTAACAGACTGGCTCAGAGGTCATGGGTTCAATCCTAGCCTACGGCAGGTCCATTCAACTCAGCCACTAAAAGAGAGAGGACACAATCCCTAGAAACAACCATGATGACGCCAAGGAGTCTTTCATTCGTCAAGTGGAAGGAAATGGCCCAGACATGGGTGAGGTAATTCAACAAAATGGCCTAGATCAGGAAGCAATTAATCTTAGAATCTGGAAATGAGACCGAGCCTATCACCAGACGAAAAATCTCTATAATAAGAAGTCGCTGAGCATTGGAGCCAAATTAAGACACTACAGCACGGTTGTCAAACCTGAAGCATTATATGCTTCGGAGACTTTGACTATGAACAGACGGGGACTAGTCGACCAGTTAGTTAAAAGAGAACGCAGGGTATTGAGAAAAAATTTAGGGAACAGATGGGTTAACGGACACTTACGTTTGACGTCAAACGAAGAGTTATATAGAAAGATAGAACCAGTCACGTCAACAATAAAAAGGAAAAGGTTGTTGTCCTATGGACACATTTTCAGAATTTCCAACGATTGTCTAACTAAGAAAATATGGAATTTCGTGAAACCAAAGAGGAAAAAATTGGCATGGTTCGAAGAATGTAACAAAGACCTTATAGAAATTGGTATTCCAGACTGCAAAATTACGAACAGGTGTGAATTCAGACACCTAATCAAAAAGTACCAGGCATTTAAGGTAGGGGCAGAACCCAAAAGACAGAGGGAACCTCTTTCAGAAGATCGGATGAAGGCGCTGAGCGATGGGCTCAAGAGATACGGGCAGGACATCAAAACTGGCAGACGATCTAGAACGAAATACTGATTTTGATTGTTACTCCGTAGTCCGTAGTGGCTCAATTCAAATGTTAAAAAAATGTAATCTTGACATTTGAACCGTAATCATTATTGTAACTAGAATACTATTACTCAAACACTGCAAATGGATTTTGCTTGAATCGTTTCTGCAATTTTCGAAATCTCATTGAAATATTTGCTGTTTTATGAACTAACGTTCTATTGTTGTGACTATTATTATCAATACCATCAATAAATTGTTTGATTGGGCCCAGCCCAATGCAATCAGTTAAACGGTGTCGGAACCCATTAATTCGGACAGATATATGCAACATTTCCATTTTAGCCTATTTTCATTTATGAAAAAATAGGCTTATGAGATCACCTTCTGTCCGTGTGTCTGTGTGTGCGAGTGTGTGTGATGGTGTGTGTGATGGTGTGTCCCCCCCCCCCTAATAACGTCTAAACGGCTGGAGCGATTTCAATGAAACTCGGTAAGTTCATAACACTATTCCGGACGACCCCGATTGTGCCTTTCAACGTTTGTTACGTCTCACTAATCCAACATGGCGGCTGTGCGAAATATTTCACCAGCATTCAATATCTCCGAAACTATTACCGATATCACCCTGGAATATTTTACGGTGATAAAGGGAACTACTAAAAGTTCACCTATGTGACATTTGAAAAACTGGTAACTACAAAACCAACATGGAGGCCAAGCAAAGTTCCGACTTTTAAATAGCCGTTTCTCGCGATTTAATCAACCACACGCAATAAAACTTGGTAAAGTATATGTTTATACACATTGTAATGCACAGACATTTAACTTCGTTCAATTGTTTACATTACCTCAAGATGGCGGCTGTGCGAAATATTTCATCGGCATTCTATATCTCTTAAACTATTAGCGGTATCACCCTGAAATTTTGTACGGAGATAAAGGACACTACTGGTAGTTCATCTACAAGACCTTCAAAAACCGGTTAACTACAAAACAAATATGGCGGCCAAGCGAATTTGAGAATTTTAAATAGATCTTTCTCGTGATTTAATGATCCAAACGAAATGAAACGTGGTATAGGAAATGTTTATGCACATTGTAATGCACTGGTATTTAATTTAGTTCAATTGTTTACATAACCTCAAGATGGCGGCTGTGCGTATTTTAAAATTATGATTTTATTTCTTGTGTCGTAATCATGCAATCGAAGTGAAAGTTTGAATAATGAACCTACGCAATAATTTTCCTTTAATGGTACATGACTCTATGGCCTATACATATAACAAACCAACATGGCGACAATTCAAAATATTTAGATGGATCTCAATATCAACGAATCTATTACAGCAATCAAACTGATTTTTTAAATTCTTATAGGGGCTATGGACATAAGTTCACCTATAGGACTTTCAATAACCTGGTGATTACAAATCCAACATGGCGGCGACGCGAAATATAAATATTCACATGGTCGTATCTCGCAATTTAACCATCCGAGTGGAGTGACACTAGGTACAGTAAATCCTTATACAAATGTTAATCCACTGGCGTCTAATTTTTTCAATTGTTTCCATAACCACAAAATGGCAGTTGTGAGAAATTTTAAATTATCGTCTTTACTTCTTGTGTCCTAATCATGCGATTGAAGTTTGAATACTACATGTATACAATAATCTTCATGTAACAGTGCGGTACATAACTCGAAAACCGACATATATAAAAATCCAACATGGCGACCATTCGCAATATTTATCCGGTTCTCAATATCTACGAATCTATTACAGCAATCAAACTAAAATTTTGTATGTTGATAGTGGTAAATAACATAAGTAGGATATATGAAAATAGGCTGTATAGTTCTTCGCGGATCTACTTGTTATATATAAGAAGAAGATAGGGATTGGATTTATTTATTTATCGTATGGCTTTTAGTGCCGGGAGTGTCCGAGGACATGTTTGGCTCGACTAAGTCTGTGGCTGCTTCAAGCGGACACCACTAGGGTGAGCTACAAGTTCCGTTCAATTTCAAGTAGTTCGAACTTTTGCTACCAGATATCAATGATACTTAGTGGTGAACGTTGGAACTTTGATAGATCGTTACAACGAAATCTAACCTAGAAATTTAGCTCCACACAAGTTTAGTCTGTGGAAGGATCTTCTACATGCCATAAATCTATGACATGGGACCGCCGGCTTTACTTCCCCTCCGAAGGAACGCACACTGAAGGATTTTAACGCTCTTAAAAGAATCCGACGACTTCGGCCGGGTTTGAACCCGCTATCTTGGGAACAGCAGTTCAGGATGCTACCAACTAGCCACCGAAGCCGCTAGGGATTGGATGAGACTTGTCGATGGAACGTAGCTCGTTTTACGCGTGGCAATGCAAGGAGCAATAATTGTGGTAACCAAGAACCCCGCGTTTTAAGGTCCTAAAACAACGGTTTTCGAGTTATTGCCAAGAAAACTAATTACATGAGATATGGCAGTTAGTACTGGTCACAGTATGAGTAGTTGTTGTTGATTCATTTAGGGGCTTTACGAGATCGTGGTCATGTAGCCCCATCTACTTGGGTGTGTGTAAGTGTGGAAATTGTCTGATAGCCTGTGTCATTGTGATGGTTGTAGGCCTATTAGTGTGTGTATTTGTAATTCAGATGAGGATTGAGAAAGAGGCGGCCGTGGCCTTCATTAGGGAAGCATCCCGGCATCCCCCTGGAGTAGAAGTGGGAAACCACGGAAAACCACTTCCAGGATGGGTGAGGTCTGAATCGAACCCGTCTCTTCTTAGTTTCGCCTCACGAGGCTAAGTGTAGCCTACCCGTTGCAGCTCTTAGACCAGAATTAAATTTCTTGGCGGAGCTGAGAATCGAACCTGGGTGTCCGCGGTGCAGCCAATAATGCTAGCCACTACACCACGAGGTGGACGGTGACTGTATGAAGCGAATTAATTAATTACATGTCAGTGAGATGAATTCTACCTCGACAATACATATATACGTTTCATTTGAGATTGTTTTGCCTTACAGCGTCCAGTTCTGTCTGTAAGATTCTGTTTGCGAACAAGTCGCCTCCATGATCCCCCATTAGCATTTACAGTAATCAGCGGATTTATCTGTCTCTACACCTCTCACATTGGAATCGATCAACACTGAGTCTAACCATCGCCTCCTAAATCTACCTCTGCTGCTCTTACCATCCACAGCCGAACTCATTAACCTCTTAAGTAATCTCTACATTACGATCAAAACAAAGTGTGTGCCATGTGAGGATACAATCCCTGTTGAGATCCAGAAAAGCGTAAATTACATACATGCATTTTAGTGAATTTATGGAAAAGCTGTTGTTATTATTCAATGCAAGCCTCCGTGGCTTAGACGGCAGCACGCCGGCCTACCGCTGGGTCCGTGGTTCAAATCCCGGTCACTCCATGTGCGATCTGTGCTGGACAAAACGGAGGCAGACAGGTTTTTCTCCGGGTACTCCGGTTTTCCCTGTCAAAATTTCATTCCAGCAACACTCTCCACTATCATTTCATTTCATCTGTCATTCATTTAATAATTGCCCCAGAGTAGTGCGTCAGGCCTCGGCAGCCGGCACAGTTCATATCCTCGCCGCTAGATGGGGGCTTCATTCATTCCATTCCTGACCCGGTCGGAGACTGGAAGCAGGCTGTGGATTTTCATTCATTATTCAATGCGCCTTTCTCTTCCCCTGACCTGTCAACTCATTGTACTTATCTGTAAGTAGGGAAGCCTACATTTGATCTTGCGGTCACGTGGGCTCGGTGGTCTAATTATTCCATCATGCTATGTTCCATATCTTAAATTGAATATTCTAAAGTATGTGTTTGAAGTACGTGGGCTTCAAGGTGGTCTTCAGACGCATGGTGCTTCATGTCGTTCATCTAGATTCCAAGTTAAAGAAGTAAACGTATATGAATCAGTTACAGGCATGTCGGACAGTGCAGATTCTAAAATCTGGTATATTGGCTTTCACGGCCAATCAATCAATCAATGTCTAAAGGCAATTCCTTGTCGATTCAACCATTGTCTTCTGTCTTCAGCTTGTCATTTCATCTCACAATAGAAACCACATCCTACGTTGCATCAATACTTGAAGGAATTGCTTCCTAGGTCGACCTCGTCCCTTCTTTCCTAAGACCTTTCCTTTTAGTAGATTGGTTAGAAAGGTATTATGACGCACAGTGTGGCCTATGAATTTAGCTGTTCTTCTGTGTACTGTTACCATCAGCTGTTTCTTTCCCTAGATTTCTCGCAGTATACTTTCGCCTCCAGACTCACATCTCAAACGCTTCAAGCCGTTTCCTATCCTGTTCTCGAATTGTCCAAGATTCACGGCCAGTGAATTAAAACTCGGCAATTTTTCTAGGTTTGTACCGTGTCATGTGTAGGGTTTTGGCTAGGACACCAAGCTGGCTCATCAGCGGGCTCTTGGTGTAGATTCAGTTACATTTCTATGTTTCAGTTTATGACAAGGTAGATTTTTAACATCTATATTCTATACTTCGATGATGCTTTTCTTATTGGGTCACACTTTACTTGCCCTGCCCTGAAGGATACCGAGCCCGTAATAAACACTCTAGAACAATCAGCGTATCATGAACGATGGATACCAACTTGAACACTGTATTTAATAATTTATTTATTTATTTATTTATGTATTTATTTATTTATTTATTTATTTATCTATTCTATTTTCTTTTATTTTATATATTTCTTTCTCCTTTTTTTCTAATCGGTCTTCTATGGCCCACATTATTTCAACTGCCTTCTCCCTCGTTCTATCACATTGGCCTAGTGTTCGCGCATTCTTCTTCGACGAGCTTCTTTTCGTTCATCGGTTCACTTCTTGGCAGTTTTCAATATGGGTTTTGGCTGGAAATTCTGTATTTCCCCAAGTTTCCAAGATGTCGTCATGTTTGGATGACTGGAAAATTTATCAGGTGCGTGTTTCAACAGTTGTATTTGTGTTGCCCTTAATCCATCTTTCTCTGCTTGTTATTCTCAGTTACATAACAACTGAGATCAACAGTCAAAACCTAATGGCGGAAGAGTTGAAACACGCACTGGGAAATTTTCCAGTCATCAAAACACGAGGTTCTGGGAATCGTGAAATAACAGTTTCTAGAAGAAGCTAATCATCAAGTATTTTAAAGACGAAGGATTTTAACTCCGGATTTTAATAAAGAAACTGTATTTTTTAAGAATTTTATATCTAACGCTAGTCATGACGAAAATCCGATATTTTACGTATGTAAAAGGATTTTAGTCAGTGTAATAAGATGTTGTCAAATGTGTATGTAATATTTTAGCAAACTATGAACGACTTATAAAGGCATAGAAGTGCCGAAAAAGGAATCGTGTAATTTAAAGTTTAAAAAAACTAAATTTGTATTGAAAAGTGGAGGCCATAGTTAGTAATTATAGATATCTGTTAGATACTGTAGTCAGCGCGAAGGCTGGTTGGATCTTCAAAAAGAACCGCCGTTAGGTTATGTGGGTAGATACCCACAAAACCCCAAGGCAGCGCTATATTGAGGCGTACTAGGCAAGTTGAGGAGTAAAGTAGTTTACCATTGCTTTCCTCACTGAGTCAGAACAGCAGTACTAACCCTATGAGTAGAACCTTTCACAGCATCCACAGGCACTGACTGTGCCCTGAATGTCATTACTAAGCACCACCCTTACCTCAATAGCTTCCATATAATCACAGCCATGAGTGAGACTGAGACATCGGTGAAAAGCTACATTTTACTCTAGCCTGTGCCAACAGACAAATGGAAATGTACTGCATTCATCAAGAGTTGGTAAACAAGATTTCAATACGGGACAAAAATGGTAATAATGACGAAAGTCATGGATATACATTTCCTAACGTGGTAAATGTTATTGCTTGTTATTAATATATTTCCAAAATTATGTAACCAGGTTTGTCAGTGGTATTATTGACGTGGCCCCGGCGGTCGGCCAGCTATAGTCGAGTTAGGTTGGTTGGTTCCTTAGTTTAGGGGCTGCGACAACGTGCCCCGTGTACTTTGGGTGGGTGTACAATCTGTCTGATAACCGGTGTTAATTGTGATGTCTGTATTAGTGTGTGTTATCTGTTTTTAATTCAAATAAGGACTGCAGACATTGAATTTCAAGTAGTTCCTACTTTTGCCACCCTCAACGACTACTAGTTCAGAACTTGGCTACTAGACGCCACCGCAGTCGGCTCCAGGCGACTGACGTAGGAACATTAGGAGCGTTGTTTAACCTATAAGTTAATTTAGCTTCACACAGGTGTAATTGGTGGAAGATTCTTTAACATGCCAAAATTCTATGACATGGGACCGCCGGCTTTACTTCCCCTCCGAAGGAAGGCATACTGAGGGATTTTAACGCTCTTAAAAATCCAACGACTTCGTCTGGGTTTGAACCTGCGATCTTGGGCATAGAAGCTCAGCATGCTACCAACTACGCCACGAAAGCCAGCTACAGTCGAGTTTAAGCTGCGCTCTGAGCGACTGTTCGAAGCTGGCACGTAGCACACTGCCATTACCAATAGCTTTAACTTCTGACTGATGTCAAGCAAACAATGGCATCACTCAGTACTTACATTACAGCGAGATACATCTAACGATGTTATTACATGAACGATTCGAGGAGCATTTCATCGTCATGGTCAATTCTAACTCCTTCAGAAGTAGGTGCCTGCTAGCCTTTCTCTCGTGTTATGTTCACGGTCGCTGCTATGGAAGGGACCGTCTCGTTTGAGCCAGTCAGGACTATGTAATGTAATGTCCTGGTTTCAAGGATGCGAACTATTTCTATCGTGTGTAGGTGGGGACTTCGGGATGTCCATTGATATAACAGTAATTTCTACATCGAGAATAGTGCCAGGGGACTCAAGGAATAGACTGATGTAACTTTCACGACCAGCTGAAGAATGTTTAGAACAGTTTTCCGGGATGTCAGGCCATGTTAAACGTATCTCCAGAAAGTATAACGGACTTTTTCAGAACAAATCTTTGAAAATACCAGCCGTACTTGCTGGATAAACATCAGATATGAAAGCGTCTTCAGTACGGCCTTTCATTCCGAACAAAATCAAGGAATGTTCAGCCAGACAGAACTGACAGGGATGGTTGGTTCCTCAGTTTGGGGGTGCGACAACGTGGTCATGTAGCCCCGTGTACTTTGGGTGAGTGTAGAATCTGTCTGGTAACTGGTGTTAATTATTGTGATTGCTGTATTAGTGTCTGTTATCTGGTTTTTTATATAAATTCAATTAAGGACTGCAGACATTCATTTTATATAAGTAGTTCCTAATTTTGCCACCAAACGCCACCATCAACGACAACTAGTTGTGAACTTGGTTACTAGATGCCACCGCAGTTGTCTCCGGGTGACGAACGTTGGAACCTAAGAGCGTTAGTCTTAACCCATAATTTAACTTCATACAAGAGTAATTAGTGGAAGGATTTTTTACATGCCATAAATCTATGACATGGGACCGCCGGCATTACTTCCCCTCCGAAGGAAGTCATACTGAGGGATTTTTAACAGTCTTAAAAAATCGGACGACTTCAGCCGGGTTTGAACCCGTGACCTTGGGCTTAGAAGCTCAGCATGCTGCCAACTACACCACCGAAGCCGTTTGAACTGGCAAGGAATTGTCCCGAACATGAATCTCCTAATCTCACGAATTGTCGCATGCTTGTTCAAAAGTAAGAAGAGATGTATTCGATGTCTACCCTTTCTATCCTGGAACTGGTCTTCCGTGGTTTCCCACTTCTCCGGGGAAATGCCGGGATGGTTCCTAATTTAAGGCCATGGCCGTTTCCTTCCCAATCCTCACTTGACTTACAAATACACACACTAATACAGCCATCACAGTAACACAGGTTACCAGACAATTTCCACACACACACACACACACACACACACACACATGAGTACAATGCTGCAAAGCCTATAAATCAGGGTTCCCACCTGTGCCCCCTCCCCCCATCCCCCCTAGGAGGGCGTGGGGCTTTATCAGGGGGTACGTGAAGTGATAACCGATTTTTTTTAAATTCGAATATTAAATTTTATATAATACCATTTGTTAGCCTATTTTCATTTATGAAAAGATAGGCTTATGAGATCACCTTTTGTCCGTGTGTCTGCCTGTGTGTGCGTGTGTGATTCGGGTGTGTGTGTGTGTGTCCCGTAATACAATCTAAACGGCTGGAGAAATTTCAATGAAACTCGGTAAATTCATAGCAATATTCCGGAAGACCCCAACCGTGCTCTTCAAATTTTCTTACGTCTCAACAATCCAATATGGCGGCTGTGCGAAATATTTCACCAACATTCATTATCTCCGAAACTATTACCGATATCACCATGGAATTTTATACGGTGATAAAGGGAACTACTAGAATTTCACCTATGTGACTTTTGAAAAACTGGTAACTACAAACCCAACATGGCGGCCAAGCGAAGTTGCGACTTTTAAATAGACGTTTCTCGCGATTTAACCAACCAACCGCTATGAAACTTGGTACAGTGTATGTTCATAGGCATTGTAATGCACCGACGGCTAACTTCGTTCAATTGTTTACATAACCTCAAGATGGCGGCTGTGCGAAATATTTCACCGGCATTCTATATCTCAGAAACTATTACCGGTATCACCCTGAAATTTTGTATGGAGATAAAGAGCACTACTGGAACTTCATCTATGAGACTTTCAGAAACAGGTTAACTACAAAACGAACATGGCGGTGAAGTGATGATGAAAGTTTTGAATCGACTTTTCGCATGATTTAATGATCCAAACGCAATGAAACTTGGTACAGCAAATTTTTATACACATTGTAATCCACTGGTATCTATTTTAGTTCAATTGTTTACATAACCTCAATATGGCGGCTGTGCGAATTTAAAATTAAGTTGTTATTTTTTGTGTCGTAATCATGCGATCGAAGTGAAAGTTTTTATAATGAACCTACGCAATAATTGTCCTTTAATGGTACATAACTCTAAGACCTACATATATAAAAATCCAACATGGTGACCATCCGCAATATGTAGTCGGTTCTCAATATCTACGAATCTATTACAGCAATCAAACTGAAATGTTGTATGTTGATAGTGGCAATTAACATGAGTAGGATATATGAAAATAGGCTTTAGTTCTTCACGGAAGTACTTGTTCGAATCTCTCCAAGTGATTGTCGCGCTAAGTCTTTCGCACAAAAGCACTGGTAATTGCCAACTGTCGGTACAAACCTGTGTGGAGCCGCGAGGTTGGAGGTGAAATACGGAATTTGCTGTGTTTTAAGGAGCAAACTCAAGCCTGAGAGATGATTCCAAACTATTAGGACTGGGTGACTTTTGGATAAACTATCTTGAAGTTTATCCTGAAATAGCCAAAGTTGCATTGAGTGTCATTGTTCCATTTTCAACGACATATTTAGGCCTATGTGAGTCAGGATTTTCAACAAAATCAAGATTAGCATAAGAACTCGCTAGGGAGACCTTCTTCATTGAGGACCTTCGGATGAAGAGAGGGCTACCATCCACAGACGCCTTGAAAGAACTAATGCAGGAAAGAATACAGAAAAGGGACGAAATCTGGTTCGAGTTTTACACCACGGAGGCCATGATGACTAGGACGTGGATGAACACTAATCAAGACTTGCGACACTTTGTCAATTCTATGGCGGTACATGGGTATCACCATAAACTGTGTAATACCGAGTACTTTCATGACCCTAATGAATACTGCGTATGTAAATTATGCGGGGTGCAATGTAGTAGATACCACGTAATTTCTTGTGCAAATCGGGGATCATCCATTGTGAAATTTTGTGAATGACAGTTTGTGATCATCAATATGCACAATTTGTGCGATTTATCTTTAATAATAAAAACAAATCAGTTCTGTCAGCTCACTGACTTGTGTTTACTAATTTAAGGATTTATTGTGAAAGTGTGTTCTTTGTATTGTGGTAAAATGAAGTTAGTATGAAATAGATATAAAGCGGCGTACTTCATATTATATTTTCGAAATAATTATTCCATTATGTAGTGTTATTAGGTTGGGTCTGTATCCTCCACGTCAGTTTATCGAAGAGGTTATAGAAGCGACCGGGAGGGGGGGGGGCTATGATGACCACCCGTATCTGAAAAGACCCCGTCAGCTGGCGAAGGTTGGCAAGCACTGCCCTAAATAAATGAACATCACAACGTATACCTCGTCATATCCGTAATATGCGGTTCAGGAGGATCATTCACGACTTGTGATCACCTTTACTAATCCATATTCCTGAATAGTAGCCTAACTCAATCAGCATAATAACAGCAGCACAGCCGTTGTAGGAATCAACGAAATGGACTGCCTCAACGTAGTGTTCTGGCTCCTATCCTCTTTAATATATATACAAATGACCAGCCAATACCAGTAGGTACTCGAAGCTTTATTTATGCGGATTATCGTGCCATTACTGTCCAGGCGGATCAGTTTGAAGTTGTGGAAAGACATCTATCTGAAGCTCTAGAGGAACTAGGTGATTATTATAGAGGAAACCAATTGAAACCAAACCCTTTGGAAACACAAGTCTGCGCTTTCCATCTGAAGAACAGACAGGCAAAGAGGAAACTGAATGTAACGTGGGAAGGCATGCTGTTGGATCACTGTGCGAATCCCACATATTTAGGGATTACATTGGATCGTGCACTCACGTATGAAAGACATTGTTTAAACACCAAAAATAAGGTATACACAAGAAACTGCCTCCTTCGCAAATTATCTGGTACCAGTTTGGGGACTCAAGCTCAAACAATAAGAACCACTGCGTTAGCACTCTGTTACTCTGCAGCAGAATATGCATGTCCTGTGTGGTATAGGTCGTGTCATACCAAGCAAGTTGATACTGCATTAAATGAAACGTGTAGACTCATAACTGGCTGCCTGAGACCCACGCCATGTGATAAACTGTATTGTTTAGCAGGCATTGCACCCCGAGATATCAGAAGAGAAGTTGCAGCTAAATGTGAGAGCTCATCCATTGTATACCCTTCAACCAGCCCACTCTCGACTGAAGTCCAGAAGAAGCTTTCTTCACACAACTGAGTGCCTAACTGACAAACCTCAGGTTTTGAGGATTACATCTTGGCTGACCAGAAGCCCCCACATTACTCAGTGGATGGCTCCATCTGAAAGGCTCCCAGCAGTACATACAGAGGCTTGGACAACTTGGAAGTCTCTCAATAGATTGCTATCTGGGGTTGACAGATCCAAGTCCAACATTCATAAATGTTTTTGTTTTTGTTTTTTGCTGCGACCCGGTCCTTTGTGAATGCGGTGAAGAACAGAGTATGGGTCATCTGCTTCAGTGCAGTCTGTGTCCTATACTGTGCACCATTGAGGATCTGGTGAAGGCTACACCAAATGGACGTGACATGGCAAAAGATTGGTCATGCATTATTTAGAACCTTAAATGTTCAAGTTTTGTCATTTTTGTTGCCCATTTCGTACATAATTTCTTATGTAATACTTTTGTTCCTGACACGAGTAAATAAATAAATATCACATGTTCCTTTAAATTTCAGTTTTATTGCCTTTTAATTTTTTCTTCGTTTCTACTACACCTTTAACATTGTTGGTCAAACGAGAAGTTGGTCATTTTTAGCAAGTAAACCATTTCTCTCTCTCCTTACAATTAACAACAAGTGTAAGAGTTTGCCACTTATTCTGACACTGGGGTCAGATGACCTTGGTGTTCCGCCCCTTGAAACAACATTAGCATAATATCTGCCACTCCTGGATTCAACTAATTGCATCTTACGATTAGGAGTTTTTTGTTGTTGTGGCATATTTTAGGGGCTGCGACATCGTGGCCATATAACTCCGTGTATTTTGGGTCTATAACCTGTGTTGTTTTGATGACTGAACTAGCGTGTGTATTTGTATAATGGGAAAGTATTTGGAAGGAGGTGGCCGTGGCCTTAAGTTAGGAACCGTCCCAGTATTTGCCTGAAGTAGAATTGGGGGGAGAACCACGAAAAACCATTTCTAGGACTGCTGAGATGGGAATCGAACCCGCCTCTACTCAGTTTTGCATCACGAGGCTGAGTGTAGACCATTCCAGCTCTCACAACATAAATGAAAGTTACAATCGTCGGTCAACACGATTGTACCCAAATGAGATGGGTTATTCCCCAATCCTGAAAGGAATTTATATGAGATTAATAAACAAGATGTCAGTGAAGAACGTATAGCCTACTTTCTCCTAAATGCATGGGTATTGTTATAACTCTTTGTCCTTTTCAAGGACAATAATTGAATGTTGGTTGTAGTAGTTTATTGAAATACAATGTGCTATGCGGATATTAAACATGAATATGAGGTGCCCTTTGCTAGTGCTACCTCTGTAAAAAAAATCATTCAATTCAGTTTCTCCGTGTTTGAATTGATATGGGGAATCGAATTGCACACATACATGGCCGCCATCTGCAAACTTTTGGGTTGATGATCATGTAGTTAAGTCAAAATATGCTCCCCACATAAAGAAACGTTGTTGAAAAATTTGGTAGACATCAGATTATTAGGTTGGTCGTAATTTGATTTAAGCTTTTAACATTTGGGTGACCGCCATTACGTGTCCGTCAAGATGGCGGAAATATAAACCATGACTCTTAGGTGCCCTTTGATTCTGCTATCTCTGTACCAAATTATGTTCAATTCGGTTACACCGTGTTTAAATTGATAGGGGGAATCGATATGCACACATACATGGCCACCATCTGCAAACTATTGGGTTGATGACCGTGTAGTTTAATCAAAAGATGGTTGCCATGAAAATAGATGTTGTTGCACAATTTGGTAGAGATCGGTTGATTGGGTTAGTCGTAATTTGTTTCAGCTTTGAACATTTGGGTGGCCGCCATTACGTTTCCGTCAAGATGGCGGCGATATAAAACATGACACTGATGTGCTCATTGCTAGTGCTACCTCTGCACCAAATTTTGTTCAATTCGGTTCCACCGTGTTTGAATAGATAGGGGGAATCGATTTGAATTTGAATTTGAATTTGAATTGATTGTTTCTCTTATACAGGCCACTGAGGCTACAAAGCCTCTTTATGCAGCTCTCTTCATTCAGAGGGCGGTTAAATATAGTAGAATAAATGAAGAAAGAAAAACTTAACCTAAACATACAGTTGACAATAGAAGTTCTTGTTATTACATCCGTTCACCTTGAACATGATAATTGTATAGCTGATAGATTACAATGAAGGGAGTGTTTTATCGCTCTGATAGGAAGTCCTGAATACTGGTGCAATTTATATTTATTCCAGAGAATACTAGCTGAAATACGGAATGAACCTTTGCATTTTTCGGTTCTGTGATGAGGTATCTGGAGCTTTTGTGCAGTTTGTCTATTCGCACGATTATGCACTGATTGCATGGGAGTTAGTGTGCAGTAAATATATGACGGAATTTTGAATTTTAGAATTTTTATTACAGTCAGAGCCATGGCATACTGTCTTCGTTCCTTTAACTTTAGCCATCCAATCTGGACGTAAAATGGAGTTATATGAGACTCTCTTGGTACATTGAGAACAAACCGCAAGGTGGTATTTTGCATTCTTTGCAGTTTTGTATTGAGGACCTCTCCCATATCATGGTAAATTATAGATCCATAGTCAAATATTGGTAATATCAAACTCTGTATCAGTATCTTTCGTACATTTTGAGGCAAATAGAAGCAAGTTCGCCTAATTTGATATAATGACGATGCAACCCTTTTCAGAATCATGTTTGTGTGATCCTGCCACGATAATCGAGAGTCAAAAATTACTCCCAGATTTCTTACTGCTGACTGGTACGGAACTGTTTGGGATGCAAGCTGTAAAGGTGGTACTGGGTCAGGTAGAGAACTGAGTAATTTGGTATAGCCGATGATGATCGGTTGCGTTTTTTCGAAGTTAAGTATTAGATTATGATCGAGTGCGTACTGAGATAGGCTTTGAATATCACTGTTAATTAGAGCTTCGTTCAAATGAATGGATTTCAGATCCGTGTGTAGATTTAGCTGAAGGTCATCTGCGTACATAAGATGTTGACAGAATTTAAGGACAGATGGAAGGTCATTTATATACACGGAGAACAGGAGTGGACCAAGGACCGAACCCTGCGGCACACCTGTTGTTACTTCACACCATTCTGAAACATTGTCATCTGCTAGGACTACTCTCTGACATCTGCCTGTTAGGTAAGACCTAAACCAGTTCGTTACTGACTTTGAAAGGCCTAAATTTCTTAATTTAACTAGTAGGATCTCATGGTGAACTCTGTCAAAAGCTTTGCTGAAATCGAATAGAGATAATATAGTTATTTCCTTCCGGTCCATTGCTAGACGAATGTCGTCTGTGACTTTGATAAGAGCTGTCAGAGTACTATGTTTTGATTTATATCCAGATTGGTTCGGGTTTAGGATATTGTTGGAATTTATATATTCATAAAACTGATCAAAAACAATCCGTTCTAACGCTTTCCCAATTGCACACAATATACTTATTGGTTCAAAGTCACTACAGTTTAAGGCGTTCGTGAATTTTGGTATTGCTTTGATGTTGGCTTTTTTCCATTGTGTCGGATAAATACCCATTTGCAGGCTATAGTTAAATATATGCAATAAAACTGGCATGAGGAGGTCCAAATTCCTTTTCAATAGCGTAATAGATGTATGATCTGGTTCTATGGCTTTTGAAGTTATCCTAAATATGGCAAAATGAATGTCCTCTGGATATATATAGCCAAAATGAAATTATTCCCGTCGGTCAGTAAATTTTTCCCTGTAGTTAGCAACAGTTGACAAAACTCTATTGCTGTCTACAACGGTTGATACGTTTAAATAATGCTTATTAAGCTCATCAGCGCTCATTGTTGGGTTATTGCTTTTGTGTCTGGATTTTCCAACACCGAGAGTTTTTATAGCTCTCCACAAAGCCGAAGAGTTTTTAGCTGAATTAGTTAGCGAATAAGTGTACGTATCTTTGTATTACGAATAACTTGCTGGGTTCTGTTGCGTAAGCTTTTGTATTCCACAATGTCCTCGGGTTTCTGTGTTCTGTTGCTCTTCTTTCTTGCTCTATTTCGAGATCTTATTAGATTTTTTATTTCTGTGTTGATCCAGGCAGCTGGTGCGTGCCTCACGTTAGCTGAGCGCACTGGGGCATGGCGATCATATAAATCAATTAAAAATGTGTTGAATGTTTCGACCTTCTCATCTATAGTTTGCTGCTCGAGAACAGTGTGCCATGGAACTGAGATGGCATCAGCCTTAAACCTTTCATCATTAAACCTGCTGAAGTATCGAAAGGTTCGAATACTGGGCTTATATTTTGGAGTTGACAGGGTATATACTGCGTATAAGAGATCATGTGCTGAGAAGCCAGAAGCAGCTGTTTGGCCAAACTCAATAACGTGCTCATTGCAGTTGGATGCTATTAGATCCAGAGTAGAAGAGGAGGTTGCAGTGTGATGTGTATTTTGATACGGGAGCCACGACAGATTGCAAGTATTTAGAGTTTCTACTGTGTTTTTCGTTTCAAATGTAGCCGACCCAAAATGGGCATTGAAATCACCGGCTAATATTACATATTTATAACTAACAAGTAGTTCCGTGAAGAACTATACAGCCTATTTTCATATATCCTACTTATGTTAATTGCCACTATCAACATACACAATTTCAGTTTGATTGCTTTAATAAATTCGTAGATATTGAGAACCGACTAAATATTTCGGATGGTCGCCATGTTGGATTTTATATATGTAGGCCCTAGAGTTATGTACTGTTACATGCAGATTATTGTGAACGTGTAGTATTCAAACTTCAATCGCATAATTAGGACACAAGAAAAAACAAGGAGATTTTAAAAAAAATTCACAGCTGCCATCTTGAGGTTATGGAAACAATTGAAATAAATTAGATGCCGGTGGATTAACATTCGTATAAGGATTTACTGTACCAAGTTTCGCTGCACGTGGATGGTTAAATTGCGAGAAACGTCCATGTGAATATTTATAATTCGCGTCACCGCCATGTTGGATTTGTGATCACCAGGTTATTTAAAGTCCTATAGGTGAACTTAAGTTCATAGCCCCTATGAACATTAAAAAATGCAGTTTGATTGCTAAAATAGATTCGTAGATATTCATTATCGTCTAAATATTTCGGATGGTCGCCATGTTGAATTGTTAAATGTATAGCCCATAGAGTCATGTACCATTAAAGGAAAATTATTGCGTAGGTTCATTATTCAAACTTTCACTTCGATCGCATGACTACATCACAATAAATAAAATCTTAATTTTAAAATTCGCACTGCCGCCATCTTGAGGTTATGTAAACAATTGAACTAAATTAGATACCAGTGGATTACAATGTGTATAAATATTTCCTGTGATAGGTTTCAGTGCGCTTGGAACATTAAATCGCGAGAAAGGTCTATTTAAAAATTTCAAATTCGCTTGGCCGCCATGTTCGTTTTGTAGTTAACCGGTTTTTGAAAGTCTTATAGGTGGACTTCCAGTAGTGCCCTTTTTCTCCGTACAAAATTTCAGGGTTTTACCGCTAATAGTTTCTGAGATATATAATGCCGGTGAAATATTTCGCACTTCCGCCATCTTGTGATTATGTAAACAATTGAACGAAGTTAGATGTCGGTGCATTACAATGTATTTAAACATATACTGTACCAAGTTTCATTGCGTTTGGTTGGTCAAATCGCGAGAAACGTCTATTTAAAAGTCGTAAATTCGCTTGGCCACCATGTTGGTTTTGTAGTTACCAGGTTTTCAAACGTCACATAAGTGAACTTATAGTAGTTCCCTCTATCACCATAGAAAATGTCAGGGTAATATCGGTAATAGTTTCGGAGATATTGAATGCTGGTGAAATATTTCGCACAGCCGCCATGTTGGATTGGTGAATCGTAACAAAATTTGATGGGCACGGTCGAGGTCGCCGCGAATACTGCTATGAACTTTCCGAGTTTCATTGAAATCGCTCCAGCCGTTTAGATTTTATTAGGGACACACACACACACGAATCACACACACACACACGCACACACACACGGACAAAAGGTGATCTCATAAGCCTATTTTTTCAAAATTGAAAATAGGCTAAAAATGTGTGCACACATACATGGCCGCTATCTGCAAACTATTGGGCTGATGATCTTGTAGTTTTGTCAAAATATGTTTCCCACATTAAGGTATGTTGTTGTAGATTTGGTTGATATCAGATTATTAGGTTGGTTGTAATTTGATTTAAGCTTTTAACATTTGGCTGGCCGCCATTACGTTTTCGTCAAGATGGCGGCAATATAAAACATGACACTGAGGTGCCCTTTGATAGTGCTACCCCTGTACCAAATTTTGTTCAATTCCGTTCCACCTTGTTTGAATAGATAGGGGGAATCTATTTGCACACGTAAGTTACATGGCCGCCATCCGCAAAGTATTGGCTGATGACCTTGCAGTTTTGTCAAAAGATTCTTCATACATAAAGGTATAACGTTGCAAAAATTGGTAAAGATCAAATGATTAGGTAGTTCGTAATTTGATTTAAGCTTTTAACATTTGGGTGGCTGCCATTATGTTTTCGTCAAGATGGCGGCGATATAAAACATGGTACTGAGGTGTCCTTTGTTAGTACTACCACTGTACCAAATTTTGTTCAATTCGGTTTCACCGTGTTCGAATTCATTGGGGGGACGACAGACATTCAGCGTACATACACTCACACACTCACACACAGACACACACTTTTTGGCCCTGTGTAGATCTCATAAGTCTACTTTCATGTTTTTCAAAAATCGAAAGTAGGCTAATATACAAAGATGACCAGTTTCGATCGTGTTTCAACTGGACACACACATGTTGATCGATTGAAAAGCTTCTAATAGACTGACAGAATATATTTGTACAATAATATCCTTGTCTGTCTCATTCTTGGCAGTATTAGTTATTCACCGCTTGGAACGCCACGTGCATGCACATGCACTTTGCACTGTGCTCGGTGCACAGTACCTGCTCTGCGGTAAGCAGACGTTCCGCTACGGCAACATCCACCGCTTGTGAAATATTTAATGTTCCATGAAGCCTCCAAGAAGTTTCGCTTTCACCGAAGTGCACAAGTAGCGGACGGTAATGAATAGGAGGTAGGCTATTGTGGTTACGTTTATTAGTCACCACTTTCTCCACAACATCACGGTATGTCCGCCCACTCGAGGTCCTCAAGGCCACTAACTAGCTTAGCGTACCCGTACTTCACACGTTCACTGACTGGGACAAACGCTAAGGAACATTGCTATTATTATTATTATACCCTCTTGCATACACGCCTATTGTTACAGAAGGTGGTAAACGATCACAAACAACATTCTGCTGCAAGTTATTGATCTTCTATTTATTTTATGAGGAGGGAGGTTTAAAACTCATTCGAACTCATAGGCAAATGTTAAGAATGACAGATTTATTTACACGTATCAGTGTAAATATCTCAAGTGGACTGTAAAAAATTGGAATGTATATTGCGTTCATTTCTGTTCAAATCCCGGTCACTCCATGTGAGATCTGTGCTGGACAAAACGGAGGCAGACAGGTTTTTCTCCGGGTACTCCGGTTTTCCCTGTCAACATTTCATTCCAGCAACACTCTCCACTATCATTTCATTTCATCTGTCATTCATTTAATCATTGCCCCAGAGGAGTGCTTCAGGCCTCGGCAGCCGGCACAGTTCATATCCTCGCCGCTAGATAGGGGCTTCATTCATTCCATTCCTGACCCGGTCGGAGACTGGAAGCAGGCTGTGGATTTTTCATTTCATTTCGTTCATTTCTATTTGTGTTTGATTGGTTGATTGATAGATTGATTGAATATGTGGATGAATGAATGGTTCATTGATTTTTTGATTAAACTGTTTCTAGATCCTCTAATGTCACTTTAGTATTATGTTTTTTTCTACATGTTTCAGGACTTTTTCTTCCTATTTTTCCATTTATGTTTTTGCCTTTTTCAGTTTACTGTTGATAGTTTATAATTTTCTGTAAATAATTATTTTGATTTTTCTTGTACAAAGAGGAGAGCCTCCGTGGCGTAGGCGGCAGCACGCCGGTCTCTCACCGCTGCGTCCGTTGTTCAAATCCCGGTCACTCCGTGTGAGATTTGTGCTGGACAAAGTGGAGGCAGACAGGTTTCTCTCCGGGTACTCCGGTTTTCCCTGTCGCAAATTGCATTCCAGCAACACTCTCCACTGTCATTTCATTTCACCTGCCATTCATTTAATCATTGCTTCAGGGGAGTGCGACAGGCTTCGGCATCCGGCACAGTTCATATCCTCGCCGCTAGATGGGGGCTTCATTCATACCATTACCTGACCCGGTCGGTTGACTAGAAGCAGGTTGTGGATTTTCATTTGTACAAAGGGATAGTATGAACGAATGAATGAAAGCTAGAGCATGGTTGTTGATAGATAATAGTGTCTTTGTATTTCTGTTCATGTTTGTTGTTTTTGCTTTGTTTATACTTGTAAATTTTATTTTAATTATTGTATTGTCACACCTGGAGTCTGTCTGGCTGACAATAAAGATCACGTACAGATCTAATGCTTGCAGGATTATCTTCAGAGATGTTGGTACAACACCTGTTTCTGAGAGGATAAATGGTTCAACAGTTGTCTTTTCTTGATGCCACATCTAATTTATTACTTCTGCCAACTCACTGTATTTGTAGATTTCTTTTGTCTGTACACGGTTTGCATGCTGTGTGTGTTTAGCGCAGCGATGTCGATCAACTGCGTGTGTTTTATTTTATTTGTTTAATCGATTGTTCCCCTTCACGAGTGCGATTGAACTTGATTACATGATTTCATCTTCTGGCGTTTTCCCGCTTTTCTTCCCAAAATCTCTTCATCCTCTCAGAATGCTCCTTCTTCCGCTCAGCTGTCCATTTTCTTCCAGGCTGTCGTGATGGTCTGTCCTCAAAGTTAACATTTTTTTAAATTCCGACACTCTGTGCGGTCCTCGAGATTTTGTATGTTGGCCTGTTGTAATTCCCTCTGGACCTCTCTAAGCCATTCCGTGCCACACTTACTCTGTGTTATAACGTTGAGCAATTTCTTCGCCGTTCTGTAGTTTTCCATCCTATAAATCTGTGTATAAAACTGTGCTCGGCGTATTCTGATTACGTCCGGTATCGTGTGGATCTTTTGGTAGAGTTCATTTTGGGGTCTCTTCATCCAAATGCCGTTATCATTAACTGCCCCGTAACTGAGAATTTTTCTTTCCTGTTTTTCTATATCCTTAATTTTGGAATGACCGTCGATCACCATTGTTTCGGCTGCGTAAGTTATTTCCGGAAGAATCATCGTTGTATAGTGCCTTAATTTTGCTTCTAGCGAGATGCACTTCTTGTTGTAGTGAGCCCACGTTAGTTTATAGGCCTTCTGTAGTTTGGTGATTCTTTGTTTATTGGCGATTCAGTTTAGTCCCGAGGACTGTATGATTTCGCCAAGGTATTTAAAATGGAGAACTTGTGTTATCTTACCGTATTGTGTGATTAAAGATGAGTCATTTTCTGGACGTCTTTCCATATAGTGTTTTTTTTTTCATAAGAAATTTATAGTCCAGTTCTTTGCGCAATTTCATGTAATGTTTCCACTGCGTGTCTGGTGCTAGTGATAATGGCAATATCGTCCGCAAAAGTGAGGCACTTGACTGTAAGACGGTTCTATTTTTTTATACCAATTTGAATGCCTTCCACATGAAGTTTTATTTATTTATTCGTTAATTCCCCATAAGGAGAGCGTTACAACACAATCAATTTTCATGTTTTATTCTGGACCTTTCTTCTCTTTTCCCAAAAACCTCTCATATACACACTATGTTTCCTCTTTCTCTCTTCTGTCCACCTCTTTGCTGGTTGTCTCTCTTTGGGAGTTTGCTCAAACTTCTGTAGTCTAAGTTTTTCTCTGTATTTGCTCCTGTCTGCGATGTCTTCTGTAGAGATGTTTAGTTTCTTAAGGTCTTCAACGGTTTCCTTTACCCAATTGGTTTTTAGTGTGCTATTCGTAACTATATTAAAAATTTTCTTGGTCAGTCTGTCTTCGGTCATCCTATGTATATGTCCATAAAATTTTGCCCTTCTTTTCCTTATGTTGTTTGTAATCGTCTCTGTCTGTTTGTACAGTTCTATTGTCGGTCTCTTCATCCATATTCCCTCTTTCTGAACTGGCCCGTAGATCTTTCTCAGAATTTTTTTCTCTTGTTTTTCTAATTCCTTGATTTTTGTTCGTCCCTTGATTGCTGTCGTTTCTGAAGCGTATAAGGCCTCTGGTAAGACTACTGTACGATAGTGTCGTAATTTGGCATTGATGGAAATACATTTTTTATTGTAGTGGTTCCATGTAAGTCGGTATGCTTTCTGCAATTTAGCGATCCTGTCTTCATTGGATGCCAAGTTCAGTCCTGTTTTCTGTATAATCTCTCCTAGATATTTGAAACTTTCCACTTGTGTTATTTTTCCATACTTGGTTTCCAGTGGGTGCTTGTCTGTAGATTTTGTGTCCATGAACTGTGTTTTTTCGTATGAGATTTGTAACCCTGTTTTGGCAGAGATTTCATGTAGCGTTTCTAGAGCTTCTTTGGCTTCTTTTCTGTTATTTGTTATAATCGCTACATCATAATAATAATATTATTATTATTATTATTATTATTATTATTATTATTATTATTTTAAATTTCGTTAGGGCCATATATGGACCACGGTGCTTGTGTTTTAGCTGTTTCTTGATGTCATCGTCAGGCTTGCTACGATTGGTGTTCTTAGTGGTGGGTTTGGCAGCTGCTTTCATGTTGGTACCTGGAGCTTTTCTGATGGCCCAGTAGTCCTTCACTTTCCAGCTAAATTGAATTTTACGTTCCTCAGACCATTTCCTAGTCTCGTCTTTTGGTCTGTGGGTAACTTCTGTGAGGGATGTTACGAAGGATTTAATTTTAAGAGCTGTATGATAGTTACTCCGGTCGGCTATGTCATTTTCATTTATATGGAGTTCCGAAAGATCCTTTTCCACTTGCTTCTTCCACAAGAATCCAGTAGATTTACCCTTGTTAGCAGCCTTGAAGATCCTATGGGATAACCTGTTTGAGTCCATTCAGAATAGATGTCCGTAAAAAGCCAGTCGCCTTCTTCTGATGGCATCTATGAGATTTTCTTGGTGTTTATATAGCTCACGATTTGGTTGATACCATCGGCTTCCATCTGGTAGAATTCTTGGTCCTACTATCCGTATCAGGAACTTTCTTTCTTGTACCTCGAGGGCTCTTAATGGGGTCTTCTTAGTTAGACATAGGCACTCTGCTGCATAGAGGACTGAAGGTCTGACTATTGCATTGTAGTGTCTTAGTTTGACATTCATCGACAATTTTTTTGAAGCATATAGTTTTCTCCCCAAGGTATTTTACACGTGCGACTCTCTTGATGTAGATGTTATCACTGACTCTCATCATTCTAGGGGCATCCTTGATGTTAGTAACAAACTCGGTCTTTCCTATGTTAATCAAAAGACCCGTTTTAGCCGCTATTGAGTGCAGTGTTTGGAGCTGAGTAGTAGCCTCCTGTATGTCATTTGCCAATAAAGTCAGATCGTCTGCAAAGGCTAGGCATGGAATCCTTAGGTTGTCAGCTTTAATCCCCATCCGTAATCCAGTATTCTCTGGTAGGAATCTCGTCCACTCTCTAATGATCTTTTCCAGAACACAATTAAATAATATGCATGAGATGCCGTCTCCTTGTCTCACCCCTGTTTTAATGGTGAAACTCTCCGAGAGCTGTCCTCTAAACTTTACTCTGGCTGTGGTGTTGTGCAGGGTGGCTTGCACCAGCCTATTGATCTTGTCGTTGAGTCCTAGTTCTCTCAAGGTGTTAAAAAGAGTAATTCTGTCCACTGAGTCGTATGCTTTCTGGAAGTCGACAAATATTGTCTGGCTCTTGACTTATTATTATTATTATTATTAATCGTAATTGTCCAGCCAAGTGGTGTAGGGGTTACATGCTTGCCCCTTACCTAGGAAGGCCCGGGTTCGATTCCTGGCCCATTCATAAATTTGAAATCTGGCATGAGGGCTAAAATGGGGTGTACTAAGTTCCATGGAGACAATTGCGTTCATTACGTTTTTGAAGTCACATACGTAAAGTAGCATTAATGGTCTCTATCACAATGCAAAATTTCGGATTGATACAGCAATAGGTTTGGGAATATTAAATGCCAGTTAAATACTTCACGTGGTTGCCATGTTGGATTGGTGACAGTTAATGAAATTTGAAAGTCATGGTCGAGGTCAGACGGGATAAAAGTAAGACCTTAACAAGATATATTGAAATCGCTACATTCAACCAATTACGTATTAGAGACACGCACAAACACGGACAAAAGGTGACCTAATAACCTATATTATTGTCATAAGATGAAGATAGGCTAAACATGGTATCATGGCGATAATTTGCCAAAACTTGAAAGTAATGCACGTCAGAGTTGCTCACTACACTCACGAAAACTTGAAACACCTCTCTCACCATGTTTACAGCAGAACATTGTTACTTGCTGTTCCGTCCCCTAAAACACCATCATAGTGTTACTTCTCGATATTAGGGCACCGTACTGTGTGGTTGCACATCATAAATTGCTACAAGGAAGAATTGCAAGGAAATTGCAAGGAAGAAGCCTCCCCGAAGATTGTATAATTTACACTATGGAAAACCAGTACAATCGGGCGCATCCTGGGCAACGTTGCATAGCAGCGGCAGATTCTTCCACTACCGGTCAACACAGAAGTAGTAATCTCCCTAAAGGGTCTTTTTTAAGACCACTTGTTATAGTCTCGATTAATATCGAGGGATTCTCGCGTGCCAAAGAGACCTTATTGGCTGATTTGTGCAACGAATGTAAATGTGACATACTCCTAATGCAAGAGACTCACCGGGGCTACAACAGCCATCGGCCCAAAATCGCAGGCATGGAGCTTGTTCTGGAAAGGCCCCACGATAAATACGGCAGTGCCATTTTTACAAAACCAAACCTAAATATCACATCAGCCTCGCTGACTGGAAAGGATGACATCGAGATTCTTTCAATATCTACACCACACGTTTGCGCTACTTCTATATACAAGCCCCCCAATGTCGACTTCACGTTTGAGGAACCTGCCAACTTCAACTACCAGGACGTAAACTTCATCATTGGCGATTACAACTGCCGAAGCACATCTTGGGGATACCCAGATTCAGATATAAATGGCGGAAAACTGGAAACCTGGGCAGAGAATCATGATCTTCAGCTAATTCATGATCCAAAGCTGCCAGCATCCTTCAACAGTGGCCGATGGAGGAGAGGCTACAACCCCGATAATATCTTCGTGTCATCCAAAGTTGCTGGGAGTTGTTTGAAGATGATGGGTAAGCCCATTCCATCTACCCAACATAGGCCCATAATCTGCACAGTGAATGCCATGGTTGTGCCAGAGGAGGTTCCTTTCAAGCGAAGGTTTAATTTTCAGAAGGCCGACTGGGAAAGATTTGCCAAAGAGCTTGATACAGAAGTTGCCAAAATCCCGCCGCAACCTGAGATGTATGAGGCATTTGTCAAATGTGTCCATACAGTTTCTAGAAGGACTATCCCAAGAGGTTGTAGAACAAGCTACATACCAGGACTGTCTGATAACAGCAAACAGCTGATGAACCACTACAAGGATCTCTTTGAGGCAGACCCATTTTCTGATGATACTATCCATGTTGGCGAGGAATTGTTGCAAACTATCTCAGCACATTGCAAAGCTAAGTGGACCTCACTGGTGGAGAATCTCGACATGAAGTTAAATAGTAGGCGGGCCTGGAATCTCCTGAAAAACCTCAGTGGTGACCCAACGACATCTAGAAACTTCACCACAATAACAGCAGACCAGATTGCAACCCAATTACTCATGAACGGGAAGACTAAAGGTCGGAGCTCACGGGAGCATCTGGAACGAACCTCAGGACATGAGAACCATAACCTACGAGAACCTTTCACCTTGAATGAACTAGAATCTGCCATCTCCACGTTGAAATTGAATAAAGCTGCTGGCATTGATGACATCAGAGTAGAACAGATCAAAAAGTTCGGCCAGACCACCCTACAATGGCTGCTTACGATGATTAATGAGTGTGTATCTAAGCTTTATATCCCCAGGCTCTGGGGGAAAGCCCGAGTGGTTGCACTGCTTAAGCCTGGTAAGGAGCCAAACGATCCTAAAAACTTTCGCCCAATATCCTTATTATGTCACTGTTTCAAGATCTTCGAGAGCCTTATCCTGAACCGAATTAGCGGCATCCTTGAAGATAAGTTCATTCCCCAACAAGATGGGTTTCGATCTGGAAAGTCATGTTGCAGTCAGATACTGAAAATCACTCAATACATCGGGGATGGGTATGAACAAGGTGGGATAACTGGAGTTGCCTTTGTCGATCTAACAGCTGCTTACGACACTATCAACCACAGAAAGTTGCTGAGGAAAGTGTACCAGACCTCCAACGACTACCAACTAGCATCCCTTATTGGCACTCTCCTGCAGAATAGAAGGTTCCAAGTCTTTCTCCATGGTAAAAAGAGCAGATGGCGCATACAAAAGAACGGCTTACCTCAAGGCAGTGTACTCGCTCCTGTGCTATTTAATATTTACACTAACGATCAGCCCATACCAGAACATTCTAGGCTTTTCATCTATGCTGATGATACTGCAGTGGCTGCCCAAGGGAAAACATTTGAAGAGGTGGAGGGAAAGTTGACTTCTGCACTAGATACCCTTGGATCTTACTATGAAGCCAATCATCTTAAGCCAAATCCCAACAAGACTCAAGTATGTGCATTTCACTTAAGGAATAGAGAAGCTCGGCGGGAACTGGATGTTACATGGCAAGGCAAACAACTCCAACATTGTCCAACACCCGTGTATCTAGGTGTTACTCTTGACCGAACACTGTCCTTCAAGAAACATTGCCATAAGACCAGGCTGAAAGTTAGTTCACGGAACAATATTTTGAGGAAGCTCACAGCCACCACCTGGGGGGCAAGTCCTCACGTCCTAAGAACTTCTGCTCTTGCTTTGTGCATGTCTGCTGCAGAGTACGCTTCACCTGTGTGGAGTGCATCCAGTCACACCAAGCAGATTGACATTGCCATCAACGAGACCATACGAATCTTGTCGGGATGTATGAAGCCTACTCCAGTCGACAAACTCTACCCGATTGTTGGGATAGCTCCCCCAACTATCGGAAGGGCTGTTGCTGCTGATGCAGAGAGGGCGAAGCAGATTAATGATCCCCGTCATCCACTGCATAATCATCAGGCTGTTGTCCGTCGACTGAAATCAAGAAAGAGTTTCATCGCCAGGACTCAACCACTGGAGGGAACATCGGAATCTAACCGCATCGCCAGGTGGAAGAGCAAGCTGCCGCCGGATATCCCTGTTAAGGAAGAGCTAGCCCCAGGAAATGACCTGCCTTACCCTGTTTGGAAATCACTTAATCGTCTCAGGGTAGGCGTCCCTCGTTGCAAGACCAACATGCAGAAATGGGGTATCCTTCCAGCTGATGGAGACACGTCCTGCGAGTGTGGAGCAACACAAGACCCAGCCCACCTGCTCATTTGTCCACTACTAGAACAACCCTGCACTACCCAGGACCTGATCGAGGCAAACAACAAGGCCATCGGAGTTGCTACATTCTGGAAATGATCGGACACGGAAATGAAATGAATGACTTCTTTTTATTCCCGTACCTCAGTAGCTGACCAGGTAAGTCATTCTCCCCGTGGAGATTGGGCAAGTTGCATTGGGTCTTAGAACAAAGTACAGTACTATCGCAGCATTTGCCTGAGATGAGTGTCGAGGAAAGTCTACAGTGAGGGTGATCGCTGCCAACATCGTGTTTTGAACCTTCAACCTCTGAAACATCTGTTATGCTCTTATAATTTGCACTGCCCTAGTTTGTGTCCATGTGAGGATGATGATGATGGTTTCTGGTAGATAACGTACGTGTAACCAAAGAAACCAGCACTTTGCCATGCCTCCAAGGCTCCACCTTCCCAGTACTGTACCGAGGAACCAAAATGGATATTTAGTCTTTAGGAGCCTCACATTATCTTCTCCTAACACCGCCAGACAGAGAAAGTTCTTGTCGTCATTTTCAACCGAGTTCCCTCGGGTCAGATTGCAAAACTCGGCCCCTTAATGATCCCATCGTGTGTTTATTGGGAACATTTCCTTCTGTAGAGCACTTACTCGTCAGCTGTGTAACACCCACATCAGGTTATGTACGGTATGTCTATGACCATAGCCATAATGTATTCTATTTCCCGTATTGACTACGATACCTGTGCAACAGTGTCCACTTTACAATACGATGTATTTATTCAAGAACTACTCCACATTACTCCTAGTTGTGATTGTGATACATGTTTCGGCTCCTCTTGAGCCATCATCAGTAAATAAGCAATATGAAAATTCACAATGTTCAATTGAAAACCATTAAACATGACATGTTCTTTTAAAATTGTACAAATTCACAGGCGACATCGCAATAAAATAGAAATACAATTCTTAAAGATAGGGTATAAAATCCGGGTAAAGGCCCTTTGTCACTTCAGTGGTGTAAATTATAAGTGACAAAGGGCCTTTACCCAGATTTTATACCCATTCTTTAAGAATTTTATTTCTACTGTAATGTTGATGACGCCTGTGAATTTGTACAATTTTAATCGAACATGTCTTGTGTAACGGTTTTAAATTGAACATTGTGAATTAAACTCAACAATTCTTCTAGGTTTGTGCCGTGTCTTGTACGGGGTTTCGCCTAGGACACCAAGCTGGCTTATCAGCGGGCTCTTGGTGCCCCCACCCGGACCCCCACAGGAGTAGCGAACTGCGTGCTACCTCGCTTTTTATGAAGCGCCCCTGTGCCCCTTTACTGCGAGAACTAAGAGCTCAAGCAGCCATATCCTCCCTGTGAAGGCCTCCAAAACGGCCTCTTTTTGGATATTGTGAATTTTAGTGTTGCTTATTGGCTGATGAAGGCTTGAGAGGAGTCGAAATAAGTATTACAACTAGGAGTAAAGTGGATTAGTTGTCAAATAAAAACATTGTATTGTAAAGTGAACACTGTTGCACTGATACCCACATCAGGTATGGACTCTAAATACTGAGCTAGGTTACTTTCTTGAAGAATACAGTATACTATCAAGACACTAGAAAGCCCATTCTTTTCTTGCTGCCTTCTCCAGGATCCAGACAGCAGGATATAGGCGCCGTTTCCCCTGAAGCCCGCGACCACCTCCTGGTAAACACGTTCTCTGTCATTCTATTCTTGTATTATCAGGTCATGCCATTGTTTTCCACGAATTAATGAGCATCCTGCTTGGCCAACTACAAGGAAATTAGTGTATACCTTCACATGCCCCTGTGGACGCCATCTTGCCAGCCCAGGGAATTTCCCGCCATATGTGATGCGTTATCATTCATACCTCAATAGTAAAAACCCACGAGAGATATTGGAAGGAATGCACACGTCGCGTCGCCCGCCGTACATGACATTGAAGTGATCACGACTCATACAGTCACAGCCCAACAGAGGATGAAGGAACCTATGTCAGTGGGGGTCATTCGTTTCTTTCAAATACTCGTAATTGTATGGTCTTAACTGACTGGTAGGATGCTTCTTTAAGTGCCACATTGTAATCAATCAACTTGTTGATTTTGCAGCCCAGGGGCTCACATCTAGTGGAACGTGCGTTGGCGACCACGGAACCCCAGCTAAGTCCGGCTTTGCTTCCACTTACTTATGCCGGGTTCCTCTCCGTCTTCTTTACTGTTGACCTCACTTGATCAACTCTTGTTCTTCTCCAACTCCGACAGTATTAGGGTATCCGAGGCCTAGGGAATCTCTTCCTTTCCCGCTTTAATTGGCCCTTGTCTCAACTTTCCTGATAGCCTCCTTCTGCGAGGGGTCAGCCTTCCTTTAATCATTTAAAATGATCGTGTCGGCTTCATCGTTATGCTTGGGTCTACCGTTATGCGGTAGACGTGTATGACGTCATCATGTTGTTCAGTGCCTATGCACCGAGTCTGAGTTTACTCCTGGGGTCTGGCGTTATGCGAACGGAGACAGCGTGCGTGACTTCATGCAGCCCCCGCGTGGGAAGCCTAAGTTAAAGGGTAAAGGAGTCTGTCGAGTCTGAGTTTACTCCTGGGGTCTGGCGTTATGCGATACGGAGACGCCGAGTGCGTGATGACATGCAGCAGAGTGCACGGGAAGCCTAAGTTAATGGGTAATGGAGTCTGTTGAAAGAGTCCTGGGGCTTCGAGCGAAGCGAGAAGCCCTCCTGAGCCTTTCTAACATGTGTAGCATTTGTAGCATGCGTCATTTGAAATGATATAAAGTCTAGTCTCTCAGACAGACTGTATCTTTTTTCTTTACATGTTATCTCCTGCCTTCTGCTCAAGGCCCTCAAGGAGGCAGGGTGTATGTAGCCCCACCACTTCTGGTGCACCTTGGATATTGCTCCACTCTCAGGGGTTCAAGGCTGGTGAGTTCAGGAGTTGACGATCCCGGGGGATTTCTGAGCTGGGTACGTTTTTCCCCATTTTCCATTGACTTTGGGGGCGGGCCCTCTCCGCCTTCCCTTTCCTATCTGCCTTTCATGGCTCTCCTTCCTTCCAAGGGTCTCAATCCTCATTCTTCGAGGGTTCAGAGCATTTCTTTTATTCCTGTCCTTTAATTGCCTTATCCTCTACTTGTTTACCATTTCCTCTTCAAATATGTAAGTCTGTAGCCTATCTAATATTAGTTATATATTTCATTCTCATCTCATCTTTCACTATCACCTAAACCATTAGCGGCCGATAACCTAGATGTTAGGCCCCTTAAAACAACAATTATTTATCATCATCATCATGTTAATTTTAACATTTGATGGGCTGTCATGTAGCGTAGAAACCGGGCTACCAGCGGCTGAAATTTAACTATCATGAACGTGATCAGGATCGACTAGATTGGCGTGATATGTCAAACTTTAATCAAACTAAGCACCAACGGACCACCTCGTGGCGCAGTGGCTAGCATTGTAGGCTGTCACCCCCGAGGCACCAGGTTCGATCCCCGGCTCTGCCAAGAATTTGAAAGTCTTGGTATGGTCTGGTACGGGGTCTCCCAGCCTCGTGATGCAAAATGGGAACCTGCCGGATGCTATGGCAGGAGGAGCAGTGGAAAGGAACTGGCCACCCTACCTCACGCAAACTCCGGCTCGGGATGCCTGGTTAGTGATCCCTTGACAAAGTCAAGGGCTCTAATTCAGGTCGCCTTCGTCCCTGGTGGGGATATGGCACTTTATAAAAGAAAAAGTTACCAACATCCATTCAGTACCAAAACGCATTATCCCACGGTGGCTCGTCAGATAAGACAATTGTAAGGAATTTTAATACCTCCAAGAACAGCGGATTCTCATACAATTTAACGTCAGAACAATACCATTCAATTTAAGGGGGCTCGTACACCGCGAGTGGGAGTTTTCGCACACAGTTAACAATTAAATAATAGCTTCACTAATAAGTAACATAGAATAATGAAAACTTACAAAGTTATGGTTTCATTTCATTTCATATTTATTCAACAGTGCCTTACACTACATTTACAATACACTGAAGGGAGTCTCTGAAAAGAGCAAAGCCCCACTTCGCATTCGGGACGCGTCAGAGCCCCCACTATATATACTGGGTTATATTTACATATGTACACAAGATGGCAATTAGTGAGAATCGAGCAATGACAAATTATTTACAGTATACAATAGAGGGATGGTAAATTTATATAGGATAAGGCAGGACAACAAGAGAAGAGATCACATGAATATTGCAAATGGAGATACACAGGAAACACTAGCACAACAAAGAATTGGGGCATAATTTATGAGGAACAACCTACTTGTTGAACAAATAATGCCGCAGTTTCCTCTTGAACTGAACGGCATTATTGTGGCTGGCCTTCAGGGAACATGGTAGGCTGTTCCATGCACAGACCGATCTATTTACAAAACCCAGTTTGTACGACTCAGTCCTGGGTAGTGGGGCGTACAGCGTAACTCCGCGGTCCTTCTGAGCTGATCGGTAGCCAAGGGAAATTTTGTCTAAAATAGCAGATGAGTCTGTATTATTAAAAAGTTTTCGCAGGTATAACAAATCAATGTGGGTAAATAGGTTCTCAATAGATGGAAGGCTACATTTTTGGCGTCTGATTTTAGAGTCTACGTCGAAATTTTTCGAAAGATTGAATTTAGTGGCTCGATTAATACATAGGGCTTTTATTTAATATATCAAGGCGAACATTATATAAAGTATTGCGTGATTTATAGGTAGGAAAATATTTGTGATTTCTTAAACGTCATGAATCACAAAAATCACTATTTAACAAGAAATACCAGTCTGAATGGATTTTTTGTTTTTTGCTGTAAATGACAGTGTTATTTTTATTATTAACAAGCTGTACCCGGCATGCGTTGCAATGCCAACCAAAGAAGTGTTGACATTGTAATTTTGTTTCTTGAGGTGCTTTTGGATACACAATATTTTCTTCAATTTCCGTTTACTGCCTCTAAGCTATCGTAAAATGGATTTACTAATTTAGAAATATTTGTGAGAGCGTACGCAACAACTCACCAAAGTTTCATCGCAATCGGATAAATTGTATATGAACGCAGAAGGAACTTTGTTGAAACGCTTCGCGCGTCGTCACTTATTTGTTGCATCTACTCGTGCGCTACCTATTGTAAAATGTATTTACTAAGTCGAAAACCTTCCTTGGCGTGCACACAACAAATCATCAATGTTTCATCGCAATCGGATGAATGGCATATGCACGCATACGGGATTTTGTTTAAACGATTCGCGCGCCGTCACTCATTTGTTGAATCAACTCGTGCGCTACCTATTGTACAATGCAATTACTAATTCAGACCCCCTTACCTGTAGTGTGCACAACAACTCACCCTAGTTTCATCATAATCGGAGGAATTGTATATGAACCCAGATAGAACTTTGTTGAAACGATTCGCGCGCCGTCACTCATTTGTTGAAACTACTCGTGTGCTCCCTGTTATACAATGGACTTACTAAATTAGAAACGTTCCCTGCAATGTACACAATAATTTACTCGAGTTTCATCGCATTCGGATGAATGGTATATGAACGCATAAGGGATTTTATTTACACGATTTGAGCGCCGTCACACATTTGTTTAATCTACCCGTGCGCTACCTATTGTACAATGGATTCACTAAGTCAAAAACCTTCCCTGCTGTGTGCACAAAAAACTCACCCAAGTTTCATCGCAATTGGATGAATTGTATATGAACGCATACGGGACTTGGTTGAAACGCATCGGGCGTCGTCACTCATTTGTTGAATCTACTCGCGCGCTATCAATTGTAAAATGGATTTACTAAGCCAGAAACCTTCCATGGAGTGTACACAACATTTCACCCAAGTTTCATCGCTATCGGACGAATGGTATATGAATGCATACGGGACTTTGTTAACGCTTTGCGTGTCGTCACTCATTTGTTGAATCTACTCGTGCGCCATCTACTGTGAAATGTTTTTACTAAGTTAGAAAGCTTCATATAACTGTACACAACGTCTCACCCAATGTTTTATCGCTATCGGACGAATGGTATATGAACACATACGGGACTTTGTTGAAATGCTTCGCGCGTCGTCGTTCATTTGTTGAATCTATTCCTGCGCTACCTATTGTAACATGGATTTACTAAGCCAGAAACCATCCTTGGAGTGTACTCAACATTTCACCCAAGTTTGAGCGCAATCGGATGAGTGATATATGAACGCATAGGAGACATACCCACAGACAGACAAACTATCACGTAACATTGATTTTTATATATATAGACAAGCTGTACCCGGCATGCGTTGCAATGCCAACCAAAGAAGTGTTGACATTGTAATTTTGTTTCTTGAGGTGCTTTTGGATACACAATATTTTCTTCAATTTCCGTTTACTGCCTCTAAGCTATCGTAAAATGGATTTACTAATTTAGAAATATTTGTGAGAGCGTACGCAACAACTCACCAAAGTTTCATCGCAATCGGATAAATTGTATATGAACGCAGAAGGAACTTTGTTGAAACGCTTCGCGCGTCGTCACTTATTTGTTGCATCTACTCGTGCGCTACCTATTGTAAAATGTATTTACTAAGTCGAAAACCTTCCTTGGCGTACACACAACAAATCATCAATGTTTCATCGCAATCGGATGAATGGCATATGCACGCATACGGGATTTTGTTTAAACGATTCGCGCGCCGTCACTCATTTGTTGAATCAACTCGTGCGCTACCTATTGTACAATGCAATTACTAATTCAGACCCCCTTACCTGTAGTGTGCACAACAACTCACCCTAGTTTCATCACAATCGGAGGAATTGTATATGAACCCAGATAGAACTTTGTTGAAACGATTCGCGCGCCGTCACTCATTTGTTGAAACTACTCGTGTGCTACCTGTTATACAATGGACTTACTAAATTAGAAACGTTCCCTGCAATGTACACAATAATTTACTCGAGTTTCATCGCATTCGGATGAATGGTATATGAACGCATAAGGGATTTTATTTACACGATTTGAGCGCCGTCACACATTTGTTTAATCTACCCGTGCGCTACCTATTGTACAATGGATTCACTAAGTCAAAAACCTTCCCTGCTGTGTGCACAAAAACTCACCCAAGTTTCATCGCAATTGGATGAATTGTATATGAACGCATACGGGACTTGGTTGAAACGCATCGGGCGTCGTCACTCATTTGTTGAATCTACTCGCGCGCTATCAATTGTAAAATGGATTTACTAAGCCAGAAACCTTCCATGGAGTGTACACAACATTTCACCCAAGTTTCATCGCTATCGGACGAATGGTATATGAATGCATACGGGACTTTGTTAACGCTTTGCGTGTCGTCACTCATTTGTTGAATCTACTCGTGCGCCATCTACTGTGAAATGTTTTTACTAAGTTAGAAAGCTTCATATAACTGTACACAACGTCTCACCCAAGTTTTATCGCTATCGGACGAATGGTATATGAACACATACGGGACTTTGTTGAAATGCTTCGCGCGTCGTCGTTCATTTGTTGAATCTATTCCTGCGCTACCTATTGTAAAATGGATTTACTAAGCCAGAAACCATCCTTGGAGTGTACTCAACATTTCACCCAAGTTTGAGCGCAATCGGATGAGTGGTATATGAACGCATAGGAGACATACCCACAGACAGACAAACTATCACGTAACATTGATTTTTATATATATAGATAACAGAAAAGCGCACGAATGTGCATAACATAGATTTACACTAGTGAAACAAACATGTTACAAAAGAGTTAATTGATGTGAAAAAACATCATGATCCAGCAATCAATCAGGAATGTGTGCATTAAAGCATTCATTCATGACCAGTCATTATATTGTGAATTGAATGTTATTTGTGAAATAGAGCAACACTGTATGATGCTTTGTTCATTTTAAATGTTAGTCCTTGCTATAATCACAGAGTGATTTCTGGTTATTTTTACATCGTGTGATGTGATATGTGTCACAGAACTGGTCACATAACGAGCACACGCAGAGTTCATTTGGGGCGTGGTAGGACATGTTTTTACATATTTTATGGTGGTACCCATGCACTGCTAACTTTATCACCACATGTCTTAGTTTCTGATTGGCGCTGGTCCAGTTCCGGTTGATCATGGCATCCGTGCTGTAAAATTCTAGCGGAATGCCTTCTCTCTTATCTCTTCTCTCTGTTAGGTGCGCTTCAGCATTCTTTGTTGATGGAAGCTGTAATTTTGTTCTTATTTCTTCGACAAGGAAGGGTTCCCGTGCTAATTCATATGTTAGGCGGGAGCGCGTGTATTTTGAGATGCCCATTAAGGTTTTCAGGAATTGGGCTTTAACTCTTTCGATGGTGGCCAGATCTCTCTTCGTTAGTCGGTCCCATATCAAGTGGATCCCGTACGTGAGAATTGGTAGGATCTTTGCGTGAAACAGATGCATAGCTGTTTTTAAGGATAGCTGCTGTAGATTAATAATGTCGTACATGGCTTTCAAGCAAGCCACTGCTCTGTCTTGGATGTGTAGTCTGAATGTTCAGGTAGTCTGTAAAGTGATCCCAAGGTATTTAACTGCATTCACTATTTCCACTTTGACCTCTTCATATTGCAAGTTGTCGTTTTCTGCTACACGCCCACCTTTCCGAAAAACCATCTGTTGGGTTTTTGTCCAGTGTATTTTCAGACTGTTATTTCCTGCCCATTCTACCAGTGCTGAGAAGGCGTGTTGGAGTTCTTCCTAATTTGGTGATCCTAGGACCATGTCGTCCGCATATATGTAGATCACTGCGTCCTTTGATTTCTCTCGGATTGCTGTTGTTACATCGGCTGTGGCAATATTGAACAGTATGGGACAGAGGGGGTCACCTTGCAAAACTCCATTAGTTTGGGTGATTTCCTTTGTTTTGCATACTGCGTCATCTATGGTGATCTGGTTGTATGCCAGGATATTTTTTACTAAGATTGTTAAAGGATTGTGATTTCCGATGATATTTTGAAGTTTCGATGTGAGCTTTCTTCTGTCAATTAGGTCGAAGGCCTTTGTATAGTCTATAAAGACTGCATAAAACTTTCCCTTTTGGAGTCGTTTTGCTTCCTCTATGTCATTTAACAGATTTTGAATTGCGTGCAAGGTTCCTCTTCCTCATCTAAAGCCGAATTGTTCCTCCGGTATCTTGGAGTCGACTTCGTATGTGTAAAGAAAACACATGAATACGGTGGATGAACCTCATTCATTTATATTAAAACATAATTAAGATACAGTCTATTTGGAAAATTTAATACAAAAAAACTATTTTTGAAAGACAAATTAAATATCTTTTAAAAAACATACTATTGACAATATAACATTAATGGTGGTTCATCCTCAGTATTCATGTGCTTTCTTCATATAAAAGAAAAAAATCATCCCATTCAGACTGGTATTTCTTGTTAGCCTATTTTCATTTCATGAAAAATAGGCTTATGAGATCACCTTTTGTCCGTGTGTCTGTGTGTGCGTGCGTGTGTGTCTGTGTGTGTGTGTGTGTGTGTGTGTGTGTCCTAATAAATTCTAAACGGCTGGAGCGATTTCAATGAAACTCGGTAAGATCATAGCACCATTCTCGCCGACCTCGACCGTGCCCTTCAAATTTTATTGTGTCTCACCAATCCAACATGGTGGCTGTGCGAAATATTTCACCAGCATTCTGTATCTCCGAAACTAATACCGATATCACCCTGAAATTTTGTACGGTGATAAAGGGAACTACTAGAAGTTCACTTTCAAAAACCTGGTAACTACAAAACCAACATGGCGGCCAAGCGAAGTTGAGACTTTTAAATAGACTTTTCTCGCGATTTAACCATTCAAACGTAATGACACATGGCAGAGGAAATGTTTATGCACATTGTAATGCACTGGGGTCTAATTTACTTCAATTGTTTACATAACCTTAAAATGGCTATGCGAAATATTTAACTGGCATTCAATATCTCCGAAACTATTTTTTGATATCACCCTGAAATTTTGTACGGTGATAAAGGGGACTGCTACAGGTTTATCTATGTAACTTACAAAAACCTGTAAAGTACAAAACGAACATGGCGGCCAAGCGAAGTTGAAATATTTTAATAGACTTTTCTCGTGATTTAACCGTCTGAGCGCAATGAAATGTGGTACAGTAAATGATTACACATATTGTAATGCACTGGCATCTAATTTAGTTCAATTTTTTACATAACCTCAAGATGGCGGCTGTGCGAAATTTAAAAAAAAAATGAAAGTGAAAGTTTGAATAATGAAGCTAAGCAATAATTTTCCTTTAATGGTACATAACTCTATGGCCTATACAAATAACAATCCAAAATGGCGAGCATCCGAAATATTTTTACGGTTCTCAATGTCTAGGAATCTTTTACAGCAATGAAACTGAATTTTTTTTATGTTCATAGAGGCTATAAACATAAGTTCTCCTATATGACTTTCAGTAACCTGGTGAGCACAAATCCAACGTGGCGGCGACGCGAAGTATAAATATGTAAATGGACGTTTCTCGTGATTTAACCATCCGAGTGCAGTGAAACTTTGCATGTTAAATACTTATACAAATGTTAATCCACTGGCATCTAATTTATTTCAATTGTTTTCATAACCACAAGATGGCAGCTGTGTGAAATATTTAAATCTCGTTTTTACTTCTTGTGTCCTAATCATGCGATTGAAGTCTGAATACCTCACGTACACAATAATCTTCATGTAATAGTACATAAATAAAAATCCAACCTGGCGACCTTCTGAAATATTTAGACGGTTCTCAATATCTACGAATCTATCACAACAATCAGACTGAAATTTTGTATGTTGATAGAGGCAACTAACATGAGTAGGATATACGAAAATAGGCTGTATAGTTCTTCACGGAACTACATGTTAAATTGTTTTTTTTTTTGTGATTCATGACATTTAAATAATCACAAATATTGTCCTATCAATAAATCACGCAATATTTTATATACTATTCACCTGTATATACTACTATATAATAACTATATGTTTGTAAGTTCTCATAGTTCTATGTTACATATTAGTGAAGGTATGCTTTAATTCTTAACTGTGTGCAAAAACTCCTACACGCAGTGTGTGAGCCCCTATGCAAGTATAACCAGCTTGACACAAGAAGCATAGCATTGGTTCGAGTGAAACTTGTGATAGAGGGAATCATTCATGTATCAGCGCGGAAGTATTGGGTCCTTGTGGGGTATATAAATATGTTTCGAACAAATGCAGTGAGAGTGGGCCGGATGTCGAGATGTCGAGAATAGAATTCTCAATTCTCTGTTTACAAGTTCACCTCAATCCATCGCAACTCCAATCTAAAAGCAACATCTCTAAAGTTAGAAAATTCTAGGTACGTCTCTAATTTTAATTTTAATTTCTAAGGATATCCATTTTAGCCTATTTTCATTCATGAAAATATAGGCTTATGAGATCACCTTCAGTCCGTGTGTGTGTGTGTCCCCTAATAACTTCTACACGGCTAGAGCAATTCCGGCATTTGCCTGGAAGGGAGATGGGAAACCACAGAAGACCATCTCCAAGGTTGCCGGTGGGGTGATTCGAACTTCCTCGCCTCCCGGATGTGAGCGACTGCCTGCAGCCACGCCGTAACGACCACGGCTTACCCATCCGGTAATTTGAACACTTATATGCAACGTTAGGAATTCGAAACGTTGCCTAATGGTCACAAGCTATCAACGATTTCATTGAACTATTACGCCCGGGAAATCATAGAAATCTTGGAACATGGGCCCAATACTCTTGCAGATATCTTGCGGGAGAGTTTCTCCTAGCAAACACTCAGGAATAGGTATGTCGGACAAATGTCACACAATTTTATATTGACAGAAACTATACAAATCATTATTATTATTGTTATTATTTTGTCTACGTGCTTTGAAGAGCAACGCCGTGGGCCAGGCTATATCCAGACACAGTAGACGAATGGGTTCGGCGGTTTCCCAATTATTATTACTATTATTAATAATAATATTGCTATTGTGCAAAATGAATTTCAAATATATCTACAGTAAATTATATGACTTTTAATGTACATTTAACACTTTGACCCAGTTTTTACGAAATTTGTTCAACTTCACGCCTTTGAAAAACAGGAGAACATTGCAACTAATCATGGAAATTCTAATTGGAAAAATTGACTGTCAAGAATTACTTATTTTCATCCTTTTCATGTACCACAACTAAATCTCGACAGCACACACTAGTTCACATCCCAAGATCTAGAAGTGTTCAACATTCTAATTCACCACTAGTAAAAATATTATCGTTTTATTATACAGTACATTCGATGCTCAAGTAGATGTATTCCCTCGCCCTAGCTCATTTTGTAAGCAGTTCAAGTCAACTGATTCTAAATTGTAATCATTATTGAATTCCTTTTTCCTTGAATAATGGGCGCGTTTTAATTTCATTTTTATAAGTTGTTTTTAATTTGTTTAGTTCTTTTTTTTTGTTGGTTGGTTGATTCCTTAGAATAGAGGCTGCGACAACGCGGTCATGTAGCCCCGTGTACTTTGGGTGTGTGTAGAATCTATCTGATAACCGGTGTTACTTGTGATGGCTGTATTCGTGTTGGGCTATCTGTTTTAATTCAAGTAAGGACAGCAGAAAATAATTTCAAGTAGTTCCTACTTTTGCTACCAAATGCTACCGTCCACGACACCTAGCTTGCGGACTTGGCTACTAGATGGCAACGCAGTCAGCTCCTGACAGTGAACTCTGGAACTAATAGAGCGTTAATAATTCTAACCTACAATTTTTGGCTTCACACAAGTGTAGTCAGTGGAAAGTTCTTTTACATGCCATAAATCTATGACATGGGACCGCCGGCTTTACTTCACCTTCAAAGGAAGGCATACTGAGGGATTTTTAACGCTCTTATGAAACTCTGACGACTTCGGCCGGGTTTGAACCCGCGATCTTGGCATAGAAGCTCAGCATGCTACCAACTACGCCACCGAAGCCGCCGTTCTTTATTTGTGTGCTCTTACTCTTTTCAACTTGATCTGTCACGAAGGAACGTAATTGGGCTTATGCTTGTGTAGCTGCATATTGTTAAATAAATGAGTTCATTAATTTATTAGTTAAATAATTAAGGTAGTATCATAATCATCATATTCTTTCCCCTTTCCCAGTTGACACTGGGTGGGGGCAAATATGGTTCCTCTCCACTTTGTTCTGTCGTTCCACCATTCCTCTTCCGACACAGTGTTCCAATCCAGGTTCCGTTTTCTAATACTATTCTCCACCGAGTCCATCCAGCGCATTCTTGGTCTTCCTCGTCCTCTCTTCCCTGTCATCCGTTGTTCCAGTGCTCGTCTTGGTAGCCTTACTTCATTCATCCGTTTGGCATGTCCAAACCATCGCAAACTGTTTTGCTCGAGTTTGTCATTTAGTTTCTGTACTCCCAGTTCTTTCCGTATATCATCATTTCTTACTCTGTCCCTCCTCGTTTTCTGGACCATACTTCTCAGGAATCTCATCTCTGCTGCTCGTACTCTGCTCTCATCCCTCTTAGTCATTGTCCAAGTTCCTGCTGCATATGTCATTATAGGAACATAGCTTCTTTAGCCTTAATTGGTATATCCTTGTTCCATACTAGTCCCCGTACCTGTTGGTAGAAAGCACTCCCGAGTTGTATTCTTCTGCTAATTTCCAAATCTTGCCTTCCATCTTCAGTCAGTACGCTTCCCAAGTATTTTAAGTATTTTCCAATTCCTTATCTCCTACTTTGATTACTCATAATATAATACAATAAATTGTTATCTCCGCGATAAAGCTGTGCGATTTCAGATTTAGACAAATATTGCTTCACAAGTCACACCCTGAAAATATGGTACCTTATTTTTGTAACATTCTGTATGAATGCATTCATGCATTCACACATGTGTTTGAGTCTTCAGTCTTTTGACTGGTTTGATGCAGCTCTCCATGCTTCCCTGTCCTGAGCTAATATTTTCATCTCTACCTTACCTACGGGGCGATCTTGTTTGACGTATTCTAATCTTGGCCTACCTCCACAGTTCTTCTTCTAGTAAGTAAACAAGAAGTTCCGTGACGAACTAAAGAGCCTACTTTTCTTAAAATTAAGATTCATGCCAATGATTAATCTACAGTATATGAACCTATCTAGAATAATGACGATCGAAATGTCTAATTAGTTCGAAATATACCTGGTATAATGTAGCCTATTAGAGCACTACAGTTGGCAGCCCTGGCGACTGAATATATACTTAGTTCCATCTCTTAAGGTACAGAATACCAAATTTGGTTGAAGTCCAATGGATTTTACATGCAGACAGACATTGGATCTATCAGCGCGCGTAAAAGCATGTTTGGCAACAATGTCATGCGTGTGCTGGTCAGAAATAATCTGAAATATTATGATATCTTGTTGTGCCAATTTTGGATGAAATCCATTTGTTAGTATAGAAGTTACATGTATTTTAAAATTTAGGGGCCGATAACCTAGATGTTAGGCTCCTTAAACAAAAATTATCATCATCATCATATATTTTAAAATTGGGCATATCAGCAGGCATAGAATCATGTTGGCAGCACTGACTTATATGAATTACTCCAAATTATTCTAAAATGTCAGGTACTATACGTGCGCAGAGTATAAAGCTGTCGTCGAGCATACTTTCTGATATATTGGTATTTGGATAAAAAAAAAATAGGGAGAGCAATTATTAACAGTTTGCAGCCCTGGTGGCTCTTAAGAATACGTTCAGTCATATACTGTATGTTTATGTACACATATTACATACAAAATTTGGTTGAAATCCAATTGATAGTGTAGAAGTTATATGCATTTAAAAATTCGACTTATCAGAAGGCTTAAAATTATTTTGGCAACACTGTCATATATGGCCTCCTGGAAATTAAACTGAAATAGTATTATCTACATGTGTGCCAATTTTGGAATAGCTCCCATTGATACCTTCCAAGATATCCAACATGGAGCTCAAATTTCTAGTGCGTTTTTTCAGCAGGTGGTAGCACTGACATTATTTTCATATATGGGCTTGAAATATTCCGGTATACATCTTTACTCATACTAAATTTGGTTCCGATTGCTGCAGCCGTTTAGGAGGTGATAGGGGGACACACACACACAGCCAGACAGACAGAAGGACAGACAGACAGGCACACATTTTCCCGGATCGATCTCATAAGTCTACTTTTTCCTCATTTTTGCAAAATGTGAAAAGTAGGCTAAAAATTGAATCCATTTAAAGTTCGTACTATTCTTCGGATAAGAGCCAAAAACTTATCTCAGTATAGTTTTTTGACAGCACGAACCATTGGCCAAAAGGGTGAGAATAAATTGAGTTTTGAGAAAAAATAATCATACCTCCCTTAATAGGCCATCAACAACTTCTAAAGGCATTGTTCTCTGTCTTCAGCACCTCACTTCATTTCACAGTAGGAACCATATTGAAGAGTTAGTGTGATGTCTAACAGTAGATATTTTCTCGGTCGTCCTCGGCCTTTCTTCCCCGTGATTTTTCCTTCCAGGAGATTATTTAGGGAAGCGTTATGTCGCAAAATGTGGCCTGTGAATTTAGCTTTTCTTTTATGGATCATTGGTCTCAGTTCTCTCTTCCCTTGAATTACTTGCAGGATGCTGATATTAGTCCTCTTTTCAAACCATTTAACTCGACACATTCTCGGTCGCACCCTAATCTCAAACGCTTCAAGTCACTTACAATTCTGACATCTGATCGTCCAAGATTCACATCCATCCAAAAGCACAGTCCATACTGTGCCCTAGATGTCCAAAGGACATAAATTTCTTTATGTTCGATCCTCACTATTGTGTGTCAGAAAACTGTATCATAATGATGGTCATTTCAACACTGTTTTTCATTATGATACAGTTTCTCCAGCCAATCAGAGCTCGTTCATTGACCAATTAGGTAACGATACCTTCACGCATGCGCTCAAAATCCAACATGTCGGACATAAACACAACATCGAACTATAATAAATTACCGACATGGAATACGCACCGTCCATATTTTCATGTAATAAACTGGCGAATATGAGACAAGAAATAGCACTGTACCTTAATATCACAAACACTAATTTCTACACAGCGCATTGCCTTCAAACGGACTCCGGTGACAATATTACTGAGGGACGGCAGATGTAAACATATGGCCTGCATATGGCATTGCAAGCACACAGAGCGCATGCGTCGGCCGTTCAGAGATCTTGAAAGCCAGAGATATACCCAGCGCTCGCTCTTCGATCACAAAATTCAAGTGGCTGACTCTCAACAGATATTTATGAATATTTATGTTAAAATATATAATAAAGTTATAATTATCGTCGAACATAAACAGTCGTATGCAACTCGCCTATAATGGTAATTAAGACACTCGTATAGTAATTATAAAACTCGCATACGCTCGTTTTATAAACATACTCGTGTCTTAATTATAGCCATTATAGGCTCGTTGCATAATGTACTATTTTAATTGCAATATCCAATGTGCATTGATCAAAAGATTTTTCTTATTATTGAACGCCTGTCTTGCGAGCGCTATCCGCCTTCTAATCTCTTAACTGCACCTGTTGTCATTGGTGATTAGACTTTCCAAATAAGAGAAACTTGTGACTCGTTCCACTATCTTGTCAGTAAGGGCGGCTTCGGTGGCGTAGTTGGTAGCTTGCTGGGCTTCTATGCCCAAGGTCACGGGTTCAAACCCGGTCGAAGTCGTCGGATTTTTAGGAGTGTTAAAAATCCTCAGTATGCCTTACTTCGAATGGGAAGTAAAGCCGGCAGGCCCATGTCATAGATGTATGGCATGTAAAAGAACCTTGCACTAACTATAGTGCGCGACAAACCATTGGAAGCCTGAAGGTCAAGGGGCCCTCCACTCCGCTCTCCTCCCCGCACCTGGCGGTGTTGCCATGCTATTGCACGGTACCTTCAGTCGAGTGCTGGATGCGAGAACGAACATGACAACACCGCACCAACTGCGCGTGACCTTCAGGCTTCCAGTGGTTTGTCCCGCACTATAAACATGTGTGAAGCAAAATGTGTAAGTCAGGTTTGATTAATGCTCTTAAGTTCCAACGTTCGTCACCAGGCGCTGGTTACGATGGCATCTAGTAGTAGCCAAGTTCACGTGAACGGTAGCATTTTGTAGCGAAAGTAATAACTACTTGAATTTATCGCCTGCAGTCCATACTTGAATAAAAAAAAACAGATAACGCACACAGTCATCACAATTAACACCGGTTATCAGGCAGATTCTACTCACACCCAATGTACACAGGGCTAATGACCGCGTAGTCGCAGCCCCTAAACTAAGGAACCAACCAACTAACGTTGTCAGTAAGCTTAACAGGCACAATATCAAAACCGTTTTAAATGGACCTTAGTCGTCTAAAAATTGCCTACAACTTTTTTCTGAAAGAATTTTTGATATGACCCACCTTTGCGCCAGGGGATGAGTAAAATATTAACAGTATTATAACAAGATGGAGCAAAACATGTGGAACTGTTGTGGGTTTACAATAATTTAGTGAATTTGAAATATATTTTTTAAGCCGGTGAAATTAACCTCCGCCTTCCGCAGGAGAGGGATCTTTTTAACTCTAGAATGGCACACTCACAAAGCACATACGTAAATAGCACAGTGAGGTCGGCTCGACCCAATCAAATTGCAGTCATTAACATCATATCCTTTGAATTTCACCACTTGTTCTTATTCTAGCTGTCTACTGTATAGTTAGAGGGCACCGGTAAATGACTATTATAATCTATAGTGCTTAGCCTATCTATTTTCATTAATTAATTATAATTACAATAAAAGCAGTTACAGCCTGAAAGATACATAAATATGCATTTCTCGCTGGCACAGTGGACAACTATCGTCAAGTGTTGGTACATTTTAACAGTACAGTTATTAAACAGTTATAAAACAGCCACTACAAATTAATATCACTGATAGTTCACCTTAGCGCCAGGTTAAAAAATGCTTTACAGGAGACGTTCGCAATCATCACAGCACATACCATGGCACGGTGGCTCTGGTTTCGCACACCCTAATGTAACAATCCGATAGTCCTTCCATACACTGTCTGTAGCACTAAGGAAATATGGCAAGTTAGACCTGGCCTGTCGTGGCGGAGTCTCGTCTAGGAGGGGAAGTGGTGGGATCACTAGGCGCAAATGCGATTTCCCCTCTTTGGTGCAACCGCTGTTTGGGGCTGCTCGTAGCTCGTTGTGGTTATATTATGCAAGCATAAAGTATCGAATAGGAGCATTCTCAGTGACATAGCATTGGTATTGGTGGTAATGAACTGAGAGCACGCCCACTTCACACACTCCTGACAGCAAGCTTGTTGCCATGCTTGTCAAAGAGCAGAGCCGCTCAGTCTTGCTTCGCATGCCTTGACAGCTTCTGTACCCTTCCAAGGCTCTGGGAATAATGACTACTTGGCAACATCTAACCAGCGCGTGATGAAGTATGCGCTCACTGGTTGACAAAGAATCCAGTCGGGGGAATGACGTAATGCAACTGGACGCACATGCGCATCGGAAGGTTCCGATCTAACTTGTTCCGTTTATACGTGTCAGCTTGTTAAACGCATAGTAAGAACTGCAGCAGGAAGGCACACGCCAGGAAAAGGCAACCGTAAATTGCAAACTGGGATTTCCGTGACTCTGAGCTATATTTACTTTTGTCCTACGGACGTTTGCTTCCGCTGACAGATCTGAATGACATTATACGCTGCCGAAGTGACGCTCCTAGCAACCGCATGGGCGCAGCCACATTGGACCCAAACAACTGGTTGCTAGGTTTTTTATACATAGGAAGCTGCATTAACGCTGCGCAGCGTCTTGAATTTTGTGGATAAAAATGTGTAATACGCGTGAAATAAGGCAAACGCCTCCCGTGAAGATCATCTACAGTGTTGGAGCTACAAAATAGAAGTGAAATTTTATGGATAAAGTACGAGAATTTTGCGAGATAGTATGAATAAAGTTGACCTCACTCCTGAGGCAAGAATTGCATGGCGGGTACTACAAATTATGAATATTTATCATTTAGTGGATAGAGTATATCTAACATTGAGAGATATTTAGGACATGTATGTCACATAAAGGGGTTTTTGGTTCATGTGGGGAGTGTAGATGTAATTAAATATGGTTTGTACTATAAGCATAGCGTTTAGAAGAGAAAGTGTGCCGACTCCCGAGTTTGCCGTATCTTTAGTATGGGTAGTTGCTGCGCCCGCCGGTAGACTGCGCAGCGGTTGGTTGTGGCTGCCTGGAGACACTTTCTAAGCGCTCGCGAGTTTGAAAACATGGAAATGCTGCCGTGTTTAGTCCTTATTTCTTGGTGTTGAAAAGTGTATGCGATCAAGAAGCGATAGTGAAATAATACATACGTTATGACACTGGTGTGTTTAGTATGTGTAAGCCTTTACACTTATTTCTTTACGTTTGTGCTGTCGAGTGAATTATAACCTGGTAAGATTCGTCAAACAAAACTGTGTAAGTGAATATGCCGTGTTGTTTTGTTCCCGGGTGCCGATCTGGATACGACAAGTCATCTGCAACAGGTAGGCACTTTTTTAGACCTCCAAAAGCCGAAGATGATTTATTTAAATGGGCTAAGGCCATTCCGAGGAAAGACATTAAATTGTCAAGTAAGTCATATGCAGGCTATGTGACAAACATCGCTCCGATAATTTCCTTATAAAAACGGACACTTTCATTATAGAAGGAAAGACAGTCGAAATGGCGAGAATGAGATGGAGTTTGAAGCCTGGTGCTGTCCCACACTATCTAGCCGGGTATATTGTCAAGCAACTAAGGAAAGGGATCAGCTGTGTGAAGTGTGCAACAACCCTTCAAAGTGAAAAGGCCGTCGGACACAACAGCTGCAACTTTCACTAATATAAAGGACTTTGGCACAATAAATGCCCTTAGTTACCTAACTCAACCGTCTGACAGTGTCTTCAACATTCTTTTACAGGTCGAAGTAGTCGTTGAAATGGAATTGTCTTCCCTTTCAAATTTGTGGGTTGATATATTTTATGAGTGTTAGGACAGCATTGATGAGATTGTTTTAGGGCCGTGATTTTTTGATGGTGTATGGAACATAAACTGGACCTTATTGGAAAACTCGTTTTTCATTTCATGAAGTGCGCTTTTTCTTTCGTACGAAAGAAATTAGGAAAGAGCAGTCAACTTCTAAGTCTGGAAAATCATCGCGTAAGCTGTCCAAAGCTTCGGACAACTGAGAGCTATAAGTTATATGGGTGAGTTTGTCATTATACTGTATTATATTTACTTTATTTGTGCAGTAGTGAATGGTCTGTAGCTTTACGATTTTCATACATTCAGTTACATTTTGACCCCCGTCAGAATGTTTTATTTCCTTATTATATGAACCTATGACGCAATCTGATGTTTCATAATTAACACAACGGACGTTAGCGTTGTATATACTCAGTGCGGAGAATTTTATATTTGGATCATCTTGTCTAATACAACGTAGTGTAAGCTGATAACATTCAGTTACTGAAAAGCAACATTCAACTGCTTGTATTGATACCGTCCTCACTCAGCGCTAGCCGACGCTAGAGCCACCTAGCGGCTGGACCATACAAACTCCACAAGTCGCGTCACTTTCTCTTCTATACGCTATGCTATAAGTATTATAAACGACTACCTACATAACCTTACAGCTGATTCACTAACACCAATAAATTTTATCCTACAACTTTTCTGAGTGGTGATTTTTCACTTAATTTATTTCAGCAGTGAATTATGTTTCCAAATAACAATTAGGCCTATCCCAGACTGAAAATTTCTGCCTAAATATTTTTTATTTTTTTTTGCACTTTCAGATAACAATTGTCATGTAGGCCTACCAGTAGCCTAGGCCTACACCCTGCAACAAAGTTACAGTACCGTATAGTGACATTATTCAAGCCAATGAATACTGCTTATTTCTGAAGTGATGGAGTGGCAAGTCTTGTTGTGATTATATTTAGAGCTAGGATGGGAAAAGTGCCCCATTATTTAGAATGAGGTAGGACGATAGGCCTTAACTCTAGACTTCTCTAACCTGTTAGTGAGCACACAGGTTAGGCTTTGTTAATTTGATTCGTTTTCAAACAAACGCGGCGTTGTGGTAAACACACAAATTGTATTCAAATGCAGTCTTTGTTTCTTCTATAGCTGTTGATGAGATTTGGCCTAAACTCTCATCCAAATATTTTAAACTGTTCCCTTATGCATTGATAGACCTAAGTTCATTTTATCCGTCACTTACTGGTAGGGCCTACGGTACTTCATTTTCGGTAGTATTGGTTATTCATACGGGACGTGATTCACAATATCCAGAAATGTTATATTTTCATGTTTTCACTTAATTTAAGGTAAATATCGTAGGCCACATCTCTACCCCTTATGTTCTAAGATTTAATGTGCATCTCGTACGCAATATTTTACAACTTTACTGGACAACTATGTTAAATTACTGTGGAAAATATACTTTTCTATGCTTTCTTGCCTCTGGACATCCATCCATGTACAGTTTTATACGATACAAATAGGAAATAATGACGGCTCAAAGACTGAAGCAAGCTACAAGGGAGCCATGTTGTATTGCTCCAGTTGCTTAGCAACGGAGCGGAAGTGACGTTGACTTCGGCCAAGGCTTATAAACTACAGAGGTTGCCTCAATTTTCACTCACCAATCAGCGCTCACAAGGTGGATGACGTCACAAGATACCAAACGCGCCATGTGGGGAACGTAACGAAACTGTCAACATCAGCTGTTGAGTACGCAAAGAACCGTTTATTCTCATGAAATTATTGGAAAATGGGTGATAAAATATCTGAATGTAGCCTACTTACATTTTTTGTTGTGATCTTCTTGAATTTCTCTCTCTGCACAAAATCTTTCGTTCTTCTTAGAACGTTCTTGCCTCGTTGAAATCCGTATTTTCCGTGAAATGTGACGAATTTTGCTGAAATGTGCCGGAACTGGTTTAGCCAAGTTTATGATCATACCACCGTTCGACAAGTGTTTAATCCAGGTTCGTAAGGCATAATCGTGTTGAGTTTGCATTCCATAGGTTAAGTTCCCAAGTTGTGGAAATTTATCTTGAAACTTGTGGGCTACATAACCTGCAACATAAGCCTTGCCATCTTCCTCACTTTGTTCCATGATATTGACAATGAAGGACTCGGGTTGCACATTGCTCCCTAAGGTTCGTTCTGGAAGCACGTTACTTGATTCAGACACTATGCCAGCTTTGTTTAGTGCTTTAACAACTGCATATTCATCTGAATCTGGATCAGCAGCGTTTGTTTGCTTTTGAACAACTTCTGGATTTTTTTCCTAAAATAATCATCCTCAGTCTGTAAATGCAGTTAAGGGAAGAAGGATGATCGTGTAAGCCACCACGGGTTCGCAATTGTGAAAAGAGGTTTTCCAGTACATCTTGATTTAGCCTATGTGTGAGAATGTACTTTGTATTATGCCTACGGGCCATATCTTGGTACAGAAGTCGAAGGGATTTTATTGAAATGATGACTGCTTTCTGGAATATTTGCAAAGAATTTTTACCAATGCAAAGAGAATTACTCATGAAATTTTCCATCTAGTCCAAAAACAAAATATCATGCATGGGCGTATATAAGGGGGAGTGGGGGGGGGCTGAGGGCGCTCCAGATCCCCCCCGAAAAAAGCCAACTTGGGTACAACATACAATGTATTTCACAGTAGTCTACTTTTAAGAAATAATTATCAATTTGTAAAAGAAATAAGTGTTTACGTTTCTGCTTTATAAATTGACAAGTAGCCCATTTAGATATTTTCCATTCATACTCCATAGGCTATAATAGAAAATTCATTAAGTACTCACAATTTTCCACGATAGTCAGCCCCACCTCGAAAAAATGTATATACGCCCCTGATAACATGTACGAAATATGACAAAAATATTAACAGATTTAAAATCATCCTAGCAGGTCATCAAAACTAAAAGAGTAGGCCAGCTGGGCTCACTTACCATTTGGTTTTAGATTCCTTGGGAATCTAAGCTTTATATTAAGCAATTCGGCCCTGTAGTCTAATTCGAAGTCTTCACTCTTAAAGTGGAGGGAACATAATTATCCTACTTGTTTGAGGGTTGCAATGATATTTTCGCCTACATCCAGCAATCCACTGATTGCGAATGCATGCGTCTTTAGGCATCGTGAAAAACGACAACTTTATAATAACTGTGACAAACTGCCACAGCACATCTTTGGCCTGGCATGATTATAAACAAAAGGGCTTAAAACACGTGTTTAAACCACTGCAATCCTTAGAATATAATGTGTGGGAAAGCTGACTTTCTTGCATATCTTGCGCCTCGCGCGCTACGAGGAAACGTGTGACGTCACGTCCTTTCCATTCCCTCCGCGAACCCCTCGCCTAAGAGCTCCATATTGAGTCAACCTCTGTAGTTTACTAGCCTTGGACTTCGGCAGCGTATTATCTGAGTGTGACAAGGTGTTAACGCAATTTACAAACATGACTCGGTAGCCTGCAGTTTCATATAGGCCTAAGAGATTTATTCGATAATTTGTTTACCGCAGGGTCGTTGAGACCCCAGTGTGCCATTCCAGGGATGTAGGGAATGTAATCCTTTCCCGACGGTGTGTGATGGTCTTAGCCAGGCCATCCCGCCATCGTGGAAACGGGTGCAATAATAATAATAGCTATTCAACAAGAAAATTACTTAAATGATTGTGCAACCAAAAAAGGACTCAAGATATCATACACTAAAACCCAATTGATCTCTAATATAAAAGAAGCTCCAGCCCATCTTCAAACCACCCACGGCCAGATCTTAAAAGTTCAGAAGTTTAAATGTATTGGGGAGTGGATCGAACCAAATAATTCTGAAAAGTTTGCCATCTCATCACGAGTCAATAAATTCGAAACAGCCTTCCGCCTCACTCACCAACTGTACAATAAATGTCCATCTCCAGAAATGCAAAGTTAAGACACTATCAAACTGTGATTAGACCGGAAGCATTGTATGCAGCGGAATGCCTAACAAACAGCGCAGCTGGCCCGATTGAGAGACTTGAAGTTAAGGAAAGAAAGATCATTAGGGAAATTCTTGGTCCTAAGTTCAAAAATGGAGGTTACAAGCTCGGGTGTAATTCAGAAACATACGCCCACACTGAAAAGATCTCAAGTGTAATCCGGAAATGGAGAATAACATTCTATGCCCACCTCCTGAGACTGCCAGTCAGTAGATTGTCCAACCGTCTATTATCATACTACTGAGGTTTAAAGGTTTGGTTGGTGAAAGTGGATAAGGCCTTGTTAAAGTTTGAAATTTCCGAATCACACGTCTTGCTCAGAAGCCCATTGAAACAAAAACTCATATGTTCACTCGGATTAATGGAATAAATCCCATTCCGAAAGAATGAAGGCGTGGTGGGCTAACGATAAGTAATAATGATATCTTATGGCCTCGGTGCAAACTTTGTTATTTGACGCCCAGAATGCAGCTTGCATGTCGAATTTTGTCATTCCTCGGAGCGCTATGAAAGTCAAGGAGGTTAGATATCTAAGCACCTTGACACTGTAGCGCTTTCTAGTGGTCAGTCTGTAAGACTAGACGTTATATCATTTCAAATGACGCATGCTACAAATGCTACACATGTTAGAAAGGCTCAGGAGGGCTCTTTCAACAGACTCCATTACCCGTTAACTTAGGCTTCCCACGCGGGCACCTCTTTAAAGGGTCACCCAATACTTCAATCTGATATCTTGCAAACCTCTTTAAGGGTCATCCTGCATTTGAATTGAATCTAACATACTGTACACCTCGTTAAGTGTCACCCTGTATTTTGCTCTGACATCCTACACACCTCTTTAGGAGGCACCCTGTTTTCTTATCTGGCATCTTGTATATCTCTTTAGAAGTCACCCTGTATTCTTGTGTGACTTCTTGTACACCTCTTTAGAAGTCACACTGTATTCTTGTCTGACATCTTGTGCACCTCTTTAAGAGTCACCTTGTATTCTTAACTGGCATCTTGTATATCTTTTTAGGAGTCACCCTGTATTCTTATCTGGCATCTTGTACACCTCTTTGGGAGTCACCCTGTATTCTTTTCGCTTCGCTCGAAGCCCCAGGTCGCTCGACGCCCCAGGACTCTTTCAACAGACTCCATTAACCATTAACTTAGGCTTCCCGCGTGACTGCATGACGTCACGCACTCGCCGTCCGTTACCCAATAACTTAGGCTTCCCCCGCGGTCTGCATGACGTCACCGTCTCCGTCTCCGTAACGCATAACTTTTGACTCAAGCATAACGATGAAGTCGACAAGATCATTTGAAATGATAACAGGAGGAACTTTGTGTTGGTGGAAATTCCCGAGATTAATTTTGCCATTATGAACACGACCTAGTGAATTCAAGTGGGTTCTTTAACAAGCCACCAACAAATGATATGCGCGCCGCGTTTTTTATCGCCTTTCAAAAACCACTTACCACGGCCAGGAACGAACATGCAAGCTAGAGGTTGGTACTCCGACACGATAACCACTCACCCACCGTGGCAATCACGAGTACAATATATCCACACGAACACACGGATGCATCTCTTCTCCCGTCTGCAACACAAAGAACAGGCCTCGCCTCACAAGCCAGTAATATTAAGTGAGTCTTGAACCCAATTCTCTGACTCGAGTCGTATATCATTCCCTCGAGCAGTGATCTGTGTGTTATTACCTACCGTATCAGTATTTATGAAGTGATGAAAAGTGAATGTGAGCGATAACCTACATTTCTATTTGTTTCCTGCACAGTGGATGGTAATGATAAGTTACGATCATGCGCACGGACATTGTACTGCTGCCCTTAATTGCACCAATTATCCCAAACCTTCGAACACTGTCTGCTCAATGGGTCATAATTCTTACTACTCGGCTCGGAGAGGACCAGCAAGTGTCTGATTTCCATAAGACAGGTCCTTGAAAGCTGATCTAATTTTCTTAAACCTATTTTCATTTATGAAACAAGATGTTCAGTAAAGAAGATATAGCCTACTTTCTCCTAAATGCATGGGTGTTTTTCCTCTCCAAGGAGTATAATTCAATGTTGGTTGTAGTAGCTTGTTGAAATAAGTGTCATACGGATATTAAACATGAATATGAGGTGCCTTTTACTAGTGCTATCTCTGTACCAAATTTCGTTCAATTCGGTTTCACCGTGTTTGAATAGATAGGGGGAATCGATTGGCACACATACATGGCCGCCAGCCGCAAATTATTGAGCAGATGACCTAGTAGTTTGGTCAAAAGTTTCTTCATACATAAAGGTATAATGTTGCAAAATTTGGTGGAGATCAGATAAAAAGGTTGGTCGTAATTTGATTTAAGCTTTGAACATTTGGGTGGCCGCCATTACGTTTCTGTCAAGATTGCGGCGATATAAAACATGTCACTGAGGTGCTCTTTGCTTGTGCTACCTCTGTACCAAATTTCGTTCAGTTCGGTTTCACCGTGTTTGAATAGATAGGAGAAATCAATTGGCACACATACATGGCCGCCATCCACAAATTATTGGGCAGATGACCTCGTAGTTTGGTCAAAAGATTCTTCATACATATAGGTATAACATTGCAAAATTTGATAGAGATCAGATGATTAGGTTGGTCGTAATATTATTTAAGCATTTAACATTTCGGTGACCACCATTACGTTATCGTCAAGATGGCGGCGATATAAAACATGACACTGAGATGCCCTTTGCTAGTGTTACCTCTGTACCATATTTCGTTCAATTCGGATTCACGGTGTTTGAACAGATTGGGGGAATCAATTTGCTCACAAACATGGCCGCCATCCGCAAATAATTGGGCAGATGATCTCGTAGTTTGGTCAAAAGATTCCTCATACATAAAGGTACAATGTTACAAAATTTGGTATAGATCAGATGAACAGGTTGGTAGTAATTTGATTTAAGCTTTGAATATTTGTGTGGCCGCCATTACGTTTCCGTCAAGATGGCAGCGATATAAAACATGACACTTAAGTGCTCTTTCCTAGTACTACCTCTGTACCAAATTTTGTTCAATTTGGTTTCACCGTGTTTGAAAAGATAGGGGGAATCGATTTGCACACAAATATGTCCACCATCCGCAAATTGTTAGGCAGATGACCTAGTAGTTTGGTCAAAGGATTCTTCATACTTAAAGGTATAATGTTACAAAATTTGGTAGAGATCAGATGGTTGGTCGTAATTTGATTCAAGCTTTGAACATTTGGGTGGCCGCCATTACGTTTACCTCAAGATGGCGGCGAAATAAAACATGACACTGAGGTGCCCTTTGCCAGTGCTACCTCTGTACCAAATGTCGTTCAATTCTGATTCACCGTGTTCGAATTGATAGGGGGGGACAGACATTCAGAGTACACACACTCACACACACACACACTCAGACACACAATTTTTGGCCCTGTAGTGATCTCATAAGTCTACTTTCATTTTTTGCAAAAATCGAAAGTAGGCTAAAAATAGGCTTATGAGATTACCTTTTGTCCGTGTGTCTGTCTGTGTGTGCGTGTGTGTGAGGATTTTTGTGTGCTCCCCCCTAATAACTTCTAAACGGCTGGCACGATTTCAATGAAACTCGGTAAGTTCATAGCACTATTCCGCGCGACCCTGGCCGTTCCCTTCAAATTTTGTTACGTCTCACCAATCCAACATGGTGACCATCCGAATTATTTAGACGGTTCTCAATATCTATTAATCTACTACAGCAATCAAACTGAAATTTTGTAAGTGTATAGAGGCTATAAGCATAAGTTCACCTATGTGACAACCTTATTTAATTGATATTTTAATGCTTTAGTTTCTTTCTCTAAATAATCCCTCAAAGTTTTAGTTTCATTCGTTAAAGAGGCCCTTAATCGATTTTTATCATCCACTTGTGTCTTTTGAAGCTGATCAATACGTTAACATAAATCCGTTCATACTCTAGTTACCTCCTTATTAATATCTAACTGTGTACTAGCTAATTTCTTTTCAATGTTACCTTGAATTTCTTTCACATGTTCCGTAATGGACCTATTCCATTCATCCTTCCATTAGCTTTTAACATTTCTTCAATGTATAATTCTATGTCTTCCTTAAAAATGTTGTTATGATCAATGACTTGGGTGCGTAAAGAATCTACATTCTCTATAAGTTCATCTAAAGCATTAGTATTTTTCTAACTCCTTTCTAACTTCATTCTGAAAATTTTCATTATTTACTTCAATGCTGTTAAGTTTAGTTTCCACGTCTACGGGAGTGTTCTGTATTTTAATTACTCTCTCTCTCTCTCTTTCAAGCTAGATTCTTCTGTCTGCAAATTTTCAATATTTGTGCTAATAACATTAACATTAGAATTTACCTTATCAATGTCCCCACGAACACTATTAACATCGATAAACATGTTATTAACCCCTGTTTGCATTTTATTTAAGTCTGTCTGTATGCTATTAACATCGGTTTGTATATTGTTCACATCTACTTGTATGTTACTAACATCAGTTTGTACCTTCAATACATCGGTTCGTACATTACCGACTTCTGTTTGGACATTACACACATCAGTCTGGACAGTATCAACTTTCGCTTGAACAGTATCAACTTTCGTCTGGACATTACCTACATCTGTCCGCACATTACTTACATCTGCCCGGATCTCCCCTACTTTGGTTTTCACCTCTTTGGTTGCAGTAGCACTAGTCTGCAATCTATATAAGTAAGACTGTACTCCCTGTATTTCCTCCTTAAATCTTTCCTTAACACTTTCAGTTACTCTCCCCGTAATATTTTCAACGACATTTTCAACTACTTTGACCACAACAGTGTCAATGTATTCTTTCCTATCTCTTTTAATCTGCTCCAGATCTTGCTTCGCCTCCTGAAATTTACATTGTAAACTCTCAAATTCTCTTTCATCTCCTGCTTCAAATTACATTGGACACCCTTCAATTCCTCCTTCATATTCTGCTTCATCTCCTCCATCATCTTCTGGACATCCTCCTTCGCCATCATTGCCATCACAATAATATACAATACACAAACTGCTGTAGGGGTATGCTAAAACAGAGCATGATGACAACATTTGGAGCAACAATTTCAACCTCGTAATTGGGCATCTTAATGTCTATCTAGAATCTTATTCTATCTTATCATTAACTTACAGATACTCTACTAGGATTAATAAACTTATTATATCGTTTGTTCGCTCGTGACTTACATTAACTATACTACCATACCGAAATTTAAATTTACCAACGATAAAACAAGTTACCTCTACATTGAACATGACTAACAAAGGCCATGAGCCGGTCTGAAATACAATCAAATTCAGATCGTAGGTTATTTTCACGTAATTCCAACCTATTTATACCTTTCTCGGGTTTCTCATCAGATCTGATCATTATTTGAGTCCAACACTACTAACATTTAACTCACATTTACCTATATCATCGCACTCAATTTTCACCTCAACTGGGCTGGCTATTTCTCCCTTAAATAGGCTCTGCGAACCCCCTTCCACATGTTTTTCGAATCTAACCCGTAGGGCTTCCATTATCTTGCCTAGAAATGGTTCATCGAAAGCCCTTTCACATGCTTTTCGACGCCTAGACGTTGGGCCGCCATTTTCGTCCACTGTACCCGTAAAACTCGAGAAGTTACTTGCTGGGAATCCAAAGCGCAGCTGGATCGTAGAATTATGAAAGTTTCCGGCTAGACAAACCATCAATATCCCATCAACAAGTTCTTCTGGATTATACACAGTAGTCTACGATCGTGTTATGGATAAAACAAAAATACACTGGTGATAAAGTGAAAAACTTACCTTACATCTCAGGGTTGTGTAGGAAAAAGGGCTCCTTGATTGAATTAGGATGCTCAATAAAATCATCACGGCTTATAGTTAAAATAAGTCACTCGATACAGAACTTATAAAATGAAATAAATTTTTTTAAAAAATTCCTAAAATAAAAATAAATAAAAATTCCCTATTATATTAATAATAATTAAATAAATTAACTAACACATATATCCTTCCTTCCATTCAAAACACTGAATTCACAGGACTTCCCACATATGCTGGTTACATTTTGGGTGGCCTCTGCAATTTACAGATCGATAAAACAATTAGCGACAAAGTTAAGGAGAGTCTGACATTCCTTTAAAATAGTTAACATAGTTATGCGTGTCGAGAACGACACCTGCTGGCTGTCTCGCTTCAGTGACAAAGTTCATTCATCTCTCCCTTCGCTAAAATGCACACCTGCACTCTGCCTTCTCTATTATATAATCGAGCCTGGGATTCAACAAGCTGCTTACTCGTTCTACACCTGCTCTCAACTTCCCGTTACGGCGAAACTGTAATATTGCCAATTCACAAACAGATCCCGATCTCATTCATTTATACATCACAAAAACCTTCATAAATCTGTTGTTTCTTTATCAAACACTTCCATACAATAATATTCTAATTATTTACAGTACTATCACCATTTGCAACTGACGAAGTTCCATTCATTCATATCTTTTAATTAACTCACACTCTCACCCTAAAACATCTACTCTCAAACATTCTAGATACTTTAAAAACGCGGAATAAATCATTATTATTAGAAATAATAATACCCTTAATTAAATAATTATTAATTGTTTATATATATTATTTATAATATGTCTATCACATCAAATTTACTTGTGTAGTGGTTATTATTAACACTAGCTATAGTTTAAAGTTCACTCTTCTATCTTCTTTCAAAATGCTATACCGTTTAAGTCTGTGTAGGTTTAAAGTCACCATCGGTCCAATATGACTACTTATCTAAGATAAGTTTGTATGAATATTACTCAGTTCCAGGTTTAATAAAGTTTTAATAATAGTTTAGTGAACAAAGATTAGTAACGTTTCCCAAATATCGTTCCACCTACTCCGCTTCTATCTTTCCCTCTATATCATGAATCTACTCACACATATGAGTTCTCATTAACTCTACTCAATACAACAATGCTTTAATCTCCACACAACACTACTACAATGCATAAATACGGCAAACACCTTCGTATCCCAAAAAATATTTCCTCGCAGTCTCCTATACTTCTATATACGGTATGAACCCTCCTAGTATACTCAATAAACAATTCTTACAACCTCCACACAATTGTTTCCTACAATTCGTCTGTAGTACTTGCATTAATTCCAACTTGCATTTATCTTAGCGTTGTTCAAACAACTGCTTACATTGTCAACATCAATATCTGTCCTTATGACTTCACATTTGCTCTCAAAACGATCATAGAAGTTGATTATGAAAGATCTCCGTAGGTTTACTAAATAATGTCACTTTGTTCTCAATTCCTTGCTACTATACATGTAATAAAAATACATAAATGTGTTTCATCATACTGATCTTAACTTCAAAGTTACACGGTTGCAATATTACGTTCACAATATAACGCAGCATTACATTTTTGTGTATAAATAACGACAAGTGTTATTTAAGTGTCCCATAAAAATCAATCACGACTGGAATAGACTATATCTGAATTCCCTGCTGTCAGATAAAATTATCTTCTAAGAAGATACGACTCAAATAATGTTACATTTAATGAAAGTGCAAAGGGTTTGACAACTCCTGAATGTATCTCCATTCAATACTAAGAATGTCCATGAGTACATGACTTTATATCATAATCGTGACGAATATTACTAGCCAGATCGTCGAATGTTCATAATAATAGTGATATTTCACAACATATCACACGTAGTTTGTTTCCCCTGCACTAATATTTTCTTACAGTAGGATGCCCAATTCATTTTACTCGAAATGAATTTACTAGACATCTAAGACAAAACTGTCTTCAATCCAAACTCAAAAATCGAAAAACGTCGAATACTAATATCATAAAAAATTCAAAGTGGAAAATAAATTCCCAAACAAATAAACTTCAGTTCAGAAACTGAATCATTGAACTTTCATGTATGGATGACTAAAGACAATCATCCTAAATGATCTTGTAGAATAAATCTTATCAAACATCAAAGTGAAAATACATAATGGAAATATGGAGAAATATGTTGCTCAAATGCCGTCACAATACTCTAACTACATAATAATGCTGGACACTTCTACCTTGTCTGAAGACTTCTGAAGCTCATATCAGGTATTAGGAAAACACCTAGGTGTTTCATCTTCCCAAGAATACAATGCTGAAACCAAATTCGTCCACACCAGTGAAAGAACAGTGATCTCGGTAAAGGAAGGATTTCCTCTCCGGAAAACGCCCATTTCCGCCGGACATCGAACTGCGACCCACTCGTACATGGATTCCAAGTTTCAAGCACTTGTCAGGCCTAGTCCCTGACATTTTCTCTCTTCCTGATGATGAATCTTCATTCGCCGACTCCGTTGGAACTTCCACATTATATTCGAGCAATATTGTTGATTGAGTTCCATTGTTACAAATAAAATTTGTAAATTGCAGATCGAATCACAATCGTAGTTAGTAATGTTCATATAGATGGTCAATGAATTATAATAATTACTCGTAGTCAGAAAGTACAAGTACATGATTATACATTAATTGTACTAGATAGAGATGTACATAATGTTTCATGTGAACTTGACTTTGTAGACATTCCAGGTGTTGTACATAGTTCTGCAGATAGTAACGTTGCTCCATGTTGTCTAATCACAACTCTGCATTAACATATCCCAGTCGCATAAAGTTTCTATTCCATAATCACTAACATCTTCATAATGTCGAATAATGTTTCTTCTATATGCATATTTGCAGTCATAATAATGTTCAAATAATCAATGGCTTCAATGTTCATACAACACACTGTTACTCACGTTGTCTTGTGGAATGAACTATCGTTCGCTGCTAACTTGCCGAACAAAACTGCTTCTCGTATCGAAATGAGTAACTTTTCTTGCAGTAAATTTATACTGTCTATAAATTGCCTTAATCTTCAAATCTGCGACGTTGAAACTTCATAAAATGTTTGTTAATACTAAATAGTATAACTAGAATTCACTTTTATATTAATAACTCTGTAGAATAGTTCAGAAATGTGCCTTTTATATCTCGGCTCGACTTGAACTAAATTTGCAATGAGCGCGGCCGTACATTTAACTATGCCTGAATCGGCGCTGTCTCCTCGAGTGGTGCAACACCGCACTCGGCTTTACTTCCAGGGGATTAACACTCCCGGTAACACGTCTGTCTTCGACGACTTCTCTAGGCTTAAGAACCCTCGTCCTGACTTCCCCTTGTCCAACTCGAACTTATTCCAGCGCCATTTTATCTCCCGCTAAAATATAAAGCGCGTACCTGAATAATACTAATTACAGTGTACTTCTCACATCCATCGACTTTCAAGGTACTGATAATATCCTCTCGTAATTTTCTTCAGTATTCCAAACAATAAAAAGTCTTTCTTGGGGCTTAACTGGAATAATTAATGATATTTATTAGGTAAAGGTGATATTCTCTTCCATAAAACCTCTTCTCATTGGCTATCAGATAATATCCAATGATGCATTTTATAACAATGATTTATCATTAATCCGCGGTAAAATATTCGTTGCTACGCAAGTTTTCACCTTGCTATGATCTCTCGAGCGTCACAAATCACTCGTTTGGGTCTTGTTCCAGCGTCAATCTTTACACGTTAAATTTTAGCATGGGGCTCGAAAAATATCATCATTTCTGTCTTAAAACATTCAAATTACGGCTGCAGTACCTGTTAATTTAATTATTAAACTTCTTTCTAGTGATTGACAAGGCGACTATTATAATTACTAGCATTACCCGTCACGGCTTCGCCCGCGAATATTCTAGTTGTAAAGAGTAGCCTACACTTAGCAAAATCTCAATCATGAATGCTATGACTGATTTATCCTTGGTATGAATAATCAGACTTTATCAATTCAGCCACTGATGCATTGGTTAGGGGGTTGTCATTCCTTCATAGGTATATCAGAGCGATGTTAGTTTTATGGGAATATCACAGACACTGTTAATTTAAGGGCCTTTAAATGTGGTTTTCGGAGACCTTTTATAATCGGGTGAAAAATACCTTTCGTACCACACACACACGTGAAAATTGCGTGAAAAAGTCTAGTACAGCGCATTATACTGTACGTATTGATGAATTTTACAGCTTAATTTGGTCCATGATAACCTTATAACCGTCTCGAAACTTTCACAGTAATGTAATAATGGAATTGCATTGCGTCTTACAGAAATAAATGGACCTGTGAGATTCTGTTACCATGGTTACCGTGTTGCATTCTTTCATTATTTCATTGCAAATATACATGTTTTAAGGTATTTATTTAAATGTGAGGCGTTTAAAGAGTAAATGAGTGCGTTTCGCGTACGCATTAGGTTATGCTGAACCTGTAGGTACCCGATATGTGTAGGTTGGTGTTAATGGGACCTTATTTTCGGTACAAAACTGGAATGGTACCTTAGCAGAATAATATAGGGAGGGATTGGAGATTATCAGTCAACACGGATAATATTTAATATGATCCTCATAATGGTTAATGTCTATGATTTAATTTCTTTAGTCTACCTCCATCTTACGAAAATACCATAGGATTATGAGATCACCTTTCGTGATTGGCCGGAGCGATTGCAATGAAACATGGTAAGAAATAACTTCTTCCCCGTTCCACAATGACCATGCCTTTTAAATTGTAATGTGTACAACATGACGGCGGCGCGAAATACAGTATTACGCCGGCATTAAAAAGTTCTGAAACTATTACCTGAAATGTTGTTATGGTGATAGAAATCACTATAGTGACCTCACATATGTGTCTTTCAACACCCTCATAAGCCTAGAAACATGGTGGTCAAGCGAAATACAAATATTTCAATGGGCTCTTCTCACGATGCAATCATCCAAACGCAGTGAAACTTAGTCCCGTAAATGTTTACACTAGGCTTAATATATTAGAGTTAAATATAATTCAATTTTTATGATAGCTTCAAATTGGCGGCTGTGTAAAATATTAAAATCAAGTATTCATTACTTGTATCGTAATTACGCGATCGAAATGAAAGTTTGTAAAAAAAAGGAAGGAAGCTTTAAGTTTTACGTGACCGTTAATCATGCGATCATGAGCCACGGGACCTCCTTTTTACGTGGAATCCGAACCACAGGACATGTCATTTCATTTCGAAAATCTCACATGCATTGACCGGGAATCGAACCCCGCCTACTTTGGTGAGAGTTCAACAGCATGACCGCTGTGTCACCATGATATAAAGAACCACCATTATAATCTTTATCGTTTGGCACATAATACAATTATGGTCTACTATATATATAAAACAATCCAACAAGGTCGTCATACGAAATACTTCATCGGTTCTCAATGTCCCCAAAACAATTTCAGCAATCAAACTGAAATAAAGCGGAATGTCACCGAGATACAGAAGTTTTTATTTTTAGTGGAAACGAAAATAACGTCCCATATCCGTGTGCGTCCCGAATAACTTATAAACGGCTAAAGCGATTTCAATGAAAATCGGTAAGGTCATAGTAATATTTCAAACGACCCCGACGGTGCCCTTCAAATTTTATTACATCTCACCAATCCAACATGATGGCTGTGAGAAATATTTCATCGGCGTTCCATATCTCCGAAACTATTACTCACATCACCCTGAAATTTTGAATGGTGATAAAGGGCACTAGTAGACGTTCACCTATGTGACTTTCAAAAGCCTGTTAAGTACAAAACGACCATGGCAGCCAAGCGAAGTTGAAACATTTAAATAGACTTATCTCGTGATTTAACCATCCGAAAGCAGTGAAACATGGTACAGCAAATGTCTATACACATTTCAATGCACTGACATCTAATTTAAATCAATTGTTTACATAACCTCAAGATGGTGGCTGTGCAAATTTTTAAAATTAAGTTTTTATTTATTGTGTTCTAATCATACGATCGAAATCAACGTTTGAATAATGAACCTGCACAATAATACTCATCTAAACGTTCATAACTCTATGGCCAAAATGGCGACATTCCGAAATATTTAGACAGTACTCAATATTATCTATAACAGCAATACAACTTAAATTTTGTATGTGTATAGAGGCTATAAACATAATTTCAGCTATGGGACGTTCAATAACCTGGTGAGCACAAATCTAACATGGCGGCAACGCAATATTTAAATATTCAAATGAACGTTTCTCGTGATTTAACCATCCGAGTGCAGTGAAACGTAGTACGGTATATGATTATATAAATTTGAATCCACTGACATCTAATTCATTTAAATAATTTTCATAACCACAAGATGCCAGCTGAGCAAGCCTCCGTGGCTTAGGCGGCAGCACGCTGGCCTCTCACCGCTGGGTCCGTGGTTCAAATCCCGGTCACTCCATGTGAGATCTGTGCTGGACAAAACGGAGGCAGACAGGTTTTTCTCCGGGTACTCCGGTTTTCCCTGTCAAAAATTTCATTCCAGCAACACTCTCCACTATCATTTCATTTCATCTGTCATTCATTTAATCATTGCCCCAGAGGAGTGCGTCAGGCCTCGGCAGCCGGCACAGTTCATATCCTCGCCGCTAGTTGGGGGCTTCATTCATTCCATTCCTGACCCGGTCGGAGACTGGAAGCAGGCTGTGGATTTTCATTTTCATTTCAAGATGCCAGCTGAGCGAAATTTTAAAATCTCGTTATTATTTCTTGTGCCCTAATCATGCGATTGAAGATTGAATAAAACACCTACACATTAATCTTCATGTAATAGTACATAACTCGAGCCTATATGTATAAACAAGAAGTTCCGTGATGAATTAAAGAGCCTGCTTTTCTTAAAATTTAAGATTCATGCCAATGCGAATGATGAATCTATATGGATATATCTAGAATAAGGAGGAAATTAAGTTGGTAATATCAAAATTTCTAATTAGTTCGAAATACTGTATACCTGGCCTTAAAGAGCACTACAGTTGGCAGCGCTCGTGACTGAATATATTCTTAGTTCCATCTCTTAAGGTACAGAATACAAAATTTGGTTGAAGTCCAAAGGATGGCATGGACGTAACATGCAGTTAAACATTGGATCTAACAGCGCACGTAAAATCATGTTGGCAACAGTGTCATGTAAGTGTTGGTCAGAAATAATCTGAAATAATATGATCTATTGTTGTGCCAATTTTGAATGATATCCATTAGTTAGTACAGAAGTTACATGCATTTTAAAATTGGACCTATCACCAGGCTTAGAATCATGTTGTCAGCACTGACGTATATTCGTTACTCCAAATTAATCTAGAATGCCAGGTACTATACGTGTGCAAAGTTTAGAGCTATTGGCTTGCATACTTTCTGATGTATTGATATTAGGGTAACAAAAATAGAGACAGCATTTATTGATAGTTTGCAGCTCTGGTTGCTCTTAAAATACACATAGTCTCATATCTGTTATGGTACACATAGCACATACGAAATTTGGTTGAAATCCAAATGATATTATGGAAGTTACATGTATTTAATGTTGGACTTCTCAGCAGGCTTAGAATCATGTTGGTAGCACTGACGTACATAAGTTACTCCAAATTAATATAGAATGTCAGGTACTATACGAGTGCATAGTTTAAAGCTGTCGGCTTACATACTTTCTGATATATTGGTATTTGGATAAAAGAAATTGAGAGCATTTATTAACAGTTGGCAGCCCTGTTGGCTCTTGAGAATACGCTCAGTCATATCTGGTTATGTACACATAGTACATACGAAATTTGGTTGAATTCCAAATGATAGTGAAGAAGTTATATGCATTTAAACATTGGACTTATCAGCAGGCATAGAATCATTTTGGCAACATTGCCATGTATGGCCTGCTAGAAATTAAACTTAAATATCTTTATCCATACGTGTGCTAATTTTGAAATAGCTCCCATTCAATCCTTCCAAGATAACAATCATGAAGCTCAAATTTCAATTGGGATTTTTCAGCAGTTGGTAGCACTGACATTATTTTCAAATACGGCATTGAGATATTCAGGTATAGATCTTTACTCTTACCAAATTTTGTTTCGATTGCTGCAGCCGTTTAGGAGTTGATAGGGGGGGGGGAACACACGCAGACAGACAGACAGACTGACAGAAGGACAGACAGACACACATTTGCCCGGATCGATCTCATAAGTCTACTTAGTCCTCATTTTTGCAAAATGTGAAAATTAGGCTAAAAAATCCAACATGGTGACCATCCGAAATATTTAGGTGGTTCTCAATATCAACAAATCTATTACAGCAATCAAACTGAAAATTTCTATGTTGATAGAGGCAATCAATATAAGTAGGATATATGAAAATAGGTTATTTAGTTCTTCACGGAACTAATTGCTTCGGAAATGAGTTTATGGTGTATTCTGGTGGCCAGGCAGTTGAAATTAATTTCAAATAAAGCAGAATGTCACTGAGATACAGTTTTTTCATTTTTAGTGGAAACGGAAAGAACGTCCCATATCCTCTCACTTTTTCAAAATTTAACTTTAGTTCTTATTTGTTTTACATGCACTTCCTTTAAAAGAAATGCATTTGGAAAAGAAACAAAATTGATTACCCTCAATTGGGATTTCAAAAGTTTTCTTTTTATTGGTATATTGGCTTTCACGGCCAGTTAATTAAAACTCAGCAATTCTTCTAGGTTTGTGCCGCGTCTTGTGTGGGGTTTCGCCTAGGACACCAAGCTGGCTCATCGGCGGGCTCTTGGTGTCCGCGCCCGGACCCCCACAGGAGTAACGAACAAGACACGGCACAAACCTAGAAGAATCGCTGAGTTTATTTTTATTGTTGAAAGTTTAAATTCGCTCTCCTGAAAAAAATTACAGAATGTGACTTAACCCGTTTCTCCCGTGAAAGCTTCAAAATTCTTCGATTGCAAGATATCCTCCTCGTGCGATGTTTTCTCGTTTGTTTCGTGTCAAAGTGTGTGGAGTGCAAGATATCCTCCTCGTGCAGTGTTTTCTCACTTGTTTCGTGCCAAAGTGTGTGGAGTGCAAGATATCCTCCTCGTACAATGTTCTCTCATTTGTTTCGTGCCAAAGAGTGTGGAGTGCAAGATATCCTCCTCGTACAATGTTCTCTCATTTGTTTCGTGTCAAAGTGTGTGGAGTGCAAGATATCCTCCTCGTGCAGTGTTTTCTCACTTGTTTCGTGCCAAAGTGTGTGGAGTGCAAGATATCCTCCTCGTACAATGTTCTCTCATTTGTTTCGTGCCAAAGAGTGTGGAGTGCAAGATATCCTCCTCGTACAATGTTCTCTCATTTGTTTCGTGCCAAAGAGTGCGGAAGTGCAAGATATCCTCCTTGTGCAATGTTTACCCATTTGTTTCGTGCCAAAGAGTGTGGAGTGCAAGATATCCTCCTCGCACAATGTTCTCTCATTAGTTTCGTGCCAAAGAGTGTGGAGTGCAAGATATCCTCCTCGCACAATGTTCTCTCATTTGTTTCGTGCCAAAGAGTGTGGAGTGAAAGATATCCTCCTCGTGCAATGTTTACTCATTTGTTCGTGCCAAAGAGTGTGGAGTGAAAGATATCCTCCTCGTAGAATGTTTACTAGAAAGTTTTTTTTCTTCTCTTGGATATTAAATCTTCTGTAAATATTGGAACCATTTTCTCGGACACCCTGCATATAAAGGGTAATATAGTCCCTTAATCTATCGAGGATATGGTTCCAGCCAACCTGAATGAATAGATTGGTCTCCTCTTTGATCCAGCCAGCCCTCATGTCACTGCAACCTATTATGTCTAGGCATGGCATGGGAAATGCCAAACTGAAAGCTGTTGTGTGATAGTATCTGTGAAACCTGTACAATTACAAAGTAATGAGGTCGTAAGTAATTTTTTTTGCAAGCTGACTTGACTCGCGACCAAAAGTGAGGTAACTACGTCACGCAATTATCCTCACATATGATTAACATAATAGCTCTGCAGGTGAGATGTCATGGGCGCGCACTCATGTGAAGAGAAAGTGTCTTCAGCCATGTTACCTACTCACATTAATACGGATCATCTAGATTCCTAGTAAATGAATTGCTTTTCAGTCGGTCAGCACGTTAATGTGCTCAATTAAATTGGGAGGAGAATCACACCCATCTACTCACATCTCCTTCTGTTCGATCTGCGCCACTATCGACCGCAGAGTGACAAATATGGTATCCTGGGTCATTATTCCTCTCCTGTGGCTTCGATCTTCTGGGAGTGCATCATCCAACCTTTCTTCCTTCCTTCCTTGCTTCCTTCTTCCTTGCTTCGTTCCTTGCTTCCTTCCTTGCTTCCTACTTCCTTGCTTCCTCGTTCCTTGCTTCCTTCCTTCCTTGCTTTCTTCCTTGCTCCCTTGCTCCCTTGCTTCCTTGCTCCCTTGCTCCCTTCCTTCCTTGCTTCCTTGCTTCCTTCCTTGCTTCCTCCTTCCTTGCTCCCTTGCTCCCTTCCTTCCTTGCTTCCTTCCTTGCTCCCACCTTCCTTCCTTCCTTGCTCCCTTGCTTCCTTCCTCCTTCCTTGCTTCCTCCATCCTTGCTTCCTTGCTCCCTTCCTTCCTCCTTCCTTGCTTCCTTGCTTCCTTGCTCCCATGCTCCCTTGCTTCCTCCTTCCTTGCATCCTTCCTTGCTCCCTTGCTACCTTGTTCCCTTGCTTCCTTGCTTCCTTCCTTCCTTGCTCCCTTGCTTCCTCCTTCTTTGCTTCCTTCCTTGCTCCCATGCTTCCTTGCTCCCTTGCTCCCTTGCTTCCTCCTTCTTTGCTTCCTTCCTTGCTCCCTTGCTCCCTTGCTTCCTCCTTCCTTCCTTGCTCCCTTGCTTCCTTCCGCCTTCCTTGATTCCTCCTTCCTTGCTTCTTTCCTTCCTCCCTTGCTCCCTTGCTTCCTTGCTCCCTTGCTTCATTGCTTCCTTCCTTCCTTGCTCCCTTGCTTCCTTCCTTCCTTCCTTGCTTCCTTGCTCCCTTGCTCCCTTGCTTCCTTCCTTCCTTGCTCCCTTGCTTCCTCCTTCCTTGCTTCCTTCCTTGCTCCCACGCTTCCTTGCTCCCTTGCTTCCTTCCTTCCTTGCTCCCTTGCTTCCTTGCTTCCTTCCTTGCTCCCATGCTTCCTTGCTCCCTTGCTCCCTTGCTCCCTTGCTTCCTTGCTCCCTTGCTCCCTTGCTTCCTTCCTTCCTCCTTCCTTGCTTCCTTCCTTGTTCCCTTGCTCCCTTGCTCCCTTGCTTCCTTCCTTCCTTGCTCCCTTGCTCCCTTGCTCCCTTGCTTCCTGCCTTCCTTGCTCCCTTGCTCCCTTGCTCCCTTGCTTCCTTCCTTCCTTGCTTCCTTGCTTCCTTCCTTGCTTCCTCCTTCCTTGCTTCCTTGCTCCCTTGCTCCCATGCTTCCTTCATTGCTTCCTCCTTCCTTGCTTCCTTGCTTCCTTTCTCCCTTGCTTGCTTCCTTCCTTCCTTGCTCCCTTGCTCCCTTGCTTCCTTCCTTGCTTCCTTGCTCCCTTGCTCCCTTGCTTCCTTCCTTCCTTGCTCCCTTGCTTCCTTGCTCCCTTGCTCCCTTGCTCACTTGCTCCCTTGCTTCCTTCCTTGCTCCCTTGCTTCCTTTCTTGCTCCCTTGCTTCCTTCCTTGCTTCCTCCTTCCTTGCTTCCTTGCTCCCTTGCTCCCTTGCTTCCTTACTCCCTTGCTCCCTTGCTTCTTGCCTTGCTTCCTCCTTCCTTGCTTCCTTGCTCCCTTGCTTCCTTCCTTCCGTGCTTCCTTGCTCCCTTGCTTCCTTCCTTGCTTCCTCCTTCCTTGCTTCCTTGCTCCCTTGCTTCCTTCCTTGCTTCCTCCTTCCTTGCTTCCTTGCTCCCTTGCTTCCTTCCTTGCTTCCTCCTTCCTTGCTTCCTTGCTCCCTTGCTCCCTTGCTTCCTTGCTCTCTTGCTCCCTTGCTTCCGTCCTTGCTTCCTCCTTCCTTGCTTCCTTGCTTCCTTCCTTCTCTCGCAAATGGCGGAATAGTTGCAACGTGAGTTAGCCACTCCAGTATTACCTTGACTGTGTAGGTGTTCAAAGAAGGTGAAGAGTGAAGAATTTGTGCTGATCCATCTTGTATAACAACAGTTAACGTGAGTTACCTTCGATATACGTAGATAGTTTGTGCGCCTTTAAGTTTTTAACTCGTAAAAATACAAAGCATTCTACAACATCATGGGTAGGAAACAGAAACAAATGAAGGCCGCCAAGCGAAATGCAGAATCTGTGCACAGTGCTACCAACAAAGACAATGGTTCAGATGGTGAGCAGCAGTGCAGCCCAGGCGAAAAAGCAGGAACTACCCCGACTGCTCGTAGTACAAGGTCGGCCGTCGCGAAGAGCTCAAGGCCCGAGTGTGGTGAAATGCGATGCTCCCCGGTAGATAGCTCCTCTGCACCCTTCAGAAAGGAAATTGTCCAACCTACTAGTAGTCATGCTACAGACGTTGACCCCAGTGGAGGCTCATCAGGCGCTAGTGTTGCTGGACAGACTGACCCACAACGTGATCTATTAGAGTGTACGACAACTACCCCGAGCACTCAACTTGGTGCATATAATCTGGACTCCACAGTGTCGCGATCACTAGTCAATATGTTGAGTAACAACGATCTCCTAAACGACCTTGTAGAACGTGTAGCAACCAAGGTCATTGAAAAACTGAAGGAGAGCATTGACTTTAATACGGACATCATAAGGGAACTAAAAACCAAACTCGCACAACGGGATGAGGCATTAGCTGACCTCGAGCAGCAATTACACGAAAAAACGGATAGTATTGAAATGTACCAGAGGCGGAACAGCTTGAGGATTTTCGGGTTACCAGAAATTCCCGGCGAGGATACAGATCAATGTGTTCTAGATGTCGCCAGGAAAATTAACGTCCCACTCGAGCTATCCAAGATTGATAGGTCCCATCGTGTAGGCTTCCGAGGAAGTAATAAAAGAAGACCTATTATTGTAAAATTCGTGTCCTATGCTGATCGTAATGCTTTCTTCAAATCGAAGAAATTTCTGAAGAACACCGGCATAACGGTGCGGGAAGATTTAACGAAGACCCGCACTGACCTACTAAAACAGACTGTCGGCCATTTTGGCCTAAATTACACGTGGAGCATTGATGGTGTTATCATGGTACGTGTGGGTGATACAAAACACAGACTGACAACAGCTCGAGACCTAGAGGCGTTGAAGAAGCGGTACCCAACACCCTTGAAGTAAGGACCCCTTGGAGAACCGTGCAGCTGATGGTAACTCAACTCTTCAACTCTTCAGCATAAATATGGAACCTGGAGAGGCTACTTGGAAATAAGGAAGATCAAAATACTTTTCTTTCTTCCTTACTGAAATGTATGTTATTAATTAATTAATTAGAATTAGATTCATTGCTCTAGCATAGAATTAATTATTTTCTTTCTCTTTTCTCTTTGTCTAACATTGTAGGTATTAATATCAACTTCAAAATTAATCTAGTACTGTATACTCGATATCTCACTAGACTTTCTTTTATTTTTAGCGTATATTATGCCATTCATTGTTTTTGATAGGTCATTTTATCGTTTGTTTTATTATTTTTACAATAGTGATCTCAGGTTTGCAAAACAGTTTATACTATATATTGTGTCTATATGTTCTTAATTCTGTAATTAAGAGTGTATTCGTTGCTTTTATGTCTCATGATGAACATGTATTGGCTGAACTACTATCAAACATTAGCTTGAGAAACTCAAACAGGCTTAAAGTGGCACACATCAACGCACAATCTCTAGTTGACTCCTCCCACATTTCTGAATTCCGTCATACTTTTGGTAACAGTTCTTTTGACACAATAGCAGTCAGTGAAACATTTCTTAAGCCCTCAATAGGGGATGCTTCAATTTATCTCAGTGGATACAACGTCTTTCGTAATGATAGACTTGGCAAAGGTTCAGGTGGCGTTGCTGTTTATGTCAAGGACACTATAAAATGCAACATCCTTAGCAAATCTCCGGGTGAATACAGTAAGAAACCGGAATATTTGATACTTGAAATTATCCTGCCAGACTTAAAGATACTCTTTTCTTGTGTATACCGTCCACCAAAAGCTGGCTATTTAGACTAATTCTTGAACGATATGTACACGCATTTACTGAATTACAAATATATTTTCGTTGTTGGAGACATAAATGCTAGATTTGGCAGTGGTACGTTTGAAACAGAAAGTATTCGTGAGATGTTGAACGCCTGCAACCTTGAATGTTTGCCATTCACTGAAACCTTCCACACCGCTACCTGCGATAGCATTCTCGATATAATATCTTCCAACTGCAATGATCTTGTTATAGAATATGGACAGGAGCCTGCTCCTGGATTCTCAGCTCATGACCTCTTGTACGCTGTATTTTCTTTATCTGCTCCTAATGCAAAACCCAAGACATACCTAGTGCGTGACTTAAGTAAATTTAATTCAAGTGATTTTAGTGCTGATGCAGAATTACTCCCTTGGGAGCAGTTTTATAAAACAAACAACGTAGACGAAAAGCTCAGTCTCTTTAACCAAAACATCTACTTTCTGTATGACAAACATGCCCCTCAAAAGATAGTAAACGTTAAACACCATTCAACCCCATGGTTTAACAGAACAATTAAAGACTTGATAAAGATTCGCGACAGAGCCCGCAAGGAATTTTTAAAGACAAAACTTCCGGATGACTATGAAAAATTCAGAATTCTACGGAATAACACAAAACAAGCGATCAGAAATGCTAAAGTTAAGTACACATATAACCTCTTCAGACACTGTTAGAATTCTGCAGCATCCTGGAGAGCTGCAAAATCCCTTGGAATAGGTGCCAGCCCCCCACCTGATATCCAAATGCCAGTTTCCCCCTCCGAGCTGAGCGATCATTACTTAAACGTAGTTCCCAACAGTAACACAACAAGAATATCCCAGACCGCAGAGCATTATAGACTTCTTCCGCCGCCAAACCATGAAAAATTCTACTTCAAATACGTATACCCAGAACAAATAGTGAAAGCGATTGGGTCTATTCGTACTAAAGCCAAAGGTCCGGATAACATTCCAATCTCCCTTCTCTCAAATTGTCTCGATATATTCCTGCCGGCCATTTTACACTTGTTCAACTTCTGTTTACAAAACGGAGTATACCCGACGCTCTGGAAGTGTGCGAATATACGCCCAGTGCCTAAGAAGAGAATACCTGCGTCTTGCAGTGATTTCAGGCCCATCAGCATACTTTGTGCTCTAAGCAAAGTTCTAGAAAGAATAGTTCATGAACAAATGTGTGAATATTTGACCGAGTTCCACATCCTAAATCCTCATCAATCCGGATTTAAGAAAGGTCATAGCACAACTACCACGCTCTTAAAAATAACGGACGACATACGCTCTGCAATTGACCAAAGACAGCTTACAATTCTATGCCTCTTTGATCTCAGTAAGGCCTTCGATTGCGTAAGCCATGAGTTGCTCCTTGCGAAGCTACACTCCATTGGCTTATCGCGGAATGCATTGTCTTGGTTTGAATCGTATCTAGCAGGTCGGCAACAGAGAGTGGTCTTCTTTGATGGCTCCTCATCGAATTGGCAATCAGTAAAAAGTGGTGTACCCCAAGGGTCAGTTCTTGGGCCACTGTGCTTCTCGCTTTATATAAATGATATGTCCAGTGTATTCAAAAACAGTCTCTGTCATATGTATGCTGATGGCGTACAGGCCTACTTCCATTTCAGTCCCTCTGATGCGCCTCACAATATAGAACTTTTCAACGAAGACATCGCTCACCTCCATCAGTGGACCCTAAACCATAACCTCCAGTTAAACATTTCTAAGACTCAACTTATATGCATTGGCTATACTAAACTTCTTAACTATGTTGATCTTAACTCACTACCACCAATAAAATTACTAGACAATGATATCCCCTACAGCAACTCTGTGAACAACCTAGGAGTAATTTTTGATAGAACCTTATCTTGGGGAGAGCATACCGCTGCTCTAATAAAGAAAGCTATATCATCAATGCATATCTTGAAGCGGAATATCCCTTACACGCCGTCAAAAATGCGCAAGCTTCTAATCCAAACTTTGATACTTCCTATCATCGAATATGGATCAGTAGTGTATAACGACTTATCAGAAACACTTAACATAAAATTACAGAGAGTTCAAAATGCATGCGTTCGTTACATTTTAGACGTCAGGCGTGATGTACACATTACACCTTATTATGTGCAAATGCAGTGGTTGAAACTTCGTGAACGTAGGCAGCTGTCAATTGCGATCCTCACCCAGAAAATATTGTGTACAAAAACTCCTGGTTATCTCTATAATGTGTTTAAACCAATGAACTCCGTCCACCACAGAGAAAATAGATTTACTGATTCCACTCTACAGATTCCTGTCCACCGTACAACTAAATACAATAAATCATTCCTTTGCACAGCTTCACGGCTCTTTAATACATTCCACCTTCACTCATTTACAAACTCTGTTAACACTACACAACTCAAGAAATACCTAATATCAAGATTCCTGAAGGAATACGAATCAAAAATATAAATATTCCATACAAAATTTTTGAAATATATCCTGCCATACAGCTTTCTATAATATTTTTAGTATCCAAGATACAACTTTCGTGGAATTGATAGTAGTTCTAGTAATCATGTCACTCATGTAATTGTTTTAATAATAGATCATATTATACTTACATCAAAATTGTACCCTTTGTTACTGTACTATAATTTGTTTTCTTTTAATAGATATAATACATTATTAGGTAGGTTCTTTATTTAATTATTCTATATTCTAATTTGTATAATTCATTTTGTATGAAGTGTCTGGTAATTGGCTCGTTTAGTTATAAGTATATTTTATATTTAGTTTTTCTTAGTTGTTAAGCTAGGTTTATTTTGTATTTTTATTTTTTTATTACATAACTTCAAGCCAGAACATTGTATACGCTACATAAAGGGGCTCTTTAGCCTCAGTGGCAGTTATTTATGAATAAATTCAAATTCAAATTCAAATTCAAATTCCTTGCTTCCTTGCTTCCTTGCTCCCTTGCTCCCTTGCTCCCTTGCTTTCTTCCTTGCTCCCTTGCTTCCTTGCTCCCTTGCTCCCTTGCTCCCTTGCTTCCTTCCTTGCTCCCTTGCTTCCTTCCTTGCTTCCTCCTTCCTTGCTTCCTTGCTCCCTTGCTCCCTTGCTTCCTTGCTCCCTTGCTCCCTTGCTTCCTGCCTTGCTTCCTCCTTCCTTGCTCCCTTGCTCCCTTGCTTCCTTGCTCCCTTGCTTCCTTCCTTCCGTGCTTCCTTGCTCCCTTGCTTCCTTCCTTGCTCCCTTGCTTCCTGCCTTGCTTCCTCCTTCCTTGCTCCCTTGCTCCCTTGCTTCCTTGCTCCCTTACTTCCTTCCTTCCGTGCTTCCTTGCTCCCTTGCTTCCTTCCTTGCTTCCTCCTTCCTTGCTTCCTTGCTCCCTTGCTTCCTTCCTTGCTTCCTCCTTCCTTGCTTCCTTGCTCCCTTGCTTCCTTCCTTGCTTCCTCCTTCCTTGCTTCCTTGCTCCCTTGCTCCCTTGCTTCCTTGCTCCCTTGCTCCCTTGCTTCCGTCCTTGCTTCCTTGCTTCCTTGCTCCCTTGCTCCCTTGCTTCCTTGCTTCCTTCCTTCCTTGCTCCCTTGCTTCCTTGCTCCCTTGCTTCCTTCCTTGCTTCCCCTTTCTTGCTCCCTTGCTTCCTTGCTTCCTTGCTCCCTTGCTTCCTTCCTTGCTTCCTCCTTCCTTGCTTCCTTGCTTCCTTGCTCCCTTGCTTCCTTCTCCCTTATTGGGCAATAATAGTGATCATAACTAATACATGTAATTCCTTTCAGGAGTGTTATTTACATATTATTCATATATTATATACATTTTGCCCCGCCCAGTCATTGCACAAATCGTGTTGACCGACTAAAGAGCTACAGTATATCATTGCCCACATACAGCCTACTGTACGTAGACATAGATTAACAGCCCAAGTGTAAAGGATTTGATAGAATGATCGCTTGACGATCGAAACTGGTCAAAGTGCATTAATATTGATCTCATGTAAGATCTTCAGGTTTAGGAAATAACGCCCACTACACTTTGGGTCTGTCTTGAGGAAAGAATTCATGATGAAAATTAATAAATGTCAAACAAAAATAATATTGGAATGCAGCCGAAAGAAATCAGAAACCTCTAAGGACATCAAATTGCCAGGCGAAAAGCTAAAATAAGTAGGAGACTTCTGTTACTTAGGAAATAAAAAAACCAGTGATGGATGAAGCAAAGAGAATATAAAAAGTAGGTTAGCACAGGTGGTTTCCCACTTCGTCTTCGGGCAAATGCCGGGATGGTACCTACTGTCAGGCCACGGCCGCCTCCTTCCCTCTTCCTCGCCTATCCATCCCAATCTTCCATCCCTTTCCATCCCTCATGAGGCCCCTGTTCGCTTTGCAGGTGAGGCCGCCTTGGCGAAGTGCTAATCACACCTCCCCAGTTGTATCCCTCCAGACCAGATGTTCCAGGTTCCAGGACACTGCCCATAGAGGCGGTAGTGGTGAGTTCCCTCGCTGAGTCCGTGGGAACCACCAACCTAGAGGGTAAATTGACTAAATTAAAAAAAGGTTAGCACAGACAAGGAAAGATTTTCGACAGAAAAGGAATCTGTTGACATCGAATATAGATTTAGGTATTAGGAAGTCATTTTTGGAAGCCTTTGTATGAAGCGTGGCGCTCTATGGAAGTGAAACTTGGACTGTTGGAGCAGCAGAAAAAAGGAGAATTGAGGCGTTTGAAATGTGGTGTTTCAGGAGAATGACGAAGATCAGATGGGTAGATAGTGTTACAAATGAAGAGGTATTAAGACGACTGGGAGAGGAGAGTTGTTTGAGGTGACTGCTAATGAAGAGAGGAGATAGGTTGGTAGGACCCTTATTAAGACACCCAGGAATAGCAAGCTTAGCTATGGAAGGAAGGGTCGAGAATAAGAACTGTAGAGATAGACCAAGGTTAGAATATGTTAAACAGATTGCCTCGGATGTAGGGTGTGGTGGTTATGTAGACATTAAACGATTAGCTCAGGACAGGGAAGTATGGAGTGCTGCATCAAACCAGTCAAATGACTGAAGACAGTTTGGGTACAATCGTGTTGGTCGACTGAAAGGCATTGAAATTTCACTGAAATAATGCTTAGGCCGCGTATTATCACGGCTTACGCTAGATCAGAGAAATCCGTAATTGTGAAATGCGAAATTTATCGTCCCCTTAAAGTTGGGGTTCAGCTCATCCCGGAGCTTGAGCTGACTTCTAGACATGACTTTGAAACTAGACCTGAGTCAATTAGAACCATTCGAATTGTGGATCCAACGAGGAATGCTGAGAGTTCTATGGACCAGCTTCATAACCATTGAATGTCTTGGGACGAGTTATAACAGAAAGATAATAATAACAGCAAGGAAATACGAAGGCTATTCCAAAACTAAAGTCTGTTTTTTATTAGCCTACTTTCGATTTTTGCAAAAAATGAAAGTAGACTTATGAGATCAACACAGGGCGAAAAAAGTGTGTCTGTCTGTGTGTGTGTATGTGTGTGTGTGAGTCTGTGTGTGTGTGTATGTGTGTGTGAGTCTGTGTGTGTGTGTGTCTGTGTGTGAGTGTGTGTACTCTGAATGTCTGTCCCCCCCCTATCAATTCGAACACGGTGAATGCGAATTGAACGAAATTTGGTACAAAAGTAGCACTAGCAAAGGACACCTCAGTGTCATGTTTTATATCGCCGCCATCTTGACGGAAACGTAATGGCGGCCACATAAATGTTCAAAGCTTAAATCAAAGTACGACTAACCTAATCATCCGATCTCTACCAAATTTTGCAACAACATACCTTTATGGGGGGAGCATCCTTTGACCAAACTAATAGGTCATCAACGTAATAGTTTGCGGATGGCGGCCATCTTTGTGTGAAAATTGATTCCCCCTATTAATTCGAACACGGTGCAACCGAATGGAACGAAATTTGGTACAGAGGTAGTACTAACAAAAGGCACCTCAGTGTCATGTTTTATATCGCCGCCATCTTGACGGAAACGTAATGGCGGCCACACAAATGTTCAAAGCTTAAATCAAATTACGATTAACCTAATCATCCGATCTCTACCAAATTTTGCAACAACATACCCTTATAGAGGAAGCATCCCTTGACCAAATGAATAGGTCATTAGCCTAATAGTTTGCGGATGGCGGCCATCTTTGTGTGAAAATCAATTCCCCCTATTAATTCAAACACGGTGAAACCGAATGGAACGAAATTTGGTACAGAGGTAGCACTAGCAAAGGGCATCTCAGTGTCATGTTTTATATCGCCGCCATATTGACAGAAACGTAATGGCAGCCACACAAATGTTCAAAGCTTAAGTTAAATTACGACTAACATAACCATCCGATCTCTACCAAACTTTGCAACAAGATACGTTTATGGAGGGCTCCTTTGACCTATCTAATAGCTTATTAGCCTAATAGTTTAAGGTTGGCGGCCATCTTTATGTCAAAATTGATTCCCCCTATTAATTCGAACACGGTGGAACCGAATGGAACGAAATTTGGTACAGAGGTAGCACTAGAAAAGGGCACCTCAGTGTCACGTTTTATATCGCCGCCATTTTGACTGAAACGTAATCGCGGCCACACGAATGTTCAAAGCTTAAATCAAATTACAATTAACCTAATCATCCGATCTCTACCAAATTTTGCAACTACATACCTTTATGGAGGGAGCATCCTTTGACCAATCTAATAGGTCATTCACCTAATAGTTTGCGGATGGCGGCCATCTTTATGTCAAAATTGATTACCCCTATTAATTCGAACACGGTGAAACCGAATGGAACGAAATTTGGTACAGAGGTAGCACTAGCAAAGGGCACCTCAGTGTCATGTTTTATATCGCCGCCATCTTGACTGAAACGTAATCGCGGCCACACGAATGTTCAAAGCTTAAATCAAATTACGATTAACCTAATCATCCGATCTCTACCAAATTTTGCAACTACATACCTTTATGGAGGGAGCATCCTTTGACCAATCTAATAGGTCATTCGCCTAATACTTTGCGGATGGCGGCCATCTTTGTGTCAGAATCGATTCCCCCTATTAATTCAAACATGGTGAAACCGAATGGAACGAAATTTGGTACAGAGATAGCACTAGCAATGGGCATCTCAGTGTGATGATTAATATCGCCGCCATATTGACAGAAACGTAATGGCGGCCACACAAATGTTTAAAGCTTAAATCAAATTACGACTAACATAACCATCCGATCTCTACCAAATTTTGCAACTACATACCTTTATGGAGGGAGCATCCTTTGACCAATCTAATAGGTCATTCGCCTAATAGTTTGCGGATGGCAGCCATCTTTGTGTCAGAATCGATTCCCCCTATTAATTCAAACACGGTGAAACCGAATGGAACGAAATTTGGTACAGAGGTAGCACTAGCAAAGGGCACCTCATATTCATGTTTAATATCCCTATAGCACGTTGTATTTCAACAAGCTACTACAACCAACATCCAATCATACTCCTTGAAAAGGACAAAGAGTTATAACAATATCCATGCATTTAGGAGAAAGTAGGCTATATGTTCTTTACTGTTTAAGCCCATAGTTGGTGCGCACGCCGCAACAAGCAACCTCCCGGCATCCTTTGTGAACAAGCAGGCGTCCTTTGCAGCTGTGTAGCTAACCTGTACGCTGAACTGTGCATCTTTACAATGTTCAAGATTATTGATTCGCCCGCCGCGTGTGAGGTACGATCTGTGATACGTTTTTTGAGTGCAAGAAACATGTCGGCTGCAGACATTCATCGTCAGCTTTGTGAGGTGTATGGTGATAATGCAATGACGGAATGTAAAGTGCGAAAATGGATACGCCAGTTCAAAAGTGGCCGTGAAAATGTTCCTGACTTTGAACGCTCAGGGCTGTGATCACAGATGACTCGGTGACTGCAATTGACACGAAAATTCACTAGGACCGAAGATTCATGATAACCACTCTATCAATGGATTTTCCTCAAGTGTGAATTCTTGGATGTCAGAGCAGGCAGCAAACTTTTATACAGAGGGATTTGAGTACTTAGTTTCAAGGTATGACAAGTGCCTAAATAACGAGGCAACTATGTAGAGAAATAGAGGAAGGTATGTAAAACCTAAAAATAAATGTGGTTTCAGAATAAAATGTTCGGTTAATTTAAAAAAAATAAACGGACCTTAGTTTTGGAATAGCCCTCGTATTACAAAATCCCTTGTCCTGGGCTCGTGTTAGGCAGTCATATTCATGTTTGAATCAAATCGTGTTATCGAATAGAACCTTGAAACTGCCCTGGATATTTGGGGCCAAAGCAAGCGAGTGTTCACATGAAGAATAACTCCGTAATTGGCAAGTTCCTTTCGCACCTGAGTAACCTTCCGGCATTCCTGTCATGGTCGCCCAACATTCACATCTCACGAGGAAGAGGAAATACGTCCCGCGTGACTTGTAAATCTAACAACCAGCCATAGTGTTCGCTCAACAAAAATATAAACATAGGTAATTACAGGATGTATTCGGAGCACACCGACAGCAGTGGCTACGCTGGCTAAGTTAGTTAGTTATTGTTGTTTTAAGGGGCGGAACTACGAGGTCATCTGGCTAAAGTGCAGCGTTAGGTCATGGGGCCAAGCTCTCTGCTGACTTGGTAGACGCGTGGGTTCAAGCCCCACCATCGGCCGTCCTTGAAATGGATTTACGTGGTTTCCCATTGTCAATACCAGGCAAATGATGGGACGGTACCTTCTGATAGGCCTCGGCCGCTTCCTTCCACATCCTTGCCCAAATTCATTCATCATCATCCATTCCATCTCTCATCCCGACGCGCAGGTCGCCCAAGGACGTTGACTAGAAAGACCTGCACTCGGCCTCTCAGGAGGCAACACGAAAAAAAAAAGAAAAAGAAAATCGGAGCACGAACACACTTTGGCAGCCTGTGCTCTGCAACATTCCTCCTACAGCCTTGAGAAGATCAAAGGCACTCTTAAAAACGTGGAAGAAATTCCAGCAGAATCCCTATTTGTCCATTCATCAAGATATTACACAAATAGTTTACCAACGTTTGAAGTCACAAGGAAACCACCATGACGCACTGCAATTAACCTTGAAGGATCCTCCTTTAATGTCAATAAATCTTGGAAAATCCAGTGGTATCATTCTTCAGTAACCAACAAATATCTAGTTGGGAACCCTTTTGAACGGGTAAATGGATTTGATCTTCCAAATCGGATACGCACAGGACAACGCAGATGTGCGTATTCACTGCATAAATGGGGCTGGTCAAACTCTGTAGATTGTGACTGTGTTGCCTCCTTACAACATTGCCACTGACTGCCCTCTTCGAGCGTTCCATGGAACGTTGACGGATGTCCATCAAGCATCAGTTGAAGCGGTTGAATGGGTCAGAGATCTTGATCTTGAAATAAGTGATTTTATGAACTTGTGTGTGCACATTTTTAGCCTATTTTCATTTTATGAAAAAATAGGCTTATGAGATCACCTTTTGTCCGTGTGTGTCTGAGTGTGCGTGTGTGATTAGTGTGTGTGTGTGTGTGTCCCTAATAACATCTAAACGGATGGAGCGATATCAATGAAACTCGGTAAGATCATAGCACCATTCTGGCCGACCCCGACCGTGCCCTTCAAATTTTATTGTGTCTCACCAATCCAACATGGCGGCTGTGCGAAATATTTCACCAGAATTCAGTATCTCCGATATCACCCTGAAATTTTTTACGGTGATAAAGGGCACTGCTGCAAATTTATCTACGTAACTTCCAAAACCCTGTAAAGTACAAAACTAACATGGCGGCCAAGCGAAGTTGAAACATTTTAATACACTTTTCTCGTGATTTAACCATCTGAACGCAGTGAAATGTGGTACAGTAAATGATTATACATATTGTAATGCACTGGCATCTAATTTAGTTCAATTGTTTACATAACCTCCAGATGGCGGCTGTGTGACATTTTAAAATTAAGTTTTTATTTCTTTTGTCGTAATCATGCGATCGAAGTGAAAGTTTGAATAATGAAGCTACGCAATAATGTTCCTTTAATGGTACATGACTCTATGGCCTATACATATAATAATCCAAAATGGCGAGCATACGAAATATATAGATGGTTCTCAATATCTACGAATCTGTCACAACGATCAAACTGAAATTTTGTATGTTGACAGAGGCAATTAACATGAGTAGGATATATGGAAATAGGCTGTATAGTTCTTCACGGAACTACTTGTTTGTATATATTGTAATATTCATCATACGATAAATAAATATTTCACTGTTTAGGGGTGTTCTTCTTCAAGCACTGGCAGTCACCCCAACGGATCCCACTGGTTAGTCTGAAGGGCTCAACATTTCTCAATCAGTCTACCGTGGATGGTTTAACTCATTAACAGGAATCTTGGTCATAACCAACCGTTACTATGGGGAAAGGACCGGGAAACGTGGTCTCTAAATCGTATATTAATAAAAGTTTAAGTTGTTGTTGTAAGGGGCCCAACATGAAGGGCATCTGCCCTTAAGGCAAAATATATCTGGCGCCTATCAGATACACATCACGTGTGCTAGCAGCCACACATTGTTCAAGGTAATATCTCTATTACGAAACTCACAAACCGGTAGCCACGAACTCCTTGCGGCTTTCCGTCATTAAGCGAGCAGGGGCGGCTGCACCTTATGTGCTGAAGTGCTGCAGCACATTCTTTTATTTGAAATTAAATTACTTTAATAATATTATCTGCAATCTAATACAGTGCATTAAAAAGCCAAAGAATAGGAAATATTTCAACTCCGCCATTGGATGTGTAGATCGCAGCTCAGCGACAAGCTCTACCTTTATTGCCAGCAAACATGAACTCTGTCCTTTGCGCATGTGTGCCAAACTTTTTCGTTGTGCTGTTGGGACAGCAGCCAAGACCACTGGCCAAGACATTACAGCGATTCCTTGTTCGACCACAGAGCGGCAGCACTGGTCACGCGAAATAAAAACGTGGCAGACTCTGCGTTAGCATTTTAGCAAACAGGGGGGAAAATATAAAGGAAGCCATCGGCTGTTCCCGCCAGAAGGGCTTTTAATAATCCCAACTACCTATTCTATAGCCGCATTTTGTGAATCGATGTACTATAAAATTATAATTCTTATGTTGTCAAAATAAGGAAGTGATATAGTGATTCTCTTGAATCACAAAATATCTAGTTTGCAAATATCACTATAGTAAAATAACACGTATTTTTGCATAATGACATTGCTGGTTTCATTTTAATGCCTTTGGTAACTGAAGTTCTGTTTTTGAGCGCTCACACCAAATGCTTCCAGTTCGTAAATATTGTGTCATTGCAGGTGTTATTATGTATTTAATTAATTTTGTATGAGGGATTTGTTGAGTTTGTTCAGTGTGGAAAGCTCAATGGAGAGCCACTTAAATGTTTCTGATTTAGTGTTTCTATAAATTACGTTTCTAAATATTTTTAGTTTTTTGAGGGGGTTGGGGTACAGCACACAACTGAGTTCTGCACCAGCCGCTACTGCAAGCGAGATGAAGTGTGATTAACACGGTTATCTATCGGACCAAGTAGATGGTGAATAAAATATCCAATCTTAAATATCGTAGGTGTTCAGACTGGATGCCAAAATTTTTTACATTCGATGCTGACAAAAACCATAGGTTTACGATGATCAGGGTGTCGACTACTCTGGAAAACATGGAAAACAGAGAATACTCAGGGAATTTTAATTACATTCAGGGAATTTTAGTTATACAAGGTCCAACCTTGAATAATTGGAAATTAGGAATTTAAATTTTGTTGGGGGAAAATTATATTCTGGTGATAATTGTTGTAGATGTATGTTCATACTGACGTTAAATCAGTAAGCTCTCTTTTCTTGCAAGATAGAGCACACAAATTACAAGTGTTGACTGTGTATTTGTATACAAATGTGTAACTGTATGTTTTTTAAGAGCATTACTATTGATGAGCTACTTTCAACACTCGCAAGTACAATAGCTTATCTGGATGAAAAATTTAGAAATTGGAAAAATATAGAAAAATCAATGTTTCTGTTTTTATTTTATTTTGTCTTTTCAACTTTGTCATGCTAATCAGTGTAAACTGGTTAACGGTTCCGCCTGATCAATACTTTTATTAATTATGATCACTGTGTGGTCATTAGTAGGACATGTTTCGAGGCATAATTAATAGTTTTGGCCCCTTCATCCGCCGATATGACAGAAAACGATACAATGATATATTTTTTCGTAACACTTAAAATTCCCTTAAAATTGAATCTTGTTTGAAACATGCTATGTCGGCATACAATTTAACCTCTTGCAATTTGCCGATTTAATAAGTTATGTTATTAATCGTTGCTCAAACCAGACGGAGTCGAGGCCAATCTCTGCCATTGTAAGTGGTTGAAGTTATGCACTTCATAACCTTTATATTGGCAAGATATAATTTCAGCGCAGTGACTTCATTGGTTTTGTTATCTTTTTATATTTCTACATTGCTGGTGAAGTATTGAGGTATTAAGTGTTCCGTCATCACTGCTGATTCCAACATGTTTTCATCGTGTTCTGAACTGTTGCTGTCGTACTGAACCGGTACATTTGTGTTTTCAATTGTATTGTAAAGTGGATATTTGTGTAACATACATTTCAATAGCATCTAAAGACCACAGTGAGGCGTGTATTGAAAGTGTTTATAGGCCTAGTTCATAAGACTTTTGACATCACTCATATTGGGCGTAAATTGTTTCAATCTCTCTTTATGGTGCACCATACATACGTTCATTCATGACCCTGGGGTATCTAGCTCAACTCTTTGAGTCCTGGTACAGTATTTTCGCAAAATAATGGAACCAAAACGAATTTGTACTACCATCTTACACCGCCAGTTTAACACCCTTTTCAAGAATATGTATGGCATACCTGGTGCCTCCTGCACTCAGGTAAGTGTGAACCTACTTCTCCACGTTAATTACGGTAGAGCAAATGGTCCTATCCATCATTCACCCATCTCATGTACAAAAAAAGAAACAGTTCTTCAAAATGCATAGCTGAAATGTCGCAGTAATCCCCAACTGCCCATTTACCAGACTGTAATTTGCACCCAAAAAAAGGTGAGATTGAAATCCATAAATCCTCCATGGAAGCAACACGTTTCGCTGCTGACATGACCTGGCATGAAGAATGGGCTGAATCAAAACCAGACCATCTGGGTTTAATAACTGATCCCTGCATAGAACCACCTGGTTTCAATTTACCGAGAGAGGTATGGACATCATTGAACAGGGTCTGCACAAATCACAGACGATGCAATTTCTGGCTGAACTAAAGGGGAAAGCTCAAAGCCCATTCTGCGACTGTGCCAATGTACCTCAGACCATTCAGCATGTTGCCCTCAAGTGTCCAAGGAAGAGATTTGAAGGGACCATCCATGACCTACACAGTGCTGTCAACTGGCTGAATACCCTGGACATTGTGATGTAAATGTCTAAACTGTTACGGTACGTACAATCTAGTCTGTGAATATTGTATACATTTTAACCTTTGTGTTATCTGTTTATTTTCAATACTTTGCCACAATGTATCCTCATATAGCCATAAATTAAATAAACTGGTGGATTGTTGTAATTTTAGGATCTACATAGTTCAATGATCTTCATTGCAAAAACGTTTCAGCTCGAGTTATGAAAACGTCGACGACATTGAAACAAGCACACACCACTGAACGCGCAGAAGAGTCGCGTAACTTGCAAATGCCTACTCGTCTTACAAACACTAAGGAATAAAGTTGCCTCTGTATGCAGTCTGCCATATGACAGGCTACACGAACTTCATGATCCCAAGAGCCTTTTCTTGATCAGGGATCTACGAGCTGCAGGTGTGGTCTGACTTCCCCTGGTTTTAAATAATGGTTGGTTTCTCAGTTTAGGGGCGGTCATGTGGCCCGTGTACTTTGGGTGTGTGTAGAATGTGTCTGATAACCAGTGTTAATGGTGATGGCAGTTTTTTTTAATTCAAGTAAGGACTGCAGATATTCAATTTTCAAGTAATTCCAACTTTTGCTACCAAACGCCACCGTCAACGACAACTAGTTCTAAACTTTGTTACTAGATGTCACCGCAGTCGGCTCCTGGTGACGAACGTTGGAACCTAAGAGCGTTAGTCAAATCTAACCTATAATTTAGCTTCATACAAATGTAATTATTGGAAGGTTCTTTTACATGCCATAAATCTACGACATGGGACCACGGGCTTTACTTCCCCTCCGAAGGATGGCATACTGAGGAATTTTTGACGCTCTTAAAAAATCCGACGACTTCAGTCGGGTTTGAACCCGTGACCTTGGGCAAAGAAGCTCAGTATGCTACCAACTACGAGTCGTAGATCAGTGAACTGCTAAGACTCAAGAGGGTCGTTAAATAATAAGCTGGTAAACTAACGTGATGCATGTATGATTTGCACCGTGAATTAAATTTCTTCCGCTTGTTTCGTGGTTCATACTAGCATTCAAGTCTCTGTTTACACCACTGGAAAAGATAATTAAAATGATTTCCATGCAAAGAGATTTTTTAAATTATTTATTTTTAAGAATAATAATATTCGAAATGTAATTTGTAATAATGTACACAACTACTGTATGAATATAATAATAATAATAATAATAATAATAATAATAATAATAATAATAATACTCAGCAAAGCTCGATGATCCAGATGGGAATTTAGCTCATCCTACAAATGAAGGAGACTTGTGAAGAATGCGGGCACGACATGGATGTGAGGTCTCTGAACAGTGTAATCGTAATTATCTCAGTACAGATGGTTCCTTGCTAAGGCCGAACCAGGCTGTAAAAGAAAATGTAGCCGGTATTTGCCGTGATAATGTTGTCAAACAATAAACTATAATAATAATAATAATAATAATAATAATAATAATAATATCGAATGGCCTCGGATGCCGGGTGCAAGCTTTGTTATTTGACACCCAAAGGGTAGCTTGCATGTCGAATTTCGTTGTTTTTTGAAGCACTATGAAAGTCAAGGAGGTTAGATATCTAAGCTCCTTGAACACTATAGCGCTTTCTAGTAGAGAAATGAGGAACTTTGTGTTGGCGGAAACTCCCGAAATTAATTTTGCCATTATGAACACGGCCCACTGAATTCAAATGGGTTCTTTGACATGCCAACATCGTATGACATGGTGTCGTAAGTTTTGCCGCCTTTCAAAAATCACTTACCACGGCCAGGAGCGAACCTGCAAGCTTGGGGGGTTAGTAGACCGTCACGTTGACCACTCAACCCCCAGAAAGAAATCCTGTGTACGCCACTGATCATCAATAACCCTAGATTCATTAGAAAAGAATCCTTAACTCTTCGTTAGTTCAATTGGTTCCACTTAACACTGCTGCCGGTCTTCATCAGCTTTCTTTCTGTTGAGTTCTTCTTTATTTATCAGGAAATAGTCTCGTTTAGCTTGCTTGAGACTCGCCTAGTACTTACGTGATCTGCACCACACAACACAAGTAAGGAGGGTCATATAAGTCGCTGGCAAATGATGTGGCTCTCTCGCAATATCCTGCCACATTTAGGCAACTCGATATTCGTAACGACCGACATTGTCGCGAAATCGTCTCTGCTCGAGTTTCTACTTGATTACCTCACGCGTTCTCACACTGCGTAATGCGACAGAGTTTTTCAGATGGGACTTCTCTAGAAGTGCAATTCCTTCACGCGAAATAGCAATAACATTGTGCCATGTTGGATAATTGGAATACAGCTGTTTCTGCAAATGTGCTTGGGCCATCAATTCTCACACTAGTTTGATGCAATTCAGCAGCTCACCTTCTGTTGTTGTTGTTGCTGTTGTTGTTGTTAATCCATTATCGTTAAATCCCTCACCATGGCAGCAATAGGGAGCTGAAACGAGTCGGAAGATTGGAGGTTCGAATTAGAGCTGGTGATATTTTTATTTTATTTATTTTATGTCTTCAGTAGTGGCGAGGTTAGGGATCATGGCCATCTCTTACATATGGTACCAGTACATATTGTACCCTTTCACGGTGTGCCCTTTGGCCTATGTTTTAAGCCAAGGGCACAATATGAGACAATTTTGGAAATACAAAAAATAATTATGATGATAAATAGGGAGTAAATTAATTATGCTAATACTGATATTTTCTATCTAAATTGCATTTTGTAAATATTGTCAATTCAAACAACAGTACAGTAAGTATGTAGTTAGTTTTAGTTGTAAGTAGGTAGTTAGTTTGTCTATTAGATGTATGTCATTGTTCTATTAGACTGTGGTGTGTGAGTGTGTCTGGTAGCAGTTGCATTGTTTATTAGTTATAGTTCATTGTTTCAGTAGACTGTGATGTGTGAGGGTGCATGTGAGTGTGCCTGGTGACAGACTGTTTTAGTGGTAGTATTTGTTGTTGGTGGAACTTAAGTTTTTTGTTAGTAGAATTTTGGTATTTAATTGTTAGTAAGGTAGAAGGTTAGTATTTTTGTTAGTAGAATTGCTCTTTACTTATTCTGAAAGGGAGTAGCAGCCTTTCAGAATAAATCAATTCTTTACTAGTCTTATAGACGGTTAAGATATTGATAATATAAGCCAAATAATGGCTACACTGCGTCCTGCTGCACGGCTGAAAGCAACGGGAAACTACAGCCGTATGCTATTCCCGAGGATATGCACCTCTCTATGCATAATTACATGTGATGATGGCCTCCTCCCTTGTAAAATTTCAATCCGGAGGTTAACTAGTCCCCCGTTCGGATCTCCGGGTGGGGACTACTCGAGAGGGGGTTTACATCACAGAAGTGACAAAGAGGAAATCTAACATTCTACGGATCGGAGTGTGGAATGTTAGAAGTCTGCTAGGAAGTGGAAGGTTAGAAAACTTAGAAAGGGAAATGGATAGGTTGAGGTTGGAATTGGTTGGGATTAGTGAAATGCGCTGGCAGGAAGAACAGGACTTTTGGTCAGGAGACTATAGGGTCATTAGCACAAAATCAAACAATGGCCAAGCAGGGGTTGGCCTCATATTGAGTAAGAAGCTTGGACAGCGGGTGGAATATTATGAGCAATATAGTGAACGGATTATTGTAGCAAAAATCAATACTAAACCTACCTGCACCACAATGGTACAAGTCTATATGCCTACCAGTCAAGCTGATGATGAGGATGTTGAAAAGGTCTACGAAGAAATAGAAGAAATTCTGATGTATATCAAGGGTGATGAAAATGTTATAGTAATGGGAGATTGGAATGCTGAGGTAGGAAAGGGAGAGAAGGGAAGATAGTAGGAGATTTCGGATTAGGTGAAAGGAATGATCGAGGAAGCAGGCTGGTAGAATTCTGCACCGAGCATGAATTGGTCATAGCTAACACCTTATTCAATAACCACAATAGAAGAATATACACATGGAAGAGACCAGGAGTTACAGGGCGTTACCAAATCGACTTCATTATGGTCATGCAGAGGTTTCGAAACCAGATTTTGGATTGTAAAACATATCCTGGTGCTGACATAAACTCTGATCACAATCTGGTTGTAATGAAATGCAGATTAAAGTTGAAGAAACTGAAGAAAAGTCAAAAGCCAAAAAGGTGGGCAATAGACAGACTGGAAGAGAAGGATGTAAACGAAAGATTCAAGAAGAGTATAAAGGAAGGACTAATGAAAAACCCTAAACAAACTTCAATTGCAGACGAATGGGCACTTTTGAAGAATGAAATAACAAAATCCGCAGAAGAAAACATTGGTAGGAAAGAAAGAATAGGTAGAAAACCGTGGATCACTCAGGATATACTAGAATTGATGGATGAAAGGCGGAAACACAAGAATCTAAGAGATGAAAAGGGGAAAGCAGAATACAGACGTCTGAGAAATGAGGTTAACAAGAAGTGCAAGGAAGCGAAAGAAGAATGGTTGAAAGAGAAATGTGCAGGTATAGAAAATTGTCTGAAATTAGGAAAAGTAGACACAGCTTATCGAAGGATTAAGAATACTTTTGGGGAAAAGAAGACTAAGTGCTGTAATATTAAGGACACAAATGGAAAGCCTCTAACAGATAGGGAAGAAAAGGTTGAGAGATGGAAAGCTTACATAGAGAGTTTGTATAAGGGAAACGAGATTGAGAATCATGTAATGGAAAGGGAGGAGGAAATTGATGAGGATGCGAAAGGAGATTTAATATTGAGATCAGAATTTGATAGAGCTTTGGAAGACTTAACCAGGAAAAAAGCACCAGGCATAGATGATATACCGATTGAGTTGCTACGCTGCATAGGAGATGAAAGTCTGATCAGGTTATTTCACTTGGTGTGTAGGATTTATGAGACAGGTGAGGTACCCCCTGATTTCAAGAAGAATGTAATCATCCCTATACCAAAGAAAGTGGGAGCTGACAGATGTGAAGATTACCGTACAATCAGCTTGATTACTCATGCTTCAAAGATCCTGTCTAGAATAATTTACAAGAGGATTGAAAGCCAGATAGAAACGGAGTTGGGTGAAGACCAGTTTGGTTTCAGGAGAAATGTAGGAACAAGGGAAGCTGTACTAAGTCTTAGGCTGATTTTGGAAGGTAGAATAAGGAACGATAAGAGAACGTTCATGGCTTTTGTAGACTTAGAAAAGGCTTTTGATAACGTTGATTGGACTAAATTGTTTGACATTTTGAAATCGATTGGAATAAAGTACAGGGATAGGAGGGTGATAAACAATCTGTACAGAAACCAGACAGCAGTCATTCGAGTTGAAGGACATGAGAGAGAAGCTGGTATTCAGAAAGGTGTAAGGCAAGGCTGCAACTTATCACCCATACTTTTCAATCTTTACATTGAACAAGCAATGAAGGAAATTAGAGAAAAATTTAAAGTGGGAGTGAAGATTCAAGGAGAAATAATTTCAACTCTGAGATTTGCTGATGACATCGTCATCTTGGCCGACAAGCCTGAGGATTTGAATGAGTTTTTGAATGGTATGGACTCCGTCTTACGGAAAGAATTCATGATGAAAATAAATAAATAAATGTAAAACAAAAATACTGGAATGCAGCCGAAATAAATCAGAAACCTCTATGGAGATCAAATTGGCAGGTGAAAAGCTGAAGGAAGTAGGAGACTTCTGTTACTTAGGAAGCAGAATAACCAGTGATGGACGAAGCAATGAGGATATTAAAAGTAGGTTGGCTCAGGCAAAGAAAGCATTTCTACAAAAAAAGGAATCTGCTGACATCGAATATAGATTTAGGTATTAGGAAGTCATTTTTGAAAGCCTTTGTCTGGAGCGTGGCGCTCTATGGAAGTGAAACTTGGACTATTGGTGCAGCAGAAAAGATGAGAATTGAAGCATTTGAAATGTGGTGTTACAGGAGAATGATGAAGATCAGATGGGTAGATAGGGTTACAAACAAAGAGGTATTAAGACGCATGGGAGAGGAGAGATGTTTCTGGCGACTGCTAATGAAGAGAAGAGATAGGTTGGTAGGACACATACTAAGACACCCAGGAATAGCAAGCTTAGTTATGGAAGGAAGGGTCGAGGACAAAAACTGTAGGGGTAGACCAAGGTTAGAATATGTTAAACAGATTGCCTCGGATGTAGGGTGTCGGAGCTATGTAGAGATGAAACGAATAGTTCAGGACAGGGAGGCGTGGAGAGCTGCATCAAACCAGTCAAAAGACTGAAGACTCAAACAACAACAACAATATTAATGAAAAAGGCACATTAATAATGATAATAATAATAATAACAATAAATTAATTATAATAATAATCACAATGTCACAGACCTTTCTATAAGCGATGTTCCGTTAATATATTAATAATCAATTAATGGGATGATTTGAAATTTATTGAAGACGATTAATCGATTAAATTCGATTTTTTGATTAACTGAAGAATCGATTAATTAATTATTAGACACCAGATAAGAACGGATTTTTAAATGAGAGGTTACCGCTTAAGTTGAGTTACCGTACACCTATTTTCGGAATGATGTAGGCTACAGAAATTTATAAAAGTTACATTTTACCTAAATACAGTATACTAAGTGCCCTTCCTTGTTTATTTTAACAATAACCAAATAAGAAACACTGGCAGTGGAACGACAGACATCAATCAAATTGGGAAGGGTTTCAAAAAAAAAACGAAGAGTTTTCTGCAAAATTTTGAATTCTTATTCAATGTTTACAATTTCGGACAGGAACTTTTTTGTTCTATTTTTGTTTAGCCTAGTTTTATTACATTATTTAAATGACTCATGGTGGTTCCGTATTGATATGCTAGAATAGTTATTAATAAGAACTGTACACCCGCTTGAATCAATACTATAAAGAAAATTAATTATTTAACTTGTTTTTAGTACATGTTTTGAGGATTAATTACATTTTATCCCCTTCATCAGCCAAAAAACATATTCAAAGAACAAAATAAAACGTAGCACAGTAATGAGTAAGGTTCGGATGTTAAGGGAAAGTCATATTTTTTTCCTGAGCTCATTTTACCCGAAATTTGAAAAATAAGTTTGAATGACGGGTCCCTGACCAGGTTTAAAGCAATTTTATGTTGCCTATAAATGCATATTTCGGCAATTTTTATTGTTTTGGTCATATTTGGTCATATTTTAGTGATATAAGGTCATATTCGGTTATAATTTCAGCATTTATGTTTAAATTGAGGCGTCGTTAACAAGGTACGTGTTATCTACGTCGAGTTTCAAACACAGGATTTACGAATAGTGTAGTACATATATTTTTCTTTCTTTTCCCGGAACAGGCAGATAGCAGGTTTACGAGACCTGATTCCAAGAAGGCGCTCCTCTACGGACGTCTTTTAGCACATCTTTCTGGACAAGTTAGATTGCGACATTGTACGCATTAGGTCACAGAACATGACGATAGTGTGCTTCCAACTTTGAATAGGAAGTCATAGTTTTTACGTCATATTTTAGGGTTTTTAGGTCATATTTAGCTCGTTTTTAGGGCATATATGCTTGCATATGTTGTACTTCTTTACGTCTTAAACTTCCGAACCCTAGTAATGAGATACGTTATTAAGCCTAAATGTTCTAAATGTAACATTGTCCTAACCGCATACACCATATGCTTCCAACTAACCTCTCTTTACCAAGAGATCACTTTCCATCACGTAGTGTTACTTGAAGCCACTTTGATTTGAAAAGGCTTAAAAATGGATCTTTAAGCATACAGGCTCTTCATTAATTATAGACCTACACGGATTGGTGAAGTATTGGTATTCTAAATCTACCATTTCAAGCTTCAATACGGAACTACTATTTGTCATAAGCAACTGCAAGCTGTTCACCGTCACCTTCTATTTCATTTCATTTTATTCTGATCTTATAACCTAAATTATATGGTGCACCATATTAGGTTTAATAACGTATCTCATTACTGTGCTACGTTTTATTTTGTTCTTTCAATATGTTTTTATAGCTGATGAAGGGGATAAAATGTAATTAATCCTCGAAACATGTACTAAAACAAGTTCAATAATAAATTTTCTTTATAGTATTGATTCAGGTGGGTGTACAATTCTTATTAAGAACTATTATAGCCTAGTTTTCACAAATAAGGCACATTATTTAATAATACAGTATAATTATGATATAATACATTATAATTAATTAAATATCTGTTGTGGAAGCCTCCGTGGCTTAGACGGCAGCACGTCGGTCTCTCACCGCTGGGTCCGTGGTTCAAATCCTGGTCACTCCATGTGAGATCTGTGCTGGACAAAACAGAGGCAGACAGGTTTTTCTCCGGGTACTCCGGTTTTCCCTGTCAACATTTCATTCCAGCAACACTCTCCACTATAATTTCATTTCATCTGTCATTCATTTAATCATTGCCCCAGATGAGTGCGTCAGGCCTCGGCTGCCGGCACAGTTCATATCCTCGCCGCTAGATGAGGGCTTCATTCATTCCATTCCTGATCCGGTCGGAGACTGGAAGCAGGCTGTGGATTTTCATTTTATTTTCAAATATCTGGTGTGCTTCTGTGAGAGCGTAGTGAAACCAGCGCAGTGCATTGATTAATCGACAAAACTATTAATAAGTTAATCGACCAACCGATAAATCGATTAAACGGTCAATCAATTAATCGATTAAATGTACAATGAATTAATCGTTATTTGAAGCAATTATTCGATTCTTCTTATTCGAGAACTCAATTTAATCGATTTAAAGTACCAGCCCTAGTTCGAATCATGACGTTGACAGTAGAGTAGGTTTACACCCACCCCTCCAGGCCAATGCAGGGATAGTAGTCTACCTTATTTTAAGTCCTGAAGAAACTATCCCATTTCCGACGCTCATAATTACAGTTACACACACTACTACAGTAACCACAGAAACACAGGTTATCAGGCAAATTGAACAGATATGCAAGTACATGGGGCTGATGGCCAAGATGTCCCAATTTGTCAAAACGAATTAACAACAAATTGTAGTGTTGTTAATTTATTTAGGGGCTTGTGACATCGTGGCCCCTCAGCACCGTGTACTTGGGTGTGTGTAGAATATTGTCTGATAACCTGTGTTGTTGTGATGTCTGTAATAGTGTGAGTATTTGAAATTTACACAAGGGTTGGGAAGGAGGCGCCCGTATTTTTAAGTTAGAAACCATCCCGACATTTGCCTGTAGTAGAAGTGTGAAACCACAGAGAGTTACATCTACAGGGGATGTCTCATAAGTAATGTCTTTTTTTAAGAAAATGTTATTTGGAAATTTTTCTGACAGGAAATTAAACTATTCTTCATGTTAGAGACCATTAGATTCTATGGTCTTGAGTCATCATTCAGCGAGGTTTCTTATCCCGCGACGATACCAGTCCCTGGGCTTTGATCTGAAGAATTCGGCGAGACCAACTTCCACAGCTTCAATGATTTCCAAATTTCTTCCACGCAAGAAATGGGCCATGTATCGAGAAAGATGATAATCTTAAGGCGCAAGATCAGAGTTGTATACTGGATATGGTAGCAGTTCGACACCTCTTAATTTCTGAATTTTTGCCATGGTTGTTCGTGCAGTCTAGCATTGTCCTGCTGCAAGAGAATTCTATTTCGGTTAACTAATACTGGGTATTTCCGTCTCAAAATTTCACGAACTCGTTCCAGTTGTTGAGAATAAAGATCCGAATTGACTGCACACCCGTTTGGAATAAACCCCCAGTGAATCGCTCCTTCAAAATTACAACAGACACACAATATCACTTTGGGGCCAAACCGTAACTTATTAACGATGACTTTGCCATGTTAACGGTGACTGAACCACTGTTTTGAGGCGTCAGCGTTGGGGTAATACTGTAGACCCATTTTTCATCACATGTGACATTCTCCCGATAAATCTATCATCCATGTGGTTACTGACAAGCTGACGACAGATATCCACTGTACGTTGAGCCTGTTCAGGGGTCAATTCATGTGGTACAGATTTACAGCTTCTGTTTGATCTTCCAAGTTTCTTAATCTGGCGATGTATGGTATATTTTGATGACACATTCTCGCAATATACCCAATTCTAGTCATGGCCTTCTATAAACAGCATTGGCAAAAGCTAGAAAACCAATTCTATTTTACAAAACACAAAACATTATGGTGTTTGAAGCCATTCTTCAGTGTTGCCTTAGTAAACAAAAGTTAGTGCTTTTCAGTCGGTCAACACGAATGTACCCAAATAAGATGGGTCATTGCCTAATCCTGAAAACGATAATAATAACAATAATAATAATTATATAGTATGGCCTCGGGTTCCGGGTGCAAGCTTTGTTATTTGACACCCAGAGGGTAGCTTGCATGTTGAATTTCGTTGTTCCTTGAAGCACTATGAAAGTCAAGGAGGTTAGATATATAAGCTACTTGAACACTATAGCGCTTTCTAGTAGAGAAATGAGAAACTTTGTGTTGGCGGAAACTCCCGAGATTAATTTTGCCATTATGAACACGGCCAACTGAATTCAAAAGGGTTCTTTGACATGCCAACATCGTATGACATGCGTGTCGTATTTTTGCATCCTTTCAAAAATCACTTACCATGGCCAGGAGCGAACCTGCAATCTTGGGGTTTAGTAGACCGACACGTTAACCACTCACCCACCTAACTGAAAACGATTATTACATGTGATTAGTAAATATACTGTGTATTATGAATAAATATTTATTAATCTCATGTAATTACTTTCAGGGTTAGGGAATAACCCATCTCATTTGGGTACAATCGTGTTGACCGACTGAAATGCATCAAACTTTTGTTTAAAACACAAAACTTAAAAAAAAACGACATACTTATGAGACATCCTAATAAGGATATCATCCCACCTCTTCTCAGTTTGGTCTCACGAGGCTGACTGTACCTCATTCTAGCCCTCAGTCAGGAATCCAAGCAGGATCTCAGGATTGACAGCCGAGAACTACAACACTTGGCTCCCTCTCAATGACACGTGGACTTTTCCATTGGACACTGCACAAGATTAGCTCGTACATCACTGACCTTCACACACAGGTCTACAGGTGAATGATAGAAATGGGACGGTCATGTTTTGTAGATGTGTTGAATCATGAGTCTTTAGACTGATGCAGCACTCCATGCCTCCCTATCCTGACCTAATCGTTTCCTCTCTACATAGCTACCTCACCTTACATCCAAGGCAATCTGTTTTACATATTCTAACCTTGGTCTACCCCCACAGTTGCCTTACCACGGTGGGTGAGTGGTTATCGTGTCGGGCTACCAACCACAAGCTTGCAGGTTCGCTCCTGGCCGTAGTAAGTGATTTTTTGAGAGGCGACAAAAATCACAACACGCATGTCGTACGTTGTTGGCTTGTTAAAGAACCCATTTGAATTCAGTAGGCCGTGTTCATAATGGAAAAATTAATCTCGGGATTTTCTGCCAACACAAAGTTCCTCATTTCCCTACTAGAAGGCGCTTTGGTGAAAAAGAGCTCACGTTATCTAACCTCCTTGGCTGCGTGGTTCAGCGTTAACGTTCTCGCTTGCTGGGCCCAGGGTTGCAGGATCGAATCCTGGTGCAGTCAGCTGTAATTCGAGAGACTGCAAATGCGAGCGAGCCGTGTCAGTAGATTTACTGGCACGTTAAAGATCTCCTTCGGGGCAACATTCCGGCTCCCCGGCGTCTCTAAAAGTCGCAGTAGTTATGATGATAATTTGTTGTTTTAAGGGGCCTAACATCTAGGTTATCGGCCCCGCAATAGTTAAAAGGGACGTAAAACAAATAACATTATTATCATTATTGACTTTCAGAGCGCTCCAAAGAACGACAAAATTTGACATGCAAGCTGCCCTCTGGGCGTCAAATATAATCGCTTGCACCCGGCACCTGAGGCCATACGATATTATTATTATTATTATTATTATTATTATTTTATTTATTTATTTTACACGTTTCAGGCCTATTAGACCACGCGAAGCAATCATGACTTTTTGTTCTTCCTGTCTTTCCAGTACTCTTTCATTCGTGCACTAAAGGCCCTCTTCCTTTCTTCGGTCCACTTTGGTCTTTGGGATGTAAGTGCAGCTCTCTCTGACAACACTTCCCACTTGTATACTTTGTGTCTAAATACGCTTTTGTCTATGACGTCTTCTGGGTCGACTTGTGCTTTTACTAGATCAATTTTGACTTGCATCATCCAGGGTGTAGTAATCTTGAGCCGCTGTATGTATCTAAGAATTTTGTTGGTGAGTCTGGTTTGTGGGAGTCTGCTGATGTGGCCATAAAATTTTAGTCGCCTCTTTCTGATGTCTGCTGCGAGGTTGGACAATTTCTCTGTGGTGTCTCTGGAGTGAAGCCTGTATCCTTCATCTGTGTGCTTTGGTCCAATTATTTTCCTTATTATTTTTCTTTCCTCTGTGAGGATTTTTTCCAAGTCGCCCTTAGTGTGTAACGTCAACGTCTCACTAGCATAAAGCACCTCAGGTTTAATAACCGTGTTGTAATGACGAAGTTTAGTGAATGTGGACAGACATTTTTTGTTGTAGACACCCTGTGTCTTGTATAAGGCTCTCTTCATTTTCATTAACCTAGTGTTCTGCGCGATTTTCTCTTTTCCCGTCGGTTCAAGCACTTCACCTAGGTATTTAAAGTGGGCGACTCTATTGATCTTGCCATATTTCGTGTTTAAATTCTGTATGTCTAATTTCGTACAGAAAATCTCTCTCTTTTGGAACGAGATCTGTAGTCCTACTTTTTCGGCGCACTCTTGGAGTACTTCTATCTGTCTGATTGATGTGGTTTCGTTATCTGAGAGTAGAGCCAGATCATCCGCGAAGGCTAGACATCCAACCTCCAGTTCGTCCTTTGGTCGTCCTAGTCGCACTGGCCTCCAGTAACCTTGAAGTCTCAGTTCTTTCTCCCATTCCTTGATAACTTTGTTCAGCACTAGGTTGAAGAGAAGCGGAGAGAGCCCGTCACCTTGGCGAACACCTGTATTGATCTGAAATGGTTCTGAGATTTCCCCCATGAATTTCACTTTTGATGTCGTGTCTGTCAGTGTCTGTTTGATCAATCGCAAGGTCTTGCTATCCAAACCTTGCTCGTGCAAGATGTTGAACAATGACTGACGGTCAATGGAGTCATATGCCTTCTTGAAGTCAACGAACGTACATATAACTGGAGTATTCCTGAGGGCTTTGATTTTCAATATACTTTTTAGGTTGAAGATTTGTTCCGCGCAGGAGCGACCAGGACGAAATCCCGCCTGGTACTCGCCAATCTTGTGTTCCAGCTGGTCCCGAGCCCTTTGGAGTAGGCACGCTGAGAGGATCTTGTACGTAACTTGTAATAGTGAAATGCCCCTGTAATTGTTTACGTCAGAGCGGTCGCCTTTTTTGTGTAACGGGTGGATCAATGCACATTTCCACTCATCTGGTAGCTTTTCTGATGTCCAGATGTCAGTGATAATCTGTGTGAGTTCCCTGAGTGAGTGTGGCCCTAGGTTTTTCAGTAGTTCAGCCACTATGCCGTCTTCACCAGATGTCCTGTTGTTCTTAAGTTTGATGATGTGCCTGTGAACTTCCTCTTGTGTCGGAGGTAATGAGTCTGCGTTCTTGACTGTAGGTTCTTCCTCTGAGAATCTCTCTATTGGTTCTGGACAGTTGAGAAGATCAGAGAAGTATTGTGCCATCACCTTGCAATTCTCCTTATTCGTTAGTGCTAATTTTCCATCACCTTTTCTGAAGCAAAGGTTTGGTGGTGTGTACCCTCTGATGTGTCCTGCAAACGTTCTGTAGAAGTCCCTTACGTTGTAGTTACGGAAGTTGTCCTCAATGGAGTCTAACTGTTCCTTCAGGTATCTCCTCTTGGATTGTCTGATAATTTTTGCGGTTGCTTTTCGTGTTTCATGGAAATTCTGTAAATTTTCTGGGGATTTTTTACTGTTGTATTTCTGATATGCCAATTTCCTGGTAATGAGTGCATTCTCACAATCAACATCCCACCAAGGATGTTTGGAATTCTTCTTCAAGGGAATGAGAGCTTGTGCTGTTTCTATGATTTTTCGGTGGAAATGTTGCCAGTCATTGGCATGTTCTTTTTCCCAGGCTTCCTTCACTCCAGAGTCTGCGATCTTTTTTGTGTCAAATTTTGGTAGGGGGGTTTTCTTACAGAAAGTTCTCTTTGGGGTGAACTTGACCTTGACGCGGGTTAGGTAATGGTCAGAGTCAATGTTGGCTCCTCTACGTACCTGTACATCATGAATCTCCTTCTGTACTGGATATGAGATTGCCACATGGTCGATTTGGAACTCACCTAACTGCTGGACTGGAGAACGCCAGGTTTTCTGTTTTCTAGGGTGTTTTCTAAGAGATGTTGACATGAGCTTGAGGTTATTCTGCTGGCAGAGTTCTATGAGTCGTGTGCCATTTTTATTTGTGAATTTATGTGCAGGATAGTTTCCGACTGTTTTCCTGTACATCTTTTCTCTACCGATCTGTGCATTGAAGTCGCCCATGAGGAGTTTGACGTCATTCCTGGGGACTTTGGACATCACTGTGTCAAGGGTCGACCAGAATTTTTCTGCGGACTGTGGATCGCTCTTGTTACTTTGGTTAGTGGGGGCGTGTGCGTTGATCAGTGTGTATTTTTTGTTGGCGCACCGGAAGCGCATGCTCATCAATCTGTTGTTTACTGGAGTAACTTCTTCTAAGGATTCTACTATGGTCTTGTGGACCATGAAGGCCATCCCCAGAAGTGGAGCGCCTTTGGCAACGCGCCTGTCAGTCTTGCTCTTGAACAAGCGATAATTGCCGTAGTCCATGGTGTCTTCATCTGTGATACGTGTCTCCTGCAGCGCGAGGATTAGAAGCTTCTGTCTATCGAGTTCTGTCACTAGATTGTGCAACTTTCCAGGCTGTATGAGAGTGTTGATGTTTAGAGTGCCTTCGTATGTTGGTGTCTTATGTGGAAGTTTGCCAGAGAACTCCGATTTTCTCTGTGGCCGTGGTTGCCCGGGTCCCCCAGAGTCCGAACGCCCGGGTGCCGTCAGTTGACGGGTGGATTGGTTACCACCTGGGGTAATACTGTTATTATTTGCACGCGCCATGGTTACTTGTAAGAAAAGGGGTCTAGTGGTTATCCACTAGGTTTCTTAGAACCAGGGATTGTTAGTTCCTGGAGCATGTTTACAGCCGCACCACATGGTGAACAGACGCTGACCATAAGCCGCCCAATCTGGGAACAAACGCTTTTGGATTTAGAGTTCTTTATTGGTGGGGAAACCACCTGGCTCTTCCGCTCCATCCATCGTTGGGAATCTTAGATTCCTCTTCCGCCATCAGGACCGTTGACCAATTTTCACCTAGTAACCCTAGGCAGGGGCCCTTACAGGGTGCTACCATCCGGAGCCAGATGGACCCAGGTTTTTTAACGAGGTGTTACTCCTCCCCCTCCTCCTTCCTCATCACTTACGAGATGAGGCCCCGGGCTTGGGACCGGCAGTGGCGGAGTTATTATTATTATTATTATTATTATTATTATTATTATTATTATTATTATTAATTACCCCTACAGTTCTTGTCCTGAACCCTTCCTTCCATAACTAAATTTGCTATTCCTGGGTGACTTATGTGCCCTACCTACCTACATCTCCTCTTCATCAACTCTCGCCAAAATCATCTCTCCTTTCCCAATCGTCTTAATACGTCTTGCTTTGTTAGTCTATCTGCCCATTTGATCGTCATCATTCTCCTGTAAAACCACATTTCAAATGCTTATATTCCCCTCTTTTCTGCTGCGCCTATAGTCCAAGTTTCACTTCCATAGAGTGTCACGCTCCAGCCAAAGACTTTTTTTTTATTTTTTTTATTTTATTTGTCTAGAAAAAGATTCCCGAGAGCAGAGCTCTGTCGTGGGGAAACAGTACATAGTTGATTACATAGATGACGGACTAACTATACATATGCTAAATTATAATACATTGAGAGTACAGTATACAAATAAGCAATTGAAGTGTATTCAAAGCGACGCTTTTGACACAATACATAACCAAGGAAAAAGCGGTATAATATAATTGGAGAAATGAGACTATAAGCTAATGAGCATTCTTTGAAATTATGAGTCAATTAGTGTTGATAAACATAAAAGATAAAGATTATTTGGAAGAATGTGGTATCACAAGAGTAAGTTATTATACATTTAGAGTAAATTATTATACATATATTATTATACATTCAGAGTCAGCAAATGGTACTTTTTCAACTTTACACGAAATGGCTCAATTTGAGAGATTCTTGCTAGATCAAATGGTACCAGGTTGTACACTGAGATGAGCGAGTGCTGCAGTGCATTGACTCCAAATTTAGTCGTTCTAATGCTGACTACATGTAACTTATTTTTTTGTCTTGTGCAGTGCATGTGAATTTCATTAACGAAAGAGAATGTAGTGTTTGTGGGCATGAGACTATGCAATATTTTATAAATAATTAAAGTAGAGTTGAAAGATACAAGCAGTTTCAACGGCAATATATTAGTTTCAGTGTACATTCTACAGCGAGGGTATAAACGATGGAATCCATACATTGATCTTAGAGCCCTGTTTTGTAGAACCTCAAGATTATTCAATTTAGTTTGTGAGGCTTTTCCCCAGATGAAACATAGTTATGAGAACCGAGACTGAATCATTGCGAAGTGTCTGTGTTGTTACATAACACTTGATTGTAGCAAAGATTCCAACTAAAGCTGAGATTTCGTTTTTTAGATTTGTTATATGTGATGTCCAAGAAAGAGATAGTCTATTGTCAAGCCAAGGTATTTAACCTCCTTCACCCACTTAAGTCTGGTAGTACCAAAAGAGATATTTGTTGTTGCATTTAAATCATATTCACATTTATGGAACATCATGCAGACAGTTTTTGAGTAATTTGGTATTAACAGATTCATTCTTAGCCATTCTTCCAAGACATAACAGTCATGCTGGATATCAGATATAATCTCCTTGTCAGATTCAAAAATAACTTCCTAATACCTGAATATATATTCTATGTCAACAGATCTCTTCTCTGCAAAAAAGCTTTCCTTGCCTGTGCTAAACTACTTTTTATATTATCTTTGCTTCGTCCATCACTGGTTAAGTTGGTTCCCAAGTAGCATAAGTCTTCTTCTTCCGTTAGCTTTTCACTTTCCAATTTGACCTCAATAGAGGTTTCTGATTTCTTTCGGCTGCATCCCATTACTTTTGTTTTACATTTATTGATTTTCATCCTGTGGATATTGAGTCCATATCAGAAATGCATTCAGATCCTGCTATTAATTGGCCAAGATACAATGTTATCGACAAATATCAGGGTTGAACCATTACTCCTACTTTAAATTTCTCTCTAATTTCATTCCTTTTTTGATCAATGTGTGTATTGAAAAGTATGGACGATAAATGGCAGCACTACCTTTCTGAATACCAGCCCTTCTTTCATGTCCTTCAGCTGGATTCTGGTTATAGTATAGACTAGCAGAAGTACCCATTCTTCGAACGGTCTTCGGTATTAATAACCAGACGTAATCAATTGAGCTACTGTAGCAATGGTTAGAGACTTGGAACTTGTTTCTACCTAACGTGTACTTCCGGACGTGAAAAAAAAATTAAAACCTCGTAGACGAAACGCAATACACGTCAAATAAAACTGACCTTCACTGTTGTGTCAAGTCCCTATCCAGAGGAAGACCCCTTTAATAACTTATAAAGGCTTGTGATGCATGAAAATTCAGGTTTTTTAGACTCTAATGGCCCAAATTCCTAAAATAAAAAAAGAAAAAAACTACTGTATTTCAATTCAGGAATTTTTGAAAATAATGTTTCTGTTTGGAGATATAATAGACCTTCTGTACGACATAATGCACATTTAAGTCGTGTGAAAAAAATCTAGGGTACCCCTTGACCCCCTTAAACGCAGTGATGAATTTTACAGTTTTAGTTGATTCCGTAATAACCTTATAGCCATTTGCAAACATTCACAGAAATTTAATAAATGGAGTGGCTTTACTTCTTGCAGAAATAGATGGAAAGTTGGATGTCACCTTTTGAGATATTGTTGTCATGGTTACTGGCTTGCATTCCTTCATTAGTTTATCAAATGAAATTAGTTTTCTGGGAATATCTCAGAAACTGTTGGTTTTAGAGCCTTAAAATGTACTTTTCGGGGACCCTTTACTGCTATTTAGGGGCACCGAGTTTTGTTTCTGACACCAAGGGGCTGAAAATAAGCTTTGTCTCGTCGTTGTAGGCCGTAGTATAATAATAATAATTATAATAATAATATGAAAATATAGGGATAGGGATATAATAGACCTTCCGTACCACACCCGCACGTGTAAATCGCGTGAAAAAAATCTAGAGTACACCTTGACCCCCTTAAGCGCATTATATGCCATTGATGAATTTTACAGCTTAATTTGGTTCCGTTATAACCTTATAGCCGTTTGCAAAGTATCTCAGTAATATAATAAATGGAATTGTATTGCATCTTACAGCAATAGATGGACCTGTGAGATTCCGTTGTCATGGTAACCGGCTTGCATTCTTTCGTTATTGTATTAAATGAAATTAGTTTTCTGGAAATATCTCAAAAACTGTTGGTTTTAGGGCTTTAAAATGTGGTCCCCCGAGTTTCGTTTCTCACATTGAGGGGCTGAAAATGAGCTCTGTCTCGCCCGTCTACGCCTATTTCAGCAAGTGTTTTAAGGGGGTAGGCCCCCTTTTATTGGAGCTACAGAGAAGAATTAAATCAATGATTAGTGTCCTGCCTCTGAAGGATATCTGTACCAAATTTTACGTTGATCCACCCAGCCGTTCTCGAATTATAAGGGAACATACTTGTCCACAGACAAACAGACAGACAGACAGACATACATACAGACAGACAGACAAAAAATTATGTTCGCGCGCATCCGTCATATAACAGTCTGAAACGCGTAAATAACGCAAATTTCCGTAGAAATTCAGAAGAAACAGACAAACTTTCATTCTTATATATAGAGAGATAGAGATTATTGATCACACTCCTGCAGTATACCAATACTTTATTCCAATCCTTTCAAAATGCCAAACAATTTACTCCAAAGTTATCAAACGCCTTTTCTATGTCTACAAATGCCATGAACGTTATCTTATTTTCCCTTATTCTACCTTCCAAAATCATGCTAATATGACCATTGGATGCATGGGTCAAAATCCACTTGGGTTTGATTACGATCAGTGCATACATGTGAGTGAAATATCACGTCCTGTGGTTCGGAATTCACGTACAAATGGAGGCCATTTGGCTCATGATTGCAATAGTAACGGTCACGTTAAACCATAAGCTTCCTTCCTTTTCCTTAGGCTTTGAGCTCAACCCTAGCAGTGTAGGGTGTGGATAAGGGATGTCCCAATCAAAGCCTACAGCTATATAATGTGGATATGAAGGATAAGGGATGTCCCAATCAAAGCCTACAGCTATATAATGTGGATATGAAGGATAAGGGATGTCCCAATCAAAGCCTACAGCTACATAATGTGGATTTGAAGGATAAGGGATGTCCCAATCAAAGCCTACAGCTATATAATGTGGATATGAAGGATAAGGGATGTCCCAATCAAAGCCTACAGCTATATAATGTGGATATGAAGGATAAGGGATGTCCCAATCAAAGCCTACAGCTATATAATGTGGATATGAAGGATAAGGGATGTTCCAATCAAAGCCTACAGCTATATAATGTGGATATGAAGGATAAGGGATGTCCCAATCAAAGCCTACAGCTATATAATGTGGATATGAAGGATAAGGGATGTCCCAATCAAAGCCTACAGCTATATAATGTGGATATGAAGGATAAGGGATGTCCCAATCAAAGCCTACAGCTATATAATGTGGATATGAAAGCTGAATGAGATCCAAAGGATGCTACAATATGTGGATATTTATTTAGCGTATGGCTTTTAGTGCCGGGAATGTCCGAGGACATGTTCGGCTCGCCAGATGCGGTAGCAGCTTCAATGCGGACACCCATAGGGTAAGCTACAAATTCTGTTCAATTTCAAGTAGTTCCAAGTTTCGCTACGAGATACCACTGACACCTAGTGGTGAACGCTGGAACTTTGATAGAGCGTTTCAACAAAATATAAAGGGCTTCCGTGGCGTAGTTGGTAGCATCCTGAACTGCTGTTCCCAAGATAACGGGTTCAAAACCGGCCGAAGACGTCGGATTTTTTAAGAGCGTTAAAATCCTTCAGTATGCCTTCCTTCGGAGGGTAATTAAAGCAGGCGGTCCCATGTCATAGATTTATGGCATGTAAATATCCTTCCACAGACTAAACTTGTGTGAAGCTAAATTTCTAGGTTAGATTTCGTTTGTAAGCTCTATCAAAGTTCCAACGTTCACCACTAGGTATCAGTGACATCTGATAGCGAAATTTGGAACTACTTGAAGTTGAACAGAATTTGTAGCTCACCCTATGGGTGTCCGCTTGAAGCAGCTACAGCCTCTAGCGAGCCGAACATGTCCTCGGACACTCCCGGCACTAAAATCCATACGATAAATAAATAAATAAATAAATAAATAACGAAATCTAACCTGAATAATTTAGCTTAACACAAGTTTAATTAGTGGAAGGTTCTTTTACATGCCATAAAAATATATATAACAAGAAAAGCCGGCTTTACTTCCCCTCCGAAGGAAGGCTTACTGAAGGATTTTAACGCTCTTAAAAATCCGACGACTTCGGCTGGGTTTGAACCCGCGATCTTGGGCGTAGAAACTCAGCATGCTACCGACTACGCCACCGAAGCAGCTTATGTGGATATTAAGACTAGGTGAGGTCCAATGGAAGTTATAATATGTAGATATGAAGACTATGGGTTCGGCCGAAAGCTATGTTATGTGGATATGAAGAAACAACCAGGTAGGGTTAGCCCCCAGGGCTCGCGACCCCCGAGCGCTGAGCGGCGCGCGCTTGTTTGGAAATTCAGGTTACAGAGTTGAGAAATGAAAGCTGTTAGAGAGCACGCGGCGGGTTCCCCTCTCTTGGCCCTTCACTAGTACCCCCTCCCACCTTTCCTTCTGGCCGTGTTACTGACTACCATCACTTCTCAACTGACAGTGTCGGTCTGTATGTGCAAGTGTTGGGGTCTCTGGACTGGCCTGGATTATTAGTGACAGTGTGATTCGTGAAATCCTAATAGTGTGCCTGACGTGTAACATGATACCAAGGTAGGGAAAGTTCACTTCATCCTCTCATATCGTGTGATTTTAAGTGTCATTCTCTCACAACTTAGCATAGCCCAATTTGTTGGACAGGTTTGAATGGAATAATCTTCACTAGGCCGAAACCAAAGTTTACTGACTCAACCTAGGACTACATTCATCTACACACTTCAATGAGCGATAGTAATAATCATAACGTGTAAATGGGTCATAATACACCCATCAGCATACTCTGAAAGTTTTCTTTGTCAAATTTTTAATATATCTTTGTTGCAAGTGCCAATTCTCCGCGTGTCCCACATTGTGCGCTGGTGAAGATGATTGTAAGCTCTGAAAGTGTTTGGAGTTCCGCGCTCGACCGGTTTCCCCAGTTCCTTGCCGGCTAACGGTGCAGTCAGCTGATCGCGTGCTGAGTTTCTTTCGTCACAGTAGAGCATTTGAATCTCAAATAACTGCACGAAAACCGGTTACAAAATGAGGACGAAAATATTCTTATTTCATGCTTAGATATTACTGCAAGAGTTTGTAAATTAAGTCAGTAAGAGAGGAGTTAGTCGTAATTAGCAGCGAGTGAAACAACCAAAGGTTTACTGACTCAATCTAGGACTAAATTCATCTACACACTTCAATGAGCGATAATAATAATAATAATAATAATCATAACGTGTAAAAAGGTCATAATACACCCATTGAGCAAGAAAGGTTATAGATGTGTATCACTTTTACCAGTTGCTTACAAAAACAATCTCCAAAATTCTGATGAACACAGTGGAGACAAATCTTGACACTCATTTGAGCGAATATCAGAGTAAAGTGGAACACATCTTGTTCAGAAAAATATTTAATCTGAAGTCCATACCACATTAAGTTACGGACTACTGAACTCCAAACACATAGTTGTAAGGTTTGCTGACTATGGAAAGCCTTTTGAAACTATTAATAGGAAAACCTTAGATAAAACATTTTGTGAATATCTAAGTTGGAAAATATGATAAGTAAAACCCCTACAGACACATTACAAAAGTAATATGTAGGTCTATTGGTGAAATATTAAACCTATCTAGGATACAGTTGTGCGCCAAGATGACGGCTTTATCGCCTACTCTCCACAACTGTATCCTGGAGAGAAATGCACAAAATTATAAGAACGCAAATTTTCAACGATTTTCCAACACTTTTGGACCGACTACCAAGTAAAACGACACAAATCAATATATTGGGAGGAATAGACAACAAAACAGGTTTGTGGATCTCTGTAGACAAATCTTTGTATTTTAGGAACATCAAAAATCCTCCAAAATTCTTAACGACAGGTATAGGTCAAATAGAGAAATTAAAGAAATTATAGAAATTCAAATATTTGGAGGACGCTGGAAAAGGTTAAAGAGCGCTTTTTAAAAACAATCTTTGGAGTATCCAGGTACACAAGATCTAGATTAGTTTACGAACTATCTAAAGAAACTATGCTATTAGAAGATCTACGAAGAGGTAGTCAAAGCACACATAGCAAAGGAAGAAGATATTTGGATGAAATTTTACACCACGGATGCCATGATAACGACGGACTGGAAAGAAGCAAATTATCAACTCAGAAATCTTGTCACCAGATTTGCAGTGCACGGTTTCCATCACAAGTGATGTAGGGCCATACGTTTTCATGAGCCAAGCCCGGACTGTGTTTGTCGTATGTGTGGGAAAATCTGTGAGAGATATCACGTGATGGTTTGTAAGAATTTTATCATTGTCTCAATTCTGTTGTGAATCAACTTGATTGATTATGTATATAACTGGCCATTTGGATGCATTATTAAATTTTTGTGGGAGAAAATTCAACAAAATGTTTTAGAAATGTGCACTGTAGATGACAGGATACACAAGATGGGGTGAGCTCTATGAACAGTGGTGAAGCCGGAATGTCTGAATACGAGCGAATGAATTACAGATTGAATATTCATGAAATATTAGGGTCATAAGAAAGATCCTCTGTATACTGAGAACGTACACAGATCTCTCATACTTGAGCACCCTCATCTGCTAACTGACTTAACTGTGAAATCACATTCTGTCAGCCTGAAGGTTGGCTGGATCCTCATGAACACCACAGTAGATAAAGTGCGACAAACCTCAAAAATCCAAGGCCGAGGCATACTGAGGAAACATGATAAGTGATGTAGTTTGCCACTGCTTTCCTCACTGAGCCAGTACAGCAACAAGGATTTTTCACTGAATCCACAGGCAACGGATGTACACCGAGTACCATTAGACAGCATCACTCCTAGCTTCCACAGAATAAAAACTATGAATGAGACTGAGACATCGGCAAAAGAGCAAACTTTTGCTGTAGCCTGTGCCAACAGACAAATATATCATCGAGAGATGGTACCTAATTCAGAGTTAGATCCTTGAGATATTGACACGCCACCAGCTCTTTCGAAAATCTCTGCCTGTTTGAGAGTGAAAGTATACTGAATCAATGGTTACAAGATATTGAAAAATAAAATTTTAAGATTAAATATTTGTAGGAAGCTCGTTTAGGTACATTGCTGTGTTAAGAAACCAGATATAAAACATCCTAGTTGGGAACTAACAATGACATAATGTGTTAAACGATCGCTGGTGAACCTACCGTTAAAGTCTCCAATCCAGTCATGTATAGATGATAGCGATTATTGTTTGTTTTAAGCGGCGGAACAGTGAGGACATCTGCCTGTCGTTCATAGACTGCTGTTTTATTATTGAGTGACTGGGAACATCTGGGTCATCAGCTCCGTGTACTTGACTGTTTATTGAATGTGGTCTGATAACCTGTTTTCTGCGGTAGCTCGTATTAATGTGTGTGCAGTTGTAATTTGTGAATAGGGTCGGGAATTGAGGAAGTGGTACCGTTACTCGATACATCCTGGCATTTCCTGAGAAGGAGTGTGAAAACCCTTTGCGGGAAAACCACACTCTGGATGGACATTGTCAGTCCCGATGATCAAACAATGGATTCCCGAAATTTAGCTGCCCATTATAGTCGTAGAACGCAACTAGCACGCTTGGCAGTGCTGTTGGGTAAAGATCTCATAGGCCAATGGCAAAATTAATCGCGAAATTGATTTGTAAGAATTTAATCTGGACATCACTATCCTACTTGGAAGCTTCTCCATTATTATGAGGCAAATCAAATGTTTAACGTTTTCTCTGCGAAACATGCATTTCACGTGATCCTAACGAACCTGAAAGAAAAGGATTAACTTTCTACGCTGTGGAGAATATTCCAGCATCACCTTTCTTGGGAACACAACTTTCACCCATAAGGGCTATTTGAAGCGCTTTGGGTGAGTTATAAAGAGTGCGTTTCGCACCCAAAATCAAATCATTTTAGGATTGTGTGAAAAGCAAATCCAACTACCCCATTATTGAGCAGATTATGGAGTATTAACTGTGAAACTCAATATCCATGCAGGTGATACTTTGAGGGGCGAAAGTTCTAGATCATCAGACCCTAATGATATGGACTATAACGAGGAGAAGAGATAGGTTGGTAAGACACTTACTAAGGTACTCAGGAATAGCAAATTTAGTCGTGGAAGGAAGAGTTGAGGTGGACATGAACTGTACGAATAGCCCAATGTTGAATACGTACAACATATTGCATCGGATGTAATGTAAGGTGTGGTTTCTATGTAGAGATGAAACTATTAGCTCAGAACAGGGAGGCATGGAGTGCTGCATCAATTACAGTAGTCTAAAGGCTGAAGACTCAAACACACAACGCTTATAACATACGATGATACTTTGGAGGATCCCATCAGCCTCCAGACTATATGCAAATTTTTGCAATAACGGGGGAAATAGCACACATTATCGGTACAGTGCCGCATTAATGCGAAACATGAAAGTAATGATCACTTTCAAATTGCTCGTAACTACGAGTAAATTAACGAGAATGGTATTGTTACTTCAAAGGAAAGTATAAATGAAGAATTTCTTGGTGCACATTAACAAGACAAGTCTCTCGTTATAAACTCTACCTCTAATTGCTGGATACTCATGTACTTCCGACCTGGAGAGAGGACGTCTTCCGCAAGTTATCCGCCAAGCTCAACCCTTCCTCTACAACCGATATTCACTGTTATTATTAAGAATAGTCAACATTTGAAACTTACAAATTTGCGCGAAATAAGAATTGAACCGGTAATTATTTTGGTCATTCCCGTCAAGTTTACTCACCGATTGTATTGTGTGATCCAGGATAGGATATCCGAGAATAACATACCGGGACAACTTTTATCCCGCGTGTTACGTGAAGTTCCTGCCCCGTGGTGTTGGGGTAGTGCACCTGCCTGTCAACCGGAGCTCCGGGTGCGATTCCCGGCTCCGTCAGGGATTTTAGTGAAGGCTGGAACGGGGTGCTTTCGTTCACAAGAGGGCAATTGAGTAGCTGTCTGATATTGAGGCAGCTCCCCAATCACTAAGACCAAGATTAATGACCGAGGGGACCTGATGCGCTGACCACGCGTCACCGCACAATCTGCAGGCCAAATGGTAGTTGAGCAGCGGTCGCTTGATCACCGTTCATGGGCTGTGCGGCTCCGGACTTTTTTTAAAAATTATTTATTTTATTTTGGCGTGGGGGACTGTACTTTCATGAACATTTAGGTTGCGACATCAAACGCTAAATGTGTGAAGTGAGAATTTTTAAAACTATCATACGTTCCAAAAAAACAATCTTATAGCTACCAGTCTTAAATTTCGGTCATGTATTTACTACAAACCTTATATCAAAATTTGCTTGGATTTATGTTTACGTGTTTACCAGAATTAACTAAATATTCATGGAAAGATTAACATTTCAATCAAGTCATTTCTAGTATTTAACACTTGAATCTAGGGACTTTGTGACCTCGAGTCATGTAGCACCATGCATTTGAGTGTGCGTTGAATTTGTGCGATAGCCTGTGTTATTGTGATGGCTGTATTAGTGTGTCTATTTACAATTGGGGTAAGAGGCGGCCGTGGCCTTAATTTAGGTCCCAACCTGGCATTTCCCAGGAGTAAAAGACCTCGGAAAACCACTCTTCGCAGTTCTTCCTCGCGAGACTGAGTGTACCCCGTCCCAGCCCTGAGACCAGAATTAAAGTGCATGCAGTTCCAGGAATCAAACCCAAACCTCCGGGGTGACAGCCAAGAATGTTAGCCACTGCGCCACCAGTTACATCTTATATCATAATTATCATTGTTTTTATCAATGATCCAGCAGGCGGTGGGAAAGTTCTTCCACCACTTTGATGATAGCAGTATCCCTCACCACGACTTATTGAGCGTGAAATGTGCAAGACACCTTGTAGCCAGACTCTGTGGATGGTTATTTTTAAGCGGACGGCGGAATGGTGACAAGCTACTCAACTTGTATAACGTTTTGAAAAATGTGTTGCGCGCTGAATATTTGTTTACGCCTGAACAGGAGCAGGTATGTGTGAAAATGATTAGTGGGACGGCTCGAGTTGCGGGGTATGTGACATATGGCTGGCTTCTGTGACTTTCTTTGTGCTGTCACCGACAAAAACAGCGACTAGAACAGGCTGCCTCAGCTGCATTCCTTAGTCTATGTTTCCACGGGGTCATGGATGAGTTGAGATGAGTCTCCTAGCCCTCCATATGACGTAGTGACTAGCGTTATTGGCTTTCCCTGGGCGTGATGGCGCAGTGGTCAAACAGCTTGTCTCTCACCAAGGCGGACCGGTTAATGTATGTAAGACTCTCGAAGTGAAATATCACGTCCTGCTCTTCGGATTCTATCTTTAAAAGAAAAAGTGAATCCTCTAGCTCACGTAAAACTAAAAGTTTTTTCGTTTTGAGTTCACCACGGATATCAGGGTTCGATTCCCGGCTCTGCCAAAAAATGCTGTGTGCTCGTCAAGATCTTTCCAACAGGCCTAAATTGTAGAAGAAAATTACACTAAGTTTTAGCTGTTAAACGACTCACTATGACAAAGATATTACATTTAGCTATTAGTTTTAGCTTTCTTTATAGGATAGTTAAATCGCGCGAAAAGCCTGTTTTCAGCGTTTCCTTAGTAAACAAAAGTTTGGTGCTTTTCAGTCGGTCAACTCGATTGTGCCCAAATGAGATGGGCTATTCCCTAATCCTGAAAAAAATACATGAGATCAATAAACACACTTGAATGACCAGTTTCGATCGTCACGAGTTCATCATCATATCATATCTATAGATATAGACATAGATTTTATACCCTAAGTGTAATGGATCTGATGATGATCGCTTGACGATCGAAACTGGTCATCCATGTGTATTTATTAATATCATGTAATTTTTCCAGGATTAGGGAATCGCCCATCTCATTTGGGTACAATCGTGTTGACCGACTGAAAAACATCAAACCTTTATTTTAGATTTCATTTTATTACTAATTGCCATTTACATCATTCATTGCTATTGTATTTGGTACATAACAAGTAGTTCCGTGAAGAACTATACAGCCTATTTTCATATATCCTACTTATGTTAATTGCCACTATGAACATACAAAATTTCAGTTTGATTGCTGTAATAGATTCTTAGATATTGGGAACCGACTAAATATTTCGGGTGGTCGCCATGTTGGACTTTATTTATGTAGGTCCTAGATTTATATACTGTTACATGAAGATTATTGTGTACGTGTAGCATTCGAACTTCAATCGCATGCTTAGGACACAAGTAGTAAAAACTAGATTTTAAAATTTCGCACAGCTGCCATCTTGTGGTTATGGAAACAATTGAAATAAATTAGATGCCAGTGGATTAACATTCATATAAGGATTTACTGTACCAAGTTTCACTGCACTCGGATGGTTAAATTGCGAGAAACGTCCATGTGAATACTTATACTTCGCGTCACCGCCATGTTGGATTTGTGATCACCAGGTTATTGAAAGTCCTATAGGTAAACTTATGTTCATAGCCCCTATGAACATAAAATTATTCAGTTTGATTGCTGTAATAGATTCGTAGATATTCATAGTGGTCTAAATATTTCGGATGGTCGCCATGTTGGATTGTCAAAAGTATAGGCCATAGAGTCATGTACCATTAAAGGAACATTATTGCGTATGTTCGTTATTCAAACTTCCACTTCGAACGCATAATTACGACACAAGTAATAGAAACTTAATTTTAAAATTCGCACAGCCGCCATCTTGAGGTTATGTAAACAATTGAAATAAATTAGATACCAGTGCATTACAATGTGTAAAAACATTTCCTGTACCAAGTTTCAATGCGTTCGGAACATTGAATCGCGAGAAATGTCTATTTAAATTTTCAAATTCGCTTGGCCGCCATGTTCGTTTTGTAGTTAACCGGTTTTTGAAAATATTATAGGTGAACTTCCAGTAGTGCCCTTTATCTCCGTAGAAAATTTCAGGATGATACCGCTAATAGTATCAGAGATATAGAATGCCGGTGAAATATTTCGCACAGCCGCCATCTTGTGGTTATGTAAACAATTGAACGAAGTTAGATGTCGGTGCATTACAAAGTGTATAAAATATACTGTACCAAATTTTATTGCGTTTGTTTGGTTAAATCGCGAGAAACGTCTATTTAAATGTCCCAAATTCGCTTGGCCGCCATGTTGGTTTTGTAGTTACCAGTTTTTCAAGAGTCACATAGGTGAACTTCTAGTAGTTCCCTTTATCACCGTAAAAAAATCAAGGGTGATATCGGTAATCGTTTCGGAGATATTGAATTCTGGTGAAATATTTCGCACAGCCGCCATGTTGGATTGGTGAGACATAACAAAATTTGAAGGGCACGGTCGGGGTCAACCAGGAATGGTGCTATGAACTTACCGAATTTCATTGAAATCGCTCCAGCCATTTAGAATTTATTTGGGGACACACACACACACGCACACACTCACGGACAAAAGGTGATCTCATGAGCCTATTTTTTCAAAATTGAATATAGGCTAAAAATATGAATCTTGTTTGACCTTATGTGACCGAATATTCGAAATCGTGCTTCATTTATTGCTGCTAGAACTTGTCAAAATTTCTTGCTTATTATTATTATTTTATTTTGTATTTTAATGCATTTTCATGTATTATCTGTATGTAAACAATTGTTTGCTACTGTAATTGGGGCACTGCCCTGTTGTGGCAATATATAAATAAAATTGGCGCTTAAGAATGGCCCCTAATGTGGTATTTTATCCTAGGGTTAAACTTTGAGCGCCAATTGAACAGGCGTCTTGGAAAGGTCTTGACGAGCTGGATCCTAAGGGTCAACTTTAAGCGACACTTGAACAGGCGTCTTGGGAAGACCTTGACGAGCTTTATCCCAGGGGTCAACTTAATGCGCCAATTGAACAGGCGTCTTGGAAATATCTTGACGAGCACATTTGAAGTGTAATTTCGAGTAAATGGGCAAGGGAAGGGTTGACGAGCTCAACACTTGAGAGTAACGTGACTGAAAGTCATCTCACACTTGGTGTTCCGCTCTGTTGGGCACAGAGACTTTCCATCGCATCTCCAATGCTAGGCAGATGGTCACCGTCTTCCTGGCTTCAGCTTCCGCCCAGACACTTCACTTTCCCCTCTCTGGAGCTCAATAACAAGCACTGTGTCGTGAAAAAGTGTTAATGCCTAGGCTATTGTTCGCTGAACAACGTAATACTCATCATAACAATATTACTAGCCGCAGTTGCTTGATACAGAGCCTCCGTGACTTAGGCGGCAGCACGCCGGCCTCTCACCGCTGGATCCGTGGTTCAAATCCCGGTCACTCCATGTGAGATCTGTGCTGGATAAAACGGAGGCAGACAGGTCTTTCTCCGGGTTCTCCGGTTTTCCCTGTCAACATTTAATTCCAGCAACACTCTCCACTATCGTTTCATTTCATCTGTCATTCATTTAATCATTGCCCCAGATGAGTGTGACAGGCTTCGGCAGCCGGCACAGTTCATATCCTCACCGCTAGATGGGGGCTTCATTCATTCCATTCCTGACCCGGTCGGAGACTGGAAGCAGGCTGTGGATTTTCATTTCAGTTGCTTGATACACTAATGAGTACAAGAACATTCTACCGAACATCGAATGTGAATAGGTAGTTAGTTAGTTAGTTAGTTATTGTTGTTTTAAGGGGCGGAACAGTGAGGTCATCTGGCCCCTTAACACAGATACAATTATACAAATCTAGATTGATTTAACATTTAGTCGTGAATCCCTAAATAAGAATTAAAACAAGTAGTTCCGTGAAGAACTAAATAGCCTATTTTCATATATCTTACTTGTGTTAATTGCCTCTACCAATATACAAAATTACAGTATGATTGCTGTAATACAGTGGTAGATATTGAGAACCGTCTAAATATTACGGATGGTCGCCATGTTGGATTTTTATATATGTAGTCCATAGAGTTATGTAATATTACATGAAGATTATTGCGTAGGTGTATTATTCAAACTTCAATTGCGTGATTAGAAAACAAGAAATAATATCGTCGGATTTTTTAAGAGCGTTAAAATCCTTCATTATGCCTTCCTTCAGAGGGGAAGTAAATCCAGCGATCTCATGTCATAGATGTATGGCATGAAAAAGAACCTTCCCCTAACAACACTTGTGTGAAGCCAAAATGTGTAGGTTAGGTTTGATTAATGCTCTTAAGTTCCAAAGTTCGTCACTGGGCGCTGGTTGCGATGGCATCTAGTAGTAGTGAAGTTCACAGCTAGGTGTCGTGGACAGTAGCATTTGGTAGCGAAAGTAGAAACTACTTGAAATTATCGTCTGCAGTCCTTACTTGAATTAAAACAGTTAACACACACCAATACAGCCATCACAATTAACACCGGTTATCAGAAAGATTCTACACACACCCAAAGTACACGGGGCTACATGACCGCGTTGTCGCAACCCCTAAACTGAGGAACCAAGCAACCAACCATCCTTTTTAAGTCAGGTTCAGACAGGGATCTCTGTGTCATCTTCCCAGAACCTGCCACAACTTTGGCCGGGTTTGAACCCGCAATCTTGGGCATAGAAGCTCAGCATGGCACTGAAGCCGCTACTTAACACCATCATGTACAATGCAGGAGGTCAGTAAGAACTTGAGTTTCTCTTGTCTGTGACTATCCTGCCGAAGAAGAGGATCTAACGGCCCAGATCTGACTGACATGCTCACAAGAGCACAACATGACCGTGTATCTCGCGAAAACGTTGCATATATGTGATAGCAAACGGGGGTGGTCAGAAATCATGGCGTAATTACGTGGCATGATCTGGGGATCAGTCCCGCCCCAGAGCCAAACAATGTTGTTGTTGTTGTTGTTTGAGTCTTCAGTCTGTTGGCTGGTTTGATGCAGCCCTCCATGCTTCCATTTCCTGAGCTTATTATTTCATCTCTACATAGCTACCACACCCTACTCCGACGCAATCTGGTTAACAGACCTTGGTCTACCCCTACAGTTCTTGTGCTCGACCCTTCCTTCCATAACTAACTTTGATATATATATAATTGCACTCATTCCAGGTTCCGTATTGACCATGTTAATTCCTGACTCGAATTATTTTCATGACGCCACACCCAATTACCTTCCTGGGTGCTGGTTAGTTGTTTTCTCCGCTTTTGGCAAGGTTATACGACACTTGTGTGCATTTCAGCAACCCACGTTGAAACTAGCAATGAGTAAATGTGTCAATATTCATTACTTCAACTAATAAGTGTTTATTCCGTGAGTGACATTAATGTGTCGAATGACACAGGCCTAACAAAGGAAGAACAAGAGAATAAATGTGAACTGTGTTTTTGTTATTTAGTGAGGTTATCGATGTTATATGATGTTTAACACCAATAAGTGGGCTGAGGAAGAAAACATTGTGTGTTTTCGAAACATGTACCTATAGAATTTTTATGTAAGTAAAAAGTATTGATTTGGCGAGAAATTTATGTTATACTTCATGTTAACTTTGATATTCCTGGGTGTCTTAGTATGTGTCCTACCAACCTATCTCTTCTCTTCATTAGCACTCGCCAGAAACATCTCTCCTCTCCCAATCGTCTTAATATCTCTTCGTTTGTAACCCTATCTACCCATCTGATCTTCATCATTCTCCTGTAACACCACATTTCAGAAGCTTCAATTCTCCTCTTTTCTGCTGCGCTAATAGTCCAAGTTTCATTTCCATAGAGCGCCACGCTCCAGACAAATGGCCTCAAAAATGACTTCCTAATACCTAAATCTATATTTGATGTCAACAGATTCCTTTTTTGTAGGAATGCTTTCCTTGCCTGTGCTAACCTTCTTTTTATATCCTCTTTGCTTCGTCCATAAAAATAACAATTAAAACTATATAAAATTCGATAAAATGTTCATTTTGAATAAAACCAATCTTCGGAGCACCTCAGAGGATCGTCTGTTTGTTATCAATTACACCAGTGACCTCCTTCTTCTCACCTGCAGATCACGTGACAGCCTTGTCGACTAGTATGCAAGTCGAAAAGGGGAGAATAGAAACATTTGAAATGTGGTGTTACAGGAGAATGATGAAGATCAGATGGGTAGATAGAGTAACGAATGAAGAAGTATTAAGACGAGTGGGAGAGGAGAGATGTTTCTGGCGACTGCTAATGAAGAGAAGGGATAGGTTGGTAGGACACGTACAGGAATATCAAACTTAGTTACGGAAGGAAGGGTCGAGGTTAAGAACAGCATCCCACCATTCTCTGGAGAGAAGTGGGAAGCCACGGTAAACAACTTCTAGGGTGACTGAGGTGGGAATCGGACCCAGCTCTTTGCAGCATCGTGGTCATGTAGCCCCGTGTAAGATGGGTGTGACCCCTTAAGTTAAACAGCAGTTCTGCCTTTGACACTGAGTGAATCCCATTCCAGCTCTCAGACCAGAACTGAACTCGGTTCTCTGTGGTGACAGCCAGGACTGCTAGCCACTACGTCACGAGGTGGACATTACAGACCACAACACTGAAGCACACACAGCTTACTGCAAGTCATAGAGCACTTGGTGGGAGGTAACGGTGGCAGCTGATCTAACTATAAATCACTCAAGCTCCATACATCCCAATAGTTGAATTGTTGTCGCCTTATTTTCCCCTTCTCAAGACAGTCGGGGATAAGATACAATGAATCTATTTCAATGTGCCTCATGTTTTTCCTGACACCACTCTCGTGAGAGGGTAAGAGACGAAATGATGAATGAAGATGAATAAAGCTAGACAAGGAGTTGAAATTAAATCGTTTGTAACCTATTATAAGGCACCATCCCAGCATTTTATTTATGGCCAATGGTGTGGTTCAAACCCAGTCGTAGACCAAGTTTTCAGATAACTTGGTACCGGGTGATGTAGATTAACCAACAGTAAAATGACATAAAAATCACCATGATAGCCCGATACCTTATTGACGATGTAATTATAATAAAATTTATATAACCATATGTCAATATAGGTTGTACGTTAATAACGTACGGGTTTCAGTCCCATTGTGCCCTTCCTCAGCGTAATTATGTAAATGTGCAAGAACATACACTTAATATACATTTTGCCATAACAGAGGATTCTCTGATCCTTTCGAAATAAAATCAGGAGTCAGACAAGGGGATTGTCTTTCACCAATACTATTTAATATCGTTCTGGAGAAAATCATGAGAAATTGGGATAAGGCTTTGGAAGCAGAAGGAATTCAGGGTATACATCTTGGGAGGAAAGGACAAAACCTGGGAATTAAATGTTTGGCTTTTACTGATGACCTTGCCCTCTTAGCTCATAACTTTGTAAGGTGATGCACGAAAGATGCTGGACACTTAGCACGAAATAGCTGAGAAAACAGGTCTTAAGGTACATGACTGAGTACATGGAATACAGACACCGGGAAGAGAGACGTATGCTGGTGGAAGATGGAACTGTCAAAACAACTGATAAGTTCAAATATCTTGGGGAATGGATACAACCCAATGGACTGGATAAAGAGGCAAACAAGGCAAGAGCAAGAAAATTGAACCTGGCCTCTAGATTAACTCAGAACAGGTATAACAAACGAGCGATATAATAGTAAGCAAAACTCAGACATTACAATACAGGGGTAAAGCCAAAGGGACTGTATGCCTCCGAGTGTCTAACCCTGAACAAAAAAGGGGAGCTGAAGGAACTTGAGATAAAGGAAAGGAGGATCCTGAGGAAAATTCTCGGACCATGGAAAGAAGATGACGGAACATGGAAAAAGAGGAAAAATGAAGATCTGTATTTGCAGACCAAAACCATTGTGGTCACAATGCGTAAAGGAAGGCTAAAATGTTACGGGCATTTGATGAGAATGGACGGGAACTGGCTGACAAGAAAATGTTTAAATACATCACAGGATTGAAAGCTACTACAAAATGGGTAGAAGAGGTCAAAAGAGATACCATTGAAGTTGGACTAACTGAACTTGTCATTCACGATAGGAAAACGTTTCGAAGCCGAGTTGACAATATCAAAACGTTCAAAGAAAAACCACCAAAACACAGGCCAACTTTGGTAATAACAGAGGAGCAGAGAAAGATTAGAAGTGAAAGAATGAAGAGGTTCTGGGAAGAAAAGAAGAAAATATTGACCAGAAAGCCTTAGGTTCCATGCGGTCCACAGTTGGCTAAAACCGGAAACAACAACAAAAAAAAAGAGGGTTCTAAAATATTCTCCTTCCAAAAGCTCACAAATTAAAATATATAAAAAAAACAGATTTGTTACAAAACATGAAGAAGTCTTGATTTTAAAAAAACAGCGTGGAATAGAAGAGATGTGGATGTGAAACTAAATAAGTTGAAATAAGTGTTACATTAGCTCGTAACACTTATGTCAACGTTTTCATTCCATTATTTCTCTACCACACAAATATTATACATACCAAACTATCAGTTATAACCTAACTATTACAACTTATCTAGTTTCACATCCACATCTCCTCTATTCTACGCTGTTTTTATCAAGACTTCTTCATGTTTTTCTTAACACACTGTGTAACAAATCTGATTTTTTAAAATTTCAATTAGTGAACTTTTGGAAAAATAATGGTTTTAGAATCCTCTGTTATGGCAAAATGTATATTAAATATATGTTCTTGAACATTTTCATGTCCTAAATTCGATCTGATGACGGGTTTGTGAGATAATAATTCTTAAATGTGACGCATGGTTGAAACACGCTTAAAAATGGTCACTTTTTGTGTTCCAACTGCAATAAAAAATATTAAAATATATATTAAAAATTCCAAACCGACATGAAGTAACGTAAACTGGAACGACGAAAATGATGATGTTATTGGATTTTATGTAGGTCTATTGGTTACTTCACAAACAACCTTCAAACTCGAGTATACATAATATTTTGGTCGACAGTTGTTATGTACGTTTTTCCGTGATGTTAGTGTATATAATTTTTATCAAAACTGTAATACTGCATATAAGCATATACGTGGTGGGGTTTGAAGGTACAAAAATAATTTATATTATTATTAAATGATTTGTAGACCACGTCAGTATCGGTGTTTAATATTACTTGTAAGTTAACTCAAGTGATCAAAGTGTTGTATGCGACAAGTCGAAAGCGTAGAGGACTAGAACCGCAGAGAAAGTCCAAGGTCTTAGATGAAGAGCACTCGAGTGACTGCAGGGCCCGCATGTGTCGCCATCACCAGATAACATAGCCCCCGTCATTCCATGTTCCTCACTTAACCCGATTTAGCTCATCTGACGTAACCTAGACATGGCCGCTTCCACTAACATTGTACTACACTAATTGATTATCGAATATTGTGTTAGGTGGCACGATGGTGCAAAGCTCCTCCTCAACCTTTACTCAGACAAGTTATCAGAAAAATTCTACACACAACCAAGTATACGGGGCTAAATGACCACAGCCCGTCAAACGAAACAACACCTTTTCTTGGGCAGCAGTGGTTTGTGACATGATCACGAGAAACTCAGCGCCTCATTTCCCTCATGTTCATGTCTTGGCTTTAGTTTTTCCGTTCAACAAAAAATATAAGCATGCTTTACAGAGTGGGAGAGGCAGTAATATAAATAAATAAATAAATAAATAAATAAATAAATAAATGGATAAATAAATAAACCAATAAATAAATGGATTATTAAACAAACCAATAAATAAATGGATAAATAAACAAACCAATAAATAAATGGATAATTAAACAAACCAATAAATAAATAAATAAATAAATAAATGGATAAATAAATAAACCAATAAATAAATGGATTATTAAACAAACCAATAAATAAATGGATAAATAAACAAACCAATAAATAAATGGATAAATAAACAAACCAATAAATAAATGGATTATTAAACAAACCAATAAATAAATGGATAAATAAATAGATAAATAAATATATAAATAAATAAGAAACAAATAAATGGATAGTTAAACAAACCAATAAATAAATGGATAAATAAACAAACCAATAAATAAATGGATAAATAAATAAATAAATTGGTAAAATAAATAATCAAATAAATAAATAGATGTGTAAATAGATAAATGAATATATTGAAAAACAGAGCATAAATTGTCCATAGGGTTAATAAATGTGAATATACATTAGTGTTTTCAGCTTCCACCTTCACAAAATTTCACAATGGAAGGACCCCGGTTCTTACATGTGATTACGTGGTACCGACTACATTGTTTACCACATAATTTACAAGTACAGGATACGTCTATGTCATGAAAGTACTCGGTGACGCACAGTTTATGGTGGTACCCATGTACCATCATCGAGTTAAAGAAGTGTCGTAGGTCTTGATTGGTGTCAGTCCATACCCTATTCGTCATGGCTTCCGTTGTGTAAAATTCAGGCCGGATTTCATCTCTCCTCTTCACTCTCTCATGCATTAGTCTTTTCCAGGCGTCCGTAGATGATAGTCCTCTCTTCGTCCGTAGGTCCTCAATGAAGAAGTTCTCCTTGGCAAGTTCGTACACTAGTCTAGATTTTTCATATTTTGATAATCCCAGGGTTGCTTTTAGGAAGCGCGACTTCACTGCCTCGAGCGTGCTCAAGTCCGCCAGGGTCAGTTTCTCCCAGATGATTTCTATCCCGTATGTGGCGATGGGCGCTATTTTCGCGTCGAATAATCTCATAGCGGTTCCCAAAGAGAGCTTCGTGAGTGATTTAATGTCATATATGGCTTTAGTTTCCGCCGTTGCACGAGACTTGATGTGGACTCTGTAGGCTCTAGCTGTTGTTTGCATTGTCAATCCTGTGAATATGTGAATGTATTTACTGTCTTGAGGGGATTCAATCCTAGGTATATCCTGTAAATAAAATAAAATAAATAAATAAATAAATAAATACGTAAATAAGTAAATAAATAATTAAACAATAAACAAACAATTAAATGGATGAATAAATAAATAGGTAAATAAACAAATCTGTGTTATTAAGAAGTACGTTGATAAATAAAATCGTATTTGAGTGGTCATGTGCTAAGAAAATCGTAAAACTAGTAAAAATATGATGAACGAGGAATATTTCATACATTATAGTCCATCCTTCATTTGAAACATGTCCCGATACTGAGTTAGTTCCTCATTTATATCTTGAACATTCAAGAAAATTATCCTGAAATACAGAAATCAAAATGGATGAACAAAAGTTGTTCTTATTTTAAATCCAAAAATGGGAAGTAAAATAAATATGAAACAGTTCGTTTGCACAAGACATTCCTCTCTCAACCTAATTTATTGTGTCTCACGGATTAACACTACTGTGCGTGGAGCCATTAAATGAACCTCCAAGAGGCGTGTGTGTGATGTTTTGTCATTCTAGCTTTATTACAACCGAGTCTGGGAATAGATTAGGTAAGAATTTGAAGGGCTGATGCCCTCCCCAATCTCAAAATGCGCTTAACCCCACCCTCTCTATGGAACATTGCCCTGTATGTTAGGTGAAATCCCAGCATTCGCTTATAGTGAAAGTTAGAACTATATGAATTATTATACTTAGGCTATCCTTTTCACACCCAAGAAAAAATGTGTAACTAAGGTTTTTGCTTTCTATCTTACTTATTAAATAATAACCTACAGTTTATTCGAAGACAAATGACATATTCTTAGTAAAATGCTTCGTTTCGGTCAGGTTTTATGGTCGGATGCCCTTCCCGATGTATAATTCAAGATGTTAATTAGAGATGAATGGTGACGAATGAAACTGGCAAGAAGTAGGAAGGAAAAAGCCGTGGACTATTAGAAAGTAATGTTCCTGTTTTGCCCGGAGCAGAAAATGATACGCCATGGAAAATAATTTCAAGGACATCCGACTGTTTATTTATTAAGCGTATGGCTAGAAACATCACTAAAATATAAATGTGATTGCAAAATTACAAATTAATGTCCAGGGCACGAATATAGTCTAATGTTCCCTCCGTCATCATCAGGAACTCTGTTGGATCGTCAGGGAAGGCTCTGAGGGGAAATTCCTGAACCACATGCTGAATAGTCTGCTTTTCAGCACCGCAATCACAGTTTGGAGAATCATTTATCTTCCACTTGTGCAGAGAATCAGCACACCTGCCAGTGTTGGTTTTTATACGGTTAAGAACTGACCAGATCTTCCGCAGTAATTTTTGTTTTACATTTATTAATTTTCATCATGAATTCTTTCCTCAAGACAGAATCCATAACATTTAAAAACTCAATCAACTCCTCTGAATCCTGAAGTAGGATTCAAATTCTTTTCGCTACAACTGGGATGTGAACCACGGCTAACGTTAACTTAATTATATTTCCATTAGAGACAAAAAGCAATCACGTGTTTTGAACAACACAGTGAAAGGTTACTGCTGAAGAAATTGTAAAATACAGAAGTGCAAATCACGTTGGCCTGTCACCGAGTGAGAAGTTCAGCTTATTATACTTTCCCCTTGGAGTCTATAGCCCCAGGGTCGATCCTTCCGCAGGACTACTTTCAGAAATAACACAGCAATAAGCTCTTCGCAAATAAGATTGGCATTTTAAGGTTATTACAACTTGCAACTCATTCTTGGAGTAGAGTGCTTCATTAGTCTCGTGGAGATTAGTTCATTTCCTGCCGAGAAGAGTCACTGATCCGATACAATTTAATAATGGTATTGGTTTTGCGTTCCTTTTAACTAGTGCAGCTTTTAGAGACGCCGGGATGGAGGAATTTTGCCCAGAAGGGGATATTTATCGCGCCAGTAGATCTACTGACACGTCTCTCACGCATTTGGGCATCCAATCCACCTCTTCTCAGTTTTGCCACACGAAGCTGAGCGTACCCCGTTCCAGCCTCAGACCAGATTTAAATTTCTTGGCAGAGCCACAAATCGAATCCAAACCTCCAGGGCAACAGCCAAGAATACAAGCCACTACACCTTGAGGTGATCTAAATTAGAAAACACGCCTACCTAAAAACAAACTAGATCTCATGTTATTTATTTATATCGTATCATCATCATCTTCTTCATTTCCCCTTTTCCAGTTGACACTGGGTGGGGGCAAATATGGTTCCTCTCCACTTTGTTCTGTCGTTCCACCATTCCTCTTCCGACACAGTGTTCCAATCCAAGTTCTGTTTTCTAATACTATTCTCCACCGAGTCCTTCCAAAGCATTCTTGGTCTTCCTCGTCCTCTCTTTCCTGTCATCCGTCGTTTTAGTGCTCGCCTTGGTAGCCTTACTTCATTCATCCGTTTGACATGTCCAAACCATCTCAATCTGTTTTGCTCCAGTTTGTCATTTAGTTTCTGTACTCCCAGTTCTTTCCGTATATCTTCATATATCGAATGGCACATTATAAATACATATATCTTGGAGATCATGCCCTGTAAGATCCTTGCAACACTGCTGGACAACGTGCTATGCAATAGAGTGTTCTTTGTACATTTAAACGGCAGTAAGAGTAAGCCTTATATAATAAACGATGGTTTACCTCAAGGATCAGTTCTTGCTCCTCTACTGTTCAACATCTATACTGCAGATCTTCCAGAAACTACTTCCAGGAAATTCCAGCGGGTTCGGGAATGAAATTCGATGAAATTCTTATTTGAGGGATGGTTTTACGGCCAGATGCCCTTCCTGACGCCTACCTCATGAGAGGAGTTAATGAGAGATGAAATTAATGAAGATGAATGAAACTGGGCAAGGATGTGGAAGGAAGCGGCCGTGGGCTGTCAGAAGGTATCGTCCCAGCATTTTCCTGGTGTTGAAGATGGGGAAACCACGGAAAGGCATTTCAAGGACAACCGACGGTGGGGCTCGAACCCACGCGTCTACTGAGTCAGCAGAGAACTTGGCCCTTCACCTAACGCTGCGCTTTAGCGAGCGTAGCCACTGCTGTCGGTACAAACTAGATCTCATATCTATTTGCCTTGAAAGTGTCCTCCCTAGAAGACAATAAAAGTCTTCAGTTTTTAAATAACTTTGCATGATAACATCATCCCAATAATGCCAGGCATGTTTGTCAGATATCACTGAAGAGTTAGAATAACAAGTCTTTATATAAGCAGGGAAGGGAAGTCTTTGCCCCCAGCGGTAAGATCCTTGGCATTCCATCCGAGAGTAGAGAAGATGAGCAAGGACTTCCACCTTTCAACTTTCCCTACAGTGGAGCTCCCTGGCGCCAAGGCTTCCCTTCGTGCATTCAGACACGCGTCCTCGTGTTCATGTTCATGTTATTCCCACCCCACCATGGAGCGCTGCAGCAAGTCTAGAGAGTGCAGGTTCGAATCCCAGTGCTTGTTATTATTGTTATTATTATTATTAAATATCGTTACACTATACACACTTCACAAAATTCAGAAACACTCTACTCATTTTATGGATTTTCTATTCAAAACGAAAGTTTGATGCCTTTCAGTCGATCAACACGATTGTACCCAAATGAGGTGGATTATTCCCTAATACTGAAAAAATGTACATGAGATTAATAAATACATTTATGTTTGATCCTGACTATTATACAGTATGTCAGAAAACTGTACCATAATGATGGTCATTATAACACTATTTTTCATTATGAAACAGTTTCCCCCACCAATCAGAGCTCAAGAAACAGTTGTTTGACGAATTAGATAATTAGATGCGCTGAGTTCCATGGCCTCCTAATTTAATTTCACTGCCTGGCCTAGTGTCATAGTAGGGTAATCGAGGAGGCCATGTTCAAATACAAGGTATTCTCTACGTCCCATGCGCTCGGTTCAGTATATAAAACTGGCGAAATCGCAACATATATATATGAATATTTATGTTCGAACATAAAATAGATATAATAATTATCGTCGAACATAAACAGTCGTATGCAACTCGCCTATAATGGTCATTAAGACACTCGTATGGAAATTATAAAACTCGCATACGCTCGTTTTATAAACATACTCGTGTCTTAATTATTGCCATTATAGGCTCGTTGCATAATTTACTATTATTAATCTCATGTAATTTTTTTTTCAAGATTAGGGATTTACATGGGAATAATAAATACATTTATTAATCTTTTTTTTTTTTTTTTGGGGGGGGGGGTTATGGAATAACCCATCTCATTTGGGTACAATCGTCTTAACCGACCGGAAAGCATCAAACTATGGCAACGCCGAAAATGGCCTCAAACTCCATAATACAATTCCTACTCATTTGTTTAAGCTGCAATTTGTCTAATTATTTAATTATATTATTGGGGAGCGTGATGGCGCAGAGGCTTAGCTGCTCGTCTTTCACCCGGACGGCCGGGGTTCGAATCCCGGTGACAGCGGGGTGGAATTTCCACCTGAAAAATCACGTGGCGTCAGGAAGGGCATCCGGCCTTAAATCCCCGGCCAAAACCAAAATGAGCCTGGTTGGCTCCGGCGACCACAATTAATTGGGAAAAGTCAAAGAAAGAAATTTAATTACATTATTACAATATAAGCGGCTTCGGTGGCGTAGTTGGTAGCACGCTGAACTGCTATGCCCAAGATCACGGGTTCAGACCTGGCCGAAGTCATCGGATTTTTTAAGAACATGAAAATCCCTCAGTATGCCTTCCTTCTGAGGGTAAGAATAGCCGGCGGGCTCATGTCATAGATTTATGGCATGAAAAAGAACCTACCACTACAATTGGTAACGAGTCGGATTTTTTAGCCAGTTATGTTTTCATTCCATTAGTCTATTACACTTCTAATGTGTTTGGTTTTTAGTTAGTAATTTTTGTGTTTACAAATGTGAAACCCTTAACTTCTACCGTAGCGAGCTATTGAAGTGATTGTGATCTGCACTGTTTTGTCATTAAACATTACATTGCAGAATACCTATTTACTTTGTGAATTTTTGTAGTTGGTTAGTTAGGTTTAAGACTTAAACAAACGCTTAAATTTAACTCAATTGTTAGGGGCAGATGACCTCGTAGTTCCGCCCTTTAAAACAACAATAACTAACTAACTTGTAACCTTACGTTTATGGGGTATTTGGTTGGGGCGAGTGTATATTCACACTAAGGAGAATACGTTCCATACACATACTCTCACCTTGTTCTACACTCCACATCACGCCCTCTTTCTCTTCTTCAATTCAATTCTCCACATTTAATATCTGCCTCATCTTTCTAAAAAGTACTTCCTCTTTATTTCTGCTCATGTACCAACAAATTTCAGCATACATAACTTACGTCATCTTGCTAACGTCAATCTGAACTATATCTCTTCTCTGCTCATATTTTTCTACCATCTCAATATAACATTACAACAGATACTCTAATAACTATGAACAATACCATATCTAAGTCTACGAATATCAAAACTATATATAAAAAAACAAAAAAGCATCATAAAAGGAATATATAAAATATCTAACTTAGATGAGCATGGCCTCCTCTCACTTTTACTACTGAACTACTGCAAGGAATATACAGGGTCTTTCATATAAAATAAGAGCGCCAAGCGGCGGCTTTGTTAACCACAGCTGCGGTCACCTTGGCCGAGCTTTAAGCGTGTGTACAATCCTATATGATGCAGCGGCCTTGCTAGCGTGTGTACAATGCTGAAATCTTACTTTAGTTGGTTAGTTAGCTATTCTTGATGAGACCGAAACCCCTATAGTATTGAAAGCGCGCGCATAGTACATACGATGGCTGTTTGTATGTTGTTGTTGTTTTTTTTTTCTTCAAGTTCTGATGGACTGTATAAAAATAACAGATTGGCATTACCAAACTTGACCTTGCAATAAGCGTGCAGTTGCTGAGTTGCCAGTCTGAACCTCAAGTGCTAACATGGTGAGACAGTTATCATTGCAACATCGTTTTTTTTATGTAAAACTTATTTTAAGTACGTGTCGGCTCGGCGGGTACGTGATGCATTTGTTCAGCAATTACCTGATGAAGTGCCACCTTCACTAGCACAGATTTGACACTACTGGCTCGGTGCTCAATAAAAAACATGCCCGCACACGAACAGTTTTAACAGAGGATGAGATAGATGACATTGGCGAGAATCTTGAACGGTCTCCGAATAAATCACTCACAAAATTAGCACAAGTAGGGGTTTCGGTTTCATCAACAATAACTAACTAACTAAAGTAAGATTTCAGCATTGTACACACGCTAGCAAGGCCGCTGCATCATACAGGATTGTACACACGCTTAAGGCAGGGAGCCTTGGCGCGCCAAAAGCTCGACCAAGGTGACCGCAGCTGCGGTTAAGAAAGCCGCCGCTTGGCGCTGTTATTTTATATGAAAAACCCTGTACAAGCTCTGCACTAAGGCCTACAACAGTTCAGCAGTGATAGGTAACCATGCTCTTAACCTAAAATTACTTCTAAGAACATGTAACCTCATTAGGTTACTAACTGAATTGATAATGTGGTTTTGTAGACTTAGCTTATTTGCGGCTGTGTCTGTGCTGATGTCCACTACACTTCACATTCCAACGTAGACTCGTGGTCATTCAATTTATCTCCCCATTTGTGTGACAAGTGTTTTATTAAATGCATAAATTATTCATGTAATTTATTTCAGGCTCTGGGAAATCAATTGTAACTGCCCGTCCAATCTAATTGGTTACAGTCGTGTTGACCGACTGGAAGAGCCTCTAATGTAGATAATTATATTGCTGCTATTCTGTCTCTATCCAAACAATACGGAAGTGTTGAGTGGTCCACCCACTGCCAAGCCTTTCACCACAGTAACCGAATATCATCTTCATCAGGTGGGAGAAATCGCCCTGATTCCTTTCACCCTTCACTCCGGACACAGTGTCTCTATCGCCTGTGAACACTGTGGGCAACCTGCAGTGCAGTGAGAGCATGCGGGACAGTATGGTGTCATCCTGTCGCCTAGCAACCTGCAGTGCAGTGAGAGCATGCGGGACAGTATGGTGTCCTCCTGTCGCCTAGCAACCTGCAGTACAGTTAGAGCATAAAGGACTGTATGTTGTCATCCTGTCGCCTAGCAACCTGCAGTGCAGTTAGAGCATAAAGGACTGTATGTTGTCATCCTGTCGCCTAGCAACCTGCAGTACAGTTAGAGCATAAAGGACTGTATGTTGTTATCCTGTCGCCTAGCAACCTGCAGTGCAGTTAGAGCATAAAGGACTGTATGTTGTCATCCTGTCGCCTAGCAACCTGCAGTGCAGTTAGAGCATAAAGGACTTTATGTTGTCATCCTGTCGCCTAGCAACCTGCACTACAGTTAGAGCATAAAGGACTGTATGTTGTCATCCTGTCGCCTAGCAACCTGCAGTGCAGTTAGAGCATAAAGGACTGTATGATGTCATCCTGTCGCCTAGCAACCTGCAGTGCAGTTAGAGCATAAAGGACTGTATGTTGTCATCCTGTCGCCTAGCAACCTGCAGTGCAGTTAGAGCATAAAGGACTGTATGTTGTCATCCTGTCGCCTAGCAACCTGCAGTACAGTTAGAGCTTAAAGGACTGTATGTTGTCATCCTGTCGCCTAGCAACCTGCAGTACAGTTAGAGCATAAAGGACTGTATGTTGTCATCCTGTCGCCTAGCGACCTGCAGTGCAGTTAGAGCATAAAGGACTGTATGTTGTCATCCTGTCGCCTAGCAACCTGCAGTACAGTTAGAGCATAAAGGACTGTATGTTGTCATCCTGTCGCCTAGCAACCTGCAGTACAGTTAGAGCATAAAGGACTGTATGTTGTCATCCTGTCGCCTAGCAACCTGCATTACAGTTAGAGCATAAAGGACTGTATGTTGTCATCCTGTGGCCTAGCAACCTGCAGTACAGTTAGAGCATAAAGGACTGTATGTTGTCATCCTGTCGCCTAGCAACCTGCAGTGCAGTTAGAGCATGTGGGACAGTATGTTGTCATCCTGTCGCCTAGCAACCTGCAGTGCAGTTAGAGCATGTGGGACAGTATGTTGTCATCCTGTCGCCTAGCAACCTGCTGTACAGTTAGAGCATAAAGGACTGTATGTTGTCATCCTGTCACCTAGCAACCTGCAGTGCAGTTAGACCATACAGGATAGTATGTTGTCATCCTGTCGCCTAGCAACCTGCAGTGCAGTTAGAGCATGCGGGACAGTATGCTGTCATCCTGTCACCTAGCAACCTGCAGTGCAGTTAGACCATACAGGATAGTATGTTGTCATCATGCAACACGCCTTCTCAGCAAGTGGCCCGCAAATGAAATGATGTTGGTGCGCCATGAAAACACTACGATCGTTTGCTCTTATTAATTCGTTTCAGAGGCTCAGGACATCTTTGTCATCAGCCCGAGTACTTGGGTGTTCAATTTTTCTGATAACCTGTGCTCCTGTATTGACTGTAGTAGTGCGTATAACTGTAATTATTACGGTCTGGAATGCGGTAGGTGCCACGGAACTTAAAATAGGGTGCCATTCCGGATTCAAGTATGCATGGCCATTCTTACGGAATAAGGGGTTTGTTTAGTGCAGTCGATGACGTCACGGATGACCTTAGTAACCACCCCAGCATTTGCTTGGAGTAGACGTGAGAAACCGCGGAAAACCACTTCAATGATGGCAGAGCCGGGATTCCAACCCGACCCTCCGCGGTGACAGCCAAGTATGCTAGCCAGTACGCAACGAGGTGGTCTGTCTATCTAATTGCTATTGTAAACAGAGACGAGGGTAAGCTGTAATATTTCACATATCTATAAAACTACTGACGAAGGTCTCTGTCATGTCACAGGCGACAGGGGCGTATATAAGGGGGGTGCTGAGGGGGCTACAGCCCCCCCCCCGAAAAAAGCCAATAAAATGAAGAAAGTGTTGCTTTGGTAAGAGCATAAAATAATTGTAAATTTGGGGGCGTATATAAGGGGGTGCTGAGGGGGCTCCAGCTCCCCCCGAAAAAAGCCAATAAAATGAAGAAAGTGTTGCTTTGGTAAGAGCATAAAATAATTGTAAATTTGGTTGTACCCTAATCTTAACTTATTGGCTGATTTATAAACAATATTAAGATTGAAATTAGACTACCTCATGGTATAGTGCCTAGCATTCTTGGCTGCCACCCCGGAGGTCTGAATTTGATTCCCGGCTCTACCAAGAAATTTTAATTCTCGTCTGAGGGCTGGAACGGGGTACACTCAGCCTTGTGAGGCAAAACTGTGAGAAAAAAAAATGTTTACCTTTCTGCTTAGTAAATTGACAAATATTTCGCTATTTGCCATTCATACTCCATAGATCATAATAGAAAATTCATTAAACATTTTATTTGTGTGTTGTGTTGTATTTTACAACTTTTTTATATAGCCAGTAATAATTGTAGGCTATAGAAATTTTGAATCTTATCTAAAATAATTACGCAAAGTTATATGCTCTAAGGTATTGGTTGATATTTCTGGGTAGTTTGCGGTGACAATCCCCTGAGAATACTCACAATTTTCCAGGATAGTCAACCCCCCCCGCCGAAAAAATTGTATATACGCCCCTGGCAGGCGACCATCACTCAAGTGACAGACGGATGCCCTCATGGTCACCACGCCTCGCTACTGAACACGACGAACTCTTGAGGAAAATACTCGGGGATTGATGGAAGAGACGCTTTCTACTCGAGCAGTATCCACACTGGTCATCTCCAGCTTGATGAGGCTTTCTCCTGTATCGCCCGTAGTTATCAAGAGCCACTCCATCATCGTGACAAACCTTGTCACTTTCCACACATGGACCAATCTTGAGATAATAACTCCTTCAGAAGAACTTCCGGTAGCAGGGACAACGAAAATATGAGTTACCTTCAGTCCATAAAAATAAAATAAAAATACGGGCCTTACAGTAGTCGCATATGATGTGTAACATCCGACATGTTATTCGAATAATTCCATATTACTTACTCGCATTTTTTAAAGAATGAACTCATAGTGCTACCTTGTGTCAGCATACATGAAAAGATTCTCCAGTGCATCTGCAGTAGTGGCATATACTTGCAACTGTATGCGGGAGCAATCCACTGCCTACTTGATGCGAGCTGCACTTTATACCGGCCAGTTAGTGAACCCACGCCAGCGGTGTTATTGAAAACGGCCTCTTATTGCCAATATAGCGCACTGCCAAGTATAGGCGCGATTAAAAATTAGGTTTGCAGTAGGTATATTAAATGTGTTTCTCCCATTGATACGTTTAGACCAACGAAGTTTCAATTATTGTTAGTAGTCGGTGTTAATATACTGAATTCCTACGTTGTTTGGAGTGTTGGTTGATGCGATATAGCACTCGAGGTATCGAGTGCTTGCATTAAATAAGAATACAGCAAAAGTATGAAGATTTAATAAATCGTAATTGTTTTCAGCAAATATGATATAATGAATATTTTCACACCAAAGAACGACAATTTGAAGATGATGCATTGTAGGAATATCTTTAATGGGGCCTCCAAACCTTGAGGTAAACCGTATGCGATTTACATTCCACATAGTCACATGGCTTACAGTACGTCGTTGCACCAATCGCCACCACCGCAAGCGCTCATTGTTTCCGTCCCATGCACTTTCGTCCCATCCACTTCCGTCTCTTTTCCAAAATCACTCCCACAAAAATGTCCAGCTACCGAGTGCCACAAAAATATTCAGATACCGAGTGGAAAGATGTTACACATTTAAAAAAATGTATCGTATGACCTCGAGTGCCGGGTGCAAGCTTTGTTACTTGAGGCCAAGAGGGCAGCTTGCATGTTAAATTTTGTTGTTCCTTCGAGCTCCTTGACACTATAGCGCTTTCTAGTAGAGAAAGGAGAAACTTTTGTGTTGGTAGAAAATCCCGAGATTAATTTTGCCATTATGATACGCCCTACTGAATTCAAATGGGTTCTTTAACATGCCAACAATGTATGACATGCGTGTCGTGACTTTTGTCACCTTTCAAAAATCACTTACTATGGCCAGGAGTCAACCTGCAGGCTTTGGGTTGGTAGTCCGACACGATAACCACTCACCTGTCGTGGCATGCCACCTTCAGTCCATAAAATCATTATTAATGTTTTATAAATAACTAGTCTCGGCCACATTACGAACCTCATCAGCAAAGTATAATGAATATTTATAGAGGCAAATATGAAGTTGCAAGTTCATGAAATATAAATAAGATTTGTAATAGCCTATCAATACAAATAAATATATAAATGTTCCTAAGTTTCATTTCTTAATATCTTCAGGAACATATCAAACATGCTGTTACCGATTAAACCGTAGGAAAGAAAAATTGATGTATTGTGCATTTTAGACCATCCTCCCCTTTCATCACTTTTAACACCTTAGCTTATTGAAAATATATCATTTATGAATACATACCTTTCTGGGAGTTGTTGGGAGTCGTTTCACAATCTCTTCATACTCGATAACCACTGCTGCACCGCAATAATTGTTATTTCACGGAAATAATGCATTTTCCTTCCCTTACTGACACCATCTTGGACAGTCATGTGACACCCGAAAGACGATCATGTGACTACGTTACCAACTTGAATAAAGAAATTCGCCACATGCCTTCGCTACTAAGTTAGGCACTGTCTTGCGGAAAATTACTGCTACTACCACAAGCAAGGGGGTCTGAGGCGCAAGCCCCAGGTTAGGTTTGCTTTTGTATGTAAAACATTAATAAGATAGAATTTATGTCCGCTACTAGGTTAGGTAATGCCTGGTCGAAAATTAATGATTTCATAAATCACGTGTGAAATAGTACCAAACGCGTGGGGTTGGCTTTACTGACTGAGTGAGAAAGATGGAGGTGAGAACTTCGATTTCAACTATATAAGTCGTGTCGCTATTTGGGCGGGATGGTGGTCTATGACAGCGGAGCAGTGAACATCTAATACTCAATCCTCTCCTAATATCCTCCCGACTATTAAATCAGGTAATTTCAGTTTTTTAAAATTTTTATGCAAAGGATTGCCTAAAATGCACCGCAACCAAAATTTGACTAAATAACCCTTGAATTTATTGTATACTCGATGATGTGCATACCTCAAAATATATTAGGGTGGAGATGGACATTGGGTTATTTGTGTACAGAAAAGCAATTCATCATAATGATTGATGGGTGTTGCAATCCCACCTCATAATACGGACATGGATTTAAAACAGGGACTTTATAAACTTACGGTGATTTACTCTAAGTCCAATTCCCTTATACGTGTCTTAAGTCAGGAATTATTTGGACAAATCTAGCAATTCATTGAGTTTTACGTAAGAAATGTGCTTGAAAGATTTTAATTGCTACCGGTAAGACGTGGTGAAGACTCGTGAAGGCTGTCAGGGAGCACTCCTATGCAACATTGTTACTCGACCTTCAGCGTGAACCACGCCTTGCCATTCTCAATAGGCTCTTTATAGATTGAGAGGAAGAAATAATTTAAACTCGGCGACCTTGCCATGAACTCTTACCTGTGTCCTTTCTATTCGCTGCTAATTGTCGCTGGCCTCCAGAGGCAAACAACATCGTTATTAATGAAGCATTTAGCTTGGGGCATGGTCCAGCGCACAGGACAAGTGTTAATTATGCTATTCGTGGAACGACAAATTCACACGTCCGTGAGATCGTTTATTATCCAGTCCGAAACCTCAGTGCTGAGCAGAAACCACAAGCTCAAGCATCCATGAGATCGTTCGTAAGCTAGTTCAACATATCCTCTAGGGCCCACCTTATCCAGACCGAACAGTCCACAAATTCACTTATTACATACAGCGTTGGCTTGACACCTTAGATGACGATCTAAAAATTGCCCGACTTCATCCTGACATGGCACAAAATCGTGTAATATGGCGACAGAGAACCAAAAAAGCATACCCTACTAATTTGTGGGACAAATGCTAAAGAGAAAGAAGAAGAAGACCGATCATCATATAACAGACAACCTTCTTTGCTTACCAATAAAAATTCAATACTTCCATGACAAGCATACATTCAGTTTGGAAGATACTCAGACTTATGAATTTGAATTTGAATTTATTGTTTCTCATATACCGGCCACTGAGGCTACAAAGCCTCTTTATGCAGCTCTCTTCATTCAGAGGGCGGTTAAATACAATAGAATAAATGAAGAAAGAAAAACATTAACCTAAACATACAGTTGACAATAGAAGTTCTCGTTATTACATCCATTCACCTTGAACATGATAATTGTATAGCTGACAGATTACAATGAAGGGAGTGTTTTATCGCTCTGATAGGAAGTCCTGAATACTGGTGCAATTTATATTTAATCCAGAGAATACTAGCTGAAATACGGAATGAACCTTTGCATTTCTCGGTTCTGTGATGAGGTATCTGGAGCATTTGTGCAGTGTGTCTATTCGCACGGTTAAGCACTGATTGCATGGGAATTCAAGCTGAATGTATTTGACGTGATCACTCATGTGGGTCAGGTTATCCCGTGATAATCTGTTAAATACAAGCCATGACCTTGGCAGATCAGAGGAACTAGACTAATAATTAATGTATTCAGTTAGAAAGCACAGAACGCAGTTGTCTGACAACTGACTTTCTAGCTTAAAGAACATAAATTGTGCTGTGATCGAGATTCGAGTATGTCATCTTCATCGCAGCATGGCTATTTATCTCCTATTCCACCTGATCGCTCCATCAACCTGCCCACCCAGTTACTCTAATCAGACGGCTACCTACTCTACATAACGTAGCTCTGACATGAAACTAAATTGTAGATAACTATAAATATAAGATCAGTGGCATATTGCATTAGTGTCTCTCCTCCGGCAAGTCGATAAATAATATGAGATCCACGAAATTCAGGCAGGACTTTGCTAGGTTCTTTTGATTAATTTAGCAACATCGTTATCATGAAGCGCCGTGTATTTGGGTGAGTGTAGAATCCTGTATCATCGTGTGTGTATTTGTAACTGGAGTAGCACTTTGGGTAGTAGGTGACCGTGGTCTTAATTTGGGTACCATCCCGGCATTCGTATGGAGTAGAAGCTGGTAAACCACAGAAACCAAAGCTACTTCTAGGGTAGTTGAGGTTCTCATTTCTGCCTCACTCTGTTCCAACCCCTAAACAGATTCAAATTTCCTGGCAGACCTGGGATTCAAACCCGGACTTGCGCAATGCCATTCATGAATGTCAGTCGCTGTCCCCCGAGGTGGACAATTTTTCTATGCTTTGTCATTTGAATTCAGCCTCTAACACTGAACTGATTGCTGAAATGAAAGAACCTAGTATCAGCGAGCTCAGCACTGAACCACGCATTGAAGTTCCTCAGATATTTTCTAATTTACACATCACTGGCAGCTGCTCTGATGCCCCGTCAGCAAGATTGTAATTTCTAGTTCACTTTTAGCATTGGATAAGGATATGGCTTTCTGATTGGCTGTTCCGAGTTAACACGACTGCAGCAAGGGCTGTGATTAGTCAGGTTAGTTATGGTGGAACCTCTCAGCGATGTCGTTCCAGGTTTAATTAAATATGTAGAACCACCGCTTTTTTTAACTTGGTACCCGTACAAATTGTAATGGGCGTAGCAATAGTTTCACGATCATTGTGCGCCCTATGTGTTTCCGTATCTTCTTAAGTGAACAGGAATCATTACTAGGATGTATTTTCATTGATTAACACCACCTTGCACCACTTATTAAAATATGTATTAGCTCATTTCTTCTGTACGAACGCAGAAGTAGCTATAGTCAACTCACGGCCAAGAATTAAATTACAAATGTATGTACATGGGAGGAGGCTTAAAATATTTCATTTACGACTGACTTACAACTGATAAGGCATGGATGGTGACCAAGGGGCCGCAAGGTGAGCTTGTCATTCACCGTGCTTCTTGTCTAAAAATGCGGAAACACATAGGGCCTAGGCACAATGATCATGCAACTACTGCTACACGCATAACAATTTGTATGGGTACCAAGAAAATACCAAGTTAAAAAAGTGGGAGCTCTACTTAACGACATTTAGCTGATAGATTCTATCCTATAACAAAGCTGACCAATCACAGTCCTTGCTGTTGTCGTGTTACGTTGGAACTCAGAAAGCAATATAGTTCTCCAGTGCTAAAAGTGAACTAGAAATTGCAATCGTGCGCCCCGTCAGTAGTTCTGTTATCCACTCGCAGTGTTTAATCACTAGGAGCATTGTCGGGAGTCACACTATACGAGTTGTCCGAGATTGCAGTATGAAAACCGAGGGGGAGGGGGGGGAGGTAGTACACTGTACACATAATAGTAATAAAAATGTTATTGTTTTTACATTCCTTTTAACTACTATGGCTTTTAGGGACGCCAGGGTACCGGATTGTCTCGAAGAGGATCTTTAACGTGCCAGTAATTCTACTGACAAGTCACCCTCGCATTTGTGCACTCTCAAATGCCAGCTGACTGCGTCAGGATACGAACCTGCAAACTTGGGCCCAGCAAGCGAGAACGGTACTGCTGAGCCACGCAGCCAGCCATAGTATACACAGAATGCTAGGTTATATTGTCGGTAAAATCTATTAGATATGTAGGCAGAACTAGAACCTAACCAGACGGAATGTTCATTAGAAAACATTTATTCTTCATACGTACCTTAGTCTGTTAAAGAAATGAAAAATGGGGATAGTTAGGATAAACGAAACATGATACCTAAAAGTCAACTGTCACATATTCGCATGACACAACGAACGATAGATCGTCGCCTGTCATACTACTGTACCTTATTTCTCGTTCACTATGGCATTGCAACAGTTCCATAACGATCCGCATTAAGCGTAATTCTGATTAATGTGCACAAAGCACAGATATACAAGTATTGACCAACAGAAAGTCGGAGAAGAGGACGGATTTCAGCAAGATGATTGTGACAATGCCTCGTAGTTTCCTCATCACTCGAGGTTGTGGTATTGGGGTCGTCTGTCAACACTTAATAGTTTTCTCACTCTGTTTAGACAATGCCGGTGATGCAGATTGGCCAAACTGCAGTTTCTCATACGACATGAGGAACTCAGATATTATCACATACAAGTAACACGTCAAGGACGAAGAGAAACTCGCCACTCTTTCTGCTCATCACAAGCAGGTTTCTAGACTTGTCCTGTATCGCGTTTCACCAAGACAGTCTGTGCGTTCTCAGCAAAGCCCGTGTCAAGGCCAGCGTATACACAGGGATATTATCAGAAATTTGTGTGTAATATAACCTTTGCATAAAGTACAAAAGCAAACTTTAATATGAAAGGGACGTAAAACCAATAACATTATTCATTTTCTTTGAAATTATCAAGCCTGTGAAAATAGCACATCACTGTACATTAAATATCGATATTCTGATGCACAGAAGCAGATCACTATCTTGAAAAACAAGCAGTAAAAATAGGGCTTCATATCTCTTATGAGAAAACTAAATTTATGACTAACATAAAAAATGCTCCACATGAAATCGATATTAACGCTAACAAATTTGCTAGAGTAAAGGAATTTAAATACTTAGGCGAATGGGTTACAGAAAATGGCAATGAAAATAAATCTGTAACATCAAGAATACAGGAAATGGAGGCTGATTTTCAATACACAAATATGTTTATAACAAGCAATGCTTGTCATGGAATAGTGAAATTCGCCATTACTTAACAGTGATTAAACCGGAAGCTCTTTATGCTTCAGAAGCGCTCAATTTACAACTTAAAACATTAAAGGAACAATTAGAGATTAAGGAAAGGCAAATTATGCGAAAGATCTTAGGGCCCAGAATTAAAAATGGCATACACTATCCCAAACCCAACTCTGAAATATATATGATAATTTCTAAACTTACAGATACCATGTGAATGAGACGAATTCAATTTTTGGGTCATTTGGAAAGAATGAATCATACGAGACTTACTTACCGAATCCACAAATTTCTGCAGAACAAACGTACAAGACCAAAGTGGCACAAACAGGTGGATAGGGACCTAGAGGAGATGGGATCGCCAGATCTGATGAATAGAAATGTAATCAGGAATATTGTTCACACAAGGGGATTTGTGGAAGATCAGAAGAAACCAACACGACGTGCATGGTCGGAGGAACAGAAACTACAACAATCCGTGCATATGAAGAGCTATTGGGCAAGGCTCAACATACGTTGATTCCGCGTGATCTTAAGTGACCCATCCGCAAGAAGAAGAACATGAAGAAGAAGTAAATATCGATATATCGACTGCCCACAGGTCGAACACAGACAAACCTTGGACCCACACCCACGGCAAGGTCGAGCAGGGAAATGCTGCAGTTTCTAATGATCAAACTTGTGTGTCGACCTCGCGTGCTTGACTACATTCTTTTTAACACACAGCTTGCAGCAAAATCTAGAGTAAAAAGAAACACCGTTATACAGTATAGTTTGCTTACAACTAATTTCAAGTCTCCAAGGCTCAATTCCCCCACCCCAATTAAATATAGGCGCTTACCATAATAGACAGAACAATAGCACAGTCGTAATTCAGTGTATGGAATGTAGAAGCACTATGTGGCTAGAACCCCCCCCCCCCTTCCGCTAATTTTTTTTGAATCTGTTAGTATTGGTATATAAACTAAACTTTACCCTTGTCGTAAATAAAACACCAGAGCTCTTTAGATTGGTTTTGCTCCATTGCATTCCTTAAACCAAACCAGCATCTTTTAATAAAAGGCGGGTTCGGTGGCGTAGTTGGTAGCATGCTTAGCTTCTATGCCCAAGATCGCGGGTTCAAACCCCGCCGAAGTCGTCGGATTTTACAGAGCGTTAAAAATCCCTCAGTATGCCTTCCTTTGGACGGGAAGTAAAGACGTTCAGAGATTTATGACATGTAAAAGAACGTTCCACTAACTACAATTGTTTGAAGTTAAATTTGTAGGTTGGATTTGATTAATGCTCTATTAGTTCCAACGTTCGTCGCCAGGTGCCGGTTGCGGTGGCATCTAGTAGCCAAGTTTACAGCTGGGTATCGTAGATGGTAGCATTTGGTAGCAAAAGTAGGAACTACTTGAAATTACTGTCCGCAGTCCTCACTTGAATTAAAACAGATAACACACACTCATACAGCCATCACAATTGACACCTGTTATCTGACAGATTCCACACACACACCCAAAGTACACGGGGCTACATGACCGCGTTGCCGCAGCCCCTAAACCTGAGGAACCAAACAACCAACATATTTAAAAAGATATGTAGAGCATAAATATTTGAAAAAGTTAAATTAGTCTCTCACTTGACATTCCAACCTATCTGCATTTCGTCCATCTCGTTGCATAGTGGCAAGCATTCTTGGCTGTCACTGCGAAGGCCCGGGTTCGATTCCCGGCTCTACTAAGAAATGTAATTCTAGTCTGAGTGTTGAAACGGGGTACACTCAGCCTCGTGAGGTAGAACTGAGAAGAGACGAGTTCGATTCCCACCTCAGCCATCTTGGTTTCCCGAGGTTTCCCACGTCTACTCCAGGTGAAAGCCGGGTTGGTTTCTAACTGAAGGCCACGGCCGCCCCCTTCCCAATCCTCATCTGAATTACAACTACACACCCTAATACAGTGATCTCAGTAACACAGTTTATCAGACACCTCAGTACTTTGGGCTACATGACTTCGACGTCGCAAAGCTCCTCAATGAATCAACAACAAAATCTTTGTATTTCTCCTTGCATCACTTTCTGCTTTTAACACCGTTCCGAGAACATCAGTGATGTCTAGCGGCCTAAAGAACACTACACTTTCTCTGGGTGTTTATGTAAGAATGTAATTGTCCAAGGCAACTCCACAGGGCGTGTTCACAGGCGGCCTTGACTTTATAGCGGTCTGCTAACGGTCACTTTTTGTTTTCCGGTGCTGCTGGCGGTTTGATCTCGAACGGTATTCCAGGTGCACATGACGTGATTGTTAAGTGAAGCAAGGAACGAGCGCCTTCACTTTCCAAATACATGGGTGTTCAGACAAAGCAATGCACATATTTCCATAAGAACACATCCGTAACCTTCAACCACGCACGTTCTCGAGATTAATTCCATGTTTAGCAATTGTGTCACAAGATCTCCCGATCTTTCATGACAATATCGCGATCTCACAAAGGTCACAGCTAGCTCACCAGTTGCACGCGAATTGCGTGCATTTTTGCCAATAGCATTAAGTAATGTCCTAAGAATTACCATTGGTCCCGGGCCGTAGCCGTGCTCGTTTATTCGTGCACTGCGGCCGCCAGGGTAACTGCAGTAAGTGAAATGTACGGTGTTCGTCAGGTTTAAGCATATGTAGATTTACTGGCACGTTAAAGATCCCCTCCGGGGCATAATTATAGCACCCCGGCGTCTCTAAAATCCTCAGTAGTAAAAAGAGACGTAAAACCAAGAACACTATTATTATTATTGTTATTATTATTAATGGATGAAAACAAACCAAGGGAAGATTAAACGAGTAAATACATTTAAATACCCGGGTGAGGAAATCCAACAAAATGGCCTAGAACAGGAAGCAATTAATCTTAGAATCTGGAAATTAGACCGAGCCTATCACCTGACGAAAAATCTCTATAATAAGAAGTCGCTGAGCATTGGAGCCAAATTAAGACACTACAGCACGGTTGTCAAACCTGAAGCATTATGCTTCGGAGACTTTGACTATGAACAGACGGGGACTAGTCGACCAGTTAGTCAAAAGAGAACGCAGGGTATTGACAAAAAGTTTAGGCAACAGATGGGTTAACGGACTCTTACGTTCGAAGTCAAACGAAGAGTTATATAAAAAGATAGAACCAGTCACGTCAACAATAAAAAGGAAAAGGTTGTTGTTCTATGGACACATTTTCAGAATGTCCAACGATCGTCTAACTAAGAAAATTTGGAATTTCGTCAAACCAAAGAAGGAAAAATTGGCATGGTTCGAAGAATGTAACAAAGACCTTATAGAAATTGGTATTCCAGACTGCAAAATTACGAACAGGTGTGAATTCAGACACCTAATCAAAAATTACCAGGGATTTAAGGTAGGGGCAGAACCCAAAAGACAGAGGGAACCTCTTTCAGAAGATCGGAAGAAGGCGCTGAGCGATTGGCTCAAGAGATACGGGCAGGACATCAAAGCTGGCAGACGATCTAGAACGAAATATTGATTTTGATTGTTACTCCGTAGTCCATAGTGGCTGAATTCGAATGTAAAAAATATATATTATTAATAGTATTATTTCTACATTACATAAGTCATATTTAGTTATCTTTATGTTCGACCCTGACATACATGGCATTCCCTGCGTCTCATGTGGTCTGTTCAGTACATAAAACTGGCGAAATCTCAACAGATATTTATGAATATTAATGTTCGAACCTAAAATAGTTATAATAATTATCGTCGAACATAATCAGTCGTATGCAACTCGCCTATAAAGGTAATTAAGACACTCGCGTACGCTCGTTTTATAAACATACTCGTGTCTTAATTATTGTCATTATAGGCTCGTTGCATAATGTACTATTGTAGTACTCTGTTCTCTATTTTATATTATGATGTCATTCTTATTTTACTGATGTGTATATGCCATACGATAAATAAATAAATAATTAAATATATATATATTATTTTTAACCGTCGACTTGGCCTCTATGGACTGCGTGTTAACAACCACTCTCATTTCAGTGTCTACGTCTTGTTCGTTTGCCGGCTTTGACATCTTGCCAGTATCTCTTGAGCCCATCTATCAGCTTGTTCTTCCGCTTCTCTGTTAAAGGGCCTCTCCGTCTTCTGGGTTCTGCCTCCACCATAAAACCCTGATAGCTTTTCACCATTCTTCTGAAACTATTCCTTTCTTTCATTTTATCCTCCGTAATGCCCACCTGTCTCATATCTTTCTCAGACTCTTGGAACCATTTAAACTTGGAGATCTTCGGTTTAAGAAAATTCCAGATTTTCTTTGTGAGCCGCTCATTATTCATACGGAAGATGTGTCCATAAAACAGCAATCTTCGCTTTCTAATTATTAGTATTATTATTATTGGTTTTTAAAGTTATGGTGGCCAAATTCTTAGGTTGTAGATTCGTTCCTTGCACGTGTCATGACATTTTAACTCTCTGCCTTTAGTACATGACTTGTACTGTATGCAACGTGCACAATACGGTCTAATAGCTGACCGGCTCCGTGATTAGCGTTATTCAGTTCTTGAATATATTTGGTGTTTCGTTAGATATACCAATAGTAAGCAACAATATTTATTCAAGCTGAGAAGAGAATGGTCCATGCCGGAAGGGAATGGCCGTGCACCTGTCTGGATGCGTGACAGTGCTGACAGCCTGTGATTATACGTAAGACAAGACCAGCCTGCACGCGGTGACCCTGTCTGAATGTTGACCTCTGCTCACCGAACTAAAGGTGAAGGATGGTGACAAAATAACAGACTCGTAAACTGAATTATTCTGCGACCTTGGCGCTCAATTCAACCCAAAAGCTGGTGGATTTGAAATTCTAATCAATTCGTGATAAATCTTCGATCAAATCGAGCTTATTTCTGCATTCTAGTCAATAAGAAGACCAACAGTGGTAGTCCCTGGCACAATAAACTCCACCAAGTGGAGCAAAACCACATTTGGAACTTACAAAATGTGACTGCGCGCAATAGAATCGTCCACCAGGGGCTCACATCTAGTGGGACTTGGGTTGGCGACCACGGGGCCCCAGCTGAGTCCGGCATTGCTTTCACTTACTTGTGCCGGACTCCTCTCTGTCATATTTCCTATCGACCACCCTTGATCAACTCTTGTTCTTTTCCGACCACGACGGTATTAGGATATCTGAGGCCTAGGGAGTCTTTTAGCTTCCTGCCTTAATGGGCCCTTGTCTCATCTTTCCTGATTCCTCATTATTCGAGGGGTCAGACCCAGTGGCGTCACTAGAGTTGGTGCCCCCAGTGCGGTAACTCATGGTGTCACCCCCCCCCCCCCTCACGACCCCCATATACCTCCTCCGAGTTCGCCAGGGCCAAATAACGGAAATATACTGAATCCTTAGTAACGTTTATAAACATAGGTCCTATATTTACAAAGGCAATAGAATAAAAAATTAATTCAAGGTCGGTTAGTAATAGATTGTAAGAAGTAAAGAACTAAGAACTACATAGAAAATATGTCACTTTTTAAATTGTTATTTTAACATTAAACTTTATGTCATATAAAATCTCGACTAAATCAAAACTTTCCTTTCCTGGCCTTTAGAGCTGCAAACTTGTTAATTACTTCATCGAAATCAACTTCTTTCACCAAATCACTTTCAATTGATAATATTGCAAGATCAGAAAGCCTTGACTGTCCCATGGTAGATCGCAAATAGTTCTTTATAAACTTTAGCTTTGACAAACTCCTCTCACATGAAGCCACAGACACACAGATCGTAAGCAATAATTGTAGGCTCACTGAGAGATATGGGAGAGATTCTAGGAAGTCCAATTCGGCTATTCAGCAGATACATACATGAGCTAAATGATAAATTCACAATTTTTGATAACCAATGAAGTGAAGGCAGACAAGATAGACAGTAATGGTACAAAATCGATGTTCTGCTGTGCTAAATTTGTTTAAAAATGAAATTTTTACGAATTGCCCTAATTTTGGTGTCACCCGGTGCGGTCCGCACCCCGCGCTCCCCCCCCCCCCCCCCCCCCCCCTAGTGACGCCACTGGTCAGACCTCTTCTGTTCTCTTTCTATCTCCTTCCTTCTGCTCAGGGCCCTTAAGAAGGCAGGGTGTGTGTAGCCCCACCACTTCTGGTGCACCCTGGATAGTGCTACACCCTCAAGGGCTCACGGCTGGTGAGTTTGGGAGTTGGCAACCCCGAGGGATTCCTGAACTGGGTCCGGTTTTCCCCCCTTTTTCCATTGCCTCTGGGGCGGACCCTCTCCTCTTTCCCTTTCCTATCTGCCTTTCATGGCTCTCCTTCCTCCCAAGTCCCTCAATCCTCATTCCTCGAGGGTATTTATTTTCCTCCTGTCCTTTGTTTGCCTTATTCTTTATGTGTTAACCATTTCTTCTTCTAGTTTATAAGACTCTAGTTAGTATTAGTTATAGTTATCACAAGCAACCCGACCCGGCTTCGCCCGGGAACAGTTATGAATGCATTACGTGATAAGCGCTTTTTTTTTCAATGTCAATGAAGAACGATCAATATCAGTTTTACGCCTCGGCATGATGGGTTAAAATCACTGACTGGACTATTAATTATATTATCATGTGCAACAAATTCTTGTCAGACGTAATTTAAGAATGGCGACGTGCATGAAACACAAATCCCCCGTCCGTCCAATCTTAACTTGACTGTGAATTTTGCGGAACGGAAAGTTCACAGGCGAAATGAAGAAAATCCGAGTTGCACTTCCAGGGAAACTCCAAACACAACTACTCTTCTCTAAAGTTTTTAACTCAACACGACTCGACAGTTTGCTGCTGGCTGTATCTGGGGCAATAAGCTCGTCTGCTAGCTATGCTGTAACTGGGGTGACAGACTCGCCCCTAGCTAGCTCGTAAATGTCGCCTCAGTAGTTGAATGGACATGGTTGGAAGAAATTAAAACGTAAAAACACTTATATTGCGCGATGTATTGAAGATAGACATAAGCTCTCACGGACTTTTTTGTAGAACTTTTCATGCTGAACAATTCTTACACTCATAGTATTTAGATATGTTTAACGGTCTGCCCAGCGTATGCTTACAAAGCGCTCGGACGTAATTTTTTTTTCGACTTTTCCACTGAAATCGTTACTGCTCGGCTTCCTTTGATCATAAATAAATTATTTTCTACAGAAATCATCCTCGTTTTATCCTTTACAGAATGGTGGAAACCGCATCCAGTGGTTCTCGAGTTAACTCGTAACATCCAAGAATCGGGGACTTTATTTTATACAAGTATAGATTATATGCTCATCTCATCTTTCACTATCACCCAAACAATTAGTGGCCGATAACCTAGATGTTAGGCCCCTTAAAACAAGCAGCAGCAATAGAATCGACGCCACTTCCGACAGAACAGCACGCAGCCATTAAAATCGGAGCAGCTACGCTCATTAAGATGATGCGTTCGAACCCCAACGTTGGCTTCACACTTCTTGAAATGTTTTTGTGACCACTTCATAGTGTAGTGGCTAGCATTCTTCACTGTCACCCTGGAGGTCCGGGTTCGATTCCCAGTTCTTCCAAGTTATTTAATTCTGGTCTAAGGGCTAGAGCGAGGTACAATCAACCTCGTTAGGCAAAACTGCGAAGAGGTGGGTTTGATTCTCACTTACAGCCTTCATGGAGGTGCTTTCCCGTGGTTTCCCATCTCCACTCCAGGAGAATGCCGGGGTGGTTCCTAACTTAAGGCCATGTCCGCCTTCTTCCCAATCCTCGTTCGAATTACAAATACACACACTAATACTGCCATTAAAATAACACAGGTTTTAGAACAAAAATTATACACACCCAAATACACAGGGCTGAATGACCACAATGTCCACAACAATTTGTGTGGTTTCCAATTTTCAACTTAAGGAAAATGCTGGAATTGTACCTTCTTATAGGGCAAGCCCACTTCCGTCCAACTCCTAACCCAGTTTCATTCGTATAATTATTCTGCTAAGGTCCCATTCGAGTTTTGTACCGAAAATAAGGTCCCATTAACACCAACCTACACATATCGGGTACCTACAGGTTCAGCATAATCCAATGCGTAAGCGAAACGCACTCACTTGCTCTTTATATGTCTCACAATTAAATAAATATCTTAACACATGTATATTTACAATGAAATAATGAAAGAATGCAACACGGTAACCATGGTAACAGAATCTCACAGGTCCATCTATTTCTGTAAGACGCAATGCAATTCCAATATTATTACAATACTGTGAAAGTTTCCAGACGGTTATAAGGTTATCACTGAACCAAATTAAGCTGTAAAATTCATCAATACATAAAGTATAATGCGCTTAAGGGGGTCAAGGGGCACTCTAGAATTTTTTCACGCAATTTTCACGTGTGAGTGTGGTACGAAAGGTCTTTTTCACCCGACTATAAAGGGTCTCCGAAAACCACATTTAAAGGCCCTTAAATTAACAGTGTCTGTGATATTTACAGAAAACTAACTTCGCTCTGATATACGTATGAAGGAATGACAAACCCCTAACCACTGCACCAGCAGCTGAATTGATAAAGTCTGATTATTCATACCAAGGATAAATCTTAGCATTCATGACTGAGATTTTGCTAAGTGTACTCTTTACAACAAGAATATTCGCGGGCGAAGCCGCAACGGGTAATGCTAGTTTTATTTATTTATTTATTTATTTATTTATTTATTTATTTATTTATTTATTTATTTATTTATTTATTTATTTTGTTCATGCGAATTGACCACTTGGGATCACGCAAAAACTTTATTTCTTTTATTTTTCTTTGACTGGAGTTCATCTGTCTCCAATATTCCTTCATGCGTTCACTGGCATGTTTCGTTTGATCTTCTGTCCAAGTTCGTCCACTTATCTTAGGTCTTCCTTCATCTTGAAACCCTTCCAGATGTTTCACGTTACTCTTAAATTCACTTCTTTCTAGCATCTGAGTCTCTGTGATGTTCAACTTTTGTAAATCTTTCCTAACTACCTTAGTGCACGTTGGAGTGGTCTTCTTCTTCCAGAGATACTCGAATATTTGTTTTGTATCTATGTTTGTGTGCATTCTGTATAGATGTCTGAGGAATGTCAGCCTCCTATTTCGCATAGTCTTTGAGATTATTTCAATGTTCTGGTCGACTTCTCTGTTGCTTCTCAGTTTCCATCCATCTCCAGTCCGAGCTGCACCCATGAATTTTCTTAGAATTCTCCTTTCCAGTACTTCTAGTTTTTCGAGGCTATTGCTCATCGAGAGGCATTCACTGGCAAAGAGACATTCCGTTTTTACGGCAGTGTTATAATGCCTTATTTTGGTATTCCAGGAGATGCATTTCTTGTTGTAGATATTTTTCGTTAATCCATATGCTCTTTCCTTTTTTAGAATTCGATGTCGAACAGCTGATTTTTCTAATCCATTCTCCTGTATAGTCTCTCCTGGGTACTTGAACTTTTTGACCCTTTGGGCAGATTTACAAAAAAATGAACCGTAATTTTATCTAAGAAAAAAGGAGTCACCTAAAATAAAACGCAAGCCCAAGCGCAAACTAACCGTATGGGTACCAATTTCAGTAACTTGTGTATATGCCTAAACCTTTCGGATCACGAACTAGACTGAACACGATTTTAAATGACTCATCCGTTACAATAGGTGGTAAGCAAAAAAAAAAAAGGCAGCTGATATTAATTGGTCCCTCCAGCCAATAGAGCGAGCTAAGCACATTAACGTGTTGACAACCGCAAAAGCAATTCGTTTTCTAAACGTAAACAGTGAGGAATGCTTAGCTCCCTCAATTGGCTTGAAAGACCAAGTAATATCAGCTGCATGACCCTCTTGTAATGGATATTGTATATCAGGTGAATCAGCCGCCCCTAGGTTTTATGCAGCCCAACTAACGTCTGTTGGCAGTAAGGTCAATATTTTTCACTGCTTGGAATGCTGCTAATGCACTGCAAGCATATTCCGCGAACGGTACTGAACACTTATTATTTTTCCCTCCGCGGCTTCGGTGGCGTAGTTGGTAGCGTGCTGAACTGCTGTGCCCAAGATAGCGGGTTCAAACCCGGCCGATGTCATCGGATTTTTAAGAGCGTTAAAATCCGTCAGTATGCCTTCCTACGGAGGGGAAGTAAAGCTAGCGGTCCCATGCCATAGACTTGAAAATGAAAATCCACAGCCTGCTTCCAGTCTCCGACCGGGTCAGGGAATGGAATGAATGAAGCCCCCATCGAGCGTCGAGGATATGAACTGTGCCGGCTGCCGAGGCCTGACGCACTCCTCTGGCGCAATGATTAAATGAATGACAGATGAAATGAAATTATAGTGGAGTGTGTTGCTGGAATGAAATGTTGACAGGGAAAACCGGAGTACCCGGAGAAAAACCGTTCTGCCTCCGTTTTGTCCAGCACAGATCTCACATGGAGTGACCGGGATTTGAACCACGGACCCAGCGGTGAGAGGCCGGCGTGCTGCCGCCTAAGCCACGGAGGCTTTCGCCATAGACTTATAGCATGTAAAAGATCCTTCCACTAACTAAACTTGTGTGAAGCGAAATTTCTAGGTTAGATTTCGTTGGAACGCTCTAGCAAAGTTCCAACGTTCTCCTCTAGGTATCAGTGACATTTGGTAGCGAAACTTCGAACTACTTAAAATTCAACGGAACTTGTAGCTCACCCTATTAATGTTCGGTTGAAGCAGCTACAGCCCCTGGCGAGCCAAACATGTCCTCGGACACTCCCGGAACATAAAGCCATACGATAAATAAATCAAATCCTCTAATAGGAAGGGCTCTCGAGCAAGTTATTTAGAAGTGTATTTAGAAATTCCAAAAACTATAATGAGCTGTAGAAATGTAAAGATACCTGATTTAATACACAGAAAATGGATTGAAATTCGCCTACTGTAAGCCAGAGATTTACTCAGATGATGTGATGACGTGTGGAGTGGGAGAGTCGACCTACAAAGTGAGAGGGCTGAGGCGACCACGTCCCAAGGTCTCGAAGGGAAGGCTGACTCCATGTTTGGCGGCAACGTCAATATTTGCATCCGTAATTCCTTACTACCTGTTCGTGTCTCTAGAATAAGGTTATGAACAAATTTATTTACCTGGAATTGAATGCTGTATGAGTTGACAAGTGAGAGGTATTATGTCATAGCGTGGGAATGTGATGGTGCATAACTCTTAAGGTTCCAGCAGCCAAATTCTCTTCCTTGTGTTCTTACAGCAGGCAGACCGTTGCAAACATTCTCAACAAATGAAAAGGATGAACATGAACATAAGAGTACGGAGCGTCCTCGTCTACAATAAAATATTATTATGCAGGGTTTCTTCGAATTTTACAATCAGAATTATACAGTTGATGGAGGACCTTAATCTAATATTTTTGAAGATAGGGAACCAATATTCGGAAGTGCATTTTAATTTTGTTATTTCCATAAACAACGTACACCTCATAACAACAATGCACACCTCATAACAACCACGTACACCTTATAGTAACAATGCACACCTCATAACAACCACGTACACCTTATAGTAACAATGCACACCTCATAACAACCACGTACACCTCATAGTAACAATGAAGACCTCATAACAACCATTTACACCTCATAGTAACAATGAAGACCTCATAACAACCACGTACACCTCATAGTAACAATGTACACCTCATAGCAACCACGTACACCTCATAGTAGCAATGAAGACCTCATAACAACCATGTACACCTCACAGTAACAATGTACACCTCATAACAACCATGTACACCTCACAGTAACAATGTACACCTCATAACAACCATGTACACCTCATAGCAACCACGTACACCTCACAGTAACAATGAAGACCTCATAACAACCATGTACTCCCCACAGTAACAATGAAGACCTCATAACAACCACGTACACCTCATAGTATCAATGAAGACCTCATAACAACCATGTGCACCTCATCGATACAATGAAGACCTCATAACAACCACGTACACCTCATAGTAACAATGTACATCTCATAACAACCACGTACACCTCAAAGTAACAATGTACACCTCATAGCAACCACGTACACCTCACAGTGACAAACTAGCAACAACTTAGAGTACAGAGCAACAACGTCCGAGTATATGTTTTGAAAATAAAGACTAACGATCTGCACGACGATTTTGATGTTAAATTTCCACTTGCCCGCACTAACAAGTGAGAATCGCGAACATGAGCCCCACCCCCTAAAGCACTAAATACATGTCGGTGAGATCGCAAATATAACACGTTTGCGATATTCCCTTGTTAACCACAAAGCAGACAAATCTAAAGGAGCCGCAATTTAGCATGGAATGCAATAGGAATTCAACGGATTCGAACCGGCGATCTTACAAAAATAAGGTCTATTCTTCATCTCGATTCTCCTATTGCCGTAAAATGTGATTAATTATATTTTAATGACTATGTTTCTGTTAAGGCTGGAGAGCGCCTGTCAACCTGATGTAGAAATTTTCCTGTTCTAACTTGCTGTAATTGTGCACAAGGACACTGAATACTGAACTAGGATTTTCATCACAACTCCACTTGACTTGTAATATTTTGAAACAATGGTTGGTTGGTTGGTTCCTTAGTTTAGGGGCTGCGACAACGTGGTCATGCAGCCCCGTGTACTTTGGGTTTGTGCAGAATCTGTCTGATAACCGGTGTTCATTGTGATGGCTGCATTAGTGTGTGTTAACTGTTTTTTTAAATTCAAGTAAGGACTGCAGGCAGTAATGTCAAGATGTAGTTCCTACTTTTGATACCAAATGCTACCGTCCACGACACCTAGATTGCGGACTTGGCTTCTAGATGGCATCACAGTCAGCACCTGGCAGCGAACTTTGCAACTAATAGAGCGTTATCAATTCTAACCTACAAATTTTGACTTCACATAAGTATAGTTAGTGAAAGGTTCTTTTTCATACCATAAATCTATGACATGGGACCACCGGCTTTACTTCCCCTCTGAAGGAAGGCATACTGGGGGACTTTAACGCTCTTAAAAAATCCGATGACTTCACCCCGGTTTGAACCCGTGAACTGGGGCATAGAAGCACAGCATGCTACCAACTACGCCACCGAAGCCGCTTTTGAGACAATAATTTTAGCTGTGCGTGCATACTTTCTTGAAATGGGCTTATGTTATTTTTTTTTCACTTACTATTCATTTAATTAATGTTTTGGTTACAATCTCGCTATGCCGAGAAATGTTTCACCACGTTCTATCTACTCGTAGCTGAACTACAGTGTTTCAAAACTTTGCTCGTCCATATTTCACTCAGAGTCAATAAATCACGTCGTCTGGCTGAGTAAACCGGTTCTGAGAGCTTCAAGGGTCTCGAACCTTCGACATTTGACGTGTGCTCGTCTCCACGTTACAAGCACCATAACATGCTAATTGCATCACAGACGTCGCAATATAAGTACAGTACAGGTGTGCGGGAATCTGCTTCACCAAGCACACCACCCTAATATTACAACAAGTTGGTTTTACAATTTCCTTTTTATCTGAGCCGTACTGCTTTATGAATTCCATATGAGAGTATTTGGATAGCCTACATCTGAATGATTTCATCCTGTCTTGAAGGTTCCTCTATCGGCCACTGTCACACGCACAATCGTCAAGTTGTATGGAGACGCTTTATTATAAAATACGTATTTATCGAGCAAAGAAGCTTCACAGTTGTTAGCAGCACTGAAGTCCAGAAGAGGGTTGATGAATCAAGAAGACAGTTTATGTTATTCTCTTGAATCTCTCGTTGGCAATGTACAATTCTTATCAAAAACGTTGCACAGTATGTATTCGTCAATGTCAGACAGACTCCACGTGTGACAATATAATAATTAGCAATAAAGATTTAGATGATGATTATGATAATTGTTGTTTTAAGGGGCCTAACACCTAGGTTATCGGCCCCTAATGGTTTGGGTGATAGTGAAAGATGAGATGAGAACGAAAACTATAACTAATACTAACTACGGACTTACATATTAGAAGAAGAAATGGTAAACAAATAAAGGATAAGGCAGATAAAAGACAAGAAGAAAAAATGCCCTCAACCCTCGAAAAATGAGGATTGAGGGACGTTGAAGGAAGGAGAGCCATGAAAGGCAGATAGGAAAGGGGAAAGAGGAGAGGGCTCTCCCCAAAGTCAATGGAAAAAGGGGAAACAACGGACCCAACTCAGGAATCCCTCGGGATTACCAACTCCCGAACTCACCAGCCGTGAACCCCTGAGGGTGTAGCAATATCCAGGGTGCACCAGAAGTGGTGGGGCTACATACAACCTGCCTACTTAAGGGCCTTGAGCAGAAGGCAGGAGATTACATGGAAAGAAAAAGAAGGCTGACCGCTCGCAGAAGGAGGGTATCAGAAAAGATGAGAGAAGTGCCAATTAAGGCGGGAAAGGAAGAGACTCCCTAGGCCTCGGAAAGAAGATGGAGAGGAGCCCGGCACAAGTAAATGGAAGCAATGCCGGACTCAGTTGGGATTCCGTGGTCGCCAACCCACGTCCCACTAGATGTGGGCCCCTGGGGGAATAAAGATTTGCAAGTATAAACAAAACAAAAACAGCAAGCCAGTAAATCAGGTTCGATAGTTATAAATCGATTTTTCACTGTAAACTTCAATTAGAGAAAGTGTGTCCTTGTGATCCACGATATTTTTAAGTATATTGTTAATCATTGTTTAATTCATTTCAAAAATTCTAAAATACAAAGTAGTGCAAATGGGCCTTAGTTTTTATGGCGTGGATGTGTTAGTAACTTAACAAACATTTGTAAACTGACATGTGTGGAGTGAGGATCGCAGTTGTCGTGTTCAGGAAACATAATGAGGGTCGAGGAAGATACAGTTTTTCACGGCCGCGCGCTTACTGTCGGAATGAAAGTTGCAGCAATGTGGTGAAAGTTGCATTCAGAGGTCATCGAGGTGCAGCAGAGCACTCAGTGTGGAAGGAATGTGACTGGGAATCTTCATTTCTATGTTCTATACTCAGTGAAGAAGAAATGTGACGGAGCAGGAAATATTCTATCATTGGTATTGTGTTTATCACACCAACAAGGCATCCTTCAGTCCTCTCTGCGCTTACAAACCTTCAGCCCTTAATTTTGTACAGGTTTCATATAAATCATCGGACTTTTGAAGTGGAACTTTAAAGAAACTTGAACAAGAACTACTCCCAAGGAAGCTATTGCAAATTAACACAATCAACTTGCTTTGACTTGTTGTTCTGCACAGAGACTGTTACTATTATACTGTACTAATCTTGTGACATATCGTAATATCTCATGTGTTCTATTATCGGCATAATTATTTACAAGCGAAATTGCAAGAAAATTCAAAGATATAGGCCTACATTAATATCCTAAACTTGTATACGTGTAATACGCATCATTAAAATGGTCATCGATGCATTGTCCCCAAATTCAAAGCCTAGTGCTGTGAGGTAACCCTATGGTGTACAAAAAGTATGAATAGATAAATAATAATAATTCTTCCTTCATTATGGCCATTCGCGTTGGAACTTATTAGTTGGCTTGAAGACTTTTGCCTTCTTCTTCTTCTTCATCTTCTTCTGTCTGTTCTTCTTCCTCTTCTTCTTGTTCTTCCTCTTCTTCTTCTTGTTCTTTCTCTTCTTCTTGTTTTTTCTTCTTCCTCCTCTTCTTGTTCTTCCTCTTCTTCTTGTTCTTCTTCTTCTCCTCCTCCCAAAATCTCTTCATCTTTTCTTCTTCTTCTTATAAAGCACACCTGCGCCTCTTTACTGCGAGAACTAAAAGTTCAAGCTGCCATAACCCCCCTATGAAGGCTGCCCAAAAGGCAGATAGCGAGCACTTCGCTATTCCTGCGGGGGTCCGGGCTGGGACACCGAGAGCCCGCTGATGAGCCAGTTTGGTGTCTTAGGCGAAACCCCACACAAGACACGGCACAAATCTAGAAAAATTGCTGAGTTTTAAGCTATGGCTTGTTTTATTTTCCTGATAGTAAAAAGAGTTCTTCATTAGCATATTGATGGTCTGATGACCGCGTTGTCGCTAAGTATGCTTGTGGAAGCACAATACAGTCTTATTTCTTGGTAATCATGCACTTTGTTTGCAGTCTAGGCAAATCCTGGAATGTAGTCAAGTTCATGGTCTGTAAGTGAAGGTGGTTGTCAACCAGAGCTGTCAGAATTAACAAGCAATGTGATGGAATGCTGTGGCGAATTAAGATAAAATGCTTTTATCAGTTTCTATAAACTGCTGCTTATCCTTGATGGGGCGGGCTTGTTTTGAAAACTGTTCACCTGTTTGCCTTCACGTCAGGCAGTCAAGGTGATGCAACCAAAGTCCTTAATGAGCCGAATATATTGCGAACTAGGAGACCCGTGCGGGTAATCTCGCATTTCAACAACACTGGCGTTGTGCATTAGTCTCGCACTACAGTAAGGTTCGACGCGACACGGTTCTGGCATTGTACGAGCCAGCCTTTACTGTTATGCGGGCTCGATGCGATACTCTCCTGGTAGGGGCTATCCAAGTTTCGACGGGACACGGTTCTGGCATTGTACGAGCCAGCCTTTACTGTTATGCTGGCTCGACGCGATACAGTGCTGGTAGGGGCAATCCAAGGCTCGACGCGACACGGTTCTGGCATTGTACAGCCCAGCCTTTACTGTTATGCTGGCTCGAGGTGACACAGTGCTGGTAGAGCCTATCCAAGACTCGACGTGACACAGTGCTGGTAGAGCATATCCAAGGCTCGACGCGACACGGTTCTGGTAGGGCCTATCCAAGGCTCGACGCGACACAGTTCTGGCATTGTACAGCCCAGCCTTTACTGTTATGCGGGCTCGATGCGACACAGTTCTTGTAGGGCCTATCCAAGGCTCGACGCGACACGGTTCTGGTAGGGCCTATCCAAGGCTCGACGCGACACGGTTCTGGTAGGGCCTATCCAAGACTCGACGCGACACAGTTCTGGCATTGTACGGGCCCTGCTTTACTGTTATGCGGGCTCGACGCGACACAGTTCTAACAGGGGCTGTCGTCTTGTTTACTTGTTTTATCATTTGTTTATAAACAAACTGTCCACAGTTAAGTAGTCAGTGTGCCATTTGTGATTGCTCTGGGTAATTCTCTTTGTATGGGCTGGCTGCGCGGCTCAGCGGTAACGTTCTCCCCTGCCGATCACAAGGTTGCAGGTTCGAATCCTGGTGCAGTCAGCTGGCATTTGAGGGTGCGAATACGCGTTGGAGCCGTGTCAGTAGATTTACTGGCACGTTAAAGGTCTCCTTCCGTGCAAAATTCCGGCACCCCGGCGTCTCTAAAAGCCAGGGTAGTTAAAAGGGACGTAAATTCAATAACATTATTATTATTATTATTATTATCTCTTTCTATTGAATGCTCTTTTGTTATGATTGGTTACTTGTGAGCACTTAAAAGGGATCTACAGTAGTAGAATAATATATATGATGATAGTACTGCTTGATAAATCACTGACCAGACGAGCATGAGAGACGATCTGGAGTACTTGAAGATGCTCTTATATTTAATATATTCACACTTCGTCCGGCCCCATGGCTAATTGGTTAGGGCACTCGGCCTTGGTCCGAAAGGTCCCGGCTTCAATTCCCAGCCGGACCATCAGGGATTTTAATTTCCTGGAGTTAATTTCCCTCGCTCGGAGACTGGGCGTATGTGACGTCTTGATCATCACACCATCCTCAATAGGACACGCAGATCGCTCACGGGCGTCAGCTAGAAAGACCTGCTCTCGGCCTCCCAGGAGGCCGCACATTATTATAATAATTATTACTAGCATTACCCGTCACGGCTTCGCCCGCGAATACTCTAGTTGTAAAGATTACACTTAGCAAAATCTCAATCATGAATGCTATGACTGATTTATCCTTGGTATGAATAATCAGACTTTATCCATTCAGCTACTGGTGCAGTGGTTAGGGGTTTGTCATTCCTTCATAGGTATATCAGAGCGAAGTTAGTTTTCTGGGAATATCTCAGACACTGATAATTTAAGGGCCTTTAAATGTGGTTTTCGGAGACCCTTTATAGTCGGGTGAAAAAGACCTTTCATACCACACTCACACGTGAAAATTGCGTGAAAAAAATCTAGAGTGCCCCTTGGCCCCCTTAAGCGCATTATACTGTATGTATTGATGAATGTTACAGCTTAATTTGGTTCAGTGATAACCTTATAACCGTCTGGAAACTTTCACAGTAATATAATAATTGGAATTGCATTGCGTCTTACAGAAATAGATGGACCTGTGAGATTCTGTTACCATGGTTACCGTGTTGCATTCTTTCATTATTTCATTGTAAATATACATGTTTTAAGGTATTTATTTAATTGTGAGTCATTTAAAGAGTAAGTGAGTTATGCTGGGTTATGCTGTACCTGTAGGTACCCCATATGTGCAGGTTGGTGTTAATGGGACCTTAGCAGAATAACATAGGGAGGGATTATCATTAACATTATTATTATTAACATGATTATTGTCATTATTATTATTACTGTTATTATTATCATTATTATTGTAACAATAATAGTACATTATGCAACTCGCCTATAATGGCTATAATTAAGACACGAGTATTTTTTTATAAAACTAGCGTATGCGAGTTTTATAATTTCCATACGAGTGTCTTAATTACCATTATAGGCGAGTTGCATACGACTGTTTATGTTCGACGATAATTATAATTTTATTATATGTTTTAACATAAATATTCATAAATATCTGTTGATAGTCAGCCACAAGAATTTTGTTATCGGAGAGCGAGCGCGAGACATCTCTCTGTCTTTCAAGATCTTTGAACGACCGACGCATGCGCTCTGTGTGCTTGCAATGCCATATGTCACCGGAGTCGTTTGAATGCGCTGTGTAGAAATTAGTGTTGGTGATTTTAAGGTACAGTGCTATTTCTTGTTTCATATTCGCCAGTTTATTTACGCGAACATATGGACGGTGCGTATTCCATGTCGGTAATTTATTATAGTTCGATGTTGTGTTTATGTCCGACATGTTGGATTTTGAGCGCATGCGCGAAGGTATCGTTACCTAATTGGTCAATGAACGAGCTCTGATTGGCTGGAGAAACTGTATCATAATGAAAATAAGTGTTATAATGACCATCATTATAACACCGTTTTCTGACACATAATAGTGAGGGTCGAACATAAATATTATTATATGAACCTCAAGACTTCAAAGGACATTCAGACTAACGTGGAATCACTACAATAAATGAGTCGTGTCAGGTAATGCAAAATTGAAGCGTTACATAGCCGTTGTCCTTCCAGAAGCTCTATAGTCTATGCATTAAGAAAAAGGTACGAGCCTTACAGTAGTCGCATATGATGTGTAACATGTTATCCTACTCGTATACGACACAGCTTGGACATTCTTAATAATGTTAATTTACGCTCCGTTTTCATACTGGTACTAAGAGGAATGTATAGATTGAATTGGAGATATGCTACTGTCACACTTGTTTGAACAAACATCAAATATTATATTGTAAATTAAAAGGAAGTCGCTTCCGTAGCGTAGCGGTCAGCATGGTTAGCTGCCGCCCCGGAGATCCTGGGTTCGATTCCCGGCTCTTCCACGAAATTTGAAAAGTGTTACGAGGACTGGAACGGGGTCTACTCAGCCTCGGGTGGCCCAAATGAGTAGAGGGGGTTCGATTCCCCCTCAGCCATCCTCGAAGTGGTTTTCCGTGGTTTCCCACTTCGTCTTCGGGCAAATGCCGGGATGGTACCTTCTTCAAGGCCACGGCCGCCTCCTTCCCTCTTCCTTGTCTATCCATCCTCACCATCCCTTACCTTCCCTCATGAGGCCCTTGTTCGCTTTGCTGGTGAGGCCGCCTGGGCGAGGTGCCAATCCCACCTCACCAGTTGTATCCCTTCCGATTCGATGTTCCCAGCTCTAGGACACTGCCCGTAGAGGCGGTAGTGGTGAGTTCCCTCGCTGAGTCCGTGGGTTCCACCAACCTGGAGGGTAAACGACTAAAAAAAAATGAAAAGGAGGAATGAAACCATAGTATCCAGCCTATCAATAGACTACTAGAAATAATGTTCAATACAATCAAATTTCCCAACTCCTGCTTGGTGCAAACTATTGTAATTAAAATTAGATAAATCGTAATTTCATGTAGATTCTGTTAAAATGACGCATAATGTTATGATATACAGTGGAACTTAGATAATTCGAGCCTTAAGGGACCAGTAAGAAAATTCGAATTATCCAAAAATTCGAATTAAGAAAGTTCTTTGAAAAGGGTTGAGAAAAGATATTGTACTGCAATACGTTTGCATAATGATTTACGTTCGACAAAGCAGATTAACAGACAACGGCACTGTATAAAGACTGTATCGTGAATAACCTCAACAGTTTCAAATGATAAAATAAAACCAACCTATTTAACGACAGTAGTTATCCAGCAATCTAGTTAAGTCTTAGAGGAATCTACTGTTTTTCAAAAAAGTTTGAGATTTTTACCTGTTTCCTACAATTAAGTCTCTCGGCCATCGCAAAAGAATCTAACAAATGTTAGGAACTGAAAACAGAATCACTTACGTCATTTCTCCTTTCAAAACAACGCGTAAGTCTGTGATGTGGTTTGTTGCTTGGGTTGCACTCGGAACAGTTCCTTCGGGAACCATCTTGTTTTTCGGAGTTTTTACGCGTAAAAACTTCGAATAATCCAAAATATAATTCGAATTAACCACGATTTTTTTGCATTGATTGTATATAAAATGCTAGGGACCAAGAGAAAAATTCGAATTATAGAAGTTCGAATTAGCCACGTTCCACTGTATATCGTTTTAATCGATAATCCGGTAGCAAAAATAATTGCCGGGACTGGGGTTCGAACAGAAGACCTCATGATTCTCAGACCAAGATATTATCCACGCAGCCATTACAACCACAGAAACTTAGAGTACAAGACAGTTACTCATTTTCACGTGCCGGTATTAATATGGAAGTATTTTTTATGTTCCATTAATATTTTGCTTTTTTTTGATAATGCTCCTGCGTGGAATTGAGTTTTAAATTAGTTATGAATACGCCTACTTGGCAGTAAAGGGAATTCCTATAGTGGTCAATGAAACTGACATGCTATCCCAGTTCCGGAATAAAAACATCGATATATGTTACATTGATCACTGCATTACCGCAATGTGGGTTAATATCTGAATAGCCATTGTGCAGAAACATACTACCAGCTTTGCCGACTAGTTACAATTTTTCATATTAAATACTGATACGAAGAACTTTTAACATGTGGTTTGTGTTTCAATCAGTTGACACCAGAGTTCGCATGGGCGTTTACCGTTCAGTATGAAAGTGTTAAGCAAAGTTACTCGGGAAGTGGATGCCCATCACTTTTTTCCATAGATTTAAAAACAGACTCTTAATAAATCTTAATTGTTTTCAGCAAATATGATATAATGAATATTTTTACACCAAAGAACGACAAATTGAAGATGATTTATTGTAGAAATATCTGTAATGGCGCCTCCAAACCTTGAAGTAATCCATATGTGATATACATTCCACGTGGTACCACTGCCAGCTGGATCGCATCCCTCCTGGCTGCTTTAGCTGCTTTAGGAGTCAGGAGGGATGCGATCCAGCTGATAGTGCGTCTTACATTCTTCCGTCCCATTTTTCAAAATCACTCCCACAAAAATATCCAGCAACCGAGTGAAAAGATGTTACACAACAAAGACCATAACTTTATGAGGCAAATCGAAAATTGCAGACATTGAAAGCCCTCTTAATGCATCAAACTTTCTTGGTCTGCTTTTATTGAAAGCTCTGCTAAGAACGGGCAAACCTACAGACATGTTCATGTAGCCTATCCTGATTGCAAGCCTATGCATATCAATCTGTGATTTCCAAATATCTCTTAAGCAATCCTAATGAAGGCAGAATGAGAATCGTTCTTAACTTGAAGACGCGGCATTATGATGCTGAAATCAGAATCCAGGTGTTGCTGTGATTCGACAGATTTCTAAATATTACATCAGAATGTCATAATTCACATAAACGGAGAAATCGCCTGAAATCTGAACCTCGAATGGTTGCGTACTTACCGAGCACAGCACGTGAGCACAGAACGGAACACGTAACAGCGAAGTGAAATCTTCTCTTGGCACCAGGACGGTAGTCACTTCCGGTGAATGTCAGACCCATAACTCTGAGCCCATACAATGTACCACAATCAGATCTTCCTTGTTGTAGAGTAGCATACTTGTCCAAATTCCCCTCACTACTGGCTAGCTTCCTTGTAGCACCTTATCGAATGGTAAAATATGCACCTCGCACGCTAAAGTGTGGCGATAAGTCAGTTCGGTAACCAGTACAAAGACCGGTTGGATCCCCTAAAAGTATCACCGTAGGTTATGTGGATTGAAAGTCCCAAACCCCAAGGTAGCATTATAATTTTATTTATAAGGTGCATTCAAAAAATAACGAGCCGGAGGCATAATTACAGAAACCAGTACCTGTATGTTAGAAGTATTGGCCCTGGCAGTTGAGGCACTTGTCCCACTGTGACACGAGGTGGTGATTGGCTGTCTCATAAAATTCCCTGGGCTGCGATGTGAACCAGTTCCGCACGTACAGCTGGACGTCGGCGTCCGAGGTGAATCGTTGGCCCTGCAGAGCCCTTTTCAGGGGACCAAACATGGCGTAATCACAGGGAGAGAGGTCTGGACTGTATGGAGAGTGGCCGAGTACCTCCCATTTGAATTTCTGCAAGAGTGCCGCGACTGTGTTGGCCGTATGAAGTCGTGCATTGTCGTGGAGCGACCACGGCGTCTATGGCGTTCACTGTCACTCGGCGGTCCTGGGTAATGAGTGCATCAACCAGCTGGACGTTGTCATCGGTAATGCAGAGGGGGTGCCCCAGACCGGTCATCATCGGCTAACGATACCCGTCCTTCCCTGAAGCGCTTGTGCCACGTCTTGACCCCTGCAAGGCACATGCAGTGTCGCCGTACACTTGTGACATTCGGCGATGAATGTCCGTTCCCCCTACTCCTTCCACTGTCAGAAACCGAACAACACCTCTTTGCTCTTCGGTTGCCGCCTCCATGTCGCTGTTTGCAATGCGACTGGCAGCGTTGGAGATTGATGCATGCTGCTGCTCGCTTTGTATCGTCACGTGACGTGCACGCGTGCCCTCTAACGACGGGCTGTGACATTCCACGCTCTGGTCGGAACCATACCTCGTTACACACGCCACGATTAGCCGATGTAGTCATCGGTTTGCGCATTACAGCCTCCGGCTCGTTACTTTTTGAACGCACCTTACTGTATATTTCGTATGGCAAATTGAGGATACATTGCGGTGAAAAATGTAAAACAGATAACAAAATGGTTAAAATATATAAAATATTTACAGAGTACTTTGTAGTTGCTGTAACAGTTTAGACATTTATGTTGGACGATGTCGATATGTAAATATTATATGTCAGAAAACTGTATCAAAATGCGTGGCATTAAAGTACTACTTTTCATTATAACACAGTTTTTCCAACCAATCAGAGTTTAATATTTTCATTCATTGACCAATTAGGTAATGATAGCGCCTGATATGCACTGAAAATCCAACATGTCGGACATGAATTACATGATTTGGAAGTTGACAATGTAGCCTATATTGGATCAACCATTGTAGTTACAATGCATAAACACACTGGACAATATTGCAAAAGAAATAGAACTGTACCTTAATATCCGCAACTCCAATTTCTACACATTCGTAAGATTTTGCCGACAATTTTAGTGAATGCAGTTGTCGACATAAACACACCATAACGTCATGGAGGAAGCATACGTATGAAATTAGTTCCACTGAAATTATAATCCAGCTCCCTGTTCAGTAATGGATTTCTTACGCGAAACTTTTCTGCCAGATACTGTTATTGTTCTATTTGGGACTAAATTGATTTGCCTTCCGCTTACATTCTATACGCATCGAGTTTGAAGAATAACTGGCCCTAGTTGATAATACGATACATTTTAATTTTAAAGAATTTGTAACAGCCTACTTTTTGTTCGACCAAAATAACAAAATGATCATACATAGTACATGTGCGCTATCTGTTGGAGCAACTTCAGGATAAACAATGTTTCAAAGCTTTGGGATTCGCTGTTGGGCAGAGATCAAATGCTGAGCCCACACAATTCCAAAGAGGAAGAAGAAGAAGAAGTCAACCGACAGAATATCGACAGATATTTATGAATATTTATGTTAGAACATATAATAAAGTTATAATTATCGTCGAACATAAACAGTCGTATGCAACTCGCCTATAATGGTAATTAAGACTCGTATGGAAATTATAAAACGAGCGAAGCGTGTCTTAAATATTGCCATTATAGGCTCGTTGCATAATGTACTATTACAGCACAATGTCCAGGGTATTCAGCCAGTTGGCAGCATCATCGGTGGCACTTTGTAAGTCTTATGGTTGCTTCAAATCTCCTCCTTGGACACTCGAGGGCAAAATGCTGAATGTCTGAGGTACATTGGCTCAGAACTTATTTAGCTAGTGATGTTCTTTCCTTCTCCCAAAATCTCTTCATCTGGGCACTGATAAGTGATAATCATCCTCCGTTCTTCAGTCCATGATTTATTGATTCTGGTATTCATTATCTCTGCAGCATGATGGTTGTTGATTACTGTATTCTTCTTCTTTTTGCGTTTTGACCATTATAGAGCGCGCTTGAACTTGTTTTTTGGCTTGATGATATTCGCCTTCCTATCTTCCCAAAATCTCTTCAAGAAGTCACTGTGCTGCTTCTTCCGTTCTTCCGTCCACTTGGTTCCAGTCCTGCCACTTGTTTTCACCCTAAACTTGTGCTTTGTTACTGCGGTCCTGAAGACTTGACGGTTTCTCAGAATATTTTCTCCGATGTTCAACTCTTGTAGGTCCTCTCTTGATTCATCCAGACAGGCTATCCTTGACTTCTGAGAGTTTATTACATTGAATAACCTTTTTGTAAGTCTATAATCGGGGGACGTGGTGGCTCAGCGGTCTAGCTGTATGCCTCTCACCAAGGCGGTCCGGGTTCAATTCCCGGTCAATGCATGTGAGATTTTCGAAGTGAAATACCATGTCCTGTGGTTCGGATTCCACGTAAAAAGGAGGTCCCGTGGCTCATAATCACAAGATTCACGGTCACGTAAAACTACAATCTTCCTTCCTTCCTTTAGTCTATAATCGTCCATCCTGAAGTGGTGTCCATAAAATGTTTAACGTCTTCTTCGTACAGTGTTGCTGAAACTATCTGTGTGACGGTATAGATCTGAATTTCGTCTTTTAATCCAAATTCCGTTTTCTTGTGTGGGGCCGAATATTTTTCTAAGAATTTTACGTTGTTGCTTTTCTATATTTGCAATTTTAGAATGACCTCCTAAAGCTATGGTTTCTGAAGCGTATAGAGCTTCCGGTAGTACAACTGTTTTGTCGTGTTTCAGTTTTGCATTATGTGACATTACTCTTTTATTATAGTGATCCCATGTTAGTCTGAATGTTCTATGAAGTTTTGAGGCTCTTTCTGCGTTAGCCAAACTGTCCAATCCTGAAGGAAGAAGTATTTCTCCAAGGTATTTAAAAAATTCTACTTGGGATATTGCTCCATACGCATAATTATTATTAATGATATTACATCCCTTACTAAAAATATCCAAGGACATCACTGTTAACAATATAAACATAGCAGACTTGGAGAGCTCAACAAATTCTCAAAATAAACTACCGAAAATTAGTCCATTTAAACCCTAATTCATAACATTCGACCGATTGCCCTAACTGGCTCCGATCTGGCAGCAACACGCCATTGAAAGAGAACGTAGGATGCGTGTCATGCTGACCATAACATATTTAATCCGATTTTTATTCTATAACTCTGTTAATATTCATTTCGTGTTCCATTATTACATTCTAGCATGAACTTAATAGGACTGTATTCTTCTGAAGAGGTGAGTGATCACTAAGGTTCGGATGTTAAGGAAAAGTCTTTTTTTTTTCCTGAGCTCATTTTACCCGAAATCTGAAAAATAAATTTGAATGACGGGTCCCTGATCACGTTTAAAGCAATTTGATGTTGCCTATAAATGCACATTTCGGGCATTTTTATTGTTTTGATCATATTTGGTCATATTTTAGTGATATAAGGTCATATTTGGTTATAATTTCAGCATTGTTGTTTAAATTGAGGTGTCGTTAAGAAGGTACGTGTTATCTCCGTCGGCTTTCGAACTTTCATAGACTTTTAGGTCATATTTTATAGTTTTTGGGGCATATTTGCTTGCATATTTTGTACTGCTTTAGGTCTTAAAGTTCCGAACCCTAGTGATCACTCTGGGGCTTGTGCTCTGTGATTGGTCCTGCTCACTGTTTCTCCACGGTATATTGACACTTGTCTGGAGTGAGCCGTAAGAAACTCGAGGATGATACTGTAGTTAGTTCTGCCTCTCCAGTCCAGCTTTACCAGTCTCAGTCGAGCTGCTGAATGCCCCAATTCCCATCTTAATTACCTATCTTGGAGTAACGCACCCTAACGGCCAACTGAAAATCATTACGTAATATTTAAATGAAGGCTCGCGTGACAGCCTGTCTCTACATTCCGCTCAAGGTCGCATGTTTATTTGGAGATGAGATCGACCTTAAGCAGTCAGAACCAATACACTAGTGGAGCGAGGCCGACTGTTCCAAGGATGATAGAGTCATGTCCATTGACCTCAGCTTGTTCCCCTTCCGCATCGAGGAGCTGCGACCTTCCTCAGCACACGAGTCGGCGTCACAGGGAATCTAATTCACTTGTTTCAATGGTGAGTGAGTGGTTATCGTGTTGGACTACCAACCCCAAACTTGCAGGTTCACTCCTGAACATGGTAAGTGATTTTTGAAAGGCGATAAAACACGACACGCATGTCATGCGTTGTTGGCATGTTAAAGAACCCATTTTAATTCAGTAGGCCGTGTTCATAATGGTAAAATTAATCTCGAGATTTTCTCTATAGCGCTATGGTGTCAGGGAGCTTGGATATCTAACCTCCTTGGCTTTCATAGCGCTCCAAGGAACAACAAATTCGACATGCAAGCTGCCCTCTAGGCGTCAAATAACAAAGCTTGCACCCGGCATCCGAGGCCATACGATATTATATATGTTATAATGGTTTTCCCTGTCCGCCTCCGTGGCTAAATGGTTAGCGCGATAGGCATTGGCCCGAAGTGTCCGGGGTTTGATTCCCGGTTGAGTCATCAGGGATTTTAATCTCCTGGGGTTAATTCCCGTGGCTCGGGAACTGGGTGTGTGTGACGTCTTCATCATCACTGCATCCTCATTACGACGCGCAGGTCGACCACTGGCGCCAACTAGAAAGACCTGCACTCGGCCTTCATTCATTCAATGGTTTTCCATCCCAGTGTCATAATTACTATTATAGGCGAGTTGCATACGACTGTTTATGTTCGGCGATAACTATATTTTTAGCCTATTTTCAATTTTGAAAAAATAGGCTTATGAGATCACCTTTTGTCCGTGTGTGTGTGCGTGTGCGTGTGTGTGTGTGTGTGTGTGATTCGTGTGTGTGTCCCCCCCTAATAAAATCTAAACGGCAGGAGCGATTTCAATGAAACTCGGAAAGTTCATAGCACTATTCCCGGCGACCTCGACCGTGTCCTTCAAATTTTGTTACGACTCACCAATCCAACATGGCGGCTGTGCGAAATATTTCACCAGCATTCAATATCTCCGAAACTATTACCGATATTACCCTGAAATTTTCTATGGTGATAGAGGGGACTACTATAAGTTCACTTATGTGACTTTTGAAAACATGGTAACTACAAAACCAACATGGCGGCCACGCGAATTTGCGACTTTTAAATAGACGTTTCTCGCGATTTGACCAACCAAACACAATGAAACTTGGTACTGTATATGTTTATATACATTGTAATGCACCGACATCTAACTTCGTTCAATTGTTTACATAATCAGAAGATGGCGGATGTGCGAAATATTTCACCGGCATTCTATATCTCTGAAACTATTAGCGGTATCTCCCTAAAATTTTGTTCGGAGATAAAGGGCACTACTGGAAGTCCAACTATAAGATTTTCAAAAACCGGTTAACCACAAAACGAACATGGCGGCCAAGCGAATTTGAACATTTTAAATAGGCCTTTCTCGCGATTTAATCTTCCAAGCGCACTGAAACCTGGTACAGGAAATATTTATACACATTGTAATCCACTGGTATCTAATTTAGTTCAATTGTTTACATAACCTCACGATGGCGGCAGTGCGAATTTTAAAATTAAGTTTTTATTTCTTGTGATGTAGTCATGCGATCGAAGTGAAAGTTTGAATAATGAACCTACGCAATAATTTTCCTTTAATGGTACATGACTCTATGGCCTATACATTTAACAATCCAACATGGCGACCATCCGAAATATTTAGACGATACTGAATATCTACGAATCTATTTAACAATCAAACTGCATTTTTTAATGTTCATAGGGGCTATGAACTTAAGTTCCCCTATAGGACTTTAAATAACCTGGTGATCACAAATCCAACATGGCGGTGACGCGAATTATAAATATTCACATGGACGTTTCTCGCAATTTAACCATCCGCGTGCAGTGAAACTTGGTACAGTAAATCCTTATCCGAATGTTAATCCACTGGCATCTAATTTATTTCAATTGTTTCCATAACCTCAAGATGGCAGCTGTGAAAATTTTTAAATCTCCTTGTTTTTTCTTGTGTCCTAATTATGCGATTGAAGTCTGAATGCTACACGTTCACAATAATCTGCATGTAACAGTACATAACTCTAGGACCTACATATATAAAATCCAACATGGCGACCATCCGAAATATTTTGTCGGTTCTCAATATCTACGAATCTATTATAGCAATCAAACTGAAATTGTGTATGTTGATAGAGGCAATTAACATAAGTAGGATATATGAAAATAGGCTGTATAGTTCTTCACGGAACTACTTGTTTTATGTTCGAACATAAATATTCGTAAATATTTGACGAGATTTCGCCAGTTTTATGTACTGAACAGAGCGCATGGGACGCAGAGAATACCTTGCATTTGACCATGGCCTCCTCTAATACCTCACTATGACACTAGCCTCGCAGTGAAATTTAAAATAGGAGGCCATGGAAGTGAGCGCAGGTGCGATGCTATCCTTACCTAATTGGTCACACAACTGTTTCTTGAGCTCTGATTGGTGGGAGAAACTGTATCATAATGAAAACTTGTACTATAAGGAGCCTCATTATAGTACAGTTTTCTGACATAGGCTATAATATTTACATTTCACCATGGTCGAACATAAAGTTTCTTAATATGAACTAGTCGGAGCAACACCAAGCGAGTTCAAACAGCTGCTACCTCATACCTCATGTGGAATGTGTTGTGGTGTATATTGGCTGCGTATCAACCAGAAAACACTAGACAGATCTAAGGCGAGATATGTATAAAGAACTCTCTGCATCTCAAAGTTTGCTTCCACCCTACTTGCTTGCCAACTGGCAGGAACAACATCAATCATAGAAGACTTGATGGACATTCACAACCTCAGCCTCCTCAAGGTTTCTAGAGGAAAGTTTACGTCACGTCTACACGAGGGGTGCACTGCAAGGGTGTCAAAAGGAAGGAAGCTTTTAGTTTTACGTGACCATTAGGCCCCTTTCGCACGGGGCCACCACATGTTTACATTGAATCAAATGGAGCCTTTCACACGAGACGCGACTTTCTGTGCGGCCAGGCCAGCAGCGGGGTAAATGTTATTAGGCAACTATACGTTTATACAAAGTAACGGAAACGTAAGGGCCCATGTCCTCGCTGTTCCGCCCCTTAAATAAAAAATAACTAACGAAAAAGTAACTATTTGTTACTTTGACAACCGTAACGGTAATTTTGTCACTATTTTTGGTATATTTTTGGTAAGTAACGATAACTGTAACGAAATTACTTTTGATTAAAATCGATTTAAATCGCTTTGAGTTTGTTCTTATCTCCCGGCTGATGAATACATTTAGTATCTCTTGTGATTATCTCACCCTGTGAAAAAGATAAACAAATGTCCGTATCCGGCTGTAACTATGACTACACACAATTGCGTTCCATTCACTTGTTTATATGTTTATCTCCGTGAAAGTATAATGTAACGAATTATCGGGAGTACACTGTAAATCGAAAATGTGTAAATTCTTCTTTCCTCAGTGTCACTAGGAGTTTTCCCCTGGAGGTGTACTATCTCTCATATTTGTGTCCACGCCAGTCAGTTGATCTTTTAAACACTGCAGTAGCTCGTCATAAGATGAAATGTTCATTCGTAGGAAGGTGAAGAATTTGACTGGATTGTTTAAGATCAATATACAGAGTACAAAATATACCATTTGTTGATCGATCCTGCAAAAGTGGGTGAACCCAAAATCTTCTATTTCCCCGTTTTCGGCGCTTACGCAACCTGATATATAGAAAAACAGCAAAACAGCAAGTGCTGCTTCTTCCACCTCCATTTCAAGACTGGCTCATTACTGGTGGCGTGTTTGGTGGCTAGAGAAATTATTGCAAAGATGTGGTGGCACCACCATGGTGGCGCGGCCATGGTGGCCCCGTGTGAAAGAGGCCTAATCTCGCGATCATGAGCCACGGGACCTCCGTTTTACGTGGAATCCGAACCACACGACATGGTATTTCACCTTGAAAATCTCACATGCATTGACCTGGAATCGAACCCGATCCGCCGTGTTGAGAGGCCAAGAGCTTGACCGCTGAGCCATCACGCCACGCACGGGTTTCACTACCGCATTTGTAAGAGGGAAGAATTTCATGAAATATCCAGTGACAGTGCATCTGAAATCTGTGGTCTACACCGTTCATTGTGTCAGCTGTTTGAGTGCCAACACTACTACTATCTCACTATGCAAAAGACGAAAAAGACGAAAATGTATACTGAGTTCAACTATTCAATTGGCTGTACACATTGTGTTTATTAAAGTTTCCTATTATGAACTAGTCGGACCAACTCCAAGCAGCACAGTTGGTTAACATTGCAGCTTCCACTACTCTCTCCTACGTCTGCTACCAGCAGTAGCGGCAAGGTTTTCTGGATGCTGAAACATACATAGCACATTCCTTGTAGTCCCATACGCATCGTGTATAAACAATGATACGTACGATAAACAGTATTTCTTGTAGAGCCTTCTTTATGTACAATATTGTGTGTTACATGGCAGTTTCCATTTAAGTTTCAAAACCACAACTTAACCACGAATTGAGATATTGTAATTAATTTCATGCCAGAAAGTTGCGTTTTGGACACGCTTCATTTAAAAAGAAAAGTTCCGGTTCTTTCTCTCAAAACATTAATACCTCAGAAGCATTGCGAAAGGTGGTTTTAAACTTTAGGTTGAAACTGTACAACGGAACGGATCAATTTAGGGTAGAATGATTAATTTAAAAATACTAACATTCAGTTTGGTAAAAAGTTAACATTTTAGTCCTGAAAGAAATGCCATCCGTAGCAAATTCCAAACACAGTAAAGAAAGCTAATTTTAGACGAATACATATTTCAAGGAAACATTTTTATTGTTCTTGCAAATGTCCAAGTCCAAGTCAGAGGACGACTCCTTGACGGCGCCCCGTAGGGTCCTTTGTCCCAATTCTGCTGGTTGTAGTATTGCCTGGTACAACTGTTTTTATTGGCGATAGTAAGGAAAAGCTACTAGTCGTATTTCGACTGGAAAAAAGGAATTGAAGTGAAGAAGAGTAGAAGTAAGACGGTGAAAATTTTAAGAGAGAGAGAGAGAGTGTTCCAGAGGAACTTGTCAGTTTGTAAGCTATGCTAAAGATTATTATATACAATATACAACATAAAATTTGGAACAGTAAGTTTTAAGAAGATTATGCTACTTATTATATACAGTTATCTGACAGATTGTGTCTTTGTTTGCATGAGGAAGTTAAATATATACACCATACACTAAGTTATGAATATGTACAGCTTCATTGTTCTGGCCTACTGCAGTAGGAGCGTCTTTGGGTGAGGCTTGGTGTACGATAAGCTCTCATCCATGTCGTGGATTTCTTTTATCAAGGGATTGGCAATTCCGGATTTGTTCTAATAATGTCTTTAATTAGTTTATTTTGTTGAAATTTAAGGATATTTATTTCTCATTTTAAGACAATCTTGTCGCTAATTAAATAGAGCTAAAATCTCCTCAAAGGTCATAGAACATAAAATAATGCATTATAGACAAACCACAAACTCTGATATGAAAATGAAAATCCACAGCCTGCTTCCAGTCTCTGACTGGGTCAGGAATGGAATGAATGAAGCCCCCATCTAGCGGCGAGGATATGAACTGTGAAGTAATGTATCTCAATAAACGTGTGTTAATCGGAGTAAATATGAGCTTTCCTTGGCACTTTCTAAACTGGGGTAGGATGACCTTGCTAGGGGCAGGGGAAGGTGTGGTAGGAAGCTGCCGTCCAGTGTTTGCGAATGTAGTGAAAGTCTTCGCTACTCGTCTGTCCTCTTGGCCTCCTTTCGCCTGGAGGATCCCTCACTTGCCAGCAGAACCCTGCGCTCACTTCTCACGATTATCTGCAATCACAGTAATCTAATAAATAACCATCACTAATCAGGCAGAATTATTTTCCGACCGTAATTTACAGAGTCGAGTTATGAATTCAAATTATTTCTGAACAATAGTTATAATCAGGGCCCGGATTTTGATGACCTAAAAATCTTTAAAAAATGATCTATAAAATCACTGCAAAAATCCCATAAAATGACCCGAAAACTTTAAAAATGA